>AP028259.1:1927500-11927500 GCA_030269945.2 Trilocha varians
ATACAATAAAAACTTACCTTAATTAAATTCAATTTAAAATGAATACTTTGGAAAATTCAACAATGATTTTTTTGATATAACACAGACGTCTAAACGCTCAGGAGTTACTAAAACGAGTACAAAGTATTTGCACGCACCCGGCAAAATCGAAAAGTGTTCTGACATCATCATTACTTCCATATTATATACATTTGTCGACGCCTGTGCATCGGGATGGGATTCTAGTCTAAGATATAGACTAAAACTGTTTTTACAAGACTTCCAAAACTTAAAATGGACTCTTTTTACAAGTTTTATATTAATTTGAACTGGATGTAACTAGGTATGTTTGGGCGGAATCTTGCGAGTCAAATTTGAAAAACTTCCCGGTTTCCCACGCAGGTAACATTTTGCAAAAAAGCTGATCTGATGATGGAGTCCAAAGATAGCCATAAGAAAATCTATACAATATAATATGGACTCGTCGTTTTTGTCCTTGTTTTAGTGGTCTTGGCTCTTTACTTTATCGAAATCTGAGTACTAGTATCTGTTATTTCACCACAAAATATGTCCATTAATAATATTTTTATTATTTGATTTGATCCATATTATTGTGTCGCACATATAGGTACGCCTAGAGAGGAGTCAACATAAAAAGAAATACTTTAATCAGAAAACGTGAAAGACTGATTACTGTGTACTTTTGCATTGGAAGCGTTCTGATGAGTAATTATGATGTAGCATCGAGTATCGGGGATAATTTTAAATATATTTTATTCGCACTTAGGTTTTCTGTTCGGGTTTGATTTGGTATTTGTTTTACTTCCAATATTCGAATCCAAATATTCGAGTGTAAAAATTATTTAAGAAATTACTAGGGGTGTGCGAATAATTCGAACTCACGAATTATGATTCGGATCTTCGAATACTATCGAATTCGACTACGACGACTACGACTATTTTGTAGACATCTAGCCCATTAAAGATATTATCTACTAAATACAAATTCTTGTCCTATTTCCGATGCATCGTCGTAGTCAAATTAGATACTATTCGAAATTCAACGAATATTGAAAACTTTTCGAATTATTCGAAATTTTTCGAATATTCGTCGAACTTCGAATAATTCGAGTCTTCGAATTTTAATATTCGATTCGATTCGAACGATATTCGCACACCCCTAGAAATTACTTACAAGTCTTGTTCCTGATAACTTAATTGATATTGAAATCGTAGACTACTCATAAATAAAAATATTTCTAGCTCCTAGTCTCATTGTAGATTATGTGTACATAAATAACAAAGTTCACGCTATCTTTTCAATTACGATTAACGATGCAAATAAATATTAATATTATCTTATCTTCACCTCAATAATTAGGTACTTATTATAGCTTGGATGATTTAATAAGCGTCCATCTTTAACTAGCATTGATAAGAAAATTCAAGTTTGAAGTGACATTATTTAATTTTTTGACCGATTTCCAAAAAGAGAAGGTACTCAATTCTTATGTGTTTTTATGTTTGTTCCTTCTATTAGTTTGGGTGGACCGATTTGAATGATTCGGGTGTCAGATGAAAGGAGATAGTCATCAGATCCAACAATTAAGTACTTTTGGATCTACGTTTAAAAATGTGTACGTTTAATGGACAATAATTGAAGTATTTCTGTGTGTTTTTGCTTGTATTTTTTTTTATTTGAACCGATTTCGATTGTTCTATTGTTAGGAAGCAGACATATTGGAAATTACCTCAATTAAATCTGATGAAGATCTGACTGGTAGTTTTTGTGTTATGCTTTCGATATGGAAGTAGGTCGTTTTCTGACGACCATCACCATTCATCTGACACAAGAATCATTTAAATCGGTTTATTCAAACTAAAGCTATGCAGGAAGAAGAAAATACAGACGAATTGAGTAACCTCCTCCTTTTTTGGCGTTGGCCAAAAATAAATAACCTTGAATCCCGCAGATTTCGGCGTAAAACTGTTTATACGAAAAGGCATATGTTTTAGACAGAGATGGCAACAACATTCTTAATTTGGTTTCATTATACGCGATATAAAATGCATGAATAACGTCCAGCGCCGGTGTTGATAAGGAATACATAATTCATCGTTATAATAACAACTTAGTTGTTACCGGTCAGAGACCTTTGCCAAGTGATAGGGACAAGTCTGACGCATTTTGTCAAGCTTCATATTAATTTGCACTCGTAACTATGTATGTAACTATGTAAGTTCGGGTCTTGCAAGCTAAATTTGACAAACTTTCCGGTTTCCGATTGAGTATCGCGTGACAATGGAATAATATGACAAAATGGCGCTAATCCGATGATGGATTCGGAAGGTGGTCTTGGAAACTCTTGTGCTAAACAAGATAAATCCGTCCGTTTTTACTTGTTTTCTTCTCAATTCAGGATCCTAAAAGCACACACACACACACACTGCAGACATATTTTCTGTAAAATCTATCAGTTGTAAATTTCAGCCTCTTGATAACATAGAGGTCTGTCATCAAATTACACATCACCTGTTTCGCGGAAAATACAGTCGACAGCTGAAATAGACGATCTGTTACTAACAACTAAAAGAGACAATAAACATTCCACCGTTCATTTTAGGTCCAACCAGTCCCCGGGGGTCCGATCTTCGTCCCGCAACCTGTAGGGTCGCCGCCCATCAAGCTGTCCCCCTCTGCGTACTGGATCCTGCGACTGCCCTTCGTGTACAGCGACGAGCGCGGCGTGCTGCCCCGCCCCCCCTCGCCCCCCGCCTCGCCGCTGTCCCAGGGAGTCATCCTCGCTCCGCTCTTTGGGCTAGCTGATTAACCACTCGTTAGATGGCGAAACTGGGACGCTCGCCCGGAGTTCGTTTGAAATCATTACCTTGTTAAAAAAAAAATATGTTGTATTCGATTGTGCATTAAACCTTATTCTTAGTTACATCTTGGGAAAAAAAAAATCAGTAAACTAAGGGACAATAATGTAAACAAATTGTGTTTTAGAACTAATGTGACGTTGCCCAAATTTGACTCCTGCCAGATTTGACTGAAGTAACCAATATTGTCGCAGTTCCCAGTTGAGTAAGGAAACACGCTTAACTGGTCGCAACGTGACGTGACAGATATAAAATATGGATCCGATACTTATAATGGATGTAATCTTTTGACAGTGGAAGTGGTACATGACTAGTTGAAATACAACTTAGAACTATGTACTTTTAGTTTTGTAATAAGTTGAACTTTTTGAACGAAGTTCCTTATCGCGCGTTATCGAAAGGGGACTAGACGGGAAAAAATCTTACGAAAGGTTGTCACGACACTTTTTTTGTTTTAGATGATTATCGCTAAATGGCGCTGTGATCAAAATCTTTTAAAACACGTTCCTTATCGCGCGTTACTTTAAGAAAAAATATATAAGACATCTTTTAATCGAAAGGAACTTCGTTCTATTCGGGTGTCCCATGATATCTCTCAAGATTGTGTTTTTTTATCACTTAGAGTATGTATCTACTTTTTTTGTGAGTTATCATCTGATACTACATGTGGTTGGAAGTTGTATTTGTAGAAATCATTTGACCCTTTACAAATCCACCCTGTATATTATTTAGTTTAAACGCACACTCAGATTATAACTGAGTGTCATTTGTCATTCATAAAAAATGTTGTGACAGGTTGCGTTGCGGCCTGCCTCAGTTTGCGCCACCTTTAGGCGGTCCAGTTTTTTTTATTGCCATGTAGGCAGACGACCCAACGCACCTGATCGTAAGTGGTTACCGCTGGTCATGAACCTCTGCAATGTCAGGGGACACTGAGGGGTCGCCACCTACGACATTTAGCAGCCTGTCTGAATGTGTTAAAAAAAAAAAAATTTAGAGGTTGATCCAACCACATAATACATCTAAAAATTAGAAAATGAAATAAAATATTGTGAGGTATTTTTTTTATTCTAGAAAATATTCTTGTAGATCTTAAAAATTAATTCTAATTTGCATTAAACATTGTTACAAAGAGAAACTGATTTTATGTGTTAAATACATTTTGTGAATTATGTATATTGTATTATAACAACTCTTGTAAATATATTAAAGATAAGATTATTAGTTATTTATTTTACACTTGATATCATTAAGTGTTAATAAAATTACCAAAATGATAAAATTGTTTTATTTGTCAAATTCTGCCCTGCACTTTTTGTACTCTAAGCTCTTTAATAAATATTAAAAAAAATACTCCAATCTATCACCTGAAAATAAAAAAAAAACTGCTCTGCTGACGGTAACAAATTAAAATTACTTCATTTCTATATTAGCGACCTTATCTCATACCCCGGTGCACCTTATTTCATGAGAATGTGAAACACATCAAACACTTACCAACTGATGGGCCTATCCAATACACTTCCTTTTTGAAACTTAAAAAAATACATTCCCTAACAACTTGACAAGATAACTTTAATCTTAATTTTATGTTAATTTCAATAAAAATCGCTATTGCAGTTCTTTATAATAATGCAATTTTAATTTATTATATTTACAAATTAAACATTTAGAAGGATTTAAACGACTACTTATATTAACAACAATTCAATTTAAGAAAATACGTAACTATAAAAAAATTTATAAAATACCAGAAGAATTTGAAATTAATAGAGTTCTAAACATAAAAAATAGTAAAAATAATTTAAAAAATATATCTTATTTCAATCATTAATTCAATCAAGATACTTTTAGTTTTAAAACTGATTTTTCATTAAAATCTGGTTAAAATTACAAGACGTAAATTAATAAAAAAACTACTCAAAAATATAAATCTCGTAATATAAATCAACAAATAAAAATTATAACTTTACCAAAACTCTCAAAAATAACACAACTAATAATCAAAACGGAAACAGACGAAAATAAATTTATTTTAAATCACTAAAATAGAGCTTGTATTGACCACGTGGTGTTTTGCCCCTCCGATGAGGCGGTGTGGGTGGGGGTGTCGATAGTGGATAGAGGCGGCTTCGTCTAGCACTGAACGCAGGCTCTCCGCCACTTTGCCGGATGTCGCCTCCGCGAGTATACGATCGTAGCAACGGCTGTGTCATCACCGCGCAAAGAGACTTCGGTGACAAACTTTTGAGCGGCAAAATGCCGTTGCTTCAGGTGAGTATTTAATTTCTATCTTGAATTGGAAGTTTGTGTCAACCTGTACAAGATTTTAAAGTATACGATTGTCATTTAGTTTATGTAGGTTTTGCAAATTGGCATACCTTTTTTCAGTTTAGAAATTTTACCTACCCTCATTTAACTTTACTCTTCGAGGTTCTCATATTCTTTTTTATCCCTAGGATATTAATCGCGGCGGCACCTCAAATGAAAATAGGCGTTCATTTGCCGATTTTCTTGGTTTAGAGACAACTGCTCTTGGAGAGAATGTCTCTACACCTCGTCCTCCTCCAAATGTAAGTACCTAAAATCGGCGTCGTAGATTGCTAGGACATTTTCAATGTATGATTTAAAAGTAGTGTACCAAACGTGCATTATGGTAAAATTGAAACTATAATTATTGCGTCGAATAAATGTACCGCGTTGGGCGCCAACTCCGCGACTCCTAATTCAACGCGAAACCGGAGCAAGTTTAAATCAAATTTTAAGTAGGCGGCTCTTGCAGATTTTATTATCCTTTCATAATAACGTGCCGCTCGACATCCGGTTTGATGAAGTTAATGTTAGAGCTAGACGAGTGCCAACCCCGCGCCGGGTAATGTGCGATCAGTGCCAAATATTGCAACAAACCCTCTTTACTGCATTTCCATTAGCTTCAATGGCTTTAGGATTTGTATTGTCTGTTGCAAGACGAAACCAAGTTTTACTGAAGTCTCAACTTTTCCGAATTGAGGGTACTTGAAAAATAAATCAATGGAAAGTTTTCAGGTACTCTTTATTTCGAACAATTCGAAACGTATGAGTATTATAATTAATCATAACTGGTACCGAACTTACATCCAAAAGTTCCGAGTTGGCGCTCTATCGATTTCTGCTGCGCTTTATCTATTTCAGGACTACTTTATTTTCGAGCAATCCAAGCTATTTAAAGCTCTACCGTAATTTATGCATCTTATAATCGATTTCGCTCGTATTTCGTTGTCTAGCTACTTAATAATTAATGTCTCTGGATTTGGCGGAGGTTTTTATTTTAAAAGTCCTATTGCTGAACTTTCAAATTCCAATGTCACGGTAAATTTACGACCAACTTAAGAAACTAATCTTGATCCGAGACGATGCACCCCAATATTGTTGTACAATACAACTTGGCAGTCTGGCGAGCTTGCTATTGGCATGAGCCGAGCAATTTAATATTATTGTAGGCTCATGCCAAGGCAAAGCTGGTTAATCGGACACGTTCGCGATCCGGAACAACTTGTAACAACAGTTTTT
The DNA here is from genome assembly GCA_030269945.2 of Trilocha varians. Lineage (NCBI taxonomy): Eukaryota > Metazoa > Arthropoda > Insecta > Lepidoptera > Bombycidae > Trilocha > Trilocha varians. Next base: position 1,933,909 of record AP028259.1, read on the forward strand.
CACGCTTCTTGACTTTTGGGCACGAACTTCTGATTAGACGAAATCTAAGCTAGCTTGTATTTGATTTGGTCAACTTTGTTGCTTATCGGTTAGGAAGTGAATACGGATTTCATTTACAGGAGTGTAGAAATGAAAATCCATGGCGTTGGGAGGAACCACGCAGTCCGGAGGTGGCACAAAGCCCCCGTTCGCTGGTCCCACCTACTTGCTTCCCACCGCGCCATCCACGTGCTTTCACAAGCTTCAGGTAAACTAAGATTTTTCTTAATCTAGTAGTTTTAAGCTTTTACGCTATTGACATTAATGCAAGGCTGGATTTTATGTATTATCATTTTTTCAGTGAATGCGCTCAACCTGGTGTCGATTGGAACCCCGAAGAGGCTCAAACTTCGCGTGGTATTGCAGACTTAGTTGCTTCCTTAGTGAGTGCTTTTCTTGGTTATAAAGATTTTTTTTGCTTTTATTGCAAAGCAGGCTGATGAGCCAACGGACCACACTGATCGTAAGTGGTTCTTCTCTCATGGACCTCTGCAATTTTACAACTTAAAAGTTATGAGGCACCATTGTGCATGCTTGCAACAAACTGGAATGTTCTAGGCGTTGTCGCTGCCATCGCCAGCACCTCGCACGATGTTGTCGGTACCGCCGCCGGCGCGTCTCAGCTATGATCATCTCGAGCAGATTGTAAGTGTTCAATTCAAATAGCACTTGAGTAAAACTTTCGAAGGACCTCTACGAGTAAAGTGATGTTTCAGATGGAGACACCTTGGTCTGATCCAAAGGGCAGCACTTCTGCGCGCGAGAAACGCATGCAACTTACGCAGAGACGGGCCTCGTTTTGTAAGTTTACCTTTTCTCATAATTTGTTTTCATACGCCAAAGATTTATCTAACCTAGTTTTATAAGTTTCATTTATTAATGTGTAATGTTGTCTGAAGCAGGCGGTACGAGCTCTAACCACACTACCGGCGCGGTGGTGTGGAGCGGTACTCTGCCGGTGCGCGCTCCGGATCCCAACGCGGTGTACTCTCCCAAGGTGTTCCTGGGTGGCTTGCCCTGGGACATCACTGAGCATGCCTTGATGCATACACTGCGCCAGTTCCACCCTGTATGGTAAGTATTGGAAGAACAGAATATACTATAGGTTAAAAGTAGTATCGCTATAGCTATTTTATTCCAGGTAATCTCGAAGTATAGAAACTGAATGGTTAAGTTCAAAATCTGATAGAGCCTTTTGATCTGAAGGTTCTTCTCCTTATTCTAGACTACTTTGTCTTCAATTTCTCGTACAATTGGTTAGATATACTCTATTTATTCTTGTCTAGTGTGGAATGGCCTGGTCGTGAGTACGGTGGTAGCGCGGCGCCCCGCGGCTTCGCCTACGTGACGTTGGAGAACGAGCGTCGTGTGCGGGAGCTGCTCGCCGCCAGTCGGTTCGACGGACGGGACTGGTACTACCGCATCACATCCAGGAAGATGCGCACTAAGGAAGTACGTATCGATTCAGTTATGTAGAGTTCAAAGACAAGTTTCTTATCTAGTCTTGACAAAGTCATATTTCAAGCTCTTATTATAAAGTTCTCTGTATTGCTTTGGTTGCCATTTACCATGTCTAGGATATGCAAAATGTTACTATGCTTCGTAGAGTTCTGGAAGATTTAAGACTCCAGGAATTCCATACCTGAGATTCCCGGGAGTGGCTTTTTGCTTTTTATTTTACTAGATGCCTCTGCCCAAGTTGTAAACATTTAACTGCCACCTACTACTGTACCAGGTGCAAGTGATCCCGTGGTCGGTGAGCAGTGCGAGCTGGGTGCGCGGTGCGAGCGCGCGGCTGGCGGCGCGGCGCACGGTGTTCGTGGGCGCGCTGCACGGCTGCCTGTCCGCCGCCGCGCTCGCCACCGTCATGGACGATCTGTTCCAGGGGGTCGTTTATGCAGGTCAGTACTTTACATCTTAACTTCAATTTCAGAGCGATTTCTTAATTGTTGAAGTGCTGGCCTTCCGTATGGGAAGTTGTCAATTCTTGGCTTGACATCTAAACGGAAAGGACTAGTGCTATTTTTCACAACTGCACACCCGGCTGGAAGGAAAACATCGTGAAGAAACATGTATGCAAGTTCCCAACCCGCAATTAGTTGGCGTGGGCTATGCCTCAACGAGACCGGAAACCAGTCGGCAGTAATAGATTGTTACAGTAAACTTTATTGCAACAAAGTAACGTGTAGCGACTTATCTGTTGTGGAGACTCTGTGCTAGCTATGAGCGAGTTAGTAATTGTCGTGTTTAACGTTTACCAGTCCAACTATGCAGGCACACTTTACCGGCTAAATCTTACAAGTTTAGTTATAAACCAGTCTTCTAGAATGTAACTAGCATCTAAATTTATTTCTTTTCCAGGCATCGACACTGATAAAAACAAATATCCCATCGGTTCTGGTCGCGTGACCTTCGACAACGTGCGCTCATACGTACGCGCCATTTCTGCGGCATACGTAGAAATACGCACTGAGAAGTTCACAAAGAAGGTAATTTTCATTTCTTTAAAATATGTAACTCTTATGGGTTGTGATCTAAAGTTAACTTTCTTTCAGGTTCAAGTGGATCCTTACCTTGAAGATTCGATGTGTTCGATCTGTAACCTCCAGCAGGGGCCTTATTTCTGCCGCGAACCTACTTGCTTTGGGTAAGTCTTCATTAGCTCATATTCCTTATGGTAATTGCTACTAGCCTCGTGTCGGGAAAATTTCGTGACACATATACCGGGAGATTTCCTTCAACTGATCAATTGCTGATGCCCCAAGAAACTATTTCTGGAAGACTTCAAATAGCTTCACTGCAATACCCACCTCTAACATTAAGGTTATTTCCAGTTACTTCTGTCGTTCCTGTTGGTCGTGGCAGCACGGCTCGGAGCAGCACAAGCCGCTGATGCGCAGCTCTAAGAGCGCCCGCGTGACTCCGCCCGCCGACAACCCGGTCTATAACAGCGCCTCTTCTAATGGTAAGGCATGTTCGAACTTGTATTTTATTTTATTTCAGCCAAAATGGTGTAATTTAGATACACTAGGTCATACTTGTCTCGTGGAGATCTAGTAATACGTTTATCGGACAAATTAAGTCTGTATTAACATGAAGCCATTCTCTATTACTCAAATGCCTGTCAGTGCTACAAAAATATGGGCGATTTTTTTTTTACTGCTAAGTTAGCCGAAAAGCCAACGGGCACACCGTAAGTGGTTACAGTCGATTTATCGACCTCTAAGTTTACTCTACAGTAGCATCATCTTTCTAAGACGTAGCTACCAATTGTTTTTCATTTTAGTTTTATTTTTAGCGTCTTAAATTGTTTTGCAGCTAAAACTACCGTATCCAGTTTATTTTATTTATTTATTTATTTATATAAGGAAAACCAACAGCACCTATTATTTGCCCTGTTTTATCGATAAGGTTTCATCTTCAAAATCTTTAAAATCGCAGAATGTGAAGCGTTAATAAAGTTCCAGTTCATATTTTAACAATTGCTTCTGTTTATAGGTACTCCATCGCCGTCAACGAGCGGTGCAAGCGAGCCCGAGCACTCGGAGAACACGTGGCCGCCACACTGAGCCCTCCTCCGACGCTCCCCCGACCCTCCCCCGACCCTCCCCACTCCGGACAACACTAACCAGAATTAACAGCAATTTCTTGACTCCAAGTTTTGACCCTCACTTTTAAAATCACTAAATTTGACCGCGTTTTAACAGTACAGAATTTATAGTTAAATATTTAATCATTGTTTTATTAGTTTATAAGGTTTTTTAGTTTAAGGTTGATTTGATGAACGTATTTTTTAATCATGATCTATTTTCAAGTTTTCTTAGTCTCGACGATCACGAAAATTTGAGAAATAGGCCTTTAAGTTTTAGAGGTTAGGTTTGATTTACCTTTGTAGTTTTAATATTTTTAATCAATTTTATAATTATTTAGCGATGCTGATTTGAAGTATTAGATATTAGATAAGCCATGTTTAGAGGCTTTCATTATGTATTGGAGAAATAATATTATTATATTTCATTATATATTGGAAAATAGATAGTGCCTAATAGAATGTGATTTTAATCATTTTTAATGCCTTTGGGCTGTTTGAGAATTTTAATGTTTTAAATATTTAGGCTTTTAAATGTAATCAATTACTTCATTTTAAATTTTTAAGTTTGTTTCAATCAATAAATGTTGATCGGGATTTTAATGGTTTTATTGCCCTTCACCTTTCTTAGGGTTGCTTCTGGCGCTAGTTAATTTGATTGCGTAATTAAGATGCAATGGATAAATCTCAAAATTAACTAAATTCTTGTAACTTTTGGTTTAATATTTTGTCTTTTCATCACTCGATCTATTATATAGCAAATCTATAATAAAATAGAAGTCTGACGATAATTTCTAGATTCAAAACAAATAAGACGAAAAGTACAAATACAAAATAATTTACTTTCAAACAAAATACACAGTACAGAAAATATAGCAGTGGTCCCTGCACTGGGCTAGGCTTGTATCGCAGGAGACTGTTAAGTTTTAAATATTATGAAATTAATTGAAAGATATCAGAGGAAACAGCTTAGAACAGATAGAACAACGAACAAAAGAAGGAAAAGAAAATACAATCCGTGTTACCTACTATGAGATACGATAATAAGATAATGATAAGATGATAAACAATGAGAATGAGATAAATGAGAAGTACTCTTGCAATTTTGCATTCCGTAGGATACAGGATGCCAGACCCATAATTATGGGCGTAGAGCCAAATTAATGACAACTTCAAAACTAGTGAATCGTTAACGGTTTAAAATCTAGTGTATAAATAATTAATTCAAATACATGAAAACTAATTTCAAAGTTTGAATTTCAACATAAAAATTTTATGTTATGGTATGTGGGAGAATCTTCCACAACTGAGTCTAAGGTCAAATTTTAAACAAACCTGAATTTCTATTTAATTCATAATTTTATAATAATGTTGTTCCTAATAAAATGTCTTGCTCAAAAAATCTTCGTTTTTCTACTACTAATGGATGGATTGACTGGATAATACATTATATACATTTATGTTCACTTCAATTGGCATAAGGTTCCAAATTCACTCTTGGTTATCTAGTCGGTAGGTCGAGCATCTGGTTTCTTTACCCTATTTCAGATTGCAATTTTTTTTTGCGACTATCTTCTATTGTAATTTTAGAAAAAATATAAAATAAAACAAATAAATAGTATAAATATTTTATTATTCGTGTTTAGTCGAAGCTCATGCTCATATCGGATGTGTTGGTCGCGTCGGCGGCGGGCGGCGTGGCGGGCGGCGCCGGGACCGTGATGTTCACACGGGGAAACGGAAACTGGGGAATCTCTTCATCTGGAAATATTTCATTGTTGTTAATTAATAATAAGTCGTGTGCAGCTTTATATGCATTAGATGCAACTTTGTTTGGCGATATGACGTCGTTCAGTTAAAAGGTCTTCTAATAAGGACGGAGTGTCAAAATTTAAACTAAGTTGTAGTCATCGTCATGACATCGTGTTGTGTTTGTAAACATGTCGTCATTAAATATTTGATAGATGTGATAAGTTTTTGAAGCTATATCGTGTGACGTCACACCTGAGAGCTGTTTGTCCAGAGTATCGACGACGAGGTCCAGGAGCGCCAGCGCCACCACGTCGTCCGGGTCGAGCGCGAGCGCGGCGTGCAGCGCGTCGGCGGCGGCGGGCGCGCGGCCCAGCAGCGCCAGGCACAGGCCGCGCGCCGTGTGCGAGGCGCCGCGCCGGGGCCGCACGCTCAGCGCGCGCTCGTGCCAGCGCAGCGCCTCCGCCGGGCAGCCCAGCGCGCGGCACGCGTGGCCCAGCCCGTCCAGCGTCGCCGCCCAGCGACTGCTCAGCTGCAACCGGACACACTATTAACTACTCAACTGGGATCGGCAACAAAATTGATTTGTTTAATTTAATTTATTTAATTTTTACATTTTATTAGCATCTCCAGGCGAGCGATCTCAGCTTCGCCATCTAACAAAAATTGACGAACCCAGTTGAGTGGTGGGTGTACCTGTCCGTCCAGCGCGGCGACGTCCAGCGTCCTCAGCCAGAGCATCCTGGCGGCGCGCGCGTCCCCCGCCGAGAGCGCGGCGGCCCCCGCCTCGTGTGCGATGTGTGGGTCGCTGACGAGCGACACGATGCGATCCCACCCGCTCTTGTTCTCTGTGTCTCCTTCATCTACGCCACTGCCCACCTGGGTACAATACAGGGTGGATCTGTAATTTTGGACAATCTGGCGTGGGGTGAATGAACTGTCGAAATACAACTTAGCACTAGGGGTGTGCGAATATCGTTCGAATCGAATCGAATAATTCGAATCTCCGAATTATTCGAACTTCGACGAATATTCGAAAAATTTCGAATAATTCGAAAAGTTTCGAATATTCGTCGAATTTCGAATAGTCACAATAATCACACAAACAAAAAACTCAAAATCTGACTTCTAGACCATTCAAGATATTATCTACAAAATACAAATTCTTGTCCTATTTCCGATGCATCGTCGTAGTCAAATTCGATACTATTCGAAATTCGAATGAATATTCGAAACTTTTCAAATTACATATTCGAAATTTTTCGAATATTCGTCGAATTTCGAATAATTTCGATTCGAGTTTCGAATTGAATATTAATATTCGATTCGGAACGAATAATTCGTAAGTTCGAATTATTCGCACACCCCTACTTAGCACTATTTTTATTTTTAGGATCGGTTATTTTTTTTTTCTGACATTGAATGGGAAACGTACGGCTGTCGTTGCGGTGTCGTGTCTCGCTCAGCACGCCCTTAGAGCGTCCGGGGGATGGCGGACCGCGCTCCCCGACCCACGCTGGTTCTGACCCAGCGGGGTATTCCGTGGGAGGGTGACACGCGGTCCCATCTTGCCGACCGAGAGAGCCGGTGGCCGTATCGCCGGCGGCTAACGGTTCGGCGTCCGAGGACGGTGTGACGGAAAAGTGTGCCGAGAGCGTTACGCGTCGCGCCGTCCCACAAAACCCCGTGCTGGGTTCTGGCCTCAGCCGGGGTTCGGACGTTGAGTGTGAGCGGTTGGAGGTTTTAGTGCGGTTCAACTCCCACATACGGAGATTTCCTCCAAATGAAAAAAAAAAAAACCCTGTATAGTGTGATTCACAAACTTAGAATACGCATTGTTTTTAAAAGTTTTTTGTTCGATAGACGTAAACAAAGGACATTTATGTTACATGTAGGATCTTAAAAACAATACACTACATGCAATCTTAATTATAGATGAACACAACATAGAAACATAGTACACAAATCACATAGCAAAACATTTAACAAGAAATAAAATAATAATTACAAGTTAGATTACATTTACGAATTTAAAAATAAGAACATACAAATTAAAATAAATTAAAATCACACAAGCAGACCAAAAAAAAAAAAAAAATAGAAATCTGTACATCCTGTGGGCTAGCAGAGGCGGTGGACGATGTGGCAAGCGGGTAGGAACTCTAAGTACTAATTGATTCAGGAATAAGGGATTATTAATTTCATTATTTAGATGTTTATATAAAAATATTATGTCGTGAATTTTACGTCTGTCAGGTGACATGACTGAACAAGTAGTTACCTCAGCAGCATTGTTGTGTAGAACGGCCGCCTTGTATAGGAATCGTTCGCACATCGCCACGTTGTTGAGGAGGGAACACTCCACCCCCACGTACAGGGGCGGCAGGTGGCAACCACTCATCAGTTGACTAGCCTATTACAATATATTTTATTTCGTCACTGGTAAGATCAAAAGAATAAAGTGGTGATAATATAATTTAAATAAAAGGTATTTTTGGAACGAAGCTCCTTATTGCGCGTTATCGAAAGGCTAGAAGGAAATTCTTATATATCTAAAAAGTTGTCACGACACTTTTTGTTTTAGATGATTATCGCTAGATGGCGCTGTGATCAAAATATTTTATAAAACAATTCCTTATTTTGTTTTATATGATTAATGTTAGATGGCGCTGTGATCAAAATTATATTTAAGTTATAATAATTAGTTAGTATAAAAACGTCCGTCTTTCAAGAGAGAGACAGATAATAATTAAAAAAAATAAAATTTTATTACAATTCCCTCACTAATTAATCGAAAGGAACTTCGTCCCATCAGGGTGTCCCTTGACACCTTTCAAGTTTTTTTACTTTATTCATTTTTAGTCAAAGGTGACGTCAGATCGACGCCATCTTTTTTTAAAGATCACGATACAATTCGCACTTTACCTACAAATACAAATAAAAGCTAATCAGTTATCAATTGTATTTGAAGTATACCTTGAAGTAGGCGGCCATGGCCTGGTCGTGCTCGTTGTCGGCCGCGAAGCTGTGTCCGTAGGCGAGCCACACGCAGCCCGCGCTCGGCTCCAGGCTCTTGGACTTGCCGAGGTAGCGACGCGCCAGCTCGTTCTTACCTGTATACAGGAGTTGTAGTTTTTTGTGTTAATGTATATTTGTAAACGTGTATTGTGTGTTCATTAAATGTTTTTCTTTCTTTATTTTATTTCATGAGTTACATTTTGGTGCATTTAATAGGGTTTTTTTTATATAATATAGTTTTGTTTCAATGTTGGGCAAACTTCACATCAAGTTTGTTTTTGATGCTTAAAGAACCTCATTATCAAATTATTCTTTATTGTAACAGTCATGATTCACTTCGATTCACAAATTTTTACACTTTACAACTTATTTTATTTCTGGTAAATGATTATTATGGTGTACTCTTTTTAACTCGGTAATAGTAGAGTGCAATACATATATTGTGTGTGACCAAAATTTTTGTTATATAAAAAGGTAATAAGTACAACTTGCTTTCGTGCACTACATGAAACAAAATACCTCACCTATAAGATAGTAATAGCATCCGACAGCGTACCAAGCGGTCCAGTGCGCGGGGTACGCGTCCACCAGCCCGTGTGCGAACGCGAACAGCTCCGGCACCCGGCGCAGCTCCAGCAGACACGCGGCCCGCAGCGCGGCGCCCGAGCACGGCCCGGCGGCCGAGAGCCGGTCCAGCGCCGCCGCCCAGCGACACCCGGCGGCGAGCCGGCGGGCCGCGCACACGGCGCCCTCCAGCGTGCGAGACCGGACTGATGATGCTTCACGTACTATCTGCAATGTTGAAAATAAATTTAATGATATACGTACCTCGGAATTAGGAGTTAGTAAAAAATTGATAATTTAAAGGAGCATAAGATTCAGCTAATGGTAAATGGTTATCAAAGATAAAATCGCATTGTTTTTCGAAAAAACTGTACAAAGTGAAACACCTATTTCTTAGAAGACTACCTCTAGATCTTTATTAAAAAGGTTTATATGCAATTTATCCACTGGTTAAAAAGGGTGAAGGAAAACATCGTGATTCGTCAGGAAACCTGCATATAGAAAAAGGATTCTTTAATCCGCATTGGGTTGCTATATTTTATTCCTCTTCTAAGGAGATCTGAGCTTAGTTATGGGCAGTCACAGTACAAAGTATGCATGTATGCCTCTCACCGGGTCCTCACTGTCCGGTGCGGGCGGCGCGGCGGGCGGCGCGAGGGGCGCGGGCGAGTACCGGTGGAACCGTTCCCTGTAGGCCGCCAGCAGCAAGGCGCCCTCCGCCGCGCTGAGCTGACTGCTGATCGGCAGAGACTCTATTAGCTCGCTCTCTATCCAACATGAGAATTACAACTTTATGGCTATGACTTTAACAATACAGGTAAAGTGAAGTAAGAATACAATTAGAAAATTGGTTGGTTGTTTTATGCTAAGTCTATGGACAAATAGTTGCGCCATCTGGATTTTTTTTATACACAGAGTAATGGATAGAAGTTAAGTTTATGATGTGTAGAACTTACAATCTTTTTTCTTCACTTCTTCACTTCATTTTAATTTAAGCTAAGCAATAATAAATTTGATTGAGTTAGTTATTTCAGTAAAGTTCACCTTGTTTAGGTGTAAGCGCGTGTTGTTCCAGTAGCAAGTCCAGCGCTTCGTAGCAGGCGCAGTCGGCACGCAGGGCTGCAGTCAGGGCTTCGGCGGCCGCGTCTCTGCGCTCTAGGGATGATAGCGCTCGGGCTTGTGTTACTAACACACCGGCTAAAGCTCTCTGAAACAAAGTTTATATTATAGTACATAATAAGCGTACTTATACAGGGATACATCTTCACCATTTGTTTTCTCAAATGAAAACCGTATGCTGCGAACTATTTCCGACGAAAATATCGTGAGAACTCTCGGCCTAAACGATTCCGCTTGCGATTATTACGGTCTAGTCAATGAGGCGACGACGTTTTTGTAAAAAATAAATGAGATTGTCAATGATCAGGGCACTCGTATTGTTTCCCATTAAACTTACATTGTGTGTTTGATCTGTGTTTCTTGGTTCCAGCAGCATAGGATCACAATCGTCCAGCAACGACAATGATGTTGAGGGTTCCTTAGCAGTCAAATACGCACGCATCGCCAGTCCTAGACACAGCAAATGATGTCTAAAACAAACCATTTATTGTCTACTATATCATTAGGATCTTAACTTTATTCTTTTATGGGCCAGAAACGGATTACACCCAATTGTTTTTTGAACCCTTAAGTTCTATAAAGGATTTGAAATATGGTTTATATTGGTAAGCCCCTGTCTAAGTGACACCCACATCAGTAGTTAATTTAAGAAACCCCAGAAGCAGTACAAGAATTTAGTAAATCATCAAAACAGTTTAATTAAAATGTATTTTTTGAATGTCAAACTAACTTGTGCAGGTTTCTAGAAGTGATAACTTCAGCAGCTCTGTGTAACTCTCCTCGAGCTAACATGGCACTGGCGAGGAGCCACACATCGTCTCCGCTGGGACCTTCAGGACCTCCTCCGGCTGCTGCCGCTGCAGCATCCGCCCAGAAAAATGCACTTGTCCATTGACCCTGGTCATTTGAAACTTTTTGAGAAAATAATAATAAAATTAGCTTAACTTTTTTTTGTTTTATTTATTAAGTTTTGTGGACATAAATGATACAATGGCGGACTTAATGCTTAAGGCATTCTCTACCAGTCAACTAAAGGTGGTGTAGAGGAAACTATTTTAAGGTAGAACTTCCAATCAGAGCTCAATGTTAAACTTAAGCTAATAATAAGACTGTAAAATAAGACATATTACAATACAGAATAGCATAATTTAGAAAACAGCTGACTGAAATAAACACTCGTTGTTTAGAAAGTGGAAAACGTTAGGCAAATGATGTTAGGTTATTAATTCAAATGTTGCATATATACTTACCAATTCTGTATATTGCTTTACAAGAGATCTCATGAGATCAATGTTCATGGTAGAACACTCTTCTGTACCGCTTCCACCAGTAGTGGTTGCTTTTGCCATTTTGAACACAGCAATGTTAGTAAACAAAATACAAAAAACTTAGTTTTTCATTTTTCAAATAAGAAATAACTTTTACACACTGATGTCTACCTTAATTAATTTAAAGAACAATAGCATTGATTGAATGCAGTCTTTCGCACTTTCAAAACGAATAACGAGATAAAAAAATATCAATTAAAATTCTGAGCTAACCCAACCGGCATTCGCAAAATGCAAAATTCATTTTCAAATTTTAATGACATATGACAACTGAAAAAAATTGACAAATTAAAATTGCCAGAAATAAAAAAGGAATCAACTTGAGAAAAACTTTTATAGAAGCCATTCAAAAATATTTTAGAACAAAGAAAAATAAAGAAATTAAAATACTCAGTGTAGTGTTCCACTAAGCTATTTAATAAAATAAAGATTGATAAGATAAAACAGACGATCACAAATCCTATTGTTAAATAGATGTGCAAAGTTGTTTTTTTGTCGGTTTTAAAAAATATTTTTTACTTCGAGCAATAACATAACTGACAAAATAATCCGACTCGTTTTTGAAGGTCAATAGAAGATACTCTTTCTCTTTTTAACTTATTGAAATTTCAAAGGAGATAAATATAAATTATTCCTAATATACATCTTTCAACTTTGCCAGCTTTCCCCATGCTGTCAAATGACAGATTTGAATTTTGATGACGGAAAGAAAAAGGTTAGACATTGAAAAAGAGGGAATAGGCTGAATAATTTTAAAATAAAGCTAGTTATGATAAATAAATGCTAAGGAAACTTTTAATTTGAATGTTTAGTGCTTTAATAAATTCAAATAATTATATACTGAATAGTTTGAGAGTCCCGAGAAAACAACGTGTCCTAGGTTAGGCCGTTCCCGAAACATGTTAATATTGTTGGAATAACATGACTGAAAGGAAAATGTGCAAATTCTACAATTTAAACGTGCCCGAGCGACGATCTGGTGAGGCGCAGGGAATAGCGCAGAACCATGGCAATGAGGATGATGACAGGACCCCTGAGGATCCCATGGCACCGTACGTGCCGCCCCACGAACACAAGCTGGAGTACAGCTACTGGATGTGGTTCTCGAGGCGGCCCGCCCGAGATACCACGAGCACCACTGGTTACGGACAGGTTTGTTTATACCTAACACTACCATATTGTGGTTACTTGTTGTTACAAACTCTTTTAAACTTATTTGCAGAAAAAAATAAGCATAGTATGTTATCAGAACTGATTGTTGACTGTATATTTTACAGGACAACCTAGTATATTTGTTAGAATAGTAATCCTATTTGAAACTACAACCAATTACTAAATCAGGCTAGTGTATAACTGCAATTCAAACTTGTTAATGATCAGACAGGTGGTTTCTGTTATTCATACTATTACTAATTGGACTTGTGTCTTATTTGTTTTTCTAGTAATTATTGGACAGATTGTTAACTATCATTACTTGATCAAGTTCTTATTGTTATTGTGAAGTAAGCCCAAGAACAATAAGTCCAATATGACATCTTCTTAAACCCTCATTATATTTGTGTGGGATACACACACCAAATAAATGTTTTAAAAATATTGTTGGAAATTTTTATATACTGCCTCTATGTTTCATTTACCATAGTCTAAAAATAAAAGGTTAAAACTGTGGAAAATGTCTAGAGTCCTGCTTTTTATACATTAAAGTACATTTTACATTTCATATTAAGTAGTATCCTTGAACTCCTATATCTTAGACCTTGAACCAGCAAAACCACTCCCTCAATGCGGCGGTCACTAGGCCTAAGCAGGTGAACCTCCTGGAGGAGCACAATTTTAGTACATAATATCCAACATCTCAACCCACACAATAGCCGCAATCATAACACCAAATTGCTAATAATAGCCAGATTATCATTTATCACTTGTACAGTACAGTATTCAAAATCTGATTTCAGGCGTTACGTTTGGTGGGTCGGGTGGGCAGTGTTGAACAGTGGTGGGGACTTTACACACATTTGGCAAGACCTTCGGAACTTCCTCCACTATCTGATCTCCACCTTTTCAAGTTGGGGATTAAGCCAATGTGGGAAGACCCTGCCAATGTTAATGGTGGGAAATGGGTATGTAACTTATTAAGTAATATTAACTCTGTGATCTGCAAAACTTTAGTCTGTTACAATGGGAGGGATCAGACTATTTGCAATGTATGTGCAGAAAAATGTTCTATGTCATCTTTCTTCAAAAACCTTGAAAATAACTAGTGTTTCTCTACCATGTTATGCATGTTTTGCACATAGAAATATAATATGTACATATTTTATAAAAATATCATAATTTTTTTTTATTGCCATGTAGGCAGACAAGCCAATGGCCCACCTGATAGGAAGTGGTTACTGTCGCTCATGAACCTCTGCAATGTCAGTTTATAAGAAACTGGCATAGATCAGATGAATTATGATGAAACCATTCTTTAAACTCATGGTAGTCCACCATTTAGCATGGGTCAGGATATTTATGTTTGAGAACTAAGTCTAATATATAAAATTGTCATGTCACGGTGTTCGAACTTGAACTCCTCCGAACCGGCTCGACCGATTTTGATTAAATTTTTTGTGCTTATCCGGTACCTATGAGAATCGGCCAACATCTATTTTTCATCCCCTAAATGTTAGGGGTAGTCCACCCCTAATTTTTTTTTTCGGCGCAGACGAAGTTGCGCGAGTCAGCTAGTATATTTATAATATAATATATTTATGTCTAATAAAGAAAATAAATAAATAAGAACGGCACATATTTTATTAAATAGTCTACAGCAACAGCTGTTTAAATATAAATTTATTTGTGATCTTAACCTTTGAAAAAATTAATAAATATTATTTTATTGTAATAATATAAGTCAACAACACATTTTGTGTTTCCAGGTGGTCAGACTACGTAAAACACAAACGGGTCGTGCGTGGGAAGACTTGTGTATGGCGATGCTGGGCGAACAATTTATGGTTGGCCCGGAGTTGTGTGGTGTTGTACTATCAGTCCGTTTTCAGGTAAAATATTAGTAAAGACAGTTAATCACACAATGTACGATGTTTCTGATTGTAATTGTTATAATATTATTGTTGTGCCAGTAGAGAGAGTAGTATATTGTTGCACACAAGTCCCTTTTGTACGGGGGTAGGTCAAACAAACTAGAACTGAAAGTCCAAAACATATTCATAGACTACCTCAATAACTAGGGATACAGGGTCGTTACACATAGACAGTAGGGGTGTGCGAATATCGTTCGAATCGAATATTCGTATTCGATTCGAAACGAATAATTCGTGAGTTCGAATTATTCGCACAGCCCTTATAGACAGTTATCAAATATAAGGAATATTTGAAAAGCTTATCTTCTGTAGCTTGTCATGGACCATGATTCTCGGTATCAAAACCGGGCGGCTTGTACCTCTAAATTTTAAATTGAAAAAGATTCATTTGCTATTTATCACAACACCACTGCCTAAAATGATAATTATGAATTGCTCAATCTGCATTGGGGTCCTGTGGTGAACTATGCACAGTGAGTAATGGGTGGTAAAGCTCGCATATGTTTCCAGGACGACCACCTGGCCGTGTGGCACCGGACGGCGTCGGACACGGCGGCGGCGCATCGCGTGCGGGACGCCATGCGCCGCATCCTGCAGCTGCCCGCGTCCGTGCCCATCGAGTACAAGGCGCACGGGGACTGCCTCCGCGCCGCCGCCTCGCACCGCGCGCACGACGAGCCGCCCCACCCCGCCCACCCCGCGCCGCGCCACGCCCCCTCCTAGCGACCGACTGACGACGTGTACATAGTGGAACTGTTCAGTGCAGTGAGGACTGCGCGTTCACCTTTAGATTTGTACAGTTAATTAATTAATTCCCTTCTAATGTGCAGATTGACAAAAGCAATGATAAAATAAATAATCAGACTTTTGTATACATTGAATGGTTTTGTTTTTTTGTTTATTTACCTAGCTGCTATAACTGTGATTTGTGTGAAACTCTTACTTTAAATTAACATCTACATGATAAAAGGTAAGTACTTCCATTAAGTTCCTATTTGGCACACTGTAAGGCTTACTTAGCAGAGAATCTGTGTACTAAATATTGACAATCTTGAACCAACTGGGTTCGTACCGCCGCGGATTGCGGGCACTGTTCGTTGCAAATGAATTGGTCACTGAGTCTGTTAGCAAAATGGCGGCCAGTGCGCATTTGGAATTTATTACTATACATTCTATATTAGAACAGAGTACTTTTCATTCTCCTGCAGTATTTATCAATAAACACTGTATATTGTCTACGCGAACGGACTAAATGTAGACAGACGGTAGCTAACTTAGATCTTAATGTTGTCCTAAAGGTACTTTTTCGTAATTTGAACGTTGCCATGTCAAAACACGGTTCAATTTCTGTATACAGGGATACCAACAAAAACAATTTATTTGTCTAGAAAATATATTTTAATATGTTCATTTCAACAGACATACAGAATTATTGTTTAAAAAATAAATGATAGACATCTATATAACACACATTACCCGAAGAACACAACTCACATATAACATTCATTCTTCTAATAATCCTGTGCTACAAGTCTATAAATTTCAACTACATTTATTTTCACATATAACTTACACATCTTCAAATTAAATCTATGTTGCGAACACACTTGAAAACTTTAAACAATATTTAATAAACAATTTTTCTACAATATAAACAATAATTAAAAGCATTTTACAATAACGTTAAAAATATTACAACAAAATTTCTTTAATCATAGGATCAGTTAATGTATCTTTAAAGTGACGTCATAAATTGGTAAACAAACTATTTTAGCTGTCAAAAATTGTGTATTTAAACTTATTTTTCTGTATAATTGTTCAACTTTACTTTTACTATAACATTTTTGTCTAAAACTCAACAATTAAATAAAATGACAACTGCTTATTACTACTTACGATATATTTTACGTATTATTGCAGTGTGTTCACAACCCGTAGTCTATGCCCTTACAGACTAATATTATTATATTTACATTTGGCAACATTAGTCCTATGTGTGATGTGATATGCACGAGGCATTGAGCCGCTTTACTGAATTTAATTGCACTGTAACACGTATTTTAAAAAATATTATCTATACTTTTTTAAATCTGTTAAACTTTTTTATCAATATAAGGCCGGACCGTCAACCTATTTCGACTTTGACAAGCTTAGATCCACCCTGTATTATTAAGATTGTGATGTAAAGCATAACCCCAGGATCTACTGGACCGATTTTGAAAATTCTTTTACCAATAGAAAGCTACATTATTAGTATCATAGATTATATTTTTGGACGTTGTATAGTCTAAAACTATAGTAACTATCATATCAATAAAATGCTATTAATGATCATTTGCCGTTGTAGAAATTTCTCGAGCACAAATAAATTCAGCAAAGCGACTATAAAAACAAATGTCACAATTCCTTCATACTGATATTAATTCATTAATGCTACATAAATCACATTAGTCATTACATGATATCCGTCACAGACACGACCACGATATTATTTTGAAACGAAACACTTTAAAAAACGAGGTAAGAGGTAGTTTCGATTTTGTTCAGTACGAAATCTCTAAAGCCTAGTTCGCATTAGATTAGTATTTTAGTCGAGTATCAAGTAATTTAGTAACTAATAAAGACGAAGTTATATAATAAGTTAGACGAAAACAAAGCCAAAATATCCAGTTTTGAGACGGCAACCGATACTGTCAGTGTGGTATGTCGAAATGTGAGTTCGAGTTCCAGTGGTACCGGCAAACGAACGAGAAAGAGGGTAGACAGATTTGTCTGCCCGCAGTTCCTCAGTCTTCCCGTGATCATGGCGCTTGAAACAGTGCCGAAATATCGGGATCGCTCAATTGAAAATAATCGTGGTAAGAACCCGTTTAGTAATAGTGTAAGTAATTTAGTAACTAATTGTGTATGAACATAAAAATTTAGTTGAGTAACAATCATACACATTTAGCTACAAAATTTCTCGCTACTCGACCAAAATACTAGAATAATCCGAACTAGGCTTAGGTTACAGCGTAATGACACACGGGCGTCGATCTAATATCACTAGATACACTGTACTGAGCAAAAAAGTACAAAATAGTGTTTCCAAACAACATTTACCTACATAAAATTTCCAATCTTAAATAGTCTACAGTTTAAAACAAATTTTAAGCGACGGTGAATCCATGTTTGCACTTTAGATGAGTAAAACAATGAATACAGGTGTCAGAGCGAATTACATAAAAATACTACCAATTTTTGATTTTTGTAGTGTTTAGTTAGTTTTAATTTTATGCTCTAATCGTATATTAGATCGAAGCACATGAGCATGCAAATATGCGACATTTCAGCTCCTAAATCCACTGTGTATTCTGACACTCATGTTAAAAAATGGACCGAAGAAAACGTCCCGTACTTGCGCGTTCGTGTGTCACACATTTTACGTTTTTTGACATTAGTAAGAATAATATAGTGGAGTATTTTTTTTTGGGAAATTATACATATTTAAGCTGCTAGCGGACATAATAATTAAGACAGCTATTTTTGTCTTAAATTATTAGTATAGGAACAGATTATTGTGCATTATACTTGACATTTTAAGCGTGGTCTAGCCTTAAAAACTGCGTAAAACGCTTTTAGAGACACAAGTCTGGTGAACACGAAATTAAAAAAAAAACAACCATAGATAATGTTGTCTATGGATCGGAGTTTTGAAAACGACCAACTGTAATCTTATTACTTCTCTATGGCACGTTGCTATACGATTAAACTAACAGTGAAAACTCGCTAATTATATTTAATTTAACATACATCTCTTTAACATCAAAAATATATTTAAAAAAAATCAAAAAAAATCGGAAGTATATTATTCACAAACGACTTATATCAGAGAGATGTATATTACTATTTTTTTATTAACAACTACTTTTCATTGGTTCGTTTTCGAAAATAGCACTTAACTTTATTAATTGAAAAAAAAAAAAAAAACGATTAATAGAAATATTACAGTCTTACTAAGTCCACAGATCAAAAAGGACCAAAAAAAAAATCATGGCAAATATATAAATAAATATCAAAGATATGTAAAGCTTATGAGGTATATAATATAAAATTATAAAGGCTTAATTTACAAAAAAATATAGATAAGGTACATCAATAATTAAAATTACAATACCTACGAAAATGATCATTTACGTCTAACATTCAAAATTGTGATAAATGGCAATCTTTCACTTAGTTTTAAAAAAATCTTTAAAACCAAAGTTTTGTATAAAAATATATGCTAAAATTTAATATGTATAAATTTATCACTTAATGTTAATTTTCGAAGCCTGTTTTTTTATAAATAAATAAAAAAATTGGAAAAGCTTGAGTCGAATAAAAAATATAGTGGTTTTAGTAAACAATACTTCAACAGATCGCATTTTTTTAAATCATATTTTTGTTGTTTTAATCTCAATCATACTAATTTTATAGTTTTTATATTTTTCTATACAGGGTGATTTCTTAGTGAGAGTACATATTGAAGGTCATGGTAGCTGATGGTTATATACGACCAGTAAAATATTATTACCAAAGAATATGGCTTAATGCCTTAGTAATCGCAATTTAAAAATATCTAAAATTCTTCCAAAATGATGGTTTTTCGACAGCTGATGCGTGTGGCGGAGGTGTGGGGTGCGCGAAACCACTAGAGGTCGTTAGTCAACACTCTTTTAGCCGAAATTGTTTATGTTTGAGGTAGTTTTGTCGAATTTAGATTAAAAAAAAAAGAAAATTTGTAATTTTACCTATTTTTTGTAATATTCCGTATTAGAACAGAGTACTCATCACCCTCCTTCAATATGTACCTTCTTTAAAAAATCACCCTGTATATATTAAATAGGTAAAGGTTTACAAACTCCATATATTCGAAATCGACGAAAATTTTTGCGCTATCTTAGCTGCATCATTAAATCATCACATTGCAAATTTAGGATAACGTGGGGCACTGTTACAACTGTCATTTACACCACAGAATGTTTACAATACAAGTTAAATTGCAATTCACGCACATTAGGCTCTTAAGCAGTGGCGTGCAGTCTATAGGAGCAAAATATGCATTGCATACCATAGATTATCAAATTCTATTAAACAACAAAAATCAGTTTAATGCGGTATATTTAATTGATATACACTCGACATTCTTATTTTCTGAATGTATTTAATTAGTATTGTTCTATACTCATTTATTTGCTCATTTTTTACATTATATAAAAAAAAAAACAATTTAAAAATACAATATAAAAAACAGAGGGCCACTGGAGACGGGGTCTACGACCCAAGCCATCAGTGGTCAGGGCTCAAGAGAGAGGAACCTCCTCACAATACGCGCCGTGTCAAGAACGACCGCGCTGAATCAAGCCCTTTACCCAGCCGAGGAGCGAAAGCTTCTCTAGATGACGGTCGAAGCTTTAATTAGTACTATTGTTAAAAAAGGTAATCAAATTGATTTCAGCAATTTGTAAACAATTACGTCAAATATACATTTGTGCATATCCTGACTAAAAAATGTATGCACGCCACTTCTCTTAAGAATATAACACATTTCAAAAAGTACTAGATGTCTACTGTCATTATTAGAACACGAATCATTTGCGTAGTAAACATTCCGTGGTGATAAATATTATAAATGAGGTTATATACCAATGATATTATAACATCTATAGATATGTTATCCTTTTACAAAATCAATTTAAAAATGTTCTGAACAGACCACACACTAATACAACTTGTTATTTTGCGATTCTGTAATTGTGAATAGCCGAAATGTAATGAAAATATTTTCTAATATTTTAAAAGTTATTTTTAACTTTTATTTATTTGCTCTCGGTGTAACAATGTATATTATGTGAGTTAGGTTTGAATCTTGCAAGTTAAATTTGACAAATTCCCGGTTACGAATTGCGCTGAAATTTTCTACTGACTTTCTTCATTGGGCAAGCGTGGTGGATTATGACCCTCTTCGGAAGATCCTGAGTCCAGCAGTGGGCAGTAATGGCTTTTTACAGTACAATAGGCATGACGAAAGATTTTGAAATCCTCATCCATATTATTGGTGCAGGTTCACTATTTACTAAAACACCTATATTCCGGTAACAAAGTAAAGTTTAACTAGGTTTCAATCCATTTTGAATTTCATTTCAAACAGTGCGCGAAAACAGCCCATAGTGTCATGGCGTCGCGTTTGATGTCAAACCTAAGTAAACATAAGCAAAAGTGTCATGGCGCAACCAATAGGGAACGTCGATTCTATATTGTTTACTTAGTAGTGACATCATCCGATGTTGTTGGCGTTTCAGCCAAAATGGCCGATTGTAGTATTTTAATGTTTTAATTTATTAAAAATCTTATTCATCTCAAGTTTTTAAGTAAAACCAAACTAGTGATTATCTTTTAATATGATATCGTAAATTGAATCTTTGATAGTGTCGTCATGCCCATTGTTTGTTAGTGTCATCGGCTATTCAAAAATTAGATGAAAAACTGACTTGTGCTAATGAAATATCATTGGTACACACCTACCCGTCCATATGTCATGAGGTGATAAGGTCGAACTGTATGAGTGGCAGGTCGGTAGCGTGACGTCAGCAAGGCGGCGCGTGGAGTAATAAAGGAGCCGTGTCGGAGCAGGATCTCTGGGCGGCCACTCGCTCCAGGACGCAGGAGGCGGACAAACGGGCCTCCGCGTCGTGGTCCCAGCACTCTTCCATTGTGTCGCATAGCACGGCCATGCCCTGGGAAAGTAATTCGATTTTATACAAACTGTTAAGGTGGTTTGTGTTGGTTTTTGGAGGAAATTTTCATGGAACGGGACGGGCCGAGTGCGTAACGTGTCACGCCGTCCCTCATAATCCCGTACTGGGATCTGGTCTCAGCCGGGACTCGGACGCTTAGTGTGAGCGGTTGGAGGCTTTAGTGCGGTTCAACTCTCCCATTTCCCATGGGAATCCGACGATTACCTCCAACTCAAAAAAATGCCCTGACATTGTCATGAGCAATGGAAACAGGTGGGCCTTGGGCTAGTTTATTCAAAATAATCTCGCAATAAAAAAATATCCGGAATTACAAGTCCTTCTTATCAATTTAAATATTTACCATCTTTCACTCTACACAAATACAGCTTCCGGTGGAATTTTGATCACAATAAAATCCTATTTAATTCATTGTTTATCTATTTGCGTACATTTAGGAAACTATTTCAAATTATCATAATAGTTTGATAAACGTACACAAACATACAGATAACATAGTTTTAGTTTTATATTTCGAAGTGATCACTTGTATATTTAGACCGAGATTGTTTGCCACGTGACGTGATGACGTCATTACGTTATAACAAGTTGTGTGTGTGATGCAAGTGTGGTGTGTAACTATGGCAACCGCTACAGATTATTTTTTTATAATTTTAGGTATAAAAAAATTATTAGTTTTATAGGGTTCTTCTGGAACTATTTAACCAAATTTGATAAAAGAAAATCACGATGGTTTAAACTCAAACACGAGTATAGCTCATCATTGTACCTACTTTTTAGTTCAAATTATAAAAACCTGTTACATGTACAATAAAAAATTAGAATAATGGTTTACTACTAATAAAAATAATTTTGAGTAGCTGAATCTCCGAATAGTAAAAAAAAACTCTTTGAAATAAAAACGAATGGACATCACTTACCGGATGATCCCTCCAATGCGGGGGTATGTGCGGACGGAGTTTCCTTTGGACGACTGCTTCTTGCATCTCTTCAAGACTGGGATGTGACCCGACTTCCTCTTCCAAGGGGAGACGGTACTGAGATGACCCGTCTGCACCCACATCGCTACATCTGTAATTCGATGTTATTCTGTATTGATGTCGTGTTTTTTTTTTTTTTTACTTGGAGAAAATCACCGGACCCCCGTCCGCCCCGCGGGCGGGTTATGTGGGAGTTGAACCGCACTAAAACCTCCAACCGCTCACACTCAGCGTCCGAGCCCCGGCTGAGGCCAGAACCCAGCACGGGGTTATGAGGGACGACGCGACGCGTTACGCCATCGGCACTCTTTCCCGTCGCGTCGCCCCCATTGATGTCGTGTAGCTATTTTATAGTAAGAAACCGTACATTACAAAATTTCAATTTAAAATGGCATTATTATTTTGTATGCGATAGGTAACGAACCTTCCATCCCCTGAAGTTTTAGAATATTATTATTATTATTTTTTATTGCCATAAAATATTTTTATTTTACAAAGTGCAGTAATTAAAATAAATAAACGTGCTGAGTGTTATTTTCAATGTTTTTTTTAGTGTAATGTCTTAGTAATTTAGTCAATTGTTACTCACCTCGACGCTATTTCCCAGAGCACAAGCGCGCACGCATACATATCTATTCTCAGAAACGCGTCTTTAGTAAAGTTGATAGCTCCGTCCAAAACCTCGGGAGCCATGTATCTCCTTGTTCCCACTTGCCCATGTGCATCACCGCAGCCACGAGCCGGCACGAATATCAGAGCTAAGCCAAAATCGGCAATGCACGCGCTCAAGTCCGCTTTTAACAGGACATTTTTGGACTTAAAGTCTCTATGGGCAACGGCCGGCTTTCCTCCCCCCTCTTCGTGAAGGTGGGAGAGACCGCGGGCAACACAGGCGGCTATACGCCAAGCTTTTGCCCAGGTTAGGGTGTTCGCTTTTAGATAATCGCAGAGGGAGCCCTGAAATATAAGATGAAGATGTTGGTTTTGCCGGAATATTTTTATTGATTTTGATAATTAAGTGGTGGTAGCGACAACGGAAAATATACTATGGATTTTTTACTTCAACAGGTATAGGGTGGGCAATCTAACGTTTGCATTTTGAACTACTGTTTATTTAGAGAATGACAGCTCAAATGTCATTCAATTTGTGTTCATAATTTAGTTAAAGGTTTGACATTTACGAAATGGGACGCTACACGCTTGAACAAAATTGGGAAATTTTGAAAAGTTACTTCAAAAGTGGTGAGTCTTCAGTCCAAACTGTAAGAAATGTGTGTGTGTGTCAGATGAAGCCCATTTTCACCTCGGAGGCTATGTCAATAAGCAAAATTGTCGCATCTGGGGGTCGGAAAATCCACACGTCATCATTGAGAAGCCAATGCACACACAAAGAGTTACGGTTTGGTGTGGGTTTTGGTCCGGCGGCATCATTGGAAAATGAGCAAGGAGCCGCCGTTACGGTCAATGGCGAGCGTTACCGTGCCATGCTCAACGAATTTTTGTTTCCAAAAGTTGAAGAGTATGACATGGACGACATTTGGTTTCAACAGGATGGCGCAAAATGCCACACAGCCAACATGACAGTCGAACTTTTGAAAAATGCAAACTTTATATGGTCCACCCCTTATTAGAGTTAATCACATTATAGTGTGCAGATGTAATATGTAGTTCTATGCACCAGGTGGACAACCTGATGTTAAATGATGGTAGTGATATTTCGAGAGAGAAGATTGCTAAGATTAAGGAGTCTTTTTGAATGTCGTTAGAGACTTAGCGTATGGAAAACACAAAGGATGGCAATTCAAGAACTAGTTAATACTAATATCAGAATATAGCAGATGCTTAAGACAAATTACGAAACGTTGCTTAAATTATAGTCAAAATTTATGAAGTTTATCGAGAAATACAGTACCATCTTCCAATGGTATTTGAAAAGTTTTAAGCAAAAGCTCAAAAAAACTGTACTGTACTGTAACAACCCATTACTGCCCACTGCTGAGCTCAAGTCTCCTACGAAGAGGGGTTTTAGGCATAGTCCACCACGCTTGCCTAATGCGGATTGGGGACTGCACATGTCTTCAACGGATTTTTAGAACCCTTTTCCGATATGCAGGTTTCGTCACGATGTTTTCCTTCACCGTTTTTAACCAGTGGTGTTGTGAAAAATTGCACATAAATCTTTTTCATATTAAGATTTACAGGTACAAGCCGGCGGGTTTTGAACCCGCGACCTACCGTACGGAAAGCAAGCGTTTCTACCACTCGGCCACTACGACTATTGCTCCACGGCTATACATGTGGCTATATTGCAAAAAACTGTATTGCTTTTTTTAATATCCCATAAAAACCTTTCAAACAGACAGATTGCGAATTATCTTGATTAAAGTAGATTCGTAATGTGAGTTATTTATAATACGTAACTTATGCAATGAGCAAGCTTTCTTAATATCAAATGTATTGGTTAATTAATCATCAAAACGAGATTACATCAGAAATCATCTGGCGCCTTCTTATCAGTCCAGTTTTCCCGCGTGTAATTTACACGAGCCATTTGTAACGTCTTATCAGCATCTACGTAACGAAACGCCTACCGATCGATCGTAATACGCGCTAAAAACTGTTTACCTTCTCATGATAAGCTGTGATGAGCCAGTACTCGGCCTGTAGATTATCCCCAGTTTTATCCACTCCAATATATTGTAGAATGTCTGGGTGGTCCATTCGCGGTAGCCTGAAGACTTCCTGTTCGGCGAGCCACGATTGTTTGTCTTGTAATGGGAACACTTTAACGGCCACGTCACGTTGTCCTAGTCGCGCCCGCCATACCGCCCCAAATCTACCTCGAGCCCGAACTTCACAGAGTGCCACTTGACTGACAAGCATGCCTGACTCATTTTCCAAACCACCAACGGCTGATGGGGGCCTCGATAACGAGTTCTCGCAGTTACCTAACTCAGAGAATGAGCTACCTTTACGCTTTCTGTATAGTAGGTAACATCCAACCAACACTGCGAAGAGTAGGAACAGCGGCGTCAGGGTATACGCGAGTACATCCGGCATCGTTGCAGGCGTCGGTGATGATATGGTCTTCTTTATAGGATTCTCGGTTTGGGACAGAAACGTTTCAGGGTTGGGGAACGTAAGGTTCACATTACACATGTCACCTTCACAGCAGCAATGCAGCAGAGGCAGTAGTGTGTTATGTATCGTGCAGTTCGTTGGTTTGTCTTTACATGAGACCGTGTCAACAAAACATCCTTTAACTTTAGGAAAGGCCGTGTATGTTGTGTTATCGAATTGCCACAGTACGAAGCAATGGACACTTTTCCCTGCTTCGAAGGGATGGCATTCCTCCACTTCTGGTGTGGCAACACATGATGAATTCGTAGCTGGATCACAGTTGCTGGAGCTATTGTAAAACTCACAGAACTTTGTGCTCACTGCACCCTCTTTCGGTCGGGGTGGTAAATTTTCTTGTGGCGGTGGGGATGCTAATGTTGTATAAGAACCTAAGACAATGAAATGCACAATTATTTCCAAACTAAGTCTGATAATACAATTTACACTGTAAAAGATATTGGATGGAAAGAGTATGGTCGTAAGGAGTGATATCATATTGCTATAGTCCATGAGTGACAGTAACCAATAACCATCAGATGAATCATAAACTTGTCTACCTACGATGCAACTGAAATTGTTTTTTTTATGATTTAAATTGGAAGTTTTGTTAATCACCTTTGGGCTTAGTTTTGTGGTATAAAAAATGTTATAATTATGATAACTCTGGATTTCATAGTTGTACAGCTAGTTCCTAAGGATAATTATTATTATAAAAAAAAATTTAATTATTTCTTAGCTTTAAGTTCAGCAATTATTACATTTTTCTCTACAATAAATAAATAACTAACTGAAATTTACAATGGGTATTGATACTACTATATAAAACTAGCTGCCCCGCGCAAATTCATCAGCGCCGAAAAAAAATAGGGGTGGACTACCCCTAATATTTAGGGGGATGAAAAATAAATGTTGGCCATTTCTCATAGATACCGGATAAGCACAAAAAATTTCATCAAAATCGGTCAAGCCATTTCGGAGGAGTATAGCAACGAAAACAACACGAGAATTTTATATATTAAAGAAGATATGAATTATAATACAAGCAGAAGAATAATCTGTTAATCTTGAATTTTAAATAAAACATTAATTCAACTATTATACAAACATTGAATAAAAATGCTTATAAATTTTGGCTAACAAATGCAGTAACAGAAAAATTTATATGGCATCGCAATGACATCTTCTGAACTAATACATACTTTATACAAAAACACAATATTTTAGTATCTTCAAAAAATAAACAAGCAAACGGATTTCTACAGAGAAGCAACAGAGATTTGGGAAGTCTTTGGGATCATAAGATATAATGTAGTAAGGTTGGATTTTGACAAATAATTTCTATGGGGATATTTAATTGCCTTCTAAGGCAAGTTAGGGAATATCACTGAATTTGGAAAAAAAAAATTTACTGAATTTGACTAAAAAATTTTAATATATTTTTTTAAACTAAAGTCATAACCACTTTTTGTTTCTATGTCACATTACATGGACATTCTCTAGCTTATAAAATCCTTAAATTAGCATATAAGATTTCAACTAAAATTACCTATAGACAGGTTTTAAGACAGGAAACTAACTACTCTCATGATTTAAATAAAGAATGATTGTATTTTAACACTACTCTTAGACAAAGTGGTCTATTATTTCAACTACTTTGTTTACAATGGGCCCAATTACTTCACAAGTAGGCATAAACTCGTTGTAAACAATTTAGTTAAGGAACACTAATACGATTTAACTGCGCAGACTAAATCCCACAAATATTTAAAATTTCGAATTAAAGTCTTTGTTTCACTCACCAAACATTAACAATATAATATAAGAAGTCCGTAATGTCTTCATTTTTAGTACCATGGCGCCGTCGGTATATCCAACTTATCGCGACGACCCGACGTTATTTTTATACGCGTCGTCGACATGAAATGCCTATTCTATTTATGAAATCACTACAAGTACCCGAACGGGCAGCCCACTTCCGAATCGGGCGGAATCCAAACAGACACTAATAACTACGGGATCAACGATATGATACACTAAACAAACAAGATAAAATTAAATCTTTTTAATTCAATTGCACTGTGGACCAGATTGCGACTCTTTTTTTTTTCGAAAATAATTGTAAATGCATTTCTAGCGCATCGTACGACGCGCTTGTTGTGCAATGATGTCATTCACGTCACTGTCAAAGTCACTTTTGAATTCTTAGGGTGCGCGCACAGTGAGGTTGATCAGGCTGCAACATGAAATCTCTTGACTAAAAATCCGATCGTTTCCGGCCCGACCAAGAGTGCGTTGGTTCTTACGAAATTAATAAATTGATCCAGGTAGATTCCGTATGCTCAATTGATACTTTTAAGCGGTGTGATTTTTGTTTAGACCTGTTGCGAATGGAAAGGCGAAGTGTTGCGGCCCGGCTCACTATAATGTATATGCACCTTTAAGTTGGTAGTAGTTTCTTTTATTCAATCAAGCAAAGATATCATGGATTATAATATACAAATAAATACAATTTAGTTTGAATTTGAATTTGACAAAAAAAACCACATGAACAATTTTAGTTCCGTTTTTAACATTTAACTGAACTAAGTTTTAATTTTTTACTAGTTTTTACTTACTTTTCCAAAATCTATGTTTGTATAGAATTTGAACTGGCTTAAGATACAAAGCCAAGTGAAATTAAAAAAAAAACCTGACACTATATGGTGACTATGTCACATTGACATTTCGTCGCCTCAGTGCTTGTTTGGCCTATCTGCACTCGAGCAAATTTTACAGGAGAAGTTTTTTTTGTTTTATTTATTAACTAACGTTTAATTTTTTAATGTGATACTTAATATAAATACACGAGCTACCCACAAATTGATTTATAAAGAAATAATATACAATAGTTTATGATTCTAGCGTATTTTACATGTTTTGTGTGACGATAGGCCAAACGTGCACTAAAAATTTTTCGGATGTTTACTTACAACAAACGTGCACTGAAGATTGACCAAAGGATTGTGATAATTTTCCGTGCTTGTTTGTGCTAAGTGCTAATATTGTTGATACAGGATGTAACTTTTTAATTAGTATAAGTTTTACTGCCGATTTCGCTTGTTCCGTTGTGTTTATTATTTTAAAATATGACCAACTTCTCGATTTTTGATTGATGGGTTTTTTGCGCTTGAAGCGTCCTGGTGAGTATTTTGTCTGTAGATGAAGGTCAAGGTCTGATGATGGAGCTGGAAGGTGGCAACAGAAACTCTGTCAATAAGCAAGATAACCTCATCGTGTCTAGATTTTAATGAAGCGTCTTGATGAGTTCTTTGCATAATCATGAATGTCAAGGTCTGATGATGGAACTGGAAGGTGGCCACAGGAAATCCGTCACTAAGCAAGATAACCTCATCGTGTTTAGGCTCTAATGAAGCGTCCTGGTGAGTACTTTGTCCCTAGATGAATGTCAAGGTCTGATGATGGAGCTGGAAGGTGGTTACAGGAACTCTGTCAATAAGCAAGATAACCTCATCGTGTTTAGGCTCTAATGAAGCGTCTTGATGAGTTTTTTGCATAGACATGAATATCAAGGTCTGATGATGGAACTGGAAGGTGGCCACAGGAACTCCGTCATTACGCAAGATAACGTCATCGTGTTTAGGCTCTAATGAAGCGTCCTGGTGAGTACTTTGTCCCTAGATGAATGTCAAGGTCTCATGATGGAGCTGGAAGGTGGCTACAGGAACTCCGTCAATAAGCAAGATAAACTTATCGTGTTTAGGCTCTAATGAAGCGTCTTGATGAGTTCTTTGCATAGACATGAATATCAAGGTCTGATGATGGAACTGGAAGGTGGCCACAGGAACTCCGTCATTACGCAAGATAACGTCATCGTGTTTAGGCTCTAATGAAGCGTCCTGGTGAGTACTTTGTCCCTAGATGAATGTCAAGGTCTCATGATGGAGCTGGAAGGTGGCTACAGGAACTCCGTCAATAAGCAAGATAAACTTATCGTGTTTAGGCTCTAATGAAGCGTCTTGATGAGTTCTTTGCATAGACATTCATCTACATTCATCTACTGACAAAGTTGTAACCACCTTCCAACTCCATCATCAGACCTTGACATTCATCTAGGGACAAAGTACTCACCAAGACGCTTCATTAGAGCCTAAACACGATGAGGTTATCTTGCTTATTGACAGAGTTCCTGTAGCCACCTTCCAGGTCCATCATCAGACCTTGACATTCATGTATATGCAAAGAAATCGTCAAGACGCTTCATTAGAGCCTAAACACGATGAGGTTATCTTGCTAATTGACAGAGTTCCTGTAACTACCTTACAGCTCCATCATCAGACCTTGACATTCACCTCTTCTCAAAGAACTCATCAAGACGCTTCATTAGAGCCTAAACACGATGAAGTTATCTTGCTTATTGACGGAGTTCCTGTAGCCACCTTCCAGCTTCATCATCAGACCTCGACATTCATCTAGGGACAAAGTACTCACCAGGACGCTTCATTAGAGCCTAAACACGATGTGGTTATCTTGCTTATTGACAGAGTTCCGGTAGCCACCTTCCAGCTCCATCATCAGACCTTGACATTCATGTATATGCAAAGAACTCGTCAAGACGCTTCATTAGAGCCTAAACACGATGAGGTTATCTTGCTTATTGACAGAGTTCCTGTAACCACCTTCCAGCTCCATCATCAGACCTTGATATTCATGATTATGCAACGAACTCATCAAGACGCTTCATTAGAGCCTAAAAACGATGAGGTTATCTTGCTTATTGACAGAGTTCCTGTAGCCACCTTCCAGCTCCATCATCAGACCTTGACATTCATCTAGGGACAAAGTACTCACCAAGACGCTTCATTAGAGCCTAAACACGATGAGGTTATCTTGCTTATTGACAGAGTTCCTGTAGCCACCTTCCAGCTCCATCATCAGACCTTGACATTCATGTCTATGCAAAGAACTCTTCAAGACGCTTCAGTAGAGCCTAAACACGATGAGGTTATCTTGCTTATTGACGGAGTTCCTGTTGCCACCTTCCAGCTTCATCATCAAACCTTGACATTCACCTCTTCTCAAAGAACTCATCAAGACGCTTCATTAGAGCCTAAGCACGATGAGGTTATCTTGCTTATTGACGGAGTTTCCGTAGTCACCTTCCAGCTCCATCATCAGATCTTGATTAAGATCAAGGATCCTATATTCAAGATCCAGGATGCAGAATCCAACATTCGGATCCAGGATTCACAGTACAGAACAATTTACACACAGATTTCGAAAACTCGAATTTTATTTATTTGTATGGAAAACGGGCGTGATACTTGTCTTAACCTGACAATTGGTTTAAAGTTTTTAAATAGAACACCCTGTTTGAAATTCAACTGAGTCAACGGTGAATTAAAAAAAATACGTATTTATCTATTTTTAGCGGTGTCTGCTCATCTTTGCTTTTATGGTTTGTTGAAGAAATACTTTTAAAATGATATTCAAACAAATTTATGAAAAAAAAACATAATTTAATAAACTATTTCTCATTTTTTATGGTGATTTCATGCGAATTTCACTGTGTTTCGAACTACTGTGACGTCATACAAAATGGCGGATACGGCGCTACGCCGGCTGTGATTGGTCAATTGAGTTGCGATACAACAAACAAGCACTGAAATTTTTAAAAACTACCGATACAGCAAACAAGCACGGAATTTTCGTTAAGTGCCGTGTTGAGAAAAAAAATAAAATAAGATTTTTATTGCTTTAGAATTGAAAATTTTAAAAAGTTATTTTACCAGTAAGATGGAAATTTAATTCTTTATAATACTGCATTAAAAAGTCATTTTCGTAAAAAATGTCAGATAGGCCAAACAAGCACTGGGGCGACGATTTATGTTGTATTTTTAGGTTATGTTTTTGTATTACAAACACAGTTTAGAAAGTATATTACAGATGCGACACTGTTACCGTTTGAAGTTTATTTAGTAAAGAGGTACGAGTCTCAGACGCTCCAGTAGAGGGCGCCAGCATTTTTTTTTTCTGTAGAATTTTTGCATTGCTGCATAAAACAAGTTGGCATTTAATTTCGGCCATTGGTTAAAAGGATAATCTATTACATTAAATTAATGTGACTTCTTTGGCCCAAATGGAGTATATCTAATGAAATAATATTAAAATAAAATAGAATCAGGGTGACTAACCCAAATGCTAGGCAACTTTCGCCTATTTTAGAGGTGACTGTCCCACTCAGTATAAGATTTATTCCGCGACTCCAATTAAATATTTGTAATTGCACAGTTGTGAAAATTATGTAAAATTTCGACTTTATGGGTAGGACAGCCCAACCATTCCAAATCCCTCCCAAGTAAATATAGGTTTTTAATATTTTTTGTTAAATTACCTTTTTTCTTATAATTATAGTTCAAGCATGCATTCGTTGCGTCTGTTAATGCAGAAAATACTACAATAAATTGTGTAGAGGGTTATTTTGTTCTTTTTCTTTTTAATTTTTTTCGTTCTCTAAAGATAATCAATTGATGAACTTTAGTGTGCTCTTCAGTTGTTATACTTTTTTCACATTTTGTACATTTTCTCCCTCTACATAACTTATGTACAACATATCCAGCCGTGAACCTTTAGCGTTACAGTTATTTTTTTCATTAAAAACGAGTTGGCTTGAAAAATACTAGGTTGGCGCAGGACTAGGTTGGCGCAGGACTAGGTTGGCGCAGCACTAGGTTGGCGCAGGACTAGGTTGGCCCAATACTAGGTTGGCCCGATACTAGGTTGGCCAAATACTAGGTTGGCGCAGTACTAGGTTGGCCCAATACTAGGTTGGCGCAGGAGTAGTTTGGCTCAATACTAGGTTGGCGCAGGACTAGGTTGGCCCAATACTAGGTTGGCCCAATACTAGGTTGGCGCAGGACTAGGTTGACCTAATACTAGGTTTGCCCAATACTAGGTTCGCTTTGTATAACCGAGGAGGCTACATCTGTACAAAATTTAATTAGTTCAGGTCTTTTTGTGTCGTCTTTTATTATATCTGCTAATGTTTCTTTCTCAATGTTTGTATTTATTTAAATAATTGACATGTAAATATGTAATATATTGTAAATAGAAAAAAAAAAAAAAAAAACTATCTTATTTCATTTTTTATTAATTCATTGTAATTACTTACATAAGCACACCGCATTTTCGCACAAGCCTCCACTTCTGAGGCCCATGATGTAAATAATCAAGCACACTAAAACTTATAACTTAATATGTATATCGGCGCGAGCCATAAAACATAAGAATAATTTAATAATAATTCAATAAAACTCACTACATAATAGTTCCTAATAAGAAAATGTAACTAGAAACTACGCATACGAGATACTTAACAAAACTATCAATGTTATGGTTTGTGTAAATGAAATGTAAAACGTTCCCGTAGATGTTGTATTTGCGAGACTTAACGTTAGTATAAATAGAGGCCGATCGACGGCTTGCATGCAGTCGAGTTCGAGCCGCCTTACGAGTAACACATACGCAAATTGTGAACAATAAACATCAAGTAACTCAAGAAGTCTTTTATTGGAAATGGACCTCAATTTTATGGAAGATACTGACGTCAGCAGGGCTGACGTCATCTATTTTAAAAACCCGTCGGGGCTTCGGACTTCGTCATCAGAAGTGGGATCGGAAGAGATCCTTATCTGAAACGCTCCACGCAACAAGCAGGCTACATCCAGACAATCAACCAAACAGTTTAACCAGAAGTATCACGCCGCAGCACCTTTCTCCGCGACCGGGTGCTGAGCAAAAATATCAAGCTACAGAATCTAATAGAAGTCAAACCGAAGTACCACTGCAATTCTTGACGCAGACGATGTCGGAATGTTTGTGTATTCCACTAGCACAAGCAAGAATGAAAATTCAGGATATCTGCCTTCCGTTGTTTGACCCGGATACTGATATCAGGAAAAGAGAATGATGTCAACACATTGATCAAGCAATTGAAAGATATCTCGACTCCGAGACATGCATGAAGGTGTGTGCACTATTAAAAGGAAGAACAAAAATGTGGACTGATAACTGGTTGAGCACCTCATAAAAACCTTTGAACCTGAAAATCAATATTCACGGGACGTAATACTACTGCGAGAGCACACGTATGACTAGTCCAAGGACATCGAGCATCCTATGGAAGAGAGTGACTCAAAATAAGTTGGATGGCGACGTATCGGCGACAAACGCCTACGCATCGAACTACTGAATGTAAAGGCAACAACAGTGGCAGAGCGGTGCAAGCGCCCTTTGTGAATGTGACTGCATCAATCAAAACACGCTATTCCGATGGGACGCACTCGGCGACGGGATGGCTGTATCGGCTAGAAAATGAATTACTCAACAAAGACTGCAGGTTAAGGCAAATCAAAACAAGAAGGTACGAATGTCTCATCAATTACACGTACTGCAAGAAATCAGGGCATGCATATGAAGCGTGTTTCAATCGACAACGAGCGCTGACCTCTAACGTCACAATGTAACTTCAATTGTGTATCTTGAACGACACAAGCATCTATAATCATCAAAATCGGACAAAGAAGAATAAAAGCAGTGTTCGATTATCGAGTGCAGATAAAATAATGTGATCTTTCTATGTGTGAACCCGGGACGTCGATCGAGGAGCGTCGTGACTACAAGCTTGGTGACGTCGAGCGGCTGGACGAGAGCGGGTGACGAGAACACTCGTATACACCTACTTCATCTCACCGTATGCCAGCTTCATGGAGTTAATCCGGTGATGTCATAGCCGGTGCATCGGTACTGGTCGCGACAACTGTGAGTTTCGGTGCTGGCCACAGTGCGGGTAGGAGACTTAATTCGAGTGCGGTTCGACCCTCGAGTTTTTCCTTCCGTCGCGACTTTGTGAGCGTGCCCAGTCCCTGCTGCTGCCCCGGGACCGCCGTATTCGACGATTCCGGACAGCGGAGCAAGGGAGCCGGCGACACAGGTGAGTGGAGACGCTTCTATTCTTATATTAAGTGCATTTACGGGCGGTTAGTCTTCGCCCTGTTGTAGCTGTGTCCCTGTTTTATCGTTCCATGATAAAATTAGGGACTCAAGCGCCAATTTGAGATTTGCCTGACCGTGTCAACCCCCTTTTCCCCCCCTGCAGGGGGGGTGAGGTTAGCAAAGTCCCGCACTTGTGCTGCTAGGAGGTTCGAGCCCTCCCCTAGTTTTAACTTAGTTTTATTTAGTTATAATTAGGTGTAAGTTAGTGTAGGAACCTCATGGGACCCGCCTAACGATAAGTGGTAGCCGAAGTCATGCCCGGGGGGGACTCACCCCCCCCTTGTTAGCACCCCCGGCCCGTCCCGCGATGCTCGCGGTGGACGTAAATCAAAGAGGGTCGTCGTGTCACGCGACCTCTTTACGAACCAGATACGGGAGGTGGTTCCCGTAGCTCAACCGGGTTCGCCGGACCCGGTAGTCGATCCTCCCGTTCCTCGGGCAGGGCCCTCCTCTGAGAGTCGGGGGGTAGGGGGCATCGGTTCGGGGGAAACTGTGTTTTCCTTGCCGACCGATGCGTCTATGCCAGCCAGGCCTCAGAGGAGGGCCAGGTCCGGTTCGGATCCGGTCCCGGAGGACAAGCGTCCTCGCACAGGTCCTTCCTCAATCTCCCTCGAGGTGGAGAGGGAGTTGAGGGAAGTATTTGGGTATTCCGATAGCGAACTATCGGATGCCTCAACAACATCATCGTCATCATCGAGGGGGCGGGGCCTCGCGCAGCCTTGCGTGCCGTCTCACCCCTCGACCTCACAGATCACGACCTCTGGGAGCAGGCCAACGCCCGCGGCGCGTAAGCTTCGGACACCACCTGCCTCCCCAACACCTCCTACGTACTCGCCGATTTCCGGCGGAGCGCCGGCGCAGCTGTCGGCGTCAGCTGCCGGACACCAGGTAGGTACAGGACTTCTGGACTCTACTCGTTACGCGGAGATCGGCGGAGGCCCCACGGGGTATGCGGACGCGGCTAGGCAGCCTGCGTCTCCGCGCCCGTCTTCATTGACGGCTCCACCGGCTCCGCGCCCCCAACCACAACCCGTGCGGCGAGCTGCCGCTACAACGGCGACAGCACCGGCCGCCAGTACAGCCCTACCCGGTTCTAATAGAACCGGAAGGGGGGACCTCGACTTGCGTCGTCATCCCCCAATAGAAGTGCAGTCGCTCCCCGATTGGCCGCGGCACTTCGCGATACTAAGGGAGCGACTTGGATCTGTCCCAAATGGCAGAGCCACCCCTGCGGGTGGTTTTAAATTCCACCCAGAATCTGTCCGGGAGTTCCGGGTGATCCAGGCGTACCTTACGGAGGCCTCCCGGGAGACAGCGATCTCTTGGAACTGCTGGTCCCTCCCGGAGGATATACCCTCCAAGGTAGCCATCCGTGGACTCCCGGGCAACACAGACCCGAAAGTGGTGTCCGACGCTCTAGCGGAGCTCGGATTCCCGGCGCGGTACGCCAGGGTGGTCCTGGCCAAGAGGGGTCGACCCTCTAGCGTATTTTACGCGGAGTTAGACCACCTCTCCAGGGAGGACCTCGCCCGGCTTTACAGCGTAGAGGAGCTCCTCTACCTGCCGGGGGTGGTGATTGAGGCTTGGAGGCCTAAGAAGGGACCTGCGCAGTGTCATCGCTGCCAGGCCTTCGGGCACTCCAGCGTCAATTGCCACCGAGCAGTCCGCTGTGTGCGATGTGCTGGTGAGCACATCGTGGCGGACTGCCCGAGGCCTCGGGACGCCGCACCGACCTGCGCCAACTGTGGCAAAGGCCACGCCGCCAATGACCGGCGCTGTCCGGTCTTCGTGCGGAGGGCGCGGGCCACCGGTGCGGTGATCCCACCACGCGTGCCTGAGCCACCGCAAAACCGGGACCCCCGTTTGAGGTCACAGCCTCAAACACAGCCGCGCCAGCGGCCACAGCCCACACCCCGGCCAACACCGGGCACTCCAGCACCCGGGCAACAGCCCGAGGGTGCAACAAAACGATGGAAGGGCAAGGGGAAGGGGAAATCTTCCCGACCCGCCCCCCCACCCCCGACTCAGACTCCTACGGTCCCTGCAGACCCACAGGCGACCTCGCTCATGGCGGAAGCGAACGCTCCCCGTGAGCAAAGGCCGCCAAGACCCAGACCCCGCGAGAGGGTGACGGCCGTTGCTACTTCGGCGACGCTTCCTTTGACTTCCTCGGCACCCGCCACCCAAGTGGCGGCGCCGTCGGGGAAGAAAAAGAAGAAGAAGAAAAAAAAAAAAGAAGTCGAAGAGCAGCCAACCTGCGGCGGTGGGTACGCGAGCTGCCCAGGAGCAGCCCGTGGCCGCTACATCGGTCCCTTTGCCTCCTCGGCCACCACGTGCCGGAGAGAGGCCTGTGTTGGAGGCTGTAGCCCCTCCACAGTCACTCCAACACGAACCCATGGAGGTAGGGTCTGTGCAGACTCCGACGGGGGCTCCGTCGTCTGCCACCCCACCCCTCCGCACGACGGTCCAGCCTCGAGCCCACCCACGGCCTCAACAGCGCGACGGAGGGATAGCCCCAGGGCATCCCTTCTCCGCCGCAATGCTGTTGGAGCTGTGGGAGAGAGTGTCGGAGGCGATCCGCGAATTTATTCGCGCGATCGCTTCCCTCATAGCCCCCCTCGGGGGACTAATATCGGGATTCGGCCCATTCGCCCCGCAGCATGGATAGGGAGGAGCTGCGGGTCATATATTGGAACCCCGGGGGGGTCCTCTCTAACAGGCTGGACCTCATCCGTTTAGCCCAGGAGTACAGACCGCATGTCTTGCTCCTGGGAGAAACAAAACTTAGACCGACTACGAGGTTTGTGGTGCCTAACTACATCGTGTACCGAAGGGACGAACTGACCCCTGATGGGTTGCCGTTCAGGGGAACGGCGGCTCTCGTCAGGAGGGATGTCGTGCACGATGAGTTAGAGCTACTGAGCTTCACCGACACCAGAACGGTGGGGGTGAGAGTGCAGGTATCGGGGGTCGAACTGCGGATTTATGCCGCGTATCGTCCCCCGGGCTACTACCTCGAGCCGGCAGACATTAGACGGGTCTTGGACTATGACCGTCAACCGACATTGATTCTGGGAGACCTCAACGCAAAACATACTGCGTGGGGCTCTCGGACTATATCGATGGCGGGGAGGCGGTTGATCGATGATGCCGAAAGGGGGGACTACTGCGTGGTCGGCCCCAATGAACCAACGCACATCCCGTACACGGCGAGTCATCGTCCGGATGTTCTGGATGTGTGCGTTCACAAGGGGTTACGGTGCCCGATTAACATCGAGGTACTGTACGACTTGGGTACCGCTCACCTGCCGATCTTGGTCACGGCGAGTTTGGGGATCACCCGTGCCGCGGCCCCCCCCTTGAGGCCCAGGGTCGACTGGGAGGCTTTTCAGTCTTCGCTAGTCGACCAATCACCGTTCCAGGATCTATCTACCCCTGATGACGTCGATGACGCGGCCGTCCGCCTCACTGATTTCATCAGGGGAGCCATAGACCAAGCGACGACTATGGTGCCCAGCAGCGGGCCCAGATGCAAACTCCCGGCGTCGATTGAGGCGTTGATACGTCGCAAACGGCGTCTGCGGAAGCTCTGGGCGACCACCAGGTGTCCCAGGGTGAAGCGCGAGCTTAATGCGTTGGAGGAAGAGGTGAAGACGAAGGTCCGTGCCTTCCGGGGCGAATCCTGGGAGGAGCACGTGAGGGAGGCTGGTGATGACCGCACCATGACCTCGCTTCACAGGATCTGTCGTCGCCTCTCCTCCAAACCTAGCCCTGTTTATCCACTTGTGGATGATCAGGGCCTAAGGTGCTTTACGCCGCAGGCTCGCGCCGAAGTCCTGGCTGGCTCGCTGGAAAGGCAGTTCACTCCGAACGCCTCGGTCCCGGAGATGGCTCACTTCCACCGTGTCTTGGAAGAGGGGGTTACCGAATCCCTAGACCCTCGTCTCCCGATGCCAGCGCTTGAGGAGGATCAACTGATCACACCTCGCGAGGTGTATCAGACGATCAAGACCCTCAAGCGCCGTAAGGCTCCCGGGGACGATGGTATCCCTCCCATGGCACTACTATCTATCCCTTCCAACGTTCTGGCAAATCTGTCAGAACTCTTCAATTCCATTCTCCGCACAGGTCACTACCCACGGACCTGGAAAGTGGGTAAGATCATCGTCTTGCCCAAGCCCGGCAAAGATAGGCGTCAAGCTTCCAGCTACAGGCCCATCACCCTGCTCTCGCACGTCGGCAAGTTGTTTGAGCGGTTGCTCCTGAGGAGGATATCTCCGTATATCCACCTCAGACCGGAGCAGTTCGGTTTCAGAGCAGACCACTCGACGACTCTACAGCTAGTCCGTGTATTGCATCACCTTGCGGACCAACGTAACTCCGACCGGTACACGGTCGCAGTCTTTCTCGACATCGAGAAGGCCTTCGACCGGGTATGGCACGGGGGGTTGGTCAGCAAATTGCAATCCACCGGCCTACCTCATGCCTACTGGCGACTGCTGGGGTCTTGGCTGGAGGGGAGATCCTTCTTTGTCGCGGTCGAGGGGTGCAAGTCGTCTGTGCGCCCCATAACGGCCGGGGTACCACAGGGTAGTGTCTTGTCCCCTATCCTATACGCCCTCTACACCAACGACATTCCCACCCTGGAGGGGCATCTCCGTTGGTGGGAGGAGGATGTGAAACTGGCCCTCTTCGCAGACGACTCGGCCTATTTTGCATCCTCCAGAAGTGTTAAACTTGCCATCTCCAGGATGCAGAGGCTCCTGGATGTTCTGCCTCCATGGTTGGACCGGTGGAGAGTCTCGGTCAATGCGGGTAAGACCCAGGCCCTACTCTGCGGTCCAACCCGCATCAGAGTCGTCCCCCGTCTCAGTCTTCGTGGTGTGGATGTTGAGTTTAGACCCACTGTTAGGTATCTCGGGTGCGAGATAGACCGTTCGCTTCGCGCGAAACCCCAGGTCGATCACGCGATTGGCCTGGCTCGCGCAGCGCGGTTTGTCTTGCGACCGATTCTCGCGTCCGCGTTGCCGATCAGAACTAAGCTCACTATCTACAAGACTTATATCCGTCCACGTATTACGTACGCTGCTGAGGCTTGGTATCACCTCGCACCGCCGTCCCAGCGGAAAAGGTTGCAGGCCCAGCAGAATCTCTCCCTCCGAGTCATCGTCGGAGCCGGCCGTTACGTGCGTAACGACGTAATAGCCCGGGACCTTGAGGTGGAGTCGCTCGAGGAGTTCATCGTCCGGCTCGCCCGTAACATGTACGAGCGGGCCGACCGAGGACCCCACGAGCATCTCCGCAATATAGCTCCCTTGCACGCCAGGCCGCCTGAAGGTGCGGCGTTGCCAAGGGAGCTGCTGGGTCCCCCGAGATTCCTCGGAGTTAACTACCCTACGGCGTAACAACGTTGTAGGATATAGGCGATCCCCTCTACGTGACTGAGACATTGTGTCGTCCGTCCCGCATGTTTGTCTGCCCTAAGATGGAGCCCACGGGGGCTACCATCACCCTCCCGGCAGGGAGGTGCGACCCCGCTCCCCGTTAGGGAGCTGTTCCCCCTTCAGGGGACCCCCCACACTTTAGTGGGGGCTTGTTTTTATTTTTATGTTTATTTGTAAGCCCCCTTATGGGGCTTGTATACCGGGGGTTTGGGTCGCCCAGACTAGGTCTGGGGACCTCTTATAGAGGTCTGGGGTCGCGGAACGGAGCCACGGACTTGTCCGGGACTCCGCCCCGCGTCTCCGGGTCCCACTCCCCGTCTGGGAGTAGTATCACATTTGTGATACTCGTCACCCCGCCTAACAGTGGGGTGACAAATTTTTCTAACCTCTTGCTCCCCTTCCGGGATTAGTCAGTCCCCCTTCAGGGGATGGGACTCCTAAACGGGGGCCCTTTGCACCACGGACCTACGTCTGTGGTCCCGTTCTCCCCCAGGGAACGGCCGTCCTCAGCGCGGGCCCTTCCTTTCCCACGTTTCGTGGTGTTGTCGTGGGAGGGAGGGGCCCGCGGGGGCTGGACGGGGCCTCAAACCCTTTGGCTTAATTTTTCCCTTAATTTGATTTTATTTGCTGTGTAAATAGTACCTAATTTGTTGTTTTCATCCTGCTTAAATTCTAACTTGTGCTCAAATTTTTAACTTCTGCTTAAATTTTAATCTCTACTCAAATTTTAATTTTTGTGTTAACTTCTGCTTAAATTTTAATTTTAATCTCTATTTTTAATCTCTACTTAAATTCTAATTTTTGTGTTAACTTTAACTTTTGTTTTAATTTCTGTTTAGTTTATTTGATTCTTTTTGTTTTAATTGTAGCCGTAATTCTCTTTTTTTTTTGTTTGTTTTTGTTTTTATTTTGTATAGTTTCTGTGTTTAGTTCATAAGCTTTTTCCTTTGTAAATTTAATTTAAAATAAAGGGTTTTCCTACCCCCAAAAAAGGGAAAAAAAAAATAGTAGGGTATATTGATGATTATCTTTGATCGACACTCACTTTTTCGACCTCTTGTGCCTTCTTGGTTGCATGGCTTCGACATGAAGACAGCCCAGAATGGGCAGGACTTCGGCCGGAGCTGGCGGTGACCCAGAAACAGTCAATCCAGAACGAGTACCAGACCATGGGAACACCCCAGAAAGGGGAAATTTCTCAACGCCACACCTACACCTACACCTCCGCCCAGAGTGGCGGAGAGAAAGAGCCCGGGTAGCGGGGTTACCCCAAGACCCGTCCGTGTCCCCCTGTCGGGGGACACGAAGACCCCCATGGCTGGCGGTGATGTCATTTGCTTTTTACACAATTTCATTTTGGTATGTTGCTAAACTTTTATAATTCATTTTTAAATTCTACGAACACCTAATGTTACTTGTCTGAAAAGTTAGTTTAGCAAGTATCTAAGTTTAGCAAACTAAACTAAACTTTAGGATTCAATCACTCTTTACATCAATTTAGTTCCTTTCAAGTTTTGTTGATAACTAACTTAGAAATGGTTAAACTTTGATGATCATTGGAATCAATTGAAATCAAATTTGATTAACACGTTTTCAACAGACATAGTTTATTTTAAAGAGAACTCTTTAAATACGAGCTTTTATGATCCTGAATCTCATAAAGCGGTAGTGTGCTAGCTAATACAAGTAACAAGCACGAGAGTTCGTATTACGACTTTCCAAATTCATCATAAAGTCAGTGCCGTTTTGTCAAATTATTGCATTGTCATACATCTGCGTGCAAAATGTAATTTCAATTGGAAACCGGGAAGTTTGTCAAATTTAGCTTGCAAGGTTCCATCCGATGTGAAGGCTTGTAAAATAATCTCTCTATCGATAAACAAACATACATTCTCCTACAAAAAGCAACTATTCTGAACACTTGTAGAATAGTAAAGAAATTTTTATCGATTACTTAACTAGGTTAATTTTTGTCATTAATCATCATCATCATTCTAACATTGTTAAACTCACTTTTGGCCAAAAGCCTGCTGAAGTGGTGACATACCTCCAACTAACGAAAATAATAATAATAATTACTCTAAGTAATCATAACCTGAGTACTCTAGATTCAACGTGCAATCTTTACTTACTCGCGTTAATCTAATTACATTACGAATAGCATACTCGCATACATTTGCTTTGTTTCCAGCCTATCTACCGTCTTGACCAAAACCAATACCAGAAGCCGACACTCGAGGACGCGTGTCCCGCAGGACGGCCGAGGCATAGCCGATCATTGGCAGAGGCAGATAATAACCCAATCCGGAGAAAGAATAAGACAAAGAAAAAGAAAGAAAAGACAAAGAAAGAAAAGAAAGAAGAAAAAGAAAGAAAAAAAAAAAAAAACTTTTTACTACATTTACAACTTTCACTCAAATGTTTTTGTTTTCTACAGAACAGTCAAAGCATTGTGTTAACCAACGCTGCTGACATCCAGAACCTGAGCACCAGCAGCAGTGACTCTTCACACACCAATAATCAAGATACTACAGCGAGCTAAGCAGAGGGCAGGGCTCCGCTTTATCAACGAAAGACTTTCACGAAGGAGTGGCCGAACAGTACACTAATCCGGTGATTGATTTACTTATTATTTCAAAGCGCTTGTCGCTCATTTAAATTAAAAGGTTGTTTGTGTAACCAGCCTGTTGTTTTAAACTATTCTGGTTGTAAAATTACTGTTGTCACTATCGGGACTTCTCTGATGGATGTCGGAACCCCTCTAGTGGTTATTACGAATAAGAAACAGTAAAAGCCAGGCCTTTCCCAAGCGGAGACAGCGGGACCCCCCGAGCGGAGATAATGGGGCCCCCCGAAAAGGTCATCGGAACGAGAGGTTACCGTACACCAGGGTAGGAGTCACTGTTACACGCCGGAGAGGAGTTACCGTCTGCACGATGGGAGGAGTCACCTGTGCTATAATAAATTGATAAACTATTGCACCCTCAGAGTGGAGTTACCGTCACCTCAGAGCAGAATAACCGTTACCCTAATGAAAAAGAATACATGTAGAGTCATGTAAAGCTATAAAACAGGCTGTTGCACAACCAGCAATATAAAACCTACAAATATCAAAATTGATCACACTCATATAACACTTACAAAACAAATGTAGTGAATCTCTGAGATCCTCTAAGATCCTACATTATCTACGAGACGCACCGATAACCTACAATTATCTACGAGACGCACCGAGAACCTACAATTATCTACGAGACGCACCGAGAACCTACAATTATCTACGAGACTTATAAAACAAATGTAGTGAATCTCTGAGATCCTCTAAGATCCTACATTATCTACGAGACCCTCCGATAACCTACAATTATCTACGAGACGCACCGAGAACCTACAATTATCTACGAGACGCACCGAGAACCTACAATTATCTACGAGACTTATAAAACAAATGTAGTGAATCTCTGAGATCCTCTAAGATCCTACATTATCTACGAGACCCTCCGATAACCTACAATCATCTACGAGAACCGCCGAGAAATTACAATAACATACACTACACATTCACTCACAACTATAAACAAAGTAAAGGTGGACTTTACTTTACAAATAACCTTAAACAAAAAATAACAATTCATTTACAACTTTAAACAAAGTAAAGGTGGACTTTACTTTACAAATAACCTTAAAACCAAAAATAACAACTTACAAATAAGCAACCGAGGTTGCTTACAGATACCAATCTCAAAGGAGTTTATATCTTCATTACAGATCAACTGGAGTCAGGCAAGTGTCGAGCATGCACTGTTTGTCATCCTGAAACCACCGAGAACCTCCAAGAGTCTCCGAGAAACTCCAAGAACCTCCAAGAGTCTCCGAGAAACTCCAAGAACCTCCAAGAGTCTCCGAGAAACTCCAAGAACCTCCAAGAGTCTCCGAGAAACTCCAAGAACCTCCGAAAACTTAGACTTACTTAGATTTACTTAAAACTTCAAATATTGAACTAGAACTCATTCATAAATTAGAATAAAATGAACTAGTTAGGCAGGTGCAGAGCGCGCACCGCCTATCAGCATGGCCGTATCGGCGCGAGCCATAAAACATAAGAATAATTTAATAATAATTCAATAAAACTCACTACATAATAGTTCCTAATAAGAAAATGTAACTAGAAACTACGCATACGAGATACTTAACAAAACTATCAATGTTATGGTTTGTGTAAATGAAATGTAAAACGTTCCCGTAGATGTTGTATTTGCGAGACTTAACGTTAGTATAAATAGAGGCCGATCGACGGCTTGCATGCAGTCGAGTTCGAGCCGCCTTACGAGTAACACATACGCAAATTGTGAACAATAAACATCAAGTAACTCAAGAAGTCTTTTATTGGAAATGGACCTCAATTTTA
Organism: Trilocha varians; assembly: GCA_030269945.2. Taxonomy (NCBI): domain Eukaryota; kingdom Metazoa; phylum Arthropoda; class Insecta; order Lepidoptera; family Bombycidae; genus Trilocha; species Trilocha varians. The sequence continues at coordinate 1,978,180 of AP028259.1, forward strand.
TGGAAGATACTGACGTCAGCAGGGCTGACGTCATCTATTTTAAAAACCCGTCGGGGCTTCGGACTTCGTCATGTACATAGAAACATGCACGAAATATACATATCGCATGGAAACCTCTGTGACATTGTGAGACAGAGAAACATGTGTAAATTACCTAAGAAGAATACTAGGTTGGCCCAATACTAGGTTGGCGCAGGACTAGGTTGGCTCAATACTAGGTTGGCCCAATACTAGGTTGGCCCAATACTAGGTTGGCCCAATACTAGGTTTGCGCAGGACTAGGTTGGCCCAATACTAGGTTGGCGCAGGACTAGGTTGGCCCAATACTAGGTTGGCCCAATACTAGGTTGGCCCAATACTAGGTTGGCCCAATACTAGGTTGGCCCAATACTAGGTTGGCCCAATACTAGGTTGGCGTAGGACTAGGTTGGCCCAATACTAGGTTGGCGCAGGACTAGGTTGGCGCAGGACTAGTTTGGCCCAATACTAGGTTGGCTCAGGACTAGGTTGGCGCAGGACTAGGTTGGCCCAATACTAGGTTGGCGCAGGACTAGGTTGGCGCAGGACTAGTTTGGCCCAATACTAGGTTGGCCCAATACTAGGTTGGCGCAGGACTAGGTTGGCGCAGGACTAGGTTGGCGCAGGACTAGGTTGGCCCAATACTAGGTTGGCGCAGGACTAGGTTGGCGCAGGACTAGGTTGGCCCAATACTAGGTTGGCCCAATACTAGGTTGGCGCAGGACTAGGTTGGCGCAGGACTAGGTTGGCCCAATACTAGGTTGGCGCAGGACTAGGTTGGCGCAGGACTAGGTTGGCCCAATACTAGGTTGGCCCAATACTTGGTTGGCGCAGGACTAGACAAATTCGGAGGATTTAAATAAGGAAAGTCGAAAAGTGGGAATGTGATACTGACAAAACAAGGCAATGAACAGAAGGACACAAATGGACAGAATAGAGGAAATAATTTATTTAATGAAATCGGATATTGTTCATTTCGGACAGGTCATGTCCCTAACGGTTTTTCGAGGAAAGAACTAGGAATACGTGAGTTGGCAACGCTAGGAAGATCCTGGCGTTGCCAACTCACGTATTCCTGGAATCTCAAGATATAGTGAAGAACAAAAATGTTAAAATGAGAAGTCTTCGAAGGCTGTATTCTTCCAATTCTCTCATCTGAATGTCAAACTCCAAACCTCATCAAATTACACATCAAAAATGTTATCAGGCTGGCAGAATGCTATAACGGTAAAGAAACTTCAAGGGGTGGACTGACATACTATCAGATGATTCAATAAATGAAGCAAACTATATGAACTCGTACACCGGACAGAAGAGGAAAAGAGGTAGGCCTTTACGATGGTGGGAATACAAAATAACAGGGATATTATAATGAAGAAACGGCTAAAGACAGTTAGGAGTGGAGTGTAGGAGGCTTTTGGGCACGTAACGTTTTTATGGCTTTCAGCTATGGTGCTACGAGGCTATAGTATCGAGGAGTGCAATTCAACCATGGCTTTTTGTATGGACACTTAAATACTACGTTGCTTGATTTTTAGTTGGTTGTTTTGATCTCCTTTTATTATTATTTTTTTTCCTCATCTTTTAGTAATGGTTACAATTAATCAGATTTTTAGAGAGTTAAACAAGCGCGAGGACTCGCTTAGTTACAGGATGGCCGAGCTGTTAGGTGACTTTCCTCTAATTCCATTAAATTGTTTGTAGAAGCGGATATTACGTCGATTTAAAGGAAAGACTTCCGGTTGTGATGAATCATTTTATAAGAGTGTGAAATACTAGTGGCACCATCTGATTTACTTTTCAAGAAAGTATAAAAAGCGTGTGAACTATCGTTTAAATACAGTAGTCGACGTGATTTCCAAGTGAACAGAGTTGGAAGTAGTTGTGACTGAGTTTTGGAGGATGATTACACTGATTTTGGAGAATAATTATACTGTTTTTGGAAGATGAATAAACTGTTATTGTGAACCAAGGAGTTTTCATTGTTTCTGAACTGAACCCAATAATAAAAATATTATAAAGGCGAAAGTTTGTAAGTATGGATGGATGTTTGTTACTCTTTCACGTAAAAACTACTGAATGAATTTGAATGAAACTTTACCACAATATAGCTTATACATCAGAATAACACATAGGCTATAATTTTTGATGAAAACTCAACTGTAAAGTGATGTTTACATTTTGGTATATTTATATTTTTTCTTTTTTCTTTTTTCGTCGCCTCAGTGCTTGTTTGGCTTATCTGACATTGTTTACGAAAATGACTTTTTAGTGCAGTATTATAAAGAATTAAATTTCCATCCTATTGGTAAAATATTTTCTTAAAATATTCAATTCTAAAATAATAAAAATCTCATTAGTTTTTTACTCAACACGGCACTTAACGAAAATTCCGTGCTTGTTTGCTGTATCGGTATTTTTTTTAAATTTCAGTGCTTGTTTACTGTATCACAACTCAATTGACCAATCACAGCCGGCGTTGCGCCGTATCCACCATTTTGTAAGATGTCACAATAGTGGGAAACACAGTGAGATTCGCTTGAAATCGCAATAAAAAAATGAGAAATATTTTATTAAATTATGTTCTTTTTTCATAAATTTGATTGAATATCATTTTAATATGTCTTCAACAAATCATAAAAGTAAACATGAGCAGACACGGCTAAAAATAGAGAAATACGTATTTTTTTCTTTCTTTAATTTGTTTTACCCAGTTTTCTCGAAGAGTTGGATTTGCAGGAAATCTGAACATTTTGTAATTAATTTTACAAACAAATCCGAGATGCCGTAATCAGTGTCAAGTCGTCAATCGCAATGAAATAGTTTGAAAGTGGTTCGAAAGAAATGAGCAGATGTGAGTGCGAAGGAAACTGTGACTACTCTGAAGGAGAGTTGAAATAATGATTGAAATTTGATTGTAATAAGATTTAAAAAAAAAAAATTTGGAATAATAAATAAGAGAATATGATATACATATATTATAAATAAGTGAAAAATATATTAAAATTTGCGAAGTTTACGGGCACACATCTTCTTTTTCTGAGGTAGAAATAATTATAAAAATCACCAGTTTCTGTTTAATGTAAACTACTTATGACTTAAAATCAAACTTTGGTCCTGGAATAATTATACTAAAATCCAAAATTCAATTCAGTCGTATAGATTCTAAATACCCCATTAAAAATGATTTGACATAGATTCTGAATACTATGTTCATTCATATTTTTATAAATAAGTAAAATATAAATAATTTAAAAGACGATTTTTAAGCGTTTATTTTTGTCGCCAAAGCCAACGAGGACTAAAGACAAAAAATGGTGGCGCCCTCTGCTGGATTTTTAAAATTCCGTACCGTTTCCACTAAGAACTGTCAAGTTTGTATGGAATGTCATAGCCGTGATTACAAATACCAATTTTGTAGAGGTAATAATTCTATGTAAACAAACCAAAAAGGGAATGGACAACAAACTTCTGTGTATTAATTATATTAATTATATTCCAGTAAATAAAATTGTCAACTGCAGTCCGAAGCATGCTTGACAATGTCGATATTTTACTTAAGCCCGGTGAAAGGAGAGATACCGGTACATTTACTGGAAGAAATTGTTGTTGAAAGATTGAAGCATTTAAAAATTATAATAAAAGGCGACAGTGCTATTTACAATGAATATGTGATCGAAGGAAGCATGTACGACAATGTGGGCCACTATGCACTTTGTATCGTAGGAATATTAAGTGACAATAAAGATTTTTTAACATTTTTAATCAAATCTGAAACGGAACTCTTTCGACTGAGGATCAATGCAATGTCCACGTATGAATTGAGGCGATTCGCTAAAAAAATACTTAAATACATTAAAAAGATAAGTGTCAGACCTCTTTTTGTTGATGCACTTGAGATTTTGTGCCAGCATTTAGTGTTGAAACATATAGCCCAACATTTACTATCTCACAGCAACAATTGCTTTGAACATAACTTGAGAGTGCATTTCAAACATTGCTTGTCATTTGTAGCGAGAAGAGAAGTAGAACTATCAAATGGAGTTGCATCTATACCATGTAGTAAATGGAAACAGTATTTAATCATTATATTTGAAGAAAACTTAAAATACAAATTGAGAACCAACATTGGACAGAACGGAGTAGATCCTAGAATTAATAACTTAGTTCTTAAAGTACAAAATAAATTTATGCCTTTACTTCACAATAAAATAGGTCTACTATCCAGCAAAGAGGTTGATAAAGCTTCTAATTTCTTTCCACCTTGTATGCTCAATCTTCACCAAACTTTAAGGCATAAGCATAGATTATCTCATTCACAGAGATTCTATTACACCCTATTTCTAAAAAGCATCGGCATGCCCATACAAGAAGCGATAGAATTTTGGAAATCTGAATACTCACTGAGTCCTAAAGGCCACCATTCCTGTTGTCACAATTGGCAAACAGATGAAAAAAAGTTTGTCTATGGTATAAGACATATGTACGGACTGGAAGGGGCTCGTAAGAGTTACACTTCATTAAATTGCCAAAGAATTCAGAATATGGATAATTGTGCCGAAGGAGGATGCCCATTCAAGTCTTTTGATGAAACACAATTAATTAAACTTTTAAAGAACACATCTTTGTCAAAAATAAATGATTTAAAAAAGAAAAAACAGTTTACTTCAGCATGTATGTTAACTTTAAGGTATATAGAAGAATGTGATAATAGTTATAGTTTTAATTTTACACCAGTTAAGTATTATTCAATGTCTGTAAAACAAAATGAAATAAAGAACTAGAAAATGTACTTATGAAATAAAAATTGAATTGAATGTAAAATGGAGTGTCACAATAATAATGATAAAGACTGAGAATTGACAAAATAAAATGTAATAATTATTAATTTATTGTAACATTTTTTGACAAAGGGAATAAATGCAATTTTACTATTATTACTTAATCACTTATCTATTGTATTATCACTTAATTTTATTGCTGTTATGAATTACTTTCATCATTATCAGATGCCATTAATCGCTCATCAGATGATATGAGATTCTTTGCCTACTAGTTTAAAAACTATAGAAAGTATCACATCAACAAAAAAGGTAGTGAACTAATGTGGTCACGCCAGGTGTTTTTTTAATTGGCGAAAGTCGCCAGACATCTGAGAGTTAAACCGCACTGAAATCTCCAACCGCTCATACTCGCGTCCGAACCTCGTTCGAGACCAGAACCCAGCACGAAATTATGCGAGACGGCACGACTGATTACGCACTACGGCATTGTCTACCGTCGTGACGCTCCTATCACGAGACCGAGTGAAGTGTTTATTGGAATTCAAGACAAACTTTGGGTCAGTGTAGTGAGTAAGATTTTAGTTAGGTAGTAGCTAACGGCTTCGCAGTGACCTTGATAATCCAAGGGTCGCGAACGGCAATGATCATATATCACCAGATAGGCTGCCAATTCGTTCGGCTAAGACTCCTCTCTCCAATGTTCTCCGAGCTATGACTTGTCCTGCTTCAAATGAGGCAAAGAAGCATCGTTTATTAAATGTAGGTAGTAAGTAGCCGTGGACACTCACGGTGAGCCTAGTCCATCAGTCCAAAGTTACTCAGCGAGCAATGGATAGAGCTATGCTTGGGGTCTCACTGAAGGATAAGATCAGAAATAAAGTTATCCGACGGTGAACTATAGTAACCGACATAGCTCTGCGAATCAGCAAGCTGGAGTGCGAATGGGCTGGGCACATATGTCGAAGAACTGATGCTCGATGGAGTAGACGGGTTCTAGAGTGGAGACCTCGATGTGGTAAACGTAGTGCCGGAACGATGACCTCAGAAAGGTGGACGTTTTTTTTTATCCAGCAGTGGACGAGTGTCGGCTGAAGTCGTGATGTCCCTGTCATTGCAGAGGTCCATGAATGACAATAAAAACTTAAGATTATATGGGCCCTCCCTACCTTTGCTTACATGACAATAACAATATTTAATTTCAAGATCTAGTCATAAGATAAGTGTAAAGAAATTTACGATTACGGCCCCTCATTGCCCTGGCATTGCAGAGGTTCATTAGAGACGAGGATCGCTTACCATTAGGTGGGCCGTGAGCTCATTTATCAAATTGTGTCTCATCAAAATAAAAACTTTACTAAAGAAATCCCTTGTCACTCATCATTCCGAAGGTCCAACTATTAACAACAGTTGAAGGCCACAACATTGTATTGATTTGAAGTAAAATAGCGGACAAATATACCTATCAAACATTTATAGATTATCAAGGATTTTTGTGCATCTTGCAGTTCACATGTACATATGTAATTGAAACTAATTTCAACAATTTCATTTTGATTACATTCTCTGAAAGCTAAAATATTATTTTGAAGGACTTGATGAGTATCACTATCATTTCTTTCCGCCACAGTAAATCTTAAGTTTTTCATACTGTCTAAAATTCCTGCAAAAATATTGTCGTTCGTACGACGCAGTCGAAGCGGACGGCTGGGATGTGAGGTAAGCGATGCCATGTAGAGTTTTGTCATCATGAGGGATAATTAAAATTTAGTTAAATTATAGGGATTATACGTACTATTAAGTAGTTTTTTAAATTCGATATTAGAGTAAAAGTGAGTACTTCTCTTCTTTAAAATGTATCTACCTACCTTACTTCTACTTTCAATACTATCAATACCATACCTATAATACCGTAATTACGATATACGTTAGGTTTAAAATATTTTTTGTATACATTATGCTATCGGTACGTAACACCAAGGAACAAGGGAATAAAGCTAGTGAGGTGTTTGTGTGCCATTTTAGGGTTTATTTTGAAGATAAATAATCCATTTAAAATATTTATACCTTTTCAATTATAATAAAAGCTTCCTGCCCCATTTTAGGATTATCGCATTAAATCATTTCTCATCTCGTTATTTAAACATGAACTTGAATGCGTGCCAAAACCACGTGTGCGTAAATGCAGGAGTTTTGGCGCGAAAATGTCGACACAGCTGCTTTTATCTTATTATCAGTAAATGTAAAGATAATCTGAAGTAGCTCATGTTGAAGGCCTATGTCGGACAATATTTTGAATAATTTGCTGAATTAAAAAATATAAGGTAATAAAGGGGGCATATTAATAGTGAGGTAAGTAGGTAATCACGAAGACGAAAATTCAAAGATTTATTTTGAAAATTGACAATTATTATTTTCAAATACAACAATCAACAATCTTGTTTATGATAGATTTCATCAAAAACCAACGTCTTGAAAATCTCTTGGTAATTATTTTCGATAGGTACAGTTGCCTGGAAGTAGTTGCTTTGAGTGTTAGATATTGTCACTACTTGTGCATTGAACAATTATATAAATATTTCAATTTGAAATTAAAAGGATTCGCTTTTCGTATTTTAGAGACTATATTTTTCGTATTTACAAATTACAAATTTTACTACCTCACATAGTGTTGATTGTTCTAATTTTCTTTCCAATTAACGATGCTAACTATTCGACTATTCGTAAACGTAGTAGCCGGTGTCCATGAAAATCGTGAACCAGAAACAGACTGAAACAATATTATACCGTATCACCTGCTGATAACATATTCTATCAGTCATACTGTATTTCGGTCCGCGTACGGTCGTTCAACATGGCCGCCGAAATTTTCCCGGTAAAATTCAAAAATGATTGTTACGATTTAAAAAGATTTTTACGTGATCATCCTGGGGGTGTGAATACCCTCCAAATGTACAAAGGAAAGTCTATAATGCAGGCTATGGAGAAATTTGGACACAGTAGCAGTGCTTACCACATGATGAAGGACCTGAAAGTGGACAGTGATGTGTTAAAAGATGTGAATCTTACGGGAAGTGTTAGTAAAAATGGTAGGATTTTAACTAACGAAGAATCTAGTAGGTGTACAGAAGAAATTGCGTTTTTAGAGGAACTAGAGGTACTTTGTATTTTTATCTGGGTCTTCGGAAATACTTACAGAGACACCCATTTAATTCGAAATTATTAAATATCGCAGATACCTGCTATGCACTACCTAACAGTGTTAAAACAATCAATGTTTACTAATATTTCCTATTTTTTTTGATTTGGTTTATTCCAAAACACTTAGTCACTTCTTGATGAAAATAATAGAATAAAAGTAATATTAATCAGATAAAAAAATCTAAATCAGTTCAAACAGATCTTTTGTTTTACAGACCGTCAAAAATATAGTAGAACTAAAACAGAATTAAAGTCAATTTAAAACTTAGTTACCTGCATTCTTATGAAGAAAAGAACAATGAACTAGTAATCTATTAATTAAGTTTACGTAAACTATATTGTCTATAAAAAACTCTCTGATACGGAAGTGTTTCATAAACAATCGACTACTTTGGATATTCCAAAGCAGAGCATAATTAAGTGTGCTGGAATATTTTGGAGATTTATTTTCGGGTAATAGATACCTAAAGATAAAGTAGTTATTATTATGAGTATCTGATAACTGAGTACCTAACCTACTGCAAACTCAGAGAAGGTTTTTTTTTAAGTAGATAGATAGCGTCCATTTTTCCCCAGCTCTGTAGGCATTTGAAAGTCGAACCTAACTAAAACTAAAGTCTCTCAGTCAATATATGAATTTCTTGGGACCAGAATCCTGTTGTTGTAAATAGGTTTTATTTATTTTGAATTTTTGTTTCTTATTTTTGAAAATGATTTGTCATAAAAACAAGATGACTTTTAAAATGTAAAAAATGTACAGTTTTAGTTTTGGTTTTATTATAATAGAAGAAACATTGAATATATTTGTGACCAAGCTCCAGAGTATTATCATTATTTAAAGTGCACCTTGAGGGATTTCCAACACCTGTATTATACGGGGCAACACGACGCGTTACGCACTTCTTTATTCTTTACTATTGTTCCTACCCTCCGCGTAGAAGAGTGTTGGAGTTGACATCTCGTGACTACTATTGTATCATTTGTGCTAATTATATCCCACCCAATTTAAATTCAGTTATTTATGCTTCATATTTTGACTACCTAACTAATATTCTACAACCTACGGAATTTATTTATTTATTTATTTTATTGATTCACCAACAAGAATTACATTACTTATAGCTATTACATATGCTACAATATAAACGAGTTAAATGCAAACTTAATTATAGGTGAAATACAGCATGCTTTGAATAGAAAATATAATATAAAATGAGAGAGGAAAAACATTTTAATATGTATAAATTATAATGATGATGCATTTTAAAATTAAATAATTAATTAAAATTTAAATACATTATAATACATTTAATAATGTTATTTTGGTTGGTGACCATGACAAATGAGGTAAATTGTTACCTCATTTGAAATGGCACGATCATGATACTTATTTAAAGCCAATGCTTAGTTAAGTGACTTAAATAATATGTCGAGTAAACTATTGATTAATTTAATGTATTTCCAAATAAAGATTCTAAAATATTAGACTTATTTATATTTGATATTATTGATTGTAAAGCTACTCTGGCTCCAGATCCGTTAGTCCCTGTAGATGAACATCATCCTCCGTTTTATTTGCTGTTATCGGTGAATAGTCGCCTCTTCAGCCAATTTCTAATAAACATCGCACAGAGTTTAAATTTCATTCGGCCATTTGAAAAATATTGATTGGAATATTCTTTATTCTCAAGAATCAGCTCAAAATGCGGTGAATATTTTGTACGAACAAATTTTTACAGTCATTAAATACACAGTATCCCGCTTGGTTCAGCCCGTCACTGATCCATATTGCCAAAAATAAAGAATAGAGTTGGATAAAATGGAAAAAGTATCGAAATAACTTAGATTATAAGATTTATGGTATGTTTAGAAAAAGATTTAAAAGTGAGTCTAAGAAATGTTTTCAGAGCTGCATGACTTTAGTTGAGAATAGTATACGTGACAACTCAAAATACTTTTGGACATATATAAACAGTCAAAAAAACACAGATAAAATACCTAACTCGGTTCTATACAATAATGTCCACACCACTGAACCTGTAGGTATATGTAATCAATTTTCAATGTTTTTTAAATCTGTGTTCGAACCTTCCACAGTCGATGATGGTCTGGATATTGAGGATATTCATGACACTAACATTAACTCAATTATAAATTTAAATCAATTATATTTAACAAAAAAGGAAATCCTAAAGGAATTAAAATGTCTTAATATTTACAGGGTGATGTGTTAGAGAGGGTACATATTGCAGGAGGGCGATGAGTACTCTGTTCTAATACGGAATATTACAAAAAATAGGTAAAATTACAAAATATTTTTTCTTTTTTTTTAAATCTAAATTCGACAAAACTACCTCAAACATAAACAATTTCGGCTTAAAGAGTGTTGACTAATGATCTCTAGTGATCTCGCCACCCCACACTCCACCCCACACCTCCGCCACACCCATCAGCTGTCGAAAAACCATCATTTTGCAAGAATTTTAGATATTTTTAAGTTGCGATTACTAAGGCATTAAGCCATATTCTTTGGTAATAATATTTTTACTGGTCGTATATAACCATCAGCTACCATGACCTTCAATATGTACCCTCACTAGAAAATCACCCTGTATAAGGGCGCAGGCCTAGACGGTATACCACCTATATTTTTGAGAAACACTGCTGATTCAATTTATGAACCATTACACTACGTGTTTAACATCTGCTTGTCCCAAGGATTTTTTCCGTCGATATGGAAGTCTGCACGCATTGTTCCGGTACATAAGGGAGGTAGTAAAAATGAAGTGGACCACTACCGAGCTATTTCAATATTGTCTGCTCTTTCAAAATTATTTGAAAGAGTAGTCCACAGTAACATATATCCTTATATACATGGCGTGATCATAGAACAGCAACATGGTTTTGTCCAAAGGCGATCTACAGTCACTAACTTACTAATTTATAGCAGAACAGTTATATATTTGAAAGCTTAGATCAGGTCGATAGTGTGTACACCGATTTCCGCAGGGCGTGATAGGGTTTGATAGGGTTGATCATAAAATATTACTAGAAAAACTAGCAAATAAAAATGGTGTTAAGATGTATTTCGACAGGTCATTCACCCCACGTCAGATTGTCCAAAGTTACAGATCCACCCTGTATATTTTTTAAACAATACAGTAAACTATATCTAGAGAAATATCAACGCGTGTATCATATGAGTACAAAGTCCAAATTCGATGGGATTGTGTTTCACTACAAAGCAGACTGTTTGTTCATATGGCCACCTCACAGATCCATCTTTTGATTAGACTAATCATAATTACTGTTTTACCACTACATACATGCTTATGTAAATATTAAAAAAGTCCAAATGATCTATATATAACAACAAATTTGACTGTACTGTACCAACCCATTACTGCCCACTGTTGGGCTCAAAATAACATTTTATTATTCCCTCACTAATTAATCGAAAGGAACTTCGTTCCATCCGGGTGTCCCTTGACACCTCTCAAGTTTTTTTTCGGATTAGGTACTAGTGTTGCGTTTTCTATTTTTGTAGTTTTCCTTAACTTGGTATTCCGTATTCTGTCAGTCTTCCTAATGTTGTACCTAATGTATATACTTACTATATACTTTTAATGTTCGTAATTACCTGTACCTAGCACGTACTGTTTAGCATCCTAAATAGGCAGTCTACAGTTAAAATCAATATAAAACAATATGTAGTAAGTAGTTTTCGTTGTAATATTGATTTTGAAGGTATACGAGTAATAACCGAGTTCTAATGACTGTTGTGATTCCCTCTAAACGCAACCATTGACTTCATAATTATTTCTTTCTTAATTGTTGATGAAGGGAAAACAAATAAAATTTAAGAAAAAGGTCCGAAAAAACAATTGTAGGTAGGTAAGTTCAATCAAAAGTGTCAATAATTTCATTTTTGAAGACACTATCCTCTATAAGCTTGTTCTGAACTGTGTATCTTATTGGAACGAAGTTCCTTATCGCGCGTTATCGAAAGGGGGCTAGACGGAAATTCTTACGAAAAAGTTGTCACGACACTTTTTTTTGTTTTAGATGATTATCGCTAGATGGCGCTGTGATCAAAATATTTTAAAACGTCTGTCTCTCTCTTACTATAAGAGAACTGAACTAACTAATTATTATAACTTAAAAAAATAATTTTTAATACAATTCCCTCACTAATTAATCGAAAGGAACTTCGTTCCATCCGGGTGTCCCATGACACCTCTCAAGTTTTTTTAAATCTGATCGAAGTGTAAAAGTATAACATTAAGTACAAAGCTAGACAAAACTAGCATATCTATCACATCCTAGAAATAGCACAGTCTCACTAAAGTTCAATTGTTCTAACCTTCACTCGGTTTGCAATTTAAATACCTTGTAGTTAATTAGCACCTACTACCTGACCTGTTCAACTTTGTCTGCGTCACATAAACCAACATGAGGTCATTAATTACGTTATCTGGATTCCTGATTTCTAAGGACGATTTTTTGAAATTCAAGCTTTTAAGATACTAGCAGCAAGCCCAAACACGACGGGTTTATCTTGTTTAGCACCAGAGTTCCTATGACCACCTTCGGAATCCATGATCAGATCAGCACCATTTTCTCATATTAATGATTTTGGTAGTATTTTTGACGCCAAAATTACAGTTCGTCGCCTCAGTGCTTGTTTGGCCAATCTGCACTCGAGCAAATTTTATAGGAGACAGTAAACAAGCACGGAATTTTTGTTAGGTGCCGTGTTGAGAAAAAAATTGAAATGAGATTTTTATTGTTTTAGAATTGAATATTTAAAAAAAAATATTTACCAATCGGATGGAAATTTTATTCTTTATAATACTGCATTAAAAAGTAATTTTCGTAAAAAATGTCAGATTGGCCAAACAAGCGCTGAGGCGACGAGTTACATCTCAGTACAGTTTAATCCTTCCGAATTCAAGAAAAAAGTGGCAATTTTGTTAACGTTCATTGTAAACTGAAAAATTTTCATGACAAAAAATCGTCCAATATCAATAAGAAGAGCGGTTTACATATAACTTTGTTTAACATAACAGGTACCTTGCTAGGTATTACATTAGTATTTACTTATCTGTATTTGGAAAATAAAACAATTAGGTGCCATTTAGGGTTATACAAATGCGAAATATTCACATTTCTACGTATTCTTATCAATGGTCGCGCCTATAGACACCGGCTATCGGGATTCCAGATAATATGTTACCTATCGGTGTTTTATGCTGATACTGTGATATGATGAATCATACAAGGTATTTGTTTATGTAACAAGTATTAGAGTCAGACGATGGACCTTGAAAGAAGGCTCAGAGTCTCATGGCGAGGTCTATTCTTAACCCTTTCAGGACCATAAGATGGCTGACAGTAAATATGCGAATACTACACAATATTTAAGTTATTCTGTAAAGTAAGAGATATCACTACAAAAACATAGTGGGGTGTACAAATTTCCTATAAATTTCATATGAAACATTTTAACACAACGTACATAAACGTAACGTTTGACATTCATTAAAAAAATATATTATTCAATAATAGTAACGATTTTTGTAGAGGGGAAAAATATTTCCCTTGGTCGTGAAAGGGTTAAAATTTACATTGTCTCTTCACGCAAAGATCTTAAAAGATCTAAAGTAACTGATATTGCCCGAAGTATTACGATTTTGAAGTGGCAGTGGGAAATGGGAATGCTTCGCAAAATGAATAATAGCGCCAAAAAGTGAAGGAGTGGTAGGTGTAACGTAGACAGATGCTGGTCAGAGCCGTGGGAAGTCACTGGATGAAAAACCTATATCTCAAAAGTAATTCAGTAGTGCATTGTGTATAGATGCCATAGAATTATTACATCTGGAATCGACATCATGAACAACAGAATGAAGCCAATTTAAAATGCACCAATCGCGCGTATCTACACGATATTCTGGCGTTAGTGTACCGATGACACTCAATCCGTTTAACACACTAATAAAATATTACATACACATAAGTTCTTTAAAATTTCACTTTGTTATTTATTATGATTATATATGATGTTGAATCAAAATATCTTGTTGTTACGCGCGATCGGTGCACTTTAAATTGGCTTCATTCTGTTGTTCATGATGTTGATTCCAGATGTAATAATTCTATGATAGATGCATAATTCTAATGAAAAACGACAAAAATTCACAACAAGAACAAAAGTCGGTCAAATAGTATACGTAGGTAAATTATAGGTCGAGTTGAGAAAACTAATTTTTTAAAGTAACAAATTTACATAAAACCTGGAAAGTCTTCGCTTCTGTAGGTTCTGTACTAATCATAGTAGTGAGTGAGTATTGGGTATCTCCCAGCCAATCCCGGAAGTCTGTTATTTTTCTTCCGCTAACCCATAACTTTAGAGCTAATGATAATTAGCGTTTTGTTTGTATTTTATTTTGGAAATATGCCAAATAATACCGAACAGGGTTAACACAGAAATATGCCGTAAAATTTATACACTTTTTCAATAAAGTTACAACATTATAGGTATTAAACACATAGTCCTGTCCTGTACCAACCCATTACTGCCCACTGTTGGGCTCAGGTCTCCTCAGAAGAGGGATTAGGCATAGTCCACCACGCTTGCCCAGTGCGGATTGGGGACTTCACATATCTTCAAAGGATTTTTAGAACCCTTTTCCGACATGCAGGTTTCCTCACGATGTTTTCCTTCACCGTTTTTAGCCAGTGGTGTTGTGAAAAATTGCACATAAATCTTTTTCACATTTAGATTTAGAGGTACAAGCCGGCCGGATTTGAACCCGCGACCTCCCGTTCGGAAGGACGCGCTTCGACCACTCGGCCACCACGACTTCACACATAATAGTTCCGTTATTAAACACATAATAGTTCCGTTATGCCCGGTTATGCTATATATTTTGAAAACTATAAGCTTGTTTTCTATAACATAGCTTATTGGCCCACCTCTCACTCCCACCACTGTAACTCCTGTGTAGCCAGGATCCACAGCGGCGACCATCGTAATGACTCTGAGCAGTGAAGCCCAGGAAAACCCGAGGGAAAGCTAACATAGCATAATTACTTTTTGACATATCTTGATCAATTTTGTTTCTCTGTAGTGTACAATAAAGTGTTAAATAAAATAAAAACTGGGAAACCTCGACGACATCTTTTAAACGCTAATACAACTATTCCGATCGGTGTTGCCCTAAAATTGAAAAAAATAAATAGCGAACTAGAATTACATATTCTTTTTCGTATTAAATAATAATCGTATTCGTCAACACAGATAAAATACCATTATTAGAAATTTTTACCTTGTTATATGTTTGGCACACGGCCGGAAAACCTGATTAGACAAGTAGGTACCTAGTGCCCGAACCTATTAATATTTTTACGTTAGGTAGGTACTGTTTATTTTGGTAATGTTATTAATGGCTTCGATGAACTTTAAAGCTTCTTGATTATGGATTTTTAAACGCGTCGTTCGTTCGTTGACTATTACTAGCAGACCCACAACGTCGTGGTGTCAAAAAAACTATTTTGCTGCTTGTATAGGTACTACATTTTTTTTTTATTGCTTGATAGATAAACCAGCCTACGGCCCACCTGATGATAAGCGGTCACCGTCGCTCATGAACCTCTGCAATGCCAGGGCAATGAGGGGCTGTTATCTATCGCCAACCGATACAGGACTTTTCTTAAACCTCGTTTAAAGAGGGACATGTCATAGCGCTCCGTCATAGGGACATGTCATGACACGTTATGTCATGTCATAATTTTTTTATTTTTTATTACAAGCTTTCAAGATCCTGGATAATGGATATCATGTCCTTAGCAGCAGAGTGCTAGCTAATACAAGTAAAACGAGCTCAAACACGACTAGTCTATCTTGTTTAACACAAGAGTTCTTATGACCACCTTCCAAATGCATCATCAGATCAGCGCCATTTTGTCATATTGTCACGCGATTCAGATCTGCATGCAAAATGTCAGCCCAAACGGAAGTTTATCGAAATTAAGCTTGTAAGATTCCACCCGAACTTACATAGGTACATTAGTACATAGCTACATCCAATGCAAGTAAATAAAAAGCTTGTAAAAATAAGTAGAAATCTCTTTATTCGTTTCCCACTTTTTCTTGTTATAATAATTAACAAAACGACAATATAATTGTAATATTCTTAGAGATTTTTCATCGGGGGTGTCGCGACGGGAAAGTGTGCCGCAGTGCGTAACGCGTCGCGCCACCCCGCATAACCCCGTGCTGGGTTCTGGCCTCAGCCGGGGTTCGGACCCTGAGTGTGAGCGGTTGGTGGTTTTAGTGAGGTTCAACTCCCACATACCGAAATCAATCCACATACCGAAATCGCCGGATCCCCACCCGCCCCGCGGGTTCCTCCAACTAAAACAAAAAAAAAAAGATATTTTTCATCGGGGAATTTTGTAATAATTCCTAAAATACGTAGGTATTCTACCTTGATTAAACACACTCACATTTGTTATGTAATCAATATGTATGAAATCATGATAAATTTCTTCCGTCTATTGATTGGCCTTGCTGTTTTGACCGGCACGGTGCTCGTTAATTGTGGTATAACTGGTTTATTTGAAGATACATCATCTAAAAAGAATGTTACGTGAAAATGTTAAACTTGCAACGAAAACAATATGGTTTACAAAAATCGAACGTCTTCCATTTTTCAAGAATAGCACAGATTGTCCGTCAGATATTTATGAATTTCATACAAGATTATGTCAAAAGTACTAACAGTGCCAATATTCCAATCACATTTTTTTCGGGTTGAGAACAACCATAATATCACCCTGTATAGCTATAGATACCTTCTTACAATTCTATATAACAATAGTGTTTTGCTTGTCCCAAATCTTAAGTCTAGGTTGGGATTTATCACGAAGCCATCTACAATATGCAAGTTTGACTTTTTTTTTGTTCATCTTTTCAACTCCTGTAGATAAGTATCCTCAGCAGAGGCATCAAGGCATTGTCCACCACGATAGACAAGCAAAAACTATTATTATGCCGCTTTTCTAAATTGACTCAACAACGCCCAAAACACGTTAAAAACAAATGACGGTGCCGGCGACATGTAAACGGGAGCTTCCTACCCCCGGAGGGGCCTACCTGTAGTCATTTCAAGCCACAGCCACAACAACCTCTCTCCACCAACTCAAAACAACGATCTTCAGATGGCTTCTCACACTCGACTACACTGACACCGAAAATATTTTAATTATTCATAAATAGTTACACTGAAGTTTGTCATGGTTGCACTCGGTTCTTTTGCACTACTTTTAAATATTGATATATTTTTTATACAGGAAAAGGAAGTTTATCATAATTTAATGCATGTACTTAATTTTATATAGTTTATTGTGTCTCCCGACTTGTTCACAATTGTAATTCAAATGTTTAAACATGGTTCGGTCTCCCGCGATACAGGTCTTACCTAGTGCGGGATCATTGTATTTGTTATAATGTGTAAAATGTATTCTTGGACAATAAACTATTTCATTTCATTTGCGTGCATTGGAAGTTGTCGAACGGATAGGCGGCATTACAAATGTGAGATGTTTTTCATTTGTTTCAGAGCCGCTTAGATTGGTCAAAGCCCCTGCTCTGTCAACTAGACGCGATTGCTCCGGACTACGAGAAGTGGGTAAACAGTGCAGTGTACAGAAAATGTAGACTCTTCGCTAGTCCAATACTGGAGAGTCTGACATACACCCCTTGGTACTTTGTTCCTATGTTCTGGGTACCTGTGATTTTATACTTAAGTTGGACGCAGTACTTTCATGAAGTTGTTTGTGAAGGTGAGTTAAGGTTTTTTTTGAAAAAAATCTGGTGTTAGGATATAAGTCACTGAGTCCACGGTGTTCCCGGAGCGCTATGACCCTCTTTAAGCGAGGTTTAAGAAAAGTCCTGTATAAGTAGGGCATAGATAACGGCCCCTCATTGCCCTGGCATTGCAGAGGTTCATGAGCGACGGTAACTGCCTCCCTGGCCGTAAGCTCGTATACAAATAGCATTTTATTTATACATAATCATGGTTACCATCAGCCCGTAGACGACTGTCGAACAAAGACCTCTCCCAAACCATGCCACAACGACCAGTCCCACACTGCCTGTATCCAGTGGCTTCTTGTGTAATAATACAAAAACATGTGACAATAATAGGTTATTATATGTATATTAATGTGGTTTACTCAATCATTAACATTGTTTTTCAGTACCTATTCATTATAAATCACATTTCTTAATTTCAGATACTTGTACAGATGCAAACCTCACAACATTCCAATACATTTATCACATTCTACTAGGTATATTATTGTGGACGATATTGGAGTATTCTCTCCATAGATGGGTTTTCCACTTGGATCCAGGGTCGTCACTCACCATGATAAAACTGCATTTTCTGATACACGGGATGCATCATAAAGTAAGTGTGATATTTAAGACTAGTTTTAAAATACACTTGCAGGTTTATAATAAGGATGAATCGGCCTGAGCCTTGTACGAACTTTCAAACCAAAAAATTCTTTATTCGTAGGTACAACAGTGGTAAAAGTTATAGCTTAAAAGTTTTGAAGAATTGTAATCTTCTAAATAAACTATTCATATACAGTAGAGAATACAAAGACCGTTAAAATTGCAGTAAATAAACAAAAAACTGTTACCTTATTTTTCCTGGAATTCTAGAAAACAAGGTAAGGACGCACAATATTGAAAATGCCTGCGGGGTGATAAGTACTAAAAATAGCCAAGGCCACTATAGCAATTCAAATGATGACTACACGACTTACGAGTCCAACAGTTTTTAATCAGGCTTCACTTTTACAAATCTCTGAAGTACGTACAATATATGTACAATTGAGATAAATAAGAAATTTGATGCGATGAAAATGCCTTTAGGCGCCTAAATTTTAGCATCTTTAGACGACTAAGGAAATATCTTCAATTTTGAATATTATCGTATTTTTATCGTGTATTATCGAGAGATAGCGCATGACCAACATATTGATTTAATATCAGCAAGGCATAGAGTGACTCATGGAGGATAATGTTCAGGGACTTCTTGTAATGGCTGATCATGATATGTAGGGATTAAGCTACTAACTTTGGACCGGGGGGATAATGAATGGTTTAAATTGTTAATTGTATACTAATCAGTATAAATGTTAATTAATACGTTGCTGACTTAAAAGTTTTCCTTTTTATCGTTAGGGAACCTCGGAAGATGTACCCAGCTTGCATTAGGTAACGCAGTCTATGACTGTTTCCTTCTCTTTACTGACAGAGCCTAAGGAGTTGAAACAGTCCAGTAATTTTTAATTGCAAATTATTAGACTGATTATTTTCGAAATGGTAAAAGAAGTCGTACGATTACCGGATTATTTTAGATCTGGATAAGTTTCTAGATTCTAAGGTCCTTGACAAAACATCCTTTTACAACTCTTGTAAAAATAAATTCCTAAAAAATATTGGAGATATTTGTTTTTTTTTTTTTTTTTTAGTTGGAGGAAATCACCGGATCCCCGCCCGCGGGGCGTATGTGGGAGTTGAACCGCACTAAAACCTCCAACCGCTCACACTCAGCGTCCGAACCCCGGCTGGGGCCAGAACCCAGCACGGGATTATGAGGGACGGCGCGACGCGTTTCCCACTTCTAACTTTGTTTTTAGGTACCCTTCGATGGACTACGGCAAGTGTTCCCACCGATACCGGCGTTGGGCTTGGCTACCATCTTATACTCAATACTTCGACCTTTCCTCAGTTATCCAGTTTTAAAGCTAACTGGTGGACTTATTGGTAAGGAAAATATCTGGTGAATTTCTAACCTTGTGCCAGATTTAATTTGGCATTAGCATCGAACCGAACACCATGTTATTATACATTATTACCTACGTCCCTTCTTTTAACTTTAACCTTGTTCTTAAGTGAGTACTTCAGTACCTGTACCTGTACCAACTCATTACTGCCCACTGTTGGGCTCAGGTCTCCTCAGAAGAGGGATTAGGCATAGTCCACCACGCTTGCCTAGCGGATTGGGGACTTCACATATCTTCAAAGGATTTTTAGAATCCTTTTCCGACACGGAGGTTTCCTCACGATGTTTTCCTTAACCGTTTTAGCCAGTGGTGTTGTGAAAAATTGCACATAAATCTTTTTCACATTTAGATTTAGAGGTACAAGCCGGCCGGTTTTGAACCCGTGACCTCCCGTTCGGAAGTAAGCGCTTCGACCACTCGGCCACCACGACTTCAGTAAGACGAGTAGGTACTTCAGTAAAAACACGATAATGCATAACGAGCGTTAAGATGTTTTTGATGTCGCCGAAAATGCAATAATCAGTAATAACTTGAACATCTCGCGATATAAAGACAACTTTAAACTGTACTTGTCTGATAGTAGATGTAACGAATTGGTATCCGCATTCCAAAATTATGCGAAAGTTTTGATAATAACAGTTGTCTAGTTGTCAATGCATGGGGAATCTGGCGGAGCCAAATAAAGTCTTATTGGGACGCTATTGCATGCATGCACTTTTGATGCAAGCAGTAATATATAAGTGCAGTGCGTAGCGCGACCCCCCAGTCGTTCCGTTAAGAGCATAGCGTACACTCGCGTCCACATTATTATAATCATATTCATTATTGTATATTGTAAAGAGTGACAATAAATAATGATAACTAGAATCAGTTGTTCATTTTAATCCAATGGTATCTACTAATTAGATACTCAAAAAATTAATAAAGGGATACTCTTTCCGCTATTAAGAGATACCCTAAAGCCTCTTCCAGCATTATCAAATGCCATACTCGATGGGACTATTAGGTACATACCGTTCCCAAGATAATTTGCGGGGAAATTATCAATTATTTATTGCGGGGAGGAGAGCTACCTCCTCTGTTCCTAATTAAGATAAAATAACTTGAACTTTAAAAAAAAATGTGTCTAAAAATCGACGTTCGCAATTTTTCAAATAGGTACCTAAGTTGTTACACATCTATACATTAGGTATAATTTATGTAATAAATCGATTTACAAACATTAGGTATCCAAATTTTTTTAGAGATTAGATTACTTACACCCGCTTTGAAAGTTTTTACTCTTGTAAAATTCAGCCGATTTTTTGTCGAGATATAAAATTGATAAGATCGTCCATAAAAGAGGATAGCGTATTTTACGACCTATTTTGTTTAATAAAAGGTTATTTCCCTGGATTATCTAATAAACGAACTTCATCACTTATTTTATTGAGACATTGAATGTAATTAATATGTATTCAAGTTAAAAAATCTTGTGAAACTTTTAAACTGTACTGTATCAATCTATAACTGCCCCCTGCTGGGCTCAGGTCTCCTCAGAAGAGAAGAGTCCACCACGCTTGCCTAATGCGGATTGGGGACTTCACATATCTTCAAAGGATTTTTAGAACCCTTTTCCGATATGCCGTTTTCTTCACGATGTTTTCCTTCACCGTTTTTAGCCAGTGGTGTTGTGATAGAAACTTTAATGTTGAACTGAAAATATTTTCCACCTGCGGCATACCTACTTAATTGTCCATACGAGTAGCATAGCTAACAGATTATTTGATAATAAGCTAATTTCTGGAGTGCCTTGGTCATTGCTGCATACCCACCTAAATGGTGGGTTCTACCATCAGATATTAAGGACTCTAGTTCGTTTCGTTTAATTCTCATCAAGCAATATTGATTTTCTATAGGTATCTTATTAGGGTATTTACAAAATCTTCTTATATAAACACTTAGTAATGTAAACTTATTCAGACACTCGCGGTTTTCTATAATACTTTCATGCATTTTCAACGGGTTCTTAAATCGACCCAGTATCCAATCTTCTCGTGATCATGACGTTTGCAACAACGTTGAAATATCGAGACCACTCAATTAATTAAATATCGTGGTTGTAACGGGTTCACCGTTGAAAATGCATGAAAGTACTTACTTATGAATTATGTTTCCTACTTATTACAGGTTATCTTACGTACGATATGATACATTACTACGTACACCACGGTTCACCTGAAGATGGAACATACTTGTACGCGATGAAGAGATACCACTCAAATCATCATTTTGTTAATCATGATAAAGGTGAGGTTGAAAACTTTCTTTATAGTTCCTGTTTTTGTTGTTACTCATACTTTATTCTATTTTACACTACCTGTTAAGAGATAGCTAAGCTGAACCACACTTTTAATATAATATTTATTTGCTACCTACTCTCACACAATATTGTTATATTATCTGAGGTAAACGGTGCTGGTTACATAGTGGTAAAATGTGTTTTGTTAATATTAAGTTTAGTTGTAAGATAATATTTAGCTGTTTGTTTACCCAATTTAATAAAAAAAAAAAAGAAAACCTGAATTTTATCTGGTTTTATCCGGACCCAATGGGTAAAAACGGGGCCCTATTATTGAGTTTCGCTGTCCGTCCGTCTGTCACTAGGTTGTATCTCAAGAACGGTGATAGCTAAACAGTTAACCTTTTCAAAGCGCTGAAAAATAATTGAATTTATAGAAAACTTTTTTTTTTTTTTTTATTGCCATGTAGGCAGACGAGCCAACGGCCCACCTGATCGTAAGTGGTTACCGTCGCTCATGAACCTCTGCAATGTCAGGGGACACTGAGGGGTCGCTACCTACGACCTAACTTTAAGGACCCGCCTCAAGCCTTGTTTGAAGTAGGACAAGTCATAGCGCTCAGGGAATACCGAGGAGGGGAGCTCATTCCATAGCCGGATGGTGCGTGACAAAAAAGTGTTCCTGAAACGAACCGTGGATGACCGCGGTGGTTCCATATAGTAGGGATGAACTCCACCTCAATAAATTCTTTTAAGATCCTGGATATCTTGAATAGAGTGGTAGCTTGTACAAGCTAAACTACCACCTTCCGAATCCATCATCAGCTCCATTGTATCATATTATTGCATTGTCTCGCAATATGATGTACTTATATTGCGTGAAAAACATCAGATCAATCGGAATTCGGGAACTTTGTTAAATGTATGTAACTCGCAAGATTCCACCCAAATTCACATAGTTACATCTAAGTATTGTAAGTTAACATAAAGATTGTAATTAAAAAAAAAATAGGTATTTAAAGGGGCCACCGATACAACAAACTTGATTTATTTTGGCCTGTTCTTGTTTCTGCTGATATACCAACGAACTTTACGTAAATGTAATTTCAGGCCTCAATCACTGTTCTCGGTAAAACATGGAGTCCGCAACTGGCTCCTTAAGCTAAATTATGACTGAAGAATTGTTGGTTGTTGTGAGATAATGCTATATTTTGTCTTCGTGTCTAGAATGGTCACTGCCACCACTGGTTGTATTGTTATTTATTATAATTTTTTTATTTTGTGTTATAACTTATCATCGGTGTCTGTTTTGTTTAAAAAATGTTAATCTTCAATAACTGTAACATAATGTTCGAGATAAAATTTAATCGCAGAATGTTATATCTCTTAGATTGAGTTCATTATTTCATTATTTTAAGAAATCGTATAGATTTCCCGCGATACAGGTTCGACCTAGTGCGGGAACCAATGAAATAGTGTAAAATATTGTAATGTTCTTTGAGATAAATTAATTATTCTTATTCTTATTTTTCCATCTGTTTCAGCCTACGGTATCAGTTCGAAAATGTGGGACTACGTGTTCAGAACTTTTGTACAAGTCAAAAAATTAGGATTTAGTTTACGATGGTAATGCTAAGTACTTACAACAAATTAAATTATGTAATTTGATAACTTATTTTTACGTTGATAATTAGACATTAAATGTATAGAAAAATATTAGCAATTTTGGTATTTAGTTGACGAAAATGGGACCAGTTTATGAAAAGTTCGAAATGAATTTGATTTACAAAATCTTGAAACAAAAATACAGCTTTATATAGAAACTCCAGATACTTAGACATTAACACCACTGGCTAAAAACGGTGAAGGAAAACATCGTGAGGAAACCTGCACATTGGAAATGGATTTCAAAATCTTTCGAAGATAGCTGAAGTCCTCAATTAGCATTGGGGTGGCGTGGTGGACTATGGATCCCTCTACTGAGGAGACCCGAGCCCAGCAGTGGACACTCGTAAACAGTAATGGTTTGTTACAGATTACTCATAGAACAGAAAAAAAACTTGAGAGGTGTCATGGGACACCCGAATAGAACGAAGTTCCTTTCGATTAAAAGATATCTTTTTTTTTTCCCTAACGTAACGCGCGATAAGGAACGTGTTTTAAAATATTTTGATCACAGCGCCATCTAGCGATAATCATCTAAAACAAAAAAAGTGTCGTGACAATTTTTCGTAAGATTTGTTTCCGTCTAGCCCCCTTTCGATAACGCGCGATAAGGAACTTCGTTCCAAAAACTCTAAATTCCAGTTTAAATATTATGTCACAATTTTTCTAATAGTTCACCTTGAACAAATGGATTTATGAGTTATTTAAGATTAAGACATTAGCTGTTAAGTATTTATGAATAAAGTTAATCAGGTAGTTTTAAAAATTCATGTTTTAATATTAACCACTCAACTGTGATCGGCAACCAAATTGGTTTGTTTACTTTTGCCAAGTCTGTGGCAGGAGCCAAAATTGAGCACAGTTCTAAAACTTGTTTTGTTTACATTTTTAATCGTCTCATATTTTACGGAGATGATATATTTTCGCTAATAGCTAAAATTGCAATACAGCGTCGTTTAGTAATAAAGATTTACAAAAATATAAGGTTTAATTAAAAATCAAAATTAAAAATTATTGGAATAAAATGTTTTAAAAAAGGGGCTCAAACATTGTATTGATTCCGAACGAAGTCCCCAGTTTCGCCATCTAGCGAATAGTGAGACGTTCCCAGTTGAGTTGCTACATTATTGTTGTATGCGTAAGGTGTTCATATTTCTTGAGATTTTCATTGAGAGGTTGAACCCAAATCATTTTTCAAATTTTTAGTGACTGTTTTAGGTTGTAAAACACTTTTTAAAAATAATATTGTTTTAAGTATTTATTTAGTTTTTTATTTGATAATATCTAGATGGTAAATAATTTGTGATAAAAACAGTCTTAATTTTAAGGTGAAACACAAATGTAAAAAAATGCAATGATGAAGGAAAATAAATAATTTTTGTTAAAGAAGTTTTATTGATTTCCCAGCTGTTTGGAATTCAGGCTTAAAATACCTGCTCCGTAATTAAAGTTGATAGCACTCTATTGTAAGTATTCTTAATTCGGCCCACCTGATCGTAAGCGGTTACCGTCGCTCATAGACATCTACATTGCCAGAAGACATTGCGGGGTCGCCACCTACGGCCTACCTATAAGGACTCTCTTCAAGCCTCGTTTGAAGAAGGACAAGTCATAGCGCACGGGAAACACCGAAGGTAGTCTAACAAAACTTATGTTTAACTTTGCTTCTATTGGTCATGTTGTAATTTCTTTTGCAAATAATACGTGCTCTCAACCCACTGGTGGTAAGCGGTTGCCGTTACAGATAGATATGTACAATTCCAGGTCACTAAAAAGTTTTTATTTATCGTTTCGCATTTCGCAAAAGTCGTCTGCAATCCTGTTAAATAGAGACAAGTGATAGCGCTCGGAAAACCCCTCGTCGTATGAGTCTGTTTCAAATAACGACTTACGAAGTTATGATAGAATGATGAGTAATTAGCTAGATTAATAACAAGCATAATATCCTAAATTATAATAAGTCTAAAATTGAGAACGGTCACGTTGAATTGAGTTCATACAACGTGAAAATTGATATAGAAACATTACATCATAGAAGAGATGACCGATGATAAACACTACAACAGGTGGAAAATTGTCATATAAATTATGTAATTTGCGATAAATACATGCGTTATCCATTTTACAATTGCTATTAAAAAAAAAGAAAACAAATTCATGCAACGAACGTGATTTGATTAGATTTTAGACCATTTTTGATAAAACCTCTTTGCTGATGAGATTTTTTTTCATTCACGTACTGGCCGTTAAAAAGCAACCATGTTTAATAAATCATAGGCAAAAAATATTTTTAAATGCAACTGGTTACATGATCATACAGACTGTTATAATGATTGTGAAGAAATTTATATCTAAATTCAAAATTATTTTAAGGGTGTTTGTGTTGTTGTTATTATTTGTGAATGTTAGTGGTTGCAATTTAGGTCTGGATTTTTTAGCCGAAGACTTACTGTCGGCTCTGTGTCCACTACTGGCTTCAACGTCTAACATATTTGGTGATGTATTCAAAACGTTATCTATAGGTAAGTTATGAATAATCATAAGGCATATTCAAGTTCAAATAAAATTTTCCCATTACCTACTGATGAACTTTCTTCTATCGCAGAAGAAGACGGCCCAATCTCCACTGACCTAGTCACAGAATGCTTTAAATGTGGCTGCGAGCTGTCTCGGACGTCAAAAGAACGCGGAAATAAACTGGTGAAGAATGGCATTGATCTTCAACCATATTCGCCGTCTCTCTTCCATTTCTTCTCTCCCTCTTACCCGCCTGAAGTGAAGAAGACAGTCGATGTGTCTCATGAGATTCTTAGCACGACGAAGTTGCTTCAGGCAAAAATGTGTGCTTGGTATGGTTTTTGGTACATACCTAATATTTTTATTTTCAGTGGGCCGTTCTCAAAAGCTTCAAGTTCTATTTTGTATCTGTTTTGTTTTTTTTTAGTTGGAGGAAATCACCAGATGCGCGGGGCGGGCGGGGTATGTGGGAGTTGAACTGCACTAAAACCTCCAACCGCTCACAGTCAGCGTCCGAACCCCGGCTGAGGCCAGAACCCAGCACGGGGTTATGAGGGACGGCGCGACGCGTTACGTCTAAGGCACTCTTTCCCGTTGCGCCGCCCCAGGTTCTATACGTAAACATTCTAAAAGTAATTTCATCAAATCAATGGCCGTGGTGTTTGTCTCAATTGTGGCGAAATTAATGGCATTTGAAACTTTTATTGTCTCCTGCTTTTCGAGAAGGAAATGAAGTACTCATGTTTCATACTCCTTCTATCATTTTCTGACTAAATTTGTTGCGGGGCCAATACAAGTAAGTTTTCCTTCAGATTCCTGGGCTCCACTGTTCAGAATCTTTATGGTGGTCGCCGCTGTGGCTGCACATGAATTACAATTTTGGTGAACAAATACCCGATAACTAATTACTCTACTAAATATTTTTAACACAGTTGTGACGTCACCCCAAACACTTTCATGGCGTTCTTGGAGCACCAGGTCATCAAAGTGCATGACCCAGGCCTCTGTTTGCCTTCGAACGTCGTCTGCGGCAAATCCAAGTATAGAACAACTGATGGCCTTTGCAATAACGAACAACACCCCTTCTGGGGTAGGAAGGGGGCGCCTTTTACAAGAATTGCGAACCCTAGATACGCTGATGGTATGTATGTATTTTTAACCTTCAATGTAAAGTATGTTTACTGTCGAAACAGAGAGCATCTCAAAAACCTCTAATTTTTAATGTTTCTCTGCTATGTAGCTACCTATTATACCCATAAACCTTTCTCTACACTCACTCTATTTTAAAGCCAGATCAAAATCCGTTGCGTAGTTTTAATGATTTAAGCATACATAGGACTAGACACATCAGAAACAACTTTGTTTTTTACTATTTATGTACGAATTATTGGAACGAAGTTTCTTATCGCGCGTTATCGAAAGGGGGCTAGACGGAAAAAGCTCTTACGAAAAGTTGTCACGACACTTTTTTGTTTTAGATGATTATTGCTAGATGGCGCTGTGATCAAAATCTTTTAAAACACGTTCCTTATCGCCGTTACGTTAGAAAAAAAATATAAGATATCTTTTAATCGAAAGGAACTTCGTTCTATTCGGGTGTCCCATGACACCTCTCAAGTTTTTTATACATAGTTTTCTTCAAAATAAATTATAAAGGAAAGGTTAGGTTGTTTGCAACGTCATAGTATGCGAGCTTTTTATTCTTTTTTTTTTTTAGTTGTAGAAAATTGGATAGTAATAGGAATCCCGGTCAGAGAGAACTCAGCACGAGATTATGCAGGGCGATGCGACGTGTTACACTCTACGTCTACAGCATTCTTTACGGTCTCGAAAACCCCCTAACTCTTATGTGTACGTAGCATATTTAGTATGCGTAAAACGTATAAATATCGTTCCAGGTATCTACTCCATGCCAGTGTCCAGAAGTGGTCGCGATCTGCCCAATCCTCGGAAGCTCTCAACTCGTTTGTTCGCAGACCGCTGTATCACAAGTCGCGTGTTCACACATATCAACATGCAGTGGGGACAATTCGTCACTCACGATATGATATTACAAACTATGGAGGTTACTGGTAAGATTGGAAATGTAATTTTACAAAAGGAAGAATTCATCAAGCTGTTTATTTTTGTACTGTAATTCAGTGTGTGAACCGACTCGGTTGATTTATGCTCCATGATAATAATCTAAAGTACAGGGTGGATCTGTAACTTTGGACAAGCTGAAGTGGGGTGAATGAATACAACTTAGAACCAATTTTATTATTGGAATCGGTCAAACTTCAACAATATTTGTATGGAAGTCAGTACCGGTAGTTCTAGGTACATATTACATACACCATACAATATCATCATCATCATCATCATCATCAGCCTATAGACGTCCACTGCTGGACATAGGGCTCCCCCAAACCTCGCCATAACGACCGGTCCTGCGCCATCTGCATCCAGTGACCTCCCGCGATCTTGACCAGATCGTCGGTCCATCTCGTGGGGGGTTTACCAACGTTGCGCTGGGCATTGCTGAAGTGGCAATGGGCAGGACACATTGTGCGAAGAACAGATGGCCGTTGGGGCCGAAAAGTTCTAGAGTGGCGGCCACGAACCGGTAAGCGCAACGTTGGTAGACCCCCCATACAATATCAGTTTTACAAAAATTTTGAGTTTTGTAAACACAGCGTGATTGATTCTTTAAAGTAGTCTAGAGTAACACATAAACATTCCTATACTTTACAAATACTTTACTATAGGTAGTTTTTATTTCATCTAATTAACTTTACTGCTACGGTTTTTTACTACGATTACTTAAGTAGAAAACGTGATCACGCAAAAACTAATTGACACTCTGTCCAAGACGAAGGAGGTATCCAGTGTTGCCTCGGGGAAGGCCAAGGTGTGCTGCCCACAGAGTGGCTAAACGACAAGTGTATCCCAATCTCAGTTCCGGAAGACGATCCCTTCTACCGGAACCATGGAGTGAGGTGTTTAAACATGGTGCGGAGTCTTACTACACCGAGGGATGACTGTAGTTTAGGACATGCTGAACAGGTGGGTAAAGTAGTAAGGGGTAGTAGTAGTAAAAAAGTAGTCTGGTAGACGAGATGACTGGCCATTGAATGGTAAGTGGTTATTCTTTACTGTATACAGGGTGTTAAGTAATGAATGTAGAAACGGTAATTGATTTTTCTTTGTAGTAGTGCCTTATAAGGCGTATTTTATTTTTCTTTTCTTAATGTGCATATACGCATTCGCAAAAAAGTATGCGAATACGATTTGACGATTGAACGTTTTGACAAAATTTGCGTGGATTTTTGGATGATTGGATGACAGAGCCAAAATGCCGATGGGTCGATGGGTCTACGACCTTCCATTGGCAAAATAATTTTCAGGTCGGTTTCAAGAATAAGGTGGGGGGAGGAATGTCCAATTATCGACATTCGCAACATCCCTAGTACCTACAGTAGCTGAACTAGAAACTTCCACATAAGACTAGCTATAGAAAATCTAAATATTGGAACGAAGTTCCTTATCGCGCGTTATTGAAAGAGGGCTAGACGGAAATACTTGTGAAAAAGTTGTCACGACACTTTTTTGTTTTAGATGATTATCGCTAGATGGCGCTGTAATTAAAATATTTTAAAACAATTCCTTATTTTGTTTTATATGATTAATGCTAGATGACGCTATGATCAAAATAATTTATTTAAGTTAGTTTAAACTAATTACATATTATAACTTAAAAAAATAAAATTTTATTACAATTCCCTCACTAATTAATCGAAAGGAACTTCGTTCCATCCGGGTGTCCCTTGACACCTCTCAAGTTTTGTTTTTTTTTTAATCAATTTTAGATGAATGCTGTAACTAGTTTCCTTGACGGTTCAATGATTTACGGCTCAGACAAGAAAACTGCAAATAAACTGCGGAGTAAAAAAGGCGGGAAATTAAAGGAGGTTAAAAAGAAAAACTGCAAACGAGGTTTCCCGCCTTCTGCTGATGATAAATCAGCTGCTTGTGACCTCAGGAATTCTTCGGAACCTTGTTATTTTGCAGGTATTTTTTTTCAAACTGACCTATCAATAAGTTTTTAATTTTGTGTCCAATGTCCATCAACTCCCATCTACCTAACACATTTTATATATATATATTTTTTTATTTAAAGGAAATCACCGGATCCCCGCCATATGTGGGAGTTGAACCGCACTAAAACCTCCCACCGCTCACACTGAGCGTCCGAACCCCGGCTGAGGTCAGAACCCAGCACGGGATTATGAAGGACGGCGCGACGCGTTACGACCACGGCACTCTTTCCCGTCGCACCGCCCCTTACACATTTCATAAAGTTAGATCTTTTTTTTAAATCGTACCTAGTTATTTAATTGTTGATTAGTTAATAAGAGTTGGATGTTTCTTAAACTTTATTTATCTGAAAAGTTGTGCGAATCAGCGGCACGCATCGGTAGTCAGTTTTCTTTTGGATAGATAGTTTTCTGCACCAATAATTTAAAGAGGAAAGATTTGATTGATTTTTGTTTGCTTTGAATAGATTAAACTACTTGACCGATTTGAAAAATAATTTCACTGTTTAGAGTTACACTAACTACAGTGATCATAGACAACATATCATTATCCCAAGAACAAATTTGAAATTTTCAAAAATGTTACGGTTATTTTATAACAAAACTAGCTGGCCCACACAACTTCGTCTGCGTCACATAAGTAAATTTTTTCACCGTTTAAACCTTCCCTGGACTTCTACGAATATTTCAAGATTAAAATTAGCCGAATCGGTTCAGTCGTTCTCGAGTTTAAGCGAGACTAACGAACAGCAATTCATTTTTATATACATACTAGCTGGCCCACACAACTTCGTCTGCGTCACATAAGTAAATTTTTTCACCGTTTAAACCTTCCCTGGACTTCTACGAATATTTCAAGATTGAAATAAGCCAAATCGGTTCAGTCGTTCTCGAGCTTTAGCGAGACTAACGAACAGCAATTCATTTTTATATACATACTAGCTGGCCCACACAACTTCGTCTGCGTCACATAAGTAAATTTTTTCACCGTTTAAACCTTCCCTGGACTTCTACGAATATTTCAAGATTGAAATAAGCCAAATCGGTTCAGTCGTTCTCGAGCTTTAGCGAGACTAACGAACAGCAATTCATTTTTATATACATACTAGCTGGCCCACACAACTTCGTCTGCGTCACATAAGTAAATTTTTTCACCGTTTAAACCTTCCCTGGACTTCTACGAATATTTCAAGATTAAAATTAGCCGAATCGGTTCAGTCGTTCTCGAGTTTAAGCGAGACTAACGAACAGCAATTCATTTTTATATATAAGAAGATATTACTTTCAACACAGGCGACGTCCGTATAAACCAAACTCCAACCCTTGCGATGCTTCACACATTATTCCTGAGAGAACACAACCGGGTCGCGGGTGTACTCAGTAATTTGAACCCGTTGTGGACCGATGAGAAACTGTATCAGGAGGCAAGGAAGATTGTCGTAGCTGAAATACAACATATTACTTACCAGGAATGGCTGCCAATTAACTTGGGTAATGTCTTCAATTAAATGTAATAGATATATTATGATTAGAGAATAAAAATGGCGACCTAAACTTTACCAAAATCAAAAATTGGTAGAGTTTTGATATTATTAGTTTGGCGATCGCATGTCATGTAACTTTCTTTCATAACGGATTCTTTGTCGCATAAGATCCTGCTGGGTGTATGTACCAGTTTGTTGTTTACTTTATTGATTCCCGAAGATCCAGGACCCCTAGGAAACCACGGAAACGGTGATGTGACGAAAATTAAAGATCCCCAAATACTTTTAAATATGTGCTTGTTTATCGTCGCTCATGGATATCTGTACGTAAAGAATGATCATTCCAAATTACCTTAAATCGTTCGGAGTCTGGCCTCATTTAAAAAAGTCTAAGTAATTATAATAAAACAAAAAAATTGGTTGCCTGTAAATTCGGTATACGGGCGAAAGTTTTACGTGACAACGACTCGGGCATGGTTAGCCCGCCTAAGAGCGAGAGAGACAGACATAAAAAGTGAAAGGCACGCGTACCTCTCACTCGCTCTCATTATGAGCGCATAACGTGAGCGGAGCGTAACGCAGTTTCTTGAAGTGTCACCCGGCAAACCAATTTACGTTGTCACGTCAAAAGAACCATACTGCTGGCATACTTATTTCCATTTAGCAACTAGTTTCATAACCAAATTACAATTGAAATTACAAGGCGAGAACTACGTTCGTTACTACCGAATATCACCGTCCGGGTTATACAGCAAAGATTACAGCGAACACATAAACCCTGGCGTCATCAACAGCTTCGGAGCGGCCGCGTTCCGTTTCATGCACTCTCTAATACCGGACACCATCATGGCGTGTCCGTCCGGGTACAACGCGGCGTATCTACATAGGTAAGTGGTGTAACTACAATACAGATCACAATGAACACATAAACCCAATATTCCGTTTTTAATTTAGTTTTATCACATTTTTTTAGCCATGAGCCCCGCAGTAATGGGTTGTGACAGTTACAATACTTTTATAGAGGTGTTTTTGCTTAATTAACGTATTTTTTCCTTATTTTTACATAGTAACATTTCTTTTACACCAGATTGAGTGACCACTACTTCAACCCGAGTATTCTAGAAGCATCTTCGGAATCATTCGACGATGTCGTCAGAGGATCTCTAACAAATCCTTCAGCGGAGGCAGACCCCTTTGTTACGGGTGAAATTACCAATTTATTATTTAAATCTTACAACCAGTGGGGCTTGGATCTCATAGCTATGGATATACAGAGGGGAAGGGATCATGGGCTCGCTTCTTACAACGATTACAGGTTGGTATAAAGTTGCTCTTGCTCTGCTAAATCTACCCGCATCCAGTATTCTCGTGACCATGACGTTTGCTGTAAAGTTGATGTATTGTTCACTGTAGATTACTCAACGATACAGTTGCCAAATAAGAAAAAACATTTTAAACTAACTTTCCCCAAGGATCAATGGGATTGTCATTAGTTATTAAAATGCATCCTTTAAAAAAATCTTCTAATTTTAATAAAAATTACTCCTCTGAATTTCAGTTTTGCTGAATAGCCGTATATATGTGTTAGCTTAAGAATTTTTACGTCTCCTTCTTCATAATTATTCACTTGATTTCGAAGCATTTGAACTTACAGGGAAATTTGCGGTCTTCGAAAGGCCAGATGTTTCCAAGACTTAGCTGGTGAAATGTCACAGGATGTAAGTTCAATGTTTCTCTTCGATTATTTATTCTAATTTTATTTATCAATTAATGTGCTTATATTCTACTAAAAGCCCTAAAGTCCTCTTAAGATAAACTATTATCAGTATTAATTTTAATGTCATTGTTCAACAAGCTTCGAGATTTAGAAATTAGACATTGTTTTTAATTAAAAATAGTCTGTCTTTTTTCGGAATCTAAATAATGTGTGCATCATATTTTATTTAAATCGGTTTAGTAGTTTTAGCGTGAAAGACGACTTTCGCATTTATGATAATAACCACTCAACTGGGAACGACACTTTTCGCTATATATGGCAAACCTGGGGACTTCGTTCGGAATCAATACCGTGTTTGAGCCTCTTTTTAAAATATTTTTTTCCAATAAATATTAAATTCAATTTTTAATAATTAAACCTTATATTTTTTTAAATCTTTATTATTAAAATACGCTGTATTTCATTTTCAGCAAAAATATAGTTTCTCCGTAAAATATGAGACGATTAAAAAATGCTCAATTTTGGCTCCTGCCACAGACTTGGCAAAAGTAAACAAACCAATTTGGTTGCCGATCCCAGTTGAGTGGTTAATATTAAGTAAGGATTAAAGTTTGAAATTTGCTTTTGTTAAAATTATACCTTATTTCAGCGCATCAACGCTCTAGCTCAACTTTACGAGTGTGTAGACGATGTTGATCTATTTGTTGGCGGATCTTTAGAACGTGATGTCCAGGGTTCGATCCTGGGCCACACGTTCCACTGTATAGTCGCCGAACAGTTTTATAGAACGAGGGTGGGAGATCGATTCTTCTACGATAATGGGGAGATGCAGCATTCTTTTACACCTGGTAAGAGTTCTCTTATTTACTCCAGCTTGATCTAAAGTGAGTCTTAGATTCTTAAAGTCTTCTCTCGAACTTTTAAATTTTGAATAATTATTGTGAATTGAAAGATGTACGATGTCTAGAAAGTTAATAAGCGTAAAAAGTACCACCACAGACCGTACATATATATGTGAGAACTACTATAACCATCAGGCTAGGTAGGCTGTGTGACTCATCCGTTGCTTCATTTTTGTTTGACAACGGTGAACTTGGTGGTAAGTGGTACCTATAATCCAGAACTCTTCTTTAAAAGAAAATCTTAAAGAAGATTATTTTAAGAATAAGCACTTTTCTATGCTATATTTATAAAGAGGAAAGGTTTGTTTGTTTGTCTCGTATAGGCTCCGAAACTACTGATTTAATTTCAAAAATTCTTTCTTTTTTGGAAAATTAATTGGCTATAGGATATATTATTTCCCTTTGCGACGCAGACGAAGTTGCGCGGATCAGCTAGTCTGATAAATGAACACCAAAAAAATCTTGTTACAGATCAACTCAAAGAAATAAAGAAATCATCTTTGGCGCGTATAATCTGTGACAACACTGATGGGGTCTACTACGTTCAGAAAAGAGTTTTCGAACTCGAATCAACTTATAATCCTAAATGTAATTGTGACGACTATGATTCTATACCATATGTGGACCTCACGGCATGGAAGAAAGAAGGTTTAGATTTGTTTTAATAATTCTAATTAAAAAATATATACAGGGTGATTTATTAGAGAAGGTACATATTGCAGGAGGGTGATGAGTACTCTGTTCTAAAACCGAATATTACAAAAATAGGTAAAATTACAAAAAAAAAAAAAAATTTTTTTCAATTTAAATTCGACAAAACTACCTCAAACATAAATAATTTCGGCTAAAAGAGTGTTGACTAACGACCTCTAGTGATCTCGCGCACCCCACACCTCCGCCACACCCATCAGCTATCGAAAAACCATCATTTTGCAAAAATTTTAGATATTTTAAAGTTGCGATTACTAAGGCATTAAGCCATATTCTTTGGTAATAATATTTTTACTGGTCGTATATAACCATCAGCTACCATGACCTTCAATATGTACCCTCACTAAGAAATCACCCTGTATACAGGGCGTATAAAGAGCACTCCCGAAAACGAAGGCTGGGTTAGTACTAGTGATGCTTGGGATATTAAGCTTTTTGCAAAAATCTGAATGGACCGGTTTCTTGGCTTTACATCACAGGTATCACTAGTACTACCACCAGTCTTCGTTTTTGGGAGTGCTTTGTTTACACCCTGTATGTTTTCACAGGTCACAAACTATAAATTAATCTCTCTGTGTAAATTATATTTAAGTACTAGATATTAGTTTTATAATGAAAGTCAAATTTGTAAAATAAAACTATTTATTTTTGTAACTTAAAATAAAATACCTGTAAACAATGTCATGCACCTTATTTACCTTATTACTAATATTGTAAAAATTACATATGTGTATAATTATTACACTAAATTAATACTATTTTTTACAACCTAAATGGCATTATAAGTATATTTTCATTATCATAGATTGCCCTCTAAATAATCGCAGAAGTCCATGGGCAACGGTCACCACTTACGATTAGGTGGCCCGTTGGCTCGTCTGCCTACATTTCAATAAAAAAATCGACGTATTTGTGTTGCGATTCGAATTTCGAACCGAATATTAATATTCGATTCGTGCATGTCGGAAAGGATTCTAAAAATCCTTTTACCCCTCTTTTGAAGAGACCTGAGCCCAGCAGTGGGCAGTAATGGGTTGTTACAGTACCCTCCTTCAAAATGTACCATCAGTACCCTGTCAAAATTTCACACAATATTTTAGAAAAATTATATCAAAAGGTTCCTATTCCTCCCTTTCCACAACGAAGTCAACTTCCCTTGGACATTATTCCATTTTGCAGGCACTTGCATCAGTTGAGATATCCCTTTAGTACCGGGAGACACTAGTCTTTCTAAGAAGGGTCTCTTGTACAGCCTTAGGGCTTCGGCCCTCTGGTCTTCGGTCACCGTTCTGTCGTCCAAATGGTTTAATGATGGAAACTGGGATATTACGAAGAGCCTGAAAGTAGGATTATTTTGCTTATGTTGGTAAGTGGTTACCATCACCTTGAAGAAGGATGTGTCATCGAGGAGGTTATTTCAACATCGCGTTTACTGTTTTTTTTTGACGTGACAACGTCTTATAAATTGGTTTGCCGGGTGACACTTTAAGAAACTGCGTTACGCTCCGCTCACGTTATGCGCTCACAATGAGAGCGAGTGAGAGGCACGCGTGCCTTTCACTTTTTATGTCTGTCTCTCTCGCTCTTAGGCGGGCTAACCATGCCCGAGTCGTTGTCACGTAAAACTTTCGCCCGTATACCGACTTTACAGGCAACCAATTTTTTTTAATCTGGTTGATAAATGAGAATAACAATTCTTAGAACACTGAAGTATGACGCCACAATGGATTCGCTCCCTTTTAATAGTTGACTCGCGAAACCCTCTTTAGGAATGAATGTCGTGATTACTCGTGATGTTTATGACGTTGTAAAGGGTAATCTTTGGATTTATTGAACCCATTTTGAAAATTATTTGTTATTTGTGAATGTCATTGGCCTAATAATCATTATAAAATCAAAATTAGGCATAATTACCACTCGAGCTTGTACCTCTAAATCTTAATATGAAAAAGATTTATGTGCAATTTTTCATAACACCACTGGCTAAAAACGGTGAAGGAAAACATCGTGAGGAAACCTGCATGTCGGAAAAGGGTTCTAAAAATCCTTTGAAGATATGTGAAGTCTCCAATCCGCATTAGGCAAGCGTGGTGGACTATGCCTAACCCCTCTTCTGATGAGACCTGAGCTCAACAGTGGGCAGTAATGGGTTGGTACAGTACAGTACAGTACCACGAGTCTCGTATAAAAGGGTGACTTCCTTAAAAATTGTCAACATAAATCAAATTATATTCAATTGAACCTTACACAAAGCATAAGTTGAGGCTTGAGGAGGGTCCTTAAAGTTAGGTCGTAGGTACCGACCCCTCAGTGTCCCCTGACATTGCAGAGGTTCATGAGCGACGGTAACCACTTACTATCAGGTGGGCCGTTGGCTCGTCTGCCTACATGGCAATAAAAAAAAAAAAAGTTTGTACATTACCTATATTGCAAATATTCATAAAAAGTTCCACCATTGAAGTAGCTAGGTGCTGCCGGGTTTCCCATGAGACATAAATACTGCAGGTTGGGGCATGACTCCTTAAGCTTACCAACCCATGGATAAAGAGATGCGATTTTACAATGGTTCAACCTAAAATTGGAAAATAACTTTTATTTCTGACCAAAATACACGAAAGTTTAAGTTCTTGGAAAGGGAAGATAGTGGTGTTTATAATTGGAACGAAGTTCCTTATGGCGCGTTGTAAAAGGGGGCTAGACGGAAAAAATTCTTGCGAAAAGTTGTCACGACACTTTTTTGTTTTAGATGATTATCGCTAGATGGCGCTGTAATCAAAATCTTTTAAAACACGTTCCTTATCGCGCGTTACGTTGGGAAAAAAATATATAAGATATCTTTTAATCGAAAGGAACTTCGTTCTATTCGGGTGTCCCACGACACCTCTCAAGTTTTATTTAATGTATGACAAAATTTTAAAAAAACATTGGAAAGCGTTTTTGACAAAAAATACTACTTATCGGCACGCTTTCGATTTGTACGGTGGGGGAGAGGCAAGTACTCCTTCCCTACCTAGTAGATCTAGTTTAGGTAAAACTAAAATATAGACCTATAGTATAAATTATAATGACTAAACGATGCAGCTGGCTTGTAAATCAATAACCTTGAACTTTATGTTTAAAGGTCGAAAAAAAATCGAATGCGATTTTTGCTTAGAGTAGTAATTTGGTTCTTTTCTTTTTAAAAATGTAAAACAGTGAATTGCGAGTGGAAATACACACGCATGGTTCCGTACCATTATCTGTTACCTAATCTTGCAATATTGTAAATTATTATATAATTTGTTTTTTTTTTGTTTTCTTTGATGTATTTTTCTTTTGATGTTTTTGTTTATCACATATTTTTTTTATTTTGTTTGTAACTTGAAGTAACCCTTGGTGACGTCACTGCCAGTTGAGGCTGAAAACCAGCGCTCGGTGTTGGATGTTGTTAATCCTCATTTAACACTTAGCATTTAGCTGAGTCTCGACTGGTTTGTGGTGGAAACTATATTTATTTTTTTTCTTTTCACGTGTTCAATTACTTTGTATTTTGTTTTTATGTAATTTTTCTTGAATTTATTACAATGTATGTGTGTGTTTCCGCCATAAATAAAACTATGTTTACGTCTAAAAGTGAACGGACAGATAGCGAATTCAGTAATAGTGTCCCATTTTCACCCTTTGATCCCTAAAGGAAAAAAAATGTACTCACCATAACAATTCAAGTTTTGGTAATGGAGGCAGTGCACAGTTCTCCGTAATAGGATTATGATCGGCTATCAATGATGTCAGGTGAAAGAAGTGTACCAAAGGATCTAGATTCCTGTGCAAAAAAATAAACTGTACTGAATCTACTGTAACAATTATTGCCCACTGTTGGGCTCAGGTCTTATCAGAGGAGGTAAAAGGGGGCAAAGGAATGATTACCTGTATATTGGGTCTATCCAATACATTATGGTGTAAAGTTACTGAAATTTTAGGCCTTTATCATGTTTTTCAGAATGTTAAATCTATTTTAGACTTTAAGACTTACAGTAGCTTAAAATTCCAGTAAATTGGAGGTCATGGTATGTGGCGACCAATAATAATGCGCGAGATCCTGAATCGCGGTTACGACATTTGCAGAAATCTTCGCATATATACGACATCTGAAATCTACTACAGTGGGCTTTGGCTTGACCGGACATACACTTCCTCGCCCGGTCGGAGACCCTTTGGCCATAAGTTCACTGTACCTACCCACATTGTAATTTAAAATTGTGGTTTAATTTTGCTATACTATAAATAATTTTCTTTCTACTATAAGTTATTATCTACTTACGTTATTTTGTTGTGACTTATATCCAAGTATTTAATGTGATCGGAAAATTTATCAACTATGGTTCGTGGTACTTCATATAATCGTTCATATGCCAGAGTCAGCTTTGTGGAGTCATCTTCATTGTCCGTACTTGGATCCGGTGATCTGAATAACAAAATAATATGGATATGGATGGTGATCCAAATTGTTCATTACAATTTGGATGTTATTTATTTAAATTTAATTACTCTTTGTAATGCTTTAATTAATAGAGATGGAGTAATACAAAATGTTGGAGATAAAAAATTTACAACTTTAAAAAATCTATCAATCTGTATATCAAAAGAGCTGTACTTTCATATATTTACTTTCTGTAATTTAAACAACATTGTTATTGTTGATAAGTTATATCAGTTTGAAGTTATGCTGCAGTTTTTGTCTACATATTCAGAAGTCAGAACTATGTTTTGTAACTTAACAGCATTATAGTTACATGCCTGTCGCATTGGAAATCATTGGAGGAAGCCTATGTCGAGCAGTGGACGTCTATAGGATAATGATAATGATGGTCATAGTAAAATTACAAATCTACTTACATTAAACTCGGTGATATCATTGCTTCAGTGACATCAGTCAACGAGTCAAACACTATATCTTCAGATACATCCACCGATATCACTCCTTCATCGGCTACTGAAGAGCTTGGATAACTGAAACAAAAAATATGTCTAGCTTTGAGTTGTTTGTTTGTACATGAATGTTTTAGGAGGAAACAGATAGCATTTATAATAGTTTCTTTTACATTAGGATCACAAATAATACCAATAAATATATTTTTTCATTGTAGTTACTGTCAGACTTTGAAACAAATTAATATGTAAATTTAGTATGTTATAAATACAGAGGAGAGATATTAATAGGTGTACTTACTAGTTATCCAATGAATATTATTTTATCAGTAATCATTCAAATCACTGCCATTTAGGGCACTATTTATAGTACTTTGAAATAACATACAAAAAAACTAATTTATTATGAGAATACTTGCATTTTAAGTACCTAGAAAAACTGGTTCTGAACCGAATGATCTAAAGACAGGAATTAATTATATTTTTTTAATATTTTTATTGTAAAAAGTAAGAAAAACTAAAGAACTCGAAAACTATGTAAATATTTTGCTTCATTCGCTTGTCTCGTTCTTTATTTTTTCTATGGAATCACAGATTAAGAAAAAAATATGGAATGTAATGTCATTTTTGTCAACGTCAAAAACAGAAAACAATATGAGGTAAAAGTAAAAACATTCAAGATTTTGCTTGGCGAAAAAATATATTTTGTCGCTTAAATGGTCTGCACTCTGCGAAAGGTGGTAAGGCAAACGGGCCACCAGAGTTAAAGAACTTAAAGATTTATCGTTGCACATGGACTTCTGTCATTAGCATGGGAAAATGAGAAACGTCAAATGAGTCCCTTACGTTAGGTGTATTTTCAAGCATTATTTATTTAATCTAAGTGATCTAACTATGTATATAAATTTAAAGTAGTTAACTAACTTAGCAATACTACCAACTCACTAAAATTCTTAAAATTCGTTATTATACGTTTACAATCGAGCACTTACTTGTTTAAAAACACCTCTGTTGATTGACTCGTCTCCATTTTACAGAAATAACAATAACTTGTTGAAACACAAATTAGTTCTATTAACACATTTATGATATAAAAAGGGATTTCGTATTAACTACATAATTGCGATATACTGTTTTTTAAGGCTCAATAATTTTATAATTTAAGTTTTGTTGCACACCACGTTGTTACTATTGTTTGAGCACCCTTATCACTGTTATCGGTGTAGACGCGTTAAGAGAGGGCGAAATGAAATTTGATAAGAAATTATTGATTTGTTCAGCATAGGATATCAGTTTTATAACTTAGCTATATAAAATTGTCTTTAGATATAGCATAGACATATTACACCTGGAATTTCACAAGTTTCAAAAACTGTGGCAAGAAAGAATATGTAGATATAATTTATTTTAAAGAAAACTTCAAATACAAGCTCATAAGATCCTGAATATCATGTATCAGTATAGTGTCTTGGTTGGAGACAAGTAAAATAAGCTCAAACACGACAGGTCTATCTTATTTACTACAGGAGATTCTATGACCACCTTCCGAATCCACTATCAAATCAGCACCATTTTGTCATATTATTACATTGTCACGCGTTTACATCTGTGTGCACAATGTCAGCTCAATCGGAAACCGGGAAGATGTCAAATTTAGCTTGCAAGATACCGCTCGAACTTACATAGTTACATAATATATTAACTAACACTGGATTCTGGATGCATCCAGTGTGAGTAATCTAAAGCTTGTAGAAAGACCAATGAATGGACGTATTTAAGAAACAGAAACTAACCCAATGGATGCTTTTACAAAAACATGAATTTTACAACCTATTATAATAATTAGGTGACCCGTGCAACTTCGTCTGCTTCACAGAGGGATATAACATAGCCTTCCTCGATAAATGGACTTTACAACAATGAAAGAATTTTTCAGATCGAACCAGTAGTTCCTGAGATTAACGCCTTCAAACAAACAAACTCTGCAGCTTTATAATATTCACAGACCATACATATATATATGAGATAGATATGCAACTGGAGATAGGAATATGAGCTGAAGTTTATCACAGCCGAATCACAGGTGGAGCCACATGCTTGAGTGCATGCGCTGCGCGCTAGATTTAAATTTATTTTTTGTTTACTAGGGGAATTCAGTTTTTCTATTTGAAAAAAAAAATGTTTCATTACAATAGCTGATGCATCCACTCGTAATTTAAAACAACAAACTCATTATAATTTGAAATCTATTAACTTGCTCAGCTTTCTAACAAAACATTTTTTCTTTCAAATAGAACAGTTTTCAAAATAAAAAGCTGCTGTTTTCACATTCCATTTCAAATTTATATTATTTTTATCAATAACATTATAATACCAAGAAGAAGAAAATGTACAAAAATAGCAACAACAAAGGAATAACATTCAAAGAAAATGATTCAACAATATAATATTTTTACAAGCATTTTTTGTGAAAATATAGTATACCCAACCATCATTTTGAAAAAAAGTTTAAATCAATCAAAACAATATCTTATACAAATATGTACAAGCATAACAAAAATTGCGTATTCAGGAATATTTCGGAGCTGAATATAATCTTCATATATTTTTTATTCTTTAAATGTAAAATTTTATATAATAATAACCTAAAAACCCTTAGATGATTTAGATCCTTTTGATGCTATAGTAATTCTATAACTACACTTATTTATAAAAAATCACTGATTTATAAAATTGTACACAAAATAATTTCACATGTAGTTTCCTTCCAAATTTGTAAAAACGCAACAGGTTTACAAAAACTAGCTTTTTATAAAATAATTATTAAACAATGGTTGTGTTATTAAAGTATCAGTAACTTGTGTTATTATCGAGGATAATTTACAATTAGTAAGTTATAAACTTATTTAGACACTTGTGGTTTTCTATAATACTTTCATGCATTTTGAACGGCTCTGCAACAACGTTGAAATATCGAGACAACTCAATTAAATATCGTGGTATGAACCCGTTAAAAATGCATGAAAATTAGTAAGTTACTTAGCTTTACATAAAAACAAATTGCAAAAACTAAATATTCAATGTTATGGTATTTTCGTTCTACTTGTGTAGTTGTCTAATAGCCTAGTCAAATTTATACTATATATTCTAAAATATACTATTTCGAAGAATTCAACATTGGTTGAATGTTTGTAGCAGGTTTATAAGAATGCTTTAAAAACTGTTTTGACTTAACAATGTTCAGTCATAAAAGTATAAATGCTATGGTACAAATTGGTTATTTATAGCATTAATTGATAATAATTCTTCTAAACTTTATTCCAATGTTTAGTTCTTTGAAACAATTTTATAGCAGTATTGATGTCTTGACATTCAGGATAAACTCCTCCTTCATTTTTGTTGACACTGATGACTTTCTAGTCCTGCGAAGAAAAATAATAGTATTAGTAGTGTGACAGCATTAATTTATTAAGAAATTAAATGGCAGTAGTAGCAATTAATAGGTAGCCTATGTTATTTCTTAGAACCTAAAGATTGTCTGTGCCAAATATCATCAAAACCGGATCAGAGGTTTAAGCGGGAAAGTGCAACAGACAGACAGAGTTACTTTTGCAATTATAATATAAGAATATCTAACATATGACATGATTGTAAGTTTAGATCAATCAAAACAATTAATGTTATAAAAATAATAATAAACGTATTGCATATTTTGGTTGACTGGTAGAGAATGCCTTCGGCATTAAGTCCGCCATTGTACCTTTTGTGCATGAAGTTAAATAAATAAATAAATATTAAATAATATTTCGGATTTTAATATAATTTTGTGTTTATTTTATTCTATAAATGTAACATTCTATAAAATAACATTTTTATTACAAGTTACTCAATTCTATAAAAATGTTTTACAATATATCTCGTCTTTGTTTGGTGGAAGAACAAATACATCATTCAGATACTATTGAAAGTGTTATAAAAAACTAGAAAACCCGCGCAACTTCGTCTATGTCACAAAGGGGTTTAAACAGCACTCACAATGTCGTCGCGTTATTTTTGACGTGAAACGTCTTTATAATCGCGTCGAAACATACGGGTCTATATCATCGTAGCTTAATAACCAAAATACTATTGTTAGTCTTGCGATGTTTATATAACTCCTATGAAAGCTAAGTTGTTGGGGCGTTCACTTTACAAAGAGAAGCATAGGCAGTAATGGGTCATAGTACCTCGAGCAGGTCCATCTTGAAGTAGAGCGCGAACATGGTCGTGGTGGGTGGCTCTGGGTCGTCGGCGTGCGACGTGAGCAGCTCCTCGCAGTAGCCCCGGCACCGGTACAGCTCCGAGCGGACGTAGCGCCGCGCTCCAGTTACGAGCCTGATTAATTGTTTGCAATTGTTTTAATTGTTCACTATTTCTGAAATCATAAATTGGGAAGTTTCAAATTGGATCCATAGCTGGCGGTTTTGTATATTCCGTGACATAAGACATTGCAGGAGTCTATCTAGGTAGTCTAAGCAGCAGTAGTCATTAAACATCAGGTGTGCGGTACGCTCATCTAAATACCGATCATTCAAAAAATCCAAACAGGAGAAATTGTACAAACAGATAAAACCACAGTATTTACACTCTAATTCAA
The DNA here is from genome assembly GCA_030269945.2 of Trilocha varians. Classification (NCBI taxonomy): domain Eukaryota; kingdom Metazoa; phylum Arthropoda; class Insecta; order Lepidoptera; family Bombycidae; genus Trilocha; species Trilocha varians. The sequence continues at coordinate 2,022,942 of AP028259.1, forward strand.
ATTCGTTTTTGCCTAACACCACCTGAGAATGAGCTTTCCTTCTCGGGCGCTTTAATCTGTACTCTTTTGAACAAAGCTTAAAGATAGGTGTTACGTGACTAGGAATTTGGTAAGACTTGGTTTTATTCTCTACTAGCTTTTGCCCGTGACTTCGTTCGCGTGGACTTCAGGTTCGTCCCATATTATCAAAAATTGTAGCCTATGTGTTATTCTGATGTATAAGCTATATTGTGGTAAAGTTTCATTTAAATCCATTCAGTAGTTTTTACGTGAAAGAGTAACAAACATACATACAAACTTTCACCTTTATAATATTATATTATGATTTCGACAAAGAGTTAGAGTAAGTAAAATTCTGTGTTACCTTATTACTGGTGCAAGTGCCGTTACACTCGAAGAGTATGGGTTGTTGTGGGGCACGGGCTCAGCGCCGCACTGACAGCACGCAGCACAAGCATGTGTCAACCTTACACCTACAGCCCTGTTGAGTAAACATCACTAGAGTACAATTAACCCGCTACAATAGTGATGCTCGTAAGCAACGTAATATGTACAACATTCAGAGGAAATAGTACTTCAATAAATAATAAAATGATAGGAAAGTCAAAACTGCAAAAAACATTCGCCCAAGTCAAGCAACCGTTGAACATTATGGTGGTGCTAATTAGAATCTATACATTTAGTATGGTAAAATAGCCTTGTCCGGGATAAACTTGAAAACTACAAAGTTATTTACACCATAGAGTTATTTATTTAAAGCAGGCTGAAAAAAAACAATTTTTGCAGTTCGATTTTACTAAAGACAATCTCTCTCTATTACTGCACTTTCTGTAGATATGAAATTTAAAGAAGAAACGGGTAAATGAATGTCATTTTAAAAGGTCTAATTGTTGGTATTTTCAGTGTTGTATAGCATTGATGAAGATGACGTTGCGGGCAGCAGCTAGTACATAATAAATTTGGACTAATTTTTTACAAGCTTTATATTAACTTTCACTGGATGTAACAATGGAAGTTCAATAGTTATCATAAATAGTACTTGTGTTATTAAAGTAATATCACTGTTATTAAGATATACATTAGTAAGATTCTTAATCAAAAAAAAAAGTTTATAATAAAATAAAAAAGAGTTTTGTTGATTAGAATCAATAATAATTAAACTCACCTTATCATCTTTATTAATAATACATGTCATGTATTTTTGTTACTGAATGGTTACTGGTCACCCAAAATGTTCTTTCCAGTTTATGGTTATAAAAGTTAAAATACCTTTAGACACAACAAGCAGTGACTTTGCTCAAATATGTATAGGCTTAATGTCATCATCTCTTTCTCATTAGTATATCTGCATTGTCTCCGTTTATCTCACTCTTCAGTTGCATCACAGTATAGATGACTACTCAGATAATTTTTCTACATGGTCTAGGAGAGGTTTGGGACGAGCTAGCCTTTTGTCTAACTTGAGGTCATTCTTCTGTCTTTTACTCAACTGCACTATTTTGTAACCTACAATAATAGTTATTCTTTAGTTCCTAAAATAAAAAAGAATATTTTACAGCAAAAGATATATTGTAAAACTTTCATATCATAATATCCATTTTGATCCTCCCCTTTAAAATGTCGAAAAATTATGTATGTTTATATGTATTTTTAAAAATAAATAATCCAATTTTGATGCAGTTTCCAGTTGAGTAACTTAAGATCAAATAGTGCAACTCCTTTTTGATGTAGACGAAGTTGCGAGGATCTGTTAGGTATTTTCACAAACAAACTCTACATCTTTATATTAGAACAGATACAGGAGACTTACCATCATTGACAAAGACATGCGAGTGGCATATAAATAACATTTTGACTCAGTTTTTTCAGTTTCAGTCCGCAGTTAACATGCTTGGTTTTACACTTCATCTTCGCAGTTATCCCACACTTCACATGAGAAGTCATTCAAGGAATTGAGAAGTAGAGTTTCAGTACAGTTTCGAGTTTTGAAATTTATCCAAAATTATGAAGATACTCTTCTAAATAAACAATTACTACGTAGAATATTATTAAAATTGTGATTAAAATGGCGTCGGCGTCCACCAGTCACCAGGGAAAGCGTACTAGAGATGTTACATAATTTTTATTTGTCAATAACTCGATCGATAGCAATAAAAAATGGTTGTTTTATACAAACAAATTGTTGATTAATTAGTAAAAGTACCAAACTTATTAGTTACTAAATAATTAAATACTGGATGAACCACGCAACTTTGTCTGCGTCACAAAGGGGTTTAAACAGCACTCGCGATGTCGTCGCGATATTTTTTGTAGCGGACAACGTTTTATACTCGTGATAATTGCTCAACGAAATATCTGATTGGAATAAAACAATAAAAATAGGTAAAAAACTTTTTAAGTTAAACGGTTTTATGTTAAACATACATTGCAATGTTTAAGATAAATGTACTAAAAACCAAAAAATAATAAAATAGATACAGTCCTGGGAATTATAATACCGTTGGGCACGTCAATTGTCTACAATCGTTGATTAAAATGTTTGTTTTGTAATGTTACATTATAATTAAGACAACAACGATTGTAGAAAATTTATGTGCCCAACGGTTTTATAATTCCCACGACTGTATCTATTTTATTATTTTGGCGGGCTTTCCAACCGCGTGTTCCACGGCATATTCCGCTGGGTCAGAACCAGCGTGGGTCGGGGATCGCGGTTTACCATCCCCGTACTTTGTGTGTAAGATTATTTGTTTTAAAGTTGTTTTTAAAAAGCGTACAACATCAAATGAAACATAGTTTTAAGCCGAGCGCGTTGTAAAAATTTATAAGTTATTGAAAATTGTCCCAATTTACTTGTTGTAGACAACAGTTTTTGTAATATTAATCAATTGGAATGCTGAATAGAAAATCGATTCCCAAAAAGAAAGCTAATCGAGAAAAAACAATTACCGAAATTATAGGTTCTACCCTAACTTTGATCAAAGAATGAATGATACCAGATTACCGAAAAAAAAATAACGAAAAAAATCTTATAACAGCACATAACAATAAAATTAATTTACATTTTAAATTTAGGTTATAGCTGACTGAAAAGTGTACATTATCGTCAATAAGTAGCAGATCATAAAAATTTAGGAAAAATTGTTTTTTAAATTTAGCGCCATCTCGCGGGGAAACAATGAAATGGAAAAAGCGTGGACAAGAATTTCAAAACAGCGCCATCTCACGTAAAATCATAAAAAATCGTCAAATCGTGGCACAACCGTAGCGACACCTAAAAATCAGCTGGCTAACTAAGTAACCAGTGGCACCCCCCTGATAATATTAGTCTATGCAAGTAATATAAAGCTTGTAGAAGGACCAATGGAAGTAAGTATTAAAGAAACAGAAACTAATCCAGTGGATGCTTCTAAAATAACACGAATTTTACAATTACAGTAACTTTTAATAATAATTTAAATGTTTAAATTTAAAACTTTGTTCATTACTTTGTACAGTGCACTTGAAGTAGCTCATCAAAAAGCTACAATCCTAGTTCATCTGACATTGTTTCGCATTTGACAATTTTGATTTCTGATGACGTTTGACATTTCACATTTTTGTTTTCGTGACGTGTTGCGTTGTAAACCATTGTAAACGCAATTTTTGAACAGCTGATGTTCTATATAAATTCGCGTGATTTTTAACTAATAAACTTAAAAAAAGCGTCTCAAATCAGCTACTATGGACGTGAGTATCAAAATTTACGATTCTACATCCTAATGTTTGTATCTTATTGAACGTTCAGGAGTATTTAATACAAGTTCCAACCTCTTATGATCTTAGAAAAAATTGGCGAAACAAACAACGAGCATTTTTATCTTGTGTCCTTATTTTCTAATACATACTAAATACATATTCTTTCATTTCTGTATTTAATTTTTTATTATTATTATTTCATTTCTGTAATTGTAAATCGGTTTTCATTACAAATAAACGATGTCTGTGTCTCTCTTTACGTCTCTATATAGAATAACAATCCCTTGCTTAACATAAAACCTTCTTGCAGGAAAGTAAATTACCAATCGACATAAACATAGGAAAATTGCAAGACTGGCTGGTCAGCCGACGACACGTGAATAAAGAATGGCAGAAAAGCATCATTGCAGTGAGAGAGAAGATAAACAACGCTATCCAGGACATGCCAGCACACCAAGACATAGCATCTTTACTATCAGGCAGCTACATAAACTACTTTCATTGTTTAAAAATAATAGAAATTTTAAAAGAAACTGAAGCTGATACTAAGAACCTGTTTGGGAGGTACGGGTCTCAGAGAATGAAGGATTGGCAGGATGTAGTCAAGAATTATGAGAAGGAGAATCTTTATTTGGCTGAGGCAGCTCAGATGCTGGTCAGGAACATCAGCTACGAGATCCCGGGGCTGAAGAGACAGATTGCGAAGGAAGAACAGGCTCAAATGGTGAGTTTTTATTGTATTAGCATTCAAGCAAACAGTCTGTGGATCTCTACAATGTCAAGAGTTACCTACCCTAACTTGTCAACAAATTTATTAAAATTTTTGAGTAATATAATTTGTTCTGAAATGTTATTCAGCCATAATTTGAATAACATTCAATAATATGTAAGAACCTTGAGAATAAACATTATCTTTTTGGTTTTAATATAATACCACCTTGTTTGCTAGAAATCCAATCCCAACCGTGGGCAATAACAAAACATAATCTTACAACAAATCCTTTATCTAATTATGTATTACAAATCATCCATTAATCAATTCATGACAATTTTCTTACAGGAATTTGAAAAGAAACATGCAGATTATTTAAAAAATGAAGCGTCAAGCAAATCTGAATTTCATGCTTTATGTAAACAACTCGGTATACAAGGAGAGAAAATAAAAAGAGAATTAGTAGCTAAACTACAAGAGCTTCCTGACATATATCATAGAGTAAGTTATTGGAACGAAGTTCCTTATCGCACATTGTGAAAGGGGGCTAGATGGAAAAAAGTTGTCACAACACTTTTTTTGTTTTAGATGATTATCGCTAAATGGCACTGTGATCAAAATCATTTAAAACACGTTCCTTATTTTTTGATGATTATTAATAAGACCTTTATTTCAGATAGGAAAATCCCTGAAACCATTACAGCCAGCCATCGAATTATACAGTGCCTTCGCCAAATACGTCCTCGGTGAAAATGCTCCTGAAGTTTTACAGCTACTACAATACATCATCAAGAAAGGTAACACCACCGTTTACGAGTGGAGTTACGGTGAACCACCGCTGAGCTTGGAGTCTGATCCGGTGCACATTGAGTTTGATGATGAAGACCAGGGCGCTGGTGATCAGGTATTTTGAATTTAGTTATATACATTTTTTATACAGGGTGTTCAAGTTAGATCTTAAAGTATTATAAGTTGAATACAGTGGACAATTCTTTTCATGGAAACAGTATTAAATTCCCAGAAATTTTATGCATGTATTTTTACAAGATATTTTCTTTTGGGAACTGGTTTTAAATTGGACTGGAACTATAACAGCCTATGGTTTTTTTTTTTTTCATTTGTATTAAATCGCCGGAACCCCATCCAACCCGCTGGCGGGGTATGTGGGAGTTGAACCGCACTAAAACCTCCAAACGCTCACACTCAGCGTCCGAACCCCGGCTGAGACCAGAATCCAGCACGGGGTTTGGAGGGACGGCGCGACGCGCTACGCGCTCGGCATTCTTTCCCGTCGCTCCGTACCAGAGTTATTTCTATGATATATCCTTATAGCTAAATTATTTTTTATCGGTCATGTAATAGTAAAATCACCAGTGGTTATTGCTAAAAGAGTAAAAAGTGTCCTAAAAAAAGAAACAAAAATAGAAAGAAAACTCATTATAAAAATTGCCATTTCACAGATTGACTTTGGTGACACCAATGAAATCGATTTCTCGGCGATCGATTCTTCAGCAGGAATCGATTTCGGCGACGGCGATGGTAATGCTGAAATCGATTGGGGCAATATTGATGTTGTTTCACCAGATGAAGTTGTAAGTTCTAGCGAAATTAATTGGAACGAAGTTCGAAAGACGGAAAAAAGTCTTAGGAAAAGTTGTCACGACATTTTTTTTGTTTTAGATGATTATCGCTAGATGGCGCTGTGATCAAAATCTTTTAAAACACGTTCCTTATCGCGCCTTACGTTAGGAAAAGAAATATAAGATATCTTTTAATCGAAAGGAACTTCGTTCTATTCGGGTGTCTCATGACACCTCTCAAGTTTTTTTTTTTATGAAGTTGTAAGTTTAAACAAAATTACATTAACTATCGTGTCTAATCTACATTCATGAACTTCTGGACTACCAGGGCATTGAGGGAAGTTATCCATCATTTACTATATAGGACTTTTCTTTGGCCTAGATTAAATACTGCTTTTAAAAATATTAGTTTTAGTCATATTAGTGTGTTAAAACTATGTTAATTACTTAAAAAATAAAGGAGAATATTGTGATGAAAATTGGTGAATACTTTAAACCTATTGAAGGTATATTCTAAACCCTTAGGGCTGTGTGATAGATTGGTAAGAAATTTCTTAAAATGAGGCTTGAAGAAAGTCCTCAAAGGTAGGACCCACTGTGTCTTCTGAGAATGCGGATGTCCATGGGCAACGGTAACCTATGAGGCAATAAAAAATATAGTTTAGTGTAGCTTAGATAATGTACGTTATTATTCAATACAGAGCATACTACTTTTTGTGACAGGAGGAAATCGCCGGACTTCCATCCGCCCCGCAGGTGGGGTATGTGGGAGTCGAACTGCACTAAAACCTCCTTCACGCTCAGCGTCTGAACCCCGGTTCAGGACAGAACCCAGCACGAGATCGGGCGAAACGCGTTCACGATCAACGCTCGCGTCTCGCCCCGTCATCCTAGTACAGAGCAACTGTCTGTACCAACCCACTGTTGGGCTCAGGTCTCCTCAGAGGGATTAGGCATAGTCCACCACGCTTGCCCAGTGCGGATTGGGGACTTCACATATCTTCAAAGGATTTTTAAAACCCTTCTATGCGATATGCAGATTTCCTCACGATGTTTTCCTTCACCGTTTTTAGCCAGTGGTGTTGTGAAAAATTGCACATAAATCTTTTTTCACATTTAGATTCGGAAGGAAGCGCTTCGACCACTCGGCCACCACGACGTTTTTGAGACAGAGCATCTACTAACATTAAATTGTTTATTAAACTTGTTCCAGAACATCCCAGACATAGAGTCCGTGTCTCTCTCCGAGTCCGGTATAGTGGTGGAAGACCACGGCGTGTCGGGCGGCGTGGCGCGCGGCAAGGACGCTCTCACGCTGCTGGACAACCCGCACACGAGGAACCAGTTTATAGACCAGCTTGTCGAGGTAACTATACCGCGGAATTAGGAGATCGATTTGTAATTATAGTTTTTTGTGGTAGAAATTGTGTTTTTGGATAATAATGTAAGGTGGATTTGTAACCTTGTGTTAGTAATGTATGCGCGATTATCATTGCGAAACGAACTGATAAAAAAAAGGAATAGTAGAAATTGAAGCGGTTCTAAGTTGTATTTCGATTTTAGATACGAATTCACCCTGTATAATGAAAAGTATGTAATTTTAAATATAATTTAGATATAGTTATTCTTCTTAATATGTTGTCTAAAATAACTTCTATCACTCATGAATTTACTGACAAATAATTTTAATAAATGCCATTCAATAGTATTATAAAATGTATGTAAAATTTCAACACATTGACACTTGCACTAGGGTCAATAAATATGAAATTTAAAAAAAAATCGTATATTGCATACTAACAGGATGCCCAAATGCCTCTAAAACTAATCTTCTATATACAGAGTGTTCCAAAATATTACTGAAACAACCAAATAACTTTTAACTACTGTATATTCTATTATTTCAGCTGGAATCGTTTCTAAAAATGCGTGTATACGAAACGACTAGTTCGTCCGAGTCACAAACGTTCACGTTACTGCAACAATTACCGACGGAGAGCGAGCCGGCGTTGTTGGGAATGTTGGACGCGGTACAAAAGGCTTCGTCCGCCATATTGGCTCCGGAGTTGAACCATTTGCACAACGTCAAACATTCGCCCAGGTATGTTGAACATTTGGTGAACAAACGTAACTAAAAACTTTTAAGATTTTACTGTTTTTTTTGTCAGCTATAATAATATGCGCGAAGGCAAAGAGTGCCGAGTGCGTAACGCGTCGCGCCGTCCGTCATAACCCCGCGCTGTGGTTCTGGCCTTAGCCGGGGTTTCAACTCCCGCATATCCGGCGATTTCCTCCAACTCAAAAAAAAAGATGTAATAATATTAAAAAAAAATAATTTATAACACGTAAGCTGCTTTCTTTCTTTCTTTTCTAAGTGTATAATATCAAGTATTTTTATTTAACGAAATAATATACATTATAGAAAACATTACATATTATTTGCTTTTGCTGACTAGAAACCGTAAAAAATGGACACAGTGATTTCTTATATTGAACCATCCAATCTTAGATAACCTGTAACCTGTACCCAGGGGCGTGCATACATATTTAAGTCAGGGTATGCAGAAATATAAATCTGAGTAATTTTCCATAAATTTATGTCCTATAATCAATTTAATTTAACTTTTACGCTAATTGTATGCCAATAATAGTAATGAAAAGTGTATTTTGATTAAATATACAACGTTTAATCGTTTTTTGTTACATTTTTTTAAGCAAATTTGAAATGATAGGGTATGCAGTGCGTATTTGCTTGTATGAACTGCACGCCGCTGCCTGTACCAACCCATTACTGCCTACTGTTGGGCTCAGGTCAATTTTAGATAATATTAGTCTTTTTAACTTTTACATTAATATTGTTATAATTTTTGTAACACGACAAATTACTCGATGGTAGTTGATACCTGTTGCTATCAGATTTTTGGAATTTAAAAGAGGGATGAACTATGCCTCTACTGAGTAGAATTGAGCCTAGCAGTGGGAGCCTAATAATGTGTTAATACGCACAGGACGTCTTATACAGCGTGAAATATAGAAAATAACTCTAAATAATGATTTTATCCAAATTTGTTGAAAAGTAACGTTACTTTATTTTTTTAAAGAAAATACTCGACCCGGGAATCGAAGCTGCCAAAATTTAAAATTGGATGTATTTTTTTATTTTTTTAACTATTCATTTTGCAACACCCTGTATACACATTTTATCTCCCACAGATACGTGGACGTGCTAACAGCTCAATTGAAACAGAAGCTAACGTTATGCGACAAGCTGTCGAAGCTGGCGACGCGAGCGGCCGAGCAGCGAGCGGCGGCGAACGTTCGCGCGCTCGAACTGAGGCCTGTGCTCGCCAAGATCATCGAGCGAACTAAAGAGTTACAGGCACACGTGAGTATCAACACTGTATTTGTAGTTTTATATCTGTACAGGTTTATAATTGGTTTAAAATGAATGATCCATGTGTTTGGCGTTGCGGATGGGGGACAGTGCCAAGTGCGTAACGCGTCGTGCCGTCCTGCATAATCTCCCGCATTCAACTCCCACATATCCGAAACGTCAAAATCGGTTCATCAATCGGTGTAATAATATTTTTTTTTCAAGTTTTACTTTCAGCAAAATTCGCTAAAATATTATTTCGAGTACTAAATACAGAGGACGTTTAAAATTCTTTCCCTGGAGGGGGCGTTTAAAATTCCATCAGTAAATAGGTCAACATCACACACATTGTCATAGTAATTATTTTTTTTTTACAGATTGAAAGCGATATATCTAAAAAATACAAAGGGAGACCTGTCAACATAATAGGGGGAGTCAAGTTTTTATAAAATATATAAAATAATTTCGATCAAATATAGAAAGATACACAATAGGCATGACGAAACTCAAAATCCTCACATTTATTTCAGTAATAATAAAAGCTTAACTAGGTTTAAAGGTATTTTTCGAATATTATTTTAAATAGTGCGCGAAAACTACCCATAGTGTCATGGCGTCGCGATTGACGTCACTGTTAGGTAAACATCAAAAGTGTCTAAGAAAGTAGATTGTATATATCGTGAGTTTGTTTACTTAATCGTGACGTCATCCGTTTTGATTTATGTTTCCAAAATGGCGATGATGAAGAAACAGATTAAAAGACGGTTTTTTTTTTGTTTTGGCGGTGTTTAGTAAGTGCCATTTTTACCTTGTAATTATGTATCTAGTTATAATTGATCGAAGCATAATAAAATAGGATTTTTTGTTAAATCAATACAAAATAAAGAAAATCTTTTAAAGACTTAACATTCCTTCCAACATTATACTGATTGACTGTTTTTTTAAATTTTATGACTAAATTTTTCTTCATTGACTGTACATAATACTTTGGACAATATTTCATAGTATGTTAGGGCAAATTTGTACAAAATTACGATATTTTGTTGATAGAGCAAAATAGTATTTGCCAAACTAGAAATTATAGATGATTACAGTTTATCAATAATTACTCACAAATTTCAACGAAATGGTCCTGACATACTTGAAAAAATAATAAAATCAATGTGTATAAAAAGCTTATACTATGACACTATTTATAAATTATGTGTAAATAAAAATAGGCTTGTGTCTATAAATTGATTTCAAAATAACGACATTTTCTAAGTGTAAAAACAGACTTTATTTTTTATATCTAGAGTCTATTTTTCTACTGCCACGACAAAACTGTTATTCTGATGAATATTTTTATGTACATGTTATGTATTTTTTAATAAATATAAAGTTTTAAATGTGTGTTTTATTTATGTGTTTGTTAATATTTTAATGTATTTTGTATGTAATTTGACTTATTGCATCTACTTTTTCGTCATCATCATATTTTTCAGTTATAAATGCAAATGCACTATAATTATAGCCTGAAAAAAACTGGCAAGAAACTCAGCGAGTATATCTTTTTTAGTAATATTTATCAGCATTTTTAAATGTGTTGTTTTGACCTGTCACTTGTTATGCTCGGAGTGGAGATCTGGTGACCTGTGTGACACAGGTGTTTCTACCTACCACAGGCGCCAGTGATCCACTTCCAAAATTAATTTAACTATAAACTGAAATTGTTTTGTTATTCCATTTCTGTTATCTTTTTACTTTTGGATGTGGTGAAAAATAAATAAATGTTTATTTTATTTATTTATTTTACAATATAATACACAAGTAAAAAAATATCGAATTAGTATCGCCAATTCATCATCATCATTATCAGCCTATAGACCAGTGCAGGATATAGACCTCTCCCCAAACCTCGCCACAACGACCAGTCCTGCGCTTACATCTAGAGACTTCTCACGATCCTGACCAGCTGGTCGTCGGCCACGCAAATTATCGCGATTTTTTTGCTTCGAATAATCGGTATTGTATCGGCAAAATTATGTCTGGTTACATCCCTATTTACTCACTCACAAGGAATATATATGAGAAAAACAAATAACCTAATTTATTTGTTAAGAATTAGGGTCTCAGGTATAAAAATATACCTTATTTTTTGTAATACACTTGAGTGATAATCAATTTCAGCCCGTTTATTCCTGAGTACGCTTCAGTTAACTATTTCATATTATTTTGTCTTTTCCTTTCTCCTTAGTTTATCTGAGATAGTGGTAGTACTTATTCAACTTCGACTTTAGATTATTTTTTATGAAATTATGACGCAACTAAAAGAAGAATGAGAAGAATTAGAATGTTCTTTAATTAGTAAAACGAATAATTTTGAGAGAAAGAGATCCTCTTTTTCTCCCAAGTCTCATCATCATTACTAGATTAAAGACACGATTTTTTACAAATACATGATGGAATTTTTGCATATTTTTAAAATGTTAGAGACTCGTTGGGCATCAAACATAACGTATTTAATTTTTTTTCTATTTTTATGTTTGTAGAAAGCAGATACTTTTGACATTTAAAGATAACTTTACTAGTTTTAGAACTATTCTTCTTCATAAATGGTAGCCGATTGTCTTCATTTTTGTAAAAACGTTACGTTTGTGTGCGAATATCGTTCGAATCTTCGAACTATTCTTTGAAATTATTCTTTATTCTAGTTCTTCAGAATCATCATTTGGCATCAAGAATCTCCCAATTTCGAGCTTAATATCTTCTTCAATTTCTTTTCCTTTTCTTTGTAAAAATATTTTTTGTACCGGGGATCCGAAAAGTGCTAAAAATAATATCACGATCAACTTCAGAAAATCTGACATCTAGCACATTCAATATATTATGTAAAAAATACAAAGTCTTGTCCTATCTCCGATGCATCGTCGTAGTCAAATTCGAAACTATTCGAAATTTTGGATTATTCGAAACTTTTCGAATTATTCGAGTTTCGAATCTCGAAACTCGGAACGAATAATCCGTAAGTTCGAATTATTCGCACACCCTTAGTTATTTGTGTAATACACCCCTATAATAATATATCCCTGGTAAAGAATAAAAAACATTATTTTTATCAGTTTCTATTATTTATCTTCTGTTGCCTTTTATAATCCCACCCATAGTAATCGGCATCGTCTTCGGGACAATCATCATCATAATAAAACCACGGAAAGAAGTAGGAATATAAATAAGAATAGAAGTAGCCATAATCATTATCATCTCCAGAGTCTTCTTTGCAATTCTTTGGGGTCGAAGAGGTTATAGCGGAGGGAGTTGTAGTTGGAATAGTCGTTGCGGATGTAGAACTAGGAACTGTAGACGGAGCGGTTGTTGGGGTAGTGGTTGTAGACGGAGTGGTTGTAGGGGCAGGGATTATAACCGCAGTGGTCGGATCATTTGGTTTCTCCGGATTTTGTAGATTGTGCGGGTTATCTGGGTTCTTGGAATCATCAAGATATTTGTAGTAGTCTGAATTTCTCGGCTCCGGATATTGTATGTATGGATCATACATGTATTGAGGGACAGGTGAACTCCACACAAAATTCACGCATGCCACCAAAACAGTAATAATGAATGGTTTCTAAAAATGAAAATATAATTAAAGATATTATAAAAAAAAACTTTTGATCACAGCGCAATCTAGCGATAATCATCTAAAACAAAAAAGTGTCGTGACAACTTTTCGTAAGTTTTTTTTCTGTCTCGAAGCCCCCTTTCGATAACGCGCAATAAGGAACTTCGTTCTAAAACATTATAAAATGGCTGGCCTCAAACTATAGATTCATTTCAAGCCTTTATTGAAGGAAATAGTTAGTAAGCCGAGAACAGAGTCAATACATTCCATATTGGTTACAAAAATGTAGTAAGGTACTTCCGTCAGCAATTTTGTTATTACTCTTTTCTGTCTCTCATGTGTTAGTGACATCTTCCGTATCTATAATATAAAAATGAATCGCAAAATGTGTTGGTAAGCGCATAACTCAACAACGCCTGGACCAATTTGGCCAAATTTTTTTTTAATGTTCGTTGAAGTTCAAGATTTTCACGGCGAGAAAAAATCGAATAGTTGCCGGGATAAATGAAAAAAAAAACGGGTCATAGGATTCACGCAGACGACGTCGCGGGCAGCAGCTAGTAACAAATAAAAATAAAAGTTTATATTTAAATTAAAATACTTACCATTGTTTAGATTAATCAAGTAGGACAGTAAATTAGCTTTTGACTGCCCATTACTTATGACAAAGTAGCTGACTTGTTATTGTAATTGTAGTAGGAGAGCTCATTCTGATATTTTGAAGGTCGCTTGATGCGGTATAATCTATACTAATATTATAAAGCTGAAGAGTTTGTTTGTTTGTTTGTTTGAACGCGCTAATCTCAGGATCTACTGGTCCGATTTCAAAAATTCTTTCACTGTTGGAATGTCCATTTATCGAGGAAGGTTATAGGCTATAATTTATTTTCAAAAAAATTAGGGATCCGCATGAAAATGTCGAATATGTAACAAAAGGTGAAAAATCGCAAACCTATTTATGCATAAACTATTGACGCTGCAAAAACTATTGACAATAGAACAAAATGATGTACTACGGGTTTTTAGGTCTTTTAGAAACAAACAAAAAAGTCCGCGACAGCATATATGTAACTATCATAGTTTAGTCACAATAACCGCTTTTATGTTTATACAAAATATTTTTTCGTCCCAAGATTGAATTTAACGTTAAATGAGTATCGTTATATTAACCCTTATCCAAATTAAGTATTTTGTTATCAAGAGTATTTATGTAGAAGTAAATTACTTTTTGTTTTATTCCAATCGGACTTTTCGTTTAGAAGTTATTACGAGTATAAAACGCAATGAAAATGTGAGGCACAGCGGACCGCGGACCGCGAAAATAATAACTCGACGGCATTGCGAGTACTATTTGAACCCCTTTGTAACGCAGACGAAGTTGCGCGGGTCAGCTAGTAAATGAAGAAAGCGTAATGTAAGTATCAGTTCCTGTACTTTTTTTTTTTTTTTTTTTTTTTATTGCCTTGTAGGCAGACGAGCTAACGGGCCACCTGATCGTAAGCGGTTACCGTTGCTCATGGACCTCTGCAATGTCAGCGGACACTGCGAGGCCGCTACCTACGGCCTACCTTTTAAGGACTTTCTTTAAGCCTCGTTTGAAGAAGGACAAGTCATAGCGCTCGGGAAACACCGAAGAGGGGAGCTCATTCCACAGTCGGATGGTGCGTGGCAGAAAAGAATTTTTGAAACGGACCGTGGATGACCGCGGTGGTTCCAAATAGTAAGGATGAACTCCACCTCGACGACGGGTGGTGCGATGATAGAACGGAGATGTTGGAATCATCTCGAATAATTCTTCGGAGCACTCCCCGTGGAACAAGCGGTATAGAATGCAAAGAGAACCGAAGTCTCTTCGCAGACCCAAAGGTTCCAAGTGGTCCGTGAGCTTAGGATCGTCAACGATACGGACAGCCCTGCCCTGCACGGAGTCAAGTGGATGCAACTGGTATTTGGGAGCACCAGCCCAGAGGTGGGAGCAGTACTCCACGCGTGGCCGTACTTGAGCCTTATAAAGCACAAGCCTTTGCCTCGACGTGAAGTACCGCTTCGCTCGGTTAATGACTCCCAGCATCTTAGAGGCAAGTTTGGCTTTGCCTTCTAGATGACTCCGATACTGGACAGTGCCCGACACGTTGACCCCAAGGATCCCGATACTCTCGGACACTTCAAGGGAGACTCCTTGGAATTTCGGCGCCATGACAAATTGGTCCTTCTTCGCAGTGAACGCGCAAACCTGTGTCTTCGAAGGGTTGAACTGAACTAAGTTCAGTTCACCCCATTTGGAGACCCGCCCCAGAGAGTGCTCCACTTCAGACACAAGTTCGGCTCGTCTCTCCTGCACCAGACTCCGAGAGAAACTCTGATGGCCAGTATATCGCGCATCCCCCGTACTATCATCCGCATAACAATGCATGCCATCAATAGACAACATGTCATTGATATGCAGAATGAAAAGCGTAGGGGAGAGCACTGAACCTTGTGGGACGCCAGCATTAATGGTCATGGTATCGGAGATGCATCCGTCAACCTACATTATGTACTACAATAATACGACAAATTTGAGGAGTTGAGGTTTCTAAGTAAGGCCTTTTAAGTAAGTCATAAGTATAAGTTCTTGTTCTACTAGAATGATGCGGCAGTCTTGATGTGACTAGGCGTTTCGGTAAAAGACTTACCCGGGTGAATGTCATTTAAATAAAATAACAGTGTACCTAAATGCTGGTTGAAGAACACATTGTAACAAAACGTCCCAATAATAATTTTTAAATTTATTTTCTTGTGTTTTTTTTTAAATATACCTAATGTAAAAAATGAGCAAATAAATGAATATGGAAGTGTAGGAGTGGAAAAAAGGACTTGCAGCTGTTGCCACTTATATAATATATTAATAGATTTATCTACGAGTACCTATCTAACGAGGTGAAGTTAGAACTATTGTAAGAAATGTAATGTTCTTTAATTGTGATCTAGAAGGTATAGAACGAGTTGAATACTAATTTGTTTCCCCATTTGCATTAGATAAGTATAAGAATATTTATATTTAATCTGCCATGTAGTTTCAATAACTCAGAATTTCAAATATTGAATCAGCATTACGGTCTCTTTGACTAAAAATAATTATGTAAAATATGCAATCGATTTAAATACTTAATTTCATAGTACGTTGTGTATGTTCAATTATCAAAAATAATGCACAGTAGGTAATGTAATAAAAAATATGAGGTAATTTAAATCATTTCACTCATCAGCGGGAGGTCACTGGATGCAGATGGCGCAGGACCGCTCGATGTGGCGAGGTTTGGGGGAGGCCTATGTCCAGCAGTGGACGTCTATAGGCTGATGATGATGATGATGAATTTAAATCATTACAGTTCAGTTTCTGAACGCATCAAGCACGTTCAGTTTCTGAACGCATCAATTACAACTACCGGGCAACTTTTTTCAAAATTTAATATAGCTAATGTTCACCGGAAATAGTGTAGCTTCCCAACAGTGAAATAATATTTTCAAATTGATCATAGAGAGATTGTTTTGGAGCCTATTCGAAACAAACAAACAAACAAACAAATCTTTTCTCTTTATAATATTAGTATAGACAAATATTTTTTTTTTATTGCTATGTAGGCAGACGAACCAATGGGCCACCTGATCGTAAGTGGTTACCGTCGCTCATGAATCTCTGCAATGTCAGAGGACATTGAGGGGACATTGTATCGCCAAAATTATGTATCGTTATATCCCTACATGTAATTTTTTAATTTTACAATAATTCTGTATGATACAGTTTATTTTACACCGGACACAACACAGTGTAACGTGAATCATTAATCCTTTACTGAGTCAAAATTATATCTCCCATCAATGTTAATAATTACTTAATTTGTTGAAGAAAGTTTACCTTAAAGTATTTTATCACTAACTCTTAGTTTTCGAAGTTAATCAGTCGTGTCCGCTACAGTAGCACAGGGTCGTAATTAGACATAACAGTGGTACAAAAAAATGTTTTTAATCTGCATTGTTATAGTTTTGTTCTTAGTAGATATTTCATCCTTTATTTATTTTGTTTAGTTACGTTTGTTACGTCACTGCCAGCTGGGAAAACCAGCGCTGGATATTGGCATTTGTCCTGCTGGTATGTGTCAAATATCAATGTTCAGCATTATGCTGAGTCACAGCTGATTTGTGGTGAAAGAGAAATTACTCGCAATTGTCTCTTATTTTTTACAAATAAAGAATGTCTATGTCTATCCTATTCGTTAAAGTCGAACTTTTTTATAAAACTTAAAAACACGATAACTATAAGTTGTAACTTGGTAGAAATGTGTATTCTTTCCACAGAGAATTTTCCAAAAATATTATACTTTTATGCTATTGCTTGCTTTTATTCTGCGATTGTAGATCTATAATTTTCATTGGCCTAAATATGTATGGAAACAGGAAACCAAATAATTTTCTACATTACCAACTAAAACAAAATACGCATCGCATGAATATCACAAAAACAAATAACCAAATTTATTTGTTAAGAATTATGGTCTCAGATACAAGAATATAAAAAAGTCGTGGTGGCCGAGTAGTCGAAGCGCGGAAGGTCGCGGGTTCAAATCCGGCCGGCTTGTACCTCTATAATAATATCTAAAATGTGAAAAAGATTTATGTGCAATTTTTCACAACACCACTGGCTAAAAACGGTGAAGGAAAACATCGTGAGGAAACCTGCATGTCGGAAAAGGGTTCTAAAAATCCTTTGCAGATATGTGAAGTCCCCAATCCGCACTGGGCAAGCGTGGTGGACTATGCCTAATCCCTCTTCTGAGGAGACCTGAGCCCAACAGTGGGCAGTAAAGGGGTTGGTACAGGATACAAGAATATACCTTATTTTTTGTACAGAGTTAATCAATTTTAGCCCACGTTTTTTCCTGAGTACGCTCCAGTAAACTATTTGATATTATTATTTCATCTTTTCCTTTCTCCTAAGTTTATCCGAGATAGTGGAAGTTACTTAATCAACTTTAAAATTAAAATTAATATTTATGACGCAACTTAATTAGTGAAACACGTAATTTTACAAATAGAGAATGTATTTTTTCGGTCCCGAGTGTCATCATCATCACTAAATTATGGATACAATTTTTAAAAGAAATAGGTGCATAAGTAAATGTTTTTTTTTTTCAGTTGGAGGAAATTACTGGATCCCCACCTGGGGCGGGAGTATGTGGTATGTGGGAGTTGAACCTCACTAAAACCTCCAACCGCTCACACTCAGCGTCCGAACCCCGGCTGAGGCCAGAACCCAGCACGGGGTTTGGAGGGACGGCGCGACGCGTCACGCGCTCGGCACTCTTTCCCGTCGCGCCGTTCCCATTCTTAAATGTTAGGACCTCTTTTGGGTTTAATCTCTTTGGATTTTTGATCGTCATCCCAAAAGTATCTAGCTAATTTTTTTTCTTATGTTTGTCCTCGTATAAGTTTAGTGGGTGGACCGATTTTGATGATTCTCTTCTTGTTACAAAGCAAATATTTGGGACATAAGCTCATAGATGATAAATAATAGTGATCTTTGTACCTACTATAATTCTTGAACAATGTCGGTCATTTTCATTGCCTGAGTAAAGGTTGGTAACAAAAAAAAAACAGTCAATTTTAACAGCTTCTATTATACTGTGGCCTTGAATAATACGGATAGTAGTTTTCGGGATAATAATAGTAATAATACGGGTAGGAGTAGGGATAATAATAATAATAATAGGGGTAGCTATAATAAGAACAACACCCTTGTTTGCAAGCACAGTTATTCGAGTTTTCGTGGCAAGTGTTTGGGGTCGAAGGGGTTATAGCGGAGGGAGTTGAAGTTGGAACAGTTGTTGTGGTTGCAGACGGAGTGGTTGAAGGAGTTGTAACCGCAGTGGTTGAAGGAGTTGTAACCGCAGTGGTTGGATCATTTGGTTTTTCTGGGTTCTCCGGTTTTTTCGGGTCATCAAGGTACTTTGAGATGTCTGAACTCCTCGACTCCAGATTTTGTGAGTATGGATCATAGCGCAGGTTTTCTGGGTTCTTCGAATCATCAAGGTATTTTGAGTAGTCTGGAATCCTCGGCTCCGGATATTGTATGTATGGATCATACATGTATTTAGGGATAGGCGAACTCCACACAAAATGCACGCATACCACCAAAACGGTAATAATGAATGATTTCTAAAAATAGAATTAAAGAAGATTTCAATAGAGTTAGATACATCAATTTAAATTATAAACACAAAATTAGTAAGATCTCCACGAGACAGGCTTGACCTAGTGTGGAGATCTGATGGTTAATTGTATATTGCACTGTAAATTTTGGCTGAATAAATATCTTTAAGCTTAAAAAAAAATATATTTGTGATCAGTATTGGAAAAATGCGATGTCTAGATACAGCGGAGCCTAGAGCTATAATAATATACTCTTTTCAAGCTTTTATTGAAGGCAGTCATAGCTCGAAGGGAGTTAATACATTCTGTAGTTGACTATGTAACATATTATACAGGGTGATTTGTTAACGATGGTACATATTAAATAATAATATAAGGACGGTGGTGAGTACTCTATTCTAAAAAGGAACGTAAGTATAAAAGATTAGGTAAAACTATCCCAAACAAAAATAATTTCGGACAACCGGGTGTTACAATATAAATGATCTCGCGAACTCCACACCTGAGCCACACTCATAAACTGCATTAAAAATCACCCTGTGTAACATTGGAATGTTGGGTGCCAAAACGAGTTTTTTTTTTTTTTTTTTAATTTTTTTGACACACAAAACACGTTACAAGCAATATAAAATTAGGTTTTACAAGTTTATATGAGAACAGCAACTGGCTTGAAACATAAAACATGAATGCACTACAAAATCAGATATTTAATATTATGTTGTCAATTTATATGTTGTATATATTTTTATGTTGAAATTATTAATTGCAAGATAGATAAACGAGCTTAAGGCCCATCTGAGACTTAGGTCTTTCTTCGGTAATTTTATTATTATTCTAATATTTATTTATCAATTATACTACTCTGTCTCCAATTTGTAAGCGACATCTTTTACCATTAAGGTTTGAAGTGAAAAATATTTATTAAATGAAAGATATACTCACCATTGTTTAGTTTAATCAAGTTTGACAGTGAATTAGCTTTTGACCGCCCATTACTTATGACAAAGTAGCTGACATGTTATTGTAATTGTAGTAGGAGAGCTCATTCACATATTTTGAAGGTTGCGTGATGCGGTATAATACTTACAAAAATGAAGGAAGAGTATTTTATATAAACACATTTTATAACGATCTTGTTAATGAATATTAATATAATTTTTTGTTTGTATAAGAGCGCGTAACACGTCGCGCCGTCCCTCCAAACCCTGTGCTGGGTTCTGGCCTCAGCCGGGGTTCGGACGCTGAGTGTGAGCGGTTGTTTAACTCCCACATACCCCGCCCGCCCCGCGGGTCTGGTGATTTTCTCCAACTGAAAAAAAAGGTACTCACGATACAGGCTTGCCTAGTGTGAGTATAGTTAAGCATTATTGTTATGTCGTAATCAACATGCTTCTAGCCTGTGATACCATTTATTATGTTTTATTTAATTGTAATTATTGTTATAAATGCTGAGTGAAATTAATTTGAAATTTTATAAGTTCCCGTATTAAAATAATATGACGGACTAGAGTAGTTTCTGTTTTTGAGTAAGGCCGCATATTTGTACAGCAAGGGGCCGGAACCAAGTCTTAGGGGGCCAGGTTTCGGGCGAGAACCCAGTTCCGGCCCCCTAAGACTTCCGTGTCCCCAACGCTAGTCGCTACCCTGTGAGAAGCCCCCCCCAAAAAGATGTCGTATCTCGTTCAGAATGTACCTTGCGTCAGAGCAACCGGGGGATGGAAGGCGGCGCTCCCCGACCCACGCTGGTTCTGACTTTCCCTGGGAGGGTGACACGCGGTTGCATCTTGGCGGGTTTTGGGAAACCTTCCGACCGAGAGAACTGGTGGCCGTATCGCAAGCGGCTGCTGGTTCAGCGTACGGGGTCGGTGCGACGGGAAATCCGCACTAGGCAAGCGTGGTGGACCTTATCCCTCTTCTGAGGAGACCTGAGCCCAACAGTGGGCAGTAATGGGTTGGTACAGAATACCTAACAAGAAATTCAAATATTAAATAAGCAAAACGGTCTCCTCGACTAAAAAATAATTATGTAAATATGCAATCGATGTCAATACTTAATTTCATAGTATGTTGTGTATGTTCAATTAATTCAATTATCAATAAGAATGCATATCAATGTAATAAAAATTATAAGGTAATTTTAAATCATTAATCTTTTGTGTAAATGATATAAATCTTAGTTTGTGATTTATTTTCAATTACACACAACAGTGATGTGTGAAATTGAATGATATCTTATGATTCCTTGTCTGTGTGTGTGAACCTGTGAAGTAGAATCTCTAAAAGTACTGGGAGGTTTACAAATGTGGACCACTTCTTAGGCTTGTACCTAGGAGTAGGCAGTAGTAGGTTGATACAGATACTCTTCACTATAGTGTGATAAAATCTATAATGTAAAATTAATCGCAAAATGTGTTGCTAAGCGCATAACACAACACCTAGACCAATTTGGCCAAGTGCAAGGATAGTTTATGGGGATGTCGCGACGGGAAAGTGTGCCGCAGTGCGTAACGTGTCACGCCATCCCGCATAACCCCGTGCTGGGTTCTGGCCTCAGCCGGGGTTCGGACGCTAAGTGTGAGCGGTGGGAGGTTTTAGTGAGGTTCAACTCCCACATACGCCACCCGCGGGGCGGGATCCGGTGATTTCATCCAACTAAAACAAAAAAAAGAAAGTAGTTTGGCGAGAAAAAATCGAATAATTGCCAGAAAAAAAGGAAACAACGGGTTCACGCAGGCGACATCTCGGGCAGCAGTTAGTCATAAATAATTAATTGCACCAACTTATGACAACAGTTTATGAGGTCGAGGATATTTTATCTTGAATGATGCCAAAAAAACTAAATCATATCACACGTTATTTATTACAATCTTATTGTTTCACATAAACCGGATAATAATAATAATACGGGTAATAAACGGGGTAATAATATGCGGGATAATAATAATAATACATAGGGTAGCCCAGTATGTATGTGCAATTGTTTTTGTTGCCATCTCGTCTTAGACAGTTGGTCGGAAAACTCCAAATGAAATGCACACATAATGCCAACACAATAGTTAAAATTATAATTTTCTGCATTGACTTCTGAAATAAAACAGTATTGTTATTTAAGTAGAGTTGTTTTTCAATTGAATTATCATTCTTATTTATCTTTAGTTCACATTACGGGATGATTTTGCTCTATAGGACAATGTAAAGCTGAACGCTCATCAAAAAAGGCTCAAAATGCAACACTATCCACTATGAACAAGTGTGATTTTAGTATCGAGTTGCGTTTGGAATCTTAGTTGCAGGGCTTTATCATAGAATTATTACATCTGGAATCAACGTCATGAACAACAGAAAGAAGCCAATTTAAAGTGCACCGATCGCGCGTAACAACACGATGTTTTGAATCAACATCAGAAATAACAAATTGAAATTTTAAAAAAGTTATGTTTGTGTAATATTATATTAGTGTGCTAAACAAATTGAGTGTTATCGGCACCCTCTAACGTCAGATAACCGAGTTGTTACGCGCGATTGGCGTACTTTCAATTGGCTTCATTCTGTTGTTCATGATGTTGATTCCAGATATAATAATTCTATGGGCTTTATGCACTAAATTAAACAGAAAAAAATAGATTTGTTGTTAAACAGTAAAATAAAATGGTCAAATATAAGTTATTAAAACTTACCATAGTTAAAGATGTCACTTAAAACTGCTGTTTGAAGATTGTACAATAAATCAACTTTTAATCACCCATTTGTGATGTCAAAGTAATTAACTTGGTATAGTAGGAGAGCCTATCGTGGGAGTTTCAGTTCCTTTGGTAGTTTTTTTTATTACGAAATAGATAAACGAGCCTTGATGGTAAGCAGTCACCGTCGCTCATGAACCTCTGCAATGCCAGGGCAATGAGGGGCGTTATCTATCACCTACCCATACAGGACTTTTCTTAAACCCCGTTTAAAGAGCTAATGGCGCTGTGATCAAAATCTTGTAAAACAATTCCTTATTTTGTTTTATATGATTAATGGTAGATGGCGCTGTGATCAAAATATTTAAAAAACACGTTCCTTATCGTTCGTTACGAAAAGAAATAATTTTTATGAGATACGTTTTAATCGAAAGGAAATTCATTCCATCCGGGTATCCCTTGACACCTCTCAAGTTTTTTTTTTTAATATTTTTTTATCAGTGTCAGTTGTACTTGTCGTTTTACTAACTACAATTAATACTCCTACTTTACGCAAAGTTCGTCTAACACGAATAAAATTTTTTTTATTGCATTGATAGATAGACGAGCTTACGGCCCATCTGATGGTAAGCGATTACCGTCTCTCATGAAGCCCTGGAATGCCAGGGAAATGGTAATAAATTTAAGAAAACAAATCGTACTTTAGTGTCTTCTCTCTGACTATTAATTACGTAAGTATGTAATTGATTCAACGGTTAATTAGTAAGAATTACAAGGTTTAGATCTGTCTTGTATTGTATTGTACCAACCCATCACTGCCCAATGTTGGGCTCAGGCCTCCTCAGAAGAGGGATTAGGCATAGTCCACCACGCTTGCCCAGTGCGGATTGGGGACTTCACATATCTTCAAAGGATTTTTAGAACCCTTCTCCGACATGCAGGTTTCCTCACGATGTTTTCCTTCACCGTTTATAGTCAGTGGTGTTGTGAACAATTGCACATAAATCTTTTCACATTTAGATTTAGAGGTACGAGCCGGCCGGATTTGAACCCGCAACCTCCCGTACGGAAGGAAGCGCTTCGACCACTCGGCCACCATGACGTTTCTTTTAGATCTGTCTATTTTTCTGTAATCTGACAAACCTATCGGTTGAATACGCTGTTATCAAATCTTGTAATTCATGCGGGTAACAACCGTAATACTAAGATAAAATTTACTGGGCCATTTTCTATATATGTTTATATATTATAGGTATGTGTTTGACCTTGTGTTTTATAAAGATTTTTAGAGAATTAAGAGACTAATTTAAGATTCATTTAATTGAATATTTCATTGAGTATTTTGCTAATTAATACAAGCCGGTATTATTTATTTATTTATTTACTAAATTCATTTATTAATGCTACTTTCACACGAAACACATGTAAGTACAAAAACGGAGTACAGAGGCATCAGATCAGACATAGTCTACCACGCATGTCCTAAGCGGATTAAGGACTTGGCATAGACATAAAGGCTTTAAATAATCCGATATTCAGGTTTCCTTACGATGTTTTCTTTATTGTTTTAATTGGGAAAATATTAATGTAAAAAAATTTGACAGGTGTTAAGGGACACCTGGATGGAACGAAGTTCCTTTCGATTAATTAGTGAGGGAATTGTAATAAAATTTATAGTATAAGAGAAAGACAGACGTTTTAAACTCACTAATTATTATAACTTAAATAAAATATTTTGATCACAGCGCCATCTAGCATTAATCATATAAAACAAAATAAGGAATTGTTTTAAAAGATTTTAATCACAGCGCCATCTAGCGATAATCATCTAAAACAAAAAAAGTGTCGTGACAACTTTTTCGTCTGAATTTCCGTCTAGCCCCCTTTCGATAACGCGCGATAAGGAACTTCGTTCCAAAAATCTAGGGAAGTTTATCTTTATAGTTTCTGGAGTTACACATAAGTTTAATATAACATAGCCCAAGTTAGTATTTAGAATATTTAATGTTGATTATTTTCTAAACTTGTGTATTAGTAACACACAATATTATGTACTTAGGGTATTGCCGTGAGCAATTAAAGTTTCTTAGGGTCTGTGTACATTACAAAATCTACTGAACCTTCCTGAATTTAAGAAATTATTTACAACAAAAATAATATTGTTTTCTATCTGCTATCTGTAAAAGTAAGCCATGATCTTTTTTCTATTGCATGTTAGATAAATGAGCCTATGAAAAACGATGCGCATCGCTGCTCTGCAGAGTGCGGGACAGTCCAAACAGCATTATGGCGATGATAGCCCAACGTTACGACTCACCATACATAGCCCATTGCGTGGATGCTCATGTGGGACGAGTCGGATGGAAGCGTGGCCTATGATATATTGCTTAGGCCACGTTCTGTTATTTTGTCACTAACACTTAGATTAAGACTTACTAACACTTTTATGTCTTTTTATGTATTGTAATGTGGACCCGTGTAACCACTATGTTTAAAACTAAATAAATAAATATGGTCGACCTAATGGTAAGTGATTAGATACCATTGCTCACGGATTCTTACACAACTAATAAACGGGTTCTTACCACGATTTTTATTAAATGAACGATCCCGATATTTCATTACTGTTGCAAGCGCCATTATCACGGGAAGACTGAGTACTGCGGGTAGATTACTTAAGAACAGAAATACCTGTCTACTTTCTTTCTCTACTGTCTACTCACATCTGTCAATATGTAAATGATATAGATAACCGCGAGTGTTAGGAAATTTGTGGATTCTGTTGAAAAAAATCAAAAGATACTTAAGATAAATATAAACAGCATAGTAGCTTTTGGTCGATAAGTTCGGCTAGGGAATGCGATGGTATGCTTAATTCGATTTGGTCAATTTTTAAGTTTTTTAAGTGGACTCTTCTCTGGGCTCGCGCTCCCAATTACCAGCTACTTCCATTTGACTCCCTGCAGAGGAGGGCTGTTCGGATCGTTGAGGAACCCAAGATCACGGATCGAATGGAACCGGATGGAATGGAGTGTGCGGAGAGATTTCAGCTCTCTGTGCATTTTTTACCGTTTGATCCATGGGGAATGCTCCGAGGAACTCTTTGAGATGATCATCTCGCATCTCCCTTCATCTCCCTTTTACCATCGTACCACACGCCGCAGGGACAAGGTTCACCACCTTTACTTGGAACCGCTGCGATCTTCCACGGTTCGTTTCCGAAGATCATTTTTGCCCCGTACCATTCCGATTTGGAATGGACTGGATTTTCCCATCCGCAGTGTTCCCGGAGCGCTATGACATGTCCCTCTTTAAACGAGGTTTAAGAAAAGTCCTGTATCGGAGGCGATAGATAATGGCATGCCCTGGCATTGCAGAGGTTCATGAGCGACGGTGACCGCTTACCATCAGGTGGGCCGTAGGCTCGTTTATCTATCAAGCAATAAAAAAAAACTCACTTTAGATTTAGTTATGCGAATATCATTTGCCAAAAACATTTCTTCATCACAAATCTTTCCAAAGCATGAAACTAGTGATAAACACAGTGAAGTAAAACGAAGGTTAAGATTGTCATAACTCACACATCATTCTTACAATAATATTTTTGCGTAAAGTAGCTTCTTACACCAATGCCATAATCTTAGCAAGATCGTGCGACAATACTCAACTGATGTGAAGCGTGTGAATTGTAAATTATCTTGAAATTCATTTACCTACTTGAAAATTATGAGATTTTATCATTGTCGGTTTGTCAATCACGCTAAAACGCTCTTGAAATGGTTCTCAGGCATATAATTTAGACATCTAGTAATATTGTGTTGTATCACTTTAAATAAAGTTCAAGAAAAGTCCTGTATAATGGATGATGGCCCTTCAATGCCTTGGTATTTCAGATGCTCAATAACTTACTGTAGACTCGTTTATCTGTCATGCAATAAAAGAAAAATCTAAGATGTCTAATTTTTTCATATTATATTATATAATATTTCTTCTTTTTTGATATAGGCACTTATTTTACATTTTATTTACAACTAAAAATCATTCACCAGTATCGACTAAACAAAAATTTTAACTTTAAAAATAAATATATCTTTCTTTTTGAACAAAAGGCATTGCAGAGGTTCATGAGCGACGGTGACCGCTTACCATCAGGTGGGCCGTAGGCTCGTTTACCTATCACGCAATAAAAAAAAAAAGAAAGCTAAAAACCTTCACTACTCATTTTTTTCAAGACTTCTAAAAATATACTTTCAAATCTAAGAGTCTTTATTCCACCTAACCTAAATATCTACCTACCTCCAGTCTTTCTATAAAGATTGTCTTATCTCGAGGATAGGCTGAACCGATCTCGATAGCATATCGAGTGTATCCTCGGATCAATAGTCAAATGTACTGGTTCCTTATTTGAAATCATTCATGTAGAAGGGACTGCGAAAATGTGAAACAAGATAGGAGTACCCAATGTGTTATATATCAGGAGATTGTTGTCTATCGCTGTAAATACAAGCAGGTAGGTACACATGTATGAAAAGTACACAACTTTTAATTTAATTAGGCTCCTAAAGTCTATGTATGGCTTAATCGTTACAACTACATGGTGATTTTTTAGTGAGGGTACATATCGAAGGTCATGGTAGCTGATGGTTATATACGACCAGGAAAAATATTATTACCAAAGAATATGGCTTAATGCCTTAGTAATCGCAACTTAAAAATATCTAAAATTCTTGCAAAACGTTGGTTTTTCGACAGCTGATGGGTGTGGGGTGCGCGAGATCACTAGAGGTCGTTAATCGACACTCGTTTAGCCGAAATTGTTTATGTTTGAGGTAGTTTTGTCGAATGTAGATTTAAAATAAAATATACAGGGTGTTAAAATCCGATGAAACAATACTTTCACAGCAAATAGTATACTTGATGTAGAAGCCATCCACCAAGTCTGGGTTTTCTAGGCATAGTATATCATAAGTTATAACTAATCAAAACTACGTGTTAATTTGTGCAGGATCAACCATGTTCCTACTGTACTGACCTACACCAACAGCTAAAGACTTAAGCCAGCTAGTCACCTCCTGTATCATAGAACATTGTAATAATACACGGGACAAAAATCACATTCTAAACAGGATACATGCGCCTGTGTTCGTGAATATAGATATAGCACGCTAGATGTAGATCAGGGTAGGGTTGTCAAAAATAATACAAAATAATAATTTTTCAACTTTGTATGGGAAAATAAAGTGATCATCTACGTTTCAAAAGTATGTGTATATGATTTGAAATGTGATATAGATTAAGCCCTCAAAGTATTGTATCACCGGGCACCAACACCCTGTATATATATTGTAATTTTACCAATTTTTTGTAATATTCCGTATTAGAACAAAATACTCATCACCCTCCTGCAATATGTACCTACCTTCTTTAAAAAATCACACTGTATATTTATTTAGGAGGTGGAGGAAGGGTTTCCTGTGTTTAATATAGTAAAGAAACATTAATAAATTGAGAGATTTTTGATCATCGCAAATGCTGTTTGGCTCAAAACCCTAGCTTTGAAGCCCATAAAAAGTCGCGCGGATCAGACAACTAAATACTCCTTCTTAATAATAATAAATGCTTTCTGTTCACTTTTAATACTAGTCCAGAATAAGTAAGTCAAAGAACTACTTATATTGAAGAAAGTCCTTAAGGGTAGACCGTAGGTAGCGGCTCCGGGGGTGTTGCGACGGGAAAGTGTGCCGCAGTGCGTAACACGTCGCGCCACTCCGCATAACCCCGTGCTGGGTTCTGGCCTCAGCCGGGGTTCGGACGCTGAGTGTGAGCAGTTGGAGGTTTTAGTGAGGTTCAACTCCCACATAACCCACCCGCGGGGCGGCGATTTCCTCCAACTAAAAAAAAAAACGATATTCAAGAATATTCCTTAACTGTTGTTCGCCGTGCCTTCTCTTGATGTTTATGTTCTACGTAATGACAACATGCATTGTTTCATTGGAGAGATAAGCTGACGACTATAAAAGCCAAATATAGAACGAATGTGTGATTTGGTTTAGTCGGTTTGTTATGTGTTATAAAAAAGTATTTTGGATTCAAAGCTTTTGTAATATGCTACATCCATACCAAAGATGTTGAGTATGACAATTATTTTGGTTATTAGAATATCCATTTTCGACATTTACGAATGCGAATGTTGACCTATTTTAAAAAAATCAAGGTTTTGATTAAAAATTCATCTAATTTAATTACCGTACCACCCGGCGTCGAGGTGGAGTTCATCCCTACTATATGGAACCACGGCGGTCATCCACTGTCCGTTTCAGGTACACTTTTTTGCCACGCATCATCCGGCTATGGCACGAGCTCCCGTCTTCGGTATTCCCAGAGCGCTATGACTTGTCCTTCTTCAAACGAGGCTTGAGGAGGGTCCTTAAAGTAAGGTCGTAGGAAGCGACCCCTCAATGTCCCCTGACATTGCAGAGGTTCATGAGCGATGGTGACCACTTACGATCAGGTGGACCGGTGGATCAAGAGGATAAGGTGGCTCGTCTGCCTACATGGCAATTAAAAAAAAAATATACTGAACCAGTTTCGAAAACTTATTTTACTGATAGGAAGCTATGTTATTCGTGAATGTAATAAATTACATCATAATACTTTAATTGAAATTTGGTTAAAACTATATTACTTTAAGGTTCGCCACCTTTACTTGGAACCGCTGCGATCTTCCACGGCTCGCTTCCGAAGATCATTTTTGCCCCGTACCATTCCGATTTGGAATGGACTCCCATCCGCGGTGTTTCCGGAGCGCTATGACATGTCCCTCTTTAAACGAGGTTTAAGAAAAGTCCTGTATCGGTAGGCGATAGATAACAGCCCCTCATTGCCCTGGCATTGCAGAGGTTCATGAGCGACGGTGACCGCTTACCATCAGGTGGGCCGTAGGCTCGTTTATCTATCAAACTTTGTAGCGCAGGCGGAGTTCGATTCAGCTAGTTTAATGATTGATTTTTACATCACTTTCCAACATAGGTTGAAATATTTTCAATAATATTCCAGATTTATAGTTACACGTGTGAAATATTGTCAATAACACATTTCTACGGGCTGTATATTAAATGAAATTTTAATGACACAAACTTATGAGAAATTAAATCTATTATAATAAACAAAGGCGTATTATAATGCCACTAAGATCATAACAAGCCATCAGCATAAAGATACTATGATTAGTGATATAATAACCCAGTTCTCATTGTTCGAGCACAATAGTTTGGAGTACAGATTATAAAAAAAAATATTATGTGGGTTACTCGTGCGTACAGATTCATCTTATTGTAAATGTTTGGTGAAAGTTCTGTAATTTTATGGTGACTGATAATTTTTTTTAAACACTGTTATTTATAACACTTACAAACTTATTCAGACACTTCATGCATTTTCAACGGGTTCTTACCACGATATTTAATTCAAATCAAATCAAATATATTAGATATTTAATAATTGACTTGTCTCGAAGACTCAAAGAGCACATCAGAGCGATTAAAAACAATGAACTGCTTAAATCGGCGATCGCAGAGCATGTGCTCGACTCGGGTTCCAATCACTGGATACAATTACATAATCCTCAGGTACTGAACGTCGTTACGTACCAAGGATGGTTAAAGAAGCTATCGAGATTTCAAGACATATCACTTTTAACAGGGCTGACGGCTTCAGATTATCGAGTGTGTGGAATCCTATGCTAAACACTAAGGGTTCATGTTCAGAGAGTCTTGTAGATACAGTGACTGTGGTGTGTCGTGATGTGAGTTCGAGTTTCAGTGGTACCCAAAAGCGAACGAGAAAGAGGGTAGACAGATTTGTTTGCTCTTAAATCGACCCGCAGTATCCAGTCTTCTCGTGATCATGATGTTTGCAACAACGTTGAAATAACGAGACAACTCAATTAATTAAATATCGTGGTAAGAACCCGTTGAAAATGCATGAAAGTATTATAACACTTACTTAATGGGTTCTTACCACGATTTTTATGAGCGATCCCGATATTTCGGCACTGTTGCAAGCGCCATGATCAATCATTTAATAAAAATTGTGGTAGGAACCTGTTCATTAATTTATGGAGACAAAGTTTGGGAAGAATGTCTTTTTTGTAGAGTGATTAATTCACAATCGTCTGTGTCACAAAGGGTGATCCTTTGTAGATTTTTTTGGTGGAAAATAGAGTAGTATTATTAGGTTTGTAGGTCAGCTCAGCTATTTATTAATGAATGTCCCGAGAGAATTGATTGGAACAGACAAATATTTTTTAAATGTTTTATTTTGTTTTTAAATATTACAAACAGTCAATTTTGGAACGAAGTTCCTTATCGCGCGTTGTGAAAGGGGGCTAGACGGAAAAAAATCTTACGAAAATATGTCACGACACTTTTTTTGTTGTCACGACACTTTTTCGTTTTAGATGATTATCGCTAGATGGCGCTGTGATTAAAATCTTTTAAAACACGTTCCTTATCGCGCGTTACGTTAGGAAAATAAAATAAGATATCTTTTAATCGAAAGGAACTTCGGTCTATTCGGGTGTCCCACCTCTCAAGTTTTTATTTATTTATAATGGATAGAAAAAAAAGAAACACAACTAAACATTAATATCCATTTATTTACTAATTTGTACTTAAAAAATTACAGATATGAAATAATATACATTTATTCTTAAATTTTTGACTGTCATGGCATATCGAGCTATTGAAGAAATAAAACATTTTATTTACAAAACTAACAAAAAACAGTTTTATTTATAAGCTAGTAGATTCTGGAACAATCTGATAGGTGAAGAGTAACAGAATGATCTTCCTCGGGGACAGGAGTATCTTCTGACACACATCGCGAATAATCTGTGGGAGAAATAACATTGTCATACTTTTTCATATTTAGCATTTATACAGGGTGATTTTTTAAAGAAGGTACATATTGCAGGAGAGTTTTGAGTACTTTGTTCTAAAACGGAATATTACAAAAATAGGTAAAATTACAAAAAAAAAATTTTTTAAAATCTCAGTTCGAGAAAACTGGCTCAGACATAAAAACAATCGCCTAAAAAAGGAAGTTTTGACTAACGACCTCTAGTAATCTTGCACATCCGACACCTCCGTCACACCCAGCTGTCGAAAAACCATCATTTTGCAATAATTTTAGATATTTTTAAGTTGCGATTACTAAGGCATTAAGTCATATTCTTTGGTAATAATATTTTTACTGGTCGTATATAACCATCAGGTACCATGACCTTCAGTATGTAGGTACCCTCACTAGGAAATCACCCTGTATGGGATGTGAAGGAGTAATCTTTGTCGGTAAGCCAAAAAAATTTGCAAAATTTTTCTTCACTTTGTAAGGAAATCTGTATTTTAAATAAAACTTTTTAAATACAAGCTTTTAAGATTCTGGATATCATATAGCAAAAAAGTGCTAGCTAATACAAGTAAAACGAGCCCAAACACGACGAGTCTATCTTGTTTAGCACAAGAGTTCCTATGAACTTCCGAATCCATCATCAGATCAGCGCCATTTTGTCATATTATTGCATCGTCACGCGATTTATGTGCAAAATATCAGCTCAATCGGAAACCGGGAAGTTTGTCTTTACTTGCAAGATTCCATCCGAAATTACATAGTTACATCCAGTGCAAGTATGAAGCTTGTAAAAATTGTTCTAAGTCGTATTTCCAAGGGACGGCGCGACGGGAAAGAGTGCCGATGGCGTAACGCGTCGCGTCGTCCCTCATAACCCCGTGCTGGGTTCTGGCCTCAGCCGGGGTTCGGACGCTGAGTGTGAGCGGTTGGAGGTTTTAGTGCGGTTCAACTCCCACATAACGGATCCGGTGATTTCCTCAAACTAAAAAAATAAAAAGATGTATTTCCACCCTTTATTATGAATTAAATTTCATATTACCTATCACATTCGCAAAGTCTAGCAGCACAACCGTTCACATAATGATGTTGGCTCTGATAATTTTCTAAAGCACAAAGAGGCTCCCCTCTGTAACACTTCCAGTAGTAAGGTTGAAAATAAACCGTGAAGAACGGGCAGTATATATCTTCGTAGCATTTGTCATGCATTTTGCAACACCTGAAATTGATTAAATTATTAGGATACGGGGCGATACGTGAGCGACAATCGCGAACGCTTCCTGTCACCCCTACCAGCCTCGTGCCGGGTTCTGTCCCAGCCGGGGATCGGACGTCGAGCGTGAGCGGCGGGAGGTTTTAGTGCGGTTCAACCCCCACATACCCCACTCGTAGGCGGGGCGAGTGGAAGTCCGGCGATTTCCTCCCGTCCAAAAAAAAAAGTTATAAATAAGTTAAAATCATTAAATTGTAGTAATGATTAATCTGTTTTGAATAGAATAATATCGTTTTTTTTCAGTGAAGAGAAAATTGTCATGATCACAAGAGGTGACTGATAATATTTTATTACAAAAATGAAAACGACCGACTTCCATTTGCTGCTGCTGGTTTCTAACAAAAAAAGAACCATCGAAAACAGTTCTTATAAAAAAGAAATACCCGCAAAACGCATAGCAAATCGTGAAATTTTGTCCGTTAAAAATACACATTTTAATACACAAATCCTAAAGTTCTTGTTTGATCTTTAAAAAAGGACCTAAGTTCAGCCAGAATCATTCAAATCGGTCCACCCAAGCTAAAGTTATCGAGGAACAACAAACAATAAAAAAAAAACCTACAGATGAATTAAATACCTCTTCCTTTTTGGAAGTTGGTCAAAAATGCCTTTGCTAGATAATATCAAGGTTAATCACAATATTTTAAATATCTTTTTACCAATCAATACCGTCTGTCGGTCGGCCAGCTCCTAAGAATCCGCAGTAACAACCATATCCTTTGTAAGAAAGAGGTTCACATCCAGTAGCGCATTGTATCATATTGTATAAGTGAAACACACCACGCTTACCGCGATCCTTTTTATATGAATCTGGGTCTACGTGCCTGTAAATGAAGAGGTTCCAAATAAAGAGGTTGTAGATGAAGAGGCTGTAAATGAAGAGGTTGTAAACAAAGAGGTTGTAAATGAAGAGGTTGTAAATGAAGAGGTTGTAAATAAAGAGGTTGTAAATAAAGAGGCTGTAAATGAAGAGGTTGTAATTTAAAGAGTTATTGAAGTAGAAAACATGAGAGGGTTTGTGCAAAAAGTGGACCCAAATTGTATTTTCACTCCATTTCGACTATCCAGAATGTATGTCATAGCGATGTACAGATCTGTGACATGGTAACCACTTACCGTACCTACTGTTACCCTTCAGAATGGTATTTCTTAATTTGAATGTAGACAAAGGGAATAGTTAAAATGAAGCAATTAAATGGAATGTACTTGCTGAAGTGTTGGTGATATTTGGCGCTTCTTTTAAAATTTACTCTGATGCTAATTTGGCGCCAACTTAATATTATAGTTTCAAGTTAAGTATGCATTTCTTCTTCTAACTCGTATCCTCATGATTGAGGGTCATGTCTGCTAGAAAGTGGTTAAGCAGTTGTTACCATATCGTCGCCTCAGTGCTTGTTTGGCCAATCTGACATTTTTTACGAAAATTACTTTTTAATGCAGTATTATCTATACTTATAATAAAATCGTAGAGAGGTCAATTCTGTACATTGAAAATATCAAAAAAAAAAACTAGCAGGGGGTGTTTGGTTATCGATTCTGATGCCAAAAATGCAATTAGATTTTTTTTTGTCTGTTTGTCTGTTTGTCTGTTTGTCTGTTTATCTGTTTGTCTGTTTGTCTGTATCTTTGTGCACGCTAATCTCCGAACCGGCTGAACCAATTTAGTTGGGGTTTTTTGTAATGTATTATGACAAGTCTCACTTAACATTTAGTCGTTGTTTTATCAAAATCGGTTCAGTAATAAAAAAGTTATAAGCAAAATAACGTTGATGGGTATTACGTTTACTTGGCCAACATAAAGAGATCTCCAATTTATATGGTGAATCGTCGCAACTGGAGCTCTGACTAAAGTGGCCGCCGGAACCAGTGATATTGAGTAATTCGTATTTCGACTGGAAAGAGTGCCGAGCGCGTAACGCGTCGCGCCGTCCCTACAAACCCCGTGCTGGGTTCTGGCCTCAGCCGGGGTTTGGACGATGAGTGTGAGCGGTTGGAGTTTTAGTGCGGTTCAACTCCCACATATCCGGTGATTTCCTACAACTGAAAAAAAAAGTTAGACTTTATTACATAAGCTCGGCCATTGAAAGTCCCATCCAAATCGACCCAGCCAATCATGTTTAGGCTCTACTGAAGCGTCCTGATGAGATCTTTGTGTAGAGGATGAATGTCAAGGTCTGATGATGGAGCTGGAAGGTGGCTATGGGAACTCCGTCATTAAGCAAGATAACCTCATCGTGTTCAGGCTCTAATGAAGCGTCCTGACGAGATCTTTGCGTAGAGGATGAATGTCAAGGTCTGATGATGGAGCTGGAAGGTGGCTATGGGAACTCCGTCATTAAGCAAGATAACCTCATCGTGTTCAGGCTCTAATGAAGCGTCCTGACGAGATCTTTGCGTAGAGGATGAATGTCAAGGTCTGATGATGGAGCTGGAAGGTGGCTATGGGAACTCCGTCATTAAGCAAGATAACCTCATCGTGTTCAGGCTCTAATGAAGCGTCCTGACGAGATCTTTGCGTAGAGGATGAATGTCAAGGTCTGATGATGGAGCTGGTAGGTGGCTATGGGAACTCCGTCATTAAGCAAGATAACCTCATCGTGTTCAGGCTCTAATGAAGCGTCCTGACGAGATCTTTGCGTAGAGGATGAATGTCAAGGTCTGATGATGGAGCTGGAAGGTGGTTATAGGAACTCCGTCATTAAGCAAGATAACCTCATCGTGTTCAGGCTCTAATGAAGCGTCCTGATGAGATCTTTGCGTAGAGGATGAATGTCAAGGTCTGATGATGGATCTGGTAGGTGACTATGGGAACTCCGTCATTAAGCAAGATAACCTCATCGTGTTCAGGCTCTAATGAAGCGTCCTGATTAGTTCTTTGCGTAGAGGATGAATGTCAAGGTCTGATGATGGAGCTGGAAGGTGGCTATGGGAACTCCGTCATTAAGCAAGATAACCTCATCGTCTTCAGGCTCTAATGAAGCGTCCTGATTATTTCTTTGCGTAGAGGATGAATGTCAAGGTCTGATGATGGAGCTGGAAGGTGGCCACTGTCTGTCTGGCTAATCTCTGGAATGGCTAGACCGATTCGGACGGGCTGACTTTCAATGACTGAAAGTTTATGTTATAAGGAGTAACTTAGGCTATATTAATTTTAGAAATTGTTGTTTTTTTTTAAATTCTCGATGAAGATCAAGGATGGTATTTACAGCGAGAAAAAAATCGAATAGTTGACATTTAATTGAGATTGGCGCAGACGAAGTTGCGCAGGGCAGCTAGTAAAGAATAAAATTTCCATCCGACTGGTAAAATATTTTTTAAAAATATTCAATTCTAAAACAATAAAAATCTCATTTCAATTTTTTTCTCAACACGGCACTTAATGAAAATTCCGTGCTTGTTTGCTGTCTCCTGTAAAATTTGCTCGAGTGCAAATTGGCCAAACAAGCACTGAGGCGACGATATGGTTCTGTGTTGATCTTCCTTGTGTGCTGATGTTATGGACTTACCTGATAGTTCTCGTATTTGATCAGACCACCGTGTGGTAGGTACATCATCATCATCATCATCAGTCTATAGACGTCCACTGCTGGACATAGGCCTCCCCCAAAACTCGCCACATCGACCTGTCCTGCGCCATCTGCATCGAGTGACCTCCCGCGATCTTGACCAGATCGTCGGTCCATCTTGTGGGGGCTCTACCAACGTTGCAGGTACACCAAGTTAGAACTTAGAGGAAACAAATGAATAAACCTTACCTCACTCCCTTAGCATAATCCTCTTCAGGAACAGAATATCTGAAAGGGTCTCTCGCGAACCCAACTAACAGCTTATCTTTCTTATAACTAACTTCTCTAAAACCTATGTCATTTGCTTTGGTTAATTCATAGTTATTACTAGGTTTGACTTGGTTTTTATATGGCTTAGTAGCATGCCTTATTTGGGCATAATGGGTGTTGTTGAAAATTTTGTCGTAAGTCAGCTGACGTGTCCAATCTGAAATAGAGAGATAGATTTTATTGGGTAAGCCTTATCTTTTATCACTAGAATTTTCATTTAGATTTGCTCGAAAAACTTATATTAAAATAATTTCGCCTTGTGTAGATTTGTGTATTGTATAATATTTATACTGGCGTAAAATGTTGATGTGTATGTAAAATTAAGAAGAATCTATTATGTACTTGATAAATCCCACGAAAAATAGAATCCAACTTTGTTACATTGTATCTATAGCATTGCAAACTGAAAAAAACTTGGTTTCTATTAAAACTGAATGATTTGGAGTGACAACTGTACTAAAGCATTGAAACATTAAGTTTTTTTAAAACAAACTCCAAGTTACTTACACTTAAAAGTAGGTAGATAATTAAATATAGGAGACAATTGGGAATTTGTATTTTAAAACTTTATTATCAATAACATTCATATTTAATACGAAAAACGTATAATTTTTTTTCAATTTATTATAGACAATTTAAATTTGATTAAAAATCACGTGACTTTAAACGCCGCGTGATTGTCTGTGACGTCAAAATGTTAACTTCTGAGGTTGGAACTTTAAATTTAGTATAAATACTAATGACAAGTGAAGAGTGAAAACTAACATTATGACGTCACACACACTCGGGATCTGTCGGTGTATTTTCGGTACTGAATTCAAAAATTTGAATTTTACTTTAATACCTATCTTTTGAAATATAGTATATATACACAAACAAAAAAAAATTCTAATACTCAATTATTTACACAATAAATAGACCTAATTAAAACATTGATTACCAACAACTATACCACGTAATTACTTAAACAATATCGATGTCCCAGATCAGATTTTTGTATCGAAATTTGAAAGAACACTCGCATTAATAAGATA
Source organism: Trilocha varians (assembly GCA_030269945.2). NCBI lineage: Eukaryota > Metazoa > Arthropoda > Insecta > Lepidoptera > Bombycidae > Trilocha > Trilocha varians. Next base: position 2,060,862 of record AP028259.1, read on the forward strand.
AAATCTAGCCTAAATATAACAATAATATATTGCTTCATGCACTGAATCATTGCAACAATAATATCTAATTGAATAGAGGGTACAATACCTGGCATTGTTTGATATGAATGAAAAATAACCATAATTTATGAAGTGTATTTTTGAAAGGAATGCATGACGGTGGAGGTACTAAAGTGAAATATGTAAAAACTTGAGAGGAGGGACACCCGAATAGAACGAAGTTCCTTTCGATTAAAAGATATCTTATATTTTTTTTTCCTAACGTAACGCGCGATAAGGAACGTGTTTTAAAAGATTTTGATTACAGCGCCATCTAGCGATAATCATCTATAACAAATAAGGAACGTGTTTTAAAAGATTTTGATCACAGCGCCATCTAGCGATAATAATCATCTAAAACAAAAAAAAGTGTCGTGATAACTTTTCGTAAGATTTTTTTCCGTCTAGCCCCCTTTCGATAACGCGGGATAAGGAACTTTCGCGAGAGAAAAAACCAAAGCTTTTCAAAGCAGTTCCTAGTTCTTGAAAAAGTAAATTAATGAAATGGGATTTCTGAATGGGACTACCAAAGCTCAAGTTATAAACATGTCTATATACGGTTAATTTGATAACTTCATTTCGAAAAGTCGGTCAAAAAGATGCAATTACTGAGATTATTCTCAAGAGAACTCGTGTCCTGATCATGCAACCACGATTTACAATTAATTTTAATTATCTATAGTATTTATCTATTGACTGTATTAATTAAAAACGTTTCATAATAGTTTTGATACACTTATGTTATCCTAATATATTTTTTTTAATCTTGTACGCAGATCCAGCACAAGGTTATGCGACACGACGCGTTACGCACTACATTACCATTGCCAGATGTAATGCGACTCTAACGGTCCTTAAAATACACACGTATAAACTCATTGGCGCACCAGCACGATGTAATGCGACACGACGCGTTACGCACTACATTACCATTGCCAGATGTAATGCGACTCTAACGGTCCTTAAAATACACACGTATTAGCACCCTAGCACGAAGTTATGCGGTACGACGCGTTACGCACTACATTACCATCTCAATGATTCCAGATATAATGCGACTCTCACGGTCCTTAAGATTCACACGTATAAACCCATTGATACTTTGTAAATCATGTCATACAATAACAATTACATAACACTCATTGTGGTAGTCACGCAATCAACTGAGGTCAGGTCGACGCCTAGTTAATGAAGTATTTTATAAAATGACATCAATAGCTGTTTTGATCGAAATGCCATTAATTATGACGAGAGAGTGACCTTATGATGATTGTAAGATTGCATCGATAGTCTTTTCGAGATATTCCCGACTCCGAGCGCTGTGTTTTTTATAAGCTTGTCAAAATTTACAAACTTCTCAGTTTCCGATTGAGCTAGCGACGGGAAAGAGTGCCTTGGGCGTAACGCGTCGTGCCGTCCCTCATAACCCCGTGCTGGGTTCTGGCCTCAGCCGGGGTTCGGACGCTGAGTGTGAGCGGTTGGAGGTTTTAGTGCGGTTCAACTCCCACATGGTGGTGGGGATCCGGTAGTTTCATCCAACTAAAAAAAAAACACATTTTGCACGCAGGTGTATATCGCGGGATAATGCAATAATATGACAAAGTGGCGCTGATTTGATCATGGATTCGGAAGGTGGTCGTAGGAACTCTTGTGCTAAACAATATAGACCAGTCGTGTTTGGGCTTGTTTTACTTGTGTTAGCTAGTACTTGCTCTATGATATCCAAGATTAATTTCTGTAAATAAATTATTATTTATAATTGGTACGAAGTTCCTTATCGCGCGTTGTGAAAGGGGGCTAGACGGTAAAATATCTTACGAAAAGTTGTCACGACACTTTTTTTGTTTTAGATGATTATCGCTAGATGGCGCTGTGATCAAAATCTTTTGAAACACGTTCGTTATTTGTTTTAGATGATTATCGCTAGATGGCGCTGTGATCAAAATCTTTTAAAACACGTTCCTTATCGCGCGATATCTTTTAATCGAAAGGAACTTCTTTCTAATCGGGTGTCCCAAGTCACCTCTCAAGTTTTTATTTTAATTTTAAATTTATTTTGTGTCTCATATATTATGGAGACAAATAAGAATAAAGTTGAATTGTCTAAGTTTTGTCGGTAAATAACTACTTTCGATGTTTATAATACTTGCGTTTTCACTGGCGGTTGCGACGCCTTTCAATTTTCTATAACTCATTTTAGGCTTAGAAAGTTAATGTGAAATTGATGAATGAAAAAATGAATAGTCAAGTTTGGAAATTATTTTCGTAATCATAAGATTACTTCATAATAATTTGCCGCCTTTGCTAATTTAAAAATGGGAAGGCATTATTATTATACAAGCTATGAAAGTGAATGTTTAGTTTTTTCTTTCAAAATAATTTTGCAGATACGATACAATTAACTTTATTGAAATTTCGCAGCAGTGTTTGTGGGTATCTACAGTGGACTTATGGCTAAAGGGAGATCTCCGACCGGACGAGGTAGTGTATGCCCGGTCAGGTCGAAGCCCACTGTAGTAGATTTCAAATGTCGTATATGTGCGAAGATTTCTGTAAATGTCGTAATCACGATTTAGGATCTCGCATGTTATTATTGGTCGCCACAGTGTTTATCTATATTTCAGTTCAAAAATGCAATGCTGTTCAAAACTACAAAATAGGTTATTAAAACAAGCCTATTTTTTTTTGGTTTTAAAATAACAAAAAAAATCATTTTATCCTGATCTTTATCGAGACTATAAGAGAAGTTATGTAAACATTAAAAAAACACCAAAAACGGACCATATGAACAAAAAATTGGCAACATAAAAACATACAGCAAATTTATACATGGTGTTGTAATTTTACAAGGCTTTATTCTATGTCAAATTACGAATTATATACGCAAATTATCTAAGCATATTATATTCAAATCCGAAAGAATAACTTTATTTTCCCATACGTAATAAATTGATTATTATTTGTGACTAGCTGGCCCACAGAACTTCGTCTGCGTCACATAAGGAAATTTTCTCACCGTTTAAACCTTCACTGGACTTCTACGAATTTTTCAAGATTAAAATAAGCCAAATTGGTTCAGTCGTTCTCGAGTTTTAGCGAGACTAACGAACAGCAATTCATTTTTATATAAAAGAAGAAGAAGATTATCTTTGACAACCCGCAGTATGGATGCTACTTTTAGAAACATTAGTGTTTGGATGTCGTAGGTAGCGGCCCTGCAACGTCTTCTGACAATGCAGAGGTCCATGAGCGACGGTAATTGCTTGCGATCAGGTGGACCGTTAGCTCGTATGCTTGCGAGGCAATAAAAAAAAAAGAAAAACCATATCATTATTTGTGATTGTCTTTGAAAATCTGCAGTGTGGATGTTGGGGGGCGGCGCGACGGGAAAGAGTGCTGAGACCGTAACGCGTCGCACCGTCCTTCATAACCCCGTGCTAGGTTCTGGCCTCAGTCGGGGTTCAGACGCTGAGTGTGAGCGATTGGAGTGAACCTTGCTATGTGATGCATATATTGTTGAATATGATTATCACACCCTGTATATCCAATATTCAACACTTATTTAAATAAAGCTCTTCTCTTAAGCGCCATCACACTTAAATAAATAATACAGCATTGAAGGTCACAAGATGAGTACTATTCAAAGCTCAAATTATTATATGCAAAAGGTCGTAAAAGAATTGTCATAATACAAATGATCTTAATGCAACAACTAAACCGGTACAAGGCCATGACATAACAAGATGTGAAATATCGAATAAAACCAAAAATGGTCTCTCTATTTGGAAAACAAGATAAACAAAGCATTTATTTTATATGGTATTGAGAAATATTGTCATCTGCATAAAGTTTTAATAACTATAGCTTACGATAATAATCTAAATGGTTTGACGTAGTGGCGACCATGACTATTTAAGTTAGGGTATGCAAAAAGTATTTTTAGATAGTTAGTTGTTGTTTCAAAACTCAACGTTATTTTCGGCAGTTACCTATTCAATTTTACTGGACGCGAAAATCATCCTTTAACTTCAACGATCAATTAAAAAAACAATTGGCCAAATTGGTTCAGACTTTGTTGAGTTATATATACGCTTAACAACACATTTGGCGATTCATTTTATATTATAGAAGATATTAGGCAAAAAGATTGCAAAAATATGACAGAGATTATTTAATGTTATGCTGAAGTTTGCACAAAAGCGACAAATCTTTAGTGTGTTCAATATTTGCGTAATATTAATATTTTAGGATTACAGTTGCAACAAAACGTTACGAAAAAATACATAGAAAGATTCATCTTTTATATGTTTTGTAACGAAACATGATAAATGATCCGAATATTAGTATTTTTACTGCAGTTTAGACGCTGTTGTAAATACAAATTTTAACTTATAATTATTAAATATCTCTGTTTACTATTTTAGACTATTTTATACCTATCTCATTTCTGGGGGTGTGAGGTGTTTTATGCACATAAATGGTACAATGGCGGACTTAATGCCTAAGGCATTCTACCAGTCAACCAAAGGTGGTGTAGAGAAAACTATGGTAGGTGCTCAATTAGTATAAAAATATATGTAATATATAATATAATAAATAAAATTTCCATACATAAAATACTACACAATAAACCTATGCATAATTACATAAATATTACAATAATACAGATACCTCCAAATTATTTTCAAATTTAACTCAAAATGATTTTATTATGCAATTAATTAAAAATTTTGAGAACATAATTTATGACATAGCGAAAGTATAGTCATAAATATCATATCTATTAGAAATTCTTTTTATTGGATGCTATCATTGAGCATGTTCGAGTCTATTCATAAGCTCACCTACATAAAGTTTGACGTGTGCTGTCAACGGTTCGTGATATGAGTGTGAATCATGTATGTTTTGTTGTGTTTTATTGACAATATCATTGACAATATTACTGCATATTCTGCTATATTCGGGATTTTGTATAATAATATACACTCAACTGGGAACTGACTAAAATTGGCATTTGTCTAGTTGTTCTAAAGTAAAGGTGACATTTGACAGCTAGACGAGTACGCTCTCATCCCCATATCTGCCGTCATTGGAATCTTATCATCATCATCAGCCTACTTGTCACGCGATATACATCAGCGTGCAAAATGTCAGCTGAACCGAAAACCGGAAAGTTTGTAAAATTTAGAACTCGAACTTCTGTACCAACCCATTACTGCCCACTGTTGGGCTCAGGTCTCCTCCGAAGAGGGGTTAGGCATAGTCCACCATGCTTGCCTAGTGCGGATTGGGGACTTCACATATCTTCAAAGGATTTTTAGAACCTTTTTCGGATATGCAGGTTTCCTCACGATGTTTTCCTTCACCGTATTTAGCCAGTGGTGTTGTGAAAAATTGCACATAAATTTTTTTTTTCACAGATTTAGAGGTACAAGCCGGCCGGATTTGAACCCGCGACCTCCCGTACGGAAGGAAGCGCTTCGACCACTCGGCCACCACGACTTTAACAGCCGAACTCGAACTTACATAAACTTATTAACTTATTCAGACACTCGCGGTTTTCTATAATACTTTCATGCATTTTAACTTACATAGTTACATACATAGTTACATCCAGTGTAAGTTAATTTATAGGTTATAAAAAGTACAATATATACTCATATGTCGTGGCAATGACTCTTGACCCGATTCCCTGCATATTGAAATCATTTGATAATGTTTTGACTGTACAACCTTCACTATCTCAAGTGCATACATATCTAAGGTCACACAAGTATTGTTAGTTTATTTGAGTGGCATCTATGTCGAAACGGATTCTGTAATCGTGTTGATTTGTTTGGCATTAGGTGTTATTAAATGTTTGTCGTGTCATTTGAAGTACTAGACATGTGGGAGGTTACTTGTTTAGGGAATGGTGAAATAGGTTTATAGTCGTGGTGGCCGAGTGGTTGAAGCGCTTGCCTCCATACGGGAGGTCGCGGGTTCAAAACTGGCTGGCGGAAAAAGATTTATGTGCAATTTTTCACAACACCGGCTAAAAACGGTGAAGGAAAACATCGTGAGGAAACCTGCATATCGGAAAAGGGTTCTAAAAATCCTTTGAAGATATGTGAAGTCCCCAACCCGCATTAGGCAAGCGTGGTGGACTATGCCTAACCCCTCTTCGGAGGAGACCTGAGCTCAGCAGTGGGCAGTAATGGGTTGTTACAGTACAGTACAGTACAGAAATAACAGTAAAATAAGCTCATAACTATAGATGTCTTTAAAAATTCTAAAAGGCTAACCACTCGTCTATGGCTGTTAAATATCACTTATACATGGTATAAACAAAGGTCAATTTTGGTTAGTTGTGTGGTTGAACGAGCGCGGGAGCAAGTGTGAAATATTTTGGAAAATTCACTGTTAAGAAAAATTAAATGAAAATGAGTTTTGTTTATCCTGCTGCAAGTATTAACGGTTACGTTTTAAAGCTTAAAGCGTGAAACATATTTATATATCATAGACATAGACATAGACATACTTTATTCTTTATTCGAGGTAAAAATGGTACAAAAGATAAAAATACAGTTTACATAATAACCCATTCAAATATTAATGTATGGTCTGTGATTATTATGTCTTTATTAATGTCCGTACTCTTCTGGTGGTGGTTAGCATGAGGAGCATCGCAAATGTAGGACTTGTTATTTCAGTTTTTGTTTATTTATTTTATTCCATTTTTATGTCTTACTAACACCTAGTTTTTAAGTTATTTTTGTTAATACTAACAACATGGACCACTGATGTCCGAATAAAGAAATTTTGAATTTGAATTAATTGTTTGACCTTTTTTCGGTCGTCTTTTAGATGTAACAAAATATTTATAATCCTCTTATAGGTCGAGAAACATCTTCCATTCTTAAGTAAACCGTTGCTAAGACACCATGACTCGTCATTTCCATTTAATTACAAAAACTTTGCTTTAATTAAAAACAATGATTTAAAATACATAATTCATTATAATTAAGAATGATTGTGAAGTGAAAGCGGTCTGATTCCGTGTAGCTCGTTATTTGGAGATCACCGCGAAATGAGAACCGGTTGACCGTCAACGAAAGCGGTTTGAATGTTTCCATTACACAACTGTATCAACAATGTTAGCCACTCAACTGGGAACGTCACTATTCGCTAGATGGCGAAACTGGGGACTTCGTTCGGAATCAATACCGTGTTTGAGCCCCTTTTTAAAAACATTTTTTTCCAATAATTTTTAATTTAGATTTTTAATGAAACCTTATATTTTTGTAAATCTTTATTACTAAACCACGCTGTATTGCATTTTCAGCGAAAATATATCATCTCCGTAAAATATGAGACGACTAAAAAATGTAAACAAAACAAGTTTTAGAACTGTGCTCAATTTTGGCTCCTGCCACAGACTTGGCAAAAGTAAACAAACCAATTTGGTTGCCGATCCCAGTTGAGTGGTTTATGGTATGTTATGCGGGAATTTATATTATCCTCTCGTCTGGGAACGTCAATTTTCGCTTCATTATGAAACTGGGGACTTCGTTCGGAATCACTATCATGTTTGAGAGTAACTTTTTTAAACCATTTTTCTCCAATTAATTTTGATTTAGATTTTAATCAAACCTAATATTTTTGTAAATCTTTGTTATTAAATACGCTGTATTGAATTTTCAAAGAATCAATGTTAAAATATAAACTTTGCCGTAAGAAGAGTTATACTTAGTAGTGATTAAGATTACCACAGCTGACATCGTAAATAAGATGGCGCATGACATAAGTAAGTGTTGCACATAAAATGAATAAAACTATTTTTGTACTGCTCTTTTTCGAAATCCCGACGTGTACAATTTTCTGCCTCTTACTGTAAACATATTTACATGTTATTTTAATAATATCGTGTCGTGTGGAAAATGGAAACACACACCATTATAAAACGTATCATTTAACAAGTGTTGAATGTCGTTGCAGAATTTGTGAATTTTATCGGTGCAATAATTATGAATTCAGGCGAAAGTGAGAGTTCTTGTATGTTACTTAATATTGGCAAGTTTTATTAAATAATTTTGTTGAATTTGTAATTTTAGCTGAATAATTTTTGGCACGGAAACGGAAGTTATTGTGCATTGTAAATGAACTTTACGTCATTTTAGTGTTTTTATTGCTATGTGAGCTAACGGATCGCGACGAACGTCCTTTAAGTACATGGATAAAAACCTGGTATTTTACTGAAGTAATTTACTTTAATTTAGAACAATCTCATTAGAATATCAGAATACTTAAATTTATTAAATGTAAGAGACGATCCATCAACTATAAAGTAATCAATTTCCCTAGAAGTTATCACATTTTATAATTAACTTTTCTGTATTTATGATATAGATAAGAAGTTTTAAGTTACCAGAAACGTGTCTGGTAACTAAACACTTCAAACTGGTAACCTTTTATTATAGCATCGTATCCTAAATAGATTTATAGATAGGTAGAAAGAGGAGATCACATTATAGCAAACTAGTAGGAGCTTTGACATTCTACAATTTTATATGAAAACTAGCTGACTCGCGCAACTTCGTCTGCGCCGAAAAAAAAAATTAGGGGTGGACTACCCCTAACATTTAGGGGATGAAAAATAGATGTTGGCCGATTCTCATAGGTACCGGATAAGCACAAAAAATTTCATCAAAATCGGTCGAGCCGTTTCGGAGGAGTTCAAGTTCGAACACCGTGACACGACAATTTTATATATTAGATTTTAATGAAACACCAAATAAGTTTTATATTGTTATCACAAGAAGGAGATACTCAATTTGCCTCTTCAAATTCTTTATTACAGTCTTTGTTACGAGCTCATTTGTAAATACTAATGTATTTCTGCTTGTTACTTTTCAAATCAAAATTATAATCATTACATACCATACTTTTGTAAGCTTATTCAAACATTTCTTAAAACGAAAATACTGTAGTTATCTTGTAATAGCTGATTGTGGATTACGATACGTCCAAACCCTCGTGGGCACATAAGTGTCATTTACATCGACCTTCATTCTTTTTATTCAAATATTACTCTCGTAACTATTGTGAAACTGTCCAGGGTTTCTGATACTGATCTGACCTTAGATACGATTAAATGGGTTGCTTCCATAATATACTCTTATTTGATAGCAAAATTACTATTTTAAAAGCTTTGTATTGCACTGGATGTAAGTTTGGGAGTGAAGCAAGCTAAATTTGATAAACTTTCCAGTTTTCGATTGAGCTGACGTTTTGCATGCAAATGCATATTGCGTGACAATGCAATAATATGACAAATGGGTCTGATCTAATTTGGAAGGTTGTCATAGGAACTCCTGTTCTAAATAAGATAGACCCGTCGTGTTTGGGTTTATTTTACTTATCTTGGCTATCGCTGTACATGACATTCAGAATCTTAAAAGCCTGTATTTTAAGGTTTTCTTTAAAATAAATTATTTATTTTTTATTGTAAGCTACTTTTAGTTTTGAATTTATATCGAATAAATAGAGACAATCATATTTGACAAAGAAATATCATTACAAAGTTTCTAAATGATGATATTGCAGAATGTAAGATGTACTTCGACAGATAAAATTGTGAAATCATTACTTTCATTTCTCATTGAAATCATTATATTTGATTAAATATAGTTATTACTTGTTTGATGATTTTTGGTTTGAACGATGTTGATATTTTAGATAATAAAGTGTATTACTAAGTTTTATAGTACTTTGAATGATTTTAGGTGTTTTAATTTTTAAACATGGCTTGGGTAGTTATGCTATTAATGGGTCGGCGCGACGGGAAAGTGTGCCGCAGAGCGTAACGCGTCGCGCCGTCCCGCATAACCCCGTGCTGGTTTCTGGCCTCAGCCGGGGTTTGGGCGAGTGTGAGCGGTTGGAGGTTTTAATGAGGTTCAACTCCCACATACATCTGGCGACTTCCTCCAACTAAAACAAGAAGTTATGCTTTTAAATAAAATGTCACTATAAACTTCTAAATGATTTACTGTATTTGAAAAATGATTGGCGTTATTTTATTAGTGTACCTAGTTCCTACTTACCTACGTGCAGTAGTTCATAAATACCAAGTTAAAACATAATTAAACTGAAGAAAAACCAAAAATTAATGACTTCTCAACGTCTACGTAGGTTACGTAGACGTTGACTTGTAACCTCGCATATCTTCGCAATAACATTCCAAAATTGAAAACCTCCTCTTTTTCAAAGTCGATCAAAGGACATACAGGAAGTGTATTGGTAGGTATATTTAAAGGTAAACCCTTTAAGGAAGCAGGATGGTATCGTAATCGGTTGCAGACGACCCATACGCATAGAAATGTCCTTATTAAGCTATTTAATGGTTTTCTTTATATATTACTTATTTTAAATAGGTCTGTGACCTTGTTGAAGTCATGTGTAGAATTCATTGTTATCATGTATAGATATGCATTGACATTGCATCCATGAGCGACGGTAACCACTTACGGTGCGGTGTTCCCGGAGCGCTATGACATGTCCCTCTTTAAACGAGGTTTAAGAAAAGTCCTGTATCGGTAGGCGATAGATAACAGCCCTTCATTGCCCTGGCATTGCAGAGGTTCATGAGCGACGGTGACCGCTTACCATAAGGTGGGCCGTAGGCTCGTTTATCTATCATGCAATAAAAAAAAAAAAAAAAAGGTGGCCCATTGGCTTCAACTACATGGCATCAAAAATTGCATTGTATCAAATCATAATAGACGGGCTTATAGGTAATTGTGTAATGCGTCGTGCCATCCTACATAGTAGTAAATAGCCCCCGTACTGAGTGCGGTATGTTTTAATGCGGTTTGACTCCCAAATACCTCACCTGCGTGGCGGTTATACGAGTAAGTCTATTCTAGTAAAATAAAAATGGAAATAAAGAGATACTAGATGGGATAAAGAGCTAACTAAGTTTGATTTAATAACTAGCTCTTGACCTATCCGATTTCTAGGTTATCATAAAGTAAGAGAGAGAGAGTAATAACGATGTAGATATGTGTTTTTAACAATTAGCTAAAAGTATTTTCAAAATATTCTGGTCCAAAGTGTACCAGCAGCTTTTGCGATCTCATCTGCCCAACGTCTGAATGGTTGGACCAGAATAGCTAGAGACAGGAACTTGTGGAAAGGCTTGGAGGAGGCCTCTGCTGAAGAGCAAACAGATAGGGGTTTTGAGGCAAATTTATAACTTTTTTTTTCTTATTTTTTTTGTTTTTAGATTAATTTAGTTTTAAGCACATTGTATCTTGTCTGAATAAAAGGCTATTTTATTTTATTTATTTTCAAAATAGGTTCTGTTCTCTACAACATCATAAAATCAATCCAATTTATGTTTTTTTAAGATCGGTATAGATAGACAAATGCACAAACAAGATTCACCTACTAGACCAGAACACAATCTACACACTCATGCAAATTTTCTTTGTAAACCGTATAAGACTATTTTCTATGTGAAATGCATCGTCTACCGTAAATAATAGTACGATTGTAGATAATCGATGCTATCTACTCGATTGCACAATTCGGATCTAAATCGGATCCGAATCGATTGGACTCGATTATCCGATTGCACTGGGTCATTTAATCTGTATTACTGTTTAGAAAATCATGGGAAAATGAATGCATAGTAAAGTATGCGCAAAGTAAGACGGGCCGCAGCGCAGCATCTGAATCACTCAACTGGGATCGGCAACCAAATTGGTTTGTTTACTTTTGCCAAGTCTGTGGCAGGAGCCAAAATTGAGCACAGTTCTAAAACTTGTTTTGTTTACATTTTTTAATCGTTTCATATTTTATGGAGATGATATATTTTCGCTGAAAATGCAATACAGCGTCGTTGAGTAATAAAGATTTACAAAAATATAAGGTTTAATTAAAAATCAAAATTAAGAATTATTGGAAAAAAATGTTTTTAAAAATGGGCAAAACATGGTAGGTATTGATAAAGAACGAAGTCCCCAATTTCGCTATCTAGCGAATAGTGATGTTCCCAGTTGAGTGGTTAATACTTACGAGGTTTAAGAAAAGTCCTGGAGGTATAGTGAGTGATTCTGGAGTGGTTTCTTTAACATTGAAGAGACTCGAGATGAACTCAATAAACACTTACCATCAGATGGGCCGTAAGAGCGTTTATCTGTCTTGTAATAGATCCCTACTATAATATTAAAAGCGAAAGTAACTATTTGTCTGTTTGTAACGCTTTCCCGATTAAACCTCTCAACCGATTTTGATTAAATTTGGCACAGACAATCTTTAGACCCTGAGAAAGAACATTGGCTACTTATTAATTAAAAGTGACGCAGACAAAGTAGCGTGGGCCCGCTAGTAAGAAATAAACTTAAGCGTAATCAATAAATTTTCATAATTTAAAATTGAAATATTATACTGTACCTGGTTCACAGAACACTGATGGCACTAAAATCATAATAACACCCGCATAGACGAACCAAACAGTAAATTTCCAACATAAAGTATTTATATAACACAAAGTCACATTTTTACTAAACTTCATTTTAACTATTATCTTCTAATTACACTTAAATGCAAGTAATCATATTTGATTACATTGTTTTTTCGTAAATTAAAAATGGCGGCTAAAAAGCGCGCGCACGCCGATCGCGGTTTGTATAGAATGAACTTTTTTGAACGAATTCTCTTCTCCCGCCAACCGAGCGTTTTGTTTATGCTTGCCTGCAATTTTCCGCTCTGCATGCATAAATTATACGGAAGCTGTTCTGTACTTAGTGACCATTGAGCGTTTTGTTATTTTTAAAGGAAAATTATGGGGAAATGCTCAAGTGGATTTTATCTTGAGAGTTTTTTACGACTTTAAATTTTAAATTACGTCTTATATCTTTTGTATTATTGAATGTTACTTTTTGTTGGGTTTGTTCAAAATGAATAATATGTATAATTTACCAGATTTTTTAGTGATTTGTTGAATCAAATTTATCATTATTTCTAAATTGTTTTGTAAAATCTTTTAGCAATATTGGAAGTATATTCATAAATATGTAAATACTTATTAGGTATGTCTCACGCTGCGCAGGCCGATTGTTACATAAACAAAATGCAATAATTGCTAAATATAAGAATTTTCATCATCTTGTTTTGAAGATATATTTAATTTTAAGTTTTATAGATTCTTTATATACAGAAGTAGACGGTGAAAATTAAAGAGGCAGGCTTTTATACAGGAGATATCGGGCGGCGCGACGGGAAAGAGTGCTGTGACCGTAACGCGTCGCGCCGTCCCTCATAACCCCGTACTGAGTTCTGGCCTCAGCCGGGATTCGGATGCTGAGTGTGAGCAGTTGGAGGAGGTTTAGTGCGGTCCTCCCACATACTCTGCCCGCGGGGCGGGCGGGAATCCGGTGATTTCCTCCAACTAAAAAAAAAAGTATACAGGAGATAAAATATTTTTGCTTAAAATATAACACAGCGTAGTTTTAATCATAAATAATTAAAAACCATTAGGTTTCATTAAAAATCGAAAACAAAATTCTCCAGTCTTGCCGTGAAAGATCAATCCATCATTTCCAGTATACCAAGGAACTCCTAAAAATAATTACAATAGCAAAATCAACACCACAGTGGTAAAAGAGACAAGACTTACATTTTAAATGATTTTAAGAGAACCATGTGTAATGTGATATCTAATAAAGTACCATTTTATTATCAAATGTCTCTAAAACAATTCCTGTACCAACCCATTACTGCCCACTGTTGGGCTCAGGTCTCCTCAGAAGAGGTATTAGGCATAGTCCACCACGCTTGCCTAGTGCGGATTGGGGACTTCACATATCTTTAAAGGATTTTTAAAACCCTTCTCCGACATGCAGATTTCCTCACGATGTTTTGAACCCGGATTTGAACCCGCGACCTCCCGTTCGGAAGGACGCGCTTCGACCACTACCCCACCACGACTTTGAAAACAAAGCAAGTTAACAAAGTATTATCATAAGTTATTAACCTGTACGGTCGATCTGATATGTGAACTGAAATATGACATAGATTACATCGTTTACGAAATTTGATGGTCCACTCGTCTTGTGATGTAAGGAGGTTAAATATACAAGATAAATTTCTATAAATTAAGTAAAAACATAATTTAATTATTTTAAATTTCATAGCATGATAAGCAAATAAGGATCGTCGCTCATGAGACTACAACGGCAACGCATTTGAGACCAGTATGACAGTAAATAGTGCTTGTTGCGTAACGCGTCGTACCATCTCCCATAACTCCATGCTGGGTTCTGCATATTTCTGACCTTTGAGGTTGGGACGCCGAGTGTAAGCGATTGGAGATTTTACTCCGAGAATTTACTCCAACTAAAAAACCCATCACCTGGATGTATGTAATGTAATCTTGGCTTCTAAAAATAACATTTCAGTGGTTAGTGCTATTAGCTATGTCACTTTACAAATTAATGATCACATCTATAAGCGTCAACCTTTATATGACGTGATGATGCTCCTTGTGCTAATATTATTATTGGACATGATAATAATATCTTAAACTATCATTCACATCTCGAAGTCAACTTTGGAGGCCCAAAGAAACCTATAAAAATATGCAATTTTATGGTAGCGTCAGTACCAGAGGTATCTTTATATAATGCATGATTATTCTTAAACGTCGTTTAAAGAGATATCTAACTACCCGAGTGCGGGAGAAAGAGTGTGTTATAGCCCGTTCCCGAACACAGGGTCGAAAATCAATTATTGCGATATAAAATGACTATCGCCGCTCAATTAAATGTACGTTCCTATGAAAATCCAAACCCGTAACATACAATGCGCACGTACCTGGATAAATTACAATGACGGCTCCTGGCTCCAATCTTGGCGACTGCGACACACAGTACCACACTGGTCGATGGTTTTACAACGTTTTACGATGATCTTGATAAGGTTAATAAAATGAGTAGTGCACGTAAAGATTGCGTTCGAATTAGTGCTCCGTATGATGCTTGAATCTTTCGCGTAATGGCCGAAGACAAAAGGTGTATGTCATCGTCAGGCGTTTTTATCTTGATAAAACCCGCGCATAGAACAACAAAAATGTTCGAAATTTGAATTCCACATTCAAAGTAAACAAATAGGCGGCGATTTGAATTATATGAAATCGAAACAACCCGAACTTACATAGTAATTACATAAAGCTTGTAAAAATGCGTCAATTTCCGACATCCTAACAAAATCTCTAGTAGCTCTCTCCGCAGTTTTAATTTAAAGAATTAAGTATAGGTATAAGACAGCTAAGAGTGACTTGTTTATACTATGTAGTTATACATTGTAAATATCTCTGTTCTACTTTGTTCCCCTCTATAGCTGACAAAGGGGACAATAAGTTGACGCTTTGTCTATAATAATGCAGATTGCCCGCCATTATTCTGATGAAGGTTTAAAAACAGTCCTAGGCATTGTTTTATTGTACTAAAATGTCTTGTAAAATTCATGAAACTCATATTTGGTTTCAAAGACATTGTAGGAAATCAAAAGCTGCCAGTGCAAAGAAAACTTCAGATCAAGAAATTTAATAAAAACAATAATAAACTTAGAGCAAAAAATATGACGCAATCTGTATTATACAATGTTCACTCCAATTCGAAATTTAAAAAGCGCGCCAACATGAATCGTACATTTAAAAAGTATATTTATAAATGAGGTTTTAATCACTGTTAATAAAATTATTTAATAGATGGCGCTTTAGTTGCTAGTAGTTTTGCCTTTATAATGTTTGTTAACATTCAGACGCCTACAGACATTTAACTTAACTTTTATTGGTTCCAATTCATTATTCTCAATTCTGTCAGGGTAATATGCTAAGTTTAAGAACTGCAAGATCCAAACAACAAACAATAAGTTAATTAAAAAAATATTTAATTTACATCCAAAATTTACTTAGGCAATTTACAATCATCCTAACAGGTACACCATGGGCGTGTAATAAGGTGCATAGAAATAATAATAAGGGTAGTAAACAGGGTAGGAGATCAAGGGTGCAGGAATACACATATTCTGTATTACGCAGATAGTTCCCGTAGCGTTGGGCTTTTTCTCACAACTCACTTGATATTCTTCAAAATAACATAATAATAAAAAAAGGAATGATTTGATGATCATTCTGGAAAAAACAAATATAAATAAATAAAAGAAGCAGATAAAAAGTGAAATGGGGGTTCTTAGAGTCAGGGATCAAATTATTCACAGGTAATATAAAAATAAAAGTCGTGGTGGCCGAGTGGTCGAAACGTGTCCTTCTGAATGGGAGGTCGCGGGTTAAAATCCGGCCGGCTTGTACCTCTAAATCTAAATGTGAAAAAGATTTATGTGCAATTTTTCACAACACCACTGGCTAAAAACGGTGAAGGAAAACATCGTGAGGAAACCTGCATATCGAAAAAGGGTTCTAAAAATCCTTTGAAGATATGTGAAGTCCCCAATCCGCACTATACAAGCGTGGTGGACCTTATCCCTCTTCTGAGAAGACCTGAGCCCAACAGTGGGCAGTAATGGGTTGGTACAGGAACAGGAACAGGAATATAAAAGGCACGACACGATTCTACAGGTGAAGCATAAAGCAACAACAATGTTGGACTAAATATTCATTAAACTACTATTCCTATATGTAAAAATACTAATCTTTTTTTTTATTGCCAAGTAGGCAGACGACCCAACGGACCACCTGATCATAATCGTATTGTTTCATTTATTCCAAATTTTTATGTATATTTGGAAGGAAATATTATGTATTGGAGATAGGTATAACATTTTCGTAATGAACAATCTTCTTACCTGTACTTATAATTGAATAGTGTGTGCTTCTTCACACTAGTAATAAACTAAGACACAGTACATTTTATTATGTAGGTATTTATTTTAATTTCACATCATTTTGGTTGTCTTTATATAAATCTACAAACAACTAACACAATCACGTGTAAATGAAGTAAGAACATAAAACTATGATTAATTTTTAACGAGCTGAAACTTAATGCGAGTAAACAACTTTTATTATAAGATTAAATCGTGTTGAACAACTTTTACGTTTACCTGCCTATTGTATACTTTGCCAAATTTGGTTCCTTAGTCAAAATCAAGAACCGCTAATTTATCAGTGTTTTTCTACTCTATTATCCAGTAATATACACATAAACCTTCCACTTGAAATACTCTATTATAACAAACAACATAAAAATCCGTAGTTTTAATGATTTAAAATACACATATAGAGACAGACTTTGTTTTATACTACCTATGTAGTGATAATCAATACGTAATGATTATATTTTGTAAACATTAGCTGCAATTAACAGTTCCATATTGCAAGTATCTATCGTGTCCATCCTTTAACACGTTTACTGCTAAACGAGCCTGCTGCTGCTGCTACTGTACCTAAATGACTGGAACTTTATTGTGGCAAGAATTAAAGTGACCTTCCCTGTGGTGCTAAGAACATACTTTTGTTAAAGGAAAAGGGTTTACACGTGTAGCCCTAACGTCTGATCATGGTGCGGGCCGATAACACCTCGTGTCACAGCGAACCTGTTACAGTAGTTTCTGCCTCTCGTGGCGACCAATAGCGTACCAGATCCTGAATCGCGCTATCGATGTTTGCAACGTTCGGCGACATAAATACAACGTCTAAAATCTACTACAGTGGGTTTCGGCCTGACCGATACACCACCTCGGTTGGACTTCCCTTTAGCCATAGTTGACTGATACCCAAACCTCTAAAATTAAAACCAGCGCTGTATTGGCATTTGTCCTGCTGGTATGTGTCAATGTTCAGCATTATGCTGAGTCACAGCTGATTTGTGGTGAAAGAGAAATTTCTCGCAATTATTTTTTGTGTATTATTTTCTTTTGTTTTTTGTATCTTTGTATGTTTCTTTTTTTTCTTCACAAATAAAGAATGTCTATGTCTAAAATCTATTCCAGACTGTTAATGCATGTTCACAAGTACATCTAATCTCAATTCACTTCACATATTCCTACAGATTTCATAAACAATATTTTGAATCGTGCAAACGTAAGACCGGCGTCGGTCAGTCTGACACGTACCCCTCGATATAATATGCGCATACATAAACTATATTGAAATTATTTTCAGTTTTATGTATCTGCGATAAAGTCAACGTTGTGAACATGTTTGATATGTTAAAAGTATTTCTTTTGGTAAGGAATGATGTTGAGTTAAAGAAATGTATTATACTTATTTAAGACTTTTTTCAAGCTATAATTAACTTGCAATGGATGTAACTAGGTAGGTATGTAAATTTGGATGGAATCTTGTAAGTTAAATTTGAAAACGTTGACACACACAGGTATATATCCACTCAACTGGGAACGTCACTATTCGCTAAATGGGGAAACTGGGGACTTCGTTCGGAATCAATACCGTGTTTGAGCCCCTTTTTGAAAACATTTTTTTCCAATATATTTTAATTTTGATTTTTACTTAAACGTTATATTTTTGTAACTATTTATTACTAAGCAACGCTGTATTCCATTTTCAGCGACAAAAATTTCATCTCCGTAAAATATGAGACGATCAAAAAATGTAAACAAAATAAGTTTTAGAACTGTGCTCAATTTTGGCTCCTGCCACAGACTTGGCAAAAGTAAACAAACCAATTTGGTTGCCGATCCCAGTTGAGTGGATAAGTAGTTACATCCAGTACAAAACAATTTAAAGCTTGTAATATCTTTCTTTAATTTCTACTATGACTTATTCTTTAATAACCAACAAAAGAAACCTTACACCTTTTGTATTTGTAGTTGTACCGACTTTTACAATACCGTATATTTTATTCTCTTCCAGCTCACAATAATAACAACAGCCCGAACATACCGTCTTCCCAAACGCCGTTCACAGCACCACAAGACAAGCCCACAAATATATTTCCCGCCAGAATTGAGAAAAAGGGCACACAACGTTCTCACAGACCTAAAGATACCTAATAAACAGTTTTGTGCTGAGATGCAGCTTCAACCAGAAAGACAGTACATGGTTCTACCGTGGTGGTACCATTATTGCCAGAAGATTGAGGAGTTGAAGGAAAAGAAGTATATGAACAGCCCATATTTTATACCGACTTATAGAAATATACTGAATAAAGTCAAAGCGTATAAGAATTTGAAGTTTATTAGCGATCAGAAGATAAAGGATTTGAAGAGTTTTGAAATTAGAAATGGTATTGGTAATTAAATTCTGTGTTGTAAAAATAGTTTTTTTATTTTTTTATTGCCACGCAGGCAGACGAGCTAACGGCCTAATCGTAAGCGGTTACCGTTGCTCATGGACCTCTGCATTGCCAGAAGACATTGCGGGGCCGCTACCTACGGCCTACCCTTAAGGACTGTATTATCTAATTGTTGAAATTCTGTGTTGAAAACAGTTTTACTAATATAACTATCAAGATTTTTGTTTAAGTGACGTATTTAAAAACTTTTTATCAATTACCATTTATAGAATTGTACTATTTATAGAATACCATTTAATAGAAAATTTGCTCTGATAAATTGTGTAGGCGCTGCGGCATCAGATGTCTATCTTTATAGTTTTACCTATTTCTCTATTATACTAATATAAAGTAACCAAAGTGGTAAGGATATTTCCTGAAAAAACTCCTGAAAATTCAAAATAGCAGAAGCGTAGGAGAGAGATAGGGTTTTCATAATTTCTATCGCTTCGCAACAACAACTTCGCTTTCTACTCCGAAAGTTTTAATTATGATATATTTTGCGTGTAATATGTCATTCCTGTTGCTACTTTACAATCGAAATTCGACGAATACATGTCCGTTTTTGTAGACCTGTAAGTAGATTTCTCCATCGCCTTTTACACCAAATACCTACCTAATACTTATTCTTAACATGTAACTTTACATTGAAAAACTTCAACTCTATTCTGTCTGTACCAGCCCATTACTGCCCACTGCTGAGCTCAGGTCTCCTCAGAAGAGGGATTAGGCATAGTCCACCACGCTTGCTCAATGGGGATTGGGGAGTTCACATATCTTCAAAGGATTTTTAGAACCCTTTTCCGATATGGAGGTTTCCTCACGATGTTTTCCTTCACCGTTTATAACTAGGGGTGTGCGAATAATTCGAACTCACGAATTATTCGTTCCGAATCGAATACGAATATTCGATTCGAAACTCGAATCGAATAATTCGAATCTTCGAATTATTCGAAATTCGCCGAATATTCGAAAAAATTCGAATAATTCGAAAAGTTTCGAATATTCGTCGAATTTCGAATAGTATCGAATTCGACTACGACGACTACGACTATTTTGTAGACATCTAGCCCATCAAAGATATTATCTACTAAATACAAATTCTTGTCCTATTTCTGGTGCATCGTCGCAATCAAATTCGATACTATTCGAAATTCAACGAATATTCGAAACTTTTCGAATTATTCGAAATTTTTCGAATATTCGTCGAACTTCGAATTTCGAATCGAATTTTAATATTCGATTCGATTCGATTCGAACGATATTCGCACACCCCTATTTATAACCAGTGGTGTTGTGAAAAATTGCACATAAATCTTTTTCACATTTAGATTTAGAGGTACAAGCTGGCCGGATTTGAACCCGCGACCTACTGTACGGGAGGAAGCGCTTCGACCTACTACTTTCAACTCTATTACTTTAACCACACTGAAACCTCCCGCCGCTCACGCTCGACTTCCGATCCCCGGCCGGGACAGAACCCGGTACGAGGCTGGTAGGGGGGAAAGGACACGTTCGCGATTGTCACTCACGTATCGCCCCGTCACCCCCGGACGTCGAACCGGCAGTCGTCGGTGAAACGACCACCGGCTCCCTCGGTAGGCGGGCCAAAACAACAACAACTCTATTACTACAAATATACATAACCTAAAAATACACCCACAACATAATATGCCTACAACACCCAAGATTTTATACGTAGGTTTTATTCCAGTCTTTTGATGATACGAAGTACCATTAGAGAAGTTCAAACGTATCTGAAGGTTTTAAAAGCACTGTGCTGTGTGGAAACATTCGTTTTGCTAATAAATTATTTTTGGACAGTTATGAAGAAAAGTCAATAGTATTTTTTTAAATTTGGTTGTATTTCAAGGAGTATAGGTGAGGCGGCTTTTTAGGGTCTAAACTATGATGAAAACAAAGGTCTTTGATAAAAGTTGAATGACTTGAAAAGATCAATTTTTTGCGTATTAAAAATGAACTAAGTTGTATTTTGACGGATCATTCGCCCTTCTTCAGCTGGTCCAAAGTTACAGATCCATATTTAAATATTAAAGAAATTGCGGGTCCCACAAAATACTCATAGCACAATGTTAGCCAAGTTATAGTGAGTTATACCATAGATCTCTGTTCCTGTACCAACCCATTACTGCCCACTGTTGGGCTCAGGTCTCCTCAGAAGAGGGATTAGGCATAGTCCACCACGCTTGCGCAGTGCGGATTGGGGACTTCACATATCTTCAAAGGATTTATAGAACCCTTTTCCGACATGCAGGTTTCCTCACGATGTTTTCCTTCACCGTTTTTAGACAGTGGTGTTGTGAAAAATTGCACATTAATCTTTTCCACATTTAGATTTAGAGGTACAAGCCGGCCGGATTTGAACCCGCGACCTCCCGTTCGGAAGGAAGCGCTTCGACTACTCGCTCACGAGTCATTCCATTTAAAATCGTCTAAAAATGAAAAAAATGGTTGCTGCATGATTTTAGATTTTGATGAAATTTTAAGGGATTCATCTCTAGGGTCCCTAAGAATGAAATTCACACATATTTGATTTCTATGAGCACCCGTTTCCGAGCATTTAAATAAAAACTTTCAAAAATCTCCTTTTTTTAGGTTATTTAAAATTTCCTCAAAGTTTTGTCTGTTTAAATTTTTGTTCATTATTAAAGCGGAATCCTTAGGGGGACAGACTATATTTTGATAAAACTCAACGATAATTTTGTTTATAGCGACCTACCATTAGCGAGAGCAAACCAAAAATGAGTGTTTTTTACTCATTTTTCGTGAATTTCAAGCGACTCTAGCGACTAATCGGTTATGAGTTAAGAACTTCTGGTTGACAGGAATTAAGTACACATATCAGAGACAAAATTTAGCCATTGATCGACCTGAGCAGCCCACTCTTTCTGGAAGAAAACCTTGCTTGAAGTTTTGAATTTTTGAAAAATCCCATTTTTCAGCCTACAAAACGAAGGTGTCTACTGCGAGATAAAATTCTAAAATTTTCAGAATCTTTTGTTCTTAGCTTTAACTTTGAAGGACTGCATCGCTTGTTTTGTTATTTTAATGTGTAGTGCACTTACCGGTCGTTTATTGGCAGCAAAAATTACGTCGATATTTTTTATTTTTTCCTAAATTATATAAGGGTACGAGCCTAAACACGATGAAGTTATCTTGTTTAATGACGGAGTTCCCATAGCCACCTTCCAGCTCCATCATCAGACCTTGACATTCAGCCTCTACGTAAAGATCTCACCAGGACGCTTCATTAGAGCCTGAACACGATGAAGTTATCTTGCTTAATGACGGAGTTCCCATAGCCACCTTCCAGCTCCATCATCAGACCTTGACAATTATCCTCTACACAAAGATCTCATCAGGACGCTTGATTAGAGCCTAAACACGATGAGATTATTTTGCTTATTGACGGAGTTCCTATAGCCACCTTTCAGCTCCTTCATCAGACCTTGACATTCATCCTCTACGCAAAGAACTCATCAAGACGCTTCATTAGAGCCTAAACACGATGAGGTTATCTTGCTTATTGACGGAGTTCCTATGAATGTCAAGGTCTGATGATGGAGTTGGAAGGTGGCTATGGGAACTCCGTCATTAAACAAGATAACCTCATCGTGTTTAGGCTCGTACCTTTATATATAATTTAGGAAAAAATAAAAAATATCGACGTAATTTTTGCTGCCAATAAACGACCGGTAAGTGCACTACACATTAAAATAACAAAACAAGCGATGCAGTCCTTCAAAGTTAAAGCTAAGAACAAAAGATTCTGAAAATTTTAGAATTTTATCTCGCAGTAGACACCTTCGTTTTGTAGGCTGAAAAATGGGATTTTTCAAAAATTCAAAACTTCAAGCAAGGTTTTCTTCCAGAAAGAGTGGGCTGCT
Source organism: Trilocha varians (assembly GCA_030269945.2). Lineage (NCBI taxonomy): Eukaryota > Metazoa > Arthropoda > Insecta > Lepidoptera > Bombycidae > Trilocha > Trilocha varians. The sequence goes on from AP028259.1 coordinate 2,084,107, forward strand.
CAGGTCGATCAATGGCTAAATTTTGTCTCTGATATGTGTACTTAATTCCTGTCAACCAGAAGTTCTTAACTCATAACCGATTAGTCGCTAGAGTCGCTTGAAATTAACGAAAAATGAGTAAAAAACACTCATTTTTGGTTTGCTCTCGCTAATGGTAGGTCGCTATAAACAAAATTATCGTTGAGTTTTATCAAAATATAGTCTGTCCCCCTAAGGATTCCGCTTTAATAATGAACAAAAATTTAAACAGACAAAACTTTGAGGAAATTTTAAATAACCTAAAAAAAGGAGATTTTTGAAAGTTTTTATTTAAATGCTCGGAAACGGGTGCTCATAGAAATCAAATATGTGTGAATTTCATTCTTAGGGACCCTAGAGATGAATCCCTCAAAATTTCACCCAAATCTAAAACGGTGCAGCTTTGCTGATTAGACGATTTTAAATGGAATGACCCTCACACGACTTATTACCACGACCATAGGTTATACAACATTATCTATAACAAATACTCCAACAAAAATCGCGATATCAGTACGTATGTTTATTAATAATAGGGTTAATGATAAGCCTAAATAATAACTGAAATCACAAGTGTTTACTGGCGCTTACAAAACACTTGAACTAATCTGCTATATTCCGGATTGATAAGCATTATTATTTTTTGATATTACACTATATTAGTTGCTAAATACTAAAAACAAGTATTGTTAAGTTTTATAACAGGAAAAAGTAGTAAATTGTGAATAAACAGAAGGTTTAATGCAGATGGTATGATCAATAGTCAAACTTATTTTCAATCTTCCTGCTAGGTTTTTATATAAACTAGGGATGTTGTGAATGTCGATTTTTGGACATTCGCGAACGCGAATATTCAGTTTTGACATTCGCAAATGCGAATGCGAATGTTGACCTTTCAAACAAAAATTTCAAGGTTATTTACTGACAAGTCAACTGTATCTTCCAAAAGTCATTAAAATTTACAGGTACTACAAAATATGTACCTATATTTTACCTATGCTGGATCTACTTGAGAAGTAAGAGGTACTTGCCTCCCCCTCGCCAAATAACTGAACCCCCTTCGCAAATTATTTTGACAACAGAAGGTCGTAGACACATCGAGTTTGGGCTCATTTTAAAGGGCAAGTAGAGGCTCTGTCAGATACCTTCTACATCCACAAAATATGCGCATAACTTTTGTCAAAACATTCGCATGATTATTTGCGAATGCGAATATAAAAAATATGTGAATATTCGCGAATGCGAATGCGAATATTCGTTACATCCTTAAATATAAACCCCTGTAGAGGAGAGCATGCCCAGTCTGTCATGAAATAGAAATAGTCTGTATGTTTTTGTTATGTTTGTTCCTTTATTACTTTAGTTTGAATGAACCAATTTGAATAATTCTAGTGTTCGCTGAAAGGTGATGATCGTCTCATTTTTTTAACTTCAAAACTTTTGGATCTGTGCTTAAAAATGTGTATTTTTAACGGACAGAACCAGTATTTTATACTTTATATTTTTTACACTCACAAAATAATAAAAATTAAAAAGCACTCTTTCTTTCGTCAGTACAAAGTGTAAAAGTAAAAAGTAAAGTAAAGTAGGCGGAGGCATTAATTTGATTAAACTAATCACCTAATGTAACCATTACAGCATATATTTTACGTGTGTAAAAATACGTGTGCACATTGTGTGTCTTTCTATACTTTTCGTCGTAATTCGAAAATTGAATGTAAAATTCAAAAGCACGTAGGATTTTTCCGAAATTGAAATGTCGCAATTTTGACAAAACGTTAAGGCTTTATTTGGTGATAATAATTGTATTATGGTAAATAGATCACGCCCACATTGGCTATGTGTTTTGTTTTTATTTCGTTGTGAATTTTACTTGAAAAGTATTTTGTAATAGTCTGGTTTTTAAACGTATTCAGACACTCGCGGTTTTCTATAATACTTTCATGCATTTTCAACGGGTTCTTACCACGATATTTAATTAATTGAGTTGTCTCGATATTTCAACGTTGTTGTAAACGTCGTGATCACGAGAAGACTGGATACTGCGGGTTATCTATCGATTTAAGAGCAAACAAATCTGTCTACCCTCTTTCTCGTTCGCTTTTGGGTAGTAACACTGGAACTCGAACTCACATCACGACACACCACATTCACTGTATCTGTTGAAATATCGAGACAACTCAATTGATTAAATATCGTGGTAAAAACCCGTTGAAAATATATAAAAGTCTGGTTTTTCATGACGAATCCTAAGAAGTTAGTTTTAATATTAAGAATTGAAATTTATTAGATAAGGCTTTTAATAAGATAATAAAGCAGTAAACGTTTTGTAGCTGAGATGATTTTGATATAAATAAATCGATAAATTCACAATTCTATTCAAAATGTGTATTATGTCAATGACGTAGATTGCACTGCATTGCAACACCACTGTGAACTCTTCAAATGTAATATATTGCTTTCAAGGGTTGTCTGGAAGAGATCGCTCTTAGCGATGAGACCGCCCATTGCATGTATTCTTTGCTTTATTTTCTGTACGTGTTATTTTCTGTTTTGTATGCAATAAAGTGTATTCATTCATTCATTTAAAATTTTGTTTGTATTATGATTATTTATAATTTTCGTTAAAGTAATTTTGAGTTCCTTTAGTGAGTTTCAATTTCTAGATAAAGTAAGTACTTACACCATTCCAACTAAACAACTTTGGTCAAGGAATAATCATTTCTATTCTCTTCCACTTAAGGGTCAATTTTGAAAGAATATTACAACAGATTGGCTAGTAGGTATGTTTACAAAACACCTCGTTAACTGTTTAGTGTTGTGAGTAATGAGTGAGAGATTGGACTAATCTTTGGTTTGCTATGCGCTATATTTTTGGATATTTTATAGTGAGTATAAGAGGATTTTGTAATAGATATAAGAAAATAGAGAAACTTTGAATTGTAGGAAATATATAAGCGGTGAAGGAAAACATCGTGAGGAAACCTGCATGTCGGAAAAGGGTTCTAAAAATGATATATGTGAAGTCCCCAATCCGCACTGGGCAAGCGTGGTGGACTATGCCTAATCTCTCTTCTGAGGAGACCTGAGCCCCACAGTGAGCAGTAATGGGTTGGTACAGGTTGGTAGGAAATATTAGTCAAGTTATATTGAAATAGAAAACTAAAACAATCTGTATACTTCTCAATTTTGCTTAGAAATAAAAGATTTATAGAAAACCTTTCATATCATATCATTGTAGAAAACAATATTTTTTAGACCACAAAATTTAAAACAAATTTTGTACAATTACAGATATCATTCACCATTTACACAACACAATCAAGAAGACATGATTCCTCTTCAGAAGAAAGCATCGAGAACCTTCTGTACTACAAAGACTGTCGGCATAAAAACGAAGAACCAACAACAAAATCTCCTGAACCACTAAAGCTTAGAGCTGGACCTGAGCCCCCCAAAGAACCACCATGTCCATTCCCCAGAATGTGTTGTTCTATGACATGTGGTAATGAATGCAGTCAACCCTTTAATGGCATCCCTATTGAGCCTCAAAGGTCTATACCAATGGGTCCAAACAGACCCGTACAACCACCAATAAGTCCCATGAGAAAGAAGAAGTTAAGGACATTGGATATGATGCCTCCGATTGGTGGGAGAAGGAGCATGTCTTACACAAAAGAGAAGATCAAGAGTCTGATCTCACAGGATGATGATATCAGAAAGATACTGAAAGACCTCGTAAGGGTGACGATGCAGAAGGTGGATTTGTTGGAGATGATTAATAAGAAAAGGAATAATGATGAACAGGACGATGATGATGTTGATGATTATGTTCAGCAATAAATAATTAGTGATAGTTTTGTTTTAATTAGAATTAGCAAATCCTGATACTATCCTAATAAGGGGTAGGCCATATAAAGTTTGCATTTTTCAAAAGTTCGACTATCATGATGGCTGTGTGGCATGTTGTGCCATCCTGTTGAAACCAAATGTCGTCCATACTCTTCAACTTTTGGAAACAAAAATTCGTTAAGCATGGCACGGTAACGCTCGGAATTGACCGTAACGGCGGCTCCTTGCTCATTTTCCAATGATACCGCCGGACCAAAACCCACACCAAACCGTAACTCTTTGTGGGTGCATTGGCTTCTCAATGGTGACGTGTGGATTTTCCGACCCCCAGATGCGACATTTTTGCTTATTGACATAGCCTCCGAGGTGAAAATGGGCTTCATCTGACACACACATTTCTTACAGTTTGGACTGAAGACTCACCACTTTGGAAGTAACTTTTCAATATTTCCCAATTTTGTTCTAGCGTATAGCATCCCATTTCGTAAATGTCAAATCTTTAGCTAAACTATGAACACAAATTGAATGACTTTTGAGCTGTCATTCTCTAAATAAACAGTAGTTCAAAATGCAAACGTTAGACTGCCTACCCATTATGATTAGTGGTTTTCGCTAGCAAGGATACATAAATAAGCATTCTGTTCATTATTACAAGACGCAGATGATTGTGGGTATGTTGCTCATGAGTTTTTTTAAAGCAAAAGCATTGAGCTGTCACCCAACACTGGAATGATACGAGGCAAATACAGTTTAAAGTGGACCGTGGATGACCGCAGCTATACATTCACAATATTATTATGTTATTTATTGCAATACGTAAAATACTAATACTATCTGAAAAAGTGCAAATAGTAGAAGACTATACAAATATAAAGTAAATACAAACGAATATGTGATAGATAACAGCCTACTTTGCCCTGGCATTGCAGAGGTTCATGAGCGACGGTGACCGCTTACCGTCAGAAGAGATGTAAACTGGACTTGCTAAAAATTTTCTTAGCCGTAGGCTCGTTTCTCTATCTTGCAATAAAAAAAAGAATAGAATAATCGCGGGGGAGTACCTGAAAAACAACGATTAAATAAAAATCACGTTGCTCAAATTTAAACACTTCAGTACACTTGAAATTTCTTTTCTTCCTAAAATACATCTCGTCTCAAAAGTAAAATTGAATTATACTCGTTTCCAGAGTCATGGGAGGAATCGTTAGCAGCCGGAAGTTGGGCAGGCACAATTATCATGCATTAAACAGCCAGCCCGTCGGGATCCAACGCTAAAAACAATGTGAATCGCCAAAATTCTACGTTATTTTTGGATTATTCTCTTTATTATTTCAAATGACCTGCTGTTGTTATGTTTTCTGGAGCTGTGTGTTAGGTAATTGCAAATAATAGGTTGATAATTGTCACATAGAATTCATTGTATTGTAGGCGTTGTCTTGTTTTGGATTCAATTAGGTAAGTAACCTAGTGAATTTAAACACTGACTGTTTTGATTGCGAACATCATTATCCTCATCAGCCTATAGACGTCAACTACTGGACATGGGCCTCTCTCAAACCTCGCCACAAAACCGATCTTGCGCCGTCTGCATCCATTGACTTCCTGCGATCCTGCCCAGGTCGTCCATCCATCTTGTGGGAGGTCTGCCTACGTGAGAATAGTTCACCTTTCTAACAAATAAACGTTGATTCAAACATTGATGAAGTCGTGGTGGCCGAGTGGTTGAAGCCACTCGGTCACCACGACATGTTTCTATAATATTGCACATTTTTATATGAGAACTTAGAGAGAATATAGTCGGATAACTATTCACGCTGTGGGTAGGTTTTCCACTGCTCATGAGAGCAATGGCCACCGCTTATGAACAGGAGGCTCGTTCATCTGCCTACTAGGGAATAAAAAGTTTATTACCAGCAAACTATTTCTTAACTACTGAGTCTCACCTATACTAAAATTATAAATGTTAAAGTAACTAGTGTCTGTCTATTTGTTAAGCTTTCCTGCTTAAACCTCTCAATCGATTTTGATGAAATTTGGCACAGACAATCTTTAGACCCTGAGAAAGAACATAGGCTACGAAATCACTGCGAAAAAGGGATGAACAAAAAAGGGGTTTTAGAGTTGACGACATTGCGAGCAGCTATTGATTACTGTTTTAGAGATTCTGAAATTCTCTTATTATGTACTATTTTTCACTACATTAAATTCAAACATATAAATTTTTCAGATTAAATACTGACAACCCATCTTCAATGTCCAATCTTAAATCTTTCAAGCTTGATGAAAACACCCATTCAAAAAAACAATCTCATTTGAAAACGATTCACGCTTATCACGAAACCGAACATTTGGGATGATTTGTATTCGCTGTACGATGTATATTCTCATACCCACTGACCTATCATTTCTATTTTTATCTCCAAAGATATTGGTAAAACAGGTAAGCTGAAACACCTTAATATTTGGCGAGGAGAAAAGGGAATTGAAAAATTAACATAGGTAGCTGGCGAAATATGTATGTTTCTGTGTTTATATTAAACGAAAATTCCTTTAGTTTAAGATGATAATATAATCATTTCTTTAGTATTATTTTCGTCTATAGTTTTATTGACTAATGCATTTCTATCTAGTAAACAAACTACTGGCTCCAATAGCTAAGAAAGAAAGAAAAGAAAGAAAATACTTTTATTCAGCACACACTTAAACACTACATAAAAAGTAAAAAACATAAATAAAATAGAAGAAACTGTGCTTAAGATGTGCACTGAAGGGGCGACCAGCTCAGTATACAGCTAGCTGTGAAGCTGTAGCGCTGATTTTCAGCTGGACCCATTGAAAACAGCGCAAGAGCTACACTAGCACATCTATTGACAAAATAAATTTCACATTCGTATGTAGATCAAGAGATTATTTCTACATCATCACAAATTTTGTCTTTATAATATTACTACATGACTTCGTCTGCGTCACAAAGATAGACATTTGTCTATACGCAAAAAAATGTGCTTATTTACAACACATCGTAAAACCTCTAAAATTAAAAATATTTCACTACTATAATATTTATGCTTGTATTATACACATAAACCTCTTAAACGTGATTCCTCTTCTTGTTATCGTTAGTTTACTAGTTATTGCTGTAATTTGTTAGATTAAGTATGTTACCAATAGTAGCATGGTCACTAAGTGATAAAACTCCTTTTCTTTAAAAAAAAAGTGATTTAATAAATCCTTTAAATCCATCGGGTACTTTAATAGTTTAGATCAGGAACAGACAGATAGCGTAAAACGACTCTTTATACTATGTAGTGATTACAGAAGTATGGATACAAAAAGAATTTAAACAACAATTCTATTTTCAATTAAAGAAACTCAAATAGTCGCGTTTTATAAAAGCGAACTGTCTCGAAAGTTGGACAAAGCTTCGCGACTTCAACTCCCGTGTGTGAACTACGAAAACTTTGTTACGAAACTGTAGTTTTAATGCAACAAACTTCTTAACAATACGTATGTTATAGCTTTTATGTCTTTATAATAACAGCCAAAACATTCTGTATATTTTAAAAAACTAATTTTAAAGTAAGTGCTATGACCAAATAAGTTTTGGAAAAATCCTTTGATAGCCAAAAGATTTTGGTACCAATCTACATCTCCACTTAAGTAAGGTGTGACTGACGATACCCATGCATATCTATATGGTTCTCTAGCTAGACAAGATCATCATCATTCTCAGCCACAAGTGATGAGCAAAATTAGTCTTGGTCTTGCAGTCTTGGTCTTTCATTGCTCATCACTACTTTTCTATGTGAACCGATTTCAATCATTGTTTTTTGTTAGGACGCAGATTCTTTGAATATTATCTCATATAAATTTGATAAAGATCTGACTGATAATTTTTGAGCTATATTTGAGAAATGGAAGCTGGTTGTTTTCATTTTTAAAATGCACTACCATTATTAAGTTTTAAAATAATCGTAAAAGTACAACTGAAACTGGAATAATAAACACTACAGTACAAAAAACACTTTCATTTAAAACTGGAAATAAAAAACCTTTTACGTGTATGAATTTTAAAATCTTAATTGAGACGGCGAAGTGCAAAACATTTCCCCATGCAAACAACTGAATGGTTCATTAAACAATTCAAAGAGTTCGATAAAAGCAATGCAATTAGAACGATGCGAACAATGTTTATGCTTAGTTTTTTGGCGAAGCTTCACTGGGAAATTGTTTTAAAATTGTATTTTTGTTTGTTTTCTAAAATTTTGAATTGAATTTACAACGACTGTGTTTTGAAATTTATGTTATGTCTGCATGTTTCTTTATCAATGTATATACTGTACTGTAACAACCCATTACTGCCCACTGCTGAGCTCAGGTCTCCTCCGAAGAGGGGTTAGGCATAGTCCACCACGCTGAGCTCAACAACGCGCAGTAATAGGTTGTTACAAACAAAAGTTGTATAGAAGCAAAACAGTTTTTGTTTAAACCATTCTACAGATTTTAGTAAATTTATATAATCTACAACAACAATGGAATTTTCCGTTTTTAGTACCGTAAATACAACTTGTAGCGCATTTACCCAAGTTTACAATCGCATTGCAAAAACTGCTTGTTTTCGGATTAGCTTGTTATTCATGGATGTAGTTTCAAAGTTTTTGTTTTAAATATCTTTATTCTTGTAGGATTGTTTGAAGTAGCAGTATGAGTATTTTAATAGCGATTTTTTTTGATAAACCATAAAGAAACATTTTCTTTACATAGTAAACAAAAGTAGCTTTCGCTGTATGTTTGTCTGTAGAGACAGACATAGGTACATAGGTAGGTATTTATGCTTTTTTTTTTCAGTTGGAGGAAATTACCGGATTTCCACCCGCCCCGCGTGAGGTGTATGTGGGAGTTGAACCGCACTAAAACCTCCAACCGCTCATACTTAGCGTCCGAACCCCGGCTGAGGCCAGGACCCAGCACGGGGTTTGGAGGGACGGCGCGACGCGTTACGCGCTCGGCACTCTTTTTCGTCGCGCCGTTCCCGATTAAATTATATTTGATGGGATTTTCTAATACTTTGATTGATTCAAGAGCAAGTTTTATATGTTAACGGAAATGCATGTAATCCGTCATTGTATATAATTCCTTGATTTCATACATTTCCGGTAACATATAATCCATGCAAAGTATAGTCCTATAGTAGAGAAACACTGACAATTTAAGATATGATGCCCATTTTCCGCTCTTATTTCACAAGCTCTTTTTTTGTGACCCAGACGACGTTGCGTGGATCAACCAGTGATGGATACAATACAAGACACAATCTTTTTCCGTAGAAAACTAACAAATAAGACATCACAGGTGCTTCGATTAATCGTGCACTCAAAGTCTATTTCTGACACAATGTGCACGTGTTAAAAAAACTTATACACGTGACTATTGTGTGTTGAGTATGTAATCATTCACGTGACGTTAAGAATGGTCTCTAACTGTGAGATGGACAGAATGATTGAAGGTCCAGTTTGGTTCCTTTAGAGATGAAGAGACCTTATTCAATTTTGACGAGTGGGAGGACTATCTATTTTAATGTTAAAAGCATAATAATTATAAATAAACTTTTTGATGCAAACTTTTAAGATCCTGGATCTGTACCAACCCATTGCTGCCCACTGTTGGGCTCAGGTCTCCTCAGAAGAGAGATCCTGGATATTATGTAGAAATAAAGTGCTATAAGGTATGTCAAGCAAACTAAACACGATAGATATGTGATCTATCTATTATATATTATAGTATGTAAAAGTATGTATGTAAGAAAAGTCCTGTATCGGTAGGCGATAGATAACGGCCCCTCATTGCCCTGGCATTGCAGAGGTTCATGAGCGACGGTGACCGCTTACCATCACGTGGGCCGTAGGCTCGTTTATCTATCACGCAATAAAAAAAAATGTAAGTTCCTAAGAACAATTCTTTTAAATTAAGGTTTCGTGGTACTTTATAACGACTTCCCATCAAGTGATCTGTTTGATTGTTTCCTACCAAAGCAAAAACTTATCGTCTCCCAATCGTCATATTTTTGCGACACTCATTTTTAAAATCTTTGAAACGATCATTTCAAAAAGGAGAATGAGGTACTATAATAAGTACCAAACAAACCACATATGAATGTCCAATTAAAATTGCCATATACTGTGAAAATCAACTTCAAACTTCTCGAAGATAGAACAAAGAGCTCTGAACACACAAACCGAGTGTGAACTGAATTTCAGGACAAACTGTCGACCAGGTTAGTGCAAATATAGTTACAAACTGTTCGGAATTTAACTGACCGAGCCACAGAATAAAGATACAGAATTCAAACTCATCCAGAAAGTTAAAAGTTAAGTAATAAGGACATGTTTTTAGGCCACCATTCAAAACGCTATATCAAGAAAATAATCTTTACTGTATTAGTAACTGTTAGTGAAAGGTGTCTAAAATCTCTGTAAAATTATTGAAGTTCATTCAACGTCACCTACGTTGCAATATCAAGAAAAAAATCTTTACTGTAAATGATAGTGAAAGATGTCTAAAATCTCTGTAAAATTATTGAAGTTCATTCAACGTCACCTACGTCGAACGTACGTAGCGGGTGCGGACTGTGGAATTTCGTGTTTCACAAGTTTCATAGTCAATGCAATGTTAATTTAAAATTTAGATAGTGAAAAGTAAAAAATAATTATAATCTGTACTCATATTGACATCAACATAAAAATATATATTGTCTATCTCTGATATTATAGTCTTTTTTTAGCCCTTGTTTCCCAAGAATTCTACGTTGTGGGGCATAGGTTAGGAGCAATCCTATAGAGCTTCCTACCATTACAATAACCAGCGAGCAACAGTAACCACTTACCAAATCATTGATTTGTGACTATTAACAATAAAAAAAACTTGAGAGGTGTTAAGGGACACCCGGATGGAACGAAGTTCCTTTCGATTAATTAGTGAGGGAATTGTAATAAAATTTTATTTAATAACTTAAATAAAATATTTTGATCACATCGCCGTCTAGCATTAATCATATAAAACAAAACAAGGAATTGTTTTATAAAATATTTTGATCACAGCGCCATCTAGCATTAATCATATAAAACAAAATAAGGAGTTGTCTTAAAAGATTTTAATTACAGCGCCATCTAGAAATAATCATCTAAAACAAAAAAAGTGTCGTGCCAACTTTTTCATAAGAATTTCCGTTTAGCCCCCTTTCGATAACGCGGGATAAGGAACTTCGTTCCAATAACTATCCTAAAACGTTAATATATTCGCCAAGTTCGTGATTTACTTCTGATCTTGTTGTGTTCTGTGACGAGAAACTAGTTCACAGTTAAATTATTCTTTCTTAGTGGTATGTGTTTGTAGAGATATGTATGAGCGATCCTTTGGTAAACGATGGTAAACGAACTAATTTATTTGCATGTGATACTTTTGTATATTATACTAGTGGACCCGTGGTATTTCTTCTGTGTCACATCTGTGTCGTGCCGCGGTCATCAACGGTCCGTTTTAGGAACACTTTTTTGCCACGCACCATCCGGCTATGGAATGAGCTCCCTTCTTCGGTATTCCCAGAGCGATATGACTTGTCTTTCTTCAAACGAGGCTTGAGGAGGGTCCTTAAAGTTAGGTCGTAGGTAGCGACCCCTCAATGTCCCCTGACATTGCAGAGGTTCATGAGCGACGGTAACCACTTACGATCAGGTGGCCCGTTGGCTCGTCTGCCTACATGGCGATTAAAAAAAACAGAAGAATAATTGATTTTTAAGAAAACTTTCAAAATACACAATTTTGAGTAGATTGAGAGATGGGGTCGCTACCTACGACCTAACTTTAAGGACCCTCCTCAAGCCTCGTTTGAAGAAGGACAAGTCATAGCGCTCTGGGAATACCGAAGAGGGGAGCTCATTCATATAATAGAGAAACAAAGAAAATTTTAGCGGTTTTTATGTGATGTCGTAATTAAGCTCATTGAGTTAACTGGATTCTCCATTCGTGATGTAAACGAAGTTGCACCGGTCAGTCAGTGACCAATAAAACTCTCTCGTTAAATGTAAATTACATTTTTAAATGTCTAACTACTGTAATTTGTTCAGGTAAATGTTTTTCAGCGTTTTTACCAAAGTTTGATTGCGTTTACACTGTTGCATTTTAAATCGAAAACAGCTGGTTTTCGCCAATGTATTTTGTTTCAGTCGTATACAGTTATTTTTTAACTACAATTTTAACTGCTTCTCCGTATTTTATTCGTTGTTATTTAAAACCTTTTGTATTTTACTAGTGGGCCCGCGCAACTTCGTCTGCGTCACTTTCGATTAAAGGGTAACCTCTTTCTCAGGGTCTAAAGATTGTCTGTACCAAATTTCATCAAAATCCGTTGAGAGGTTTAAGCGGGAAAGCGTGACAGACAGACAGACAGAGTTACTTTCTTTTTTTTATTGCAAGATAGATAAACGAGCTTACGGCCCACCCGATGGTAAGCGGTCACCGTCACTCATGAACCTCTGCAATGCCAGGGCAATGAGGGGCCGTTATCTATCACCTACCCATACAAGACTTTTCTTAAACCTCGTTTAAAGAGGGACATGTTTTAGCGCTCCGGGAACACCGCGGATGGGAGTCCATTCCAAATCGAAATGGTACGGGGCAAAAATGATCTTCTGAACCGAACTGTGGAAGAGCACAGCGGTAGCGGAAGCGGAAGAGTTTCGGTTTCGGATTTATAATACCTATCAGTAAGGAAGTAAGGATAACTGATATCCACATTGACTGCAACAAAACAAAACCTGTCCACCTGATGATAAGTCCTTACAGTTGCTCATGAGCTTCTGCAATGGATTGAGAGGTTGTTACTATATACTATTTTGCTTCCTTATCACAAAATGTACTTCTTTTTTCTGAAGTCAGTCAGAAGCTTTATTTATTTAGTATTCAACTATCGTTCGGTATAAGGAGATTGATCAATTCAATACAAAAGTTTTCTCTGGGCTCCATATTTTGAGTATATTTGGATAATGTACCTTGAAGTAGACTTATACAGTAGAATAACTTTACAGAAACAAAACTTTATAAAAATGACTCTGATATACCCACACTAAACCACTTCTCAGCGACACGAAATATGAAGTAGATGATCTCGATACATTGTTATGTTGAAAGGAACTCTTCGATCAAACATGTATATTTTGAAATAGAAATAGGAATTTAATCAAATAATATATAATTATAAAATTTTATTACAATTCCCTCACGAATTAATCGAAAGGAACTTCGTTCCATCCGGGTGTCCCTTGTTTTTAACACCTCTCAAGTTTTTTATGTTCTGTCAAGTAAATTATTCTGTGTAGTACTTCAATCTGATAATAATTGTGCTTCACTAACTTTTTCATTGTTGTAATACTTACGAGTACCTATTGTTCGTTTACTTTTATTCGTGAGTACTTACAAATGTATGTCGCTTGTGGATTTCGGACATTTTCAACCATAATGTTATTTTTTTTAAAGAAATGCCACTAGATGACGTTATACATGATTGCCTCGTCGCCTACTTACTATGAAATAAGAAATTGTAACAACCCATTACTGCCTAATATAAGGCATAGTCCACCACGCTTGCCCAATGCGGATTGGGGACTTCACATATCTTCAAAGGATTTTTAGAACTGTTTTCCGATATGCAGGTTTTCTCACGATGTTTTCCTTCACCGTTTTTAGCCAGTGGTGTTGTAATTTTTCACAACACCACTGACTAAAAACGGAAATCTTTTTCACATTAAGATTTACAAGATTTAGAGGTACAAACCGGTTTGGAAACCGGGTCCTCCCGTACGAAAAGCAAGCGCTCAACCACTCAGCGACCAGGATTTAGAAGCCTTCGAAATAGATAATAATAGGTTCGAATTGATAGTTTTTGATAGGTAAACGAACTAATAGCACACCTAATCATAAGTGGTTACCGTCGCTCATGGACCTCTGTAATGTCAGGGGACACTGCGAGGCTGCTACGACCTTTTTTAGTTGGAGGAAATCGTAGTTTCAACGAATTCGAACCGCACTAAAACCTTCAACCGCTCACACTTCGAAACCCGAGGTGAGAACACAGCATGGGGTTATGAGGGACGGTGCGACGCGTTGTACACTCGGCACTCTTTCCTGTCACGCCGTCTCCTACCTACGACCTAACTTGGAGAACTTGAAGCCTCGTTTGAAGAAGGACAAATCCTGATTAATTATTTATCCTATTTTTAGTTAACGAACTACTATTGTCTTTGCAAAGATTTTAATTGTGTGTGTGTGTGTGGTTTCCAATAACGTAATTTATAGTTTTCATGTTTTTTCAGTGAAGTTATCAATTAAGTTGATTTTCTATTCAAAACTTGTTCTACTTTTTTGCAGTATTTCTATTCCTTTTAATTTAAAAATTAACAAATGAAGAAGTAATTCATCAATATTTTTAATCATATCAAATAGCCTTGTGTTGATAGTATTACAGAGTTTCATCAGCGATGGTAATGATTGGCTTGACACTCTATAATATAATGAAAAGCAAGTATTAATTACTATTCTTACTAATATTATAAGGGGTGGGCCATATAAAGTTTGCATTTTCCAAAAGTTCGACTGTCATGTTGGCTGTATGGCATGTTGCGCCATCCTGTTGAAACCAAATGTCGTCCATGTCATACTCTTCAACTTTTGGAAACAAAAATTCGTTGAGCATGGCACGGTAACGCTCGCCATTGACCGTAACGACGGCTCCTTGCTCATTTTCGAATGATGCCGCCGGACCAAAACCTACACCAAACCGTAACTCTTTGTGGGTGCATTGGCTTCTCAATGGTGACGTGTGGATTTTCCGACCCCCAGAAGCGACAATTTTGCTTATTGACATAGCCTCCGAGGAGAAAATGGGCTTCATCTGAAAAGACGATTTTTCGGTAAAAATGCTCATCTTCGGCCAAACGATCTTCTACCCATTGGGCGAACCGAAAACGTCCCATTTCGTAAATGTCAAACCTTTAACTAAATTATGAACACAAATTGAATGACATTTGAGTTGTCATTTTCTAAATAAACAGTAGTTCATAATGCAAACGTTAGATTGCCCACCCATATATATCTGTCTGTCTGTCTGTGTTTCCCGCTTCAACCTGTCAACCGATTTTGATGAAATTGGGCACAGACAATCTTTAGACCCTGAGAAAGAACATAGGCTAACTCGTGAAAAAGTGAATAAATAAACGGGTTATAGAGTTCACGCAGATGACGTCGCGAGCAACAGCTAGTTGAATATATTATTTTCCAGTATTCGAAAACTTCTTGAAAGAACTTAAGCTCAAAAGAAAAATGTATGTCACTTAAAAACTCAAAAATCAGTGCACATTGGTACAAAAAAACGACTACTGTGTTTTTTCAAAATAGAATCCAAACAAACCCATCAATTTTATCATGGCGGCCACTTCACACCAGCGCAATTAATCGTACCAACAGAATAAAACAAGAATATCAAGTGATTGGAGCCTAATAACTTGATGCGATAAAGTTTGAGTGCGAGCGGGACGGATGTATCGGTGGGTATTGTTGTCTCGCTCTAGCGTAGTTCAAGTGGAAATCTGTTGCGAGTGGCCGACCAACGTAGGGCGGGCAATGTAGAGCTTATGAAGTTTAGATACGGCAATTAGAAGTTTTTTTGTTTTTATTGTAAGACAGATAAACGAGCTCACGGTCCTGATGGTAAATCGTTGCCGTCACTCATAAGTCTGTAACCCTGGTATTACATTGAGGGACCCTCTATCACCTACTTATTTATACAGGACTAAATCTTTGGTAAATAAGTAGTAGAATTTGTACATCAGTAGACCGTTTAAGTCGTGGTGGCCGAGTGGTCGAAGCGCGTCCTTCCGTAAAAATCTAAATGTGAAAAAGATTTATGTGCAATTTTTCAAAACACCACTGGCTAAAAACGGTGAAGGAAAACATCGTGAGGAAACCTGCATGTCGGAAAAGGGTTCTAAAAACCCTTTGAAGATATGTGAAGTCCCCAATCCGCACTGGGCAAGCGTGGTGGACTATGCCTAATCCCTCTTCTGAGGAGACCTGAGCCCAACAGTGGGCAGTAATGGGTTGGTACAGACAGACAGACCGTTTAGGGCCTGCTGATTGCAATTAATATTCGATTTGTATTTTTTTTAATTGCTTAGTAATTAAGCAAACGATAGCAAAATGTGTTTATCAGTGGAAATCTACGTTGATCATTATCATGATGAGTTTTATTCGTTTAGACATCGTGATTACAATTAAAGTAATGAGTAAAACTAGCTACATATGCCATCTTTGAGCGGGAGTAATACAATTTTGAAACGTAACTCATAAATCACTTTATCCACTGAAAAAATTCAGAATAAATCCGTTGCATAGTTTAAAAAAAAACATACAAAGCGTTTGTTTGATATTTGTAGTTTCATTTTTTCGGCCGTATTTATTTGTCATATGCATATATTCAGATATTCCACTATCTAAGTTATTAAATAATTTAGAAATAGATTGATTGGTGTATTCGATCGAAAATACTATATTATCAACAGTGGCGTGCATACATATTTAAGTCAGGGTATGCAGAAACATAAATCTGAGTAATTTTCCACATATTTATGTCCTATAATCAATTTAATTTAACTTTTACGATAAATGTGTGTCAATAATAGTAATGAGAAGTGTATTTTGATTAAATATACAACGTTGATTCGTTTTTTGTTACAATTTTTTAAGCAAATTTGAAATGATAGGGTATGCAGTGCGTATCTCTAATCGATACAATTTATATTGACGTCAACGTCCCACGCCTCTACAGCCCCCTAACTCTATGGGTCTCGTTTAAAAACCGCTGCCGTTCCCGCCGTAGCGCATTCTACTGCAAATCGCGAGGCAACTCTCATAGCCAAGGTCCGAAGCTGTCATCGAAGTTATCATAGAGGTTAGTGTTTTTTTTTTATTTTTTGGTAAAGGGTTACCTTGTATGTGGTTTTTGTCAGCTATTTTGGAAACGTAAATTAATTATGTAGTAAAAAAAGTTTTTTTCTTGTATTTAATAAAGCGTGAAAATACTGAAATACGTAAAAATAAAAGATTTGAATTTTCTGAGCAAAAACTAAAAAATATTTGAAAATGAAATGTAAAACTTCATTAACAAATTTTCCAAACAATTTTTGAAAACGTAAATTATATATTTATAAAAAAAATGTTTTAAATAAAAATGGAGAATAAACTGCTTAGTAAGAATTTAAAACTTTTGAAATAAAAATATAAAAAAATAATTTAAAATCAAACGTAAAACTTTAATAACAATTTACACACTTATTTTTTAGTACATTTGCACTTTTCATTAGTAGCTTCAGTAATATTAAGCTATTTCCATAACCTACATTACATTTTAGAAGAACATCAGTGATGCATTTATGCAAAATCACGACCACTTACTTTCTCTATAAACCGTAAAGGAAAACATCGTGAGGAAAGAAAACTGAAATTTAAATAATTGATTGATTTAAACTTAACGATATTCTTCTTTTTTCACCAATAATAGGAAAAACTGCATTTATTTCTTAGATCTGCAGCTTTTCTAAAAATGAAGTTCCGCTTTTGTAAACTTTAACGTAATTCTACTATGAAATTACTGTAAAAAGTATAAGCAGTGTCCTCTGACATTGCAGAGGTCTATGAGCGACGGTGTAACCGCTTACGATCAGATGGCCCGTTAGCTCGTCTACCTACAAGGCTATAAAAAAAACACAACTATGTTTAGTTAAAGTAAGTTGATAAAATACTTAATAAAACTTATAATTGATCCAACATTTTTGAATTACCAAAAAAATAGCAATATTTTAGCTGTAACTTATTTTCCTGTAGTTAGCAAAAATTGATTAGTTAATTAATAAAAAAATATATATGTTATTTATTTATTTATTATACTTTATGCACAATAGAAAGTACAATGGCGGACTTAATGCCTAAGGCATTCTCTTCCAGTCAACCAAAGGTAGTGCAGAAATAAGTAAAGCAGAGGGTAGGCATCTCCAAAAATGTTATAAAATCCAAGTCTTAAAATTTACCAAAGAAAACAACAGTTTTTCAATCAATCTACTTTCTGTTCTTCTTCAGTTCTTCAATTCTACAGTACTGTACTGTAACAACCCATTACTGCCCACTGCTGAGCTTAGGTCTCCTCCGAAGAGAGGTTAGGCATGGTCCACCACGCTTGCCTAATGCGGATTGGGGACTTCACATATCTTCAAAGGATTTTTAGAACCCTTTTCCGATATACAGGTTTCCTCACGATGTTTTCCTTCACCGTTTTTAGCCAGTGGTGTTGTGAAAAATTGCACATAAATCTTTTTCATATTAAGATTTAGAGGTAAAACCCGCGACCTCCCGTACGGAAGGCAAGCGCTTCAACCACTCGGCCACCACGACTTTTTCTACAGTAATTCTACAGTAATTTTCTAATTCTGCAGTACCACTTACTAAACAACTTGACTATGAAAAGCATTGTCATACTAACAAAACTAAAATATGCATACCACAATTAAGTTAGTAAAGGATAGAACCAAACTTTTGGCCACAGTGTTATATCATCATTACGAGGGGTACCGTCGTCCCAAATGTTTGTTTCTTTGTCATTTTCTACTAATAAAACATATTACATAAACCTCTAATTTGAAACTGTGTGGAAAATTACAGTAAAATTAGTTAAGTAATGTTGTAATGTTGGTTGGTTTCTGTTAAGGGTGAAAAGGTTATTTAAAACTTAAGAAGTTCTGGAAGATTCGCATCTAATTTTTGTAATCGAATTTAAACTTTATAACTTCTAATACTTTTTTAAACTCATTATTTTTATCTACTGCATGTCTTGTATGTAAAATGTGTAGAAACTGGTAGAAATCCGAATTCAAACGATATGGGACGGATACAAGCTGGAATAAAATTAATAGTCGTAGTTTTTTTACTTCTGTTAAAAATTGGAAATCTAAATAAATGTACAAAAAAACAAAAAAAAGATTTTTTTTGCAAGTCGGACAAACGAGTTTACAGTTCTTCTGATTGATGGTAGGCAGTCACTGTCGCCTATAAACCTCTGCAATTCCAGGGCATTGAGAAGCCGTTATCTACCACTTACTTATACAGGACTTTTTTTAAACCTCGTTTAAAGAGCACACAGATGTACATAGCCATATGGACATAGCGCTCCAGGAATACTATGCCTGTCCATTCCAAATTTGAAGCAAGATTTACCAAAACATTTCAAATTCCTTTTCCAAAAACATTATTCCCGCCGAAACTGAAGGAAAATTTAACTAACATTGGATTATAATTTAATAATTTGTTGTTGAAACAAGAAACATGGTTTTGATAGGTGAAACTTCTAAGTTACGTCTCACTTGAATGATAGATTACTGAATTGTAATTATTCTAATTGAGACCGAGATATCCGCCATTTTGTTTTTCATTCTATTTATGGTGATCCATTACCCACTCAACTGGAATCGGCAACAAAATTGGTTTGTTTACTTTTTCCAAGTCTGTGGCAGGAGCCAAAATTGAGCACGGGGTTAGTTCGGAAATATGTTTTGTTAACATTTTATTATCGTCTCATATTTTCTGGAGATAATATATTTTGATCCAAAATGTATTAAAACGTATTTTAAGACTAAAGAATTTCAAGAATATTAGGTTTAATTATAAATCTAATTAATTTATTAACGAAAAAAATCAATTTAAAAAGGTAGTCAAAAAAGGTAGTGATACCGAACGAACTCTGCGCGAGCGATCCCAGTTTCACCATCTAGTGAAAATGGACGTTACCAGTTGAGTGGTTACTGTAAAATTTTAAATTAGTGTGGTAAAGCTTTTTTGAATAATCGAGTAGGATTCGATTATATCTCGATTGATACTGTTCAAACTTCGATAAGTTTTAAACATTTTGACAGTTGTCATCGAAAACTAAACGAATGAAACGTTGTCAATACGTCGCCTCTGTGCTTGTTTGGCCAATCTGTCATTTTTTACGAAAATGACTTTTTAATGCAGTATTATAAATAATAAAATTTCCATCAGACTGGTAAAATATTTTTTTAAAATATTCAATTCTAAAACAATAAAAATCTCATTTCAATTTTTTTCTCAACATGGCACTTAACGAAAATTCCGTGCTTGTTTGCTGTCTCCTGTAAAATTTGCTCGAGTGCAGATTGGCCAAACAAGCACTGAGGCGACGATTAGAAAAATTTGACGGTAATGCTTTTCCTATTAGGTATACCATGAAAACGTTTACTAGCCTTAAAAAACTATAGTAAAGTCGATTTTAATTCTGATTTTTTCTTTTTATAAACAGTTTAAAATCTCGCTTTTAATCTGCCCAACAAAAATCTCGTAAATGCAAAGTCACCATACACTTACTCAAAAATTATTCACACAGACCATTTTCTTCCCACGTTAAATAATTGCTTCAAATCCCACATGCACTGTTTTCTCAGAAAAATGAGGAAAAACAATTTTTCTATACCACAGTAATTTATTAACATTACGTATCTTTTTTCAAGTAAATACATAAGTACATACATTTGCGGAGAATGTTGTAATCTGTTAAAATGTTAGTAATGGGTTAAATCTGTGTGAGTTTATGGGGTTGTTTTATCTTTTTCTGTAGTCAAAATCTTTGATTTTGTTTGAAAATTAAGCACTAACTCATTCTGTAGATATTCTAAGCCTACTTTGGCCTTCTTAAACGTGAAAAGTCGTAAGTTGCCCTGCAGTAGTATCTAGTAACATTGCAGGAGTCCATAACGGTAACCACTTACCATCAGGGCCCAAAGAGCGTCTATCTACAGGGTGATAAAGTGGAAACGATCTCTGAAAGGGTTTACAATAAGATTGTTGCCTCATCTGCCCTAATAACAATTGATAAACATATAATGTTTACCCAACATCTAAAGAAAGGCTATAAAATAACATTATTTCAATTCTTTTAGTTTCTAATTATTTTTAGAAAATTTCTTCTGATAGAAGTTGTATCTATAGTTAAAATCTTTATACCTAACTGTCTATTAAGTTTAAGTACGCAATAAAATAGTGGGAATTAGATTTTTCACAGTCACAGATGGTTTGGCTATAACATGAAATGGACATAAAATAATAATGAAATAAAACTAAAACTGAACTCTATAAATAAGTACTTGTACTTGATCCAATATCTAATATATAAAATTCTCGTGTCACAGTTTTCGTTGCCATACTCCTCCGAAACGGCTTGACCGATTTTGATGAAGTTTTTTGTGCTTATCCGGTATCTATGAGAATCGGCCAACATCTATTTTTCATCCCCCTAAATGTTAGGGGTAGTCCACCCATGATATTTTTTTTACGAAGTTGCACGAGGCAGCTAGTAAATTTATAAAATAATAAATTAAATGTAATTACTATTTTTAAAAACCTTTATATTAACTTGCACTGGATGTAACTATGTATGTAACTATCGGAAAGTTGGTCCAATTCTTGAAACAACATACATACATATAGTATATAGTTTAGCTTTTAAAAATCTCACCTTTGTAACGCAGAATATACTAGAGTTGAATGAAACAAGATATAATTCAAAATCTCATATTCTTTATGTATATAGACCCTTTTTAAAACTGTTCCTATACGCGGGTCTTCGGATACGTTTAATTTAATTTAAATTATTCAAGAAACTTGAGATATTTTTGGTATTCGGAAGAATCATTTCGTAACATTAAACCTTTGGCTTCTGGTTGAAGATGATAAAAACAATGAGCCGTATTTATAAAAAGAGCACATACGGAGCACAGATATTTCGTATTTAGTTTTCGGAGAATATTTCACCTTTTATGATCCTGTAATACTTGTATGAGTCCTGGGGGTCCTGGTGTCCTGAAATACAGACTTGCGTCTAGTTTAGGCACCAGTCTCCCGCAAACATGAATCGGCAATAATACTTATTACCAAACGTTTTATTGTAGCGCTAATTTTAATTTACTAGTGTCTGATGATTCTGTTGTGTGTTTGTGGTGAGAAAAATAAACTATATTCTATTCTATTCTATTTGTCTATTTATATTCGACGAATAACTATCGGGTGATTTTTTAAGAGCTTGAGAACTTTTTTAAACAATAAAACGCATAAAATTTGCAAAATCTCATCGGTTCTTTATTTTAAACGTTAGATTGGTACATGACATTTACTTTTTGAAGATAATTTCATTTAAATGTTGACCGCGGCTGCGTCTTAGGTGGTCCATTCGGAAAGTCCAATTTTGGGCAACTTTTTCGAGCATTTCGGCCGGAATAGCCCGAATTTCTTCGGAAATGTTGTCTTCCAAAGCTGGAATAGTTACTGGCTTATTTCTGTAGACTTTAGACTTGACGTAGCCCCACAAAAAATAGTCTAAAGGCGTCAAATCGCATGATCTTGGTGGCCAACTTACCGGTCCATTTCTTGAGATGAATTGTTCTCCGAAGTTTTCCCTCAAAATGGCCATAGAATCGCGAGCTGTGTGGCATGTAGCGCCATCTTGTTGAAACCACATGTCAACCAAGTTCAGTTCTTCCATTTTTGGCAACAAAAAGTTTGTTAGCATCGAACGATAGCGATCGCCATTCACTGTAACGTTGCGTCCAACAGCATCTTTGAAAAAATACGGTCCAATGATTCCACCAGCGTACAAACCACACCAAACAGTGCATTTTTCGGGATGCATGGGCAGTTCTTGAACGGCTTCTGGTTGCTCTTCACTCCAAATGCGGCAATTTTGCTTATTTACGTAGCCATTCAACCAGAAATGAGCCTCATCGCTGAACAAAATTTGTCGATAAAAAAGCGGATTTTCTGCCAACTTTTCTAGGGCCCATTCACTGAAAATTCGACGTTGTGGCAGATCGTTCGGCTTCAGTTCTTGCAGGAGCTGTATTTTATACGGTTTTACACCAAGATCTTTGCGTAAAATCTTCCATGTGGTCGAATAACACAAACCCAATTACTGCGAACGGCGACGAATAGACATTTCACGGTCTTCAGCAACACTCTCAGAAACAGACGCAATATTCTCTTCTGTACGCACTGTACGCATTCGTGTGGTTGGTTTAATGTCCAATAAAGTAAACTGAGTGCGAAACTTGGTCACAATCGCATTAATTGTTTGCTCACTTGGTCGATTATGTAGACCATAAATCGGGCGTAAAGCGCGAAACACATTTCGAACCGAACACTGATTTTGGTAATAAAATTCAATGATTTGCAAGCGTTGCTCGTTAGTAAGTCTATTCATGATGAAATGTCAAAGCATACTGAGCAAATAATAATGCATGAAAATCATAACCTCAAAAAATCTGAGCAAATACTAATGCATGAAAATCCTAACCTCAAAAAAATCACCCATTAGTATCTTTTGATTACCTATTAAGTATAACGAAAATGTAAGTAAAGTAACCTATAATTAGTAAAATTGAAATAAAATGTACATTGTGCATCCTGTCGGTAGTAATATCTATAGGTACGTGTAAAAGCTACAATCGCATCATTGTAAACTATTTTAAACAAAATAAAAGCTGGAAAGCTAACTGCCGTATACATTTCATTTAAAAATACCACGTATTTCACGATATTCAAAATGATTCTTTATAAAATTGGATGGAAATAAGTCTGTCGTAATAATAATATGCTGTAAATACATAATCCAGTCTATCCCTGCTAAAACGGTGCAGATTTTGGTATCTAGTTCTACAAACATACCTATCTCAAAGATGACGGGTCTATTTACTTAAATGGGCATATCAAATGTTTATCTTCATTTATATTGAAGAAAAATATATGGCTTTGAAAAATATTACTCGTACAATTAAAAATTTATAACACCCCCCAACATTTTAGTACTTTCATTACAAACACATATTGCAAGAAAAAATACAAAACTTTGATATCTGCCCTTTTGTAGTAGACGCCATCTTGGATCAATTTTCATCAAACATAGCTAACACGACTAATAATGTTTCTTCCAAACAAAGAAACGAAATCAAAATCGGTTCATCCAATACATTTCTTGGTTATCGTCGGGGTTAAAAACCTTCAAATAAACTTAATAAAGTAAAATTAGTCGTAGGAAGAAAAACATACTTTTGATAAACACATTCTCCCCACACTTCGATAATATTTTACTCTTGATAATTATTTCAGTAATATCTCGATTTATTGCATACACACGATATCTATATAAAATATTCAAATGTTATACTCAACTGACTAAAATATGAAACTAAATATTAAAAGCTTTTATTTAACTTGCACTGGATGTAACTATGCATATATCGGGTGGAATCTTGCGAATTTAATACGATAACTATATAAATTCGGATGAAATCTTGCAAGTTACATTTGACTAACTTCTCGGTTTCTTAGTGAAATTTATACTAGGGTGATTGTACGGGGGTGACGGGGCGATACGTGAGCGACAATCGCGAACGCGTCCTGTCACCCCTACATCATCGGATGTCGAGCGTGATTGGCGGGAGGTTTTAGTGCGGTTCAACCCCCACATACCCCACTCGCGGGGCGAGTGGAAGTCCGGAGATTTCCTCCCGTCATAAAAAAATAATAGTAAAAAAAAAGGGTGATTTATCAATAATGGTACATATTGCAGGTCATGATGGTCAAATAGAACTATAGCCAAAGAATATGGCATTTAAAGTTTTAGTAAACGCAACTTAAAAATATCTAAAATTCTTGAAATCATTGTCGTTCGACAGCTGATGGGTGTGAAATATTATTTTTAGTAATTTTGCCTTTTTTTTAATATTCCGTATCAAGACATAATGCTTATCATCCTTCAATGTGTACCATCACCCTGTATAAATTAGGTCTTTTCTAAAAACTCAGACAAAAATTAATGGTAAACAGAAAATAATTAAAGCTCTCGAAATATGTCATGAAAACGATCATTACCAAAAGAATGTCGTTTTACCAAAACGAAGTCCACACTGTATTGAATCCGTTTATGACGTCATAAAGGTGGTTTACATATACAGGCCGTGAATAGCACTCCTCCAAATTGTCTTTGCTCATTACGATTCTTTAATGAAAATTGAATCATTCGTTTATATGATTCATAGATTGGTACATCACTATTTATAGTGAAGTGGAAATTGTATTTATGAACATATTTTATTGGAACGAAGTTCCTTATCGCGCGTTATCGAAAGGGGGCTCGGGGGGGGGGTGCACCCGAATAGAACGAAGTTCCTTTCGATTAAAAGATATCTTATATATTTTTTTCCTAACATAACGCGCGATAAGGAACGTGTTTTAAAAGATTTTGATCACAGCGTCATCTAGCGATAATCATATAAAACAAAAAAGTGTCGTGACAACTTTTCATAAGATTTTTTTCCGTCTAGCCCCCTTTCGATAACGCGCGTTAAGGAACTTCGTTCCAAAAAATCGTTTACTGTGTTTATCTTCAATAACCCAACTTAAAGATAAATTCATTTTCTTTAAGAATTTAACAAAATTCCAGTCAAATACAAAATTACGTCGACATGTCCCAAGTTAAAAGCGGTCGACCCTCTCATCCAATAATAATCGAATTACAGCTGTCAAACAATTTAGCCATTACGCCCAAAACATAATAAGGTTGAAATTACATTATCACGTATTTTGAAACTAATACGTAAAACTTCGTCTCTATCACATTAGACGAAATTATAAAAATTTGTTTTCGTGTCACAAAAGTGTTGTCAAAATATCTCACGCTCCGGTTCACTTGTAATTAATGCAGTGTTTAAAAAAAAAAAACTTGAGAGGTGTCAAGAGACACCCGGATGGAACGAAGTTCCTTTCGATCAATTAGTGAGGGAATTGTAATAAAAAAATTATTTTTTTTAAGTTATAATAATTAGTTTAAAACGTCTGTCTCTCTTTCTCTAAATAAAATATTTTGATCACAGCGCCATCTAGAATTAATCATATAAAACAATGTAAGGATTTTTTTTTAAGATTTTAATTACAGCGCCATCGGGCGATAATCATTTAAAACATTGTGGGTATAGATGATATTAGGCCAAAGGGAGATCTCCGACCGGGCGAGGTAGTGTATGCCCGGTCAGGCCGAAGCCCACTGTAGTAGATTTGAGATGTCGTATATATGCGAAGATTCTTGCAAATGTCGTAACCGCGAGTCAGACCTCGCACGCTATTATTGGTCGCCACACACTCCCCTTCGGAGACCGGAGGTCGAATCATACGTTGTGTCTTGTATGCTTGATTCGAGAATCGCCAGTGCCAGTGTAGAAAGTCCCAGTGAGTCGGAACTGTGTTGCTGCTGCATGTGTCCCAGTGAGTCGGAACTGTGCTGCTGATGCACGGGCTCCAGTGAGTCGGAGATGCTGCCGTGTGTGGCCGATGCTACGTGTTGACCAGGAGAGATGTGCTCTGCTGTACTGACCGGTTGACGTAGTGAGTGTGCCCGATGTGAAGCTGGCTGGCGGGGTTCGAGGCTTGGGAGGGTGTGATGATGTCGAAGGAGGCGTGTTCTTTGTCGAGGGTCACCAGTTGTGGGTATAGATGATATTAGGCCAAAGGGAGATCTCCGACCGGGCGAGGTAGTGTATGCCCGGTCAGGCCGAAGCCCACTGTAGTAGATTTGAGATGTCGTATATATGCGAAGATTCTTGCAAATGTCGTAACCGCGAGTCAGACCTCGCACGCTATTATTGGTCGCCACAACATAAAAAGTGTCGTGACAACTTTTTCATAAGAATTTCAAAAAAAAAAAAACTAGTAAATTATTTTTAAAATTAATAATACCTAGGTAATGTCTGACCGACCAGAATGTAAATGGTCCCTCAAAGACCTTTGCAATGTAAATCGTCGTACATACTACTCTAAAGAACTCTCTTCATTTCTCGCTTGAAGAAGGTTAATACATAATTCGTAGTGCATAAGGTTTATTATTGAATTATCGTAATCACATTATCAGTGAAGAAAAATTATGGAACTTATACACAAGAACAGTAACTGAACTAAGTAATGTGTCAATCAATTAACACCTAATTCTTCTTTTGTTTTACTTACGCAAAAATCCAATTATCCAACTATCAAAGTTCAATTATTACTTAATTGGAAACAAAATAATTTTCCTACTAGTTGTTAACAAGTTAATTATATCTAAAAACTGCTTAAATCATTCTCAATATATTATTTAGTTATTTTACTTCGTTAGTTTTGTTATGAAGTTATGTAATTCTGATTTCTTTTGTGTTTTGTTTATTGTTTTAGCCTGAAACACGTACAATTAGTTCTTAACTCGTCGATTATGTTAAAGAGTTTGCGTGAGGTAACTTTGGTATTGATGTAAAAGGAAGCGAATAAGTTCAAGTGACTTAACTCTGTTTGTTCTTAGTAATAAAAAGGGGATTTAACTTTCAATAACAGTCCTATATTGGAGCACTGTATTGTAACAACCCATTACTGCCTACTGCTGGACTCAGGTCTCGTCAGAAAAGAGATTAGGCATCTAGTCCACCGCGCTTGCCCAATGCGGATTGGGGACTTCATTCTTCGAATGATTTTTAGAATCCTTTTCCAATTAGTAGGATTGCTCTCGATGTTTTTCTTCGCCGTTATTAACTAATTGGAGTACGGAAGCATAAATATAGTACAGCAGAAATAGAATCACCTGATCGTAGATCGTTGCCGTCACTCATGAACCTCTGCAATGCCAAGGGACACTACGAGACCACTACTTACTTTAGGACTTTCTTCTGACACGTTTGAGGAAGGACAAGTCATCTTTAGAGAAAATTTTGTTTTATTGCAACGGCAGGTAGCAAATTAGATATAGATAATTTATTTGAAAATAAACTTTAAATACAAGCATTTAACATCTTGAATATCATGTCCCAGTACACTACTAGCTACTAGTCAAGACAAGAATCAGACACCGGAACGTTTGTCAAATTTAGCTTGCAAGATTCCACCCGAACATATAGGGTGGGCAATATAACGTTTGCATTTTGAACTACTGTTTATTTAGAGAATGACAGCTCAAATGTCATTCAATTTGTGTTCATAATTTAGTTAAAGGTTTGACATTTACGAAATGGGACGTTCTCTGTTCCCTCAATGGGCAGAAGATAGTTTGGCCGAAGATGAGCATTTTTACCGAAAAATCGTCTTTTCAGATGAAGCCCATTTTCACCTCGGAGGCTATGTCAATAAGCAAAATTGTCGCCTCTGGGGGTCGGAAAATCCACACGTCACCATTGAGAAGCCAATGCACCCACAAAGAGTTACGGTTTGGTGTGAGTTTTGGTCCGGCGGCATCATTCGAAAATGAGCAAGGAGCCGCCGTTACGGTCAATGGCGAGCGTTACCGTGCCATGCTCAACGAATTTTTGTTTCCAAAAGTTGAAGAGTATGACATGGACGACATTTGGTTTCATCAGGATGGCGCAACATGCCACACAGTCAACATGACAGTCGAACTTTTGAAAAATGCAAACTTTATATGGCCCACCCCTTAACTACATAGTTACATCCAGTGCAAGTTAATATAAGCTTGAAATAAATCAGGATATTTTGTTTTGATATTACCCAAATGCGATATTCCATACATTATGTTTGAAGACTTGAGTAACTCACGGGAATTTGTTTTAGATTGAACGTAAGGGAGCGGAGGTAACGAGATTGAAGGCTCCTTCGCAAAATTGAAAAGTTTGGAATCAGTTTATCTTTTTACGGATAAGGTGTCTTTTTTCTTTATTGTTTAGACAACTAAATTGGGCTTAGCACTTTTTTGGACCTGTAGTACGAGTAATGTAAGATTATTAAAAGTGGAGATTTATGTAAAACATCCGTATTATTCGATATTCATCAGCTTCGCTAGTAAATAGAAATTATTGTTGTTTTTACCAAGATTTTTTACAAAAATAAAACAATAAAAAAATAATAACAAAAAAAATATTTTTCAAGAATGTCTATAAAACGAATAGTCACTTCTTTTTCAAATTTATCTAATAATAATATGTTCAAAATGTCAGTTTTCCAACAAAAAATAAATAAATCAAAATCGGGTCATTCGGAACAAAAATATTATTCGTTAAAATGAGACTACATGACGATCATCACCTTTCTTCTGAAACAAGAATTATCTAAATCGGTCCATCCAAATTAAAGTTGGACGAATCTAAACTTAAAAACGTTAATTCAACTTGATTAACTATATTAATACTTTCGGGACACTGTAAAAAGTACTTGGTACTCTCCGTTCTATCATCGCACCACCCGTCGTCGAGGTGGAGTTCATCCTTACTATTTGGAACCACCGCGGTCATCCACGGTTCGTTTCAAAAATTCCACGCACCATCCGGCTATGGAATGAGCTCCTCTCTTCGGTGTTTCCCGAGCGCTATGACTTGTTCTTCTTCAAACGAGGCTTAAAGAAAGTCCTTAAAGGTAGGCCGTAGGTAGCGGCCCCGCAGTGTCCGCTGACATTGCAAAGGTCCATGAATAACGGTAACCGCTTACGATCAGGTGGCCCGTTAGCTCGTCTGCCTACAAAGCAATAAAAAAAAAATTAACACTCCAAAATCCTTTTTATTTATTTCTCCCAAACTTACCATGAATATTAGTGAATTTAAATAAATTGCGGCCAGAGATAGTTTAGTATCAATTGATACGCAAACCTCCGCTGCAAACGTGGCGGACCACAAATTGAATTGTAGCAACTGAACTCCGGAAGAACCAGCGTGAACTGACCTCTTTACGTTCATCTGTTTATTGCATTTTGACCTGTAACTGTTAGATATTTCATGTATCACTTATAGTGATTTGTAAATGATGATACATATTAAAGGTTATGACAGTTGTCATATACAACCAGTACCAATAGGTACTCGTATTACAAAAATATCAAAAAATTAATTGAATATTGATTAGAAGTTTTTACATTTTTTGGGACATATGGACCCCTAAATACGCGTCGTAGAGCGTAGCAGTACGTTCGACTCCGGCGTAGCTGTGGAAAACACACTGCTTACGTCGGTATTTGCACTTTAGCGTATTTTTCGAACAATTTGACAGATTTTCATACATTTGCCATACATAATAGGGGTGTGCGAATAATTCGAACTTACGAATTATTCGGAACTAGAATCGAATAATTCGAGTTTTCGAACTATTTTAAATTCGACTAATATTCGAAAAAGTTCGGAGAAAACGAAAAATTCGAAAAACAAGGACAATTTGTACCGGTGATCCAGATAAGTGCTTTTCTTAAAAATAATATCACGATCAACTTCACAAAATCTGACATCTAGCCCATTCAAGATATTATCTACAAAATACAAATTGTCCTATTTCCGACGCATCATCGTAGTCAAATACGATACTATTCGAAATTTCGGATTATTCGAAACTTTTCGAATTATTCGAAATTTTTCGAATAGTCGTCGAATTTTGAATAATTTTCGAACGATATTCGTACACCCCTAATACATAGTCAGTTAATCGCCTTTTAAAAAAAAATGTTAGTTTTCGTATAGCTCAAGTTAGTTTGGTCGTGTTTTACCTCCGTCCCGTCGTTTAAGTGTTAGTAACGAAGTTGTTTCCCTGGTCGAGACATGTTGATTACATTCAAGAGAATATTTGGTTATCAGATAGTTTTCGACGAGCTGGATTTGTGGTCGAATCGAATTAGATCCTTCAACTACTGCTATGTACTCATGGTTCATGAATATTGCTTCCTGCGCAAAGTCAAAGTCATAGTCAAATCATTTATTTCAAATTAGACGTGGACACATATATTTTGTATGTCAAAAATAAAATCAAAAGTTTTACCACCAGTGGGTCTATCACAGCTTTGTATCGTTATCGTAAATGAACTAAATTTTTTTGACACTTTGTTTACGACGCAGACGAAGTTGCGTGGCGCAGCTAGTATCACATAAAAAATAGCATACTTGACCACTGTTCAATAGCCATTGAAAGCTCCGGGATAATCCTTTCACCGAATACTCATTGAATAGCTAACCGTCATAGAACTGACAAAAATGTTGTCAATAAACAGATGCTACATGTACATGTACTTACGCTACATGTATTTTTGACTCTCACCAATGTTGATACATGTTTGTATGATGTGACTGAACCGCAATTCTCATCAATCTAAATACATAATTGTTAAAAATCATTGTCTGTCATAAAAAATGTGTATTCTGGTTCATGCATGTTCAGGAACATTTTTTAATCTAATGTGTACTTCGCTTTACAATAAATGGTAAAATTATTAAAGTTTTTCCGTAATACCAATTTTATGAAAAATGACGTCATTTGATGTGAAAATAGACGATTACGATAAACGACGCGTCCTGTAATAGCCCCACAGTTCGCTAAAATTACGCCTCCTTCCTGAGAAGAACCGGCGCAAGAAACTCAGCGGGCATGTCTTTTTTTAATTTAATATGTTTTTTTAATATTGTTTTACACATTTGTTATATTATTTATAATTTATAGTTCTTATGGAAATGTAAAAAATCCAATCATGAAAATGATGTACCTACCTAAAGTAAAGACATAAAGATACAGAGAATACAGAAAAGTCCGTTAAAACATTTCCTCCGTTCAATTCAACAAAAAATCATGTATTTATATTATAATTGCCTTTTACAGCATTTGAATACTATGAACATAGTAAAATAAAATAAAATCTTCTTTTTCTTTTGCCAGCCATAGCCAGTAAGATAGAGTCGTCACTGTCGAAAACTCACGTAAACTGATGATGCAACAGTAATACTTACTTAGTTCCAAACTTATTCAGACACTCGCGGTTTTCTATAATACTTTCATGCATTGTCAACGGGTTCTTACCACAATATTTAATTAATTGAGTTGTCTCGATATTTCAACGTTGTTGCAAACGTCATCAACCAACTAAAAGACCCGCAGTATCCAGTCTTCTCGTGATCATGACGTGATGAAATATCGTGGTAAGAACCCGTTGAAAATGCATGAAAGTATTACTTAGTTCCCTTTACAATGTAAACAAACAATTCGTTTGTAAACAAATATTCTTTGAACCCAAAGAGCCAGTACAAGTGTATTTCTATATTTTCCTTCATTCACTTATTTTTCGTCAAAGCCATACATTTCCATGATATTGTGGTACATTTTTGTTTTATTGTTTTAGTATTTTTGGTTGATTCAATATGTTTTGTTGGTGACTTACGTGGGTGGAAGGTGAACTGTAATGCGTAGAATAATTTAGACGAAGATTTTTTTTGAAATCTATTTTTGAATTTGAAATAACTTGTAATAAATAAAACGTTTTGAAAGAAAGAAAGAAAGAAAATAACTTTATTCAGAACTACAACAATAATAAAGATTAACATAATTAGTCTAAAATTAAGCTAAGAAAAAAAAAAGGATTAACAAATAAAAATTAAAAGAATTGCTGTAGTGGTGAAAAGGTCACGACTCAGCATGATTACCCCAAGTGCGGTACTTACACTTGAGGCGCTAATCTTCTGTCGCTCCTACGATTTTTACAATTAATAATAATAGGAGATCACGAACTGACAAAAACTCTCCAAACACGCATGAACATTTAAAATACGAAATGCCATAGATTTTAAAACAAAATAAAAATCTAATACTAATTAAAATACAAGCTTTTAATATCCTGGATATCACGTTGCAGCAGAGTGCTAGCTAATACAAGTAATACTTAAACACGACGGGTCTATCTTGTTTAGCACAAGAGCTCCTATGACCACCTTCTAAATCCATCATCAGATCAGCGCCATTTTGTAATATCAGCATTGTCACGCGTTACATCCAGTGCAAGTTAATATAACTTGTAAAATAGAACAAAGTATAAATTTCTTAAGCAATCCAAAGTTGTATAATGTATATTTAAAAGTTTATCATACTTTACGGAAATAACTTTTTTAAATTGTATAACAGACAAACGAGTATACGGCCCATGTGATGGTAAGTAGTTAACGTTGCGTATAAGCTTCTACAATGCTACGCCATTGGGAGGAGCCAGGAGATATTTATTATCATTTATTAACTTTTTTTACTATATTTTTATATATATTTTTTTATTGCCATGTAGGCAAACGAGCCAACGGGCCACCTGATCGTAAGTGGTTACCGTCGCTCATGAACCTCTGCAATGTCAGGGGACATTGAGGGGTCGCTACCTACGACCTAACTTTAAGGACCCTCCTCAAGCCTCGTATAAAACTTTATTTTACAATATTTTTACTGTTAATAATAAAACTGATACTTTTGTTGCAGTTTCCACAATGGCTCAGATCTGCTTTGCTGTTACCATCCTTGCTTTGTTGATGACATCACAAGGTGTAAGCTCTAAACGTAAGTAATTATGTATATTTGATGTAATATTATTAAGTAAATAGTTATAAATAAGGCAAACCTTAAAATTAAAAAAAAGAAAAAAATTAGAGGATATCTCGAGTTCTCATGGCAGAAATTGATTCCAAATGACTGTAGTCATTTAAATTTGTGATATTTTAATTTTTTTTAAATGAAGTGCCGGCTAGATAAAACAATATGACACCTTCTATTACCGTACCACTCGGTGTCGAGGTGGAGTTCATCCTTACTATATGGAACCACCGCGGTCATCCAAGGTCCGTTTCAGGAACACTTTTTTGCCACGCACCATTCGACTATGGAATCCCCTCTTCGGTATTCCCAGAGCGCTATGACTTGTCCTTCTTCAAACGAGGCTTGAGGAGGGTCCTTAAAGTTAGGTCGTAGGTAGCGACCCCTCAATGTCCCCTGACATTGCAGAGGTTCATGAGCGACGGTAACCACTTACGATCAGGTGGCCCGTTAGCTCGTCTGGCTACATGGCAATAATAATAAAAAAAATAATAATAATTGTAACAGGTAAAAAGAACGCATCAAACATTGTGATCAGGTCATACAAATATTTTAGCGTAATACCAGCATTCCTTTTTTCATATAAATCCTTTTCACAAAAATATTCCTAAATGTCATTCCGCATCCCTAAATTTAAATGAAAATGTTTACCAAACAATCAAAGATGATTGAAGATAGGTAATCAACCGTCTGTCTTTCGCTTCACTCAACTTGTATGAAAATCATCTTTATAGAGAATCATTGCCATATTCTCTGAAAATATATATCAGTATTAGCAGTATACAGGGTACAGGGTGTCCCAAAACTATGCGACATGAACGGGAAGTACCTTGAATAATAGAGATAGGATGTTTTGCTGAAACGAAACATTATTTTACTTTCATTCATTTTCAACGGGTTCTTACCGCGATATTTAATTAATTGAGTTGTCTCGATATTTCGTTGTTGTTGCAAACGTCATGATCACGAGAAGACTGGATACTGCGGGTCGATTTAAGAGTATTATAGAAAACCGCGAGTGTCTGAATAAGTTTATTATTTTACTTTTGACGTAATGTTAGACAAACCAAGCAATTTACGAAAAATCTGTGAATGTAGTACTATTAAACAAGGTACTTTCCGTTCATGTTGCATAGTTTTTTGGACACCCTGTATACAGAGTGATTTGATAATGATGATATTGAAGGAGGAAATATTGAGAAAAAGAGTTCTTAGAAAGAGTAAAATTACTAAAAAAATAATTTAGTTTAAAAATCAATACCTACTGAAAGCGATCGACTTCCATTTTTCTAATTTAGGGATAATGTCCAAAATATTTGCATTACAACCAAAAAATAAACAACAAAATCGGTTCAAAGAATAAATTTAGACAAGATACATGCAAAAACGCATAGTTTACATAAAAAGAAAAGGGGGCGGCGCGACGGGAAAGAGTGCCTTGGGCGTAACGCGTCGCGTCGTCCCTCTTAACCCCGTGCTGGGTTCTGGCCTCAGCCGGGGTTCGAACGCTGAATGTGAGCGGTTGGAGGTCTTAGTGCGGTTCAACTCCCACATACCCCGGTGGATCCGGTGATTTCCTCCAACTAAAAAAAACATAAAAAGGAACCAATTTCATCTGACACCAAAATCATTCAAGTCGGTTCACTCAAATTAAAGTTATGAAAAAACAAACATAAAAAATGCAGACGAATTTATACCACCTCTTTTTTTAAAGTCGGTCAAAAATAACTGTTTATCAATTTACTGAGTTACATAATAAGATATTTTAGGGTCATCCTACACAGAACTAAATAAACTGAGCTTCACCAATACCCTTTACTTCGACCGTAATGTTTAACTTATGACTTGCTAACTTGATCGGTCTAAGTTGAACAAATGTGATAACTTTCATGTAAACAAGCTTGTATGTAAAACAGCTTATTTCTAATATTTATTTATTACTCTTTCTTTTGTTTTTATGAATCATTGGGTGTTTTATTAAGCTTGTAATAAAACACCCAATTGCATTGGATGTAATAAAGTATGGCTATGGAACGAGCTCCCCCCTTCGGTTTTCCCAGAGCGCTATGACTTGCCCTTCTTCAAACGGCTTGAGGAGGGTCCTTAAAGTTAGGTCGTAAGTAGCGACCACTCAATGTCCCCTGACATAGCAAAGGTTCATGAGCGACGGTAACCACTTACGATCAGGTGGGCCGTATATGGCAATAAAAAAAGTAAATTCGGGTGAAATCTTGCGAGTTGAATTTGAGCAACACCACTGGCTAAAATCGGTGAAGGAAAATATCGTGAGGTAACCTGCATGTCAGAAAAGGGTTCTAAAAATCCTTTGTAAATATGTATATGAAGTCCCCAATCCACACTGAGGTCGTATGGTGGACTATACCTGATCCCTCTACTAAGGAGACCCAAGCCCAGCAGTGGGCAGTAATGGGTTGCTACAATACAGTACAATACTAAAAAAAATTCACTTGTAGTCTGTCGCACTTCGCAGAAACTACTCGAGTATTATTACTAAGTCTTTTAGGTTGTAAGTTTTATTTTTTAAAGTATAAGTGATTGTAAATTATTCAATATTGGAATTATTAGTATTGATTATTTTTTAATTTAATTTATTTTATACACCTATCATTTGTGAAATTTAATGTTTTAATGGAAATTTTAAATTATTTTTATGGTAATTTAATATTTAATTTAATGTCTATACACTCATAACGTCTTCTTGGTTTTAAATGTACCTAATGATGTTATGATAGTTTATGTACAATAAAAAAAATATTGAAAAACTAGCCTTTAACAACTGCTTATAAAAGTTAAAATAATCAAAAAGCCCCGTCAAAATACTTCTGCGGTCCATAAGCTATTTTAAAAACATTTGCGTAATATTTAATGTTCCAAAACGCAGCAAGGTTTGTCGAAGTTGATCGAGAGCTGTTTGATGGCAACTTTTGCTAAATATTTCACGAAATAGCTCCGGGAACTTATATTTTGTTTGGTTAAAAGGGTGCCGGTGATTATGGAGTTATTAGTGAGATGGTATAGAATACTGTAGTCAGTAACGCGTCGTGCCGTCTCGCATAACTCCGTGTTGGGTTTTGGCTGGTGTTGCGGATTATCAAGATTGATATGTATTACATTTTTACACTTTTCCATTTTGGCGGCAATCTTCGATCTTCTTTTTTCATGGCATGGTTGTTGTTATGTCAAACACAACTAAATAGGCTGTATATAAAATAAACATGCTCCAAGAGCTGGTGTTTGTAATTAGTGATAGGAGGTTTTAGTGCGGTTCAACTGTCATATACATACACATGTGTAGGGCAGGTAGAAGTTCAGTGATTTTCTCTAATTCAAAAAATTCAATAAAAAATTGCTTACACAATTAGTTACAAAAAAGTTTTCGAAACGATCTTCAAGAATTTTCAAAAAATTACACGAAACCAAGGAAGTTATTTGGATCTTTTTGTTATTGGCTATGATTAATTTTCTCAATAATCAAAATCGTCATCTAAGTTCATCGCAGGAAACACGCTTGAAAAGTCTTTCAGTGTTGGATAGCCCATTTTTTTTTATTGCAAGGTAGATAAACGAGCCTACGGCCCACCTGATGGTAAGCGGTCACCGTCGCTCATGAACCTCTGCAATGACAGGGCAAAGAGGGGCCGTTATCTATCGCCTACCCATACAAGACTTTTCTTAAACCTCGCTTAAAGACTTAAGATTTATCGTAGACTTTATGTTCAACATTAGGTAAAAACTGCTGCCTCTTACAGCGCTGGTAAAATCACCTTTAGTATACCTACTAAAACTTTGAAAAATCACTAAAGATTTAACACATTTAATAACCATTAAGTGCGTGCCGGATTCATATCTGTAAATCATCACATATGAGGTTGAAAGGAAAAATTTCGTCAACCATTAGATGAAGATAGGCCACGCATGTGTAACTTTTGTCCTTAACTCAATGAGAACGGAGCAGAGTTATAATGAGTGCCGGAATTTCTGAGTGTGACTTCACCTTTACATTTTGATGAGTAAATATTTTTTTTTTAGGGATTATTTCAAATATTTATGTTTGTTATTGAAAAGTTGCAATGATCGAGGGTTGAGGTAAATCTTCTGTGCATTTCGAACCATACTTCTAATCTAATCTAAATTTTTAAATATTTTCATACGAGTACATATAACCTCGTGGAAAAACCTGCACAATTTAAAAATATTAATTTTTAATACCCTTCAAAGATATGAAGTTCCCAAACTTCATATACAAACGGTGTAACTATCTAAGAGTAAAATCCAGAATAATAGCCTTATTTAGCACAATAATTTACTTTTTGTTCTTTAACATATTGATTTGTATTATGCAAGACTTAAAGTAAACTTTTTAGTGTTTCTGGGTAAACGAATAGCTAAGTATATCTAACTCTTGAACCTCTTCAATGTAACTCGTAAGCCTACTACAAAACCTCTGTTAAGCCTTGTTTGAAGACTTCCTACTTAATAAATCTTTAATCTTAGTGAAATTTCATACATTCATTCATTAAAATCATTTCGTAAAAGCAATACTACCCAACATTGTTAACTTCATCCCGTTTGACGTAACTCCATGCTGTATAGGATTAGTCGTAACGAACCACAGGTCTAGCTAGTAATCGGATGAAACTGGATGACGTCAAAACAAAACACTGGCTTTTTTAGTACTTTGATGTGGTTTGTTATATTTAGTATCGAAAAGATTTTTTATATTTTGACCTTTGAATATTAATCTTCTTTTTACAAGCTTTATATGAACTTACCCTGGATGTAACTTACATAAGTTCGGGTCTAATCTTGGAAACTAAATTTGACAATTTGGTTTGCGATTGAGGTGACATTTTGCATGGTTGGAGGTTTTATTGCGGTTCAACTCCCACATATACAGCCCGTGGGGAGGGTGGGATTTCTGACTGAAAAAAAAAATCGCCTGTCGTTGACTTTATAACTTTATAATACTAAGTATGAATAAAACCAGCCGAAAGATCCTTGACATAATATTTAACAATTGTATCCATTTGCGACATTTAATTCCATGAAATACAAACTGTGTCATTTGTGTTTCAAATATCAATAATTCTTTATCGATTTTAATTGAAATTTTCCTTTCTTTACGGCATTTTATAACATGACTCACTACAAAAACTATTAACTCAATTAGTTTGTTGGAAAATCCTTAGAAAACGAAGGGCTTTATAATATAAATTTTACAACAATAAAGTGTATTAGATATAACTGTACCAACCCATTACTGCCCACTGTTGGGCTCAGGTCTCCTCAGAAGAGAGAGATTATAGATTAGATATAACGGTTTAAGTTTTTTTAAATGAAATAGAATACTTTATTTTCAACATTGAAAGAAAAAAAAATGTTAAATGAGAACTCTGTACAATTTTAAACTTAATGCTGTGTTCATTCTTGTTGATGCCAAAAGTTAAAAGCTTCTACCAGTTCGGGCAAAAAACAATTTTAGTCACCGTCCTGAGAAGAACCGGCAAGAAACTCAGCGGGCTTGTCTTATTTATAATATAATCTGATTTTATTTTAAATGTGTGTAATATTTCCTAGATTCGTTTTGAAGGTTCTTAATGAGGATTAAAGATTCAAAATGTTTATTATGACAAATTTACACAGTAGTGTAAAATCAACCATTCGATTTTCACACTAGGTCAAACCTGGTGATCTTATACAAATAACCCAAGAACCTCCTCTACATATGTCCGCCTGTGCGACTTTTTTAAACTTTTATATTGTTAGTGTCACCAGAAGTATTACATAAATGTAATATTGGAACTTATCCCGCGTTATCGAAAGGGGGCTAGACGGAAAAAATTCTTACGAAAAGTTGTCACGACACTTTTTTGTTTTAGATGATTATCGCTAGATGGCGCTGTGATCAAAATCTTTTGAAACATGTTCCTTATTAAGTTTTAGATGATTATCGCTAGATGGCGCTGTGATCAAAATCTTTTGAAACATGTTCTATAGGAAATAATACAATTATTAGATTGAAGAAAATTAAACTTCGGTTTATTGCAAGAAAGTATTACAATTGAATAACAGTCGTGGTTGCTAAGACACGGCACAACAGTTATCTATGAACAGTAATCTTTAATAAAAGACTCCTTAGTCTGGACGTTGTTTACATTTCCAACATCCTCTCTTAAACATAAGTCCATTTTGAATGAACATAGGCCAGCTTAGGGTATGTCGTTGCTTTCGTTGTCTTGTAAACCCATTCGCAATTTCCCAAGTATTATTGTTCAATAGAGATTCATATTCTTCATCCATTGCCTCCTTCCATTGTTTAGCGTTTGAACCTGATAACGTTTCTGTAACAGTTAGTGGATCTGCTACCGGCGTAACACACATGAAATTATTACCTTGCATGTTTTGTTTCTGATGTGACCTCAATGTGATATTTCTTTTAATATCATCATCATCATCATAAACATCTGTATCTGGATAATATGTTTCATCATCAGTTTTCCTCACACAACTATCAAACGAGGTATCATTACTCAGTGATGAAGAAGTGATTTCTTGTCTATTGGGCGAGCTTTCAACAATTGTTGTGTCTCCTGAACTACAGTCTTCTGACAAATTCTGCGAGTTCAATCTATCATTCTCTGTATAAATAGGAATAGTAGCGTGTTGTGACACTGATGTAGATTTTTTCTGCGTGATATTTTCAATGTCATCACATTTTTCAATAAATGTCACATCTCTACTAATAATAATCTTCCTACAAACTGAATCGAAGAACCTATATCCCTTTGTGTTCTCACAGTAACCTGTGAACACCAGTTCACGTGATTTACGATCCCATTTCAAACGATTTTGCTTAGGAACATGTACCATGGCTTTGGAACCAAATATCTTTAAATGTGAAATGTTCGGTTTTTTACCAGTCCATTTTTCGTATGGTGTTACCTCAGCCAGAACTCGTGATGGGGATCTGTTGATGAGATAGGCTGCAGTAGCGACTGCCTCAGCCCAGAAAGATTTTTGCAGTTTTGCTTCATATAGCATGCACTTAGCACGCTCCACCAGCGTTCTGTTCATTCTCTCCGCTAGCCCGTTTTGCTCTGGTGTGTACGGAGTGCTGGTCTGATGTTTGATGCCAGAAGCTGCTAGGAAATTAGATAATTCTTTATTACAATATTCTTTTCCATTGTCGCTTCTTAGAATTTTAATTTTCTTTCCTAATTCATTCTCTACTTCAACCTTAAATTTCTCAAACACCGATTTAATATCCATTTTATTCTTTAAAAAGTAAACAAATACTTTGCGAGAGTAATCATCTATGAAGGTTATGAAATACTTTCCACCACCAGCGGACGGAGTCTCCATCGGACCACACAGATCTGTATGAATTACCTCAAGTAATGCACTTGCTCTAGAACCAGAATTCGGGAACGGTAATCGTGTTTGCTTTGCTTCACAACATGGTATACAAACAGTATTCATTTCTTTGTAACTTATAGAAATACCCTCAGCACACAATTCTAACCTCTTTACATCAACCATATTTAAATGCCCCATTCTCTTATACCATGTAGTTAAATCTGACTTACTGTCACTTACCACAGCATATGCATTACCAGTAACAGTATTCAGTTTGTACATGTTATTGGTTAATCTCGCAGTTGCTACTAAATTCTCATTGACATTGTAAATGTTACATCCAGTGTCAGTGAATTCTACTTTACAGCCACTCTTTGTTAACTGACTGACCGACAACAGGTTTGCACTCAATTCAGGAATAAATAAAACTTTTCTAACCTGGACTTGACATTCATTTCCATTTAACTTGGTCTGAATATTTACTTTACCCATACTTTGCACAAAGACTGCTTCACTGTTTGCCACCATTATTTTCTGAATCGGAGGTGTTTGTTCATCATACATCCAGTCGGAACGTCTTGTCATGTGCATTGTAGCGCCTGAGTCAATATACCAGTCATCCTTATTCAATGAGCTGTAAGCTGAAAAAATTGCTGAAAAATTTGTTTGATTAGTTTTCTGCAACGTGCACTGATTTTTGAAATGTCCATATTCGTTACAATTGAAACAACGGGGGCCCTTTCCTTTTGGCTTTGTATTATCCTTAGAGGTGGTTTTGTGCTTAGTGAAGAATGCAGAAGTTTCAGATACTGTAACTTCCTGTAAGAGTTTTGTTTTTATAAAGTCCGATGATATTTTGATGCCGGAACTTTCCAGACCCATAATCATAGGTTTATAGATGTTCGGTAAACCTGCCAACATGAGTGTTCCCAGCCATTCATCTCCAACTTCGAAACCAATGTTCCGCAATTTATGCGCTGTACTAATGATTTTATTCAAATAATCTTCTATACTAGGACAGTTATCCAATGAAGTGTTGATTAAGTCCTTTAATAAGCCGACTTTTCTAGATAGCCCTGAGTCTTCGAACGCATTTTGAAGGTTTTGCCAAACTTGTTTCGATGACGTAGCATTTTCAAGATGGACGTAATTTATTGAATCGACCAACAAAATTATCTTCGACTTTGCTTTTATATCTTTCTTCGGATCGACATCGGTACCAGGATCAATACACTCCCACAAGTCATCTAATTCCAAATATGACTTGACTGCGAATTTCCACGTTGAATAATTTTCCCGACCGGCTAATTTCTCAATTTGCAGATTAGCTGTGGCCATTTTTCACGGAGTGATTCGAATTCGCGATTTATTGTACTGTACTTTAAACTTTGCAACAAATATTTAATTACAGATCTAATAAAGGTATACGAGACGGCCCATAACCTATAGGAAATAATACAATTATTAGATTGAAGAAAATTAAACTTCGGTTTATTGCAAGAAAGTATTACAATTGAATAACAGTCGTGGTTGCTAAGACACGGCACAACAGTTATCTATGAACAGTAATCTTTAATAAAAGACTCCTTAGTCTGGACGTTGTTTACATTTCCAACATGTTCCTTATCGCGTTACGAAAGGAAATATTTTTTATAAGATATGTTTTAATCGAAAGGAACTTCGTTCTATTCGGGTGTCCCATGACACCTCTCAAGTTTTTTTTTGGTAGTTCAGTGAAAATTGTTATCGTAAGTGACTACGGCGATCAAATCAGTGATCCTGATATTTCAGCACTGTTACAAGCGCCATCATCACGGGAGACTGAGTCCTGCGGGTAGATTACTTAAGAGCAGACAAATCTACTCTCTGTCTTATTCGTTTAGTAATTGTATAATGTAGACAACCTATAGTGTATAAAGATATATATTATTATTTGTAATTACACTTCCTTCACTCCAATTTAAACAAAACAATGTTTCATTACAAATTATGCCTGTATTGTTATGAAAAACTTTCTGAAAGGTTACCGGAGTTATTCCCAAATGTATGCGGATAATATATTATTATTTTATTCTAATTTACGTGGATTTAACACACTCGTTACGGGGCAAAGTATAAATCAACTTTAGCTGTTTTCTAATTGAGTTTTTGAGGACAATCAAATTCAGTCAAATGAGTTTTTCGGATTATTTTTGTTGGTGAGAGTGTTTTAAACGGTTTACTTTTTAAAATAAATTATTTGCGAGCTGTTTATGGTATTTTAAAATTATAAAAAAAGTTTTGATTTTTTGTAATGTTCGCTTTGAATCACGATAAAAATCACGTTTAAAAAATATTAATCTGTTTTTGACCTGAAAATCGTATTATATTCGAGTCATCTATATAATAGAAGCTTAACTTATTAAGTTAAGCTTCTATTGTAGGCCTTTACTGTAAAAGACTGAAATCATTGAATTGTGATAAAATATTTCAAAAGTTTGAAAACTTGAATTTTTATTCCATGAGGGGGGAGATGTCTATAAATTAAATAATTTTAAAAGGTTTACGACTCCAATCTCATCTCAATTTTACAATCGTTTTTACAAAATGCAGGTTTCTTCACGCATTTTCCTTTCCAGTTTTAAAATATTAGTAACATAAGTCCTTATTACAGGAGGATGTTCAGCATTCGGCCACTCCTGCTTCGGTGGACATGGCAAGAGATCTGGTGACACTGCACCTATGGATGTAAGTAGCTTTACCGAAGTCCAGTATTCATTCTTAAAGTCAATTGGGAAGAAACCGTCAGACGTTTAAAGAGGTTTAATGTTGTGCTTACTTTTCAATGATGGCGAATACTACGTATAACTCGATTCCAATTTTTTTTTTCCTTATTAGACAATAGACATGCAAAACAAGTAACAATCACATAAACAATAAAATAACAAGCATACAATAATAGGAGGACTAGATTGTTCCTCTAAATATGCACGTACAGATGCTTAAAATAATTAACTTGTTGTGTTACAAAAGAGAAAGTTAGAAATAAACAAAACTTAAAATGTAAGAGAAATAAAATTTTAACTTAAAAATTAAAATACTAAATTGTTTTCGC
This sequence comes from Trilocha varians, assembly GCA_030269945.2. NCBI lineage: Eukaryota > Metazoa > Arthropoda > Insecta > Lepidoptera > Bombycidae > Trilocha > Trilocha varians. The sequence continues at coordinate 2,127,947 of AP028259.1, forward strand.
GAAGGAACGACACTCACCGAATTAATTAAAAACCATTCGATATACTTACATCTTAAACCTGAAGATTGAGTTTTTATGACTGTTTTCTTATGTCTTAATTATTGTACCCAAAGTTATGTTTTTCATAAAATTCAAATATATTATATGCAATACAAATATAAAATACTAAAACTAGTTAAGTAACTTAACACTTAGTCAAAGTTGTACTCCAAAATACGTGTGAAGTAGCTGCTTGGTTTCTGCAACCCTTAAGAGACCGGGACCCTAATTAAATGGGGCATTTCGTAATGGTTTACATGCTGTGGTTAAGATTAAATTATACCTTATGCCTCGGTTGATTTATATACAGGGTGGATCTGTAACTTTAGACAATCTGACGTGAGGTGAATGACCTGTGGAAATACAACATAGCACCATTTTTATTTTTTGGATCAGTTAAACTTTTTTCTGACATTGTATGGACTATCGTTGCTGACTTCAATACTATGATGAATTTTTTTTATCCAATTCCTAAAATAAAAGTGATCCTAAGTTTTATTTCAACAGATCATTCACCCCACGTCAGATTGTCTAAAGTTACAGATACACCCTGTATATGCAGATGTAAAACTTATGTATACCCTTTGACATAAAATCTGACTTTTATTTTTATTTTAGCCTATATATATATACCTATCTGAAACGTTTGAATGTAGCTCGCGTATTTGTGAAACCTTATAAAACTTTTTGGAATTTAGTTATCTCGTCACATAGAATTATTATATCTCGAATCAACATGATGAAGCCAATTAAAAGTACGTCGATCGCGTGTAACTACAATACATCTCTCAGGGATTTTCTCCGCCTTATTCTAGGTTGCACCTAACACCAACATTTCGATTCAGGACATTTGCACTACTCGTATCTTCCAATGGCGAAGAGTAAAGTTTTTAAATAGGAAAGACGATGTAAATATTTTTCAATAATTCGTAGGACCTGCAAATGCTCTTAGTGCTGTTTAAAGTATGTAATTGAAGAGTATTCAATCACGGGGGCGGCGCGACGAGAAAGACTGCCGTGGGCGTAACGCGTCGCGCCGTCCCTCATAACCCCGTGCTGGGTTCTAGCCTCAACCGGGGTTCGGACGCTGAGCCGCGAGGCGGGCGGGGATTCGGTGTTTTGCTCCAACTAAAAAAATAAAAAAAAAAATTAAATAAAAAAAAAGTATTCAATCACTCATTAAGGTAACGATGGGAATGGGCTTGTATAGACACTTCGCCACTGAGTTTCTACTAAATTACAAATTCAAACAAAATCTGATATTTCGTGCTTACAAAACGATGCTAACATTATGTGTTTATAAAGCTTTCATACAATCAAATTAATCCAATTTCAGGAATTCAATTATAGTGACATGACACATTTCGATCTCGCGATAAACTGATAAACCAACGCACGCACAACGGGTCTAATTTGACAATTAACGTATTATGCGTGATTATTGTCATATATTATATTATACAGTAATATTATTATTGCTGAGTGCTTTATAGTTAGATACTGAAATCATATCTACATGGTACATATTGCAGGAGGGTGATGAGTACTCTGTTCTAATACGGAATATTAAAAAAAATAGGTAAAATTAATTTTTTTTTTTTATCTAATCTCGACTAAACTACCTCAAACAAACAATTTCGGCTAAAAGAGTGTTGACTAACGACCTCTAGTGATCTCGCGCACCCTACACCTCCGCCACACCCATCAGCTGTCGAAAAACCATCATTTTGCAAGAATTTTAGATATTTTTAAGTTGCGATTACTAAGGCATTAAGCCATATTCTTTGGTAATAATATTTTTACTGGTCGTATATAACCATCAGCTATCATTACCTTCAATATGTACCCTCACTAAGAAATCACCCTGTATATTAATAACTAGCTGGGCCTATCTCTTGTCTATGAATATCGAAAAGAAAGCCGATAGGAATGGAGTTGTATGAAACCTTCGCACCTTACCCGCAAGTCAACTATTATTTTTCAAATTCGAAGCTGGAAATTCCGTTTAATTGTAACGTAATTTTAATTTGTGTTTAGATGACGAACCAGGACATGATGGCGCGTAGTCAACTCGGTCAAGAAGAAACCCCTCCTCACCCGGTGTACCCCCACTCTGGGTACAATGTACTCCAGCCTGGTGATGACATCATACCTGTTAGAGATGGAGGTGAGAATATTACCTACCAGTCTCTTTTACAAGACAGATAAATTAGCCTACGGCCAACTTCATCTTGATTGTAATGCTTTCGCACTGTCCTTCACAATACAGGCTCGGCCTAGTATGAAGGTCACTAGTATACTTTGACATGTAGCTTAAAACCATGTTTTAATGTATTTTTTTTTCTTATTTCTTTTGTAAGCTTGTAATTCACTTTCCTTAATAATAATTAAATAAATAAAATAAATAAATAAATTCCTGCAGTCCTTGAATTTCAACAAACATTAAAAGAAAAAATGGGTTAAATTGGTCCAAGCGTTTTTGAGTTATGCGTTTACCTACACATGTACCGACATAGATCTATAAAGATTACAAAAATATTGATAATATTCAGTTTTCTCAGGCGTCTACGATCGCGATGCAGCCAGAGACGTGATGAAGTACAAACTTAGGAATATCTTCAAACATTGGGTAAGTTATTATGTATCAATAATTTCTAAGAACCTACAATTTTACCCATAATATTATTGTTTTTTATACATGATAGATATACGAGCCTCTGATGGTTAGTGGTTACCGTTGCTCATGAGCCTCTGCAATGTCAGAGCAGGGACTGTTACCAAACCACGTTTAAAGAGAGACATGTCATAATACTCGGGGAACACTGAGGAGTTCATTCCAACTCGGTACGGCTTCAGGAGTTAGAGAATGTTGAATCAGCGTAAATGCAAATGACGTACTACAATGTCTTCTTCTTCTTTTTTCCCCCTGGACCTCGTCCACCAAGACTGGGCACGATTCGCCAATATCAATTGAGACAAATACACGGACTCAAAGATATTAAGCCAAAATATTGTTCGGTTTCCAGTCTCACCAGTAGTAGAATATATACTGTTTATAGTGTTATTAAATACAATGAAGCTTAATAGTACATATTGTAAATGTATAAAACGAGATAGAAACTACATTGAATAAAATGAGTAGATATTTAAAATCGAAAAAAAGGAGAAATATAGTATGTCCAGACCAAATAGTTATTTAACGTTTAAGCGGATCAAACTGAAAACTGTATTGAATAAAATTTTATAAAGTAATTGCTTGTCAAACAACAAGTTGTATTAAGATTAACTGGTAAAAACAATAAACAATTACATTAAAACATTTTGGGACAGCTTACAAACATTTTATTTATTTATTATTTATTTCCTGTATATTCATTTATTCACTTATTTCTTACATTCTATTTTTAAAAATACATTTACAAGAAAATAAGATTTAAAAATACAATATAAAAAATAGAGGGCCACTGCAGGCGGAGTCTACGACCCAAGCCATCAGTGGTTAGGGCTCAAGAGACAGGAACCTCCTCACAATACGCGCCGTGTCAAGAACGACCGCCTTCTGAATCAGGCCCTTTACCCAGCCGGGGAGCGAAAGCTTCTCTATATGACGGTCGAAGCTTTTCGCTATTAGACCGTGCACAGATACAACACATGCATTATTTATTTATTTATTAAACTTTATGCACATGCTTAAATGTTACAATGGCGGACTTAATGCCCAAGGTATTCTCTACCAGTCAACCAAAGGTGGTGTAGAGAAAACCATTTTATTGTTTGATTCTTAACTTCTAAATCAACTATAATACTACTAATTTAAATTACAATTTGCTATACACTCACCTGTCTGTCAACATGACAGAGTTTGAACTTAGCAGCATAATATGCATACTTGATTGTCTGTTTCAAGTTGTTAGCGTTGGCGTTGATGAGATTAGTATGAGCGCTGCAACTGTAGCTAAATTGTTTGTGAAGATAGTTTGTGGTTTGTTAGTATTTAAAGATATACATTTAAATTATTCATTATATTACTTAAGATGACTTTTCTGGGTTCAAATCTCTCCCTCCCTTTTAGGTATCAAGTTGTTTTGTATGTATCTAATGTTGAAGGTTCATCGTGTATCAGTTGTGAGACGGAAACAGGAAATACCCTTTATTACTTTAAAGAACTTTTATTCGTTTTTTATAAAGAGAATGGTTCAGAAACTACTAAGCCGATTTAAAAATTATTTCGTTGTTGGGTAACTGTACCTCCCCATTGGACATAGTTCCTCGTTAATTAAAAATATATTTGATAATAAAGTCCAAATATAATAGCTTGCAAAAAATCCATCGGAATGTCTTGGAGCTGACAAAAGCAACTTCGCTGATACTGATGATGTTGCTGATATTAATAGTGCTGTTAATGACACTGATGATAATGACAATACATCTTTCACAGATGGACAACTACCGGCGATCTCAGAACTCAGACGATGGATACTTTCTAGAAACATTGTAAATCCCAAGATAATTATTATAAAACCAACGATCTGAACTACACTTTAAGATTTTCTATTGAACCTATCTAAAACTAATGTTTACCGTTTAATTCAATATTTGTCAATTATGAAGAAGTGAATATTGATATAATTCTTGGATTTCTGTAAGGCTGGTATTATTTTTAAGTATGACTGTGCATTCTGTATGTTTTTGCTTTTTTTTGTTATTAGTACCTGTTTAGTGCATATCGAGACTCTTTGAGAAACCATTATGAGAAAATGAAGTCATTCTCCCGGATTTAAATGAGTGCCGTATATAACAATGTGATATGAATGTAATTAAATCTTCTAAATTCTGTTGCTAAAAATGTGAAGACATTATATTGTACCTACAACTTTTTTCCTCCTATTATCACTCTATTAAGAATATCCACAACACCGTTCTCTGTCAAGTTTTAACATGTTCGTTGCTGGACGAGGCCTAAATGATCTTCTTGCGGAACTTCCTTGCGGTGCGAAGAGCATAACTTTGTTAAAGGAGGTGAGGTCTAATAGACCGCGTGTCGCCCTAACGTCTGACCGTGCGGGCCGATAAGACCTCGTATCAACATTTATTACTCTTTCTCTGACCCTGAGTTATATATTGTGAATATTTATTAGCAAAATTCAAAAGAGTCTCGAGTTTTCTTTTAATTTCAAAGTCGTATTTTAGCTAATCCTAATATTAAAATGTTATTAGATTATAAGCTAATATAGAATGTTTCTCGAACATAAGTTTACCAACAATATAGCTGTAACTATACTATGTTTTATGTGATTAAATGAATAGTTACAATGTGAGTAGTTTGTTTTATTTAAATTGTACCTACTCATCCTTCTTCAAGTGAGATCCTTCTCAAAGTATTTAGAAGTTATGAGTACATCTTGCTTTTAATACTTTCATGCATTTTCAACGGGTTCTTACCACGATATTTAATTAATTGAGTTGTTTCGATATTTCAACGTTGTTGCAAACGTCATGATCACGAGAAGACTGGATACTGCGGGTCGATTTAAGAGCAAACAAATCTGTCTACCCTGTCTTTCTTCCGAGAGAGCCGGTGGCCGTATTCGCCGGCGGCTACCAGTTCGGCGTCCGGGGACGGAGCGACGGGAAAGAGTGCCGATGGCGTAACGCGTCGCGCCGTCCCTCATAACCCCGTGCTGGGTTCTGGCCTCAGCCGGGGTTCGGACGCTGAGTGTGAGCGGTTGAAGGTTTTAGTGCGGTTCAACTCCCACATACCCCGGGGATCCGGTGATTTCCTCCAACTAAAAAAAAAAACCTCAAATGGTTATAACTATGTAACACACGTTACGTACAGTTGCTAATTTTTTACAAGCATTATATTAACTTGCACTGGATAACTATAAACCTATGTAAGTTTAAAAAAAAAACCTACAATCAAGCCGTTATCTACTTAGCAAATAAAAATCTACTTAAATCATTGACATGTACGAAATAATTCTGGGATTTCAACAGATTCTCAAAGAGTAAATTCCTCACGTTACTGTATTATTCACTCAAAATATGAGACACACGTGATACCGGCTTCTATTCTCATATCTATACTAATATTATAAAGCTGCAGAGTTTGTTTGTTTGTTTGTTTGAACGCGCTAATCTCAGAAACTACCGGTCCGATTTCAAAAATTCTTTCACTGTTGGAATGTCCATTTATCGAGGAAGGTTATAGGCTATATTGTATTTTGAAAAAAATTAGGGATCCGTATGAAAATATCGAATTTGTAAGACCAAGTGAAATATCTAAAACCTATTTATGCGTACGCTGCAGAAACTATTGACAATAGGACAAAATTATGTACTACGGGTTTTTAGGTCTTTTGAAGACAAACAAAAAAGTCCGCGAGAGCATATATCTAACTATCATCGTTTAGTCACAACAACTGCTTTTATGTTCAAAAAAAAATTTAATTCGTCCGAAGGATGAATTTAATGTTATTGTGTATTGCTATATTAATTCTTATCCAAATAAAGTATTATGTTATCAAGAGTATTAATTTAAAAGTAAATTACTTTTCGTTTTGTTCTAATCGGACTTTTCGTTGAGAAGATATCACGAGTATAAAACAAAATTCATTTAATTTGTTTTTTTTTTTAATGTAATTATTCGGTTTAGTATTATTCTCAATTATTCCACTAGTATTTTTGCTATTGTTGTTATAGTCAAGTGCTTTAAATGGAATCGGTATTTTATCTAAGTTTCTGAAATTGATTTTATTTTGATTATTACTTTTAGAATTTTTAGTTGTTGTGTATTATTGGCATGTTGTTTACGCCTATAATTGGAATAACACTTAGTATAATATTGGAAATGTTAATTTTTTACTGTAATTAGTGTTTATTCTGTTGGTGTAACCTATTAAATAAAAATAAAAATAAAATAAAATAATGAATACTCCCCACCGCGCAAATATTATCGCTACAGCATTAAGAGTACTGTTTGAACCCCTTTGTGACGGAGACTAAGTTGCGAGGGTCATCTAGTACAACAATAAAACTCAAACACGTTATGTAGAAGGGTTCAATACGTAATTTAATGGATTCCTTTTCTCGTAAAAACACCTGAGAACTTAGAAATGTATGAGAGAAGTTGTAACGGAACCCTTTGACCAGTACTCAATCATCTTGAACCTCGAGCCACTAAGTACAACAAGTGCCCGTTTAGAAGGAAAGGAAATGGGTTAAAAATTCAAACGTTTCTAAAAATAGAGGCTTTAATGATGAAATTAAGCCCCAAAATTTGTATCCATCGATATTACCTGCACTCACGGAGTCACTGAAATTAAAAATCAACAAACACACAAACGTTTCAGAACTTTGTCTATAATATTATTATGTTTTTATTTTTTTTATTGCCATTTAAGCAGACGAGCCAACGGCCCACCTGATAGGAAGTGGTTGCCATCGCTCATGAACCTCTGCAATGTCAGGGGACACTGAGGGGTCGCTACCTACGACCTAACTTTAAGGACTCTGCTCAAGCCTCGTTTGAAGAAGGACAAGTCATAGCGCTCTGGGAATACCGAGGAGGGGAGCTCATTCCATAGCCGGATGGTGCGTGACAAAAAAGTGTATTAGTAAAGATTCCTCTTGGTCACGACGCGGCTGAACCGATTTGCATAATTATTTTTGTGTAGGTAATCGTGACCAGGAGCAGTTTCAAAGTTATTTAATAGTTTCTTAAACACCATTGCATTAATTACAAGTGAACGGACCGCGAGTTATTTGACAACACTGGTTTAGTTTAATGAAAAAAAAATGCACATAGCTACTTTCAATAGCATCAAAGATGTGAACCAAATGAGAAAAATCTGAGAGGTGTCATGGGACACCCGAATAGAACGAAGTTTCTTTCGATTAAAAGATATCTTATATATTTTTTTCCTAACGTAACGCGCGATAAGGAACGTGTTTTAAAAGATTTTGATTAAAGCGCCATCTAGCGATAATCATCTAAAACAAAAAAGTGTCGTGACAACTTTTTTTTCCGTCTAGCCCCCTTTCGGTAACGCGCGATGAGGAACTTCGTTCCAAAACATAATTTATTTCATCGAATGTGAAGCAGACAAAATTGTAAGAATCTATGATAACATAAAATGTTGTTCAACAACGTTTATCAAGCAATCAAGCTCACATTACGTCAGTTCCAACAAAATGGCTTCTACGAGCGAGTTTTAATGAGAGTATAACAAAATTTGGGATGAAACACTACAGTTTACGGGATAAGCTTCATAGTGTAAACTGTACTTGTTAGTGTAAACTTTGACGTTTTGCAGTTAAATAGATATAGAAAAGGTGATTTGTTAATGATGGAAAAAAATGGGTATATCATAAATATCTTTAAACACTCGCGGTTATCTACATCACTTACACTATTACTAGACGGGTTCTTACAACGATCATTTTTAATTGAGCGATCCCGATATTTCGGCACTGTTTCAAGCGCCATGATCACGGGAAGACTGAGGAACTGCGGGTAGGTCATTTAAGAAAAAATAATATTAAAAAATAATTCAATTAAAAATAATCGTGGTAAGAACCCGTTAAGTAATAGTGTAAGTAATTGGTATGTCATCAAAATTCGTCAAAACTATCAAAAATAATTTCGGACAACAGAGTGTTGACTAACAACCTCAAGTGATCTCGTACACCCTACACCTCCGTCACACCCATAAACTGTCGAGTGACAATCATTTTGAAGGAATTTTAGATATTTTTAATTTGCGTTTATTCCCTCTATATCCACGCAACATCCATGAAGCGGTTCTTAAAATATTCGCATGATTTTGATGTGAATCTTCAAAACAATGCGAATGCAAATATTCTTTACATCCCTAATTCATACTTTGTAAAACACGCTCAAAGAGTTTTCAACGTAAACGTTTCATGTATTGTTCTTTGTAATTATAACTTCAATTTATTTGTGAGATTAAGCTGAGTTTCTTTCAAGCTCTAAATACGTCTTATACGTCATCTATAGTCGTCTTAAACCTTTTCTTTTGTGTTGCAAGAAATAGCTATTCCTTACTGCCCGCGGATGGTATATGTGGGGTTTGAACTGAACTAAAACCTCCAACCGGTTATACTCAGCGTCCGAACTCTGGCTAAAGCCGAACCAAGCAAGGGTTATACGAGACGGAACGACGCGATACGCACTACGGTATTCTTAACATCCGGGGGATTGTAGACCGCGCTCCCCGACCCACGCTGGTTCTGACCCAGCGGGGTATTCCGCGGGAGGGTGACACGCGGTCGTGTTTTAGTTTCAATTCTATTTTCTAAATAATTCATTATCAATCAGTTGTAGGTACCTGTGTTTTGTTGGGAGAGTTCGGATTACTGATTTCTGACATTATTTGATAATAGTTTAGGAGGCTGCGATGACCATTATAACTACAAATGTGGCTTCAATTATTTCAAACATTACTTCAGGTTATACAACAACAACGACAACCCAGGATAGAGAATCCTGGCGCCACAGGATTAGCACAGACCCTACATAAAGTGCGAAAGTGCGAGGATGAAGCAGATTATTTCAGACTTGAAAACAGTTCTAAAGAATAGATTGTAGGTGGCCTCACCGTACCTCCAGATATTGTAGATGTCCATGAGCGATGGTAACCACCTACAATCAAGCGACGGGAAAGAGTGCCGTAGGCGTAACGCGTCGCGCCGTTCCTCATAACCCCGTGCCGAGTTCTGGCCTCAGCCGGGGTTCGGACGCTGAGTGTAAGCGTTGTTGGAGGTTTTAGTGCAGTTCAACACCCACACATACCCCGCCCGCGGGGCGGGTGGGGATCCGGTGATTTCCTCCAACTGAAAAAAAAAAAAAAAACGGTATTCTTAACCATCTTGCCATGCCATATTTTTTCACACTATAAGCTTATACAGACGCTCGCAGTTTTCTATTATACTTTCATGCATTTTCAACGGGTTCTTACCACGATATTTAATTAATTAAGTTGTCTCGATATTTCAACGTTGTTGCAAACGTCATGATCACGAGAAGACTGGATACTGCGGGCCGATTTAAGAGCAAACAAATCTGTCTACCCTCTTTCTCGTTCGCTTTTGGGTGGTACCACTGGAACTCGAACTCACATCACGACACACCACACTCACTGTATCTAAGACAAGACTCTCTGAGCATGAACCCTTAGTCAACTCAATTAATTTAATATCGTGGTAAGAACCCGTTGATGCATGAAAGTATCTTCACACTATGTTCACAATTTCCTATTGTAGGACTTAATAATATAATCTTCAAAGAGTTTAAATTCTTATAGTTAGTAAATATTAGTTATACTATCTAGTTGTTGTAATGTAGCTTGTCTATGGTTATGAGAAAACAGCCGGTCTAAAGATGCAAGATAGAGGGTCTAAAGATATGAGATTTTTGGAGGAGAGTTTTCTACAGTTCCAAAGGCCCGCCCCCTGGCAAGTGATTTTTATTTAAGTTAGGTAATCTCTCGCAGGTTTTTATTTTTACTTTTATATTACTTTTGGAACGAAGTGCCTTATCGCGCGTTATCGAAAGGGGGCTAAACGGAAAAAAATCTTACGAAAAATTGTCACGACACTTTTTTTGTTTTAGATGATTATCGATAGATGGCGCTGTGATCAAAATCCTTTGAAACATGTTCCTTATTTATGTTTTAGATGATTATCGCTAGATGGCGCTGTGATCACAATCTTTTGAAACATGTTCCGCGTTACGAGAGGAAATATTTTTTATAAGATACCTTTTAATCGAAAGGAACTTCGTTCTATTCGGGTGTCCCATGACACCTCTCAAGTTTTTATATTTATTTGTAGGAAATAATAAAGGCTTTTTGTTTAATAATTGATATAAGATAGTTTCAGTTTCTAAATGTTTATCAAAATAATTAATGACCAAGTAACTATAGATGAGGCTCTCGTTTCTTTTGTCCAACTAAAGTCTTACTGAAATAACGATTGTTAAAGGAAAGTCATTTGTGGCAACTACTTACACACAATGGTTTCATATTATTTCTTGATAGAAATTAACAACGAATTTGTTACTTTGTTTTTTCTTAAACCCGGTTCAAAGATGTAGAAAGATTAGTGAGTAAGGCAGTCAATTTAGTATTAAAAAAAGGTTTTAATTTTTTTTTATTGCTATATAGATAAGCGAGTGTACGTGGTCAACATCATTCATGCCAATCTAAAATAGGAAAAATATGATTCTAGCAAAACATAGTTCAGTTTGTTTTGTGATAGGTAACGGTTCTCCAATGTTCTGTCCTTACAAAGGCTCACTTACTATCAGGTTATTTTTTTCAGTTGGAGGAAATCACCGGGGGCCGTAGGCTCGTTCTTCTGTCAAGCAATAAAAAAGTATTATGATATGACATTTCACAACTGAGTTAGGCCGCAATACGGTCCGTGTAATCTGTACTGCTTCCTACCGAATGAATGTGACATATATAAGTATTAAAATTTTATTAACATACCTAGCCCAAGATATGCTTATACCGATACTGTCAGTGTGGTATGTCGAAATGTGAGTTCGAGTTCCAGTGGTACCGGCAAACGAACGAGAAAGAGGGTAGACAGATTTGTCTGCTCTTAAATAACCTACCCGCAGTTCCTCAGTCTTCCCGTGATCATGGCGCTTGAAACAGTGCTGAAATATCGGGACCTCTCAATTAAAAATAATCGTGGTAAGAACCCGTTTAGTAATAGTGTAAGTGATAAGATATGCTTTTCTAATTTTAAAGAGTATAAGCAGTTTTAAAGATTCCTAATCTATAGTAATTTCATAATCACAACATTCATTTTCACATTTCTACACCTAAAGAAACTTAATTCGTTTATTGTGTTCAATGAAAAGATTCTTACAATAATAGTGTGTTTCTCGCATGACATACACTCATAAGGATACAATAAATACGCTATTCTTAACAGGGCTTATCATCTCTTGAGATCATGAGTATTGTTACTTTAATGACTCAAAGAAACTCAGTGTTCGCTTAGTCGGCCGTAACGCGACGCGCCGTTCCGTGTAACTCCGTGCTGGGTTCTGGTCTCAGTCGAGGTTCGGATGCTGAGTGTGAGCGGTTGGAGATTTTAGTAGGTGCCACATATTGCCGTATTCCTGCCCCGCGGTTTGATTTCCTCCAACTCAAAAAAAAGTCAATGATTAAAATTACAAGTAAAATTTCATTTAAAAATGAAATGAATGAAAATTAATATATTTCGTATCTTTTTAGGAGTGTTAATAATTTGTTTTCGTTATAGTTGCTTATTAAATAAAAATAAAATAGCCTTTTATTCAGAATATACATGTAGAATTGTTTAACATTTTGTAATCTTAAAAGCTAATAATAATAATAAGACATGCCCGCTGAGTTTCTTGCCAGTTCTTCTCAGGACAGTGGCTATTTCTTTTCCAAACTGGTGGTAGCCTTTTGACATCAACGAGCATGAGAACTTCATTAACGTTGAGAATAAATAATTTCATTTCATTTCAATATAAACTTAACCTAGTATTTGATTTTTTGTAACCCTTTGTAGATCCGTTTGCCAATTGGCAAAGGCCTCCTCCAACCTTTTCCATTCCTTCCTTTCCTGCGCTACCCTGTTCCACATAACTCCAGCTACCTTCCTTATGTCGTCGTCCCATCTGTCTTCCTCTTTTTCTTTTTCCTTCTCTAGGATACCATAGTTGCTTTATAACGTGAACAATAACATTTTGCATCTATGTTGAAAAAACTATTTTCATATAACTTCATACTCCTAAACTAAAATAAGATGACCGGCAGTCCATTTTAGATTTGGAATATTACAGAAAAGTATTGACATTGTCAAATGTTTTTTTTTAATTCCCCATATTGGAAGTACTTAGTTGTAAAATAAATTAAACTAAATAAACAATTCTTCAATCTCATTCCAAAATTGGCGCCATACAACTGATAAATGAATAATTCTAAATTCAAAACCAACATGACAGCACCACCATTTTTAAAATCTCACAGGCAAACGGTTTTTTATACAGCCTAAAAATAAACCAAAAAGTATCATTCGAATTTCAAACTCCGTTTTAGCACGATCACTTGAGCAAGCCGTAGCTCATTTTCCGGTATTTACTATGAGCGAGACATTTACACGCTTCAATAAGGAAATGAGGTGCTATTAGACACCTAACGAACCTTTTTACCGATCGGACTGCTCAAAGGAGGTCGCAATCTATCTGCTTTTGATTCCAGTTTGTTCGAGAATTGAAATTTAAATTAGGTGAAAAGCGATGGTTGCATAAAATTGCACGTTTATATCACTTACTCTATTACTAAACGAGTTCTAACCACGATTATTTTTAATTGAGCGGTCCCGATATTTCAGCACTGTTGCAAGCGCCATGATCACGGGAAGACTGAGGAACTGCGGGTAGGTCATTTAAGAGCAGACAAATCTGTCTACCCTCTTTCTCCTTCGTTTGCCGGTACCACTGGAACTCGAACTCAAATTTCGACATACCACACTGACAGTATCGGCTGCAGTCTCAAAACTGGATTTTTTGGCTTTATTTTCGTCTAGCACTGGATTCCACATACAGGATAGTTTGAAGCCGTCATAGTTGTAGTGAAGTGATGTAGATAACCACGAGTGTTTAAAGAAATTTGCACGTTTATATTTTTGATAGGTAGGCTTTCATTTCGTTTACCAGTAGCAAAAGGTTTTACCTAGTTTAGGGAGATAATAGCACTAAAGTTACGTAGGTACTCAAACAGGTTGTAATTTTACTATCAGTAAAATAAGACAAGAAATGTATTCTCCAACAAATTTTCCCCGATCAGGACACTTACTTTAACAATCTAAATGCATGCATGTATTTTTTGCTTTATTTTCTGTACGAGTTATTTTCTGTTTTTTGTATGCAATAAAGTGTATTCATTCATTCATTCAATCTAGTTCAGCTTACTTAAATTAAGTTAGCGTAAGTTCTTGGATAATACTAACACCCTAAATTTGTCAAATGTTATGCATTTTAAGATGATTAAGACATTTTTAAACGAATGAAAAAGAAAAGTTTAACGCTAAGTAAAACATCGTTTAGCAAGGATGCTTTGAAAATAATGTAAGGTACAGGTAACAGGTACTTAGAATTGTTATAAATTATAATAAAATATAAGTATTAAAAACAACATTTGTCCATCTGATAACCATTGTAAAACCGAGTTTATGCTAATGTGCACAAGTTTTATGATAATGCAGTACACAATAATGTCTTCATAAAAAATATTATTGTGTGCAATGAACTCCTTTCCTCAGTGTTTCCCGAGCGCTATGACTTGTCCTTCCTCAAACGATTTGAAGGGAGTCCTTTAAGATAGGTCTTAGGTAGCAGCCCCTGACATTGCAGAGGTCTATGAGCGACAGTAACCACTTTAGATTATGTAGCTTTGGCTCTTCTCCTTATATGACAATAAAAAAGTTAGCATTTTTAAAAGAACATGCAACACGGAATGTCCAAAATTCTTTGTTCAAAAATACTGGCAAATATGATTTTTAAATATAAAAAAATGTTTTTAAAATGATTGTATTATACAATACCTCGTTATCAGTTACAATATAATATTATTAGTCTATAATTTTACAAATTACCTAAAGCCTTTTTATTGAAAAAAGGCCAAAAAAAGGGTTCAAATTAAGTCCAAATTCGGTTTATTAGAGCTTTATGATAAATTAGGAGATAATTTGTTTTAAAACAATAACAATTTTGTTTTATTTACCTAATCATTTTTGAAAAGGTAACATAAAATCGACGCCCCCCTGCAAAAACTCGGTAAGTGCAAAAATGAAATTTTACAGGAAAAAAGATTTAGTGTTTTTCGCTTATAACTTTTGTAAAAAAAATAATTATAAAAACATTTTTATACCACTAGAAAGCTAATTTTTATACCTACAGTTCAGTGTCATCTGCGTGACTGTTGAACTTAAAGGGAATAAGTAATTCATCAAAACACAAAATGCCGAAAAAATAATCAAATTTTTTTTTGGATATTGATTCATTAAATTGCAACTTTTTAATAAATTTTCGGGTAATGTTTACTTACTATTTTTTTTCTGTAAATTCTTGTGTAATCATGAACATAATATCACTTTACTGGTTTTTTGACCGTATTTTTCATAAACCGAGAGTGTTTGTAATATTCAATTACCTAAGTTATTGTGGTAAAAAAATATTTACCAAATAAACATAAAGTCCTGTTACAGGTTTATTGCGGGATATTTTTTGCAAACATAATTTTTGTAATCACTATTTACTGATAATGAATGGAATATTTGTGATTGGTATTATTCAAGGAATAATTTAAAAAACATGAATGAAATCATTCATTTTTTTGAACAAAAAGGATTTTGTGGGGATAGTTTAATGAATAATGATCATAATTAATTAGTGTACGAACAATTAATCTCGATAATAGTTTAAAAAAACAAGGATTAATCTGCACTTTCAGTGGAATTTTCTTTATATTCTTATTTACTGATTCCTGCAGATTTTAAAGATTCCAAACACCAGTGGATGTACCTTAAATGTACTCCACTGTTGTACAAAGATATTAAACAAGATAAAACGGTCTACTTCTCGGAAAAGGTTGACGATAAGAAGGTTTGAATACCATACCAGTCTTCACTATTGCACTCGTTTTAGACTTCTGTTACTTGGTTTCATTTGAAATAAATTAGTCTAGTCTAGAATGTATAATTTAGTATATGCTTTATATTCTTTCATGACGTTCGTCATGGCAGAAGGAGTTTATATAGCCTTGTTTGACTACAAGAAAGCGTAAGAGTGGTGTCCTCGCTCATAAATAACAAGAGTTTCATTTGCTTAATAAAGAATACCCCAAACTAATGTTCCTTTCTTAATTCATGCATGGACTAGTGGTCTATATAGTTTCTATGTAAGCCAGGGCAGTTTGGCTCCATAAAACACACCGAGCTTGATAGTGCTAAGGCAAAATATTTTCCAAAGTGAAAGCCTGAGTCACATGTGGTTTTGTGTAAATCTTATTCCTCTAAATACATTGTTTGCATATTCAAAACTAGGCTACCAACTTGAGAATTAAGTTAAGCCTAAAAACATCGCTTGTCCAGTGATAACCTTACGCATTTGCTCCTAAAAAACTTGAAGTTATATTTACTCAAAATAACAGTCAAATTTTGTCAATAAAATCGTGATTAGACAGTTGTATTAGGTCTTTTTCCTAGTTGACTACCGGTAAATCGAGGTGTTGAAATTTCTGTACAATATCTCAATAGCAATTTTGAGGTAGTACCAGAAACAGATCCTTTTGAATCACCTTAAGAATCACTCTTATCACCAAAACGAAAGTTGATAGCCGAGAACGTAGTGGAGACTCTCTGTATACTCTATGATCTCAGTAGAGCTTTTTTTAAATGTAGATTTTAAAATAAACACAAAAATGTTCGACGTTTAACATACCTTCTACTGTAAGGATCAAAGCCATCGATACATACGTTAGAGAAAAGTGGAAAGATTCTACTTAAGACCGGGTGAATTTGAATGAAGAATCTAACCTACGCTAACTAGGCAGCTTTCAGAAAGCTTCGGTTTATTAAAAAAATATCTTATCCCCAGCCAGTAATGACATACGTAGCAGATTTGTTCACTAGAGCTAAGGTTAGACAGAGGTCCATGAGCAACGGTCACCGCTTATGATCAGATGGCCCGTTAGCTCAAAAAAAGGGGACAAAGAACAAAGGAGATGACTTTACTTCTAGTTTCTGTGTGATCTAATGAGAAATAAAGAGTTCAAGAGTGGCAGCCACGTACTGACCAGTGCAACTTGGATACAAAAGTGAAAAATATCAAATTAAAATTTTACAATAATAAACCTGTAATCGCATTAACCGAAAGTTTTCAAGAAATATTTTGCAGTAATAGTTTTTAACCGAAAACAGAACCACCAAACTGAATTTTAATAACATATTACGGAGTTTATGCTGTTAACAAAAAAAATAAAATTTCCGTTGAAAAAAAGTGTTCTTAAGAAAATCGTTGGAAATAACCGCAGGAAGAATCTGAAAAAAATTGGGTTGATGCATCCAGACCCATAGATTACGAAAATGCAATAACAGCAATAAACCAGTAATAGTGCTTTACGGAGTTTTTGCAGGGGGGCGTCGAAATATGAATTTAACAAACTCCCACTCCGAGTGTGGCTGATAAAATTAGTTTATTGTTTTATTTCCAAATTACACCACATTTAATTAACCGAACATTTTTAATTTTTGACGTGACAACGTCTTATAAATTGGTTTGCCGGGTGACACTTCAAGAAACTGCGTTACAAACGCTCCGCTCACGTTATGCGCTCACAATGAGAGCGAGTGAGCAGCACGCGTGCCTTTCACTTTTTATGTCTGTCTCTCTCGCTCTTAGGCGGGCTAACCATGCCCGAGTCGTTGTCACGTAAAACTTTCGCCCGTATACCGACTTTACAGGCAACCAATTTTTTATTACAAGATCAATAAACGAGCCTATAGCCCACCTGATGGTCAGCGGTCACCATCGCTCATGAACCTCTGCAATGCCAGGGCATTGAGAGGCCGTTATCAATCACCTAACGATACAGGACTTTATTAAATCTCGTCTAAAAAGGGACATACCATATTTTATTTATATTTCTTTTTATAGAGTACTTTCAGTCCTAATCTGATTGAGGAGACCTGAGACCAATTGTGGGGAGTGATGGGTGGTTACAGTACAGTACAGAGCTAAATACTTAAATAGTTTCGGCAGTTTCGAATCGTGGTGGCCGAGTGGTCAAAACGCGTCCTTCCGTACGGGAGGTCGCGGGTTCAAGGCTTGTACCTCTAAATCTAAATGTGAAAAAGATTTATGTGTAAATTTTCACAACACCACTGGCTAAAAACGGAAACATCGTGAGGAAATCTGCATGTCGGAAAAGGGTTATCAAAATGCTTTGAAGATATGTGAAGTCCCCAATCCGCACTGGCCAAGCGTGGTGGACTATGCCTAATCCCTCTTCTGAGGAGACCTGAACCCAACAGTGGGCAGTAATGGGTTAATACTGGTACCATAAAGTGTTACCTAACAATATTATATTTACGATTGTCAAAGTTACGACTGAATTGTGTACACCTGTGACGGGTCTATTTTTGTCAACGGACCGATGAGCAGTTACTTCAAATTACTAAAGTATGTATGCTTAAATATTTCAAACTACGTAATGGATTTTCGGTCTTTTTAGATAGGTAGATAGAGTGATTCAAGAGGAAGGTTTACGTGTATAATACGTACATGACACTTATAAAATTTATTTTTTTGGTTATTGCTACTTTTAAAAATACATAGATTTAGGTAAATTTTTTTTCCTCTCTCATTTTATATTATATTTCCTTCTCAACGCATGCTGTATTTCACCTATAATTAAGTTTGCATTTAACTTGTTTATATTTTAATTCTAATATGTAATAGCTATAAGTAATGTAATTCTTGTTGGTGAATCAATAAAATAAATAAATAAATAAATGATATAGTAGAGAAACACTGATAATTTTAGCAGTTTTTGATGTGATTTCAGCACATTTCTCTGCACTGATTTTTCCATTAATGACGTAGATGAAGTTACGCGGGTCCGTTAGTTACAATTACATTACTAAATCAATATTGGAACGAAGTTCCTTATCGCGCGTTATCGAAAGGGGGCTAGACGGAAAAAAATCCTATCAAAAGTTGTCACGACACTTTTTTAATTGTCATGACACTTTTTTGTTTTAGATGATTATCGCTAGATGGTGCTGTGATCAAAATCTTTTAAAACACGTTCCTTATCGCAAAAAAAATACAAGATATCTTTTAATCGAAAGGAAATTCGTTCTATTCAGGTGTCCCATGACACCTCTTAAGTTTTTTTCTATACAAATGTAATTGAAAAGAATTATACGACCTACATGGGAATGCACTAACAATAAATAAGGAATAAACAGGGAGTTCCTTATATTAAAATCCTATTATCATAATGTTGGTACTGATACTATTTTCACAACTAGTTCATAAATATTAATGATCAATCTCAGAGTGTTTGCAAACACTTCGTCTCGCAAGATAACCGATTATTTTCGTTGCATTTTATTTACACACCTGCATTTTCTCGTGAATTTAGAAGTATAGGTATATTTTTCCACAATGAAATAAAATAAATCATCATCATTATCAGCCTACAGACGTCCACTGTTGGACACTCCGGCCGGTACTGCGCTGCCCACATCCAGCGACCTCCCGCGATCCTAACCAGGTCGTCAGCCCTTCTTGTGGTCGCTACTTTAGAACTTTTCGGCCCCATCGGCCATCAGTTCTTCGCACAAAGTGCCATACCAGCTTTCGACAAATAGCGCCATGGCATTCATGAGCGACGGTAACCGCTTAACATCAGATATGTCATGTAATAATAAAAAGAAACATAGATAAAAGGTAACAAAATATAGGTAAAAAGGTTGTTCACGTCACAAAGCTATTACCAAAATGGAAAAATAAATCCTTGCTATTTCTTTGCTTCTAATATATTTTTTACTAAAATGAAACTATTCCAAACGGTATATGGAGTTGTTCAATTTGATGGAAACTTAGTCTATCAGACGGTAAATACAATAATATGTCTGCAGTAAAAATCAATCCAAGAAAAAAATATGTTATAAGACGAATCTACATTATTGACAAATTTTGCAGCTAAAACGGTAATTAATTCAAACTCAAACATATAAATGAAAGCTGATTTAATTAGTACACTTTTGGAAGGTAAACAATGTGGGAGATATTTGTTTTTCAGAATACCATTTGGCTTAACATGTGCTCCCGCGATATTCAATTCAAAAGTAAACAATCGTTTTTTGTTTTGGAACGAAGTTCCTTATCGCGCGTTGTGAAAGGATGGGGCTAGACGGAAAAAATTCTGACGAAAAATTGTCACGACACTTTTTTGTTTTAGATGATTATCGCTAGATGGCGCTGTGATAAAAATCTTTTTAAACACGTTCCTTATCGCGCGTTACGTTAAGAAAAAAATATATAAGTTTTATTCGAAAGGAACTTCGTTCTATTCGAGTGTCCCATGACACCTCTCAAGTTTTTTTTTTAGAGAAAATCGCCAGACTCAGCGTCCGAACCTTGGTTGAGATCAAAACCTAGCAAGAGGTTATGCGGGGTTCCTACCAACGCGTTACCCATTCTTTACCGTCGTGACGCCCCGAATTGGTTTTGTCGTGGATTTGAACGGATAAAGTTGACTTCTTATTTTTGAACCCGCTAAATGAGAATATTTTTTTTGTTGATAAATGGCAACGAATGGCACAAAAATAGTTCGACAAAGGGTTTAGACGAAAAACCACGTCCTATCATGGATCTGGTAATGAATGACAGCTCAGTATTGTTCGAATGAATCTGATAGATAACACACGCTTCATTAAACACATGTTAGGATGTGTATATATATGTGGAGGAGATAAGACGAGAGATTTTAGAAAGTGTACATAAAGCTAAAGTTTTTGACAACTAGTTTTTAGTTTGAAGTCCCATAGTGAAATTTGAAAAGTTTAATAATTTAAGTGACTCAAAAAATGGTAATATTGGTGCTTTAAATTAAATTAATTAAATGGTAGAAGTCTCCTCTAAATCTAAATGTGAAAAAAGATTTATGTGTAATTTTTCACAACACCACTAGCTAAAAACGGTGAAGGAAAACATCGTGAGGAAACCTGCATGTCGGAAAAGGATTCTAAAAATCCTTTGAAGATATGTGAAGTCCCCAATCCGCACTGGGCAAGCGTGGTGGACTAAGCCTAATCCCTCTTCTGAGGAGACCTGAGCCCAACAGTGGGCAGTAATGGGTTGGTACAGATATAGAGAGAAATGGTGGAAGTTATTGCACATTGAGTACAGTTTTGCTTTTTTTTGTCAAGTAGGCGAGATATCGGGTCACATGATCTAAGTAAAAAATAGTGTTTTTAACTAAATCGCGGAGTAAAATTTTAAAATGACTTTCACATCTCCTTGCAATCTTTAAAAGCTGTGATTTTCTTTTTTTTTTAAATATTATGAAGCTGCAGAGTTTGTTTGTTTGAACGCGCTAATCTCAGGAACAACTGGACCGATTTCAAAAATTCTTTCAATATTGGAAAGTCTATTTATCGAGGAAGGCGATATTAAATACCTATGTAACGCAGACAAAGTTGCATGGATCGTCTAGTAAATTATAAAATAAATTACAAAATTTTCATTATAATTAAATTTAATAAGGAACAGAAAAGCTAATTAACGATTTGAAGGGATCAAGAATATTTCACGGATTTATAGTACCAACGTTAAGCTTGTTCGTAACTTTGCCTTTTTGTTTTGGCATTATCCCTTTCTACGTAGTTTCATTAAAATGAGATTAAATAGGCTTAATTTTGTCTAAAATAAGGTTTTGAGAATGTTGAAAATTGTCTTTGGCAGGTTTGAGAGCTGTGACGTCATTAGTCGTGACCCATCACCAAAAGTTAGTTTGATATTAATAACGTGTTGAATTGTACCTACAATGATCAAAAAATTGGAATATGATGAAAGAGTTCTTGAATTTCAATACTTAGTACATTTTGGTACCATCTAGTAGAGATGGTAGTCATATCAGTTTTTGACGTGACAACGTCTTATAAATTGGTTTGCCGGGTGACACTTCAAGAAACTGCGTTACGCTCCGCTCACGTTATGCGCTCACAATGAGAGCGAGTGAGAGACACGCGTGCCTTTCACTTTTTATGTCTGTCTCTCTCGCTCTTAGGCGGGCTAACCATGCCCGAGTCGTTGTCACGTAAAACTTTCACCCGTATACCGACTTTACAGGCAACCAATACCAAAACCAATAAATGACTTATTTTAATGAAAACTTTTTAAATACAAGCTTTCAATAACCTGGATATCTGAGTGCTAGTAAAACGAGGGCAAACACGACGGGTTTACCTTGTTTCGCACAGGATTCCTTTAGCTCAAAAGAAATAAGTACTATACTAAATTCTTACTAGTCTTCTGACGGCACCTTATTATAAGGCAAAATAATTACACCTACGAAAGGTTTTTAAGATAAAACTAAAAGCAAGACCAAAGGTAAAAACGGGATCATAGTATTGGAACTTCTTTTAAATTCCTCTAAGAACTGACTTGAAGGCTGAAGTAAATGTAGCTACATGTAGGTGAGCTTCATAATACATTTGTTTTATAGTAAGTCTAAATAGACAAATATATATAGTGGAGAATAACGAGAGGTTGGTATTGTATCTGGTCCAAGTTACTACTTTAAAAAAGAAACAAAATAATCAGTAAATTTATTATTAAAGCAATTTGATTGGTAAGTATTGTCAGTTGTGATTGTTAATTATATTCATTATTTAATTGCTTCATAGGAAGACGAGCATATGGCCCACCGGGTGGTAAGTGGCTTTCGTCACTCCTGCAATGTCAGGAGTGAACACTAGTGCTTATTTATTCATGAATAACACTACAACAGATCTGTGTCAATGAAACAGCAAATAAAACTTTAATTAGGTACACTTAGTAAAAACTTCAAAATGTAAGTTTGTTAAAAAAAAATCATAATATTAGATATATTTTTTTTTAGTTAGAGGAAATCACCGGATCCCCACCGAGCCACGTACTCGGACAACTGTTGCCCGGTACTTGCGCCGTCCACAGCGCATCGTAGCCATCAGGGTCATCCGCGGATGCCGCACCATTGCGTTTGATGCGGCGTGCGTGCTGGCGGGGACGCCGCCCAGGTAGCTGGAGGCGGAGGCGCTCGCTGACGATTATCGTTGGCGATGCGACCTCCGAGGCCGAGGCGTAGTGCGTTCCCTGCGGGAAGCGGTTCGGGATCGGAAGGCCCAATCTCGGCGTAATGGAGTCGTGGGAGCGACGAATCGCTATGGACTTGGGATCTGCGGACTGTCAAGGCGATCCACCCCGTCCTAAGGGATTGGGTGGGTCGTGGCGAAGGACGGCTCATAACCTAGTATTTTTAATTATATTCTGTCAGCGGAAATGGAGTTTCCGATTCCAAAAATAAAGTGGTTCAAAGTTTTATTTCGACAGACCATTCACCTCTCTTAATTCAGTGGTTCCAAATCAAACTTCATTAATGTCACCTTGTGAATAGGAATTCATAAAACGCCATAGCCCTTAGCATGCACCATACTATTAAAGATTGTTACAAGTACCAACGATTAGTGTACTTTGTATTTGATGCGTTGGAGCCATAACGCTTTCAGAGAAAAACCTTTTGTTTAATAAAACCTTTTTGAGTTTCATTTAACAAGGTTTCATCACACATGTAACATGTAGTTTTAGAAATACACTTATGAGAGTTTTCCTTCACCGTTTTTAGCCAGTGGTGTTGTGAAAAATTGCACATAAATCTTTTTCACATTTAGATTTAGAGGTACAAGCCGGCCGGATTTGAACCCGCGACCTCCCGTTCGGAAGGAAGCGCTTCGACCACTGGGCCACCACGACTTTTTTTCATCGTGAGGAAACCTGCATGTCGGAAAAGGATCCTAAAAAAATCCTTTGAAGATATGCGAAGTCCTCAATCCGCACTGGGCAAGCGTGGTGGACTATGCCTAATCCCTCTTCTAAGGAGACCTAAGCCCAACAGTGGGCAGTAATGCCCAACCCATTACTGCCCACTGTTGGGCTCAGTACAGACAGACAGACTTATGAGAGTTACCAAAAAAGAGGAGGTACCTACTCAATTATTTTTTTATGTTTGTGGTGCCACGCTTCAGAAATGGAAATCAGTTGTTTACATTTTTGTACCATTCAAATATTATATTCAATACTATTAATGAGTAGCTGAATCGTGCAACTTTGTCTGCGCCAGAATAAAAGAAAAATACAGTTTAAATAGTTTTTCAGTAAATACACTTAATAGCATTCTTTAGGATAGTCGTAAAAAAACTGGGTTACCTATGTATTACATAAAGGATCCATTTTCACCTTTTGTGCAAACCTAAAACAAAAGACGAAAATACATACTTTACGAAATATTTTACAAATAAATTTCTTGTTAGTACGACTGTCTTATCTTTGTACAATTAGCATAATTATGTTTTGATGACAACAATTAAAAAGATAATTCAATTTTATTAGTAAAACGACCTCTTGTTATATTAACTTTATTCAAAAGTATATCATGTAATTACTTTATCGTCATTGCTTTGCTCTTTCAGAAGTTTATGAATGCTAACCACTTACCATCAGACGTGGGTCGTGTGTCAATACGTCGTCTCAGTGCTTGTTTGACCACTCTGACATTTTTTACGAAGATTACTTTTTAATGCAGTATTATAAAGAATAAAATTTCAATCCGACTGGTAAAATATTTTTTTAAAATATTCAATTCTAAAACAATAAAAATCTCATTTCAAATTTTTTTTCAACACGGCACTTAACGAAAATTCCGTGCTTGTTTGCTATCTCCTGTAAAATTTGCTCGAGTGCAGATTGGCCAAACAAGCACTGAGGCGACGATTAAAAATAATAGGAAAAAAAAGGATCCTTAAAGTTAGGTCGTAGGTAGCGATCCCTCAGTGTCCCCTGACATTGCAGAGGTTCATGAGCAACGGTAACCACTTACGATCAGGTGGCCCGTTGGCTCGTCTGCCTACAAGGCAAAAAAAAAAATATATATTTGGAATCCTAAATTATTCTAAGATTTATGTGAAGTCTCTAAACCGAATAAGATAGGCGTGGACTATGCTTGCTCCTTACCTAGACTCAATATTATTTGCAATATCTACGTCTAAACTATTTCGATACATTTTGTAAACACGAATATTATTATACTGGACGTAACGTATTATTACTGTATTGTACTGAATGAAATGTACTAAAAAAGATAGACCCATCGTATTTGAACTCGTTCTATTTCTCACACTCTCTCGTTCTCTAGCGCTCTGATTTTACATGATATCCAGGTCTTAAAAGCTTGTTTTCAAAAAGTTTTGTAAGTACACCTATAAATAAGTATACCTATTGTGTTTCATCATCATCATCATCATCATCAGCCTATAGACGTCCACTGCTGGACATAGGCCTCCCCCAAACTTCGCCACATCGACCGGTCCTGCGCCATCTGCATCCAGTGACCTCCCGCAATCTTGACCAGATCGTCGGTCCATCTTGTGGGGGGTCTACCAACATTGCGCTTTCCGGTTCGTGGCCGCCACTCCATTCCTATTGTGTTTACAGCTATTTATTCTTTTAATTAACGTTAACCAACAGCTATTACATTAAATACAGTTTCTTTTTTATTACTTTGTAGACGAGCTAACGGGCCACTTGACCTTAAGGTTACCGTCGCTCATGAATCTCTGGAATATCAGGAGAAACAGTGCCGCTCCTACGACCTAACTTTGAGGACATCAAATAAAACAAATGAAACATTCGAATTTATATATTTTATACAACAGCACAATAAATTAGGTCTATTTACAGGCTAACCACCGAACGCAACCCAGCCTTGCTGACGGTGGCCATACGTGGAGTATTCACAATAAACAATATAATTACATACGGTTAAAACAATTAACATTGGTGGTCGTGCTATGATGCTCACTTCTCATCACGTGTTCCGGTCTGAAAACAAAAAAGATTTATCTAATAGTACAATATATTTTAAAGTAAGTTTTTATTACATCGCCTCTTTTTCGTCCATGTATTGATGTCGGCTGACGATAGGTCACGGAGGGTAAAGTGAAATGCGCTGGACAGAGCAGCTGAAACCAGTATGGGTAGAGCTTGCATCAGCTGTTGATCAAATTTTACTGTACTTACTCAAATCCAGTCTCAAATAGACAAAAAATAAGTAATATTTAAAAAAATCTAAATTATTTCACTGTAAAGGCAAAAGTCACTAAACATTTTCGGAGTAACACGCTTCCTTTTTTTATTTACTCCTTTTTGCCAGATAATCTACTTGTAGGGACGCGATTGCATGCATGCACTTTTGATGCAAGCAGTAATATATAAGTGCAGTGCATAGCGCGACTCCCCAGTCGTTCCGTTAAGAGCATAGCATACACTCGCGTTCACACATTATTATAATCATATTGTAAAAAGTGACAATAAATAATGATTACTAGAATCAGTTGTTCATTTTAATTCGATGGTATCTACTAATTAGATACTCAAATAATAATTAATAAAGGGATACTCTTCCGTTATAAGAGATACCCTAAATACTCAACTGAAGGTTACCGTTCCACGTGAACTTAGCAACTCCAGAGAATCCCAACTGGCACTACTTTTACCCATTCTCTACAATTAAGGTTAATTTAATGGTACTCTTTTGTAGTACTCTGTTATAAAGTTTCTGGCTTACCATCAATTGCCAGATCTTGTATTTCGAGAGCACGTTGTCATCCAGCATTGGCTTGGCTTCAAGATTGCCGCTGAATGGAAGCGGTACTGGTTCCTCGTCACTGGCAGACCTGGAATATAATTTGATGTTTTTCAAAAAATAATTTCTTAATTACTTATATTAATAAAACAATACTATGCAAAACTAAAGATCGTGTACCTACATTTAAAGAAAATAAAAACACTTTCTTTTACCTCTGTAACAGTACCTGTATATCAAGGAATGAAAATTAAAACGTAAAATATATTTAAAATTTACTAGAAAAATAAAATTTAAAATTTTAATTCACTGTGTAGTTAGTTATGAAACTCACAACTAATGCCATCTATCGGCAAAATACTTACAACTAGCAAATAACGCCATCTATTGACAGAGTACCTACAACTTACTACTAACGCCATCTATTAGCAAGATACTTACAACTCACTGCTAACGCCATCTATTAGCAAAGTACTTACAAGTAGCGCCATCTATTATTAAGATACTTACACTATCTTGCCCGAAGCAGGAGCACTATCTTCAATGCTAAATTGATAAATGGCGTTGGCATCGTCGTTCGTGTTCAGCTCACCTCGGTTCTGAAGGTTCGGGAAATGAAAAATAGATGTCACTAAATTTAATCTTTTGTAGTTTTAATATTTGAATGTGATGGGAAATGAGCTGACGGTGCACTTAATGGTAAAGGACCAATAAGTAGGTCTTTTAATTATCTTTCGCAATTTGTTTTAGTAAAGTTAATCAGTTAAGGATTCTCATCAGGACCTTAACAGGACACTGCAAGCTGAACAGGCACATGTGGAGGCTTGGTCTTGTGGTGGACCATACTTGCAGACTATGTGAGGAGGAGGAGGAAACCCCTCTTCTCTTGCTCTGTGATTGCCTTGCTGTTAACAGCATTAGGTCTCATATCTTTGGGGGGCATATCTTGTTCCCTGAAGATATTAGGGACATCTGCCCTAGGAAAATAGCCCAGTACATGCTGGACCTGAGTCTTGGCGCAGATTTGTAATACACGGAGACTGTTACAATAGATCCGTAAGGGTCCCAGTGACCTGATGGGCTACCTGTGCCTATTGCCCCCCCCCCCCTCTCTTAATAATAATAAATAATAAGTGGACCTCTGTTTTTTTATATTGTATTTTTAAATTTATCTTTTTGTAAATGTTTTTTAAAAATATAATGTAAAAAATAAGCTAATAAATGAATATGGATATAAATAATAATAGTAAAGTTGATAGAAAATAATTTATAGATTTGTTTTCACTGAAAATTTTATATCTTGTCGTCTATTTGATTTCATTATTTCTAAATAAACTTGAATAAATTGCATGAAAAGTAAATAACATTAATGATCGTAAATTTCGAATCGTAGATTAGCTTATACAGTGAATATTTGCTTCTATGTTCTGCACGCCACGGGTAATCCAATTTTTTGAAATTATTTTTTGTTTTAATTTTTTTATTGCCATGCAGGCAGATGAGCCAATGGCCCACCTGATCGTAAGTGGTTACCGTCGCTCATGAACCTCTGCAATGTTAGGGGACACTGAGGGGTCGCTACCTACGACCTAACTTTAAGGACCCTCCTCAAGCCTCTTGAAGTATTTATCTTAAAGTCTTACCATCTCAGCGTTAGCAGCCAAATGACGAAGCATCCTATTGAGATACCAGTCAGGAGCAGAAATCGGAGGCGGGCCTGATCGCTTGCCGTGAGCTGAAACATAATAAATATTACTTAGCAATACCACTATAATCGTAAGTCGTAGTGGCCGAGTGGTCGAAGCGCTTCCTTCCGTACGGGAGGTCGCGGGTTCAAATCCGGCCGGCTTGTACCTCTAAATCTAAATGTGGAAAAAGATTTATGTGCAATTTTTCACAACACCACTGGCTAAAAACGGTGAAGGAAAACATTGTGAGGAAACCTGCATATAGGAAAAGGGTTCTAAAAATCCTTTGAAGATATGTGAAGTCCCCAATCCGCACTGGACAAGCGTGGTGGACTATGCCTAATCCCTCTTCTGAGAAGACATGAGCCCAACAGTGGGTAGTAAAGGGTTGGTACAGAATACCAATATAATAAAAATAATACAGATAAAATAATAACTTAGTTTTAAAGATTTTTTAAATACAAGCTTTGAAGAACCTGAATACCTACCTATCATATACCAGTAAATAACTAAGCCAACTAAAACGAGCCCAAACACGACGGGTCTATCTTATTTACTACAGGAGTTCCTATGGACGCGCTCCGAATCCATCATCAGACCAGCTTCATATTATTCTATTTTCACGATATACAAATGAATGCCAAGTTTTAGCTCAGTCGATAAGTCAAATTCAACTCTCAAGATTCCACCCGAACTTACATAGGTTTATAGTGTGGGTATCTACAGTGGGCTTATGGCCAAAGGGAGATCTCCGACCGGTCGAGATAGTGTATGCCCGGTCAGGCCGAAGCCCACTGTAGTAGATTTCAGATGTCGTATATATGCGAAGATTCATTGCAGAGGTCCATGAGCAACGGTAACCACTTACGATCAGGTGGCCCGTTAGCTCGTCTGCCTACAAGGCAATAAAAAAAAAAAAAACAAGATTTCTGCAAATGTCGTAACCGCGGTTCAGGATCTCACGCGTTATTGTAGGTCGCCACATAGTTACCCAGTGCAAGTTAATATAATGCTTGTAAAAAATTAGCAACTGTACGTAACGTGTGTAACATAGTTATAACCATTTGATGTAAAGAAACACCCTGTAAAATAAATTCATCTACCCACGCTCAAAAGATTAATCAATTTGAAACTTAAACCGACTTAAATATTAATCTTTAAATTAAAATAGGTTAAAATCTAATTAATATGCCGATCGAGATGGCTACCGGATGTAATCAGCTAAATTGAGGTGAATCCTTTATCGACGTAACATGTGTTCAAAAGTGGCTTTGGAAACAAATGGTTTTACAAATGGGCATTGTGTTACGAAAAGAGAAGATAAATTATTGTTTTATTGCGAGACGAATACCACTTAATTGTAAGTGGTTACCGCCAATACCCGAACTTAAAGTAAACTCTTTAATTTTTTTTTTATTGCCATGTAGGCAGACGAGCCAACGGCCCACCTGATAGGAAGTGGTTACCGTCGCTCATGAACCTCTGCAATGTCAGGGGACACTGAGGGGTCGCTACCTACGACCTAACTTTAAGGACCCCCCTCAAGCCTCGTTTGAAGAAGGACAAGTCATAGCGCTCAGGGAATACCGAAATACAAGCTTTTAAGATCCTGGAAATGTAGCAGTAAAGTGATAGGACAAGTAAAACGAGCCCAACAACGATTGGTCTAACTTGATCAGAATCCATCATCAGATCAGCCCCATGGTACATATTTTTTGAATGTCATGTTGGTTGTGTGGCATGTTGCGCCATCCTGTTGAAACCAAATGTCGTCCATGTCATACTCTTCAACTTTTTGACCAAAACTCACACCAAACCGTAACTCTTTGTGGGTGCATTGGCTTCTCAATGGTGATGTGTGGATTTTCCGACCCCCAGATGCGACAATTTTGCTTATTGACATAGGCCAATCATTTTTATGGAATTTTTTTTTCACATTTCTTACAGTTTGGTCTGAAGACTCACCACTGTGGAAGTACATTTTCAGTACTTCCCAATTTTGTTCAAGCGTATAGCGTCCCATTTCGTAAATTTCAAATCTGTAACTAAATTATGAACACAAATTGAATGACATTTGAGCTGTCATTCTCTAAATAAACAGTAGTTCAAAATGCAAACGTTAGATCGCCCACCCTATAGGTACTTCAAATTAATATAGGTACTATGACAAATTCATGATCATCATCAGACCATAGACGTACACAGCTGGACATAGGCCTACTCCAAACCTCGCCAAAACAAATCACACATTGTAAATTACTAGTTTTAAATATCAAAACAATAAACTTAATTTCTTGATGGGTAAGACTAGCCAACCAGTTTGTGATGACTATAATATTCCCGAGGACATCATACACATTTTGTTGGAATGTGTTCGCAGCGGTATCTTTAGATCTGTGTTGTTGACAAATGACATAAAGAACGCCATGGATTGCAGCATTGTCTTAGCGAGTCCTCTTTCAAAGGAGGCCAAGCTGCTTTGTGAAATATATTTAAGTGTTATCATCACAACACAAGTGTTATCAATATAGTCGTGGTGGCCGAGTGGTTGAAGCGCTTGCCTTCCGTACGGGAGGTCGCGGTTTCAAAACCGGCCGGCTTGTACCTCTAAATCTTAAAATGAAAAAGATTTATGTGCAATTTTTCACAACACCACTGGCTAAAAACGGTGAAAGAAAACATCGTGAGGAAACCTGCATATCGGAAAAGGGTTCTAAAAATCCTTTGAAGATATGTGAAGTCCCCAATCCGCATTAGGCAAGCGTGGTGGACTATGCAGTGGACAGTAGGTTGTTACAGTACAGTACAGTACAGTACAGTACAGTTATCACAACTTATACTGTGTAAGAATTATATAAGAAGAAAAGTAATCAGAGTGTAATAATCGCTTTAGTGATTAAGCTCTTTAAACAATAAATAAAAAAAAATCTTATAAACGTAATAAACCGTTTCTGGGCATATTTTGTATTAAGTTTAAGTTGTAGATATAAGTTTTTATTTATGTGCTCAGAATAAATATCTTTTGATTTGATTTGATTAAAGTAAATGTACCAAAATTCAAATAATCTCTACCTAAAGAAAATAAGTAAAGACATTTCAGCGCCATCTTGTTGTTCATTCGTCATATTCAAAATGGCGGTAATTAAAACTGACGGTTGACAATACTGGATTAAAATGACGACTAATATACGCGATATTAAATTAAATATTATAAATCCAGGTGTCACTAGGATTATTCCAGAAAATTTTAATTAAATCTTAAAATTTTCAGGATTCATAATTTCTTAAGATGAGATTAAAATGTTATGTCTGGGTATTACATCTATTCTTTGGGGTTTGGGTTTATTACTAACCAGCTGATCCTAACAGCTTCGTCTGCGTCAAAAAGGGATTCAGCACTGTTAGATTTTAATAAGACCTACAAACCTGTAATACTTTAAAATATATTTTTTCTATAGTCA
Source organism: Trilocha varians (assembly GCA_030269945.2). Classification (NCBI taxonomy): domain Eukaryota; kingdom Metazoa; phylum Arthropoda; class Insecta; order Lepidoptera; family Bombycidae; genus Trilocha; species Trilocha varians. The sequence goes on from AP028259.1 coordinate 2,159,615, forward strand.
ATAGTTTTCACAGCGCACGCGATATAAGACAGTTTATGTATTATTTCACACCTTGGCTTATTGAAGTCTTAGTGCAGATCTTTATTTTTTAGATAATAAAGTCTAGCCTATGTTACTCGTGGATAATGTAGCTTACGACTGGTGAAATAATTTTTAAAAACGGTCCAATATGACTTGCCTTTTCCCTATCAGTAGGTTTTTTTTTTTTTTTTTTTTTGTAGGGGACCCTCGTCACTGGCGTCCGTGGGACTACCACCTTCCTAGAAGGCTAACCCCACACGTGGTCCCCGGGTGGTGCCAAACAGTGACGGGAGAGCGACCGCGAGGCTGAGCGTGTTCACATTTATGTGAACATTCCCTCGGCTTCGCGGTGAGTGATGGACGTTGAGTCCATCACTGAGGTCCGCACGGGGGTGGGCGACCAGGCCCCCGTGACGGAGGATGCTACTGGCGCAGGACCGGAGCAGATAGGAGGCACACGGCGCAAGCGGAAGTCCGCAGCGCGCCGGAGCTCGGAAACGAGCGAGTCCTCCGACGACGAGACGTCGTGGAAGGCGAGGCTCGTCAGACGGGCGGCCACCACGGCCAAGCCCTACACCGAGCCGACAAAGACCGGGAGGGTCCCGAAGGTGGACGCTCCGGCAACGCCTGCCCCGAGGCAGAAGAAAAGGACCGTTGTCTCGCCGGCGCGCTCGACGACGTCCTTTGCGTCGGCCCGTACGACTGACGGGGAGCTCGACGGGGAGCTCGACGTGAGCCCTGTCGTCGCTCTCGAGGCCCTGAGACGGCAGGTCACCGCTACGTCTTATAGATATAAGGCTAAGGGGTACACGACCTACGCGCAGATGCTGCGTAAGGTGGCCCAGGAGACTGGCAAAATTATGCCGGTCATCTCGGAGGCCATTAGCCGAGACGCGGAGATGCGCACGGACCTGGAGAGATCCAGGGCCGAGGTGGCTCTCCTGAGGGCAAGGCTGACGGCCTTTGAACAGGCCGAGACCGGGCGCGAGGTGGCGCGTACCCCGCGGACGGCGCGACCCATGCCGCCGCCTGTGGACCTCCTCCGCCGTCGGCCAAGCCGCCGGCGCGGGCCAGGGAGGCCGACGGCGAGTGGCTGCCGGGACAGAAGGGGACGCGACTCGCGTCGCCGCGGGACAGGGCGCGGCAGGCCGAGGAATCGCCGGCTGAGATGGCTGCCCGTATTAGGCGAGAGCTGACGGCGGAGTTCGGCAAACAGATCGCCGAACTCAAGGCTGAAATTACAGCCTTACGCGGTGCTAAAACACCTGCGCCGCGTCCCGTCGCTCTCGCCTCACCGGACGCACGCCCGGGTCCGGGACCAGCCGGCCCGACCCGGAACAAGAAGAGAAACGGGGGTGGCGGTGTCAAAACCGCTACACCAACCCCACAGCCTCGCCCACTTCCTCCGGCCCCGTCCAATATGGACGAGGGTTGGACCGAGGTGGTCAAGAAAGGCGCCAAACGGGCCAGGGTCGTGGCTACCCCGGCCCAACCCCCACAAAATGAGACGAGGGCAGCGGCCAAAGCCTCCCCCCAACCGGGAAGAGCGCCGACTGCCCGAAACCCGAACGCGACTCCGGCGGCCGCGGTTGCTCCCCAACCGGGTCGAGCACCCGCCGCCGGAAAGAAGAAGAGGGGCAAGAAGTCCAAGAAAAAGTCGCGCGCGCCGCGGCGGGCTGCAGTGGTGGTGACACTGCTGCCGGCCGGCCAGGCGAAGGGGATGACGTACCCCGACGTCATGGCAAAGGCGCGCGCGGCCATTGACTTGGCACAGATAGGGGCGGAGGACGGCCTCCGCATCCGGCATACGGCCAACGGGGCCCGATTGCTGGAGTGTCCAGGCGGCGCCGACAGTGGCGACGTCGCGGACCGCCTAGCGTCGGGCCTCCGGGTCGTCTGGCCGGAGGAGGAGGTCAGAGTGCACAGGCCGGTCAAGATGGCCGAGTTGCGAGTGACCGGCCTGGATGACTGCACCACCAGGGAGGAGGTGGTGGCGGCCATCGCTGCCCAGGGCAAATGTGCCCCGGAGAATGTGGCCGTAGGCGAGCTTCGCCGAGGCTACACCGGGGCCAGCTCTGTCTGGGTGCGGTGCCCGCTGGAGACCGCCAACTCCCTGGCCACCCCTCCGCCCGGAAGGCCGGCTGGGGACCCCGGTAGACTGCGCGTGGGCTGGGTCGCAGCCCACGTGCGGCTACTTGAATCGCGTGCCTGGCGATGCCTCAAATGCTTCGGCACGGGGCATAGCGTCGCCAGGTGCACCAGCACTGTTGACCGCAGCGGGCTATGCTTCCGCTGCGGTCAGACCGGACATAAAGCGGCCACGTGCTCGGCCGCGCCGCACTGTGCGCTGTGCGCGGCGGCCGGGCGCAGGGCCGATCACCGGGCGGGGGGCAAGGCTTGCTCCCCGTCCGGTGTTAACACCGAACGGAATAGGCGCCGCAAAGCCAAGCGGCGCCAACAGAGGAAGTCGGCCGGGGGAGTACCGGCCGGCGGTTCGGACCCCGCCGTGGCGACTAGTGCGCCCGATGGCGGGGGCGGCGGAGAAGGGGAGGGAGCGATGGATGTGGTCCAACTTTAATGGACTGCACCCGTCGCTTCCTCCAAGGTAATTTGAACCACTCCGTCAGGGCTCAGGACATGTTAGTCCAGAGCATGGCGGAGTGGTCCATTGACGTGGCTGTGGTCGCCGAGCCGTACTTTGTTCCCCCAGCGGACGACTGCTGGTTCGGGGACGAGAGCGGCTTGGCGGCCATACATATAAGGAGATCCGCGGCGATCCCGCCCCTGGAAATGGTGGCCAGGGGACCCGGGTTCGTCGCGGTAAAGATAGAAGGTACCGTCGTGATCGGGGTGTACTTCTCTCCAAATCGGCCTACTCACGAGTTCGAGCAGTTCCTGGACGGGCTCGGAGCGATCACTCAGCGCTCCGCTCCCCGTCCTGTGATACTTGCGGGGGACCTCAATGCGAAGTCAGTCGCTTGGGGGTCCCCCCGCTCGGACGTTCGGGGTAGGCTGTTGGAAGAGTGGGCGGTCGCGGCCGGGCTCTGTGTCATAAACAGAGGGTCGGTCGCGACATGCGTGCGGTGGCAGGGCGAGTCCATCGTGGACGTAACGTTCGCGAGCTCTGTCATCGCACAGCGCATCCGCGGTTGGGAAGTGTTGGTGGAGGCGGAATCCTTGTCGGATCACCGATACATTCGGTTCGATCTTTCCGCCTCCACGGCAACCGCGGTCGCCCAGGGGACTGCACCCCGGTCACTCCCCAGGTGGGCATTGAAGCTCCTGAATAAGGAGCGCTTGGTGGAAGCCTCCACGGTGGCGGCGTGGACGCCTATGCGTCCACATCCAGTCGATGTCGAGGTCGAGGCGCTGTGGCTCCGGGACACGATGCATCGCATTAGTGATGCTTCGATGCCCCGGGTCGGCCCTCGGCCTCCGGATAGAGCGGCGTACTGGTGGTCGCCCGAGATAGCGCAGCTTCGTGCTGTATGCGTCCGGGCGAGGCGCCGGTGCGCCAGACACCGCCGCCGCATCCTCGCGCGTCGCGACGATCCTGTCGCGTTCGCGGAGGAGGAGGCCCGGCTGTATGGACCGCCATGCGGCTGGCCATCAAGCAGGCCAAGGAAAGGAGCATGGAGGCTCTCTTGGAGACGCTCGACGACGACCCGTGGGGGCGCCCGTACAAGTTGGTGCGCGGAAAGTTGCGCCAGTGGGCGCCTCCCCTGACCGAGCGTCTCCCGCCTCAGCAGCTGCGGGACATCGTCTCGACGTTGTTCCCGCAGGAGCAGGATGGATTTATTCCGCCTGCTATGGGTGAGCCGCCGGATCACACCGGCGGTGAAGCCACTGCTGAGGTGCCTCACATTACGAGAGATGAGCTCCATGTGGCCGTGGTCAAAATGAGCGCGAAAGACACGGCCCCCGGCCCGGACGGCATCCACGGCCGGGTCCTGGCCTTGGCCATCAATGCCCTAGAGGACCGACTCCTCAGGCTATTTAATTCCTGCCTGGAGTCGGGACGGTTTCCCTCGCTCTGGAGGACGGGCAGACTGGTCCTCCTACGTAAGGAGGGGCGCCCGGCGGACTCAGCCGCCGGTTACCGTCCCATCGTGCTGCTGGACGAGGTGGGCAAATTGTTGGAACGCGTTCTGGCAGCCCGCATCGTTCAGCACCTGGTCGGGGTTGGACCCGATCTGTCGGCGGAGCAGTACGGCTTCCGGGAGGGTCGTTCGACCGTAGATGCCATTCTACGTGTCCGGGCCCTCTCGGAGGAGGCCGTCTCCCAGGGTGGGGTGGCCTTGGCGGTGTCGCTCGACATCGCCAATGCCTTTAACACCCTGCCCTGGTCCGTGATTGGGGGGGCACTGGAGAGGCATGGAGTGCCCCTCTATCTCCGCCGGCTGATCGGCTCCTACCTGGAGGCCAGGTCGGTCGAATGTACCGGGTACGGTGGGACCTTGCACCGGTTCCAGGTCGTGCGCGGTGTTCCGCAGGGGTCCGTTCTTGGACCTCTCCTGTGGAATATCGGGTACGACTGGGTGCTGAGGGGCGCCCTCCTCCCGGGCCTTAGCGTCGTGTGTTACGCAGACGACACTTTGGTCGTGGCCCGGGGGGATGACTTCGGAGAGTCTGCCCGTCTTGCCACAGCGGGGGTGGCCCTCGTCGTCGGCAGAATAAAGAGGTTGGGCCTCGACGTGGCGCTAAACAAATCCCAGGCCCTGATGTTTCGGGGGCCTCGGACGGCGCCACCAGTCGACGCCCACATAATGGTTGGAGGCGTCCAGATTGAGGTCGGGGTGCAGTTGAAGTACCTCGGCCTCTTGTTGGATAGCCGTTGGACCTTTCGAGCCCATTTCGCGGACCTGGTCCCCCGATTGGTGAGGGCGGCCGGCCATTTGGGTCGGTTGCTCCCGAACATCGGGAGGCCCAGCCACGCGGTGCGCCGCCTCTATGCGGGGGTGGTGCGCTCGATGGCCCTATACGGTGCGCCCGTCTGGGCCGAGCCTCGCGTTCCGGCGAATCTTGCCCGACGCCTGCGCCGGCCACAGCGCATCGTAGCCATTAGGGTCATCCGTGGGTACCGCACCGTCGCTTTTGAGGCGGCGTGTGTGCTGGCGGGGACGCCGCCCTGGGATCTGGAGGCGGAGGCGATCACCGGCGATTATCGCTGGCGATGCGACCTCCGCGCCCGGGGCGTAGTGCGTCCCCTGCGGGAAGCGGTCCGCGATCGGAAGGTCCAATCTCGGCGGTCCGTAATGGAGTCGTGGGAGAGACGGCTGGCCAACCCCACCTGGGGTCTACGGACCGTCGAGGCGATCCGCCCCGTCCTAAAGGATTGGGTGGGTCGTGGCAAGGGACGCCTCACCTTTTGGATGGTGCAGATGCTGACCGGGCACGGGTGTTTCGGTCGGTATCTGCACCGGATTCAGGTGGAGCCGACGACGAGGTGCCATCACTGTGTAGAGTGTGACCAGGACACACCAGAGCATACGCTCGCGCTGTGCCCCGCTTGGGAGCGGCAGCGTTGTGTCCTGGTCATGCAAATAGGACCGGACTTGTCGCTCCCGGGCGTCGTGGCGTCGATGCTCGAGAGCGACGAGTCCTGGAAGGCGATGCTCGACTTCTGCGAGTCCACCATCTCGCAGAAGCAGGCGGCGGGGCGTGTGAGAGAAAGCTCTTCTCTCTACGCAGAAACCCGCCGCCGTCGAGCAGGGGGTCGGGACCGGGGTCTGGCCCGGATTCTGGCCCCCTAAGAGTTTCGGGTCCCCAACGCATGCGAGTGCGAGCGGGGACCCAAGAAGGTGCCGTGTCTCGCTCAACACGCCCTTACGTCAGAGCAACCGGGGGATGGTAGACCGCGTACTCCCCGACCCACGCTGGTTCTGACCCAGCGGGGTATTCCGTGGGAGGGTGACACGCGGTCCCATCTTGGCGGGCTTCGGAAAGCCCGCCGACCGAGAGAGCCGGTGGCCGTATTCACCAGCGGCTACCGGTTCGGCGTCCGGGGACGGAGTGACGGGAAAGAATGCCGATGGCGTAACGCGTCGCCCCGTCCCTCATAACCCCGTGCTGGGTTCTGGCCTCAGCCGGGGTCGGACGCTGAGTGTGAGCGGTTGGAGGTTTTAGTGAGGTTCAACTCCCACATACCGTGATTTCCTCCAACTAAAAAAAAAAAAAAAAAAAAGGTTTTTTGTAACAAAATTAAATAATAATTCAAAATACTAAGTATTCAATTTAATTGTTCTGTTAAAAAAATAACTTTCATATTAAATTAATTTTAAATTCAATTATAAACTTACGATAAGGTGACCCGTTGGCTTTTCTACTTACATAGCAATGTAAAAAAAAACAGCAAAACAATGATAACTATAACCTCAAATTTCATAAAACAGCGCTTGTCAAACCTTTGACGGTACCTTATCAACAATATTACTTATGTATTTAATCTATAGGATTAGTTTATATGCATATTAATAGATATTGTCAATGATGGGACTATTGTTATCAGTGAGGATAAAGATGAACAGTTGAACAACTGTCAAATTCTCATGATTTTGATGCAAAATGACAATTTATAGTCCACTTTATGATAACACAACTATTATCAACTAATTCAGACACTCGCGGTTTTCTATAATACTTTCATGCATTTTCAACGGGTTCTTACCACGATATTTAATTAATTGAGTTGTCTCGATATTTCGTTGTTGTTGCTAACGTCATGATCACGAGAAGACTGGATACTGCGGGTTTATTTAAGAGCAAACAAATCTGTCTACCCTCTTTCTCGTTCGCTTTTGGGTGGTACCACTGGAACTCGAACTCACATCAGTGTACCACACTCACACTTGAAATATCAAGACAACTCAATTAATTAAATATCGTGGTAAAAACCCGTTGAAAATGCAGGAAAGTACAACTATTATCATTGCTTTTTGATATTTTCTTTATTAAAATGCTAATATTATGCATGAAAATAATACTTTTTATAACAATTGTAGGCATTATTCCACATCGTGGTCAAAAAGGCCTGTACCTACCTCTAAATCTTAATAAGAAATAGATTTACATGCAATACACCACTGTCTAAAAATGATGATTATTTTACACATTACGAGGAAACCAGCGTATTGAAAAAGGATTCGAAAAATCCTTTGCAGATATGTGAAGTCTCTAATAAGCGTTGGCCAAGCTTGATGAAATGATCCCTCTTAGGATGCCTGAGCCCAGCAGTGGGCAGTGGTTGTTACAGTACAGTACTATTACAAGATAATCGATTAGTAATAAAATAATAAATCATTTACCTCCCCAACACGAGTGACCGTAGCTCAAACAGGATCCTGTAACATAGTAAATAATATTAAGAAACTATTTAATACTAGTTTTTTCATAAAATAAAATCATTATCATTATTATAGTGCTTTAAATTTTCATCTCAGAAATGTGATCAATGATTGTTATTTTCTTTCGAGTATGTCTCAAATTTTTGGTCCAACTTTGAGAATCTTAACTGTTAATATTCTTTGCAATAAATCTTTCTTTTTGTAGTTTTAATTGTGTTCTTTTTCCCACGAGAAAAAATATGATGTAAATAAAAAAGGGTGACGAAGCGAGACGTAAGCCTTGTCGCCCAATGTGCTGAGTTCTCCGTCCCTCTGACAGCACAGCATGTCAGCGACCGGGGTTCAGACGCTGAACGTTAGTAGCAAGAGGTTTTAGCGCTGTTCGACCCTTACATACTCCATCTGCGGGACGGGAAGTCTGGCGATTTCCTCCTGTCCAAAAAAAGATGTACATAAAACATGTCTTTCTGAAGCAGAGCGTTTACCGTTTTTTAGTACCAGTGCTATACTTCCCTTGTGTCAATTTTGTGGTTACCTACCTGGTATCTAAGAGGCTTAAGGCCCCACATCGAGCGTAAAACAAAGATTCTCGCACTGTTCGAAAGTCAAATACGGCAAAATAGTTCCCGTATATCACCGTATGTGTATTTTTTTTTTGGTGGGACAACCATTGATCCGAAGTAGTGACACAGATATTTATTTAATTCATCAAAGTAAACAAAAATCCACAGCTTCAAATACAGTAGTTATCTATTACCTTAAAATTTTAAAACCAAAATTTAAGACTGAATCCCGTTCATAGATTCGGATACAACCAGTACAGGCATTGAGACTGATGCATTACCTTGAGTGACTACCTAATCGGATCAATTTCACTTAATAGGTTGTCCAAGACTTGAAGGATAAGTGATATCAGCATGTGAGTTTTGAAAGATCTTGCCAATGGATTTTCAAACACTAGAGGAGAACGTTCACCGTTTGTTTTTCATTTGGTTGTCGCCATATAACTTTGGTTTGAGTGAAATTTAAGTTTTTTTTGTAATTTGTTTATATCATCAATTTGTGAATATATGACTGAAAAAAAACTTGAGAAGTGTCAAGGAACACCCAGATGGAACGAAGTTCCTTTCGATTAATTAGTGAGAGAATTGTAACAAAATTTGATTTAATCTTTCAAGAGAGAGAGAGACAGACGTTTTAAACTAACTAATTATTATAACTTAAATAAAATATTTTGATCACAGCGCCATCTAGCGATAATCATCTAAAACAAAAAAAGTGTCGTGACAACTTTTTCATAAGAATTTCCGTCTAGCCTCCTTTCGATAACACGCAATAAGGAACTTCGTTCCAATAATTATGACATATCTTTAAACGAGATTTAAAAAAAGTCTTGTATAAGTAGGTGATAGATCGCTATCTATATCCCCTTGTCCGGGCATTGTCGTAAGCTCGCATATATCTATTTTGAAAAAAATGTATTCTTCGTAAAACTCTGCAATAAATAAGTAACCAATTGGCATCACAATCAATCGTCAAACTCGGTACATCAATTCACATATTGAAACAAACGTACATTTAAAAATCCATTGAGTGCACAAAGATTTCCCAAGCGTCCAGTTACGGGAACGCTACCTACATTTGTTTCGATGCGTGGTTATTTGTAAAATTCATTGATGTTTGATATATTGCATTCGAATGCTTTTGTAGGAGTTATATAGGGTGTATTTTAAGTTAAAATCCTCCACGATTATTGAAAATCGCGGTTTTTCTAAACGCATCGAAACTATACAGGGTGTCGCAGAACTATGCAACATGAGCGGGAAGTACCTTAAATATTACAGATCGGATGTTTTTCTGAAAGGAAACATAATTTAATTTTTAATGTTTAATAACTGCATTCACAGATTTTTCGGGTTTTGGTTTGATTTGTGTGAAAATCGAACTAACAAAATCGACAAAAATCAACACCCTGTATTTTTATAATGCCATTCGAAAGAACATTTAATTACGAAAAATCTTTTCTTTTAGTAAACATAGATCTTAAGATTTTAAGTACCTTATTTTCCATTTACTGTGTTTGTCTAGCTAAAACTAGTAAACCCATCATTCTAGCTATCCAAGCTATGATTGGTTATTCACATTTTATATTCGGATCTTCCTATGAACTGTTACTGTCGATATCAACACATCATCATCAGACCACACTCATCCACTGCTGGACATAGGCCTCTCCCAAAATAAGCCACTGAGCTCGATCTTCTGTTCGTCTCATCCAGTTGTTACCGGCCACCTTTCCTAGGTCATCCTATCCTGGATGGATATCAACACTGTTGTACTGTACTGTTATCAACCCATTACTGCCCACTGTTGGGCTCAGGTTTCCTCAGAAGAGGGATTAGGCATAGTCCACCACGCTTGCCCAGTGCGGATTGGGGACTTCACATATCTTCAATTCTTCATTTTTAGAACCCTTTTCCGACATGCAGGTTTCCTCACGATGTTTTCCTTCACCATTTTTAGCCAGTGGTGTTGTGAAAAATTGCACATAAATCTTTTTCACATTAAGATTTAGAGGTACAAGCCGTTATCACGATATCAACACGTTAGATATTAATATGCATAGCGTGTTTTATATTAGAAGATATAGATTTTATGGCAGCTGTTATAGTTAAATGGATTCTTAAACTAATCTTAATGATTGTCATTTGTTTTTTATTTGTATTAAGATATTCCTTGAAGGTGTTAGTTGTTTCTGATGATATGGTTTTGTTGCAAGGTTCTAAAACGGAAAATCATAATATTAAATTATAAAGGCGAAAGTTTGTATGTATGGATGTATGTTTGTTACTCTTTCACGTAAAAACTACTGAATAGATTTGAATGAAACTTTACCACAATATAGCTTATACATCAGAATAACACATAGGCTACAATTTTTGAACCCCTTTGTAACGCAGACGAAGTTGCGCGGGTCACCTAGTTATAATATAATTTCGTTGATGTACCAAATACATAATTTGTTGTAAGGTGTGATTGTTTTTCATATTCTTCAATTTCAGTCCTATATTTTATTATTATACGTAGTTGATGTTATATAGAGTGGATGTTAAAGTCCAGTTCCTTTTCAACAGTTTTCCTGTTGATCATGTCAGAAAACTTCTAATAGATCTACATTACTTTCTAAGTAACCCTGAGTCTTATGATATGACCATAGACAAAAACATATTGGTCACTGATTTTCATATTACCCACTTGTTTTCAATGAGATTTTTGGAACGAAGTTTCTTATCGCGAGTTATCGAAAGGGGACTAGACGGAAATGCTTATGACAAAGTTGTCACGACACTTTTTTTGTTTTAGATGATTATCGCTAGATGGCGCTGTGATTAAAATATTTTATTTAAGTTACAATAATTAGTTAGTTTTATTACAATTCCCTCACTAATTAATCGAAAGGAACTTCGATCCATCCGGGTGTCCCTTGACACCTCTCAAGTTTTTTTTTTGTAAAACTGCATATCAAACGCTAAATCAACCAAAAAATATTCTTATTTTTAAACACTGAAGTGCTATATTTAAACAGCAGTGAACAACATGCTCGAACAGTAAATTAATTATATCTTAATTTTTTCATGGAGTTCATTGTAAATGCAACATTTAATTTTCTACGTATAAAACGCTCCATTCTTTGAAAAGTGCATTATGCATACATGCTGATAATTGGCGTGTTTACTCTAAAAACTTAGACATAGAGTCGAGAATAAAACAGAGGTAGCAACGTGTTTTAAAATGCTTGTGCCTAAACTACATTTTTGTTTTTTTTTTTTAATTTAGCTTACACAAATATTTTGATCTTACCACGATTTTTATTAAATGAGTGATTGCTCATTCCTATTGTACCCACTCCTATATTTGAAGAATAGCGCACAAACTACCAATTCGATCTATATAAAATTAATTGAGATAATGTATAAAGTGTCTGCTTTCTAACATAAAATTAATCAAGAAAATAAATAAATAAACGCAAAAAACGACAGAGAATAATGAAACCTTGTCCGTTAAATAATTACATTTTTAAACACAGACCCAAAAGTACTTAATACGATCTTTAACAAACAAAAGAAATACGAACAAATTGATAACCTCCTCGTTTTTTGAAAACTCAAAAATCGTGGTAAGAACCCGTTTAATATTTGTGTAAGTGATGTAGATAACCGCATTTAAAGTACTTTATTTTGCCTCTAAATTATTTACACAGAGCAAGCGCATGCTTATGCGACATACCTCCCCGCTGACTGCGCCATCCGTTCACCTTCTCAATGAGAGAGGGCTTGCTACCTCTGTTAATTCTCTGCTCTGTGGATCAAAAATAGTTATTAACTAAATACTAGTTTTGTTATCGAAAATATTCCTTGATTTATCATAAAAAATAAATAAATGCAAAACGATACTTGTGTCGCTATGTAAATTAATTTTTTTTAAATTTACTTAATCACTTTCATACATTTTCAACGGGTTCTTACCACGATATTTAATTAATTGAGTTGTCTCGATATTTCAACCTTGTTGCAAACGCCATGATCACGAGAAGACTGGATACTGCGGGTCGATTTAAGAGCAAACAAATCTGTCTACCCTCTTTCTCGTTCGCTTTTGGGTAATACCACTGGAACTCGAATCAATTAATTAAATATCGTGGTAAGAACCCGTTGAAAATGCATGAAAGTATTATAGAAAACCGCGAGTGACTGAATAAATTTATAATACTTAATCATTTGGAATTATCATTTTTGTTAAGTTATCATTAGTGTGCACTGATTTTTTAAGATATTGTCCTTATTAGTTTTCTTCTCATTTAAATGGTGATGTTTTATTGTGCTTGCATATTATATTATGCATGCTGTAATCACTTTTAATTTAGAATACGTTATCACTGTTTTTTTTTGTGTGAATCTTAAGTGTAAGAATCACTGCGCTATTCTTAAATTATTAGTAAGCACCATTTGTTGGCTTTCTGTGTTTACATTTGTAAATTTAATGATGTAATTTTAGCTGTAGAACTTCAATTAAAAAAAATATATTTTAGTAATTGATTTTGAATTTAATTAGTTCCTTAAATCTAAACTATAATATAAGTAACATCTCATCAGTTAATTTTGCAATGAAAAACAAAAGCACCATTTCAAAATACAACTAAAAACAAAACCCTTCTTCAAGTTTAAAATATACACATCGAATGTCAAATAACACAAATTGACTACACACAAGACAGCGAGATATTTCATTTTCTACAATTGCTACAAAGGCGCCAATGCAATCGTTCAGAACAATTTAAATTGCATTTCACTTCATGTTAGCGTATGACGGTTTTTCCCGGCGGGGGACGATGTTCCGATTCGATTGCATTGGCACAACTCCTAATAGACGCATGGGTGTGCTTATTGTCATAGCTCGATTAGTTTTTTAACCGACTGCAAAGGAGATTTGTGTTTACAAATACAACACAAATCATTTACTTTTAAATTCAAATCATTTTACATGAAAAGTTCAACAATGGCCCCCACCTAATAGCAAGTGTGTTCTTATTGACATAGCTCGATTTGTGGTGGTGAGGTTTGTGTTTTAATGTGTGATATTTTGCGTAGGTTTTATGCAGCTCTTTTATTATTGATTTTATGAATTGTTTGATATAATTCGGTTCTCGATCTTTGAGTTAAAATAAAACATACTACAACGATGTTCGTTTCTTTTTAAATATCTGAGATCTCTAATAATTATTTTTTTCTTCTGACATTTCATTTCCACTTAAAACAAAGTTAAAATGGCTACATAATAATAGTTAAAGTTATTATGAATAAACCTTTTTTTTGTTTTAGTTGGAGGAAATCGCCGGATCGCGCCGGGTATGTGGGAGTTGAACCTCACTAAAACCTCCAATCGCTCACACTCAGCGTCCGAACCCCGGCTGAGGCCAGAACCCAGCACGGGGTTATGCGTGATGGCGTGACGCGTTACGCACTGCGGCACACTTTCCCGTTGTGAAACCCCCATTATAGCAGCTTAGCAGTAGGTATCACCAATATCGAGTAGATTTATAACGAGGAAATTGATCTCTTACAATGTATAGCAACAAGAGGAATAAAAATCCGTATAAATAGATTATGATACATCTGTTTTAATTTCGCTCTTATTTATTCTATGACCTGTCGTGCAGACCTTCCTAAAAAATGTAATTGTACGTTTTTAATGTAAACCTGTGTTTAATTTAATTCATGGAAAGTACTTAACAGTTATTTTAATTAACGAATTGAATCTCTAGTGGATGTATTTATTTTTTGAACGACATTCCATGAGAATGAGGTTATCCAGTTGACTTTAATCTATACTAATATTATAAAGAGGAAAGGTGTTTGTCTCGAAAAGGCTCCGAAACTACTGGTCCGATTTCAAAAATTCTTTCAGTTTTGGAAAGTTAATTTATCGAGGAAGATTATAGGATAGTCATGATGTATCGGGGGTAGCGGGGCGATACGTGAGCGACAATCGCGAACGCGTCCTGTCACCCCTACCAGCCTCGTGCCGGGTTTTGTCGCCGGCCGGGGATCGGACGTCGAGCGCGAGTGGCGGGAGGTTTTGGTGCGGTTCAACTCCCACATACCCCACTCATGATGTATGCAGGGTAGATTTTTGAAATGTTTTTCATTTACCAAACCATATTTTTTATACCATAGATTTTCTGATCCTTTTAAGATCACTTTATAGAACCTGTTCATTTGCAAAAAAAAAAATTTAAATGTAGTTCCTGAGATTAGCACGTTCAAATAAACATACAGACAAACAAACTCTTCAGCTTTATAATATTAGTATAGAAGTATAGATAAAGCTTACCTAAAAAGAAAATCTAAAAGTAATACTTTTCTTCGTTTGAATAAATAATGAACTTGAAATAACATATCCATTACCAATAATCCAAAAAGGTCATAGAAAGATTTACTATGAAACTAAATCAGATTATAGTCAGACCAAATAATATTGATACTCGAACTTTTATGTCGGACATTAAAAGCCAGATTTAATATCTTTTACAAACATTGGCTACATTTACGATCGTTTCGTATCTAATTTATGTGTCAACATTAATATTTCATAACTCAGGGGTAAAGTATGAAGATTTGAAACCATTATGTACTATCAGGCTCATTAGTGCAGCTCATTTTCTCAGCATGAGGGTAAGTTGCACTAATTACCTTTCAATAACTAACATTCACTAATCTCTTCGCTGTATTGTCGTGCAAGAGATTTTGACTTTTATTTATTTACTAGCTTTTGCCTGCGACTTCGTTCGCGTGGACTTCAGGTTCGTCCCGTCTAGTCGTATAGACTATGTGTTATTCTGATGTATAAGCTATATTGTGGTAAAGTTTCATTCAATTCCATTCAGTAGTTTTTACGTGAATGAGTAACAAACATCCATACTTACAAACTTTCGCCTTTATAATATACTAGGTGACTCGCGCAACTTCGTCTGCGTTACAAAGGGGTTCAAAAATTATAGCCTGTGTTATTCTGATGTATCAGCTATATTGTGGTAAAGTTTCATTCAAATCCATTCAGTAGTTTTTACGTGAAAGAGTAACAAACATACATCCATACATCCATCCATACATCCATACATACAAACTTTCACCTTTATAATATATATTAGATTAGGATCCTTCATGTACCTACAAAAAAGTAGTACAATGGCAGACTTAATGCCTGAGACTTTTATAGTTGAGCACTAATGAGGTCTTTCTGCCGAGCTTAGGTCTCCTTAGTAGAGGGGTAAGGCATAGTCCACCTGACTTTTTTTTTTTCAGTTGGAGGAAATCACCGGGGATCCGCCCCGAGAGTGGGGTATGTGGGAGTTGAACCGCACTAAAACCTCCAACCGCTCACACTCAGCGTCCAAACCCCGGCTGAGGCTAAAACCCAGCACGGGGTTTTGAGGGACGGTACGACACGTTACGCGCTCAGCACTCTTTCCCGTCGCGCCGCCCCATGGTAATCAATTCGTCTGTAATGCTTCAGAAATGGACATTTTTGTAATAAAAAATTATGTTTAATATTTTTATATATTTTATAATATGTTTAATATTATGTTTAATATTTTTTATAATGAGTAGCTGAAACGTGCAACTTTGTCTGCGCCCAGAATGAGAGAGAAATACAGTATTACTGTAAATACACTTAATAACCTTTTTTAGGGGAGTCAGCCAAAATCGATTCGATTACCTATGTACAGGGTGCGCCAGAGAAACTTACTTATTTGAAAGGTCAATAAAAATTAAGTTTTAAAATTAAAACTACAACGTCTACCTTCCGCCTGCATCATCAGATCATTTATTGCATTCCGCGATATACATATGCGAGCAAAATTTTAGTTCAATCAGAAACAGTAATGGTCAAATTCAGTTTATATTTCACCTGAACTTACATTGTGAAGTACATAGCTAAAATCCAGTATCCAGATATTTGAATTACGTAAATTTGTAGTCAAAAGGCGTTTGATTGCAATTTGAAAACCTGGTTTGAACGGACAAATTAAGTTCCAACTGGATTTAAATTCAAAGAAACAATTATTATTAATTAGTCTTAGTAAAACTGAGTTTTAAAGTACGAATAATTGAAATTATGCATTAAATGTGGATTACTGGAATTTTATTGTTCATATTATTGCTTGACATGGAATATTCATTGTATTGACCAAAACAATGTTTTAATTTTTAACAAATTTGCTACCTCAGTAATCTTCCTTATAATTACTGCGACCAATAACAGCGCGCGAGATCCTGACTCGCGGTTACGACATTTGCAAGAATCTTCGCATACATACGACATCTGAAATCTACTACAGTGGGCTTCGGCCTAACCGGGCATACACTACCTCGCCCGGTCGGAGATCTCCCTTTGGCCATAAGTCCACTGTACCCACAATTACATATTTTATAAAAAATAATGAATAATGAATTTCATTTACTACTATCAACACCTCTCACATCACACTTCCCAAAGAACCAGGTTGAGCTTCCATCTAACAAGTAGGTATGGGAGAGTCGAACAACTCTAAATCTTACTACCGCACCAAAACTGTGTCCGAACCCCGTCTGAGGACGGAAAATGTCAATTATGGTTTGGGCATTTACCCAAAAAACTAAGTTTCGTATTTTCATAAATAAATGACATTTAAATCATCCCAAAATAAACCTAATCTTTCCTAAATACTTAGAAACGAATTTCTTAATGTATTTTAGTAAAACCAGAGCCTATTAGTCTATTTTTCCTGTATATTCAGAAGTCCAGACTATTGTACAAAGATCTTCAGTATTACCAGGTCATGCCCAATTAAATTTGATGCCCACTCAAAAATTAATTCAGTACAAATTCAGAGTGGTTCGTATTTATTGTTTCTGTGTGTGTTATTGTTTTCAAACATGAATAATTTAATATCCAATACCAATTTGTAATTGTACTGTTTTCTCTTAAACTTCTCAATTCCTGAAGGTGGAAATGGTTGTTTATTTTATGAAATTGTTGGCAAGGTTTTTCAAAAAAAACACGGTTAAGTATTTATTATTATTAATTATTAAGAGGGGAGAGGAGGCGACGAGCACAGGTAGCCCATTAGGTCACTGCAACCTTTGCGGATCTATTGTAACCATCCCCTTGTATTACAAATCTACACCCAGGCTTAGGTCCAGCATGAACGGGACTATTTTCCTAGGGCAGATGTCCCTAATATATTCCGAGGATATGAGACCTAATGCTGTTAACAGCAGGGCAATCGCAGAGCAAGTGCAGAGGAGTTTTCTCCTCCTCCTCACATAGTCTGCAAGTAGGGTCCACCACAAGACCAAGCTTCCACATGTGCCTGTTCAACTTGCAGTGTTAAGGTTCTGGTGAGAATCCTTAACTGATTGCGTCCCAGAGAGAGGGCATCCCGGGTAAACCGAGCATCGTATCCTTCCATGAGGGCTTTAGCATGTTTCTTTCCTGGGGAGTTATGCCAGTGCAGCTTGCTCTGTTCTAACCCTCAGGATCTCAGCTCAGATGAGATGGCGTTTTTAGTCAAGGCACAGACGGGCTCACGGTTATGTAATATCACAATTGAAACTCCATGTAAAAGTGGAATACTTTTAATAAATTTTAACTAGTAGTTATTCCTAATATTGTATGAAGCTGAAGAGTTTTTGTTTGAACGTGCTAGTCTCAGGTTTGTCTACTTGGAATCATCGTTGAAATACATCGTTGTTAATACAATAGTCTATTTGTCTAAAAGTCAGCGGCTAACCTAACCTAACCAACTACCATTTTAAATTTACTTCACTTAAGAGAGACAAACTTTACTTTACTTTATTCAAGAGCAGACAAATCTGTCTACACTCTTTCTCGTTCGTTTGCCGGTACGATTAAAAATAATCGTGGTAAGAATCCGTTTAGTAATAGTGTAAGTGATGTAGAAAACCGCGAGTTTTTAAAGAAATTTATTAAAATCTACTTGTCCAAATACTCTATCAAACATCACCACCGCCCAATCTAATATTACGATAAATGCCAAATATTTATAAAGTTATAAAACAATTTACGTCTAACATATAACAAGGTAAATGTCAATATTTCGTAAACTTAGTAAAAACTTGCCGACATGTTCCAAATTAAATCGACAAGGGACGTTGTTTTAAGAATACACGTGTAAAGAAAAGTTCCGGTTTTATTAGTGATGAAATGAACCGAAAAAAACTGGAAAAGTTTTTGGGTCTGTGGTTTTTTTTACTTGAAGGTAATCGCCGTAACACGCCACGCATGGGATATGTGGGAGTTGAATCGTATTAAAACCTCCAAAAGCGCACACTCAGCCTATGAACGTAAGACCACTGAATATAATCGATTTAGTCTAGTCATCTAATTAAAAAACGTGTTAAATAGACATGAAGCTCCTAAAAATATGTACGTTCATTAGATGCGGAATGTCGCTTAGAAAAAGGTTTTTAAGAGCACATAAAAAAATGCGATTGTGACAAACAAAATAAGATTTAATAAGGGTTCGGTTTATCGTTAATAATGACTAAAATAATGATATTTAAGGAATTTTGAAAAAAGATCATGAGAGAAGAAATTTGCAATCAAAAAGTCCTATCTCTCGGGATCCTATCTCTATTTATCATAATACTATTATCAAGGCGAAATTTTTGAATATTGATGTATGGATGTTTGTTACTCTTTCACGTAAAAACTACTGAATGGATTTGAATGAAACTTTACCACGATATAGCTTATACATCAGAATAACACATAATCTACAATTTTTGCAACAAAAGCTCGTAATTTTATAAATGTTTGATATTTCACGACAGGTAACATACCACCTACAGATGCACAAAATGGCGTCTTTCATGATATCCGTGAAAAATTACCCAAATCATTACGCGTACGTTTTGCAACACAACATGAATAATAATGACTGCTTTTACGCGGAATACGACAAATTCGACGAACATGTATTTTTTCATTTACAAGCGTAATAATGTAACCAAATAACAGAGTCTTAGCGGATCATCTCGCTTCATATATGATGTGGTTTTACGAATTTGTTTATAGAAATATATAGGGTGATTTTATGGTCTTTCTACTCGAAAAAAAGTATACGTAGGACCTGTAGATAAGAAAATAATCACATATTCTAAGTCTATCTGATTACTTGGTTTTGAGTGATTTTTTTTGCATTATTACTAGGTATTCTAATAAAAATAAATTCATTATTATTAATCAATCATACTAAATTCTCGCAACTAAACGGTGGTTTTAAAAATACAATGTTTGAAACAAAAAAGATTTTGTATTTTTTTACATCGTTATAAAGTTCAAAATTTTTGAGTCAAGAAAGACGTAAAATCACGATGTATTTTATGGTATGATGGTTCCAGTTCAAAAGGTCCTATGTATCATCCCACGTAAACCAGGTGGGCTGCCCCAAATTGGTTTACTTATACAATACTGTTTGCAACTCGTTTCGCGCCATTTTTCTTCGATATTGTCGTAAACATGATTTTCGTAATACAGGTATAATCTGTGGTATTTCTCAAGTAAGCTTGTTTCTGCTGATGTGTTAAAAAAAGTGTATTTTTTATGCATCGATTTCAGAAAATAAAATAGCGGGTTAAACACCCATTTCCGTTTAGGGAATGAGTTCTATTACAAAAAGTTTTTCGATTAAACATTTAAATATCAGTAATTGTATGCAATACATAAAAACACACTGGTACAAATATATTTACACTGAAGTTATTCTGAGATAAAGAAATAATAAATATACACAAGATAAAATAAATGGAGTTAAGTTAAAGTTGAGAATGAAGTAGCAAGTTCCAATTAGAAAATTGTAATACTGCACACAGAATTTAAATTTTAATTGTTATAATACAATAAATGTAACTTATAATGCTAGTTTTAGAGCAATTTTTCAGAGCTCTAGTTAATAAATAGTTTAATAATCTTTTTATCTAGTAATATGCATTTACTACATGACTACCATGATGATCATGATCTGGTCATGGCGTTTGCCAACAGTGCTGAAATATTGGGATCGCTCATTTAACAAAATCGTGGTAAGAACCCGTTTAGTAATTGTGTAAGTGATGTAGATAGTACTTTATTAGTTGGAGTAAATTACCGGATCCCCGCCCGCCCCGTGGGCGAGATATGTGGGAGTTGAACCGCACTAAAACCTCCAACCGCTCACACTCAGCGTCCGAACCCCGTGCTGGGTTCTGGCCCCAGCCGGGGTTCGGACGCACGGGGTTCGGACGAGGGACGTCGCGAAGCGTTACGCGCTCGGCACTCTTTCCCGTCGCTAGAAATCATACCTACCATGTTTTTATTTAGGGGAGTTCTAATAAACTGTATTTACCTAAATCTTTCCAAATATATAACCAAACAATCTGTGTATTATTTTAAAGAAACAATCTACCTTATGGTAAGTGGTTACCGTTGATCATGAAACTCTCTGCGTTCTTCAAACGAGGGCTTAAGTTCTTATAGGTAGGATATAGGTACCCCGAAGTGTCCTTGACATTACAGAAGTTCATCAACGATGGTAACCGCTAACAATCAGGTGGTCTATTGGGTCGTGTGCTTACATGACAATCCCTACATCCTACTAATATTATAAATTCGAAAGTAACAGACAGACAGACAGAGTCTGTCTGTCTGTTACACTTTCCCGCTTAGACCTCTCAACCGATCTTGATGACATTTGGCACAGACAATCTTTAGATCCTGAGACCTTTTAATTGAAAGTGACGCAGACGATGTAAAATAAACGCCCGCTAGTAAAATACTATGTGCTTACCTGTAGCACTTTCGACCAGACATATCACCAGTAAAACCACCAGGATCCTCGTCGAGGCTCGGTGACCGAAACGCTTGCTAGAATCCATTGCTGTTGTGTTGGCTGCGAAAGAAATTTAGATTTAGAATCTCTTTTCTTAATGCATTTAACTGACTCTATTGCGATTGTTGGCGAGGAAGATTTTAATGTAGAACTCTTTTCCGAATGAATATTTTCTGAATAATAATTTTAAAACGAGACTTGAAGAGGCTCCTTAAGAGAAGGTACCGGCCCTTCAGTGTCCCCTGATATTACAGAGGTCCATGAGTGATGATAACCACTTACGATCAGGTGACACATTAGCTCGACTGTCTACATGGCAAAAAAAAATTATTAAGCAAAATATTTAAACTTAATTTAGTTCTAAGTTTAAATGTAAGAGTTACTTTCGGGTATTGGCCAACCTCTCACTCCCACCACTGTAACTCCTATGTAGCCAGGATCCACAGCGGCGACCATCGTAACGAAGTCGAAACATGAGTTTCGACTTCCCTTCTCGCAAAAGCGGGAGACAATAAAATAAGATTGAAAAAGCATTACGCCAGAATTGAGAAAAGCACCACAGACATTGATATTATGAAATTGATTGGACCTATACGGTGAGCTGTTATACTATTTAGGATACCAATAATAGTTATGGCAAAAACGTCTGAATGCACGGAAATTTGCGCTGGATGTTACATATAAGAGTTACTTATAGAAAATCAACCAATATTTTCAAAGTTAAACTCTATAAAGAAGATATCAAGAACTTTTATCATCCACGAATAATAAAATTGTACCATAAATAAATTTCCTAACAATGCCCTATTTTCTTAATATAAACATGTAAACAAATTGTATTATTTAAGGAAACAACAGAGATATATAACACTAAGTGTTTCGTAAGAACAATGATTTGAATAATTCACTACGATTACTGTTCGAGTCGTAAACCTCAACAGTGTATTAAAACAGTCGCTCTGTCTCAGGAAAAATGAATGGGAGATTATGATCTGCCTACTTAAGTGGCACAAGTTAGGAGTTTTTGCGATTTTCGAAACATTAAACATATAGAATAAGCGTAATTTAGTTAATTTATGGAGTTGATAATATTAGTGATTTTTTATGGAAATTAATGGTATAACTTAGGAGTCGAATAAAAGTATCATTTAAATAGGTCGTCATTCTATTTTTGCCACCTTTTGATTTTGTCTCTAATGGTTGGTTTTGTTGTAAGTTTTACTAATAATTTGAATTTTATATCAGTGAAATGGTGATTTTGTGTTTATCAACAGTTTATCTGTGTTTACGCATTTATAATTTTGAAACTACATCTTAGATATAAACAATGTTAGTTCCATACTCCTCGGCTTGCCTGTGCCGAATTTCATGAAATTTAAATTATGTATATTCAGTCTATAGAGACTAATAATTGGATGAATCGCTTCAGCGTGTGTATCAGGTAGTTGAAAGGCTCGCTTATCTTCACAATGCATTTGCATGTCTCAAGCAAAAGGAGACAACTATTATTTTCTCTTAACGTGGATGTCTTGCGTAGGCGTTTTGAAGATCATAAAAATAGTTATATTAATTTTAGTTTTTAGTTAACACAACTTCGTCTGCGTAATATATTGTTTAGAGATCGCATCTGATATATGTGTAGATAACTATGTTTCTTTACCAAATCTATCCATTTATTTAAAAGCACGCTCTACTAATTCTACAAATAAAAAATTAAGGCGAGACAAGAAATGAATCTTGGGTCTATGTGAAGGATGATATGATGGTCTGTGGTATGACTGATGATGTATGTAATGAAAGAAAGGAGTGCAGAGAGGTAAGGTTTGTGTCCTCTTTGTGTGTGTGGAATAAAGTTGTTTTCTTTCTTTCTTTCTTTCTTTCTTTCTAAGGTGAAGCGAAAGAGAGATAAGAAATTAATCTTCTTAATTATTATTCTTAACACCTTACCGTGAGACACATTTGCTCTGATTATTTTAATCTTGATGTTAATTACCGTCAACATTATAAATAGGTTCTTTACGGAATATATCACCACATGTGTTTCAACTCATATGTCAAACGAACCGAAATGATTTTAATTAAAATAATCTTGGATTTTCATATCATTACCGAGATCAGAAGACGAATTGTGGATATGTGTACATGTTGTAAATGAGTAATGTATAGGTTATACTTAAATTCCTTAAGTAATTTCTGAAGCCTATAAAACAGATATAAAGAGCTATAATATACTAGGAAACAGGAGCGCTATGACATGTCCCTCTTTAAACGAGGTTTAAGAAAAGTCTTGTATGGGTAGGCGATAGATAATTGCCCCTCTTTGGCATTGCAGAGGTTCATGAGCGACGGTGACCGCTTACCATCAGGTGGGCCGTATGCTCGTTTATCTATCTTGCAATAAATAAAAAAAACAATGTTACAAAGTGAATGATACAGGGTGTCCCAGAAAGTAGTGTCAAGTGGAGGTTCAAGGATAGTACACACCTTTAGGTACCCGAATCACCCCATGTTCCGCGATTTTTCTTAGTTTTCGAATAATAAAATTTAAAAAAATTTTGACCCGAACTATAAACTTCAAAAATACTTCTTTCTTTAGTGTATAAGTGACTTTATGATATGGAAATGATATCGTTTCAGTCGTAAGATTCTCTAACTATATGCCACCTACTTCACAAGTCACAAATTTAAAATAAATTAAACCAATTTTTTAAGAATGTCACAAAACTGACCATTAACTCATAATTTTCCTATGTGACCAAAGTGTGCCTATCATCGTCACCTTTTGAACAAGTCATCGAATTCGATGCGTTTATCAGGTTAACCGTTTCCGATAATTCTTTTTTGTTCCAAAAAAGATATTTATGTTAAAATTTAATACTTAAATTTTGATCCGATTAGAATTTTTGGCGTATTCTTGAAAGATAGTAGTCTGAAATATAGAAGTATTATCCTTAAACTTATGCTTGCGGTATGCTAACTTTAAAGTCGAATATCTCAATACTGGTTAGTTCAGCTGACTATAGATACTGCATTATTGTAGCAAAAGTTCCACATTTGATCGATTGAGTCCTTAAAATTACCAAATGTATTGAAAAACTTTTTCAGTACAAAATTTTTGACAGATTGCTAATATGACCTCTTTAAACATGTATTGTTGTGAAATCCCTATAGTTTTAATCGGTATTTTCTGTCGGACAATTTTAGTGATTAAAGTACAAGAAAGCAATCCTTTACTGCCCACTGCTGAGCAAAAATTAGACGTCCACTGCTGGACATAGGTGTCCCCCAAACCTCGCCACAACGCCCGGTGACTTCCGCGATCCTGACAAGGTCGTCGGTCCATGTTGTGGGAGGTTTGCCTATGATACACCTTTCGGTTCGTGGTGGAACATTTTTCTTTATTTTACATGATCGACTAATGAACGTCTACAAAAACTGGTTTCCTGCTCAAAGCAAAAATTCCGAAGCTTTTTACGTTTACACAAACTTTAATTAGTATGATATTTATTTTTATAAAGTTCTCTCTTCCTCAGTGCGGTTTTAAAGTATATTTTTCTTTATGCAGAGGCTTGCAGAGTGAAACTAAAAAAAACCTTTTCAGTTCTTCATATATATATGTTATAATTATGGTAACATATGTGGGCTGATTCATTTATTTTGCTTTTTGACTGACTTTGAAATACAGAGGGTTTTTTTCTTTTTCTATTTATTTGTTTGTAGGTACTACGAATACGTTGCTACGATTTTTTATGTTTAGATGGAGCATTTTTTTTCATTTTTCATAATTGTAAAACTTTACAATTATTAATAAATTTCTTTAAACACTCGCGGTTATCTACATCACTTAAACTATTACTAAACGGGTTCTTACCACGATTATTTTTATTTGAGAGGTCCCGATATTTCAGCACTGTTTCAAGCGCCATGATCACGGGAAGACTGAAGACTCAAATAAAAATAATCGTGGTAAGAACCCGTTTAGTAATAGTTTATTTAATATATTAAACAAGTGCGAGTGGAATTCGCAAACAAAGGGCTCCGTACCATAATCTTGCAAGTTGCGTTATTTTAATTATAGTTAAAGAGAACCAAAAAAAATGTATTTTGTGAGTAATTAAAGCTGCCTGTCACCATTATTAGTATCAAGCTAGATATAGTAAAAAAATCAAGTATCTTGTATGGAATGCCACGTTAAATATTTATTATTTTATTCCTAGTATTTGTTTTTACAGCGGTAATAGAAATACATCATCTTTTTTTTTATTGCGTGATAGATAAACGAGCCTACGGCCCACCTGATGGTAAGCGGTCACCGTCGCTCATGAACCTGTGCAATGCCAGGGCAATGAGGGGCTGTTATCTATCGCCTACTGATACAGGACTTTTCTTAAGCCTCGTTTAAAGAGGGACATATCATAGCGCTCCGGGAACACCGCGGATCTGTGAAAATTCAACTGTCTAGTTATCGCCGTTCTTGAGATACAGCTTGGTGACAGACGGACAGCGAAGTCTCAGTAATAGGGTTCAATTTTTACAGTACGAAACCCTAAAAATGCAGTTTTTGTGAACATATTCTTTATATTTTGAAAGCTATATTTAAAGTAAAACATTTTTATAATGAAAACCGTAATTAAAATTGTAATTACTCGACCATGTGTGTAGTTCAACGTATGGTAAATTATTTTCTTCGAAAACTGGAATTCGCTTTTTACTGTTTCTGAGTACTTAATTAACTACGGTAGTATTTTAAATTAAAGAGTTTGTTTGTTTGAACACTGAGATTATCTTAGGAACCGACTGATTTAAAAAACTCTTTCAGTGTTGGATAGTCCATGTATCGAGGAAGACTAAAGGTATCCTTTTTTGAGGCAGACGTAATTGCACGGGTTAGTCTATTTAACTATGTAAGTTCGGGTGGAATCTTGCAAGCTAAATTTGACTATTTTCCCGGTTTCCGATTGAGCTGACATTTAGCACGCAGATGTATATCGCGTGACAATGCAATATGACAAAACGGCGCTGATCTCATGATGGATTGAGAAGGTCATAGGAACTCCTGTACTAAACAAGATAGACCCGTCGTGTTTGAGTTTGTTTTACTTGTATTAGCTACATGATATCTAGGATCTTTAAAGCTTATATTTAAAAAGTTTTTTTAAATAAATTGTTCCTGTTTCATAATAATCAAGAATTGCACTCCGTAATTTTATAAACCTTCAGACTTAAAGTGTCTTTTCAAAGGGTTCTTTTCAAATTTCAATTTAAGCTTATTCCGGCCTAGTTGTTGATTTGTTAATTAACATTAAGCGAAATTGTTCTTGACATAACTGTATTAATAAATCTTTCTTATATATAAAAATGAATTGCTGTTCGTTAGTCTCGCTAAAACTCGAGAACGACTGAACCGATTTGGCTTATTTTAATCTTGAAATATTCGTAGAAGTCCATGAAAGGTTTAAACGGTGAGAAAATTTCCTTATGTGACGCAGACGAAGTTGCGCGGGCCAGCTAGTATCTTTTATTTTTTACCCGAATTCAAAAATAGAGTGGATTTTTTTACTTCTATTCGCAGATAACTCAATCGTTCTTATTTTGATGGTTCTTTTTTGTTCAAAAGAAGATGGGATGTTGATTTTCAGTTTTGAAAAATATAAGGTGGAGAATTTTTGTATTTTAGTTTCATTTTTTTTTGTATTATTTTGAATTTACTCAAAAATATATTTCTTACTAGGCATGTAAAATCCATTAATACTGGATAAATTTAATTTTTCATACCGTTGTTAAATAAAAAAAAAACACGGAAAAATATTATACAAAAAAATTTCCAACATAATACTACAATTATACCAAAAAATATCTAAAACTAAATTTCTAGCTAATAAAATTCACTTACCCGATAAGGTCTTGTCTACACAGCGTTGCACACCAATATGATGACTGCCTTACATCAACCATCCCTTATATACCCTCCATTTGCCCGAGACACACGGCCGGGAAAAACGGACACAGATAACATAATATTTATTACTTATTGTTAAGTATAAATTGTCATTTATCTTTAAGTTTTGTCTCTTATCTTTAAGTAGTGTCAAAAAAACCGATGCTTTTAATCAGTATGTATAGTCCTGGTGGCCAAGTGGTTGAAGCGCTTGCCTCCGTACGGGAGGTCGCGGGTTCAAATCCGGCCGGCTTGTACCTCTAAATCTAAAACACCACGCTTGCCCAGTGCGGATTGGGAACTTCACATATCTTCAAAGGATTTTTAGAATCCTTTTCCGACATGCAGGTTTCCTCACGATGTTTTCCTTCACCGTTTTTAGCCAGTGGTGTTGTGAAAAATTGCACATAAATCTTTTTCACATTTAGATTTAGAGGTACAAGCCGGCCGGATTTGAACCCGCGACCTCCCGTTCGGAAGGAAGCGCTTCGACCACTCGGCCACCACGACTTGGGCATGTAAGTAGCCTTAATGCAAAAATTGTTCGATTCGGTGTAAGTACTCTTACTTACCATATCAAACACTTTTTATTAAAACAAATTGTAAATAACTTTGAAATAAATGCAAATTACATGTATAAAATTGATGAATATGTTTTAAATTTAAAAACATATAATATGATGTCCAAACTTAGTAAGTCTCTTATGAATATATTTTTTTATCCAAAGCATTTTTATCATATTATAAAAGATTTTATTATTTTACAATTACATATTACACTATGACTACTTGAGGGTGTCGCGACGGGAAAGTGTGCCGCAGTGCGTAACGCGTCGCGCCACCTCGCATAACCCCGTGCTGGGTTCTGGCCTCAGCCGGGGTTCGAACGCTGAGTGTGAGCGGTTGGTGGTTTTAGTGAGGTTCAACTCCCACATACGGATCCGGCGATTTCCTCCAACTAAAACAAAAAAAAAAACACTATGACTACTTGTTAGAAAATGTTGAATATATTCATATTATGTAGTAAATAGAACAAAAAGTTAATTACAAAAACAAAAATCATTGGTGAATTAAAAAGCTGGAAAATTTGAAGATAAAAGAAACATCGTTAAGTTTTTCATTTTTCTCACGTTGGTTCACTGGAAGAGTTTCAATTCAGTTTTTGTGTCTTGACCAATTTACTTTTCAAGTTCTATAAGGTACTTACTATTATTATACAAGGTGATTTTTAGAGAGGGTACATATTGCAGGAGGGTGATGAGTACTCTGTTCTAATACGGAATATTACAAAAAAAATAGGTAAAATTACAACTTTTTTTTTAAATCAAAATTCGACAAAACTACCTCAAACATAAACAATTTCAGCTTAAAGAGTGTTGACTAACGACCTCTAGTGATCTCGCGCACCCCACACCTCCGCTACACCCACCAGCTGTGGAAAAACCATCATTTTGCAAGAATTTTAGATATTTTTAAGTTGCGATTACTAAGGCATTAAGCCATATTCTTTGGTAATAATATTTTTACTGGTCGTATATAACCATCAGCTACCATGACCTTCAATATGTACCCTCACTAGGAAATCACCCTGTATACGTAAGGACCTGAGTCCAGTACTGGGTGGCAATGTGGCATATTGTGGGGGGTCTACCAACATTGCGCCTACCGGTTCGTGGCCGCCACTCCAGAACTTTTCGTCCCCATCGGCCATCCGTTCTTCAATGTGTCCTGCCCATTGCCACTTCAAAGATGCTATTTTTTGGACCGACGATCTGGTCAAGATTGCGGGAGGTGACTGGCTGCAGATGGCGCAGGACCGGTCGATGTGGCGAGGTTTGGGGGAGGCCTATGTCCAGCAGTGAACGTCTATAGGCTGATGATGATGATGATGTGGCATATTGGTTATGACTTCCCAAAATGAGGAGGTACTCAATTTGTGTTTGTAACTTCATAACTTTGGGTTGAACCGATTCGTCTGGTTCTTTAACAGACATGAATTCACAATCTGCTGTGCATGTTTGCGTATGCTTCTGTTGTAGATAAACAAATTTCGACGATTATTTTTTGTCAGTTAGCAGACACTAGCGGCAATGATCTGACGGTACGGCAAAGATCTGACTGGTAGATTTTTGCGCTATGCTTGAAAAATGGAAGTCGGTCGTTTTCATTTTTACAAGCTTTATATCAACTGAATGTGACTATGTAGGTTCTAGTGTACTCGTACCTGCCTGGTAAGTTCGGGTGGAATCTTGCGAGTTAAATTTGACAAACTTCCCAGTTTCCGATTGAGCTGACATTTTACACGTAGATGTATCGCGTGATAATGGAATAATATGACAAAATGGTGCTGATCTGATGATGGATTCGGAAGGTCATAGGAACTCTAGTGGTAAACGAGATAGACCCGTTTTGTTTGAATTTATTTTACTTGTATTAGCTAGTTACTTTACTGATATACGATATTCAGGATCTTTAAATCTTGTATTTAAAAAGTTTTTTTAAAATAAATTATTGAAATTAAATATTTTGCATTTCTGAAACCTTATGATCCGTTTTTTACTTTTTAATCTCGATATCACACACACAAAATAAACTTACCATATTCACATTAATTAGTTCTGTAGGTTTCATATTTTCCCGGATTTAATAAAAATCTTCAGCATTTCAATCTTCAAAGAGCACGCCAGCTGGAAAGGAAAAGAATAATATTTTCGTAATCATCCGATTCTCATTCGTTTTATATTATTACGGTTACTTGGTTTTAAGAACGTGACATTTCTATTTATTTTCTACTGTTTCTAAGTCGAAGTCGTGGTGGCCGTGTGGTCGAAGCGCTTCCTTCCGAACGGGAGGTCGCAGGTTCAGAACCGGCGGGCTTGTAACTTTAAATGTGAAAAAGATTTATGTGCAATTTTTCACAACACCACTGGCTAAAAACGGTGAAGGAAAACATCGTGAGGAAACCTGCATGTCGGAAAAGGATTCTAAAAATCCTTTGAAGATATGTGAAGTCCCCAATCCGCACTGGGCAAGCGTGGTGGACTATGCCTAATCCCTCTTCTGAGGAGACCTGAGCCCAACAGTGGGCGGTAATGGGTTGGTACAGTACAGTAAAGTTTCTAAATTTAGATAAGATTAACTCACAAGGTGCTCAGTTGCCAGGTCTGCATTTTCGATTTGGGGTATTTTAAACCATGTACCAAGTTTTCAGTGTGTGTGAAATAGGATTGAAATAGTAAATATTATTATTATGTCAATGACATACATAGCACTGCATTGCAACACCACTGTGAACTCTTCAAATGTAATCTAACGCTTTCAAGGGTTGTCTGGAAGAGATCGCTCTTAGCGATAAGACCGCCCATTGCATGTATTCTTTATTTTTTGTACGCGTTATTTTCTGTTTTTGTATGCAATAAAGTGTATTCATTCATTCATTCAGCTTCTCTCAAATACTTACCAAGAATTAGCCACTAGCTCTCGGACCATAAGTGGTTACCGATGTTAATGGACATCTTCAATGTCAGATGACCTGCAACTTATCTTTAAGGACCTTCCTGAAGCCTTTTTTGAAGATAGACAAGTCATAGCGGTTATTTAAGGGTTAATAAAATCAATGTCCGTGGTGCTTTTCTCAATTCCGGCGTAATGCTTTTTCAATTTTATTTTGTTGTCTCCCGCTTTGAAGGAAGAAGGGAAATCAAAACTCACGTTTCCTACTCCTTCTATCATCTTCTGATTAAACTCGTTGCGGGGCCCAGGCCAAGTTAGCTTTCCCTCGGGTTCCTGGGCTTCACTGCTCAGAGTCATTACGATGGTCGCCGCTGTGGATCCTGGCTACACAGGAGTTTCAGTGGCGGGAGTTAGAGGTGGGCAAATACCCGAAAGTCAAAGCGCTCTGGGAATACCGGAGAACTATCTATCAATTTAACTATACCAATTTTAAGAACTAGTTCTTGTTTGTTTGTTTGTTAGACATGTAAATGGATAGAGCAAATCGTAAGCGACAAATGAATAATAATTGAACCGCGAAACAATGTTTGGTTTCAAAGAGTTTTAAAATAATAGAGAGGACACATCAACACTAAAAATTTACATAAAAAATATGCTACTCAAGAACTGTTTCATAAAACGCTCATAAAGTTAATTATGGAAAGATACTTGATTAAAAAGGTTTGTCTTAACCGCAGAACGGACGGTTGATGAGGTTGAAAAGTTCTGGAGTGGGGGCGTAGAACCCCATATTTGATGATCTGATCCGTACCCAGAAAAGTCACTGGATGTAAACAGCGCAGGACCAACGTGGCGAAATTTGAGATGAAATATTATTGTTAATGAACTTTACAGGAGGCGTATAAAGGGAAATAACTGGTCTTAATTGAGAATTAGCGAAGTATAAATAGCTCCTTAAAATATATATATATAAATATATATAAAAATAATGTCTGGTTCATTCCCAGATTCTATTTATTTATTTATTTATTTTATAACAGAAGCACCAACTACATTCACACTTAACTCTACTTATACTAAAAATACATAGTTAACTCTTGGCCCGAGTGGAATGTAAAAATGCAATGTAAAGGTGCATACAGCTTTCACAAAAGTAGTATTAACTCAAAGTTACAAAAAAATTCTAAAACTTAAATCACAAAACAAGAAAAAGTAAAAATAAAAATAGCTTATTTCAGCAATTTTATCAGATTTTGTCTAAATTCGTTAGGTGAATCATGAAAGATGTCAATGCTGTCAGAATTAATTTCGTTGTAGGTTTTTATAATGCGGTTTAATGGAGAAAATTTATCAAGATTTGTATTCGGGTAAGCTGAGCAGAATTGATTTTTGATCGGATACCTCGGAACTTTCCTCGGTACCGTCACGTTTAGTTGGCTAAGAACAGTAGGAGCATCCAGAAATCCATTAGCAAGTTTGCATAATGACACTAGGTCTGTTACTTTCCGACGAGTTTCCAAACTGTGCATCATTAAAACCAGGGGCAGTCTAGAACCTGAACAACTATTGAATAATAAAAGTTATCATCATCATCATCATCATCAGCAGCAGCCCACATTCATCCACTGCTGGACATAGGCCTTTCCCAAAATACGCCACTGAGCTCGATCTTCTGTTCGTCTCATCCAGTTGTTATCGGCCACCTTTCTTAGGTCATCGTTCCATCTAGCAGGGGGGCGCCTAACACTACGTATACCACATCCCGGTTTCCACTCTAGAACCCGTCTACTCCATCGCGCATCAGTTCTTCGACATATGTGCCCAGCCCATTGCCACTTCAGCTTGCTGAAATGAATAAAAGTTATCATTATGCTATAATTTTGTATGTTTGTTCGCAATAAACAAACTAGTAAATAAATATTCGTTTGTTCACAATTTTTACAAGCATTCGGGTGGAATCTAGCAAGCTAAATTTGACAAACTTTCCGGTTTCCGATTGAGATAACATTTTGCACGCAGATGTATATCGCTATGATGGATTCGGAAGGTGGTTATAGGAACTCCTGAGATAAACCTGTCGTGTTTGGGCTCATTTTACTTGTCTTGACTAGCATTCTACTGATACATGATATCCGGCATTTTAAATTTTGTATTTAAAGTTTTCTTTAAAATAAATTAGTTCCAAATAATCTTCATCTCGCTTGCCTTCCGTACGGGAGGTCGCGGGTTCAAAACCGGCCGGCTTGTACCTCTAAATCTTAATATGAAAAAGATTTATGTGCAATTTTTCACAACATCACTGGCTGAAAACGGTGAAAGAAAACATCATGAGGAAACCTGCATATCGGAAAAGGGTTCTAAAAATCCTTTGAAGATATGTGAAGTCCCCAATCCGCATTAGGCAAGCGTGGTGGACTATGCCTAACCCCTCTTCGGAGGAGACCTGAGCTCAGCAGTGGGCAGTAATGGGTTGGTACAGTAAAGTACAATCTTCATCTTCTGTCACGTGGCATTATTATTCTATGACGATACGTTTGTGTTTGATGTTTTCTGTTGTTTGAAAGCGTTTAATAGCATTACTTGGAATCAGTTATATTTTGTTATAATGTAGAAATGAACACGAGAAACATGCAAAAGTTGTCTTAATTTCGGATTGTGCGTTCCATTTTGAACTTTTTTGGAAAGAAATAAGAGCAATAATTGAGTGATGTAATATGAAAATAAATTTCTACACTAGACAGTTTTAAATTTACATGAAAGAAAATTTTGTAAGACCATGGTCATCACAAAGTGTTTCTTTTTTTTTCAGTTGGAGGAAATCACTGGGGTATGTGGGAAATGAACCTCACTAAAACATACAACCGCTCACACTCAGCGTCCGCCAGGCTGAGGCTGGAACCCAGCACGGGGTTTTGAGGGACGACTCGACGCGTTACGGTCTCGGCACCTTTCCCGTCGCGCCGCCCCCATCACAAAGTATAAAAATTCTGGCAAAATGCCTCTTTAATTCGCTTTGTCTCTTGCTGTGCGAGAAATGTAGTTTGAATTCATTTTCACTTCTACTACCATTTTCAATTCGTTGCGGAGTTCAAGACAAGTTAGTTGTAGCTGGACTTCACTGCTTAGAGACTATATTTTGGTGATGATGGTTGCTCTCAGCTATACCTACAGGAATGGTGGTAGAGGAAACAGGTGTAACGGAATCAATATTAATTCAAAAACTTGAGAGGTGTCAAGGGACACCCGATGGAACGAAGTTCCTTTCGATTAAAAGATATCTTATAATTTTTTTTCCTAATTATTTTTTTACGCGCGGTAAGGAACGTGTTTTAAAAGATTTTGATCACAGCGCCATCTAGCGATAATCATCTAAAACAAAAAAAGTGTCGTGACAACTTTTCGTAAGATTTTTTTCCGTCTAGCCCCCTTTCACAACGCGCGATAAGGAACTTCGTTCCAATAATATTCATTGTAGTACTTAAGACCATAGGTAGTCGACGATAGCAACATCGTTTTATACTTTCACCTACATAAATGTGTCCTTAGTCCAATACTTTTTGCGCGGAATTTAATTTGAGAAATTATTTCGGAAATTCCATTGGTGATTTTCAACATTTTTTCACAACTCTTAATTTCTTAGTTTTATTTTCTCATTATTTTTTATTGCCTCGTAGACAGACGAGCTAACAGCCCACCTGATCGTAAGGTCTGTCTTTATTTCTCACTCACTAGCAACATTATTTTTCTAACAGCTGATTTGGTCACGAACAGTAGTCAAAGTGGTAAGCGTGGGTGATTGTTGTTGCTGATTGATTTGACTACCATTACCGTATTCCCAGTAATCATTTGACTGTGAACTTGTTTCGCAGTGAACTTTGTGTCAAAGACCCATTCTGTTGCTCGTCAGCGCGCGAAATCGTCAAAGCTGACGAAAATGACTAATTGCTGACGTATTTTACAATTCATGTGGAATTCGAAACATGGACTTGTGTTGTTGGTAAGGTTATTTAAAATTTAATATTGATTGTAATTGATCTATTAATACTCGTATTAATGTATTGATAAAATATTATAATATGTATAAATGGATGTAAAGAGAATTATCTCTTCAGCCTAATTATGTGCGCGCATTGCTAGATCGAGAAAGAGTCGCGTCGATGTCGCGTCGATCGAGCTGTCATTGTCAAACGTAAAAGAGCAATATGCTAAGATCATTTAATCATAATAATATTTTAGTTTGTTTATAGATTAATTTCAAAGTTTATTAGATTATACAAATCAAGAGGTGATAGCAATAAACTTTTATTGTTGTTTCTTTATTTTCAAGTGAGATTGTGTTAGTAATGTAAAGATTATATTTTATGACTGTGTCACCTACTCTATATATAAAATTTCATACTTTATTTTCAGAGAACCAAATTAAAGTTTTACTTTGCGTCTTGTAATCGAAGTACAATCCATTGTCTTATATGGATATTCTTCAATATATGTCATTAAGTAAACATAGGAATTAACTATGTTACTCACTAAATTCTCAACTCTAGATTTTTACATGTTACATTGAGAGTAGGAATTAAACATAAAAAATAATTTCCATTATTTCTTAAAATAAAATACTTTCCATTCTTATTGTTATTTTTCAAAAGAATGCACTACCACGACATTATCAATTCAAGCAACAGAGCACCAAGCTTCTAGGCAAATAGGATTCCGACTTTACCTCGAATATATGAGAAAGAGATTCTACCGTAATCCTTTATAGAGACGAAAATAATATGGATTTAAATAATATTATTGATATACATACAGGGTGGATCTGTAACTTTGGACAATCTGACGTGGGGTGAAAGACCTATGGTAATAAAATAAAGTAATTCCTTGTTTTTTAGCTTTTGGTCCGCCATACAGTTGTCTGGAAGAAATCGCTATCAGCGATAAGACCGCCGAGATTGTACTATTTTAAATTGTTAGTATTGTTACGTTTTTCTTTTTATTGATTGGTGTACAAAAAAGAATATTCTATCTCTATCTATCTACTTTTTTGGTGCTATTTTACGCTATTTTCATTCTTTCCGTACAGTCATCATCATCATTATCAGCTCGTAGACGTCCACTGCTAGACATAGGCCTCCCATAAGGATTTCCAATGCGACCAGTTGGTAGCGGCCTGCATCCAGCGTGTTCCTGCGATCTTAACAAGATCATCCGTCCACCTTGTAGCTGGTCGTCCCACACTGCGCTTGCCTTGACGCGGGCGCCACTCCAGAACCTTCGTGCTCTTACGGCCATCGGTTCTACGTGCTATGTGGCCCGCCCACGCCACTTCAACTTGCTTATTCTTTGGGCCGTACAGTGTTAGAGTTTATTTATGGACTCAGTCTAAGCAAGAGAAAACAAATAAAAAATATCGTGAACGACCCTTTAGTATACAAACATACATTTATTCTACTTTTATACCACATGGCCCACTCAAAATTATGTCATAAACCTTGGACCAGTCTAAACAAGCCTTTAATGATGTTTGAATGAGTTTACGACCCTCGAAGCCTATTGATAGACCGATCGGTGTTGATAGTATAAAATAAAAAAAATACTTTTAATTTCTTGC
This sequence comes from Trilocha varians, assembly GCA_030269945.2. Classification (NCBI taxonomy): domain Eukaryota; kingdom Metazoa; phylum Arthropoda; class Insecta; order Lepidoptera; family Bombycidae; genus Trilocha; species Trilocha varians. The sequence goes on from AP028259.1 coordinate 2,195,410, forward strand.
CTTTAACTTGTTGGGCTATCATCGTCAACAAGATCATCAATATTATCATCATGATCATCATCAGTTAATGCTGAACATAACCTGCTGGTCTGCTGACCAGGACCATTCCTCTACAGTTTGCATCCAATGATTCCAATGATCCTAAAAATTTTATCATCATTCATTTGCTTAAATAGCAATTTTATTTAATACTTCGCAAAATTACACGTTTAAAAAAATATGGATTCTTGGTTTTGTTACTTTACATAAAAAATTAAAATTTCAACTACAAAATTTTAATTAAAGAACATCGAATTAAGTAATAAAAATAGCATTAATTCCTTCAATCTAGCAACACTCTATGTTCAATTTACGCTCATTCGAAAAAGATGTAGTTAGACGTATTTTCTTTCACTTCAAGTTATTTACTTATTCCATGACGCTGTTTAGAACACAGAAAAATATGTTAAACAGAAAAAAACTTGAGAGGTGTCAAGGGACACCCGGAGGGAACGAAGTTCCTTTCGATTAAAACGTATCTCATAAAAATTATTTCCTTTCGTAACGCGCATAAGGAATTGTTTTAAAAGATTTTGATCACAGCGCCATCTAGCGATAATCATCTAAAACAAAAAAGTGTCGTGACAACTTTTTCGTAAGAATTTTTTCCATCTAGCCCCCTTTCACAACGCGCGATAAGGAACATCGTTCAAATAATTCTTATGTATGTACAATGGGGGCGGCGTGACGGAAAAGTGTGCCGAGAGCGATCCGGTGATTTCCTCCAACTAAATATGTATGTACAATCAGCCTCATCAGTGCATACTATACAGAGTGGATCTGGAACTTTATCCCAGCTGAAATGGGGTGAATCATCTGTTGAAATGCAAATTGGAACTACTTTTATATTTGGATATATTTATATATGGAATATTATATGGTGTTCGACTGTGATTGCGGGTTTATATCTATATACCTCTTTAACTTTTTAATTAAACGAGGTTTAAGAAAAGTCCTGTATACTCGTAAATAGGTAATGGTAACCACATACTATCACACTCGTTTTTCATGCAATAAAAAAAACTTTTGCATGCAAAACGTTGTTTAAATATTTTTTTATTACTAGATAGATAAACGAGCCTGCGGCCCACCTAATGGTAAGCGGTCACCGTCGCTCATGAACCTCTGCAATGCCAGGGCAAAATTATTGAAATTGTCACTGTGCTGGTTTGTTTTGAAGATTTACTTCTGTCTAATTAAAGATACTAGAGCTAGACTTGTGTCAGACATATGTGGTAATGAGTTTGAACAAATATTGTCAATGGCGAAAATTTTATTACCTTGATCTGTTAGTAATTTATATGACTCATACATAACATGATTTCATACATGGAAACTGACTTTAAGTGTTAGTCGGCTTTAACAAGGTGATTTATTAATGATAGTTGGTGACCAGTAAAAATATTATAGCTAAAGAATATAGTATAAATTAAAAATATCTAAAATTTATGGAAAAGGATGGTTGTTCGACAGCTGCCGGGCAGTGCTGGGTGTGGCGGAAGTTGATGCGTGAGAGAGAGAGAGAGAGATCGCTTGAGGTAGTCAACACTCAGGTTGTTCGAAATTATTTTTGTGTAGGATAGGAATTTTGATAATTACCTATTTTTTTTAATAATATTGCCTAAATCACTACAAGGTTAAAAATGGTAAAAACTTCTCCCTAATCCCTATGTAAATGCAGTGAAAGGTAATTTTATTAGTATTTTACTTACTTACTTACTATCAGTATTTTACTTACTTACCAGTATTTTACTAGTATAGAAATAAATGTACAATTATAAATTCTTAAATTTAAGAAAGGTAAAGGTAACGCCATCTATCAAAACACTTTATTAACTGACATATTTCTGACTCGACGTAGCCACCCTCTACGAGTGCTACAAGTGCTACTAACTACGACATTGCTGCGTAGCACGAACTCTAAAAGATTTAATACTTTTTCGACAGATGGCGTTGAGATAGAAAAATACCACAATATATATTTTAGTGTAGAGTTTTCATTTATTTAATTAGTATTTAGGTACTAGCTGCCCTACACAATTACGTCAGCGACGAAAAAAAAAATATTTTGGGGTGGACATGGTAACATTTAGGGGGATAAAAAATAGATGTTGGCCAATTCTCATAGATACCGGATAAGCACAAAAAATTTCATCAAAATCGGTCAAGCCGTTTCGGAGGAGTATGGCAACGAAAACTGTGACACGAGAAATTTATATATTAGATAAATAAATTATGTAGTGACCTCGCATTGTCTCCTCATTTTTAGAGGTTGAGGAGCGACGGTCATTTTAGTCAAGGGGCCCATTAGCTTGTCTGCCTACATCAATACAAATAAATAAAATTGGAGTGTCTGTTTGTAACTTTAAATTAACCGGTTTTTACTATATGAATATTACAGGGTGGGTCTTTGGACAATCTGACAAGGGGTGAATGACCTGTCGAAATACAACTTAGAACCACTTTTATTTTAGGAATTGGATAAAAAAAAATTACCATAGTATGGAAGTCCGCAACGATAGTCGTACGTTTTCCATACAATGTCAGAAAAAAAGTTTAAGCAATCCAAAGTCCAATTTTTATACAATAAGCAACTTCGTCACGATTATCTTTGGAAAATAGCCGAATAAAAAATTGAGAGGCGTTGTAGGACATCCGAATAGAACGAAGTTCCTTTCGATTAAAAGATATCTTATAACTTTTTTCCTAACGTAAAGCGCGATAAGGAACGTTACTAGCTAGAACTTTTAAAAGATTTTGTTCACAACGCCATCTAGCGATAATCATCTAAAACAAAAAAGGAACGTGTTTTAAAAGATTTTGATCACAGCGTCATCTAGCGATAATCATCTAAAACAAAAAAAGTGTCGTGACAACTTTTCGTAAGAATTTTTTTTGTCTAGGCCCCCTTCACAACGCGCGAAAAACTTCGACTTACTTATTCAATTCACTTCCAGTAAATCTGTGGGGACCATTTTGTTGCCTGTAAATGAATTTTACGATTAAATTGCTGACTGGCCGAGTTGTAAAATTGGACTGTCTAGTATTTAAAATGTAAAGTGGTGTGCTTTAAAACGCTAGATTGACTTTATAAATTTTATGGGCCTTTAAAATTTGTTATTTTAATATCTTCTTTAGAAGACTGGCTTCAATTTTAAAGCTTTTATAGAACTTGTACTGGATGTAATTTTTAAAGGCTTTCTTCAAGAATTGTTTCAAGAAATTGAAGTAATAAAATTAAATTAGCATACAGTTCGAGAAGTCGTGGTGGCCGAGTGGTCGAAGCGCGTCCTTCCGAACAGGAGGTCGCGGGTTCAAATCCGGCCGGCTTGTACCTCTAAATCTAAATGTGAAAAAGATTTATGTGCAATTTTTCACAACACCACTGGCTAAAAACGGTGAAGGAAAACATCGTGAGTAACCCAAAATAAGTAGCTTACTTAAAAAATAATTTTTCACCAGCGAAACTATTCGATAAGATATACCAAGATACACAAATAAAACATTAGAAAATCGTCTCTAAAAATGAAACTTTAACTCCTAAAAATGGTACATAATTATACAAGTGCATTAAAAATGAATTCTATCGCTTTAAAAGAAGAACATTCTAAGGATCATTCTTCAAAAAAAATAGTAAAAAAGACAGGTAATTATGTTGGGACTTTCTCTTTAATGTAGGGATCCGTATAGACCCGCTACTCAGCAGCCAGGTTTGCAGCTCCGAATTGTGATATATCAGACGAACTATGGACCATGTTTTCAGCTTGCCACAAATACTCAAATACCGACCCAAAAATTTCCAATAGCTCTCGGGCTATTCGTTACCAATATAGGAGACCGCGATGTGGTAAGCGTAGTGTTGGGCGCCCCTCTGCTAGATGGAACGATGACCTAAGAAAGGTGGCCGGTAACAACTGGATGAGACGAACAGAAGATCGAGCTCAGTGGCGTATTTTGGGAGAAGTCTATGTCAAGCAGTGGACGAGTGTGGGCTGATGATGATTAACGCGATATCAAATTTTGACAACCCAAAGTAATTTTTTGGCGCTCTTTAGTTAGTACTATTTTACTTTAAATCATAAATTATGAAAGGATTACACCCAAACGATTTCTATACACATTTATCAGCGACCCATACGCCACGACCACGTATCGCTGCACAAGTTTTATATCCTTTTGATGTTTAACGACGCAGAATGGCATTTTAACATCACATTTTATTGGCCAGATTATGAGATTCTGCGTTTTATTATTTACCAGTTTTTGTATTAAAATAGGTCGTGATAAAAGTGAGATATTAGTGTCGTTGGCGCTCTGTTTTATGAACCAGATGGTTACCCTTTCAAGGGTAGAGATAGGAAAAAAAAACTAGAGAGGTGTCAAGGAACACCGGGATAGAACGAATTTCCTTTCGATTAATTAGTGAGGGAATTGTATTAAAATTTTATCTTATAGAAAGAGAGAGAGAGACAGACGTTTTAAACTAACTAATTATTATAATTGAAATAAAATATATTGATCACAGCGTCATCTAGCATTAATCATATGAAACAAAATAAGGAATTGTTTTAAAATATTTTAATCACAGCGCCATCTAGCGATAATTATCTAAAACAAAAAAGTGTCGTGACAACTTTTTCATAAGAATTTCCGTAGGGACCCGTTCTAAAGGTTCGATAAATTAACCCAAGGTACCAATAATATAATGACAATAACAATTATATAAAGCTGATAATAAACTAGGTAAAAACTGACTTCCATTGTGGCAGAAGCTAAAAAACTAGCCAGTCTAATTAGACTTAGTTCTAATTAGTTTAATTAAACTTGAGAAAAAAATATTCCGTCTAACAAGATATAGACCTAGTAATACTAGACTTAAAACAAATAACCCTTCTTATTTTAAATCTACTATTTAATCACAATAACTCATTCCTTCATCTATAACCCTGAATCATTAATCAGACATCCTGAATTTAGTTGGTTTCGATTCGAAATTCCTAGCTAACTTTGTTTTATCTAATGAAACTGAGAACTATAGTTTGGAATTTACGGACGGTAATTATTCAATCCGAATGATTGTAAAGCAAAACAATTGAACGATAAATCAGAAGATAAACTCAAATATTTGAGGCCGTAGGTCAAAATGAGGAATAAGAGTAATAATAGGCAAGCCAAAATAGAATTAAAAGAGAATTTAAGAAAAAGCACTAGTACATAAAATAAAAATTAGTGATATTTTGATTACAACAACTTAGATCTTTTCGAAATTTATTTGATTTTTTTTAAAACTATTTCTGCTTAAAAGTGATCATCGAAATCAGTTCATCTATAAAAGAAATACCTAACATAACCTACAATAGCTCAGTATGTGAAAATCAAGCGACTCGAGTGGGCTGGACATGTCCAACAGATGGAAGACTATCACATTCCCAAAAAGCTGCTGATTGCAAAACCTGACGGCCGTCGAAGCAGGGACAGACCAAGGCTTAGGTGGTTGGATGGAGTGGACCGGGACGTGGAAATTATTGGTGTGAGGAATTGGAGGACAGTGTCTCTAGATAGGAAGGTCTGGGGGAAGAAACTAGAGCAGGCCAAGGCCCGCAAGTTGCTGTAGCGCCACTGATGATAATGATGATGAAAGAAATACACGCAAACTTTACACATACAGCATATCGTGAAATATAATCCCTTAGAAATAGTTTGTTTTTAATACAGATGCAAAAATACTTGTTCGAATTTTAAAAAAATTATATAATCTTTCAATCATCATAATCACAACATTCTATAATTATCTTATTTTATTGATAACAGCAAAATTCTTGTCATTCACTACAATTTTTCAATTTCAACATAACTTATTCCCATCACCATTCTGCGCCAAACGTCCACAAATTGCCAACATTAACCAACTGTGTTTGGAATATCTAAGCCAGCATTGTTCCTAAATGGCACAGATGACACGGAATGGCAGCGTTTAGAGAAATATTGGCGCAGTGCCACCAACCTCACACTTTGCTATCTGCCAAATGATAAGCGCTGTTGTTTCAGGCTGCCAAGACCAAATGTTTCGAGTTTTCCGTTTAACTATTACGGGTTCTTACCACGATTATTCTTAAAAAACAAATCTGTCTACCCTCCTTCTCGTTCGTTTGTCGGTACCACTGGAACTCGAACTCACATTTCGACATACCACACTGACAGTATCGGTTTTGTCTGCTCTTAAATGACCTACCCGCAGTTCATCAGTCTTCCCGTGATCATGGCGCTTGAAACAGTGCTGAAATATCGGGACCGCTCAATTAAGAATAATCGTGGTAAGAACCCGTTTAGTAATAGTGTAAGTGATGTAGATAACCGCGAGTGTTTAAAGAAATTTTTGGTAATTTATTGTAAAAAATCCAGGTGCCAAATCGTTAAAACAATCATCATTATTATAGTCAGCCTGTACTTGTCTATTTCTGGATATAGACCTCCCATACACTTGGTCATAACGACTGGTAAAAATAATCATAGGATCATAAAGATATTTGACAACCTTTCAAATTTATTACAATGTATGTGTGTGTTTCCGCCATAAATAAAGCAATGTCTATGTCTATGTCTACTTACTCAACTAGGTTTATAAAATACTAGATGATTCACGCAACTTCGTCTGCATCACAAAGAGAAACAATATATCTTATAGCCGTCCTCTATAAATGAACTTTCCAAAGTGAAATAATTTTTGAAATCGAACCAGTTATTCGAGACAAACAAACAAACAATCAAACCTTTCCTTTTTATAATATCAGTATAGTATAATTACAGGGTATGGACTGGTCACATGTTACGGTGTAGTTTGAACAAGTGGAGCAAACAAGTATCTCTCTGGTACTCTCTGGTCGAAGGCAGGGTCGTCCTGCAAGAAGGTGGAAAGATGATCTGCACTTAACCTTGGGACCGCTTTGGACTCGGGATGCTTTGGACAGACAACAGCGGAGGCAGTTGGAGGAGGCCTATGCTACAAGGCATTACGAATTGAGGGACATATTGTAATCGTAAATATTATTAATTTCTACTATTTTATTTTTTTTGTATAACTTCTAATCTTTAACGTTAACCCTTAATTTTGTATTTTATAGGCTAAATAAATAAATAAAATAGTATAATTATTATTTTTATCGTTTTTCGTACCTTAATATAAAATAATATAAGCAAGTAAAATAAAGATTTATAAAACCTTACCTGTATGTTAATATTCTTTTACTAAGAAAAGTTAAGAAATATTTCTTTTCTCAGATCTTTTATTTCACATCTGCGGTAATTTATGTGGTCGTTCGCGTATCTTCATACATTAGGAATTTAGTTGTTGAAGTTGGTAACACTGATTTCCTTTCTATTGTTGGTATCACGTGGCTACCACTGAGATTACTTTATAGTCTTTCTTTTTAGTCATATTAAATTCATATTCATTTATTAGCTTATTTTTTACATTATATTAACACGTTCCCTGCGATACAGATTTATCTGTACTTTCCATTACTGCGTTACGAGGCGTTTTAAACCTTGTCTTAAACCAGACATTGTGGCGGCACGAGGCTTATTAAACCCCACCGCCCTTAAAAGATCAAAATCCTTTTTTTGTCGCCAAATATGACAAATTGTACGGCTTTTATCGCGATTTTATACAACATTGAGTGGATTAACCTATATCTGCCACCGCCCGTGGTTAGATTATTTAGTTAAGATTCTATAGGTAAAATAAAATGTGGGATCTGATGTACCTCGTACTGAAAAATAGCAGATTTTCTTAATATTTAGTGATGGGAAAATAAATATCGATTTTAATTAATTGTATTTATTTGTCAAAATTATGGATGTTTTTCATTAAAACACGTCAAGCAATAATATTTTTTGGAAATAGTGCATTCTGTGAGAATTTTGTTCACTTTTTTGTCAGCCTCACGATTTTGTCAATTTTTCATAACATCCTACACATCTCCTTTTCTTTGATCCTTTTTCGAGATGATGTGCATTGTAATTAACTTTCTTCGGCAATGTTTCGACATAATTGGCAGCAGTCTTTCTTCGTCACGTTCACAGCCTGGCATGCGTTGCACAACACTAACCGCGTGAAGCTAGCGTACAGTGCGGTACGAGGTGCCCGGAGGTACGAAGTGTTTGAAACCTCGTTCCGCACTGTGTTAGAATTTTATTTGTTCAGTGCGGCACGAGATCTAAAAAACCCGGTATTAAAATAGGTACACCATAGAACTAGGAATCAATAGCACATCTCAGATATATATTTATCTCTTTCCTGTACTGAACTAGATGGAAGTTATACCTCCCGCACGAACGAGAAGTTAACATTTTTGCTTGCCGCAAGTCGAGACGTGTACAGGGCGTTTTAAGCCTTGTTTTAGTTAACGTGTTAAAAAAAAACATTTACAAAAAAATTAAATTTAAAAATACAATATAAAAAACAGAGGACCACTGCAGGCGGATTCTACGACCCAAGCCATCAGTGGTCAGGGCTGAAGAGAGAGGAACCTCCTCACAATACGCGCCGTGTCAAGAACGACCGCCTTCTGAATCAGGCTTAGTCATATTAATATTATTATCTTTAAGGAAAAGTTATGTAAGTAAGGTGTCTGATGAGACTCAAGGAAAGTCCTTCAAAGGTAGGTCGTAGGTAGTGGCATTGTGGTAGCCATAAGCAATGGTAATCACTAACGATCAAGTTGCTCGTCGGTCGGTCTGCGTACATTAAAGTAAAAAAAAAAATCGTCACAAAACTAAAATACTTCTCACTTTCTTTTTATATTAAATTTGATTACATCATTCAAAATATATGTAGAAGTAAACTTATTCAGACACTCGCGGTGTTCTATAATACTTTCATGCATTTTCAACGGATTCTTACTGCGATATTTAATTAATTAAGTTAAGGGTTCATGCTCAGAGAGTTTTGTAGATACAGTGAGTGTGGTGTGTCGTGATGTGAGTTCGAGTTCCAGTGGTACAACCCAAAAGCAAACGAGAAAGAGGGTAGACAGATTTGTTTGCTCTTAAATCGACCCGCAGTATCCAGTCTTCTCGTGATCATGACGTTTGCAACAACGTTGAAATATCGAGACAACTCAATTACTTAAATATCGCGGTAAGAACCCGTTGAAAATGCATGAAAGTATATGTAGAAGTACCTAGATACAATAATAATAACATAATATCAAGCATTTTTTTCAACAATGAAATGTAACCTATTAAAAAATCCATGACAAAGCTCAAAATGAAGCTTCTTCTAAAATACAAACTAAGTACCTAAGATTAAGCGGTTCAGTTTTTATAAGACCATTTTACGGTTAAATTTTAGAAGTCACAAAATTTACAACGTCGTAGAGCAGTAGCTAATTATCCTTTGAAGTTAACTTTATAAACTCTTGAATGGTATTGCAGTTGGCAATTTTCCTTGTTAAGGATAAAAAGTGTTTAAAATACTTGACATTTTGCATAAACTGTTTATGATCAAGTGGTCCGTCAGCTCGCTTGCTTGTAACAATAAAAATAAATATTCAAATATAACTTTTATTAAATAAAGTAGTTTAAATGCTTATTTATTTTTTATCTAGTTTTAACTCGAAGTGGTTCTTCAAGGAGGGGGGCATGTTGATGCTGTAATTTTATCATTTATTTGCGACTCATCCGTTACCATTTTATTCTCGTACATTGTTTAATTTAGAACTATTACATAGACTGTGACACACACAAATAACAAAATACCTATTGCTAAACATAAAATCGAAATCGGTTCACCAGATCCAAAGATTACCCCCTACAACGTTACAAATACCACGACATTACCTTATTATAACATTACTTTAGATACTTTCATGCATTTTCAACGGGTTCTAGTCGCTCGTAATCATGACGTTTGTAACAACGTTGAAATATCGAGACAACCCAATTAATTAAATATCGTGGTAAGAACCCGTTGAAAAAGCATGAAAGTATTATAGAAAACCGCGAGTGTCTGAATAAGTTTATTAGTTTAGATGTACTTTCTTATAGTCAATTCCAATTCAGCACACTTAATATTCAGTAATAGACCAATGTTACGTAATTATATAGTTGAGACACTATTGTGTAGGTCCTTTATTATTCACCTTGTCCATCTGCTATATTCCCACCATTACCTGACTGTTACGAGTAAAACTGAAAACAAGGATTACTGAAGACTGTGACGACTATAAATTAGAGGAAATAAAGTCGTTACAAATAGCAAAATTGTTTTTTTTGGAACAAAGTTCCTTATCTCGCGTTGTGAAAGGGGGCTAGACGGAAAAAAATCTTACGAAAAGTTGTCACGAAACTTTTTTTGTTTTAGATGATTATCGCTAGATGGCGCTGTGATCAAAATCTTTTAAAACACGTTCCATATCGCGCGTTACGTTAGGGAAAAAAAAAATATAAGATATCTTTTAATCGAAAGGAACTTCGTTCTATTCGGGTGTCCCATGTCACCTCTCAAGTTTTTTTTTGGCTTGTAGGTAGACTAGCTAACGCGCCATCGATCGTAAGTGGTTACCGTCGCTCATGGCATTATCAGGGTACACCGTTGGGTCGCTACCTATGGCCTACCTTCAAGAACTTGCTTCAATCTTCGTTTGAAGAAAAGACCGAAAAACTACTCGTAGTATGCAATCAATTTGTTTCTTTGTCTCTTTTTTGCATTGGTACAGATACATGAAGTATTTGAAACTTATCGCACTCTGGCAATCAGATGTTTTTTTGTCTCGAGTGAGTTAACGGGCCACCTCATTGTAAGCGGTTACCATTGCTCATGGACCTCTGCACTGTCAAGGGACACTGCGAGGCCGCTACTTTTTCAGGACTTTTTTTAAGCCTCATTTGAACAAGTGCAAGTCATAGCGCTCATGTCATGTCGGTGAGACGTGCATAAAAGTGAATTTTCAAAGCGGTTACTTTTAACTAATAATTTTACAACCACAAATTTATTCAGACGGTCGCGGTTAAGAGCAAACAAATCTGTCTACCCTCTTTATCGACCCGCAGTATCCAGTCTTCTCGTGATCATGACGTTTGCAACAACGTTGAAATATCGAGACAACTCAATTAATTAAATATCGTGGTAAGAACTCGTTGAAAATGCATGAAAGTATTTACAACCACACATTTTCCCAGCATCCTCTCTATTCAAATTTCCGTCAGTCAAGCTACATACCGTAATAAAGTTTATAAATACAACCATTAAACTATGCCAATTTACATAGCTGTCCAATTCCATTCTAACTTTTCGCTTCAGTCTCTGAATTCACCGCAGTTTTTGCGGAAACCTCGTAAAATAGACCAAGTAAATGTCACTGGAACATGACAGAGTCAGATAGAGTTGGAAATGTGTAGATTTGACCTTTAAGAATTTTCTAAAAGGTGAAAAACATTAATTAATTAATTAATTAGTGCAATAATAATGATTTTAAGGTTGGTTGTAAGGTTATACAGAGAATCTTTCAAATAAATAAGAATGTAATATAAGATTACCATTAAACAAAAAAATAATATTTTGTGTGTAAGATTGTGGCCTGAATAAATATATTTTCTTTTACTTCTTCTTTCTAAACGGAAAGCCTATGTTGTCTGTAATGGCAAAAGCGTGTAACCTTTGCTGCCTCGCTATTATCTAGGACTGTGGAGAGAGTAATCTGTACAGGCAGCGAAAATTGAACTTAATAGTTCAAATTGATGATCTAGTAGTAGTAATAGTTGTTCTAGTTCAAATTGATGATCACAAATTATCTTGTTTTTAATTCGTCGCTTCAGTGCTTGTTTGGCCAATCTGACATTTTTTACGAAAATTACTTTTTAATGCAGCATTATAAAGGATAAAATTTTCATCCGACTGGTAAATTATTTTTTTTAAATATTCAATTCTAAAACAATAAAAATCTCATTTCAATTTTTTTTCTCAACACGGCACTTAACGAAAATTCCGTGCTTGTTTGCTGTCTCCTGTAAAATTTGCTCGAGTGCAGATTGGCCAAACAAGCACTGAGGCGACGAATTGTTATTTCACCAAAGACACGATAATAACTTCGAATTACTTACTACTATTAATAATACATTTTTCAAATTATAACACTTTTTACACCGTAACTGAACTGCTTCAACATTTCTATCACAAATTCTATGCGAGCGCATTCAAATTCTCGTCACGTATTTTCCTGAAGTTCTACACGTTCATAAGTCTACATTTCAGGCAGACGCTAACGAAGTAAATGCCACGAGAGTCGACAGTGCTGTTCAGAAATACTGGGAGGCAATTTATTATGTGGCATAAATGGCAGTAATCCTTTGGTAATGATGTCTTTGAAGTAAGAATAATTTGGGAACTATTCGTCGTGAAAGGCAATGTAAACTTTTTTGCATTGCTGTAGGTAGAATGATGTGTAACCTACAACCTACCTTTTAAGACATTTCTTCAACTACTTTACTGTTAATAAATGTTTTTTTAATTGTAGGTGTTGGGGAGCGTGTGGACTGTTGGCGGGATGATAAAAACACGGAAGCACACACAAATCAGTATATTTTTAAAGAAAAATATAAAATATACGGCTTTTCTCTTTAGCGTTTGCCTGACAACTCCTATTATCATGTCATGTCACAAATTAACAATATAGAAAGGACGCGTCAACCAGTCGCCAACAGTAGGTGTTTCATATTTTGTGATGATGGTTATCAAGTTAATTTGTTTTTAGTTACTTTATTTTATTATTAAGTTTTATTATTAAATCGTAGGTAGACTCAATCTTCCCGTGATTATGGCGCTTGCAATAGTGTTTAAATATCGGCATCGCTCATTTAATAAAAATCGTGGTAAGAACCCGTTTAGTAATTGTGTAAGGGGACGGAGCGACGGGAAAGCATGCCGATGGCGTAACGCGTCGCGCCGTCCCTCCAAACCCCGTGCTGGGTTCTGGCCTCAGCCGGGGTTCGGACGCTGAGTGTGAGCGGTTGGAGGTTTTAGTGCGGTTCAACTCCCACATAACCCGCCCGCGGGGCGGGCGGGGATCCGGTGATTTCCTCCAACTGAAAAAAAAAAAAAAAAAAGTAATTGTGTAAGTAATACCTGCATAACTAATTAGATCAAATTGTACTTTACAATATTTGTCACAACGTATATGATTGTATTGATTTATGTAGTCGTATTATATATCGAATACTGAGTCGATCTCAGCGTATCCGTGATACTCACGGACATCGCTTATTTGCACCTAATTTTACTTTTACTCATGCAGGTGAACGTTCTCCTGTAAACCGTATAATGGAAAATTATAATAATTTTTATGCTAAGTTGGATATCTTTGAACTTTTATTATCTAAATTTAAGGAAGAAATTGTATAAAACCTATATCTAACATTTCTTAATAGATTCTATGCATTGTTTGTTAATAGTAACTTTTTAATTTCACAATTAGGTATACCTATATTGCTGTTGTGATTAACATAGCTTACTGTACAATTAATCTAAGTACGCTAAGTTAGTTTCTTTAAGTAACAATTATTGTACTGTTGTTCGTTGATCCAAATTAAAAAAAAAAAAAAAAAAAACCTTTACAAAATACACACTTAGATATCAGGTCCCGTTACACTATCGGTTATGTCCATCATACATGAATAGCATAAAATTCAAAAGTCCCCATCGTTGCCGTCCATTGACTTCTACCACTGAACCAAAATCAATCACAACACATCTTTAACTGACACAATCAAACCGAAACAATTCAGTCGAACCGTAAAATAAACGTAAATTATACGGACCAGTTAACTACGGTTATAAAATCCACAGGAAATGCTTCTTTTACTGGCACTTCTACAATTCAATTGTATAGAATTATATTCTAGTATAACTATGAGTTTCCTCACCTATTTTAGACCTAGATGAGATGTATAGGGTGGGGGATCTAACGTTTGCATTTTGAACTACTGTTTATTTAGAAAATGACAGCTCAAATGTCATTCAATTTGTGTTCATAATTTAGTTAAAGGTTTAACATTTACGAAATGGGACGCTATACGCTTGAATAAAATTGGGAAATATTGAAAAGTTACTACCAAAGTGGTGAGTCTTTAGTCCAAACTGTAAGGGATGTGTAAAAAAATCCATAAAAATGATTGGCCTATGTCAATAAGCAAGATTGTCGCATCTGGGGTCGGAAAATCCACACGTCACCATTGAGAAGCCAATGCACCCACAAAGAGTTACGATTTGGTGTGGGTTTTGGTCCGCCGTTACAGTCAATGGCGAGCGTTACCGTGCCATGCTCAACGAATTTTCGTTTCCAAAAGTTGAAGAGTATTACATGGACGACATTTGGTTTCAACAGGATGGCGCAACATGCCACACAGCCAACATGACAGTCGAACTTTTGGAAAATGCAAACTTTATATGGCCCACCCCTTATTTGGCGAAGAAAATATGAAAAGGTAATGTCCTGATGTTTATAACGTTATGTGAGTCTTTCAATCTATTGAACCGACTTGGAAAATTAATGTACTATGTTATGTCATTTGTGAGTGGCGTAAGCTATATAATAGTTTTAAATTAATTTAGATACTGGACTGGTCAAATATTCATCTTTTTCTGGCACAGCTACCCGACCTATGGGTATTGTATAATAAAAAAAGAGAGGTGTCAAGGGACCCGGTCACCCGGATGGAACGAAGTTCCTTTCGATTAATTAGTGAGTGAATTGTAATAAAATTTTATTTTTTTAAGTTATAATAATTAGTTACTACTTTACTCTCTGAGTTTTAAATATTTTATAAAACAATTCCTTATTTTGTTTTATATGATTAATGCTAGATGGCGAATCTCTAAGAGAGAGAGAAAGAGAGACAGATGTTTTAAACTAACTAATTATTATAACTGAAATAAAATGTTCTGATCACAGCGCCGTCTAGCATTAATCATATAAAACAAAATGAGGAACGTGTTTTAAAAGATTTTAATCACAACGCCATCTAGCGATAATCATCTAAAACAAAAAAAAGTGTCGTGACAACTTTTTCAAAATAATTTCCGTCTAGCTCCCTTTCGATAACGCGCGATAAGGAACTTCGTTCCAAAAATTTGATCAAAATTCTGGCCTCAGCCGGAGTGCGGACGCTGAGTGTGAGTGACAGCAGGTTAAAGTGCAAACTCTCACAACAACTGGTGGAAATCCGGCGATTTACTCGTGTCCTAATACATCCAGTTACCATCAAGGGTGAACCGTATGCTCATACATACTTATTGAAGCAAAAAAAACAGATACCTATACCCAGATAGCCAGATAGCAGTCGTGGTGGCCGAGTGGTTGAAGCGCTTGCCTTCCGTACGGGAGGTCGCGGGTTCAAAACCGGCTGGCTTGTACCTTTAAATCTTAATATGAAAAAGGATTTATGTGCAATTTTTCACAACACTACTGGCTAAAAACGGTGAAGGAAAACATCGTGAGGAAACCTGCATATCGGAAAAAGGTTATAAAAATCCTTTGAAGATATGTGAAGTCCCCAATCCGCATTAGGCAAGCGTGGTGGACTATGCCTAACCCCTCTTCGGAGGAGACCTAAGCTCAGCAGTGGGCAGTAATGGGTTGTTACAGTACAGTACAGTACCCAGATAGGTTTGATTGTCGGTATATGAATCATTGTGATACAATCCATATACCTACTGACAAACAAACAACTGATGAGTGTCCCTCTTTAATTAATAATGAAACTGTTAATATTACACTTAAATCTAATACACCTTTGAAATTAATTAATAGATATGATCTGTGGTTGACATAAATAAATAAAATATATCGACGAAAACCACGATTCTATTCGTTAATATGAAAAAAATGTCACCTACTTAAAAGCAACAAGTCAAAAACGACGTATTTTGATACAAATTAAGTATCTTTATATAACTAAAAATTGAGAGAGAGAAAAAGTCTCTCATTTATGTGTGCACCTATTCCTTTTCTATATAAAACTATTTTTATGATTCTTTGTTTGTTAGGTACTTTGGACAATTTTTTTTTTATTGCCTTGTAGGCAGACGAGCCAACGGGCCACCTGATCGTAAGTGGTTACCGTCGCTCATGAACCTCTCATGAATCTCATTTAAATTGATCAATATATTATTCCTAGTAGTTTTCGTGCTATTCTTAAAAATAGAAGTCAGTCATTTTCATTTTTGTAATAAAACATCTTGTCTTTGTGTCACCCCTTCCACCCAACTACATATAATTTCCTTTCGAAAGTCACTATTTGTTTTTGATCAAGATAAATGGGCAAAAAAAAACTTATCTAGCGAAGATTAAAACCAATGTAAGTTCAATTACTTAACAAACGAACGGTTTCAATTCGACAAAGTGATTTCTGTTCGCGATAAAATAAAACGTATCAATGGCTCGGAAAATTATTTTAAAGTTGAAAAATTTGTAGTTTTTTACCACTAAAGTTGGATCTTTGTGAACAATAGACAATGAAACGTATTTCACGCTGATTTTAATGCGTCGTGCCGCCCGTTTTCTTAGTGGCGTATTCATTTATTTACTTATTATATCTTTAAAAAAACATTTACAAAAATTATAGACTACAGGCCCATGAAGAAAAATTATGGGTCATTTGAACCACCAGGTGACCTATCTAAAACGAAATTCTAGCATAAAATAATAAGATTCAGTACTACAAAATCAAATGACTAAATATACCTCGGTAATTGTAGGAAAATTAAAAAAAATTCCGACTTTATGGCCCAACATTTTTGTACGGCATCTGTATCATACTATTTAAATACTGCTTCTAATCCATTATTCCTCAACGCCGTACAAAAATCATGCGACAAGGGGAAAAAACGATGGTTGCAACCCCCTGAATGCTCACCTGCACTCAGTTGCACAGCTTACAAGTGACGGCATAGTACTGAATCTTATTAATTTATGCTAGAATTTCGTTTTAGATAGGTCACCTGGTGGTTCAAATGACCCATAATTTTTCTTTATGGGCCTGTAGTCTATTACAGCATATTTAAAAATATACCTAAAATAGAAAACAGAGATTCACTGCAAGCAGAATCTACGACACAAGCCATCAGTGGTCAGGGCTCAAGAGTGAGGAACGACCGTTACTTCTTCTAATATATAAAATTGTCGTGTCACGGTGTTCGAACTTGAACTCCTCCGAAACGGCTCGACCGATTTTGATGAAATTTTTTGTGCTTATCCGGTACCTATGAGAATCGGCCAACATCTATTTTTCATCCCCTAAATGTTAGGGGTAGTCCACCCCTAATTTTTTTTTTCGGCGCAGACGAAGTTGCGCGAGTCAGCTAGTAATTAATATTATTATAGAGAATGGAAAACCTCCCCTCTATTATTTAACCATTTAATTTACGATTATTATGTGATCGACTAAAATATTCAAACATTTATAAACCTAACCAAAAATAGATGAAATAAAACAAATAAAAAATCATATCCCAACTGCAGATGTTATAGAATATTTATTAACTTATGCTCTTGCAATATAAAACGTGAATTATTTAAGCGATTTTGTCTCTTATTTCTATAGCTATAACGACGTTAGTTCCTTGAATTTTCATCACATATTATGCTAAACCTATTACGCGCTTCAGTAATTCCGGTAGCGGAGTGAATACCAAAGATATTTTTCTAAGCTTTCTAGGAATAGAGCTAAGGCTGAAATATATTTTCGTTTTCAGATGCATTAGGTTAGATATAGGTATTGGAAAATATCTTGAAAATTTTCAGAGAAGATATTCGTATACGTAACAACAAAATTCAAATTATTTTCAGATAGAACCTATATACTTAATTGGTACAAGTCCTAGAAAATTTACTAAATGTAGGACATTCAAGTGTCCATTGCCACTTCAAATACACAATTCTTTCTTTCATTACTTACATAAAGTTCATTACGACATAGCCCAAAGAATTGCATCTTTGAAGTGGCAATGGGCAGGACACATTGTGCACAGAACTGATGGCCGATGGGGCCGAAACGTTCTAGAGTGGCGACCACGAACTGGTAGGCGCAGCGTAGGCAGACAAGGTGGACCAATGACCTGGTCAGAACCGCGGGAGGTGGCTGGATGCGGACAGCGCAGGACCGATCGATGTGGCGAAGTTTGGGGGAGGAAGTCCAGCAGTGGACGTCTACAGGCTGATGATGATGATGATGATGATGATAACGACCCTACGGCCCACCTGATGGTAAGCGGTAACGTCATCTTACTACTCTTTTAAATCTTCTTGAGATTGTATTCTTCAAATGACTAACAATCATGAAGTGTGTGTTATAGCTTTCCCTATATCAAGTACCATTTGTATCATAAATTAATATTTACCAATTCTAATAACAGCCAAAATAAACCAAATTTCGTCCACATTTTCATACAGTCGCAGCAAAATTAAATACTCCGAAGTTTTTTGCGAAGTCACCAAATACTTGTCTGAATATTCATTTCACGCGAAAAAATATAATTCAGAATTTGAAATTTTAATTTTAGGCGCCTCTCAGACGCTTTTCAAATACCCGAAATGGCGGTAGCAAAGTTTATTAAAATGTGATAAAAATAAAACGATGGAAGTTTTTTAGATTTTATTATTGTTTAGTCTTGGAAGTTTGTGAATAGTTGCCGAATACTAGAAAAATATAACATATGGTGATAGGTATTTTTTTTCTTCTTGGAAAGAATCTTAAAAAGAGTATTTATATCTATTTCGAGTGCCCATAGTAGAGGCCTATGTAGGCTAATTAATACAAGATGGTATATTGCTTCATTACATTATCATGAGGCATTAAGAAAATGTCCATTTATCCAGTCTTCTCGTGATCATGACGTTTGCAACAACGTTGAAATATCGAGACAACTCAATTAATTAAATATCGTGGTAAGAACCCGTTGAAAATGCATGAAAATTATTTCATAGTAAAAAGTAGGCAAAGGTATCGCCGTCCCCTGGTTTTAAGAACATTCATGGACAATGGTACCTAACCGCTTACTGTAGTATCATTAACCTACTAAAACATTAAAAAATAAAACTAAAAACATTCTTTAAACTACATCACTTACACTATTACTAAACGGGTTCTTACCACGGGTTCTTTGTCTGCTCTTAAATGACTTACCCGCAGTTCCAGAGTCTTCCCGTGATCATGCCGCTTGAAACAGTGCTGAAATATCGGGACCGCTAAATTTAAAATAATCGTGGTAAGAACCCGTTTACTAATAGTGTAAGTGATGTAGATAACCGCGACTGTTTAAATAAATTTATTCTTTAAACTAACTTTAATACCTACTAAACCGTATTGTCAACTTTAGTGTCTAACAAATCCAACGCTTTTCCCGTTCGTTTATTTTCTATTCAAACAGGGAACTGCAGTTTCCAATCAAAAAACTTTTACCGTTCATCCGGACCGGATAAATCTCTATCAAAACGAGACATGGATTTGTTGATTTTATTGATGATTTCGTAGACATGTTAGCTACTGTATTGTTAGATTAAAAATTCTATATTTATGTTAACTTGTACTGGATTTAACTATGTAGGTACTCGTATGTAACTATGTAAGTTCGGGTGGAATCTTGCTAGCTTTTGTCAAACTTGCCGGTGTCTGAAAGATTTTGATCACAACGCCATCTAGCGATAATCACCTAAAACAAAAAGTGTCGTGACAACTAAAAAAGTGTCGTGACAACGTTTCGTATGATTTTCTTCCGTCTAGCTCCCTTTCGATATCGCGCGAAAAGGAACTTCGTTCCAATATATTATTCCATTACAATGTTCCGCAATGACTGTTTGTTATTCTGTTACAATGTACAGAACTGCTTACGTAAGCTTTCACATCCGTCTGGCTCGGGATTCGCAAAAAACAGTACTTTTAGATTCCCTCGGGCGTCGTGATACCTAACTCTGAGGTAAACATGTTTTACTCGAATAAGATTGTACAATGTATGTTCCTTGAAAAATTGTTTTTGGTGATTTCGTTAAAATTAAATTCTGTAATTTTTATTGGAACGAAGTTCCTTATCGCCCGTTGTGAAAGGGGGCTAGACGGAAAAAAAATCTTACGAAAAGTTGTCACGACACTTTTTTTGTTTTAGATGATTATCGCTAGATGGCGTTGTGATCAAAATCTTTTAAAACAATTCCTTATTTGGTTTTATATGATTAATGCTAGATGGCGCTGTGATCAAAATATTTTATTTAAGTTATAACTATAAGAGAGAGACAGACAGACGTTTTAAGCTAACTAATTATAATAACTTAAAAAAAAAATATTTTATTACAATTCCCTCACTAATTAATCGAAAGGAACTTCGTTCCATCCGGATGTCCCTTGACACCTCTCAAGCTTTTTTATAAAACCTCAGATCACGCCAGAGAAATTTCAAATATGTATCCCTTGTGTAGGCGACTAAATGTAACGAGCAAGTACTAGCGACTAAAGCGCCACATGTAAATAGTTTTTATTAAAATTAATTTAAACCTTTTTTTTGTAACATACTTTTTAAATGTACGATTCATGTTGGCGCGCATTTTAAATTTAGAATTTGGTGTGAACGTTCGTCAACCTCAGATTGCGTCATATTGTATGCTTTAAGTTTTTGTTTTATTTAATAAATTTGTTGTTCTGAAGTTTTCTTTGCACTGGCAGCATTTGATTTCCTACACCTTGATTATAATCACTTGATCCTTACAACCGAGTTTTTGTTTTCTCTAAAGTACATTATTTAGTTTAGTACTTTAAAATAATGTTTTACCGTAGGCCCGGCACGTTTTCACTAGGCATGGAAAGGCACTTAAAACATTTCATTATTTAATTAATGTTGTCTCACTTGCTTCATGAGAACTTTTTATATTCTTTGTTTTTTTGCCATTTATTTATCTTTTTCAAGTGAGGAGAAGAAGGTGTGTTGGTTGGTATTGCTGATTATTCTGGCTTATGTGCAGATGTAGATAATAGAACTCCTGCAAGGTAGATAGCTAGCATTAAAAAAGTCCGCTTAACAGACTGGAACTATTATTTAATTTAATAAAATTAATGATAGCGTTTGTCTAGAAGGGTTACCTATAGGTGAGGTGACATTTGATACACACATAAGTTGGTGCATAAAACATTCTTATTTAGTCACATTTAACAATATGCCTACTAAAATATTTAATATCGATTCAGCTCTCACACTGCCTCTGAGGTTACAATATAAGCAGCAAAAAAGGGAATCTCCTCAGAATCGAAGAAGTCAAAAGACACATTATACAAAGCGCCATTCTGGAAACGACCAAGGTAAGCCATTTTCGACTGGCCCCGTATTTACGAGTCGGCAAACCTGCTATTCATGTTGACTTCGATTGTAGCCATTAGGATATAAATAGACTAGAATAGCGTCATTTTTGACGATAGAAAAGTGCTGGAGTAGACCTCAAGTTAAAAGAAATGTATTAACAATCTGGTTATTGAATATATTAAAAGAATTAATTTGAAACGAGGTTTAAGAAAAGTCAGGTATGGGTATGTGATAGATACCTCAATTGCTCTGGCATTACGGAGGTTTATGAGCGACGGTGATCAGGTGACCGTAGGCTCGTTTATCTATCTTGCAATAATAAAAAATAAGGTCCTAGAAATTATTTAGCAGTAAAGTGCTAGCCAACACAAGTCAAACAAGCCCAAACACGATTTCACTATCCTTCTTAAAACACGCGTTTATAATATATGTACCTTCCAACTTCATCATCAAATCAGCACCACCGTACCATATTAATGCGTTTTCACACGATATACATATGCCTACATCATCATCATCATCAGCCTGTAGACGTCCACTGCTGGACATAGGCCTCCCCCAAACTTCGCCACATCGGCCGGTCCTGCGCCATCTGCATCCAGTGACCTCCCGCAATCTTGACCAGATCGTCGGTCCATCTTGTGGGGGGTCTACCAACATTGCGCCTACCGGTTCGTGGCCACCACTCCAGAACTTTTCGGCCCCACCGGCCATCCGTCCTTCGCACAATGTGTCCTGCCCATTGCTACTTCAAAGATGCAATTCTTCGGGCTATGTCGGTTACTTTAGTCCTTCTGCGGATCTCCTCATTCCTGATTTGATCACGCAGAGAAACACCCAGCATAGCCCTTTTCATTGCTCTTTGAGTGACTCTGAGTCGTCTAATAAGACCCATCGTGAGCGGCCAAGTCTCTGATCCATAGGTCATCACTGGCAACCAGGATACACTCTCACCCATTGTAAATTTTCACAGCTTTTAAAAAAACATCTAGTAACTATATTTCTGTTAAAAGAAATATATACAGCCAGTACGTGATGAGGTTTCTACCGCGAACGGATAGTATTCAATAGGCGTTGCTTTCTGTTTTTTCTCCTGAAAGGGAAACGGAACGTTTAGACGTTTTTGTGAATGTTGAAAAACACAGTTTCGGCCAAATTTAATTTCTTATTCCCTTCGTAAGGTTCGAGTTTACGCATGACCCGGTGCGAGCGTGAGAATCATTTATTTCTTTCCACCTTTTGCAGTCAATTTGGAATGTTTAGGCATTTCACGCTGTAGTTGGACTTCAAGAAAGAAGGATATTATGCGCTATGTTTGTACGCGGATGAAAGAAAGAAAGAAAATAATTAAACACACATAACATACTTAAAAACAAAAATAATTAACAACAAATAATTAACATAGTAATTAAAATAAGGATGACTCCATCGTAAGCAAACTGAATTCGATGATTATATTCTAAACTAAATGTTTCGAGGATTTGATGTGTTGATGATGACAGAATAGAAAAATCGATTGGGTTTTTTAGTGCAATTCTTGAAAAAAGGAAACCAGTCGTTTTTGTATAGGTTTTGACAGTTCACATCGAAAATTTACCGAGTTAAACGTCAAGGTTTCCGAACGGAATCTTTCTGAATAACCTACCGAAACCACATTTAACAACAAATGAAACCACATTAAATACTTCCAAAGTTTTACTACCGTAAGAAAGTGGTAAACCTCATAAGTATTTTCAGAGATGGTTGTAAAAGTATCCGAACTAAAGTGGTAAAAAGATTTACGACGGGCTCTTAAACTGGACGAGCTGGAGTGTGGCTAATTGTCTATTCATCGAGTGTCTAAAGTTTTTGCTAGAGATGAGATGCTAAATAAAAATCAAATAAAAAAGCCGTTATTCTATTAACTCTTACTAACTAGTTAAACTACTAATAAAAATATTTGAATCTTTTAAATAATCACAACAAATTATTGACTTAATTAAAAAGTAGCTTTAGAAATATTATTGTTTCGTAAATTCTGGAGATAAAAGTCGCCTTTAATGGCGTAGGCCTCCCCTTTTTCCTTCCTCCAGCTGTGATTTCTGCATCCAGTCAGGTCCAATGATCTGGGAAAAACATTTCGCCATCTCCTCCTTTGGCGGCCTCTATTTCTTTTGTTTCCTCTTGGTACCCATTCGGTGACCTTCTTTGTCCATCTTTGTTGTTCCATCCTATAAATGTGACCCGCAAAGTCGTGTACAAAAATGTCGCTTTTTTCGATACAAAATTATGCCTTTTGATATGAAATCTAAATACTAACTACTACTAATTTTTTTTAAAGTTTAAATTGTATATCTCTTAAATAATAATAGTTAAATGCATAAATTATAAAGTTTATTATTATTATATTATCAACATGTATAATTTCTTTTGCTAATAATAACTTTAAATTCTAATTGATTTCCGTTAATTACTTCCTCAAATTTCAATATTCTAAGGACCCAATTTCGCTTGAGTAATTACCATGTAAATAACATGGCTTGATTATGTTCAGAAGATTGCCGAAGCCTCTAATTCCGATCGTAATCAATTTGATGATTTTAATAAAGGGCGTAACCCAAAATAGTGGATTTTAGATATTTTTTTATATTTTGATGTCAAACCAAATCAAATCAAAAAACATTTATTCTGTGCACATAAAAAAATCTTATAACTATTAACAGCTTAAACTAAAACAAAAGTGCCCAGAAACGGTTTCCGGCTCAGCAATGCCACAGTAGTCATAAAATGACGGCACTGCGACGCTGTTCTTCCGCCGGCACCAGACGTACACGCTGGTACTGTGCTAACCAGCGCACATGTGTTGATTAACCATCTGTACCAACCCATTACTGCCAACTGGCGGGCTCAGGTCTCTTTAGAAGAGGGATTAACCATTTACTTTAATTTAAAATTAATGAAAAATACATTTTCTGAACAGATAAAAAAGTAGTAATGTATAAAAAAGGAAATAGACAGGATTATGTTCCAGTTTATCAGTAATCAGTATTTCATTCTTTATTTCTATAAAGACTGACTATTTAACATCATGACTTAGATTTAAAACTTGTAATTTTTTTATTTCATCGGATGTTCAATAAAGAAATAACAATACACATATTATTAGAGTTTTAGAGAAACCAAAGTTAAACTCTCACACAACGTTAATTACCAGTGAACCAAAACCCGTTCTCTCTCCTTCATCATCATCATCATCATCAGCCTGTAGACGTCCACTGCTGGACATAGGCCTCCCCCAAACTTCGCCACATCGATCGGTTCTGCGCTGTCCGCATCCAGCCACCTCCCGCGGTCCTGACCAGGTCATCGGTCCACCTTGTGGGAGGTCTGCCTACGCTGTCTGTCTACGAGGTCTCTCTCCTTAGACAAACAATATTTATTGCTAGGCATCTAGGCAATACGTTTACAGCTACTTTTTTACCTATAAATTCCCACTTAACTCATAACACACTATTATATTTCTTTTCAATCAATACCACATTATAAAATATCTAAATTTAAAAAATTCAAACTTACGCCCTTTTCGCAGTTCCAATTAAGTTTCTCCATACAGAAAAGAATCAATACTACACATCTGAAGTGTTCGCACGATACAATTACAAGTTTATAATACGTAACACGCTGGGGGCTTTAATTATATACATAATTGATGTCTTTGTTGTTCGAGACACAAGCTCGTGTGCTGATTTTTATAAGGAGGTAAATGGATAAAGGGCGTAAGTAAAAAAAAATGGTTGCCTGTAAAGTCGGTATACGGGCGAAAGATTTACGTGACAACGACTCGGGCATGGTCTAAGAGTGAGAGAGACAGACATAAAAAATGAAAGGCACGCGTGCCTCTCACTCGCTCTCATTGTGAGCGCATAACGTGAGCGGAGCGTAACGCAGTTTCTTGAAGTGTCATCCGGCAAACCAATTTATAAGACGTTGTCACGTCAAAATATGAGATTTTTATAAAGGAACTTTCGGCAGTGTTCTTAAAGAACAAAAATGGAGGTAGGATTAGTAAAACACAAAATGAATTCAGAAAATAACTAATCAAATGACTGAGCTTAAGAAAGTCTTTAAAGATAGGTCGTAGTAGTCACCAGTAGTGGCCCTTTAGTGTCCCTTGACATTGCAGAAGTCTATGAGCGACGGTAACCACTTGCCATCGAGTGACCTATAGCCTTAGTCTATCATGCAGTAAAAAAAGAAATCACCTTTATTCTGTTTACCAAAAAACAATTCTCATTTAGGGGTAAGAAGTGCTTTGGCATTACGGAGACACATTGCCAGACGGCGTGACGGGAAAGAGTGCCGAGCGCGTAACGCGTCGCGCCGTCCCTCCAAACCCCGAGCTGGGTTCTGGCTACAGCCGGGGTTCGGACGCTGAGTGTGAGCGGTTGGAGGTTTTAGTGCGGTTCAACTCCTACCCCGCCCGCCCCGCGGTGATTTCCTCCAACTGAAAAAAAAACAGTAACTAACAGTAACTATACCCCATCAGACCATTTACTCGTTTACCTACCAAAGCAATGAAAACATATCTAGGCAATAGTAGCAAGACGAACACCAATAAACTGTATGATCGCTAAACGGAACGTTTCCTATAAAAAACTGTAGTTATGGATGTACACATCCATAGAATTTTATGACCCTTTTGTCAGTCGCTCACTAATAGTACCTGTCGTGAATATACTTAAACTTTAAATTATAAGTATAAAATTTTTCATGTGCTTTTGGTCTTCTTTGAGACCATAAGCTTTTGCTGAGCTGAAACCTATTCGCACGCCACTGAGGAGAAGCCTCTATCTTGTTCGGTTTTATTTAATTTTTAACTTTTTTGTACCTTGTTTAAATAGGTATTATACTGTTTAAATGTTATAATAATATGAATGTATGTGCGTGTTGAATAAATGCTTTTTCTTTCTTTCTTTCATATTGTGTAATTTTATAGAGCAGATAAAGAGTTTATACCAAAAATAATATTTGTTTAAAAAACGTATAAGTATTTTAATTTGTATTAAAAAAAATTCACACCCAAACAAAATTATAATAATATGGAGTTAATAAGTTCTTAATTAAATAGTTAATTTGGAGAATTAACTTTGAATTGTAACATTCAAAGTCAAAGGTTAAATTTTCAAACATACTATTAAAAAGACAGGTCATTTTGTTGGGACTTACTACCTTAATTGGAAGTTCCTTATCGCGCGTTGTGAAAGGGGGCTAGATGGAAAAAAATCTTACGAAAAGTTGTCACGACACTTTTTTGTTTTAGATGATTATCGCTAGATGGTGCTGTGATCAAAATCTTTTAAGACACATTCCTTATTTTTGTTTTAGATGATTATCGCTAGATGGCGCTATGATCAAAATCTTTAAAACACGTTCCTTATTTGTTTTAGATGATTATCGCTAGATGGCGCTGTGATCAAAATCTTTTAAAACTCGTTCCTTATTGCGCGTAAAAAAAAAAATTCGGAAAAAAAATTATAAGATATCTTTTAATCGAAAGGAATTTCGTTCCATCCGGGTGTCCCTTGACATCTCTCAAGTTTTTTTTTAAATATAGGGATCCGTTTAGCCTCACTATTCAGCAGCCAAGTCCGCAGTTATGAGTTGGGGTATATCAGGAGAACTATGGACCAAGTTTTCAGCCTGCCTCAAATAGCTATCAAAAATTGATACTAGCTCTCGGGCTATTCCTCTTTATATTGACTCAATAAACTGTCATCCATAGCACTAGATCTAATCCAATAATCCGTTCAGTCTTAGTTTACGGTTATATTCTGTCGTTACTCGGCTCAACATGATTGAACATATATTTTACTTCTCAAGTGAAGTTTTCGTATGTGATTAGAGAATGGCATGAGTTTATATGTAATTTTAAAAAAATCAACTTTTATATTGGATAACTTGCAATGGTAATGTAATCGAATGTATCTATCTACAGTGGACCTCAAAACTACATGCACACAACAAAGGCCAAATTTACTTGCACGTTAACAGCGACACACACATTCGTAGGAGGCATATGTACACGGAATAACTATAATTTTTATGTTTGTGTTTTTGCACAAAATTGCGAAATCAATAATAATTGTCCTGGCTTCCATATTAATATCCTATCTTGGATATGTCAAACAATACATTATTCTTTCGTGATATTTTCATTTTGAAACATTAGGTACATTACTGAAATTTATGAATACTGATACCGAATACCAAAGTTAATCTGATTTGTTACCGTAGTTTTTTACGTAATCATGCAGTATGATTTGGAAAAGCTTTAGTTAGTAACAAGTATTCTATAGATAGTAGTTACATAACATTGTTCGACCTGTTTTTTTTTAATTTAGGCATTTGTACTTGGTATATATCTGATAGTAAGAGGTGATTATGTAATCATAGTGGACTCTATAGAGCTTTTTTGACAGTAAATTTTGCCTGAAACCTTTTCAATTTGTCCATACAAATGTGATAAAGGAAACAATTTTAAACCTCAAAGTAAGTCGATTTTGTGCGTAAATTGAAACTATTACGGCACAGTCCCGGGGGTTGGTACTCGATCAATCGGTCCTTAGGTCTTTGCGGGTGCAGCAAATATACTTCGCATCGCACGGGCCTGCCGTACGGCATTCGACGACGATCCGCCAGCGAAGCAGCCCGCCGACTGACTAAGGTAGGGACAACACATATCTATGTATAATTCATAATTGAAATTTCGAATGCGTTCGTTAAATTTGAAAATGGAAATTCGAATGGAATTAATTTTGAGTTTTTATTTTTAATTTTCGTTGAGTTCGAAACTTTGGAACTTTGGCCGTTGAATTTGAAATTGTTAACTTTTATTTTTAATTTTAATAGGTGTTATAAAATAGTTTATTATTAAGCGAAGTTCGATTTTTAAATTTAAAATAACTTTATAATAAATGATGATCCGATTTATGAAACAGGAAAATCATTTTTTGTAAAACAAGTTTCATAACTTTATATTTGAAGGGTTTTGTCGCTGTGCAGCTTGATGCCTTTGTCTTTAACTTTTTTAAAACGTCTCCTGTTAAGGCGGTACGTAATCATAAATTAAATTGAAAAAAATAATTTTAAATAAGATTTAAATAAAAAACTGTGATTAAAAATTAAAAAAGAAAATAAGATTTAATAAAAGAACGTGGTGTGAGTTTTTTTAATTATTTAATTTAAAAGGAAAACGGTAAAACCACATACTTTGAAAGAGATATCTGATCTACAATTATTATGAGGGAATAAACATAAAAAAAGAAATATAGAAGAATTGAGTACTAGTAAGATATTTATAAAATTGGAAAACGGTCACGTGCAAAATACCTGCTTACTGATAAAAAAATCATTAAAATCGGTCCTTCCTTCCTTAAAACATTCGACCATCACCTTTCGTCTAAGACAAGAATGAATTATCCGAATCGGTTCAAAAAAAATCAATTAACTTGATAACCTCTTTTTAAAAACACATACATTTTAAAATAATTAATATGTTCTCAATAAAAGCAACTTCAAAAGATAATATTTAACCAATCTTGTATCGGTAAAGGGTAATTTGAACCGATCGAAGATTTACGACTCCGCGTGAAATCGAAGGAAAAAGCAATATAACTTCGGCACAGAAACTTACGCCCACGCAACTTACTTTTTCCAGCTATTGATAAATGAGCTGTAAATTAGCAACAGATGTTATACGCCTTTTTTACCGACTTTGAAAGAAGTTAGTCGGCTGTATTTTTTATGTTGGTATATTTGAGGTTATTTTTCCTCGATAAAGACTCTTACTTACTCTTGATATTTTTATGTTTTTTATTACAAGATAGATAAACGAGCTTACGGCCCACCTGATGGTAAGCGGTTACCGTCGCTCATGAACTTCTGCAGTGCTAGGGCAATAAGGGTTGTCGTAAAAAAGAATACATTGAAAACACGAATTAATAAAAAAAAAATCACTGTATTATACAAAAATTAAAAAAAAGTAACATAAAATATGGGTGCTCGGACCGCTATAATTCGTTTTTTCAAATGAGGTCAAAAGTCCTTAAAGATTGGCCGTAGATAGTCTATGTCCTCTGATAGGTCCATGAGCAACGTTAACCACTTACGATCAGGTGGCCTGTTAACTCGTCTGCCTACAAGGCAATAAAAACTAGGTATTTTACAGGATACATTTATCGTTGATACAGACTCAATTTTTGTTTTGTGTAGTTAAAATATAAAACAGTCAAAACAGGAAATAATGATGACAATAACTGACAAATCTGCAAGTAGAAGATCTATTGATGGTCCTATAAATGTAATTTTAAAATTATAATTTCTAAAACGTTTACACCTGACACAGTTATGGAATTTTATATAAATTTTGTCATCATATGCATAAAAAAAACCTACCTCTAAATCTAATATATAAAATTGTCGTGTCACGGTGTTCGAACTTGAACTCCTCCGAAACGGCTCGACCGATTTTGATGAAATTTTTTGTGCTTATCCGGTACCTATGAGAATCGGCCAACATTTATTTTTCATCCCCTAAATGTTAGGGGTAGTCCACCCCTAATTTTTTTTTTCGGCGCAGACGAAGTTGCGCGAGTCAGCTAGTCTTAATATAAAAAAGATTTATGTGCAATTTTTCACAACACCACTGGCTAAAAACGGTGAAGGAAAACATCGTGAGGAAACCTGCATATCGGAAAAGGGTTCTAAAAAAAAATCCTATGGAGATATGTGAAGTCCCCAATCCGCATTAGGCAAGCGTGGTGGACTATGCCTAACCCCTCTTCGGAGGAGACCTGAGCTCAGCAGTGGGCAGTAATGGGTTGTTACAGTTACAGTTACAGTTATGCATAAAAAAGCGACTTAGAAAATATCGGTGTTTCCCGCGCGCTATGACTTGTTCATCTTCAAACGAAGAGGTAAATTCTTAAAGGTAGGTCTATACCCTTTGTAGTGTCTCCTAACATTGCAGAGGTCCATGAGCGACGGTAACTTACGATCAAGTGGCCCGTTAGCTCGTCTGCTTTACTTTTTTTTTGAGTTGGAAGACATCACTAGATTCTCCCGCCCACGGGTGGTATATTTGAGAGTTGAACCGCACCAAAACCTCCAAGCGCTTACATTCAGCGTCTGAACCCCGGCTGAGACCAGAACCCAGCACGAGGTTATAAGGGACGGCGCGACGCGTTCCGCACTCGAAACTCTTCGCGTCGCGCATTCAAAAATATAGCCAATTAAATCTCATCTTTTAAGATGGATATTGTCATAAATCTTTCATTTTTAATAATTATTTTTTTTAATTCAATTTTTTTTATTTTTATTTATTCGTTATGTACATCCATAACTGGTATCATAATTTTTATTGTTAATTTAATTAATTATTCATGTTGCAACAACTAAATGTTAAGTGCAATTTTAGACTAAGATTTAAAACTGTTATGAATAAAGAATTTGAATTTGAATTTATAATAATACCTAGGATTAAAATATATCAGTATTATAAAATATTTCGGTTACTTATTAATTAAATTTAGTTCATTATTTCCATCAAAGCTTAATTATAAAGATTAACATCTATTTCGCGTGTTTCCGAACCTTTTGTTACCGTTTTTTGTTTAATGAGGTCTTGTTTATAAAATAATTAAAATTAATAAAACTTTTAGCGTTTATATTGATGTATTTTAAAGTTTTTTGACGTGACAACGTCTTATAAATTGGTTTGCCAGGTGACACTTCAAGAAACTGCGTTACGCTCCGCTCACGTTATGCGCTCACAATGAGAACGAGTGAGAGGCACGCGTGCCTTTTACTTTTTATGTCTGTCTCTCTCGCTCTTAGGCGGGCTAACCATGCCCGAGTCGTTGTCACGTAAAACTTTCGCCCGTATACCGACTTTACAGGCAACCAATATTTTTTTTAGTTTATAATAATGGTTTTGATATTGGTAAATTTAATATCAATATTTGGATAGAGCATGTAATATTTTTTGCAGAAATGTTATAAGCGACCATTTTTAAGAATGTTCAAAATCTACCTATTTGCCAAATATTCCTACCAAATTTGAGACTAAGAAGAAGTAGGTAGATAGGTAAGTACCTAATACTTCACATACAGGGAATTAAAAAAAAACTTGAGAGGTGTCAAGGGGCACCCGGATGGAACGATGTTCCTTTCGATTAATTAGTGAGGGAATTGTAATAAAATATTTTGATCACTGCGCCATCATACAATCATCATCATATAAAACAAAATAAGGCATAGTTTGAAAAGATTTTAATCTCAGCACCATCTAGCGATAATCATCTAAATCAAAAAAAGTGTCGTGACAACTTTTTCATAAGAATTTCCGTCTAGCCCCCTTTCGATAACGCGCGATAAGGAACTTCGTTCCAATATTGACAACTACCTAAAGAAGTAGAAAAAGAATTTGATATACTTAAGCCTTTGAATATTATTGTTTTCAGGACAACAAGATATTATTAAAAATCTTTATTTTTTTAAAGACTTTCAAATATTCCTAGATCTATGAAATCAAATTACATACTTTAAGAAGAATCATAACTTGTGATGCGTAAATTTAAACACAGTCATTAAACCAATGGTAAAATGTTCTATCACTTAATTCACGAAAAAAACTAAACCAAAGGAACTCAACTTTCGAAGCCCTTGATAAAAAATACTCAAGAAAACTTTGAGATGTGAAATTATTCTGAAAAAATTCGAAGAGAACGAAATTCTGCATCAAAATGTATGTAAATTTGAGTTACTCAAGCCCCGGGGAGATACGAGGTCTTGAATAAAAATGTTATAACAAAGTACGGGCATTGATTTAACGGCTTCTACTACCTTTTTTTTAAGGCAAAAAATGAAATATTTTACAAAAAAAATAAAGAAAACTTGAGAGGTGTCATGGGACACCCGAATAGAACGAAGTTCCTTTCGATTAAAAGATATCTTATAATTTTTTTCCTAACGTAATGCGCATAAGGAACGTGTTTTAAAATATTTTGATCACTGCGGCATCTAGCGATAATCATATAAAACAAAAACAGTGTCGTGACAACTTTTCGTAAGAATATTTCTGTCTAGCCCCCTTTCACAACGCGCGATAAGGAACTTCGTTCCAATATCTGACTTCCATTTCCCAATTATGGCATATATTATATCAACTACTAGTCGAGAACAAAGTACGGGCATTGATTTAACTTTTACTACCTTATTTTTATAAAGGCAAAAGGCAATATTATTACAAAAAATATAACCGATTATTATTGTACAATGCACGTAAACTATACGTCGAGTTTTATGAAACTGACACAAAAACAGTGTTAAGTATAACCTTTAAAATAAAAGGACAACGCTCGAAAAAAAAAGTTGTGAAAAATCGTTTATGTAGTAAAGCTTATTATACAATTAGTGATTTTCTAGATGACTGCACTAAGTGGGAATGAAGCTTTCGTTTTAGGTCAACATTGTAATAAAAATTGTAACAAAAAATTGTAATATTGAGTTGAAAAGATAAAAAAAAAACAGAAAATTAATACAAAAAAAGACATGCCTGCTGAGTTTCTTGCCAGTTCTTCTCAGGACAGTGGCTATTTCTTTTTCCGAACTGGTAGCCTTTTGACATTAACAAGCATGAGAATTTCATTAACGTTGAGAATAAATAATTTCATTTCATTTCAAATCGGATAACACAGAAATAACTTACACACTATTACTTAAGGACAGCAAATGTGTCAATAAACAGATCCAAAAGAACCTTTCAGATCTTAACAAAATTTTAACGTACCCCACGACAAACGTTCTCATTATTTAAAAAATGATCATTTAAACCGGCCCAGACAGACAAAAGTTCTGAAATACATAAACTAAATCGAAGACCCCCTTTTTAATTTTTAATGTATATCAAAAAAAACTATTTAATAGTAGGTACTGTTGTAATCTTTTTCTAAATAAGAAGAAACACGCAAGTTTATCCACTTCGAACAATGTGAGTTGAACTTGAACTTTTTCTCAGCCAACGCCCCGAATGCGATGATCGAACAGATACCATGTTATTTATTACCTATACTTTAAGTAATGCCTACCGTGTCTTCCTCATAAGCCTGGGGCTTAACGAAAATATATAAATTGTACCCCGAGGCTTCTAGGTTACGTGAACGGCCTAGAAATGATTCTGGCAAGAATTTCTTTTTTTCCTTATTGCCAGATATTTGGCAACAACGAAAAAGTTTTTATATGTTTTTCTCGTGATTTCTTGTGATTAGGATTAACGAATTATAGAAATGGATAACATTAGTGAAGACAATGGTATGCGGTTTGAATAATGGTAATTTTTTGTCGTGAATGTAAAATATGTTGATTTCGTGAGGCTTTCAGTTTTAAAGCAAATTTGGGTTAAGCTTTTGTCAATAGTATTTCATTTACATATATTACATGAACAGGGAGGGGGCAGTGCGACGGGAAAGAGTGCCGTGGGCGTAACGCGTCGCGTCGTCTTTCATAACCCCGTGCTGGGTTCTGGCCTCAGCCGGGGTTCGGACGCTGAGTGTGAGCGGTTGGAGGTTTTAGTGCGGTTCAACTCCCACATACCCCGCTCCGATGATTCTCTTTCCTCCAACTAAAAAAAAAAAAATATGAACAGGGAAAAAACAATGATGATTTTTTTTGTAAATGTATTAAATCCCTTTGTGTTGTTGCATTCATTTTATATCCTGGTCTGATCACATAATAAATAGAGTTCGAGGTAGTAAATTTTACACTTCAGATTTTAGAACTATGAACTCTCTCTGTCTACCAACCCATTACTGCCCACTGTTGGGCTCAGGTCTCTTCAGAAGAGGGATTAGCTTGCCCAGTGCGGATTGGGGACTTCAAATATCTTCAAAGGATTTTTAGAACCCTTTTCCGACATGCAGGTTTCCTCACGATGTTTTCCTTCACCATTTATAGCCAGTGGTGTTGTGAAAAATTGCACATAAATCTTTTTCACATTTAGATTTAGGGGTAGAAGCCGACCGGATTTGAACCCGCGACCTCCCGTACGGAAGGAAGCGCTTCGACCACTCGGCCACCACGACATTCAAATATGAACTATCATACAACTATTAAGCGATTGTTGTGTCAATGTTACAGAAAACTGCTGTCATAGTACCCGGATACGCCCAATTGCTGAAATCTAATAAATTTTGTTTATTATATACGAAAAAATATTCAGCAACTAGATTTAAGATCCTAAAAGCAACCGCAAAAACATCTCAGTGAGTTATTTTAAATTGGAGTCCTAGATAGAAATCTCGATGTCGACTGCTGTCATTTTTTGAGTGACTGTCATGTACTGTCATTTGACGAGTTGCCAAAGTTAATGCTGCAGTGCGTCATGTTTCTTAAAGGCTTTACGGAGATAATTCTGGTATAAATAAAACTGCACAGTATTACTGTGGTCAGTCATCAGTGAAACTTTGACAAGATCAGATCTAGCAACTGTGTTGGAAAGTAAGTCTTTCAGTCTTTGGTTACTTTGATTTTGCTTTAAAGATTTGATTTTTGTACTGTACTGCAAAACCCTGCTGGTCTCCTCAGAAGAAGGATTAATTTTTGTATTAATGTGCTTATTGGAACGAAGTTCCTTATCGCGCGTTATCGAAAGTGGGCTAGACGGAAATTCTTATGAAAAAGTTGTCACGACACTTTTTTGTTTTAGATTATTATCGCTAGATGGCGCTGTGATCAAAATCTTTTAAAACACGTTCCTTATCGCGCGTTATGTTAGGAAAAAAATATATAAGATATCTTTTAATCGAAAGGAACTTCGTTCTATTCGGATGTCCCATGACACCTCTCAAGTTTTTTTATTAGTTCGATTACTAGAAAATAAAAAAGTGATTGTGAAACTAGATTAAATTAATGAGTATTTAAAAAAAAGGACTTAGATTTGATTTTAAAGTTTTTGAGAGTGTTGTCATTTCTACATTTTACACCAAATTATTATAAAAGTAATAAGTGGCCTTCATTTGTTATTAAATGATTTTTCTTGAGTAATTTTTTTCACTAAAATATATTAAAATACTTTTTGAAACTCAACATTTTTTACATTGTTCATCTAATGATTACAAGAGCGATCCTTCACACAACAAAAGGTATATTCCCGTCACTGAAGGGATTTACCTCGGGCTTGTTAAGGCTTTGTGTTTCTTTCGAGCTATTAATCATTTGTAATAGAATAAGTTTTCTACATAAATTTTTGGCGACATTATAGGATAGATGAAATAATGACGCGTTAGAGGGAAGTTTGAGAGGATTATTTTTAGATTTTGTGTTATATCGTTTTTTTTGTAAGTTATTTCATTTAGAAGAACATAATTTTTCAGTTGATAAATTATTTTTATTAAGTTTTTTTTTTATTTAAATGAGCTAGTTGGTTTTGTAATATATTACTTTTTTAAGATGGCTTCAAGCTGTTTTGGTATAACATAATCTGTATAGTGAAGTTTAAATTAAAAAAATTGGCGTATAGCTCTTATAAAATTTGAGTTTACAAAAGATAATTTTAAATAATTCCACTCTAACATCATAATAGAATTACTACTACTACTACTACTAGTTGGTATATTACTACTCTTTTTACTTTATAATTATTCCTTACTTTTTTATAGTAGGTATTAGTCGTAGCATCTTTACACTAAAAGAGCTTAAAGCGTCTACGAAGTATCTAACAATTGAAATACGTAACAGTTTTTTTCATTTTTCTTCAAACAAGACTAAGAGAGAGTTCTTAAAGGTAGGCAGTAAGTACGCAGTATCCTTCGACATTACAGAAGTCCGTGAATGACAGTGACTTCTTACCTTTAACTCTTCTGCCGATAGGGTCATGGAAAAGTAGTAAACATATAAATAAAACAACCTATTCTTTAATATTAACGCCAAACCGATTTCGATACTGCACATCTAATAAATATTGTTAATCCGAAACAATAATATATTAACGGACCACACAATGTATTCCCCAGTTTGGACTAAACAAGAGATAAGTCTAAACAAAATGTGTAGCTACAAAATTGGTGGCACCTCTCACAAATCAGCTGTCTAGAGAAATCCGGTTGCCGTCTTTTGTACTAAAACATTGTTTTTGCAAGTGAAATATTTTCATATTTACCTTAAAAATGCCGACAATTCTGCGCAGATTTGCTGTCATTTTTAACAGCAATGTTCTTTTTGCACGGGATGACTGTTCTAAGATTGATAATATAGAAAATTATAAGTACTAAGTTGTACTTGTACCTCTAAATATGATAAAGATTTATGTGCAATTTTTCACAACACCACTGGCTAAAAACTGTGAAGGAAAACATTGTGAGGAAACCTGCATGTCGGAAAAGGGTTCTAAAAATCCTTTGAAGATATGTGAAGTCGCCAATCCGCACTGGGCAAGCGTGGTGGACTATGCCTAATCCCTCTTCTAAGGAGACCTGAGTCCAACAGTGGGCAGTAATGGGTTGGTACAGAACTAAGTAGTAATAGTCAATATCTTCGATCAAATATAACGAGATACATTATCAGAAAAAAAAGGAAAACTAAAAACCATTACAACTTAAAAAATAACTTATCTAATATATAAAATTCTCGTGTCACGGTGTTCGAACTTGAACTCCTCCGAAACGGCTTGACCGATTTTGTTGAAATTTTTTATGCTTATCCGGTATCTATGAGAATCGGCCAACATCTATTTTTCATCCCCCTAAATGTTAGGGGTAGTCCACCCCTATTTTTTTTTTTATTTTTTCGACGCAGACGAAGTTGCGTGGGGCAGCTAGTTACAAATAAAAAATGCGAAACTGTGCATCACTCGTACCTCCTAAAACATAATCATTGAATTGATTATAATAACATTGACGAGTTGCAGTGATCAACTAGAAATTAATAAAAGCCCAAAGAAGGACACAGTAGGTAAACCGATATTGATGAGCTGATAACACTTTAGAACGCAGACAAACCACTGGTCATCTACACAATATTCCAATTACCAAAATAGTTCACAGTTTAAACTACAAGTTTCCATTTAATCCCAGCATCCAATTAGTGGAAACAGCTGCTCGATTCCAAACTCTCGAAATAATTTAAGTGTTTTTCTTGCAGGTACTTGCCGAAGAACACGACTCAGGGTGAGTTTAAATTTTGTTTGTTTTCAATTAGCGAAAATGTAGATTTGTTTTGAGGACAGTGACGTTGCTAAATTGGGTAATTGTTTCTTTAGATTGTTAAAATTTTGTGTTTCTTTTTTTAAATTAAATAGTTTAAGGTAAGTTTGACGTCGCGTACTTTTCAAGAACAAATTTTGGGGATTGTGAAGTGTTTGTAACCAAATTGTGGATCATTGG
Organism: Trilocha varians; assembly: GCA_030269945.2. Lineage (NCBI taxonomy): Eukaryota > Metazoa > Arthropoda > Insecta > Lepidoptera > Bombycidae > Trilocha > Trilocha varians. The sequence goes on from AP028259.1 coordinate 2,233,204, forward strand.
AGAGTTAAATCAACATGGTAGTTTTCTTGGCGGCCAATTCTAATTTTAAAACTAATCGATGGTCCACATATGGTCTTCAGAAAATACATATTGAGTGGCGGCTTTTGGATCTTATTCTATAAATTTATTTTTTTATGAAATATAATACTTTTATAGCCTGATTCTTCGAGCTTATTCACGTTCTTAATTGTCCATAGTGTTGTTGAGTTTAATGAAAATATATGATAGACTATGAGCCCATACTTACAATAAAAGTTTGTACCTATTCCATCCTATAATAGTCGTGGTGGCCGAGTGGTTGAAGAGCTTGCCTTCTGTACGGCTTGTACCTCTCAATCTTAATGTGAAAAAGATTTATGTGCAATTTTTCACAACACCACTGGCTAAAAACGGTGAAGGAAAACATCGTGAGGAAACCTGCATATCGGAAAAGGGTTCTAAAAATCCTTTGAAGATATGTGAAGTCCCCAATCCGCATTAGGCAAGCGTGCTGGACTATGTCTAACCCCTCTTCGGAGGAGACCTGAGCTCAGCAGTGGGCAGTAATGGGTTGTTACAGTACAGTACAGTACACATCCCATATCAATCAAATAAGATACCTCTAACTCAAATAACAATAGATATTTTGCAAATAAAACCCTAAAATATTGAGTAAAACTTAAAAATTGTACCTTATCTTATTTAGTAAATTTTCAATCAAATCTATACAAGAATGTTGTAAAAGTAACTTTAATTAATTAAAACGTACCGTTTCAAAGAAAACCTCAGGTTCGACTTCAATTTCCAATTTGAGGAATTGCTCGGAAAATTTCTAATAAGAATTAAAGATTAACATCTTAAACAAATAATATTAAATTGTTTTGAAAAGCTTTTAAAGTTAAACAAGTATTTAATAATTTAATCAAAACTGATTTTGTGATATTGGAATACCATAATCTGAGTATGATTATAAAGTAAATAACAGTTTTTAAGTATTTTTGAAAGAAAAGTATTTCAAGCACCTACTATTGTTAGGCCCTTACCAATTATCTCTACGATCACTTAATATTGCATGCATACGAAAAATTCATAAAAAAACTTGAGAGGTCACGGGACATCCGGATAGAACGAAGTTCCTTTCGACTAAAACGTATCTCATAAAAATTATTTCCTTTCGTAACGCGCGATAAGGAACGTGTTTTAAAATATTTTGATCACAGCGCCATCTAGCACTAATCATATAATAACGCGCGATAAGGAACGTGTTTTAAAATATTTTGATCACAGCGCCATATAGCGATAATCATCTAAAACAAAAAAAAGTATCGTGACAACTTTTTCGTAAGAATTTTTTTCGTCTAGCCCCCATTCACAACGCGCGATAAGGAACTTCGTTCCAATAATCAATTAAATATTGTGTGATACCGATGAAATTACATTTTTTATCTAATACATTTTTATTGCAATTGTAAGTGGTAAACATAAACTAATTTGCAAACAAAATAATTAGATTTGATAGTAATTATCAGTTGGTACACTTTTCCAAACAGTCTATGAAATTTTCGAACACCATTTTTGACGACTTTTGGCGAGGTTCCTCAAAGGTTTTTTGGTTCGCGAATCAAACTATAGAAATTTAGGTTAAGCTAAAAATTAATATACAGTAATACAGACGTTTATAACTACGAAACAAACAGTACTGAGCAGAATTTGTAATTTATGGCCACAACTCTATGTAGACTGAACTCATAAAGACTATATCTCGTACGTGAGGAGAATAAACAACTCCGCATTTTGTAGTGATGAAGTAGAGAAGTCGAATTTTAGTACTGATATTTTAGTGGCGTAACTAGTCTATAACTCCATTCCTAACGACTTCCCCTTCAATATTCATAGATTAAATAGATATAGCACCGGGGACTTTATCAGAGCAGGGTCATTGGTTATCCTTTAACTTTGGTTTAGTTTATTTTAAACTAGCTGACACGCACAACTTCGTCTGCGTTACAAAGGGAAACAATATATCCTATAGCCTTCCTTGATGGATTGGATGAAACTCATGTTTTTCCTACTCCTTCTATCATCTTCTGATTAAATTCGTTGTGGGGCCCAAGACAAGTTAGCTTTCCCTCGGGTTTTCCTGAGTTTTACTGCTCAGAGTAATTACGATGGTCGCCGCTGTGGATCCTGGCTACACAGGAGTTACAGTGGTGGGAGTGAGAGGTGGGCCAATACCAGATAGCCTTCCTTGATAAATGAACTTTCCAAAACTGAAAGAAACTTTACATTAACTAGCACTGGATGTAACAGTAAGTTTGGGTGGAATCTTGCAAGCTAAGTTTGCAGAAGCCCGAGTGGATTGTTTCCATGACACCATTCGAAAACAATGCACATCGCTGCTCTGCAGAGTGCGGGACAGTCCAAACAGGATTATGGCGATGATAGCCCAAAAGACTCACCATACATAACCCATTGCGTGGATGTTCATGTGGGACGAGTCGAATGGAAGCGTGACCTTATTAAATATATTGCTTAGGTCACGTTCTGTTATTTTGTCACTAACACTTAGATTAAGACTTACTAACACTTTTATGTATTGTAATGTGGGCCCTTGTAGCCACTATGATTAAAACTAAATAAATAAGTTACTTTATACAAAAAGACAAATCTTCTTACTTGGTCAATGTAAAACAGTCTCGTGTAAAGGGTGGAATCTTTTAATGATCTCTCCAGGGAATGTACTCTAAAATAAGAACAAATTTCGCTAAAAGAAAACCTTTCTTTATTTTTTATCCTAGTGATAAAGTCTACTTTCAGTCTCGGATCTTTCTCGTAAAGGTAGCAAGATTCTAGTTTAGATTTTACACTATAGGAATATAAATTTATTCAGACACTCGCGGTTTTCGCGGTGTACTACCCAAAAGCGAACGAGAAAGAGGGTAGACAGATTTGTTTGCTCTTAAATCGACCCGCAGTATCCAGTCTTCTCGTGATCATGACGTTTGCAACAACGTTGAAACATCGAGACAACTCAATTAATTAAATATCGTGGTAAGAACCCGTTGAAAATGCATGAAAGTATTATAGGAATATATTTTGGAAAAGTTTTAGGTCTTAGTTGAAATTCAGGTTCCCTCTGTTTTTTCTCCTTTCTCATCTATTTATTATAGAATCATCAAAAGTATTGTGTATTTAACAATAATTTTTATTTAGTATCTCCATTTAAGACGGTCACAGCTTTTCCCAATAGTATCGTTAAATGACATATGTTAAAATTAAAGTTTTAGACGTAGATTTTAATAGAAAACGAAATGGTGTTTTTATTGACACTTAAATCTTTTATGTAGCTTACGTTCAAAACTAGTTTATGACTGTTAAAATCGAAGTTGGGTCGTTTATTTTTTTTTATTTGTTTTTGTGTGTTATAAATGAATTTAAGTTTAAAAAAAAATTGAGAGGTGTCAAGGGACACCCGGATGGAACGAAGTTCCTTTTGATTAATTAATGAGGGAATTGTAATAAAATGATAATGTAAATGATGATGTAATTAAATAAAATGTTTTGATCACAGCGCCATCTACCATTAATCATATAAAACCAAATAAGGAATTGTTTTAAAAGATTTTAATTACAGCGCCATCTAGCGATAATCATCTAAAACAAAAAAAGTGTCGTAAACTTTTTCATAAGAATTTCCGTCTAGCCCCCTTTCGATAACGCGCGATAAGGAACTTCGTTCCAAAAACCTTTATTTTACGTTTGAAAACGCGTTCTGTTGTCCTGTTGGTATATAGACACGGTAACCACTGACCAGAATTTTAGGCGCATACCTATATTAATATACATAAGGTTGAAGAGTTTGTTATTTAAACCGATTAGTAAAATTGTTTCAGTGTTGGATAGACCATTTATCGAGGAAGGCTATATTATATTTTCAATAAAATTTGGGATCTTGTATACTAAAAGCCAGGCCAAATCCAGTAAATCAACAAATTCATATCATTAAAAAGGCAAATAAGATTTGGACCCTGAAACAAAGTAAAAGCAGTAATACATTAATTATATCTTGGTTTATGTTTTGATTTTCACGCAACGGGAAAGAGTGCCTTGGGCGTAACGCGTCGTGCCGATCCTCAAAACCCCGTGCTGGGTTCTGGCCTCAGCCGGGGTTCGGACGCTGAGTGTGAGCAGTTAGAGGTTTTAGTGCGGTTCAACTCCCACATACCCCGCCCACCCCGCAGGCGCGATCCGGTGATTTCCTCCAACAACAAAAAAAAACCAATACGAGAGTTTTTTTTTTTTCATAAAAGACGATTGGACGATTGTTTTGTGATATTTTAAAAATGAAAGATTTTCTGTTTTGTAAAAAATATTAGTCACTAATATTAATCATCAAAAGGCGAAAGTAAGGCTGTAAAATTCACATAAAAAGGGAGCTCAATTATGCCCGTAATTAACGTAATTATTCAAACCATTACATTTAATAGATACCTTCATTAATACTAATTTATAATAATGGTCGTATCCAACTCATTTGAGGTTAATAAAGATCATGGGAACAGGATGGTTCCTGAATAAAAATGGCTACTTTATATTGTCACAAAATGCCAGAATTCGTGCGAAGTGTCTTTCATTACGTAGACGATTTTTTTATATTGGATCACTAACTTCCAATGCACGCAAATGATAAATGGTAGGCCAACTGTTAAACGATGTTTCACATAGCCACTCAACTGGGAACTCCACTTTTCGCTAAATAGCGAAACTGGGGACTTCGTAAGGAATCCGTACCCTGTTTGAACCTCTTTTTAAAATATTTTTTCCAATAAATTTAATTTCGATTTTTAATTAAACCTTATATTTTTGTAAATCTCTATTATTAAAATACGCTGTATTTCATTTTCAGCAAAAATATAGTATCTCCGTAAAATATCAGACGATTAAAAAATGTAAACAAAACAAGTTTTAGAACTGTGCTCAATTTTGGCTCCTGCCACAGACTTGGCAAAAGTAAACAAACCAATTTGGTTACCGATCCCAGTTGAGTGAATAGTTTTAATGACGGCCAATTCCATGTTGATCGGCCGTCACCGTCATTGGTTTTTACGTGAGTTGGACGTTGGCGAGCCGATATGGAAACGTGCATAATTGGACCAATGGTCATGACTAACTTGACTTCCTCGATGTTTGAAGAAACTTCGACAACTGGTGCAATGCTGTTCAATGCATAGCAACTCTTCGTCTACATATTGTTTGGCCATCACCGTCATTTGTTTTTACGTGTTTTGGACGTTGGTGCATCAATTTGTACACGGATTTCATTTCATTTCCAATGTTAGATCTCCCCATGGATTAGGCATGGTTAACCACACTTTTTTTTTTGAGTAAGAGGTAATAACGAGATGGTGGAAATTGGACTACACTATAACCTTTTACTGGTAACATACAGCATCTGCAACCAGGCTAATACTATACTTAGCACGGAGCTATGTGTGGTGTTACGACGCGTTACGCAATCACTTTACTGTCGTACTACCTAAAGTAAAAATCATGATGACTGTATCCAACATTCTAAAAACAGTACTGCCAAAGTATTTTGTTGGTAGAGATATAATTATTAACTTATTCAGACACTCGCGGTTTTCTATACTACTTTCATGCATTTTCAACGGGTTCTTACCACGATATTTAATTCATTGAGAACGAGAAAGAGGGTAGACAGATTTGTTTGCTCTTAAATCGACCCGCAGTATCCAATCTTCTCGTGATCATGACGTTTGCAACAACGTTGAAATATCGAGACAACTCAATGAATTAAATATCGTGGTAAGAACCCGTTGAAAATGCATGAAGATATTATTATTTATTACCAACCATTTCCTAGGTACATTAGATGAAATTATCATTGCGCTTGTGTCATCTGTTTGTCTTACGCTTGTCCCACGGGATGTACCCACATAATAGGGCTTTTAGGTGATAGTGCTGTCACAATACCTCTGAGTAATCTCTGTATGTTTCCACTCCACTAGTTTTAAAAAATAATTGAGATTAATTTAGATGTCAATTATTTTACCAAAACAAAATCTAGCGTATGTTACTCTTGGATAATCTAATATATAAAATTCTCGTGTCACAGTTTTCGTTGCCATACTCTTCCGAAACGGCTTGACCGATTTTGATGAATTTTTTTGTGCTTTTCCGGTATCTATGAGAATCGGCCAACATCTCTATTTCATCCCCCTAAATGTTAGGGGTAGTCCGCCCCTATTATTTTTTTTGACACAGACGAAGTTCCGCGGGTCAGCTAGTATTAATATAGATTAAATGTAATAGTAATGTTAGGCCCAGTCCAAGTTTAAGTTTTTAAAATAACAACTCCACTAGATTTTACGACAAGACAAATCTCTGATTACGCCTCCAGTCATTAACAATGTAGGTACTGAATAATCGGCTTGAACTGTTAGAAGGGTACACTGTCTTCTCTCTGGACCCTTAAATATTCATTAATTCCAATCCCTGGAGCCCTACTTAATTAATTTCCTAAGAAAATGGAGCCCTTTGGCCCTTTCCAAAATGGTTTCTGTCATGAAATATGAGATGACACTATTAGGGCTATTTTAATGTAAATTTTTAAAGATATTGAAATTTAGATAATATTATGATTTAATCTACAGTTAGATGACAAGCATTAAAAATACAGGGTGTTAAAATCCGATGAAACAATACTTTCACAGCAAATAGTATACTTGATGTAGAAGCCATCCACCAAGTCTGGGTTTTCTAGGCATAATATATCATAAGTTATAACTAATCAAAACTACGTGTTAATTTTCTATTAGTAGGAGTTTATTATAGTACGGAACTCTAAAATTGCGATCGGATGCGCCTGTGTGCGTGAAAATAGCATATAGATATAGCACGCTACATGTAGGTCAGGGTAGGGTTGTCAAAAATAATACAAAATAATATTTTTTTAACTTTGTATGGTAAAATAAAGTCATTATCTCCGTTTCAAAAGTATGTGTATATGATTTGAAATGTGATATAGATTAAGCCCTTAAAGTATTGTTTCACCGAGCAACAACACCCTGTATATACGAGTATTGAGAAATCTCTTTTTTGAAGTCGACCTTAGCGACCCTTCAGTGTCTTCTGACATTGCACAGGTCCATGGTAACCACTTACGATCAAGTGGCCCGTTGGCTCGTCTGCCTACATGGCAATAAAATAATTTGAATATTAGTATCAAAAATTCCGGATCGTGTTAACGTCAAGGTAGCAAGTACATAATTAATGCGCTAAAGCGGACCCGGTACTTAAAATAGCCCTGAATAATGTCCCACATTAATCAGAGTTATCTACCCTTATACAAGTACTTGTGTTTATTGAGATAATCTTTTAAAATTCTAATTTTTAACTACTTAGAAAATTAAATAATATTTTTTCTGTTATATATGGAATATTATTGTGTAAAAAAATACAGTATTGTTTAAAGAAAATAATAATGTTAAAAGTAATAATTAAAAGTGGAAACTGGTGGTTTGGGTCTAAAACCCGTTATCTGCTACAAGCATCTGCACAAGCATCATTGTACTGTACCAACCCACCACTGCCCACCGTTGTTCTCAGGTCTTCTCAGAAGAGGGATTAGGCATAGTCCACCACGCTTGCCCAGTGCGGATTGGGGACTTCACATATCTTCAAAGGATTTTTAGAATCCTTTTCCGACATGCAGGTTTCCTCACGATGTTTTCTTTCACCGTTTTTAGCAAGTGGTGTTGTGAAAAATTGCACATAAATCTTTTTCACATTTAGATTTAGAGGGACAAGCCGGCCGGTTTTGAACCCGCGACTTCCCGTTCTGAAGGAAGCGCTTCGACCATTCGGCCACCACGACTTCACAAGCATCATTGTAAAAATTAAAAATAAACGTAAATCAAGTCACCAAATCAAAAGCACCTACTGCGTTATAATGTAAAATGAAATCAGCCGACCAAAACAATAAAATTACAAGTTTTTTATTCAATGATTCGAAATAATTCGAGAAACGTTTAAGTATTCGGTTCATAACATGAGATATTGCATGTTCACAAATAATCCCGAATATTTCATTACATTCGTGACCTATAAACTCGTCTAAACCAATAAAAATCAATATAATCCAAAGCACACAATACTGGGAATACAATTTGGATTCGTTTATGATTTTTCTGTATCTATGATACAGAGTAACTTCAGCTAACCAGAAAAAAAAGTTCAAACAAATCTATCTTACGGACGCAACTCTCATTGAGAGAAAATTTCATGTGTTTCCACAAAATAGACATATACATATGGGCTTTATGGAGGAAGAGAGTGCCAAATGTTCTCAGAAGAGGGATTAGGAATAGTCCACCACACTTGCCCAGTGCGGATTGGGGACTTCACAAATCTTCAAAGGATTTTTAGAACCCTTTTCCGATATGCAGGTTTCCTCGCGATGTTTTCCTTCACCGTTTTAAGCCAGTGGTGTTATGAAAAACTGCACATAAATCTTTTTCCACATTTAGATTTAGAGGTACAAGCCGGCCGGATTTGAACACGCAACCTCCCGAGCGGAAGGAAGCGCTTCGACCACTCGGCCACCACGACTTATTACTAATAAGTATTCTTCTTTATTTAAACTAGGAAATTTTAAAATTTAACCAAAAATATACTATAATCTCCATAAAATGTATACTAAAGAATTTTTAACAAAAGTTTTTTGTACTACATTGGGTAATAACTCATTATATTTGGCTCAAATAAACAAACAAACCAATTTCGGTTCGTTTCTGAGATATACTTTACATCTGTAGAGTATATTATGTCTAGGATGCGTGCACAATAGAATGGAAAAGATCTTTCCTTTGTTTGAGGAAACGAATCTAAATCGAGACAAAGAGAATCGCGTATTAGTAACAAAGGTATTGGAGATACGTCTTTTCTTCTTTGTTCAGTGTTACTGTATGCTTTGTTGGATTAGGAAACAGTTTAATTATTATTTTTTGTTTTGTTGACGCCAGTTAGGTGGAAAATTGTTCTGAAATGATGAAATATTTTAGTTCCATATAACAAATATTATTTAGGATGCATTTTTAGATGTTTGATTGATAACAATCCTTGATTGATTGATGTCATGCATTAAATTTTCAGTTTCATTATACTTTACGACTAAATTAATTACTAAACAACTCTTCTGAGGAGACCTGAGCCAAGCAGTGGGCAGTATTGGTTACAATACAGATTAATCTACAAAAAGTAACATGATGAATCTTTAGACAACTTTAGAAGACACTTACATAAAAATTGGTTGCCTGTAAAGTCGGTATACGGGCGAAAGTTTTACGTGACAACGATTCGGGCATGGTTAGCCCGCCTAAGAGCGAAAGAGACAGACATAAAAAGTGAAAGGCACGCGTGCCTCTCACTCATTCTCATTGTGAGCGCATAACGTGAGCGGAGCGTAACGCAGTTTCTTGAAGTGTCACCCGGCAAACCAATTTATAAGACGTTGTCACGTCAAAAACTATTTTCAAAAAAAAAACAAAAGCCGACTACCACTTCAATATACAAAGTCTATAATCCATTCCGAACAAGCATACAACTTCAATCAGCTTTAGCAGTCGAATCAGCAAAGTCGAAATCAATCGGAAAGCAATCACTCTATGTTCGAGAGCAGGTCTATGCTATACAGACTTCAAAGAAATTGGATCGTGTATAATCGGTATAGAGAATACGAAATAGCGATTACAATTGGACTTTCAATTTTGCTAAATAATAGTGCAAAAATAGTAAAGCGTGGAACATTTAAAGAATCAACTTAAGATCTTTATAACTATTATAAAACAACTAGCTGATATCATATGCTAAAATTTGCTTTCAATTCCGATGTAAGCACAGAAAAATGTGTTTAATTATAACATCTTAAAAACTATATGCACTTATAGAGAAAATCCTTTTTCTTAAATTAGGTTATTTATTAAAAAAAAACAGCATCAAATTCCGTTGCATAGATTTAACACACAGTAGAAAACATGATTTTATACAATGTCAATATTTTCATGCATTTTCAACGGGTTCTTACCACGATATTTAATTAATTAAGTTGACTCGATATTTCAACGTTGTTGCAAACGTCATGATCACGAGAAGACTGGATACTGCGAGTCGATTTAAGAGCAAACAAATCTGTCTACCCTCTTTCTCGTTCGCTTTTGGGTAATACCTTAATTAAATATCGTGGTAAGAACCCGTTGAAAATGCATGAAAGTATTATAGAAAACCGCGAGTGTCTGAATAAGTTTATGTCAATGTTGAACATCTATAATATTGAATTAAATAAAATAAAGAAAATTCTATAAAAACCATTTTGACTATAAACGCTATCTAATATTTATATTATAAAGGCGAAAGTTTGTATGGATGTTTGTTACTCTTTCACGTAAAAACTTCTGAATGGATTTGAATGAAACTTTACCACAATATAGTTTATACATCAGAATAACACATAGGCTACAATTGATAATACGGGACGAACCTGTATCCCTGAAGTCCACGCGAACGAAGTCGCGGGCAAAAGCTAGTCGATTATAAGTAAACCTTTACGTAGTTTTCATATGTCTCATGTTATTTGAAAACCTCCACGGATTGCCTATGTATCTTTCATTAAGCCTAAATCCACTACCGATTTTCGTTTGCCAAATAACCTAATCCCAAACCAACAGTTAACAACTGAATTAAACCTAAAATAAATCAAACCTTCCATAGTATCAGGCAAGAGATTAACATTTCAAATAAATCCCAGGACCTTTGCGCATGAATTAAATATCTGCCGTTGGAAACAATTGGGCCTTCGGGATTATGTGGTCATTGTCAGTGTTTAAATCATCGTCTACAGTATCATTAACAGGCTTAATGGATCAAAATGACTGTATTGTAACAACCCATTACTGCTCACTGCTGGGCTCAGGTCTCCTCCGAAAAGTGGTTAGACATAGTCCACCACGCTTGCCCAATGCGGATTGGAGACTCCACATATCTTCGAAGGATTTTTTAGAATCCTTTCCCGATGTTTTCCTTCACCATTTTAGCCAGTGGTGTTGTGAAAAATTTTACATTAAGATTTAGAGGTATAAGCCGGTCGGTTTTGAACCTGCGACCTCCCCGTACGGAAGGCAAACGCTTCAACCACTCGACCTTCATTTACTATGATGGTGATATTAAAAGACGCGCAGTATTTATATCGTCGTTTACCTTGCACTGGATGTACTTTTAGGTGTATGTGAGTTCCCTTTGTCCAATTTTCAGGTTTCTACCATATCGCGTGACAATGCAATATGTTACAAATTGCAATAGAGCTGATCTAATGATAGGGCGGAAGGTAACCATAGGAACTCGTTCCCTAAACAAGATAGACTCGTCGTGTGTAGGGGTCGTTTTACTTGTCTTGGCTAGCAATTTACTGCTACATGATATTTAGACTATGATAAAAATTGGTTGCCTGTAAAGTCGGTATACGGGCGAAAGTTTTACGTGACAACGACTCGGGCATAGTTAGCGCGCCTAAGAGCGAGAGAGACAGACATAAAAAGTGAAAGGCACGCGTGCCTCTCACTCGCTCTCATTGTGAGCGCATAACGTGAGCGGAGCGTAACGCAGTTTCTTGAAGTGTCACCGGGCAAACCAATTTATAAGACGTTGTCACGTCAAAATTTACATAATTTTATTTTTGCATCGTCGTGTATTCTGATATATTTGGTACTTAAACCGCATTCATTTGAAATCACTTGTAATGCCGCGTTTCCACATTAGCTCACCAACGTCCAACACATGAACAAAACAAATGACGATGACGACCGACTAATATGAAAGTTGGAAGTCGACGCGCCCATTTCTTAGGATATTGATCCGAATTGTGGATTAAACATCAGCAAAGACTTTATCTTCTTTCTAGATATAAAAAAAATATAACAAGTGTCGCAATACCCCAGAAATGCAAACAAAAAATGTTCTGAATTTATACACATAAGGAATGAATAATGAATAACTGACGAGGATTGCATCAACCATAAAATATGAAGCGACGACATTTTGTGACGTTTACGAAATACCTTCATGTATTCAGGGAAAATAGTGAAAAAATGTTTTCGTGTATGCGTGACTTGTCCTCATTTTCGTCCCTGACATGTGCACCTTTGGAAACGAGACGATATTTCCAGAAAGTGTCATCCCATCCTTTTTGGGTCACATCCGGCTTAGATTACTTTACATGTGCAACCATAGGCATATAAATTTTATGGGTGACAGCATGAAGTTAATAACTGTTGGGATTATTCAGATTTTTATAATTCGCTCTATTTCTGTTTGAAATAATTAGGTTATACTTTGATTAGCATAGTTATGGCCTCACTATAAAAACTGATGTTTTTTTTTCTTCTGCTTCTTTGAGACTTATGTCCTCAAGGTGGGGCAGAGGACTGAATCGAGCCAAATTGTTAAACTCTGTCCTCGACCATATTGTTTGAAAAACTGATGTTACTGGTAAATAATCCACCTTTTAAAGATTTTATTTAACTTGCACTGGACTTAAATTTGAGCGATTTCCCAGTTTCTGATTAAACTGACATTTGAACACATGTGTATGTATTGATGCAATAAGAATATGATATCATGCAGCTGATCCAATAACTTCTACATCCTCGAACGTAAAAGCTTGGCTTTAAACTAAATGATCACTTTAATCCCTAACAGACAGTTTTCCACTTGATATAACTCGAGCAGAAATACAAATCTAGGGTCATATATCACCGATGCCTTCAAGTATATTCGGTGCCGATTCGCAGATTAACATGTCCGAATACCTCATGTTTTTGTCCTTGAATGAGGTATTGAATTTACTGAACTATACGTCAATAGAGTGCTCTGACGAGGGTCAAAACCATCAGTTTTCATGAGGCTATTTGATTTATTGGTTTTCTTTGGCTTAGGGTTTTGACGTGATCGTTTTTTAGATTGCTATTTTGCTGTCGCCACATAGGTATTTAGAACTCTGAATAAGTTAAAATTAATATGAACCAAAAACGTTAAGTTATTTGATTTTGTAAATGAACTGGAATTATAATCAAGCATATTTTCCTAGTATATAATTAGTTTTAATTTAAAATTTTAATTTTCCGCTCTTCGGTATTCCCAGAGCGCTATGACTTGTCCTTCTCCAAACGAGGCTTGAGGAGGGTACTTAAAGTTAGGTCGTAGGTAGCGACCCCTCAATGTCCCCTGAAATTGCAGAGGTTCATGAGCGACGGTAACCACTTACGATCCGGTGGCCCGTTGGCACGTCTACCTTACATGGCAATAAAAAAAAATGATGATAGGAAATGGTCTCAAATTGCCGAAAAATAGAGATGCCAAAATCCTATAAAGATATAACTCGTTTATGAATTTAAATTAATTCCTTCCTAAACAATAACATAAAAACTCTTAACAATCCAATAGAAAAACCTGGAACATTAACAGACTGTAAAAATCCACTTAAATACAATAAACAAGAAACGTAGCGCAATTATCCGCGCAGAACGGAAACGGATCCTTAAATATAATTGGACAATTTAAATCTCCGAAGTGGAAACGCACTCGTAAACAAAGGGAAATATCTGAGTCGTAAAAAAGTAATTTTTCCGCCAAATTCAAGCAAAATAAATTGTTTAATGGAGCTATCAGAATTTCTCTTCAGTTGTTACGTTAGGTATAAAGAAATGCTAATGAAAAACTTTTCTATTAAACAATGGTAGCTCTTCCTAATGGGGAAGGCGCGACGGGAAGAATGCCGAGTATGTAAGGCGTCGTGCCGTCCCGCATAACCCCGTACTGACCTCAGCCGGGGTTCGGACACTGAGTGTGAGCGGTTGGAGTGCGGGTTTTAGTGTGGTACAACTCCCACATAATAATATACCAGTTGCGGGAACCCGGTAATTTTATTCAACTCAAAAGAGGTCTTCCTAATAATCTAGCAATGCTTTGATTTTGAACAGCATTTGGCATCTTAAATTTTACTAGCAGACGGAGAGATTTTAAGAGAGCTATAATTATGTTTATGTTCTATATATAATATTGCATCACTAAAACTCTCTTCATTACTCGATATTAAAATGTATAGTACAACTTTTAGCAGAGAAAATACAGAAACGTTACCTTAGGTAATTTATGTTTTGCCTTTGATAAAGTAAATCAATATAATACTTTCATCATGTTCATGCTCAGAGAGTCTTGTAGATACAGTGAGTGTGGTGTGTCGTATCAGAGTTCGAGTTCCAGTGGTACTACCCAAAAGCGAACGAGGAAGAGGTTAGACAGATTTGTTTGCTCTTGAATCGAGCCGCAGTATCCAGTCTTCTCGTGATCATGACGTTTGCAACAACGTTGAAATATCGAGACAACTCAATTAATTAAATATCGCGGTAAGAACCTGTTGAATATGCATGAAAGTATTATAGAAAACCGCGAGTGTCTGAATAAGTTTAAATCAATATAATCGTATATATATATATATACATATATTATCTTATATTTATATATATGTATGATAGCTGTTTATTCGGATAAATACTCACTTATTTCTGTGACATATTGTCTAAACTAAGATAAATACTAAGTTAACGAAAAGAAATCCGAATGTTCAATCTCAATTCACACATCGTCTTGACAAAGGTTTGAGTCCCAAGAGTCCAACTCATAACCCAGCCGATTGGCAAAGCTCCGTCCCACGTTTTATGAGGTGATTCTTACCAGAAAATTCTTGCTGACATGTCGTTTCTTTGCTCGTAATTGACTCGTCAACACTTGATTGTATAAGCTGAAGGCTTGATGATTGTGTTCAAAGGGAATTTGGTGAAATTGAGATTAGTAATTTCTGTCAATGGATCTATCAGCTGATATATTCTGTATTCATTTATTTTCACTTATTTTTTACATTATATTTCAAAAAAAAATAACAAAGAAATAAAATTTAAAAATACGATGTAAAAAACAGAGGGCCTGAATTAGGCCCTTCACCCAGCCGAGGAGCAAAAGCTTCTCTAGATGACGGTCGAAGCTTTTCGCTATTAGTGCACAGATACAACGATCGGAACAATGATGGTCGATTCAACACGCCACATGTCGGTCACCTCGTGGGCTAGGTCCAAATATTTTATCAGCTGATATATTATTATTAAAGAGATTTATTAGAGCCCGAAGTCTGTTCAGCCCCGCTACTCTTAAGCCAGGTCTGCAGTTCCCAGTTGGGGTATATCAGGAGAAATATAGACCAAGTTTTCAGCTTACCTCAAATATCTACCCAAGAATCGGCACTAGCTTAGGTACTTTATAAGTAATAATGATATGCTTAACTCCAACAAGATTTTGTATTCTACAAAAAATCTTTCGATGACCTAATCTATTTAATTTTATAACGAGAAATCCATTGTATTGGAATACTTATAATTGTGTGTACTTTAATAGACAATTTTTAACTGTAAATTAATTCGAATCCATTTCCTTATTCTTTATTTTTTTTCTCTTTTTAATGATCATAAAATTAATATATTCATGTTTGTTACTTTTATTGAATTTGAATGTTTTTTTTTGTAATGTTTAGTTTAATTATTGCTATTTTATTTGATTTATTGAAATACTTTATTTTTGCTATTTTGAATGCTGTGAACATCTTTAATGGGTAATATGTATAATGTTAGAAATTAAGTTGTGAATTGTTAATGAATGATTGTTAAATATGTCATACTGTTGATGTTCCTAAAATAAATAATCGTACCCAAAAAGCAGCTACTACAATAATTTAAAATTATGTTAAGGCACATTTTTTTTGGTTCTGTTCAGTAAATTAACAATCATGCCATTAAAGTTACTTAAAGTAATAGTAAAAAAAAATACATAAAGAAAAACAAGCGGCAGGAAAAATTAATTGTAAGGTAATTTTCACTTACGAATAATAACAGTCCCTAAGGTTTTAAGCGAGTCTTAGTATTAATATAACATCATTCAAATTTAATTATAGCCGATAATAACTGAAAATTACAACGTTGGCTCGAGTCAGTAACGAAACGAACGGAAAACCAATTATTTTACTTAAGATAATTGCTTTTGAAAAATTCATGGAAAAATACAAATTAATTTGATGAAAGAATGATTGTGTCGGAAATATAAAGCTCTTGTTTGTAGAGCTTATATTTCTTTTTGTAATGTGTATAAAGCTGTATTCAATTATTGAGTTGGCGTAATATGCTCAATTATGAAGATTTTTTTTAATGGAATGAGAAATTTGTAATGGAATGGACAGTATCATCGTCAGGAACCCACAGATGTCCACTAGATGTGACTCCACAAATTTCGTCATAACCGGTCTTGTTTGCATCAAGTAACTTCCCCGAGCTTTGATCGTTTCGAAGGTACACTGTAAAACTCTACAGCTTTTCAGTCCCTTAAGCTTAGTTCACAATAGGCAAATGTTTTAGTCGCGTAGCGTAGTAATAATATTGTTACACGACTAATTTTTGGTGTACATTGTTAAGGAACCGATTTCAAGCAAAATAAACTCTGCATATAGCCAATTTCAAGTCGCAATTATTTTGTCTTATTAGTTTTTGTAGTACTCTCCTCATCTCCAGACAAACCATTTTTAAATAATACTGAGTTTCCTGAAAATGTATTGTATTAGACCATACATTTCTAATTAGGATCTAATACAAACATCTCTAATGCAAAGGCGCGTTTCCAACATCCCGAAAAGATTAAGCCATATTATCTTCTCATTTAATAAACATAAAAGCGCTTGCACGTTCAAACAATAGACGGGAAGTATCGGATTCGTGTTACGTATAAAATCTTCAACAAACGAACAGAAGGTGTACTTTCTTGTCTAAATATTTGAAAACCCGAAAACCCTTTTATGTATAAAAACTGGATATTTTTCGAACATCGAAGTTGAAGAGACCCTTTGGGCAAAGAAAAGGTATTGCCATGACTCGGAAAAAGGATTGAATTTTTTTCACTTTTTGAGCACGTGTTGATTCGTATTCTTACGTACCTTTAGAAACTTTGAATAACAAGAATGATCGGGTAAAACGAAGGATGTAAATAAAGTAAACTTTTATACTAAGTTTCTATCAAAAGGTGGTAACATTAAAAGAAAGTCTTGCGAATACTTCTGAATAGTGGAAAATACTAGCTATTTTGTGATTTAAAAAATTGGTTGCCTGTAAAGTCGGTATACGGGCGAAAGTTTTACGTGACAACGACTCGGGCATGGTTAGCCCGCCTAAGAGCGAGAGAGACAGACATAAAAAGTGAAAGGCACGCGTGCCTCTCACTCGCTCTCATTGTGAGCGCATAACGTGAGCGGAGCGTAACGCAGTTTCTTGAAGTGTCACCCGGCAAACCAATTTATAAGACGTTGTCACGGCAAAAAGGAAAAAAATGCAAAAGCTTATGTAGCACGCAGATAAACTTACGCTGCTTGCACTATCAAATAAATACTTGAGAGGTGTCATGGGACACACGAATAAAACGAAGTTCCTTTTGATTAAAAGATATCTTATATTGTTTTTCTAACGTAACTCGCGATAAAGAACGTGTTTTAAAAGATTTTGATCACAGCGCCATCTAGCGATGATTAAAACAAAAAAGTGTCGTGACAACTTTTCGTAAGATTTTTTTCCGTCTAGCCCCCTCTCACAACGCGCGATAAGGAACTTCATTCCAATATTTCCGTTTCAATCGCAACAGTAAAATTCTTAAATCAAAATCGATTTCTCGCTGCAGTACTCATAAATTTGAATCAGATATCTTATACGAAGTCATGACGTCAGATCGTCCCAGGTATTTGCAGAATTATATTACCGCATTGCGACTTGGAGAACGACTACATTCCTTCCATCTAACGCAAAATGTAGCTAAGTAATGATTATGGCAAAAATGGTTTAGGTTTTTTAAACACAATTTTGTGCTTAAAAAACCAAAAAAATGTTTAAGAATTCTACGGATTTAGTCGTTATATATATGTATATTAATTTCTAGTATGCCTTAAAATTATGAGTATGTAGTTTGTCAATACATCAAAGTCAAAAAAGTTTGTCAACGGGAAAAAAGTTGAATAGTTCTTTCTTTCACTAAAATGTTTTTTAATTGTATTTAATTTTTATTTTTGATTTTTTTTTGTATGGTTTTGACCGCTAATTTAAAATAGGCATGCAGTCGGCACCTATAATTGTGTTAGCATTAAGTTTATACTGGAAGTCTTTTAATATACCTGTATTGCATATTCGGGTGTAAACATTCACCACCAACATGTGTTCGGGGGAAAAATACAAAAACACTTTTACTCAATTTCAGGTTGAGAAGGCAATATTAAGTAAGCTTAAGAACTGCGTAAATGAGGAAAATAATAATGTAAAAGTTGTTAAGTAAATAGTTTTTTAGTGAAACCATCATTAATATTAAGATGGAAGATAAATGAGGAAGCATTAACACTTAGTCTGAAACAAAGAATCTACTGAACTTGTTATTTAAGTTTCTTTTACTAACTTTTTTGGAACGAAGTTCCTTATCGCGCGTTATCGAAAGGCGGCTAGACTGAAAAAAATCTTACGAAAAGTTGTCACGACACTTTTTTGTTTTAGATGAATATCGCTAGATGGCGCTGTGATCAAAACCTTTTAAAACACGTGCCTTATCGCGCGTTACGTTAGGCAAAAAAATTATAAGATATCTTTTAATCGAAAGGAACTTCGTTCTATTTGGGTGTCCCATGACACCTCTCAAGTTTCTTTTTTTTCATTTTTATTAATCTGTAGAGAAGAGTAAGATTTCCGGAAGAAATTAACAGAAATCAATTCTTCTTCTTTCGCTATACTTTATTATCCCATATCGATGGGGTCGGCGCAAAAATCAATCTATACTAATATTATAAAGCTGCAGACTTTGTTTGTGTGTTTGAAGGCGCTAATCTCAGGAACTACTGGTCCGATTTGAAAAATTATTTCACTGTTGGAATGCCCATTTATCGAGGAAGTATCGTATCCCTCTGTGACAAAGACAAAGTTGCGCGGGTCACATAGTTTAGTATAATAATGTAATAAACTTATAATTATATGTATTTTTTATTGTTTTGTAAGTAGACTAGCCAATGGGCCATCTGATCGTAAGTGGTTACCTCACTTCTGCAATGTCAGAGTACACTGCGAGACCGCCACCTACGACCTACTTTTAAAGATTTTACTCCATTAACAACGTTTTATTAAGTCGCAAATTTAAGATTAAAGGTAGCTCTTAAATTTCCAACCAATTGATAACAGCAGGCACATCAAGCCTTACCAACTTTGACCTAACAACCTCATCAATATTTTACACGCTGATTGATTCTCATCAAAATTCCAGAAACAGACAGTAAATTTAGCGAGTTATCGTCTTAGTCAGTCGTTCAGTTATTCAACACTTTGCATAGAGATAAGAAGTTAATCGGAATATCAGAATTAATGTGCGTGTCTCGCAGTTTACTTGGTGCTTTAAAGAGATATGTACTCGTGATATATGCAGAATGGATTTTCTTGAGATCTTAAAGGAAATTATGTTTATAAGTCGGTGATTTAAGGTGTTTTGCTGGTTTTTGCTACGAGTAAAGCAATTTTTATCTTTGAGAACATTATGTACATAATCGACCATCGTTTTAATTATTTTAAAATTTGTTTAGAATTGAATTAATACATTATATGTAATTCGTAGTGGTCAATTATGATGATATTTTGAAATTTGGTCTATACGACTTCCTACTCATGCCTTACGGGCTCAAGAACGTCCCATTATTATTTTTGATGATAAAACGTTCCGAAAAGCTATTTTAGGTCAATTAAAATACCGCTCAATCATCCATGCACACAAAGCAAGACCTTTTATTCACAATGAACCATGACGACGTAGAATCTTAGTACAACGTTGCAT
Source organism: Trilocha varians (assembly GCA_030269945.2). Lineage (NCBI taxonomy): Eukaryota > Metazoa > Arthropoda > Insecta > Lepidoptera > Bombycidae > Trilocha > Trilocha varians. The sequence goes on from AP028259.1 coordinate 2,253,193, forward strand.
AAGCCCGTTCAATTAGCCCGAGTCCCGACACACACGACTGGCATTAAGTGGCTGGGCCAAAGCCACGTTAACGTCAGTTTTGATAAGTCACCCTTCTAATGTCTTCTTAGGTAAACCAGGTGTTCTTAATGTAGCAGTTCCCTTATTAACTTTAATTAGATTGCAATTAGTTGTTGTAGTGTTTTAAATTTTATTTTAGAAAATTGTTAGTGTTTTTTCGTGATGATGTTCTTTTTTCTCCTTTTATTACTCTTCATTTTGTTCCATTGAATTAGAATGGCACTTTTTATCTGTGTCGAATTATTGTATGGCTGTTTTCATATGTTAAACTTTTCACTTATTTCTTATAAATATAAATATTCATGACGTTTGCAACAACGTTGAAATATCGAGACAACTCAATTAATTAAATATCGTGGTAAGAACCCGTTAAAAAATGCATGAAAATATAAATATTCCTGCACTAGTTTTTCAAACGTTTTACATAAAAATATTATAACCACATTGAAAGCCATAAAGAACCAACAAAAAACCCCTAGTTTACGATAGACGAGGGTCGAGATTACAGATTCGCCAACATCCAAATAAAGATTCGTTTCGTACACGTTTCAGTGGCCCAGGTGTCCAAAGCAATAAAGACGAGTGGTTCTGTACCCTGATAGGACAGACCCTTTCCTTGAGATAAAGTAGGGGTCAATAGTTGTAATTTCGAGGTAGAGCTCTTATTGGGCTAGTAAATTGCGAAATATTTAACGTGTTGACTTTTATGCTCATATTACAGTTGATGTAATCATTTTTTTTTTATTTGAAGCAAAGCTGATCAAGTTATTTGATACTAAAGTTAGTAGGTTACTCCGATGGCTCAATGGCTAAAAGTGAGTCTTAGATTCCGATAAAAGCTATCGCCACTTCTCTTGGTCTAGTGCCAGGTGTAGACTTGTAAATAATGCAGATCAGATTAATGAACATAAAAGACTTCAGCTGGTCTTTAAAGAAAGAAAAAGAAGATAAGATTGTTTTCAGGCTACTCTTCTCAAAACATACTTAGTTTCCAAGTTTACAATCCTCTTTATATCCATCCTAAAATTACTGAATTTAATTTTATTCAGCTCTGAAAAACCTGAAATTTATGACATTATTTTAATAGAGTACTGTTTTAACCACGAAAATTTTATACAATAATAAAAGCACGTAATATAAATATATTGTATAAATAAACAACTAACGTTAATCTCTGAGGATTTCACGGGAATAAATATGTAAATTTTTGAGTTATAACTTCCACTGTGTCTCGTATGTGACCACGCGTTGCGGAAAGCCGACATTTTTATAAAAACAAAAACATTTTTGGCTTTAATGTTTTTATTAGTACAGTATTTTCTGACTTTAAAAGGACTTTTACTAGAAAAATACATAGTCTGTTCCAGGTTTAAATTAGGTTACAAGACATGACAGGTCCTTCAAAAACAATTTTCATTAAAAAATTTCAAGTTTTTCACCAACTTCCTACAGTCTAGAAAGTGTCTTTATTTTACCTTTACTTAATCGACAAGGAAGGGATGGAGTTATTTCCCCCCTCCACCTAATAATTGAAACCCCCTCTAATTATCTTGAGAACGGAAGGTAATGGACCCATGGAGTTTGGGCTCATTTTAATTAACCCTACGCCCTACGACGCGTACAGCGTAGGCAGTGTGTTTTTCGCCTAAAATAAACGTTTTATCGTGTATCTTTCGAAATTGTTTTGTAACGAACTTTATTAGAACGAAACAAAACACGAGCAACAAAAGAATTTATCCAATAAGATTATACCGAAGTTATATTGCCAGGATACAAATGTTACCTCATCGTGACTAAGTTATTTTTGTTGCCAGATCTCCAATAATGTCCGTCTCCGAATTCAGAAGGAAGAAGCTCCTCTACGTTTTCAACGTTTTCTTTGGTAAGATAAACTTTTTAAATTACATTATATTTTACATTGAAAAAGTACTTTTATTTTACTTCCGAACTTGTGCGCAGATGTTAATCAGAGCGGTACCATTGAGAGAAAAGATTTCGAGCTGGCTATCGAGGTATGTTTCTTGTAATTTATTAAAGAGTTTAATTTAACTTTTTACTATCGGATTTTCCTGATTATAATGCAGGCAATTGTTTACAAGTACAGCTTAGTTTTCAGTATGGAAATAAACTGTTGTAAAAACATAGTAAAATTAAAAGTTTATTTTTATCTTCAGAAATGTAACAGATTTTGGTTACATTGTATAAAAACTATAGGATATGTGTTCTAATTTTAAAAAATGTGTGTAGAAAATATGTAGCCTTCGTGGATGGAAGCCGGGAGACCAGAAGAACACCGAGACCCATGAAATCATGATCAAGATTTGGGATGGACTGCGGAAACGAGCTGACTCCAACAAGGATGGACAGGTATTTTAGAAACTGCCGTGGGAATAAAAAGGCGATCTTGTAGAAATATACTACTTTAGGGGTGGAATTTTAAAATGTCTCGTCCAGGGAAATTACTCTAAATAGTGAAATTACCCAGATTTGATTCTCGGTTAAGATATTTCCTAAACATCATGTCGACCCGTTAGCTCGTCTGCCTACAGAGTAAAACTAGACAGATAGAAGCTCTGACTAATCCTGGCTTTCCAGAGGTCCATAAGCGACGGTGACCACTTACCATAAGTCAAGTCATATACCTATTTAACGATGGAAAAAAGTATAAACTTTACCTTATGTAATTTTACCTACAAAAGGTACCTCACGGAAGTAGGTTGTTTAAAATTGGCACCAATTTAAACTGAGTATCGATTAGAGGTGCTAACACCCGATTTAGCCCGACAGCTGACAAGTTAGTACAAGCCTTAAGTGGATACTACCGTTAATAGCCCTCGCAGTGTCTAGGTATTAATGAGTTACCAGCGGAGCAGCGTCTCTGTAACTCGATTCGTATCGGCTTCCTATATTTGTGCAAAAACATTGAGATAGCTGATATTGACCATATAATGTTGTAAAAAAATCAATCTCTGGTAATTTTAGGTAAGTTATTGTGGCGATCAATATTTGCAGAAATCTTCGCTCATATATGACATCTAAAATCTACTACAGTGGGCTTCGGCCTGACCGAACATTCACTACCTCGTCCGTTCGGAGATCTCCCTTTGGCCTAATATCTATACCCACATTATTCATCAAAACACCCCTGTAATTTACAAAAAATATAGAAAAACACGGACCCTTGTTTAATTACGCGTTACCGTTGCCCGTTTATTGTTCGAAAATAAATTGCCTGTGTCCTTCATTAGGGATTTTTGCTGAGTAATTTCATTATTGTACCTACAATTTCATATTGCCAAAAAATACTTTGACACTTTGAGGTCTGCACATGTCTGGATTAAAATGTATGTCACTGGCTTGGAACGATTTAATCGTGCGAATGTGGGTCTGATTAAATTTAACCTTCAAACGATTGAGGTGTTTCATTAAGTTTGGAATTTGCCTGTACCCACGTGTTGGGTTTACATTTTCACGAGCAACATATTTTATAGCAAAATTAAAGATGGTATGATAATGTTTTTTTTAGTTGATTCAAGCATTTGTCTTGTATATTTGCTAATGAGGATCATTCCCTTATGGCAGCAATGTAATTAAATGACTTTATATGCACAGCAAACTGTTAAAAAAAATACAGGAGATCTAAATTTTTACAGTGGTGGAGCTTGATTTTCTGATCACATTTGATAATTACCATTTATTTTATTATGTATCTGAAGTATAGACATGTTAATGTAATCGTCTCCTGTGAAAGGATCAACTTACTAGGGTACCAATGAAATAGATTAAGTAATATAATATATTGTTTAATAAAATATATAAATAATTTATTCCTTCTTTACCTACTCTAAATTAAGCTACCTTCTAGGTCTCCGTGGAAGAGTGGGTGTCCATGTGGAACGACTACGCTCAGAACCCATCAGCCGCTCTGAAGTGGCAGCAGCTGTACTGCCAGTTCATGTTCCAACTGGAAGACGCCAGTGCTGACGGTACCATCGACTGTGACGAGTTTACCACCGTCTGCTCTTCTTACGGCATCGACCCTAATGAGTGCAAGATGGCCTTTGGGAAGATGGCCAAGGTAAGAAGACGACCGAACTTGTGAATTGGTTCTTCCTTTTCAGTTGATGCTTTTGATGTCGTTTTGATTAAGACCAGTTAACATCATAACAATGTTTTACAGAAATGCTGTATGCGTTTTGATCCTTATCTATAAATTAATACTTATGAAACTTTTAATCTAAATTTGATGATTAGTTGGGGTCAGAATGGTTTTGTTATTTTATTTCTGGGTGGTCACTGTACTGTAATAAAGAATGAAATAGTTGAGACAGCTTCGATCTGAAACAACTCTGGAGTCACTTCCATTTATGTAGTTTCTTTACCTGTCGATTTTTCTACCAGGGCAAGCAAAGCGTTTCCTGGGAAGAGTTCCAGGAGCTGTGGAAGGAGTACTTCTCGACTGAGGATCCCAACGCAGCCGGGAACTTCATCTTCGGAAGGACATCTTTTTAAACTTAACTTTGATTCTCTTGATCAAGTTCGATAGATCCTCTTAACATTCCAACTAATTTAGGTGTTTTTTGAAATGTGACGAGCGATGCTTCTGACACGTTGACCAGAAACGAGGCGTAGAAACGCACAAATGGGACATACGTGCTCTTCTGTTATGTATATGTGTTCATGTTAGATAAATAAAAATTTTCTCTTAGCAAACTTTTTTCTCGAATTCATGATTCTTATTAAGATTCAAACTAGTTGCTCCATTTTAGACTGTGCTTCCAAGATCGACGTCTAAAACGTCTCTTGTCGATAAAGCACAAGGATTATCGCCATTTAGATCTTAGAGTGAAATATATTTATCTCTTTCTAGCATTACTAAAGTCATATTCTCTTTCTCTTTCAGAAAGTTTGTCTGTCTTTTAATTTGTTTCTGAATTTTCTCCTAGCTAATGATTGTTTAATTGTAAATTATATTGTGTTATTAATATTATTAACATATATAGTTCTTAATGTTATTAAATATGAATTATGTTCTAGTTATGATTATTTTGTTGAGTTTGTTTGATATTTCGATGTATGATTGTGCTCTTTACCAAGCTCTTTAAATTCTAATTATGATGCTATGATATGAATATGATTAAATGGTCGTGAATGTATCTGTTCGTATTATTTATAATATTTTTTTACCTTGAAAATCTAACTATATTTCTTTATTGTACTGTAACAACTCATTACTGCCCACTGCTGAGATCAGGTCTTCTCCAAAGAGGGGTTAGGCATAGTCCACCACGCTTGCCCAATGCGGATTGGGGACTTCACATATGTTCAAAGGGTTTTTAGAACTCTTTTCCGATATGCAGGTTTCCTCACGATGTTTTCCTTCACCGTTTTTAGCCAGTGGTGTTGTGAAAAATTGCACATAAATCTTTTTCATATTAAGATTTAGAGAGGTACAAGCCGGCCGGTTTTGATCCCGCGATCTCCCGTACGGAAGGCAAGCGCTTCAACCACTTGGTCACCACGACTTATGTTTCTTTAGTACAAGCAGAATAGATTAACTAATCTTTTGAAAGTGCTTTTAATTAGATTCAAAAACTTAACGTAAAGAGTAGAGAGCAATCGGGGAACAGAGAATTTTACAGATTAGGTTGTATTTAGGACTCGCAGTAACCCTTGACATTGTAGGTTATATAAGTAGGAAGGTAAAAAGGACTGAGGAGATCTATTCAGAAGTGGGTTGTTACGGTAACAGTGATAAAATTCAAAGATTATTTGACTTTAAATTTTTGGACTGCCAATTTACAAAAATTGTCGAATTACTGAACCAAAATACCTTTACATTTATCAGCTGCCAGAATCTATATATGACAAATATCACACCAAATATAATCAAGCCACATCGCGCCAAATTTACACTAACGAGCTGTCTGAATCAGGCCCGCTGTGACCCGAATATCGAATCAAAAATATATTCTTTAAAATTCAGTCTCCATTTCGTATTTCACCTTTACAATTCGATATTATAAAGGGTTGTCACGGGCAGTTGTAATTTATGTTTCATTTTAACAACCGTTTCGAAAAATTGTAGATTTGTTTTTTAAGATTATTTTGGCACATTTTAACGTCATTGTTTTTGAGAAAATTGGAAATCTCTATCATAAATAAGGCGGTCGATCTTGACACGGCACATATTTTTACCACTCCAATGCGAAGCCTTTAAAAATAATAATAACTTTTTGTATCAACCTCTTTTTACCAATGATGGGTTCAAATCTCTTTAGTAGAGACATCAAGTATAGTCCAGAATGTTCGTATAATAAGAGTTGCTGACTTCACATATCTTATTTCTTCATCATCCTCATCATCAGCATATATACGTCCACTGCTGGACATAAGCCTCCCCTAGGCTATGCCACAATGGCCGGTTCTACTCTATCTGCATCCAGTGACCTCCCGCGATGTGGACCAGTCCGTCGGTCCATCTTGTGTGTTTATTTCTTAATCACTTACACTTACACTTCATCATCATCATCATCATCATCATCAGCCTATAGACGTCCACTGCTGGACATAGGCCTCCCCCAAACCTCGCCATATAGAAAAATTCTTCCGAATGTTTGATAAAAAAATTTAAATAAAAATTTTCATAAAAATCCTCAAAATTTTCCAGTGAGTGAAATTATTTTGGCATCTAAATTCTACTATCTTAAAGTTATTTTAAAAGTATTTTGTTCGTGCAAACTTACACTTACACACGTAGAAACAGTACAGTCAGTACAGTAGTGTCTTAAATGGTGAATAGTTTAAAGTTTATTTTTGAAATGTACTTGTACACGCTTCTGCTTTGTTTTGCATTGCGCACATGGCTTACGTTGCAAGCCAGATCTTTAAATTATACTTTAGTTTATATATTTGTGTATTAGCTTGTAATGTGTTTGTGTGCTTATAAAATAAATAAAAACTCGCGGCTTTCTATAATACTTTCATGCATTTTCAACGGGTTCTTATCACGATATTTAATCTAATGAGTCTTGTAGATACAGTGAGTGTGGTGTGTCGTGATGTGAGTTCGAGTTCCAGTGGTACTATCCAAAAGCGAACGAGAAAGAGGGTAGACAGATTTGTTTGCTCTTAAATCGACCCGCAGTATCCAGTCTTCTCGTGATCATGACGTTTTCAACAACGTTGAAATATCGAGACAACTCAATTAATTAAATATCGTGGTAAGAACCCGTTGAAAATGCATGAAAGAATCTAGATGAAATTTAGCATACATACGAAAGATAAGTTTATATATACAGCATTAGATCCAGCAAACACTAAATCAGATAGAAAACCATCAACCAGGATCAACTAGCAATATCATAAAAGTAATGCACACTTTTATTCACTTATTCAACATAAGTTTGCGTGTAAGAATAGGTTATTTTTATGCGGAAAAAGATTTACATAAACAAAAGCACATCGTAACGTTGAAGGTTTTTATGATAACCATAGAATTATTACATCTGGAATCAACATCATGAACAATAGAATGAAGCCAATTTAAAGTGCACCTACACGATATTCTGGCGTTAGTGTACCGATGACACTCAATTCGTTTAACACACTAATAAAACATTACATACACATAAGTTCTTTCTGAATTTCTTTTTGATATTTATGATGTTGATTCAAAAACCTCGTGTTGTTGCACGTGATCGGTGCACTTTAAATTGGCTTCATTCTGTTGTTCATGATGTTGATTCCAGATGTAATAATTCTATGATGATAACATAATGTTATTCTATTCCGTAGCATGAGGAACGAATATTGATGATTTGATAGCGATTAAAGACGAGAGATATTTATATTTTTTTCTAGTAGTTTAACATATCTTTAGTAGTTTTATAATTAAACTAGCGGGTCTGCGCAACTTCGTCTACGTCACTATAAAAGGTAGCCTATGTCCTTTCTCAGAGTCTAAAGATTGTCTGTGCCAAATTTCATCAAAATCGGTTGAGAAGTTTAAGCAGGAAAGCGTAACAGACAAACAGACAGAAAGACAGACAGAGTTACTTTCGCATTTATACTATTATAGTAGAGATTATTTTGTCTAAAAGGTAGTAACGGTGATGACAGCTTTGCATTATATTTTTTTTACAAAATATAATACATATACATATACAAACATAAGTACTTAATCAAAGTTATCTTATATAACTAAAAAAATGATGGTTGTCGTGGGGATCAATTATTTTTTTAAGATCAAACAAGTACTAATACTAATTAATGCCTAATCTCTCTTCTGAGGAGACCTAACTCCAACAGTTGGCACTAATTAATTGGTACAAATACAGATGCGTATATTTATTTCTAGAAAAACCGATTTCGTTGATTCTTTGTTTGTTACTTTGCACTAAATCTCATATAAATTGGATATAGCGACTAATAGTTTTTGTGCTATTCTGAAAATAGAAGTTAGTATAAAATAATTTTGTAATAAAACATCTTGTCTGTGTGTCACCCTCTTCAAACCATCCAACAGTAAATTTTCCAAAGGAATGAACAAGCAAATCGATTGAAATAGTATCCTCAACTAAATTGAGATAAACGCATTCCTGCGGTTAGGTTGATCTCCACAAATGGAGTGAAAGAATCTCATGGATTTATTGAATCTTACCCTAAACGGATCTGAAGTTGATTTAAATCTGGGCACGCTTCATTTCTTTGGATTGATGTAGGGTGTGAAGAACTTATGTGTCGAATCTTTCTTTCTTCTAGAGAAAATATGCGCGATTGGCTTTTGTTTTTGTTGATAAACTATGCTGAGCTGAAATCCTTTAAGTATAAGCCCCGCCGTGTCCTCGGACATTGTCGGTCAATCAACGATGGCTAATAAGTGAGGTGGCTCATTAACTCATCTACCTAGATGAACATAAAAAAACTTGAGAGGTGACATGGGACACCCGAATAGACGAAGTTCCTTTCGATTAAAAGATATCTTATAATTTTTTTCCTAATGTAACGCGCGATAGGGAACGTGTTTTAAAAGAATTTGATCACAGCGCCATCTAGCGATAATCATCTAAAACAAAAAAGTGTCGGGACAACTTTTCGTAAGAATTTTTTCCGTCTAGCCCCCTTTCACAACGCGCGATAAGGAACTTCGTTCTAATAATATTAAACACCAGAAAAACCTCCACAGGTTCCATCATTAATCTCATACCTATTACACCATTGCTTTTAGCCCTTAATTCACACGTCACATTCATCTAAAACACACGACGAACGATCGTAAATAACACAGAAAAATAACCAAACTCGGAATACCACTGTCGATGAAATTACCTGTCCTACCACACCTGCAATACGTCTTAAACACCCGGCCAAATTACATGAGACCCCAGTCCCAAATGGCTTGTCATAGAATCATAGGCCTTTGTATTTGGAGGGGCTATAGAAGGAAAAAGCCTTTTCCATAACGAATTGGGAGTCATTTGTCTTCGTTGCTGAAAGGCGTAGGTAGTGGAGTTTTGAATGCACCGATTCGAAGAAAAGTTTGTAAGATAAAATAAAAGTATTAAGGAGTTTGGAGCTTCGGCTGTTTTAGAGATCCTCTTGTGTCCGATTGCTTTAATAAGATGGAAGTTAAACGAAACGAATTCCTCTTTATTTTATCTTTCTTTCAACTTCTGATTAAACGTTAAGTAGTTTCGAGGCTTTCCAAATAAAAGTTTCCAATCCTACCAAATAACATTAAGGTGCAGAATATACCATTTGTATTTCAAACTTATTCAGACACTCGCGGTTTTCTATAATACTTTCATGCATTTTCAACAGGTTCTTACCACGAATTTTAATTAATTGAGTTGTCTCGATATGTCAACGTTGTTGCAAACGTCATGATCACGAGAAGACTGGATACTGCGGGTCGATTTAAGAGCAAACTAATCTGTCTACCCTCTCTCTCGTTTGCTTTTGGGTAGTACCACTGGAACTCGAACTCACATCACGACACACCACACTTACTGTATCTACAAGACTCTCTGAGCATGAACCCTTAGTGACTATTGTCACTATTGTCACTAAGGGTAGTATCCAGTCTTCTCGTGATTATAACGTTTGCAACAACGTTGAAATATCGAGACAACTCAATTAATTAAATATCGTGGTAAGAACCTGTTGAAAATGCATGAAAGTTGTAATTTATCAGCTACATTTTCAATAGTTCAATATTATTTTGTACTGTACTGTGTTCGTGTTTCGATTGCAGAGGGGTTCGATCAAAACAAACACCGCTTTACCTTTCACATACCAATACGTAACAATAAAACATAAATAAAAACCCTTTTCCCTTAAAAACAATTAACCCTCCACCTCAAAACATCAAAAAGAGATTTACTGGCGACCGCTTCCGTCACATATACATAAAAAAGTCCTTTCTAAAAACGAATAACCTCACGATATTCATCATTCAGCGAGTAAATGAAGTCAATGATTAATGATTTAGATTTCTATCCGTGACCGAGGACTGGAAATCATTTGTCAATCATTAATGATGATGAAGACAACTGAATTTACGTTTGATTGTTTGGGTCTTGAGCTACGTTTCCTTTTGATTAAAGAAATCGTTGAGGAACTTTTGTAATTATTTCAATGTGTTTTTACTCATTGTAATAATCTCTTTCCTATTTTTTTTGGAACGAAGTTCCTTATTGCGCGTTGTGAAAGGGGGCTAGACGGAAAAAAATCTTACGAAAAGTTGTCACGACACTTTTTTAGTTTTAGATGATTATCGCTAGATGGCGCTGTGATCAAAATCTTTTAAAACATGTTCCCTATTTTTGTTTTAGATGATTATCGCTAGATGGCGCTGTGATCAAAATCTTTTAAAACATGTTCCTTATTTTTGTTTTAGATGATTATCGCTAGATGGCGCTGTGATCAAAATCTTTTAAAACACGTTCCTTATCGCGCGTTACGTTAGGAAAAAAATATATAAGATATCTTTTAATCGAAAGGAACTTCGTTCTATTCGGGTGTCCCATGACACCAGCTCTCAAGTTTTTTTGTTTGATTAATGTGCAGTATGTTCCACAATTGACAAAAATGATAATTCAAAACACATATTAAAAATTATTTCCTCCTTGAAATCTCGAGCACTTCCGCATCAGACCGGTGTAATGGGCTATGTCTAATGAGCGAGTCAAACAATAGGATCAAATTGGTTTTCATAATAATCATTGTGTTTCCTCATCATGACTTGTCTATCCTCAAGCGACGTTTTAGATAGGTTTCACGAGTATTTTTTTATAGTAAGATAGATAAACGAGCCTACGGCCCATCTGATGGTAAGCGGTCACCGTCGCTCATGAACCTCTGCAATGAGGGGTCGTTATCTATCACCTACTCATACAGGATTTTTCTTAAACCTCGTTTGAGTAACTTAACTTTTTAGCTGGAGGAAATCGTCGGATGATTTGCTCCAATCACTCCCATTTAACGTCCGAACCCAGGCTGAAGCAAGAACCCAGCACGGAGTTATGTAAGGCGGTATAACTCGTTACACTCTACGGCATTCTTTAGCGTCACGACGCCCAGGAGTATCTCCATTACATTTTAAGTTACAAATTTCTAGTTAAGTACGTTTAAGCACCAATGTTCGGCGAAAAGTCTTCACGAAATGCGAAATTGCCAGTCCCAAAAAACCCTGCACAATTTCCAAAGATCTAAAAATATTTCTTTTACCTGTCGACTCAGAATACAGCGACAAGTGTGCGAAATGATTTATCTCTCCCATATTCTCTCTCTTCTCCCAATTCCCATTCGTACCCGAATGTCATTTGTCAACTTTTATTGCACCATCCCTTTTCAATAGTTAAGATAACCTTTTCAAGATAAGCGTTTGACTTGGAAGATCTTGCGGAACCTCTTTTGGCAAAGAGAATTTTTGAAGATCCCCTTTGTAATCGTCGGCTTAAGATCTATCGCTCGTTATAACAATGGGCTCTTGTGAATGAGAGGATTTTTTCAGTAAGTTGATTTATCGCTGTAATTTTAAGTTCATGAAGTTGTATAAGTCTATTCTTGGATTATTATAGGTACTTTACTGATACTCATAAGGTAAAGTAACCACTTATCAACAGATGGGTCTTTGAACAACCATAATAACTGTCACAGTTCTGCTTAAACCTCTAACCCGAATTCAGTGGGTGAACGAGGCGACTGCTTATCTAAAATGGCAACGCCGTTCATACATCTGTCGTCATCTGTGTATTGTTATAGATACTGTGAATTATTCATTAAGATATAATAAAGTTTTTAATTCATACTACAATTTAAATTATCTTCTGCTGCATAAGATGTTTTTTTTTTTTTTCAGTTGGAGGAAATTACCGGATCGGGGTATGTGGGAGTTGAACCGCACTAAAACCTCCAACCGCTCACACTCAGCGTCCGAACCCCGGCTGGGGCCAGAACCCAGCACGGGGCTATGAAGGACGGCTCGACGCGTTGCGCCCACGGCACTCTTTCCCGTCGTTATGTAAAGTTTTTTTACCATACCGAAATTTAAACGAAGTTTGTAGTTTAAATAGGATGTCTTTCTCAACTATTCCCACTTACCTAATTTAAGTTTTTAGCATTCATAGTGATTTTCGCAGTAACTAAACAATAGTAGTATCCAAATTATTAATACGAAAGACTGGAAAACATACAACACGGATTTCCACAGTAATCTTATAACGATCCGCGACAACTTCTAACAGAAAACTCAATCTCGTATTTAAATTAGAAATTTCTGGAAACACTTCTCGAAAGCGAGTTGCCATTAAAAGAGAAATGAATTTAATCAATCTTTTAATGAACTTTACCACGAAAACTTTACCTGTGAAGGTGACTTGGTATATTAAAAATTAAATGACTGTTTACCGAAAATCGACCGACACACACGCACGTTCGCATGTAATTTTAAAAGGAATGTCGTGTAGCACTTACACGATGAAGGAAGTATTTACGAAGGATATAATAATAATCGTTTTTTTTTAAGATGTAGGGATTGTATGGTAAATTTGGTTTAATTAAGTATTTGAATTAAGTTTATCGAATTAAATTTCAAGCAGAGCAGTTTTGCGAGTCCGTCTTCTAACGGACAACAACAAACTGATAACGATCGAGAGTATGCCGTTCACTCTTAGTTCGTTCAATAGTTGTACTAACCCATTACTGCCCTCTGTTGGGCTCAGGTCTCCTCAGAAGAGGGATTAGGCATAGTCCACCACACTTGCCTAGTGCGGATTGGGGTCTTCACATATCTTCAAAGGATTTTTAGAACCCTTTTCCGATATGCAGTTTTCCTCACGATGTTTTCCTTCACCGTTTTTAGCCAGTGGTGTTGTGAAAAATTGCACATAAATCTATTTCACATTTAGATTTAGAGGTACAAGCCGGCCGGTTTTGAACCCGCGACCTCCCGTACGGAAGGAAGCGCTTCGACCACACGGCCACCACGACTTCAAATGACACAACTATATAAATTATTTGCAACACTTTGTCATTTCCAGACGTTTAAGTTCCATAATCTACACACTCAATTTGTTAGGTCTCAACAGTGTTAGGTTACAAATTTAAAATTAAGCCCTGTTTTAAATACAAGTTTCTTCACAATATTCCTTTGCTATTTTAGAAAAGGGTTTTGTGAGAAGTTCCTCATAATTATACAAAACTGTAGCACACACAAACTGGACGCACTCAGTCCCTTTTTCTTTTACTTACCTATACTTTTAAATTTCAAACTCAGACAACGATTTTTTACACAAAACTCGCTGTTTTTCCCGCTGATTTCGAGGCCTATGCTCTATAGTTCAGGGTTAAAACGATAAGAACGAGCCGGAGTACTTTAAATTTATTGCCCTACGATCCTGCTGTTACATACATTCGCAAGAAATTGTAAATTTGTTTTTCATTTAGTATACTTAGTAAATTGGGTAATAGCTCAGAATTTACCCCTTTTTTGGGGGGAGTTTAATACTTTGTGCAAACAACAGCCGAACTTGCGAACGTTGTATTATTATCCGACGCGAAAGTTCACACTACTCCTGTTAGTGCAAAAACTACACACCCAAGACTTCACCAGCGACCTTTGGACTGTGTGATATATTTCGCGGAATTTGTGAGGACTTCATCAACGACGGCGACCAAAGTTTCGCTTCGCGGACGGGCCGACCGACGAACGGTAATTTTTTCAGTTCCACGGAATATCATACAAATAAAAATACCTCAATTTTAAAAAATATGTCAAAAGCTGCTGAGTGCTGATCTATTTTTAGATTGCGTTAAAATAGGAATTCTAAAGAATACCAAAATATAACTTATTTATTTTATTTTTATTTATTTGGGAAACAATAGTACAAGTAAATTAATGAAAAAAAAGATCCATGTTGATCATGAAAACTCCTTTTGAAGTTAGTCAAAAATCATTATTAACTTTCTCTATAAGAGTGAAAATTTAGATAACCCTCTCAGACTTGCAAAAACTAAAAGTACTTATGTACCTTTCTTGAAACGTCATGCAAACATTCAGTATAATCCTAAAAGATCTTAACTTTGTACTAGAAAAACATCTACAACCTAAAAATGTACTGAATAAACAAGACGAAAGATCTAGAATCTAGATCACAGAGTACCAGAAGTAAATAAATTTTCGTAATTACCTAATATCATCGAAATTTTAAAAGTTTGCAAGAATGTTCCAATCTCCTTTTTTTGCCATGTAGACAGACGAGCCCACGGTCCACCTGATAGGAAGTGGTTACCGTCGCTCATGAACCTCTGCAATGTCAGGGGACACTGAGGGGTCGCTACCTACGATCTAACTTTAAGTGCCCTCCTCAAGCCTAGTTTGAAGAAGGACAAGTCATAACGCTCAGGGAATACCGAGAAGGGAGTTCATTCCATAGCCATACTTAAATAATAACCATATAATAGCCATACTTAATAAATAATAAATTTACCTATGTTGCAAAAATAAAACTTATTTTACCCAAAAAATTACAAGTATTTTCACAGTTTTATATGTATACTAGCTGACACGCGCAACTTCGTCTGCGCCGAAAAAAAAATTGGGGGTGGACTACCCCTAACATTTAGGGGATGAAAAATAGATGTTGGCCGATTCTCATAGGTTTTCTCAAATTTCATCAAAATCGGTCGAGCCGTTTCGGAGGAGTTCAAGTTCGAACACCGTGACACGACAATTTTATATATTAGATTTAGTGCTAATGAATAACATAACTCGTATGCAGCGCTTATTTGTTTCAATGAATTACACGCCACTGATATAGAGACCAAATAAAGAATCTACTTGACTTCTCTATAGTTGGCTGTGTCTAGACTGAGTCTTATTTATTCCTAGTTTTATTCTCACAATACATCTTACTTATCTGTGAACATGTGTTTTCACGCTTTATCTGATCCTGTGACTTCCATTCGTCTCCATTTGTAGGGAAACTGATAAAGAAATGGCTTTGAAAACATAAGGAAAAGTGACTAAACAATTTAGTTTATCTTTGTTATGTTTGTGCTCTATGTTCGCGCAATTGATTAAACATCCATTTTGGAAGTTCATCAAATAAAAGAAACATACAAGGCATAAAAAGAGAGAAAAAAAAACTTGAGAGGTGTCATGGGACACCCGAATAGAACGAAGTTCCTTTCGATTAAAAGATATCATATATTTTTTTTTCCTAACGTAACGCGCGATAAGGAAATTGTTTTAAAAGATTTTGATCACAGCGCCATCTAGCGATAATCATCTAAAACAAAAAAAGTGTCGTGACAAGTTTAAAAGTGTCATGACAACTTTTCGTGAGATTTTTTTCCGTCTTCCGCCCCCTTTCGATAACACGCGATAAGGAACTTCGTGCAAATAACAATTGAAAGTTTATAACATTGTCGCATAGGCAATACATCACTTAATGATCAAACATAATTTATAAGTTGCTGCTCGCAACGTCGTGGCGTGAACCCTATAGAACATTTTTTTTCCCGGCGAATTCCTAACCTAACTATTCGAATTCTTAACTGTAAAAACTAGCATTGAACTTCAACGAACATCCCAAAAAATTGGTCAAATTGGTCCAAGCGTTGTTTAGTTCTGCGCTTACCAAGACCTTTTATATTTTGGATTTTAGCTATAATTGTAAAATCAGCAATATAAAGCAAAATATACCTCAAATAAACATTCTTTTCAGTATATCAGTGTTACTTAACCACGCTAAGAATTATCGGAGCAAAAATAAAATTTGCTAACAAGCTCCTGGGGTAAAATTTATATCCGCATCTTTCTATTAGCTTTCAGCTTCTGCTAGCTAGAAACTCTAATTAAGACTAAAAAGTTGGACGACCAAGTTTTACTGCGGACTATCTTTGAAAAGAGTAAAGGTAAGTTTGAGATGCCTTATTTTAGTTAAGTAACGAGTAAGGCTTGATCTACATATTACTTTTTATTTCAAAACATTAATAGTTTTTTTGACTTCTTTTTTCTTCTACTATAAGGTCAATGATTACTTGGACGATTGCACAAAGTGGGAATGAGTAGTATTGTATAATACTGTTAAAATACTTTTAAAAAATATATGCTCATATATGTTTATTCCTGTATGTGTTTTCTTCATAAAGAAAGCTTGTCTATGTCTATGTCTATGTCTCATAAAAGAAAAAAGACATGCCCGCTGAGTTTCTTGCCAGTTCTTCTCAGGACGGTGGCTACAATTATTATTTTTTTGTGTCCGAACTGGTGGTAGCTTTTAACTTTTGACGTCAACAAGAATGAGTACATCATCAATGTTGAAAATAAAGTATTTCATTTCATTTACTTGTATCTTTAGAATGATTTTTAAGATAAATTCAGCGGAAAATGGACAATCTTCTTCAATCGAAATTTAAGAAAATTCCTATCTATTAGGGGGTAGATAACGTCTTTGCTGGCTCTCACATTACGGAGATTCATGGATACCAGTAACCGATCCCTATCAGGTGAGCCGTTTGTTTGACCTATTTAACAATCAATCATTTTTTACTGTGTTCTCTTTATTTTTGAACTTAATCACTGCTCATGCCTAACACTAAGGCCGATAATATCGCCATCTCTAATTAGTTCACTAAATATAAAAACACACTAGATTTATAAACATATATGGGGTGATAACAAGGGAAACCAACCTATTCACCGTGCGGGTAGTTAGAAGTGGAGACTTGCTATAAATACAGGCGCCGGCCGCTGTTATTATTCATTGGTGTTTGAATTGTCGAGGCGAACGTACCTCTTGATGTAAAAGCAATAAACTGTTAAAACTCGTTATTTTGAAGTTTTTATTCAAAAGTGTTGATCATCGAGTGTTCAAGTGGACATTGTGACGTCATTCCTGACAAAACCAAATGAAGATCGACTAATTACAACGTAATTACACCTCAACACACTATTTACGCCGTCATATGTTTTGATACTACAGTACCAAAATAGAAAATTTTGATCAAGTTTTTTTATTTATATAAACTTCAGCAGCTCATTCAAAGCAGTGAGAACGATCCCTATATTCTATAGCTTATAAACCTCGCAGCACTCTTAATTAAGACGAAAACTACAAGCTAAGAGTGAAAACTTGTTCGTCAAGTTACACAGCAACTTACAGCGGGAAGTATTGAAAAGGAGGGGAGAAGTTTCCATTAGTTTATTTGCTTTAGGCCGATTAAACTCTCATCGCTGTGCATCTCATTAGTGTTGTGTGTTATTTAAACAAATAATTAAATTTTTAAACGAGCACTGAAAAAAGTATTTAAATGTACCTAAGTCTTATGTAGCTGCCCCGCAGTGTTTCTTGTCATGGCAAATGTCGTCTGCTTAAATGGCTATAATAAAAAATGCAGAAGTATGTCTTTCTTTTCGTTCCTGGTAATTGCTGAAATGGTTTGATTTTCATGACGGAAGCTTTTGGACCGGTTTTCATTAAGTTGACTTTATTTTTATATATTGCCCCTTATAAAAAATACGTGGGATCGTAATACACAAAGCATAATCTCTAAAAGCGCCTTACCTATCCAATTTATTTACTACTAGCTGCCCCACGCAACTTCGTCTGCGTCGAAAAAATAAAAAAAAAAATTAGGGGTGGACTACCCCTAACATTTAGGGGGATGAAAAATAGATGTTGGCCGATTCTCATAGATACCGGATAAGCACAAAAAATTTCAACAAAATCGGTCAAGCCGTTTCGGAGGAGTTCAAGTTCGAACACCGTGACACGAGAATTTTATATATTAGAAGATTACAAAAGAAAACTATTATTTTTCGAATCGGTACACTAATCTCCGGAAAACACATTTTCTTTCTTATCCCGTTCCTGAGAGAGGAAATAATTGTCCGAAATGAGTTTTCTCTTTCGCTAACTGTTCTTATTCTCGTAAGTTGTTATTAATTGAAGATTTTTTGATTGAATACTTTCATGCATTTTCAACGGGTTCTTACCACGTTATTTAATTAATTGAGTTGTCTCGATATTTATTTAACAGGGGTGACGGCCTCAGATTATCGAGAATCCAGTGCTAAACACAACAGTCACTAAGGGTTCATGCTCAGAGAGTCTTGTAGATGCAGTGAGTGTGGTGTGAGTTCGAGTTCCAGTGGTACTACCCAAAAGCGAACGAGAAAGAGGGTAGACAGATTTGTTTGCTCTTAAATCGACGCGTAGTATTCAGTCTTCTCGTGATCATGACGTTTGCAACAACGTTGAAATATCGAAACAACTCAATTCATTAAATAACGTGGTAAGAACCCATTGAAAATGCATGAAAGTATTAAAGAAAACCGCGAGTGTCTGAATAAGTTTAAACATAAAACAATTAACGAAACAAACTTCTAATATCTAGGTACTATAAAGATAATAAAATAGCATTTACTTAGCACAAAACTTTATGTATTTTTGATTTAATAGTATTTTGTTATTTTATAGTCGGTGCTAAATCCACTTTTTTCTGAGAAATTGAATTTTATAGTTTGTCGTGGGTTACCAATTACCATACCTATTCGGTGTTTTCCGCTATAACTTGTTCTTCTTCAAACAAGGCTTGAAAAAAATCCATAAAGGTCCTCCGTAGATAGCGATCCCGGTCCCCTGACAATGCAGAGGTCCATGAGCAACGGTAACCGCTTACAATCAGGTGGCTCCTTAGCACATCCGCCTTCGAGGCAAAAAAATAATAAAAAATAATGAGTAACATTGTGCCTATGTAATGGGATTTCAGAGAAGGGGTGAAACGCGTATTATTCCAAGATGAAAAGATGATAAAAGATTTTAATTTAAAGATAAATATTAAATGTTTAAGTACTTTTCATTGTTAAATGTTTTTGTTGTTTTAAATTAACAATTACAACACTTGTTTTGTTCAAATCTTTTTAACGAGTTTAAGTGCATAGAAAGATAGTGTTTATGATAATATTATCAACTAAGGAACTGCTAAAATATACAGGGTGATTTCTTAGTGAGGGTACATATTGATCATATGAGGTCATGGTAGCTGATGGTTATATACGACCAGTAAAAATATTATTACCAAAAAATATGGCCTAATGCCTTAGTAATCGCAACTTAAAAATATCTAAAATTCTTGCAAAATGATGGTTTTTCGACAGCTGATGGGTGTGGCGGAGGTGTGGGGTGCGCGAAATCACTAGAGGTCGTTAGTCAACACTCTTTTAGCCGAAATTGTTTATGTTTGAGGTAGTTTTGTCGAATTTAGATTTAAAAAAAAAAGGTTTTTTTTGTTATTTTACCTATTTTTTATAATATTCCGTATTAGAACAGAGTACTCATCACCCTCCTGCAATATGTACCTTCTTTAAAAAATCACCCTGTATAGACCGGGTACCATCAAACGAACGAGAAAGAGGGTAGACGGATGTGTCTGCTCATAAGTAATCTACCCGCAGTCTTCCCGTGATCATGGTGCTTGCAACAGTGTTAAAATATCGTGATTGTTCATTTAATAAAAATCGTGATAAGAACCCGTTTAGTAATTGTGTTAGTGATGTAACCACGAGTTCTTAAAGAAATTCATTTAGACCTGGTACATGAGGTCACCGACATGAGACATGTTCCTAATTCCTATCGACCTCGCATCGCTGAGGTTCACGAGTAACGGTAACCGCTTACTTTAGGTGGACCCCAAATACGTTTGTTCGTCTTATTCGTATTTGTTTGTTAGTTAATTCTTGGAAAAAATCGTAAAGAAAGCTGCATATCGGAAAAGGGTTCTGAAAATCCTTCGAAGATATGTTAAGTCCCCAATCCGCATTGGGTAAGTGTACCTGTACCTGTACCAACCCATTACTGCCCACTGTTGAGCTCAGGTCTCCTCAAAAGAGGGATTTGGCATAGTCCACCACGCTTACCCTCTTCTGAGGAGACCTGAGCCCAGCAGTGGGCAGTAATGGAATGATACAGTACAGGACAGTTACTTAATTCTCTGCCATGTATGTAGACGAGCCAACGGGCCACCAGTAATGTGTTTCTTTGTCTTGCAATAAATAAAAGAAAACTGTGAAAAAGTCACAAATAAAAATCCTACGGGATAGACACAACCCCTATTCATAAATGAAAACAAAGCCATACAAGAAATACCCATATTTTCACACATAACAAACATTTCCAAACATCCGTATTCTCACCACGCACCAAATCGCCAAATATTGGCACAACACTTTTTACACGCCGTATAACTACACAAATAAATGTATGTGGGAAGTTATATTTTGTAGCTTTTCGGGATTTATAACGGACAAAATTTCACGATTTGCTTTGCGTTTTTGTGTGTTCTTTACTTTATGAACCGATTTCGATGTTTAGAAGCAGATTTGAACATTATCTCGTATAAATTTGATAAATATTTAATTGGTAGTTTTTGTGCTATTCTTGAGAAATCGAAGTCGGTTGTCTTAATTTTTGTACTAAAAATATTATTGGGTAATATACGCTTGGATAAGAAGTCAGAATTTAGTAGGCTTACTACTATACGAGGCTTAAAGAAAGTCCTTAAAAGGTAGGCCGTAGGTAGCGGCCCCGCAGTGTCCGCTGACATTGCAGAGGTCCATGAGCAACGGTAACCACTTACGATCAGGGGCCCGTTAGGTCGTCTGC
Organism: Trilocha varians; assembly: GCA_030269945.2. Taxonomy (NCBI): domain Eukaryota; kingdom Metazoa; phylum Arthropoda; class Insecta; order Lepidoptera; family Bombycidae; genus Trilocha; species Trilocha varians. Next base: position 2,274,426 of record AP028259.1, read on the forward strand.
CTGCAAGGCAATAAAAAAAAAAAAAAGATTACCACACATTTTCAGCTTAAATCTTCCGTGATTGCTAAGTGAAATCTCTAGTCTAGTTCTATTTTTATTACATCATAGATAAACGAGCCTACGACCCGTCTGGTGGTAAGTGGATACCGTTGCTCATGACCCTCTGCAATACCAAATTGTGATTAGAAGAAGATTGTTATATTATTGCAGTAAAATATATACTTTTATATCTTTTTCACTGTGCCATCTTTCAGACTAAATTGTGCGCAGGTAAAGATAATAAAACTTCTAAATTCAATTTAAATAATAACATAATATGATCACATATCAGTAAATGTCGTAACATTAAATAAATCTTCATTTGTCGTGAAAGGAAGCGAAGGTATTGGATGAGCGCCAACAACCCAGAGCTAAGTTAGATCCTCAGAGTTTGTAACAAGCTACGACTGTTACAGAAACTATCAGAGCAGTTTTAAGTAAACTTAAACTACAAGATAAATATTTTGTAGAAACGAAAACGATGGACTACTATTTTACAAGCTTTATATTAACTTGCACTGGATGTAACTATGTAGGTTCGGATGGAATGTTGCAGGCAAAATTTGGCACACTTAACAGTTTTCGATTTAGCTGACATTTTGCACGCAGATGTAGGTATACCGCGTTACAATGCAATAATATGACAAAATGGCGCTGATCTGATTATGGATTCGGAAGGTGGTCATAGGAACTTTTGTACTAAATATGATAGACCTATTGTGTTTAGGCTCGTTTTACTTGTATTAGCTATTAGTTAGTACTCTACTGCTACAAGATATTCAGAATCTTAAAAGGTTGTAAGTAAAAAGTTTTCTTTAAAGTAAATTATTCAACAGTAGCACGATGTAAATGAAATTCGATCTTCATATTACGATCTGTGACTAAATCAGAGTGCTTCTTTCCATAATCTGCATTTAATGTGCTTCTCATCATCATTACCAACCTGTAAACGTCCACTGCTGGACATAGGCCTCCACCAAAGATTTTCAATGCGACCAGTTGGTAGTGGTAATGTGCTTCCACTGCAACAACATAATACTACGTTGTCAAATTACGATTCACTAAAATATTCCTACTGAAGCAGAAATATCAATAAATCATAATACATTTTAAAAAAACTTGAGAGGTGTTATGGGACACCCGAATAGAACGAAGTTCCTTTCGATTAAAAGATATCTTATATTTTTTTTCCTAACGTAATGCGCGATAAGGAACGTGTTTTAAAATATTTTGATCACAGTGCCTTCTACCGATAATCATCTAAAACAAAAATAGGGAACGTGTTTTAAAAGATATTGATCACAGCGCCATCTAGCGATAATCATCTAAAACAAAAAAGTGTCGTGACAACTTTTCGTAAGATTTTTTTCCGTCTAGCCCCCTTTCGATAACGCGTGATAAGGAATTCGTTCCAATACACCAATCCATGAGCATATAGGTACATCCAACGAAACCAAATCAATGAATTTCAAAGCCAAAATCGATATTGAAATCGATCTTAAAGCAGTCCTTATGGAGGTTCCAAGGGAAACCCAATTTGTTCTTATGGGATTCATCGTGTATCAGGCCCGAAGTCATATAACCAAGACCGAAGGGTTTCTCTTTGTTCTGGTTTAGTTTACCATAACATCGATAAAGTGAGAAGGGATCGGATATAGGATCCCAAAATTAACATAATTTTGCGTGATTTATCGATAGTATAAGAGTATAATGTATCTTCGATATTAACATGACAATGTTTACAATAATGTGGGCAAACTATTGTTTTTATTATCAAGTTAGTAAGTAACTAGTTATTATATTGTTGAATTCTGGCTTTTTTTTAGTCGGAGGAAATCACCAGATCCCCGGTGTGTGGGAGTTGAACTGCACTAAAACCTCCAACCGAACCCCGACTGAGGCCAGAACCCAGCACGGGGTTTGGAGAAACGGCGCGACGCGTTACGCACTCGGCACTCTTTCCCGTCGCGCCGCCCCCTGAATTCTGGCCTATGCCGGAGTTCAGACGCTAAGTCTGAGCGTTTAGTTGAATTTCCACATATCCCACTCCGCCCCGCGGGTGGGAGTCCGGCGATTTTCTCTTGCTGAAAACAGTTGAAGATACAGTTGACTTATCATCAAAAAATCTTGAACTTTTGGTTGAAAAAGCCAACATTCGTATTCGCATTTGCGATGTCGAAAATGTAAATTCGGCAATATATTAACATTCACAACATCCCTAGTCGCTAGTGACGCTGCAATGGTTTTTAAGCAACGGTAGCCATGTACCATCATCATAGGCCGTATACTCGTTCACTTATAAAACGTAAAAACAATCTACTTCCCTTCATGTACTGTTTGACACAAAAAAAGTTGATGTATCTTTCAAACTTTGCAAGCAACAGTCACAGACTTTGTAGCTATAACTAAAAGACCCAAAACTTAGGCTAATCTCAAGTTCCGACGTAAAAACTTCAGGACAACTTCATTGTATAAGTTTGTCTTTAAAAACTTGAAGAAAAAACACTCATAAAGAATGTAGTATCATCTGTATGAAGCTATTTTAGTCTTCATGTTGCGCCTTCTTCAAAAACTGATTGGAGACCGTTTTGTATTATTTAGAAAGATCTGTTCACATACACTGTGAAATAATTTTATTAAGTCGCATATTACTGTTACGAGGTGAGGTTCGGGATAAGTAATTAAACACGGTTTTATACTTAAGAAGACTAAAATTTATTAAAATCACAACTTGAAACACAAAAACTAACACTTTAAAAACACTTTTCGCACTTGTTACACTTGTTCGCTTCGATGTGTTCACTTTCGTATTCCGAGTGGAACTGCCGTCGCATTCGGGTCTTCTCTTGGGCCGGTGGGTGGCCCGAGGTAACCGGACCAGACGATGGTCTGTTGCGGTGGTTTCATGCGCCGACTGCAACAACAGCCGGGGACGGGGAGAGGCCTCTCGGCCAGGTGGTGTCTCCTCGACGTAGAGGTGGGGTGCACCACGAAGTGATGCGATCGGGCCCGCAGGAAGGCACACCGGCGGGCGATCAGCTGGTCACTCCAGGAGTTGTCAGTCCGGTGAGTGCTGCAACCCACCGCTCTGCGAGGTCGATCCCACCGAGACAAAAGGCGTCCCGGCGGGCATCCGTCCGCCAGTGGTGAGGAGCGTCGTATTCTTCTTGCTGGAGAAGAAGGTCATTCTAGAACATTCTCGTAACATTACTATAGGAATTTTGTAAAAGTTATGATTCGAAATCTAATTGTTATGCAATTAATCTTTTCAAATTACATCAAGCAAAAACACTGTCGTAATTTGCGTAAATTGACACTGGTTGCAATTACATTAGGTATAGTTCAAAAGTATGAAAAACTATCCATAAAATAATAATATAGAAAAAAAAATAGGTTCAAAATGCTATATTTTTATTTAATTCGTTTTCTAAAGACGTTTTATAAAAGTACTCGACAAGTAAAATATTAAGAACTTCAATATCAGTTTTTAAATACGTTCATTTAACAAACAATCTTAAACTTGACAAAAATGATTAAGTATAACGAAATAAATAAACAATGTAATATTCCATACATCATCATCATCATCAGCCTATAGACGTCCATTGCTGGACATAGGCCTCTCCCAAACCTCGCCACATCGACCGGTCCTTCGCCATCTGCATCCAGTAACCTCCCGCGATCTTGACCAGATCATCGGTCCATTTTGTGGGAGGTCTACCAACATTGCGCCTACCGGTTCATGGCCGCCACTCCAGAACTTTTCGGCCCCATCGGCCATCCGTACATACATCCGTACATATTCCATACATACCACAAATTATTTACCTTCTTCCAATTTCCCAGACGCTCGTATAAATAATGAATGTCTAATCCCAAAGATGAATAGCGACTAAATGACGAAGCATTAAAACAAGGATACGATGTGTGGAACAAACTTACAAATGACTGGAGGAACGTGAAACTTATAGTATGACGAGCTGTGAGTGAAAATGCACTTGAACACATTAAGGGTTACTAAGGGGTGGGCCATATAAAGTTTGCATTTTCCAAAAGTTTGACTGTCATGTTGGCTGTGTGGCATGTTGCGCAATCCTGTTGAAACCAAATTTCGTCCATGTCATACTCTTCAACTTTTGGAAACATTGACCGTAACGGCGGCTCCTTGCTCATTTTCGAATGATGCCGCCGGACCAAAACCCACACCAAACCGTAACTCTTTGTGGGTGCATTGGCTTCTCAATGGTGACGTCTGGATTTTCCAACCCCCAGATGCGACAATTTTGCTTATTGATATAGTCTCCGAGGTGAAAATGGGCTTCATCTGAAAAGACGATTTTCCGGTAAAAATGCTCATCTTCGGCCAAACGATCTTCTGCCCATTGAGCGAACCGAAAACGTCCCATTTCGTAAATGTCAAACCTTTAACTAAATTATGAACACAAATTGAATGACATTTGAGCTGTCATTCTCTAAATAAACAGTAGTTCAAAATGCAAAGTTAGATTGGCCTACCCATAATATCTAATAAGTTTTACTAGCTACTTGATTTTATTCTGGAACAAAATAGACATCAAAAACTTTCTTACATCGCGTGTGCTGCGAAAACTTTTGATTATAGAACAAAATGATGTACTACGGGTTTGTAGATCTTTTAAAATCTAACAGCGTTGCCTGAACCCCTTTTTGACGCAGACACAATTGCGAGAAACAGCTAGGAAAAAATAAAGTCAGATTGAAGACCTGTGAATCATAGTACTCAATCACAACTGATGAAACTCTTCAATGTTTTATCCGACATGCTGTTCACGTTACATTTTCTGTAATCGTGAAATATGAACGCACCTTAAGGAATAAAAATAAAATGGTATCCACTTCGGGGCGCCGAGAGACTCGAAGGGAAGATTACAATTTTACCGAGCCATTACAAAATAAGTAATGATCGTAATTTGAATAAAATTTTCGAAGGAAACATCCCTGAATGTTTTATAAACGTTGAAACAGAGTAATCGGGGATAAATTACTTTTGCATTGGAAGTTTAGTTAAAAATAGATGTATGACGATTATACAGAGATCTTGGGATATTTTATTTTTTTTATTGCCATGTAGGTAGACGAGCCAACGAGCCACCTAATCGTAAGTGGTTACCGTCGCTCATGAACCTCTGCAATGTCAGGGGACATTGAAGGGTCGCTACCTACAACCTAACTTTAAGGACCCTCCTCAAGCCTCGTTTGAAGAACGACAAGTCATAGCGCTCTGGGAATGCCGAAGAAGGGAGCTCCTTCCATAGCCGGATGGTGCGTGGCAAAAAAGTGTTCCTGAAACGGACCGTTTATGTTTGATGTTTGAAAGTCTATTAAAGCCGATCCAAGGAAGAAAAAATATAGCTGGATTTAAGACCTAATGCAGGTAAACAAAACATAAAGAGATTCGTAATATGTCGGGAGTAGGTCATCAAATTGTATTGTTTTTATGTTTGTTGCATAGCTTAATGTATGAAAGAAGATGGTCGCTGTGAGTCGCATTTATGTTATCCAAATCTAACTAAGTCTAAAAGTCTTGGGGATGTTTAAAAGTGAAGTATTTAAAATATTTATAAGCAGTTTCATATTCATTTACTTGCTCATTTTTTACATTATATTTAAAATAATAAAAATATTTTAAAAAATAAATTTAAAAATACAATATAAAAAACAGAGGGCCACTGGAGACGGGCCATCAGTGGTCAATCAATCTGCTCTAAGGATAACAGTCAAAAACCAAAACCAAACTCAATTTAGAATTCCATTTGCGTATTTCACACACATTCGGTAGAATACCTAGTAAGCGATATATCTAACCGATGCAATCAAGATTATCAGCTCAGATCTTCAAGGGACATGACATCAAAGGTTCACTGCATGAGGCAAATTGAAATGGTAGTAAGCTTTGACCCAGAATAGTCGTAGCTCAAAGGAACTATTAACTGAGGTTAATAAACAAGACTTATGAGAACTGAAATTGGTGTACTTTACTTCAATTTAAATATAGTAGTAATGACGAAGAAGATCGTCTATTCTTTAAGCTTTTATTTAACTTGTATTGGTATTAGTTATATTGACACATCAATTGTCGATTGAGTTGCACGTATTTGTATGTACCTAAATCGCATCACAATGCAAGCAAAATTAACCGGCAAATTAACCTGCAATTAAACTTTGCGATGAGTTGTTTGAGTACTTTTTTGTAATAATATGATACAATGGAGATGATTTAGTTGGAATTGAAAGCTAGTCATAAGAACTCTATCATAATCATAATAATATTATAAAGGCGAAAGTTTGTAAGTATGGATGTATGTTTGTTACTCTTTCACGTAAAAACTACTGAATGGATTTGAATGAAACTTTACCACAATATAGCTTATACATCAGAATAACACATAGGCTACAATTTTTGATAATACGGGACGAACCTGAAGTCCACGCGAACGAAGTCGCGGGCAAAAACTAGAACTAAATAAGATAGACTAGACGAGTTTAGGCTCGTTTTACTGGTCTACATTCCGTTTCTTAATGATCTTAAAAGCTTAAAAGCTTTTCACATTTTTTATTATTTATTTGAAATACAAGCAATCAACCTTAGTTTTGCAACGTAAATGCTGTATTTCCACTACCATTTTTCTAACCTAACGCAGCTGTTCCAAGTGTAAAGCCATGTAATTCACAGTAATGAAGTCCACACGAACCGTGTTATCTAGAAATTTGCAAGTCAATAGCGAGCCCTGTTCTACCACTTGGCTATTTCCGAAAATCTGGAATTCCAGACTTGCTGGTGTTAATACTGCAGTGTCTTTAGCTAAACTGTTATTGACAAAAGTATTAAGATTCTTACATACTCACTGGTCCTCGCAACTTCGTCTGCGTCAATAAGGGGTTCTGGCAGCACTGTTAGATTTTACTAAGACCCAAACCCGTAGTACATCATTTTGTTATATAATCGATAGTTTTCGCAGTACACGCGATGTTTTGGAACGAAGTTCCTTATCGCGCGTTATCGAAAGGGGGCTAAACGGAAATTCTTATGAAAAAGTTGTCACGACATTTTTTTGTTTTAGATGATTAATGCTAGATGGCGCTGTGATTAAAATCTTTTAAAACAATTCCTTATTTTGTTTTATATGATTAAAGCTAGATGGCGCTGTGATCAAAATATTTTATTTAAGTTATAATAATTAGTTAGTTTCAAACGTCTGTCTCTCTCTCTCTCTTATAGATAAAATTTTATTACAGTTCCCTCACTAATTAATCGAAAGGAACTTCGTTCCATCACCCGCATGGACTTGACACCTCTCAAGTTTTTTTTATTTTTTTTATTTTTATAGATAAAAGAGCCTACGGCCCTCCTGACGGTAAGCGGTTGACGTTGCTCATGAACCTTTGCAATATCAGAGCATATTTTTGATAAACATCCTTCAAGATGATGGAAAATTCCGTAGAATGAACTCTACTTCAAGAACACTACCATCACTAAATTGTTACAATAAACGATTTCTGGTAGTAAATTAACATATCAACTACATTTTGCAACAATAGCAGTTTCAATTTGTATGGCTTCTATCCTTTGTTGCAAAGTTCGGGAGTTCTCCGTATAAAGTTCGGATATTACACGCCAAATGCTTTGCAACGTTGTATGTACGTAACGCGATTAGTTTTGGTGGAAAGTAGGCAATATTATTTAAACTAACTGATCCTCACTACTTCGTCTGCGTCAAAGAGGGGTTCAGGCAGCACTGTTAAGGTACAGTTACACATGCTAGTTAGTAGCATGCTTTTTAGTATGCTTATTAACATACTTGTTTCACTTACACTATTACTAAACGGGTTCTTACCACGATTATTTTTAATTGAGAGATTATTTTTAATTATTTAGTTGTTTCAATCACTTCTCTCATCTGTCTGTATCGTCTGTACTCATTATTAGCAATGTTTCGACACACGTACCACTAAGTAGCAACATATCAAAAGTAGCATCATCATCATCATCAGCCTATAGACGTCCACTGCTGGGCTGAACATAGGCCACCCCTAAACCTCGCCACATGGACCGTACGCCACGTCGATAAAAGTAGCATGCTTTCGTGCTATTAACTAGCATGTGTACCTTTAGCTGTAACTGTACGTTTAGATCTTTATAAGACCTACAAATCCGTAGTACATCATTTTGTTCTATAATCAATAGTTTTAGCAGTAAAAAGATTTGTGGTATTTTTTTACACCGTGGTTTACATTATTAGAGTTTGAGTACGGTCCTCTAACTTTATACAAAATTTAATATAGCATATTATTATGTTAACGGAAATATTGTGGCTTCCCAACAGTGAAAGAATTTTTCAAGTCGGTCGTTTTTTTTATTTGTATCTGTTGTGCCATCCACACAACAGAACAAAAAGTAACAATTAAAACAATTCTTGACAACTTCAAAAGACACTCCAATTATTTCTTTTAACAATCGTTCTTGTTACACAGAAAAAACTTGTAGAAAACACCAGAAAAAGTCTTTATTCTCACTACAAAAGATTTTATCCGTTTGATGGCTGTTTGGTTCCCAGAACAAGAAAACATAGATATTTTATACACTAGATATACAGGGTGTTGGTGCCTGGTGAAACAATACGTTAAGGGCTTAATCTACATCACATTTCAAATCATATACACATACTTTTGAAACGGAGATAGTTAGTTAATTTTCCCATACAAAGTTGAAAAACTATTATTTTGTATTATTTTTGACAACCCTACCCTGACCTACATTTAGCGTGCTATATCTATTTTCACGTACACAGGCGCATGTATCCTGTTTAGAATGTGATTTTTGTCCCGTGTATTATTACAATGTTCTATGATACAGGAGGTGACTAGCCGGCTTAAGTCTTTAGCTGTTAGTGTAGGTCAGTACGGTAGGGTTGATCCTGCACAAATTAATGCGTAGTTTTGATTAGTTATAACTTATGATATATTATGCCTAGAAAACCCAAACTTGGTGAATGGCTTCTACATCAAGTATACTATTTGCTGTGAAAGTATTGTTTCATCGGATTTTAACACCCTGTATAGATAGATAGATATATACTAGCTGATAATAAGCATCATCATCATCAGCCCATACTCGTCCACTGCTGGACATAGGCCTCTCCCAAAATACGCCACTGAGCTCGATCTTCTGTTCGTCTCATCCAGTTGTTACCGGCCACCTTTCTTAGGTCATCGTTCCATCTATCAGGCGGCTCTGCGAATCAGCAAGCTGAAGTGGCAATGGGCTGGGCACATATGTCGAAGAACTGATGCCCGATGGAGTAGAAGGGTTCTAGAGTGGAGACCGCGATGTGGTAAACGTAGCCCCCCTGCTATATAATAAACAACTTCACAAAAAGGCAGTTTTTACCTAATTTGTTCAATTTCATTTTACTATCCTATTATCCATAATTTTATTGATAATATAATTTGCCTTTCTCGACATTTAAACTGCTTAAAACTAAAACATTTTTTTCTAATTAACGAAACCAGCGGTTCCTGAGATTAGCGCGTTCAAGCTCTTCAGCTATACAGGGTCTAACTTGGATCAGCTAGAGTGGGATGAATGATTTGACGAAATACAATTAAAAACCACTTATTTTTAGAAATGGTTAAACTGTTTTATGCATTACTATGGTGTATGCAAACTTCCATAAAATTGAAAATAATAACCGATTCCAAAAAGTGGTTCTAAGTTGTATTTCGATAGGTCATTCAACCTCCTTTAGATGGTTCAAAGTTATAGATCTATCCTGTTTCTTTTTTCTACAGTAGCCTTTAAAAGCTACAGTTTTGGAAAAGTACTTAAAAATACTATTTAAAAAATATATATATAGGTACAGCACTTCAAAAACACCGAACATGAGCTCCAAAAAAAACGCATTAACGAAATAGCCATAGTTTCGTTTCATGGGCAGTTGTCCTAATATCTTTTGTCCTGGATCAGTGGGTTTTGTATACGAATTACTTCCTTTATGTTCCTAAGTGATCCAATTTTATAGTAATGTGTGAAATTAAATGAACACGTAAGTAACTGTGAAAGTAAAAAATCATGAGTTTTTAATGCATCTTCACACACAGTTTAATTCATTTAGCTGATTTGGATAATTATTTTTTCCATTATGCTATGTTTAAAAAATGCTTTGAACGTCCAAACTTGACGCTTTGCGCGTGTTCATTTCTGGATAAACCGTTTTCGATGATTATTTCTTATTGGATCATAGAATCAAATACTTCAGACATAACCTCGTATAAATCTGACAAAGAGTAAATTATATACAATTTTTGCAAAAATACATTTTCCAGATACATGAGCGACGGTAACCACTTACGATCAAGTAATCCGTTGGTCCGTTCACTCATTTACGTACATTGTTGAACAAAGAAAAAAAACCAGTTAATACTCGTACATACACAGTTCGGTTCAGAAAATCATTTTTGCCCCGTACCATTCCGATTTGGAATGGACTCCCATCCGCGGTGTTCCCGGAGCGCTATGACATATCCCTCTTTAAACGAGGTTTAAGAAAAGTCCTGTATGGGTAGGTGATAGATAACGACCCCTCATTTCCCTGGCATTGCAGAGGTTCATTAGCGACGATGACCGCTTACCATCAGGTGGGCCGTAGGCTCGTTTATCTATTTCGTAATAAAAATAAAACAAAAAAACCAATAGAAAAGCAACTTATTACTAAATGTCATAACACACATATGGACCCGACAGATGGCGCTGAAGTCGGGTAAAACTACTTCTGCTAAGGAAATTCTAGTAAATAATAATTTTGTAACAAAATGCTGATGTAACAGCTGGCCTGACCGTAACCGGTGACTCACGCTCGAAATTCAGCAAAATAAACAATTTTGTTTACTTTCATTTTAATTTACATTTCATTTATTTGCTCATTTTTTACATTATATCTTTAAAAAAACAATCACAAGAAAATAAATTTAAAAATACAATATAAAAAAAGCAGAGGGCCACTGGAGACGGGGTCTACGACCCAAGCCATCAGTGGTCAGGGCTCAAGAGAGAGGAACCTCCTCACAATACGTGCCGTGTCAAGAACGACCGCCTTTTGAATCAGGCCCTTTACCCAGCCGGAGAGCGAAAGCTTCTCTAGATGACGGTCGAAGCTTTTCGCTATTAGACCGTGCACAGATACAACGATCGGAACAATGATGGTCGATTCAACACGCCACATGTCGGTCACCTCGTGGGCCAGGTCCAAATATTTTAGCAGTTTTTCTTTTTCTGCCTTCACAAGGTTCTCGTCATGTGGAATGGTGACATCGATCAGCACCGCCCGATGCGCATCCCGATCTATTATCACTATGTCAGGCTTATTGGCAACAATAGTCCTGTCAGTGATAATAGATCGGTCCCAGTAGAGCGTTACATGACCATTATCGAGAACCGGCTGAGGCCAATACTGGTAATAAGGTACAGCGGCTTCAACAAGGTCGTATTTCAGAGCAAGTTGTTGGTGGATAATCTTAGCTACCTGATTATGCCTGTGCAAGTACTCGCCGTTAGCAAGACGAGAACAACCGGAAACGATATGTCTAATAGACTCTCCCGGACGGTGACATGCCCGACAAATGTCGACCGTCCCATCCTTTAGAATATATTTACGGTAGTTGTTCGTCATGATAACTTCGTCCATAATTGCAAAGACAAAACCTTCAGTCTCTCCGAAGAGGTTACTGTATCGTAGCCAAGATACGGAGGCTAACTGATCTACATCGGGGCTCATAAGGGCCCGGTAGAACCGTCCGTGTAGTTCCTTGCTCTTCCATACGTCCGTGCGATCCGCCACACTCATTACCTTTAGCGTCCGCCAATTCTCGTTCGCTAAGGACAGCGGAGTGAGTCCCTTATCAACTGCTGCTACATTACGGTACATACCCACGCTTACCTTAAGGAAATATTCCCGAAGGTTGTTTACCTCTCGGTTGTGTAGGTCCTTGACATTTAACATGCCACGACCCCCACACTTCCGAGGAATATACAACCTCATAACAGATGAACGTGGGTGGTGCATCCTGTATGCCGTCAGCAGTCGCCGAACTTTTCTATCCAGGGCATCTAGTTCTGATTGCGTCCACTTTAGAATGCCAAAGGAGTACGTCAGTACAGGCATGACCCAACCATTGAAGGCTCGGATCTTGTTTCCGCCAGATAAGAGGCTTTTCAAAACCTTTACCAAGCGGCCGAAGAAACGATCCCTCACCGATTGTTTCATATCTGCATCGACTATACTCAAAGCTTCGAACATTCCAAGGTATTTGTAGGTTTCCGACTCAGAAAGAGATCTGAGCACCTCACTTTGGCTAAGTTGCAAACTCTCAGAGTTTACAATTTTACCTCTCTGTATATCTATGACCGCACACTTATCTACTCCGAATTCCATTCCAATAGCTTTACTAAAATTGTCGGTTATTTTGAGTAAAGATATTAGGTCAGATTTTTTAGAAGCAAATAATTTGAGATCATCCATGTACAAGAGATGTGAAATGGGCTCACCCCCTCTCTTGAGTCGGTAGCCTAGCGTTGAATCTCCAAGCAACGTGCTTAGAGGATTAAGCGCCAGACAGAACCACAAAGGACTCAGACTGTCACCCTGGAAGATACCCCGCCTTATCCTTATTAAGCTCGGGGAGGCCGGAGATCCAATATGTCCTGGTTGACGAAGAAACGTAGACCACTGACCCATGCATGAGCTAAGAAAGGAGCGTAGAGTGGGATGTATTTTATAAAGCTCTAAAACTCTCATTAGCCATGAATGGGGCACCGAATCATACGCTTTCTTATAGTCAATCCAAGCCATATGGACACCCTTTTTGCCTCGACGAACTTGTTGCGTGATAGTCATGTCAATGAGGAGCAAATCCTTTGTACCCCGAGACCCTATCTTACACCCATTCTGAGAAGGTGACATTATGTCATTTGCCGAGATATGTATTTGAATTTTGTTTCTCAGAATGGATGTAAGTAGCTTATAGATGGTGGGTAAGCAAGTTATTGGTCCATAGTTTTTAGGGTCCGAGGTATTGCCAGATTTGTATATCAGATGAGTGACCCCTGATGTCATGAAATCTGGGAGGGTTCCCGACTCGAGGGCCTGTTGAAACTGAGCAGCCATGCGCCCGTGCGAGTTGCGTATCCATTTCAGCCAGTAGCTGTGCAGCCCGTCCGGTCCCGGAGTTCGGGGCCGAACGCACCGCACAAGCTACGTCAATCGGCGTGATCGCTACGGTGTTCATGTCTGTAATAGACTCGCACGCGCGTCCGACCGACTCAGTCCACTCCCCCTCGGAGTGACCGATGGGCACCGACCAGATATTTTTCCAAAATGAGGTCATCACATCCTCATCAACTGGTGGGAGTCCATCGGTAACTCTTCCTCGAGAAGCCTCCCAGTTTCTGTAGACACTCCTCTGATTGCTCTGGAAGACTCTATTCAAGTGGTACCGCTCCGATCTTATTCGGTACCGACGAATACGGTTCGCCCATGCGCAAACTTTTTGCTTCCAGTAGTCAACACGCTCGACGACACGAGCCAGGTAGTCGTTCCTGCTGACACCGGTGTCAGCGAAGGCTCGGTCGACGAATCGCATTACGCGCGGGCGCGTGTTGCCTGCCTGGAAGCAAATAAGCTTCGCTATAAGGGTCCTGGCTGCATCTATGCGCCTCTCGATTCTGCACTGCCATTGCGGCTTACCATCATGCCGGCGGTACGTCTGGTTCGGGTTCGGGAATTTTACCCCAGCCACTCGACAGACAGCAACCGCACCGCAGTACAGAACCGAGTGGGTGTCGATAAGGTCTTCAGTCGACTCAAAATAAGGTTTTAACATGCAGTCCAGGGCCAATACCAGCGAAACATTGCGTTTACACATGGGCAACCGCGGTAAACGTGGCCGCGAGCATGGCGGGACAAACCTAAATTCTTGTATAGAGTCCTCCAGAGCGCTCCTCAAACGCTCATCGTCCTGGATACTTGCACATGCCTGCACCTGAAGCTCCTCCGCTGGTGGTATAGCTTGGGTGACAGTGACATTTACCACTTGTGTTGATTGTGGTTCATGAGGAGCAGGCAGTGCTTCGTTGCGCAATCGGTCAAGTACAGTTTGATCCAGCAACTTAAGTCGCTGAATGACCCGCACCTGATCCGCTAACCGTTGCACCGTGACGTCGACAGTTGGGCACAAGACCTGAAACAGAGGCAACATCCTTGAGCGATACGCAGTGAGGTTAGTTCCCCCCTCCGTAGCCCTGTAGTACGCCCGCATGACATTTTTATTTACTTCTTCAGACCATCTCATGCGTGGGCGCACTGCACCACTGGTAGCGGGGGCCGTAGACGAACCATTTCGGTCCGCTGGTCCCAAGCGTGCCGGTGGGCGTCCCCGACGCGCAGGTGTTGTTGTCGCAGGGGAAGGCTCGTCGTCTGATGTTATAGTTCGTCTCGTCAGTGTGTTTTCACTCGACGACCGCGACGAGCTGGTAATAGTTGGTGATGGTGCGCTTTGTTGTTTCTCTCGGCACTGACGTTTCGGGTTTCTTCTCATATCTCATAGTAATTTTTATGTATACCTGTTCAGTAATTATTGCCCAGACTATTTTCTTACATTTTTACTGTCCATAATGTGTCTTTTTGTGCAATTTTTTGCCATTTTTCCAATATTTATCTCATAATTTAATATTTTTAATTTTGACATTGTATTGTCATGACAGTTGCCAGAGAGAATTGTCATTTTAATCTCTATCCATTTATTAGCTTATTTTTTACATTATATTTTTTAAAAAAACATTACAAAAAAATAAATTTAAAAATACAATATAAAAAACAGAGGGCCACTGCAGGCGGAGTCTACGACCCAAGCCATCAGTGGTCAGGGCTCAAGAGAGAGGAACCTCCTCACAATACGCGCCGTGTCAAGAACGACCGCCTTCTGAATCAGGCCCTTTACCCAGCCGGGGAGCGAAAGCTTCTCTAGATGACGGTCGAAGCTTTTCGCTATTAGACCGTGCACAGATACAACGATCGGAACAATGATGGTCGATTCAACACGCCACATGTCGGTCACCTCGTGGGCCAGGTCCAAATATTTTAGCAGTTTTTCTTTTTCTGCCTTCACAAGGTTCTCGTCATGTGGAATGGTGACATCGATCAACACTGCCCGATGCGCATCCCGATCTATTATCACTATGTCAGGCTTATTAGCAGCAATAGTCCTGTCAGTGATAATAGATCGGTCCCAGTAGAGCGTTACATGACCATTATCGAGAACCGGCTGAGGCCAATACTGGTAATAAGGTACGGCGGCTTCAACAAGGTCGTATTTCAGAGCAAGTTGCTGATGAATGATCTTAGCTACTTGGTTATGTCTGTGCAAGTACTCGCCGTTAGCAAGACGGGAACAACCGGAAACGATATGTCTAATAGACTCTCCCGGACGGTGACATGCCCGACAAATGTCGACCGTCCCATCCTTTAGAATATATTTGCGGTAGTTGTTCGTCATGATAACTTCATCCATAATTGCTAAGACAAAACCTTCAGTCTCTCCGAAGAGGTTACTGTATCGTAGCCAAGCCACGGAGGCTAACTGATCTACATCAGGACCCGTAAGGGCCCGGTAGAATCGACCGTGTAGTTCCTTGCTCTTCCATACGTCCGTGCGATCCGCCACACTCATCACCTTCGGCGCTCGCCAATTCCCGTTCGCTAAGGATAGCGGAGTGAGTCCTTTATCGACTGCTGCTACATCACGGTACATACCCACATTCACCTTTTGGAAATATTCCCGAAGGTTGTATATCTCTCGGTTGTGCAGATCCTTGGCATTTAACATGCCACGACCCCCACACTTCCGAGGTATATACAGCCTCATAACAGATGAGCGTGGATGGTGCATCCTGTATGCCGTCAACAGTCGCCGAACTTTTCTATCCAGGGCATCCAGTTCTGATTGCGTCCACTTTAGAATGCCAAAGGAGTACGTCAGTACAGGCATGACCCAACCATTGAAGGCTCGGATCTTGTTTCCGCCAGACAAGAGGCTTTTCAAAACCTTTATCAGGCGGCCGAAGAACCGATCCCTCACCGATTGCTTCATATCTGCATCGACGATACTCAAAGCTTCGAACATTCCAAGGTATTTGTAGGTTTCCGACTCAGACAGAGATCTAAGCACCTGGCTAAGTTGCAAACTCTCAGAGTTTACAACTTTACCTCTCTGTATATCTATGACCGCACACTTATCTACTCCAAACTCCATTCCAATAGCTTTACTAAAATTGTCGGTTATTTTGAGTAAAGATATTAAGTCTGGTTTTTTAGTAGCAAATAATTTGAGATCATCCATGTACAAGAGATGTGAAATGGGCTCACCCCCTCTCTTGAGTCGGTAGCCTAGCGTTGAATCTCCAAGTAATGTACTTAGAGGATTAAGCGCCAGACAGAACCACAAAGGACTCAGACTGTCACCCTGGAAGATACCCCGCCTTATCCTTATCAAGCTCGGGGAGGCCGGAGAGCCAACATGTCCTGGTTGACGAAGAAACGTAGACCACTGACCCATGCATGAACTAAGAAAGGAGCGTAGCGTGGAATGTACTTTATAAAGCTCTAAAACTCTCATTAGCCATGAATGGGGCACCGAATCGTACGCTTTCTTATAGTCAATCCAAGCCATATGGACTCCCTTTCTGCCTCGACGAACTTGTTGCGTAATGGCCATGTCTATGAGGAGCAAATCCTTAGTACCTCGGGATCCTACCTTACACCCATTCTGAGAAGGTGACATTATGTCATTTGCCGAAATATGTATTTGAATTTTTTTTCTCAGAATGGATGTAAGTAGCTTATAGATAGTTGGTAAGCAAGTAATTGGCCTATAGTTTTTAGGGTCCGAGGTATTGCCAGATTTGTATATCAGGTGAGTGACTCCTGAAGTCATGAAATCTGGGAGAGTTCCCGATTCAAGGGCCTGCTGAAACTGAGCAGCCATGCGCCCGTGTGAGTTACGTATCCATTTCAGCTAGTAGCTGTGCAGCCCATCCGGTCCCGGACTTTTCCAGTTCGGGGCCGAACGTACCGCACAAGCTACATCAATCGGCGTTATGGATACGGTGTTCATATCCTTGATAGGCTCACACGCGCGCACGACCGCCTCCGTCCACACTCCCTCGGAGTGACCGATGGGTACCGACCAAATATTTTGCCAAAATGAAGTCATTACGTTTTCATCAACTGGTGGGTGTCCATCGGTCACTCTTCCTCGAGATGCCTCCCAATCTCTGTAGACACTCTTCTGATTACTCTGGAAGACTCTATTCAAGCGGTACCGCTCCGATCTTATTCGGTACCGACGAATACGGTTCGCCCATGCGCAAACTTTTTGCTTCCAGTAGTCAACACGCTCGACAACACATTCCATGTAATTGTTCCTGCTGATACCGGTGTCAGCAAAGGCTCGGTCAACAAATCGCATGACACGTGGGCGCGTGTTGCCAGACTGGAAGCAAATGAGCTTCGCTATAAGGGTCCTGGCTGCATCTATGCGACTCTCGATTCTGCACTGCCACTGCGGCTTACCATCATGTCGGCGGTATGTCTGGTTCGGGATTGGAAATTTTACCCCTGCCACGCGACAGACAGCAACCGCACCGCAGTACAGAATCGAGTGGGTGTCGACAAGGTCTTCAGTCGACTCGAAATAAGGTTTTAATATGCAGTCCAGGGCCAATACTAGCGAAACATTGCGTTTACACATGGGCAACCGCGGTAAACGTGGCCGCGAGCATGGCGGGACAAACCTGAATTCTTGTATAGAGTCCTCCAGAGCACTCCTCAAACGCTCATCGTCCTGGATACTAGCACATGCCTGCACCTGAAGTTCCTCCGTTGGTGGTATAACTTGGGTGACGGTGACATTTACCACAGGTGTTGGTTGTGGTTCAGGAGGAGCAGGCAGTGCTTCGTTGCGCAATCGGTCAAGTACAGACTCATCCAACAACTTTAGTCGCTGAATGGCCCGCACCTGATCCGCTAACCGTTGCACCGTGACGTCGACAGTTGGGCACAAGACCTGAAACAGAGGCACCATTCTTGAACGGTACGCAGTGAGGTTAGTTCCTCCCTCCGTAGCCCTGTAGTACGCCCGCATGACATTTGTATTTAACTCTTGGGTCCATCTCATGCGTTGGCGCACTGCACCACTGGTAGCGGGGGCCGTAGACGAGCCACGTTGGCGCGTTGACCCCAAGCCGACCGGTGGGCGGCCCCGGCGTGCAGGTCTTCTCGTTGCACGGGGCTCCTGGTCGCTCGATGTTCCGGTGGTATTCGTCAGGGAGTCAATGCCATCCCCTGACGATAGCGACGAGTCATGACTTGATGTTGGTTGTGCGCTCGCTGTGGCAACACGCCGGCATTGTCGTACGCCGTTTCTTCTCATCATTTTTATTGGTGTTTGGAATTTTTGACATTTTCACTATTTACTGTTCACAAAGAATTGTTTCAGATACTTTTTCTTGGGCTTATATTTGAGATGTTTTCTAATGCGTGTAACCAATTCAACCGTATATTTATTGTAAAATTTTCAATTTTATTTATTTTTGTAAAATTTGACGTGACGTGACACGGCGGTTGCCATAGATTTTATTTTTAATTATTATTATATTCAGCGCTGACAACGTAATTTGAGTTTATGTTTTAATTTAAAATGTGTGTCACCTACTTTTTCTCACTCTTTTCAAAACAATACTAATATCGCTGTTTTGTACACAACTTCATCGTCCAAAGTTTCAGCTCCTTCGGAAATTAGCAATTTGATCAAATTTAACTTTCAAGACTCCACCCGAACTTACATAGTTATTTACATACGTACATAATTACATCCAGTGCAAGTTAAATAAGAGCTTTAATAATATACTTTAAAGAAAACTTTTAAATACATTATTTTAAGATTCTGGATATAGCGAGTAGTAGAGTGCTAGCTAAAGACAAGTAAAGCGAGTCCAACCACGACGAGTCTATCTTGTTTAGCACAAGAGTTCCAATGACCTTCCGAATACATCATCCAATTCTTTCATTCCAATCCAGCATATTGCATTGGCACACGATACACATTTTTTTTTTTTAGTTGGAGGAAATCACCGGATCCCGGTATGTGGGAGTTGAACCGCACTAAAACCTCCAACCGCTCACACTCAGCGTCCAAACCCCGGATGAGGCCAGAACCCACGGGGTTATGAGCGACGGCGCGACGCGTTACGCCCACGGCACTCTTTCCCGTCCCGCTGCCCCCTCCGACACGATACACATAAAATGTCAGCTCAATCAGAAAACGCAAGTTAGTCTTTAGCTTGCAAGATTCTACCCAAACTTACATAGTTACATCCAGTGCAAGTTAATATAAATCTTGCAGAAGAAGGGAGTTACCTACTTCCAGACAGATCAATTCAAATTCTTCTCAAAAAGGAACTACAGTAATATTATATTCCCAAATTCAACATAAATCATGAAGATATAAACCAATTTATGTTTCATTTTTCTCGTTCACCGTCGGTCTAATGAAAAAACTTTTCGGTCGTGGTCTGCACGGGATTGGGAACAGATCTAGCTTATTTCGCAAACGTCAGACATGTAATTTATGTAGGTAAAACTATTAGTTTAAGAACTGACGGTATAAATGTAATCATATAAGTTTTTTGTAGTTATATATTTGACTAGATTTATGTGCAATTTTTCACAACACCACTGGCTGACAACGGTGAAAGAAAACATCGTGAGGAAACCTGCATATCGGAAATGGATTCTAAAAATCCTTTGAAGATATGTGAAGTCCCCAATCCGTAGAACTGACGGAGGTACCACCGAACTCATATCTATACTAATATTACATATAGAGGTAGATAATGTGACGTTTGTTAAGTTAGGATTATCTTTGGATCTACCAAACCAATTTCGATAGTTATTTTATATTTATTCTATTAGAAGAAGTAAGGTTATTTGTACTCCCCCATTTACTGAAAAAGTCGCTTCCCGATGTCTGATTTACTATTACTTAAATCAATTAAAATTAAGTAATGACTTTCCGCAAAGTCATGCGTTTAGTAGGCAAAAAATCAGCCACCATATTTCAAGAATAGTTCCCAAATAATATTATGTTAGTATTACGTCGCCTCAGTGCTTGTTTGGCCAATCTGACATTTTTTACGAAAATTACTTTTTAATGCAGTATTATAAAGAATAAAATTTCCATCTGACTGGTAAAATATTTTTTTTTAAATATTCAATTCTAAAACAATAAAAATCTCATTTCAATTTTTTTCTCAACACGGCACTTAACGAAAATTCCGTGCTTGTTTGCTGTCTCCTGTAAAATTTTCTCGAGTGCAGATTGGCCAAACAAGCACTGAGGCGACGATTAGTAAACATTTTAAGAGAACAACCAACCAATAAAATGATAGTTACATCAGTTATTTTGTAATAGCTTATATTAAAGTGAATGTTGAAATTGATAATGATTCTAGGTCGTTGGTAATGATGCGCTTGCGATTGCGTAATTTATTTAAAAGCGATAGTCATTTGTTACAGTTGTTTGTTACACATCGTCTAATTTTACGTACAACGTCAAGCATCGGTGGTTCAGTGGTAGAATGCTCGCCTGCCACGCGGGCGGCCCGGGTTCGATTCCCGGCCGATGCAAATCTTTTGATGATTTTATTTATCATAGATATTTTTATATGTTTTCTAAAAAATATATTATTATATTTTAGCTGTGTACATTTTGACTATAACAATATACTTAGTCTGATCAAAGCGTTACAAAATAACACCTTCAAAAACTTAGAAATTAAAAAATTTACATTCTCACAAGTGTAGTGAAAAATGAAGTTTATCTCATTACAATAAGGAATAGGTACACTCGTTACAGAGAATAATACAACACCAAATATGATATTATGACGGTTGATAAGCAACAGAGATCAAGTTTGATCCACATTTTTTTTTTTTGGTAATACTTTCTTGGTTTTTTTTCTAATTGTACATCTATTCGTCGAAGGATCTTTTTTGGGTTAACAAAACACACATTATTCTTGTACAAAAGTAAACTACAAGTCGGTTAAACTGCCCAACTTGACTACACATAGATCGTTTGTACTTCACAACAAGTAATAAGTAACATTAGGGCGGAATAGGGATGGGCTCGACCGGGATGGTGCCACAATGTTAGCAAGTTTCCACTTTGGGAACGTGTGGAAGCTCCTTAATGAAACTTGTTTGAACCGACTTGGAATAAAGGAGGTTGCGTTCCATTTTGAAGAAAAATATATTTTGAAGAAAAATATATTTGAAAAAAAATCTTTAAACACAAGTTTTAAATGTGCTAAGACAAATGAAAGGAACCCAAACACGACGGGTCTATCTAGTTTAATACAAGAGTTTCTATGGCTATATTTGACTCCATCATCAGATCAGCGCCATAGTACCATGATTAATGCATTGTGGGCTATCGTGAGCTATGACCAAAGGGAGATCTCCGACCGGGCGAGGTAGTGTATGCCCGGTCAGGCCGAAGCCCACTGTAGTAGATTTCAGATGTCGTATGAATGCGAAGATTTCTGTAAATGTCGTAACCGCGATTCAGGATCTCGCGCGTTATTATTGGTCGCCACAGCATAATGCAATACGCCGTATAATGTATACCTAACAGCTAAATCGGAATCCAATGAGTCAAATTCAACACGCAAGATTCCGAACTTACATCCATAGGTACGTAGTTATATTCAGCGCAAGTTAAAAAACAAAGAAATTTAATAAAACCATTTCTCACTCGAAAAAGCCACCGAATAGTAAATCCTCTGACTCACAACTACGCGCTACGCGTCGTAATAGTAGAGGAGCCCAAGCGGGGATTCCGGGATTTACTACAGCGCGGCAGATTAATATACAGGGGGTACCTTATACCCGGTTAAGTACCTCCACAAAACATGAGGCCCATATCTAAGGCCGCCCGTGAAGAATACAGGATCAGATTAGTAAAAAAAAATTGACGATCAGAAATTCTCGAGCGCGTCAGATTAAGGTAGGGTGAGTTAATTACATCCTAAAAAGTGTATATTCCAATAATCTGACAATTTGAGAGTGACGTAGAAAAAAGGAGACGGTAACAAAGTTGTAAAAAAAAAAACGTCATCTCGACATTCTCGAGCGTAGCTAAATTTTTTTGTATTTTGAAGGAAATAATTCAAGAATAATAAAAAATATATAATCTGACGATTTCCGCAAGCCGAAATAACAAAAATTCGTCGATAAAGTTAAATGCGTGCAGCTGCGTGATGCCTACATTTCCTTCTCCGCGTTTCTATTCCTCTCTCACTCTTTCTCTAGCTATGACTCTCACACCGTCACCACTCTGGTTTCTGTTGCCATGACGCTATCACAGCTGATCATAAAGACTCGTTCGTTCAATTTTTTTTTTTGAAACTAGTTTTTTTGGAATAACTTTTAACCGACTTTATCGATTAACTTCAAAAACTAATCCGCCTTTGAGCTTGAAAAACCACGTCGAGCGCCTTCAAGCTGTTCGTTCGAGAGATATCGTGAACGATAGAAACCCGAAAAGTGTTTTTCGGGATTCCGAAATTTATCTCCGAAATTTGTGAGTCGATCAAAATTACTTATGAGGATAATAAAACTGCGTCGAATGGTGCCAACCGCGTTAAAATTGGTTGATCCATTCGAAAGTTATTGCGGTTTGAAAATTCCAAAAATAGTGGTCTATGAAACTTCTATCAGACTTTCGAGCTGGGAGAGCTCAAATGCATAGATTTCTTTGAACTCAGGAATGGAATTAGCGGGAAGTTGCAGGGATGGCTTTAAAGTGAACCATTTTTCTATTTTTTTTTGTCAGATCAGGCGAATCCCTCTAGATAATCGTCAGATTATGAGACAGTACGTTTAGAACATAAAGATGAACCATATATATCTTAATCTGACGCGCTTGAGTATTTCAAAATGGCGATTTTTTTTTGCACATTATGAAAATGGCCGCGAGTTTGCGTCCCATCGAAATCGTCAGATTAGTGAACGAGAGCTTTTTTTTGGTGTACTTAACACTCCCTTAGAAAATCTGACGCGCTCGATATTTTTTTTTTTTTTTTTTCATTTTCAACCTTTAAATACAACCACCCGCATCACGCAAACGATCAGATTAACATACGTACGTTATTAAAAATACGTAAGGCATTGATGCTATCAATATCTGACGCGCTCGAGGATGTCCATGCAACAGTTTTTTTTACATATTTAAAAATCTATAGCCCCTTTCCCCACCGATGTAAAGGTATATGTCATTTAACATTTTTTTCTTCTTATCATCTAAGCTTTGCATCCCAATAGGTCTCTTCAACGCTCGAGTAAATCCCCATTTAGCATCGTCGCCTCCTCTACTATAATACAATTTCTGCCCTACGAAGCGTAGGCGTAGTAGTCAATTTGCCACATGTGTCAGATAAGCGTATATAAGGGGTGGGCCATATAAAGTTTGCATTTTTCAAAAGTTCGACTGTCATATTGGCTGTGTGGCATGTTGCGCCATCCTGTTGAAACCAAATGTCGTCCGTGTCCGTGTCGTCACTCTTGAATTTTTGGAAACCAAAATTCGTTGAGCATGGCACGGTAACGCTCGCCATTGACCGTAACGGCGGCTCCTTGCTCATTTTCCAATGATGGCGCCGGACCAAAACCCACACCAAACCGTAACTCTTTGTGGGTGCATTGGCTTCTCAATGGTGACGTGTGGATTTTCCGACCCCCAGATGCGACAATTTTGCTTATTGACATAGCCTCCGAGGTGAAAATGGGCTTCATCTGACACACACACACACACATTTCTTACAGTTTGAACTGAAAACTCACCACTTTGGAAGTAACTTTTTAATATTTCCCAATTTTGTTCAAGCGTACCTATAGCGTCCCATTTCGTAAATGTCAAACCTTTAACTAAATTATGAACACAAATTGAATGACATTTGAGCTGTCATTCTCAAATAAACCGTAGTTCAAAATGCAAACGTTAGATTGCCCACCCTTTATTAATATTACAACACTGATAGAATAATAATATTTTAAAACACTGTATCAGCAGGACACGTTATACCTAAACTACTTCATAGAATCATTTTTAAGGGTTTTTTTATATTCTGTGATACGGACCCTCTAAATACGCGTCGTAGGACGAAGCAGTGTGTTCAACTCCGGCGTAGTTGTGGAAAACGTGTGTTAGCGGCAGTGTGCTTTTCAGATTTGACTACGCCCTACGACACGTAGCGCGTAGGAAGTGTGTTTTTGCCTATTATTTCATATTTCAAAACCTGATGAAAGGCCCGCAAAATAAAACGAAAACGTGCTAACTCGACGGGCAACACGTAAAATTCTAAAAGTTTTGTACAACCACGCTGAGCTCGTATTATTCTTGTTCACTGCACACCTTTGCCGAGAATGCTTTTAAAGATGGCGGGCTGTTTTTATTTTACTTTTGGCGGGAATCATTAACGTCAAAGAATGAGGTTATTTTAGCAAAAAGCTACGGAATATTTTACTGATATAAAATTTTAGTATCTTGTACTTTTCTCCTTTTTTCATGTTTGTAGTTCAATATACAGATTAAATAATTTTAATTATACTACGTTGTTATACTTTAGCGCAATGACATGTTCCTACCATTAAAATGAATCTGTCTTCCAATATAATAATACAATACATATTAATTAAGTTACAAAATACAACAGAGAACAATAGTTATTATACTCCTTGAGGAAGCACGTCTTTTAAATATCCATTTACTTTGTCAAACACTACTTCAACATCACCTAAAATCCTACAAACCGTTTCTCTAGTCAAAATGCTACAAAATGTTTTGTGTCTAAAATTACGCTTCTTTTATTTTCTCACGTTTTCTTTGCACGAAAACACAGTATATTAGTGTAGTTTCATGAGTATTGTTCACGTGCAAACAGCACACGGTTTACGATTCCGCTTAGATTATATATATTAGTACGGAATACGGCAGGTTGATAAACAGAATAATGTGTTAGTAAAAAACATGTGCAGTTTAAAAAAAAGGAGTTATTAAAATCTTACAAATTCTACAAAAGTAACTAAAACTACGTACCTTAAGTAGTAAAAAGATGACATAATTTAATAATCACAAGAATACAAGACTTACAATAAAAGAGTTTGAAAATTACCTAAGTTATTAATTGATATAGGTAGGTTTTTCGTTACCAGAATCCAATTTATTTGAAAAAACTCTTATTACAATCATCATCACAGGCATCAAAAATCTCTGAGTATATTCATGAAACCCGCTAAGATGAATTATATATTTATGATAAATAATTACAATAATCTAATATATATTATAAAGGCGAAAGTTTGTAAGTATGGATGTATGGTCTGTATGGATGTATGTTTGTTACTCTTTACGTAAAAACTACTGAATGGATTTGAATGTAACTTTACCACAATATAGCTTATACATCAGAATAACACATAGGCTACAATTTTTGAACCCCTTTGTAACGCAGACGAAGTTGCGCGGGTCACCTAGTATATTATAAAGTCGAAAGTTTGTAAGTATGGATGTATGGTCTGTATGGATGTATGTTTGTTACTCTTTACGTAAAAACTACTGAATGGATTTGAATGAAACTTTACCACAATATAGCTTATACATCAGAATAACATATAGGCTACAATTTTTGAACCCCTTTGTAACGCAGACGAAGTTGCGCAGGTCACCTGGTATGCTAATAAATGAGAACTATTCTGCTGAAAACAATTTCTCAATCGCTGCAGACCGTAAATTCTTCTACGAAATTTCATAGACAAAAACATAAACTAAATAGTGATATCTAACTATCCAACTATGAAAACTAAGCCTAAAATTACTAAATAACTGAAGTTCATGGAGATATCTCACTTGCCATAAACCCTTTATATATACTCGAGTACATCGTAAAACCAAACGGTCACTAGATTGTGGACACATAATATGTTTTAATATAGAGATCCGAGCTCTAGGAGTTTTGGCGCCGGTCACCAGCCTTTTTATTAGTCTATATAATGTATATGAACCTTGTTGTGAAGGAAATAAGGTTGATGTTAGTTTGTGTGTTTAACGTATGCTTATTCTAAGTTTGGGTGTGTTATCGCTATGTTCTAATAAAGGATTGATCGTCAATGTCTTTAATTTTTGATTTAAAAAAAATCGTGCGTATAAATAAGTATACCCTGATTGGGTATTCTATTTAAAGTTGTGGATGTAGGTCTAGAGACTATAGAATGATAGAACATGTTTTTCATACGACAAGATATACCGAAATTAACATTGAGGATCACTTATAAAGAAACAAATCAATGAAAACAATGCTAATAGCCAAGTAGTGCAGTACACTCTTCTGGAATATTCTCAGAGCACTTTAGTAAGTCTGTTTTCCGAAAGATCTTCTTAAAAGCAGATAATAAAGTAATTATGCATCTGGCATTGCAAAAACATAACATCGTAGCAAGTAAGGTTATTTAACTAACATAATAAATATCCAAAATTAAGATTTATGTGTGAAAAAGACAAAGGAGACATCGTGACCTGCACTATTGAAAAATAATATGTTAAGTCCCCAAGCTGGTAAGCGTGGTTGACTATTCCTGATCATTCTTCTGAAAAGACCTGAATTCAATACTGGACAAAATATATACAGTATTACCAAATAATGATTTCCATGTATCCTAATAACTAATACACATGTGATGTAATGTATTTTATAAATGCTTAATCAAGAAGAATCAATCACATGAACTAATCTAACGCGCAATTAAAAGAAAACAAAAACAATGACTAATATAATATCATTACAATAGATGATATAATCATCAATAAATATAAACAAACAAACTTTCATTTATAAGCCAATCGACAAATCATTTCTCATCAGTATACAATTTACAATCATCTCAAACAATATCTAACAACGAAATGAATTTTATCAACAGTGGAGTTTTCTATATACTGCTTCTAATAAATTTAACTATGGGTTGTACCTGCAACCATAAAACATCGAAGAATGAAGACAATAATATAGAAAAAAGGAATATTGTATCACAAGAAATAGCTACGGAATCAAACCTGTTAATGAAATTAAAGAAAGGAAATGATAATCCAACTATTGAAGGAGACGAAGAATTAAATACAAATATTACGAATGAAATCGATGAAGTTAATGAAACATTAAATGCAAGTATCAAAAATGAATTTGAAGAGATGCAATTTAATGTAACAACAGATGAGACCAGTAGAGAAGAATGTCTGTTTCTAACTAATGGAAATAAGGTTGATTTGGACGAGATGACTGATGTATGGCGAACGGCATATTATAAAACAAATGAAAAACTATCGTGCTTTAAGATACATATCAAGAAATCATCTGCTAAGGTAAGGAATCGCTGCATATTTAGTATCATCAGCTTGTCCAAACCACTATTGACCTCTTCCAAGGGCTATAATTTAACTGCCAAATCATCATGCTGTAAATTTCTTTAAACACTCGCGGTTATCTACATCACTTACACCACCATTACTAAACGGGTTCTTACTACGATTATTTTTAACTAAGCAGTCCCGATATTGCAGCACTGTTTCAAGCGTCATGATCACGGTATGTCGAAATGTGAGTTCGAGTTCCAGTGGTACCGGCAAACGAACGAGAAAGAGGGTAGACAGATTTGTCTGCTCTTAAATTACCTACCCGCAGTTCCTCAGTCTGCCCGTGATCATGGCGCTTGAAACAGTGCTGAAATATCGGGACCGCTCAATTAAAAATAATCGTGGTAAGAACTCACCATCTTTCTCTATGTATATTATATAGTTTAAATATTATTAAATACATTTGAAATACACTCCAGATAGGATTGTGTCTAAGCTTTTCCACGCCAAGCAGTTAATCTGAATGAAGTAAATCATATTTTGTGATATATTTCGGGATATACAAAATGATACGAACTTACGGTGTACCCTATTACGAGCAAAAATGCTCCTAATACTTCAAAAGAGAGCGGATGTATACGAAATACGTTGTAGACACTTCCCTTTGTTTTAGTAATCCAATAGATGTCAAAGAGAACCAAATCCGCATCGTCCGTTTTTGGGATATGTTACTATCCTATTATCTATAGTTTCATGTTCATATCAGGAAAGTAACAAATGACAGATAGGTATTTGATAATACTAGAATATTCTTCAAAAACATATTTTTTGATTGCGACACAGAAATACATACTCCCTAGTTATAAGTGGTTACTGTTATTTAAGAACCTCAGCACTACCAAAGATACCACGAGGTCACTAACTTAGCACTTACTTATTTTCAAACTTCCCTAGACGACAATATATATTACTTGGCAAACATTATCATTCTATATGTGAAAGGATAGTGTGCAAATTTCGGTATAGGTAGACTGTGAATAATGCGCGAGATCCTGAATCACGGTTACGACATTTGCAGAAATCTTCGCATAATAATATATACGACATCTGAAATCTACTACAGAGGGCTTCGGCCTAATCGGACATACACTACCTCAGTCGATCGGAGATCTCCCTTTGGCCTAATACCATCTATACCCACATATACGTTTGTCTTCTTATAATGATTTTAATTTACAGGACCAAAAAATGAATGCAGAAAAATTCAAAGATTACAGTGGAAATATTGATTGGGCAAACTGTCTATTGGAAATTAAAACTGACGATACAAACGATAACGTTGGAAGACAACATCTTCTGCAGGCTAAGAATATTGAACATGGTGTATTTGAGAATATTATTATTGTCGAAGATTATCTGGCAGGTAAAATAACGTGTATGTAAAAAAAACTTGAGAGTTGTCAAGGGACACCCGGATGGAACGAACCTTTCGATTAATTAGTAAGGAAATTGTAATAAAATTTTATTTTTTGAAGTAAGAGACATACGTTTTAAACTAATTATTATAACTTAAATAAAATATTTTGATTACAGCGCCATCTAGCATTAATCATATAAAACAAAATAAGGAATTGTTTTAAAAGAGTTTAATCACAGCGCCATCTAGCGATAATCATCTAAAACAAAAAAGTGTCCTGCCAACTTTTTCATAAGAATTTCCGTCTAGCCCCCGTTCGATAACGCGCGACAAGGAACTTCGTTCCAAAAATATACACATTGCACTACATGACAGGTTTAAGAACTATGCACTGGGTGGAACTATTTATGTTCAAGTTGAATCTTGGGAGTTAAATTTGACCAAGTTCTCGATTTTCCATTCAGCTGAAATTTTGTATGCTGAACGTTCCTATTTGTATATACCCTCTCAATACTATATTTAGCAAATGGCAATAAAAACTCATGTACTAAACAAGATAGACCAGTCGTGATTGAGCTCGTCTTGCTTTCCTTTAATACTACATGATATCTGGAGGATTATCATAGAATCCTTCAGACATCTATAATAATTTCAAATAACAATTTTTAGATTATAAGTTAAAGTGACAATAAAAATCTTAATTCCAGGTAACGCTTCGCCAATCGTAATGGACCAAAGTCCGGACCAATGGATGGTATATCAAAATCTTCTCCTAATGCGCGACTGCGACAACGGTGAAGTAGTGGTCTTCACCAGGGTACCTCACCAGCCAAGACTTGAGAATATTATTGATGCTCTGAAAGCGTTTGGTGAAGAAACATTTAATGGAACTCTTGCTTGTATCGATGAAGACAGGATTGAAAGAAGTGTCCGGAATATTTTGAGACAAGTTCTGGGACGACTAAGATTGTTTTGATTTATACCTTCATCAATTTCACTTTAAATAATAAATACACTCTTTTAAAACAAATGAATCTAGTAAATATGTTTTTTTTAATGGTTTTTACTTCTAGAGATCATTCTTAACGTTTATATTGGGAATAGTTAAATATTATATACCACATTAGTAGGGTGTACTCGGGTATTGGCCCACCTCTCACTCCCACCACTGTAACTCTTGTGTAGCCAGGATCCACAGCGGCGACCATCGTAATGACTCTGAGCAGTGAAGCCCAGGAAAACCCGAGGGAAAGCTAACTTGTCTTGGACCCCGCAACGAATTTAATGAGAAGATGATAGAAGGAGTAGGAAAAACATGAGTTTCGACTTCCCTTCTCGCAAAGTGGGAGACAATAGAATAACATTGAAAGATGCATTACGCCAGAATTTAGAAAAGCACCACGGACATTTTATTAAATTTATTGGACCTATGCGGTGAGCTGTTGTAGTAGTGTTTATTTTATATCCCAAAAACTGACAATCATGCAAAGTGTATTCTTTATCTAATAAGGCCTAAATTACATCCATATTCCATACATCCATCCACACTTTCATATCTTAAAGCTCTGTAATATTATTATATACTTTTAGACACATTACTAATACTTACACTATCAAAATTTCTCACACGTGTATCATCGAAATAATGGATTTAATCTTTCATACCCGCCCTACAAGAATTATCCTAGTTAGACCCAAGAGATTAAATACCTAGACCTTACTCTAGGCACTCTTAGATAACGATACGATGAAGACACGCAAGGTCTCTAAGAAACTTGAGAACATAGATAATACTCTTGAAACTAAATTTAACAAGCCTGTATATTTTAGCTTTGGTAAATATGTATTTGAAGCTTAGCTATAATTGCTTTTTTGTGTAGGACGAAAATGATCACCTTCGACTATGGCTGCTAGGTGGGATGTATGAAAATCGAACCGCACTAAAATTTACTGCTCACAGCGTCCGAATTTCAGCTAACGGTATCTTTCTAAGGGGTGGGCCATAGATAGTTTGCATTTTCCAAAAGTTCGACTGTCATGTCGGCTGTGTGGCATGTTGCGCCATCCTGTTGAAACCAAATGTCGTCCATGTCATACTCTTCAACTTTTGGAAACAAAAATTCGTTAAGCATGGCACGGTAACGCTCTCCATTGACCGTAACGGCGACTCCTTGCTCATTTTCGAATGATGCCGCTGAACCAAAACCCACACCAAACCGTAACTCTTTGTGGGTGCATTGGCTTCTCAATGGTGACGTGTGGATTTTCCGACCCCCAGATGCGACAATTTTGCTTATTGACATAGCCTCCGAGGTGAAAATGGGCTTCATCTGAAAAGACGATTTTTCGGTAAAATGCTCATCTTCGGTCAAACGATCTTCTGCCCATTGGGCGAACCGAAAACGTCCCATTTCGTAAATGTCAAACCTTTAACTAAATTATGAATACAAATTGAATGACATTTGAGCTGTCATTCTCTAAATGAACAGTAGTTCAAAATGCAAACGTTAGATTGCCCACCCTATACATAAGAACAGACTGGCACAGACATACATCGTGACGCAACTTTGTTTTATACCATGCATTTATAACCTCAAAAACATAACCAAATTGCAGAAACAAAACGTTATTTCGTACAATGAACGCAATGAAAACAGGTAAGGTTATAAAATCTGGTATATTACTTCCATCCTCACATTCTCATGTAAACGGATTGGGACGAAAAATCTTGGCATGCATATTAAACGAACAACCGCGGGAAGGTAGAAATGCAGATTACAGGGTCCCTCCAATTCTTTGGCAGACGAGAAAAAGGGATGAATACGTAAAATCGTTTAAGTTCTGTTTTCGTCATGACTGTGTAATTGTAGTAAAAATAGCTTGAATTTATTTAGATATTGAATCTAAAGTCTTTCGCGGTAGGTCGTAGTTAGCGGCGCCGCAGTATCACCTGACATTGCAAAAGTCTTTAGTAAGATTAACATTTTACTTGTTAATGTCTGAATTGTATAAACTCAAATTAAGTATACATTTTAATTTTCTTTGTGTCACTATAATATATAATTAAGCCGAGGTTAACGGTGCTGGTGACAACATTATTATTAAGTTACCTATTTTTCTTTTTGTTTATATTTGTTGTCATTGTTTGTTAACCCTAATAAATGAAAAAAAAAAAACACGCTGGATCAAGTGCATTGACTCCTTTGCCTAGAAACAATAAAGAATAACAAAAAAACATAACCTCTAAGCAAGCTTACAAGGCATTTCACTCGACTGCTAGATAAAGCTTAGCCTACAATTAAGTTTTTGACAGTATTTCACAAATAGGTAAAGGTTTTATTTAATTGTGTACGTTTCCGTCTGAGTAGTTAGTACTTCGGGGCGTAAACACAGTATCAGAACGGCACCAATAGAAATAATTTAGCAACATTTCGAACTAATTAATATACAGGGTGTTAAAATCCGATGAAACAATACTTTCACAGGAAATTGTATACTTGATGTAGAAGCCATCCACCAAGTCTGAGTTTTCTAAGCACAATATATCATAAGTTATAACTAATCAAAACTCCGTGTTAATTAGTGCGTGATCAACCCTACCGTACTGACGTACACCAACAGCTAAAGACTTAAGCCGGCTAGTCACCTCCTGTATCATAGAACATTGTCATAATACACGGGACAAAAATCACATTATAAACAGGATACATGCGCCTGTGTTCGTGAAAATAGATATAGCACGCTGAATGTAGGTCAAGGTAGGGTTGTCAAAAATAATACAAAATAATATTTTTTCAACTTTGTATGGGAAAATAAAGTGGTCATCACCGTTTCAAAAGTATGTGTATATGATTTAAAATGTGATATAGATTAAGCTCTCAAAGTATTGTTTCACCGGGCACCAACACCCTGTATATAAGTATTTTAAAATAAATCCTCAATCCCTTATCCTTTAAATATAATTTAGTTCAACAAAGCTCTAATTTAACCTAACTATCAAATCAATAAAAAATACACTACAAAACAAAAACCACCATTTCAAAACTTCATATAACCGAGCTCTTACAGCAAGCAATAAACATGGATTTGGTTTCACTCGACCCA
Organism: Trilocha varians; assembly: GCA_030269945.2. Classification (NCBI taxonomy): domain Eukaryota; kingdom Metazoa; phylum Arthropoda; class Insecta; order Lepidoptera; family Bombycidae; genus Trilocha; species Trilocha varians. Next base: position 2,307,541 of record AP028259.1, read on the forward strand.
TTCATCCGACGAACACGAGGCTTAAATTCTCTATGGCTTGTGAAGAGGTTGCGTTTCCCTTGTTAAAGTTATTTGTTATCATACGCTCGATTCAATTTTAATGGGAGACTGATAAACGAATAAAAAAGTTGATGTAGTTAAAGTTAATCGAAAAACATAGATCGAGTATAGTCTATCACGTTTGCCTAATGTTTATAAATGCGTACTAACTTTAGGCTTAAAGTATGGTCTGAAATACATTTTTACAATTCGATTAATATGTCTTCGAAGATTTTAAGATCTTTTTCCTACATTATACCCACGATGTTTTCCTTCAAAGTTTTAGCCAACTGAGCCTGCAATTTTTAAACCTTGCTTAAAAAAACTAAAAGCGGCTGCTTCAAATCCGCCACACCACAACTGCTGAACCCCATCCGTCAAAAAAAACAGTTAAAATTCAAAACTTAAAAACCTTTTTATTTCAAACCACATCAGACATTTTCAAAGTAATTCTTAATACTGACCAAACTCCCGATCACTACAACGAATCCAAAATCCAACAATGTTTTTGCACTCTCTTAAACCAACATCCCGAAATGTCTTAAGCGTACGTATTTTCTTAAGAATTAAAATACATTGCGTCTGGGAATAGTACAAGCCCAGATTAATATACTATACAGATGTAATAGTTAAAGATAAAAGGGAAAAATACTGATTATTTTTTTGGTATATGCCCACTTCTCACTCCCACCACTGTAACTCCTGTGTAGCCAGGATCCACAGCGGCGACCATCGTAATGACTCCGAGCAGTGAAGCTCAGGAACCCGAGAGAAAACTAATATGTCACATTATAATGTTCAAATCCCCTCAAACAAAGAAGGTTCTTAATTTTACTTTGATACAGTTTTTTTTTATAGAAATAGTATAATAAGACAATTCTTTCTTTTAATACTTTACTTCAAAATGATTACTAATATTCAAGTCTTTACAATCATCAAGCCTATTTCGTTAGAAAAATAAGATTTGTAAGCAACTTTCTTTCTGTAAAGTTATTCTGTGGTACAGACCCCAATTTGCTTTGATTAAACCCTTAGATAAACTGAAGGGCGAACTTCAAATAGATGTTCGAGATGAGTCGGGGAGAGAAAATATACGAAAAATAAGAAAGATTCTATTAAATATAGCGATAATGTTTTTATTAAGTTGACGTTCCTTTGCGATATTTAAGAAAGCAAAATATTCCTGCATATGCAAGTCTTGTATGGTTTCACCATTTTTAGCCAGTGGTGTTGTGAAAAATTGCACATAAATCTTTTTCACATTTAGATTTTGAGGTACAAGCCGGCCGGCCGGTTTTGAACCCGCGACCTCCCGTTCGGAAGGAAGCGCTTCGACCACTCGGCCACCACGACTTCACGACCACCACGACTTCACTTCATAGTTACATCCAGTGCAAAATAAAGCTTGTAAAATGGATACATTTTTTTACATTTCTGCCATCCCCAGTGCTATTGGGTAGGCGGTAGATAACGGCCCCTCTTTGCCCTGGCATTGCAGAGGTTCATGAGCGACGGTGACCGCTTGCCATCGGGTAGGCCGTATGCTCGTTTATCTACTTTGCAATAAAAAAAAAAATAATAATAATGATTTTTTTTCCCTATAGGGCGACTTAACGGACCACGGTTATCGTCGCTTCTGTACTGTACCAACCCTTTACTGCCCACTGTTGGGATCAGGTCTTCTCAGAAGAGGGATTAGGCATAGTCCACCACGCTTGCCCAGTGCGGATTGGGGACTTCAAATATCTTCAAAGGATTTTTAGAACCCTTTTCCGACATGCAGGTTTTCTCACGATGTTTTCCTTCACCGTTTTTAGCCAGTGGTGTTGTGAAAAATTGCACATAAATCTTTTTCACATTAAGATTTAGCGGTACAAGCCGGCCGGATTTGAACCCGCGACCTCCCGTTCGGAAGCGCTTCGACCACTCGGCGACCACGACTTTTATTTATTTATTTCTTCTCGTGATCATGACGTTTGCAACAACGTTGAAATATTGAGACAACTCAATTAATTAAATATCGTGGTAAGAACCCGTTGAAAATGCATGAAAGTATTACAGAAAACCGCGAGTGTCTGAATAAGTTTATTGAAAATAAAAACAAAATTCACACAAAAACCTTAGACGCTTTTCCACACAATCTAACCACTTAAAATTATTAACAAAAAACCTAAAATATAATTTTAGAAAGCTTTCAAGTCCACCAACAAAAGAAAACCAATACACGATAACCACTTCTGGATATGTTGTCATCCAATATTGGCTTTCAAAAACGTGTCGGTGCACGGATGAGGGGACTCCATTTATATCAATGAGGAGAACCTTTTGTTGTTTTAGGCGAGAGGTTTTTTAGGATTTGTATATATACTGGCGGGTTTACTTTATTTGGTATTTTGAATAGTATTAAAAAAATTTTTTTATGATAAACTAACGTTTTAGGGTTTTTGGAACGAAGTTCCTTATCGCGCGTTGTGAAAGGGGGCTAGACGGAAAAAATTCTTACGAAAAGCTGTCACGACACTTTTTTAGTTGTCACGACACTTTTTTTGTTTTAGACGATTATCGCTAGAGTGCGCGGTGATCAAAATCTTTTAAAACACGTTCCTTATTTGTTTTTGATGATTATCACTAGATGGCGCTGTGATCAAAATCTTTTAAAACACGTTCCTTATCGCGCGTTACGTTAGGAAAAAAAAATAAAAGATATCTTTTAATCGAAAGGAACTTCGTTCTATTCGGGTGTCCCATGACACCTCTCAAGTTTTTTTTTCGGTTATTCGACCACGATTTTGTGTAGCCAGGATCCACCGCAGCAACCACCGTAATGACTCTGATTAGTGAACTGAGTGAAAGCTAATTTGTCTTGGACCCGAAACGAATTAAATCAGATGATAGAAGCAGTAGGACTTCCGTTCTCGCAAAGCTTCTTTCATGGTAAATGGTTAGCTGACATCTTGCACACAAATGTATATCGCATGACAATGCAATAATATGACAAAATGGCGCTGATTTGATGCTAGATTCCGAAAAGGAAGTCTTGTGCTTAACAAGATAGACCCATCGTGTTTGGGATCGTTTTACTTTTATTAGCTAGCACTCCACTTCTACATGAAATTCAGGGTCTTAAAAGCTTCTTTTTAAAAAGTTTTCTTTAAAATAAATTATCTAAGTAATTGCACAGTCAGTTTCGATTCGCTGACTACAACCCGGCTTAAATCCAGCTTGCTTTGTGACACTCTGGACGAAGACCTCATTACTCTGATTGTGAGAAGATCTGACGACCTAGTTTCAGACTATTTACTAATGACGTGGTTTTGGCCGACTTTAAAAAGGGTAGAAGTAGAGAGTATTGTTGTGTTATTTTGTGTCTGTTGGAAAATATTTCAGTAATTAAATCAAATTGTACTTTTTTAAGATAAACTAATTTTAAACATCATACCTTATTACAGTCCTAACAGCATTATGGCGACGATAGCCCAACGTTACGACTCACCATACATAGCCCATTGCGTGGATGCTTATGTGGGACGAGTTGAATGGAAGCGTGGACTACGATATATTGCTTAGGCCACGTTCTGTTATGTTGTCACTAACACTTAGATTAAGACTTACTAACACTTTTATGTATTGTAATGTGGGCTCTTGTAGCCACTATGTTTAAAACTAAATAAATAAATAAATAAAATACCTTATTAGGTCAGAGCCTTATTAAGCTCTCGTTAGAACCAAGTATTGTATTTTTTAAATGCGCAATTTTAATGTATGTTAGCCTGGACATATGGACAGGTAACTTATGTTATAAGTCTCAATAATATAATAATAATAATTTATTTATTTCTCTTCACACAGTAACCATTGTTATACAACAAAAATATATTAAACCTTACAGTTTGTGAAGAGCTGGTGTCTGTGAAAGGAAAACCTGTGTTACAGATCACCAGGTCCCCACCCCTGTTTACAAAGACAATGAAAACTGTAAATTACAAATGGCACTTAAAATTATACTTAAAAATAGCTTATTAGTAGCAAAAAAAGGTTTTGTTTTTATTCCAAGATACTTTTCAATTACACATTTTTTTAATTTTTTAGATGTAAAACTTAAACTGTATCTATATGTACTCGATTGAAAAATAATTCAAAAACCAGAGCTGTGTTTTCTGATAATTTAACAAACTTTCGAGTTCTGCCCATCATAAAATTAAAATCTCTGCTAAACTCATGGAAATAAATCATATTAAAATGACCATTCCAATTACAATTTCAAAGCGAGACCCGTGTTACGTTTTTTTGTAAATGTATAAAGAATCTAAATAATATTTCGTATAATTCATTCAGCCGTTTGTGGTATCCATACATCAACCGCATAATATGGGAAGCTGACCATGTAGGGTTGGCAAACGATATTAACTTTATAAAAGAAAATTTTAAATACAATGAAATTAAATTAAATTCTTTATTTTCAACATTGATGACGTACTCATTCTTGTTGACGTCAAAATTTAAAAGCTACCACCAGTTCGGACACAAAAGATAATAATTGTAGCCACCGTCCTGAGAAGAACTAAGAAGAAACTCAGCGGGCAAGTCTTTTTTTGTGAGCCTATTTTCTTAAAGTATTTCAACAGTATTATACAATTTTACCTTAAATATACAAAAAAAATCGATTATGACGCTCCGCAGGCGGGGTATGTGGGAGTTGAACCGCACTAAAACCTCCAACCGCTCACACTCAGCGTCCGAACCCCGGCTGAGGTCAGAACCCAGCACGGGGTTTGGAGGGACGGCGCGACGCGTTACGCGCTCGGCACTCTTTTCCGTCGCTCCGTCCCCGGACGCCGAACCGGTAGCCGCCGGCGAATACGGCCACCGGCTCTCTCGGTCGGCGGGCTTTCCGAAGCCCGCCAAGATGGGACCGCGTGTCACCCTCCCACGGAATACCCAGCTGGGTCAGAACCAGCGTGGGTCGGGGAGCGCGGTCTACCATCCCCCGGATGCTCTAACGCTAAGGGCGTGCTGAGCGAGACACGGCACCTTCTTGGGTCCCCGCTCGCACTCACATGCGTTGGGGACCCGAAACTCTTAGGGGGCCAGAATCCGGGCGAGATCCCGGTCTCGGCCCCCTGCTCGACGGCGGCGGGTCAAACAAACAGCTAAAGGAATTTCTTATGATATGCAATCGACTCATCGAATCTTTTAAGACCCTGGATATCATGTAGAAGTAGAGTTCTAGCTAATACAAATAAAACGAGCCCAAACACGACGAGTCTATCTTGTTTAGTACCTACACGAGCACCACCTTCCGAATCCATTATCAGATCGGCGCCATTTTGTCATATTATTACATTGTCACGCGATATACATCTGCGTGCGTCAGCTCAATCGGAAACCGGAAAGTTTATCTTTAGCTTGCAAGATTCCACCCGAACTTATGTAGTTACATCCAGTGCAAAATAAGGCTTGTAAAATAGATACATGTTTTCACATTTTCTGCCATCCCCAGTGCTATTGGCGAACCATTACTCGGGAATGCGGCGTCATTATAATTTATTACGGGAGAAATCGTTTTGATGCGGCTAAGCGGTATATTTCATACGGAGCCCTACATCTGTGAAGTTATTTCAGGGGTGGACACATGTTGTGCGGTATGCGTTCTCATTTGAAAGGTTATTTGGTTGGACTCTTGGAAAGTTATTAGCACCGCAGAGTAACTACAAAGAAAGCTTAATGCGTTCACACGAAATTATAAATTCGAGGCACACTTTTATCTTTCCATAAATCAATGCGCAAATATAAAAAAAATGATTCAAATCGATTGACTGAGAAAAATTATACGATATTGAATTTTTTTGAAAAAAAAAAACTTGAGAGGTATCAAGGGATGGAACGAAGTTCCTTTCGATTAAATATATCTTATATTTTTTTTTTCCCAATTTTTTTTACGCGCGATAAGGAACGCGTTTTAAAAGTTTTTGATCACTGCGCCATCTAGCGATAATCATCTAAAACAAAAAAGTGTCGTGACAGCTTTTCGTAAGATTTTTTTCCGTCTAGCCCCCTTTCACGCGATAAGGAACTTCGTTCCAAAAAACAATATTTTAAGCATAAGCATAACTCTAAAAGTACTTCCCAGATAGCGATAAAATTTAATGAGACCCCACAATGAAAATCATCAACCATAATATATATTACCTATAAAAAGGAACATGTTAATTGACCACCTCAAAAAAAAGTTCAGCATTATAAAATAGATTTCCGAAAAACATCACTTCCTTTAGAAATTCGGTCAAAAACGACCTAAATTTCTTCGCATTAGGTAGGCATATATCAAAGCCACAAAAAGCCCCAGCAAATACATCACAATTGTAATAACGAGGCGAAACTGTCCCAAAAAAGGTAATGAATGACGTTTATCGCTCATACAAATCATGACTAAACTGTAGTCAGACGAATGATGCCTATAAAACCGTCTGTTTGACTGAATAACCTCATAAATACTTTAGTTTATCGTAACAAAGCGATGCACGCAAAAACTTTACTGTACTTAAATCAAATGTATTGGTCTATAAAGATTACGGTTGAAAGAAAAGAATACGTAATCATTAATTAGGTAAGCAGGAGAGAGTGTACTGTAATTGTAGGGATCGTTTTTGGTCGCAGTAGTTGGGATATTTTGGAGCCGAACCGCACTAAAACCTCCTGCCGCTCACACTCAGTGTCCGAACCTAGAAGCCAGAACCCAGCGTGGAATTAGCGCAGGCAAAAACATCAGTGTACCTACTTAAATAAAATTGTAATGTATATTGGTGTGCGTAATTAAACACATTAATTAAAATAATTTTAGCTGGTGAATAATTGTAAATAGTGGACTGTATGTTAAAGGAATTTTTAGATATACGGTGTGAAGTAAGATTCGCTCCTCGCCCAATAATGCGGTAGACAGCAGCACTCCGCTTACCTTAATATTATTGCAGTCTTTTCTTTTTTCGTCGTATTGTCAAATTGTCTTCTTTTTCTTTCAAAATCGAGTAGGCCACGCTTCGATCAAGATGGCCGCGCCCTGCAATTCTTACCGGCCAGTATCATGCTTCACGGAAGCGGTTAGTCGTGAAGACGTCACTCTTCTTTTATACAATATATTAGGTAGAGGAGTATCATCGATTACTCGAACTACCAACCGTAAGTCGAACGAGGATCGAACAATTGGTCTATAAAGATTACGGTGGAAAGAAAGAAAATTCTGCAATCATTAAGTAAGGACATGAGGAGAAGAGTACAGTAGCAATAGGATTTTTTGGTCAGGAGAAAACTACTGGACATGCCCTATAAGAGGGGTTAGTGGAAATCGAACCGCACTAAAACCTCCTGACGCTCACACTCAGTGTCCGAACCTAGAGACCAGAACCAATGGGATTGTGCGGGGTGAAGCGGCGCGTTGTACGTTAAGACTCACATATCGCCCAGAGCAGTGGACATAGCGTAGTATTATGAATACGACTAAGTGTTTCTGCTGTTAATTTTTCTACTGCATATCTTTACATGATTAATCATCCATATTCGGCTATGTCATGAGTATAGATTGAGCTATTATCAGATTTTCACTTATCAAGTTAACAGAAAAAATAATCCTCAACGCGATGACAACTTATCATTAATATGTAGCGATCAATAATAACGCGCGAGATCCTGAATCGCAGTTACGATATTTGCAGAAATCTTTATATAGATACGACATTTGAAATCTACTACAGGCTTCGGCCTGGCCGGGCATACACTACCTCGCCCGGTCGGAGATCTCCCTTTGGCCTAATATCACTAACACCCACAAATACCTTAAATTTATTAAAACAGTGGAGATAATTATGAGTAATTTCACAATATTTATGTGACATTTACTATATTAAGACCTTAACGCTGTCTCAGCTCACCGACCGCTGTTGCCGTTATTACAAAACTTTAATAATTAATCTCCACATACACTAGTTTCTACACATATTGGTTTATAGAAACATAGTTTGCTATCTCAATATAGGAAGTTCACATACAGTCGTATTAATAAACCAGCATTATATTCAGCGTATATTGGTAGGCCAATTGTCAAACGGTGTTTCACATAGTTTCAATGCCGGCCAATGCATACAAAACCCCGTTTACATATTGGTCGGCTGTCATTATCTTCAGTAGAGAGATCAGGCATAGTCTACAAGGCTTGTCTAGTACAGATTGGGGTTCTCACAAATCGATCAAGTATTTTGGGATCCCTTTTAAATATATAGGTTTTCTAACGATGTTTTCCTTCATCGTTTTTAACCAGTTAGTTTTTTTTTTTTAGTTGTAGGAAATCACCGGATCTCGTACGTGGGAGTTGAACCGCACTAAAACCTCCAACCGCTACACACTCAGCGTCCGAACCCCGGCTGAGGCCAGAACCCAGCACGAGGTTATTAGGGACGGCGCGACGCGTTACGCCCAAGGCACTCTTTCCCGTCGCGCCGCCCCCTAACCAGTTAACTAAAAGAAATTGATTGATAATCATTATTGTCTAAATGTTCTTTTTATTACAATGTAGCCGAGCCAACGGGACACCTGATCATGAGTGGTAACCGTTGCTCATGGACCTCTGCAGGGATCACTCTTAAGCCTACATCTACGACCACCTTTAAGGACTTTTTCCTAGAAATAAACTAAAAATATATAGAAATCGAATTTCGAAAACACATTCAATCTTACAGTTACAAATTCTAGTGCTTATTCGAATTTGTACTTCTAGTATTCTATTTTCTGAATACTAAAGTTTCTTGTTAGTTTCGGAATACGCTGAGCTTCGGGCTCTGCGACAAATCGCAATACATTTGGCAACAGAATTGGAGAGAACTCGGAATTACTAACAAAGTTGTTTCACGAGGTTTTCGTTGGAAAAGATTTGGGTTAGAGTTTGTAGTGATTGTGTTGAGGGCTTGTTTGCATTGAACGATTGAGTGATGATGAATTGATGATGATTTTGATAATTGCTACAACTGTGGGGAAACTACTAAATTTTGTAAAATGTCAAAATTGGCAATATTTTTTTTTGCACCCAAGTAGACGCACTAACGGCCCATCTGATGGTAAATGGTAATGGTATGGTATGGCATTCTCTTTATATTACAAATATATAAAAGAGAATAAAGAGCCTACTATCTACCACATACTTTCAAAGTCATTCTTCTTAAAGATCTTGTTTAAAGAAAAGATAGATAAGCAAATTTATAAAAGGTAATTTATTTTCTAGATATTGTTATAATTTGGTTTTTCAACTAAAGTCAAAACAACTTATAAAAAAAAACTTGCATCGGCCGGGAATCGAACCCGGGCCGCCCGCGTGGCAGGCGAGCATTCTACCACTGAACCACCGATGCTTGTATGTAAATGTAAAAGTATAAGACGTGTTCTTACAAATGACGTTGGTTTAGTTTACGTAAGCGCATCTTTACTCACGAATTGTAATTATCGTTACGTTACATTTTTACTTTTTACAAATTATTATTCTTATGTGTCTTCACTTGCAACACAAAACCTCAAAGTATTCCAAAACACGTGATCAATTTTACAAGCTTTAGGTATATTAACTTGCACTGGATGTAACTATGTAAGTTCGGATGGAATCTTGTTAGCTATTATAGTCAAACTTGCCGGTTTCCGATTGAGCCAACATTTTGCACGCAGATGTATATCGCCTCGGAATGCAATAATATGACAAAATGGCGCTGATCCGTTGATAGTTTCAGTAGGTGGTCATTACAACTCTTGTACTAAACAAGATAGACCCAAGATAGAGCATTCTACTGCTACATCATATCCAGGATCTTAAAAGCTTGTATTTAAAGAGTTTTCTTGAAAGTAAATTATTAATAACGTGACTTCAAATTGTAACATTGCATAATATTACTCAGTCAACTATAAAAATATATTCAAACTGTAAATGTTACATTGTAAAACAGTTTTACAAACTTTAACAACAGATAAACTAGCAGAAAACGTATTATTTCCTCGTCTGAGCTGCTGCAAAACTTTTAACATTGTTGTGTTGACTTATCAATTTAAAATTCGTCGTTGAAAACTGGGAATGAACTGTTTATTGTCTTTTAAATAGGTTTTTAAAAGAGCATGTATTTCTCTTCAGTATTTTGTATACGGTTTACATTTTTAAAATACTACCGGACCTTCGTCTGCGTCACTTTCAATTAAATGGTAGCCTATGTTCTTTCTCAGAGTCCAAAGATTGTCCGTGCCAAATTTGGTTGAGAGGTTTAAGCGGGAAAGCGTAACAGACAGACTGAGTTACTTTCGCATTTATAATATTTGCAGAAAAGTAGGGATTGTAGGACTGTTAAGATTTTCACGTCGAATATTGTACACTAGATAATTTAAAATGTAAAAACAAATGATAACTTTTTAAGTTAGACACTAAATGCACTATGATTGATGATTTCAATTTAAATTAATAATTGGTTTTTAATAAACAATACTAAACTGTAGAACATAAATGCATTTAATGTTGAAAATAACAATTTCAACAAGAGTAAAAACGCTAATGTATCAAATAAAAAATTTGCATCGGCCGGGAATCGAACCCGGGCCGCCCGCGTGGCAGGCGAGCATTCTACCACTGAACCACCGATGCTTGACATTATAATACCAAATAACATAGGAAAAGTCTTTCAACTTTACTAAAATATGCTCAAGAGAGCAAAATTTTAATTTCAAAGGCTGCAATTATTTTATTACTAATTGACCTGTGCTGCTTCATCAGCGTCGCAAAACCGATGATTTCTATACAATTTTGTCATTGCAGAGTTCATGAGTGACAGTAATCACTTACGATGAGGTGGGCCGTAGACAAGTCTGCCATCATCGCAGTAAAAAGGTTTATCTTAATGGAAGCCTGGAAATTATTTTGAATAGCATAAAATTTATGACTGAATTGACGATAAAAATTTCATAAAGTAAAAATATGCTGCAAAAATGTTCAATTAGTATTACATAAGATTTTGTTTTATAGATGTTCTATTCTTGTGTATGTTTTTCTTGTTACGACAAAGAAGAACAATCTCACCCAATTAAGTAAATTGAATACCTGAATACACTCGTATACTCCAAACAAGTTCTTTTAAAGATTTAATTAAAACACATTTTTCACAAAATAACTCAAACAGGAATTGAAATAGTTTTCAGTTGAAGTTTAATCAGTGCACTGCAGCGAGCGCTCGACTCCTTTGTGAATTAGTCAGATCGAAAATACTGATGAAAAGCGAACATTTCAATAAGTTCCCATTTATTAAAACTTCTACCTGATTAAATTCGGTTCGGAATTACTATAGGGTGGGCAATCTAACGTTTGCATTTTGAACTACTATTTATTTAGAGAATGACAGCTCAAATGTCATTCGATTTGTGTTCATAATTTAGTTAAAGGTTTGACATTTACGAAATGGGACGTTTTCGGTTCGCCCAATGGGCAGAAGATAGTTTGGCCGAAGATGAGCATTTTTACCGAAAAATCGTCTTTTCAGATGAAGCCCATTTTCACCTCGGAGGCTATGTCAATAAGCAAAATTGTCGCATCTGGGGGTCGGAAAATCCACACGTCACCATTAAGAAACCAATGCACCCACAAAGAGTTACGGTTTGGTGTGGGTTTTGGTCCGGCGGCATCATTCGAAAATGAGCAAGGAGCCGCCGTTACGGTCAATGTTTCCAAAAGTTGAAGAGTATGACATGGACGAAATTTGGTTTCAACAGGATTGCGCAACATGCCACACAGCCAACATGACAGTCGAACTTTTGGAAAATGCAAACTTTAAATGGCCCACCCCTGACTATTTGGGGCTTTTCTTTAACTTACACTGGATAGATTAATATAGAGAACTAGTTGTACCCTGCAACGCTTGGCTGTGGACACACCTAATCCTTACTAATATTATAGGTAAATGCGAACTCTGTCTGTCTGTTACGCTTTGTCGTTTAAACCTCTCAACCGATTTTGGCACAGACTATCTTTAGACCCTGAGCTTTCTCAGACGAAGTTGCGCGCACCCACTAGTCCCAAATGAATTTGTTAAGATCTGACTGGACTGGTGGTCTGAGTTTTTGAGCGATTTTTGAAATATGGAAGATGGTTGTTTTTTTTTAACAAAAATATTATTCATTTTCGAGATATTTCTTTTTGTAGTAAAAAAGTAGTATTTCTTTATTGTATAAAAAGGTGTAATTTTTCATGTGAAATTTGTTACATTGTTTTGTGTCACAAATAAATGTTTTTCTTTCTTTCTTTCTTTAATAAAAAAGCATTGCATCGGCCGGGAATCGAACCCGGGCCGCCCGCGTGGCAGGCGAGCATTCTACCACTGAACCACCGATGCTTGTTATTACAATTCCAAACAACATACAAGGTTTTTCAACTTAAAACATGCGCAAGAACTTATCATTAATATGACATTTGCTGAGTTTGTAGTTCGTGATTCTAAGAGAACAAAAATAGTCACATACATACAGTTTATACATATGTTAACATGTGTTGAAAAAGCATACATATGTAGATGTTTCAGTTGCTTAAGTTGTATGGACAAACACAAAAATTGTGGTAAGAAAACGTCATTTATGGATGTAATTGAAATAGTAGTTATTGGGTGTCTGGGCAGATATGTCGAAGAACTGATGCCCGATGGAGTAGACGGGTTCTAGAGTGGAGACCGCGATGTGGTAAACGTAGTGTTAGACGCCTCCCTGCTAGATGGAACGATGACCTACGAAAGGTGGCCGGTAACAACTGGATGAGACGAACAGAAGATCGAGCTCAGTGCCGTATTTTGGGAGAGGCCTATGTCCAGCAGTGGGCGAGTGTGGGCTGATGATGATGATGATGGGTGTCTGGTAGATCGAAAGATCAAAAGACATGTAGTTATCGTTCCTCATGAGTTTTGACAGTGTTACACTTGTCCTTCTTCAAATGAGGCTTGAATGAGTCCTTAAGGATAGATCATAGGTCCCGTAGTACCTATCCCCTGATATTGCAAGGTCTATAAGCGACGGTGACCACTTACGATGCGGCCCCGCAATATCTCTTAAAATTGCAGATGTCCACAAATGACGTTGAGCATTTAATATGATCAAGTGCCCCGTTAGCTTGTCTGTCTACATGGCAAAAAAACTGTTCTTAAACCTTGTTTGAAGAAGGACCAATCATAAAAATACTGACGCAGCTGTGTACTTAAAAATGTACGTGATATTTCAAACAATTCATATTATGTTCTTGTGCAAATCAACTTAGACTTGAATTGTGTTTGTTAAATAAACGTCAAGCATCGGTGGTTCAGTGGTAGAATGCTCGCCTGCCACGCGGGCGGCCCGGGTTCGATTCCCGGCCGATGCAAACTCTTTTGTTTAAGATTCATTGATGGTGTTTTTACACTACTTGTAGGAAAACGAATTGGGACGATGAATTTCTGTTGAATCGACTTTTTAAAGAAATTTACGACATCATAGTGATTTGCTGATGAAATCTAAAGATACCCTAGAAATTTTTGAATTCAACATGCCAAATCCATTGTGTTTGGGCTAATTTGATTTATCAGCACTATTTCTACACGATATACAGGATTTTAAAAGCGTGTAATATATTTTTTGACGTGACAACGTCTTATAAATTGGTTTGCCGGGTGACACTTCAAGAAACTGCGTTACGCTCCGCTCACGTTATGCGCTCACAATGAGAGCGAGTGAGAGGCACGCGTGCCTTTCACTTTTTATGTCTGTCTCTCTCGCTCTTAGGCGGGCTAACCATGCCCGAGTCGTTGTCACGTAAAACTTTCGCCCGTATACCGACTTTACAGGCAACCATTTTTTTTTATATTGCATAGGTTTTTTTTTTTGTTAAAACAAATCATTTCATTATTTACAGTTTTATAACACTAGATTTATGGAAACGCAAGATATTATTATAATATTACTAGCTGCCCCACGCAACTTCGTCTGCGTCGAAAAAATAAAAAAAAATTAGGGGTGGACTACCCCTAACATTTAGGGGGATGAAAAATAGATGTTGGCCGATTCTCATAGATACCGGATAAGCACAAAAAATTTCAACAAAATCGGTCAAGCCGTTTCGGAGGAGTTCAAGTTCGAACACCGTGACACGAGAATTTTATTTATTAGAGATAACAATCCCTATCTCAGAATCTCTACTAACAACTTCGTTCCACATCCCGTGAGTTTATATTCACTTCGCTTCACGCTTTGTTCTAAAGGCACAATTTATTTTACAACTATATTGTACCTTCGACTTCTATTCTGTGAGAATTTGTGATTTTCGTGAGTTTGTATTCTTATTTATTTAAAAAAAAAGATTTTTAAATACAAGCTTTAAAGATCCTGGATATCATGTAGCAGTAGAGTGCTATCTTGTTTAACACGGTAGGTCCACCGCTATGACAACCTTTTGAATCCATGATCACATCAGCGCCATTTTGTCATATTATTGCATTGTCACGCGATATACATTTGTGGTCAAAATGGCAGTTCAGTCGGAAACTGGGAAGTTTGTCAAACTTAGCTTGCAAGATTCCACCCGAACTTACATAGTTACATCCAGTGCAAGTTAATATAAAGCTTGTAATAAAAAGAGGAGCAATTAAAGTTGACAGTACTTTTAAGTGAATTTATTTTAATGTTTTTTTCATATGGTAGAGCTAATGCTTGTCGCTTGACTAGTACTTAATGACAAGGGTGGCGGACTTTCGGGGCGATACGAAAGCCTTGGTGTGTAACGCGTCGTGTCACCCCGCATAACCTCATGCTGAGTTTTGACCTCAGCCGACGAACACAGAGAATGAGTTGTAGCTTTTAATTTTGTATTTCCTCTTGAGACTATGCTTAAACACATTTTTTTTTGTAAATATCAATAAAGTTATACTCTAAAATCTGATTTGAACATACAATAAAAGGAGGTTCTATTAGAAGTTACCCAAAAAGTATTGGAACGAAGTTCCTTATCGCGCGTTATCGAAAGGGGGCTAGACGGAAATTCTTATGAAATAGTTGGCACGACACTTTTTTTTGTTTTAGATTATTATCGCTAGATGGCGCTGTGATTAAAATCTTTTAAAACAATTCCTTATTTTGTTTTATATGATTAATGCTAGATGGCGCTGTGATCAAAATTTTATTTTTTTAAGTTATAATAAATAGTTTAAAACGTCTGTCTCTCTCTTATATAAATTATTTATTTACAATTCCCTCACTAATTAATCGAAAGGAACTTCGTTCCATCCGGGTGTCCCTTGACACCTCTCAAGTTTTTTATTATAAAGTAACGAACTGACAAACGAACTATTTCTTTATAAAGATGTCATACAAAGCTTTGAGTCGAATGGAATAAGACTTTGTATTGAGACGGGGTTTGCTTTTGAAGACGAGTAAACCTTCAGAAACTGGGTCACACTTAAAATTCATATATTGTTTAAGGATGTGTTTAAAACGACTTTAAAGACAGAAGAATTGTGCAAAATTTTTTTTGAGTATATTTTTGTTTTAGTACTTTCAACTTGAAATGAATTATTTGAATTAAATGGTACTTACTTTATTTTTTACTATTTATAAAAATTAAATATTTTTGTGAAAAAGTTTTTTTACTTTTTTACAAATAACGTAGCTTCCTATTAATGAAATATTTTTTGAAATTGGTTTAGTAAATAGAAGTCAAATTTTACCCCTACAACGTCAAAAACATCACGACATTACCTTTTTAAAACATTAGTACCTATAGATTAAAATTATACATTGAATGTACTTGTAATAATAATGTGATAAGGACCGCCATGAAAAGTTCTAGAGTGGCGGCCACGAACCGGTAAGCGCAACGTTGGTAGACCCCCCACGAGATGGACCGACGATCTGGTCAAGATCGCGGGAGGTCACTGGATGCAGACGGCGCAGGACCGGTCGTTATGGCGAGGTTTGGGGGAGGCCTATGTCCAGCAGTGGACGTCTATAGGCTGATGATGATGATGATGATGATGACCGCCATGAAACTTAAAATACAACTTTTCTACAGCCGCCAACGAGAGCATATCCATTTTGAATACCAGCACAATTTTTACCTTTGTAACGAAATAAACAAGTAAGCAATAATACAGTCCACTCATTTTATGAAGAGACATCAACTATAGTTCGGCCGTTCAGAGAAAGTGTTCCTGACACGTCACGATTGAACTGACGACGTAAATTTATAATGGCGTTGCAGTTACGATAAAAATATTTTTGCTGGTTGTTTACCGTTTTAACAATTGATGAGCATTAAAACAACATTATTATATCAATAATCAATTAATGTTATAATTTTGTGCCAAACTGAGTGTCAAATAACTTGGTAAACAGTATTTTCTGATAGGTGTCAGGAACGCATTCTCTGAACGGCCAAACTTTAGTAGTTATTTCGTACGTGTCTCTTTATAAAAACAATTGTGCTTACACATGTTGCGCAAGTGACAAACACATGTGATGAAAATTAATTATTTTATACAATTTTGGTTTTAAATAACAAGCATCGGTGGTTCAGTGGTAGAATGCTCGCCTGCCACGCGGGCGGCCCGGGTTCGATTCCCGGCCGATGCAATGGTTTTATGGTTTTTGTAACAAATACTTTTAGTTAAGTGAGTTATATTATGTTGTATGGTTAGATGTTGAAAATTAATGTATAAATTCTTAAAAGATTTTTGCTTTATATTCATTCAAAAAGCCTCTTCAAGTAACAAATAGTCTAACTCAAACTGGTACTGTAGAATATTTTTGGAAAAGGAAATATATTCTTCAAACGAGGCTTGAGGAGGGTCCTTAAAGTTAGGTCGTAGGTATTGCGTGGTTCATGACCGACGGCTTACGATCAGGTGGCCCGTTGGCTAGTCTGCCTACATACAATAAAAAAAAAAGAATCCAGAAAAAAACATCTAACAGTTATGTACTTCTTAGTCATTACATTTAGCCATAGCTCAGTCGGATATGGTTTGCAAGTCACAACCTATGTCCAGTAAAAAATACAATAAAATAAAACTGTATATATGTCATGTAGTACATCTAATACCATTAACCCTTCAAAGATGGTACCGATAACTTAGGGATCAATCGCTCCCTGAGGAACCCTTTTAACTTCGTAATTTGTGGTTCCGTATAGTTCAAACTCTAGTTCGGAAACTACCTCTGACCAATTTAAACTATTATCATTACTTAAACTTGTCTTTAAAATAGTTCTGAGTTAACCGTTTTTGATGATTCTTTTACTGAAAAGACTTGAATTTGGAAATTTTTCAGTTTTTATGTTCCATCGCTGTGACTTGGCATTGTTGATTGATAGGCAATTTTATTTATTTATTTATTTAAAGTTCATGCACAAAAGAGTGTACATAGGCGGACTTAATGCCATAGGCATTCTCTACCAGTCTACTTTAGGTCATGGAGATGATTGAAGGTAGGCAAAACAAGTCTAATCTATAATATAAAAATGAATCGCAAAATGTGTTGGTAAGCGCATAACTCAACAACGCCTGGACCAATTTGGCCAAATCTTTTTTTAAAATGTTTGTTGAAGTTCAAGGATGGTTTTTACGGCGAGAAAAAATCGAATAGTTGCCGGGAAAAATGAAAAAAAAACGGGTCATAGGGTTCACGCAGACGACGTCGCGGGCAGCAGCTAGTGGAAATATAAAAAAAAATTGTTAGCTTTAAATTTTCCATCAAGTGGGCCAAATGGCCGTTTAACTGCTAATGAAATTTAAAAAAAAGTCACCCTACAAATATTCTTAAAATAACGGATTATCTAGAACATAAAATTTTATACGACATTCCACAAAAAAAATATTCTAAAAAACCTTTTACTAATTTTCAGCTAATAAGAAACGAGAAAAAGCTTAAAAATTGTAAGCTCGTTTTCTTTGTCTAAAATTTAGTCACAAAAAGAACTTGCATCGGCCGGGAATCGAACCCGGGCCGCCCGCGTGGCAGGCGAGCATTCTACCACTGAACCACCGATGCTACAAGAAATGTTATCGAAAATTGTAACCCAATGTTCAATATGTAAAAGACCACACAATTTTGTTTGCGTCACAAATTTGTGAAAGACGAGAGATGAGAATGGACGTACTGTACTGTAACAACCCATTACTGCCCACTGCTGGGCTCAGGTTTCCTCCGATGATGGATGAGAATGGAAGTATGTCTAAAATAATCTGTGTAACAAAAACTCCCAATGTTAATAATAAAATATCAGTTTTTTTTCAATATTACACAACCTTCTTCAAATGATGCTTGAATAAAGTCCTTAAAGGTAGGCTTTAGGTAGCGACCCTGCATTGTCTCCTGACATTGGGGAGGCCCATAACCACTTACGTTTAGATGGCCCGTTAGATCGGCTACACATGGAAGTAAAAAACCACTCATATTGTTCATAGGACCTATGTATACAACTTAATCCAACTAGTCTTTCTCTAAAAGGGCCTAAACCTATTAAGTATATCAAACAAACAAACTCGTCAATTTCGTAATATTAGATAACAAAGCGGCTGTCGTTTCAAAACCTAGTAAGGAACAGTATTAACAAACATCGCTTTATTGAGTTATCTTGTTAGTTAACGTTTGTATTTTATTAAAAAACACTGGCATTTCAAAATTAAAAGTAAAGAAATAAAGATATTTATTTTTTTCTTTGTCACCTACAATGTTTTGAGACAGGTCAGCCGAAAGGTCGAGATCACAAATTATCTCTAAACATATGTCACACTGATTAATTCTCATTCATAATATCGTTATTTGTTAGAAGTATGTATATATTATAATTGTTTTAAAGTTTTTTTTAAAAGATACATTTTTTAGTTCTTAATAAGACGTACAATAACCAAGCTTTAAAAACATTTAAAACTAGAATGAAGGAACTCATCTAAAATCTTGAGCTCTTGCTCCAGCATAACCCCGAGCTAGGTTCCGACCTGGTGTGAGCAGTAAGAAATTTTAGTTTGATTCAACTCCCATAATCTTTCTTTTATATAAAAATGAATTCCTGTTCGTTAGTCTCGCTAAAACTCAAGAACGACTGAACCGATTTGGCTTATTTTAATCTTGAAATATTCGTAGAAGTCCAGGGAAGGTTTAAACGGTGAGAAAATGTATGTGACGCAGACGAAGTTGTGTGGGCCAGCTAGTAATAAATAAATATTCCACCTACCTATTGGGTGAGAATCCAATGATTTGCAGCAACCAAAAAAAACCTAGGTAGCAGACTTTTTCACACCCCCCACTCGTGAACAATCCCATTAAAAAAGCAATTTAGTCGCAGTTTTATTAATTCCAGAGCAAAGGAAAGCCAGAAATAATTTCATTAAGACAATTTCGTTTTGGGTCCATTAAGAAAATTAACATTTTGACTGCTGATGGACATCTTGAGAAAATATATTCTGTGAATTGGACTACCTAGAGGGCCGTCAACGAGCTTGGTAAATTTCATTTGGAATAAGAATTGGAGTAGCCATTTTTCCAATTGCAGACTAGATTACTAAAGAGAAAGCAAATGAAGTAGAAGTTTTGTTTTTCTTTTCGTTAGAATTTTGATCGAAAAGGGGGATTATTCGCACATAGACATAGCTTTATTTACGGTGGAAACACAAACATACATTGTAATAAATTAAACAAAATACAAAGTACATAATTCAACACGTGTTTAAAAAAAAAATATAGTTTCCATTACAAACCAGTCGAGACTCAGCTAAATGCTAGGTGTTAATTGAAGATTAACAACAACCGACACCGTGCGATTAATTAGTAAGGGAATTGTAGACAGACGTTTTAAACTAACTAATTATTATAACTTAAAAAAATAATTTTTTTATCACAGCGTCATCTAGCATTTATCATATAAAACAAAATAAGGAATTGTTTTAAAAGATTTTAATCACAGCGCCATCTAGCGATAATCATCTAAAACAAAAAAGTGTCGTGACAATTTTTTCATAAGAATTTCCGTCTAGCCCCCTTTCGATAACGCGCGATAAGGAACTTGATATATCTTGAGCCAGATACAGAAATTTGGTATGGAGACTGGTAGTTTTTGAGCTATTCTTAAAAATGGAAGACGATCGTTAATTTTTTTGAACATAATATAAAATAATCCACTTACTTTAAGACGACTAGATAGCGAAACAGAAAAATACATATTCTTGGTGTTTTTATTTTAATTAGATTTTCGGTAAACACTTGTGTCATTACAATGTTTTTTCTACGTGATTACTGCTCTATATTATTATCTTCTATGACGTAACATTATGCATGTTTACACTGTATAACAATTTTATGACATGTGTTATAAGCATCGGTGGTTCAGTGGTAGAATGCTCGCCTGCCACGCGGGCGGCCCGGGTTCGATTCCCGGCCGATGCAAAAATATTTTTACTCTGATTTTAAATAAATTGTATCTATTTTGATAATTCAATAGAAACTGAAATCTGAAAACTTATCTAAAACAAATTATGTTTTTTTGATTGCCATATAGCCACGTGATTACCTTTAAGATGCTTATGGACCACAACTGTGTAATTTATTCTCTTCATAATTGACGAAGAAAAGGTACCGAGAAGAAAAACTCTTATTAAGCCAAATAGTGCGTCGCAAAAACAATCCTGAAACGAACTGTGGATGACCGCGGTAGTTCCATTTATTAAAGCCTAGCTGATCCCCGCAACTTCACCTGCGTCAAAAAGGGTTCCAGGCAGTGCTGTTATATCTTAATATGACCTACGAACTCGTAGTAGGTAAATCATTTTGTTCTATAATTATTAGTTATCGCAGTGCACGCGGTGTAAGAAAGTTTTTTATTCACACCTTGGCTCACATTATTGAAATTTTTACCTATGTTACTCGTGGACAATGTAGCTTTCGAATGGTGAAATTATTTTTTAAAAACGATCCAGTAGTTTTTGTGCATATTCTTTACAAACAAACAAACTTTTCCTCTTTACAATATTTGTGTAAATGAACTTACACGATGCCCTGACCTGTAGACCTGTACCAACCCATTACTGTCCACTGTTGGGCTCAGGTCTCCTCAGAAAAGGGATTAGGCATAGTCCACACGATGGCCTACCCCTGCGGGAAGCGGTTCGCGACAGGAAGGTCCAATCTCGGCGGTCCGTAGTAGAAGCGTGGAAGCGACGTCTCGCTAACCCCACCTGGGGTCTACGGACCGTCGAGGCGATCCGCCCGATCCTAGATGATTGGGTGGGTCGTGGCGCAGGACGCCTCACCTTTTGGATGGTGCAGATGCTGACCGGGCACGGGTGTTTCGGTCGGTATCTGCACCGGATCAAGGCCGAGCCGACGGCGAGGTGCCACCATTGCGTGGGATGTGACCAGGACACGCCGGAGCATACGCTCGCGCGCTGCCCCGCATGGGAGAGGCAGCGCTGTGTCCTGGTCCAACAAATAGGTCCGGACTTGTCGCTCCCGGGCGTCGCGGCGTCGATGC
Source organism: Trilocha varians (assembly GCA_030269945.2). Lineage (NCBI taxonomy): Eukaryota > Metazoa > Arthropoda > Insecta > Lepidoptera > Bombycidae > Trilocha > Trilocha varians. The sequence continues at coordinate 2,329,118 of AP028259.1, forward strand.
TCGAGAGCGACGAGTCCTGGAAGGCGATGCTCGACTTCTGCGAGTCCACCATCTCGCAGAAGCAGGTGGCGGGGGCTGCGAGAGAGAGGCTTTACGCCGCTCTCAACTTGCCAACCCGCCGCCGTCGAGCAGGGGGCCGGGACCGGGATCTCGCCCGGATTCTGGCCCCCTAAGAGTTTCGGGTCCCCAACGCATGTGAGTGCGAGCGGGGACCCAAGAAGGTGCCGTGTCTCGCTCAACACGCCCTTAGCGTTAGAGCATCCGGGGGATGGTAGACCGCGCTCCCCGACCCACGCTGGTTCTGACCCAGCGGGGTATTCCGTGGGAGGGCGACACGCGGTCCCATCTTGGCGGGCTTCGGAGAGCCCGCCGACCGAGAGAGCCGGTGGCCGTATTCGCCGGCGGCTACCGGTTCGGCGTCCGGGGACGGAGCGACGGGAAAGCATGCCGATGGCGTAACGCGTCGCGCCGTCCCTCCAAACCCCGTGCTGGGTTCTGGCCTCAGCCGGGGTTCGGACGCTGAGTGTGAGCGGTTGGAGGTTTTAGTGAGGTTCAACTCCCACATACCCCGCAAAAAAAAAAAAAAAAAAAAAAACACGATGGCCTATGATGCGGAAAACTGCAATGAATTCTAAATTTAAGATATTTTAGGTAGGTACTATCTAGCTTGCTGACACGAAAGCTCCCGGCGACAACTTTTAACTATATCCAAGCTTTTAAAAGTTTTAGTGCAGTCTTCCGGCTAGTTCAAGTTGTTTATGGTAAACTTTACACTTTCAGTCGCCATCAAGTTTTAGCTTTCTTAGCTTATTTTCAAATGTTATGTGTGCTTATTTTATTCTTAAGTTTAAGACTTGGAAATAGATTTAAAAAAAAACATGGGATCGGATGAATTTTAGCAAACGCTGATCTATGGGGTACAGTACTTTTTTGCTATACAGGGTGTCCCAAAACTATGCGAAATTAACTGGAAGTACCTTAAATATAAGAGATAGTATGTTTTGCTGAAACGAAACATCATTTTATTTTTGATGTTTAGTATTACTGCATTCACAGATTTTTCTTGAATTGCTTGGTTTGTCTGAAAATAGAGATAACTAAATCGGCAAAAATCAACACCCTGTATTTTTATGGTGCCAATCGAAAGAAAAATTAAATACGAATACTTTTTGCTCACAAACATAGTGTCTTAAACAAAAGGAATAAGGTGATAATCGTGATTCAAGATATAAGTGAAACCATCATTCTAGCTATCCATGCTTTGACAGGTTACCAATAAACGCCGACTCAAAAAAATGCTTTTGAATCAAAAAAATATCTACACATCTTGCTGGCTTTAGTACCCTTAATGTTATGTAGTGTTCAGAAATCCCAAAAACCTCTGCAAAATTCTTTACTAAGACAGAGTTTTATTACGAACTTAGACATTATTTCCTCGGCTAGTTTCTACCGGTTTTTCTTGGAGTTTTGCCAAAACATTTCGTCTTTGTGTCTCTCGGTCTACCTGCCAAATGCCGGTTACATAGGGCTTGGGGTTATAGTCCGAGAGCCAACATACATTTTTGTTTGTTTGAGTTAGATTGAAAACTTTTGTTTAATGATATTATCAGTCAGGTTTTGTAACAGCTCAAACTCAACATACGAACCGTGAGCGTCGCATACCGATACGGCTACAACTCTCTCGGTCAGCGGGCTGTCCGAAGCCCGTCAAGATCAGACATTATGGTAAAGTAAGTTTGTAAGATCACGGTAGGTCACTGGATGCAGATGGCGCAGGACCGGTCGATGTGGCGAAGTTTGGGGGAGGCCTATGTCCAGCAGTGGACGTCTATAGGCTGATGATGATGATGATGATGAAGTTTGTAAAGGGTAACAATTTCCATAATATTTACAAAGATGAATTTATTGTCAGAAAAAGTCTAAATGCAATTGACATTTTATAACTTTAATATTAAAATTAATTGTTATTTATGAACACATAAGTTATTTTTTATTATTTTTGAAATAACATCAAATCATTAAACCACTGTAACCCGTAGTCGTTGTAGACAAAGAGATGCCAATGTCTTCTGATGCGGAAGGCGTATTAGATTGGAAGAGTTGGCCTCCATCCAAGACTGGATGCTAGCCGGTCGATTGCAGATACCCTCTGTAATTGTTCTTATTTCATACTAGACTTGACTCACATGTTAGGAGTGATTTATAAGTAAAATAATATTCGTTTTTATATTTCTACTGAAGAATATGTCATCAATGTGTGTATTTTGTCTTTGTGATATTATTTTACGATAAAGAGCCTAATCTTCTTATATATATAAAAATGAATTGCTGTTCGTTAGTCTCGCTAAAACTCGAGAACGAATGACCCGATTTGGCTTATTTTAATCTTGAAAAATTCGCAGAAGTCCAGGGAAGGTTTAAACGGTGAGAAAATATCCTTATGGAACGCAGACGAAGTTGTGTGGGCCAGCTAGTTAATTTATATTATAAGTAATGAAACAGTTTGGAGGTGACAGCAAACAGATCGGAGTCAATAAGGATTCCGTTAGTTTAGTTTAAGAATTACTTATCACACTACATACTTAAATACTGACAAACAGAACAAAAGTAGAAGTAAAGTATTACAAAGTAGCTGAACCCCGCAACTTTGCCAACGCCTTTGCTGTTAGTCTCACTAAAACTCGAGAACGAGTGAACCGATTTGTCAATTTTTTATGAAACGAAGTTCCTTATCGCGCGTTATCGAAAGGGGACTAGACGGAAAAAAATCTTACGAAAAGTTGTCACGACACTTTTTTTGTATTAGATGATTATCGCTAGATGGCGCTGTGATTAAAATCTTTTGAAACATGTTCCTTATCGCGCGTTACGAAAGGAAATATTTTTTATAAGATATCTTTTAATCGAAAGGAACTTCGTTCTATTCGGGTGTCCCATGACACCTCTCAAGTTTTTTTTATCGCCCCGCAGGCAGACGATTTAACGGCCCACCTGATCGTAAGCGGTTACCGTCGCTCATGGACCTCTGCATTTCCAGAAGACATTGCGGGGCCGCCACCTACAGCCTACCCTTAAGGACTTCAAGCCTCGTTTGAAGAAGGACAAGTCATAGCGCTCGGGAAACACCGGAGAGGGGAGCTCATTCCACAGGAATATATTAGTTTAGTCTTTTTTTAGTCTTGATATATCGCGGAAATCCAGGAAAGGTTTATACGTTGAGAAAATTTACGAGAACAATATTATTGTGTCTTATGTGACGACCAAGAAAAAGTTGGATAGACGATATATAGACGACTGCAGGAAGCGAATGGAGAGTCAAAGCTTCTGATAGGGAGCTATGGAAAAAGCTGGAGGAGGCCTTTACCCACGAGGGGGTTCCGATCAACGGTACGTAAATAAGTAAACAAACAAGTAATTTAAGACTTAGATTTAGATAAAATTTCGTAGGTTATAAGTGTAAAATAATATATTTTGTAATTTTTTTTATCTCTTTTTTCGGAGATAAACAGGCTTTATTATTATTCTGCACCAATAAAATACCCCAATCCGCACTGGGCAAGCGTGGTGAACTATGCCTAAACCCTCTCCTGGAGAGACCTGAGCCCAACAGTGGGCAGTAATGGATTGGTACAGATATAGTATTCATTTATTTGCTCATTTTTACATTATATTTAAAAAAAAAACAATCACAAAAAAATAAATTTAAAAATACAATATATTAAAAAATATTACAGATACTATTACAGTACAGATATTATTATTATGTGACGCCAAACGAAATTAAGTCAACTAGTCAACCAATACTTTTGTGATAGCCAGTAACATTGAATTTAATTAGTTAAGTGCCTTTTAATAACATTAAAGTTAATTATTACTGCTTATCGAAATCGAGATGTTATCTTTACATCTAACTCGTACGCGACAATAGTTTGAAATGAGTCACGTACACCATCCCATTTCTGATAGTAACTTCCATTCAGTTTTAGTAGAATATCTGCAATAACCATTGTGTTTATTTTGGAGATCATTGTGTGGGTATTGTTGATTTTAGTTTCCTCTGTAGAGGTATTGTAGCTTATATCTTCAGTGTGGTTCTTCAATACTGATTGGGGACATATCTTCAAAGGACTGTTAGAATCCTTTTCCAATATATATGATTCCTCACAATGTCTTTCGTTTTAGCCAATGATGTTGTGACAAATTGTATATAAATTTTCAAAAATAACAGTATAGTTCTGAAAGCCTAAACGTCCATAGACTTTAATTAAAAATAAAGGCTCCACAAAATTACTAAAAAACATTGCATCGGCCGGGAATCGACCCCGGGCCGCCCGCGTGGCAGGCGAGCATTCTACCACTGAACCACCGATGCTTGTAATCTCTACATTAAATGTTGAGCTCATACATTTTCAAAAGTGTAGTGTATGGCTTTTGTCTATCAAAAAATAATTATATTAAGTTAACGGCGCCTCCTTGGTGTGAGAGTGTCACGAAACGTAAAAGAAGAATAATGACATTTGTGAAATCTGACGTTTCGGCACTTTGATGCAACTCCGGGCTCTTTTGTGGAGGAAGGAAGCAAAACGTGTTCGGTGGAGCGTCGTTATAGTATTTTTCTAAAATAATTATTGTATACATAACTTCTTAACAAGTGGTTTTAATTCTCCTCGCCCGCCTACCCACATTCGCTCGGCAACCGAAGATGAACACAATAAATGATGATAATGACAATGAGTCGTTAAAGTAAATAATGAATGAATGATTGAATGTTTATTTATTTTTCTCCCACAGTTAAACATAATTTACAAAAGTAAAATAGTACATTATAATGATAACCTAACATGATCTAGTGTAGGAGACTGGCGTCCAAGCTAGGTTAGACCTGCGTGTGGTCAGAAGACACTACATACGGCATACCTTTAAGGACTTTCTTCAAGCCTCGGTTGAAGGTGTCACAGCGCTCGGGAAACATCGAAGAGGGGAGCTCATTCCACAGCCGGATGGTGCGTGACAGAACCGGACCGTGGATGACCGCGGTGGTTCCAAATAGTAAGGATGATGAGTTCCATGCAAGGGTCACAGTAGCGCCATCTATTCAAATTTGACGTACACAGACAAGTGGATAATATTAAACGGTTTTATTTAGCTCACCCCGTTTGTTTTATTATTTATTCTTCCGTCAAATTTAGTAATTCAAATTTCACCCTCTTCCTTTCAACCGATTAAAGATTAAAAAATTGACGTGCCCAACAGTTTTATAATTCCCACGACTGTATCTATTTTATTATTTTTTTGTTTTTAGTACATTTATCTTAAACATTGCAATGTATGTTTAACATAAAACCGTTTAACTTTAAAAGTTTTTTACCTATTTTTATTTTATTTTCTGGTCATAGCCCGGTAGCAACATAGATGGTATAAGTGAATCAAATCTTAAAATCACTTTCTAAAATCATGATTTCTTGTATTAAAGTGAACGGCAAAAGGTGAAGATTCTGGGTCATCGTTGGTAATGATGCGCTTGCAATTACGTAATATTTACTAGCTAGTCATTTGTTAGGAGTATAGTTAGAAGATATCAACAGCTTTTACGTGTTACGTCAAGCATCGGTGGTTCAGTGGTAGAATGCTCGCCTGCCACGCGGGCGGCCCGGGTTCGATTCCCGGCCGATGCATTTTTTTTATGTATTGAACATATTCTGTATACAATAGTTCATCAAGATATATTCTGACTATTCAGCAAATTTATGAAAATTACTTTACTAAAGTGGTAAAGAATTTAATTTTGAAACAAAAAATTATAACATATTTTTAAAATTTACGCTAATTGCCGAAACTGGGAAGTTCGCCCGTTTGTTCCGAATCACTATCTTGTTTGCTTCGCTTAAACCTCTCAACCAATTTTGATGAAATTTGCCACAGATAATCTTTAGACCCTGAGAAAGGACAGGCTACCTTTATTGGAAAAAAAAGGATGAAGAAAAAACGGGCTATAGAGTTCACTCAGACGACGTCGCGGACAACAGCTAGTTGTTGAAATAAAAGCTGAAAGAAAAAACAAATGAAGATATCATCGTGAAATTGTGGCATTTGTTCAAACAGAAAATCCTCACAAAGGTTTCAATTACTGTAATTATTTGCTGTTCAATCGCTTTGTACATTTCAAAGTAATTGCGCAAAGACTTGTAATACAATGTCGGAATAATTTTAATTGAAATAGGTATTGGAATTTATCAGATGATTCGAATTTAGTTTTAGTAGGAGTTTCGGTACAAAAAATTGTATTAATTTTTAATAATTTGATATTTAAATAATAAATGAAGTAAAACTTAAAATAAATAAAAAAACTTGAGAGGTGAGAGGTCAAGGGACACCTGCATGGAACGAAGTTCCTTTCGATTAAAAGATATCTTATTTTTTTTTTTTCCTAATTTTTTTTACGCGTGATAAGGAACTTGTTTTAAAAGATTTTGATCACAGCGCCATCTAGCGATAGTCATCTAAAACAAAAAAAGTGTCGTGATAACTTTTCGTAAGAATTTTTTCCGTCTAGCCTCCTTTCACAACGCGCGATAAGGAACTTCGTTCCAACAAATAAAGCGAAAGGTTTTGAACATTTGCTGAGTGAAATCCTTATGTCATTTATTTTCCATTTAGTTAAGACAAATGCATCTAAAGATATTAAACAAAATGCTTATTGATTAACAATTCACAACTATAAAATATCTTCATAAAGTATAATATCGTCGTTGCGCCTGCCAAGTTCCATATGTGGTTTTTGCAAGGTTTTGGAAAACAACAAAAAACATGTTAATTAATTTAAAATGGTTTTTTTTTTAATAATTAATGATGCAATTTTGTAGCTATTTATGTAATACATTAAAAAAATGCAAAAGTAGCCATAAACATCAGTCATATAAAGAGCTAGAATTTTTTTTAGTGAAAAAGTGCACATAACTGGTTTGAAATGGGTCAAAAAATCCTGTATGTATCCTGTATGTGTCACATACAGGATTTTTTGACCCATTTCAAACCAGTTATGTGCACTTTTTCACTAAACTTTTTTTACCAAATCCTGTATGTGTCACATACAGGATTTGGTAACTTAATGATTGTAGGTAATGTAATGTAATTTTAAATTATAAAGGTTTTTAAAAACTATTTTCATTTTTATCATGTTTCAGTTGATATCAAATAAATATTGTAGATTTAAATCAATAAATATTTGATATTATACGTGAGTAGAAACTATTCGTAGGACTATAATAATGTATATACATAATAAAAAAGTTTATCTTCTTTACAAGTTATTGATAAATAATCAATGGTATTATGTCAAACAACAAAATATCAAGTTAATTCAGGATGTACTTGCCGCTTTTCTCAAATTAAAACACAGTAAAACTATTTTTATACGATTATTTTCACCACAACACTCTCACGAGTCGGACAGTTGCGAGCGACAGACGGCAAAACACAAATCCCGTATGTGCATTTTGCCACATACCGGCATTTTCTAAACGGTTAAAATACATAAGGTATTTGGCAAAATGGTTCCCGATGGAATTTGAAAAAAAGGATTTTACCAGTACATGGAGAAAAAATCGGAGATCACGTTTTGCGAAAAAACGAAAAATCAAAAAAAACCACATATGGGATTTGGCAAGCGCAACGACGATATCGTATTTTAACCGTTTAGAAAATGCCGGTATGTGGCAAAATGCACATACGGGATTTGTGTTTTGCCGTCTGTCGCTCGCAACTGTCCGACTCGTGAGAGTGTTGTGGTGAAAATAATCGTATAAAAATAGTTTTACTGTGTTTTAATTTGAGAAAAGCGGCAAGTACATCCTGAATTAACTTGATATTTTGTTGTTTGACATAATACCATTGATTATTTATCAATAACTTGTAAAGAAGATAAACTTTTTTTATTATGTATATACATTATTATAGTCTTACGAATAGTTTCTACTCACGTATAATATCAAATATTTATTGATTTAAATCTACAATATTTATTTGATATCAACTGAAACATGATAAAAATGAAAATAGTTTTTAAAAACCTTTATAATTTAAAATTACATTACATTACCTACAATCATTAAGTTACCAAATCCTGTATGTGACACATACAGGATTTGGTAAAAAAGTTTAATGAAAAAGTGCACATAACTGGTTTGAAATGGGTCAAAAAATCCTGTATGTATCCTGTATGTGTCACATACAGGATTTTTTGACCCATTTCAAACCAGTTATGTGCACTTTTTCACTAAAAAAAATTCTAGCTCTTTATATGACTGATGTTTATGGCTACTTTTGCATTTTTTTAATGTATTACATAAATAGCTACAAAATTTCATCATTAATTATAAAAAAAAAACCATTTTAAATTAGTTAACATGTTTTTTGTTGTTTTCCAAAACCTTGCAAAAACCACATATGGAACTTGGCAGGCGCAACGACGATATACTAAACAAACATAATATTACCGTTAGCTCGTTCATACATATGAACGAGCACAAAATATACATATATTCCACAAAAAATCTTAAACTAATAATAACTAAATAGTAAGTTGTGAAAATAAGGAATTAGAAGAAAAAAAAACAGTAATTCTTTTAATTGGAACGAAGTTCCTTATCGCGCGTTATCGAAAGGGGGCTAGACGGAAAAAAATCTTAAGAAAAGTTGTCACGACACTTTTTTTGTTTTAGATGATTATCGCTAGATGGAGCTGCGATCAATATCTTTTAAAACACGTTCCTTATCGCGCGTTACGTTTGGAAAAAAATATATAAGATATGTTTTAATCGAAAGGAACTTCGTTCTATTCGGGTGTCCCATCAAGTTTTTTCTTCGTAAAAATATCCTCCACATTTAAATCTACAAAAAAAACACATTACCAACATTCCCACACATACATTAAATGACCCAAACTTCACATACATGTAAACTAAGGAAGTAACTCCAAGCCTCAAGAGATACTATCAAACACAAACTCGAACAAGCTCTTTGACTGCAAAGCGGAAATGTGGACGTGGAGTAAATAACGTCTCGAAGTTTAAACTAACCACATGATAGATGGTCTTCATGTGTGTGCTATTGATTTTGAAGAGAGACTTTCTATAGAGTGTGCACATTTACGGCAATTTTTGTATGATTTTTGTTTGAGATGAGATATTTAAATAACAATTAATTGTTAAAAACACTAGACTCTTTAAATACAAGCTTTTAAGACCCTGGAGATCATGTAGCAGTAACATGCTAGCTAATACAAGTAAAACGAGCCCAAACACGACGTGTCTATCTAGCACAAGATTTCATAATGTTCCTATGAACACTATTTTGTCATATATATATTTTTATTTATTGCCATGTAGGCAGACGAGCCAACGGCCCACCTGATAGAAAGTGGTTACCGTCGCTCATCGTCGTCGAACCTCTGCAATGTCAGGGGACACTGAGGGGTCGCTATCTACGACCTAACTTTAAGGACCCTCCTCAAGCCTCATTTGAAGAAGGACAAGTCGTAGCGCTCAGTTAAGTCATATTATTGCATTGTCGCGCGATATACATCTCGTGCAAAATTTCAGGTCATTCGGAAACCGGGTTTGTAAAATTTAGCTTGAAAGATTCCACCCGAACTAGCATACTTAGTTACATCCACTGCAAGTGAATATAAAGCTTGTAAAAAGAAACAAAAATCTATCCGCACCAAATTTTCGCATTTATAATATGTATAAATTCTCGTAAATGCTCTGTAAATAAGTACCGCACAGCACTCCGGTTCGCTAAGTACATAAGTCTCGTCCCGAACTAGTTGACGAGTTCCCAACTTTATCGAACTCAACGAAGCCTTAAATACAGCTCATGGTATTACTAGATGTGTAAGGTTTACGAAGTTTATGCAATTTCAGCTTATTTGAAGGGTTTGTCTGTATTTTGTGTTTGTGGTACGATTTTCATCAGTAGTAGTTTAAATAGTAAAGGACATGTGGGAGTCGAACCGACTGAGAACAGAACCCAGCACGAGATTTGGCGAATAATTTTATCCAAAATATGATAATGAATTGATTTGGATATAACGTTGCACACAATAATATCTTTATTAATATTATGAAGAGATAATTTCGTGATAATATGTGTCGTGGTGGTCGAGTGGTCGAAGAGCGTCCTTCCGAACGGGAGGTCGCGGGTTCAAATCCGGCCGACTTGTACCTCTAAATCTAAATGTGAAAAAGAATTATGTGCAATTTTTCACAACACCACTGGCTAAAAACGGTGAAGGAAAACATCGTGAGGAAACCTGCATGTCAGAAAAGGGTTCTAAAAATCCTTTGAAGATATATGAAGGCCCCAATCCGCACTGGACAAGCGTAGTGGACTATGCCTAATCTCTCTTCTGAGGAGACCTGAGCCCAACAGTGGGCAGTAATGGGTTGGTACAGGTATGTGACGTTGTAGGGGGTAATCTGTGTAGGCAATAGACCACCTGATGGTAAGAAGGATTTCCGTCACTGTTTAACCTATACAATCTAAGGTTGTGACCACTATCTATACCTACTCTAGTTTTAAGTCTTAACTCAGGCCGAAAATGGCTTCTGAAAATGGCTTCAAAATTCCATGAAGTTGTATGCTAAAATGCTTTTCTTGTAAATAGTAAACGGAACAGAATATTAATAAGCTACTTTTGCATTATATTCAAATACCTAATATTTAGTATTTCTGAGAAGAGAGCGAGATGGAAAGCTGGAGTAAAATGTTAAGATGGAGTAATATAATCATTCATTCATGTTATATTTATGTACTACTAGCTGCTGCCCGCGACGTCCTCTGCGTGAACCCTATGACCCGTTTTTTTTCAATTCTTCCCGGCAACTATTCGATTTTTTCTCGCCGTAAAAACCATCCTTGAACTTCAACGAACATTTTAAAAAAATATCTGGCCAAATTGGTCCAGGCGTTGTTGAGTTATGCGCTTACCCACACATTTTGCGATTCATTTTTATATATAAGAAGATTTAAAACATGTAGAGAATGATAGAGTCAGCTATTTAAAAATATAGTCTTGAAATATACACAATTGTGATGTAGCATCGGTGGTTCAGTGGTAGAATGCTCGCCTGCCACGCGGGCGGCCCGGGTTCGATTCCCGGCCGATGCAAGTCTTTTTTAGATTTAAATTAACGTACTTTGATTTTGCTATTATTAATTACTGATTTTTTATTTTAATTAATATTGTAATTTTTATAAGTATATTTGTCAAGATGACAACCTCATACTTTGAAAGCAACATCTTTGAAAAGTGGTCCGTGAGTGGTAACAGCTTACGATCAGTGTGCAAAAAAATTACTATAATATATTTAATTTTCTAAAATTAAATATAGTAATAAACTATTTGGATTTGGCCCACGAGGTGACCGACATGTGACGTGTTGAATCGACCATCATTGTTCCGATCGTGTATTTGTGCACGGTCTAATAGCGAAAAGCTTCGACCAACATCTAGAGAAGCTTTCGCTTCCCGGCTGGGTAAGGGGCCTGATTCAGAAGGCGGTCGTTCTTGACACGGCGCGTATTGTGAGGAGGTTCCTCTCTCTTGACCCCTGACCACTAATGGCTTGGGTCGTAAACTCCGCCTGCAGTGGCCCTCTGTTTTTTATATTGTATTTTAAAATTTTATTTTCTTGTAAATGAATTTTTTTGAATAGTATGTAAAAAATAAGTGAATAAATGAATATACAGAAAAGCTAGAATTCCTTGTTACGTTATACTCTTAAACTCCCAAGAAAACAGGTATCTGAAAAACTTAACTCATAAAACATGCTTCTAAAACCTTAAAAGAAATATAAGAACGATCTTACAACTGAAATTGCTTCTAAAAATAACAGCTTATTCAGTACTCCGAGCAATATCGTCTTTTGAGGACTAAAAGGTACTTAAATCAAATTGCTCTTGTATAGCTCGGAGCAAAATGTTGATTTTTCATCTCAGCGTACGTTCAAAAGATTATATAACAATTTCATTTCGTCTTTCATTTGTTTTTTTGTCTTTGATGAAAACAGAAACAAAAGAACATGTATTGCATTTTAGTACGATTAAAAAAGGTCTTTTCATCTTTACGACTCGGTTTTCTTTGTATTTTTCCTGTCAAGGAATAAATTTAAAGCAAGACAATATTTATGCAATAATGTAATCAACAAGTAGAAGATATAGAAATAGACATAAATAAAAAAGTGTGATCTACTTTTCTTGTGGCATCGATGCTCGACGACGACGAGTCCTGGAAGGCGATGCTCGATTTCTGCGAGTCCACCATATCGCAGAAGGAGGCGGTGGGGCGGGTGACGACTGCCGGTTCGGCGTCCGGGGGTAACGGGGCGAAACGTGAGCGACAATCGCGAACGCGTCCTGTCACCCCTACCAGCCTCGTGCCGGGTTCTGTCCCGGCGGAGGATCGGACGTCGAGCGTGAGCGGCGGGAGGTTTTGGTGCGGTTCAACTCCCACATACCCCACTCGCGGCGCGAGTGGAAGCCCGGCGATTTCCTCCCGTCCAAAAAAAAAATCTACTTTTCTTCATATTAACATCTCTCTTATTTATTTTGGATAAAAATAGGTACCATTTTGAACATGTCATCTCGTCTCTCAATCTCATCAATAACCTAACTAGTAGCTGACCCGCGGAACTTCGTCTACGTCACGAATGGTAAATTCTAATGCAGAACAATGTCCTTAAGACATTACGTCAAAAACCACTAAAATTATCTTATACTTTATTATGCATGTATCACAGACATAAATCTTTCTCTTAAGTCACTCTATCTAGCATCAAAATCCATTGTTTTAAAGATTTAAGCATACATAAGAACAGACAGCGAGAAGCGACTTTTTTATACTATGTAGTATTATCATACTCGTATCAAATATCTACTTCTCTTGAATCTTTCAGCAGGATCCCGTATTTTATTACAATCTTTCTCACATAATATTGCAACACAATGTAAGTTACGAAAACGACTGAACCGGAGTCAAAGTTGTGCAATTTTAAAAGCTGTTCCCGTTGGAGATGGTGAAATGAAAATCCGAGAGCTCGTATAAGAATTCCGATCGTTCCCTCGAATATTTTCATAAAACTCGTATCAATGGGACAAGACGTGTTCGAAATACATAGTCTCATATGTAAAAAAGAATTGCTGTTCGTTAGTCTCGCTAAAACTCGAGAATGACTGAATCGATTTGGTTAGTAATCATAATAATATTATAAAGGCGAAAGTTTGTATGTATGGATGGATGTATGTTTGTTACTCTTTCACGTAAAAACTACTGAATGGATTTAAATGAAACTTTACCACAATATAGCTTATACATCAGAATAACACATAGGCCACAATTTTTGAACCCCTTTGTAACGCAGACGAAGTTGCGCGGGTCACCTAGTAGTAAATATTTGTGGAAGTCCAGGAACGGTTTAAATGGTGAGAAAATTACAGGAACTCTTTTACACTCTCAGACATTCGAAATTTTCCAGCTGATGATGAAGAAATTCTAATCGAATCTGGCCAAACGTGAGGTGACCTAATCATAAGTGGCACGAACCTCTGCACACACAATGAAACCCTAAGGACTATTCCAGAAAACAATAAAATATCAACAAAAAATATATTCCAGCGATTCAATCGTCATTTTGTCGCCAGAGTACACAAACTTAACCAGATATTCCCGAAATTTCGTACCACACGACATAATTGTGTTTGACTGTAAAATGTTAATTTCCACATGTGAATAATTCATGTGTGCCCCCCATCGATATTCATGCAAATACGTGTTTTACATAAAAAGATCACGCGCAAGATATTACACGTAGACGTAGTAAGATGATTTGTTTTTTAGAATTAGAAGATTATAAAGAATTTTATTCTAGAGTTAAATGGTTTGTTTTAAAGAAGATCTTAGTGTTATGATAAATAATATGCACTCTATATTATTTCCAGGATCTTGAAGCATCATCATCATCAGCCTGTAGACGTCCACTGCTGGACATAGGCCTCCCCCAAACCTCGCCACATCGAGCGGTCCTGCGCTGTGCGCATCGTCGTCGGTCCACCTTGTGGGAGGTCTACCTACGCTGCGCCTACCAGTTCGTGATCGCCACTCTAGATCTTTTCAAGAGTTATAGAATGGCGATCTTGAAGCATTTGTATTTAATTTTTTGACTTCCAAAAAGGAAAAGGTACTCAATGCGTCTGTATGTTTTTTTAAATGTTCGTTCCTTCATAACTTTAGTTTAGGTGGACAGATTTGAATGATTCTGATATCAAATGAAAGGTGATGGTCGTCATGGGGTTCCATTTTTTTATTAAGGTCGAACTTACTTACGAAGTACTTTTGGATCTGTGCTTAAAAATGTGTTTTTAACGAACACAATTTCACGATTAGCTGTGCGTTTTTTTCGCGGTGCGGTATTTCTTTTCTATTTGAACCGATTTCGATAATCCTTTTTTTTTGTTAGGAAGCAGACACTTTGGAAATTATCTAATATAAATTTGATAAAGATCCGACTGGTAGTTTTTGTGCTATGCGTGAGAAATGAAAGTCGGTTGTTTTCATTTTTGTAATAAAAATATTATTTGTTTTTAGTAACTTATTGACATGACAACGTCTTATAAATTGGTTTTCCGGGTGACACTTCAAGAAACTGCGTTACGCTCCGCTCACGTTATGCGCTCACAATGAGAGCGAATGAGAGGCACGCGTGCCTTTCACTTTTTATGTCTGTCTCTCTCGCTCTTAGGCGGGCTAACCATGCCCGAGTCGTTGTCACGTAAAACTTTTGCCCGTATACCGACTTTACAGGCAACCAATTCTTTTAAGCTTTTCTTTCTTAAGTAACAAGTCCTCTCCTGTCCCCTACATATTATTATGTTATGCTAATGTGTTCTTTGAAGACTGAAACGTAAAGCAAATATTAACTGATTTTGCTTTTACAACAACAAACAATATATGTCACAACATAAGGGTAGATTTAATACGGCTTTGTTTTTTAATAAGCGTTTGGGGTGCGAATTGTGAAGCTTTATGTAAGTTTTGTTTTGTTTTTTTCTACGCGAGATATGTTATATTTCGTTTTTGTCACAATGGTTTTTTATTTTATTTAGTTAGAGGTAATGCTGGACTTAAGATGTGGGAGTTGAACCGCATTAAAACCTTCAACCGTTCATTCAGCGTCCAAACTCCGGCTGAGGCCAGAACCTAGCACGACAGTATCCGAGACGACACGACGGGACTTGGAACCGCTGCATTCCGATTTGGAATGGACTCCCGTCCGCGGTGTTCCCGGAGCGCTATGACATGTCCCTTTTTAAACGAGGTTTAAGAAGTCTTGTGTGGGTAGGCGGTAGATAACGGCCCCTCTTTGCCCTGGCATTCCAGAGGTTCATGAGCGACGGTGACCGCTTACCATCAGATGGGCCGTATGCTCGTTTATCTACCTTGCAATAAAAAATAAATAAAAAAAAATTACCATTGTGCTCCCACAAGATATTAGGCAGGAGTTGCAAATAATTTACTTCTGGGTTATGCGATGCGGCTCGACGTGTTACGCACAGGCATTCTTACCATTGCACTGCTTCCATTGGTAGGTCCTGGTTATCCCTATCATTTGATATTTTCATTTATAATTTCCTACATATTCATATGTGTATAGCATGTTACCAAGTCGTTTATGGCAACCGTTACCCATGTCGCTAATGTCCATATAGGCTAATAGGCGGTCAATTTAACAGGTTATTAAATGCACACGATATAGCAATCGTAATATGAATATTTTGAAGAATTGCCGTTCGTAAACATAGAAAAACAAATAAAAATTGCATCGATTTTCAATAAAAGTGAAATTGAAATTGTACCTAATTTATGCGTGTTTGGAGAGTTTTTGTCGTGATCGTGATCTCCTATTATATTATTAATTGTAAAAATCGTAGGAGCGACAAATCAGCGCCTTAAGTGTAAGTACCGTACTTGGGGTAATCATGCTGAGTCGTGACCTTTTCACCACTACAGCAATTCTTTTAATTTTTATTTGTTAATCTTTTTTTATTAGTTTAATTTTAGCCTAATTATGTCAATCTTTATTATTGTTGTAGTTCTGAATAAAGTTATTTTCTTTTTTTCTAATTTTCTTTCGACTTTATAAAGATCGATTTAATTCGTTTTCTTCCTATTTTTTTGGAAAATATTTAAAATTAAATCTCAAGTATCTCATCATTATTACTACTTAAGACACACCTACAAACGAACTATAATATCTAGTGCATATTGTAAGCATCAAAAACTGAATAGTAGAACTGCAGGATCCGTGCCAACAGAAACCACAGGCCAATCCGATGATATATACCACCATAATTTTCATTCCGTAGCAAAATATAATCCAAATTTAAACCGCATTTTCATAATTTGCTAGCTGCATCCACCACAAAATTAGGATTTAAATGGGCCATGAATGTTTTAAATTAGCAAACAAGATAATTATTAACTTAAGTAACTTCAATGCATTTTCAACGGGTTCTTACCACGATATTTCCAGTGGTACTACTAGCGAACGAGAAAGAGGGTATACAGTTTTGTTTGCTCTTAAATCGACCCGCAGTATCCAGTCTTCTCGTGATCATGACGTTTGCAACAACGTTGAAATATCGAGACAACTCAATTAATTAAATATCGTGGTAAGAACCCGTTGAAAATGCATGAATGTATTATAGAAAACCGCGTGTTTCTGAATAAGTTTAAGTAACTTCGTTTGAAAATAAGAAATACTTTTATTGTAGTAGATAGATGTAACGGGCCACGTGATCGTAAGTCTCATGGATCTCAACAATGTCACTATTGAAGATTGAATTTCAGTGCGGTTGAACTATCACATGTAACCACATGGAGAGTTGAGCGAACTATACTGTACTGTAACAACCCATTACTGTCCACTGCTGGGCTCAGGTCACCTCCAAAGAGAGGTTAGGCATAGTCCACTACGGGGACGGAGCGACGGGAAAGAGTGCCGAGCGCGTAACGCGTCGCGCCGTCCCTCCAAACCCCGCGCTGGGTTCTGGTGATTTCCTCCAACTGAATAAAAAAAAAGGCATAGTCCACTACGCTTGCCCGATGTGGATTGGGGACTTCACATATCTTCGAAGGATTTTAGAATCCTTTTCCGATATGCAGTTTTCCTCACGATGTTTTCCTTCACCGTTCAGTCGAGCAAACAGACCAAGTATATTAGAGTATACATATGAGTTATATCTTTACGATTTTATAATAATATTAAGGTCATAGAAAAACGTGCGTCTAAGCACAAAAATAATTGAATTATTGTGAACAACTGCTGACTAGATGTTATATTGAAGAATATAGTATCAAGCATCGGTGGTTCAGTGGTAGAATGCTCGCCTGCCACGCGGGCGGCCCGGGTTCGATTCCCGGCCGATGCAATGATTTTTACACATTTTTTTTTCCTTTTTCCCCATAAATTTTAAGAGCTTCTATACTACTTTCATGCATTTTTAACGGGTTCTTACCACGATATTTAATTAATTGAGTTGTCTCGATATTTCAACGTTGTTGCAAACGTCATGATCACGAGAAGACTGGATACTGCGGGTCGATTTACGAGCAAACAAATCTGTCTACCCTCTTTCTCGTTCGCTTTTGGGTCGCACCACTGGAACTCGAACTCACTTCTCGACACACCACACTCACTGTATCTACAAGACTCTCTGAGCATGAACCCTTAGTGACTGTTTTGTTTAGCACTGGATTCCACATACTCGATAATCTGAAGCCGTCACCCCTGTTAAAAGTGCTATGTCTTGAAATCTCGATAGCTTCTTTAACCATCCTTGGTACGTAACGACGTTCAGAAGACAGTACCGTTAAAAATGCATGAAAGTATTATAGAAAGCCGCGAGTGTCTGAATAAGCTTCTATACTCTCTATTTTAGTCAGAGTCTATGACTTATCGTAATTCTGCAAACGAAGGTTGAAGAAAGTCCTTAGAGGTATGTCAGCTGAGACCCCGCAGTGTCCCCTGACGTTAGAGAAGATACGGTAACCACTTAAGTTCCAGCAAAATAGGGATGTCCTGTCGAAATACTAATTGGTATCACAAACACTTGATATCAAAAATATGCTGTACTCTGTTCGATTGTCAATGCTGGCTACCATTTACCGTCACCCGGTGGGGTCACGACGATAAATAATATACTGCGTAATGTGTTGTGCCGCCCCGCATAGCTCCTTGCTGAGTTTTGGGTTCTGCCCTTAGTCGGGTACCTTTAGCTCGGCTCCTACATGCTCCAGATGGGATTTGACGGCCAGATTATCCTCCTGAAACTAAAAAAAAATGATCTCGCACCAACATCTTAACAAAAAAAAACTTAAGCGGTGTCAAGGGACACCCGGATGGAACGAAGTTCCTTTCGATTAATTAGTGAGGGAATTGTAATAAAATATTTTTTTTTTTATATTTTATATATATTTTTATATAATTTGTTTTAACCTTACTAATTATTATAACTAAATAAAATAGTTTGATCACAGCGCCATCTAGCGATAATCATCTAAAACAAAAAAGTGTCGTGACAACTTTTTCATAAGAATTTCCGGCTAGCCCCCTTTCGATAACGCGCCATAAGGAACTTCGTTCCAACACATCTACTTTAATCCTTTAGAGTACTCTAGACTATTAAAAATCCTTTATACCGTTGTATCCCATTAAATAAAGGCATTACAACTCCAACAGCCACCGTTCTCTGCCAAATGCAGCTAGCGCTCATTACGGGAGCACTGAATTGAATTACCTGCTCGCTTCAGATAACGACGCTTTGAACTTAAATGGAAAACGACTTTTATAGACACAACTGCAAGAAAACTAATTTAAGAGAAGCTTCTTAATGAGGGCGTGAAATTAACAAGAAATAAGATTATTTTGATGTAGCTCTTATTGTTGTTTTTATATTTAAACGTTTTAGGTCAGTATTTTTCTATCTTCCGCAACGGTTCAAAGAATGTTTTTACTGCCACTGCCTGAAAGCTAATGTGTTAGCTACCGTCTGAAAGTGAAGTAAAAAATATGTAATTTATTAAAACATTTAAATTATTGAACCAATAGATATAATTTATTTTAAAGAAAACTTTTTAAATACAAGCTTTTAAGATCCTGGATATCATGTAGCAATAGAGTGCTAGTTAATACAAGTAAAACGAGCCCAAACACGACGGATCTATCTTGTTCAGCACAAGAGTTCCTATGACCACCTTCCGAATTTATTATCAGATCAGCGCCATTTTGTCATATTATTGCATTGTCACGCGATATACATCTGCATGCAAAATGTCAGCTCAATCGGAAACCGGGAGATTTGTCAAATTTAGCAAGATTCTACCCGACCTCATATAGTTACATACAGTGCAAGTAAAGCTGGTAAAAAACTTAAGGTAGGTACAGTTTGTTAAAGCAAAATTTTGCAATAGTAGGTAAGTGAACACAAATATTATAAAAGAAATATTGTGAAAAGAAATAATTATTGCAGTTCGTGAGTAAAGATGCGCTTACGTAAACTAAACCAACGTCATTTGTAAGAACACGTCTTCAACTTATACACTTACATACAAGCATCGGTGGTTCAGTGATAGAATGCTCGCCTGCCACGCGGGCGGCCCGGGTTCGATTCCCGGCCGATGCAATGTTTTTTTAAGGTTGTCCTATAGCTTTTCTTATTGATTTAACTTTCAAGTACGTTAATATGTAGATAGGAACATATTGCTCACACCATTTGAGTGGGATAGAGCAAAACAAAGACATAATAATATGAAAGTAGGTATTATTTATTTTCCTTCCTTTATTGACCACTTCAGAGCGAAAATTATACTCACTTTTTATTCATCATAAACATTGTGTTCAGGTGCATACAGTTTAATCACTTTTCAATTAAGTTTCCCAATCTATCACCTTTTTCTCCCTGACTAGTTGAATCCGTACTTTTGTACTAATATTATAAATGCGAAAGTAACCCTGTCTGTCGGTCACGCTTTCCCTCTTAAATCTCACAACTGTTTTTGATGAAATTTGGTATAGAAAATCTTTAGATCCTGAGAAAGAACATAGGCTACCCTTTAATTGAAAGTGATACTGACGATGTTGCGCGGGCCCACTAGTAAGAAATAAAACCTTCAGCTAATAGATTAAGTACCTTATCCCTATAAATTAAGGAAGTCTCGTTCAACAATGAGCTCCCCTCTTCGGTGTTTCCCGAGCGCTATGACTTGTCCTTCTTCAAACGAGGCTTCAAGAAAGTCCTTAAGGATAGGCCGTAGGTAGCGGCCCTGCAGTGTCCTCTGACAGTGCAAAGGTCCATGAGCGACGGTAACCGCCTACGATCAAGTAGGCCATTAGCTCGTCTGCCTACGAGGTAATAAAAAAAAACAATACCAGCAGCAGTAAAAAAAATTCTCAACAACATGCTTAAGATTAAAATCGATCTATACCTTGATCATACTTTCTTGTTTTTATGTGTGCATAAAGAAGTAAAGAATTGCTCCCAAACGGAATTTGTTATGAATATTGTAACAGAAAAATGCGTGCCGGTGTATCGACATATGTAGGAGTCATGTCTACATATGCCTATACAGGGTGGATCTGTAACTTTGAACAATCTGACGTGGGGTGAATGACCTGTCGAAATACAACTTAGCACCATTTTAATTTTTTGAATCGGTTAAACTTTTTTTTCTGACATTGTATAGAAATCGTACGACTATCGTTACGGACTTCCTGATTTTTTTTAAAATCTTATTCCTAAAATAAAAATGGGTCTTAGTTTTCACCCCTCGTCAAATTGTCCAAGTTACAGATCCACCCTGTATATGCGTCTGCCTACATGGCAATAAAAAAAAAGAGTTGTGTAATGTATGTAGTATACCAAATGTTGGAACCTCGTGCCAGCCCTTATATCGACGCGTCCTACGTGTACTAGGATAATACCAAAACGTGATTTTAAAGGAGAGCCATTTGAATGTTCTACTATAACTTTGCTAGAACTTATATCAATTTAGAACCTTCTGTCGCTGAAAATAATTTGAATTTTATATTGAATTTTTCAGGAATTAAAAGATTAAATTTTAAGACGATTTGTGTAAAAAAACGTAAAGTATGACTTCATTGCAAGTTTACATATGATATTGAAGGGGGCGACGCGACGGGAAAGAGTGCCGTGGGCGTAACGCGTCGCGCCGTCCCTCATTACCCCGAGCTGGGTCCTGGCCTCAGCCGGGGTTCGGACGCTGAGTGTGAGCGGTTGGAGGTTTTGGTGCGATTTAACTCCCACATACCCGGTGATCCGGTGATTTCCTCCAATTAAAAAAAAAAAAAATGATATTTTAAAAAAAATATCGATACCAAAAATATAATAAAGTTGTTCTTTGTTATTCGACAGATCATTTGCCTCACCTCAGATGGTACAAGGTAACAGATTCACCCTGTATAAATAGAGTCGTACTGAAATTGACAGTAAAATATGTCCGAAAATACAGTAAAATGTGTCAAAACTGACAGTGAAAAGTACCCAACGTATTTGAATGTTAACTAACATCGAAAATCATTAAAAGAAAGCGTACAACACAATCTTAAAAAATCATTGCATCGGCCGGGAATCGAACCCGGGCCGCCCGCGTGGCAGGCGAGCATTCTACCACTGAACCACCGATGCTTGTTGCATTAGACGCAATTTCTAAAACAATTATCAATAAGTTTTCAATTTAATTCACTTTATATCTTCAATACGTGACTATTTACATATTCAGTGAAATTCTGTAGAGTGAATTTTCATTTGACATATAATAAAGACAAAAAATACGTCAAGCATCGGTGGTTCAGTGGTAGAATGCTCGCCTGCCACGCGGGCGGCCCGGGTTCGATTCCCGGCCGATGCAATTTTTTTGACTTAATATTCAGACTCAATTTATTTTACTTACTTTAAAAAGTAGTTGTTGCGAAATATTTACTACCATTATCACTGTTTTTATGATTTACCGTTTAGGATGATTATTTTTTCTTCGGTTTCAGTACCTATGTAATTGAGATAAACGCAACAATAATCTATAAATTCTGTGTTATTATTATTTATACACTTATTTTTTACATTCTATTTTTAAAAATACATTTACAAGAAAATAAAATTTAAAAATACAATATAAAAAACAGAGGGCCACTGCAGGCGGAGTCTACGACACAAGCCATCAGTGGTCAGGGCTCAAGAGAGAGGAACCTCCTCACAATACGTGCCGTGTCAAGAACGACCGCCTTCTGAATCGAGCCCTTCACCCAGCCGGGGAGCGAAAGTTTCTCTAGTTGTTGGTCGAAGCTTTTCGCTATTAGACCGTGCACAGATACAACGATCGGAACAATGATGGTCGATTCAACACGCCACATGACGGTCACCTAAAGCCAGGTCTAAATCTATAAATTACTGTTAATATGTATTATGTAGGTATTTAGTAAACGCGTGAATAGAAGGCGTGCGGTTTGCAACCCGCACGCCTTCTATTCAATAAACCAGTGTGCTTGTGACTAGCTTGTTTCACTAACGTGTCCACGTACCTCACCTGTTCAAGTACATAACAATTACTTTACCAATAATAAAAAATCAATCTTGTGAATAACATTTTTTTTCTCCGCATTCAATTTATTTCATCGTTACTTTTCACAGGCATTTCCTTAAAATAAACATTCTAACTTTTTAGTCAAAAGGAAAAACTTAGATTTCGAAGGTCCCTCGGGGGTGACTACCCTAACTTTTATAAACTGGGAATATAGATAAAAATAAAGTTGTCCAACTTTAATATCACCAAGTTTTTGTCTGTCTCGATAAAATTACATTTTGTCTAACTTTTCTTGAGTTTTTCGAGATAATTGAGACCGTTTTAGTAAGAAATATTTTCTCTTTTTCCGCCTAGTTACTGGACTTCTTTTGGAACGAAGTTCCTTATCGAGCGTTATCGAAAGGGGGCTAAACGGAAAAAATTCTTACGAAAAGTTGTCACGACACTTTTTTGTTTTAGATGATTATCGCTAGATGGCGCTGTGATCAAAATCTTTTAAAACACGTTCCTTATTGCGCGTTACGTTAGGAAAAAAAAATAGATATCTTTTAATAGAAAGGAACTTCGTTCTATTCGGGTGTCCCATGACACCTCTCAAGTTTTTTCTTTACAAAATATGAATGTATATTATGATATCGACAAACGTAGTTCTGTCAGATTTTCGCGGTACATACCGAATCCTTGACTTGTCCTTCTTCAAACGAGGATTGAAGAAAGTCCTTAAAGGTAGGTCGTTGGTAGCTGCCTAGCAATGTGATAATGCAGAGGTCCATGAGCAATGGTAACCGCTTACAATCAGGTGGCCCGTTAACTCGTCAAGACAATAAAAAAAAGTTTGTGTCATTCTAATTTTTAAGAACCGTGAAACTTTGTTACAAAGTTAGGTTTTTTAGCAGTTTTTACCTTTTTTAATTTAGGCTACTCGCAAAAAAAGTAGCTACTTAAAAAAGTAGCTAGAAAAAAAACTTGAGAGGGGTCATGGGACACACGAATAGAACGGAGTTCCTTTCGATTAAAAGATATCTTATATATTTCTTTCCTAATGTAACGCGCGATAGATTTTGATCACAGCGCCATCTAGCGATAATCTTCTAAAACAAAAAGAGTTTCGTGACAACTTTTCGTAAGATTTTTTTCCGTCTAGCCCCCTTTCAAAACGCGCGATAAGGATCTTCGTTCCAAAATCGACTTCGATTGAGTAGATTCAATGATACACCTACAACGTCAGAAACATTACATTACTTCTTTATTAATACTTACTAGTATATATACAGCTGTAAGTCTCATTAAAATCCATTCAGCAGTTTTTGCTTAACAAGAAGTCATATTAAAAAGGTTTTCCATTTAAAATATCCGTAGGATGGTGAGCCAGATATGGTGTAGGTATAGCCTATACATTTTTTGTGATAAGAGAAACTTGTGGACTTCCACTCGCCCCGCAGGTGAAAATCTCCTGCTGCTCACGCTCAGCATCCGAACAGCGTGCAGCAACAAATGCAACAAAAACATTGCATCGGCCGGGAATCGAACCCGGGCCGCCCGCGTGGCAGGCGAGCATTCTACCACTGAACCACCGATGCTTGACGTGTATTAATACTTTTACATATCGATTGAGAACAACATACATAATAAATACACGTAGATATTTAAAAACCTAAAAGTCACGTTTTGAAAGCAATTAAGCAATACACTAATATTCCATTGTAGAATTATGATTTTAGACATATTTTGCAATTTCGTCTGCGTCACATATTGCTTCATGTCTTTAGAAAATTAAATACCGAAAAAATTTTTGTACCTAGTCTTTACTACTTGAAGGAAGAATTTTGATGGATGTAAGAGCAGAGATATGCCTAAGACAATATTTTATTTTTATTTTATTTTGCATTTTTAGGAAAACTTACAGCTAGGTTCAAATGTAGTTAGAAGTACATAGTGACTTATGGCTAATTACAAGTTCTCACAAATATGCAGACAAAGAACAAGTTAAAAAGAAAAAAAAAAACTATTTTGAAGATTACAGCTAGGTGTGACAAGATAACGTAATACTGTTCGAACTATAATTTATTGAGATATATTTTAAGATTATGAGAAGACATAGTAAAGATATCTATGTCATGTTCATGCTAAGGTGTTAAAAGCATTGCTTGTTCTGACCATAAAGGTGTTTCTCCTGTCAGCAGTTCTTGAGAAAGGCACCTGTAAAAGCTTGCGGTTTCGAAAAGTAGATGTGTGCATTCGCAAACCGTCAATAGAGCCGTTTGCGATACTCATGATATACGAGAGATCAGCTATTCGTCTCCGCTCATATAATATAGATTGGTTGTGTAAACAATGATTTGAAAGAGCTGGATTCTAGAATCCAGGAAATATAGAAAAAATATATTGCGCCGACTACATTTGAATGGGATAAAGAAGAGCAAAATAAAATGAACTTGTAAAGTAATGTGAAATAATGATTTCTACACAAAAGTGAACGGTGAAAGGTGATGATGATTCTAGGTCAATGGTAGTAAAAAGATGCGCTCGCTATTACGTAAACTAGCGATAATCATTTGTTGGAATGGAATTGTTATTTCTGATTCTGACATCAAGCATCGGTGGTTCAGTGGTAGAATGCTCGCCTGCCACGCGGGCGGCCCGGGTTCGATTCCCGGCCGATGCAATGATTTTTAGTTTATTTGTTTTAAAAAGTGAGTTTCAAACTTTATTTTTTGGGATTATGGTATGTAATTTCGACTTTCTTTAGTAAACTGATACATTTTTGCAGTACACAAATAATTTATTTAAAAAAAATCTTTAAACAAGTTTTAACAAGATCCTGAATATCACGTAGGTATCTGTATTTTTTTTATTTATTTATTTTAGTTGTAGTAAATCACCAGATCCCCACCCGCCCCGCGGGAAGGGTATGTGGGAGTTCAACCGCACTAAAACCTCCAACCGCTCACACTCAGCGTCCGAACCCCGGCTGAGGCCAGAACCCAGCACGGGGCTATGAGGGGCGGCGCGCCGCGTTACGCGCTACGGCACTCTTTCCCGTCGCGCCTTCCCCAGGTATCTGTATAGGTATAATTTAATACAGGAGCTCCTATGACCACCTATTGAATGTAGCATCAGATCAGCGCCATTGTGTCATATAATTATTGCATTGTCACGCGATATACCTACATTTGTGTGCAAAATTTCAGCTCTATCAGACCGGGAAGTTTGTCAAATTTAGCTTGCAAGATTCCACCCGAATTTACATAGTTACATCCAGTGCGAGTTAATATAAAGCTTTAAAAATTATTAAAATAAAAGCTATGACATAACCTCAAAAAACATTGCATCGGCCGGGAATCGAACCCGGGCCGCCCGCGTGGCAGGCGAGCATTCTACCACTGAACCACCGATGCTTGTTGCATTAGTAACAATTACTAAATAAGTATTTAATTTAGTTTATAATATCTTCAATACGTGACTCTTTCCATGTTCAACGAAATTCTATAATTTAATACATTTTTCATTAGACATAGAATAAAGGCAGAAAATACGTCAAGCATCGGTGGTTCAGTGGTAGAATGCTCGCCTGCCACGCGGGCGGCCCGGGTTCGATTCCCGGCCGATGCAATGATTTTTGCTCAGGGCGTTGAAATCTTAAGAACCGTTGATCGAATATTTAACAGATGAGAAATTGAATATTAAAAACAAAATATTATTGTTTTTAATTTCAAAGCACAAAGAAGTTGAAAAAAATATATCAAAATGATTCATAAACTATCGGTCAGTCAGTTTTAAGTAAAATTGCCCTGGCATTGCAGAGGTTGTCGCGACAGTGATTGCTTTCCATCAGGCGGGACACAAGCTCGTTTTTCAAACTTGCAATAAAAACACAGTTCTGTCAATACACAGGATGTACTTTTTTCAATATCAAAACATAGAAGCCTTAAATACCGATTCCAAAAACAAAAGAGGATGTAAAAAATCTAATGCTGCCAGTGAGAGAAAAGTTAAGAAGGAATCATAAAATAAAACTAAGAAAACTTAGAGCAAATATATGACGCAAAATTCGCTCCCGGGCGTCGTGGCGTCGATGCTCGAGAGTGGCGAGTCCTGGAAGGCGATGCTCGACTTCTGCGAGTCCACCATCTCGCAGAAGAGGGTGGCGGGGAGTGCGAGGGAGAGAATTTATTCTTCTCTCCGCCCCGCAACAACCCGCCGCCGTCGAGCAAGGGGCCGGAACCGGGATCTCGCCCGGAATCTGGCCCCTTAAGAGTTTCGGGTCCCCAACGCATGTGAGTGCGAGCGGGGACCCAAGAAGGTGTCGTGTCTCGCTCAGCACACCCTTGCGTCAGAGCATCCGGAGGATGGCGGACCGCGCTCCCCGACCCACGCTGGTTCTGACCCAGCGGGGTATTCCGTGGGAGGGTGACACGCGGTCCAGCCATCTTGGCGGGCTTCGGATAGCCCGCCGACCGAGAGAGCCGGTGGCCGTATCGCCGGCGGCTGCCGGTTCGGCGTCCGGGGGCGGCGTGACGGAAAAGTGTGCCGAGAGCGTTACGCGTCGCGCCGTCCCACAAAAACCACGTGCTGGGTTCTGGCCTCAGCCGGGGTTCGGACGCTGAGTGTGAGCGGTTGGAGGTTTTAGTGAGGTTCAACTCCCACCGATCCGGTGATTTCCTCCAACTGAAAAAAAAAAAAAAAAAAAAAACGCAATCTGAATTATACAATGTTCACACCAATTCCATTTTGAAAAAGCGCGCCAACATTACATCGTACATTTAAAAAATATATTATTTACAAATGAGGTTTTAATCAATTTCAATAAAACTATTTATAGGTGGCGCTTTAGTCGCTAGTACCTTTGCCTTTATAATGTTTGTTAACATTCAATCGCCTACAGAGGAGTTAAACTTATTTCGACAGGACATTCATCCCACTTCGGCTTGCAAAAGACATCCACCTTGTCTAACATTTCGCAATTATAGAATAGGATCACCAAGAAAACCAATTCAAACTAAATTCTCAGTCGTGTCTAGGTTTCTAACTCGGGTCGCTTCAGCCTAGACAGTTTTATTAGCTTGTTCGAGGAACCTCGCAGTTAGTAGGCACTCAACTGCTAACAAATTTGGTGGAAAAGCGATAACAATCAGTATACAGGGTGATTTCCTAGTGAGGATACATATTGAAGGTAATGGCAGCTGATTGTTATATACGACCAGTAAAAATATTACTACTAAAGAATATGGCTTAATTCCTTAGTAATCGCAACTTAAAAATATCTAAAATTCTTGCAAAATGATGGTTTTTCGATAGCTGATGGGTGTGGCGGAGGTGTGGGGTGCGCGAGGTCACTAGAGGTCATTAGTCAACACTCTTTAAGCCGAAATTATTTATGTTTGAGGTAGTTTAGTCGAATTTAGTTTAAAAAAAAAATATTTTGTATTTTTACCTATTTTTTGTAATATTCCGTATTAGAACAGAGTACTCATCACCCTCCTGCAATACGTACCCTCTCTAAAAATCACCCAGTATATTTTAGAGTTTCGATTCTTGTAAACGTAACAAGTTTTGTGGCCAGTATTTTAGAACTTGCTCGTGAAACTTCGTCGGTGTAGAGAAGAGTTTGTTTCAGAAATAAATTAATACCTATCACCTACATAGATAGATAAAAAAATATTTATTGTAACATCGCATAGTAAGAACAATAGTAGTAATTTTGTACAAAAAATACAGTGTAACAATCGGCGGCCTTATCGCTTATAGCGATCTCTTCCACGCAACAGTGTGGAGATAAACTTATTTTAAAAATACAGTAATATAATTAAAGAATTGAAAAAATAAAACAAACGGGGTGAGCTAAATAAAACCATTTAAAAAGAAAAAAAAAGCATATAACTTATCTAATATATAATAATATGTTTCTCCCTGGTACTTCAGCTATGTTCCAGCGAAAGTCTCATCAAAAGGTCCAGCAGTTTCAGAGATTTCCCTGGACAAGCGGACAGAGACATCAAAAAAATTACAGACACCAAAAAGTAGTTTTGGTATTTCTTCCGTGTGTTCATAAAAACTATGCATTTATCAAAAATCGGTTACCTAAATAATACAAAATATGCATAAAGGACAACCTTATTGGAACGAAGTTCCTTATCGCTCGTTGTCGAAAGGGGGCTAGACGGAAAAAAATCTTACGAAAAGTTGTCACGACACTTTTTTGTTTTAGATGATTATCGCTAGATGGCGCTGTGATCAAAATCTTTTAAAACACGTTCCTTATCGCGCGTTACGTTAAGAAAAAAATTATAAGATATTTTTTAATCGAAAGGAACTTCGTTCTATTCGGGTGTCCCATGACACCTCTCAAGTTTTGTATTTGAATAGGAGTTGCGGTTACAAAGAATAGTATTAATTTATAATATGTTTTTTTATTCAGTTTGGTATTTGTATAAATCAGACTATGGCATAGGAATCCAATAGGGCACGTTTTGGTACATTTGAATATCACTTAGTCTTATGAAAGCATATGACTATCACAATTTTTTTTATCTAAATACACTATTCAACCCCCCACCCCTACTTACACCCTAAACCCCTCCCACATTAGACAAAATAAAAAAGAACCAAATAACCTCGATCCTTAATGCGATTTTAATTACGAAACTTTTATGTTTCGATTTTTAAAACTAAACAGTGATAAATCGCCGAGCTTGCGAACTGCAAAGTAAAGATAACAGGACAAAATCTAGGTTCATTAATTAAGTCGTACCTCATTTATCTTTCACAACCTAGACTGGTTAATAAAGACTGGTCATCGTGTTATCTACACCGTCTTGAAGTTTCAGGGTTTTGGTGGTTGTAGGCGACAGAATCAATAATTCATATTTTATTAAATTCTAGTAAAGTACATAGTTGTGTCGACGATAGCGCCATTTGTAAATAGTTTTGAATATTTACTATTTAAACCTCTTTTGTGTAAATACTTTTTAAATTGTAATAGAGAATAGATGTTGGCGCGCTTATTTGAATTTAGAACATTCCATTGCCGAATACAGACGTTTTGTACATTTTTTCACAACTTTTCTTTTCTTAGTTTTATTTTACGATTCGTTCTTTACTCCTCTCTCGCTGGCAGCATTAGGTTTTATACAGTGGTAAAAAACGAAGAATTTAGGTATTTAACAACTAAGTAAATGGAATTTTAGAACTTACCTATTGGTTTTTTTTGAACAGGAGAAAATCACCGGACTTGCACCTGGATATGTAATATTCGAACTGCACTAACACCTGCCGCTGAGGACAGAACCCAGCACAGTTGAGTGGTTAAGTTACATATTTAAATTATAACAAATAATCGAAAGGAGCTATTTTAAATTTTTAATACTATTTTAAAATATTTAGAGACGTCAATAGCTCCACTATCTAGAGGGTCTAGGATTACCCATTATTTTGGAACACCCTGTAACTAGAGGTTGAAACATTCTTGAGGTAAGTGACGCCATCTAGTAAAAACCCATGGTACAAGTTTGGCAAGAATAGTTTTATTTTAATGCCAGTAGATGTCACTATAGCGAAATAAAACTGAAAATAAAAATAAACTTTTTGAAGTGGATTTTGAAAATGTTGAGTTTCTTCATTCAGAAACTTTGTCTATCTCATTATGACGTCCACTTGTCCATCCATGTTTCAAGATTATCCATCTACGGAGAAATCTAACGGTATAGGTAATCTGTAGACCGATAGACTGTGAAAGACATTTGTTAGGGATGTAAGAAATCTAACAAAATCGAAAAAAAAGTATCGATACCTAATTTCGCAAGATATTTTACAAAATGTGGTTTATATGCTCGTATGATATACTATTACGTTATGATATCACAGAGATCTAAGAGTGATGAGTTACGGTAACCACACACAATGTGGTGGCCCGTTAGCTCATCTGCTGACAAGAAGAAAAAACAGATCCAAAAATTTATAGATAGGCATTGAAATTACGAGTCAGTTAAATCACAAAATGCTTTGGGTATATAAATCAGAATGCTATCATGATAATATCGAGTTTTCCGATTCCTAAAATCAAAATCGATTAGCTCATCGATACTTTTTTCACAACCCTAGTTTTTGTTGAGTGAACTTGAAAAAGACAATTCGCTTCATCACAAAAATGTCAAAACTCTCTCGATGCCAAGTAACAAATAACTGGTTATTTCTCTAATTTCTATTACTTTTTATACAATATGCATCGAGATTGAGTTTTTCGCGTTAATACCGTTGTTACCGTCGTGAAATTGCCGCAAAAACACTGTGATAGTGACCGTACAACATATAATACAAACACTTCAAAATGTCAAATTGTTTTTTAGTGTTTTTCGTGTATTTCTGGCAAAAAACGGCTCTCAATCTGGTTCCAAGCTCTCTAAGGAAGCGTGTGGTTATTTAATTAGCCTAAAATATTCCTTTTTTTGTGGTACTACAATTAAAAAGTAGTTTTTTGAGCTAATGTTTTGAGGTTAGTTTTTGTTTCTACTTTTGAAGCAAAAAGTTCCTGTTTCGTGTCGG
Source organism: Trilocha varians (assembly GCA_030269945.2). NCBI lineage: Eukaryota > Metazoa > Arthropoda > Insecta > Lepidoptera > Bombycidae > Trilocha > Trilocha varians. The sequence goes on from AP028259.1 coordinate 2,360,313, forward strand.
CGGTTCGGTGAGTAATAGCCAGTAAGTTTTCATCTAAAGGGCTTCCAAAACTTCCTTAGTACGAATAGCCTGAAGAGGCTTTACTTCTTTGTAAATAACTCATCAAACTTCAGTGTAAAAACACAAACAATAGTCGAATGTGTGTATTTGAATAAAGGAATGAGTTTATCTTATGTGCAAACCTTCTCTAAAGAACTAGATAACTATGTTTCTTTCAAGATTAATTAACATTTATCTATGAATGAGATAATGACTAGAAAAACCACACAAAGTAAGTCCTACTATTAAAAAAAAGGTAAGTCGTAGTTTTTTATTAACAATTCCCTAGATTACACTAGAAAGACTAAGCTTAAAAGACCAAAATTATCTACTCATATTTTATAGACACAGAATTAATAAGTTTAAGTAAGTTTGATTTCTAATTAAAGTAGTAAATAACATGTTATAACTATTGGTTTCCGTATATTGGGTTCAAGTCCCAATCATTTTGAATTGTGTGTGCTAGACCCTAGCATTGCTAAGAATGACGGTGATCACATACCGTTCAACTGTCAGCAGGTTCGAATCCTGAAAAAGTGTATATTTTTAACAAATTTTAAAACTGTCAATCATAAAAGAAGTATGCTCTCAAACGCTATGACATGTTCATCTTCAAACGAGGCTTTTAAAGATACTTGATTCACTCATTTTCATATCTGATTTACCGTTAATAAGTGGTTACCAAGTTAATAGTACAAATAGATTGATTTCTGCAGCATTTATTATATACCTAGACTTTTATTTATTAATTTTAAGACATACCTCCAATTATTGGTTCATCGATAATGCAGGTAGATTGACAAACAACTTGTCTGATGGTAAAAAATGATGGTACCCTACAAAAAGCATAGACATTAATAGTTGTAGATAAAAATGGGTTTGACTCCTATTGTAGTAGAAAGTTTTGAAGCTCGAAGACAGTTTGATTTAATCTATGTTCAGCAGATTATGTGCAGAATCAAAATAATTTGTAATAATGGTTTTTGTAAATTAAGATAGTTTCCGGAATACATATTTGGCACAGTAATTAAGCTCAAGATGTTCTTTGATGTGTTAAGTGGTTTGTTATACTGATTCTTGTTTGAAAGTCGGGTTCGAATCCCAACTGAAGTCTAAATCAATTATTTAAAATATGGTTAAAAGTAAGAATAAATGTTCTAGGTTCGATTCCTAGATTATATTATATGAGTGATATTATATTTAATAACAAACAAGTTATTAATATGTAGACTGATTTTTGGATGGAGAGTACCAGGGTTCGATTCCCAGGTAAACTTTTTTTTTCGTGATACCTCTTCTGAGAAGACCTGAGCCCAGCAGTGGGCAGATACAGTTACAGTACATTACAGTCAGTTTGATGTCATGTGTGTTTAAATCATTATTAAACAAGGTAAGTGTTACAGTAAAAATGTTAATTAATTTAGAAAATATAGTTCTCTTATAAAATTCAATTAAACTGGCAAAGTGAAGAAAAAAAATTTGAATGCTAAATTTTTTTTTGTGAAAATTTTGAGAAATAATTTTCTTTGTTCATATGAGAACTTAATTACATAACAAGAAATTTAAAACTAGAGTAAAATACAATGCATAATAATATAATAATGAGAAGGTATTGAATTACGTAATTTAAACTCATTCCAAGAAATACACACATTGTCTCAAGTTTTGGGGCCCTTTTCTCTATTCTAAATTTGAAACTTATTAGTTTCAAAAACAACCATGGTGCCAATTTTAATTTTCTTTTTTCGATAAATTTGTTAGGTAGGGTTACTATTTTTTGTTTAATTTTATGAATTGTATTCTTATTTTATTTAATAAAGAAATTGCCTCTACTCATTTATTACTGGAATAAATAAATGCGGAACGTTTCGTCTACTTATTTACCGACTCCTTTCCTTTTTTCCCGCCCAAAACTTTATTCAAAGTTATCATGCATGTGTTTTAGACATGTTTTCTCAACGTGGTCTTTTTCACATACCGTTAAGAAAACATGCGTAAATAAAGTAGTTGAGAAATTTACTTTTCGTTTTATTTCCACGATACGGTACTAATAAATAGGTTGTACCCCACAGTTCCCGCGCAATTTATACCGGGTCGAACGGGTGCCGGCTTGCTGATTCTAAACGGCTTCACTTTCTACATGAAGAACCATCAGGCCTACGGGAAGAAGCAGTGGTACTGTTCTTCAAGGGATGTCCACGGCTGCAGAGCTGACGTCATCACGTGTAAAGGCGTCGATGGTAGAGATTACATCTCGATATTCCGAGGCAGGCATATCCACGACCCTCCTCGTTTACGACAGTGTCACGACGGTAGATTTATAAGAGAAAAAGACTTTGCATTAGGCAGACATTATAAGTGAGTTTTTATAGAGAAATCGTTTGAAATCATGTGATGTACTTATTTATACAAATTGTGCGTTTTTTCTGATGTAGGGACCTGCTAGTTTATTAGTGTATATGTATAGATTAAGCGATGTAGATTTATATATGAAAATATACAAAAAAGAACGACAAGTAACAAGAGGTTTTCTTGAATGGTCTTGTCGACAAATCGATTTACTTCCCTCCTTTAGTTGTACCATTTGTTAATCGGTATTTTGCCTATGTTACGATAACAGAACCTCGTTTTCAGATATATATTATTTGCCTTCACATCGAACTGGAAGTATGGTGTTAATTTACAAAGAAAACAAGTACTGGATCAACAATCGCTATCAAAATACAATCAACTGGACCTGTAGGGATCGCAAGAGGATTGGATGCACGAGCTGTGTTCAAACGACGATCGAAGGAAGGTATATAAAGCACAAGGGGTTCCATAATCACGACGATAACTATACTAAATATAATTTTGATAAGTGATAAGTTTAATATGTCTGTCATAATATATTATATAAATGATAGAATCACAGTCGCAATTTTATATGAAACTAGCTGACCCGTGCAACATCGTCTACGTCACGAAGACTAAGGGGTATGAAAGATAGATAGTAGCCGATTCTCAGAGCTGGATGTGCATAAAAAATATGCCCAGCCGTTTCAGAGGAGTATGGTAACTAACATTGTGACACGAGAATGTATGTATAAGATGTATAGCTGTCCATACTTGTATTTTTGGCAAAATTCTAATGTGTTTTGACTTAATGACGATTCATACACCCTCACGTATGTTTGAAATATTTTCAATAGCTTGAGTGTCTGTGACAATGTCGTGAATACGATTGATTATCCTATAAAATGTTTTCTGTATATTTTCAATAGAATTGTCATCCAAGGGACGGCTCTTACGTATACTGGTACAAACAACAAAATGGCGAAAATCGTTTTTTTGCATTAATAGTCTTAAAATTACCGAATCTTCATGACCGGAATTTAATTTATTTATTTTTTTTTTCTAAGAGTTAGGACCTACTAAATCACCTAAAAAGTCACTGAATGTAGAACATTGAAATGGGTTTCCTGTAAAATTGCGTTTTGTCAATAATAGTGTGCGTAGGACCCATCACGAAGTCTTTAAAACGCAGGTAAAAGTTAGTGATCATTCAAATCACTTAAGTTTGTATCTGTCAAAGGTTTCATTTTTGGAGACACTCTTTTTTACATCTCTTGTATTTAATCGAAGATTAAGTTCACATTTTTTATATGATCAAACTTAATGTAGTTTTTACTTTATATAAATGGCCAATGAACTTAAAATGCCAGTTGGATATAAAATGTACTTATCGATTAAGTTTAGTGATGTAACGTAATAGTGATGTGAAAAATGTGTATAGATTTAATGAACTGCGAATGACAGTTGTAGATCTCTTTGTTATTCCAATTAGTTTAATAAGTTTTGTACGTAGATTTAACGAGTGTAACAATTTGACAGAGGAATCTCGATCGCCCGCCGCTTTTTTACTCTTAGTATTATTATAATGTATTGACCCACTGTTCACTCAATTATTGGTAGCTTAAAGTATCTATAAAATGACCTAATTAACTTATATGCAAGTAACGACAGTTCTAAGTTATAAATTAACTTCAAGTAAACTCCATCTAGTGGTAAACATAGACGCTTAGTTTAAACTTTAGTTTGCTATACGATTGATAGATGGCGTTAGTTGTTCATTACTTGCTAAAATATTTAAATAACATTGGACAGTGGCGTGCGGGCAATAGAAGAAAATGTGTATTGCAAACCCTAGCCTTTCAGAATCGATCAAATGTGGTATTGATTGTAGGATGTAAATTTGTAAATAACTAAATCACACCTTCATTACTGTATACCCTGATTAAAATATAAATGCACGCCACTGATATTGGGCATAACAGTACTTGTTTTTTACATAACGTAGAAATGATTAATCGAATTCCCTAGTCAATGCATTGTTTTTATAAAAAAACCATGTGCCAAATTCTTCCAATGTACACATTGCTATTTATTCTATTATCAATTAAAGTATAATTAAGCTTTTTCTAAATAAAACGTTTCGTAGAAATAGACTATTCAATTACAACTAGAGATTAAAATTCGTTAATAAATTTGTATAAAATAGGTAAGTGTCCAAGAATCTTCAAAGGTAACAAAAACGACGCAACCCAAACAAAGAGTAATTCTAAAAAAAATTTTAAAATTTTAGTGCTTATGGTGAAAGGTCGTAACGGGAAAAACTTGCTTATGCTCAACGGTTACACGTATTACCAACATAAGCTGCTGAAGGACGGCTTCCGATGGAGCTGTACTCAGATGGGATCCAGGTCTTGTCGAGGATTCCTCCACGTGACCAATGAGATGATGGTGATACGAGCACACACTGAGCACACACATCCACCTTCCCACTATCTGTTGGAGAAAACGAAAAGACGCAAGTCCCGTGTAAGTGTATGTTATCAATATTGTAAATCTCCAATCCGCATTCGGTGTGGTGGACTATGTATGATCCCTCTATTGAAGAAACTTGAGCAATGTCCAAATGGTCTTAGTATCAGATTCTAAATCTGTTATAGTTGAAATCAAAGACGATGAAGTAATGTTAGATGGAAATTATGTAATGACTTAATTTGAAGATGAGTTTTTACTAAAGATAACAATAGCTAAGAAGCTATTCACAAATTAAATTGAAATGCTGAGAAAGCTAAAGAAATGCTAAAGGACTTAAAATTAGATATTGTAGACAAACAGACCAGACAGGATAAATTTTAATTTAGCTCTGGCATTACACGATTGTGGTATAAAAAGTGCAATCCATATGAGTATAGCTACAGATGGACAGGATCAACTGGTTCTATTTTTATGGTTATTCCACTAAACCCAGTTGCTGTTACTATGCCTTTGTCATTAACTTTGACCAAACTGAAGAACCCAAATTTGTAATGTTTAATTTTTATTTTCTTTGTTATAGGCCAGAAAATCAACTGAATCTATAAATCCGATGGCGCTTAAAATCAGCAGCGTACAGGGAAAATCTTCCTATTAAATTTAAAAGTACCCTCAAAGGGATACATTATGTTCTGTTATTGCCAGTTTTGTATTAAATATTTTATTTTTACTCTCATGTGTACTTTAAATGTTTCTCTATATATTAGATTTAAGAAATATATACTATGTACTTGTAAATATTAAATCATTATTGTTTTGTGTATCATGTTTGACTGTTGAGTCGAAAATATAACCTTATATAAAAAGTGTATTTTTTCGTTCGCATCTACTCCTTCACGGTTTGACGTTACCTCTATGAAATTAACACTCGGTTTTAAGACGATGCATGCACCAAAAAACAAAATTGCAGCAACTACACATTAGTTTATTCCACAGTTGAATTCTACCTGCGTCCAAACGGCCGAATCAATCTCCGTCTTAATAACTTCACGTTTTACAAACATCTCAAGGCAAGATCAAACGCCCATCGCTGGAGCTGCACCGCATACGGTTCCAAATGGAAATGTAAGGCCCATCTCGTCATCACCGACAAACTGGAAGTTCTAAAAGCAAATATACTGCACAGTCATCCGCCTGCTTCAAGGAAACCAGAAATCAGGAAGCTCAACGAATTCAATCAAGGAATCAACGAGAAAGTCTTTCGAGGACTTAATAAGCTCCAACAGAATGATTCTGAACCTAGTTACGCACTAACTTCGCCACTCCACAACTATCTTGTATCTCATAGTGTATTCGGTAGTTACTAGATAAAAAGAAAGCTATAGATTTTTCTTTGAAGCAATAACAGCGATCATATCATTGCTATGATCAGCAAGTTAGTATTAAGAATCAACTGCTTTTGAATATTGTAGGTATTTTTCCTTTGTATCAGCTGTGCCTTGACAAAAGACGTGTCTTCTAGGATTAAGATCTTGGAATCTTGAATAATCTCCAGAATATCATTTAGGGTCTATGCAAAAGTGGCCTAATTTGAAAATGGTAAATTTTCATTTATTATTTTTGTCGGTTTTAGAATAGTTCTGATATATATACTTACTAGCTGCCCTGTGCAACTTCGTCTGCGTCGCATAGGAATTGTTCCCGGCAATCTAAAGTACTCATCAGGACGCTTCATTAGAGCCAAAACACGATGAGGTTATCTTGCTTAATGACGGAGTTCCCATAGCCACCTTCCAACTCCATCATCAGACCTTGACCAACTGTAAATCTAAACCATTCTCGAATCTCCACAAACACACACAAAAAATTTCATCAAAATCGGTCCAGTCGTTTAGGAGGTGTTCAGTCACATACAGACGAACACAAGAAATATATATATTAAGATATTCGTCTGAAACGAAATGCATGTGATAAACTATGTACGTGTATAAGTTACTGTTATGTTAGTTTATTTTTTATAATGTCACTTTTGCATCTCGTAAGACCTTGTTAAGTTTAAGTTGGTAGTTTTTAAGATTTATCTAATCATTTTGTGTGATAATTTGCATTTTGTAATAATTGTCCAGTATTATTTTGTGATCAATTGTAATTTAGGTTTTATTTGTATTTTAAGACTGCTTATATTTTGTGATAGAATTGCATCTAAAACAGATCTCAGAAGTATCTCGACTAAATTTCTTGTGAGTCCTATTTTTACATCGCTAAGTTTAGCATTTTTTTGGCATTAGTTGTACCAATTTTTGTATACGATTACTGTAATCTTCGATAAGTATCTCAAGTATTGCTTGTTTTGGTTAATTATTTGATGAACTTATTATTAAATTTTGAGTATTTAATTCTTGTTTTATTGTATGACATAAGTATCCATTACACTACGCTATCTGGATTAAGTCTTCATTTAAAGAAATTACGAGTCCTTGGTATTTATATCCATGTGTAACAATGACTGTTGCAGCTTCTTTCAAGGTGGATCTGTAACTTTGAACAATCTGACGTGGGGTGAATGACCCGTCAAAATACAATTTATACAAAAAAATAATACAAAAAGCGGATCTAAGTTTTGTTTCAACAGGTCATTCACCCCACGTCAGATTGTCCAAAGTTACAGATCCACCCTGTATAGTACTTACATCGTCATAGTAAAGAAATATGAAATTACAGTGAATTAACATACTATGTTATCGTTATGAAGTCTACATATTATTTACGGCGTCTTCAATTTCTCTTATTCCATGAAAAAGTTGCATCTTAAGCAACTTAAGTGAATGTAAATATAAAGTGTGTAAATAACGATAATAATATTAAAAATGTAAACATTAGAAAACTGGAAAGCTTTTGATAGTAAATATGTTTAGACAATAAATTCATAGAAGTGGTTGGTGAAAGGTTCTCTCTACAATGCATTAGGTATAAGAAAAGTGATTCAATAGAAAGAAACTAAGAAACTGTTTTACTACTAGCGATTTTTTGAGTTATTTGTTGAAAAATACATTTCATTGTTAAGAGAGGGGGGCGATGGGTACAGGTAGCCCATCAGGTCACTGCGACCCTTACGGATCTATTGTAACCATAAAAATTTCATACCCATATGGGTAGTAAGTATTACAGCTATACATATAGCTGTTGCAGTGACTAATCCGAAGAAACTGGAAAAAATAGTTATTATATTATAATACCTAAACCACGGTTTTATTAATTTCAGATGGTTACGGCGAATTGATTGAGCTGCACAACGGAAAGACATTGCTATTGGCTGATGGCTATCTTTACTATAAAAGGCGGTGGCTAGCTACATCTCATGCTTACAGTTGGGCATGTACCAGAGCGACGTGCAATGCATATGTGCACGCGGATGAACAACTAAGAATAACTAATTGGAGCAAATCTGACCATAATCACAAACCCACAAAGTTTTTGAAATATAGCAGTGGAAAATATACTAGGATACGTTGAAGAATTGATTTTAAATATTGTAGTCAATGTACCAGCCAAAATTGTAGTTAACTATTTCTAAATAAAAGCTAAACTACTTAGGAAGATTATCATCAAGTAGTCTATTCCTGACCAGATCTTGCCAAGAACTCGCCTTAACGACCCAGTCTAAGTTGTCGACATTAGCCAGACTGACTACGACCTTGGCCAGGTCGTTGATCTAATGAGAAACTTCATACGGCAACTGTCCATCATTCAAATCGACAATACCAGACGAACAAATGATATTCACCCTTTCTTAGAAACAATTTCGGAATACATCGGTATTTTTGATCGATACGATGGGAAATGAAAACGAGATGAAAACCTTAAGAGGTGTCATGGGACACCCGAATAGAACAAAGTTCCTTTCGATTAAAAGATAAGGAACGTGTTTTAAAAGATTTTGATCACAGCGCCATCTAGCGATAATCATCTAAAACAAAATAAGGAACGTGTTTTAAAAGATTTTGATCACAGCGCCATCTAGCGATAATCATCTAAAACAAAAAAGTGTCGTGACAACTTTTCGTAAGATTTTTTTTTGTCTAGCCCCCTTTCACAACGTGCGATTAGGAACTTCGTTCCAATTAAATATCACAGATTTTTTTTGTAATCTATTAGAAGATTATGAAAATATGTATGAATTTTAATTAAAAATGCTTTACGTATTTTGAATAAGTGTACGATATATTTTCAAAAACTACCAATTTTTAATAACGGAAACGGTTATTATCACGATCAACAGACACCTGTAACTTATTTATTTAGTTTTAATCATGGTGGCTACAAGGGCCCACATTACAATACATAAAGTACATAAAAGTGTTAGTAAGTCTTAATCTAAGTGTTAGTGACAAAATAACAGAGTCATTCCATTTAAAATCGTCTAAAAATCAAAAAAATGGTTGCTGCATGATTTTAGATTTTGATGAAAATTTGAGGGGTTCATCTCTAGGGTCCCTAAGAATGAAATTTACTCATATTTGATTTCTATGAGCACCCGTTTCCGAGCATTTAAATAAAAACTTTCAAAAATCTCCTTTTTTAGGTTATTTAAAATTTCCTCAAAGTTTTGTCTGTTTAAATTTTTTTTCATTATTAAAGCGGAATCCTTAGGGGGACAGACTATAGTTTGATAAAACTCAACGATAATTTTGTTTATAGCGACCTACCATTAGCGAGAGCAAACCAAAAATGAGTGTTTTTTACTCATTTTTCGTGAATTTCAAGCCACTCTAGCGACTAATCGGTTATGAGTTAAGAACTTCTGGTTGACAGGAATTAAGTACACATATCAGAGACAAAATTTAGCCATTGATCGACCTGAGCAGCCCACTCTTTCTGGAAGAAAACTTTGCTTGAAGTTTTGAATTTTTGAAAAATCCCATTTTTCAGCCTACAAAACGAAGGTGTCTACTGCGAGATAAAATTATAAAATTTTCAGAATCTTTTGTTCTTAGCTTTAACTTTGAAGGACTGCATCGCTTGTTTTGTTATTTTAATGTGTAGTGCACTTACCGGTCGTTTATTGGCAGCAAAAATTATGTCGATATTTTTTATTTTTTCCTAAATTATATATAAGGGTACGAGCCTAAACACGATGAAGTTATCTTGTTTAATGACGGAGTTCCTATAGCCACCTTCCAGCTCCATAATCAGACCTTGACATTCATAGGAACGCCGTCAATAAGCAAGATAACCTCATCGTGTTTAGGCTCTAATGAAGCGTCTTGATGAGTTCTTTGCGTAGAGGTTGAATGTCAAGGTCTGATGATGGAGCTGAAAGGTGGCTATAGGAACTCCGTCAATAAGCAAGATAATCTCATCGTGTTTAGGTTCTAATCAAGCGTCCTGATGAGATCTTTGTGTAGAGGATGAATGTCAAGGTCTGATGATGGAGCTGAAAGGTGGCTGTGGGAACTTCGTCATTAAGCAAGATTGTTCAGGCTCGTACCCTTATATGTATATAATTTAGGAAAAAATAAAAAATATCGACATAATTTTTGCTGCCAATAAACGACCGGTAAGTGCACTACACATTAAAATAACAAAACAAGCGATGCAGTCCTTCAAAGTTAAAGCTAAGAACAAAAGATTCTGAAAATTTTATAATTTTATCTCGCAGTAGACACCTTCGTTTTGTAGGCTGAAAAATGGGATTTTTCAAAAATTCAAAACTTCAAGCAAAGTTTTCTTCCAGAAAGAGTGGGCTGCTCAGGTCGATCAATGGCTAAATTTTGTCTCTGATATGTGTACTTAATTCCTGTCAACCAGAAGTTCTTAACTCATAACCGATTAGTCGCTAGAGTGGCTTGAAATTCACGAAAAATGAGTAAAAAACACTCATTTTTGGTTTGCTCTCGCTAATGGTAGGTCGCTATAAACAAAATTATCGTTGAGTTTTATCAAACTATAGTCTGTCCCCCTAAGGATTCCGCTTTAATAATGAAAAAAAATTTAAACAGACAAAACTTTGAGGAAATTTTAAATAAACTAAAAAAAGGAGATTTTTGAAAGTTTTTATTTAAATGCTCGGAAACGGGTGCTCATAGAAATCAAATATGAGTAAAATTCATTCTTAGGGACCCTAGAGATGAACCCCTCAAATTTTCACCCAAATCTAAAACGGTGCAGCTTTGCTGATTAGACGATTTTAAATGGAATGACCCAACAGATAATATATTATAGGCCACGCTTCCATTCGACTCGTCCCACATGAGCATCCACGCAATGGGCTAAGTATGGTGAGTCGTAACGTTGGGCTATCATCGCCATAATGCTGTTTGGACTGTCCCGCACTCTGCAGAGCAGCGATGCGCATCGTTTTCGAATGGTGGCATGCAAACAATCCACTCGGGCTTCTGCAAACATTCCCGATGCGCTGCAGAAGCGAGGCAGTCCCAACAACACCCGAATCGCAATAAATATATTTATTATAAACATTAACATGATCTGGGATTTAGTTTCTGACACTGTATATTATGATATATCATTCAAATAGATGAATTTTAAATCACATATCCATACAACATAGATGTTATATGGATATGTGATTTAAAATTCCTCTGAAAAATTAGAAATGTGTTGCAGTGTTAAATATAATAATGTAAAGCTATATTTTCGTACTTTGAAGTTATTATATTTAGAATTGTTTTTCTTAGTTATTTCGAAGGTGTTTATACAGTTAATTAGGTTATGTTTTAAGCGAGGATTCTGAAGTTTTTGTTTTGGTGATTTGAGAATATTGTTAAATTACGAAAAGACAATAAATCCTGATTCATGATTCTGTACGTTCCTTGTTTTTTTAACTTCCCTTTCTATATATATTTTTTTTATTTATTTATTTATTCTTCTTGTACTATATATTACCTACACGGGGATTTCTTTAATGTCTATATTCATTTATTTTCACTTATTTTTTACATTATATCTTTGAAAAAAAATACAAAGAATTAAAATTTAAAAAATACAATATAAAAGAGTTATTTTCTTGGTTAGTACTGCAAAGAAGAAAGTTATACAATCATTGTTTTAAGTCCACTTGTCAGAGGTAGTATCTACAAACTATAGTCATATACTGCACAGTGGTCCTATGGCAAGTCATAGGGTGTCAAACCTAATCTCACCTAATTAGTCACTATTAGACATAGAACTCCAGGGTATAAAAGAAGTCGTTACTGTCATTAATTACCAAGAAATAATCAACCTACGAGACGAATATTCCTGATAATTCATTGTTTTTGACTTGTTGATTTGAAATGGATTATAATGTGGCGACCAATAATAGCGCGCGAGATCCTGACTCGCGGTTACGACATTTAGGGTAGGGGTGTGCAGGAGTGCGCACTTTTTCTATTTCAGATTATAAAAATTAAGTAAAACACATCAGGTTATAGTTATTACAATATATTAACCACTTATGTCAATGGCTACTAATAAAATAATAAAAAAATAACGAACATTAGATATTAGAGACAAAAACAAAGAAAATTATGAGCAAGTAGTTTGCGCACTCTTGTACTACGTAGTGGACAAGAGTGCGCATATATGTGTGCAAGAATGCGCAGTACACATTTAATTATTTGTATTTATTTATTTATTTGTTTACACATGAAAGTTTGTAATAAAGTTAAATGAGAGTATAAATACAAAAGAGAAAGTACATTTTCTAACAATACCATAACATCACTTTCGTGTTACAAAACTATTATACAAATAATATGTTTCCAGTGGCCCTCACACTAGGCCTGGCCTGTTATTATTTACAAAGATTACAATGAAAATTTCCCAGGCGCAAATAGGATGTACAGCTTTCATGCCACCAATTTTCACATGAAAAGCACTGGATCCAGTCTTCTACCAAAGGTTCTACGTACGCTTGAAAACAGCCTGGGACGGGTCCTTTCTTTTTTGCAGCGCTTTCTTGAAGTTGTTTTTTATGAGGAGAACTACTTAATATTTCAGACCTTTTACCTTTTTACTGTTTTTTTATAAATAAATTAAAACAATGTGCAAGAGTGCGCGCGCACTCTTGTCCACATCGGCTATGCGCACTTTTGCACGTCTCGGCTAGATTCATTTTCTGCGAATATTCACGCCATATATGAGCAGCGTCAGCCAGATGAGTAAGCTAATAAATATTTGGATAACAAAATAAACGACTTAAAATATCACAAATAAGCCTTACCTTAGCAATTTTTTTGCAACTGCAGTTTGAAAATCTTCGCATAATAGATCATAGCATGAAAAAATACACTTCGTCTCATAAATCTGTCAAAATTCAATAAAAACCGATTGTTTTTAACATGCATGCACGAAACTTGTCACAGATCAGTTAACAACTAAATTTGGATGCCAATTCCTTTTCTGTGAGTGGCTAATGCCTATGCGTACTCTTGTACGCTGCGCGCTCATGCACACCCCTACCCTACACGAATCTTCGCATATATACGACATCTGAAATCTACTACAGTGGGCTTCGGCCTGACCGGGCATACACCACTCGCCCGGTCGGAGATCTCCCTTTGGCCATAAGTCCACTGTACCCATATGTAATATTATATTTACTAATGTTTATGTATTTGTTTTATTTTGATTATCCTTGTTAATAAATAGTATAATTGAAAGCCTTAGCATGCACAGCTGCGCAAAATCCCTGTATCCGATTTACTTAGAGCACAGGACCACCGTTCACTGGTGTGAAACAGCAGTTGCTGACAGTGAAATGTCATGTTTTATATGCTAAACCAGAAGTAGAAATATTGATTTGTCTCAAAATTAACGAAAATACGTGTACGTTTTATTTATTAAACAGTATTGCTGCTTGTTGAGCCCTCATATGAAAGAAAGAATAATGTCACAGAAATAAATATATAATTCTGAAAACAAAAGTAAGAAGAAAAAGAAGTTAATAATTAATCGTTTTTAAAAGATGATTATAAATCTACATTGTATGTTCTGAATAATTCATGTTAAAAGTGATAGCTTAGTTAGCAATTTTCCCACTTGATCTTCAGGTATGGCAAATAACATGTTTTGTTTTCACATGAATATCTAAGCTAATTACGTTTAACGAACACTCCTAATATACTGTGTGTTTTTCAGTACTATGGGTTGAAATACCAACACAACAGATGGAGAGTACTTCTCAGAAATATAGACGGAGACTGAAAGAAGATCCTGATCTTCGAGCCGAACATCTTCTCAGAGAACGACTTCGTGATGCCAAACGTAGAGAAGCAAAGAAAAAGAAAATGGAGATTGATTTGAAAATAAAGGCTACAATGAGCTCCAGGGATGGAATGCAAGCAAGTAGTGAACAGAGCAAAGAACAAATTCAACATCAGCAACTTGATACAAAAGACATCGGAAAAGGTAAATAAAATAAAACGTAATTTACTAGTCAATCATAGTCGTGGAAGTTAAAAAGGAATTGGTCTTCAATTCCATTTCAAATAGTCGGATCCAGAGCTTCTAATCTGGATCCCCAAGAAGATACTCTTTTTAATAGTACATTTTTAGTGTTATATTATTATATATAAAACGTTTATTTAGAATAGTTTTTAGAATATTTACCATTTGTTTGATGAAATCACTCATTGAATCGACAGTATGAAAAAATAATTCTATAATAATAACTCTTTGATAACTTCTCACGTAGTTGTTCAAGCCAAAACACATTCTAGTGTAGTCGTACAAACCGACAGCAAAATAAACAACTTGCAAAATACTTTGCAGATGTAGAAATTAGTGTCCATGGAGAGAAATTAACAGTGTCATATTATATTTTATAACTCTTAACAGGTGAAATAATAGAATTGATAGATGGTAGACAGCTGTACCTGCTAAACGGATACACGTATTACAAGATCAAACGTCTAACGAAGACCAACGCAATAAGGTGGAGATGCACAAACTCTGCGAAATGCAGTACCTACGTTCATCTAGACGAGAGTATGAACCTTTTATTAGTTTCATCACACTATCATAATCATGATCCTACTAAATATATATTAACGAAAACTGGACAATATGTTAAGTGTTAAAGATATTGTAAAGAACTTAGATGTTTACTGTTTATTTAAATAAGATATAATCTGTATATTAGTTATACACACACACACACACAAACACACACACACGCATATATATACACACACACACACATATATATACACACACACACACACACACACACACATATATATACACACACACACACATATATATATATATACACACACACATATATATTTATGATGTATGTACTTTCTCATATAGCCATTAGGATAACAATCATTTAGCATAAATTTAGTTATAAGATTTAATAAGGCACTACATGCTTAATTATGCGACCACATCACGGCAACTATGTACAACTATCGCAAACGAAGCCGACGTGAACAGCTCAGTTTTATACTTTTGTTTCATGTCGCACCACCCTAACTATACAACTAGCCATACCAATATTGTAATCTTAATATACCCTTATTCTTGTTCATTCTTAAAACAAATTATTGTATTAGGCTAAGTGTTTTATGAAATAAAATAAATAAATAAGTTAGTTATAAATATATTTACATACTTTTTGTGGTGGGTCAATAAATAATATTTTCAAAAACTACAAACATTTTCTCAATCTCTAGAAAATTTTAATTTAACTCGTTCCCTATTCAATCTCTTAGTACGAGTATAATAGGCGAGAAAGATCGTTATATACGTTGTAGTTGTGACCAAAGATATCAGACCAGATCCTCATTTTGCCTGAAATTTGATGAGAAGCCCAATTGAGTGTAAATTTGAACAACATGCACAGAGTTCTATAAATATAACACAAGATAATTTAGGCAGCAGTTAATACGGTAAAACTCAGTATTACGACCTTAACGTGGTACTTCCCCATAGCCACATTATCGATTTCTTCGTTAAGGTAAGGCATACAAATACTTCGAACTTTAAACGACCTTTATTAAATATTTCTACCTCGAAATGTTAGCTGACTTTCACGGACTATTACAGAACAATTACTTATCTTCTCATGTCCCTTTGTTACTATATGCTGATGCTTTAATAGTTTTACCTTTCTATTGCCTATTTATTATAAGACCAATCCCAGGAGATCTACAACTCTCAGGACTAGAAACTATAACTTAAAATGGGCTGAGAGATGGACTATTAGTAGACAAGGTAGTAATAGACAAATTGATTCCTTCAACAGGTGCAATGATACAACTATCAAACGGGAAGCAATTGTACATGTTAAACGGATACACTTACTACTTGAAGTCGGCGTTACAGAAGAGCAAAGCGTCACGGTGGTCCTGCACTAAGTCTTCCAAGTGTCAAGCTTATGTGCACTTGGATGGACAGTTGAATGTGGTGGTGATATCAGCGAACTCTCATAATCATGATCCCGATCAGTATGTAATTACGAAATCGGGACGATACGTTAAAGTTTAAAACAATTGTAATTAAAATGTATACTTATTAAATTTGGGATTAATAATATGTGAATTTTCAAGAGGTTAATATATATATTGAAAACGCATATTTTAAGACAAATTAATGCACCGAAATCCAGCCAGATTCAATTATACAGGGTGATTTCCTAGTGAGGGTACATATTGAAGGTCATGGTAGCTGATGGTTATATACGACCAGGAAAAATATTATTACCAAAGAATATGGCTTAATGCCTTAGTAATCGAAACTTAAAAATATCTAAAATTCTTGCAAAATGTTGGTTTTTCGACAGCTGATGGGTGTAGCGGAGGTGTGGGATGCGCGAGATCACTAGAGGTCATTAGTCAACTCTCTTTACGCCGAAATTGTTTATGTTTGAGGTAGTTTTGTCGAATTTAGATTTAAAAAAAATAAAAATAAAAATTGTAATTTTACCTATTTTTTGTAATATTCCGTATTAGAACAGAGTACTCATCACCCTCCTGCAATATGTACCCTCTCTAACAAATCACCCTGTATATAGGTACCTACTTCAAAATATAGACACATGTATAAATCCAAAATGTATGTGACACTTCGCATCCGTGCCTTAAAAAGGCTCTGTTTGAAATCCGGTGTTTACGTTAATTATGATTAAATGTAGCAGCCATCCATCTAATATCGTTAATCTTTATAATTAATAATCGAAATAAATATTTCCGTACTTTATTGTGTTTTTCACAGAGATATTAAATTAACATATCTACTATTTAGACATAACTGATGTTAAGTTTTCTATCAAGTATATTAAGACTGTTGGACATAGGCCTCTCCCAATATACGCCACTGAGTCCGTTCTTCTGCTTGTCTCATCCAGTAGTTGCCGGACACCTTTCTTAGGTCATCGTTCCATCTAGTAGTTGGCAGTAGACAATTGGCTTACCAGTTGTTATTTGTGTGCGTTGGAAGTTGGTGATTCAATATACAGAAGCCCTATAAAACACAGTAGGTGCTTCAGTGTACAAAAATCACTTTTGTTTCACATTATGTTTTGTCATAATAAATCTTTCATCTTGCTTTAACAGGTAAATTAATTGAAATGACAAACGGAAGGTTTGTATACCTTTTGGATGGTCACTCGTATTATAAAAAACATAGCCGCAAGAAAAAGAACGTAACTGTCTGGCACTGCACCAAGTCAGCGAAGTGCAACGCTTATTTGCACTTAGACAAAGATTTGAAGGTCATATTGGTGTCATCGACTACACATGACCATGTTCCAAATAAATTTATACAAGTTAAAAGTGGAAGGTATATTAAAGTCTAGTTTAAGTCCTCGAAGTCGTTTTAAGTTACGTCGAACAATTTTTTGTCGCCATTCCTCAAGCATCATTTGATCCGATTTCCGGTATAGGAGAATTTACTTATCGCAAGGACAATTTGTTATTTTAAGAACTTACTTTTGATATTAAAGTATGTGTATATCCTTTGTTATAAATGCAATTTTGTTAAATGAGTTCGTGTGGTTCCTAACATTCCTAACCCTTGAGTTTTTGATGTAAACATATTATTATGAAAAAATACGTCTCGACTTACGTTGTGTGTTTCGGCAACCTAACATGACGTAAATACGAGTGGTACTGCCTATACTGCTATTAAACTTGGAACAAAATACCTAGCATAATCGTGATGAATTTGAAGACAATTAAAACCCGTAAGTTAAAATCTACTCAATCTAATATATAAAATTCTCGTGTCACGGTGTTCGAACTTGAACTCCTCCGAAACGGCTCGACCGATTTTGATGAAATTTTTTGTGCTTATCCGGTACCTATGAGAATCGGCCAACATCTATTTTTCATCCCCTAAATGTTAGGGGTAGTCCACCCCTAATATTTTTTTTCGGCGCAGACGAAGTTGCGCGAGTCAGCTAGTATTCTAATAATAATGTACACCTACTAACATTTTATAGAATAAAATATTTATAATGATAAGCAAATAAAGATTTTTATTTCACTATAACCAAGTTACTTATTTTGTACCTCGGGAATCATAAATTAAAACATAGAAGTATGAATAAATTATTATATTGTATGCATTTGACTAATAAAATTTTGCCAATAAGTATTATGCTCAAAATATTATCATAGATGGTCTCCATTCGCGATGACCATACATCATCACATATTATATTTCTGAATATTTTATTTACTAGCTCAGAACCTTTTTATGAATTTTGTAGGTATGTCTAAATAACAAGGAACGTTGAATATGCCAAAAGAAGCCAAACCAAGTGCTTGACCAGAACATACTAACATGCTTAGCGAAATAACAAAACAAGTAAAGATGCATGCGCTTATTAATACAGTCAATGATGCAAAACTGAAATGACGTAAACGCCTTAAAAAGGACTTAACTATTAAAATAGATGCAAAAGACGTAAACGTCCTTTCAGAAATGCATCGTCGACATCGGTTTGGGGAACTAACAAGCTAAATTTTCAGTGAACATTTTCATGACGGCGCGTGGCAAAGAGAGATTGGTATATATGAACTACACGTATTACAAGCAGAGCAGGACAAGACAGGGCTTCAGATGGGGCTGTACGAAGAACCGATGGCATAAGTGTAAAGCCTTTTTACATCTGTCCGATGACATGAATATAGTGAGAAGCAATATGGAACACACACATAGCCCTTTTGGCACGCCTTTGAAGAAAAAGAACTAGTTTCGCATATATGTGATACTAGATAACCCGCGCAATTTCGTCTGCGTCACGAAGGGGTCTAAACAGCACTCACAACTTTGTGTTAAGAATTGTATTTTTTTGTTCAAAATTAATTATAGCCTATAAAATAAACTTTCCAACACAGAAAGAATTTTTGTAATCGGACCAGTAGTTCCTGAGATTAGTGCGTTCAAACAAATAAACAAACTCAGCAGCTTTATAATATTAGTATAGATATCAGCACATATATTATATCAGCTAGAATCTCACGGAACGTTTCTCTAGCGGATTTGGTTATGTCAAGACCTTTCAAATTATGTATAGTTTTGCCAGATACGAGCTCTGTAGCGCGTTGTACAGCCGCGAAAAGACAAAAAGGCGGAAGGGAGATATTTGACAACCTTTATATATTAAGATCAACTATAGCTATATATTTTCACAGCACATGCCTTCTTATAAATGTTACTCTTAAATATAAAATGTATAATCATCATGTGAAATTAAAATTATGAATTGAATACTTTTAGGAAAATCCTTAATTGTATTGTTTGTATCTAAAGCACCATATCATGTATTATTAATTACTTAAATTGCTTTTATTTGTATTGTTAATATTATAGTTAAAATTAATTTATTGTTCTAGTCACAATGTTAATCGATCTCTTTTTATTAAATTTTATTATTTATGAAACTTGTTTCAATTATTATCCAAAATTTAACAACAGAATTTACCTTTCTAAAAGTTATTTTTCTAATAATTCTATTCTAATTATGTTGAAGATTTATATCCATTCCAAGAATAAACTGTTATCGCAATGGGGCGTTTGACGAAACCCTGGCATATAGCGTAGAGATGCCAGGAATAGTTGTTTGGCCGGATACCAGATATTCGGCCTGATCATCAGCCTAATATTCGGCCGGCGGTGTGATACCTAAATTTTAAACTGAAAATCTTGTTTTTATACATCATAATTTATCTTTGATGGATTTCCGATTTTAAATTAATTTAAATTATCATTCATTCGATTATTTACTTATTTTTTACATTATATTTTTAATAGAGGCAGGCGGAATCTACGACCCAAGCCCAAATAATTGATTTATTATAATAAGCTTAAGTTAGTTAAGTTAAAGCTTTAATTACAACTGTCTTTATTAGATTCCATTCATAAAATCTACCAAGTGAACTATCCGGTATCCGGCCGGATAGTAAAAAAGGGCCGGATACCGGATAGTAACCGAATATTCGGTGCATCTCTAATATAGAGACCTAATTTAATAACTGACAAAAATAATAAGGTATCCGCATAAGTTAAAATTATTATACATACAAGAATAGTATCTAAAAGTCACCAACATATACCTCACTTAAAGATTAAGAAAAATATATATGGATATAATTTTCACTTGGCATAGTTAAAACAAAGGAAAACTTTAGGGGTTATTATTCTGTTCGAGCCAAAACGTTATGAACGTTACTTTACATCATATCTATGAAAAATAACAAAATACTTTCACTAAGAAACATCAACAACTAAATCCATTCCTGTTTTCTTCGACTTGCGAAGATCGATAGACCATACCATAAGGATTACTCAATCCAGTTTATGGGACAACGGATCAAGCGGATATTTCGAGTGGCCGACTCTCCAATCCCTAGCGTATCTTGATCCTAGAGGTCTGGGTACTCGGATGAGACGTTCAGCTTAAGTAGAGCACGTACTAAGTCCCTTATCAAGTGTATGTTATTGGTGAAAGTTACCTCAATATATTTTGCGAGAGTTGGAAAATTATTTGAAATAAGCCGGACGGAATTTTGAAATGCCTCGGGTAGGGAAATTACTCTACATAATGATGCCCACTTGAGTGTTTCCAAAAATCAAGGAAAAACGACTTCCGAAACTACATACCTTATTGGAGGCTTTTCATAACTCCAATCTGTATACTTTTACTCACATTCGGTTTCTAAATGCCCAACTCCACCTACACCTTACTATCACTGTTAATAGGTCAAAAATGTAGACCCTTGTAAATTGGATTATAGTAATGTTTTTCAGCAAAATAAACCTAAAAGAATTGCACTTAATTCCCTCTATTGTGAATTTTCCAGGACAATTTATAAGAACGAAACGCGGAACGAATCTGTTAGTCGATGGTTTTACCTTTTTCAAAACAGGAGCCATTAGAAATGGTGGCTCCAGGTACACTTGTTCCTGTTTCATCAGCAAGGGATGCAAGGCATACGTCCACCTCGACGTCAACAATACCATCGTGAAACTAAACAGTGATCACAGTCAGGCCCGATTCCAGTATTACAAGGCCAGAGATGGAACGTATATAAAATTGTGAAACCTCTGTAATATATTTTAAATTTGTGTGCTCTGTGTAATTGAACATAAATGCTGTAGTAAATTCAAAGTTTATACCTGAGAACTTGACCGGGGATATAACGTCCATTTTTGTGTGGGTAGGTTACACTATTCATGTCTGTTTAGTTCCTCTAAGTAGTTCAATGTGTTATATTCCATCTACAACTGTTTCTTCTGCCTCTATACATGCCCTGAACAGATGACTGGTGGAAAGTATAGATCCCATAAAAACCCGTTAATAACCATTAGTTTAATATTATTGCAGGATTCTTCATTACCTTAACACGCGGTAGGCGCAATTCCAAGTTGCTCATGATTGACGGATACACCTTCAGCAAGAGCGGTTCTATCGGGTCCGGGGGATGGAGATACTCCTGCTCCTCCCATGACAGCAAAGATTGCAAGGCCTACGTCCATCTTACCAGAGACAACAACTTCATCAAGAGCTTCTTGGAGCATAATCATGATCGTACGATATATCTGAAAAATGAAAATGGGACGTTTACCAAGATTTAAAGCCGATAAATGCTATCAGGATCGGATTAGGGCAGGAACTGATATTTATATCATGTTGTCTAGAGTAATTCATAATTTTAATTTCTTACCTTTTTCGTGTCCGTGAGCTAAGTTCTCACTGTTCTACGCTCTGACCTTTACCAGGTATCGTGTTTATTTAGTAGACAACTGATTGGATGTGATCACTGTTGTTATTTATGTTAAGAATAATGCTTTCAACACTAATGTTATAGTAATTATCATTCACTTTAATTCGTATAAACTTTGTATATTTGTTCATTTATTTTTTGCCGATGTTTTGTTCTTACTGGTTGCACAACTACAGTAGTAATTTGTAGGTAGTTTTGAAATTAGTTAATGTAATATTTCAAATAATTATTGCCACTGCTTACATAATTTTATGCATAATAATAATTTAACGCAAGATTTACCTATCAGTTTTGTTATTTAAAGATTTTTCATTTCTTTTTTTGGCTTTTTTAACAATATATTTATACTAGCTGCCCCACGCAACTTCGATGCGTCGAAAAAATAAAAAAAAAAATTAGGGGTGGACTACCCCTAACATTTAGTAGGATGAAAAATAGATGTTGGCCGATTCTCATAGATACCGGATAAGCACAAAAAATTTCAACAAAATCGGTCAAGCCGTTTCGGAGGAGTTCAAGTTCGAACACCGTGACACGAGAATTTTATATATTAGATTTAAATTTAATTGTATGGCCTGTTAAATAATCTATTTTATGTGTCATTTTTTATCTGTGTACCATCTCAACATTTGTGACTTCACTGCCAGCTGAGACTGAAAACCAGCGCTGGATGTTGGCATAGATTCTATAATCTGTGTCAATATTCAGCAATATGCTGAGTCTCGGCTGGTTTGTGGTGGAAATGTAAAATGATATGTAATTGTTTTCAATTTTCCTTCTTTTGTATCATTTTTACCACAAATAAAGTATGTCTATGTCAAATTTTTAATGGACATCAAATCTTCATGAGTATCGACAATGAGCATAAAGTAGTTTAATAAGAATATAGTTTTTCTCATAAGGAGTAATATTTTATAAGTCTAGTTTTTACTTAACCACTCAACTGGGATCGGCAACCAAATTGGTTTGTTTACTTTTGCCAAGTCTGTGGCAGGAGCCAAAATTGAGCACAGTTCTAAAACTTGTTTTGTTTACATTTTTTAATCGTCTCATATTTTACGGAGATGGATATCTTTTCGCTGAAAATGCAATACAGCGTCATTTAGTAATAAAGATTTACAAAAATATAAGGTTGAATAAAAAAATAAAAATTATTGAAAAAAATGTTTTTAAAAAGGGGCTCAAACACGGTATTGATTCCGAACGAAGTCCCCGATCGAGAAGTTTCGCGATCTAGCGAATAGTGAAGTTCCCAGTTGAGTGGTTATGTGAAGTATTATTTAGCAACTAAAGTAACATAATTGCAACTAAGATTGTTTGTGCAAATCTATTTAAAAATAATAAATTAGATTGTGCAATAGGTCGTTGTTTTAATACGACAGTTCAATCCTTTCCTTACTTCACAACTACATCATGATTAGCATTTCTGGTAAGTTTCTTATTGATACACATACATGCCCTGCACAGATGACTGGTGGAAAGTGTAGATCCCATTGTAAGTATTAATTATAGCATAATATGTCGTGTTAGAATTTTTAAAGTCCTCCGAACGTTCTGATAATCTTGAACTTCAAGTACGAGTAACAAAAAACGTAAGCTATTTCAACTCTCTTCAAATTCTCATGCAAATGCAAATTAAAAATAACAGCAAGAGAAATGTTAATAACCATTAGTTTAATATTATTGCAGAATTCTTCATTACCTTAACACGCGGTAGCCGCAGTACCAAGTTGCTCATGATTGACGGATACACCTTCAACAAGAGCGGTTTTATCAGGTCCGGGGGATGGAGATACTCCTGCTCCTCCTATGTCAGCAAAGGTTGCAAGGCCTACGTCCATCTTACCAGAGACAACAAGTTCATCAAGAGCTTCTTGGAGCATAATCATTATCGTACGAAATATCTGAAAACTAAAAATGGGACGTATACCAAGATTTAAAGCCGATAAATGCTATCAGGATCGGATTAGGGCAGGAACTGATATTTATATCATGTTGCCTAGAGTAATTTTTAATGGACATCAAATCTTTGTAGTACACACGTTCCTTATCGCGCGTTACGAAAGGAAATATTTTTTATAAGATATCTTTTAATCGAAAGGAACTTCGTCCTGTTCGGGTGTCCCATGACACCTCTCAAGTTTTATTTCTCATAAGGAGTAATATTGTATAAGTCTAGATTTTACTTATGTGAAGTATTATTTAGCAGCTGAAGTAAAAATAATTGCAACTAAGATTGTTTGTGCAAATCTATTTAAAAATAATAAATTAGATTGTGCAATAGGTCGTTGTTTTAATACGACAGTTCAATCCTTTCCTTACTTCACAACTACATCATGATTAGCATTTCTGGTAAGTTTCTTTTTGATATCTTTATATAACTTTCTTTTAAATCTAAATAATGATACAATAATAAATATCCTGTATCAGCTTATTATGCTATAACAATGTGCATTTAAATTTCTGCATATCAACGAGTAGCTGTCAATAAATCTTAGTTTAAATTAAGTCTTAGAAAACTTCCTCTCTCTGTCCGTATACCTCCTAGTCACACAACATTTGTGTCCACAGCGGAGTTTATCAAGCTAGCTCGAGGTACAACCCTGCTGATTATAAACGGGTACTCGTTCTGCAAGAGGAGCGCACTTCGAGCTGGTGGATCTCGATACTGTTGTTCCAGCACGTGGAGCAAAAACTGCAAGGCTTTCGCTCATGTCACTGTGGATAATATCATAACTATGGCGTCATTGGACCACAATCATGAACCGGGAAAGTATATTAAAACGAGCGATGGTGTCTACCATAGGATTATGTCGTAGACCTCCTTTTGGCGAAGGCCATGTGATAATTCTATCAAGAGCATTGACGACAAGGCAAAAACTAGTCAGATAATGTTAAGAATTTAGTCTGAGAAATATATTTCTGATTATAATAATATTTTCTACAGTATAGTTTTTTATTTAATCTTCTTCATCCTAGCACTTTTCTACTTTATGTAGGGTCGGTTCTCCTAATAATAATAATAGTTTTTTAGGAATAGGAATCTGGATAAAAATGCTAGAAGACTAACAAAAATATTTAAGGACTAGCTGCTGCCCGCGACGTCTGCGTGAATCCTATGACCCGTTTTTTTTAATTCTTCCCGGCAACTATTCGATTTTTTCTCGCCGTAAAATCCATCCTTGAACTTCAACGAACATTTTAAAAAAAGATTTGGCCAAATTGGTCCAGGCGTTGTTGAGTTATGCGCTTACCAACACATTTTGCGATTCATTTTATATATAAGATATACTGTTAAATGCTGGGCGAATTTCATCTTTAAATGTTAAAGTCATTATAATATTGCTTGCTCGCTGAAATTTTTCATTTCTATTTCTAATTATTTAAAAACATTCAACGCCTACTCGACGTCCTGCTACTAGGAATTAATGGTTTTCTTATTGACATTTGACAATGTTTTTGGTATATATATATTTGGGCAGGTACATACCGAGGCAAACAAATAGACAGAGGTCTCCAGAACGAACTGTCTTATTCTCCGTTTCATACCCAAAACTTATATACCACAATATATACCCCATGAACCCCAAAAATAAAATTCCATCCAACTTGCATCTCAATTTTCATCCACAGCAGAATTCATCAAGTTGGCTCGAGGGCCCACTCTCCTGATGATAAATGGATACTCGTTTTACAAAAGGAACAGACAAAAAAATGGAGAGTCCCGATACAATTGCTCCAAGCTGTCGAGGAAGGATTGTAGAGCATTCGCTCAAGTAGACGCAAGTAATGTCATTACTACGGCGTTTCTGGAACACAACCATGACCCTTGCAAGTTTGTGAGAGCGAGATGTGGGGAATATCATAGAGTATCTTAAATATATTTTACATTAGCTAATCAGGATATACAACTTCTTCTGTATCTGTTATTATGGGTAATGGTAATGGGATGGTGCTTAGATTAAAACTGAGTTGACTCATTTTTAGATTAAGTATGGCTGAGAGACTGCTTATTCAACTAACCTTACTGTTAAAAAAGTATAGTCTATATAACACGATGAAGTAATGGGAGGTAATATCGTGATGTTTGTGACTTTGTAGGGGGTAATCTTATTATATACTGAAGCTATTTTCGAGATTCTTTTACTACATGTACGTTACTTACTACTTACTTTTACTACGTTATTGTTCTAAAATTAGTTAGGTTTTTTTTCTTTTTGTTTTATTTGGAGGAAATCCCCGGATCAACAGAACCTCACTAAAACCTCCAACCGCTCACACTTAGCGTCCAAACCCCGGCTGAGGCCAGAGCCCAGCACGGTGTTATGCGGAGTGGCGCGACGCGTTACGCACTGCGGCATGTTTGTATAGAATAAAGTTTATTTTTTACTAAATGTTTTTTGTTTCGTTCCATATATTATATAGACTTGGTGTAGCCGTCAACAACCGTTACTGTTAAACTATGAGTCTAAGTTCGATTCTAATCTATTTTGCACATTTCCTTAAATTTAACCGACTTCAGTAAAGAAAACTAAATCAACATATTATACACATAAAATTACAAAAAACTCTTCGTTTTTTTAAATCTAAATTCGACAAAACTACGTCAAACATAAACAATTTCGGCTAAAAGAGTGTTGACTAACGACCTCTAGTGATCTCACGCACCCCACACCTCCGCACGCCATACCCATCAGCTGTCGAAAAATCATCATTTTGCAAGAATTTTAGATATTTTTAAGTTGCGATTACTAAGGCATTAAGCCATATTCTTTGGTAATAATATTTTTACTGGTCGTATATAACCATCAGCTACCATGACCTTCAATATGTACCCTCACTAAGAAATCACCCTGTATAGACTGTTCACTTTGGATGAATTAATATCGATCATAAGTTACATAACTAGCATACATCCTCCACAGCAAGTTTCATCAAGCTAGTCAACGGCACAACCTTACTGATGATAAACGGGTATTCCTTCTACAAAAGAGGAATGGTCCGTGCTGGAGGGTCACGGTACTGCTGCTCCTGTACTTTGAGCAAATGCTGCAAAGCCTACGCTCATGTGAACACGAAGAATGTCATAACAACAGCGGTGTTAGAACATAATCATGAACCACGTTTATATAAGAAAACTAAAGCTGGGTTATATTTTAAAATATAGAAGGCAAAGATAAAATTGATAAGACCTTGTGAACATCTGATATTATACAAGGTGGATTGGTCTTTGGACCAGCTGATGTGGAGTGAATGTCCTGTCGAAATACAACTTGGAACCAGTGTTCGTTTCAGAATCGGTTTCACTTTATAATATTAGTACGTAAAAATTACTGATATTCAGTAAAATTTTAATAATTTTATATGATATAGATATTCTCTGTATATTCATTTATTCACTTATTTTTACATTCTATTTTTAAAAATACGTTTACAAAAAAATAAAATATAAAAAACAGAGGGCCCACTGCAGGCGGAGTCTACGATATAGATATTATTGTTATACTTTGTAATATAGTTCTTTAGATTTTTTTATTAAAAACAATTTTTAATTCATTCCAAAGTAATGTGTATACCTGAATTTCAAATGAATTTTAATCTTTATATAGCTAGTTCCAATTGGTACTTTTGATTATCGCTTATACTTAATATATTATTAATAGTATAATATGTAATAACATCGATATTCTTAAATAGTAACAATAGTAATTGCACTGGTATGTAATTTATTAAATAGTCACAAAACTTCTGTACATTCTGGAATAAAAAATAAAGGTTCTGACCAATCCATAGTTTTAATCTCATTAATTTCATAGTATGTATTATATTATAAGACTATTATTGAATTCGATTTCAACTATTCCAAAAGTAAATTTGAATCAGGTAACTATTTAAAAGTAATTTTACAACGTCCTGTTTTCCAGTACGTTTCGTAAAGAACTTCAAAGGTGCCACCCTCCTCATCATCGACGGGTACTCGTTCAGCAAGAACAGTGGGATCCGCGAAGGTGGCACCAGATACGCCTGTTCCAACACCGTGTCCAAACACTGCCAGGCTTATGCTCATGTCAGCAAACACAACGTCTTACTCAAAGCCAACGTAATTCACAACCATGAACCGCCAAATTTCTTCGTCAGTAAAGACGGGATTTACTATAAAAGATCTTAAGAAAATTAACAGCATTTAGTTATAATATTGGAACGAAGTTCCTTATCGCGCGTTATCGAAAGGGGGCTAGACGGAAATTCTTATGAAAAAGTTGTCACGACACTTTTTGGTTTTAGATGATTATCGCTAGATGGCGCTGTGATTAAAATCTTTTAAAACAATTCTTTATTTTGTTTTATATGATTAATACTAGATGGCGCTGTAATCAAAATATTTTATTTAAGTTATAATAATTAGTTAGTTTAAAACGTCTGTCTCTCTCTCTTTCTATAGAAAAATAAAATTTTATTACAATTCCCTCACTAATTAACCGAAAGGAACTTCGTTCCATCCGGGTGTCCCTTGACACCTCTCAAGTTTTTTTTTATATTACATTCATGCATATTTAACGAGTTACTATCGGATATGTTGAAACCAGTACTAAATAGCGTTTATTAAGGGTTTATGCTCGGACAGTCTTGTGGATACAGTGAGTATGGTGTGTCGTGATGTGAGTTTGTCAAGAAAGAGTGTTTATAAACAGATTCGTTTGCTCTTAAATCTACCCGCAGTATCCAATCTCCTCGTGATCTTGTTTGCAAAAACGTTGAAATGTCGAGATCGCTCAATTAATTAAATATCGTGGTAAGAACCAGTTGATAATGCATCAAAGTAATGTAGAATTAATGTTTGAATAAGTGTATAATATTTTATGTTATAGTATTTGTTGAGTTAAACTCTAAAAGAGCCTATTTTATGTTTTTGTAACTCTTTGCTACATAATTGCGAGAAACAATAAACATACTTCCATTTATATACAACTTGTGTTTAGCATTCTAAATAACCTTAACACGTTTACTGCAAGACCGATTTTTTGCATATTTACCGTTCTCTGCGACACGAGGTGTAATTGGCCCGGACCATAACCAGACGTAAGGGTGACACGCGGCCTATTAGACCCCAATGCCTTTAATAAAGTTACACTCTTCGCACCGCTCGTTTTTCCTTGCCGCACCGCAGGAAAGTTGCAGGAGGGGTCATTTAGGCCGCGTTTCACAGCGAACGTGTTAAGTAGGTATATATTGTAAATAAAGTAGCCTTAACCATGTTAAGGTTAGCCTTATAAACAAGGCAATGGCAATTCCTAATTTGGAGAAGTCCAAACAGATAAAAAGCAAAAATATTTGATTCCACAGCACCCACAGCCTAAAACAAAATAAATAATTGTCGCTCTTACAGACTTCGAATTCATCAAAATGAAGAATGGTACCACACTCCTGATGCATGAAGGGCATACGTACCATAAAGCTACAATCAACAAATCTGGTAACTCGTACTGGCGCTGTTCTGCGAAGGGTTCTGGATGCAAATCCAGTATCACGTTAGATAAAGAACGAACTACGATCCTGATTAAGCGATGGCAACACTGCCATAAAAATCCCCAATTGGTTTTTCAAGACGAATAGACATATGGTCATAGGTACGATGAGTGGAATAATTACAGCCGAAAATTTGAAAGACATTTTTATAAGGACTGCTGAGGCAATAAACAAAATAAAGAAGATTAAAACAATCATATCAATTATTTCATCTACTTGTGACTTGAATTAACTTAAAATGTGATGTGATGGCCTTCTAATTATATTGTACAAAATTATATTTTTTTTAAACAAAAAAGCACCATTTATAACTAATTGTACAAAAACATTCAACATTGAAAACGGTGAAGTAAAACATCGTGAGGAAACCTGCATGTCGGAAAAGGATTCTAAAAATCTTTTGAAGATATGTGAAGTCCCAATCCGCACTGGGCAAGCGTGGTGGACTATGCCTAATCCGTCTTCTGAGACCTGAGCCCAACAGTGGGCAGTAATGGGTTGGTACAGTACAGTATTCAACATTACCGTTTGACGCTAAATCTTAACTTTGTAATGCCTAACGTAACAAAACTAAAAATGTAATGCCAAAGATTGCATGACATTCGTGATGATCTACAGTATGAATTAATCTTTCAAGAAGAAGAATTAATCTTACTAGATATATAAATTTATATTGTAAATAAAACTTTGATGTCAAACGAGCCTTTCTTACTAAAATACACATCATGGAAGCTGACTATATGAGTTAATTTTGTTATATAAACTATTTGAACTATTTAAAGTATTTTATTGTAAACATCAAAGAAATCTTCCCATGAATCCTCGCCTAATAGTTCTAATTAACTTTTGCTTTTAGGTCTAGCCAAGAACCAGCTGGTGGTTGGAGGAATATTTCAAATACCAAGCGGGGAACAAGTCCTGATACTAAAGGACCATATATATGGCATGTCGAAGCGTAAGAACGTTGGAGGAGTCATCAGGTGGCAATGTCGTACCACCAACTGCCCAGCAATCATTTTAATGAGAGGATACAACCACCTCCTGAGAATGACAGCACACAACCACGAATCATCGACTTCGAAACTCATGAACATTTTGCAGTTCAATTTTCAATAGTTTTATCGATAAAAATGTCGATATTAACACACGGTGTCGGATAAAGTATTGGAGCTGATGTTGAAGAGTGAAAACGATTCGATACCAAATACGTAAAGAATATGGTAGACATAACAAAATGTTGCCTGGATTGCTTCAAGTGACAAGGCTTTGAGTAACTGCCTTGCGTCTGCTCTATTTTTGTCAGTCAGTTTTGTCAGTCACTAAAATAATATGGAACCTAAGAGTTACTGGTGCAATTTTGGTATAAAAAATTCATACTTATGACATTATCAAGTATTTAATTTACTCTTACTATACTTTCACTGCAGGAAAGTGAAGTTAAAATAAAGTATCATTCGTTTAGTAGTCATTTGTACTACATGTCATCAGCCTCATTAGTGCATGCTCATTTTCATTTATCGCATGAAGTTGCACTTATTACCTTTTCAATAACAAATCATTTACGTCTCTGCATTGTCGTGCAAATGAATTTCGCTGTAATTTATTTCAATCAGACCATACAATAAGTCAATAGTTGTTAGTAGGCTTTAAAATGGTGTTAGTAAACATATTATACTGTAGTAGTGGAATCACGGTTCAGTTCACACAATTTATTTTAAATAACACATCAACATATGTGATGACATATGGTGCCGAAACTTGACCACTTACTGTGAGCCTTATAAAGAAACTCACTGTCGCGCAACGAGCAATGGAAAGGGCTATGGTCGGTATCACTCTGATTGATCGGGTTAGAAACGAGGATATTCGCAGAAGAACCCAAGTAACTGACATAGCCCAAAGAATAAGCAAGTTGAAGTGGCAGTAGGCGGGCCACATAGCACGTAGAACCGATGCCCGTTGGAGCACGAAGGTTCTGGAGTGGCGCCCGCGTCAAGCAAGGCAAGCGCAGTGTGGGACGGCACCAACTGCAAGGTGGACGAATGATCTTGTTAAGATCGTAGGACCACACTGGATGCAGGCCGCTACCAACTGGTCGCTTTGGAAATACTTGGGGGAGGCCTATATCCAGTAGTGGATGTCTACAGGCTGATAATGATGATGATGATGATGATGAACACATTAACAAAGTGATTTGTGTAACAATATACACCTATTTAGTAATAGGCAGTCAGTTATGATTTATATGCACTAATGAGGCTGATTGTACTTACGTTCTTATGTTGTTTTTTATATTAGTCAAATCTCAATGAAAGAACTATGGTATTGGCCTCTTCAGTAGTATACAGAGTGTTGTTGCCCGGTGAAACAATACGTTAAGTATCCTGTTTAGAATGTGATTTTTGTCCCGTGTATTATTGCAATGTTCTATGATACAGTAGGTGACTAACCGGCTTAGTCTTTAGCTGTTGGTGTAGGTCAGTACGATAAGCTTGATCATGTACAAATTTACACGTAGTTTTGATTAGTTATAACTCATGATATATTATGGCTAGAAAACCCAGACTTCGTGGATGGCTTCTACATCAAGTATACTATTTGCTGTGAACGTATTGTTTCATCGGGTTTAACACCCTGTATTGGTTAGCTTTTTCAACAAAAAAAATAAGAAGCAGTTTTGGATACTTAAAAGAGATATTATTAAGGCGTTTAGAATCTAGATCTGTTTACATTAATATATTAATTTCATAGGTTGTTTAGTCGATTATATCTTCTGAATTATCTTGTACAGTAATTATAAGTTTAACCTTAGTTTTATTTTGCGGAATCGGTGCATTAATGCTTAGTTTGCTTTTACTAAGTTTATATAGTCTTTAATATGTTTCTTTATGAGCCTATTTTGTATAAACTCATTTTGATATAGCTATATAATAAAAGAGTTCTCCGTTATTTAGATATTTTTGTGTTCTAATAACCACTCAACTGGGAACATCACTATTCGCTAGATCACGAAACTGGGGACTGGGGACGGAATCAATACCGTGTTTGAGCCCTTTTTTAAAAACATTTTTTTCCAATAATTTTTAATTTTGATTTTCAATTAAACCTTATATTTTTGTAAATATTTATTACTAAACGACGCTGTATTTCATTTTCAGCGAAAATATATCGTCTCCGTAAAATATGAGACGATTAAAAAATGTAAACAAAACAAGTTTTAGAACTGTGCTCAATTTTGGCTCCTGCCACAGACTTGCCAAAAGTAAACAAACCAATTTGGTTGCCGATCCCAGTTGAGTGGATACTGTAAGATTGTTTACATAAAAGTACTATAAAGCAATATGTGGAGTTGAAGAACAAAACTATGAGTTCGACAATGTTTTTGTTAAAATGTTATTGTGTAAATAAGATTTTTGATACTACCAACAAATATGATTTTGTTGATTCCAAGATATTTCTTGTCATGTCGTTTGAAATGCCATCAAACACGAATAAATTACCTCCATTTTATAATTGTGGTTTTATTTAGTACAAATTTAATTTAGATTCAATAAGTTACGTTTAGTAATTTGCTCTGAACGAGTAATTCAACTTTAATAAAAAACTTACCTAACTTTAATATAACGAATTTTCGGAATAGATTCGATAAGTATACCAAATACAGGGTGGATCTGTAACTTTGGACAATCTGACGTGGGGTGAATGACCTGTTAAAATAAAACTTAGAACCACTTTTATTTTAGGAATTGGATAAAAAATAATTTTCATTATAGTATGGAAGTCCGCAACGATAGTCGTACGTTTTCCATACAATGTCAGAAAAAAAAGTTTAACTGATCCAAAAAATAAAAATGGTGCTAA
This sequence comes from Trilocha varians, assembly GCA_030269945.2. Lineage (NCBI taxonomy): Eukaryota > Metazoa > Arthropoda > Insecta > Lepidoptera > Bombycidae > Trilocha > Trilocha varians. The sequence continues at coordinate 2,393,780 of AP028259.1, forward strand.
GTTGTATTTCGACAGGTCATTCATCCCACGTCAGATTATCCAAAGTTACAGATCCACCCTGTATATAGCCATAAAATTTTTAAACAGAAATTGAAAGATGAAGAACCATTGTCGTAAAAAATATCTGGGCTTAATACCAAACGATGCTACATTGCTGAAACATATTCGTGAAATAAGCATAATTTATGAACGAATAGAGAAATTACTTAAGAATCCATAAACAACTAGATTCTTTCAAAATCAGTCTAATTAGCTATTACAATTTCAGTTGAAATCATAACTAAAGTCGGGGGCAAATCATGTGTCCTCCTTGATGGATTTACATTCTATATGAATTACATAACAAAAGCTGGCGAAAAATGGTTTTGCACTGTGTATCCCAAGTGCAAAGCGTATATTTATTTGGGAAAACATCACACCCAAATTATAGATATGAATAACATACATAATCACAAAAAACCTAGTTTAGCGAGACGTTCGGATGGGCAGTATGTCACATTTCGTTGAACTACCCGCATTTCAATAATAATTATAACAACTTACAATATAACAGGTATGAGCAAATTAAATTTTTAGTTCATCCAGCGATACTGGCTTCTAGATTGTTCGCAATGCGTCTCGAATTGAGTGACAGAGATAGAAGTATATATCTCTGTCTCACTCGCACATCTAGAAGCTTCTGAAATAATCCCGAATGGAACGACTAACAACTTTCTAGAAAGTTCTCGATTAGTCTGGAAAGTTGTTCTAGAAACTTCGCGACTAGCCTCGAACCTTCTCGAACAGTCTCGAAGGGTGTGAAAGAGATAGCAATATATCTCTATCTCACTCACACACTTTTCTGGATGTTTTTAGAACATTCTCGTAACAATATTATTTGTATAATAGTTTTGTAAAACGAAAGTGATGTTACGGTATTGTTAGAAAATGTACTTTCTCTTTTGTATTCGTACTCTCATTTAACTGTATTACAAACTCATATTTTCATGTGTAAACAAATAATAAATAAACATTAGGTGCATTAATATTTTATTTCATTTATATATTTTTACTTATAATCTTGACGTGCGATTCTGCACTGATAATGCTAAATCATTTAAAAATGATTTAGTCTTGGACAGAATTACTCGCTGTTGTAAAATGGATTACATGTTCTTCAGGAGAAAATGAAAATATTTCTGAAAATGTTATTTTGTTTCCATAAAATTCATTTCATATCCGTTATTTTGTCTTACAGCTGAAATGATTACAATGGCTAACGGCAAATCCTGTCTGTACTACAGCGGCTTCACTTTCTTCTTCAGATACAAGTCTAGGAATGGTAGAAAGTTCTGCTGTACAATGTTTCCCAAATGTAAAGCTTATTTAATATTGGAAGATTTCACTAATTTCATATTAAGAAAGTGGGATGTACATGTGCATGAGAAACCAGGATTGATACGGTGTCATGATGGAAAATATGTCAAGTATCATAATAGCAATAGAAAGAATAAGCAGGTGGACAGTTTGATATAAGTTTGTTATAGTGTAATAAATATTTTAGGTGGTAAAATTGTGAGATTATATATTTTTATATAGATATCACGGGTTCAAAACCGATCGGCTTATATTTCTAAATCTTAATGTGAAAAAGATTTATGTGTATTTTTTCACAACACTACTGGCTAATAAAGATGAAGGAAAACATCGTGAGGAAACCTGTATATTGAAAAGGATTCAAAAAATTCTTAGAAGTTATGTGAAGTTCCCAAATTGGACTATGCCTAATTCTTCTTCGGAAGAGACCTGCGCCCAGCAGTGGGCAGTAATGGGTTGTTACAGTACAGTACAGTAACTGTATAGGTAATTAAAAGTACAATATATAAATTTCTTTAAATACTCGCGGTGATCATGGCGCTTGAAACAGTGCCGAAATATCAGGATCGCTCAATTGAAAATAATCGTGGAAAGAACCCGTTTAGTAATAGTGTAAGTGAGTACAATATATTGTGATAGTGTAACAAAACAATGTAAATAAGGTATATGAAATATATCTAAATTAACTAATCACGGCTGAAAGTACAAATTAGGTTCTATTTGAGTTGAGAAATTTAAAGCAACTTGAACTAAGTAACTTAGTTTTGTGATGCAGTATTAAAATAATTGCCCTAAGTCTAGAGCAATAGATAAAAACTTGAGAGGTGTCAAGGGACACCCGGATGGAACGAAGTTCCTTTTGATTAATTAGTGAGGGAATTGTAATAAAATATTTTGATCACAGCGCCATCTAGTATTAATCATATAAAGCAAAATAAGGAATTGTTTTAAAAGATTTTAATTACAGCGCCATCTAGCGATAATCATCTAAAACAAAAAAGTGTCGTGACAATTTTTTCATAAGAATTTCCGTCTCTTCGATACCGCGCGGTAAGGAACTTCGTTCCAAAATAGGTAGCGCAACAATTATATTTATTGTCTAACTCTTGGAAATCAAAGTTAGAAGATGTATATGAGAACTGAGATCTTGTAAAAATATATATATATTTTAGTGAAATAAAACGTTTAGTAAAAATACAGATCGTTTTTTATTAGCTTCGAAAATAAGTATCACGGAGAACATTATGTCAATAAAAATTGTTTTTTTTTTGTATATTTTCTGTACTATTTGTTATTTTCAGTGGAATTTATAACATTTGTCAACGGGAAAGTCAACGCACTGTTTCAAGGTTTTACATTTTACAAGAAATATCGTAAAAAGAACCTCGATGTGTGGTCATGCACTAATAATGTAATTTGCAAATCATTCCTACTTTTGGATGAAGATGGAAATATTTACGATCTGAAAATTGAACACCAGCATCCGAGGAAAACGCTGCTTAAACTTGCTTCGGGGGCTTACGTTAAATAAAAACTTTAAATGTAAAGGACAGTTAAAAAACAATGTCAATTATAAATAGTAAATACACATGTATATAAAAAGTATTTATATTTTTATTAGACAAACCTTAACGAGCTGGAATTTACAGGGACTTTATTTAGACATATAAAGTATAATATATGCTTTGATTCTAACGTACGTTTACAGAAACAGCAAAAGCGAAACAAATTCTCAACGATAAAACTTATGTTTATTAGTTAGATATTCGAAAATTAAATTCAGCTTAATTAGATTATTTTCAATGTAATCAAGTTGAAAACTATTTGACAAGATAAATCCTTTTGTTATCATCAATATTATTCCTATTTATTTTACACTCAATTGAAATTATATAAACAGCTTAGTGATGAGCAACATTGGTCGTGGTCTTGCAAAAAAACAAGACTACGCAAGACTCAACGAAAAATTTTTTCACAGTAATTAAATGAGATAAAATATTATTAACAGCGTCAACATATGCTTTTTTTGGAACAATATTAGTGGACATGTCGAATTGTCAGTTTTTTTACTAGTGATGAGCGAAATTGGTCTTGGTCTTGGTCTTGGTCTTGGTCTTGGTCTTGGTCTTGCAGTCTTGGTCTTGGTCTTGCAAAAATCTTGCTTTTTTGACCAAGACCAGGACAAGACCAAGACTAAGTAAGCAAGACCAAGACTGAACAAGAGCCAAGCCTGACAGGACCAAGGATCTTAGTCTTGGCCTTGCTTTGCTCATCACTAAAACAGTTTCAACTCTACAACTTCACGTTTATTACAGCGAAACTGATAACGTTCTTCAACGGTAAACGGCAGTTGTACTTCAGAAACTACACTTACTTCAAGTACTACCAAACCAAGAGTTCAATACATTGGAGGTGCACTCATCATCCTAGATGTCCGGCTGGTTTGTTCGCGACAGAAGATTATGTAGTGGTCAATACTAAAGATGAACACAATCATACGCCGACAAGACTTCACAAGGGTTCGGAAGGGGTTTATGTGAAATTGTAAAGATAATCGAAATATTTTCACAAATAATTAATTATGAAGAAAACTTTTACATGACAGTGGCGTGCACGTATTTTTAGTCAGCGTACGCAGAAATGAGATTTGACTTATTTTAACATATTCACACCATTAATCCACAACTTTGTTTTTTGCTAAACGGTAATAGCAAATCATAGAAATGGCAGTATAAAAAAATACCGCAGGTTTTGTAGTATATTTTTTTAATTCAATTTAACTATTTAGGGTATGCAACGCTTATTTGCTTTCACAAATTGCACGCCACTGGTGTCTTTCTTTCACTTTACCTTATCCAATTTAGATGGGTTCGGCGCAATATATCTTCTCTTTCTACTCCTTTCCTGGTGTATGACCATAATATATCATATCTTTCTATATAATAATAATAATAAAGTTCTTTATTTAGAAAAAACATTTCATATAAACTATCACTTAACTTTAATCTTGTAGAATTTTAATAAAAAGTCAAGTATTTATGTATCTAATAATAATGTATGTGTAAATGTGTATACGATCAGCAAATGTTTCAAAAAATATGGATTTTAAAATAAATGTACATAGATACCACCTTTTATCCTTAAATTCAGGATATTATTCATGTAGAGGTGTTTTTTAATTAATATTAATATATAAATAAACTTAAATAATATTATAAAGAGGAATATGTTCAAAAGCTTGATATTTCGATTCAAAATTTAAACTTATGTCGGCTAAAATAAGATTATAAATTATCAGGGATTAGAACTAAAAGTGTTATTCTAGATTTTTTTAGCTATAAGTACTTTATACTTGTAATTACTATTCTACTGTAAAAATCAAGTGTTTGTATCTGTAAGAAATTTAGTTAATGGGGTTTTAAATATTGTTTTTTATTTTTATTTTACTAGTTACTTATTGTTTTCAATGACAGTGAATTACTGTTATTGCATTGTCTTTTAATTTTATTAAAGTTTTCATAAATATTTGATTTACAATTACGTATTAAACAATTGACTCGGTTTTAAGAGAATCTTTTTCTTAAGGTCATAAAAATTATAGCTTTTTTTTCCTATCAGTGATTATAAATGTTACAGCATAAACTATTCCTAATTCCAATTATATTGTCATAAAGTAATATCTCAATAAACAGAATAAATCAAGACACTATTTTATTTCGAAACCCTTCCCAAAAACTAAAATGACGTCGTAAAAATAAACTGGTTTCTTTGTCAACAGTACAACTAATAACAACGGTGAACGACAAGCTCTTACTAAAGTACAAAGGCCACTACTACTCCAAGGCTCCGTACTTAAAGAAAAAATGGCGCTGCATAAACACCAACTCATGCTACGTAGGAATGATCGTCAACGAGGACTACTCCATCATCAAGGAGCCTGGAGACCATGATCACCTGCCGAAACCGTTCACCAAGATGGCCGACGGGAAATATAAACGTCTGAAAGATACGATGGAGTACAGCGAATACATTATTTACCAGGAATAGTATAGAGGCGTGCAACTCGCTGAAACGAATAAGCACTGCATACATTAGTTTTGCAATAAAATGTAATACCATCTGATACGGTTATAGTGTTTTTGCATGCTCTGAATACAATTCCTATGTCGTTAGGTTATATTAAATTTATAAACTAGTTTAATGTAGCATAGTTTTGTATAAGAAAAAGGTCATAATTTATGAAACTTAAACCTCGAAGTAAAGTAGTAAAAATTGATAATGTCATTGAGCTTCTTAAGTAGTATTTAGTATTTTGTTAAGATAGAAAATCAAATAAAAAATTATGTAATGACCATTAACCATTTAAATTACGTGAAAATTGAATTGAACCCATAATAAACGAAGTAAGTTAAAAATGTATGCTAAGCTAATTATAAATAGAACTTAATGTTGATGAATATTATATTTTTATACTACTTTGTTAAAATGATTATTCATTGTAGATAGTGACTTTGCTAATTAAAATTAAAGATTTTCATATAATACTATTTTTTTTTAAATCTTCCATACTCCCTTTTCCAGTGAAAATATTTACTGAAATATTGAAACTAAAAACAACGCAACTCTTTTGCCTTGTTTAATTTTAATACTACTACAATTTTATATAAATTAGCGTTAAAATAATTAGTAAAAATCATAGCACACTTCACACTGTTACTAAAACAAAGGTAATCATTACAGAAATCGAGAAACTAGAAGAAGAACCCGAGAAACCAGAAGAAGAATCCGAGAAACCAGAAGAAGAAACTTTGAAACCAGAAGAAGAAACCTTGAAACCAGAATATGAAACCTTAAAACTAGAAGAAGAAACCTTGGAACCAGAAGAAGGAACCGAGAAACCAGAAGAAGAAACTGGGGAACCAGAAGAACCAACTGAAGAAATTAAATGGATAACACTGGTGAACGACAAACAATATCTCATGTACAACGGTTATACCTACTACAAGGAGTCAAAGAGGAGCCGACGTAGGTGGCGCTGTACTGCAGCTTGCAAAGCTTACATGGTTATACCTGAGGTGGATGAGGAGGCTGATGCCATATCTGTCCACGAACATGATCATCCTCCGCCTAAGTACAAGGTTCTGAAGGACGGTCGTTACCTCAGGCTGTAAATAGTAGCGAAGGCGCTGTGTAACTCCATTCCTATCGGATTCCTTTTCAATATTCATAGACTTAATTAAGACTTTAACAGAGCAGTTTTTGATTATTCAATGATAAATAAATATTTTGTAAGGATTTCTTACAAAATCTCTACTTCTATATTTTGCTATGATAGGAGTAGTATGTCACCTCAATCATTTATCTATAGGAATGTGCGGTAAATATTATAATCAATATAATGTCACACAATACTCGTGTCACCGTTGTAGTGGATATTTAGGACCCAATAGTGGGAATACCAAATAGGGGCCATATAACGGACCCCGTAATCAAGTAAGAAGTAGTAAAGCTTTACAAGGGAAAGTTAGTTTCTCTTGGATCTCGCAATGAATTTATTTAGAAGATATTAATAAGAAATTTTTATATGCTTAGAGTGCAGAGTTGAAAAGTAAATACTTTTGATGTGGCTCTGTTTATACGTAATCATAAGTATTGTACCTTTATTTCTAGACTAGCTGACCCGCGCAACTTCGTCTGCGTTACATAGGGGTTCAAACAGTACTCGCAATGCCGTTCAGTTATTATTTTCGCGGCCCGCAGTGCCCCACATATTCATTGCGTTTTATACTCGTAATAACTCCTAAACGAAAAGTCCGATTGGAATAAAACAAAAAGTAATTTACTTCTACATTAATACTCTTGATAACAAAATACTTAATTTGGATAAGGGTTAATATAACGATACTCATTTAACGTTAAATTCAATCTTGGGACGAAAAAATATTTTTCATAACCATAAAAGCGGTTATTGTGACTAAACTATGATAGTTAGATATATGCTGTCGCGGACTTTTTTGTTTGTCTTACTAAGACCTAAAAACCCGTAGTACATCATTTTGTTCTATTGTCAATAGTTTTTGCAGCGTACGCATAAATAGGTTTTCGATTATTCGCCTTGTGTTACATATTCGATATATAACAAACAAACAAACAAACAAAGCTTTATAATATTAGTATATATTTATTGTAATGCTTTAAAATCGTGTCGTGTTAAGACTACAATCTCAATGTGATTAAGACGATCTCAAAATAACGTGATATGATTTGCCTAAATTTACCTATTGTCTTTTAATTATTATTTATTAAATATATTAGAAAATGGACCATAACATTATGTGTAGGATAAGAATGTGTTTACCTTTTGTAAATTTTACTATATATAACCCATAGATTTATTATACGAGAAAAATCGCTAAAGTCTTTAATGAAAGAGATAGCAATTAATGAAAATTATACGAGTAGAAAAGAGCCAACCCTTTTTCCTGCAATGAGACAATTCTGTGTCTGTCAGTATCTCAAGCCACAAGGGGGCGGCGCGACGGGAAAGAGTGCCGTGGGCGTAACGCGTCGCGCCGTCCCTCATAACCCCGTGCTGGGTTCTGGCCTCAGCTGGGGTTTGGACGCTGAGTGCGAGCGGTTGGAGGTTTTAGTGCAGTTGAACTCCCACATACGGTGATTTCCTCCAACTAAAAAAAAAACAAGAGGAGGCTGAGGTCATGACGTTTCATAAAAATTTAAAGGTCATGTCACACTTTAATTTTTTTTTACGACTTTGTCGCCTTTAGCTGTCTTCTCTAAATTCTATGTTTATGATCCACTCGTCTGTGGCTGTCATTTATAGATGTCACTACTAGTCGCCATTTTATTTGTTAGTTCCCAGTTGGTGGGTGTACCTAATTCTACTTTAAATCTATTATCTAGTCATGTCTAGTCATTATGTAGTGCATATCGATATTAAATTAAGATTTTTTTGTATTTGTGTTTAATATATTTGGGTACTCTAATAGTGTATTGTTTTATTAAGTAGTGTATTATATCTGCTATCGCGCCACTGAGGAAGCCAGTCTCTTTTTTCATGTAATTTTATTATACTTTCAGTTATATTTTTTGTGTTCAAGTATAACTTTTTTATTTTAATATCTAATATATAAAATTGTCGTGTCACGGTGTTCGAACTTGAACTCCTCCGAAACGGCACGACCGATTTTGATGAATTTTTTTGTGCTTATCCGGTACCTATGAGAATCGGCCAACATCTATTTTTCATCCCCTAAATGTTAGGGGTAGTCCACCCCAAATTTTTTTTTTCGGCGCAGACGAAGTTGCGTGAGTCAGCTAGTAGTCTATAACATTCCTCGATAAATGGAAATATTTTTAATCGGACTTTCAGACTCCGAGGTTAGTGCATACAAAAAAACCCTTCAGTATATTACTGCATAGTTGTGTATAGGAATAGTAAACATAGGTGTAATAAAAGTGTAAGTTTCAACGAGATGTTACTCAAAAACACCATAAAAGTTTTAGAAAACGTCTTAGGGTCTTTAATTTAAAACAATCTAAATGTTACTGAGAATCTATTTTATGCGCTATATAGCTGTAGAAACCACAAATAAAAATTTCAGCAAGAAGTTTTGATTCATGTATAAACATGGTGTCTCAATAATAATGAAAGTAAGTACCCTCTTCAATTACTAGATAATTACCCACAATCATAGTATACACATAGAACATTATTTAATAAACTTGTACAAACAATACTTGTCATTTTACAGCTCTTAAAACCATACAACTTGCAAATGGAAAAACGTTCATCTATTACAATTCTTACACGTACAGTTTCGCAAGATATATGGCCCCGGAAGCAACGGAAAGATGGAGGTGCACTGTTGGATGCAAAGCGTATATTGTAGTAAGAACAGGAGGCTATTTAATAAAAGCTATTAATAAACACACTCATCCTCCAGTTAAATATTGTAAAACTAGTCAGGGGACTTACATTAAGATAGGATAAAGAATTTGGAAGATACTGTGTATTTTAACAGGCTTTATTTTACCTTGCATTGGATGTAACTGTCCGATTAGAATTTTGGAAGCTAAATTTGACAAAATTCCCGGTTTCGTTTGTCATTTTGCACGCAGATGTAGGTATATCGTGTGACGATGCAATAATGGATTAGGAAGGTCATAGGAACTAAAGTGCTAGATAGACCCGTCGTGTTTAGACTCGTTTTACTTGTATTAGCTAGCTACTAAATTATATCCAGGATCTTAAAAAACTTGTATTTAAAAGTTTTCTTTAAAATAAATTATCTTGATGTGACTTAGGGATTTAGAGATCCGCAGTAGAGTGGAATCTTATATATAAAAATGAATTGCTGTTCATTAGTCTCACTAAAACTCGAGAACGACTGAACCGATTTGGCTTATTTAAATCTTGAAAAATTTGTAGAAGTCCAGGGAAGGTTTAAACCGTGAGAAAATTTCCTTATGTGACGCAGACGAAGTTGTGTGGGCCAGCTAGTAGTAAATAGAAATGTTACAGGACACGGAGTTGAAAAATAAAAGTTTAAAGTAGATGTATGTAGAACCATATTAGGATCGTAAGAATCATGTTAATATAACAATATGTAAGTATTATTGTGTAGATCCGTATAAGTGTAAAAATAAATAAACTAGTCCAAGTATATGTGTCTTTATTGAAGTGTATCTTATGTGAGAGACATTAAAATGAGAATTCCATGTCGAATCCGGCACGATAAGCTACGTAAATAGACTAACTTGACTTAATTCTTGTTCATTCTCATTTCGCACACGATGAGATGTATTTACCTAATTTTCTTTTCACAGCCCTCGAAAAGATAAACTTAGTCAACGGAAAAACTTACATCTATTATAAATCTTACACTTTTACTTATTCAAGACATATGGCCAAGGATCTAACTGAAAAATGGAGATGCACGAACAATTGTAAAGCGTATATCATTGTAGATTCAGAAGGGTGTCTCATCAAAGAGGTGAACGAGCATAATCACCCACCCGTGCATTACTGTAAAACTCAGGCGGGTACATATATTAAGACTAGTGGCAACAACTTCGGAGGGTATTTTCATAAAACTACATAGTATAAAACAAAAGTCGCTTCACGATGTCTGTTCCTGTTTTTGCTGAAACCTTTAAACCACGCAATGGATTATGATTGATTGATTTAAATAGATATAGTGATTCAAAATGAAGGTTTATGTGTTATATATGCATGTATGTAAATTCATGTAATACATGCAGATATTCATACTACCAGAGAGAAGATTATAATTTTAGAGGTTTTTGATGTGATGTATATAATAAATTTTTTCTGACAGACTTCAGTGACAAAGTCGAAATTGCACAGGTCAACTTGTGTTGTATGCAATATGATTTGTTGGTACTTATGACAGGTACCATTGATTACGTTAGGATGAACTAAACTGATTTTTTTTTGCATACACGCACTCCTTTCAAACGACTTGGAATTTCGTGTCAGTGAAACATAATGTATGTATAAGTGAGTATGTTAGAGTGATTTAGATATAATTATATTTCGGTATAGTCTGCAGTATTTTATACTCTATTATATAATAATTTACACTGCTAATATTATACTTTTGAAAACAGAGATTTTATTTATCTTACCCTTTTTTCACAAGAATGGTGTTTTCCGTGGAGTACATCACCAATGATAGCGAGATAAGTCATCAGTGTTCAAACAAAAGATGCAGGGGCACTATAAATATAATAAAAACACATGTACATTACAGCAACCGCAGTAATAGACCCTGATGAACTCCAAGTGATAACATTAGTGACAGACAAACAGTATGTAATGTACAACGGATACACGTACTACTTGGAATCGAAGAGGAGTAGCAAAAGATGGCGGTGTACCTCAAGATGTAAAGCGTATCTCGTTATAGATGACATTGGTGGTGGATTGTCGGTCCATAGACATGAGCATCCACCTCCTAAGTACAAGATGTGTGCTAGTGGAAAGTATGTCAAGATTTGAGGATATCGTGCTGTTGTGGCGAGGTTTTGTTTACCCGATTTCCTGTCGTACCTGTGGCTACTTCATGTTGTGGTTATTTTACATTAACAAGTTATAATATATGGTTTTGGTGTTCATCATTGTTTTAATTTGTAGTTGAAATATTTAATGTTTTTGTTTCATGTCCTAAGTTTTTAAGTGTTAAAATTTCGTATTTGGCGTCACTTTTCTACCCTTATTTACTCATTATTTTCAGGTAATATCTCGGTATCTCTATCAGATTTGGTTTTATTTAGACACTCTATTATTCCTCGCAGTAGACCAAACACATAACACCAACGATTTTTGAAATATTCAACAAATTTTACAACTTATTTCCAGAAGAAGTCATAACAAGATTAAAAGTTCTTGTTGGTTGCTAAACCAAATAGTATCTATTAGGTTGGATGCAACATAACCAGTACTAGCAAACACCAACCCAGTCAGTCAACTTCTAGAAATGACTAGAATCCTTAATCTACAACATTATTCTTCATATATTGATAACATGATAATATATTTTAGGTCTCGTTAAAGACATACATTTGCGAAATGGTAAAGTGTACAAAATGTTCAACGGATACACTTATGGGTGTCCCACAAAACTTGGCGTTCTGGTACGTTACAAATGCACTCTCGGGTGCAAAGCTTCGATATACTTCGATAGCTATGGCAACTTCGTTAAATATAAGAACGAGCATAACCACACACGACCTGAGTATATGCAATGTCGTGATGGAACATATGAGCGAATCAGAAGACAGTTGAAATAGATTTGGAAAAACGACGAAAAGCCGCAAAAAGATTTTTGACATGTATTCAGTCTTTTAAGCAACATTTAAGGTTTGTAGAAGTTCTGGAGTGACAGCCACGGTAGGCGCAGCATAGGCAGACCTCCTACAAGATGAACTGATGACCTGATCAGGATCGCGGGAGGTTACTAGATGCAGACGGCGCAGGACCGTTGTGGTGAGATTTGGGGGAGGCCTATGTTCAGCAGTGGTCTATAGGCTGATAATGATGATGAATATTTGTAATGAGCAGAAGAGGAAGGAAATTAACAATATGACAACTAGTCTTATTTTTATTGACTTGGGCGAAAGACTAGTTAGCTTTCCTGATTTCACTGCTCAGTCATTACGGTGGTCGACGCTGTGGATCCTGGTTACACAGTAGTTACAGTTGTATACAGTTAAATAGTCGTAGATGTTTTATAATATTTCTTGTAAAATGTATATGTTTCAACCATTCTCATTACATTCAAATTATTTAGTGTTCTGATAAGTAAAGTAGTATTCTGTACACCAATTTTGCTTTTTTTTTTTACAACATGTTTACCAGTGTGTTTTAAACTGTGAGTAATTTTAAAATAAAATTTAAGCTTAGTATATTAACAGTTTATAGATAGATAGATAAAAAATTCTTTATTGCACACGAAAATAAATGTACATGGGCAAACTTAATGCTAAACAGCATTATCTACCAGTTAACCCTGGTGTAATGTGGATAGTATAAGGTAGTGCATGAAACATTTAAGTGATAGGTGAATTATTAAAACATAATTGTATTCTAAAGATAAAAGTAATAGATGTAAATAATTATTCGATTCCTTTTGTTTTTTATACGTTAATCTTATCTGCTACGATATGTTATGTGTGAACGTCGATATTTAATAATAAATGCATCTTTCGTACATAAATTCTATTGTATGTTATATTACATCTCCATTTTGTATATAAGTATTAGTAGATTTTAGTTATCTACATCACTTACACTATTACTAAACGAGTTCTTACCACGATTATTTTTAAATGAGCGATCCCGATATTTCAGCACTGTTCGTGGTATCGTTAGAACCCGTTTAGTAATAGGGTAAGTGATAATATTAGTCTTTAGAAAATCAGTACCATAATCGACTTCAACATAATTATGCGTATTTTCTTGCTTTAAAAGAGTTCAGGTAGTAATTAAGAGTATTTTCTTCCAGCTCCAGCTTTCTACACGGTGCTAGAAACCTACGCAGTGACAGAAGCCAATACAATGCCAGAAACTTACACAATACTAGAAACCAATACAATGACAGAAAGAAACTTAATACCAGAAACCAACACAATGACAGAAACCATCAGAATTCCAGAAAGCTACACAATGATAGAAACCAATGCAATGACAGAAACCAATACAATTCCAGACACCTATACATTGCTTGAAACCAATGCAATGACAGGAACCAATACAATTCAAGAAACATACACGATAATAGATCCCAATACAATGACAGAAGCCAACTTAATACCGGAAACCTACACAATAACAGAAACCAACGTAATGCCAGACACTAATGCAATGCGGGAAACCTACACAATAACAGAAACGAACGTAATGCCAAACACTAACGCAATGCCAGAAACCTACACAATAACAGAAACCAACGTAATGTCAAACACTAACGCAATGCCAGAAACCTACACAATAACAGAAACCAACGTAATGCCAAACACTAACGCAATGCCAGAAACCTACACAATAAGAGAAACCAACGTAATGCCAGAAACCAATACAATGCCAGAAACCAATGCAATGCCAGAAAGCAATACAACCTCCGAATCCAACACAGAACCAGGCACCATTCGAGTAGTTCGAATGATGAACGGCAAAAGCTTCGTATTGTACAAGGACTATACCTATAGCTTCAGGGGTAAAATGGCTTGCAAGGACAGTAACCGTTGGCGCTGCAGTATGGGATGCAAGGCCAGCATCATCCTGGACAATAATCTGAAACTGAAGAAGGACATGTCTGAACATAATCATGTTGCTTACAATTATACTATCACCCCCCAAGGCGTCTATTTAAGACACAAATAGGAAGTGTTAGTTGATAAAATGTAGGCTGGATGTTGCAATATTGATAGTCAAAGTAATTTTAATTAACTTTTAATGTACTCTTTGGTATGGTCGATGTTTTCTAGTCAATATTTATAACTTTATTCTAATCTAGTCATATATTATAGTGCATTCCTATATTATAAGCCGCAATAGATCTGTTTTTTGATATATTAAACTTCTCGTAAGAAAAACTTAGGCTAATATTTGATATTATTAATATATCCGTAGCGTGTGGTGTATTGTCAATAAATTTAATTGTACCTTTACATATTTTTGTCATTCCTGAGAGTTTGTAGTTTTAGCCATTTCCTATAGACCAACTTTTCTCTTTTGGAACGAAGATCCTTATTGCGCGTTGTGAAAGGGGACTAGACCATGAACAAAAAAACATTATCAACTATGAAATATAAGGTTCTTATTATAACGTATCTCACGACTAATATCTTTCAGGAACATTCGTATGGACAAAAAGAGGTGGGAAACACCCCCTCCTCCTCCTATCTGGGTACAGTTACAGCTATCAAAAGCAAAACGCTGATGGAAGAATCTCTTGGTACTGCTCCAGGAGACTAAAAGGATGCAGGGGTTCTGCGATCAGTTTTGGGCCGAAAGCCTTCCATTACAAACCTCACGATCACCCCCCACCGAAGTTACCAAATAAAATGGATCAATGCGATTTTGGTAGTTTACAAAAGAACCTAACTGAAAAGTATTAAGGTTTAAATTGCTATACAATTTTGTTTTTAGGGTTTTGATAAGTATGCTTATTCGACGGATGTGTTTTCGTTAAATATCGTCGCCTCAGTGCTTGTTTGGCCAATCTGACATTTTTTACGAAAATTACTTTTTAATGCAGTATTATAAAGAATAAAATTTCCATCCGACTGGTAAAATAAATTTTTAAAATATTGAATTCTAAAACAACAAAAATCTCATTTAATTTTTTTTCTCAACACGGCACTTAACGAAAATTCTGTGCTTGTTTGCTGTCTCCTGTAAAATTTGGTCGAGTGCAGATTGGCCAAACAAGCACTGAGGTGACGATATGGTTTTACAAAAAGCATTTCTTTGGCATCTCAGATCTCAGATGGCATTTCTTTGCTTTTCTGTTTACTTTCAATACCAGATTTTAGATATGTTTTGTACCATTGTTAATAAACTCCCCAAAGCATATTAAAAAAATATCCTAATATCGAAAAAAAAAACGTATTTCACTCATAGTATATGCTATTATTTTGTATATATTTGTAATAAGCTATATTTATGCTCCTTTGTGATAGTTAGTTTTCGTATACGTTTAATATTAAATTATAATAACTATTGGTAGTAAAGTGATCAATGAAGTAAGTCTACACTTGCCTGTAAATCTGGAACTTCACATATCTTCGAAGGCATTTTAATTTTAAACCTTATCCAATATGCCGATCGCCTGTGTTTTCCTTAGCCATTTTTAGCGTTATTACTATCCCATGACTTTAGAGTACTTTTACTAAATTTACGTCTTCCTTAGCTTATTTACTTACATCTTCTTTAAGACTGTTTATTTATTATTTAGTATTATTTGTGATATCTGTCTCAATAGCTATTTATTTAAGTTCCTAACTTTTGTCATATGCATCTGAAAGTTTGTTCGAACGCATAATTTGTTGCTTCGATTATACGATTTGAGGATGTCAGAAATCAAATGATATTGTAAATCATTTAAAATTATATTTTGAACATATACAATTTATACTCAAATCTAAGTTTTCAACTTCATATAAATGTGATGCTCATTCAACTGTTTTTCTATATTATGCCAGTAACAGCATGCTGAATTGTAAGATATTTAGATTATGTTGTAAATATTATTTAAGTAATTTTATACTGTATCAATAATTTATTAGCAGGAATCATAATAAAACGCAAGTTTAGTAGCTTTACGTGTGTTTATTTACTTTGGCATCATAAACATAAATTGTAAAGGTCCATCTGGCACTTTACATAATCCAATGATGTGCTTAATAGCACATGTCAAGGCAAATATGTTACTGCAAGAAGCTTATATCCGTTCTACTAGATGGATTATCTCATTGGTCTATCCATCAACCATCTTTTCTACAAAAAAATCTATACCTATGGCGACCAATAATAACACGCAAGATACTGAATCGCGGTTACGACTTTTGCAGAAATCTTCGCATATATACGACATCTGAAATCTACTACATTGGGTTTCGGCCTGACCGAGCATATACTACCTCGCCCGGTCGGAGATCTCCTTTGGCCATAAGTCCACTGTAGGTACCCACAACTGATGACCCCGACGTGATCAGGCCGAAGCCCACTGTAGTAGACCACATTCACCGCCAATTTCTCCTCCAAAAGCTATTCTTCTTCATATCCACTGTTTGACGTTTTTGTTAGTTCTTTCAAATTCTGAAGCAATCACTCAAGGAACTCCATTTACTAATAAGTACAAACTGGTAATTCCTCTTTACCTTTCAGTGTTCTACAAGACCACAGCAAGAGGCACCCGTCATCTCATTGTCGATGGTTTCGCCTTCGTCTGCAGAACATATTGCCAGAACCATATTAAGAAAACTTGGAAATGCGCCAGTCACGCCGGTTGCACAGCCAAAGTGCATACGATCGACGACCAGATCGTATGTCTGTGTAATGAGCACATACATCCTGTCAGCAGCAGCATCAAATCCAAATTCCTTCAATATCTACCAGCAGATTCGGGATTTTTATAGTCTAAAGTGCTTTTTGGTTCATCAGTTTCGTGCCCACCAAATTGATCCCAAGTTTTGTTATTTTATTGTTAAATGGAAAGAATCTAAGTAATTTTTAAGATTTTACATTATTAAAAGACCTTGTGTGTCGGTTATTGATGAATTTAATAAAGAATGATGATCTGTGTATTCTTGTACTTTTCTTTAGTTTTAAATTACTAAAGGAAAAATCCTTGTTACTTGTAACAATTTTATTTATTATAATGGGAGCTACTTTCCCTTTTTTAGGCTTACCTTACGTTGCGATTCTTTCTTAAATCAATAAATGAAATAATAGGTAAATGAAACCTTTCTTAAGTCACAAGATCTATCTATAAATGTACCTACAATGTAATGAAAATTTTAAAGGTACAATAGTAAACCTTCTATGTGGTTGGTACCTAAAGTTACTATGACTACTTTTCATTAATTCCATAAAATGAACTGAGATCCTTATAGCGCGTTGTGAAAGGGGGCTAGACGGAAAAAATTCTGACGAAAAGTTGTCACGACACTTTTTTTTGGTTTTAGATGATTATCGCTAGATGGCGCTGTGATCAAAATCTTTTTAAAACAAGTTCCATATCGCGCTGTACGTTAGGAAAAAAAATATAAGATATCTTTAAATCGAAAGGAACTTCGTTCTATTCAGGTGTCCCATGACACCTCTCAAGTTTTTTTTAAATGCTAATACAACTCAAAACTGACTTGATTGTCCAGATCCCAAGCTTGGACAAAGTTGAAAACTTTTTTTAAAGTACCCTCATTTTATGTGGATTTCGTTATCAATCCGTAATTTTGTACATTGGGTTCCAGGTATATTTTCACCTACAACAAAAGGCGGTAGGATACTTCGTCTCTACGGGTACACATTCCATCGTGAATACGGTGACGATATCAAGAGTTACTGGAGATGTTCCAACAGACAAACATACTCTTGCAAATGTAAAGTTAATATAGTAAATGGAGAAATATATATCACGAATACGCATAATCATCAACCAGTTTGTAGAAGATACCAATAGGAAAATTTTAATAGTCACTAGTTTTAAATTGTAGGCCAATTGGCAGTTTTACTGCAATGGTTTGTTAATGATCGTACATTTTGAAGGTCATGATTGTTGAAGGACATATGACTAGTAACAATATTATAACCAAAGAATATGGCATAAAGCCCAAGTAAATGCAACTTAAACGCTAGTGAACACTTTAGGTTGTTAGTCAACACTCTGTTGTCTGAAATTGTATCCACTCAACTGGGAACGTCACTATTCGCTAGATGGCGAAACTGGGGACTTCATTCGGAATCAATACCGTGTTTGAGCCCCTTGTTAAAAACATTTTTTTCCGATATTTTTTAATTTTGACTTAATTAAACCTTATATTTTTGTAAATCTTTATTACTAAACGACGCTGTATTGCATTTTCAGCGAAAATATATCATCTCCGTAAAATATGAGACGATTAAAAAATGTAAACAAAACATGTTTTAGAACTGTGCTCAATTTTGGCTCCTGCCACAGACTTGGCAAAGTAAACAAACCAATTTGGTTGCCGATCCCAGTTGAGTGGGTTGTTTGGGAGTTTTGTCGAAGTTTAATTTATTACCAATTTTTTTTTAAAGTAGGTTATTTTTTTTTTTATAATCCGTATAAGACCATCACCCTCCTTTAATATTTACATTACATAATGTGTTACAGTACATCATTAACGAATCACCCTGTATATAGGAGTTTTAGAGTAATATGCAAAAGATGAATTTAAAATCACATTAGACTAGTATTTATTCGGCAATCGCCATAATGATGACTTACATATTATACCTAAGGTTTTAAATCTGTAATACAGATCTATTGTATGTCGCGATTTCATAGAATATAATCATATAAATTATAAAGAATCATGATAATAAATTAGAAGACATTGTTCTATATTTGTGATGAAAAATACACATTACATAAATTACATTAAGATAAAACTAAGGGTAAGATCACTGAGGGTTCATGCTCAGAGAGTCTTGTAGATACAGTGAGTGTGGTGTGTCGTGATGTGAGTTCGAGTTCCAGTGGTACTACCCAAAAGCGAACGAGAAAGAGGGTAGACAGTTTTGTTTGCACTTAAATCGACCCGCAGTATCCAGTCTTCTCGTGATCATGACGTTTACAACAACTTTGAAATATCGAGACAACTCAATTAATTAAATATCGTGGTAACAACCCGTTGAAAGTGCATGAAAGTATTACATTAAGATAGTTTCCACCACTTAGGCTCAACTAAATGTTATCTGGTAGGTACGGGGAATACGCAATGATGTTAAACATTTAATTCCATATGTAGCTAGAGATGCTTATTACCTCACAAATTTTTAATATAATTTCTTCTTCAGACACTGCAGAGTGGCTCACATACACAATTGTAAATTTGAATTTAAGTTTATTTATTAATAAAGGGATATTATTTTTGAAAGCGTGGTTTTTCTAACATTTTCTGTTTGGCGAATATCCTTCAAGAGTATTAAAACATGAAATAAGAGTTCTCGGTCTTGAAGAGCATGGCACATAATTAATGTGATACATATTGAGACACTAGAAGCAGAGACTAACTCTCATTTCACATTATACAGGGTGGATCTGTAACTTTGGACAATCTGACGAGGGTTAATGACCTGTTGAAATAAAACTTAGAATCACTTTTATTTTAGGAATCGGATAAAAAAACGATAGTCGTACGTATTCCATACAATGTCAGAAAAAAAGTTTAACCGAACCAAAAAATGGTGCTATGTTGTATTTCGACAGGTCATTCACGCCACGTCAGATTTTCCAAAGTTACAGATCCACCCTGTATTTCGAAGTTTACTTTAATGTTGAAATTGTCTTAAGTTTCATTAATATTGTTAGATGTCATTTAATTTTAATATTATTCACAAAATAAAAGCGTTAAGCGTTTTATTTTTTATTAATTTTAAGTTCTCAGTTAGTTTTAGTCTCTTGGTTTATGAAGCATATTATACCTTCGTAAATGTTACATATATTTTTATTTACAGCAAACGAATTTAAAAACGTGCAAATCAGCGAAGTGACTTCACAGAAACCTTCTCGAAAAGTATCTCAATCTTCAGATGATGACGTAATCGAAGTTGTAAGAGATGAAGCTCCAATAGAAATACTATCTGATGGCGAAGAAATAGAAAGAGAGAAGAGTAGACAAGAATCTACGATACAAAATTTCCATTTTAGTGATCTCCCTCCAATAGCTTCACCGCCAGAAAGTGAAATTAACGTGGAAGATGATCCTTTAAAAACTTTCAATGCAATTTTTGACTATAATCACGGAAATGATAATACAGCTGTTGATACCGTAGTTCCACCACTAGTAAGTAATGTAGACCCATTCTTAACTACCGAGAGTGCCTTAAACGATGACCCCATGACTGATATTGACACCTTCATTGACGTTGGTAAAGAGGTACCAATGGATTTGCCAATAGAAAAAGAACCAGAAATTGATACTGAAACTGTGGAGGATCCACCGAAGATTGATCTACCACCAGAAAATGTTAATGGACCGCCAGAGATTCCTGAAATCGCAGAGAATATTGAAAATAAGGAAAATATTTAGCATTTATTCACAACTACACTAGTATAGACACAAGACGCACTTATGTTATGGCGTTTGCTTTTAGAAGAAATAAATCTGTTTTTGATTAATTTTAATAATTACTATTAATAAAATTTCAGTTTGATTACTTTGTTTTGGTTATTTTAATTACCCTAAACTGTTTATTTATAGTTCAAACTGCTTTCGAAAGTTGCAAAAATGAAAGTATACTCAAATTGTCTTATTTTTGCACAAGGCCTAAAGTTCATGTTAGCTCTGAATAATTTTTAACAACATAATATGATGGATGATATTAGAGACACAATCATACTTTTAATTTTCTAATTATCCTATCACTTATCCTTCTTCGGACAAAGCTTGAAAAAAGTAGGTAGCTGCTCGCTGTGCCCCGAGCACGTCGCTCATGAACCTCTGTCTGTAATGCTTTTAGCGTTTTTTTTTTATTTTTAGACGTGATTTGACTTATCATATTTTGACTGTCTATAGTTCAAAAGTACTCGAATAATCATCATACAATATCAAATGGAGACAACTCCTTTAGGTAACTTTTAAATCTACGAATATAAAGCGTAGTTCCATTAAATATCGTGATTTTTGGCATATGGTTGGTCAGCAAAATCTCGTCTATTAAAATATTATTGTTCACAAAACTTTTCAGAAGACAACTTAGGTGCTGAGTTCGTTGAAGTGAACGGCCGTAAACTACTGATGATAAGAGACTACAAGTTCTCGAGGCACTATGAAAGAAGTGGCCGAATCAGATGGCGTTGTTCCAGGTCATACGCAAAGTGCAACGCAGTAGCCATCACTTATGGAACGCAGATACTCAAGTTAACTAACATTCATAATCATTAGACTACTGTAAATAATCTGAACTGGAATCCCTTTTTAATTTTTTAAGATCCTCTATATCATGTAGCAGTAGAGAGCTACACGACGGATCTATCTTGTATAGTACAGGAGTATGGTTACCTTTCGACGCCATCAGAACAGTTCCGTGGTACCATATTATTGCATTGTCATTGTTATTATTATTATTGTCACCATATGTACCAAATCTCAACTTAATCAGAATCCGAGAAGTTGGACAAATTTAGCTTGTTAGATTCCACACGAACTTACATAGTTGTGTATATAGGCACATATTTACATCAAGTGCAAGATCATTTTTTGATTTTTTTTATACGTTGTATGTTTTTATTTATATTTGTTATTCTCTCTTCTCTTGTTAGTCTATATACTGTTTTCTGATATCTAAGATTTGCTATTACAAAAATAATATTTGAGTGGAGATCGAATTTCTGTTAACTATTTTTATTAATTTAAATTAATATTTTGTAATTGTTGTTTTAACTATTAATTAAATTAAATTAATGTTTTTATTTTTAATTTAATACAATTTGTTTGTGTGTGTTTGTTTTCAGTCATAATTTGTCATTATTTAATTTTTCTAGAAACATATTTCGACATTTATGAAAATTTATTAAAAATTCAAAAAATATTCTTAAATACCATAAATATAATATTTATATATTTTATTTTTATTTATTTATTATTATTTGTTTACACATAAAAATATGAGTTTGTGATAAAGTTAAATGAGCGTATGAATACAAAAGAGAAAGTACATTTTCTAACAATACAATAACATAACTTTCGTTTTACAAAACTATTATACAAATAATATGTTTCCAGTAGCCCTCACACTAGGCCTGGCCTGTATTGTGAAGACCTGATAGGGTTATGATATCAATCACAATATTAATTAATTGTTTATATGGTTTAATTTACCCATAGCTTTAGTTAAACAGTAACTACATTCCATGGTGATTATTAAATATCTATTTATTTATATTATATACTTCATTATACACATTTAATCAATACTATTAGTACTAAATATCTATAACATTCACAATTATACATTCAAAATATCTCCTATGAAATTAATAGCAATAACAATATATGTACTGTATAATAATTTTTTTGTTTTATTTCTATTTTAAGTACAGATAAACCGTCCGAAGCTCATCACACTACTGGTATTTTTTTTATTTTTTTCTATGTTAAGTGTCATTAGAACACATTGGAAGATGTGTTTGCATTTATTTTACCTTTTATTGTCTTTTATCTTAATTTTTAAATGATTAGATTTTTTGACAAAATATTACTGCACACAAAATTTCATATCGACTGTATCTACTGCGGCAGTAGTAGTTTAAAAGTAATCGAATAAATTCATGCAATCAATTAAAACTAACTTAATTTCATCCACCCGATAAAAAGATAAGAAATCTGAATAAAACAAAAGATATATATCAAAAACTTTATTTCAGGTAAAAGTATTTCATAAAATCCTAAATAAGAATCAAATTATTTACAAATAAAACTTATCACTAAATTACATAAAAATGGTGATAAATAAGGCACAAAAACTAAATTCAAAAATATTTATTGTCATTTACAATTATATATACTAATACATAAGGCACTTATTTCAAACTACCCTCAATTCTATTAAAGCTAAATTATGCATTTCATGCAAGTCACAGGGAAATTCGAAGGCACTCTTATTCATAGGTGGGTAAAGGCCACTTTTAAATGATATTAATTTACAATAAACAGCACAAATTCGTTAAAAAATACTGTTAAAAAAAGATTTCCCATATAATCTAAATTATTCGATTTCCAATTTGTGACGCTAATAATACAATTCATATTCCCTAAAAAGGAATGACGAGAAACTTAAAAATATGTCATGATAATTAAAATTTAACAATACAAAAAGATTTAAGTCAAAATAAAAAGTAATACCAATGTTATGGACCGTGGTTGTGGTCCAAAAATGACCTGACGATGACAGAATCGTGTGTAGTAATGCTTGCTCTGCATCCTAGCTGGATTCGTTTACAGCAGGTCCATCTTATTTTCTTCCTATAGCACTCGTGTTTTATGAACTTATATTCGCCTACGTGCACAACCAGATGACCACGGTTTGACAAGCCAAAACGCACTGAAAACAATGAATAATATAGAGACGAACAAGATATATCTCGAACAGGTATAAAATAAAACACAGAATGTTTCGGATAACTTTATTTAAGTTTATGTATAATTTCTCTTAAAGATATCATAACTAAATATATACGATGAAGGAAACATCATGAGGAAACCTATAAAGGGTGGACCCGTAACTTTGGAGCAGCTGATTTAGGGTGAATAACCTGGAGTAATACAAATTTGAACCACTTTTACGTTGAAAAACGATTAAACTTTTTTTCTGACATTGAATGTAAGATTATCGTCGTTTTGGAATTCCATATGGACCAAGTCAAAAAATAGAAGTGGCTCTAAATCGACAGAACATCCACTTCAGCTGTTCCAAAGTCACAAATCCACCCTGTCTTTCGTCATAATGTTTTCTTCATCGTATGTATTTAGTGAATGGTGTTACCACCACCTTGTATATAAGAGAAGCCCCTTCACATCAGGCAACCTGTTCTAAAAAAACCATAGGACAGTAAATTACCTGAATTTGCCTCAGACAATAACACCAGTTGTTTGTTTCAGTTGGTCTAATCGGCACCGGTATAGATTGCTTCGCGTCGTACTGCCTCAGCAAGCAAGGGAAAATGGGCATTAATGTGGGAGGCTATAGGTTCAGATTCAATGGTTGTGCAAGGAACGGGAAGGTTCGATGGAGATGTTCCAGAGGTCCTTGGTGCAAAGCTGCGCTCCACACTTTTAGAGGGAGAATTGTGTATATCCAAAGTACTCATAATTGTGGACCGAAACCTCCTTTGTAAAAAGAAGAGTGTGTTATTCGTTGTTTCCGCCTCTATGTATTATGAAGTAGTTTTTAACAGTGTAAGGACTTTTTTGTTGGTAATTATGACAATTCGTCGCCTCAGTGCTTGTTTGGCCAATCTGCACTCGAGAAAATTTTACAAGAGACAGCAAACAAGCACGGAATTTTCGTTAAGTGCCGTGTTGAGAAAAAAATTGAAAAGAGATTTTTATTGTTATAGAATTGAATATTTAAAAAAAATATTTTACCAGTCGGATGGAAATTTTATTCTTTATAATACTGCATTAAAAAGTAATTTTCGTAAAAAATGTCAGATTGGCCAAACAAGCACTGAGGCGACGAATTAGTGTTTTTATGTCTTTGAAATTGGTTCGTCAATTTGGTAGAAGATCTACAAGATGCAATTTTGTTTTCAAGGATGTTTATTTTAAAACTACCCTCTGTTTTATCAGACATATTTGTTACTAGTTAGTTTACTATGTATTGTTATTCTTTACTAATTTGAGCTCAGTGTGTGTAAGAAATTAAGCAATAACATTAGAATAAGTGACGTTATGCTTAAGAACGAATTTGTGAAATATATTATTGTAAATATTTTCGAAAAATATTTTGTAAGATGTACTTTGACGAGGTAATAAAAGAAAATATGTTTGACGTATTTTATTTGATATAATATTAGAGTAGGATTAAACTTTTCATGTATATATTATGATGTATGTTACATAGATATTTAAGATAGTACAAATGTATGTATACTGCGATTATAAGAGCAATAAACTGTTTTAAACTTATCGTTACCGTCCGTAAAAGGAATAAAACTTACAATAAATTAACCTACCTCATCTTATAAAAATGACTAGAAATTTACACATAGTAAAAACCAATGACTAAGATATTAAAATCACAAAAATGTCAAAAGTATATACAGGGTGGATCTGTAACTTAGGACATGGGGTGAATGACCTGTTGAAATAAAACTTAGAACCACTTTTATTTTAGGAATTGGATATAAAAAAATTTCATCATAGTATGGAAGTCATCAACGATAGTCGTACGTTTTCCCATACAATGTCAGAAAAAAAGTTTAACTGATCCAAAAAATAAAAATGGTGCAAAGTTGTATTTCGACAGGTCACTCACCCCACGTCAGATTGTCCAAAGTTACTGATCCACCCTGTATTGTTAGTAAAATAGTTTTAAAATGAATCAAAACTGAAGGGATAGTATTAATTTTACGAATTTAACTACATAAAAGGTATTAAAAAAATATTTCAAGTTATTTTGTATAGAGTAAAACTTTAAAGAAATGTAGCTATTGAATTTGAAAGTACAAATGTAGCTAAACTTAAATAAAATATTTCAATTCAGAATCTTGAAACCTATGCTTTACTATATTAAATTTAATGTAATACATTATTTACAACTGGCACAGAATGAAATACTATTTATTAGTTCTATAAAATGGCAAAAATCGATTAAAGTTCGGCCGTTCAGAGAATGCGTTCCTGACACCTATCAGTTAGTCACGAAAAATATTGTTTACCAAGTTATTTGACGCTCAGTTTGGCACAAAATTATAACATTCATTGATTATTGATATAATAATGTTGTTTTAATGCTCATCAATTGTTAAAATGGTAAACAACCAGCAAAAATATTTTTATCGTAACCGCGACGCCATTACTAAGTTACGTGTCAGGAACGCATTCTCTGAACGGCCGAACTATATTAACTGCTATTTTTTAAAGGATCAGAATACAGGGTTTTTTACTACATGACACATATTAAAAACTATTAAATTTACTGATAAATACTATAGTACCTATTTAATGTCAAAGCGACACAATGCAATAATAATAGGTTGTCAAATATCTCCCTTCCGCCTTTTTGTCTTTTGAATTTCGCGGCTATGTACAACGCGCTACAGAGCTCGTATCTGGCAATACTATACATAATTTAAAAGGTCTTGACATAACCTACAAAACGACGCTATGCATGATTAGTTTGGATATTGCGTTATATTAACTTGCACTAAATCTAACAATGCAAATTCGGTTGGGATCTTGCAAGCTAAATTTGACAAACTTCCCGGTTGCATAATGAGATTAAATGTTGCAAGCCGATGTATATCGCGTGACAATGCAATAATATAACACTGATCAATCAGCACTGATTCTAGTTAGTTTACTATATGTTTGGACACTTTTTATAAAGCATTGAATAAAGAACAAAAAAGCGGAAGGGAGATATTTGACAACCTATTATGACACTATTGAACATACAAATTATGATTTTCAAATCGATGCAGTTGAATGAAAATTTTAGATTTTGTTGACACTTTTCTAAATTATTTTAGTGCCAAATATATTCGATTGTAAAACTTGTACAGATTATTTTTATGGACTTGTATAATTAAATTAGATGTAGTTATAATATTAGTATTAAGTGTTGATCTTATAGTATAATATATTTTTCGTCTATTTTACAAAACTATTGTAATTTATCATTTTTCCTAATTTGTCTAATAAGGAATTCAATGACATAGCTATCAAGCAATAAGAATATCAGCAATAAATATAAAAAAAGCCTAAATTAAGTTTTTTTAGCATCGAGAACTAGATTTAAGGTACAGTAAACACTATTTTAAGTATAAATCTACACTAGACACAGACTTCTCGTTTTATAAGTATAATATTATTACTATACTCATTACATGGCACAACCCTTTATTTTAAATTTCCCTTTTTTCCAAGTCAACGAAAACTTATCATAAAATATTAATATGCTCTCTACTACACTACTTACACACATTAATTATTAGTAAAAATACTAGAAAGAGAATAAAAATAAAAGTGACAGAAGTGTTTTGCATAAATTCGTTTTAAATTTAAAAAGTAACTCCTAAATTAATACTTTTAAATTATGACTAGTAATTTCTGTAATAAATAAAATGTATGGTTGTGTTATAAATAGATATTGTTGCCAAATTTCAGTTTTTTTTAAATAAGTAAAAATAATATCACAGTACAGAAAAAATGCTTATAGTAAGCTTAAAACCTAAAGAGTATTTTGAATATCACAAAGTCTGATAGTAAACACTACAACATCAAATTATATTCAGAATAGTTTCTCTACAATACATTTTAAATTTTATCACATGTCACTTGTTGCAATGATTTCACTTTAAGTTTCATCTTCCAAAATAATCTTTCATTTAATCAAACCTTATGTCAATTTTTTTGAGATAGACCAATAGTATAGAGAAATTGCAATTTTTGTATGATTGCAAAAGTTACCTTTTTAGACATATACAATTTTCTTCATAGATCAAATCGATACCTCCTACGTAAGCTGTTGTATCTCCAAATTCTTTGAGTTATATTACACTAGCTTTTGCCCGCGACTTCGTTCGCGTGGACTTCAGGTTCGTCCCGTCTAGATTATTATCAAAAATTGTAGCCTATGTGTTATTCTGATGTATAAACTATATTGTGGTAAAGTTTCATTCAAATCCATTCAGTAGTTTTTACGTGAAAGAATAACAAACATCCATACATCCATACTTACAAACTTTCGCCTTTATAATAGTATTATGATTATGATTTAAATACGAAATTTCAAAAAGATGTAACAATATGCAGATTTTGGTTCACTTTGAATCTTTGAAACGCTCTACTGTAAATTTGCAGTTTTGGAGATACAACAACTTACGTGGGAGGTATCGCAATAGTTTTATATTTATAGGCTTGGCTGTATTTCGAAACTAATTTCATAGCAAAATTACTTAATGTCAAAGAACTTTTACTTATCGTATAGAATTTAGTTATAACTATTTTTGTTACTAATATCTTCGATTAAATATAACAAAATACACAGTTCTGAATAAAATATTAGAAAAGTACCTCATACCCACTCAACTGGGAACGTCACTATTCACTAGATGGCGAAACTGGGGACTTCGTTCGAAGTCAATACCGTGTTTGAGACCCTTTTTAAAAACATTTATTTCCAATAATTTTTAATTTTGATTTTTAATTAAATCTTACATTTTTGTAAATATTTATTACTAAACAACGCTGTATTGCATTTTCAGCGAAAATATATCATCTCCGTAAAATATGAGACGATTAAAAAATGTAAACAAAACAAGTTTTAGAACTGTGCTCAATTTTGGCTCCTGCCACAGACTTGGCAAAAGTAAACAAACCAATTTGGTTGCCGATCCCAGTTGAGTGGTTAAAGTGCAACCTGGACACTTAAGAAATAAAAACAATATTAAAAAAAAAAAATATTGAAAAAGGGACTTTATCTCATTACAATAAGGATCACATCATTATAATGATTATTAGGGCATAATATGAAAGAGGTATATACGCTACTGAGATTTTAAAAATAATTTTATTTATTTTTTTACGTTCTTATTTAGTTATATTTTATCGAAGACTTACATGTATGCAATTTGTAATTTAATGTTAAAGTTTTAAATAAAACTAGTCAGTCATAGATGTTTAACCTCTTGTTTCATTACCGTAGTTAAAACCTTAACTAAAATCTTTAACCCTTAAATGGACAATGTTGTTTTTAAACAACATACTAAACGTCACCAATAAAATTATCCTTCTTTGAATTCTTTTGTTAATGTTGACATCTCGTTCTTATTTCTGAACGAATTTTGTACTTTAAAAAAGAAATAATAGTAAATTCATGTCTAGTTTTTTATACTCTTTTCCTAGACAGTAATACATGTCCATTACACAAATATATTTTTAAAACGTGAAACAAAAATCGTCCATTTAAGGGTAAAGGTGCAAAGAGATATGTCATGAATTGGCATAGTTTTTTGACTAGATAATGTTAGCATATTAGACTTTCACAATTTTGAAATCTACCCACTTAGAGTTCAATTGAAAAACCACTCGACCGTGTATCTGAGTATCTACTCGTATTTGAAAAAAAACTTGAGTGGTGACATGGGACACCCGAATAGAACGAAGTTCCTTTCGATTAAAAGATATCTTATAATTCTTTTCCTAACGTAACGCGCGATAAGGAACGTGTTTTAAAGATTTTGATCACAGCGCCATCTAGCGATAATCATCTAAAACAAAAAAGTGTCGTGACAACTTTTCGTAAGATTTTTTTCCGTCTAGTCCTTCTAGCCCCCTTTCATAACGCGCGATAAGGAACTTCGTTCCAATATCTTTAGAAACATTTTCAAATACGAGATTTATTTAATCCTTATTTTTTCTGTATTATTTAGATTACATAATAATATTTTTTTGGGTATGGCCTATGGTCCAGCAACGCTCCAGCTTTTAAAATACACACCTAATCTTAAAAGCTTATCACAGTCATCGAAATCGGACAATATCCATTTCTAGTTCACATCAATACTAATTAACCCTTTCACGACCAAGGGAAATATTTTTCCCTTCTACAAAAATCGTTACTATTATTGAATAATATATTTTTTTAATGAATGTCAAACGTTACGTTTATGTACGTTGTGTTAAAATGTTTCATATGAAATTTATAGGAAATTTGTACACCCTACTATGTTTTTCTAGTGATATCTCTTACTTTACAGAATAACTTAAATATTGTGTAGTATTCGCATGTTTAGTGTCAGCCATCTTATGGTCCAAGGGTTAAGACCTACAATTCGTACACTGGCACCATTACTTTTTTTCTGATGATGTTTTAGCGAACCAGTCAACGTCGTGAACGGTTTTCATGTGAGCAAGTATTTTAACTATAGTGCAGAGATCATCAATTTCTTTTTCACTGCGGTAATCACATATCCTACAGAGATACGAATCACTGGATTGTTTAAACATCTTCCAAATCCATTTAGAATTCATGTTTTCTGAAACTAGAGATAATTTTCTGTCACTAGCTGACTAGCGGGAGTTTTTATGAAGAGTTTTAAGGGGTAATGGATTTACTATAGATTGCAAGCGATAGGAAACTACATATTAAAAAAATCTTGAGAGGTGTCAAGCGACACCCGGATAGACAGAGTTCCTTTCGATTTTTTTTTTTTTGTGACGGGAGGAAATCGCCGGACTTCCACTCGCCCCCGAGTGGGGTATGTGGGGGTTCCTTTCGATTAAAAGATATCTTTTTTTTTTTTTGCGATAAGGAACGTGTTTTAAAAGATTTTGATCACAGCGCCATCTAGCGATAATCATGTAAAACGAAAATAAGGAACGTGTTTTAAAAGATTTTGATCACAGCGCCATCTAGCGATAATCATCTAAAACAAAAAAGTGTCGTGACAACTTTTACATAAGAATTTCCGTCTAGCCCCTTTTCGATAACGCGCGATAGGGAACTTTGTTCCAATAATTTAAAATACTAATTTGTTATTACTTAGTTTGATTTCAAATTTGAGATTAATATTTTTTTTTGTAAATTACTACACCCTGTATAAGATCAAACCAATGTCTTTAGTAAAGTTCGATAATATGAGTGTTTTATTTGGAGATATAATTTAACATGTAGTAACCTAACCTACAAAGCAACACTCGCACAATATAAGGTTACATACTACCTATTATTTGTGATATCAAAAATGAAACCATGAAAAATTATTTAACATCAATTACTACTGAAAGCCACGTCAAAGTATACAAGAAAAAATGCTCTTATTGAAAAGCTGGACAAACAGGCACTATATTAATTTGTAGATAATATTTTAAATTACCTAAATTGAATTCAAGCTAAGCATTTTTTATAACTCATTAATTTATAGTAGGTACAATCCGAAGCAAAAACTTTTTTTTAGTCATATGGTGTGTATACGACTATCGTTCCAAGTAGAGTAAGACTATCGTAAGAATGAAGAACCATGGAGGTTTATTCTAAGATAAAGATTTCTATCAACTAATCTATAAATCTTAGACTTGTCCCTAAAAATTTGTTGACTTCTCCATTAGTCCTAATTCTATAATTATAGTAAATAATAGGAGTCAAAAATGTCAATTTTAAATTTTCATTAAAGTCTTTTTTTAACTTTAAGTTTTTTTTTGCATGCATTTGTGTTAATGCAAAAAAATACGTTTTTTAAGTTATGTTTTTGTTTTGTTTAAATGAAAGATGATTGTTTAAGTTTTAAACATGATGAGGATAAATAAATAGATTTTGTTGATTAACTTTGTTTTTCTTTTGTAATTTACCTCTCAGAATAAACAATAATAATACAGATAGAAAATTAATATCGAAGACTTTACAAAAGATTACACTCATGTAGCAAAATAAAAATAACAGACTTGTTTAGACTATACTACATCATCCTTTTAAAGAAATTAGTCACTAAACATTTTTAAGCATTACACAAAAAGACTAATAAAAGCAACAGGTTTGAAATTTCAAAGAAATTAATATACAAGGTGAAATTTAGAAATATACCGAGGGTATAGTGCTAAAAGCCAATAAGTGTATAATTGTTACTCGAAATGTTCAAAGTTAAAGTTTGTAAACAAGCTACACAAGGGGAATTTATTAGCTTTTTACGTCAACTAACTTTCTTTACACTGAATTCTTCTTATTTGATTACACTACTACAAAGAGCGCAAACACTATACCCTCGATACGATTATTTAAAAATCTTGGAATTATTGTGTTTCTTCGCTAAAACCATTTACAGTACTTTCCCTGCATTTCAAAGTTCCACCCTGTATATTAATATTTTTTTCCCAGTTGGAGGAAATCAACGGGGTATGTGGGCGTTGAACCGCACTAAACCCTCCAACCGCTCACACTCAGCGTCCGAACCCCGGCTGAGGCCAGAACCCAGCACGGGGTTTGGAGGGACGGCGCGACGCGTTACGCGCTCGGTCGCTCCGTCCCCTGTATAAGCTAAAGCATTTCTTCTGCTCAAAAGTTTGTCAATTCAATACTTACTACTTTTATAATGGCGCAGACTGATGCTGTGAACATTCTTGAGATGTCTGTTCATATTCCCGGAACAGTTGCTTGTGAAACTGATGGTACTATTGCAGAGAATACACTTTGATAATAATGGCGCGACCCAGGTGAAATACGTCCAAATCCAGCTTCGACGAGGTCTGACTGAAACAAGTAATACAGGGTGATTTCCTAGTGAGGGTACATATTGAAGGTCATGGTAGCTGATGGTTATATACGGCCAGTAAAAATATTATTACCAAACAATATGGCTTAATACCTTAGTAATCGCAACTTAAAAATATCTAAAATTCTTGCAAAATGATGGTTTTTCGACAGCTGATGGGTGTGGCGGAGGTGTGGGGCGCGCGAGGTCACTAGAGGTCATTAGTCAACACTCTTTAAGCCGAAATTGTTTATGTTTGAGGTAATTTTGTCGAATTTAGATTTAAAAAAAAAAGAAAAATATTTTGTAATTTTACCTATTTTTTGTAATATTCCGTATTAGAACAGAGTACTCATTACCCTCCTGCAATTTGTACCCTCTCTAAAAAATCACCCTGTATAGCCAAATTACAAATCTGACTTTCTTTTCTCAAGTTTTTAATATCTCTAGTATGCCATTATCAAACCCTGATTTTCTTATCATAGAACTGCCATCGAAATATCATCTTGTCAACAAAAAAGAACCATCAAAATTGGTTTATGAATAACGAAGATATCCGTGAACAAACACAAAGCTTATTTCGTTTAAAAATTATTGGTATCATCTGTGATGAATTACATAGAATTTTTACTTTTTGAAGTAGTTTAAAAAATGTTCTAAGGGTAAAAAGGTTGTTCTTTTCAAATAAAGAAGAATGATCGAAGTCGGTTCATTCTATGAAACATTAATCTTTTTTATAACACCTTTATGAAAATTTGTCTGCTCTTAAATGACCTACCCGCAGTTCCTCAGTCTTCCCGTGATCATAGCGCTTGAAACAGTGCTGAAATATCGGGACCGCTCATTTCCAAATAATCGTGGTAAGAACCCGTTAAGTAATAGTGTAAGTGATGATGTAGATAACCGCGAGTGTTTAAAGAAATTTATTTTTATTTATTCATCTTCTGTTTACAAGTTTTATAACAGTAATTTATATACCGACAGTAGGCCTTTTTAAGTCCGCTCGAAGTTAGGGGCAGATTGGAGTTTAACTAGTTAGTGATTGGCTAGCTAGGCGAGTTATGCGAGGTGACGCGACGCGTTACATGAAGCATGCACGGATGACTACCAAAAATATAAGGGCTTTTTTGAAGTTTATAGATGATTTTACTTCATCATCATCAGCCTGTAGACGTCCACTGCTGGACATAGGCCTCCCCCAAACCACGCCACATCGATCTGTCCTGCGCTGTCCGCATCCAGCCACCTCCCGCGGTCCTGACCAGGTCATCGGTCCACCTTGTGTGAGGTCTGCCTACGCTGCGCCTACCAGTTCGTGGTCGCCACTCTAGAACTTTTCGGCCCTCATCGGCCATCAGTTCTGCGCACATGATTGATGATTTTACTTGGTAGACAATTCTGAACCTTCGCAATACTGTTACCTACTAAAAAAGCTACCAGAAAGAAATCATTTCTTAAACCCAATTTACAGAAGGTCGTAGTTAATAATACTCACTAGCTTTATCTTTATGTTCTTCCGACAAATGTACATACAACTCTTCTTTGTCGATGTCATGCATGACTTGTCTATCGCAGAGCTTACATTCGGCCTCTTGTGACGACACTCGATTGAAATACGGCCATACCCAGCTACGGTACGTGTGTTTTCTGTTTTGACCTGAAAATTATAATATTTCTATCTATCTATCTATCTATCTATCTATTTATAATAAATATATGTTAAACGACGCTGTATTGCATTTTCAGCGAAAAGATATCATCTCCGTAAAATATGAGACATTTAAACAAGTTTTAGAACTGTGCTCAATTTTGGCTCCTGCCACAGACTTGGCAAAAATAAACAAACCATGATTGCCGATCCCAGTTGAGTGGTTAATTAATACTTTAATATACACCAGATAGATAGTTCCAGAGACTTTAGTAATTAAAAAATAAGCATAAAAACCGATATGACATCGTACAGAGAGGTAGTAAAGTGTACTAAATAAGTCAGTCTGAGGTGAAAAGTTTGTTCTAGTGAAAATATTAAAAGGGTAACCTATAGATGTAGTCTACCAGATACATCAACTATCTCTCAAGAAAAGTCTCGTGAAAACGATTAAGTCGTTTCAAAGATGACAAACAGACAGCGAACAAATAAAAATGTCGTCAATAGATGGCGCTGGTCGTGCCTCGCGCTACAGTTATGTGACAGTATTAAAATATGAGCATGAATTATCTTAAAAATGATGATGACAAATTGCAACGTTCACATAAAGCCAGTAATTAAGTTACTTTCTTTCTTCTTTCTTTCTTTCTAATTAGCGAGAGGATATTTTTTCGTCGGACGTAAAAAGTAGTCTTCTGCTATTTCAAGCTCAAAGCCTACCACGTTATGCTCATAATACAACTAGATAGAAACTGGTAACTTGACTCCTTATGTGAAGCAGACGATGTTACAATCATCAACTTTTTTATCAGTTGGAGAAAATCACCGGATATGGGAGTTGAACCTCACTTAAACCTCCAACCGCTCACACTCAGCGTCCGAACCCCGGCTGAGGCCAGAATATAGCACGGGATTATGAGGGACGACGCGACGCGTTACGCTAGTACAATAAAGTAGGTAATTTGTACTTACTTAACATTTCTTTGTGATCGCTATTTAAATGATTGGCTAGGGTCTCAGTATCGGCATCATCGTTATTGACTTCATAATAACAAAAATTGCACTTCGCTTCTGTATCCGAACGGGTAAAATGTTCCCACACCCAACTTTCTGGGACTGTTTGGGTTTTCGCTGTGAAACAAAGTGTTAAATTTGATGACTATATTTTGGAATGTCACTGGATGCAGATGGCGCAGGACCGGTCGATGTGGCGAAGTTTGGGGGAGGCCTATGTCCAGCAGTGGACGTCTATAGGCTGATGATGATGATGATGATTTTGGAATGTAGAATACCTATTGATTTCGATCAAATACAACAAGAGATCCAAAATCGAAAGAAAATAGTGAAACTCTTAACACGTTAAAACTTAGAAATGACATAAAATATATTGTCATTCAATAAGCAACACTTTCGTTACTAAAATAATGTACAACTGTTTTTAATGAAGTGAAATGACAGTTGCTAGTTTTTTTTTGTACTTAGTACCGTTTTTACACTCCATTTGCAATGATAGTCGTACATAAACCATTTTTATACTAAACTTACACACATGCCCTTTCAAATTAGATCAAACAAGGTAAAATTTAGATGCAGTTGACTTATCAGTCACAAACTCTAACTTTTTGTTTAAAGGTCAATGTTTACATTGTTAATCGTGAATGTTCTAAATGTGTATTCGCATTTGCAAGGTCCCTAGTATAGCCAAATTCAAAATTACTAGATTTGTCTGCTCTTAAATAACCTACCCGAGTCGTGGAGGCCGGCTTGTACCTCTAAATCTAAATGTGAATAAGATTTATGTGCAATTTTTCACAACACCACTGGCTAAAAACGGTAAAGGAAAATCTGCATATCGGAAAAGGGTTTTAAAAATCCTTTGAAGATATGTGAAGTCCCCAATCCGCACTGGGCAAGCGTGGTGGACTATGTCTAATCCCTCTTCTGAGGAGACCTGAGTCCAGCAGTGGGCAGTAATGGGTTGGTACAGATACAGAAATAACCTACCCGAAGTACTCAGTCTTCCCGTGATCATGGCGCTTGCAACAGTGCTAAAATATCGGGATCGCTCATTTAACAAAAATCAGTAAGTTTAGTGATTGTGTGATGTAGATAACCGCGAGTGTTTATAGAAATTTAAATAAAAATTACTTACGTTGTTCTTTTGGCGGAAGTTTCTTGTGGACGGCAACTAAATGTCTGGCCATATTACCAGTTGCAGTACCACCGTGACATATCTTAGTTTCACATAGACTGCATTGAGCCGTGTGAGACTTTACAGCGATGAAGTAATCCCAAATCCAGCTGCGGCGAACTTGATTTTTAACTGGAAATTAAGGCGATGTTTGGCGTAATTCATAGAAATAAAAGATACAGTTTGAAATTAAATCAAATAAGTTTGGGAAACTGTTACTATAATTTGCAATTGTACTTTCGATAAAATCCGACTGACTGATTCTAAAGTTCAACCCATTTTTTTTTTTTTTTGATAACAGGACGCGTTCGCGATTGTCGCTCACGTTTCGCCCCGTCACCCCCGAAAGTTCAACCCTGCAAAACATTTGGTGAACTTTCGCAACATGTGACTCAACATATTATGCTATCGAATGTGTTCCTTGAGCACTAAAATTAACCTTCAAAGGAGTTTGAAAAGTCCTCCAGAATAAGGACAGTCCCTGATCAGGGCACAGGTTCATGAGCGACGAAAACCACACCCCAATCAGGTACCAATGTATTATTTTGTATTCATAACACTAAACGAATGTCGTAGTGTTTTCTTCCCTACATTTAAGGTGTTATAAGTAATTTAGAGGGCGAAGGTCCATCATCAGACCTTGACCAACTGTAAATCTAAACCATTCTCGAATCTCCACGAAGACACACAAAAAAATTCATCAAAATCGGTCCAGTCGTTTAGGAGCAGTTCAGTCACATACAGACGAACACAAGAAATATACATATATTAAGATAAGATAAGTAATTTAGAGGGCGAAGTTACTATTTATATTTTAATTTCCGAAAAGGGAAGAGTTGCCTTTGGCTATCGTATTGTCTATGGAAAATTTACAAGTCTTTTACAATTACATAAAACTAAATACAAAGTATTAAATAAGTTCTACTCTCTCAACAATATTTTTCGTTGATAATTCATCAAGAGTTAGATATAATGTTGTAGGACAAAAATAATAAGTCTTACCAGGTTCATCAGTTTTCTCCGCCTCATATTTTTCTATGCAATACTTCTGAATTTCGCTTTTGTAAATCTTTGAATGAAATATCCTCAGATGCCTTTTCAGATTGGCCATACACTTGCTTTTGACTGAAAACACTTTGCTGCAGTAATTGCATCTGTATAGCGTTGAGGTAATCTGCGCATAGTGTTTCCAGATCCAGCTTCGTTTAACTGAAATTGCAATAAATGGAAAATGTTTAAACGTAAGAAAAACAGAGCCATTATACTTAAAGTTATTGCAAAAGTATCTACCAAAAAAGTACGTCAAAAGTATTTTTACAAGCTTTATATAAAGGTTGTCAAATATCTCCCTTCCGCTTTTTTGTCTTTTGAATTTCGCGGCTATGTACAACGCGCTACAGAGCTCGTATCTGGCAATACTATACATAATTTAAAAGGTCTTGACATAACCTACAAAACGACGCTATGCATGATTAGTTTGGATATTGCGTTATATTAACTTGCCCTAAATCTAACAATGCAAATTCGGTTGGGATCTTGCAAGCTAAATTTGACAAACTTCCCGGTTGCATAATGAGATAAAATTTGACACCGATCAATCAGCACTGATCTGATAATGGATTTGGAAGGTAGTCATAGGAACTCCTGCACTAAATAAGATGGACCTGTCGTGTTTGGTCTGATTTTTCTTGTCCTGGCTAGTACTCTACTTATACATGATATTCAGGATATTAAAAGCTTGTATTTTTTTTAAATAAATTATTAAGACTTTAGTATCGAAATGGAATAATGAAATCTTTAGAATTATACATGATTTTTAATACCTACCCCCAAATTGGCTATGTTTCTTTCGTTTCTTTACTTGAACTCCAGTTTCATCTTCAATTGCTTCATCATCATCATTGTCTGCAGCATCTTCAATTGTTTCATCTTCGTCGTTGTCTTCAGCATCTTCGATTGTTTCATCTTTCTGATTGTCTTCAACATCTTCCACTGTTGCATCATTATCATTATCTTCGCCATCTTCAGTTGTTTCAATTTTCTGATTGTCTTGAGTATCTTCCATTGTTTTATCTTTAACGTTGTCTTCAGCATATTCAATTGTTTCATTTTCTTCAATGTTTTGAGTAATTTCCATTGTTTCATCTTTATCTTTATTTTGGGTATCTTCCAATGCTACATCTTGCTCAGTTTTCTCAGCATCTTCAATTGTTTCATCTTCCTCCATGTCTTGAGTAACTTCCATTGTTTCATATTTCTTGTTGTCTTCAGCATCTTCAAATGTTTCATCTTCTTCAATGACTTGGATAACTTCCATTGTTTCATCTTTCTTGTTGTCTTCAGCGTCTTCAAATATTTCATCTTCTTCAATGTCTTGGATAACTTCCATTGTTTTATCTTTCTCATTGTCTTGTGTAACTTCTATTATGTCCTCTTTTTCATAGACTTGTGCAACCTCCATAGCTTCATCTATGTCATTGTGTTGAATATCTTCCATTGCTTCATCTTGCTCAGTGTCTTCCGCAATCTGAATTATTTCATATTTTTCATTGTTTTCAGTATTTTTGACTGTTTCATATTTCTCAATATCTTGTGTATATTCCATTGTTTTATCTTCCTCAGTGTCTTCAGGTACTAGAATTATTTCTTGTTTTTCATTGTTTTCAGCATGTTGAATTATTTCATCTTTTTCATTGACTTCAGCGTCTTGAATAATGTCATTATTTTTATTGTATTCAGTA
Source organism: Trilocha varians (assembly GCA_030269945.2). Lineage (NCBI taxonomy): Eukaryota > Metazoa > Arthropoda > Insecta > Lepidoptera > Bombycidae > Trilocha > Trilocha varians. The sequence continues at coordinate 2,432,921 of AP028259.1, forward strand.
ACTTGAATGATTTCGATGTTCTCAATTTCTTCAACATCTACAATTATTTCATCATTCTCATTATCTTCAACAACTTGGATTGTTTCGTTTTTCTCATTGTCTTCAACATCTACAATTATTTCGTCTTTTTCATTGTCTTCAGCAACTTGATTTTTTTGGTTTTTCTCATTGTCTTCAGCAACTTGATTTTTTTGGTTTTTCTCGTTATCTTCAACATCTACAATTATTTCGACATTTTCATCATCGCCAATTGTGACTTCAGAATATTCAATTGTTACAACTTTCTCAGTATCTCCAACAACTTCAATTGTTTTGTCTCTTTCATTGTCACCAACAGCTTCGATTGTTTCACATTTTTCAGTGACTTCTATTTCTGTTATATCATCGATGACTTCTGCAGTTGCTATAGCACCAATTCCAGATTCCAAATCGTCCATTTCTACATATTCAATACGGAAACCCTCGCTAGCCTCAGGGTTCGCTTTATGTAATTCATATATAGCTTTATGCTTGTTCTTCATGTGGTCAAACAGTTTCACAGACTTCTCATTCGCTTTCAAGACATAATCGCAGATATTGCATTTCATTATTTCGTCTGCCAATCTGTCAAAATAGACGGCCGTCCACACTGGAGCTTCTTTTTCTAGTGAGGAATTAAGGATGAGTGTTAGTAATGTTTATAAAGACTGTTAGAAGGACTTAGGAGAAGGATAAACTATTTAATTATTAACATTAGTTTCTATAAACAATGTGCAATGATTTCCAATGATAACGACTGAGTTTTACAGCAGTATTAAAAAATTGAGACGTAAACATGATATTAAGCCAATTGTATGATGAGGTAGAATAAGGTGATCAAACAATTTTGCTTTCATCCAAATTTTCTAACACTATCTGTAAAAATCAGGTAAAAAGACGGAAACGGAAAATAAAACAGGTTCAGAACTAGGTTTTATTTTTTCAAATATTACAAGTTGTTTTCTTAACAGTAAAATAAAAAGATGCAGCATATATCATTGTTTATTCAAGAACTACTATGGATATTTAGACAATTTTTTTCCACTATCCTTTTCCACGATTATCTGTTTTGCAGAGACCACTCCATGGACCCTCTTCAGATGTGACAGTATTACTGTTACAGTAGACTCTTCGTTCGCTTCCTTTTTGCGCCGATATTTACAGATCTTACACGAATATTGACCTTCGTCACACTTTTCGAATACTTTCCAAATCCAATCTGTTTCGGCTTTGTCGGATGCTGAAAAGTGAAATTTTATAAATCGAAACCAATCACTTCACGTTCATTGCTGAATAACAGCGTACCAAAGCTGGTCCAATGATCTTGTAGGGATACATGTATGTGATAACTAGATGACCCTCGCAACTTCGTCTGCGTCACAAAGGGGTTCAAACAACATTACAATGCTGTTGCGATATTTTTTGCGCTGCCCACAGTGAGTGTATTTATTGCGTTTCATACTCCTGATAACTTTTCAACAAAAAGTCCGATTGGAATAAAACAAGAGGTAATTTACTTCTACATTAGTACTTTTGATAACATAATAGTTTGTGATAAAGATTAATATAACAATACTCATTTAACGTCGTTTCATTCTTCAGACGATTTAATATTTTTCAAGAACATAAAAGTAACTGCCAAGCGGTAGATCTAAGTTGGAAAAACTATTTTAAATTCTACAATCTTTGCAGATCTATATCCAATATTAAAAAGGAGTTTTCAAATTGTTCAATTTGACATGACTTAAGGTGTCTTTGAACAATCCTACTTTGCGCATGGCTCAACAATTCAATGATTTGGACAATGTTAACATATTTAGCTCCAGTTTTTGTTCTTTTAAATATACCATATTACAAACATTTAATGAGACTACGTAATTCATATAATTTACTCACAGTATACAGGGTGATTTCCTAGTGAGGGTACATATTGAAGGTCATGGTAGCTGATGGTTATATACGACCAGTAAAAATATTATTACCAAAGAATATGGCTTAATGCCTTAGTAATCGCAACTTAAAAATATCTAAAATTCTTGCAAAACGATGGTTTTTCGACAGCTGATGGGTGTAGCGGAGGTGTGGGGTGCGCGAGATCACTAGAGGTCGTTAGTCAACACTCTTTAAGCCGAAATTGTTTATGTTTGAGGTAGTTTTGTCGAATTTAGATTTTTAAAAAAAAGTAAATTTACCTATTTTATGTAATATTCCGTATTAGAACAGAGTACTCATCACCCTCCTGCAATATGTACCCTCTCTAAAAAATCACCCTGTATACACATCATAGATTTAACTTAAATGTATTTTACTCTAATAGGATTAAGTGTATGTAAATTGTTGGTGTGACTTACAAAAAAAATAAAATAAAATAATTACTTACCCTTTTTCAAATCTTTTGGTTCATTCGGGCGATTTTCTTTCGTCTTCGCATTCCCAGTATTACCTATAATCCTTTGTAAGGCTTTGGCGACTTCTAGCTCGTAAACATGTGTATGACGATTTTTCATGTGGTTTGTGTTAGTAACGGAATCTGTTGGTAGAACAGTGCTACAGAGCTTGCACCGTGTTTTGTTTTCATTGGGTTTGTCGAAATATTTACATATCCAGCTACCTTTGCTTACTGAAATAGATAATGTTGTTGAATATGGAAACTGTTGGAATTGTAAATTTAAGTCGGTTCCTAATAAGTAGTTAATCATGATTGCGAGATCATTTGAGGTTGTTAGTCAACACTGTTATTCGAAATTATTGGAACGAAGTTCTAGACGGAAAAAATGTTACAAAAAGTTGTCACGACACTTTTTTGTTATAGATGATTATCGCTAGATGGCGCTGTGATCAAAATCTTTTAAAACACGTTCCTTATCGCGCGTTACGTTAGGAAAAAAAAATATAAGATATCTTTTAATCGAAAGGAACTTCGTTCTATTCGAGTGTCCCATGTCACCTCTCAAGTTTTTTTTTATCTTGGATAGTTTTGTCGTTTGATTTTTAACCTTTTCTTGTATAACCTCATTTTTCGATTATTCCAGAGTACATCACCCTCCTTCTATACAGGGTGGATCTGTAACTATCGTCCCAGCTGAAGTGGGGTGAATAACCTGTTGAAATAAAACTTGAACCACTTTTATTTTAGGAATTGGATAAAAAAAATATTTTCATCATAGTATGGAAGTCAACAACTATAGTCGTCCATTTTCCATACAATGTCAGAAAAAAAAGTTTAACCGATCCATAAATTAAAAAAAGGTGCTAAGTTGTATTTCAACAGGTTATTATAGGTAATGGGGTACTACAGCTAGTTACAGATCCACCCTGTATGTACCATCAGTAACAAATCATCCTGTAAATCCATAAAATACCTACCATTATACGAGCTACGTACGCGCTTAATAGTATGCATCTTGTGGCTGATTCTTAAGTGTCTACTTAAGTATCCCGTAGAGCCATTATTGTTGAACAATTTTCCACAAAACTTGCATTTAATGATTTTTTTCGAAACGCGGGTAACATACTGCCATATCCAATTGTGAAGTGGAATCAGAGGTTCTGCGAAAAAAAAAGGTTATTTTTGGAAGTAAATTTAAATATATGAAGTTACATCACTTACACTATTACTGAACGGGTTCTTACCACGATAGTGTTAGACGAAAATAAAGCCAAAAAATCTAGTTTTGAGACGGCAGCCGATACTGTAAGTGTGGTATGTCGAAATGTGAGATCGAGTTCCAGTGGTACCGGCAAACGAACGAGAAAGAGGGTAGACAGATTTGTCTGCTCTTAAATGACCTATCCGCACTTCTTCAGTCTTCCCGTGATCATGGCGCTTGAAACAGTGCTGAAATATCGGGACCTCTCAATTAAAAATAATCGTGGTAAGAACCCGTTCAGTAATAGTGTAAGTGATGTAGATAACCGCGAGTGTTTAAAGAAATTTATATGAAGTTACGTCTAAATTTAAAGAATGTAAATATCGTAATGAAAACCAGACAGAAGTCCATGAGCTACGGTATTTCCGACCGTTAGCGTCTGCCTACATGACAAAAAAAGAGATATTACTTACACACACATGACTGAAAAATCTTTGCCAAATAAATAATGTAGTAATTAAGTTTCAATGGAACAAGTATCCACTCAACTGGGATCGGCAACAAAATTGGTTTGTTTACTTTTGCCAAGTCTGTGGCAGGAGCCAAGTTGAGCACAGTTCTAAAACTTGTTTTGTTTACATTTTTTAATCGCCTCATATTTTACGGAGATAATATATTTTCGCTGAAAATGCAATACAGCGTCGTTTAACAATAAAGATTTACAAAAACATAAGGTTTGATTGAATGTCTTTAAAAAGGGGCTCAAATAAGGTAGTGATTCCGAACGAAGTTCCCAGTTTCGCCAGTTGAGAGGCTATGTTTATAAATCAAAGCCACTAAGGTTTTAAATGAAATTAATTTAGAATTTCAACGGGTCTTACCTGTCTTTTTATTAATGTTTTGTTCCAAAATTTCTTCAACATCTTTCTTCTCTGTTTTAATAGTTTCATACACATCTGCTGGTACTACAGTCTCCGTAGCAACTTCAACAAATTCTAATCCAACATTTTCTTGGGGATTAGATTTTTGTAATTCATAAATTTCTTTATGATTCATTTTCATGTGATTGAGCAGTTCTGTTGATTTCTCGTTCACTTGTAAAACATGAGCGCAGAGATTACATTTAACTTTTTCGTTTTCCGCCATTTTGTCAAAATACGTCGATATCCAGAGAGCTTCTTTTTCTATTAAAGAATTAACTTTTGTTAGTAACACACACGATATTTAGACTATTAATGAAAGTCAGTTTTGATTGTTAATAACTTTATTTTTATACATTTGGTTCATAAAACTTTTTAAAGGTAAAAAGGATCCAAATAAATAACAACTTTAACAGAATTTATTTTATTAGACTTAACAAATTTGTATATTTTAAGAATAGGATCACCTGAAAAAAAACCTGTAGTTTACATGATATTTAAAACGTAGTGATCGTACACCAAATATTCCTTCTCTCTCAAACACAACCAAAATAACGATTTTTAACCATCTAATCAAGAAAACATCAAAACACCAATCAATCCGAAATTAACATTTAAATTATTATGCCTGTTTTTATTTGTGATGATATCTAAAGTCCCGACCACAAACTCAGCGAGCGTGAACAATGCTATGTATAATAAGAATGAAAAATCTAATTAAGAATTTATTCAAACACTCGTGGTTACATTACTTTCATGGATTATTTTTATTTGCATAAAAGTAAGAACAACAGTAGTAACAAAAATCTACCCGCAGTATCCTGTCTTCTCGTGATCATGACGTTTGCAACAACATTGTAATATCGAGACAACTCAATTAAAAACTTGGTAAGAACCCGTTAAGTATACATAAAACGATCAGAGACGCTACAAGACTGCCCACTTATATTCCAAACTCACTTTCCAGAGAACTAATAATGGCATAATATAACAATACAATCTTATATTACAGAATCCACAGTGTCATTTATGATGACATGACTCAATTAAATAAATAACGTGGTAAGAACTCGCTTATAATTCATGAAAGTAATATAGAACACTGCGGGTGTTGGAACAGTTTATGGCTATATTGCAAGAAATGTATTGCTCCCACTGATTTTGAGCTCACAAACTTTAAGTAAATAATTTATTGCAATAACTTACCAAATTAACCTAAAACTTAAGTAAAATAAAACACCGAACAATCGTAATACTATTTATAGATATTATAAACCTACTTCCTTCTAAAATAATTAACTAAATATAAAAGATTAATTTAATCGGCTAAAACCTTAAACTCAATATTCTCCTATGATTGTTATATTTAAAATCTATATTGTATTAAAATGATTGTTTTATTTTACACGATATTCCGTCAAAATTTATATAATATAAATGATTATCTGCAGAATGGACCTAAAATATATTATAATGAACAAGAGCGAAAATAATTTAATGACTGTAATAAGTTAGTGTGCTAAACGAGACGCGCGGGAAAGAGTGCCGAGCGCGTAACGCGTCGCGCCGTCCCTCCAAACCCCGTGGTGGGTTCTGGCCTCAGTCGGTGTAAGCGGTTGGAGGTTTTAGTGCGGTTCAACTCCCACATACCGCGCCAAAAAAAAACTGTGCTAAACGAACTGAAACTCAAAATCTTATGTCGGTTTTTGTGCACCTATTGCTTTTTACATGGAATTAAAACATCTGGAAACAATAGAGTGAATTTTCAAAAAACAGGATATATGAAGGGTGGAATTTTTAATCACCCCCAGGGAAAGTACTCGAAATGAATAATTTTAGCTATTTTGAAAAGAAACATAGCTAATTCTCCCGGGTGTACCAAGATTTATTTTGAAATCTATGACTATAGCATTATTACATCCGGAATCAACATCATGAACAAAAGAATGAAGCCAATTTAAAGTGCACCGATCACGCGTAACAACACGATATTCTGGCGTTAGTGTACCGATGACACTCAATTCGTTTAACACAATAGTAAAATATTACATACACATAAGTTCATTAAAATTTCACTTTGTTATTTATGATGTTGATTCAGAATATCGTGTTGTTACGCGCGATTGGTGCACTTTAAATTGGCTTCATTCTGTTGTTCATGATGTTGATTCCAGATGTAATAATTCTATGTCTATGACATGCAGTTGTTTCAGCGAAATTCTCTTAAATCAAGGGATACCCTTCCCGAAGCTGAAATGACTGGTTCTATATTTGGAAACTGTCTTACTTTTTTGAGTGCGTGAATATAGTCCGAAATAATACTTATTCAAAAGCCGCCATATTAAAAAAAGTCTAATTAATTTTCGCTCTACGAAGATGTTTTAATTCCACACAAGAAAGTTAAGTTAATCAACCATTTATATTATTTTAATTAATCTTGTTCTTGCTCGCAATCAGTTCCTGTGATGATCTGTTCACCGGAAACAACACCGTGTGCCCGCTTCAAATGTTTCAATATAGTTCTAATATTAAAATAATCTATCTCGTTCTTCTGACAACGGAACTGACAGATCTTACAAGAATAGCCACTATCGTCACATTCCTCAAACACCTTCCAAATCCATTTGGCGTCGACATTTGATTTTTCTAAAAAAATTATAACCTTTAAACATTTTTAACTGTATTAACAAAAATCAACTGTATGATAACTGATGGCTTTACATGTATCGAATATTATTCGAACTAAAAATTAGTAGTTGGATTCCCCTCAAATTAAGAATCTTTGTTACGAGCGATATTAGACTTTTTACCACGTAAATAAAGTCTAAAACTTTTTTGCACAAAGCACGAGCGATCGATCATATCTGTATAAATTGATGCTTTAAGTATAGATAAACTACTGAGTTTGTTTATTTAACAAACCCCACCTCTCTCGTTTAAAAAAAAAGCTCATACTAGGTTCTTAAAATTAGGTCATAGGTAGCGACTCAGCTGTGTCCCCTGACATTGCAGTGGTTTATGAGCGACGGTAACCACTTTCAATCAAGTGGCCCCTTAGCTCGTCTGCCTACAAGGCAATCAAGAAAATGAACCACCTGGTCTAGGTCGCGAGAAGTTACTAGATGGAAACAGAAACTGGTCATAGTAGAGAGATTTTGAAATTATATACTTTAATACTTACCAGGAGGCCCCGAAGACCTGTTGTGAACGATTTTGAGATGCCTATTCATGTTCCCAGTAGCATTACCTCCGTGACAAATCTGTCGCCTACAAATCTTACACTGGGCTTGCGTTGCTGAGAGACGCTTGAAATAGGACCAGACCCAGCTACGGCTTTTCTTCTTTCCAGTTAAATCTGGATCTGAATTAAACATAGAGACTTGAAATATAATTTATGCACCACATTTTGTGATGGTAACAATGAATGTACGAAAACTATCGGAAGCAATTAATTGATCCTGAACGGGATATCTATGCCATCGTTATTCCAGAATCCGAAAGAGATAGTTTGACAAAGTGTCAAGTGATTAGTTCACAATCAAGAGACGCTAAAACTACTACTTCTTTAATTACTTTGGAAAGGAGGCTAACAGTTTGTTTTAAAAATTTTTAGAATAAAATCAAATTATGTTCATACTATTTGGCATTTTGAAAGTTCACAAGGGAGTGAATATGTCAGCTATACCGTGTACGCGCCTTACTTGACACTGTCGATTCGTCATTGGACGGGAACCATAAATAAAAGAAGAAGAAGGGAGTGAACGGAAGGAAAAAAATAAGGTTTTGAATTATCCGTCAGGTAAGAAATCAAATTTACACATCAAAAAGAGGGAAAAGCGCAGCAAATCTGACGGTTTTTGCGAGTATTTTCAATCTTTTTTCAATATGCAGGTCTCCTCACAATGTTTTCCTTCACCGTTTTGGCTAATTGTGTGATAATGTACAAACCAAAGCAATACAAAAAAAACTTACAAAATTCAGAATCTCCTTCAATGTTTTCAGTTTTATCAAGACTCGCAAATTCGGAAGGGGCGTCAGGTTGTTTCTCAAATGTTGCTCTTTCATAGACTTCCCTTTTGTAAACGTGAGAATGGCGACTTTTGACGTGTCTGTTCATATTGTTAGTATTGGACCCTTTGATTGATAATACTGAGCTGCACAGATTACAACGATACATGATGTTGCTGAGTTTGTCGAAGTATTTCCAAACCCAGCTACGTTTGCGTTCTGAAATGAAATGCAAATATTAAACAATACAGAATAATTCTGACAAGTTTTCATTGATTACATTTGGCAAAGATAGATTGTGGATACCAGCTCTTTAGTGTCTTCTGATATTGCTAAAGTCCATGAGCAACAGTAACTTGAGACTTACCATCAGGTGGCCCACAATAAACAACCATTCCCTCTCAAGAATCATTGTTCTACTCAAACTGAAGCTATGTGAGAAAAAAAGAAAATTAATTTCTTTTTAAGAAATTGGTCAAAATGGAAAGCTGTCCCTGAACTGAACTTTGTACAAAAAAACTACTTATTACCTGGATTATCTGGTTTAGGTCCTTTTTCAATAATATATTGTGTACTAATGACATCTTCTTTGTCATCAACTGCCACTTGCAATGATGTCTTCTGATCTGTATCTTCACATAATTCCTCCAGTAGTATCGGTGTTTTAGCCTCGTCATCCAGAACATTTACTTGTAGAAATTCAATACGGAATCCGACATTGGCGTCCGGATTTGACTTATGTATGTTAGCTATTTCTACATGTGTGGTATTCATGTGTGTAAGTAGTTCTATGGATTTTTCTTCGACTTCGAATACAATGTCGCAGAGACTGCATTTCATTCCTTCGGGGTCTGTTGACTTTGTGTAATAAATCGGTACCCATTCTGGAAGTTCTGTAATTTTTTTTTCAGTTAATGGATTGTTTAGTTTTGATAAGGTCTTATGCTATAAAATGTTTACATGTGTACAAACCTACTTTGTTATTATACTTTACAATGTTTACTACAAAGATATATAAAAATATATAATAGATTAAATAAAACAACTATACATTTTTCAGATATTTATTAGGTACAATCAGTTGTTCATAGCCTAAACTACAGTTCTGTTTACTATTAATTATTCAAGAATTTGGTTTTGGTTTTTTTTTTTTAATGCCTTAAAAAAATTTAATATTATGCAGAAAACATGGGTTTTCTATGGTTATGGAAGTCTCTCACCACCTCTACGCCACAAACCTGCATGTTGATAACAGATACACAACCTGTTTTTTGGCGGAAACTACATATCCACTGTTCTGCTCCACAATGCAGTTTACTTTTAAATACATACGTGTATCCTTTATATAAAATCTGGTGACCTTTCCTCGTAGGTACACACTGCACTAAATCTTCACCTGGAAACGATTTAACGTAAATAAAAGGCTTAAAATTCAAACAAAATCACAAAATAAAACATCTGTCACGTTTGCACTTCTTTGTATAATTTTACACTGATAAGTTTATGTTCACGACGTAAATATTGTAAAATAAACACTATATCACATTTATTTTTAAGTATTCGTTGGAAAATCGCGGGAAAAGCAAGTAAAAATAGACGAATAATTGGTAGGAAATTGGAAAATAACAAAACACTGCCTGACTGGTGACGCAACAGAATTGTCAGAACTGAGAAATGTCAAAAGTGACATTGACAGTAATTGACAGAACGTTTTCATAGTTTAAGAATCCTGTTACGTAGATTTAGGAACGCAGTCTGTTAAAACGTTTTAAATAATTGATTTGAAGATTTTTAATATGTTTGTATGTTTGTTGTATTTGTAGGACGTTTACACTGTATTATGTGAATAACTTATTATTCAAACCAACGAAAAATAGTTTGTTCGTGTATTTGAAATTCATCAAAATTATGCTAGCTGTCTTTGTAAATGTGACATATTTTCGGAAATTTTATTCGATAAATGAACGAGTAATCTATTTATGACACTCGAATCCAAATGACAAGCTTGAATCAACCAATATCGACGTTGAATTAACTATTCCCTATTTTTTTCTTTCTCGTAGTAGGTGTAGAGGTATGACTTTAGATATTATTTTAAGAGTATGACATCCACCAAGAGGTTTACTATCGAAATGCTGTAGGATAATTATTACTTGCTACTAGGGGTGTGCGAATAATTCGAACTCACAATTATTCGTTCCGAATCGAATACGAATAATTCGGATATTCGTCGAACTTCGAATAATTCGGAGATTCGAATTATTCGATTCGAATTTCGAATCGAACGATATTCGCACACCCCTACTTGCTACCCAACGATTAATCGGAACTAATCACCACAATACAAAGCAAACAGTGATCATTTTATTAAAGTTAAAATTACTTTTCGTCTCGTTTTCCTTAATTCACCAACAGATGGCGTTACTTGTCCCGAAATCAAATCGATCTCAACACAAAACCACGTGGACGCTGTTGTTGACCGTGACGTCAAACATCACGCCACTGTAATTCATCGTATTATTATCACAGATTCGCTGAGCACGCTCCAGCTTTATACAATAGACGGCGTTGTTATATTTATGAAATTGTAAAACCGCATCGAGCGGACTTTATCTACTTGTACTCGTTTGTTCTGTTGGTATTCTGATTAATTACAAAGTTAGTGCACTTAGTAAATTTTTAACAACGAATTTTGGTTTAGCAATGGAGACATTCCGAAGCTCAAAGGAGTTAATTTTAATCGTCGTTTACATGTATCATTCAAAACGACCTGTGATGATAGATGGTTACTGTAGTTCATAGACCACTGCAATACTATGGCATCAGAAACAGTTGCCGTCTATTCAAACTCTTCTTAAACCACGTTTGAACTTATGTCAAAAAGCTTGAATCAAAATAGGTAGTCCATTGTTTTGGTTCACTGCTGTGAGAATATACTGCCAAATTCCAAATTAACATGCGGTCCAGCTTACTTAATGGTTTAATTGTAACTACTTAGGAATATATTTACTAACGCCAGCTTAAGTAAATAAAACGCAAGCCCGGGAACAAGTACATTCAATGATTATAGTTTAATTATTTGTATGTAGTGTATGGACTTTACATCATAATTAGCAGCCATTCAACTAGGGCCTTACGCCTAAGTATGTTATTCAGGCAAAAAAATAAGAGCACAGAGAGCTGCTGAACAGTGAAGATATTTATGAGAACAGAACAGGACTTACTGTTTTAAAATATCTTCCTGATGTCAAATTAAGAATATAATCAAAACTTTTAAGTTTATTAGACCTATACGTTTACGACGAGCTTATCCACCTGATGCTGAGGTTTAATGTCGCGCATAAACTTTTGTAGTTTTTTCCACCTTTTAAATATAGCTTAATAACTTTTAAGTATAGCTTTACACATAGGCCTATAAAGAATCTAGATATAGGACGCAGCGCCGACGATTCTGTCCTGTATTAACCCATTACTGCCCACTGTTGGGCTCAGGTCTCTTCAGAAGAGGGATTAGGCATAGTCCACCACGCTTGCCCAGGGCGGATTGGGGACTTCATATCTTCAAAGAATTTTTAGAACCCTTTTCTGACATGCAGGTTTCCTCACGACGTTTTCCTTCACCGTTTATAGCTAGTGGTGTTGTGAAAAATTGCACATAAATCTTTTTCACATTTAGATTTAGAGGAACAACCGGCCGGATTTGAATTTGACGAATTCTGTAGAAGCTTCGAAATCGATCTATCTGATATTACTCGAGGACGGAGCGACGGGAAAGAGTGCCGAGCACGTAACGCGTCGCGCCGTCCCTCCCAAACCCCGTGCTGGGTTCTATCCTCAGCCGGGGTTCGGACGCTGACTGTGAGCGGTTAGAGGTTTTAGTGCGGTTCAACTCCCATATACTGGATCCGGTGATTTCCTCCAACTGAAAAAATAATAATAATCTGATATTACTGTAAATAAAGTCGAAGTAAAAAAACACGAGCATAAAGTTTTAACGTTAATACAATTAACAAAAATGATATTATGTGCGTTTTATTATAATAATATGTTAAACTTATTTTGATTAAAGAACGTCCTTATTATAAGCCATAGTTTAATAAGAAATGATAGCGATTGGGGAAAAAATCGAAAAAGACAACTAAAGCACCCAAAAAGATGCTGTCATAGCATTCTAGTTACTGTTTTAGTAGCTTATGAATATTATTTGGTAACCACTTACTACGTGTATCATCTACTCAACAGTAGAAAACGAATGTACTTCTTATATTAGTATGCTCTGTTTGTTCAGCGTCTGATATCTTAACATTACACAATATTTAATGTTTTCATTTCATATAACTACTCAAACAGTGGTCTTCCTTGTAATCAAATCTTAAAACAAATGTGTGTCTACCTATTATTATTACCTTCAAATCTAGTAGTCATACTATTATTTTCAGAAAATGTATTTTTTATTGTTCACTAGCTGGCCCACACAACTTCGTCTGCGTCACATAAGGAAATTTTCTCACCGTTTAAACCTTCCCTGGACTTCTACGAATATTTCAAAATTAAAATAAGCCAAATCGGTTCAGTCGTTCTCGAGTTTTAGCGAGACTAACTAACGAATTCATTTTATATACAAGAAGATTTAAAGTACTGCAGTAGTCACACAACCACAATTTAGGGATTCTCAAAAGCTACAACGAGACAAGATGGATTCGCGTCGCGAAAATCTTCGACGAGTTGGTGGAGACTGGAAATACTATTATGTACTGTTGATATCTACAGGCTGAAAACTGAAGATTATGTTGACTATGTCCTTACCATAATACAGTTTTTGAAAGACTAAAATCTGCATCCCATTTAATTTATAAACGGAAATCTTTTTGATGCACTTAATCCACTGATTAACAAGTATCAAAACAGATAAGAATCCATGATTGGTAATTTCAAAAGGAAATTATCAATCTTGATGCCATTATCATTATCCTCAGAAGAATTTGTACTGTTTATTTTTTTTGTTTGTGACGTGTCTCAGTAATCTATAGTCGATAAGAGCCACGATGTAGGAAACGTTACGTAAATTGTATGCCCACGCACGCAGACTTGTTACAATTATACTTTGATAAGGACACTAATTTGTATGTTTGACCTAAAATATTTTGTGCAGTTTTCCTTTTGTTCGTTTGTTTTCCTGCTAGGAGTCCAAAGGGCGATGGAACTTTCCTGTTTCGTGGCAAGGTTCTCTGGAACTTACCAGATGACTACGAGTCTCGCATTGAAGAAGGGTTCTAACAGTTTCTCAACCTACTCAATGTGTTTTGTATTGAGATAGTTGAGTAGGTATTATTAACAGACAATATAGGTCACTTACATTATTACTAAACGGGTTCTTACCACGATTATTTTTAATTGAGGCAAACGAACGAGAAAGAGGGTAGACAGATTTGTCTGCTCTTAAATGACCTACCCGCAGTTCTTCAGTCTTCCCGTGATCATGGCGCTTGAAACAGTGCTGAAATATCGGGACCTCTCAATTAAAAATAATCGTGGTAAGAACCCGTTTAGTAATAATGTAAGTGATGTAGATAACCGCAAGTGTTTAAAGAAATTTAAGGCAATATAGGTCTTTAATTATTATTAAATTGACACATTTCGATAACTTTGAAACTTGTGATTCAAACGACAATGTTAACTAGATGTATCTAATGGGTAAGCTATGATAGGGATGACTTATATGATGTCTGGAATGAATTTAACGTTAATGGAGTAAATGATTACGAATACAGATATGATATGAGATACACCTAACAGTGCGTTGAAGGTATCTGCACCTATAGCCTAAATTTGATGATGTAGTCAACTTTAAAAAAAAAAGGTTTGTCCAAAAATAATTAACATTTATTTTGCAAATAATGCGTAAAATATATAAATTCATGAAATAAAATTATATAATAATAGTTACTACAATTAATATTTACAATATATATTATTTTACTCCGATGTGATATGAGCTTGTGACAGATTTACCTAAACTAAGTACAATGCTAACATAAGTGATGTTTACCACAGGCTTTCTCCATTGTATGGAATCTCATAGTGGGCTGTTTCCTTTGCAAAGGCATTCAACAAGACCTGACAACTGGACCAGCAGTAGATTGTCATTTGAAATCATTCATAGGATTCTCTTCCTGAGACATTTTAGACATCGAGCCATTACCCTCATTAGCCTCCTCATTCTTCCAAACTTAAACAGCTCGTGATGCTGACTTCCATAATGTTTTATTTCAAATAGAATCGCATCTTTCTGTTAATGATTGTGACTCCCGATCGATTTTATAATTTGATTTTCCCATGTCAGCAATCTTGCTTTGCAATTCCGACTGCGTTGTTTGTTGCACTGCCATCGTACTTTTGAGTTTTGCTGTGTATGTATAATGAATCTATATTTTCCAAATTCTAAACAAGGCTTTCCATTTTTAGTTTGGCTTAGCTCTACACGGAGTTCTGAAATACAGATGTTTTTAACAATTAATTAATTTTGATGTAAGAGGAGAGGAAGGCCGAAAAGATGGTCTGATTGTGTGAAGGATGATATGTTGGTTTGTGGTGTGACAGATAATGAATGTAAAGATAGAAAGGAGTGGAGAGAGGGACATATTATGCCGATCCCATCTAAATGGGATAAGGTTTAGCGAAAGAAATAAATAATTAATTTGACTTTAGCCACATATTTCAATCCTTAAAGTTCCATGGTTGTTTTGTAACAAGACTGTGATTAGAGATATCTATTTTTCATTGATGAGATTATCCTACTTAGACTA
Source organism: Trilocha varians (assembly GCA_030269945.2). Classification (NCBI taxonomy): domain Eukaryota; kingdom Metazoa; phylum Arthropoda; class Insecta; order Lepidoptera; family Bombycidae; genus Trilocha; species Trilocha varians. The sequence goes on from AP028259.1 coordinate 2,448,263, forward strand.
GCATATGAAATTATTGGTGGCTGATAAAATAGTTCTTTAAGGTTAAAAATAAATTTATCAAGCAGCTAACAACACTCTCTTGTGGTCTACATATTGAAAATCTACTGAATATTGTGGATTTCATGATGCATATTAAATTTTCTGAGGTAATTTAGGTAGATATTGAAGTTATCCTTTCAATTCCCAAAATGAACTTTAACAGATTTTTCGTAGGTTTAGAAATAACAAATTATGATACAGGTGTTAAGTAATAATTTACTCACATTCATGTTTTTAAGTAAGTATCTACAATTATCTATGTAATTAGACATTGTATTATTTATCATGTTTAACCTATTATTGATATCGTTAATGAACTATGAAGGGTATCGATCACATCGATTAATTAAACTATACCGATGTATCTTTACTGTGTATTTCAGTACTTTTAGATAAGTTTAAGCGGATATAGGATTTGTATTATCAGTAGATATCAGCAGACTCTGTATTTTGCAATGTCTGATGGACGAATGAGATAACACGCCATGTGGTGTTAAGTGGGAACCTAAATTTTGAGATAACTTAGGTAATATGTAAATTGTATGTATTGTAATCTTCATATTTAGGCAATCAAAACTTCGATATAATCACATTGATAGTGCAAAAGGCAAAGGCTAACTTCCAATTTGGTAGAGCAGAAACTCTTATAGCTCACTTCCGAAAAAAGATTGATATGCCTGCCGGCGCTGGGGAACTGTTTGTAAGACTAGTATAGAGTATCTATCTACGCATTGTCCGTATTAGACAAATTGACATCAACCATTGCCAGGATTTTCCCTGGCGGGGAAATAAGAGGCTGTAACGCGTCACGTCACCCTGCTCAATCTCGATCTGAACAGTTGATACACATACCTGACATGCAGTACCAGTGGAAGCCCGATAATTTCCAACCAACTCAAAAAATAGGACTCCTTTTTCTTATAGGTTATAGTAAAAAATTGGCTTCTAAATAAAACTCTTTTATATTAAAAACATTTTCAGTGTGTATTTGTATATTCTTTTCCATGTTCAGGAACTTAGATTTCGTAATAATATTGACATGGTATTAAAACTATATAAAGTTAGTCACTAGTGTCCTTTGGGCACAATATAACAAAAACGAAATGCATTTAAAATTTAAAAATAAGTAGTGCATACTGCATAATATATCATTCATAACACTATTCTACACATATTAAAATAACAATTTAAAAAAATAGTTTTTCAATTACATTTTGACTTGCATAGCCTGATACAGTAAACATTACTGATATATCTAACTTAAAATCTAAATCACTAAATACTTCGACAAATCTCATTTTAGAGGCAGATTTAAAAATAACTTAAGGCAGTGAAAGACATATCTTTTGTATACTTTAATTATTTTTATCTGGGAGAGGAGGTAAACTATATGATTTTCCGTCTGGTGTCATCCAGCAAGTCGGTGGGTCATGGTTATGTCTTCCGATGCACTCGGTGACTTTACCGGCGTTGTTGATCCGGAGTTTGGCAGGACAGCATCTACTGAAGAAATACCAGCAATACCATAGTTGACTACCATATGCCTTTTTGTACATGAACCGGAATGTGTGATTCTGGTATATAAACAGCTTTGAGTTTCCCCTTGTGTTGATGAAGATTCCTGAAACGAGTGATACATTACAGTGTGGTAAAAAATAATGTGAAGAAATTTGAAAAAATAAATAAAACTCTCGTCTTCAATTATTTATTTATTGATAACTTTATGACAAAAACAACAGGTTACAATTGTTGTTACTAAACAATTAGAAACCATACAATATATCATAACATTATTTTATCAAAAACTTATCTAAAACTATTTTCAGATTTATTACAATTTAGAAGTCCTTTCTATTTACTATAGCTATTTTTATTCTATTACAAATTTATTTTTCACAGACAACACAGAGTTTTGTTTACATACATTCCACTACTGCATTTAAATTAAGAACAGTTTCTTAATTTTTATATTTTATTCAATTCTGTAACACATGTTTAAACATAAAATAAACTTTCAATAACTATTAAAACTAAAGTAAGGCACATCGTAATATAACGCCGAAGTAACCTGAAATGACTCAATGCATTTAAAATTAATTGAAACACCGATCAATTGACTTCAATATACAGTTCTTGAACACTCGCACTCAATAAAAGTTAAAAACTTTTTTATTGGTTAAAAACTTGAATAAACAGGGTTTAAATCACTAACTACAGTTCATTTTAAAACTATTTTAACACATTAACGAAATCTCGAAGGCCGAGTAACGATCAGATAACGATAACACAAGTAACGAACAAATTAACAAACTTGAACTGTTTTCGTTTCGTCTTTGCAATGATCAAAATCAAATACAAATTCTGAAGAATTGTTTCAATAAACGAATTGTCAACCGTCACAATTTGTTTTTCTGTCATCTGTCATTTAACTCAGCTCATTTCGGATACACTATTGACCTAATTTACGCGAATTAATAAGAATCATTATTTTTTACCTATCCCATACGAGTATTGGTGCTAAATAATTAAATAATATCGAAACTTTACGACTTTTAGAGCCTAAATTTAATTATTTCTTAATTAATTAGGCCGAGAGTCCGAAGAAACGGTAAAATTATGAAATTGGCGGGCTTCATAGTAATAAAAATGGATGACAGATGGCGTTGATGCACAGAAAATTTAAATATGGGAAGACCAAAAGCGTCACTTCGATGAATGTCAAAATATGCGTTTGTCGTGTAATTTGTTGAATGTTTACTTTCGTTTATTTAATTAATTACCAGTATCAATTAGAAGTTAGTTGTGCCTAAATGTACATGTACAGTGTAAATGTCGTGCATCAAAATGTAAATAGTTTGTAGAATAAGTTTTTAAAGTGTTAAGGTTAGAAAGTGTGCGCTTGCTGCCGTTGTTTTGTTATGCTATTTGATGATAAGGAAATAGACTTGAACTAAATTATATTTAAAAGTATGTATTAAATAGTAAATATTATTGTGATACAAAAGTGTCTCTAGTGGATTAAAGAATAACTAATCTAATGACTTAATAATTATTTACTAGTTAAGCCAATAAATAAATGAATGGTTTATTTATCATATAAAGCTGAATTGTCCTCTAAAATGGGTATATTGGAGTATTTGCATTTATTGATATTATTTACATCAGAATTGATCATAAGTACACAGTTGCTGTTATAAATAATGGCCAGTGTTTGAATGATTTAATGTTTTAATTAAATGTGATATGTTAAATTATTTATAAATATCCAAATTAACCTTAATTTATTAGGATATTTCTAATTTAATTGCTTATTATAATGTAAAAAAAACACAATTAACAGCCAATTTTAATGTTAAAAGTGCTATAATTATGTTTTTAAATTCAAATAATTAACCTCAATTATTTTAAACATTGATTATTACAAACCGCTGTATTAATATATTTAAAGTTAGTATGAAATGATAATTTGTATTATTTTGTATGTGTCACAGTGAACTGTTTTGAATACTGAGAATTGATCAATAAAAATATGAATGTTTTAATAACTGTTTTATTTCCAACCTTAAACAACATTATATTGTGTATAATCTTACAGAAAATCCAATAAATCTCGCTAACGTTACTAGTATTTTTCAGTTGCCAACTTCGTACCAACAAGAAAAGGAAGCCTATTGCTAGTTTACGAAGGATTCGCATTTCGACTGAAGAACAAACTTGCTTACGGTAAAAAGCAATGGTACTGCACATCAAGAACCAAAACGAGCTGTCAAGTTGATGTGACAACCGTAATACATAAAGCAGGTAATCTTATAAAAAGAGTTCGAAACACCCACAATCACCCAGCTCCAGGATTTTATAGACGTAAAGATGGCTCATTTAAGATTGTCTAATTTTATGTTGATTTTTCTTGTACGTAAAATACAAATGTTTTAATATTAAATTGTCCTTTGTATTGCTTATAAACGGACAAATAAGACTGTGTGTCGCTAATTAGTGTAAGTTTTGGAACTGATTACGGGAACTGTTTTAGATTAAAAGTTTATTAAAATATTAATATTGTAATGTAAAAAATGTACCTGGCACAATGTAATCTACAGACTGTTATTTTAGACTAAGGAATTTTTGCTCATTTCATTTGAGACTGATTTTATTCTCTACCTCAAAATAAATTATGTAATCAATCTTTAAATTATTTCCCTAGTCAGTAATTAGTGTAAGTATGCTTAAGTTTAAAATTAAAGTTTATGTAATTCAAAAGGTATTTGTAAATAAGACTGAATTTTTTGATACTCATTTTTCTACCTCAATTTTGAAATAAATGCATTTGTGATTTAAAACTGTTTCTTTTACTACATTTAAAATACCTATCTATTTTTATTTAAACTACATAGAAATAATAGTTTTTTTTTAAATCAGTACCTTTTAATTGGGTACTTATTTTTATTTTAACTGTAACTATAGTGTTTCTTTACATAACTACTTTTTATATTACTGAGGACTTACCTAAATATTGGTTTGGATAGATCTACATAGTAATGGAATAACTATTATTTTTACTATAATATCAACAATTTCACATTTAAAGAGAAAGACACAAAGATAAACTTACTTGACTAGAAATTATATCACATCGAGTTCAGACTACATATAAATAACCTACAAAAGACTACCTACTTTTTAAATAGTATTTAGACTAGATTCTACAAAAAAAAAAATTGTAACAATTTTTCAAACTTGGTTTTACCCTACATTTGGTAGTAAAGTGTTGTGTACGCCTAATACAGTTTTAAGGCATTTTAGATTTCTAGCACTTTTTATGAAGGTAAATCAAAAGTATACTTTGGAGCCGCGTAAAAAAGAACTAAGTGAGAATTTATTTAATACTAGGCTGTATAAATCGATTACATATGACACAGCTTCGCTTCAGTTACTGAAAAAGTCTTAATATCTATAATAAGTTTTTAATTTCGGAACGTGGTTGTGCATGTCGCTGATCATGATTAAAGAATTATCCGTTTTATCAGTTAATAAATAAGCTTTGCAGTTTCTCGATCTATTTGACGAACACAGCCATCTTTTGTGGTTTTTCGTAGCGAACCGCTCGTGGTAGGTATAACCTCCGAGCAAAAGCAAGGGTCGACCTCGCGTTGACATTATAACCTGAACTGGAACGAGCAAACAATTAATGTTGCACTTCTAAACCAGTAAAATTCACAAATTAGATTTCAGTAAATTTTCGCGCATATTCATAGAATTATTACATCTGGAGTCAATAGAATGAAGCCAATTGAAAGTACGCCAATCGCGCGTAACAATACGATTATCAGACGTTAGAGGGTTCAATTCGTTTAGCACACTAACAAAATATTACACAGATAAATTCTTTGCAACTTCAATTTTTTGTTCAGAATGTCGCATAGTTACGGCACGATCGGTGTACTATAAATTGGCTTCGTGGTTGTTCATGATATTGATCCTACATGTAATCATTCTATGCACATATTAAGACGGACCTGGTCGCAATTATCTGTATGAATCCGCCTCTAATAGGTACATTTTAATTGAACCACAAAAAAGACGCAATCTGACAGATTTCCATACATTTTTGTCAATGAATGCGATATGGCCTTAATGTGCACGCACTTGTTTACTTTAAATGCTATAATTGTGGATGTAGGTTGTATTTGATCAGAAAAATAATATTTTTTTTAAATTAAAAAATGTTTTATTACATAACGATAATTATTAAAATATCTATGTATATCTTATTAAATTAAATAATACAAAATTTAATACTATAACTTAACAAAACTGTTACTCTTATTATAATAGAATATTGGTCATAATGTATTTAAGGAAGACATAAACATAAAATATATTCAAATCATAAAAGCTTATTCAATTAGTTCATAAAAGATACCACCAATATTTATCAGAATCTATTTTAGCAAAGCATTACTTAGGGGTTCGTTAAATTTAACGTCACTCTCTATTAAATAAAACAAAAAGTGTCGTGACAACTTTTCGTAAGATTTTTTTCCGGCTAGCCCCCTTTCGATAACGCGCGATAAGGAACTCCGTTCGAAAACAATTCTTGAACACTGGCAAGTACTTATTGCTCAATTACCACATATTTATATACTAAAACAAGTATTCAATCATTTATCTTACACTTAAGTTGCAACACAGCAGCAGCATCAATAAATAATAGTACGAAAAAATCATCTTACTTAGTCTTAATAGCTACATTAAATTGTCAAATTTCAAATATATTTCAAAATTGTTACAACAATTACCAAATTGGTTACGGCATCCCAGAACATTATTTTTTTCAATTTTTTTTTAGTAATTGCTAACATAAAAATAGATCCGCTAAATAATCATTAACAAATAAATTAGTACTCGAAAAATTCTAAAAGGAACATCATTTCATACAGTTTGTGACTTATGAAATATTAAATAGTAAAAACCTACGTTTTAAAAGGCACACTTTTTTGTTCATAACTGGAAATCTGATTTAAATTTAAGTTCAAAAGAAATAATGTTGAATCCAGATTCCATGGAACTAAATCATCGGGGAATAACAGATTGAAATTACAAGTAACTGAAATGTGTAATAATGTGGCACCAGAGTAATCAGCACCCTTATGGATGCGCGATTGGCAGTTGGCACTTTTTTACTTTTACTATCAATTGGCTTGCCTCTGAAATTTCCAGAAAGTTTAGTTCCATGATTTCAAGTCCAAATCATTCTGGAAGGTAAGCCTGTGAACCCTAGACCTTCGGTATTTTAACAAAGCTGTAAGTGCATGTACATAAGTTTGAATCATCGTGGCTTAGGCAGGTACCTTATGCTAATCCGGCTAGGGGTTTCAATGAACTATGAAAAATGTCTGTCTAATGAGGTTTATTATTCAAGTATTATACAGGGTGGATCTATACCTAACTTCGGACCAACTGAAGTCGGGTGAATGATTTATCGAAATGCAACTCAGAGCCACTTTTATAGTATTCAACTTTGTTAAAATAATGAAAGTCTAAGGCTTTTAAACTATTTCAAATACAACTTAGTAAAAATCACCATCTTCGACAACATTTAAAAAAATACTTTCAAATATTATCATACTGCCCATAGTACTTTGAATTAATTTTAAAATCAGAATTTCGTATAGGTATGTACTGCACACATGGTTCATAAGGTGGTCCGTGGTTATGGCTCCCAGTGGCCATTATGAAACGATTATCATCTGTAGTCAGGACACTTGCTCTACAGTTTTTCACTCTTGAACAGTACCATCGCCAACCAGTCTTCAATGGATAGGGGTATTTTGAATATGTATACTCCTTGTGCACGAGTAATGGTCGTCCTCGTTTTGATATTTTAATCACCACTGCAAATTTTAATATCGATTAAATTTGTATGGTATATGGATAAGACTTCTTCGTTTAAGATAGCACTACGATAGTATTACAAACCAGGATATGTAAAAGTTGGAGCATAAGTGGATTCTGAATGAAGGATCAAATCATCAAACACCACGAGTTCTTGGAGTAAGTACCATTCCCAAGGAATAACAATAGAATACCTTGTTGAAGTAGAGCTTAGTATGAGTACTTATAGATGCTGTATCTATGAGCTATTCAAAGTTTTCTAAAGGCAACTGAATATAACACAAATATCATGAGCACACTGATCTTTTAGGTATGAGATTTTCGTCCGAAATTTATTTTCAAACAGGCATTAAAACTCAAGAATAATAATATTATTTCAATCATTTATTCCGCTTATCAATTACATGAAATTACATTTCTTATTATAGTTATTACAAAACCAAATCACTTTGCCTTAATACGAAGATGAAACTTACATCTCAAAAGTTTAACTTCTATCTATACTGGTATTATAAACCGCCATGAAAAAATAACTGAACTTAATACCTTATAACATAAAAATAAATAAGAAAAACCGCAATGACCATAAAACAATTACAACCAAAGAAGTATGAAAGAAATTGCGGGAGGTCACTGGATGCAGATGGCGCAGGACCGGTGGCGAAGTTTGGGGGAGGCCTATGTCCAGCAGTGGACGTCTATAGGCTGATGATGATGATGAAGTATGAAACAAACCATAAACAAAAATAGACCTTAAAAAAACAACATCTCAATCAGTTTCTAGTAAAACAGGTTCCCGTAAAGCTTCTAACACATTCTGTGGTTTAAGGTAATATTTCGGAGGCTCATGACAGTGCTCTTCGTAAGCCGATGTTATGTAGTTTTCTTTGTCTGTAAAGACGCAAGCACGACAGTTCTTTATTGTGGAGCAAACCCATCTGGAACGATCACCCTTATCGTATTGTTTACGATATGTATACTGTCTGAATAGAAGCATCTCTTTGCCCTTTCGAGAGGTGATAACTACAGCTGTGTCTGAAATAGGAGATATTATTTAGCATATTATAAACTTTTGATAAGCATGATTGTAGTGGATAGGATTTTAAAAGAAAGTTTAAAGATTTTATTTAAGATAGATGTCTTGACTGCAGGTTTGAACTAAGTATAAGAGTTGTTGCGTAGAATTACTTTACTAAATGCAATATAATTAATTATTGCATTTAGAAACGCATTAAGATTATTGCAATGGACTAGTTTTACGTACGTACATAATTAATTTTAAAAGGGGACTACCTAGTAGGACACAGATTGGAATTAACGACATTCGTCACATTATTAATAATAGTATTATTATATTGTCAAATAGTATCCATACTTGACAAAGTTAAATTTTAAGAGTTTATTTTTATCACAATCAAGTATTTAACAACCTTCTTCAATATTTCCTATTTTAAACAGTCATCCTTTCCAACAAAGAAGTTTACAAATAAAACAACTTACCATTCTGTTCTGTGTCGACGTCTTCAAACCTCTGAGCTTGCGGATGATCGTGTTGCTCACATGCCATCAGAATTTGCCCATCATCGTTAAGATATAAAAACGAATTGCAGTTTTTATCCATAGAACAAACCCATCTAATCCCGCTCTTTGCTCTATAAGCCTTTCTATATCTAAATCCGTGGTATTGTAATATATCTTTGCCTTTACGTGATCTTATGTATAATATTTCATTATCATCGAACGCTTCCTCTTCTTCTTTCACGAGAACTGTTGTTGGTGTTGTTGGTTCCTCTTCTATAGGTTCTGTTTCTAAATTTTGTGTAAAAGACAACTGGGTAAATTATTTTAATTTCATTGTTGAATTGCAAGAAGCTTTTAAAGCGAACTTAAGAAACATTTAACATTATATTGCATCTTTTTAAAATTTATTAGTCGCGAACTTATTTAAAACTAGAACACAAATCAAACCAAAACGAACGCAGTTCTATCATATTTTAGAAAGTATGCCTACCTTCATGATTATCTTGATTTTCTTCTTCCAAGCTATGCGATTGGGGATGGTCATGTTGTTCACAAGTCATCATGATCTTACAATCATCATTGACATACAAGAACGAGTTACAGTCCTTATCTACTGAACAGACCCATCTTGTTCCACTTTTAGCTTTATAAGCTTTTCTGTATCTATAACCGTTGTACTGAAGCAACACTGTTCCTTTACGAAGTTTTATAAATGTTATTTCTTTGTCGTCAAAACCTTGTTCTTCTTCAAACACGATGGTAGATAGCGGTGATTTTTCTGTCAACAATTTTACAATAACTAGTAATACTGGGTTAACAATCTTGGAAGAATTAAGGATAAAATAATAGGCATAACATAAAAAACAAAATTATTATTAAGAAACAACTTGAGTCGCGAATAAAATTTAAAATTCTCACTGAGATCAATATTGACTAACTCGACATAAAACAAAAATATAAAGAAACATAAAAAAAAAAACAAAAACAAAAAAATATAAAAAAAAACATAAAGTAACAACACTTCTAAAACTTTAACAAACTGTGATTAAACCTTCCTAATATTATTTTACATGCGTTTTAGGAATTTCGTGTCCTTTAAATAATGCGTTTCTCTAAAGAGGTAGCTAAGTATGTCCAATCATAAAACATAACATTATCATATTATCCAATATAACAAAGGATTTAAAATTATTTGATAAAAATAATTAATAATGGATTTCAGGTTTGTTTTGTAACATACTCAAATGCGTAACTATTAAATTTACTAAGTATTATACACCTGTAATCAAATTTAAAGGCACTTAATTAAGATAGACAATTAATGTTTCATCTTCGCGATGCTAGTTAGTTAGTGGATTGTGTAGAAAGGGCATGAGTCATTACAAATAATTTTAACAATCAAACCTATAGCTGCATTGCAACCAAATTATTCAATCAATCAATCAACACATTCCTTTAAGCTCAAAATATGACATTAAAAGCAAGCATTTTACACCTAAAAAACAACATAATTCTGTTTTGACATTTTACGAAAATTAACCTTAAAAATCAGGCATTTTATATTTAAAAACTACATGATTCTATTTTGAAACACACGACACAAAATAGGTTCGTGTGCATGTACATTAGCCATCGATATAACCTCATAATTTTCATTGACATCCACGTATACTTTGCAGTCCTTGTGTCGCCCGCTGCACCGCCATCTTGTGCCCCGTTTTGTACGAAACGTTTTCTTAAAACTATATCCGTTTATTATCATGATTGTTCTACCAGATGAAAGAGTTACCATCGTAACTGAGGAGAGAGAATAATTTGACTTGCGCAAATAAAATGACATGCATCTTTATATTATCTACTGCAGTTTCAAGTTAACTATTACAACCAGTTGTATTGTCCGCCATTTTGAAAAAGCAAATATATAAAGGTTAACATACAACTGGATGCAACTATGACTTGAGCTTTATTTAGTAAACAAACTACTTTAGCTACTATTTAAATTAACAGATTCTAGTCTAAAGCTACAATTCTAATCTACATGCTGTAACCTTTTGAAGCTAATCATGCATTTTAGTTCATTTTGTACATATAAAGTAAAATATACACATATTACGTCGAACCTATTTAAATGGCACAAGGTGAAGCGAAAAAAGAATGAAATGTTATGTTGATAGAGGTCCAGGAAAGATAAGAAGTATATTAACAAGATAATTATAAAGGACAAGCAAAATTAATTTAAATACATTTGAATCGTGGTGTCTGTACACCACTTAGAAATTAAAAATATATTTTCGTGTAAATTTTATTGAATAAAATAAAAACTTAATTTTGTGATATTTTTAACATTAAATGATCACAAAAAACATGAACATTACAGTTTTTATGGCACTTAAAATTTTATTTAAGAAAGTTTTTTTCAGTTACTCTTTACTTATAGAGCCATTAGCTGCCTACAAGAATTTATTTAGCTATAATAATAACATTAATAACTATGGTAATTTGCGAGAATAAATTGTATTAATTATGCTAAAACAAAATTATTATATTTTTATCTCTATTCTCACAAATCGACTACATATTACTATTTACATTATTGCTTACTAACTTTCAGTGCCAAATGGGTTATTCCGATTTTAATCAAAAAAACTAAAGATACTTAAATTGTACTTAAAATTAATCTAACATTAGAATTTATACTATCTAGATTTATTAGGCTCAGCTCAGATTAAATATTACTGGGATACATAGTTATTTTGTGGTAATTGACTTTTGAAAAATATTTCAATTATTATCTACACAAAAAAAATTGCCTAGAATAAAATTATTATCTACACAAAAAAAAATTACATAGAATTTTTAACGATTTTTTCATTCTACCTTCAACAAATGCCACGCGGTGCGCCGCCTCTATGCGGGGGTGGTGCGCTCGATGGCCCTATACGGTGCGCCCGTCTGGGCCGAGCCTCGCGTTCCGGCAAATCTTGCCCGACGCCTGCGCCGGCCACAGCGCATCGTAGCCATTAGGGTCATCCGTGGGTACCGCACCGTCGCTTTTGAGGCGGCGTGTGTGCTGGCGGGGACGCCGCCCTGGGATCTGGAGGCGGAGGCGATCACCGGCGATTATCGCTGGCGATGCGACCTCCGCGCCCGGGGCGTAGTGCGTCCCCTGCGGGAAGCGGTCCGCGATCGGAAGGTCCAATCTCGGCGGTCCGTAATGGAGTCGTGGGAGAGACGGCTGGCCAACCCCACCTGGGGTCTACGGACCGTCGAGGCGATCCGCCCCGTCCTAAAGGACTGGGTGGGTCGTGGCAAGGGACGCCTCACCTTTTGGATGGTGCAGATGCTGACCGGGCACGGGTGTTTCGGTCGGTATCTGCACCGGATTCAGGTAGAGCCGACGACGAGGTGCCATCACTGTGTAGAGTGTGACCAGGACACACCAGAGCATACGCTCGCGCTGTGCCCCGCTTGGGAGCGGCAGCGTTGTGTCCTGGTCATGCAAATAGGACCGGACTTGTCGCTCCCGGGCGTCGTGGCGTCGATGCTCGAGAACGACGAGTCCTGGAAGGCGATGCTCGACTTCTGCGAGTCCACCATCTCGCAGAAGCAGGCGGCGGGGCGTGTGAGAGAAAGCTCTTCTCTCTACGCAGAAACCCGCCGCCGTCGAGCAGGGGGTCGGGACCGGGGTCTGGCCCGGATTCTGGCCACCTAAGAGTTTCGGGTCCCCAACGCATGCGAGTGCGAGCGGGGACCCAAGAAGGTGCCGTGTCTCGCTCAACACGCCCTTACGTCAGAGCAACCGGGGGATGGTAGACCGCGTACTCCCCGACCCACGCTGGTTCTGACCCAGCGGGGTATTCCGTGGGAGGGTGACACGCGGTCCCATCTTGGCGGGCTTTCCGAAGCTGACCGAAGCCGACCGAGAGAGCCGGTGGCCGTATTCGCCGGCGGCTACCGGTTCGGCGTCCGGGGACGGAGCGACGGGAAAGAGTGCCCATGGCGTAACGCGTCGCCCCGTCCCTCATAACCCCGTGCTGGGTTCTGGCCTCAGCCGGGGTTCGGACGCTGAGTGTGAGCGGTTGGAGGTTTTAGTGCGGTTCAACTCCCACATACCCCGCCCGCGGGGCGGGCGGGGATCCGGTGATTTCCTCCAACTAAAAAAAAAAAAAAAAACCTTCAACAAATAGTGATATATTCAACCTTAACACATTCACTGCTTCAACAGTTAAGAACTTGCTGTTTTTGGTCTCGAAATCCAAAATACCTTTTGTCTATGCATTAATTATATACGACATTATTTCCGATAAAAATAGTATTCCCAAAAAACAGGTCATTTTGTTGGGGCTTCCTACCTTTAATTGTTTTAAATCCTGGCTGCTGAGTAACGGGGTTAAACGGATCCCTTTAAGTTTGTAGTTCCAAATTGGGGTATATCAGTAGGACCAAGTTTTTAGCTTGCCTCAAATACCTACACAATAATTACCACTAGCTCTCGGTCTAATAGAATTCTGGTTTCCGCATAAAACAAAAAAAATACAAGAGGTTGTTAAGGTCTCTTATTGCAATGAATGTGTTAATTTTAAAGATTTATCTAACTAAAATATATTTTAAAGAAATGTATTGTAAAAAGAAACGTTTTTAAATAGTTATCACCTTTACATACTTCTATACTAATATTATAAAGCTGAAGAGTTTGTTTGTTTGTTTGAACGCGCTAATCTCACAAACTAATGGTCCGATTTCAAAAATTCTTTCAGTGTTGGAAAGTCCATTTATCGAGGAAGATTATAATAGGCTATATTTTATTTTTTAAAAAAATAGGGATCCGTATGAAAATATCGAATATGTAACACAAGGTGAATAATCGAAAACCTATTTATGCGTATGCTGCAAAAACTATTGGCAGTAGAACAAAATGATGTACTACGGGTTTTTAGGTCTTAGTAAGACAAACAAAAATGTCCGACTATCATAGTTTAATCACTATAACCGCTTTTATGTTTGTAAATGTAGAAGTAAATTACTTTTTGTTTTATTCCATTCGGACTTTTCGTTTAGAAGTTATCACGAGTATAAAATGTAATGAATATGTTGGTGCACTTCGGGCCGCGCAAATAATAACGCGACGGCATTAAGAGTACTGTTTGAACCCCTTTGTAACGCAGACGAAATTGCGCGGGTCAGCTAGTATTTTATACGGTTCTTAATCTTATTTTAAACTTGATTATTATATACAAGACCCTATCAGATCTACATCATTCATCCAACTTCGCTTGCCTCATCTTCTTCCCGGCCATTTTCGGAAGAAGGTATCCATGGTTCTTCAGAAAACAATGCGAACAATAAAATGGTTCTCCAGGGCACTGGGGACAGTAAGTGTTCACTTTTGTCGTCATATTCTTGGCTTTGACACTGCCGTGTAGCATCGAGAAGTTCTTGTAACAACCAACGCATCGTCTGCGTATTTTGACACCCTCTTTCTTTTGCAATTGATGCCGGACTGGGTTGAAGTTCTTAAAGTCATCTGTGGACAATAACGTTTATTAGCTATCAGGATATCTATCTCCAGGTCTAAATTCCAATTAGACCTTTACGATGAAGTTTATACCCATTTTATTAGTAAGCTCATCTGCCTACATGACAAAAACATAACTACATTGGCTACAACGATAAAGGAAGACTTCAAAATGAAACCAGAATATGAGAGAAGGTTTGATATCATATAGATCCAACTACCTAATACCATAGCTGAAAATGAAAGAGAGTAGGTACTTTAATAGCTAAGAGTTCTAAATAAAACTTGATTTAACTATTCCCATATATTATTACTTAAGACTTAAAAATTACAATATCTAAGTAGTAATATTGAGCTTATAATATATATTATTCAACAAAATTAACAAATTATATAATATTTAAATTTACGTACCCTGTAGATCAAATTATATCACGAATTTAACATAATTTACTTTGTACTAAAAGTACCTTGTCTTTGATTTTTCTTTTTCTTATCTAATAAATATACTAAGACAATATAAATATGTATTGTATTTTAAATTAATTTTGGTCAAAAATGTAAATAACTTATCCACGTCTAAGCTTAAACTATTTATGTGAAAAGACTAGCTAAACTTTTCAAGTAAAAAATGATAAAACATCTCCCACAATAAAATTATAAACTCAACCCCATATAATATGTAAAACAACAGATCACAAATCCACATTCATTGAAGCTGCTGTGATAAAATATATAATAAAAATCAACTTATAAAAAAATTCCCAAGTCTAAATTACCCTTTAAAATATAACATAATTATAAAATTTGAAAACACATTCAATAGGCGGAATTAGACAGAAGTTTTCTCGACGTACAAACCATCTGAAGTTTTCTGGTAAATCGGATGCTTGTGTGTGTGAACCCCCGACACACACACCAGCTCATAATCGTCGTTGACGTGCAGACATACATTACATTGCCATTTTATCCTGCCAGAGCAGAACCAGCGCTCGCCACCGGGCATCGGCGAGGGATTCGTGAACGAATATCCGTTCAGCATTAGGAGTGTAGCGCCATCTACTGCTGTGACAACAGTCACTGAAACATTGGAAGAGATGACAACCTGAACGTTACCAAACAGCATAACCCATATATTCAATAGACCCATTGTATCTTTAGCCACTCGACCGAGAACTAACCAAATTTGACGTTTGTTTAGTGATGACACAGAGGAGTGTTTAAGGTGACCAATCGCACACAGCTAAACTTGTGCTGAATATTACATGCATACCTGCACATATACAGGGTGGATCTGTAACTTTGGACAATCTGAAGTGGGATGAATGACCTGTCGAAATACAACATAGCACCTTTTTTATTTTTTGGATCGGTTAAACTTTTTTTTTTTTACATAGTTGGAAAACGTACAACTATTGTTGCGGACTTCCATACTATGATGAAAGTTTTTTTTATCCAATTCCTAAAAAAAAAGTGGTTCTAAGTTTAGTTTCAACAGGTCATTAACCCCACGTCAGATTGTCCAAAGTTACAGATCCACCCTGTATATGTGCTTTTAAAAGTTTTACCTATAATTTCTGTACGGACCAGCATAAAAAAACATATATTGAGACATAAATACCACATATAGTTTATTTGATAATATTACGTAACCACTAACACAAGATAGAAAGTACATTGATATTAATAACAGACATACATACAATAATCACTAAAAATCACAATACACTGACTACAAGCCTTGAATTAAAACTATTAGTAATTGTTGAATCAATACACTTAATAGAAGAATATATTATACTTTTAGATTCACTTATCTAGATAAACATTTACGTACTTGATTATAATGTAATATGTAAAGGTAAGTAAACAACTTAATTTGATTATAACAACAGTTAAATTGATAATGATAAAATTAAAGTTATATTATTTAAAACAGTTTTAACATCTACAAATATTGCAACGCTATTGCGATAGAACCATCTACATTTGACTAGCTACTGTTAAATTTGATCATCAGTATTCTCGAAATCTTTGACTTCTCTCTCCTTTTATTCAAGTAGACAGGAAAATTTACGTATATATTTCCAAAAAACATCTACCATACTGTCTTTTTGTTCTAGTAGACAGGAAAATATACCTATTCCTATTTCCGAAACACATCTATAATGACACACAATAAATTTTATCAAGCTTCTAAGCCTATATAGGCTGCACAGCTAAATATACAATATATTAGTAACAACATCGAAAGTGGCTTTGATACCCAATATATCTTCAATTAAAGGGTTTTCTATTCCTTTGATTTTATATTTACTGTAAATAATTGTAGTAAAACTGCCTACATTCACGAATTCAGTATAATGTTGTGTAAGCAGGGGTAATTTAATCATTTTATCAATACAATACTTTGTAGTATTGTATAAGTTAATTGTAGGGTACAAGCATAATTATCAGCTTTCTTAAGATCGGACCTTGCCTTAAACATACAGACACACACACAAAGATAAACAAACACCCAAACTAATGGGTAAAATTGGAGATCTGAAATACATATTCCTTTAACATCATATACATGGTGCCCCAAAACTATGCGACATGAACGGGAAGTACCTTAAATATTACAGATAGGATGTTTGAAATCTTGAATCAAGATTTTCACCTTGTTCCTTTTATTT
Organism: Trilocha varians; assembly: GCA_030269945.2. Lineage (NCBI taxonomy): Eukaryota > Metazoa > Arthropoda > Insecta > Lepidoptera > Bombycidae > Trilocha > Trilocha varians. Next base: position 2,465,408 of record AP028259.1, read on the forward strand.
AAGATACTATGTTTATTAGCAAAAAATATTCGTAATTAACTGTTCTTTCGATTGGCATCATAAAAATACAGGGTTTTGATTTTTGTTGATTTTGTAAGCTCGATTTTCAGACAAACCAAGCAATGTACAAAAAATCTGTGAATGCAGTATTATTAAACATCAAAAATAAAATGATGTTTCCTTTCAGCAAAACATCCTATCTCTAATATTTAAGGTACTTCCCGTTCATGTCGCATAGTTTTGGGACACCCTGTATAATATTCGTTCAGAATTAAGGTTTACTGGGCAGATGAGAGTGCACATTCATGAAATGTAGGAAATTGTTCTCGTGATCCGTGTATATCTTAGCCCTGCACTGTTGTTGGGTGAAAGATGAGCAGTACCAGCAGATCTTGTAACGTGTTGTGTGATGCTTCCAGTATGTATATTCATCGTGGAATAAAATTTTTCCTCGTCGCTTATTCTTCGTTACGCGACAGGTAGCTGCAATGAAAAACAGCTGTTGTAGTATTGTGAAAACTATTGCTGTTTAACGTGATACTACTTGACTTGAATTATTATTCTCGAAGACTACAAACATGCTTTAAATTACCATATAACTTTATATAATATTGTTAGGGTATGTAATAAAATATACAAAACAAAATTAAGAAAAAAAACAAAAATATAAAAAAAACGAAAGTTACATTAAAATTATTTCTGTAGTAGATTATTTATTAAAAATATGTTTTGATCCTAGAAAAAAAATTACATAGTTTTACTTCATCTATTCTAATATACCTAGGTATATTTAACATTATGACTTAACAATATAAAATTCTTTCTTTACATTAGCACCATTTTTGAAAAGAAAAAAATATTTTTCGATTTTTTTTAAAATTCTAAAACATATTTAATTAATATAATCTTTCTCAATACTGATGATATTCCCGAAAGCACTCCAAACACAGCCCTGGTACTCCATTGCAGTCCTGACATCCGTATATGACCTCCTTCCTTTTCTTAGACTTATTGTAACATATTCTACATCGTTTTCTGATTACAGTTCCATCATCTCTTCTTGGGAGTTGTGTGGGAAGGTGTACTTTGGATGTTCGTATGGTATCCATATCTGCAGGATGTAATAACTTTTCTATTTGAAAACCATAAGTATTAGCAAATTTGTTTATAAATATATATTTGGATTAAAACTGAACTCCTTTTTTTCTTATTATTTTAGCCGATCATTTCTTCAGAACTTCTACTAATGAATTATATTATGATCTCATGAATAAAACTTAATTAAAACAACTATAGTTTCAAAGTCTACAAGATTCTTCATCTGCTTAATGATACATGCTTAACGTTCAATGGTTAATCTATTGTCGAATCTGAAGACCTGTTTTCTTAGTAACTTACAATCAGGTGTGCCGTGCTCGTCTTCTGTATGTGTGCTAAGAAGTTAGTTCCGACTTATTATCTTAGGTAGGTAACTAGAGGCGGCGCGACGGAAATAGTGCAGAGAGCGTAACGCGTCGCGCCGTCCCTCCGAACCCCGTGCTGGGTTCTGGCCTCAGCCGGGGTTCGGACGCTGAGTGTGAGCGGTTGGAGGTTTTGTTGCGGTTCAACTCCCACATACACCGGAACCCCAGCCGCAGGCCGGTGATTTCCTCCAACTCAAAAAAAAAAAAAATAGGTAGGTAACTACGATTATTTCGACGTCGTGAATTGCTTCATAATTCGAATAAGAAATGAAACACACAATTGATAAAATTATATTTATTTTTATAATCTATATATTTTAATTATTGAAATTTAATATTCTATCTCTTATAACTGAAAAAAATATACTAAACACAATTTGAGCATTATCGTAATATTGTAATTAAGTATTATTTTAAAATAATTTGTACCAATAACACTACCATAGAGTTCAAAGCTCTATGGTGTTGATGTATGTACTAATACAAAATCATTAAATATGACACAAAAATTAAAAATCGATCTTACACTTCAATTAAAATAATCAATCAATTAATATAATGTTAATCCCTAAACTAAAGTTATAAGTAAATAAATTTCATTTCACTTCAAAAAATTGTTAAGTGAGTTAAAATAAAAGAAAATTCACACAGTAAAAGTATTAACTGTACTAAATTAACTTTATTTAAAAGCTCAGGAAGAGATAATAAAGTAAAGCAATGGAAAAGAGAGGTAGAGTGGTTCGATAAAAAAAGTTACTAGACTTGAGTCTTCTCATTATGATTTCTTAAATATAAAATTCTTACTTGACTATAACCAGGATAACCCCGAGCTTTTTATACCTATAACATTATATAATATGTATATATAAAATATATAATTTTATATATCTAAATATATAATGTTATATAAAAAATATATAATGTTTTCATCCAATAAAAACTATTCGAAATGTTGAATTAGAAGTTAATACTGCACCGTTTTTGTTTTGCCAGTATTTTAAATTAGTTCTTAGAACCTATTAGGGATGTTGCGAATTTAGTTTTTAGACGATTATAAGCCTTTAAAATAAATAGTTCAAGGTTTTAAAATCAGCTGTCTCTTAAATTTATAGGTACTGTAAAGTAGGTACCTTCTACTCCACCTAAACTAGAGAGAATTGAAAACACCCTGGAAATTACCTTAAAGGAAGGTCTTATATAGTCTTTCGTACGAACTCATTCGGAAGGGTAGGAAGAGAACTTTATTTAAGGGGGGAGCCTGCTTTAGAGACTTCAAAAAATCGTTTTTTTAAGCTTCTAAAGCAGGCTCCCCCCTTAAGGCTGTCAGATTCCCTCTACATCCCTACAACTTTTTGCGGTTGCGATATTGTAAACATCCCTATAACCTATAATTTATAGAATTTCTTACGAAACTATTCAGTAGCAAAATATACATGCTTAGGCTTGTCCGGGTTCTGCTTTTCGTGGTTATGTCCACCTTTCTGGACAATAACATTCAAATTGTCATCTGTCGTCAACGTCGCTGTGCATTCATCAGACTTGCTGGCGGTGCACTTCCAGACCACTCCTTTCTTGGACTTGGATCTTCTTGAGAAAGTATAATTTTCATACAAAAGAAAATATCTTCCTTTTCTGTTCGATTTTATTAACACTGGTCCTGTAATTTTATGGTTTTTAATGTTTGTTTTAAATGATGTACTTATCAACCGCTTTGGTAGGTTTGAGGAGCATAACTTTACCAATGCAACAACACAACAACCATGACACATTTATTGAAACAATTTTTTGAATTGTTTCTAATAAGTTTACTATGCAAGATACTTTTCAGTTATTTTAAATGAAAAATAAATAAAACACATCGTATTACTCGTATTTATTCAAAAGAATATAAAACGTCCAACGGACATTTACGCATCAGCTTATAACTACACTAAATTTTATAAATATACATCAATACAGTCTTAAGCTTCATTTATCACATTTTATCAGTCTTTTTTCTTTCCATGACTCTTACATATTCGCCTTGGTCATTCACGTAGAAGACAGGAGGTGAATGTGTGTGTTCATCGTTAATGACAAAGAATTCGCCATTGCATCCCAATTGAACCTGTGCATTGCATTTCTTTGAGCAGCGAGATGAACAAGCCCAGCTTGTCTTGTTTTTACTTTGACAGTTTTTGGCGTACGTGTACTTATTGTAAACTAACAAATCACAGCCTTTCTTCGAAGGAATAAAATGTATTTCTGTAATCGCATAGTAGTCTTTCAATGGAAGGTAGCTATTATAGAAATTAAAAACATTTAACATTAAGTATAATTTATTTAACATTAGTTAGTAACAATGATAACTTAAGAGACTAAATTAATCTACCAAATCCACCATTATTATTTGATTTATAAATACTAAACAGTAAGAAACCCATAAAATAAAAATTAAAATGATTTAATTGACGTATTCACATAAATTTTATAATAAAGTATAAATTACCTACAGCTATAAATAATTCTATAATAAAGATCAATTCATTATTTTTTTTATTATATTCACATGTCTACGTATTCTACATCCGTAGGCATTTTAAATTTCGGTGGGGGGTGGGTATGGTCAGTATTGTATGACGTCACTTGGAAGGGTTCGTCAGTTTCATTCGTGCTCACATTTGCTTTACAACCCTTCTTATGATGACTGGAACAGGTCCAATAATTTCCCTTCTTCCTTTTATTCCTCCATGAATATGTGTAGCCACGAAAAAGGAGCATACCCTGTCCTTTTTTGTACCTTGACGGTACGAGAATTGCTTCTGTAATATATTTTAATGAGAAGTTATAAGTTATGTCTGTTTTAGAGGTAAAGTAAAATAGTAATATTACCTTTGAATTACCTTACACCATCAAATCGAATTAAAAACACAAACCAATATTTTTAAGCCACATTTTCTATTAATTTACTTTTAGTTTTCTTAGAACAATAATGTCCATTGAAGTAGACAGCTGATCAATGAAAATTAAAAATACTATCGTTTTCAAGTCTTATTTGTATTTGAAGTAAAAGAAACATAATAATTGAGAGTACATAAAGCAGTATCCCACATAAAAAATAATATTTTAACAGCCTTGATGAAATTCTCTAAAACAATTTCGTTCGCCCGTAGAATACAAATGTATTTCGCACTTTGAACAGAAAACACGAGTTTTTCCTTTGCATTTCGGTTTCTTACACCTCGTACCATCTATTTTCTTATCATAGTCGGGTAAATGATTTATTTTATAGTACTGTATTGGCCGGCCTGATTTCGGTTATGACTCTACGTTTCTTTGGTGTTGCGATTGGAGTATTCACAATAACGAAGACAACCACGTTTTTTGATAGTTTTGTACGTTTTTCCTGTATATATGTACACCTCGTAGGTTTTTATTTTATAGAAAGCATTGAAACACACTGTGATTGCGTATTTTAAGAATTGATTTGGTAGATTGCCTGAACATTTTAATTTCCATGATTTCAGAAATCAAAAATTCCTTTGGTTTTATGATGAAGGTGGTGAATTGCACTATCAGCAAGCAAACTATCTCACTTTAAGGTAGGAGTGGAAATCCTGTTTTACATTGAGTACATTTAAATCATCACATTTCAGACAGTATGTGTAAAAAAGTTAGAAATTCTTTTCATCTCAATATTTGAATGTCATATTGTTAACAATATTGTAATACTTAGAAAATGTATGTCACTTAAAGCAAATTAATTGGATAATAATAAAAGGTTAGTATTAAAACAAAAATAGATATTCCTTCAAAATTTATTGATTATAATTTTATTTTTTTACATAAATACTATCAAGCAAATGTAAAAAGTTTTACTTGAATTATTTACAAAAATAATCTCAATAGTTTTAATTAATAAGATTTTTTTTAAAAACTTACCACATAAACACCAATTCGCTGACAAGACTTACCTATAAAGAATTAATGTTAAATTTACAACATGATTAAAACTATGTGTATGATCTATAAATTCTTCAGACAAGAAGACTATTAACCCTTTCAGGACAATAAGATGGCTGAGACTAAATATGCGAATACTACACAATATTTAAGTTATTCTGTAAAGTAAGAGATATCACTAGAAAAACATAGTAGGGTGTACAAATTTCCTATAAATTTAATGGGAAACATTTTAACACAACGTACCTACGTTTGACATTCATTAAAAAAATATTGATTCAATAATAATCAATAACGAATTTTGTAGAAGGGAAAAATATTTCCCGTGAAAGGGTTAAGATATATTGTTGGTAACACTATCTCCTGACGTTGCAGAGAATCATGAGTAACCATTTATGATCAGGCAACACATAGCAATAAAAAACTGTATGCAACTTTTGCTGTCCCTTTAATACTATTCCGTAAAATACGCAAAAAGAGTGCAAGTCGCCTGGTTGCAGAAAATAGCCCTTAAGAAGGTAAGGTCTAAGGACTATGCCCTACTTCTTAAGCTGACATTATAAAGTAGCAATATTATTGATAAAATACATTGTATTCAGATAGTAGATAAATTATATTACTAGGAACTGACCCCAGTTTGTTACTTTGATAAGAAAATGCTTACGTGTGAAAATAATACATTCCAATTGTAGCTGCAATGATTTCTTTAGTAAGTATTTAAGGTTAATAAAGATTAAATTTTTCATTAATATTCGTTTTATTTTTATTAGGTTTTCATTAAAAATTACAGTAGAACAGTAATAAATGAGCAAAAAACTTCTTACCTTAGAAGTACATTTAAAAGATGAATGTGATTGTTAATTTATTTATCACTTCATAAAACATTAATAACACAAACACTAGGCACAGTAAAATCTATAGAATAAAACTAAACTTTAACGTAAACTTTAATGTAAGTGGACACTAAATTAAATCACGCATCCTTTTATTAAAACACTCAACGAAACACTTATTTCAAAAACTGATGAATTCACTTAAATAATACCGTTAAAAAACTTAATTAATTAGTAATTCAATCTTGAACCCGACAAAAATAAACGCGCAAATTGCAAAATAAACAAAATATTTTTTTAGGTTATTTTAGGCGTCGAATGAAACGTCACAAATCATAACTGTCACGGGAATCATTTTTTGAAACGTCATTGGTCAGATTTCGTTGTCATCGTTGGTTTAGGGTGACAAAGGTTAAAATTGTCACAGCCTAATCTCAGTTTTTGACAAATTTCTTTTTCATCCAACCTTAACAAATTAATGCATGGTCTGTTGTTTTATCTTACGTTCAAGTTGTTTTGATTGTATAGAGTTTTTAGTTTACATTCAAAATACTTTACAAAGCCAGTGCGCTATTCAATTACTGTTCCCATCCAATCCATTTCGATGCACATTTAGTGCGCTTTACTGAAATGCAGTCAAAGGCAAAGGAGCTTACCAGCTCATATTATAAAGATAGTTATTCGTAAGTAATTACCATCATCACTCGTTGCTCCATAAGATTTTTCTCAAGCCTGCATGTACCGAAATTATATAATATAACGTTTTTTAGTTTAATGTTATTTGGACGACACGAGCCGGTGCGACTTTTACAGATTATTCTGAAAATAATTATTATAATACAGCTCTTGAAAGAGTATTATTGCAAAACCTAGTGAATATAATATGAAAAAGGTTGAAAAAATATGAATTGAGTTTTCGTTAAAATGTTATAGTTAAAAATTACAATTTTAGAAAAATACTACTAGCATGTTTTTGTTAAAATAAAATATCTCTTGAGTTATTTGATTGTCTTTACTGATTTCCTTATTAAATGGATTATTTCCTTATTAAATCTTTTATTAAAATAACCATCGAAATGAATAATTTTTGTGCAATCGTGCAACACAATGAGTCACGCAATTCACGATTGCGCCACATGTCTATTGTACTGTAAACATTTTGCGTTGTCAAAAATGTCAAAAAATATTCGTTTTGCTTTCCGCAAAGCAACAATTATTCGCGGATTTGGGACTATATTAATGAAAAAGATTGTAGATAATAAGTGTAATTACAATGTAGACTGGTCGTAACTCAGTCATAGTGTAAGTGTAAGAAGAAAAGTGCTAAAAATGTAGATAACCTCAAAAGTGTTTGTTTCAATTTTTGTTTTGGTGTTTATTCGCAAATTGTAGTGTTTATTAGTGTTCAGTGTTTTGTGTTAGTGTCTTTACATCAAGAAGAATGTTGTGTATAAGAGTCACGTTAGTTCGAGGCTGAGGTAAGTACCTAGTTATTAGTTTTCCTAATAAGATTTCTTGTTGATGTTTTGTTTACTTATTTGATGCAATATTTTTGTCAATATTAAGCCCCAGGTTGGAAAGAGTATGTTTGTTTTACACGAATATATTTTCAGCACACGATAATAAATAAGTTATAATAACATAAACTATTGGATACAAAATTTATCATGCTTTTCAGGTTTTTGTTTTTAGGAATATAATGTTAAATCAAATCTGATCTAAAATTATTGAAATCTGATTAAATTTTTATGAAAAAAAATGTTTCGTCTTATTTAATTCCCCATTCTTTGAAAGAATATAATTTTATTAGTATTTTAAATGTACATTGTTCTTTGTATCAATTGGTGAACAAAGGTACATACAAACAGGTAAATTTTGTCAAGTATATTGAACGGACTTTAGTTAAGATTAATAAAAAAGAAGGAATAGAAGAAGACTTAAAAACTAAACTATAATTTTAACTAAACTTTATTACGGTAAAACAGCCGAGATTCAGCATATTGTTTCATACCATCAATTGCTGATTTGTATCTAGTCTCTTCCCAAGTGCTCGGCCAGGTGGTTGGTATTCAAATTTTAATCCTATAGGACTATTGACAAAATACATACAAACAAGTACAAACTTATATTACAATCTTGTCTTATTTTACAATAATGATTAACATATACCTAACATTAACATATAGTTTCTATTGTTAACCGCTCAACTGGGAACATAACTATTCGCTAGATAGCGAAACTGGGGACTTCGTTCGGAATTAATACCGTGTTTGAGCCCCTTTTTAAAAACATTTTTTTCCAATAATTTTTAATTTTGATTTTTAATTAAACCTTATATTTTTGTTAATCTTTATTACTACTAAACGTATTGCATTTTCAGCGAAAATATATCATCTCCGTAAAATATGAGCTGATTATAACTGTGCTCAATTTTGGCTCCTGCCACAGACTTGGCAAAAGTAAACAAACCAATTTGGTTGCCGATCCCAGTTGAGTGGTTAAGAAGACACAATCATTACAAAAAATGTGATTTTACAGGCATGGATTATACATTTATACCGACAACTAAAGGAAAATCCTTGTTAATGTATAACGGTTATACATTCTCACAATCACGAAATACACCAAATTATTATTGTTCTAAAAAGGATGGGGGCTGCAGAGCAAGGGTTAAGATTCTGAGTAACGGTAGCTTAGAAGTTAAGGAGGAACACACACATGAGCCACCAAACTATGTAATTTATAATGGACATTATGTTAGAGTTGGATAATACTTGCCTAAATAATTATACAGATTGTAAAACACACATTGTGCGAAGAACGGATGGTCGGTGGGGCCGAAAAGTTCTGGAGTGGCGGCCACGAACCAGTAAGCGCAATGTTGGTAGACCCCCCACCGTTGGACCGACGACCCACCAGATGGACCGACAATCTGGTCAAGATTGCGGGAGGTCACTGGATGCAGATGGCGCAGGACTGGTCGATGTGGTGAAGTTTGGGGCAGGCCTATGTCCAGCAGTGGACGACTATAGGCTGATGATGATGATGATTGTAAAACTTTTTTTGACGAATGGATTAAAGATATTTTTGCATGATTTATAGCTGTTTTTATCGATCATTAACGATTTTCACTTTGCCTTTGGCTTGAGCCTACTGTTCTAATAGTACTGTCCTACTGTTCTAGTAAATGCTTGATTGTGTGTTGTGTGGTGGTTGTGGCATTGCTGAGTCGGCAACCAATTCTGGGCATTGCTATTTTTAGATTTAATTTGTATATTCTGTTATTTCTACGGTGCACGGAATAAATGATTTTTGATTAGATTTGATTGTTTTAATTACAACTATTGAAACTAATTTGAAGTAGAAAACGAACTAGACTCCATTAGACTCATGTGGCATTATAATGCTGAATATTTTAAAGTAATGAGAGAATAATTTTGTTTTTATTACATACCAAAGAAATTGGAATCATTTTAGACAGATTTCCAAAAAGGTGGAGATACTCAAATTATGTGTATTCTTGTGTTTTTTTTAATTTTGTTCCTTCATAACTTTAGTTTGGGTGGACCGATTTAAAAGATGCTGGTGTCAGATGAAAAGTGATAATCGTCATGGGGTCCATTTTAGTTTTTTAAAATGGTACAGGTACAAAATCGAACACTTTCATTTTATTTTTTTTATTGCGTGATATATATGCTATAAACGAGCCTACGGCCCACCTGATGGTAAGCGGTTACCGTCGCTCATGAACCTCTGCAATGCCAGGGCAATGAGGGGCTGTTATCTATCGCCTACCGATACAGGACATAGACATACTTTACAACACGCACATTACTTCTTTTAACCTCACTTTGTTCATGATGTTGATTTATTTATTCAACTTCATGCACAAAAGGTACAATGGTGGACTTAATGCCGAAGGCATTCTCTACCAGTCAACCAAAGGTTAGAATGTTAAAAGGTTAAATTGAATGATTTAGAATGTTTTGTAGTTACGCATGATCGGTGTACTTAAAATTTGCTTCATTCTATTGTTCATGATACTGATTCCAGATGTAATAATTCTACGCGTACACGCTTGTTCGTCGAGATTTCGGCACTAATATGAACCGGCCATAAAACTGATCATCATCATTTTTCAGAGCCACCATACATCAAAATACCTACAGCAAGCGGAAAATATCTGATAATGATAGACGGTTATACGTTTGGTGAAGCAAAGCCAGGTTTTTATTATTGTTCGCAGAAGAGATCCGGGTGCAAATGTCGTTTGAGGTTGAACCAACACGGTGAAATAATTCGATCGAGTACTAACCACGACCACAATAAACCAAATTACTTGTGTGTCTCAGGACAATATTATAAATACTAGCTGCATAGAACTATTACATATTATTATGTAATAATAATATAATATATTTTTATGAACCAGAAGTGGTTTAACTTTTGAAACAGAATTCATTAATGGTATGCAAGGAACCTCGTTTACTTAATAAATAAAAATAATACGCATCTGAATCTCAAGCAAGTCTAACATATCTTCCGCGACCTCTCCAAATTGGCGCCAATCCCAGAACCCATAGATAAGCTGCGCAGTCTATTAGTTCCATAGACAATATATGGGTCGGCTCCGGGTTACTGAATCTTTTCGCTTGACACTCTTAAGAATACATATTATTATGTAATAATTCTAGGACTAGCTGCTGATGACGTCGCCTGCGTGAACTATAAACAGCAACTAAGATTATATATATCGTTTTTACCGACAATTATTCGATTTTTTCTCTTAGTAGTAGTAGAATTTAGTAGCTAATTGAAGAGCAAACAAAAACTTTGAAATAAAAATTAATCTATAAAATTAGATTCAATAATAAAGTTATACCTAAGGTAAGGTTATAAGGTAAAGTACTCAGTAAAACCTGATTACGGGATTATTTACGAAAAAACCCACACAAATTTTATCATAACAACAAAGTTATATAATCCGATGAAGAGTTCTTCGTGGTGCAAGAAAACTTTACTCTCAGGATGATATTTCATTGAACCATTTAAATAATAAGCATGAGCTGTGAAGCTCTGGCGACACTTGGTAAGAGTAGTGGTTTTTTGGTGACGAAATATCCTCATGGACTTCCAGAGTATTAAAGACAGTTGTTCTTTTTGGTGTTGACGAATACTAATTATAATCATCATTGTATCGATGTTAATGAAGAACCAAGTATGCCTATTAGCTGCTAGCGATGAAATAATTTATCATTGCAGAATATAAGCTCATACCTTCGGGCAGAGGGAAAGCGTTACTCTTCATGGACGGATACACTTATTCCCAGCGTAACAGGTCGATGAATTATTATTGTTCGAAGAAGGACATCGGATGCAAAGCTCGCGTGAGGTTGGACACGGATGGAAGTGTTCTTTTCGCGGTTACACAGCATAACCATAAAGCTCCAGATTATTGTTTCGTTGAAGGAAATTACGTTAAGATATAACTGTATTTGGAGAATCTCGAATAAACTATTTTATATCGAATTAAATTTGTCTGCTTTTCTATTTGGTTTGACATTAAAATTTGACACTTTTAAGCTGATAGTGATTGATGTGTTAATGTATTTAGCACAATGTCTTCATCATCATGTTGATGATCATGACATGACATTTACAACAGTGTTTAATGTTAACTGCTGTGTGGTTGATTACTTTAAGACCCGTCCCTAGCCAACAGGGGATTTCCCTAAAATGTATCACATCTTTCTGTGCAACTTATGACAACACTACGTACTTGATGTCTACCGAAACCAAATAAACTAACAAGTAATAATCCAAAACATCAACTAATAACTCCTATCAGATTCGTTATTTAATTTAAGAACAACAACTTTCAGTATCTACATCTATAAACAGGATAATCGAACAAATCAATCTCCACCATTCCTTTCTCTCTATATGCCTATTGTTTCAGATTTCATTGACTTTAAATTCATCCCTACAGCGAAAGGGAAAAGTTTGCTAATGTACGAAGGTTACACATACTCGCAGCAAGCTGAATCGGGAAACTATTATTGTTCCAAGAAGAATTGCGGTTGCAAAGCTCGTATTAAAATAAGGGATAACAATGTAACAGAGATTCATAATCAGCATATACATGAACCGCCGAAATATGCTTTTGTTAAGGGGCAGTATGTGAAATTGTGAAGATAGTACTATAGAGTCGTAGGTAGCGACCCCTCATTGTCCCCTGACATTGCAGAGGTTCATGAGCGACGGTAATCACTTACTATCAGGTGGGCCGTTGGCTCGTCTGCCTACAAGGCAATAAAAAAAAAAGATTAAGTAATTTTAAGTATTATTGGTAGCTTAATTTAATTCTGGCTTGATCAGAAACAAGATGTACTGTTTCGACAAAGCGTTAAAGATAGTACCTCCAAAAATTAAACTCATCACACCTAAAATGAAGCATTAAAAATGATTATTAACTGTATTGAAATATTAGCCACCTACCATCTACGTTAGACGTTCATTACAAAGAATAGTGAGACACCGAATAACCTCTAATTAAGGAATGACGATGACTTAGATCATAAAACATTTTTTTTCGTTTCGGTGGTGTTCAGTTGGTGCTAGAATTACGCTCTAATTGTATATTTAGTTGTATATTTGATATAAGTTGTACCTACCGTTGCAGTTGTTGCACATAAGTGGTTGGTACTTCGCTGTATTGCTGTTAATTAATTGTAAGTAGCGGTTGTACTGCAATAATGCAATTGTTAAATTTATTTTTAACATTAATAATTATGTTAAGTATGCTTTCGCTCCCCGGCTGGGTAAAGGGCCTGATTCAGAAGGCGGTCGCTCTTGACACGGCACGTATTGTGAGGAGGTTCCTCTCTCTTGAGCCCTGACCACTGATGGCTTGGGTCGTAGACCCCGTCTCCAGTAGCCCTCTGTTTTTTATATTGTATTTTTATTTTTTTTTATTTTGTGATTGTTTTTTTTTAAATATAATGTAAAAAATGAGCAAATAAATGAATATGGATGTTAAGTATTATTCAATGAATAAAAATGTTTGAAGAAAGAGTAGTAGTTTTATTTCATGACATGATATTTTGTTTGCTTTGTTGAGTATTTTAGAGTAATAATTTTACAAGCTATGTACCTTAGTCATGAAGTGACCACTACCAATGACCATCTAGTCAACTCAAAATATATGCTTTTTAGATATGATACATAGGTTACCATTATTTTGTGTTCTGTTTAAATGATTGTTTTGAAGTTACGTTATGGTCTGCTATTTTTTGCTTTTTATTATTTTCCATAGATCACACACGAGTAGTAAGTTCGTAATATGTTATTAGTCAATAATATGGCCTTTATTGCTGAGTTGCTATTAAGTTCAAAGTATTTTACGAATCAAAAAACTATGACTGTCACCATCAGTCCAAAAAACCCAGTTATCACATTTGGCCAAACCAGGGCCTAAAAACTATAATTTCCTATTTGAACAGAGAAATATGGACGGGAAAGAAGAAAAAGAAGCTCAATTTGGAAGTATTACAACGTTTTGAAAGGGAATTTGTGCCGATGTAAAATCTGCAGCGCGTTGATGAAAGGCAACCAGGCCAGACATTTGAGAGCTAAGCACCCTAAAGCCTTTAGCGAATGGAAGGAGTCAAGCAAATGTTTGGTGCGGAAAGGTGGGTTTTTATTATATTTTTACTCGAATAGGTTCCTTGGTTTAGTATGACTTTAGTTTGGGTGAACCGATTCGAATGATGATGTTTTCATATATGAAAGGTGATGGTCGTTGTGGGACCCTTATGTGTCTCATGGGACCCATTTTGAATTTTAACAAGATCTAACTAGTTGCGTCTGTACTTTTTGAACTATGTTTAGAAATATAGTTCTTTGTTGTTGTTGGTTTTGTTGAGTTGTTGTTTGTCGTTTTGTAGCAGGTAATTTTGACATATTTTTACACAAATTTGAGAAATATCAGACTAGTACCGAGTTCTTGTGCAGTTCTTGAATTTGAACCAATCATGTTTTATGTTTATTTTATCATTCTATACCTCCGTTTTTTTTCAAATCAAATAATACTGTTAAAATAATTTAAGATTCTATTTGTTTCCCAGTTAAACCACATCATTCAAGTAGACGTGGATGGATAAAAGACTACGCTAAGAAAATCGGCGACAGAAGATACGAATGTCAAATATGTTTAGCAGTACTTAGAATGCCTAACGGAATCTACGCCAACATGAAGAGACACTTAAAAATGAAACATACTTTAGTATACGAAGAAGAAATGAGAGCCAGCAACGAAGAATCTGGAATAAAAGATTTGGCCGATGAATATATTGTGGAATTCAGTGATGAAAATGACGGCGCCTCTATTGACAGTGATGAAATTTTGAGTGCAATAAGAGATGAAGTGCAAACTAATACTGAAAAAGAATGTGCAGATTTTGGGAATGATGATGAACATTCGAATAAAAACATTGATAATTTATTAAATTATACATGAATTGTGATTGTTTGATGTAATTAAAAAAATAAATGAATTTGTAGTGTACACAAACTAGTTCGCTAGTTGGTTGACGATTTATTTGCTATTACACAATACCCTTATTATGAAATGTAAGGACTTTAACAAAGGCCTGTTTTATACTACAGTACTCTTTGTCAAAATTCTAATTTTTGATAAAAAAAATGCAAAGTTGATAAACGAGCATTCGGCCCAACAATCTAAAACAGTTGTAAAGACTATGTTCATTACTTTTCTATTTAATGTAACGATACTTGTTTTTCATATAGCAGGTACAGAGAATGTGGAAGATCCAAAACTTCCCACCATTGTTGAAAAGGATTTGGTCAAATGTAAACACTGCAGCGAGAGTATTAAAAATATAGATCTGGATATACATTTAGTTACTAAGCATCCTGATGCTTTCAAAGGTACTTCCTCAAAGAAATCCTGTCCATGTTGTGGTAAGTATTCCTGATGAATATGACATATTTTTTTTTTATTGCCATGTAGGCAGACGAGCCAACGGGCCACCTGATCGTAAGTGGTTACCGTCGCTCATGAGCCTCTGCAATGTCATATTGACTACATATTGATTACAAATTATCGTTACTATATCTTACTTTCAATCTCAGTTAAAAGAAAATTAAGGCTAGACAAAATATAGGTGTATTTTTAAATTTCTGTAACGCCACTTACTTACTAGTACTTTACGATTCATATTTATTATTTAAGGGTATTTAATATAATATACTGATTGAATTATTTACTTGTCAGATCAACGAGCTTCATTTAGATGGAGAACAAAATATATGAGTCAAGTTGATGACAAAAAATACGAATGTAAATTTTGTTCAGAAGTATTAACAATGCCACCTGGTCTTTTCAAAAATATGAGAAGACATTTTCAGAGAAAACACTCGAAATTATATGAGAAAGAAGTCAAAGACTGTAAGAAAAAATTTTGTTATATTTTTGTTCCTAAGAAGAGTAATATTATTAAAATTGAGAAAGATGACAAAGTTAGGAAGATTGGTGTTAAAGTTGAGAAAATTGATGTCAAAGATAAAAAGGATGACAAAAATACGAAGATTAATGTGAAAGATAAAAACAGTGATGTTATAGAAAAGATTAATAAAGTTGAAAACAAGAAGAATGATGATACATCTGGTAAAAATCAACTAAAACCAACAAAACCATTTATAGGTAATACTTATTTTTAAAGTTAAGGGTGAAAGTAAAAAATGCTACATATTAGATATAATTGTTGATGATCAAAATAAGACCATATAGAATATTACATAGTGAGAATATACATAGTGTACCGATTTACTACTATTGGCAGTTGATAGCTGACTGCGCCGTTGGGGGTGTGGGATGTTTAGGTCACGCGAAGTTGTTAATTTCTGTTGTTGGTAGTTTAAAATTTTTGGAGATAATATGGTCGGATTTTAAGTACCTATTTAATTCATTTTTATTAGAACCTTGTGTCATTTTCTCATCATCAATATGTACAATGTTTATACTTCCACTCTATAGATATATTACTAGCTCGAACCAATTTATCTTGTAGCACTTTTTTCATAGCTTAACAAAAATAAAATCACTCCATATTTAATACTAGCTGACCCGCGCAACTTCGTCTGCGATACAAAGGGGTTCAAACAGTACTCGCATTGCCGCATGCCTTGCCGTCGCGTTATTATTTGCGCGGCCCGCTGTGCATGTGCGTTTTATACTCGTGATAACTTCTCAACGAAAAGTCCGATTAGAATGAAACAAAAAGTAATTTACATTTAAATTAATACGATAACATAATACTTTATTTGGATAAGGATCAATATAACAATAATAATTTAACATTAAATTCATTCTTCGGACGAATTAATTTTTTTTTGAACATAAAAGCAGTTGTTGTGACTGAACTGTTATAGTTAGATATATGCTCTCGCGGACTTTTTTGTAGGTCTTACTAAGACCTAAAAACCCGTAGTACATCATTTTGTTCTATTGTCAATAGTTTTTGCAGCGTACGCATAAATAGGTTTTCGATATTACACCGTGTCTTTGTAAAATTCGATTTTCATACGGATTCCTAATTTATTTCAAAATAAAAATAGCCTATAAATACCTTCCTCGATAAATGGACATTCCAACAGTGAAATCTTGAAATCGGACCGGTAGTTTCTGAGGTTAGCGCGTTCAAACAAACAAACAAACTCTTCAGCTTTATAATATTAGTATAGATAAATAATACATACTAGAATCTTCATCATGTAATTGTAGCAAGTTTTAAGGGAGGCCTATATCCAGTAGTGGACGTCTACGGGCCGTTTGTTTTTGATGTTGTTTTTTTTCACTACCAGGCAACCTTAAACAGCAAAGGCATCAGGAATGGATAAAAGATTACTTGGAAAAAATTTACGCAACTAGAGTGAAGTGCTCTTTATGTACAACTAATCTGAGACCTGGGGAATTCAAAAAGCACTTAGAACAACACCATCGTAGAACCCTAAATCCAGCTATGCTACTGAACAAACCATGCGCTATGGAGAAGAAGCTTTTTTTCAAAAAGTGAATATTATGATGCTAAAGCAACTGTAGGATGTGTGTGTTGCAGTCTTGTAAAGACGTTTTTGTTTAGTTTTATTTGTTGCATATACTTTGGAACAATGCTTTGGTTAAAAAGTAACATATTTTTTTCCAAAATCAGCACAGGTGTGCTATAGTCAAAAATAATTTATTTATTATTGTATTAGATATCTTTCTTTCGCTACGCCTTATCCTATTTAGATGAGGTTGACGCAATATTATGTCTTGTCTCTCCACTCCTTTCTGTCTTTACATACATCATCCTTCACACAATCAGATCATCTTTTCTTCGGCCTTCCTCTCCTCTTACATCCATCTACTTTTAAATTCATCATTCGACTTGTTACATGGTTCTCATCCCTTCTCATCACATGCCCGTACCAGCTCAACCGTTTGCTTCTTAACATGTCACATTCTATATTCATTCCTCACTCTAGCCAGTCTGTTAACACCACACATCCATCTTAATTCGCTATTAATAAGTAGTAGTTGTAATATTAAGCTATTCATATATTGATAAGTTTTTAAAATTTGCATAAGTAGTACGTGCATTTTGTACTATTATAAAGTATTTTAATTATGTCTAAATCATTGCATTTTAAATAAGTGGGTTGTATTTTTCCTTTTTTTATCTAATAATTCCTCTCATTAGTATAATATATTATAGTCAGTATTAATTTAGTAAGTTTTTAAAGTATTTTAACGTTTTTGCCAAAATCAGCGTAGGTGTGCAACTAGTCAAATATATTTAATATTGTATTATATATAACTGATATTAATAAGTCTGTGTAATATGAAGATATTAAAATATTTAAAGGCTTTTAAAATTTGCATTTAAGTAGTATTTTAATTATATCCAAATCATTACATTTAAAACAAGTGGGTTGTATTTTCATATCAATATCCAATAATTATCTTTAATATAATATATTTTAGTCAGTAATAATATTAATTTAGATGTTACTGTGTCATCAAGTAGTGCGATAAAATAAGTTTTTAGTAATGTTTTTGCCAAAGTTAGTATAGGTGTGCAACTAGTCAAATGTAACTTATTTAATGTTGTATTAGATATAACTGATATTAATAATATGTAGTTGTAATATGAAGTTATTCAAATATTTATAGGTTTTAAATTTACGTGCAGTACATGCATTATGTAAGTATTTTAATAATATCCAAATCATTGCATTTAAAACAAGTGGGTTGTATATTTCTTTCAATATAGAAATATAGTCAGTAGAATTAGATATTGTGATATTAAACGAGGTAAATTAAGTAACGAGGTAAATTTTTCACATAAGCATAAATACATATGTACTAGTCAGGTATTAATTATTATATTAATTCGATATACTAGTAACTGTGCGTGATTGAATAAGTTCTTTTTTTTTCCAAAAATTTTGTTTTAAAATTTGTAGAAATATGTACTTAATCAGTCATAACTTATTAAACATTACGATATTCTATTGTGTTTTATTTTCTATCTCTAATCCTTACTATGATACATTATGGTATTCCACCTGCCTTTACCTGTACCTGTAACAACCCATTACTGCCCTCTGCTGAGCTCAGGTCTCCTCCGAAGAGGGGATTTAGGCAAAGGTGGGCCGTTTATCTGTAATTAAAATAAAACTTACCAAAGCTATTTCCAAACAGGTAGAAGGAAAAGAACAAGTCCGATTTGGTCGTATTACACCATGCTGAGTAAAAAATTATGCAGATGTAAGACATGTGGTGCTACTATAAAAGGGAATCAGACGAGACATCTGAAACTGAAACACCCTAAGCTGTTCAAACAGTGGAGTTCGGAGAGGAAATATAATAAAGAAGGTTATTATTTATATTTATCTTTGAGAGACCATTTTAAACTGCTAGATAATATTTTCGAAGCAAAGTTCTTAAAATGGCCTTTGCCAAACTCC
Organism: Trilocha varians; assembly: GCA_030269945.2. Classification (NCBI taxonomy): domain Eukaryota; kingdom Metazoa; phylum Arthropoda; class Insecta; order Lepidoptera; family Bombycidae; genus Trilocha; species Trilocha varians. Next base: position 2,484,678 of record AP028259.1, read on the forward strand.
TCTTCAGTTATGGCAGTATAAGTGTTGCCATAATGTTGATGATATATGCCAAAATATAGTTTATTCTGATAGTATTTTTTTAAGAATCTATTACTCCGCTAGGTGTGCAGTCTTGGGTTAGAATATTAAAAGAAAGCTATAGACGTATTTAAATAACTACAATAAGAACTTATAAGTTTTTTATTTGCCAAATAAATGCTAAAATTAACTGGTAACTGGAAATTTGCAAGTCTCATATAATTCGTCTCATAAGTTTTTATTAAAAACCTGACCTAAAATAAACAAGTATGTTTTTTCAAACTGGTTATATATTTTAATAGGTAAGTCGAACCGTATTGGTTTAGACCAAGACTACAGACCTAGAAACCAACAAGTCCAAAGATATCTAAAGGAGCTCGAAGAATGGAAACAAGAACACTATGAAGAACTCAAAGATTTGGAAGGTGAATGTTTTATCTACCTTAACGATTACTATGTATCTAATTATAACGTCAGTCCCTAAGAAGTCTTTTGGTTGGTCTAGTTTTGCCTATATGACCTGAATTTCGGAATTTCTTATCGGAAATTACCTCTGATTAAGAAGGACTAAATTTTTGCCATTGTTATTGGTAGTTATAAAAACTCTTCTGTTATTTTATAGCAAATAATAAAACAAATATAGCTGATACCATTATCTTATTATCTTAGGTCGAAAGCTAACATCTAAGCGCAGTTGGGTTCGCAATTACCTTGTGAAAGTCGGAAGCAGAAGGTATGAATGCAAACTATGTTCAGCGATTTTGAAGATGAATGAGGGCCAGTTTTATAGCATGAGGAGGCACGTCAAATTTAAGCACCCGGAAACTTTCAAAGAAGAAATGAAGCATTTCTACGGTGAGAAAATGAAATTGTTTTTAAATTCTCATTAGGTCCTAGTTTTTCTTGTTTAATTGGTTAAACTAACTACATCGTTAATGTGTAAGCTTTTTCTTTTGTCCAAACCACCGTCTAAAATTTATCATACTGCACAAAATATACTTCATAACCTTATGTTAATGAATGCGTATTTTTAGGATCAAGAAGATCCATTAACTTTCGTTCTATGTTACTATTGTATGCATGATCAGTAGGTATATTATGTGTCTATATACAAAATTTAACTTTATTATTTGTTTCCCAGAAAATCGTCCTCGCGACTGGGTAGCAGATTACATAATCGATATCGGTAATGATAGATACGAATGCAAACTGTGCTCTACAGTGTTGACCCTACGCGACAGAAATCTTTGTAACATGAGGGCTCACCTCAAGAAAAAACATACTAGTACATATGCAGAAGAAGTGAAAAAGAACGAACCGAAATCAGCAGTACCTGATGATGATGTGGTCGAATACGTTGTTGAATATATTGATGAAGATAATGACGATGATTCGATAAATAGTGATGAAATACTGAATGCTATAAGAGGAATAAATCGAGATGATAAAATCGATAATTCTGATGAAATTAAAGCCAAATGTGAAGATGATGTCGCTGCTGAAGTGACTGTTGAGACATTAGAAGATCCTGATATGACACCATAATTTTGAAAGAATATTATTTGCTGTACATATTATAATGATTTCAAAGTTACATTATGAAAAAACATTATAGTCTAAGTAGTTTTTTTAAATGATTACTCTATGTAGTCTGTAACAGTGTTAGGTGTTGTTTTAAAAACAGTTAAAATACCTCAATTGGTTGTCACTATTTTAGATTTAATTGTAGGTAGATGTATGTACATTTCTAGTTCATTTTCAATATTCCGGGGTTATGATTTTATTGCTCATCCAAATATCGCTTTAATGTGACCTTTTGTAAAATAAACATTATTATGCTTTACGTACGTGATTACGTATTATGTAAATCCTTTACGTAGATTGCTTTGGAATATGTTTGCGACGATCTTGTCTTTCTTACACCCTGCATTATAATATAAAAAAAAATAGTATCATTTATCGCAGAATATTTATAATGCAGGTATCACATTGTAGTTTTTAATATTTCAATGTTAGAAATGGTTTAATATGTGTAGATAAAATAAAAACGGAGATTTGTTGTTGTAAATTTTATTTTTGCACTCTGTCAAATTCTTTCCCTTTCTTTCTTTTGTTATAATATCTGTACTATCTAATAATCGTGTGATATAAATTCAGGATGAATTTAACAAGTTCTTGTATTTTGTGCTTTAATTCAATTTAGAATTGGGAATTTGTATCAAGTTGCAAACTGTCCGTTAAAAAGTGCGAGTAAATTTTCACCCAAAATTATTACAATTGTTTTTCTTTACATCAGAACTTATCCATAGAATAAGAAGGTCATCTATGAGGCTATTCATAATTACCTAAACGATACGGATCCGAAAACACTCGTAAACGAAAGAAATGAAATGATAATTAGTTGTTCACTAACTGTTATTATTACTAAACAGGTAAGATACGCACTGGCTCAAGAAAAAGAAGTTTCATTTGGGAATATTTCACCCCATTAAGTTCAACTTTGAGCCGTTGCAAATGCTGTGGTGTTATAATGAGAAAGAACGAGGCGAGACATCTAAAGCTGAAGCATCCTAAGTTTTATAACCAATGGAGGAAGAGACGGGGCATGGATGAAACAGTTGAAGGTTTGTTTATTGCGTTTGTCTATTAACGTTATTTTGTTTTGGCCGATACACAATTAAATACGTTACAGCTGTTAGCAGCTGTATTAGGTGTATCTTCCATCTATAGGACATAATTATGATCTAGAAACTACAACTAGTTCACTTTATGGTAACCAGTTACAATCGCTCATAGACCTTAGTAAGGACAACACAGCCCTCGAACCTCATTGTTTATCATGTTTTACCTAGTACTAAATAAAATTGTAAAAATTAATCCTTTTTCATTTATTTCACAGTGATTCGAACAAGCATAAAACGTTACAGCTGGGCAAGCAAATACATAAAGAAAGTTGGCGACAAACAGTATGAGTGCCAAATATGTTCACGGGTGCTGAAAGTGCCATATGGAAACTTTCATATGAAAAGGCACTTCAAACATAGACATCCAGTTATATATGAAGGAGAACTGAAACTTGAAAAAGAAAGTGGAGAAAAAACTAAAAACGATGACGTAATAGAATATGTCGTAGAATATTTGAGTGACGATGATAATCTGTCAATTGATGACGATGAACTTTTTAAAGTTATTTGTGAAGAAGAAGAGAATACGGAGGAGCAAAGTAATAAGGAAGATAATGTTGAGGAGTTTTAGTTTGGTGCTGCCGAAAAATATAATATAATTATGGAAATGTAGTTTTGTTTTTTTAATAATAAACGATTAGCTATTTTGTCTTTTTTTTATTGGCGTCTTTCACTTTGTATGGAGTGTTAGTTTGAATAATTAAGTTATATTCAAAATAAGTCTTGTCGCCGTTTCTTGGATTATAATAAAATGATTTTGGGATATGTATATCTTATTTTTTATCAACAAATGTTATTGTCTGAAAAAAAAAACACTATTTTAAGATATGATATGTTACCCATTTGGCTAATGCAATGCCAGTGAATGCGACGGCAACCACTTAACATCAGCTAGTCCAAGCACTACAAATGGAAGTAGTTGATACCACTCAGAAAAATTAGGAATTAGCAAGGCAAGTAAGTTAGTTACTGCAGTAAGTCGCCGTATGCGTAAGGAAGAATGAGACTTGAACTTGAGACTTAGCATCGTTGGTAACGGTAGCGATCTTCAACATGAACCGACATAACAGGCTTACACTGGTCTATTGATTACAAAAATCATTGTTCATGAAGTTACTCGTTTAACTTAAGATCCTGCATATAAGGTAGTGCTAGGCTAGACAAATCAAACCTAAACTAAGTATCTTGTCCATCATCAGATCTATTAAACCATATTATTGACGCATTGTCACGCGATATGTAACAGAACTGCAGAGGAAATTGGTCAAATTCAACTGACAAGACTCTACCCGAACTTACATAGCTTCATAATATGATAGTTTATTCAGTGCAAGTTATAAAAGCCTCTAAAACATATACTACATCAAAAATTTCGATTTTAAATGGAAGTGGAGATAACAACTTAGGTGGAAATTGGTTTACAAAACTGGTCATAATAGTGGTCATAATTGTCAATCAAGTAACTTATTTAGTACTAATAAATCAATTTTGACCTGAGTTTGATTTGGAACATTTTGAAAAACCACGTATAGGTGATGACACTAACAAATTAACTTTCTTCTAGGAACTTACGTCATGCTACCTAGTACCAGAGGCAAGAACCTTCTCATGCTCAACGGCTTTACATACTCCATGAACAATCGTGGCAGTGGACTCTTCTATTGCTCCAAGAAGGCTTTAAGCTGCAAGGCCAGTGTCAAGCTTAACGAAAAGGGTCTGATTGTCAGGGCTTACGAGGAGCACAATCATGACCCTCCTCATTATATGGTGACGGCCAACGGAAAATATGTTAAAATGACTTAAAAGATGAACTTAAAGATGAAGTCCAAAATAGGTCCGTCTTGTACGGATCCTGGTTTGAAAACTAAACAGTGGCAGAAAGTTTTTTCAGAGCGTCAACGTGGTCACTTTGGAAACTCATTTCAAGTAACTGTGTGTTAAAATTTGACTATTAGTGCAAAAACATTTTCTATGCTAAATCATTGTCTGGTACGTGCAATATGTGAGATGTATGTAGAAAATTACTTATTCCTTATATTGTTAAATTATAATATATTATCAATTTAATTTCATTTCATTACTTTTTTTGTGTGATGGTGTTAACACAGTGTTATCTTGGTCTTGCTGTTCAAAAATACAAGGAACTAGAGCAATAGTGCCTTTCGTCGAATTGTAAACTGTATGAAGTTGTCTAAAAGATTTTATTACCATGATTCTTTGAACGAAATAAAAGAAGCCGGTATTAGTCGAGTTCTATACAGTCTTCGCCATCTATTGTTCTAACTTAAAATAAAATTTCAGACTCAAACATTAAATATGAGATAGCTACGTCACAGAAAGGTAAGGTGTTGATGTTGGTGGACGGGTATACCTTCTCTAAGTCACGTGACAACTTCAAATGGTACTGTTCGGTACGCAAAAACAGCTGTAAGGCGTCGCTCACCGTTGATGAGGAAGGAAATATATTGTACATCAGTAATGAACACACACACACGCCGAGGTCTTATGCTAGAATGAATGACGGAAAAATTGTGTTTATTTAGTTTTTTTCGTTCACTTTTAAGTAATTGTATTTTTTTTTATAAGGTATAAAATTATTTATGTGCCTTAAACAAACTAAACATCTAATATGGGTACTGGTTTTAATAGGTACTATTGCTCAGGCTTCTCGTTTTATAATCGTAAAAAGGATTAAATCTTTTGACATAAGTTATGTGTATTTCTCTCACGTTGAAACTTCTTTTGAATTGAAAAAAGGTGAACTATACAATATGACGCATAGCCTGTTTTTTTTTTAAATATTTCCAGTTATTAATTCTCTGGGAAATTTCAGGATATCCCAAATACAATATCGTTATATCTCAATTGGGAAAAAGGATGATATTAATAGACGGATACACATTTAAACGAAGGAATCTCGAAAATAACTGGTATTGTTCCGTGTGTCGACTCAGGTGTAAAGCGCGACTCAAAACTGATGATAAACAAAATATAATATTTTTATATAATGAACATAACCATCCTTCGAAGAATTATGCTAAGATGAAAGACGGGACATATGTCCGTGTTTAGAACGTAATGACGATATTTAAAAAAAGAATGATATTTATTTAGCTGAAAAAAAAACAATAGGCACAGTTACTGTATTGGCTGTGTCTGAACTAAGCTGTAAGGCCCAAAGGCAAAACATTATTATAATTTAAGTCTAATCCCTCTTCTGAGAGCCCAGTAGTGGGCAGTAATGGGTGAGTACAGAATCTAAGTCTAACTTACCCATGCAACTTCGTCTGCATCACACAGGACCGAATAAATAAGAGTGTTCCCGTGAACTTTCTCACTATATAAGCCTTCCCTGGACTTCCACAAAAATTTCAAGACTAAAGTTAGCTAAAACGGTTCAGCCGTTTTCGAGCTTTATCGAGACTAAGGAACAGCAATTATTATATAGAAGATTATATTAATATTATAAAAGAAACTATTTTCTTATTCATATGTAGAGTTTAAAAATATTTTAATACATTTGTATTTGTATCGTGTACTATAGGTATGTGGTCATTAATACCTCCACAGGTACTTGCTTTAAGCTTTTTCTATTAACATGTTGTGCTTCGAGTATTTTGCTAATAAAACAATTGTGAGTGAAAATGAGACAATTTTTTCAATTATATAAAATTTTTCATATTCTGATAATTAAGTAATGCAATATATTTTTTAAACATCTAATGATAACATAAAGTACCGGTTTTGATTTCAGATTATCCAAGTTACAATATCGTTATGTCTCAATTAGGAAAAAAGATGATATTAATAGACGGACATACGTTTACGAGAAGGAATCAGGAGAATAACTGGTATTGTTCTGTCAGAGGTGTCAGATGTAAAGCTAAACTCAAAACCGATGATCAAGAATGTATAGTATTTTTAAATAATGAACATACTCACCCGCCGAAGAATTATGTGAAACTGAAAAATGGGAATTATGTTCGTGTGGGTAGATAGATGGAATGAATTATTCAAAATTCAAATTCTTCAAATGTGTCGGGGTTAAGACCAGAGTTGGGAGTAATAGTGTCACCCATACGTCTCATACCTACTGGTGGATGTTCAGCCATTGTTTCGTACTAAAAAAATGTATTGCCTGTAATTCGGTATACGGGCGAAAGTTTTACGTGACAACGACTCGGGCATGGTTAGCCTGCCTAAAAGCAAGAGAGACAGACATAAAAAGTGAAAGGCACGCGTGCCTCTCACTCGCTCTCATTGTGAGCGCATAACGTGAGCGGAGCGTAAAGCAGTTTCTTGAAGTGTCACCCGGCAAACCAATTTATAAGACGTTGTCACGTCAAAATATGTCGAAACCTTAGAAATATGTTACACTGACCCAAAATAAGTGATAATAAATTAGTAATAAAGTACAGTTTTAATGAGTATTTTAGTAAAATCATTTCCCTCTTTAATATATTAAGAGCATACTTTGGTTAAAAATTATCGCTAATCACATGATATAAAATATCTCTTATAATTTCAGAGTATCCAAGTTACGATTACGTTATGTCACAAGTAGGAAAAAAGATGATATTAATAAATGGACACACGTTTACGCGAAGGAATCAAGAGAATAACTGGTATTGTTCTGTTAGCGGTGTCAAGTGTAAAGCTAAACTCAAAACCGATGATCAAGAAAATATAGTATTCTTGTATAACGAACATACTCATCCACCGAAGAATTACGTGAAATTAAAAGACGGGACTTACGTTCGAGTTTAGAAAGAAGTATCTATTAAAATGTAATTGCTATTAAATAAGATAGCTACATTCTACATTATTGCGCGTTATCGAAACGGGGCTAGACAGAAAAAAATCTTACGAAAAGTTGTCACGACACTTTTTTGTTTTAGATGATTATCGTTAGATGGCGCTGTGATCAAAATCTTTTAAAACACGTTCCTTTTAAATTATACGATATCTTTTAATCGAAAGGAACTTCGTTCTATTCGGGTGTCCCATGACACCTCTCAAGTTTTTTATTATTATCATTTTGGAAGAAATCTCGAGAATAAATGGCAATGTTTTGTTAGCGGTGTCAAATGTACAGCTAAACTCAAAACCGATGATCAAGAGAATATAGTATTTTATACAACGAACATACACATCCACCGAAGAATTATGTGCAATTGAAAGACGGGACGTACGTTCGTGTTTAGAAAGAAAGAAAATTAAATATTATAAGTACCTATTATATTAAATAACGTTTTGAAAATATTCAATAGATACTATTAGTTAGATTTTTGTTAAGCCTAAAGAAAATATCATGTCTGATACATGAGCCGTAGAAACTACAGGTAGGTATAGTGATGATAATAATCAGTAACTTTATAAGTCTAAATATATATTATAAGGTTGCTTACCTTTCGTATTAGTTATTAAACTTAATAACTGACTTTGGAAACTGATGTAATTGTACTTCATTGGCTTAAATACATAATTATTCACAGCGAGACGAGGTGAAAGTGAAACGAAAAAAGCATACTTTTGTGTTACAATGCTGTGTAGAGTAAGTTGGTAATAAATCGATTAAATAATAGTTTTCCGTTTTATTTGATGATTGAAAAATGCGTAATATAATATGCTTTGATCAATATTTATTTATTTAAGGAAAGCCAGCATATTACAGTAAGATTAAGAACTAGGTAATATAGTGGCGTTACAAAGTTTCCCCTGGTTATGATTTCAGAATACCCAAGTTACAATGTCGTTATGTCTCAATTAGGAAAAAAGATGATATTAATAGACGGACATACGTTCGGCCGAATCAATATGGAAAATAACTGGAAATGTTCTGTGAGGGGAGTCAGGTGTAAAGCAAAGCTCAAAACTGATGACCAGGAGAATATTATTTTCTTATACAATGAACATACTCATCCACCGAAGAATTATGTGAAAATGAAAGACGGGACTTACGTTCGTGTTTAAGGAATTAAATTTAATTGCCGTTAAATAAGATCTATCTTTGGAGTTGGGGTGGCGATCTGAAATCACCCGACACATCGACCCATTCGGATCTTTTGTATAAAAAGTAAGATAGCTAGATTCTATATTTTATGATAATATATATTATTAGATATTAATAATATATTATATAGATAATAATATATTATTATCATTTTGGAAATACCCAGGAATAGTAGTGCGATTTTTGCCAAGCCTAAATGAAATATCATGTCTGATATATGTGCCGTAGAAACTCTAGGTATAGTTATGATTAGCAGGAACTTAATAAGTCTAAATATATCTTGTTATTATGTTTAACAAGTTTTTTGTAGACTTATTTCCGTGTCTAATATGATGTATCTTAGAGAATGATGTTGATGAGATGAATAATATTATGTATGAAAAGTATCGTGTTAAAATCCTAAGGAAACTTTTAAGTAACTTTAGATATAGTTATAAAATTTCTACTAATATAAAATGCAGTATATTTTGTAAAGTTAAGTAATAAAACAAAGATTTACCTTTGCAGTTAAGTTTTTCACTTATTTGAATTATCAGACATGGCTAATTAGTCAAATGTTTATTTAAATATTTCGCTATAATAATTCATGAAATATCGGTTGCGATGTGATGATATAATTAGGAAATATATATATATTGATTGATAGATAGATGGGAAAATTATTTTAAGGGTGTCGGATGTAAATCAAATCCTGACCATGTAATATATTTAGAACATATGTCTACGAATATGAATATTTTTAGGTCATATTGTAAGTTATATCTTCTAGTATGTGATATTAAATTACCAGTTTTGATTTCAGAATACCCAAGTTACAATATAGTTATGTCACAAGTAGGAAAAAAGATGATATTAATAGATGGACACACGTTTTCGCGACGGAATCCTCCGAATAAATGGAAATGTTCTGTAAGCGGTGTCAAGTGTAAAGCTAAACTTACAACTGATGATCAAGAAAATATAATATTCTTGTATAACGAACATACTCATTCACCTAAGCATTATGTAAAATTAAAAGACGGGACGTACATACGTGGCTCAAGATAAATGTAAACACGTGTACATACGTGGAACAAGATAGATGTAATTCATATTTGAATTAAAAGTATTTCGTTCGCTAATTCAACCTAATCCCATTCAAATGGGAACGGCGCAATATATTTTTCCCCTATTTATTCCTATTCTGACATATGACTTCTTAGTGGCGTGTATGTGTATTTTGGTCAGAGTATGTTTGTAAATAAAACCTAATATTGTACAAATTCACATCTTATATGTTCTATATGTTCAATATATGCAAATATTAGGAATAATAAGTGCATTTCCATTAAATTTACAGCATTTAATCGATTTTTATTGTTATTTCTTAAACTAATTTGTAGGTTAGGTTATGCAATGTGTATTGGTTTCTACGGACTGCACGCCACTGCGACTTCTGTCACTTAATTTTATCCTCTCCTTCTACATCCATCCACTTTCAAATCCACATTCGAAATTGCTTGAAAGTATAATTTGAAAGTTTATTCTGTAAAATTACTATCTTGAAGAGGATTGAAAAAGACAATAAACAAGCGAGGCTATCTTTTGAAATATTGTAACTAAAATACCGGTTCTCATTTCAGAGTATCCAAGTTACAATATAGTTACGTCCCGAGCTGGAAAAAAGATGATTCTGATAGATGGACATACATTTACTCGACGGAATCTAGAAAATAACTGGTATTGTTCTGCTAGCGGTTACAGGTGTAAAGCTAAACTCAAAACCAATTATGATAATATAGTATACTTATACAACGAACATACACATCCACCAAAAAAATATATAAAACTTGAAAACGGACAGTATCTTCTGGCTTAGATCTTTTCATATTTACACTTTAATTTTTTTTTTTTGTCTTGAGCCAGACTTACTACGGGTGAAAGTCAAAAAGGGGAAAACAACATCTTTTTCATTTTAGGGAGGAAGATTTTGTTGAAGGTATTCAGAAAATAAAATCATATTTAAAAAACGGTTGATGAGACGTAAACATATATTTATATATATTTATTTTACAGTGTTTTAATATGTAAATAAGGATTTTTTTTTTAATTTGAAAAAAAGTTAAATTATATCTTGCAGTTGGTTTGCACTAACTAGAATTGAATAGAATCGTGAAACTGAATTAAACGTTACAGATAAGTAAAAAAGTATCCGTATGCGATAAAAATGGCAACAATTAATCATCAACCATTAAACTTGATTTTAATTTTAAGTAGTAGTTAGAATAAGTACCAGTTTTATTCTTTTATTTTAATTATGAATAAAATTATTTATAACTCTCATTTTTTCTTGGAATTTTGATTCTTACTTGAAAATCAATAATTATGATCTGTTTAGGACAATCTGGGTGTTTATTTATTGATTTAGGTAGGACCGTTCATTTATCCATCATCATCATCATCATCAGCCTATAGACGTCCACTGCTGGAAATAGGCCTCCCCCAAACCTCGCCACATCGACCGGTTCTGCGCCGTCTGCATCCAGTGACCTCCCGCGATCTTGACCAGATCGTCGGTCCATCTCGTGGGGGGTCTACCAACGTTGCGCTTACCGGTTCTTGGCCGCCACTCTAGAACTTTTCATTTATCCATCCTGCAATAAAAGAACGGTTTCTTTTGCCTTATTTACTTCGCTCGCTATTTACCTAAAGTGAGGCCACTCCAATAAAAGCTTGAGTTTATTCACATAGATCAATCGTCCTGTGATTTAATTAAAATTAGTAGTCTTTCAATAAACATCTTATACAAGCATGTAGACGTTCACTCCCGGTTATAGACCTCTCCAAATCTTTTTTGACGTGACAACGTCTTATAAATTGGTTTGCCGGGTGACACTTCAAGAAATTGCGTTACGCTCCGCTCACGTTATGCGCTCACAATGAGAGCGAGTGAGAGGCACGCGTACTTTTTATGTCTGTCTCTCTCGCTCTTAGGCGGGCTAACCATGCCCGAGTCGTTGTCACGTAAAACTTTCGCCCGTATACCGACTTTACAGGCAACCAATTTTTTCTAGTCCTGCGCTATTTAGGTATATCTAGTTCGCGAAATCACCAGGTCGTCGGTCTTCCAATATCCTCTATGGTTGATACTATATGTTTTCTTTTAGACTCAATACCGTACAGCATAGCAACATCGCAAAAAGGGAATATGTTGATGGTCGTCGATGGCTACACATTCTCAAAATATGATAAATACACCTGGTATTGTTCGGTGCGTAAAAACAATTGCCGGGCGTCATTGAAGGTTGATGAACAAGGAAATATAATAAGAGTGAAGAATAGTCATACTCATCAACGAAGACAATATACTACGTTGCATGACGGGACCGTAGTGTTTGTATAAGTTTATGGAATTGTATATTTATGGAACTGAAAGTAGTCGAAAATCAATTGGGCCGAATCTTTGTGGCACACAACAAATGCTATTTTATTGATAAGGTTTTGCCGATAATTCTAAGTTTTTGTAAGCGTTAATGATATTAGGAGATAGATAATTATAATAAAAATATTTTAATATACTTGTTTTATTTGCATTTACAAATTCGAGCACATCTAGTCTTGTATTCATAAATTAGTTTCTTTCCTTAACCTAGTAAAATGGCACTAGTAGTTAACTGCTAAGTGTTACTAGTTTGATATTAGAGTAATCTATTACTAAAATTTGCTTCGACAAAACCTGAAATTTCTTCTTAAAAATTATATTTTTAATACCCTGCCTCCAATACTACTTATAACTTTCTGGTATATTTTAGGGGTGCCATATGAAATCGCCAAATCACAGAGGGGTAACACGCTGATGGTGGTTGATGGTTACACCTTTTCCCATCGTGAAAAATGCCGGTGGTGGTGTTCAGTGCGGAAGAACAACTGCAAAGCAACCCTCAGGATCAATTCGAAAGGGCAGATAATCTCCTTGAATAACACCCACTCTCACAGCCCTAGGAAGTATAGGAAACTGCAGGACGGAAATATAATCTTTCTTTGAAGTTTTCTGGTATATGAATTTGTAGTGAATCGAAAGATTGATGTGTTTGTGACATAAATAGTTTAGAATGGGTGAATGTAGAAAAAAAAGTTTCAAGTAATAATTAAGAATTACTTGTAGCAACCATAAGTTATTCCGTTGAAAACTCTTTAGAAGGTAGCTACCCGTGTAATGTACTTATTGAAACTATAAATACCTTTCAAGAGTAGTAAATGGTGCATTATGTAAGCCGAAAGGCACTCAGGTAAATTCATAATCTCGAGTAAGTGAATTTATTATTATAGTCGATTCACGAATCTTTCTTATATATCAACAGTACTAAAACTCCTGATAATTAAAAAGATCAGATAATTTAGAGATTTTTCTTCCTTTTATAACACGGAATAAGTATCAAACTTAGATAAACAACTACATGCAGAATTAAGTACTCTAATAGTTACTAAACGTAGTTTTTAAGATAAATGATAATAATGATAATAAATTTCGAATGTATAATAATATAAGTGTATTTGTTATAAGATAAAAATAGTATTTATTGCCGTGAGGTTGTATTGATGTAGTTGCAGTTTGCTGTCTCGAAGCTTAATCGTAGATAAAATACAATTGTAGACTTTAGAATGTACGATAATTAGAATTAAAAGTACAGAATTGGAAATACCACAAAATTAAGTTTTATTTACAAACATCACCCTTGTTTTAAAGTAATTTGGATGAAAAATATTCGAGCAAATTTTTATTTTAGGTAAGTAATTTTTATTGTTTTATTGCGAGATAGATAAACGAACTTAAGGTTCACCTGATGGTAAACGGTTATTGTCGATCATGAACCTCTGCAATGCCAGGGCATACTCGTGGACATACAAGTACCTACTTGGACACGTCTACAAGTGATAGATATAGGACGCTGTGGAAAAAGGTTGATTACTTTTTCTTTGTCAGGTGGACGAGGGCATACTTATTTGTCAAAAAAGATAATTTATTTTCGGCCAAAAATGTTTTTTTTGTAGATTCGTCTAATTTTTGATAACTTGTTCAAGCGTTTGTCCATTCACACTTAAACACTTTCTATTTCAGGGTTTCCAAACTACCACATCGTTAAATCCAAATCTGGCAAGGAGTTGATACTAATCGGCGGTTTTACTTTTAGCCAAAAAAAGCCTAGCTACTGGCGTTGTTCGATCAAAAGATCAAAATGTAAGGCAAGATTGAGAACTGATAATTTGGGCAATATTGTTTTGTTATATAATACTCATAATCATATTCCTAGACGAAAATGCAAGTAGTAAATCATGTTAGTCATTATAATAATTTAAAGCACAATATTGTCTCTACGAAAAGCCGATGCCGATTGCCAAAAGTCAACATTTTGATGATTTCTTTACGTAGGTAGCGGCCCCGCAATGTCTTCTGGCAATGCAGAGGTCGTGAGGTCGTGAGGATCGTGAGCGACGGTAATCGCTTACGATCAGGTGGTCGTTAGCTCGTCTGCCTGCGTGGCAATAAAAAAAAATTGTCCTCCAGATGTCTTTAATGGAACTGCAAGATTTGAATTTTTCAGATAGTTTTGTTAAATAAAAGTCGGTGGTTATCGTGTTGTAATATAAATTCAAATTGTAAGTTCCTTTTTTAAAAAAAAAATGCTATTGTGAACATGTTTATAATACCCAAATATACGTAAAATGAATTTAAATATATCTTACAAAAATGAAATCGAAGACGGCTAATGTTATACTTTAAACAGTAAGTTGTAATTTATTTCTAATTTACGTGACTAATAAATTAAACTATCATGGTGAATTTTATTTATAACAAATGGTGATGGTCATGTTCCATATTACAGAAATGTTATAACCCATATCCCTCATAAAACAGTGTCTTAGTGCTTTCTTATATTTGTGTAAATTTCTATAGTATTTCACATTTCTCATAATCTGTGTTTTGTCTACAGTAATTCCGTACGACATAGTTCGGTCACAGACTGGAGGTCAACAAATCTTAGTTGGAGGCTACGCTTTTACTCACAATAAGGCGAAACTATGGCGTTGCATCTCCAGAACTTACTATAAGTGCACAGCAAAACTCAAGATCGATGATAAAGGAAAGATTACTTTTCTCATGAACACCCACAATCATCCTAAAAGGACATACTTCAGAGGAGCTGATGGAATATTGACAAGGGTTTAGAAGAAGAAGAAGAATATCTTCACTGAAAAGACAAAGCGTCAAATTAGCAAATAAAAATTTATAAAAAAAATATGAGTTGAAACCATGAAACCTTTAGGTATATTCAAAAGCATTTTAATTAATTAACATATATTCGAAGTGCTTAATCATGTATTGGACTAGCTTTAAGAAAATGACCAAATATAATAATATAGTGGGCAAGACCTAATACAACACAAAGTATATTGTGATGGTATGTTAGTCGACAATAAAACATTTTATATGTGATTGTATACAACACATAATATATTGATCTTTCTAAACTATTTAAGTATTTTAAGTCTGATCTTCAAGCCGAGTGGTATGGTTTTGGTAAGTCCAACAATAATTCCTTTTTGCTAAGTATATTTAAGGGATCTTTTATTTTTATTGTTCCTAAATAATACACCTCTGGGTATTCTATATTTAAGGGTTATAAACATTACCTAAATCTATGTAAATTTCTGTTCAAAATTATCAATGACTGCATCTAATGAGTGCCTTTGTAGTGCAATAATAATTTTTATTAATACAAAAATCTCTATTATAACTATATAGACTGTTATTTACAATTAGGAATAGTTATTAAAAATATAAATAATCGCATCTCTATTTTTTATAACTATATTATACATTTCAATATACTCGTAATATCTTAAGCTTTAAATATATCAAACGTTATATTAAGTTTTTACTATGTTTAAATATTTTATCTCAATAAATGAGACTTATATTAATTATATTTGTTTTATTTCATATCATACAATAGTATTCAAATCATCATACTCTTTTTCTAGCATTCATTTAGTTCTTTTAGTATCATCACAATTACACCTATTCAAATTCACACAAAGCTTCGAAGTTGAAATGACTTGAAATTTATTGCATAATTTACAGCATTTGCATACAAAAGAGTTTTACTTATTAAAGATATATTTGCTTTTCTTCCACAGAAAATATTCCCTACGATATAGTCAGGTCTCAAACGGGCGGGAAACAAATTCTAGTCGATGGTTACGCCTTTACTCACAACAAGAATAAACTATGGGTCTGTATCTCGAAGAACAATTACAAGTGTACAGCGAAACTGAAAATTAATGATGATGCGAAGATAACCTATCTTTTGAATCACCACAACCATCCTAAAAGACAGTACTATAAAACATCTGATGGGACTTTTATGAGACTTTAAATTCCAGATCTGAGTTATTAGAAAATCTTCTTTAACTCAACCTTATCCCATTCAAATAGGGTCGGCGCTATATATTTCATTTCTCCATTCATTCCGAATAGGTAATTTGACATTACAAAGTATGGATACTTATTTTATATTATATATAGTTTCATAAGTATGTTTCGAGATTATTATTGACTTTATTGAAATAAAAGGTATCAATTTGTCTGATTACCCAATGAAGGAAGCTTTTAAAAATTTATGTCTCCCTTCCAGCAAAACTTTTTTTTTTTATTGCCATGTAGGCAGATGAGCCAACGGGCCACCTGATCGTAAGTGGTTACCGTCGCTCATGAACCTCTGCAATGTCAGAGGACATTGAGGGGTCGCTACCTACGACCTAACTTTAAGGACCCTCCTCAAGCCTCGTTTGAATAAGGACAAGTCATAGCGCTCTGGGAATACCAAAGAGGAGAGCTCATTCCAGCAAAATATAATGCAGAATATTTTTTGGTTTATGTGGGTATATAAGTGTTCAAGGATTTTTTTTCTTTGCCTTGCATAATTTTGGATCCTGTACATACTAAGATTATATGTATCAATTTAAAGTAATTATTGTATAGTCATTTATATTGTCATGATGTCTAAATTTTGTAATCCTACTATCCTATTAAGACTCCAACTTCATGTCAGAATTTAAAAACATCGTTTGTATGTTAAAAAGTTGATAGTGAATATCATATGTAAATGTTTTTGGAACGAAGTTCCTTATCGAGTGTTATCGAAAGGGGGCTAGACGGAAAAAAATCTTACGAAAAGTTGTCACGACACTTTTTTGTTTTAGATGATTATCGCTAGATGGCGCTGTGATCAAAATCTTTTAAAACACGTTCCTTATTTGTTTTAGATGATTATCGCTAGATGGCGCTGTGATCAAAATCTTTTAAAACACGTTCCTTATCGCGCGTTACGTTAGGAAAAAAAAAGATATCTTTTAATCGAAAGGAACTTCGTTCTATTCGGGTGTCCCATGTCACCTCTCAAGTTTTTTTTATTATAAGATATGCACAAGATATCGCACAATTTTTAAGTAATGCTTGTCATTATTAATAGGTATAGGAATGATATAATTTAAAAACTTTTTACTGCATAAGTACTATTAAATTAATATTTATGATTTATATACAGTTAATAAAGAATACTATATTTTCTTGATACAATTTCGACAAGAAATGACCAATTTTGATCAAAATCTTTTAAAACACGTTCCTTATTTGTTTTAGATGATTATCGCTAGATGGCGCTGTGATCAAAATCTTTTAAAACACGTTCCTTATCGCGCGTTACGTTAGGAAAAAAAAAGATATCTTTTAATCGAAAGGAACTTCGTTCTATTCGGGTGTCCCATGTCACCTCTCAAGTTTTTTTTATTATAAGATATGCACAAGATATCGCACAATTTTTAAGTAATGCTTGTCATTATTAATAGGTATAGGAATGATATAATTTAAAAACTTTTTACTGCATAAGTACTATTAAATTAATATTTATGATTTATATACAGTTAATAAAGAATACTATATTTTCTTGATACAATTTCGACAAGAAATGACCAATTTGGTGTAAATAAAATAATATTATAATGGTGATTATTTATAAAGTTAAATAATTTAAGTTAGAATATAAGTACAGTAAGTTAATAATTTTTATTAACAAACCGAAAATTATTTATTTGTCAAAAATAAAATATAGATCGAGTTCTGTATTTTATTTACAAAATTATTTATATCGAGTAAATCTGTATTTATATATGTTAAAATTTTATGATACATTCTTTTAAAAAGCTATAGAATATATTGTGAATTCATAATAATACAGAAATAAACGACATATATAAACTTTTGGCTTTTGAATATTTATTCCTCATTGTTTTGTTATATGCTATCTGAATATTGTCTCTTAGATTTAGAGGCTAAATAGAGTAACCAAATGTTAACAGCTTTTCGCAATCATGTGATTAATGTGGTGCCTGTAGTCAAGTGTATATGACCCTAAGAGGAACAACAGGGTTTATGCTACATATTGTATAGGTCGCCTATATACACATAGAGCTGTTACGCACTGTCGACTTATTGGCGGCGACTCGCCTCTCGGCGACCGAAACATAGGCAGAGACCGAGCGACCAAGTGCGTAAACGCTAATATAAACTAACTAAGTGACTCGCGCAACTTCGTCTGCGTTACAAAGGGATTCAAAAATTGTAGCCTATGTGTTATTCTGATGTATAAGCTACATTGTGGTAAAGTTTCATTCAAATCCATTCAGTAGTTTTAACGTGAAAGAGTAACAAACATACATCCATACATACAAACTTTCGCCTTTATAACATTATTATGATAGAACTCACAGTTGCCGAGAGACAAGTCGCCGGCGACAAGTCGACACTGCGTAACGCCTCTTAGGGACAGACAGCGTCAATCGACTTTGTTTTATACTATGTGATCTTTTCTTCTAGAATATATAGAGTGCTCCATAGTCAAGTCTCAAAGAGGTCGGGATTTGGTCGAAGTCGATGGTTACGTCTTTGCGCAGAATTACAAGAGGAATTGGGGGTGTAGGAAAAACGGATGCAAAGCAAGATTGAAGTTTGATGAGAGCTTGAAGACGATAGTATATCTGGATAGGGAACACTCTCACCCACCGAAGAAAAGGTGGAAGCAAAAAGATGGGACAAACGCACAGTCTGATATAGAGGTTTTGTGATATAATGAGATGGTTTTATTTGATTAGTTTTTGTGTTGAACCCGTAATTAAATGGTGTGATTTTCTATTTAATACAATGAAATTAAATATTTTCTAAATTGTCATTGCTTTACAAGAAATGATTTTTAATCATTAGGAAATACATTAAATTTGTTCTTTATCGATTTCGAAAGTCGATGTAGAAATGTGGACCTTAATGGAAAAATAAACGTAATACAAGAATTACACAAAATGGCAAAAGGTAAATCTACATCATAAGCTCGTAGACGTCTACTGCTGGACCTGTAAGTAGATCCATTCACAAGCCCAGCAGTAGACGTATACGAGCTTACTCATACTCATACTTGGTCATCACACTTTAAAACAAGCAATTGAAAATATTGGCAACACCTGCTTTTTGCACATAATCACTTTTCACTCTAGTAACATTGTAATTGTTTATAAAATGTCGAGTCTATACATATAATAGACAAATGCCAGTTTTGTTTTGTTTCCAGTTGATTGGTTAATATAAACAAAAAAAGGTTTCATAAAAGAAATATTTTCAGACATAAAATTCATATATCTATCAAGCACTCGGAAATTATTAATGGCGGGTAAATATACCTTCGCTCACGCCACGAACACCCACTACTACTGTTCCAAGAAGCAGAAAGGCTGTAAAGCCAGGATACATCTGAGCAAAGATGAGAGTACCATCACTTTCATTGAGAACATCCATGGGCATCCTCCTCCGGTATACGAGATTGCGAAGAACGGGTATTATGTTAAAGTTATGGGGTGAAGTATGCCTAATCAAGTCAATACGAGAAACAATGTATTGCATACCGTAGGCTTTCAATATTGAGTAAACATTAACAATGAATATCTATTTAATGCTATATACAGGGTGTTAAAATCCGATGAAACAATACTTTCACAGCAAATAGTTTACTTGATGTAGATGCCATCCACCAAGTCTGGGTTTTCTAGGCGTAATATATCATAAGTTATAACTAATCAAAAAAACGTGTAAATTTGCGCGTGATCAACCCTACCGTACTAACCTACACCAGCTAAAGACTTAAGCCGGCTAGTCACCTCCTGTATCATAGAACATTGTAATAATACACGGGACAAAAATCACATTCTAAACAGGATACATACGCCTGTGTGCGTGTCAATAGATATAGCACGCTAAATGTAGGTCAGGGTAGGGTTGTCAAAAATAATACAAAATAATAATTTTTCAACTTTGTATGGGAAAATAAAGTAACTATCTCCGTTTCTAAAGTATGTGTATATGATTTGAAATGTGATATGGATTAAGCCCTCAAGGTATTGTTTCACCGGGCACCAACACCCTGTATATTTAATTGAAATACATTCCTCATTTTCATTATTTACGTTTACTTAGCAAAAAAGTGAAATAAATTTGTAAAAAATTAAGTCACAATATTGAAGAAAAAAACCGTTTAATAAAGAGTAAAATACATGCACGTTACTGTGTCCAAAATGTTTAAAATAAATGTTATTTAACTATATAATTAATAAAAAGTATGCCACAAATAAAGTATGTCTATGTCTAATTATTGTGGTTTTGATTGATGTTGTTTTCTACTAATTTTTTTAGCTTTTAGGTAGCTTCTATTTAAGTTAAAAATTGCTTTATTTATAAATATCAGATATTTTGTCAATAAATTTCTGACGATTTGTTTTATGATTATATAATTAGGAATATAGTGTAAACCAGTATTATTTTAGCTTTATCTATTTCACATAATATAATACTCTCATGAAAATTGTGGCCTACGAAGTAAGTGCTGTGTTAGTTTTTGTAGAAACAAGGATTTTTACTGTCGCATAGATACCTACAGTAATAAAAGTATTTTGGTAAATACCTTCAAAAGTATTAAATAATACTTTCATGCATTTTCAACGGGTTCTTACCGCGATATTTAATTAATTGAAGTGTCTCGATATTTCGCTCGATTTAAGAGCAAACAAATCTGTCTACCCTCTTTCTCGTTCGCTTTTGGGTGGTACCACTGGAACTCGAACTCACATCACGACCGCAGTATCCAGTCTTCTCGTGATCATGACGTTTGCAACAACGTTGAAATATCGAGACAACTCAATTATTTAAATATCGCGGTAAGAACCCGTTGAAAATGCATGAAAGTATTATAGAAAACCGCGAGTGTCTGTATAAGTATTAAATAAAATAAATAAATAAAATAGTATTTAACATTTATTAGAGTTTTAAATAACGCTGTGTTTAGTTTTAAATTAAGTAAGATATTTATTAAATAAAGTTTCTAGTTTCTCCGGTGATGTCTGTTTATTTATTACCTATTTTTAAGGGGTGACTTTTTTCGTTTTACAGATGAAATAGTCTATTTAATATGATGACTGTCAACTTTGTTTATACAGTCTTAAAAAGATTTTAAATACCAATTACATTGTACATAAGTCTCATTTATTTTTCTGATAATAAACTAGTAACATTTTACAAAAATGAAAATGACCAACTTCTATTTTAAAAATAGCATATAAACTACCAATTCGATAAAGTACACCCAAGGAAAGTTGGTCGATAGAGCAAAGCAATTACGGCACGGCAATGGTTAGTAGTGATTGTCGCTCATGAATCTCTATAGCGGCGAAAACACTAAGAGGTCTCTTTAAACACTCGCGGTTATCTACATCACTTACACTATTACTAAACTAATTAATTAACTAATTTAATCGGGGTGACGGCTTCAAACTATCATGTATGTGGAATCCAGTGTTAGACGAAAATAAAGAAAATAAAGCCAAAAAATCTAGTTTTGAGACGGCAGCCGATACTGTCAGTGTGGTATGTCGAAATGTGAGATCGAGTTCCAGTGGTACCGGCAAACGAACGAGAAAGAGGGTAGACAGATTTGTCTGCTCTTAAATGACCTACCCGCAGTTCCTCAGTCTTCCCGTGATCATGGCGCTTGAACATTGCGGAAATATCAGGATTGCTCAATTAAAAATAATCGTGGTAAGAACCCGTTTAGTAATAGTGTAAGTGACTAAGAGGTCTACTTACAGCCTACTGAAAAGATGTTTAAGGCTCGATAGAAACACTAATTATTGCTCTTGGTAAAGAACAAAACAAGCTTTATATTAAATAAGATAGACCAGTCGTGTTAGGGCTCGTTTTACTTGTATTAGGTAGCTCTACTACTACATAATATCCAGGATGTTAGTTTGTATTTGAAAGTGTTCATTAAAAGTCTTATTAAATAATTCGCCTACATTTTCAGATATACAGTTCATAAATTTATCCGAATCAAGAAGACTATTAATGGTCGAAAAATATACGTTTGCTCCAACAACTCCGAGACATTATTACTGCTCCAAAAAGGGCAAAGGGTGCAAAGCAAGAATCTTCCTAAATAAAGACGAGACTGAAGTTATTTTAATGGACAACACTCATGATCACGAGCCTCCGGTTTATAAGAAACTACCGAACGGGTTCTACATGAAAATTTCGGCTTAATAAGATGCCTGTATTAGGTTTGGTGATGTGGTAATGCAGAGGTTGTGAAATTATGTTTTTGACCGACTTCCAAAACGGAAGAGGTACTCTATTCGTCTGTTTTTTGAAACGAAGTTCCTTAGCGCGCGTTATCGAAAGGGAGCTAGACGGAAATTCTTATGAAAAAGTTGTCACGACACTTTTTTGTTTTATATGATTAATGCTAGATGGCGCTGTGATATTTTATTTAAGTTAGGTATTATAACTTAAAAAAAATATTTTTTTTACAATTCCCTCACTAATTAATCGAAAGGAACTTCGTTCCGTCCGGGTGTCCCTTGACACCTCTCAAGTTTTTTTATGTTTGTTCCTTCGTATCATTAATTTGTGGTCGGTGGACCGATTTGGATGATTCTGGTGTCAAATGAAAGGTGAGGTTCGTTATAAGTCCCATTTTTTTTAATCCGCGGTGTTCCCGGAGCGCTATGACATGTCCCTCTTTAAACGAGGTTTATGAAAAGTCCTGTATGGGTAGGCGACAGATAACAGCCCGTCATTGCTCTGGCATTGCAGAGAGCGACGGTGACCGCTTACCATCAGGTGGGCCGTAGGCTTGTTTATCTATCAAGCAATAAAAAAAATATTGAACAAGTTTTTTGTATCTGTGTTTAAAATGTGATTTTTAATGGACAATTCTTCATTATTGTTAAAAAATATTGTGCTATCTACACTTGGGTGAATGTGAGTTATTGTAATTGAATCTCTAGCACTTTCTAAAAAGAATGAGTAAAAGCAACTAATCATGTCAAAATATATTTTAGCCTAGTAAAGATAAAATAATGATGGTAGATATTGTTCAGAATAGTAAAACAATTAGTTTCGTTTGTTTCAAAGTACTGTGCTGTATAAATGCATAACTGCACACTCTGTAGCTCGGATCTCTTCAGGATAAGGGAATGCAGGTTTTTCCTTCACTGTCTTTAGCTAATGGTAATATAATAAACTTTCATGCATTTTCAATGGGTTCTTACCACGATATTTAATTAATTGAGTTGTCTCGATATTTCAATGTTGTTGCAAACGTCATGATCACGAGAAGACTGGATACTGCGGGTCGATTTAAGAGCAAACAAATCTGTCTACCCTCTTTCTCGTTCGCACATACGAAATAATTTCTGTTCTAGACGTGGTGAGAAGTATTAATTAGAGCCCGAACTTGCTTGATACTTTCTATTTATATTGTTTACATTAAAATTATAATAGGTAGTAGTAATCATTTTAGTTAAATTTATTATTATAACTAACTTTTGCCCGCGACTTCGTTCTCGTGGACTTCAGGTTCGTCCCGTATTATCAAAAATTGTAGCCTATGTTTTATTCTGATGTATAAGCTATATTGTGGTAAAGTTTCATTCAAATCCATTCAGTAGTTTTTACGTGAAAGAGTAACAAACATACATCCATACATCCATACTTACAAACTTTCGCCTTTATAATATATATTAGATAACGAGAAAGAACAGCTCTAAAATATAAGAAATACTTCTCATGTTAGCGAAATATTAAAATTTGAGATATAAAATATTAATTAGTTGTGAGTAATAAATGTTGTTCTAATTCAATTCGTTTCATTATTTTTGTACAACGAACCCTTCTCTCATATGATGCCTTCAACTGAGATGTAATCTAAATAGACTTTTATCTAGTAGTACCGTCTAAATATGACATTTGAAATACAAAGATAAGTTGATACATCAGTTGTAATTACACTAATTACGCATGTACTTCGTAATTCTAGCCGAACCTTATTTTTAATATAATAAAGCCTTTTATGCGAAAAAAAAACTGATTGAGACGTTTATTGTGTACGCCATGTTGGGCGCCAACTAGCTTAGCTTCGGATAGAGGTAGTCGTTGGTTTTTATAAAATAAAATTATTGATAAACAAACATTGTAAGTAGCTATTTATAATACTAGTCGCGAAAACTTATTAATTTAATTTTTTTATTAACTCTTAGTTTTCCTCAAAATTCATAATAATCATTTTTTTTTTCAGAGTACGTCTTCATCCCAGGTCTAAAGTATAAATTGTTGATGTACCAGGGATTTACATTCGCTCGTATGAACCACGATTGTTATTACAAATGTTCTCAAAAGAGGAGAGGGTGCAAAGCAAAAGTGACGTTAAATAAAGAGGGAGCTATCATGTATGCTGACAACAACCATTCTCATGATCCTCCCAATTATCATGTTACCAACGATGGAAGATACATACTCATATAAAACGGTGTGGAGTAATAAAATTGACTTTAAGATAGGAAAAAAGTACTTTAAAAGTAAAATTATACTACAGCTCAAGTTTCTGTCATATATGTTTCGTAATAAAATTTAATTTTAACTATAACAATTTTGTTTTTTTCTCTTATATCTCAGGACCCCCTCCTAAAGGAAAAGACTCGTTTTTTAAGACTTATTTATCACCTTTCAGGATACACATTTATACCGACGCAAAAGTACAGACTGCTAATGTACCAAGGCTACACATTTGCCCAAGTCAATAAGAACAATTACCATTATAAATGCTCTCAACGGCTGAAGGGTTGTACGGTACAAGTCAAGTTAACTGAAGATGGGAGTATATACTACAGTTCCAAAACGTCTGTGCACAGTCACAAGCCTCCGAGGTATCATGTGACGAAGGATGGAAATTATACCAGGATTGAGTGAAATGCTCTAGTTTGTAAGGTTTTATGGTTTTTTATTAAAGTAGATTGGATAAAATTTTCGCAATGTTGAGTTTTATTTTGAGTTGAGCAATCAGTGTAATTTGAGAATTTAGTATTTATTTAATCAGTTACGGCTATCTACGTCTCTGATTGCTTTTAAATGACTTTTCGATCTGTATTCATTCTTCCTGTCTCCTTAGGGCTCGCAACAGCATACCTACTCATATAAACTATACTTTACCAGAGCATCCAGAAAAATTACAGTTATACTCCTAAACCTGACTGCATCTACTTATATTTTGATTTTTTTTTTTATTTTATTAGGCTCGTTCGTTGTCTCCGAGATTTTATGTTTATTATAATTGGTGGAAACTATGCTGGTTTAGTACTGTATTATGTGTGAAATTTATTATTAATTGTGTGCTGTTTGTTTCCTAAATAAATAAATCTAAATTCCTTACTCATAACAAAGTTAACAAGCAATACTTCAAGACAAAGGTTTTACAGAACTCTCCTTTTTCAGACTACATTTTCATACCAACTCAGAAGTACCAACTGCTCATGTACAAAGGTTACACATTTGCCCAAATGCACAGCAACCGTTACTATAAATGCTCTCAGAAGAAGAAAGGATGTAAAGCTCAGGTGAGACTGGATCAGAATGGTCGAATATGCTACACTATTACAGATCACTGTCATGAACCTCCTAGGTATCATATAACTAAGAGTGGAAAGTATGTGTTTATTTAGAATGGATTATACATCGTCGCCTCAGTGCTTGTTTGGCCAATCTGCACTCGAGCAAATTTTACAGGAGACAGCAAACAAGCACGGAATTTTCGTTAAGTGCCGTGTTGAGAAAAAAATTGAAATGAGATTTTTAATGTTTTAGAATTGAATATTTTGAAAAAATATTTTACCAGTCGGATGGAAATTTTATTCTGCTATACTGCATTAAAAAGTATTTTTTGTAAAAAATGTCAGATTGGCCAAACAAGCACTGAGGCGACGACATGTAAAGCTTTTAGCGATACTAGGCCTAGATCATCAGCAAGTATTTTTGTGCCATTATGTTAAATTCTGTTTTTTAAGAATTCCTTCTTTTTAGCATAATGTTCGGCAATGTATTTAATAGTGTCATAGGCTGTTTAATTATTATAAAATTATTTAATAACTGTTTCCCTTCTTGGCGTAGATATTGTTGCGTGTTTAACTAAGCTATCAAAAGCCATCATGTTACGTATATTATTGTGAGATGCATTGCGAAACCTATAATCTATGGGTTGAGATGGGATTTTGAGCAAATATTTTTTAATTTATTTTAGTAAATATGTGTGTAAGAACTACAGTACCTCTTGTTGTAGTAAAAATATCCTTTAAATGTAATTATAAAATATTATTTGTGTTGAAATAAATTTCTTAAATAAATCGTTTTTTGTCTATTATTACATTGATAAATAACTTTACTAAACAAATAACAACATTTTGCTTTGTAAAATGCAAGTTTTAACTGTTTCCTTGGCTAACATTTACAATACCAGATCCCTATATCACAAAATTTATGTAAGGTCTGGAGACATTGAAAGACAACTATTAGAAAAACCGTATTTTTACAGATGTAGTTCGCTACGTTCGAGCACGAGGCGATTCCCAAATCGCCATATACCGTAACTACAGCTACTCGTTTCAGAACAGCAGCAGCGATTATAAAACTATGAAGTGCTCGAAAATCTCAGGTCTTAGGTGCAAAGCGAAACTCAGGATATCTAACAATGGACATGTTGAAGTTGTTAACGAACACAATCATGATCCTGCTAGTTATACCATTACAAGAGACGGAAAGTTTGTAAAACATTAGACATTACATCTTAGTAACCATAAATTGTATCTTAATCTTCTCTATCATCCGGAACACGACACGCCACGAAACACCACGATACGACATGATAATATACGACAAGATGTGTTTTTGTAAAGTGAATATGTAGCTGTAACTCGGTCTTTTCGCATTATTTTATGTGTAAAATTTATAAAGTGGCAGTGTTAAATAGTGTGTTAACGGCGTAAATAGTGTGTTGAGGTACAATGACGGTGTAAATAGTCGACTTTCGTTTAATTTTGTCAGGAATGACGTCACAATGTCCACTTGAACACTTGATGATCAATACTTTTGAATAAAAACTTCAAAATGACTTCAAACTTGAAAATGAGTTTTAACAGTTTATTACTTTTACATCAAGAGGTCCGTTCGCCTCGACAATTCAAATACGAATGAATAATAACAGCGGCCAACGCCTGTATTTATAGCAAGTCTCCACTTCCAACCACCCGCACTATGAATAGGTTGGTTTCCCTTGTTATCACCTCGTCATATATATGAGTCAATAATAGTGAGTCTAATGAATCATTCCCACAACGAATAACTGACTCTCAACTATGATATCTTTCCTAGTTATAAAACATATTTATTTCTGTAGATCAGATACTTTACCTCCGAACCCCTAAAGGTACGAGTACTATATTCTACAAAGGATTCACATTTGCACGATACCGAGCTGGGTCCAAAATGTTGATCTGTTCAAAAAGACTTCGAGGGAAATGTAAGGCTCGCATCAAGATTGACGACCAAGGGAGTATTCTATGGACCAATCTGAATCATAATCATGAACCGCCAGATCATGTCATCACAGATAATGGAGTTTATATCAAACATTGAAGATGAATAGATGTTTCCAAATATTTCCAAAGAGGTTTTTTTGTGATAGGAGGAAATAGCTGGACTTCCACACGCCCCGAAGGTGGGGTATGTGGGATTCGAACCTTACAAAAACCTACGAACCTCGGCTGAGGACAGAATACATTGATTAAAGTACTTATTATGTTTCATTCTTAATACCTTCACCAAAACATTTTAAAAAGGCAGTTAATATTGAAAAGGTGAAGACGGGGCTTAACAGCGTCAATAACCATTAATGAAGCAACCAGGTAGGCTCCTTTCTTTGCCTACACATAAAAATAATAAAAAAAAACTCTTAAACAATATTCAATTAGTTCTCTACATATTTTTCATGTAAACCAAAAAAGTTACTGTAAGTAGTATTTGATTCACATATATAAGTCCTGATTCATACAAAAAAGAATCACAACTTTTCTTATCTATATACAGGGTGTTATTGCCCGGTGAAACAATACTTTAAGGGCTTAATCTATATCACATTTCAAATCATATACACATACTTTTGAAACGGAGATAATGACTTAATTTTCTCATACAAAGTTGAAAAATTATTATTTTGTATTAATTTTGACAACCCTACCCTGACCTACATGTAGCGTGCTATATCTATATGCCATTTTCACGCACACAGGCGCATCCAATCGCAATTTTAGAGTTCCGTACTATAATAAACTCCTACTAATAGAAAATTAACACGTAGTTTTGATTAGTTATAACTTATGATATATTATGCATAGAAAACCCAGACTTGGTGGATGGCTTCTACATCAAGTATACTATTTGCTGTGAAAATATTGTTTCATCGGATTTTAACACCCTGTATAGTAAAATTATACCAATAACTTCATTTCTTATCATTTCTAGCCATATTTCTTGTTGCAGACCAAATACTGCATCTTCGAATCCCAGCAGGAATTGGAACCTTTTTCTGCTGCCGGGTCCTTGACATTGGTCTGCTCAAAAAGGACCCGGGGTAAATGCAAGGCTCGGATCAAGCTGAGACATTCTTTGGGCTAATCTTAGTCATAATCATGCATTCCCAGACCATGTCATCACCCCAAACGGACTGAACATAAAACAATAGGCAGGTGTATCGGTAGTGTCATCAAGGTGAAGTTTTTAGAACTACTGGATATAGGTGCTGACCAGTCTTGCATTGTCTCCATCCAAGTGTCTCCACCCTGTTTAGGTTTTTGGCTTATTTCATAGTCAATCTGCCGAACATGATGTCCACAAAACCAGACTTTAGTGATGGCCTTGCAATTACCCTCATCAGAAATTAAATGCTTCCTGTTCCTGTACCAAACCATTACTGCCCACTGTTGGGCTCAGGTCTCCTCAGAAGAGGGATTAGGCATAGTCCACCACGCTTGCCCAGTGCGGATTGGGGACTTCACATATCTTCAAAGGATTTTTAGAACCCTTTTCCGACATGCAGGTTTCCTCACGATGTTTTCCGTCACCGTTTTTAGCCAGTGGTGTTGTGAAAAATTGCACATAAATCTTTTTCACATTTAGATTTAGAGGTACAAGCCGGCTGGATTTGAACCCGCAACCTCCCGTTCGGAAAGAAAAGTAAAAGTCGTGGTGGCCGAGTGGTCGAAATGCTTAACCTTACTAAAATTGAAATAGTTTACGTATGTATTGGTGTTATTTGGTCACAAAAAATATTCTTTGGATTTATTAAACAAAATTTTAGTTTGTGTGGTTTGCTTTATCCCTTACTTCATTAAACCTTACTATGTAGCTCGCTAGGTTCTCCATTGCATTAGAAAACATTTTTTGATTGTTAGTGTTCCAAATCTAGCTATAATCATTATTGCAGAAAAAATCTTCTACGTTCGGACTCCGACCGGCGCAAGAGTCATACTTTACAAAGGCTACACGTATTCGCGAAGCCGTGCCGGGTCCAACCTCTTCATCTGCTCAAGAAGACTGGCAGGTCGATGCCGTGCCCGAATGAAGCTCGACGAGGCAGGAAATATTTTACGAAGTGATCTAAACCATAATCATTTTTATCCTGCATATTGTGTCACTTCAGATGGAACGTATGTAAAGAGCTAGGTGTTTTAAAAGAAGAAATATATCGAGGGTATAGTATATAAAAATGCTTTTTTAGTCTATCTTGATCAGTTTTTTGCACTCTTTCTAGTAGTGTAATCAAATAAGAAGAATACAGTGTAAAAAAAGTTAGTTGACGTAAAAACCCAATAAATTCCCCTTGTTTAGCTTGTTTAGAACCTTTAACTTTGAACATTTCGAAAGTAACATTCGACACTTATTCAGTTTTAGCACTATACCCTCGATATACTTTTGAAGAAATAAATGGTAGGTATTAAACATTACTAACGAACTGAGGAATTCAACGGATTTCGATTCAGTACTTATAACAATTTCGACCAAAGAAAGATAAACTCGTCTCCTAAAGTACATCTTTATTAATTCATTAAAACTTTGATTATAACGACTGTTTTATTTTCCCTTTCTATCTATTCGGTAGACAAAGATATGATGACATTTTTAGAAATTTAAAAATTTTGTAACATTCAAACCCAATAAGACGACTTAAATACACAGTCTATTCATCCACATCTTAAACAACTCTTCTTTATCTTTACTCAGGGTCATTGTTTATGACTATGCCACTCCATTTAAACAATCCTTTGTTCTTCATTCCTCAGACACCTTACGATACTTGCAAACGCCTGGGGGACTCCAAATTGTCTTACATGAACACTACAGTTACTCATTACGTCGTATCAGCAAAAATCACAAAGTATTTCTGTGCTCAAGACAAATGCGGGGAAAGTGTAGGGCTGTCCTCAAAATTGATGAAACAGGAAGCGTTAGTAGAATATACGAACATAATCATGTACCTTGCAAATATATTATAAAGAATGGGCTATATTTGAAGTTATAGTTGATGGGAGAAAAATGATAAGGTATATTACGCAATCTGCACATTTTACCTTGTTTTAAAATAATTTAAATATAAATTAATTTTGAAAGTATTTTGATTTTATTTGTCCAGTGTTTTTTTGTTTGGAATACAAGAAGTTTGTAGTGGTAAGGAGTAGAACTCTCTTAGATACCTCACATTAAACGCGCAGAAGTCGATCATCGCTATAGTGATCCTCAAGAATCATTCGTTCTTCTGAATCAGATTTATTTTTCACCTTGGAATTCTTTATTTCAGCATGCATCCTGCCTCTACGAACTCCAAGTGGCGGAAACATAATGCTCTATAAAAATTATACATACGCAAAAAAGGGATCGAGATTGTTCTGTTCCAGAAAGTTTCGTGGTAAATGTCCAGCTTGGCTTAAAGTGGAACAGGATGGATCTGTGGTTTGGGAAAATCTGAGCCATAACCACGCGCCACCAGGATATACTATTACTTTAGACGGAATATTTATCAAACATTGAGTACTGTTTTTACTGTCCACTGCACTTTACATATCTTCGAAGGGTTTTAAATGTAGCTTCAATAAGATTTTTTCTGTCAATAAATTTGGACCTGAAAATATTTTATATCTGTATGACATTGTGAGAACTAAAATAAAATATTCATTTTTATTGGTTTTGTTATTTTAACCTTAATTAGACTTTTACCAGTAAATACTTAACACAGAATTAGTTGAGCTTTATCGAATAATAAAATCAGAAATATCTACTGCTGCAAACAATGCAAGTAAAAAGTAACTGTGTCTCCAAATTATAATACTGTTGTATCTCTCGTCCTCGTCCTATCACTCTCCAGGAATCATTAATCCCCTTTAATGATATTTATTAGAAACTACTACATAATGATAACAACAACTAGTTATACCTTTCCTTTTTTGCAGAAAATATCCGCCAATTCCTGACCAAGAGACGAAAAGTCGATAGAGATGTCTTCAAACAATCAGACAAACAAAATACTTCGGAAATATTGTTTTCGAATAGATCGGAAACTCCCATATTAGGAGGTAGTTTAGAAATGTCAAATCCTGCTGCGCGTGTGAGTGACATTCTAAGCTCAATCATACAGAAAAAGAAATAAATGTATTTTGGACTGAAAATCATTTTTGCAAGCCAAATTAGTTGTGATTTATTGATTTTTGCTTTGGATTAAGATGAAATAAACGTTCTATTTAGTTGAACTTTTACATCGCGTTTCTATGTTGGCTCGCCAACTTCCAATGCGCGAGTTTACATGTTGTTCACTCGTCACCGTCATTTCTTTGTTTGGTCGTTAATGAGCTAACATGATATGAAACTATGATAGATTTTAAAAGTAACTGTAGTCGTGAGACTAATAAAGACTTCACATCAATATGTGTTTATCTATTACTACTTCTTCTGGACGAAGGCACTAGCCACTATCAAAAACTCCATTGCTATCCACCGCTGAGCACAGGTTTCTCCCTAGTAAGCGATGTCGCTTTGAAATGAAAAGTACAATCCCATTTTGTAGCATTCATTATAGCCAAACCCAAGAAGACCGGATAAGAATTGCGAAAACAGCAGAGTGCATTAAGCGACTCTATTTTGAAATTAAAAGTGATCCAGAATTGCTAGCTATAGAAAAAAGAAGAACAGCGTATTTGAAAAGAAATGTAAATCAAAAAGTGATCTTAGGTATTAAAACTGCGCGTTCACAGCAGAAACAAAGAAGGAAATGCAGGGAAATCTCTAAAAAGTACAGACAGAGGAAAAAAGAATCCGAAAAAATGGGAGGTCTTTCAGAGACAGTACGAATTGAAGCAGTTCATTCTATTGAAGATAATGATTTCAAGGGATTTAAGACCTTGACACCGAGGACATAAGAGTTAAACGTTTAATTATAGTATGTATTTTATGATTATATTCCGTTTATTAAAGTTTATGTTGTATTATTTGACTTTTGTTTGTAATTTTTAACGGTTTCACTTATGTGGCAAATTGTCAACTTTCTAAAAAAGGAAGCCGATTTTAGAATACGTAAATTTCGTTTTCATTACTTTATCATACGAACAGTCGTTTTAGTCTAGAAAGGGGAAGCCGACAGGAATGGGGTTATATAAACTGTTCGTTATTGCCATTATCCTTTATAATTCTATTCTTAATTTCATGCTTAATACCTACTAATTAAGGTTAAAAATGTAACTCGATACTACAATGACACTCTATTCAGAAGTATTTTGAGCCTTTATGTGGTGAATGTTGAGCTTAAAATTGAAAAGTTAAAAAATTATCGAAATATTTATACTTCTAGGCTACGAATACATAACCTTGGGCGGAAGAAAGGTGATGCTGTACAACAACTTTACCTACACACAAAAGGGAAGTTCATCGAAGATCAGATATTGTTCGAAGAAGAATTCGATGCAGTGTCGAGCGAGAGTGTGTTTGGATCATCAAGAAAGAATATATCATGTGGAAGATCAGCACAATCATCCTGCTCCTGTTCTGATCAGGACAAAAACGGGACAGTACTTTCGTGTTTAAATAAATATATAGTACCAAATTTCTTTAAACACTCGCGGTTATCTACATCACTTACATAATTACTAAACGGGTTCTTACCACGATCACGGGAAGACTGAAGAACTGCGGGTAGGTCATTTAAGAGCAGACAAATCTGTCTACCCGTGATCATGTAGTTCTTCAGTCTTCCCGTGATCATGGCGCTTGAAACAGTGCTGAAATATCGGGACCTCTAAATTAAAAATAATCGTGGTAAGAACCCGTTTAGTAATAATGTAAGTGATATATAGTACCAATTTTGTTTGTGTTGTAGATATTATTCATTTTTGTTTTTTGTTAAGCGCGAAAATCACACTATTGACATAACAGGAATCTCAGGGAATCCCTAGTTGTGGTGATGTAATATATATTGCCGACTTTTGCAACGTAAGATAGAATATTCATTTTTCATAGGAAGAAATTGAAGTGAAATAACCCAAATCATTGAGAGCGGATTTCTAACCTTTAATTTATATATTCCACATTTCCTGTTTAGAGGGGATTTAAAGGGGTAAACGTGGGCATCAATTTTAAACTATAATTAGATATTAAATTATTTACTGAAAAGTGTGGTAATTTATTAATAAGTGGCCGTGGCAGTGGCCCTCTATTTTTTATATTGTATTTTTAAATTTTATTTTCTTGTAAATGTATTTTTTAAAATAGAATGTAAAAAATAAGTGAATAAATGAATATACAGAAATAATTATGTTTTTTCTCACATCCTCTAATATTTTTTAAAATCTTCACGTAACCCAAATTCCGTATGATAATGTCCATACCATTTTCCTGAACATTGTGGTCTTCTGTAATGGTGAACAATTGACAAGTGACCAGCTTTCTCGAAAACGAATAATACTATTGCTAATAGCAAGTCCCAAAAAAATAGGTAAGAAGCAACTTACGCCAATAATATTATCTAACCCTTAATTGACACAGCTAATACAATAATTAGTCCATTATCATAAGCACTGGTTTGTCAGGTTTTCTTACTATACATATATGACGGCGTAAATAGTGTGTTGAGGTGTAATGACGTTGTAATTAGTCACAATGTCCACTTGAACACTTGATGATCAATACTTTTGAATAAAAACGAGTTTTAACAGTTTATTACTTTTACATCAAGAGGTCCGTTCGCCTCGACAATTCAGACACGAATGAATAATAACAGCGGCCAGCGCCTGTATTTATAGCAAGTCTCCACTTCCAACTACCCGCACGGTGAATAGGTTGGTTTCTCTTGTTATCACCCCGTCATATACAAAAGTTACGATTAACAAACAATCAGAAAGAAGTATAACCACAATCTTCTTTTTCATCACCTACAATTATCGGCTTAAAGCAAACATTTATTTTCAAGCCTGAAAAAAATATTGATAAAAAGACAATTTTTTTTCTTACAGATTACAAAATGATTATTGTGAACAACAGACCGAATATTTTGTACAAAAACTATACGTACTCAAGACAAGGACCACGTACACAATTTTACTACTACTGTTCAAGAAGAGCAGCCCTAAAATGCGAATCAAAGGTTACTTTAAACAAAATGGGGGATATAAAGAGCACATCCATCGACCACCAGCATCCACCTCCAAGACTCTACAAGCAGGCAGATGGAACATACTTGAGGTTGCAATGATGTGATATTGAGATTTTTTTATGATGGTACATACATGCATACATACATCGTCGCCTCAGTGCTTGTTTGGCCAATCTGACATTTTTTACGAAAATGACTTTTTAATGCAGTATTATAAATAATAAAATTTCCATCCGACTGGTAAAAGATTTTTTTTTAATATTAAATTCTAAAACAATAAAAATCTCATTTAAATGTTTTTCTCAACACGGCACTTAATGAAAATTCCGTACTTGTTTGCTGTCTCCTGTAAAATTTGCTCGAGTGCAGATTGGCCAAACAAGCACTGAGGCGACGACATATTAAAGGTCATGATAGTTGAATGATAACTGGCATCAGGTGGACTGTTATTTGTTTGCCTGTCTTTCAAAAATACAGTTAGTTGTTAATATTATTTTGTATCCTTACATAAAACTGCAATTGCAAATTGTGAGATGATAACTCTCAGTGGAAATTAAATATTTTGTACAAAAACTATTTTTACTCAAGGCAAAGATCACGATCTCAGTCTTACTATTATTGTTCAACAAAAACAACTTTTAAAAAAACTTGAGAGGTGTCAAGGGACACTCGGATGGAACGAAGTTCCTTTCGATTAATTAGTGAAGGAATTGTAATATTTTTTTATTTTTTTTATATTATAATAATATTTCGTTAAATATTATCGACATTACAAACGAACGCGCGAAAAGGAACGCGTTTTAAAAGGTTTTGATCACAACGCCATCTAGCGATAATCATCTAAAACAAATAACGAACGTGTTTTAAAGATTTTGATCACAGCGCCATCTAGCGATAATCATCTAAAACAAAAAAAGTGTGGTGACAACTTTTCGTAAGAATTTTTTCCGTCTAGCCCCTTTTCACAACGCGCGATAAGGAACTTCGTTCCAAAATTACTTTAAACAAAAAGGGAGATATATAGTAGGCACATCGCACATGCACCAAACACCAGCATCCGTCTCCAAGACTCTTGAAGAAGTCAGACTGAAATTACTTGAGGTTTTAGTGATGTGATTTTATTTATTTATTTGGATAATAATATTATGGTAGCAGGACACATCTAATTTGAAGTGAATGTTTTGAACTTAAGTTTTTACAAGAAGCAGTTTTTGTGCTATTCAAAAATTTAATTTAAATCGTATAATATTATTTGTTGCAGACTATGAACTAGCGACCGTAGATCGGAAGGAGATTATTCTATTTAACAACTACACATATTCAAAACAAGGTCCGAAGAATCGTTTGTATTTTTACTATTCGAAAAAAACTGCATTAAAATGTCGATCAAAGTTGTTTTTGAATTCCGAAGGCAAGATAATATCTGCGTACACTGACCATCAGCATCCACCTCCGAAGTTATTGAAAACTGGCCCTAGGACCTATGTCAAGATTTGACCATGAGTGACGGTCACCACTACGTGGATATTAGGAGTTGTAACAGTATATTAAGTAGTGATGATAAATAAATATGACATAAAGAAGATGGCCGGCAGAAAGTCGTTAAAAAGGCAACGGTCTATGTCCATTAATGGACAGACGTGAGCTGATGATATACAATAAGTGTAATAGATATAATAAGTATTGTGTTCCAATGGCGTGTCTTACAGTTTTCATGGAGAGTAACTAGAAGACACTTTCAGTATTATGAATTATTTTTGTCTGTCAATGTAAGTTATGTTTTCTTTTAATAAACCGGAGTGTGTTTTGTAAAATTGTCCTCTTCTTTTGCTCTTCCTTATTCCATTCAAATTGGGTCGGCGCAATATGTTTTCTCTCTCCATTTATTTCTGGCATGGTCACCAGTCATGTCGCAAACTTTGGAATCATCTTTCATACAATACATTCCATTCTTAAGCCTTTCACCTCTTACATTCATCAATGTTTTGTAAAATATAACGTATTGAATTTTACTTTTTAACTTTAATAGTCAGGATCGAGGGAAAACACTGGATACAGACAGCGCATGATCGGTTGTTGTGGCGTGGCTTGGGGGAGGCTTATGTCCAGCAGTGGACATCTACTGATGATGATGTTTTATTTATTTATCTACATTATTAGGTACTATTTGAGGAAAATCTATTCAATTGCTGGGTCAAAGCGAAGTTTTTACCGACTTTCAACTGTTTTAATTTTCTGATACATCGCTTAAAGAAGAATTTTTGTTTACTGAATCGCACTATACTTTGAGTGGATTTGCCCAGAAATACCTATACTGTTTTCTTTAGCAAAGTGTGAGGCAAAGAATGTTTCTTAGTTGGCATCTTTGACAGATTGCGTCACTGACATTGTAAACTTTTCCTGGGGGCGTCTGACAGGACAGCTACTTTTTTGTATTATACTCTCAAATTAAACTCTTCTACAGGTTACGAGATGATTACCCTCAGTGGAAAATGGAATCTATTGTACAAGAATTACACGTACTCAAGACATGGTACGAAGACCAACATAGAACACTATTACTGTTCCAAAAAAAAGACACTAGGATGCCAGTCTCAGGTCATTTTAAACCAATATGGTGAAATTGTAGGGGAAGTCATGAACCATGGCCATCCTCCGCCGAAGCTGATAAAGAATGCTTCTGGACAGTATTTCAAAGTATAGATCTAACGGGATTCAATTAAAAATCGAATAAATCGAGTTGAACGAGGAATTGTTGGAGATGATTGCAGTATCTCCTTTCTATCATCGCACCACCGGCGTCGAGGTTCATCCTTACTATGCGGAACCACCGCAGTCAATTCGTGGAACTTTTTGCCACGCACCATCTGGCTATGGAATGAGCTCCACTCTTTGGTATTCCCAAAATGACTTGTCCTTCTTCAAATGAGGCTTGAAGGTCCTTAAAACTAGGTCGTAGGTAGCAGTGGTGAAAAGTAAGGTTTTAAGGAAAGTCAGTCTGAATAATTCTTTAAAATGTACGTAGGATTTCTTAAAAATGTTATTAGTACTGTTTATTCCATAATTGAAGAGTATCAAAGGGAAACCGGTAGGAATGGGCTTGTATAGATACTTCGCCCCTGGTAGATAGTGACCCTTCAATATCCTCGGGATTGCAGAGGTCCATGAGCGACGGTAACCACGTACGTTAAGGTGGCTTGTCTGCTTTTATGAGAATAAAAAAGTACATCATCGCATTCTCGAGCTGAAAACCTATGGACTAAATTATATTTAAAATATTATGTCTGATACTCTTCTCTTAATTATTTTTAGGTTAACGATGTTAGCAATAAGTTTAGAACGATTAATTCTTGTCGTGTTTTATTTAAACTTTGATTAATTTATTTGATAATTTTTCAATTATCATTATAAATTTAAGTTGGTGTTGGTTAGTAGAACCTAATAATTAAATTCCTATGCTACAAGTCATTACGAATTGAGGGTCATACTGTAATCGGGTAACTAAATGGGTTGTGTTTGTATTATTAATTTCGACTTTATTAATTTTTTTGTATAATTTTAAATCTTTAACTTTAACCCTTAATTTTGTATTTTATAGGCTAAATAAATAAGTAAGTATTCAATTTCCTGCAAAACATTAATTTACCTAATCGTAAGATTGTAAATAATAATGTTGATAATAATTCATATTACTGACAAATAAAGAAATGTTTTGAAAAAATTTTTTTTAATAATATTCTAAAATCCTTTTATGCTTAATTGTCAAATATATGCAAAAAAACAATATGTCAATTGTTACATTAAGTAAAATTCTTGCAGCTGTTTTGCTCTACAAATTAATCTGCATTGCTTATTGGCTTTATTCACTGCACGCCACTGAAAATCGGAAAAAACCCTAACTTAATCAACCATTCCAGGTCTCACCTACGAGATATTCCCGAGTCGTCGCGGCAAAAACCTCATGCTCGTCCAAGGAAACACCTTCTCCGTGCAAGGAAGCAACTCGAACCGGTACTATTGTTCTAGAAAAAAGGCCCTCGGGTGCAAAGCCTATATAGTCTTGGTAGAGGATGTTATTGTTAAAGCGGTTCTGGACCACAACCACGTGTTACCATTACTGCATCGAACCGCTTGTGGCAACATTCTTAAGATAAATGACGTGCAGCACTACTGATCTTGGTGATTTAAGTTAAAATTTAGGTAGTTTTAGAAAAAAGGTGTTATTTAAAATTTTGGATGTAATAGTGTCACAAATTATAAAAATAAATTAATGTATTTTCTGTTATTATTTTCTTTGGATGGATAAGCTTTCACCAGCCTCGCAGGTGGGGTATGAAGGTGAACCACACTGCAACCTCCTAACTCTCTACTATTTACCAACCAAATCCTAAATGAGGCCAAAAACCAGCAGGTGCTATATCGATCCACCACGTATACGACTTTCCTTATATTACCTTTACTTACTCCGCTGACTGAACGACCCAAAGTCTTGGCATCTTTTAAAAATTCTCTCCTCTTCTCTCGGTCCTGGGCCAGGTCGCGTCATAGGTAGACTTGTGGTTCACGCAAATCTGCTTCTTTGACGTCACGCCATCGGCGTCTGACTGGGCGCCGACCGTTAATTTTACCTGCCTTAGCACTGATTTATATTAAGTAATTCATGAACTTCTGATACAAAATAAGCATGTAAAATGAAAGACACTTTAGAAACTTAATTAAATTCACATATATCATCACATGGAATATTAAACCATCCTTCTCCTTGCAGATTACGTGCCGTACGACATAATAACAACAAGAAGCGGCGCCTGTTTATACATGATTAACGGCTACACCTTCCACCAGAAGAAGAGGAACACCTGGACCTGTTCCAGTAGAAGATCGAAGAAATGCAAGGCCAGTTTCAACACGTATTCTACTGGTAATATCGCAGCAAGGAATCTGGTTCACACGCACGCTCCTCCCGTGTATGTGAAAGCGGAAAATGGACATTACGTCAAAGTATAGAATTTAGCACACTTTGATTAAGATTCGAATTGAAAACAATCGACTTAGAATAGCACAATAACTACTTGTCCGATCAAATGTAGATATTGACTCCAATATACGTAAAAAAACAATTGACGGTGCCGACCAACACGTAAACGGGAGTTTCATATAAGGGGTTGGCCATATAAAGTTTGCATTTTCCAAAAGTTCGACTGTCATGTTGGCAGTGTGGCATGTTGCGCCATCCTGTTGAAACCAAATGTCGTCCATGTCATACTCTTCAACTTTTGGAAACAAAAATTCGTTGAGCATGGCACGGTGACGCTCGCCATTGACCATAACGGCGGCTCCTTGCTCATTTTCGAATGATGCCGCCGGACCAAAACCCACACCAAACCGTAACTCTTCGTGGGTGCATTGGCTTCTCATTGGTGACGTGTGGATTTTCCGACCCCCAGATGCGACAATTTTTCTTATTGACATAGCCTCCGAGGTGAAAATCTGAAAAGACGATTTTTCGGTAAAAATGCTCATCTTCGGCCAAACGATCTTCTTCCCATTGGGCGAACCGAAAACGTCCCATTCCGTAAATGTCAAACCTTTAACTAAATTATGAACACAAATTGAATGACATTTGAGCTGTCATTCTCTAAATAAACAGCAGTTCAAAATGGAAACGTTAGATTGCCCACCATATGCATTTTCCGGCATTGAAACTATGTGAAACACCGTTTGATAGTTGGTCTACCAGTTGTCATCTGCTTGCATTTTAAGTTGGCGATCCAGCGTATAGGTATGCAAAAGTGGTTCATTTAGTAAAGAAACACATGCTCAGTGACGTAGATCATAAAATCTTGTCCATTAGAAATAAACACTGCTCTGGAAGTACCAAGAAGGGGGGAGTTACTCCAGAATTTCATTACTTTGTTGAGATTTACAAATTGGCGAATTTATTTAATGTTACACCAACAAAATATACACTTAAAAATCTAAATTTTAACATTTACAATATCATGCAGAGTGTTATTCCACTTACTGGTATAAACTGCATGCTAGTTAAACAATTACGAAAAATACTATACTAATCAATTAATAGAAAGATAAATTAAATTAAGACGGAACATTACAAAATTATAAAATTAAACACTTACAAATTAATCAATTCAAATAATTCAATCAACTTTTCCACCCACAGTGATTAAAATAATACAGGGTGGATGGGTAACTTTGGACATACCGGAGCGGGGTAAATGTCCTGTCGAAAAACAACATAGAACAACAGTCATTTTTGGGATCGGTTAAACTTATTTTCTGACATTGTATGGTGTACGTACGAATATTGTTGCGGACTTCCATATGATATTGAAAAACAAAGTTTAACCGATCCCAAAAATAAAAGTGGTTCTAGGTTGTATTTCGACAGGTCATGCATCCCGTTTCGGTATGTCCAAAGTTACAGATCCACCCTGTATATTAACAAATAATTTGCTTGCTTAAAAGTGAAACAAATTCAAATATTAATTCGTCTAATCACTTTAGATTTACTGTAATTAGTATAATAGTTTTGTAGGATATGTCCAATTTTAGTCTAGTTAAGGTTAATTCTAAGATCATGTTATTTATTTCTTCGCTATTTATTACATGATGTAATTGTATCGTTTCTCAGTCTAATTTAATTAAGATTAATACTCATAGTCCATTGTGAAGCATTTAAGTATACGAATGTGTCATGTGAAACATAATTTGATAAGCTGATTGAAATACTCGCGTTTTTCTACATTGCTTTCATGCATTATTAACGGGTTCTTACCAAGATATTATAAGAGGGTAGGTAGACAGATTTGTTTGCTCTTAAATCTACCCGCAGTATCCAGTCTTGAAGATATGTGAAGTTCCCAATCCGCACTGGGCAAGCGTGGTGGACTATGCCTAACCCCTCTTCGGAGGACACCTGAGCTCAGCAGTGGGTAGTAATGGGTTGTTACAGTACAGTATCCAGTCTTGTGATCATGACGTTTGCAACAACGTTGAAATATCGAGACAACTC
Organism: Trilocha varians; assembly: GCA_030269945.2. Taxonomy (NCBI): domain Eukaryota; kingdom Metazoa; phylum Arthropoda; class Insecta; order Lepidoptera; family Bombycidae; genus Trilocha; species Trilocha varians. The sequence continues at coordinate 2,526,579 of AP028259.1, forward strand.
AATTAATTAAATATCGTGGTAAGAATCCGTTGATTATGCATGAAAGTAATCATTTGATGGAAATACAAGAACTGTGTAGATCTAAGTTTTGAAATAAGCATTTATTATTATTTGAGGACACAAAGTTTTTGTACCTGTCTTTTACTTTATAATATACACTTGTAACTTAAATATTATGTGTAATAAAAAGAACTTGAGAGGTGTCAAGGGACACCCGGATGGAACGAAGTTCCTTTCGATTAATTAGTGAGGAAATTGTAATAAAATTTTATTTTTTTAAGTTATAATAATTAGTTAGTTTAAAACGTCTGTCTCTCTCTCTCTTTTTCTAAATATTTTGATCACAGCGCCATCTAGCATTAATCATATAAAACAAAATAAGGAATTGTTTTAAAAGATTTTAACTAAAGCGCCATCTAGCGATAATCGTCTAAAACAAAAAAAGTGTCGTGACAACTTTTTCATAACAATTTCCGTCTAGCTCCCTTTCGATAACGCGCGATAAGAAACTTCGTTCCAATAATATAATTTGTAATATCGATACTATCTACACTATTGTAATTTCATTCCAGTATTGATTAAAGATCTCATTCTAGTAACATTATTACTCGAATTTTACCAAAATTATTTTTAATGCATGCTTTTTTGGTATTTAATTTTAAGGTGATGATTAATAAATAAAATCTAGAATTTAATTGTTTTATTTAATGAACATAAATACCCATTAAGTTTTTCCTTGATAAGACCTTTTAATATTAATATTAGGTTGAGAAAGTATTCAAAAGTCTCTTTTTAATAATTGGATGTTTAGAATGATTAAAAACAAAAATAATTTAAGCTTTATTTTTAACCTTCTTATTCTAAAATATTTCAATGTCTTTTAACAATGAGTAAAAGCTAAGTAAAATATTATCCTACAGAGAAGAAACTTCGGTATTATCTATAATAATATATCGAGCAAAAAACAGTGTATAGACTTTCAAATGTAACAAGATAATGGATATACATTTACTGTTGATTTACTAACAAATGGTTTGAAAATAAAAAAGTCGTGGTGGCCGAGTGGTCGAAGCGCTTCCTTCCGAACGGGAGGTCGCGGGTTCAAATCCGGCCGGCTTGTACCTCTAAATCTAAATGTGAAAAAAGATTTATGTGCTGGCTATAAACGGTGAAGGAAAACATCGTGAGGAAACCTGCATGTTGGAAAAGGATTCTAAAAATCCTTTGAAGATATGTGAAGTCCCCAATCCGCACTGGGCAAGCGTGGTGAATTATGCCTAATCTCTCTTCTGAGGAGACCTGAGCCCAACAGTGGGCAGTAATGGGTTGGTACAGGTTTGAAAATAGTGTCTCCAAAAATTACTTTCACATTACTGTTACATGATATCCAGGATCTTAAAAGTTTGCACTTAAAGTGTACTTTAAAATAAATTATTTGATTTTAGTGGTGCTTGTGCCAATTTCTAATATCAAGTTATTTTTGATGGTAGTTCATAGATGATCTTTATGTTATCTTTTCAGTTGTACCCTACGAAGAGATGCAGACCCGTTTCGGTGGAAGACTCATAATGGTCCTCGGCTATACTTTCTCCCTCACAATGAAGGCCTACAATATTTGGCACTGTTCTAGTAGAAAAGCGAAGAAATGTAAAGCCAAATTACATATGACCCCTCAGGGTGTGTCCATAGTAAATTTTGACCATAATCACCCCCCTCCTAATTATGTTAGGACTAAAGACGGTACTTATTATAAAATGTAAGATGACATTGGGAATTTGAAAAAAAAAAGATTTTTTTTGTTATGTACTTTAAATCTTTATTATTAATAATATTCATATTTAATACAAAAAAACGTCAATTTTTTTTTCAATTAATTATAAACAATTTAAATTTGATTAAAAATCACGTGACTTTAAACGCACCGTGATTGACTGTGACGTCAAATTGTTAACTTCTGAGTAGTTCTGAGGATCGAAATTTGAATTTGGTATAAATACTAATGACAAGTGAAGAGTGAAAACTAACATTATGACGTCACACACGCTCGGGATCTATCGGTGTATTTACGGTACTGAATTCAAAAATTTGAATTTTATTTAATTTACCTATCCTATATATTTGAAATCAAAAAAAAATGTAGTATAACTAATTTTTATATGATCTTTCCATTTATTATTATTATTTTTTTTCAAATACCCAATTGTTAAAGCTTATGGGCCACTTGATCGGAAGTGGTTAATGTCGCTCATGAACTGTAATGTCTTCGTTGTGCGCGTTTGACATGTGTGTCGTCGATGCCGGTCGGAACTGAAAACCAGCGCCGGGTGTCGACTACAATGTTTTTGTAGTTGGCAACCGGCAACATGCTGAGTTTCGGCCGTTTTGTGTGTGAACTTTTTTGTTATTTTTTTTAAATATATGTCTGTACTAGGTGACCCGCGCAACTTCGTCTGCGTTACAAAGGGGTTGAAAAATTGTAGCTTATGTGTTATTCTGATGTATAAGCTATATTGTGGTAAAGTTTCATTCAAATCCATTCAGTAGTTTTTACGTGAAAGAGTAACAAACATACATCCATACATCCATACTTACAAACTTTCGCCTTTATAATATTATTATGATGTTCTTTATTAGAAAGAAAGAAAGAAAATAACCTTATTCAGAACTACAACAATAATAAAGATTAACATGATTAGTCTAAAATTAAGCTAAGAAAATATTACACACAAATAAACTTATGTCTATGTGTATGTAATGTCAAGGGACACTAACCCGCTACCTACGACCTACCTTTAAGGAATTTCTTCAAGCATCATTTGAAGGATAAGTTCTATATAGGTATACTAGCTTTTTATTAGTTGTAATTTTTTAATCTAATGCTTAATATCCATCATTTAAGGCTTAAATTGAATTGCATTAAGGATTAAATAGATTTTTTGAATATCAATGTGTTAAAAAATGTAAATATTGAAAACTATTGTACGTATAATAATATATCTTTATTGTATAGTATTTTTAATTGGATATACATAAAAATATTTTTTCTGAACGTATGAAATCTGTATTAAGAATTAAATTATGTTTTTTATGGTTTATGATGAAATACTTGATCTCTAGCTGTGTTAGTACATACTTATTAATATAATTTAAATAATATTTTGAAGATATCTCAATAAAGTTTTATGTTAAAAAAATTGTTTGCATTATTTTATTTATTTATGTAACAGGCATAACTATCCCCTGTTTTCAGAATAAAAATGAAGTTTTCTTGTTTTATGTCTTAAAGTTATTTTTTTTTTGGGCTTATTGCAGGGCCTGGCCACAGGTTAGGTGGTATGCTATTCCTATCGAAGCAGTTATTACTAGGTTCAAATTGATCAATTAAAACTTGTATCGCTATATATCATTATCATCAGCCTATAGACATCCACTGCTGGACATAAAATTCGCCACAACGGTCGGTCCTGTACTATCTGCATCCAGTGACCTCCCACGATCTTGACCAGGTCGTTTTTTCATCTTGTGGGAGGTCTACCCACGTAACTCTTAATTACTTGATGAGGTTACCACTGATCATTATTATTCAACTTTGACTGCAATAAGCAATAAAACAAAAATACGACTCTGAAACGTAAGATAAGAGAAGTTAAGCACGATCTTAAATTAAGTTTCATACAAAACCCATGGAATGGTCGCGACACATACTATCGAGGAACATAAAGAACATACAGATGAATTGAGTCTTCTTTTTCAAAGTCGGTCAAAGGCAAAGTATTTATAGCTTTATGACTTCATCTCATCATTTACTACCAACTATAGTCAAAAATTCACAAAAAAGAACAACTTTGGATTAGATTGAGTAGTAAGACTTAACTGTACTTCTTTGATTCATCATCATCGTCATCATCAGCCTGTAGACGTCCACTGCTGGACATAGGCCTCCCCTAAACCTCGCCACATCGATCGGTCCTGCGCTGTCCGCATCCAGCCACCTCCCGCGGTCCTGACCAGGTCATCGATCCACCTTGTGGGAGGTCTGCCTACGCTGGGCCTACCAGTTCGTGGTCGCCACTCTAGAACTTTTCGGCCCCATCGACTAATTCTTCTTTGATTGTTGAAGATAAATAAATAAATATTTTTTTAAGGCTCTCTTATTCAGAGTATTCTGTTGATGTAACAGAGAAAATAAACAGAGTTTAATCTTAGTATGTTTCTGTTCCCAGAGGTGGACTACCGAACGATAACTACGCGTCGAGGAGCTAGACTGATAATGGTGAAAGGGTACACCTTCAACAGGCACTCGAAAGTCTCCAGAACCTGGGACTGTTCCAGCAGAATGACTACCAACTGCAAAGCACGGTTAAGCTTCGACTCTTCGAACCGTCTGAAATCACATGTGCTGGGGCATAATCATTACCCACCTAGGTACTGTAGGTCTTCGGATGGATATTTTGTTAAACTGTGATGATTCAAACATTAATGTGCAATAATCTTTACCAATATTGTAAAGTAGAAAGATTTGTATTTATACATGTTACGAGACAACTTAAAATTTCTGAACTGTTAATTTTTTACCGTTATTAAGTTTCGTTATCTCTGAGTAGCATAGGTTATAATATTATCTTAATATAGGAAACATAAGGTTTCTGCCTCAAACAAGGACATGTTTAAAACAAGTCAGGAAAAACTACACTACCAAATTACTTGATCCGTGTACGCTGATAAGTCGTGGTGGCCGAGTGGTCGAAGCGCGTCCTTTCGAACGGGAGGTCGCGGGTTCGAATCCGGCCGGCTTGTACCTCTAAAACTAAATGTGAAAAAAATTTATGTGCAATTTTTCAGAACACCACTGGCTAAAAACGGTGAAGGAAAACATCGTGAGGAAACCTGCATATCGGAAAAGGGTTCTAAAAATCCTTTGAAGATATGTGAAGGCTCCAATCCGCACTGGACAAGCGTGGTGGACTATGCCTAATTCTTCTTCTGAGAAGACCTGAGCCCAACAGTGGGCAGTAATGGGTTGGTACAGGTACGCTGAAAACAGTAAATTATACATGAAAATGATATACTACGAACTTAGCTCTTTATTATGACCAAACAAAAGTAAGTGATAGCCCAGACGATCATTTTTATCTCTACGATTTAACAAAAAAGCGCAGCGTGATACCCGTTCGCATCGAATGTTTATTATAACAAAATCAAGAAACAGTTTCTTCATTTGACGCAGACGACGTTGCATCAGTAAGGTAGTGTGCAATAAAATAGATATAGATAAGAGCTGGCCAGCAAAGTGGCTGAGAAGAGTCGAAAGTCAGACTTATGATGCAAATAGTCACAGATAATTAAACTCTAATATATTTATTTAATATCACTTACACTATTACTAAACGGGTTCATACCACGATTATTTTTAAAAAATCTAGTTTTGAGACGGCAGCCGATACTGTCAGTGTGGTATGTCGAAATGTGAGTTCGAGTTCCAGTGGTAGCGGCAAACGAACGAGAAAGAGGGTAGACAGATTTGTCTGCTCTTAAATGACCTACCCGCAGTTCCTCAGTCTTCCCGTGATCATGGCGCTTGAAACAGTGCCGAAATATCGGGACCGCTCAATTGAAAATAATCGTGGTAAGAACCCGTTTAGTAATAGTGTAAGTGATGTAGATAACCGCGAGTGTTTAAAGAAATTTATTTATTTAATATACTCTTATATTACGATAAGTACAGAACAGGGCTATCGACCAGGACTAGGTGTCGAAAACTTTTAAATCGAAGACCAAACGCTAATCACATTCGCGTGGCTCGATAAAATAAATTTCCGTTTCCGAGCCAAAATGTTGTGCTGCGTTTCTATATTGGCTCACCAACACACGTCAAAACAAAGGACAGGGACGACCGACCAACATTGGCCGTCATTGAAACTATGTGAAACTCCGTTTGACAGTTGTGTTTGGCGCGCAGGTATTGGAAGTTGGCGAGCCTGTATGGAAACGGCATTAAATTGAAGTTTTGTGGATAGCCCGAGTCATATACAAAACGCCAAATTAATACTTAATTAAAAAAAATATATTTAAATGTTTTAAGGTGTTTAGAATTAATAAGACACGGATAATATATTTTTTGTAACTAAAAACATAGGTCAAGTGTGTAGTGCAATATTAACTTATAATTTAAACGGCTTTGTAACAATCTTTGCTAATTTGTTAAAGCTAAGAGTTTATTTAAAGATTATATAGGATTAAGTCAAAGTTATAATTATTGGATACCAAAATATTATGATAATAAAATAACTATAGTTTTTATCTCTGCGTTTTATTTGCCATAGTATGTTTTCGGGGTGACGGGGCGATGTGTAAGCCTTCGCTTGCATCGCATAGTCTCGTGCATGGGTTCTGTTCTCGTTAGGAGTAGGAGGTTTTTTTATAAGCTCGTAGGCAGACGAACTAACGGCCCACCTGATCGTAAGCGGTTACCGTCGCTCATGGACCTCTGCATTGCCAGAAAACACTTTTTTTTCAGTTGGAGGAAATCACCGGTTCCTACCCGCCTCGTGGGTGGTGTTTGTGGGAGTTGAACCGCACTATAACTTCCAACTGTTCACACTCAGCGTCTGAATCCTAGCTAAGGCCAGAACCCAGAACGGGGTTATGAGGGCGACGCGTTACGCTCTCGGCACTCTTTTCTGTCGCGCCGCACTAGCCACAAGACACTGCGAGGCCGCTACCTACGGCCTACCCTTAAGGACTCTCTTCAAGCCTTGCCTCGGCTTGAAGGTTTTAGTGCGGTTCGACTTCCACATACCCAGCGTATAGGGTGGTCGTGGAAGACGATTTCCTACTACATATAATCCTAATCTACGCTTTTTATTTATTCATTCTAATTTTCAGGTGACATTAAATTTCATCTCATAAAAACAGATCGCGGTACTGAACTTCTTATGGTGGATAACTATACGTTCCACAGGGTGTCCAAATTCTGTAATATCTGGACATGCTCTGGTCGAACTTCCCGAGTGCAGTGTAAGGCGAAGGTTATGAAAGTTGGAAATGTTATCACGTCGCATTATCTGGACCACACCCATCCGCCTCCAGAATACATCAAATTGCCTAATGGTCTTTTTATGAAGGGAAAGTAGTTGAATCACTGCTGGATATAATTTTTCAAGGTTTTGTTAATGCTGCTTCAATTAGTCCGTATCTTAAAATGCTCCAACTGGATAGTCAGATTCAGGGCAAGAAGTAATATCATCATCTTTTCATGTTAGATCTTAAAATCTCTATAGGCTTTCAATTTGATTCATTATAATAGTTAAAAAATATAATAGAGAATAGTAAAATAGATGATAGAGAACGCTTGGTTCCTTCAATGACGGGGGCATGTGGTGCAATAACTGAAAGATTTATTGATATGATTGTGTTTGTCCGCGATTGTTGCTGTGGTGGTTGAGTTGAAGTGTGTGAATGGAATAAAATGTAATCAACAAGTATTACTCATAAATACTTAGGCACTTTCCTACTAAGATAGCTACACCCACACCCTAACTCTCAAAAATACTTACACACACCCACGCTCACATACACACACTCATGCACACACGGACACAAACACATACGCACACACACACACACTCACTCAAACACATACTCGCACACACACCATTTACACATAAACACACACAAATTTGCATGCTTGCATGTTACTCTAGACTTATTATAAAAATTGTTATTACTTAGGTACTATGCGAACTCGGATACTTTACTTAATTTCCTATTACCTACTAAATGGTTCACTCTGTGTGCGAAGAGCGCTGATGCCTGTGACACAGTTTAATTACTACTGCAGGCATCATCTTTTCATTAGTTAAGTCTTAATGTTATTTTATTATAAGTGTGCATCTATTTTATAAGTCTTATTTTGTTTTTGTTTAACCTAAGTTGTCAAATAAATAAATTTGAATTTGTTTAACCTAAGTTGTCAAATTTGAAATTTGAAATTACTACAGATTACTTAGAACTTATTGAAACTAACTATGAGATATTTATTGTTGTAAAAATGGTAAATTTTGAAGTTCAAGTAGTTAATATCAATTACTTAATAAATTATGACAAATGCAAAACATTGCATTCAATATACTAGGTTTAAATTACAGTTTTATTTTATTGATTAATTATAACTATGCATTTGTTATCGCTGAGGTTATTTCGCCTATAGTGATACTATTATAACTGTTTAACGTTTGGCTATCGAAAATTCTGTACAGTCACTTTAGCATACTTGACGGGGTGATAACAAGGTAAACCAATCTATTCACCATGCGGGTAGTTGGAAGTGGAGACTTGCTATAAAAACAGGCGCTGGCCGCTGTTATTATTCATCCGTGTTTGAATTGTCGAGGCGAACGGACCTCTTGATGTAAAAGTAATAAACTGTTAAAACTTGTTATTTTGAAGTATTTATTCAAAAGTGTTGATCATCAAGTGTTCAAGTGGACATTGTGATGTCATTTCTGATAAAACAAAACGAAGATCGACTGTTCACAACGTCATTACACCTTAACTTTTAATTCCTACTTTTTAATCCCTACACAGACCTCCTGCTTCACACTATGAAGTAACTGTTAATTACTATTACAGATGATATAGAGTTTGAAATTATGAAAACAACCGGCGGCACTACTTTACTGATGATAGACCAATATACATTTTCACATACTAATGCCAAAAGCCGTGGTCACACGTGGTCTTGCTCAAGCAGGTCATCACGAAGTTGCAAAGCTCATGTGATTTTGTGCGAGGGTATAATAAAGTCGTGCAATTTGATACATAATCATAATCCTCCACTGTACAGGAAAGTGGGAGAGAGTATTTACCAAAAGATATAGAAGAAGAAAGAAAGTAAATTTATTCCACACACACAAAGAGTTGAAGAAGAATCGGGTATTTGTAGTTTTTGGTGTCTTTCAACGAACAATTTTGGTGTTGAAATTGTGTAGTTTTATAGCTAGTACATTTGTACAAAAGTGGTGGTAGTTAGTGATGAGCAAAGCAAGACCAAGACTCGAGATTAGACTCGAGGTTTTGCTTGTTCAGTCTTGGTCTTGCTCAAATCAGTCTGGTCTCGGTCTTGATCTTGGTCTTGCTTACCTAGTCTTGATCTTGTCCTGGTCTTGGTCAAAAAGCAAGATTTTTGCAAGACCAAGACTGCAAGACCAAGACCAATATCGCCCATCACTAGTGGTAGTTAAAAAATAAATTCTTATATTTTTTTATAAAAGGCTGTTTAATTTAAGTAACCTTATATTTTTTCTTTCATGCTTTGAGTTCAGTTTGAACACAAGATTTTTTTCAACAGAAGTCAACTTCGAGGTTATACAAACGAATCGAGGTGTAGTGCTAGTAATGATAGATGAGTATACCTTCAGCCAAGTCTCCAGGTCCTGCAACAGCTGGGTATGTTCCGCCAGAAGAGCACACGACTGCAAAGCAAGAATCATCATCCGAGAAGAAAAGATAACAACGCATCAACTTGTACATAACCACCCTCCACCAAAATACCATAGAATGAACAATGGCATTTTTGTGAAACTACCCTAATTTATTAGTAGAAAATTGTCCCAGAGAGAATATGTTGTAGAAAATGCATTATTTAAATGATATATAGTACTTATTATGAAATTAATTGTATTCAAGTTACCATAGATTAAGTTTAGCAGTACTTTGGAATGGAACCTTTTCATCAAAACTCAATTTAAAGTGATTTTAAACGACGGACTTCAGTAACTTATTGCAGATCTGTTAACCTTAGTGCAAGTGTAAATTTTGCCGAAAAAAGACATATTACACATATGAATTAGTATAATTTCTGTCTAATACATATTGTCGTAGAAGACTATTTGTGAGAAATTAGTGTTTAGTGATTGGTCTATATAAAAAGCATAATTTCTATGAGATATACTTATTTAAAATATACATACATATTCCTTCTCAGTAATATCAAATTGCCAAAAATTAGCAGTAGATGATTGTATGCGTCTTGTTTAGTGTCAAAATTTGTGAACAATATATGACTTAATTAAAAAATAAACGTAAAAAGAACATTTACTTCTAGTTTGACTTACGGTTTCTTATAAAATCGAAAAAAAAAATAGTACAAAACTAAATTAAACTAAAACCGACTAAAATTACTTTAAAAAACAAAAAGGTGATTCCAGAAATAATAAAAAGTTATTTAAAGTTTTTCTAAAATAGTGGACAGGTAGCAATAGAGAGAGATTTACTAATCAGAAAGGACAAGAATGATGATGAAGAAATAAATATATATATATAAATAGAGAGACAAAGAGAAGAACCGCAACACAACCAAGTAGCGAGCATATTTTAGAATGCAATCAGAATTGATTACTCAGGCGGCTATCGTTAAGCGTCATATAAGAAGGCAGTGTAGAAGTGGACACGGAAAATTCAATACTACTGGATGCACACAACTTAGAACCAACCACAACAAGTTTAAGACCCATGTTCTTGCACAATCTTAAGCTGAATTTCTTCAAAGTTCAAATCTACGAGTTCAAGAAATGAAACAGCAAATAGAAGTAATTGTATGCATGTATATGTTAAGGTAGTTTGTGTACCAACGTTCTGTCTGCTAAATTTTAATTTTGTAAATTTAACTCTACTAACACAGTAATACGGTATATTTCCAGATATTAGATGCGAGTTCATAAAATCCAACAGGGGCATCTTGTTAAGGATAGATGACTACACTTTCAGTAAAGCCGCGAGAGGGTCTAACACCTGGTTTTGCTCTTGCAAGAGGTCCCAGTCTTGCAAAGCTAGAGCCATAGTCCATGGAAACGTCATAACCAATTATAATTTAACTCACAATCATGCGGCTCCGTACTATGTCCAATCTGAGAACGGTGTTTTTGTGAGAGTGCCATAGACTGAATGAATTTAGATGTCATTTTGTGCTATTATTTCAATTAAGTAGGTACGGTTAAGTAGGAAAGCGATCTCATTTGCCAAAAGTTCCTGTGGTTATTTAATGAAGTCCCCAATGAAGTGAAGTTGAAAGAAATAACAACTGAGGATAAAGAAGCTCAAAATCTTCACTTCATATTAGTAAAAATAACACTAGTTTTTAAGGATTTTAATTTCATGATAAAGCAAGTGATATAATAGTATTGTAAATATCTTTTGAAATACATTCCAATAATTTCTGGTCGGAGTTCAGATTAGGATAGTCGTATTGAAATATTTATAATCTTCTTGATGTAATTATTGATGTTATAGTGTGATGTTAACCAAATACTTAAGATTACCTCAATTTCCTATTGTATTCGTATTATAAAAAAATGTAACGAAAATAAAGAACAATACTCACTAAATTATATCTTCTTTAATTGCCATGTAGACCAGGTACCTGATCGTAAGTGGTTAACTTTTTTGAATACACTCATAAGTCTCATCATACTTTAGCGTGACTAATGTATTTACCCTTTTCAGAAGTCCGCAGTGTACACTATGAGCTGATAAAAACTAACAGAACTTCAAGACTTATTTTGGCTGAAAACTACACATTCAATAAAGTGTCAGGCAGCACTGAGACGTGGAAATGTTCCAGCAGAGTCACACATGACTGTAAAGTGCGACTTAGCCTTCGGGGCGGCGTAAAAATCTACAATCTGCCCCATAATCATCCTCCACCAAATTATGTTAAAACCAAAAGTGGTGTTTATATAAAGGTTTCGTAAATGCTTCAACTTATTACTGACTACAGATGGCCGATAGGGCCGCAAAGTTCTGGAGTGGCGGCCACGAATCGGTAAGCGCAGCGTGGGTAGACGAGATGGACCGACGTCAAGATCGTGGGAGATCAATGGATGCAGACAGCGCAGGACCGACCGTTGTGGCGAAGTTTGGAGGAGGCCTATGTCCAGCAGTGGACGTCTATAGGCTGATGATCATGATGATGATGATAACTGGCTAGATGTGACCACATTTGAACTCTTGTCTAATACAGGACTACACATACTTATGAAGGCACCAATATTAAGGTTTCTTCTTGATAGTTTCCTTTATTTGAGGAGATAATCGTTATATTTCATTCCGGTACAGGCACAAAATTCCGTACTCATATTCAGCGCCAGCATGGAGTTATGGAATATGGCACGTCGCGTTACACATTACGGCGGTCTTTACTGTCGCACCGCCTCCGATATTTTCCTTTATTTCAATATTAGTAGTAGTTCGTAAATCTTTATAAATTAAGACTCAAAAGTACAGATTTGCACCCGCTCGAAATTCAAGCAATCTAAATCTCTGAGTCGCGAGGACCTGTGTAATGTATGGTACATAGAGTAAATACAAAAGTAGAAGAAAATATTTTGTCAATTGCAATATGTGAAAATCGTATGAAATTACAAATATTAGAAAAAAACTTGAGAGGTGTCATGGGACACCCGAATAAAACGAAGTTCCTTTCGATTAAAAGATATCTTTTTTTTTTTTTCCTAACGTAACGCGCGATAAGGAACGTGTTAAACGTTTTAAAAGATTTTGATCACAGCGCCATCTAGCGATAATCATCTAAAACAAAAATAAGGAACGTGTTTTAAAAATTTTTGATCACAGCGCCATCTAGCGATAATCATCTAAAACAAAAAAAGTGTCGTGACAACTTTTCGTAAGAATTTTTTCCGTCTAGCCTCCTTTCACAACGCGCGATAAGGAACTTCATTGCAATATTTATTGTAACATAATTTTGCAAGTCCGTTTTTTTGTGTTATGTAATAAGAGTTTAGTACTCTAAATGTATGAATTTGTAGTACAATGAGAAATAGATATATGCAGTTGTACTTCAAAAAGTTACATCAATATTTAAGCTCAGTAGGACCAGTTTTGTGGTATACTCTCCTGTTGTATATCCGCTAAACGTTAGTAGTGTATTTGGTAATGAATCAATGAATTTATATGTTGTATTTGTAATTATTTTTAATTAACTTAAATTGTATTATTAAGGTATTGAATAAATGTGTTTTGGTGTTAATTTATTTTATTATTTACTTTAACTGTTTCCAAAAAAAGAGATATACTACAATTCGTATGTAAGTAAATATCTTATTATTTATGCTTGGTTTCAATGTTCTATTAAATTAATTACTGCTCTTATGAAACCCATCTTCAATCTATTGTTAACTAATATTACTATAATAGTGTCTCTAAAAATTAAGTGACATTTTTGACACTAAGTTAAAAAATTAATCGGTCAAAACAAAGAACATAACATCATTACCATAAAACAAAGAACATACTAACAAAAACAAAGAACATACTAACATACAAAGAACACTGTAGTATTGCAATAGTGGACGTCTACAGGCTGTTGATGATGGTCATGATGATGATGATGATGATGATGATGATGAATTATAAGCAAGCAAAATGTTGAGGTTCGGCTGGTTTGTAGTGGAAATTTGTTTTTATTTCTCTTCTTTTGTACCATTTTTACACAAGTAATGTATATGTAAGTGTTTCATCACAAAATCAAAGTATATTTAACGTTTTCTTTCAGGCGAATTAGATTACGACGTAATAACAACGACGAGAGGCGTCGATCTTCTTATGGTCGACAACTACACCTTCAATAAGAACCGCAAAACCGGCCACATTTGGTACTGCTCGAGCAGACTATCACAGAACTGTAAAGCGAAGATCCTCAAACGAGGGAACATAGTGAATTCCTACTATTTAGTACACAATCATCCTGCTCCAGTGTATAAGAAAACTAGTAATGGAATTTTTGTCAAATTGTTGTAAGAGATATTTGGGGTAGGTGTGTGATACGTGTGTGACGCGACGTGTCACCTTGCTCAAACCAGTGCAGCAGTTGTCGGTTTTGGCCTCAGCCGTGGTTAATATGAGAAGTAGGAGAATCCTATCTGCAGGATGTGTCCAGCGATTTCCTTCTACTCAAAATTAAAGTTCAAAGAAGAAGCGACTGTTGATCTTATCAGAACCAAGTGGAAAGGTTTTGGTTGTTCATTAGCTGGATCTAAACTAGACTATCTTACTTAGTCAAGGCTACACTTCAGGAAGATCCATGAATCCTTCTTCAGCAGCTAATCTATCAGTGGTATTATTTAATAAAAGGACAGCTGAATGTTGCAAATATTCTATGTTTTTTTGTATCGGTACTTCCATATTGACTGCGTCGCTGGATTGTGCTTCTATGGCTTGCGATCGGAGCGCAATAGCTCGTTTAGTTTGGATCCAGCTACAGAATAACTAATTAAGTTTTCTAGAAAAAAAATCCAAATAATGAAATAGTCAACCTTCTTAGTCATGACATGTGGACTTACGATGTGTAATGTCTTATTTTCACTTTATGTTAAGGCTATTATAATAAAAGATAAAAACAAGGGATTCCAGTCTTTTAATAAAATTTTAAGCACAAACCCTCTTCAATGATCATAGTAAAAGTACTATGTTATCATTGTCATAAAACACGATAGCTACGATAAAAACGACAAGTTAAAAAAACCACCTATAACCTCAATTTCAATTCCAGGTGAAATAAAATACGAACTCATCAGAACCAACAGAGGTGTCAATCTCTTGATGATCGACAACTACACCTTCAACAAGACCTCAAGGATGGCCAATACTTGGACGTGTTCAAGCAGGATGTCCCAGTGCTGCAGGGCAAGGCTTATCATCCACGGAAACGTTATTAAGTCCAGCTTCTTGACGCATAGTCATCCTCCGCCGCGGTACATGAAAACGGCTAGCGGGATCTTTATAAAAGTCAGCGTTTAGGCCCGAATACTGAATTAAGTCCTACTGAGGAGACCTGAGATCAGCTGTGGGCAGTAGTAGAACTACTTTGCTATGAAAGCCAGTGCTCTCCCTTTAAGTAAGGTACAAACATAACTGATGATGAAGATGCTCAGACTTGAGGAATATTTCAGTGGCCCTTAGTAATAACAATTTGCAACATATGATAATACATAATAATGTGGATCATGGGACGGGGTATTCTGAAAAAAACCCGACCTAAGAGGTCGAGAACGCGAGCCGTTACACCCTTATAATAATAATAATAATCATCATCATCAGCCTATAGACGTCCACTGCTGGACATAGGCCTCCCCCAAACCTCGCCACATCGACCGGTCCTGCGCCATCTGCATCCAGTGACCTCCCGCGATCTTGACCAGATCGTCCGTCCATCTTGTGGGGGGTCTACCAACATTACGCCTACCGGTTCATGGCCGCCACTCCAGAACTTTTCGGCCCCATCGGCCATCCGTTCTTCGCACAATGTGTCCTGCCCATTGCCACTTCAAAGTAATGTAATTATAATAATAACATATAATAGATGACTTGACATTATAATTACACTTTACACACTTAAAATATATGAAGATTTTTTATTAGATAAGTAAGTGGCTCTACTCTGGTATACTTAGCATTATAGAGGTAACCGCTTACGATCAGGTGGCTCGTAGGCTCGTCTGCCTACAAGGCAAAAAAAGCTGTTTTTGAGATGGTGATAATCGTCGGATATGTGGGAGTTGAACCGTATTAAACCCTTCAACTGCTTACACGCAGCATCCGAACCCCAGCTGAGGCCACAACCCAGCACGGGGTTATGTAGGACGGCACGACGCGTTACGAACTACGGCACTCTTTCCCATCGCGCCGCCCCAGTCGTACCAGTTAGGTCGTTAGCTCGTTTTAGCCTGAGCAATTAAAAAAAAACTAAAATAATGTCTTCAATTAATGGTTGTTTCATTATATTATTAAGATTTATGAATTTAAGAAGTACAAATAATGTATTTTAAAAATAGATATATATTTAGAAAAGTATGATGTTGGCGAAATCGGTACAAAATTAAAATATTGTTTTAAATATGAAATTGTTAGGTGTAAAGCATGATACGCATTATGCCGTGTCATGAACGGATCGGAATAAGGTCCACACAATCGTGCACTGTATGAAATCTTCATATACAAGCATTGCACAATCCGGTTGCGACACGGTGTAGTATAAACTTACTTTAACAATGTAAAATAAACCTGAGAGGTGCCAAGGGACACCCGGATGGAACGAAGTTCCTTTCGATTAAAAGATATCTTATTTTTTTTTTCCTAATTTTTTTTTACGCGCTATAAGAAACGTGTTTTAAAAGATTTTGATCACAGCGACATCTAGCGATAATCATCTAAAACAAAAAAAGTGTCGTGACAACTTTTCGTAAGAATTTTTTCCGTCTAGCCCACTTTCACAACGCGCGATAAGGTACTTCGTTCCAAAAATCTATTTAAAAATATACATTAAGTATAGTATATCTATTGAATTAAATTATTTTTGAAGTGGATGCTTTCGAATTGTTAAATTATCATACTTATAGTTTTACTATCGTAGAATAAGATTGAAAAAATGTATTATGTTATATTATAACAATGACAAGGAATATATAAGATACTAGCTGACTCGCGCAACTTCGTCTGCGCCGAAAAAAAAAATTAGGGGTGGACTACCCCTAACATTTAGGGGATGAAAAATAGATGTTGGCCGATTCTCATAGGTACCGGATAAGCACAAAAAATTTCATCAAAATCGGTCGAGCCGTTTCGGAGGAGTTCAAGTTCGAACACCGTGACACGACAATTTTATATATTAGATTAAATGTGTTACTCGATAATGAAAAGCTAGTTTCTCGTTCAAAATTTAAAATAACTCTACATCATATGATTTGTGGGGACCAATAATAACGCACGAGATCCTGAATCGCGGTTACAACTTTTGCAGAAATCTTCGCATATATACGACATCTTAAATCGACTACAGTGGGCTTCGGCCTGACCGGGCATACACTACCTCGCCCGGTCGGAGATCTCTCGTTGGCCATAAGTCCACTGTAGATACCCACAACTCACGTCGGGATCACCAACGTTATTATTGGTCGCCACATGATTTAGTAGTATTTATTAATAAAATGAAATATGCAGTATTTTTGTATTATATTTTTCTTTAATATTGTATTTAGAACCTACTAAACCTTTCCGTACTCTTCTGATATAATTTACAACGTTAGGTGAAGTTCCCAAGTGAGGTGTATTTTCAAAATTCTTTCCATTTAGTTTTATTTCTTTTCGACAAATTCGTTAAAATCATTATTTGGAGCACTTATAGGCCCTATGCCTTGTAGGTAGCGACTCCGCACTGTCCCCCATCATTGCAGATGTCCGAGAGCGACGGTAACCTGAGCTCACTGGCCTTTAGCTCATTTTACCACAGGGCAATAAAAAACTTTCTTGGACTTCTATTTTGTATGTTTCTTTAATTCCTTATTATTTCATTGATTGTCTTCAGATCCAGTTTTTTTGATCGAGATGATTCCAACAGCGCGCGGTGGTCAACTGTTCATGGTGAACAGTTATACCTTTGCTAGATTAACCAAAATTTCAAGATCTTGGGCGTGTTCAAGCCGGATCTCTAAGGGTTGTAAATCGAAATTAATTTTCAGAGATTACGAGTGTACAGATTTTGTCGCATTTTATGATTGCCACAACCATCCACCTCCACAATATTTTCGTAAAAGAGATGGCAAATTAGTGAAAATAAAACAATAGATTAGATTATTACTTTAATTCCCTCTTTTCCACCTTTCGTTGACTGGTAGATAAAGCATTATGTCGCGATTTCATGTTGGCTCGCCAACGTCCAATATACGAAAAAAACAAAATGATGGTGATGGCCGTTCAATATGAAAGTTGGAAATTGGCGAACCAATATGGAAATGCAGCATAAGGCTTTAGGTTAGCCATGGTGTGCATGAAGTTGAATATATAAAAGAATTTGGAATTGCTACAAGTAATATACTTCTTATCAATCTTCAATAGCACGAATTTAAATCAGTAGAGCTTATTATGTGTTTAATTTATAGAACATCTCGGGTTATTTGGCTATGTGAATAAATTAAATGGCACTATAATTGTTCTTATTGAGCGGTTCGCTTTGTGATAATGCGAAACTACTTTGACTATTATGCTAAGGAATAAACGAATACCTTTTCGACTTGTAGTTACTAGATAGACAGTCCCAACTTATAAGACGGATAGATTCTGGTTATCGGGTTTCAGTAAGGTTTAATAGCAGCATCTTGTCATAGATAATATAATCAGTGCTACTCACTCAGCTGGTTTAGTGAATCATGGCGTACGCTTTTTATGTCTTGTCAACAAAAACACTTGTAACGAAGTTAGTGTGACCGCGATGGTTCCAAATATAAACAATGAACTCTACCCCGGCGACGCGTGTTGCGATGGTAGAAAGGAGATGACGGGATCATCTTGATTAGATGTTTCGAGCACTAGGTACAAAGAGAGAACTAAAGTCTTTCCGCACCATTAATAGTTCCAAATGTTCCAATGTATGGTCTTACTTGGTTACCTACCAAAACAATATCTTCAACTTTTGTCTCCTCAATCTTTCTGTCTGGATGTTGTGGGTAATCTCTGGATAAATTATTTTCTCTTTCCTTAATTAAACGTTTAACTAGTATTGATTGTCTCCAGATATATTGCACTACGAGAAGATCCCAACACAACGTGGAGGTCAATTGTTGATGGTGAACCAATACACCTTTGCCCGAACAACGAAGGTATCGAAGTTTTGGGCGTGCTCAAGCCGAATTTCCAAAGGATGTAAAGCGAAGCTTATTTTTAAAGATTTCGAGTGCTCTCGTGTTAGTGTACATAATCTATACCACAATCATCCACCGCCAGAATATTACCGTACTAGTGATGGAAGATATGTGAAGTTAAACCAATAGGTATAGGATATAAGTCGTGGTGGCCGAGTGGTTGAAGCGCGTCCTTCCGAACGGGAGGTCGCGGGTTCAAATCCGGCCGGCTTGTAACTCTAAAATTTAAATGTGAAAAAGATTTATGTGCAATTTTTCACAACACCACTGGCATAAACGGTGAAGGAAAACATCGTGAGGATACCTGCATGTCGGAAAAGGGGTCTAAAAATCCTTTAAAGATATGTGAAGTCGCCAATCCACACTGGGCAAGCGTGGTGGACTATGCCTAATCCCTCTTCTGAGGAGACCTGAGCCCAACAGTGGGCAGTAATGGGTTGGTACAGGTATAGGATAAGCTATTGTTACTACAAGTATTTTTGATCTCTTCTTTGTAAGAGTCGTCAAGTCTATTTCATCGGGTTTTTCATCTTTTGGTAAACGTGTATTACTTGAAAGGTATTGCATATACTTTTGTAAATGACTTCAAGTGCAAATAGTGTGTGAATAAAATACCTATTTTTGAATAACTTTAATCTTGTCTTAGTTCATTTGAACGTCTCTCTTAGAACCTTTTATAATAATACAGATATATTGTATGATTATATCCTTAAGTGGGGTTTACATACAGGGTGGATCTGTAACTTTGGACAATCTGACGTGGGATGAGTGACCTGTTGAAATAAAACTTAAAACGACTTTTATTTTAGGATTTAGGAGAATTGTATAAAAAAAAATTCATCATAATATGGAAGTCCGCAACGATAGTCGTACGTTTTCCAAACAATGTCAGAAAAAAAAGTTTAACAGATCCAAAAAATAAAAATGGTGCTTAGTTGTATTTCGACAGGTCATTCACCCCATGTCAGATTGTCCAAAGTTACAGATCCACCCTGTATATCTCACATATACAGGGTGTTGGTGCCCGGTGAAACAATACTTTCAGGGCTTAATCTATATCACATTTCAAATCATATACACATACTTTTGAAACGGAGATAGTTACTTTATTTTCCCATACAAAGTTGAAAAAATATTATTTTGTATTATTTTTGACAACCCTACCCTGACCTACATCTAGCGTGCTAAATCTATTTTCAAGCACACAGGGGCATGTATCCTGTTTAGAATGTGATTTTTGTCCCGTGTATTATTACAATGTTCTATGATACAGTAGGTGAATAGCGGGCTTAAGTCTTTAGCTGTTGGTGTAGGTCAGTACGGTAGGGTTGATCCTGCACAAATTAAGACGTAGTTTTGATTAGTTATAACTTATGGTATATTATGCCTAGAAAACCCAGATTTGGTGGATGGCTTCTATATCAAGTATACTATTTGCTGTGAAAGTATTGTTTCATCAGATTTTAACACCCTGTATATATTAAACAAATGCACTATTTGCAGTTCCCTTCGAGATGGAAAAGATACCTACAGTAAAAGGAGGATATTTATTAATGGTGAAGAAACACACCTTTTCAAGACCAACGAAGGTTGCCAGAACTTGGATATGCTCCAAGAAAAACTCTAAACAATGTACCGCTAACATCGTTCGATAAAGATGATAAAGTCGTGTCCTATGATTTGAAACATAATCATACACCACCAGACTATATCCGTACTAAAGATGGTAAACTTGTGAAGTTACCCAGTTAAACATCAACCTGTTATACAGGGTGATTTCTTAGTGAGGGTACATATTGAAGGTCATGGTAGCTGATGGTTATATACGACCACTAAAAATATTATTACCAAAGAATATGGCTTAATAGTAGTAATCGCAACTTAAAAATATCTAAAATTCTTGCAAAATGATGGTTTTTCGACTGCTGATGGGTGTGGCGGAGGTGTGGGGTGCGCGAGATCACTAGAGGTCGTTAGTCAACACTCTTTTAGACGAAATTGTTTATGTTTGAGGTAGTTTTGTCGAATTTAGATTTAAAAAAATATGTGTATTTACCTATTTTTTGTAATATTCCGTATTAGACCAGAGTACTCATCACCCTCCTGCAATATATACCTTTTTTAAAAAATCACCCTGTATATTACTAGCAGATCCGCGTAACTTCATCTTAGTCACAAAGGGATATATTATAATCTATAGTAGTCCTCGATATAGATTTTCGAATCGGATCGGCGGTTCCTGATATTTCAAGTTCAAATAAACAAACAAACAATCTAGTCAGCTTTATATATTAAGTATGTATAGATTAATCGTATTATCGTATAGTATTGTAGTACTGGTAGGTGATCGATAACGCTCCAAATGCTCTGACATTACCAAAGTTCATCAGCGATAGTAATCGTTTAGCATCAGGTGAGCCGTAAACTCGTTTTGTTATAAAAATAAGCTATTATAATAAGTACTTTAAGGAATCAGTAATGGACTTAATTAAAAAAAAAGAAATATAAGGACACAGAGATCCTATCCGTACGAACGACAACCGACAAATGAGCCCATGTCCGCTACGGCTTTTATACTAGTCGGTATGACGTAATAGACTACAGGCCCATGAAGAAAAATTATGGGTCATTTGAACCACCAGGTGACCTATCTAAAACGAAATTCTAGCATAAAATAATAAGATTCAGTACTATGCCGTCACTTGTAAGCTGTCCAACTGAGTGCAGGTGAGCATTCAGGGGATTGCAACCATCGTTTTTTCCCCTTGTCGCATGATTTTTGTACGGCGTTGAGGAATAATGGATTAGAAGCAGTATTTAAATAGTATGATACAGATGCCGTACAAAAATGTTGGGTCACAAAGTCGGATTTTTTTTTTAATTTTCCGACAATTACCGGGATATATTTAATCATTTGATTTTGTACTGAATACATAGTACTGAATCTTATTATTTTATGCTAGAATTTCGTTTTAGATAGGTCACCTGGTGGTTCAAATGACCCATAATTTTTCTTCATGGGCCTGTAGTCACACACGCCTGTAGTCACACACACTCAGTCTGAATATCCAAGTAAAATAATAAAATCGAAGCTATCAGTACTTATTTGTATATTTATTTGCTAGAAGTTTACTATCGTACTAAATATTTTAATAGTCGTTTCGTAAACGTTTAAATTTATCCTTTATAAGGATTCGCGTCAGTATATTTTTTTAAGAGAGTTACTTAGTGATGTGTGTTTGTGCTAGTTTACTTGTATGAATAAAAGTAGCCATTTATACGTTGTTGTTATTTTAGTACTTATTATCTTATATGTAAAATTATCGTGTCACAAGGGTACTAACCTTATTCTGAGACGGCTGAGCTGATTTTTATTAAATTGTTATGCATACTCAGTAGAATCGGTCTGTCTATTCTTCAAACCCTAAATGATAAGGATTGTTCATTCCACCACCATTTTTTCCTCTAATTTGAGGGTAGTTTCATAAATCTATTTCCATTACAGGTTCACTACGAGTGGAATCGATACCAACAGCCAGCGGTGGTCATTTGATCATGGTGGAAAACTACACGTTTTCGAGACCAACGAAAATATCGAGAACTTGGGTTTGTTCGAGTAGACTTTCGAAAGGCTGTAGAGCAAAGATAATATTTAAGAAGAACTCTGTAATGTCATATGATTTGAGTCACAATCATCCGCCACCGGAGTACTATCGTGCTAATACTGGGGCGTTAGTCAAGGGGCCAAAGGGAGGATACCCTTTATTTTAATGATATCTTAAGGTTGTGCAGTAATAAAAATGTATCAATTATTTTAGTTGTTTGGTTAAGTGAGATAAATGTGAATAATATTATTGTTTTCATCCACCAAATTTGATTTTGGAATATAGGTTGTTTGAACCAAAATCATCTTTAAGTTTATCTATCAAATTGTGTACATACATTCTTGCCAGATGGCAAGACTGAATAAACTACTGTAGTATAAATCTTATTTATATATTTCAATTTATATGGGATTGGACACAGATATAAAATATATAATATTTAAAAATACATCGTTAGCGGTGCCTATATCATTTTAAACTATACTATCAAAATAAATTACGTCTGTGGATAAATAAAACAGTATTATTTAAGATATTTTCAATAAATTTCATATTTGTTATTATAATTGTTTTTCTTGTCACCTGATTTAATATCACAAAACAATACCTATATTTTTAAATGGTTTTTCACACTATTAAGATTTATCTTCTCTGAACCTGATTCCAGGTATAAACTTCAAGCTAATCGAAATAGGGAAAAAGAAGAACATACTACTATTCCAGAACCACACATTTGGTAAAACGACAAGCGACAAAAGATACTGGAATTGCAGTAAGAAGAATTCGACTCAGTGTCCAGCGAAACTGAGGTTTGACGAGTCTGGACAGCTGAAACACTCCGTGCTAGTTCATAATCACCATCCGCCATCTCTTTACCAGTTGAGCAATGGTAAATATTTGAAACTTAGTTGAATGTTTTGTCTTGAAATGTATATTTGGAATAGCATGCATCTTATTAGGATATTATATCTTATATCTCAGTCAGGAGCGGTATCATATTTTCACAAATTTATATTCTTCAGTTAGTTTATTATGCAAATAATACTGAGTAGTGTATACCTATTAAATATACCGTATTAAATAAATGTATAATTCTTTATTTATCTAACTTGGGAAGTTAAGGTGGTTACGCATATTTTCATCTATGGACTGCACGCCACAAATAAATGTATAAAATTTAGCATTCATTCAAAGAGACAGAGGTATAACGTAGGTAAGAGAATGGACACACTTATAGCAAACAGGTATGACAATAACCACTTTGCGATATATCAACTTGTCATACATGCGCCGTGACACATTATAAGAACAACAATAGTACAAAATTAGTTTCCTACTATGTATAGTACAATATTTTGTAGAAAATTCGTAATTGTTTATAATACTCCTATTACATATAAGTACAGCATTATTAAATGTGTAATTTAGTATAATAAAAAATCATGTTGTATTCTTTGTTTCATTTTTACATTTCTTTATCGATAAGTATCATATATTCAATTCTATGGTAACGAATAATATAATAATGGATTTATTTTGTCTTCAGTTTCACAACTTGAATCTAACATAGCAAGGATGAAAAGTGAATTCAACGAAAAACTAAACCGAATTATGACAAGAAAGAAGAATAACAGCGTTTACTTAATAGATAGACAAAGATATAAAGATTTTATTAGAGATATAAAAGATATAAAAAATAAAAGATACAAAGAGTACGATGATTATAAAACATTAGCCAATTACGATGTTATAGAAATATGTGGCAAAGATAGATTAGTACTTCCAAAAACAGAGACTAATAGCTGTATCAAATTCTACGTTTCTTCAGATGAGTTATTTGGAGTTATCCATGCTGTACATTTATTGTTAAATCACGCAGACAGAGATACAATGGATAAAGAATTAAAAACTAAGTATTGTAATGTTTCTAAAGAGGTAATTAGGTTATATATTGGCTGTTGTAGATCATGTGGAAAAGAATAAGAAGATTGATATTACATTTTTTTTAGGTTAAAATATATGCGGATAATTAATATTTATAATAAAGAAATAAGTCGTATTATTCAAAGTTTCATTTCATTAGACTCTATAAAGCTAAATATTCACACAAATTGAAGTATATATCTAAATACAACTAAAATATTTTCTAAAGTACCCTCATGCACCATTATATTCTTTCAGTGGGATTCATGACGGCCCAAAGTGGAGATAAACTGATGAAACTAGCTGATTTCACTTTTACGAGGGAAATAAGCGACGGTGATCGTTGCTATTGGTCCTGCTACACACACAACGGTAAAGGATGCCCTGCCAAAGTATATACCGAACAAAACAAGATTATATACGCGAAGAATATGCATAATCATCCACCTACAGAGTTCTTTGTATGACATTGGATGGAAGTCACAATAGTGGCACACCATAATATGCTTCTTAAAGAAAACTTAAATGTAATCAATGAATGGAATGGAAACATTGATCTTGAACTTTTAAATAATAAAATTGTCCTCAATTGTTATCTCTTTGGACGTAATAATAAAGTGGATTATTATGATCCCATAGAATTAATGATACTTGATACAAAACATAATGAGTTTGCATAAGATTTGATTCCCGATTTGAGACTACTAACAAATTGATTGGAGATATAGATCTTGAAATGTTTATTAAGTAATAAAATTAAAACAGTAAATGATGGAGCTCTCTTTGTAGATAGTAGGTATATAATAATGCCATATATTTGTGAATTGTCGTGAAGTTTCTTTTATCAATTGTAATATTTATATAAATGTGTATATATAAGATTCAGTAGTGTAGTTGTAAGAAGTGAATATTATTTAATTTTTAGTAATTTTGTAGTAAGATGTTAATAGTGTTGTAAATACAGAAACACTTCACTCATAATTTTTAACTCGACCTTGCTCTCTAGCTTTATAATACTCCTAATTAATTTTTGACTTATTACTTATTTATATAAAAACACTACTTCGGGCCTTTACTTTAAAATCGATAAATTAGACATAAACACACACACATCATAAATTTTAAATGTATAACAATTTTAAATTTACAAAATTTTGAATATTTTTTATAACTAACAGTATATATTATTTTTAATTTGTCTTCTTGCAATTTGTAGTAATATTCTTGAAATAAGTATTTACTCAGATTTTTGTACACTTTTAATAGGTGCTAAGATTGTGATATTATTATTTTTAGTTTGATCTCTTTTCAACTTGCCTTAGTATAAGTACAAAAATAACTAGCTTCAGTATTAATGTGTTTCAATGCTCTCTATTAAAATTAAATAAACTAATTTTGTATTTTCTTTTACCCTGTTTTTTCTTCTTTTGTGTCTGTATTCTATATCGACGTTAATCTCTTTGTTGTACCTTAATAGTTATGTACTAAATAGTCATGGTTTTTTGTTCTTTACGTATCAAAAAAATTAATTGAAAAACAGATTAATTCAGGAAAGTGATGATTTCTTTTCAAAAAACTTGAGAAGTGTCAAGGGACACCCGGATAGAACGAAGTTCCTTTCGATTAATTAGTGAGGGAATTGTAATTTAATTATATATTTAAATAAAATTTAAATATTTTAATCACAGCGCCATCTAGCATTAATCATATAAAACAAAATAAGGAATTGTTTTAAAAGATTTTAATCACAGCGCCATCATCATCAAAACAAAAAAGTGTCGTGACAACTTTTTCATAAGAATTTCCGTCTAGCCCCCTTTCGATAACGCGCGATAAGGAACTTCGTTCCAATACATATTTTAAGGGAGATAGTGCTTATTAAAAAAATGCTTTTTACACATCATTTCGTAATCGTTTTATGTCTTTTCAGATTCAGGTAATTGCCCCATATGCAATGACGTAACTAGCGGTCGTCACTATGGAATATACGCTTGTGAACCCTGCAAATGCTTCTTCAAAAGGTCCATAAGCTTAAACAAGGCAGCTTTGTACGAATGTAAAAAGAATAAGAAGTGCAGAATGACGCCAATACATCGACATTGCAAATTTTGTAGATTCCAGAAGTGTCTAAATGCTGGGATGAAGATAAGCTCAGTCAGGACCTATCATGAGATTGAAGGCCTGGGTCGTACACTTTATAGTTGATACTAGAGTTAAGCAATACTGTTACTGGTGCAGGGTAGTTTAGGTAAATGAATGACGTAAATCCAGTGCAATACTAGAATTATCTATTAGTTTTTGACCGACTTCAAAAAATCGAACAAGTACTTTTGTCTGTGTTTATTTTTATTTTTTTTAGTTGGTGGAAATCACCGGTATGTGGGAGTTGAACCGCACTAAAACCTCCAACCGCTCACACTCAGCGTCCGAACCCCGACTGAGGCCAGAACCCAGCACGGCGTTATGAGGGCAACGCGCAACGCGTTACGCCCACGACACTCTTTCGCGCCGTCCCCTGTCTGTATTTAAAAATATGTATTTAATGGACAAAGGCTTGGAAGCAGATACTTTGGACACTCAGACATTTATTTCAGATAAATTTGATAAAGATCTAACTGGTGATGTTTGTGCTATTCTTGAGAAATGGAAGTCTGTCGTTTTCATTTTTGTAATTAAAATATTATTACCTTATTGTAATAGAATTATTACATCTGGAATCAACAGAATGAAGCCAATTTAAACCGCACCGATCGCGCGTAACAACACGATATTTTGATTCAACATCAGAAATAACAAAGTGAAATTTTAAAGAACTTATGTGTATGTAATAGTTTAAACGAATATGTTAAACGAATTGAGTGTCATCAGTACACTAACGTCAGAATTACGTGTAGTAACGCGCGATCGGTGCACTTTAAATTGGCTTCATTCTGTTGTTCATGATGTTGATTCCAGATGTAATAATTCTATGCTTATTGTATGGTAAAAGAAACTTATCTCACACATCGGTTAAGAAATGATTGTTCTTTTTGTTGTTATGACCCTATTTCTGGGCAATTTGCAATACTTCTAGTTTTTAAGATTAGTGGTGCCTACTTAGTTTAAAATTAGATAAGTAGATATATTTTATTAAAAATTATATTCCTTATAAAATATATTACAGTTTTCTTGATTCTCGAATGTTTAATAAAATAAATGTTTTAAGCTTTTGAATAATATCTACTTAGAATTTAATGTTATGTTTAAAAGTTTTAACACAATAGAAGGATCCATTTATTAAATAATAAAAAATATCAATTATTATTTAAAATTGTTTTAATAGTATTGTACGGTCGCGGTCGTCAGCGGCCGTAATGATTCGTCGTCAGGTCGCAAATATGTCGAAATAAAACAATAAAATAGTAAATTATTAAAATAGAAGAAAATTGTCGGCTTTTCTCCTTGTCGGTCGATGTCAAAATCCCTGTCCTGTCAAGTCGTCATCTCAGTCTTGTCTTTGTCCCGCCAAAGAGGTTGGTCGCCCGAACAAGTATTAAATTGAAATTAAGTTTGTTGAGAAAATTAGAGCGGGTAAGATTGTTACTGATAATTTTGGAAGAGTCCTTTAACTAAGTTAAATCCAACTAAATACAATAGTTCATTTAAATTAAACTTTTTAAATACAAGCTTTTAAGAACCTATATTTTGTGGTGTGCTTGCGAATTCAATTTAAATGAATCTATCTTGTTCAGTATAGGAGGATTACCAAAGAATTTGGTATAACGCTTAAGTAAATGCCCCTTAAAATTGTCCAAGCTTCCTGCGAGACAATTTTCGTTTAACAGCTGATAGCACCGACTGAATGCACGTACTTAATTGTTTTTAATATAATTTGCTAGAATGAGTACTTATCACTCCTTCCATGCATGATCATTACAAAATTACTCTAAATACAATCTTAATTTAAAATTTCGATCTAATCACAAATCTTTTACAGCATACTTCACTGAATCTCGAAGGGGGAAACCAATCGTAGTCTACAAAGACTACACATACTGTCGTCATTCAGAAAGAAACGGAATCACCAGATGGGTTTGTTCTACTCACTCCTGCAAAAACTGCAAAGCTGTAGTCAAGACCATGGGCTCCAAAATCATCGAAATGAAGGGCTACCATAATCATGATGCTGCAGAATTGTACAGGAATCGTAGCAAAAATGTTTTTCTTTGGTTGAATGATTGAAAGGGGACTGTAAATACTTGAGATGTTTATTGATTTTTTACAATATATGGTTTTTACATGTTCTGTTTTGTCTTAGAATTATTGTCACTTAGTTTAAAATTAGAGAAGCAGAAATATTTTATTAAAAATTATATTCCTTATAAAATATATTACTTGATTCTCGAAGTTTTAATAAAATAAATGTTTTAAGCGTTTAAATAATTCGATATCTACTTAGAATTTAATGTTATGTTTAAAAGTTTTAATACAATAGAAGGATCCATTTATTAAAGAATAAAAAATATCAATTATAATTAAAAATGTTTTATCAGTATTTAATTTAAATTTAGTGTGTTTTACATTTTTAATAAAATCTGAGTTGGTGAGATTTTGGAGGAGTCCTTTAACTAAGTTAAAATCCAACTTTTTAAGTACAAGCTTTTAAGATCCTATATGTGGAGTGCTTGCCAATACAATTTAAATGAGTCAGTACAGGAGGATAACGAAAGTATTTGGTGTAACGCTTAAGTAAATGCCCCTTAGAGATATTCAAAATTCCTGCTCAACAGCTGATAACACCGATTGAATGGTCTGTTGTCCGTACTTAATTTTTTTGTCATAATTTGCTTACTCAAAGAATGAGTACTCACTCTCCTACCATTCATCATCCTGTACCAACCCATTACTACCCACTGCTGGGCTCAGGTCTCCTCAAAAGAGGGATTAGGTATAGTCCACCACGCTTGCCTAGTGCGGATTGGGGACTTCACATATCTTCGAAGGAGTTTTAGAACCCTTTTCCGACATGCAGGTTTCCTCACAAAGTTTTTTGGATTTGAACCCGTAACCTCCCGTTCGGAAGGACGCGCTTCGACCATTCATCATCATTACAAAATAACTCTGTAGTATACAATCTTTCTTAAACGAATTTTTTGATCTAATCACAAATCTTTTACAGCATACTTCACTGAATCTCGAAGGGGGAAACCAATGGTAGTCTACAAAGACTACACATATTGTCGTCATTCAGCAAGAAACGGAATCACCAGATGGATTTGTTCTACTCACTCCTACAAATGCTGCAAAGCTGTGGTCAAGACCATGGGCTCCAACATCATCGAAACGAAGGGCTACCATAATCATGATGCTTCAGAATTGTACAGGAATCGTAGCAAAAATGTTTTTCTTTGGTTGTCTTAACCCTTTCAGGACCATAAGATGGCTGAGACTACTAAATATGCGAATACTACACAATATTTAAGTTATTCTGTAAAGTAAGAGATATCACTCAAAAAAAAAAAATTGTAGGGTGTACAAATTTAATTTTCCTATTAATTTCAGACATTCATGACATTCAGTTAGACATTCATTAAAAAAATATCGATTCAATAATAATCAATAACGATTTTTGTAGAACAGAAAAATATTTTCCATGAGCGTGAAAGGGTTAAAATATGATTGAAAGTGGACTGTAAATACTTGAGATGTTTATTGATTTTTTACAATATATGGTTTTTGCATGTTCTGTTTTGTCTTAGAATTATTGTCAAATATGGCGTCGCTAGTGATGAGGGCGCGCTCCGGGCGCCCAGTTGTGGTGTGTGTGCCCACAACAGGTAGTGATGCGCTTCAATAGCTTTTGAAAATATTTTTGAAAGAATCAGGCTTATGGCTCAGCAGTTTGATAACTGATCCATTGAAGTATTTATCAAACAAAAATATTTTTTTTTGTTCAAATACCAACATAGACAGTTTCGAATAAAGCGATGACGAAAAACAAATGACAATCGACCAATTTGTAGACGGGGTTTGCATGCATTGGCCGACGTTGGGTCTGTCTTCAAGTTTCTCCAACCTTAAAATATATGAAGAAAGTCCTTAAATGTGGGTATTGGCCCCGCAGTGTCCCTTGACAATGCAGAAGTCCATGAGCAACGGTAACCGCTTACAATCAAGTAGCCCGTTAGCTCGTTTGTAGATTAAGCAATCAAAAAGGCTTATGTTTATTTATTTATTTATTTATTTATTTAATACTTTATTGTACACGACAGAAAAATAAGTTATATTAAAAAATGTTCACAAAAGGCGAGCTTAACTCAATACTGAGTTTTCTAACATTAGAAATTATGTGCATTGTCTTGCGTTGGCCCAATGCAATGTTTACCGTATTGGCCGTCATTTGCGAGCAAACGTCTACTTCTGCATTTTCTCACCAACCGTCAAAACATTGGCAAATCCTCTGGCATCGCCCAGCATTAGTTTGGTACAGTTTCTAGTCTCAACTGGGTTCGAATGTAGTGTGGATCTAGATAAAAATGTCAAAATATCAGAAAGTATTTCCTAAAGACAATATAGGTAGGAATCTCTCTTCATTTTAGTTTTAAATGTAATAATTTATTAGAAACTATTCTCGTCCATATTAGTCAGTAGGATAAAATAGTATTAAAAAAAACTTGAGAGGTGTCAAGGGATGGAACGAAGTTCCTTTCGATTAATTAGTGAGGGAATTGTAATAAAATATTTTGATCACAGCGCCATCTAGCATTAATCATAATAAAACAAAATAAGGAATTGTTTTAAAAGATTTTAATCACAGCGCCATCTAGCGATAATCATCTAAAACAAAAAAAGTGTCGTGATAACTTTTTCATAAGAATTTCCGTCTAGCCCCCTTTCGATAACGCGCGATAAGGAACTTCGTTCCAACAACTCATAGTTCCTAAGTAACTGATATAAGTATTTTGAGTATTTCGTTGTTATGCTGAATTTAATTGAAATTATTTTATTTCCACGAGTTTAATATGTCTGAAGTTTATTAATATATGCATCATTTTAAAACAATTTCGATTAAGATACCACACATATCTTAATATTTTTTTATCTGTCAAACCTATGAGACTTGTTCTTCGAAAAAAAATGTGTTGTTTTCACATGTGAACTAGAATTCATAATATATATTAAGTTTTTATGTTAGTGCAAAATGGTCTTTGCTCCTTATTTTCCCAATTATGACAGATTTAATAATGGGTTTATTATTTTTTCCGGGTTGTGAAATAATTTTAATATAGAAGATGTTCGTGATCTTTTCATATATTTATTTATTTAGGTACACCAACAGCAGACATAAAAGACTTACATATATGAATCACATAATAACTTCTTATATGAATGCCTATTATAGGTATACACGACATTTTTTTTTTTTTATAACAACATGGATTAAATACAAATATATTATTATTTATGCAGACATATTTAAAACTTAGTAGTAAAACAAAACGTCAAAAGAGTAGTAAAATATAACTAATATATGTTATAATTGTACGATCGGTTTAATTATACATTTATTGAGAAGTTGAGAAACGCCAAATATGTTTATTAATGTTCTGGCATCGATCAATGATAGTTTTATTATTATTGTATAACATCGAAAGAGGAGGTACTTGAATCAAACACCAATAAAATATTTATTGAAAGAGTATTTTTATTTTATCCCTCTCGCAGATCACAACGACAGTGTCAGAGAATATTAACAACTTACTCCCAGTAGTTTGTATTGCTATATGTTTTCTTGAGCTGTCATGAGCTTATTAGCATGAAAAATTAAAACACACAACCACAAACCAACCAAATATTTTAGTCCCAAACAAATAAAACTGAAAAATCTTGCTGGACATTAATTTTCCTCCAAGCTGACTCCATATTTAAAGTAGTGTTTACAGTAAAGATTTTTTCGTATAATTTACAAACTGACCGTTCGAACACAAACACATTGTTGACTAACCCTGTACCCTGTATAGGGATTGCAATCCGGCATCATTTTCAATCCGGCCGGATCCGGTCCGTATTAGCGTCAATCCGGCCGGATCCGGCGGATCCGGTCCGTATTAATTGACTTTAACTTTTTTTCAAATGTTGTTTTTCGTTTCTAAATTAACTGTCAGTAAGTTAATTAAGTGTCATAGTATATACAAACATACTGCATATAATGTAACACTAAAGAGAACATTAATTTAGGTTTCTGAATTACAAAAATAATTCTGTTTTAGATTTATTGGTCAAAACTCAAGAGATGTTTTCTTATTTCCTTAGACATTCAAAATGAATTATCAAATCAGAATTTTATGATATTTGCATATTTTTAATAGTTAGATAATGTGTTACGGTTGAAATCCGATTTCTGTGATATACAAATAAATATAGGTCAAAGTTTTCTTTTTAAAATACTTTTTAAATTGCCGAGTGTCGTACGAAACATTAAATTCGCTCAAACAAAAGATAAGAGTGAAGTGATTTAATTAAAGTAGGTAGTTTTGTGCAGTTCGCTAATTATTAATTTAGTTCGTAAGAGGGCTCACACAATTCAACTACTCGAATGAGTTCC
Organism: Trilocha varians; assembly: GCA_030269945.2. Lineage (NCBI taxonomy): Eukaryota > Metazoa > Arthropoda > Insecta > Lepidoptera > Bombycidae > Trilocha > Trilocha varians. The sequence continues at coordinate 2,559,401 of AP028259.1, forward strand.
CTTATCCTCTGTTCCATAGATCTGAGTTCGGAAATATCTAGAAAACTGTTACCATAATAACAATTTACAAAGCCTTTATTAACAGGCTTCCAAAAACGAGGAGGTACTTGATTCTTTGTATTGTTTATGTTTGTTCCCGCATATCTTTAGTTTGGTTGGACCAATTTGAATAATTCTTCTGTCAGATGAAAGGTGATGGTACTTGTGGGATCTCATTTTGTTTTACATTTTAGTTTCGTTTTTAGTTCTAGGTTTGACTTTAATTGTTATGGGTTTTTCTTAGCAACTTACATATCATCACGTACTTAAAGTATTACATATTATTATATTATTACGATATGAAAAATCGAAAACAAAAACATTTTTGTTAATAATTTTCGCGATACAGGCTTATTTCGAAGCTTTTTGCAGTATTTTAGAGTTTTAATTAATGCAAAAGCAATTCTGCAAACCAAAACACCATAACAACTTATTCATTATAAAATACTAAGGCAAAATTAATACTAAGTTGTCTAACATTGGCACTACCGGATCCGGTCGCCGGATCCGGTATATTAGCACCGAATCCGGTCGGCCCAAAAAGACACCGGATCCGGCGGATTACCGGATCCGGTTTTACCGGATTGCAATCCCTAACCCTGTACCAACCCATTACTGCCCACTGTTGGGCTCAGGTCTCCTCAGAAGAGGGATTAGGCATAGTCCACCACGCTTGCCCAGTGCGGATTGGGGACTTCACATATCTTCAAAGGATTTTTAGAACCCTTTTCCGACATGCAGGTTTCCTCACGATGTTTTCCTTCACCGTTTTTAGTCAGTGGTGTTGTGAAAAATTGCACATAAATCTTTTTCACGTTTTTAGATTTAGAGGTACAAGCCGGTCGGATTTGAACCCGCGACTTCCCGTTCGGAAGGAAACGCTTCGACCACTCGGCCACCACGACTTGTTGACTAACGATCTCAAGTAATCTCGTGCACCCCACACCCATCGAGCAACAATCGTTTAGCAAGAATTATAGATAGTTTTAAGTTGCGTTTACCATACCTTTTCTTTGGTTATAATATTTTAGTTGGTGGTATAAAGGTTGTCAAATATCTTCCTTTCGCTTTTTTGCTCTTTATTCAATGCTTTTATAAAAAGTGTTACAGTGATCGGATTTTGTTCAAATATGCGCCGTTTTGTTCGATATTCTGTTTCTATCTAGACGGCAACTTCATAATACCTCCCTCGGAGAAGCCCCTCTCCTTATTTGCGAAGAACTCGGACAGCCACTTTTCACGATATTTGACAACCTAATATATGATCATCAACTATGACAACCTTAGATATGTATAATCATCAACAGTTCTCCGTATATTATACTGACATTCTGATATATTTTAGTTTTCTACATCACAACGAAGAAAAATAAACAAATGATGATGGTTGACGGTTATAAATATTCCTTGCAATACAAGACGAAAACTAAAGAGAGGTGGCAATGCAGCCGAAGAACTTACTATGGATGTAAAGCGGTTATACATAAAAGTTATGGAGTCATATGTTATAGAAATATAAATCATAATCATGAGGTTTGATGTTTTCACATGTGGCGACCAATAATAACGCGCGAGATCCTGAATCGTGGTTACGACATTTACAGAAATCTTCGCATATATACGACATCTGAAATCTACTACAGTGGGATTCGGTCTGACCGGGCATACACTACCTCGCTCGGAGATCTCCCTTTGGCCATAAGTCCACTGTACCCACACATATATAAATGTTGTTAATTAATAAATGGTAGTTAAGTATTGGTTGTTTTAATTACAAATCATGCAGTTAAAATGTTATCGTAATCTATTTATAACCTTAAAATTATATTTATGATCTTAAGTAGTAGTCAAAGGCTTACTAAACGCTTGATATCGAGAAACTTATAAAGGAAATACATATTCAAAATCATTAAAAAATAAGAAATTATGAATGAAGAAAACTCTTAATACCCACAGAATAAGCTAACATAATATTTGACATTAATTGCTTTTATAATTCTGTAAACTTATATATTGACAATATTCCAATTATATCACCATTAAAATATGTTATAGAAAGAAAGAATGAAAGAAACAAAACACTTTTATTTTATAAAACTTTTATAGCTTCTTCTTCCTTCCCCACTCTTTCTATATCAGTTAATAAACCTTTAATATCTTCTCCTTTTGTTGCAGGACTCATTCCAAGATACAGCTGGTCTCGCCAAGGAAACGCCATTATAATGTTAGGAGAACACAGATTCAAAAAACGATCAAAACATATAAATAACAGAAGTGAAATACACTGGGTCTGTAATAAATGCGATAAAGGGTGTAAAGCGAAGCTCACTACCCTTAACGATGCTATTATTAAAATGCATAATGTCCATGATCATACTGGTTTTAGAAAGGCTAGACCTTAGGGAGCTTAGTTTAGATATTTAATGGTTAGTAATATAGTTGTTAATGGACAACAGTGGCGAAGACTTCGTTTTTTTAAAGGGCAGGAAAGTTTTTTTAGTATTTTCAAGCAGTGTTTTGCTTATGTCATAGTGAAAAAAAATTGTGGTGGCCGCAATGAAGCGTTTGTTACACCAAATTTGTCTGTATATTTAAATAAGTTTTGATTTGTAGAGAATTTGATTTTTTAGAGCAATGTCACTGACTTAAAAGACAATATCGCGGTAAAACATTTAAAGTCCTTAATAAACCTAACATTATTTAAATATGCACTCGAAAGGAACACCGCAAGGAATCGAGTTAGAACCCAGATGTGCCTTCGAAAAGGAAGCCGAACGGAGTCGACTTCGAGTAGTCTTCGCCATTGATGTAGTAGATAGTAAAACCAATGAATTTAATCAAGTTAAATTTCCAAGTATTAAGTTTAATGAGTGTCTTTTTAGATAGTAGATACTACAAAACAACTGTTTTTATGTATATTGTGTATTAATGTTGCATAAATAATAGAGATTATAATATATGAATCTTAGTACTTTGGAAACAAAACAGTACATATTTTATGTATTACGTTAGATTTCAATTATAATTATTTATTAGAATAGTTTCATTATTAATATTTTATTTGTAGCAGACTCCAGAATTCATATCATTGTCTTGCTTATTGAGCAATGTATTATTTAAAACTTCAATATTATTTTTATCATCGATCAACTTTATTGAAATAGGAATGTTAAATTGTATTTGTTCAAAACTTCTATTGCCAAGACTCAGTTTCATTTTTTATTACAGAATTTAAAAGTAACTTAAGTGGAGGAATATAACATTTTTGCTCTAAGGAACCTGCTACAATGTGACCAAATAAAGTATTTTGTAATATTAATCCATTATCTAATTTAATATTGCCTTCTGATAAAACCTTAAAGTAAACCTCCGCTCCTAACAGTAAAGCTATAATGGGAATATTAAACCCAGGATTTGCCAACATTTGTTGCAGATATAAAAAAATGTTCACTGATAATCAAGATTTTCATGAAATTGAATTCATGTAATTTTAGTGTAATTTTTGTTTGTGAATAAACAATGGAATATTAAACAAGAATTTTCATTTGTAAAGAAATATTACTAAATTATCGATATGGATTTCTAATTAAAATAAATAAAGTTCAAGATTATTATATAATGTGGTTATATTTATGTGTATAAATAATTAACTGTTCTTGATTGTAGAAAACAAAATTTTTTTTTTAACTTAATTTAAAATACTTTCATGCATTTTCAACGGGTTCTTGTAGATACAGTGAGTATGGTGTGTCGTGATGTGAGTTCGAGTTCCAGTGGTACTACCCAAAAGCGAACGAGAAAGAGGGTAGATAGATTTGTTTGCTCTTAAATCTACCCGCAGTATCCAGTCTTCTCGTGATCATGACGTTTGCAACAACGTTGAAATATCGAGACAACTTATTTAATTAAATATCGTGGTAAGAACCCGTTGAAAATGCATGAAAGTATTATAGAAAACCGCGAGTGTCTGAATAAGTTAATTTAAAATCTTAAGTGAAGTTAAATTGTTGTATTGAGATGTAAAAGTTGTACTATGTAGATATATTTTTTTTTAAGTCTTGAATACGTAATAAATAATGTAATAATGAGTAATTATATGAAAAGATAAACTAATAAATATACCTTTGTATCTGTTATTATTTTTAACCAAATTCATAATTAATTCAATCAAATTCAATCTTTGTTTGTAATATAAGTGGTCCGAAGTTATAAAATACTTTTAAACTTGGTCAAAATTATTGTCAATGCTTCGGAAATAATTAATTCGGTAACGATTACTTACCGTTCGATAAATTATATTAATTATATATCGTTTGAAAAACCCTGGAGGTTTCGTTTTTGAATTTCTCTTAAAAATATATTTTTAGAACGAAGTTCCTTATCGCGCGTTGTGAAAGGGGGCTAGACGGAAAAAAAATCTTACGAAAAGTTGTCACGACACTTTATTTGTGTTAGATGATTATCGCTAGATGGCGCCGTGATAAAAATCTTTTAAAACACGTTCCTTATCGCGCGTTACGTTAGGAAAAAAAAATAAGATATCTTTTAATCGAAAGGAACTTCGTTCTATTCGGGTGTCCCATATCACCTCTCAAGTTTATTGCAAAAAGTATTTAATTAAGTTATTTTTTGTTAATGAGACTCAATGTTTTGTTAATTTAGATTAGATTGTGGACCAAATAAATGTTATTTTGAAACATATTGTGTTTTTATGAAGTTTCCTTTACCTTCGATTTTATATTTACTTCAACCAAACCAAACTTAATCTAAATATGCAGATCGAAAATATGCGCACTAGGCAAGCATGGATAACTATGCCGGATCACTGATGAGACATGAACCCAGCAGTGGGTGGTAACATAATATTATATTTCTTATCTTTACTTCTATACTAACATCTTGGTGGCATTATCGTGATGCTTGTAACGATGTAGTAGGAAATCTTTGGGTCTACTGAGTCAATTTAGAAAAATCTGTCACTATTATCGAGGTTATAAAAATAACATTAGAAGCAGGCGGCGGGGCGTGTGAGAGAAAGCTCTTCTCTCTACGCAGAAATTCGCCGCCGTCGAGCAGGGGGCTGGGACCGGGATCTCGCCCGGATTCTGGCCCCCTAAGAGTTTCGGGTCCCCAATGCATGTGAGTGCGAGCGGGGACCCAAGACGGTGCCGTGTTTCGCTCAGCACGCCCTTACGTCAGAGCAACCGGGGGATGCTAGACCGCGTACTACCCAACCCACGCTGGTTCTGACCCAGCGGGGTATTCCGTGGGAGGGTGATACGCGGTCCCATCTTGGCGGGCTTCGGAAAACCCGCCGACCGAGAGAGCCGGTGGCCGTATCGCCGGCGGCCGCCGGTTCGGCGTCCGGGGGCGGCGCGACTGGAAAGAGTGCCGATGGCATAACGCGTCGCGTCGTCCCTCATAACCCCGTGCTGGGTTCTGGCCTCAGCCGGGGTTCGGACGCTGAGTGTGAGCGGTTGGAGGTTTTAGTGCGGTTCAACAGGATCCGGTGATTTCCTCAAACTAAAAAAAATAAAAAAAAAAGTTAAAAATTGGCCCCTTTGTGGCGCAAGCAAAGTTGCGGGGTTCATTAAATAAATAATAAAACATAGTAATTTTAATTGTATATTCACAAGCATTTCAGTACAACATAGTTACAATATTCAACAAGTAACAATTCCAGACATTTCTATACAATTATCGATTAGACATGACTAAAAAACTTAAACTACATAAACTATGAAAAACAAAACTGGATATTACATAGAAAGTATACAGGAACATAGAAAAACTACCAAAGAGATCTCTGATATTATTGGACATATTTTATAAAAACATTTTAAGTTTATTAGCTAACATAGAACTTAAGATAAGATTTTAATTTGAGATATAGACCTAGATTAAAAAGATATAGATACTAATATAAAATTAATATTGCAATTTGTAAAATATTGAAATAAAAACATAGTAAAAGACACTGTCTATCCAGAACCCTAATTAGGTGATCATCATCATTAGTTTGGAAACGTCCACTGCTGGACATAGGTCTCCCTCAAACCTCGCCACAACGACCGGTCCTGTACTGTTTGCATCCAGTGACTTCCAATGACCCAGACCGTCGATGCACCTTGTGAGAGGTCGATGTCAATGGAGCTACTGGTTTGTGGCCTCATTACTGAAATTTTCGGCCCCATAAGCCATATGTTATGCATATAACAGAAGTTGATACACATATTGTCTTAGGCAGTCTATGTGGGATATTTTATAGTAAAATTTAATGCATTTAAAAATATTATCAATGTTTTTGACAGAAATATATTGTCAATAGTATTGTGGTAGCCTAAAATGACTGCATAATTATCTCATAGTGTATTAGAGTAGAAAAATCAATTGAATTGCGAATATATATATATATATATAGAATAATAGATACATAAAGAAGGAAAAAGAAAGATTATACGAAACATTAAACAATGCAGTGCATTTAATTAACTTTTATTTTGGTACTAACTAGCTTAAACGCTATAGGAATTTTCAAACTTAAAACGAAACGAAGATCTTTAATATTATAACTAAATCTTAAAATTAATAGTTTTTTCCAAAATAAACATTAGGTTTATTCATTATTGGCATTTCCTGTTAAACTTTTAGACCTCTTCGCAAAAGTGACAATCACTGATATGTTCCAGTTGAAAGCTGAGCTAGTCTTCAAGCTGAATAAACTAACATTAACGATACACCGGTTTGTGACCGGACCGGGCCAAACGATACACTGGTTTTGTATGAACAAGTTGATATCATGCTGTGTGTGATTTATACGCTATGCAGCGATTAACAGAAAATGACTGTGTGCTATCAGCTCCGACCCAGGCCAGCGTAGCATGAATGCTTAAGACAAAAGGAAATCCACATCCAAACGCTTTTGTTTTCAGTATCTAAAATAGTATACGAAATTTTATACAAGGTGACTGTTAAAAGATCGTCTATACAAAACGCAATTTTTGGTAGTTGATTCTAATACCGACAAAAATAAATATTAGTCTTCCTTGATATATTGAGTATGATCAAAAGGGCATTAAAATTTTTGAAATTCGAACTAAAAAGACAGGAGATGCTCTATTTTCACTTATACTGTTTGCATATAAACATCAATCAACAGCAGCTATCCTATGTAAAATCACAAATATATTATATTACAGTCACCTTGCATACCTAAAATATATATTGAAATTAATAATTGGATATACTATCTACTTTATCATATTTAGCTAGGAGGATGAGTATGCTTATTTTGTTTGTCAACCATAGTGTGACCAATAGTGACCACGATGGCGTGACAGTCCCTGAGCCTGCTGTCTCCACAAAGCCACTTGACCCTGGACGAGCAGACGGAGTGCCTGGTGTACCAGTATCCTCGGAGCTTCATGATCTTGGCGCCGTTGTTTGAACTAAAGAAGAGAGGACGATCTGGAACGAAATACAAAATAATGCTAGTACTGATGAAGTTGTTACCAGATAGTTTTAGAATAATTCTAGAGATGTAGGATTAAATTCTAGAGTTAAAGAAAGCCAAATAAAGATCAACGAAAATAAAGATAAAACAATAATCTTTCACACATTTATTCGAGGTACACCAAAATTATACACAACTAGATGACCTAACTTTGTCTGTTACAATAGGGTTTTGCCTTATAATTTAGACTAAAGCCTATGACAAGGTAGATCCAAAGATTACCTCTTAAATTGTCACAGTCATCATGATATTACCTCTTCACAATCTTACTAACATAGTATGCAGACATAATTAAGAATCAAATCATCAATACCGCATTCACACCAAATAATCCGTGCAAATTCAAAACGCTTTTAGTGTGAACGTGTCACAAAAACATACACGCAAATATGTATGTACAACCGTCATACTAACACAATAAGATCGCCTACAGCTTATCATGAGCAGAAGAGGTATGTTTCTCCGGTAGCCGTATAATCTCTTCGTCATATGTAATAATAGCTGCAGTGCATCCCTTGTGAGCGTTGGAACACCTCCATCTTGCTTTGTGTCCTGATATCATCTGCCTACAAAACTTGTAGCCCTGGTACTTTATCATCGGAACTCCTCTATTTGACACCGTCATCACTAAATCTGTAATTGTTACACTATTAAAGAACTGTCACAATTTTGATGTAATTTCTGAATGTCCTATAAATGTTTGATTTATACGTCTAGCATATCATGTACCTCGTCATTTACCTATTCCTATGCAAGCAAAATTGTTGACATGTGTTCGGGAATTATTATAAAAAAATTAAGTATAAAAATATTTACTATTGTGTGCGTAAATTAATTATTACCCCAACAGTAAGATTCTTACTCCAATAGTAAGATTTTCAAAGTAAGATTTTTACGCTCACTTACACTATTACTAAACGTGTTCTTACTACGATTATTTTTAATTGAGAGGTCCCGATATTTCAGCACTGTTTCAAGCGCCATGATCACGGGAAGACTGAGGAACTGCGGGTAGGTCATTTAAGAGCAGACAAATCTGTCTACCCTCTTTCTCGTTCGTTTGCCGGTACCACTGGAACTCGAACTCACATATCTACATACCACACTGCCGATACTGTCATATCGGGACCTCTCAATTAAAAATAATCGTGGTAAGAACCCGTTTAGTAATAGTGTAAGTGATGTAGATAACCGCGAGTGCTTAAATAATTTTTTTACGCTAATTTGAAATATTTTCAATAACCAGTCTGTGCGAGTAGTTTATGGTCGCTTGTCGTTGTTGTGGATATTTTGATAAAGGTATAAGGTTAGAGGCATTTGGCTAAGGCATTAGTGTCGGACGCTCCCCTTCTAGATGGAGCAACGACATAAGAAAGGTGGCCGGTAACAACTGGATGAAACGAGCAGAAGATCGGACTCAATGGCGTATTTTGGGAGACTCATATATCCAGCAGTGGACGAGAATGGACTGATGATGATGATGAGCATTTGAAGTAAAACATATTCAATCTTATTCTAAACGTCTTAGGTTTTAATGTTTATGTACGAATAACAAAATAAATATTCAGATCCTTTTAATCACTTGTTTAGTTATTACATGATTATAATTTTGGTTATTCATATGAAAATATCATTGTTCACAATAATGATAAACTTAGTATATTTTATATTTATAAAAAATAAATGAAGTACAAGAAAATAATATCCTCTATGATCTTAGGCTATTAGCACCAACTGTATATATCTATTCGATTATTTATATATCAAAATACCAAGAGAATTATAGTAAGTAGGGGTGTGCGAATATCGTTCGAATCGAATCGAATCGAATATTAAAATTCGATTCGAAATTCGAATCGAATAATTCGAATCTTCGAATTATTCGAAGTTCGACGAATATTCGAAAAATTTCGAATAATTCGAAAAGTTTCGAATATTCGTTGAATTTCGAATAATATCGAATTCGACTACGACGACTATGGTTGATGATGATATGGTTGATATGATTATTCGATTCGAAACTCGAATCGAATATTCGTATTCGATTCGGAACGAATAATTCGTGAGTTCGAATTATTCGCACACCCCTAATAGTAAGTCTTGTCTGTCCAGTCTGCATGGGTAATGTAGCTTCAGTTTTAGCTCTTTCACAGACTAATATACAGGGCGATTTTTTAAAGAAGGTACATATTGAAGGAGGGTGATGAGTACTCTGTTCTAATACGGAATATTACAAAAAATAGGTAAAAATACATTTTTTTTTTGTTAAATCTACATTCGACAAAACTACCTCAAACATAAACAATTTCGGCTAAAAGAGTGTTGACTAACGACCTCTAGTGATCTCGCACACCCCTCACCTCCGCCACACCCATCAGCTGTCGAAAAACCATCATTTTGCAAGAATTTTAGATATTTTTAAGTTGCGATTACTAAGGCATTAAGTCGTATTCTTTGGTTATAATATTTCTACTGGTCGTATATAACCATCAGCTACCATGACCTTCAATATGTACCCTCACTAAGAAATCACCCTGTATAAATCGCTATGACGATATCACACATACACCTATCACCGAAATTTCATGTGGTTTCAAAATGTAGGAGTAGCCATAGATGAAATCAAAAGTAAATTGACCCTAGCTCAAGTAAAATAATTTTTCTGTATGACAAAGAGTCTGTATTTAATCTCTTTTCTTGTATATTTAATGGCATTTTCTCTTTTATGGTACTAAAGGAGGATGGTTATGTCGGTCCCAATGTTTGACAATCTCATTGGCTATTGTGTATAGGTACGCATTGCATGCATTATTGTACTTGCTGCATCGCCATCTCGTTTTCATATTAACATCTCTGTGTTTGTGATATTTGTACCCCAATATCCAGATTCGATTGGTGTCAGTGTCATACGATATTTGTAATCTTGGATCTGAAAACAAAACGTGATTTTTCACCTAAAATTGCGAATTTTGTCAGAATTGGTTTGGACCAAATTTTAGTCCACATCAAAAGTCTATCTTCAGATTTTATGATTTGATTGTGTTTTATTTCGATGTTATGTGTATTTTTTTGGAACGACAGAACTTCAATTTTAGATAAAGATCGACTATATTTTCGAGCTATTTTTGTGGATAAGAATTCTTTAGTAATTATTTTCTTCTGAATAGGTATTGTTCACGTTATCATTTTTTCCAAGAAATTTATGACGAAAACCATAGTTTCATTTTCCATCCAATATTTTTATCCTTCTGATGCGAGGATAACAAAATCACACAGCGACACATTTTATTAAATTACATAGAATTCTAGTTTAGGTTACAGAAAGCCACACTTTTACTACAAAGTATTTATTGTTTAGTGATTACAGATACACAATAAGCGAAATATCTACTATCTAATTGAATATTAGTAATTTACAAAATACCACAAGCTTAGATTACAAGCACTGAGTAAAGAAGCGAGAAAATGCTTTCCGTTCATAAAAATAATAGATTAATATCATAAACTGTAAGGTGATTTCATGATATAATATGAATTTCCGTTAATCACGTCAGAATATTTTTTTTATTGCCTTGTACGAGCTAACGGGCCAGCTGATCGTAACGTTGCTCATGGACCTCTGTAATGTCAGCGGACACTGCGGGGCTGCTGGCCCCGCAGGCGACCTTAAGGACTTCCTTCAAGCCTTGTACGAAGTAGGACAAATCATAGAATATAATAACTTAAATATTATGTTTATTTATGTTAATTATAGTCGACGCTTGACGTTCTATATATTATTTTTTTTAATAACTTTAAAGAATGTCGGCGATAGTGATACTCTAGTTCAGGGATCACAGATAATCATCATTGTTGGCTCATTTAAATAACTGCCCATGGCAATGCTCGTTCTTTATACATAAAATTTGGTCATTCAAAGTGTAAACTATAGCCTTGCAGTTCAAATACTGTTGATTGCACCTCCATCGCATTTTCGTAGCATTTCCCACTTTCTTGCTTATATGTCGAACGTATTTATGGCCGTTGAGTAATAAAATCTTGTTGTTTTTATTCGACATTATATATACTGGTCCTGAAAGTGTAATAGACGTTAGGAAAGGAAATAATAACATTGAATTTAACAACCATGGTGCCAATGTGTGAAAAAAGGTTAAAGTTAAATGAAAAGTAGTGATCGATTTTTAATAATTTTCTCGTTCTTCTGTATTTTGTACCTGAAACAAGACAATTACCATTTTATATTAGAATAATACCTTAAATTAACGTAACAACCATGGTGCCAAAAGATTGAGAACATAACACGACTAAGTAAAATTGGTCTCAAAGTAAACCTACATAGAAACCGATATAGAATGATTAACACTTATTTAAATTTTAAACAATTTATCTACGACTAGTTTACAAAAAACTCATTTCCTAAAATACTAAGTAATATTGGTTAACAAAACAAACTTAAAGTTAATTAAACCCAAAAAAAAGAAATTTAATATACAGGGTGATTTTTTAGTGAGGGTACATATTGAAGGTCATGATAGCTGATGGTTATATACGACCAGTAAAAATATTATTACCAAAGAATATGGCTTAATAATCGCAACTTAAAAATATCTAAAATTCTTGCAAAATGATTGTTTTTCGATAGTGTGGCGGAGGTGTGGGGTGCGTGAGATCACTAGAGGTCATTAGTCAACACTCTTTTAACCGAAATTGTTCATGTTTGAGGTAGTTTTGTCGAATTTAGATAAAAAAAAAAATAAAAAAAAATTACCAATTTTTTGTAATATTCCGTATTAGAATAGAGTACTCATCACCCTCCTGCAATATGTACGTTCTTTAAAGAATCACCCTGTATACGTAGAAAACTTTCCAAAGTATACCAATTTTTAACAACTAATGCGTGTGTTCATTTTTGGTAATAATAGGGTAATCGTCGTAAGTAACTATGAGAGCCTTGCATCCTTTGCCGTGATGTGAGGAGCAAACCCAGCGAACTTTAAGCCCTTTGTGAGTATGCTTGGTGAATTTACGTCCCTCGCAAAACAATTGGAAACTGCCCTTCGATGTTCTTTTTATTGTTATATCTGCAACGAAAATTAAGTGTCAGTAATTGTAATTAGTAAGTAAGTAAAGAAAACAATTTGTTTTCATTTATTTTTGTGATGTAATATGTGAACAAGAAAACTGTTAATACCATGAAAAAAAGTTAAATAGTAAACTGTCAAAAATTTGAGCCAAGTCATGACCCTCACGCTTTTTTTTGTTCAGTTGGAGGAAATCACCGGACTCCCACCCGCCCCGCGATGTGTGGGAGTTGAACCGCACTTAAATCTCCAACCGCTCACACTCAGCGACCGAACCCCGGCTGAGGCCAGAACCCAGCACGGGGTTTTGAGGGACGGCGCGACTCGTTACGCGCGCGGCACTCTTTCCCGTCGAGCCGTCCCCGGACGCCTAACCGGCGGCCGCCGGCGAATACAGCCACCGGCTCTCTCGGTCGGCGGGCTTTCCGAAGCCGGATGAGCCGGGGTCTACCATCCCCCGGTTGCTCTTACGCTAAGGGCGTGCTGAGCGAGACACGACACCTTCTTGGGTCTTGCATTATATTGAATTATACATATATGTACAAAATCACAATTCAATCGGAAACTGGGAAGTTGGTCAAATTTAACTAGCAATCCATCCGAACTGATTATGTAACTTAATGTAGATACATCCAGTTCGAGTAAAACAAAAGTTTTTTCTCAAAAAAAAATGTTTTCAGACAAAAAGGTTACGTTATAACAGAGTGGCGTGCAGTCCATATAGTCGATATACTAAAACATACTAAAACCAAAATACAAAAACCCAACGAAAACAGATTCATTGTTGAATGTATATTTTATTAACATGATATTTCTCATATGTATGTTATGTATGATATTTCTGTTTAACAAAATATCCGAAATATGATTAAATTGAATGTAAAGTGTAAATTTTTGATAAATCCTTGTCATATTCAAAAGACACTACTTGCTGAGACACCCTGTATAATAGAAAATAACATAATGAATTTATTAGGTCAACTAACTTCTAAATACTATTTACAGCCCTCAATGGATATGATAATTATTGTATCTAACAACTTCTCCACCATAAGTCGTGATGCTTGCCTTGCAACCCCTGCTGTGGTGAGACGAGCATTGCCAGCGAATCCGGTCGCCTGATATCAGATGCTTCCCGTACTTATAACCTTCATATATAAGTGCTGGCTTGCCTTTAGATGAAACTATGATGAGACCTAGACGAAGAAGATAATGTTTGGTTAAAATAATTTATTTTATAGAAAAATTTAAATACAAGCTTTTATGATCCTGGATATCATGTAGCAATAGAGTGCTAGCCAAGACAAGTATAAGCTCAAACACGACAGTTTTATCTTATTTAGCACAGGAGTGTCAATGATCACCTTCCGAATTTACCATCAGATCAGCTCCATGATATGAAACTCGCAAAATCCACCCTAACTTACATAGTTACACAGTTACATCCAGTTCAAGTTAGTATAAAGTTGTAAAATATCGTTGTGTCAAGAATTGGCTTATTGAAGGGTATTAGGTCGTTTCTATTACTGGTTATGTAGAATAGTACTTAAAATTTAATGATTGATTATTGCAAAAATGGATAACCGAAGAGACAGAAAAGATGGAGTGGCGACCACGCACCAGTAGGCGTAGTTCCTACAAGGTGACCCAAAGAACTGGACCGCGGAAAGCCACAGAAGTAAATAGCGCAGGTCTGGTTGTTATAGCTAAGAGAGAGACTTATGACTGCGAGTTGATGATGATGGTGATAATGAAGATCAGTAGGTACGGTAATTTTTCGTGAACTCGTGCTTGCTTCTTGTAGGTATTTTTGACGTGACAACGTCTTATAAATTGGTTTGCCGGGTGACACTTCAAGAAACTGCGTTACGCTCCGCTCGAGCCGCTCCGCCGTTACGAGTGAGAGGCACGCATGCCTTTCACTATTTATGTCTGTCTCTCTCGCTCTTAGGCGGGCTTACCATGCCCGAGTCGTTGTCACGTAAAACTTTCGCCCGTATACCGACTTTACAGGCAACCAATTTTTTTTATTGCAAGAGCCTACTGCCCACCCGATGGTAAGCGGTCACTGTCACTCATGAACCTCTGCATTCCGAGGACAACCTCTCAAGTATCACCTACCCATACAGGACTTTTCTTAAACCTCGTTTAAAGAGGGACATGTCATAGCGCTCCGGGAACACCGCGGTCGGGAGTCCATTCCAAATCGGAATGGTTCGGGGCAAAAATGATCTTCTGAACCGAACTTTGGAAGAGCGCAGCGGTTTCAAGTAAGGGTGGTGAACCTTGCCCCTGCGGCGTATGGAACGATGGTAAAAAGGAGATGAAGGAATCATCTCAAAGAGTTCCTATATATTTTATACTTCCATAACTTTGCTATAGGATTTCAAACAATTTTTTTTTCATTCATCAATTTATTTACATTTTATACCAATGACCACAAAATATGTCTCATGCATTACGAAAACAATAAAAACTTGCCAAATTGTTTATTTATTGATTTTGCGTAATTTTAACAAAATTACCGTTCTGTTGTCTGTATTTATAAAATTAGGGTTAATTTACCTATTTTTATTTGTTGCATATTTTGAATATTTATCATCCTTAAATATGTGACATCATTCATCACTTTTTCAAAATTTGTCAATCAAACATTTCTTTGAACACATAATGTTTTTTTTTGGGTATTTGCTCACCTCTCACACCCACCACTGTAACTCCTGTGTTGCCAGGATCCACAGCGGCGACCATCGTAATAACTCTGAGCAGTGAAGCCCAGGAACCCGAGGGAAAGCTAACTAACTAAACACGTAATGTGTATGTTCATCGATATATTTCAATAATTCTCCTGTGATCGACGTCGAGAGGAAAGCCTTGCATCCTTTGTTGTGGTGTGATGTACAGTGCCACCGGGTCCTGTCACGATAAGATTCATGTTTTCCAAATTTATAACCTCTGAACAGTATTTGGGGTTTTCCTCTTGGTGATGTTATGTATATAAGACCTGTACGAAAATTTGTAATGAGATTTTGAGACCTTAGTGTGATTGTGTTCATTTTTGAACGACTTTCAGAATTTCAAAAGAAGGGTGATTTTTTAAAGAAGGTACATATTGCAGGAGGGTGATGAGTACTCTGTTCTAATACGGAATATTATAAGAAACAGGTAAAATTACAAAAAAAAAAAAAATTGTTTTAAATCTAAATTCCACAAAACTACCTCAAACATAAACAATTTCGGCTAAAAGAGTATTGACTAACGAACTCTAGTGGTCTCGCGCACCCCACACCTCCGCCAAACCCATCAGCTGTCGAAAAACCATCATTTTGCAAGAATTTTAGATATTTTTAAGTTGCGATTACTAAGGCATTAAGCCATATTCCTTGGTAATAATAATATTTTTACTGGTCGTATATAACCAACAGCTACCATGACCTTCAATATGTACCCTCACTAAGAAATAACCCTGTATAAACCCGATGCAAATATTTAATTGGAGCAAATGATTATATCAATTTCTTTTATACCCTGGAGTTCTATGTTGAACAGTCATAGGTGAGATATCATGACACAATTAAAACACCGTGATGGTACCCTAGGACCTACTACGGGACCACGCTGCAGTGATATTACTTGAAATTATATTAGAAAAACAATTTCAAAGTGCTCTTTTCGATTTTACGTTTATTTATTGATTTTACGTAATTTTAACAATGTTACCACCCTGTTGTATGTATTTATATAATTTAAGCTAATTAACTTAAATATTCAAATTCAAAATTTCTTTATTCGGACATCAGTGGTCCAAGTTATTAGTATTAACAAAAATAACTTAAAAACTAGGTGTTAGTAAGACATAAAAATGGAATAAAATTAATAAACAAAAACTGAAATAAATAACAAGCCCTACACTTGCGATGCTCCTCATGCTAACCACCACCAGAAGAGGACGGACGTATCATCGTCCGAACGAAATGCCTCACCAGTGAAACATGTGACGTCATTCATCATCCGTTCAAAACTTCTCAATCAAACATTTCCTTAAACACATTATGTTTGTGTTCATCGATATATTTCAGTAATTCTCCTGTGATCGAAGTCGAGAGGAAAGCCTTGCATCCTTTGTTGTGGTGTGATGTACAGTGCCACCGGGTTCTGTCGCGGTAAGCTGCATGTTTTCCAAATTTGTAACCTCTGAACAGTATTTGGGGTTTTCCTCTTGGTGATGTTATGTATATAAGACCTGTACGAAAATGTGTAATGAGATTTTGAAAGATCTTAATTGATTAGAGTTCCTTTTTTTGATAGACTTTTTTTGAATATGTCACCGGAAAACAACAAGATGCAAATCTTTAAGTGGAGAAAATAATGATAGTAATTTCTGTTGTATCCTAGTTCTATGTCTATTAGTGACTAAGTAGGTGAGATATCATGGCACAATTAAAACACCATGATGACTCATGACTATGACCTACTATGGAACCATCGTGAAGTGAGATTGAACCATTTGAATGTGCAAGATAAAGATAATAAAATCTTCACGAAAAGGTAACTTAGCAACTGTTGGGTAGGTTCCATAATCTGCCGTGACAATAAAAAAGTAGCTATAAGCATCATTTATTTAAAATCTTTCTTAACTATACAAAAGTATTTACATTACACGGGATTAATTATTATTAAAGGAACTAAATCATCGGGAAACAACATCGTGAACAGAAGGCTGAATTTTCAAAGATCGTATGTTACTGTATATATCGCGAATGTCGAACATTGTTGGTCTTTTCAACAATAAATTTATTGCCTCGAAGAGAATTGCCTCGCCATGTAATATTGCCTCTGTGTAAACAGAATTTCAAAGCAAAAATTGTATTTCGAGTTTTTATGACAGTTCTCGTCATTTTTCATACTAGTAAACTCGAAAGGCAATTTTCGCACTGAAAACGATTCAAATTGATTTGTACAATACTCGAATGTCAGTCGAAAAAATGTCAGGCGAGATCGTGTTTAGGCTAGTCGAGATTCTCGTAAGCAAGAATCTCGACTAGTCTAAACAAACACAGGCAATTCTCGCCTTCGATAATATCATAAGCGAGTCTCGTATGAAATTCTCGTAGGCGAGAGTTTAATTCTTGCCTGTGTCTAAACATTCTGATACGATTATGTTATGGCGAGTATTGCTTAAGATATTTTCTCGCCTCGAACGTTCGAGAAAATGTCTTCATCTAAATCAGACCTTATTGTGTCGTGTGTTTACAAACTTCACTTTTAATTATCTTACATTGTTGTTTCCAGATGTTTTAGTTCTACTCAACCAACAGGAGAAAATCCTCGTCACCATGATTATGCATCTTATTATATCTGACCAGTTTTTCTCCAATAGTCGTGAGGCTTGCCTTGCATCCTCTGTTACGGTGTGAAGAGCATTGCCAACGGACCTTTAATCCTGAAGATATGATCTGTCTGCTGTATTTAAAGCCTTCATATATAGCTTGCGGGTTCCCTCTGACAGATTTGGTAATGACGATCGAATCTGAAAAGGAATATTAAATGTTAGAAAAATACCAGTAATAAGAAGCTATTTCGATGACTTTGAATCATACCTATTGTACGGGGTGCACCTGTAACTTTGTTCCAGATGAAGTGGGATAACCTGTCAAAATACAACTTAGAGTCACTGTTTAAAACTCGGTTAAACACAATACAGGGTGATTTCTTAGTGAGGGTACATATTCAAGGTCATGGTAGCTGATGGTTATATACGACCAGTAAAAATATTACCAAAGAATATGGCTTAATGCCTTAGTAATCGCAACTTAAAAATATCTAAAATTCTTGCAAAATGATGGTTTTTCGACAGCTGATGGTTGTGGCGGAGGTGTGGGGTGCGCGAGATTACTATAGGTCGTTAGTCAACACTCTTTTAGCCGAAATTGTATATGTTTGAGGTAGTTTTGTCGAATTTAGATTTAAAAAAAAATGTAAATTTACCTATTTTTTGTAATATTCCGTATTAGAACAGAGTACTCATCACCCTGCAATATGTACCTTCTTTAACAAATCACCCTGTATATCATATATTGAAAAAAACACAATATCATATGTTGCTTATCCGATTACCATTGTGAACTTTTATGGAATATTGAAAAAAAGTTTGAATGATTTAAAAATAAAAGTGGTTCTAAGTTGTAATCTAAAATATGATGAAGAAAACATTATATTGTAGCCCGAGAGCTAGTGCCAATGTTGAACCGTATTTTCACTACAGTTAAACTCAAAATACATTGTCGAGATTATTCTACACTTGTTACACTCCTAACTCACATGTCTTCGTTTTCTGCGCTTGATCGCATCAATCTGTTCGCTATTGTATTCTAAATGGAACTAACTAGAGTCATTCCGGCTCCTTTAATAAAAAAACAAGCTATCGTTGTAACTAGTGACAGAGATAGCAATATATGTCTTTCACTCACATGTTTTAGAACTGTACTGTACCAATCCATTACTATCCACTGTTGGGCTCAGGTCTCCTCAGAAGAGGGTTTAAGCATAGTCCATCACGCTTGCCCTTCAACGGATTTTTAGAACCCTTTTCCGATATGCAGGTTTCCTCACGATGTTTTCCATCACCGTTTATAGCCAGTAGTGTTGTGCATAAATCTTTTCTAATCTGTTTTAGAACATTATCGTACTCAATGATGACTACTGTAAGACACAATTTTAACACAACATAAAATATTAAACAAATGATTTAAGCTTTCAGTATAAGAATGTTGAAGGAACAAAGCTATAGAAAAATCTTTAGGGATTTCAACACACAGTTTTGCTACATTTTAAGCATACAGGCAACTTCTTGTCAAGTAAGTTGTTTTTACAATAAAACAATAACAACAATCAAAAACTTTAATTTTACTAATATTTGGTAAAAAATCACTAGAACATAAATCAAATATTTTACTCAGTCCGAAGAAATTACACTAGTATATTTTACAAAAAACAAAACGACCGACTTTCATTTATCAAAAAGAAAGTAAAAACTACCGACAAAGTCTTTATCAATCCACTTTCTAAGATAAAAAGTTTCATCGAAATCGGTTCATCCATAAACATACGCAAACACGCACAAATAAAATAGTGTTCGTTTTAGCGATATACAGAACAAAGCCTTAAAGTATTTCGATCTTAAAATAAAAATTAGAAGCACATCACATCGATCATCCTTTCATCTCTCTCTTTTTGATATTGACATGTCATGTCTTGAAGAAAGTCCTTAAAGGTCCTGTAGGTAACTTGGGGACCTTCCTCAAGCCTCCTTCGAAGAAGGACAAGTCATAGCGCTCTGGGAATACCGACGATGGGAGCTCATTCCATAGCTAGATGGTGTAGTGTAGAATTTATGTAATTATGCATAGGTTTATTATATTGCATTGTTTTATTGTGTAGTATAGTATTTTATGTATGGAAATTTTATTTATTTTATTATACAGGGTGTTTAAATCCGACGAAACAATACTTTCACAGCAATACTTGATGTAGAAGCCGTCCACCAAGTCTGGGTTTTCTAGGCATAATATATCATAAGTTATCACTAATCAAAACTACGTGTTAATTTGTGCAGAATCAACCCTACCGTATTGACCTACACCAACAACTAAAGACTTAAGCCGGCTAGTCACCTCAGGTATCATAGAACATTGTAAAAATACACGGGACAAAAATCACATTCTAAACTACTACTACATGCGCCTGTGTACGTGAAAATAGATATAGCACGCTAAATGTAGGTCAGGGTAGGGTTGTCAAAAATTTTACAAAATAATAATTTTTCAACTTTGTATGGGAAAATAAAGTAACTATCTCCGTTTCAAAAGTATGTGTATATGATTTGAAATGTGATATAGATTAAGCCCTTAACGTATTGTTTCACTGGGCACCAACACCCTGTATATATTTTTATAGTAACTCTAATTGAGCACCTACCATAGTTTTCTCTACGCCACCTTTGGTGACTGGTGGAGAATGCCTAAGGCATTAAGTCCGCCATTGTACCATTTATGTGCATAAAGTTTAATAAATAAATAAAGGGTGCGTGCCAAAAAAGAGTCCCTAAAACGAAGCGTGCCTGACCTTTCATTTGCAACAAGAATCATCCACACCGGTTCACCCAAACTAAAGTTACACGTTAAACAAAAAAACAGTCTCTTTTCGGAAGTCGGTTAAAATCCTTTCAATGGTTATGATACTTATTACATCTAATCAATTGGTTACAAAATGTCGTGATGCTGGCTTTACATCCTCGACTGCGATGGGATGAACATTGCCATCGGATCTTAGATCCAGATGACAGATGCTTGCTATATTTAAATCCTTCGAATACGGCCTGAAGGTTACCTCTCGTAGATGTAGTTATAAATACCATTCCTGAGTAAAGATATAGGATGTTAGAAGAGAATACGAAAGATAAGGATAAGAATAATAAACTGCTAAAATATTTGGACCTGGCCCACGAGGTGACCGACATGTGGCGTGTTGTATCTGTGCACGGTCTAATAGCGAAAAGCTTCGACCGTCAGCTAGAGAAGCTTTCGCTTCCCGGCTGGGTGAAGGCCCTATTTCAGAAGGCGGTCGTTCTTGACACGGCGCGTATTTTGATAAATGAAAAGCAAATATGGGTAATTATAAATTCAGAAACAGCATTCTCCCTCTATTAAGCTACAAAGTTTTTTTATCACTCACTTAAAATCACAAGAACAAAGTGTTTTAAAATAAACTTTAATATAATCTAAAACTTCAAGTATACCAACAATGTAATAAAACAATCTTCGATCTAAAACTTGTATAACTAGTTTCACAATTAGAACACTTACAGTATAAATATAAAACTTTACACTAAGCTATCGTCATTTCATATTCGATGTACCATTATTCTTTGTAACGAATATATTCCTTATTGCAATGGGGTAAACTTCATTTTCCAATACACTAAAATCATGTCACTGCTTGCAAAAATACAATCGTAATCCCTTATATTTTTATATTTGCAAAAGACTCCCATTGATTTTGCATTCTAAGATACAAGACTCACGCGACCGTATCTTTAGAATTTTTGTTTTGAGCGCGCGAAATAAAATCTTAGCCGCCATTTTGTTAGTTGCGCATCAAAGTATTACTTTTTGTGGTAGTTCTGAATTGAAGCATCGCTATACTGCTTCACTTTCAACTTTTAAAATGTCAATAGCTTCATATTCAAAGACATATTTTTCTCTTTCTTCAGATCTATACAGGGTGATTTTTTAAAGAAGGTACATATTGCAGGAGGGTGATGAGTACTCTGTTCTAAAACGGAATATTACAAAAAATAGGTAATTTTTTTATTTTTTTTTTTAATCTAAATTCGACAAGACTACCTCAAACATAAACAATTTCGGC
The DNA here is from genome assembly GCA_030269945.2 of Trilocha varians. NCBI lineage: Eukaryota > Metazoa > Arthropoda > Insecta > Lepidoptera > Bombycidae > Trilocha > Trilocha varians. The sequence goes on from AP028259.1 coordinate 2,581,460, forward strand.
TAAAAGAGTGTTGACTAACGACCTCTAGTGATCTTGCGCACCCCACACCTCCGCTACACCCATCAGCTGTCGAAAAATCATCATTTTGCAAGAATTTTAGATATTTTTAAGTTGCGATTAAGCCATATTCTTTGGTAATAATATTTTTACTGGTCGTATATAACCATCAGCTACCATGACCTTCAATATGTACCCTCACTAAGAAATCACCCTGTATATTTGATCAAAGTGATTCCTCAATGGTTATGATTATTGTTACATTTAACTAGCTCGTTAAATAACGTAATAACACTGGCTTTACAACCCTTGCTGAAGTGTGAAGAACATTGCCATCTGATTCTGTTGCCGCGAACGATGTGTTTGTTGAAACGCCAACGATCGTACACTAGGATCTGTCTGCCTCTTAATGAAGTGGACATCATAAATTCTGAAATAAAAGCATAGAGTTTAACCAAAATATTAATTTTCTTCTTTAACATTTTCTGATTAAATTTGTTGCCCAACACAAGTTAGCTTTCCCCTCGGGTTTCTGGGCTTCACTGCTCAGAGTCATTACGGAGTGTATTGCTGTTCACAAAGTGTCACTTTTACCCAGATGTCATAAAACCACAAAATATTTTTTTTTGTCTAGGCAAAAAAGCTTACATCAGATAGTAATTGGTGATGGATTTTGCAATATCAGAGGACGCTGCGGGGCCACTACCTACGACCTACATTCTTTGATTTCTACATTACATACATATTATTGTATCGATTTGCTTTTTATTTTACTGAATTTTCAACAGAGTTCAAAATGATTAAAAAACTTTATTTTATAAGAGAAAATACTTTATTGTCTAATAAACATTTAGTCATTTTAACAGATTTTTACAAAGAAAATCGGTGTGATTTCGAATTCAAAATAATATTATTATTTTAGTAGACCAAATCGTAGCACCATTATTATTTAATTCCATTCATTTCACATATAACTCACTTCATTCATTTGTCCATTAATAAAAAAAAAAGTTAAGGGTAGATGTAGACATGTAAATCGTCATGTCATGTAAATCGGTCCAGCCGTTTCATAGGAGTATAGTAGCTAACATGTGTATATGTGACACGAGAATATATCTAAGATATATTCGAATATCTGAGTTAGAACACTTATGTGAATCTACTCACCATACCCTTATTAATAAGTTCTGTTCAGAACAAAGTATAAAACCTCTAATGATTGTGATTATCATTAGATTTTATAATTTCATCACCTAACGTTGTGACACTCCCCTTACATTTTCTGTTATGATGCGAAGAGCAGTACCACCGTATTCTGTGTCCTGATAGTGATGTCTTCTGTTTACTGTATTTGTACCCTTTGAAAATGAGCATTGGGTTTCCTCGGGAAGTTGTGGCCATCACGACATCATCATCTGTAGGAAAAGGACTGGTTTTAAGATGTTTAGAAGAAACAATTATTTATAGAGGAACTATGAACAATTTGTAAACTTTGTGAAATTTAGTTTTAGTTGCAAAGGCGTGAGCAAGTATTCATTGTCGAAATATTGCGCTAAAAATAGTTACATACAGATTAGACCGGTTATTATTATATATTTGAGAAATACAGTTATATACAGTTATATTTGAGATACTTTCATGCATTTTCAAGTGGTTCTTACCACGATATTTAATTAATTGAGTTGTCTCGATATTTCAACGTTGTTGCAAACGTCATGATCACGAGAAGACTGGATACTGCGGGTCGATAGAAGCTGTCGAGATTTCAAGACATAGCTTCAGATTATCGAATATGTGGAATCCAGTGCTAAACACAACAGTCACTAAGGGTTCATGCTCAGAGAGTGTTGTAGATACAGTGAGTGTGGTGTGTCGAGAAGTGAGTTCGAGTTCCAGTGGTACTACCCAAAAGCGAACGAGAAAGAGGGTAGATAGATTTGTTTGCTCTTAAATCGACCCTCAGTATCCAGTCTTCTCGTGATCATGACGTTTGCAACAACGTTAAAATATCGAGACAACTCAATTAATTAAATATCGTGGTAAGAACCCATTGAAAATGCATGAAAGTATTATAGAAAACCGCGAGTGTCTGAATAAGTTTATATTTGAGATACACAGTCTCATATTAAAATTTGTTCCCTAAATTTCAAATCTATTTTTTTGCCATGAAGGCAGACGATCCAATGGGTTCGTAAGTAGTTATCGTCGCTCATGGACCTCTGCAGTGTCAGGGGACACTGAAGGGTCGCTACCTACGACCGAACTTTAAGGACCCTCCTCAAGTCTCGTTTGACGAAGGACAAGTGATAGCGCCCTGGGAATACGGAGTTCATTCCATAGCCGGATGGTGCGTAAGAGTTCCTGAAACGAACCGTGTATGACCGCGGTGGTTTCATATAGAGATGAATTCCACCTCGATGCCCGGTGGTGCGATGGTAGAAGAAAGATGTTGGAATCATCTCGAATCATCATCTCTTTATAAAGTCTACGATTGTACTTTATAGTTAAAAACCTGAAAAAAGTGTTAGTGAAAATTAAAGAAAAATAATTCTGAAGTAGTGTTTATTTTATTCAACACAATATGTAACATATTTTATATATTTTACTTTAATTACTCAAATTATATCGATATCGATTATCGACCCCTTTCTGCTTCACTAGGTTCCTTGTCCCTACACTAAACAGGTATCTAACAGGTAACGGTAAACAGTTATGCATATTTTGTAACAATTTTGAACTGGTGAAGTCTCATATTTCTTTACTCTAAGCTAGCTGGTGAAGTAACAGTAGCTACTGGTCAAAAATCGTTACAATTATCTTAATACTAGCTGACCCGCGCAACTTCGTCTGCGTTACAAAGGGGTTCAAAAAGTACTCGCAATGCCGTCCCGTTATAAGATTTCATCAGGACGCTTCATTAGAGCCTGAACACGATGAGATTATCTTGTTTATTGACGGAGTTCCCATAGCCACCTTCCAGCTCCATCATCAGACCTTGACATTCATCCTCTACACAAAGATCTCATCAGGAAGCTTCATAAGAGCCTAAACACGATGAGATTATCTTGCTTATTGACGGAGTTCCCATAGCCACCTTCCAGCTCCATCATCAGAACTTGACATTCATCCTCTACACAAAGATCTCATCAGGATGCTTCATTAGAGCTTAAACACGATGAGGTTATCTTGCTTAATGATGGAGTTCCCATAGCCACCTTCCAGCTCCATCATCAGACCTTGACATTCAGCCTCTACGTAAAGATCTCATCAGGATGCTTCATTAGAGCCTAAACATGATTGGCTGGGACTTTCAACGGCCGAGCTTATGTAATAAAGACTAACTGAGGCTATATTTATTTTAGAAATTGTTTATTTTATTAATTTTCGATGAAGTTCAAGGTTGGTTTTTACAGAGAGATTCACGCCACTGCGCAGACGAAGTTGCGCCCGCCGCACCATTACGCGCTTCTAAAATCACTTCGTAAAAGAATAAAAATGGTTATGCTGGGTTATCCCTAAGAGATAGACATATACCATCGCGGACTTTTTTGTTGAACTTTTTAAGGTGAACAATACTGTAGTACATTATTTTGGTCTATCTCGTAGGGTTCAGCCAGCGATGCAATATAAGCGCAAAAAAACGTGCTTATTTACGACATCACATTAGAAACCTTTAAATTTATCAGTGTTTCTCTACTATATTATGCATTTATTATACATACAAACCTTCCTTAAGAATCACTCTATCTATTAAAAAAAACCGCATCAAAATCCGTTGCGTAGTTTTAAAGATCTAAGCATACATACAGACATACAGCGAAAGCGACTTTGTTTTATACTATGTATTGATTGATATATAAATCTCGTGTCACAATGTTTGTCCTCAATGGACTCCTAAACCACTTAACCGATTATAACAAAATTTGCACACCATGTGCAGTTCAATCCAATTTGAGAGATAGGATATCTTAGATCAAGGTCTGATGATGGAGCTGGAAGGTGGCCACAGGAACTCCGTCAATAAGCAAGATAACCTCATCGTGTTTGGGCTCTAATGAAGCGTCCTGATGAGTACTTTTAGAAAATTGCCGGTAAAAATTCCTAAACGACGCAGACGAAGTTGCGCAGTGCAGCTAGTAATAATATAATTATCTTTAATGATAATGTAAATCATTACATTTGATAATTAGACCTCGGTAAGTCGTGATGCTTCCTTTACATTTTCTATTATGATGGGAGGAACAGCACCATCGTATCCTCTCTCCTGAGGCCTGATGTTTGGTGTACTTGTAGCCTTTGTAGACAATCTGTGGTTTTCCTCTGTTGGACACGGATATGACGTAACCTGAATAAGAAGGTTCTTTTAAGATAGGCTGTTGAGATATTATAAGATAATAATGGATTCGTAATGTGGTCATTAGAACTCCTGTTTTATATAAGATAGACCCATCGTAGGTATTTGGGCTCGTTTTACTTGTCTTCTACAAAATATTCAGGATCTTAAAAGTTAATGTAAAAGATTTTATTTTTTCTTTCTTTGAAGTTTATAGCTACAAAAACAAGAATATTATGGTTAAAATTAGACTTTTTGATATTTATTTTATGTTATTGTTGATATCATTGACTCTTTTCGTAAGAACTTTTTTTCATCTAGCCCCCTTTCGATAACGCGCGATAAGGAACTTCGTTCCAATTATTTGTACCTTGTCAAAAGAAATTTGTTTTTATAGAACAATATGTTTACTAATTAGAAAGCGTGGGTTTACTCTAGAACGAATTGTAGATATGACGTCAATAGACTTAGCATCACTATATATTTTAATACCAGTTGACCCATTTAAATATAATATTACACAAATAATACACACTATTTTTGTAAAATTTTAATATGTTATTTTAATGTATCTTTATGAAAATATTTATAAAATAATTTACATCTTAGTCACAGAGAGTATCTTATGTAGATTAATTAAATTTGTAAAAAACAACAATTGAAAATCATCATTATCTGTCACTAACAAATCGCAATATTAAGGACCGCACAATCGTATTCTTTATGGACCGTGCACACTTAACCGGGCCGCAACACAACACAACGCTGCAGCTCTCTAAATCGGATCGCAACACAACGCTGTAAGATTTTCATAAAAAATATCACGTCTTTTCGGGTATTTGCCCATCTCTCACTCCCACCACTGTAACTCCTGTGTTGCCAAGATCCACAGCGGCGACCATCGTAATGACTCTGAGCAGTGAAGCCCAGGAACCCGAGGGAAAGCTAACTTGTCTTGGGCCCCGCAACGAATTTAATCAGAAGATAATAGAAGGAGTAGGAAAACATGAGTTTCGACTTCCCTTCTCGCAAAGCGGGAGACAATAAAATAAGATTGAAAAAGCATTACGCCAGAATTGAGAAAAGCACCACGGACAATGATTTTATTAAATTGATTGGACCTATGCGGTGAGCTGTTGTACTATTTTGGATGCCAATAGTAGTTATGGCAAAAACGTCTGATGCACGGAAATTTGCGCTAGATGCTACAAGATCTGTGTAATAAACGACTTTAGACTCAACGTGTAAGGAGTTTAACATAGTGACGCGTTCCATATGCCATAGATTGCACTCCCAGAGGATGTGATGGGCTGTCTGTTCATACTTGTATTGATCAGTTGAACAAACGCAAAACGGTGAATGTACTAATTTAAAAGAAAATAACTTTTGTTTAAAATTGCCATGTCCCGTTAGAAAATATCACGTCTGGATGCGTTGTGCAACTTTATATTAGATATAAAACAAAAGAAGCAAAAAGGTATTTTTTTGTATGGACACTTTTTTTTCTACATCCCTGTATTAGTTTTTTAATATACTGCTAGAAATTCTTCGGTAGCAGTCGCGTGCAGTGTATAAAAGCAATTACGCATTGCATACTCTAAATAATTGTAATGTGTTTACCTATTATTGTAAAATGTAAAATCTTCTAAAATTTACTTGAGCTCAAGGTATTTGAATCTAGTGGTTTATTTACTGCCGAAAAGGAGTCGGTATAGTTCACTGAGTTTGCCTTAGCATATATGGGAACTATACAGGGTGGAATTATTAAACGCCCCTTCCATTCAATATCATCAAACGTGTAGATAATAATAATTAACAAAAAATCATTGACTACCGAAAACTTATTTACTTTTCAAAAATAAATGAATAATTCGCTAAAATCATTAATTCGAGTACCTACATTCCCTAAAAGTTTTAAGTGTTTAAGGATTCCTTCCTGTCTACCTGTTTAAACTTTCACCCTAATACAACATTCATTAATAATGATTATGATTCTTATTATGCTTAATTATAACATTGTTATAAGTTACTAAACGAGCTCGACATCCTTTACTGTGGTGTGATGAACACTGCCATCTCGTTCTAAATCCTCGGAATGAATGTCTTGTATATTTATACTCTTCAAATATTAATTGCTTCTTACCCCTCGCAGATGTCGCTAGGATAAACCCTGAAAAGAAAAATCTGTTAAAAGACTCGATAAAAGATGGTTTTCCAAGAATTAGTATCGTTATGTTTGTAGAACTAGCTGACCCACGCAACTTTGTCTGCGTTGCAAAGGGAAACAATATATCTTATAGCCTTTCTCGATAAATGAACTCTCCAAAACTGAAAGACCAATCGGATTTGAAATCAGACCAGTAGTTTCGGAGCCTATTCGAGACAAACAGTGTCCCCTGACATTGCGGTAACCACTTACGATCAGGTGGCCCGTTGGCTCGTCTGCCTACAAGGCAATAAAAAAATAAAAAAAAACTCTTACAATCAAACCTTTCCTCCATATAATGTTAGTATAGACATCAACATTAGGTACCTATAATTTAGAAAACTGTGTGCATTTTAAAAATTTACAATATTTCAAAAAAATATCGACTTGTACTGTATACCACATTTTACCTAAATTAATATAATAGTTACAGCATTAATTTATTATAAAATTACATACTATTATTATAGACGAAAAAACTACTAAAGAAAAAGCAGTACTAAGAAAATATTTATTTATTAAAACACAGCGCCCAAGGTAATATGTCACGACATATTTTGTACAAAATATCTGATGCTCTCACCAACACTCGTAAAAAACAAATGACGGTGACGGCCGGGGAACATGTAAAAAGGAGTTATCTATGCATTGGCTGGCATTGAAATTGAATCACCGTTTGATAGTTGGCATACCAGTTGTCATTTGCGCGCATTGGAAGTTGGCGAGTCAATATGGAAATGCAGCCTAAAAAAGCGAACTCTGATGCGATAAAATACTATATATTATAAATATAATCAATAAAAATACTATACTATAATACAAAAAACTACTACCAGCTATGGGCAAAAATGTAACAATCCATTATTGCCCACTGCTTAGATCAGACCTCCTCAGTAGGTCAGGCATAGTCCACCACGCTTGCCCAATGCGTGTTGACTCCACATAATTTACATACAAACAGCGAACTCAGACACGATGCGACCTTTAGTGGTTATGTCCGTTTGACTGCTTTACAAGTTGATTGTCAACTGTTATGATGAATGCAGTACAACCTTTATTGTGTCGGGAGCATTGCCATCGAGTTTTATAGTTCCTGTAAGACTGCTTACTGTAGTTGTACCCTTGGTATGTGAGCAGGGGATTCCCTCTAGAAGTTTGAGTTACGAGGATATCTGTAAGAAGATGTTTTTGTAAATAAACACTGGTCATTATCCTGAAAATTAACAAGGTTTAACAAAAGTCCTAGGTGATTGATAACGGCACCTCATTGCTCTGGCATTTGCAAAGGTTCATGAGAGACGGTAACGGCTTACCATCAGGTGGATAAACTTATATATTCTGCAATAAATAAAATCTGAACACTGCATCGAAAGCAAAGCCTAATTGCATTATCAGTTTCATTATTTCAATAATTATCTTCCAAAAAACAATTTTAGCCGAAGAACTAGAAAATTAAATCAATTTCAAACTCTACATATTTAAAAATGATAATATAAGAAAGGAATATCTGGGCATAAAATACTAATATATATCATAAACTTTTTAATTTATTTATTAACTTTTATCATCCACGTATGTAAAATTATGCAGTCATTGTATATGATTATTTTACTAAAAATGATTTTTCATTCTATTTATATTTCAAGTACTTTATTTGAGAGATATAAGAACAATAAAATTGTTTCTAAGGATTAAGTATATTTTTTATAAACTATTTGCCAAATAAGTACATTTATAATCAATATAAAACTACAGTTATATACTATAAAAAACTTATTGTTATCAGCAGTGGGCAATCATGTAACAATCCATTATTGCCCACTGCTTAGGTCAGATCTTTTGAGCAGATCAGGCATAGTCTTCCACGCTTGCACTATGCGTATTGGGGGCTTCACATATTTTCGAAGGGTTTTTAAATCCTTCTTCAACATGCACGTTTTCTTTCACCGTTTTTAGCCTAGTCTTTTTCATATTAAGAATTTAAAAATACAATTGATTGCGGTTAAAAGCTACATAGACAATTTCTTTACCATCAATATCTACAGTATTATACATTAAGATTACATAAAAGTCATAAAAATGCCACTAAAAACAACTACTGTCCTTCACAAATACCAGTGATAATACTTAGTACCTAATACAATACAATAATAAAACAAAACACAACTATTCATATCTATAACCTTTCTGTAACTAATATGTGCTATGTGTACATAATGACTCACCAATGTCCAACACACGCAAAAACAAATGACGGCGACGGCCGACCAATATTTTTATTTTTTATTTTATTTATTTGGCTTACCAACAATTGCTACAATGTTTATAATATCAATACAGTTCAAATAATATTAGCGATACTTAAGTATTTCATAATACGAGCTAATTGCAAAATCACTTATTATAGGTAAACACCGCATGTCTAATATTATGAGTAACTTAAATTTCTTAAAGTAAATATAATTAAAAACGAAAAAAGAGAGAAAAAACAAAAAACTTTCCAGTAGTAAAAAAAAAATATAAAAAGAAAAACAAATCATACCTTATGACTAACCAAATTAAAATACAACTACATTTTCTTATATTAAAGGAAAATAGACAAAAACTTACATACTTAAATATATATATATATCTAGAGAGAACCTTCAACCTATCTTTAGCAAATACTATGAGTTCGTGGACTGGCGGAATTTATTTAAATTATCGTGAAATATATCGGCAGAATATATAAACGAAAGGTCGGCGTTGCACTTGTTATCAAGTTTCTCCAAAAGTCGAGGAAGTTGAGTAATGAGTCTTGGTCCAACGTGAGTCAATTGGCCTACCAGTTATCATTTGTGCGCATTGGAAGTTGGTGATCCAATATGTAAACAGCATTGTTAGGAAACTATTTCCTAAAGCTATAAACTGTGAATCTCAATAAATTTGATCGAACAATAATATAAAACAGTTATAATAGCCCATTTACAATATAATAGTAAAGTTCTTAAAGTCAATTCAATCACACAATTACTAAACGACTTCTTATCATAAATTTTATTTAATAAACGAGAAAGAGGGTAGACTTAAGCAAACTACCCGCAGTACCCAGTGTTCCGGTGATAATGGCGCTTGCAACAGTGTTGAAATATCGGTATCGCTCATTTAATAAAAATCGTGGTAAGAACCCGTTTAGGGCGTTTAGTAATTGTGTGTGTAGAAAACTGCGAGTGTTTAGAGAAATTTATCAATTTAATGATTGTGCAAATCATTATATCGTATGATTTGGTTACAATATGCGTCAGTGGTAGCAGTAGCTTTGCAACCCTTGCTATGATGAGAGGAACAGCGCCATCTGATCTTATCTCCTGAATTAGAGTGCCTGCTATACCTGGACCCGTTGAAGATGAGGAGTGGCTTCCCTCTATCAGAAGATATAATGTGAAGAGCTGTAAAATAATATTGTTTTAGAAGGAATAGAAATAGATTTGCTCAATAATTTATTACTACAGTTATTTATTATAACTAGCTGTATTAGTTAATTAGGTTAGTTTATCGTTAACAAGGAGAAATGATAAAAAACTTTACGTGGATAAATCTTTATTTTTGAATCTGCATACTGTTACTAAACGAACCCCACGTATGTACCACAGTTGTGCCACCTAATCACATTTGATATACACAGAAGAAAAGAAAAAAAAAACAGAAAATTTACAAACAAACATAAACGATAAACATAAAATACAGAACTAATGGATTCTTAGCACGATTTTTTATTAATCGCGATATTTCGACAAAAAGTTATGATCACGTGAAGACTGTGTACTACGGGTAGATTTAAGAACAACAACAGCAATAGGCACCCCAAATTTTTTTTAAATCGTGGTTAGAACTCGTTAATTACGCATGAAACTGATGTATAACAATAAATATACATGACGGGGTGATAACAAGGGAATCCAACCTATTCACCGTGCGGGTAGTTGCAAGTGGAGACTTGCTATAAATACAGGCGCTAGCCGCTGTTCTTATTCATTCGTGTTTGAATTGTCGAGGCGAACGGACCTCTTGAAGTAAAAGTAATAAACTGTTAAAGATCGTTATTTTGAAGTTTTTATTCAAAAGTGTTGATCATCGAGTGTTCAAGTGGACATTGTGACGTCGTTCCTGACAAAACCAAATGAAGATCGACTGTTTACAACGTCATTACACCTCAACACACTATTTACGCCGTCATATAAACAAATTCAAAATATAGAACAAAAACAAAAAATTACATGTCGGCATTGTAAAAATGCTCCAAACATTCATGACTATGTTCGATGTTGATCTTGATAAGATGATTGCCGAAAGTCACAAGACTGCTTTTACATCTTCTTCTGCTATGCGAAGAACAACGCCACCGGATCCTTTGTCCGAACTGGACGTGCTTGTTAAAATTGAAACCGTTGTGTACTAGCATTTGGGTTCCGGCTCGAGAAATTGTAAAGAAGTGTCCTGTGTAAGAATTTATAATTAATTGTTTGGTATATTTACAATAAATAATAATAGAGTAGTGTTCATTTCAAAATACAGGGTATTTTTATAAAGAAGGTACATATTGATGAGTACTCTGTTCTAAAACGGAATATTACAAAAAATAGGTAAAATTTTTATTTTGCCTATATTCGACAAAACTACCTCAAAAATAAACAATTTCGGCTAAAAGAGTGTTGACTAACGACCTCTAGTGATCTCGCGCACCCCACACCTCCGCCACACCCATCAGCTGTCGAAAAACATCATTTTGCAAGAATTTTAGATATTTTTAAATTGCGATTACTAAGGCCATATTCTTTGCCATATTCTTTGGGAATAATATTTTTACTGGTCGTATATAACCATCAGCTACCATGACCTTCAATATGTACCCTAAGAAATCACCCTGTATATTTAATACCTATTTACAATGATAGTTGCCACATGACACTCGTCCTTCCCAAATCCTGGTCTAGGGACATGTTTTCCTTGAATATGACATCACTTTTATATTATACCTAGCGCTATGACTTGTCTTCAAACGAGGCTTGAAGAGAGTCCTTAAGGGTAGGCTGTAGGTGGCGGCCCCGTAACGTCTTCTGGCAATGCAGAGGTCCATGAGCGACGGTAACCGCTTACGATTAGGTGGGCCGTTAGCTCGTCTGCCTACGAAGCAATAAAAAAAATATTTTAATCGCTTTGGTTACCAGCAATCATTATTAAGCACCTAAAAATTAAAGCAACGTCAAAATTCTTACAAAAGATGCCATCATCTTTCGTTCTTATAAATGAGACAACCAGCGTTTTTTTGTTCTTATATTTTTTATTAATGTATCTTTAAAACTACTTCATATAGGTATTTGGAAAAAAAATGGGTTGTCATATAATACAAAAAAAAAACTGTTGACAAAATAGTTCGATGTCATTTAGTCGAATTGCTAAGCCTATACTTTTTGGGAGCAACGGGGCGACACCTAAGCCTTAGCGTGACCTAATCTCGTGATGGGTTCTGTCTTCGGCCAGAGTTCGCACACTGAGTGTGAGCTGCAGGAGGTTTTAGTGCAGTTCGACTCCCACATACCCCACAATGGATGGCCAAAGAAAGCCTAATGATTATGATGATTACAACTGATTACTTCATCGCAATACGTAATAATACTTCCGTTGCACTTCTTGCTATTGTGTGTTGAACATCGCCATCGAATTTTATCTCCCGTGGACCTTTGTATAGTATATTTATACCCTTGGTGTATGAGCTGGGCAGTGCCTTTATTAGACTGGGTGATTGTGAACTCTGTAAGAAAACAAATACAAAATACTTAGGACACAGACACTTAAAAACAAGAAGACAAATAACGAACTGAACCAGAAAAAAATTGGTTGCCTGTAAAGTCGGTATACGGGCGAAAGTTTTACGCGACAACGACTCGAGCATGGTTAGCACGCCTAAGAGCGAGAGAGACAGACATAAAAAGTGAAAGGTACGCGTGCCTCTCACTCGCTCTCATTGTGAGCGCATAACGTGAGCGGAGCATAACGCAGTTTCTTGAAGTGTCACCCGGCAAACCAATTTATAAGACGTTGTCACGTCAAAATGAGACAAAAGAAGCGAGTGTGTAAGAAAAACAAAAGATTACTTCACTTAAAAATCACAAGTTTTATTTTATTCAAAGTTAATTAAATCTCTCGTGACAATGTGTTCTGAAGGTTGTCACAAGAACTCTTGCGCTAAACAAGATAGACATATTTTTACTTATATTAGCTAGCGTTCTACTGCTGATACCCAACGTCTTAAAAGATTATATCTAAAAAGTTTTCTTTAAAATTAATTATTAATGATTATGCTTATTATTTACTTTGATCAACTCATCACAATAAGTAATCACGGTAGCGTAGCACTTCTTGCTGGCATGAGTCGAGCATTGCCATCTTATCTTGTTACCGGTCACCTTATGTACGCTGTATTTATAGCCTTGATGTGTCAGCTGCGGTTTTCCCTTCGTTGATGGCTTTATAGTGAAATCTAAACAAAATTAAATGTTATTAGGATATATTTTAGGGGTGAGTGAACGAGGTGGGAATTAGTTACTCGACAAGGTCATTTCAGTGTCTTTATCGAATGTTTTTTTTTCCTATTTACTATTGAAATACATTTAAAAAAAGCTATAAATAGTACAAAAAGATACATTCGCTTAGTTATTTGCCAGTTTTCAGGACGATGGCAATTATTTTCCGAACTGGTAGATAGTAGCTTTTAGCGTCAAGAAAGATGATCAATTCATCTACTACATACATACTACCCAAAAGCGAACGAGAAAGAGGGTAGACAGATTTGTTTGCTCTTAAATCTACCCGCAGTATCCAGTCTTCTCGTGATCATGACGTTTGTAACAACGTTGAAATATCGAGACAACTCAATTAATTAAATATCGTGCTAAGAACCCGTTGAAAATGCATGAAAGTATTATAGAAAACCGCGAGGGTCTGAATAAGTTTATAATAAGTATTTCATTTCAACTAATAACACTAATATATCGAACGAAATAGTACAAAACAGTGTCTTTGAACAAATCACACATTTAACATCAAGTGTTTTAGAACGACTGTAAGTCTTCAGTGTTAAATAATGTAGGTACATATTAAGTGCCAGAAAATACATGTATGTATTCCACCATTATAATTTTATTAACTACAACAATAAACTTAATATAAGGTACTAAATTAAACTGCGTTTCTATATTGGCTCATCAACGTCTAACACACGTAAAAACAAGTGACAGTGCCGGCCGACCAACATGTAAACGGGGATTTAGTATGTATTGGCCGTCATTGAAAATATGTGTAACACCGTTTGACTGTTGGCCTACTTGGAACACGCATTGGAAGTTGGCGAGCCAATATAGACAGACCGCATTCAGTTTAGGTCTTGTATTCAGAACTGTGCACTTTTATATTAGATAAAGCTTGTCAAATAATAATAGGTATCAGAATCAAATACGTAATTATTTGAATGAAACTGCTGGATGTTTACAAGAACCATAGTAGTCATTTCTGTATTGTAAGAGCTATTTCTATAGGGTGGGCCAATCTAACGTTTGCATTTTGAACTACTGTTTATTTAGAGAATGACAGCTGAAATGTCATTCAATTTGTGTTCATAATTAAGTTAAAGGTTTGACATTTACGAAATGGGACGTTTTCGGTTCGCCCAATGGGCAGAAGATCGTTTGGCCGAAGATGAGCATTTTTACCGAAAAATCGTCTTTTCAAAAACACCGATATTTATATCGGAACAACTTACTGCTAAAGGAGCTCGTCTGTACTTCTTATCCAGGGACCTCGTGAAAATGAAGCAATATAAATACTGCTGGACCTCGTTTGGAAAAATATTTGTAAGAAAGAACGAGGACTCTAAAATTATCCAAATACTTAACGAGGCGCAGATTCAAAGTTTAATGCAAGAACAATGACTATCTAGATTATTTGAAAATTACAACAAAAGACCTTTGTTTTTAACTCATAATTACTGCTATGTAGTTTTCACTTATGTTAAGTTGTTTATGCTTGATAATTATTTCATTGGATGTATAATTAAACTTGTTGTGTATACAGACAAAACATTTTCAGCATACAACACAAAATACACAGAAACATTGACCTTTTATATTTTCATTTTAGTAACACATATATTAACTTTTTACAATCTTATTCTACTTACACATACACATACACACCTACACACTTACGTTCGCATTATTAATAATCATGTTTCTAAATATCTAAAATTTCAACTTTATACTTGTATCTTGAACTTGATTTTGGTAACGAGGAGAGATTTACTGTTTTTATGTAAAAAAAAAAAAAAAAAAAAAAAGACTATGTGTTTTGTACTTTAACTCGAACATATGGATAAAACATCTCCAGAATTAGAGGAATTAGATCAAATGCAAACAGCGGACTCGCATAGATGCCACATAGATAAAATATCATCTTACATAAGTAATCTGGAAAATAATAGCAGTTTATTAAAGATTGCCACTCAGAACATTAGGAGCATTTATAAAAATTTCGATGACTTACAAATAACTTTAGCACAATTTAAATATGATTTTGATATTTTAATTCTGACAGAATGTAGAATAAATACGATTAAATCAATTCCAAATTTTATCAACTATAATTCTTATTACACAAAAAAGTTACTCAATCAAAACGATGGGGTCGTGGTTTATATTAAACAAGACATACATGCTGTTGTGACCGAACTTAACCTAATAGACGGCACTGGCTTACAAATTATAACTGAAAAACTCACTTTATTAGGAATTTATCGCTCACCATCTTTCTATGACGCACAAGACTTTACTCAGTCTTTAAATGATCACTTGGACCTTGTTTCACATACTAAAAATATCGCTATTATAGGTGATATAAACATAAACTTAATTGTTACGTCCGCTGAAAAATCTAACGAGCGAACTAATAGACTTAACTACCTTAATGTCCTTTCTTCCCACGGTCTAATGCCTGGTCACAGTTTGCCAACTAGATTAGACAATTGCCTAGACCATGTTATGCTGAAGCTTGATAAAATGAATTATTCTGCTTCCATCGTGGTACTTAACACTAGCGTAACGGACCATGACTTAGTAACTCTGTTTCTAACACATACTCATGGATACACACGGGAAATTATTAAAAAACAGAAAATTATAATAAACTATGAAAACGCACTTCAAACCCTACAAGGACATGACATTTCAAAAATTATGTTAATAACTGATCCTGAAATTTTTGCTAATACCCTTATTAACTTAATAAAATCTGCTATTAATGATAATTCAAAAACTATAAATATTTCAAATAGCACCAGAAGACTAAAGCCATGGATGACGTTAGGTGCTTTACGCTGTATAAAGTTAAGAAATAAAATGCATACTAAATTAAAAAAACATCCGTTCAATGAAATTCTTAAAATAACTTATAGACGCTTTAGAAACTACTGCACTAACCTGATAAAGAAACTAAAAAGGAACTACAACGCAAGTCAATTAAAATTATCTAGTAAAAATTCAAAAAACTTGTGGCACACAATTAATCAAATCACGCAGTATAAAGCTACCAAAACACCGAATACAGATTTACTACAATTAAAGACATGTCCTGAAAGTTCTGTTAACCATGTTAATAAATACTTTATTGATACTGGTAGACTTCTAGCAGAATTAATCCTTAGTCGCACTAGAACACAAGTTTGCGAAGTCACTAAAACTACAGTAAAGAACATTAATCTCTCGTCTTTTGTCTTGTTGGAGGTGGAACCAAATGAGGTACGCACAATACTGAACAGCTTAAAGACAGACAGTGCCCCTGGTTGGGATGGTATACCTACTAAATTTATAAAACTTTTAGCTGCCTTTTTGGTGCCTCCTATTACTTCCTTGATAAATATCTGTTTTGCCGGTGGAATCTTTCCAAGTAGTTTAAAGCGAGCTATTGTAACGCCAGTGTATAAGAGTGGAAGTAAATCAGATGTTAACAATTACAGACCCATTTCAGTATTGACTTCTATATCCAAAATCATAGAAAAAGTTATAAATACAAGACTAGTTGAATATCTGGATAAATATAAAATTCTATCAAAATCACAATATGGTTTTAGAAGGGGTGTATCGACGCAGGATGCTGTTCTTGACCTGACGACACTGATTATTGGAAAGGTGGACAGTGGTAATAAATGTCTCGCAGTCTTTCTGGACCTTAAAAAGGCATTTGACACCGTTTCAGTGCCTATCCTGGAGCAAAGACTAGAAAACGTGGGTATCCGTGGAACTACGTTGTGTCTTCTAAAAAGCTACCTTCACGATAGAACACAGGCGGTCAAAGTTGGTGGCTTTATTAGTGAAGAGGAAAGAGTGCTGTTTGGTGTGCCACAAGGGAGTGTACTTGGACCAACCCTTTTCCTCATCTACATAAATGAACTGTGCAATCTTCACGTAACCGGAGGTAAAATTTTCTCTTATGCAGACGATACTGCTGTAGTTTTCTCAGGGACGACTTGGGAAGATGTACGGCAGAGAGCTGAACTCGGTCTTGCTAAGATATCGAAATGGTTAAGTGACAACCTTCTTACGCTCAATGTTGATAAGACTTGTTACGTGTGTTTCGCTCCTTATAATAATTCTCAACCTAGTATTGACTTTAATGTTAGAATGCACATCTGTTCGGAAAGAGTTTTGGAAGTATGTCACTGTCCTGCTCTGCAGAAGCTTAGTTCTGTAAAATATCTTGGGATCATAATTGATCAGAGACTTAGCTGGCAATCTCAAATAGAACTTACAATGACAAGAATCAGGAAATTTATTTGGATGTTTAAGATACTACGACACCTCATGACAAAAGAACTACTTAATAAAACATACATTTCACTGGTACAATCTGTTATTACTTATTGCATTCCGGTCTGGGGAGGTGCAGCCAAGACCCATCTTCTTGGGGTCGAACGGGCTCAAAGATCTCTCATAAAAGTTATGCTCTCAAAACCCTATAGATTTCCCACTGACACTCTTTATAATGACAGTGGACTTTTGTCCGTTAGAAAACTATATATTTTTAATATGATTCTAAAATACCATAAAACACTAAAATACAACAGTAATATGGAAAAGAGAAGGAGAAAAGATATTGTTGCCCGGGTGGAAGCTGTACGAACAGTCTTTGCGAGGAGACAGTACAAGTTCCAATCGGCTAATACTTATAATAAAATTAACAAAATACTTAAAATATATCCTATGAACATGTTTCAATGTAAAAACAGTCTAAAAGATTGGCTAAAAAGCTTAACACAAAATGAAGTTGAAATTTTTAAATCTACTATAATTTAATTACTTTAATCTCTTTAAATTTTTAGTTTGAAAGATATCACACAAATGTACACATTCGCGCGAACAAGCATACACATTACATATACATAATACACACACACATACACACACACACACATATACACATACTAACCTATTCATAAATATGCTAAACTTAATTTTAATTTTAAACTTAATTCTATAATAATATAAGTGCTTATTTTGTAATATCTTTTCTTTTGTTAAATTTGTTAATCCAATTGGGTAGTAGCGGGTCATTCCCATTACAAGTATGTTCATTACTTACTGGGAAGACCCAATGTATGGTTGTGAAAACTTCTTTTGAAATAAAGGCACTTTTTTTTTTTTTTTTTTTTTTTTTTCAGATAAAGCCCATTTTCACCTCGGAGGCTATGTCAATGAGCAAAATTGTCGCATCTGGGGGTCGGAAAATCCACACGTCACCATTGAGAAGCCAATGCACCCACAAAGAGTTACGGTTTGGTGTGGGTTTTGGTCCAGCGGCATCATTCGAAAATGAGCAAGGAGCCGCCGTTACGATCAATGGCGAGCATTACCGTGCCATGCTCAACGAATTTTTATTTCCAAAAGTTGAAGAGTGTGACATGGACGACATATTTTGGTTTCAACAGGATGGCGCAATATGCCACACAGCCAACATGACAGTCGAACTTTTGGAAAATGCAAACTTTATATGGCCCACCCCTTACTAGAGTTTGTTTGTTGGATAATCTCAGAAACTGCTAGTCCGATTTGAAAATTTATTTAAGTATTAAATAGTCCATTTATCGAAGCAGGATATACGCTGGATATTGTTTTGTGTGAGCTATTACCTCAGTGGCTATGCCTCAATGCAGCAGAGGTGATTTCACGACCAAGAGCCAGTATTGACGCCTTGCACTGCTTACTGCTTGACAGACTGCAGACCCATCGCGTTATTTTACCTCTCTTATTTTGTCTTATAAACTTGTAACCATCCATCATAATATTTTCCAAACCTCTTTTGTTTTTCACGAAAAATGCACGGTCTGAAAATGTATTTGTAATGTTAAAAAGTTCTGTAAATATTTTTGAGTTTTAATGACCTTCTCATTTCACATTTGTATTTTTCATTAGATTTACTATACTAGATTTAAGTATATGTAAATTGTACTGTAAAAAAAACTTAAATAATCATACAATTCGAGTAATCACGTAAAATAGATGGTAATAAAAAAGTGAAGGCTATACAGGGTGTCCCAAAACTATGCGACATGAACGGGAAGTACATCCTGTGAATGCTATCTCTCATATTTAAGGTACTTCGCGTTCATGTCGCATAGTTTTGGGACAGCCCTGTATAATATATTGGTGTTGTTTCCTGTGAGTTATTACCTCAATGGCTATGCCTCAAGGAAGCAGAGGTGATTTCACGACCAATAGTCAGTATTGACGCCTTGCACCGTCTACTGCTTGAAAGACTGCAGACCCACCGCATTCTTTTACCTCTCTTGCTTTGTCTTGTAAACTTGTAACCATCCATCATAATATTTTCTAAACCTCTTTTGTTTTTCACGAAAAATGCACGATCTGAAAATGTATTTGGTATCGATCAGCAAAAATGGAGGTGGACTGGCCACATGCTTCGATGCAGTACTAATAAGTGGAGTAAACAGGTAACTCTCTGGTATCCCAGAGATGGAAACCGGAACAGAGGACACCAAACTTTAAGATAGGAGGACGAGTTGAAGCTCACTCTGGGAACGTACTGGACCAGGGTCGCTGCAGATCGAATATACTAGAAGGAGTTGGAGGAGGTCTATGCCAAAAGGCACACCGAGCTACGAGATATATTATAGTTTTAAGTTAAATTGTTGAACTTTGTTGCATGAACTCGGAAATAAAGGCTATTTTATTTATTTTAAGTGTGCCTATGTAATGTTTTAGTGTGACTTATAAAATTAATAACAAAAAAAAATATACTAAAAAAAACAAATCATACGTGTACGAGTATCTCGCAAAAAAACTACTGGTAATTAAGAGTGTTGAATAGAAATAATGAAGACTGTTTTTTTTTTTAGTTGGAGGAAATCACCGGATCCTCCCCACCCCGCGGGTGGGGTATGTGGGAGTTGAACCGCACTAAAACCTCCAACCGCTCACACTCAGCGTCCGAACCCCGGCTGAGGCCAGAACCCAACACGGGGTTATGAGGGGCGGCGCGACGCGTTACGCGCTATGGCACTCTTTCCGTCGCGTCGCCCCCGGACGCCGAATCGGCAGCCGCCGGCGATACGGCCACCGGCTCTCTCGGTCGGATGAAGACTGTAGGATCACACGATGGTCAGTTGTCAAAACCATTTAAAAATCTCATCTTGTTTATTGATACTACAAGAGTTTAACATTATTGAAGTATTTTTGACTAGAATTTTTGAAACTATTTAGTCAATATGTAGGTATATCATAAAGCTGTTAAAGCAAGTTAAACATAATTTGAAAACGCACACAATTAATAAAAATAAACGCAGAAAAAAATTGCAATAAACATTTAACGTAATATTATATTATGTTAATTAATTTTAGTTTTCGGATCTTAAATATCTGGAAACTCCACAAGTTTAGCTTTTCTAGCGTTTTTAGGTAATTTGAATAACATTTCATCATTCTTTTTTTTGACGTGCAACGTCTTATAAATTGGTTTGCCGGGTGACACTTCAAGAAACTGCGTTACGCTCCGCTCACGTTATGCGCTCACAATGAGAGCGAGTGAGAGGCACGCGTGCCTTCCACTTTTTATGTCTGTCTCTCTCGCTCTTAGGCGGGCTAACGATGCCCGAGTCGTTGTCACGTAAAACTTTCACCCGTATACCGACTTTACAGGCAACCAATTTTTTTGTTTTTTTTTTTATATTTTTATTTCGATTTAGATAGTGATATATTTGCATTTAAATAAAACATAATTAATTATATCGTTTGCAAAACTCTGACATCTTCCATAGGTATAGAACATAAATAACGTTCCATTTTTGCGATATCTACATGTAAGTTAATAACATTGACCGGAGAATAAACTCATAACGTATACAGGGTGTCCCAAAACTATGCGACATGAACGGGAAGTACCTTAAATATTAGAAATACGATGTTTTGCTGAAAGGAAACATCACTTTATTTTTGATGTTTAATAATACTGCATTCACAGATATTTATAAAATTGCTTGATTTGTCTGAAAATTGAACTAACAAAATCGGAAAAAAATCAACACTCTTTATTTTTATGAAGCCGATCGAAAGAACAGTTACTTACAAATAACCTTTGCAAACAAACATAGTGTCTTATACAAAAGGAACAAGGTGAAAATCGTGATTCAAGATTTTAAAAACCTATACATGTACACATTGGACATCACAGGAAGCTGATTTAGTATTACTGAATTCGATCTTTAAATTTATACTGCTAAGGCATTTCTAATAACTATGATTATGATTACTATTAACTTTAATAATCTCTTCACAATATGTTAACACGCTCGCGTTACACTTTTGGCTGTGATGTCTGGAGCACTGCCAACGAATCTTGTCACCATATACTTTGTGAATGCCATATTTGAACCCTTGATGTGTCAGCTGAGGCTTACCCCTGATAGAGGTCATTATGTTGAAGTCTGAAAAAAAATAATTACACCATAAATTAAAAGTAAGAAACCTTTGAAAGTATCTTAAGACTTTCGATATCATGTTACAGTAGATTGGCTAAGTAAAACGAGTAGGGGTGTGCGAATATCGTTCGAATCGAAACTCGAATCGAATAATTCGAATCTTCGAATTATTCACAGTTCGACGAATATTCGAAAAATTTCGAATTATTCGAAAAGTTTCGAATATTCGTTGAATTTCGAATAGTATCGAATTTGACTACGACGATGCATTGGAAATAGGACAAGAATTTGTATTTAGTAGATATTATCTTTAATGGGCTAGATGTCTACGAAATAGTCGTAGTCGTCGTATATTCGTATTCGATTCGGAACGAATAATTCGTGAGTTCGAATTATTCGCACACCCCTAAAAACGAGCCCAAACACAATAAGTCTATTTCAGCTGCATGATATTATAATATTATTGAAATGCGATATAGTATTCGTGCAGTATTTTATGCAATTTTTTTTCGAATACATACAAAAAATGTTTTATTTTATTTTTATATCATATTATGTGCGCTGGTTAGCACAGTGCTAGCGTGTACGTGTGGAGCCGACGGAAGATCAGCGTCGCAGCCCCGTGTTATGCGGTGGTTGTGGCATTGCTGAGTCGGTAACCATTTCCGGGCATTGCTATTTTTAGTTTGTATTTTCTGTTATTTGTACGGTGGACGGAATAAATGATTTTTGATTTGATTTGATTTATAAATGAATCCCTGAATAGAAATATACTCAAATATAGATAACACTGAATTGAAGTAATAATTAAAAGGATTTGAAGTAATAAAAAAAAGTAACAAGCAAAGGAACTGGAGCGTATTTGTCACTTTAAAATTTCTGTCAGGTCTTAAAAAAGTGGTAAAAATCAAATAACTTAACATCTCATTCTTTTACACAAGTCCATGGGATCGCGTCCAACAATACAAAAAAAGTGAAGAATAAAACACAAATGCAAAACACAAAAAAATCCTTTGTATATTTAATACTGAAAAATATAGTTTAGAGAACTTAAATATTTTAACTCTCAAAAAATAACCCATTTCAATGTAAGCTGCACAACCAAAAAATAATACAACAAAAGTAAACTTTTCACACATTCACACCGAATTCATACAGTTCACAGAATTGCCACAAAATAATTACTGAACATAAGTATATCTTATTACTAATCGTACTTGAAGATATTATCACATATTTTGTGTGAGTAAGGCATGTATTAGGCCTTACTCACACAAAATACCCAGTCTTGTCAACAAATGCATAGTTTGCTTTAACTGCTACATATCCGGCGATTTCCTCCAACAAAAAAAACTATCCGACTCTATCCTTTTACAGCTCAATCGGAAACTGGGAAGTTAGTCAAATTCAACTTACAAAATAGATTGATGACCTACGTATATACATAAAATTATCCAATGCAAGTTAAATTAAAACTCTTAAAATACTGCTGAGACTCTTAATTTGAAAACTAATGATTATGATTACTATTAACTTTGATAATCTCGTCACAATAAGTAACGACGTTTGCATAACATTTCTTGCTGGAATGAGTGGAACATTGCCATCGAATTCTGTCTCCATACATCTTCTGAACACTGTACTTGAAGCCATGGTGAGTGAGCTGAGGTTTTCCTTTGGTTGACGGAGTTATAGTGAACCCTATATAGGAATTTGTTGATGTAGTAAAGTGTAATAGCTACATATTGAAAAATATGAGTCGTAAAATAACAGAACAATTATATATTTCAAAGACAGCTGGTTAAATACAAGTTTTTAAAGTAAATACAAGTTTCTAAATCTTTCGGGTATTTGCCCACCTCTCACTCCCACCACTGTAACTCCTGTGTAGCCAGAATCCACAGCGGCGACCATCGTAATGACTCTGAGCAGTGAAGCCCAGGAACCCGAGGGAAGTTTCTAAGTCTATAAAATTTAGCTTGCAGGATTCCACCCAAACTTAACATCCTGTGTAAGTTAATGATAAGCTTGTAAAAAAGGCTCATGTGTGAGCGACAGTAACCTCTACCATCAGATGGGCTTAAGGCTGGATTATGTGTCATACAAAAAAAGACGTCTTGAGTTTATTACCTTTTATTTTGTTATATGAAAATTTAGTATATACACAAAAACTAATAAAAAAACACTTCTAATTCCTTTCATCATTAAAATAGTCTATTTCAATCAGCTTATGACCATAATCACACTTTCTACACCAATCAATGGCTATGCAAGTTTTTGATTGTCAATATCTGATCTCCCACAGTGTACAAGGAAGCTCGACATCCTCTGCTGCTGGACAAAGTGCAGATCCATCTAGTTTTAGCTCCACTGTCTGAATGTTTTGTATATTTGTACCCATCCACAATAATATTCTCGGTGCCTCGTCTGTTTTTCACGTAGATTGGAGCTGAAAAATAATTTATGCATTATTTTAATGTAAGAAAGAAAGAGAATATTTTTATTTATAAACATGTGGAAGTCCATTGCTTTTTTGTTGCTTGATTTAATACACATTTGAAAAGTTTTTAATATCTACATACATCTCTAATGTCGATAAATCTTTTACTAATAGGATCCTACGTTATTTGTTATTGCCTATTATTTTACTGTTAAAACTACTGTGTCCCAAATTCTGAAAACGCCATAATTCAAATACAATTAATTCAATTTAATATTTATTTCATTACAAGCTTTACTATTGCATTGTTCATTAACAACTTCAACTAACATAATATTTAGGTATGAGAAATAAATGAATACTTTATATATTAAAACTAAGATTAAAGATTACTCTAGTTCATTATCTTAATTACCAATGCAAACAGAACATTTAAATATAATAATAATTTCTAAATTACAACTAATGACTAGAAAAAACTCGACAATAATATCACATTGTAATTTGGTAACCAAAAATCTTCAAAAATGTATAATTTACGTTTAATGGTTAACACATTCACTGTGGCGCTAATTTTAGGGAATCTTCAGCTTAAGTATATCATTTTTGTTCCATTATTAATGCATAATATAAGGTTCGAAATTTAATTGTTTTTTTTAATAAATTTTGTGTAATACATAGGAGTTTCAACCACTATTCGCAGTAGGTATACGTGTTTACTTATCACAATTACAAACCCAATTTCTACATCACTTTAGTTAAATAACTTAATATCCTAAAATATGGAAGAAGAATACAATATTTTTTTAAAATCCAAAATCCCAAAACAATGAATTTACTTTTGAGTTCACTCCTCTTTTGCGTTTCCATATCGGCTCACCAACATTAAAACTATGTGAAACGTTTGACAGTTGGCCTACCAGTTGTCATTTGCGAGCATTGGAAGATGGCGCGACAATTAGATCTGAATGTGCCTTGAAGTTTCTTCAACTTTGACACTCCTTGGTACTAAGTGTTGCTGAAATGTGCTCAAGAGTTCGTCGGAGCACTTTCAATAGGATTTTGTAAAAAATATTTCACGGTCTACTGATGACTGCTTAACTAACTTCTCTAATCATGACTGTGTTCATCTTTGGCATAAAGTATATAATCATCTACTGTGCACAGGATCGCTTTGCATCCCTTACTGCCGTGTAGGGTGCAAACCCACCGAGTTTTAGCTCCTCGTGTCATCTTCTTCGTATATTTATGCCCTTTGTATATCAAATTCTGAAATCCTCGTTTTGATATTGTGAAGATGAGAGCTGTAATGAAATTTAGTTGTCTCATTATCTCTACTAATATTATAAATGCGAAAGTCTGTCTGTCTGTCCGTAACGCTCTCCCGCTTAAACCTCCCAACCGATTTTGATGAAATTAGACACAGAAAATCTTTATTTAGACCCTGAGAAAGAACATGGGCTACTTTTTAATTGAAAGTGACGCAGACGAAGTTGCTCGGGCCCGTTAGTTTTTAGAATAAAACATAGTTTATTGTATCAAAAAAATACTAATTAATTTGTCAATTACTGAACTGATATAAGAATAGCATTAAGTAGTAGTACTTACTAAATAGATGGAATTGTCGTTTTAGCGATTCCTGGTGGTGGTTTTCAAGATGCATAGCACATGCATTGGTATAATAAAATACAATTTGAAATGTATTAAAAAAAAACATTTAAATCATGTACCTTTATTGATAAAAAAGTAACAAAACATTGAGCATTTCACTTCATTTTATAAAACTATTATCATTTAATTATTTGAAACATAATTAAAAGAATATAATCTAAATATAAGCTATTTCTAAAATAGTTTCCATACTAAAACTACGTAGAGTATACTATTTTATCACACAAATATAATTATAATTCTATATAGGGTGGATCTGTAACTTTGGACAATCTGACGTGTGGTGAATGACCTGTCGAAATACAACATAGCACCATTTTTATTTTTTGGATCGGTTAAACTTTTTTTTTGCCATTGTATGGAAAACGTACGACTATCGTTGCGGACTTCCTTACTGTTAAGGACCCCTAAAACCTCCCACCAATGAAGCTTACGCGTATCCCCTCCAGCGGACAACGAACCAGACAGACAACTCAACGCAAGTGCATCGATTACGCACAAACCACTATTTTTATTATTTTAACCAACAAATATAACTGTACATCATTATTGTAAAGGATCATTAAATCTACTACGTTCTACGACTGTATTTTATTGGAGCCAGCTATCGTTTATACATCCAGCAAGGAACATTGGTGACCCCGACGTGATCGACGAGATCAACAAAACAACAAGGGAAGTGTCCATATCAATTCATATCCATCTTTAACATTCATAATATTTTATTTTTCTACTTACAACCAACCCAATCTAAATTCTTAAACTTAGAGGACTAATTAAACTCGTTTTAGTTAAACAAGTTAATTTTAAATCTACCCCTTTTCAATTGATTTTATAAAATTTTATTTGTTTCGTATAATTTAATTATATAATCATTAATCATATATAATTAAAAATCGTCTCGTCTCCTTATAAGTTCAGTTAAGTTTAATCATTCATAAGTTTCCTATAAACACAATAACTTTAAACTTCAAATTCATTCAAACATTATTATTTAATTCTTAAGCGTATTATTTGCAGTCATATAATCTAAATTTTCGTTCTCTTTAATTAAACTACATACTATGATTTTTCATTCACTTCAATAGATAATTTGTCGTATTCCAGTGAGCGCTGTGTTACGTATCGGGACTATTAGCGACTACATCTTGTCACTGCGCTGACCTTGACCCACTGCAACTTGAGTGCATTCACCGGATAGAAAAAGTTACGTAACATTTAATCATTTCATTTATTCGTCTTTGTTTTCGATTTTGTATTGCTACTATGTCTCACACTGAGAGATCGACTTCGCCAATTGGAAGTCTTAAATTAGACGTTCCTAGTGTAGGTACAGTATGTACACTAAAAGAACTCAATGCCCGTCGCAATTCTGTCAAGGGTCGCATAACTAAATACAGTAAATGGTTCAATAAAGTCTCAGAATCACAATCGGTATCTCCGATCGATTTGTGTATGGTTGTTCAAAGATTTGATAAATTTCGAGTTATGCTTACCAGCTTTGAAGAATTGCAGACACAGATAGAAATAATGAACTCTGTAAATTTAGATAATGAACTAGATATACGAGACGATATTGAAACTGATTTTTCGCTAGTTATTGCAAAGACTCAATTATTTTTAGACGCTAACCAAACGCAACGAGACGACTTCAAACCGGCAAATTCTGAGATTTGTTCGAATTGTTCCAAAAACGATCAACATAATAATGCATCAGGTTTTAAATTACCTACCATAAAAATAGCGAACTTTGACGGAACATACTTTAAGTGTCTAGAATTCCGAGATACCTTTACTTCATTAATACATAGCAATAACAGGATCGAATCAATACATAAATTTCACTATCTCAATTCTTATCTTGAAGGAGAGGCAGCGCATGTCATCAGTAATTTAGAAGTAAGCGCTGCCAACTATGACAAAGCCTGGCGACTTCTTTGCGAGAGATACAACAACGAAAAGCAGTTGATAAGCAATCATTTGAATTCACTCTGTAACATTCAACCCGTCTCTCGTGATTCATCCAGGGACTTGAAGTTTTTAATAGATCACATTTCGAAAAATTTGCGTGCTTTGAACACTTTAGGTGAACCAACAGAGTCTTGGGACACTTTAATTATTTATTTAGTTTCGGTAAAACTCGACAGCAGTACTAATTTTAAATGGGAAGAGCATAAAGTTAATTTTAAGGGATCACCTTCTCTTACGGATTTCTTTTCTTTCCTCAAGGCACGAGCTAATATTTTAGAATCATTACAATTGAATAAGTCGGAGCGTAGTTTCAGCAATAAGTATCAATCGAATTCTTATGATTTAGGGAAAGTTCATAAGTCTCAAACGAGATCATTTATGATTTCAGCTAGCCCGTTTTCTTCTACACCGCCTTCAGTATGCGTCTTGTGCGGTGAGGATCATCGTCTATATCAATGTTCGACATTTTTGACGAAACCCGTCGCCGACAGGATCGTGGAGGTGAAGAGGCTTCAATTGTGTTTCAATTGCCTTCGTAAAGGGCATTCAGTAGAACAATGCAGGTTAGGCCCTTGTTCTATTTGCAAAACACACCACAACACTCTACTGCATAGGGACACTCATCAGGTTGCAAATGTATCCAATACAGAACTACGAAATTTAACAGCCGATATTGATTCTGATAGTGAGCAGAATGCTTGCAACTATGTTATTAGCACATCTTCTGTAGGTTCTCCTTCTAATGTATTTCTTTCAACGGCAATGGTTGAAATATACAATCCAATTACAAAAAAACACATCACGGCCCGTGCACTTCTTGACAGCGGCAGCCAATCGTCCATCATTACAGAGACTTTAAAATCAAACCTACAGCTAACTTCTACTTCGACTAAATCAAACATTATAGGGATAGGAAATCAAAATGTACACTCGTCGAATCGTTGCAATATAATGTTGGCCTCAAAATATAACGATTACATTATTCAAACTTCGTGTCTTGTTCTACCTCAAATCACATCTAATTTACCTAACAAAACCATAGACTCCTCACAATTACGATTTCCGCCTAATATAGCACTCGCAGATCCTAAGTTTAACTATTCAGCACCTGTGGATATGCTTATAGGGGCTGATATATTTTGGAATATAATCGAACCTCGTCAAATGTCTTTAGGTCATAACAAGCCTGTAATACAAAAATCTAAATTAGGTTGGATAGTAGCTGGTCCATTTGCAACTAATCAAAGTAATTCTATACAATATAATCCCGCCCAAAATATTCAAAAAATACAAAAATTCATGCCAAGGTATGAAATACCACGACCCAGTTTCTTATAAATTCCGCTCATTATTTTAATTTACTTTGTTTACTAATCTGTTTATTTATTAATTTGTCTTCAATCGCAACGAGTAATAATATTATACAAAAACAATATGGTAACACAAAATACGTACTTAACGGTTATACAAAAACACAACAACCGAATTACATCTCTAAAGAATAGCATTAAAACTACTAAATCTAGATAAAGTTATCTTAGAAGATGGTTAGATACACCCTCTTTCAAACAAAAAGGAATCATCCAAATCGGTCCTATATCGGTCTAAAGAACTATAAAATGGAACAAACTTGTAGAAAGATATATATTTTTAACAAATATTACTGAAACAGTCAATCTGATGACCTCCTCTTCTTCTAAGTCGGCCAAAACACAAAGTACATATTGCAACCTGACGAGCTCTTAGTTTCGGTTTCAAACTTACCACGGCGATGGGCCCAGCCCAAGTATTGGGACTAAGTGAGTGTTGTTTTCGATTTTTGTGGATTCTTCTTAATGACTGATAGGAAAGGGAGAAGTAGGTATAGTTGAAACTTCGAAATGTCATTTATACATTTTGCGTGATTGAATTACAAATGTTTGCTTTAAAAGATGTTAGTGAGCTCACTGCTTTATTCTCCATTTTTATTATCATCAAGTACGTCGTTTTATCTCTCGAGCCGAGACAAGCCAAATCAACCAGTTTCTCTTTAATAATAGTAGAAACTGTGAATCCGCATTGAAGGATACATCGGAATTAATTCGCTCCTGTACTGATGAAGTTCGCTGATTTCCTTCGAATAAAAAATAATGGGTAAGATTTCGACCGGTGTATGCACCAAATTTCGTGAGTCGTCGTTTTTCGTAAAATCAATAGTAAGGTTTAACAATTTTTCTCTAACTAGAGTCCGCGTTGATGATTCGTTACCTAGGCTATATTCACTAACAGAATTAGTTTCCTTTGCCTTCCTTTCCCGATGACCTCATCCTCTTGGACACTTACGCGTATCCCCTCCAGCGGACAACGAACCAGACAGACAACTCAACGCAAGTGCATCGATTACGCACAAAATAGTATATTCCACTATTTTTATTATTTTAACCAACAAATATAACTGTACATCATTATTGTAAAGGATCATTAAATTTACTACGTTCTACGACTGTATTTTATTGGAGCCAGCTATCGTTTATACATCCAGCAAGGAACACTTACTATGATGAAAGTTTTATTTTATCCAATTCCTACAATAAAAATGGTGCTAAGTTGTATTTCGACAGGTCATTCACCCCACGTCAGATTGTCCAAAGTTACAGATCCACCCTGTATAGTGACCATAACTTATTTTGTTTTTTTTTTTTTTAATTAAAACGATAGTTTTCAATTTTCTGATTTTTAACACAAGCATAAAAATAACTCGTGAAATCGTACCGAAATACACAAAAATAAAAGCATCAAAATC
Organism: Trilocha varians; assembly: GCA_030269945.2. Classification (NCBI taxonomy): domain Eukaryota; kingdom Metazoa; phylum Arthropoda; class Insecta; order Lepidoptera; family Bombycidae; genus Trilocha; species Trilocha varians. Next base: position 2,611,879 of record AP028259.1, read on the forward strand.
AGTTCATCCAAAAAATAAATATACACAAACACGTCCAGCAAAGTCATTTTTCGTCTCTCGCGCTCTCAGAGTACGCAACATTTATCCACTCAACTGGGATCGGCAACCAAATTGGTTTGTTTACTTTTGCCAAGTCTGTGGCAGGAGCCAAAATTGAGCTCAGTTCTAAAACTTGTTTTGTTTACATTTATTAATCGTCTTATATTTTACGAAGATGATATATTTTCGCTGAAAATGCAATACAGCGTTGTTTAGTAATAATGATTTTCAAAAATATAAGGTTTAATTAAAAATCAAATCTAAAAATTCTTGGAAATAAATGTTTTTAAAAAGTGGCTCAAACACGGTATTGATTCCGAACGAAGTCCCCAGTTTCGCCATCTAGCGAATAGTGACGTTCCCAGTTGAGTGGATACAGACTAATAATCTCCTCCTACACCAAAAATCAGTGTGTATGATAATTTTTATGAATTACAACTTGATCATCAATAGTGTACACTGTGTCCCGACACCCACGGTTGTGATGTGATGAACAGATCCATCTGGTTTTCATACCGGATTTCCTCTGCACTGTGTACTTGTAACCTAGGTAGAAAAGGTTTTGAGTTCCTCGTTCTGTTTGCACTAAGTTGATATCTGGAAAGTTTGTAGTACATTAGAAGAAAGTGTTTGAAGAAAAAAACGTGATAATTTAAATTTGAGTAGGTACTCGAGAGTTAACACATTTGAGTCTGCTGAAAAAGCTACCCCATATATACTTTGTCAAAACAAACGAAACCATTTCCATATTTCACGGTATTATTAACATAGATAATACCTATATTGTACATTATACTCTTAAATAAAAATTATAAGGTAGGTATATTGTTGAGGATTTTCAAAAAAGGTTGTTTCTCTAAAACATAAAGAGGTAGACTTTATTTGTTACACCTAATATTTTACAATAATTATTCTATGTTAATCACACTCACCTAAAACATAAAGAAACAACATTTAAAGTTCACTAATTACACTCTTCTCTACTCTTCATATTACTTTTAATAAGTGTTAAATAATCGAAGCAATCTTAGATATCCAAACACCATTGTCTCAAGCGTCGCTCCGATGCGCGGGATGCGTTTCCTGTCAACTAGCTGCGAAAATTAGGAACGCGCGAAGCACGGCAAAATTTAAATCAATGAAAAATCATGAGAGATATACTTACCAAACAATTTTTATCATCAAAAGTGGTTTCACCGACCAAAAGCCAAAAAATAACAAAATCATTTAATTATGCAAACATTTATTATTTGACAAAAAATAGTGTATTATTAACTATTAAGTACTATTCGACGTAAAGCTTACGTAAGGCACACCGCACACATGTTATACTATTGTCATTATTTCAAACTAGAGATGGCACATCATAGTAAAATAGCATGTTAAAGAAGTGTTAATTATTAGTACATTTTTAACATACTAATATTTTTGGAACGAAGTTCCTCATCGCGCGTTGTGAAAGGGGGCTAGACGGAAAAAATTCTTACGAAAAGTTGTCACGACACTTTTTTTGTTGTAGATGATTATCGCTAGATGGCGCTGTGATCAAAATCTTTTAAAACAAGTTCCTTATCGCGCGTTACGTTAAGAGAAAAAATTATGAGATATCTTTTAATCGAAAGGAACTTCGTTCTATTCGGGTGTCCCATGTCACCTCTCAAGTATTTTTATTTATTTTTTAAGCCTATTTCATTTATACAGGGTGGATCTGTATCTTTAGACAAGAACAAGACGTGGGGTGAATGACTTGTCGAAATACAACATAGCACCATTTTTATTTTTTGGATTGGTTATCGGACATTGTATGGAAAACGTACGACTATCATTGCGGACTTCCTTATTTTGATGAAATTAATTTTTTACCCAATTCCTAAAATACAAGTGGTTCTAAGTTGTATTCCAACAGGTCATTAATCCACGTCAGATTGTCCGAATTTACAGATCCACCCTGTATATTCAGTCTTGATAATACTATTGCATGTGTGCGGGTCTTAAGTCAAATTATAGTTTTTTGAACCATAGACTATAAGTGAAAATGATTATGACATTCTTTGACGATCACATTATTTATGGTTTACATAAAAGCTTTGCATCTCCTCTCTGTGCATTGCCACCTGGTTTTACCTGCACGATTTCTGTGTATAACGAAGGCGTATTTACCTCTGATTATCTTGGGATTACCGGCCGCAGTTCTGGCGAATATTATCCAACCTATGGAAAAATGATATTTATAAAAATATAAATGTAAATCGCCGAAATTTATTGAAAGAGAAGCGTATCTTTTGATGGAGTTGATCGAAATTGGTAATATTTTTTGTTTGTTTTTTGTTTACTTTTTGTAGACAATTTAAGGTTGTTTTTAAATACCATTATTAAAAGTGCACGGGAAGACAGAGATATTCACAATTTCATTTATTCCATCTAATATTACGCAGACAAAGAAAATACTGGTCTCCTAGTGTAAGAAAATTTAGTGATTATTATAATTTAGAGAGAGAGAGAGAAACGTTTTAAAATATTTTGATCACAGCGCCATCTAGCGATAATCAAATCAAAACAAAAAAAGTGTCGTGACAACTTTTTCATAAGAATTTCCGTCTAGCCCCTTTCGATAATGCGCGGTAAGGAACTTCGTTCCAATAATTTAGGCAATTTCATATCATTTCCTCTGAAATGTGTTTTCTTTTGAGAAAGAACAATTTTGTATTTTAAATTAGAGAATACATCATTAAAAGCAACAAAAGCACTTTAGAAAATAAGCAATTGAATCAGTTAAATGTCATTGAACAGATTAACCACTTATGATCAGGCCAGATGGCTGATCGTCAGCCTACATAGCAATGAAAAATCACCAATAGAAAACTACAACAAAAAAACATAGCCAAAGTAAAAATACATTTAATGTATAAAAATCCATAGACTAGTGAATTTCTTTAAACACTCGCGGTTATCTACATCACTTACGCTGTTACTAAACGGATTACTGTATGTGGAATCCAGTGTTAGACGAAAATAAAGCCGAAAATACTAGTTTTGAGACGGCAGCCGATACTGTCAGTGTGGTATGTCGAAATGTGAGTTCGAGTTCCAGTGGTACCGGCAAACGAACGAGAAAGAGGATAGACAGATTTGTCTGCTCTTAAATGACCTACCCGCGTTCCTCAGTCTTACCGTGATCGTGGCGCTTGAAACAGTGCTGAAATATCGGGACCGCTCAATTCAAAATAATCGTGGTAAGAGTTAGTAATAGTGTAAGTGACATAGACTAGTGATTATGATTAGAACAATCTTTTATTATAAAATCATCCACAGTGTAAAAAAAAGCTCGACATCCTTTATTTCTTTCAGAACAGTGCCAACGGGTTTTGCCTCCGCGATGCCTATGTATTGTATATCTGTACCCTCCTTTTACGATCTTGGGAAACCCAGAAGTTGTTTCAGAGAATATCCAATCTGTAGAAAAAAAACATTAAAAATAATTATTACACAAAACGTGACCTCTATCCCAGCTGATGTGGGTTGAATGACCTGTAGAAATACAACTTAGAATCACTTTTATTTTTTGGATCTGTTGAACTTTTTTTATTATTATCATATAGTGTATGCACAACTATCATTGGTGAAGAAAAAATAAGAAAAGGTATAACAGATTCCAAAAATAAAAGTGGTTCTAAGTTGTATTTCGATAGGTCATTCAACCCACTTTAGCTGATCCAAAATTACAAATATATGTATATGCCCAAATATTATAATGTATCTAAAATATTAAAAAGAACTTAAACATTCAAGCAGCCGTTAATTTTGTTTGCCCTTGTATTACAAAAGTAAGTAAATTAATTCTATAAGAAAAAGTCACGTAATTTTACAATAATTTTTAATATTTAGTTTACTGCATCAATTAATTTGTAAAAAACAACAACAAAATAAAATAAAATGTTGATACCTAACTATTCTAGATAGAATAATAATCATTTTAAAAAAATTCAGGTCAACAATTTTTAATACAATAAATGGCAAAGTAAGGCTTAATAAAAATAAAATACATTTCATGTAAATTTCATAAATTTATACGGGGGTCAGTTAAATTATGGTACTTTTTGAAATAGTTGACGACCAGTAACTAAGTGCAAAGTAAGTAAGACTAAGTAATAGTACTTTTAAACTTTTTCGTGACAGGAGGAAATCGCCGGACTTCCACTCCCCACTTCATATACCTGATATGATATAATATTATTATAGAATTTTCTATACATATACTATTCCTGAAAATAACTACTTTATCAGTAATATCATTATTTTGTAAAGACTATTTTTTTTTAAATCTTCTTGAAACTTCAATTTATTTTTTATTAATGTAATATATTACAATGATTTCATTATCATTACAAATATGGCAATTCTTTCTCTTCAAAAAACGAGGCTTTTAAAATTAAGGAACTTATAAAATAAGTGTTATTTAAGCCATAAAATCAATCATCCACTGGCAACAAAAAAAAGGTTGACTTTGTACAAAAATAAAAAAAATATCCAGCTCAAAATAAATGGAACTCCTCGTACAGAAAGCAGAAGGTATGTGAGCAATTTTAGATCATTGTGAGATTGTTTTAAAATTCATTTTTAAGACCTTCGACATAAATATATTATAGTCGCAACAAAAATCCATTCGTATTGACATGAAGATGTTCAGTACAATTTTAGTTCAACTGATCTGATTACAGCTGAGCATTTAAATCGATAAACTTAATAAGAGTTTGAAGTATAATTCCATGATATTATTTCAGGATAACATTTACATTTCAAATACTGTTATTTTATACTAAAATACTGTTTATCGAATACTAAGGTGGGAAGTTTTAATTAGTCGATATTGGCAGGTATTTGACTTGGCAAGGTTTGGGCAGATACACTTAGTGTAATAAATAGATGAGTTAAGATTGAGCAGCCAATCAGGGGCCGGGAATTAGTTGTGCTATTCCTACGGTTCTCCACGGTCCCCTAAGAGACCCAAAGAGAACTACGCATTTATATAACCACGCGACTATTGCCAATCCGGCCGGCTTGTATTTACCTCTAAATCTAAATATGAAAAAGATTTATGTGCAATTTTTCACAACACCACTGGCTAAAAACGGTGAAGGAAAACATCGTGAGGAAACCTGCATTTCGGAAAAGGGTTCTAAAAATCCTTTGATGATATGTGAAGTCCCCAATCCGCACTGGGCAAGCGTGGTGGACTATGCCTAATCCCTCTTCTGAGGAGACCTGAGCCCAACAGGTACAGGTACAGGTATTGCCAAGTTATGATTCCAGAACTATACTCAGATATCGCTTTAGTAATAGTCTAGTTTACTATTAAGAAGTTAGTTTCTTTAAAGATTACGCATACTTAGGTGGGCTATACATGACATCCATCGTCTAGATCTAACTTTTATAGATTACTTATTACCTAACGCAAACGTAGGTCGCACTTAAACAACCTGACGCATCCAATCACTCGCAACAGTGCGCCGTAAATCAGCGCATATCTTTATCTTTGGTCAAATCTAGGCGGATGATTATGCACATTATTTATTTTATAAACCTGAGATTCAACGCTAAACACAGAAGCGCGACATCCCCTGCTAGCGTGAGTAGAACATTGCCATCTGAATTTCAGTCCTCTTCTGCGATGGAGACAGAATCGGTACCCTCGGACTCGTAGGCAAACACTCCCGGTATTCGTGGTCACGAACGTTACTGTAAATTTAAAGATAGTTAGATGTGTTATTAATTTAAAACTGTGAGAAATTACGAACATTACAATAAAACGCAAGTTAATTTTTGTAAGCAAAATTTGTCAGACGAACTTATGTTGCAGTCTGCCTGTGCAGTACAGTAGTGTGAAGTAATGGTAAATTTTTGTATGAAGATCTAACAGATTTAGTTAAGTCATTAGTTGCAGCTTGCCTGTGCAGTACAGTAGAAACAACTATACAGTACAGTGCGAAATAACTGTATTTTTTTGTATGAAAATGTGCACCTTTATTTAACAAATTTAGTTTAGTTGGTGTCTAAGCTTAGAGAATCTGCGAGCTTTTATGCCAAATTATTAACTACTATTAAACCACACGTTGGTATTTTTGGGTTTTGGCTATTATTATCTATCCTAAATATTCTGTAAGTATTTCGTCTATCATAGAGCACTTTGCACAACCAAAATTGAAATTAAAAAGAGTGTCTTTACTTTTAATCATCTATATTAATCACAATCAAGACAATCCACTATATAAGCAATTTTTCTAAGCGTATAATTTTAATATGATTCACGATACACCGTAGCATACTCAACACTACACAATATAAAACAAAGTCACTGTACGCTGTCTTTCCGTGTGTACGTTTAAAACTTTAAAAGTAAGCTAAGGATTTAGATGTGGCTTTTAATATACAGGGTGGATCTGTGACTTTGGACAATCTGACGTGTAGTGAATGACCTGTTGAAATACAACATAGCACCATTTTTATTTTTTGGATCGGTTAAACTTTTTTTTGACATTGTATGGAAAACGTACGACTATCGTTGCGGACTTCCATACTTTGATGAATTTTTTTTTATCCAATTTCTAAAATAAAAAATTGGTTGCCTTTAAAGTCGGTATACGGGCGAAAGTTTTACGTGACAATGACTCGGGCATAGTTAGCCCGCCTAAGAGCGAGAGAGACAGACATAAAAAGTGAAAGGCACGCGTGCCTCTCACTCGCTCTCATTATGAGCGCATAACGCAGTTTCTTGAAGTGTCACCCGGGAAACCAATTTATAAGACATTGTCACGTCAAAATGGTTCTAAGTTTTATTTCAATAGGTCATTCATCCCACGTCAGATTGTCCAAAGTTACAGATCCACATGTATAGAGTGATTCAAGAAGAAAGTTTCATGTGTATAATACATGCATAATATGGTGATGACTGATTAGGAATGGATAAAGAGATAAAACATATTAAGAGCTGAAGAACAAGAATATAGTAGAGAAACACTAGTATTTTTAAAGGTTTATGATGTGATGTTGTAAATGTGCCAATTTTTACACTGTTGCCCTTTGTGACGCAGACGAAATTACACGGGTCAGCGGCACTGTCCTCGAGAGAATGTAGTCCGGTCATAGCCTGGTGTAGCGTGAATCATGTTTAATACTTATTCTACTAAGTTAAAGCTAGTCACATTTATTTAGTTCACACAAAAATAGTCTACATTACACAGAGATCAACATCTTTTATAGGAAATGTTTATTTTTTATAAATTTTTAATACTGTAAGTAAGAGATCCGAATTTCTAGTTTGAATGTTTTAGCTGCATTCTTTAAAAATACTTAGATATAATACTTTAAGCTACATCAAATACACAACAGATCTAATCTAGCTCAAAACAGTTTTCTGCTGCAAACGCAACAAAGCCGGCACACCCATTAAGTTATTCATGAATAGCTCCGGTCTCTTCACCGAAGGCAAATGATTGTGTACATTCTTGCATTTTATAATCAATCCGCTTGGTAAAGTATGAAGCACTGCCCTGCATCCCCTGTTCATGTGTGTAGCGCAGTTCCATCGAGTTTTTTCACCCCATCTGTAGTGCCTGCTAAATCTGTATCCTTCAACTGTTATGATTTTCTTTCCTCTGGCTGATAGGCTGACATGAGCTGAAAGGATAGATAAAGTTAGTAAGACAAACTGTACCAATTTTGGGCTTACTACAAAACTGTATGGGAGAGGTTTTTTATAGCAACTGAAACATTTTCTTCTCTTTATACCTTTAATTTAAAGTAATATTTATCTCTTTCATGCATTTTCAACGGGTTCTTACCACGATATTTAATTAATTGAGTTGTCTCGATATTTCAACGTTGTTGCAAACGTCATGATTACGAAAAGACTGGATACTGCGGGTCGATTTAAGAGCAAACAAATCTGTCTACCCTCTTTCTCGTTCGCTTTTGGGTAGTACCACTGGAACTCGAACTCACATCACGACACACCACACTCACTGTCTACAAGACTCTCTGAGCATGAACCCTTAGTGACTGTTGTGTTTAGCACTGGATTCCACATACTCGATAATCTAAAGCCGTCACCCCTGTTAAAGTAAAACTGAAAATGCATGAAAGTATTATAGAAAACCGCGAGTGTCTGAATAAGTATTTATTTCGTTTTGGTACAGTTAACTAATTAAGTAACTAACGAATAAATTGCTTTTACTTGAGATGTACATTTCTGTTTATTGGTTAACCATCAATCAGCATTTACCTACCAGCAATAGTCAGTATTCATGAGATCATAGCACTTGCAACATCAAAATGTCGGGATCGATTATTTAATAAAAATCGTGGTAAGAACCCGTTTAGTCTTTATACTACTTATAAAATGATGAACAGGGATTACTTTAATAAATATATTATAATAAATGAGCGTTTATTTTATGCTTTTTACTACCAAAATACTACAGTCAAAGGCGAGATTTACAAGATCTTCACTATTACTAATCTATTGTTTATAATGTAAATAATCCTATACGAATACTGATTCGTACTAAAATACATACTAATTTTATTAATAATACTGTTCTAGGTATTTTAAGACTATGAATGATTACTTGAATAGGTATAATCAATCCGTGTGTGGACATGCCATAGTTAAGTAAGCCTACTCAACTATTTTTTGCATCACAGATAATTAGATAATTGAACTTGCGGCCCCCATAATAGTAGGTACCTAAGTAGTTCGTCGCGCATGGACCTTTGCCATACCATGGTTCTGAGTCACCTATCGAAATATTGAGACTACTCAATTACTATAAAACGCGGTAATTAACCCAGGAAAGTGACTAGTGGAGAATTATGTTATACAGGGTGGATCTGTAACTTTGGACAATCTGACGTGGGGTGAATGACCTGTTGAAATACAACTTAGAACCACTTTTATTTTAGGAATCGGAATTTTTTTTTTATCATAGTATGGAAGTCCGCAACAATAGTCGTACGTTTTTCATACAATGTCAGAAAAAAAAGTTTAACCGATCCAAAAAATAAAAATGGTGCTAAGTTGTATTTCGACAGGTCATTCACCCCACGTCAGGTTGTCCAAAGTTACAGATCCACCCTGTATAACATACCTAAGCCGCCTTAAAAATAATCCTTAAAAATAATTTCTAGGTCTCTCATGATTATGGTTAGGTCCAAATCTGACTATAGTATTCTGGATTGTCCACACGTGGGCTTTGCATCCTTGGTGCTGTCTGGTGCAATACCACCTAGTCTTCGTCTTGGTGACGAGATGCTGTCGATAACTGAAACCATCGTAGAGGACTATCGTGGCGCCTCTTGCTGACTTCGTAAAGACAGGGTCTGGAATGGACACTAGGCTATGTGAATTACTGTTTTAAGCTGTAAATTTACCTAGCTGTAGTTTTCGTAATATATTCGTCACTGTAACGAAAATGAGTAGGTAACCTTTATATTTAAAAGCACGGAAAATTTACACTTAATTGGGGAGTGATGGGGAATGTTTTATACTCGTTACGTTAATTATTCTTACATGCTTTTTTTCTTTTGAGTGTCGATTTGTATTCAGGCGCTTTTTGGCCGACTCCCAAAAAGGAGGAGGTAGGTACTCAATTCCTTTAAACACTCGCGGTTATCTACATCACTTACACTATTACTAAACGGGTTCTTACCACGATTATTTTTAATTGAGCGACTTGAGTGAGGAACTGCGGGTAAGTCATTTAAGAGCAGACAAATCTGTCTACCCTCTCGTTCGTTTGCCGGTACCACTGGAACTCGAACTCACATTTCGACATACCACACAGTGTGGTTCAGTTCCTCAGTCTTCCCGTGATCATGGCGCTTGAAACAGTGCCGAAATATCGGGATCGCTCAATTAAAAATAATCGTGGTAAGAACCCGTTTAGTAATAGTGTAAGTGAGGTACTCAATTCGTCTGTGTTTTTTTTACTTTTTCAGTGGCGAATTATAATACTTGAGTATCTTGACTATCAAAGTTACTTTGCTTTAAATCTACTAGAATGACATATCGAGAATTTTTATTTGAATGAAAAAGATTTACTGCTATTAACATATATTTTAATTAAATCACAAACACGTTTAACATAAGTACACAATGTTATTAACAAAACCAGTATAAGTAGATTATAAATTAAACTACCTACTCCCACTCTCATTAATATATGACATACATACATTTCATTATCCATATAAACAAAAATCTCCTGAATATAATATTCCTATTTATAAAGCGATATGACTGACTTCCATAAAAGCAGGTTATAAAATATTTTACTATACATATATAGTAAAACGTTTAAAATGATTTGATATTTATTATATAACTAGCTGGCCAGCGCAACTACGTCCGCGTCACAAAAAAAATCCCGGGTATTTTCTCACCGTTTAAACCTTCCCTGGACTACGACAAACATTTTAAAACCAAATTCAGCTCAATCGGCACAGCCGTTCTCGAGTTTTAATCAGATTAATGAACAACAATACATTTTTATTTATAAAAATAGATAAGTAAAAAAAAATTCACATGACCTTCAAAAATGTGTCTATAAAACCATTTTTTTTGTCATATCTTAACAATTTTTTATAGATGCTATTGTTGCAGTTTTAAACAACCAAGACTGAATTTGAATTAAAATCGAATTGCGATTAAGATTCCTTTTATTTCATAGATTTTACATTTTCACTTTTTCGGTTTTGGTGGCAATTTTTGTTCCTCTTTTTTATTGGCAACGGCAACACACCCATTATGCCTAACACGATTAAATAGGTTGTATATGAAAAAAACATGCTCCAACAGCCATAATCATAATATCAACTTAAAAAGGAACACATGAATACTAATTATGACATATATTATATTTTGAGGATAATATAATACTTTTTATATATTGTAATATAATGAAAGAGTTTAATTTCACTATCTAAAAAGATCTTATATACCAGGTTATATGTTACCTATATGAGATCCAATTTTTATATGAACTATAATATACTTAATAGGAATAACACGAACATTTTACTTACAAAGTATTGACAATACTTTCGATTTAGGGATGGGAAAAGATACAAAAAAATTGCATGTTAAAGAAAGTGTTAGTTAAAAACGCATTTTCAAAAATAGCATGTGTATGTTTTAGGATAAATAATACTTGAAAAACTCAATTATATTTTAGGATCGAGTTCCAAAATCGTATAATGTTAAAAATATTAATTTTATCATCGTAAGTCTACTATTCAGGTGGTATTTTAATTTTTAATATATGCAATTAATTAATTCAAATTTCTTTCATACTTTTACAGGTTTGAAGCTGCCTGAAACTACTAGTTTTCATGTCTTTTAGCGTAATACATAGAAATAAACTCACTTGACGTAAGCACCAGGAGGTATATACAAATAACACAATTTCAATATCTAAAAGATGCACGCTACTCAAACGCTATTATTGCTATTTTTTTATAACATTACAATTGAATGTGCAATTTCGAAAAGGGCACATATCTGAATATTTTGTGAAACACTTTTTTCATGTCATGGCATTCTAAATACTTGTATGCACCTATTATGTTCGAAAAAGGCATATCTCCACAAACCTGGTGAAGTTATCGCAAGAAATTATATAGACAACAACATCTCTCAGGAAATTTTCTTTCTTTCTAAAGTAAAAGGTACTTGCAGTAAGTTACCAATCCAAGCTGATCGAGCTTACAATGGCAAAGTACCAATAAATCATTTGAAAATTGCAGATATTGCAAAGGTTAAACAATATATATACCGTCAGAATTTACAGAATTTTATGAAGATATACTGCAATGGCCAACTACACACGAACGAGAGCTTCCAGATTTAATTTTAAATTACTAAAATACAAGTTTCGCCAAATTTATATGGTTTTTTTCTGTAACTTATGAGTACTCAACGTGGTAAATTTCGAAAAGGGCACATGTCATAAATTTTGTTTATCGAAATATACATATATAATAACATCAACATCGAAATATTTCTGTAACTTTCGAGAGATAATATGCCCTAAAATGTAACCCAAAAACATTTTTGCTAAATATTTGATTTATTTAGAAAATAATTAGTTTTTTTCCTAGAAAGTTTAAAAATTCAGATATGTGCCCTTTTAGAAATTGCACATTCAATTAAATTGTTATGACTTTTAAATCCCATCTGTGCTTCTGTCTCAAGTATTGACAATACTGTTTTAGGTGTGCGGGCACGCTTAGACACACTTTACATATATATAATTTGATTATCTACAACAGCATTAGTATAACCACGATAAGCGTAATTTAAAATAAGGTAAACATGATGAGAGTAATTGATTAAAGATATACATACACATTGAAGCACATGATCGCTCAGTTTTGAGTTCAGTTCGCCTTTTGGAACGAAGTTCCTTATCGCGCGTTGTGAAAGGGGGCTAGAAGGAAAAAATTCTTACGAAAAGTTGTCACGACACTTTTTTTGTTTTAGATGATTATTGCTAGATGGCGCTGTGATCAAAATCTTTTAAAACACGTTCCTTATCGCGCGTAAAAAAAAATAGGAAAAAAAAATTATAAGATATCTTTTAATCGAAAGGAACTTCGTTCCATCCGGGTGTCCCATGACACCTCTCAAATTTTGTGAACATTTTTTTAATATAACTCATTTTCTCCGTAGTGTAATAAAGTATTGTATTTGTACCCCACAAACTTGGTTTTAACTTTGGTATATGGCCAAATTTTGATTTCGAGAGTGTTTAGTTGTTACCATTTTTACGTTCTACTCGTGTATATACACATTTAAAAAAAGCTGAACCCTATACTATTTTGCTATAACTTACTTATGCTTATCTTTATTTATCCACATATCTTGATTCTGGGAATAATAATTCAGGTACTGAGGACGATGGTGATTATGACTATGATAATAATAGTTCTTAAGCAATTCTCCTCCAGCAGTCCAAGCGTAGGCTTTACAACCGTTATTCTTTTGACTGCACAGCCATCTTGTTTTTTCATTTTTGTTGAAATGGCGTCGATATCTGTAGCCGTCAATAATCATTATGGCAGCTCCTCGAAGTGATGTTGTGAAGATGGGAACTGGAAAGAAAGATAGCTTTAGAAGTCATTCGATATCTTGCTTTTTGTATATTATCTTAAAATTATATTGTATATAGAATCGAATGGGTAGCTAATTAAAAAACTTGTTTTACAAAATAGTTTATTTTTAATCTGGCTCGTTTACTTATAATTACTTAGTAACTAATAATATCACCATCACCATATAATCATCATATTATTATGCATTTTAATATCAATTTCATAAAACTTAAAATAGTTAATACATCGAAAAAAATATAAATACATTTTTTAACCACAAAAACAATACAAGAAAAAAGTAAAACTAAAAAATGCAAAATTCAATTATCATTGTTTTTAAGTTTTCATTAATCAAGATCGTAGCTTATCTAAATCTTATTTTAATGAGTTTGTTTTATACTTAAATTATTATACAGGGTGTCCAAGAAAGTAGTGCTATCACTACTAGTTAGAGCTAGATAGAGCACACTTTTAGGTACCATCATGTATGGTTCCGTACCTTTCAATTGTTAATGGGATTGATTCGGGTATCTAAACGTGCGCTCTATCTCTGAACCTCCACTTATCAATACTTTCTCGGACACCCTGTATATTTAAAACTAAATATTAACTATAAACTTAATAAGAAACATAAAGCTCCATCTTCTTTTTCATTTAATGATTACTATTTTTTCTTTTAATGATTATGATTATTATCAGCAGTAAGTATAGTTTTTCCCAAAGTGACGACGTAAGCTTGACAGCGATGATTTTGACGAACAGAACAACGCCATCTTACTGTGTCTGATTTCGAGTGAACTCTTGAAAAATTATATCCCTCCAGTTGCAATAACTTGTGCCCTTTTCTTCTCGAGCTCACAAAACGGGCTGTTGATCAGAATTTTGTATTAATTTCTATATTATAGTATTTGTATGCTTGTTATTTTACTGATTATGTGATTGTTACTTGTTTTGCATGACAAATAAAGAAAATAAAATAAAAATAAAATATTTTTTTTGTGCTGTGTTAACCTATTTTTTTCGAGTCCTTTTATCACACATTGTAGGTACATTATTAGACTTTTAGTACAAGAGAAATGGGATAAGTTATAGCGAAAGAAGAAAAATTACGAATTCCATTTTTTTTAAAAATAATAGTGATAGATAGAATATATTGATTTTTTTATATTGTATTTTTAAATTTATTTTTTGTGATTGTTTTTTTTTAATATAACGTAAAAAATGAGAAGAGAACTGGCTGGTGTAAACAGATAAACAGACAGAACATTTTATTTCTTGAAGTAGTTAGTAGCCAAGTCTGAAGTAAGTAAGGTAGAATTGATTTTAAAGTTGATAAGGAACAATAAAACAAAATTGCAAGGAAATTTCGGATTAACTAATCATAATTATAATATAATAGGTGATAAATTTGAATTGGTGTTTATGAGTATTGTAGTACTCCTGATAGAAGATTTTTGTCGCGAGCACCAAAAAATATTTAATTACCTAACTCATTTTGTCTTTCGTATTGAAAATAAAATCATATTTTCGGCAAGTAAGTTTTATTAATACTTTAATTATTTGGCTCAACATAACCTTAATTCTATATTCTAGTTTAAGTCAAAGAACATCAACAATTTTTACACATTTACAACAATATTAAAACATTACTTAATGACTAACATCCATAGTACACATGTTTTACTCTAAAACAAAATAGTTTCCCTATTAATATAAAACCTATGGAATCAGGTACATAACAATAATACTAGATCGTGAATGCTTTATCACCTTTAAATACTAGATAAATCATCTCTAAATTCACAATTAAAGAATTTGAAAATCCCATAATCTCTTAATTGAATCTCTCTGCTTAAAAATGAATTATATAATTAACTTATAAATAATTTTAGGAATCAGAAGTGGACTTAATTAAAAAAAGAAATATAAGGACACAGAGGTCCTTTCCGTACGAGCGACATCCGACAACTGATCCCCACGTCCGCTACACAACGGTTTTTATACTAGTCGGTATGACGTAACACACTCAGTCTGAACAACCAAGTCAAATAATAAAATCGAAGCTAACAATAAAGATTTTATTATATTAAGTACATAATTTACAAAAACATTACATAACAACTATACTTAACTATAGATCTGTCTACCTATTGCTTCTGTTAATTATTTATACTTTATTGAACAAATAAAAAATATAAAACAAGGAAATAACGTTACGTACAAGCTTTATACTAACCTGCACTGTAATTTAATAACTCCCGGTTTCCGATTGAGCTAACATTTTGCACGCAGATGTATATCGCGTGATAATGCAATAAAAAACTTGAGAGGTGTCAAAGGAAACCCGGATGGAACGAAGTTCCTTTCGATTAATTAGTGAGGGAATTGTAATATTTTTTTTTTTAAGTTATAATAATTTGATCACAGCGCTATCTAGCATTAATCATTTAAAACAAAATAAGGAATTGTTTTAAAAGATTTTAATTACAGCGCCATCTAGCGATAATCATCTAAAATAAAAAAGTGTCGTGATAACTTTTTCATAAGAATTTCCGTCTAGCCCCCTTTCGATAACGCGCGATAAGGAACTTCGTTCCAATATGACAAAACGGCGCGAAGGTGGTTATAAGAACTCTTGTGCTAAACAAGATACACCCGTCGTGTTTGAGATCGTTTAACTTGTGTTAGCTAGCACTCTCTTACATGATATCCAGGATCTTAAAAGCTTGTATTTAAAAAGTTTTCTCTAAAATAAAATGAGTTAATTCAATGAGTATGGTTATTATCTGCAGTTAAGATAGTTTTCCCCGCAGTGATGACGTAGGCTCGACATCTGTGGGTTTGTCGGCCAGCACACCTCCAACGAACAGTGTCAGATTTAGAATGAATCCTTGAAAAGTTGTATCCTTCCAATCGTAGTAATTTATGTCCCTTTCGTCTCGAACTCACAAATCGCGCTGTCAACAAAATTTTATGTTAATTTAAGATCTTGTAGTATATTATAGTAAATACGTAATACATTAATTATACCTCTAATTCTACTGCAGATTAAAAGAAAATGTTAATGTAAATAGTTTAGTTTAGGGTATCTCTTAATATCGGAAGAGTTTCCCTTTATATATTACTTGTGTATCTAATTAGTAGATACCATTGAATTAAAATGAACAACTGACTCTAGTAATCATTATTTATAGTCACACTTTACAATATACAATAATGAATATGATTACAATAATGTGGACGCGAGTGTACGCTATGCTCTTAACGGAACGACTGGGAGTCGCGCTACGCACTGCACTTATATATTGTATCAAAAGTGCAAGCATGCAATTGCATCCCTACAATAGTTTGAAATTGAACAATGATTTCATTGTACTATATAAAACCATTATTAAAGAGAATAAAAAATAGAAACGTAAACATTACATCATATTATTTAATGCTGTTTGCATCATTATATAAAATACAAATTAAAGTAATTTTGTAGAATTAATGATAAAGAGCCAGGAAGAGCTCTGTCGACTTATTTATAAATCTTACTCCTAAGCTAAAACAAAAGAGAGAGAAAGAAAAATAAAAAGAAACAACAATCTTCTCGCTCTCTCTCTCTCTTTATTCACGAAAAAATATATATCACAAGGAAAAAGTCTCAAAACTGAATTAAAAGCAAAAGTCAAATATAGAACTAACACGAAGTTGGTTTCTCGAATAGCAGTGACGTCGAAATTGGTTGTACCATACTATATCAATCTAATAGTCTCCATTGTTGAACTTGAGTTTCCTCAGTAAAGGAATCAGACATAGTCTACACTGTACCAACCCATTACTGCCCACTGTTGGGCTCAGGTCTCCTCAGAAGAGGGATTAGATATAGTCCACCACGCTGGCCCAGTGCGGATTGGGGACTTCACATATCTTCAAAGGATTTTTCAGAACCCTTTTCCGACATGCAGGTTTCCTCACGATGTTTTCCTTCACCGTTTATAGCCAGTAGTGTTGGGAAAAATTGCACATAAATCTTTTTCACATTTAGGTTTACCTCACAAGCCGCGAACTTTGAACTCGCGACCTCTCATACAGAAGGACGCGCTTAGACCACTCGGCCACCACGACTATTGACTACACACAGATTGGGAACTTGATATATTGTCTTCAAAGGCAGTCTACGGACTTTGGGTACGCCCAATACGCAGATTTTCTCTAGTTATTTTCTTCGTCATCACAAAACTACTTAAGTAGGTACTGCACTGGCTCAACGATAAAAAGTGAGTCGTGGCCTTCGATAAAAGCTTTCAGGACTTCTCCCTCTCTTTAGTCGCACCAGACCTTGTAGCTCACACAGATCTGCCTCTACCATTACAAAAGTCCTTACTCTTAATACAAAAATGATCGTCGTCTTCAATGATTATGTTCAGAATTTAAAAACACTATTTCATTGCCAACCGTAAGTATAAACGCCCGGCAGCCATGAGGCAAATGTGTAGAACAGCGCCATCTGAACTTATCCGTTTTGGAGGGTAGTCTTGAATAAGTGTATTTACCCATTCGGATCATTTCTCTGCCCCTTTGCGACCGCACTATTACAGCTGAAAGTAAATACAATATATTCGGGTTTTGTTAATGTAATATTGGTACTGATAAGGTATAAAGACTTTTTTTTTTTTTTTGGACGGGAGGAAATCGCCGGACTTCCACTCGCCCCGCGAGTGGGGTATGTGGGTGTCGAACCGCACCAAAACCTCCCGCCTCTCACGCTCGACATGCAATGTGGTAGGGGTGACAGGACGCGTTCGCGATTGTCGCTTACGTATCGCCCCGTCAC
This sequence comes from Trilocha varians, assembly GCA_030269945.2. Taxonomy (NCBI): domain Eukaryota; kingdom Metazoa; phylum Arthropoda; class Insecta; order Lepidoptera; family Bombycidae; genus Trilocha; species Trilocha varians. Next base: position 2,629,886 of record AP028259.1, read on the forward strand.
CCCCAGGTATAAAGACTTAAGCAGATTGGTTCAATACTCAACGAGATATACTCGTCTATGACTATGCATGTTGGGGAAATTGGTGTAAAGCTCTCGAGATAGAAATTTCATGGGAATTTAAGTAGATTTAATTAGTGTGTAACGGTTCCAATAAAACTAATAGTTGTATATTAAATGAATTATATTTTAATTTGTCTAGTTTATGTTACAAAATTAACAAGACTTATGGCATCCATATTTTATTTCACTCCACCATGAGAGGTTTTATACCGCGTTTTCATATTGGCTCAGCAACTTTCAACACACGTAAAAACAAACGACGGTGATAGTCAACCAGAGTTTTGCATGCATTGACTGTCATTGAAACTATGTGAAACACCGTTTGACAGTTGGCCTACAAGTTGTTGTTGAAGAAATCCATAAACAAAAGTGAAAGAAGAGAAGAAGACTCAACATGGAAACGCGGCATTATAGTATTGGGGTTCAGTTCAGAAACACAATGAAAACTCCTTGGTTCACAATAACAGTTTATTCATCTTCCAAAAACAGTATAATCATCCTCCAAAACTCAGTCACAATTACTCCCAACTCTGTTCACTTTGAAATCACGTCGACTACTGTATTTAAACGATAGTTCACACGCCTTTTATACTTTCTTGAGAAATAAACCAGATGGCGCTACTAGTATTTCCGTTTTCATAAAAATGTAAATTGTAATAAAATTAAAAGAATTTAACAACACTCTTATAAAATGGTTCATCACAACCGGAAGTCTTTCCTTTAAATCGATGTAATACCCGCTTCTACAAACAATTAAATGGAATTAGAGACAAGTCACCTAACAATAGGAATTTAAATGCAACCTTCTTAGTCGTTACTAAGTTTCTTCCTTTACCGATATTTTAGCTTATTGCGAAGACGTTTTCAATGATTATGCTCATCATTTAGAAATACGATCTCATTGTCAACAGTAAGTACAAATGCTTTGCAACCTTGAGGCATATGTGTAGAACAGCGCCATCTGAACTTATCCGTTTTGGAGGGTAGTCTCGAATATGTGTATTTACCCATCCGAATCATTTCTCTCCCCTTCCGTGATGTGACTATTTCAGCTGTAAAAAAATCGTAGTTATCGCATGTACATGTAGGTTTAGTATGTAGAAACACTTAACATTCTATAATTATTTATTTTGATCTTTAACAAAGGTAACAAAATTAATGAAAAAAAAACATATAAACCATAAAAATTAAGAAAAGTCTTGCATTAGGTTTCTCGAGAGATTGAATATGTCAACGAATTTGATATTAGAATTATTTGAACAACAAAATAACTAAAGGAACGAGTTACTAGGTAGTAACGAAATTAAAAAAATAATTAAAAATATACATGATTTATTAAAGTAAAGAAATTAATGTAGAAAGTAGTAAAACGTAAAGTGAAGTTTAATTCGATAAACTTAACACTAAAATAAACTTATTGTATTAAAATCAGTTAACTATACATAGAGGCAGAAATAAATGCACATCGTGTTTTAGAAAGAGAACATATCATAACTTCGGTTTTGTAGAGCGTTATCTCTGTCGCACACTGCCACAGATAGTACCTTTGCTTTTTACATAGTAAGAACGCGTTAATTATGCATGAAAGTAATGTAGATAATCGCGAATGTTAAAAATAAATTTAAAATTACCACCACCACAACAAAATTTTAAAAATAAATGACCATTTTAGAAGATCTTTAGGAGATAAAACGATTCGAGGATAACTCAAATTCGATTCGATTCGGACAGGAATCGCAAAGACAATAGTTCACAATACATCGCCTCAGTGCTTGTTTGGCCAATCTGCACTCGAGCAAATTTTACAGGAGACAGCAAACAAGCACGGAATTTTCGTTAAGTGCCGTGTTGAGAAAAAAAATGAAATGAGATTTTTATTGTTTTGGAATTGAATATTTAAAAAAAATATTATACCAGTCGGATGGAAATTTTATTATTTATATTAATTAATACTGCATTAAAAAGTAATTTTCGTAAAAAATGTCAGATTGGCCAAACAAGCACTGAGGCGACGAATAGTCAATAACTTAATGACAATGAGAATGATGATGACGATGACGGTTGATGATCTTCAATGATTATGATCAGAATCTACACTTATAATTCCGTCGTCATTTGTAAGTATAAAAGCCTGACAACCCTTATGTGAACAACTCCATCGGAATTCATTTGTTTTTGAGGGTAGTTTGTGATATCTGTAGCCTCCTAGTAGCATCAGTTCTCCGCCTTTTCGCGACCGGATGATTTCAACTGTAACAAAAATACTAAAAATATATTATATTATAATTGTTTCGACAGATTTCGATCGTTGTGTTGTGTCGAATAATTTGAAATTGAATCTTTAGCACAAAAACAAAGTACGCCCAACTAATGATAAAAATGCTTACAATTCTGTATTAGTGGTAATTTAAAAATACATAAAGTAATTATTGGCTGGTGAAGGAAAATAATAAAATTGTATAAATTCACAAGTTTTACTTATACTAGTCAAATAACTTATTGATATAAGATTAGATCAGAGTGTTATATACTAACTCAGCATTATATTATAGGTAGTCTTATAACCTTCCTCGATTAGTTTGTCAAATTTAACTTGCAAGGTTCCACCCAAACTTACATATTAACATCCAGTGCTAGTTAATATAAAGTTTGTAATATGATTCAAATTACGCTTAAAATCAAAAACCAACTAAAAATATCCCTAAAAACAAATTGCCATTTTAGTTGCTGACGCTGTCAATGATTATGATCATTATTTAACTGCACAATCTCTTCGTCCAATGTTATTATGGTTGCCCGGCAACCGCGTGACCAGTGCGTAGAACAACACCATCTAGACTTATTGGATGCTGACGGTGTTTTATAATAAGTGTATCCTCGGAGACGAATTAGTTCTCGACCTCTTTGTGATCGAATTATTTCAACTGAAACGAATACTATGTTTATTAGCAAAGATTATTCGTTATTAACTGTTCTTTCGATTGGCATCATTAATATACAGGGTGTTGATTTTTGCCGATTTTGTATGTTCGATTTTCAGACAAACCAAACAATTTAAAATCTGTGAATGCAGTATTATTTAACCTCAAAATAAAATGATGGTTCCTGAAGGACTTCCTGTCCATATCGCATATTTTTGGGACACCCTGTATAACGTAGCTTCCTATTAGTAACAGAATTTTCTAAATGAGTTCAGTTACAAACATCTCGATATTACATCTTTATTAATGTTATATAGATGATTCAAAAAAAGACAATATAATTAATTAACAAAACGAATTTAATAAAAATCATAGAGCAAATGTAAAATCATACATCAAAAATATGGTAAAACTGTAAACTTAAGCAGTAACCGTCCTTCAAAATCCTCTACGATAAGTCCTAAGATGACTATTTAATGACTATGAACGGAATTCACAAATGCTATTTCATCGTGTACCGTGAGTATGTAAGCTCTACACCCACGCGACCAATGAGTAGAACAACGCCATCTATACTTGTTAGATTTCGAGGGCTGTTTGCTGTATCTATATCCATGTAGACGGATCATTTCTCTGCCTTTTTGTGACCGAGTAATTTCAACTGTAATAGAATGAACACTTCATTAATTAGGTTTTAAAGTGTATTTTTTTCAATGGACTTAGAAATTATTTAATTTACTCCCTAGTAATTTTCCCGAGAATTAGTCTATTAGAAGATGACAAGTCTGATCAACTGAAATCAACAAGAATTTGTGATGGAATGAATCTTAATACTTCATTCAATATTTAATTTCTTTCATGCATTTTCAACGGGTTCTTACCACGATATTTAATTAATTGAGTTGTCTCGATATTTCAACGTTGTTGCAAACGTCATGATCACGAGAAGACTGGATACTGCGGGTCGATTTAAGAGCAAACAAATCTGTCTACCCTCTTTCTCGTTCGCTTTTGGGTCGTACCACTGGAACTCGAACCCGTTGAAAATGCATGAAAGTAGTATAGAAAACCGCGAGTGTCTGAATAAGTTTATAATTTAATTTCGTCACATTTGATTTGTTGGCAAGTGTTAGTGTAAAACAAATGAAAAACACTATATCTTAAGAAAAAAAAATATTAATACAACTTAGCGCGTAGCAGGGTTGTTCAGAGACTGATATTTAATAAAACAAAAGAAGCTTGATTGATATATACATTATTATCCATATTAATTTATTAGCTTATTTTTTACATTATATTTTTTAAAATACATTTACAAGAAAATAAAATTTAAAAATGCAATATAAAAAACTGAGGGCCACTGCAGGCGGAGTCTACAAACCAAACTATCAGTGGTCAGGGCTCAAGAGAGAGGAACCTCCTCACAATACGCGCCGTGTCAAGAACGACCGCCTTCTGAATCAGGCCCTTTACCCAGCCGGGGAGCGAAAGCTTCTCTAGATGACGATCGAAGCTTTTCGCTATTAGACCGTGCACAGATACAACGACCGGAACAATGATGGTCGATTCAACACGCCACATGTCGGTCACCTCGTGGGACAGATCCAAATATTTTAGCAGTTTTTCTTTTTTTGCTTTCACAAGATTCTTGTCATGTGGAATGGTGAGCATCGATCAGCACCGCCCGATGCGCATACCGTTCTATTATTACTATGTCAGGCTTATTGGCAACAATAGTCCTGTCAGTGATAACATTAAACATTATTATTAACGTCATAGAAGAATTAAAAATATTAATGCGCTAAAACAAAAATTTACAGGAGAGAAGCAAAAGCGGATTTAAGCGACAACGGATAAAACCTTCCTTAAAAACTATTTGTAGTATTCTGGTTTGGCGTGTATTTCTTCTCTTAATGAACCGATTTCGATTATTCTAATTATTTTTTGTTTGAAAGCAGACACTTTGAACATAATTTGATACAAATTCGATAAAGATCTGACTGGTAGTTTTGTACTATTCTTGAAAAATGTCGATCATTAATTTTTGTGATAAAAATATTAAGTTGATTCTAATGATTATGATCAGCATTTACTTGCACGATTTGGTCATCAATCGTGAGTATGGATGCTCGGCAGCCTTTGTACGCATTGGTAGAACAACGCCATCTAAACCTGTTTGTTTTCGAAGATTGTTTGTAGTATGTATATCCTCCAAGACGGATCAGCTCTTTTCCTCTCTGCGATCGAATCATTTCGGCTGCAACAAGAACTTTTCTATAACAATTTTATAAAATTTAATCGTATTCTTGCATTTTTCATTGTTTTAATTTATTATGAAGATAGTAATGGTGTTCGAAAAAAAAAAGTATATTTAAGTAAAATTTATTTAAATAAAATCAATCGTCAAATTACATTCAAATACAAACTAATGAAAAAAGCTTTAAGTGAGCTGGAAATCATGTAGTAGCAAACTGCTAGCTAAGACAAGTAAAACTAGCCCAAACACGACGGGTCTTATTAGTTAATCTTATTTAGGAAAGAGTTCCTGTAGCCACCGACGTTCTACCGTACAAGATTTCGTCTCAATCGGAAAACAGGATGTTAATCAAATTTGACTTGCAAACTCGATTTTTCATAGGAACATACTACATAGTTCTATCCAGTCCAAGTTTAATAAAAGTATTAAATTAAAATGAAGAAAATTAATTGAGTTGTCTCGATATTTCAACGTTGTTGCAAACGTCATGATCACGAGAAGACTGGATACTGCGGGTCGATTTAAGAGCAAACAAATCTTTCTACCCTCTCTCTCTTTCGCTTTTGGATAGTACCACTGGAACTCGAACTCACATCACGACACACCACACTCACTGTATCTACAAGACTCTCTGAGCATGAAACCTTAGTGACCGTTTAAAATGCATGAAAGTATTATAGAAAACCGCGAGTGTCTGAATAAGACTACTACTATTTTTTTCCAAATACATAAATGTTGTTTTTCAAAAGTTGTTTTCAATGATTATGTTCAGTACTTAAATGCACGATTTCATCATCTACAGTTAGTATGGATGCCCGACAACCCCGGTAGGTATGTGTAGAACAACGCCATCTTAACTTATTACTTTTTGAGGGTAGTTTGTAATATGTGTATCCTCCAAGACGTATCATTTCCTTTCCTCTCTTTGACGTAATTATTTCAGCTGAAAAAAAAGTTATAATAAAATTTTAGACATAAGGAAAACTAGGACCAAATATGACTATATGTATACATTTGCATCTTGAGTTTTGTTGATGTATAATATGTAGGAAATTTTTCCAATTTTGGTAATTTTAAGATGTTTGAAGAATAAAGTCATGTTTTAAGAATGAATATTGAAGATGATTATAATGTATTTCAATGATTATGGCGAATTCACAGTGCTTTGTAATAAATCTTCAGAAATTGTTAAGATGAATGACAGTGAAAAATACATTAGAGAAAAATAACAAAAATAGTTGACTAAATTTGATTTAATTCTTCACAATCTATTTATTATAATAAATTAAAAAGTAAAATATTGGTTTCTCTGCATGAACCTAATTCCGAGGTAAATTTCAGTGATTAATATAAAATTAAAAATATAAGATAAAATCGTGCATGTATAGGATGATCATGATCATCCTATACATGCACGATTTTATCATCAACGGTAAGTATGGCTGTCCGGGAACCTCTCAACGACCAATGTGTGAAAAAACGCCACCTAAACTTGTTTGTTAAACGTGTATTCCAATTCCGATGTAAATTTATCCTAATTCCGAGGTAAAGTTTAATGATTATGATCAGCCTTTACATGCACGATTTCGTCATCGACTGTAAGTATGGCTGCCCGGCAACCTTTGGATGACCAATGTGTGGAACAACGCCATCTAAACTTGTTGGACACTTTGGAAGGTTGCTTGTTATACGTGTATCCACCTAGTCGAATCATTTCATTACCTCTCTTCGACCGAATTATTTCTGGTGTATCTGAAAATAAATTGAAAAGTTAAAAGATGTTTTATTATAAAATACTAGCTTTTGCCCGCGACTTCGTTCGCGTGGACTTCAGGTTCGTCCCGTATTATCAAAAATTGTAGCCTATGTGTTATTCTGATGTATAAGCTATATTGTGGTAAAGTTTCATTCAAATCAATTCAGTAGTTTTTACGTGAAAGAGTAACAAACATCCATACAAACGTTCGCCTTTATAATATAATATATTAGATATTAGATAGTTGATTATATGTACCAGTAAATTATTTTAACTTTTTTTGACGAAAAGTAAATTTTCGAAGGAAGCCGATCAAACATATGCAGTATTCCTGGAAAATAAGTAAACTTTTCACATAATATATTACTCATATTTATTATCACAAGTCTAAACTTTGTTACAAAAATAGATACTAATATTTAAGAAACATGTTTTTTTTATAATCATTGTCTTCAATGAGTATGATTAGAATTTACATTAACAATTTCATCTTCCACCACCAATATTGAAGCTCGGCAACCTTGCGGCCAGTGTGTAGAACAACGCCATCTGAACTTGTTAGTTTTAGAAGGCTTCTTGTACAAGTAATATGTGTACCCGCCGAGACGAAGCATTTCTTTTCCTCGCTTTGATAGAATTATTTCAACTGTAATAGAAATTAATAGCTTTGAATGTAAACTAGCCGAAATTGCTAGTTCTAAAAACATGTTTGGATATCCAATACATGGATTACGATTTAATCAGCTTTAAACTTCGAAAAACTGTTGTGTCGTAGATAGATAGAAAATTCTTTATTGCACACGAAAATAAAATTAAATGTACATGGGCGAACTTAATGCTAAACAGCATTATCTACCAATTAACCCTGATGTAATGTGGATAGTATAAGGTAGTGCATGAAACATTTAAGTGATAGGTGAATTATTAAAACAAAATTGTATTCTAAAGATAAAGCACTTTAAGATTTGTAAACATAATACATAAGATAAGTCAATATACAGGGTGTTGTTGCTCGGTGAAACAATACTTTAAGGGCTTAATCTATATCATATTTCAAATCCCATACACATACTTTTGAAACGGAGATAATGACTTTATTTTCCCATACAAAGTTGAAAAATTATTATTTTGTATTATTTTTGACAACCCTACCCTGACCTACATGTAGCGTGCTATATCTATATGCTATTTTCACGCACACAGGCGCATCCGATCGCAATTTTAGAGTTCCGTACTATAATAAACTCCTACTAATAGAAAATTAACACGTAGTTTTGATTAGTTATAACTTATGATATATTATGCCTAGAAAACCCAGACTTGGTGGATGGCTTCTACATCAAGTATACTATTTGCTGTGAAAGTATTGTTTCATCGGATTTTAACACCCTGTATAAATACAGTGTAGTCGGTTTAGTACGACTTCGCATTTAACAACCGACCGTTTATAGCGACGTCAGTATAGACATACGTTTGGTTTTGTTATGAACAACCATAAAAAATGTCTGTTCGTTTAGTACGACGTCCTGTTAGTACGACGTAATATCACCGGTCCCTTGGCCGTCGTTATAACCGGATTCTACTGTAGTTACAAATATACGATAAATAATATATTAGATAAATAAAATCACGAATAATTAATATATGATTTGGTTAGCATTTGCTCAATTAACGTCCATTTTGCAATGAGAGAAGGTGATTATAGGTTTTTGTTTTGAAGATATATATGGTTGTCGCCTGACGGATATCAAGAGGTAGGTTGTTCCATAACCTAACCGCAGTCACCGTAGAACATATTTCTTATTGTTGTTAACTGGTATTTTTTAAGAATCTTGTGATAACATCTTTGAGTTCTTTATCAAAAGAGAAAAAAAACTGGCCAAATTTGAGACCTCCGCACGAAGCGTTTCTGGTTAGGTGCCTACCTAATTATTAGATGTTTTTGTCTCTTATGTCGTCATGTTGTAAAAATGAATACCTATGCATGTGTTGCTGTAATAAACGTTTCATCTGTACCAACCCATTACTGCCCACTGCTGGGCTCAGGTCTCCTCAGAAGAGGGAATAGGCATAGTCCACCACGCTTGCCCAGTGCGGTTTGGGGACTTCACATATCTTCAAAGGATTTTTAGAACCCTTTTCCGACAGGCAGGTTTCCTCACGATGTTTTCCTTCACCGTTTTTAGCCAGTGGTGTTGTGAAAAATTGCACATAAATCTTTTTCACATTTAGATTTAGAGGTACAAGCCGGTCGGATTTGAACCCGCGACCCCCCGTTCGGAAGGAAGCGCTTCGACCACTCGGCCACCACGACTTTTTTGACGTTTCATCATCTATAATTTTTTGTGAGAAAATCTTAATGCGGTTCACAGATTAGGAAAAAAAAACAAGTGGTAGAATAAAAAAACTATTTATTCTGCTTCAGGCTTTAAAATACACTTATAAGAACTAGAATGAAAAAAAAAAAACAGTATCAATATAATTTATAAAAATCTGAAAATATATTTTGTACTTAATTAAGCGTGTTTTTGATTGAAACAGGATAGACAATAAGATTTATTGCACTGAGTGCACTGAGTCAAAATCTTTTTAGATTTTCTGTCAGCTTCACGACATGTTAGTAATGCGCGTAGTTTCTGGTAACAACCAACACATCGTCTTCTTTTGTTACCCTTTTCGAGAAAATGACGTGTGCTGCTATAAAATCCTGAAAAAGAACAAAAATGTTAAGATAATATATTAAATCATTGTTAATTACGTTAAATTGTAGGTGAGCCAAACAATGATAACTGCAAATAAATGTTTTTGGATCGTCATTTTAGTCTTGCTTAGCATCGAACTGTTAAAATGAAAGTTCGAAAATTACTAAAATTATATGAATAGGAAAACAAAATCAAAAAAATACCTAAATTAAAGTATACGGGTCAAACACATAATCAGGAATCGTAATATAAAAAATAAAAAGTTTTTAGAATCTTCATGAAAACTTAGTATTTAATTAATGTAAATTATTCTTATTTTAGAATTATTCACTCTGTAAGATCAATCATTGCTATATTTGGAAAAAAAAAAATTTTTTATAATTTCTTGGTCTACAGAAGAGAACCAATTTGTCTACAGAAGAGCATAAACATAGAGCCATGTAACTTTTCAATAAAAAAGTATGCTTAAAACTAAAATCACGGCACCTTGTTTAGTGTCCTTACTTAATAATCAACATTACGTAGTCAAAATATCGTCATAGATAAGTGCAAAAAAAATATATAAAAATGTACGCAGGAGACTCATCTCATCCTGTGGACCGATAAGATCAAAAATGTTTTCGTCATCAGAGTTTGATGACTGGAAAATCTGACACTTATTATTTAATTGAACTTTCTCCGAACAATTTGAGTCATCTGATAAGAAAGAGAGACGTCTTTTTAGAGGTCTACTGTTTTGTTTATGACTTTCTGTCAATACTCCAGGCGTTGATGGTGTATTCGGTACAGCTGGAAAATCTGGAGTAGCTGGATTTTGGGGAGAATCCAGTACCGCCGGATATTGTGGTATTCCCAAACCAAGTGCATAGCGTTCGTATTGACTTTCCTCATCAGAGTCTAATAATGTGAAAATCCGACGCGCTTTTTTGGCTTGAATATCCACTGAGCAATCATTCGGCGTCTATTACGAGCTGCAACTGCTCTGCTCGGGAAAATGATGAAGGACTCGACGGCGGAGTGTTTACTTCTAGTAAGGCTTGTGTAGCTTTCATATTTTTTTCTTTTTAACGCCTTGTCTTTGCCTTTTCCCTCCACATTTTTCTCATTTGCCTTTGTTGTCTAGGCGTATAATTTTGTATTGTTTTTAGTTGGCCGCTTTCCTTTTTTCTCTGATAACGTTCTCTATCTTTTAATCTTCTTTCTTCGATGGCTTCTTGACTCATTTTAGCACGAGCACGACGTATACTATTTTTTTTCTGCTCGCGACGTCGTTTCTTTTTGTCTTCCTCAGACAGCTGGAGCCTAGATCTACTTGCTCGTGGCATAGTATCTAAAACAAAATAATATCGTAAAGCTCAACCATAGCCATATCAGCCATACAATCATGCACCGCAAGCCACTGCTAAATCACTTCTGTAGTCACAGTATCTCCTGTAGACACTACATCGACAGTAAAGATGTCTACAGAAAAGACGCTTCATTACTAAATCAAATGCTTGCAGCTCAAATTTGAGTTTAGATTCAAAGTGACCTAATTTTCGTATACAAACGGCCTCTTATGTAATGATTTTTAAACAATATACTTACCAATTTACACTTTAAATAGAAAAGAACCACTGATCTCTGACAAAAAGACTTAAAACAACAAAATTATACTGGATTATCGTAAACACACAGTCACCTTATCTTCAATTGAAATACGAATGATAAGTATCGCAATAGTGCCAACAGAAGAAAAAAATATGGACGCGTTAAATTTATGGAAAATAATTTGTGTTTGTTTTTATGGTCTACAGAAAACACGTAAATATTAATAATAACAACATGTTTATTACGTTTCATTCACAGGATAAAATTACAATCTTTTCGTAACTTTGTGTAATGCATAACAGATTATATTCTACCTAAGATAAAAAAGTATTAAAAATTGTGAAGTGTGCGTGAGTATTTTTTATCGACACTCAAACTCGAGCATCTTATTTGTGAACAGTCTACAGGAAGATACTTTTGTCTGTTTGACTGAAGATCTATTTTTAAAAAATGGTTGAACTGAATATGTAACCTGTAAACACGATATTCGAGTAGGTCATTTCTACTGTAAGAATAAATGCAACCAAAAAAAAAATAGTATTTTTACTGACCTGAACACATTTTTTGCCATTTTTGTGTATGACCCATACACAGTGAACAAAAAAAAAATCTGGATGTTGATAGACTAAAGATCCTGAGTCCGGTCTAAGTAATTGCAGAAGTTCATGAGCGACGGTTACCGCTGCTCAATTGGACCGTAGTTCATGAGCGACGGTTACCGCTGCTCAATTGGACCGTAGTTCATGAGCGACGGTTACCGCTGCTCAATTGGATCGTAGTTCATGAGCGACGGTTACCGCTGCTCAATTGGACCGTAGTTCATGAGCGACGGTTACCGCTGCTCAATTGGACCGTAGTTCATGAGCGACGGTTACCGCTGCTCAATTGGACCGTAAGCTCGGTGTCTTGCAATACAAATAATAACTAGACTGTTGGCGACTAGTTGGATATCTTTCGTTTTGTCATAATCGTTTTATAATATTACTTTCACGCATCGAGAACGGGTTCTTACCACCATATTTAAGTAATTAATTAAGTATTATAGAAAACCGCGAGTGTTTCTGTAATCACTTTATAACTGAACAAATGAAACTGTTTTTAGTTTTATAACCAATTATAATTATTTATGGATTTTTTGTCTTGAATACTATAAATAACGAATTGATTGACATAAACCTAAAGGCGTACGTAATCGGCATGTTTAGTTTTGAATATATAGCAATAATAATAACTACAGTGGGCTTCGGCCTGACCGGGCATACACTACCTCGCCCGGTCGGATATCTCCCTTTGGCCATTAGTCCACTGTATCCACAACTGGTGACCCTCGACAAAGAACACGCCTCCTTCAAGATCATCACACACCTCCCAGCCTCGCACCACGCCAGCCAGCTTCAGTCTCTTCGGGTACTTCGTCCACTAGCCGCAACGCACCGCGGCCTGGTCGAACCCTCATCGGCTTCACATCGGGCACACTCACTACGTCAACCGGTCAGCACAGCAGAGCACATCTCTCCTGGTCAACACGTAGCATCGGCCCCGCACGGCAGCATCTCCGACTCACTGGAGCCCGTGCACCAGCAGCACAGTTCCGACTCACTGGGACACATGCAGCAGCAACACAGTTCCGACTCACTGGGACTTTCTACACTGGCACTGGCGATTCTCGATTCACGCACACAAGACACAACGGATGAATCGACCTCCGTTCTCCGAAGGGGAGTGTGTGGCGACCAATAATAACGCGCGAGATCCTGACATCGGTTACGACATTTGCAAGAATCTTCGCATATATACGACATCTGAAATCTACTACAGTGGGCTTGGGCCTGACCGGGCATACACTACCTCGCCCGGTCGGAGATCTCACTTTGGCCATAAGTCCACTGTAGGTACCCACAATAAAATACAGGGTTTTAAGCACCTGGTGCCGCACGGAAGGAGGAACGAGTTGTGCATATTTTAGGAATGTAAAGTAATAACATCGATAGTTTTCACTTAATTTTAATATAGTTAAAAACATACAATTTAATGTTTTTCGTTGAAGCAATTCAAACAAAACATTCTCTCGCATACATCACATTCTGTCATAACTTTTTTTACTTTTCGATCGGCTTCGCGACTTGTTAAAGAGGTTCGGAGTTTCTCATAGCATCCAACACAATTTTTCCTTTTTAAGCCCTTCACCAGATGATGCTTTTTGGCTTTTGGTACTGGTTCTAAAACAATAAATTTATTATGAAAAATATTGTATATTGTGTGAGGAATGCCTATTGTAATATACGTGCGTGTTTGTGAACTTGTATGGGTATGTTTGTTCGTGTTTATGCTTATGTGTTATGTACGACGCATGCGTTTTTTAAAATACGATCAGAACACTGGTCGCGTGGAGATAGCGGCGGGTGCGGTACCAGGTGCGCGGGGTACAAGATAGATTTAACCTGGTCCCGCACTGTGATTAAAACTTTATTTCTTCAGTGTGATACCAGATCTACGGTTTACGGTTTACCAGATATAAGTCAGGTATTGAGGTAGACAGCACTGGACTCCATTATAACTACACATTTTAGATAAACATCCATCTCTTTCGTGCCCAAATTAAAGTTGACTTTCGCAAGACAGAGAGGTCTATACTATTCATAATCGCACTGTAAGCGAGATACGAACCAGGTCCTTTTGAGCTGATTTCGCACTAAACGTGTTAAATCAACATGAGGGTACTTCGAAGTTGAGACTTGCTATACATCAAGCGTTGGCCGCACTTACTATCGAACTGTTGAGGCGAACAAACGTCTTCGATGTAAAAATAATAATGTACTAAAAAGGTTTATTTTAAAGTTTTTATTCAAAAATATTTAAATTTTAACACGAAATCACTTCCGCCAATCTGTTACGCTGTCATAATGTTCCTCAATATATGGACAACACTTGGATTCAACACTGAAAGATTTTTTGAAATAAGATTATCGGTTTTTGAGATAAGCGCGTTGAAACTAACAAACCTTCAGCTTTATACCTATACTAGCTGGCCAACACAACTTCGTCTGCGTCACATAAGGAAATTTTCACACCGTTTACACCTTCCCTGGACTTCTACGAATATTTCAAGATTAAAATAAGCCAAACCGGTTCAGTCGTTCTCGAGTTTTAGCGAGACTAACGAACAGCAATTCATTTTATATATAAGAGAAGAGATAAGTTAAATTAATTTATAATACAGTAAACACTACAACAATACAGTGTAATAAAAATGAATAGTAAAATGTGTTGCTAAGCGCACAACTCCTTGGCCCATGTTTAATTATAATTATTCTTTGAAGTTTAAGGATGGCTTTTGCGGCAAGAAAAATCGATTAATATTAACATTTAACAACTGAAAGTGACGCATACGAAATTGCGCGGATCAGCTTCGAATAAACATTGGTAATCGATAATTTACTTCAATGATTATGATTAGATTTTATATGAACGATTTCATCATCAATAGTGAGCAACGAAGCCCGGCAACCCTTTGGCCAGTGTGTAGAGCAACGCCATCTAAACTTATTCGTTGTTGAGGGTAGTTTGTTGTATGTGTATCCTTCAAGGCGAATCATTTCCCTTCCTTTCTTTGAGATAATCATTTCAGCTGTAACAAATTACATTTTAATTACCTACGATGGATATGATAGATACCAATTGAAATATATAAAGAGTATATAATATATCATTAAACAAAGAAAGAAAGTAAAAACATTTAATGGTTACACAGTTCAGAAAACGACGAAAAGAAACAAAGTAACATAAAAATAAAAAGGAAAACACAGAATGGGAGAAGTATAGAATATGGAATAGAGAATATGTATAAGTATAGAATGTGGAACAGCAAGGTGAAACGAGGTCAGTAAATGTCCTGATATCTTACAAATTAAGATAATTTTGGACAAATCTGAAGTATTTTATTTTACAATTACAATCTATACATTTAGAAGAACATGTTTATATAACTAGATACGCCTAAAGTAAAAAAAACAATAAATTAAACACATTTAATCAAAGAAAACCACATAAAACTGTCTATTTAACACATTTTAATGATTATGATCAGACTTTATATGTACGATTTCTTCACCCACCGTGAGTAAACTAGCTCTACAACCACGTGACCAGTGTGTAGAACAACGCCATCTTGACTTATGCGTTGCGGAGGGTAGTTTGAAATAAGTGTATCCTTCGAGACGGATCATTTCTCTTCCTTTCTTCGACAGAACCATTTCAGCTGAAACAAAAAACCTTTACTTCATCACAAATGTTAATCCTCTATCCGTATTGGGCGTCGTGGACTATGCATGATCTTTTATGGAGGAGACCAGAACCCAGCAGTGGGTAGTTACGTTTTTGGAGACTAATTTTGGTGCAGTCAGCTCAAATCAAATATACAAATAACATAGTGATTTTTTGAATTTTGATGATTTGGGATATTATTAATGGTTCTATTCAGGATAACATAATAGCATAGGAGTACAAGTCTTATGTCTTAAATGAAGCCAAAATTATAAATATTATAGACATAGGGATAAAAGAGTAAAATACATGTGAAAAATAAATGTATTAACTTAATATCAATATTCTAAAATACTACTAATTAAATAATAGATAAATCATTTTTCCGAATCATCATGACAAAGAGCCAAAAAAATTTTGAAATTCAAACATTAAAAAACAATAAATGCTAAACAACGCTAATAAAACATACATTAACAAATGATAATTATCTTAATCAATTTCATCCATAATTAACGTGTCATAATTATTCGATATTCGGTCTAGATATTTCGACAATGTCATACAAGTTTGAGGTCCAGCAGTACTATTCAAAAGCGAACGAGAAAGGGGGTAGATGGATTTGTTTTCTCTTAAATATACCCGCAGTATTTAGTCTTCTCGATATCAAGACAACTCAATTAATTAAAAATCGTGGTAAGAACCCGTTAATTATGCATGAAAGTAAAATAGAATACAAAGAATGTTTAGATATTTTAATGATTATGATCAGAATTCAGTTGCACGATTTCATCATCAACAGTCAGTATGGATGCTCGACAACCCTTATGCGTATGTGTAGAACAACGCCATCTAAACTTACTCGTTTTTGAGGGTAGTTTAAAATATGTGTATCTTCCAAGACGGATCATTTCTCTCCCTTTTTGTGATCGAATTATTTCAGCTGTAAAGAAAACAACAGCCTTACAAATCACATATTATACAATCTTATATCAGGTTTTAACGTATAGACCGTAAAGTAAAAGTCCAATAATGGCAGTGAAAGCTATATATTTAACTTTTAATAACAAATATGGAGTTTTTGAGTTTACATTACGTTCAATACAAAAATTATTGACTTACTCCTAAGAATACCATAAGTATTGATAATGTAAAATAATACTATAGTGATAATTTATAAATTAAATTTATTAAAAAATACTAACTAATACATTTATTTTAGGCGAAGCAACCAATAGAATAAAAAATATAATTTAAGAATATTTTACACGTCCGCTGCTAAACGAGCCCTAAATGATCCACCCTGCAACTTTCCTGTGGTGCGACAAGGAAAAATGTGGACTTCCCTGAAGTGCGAAGACCATAACTTTCTTATAGGAGGTAGGGTCTAATGGATTGTATGCCGTCTGGTCATAGTGCGGGCCGATAACACCTCGTGTCGCAGCAAACGACAAGTATGCAAAAATTGATTTCACAGCAAACGTGCAACAACGTTACACAACTTTTACTTTTAAGTAAAAGTAGTGTAACAGTCCTTAAAAGGTAGGCCGTAGGTAGCGGCCCCGCAGTGTCCGCTGACATTGCAGAGGTCCATGAGCAATGGTAACCGCTTACGATCAGATGGCCCGTTAGCTCGTCTGCCTACAAGGCAATAAAAAAAAACACTTGACAAATAAATTAACAGAGAAATTCAATCATCTCAATGATTATGATTAGAATTAATTTCCACGATTTCGTGTTCAACTGTAAGGATGAATGCTCGGCAACCTTGCGGCGTGTGGGTTGAACAACGCCATCTGAATTTACTAGTTTTTGAGGGTAGTTTGAAATACGTGTATCTTCCAAGACGAATCATTTCTCTCCCTCTTTGTGATCTAATTATTTCCACTGTAATGAAAGTAAGACCTTATAAATTTATAAAATATTATATTATAAAAAGTCTTGTCTGTATTTGGTGTTTTTCTCCTCTGAAACGATTCAACAGATAATGTTTTGGTGTGAAGGAAGGGTTTTTAAAATTCATTTCCGCTCGATAGATGCCACTGGTAATTTTATTCAATTTAATACAAAAGATTCCATTTTGAGTTTCCATTACACTCAATGGCCTTTAAGAAACCCACAATATTGGATAAAAATACATTACAAGCAATTTGTGACGAAATTTAAAATAATTCATCAATTAAAATATAAATATAAGAAAAATCGTTAAGCAACTACGTAGATCTAAAGAATACCTATAATAATCTCAATGATTATGATTAGAATTTAAATACGCAATTTCGTCGTCAACTGTGAGAATGAATGCCCGGCAACCTTGCGGCGTGTGAGTTGAACAACGCCATCTGAACTTATTCGTTTTTGAGGGTAGTTTGAAATACGTGTATCTTCCAAGCCGGATCATTTCTCTCCCTTTCTTCGACCAAATTATTTCAGCTGTAATTAAATTTGCAATACAATGTTTAATAAATACTAAGGAGGAAAAGAAGCACAAGAGCAAAATGGTAAAATAACTTTAGGATCTGTTAAGCGAGAATATGACGGTAGTATGTAGTGTTGTTGAGTTGACTTCTATTCTAACGGTAGAAAAGTAAAATTTTGATATAGAAATATTAAGTTGAATTAGAATCATAGGAATTTAGAGGATTAAAATAAATGTCATACAAAAATGATTTTTAGGATATTGTTGTAGAAGTTGCAATATTACTGGAATATAGAGTTATACTATCATCATCATCATCAGCCCACAATCGTCCACTGCTGGACATAGGCCTCTCCCAAAATACGCCACTGAGCTCGATCTTCTGTTCGTCTCATCCAGTTCTTACCGGCCACCTTTCTTAGGTCATCGTTCCATCTAGCAGGCCGGCGCCTAACACTACGTTAGAGTTATACTATACCGTTGGCGATATAGAAGGGATACCCTTCTTGAATTCTTAATTAAAATACATATAAACTTTTTGGCATGCGAATCTTTTATTTTCGAACAAGAAAACGATGGAAATCAATAATAATTTGTATTTTATCATCATATGTAAATGTTTAACATAATAATTGTTAAATCAATAATATCTACATACATAGGTTATTTTAAACATAATATGTATAATATAGTTATTCGGCCCTAAAATAGACCACTCTATTACATGTAGCCTACAAGCATGATTATAGTAAAAAGCGATTACAAATTCATTTAATATGAACTAGTTAGTATTTACGTATTGCAACATACTCCATTCTTCTAATCTATCTGTCTTATCTCATGGTTTTTAATAACTTACTTCCAGTGATTCAAAGTAAACAAACAAAACTATAGATACACATGATTCACATCGTCATATTTTTGGAACGAAGTTCATTATCGCGCGTTATCGAAAGGGGGCTAGACGGAAATTCTTATGGAGAAGTTGGCACGACACTTTTTTTGTTTTAGATGATTATCGCTAGATGGCGCTGTAATTAAAATCTTTTAAAACAATTCCTTATTTTGTTTTATATGATTAATGCTGGATGGCGCTGTGATCAAAACATTATATTTAAGTTATAATAATTAGTTAGTTTAAACTACGTAATTATTATAATTTAAAAAAATAAAATTTTATTACAATTCCCTCACTAATTAATCAAAAGGAACTTCGTTCCATCCGGGTGTCCTATGACACCTCTCAAATGTTTTTTTTTCAGTCATATTGAAGAGATTCAGCCGTCATCACCAACAAGATCTTTATGTACACCAACTTTCAAGGTGCGCGTATTTTAGGGCTAGTTGAACAGAAATTTCTATCTTTTCATTCATTATCCATTTAGATCCATCTCTCATACATTTTGTACGAAACTATGCTCATTTAAACTGCGCTCGCACTTAATCTTTCCACGCAGTTGTAACATCACCCCTAGGTACAATCACAGGTTCGATTTCGGCCTGTGGTCCGGACAACAAGTGTGGCCGATAGGTGGTTTTCTCACATGCTTACGTTCTTTTCCCACATACCCTATCTGCAGATAGTCCAGCAATGTCCTTCTACTCAACAAGCTTTCCAAATCCATAAGCCAAATTAAATCTTCTGCGGCAACTGCGGCTTCCATACATGACTAGACAAGTACCCTCCAGTTTGATACCACACGCATCCATTACTCGCGATCAGCTGCGGATTGTGATTATGCTCATTAGCCTCATCCACGATCTGATCATCAATCGTGTATAACCGAGCTTTACAGTTCATGGAACTATGTTTTGTGCAGCGCCAAGTCTTGCGTTCGCCACGGCATCGCTTCTCGGAGAATGTGAAGCCATTTTGAACTAGGAGTCTGTTCCCTCTTTGCGATGGCACGAATGACACTGAAAGAAGATATTTTTAAGTCTTCAGTAATAAATATATTTAATTTAATGCTTGTTAATGTTAAAGCTCTTATAAAGGAGCCCAGAGACAATTGGATGGAATTGTAGAACTTTATTTTTGTGAACCTATTCAGACACTCGCGGTTTTCTATAATACTTTCATGCATTTTCAACGGAAGGAAGGAAGGAGTATGTGGAATCCAGTGCTAAACACAACAGTCACTAAGGGTTCATGCTCAGAGAGTCTTGTAGATACAGTGAGTGTGGTGTGTCGTCATCGTCGCAAACAAATCTGTCTACCCGAACAAGCGAACGAGAAAGAGGGTAGACAGATTTGTTTGCTCTTGAATCGACCCGCAGTATCCAGTCTTCTCGTGATCATGACGTTTGCAACAACGTTGAAATATCGAGACAACTCAATTAATTAAAAAGTAAGAAAATGCATGAAAGTATTTATTTTTGTGCCAATTTTGTCATCAGACCAGTGCTATATCATTGTAATATTGTAGGTAATGTCACAAAGTGAATGGATATAGATAATTATGGATTTAACTTATATGATTAAACAAATAAAATTAAAAGTGTTTGAATGTTTTGTAATATTTAATAGTTACTTGGAAATGTTACGTAGAATCTATGTTTTGTTTTATGCGACTATTTATTATAAATATAACTCACATATAACATAGAAATACTGTAAGTATAGCTTTAATATCCCACATAATTAATTACAATTTTCACAAAATCATTCACACATCTTAAAATTATTACATTCTTATCTTATCTTAGCTATACATATTATACTTTTAATATCTTCAATAACTAGACTATTAAATACGTATTATATGGTTGCTACTTCGAATATTATAATACTTTTGATTACCTGTGCAATACCCCAATAATTCAAAAAATTCAGTAAAAACATTATTATTTTTGATAAGTAATTAACTTTGAAATTATTTTACAGAAATAAGAAAATAAGCCTAAACTATTTTACTTGAAATAGCATACTATTAATAATACTTTTATAAGCGTGTATTTATAAATGGAAAAGTTAATATACAAGTTAGATACAGTAATTAAAAAAATAAAGAATACCTAAACGGGTTCTTACCATGATTATTTTTAATCGACTTCCAAAAAGGAGGAGGTATTCAATTAGTCTGTATGTTTTGTTTTGTGTGTGTTCCTCGAAAACTTTAGTTTGGGTGGACCGATTAGAATGATTCTGGTGTCAGATCGAACAAGTACTTTTGGATCTGTGTTTTAAAATATGCATTTGGAACGAACAAAATTTAACGACTTACTGTGCGTTCATGTTAACGTCTATGTCTATGTCTAAATTTGTTAAAGATCTGACTGGTAATTTTTGTGCTATGCTTGAGAAACTGAAGTCGGTCGTTAATTTTTGTAATAAAAATATTACAGTTTCGTTAATTTGAGGTTAGAAATAGCAACACAGTTTTAAATTCATTGCCGTTTGGTAAGTCTAGGAGGATGATTGTGTTCCCCTTCAACAGCCATCACTGCGTCGTTGTATGTGAAGATACAGGCTTTACAGCTATACGAGCATTGAGAGGAGCAGCGCCATCTAATTCTGTTGCTTCTTGAAGGTGCGGCGTAGTACGTGTATCCGTTTAGCTCAATCAGCCGTTTGCCTCGTTGAGAAACTCTGAATTGTACTGAAAATGAAGGATGGTTTAGTGAAGCGAAGATTTGTAGAAGTGGTTGGCTAATTTACTTTTTCTTTTTTTATTGCGTAATAGATACACGAGCCTACGGCCCACCTGATGGTAAGCGGTAACCGTCAACCAATTCACCATTTTTAGCACATTGCGAGGAAATCTGCATATCGGAAAAGAATTTTAAAGTTACAATACAGTAGCTATTGTTTTTTTTTTATTTAGGCAGATGAGCTAACGGGCCACCTGATCGTAAGAGCGTTGATTGAATTTAAAATCATAATTTAGTTTCGACAAGTAACACGAATAAAGTTAATTAACACTCAACAAGTTAATTATTTTAAGCATCTGTACGTGCATATTTAGAGGAACAGTCTAGTCTTCCTATTACTGTATGCTTGTTATTTTGTTGTTTATGTGATTGTTACTTGTTTTGCATGTCTAATAAAGAAAATAAAATAAAATAAAAATAAAATAAAGTCAAGTTAAGAAATATTTTTAAATAAATGATTATTTTTTCCAGGATATTATTAATATGTCATACATTAAGTATAATATACACACAGAATAATATAAAAAGTGAATATGCAATAAACTATAAAATAAATAGAGATATAATAGAAACAACAATGCAAATACTAAACGAAACAAACCACATCAGAATCTAATACTAACAAAACTAAACGACTAACGAATACCTATACTAAATTATGATATGGCCAGTGGTATTCAAATGAAATACTATTAATTCAAATTACGAATTTATTGAAAATAGATTATCAAAGAAAATATCAAAAGTTAACATCTTAGAATATTAAAATTTAAAAAAAAAACAGTGTTTAACTCCAATTCCACACATACTATAGCCAAACCACAAAACCTGTAGTAACATTTTAGTGGAAAATTGTTAAGTATCAAAAATAACAATACAATTTAAATCTATCGATGGTACTTTGGAAGCTTTTATAAAAGATTAAAAAAAGTATATATCTTTCATCCAAGTATATATCTCTCCGTTTCCGGTACTCGTGACATAAACATCCGAACAGTGTTACTCCGAAAAAAAACTCAAGATAAAATACGTACAATCGAAGTTTAAATAAACAAACCATCTCTAAGAAATTAATACCGGGCCACATAGTGATCGAAGTAATCGTCATTGTGAAATTACTTCCACCAACATTAATACAAGGACAACAAATCTGAGATATTTTGGAGGTTAGTTTGTCAGATCAGCAAATATTTACATATTCAGGTTGGCACTACTGAATTGAATTGAAAACATCATTTACTGTCACTGTCAGTGTCAAAATCAACGAACGCCGCGGTCACCAGTGTTGCCAATAAATAATTTAAATTTCTACTATTACGTTTCATTACACGCAAAACATGGACGATCAATTACAACTTCTTTTCAACAAAATGAAAATAGAAATGCAAAAACAAACTGAGTCCATAACTAATACTATAATGGAAAGAATGGAAGAAAAATTGAAGCCAGTATTAGAAGAAAATAGAAATTTAAAGGTGCAGGTAGAAAAATTAGAAAATAAAATAGAATTTTTGGAAAGAGACAAGAAAAGCAACAACATAATAATACATGGATTGATTGAGGGTGAAAAATCAACAACAGAACTGATTAAACATACAAAACAAAAATTCCAAGACGAATTAGACATTACTTTAGAAGATTATAACATCAACAAAATATACCGCATTGGAAAAACAATAAACAAAGAAAAACCAAGACCTATTCTTTTGTCCTTTATTAATGGATGGAAAAAGGGTGAAGTATTAAAGAACAAGAAAAAATCGAAGGTAATATCTATCACAGAAGACTACTCTAAAGAAACCCTTGAGAAAAGGAAGGCACTACTGCCACAACTAAAAGAAGAGCGAAGCAAAGGAAATATTGCTTATCTTAAGTACGATAAGCTTGTAGTCAAGGAAAACATTACTACCAACGATAAAAGAAAAAGGGAACCATCGTCCTCTCCGTACGCAAATTCCCGACCGAAAAAACAGACAAATTCAACTTCATCCTCATCGAAGAACAACAGAATTAATGCATTTGATTTGATGAGAGGTCGGTCTAATTCTCTCACCATACACCCGTCAGGCAACGAACAATAGCAACTAAATATCGGCGAACGGAAACATAAACTAAACAATAAATTAAAATATACAAGAACAAAAAACATTCCCCCAAGCCGACTGGTCCTCGTGGGGGAAAACGACCAAGACCCTCTAAAGGAAAATAGAAAAACAAAATCAAAACCAACAAACAGGAAAACAGCAGATATATATATTTCAACGTTAAATACAAGGTCATTAAGAACACCGGAGAGACTTAAAGAACTTGAAATGGCCATATCAAAATTAAAATGGGACATATTAGGAATAAGCGAAATGAGAAGATATGGAGAAACGATACATGACCATGGAAACTACATTCTACATCATATAGGGGAGACACCAGGACTATATGGAGTGGGCTTCTTAATTAAAAAAGAACTAAAGGATAGGATTATAGAGATTAAAGGTGTCACTGAGAGAATAGCTGTCCTTAATATAACACTGCCTGTCAACAAGGAAGGTAAATGGTCTATCATTCAAGCATATTCGCCAACAGAATCAAGTAATAAAGAAGATATAGAAAAATTCTACCTTGACCTACAAAAAACGATTCAAAATGCCCACAAACAAATTATAGTAATGGGAGATTTTAATGGTCAGATAGGAATGTGTTATAACCGAGGTGAAGAACACACAATAGGCAAATATGGGCATGGTAGAAGAAGCAAGAATGGTGAAAGGCTAGTTTCGTTTGCTCTACAAAATAAACTAAGTATTCTTAATAGCTGCTTCAAGCAAAAGCAATCAAAGAAATGGACATGGGTCTCTCCTAATGGTGACTATAAAAACGAAATAGATTTTATTATGTCCAATAAAACCAAATTGTTTAAAAAAATATCTGTCATACAGAACCTAAATTTCAATTCGGATCACAGAATGGTTCGTGCTACAATAACAGGCAAGCCCATACATAAGAATAGAAGATGGCAAAACGATAGCACAACCCTGACATACGCTGGAAATGTCGATACGCTTATAACAAACCTAACAGCATTGGTAGGAACGTCCAAAGAAAAATCCACATCTATCGAAGACAAATATGCAAATATTTTAAACGCCTTTAAAACAGAAACTAGAAAAGTAACTAAAAAAATCCCATCAACAGAAACTCAACAACTACTTGAAGAAAGGAGAAAATTGTTACAATCAAATAAAAATAACCCAGAAAGAAGATACAGAATAACAGAAGTAAGCAAAAAGATAAATAAAAGCATTAGGAATGATAGAAAAATACGAAGACAGGAAACATTGGAAAAACACATAAAAAGAACAGGTGGAGTAAAAAAGGCTATCAAAGAATTAAATGATAAAAAAGAATGGATGTTGACAGTAAAAACTAAGAATAAAACTTATACAAGGGAAAGACCTGAGATAATCAAGGTGGCTACAGACTATTACAGAGAATTATATAAAAGCAAGAATCCAAGAATAGCTACCGAAGAACATAACCCACTAAATTCCATAGAGCCTATACCAAAAATACTAAAAGAAGAGACAGCTAAAGCTATTAATACACAAAAAATGGACAAAACACCTGGGTCCGATCAAATAACCAATGAAATGCTGAAATCTACTTTACCAGTAAGTGCTTCAATACTAACGGACTTATATAATGAAATTATAGAAACCGAAATCATTCCACAAGACTGGACAAAATCGACGATCATTCTATTGCACAAGAAAGGAGATAAAGAGGAAATCGCAAACTATCGCCTTATTAGCTTAATGTCAACCATCTATAAAGTATTTTCAAAAATTATTTTGTCTAGAATTACCACAGTACTCAACGAAAACCAGCCAAAAGAACAAGCAGGTTTCCGAAGTAAGTTTTCAACAATAGATCACATTCACGTTCTGAGACAAATAATACAAAAATATAATGAATACAATAAATTCTACTTCTTGGGATTCGTAGACTTCAATAAGGCTTTTGACTCTCTAGAACATGGTTCTATTTGGGAAGCTCTGCAAGACCAACAAATACAGAATAAGTATATAAGAATCTTAAAGAATATATACTCTAGAAGTACAGCACAAATAAGATTGGAAAAATCAGGTGAGGAATTCCCTATAGAGCGAGGTGTTCGTCAAGGTGACCCTATTTCACCGAAATTATTTTCAGCAGTCCTAGAGATGATAATCAGGAACCTAGAATGGAACGAATATGGACTCAACATAAATGGCGAAAATCTAAGCCATCTACGTTTCGCAGACGATCTGGTCCTGTTCTCGGAATGTCCTAGCATATTACAACAAATGCTTCAACAGCTATCAAACAAGAGTGAAGAAGTAGGATTAACGATGAACATCACCAAAACAAAAGTCATGACTAATTCCCCAAAGACACAAAAGATCACAGTAAACATGCATGAGATAGAATACGTAGACGATTATATTTACTTGGGACAGTTAATATCACCTGTTAAAACCATGCATAAGGAAATCGATAGGAGAATAGCCAATACATGGAAAAGATACTGGTCACTAAGCGAAGTTATGAAAGATAAGGGCATGCCATTAACAGCGAAAAGAAAAGTGTACAATACATGCATTCTGCCATGTTTGACATATGCTTGTCAAACGTGGACACTAACAGAAAGCTTAGCAAAGAAAATAAACGTCTGCCAAAATAGTATAGAGAGGAGTGTTATTGGAGTTAAGAGAAAAGATAAAGTTAGACTAACAGAAATAAAAAACAGAACACAATTTAAACAGTCACATAAATCTTATCGAACACTGAAATGGCGATGGACAGGACACATGCTAAGGGAAAAGCAAGACAAATGGACGAAAATTGTAACAGAGTGGTACCCAAGAGATGGCAAAAGAACCAAAGGACGACAAATTAAAAGATGGGAAGATGATTTTAAAAAAGTGGCTGGTCCAGTATGGATCCGAGTAGCAAAAGATAGGGAGAAATGGAAGTCTTTAGAGGAGGCCTATGTCGAAAGACAAGCTGTTTTTGAACCGGACGCCGATACAAGAATTTAACTAAGTTAAATAACATTCGTAAAAATATAAGTAGATTGTATAAGTAATAATATTAATATTAAATTTGTAAGTTTTAAACAGTAAAAAAGGCTAATAAATAAATAAATAAATAATATCTTTCATCTTTATTTTTAGTACCTTTAGAAGATACTTAAGTATTTGAGGTGTGCGAATAATTCGAACTTACGAATATATTAGGGGTGTGCGAATATCGTTCGAATCGAATCGAATCGAATATTAAAATTCGATTCGAATCGTATTCGAAGTTCGACGAATATTCGAAACATTTCGAATAATTCGAAAAGTTTCGAATCTTTTCGAATAATTCGAAAAGTTTCGAATAGTATCGAATTTGACTACGACGATGCATCGGGAATAGGACAAGAATTTGTATTTTGATATCCAGCCCATTCAAGATATTATCTACAAATACTTCGGAATTCGAATTATTCGATTCGATTCGAACGATATTCGCACACCCCTATTAAGTAAACAACATAGCCAGTGTACGAAAAATATTGTTATAAACAATTGGCAAATTTATAACAGTAATAAAACGTATTAAATTCAACAATCACGTATACAAAGAAGATTTTCTTAGACAGGAAATCACACTCAGACTTTGAAAACGATATATAAATATATGATGCAATATGACGATTTGAACCCAGTTATCTTAGATATTTTAAAGTCAGAGGAATAATTTCTAGTGAGCTGAATTTTTTTCCCAGAAAATGCAAGACACATTTACAATATCTCACTAGCAACAATTGAATTAACCACTTGTATTGACTAAGAGCAATAGTTCTAAAACTAATCTCGAAAAACTGATTGACGGGCCCTTTATTAACCTATTTTTCACATCTTCATAAAAGTGCTGTGATTAAGGTGTAAAGGTACAAAAATAAACCCAACTAGGAGTTATTACGAAACAAAAACCTATGACTGGGCTATTTTTCTTTACGTTGAGTAATTTGGTCATTATCTTATTTGGTAAATATTAACTTAATGTTGAGCAAACGTCTATTTTTCTTCACAACAATAACTAATCGAGGTATAGCTCGGATGATAACAATCAAAAGTAAATTGACCCTTACAAATTACAATGACAACGTGTTAACACAAACATTAAATACTTCAGGAGACGTACCAAAACCAATTTTGTTTTTTGCTGAAATCCTTCTTACAGAGGAAATGGTTTTAAAAAAACCATAATTTCGTAGCAAAACGATCTCAGAGCATATTTCATAAATTGTTTTTGTTTTGAAAACCCCTTAGCTTCTACGGGATACTTTTTAGTTGCAAATAGTAAGTGTTTTAGTGTTTTTTATTTATCTTCCCTCACATTTTGCACCCCTTATAAGGTATAACTGACTACAGAGCTTCCCTTTTAGCCACCATCTCTTATTTTTTCCTTAATCTTCTATACGGCAGGTGATTATGACTCTCGTTAACAAAAGTCAAAGCATCATGGATGGTATACAGACGTGCATTGCATCCTCTCCCACTATGTGTAGTACAAACCCATTTCTTCTTTTGGTCCGATTTGTACCGGCTGTCCTTCTTGAGGTAGTATTTGTAGCCGTTCAGTAATATCTGCATACGACCCTTTTTGGTTCTTGTGTATATTGCACCTGAAACATCACATGTGTTGATTGTCTTTTGTCATGAGTCTATGTTTGTTAGTCTTGTAATTATTTTGTTAGATTTTATTTTATAGGTTTACCTGCACAGTTATATTTGTCGAGTATAATAGATGTCGGTATGCAGGGTGTCCACAAACTATGCGACATGAACGGGATTTACAAAAACGCAGTATTATTAAACATCAAAAATAAAATACTGTTTCCTTTCAGCAAAGCAATCTCTAATATTTAAGGTACTTCCTGTTCATGTCGAATAGTTTTGGGACACCCTGTATACCTGCACAGTTGTGCAATATACACGCTGATGGATACCTGTACAGTTAGAACTGTCAGGTATACTTGTGTGTATGTATGGCTTGTATTAGCTTCAATTTAGTAATATATCCAACTGATATTATTAGTTAACACTCATACAGGGTGGATCTGTAACTTTGGACAAACTGACGTGGGGTGAATGACCTGTCGAAATAGAAACATTTTTATTTTTTGGATCGGTTAAACTTTTTTTTCTGACACTGTATGGAAAACGTATGACTATCGTTGCGGACTTCCATACTATGACGAAAATTATTTTTTATCCAATTCCTAAAGTAAAAGTGGTTTTAAGTTTTATTTTAACAGATTATTCAGCCCACGTCAGATTGTCCAAAGTTACAGATCCACCCTGTATAATACTGATATTTTGAGTAATTAAGACAAAGTTCTTAAAATTATGATGAGCCTTTGTAGAATTAAATGAAAATGGATTTTAAAATTAAGTTAGGTTAAGTTAGGCTTCAACTTTGAAATGCTAGATGCAAATGGACGGTCTTGATGATGTAAAAATATATGTAGTGGGTGTATGATATCATTAAGTGCTATTTTACAACTAAGAAAAACTTATTAAATTTACAATATTTATTGAAATAAATACATCATTAATAATAATTTATTGAAATAATAGTGATTATCCAAATCAACTTAAACAGCTGTAGAAACTTATTGACAAGATTCATGATTATGATGATTATAGGCAAATATAACATTATTATCAATTATCACGAGTTTAGCTTTACATCCTACTTTGTGATGAGTTGAGCAGCGCCATGTATCTTGGCCTCGACGGTAAAAACGAAAGCCTTCCATCACCACAATGGCGTTGCGGGATTTACGTGACTTCGTTATGATATATGGTGGTATGGATCCTGTAGGAAAGATAGTGGAAATGAAAATATTTATTAAGAGAACTTTTCTATTACAGTGGAAATCTTGACCTAGTTTAAGATTGAAGGGTCAGCGAGTTTTCCTTTAAAGTAAAAAAGTTAAGACTTAGATATTTTCGTTTATATTTATAATAAAAATGTAGCTGTCTGTGTGAATACAGAAACAATAAAAATAATAGTACTTCAAAACACTAATCTATACAGGGTGATTTGTTAGAGAGGGTACATATTGCAGGAGGGTGATGAGTACTCTGTTCTAAAACGGAATATTACAAAAAATAGATAAAATTACATTTTTTTTTTTAAATCTAAATTCGACATAACTACCTCAAACATAAACAATTTTGGCTAAAAGAGTGTTGACTAACGACCTCTAGTCATCTAGCGCACCCCACACCTCCGCCACACCCATCAGCTGTCGAAAAACCATCATTTTGTAAAAAAATTAGATATTTTTAAGTTGCGATTACTAAGGCATTAAGCCATATTGTTTGGTAATAATATTTTTACTGGTCGTATATAACCATCAGCTACCATGACCTTCAATATGTACCCTCACTAGGAAATCACCCTGTATAGTAACTTGCTTTTTATTTAAAGCGTTATACTATTGCAGTAAATTATGAATTGGTAACATAACTGATAACAAACATTCAGCGTCTTCAATTAATTGCCGCACCCATACACATAACATATAACGTTAGATACAACATGGCGATAGATAACAGCCCTTCATTGCCCTGGCATTGCAGAGGTTCATGAGCGACGGTGACCGCTTACCATCAGGTGGGCCGTAGGCTCGTTTATCTATCATGCAATAAAAAAAACCCATACACGAAATAGATAAAAAGTGAAAATTGAGATAAGGTAGGTACTCAAAAAAAAACATTCACTATAATACTATTGTATTTAATTTAGGTTATATATAAACTTTTCCATTACCAAATTTCATATATCAATAAGCAATTCAATATTATTTAAAATTCACGAAATTTTAATGATTATGATAATTTTTACAAACTACGTTATCAGCCACGGTATATGCTATCGCCTTGCATCCCTTATTATGATGAGACGAACATCTCCACCTGGTTTTCTCTGTGCTTTTAACCCTTTTATCCAACGTCTTGGAGTATTTATAACCGTTAATAAACAACACTTGACTCCCATTGGCTGTTTCTATAAATTCATATCGTAGAGGTTCTGAAATGAAGGAATATTTATTAATATTATATATTAGGTATAATTTATGTTTTTGTTTAAATGAAAGAATTAGTTTGTTCAGTATCGATTTATATTCAAGTACAAAATTAACTTTAACGTTACAGAAAAGCAAATATAATACTTTGAAACTAACAAATTAAAATAAACTAAGTATATTCTACTAATTTGAAGTAGAATATACTTCAAATTAGTAGAATATAATATACTACTTAATGTATATTTCGCATACCTAATGCATACAGATATCCACTATTAATCTCTAGAAGATTGTCTGAAGATTCGTATGAGATGTCTTAAGGCACTATAATAAAACGGATTTTAAACATCAACATAGTAATATAAAAACAGATCACATGAGATTAAAAGTGTTACAAGATCTTGACACTAGATATTGAATCATAGCACAAAATTAAGTTATATTATGGCAAAAATTTTTATTAATTGTCTCTACTTTCATTTTGTCTAAAATATTTTTTTATTGCAAAATGAGTGGAAAAACCCCAAAAATTTCTCAATATATCGAAAAACATAAACCGAAATATCAGAATTAAAATTCGTATGTAACGCAAAATCTAGAATATTACCAATTTTCCATTACTTACAGACGCTATTTTGCTTAGAATTATGATACATTAGGCTACTGAAATTATTATAAGTAAAAACATAATATTTCTTTGTAAGTAATTTGATCGAAGATTCAGTTTTCAAAATACATGTTTTTTCTTCTATTTTATAAGCATTTGAAATGCTTTCCGTTGTGGGTACAGTAGACTTATGGCCAAAGGGAGATCTCCGACCGGGCGAGGTAGTGTATGCCCAGTCAGGCCGAAGCCCACTGTAGTAGATTTCAGATGTCGTATACATATATGCGAAGTTTCTTGTAAATGTCGTAACCGCGAGTCAGGATTTCGCGCGCTATTATTGGTCGCCACACCCTTTTACATTTTTATAACACTTGATTTTATAAAACAGGTCCGTGATCGTGAATGTTTTTGAAACATATATAACCGCTTTTAGGTATGACGTAGCAGGTGGCTTTGCAACCTCGACTGTGTTGGGTGCATCGCCACCTCTGAGCTAGAGGACTGGATTTCCGCATTATATGCAAGGTATAGCGATATCCTTTCACGCAGAGCAGCTGATTGCCTCTAGATGATGGAATGTAAAACACGCCGAGATCTGTAAACAGTATACTTTTAATATTGTTATCAAAAAAAGTTGGTAAAAAGTATTCGCTTTTTGTTTTACCTATTTCCATATTAAGGGTGATCTGTTAATGTACCATTTATTGAAGGAGGCTGATGAATAATCTGTGTAATACGGAGTATGAAAATAATTGGGTAAGGTTAGGTACTTAAAAAATGTTAGATAAAAAAAACTTGAGAGGTGTGTGTCATGGGACACCCGAATAGAACGAAGTTCCTTTCGATTAAAAGATATCTTATAAAAAATATTTCCTTTCGTAACGCGCGATAAGGAACGTGTTTTAAAAGATTTTGATCACAGTGCCATCTAGCGATAAACATCTTAAACAAAATAAGGAACGCGTTTTAAAAGATTTTGATCACAGCGCCATCCAGCAATAATCATCTAAAACAAAAAAGTGTCGTGACAACTTTTCGTAAGATTTTTTTCCGTCTAGCCCCCTTTCACAACGCGCGATAAAAATTCGATAAAACTATCTTAAACAAAAATAATTTCGGATTACAGAGTGTTGACTAAAACACTCGTGTTTCCGTTGTTGTAAAATTTAAGTAAAACTAAACTCAATTAAAATACAAAGAAAAGTTTATTTTAATTTTACACATACATTTCATGGACCAGATTATGCAGTAAGTATTAGACAATTTATCAAAAAAAGAAACGGTCATACGACTAAATAATAATAAAATAAAAATATGAAATAAAACAATTTTCTTTACCTTAATCTTTGTATTAAATAATATTAATTAACACTTTAGTGTTTACAAAAACAAAAACGACCGACTTCCATTCGAAGCACAAAACAAATATACATATTATCCTTCCACTATATGGGCTTTCTAACAAAATCAGTTAATCCGAATTTACGAAGGAAAAACCTAAAACAACATCATAATCAACCTTTTGGGTAGTCGGTCAATAATATTATAAAATACTAGCTGACTCGCGCAACTTCGTCTGCGCCGAAAAAAAAAATGAGGGGTGGACTACCCCTAACATTCAGGGGATGAAAAATAGATGTTGGCCGATTCTCATAGGTACCGGATAAGCACAAAAAATTTCATCAAAATCGGTCGAGCCGTTTCGGAGGAGTTCAAGTTCGAACACCGTGACACGACAATTTTATATATTAGATATTAAATTTTAGTAACAATGACTTAGCTTTACTTAAACTTAAGATAAACGAAGGTCTCGTTACAATGTTTTTCAGTTTTATTTAGTAAAATTAGTTTTTACAAACTGTAATGGTTATGATTCTGGAGTCTTTAAAATATGAAATTTTTAATTCCTTGGAATATTTCATCTTTTACTAGTTTATTTACTTTTACTAGAAAACATCGTAGTAAAGATGGATTTTTATTGCCTTGTAGACAAACGAGCCAACGGATCTGATCGTAAATGCTTTCCGTCGCTCATGGACCTCTGCAATGTAACTACCTACGCCCTTTCATGCATTTTCAACGGGTTCTTACCACGATATGTAAATAATTGAGTTATCTCGATATTTCAACGTTGTTGAAAACGTCATGATTACGAGAAGACTGGATACTGCGGGTCGATTTAAGAGCAAACAAATCTGGAACTGGAACTCGAACTCACATCACGACACACCACACTCACTGTGTCTACAAGACTCTCTGAGCATGAACCCTTAGTGACTGTCGTGTTTAGCATTGGATTCCACATACTCGATAATCTGAAGCCGTCAACCCTGTTAAAAGTGCTATGTCTTGAAATCTCGATAGCTTCTATCGACCCGCAGTATCTAGTCTTTTCGTGATCATGACGTTAACGACGTTGAAATATCGAGACAACTCAATTAATTAAATATCGTGGTAAGAACCCGTTGAAAATGCATGAAAGTATTATAGAAAACCGCGAGTGTCTGAATAAGTTTATACCTACGCCCTACTTTTAAGGACTTTCTTCAACCATTCCAGGTCTTAAATTGAATATATTGGTGAATGTATATGAGTGTTTTTC
Source organism: Trilocha varians (assembly GCA_030269945.2). Lineage (NCBI taxonomy): Eukaryota > Metazoa > Arthropoda > Insecta > Lepidoptera > Bombycidae > Trilocha > Trilocha varians. The sequence goes on from AP028259.1 coordinate 2,663,838, forward strand.
ACTGATATGATTTGATTATTATTTACTGTCAAAATGGCAGCTCTGCACCCACGAGAGTGATGTGTGGAACACACCCATCGTTGTTTCAAGTTACTGCCGTAATTTTTCCTTTTGAAATATTTGTATCCCTGGTATATTATACAGAATTTACCGGCTTTTTTTGAAGGTAGGAATATTGCTGTAATAAAAAATATTTATCGTTGTTAATTATTAATAAAAATTTTAGAAGTACGAAAGTAGATTTATTGTAATTGATTATTTGTACTATAACCACTCAACTGGGATCGGCAACCAAATTGGTTTGTTTAGTTTTGCCAAGTCTGTGGCAGGAGCCAAAATTGAGCACAGTTCTAAAACTTGTTTTGTTTACATTTTTTAATCGTCTCGTATTTTACGGAGATGATATATTTTCGCTGAAAATGCAATACAGCGTCGTTTAGTAATAAAGATTTACAAAAATATAAAATCAAAATTAAAAATTATAAGAAACAAATGTTTTTATAAAGGGGCTCAAACACGGTATTGATTCCGAACGAAGTCCCCAGTTTCGTGATCTAGCGAATAGTGACGTTCCCAGTTGAGTGGATAACAGGTGAGCATAAAGCCCGTCTGGTGGTAAGCTGTTACTGTCGCTCATGAACTTCTGTAACATCAAAGATACTAAAACTTTATTTCGAAGGACTAAGTACATGTTATTTTATTATGATTTAAATTGATAATAGTAGTATTCATCTGTAATATGCATTGAAAAAAAAAATACTGTAGGTATTTCGGAAAGCATTTATTTTTAACAAATCGTAACAATTCTAGCATTTATATCGGATTTACTTCTATGAATTCTACAAAATCATTAACTATATTTTTTTTACGATTGCTTAACAATGAATTATGAAATTACATAATATCATTTCGACGTATTCAAAAAGTAAGTTTTTCGTATGTACCTCCTTTTTAATTTACTTTATGATTATGTTCATTGTATATTGCAACAATTTTGTTATCTACAACGTGTACCCGTGCTTTGCAATATTTGTTTTTCGTACAATACCACCTCAAGGTACCAGTTGCAGAATTTCCTGGCTTCAAATAAAACGTAGATTCTCCTATTTTTATATTCATCTTGCCTTTTTTCGTTTTTATTAATTTCACTGAAAATAATAATTTAATTTAGAAGAAATATAATAGAAGCTGTTTTGAGGTTAGGTTAGAAATAATTGACAAAGATTTGAGTGAGATCAAGATTTGTATTTTGTGCAAAAACAAATTTAGAATGATCATAATAAAATGTATACTTTCGATTTTATTTACAACCCATTACTTAGTATATCTACTTTATTCTTCAAATTGCTTTTCTTCATAAGCTTGTATGATTTTAAACAGATCGTTTTCAGTCGACGTATTCAAAGATTACTTCTAAATCCCACTGCAACACTGTGTTGTAACACTAGATTCTAACTCTCTTCGGATGAAGATATCATGACAATACTAGTTCAAGACAATCCTAAAACATCAAACAAAGTAGTATATAACATGCGCAGATTTTTTTTTATACCTTTTGACGGTTGAAAGGCAAAAGGGTTAAAAGGATATATCTTGTAGAAACTTACTAAATTTTATAAATTTTGAGTTTGAGTGACTTCCTTTATATTTGAGCTACGTTTCAAAACGTCATGAACCTGATTGCGTCTTTTATGTTAAATATTCATTCTTCTGCGTATTAATATAACCTCTTATGAATATACTGTACAATCATTTTACAGTCAGTTATAATTTTTTAAAACAACAAAAAACTTAATCCTCCTGTTCATTTTACAAAATATCACTTCGTCCCTTTTGCCTTTCACCGTTCATTTTTATATTTAAAACTTACGATTCCTTATATCATGATTATGTTCATTATAAATCTTGATGATTTCGTCTTCAACAGTGTATATATAAGCCCGACATTTCTTCCTGTTGTGCGTAGAGCATGACCATCTTGTTCTTGAACCATATTTCTGATGTTGACCAAATGTATACCCATTCACAGATATGAGCACTTTACCACGTAGTGACGTCACGTATTTCACTGAAGAAAATCAATGTTTAACTATAATGTTAGTTAGAAATATATGAAAAAAAAAGTTAAGTTAAAAGTTAAGCTACTTTTCTGTTTCGCATGCGACGCAAAATACATGGGTAACTGGATTGCTTTGTTAATGTAAGTTTACCTAAATATTGGAAATTACGACTTTTGTAATTTTGATATTAACTTTTTATGTTTGATTCATCTATTATTAAAGAAAACAAAAATAACCTTATTCAGACACTCGCGGTTTTCTATAATACTTTCATGCATTTTCAACGGGTTCTTACCACGATATTTAATTAATTGAGTTGTCTCGATATTTCAACGTTGTTGCAAATGTCATGATCACAAGAAGACTGGATACTGCGGGTCGATTTAAGAGCAAACAAATCTGTCTACCCTCTTTCTCGTTCGCTTTTGGGTAGTACCACTGGAACTCAAACTCACATCACGACAGACCACACTCACTGTATCTACAAGACTCTCTGTCTTAGTGACTGTTGTTTAATTAAATATCGTGGTAAGAACCCGTTGAAAATGCATGAAATTAAAACAAAAATAGTAATAAAAAATCCAAAATTGTAATAAATAAACATTTTAATTTGTGACCTAGATGTTCTTATATAATAATACAAAACAATGATTACGATTGTATAATATACCTACTTAAAAAAACTATCAATAAAATATCATTTTTCGCTCTAAAAGAAGTTATAAAAATGAGATCGACCAATAAATTTAATAACATAAACATTTACAACAAAATGTGCGTAAAACCGACATAATATCAATTATAAAATATAATCATTCTAATAACCATAAAGCATGATTCACGATACACCGTACCATGACAGGACTGGGGCGTATAAAATCTTACACAATATGAATCGTGCTTAAAGTAATTCACGTGGTGCATTTGATATTTAGCATCAACATGGTCCTAGTAGGACACAGTGTATCGTGAATCATGCTTATAACTTTACAAGAAATAAATTCAAATTGATTATAGAAGATATTTCAACGAATGTATACAATAGGATGAGTACTTGTTGAGATTCTTTGTTATGGTAAAATAAATGTATTCGAGTTTCAGTAGTAACATGGAGATGTTTTAAAAAGAGGGTAGACTGTTTTTTCAGTTTTCTCAACTACCCGCAGTATACAGGGTGATTTGTTAAAGAAGGTACATATTGAAGGAGGGTGATGAGTACTCTGTTCTAATACGAAATATTATAAAAAATAGGTAAAATTACAATTTTTTTTTTAAATCTAAATTCGTCAAAACTTCCTCAAACATAAACAATTTCGGCTTAAAGAGTGTTGAGTAACGACCTCTAGTGATCTCGCGCACCCCACACCTCCGCCACACCCATCAGCTGTCGAAAAACCATCATTTTGCAAGAATTTTAGATATTTTTAAGTTGCGATTACTAAGGCATTAAGCCATATTCTTTGGTAATAATATTTTTACTGGTCGTATATAACCATCAGCTACCATGACCTTCAATATGTACCCTCACTAAAAAATCACTCTGTATAAGGATCATGTAAAAAACGAACTCATATGTTTCATACATTACATAGGTAAGTAATATTATGCTAACATGTATTCATATGCTATAAATATGGTTAATGGTCCATTTTAATATGTTTTAGATATTTTTGAATAACTATATTATAATATATTTTTGCTTTAAGCCGTATCGTCAATATCTAATATATAAAATTCTCGTGTCACAGTTTTCGTTGTCATACTCCTCCGAAACGGCTAGACCGATTTTGATGATTTTTTTGTGCTTATCCGGTATCTAAGAGAATCGGCCAACATCTATTTTTCATCCCTTTATGTTAGGGGTAGTCCACCCCTATTTTTTTTTTATTTTTTCGACGCAGACGAAGTTGCACGGGGCAGCTAGTTTTTATATATTTCTGCTTAAAGCCAATAGTCAAGTTTGTTTTATATATTTGGATATATTACACAAAAACAACACATCATTATGCATAATACAACAATGAAAACGTTAATAATAGGTTTATACATTCAAGAAATCTCGCTTTACAGAAACTGATTTTCAATTAAGTTCCTCTTAATGAGTGTGGTCATTGATAATTTTAATGATGAAATTATTTAAAGTGTGCACGCGAGCACGGCATCCTTTATAGCAGTGTGTGGCGCAAACCCAGATGGAACGAGGGCCCCGAACAGTTTTCGTAGTATAGGTATACCCTCCAAAAGTTAACTGGACTCTACCTCTTCTAGAAGTTATGAACATTCCTGAAAATATATTACCATTAGTTTATTGACGTGACAACGTCTTATAAATTGGTTTGCCGGGTGACACTTCAAGAAACTGCGTTACGCTCCGCTCACGTTATGCGCTCATAATGAGAGCGAGTGAGAGGCACGCGTGCCTTTCACTTTTTATGTCTGTCTCTCTCACTCTTAGGCTGGCTAACCATGCCCGTTCGTTGTCACGTAAAACTTTCGCCCGTATACCGACTTTACAGGCAACCAATTTTTTAAATTGTGATATAAGAAATCGTGTCAGGTCACGAATATAGAAGTCTTGCGACGTGCCGACACAGAAAAATAACTGCTGAAAACCATCAAAAGAAGGAAATTGGAGTATCTGGGGCATATCATGAGAAGCCCGAAGTACGATTTGCTGCACTTGATCGTACAGGGCAAGATCCAGGGGAAGAGAGCTGTAGGTAGAAGGAGAACATCTTGGCTGAAGAGTTTGTGCCAGTGGTTCAACAAAAGCACTCGTGCTTTGTTTCGCGCTGCTGTTTCAAAAGTACAGATCGCCTTAATGATCGCCGACCTTCGATAGAAGAGGGCACGGGAAGAAGAAGAAGGTTACCGTCGCTCATAGATCTCTGCAATTTCAAGGAGCACTAAAGGGTCGCTACTCTGGACCTTTAAGGACCTTCCTTCTATTATGTCAATTGGATACTAAGTTTGTCTCACAATAAAACTATTTTCTAGAGGCAATATTATAAGAAGGTATATAATTAAATGTAAGTGTTGAATTATTTATTTAATTCTATTTATGATACAGCTTAAATAAATCAGTAATAAAACGTTTATCATAATAAGGATATCTAAAATAAACACTGTACTGTACAGTGGCGTAGTTCCTCCATAAGCCTATTCCTGTACTGTACTGTAACAACCCATTACTGCCCACTGCTGAGCTCAGGTCTCCTCCGAAGAGGGGTTAGGCATAGTCCACCACGCTGGCCCAATGCGGATTGGGGACTTCACATATCTTCAAAGGATTTTAGAACCCTTTTCCGATATGCAGGTTTCCTCACGATGTTTTCTTTCACCGTTTTTAGCCAGTGGTGTTATGAAAAATTGCACATAAATCTTTTTCATATTAAGATTTAGAGGTACAAGCTGGTCGGTTTTGAACCCGCGGTTTTGAGCCTATTCTTAACGGCTTCCTTTTGAATACTCGTACCACTGTTACTCGAATATCCTCAAGGCATCTTGACTTGCCTCTTTAGAAACATTACCTTCCTTTACGTTACTCTATCAATTGATTTCTACCCACTGCTGCGGTCGAGTTTCCTCTGTGGAGGGAGCAGTCTAATGCAGGACTTGATTTGTCTTCAAAAAGTTTATTCCTTCTCCAATATTCAGATTGAAAACGTAAAATAATTTTAGAATAAATAACGTTTAATTTATAAATCTTACATTTATTCAGTCGAAATCATAAAAACAAAATATTTGTACACAACTGTAGCCTATTATTATAATTGTTTACAATATTCAAATAGTTCATTTCAGATCCCATATGTTAGTTAATTTATACATATTTTCACAGTGCAATTTTCCTTCGATCGAATTTCTTTAGTTTTTAAATAGTATTGAGTTAATATACATATATTATTAATGACGCAAGTACACGGGGAAACATACAAGTATTAAAGTTACTACAAAGACATGTCAGCAAAAGTAGCATTACCACATTATATTGAAAATCTTTATCACTATATCATTTTGCATACTGCAGTGACGAAGGCTCCAAACAACTCCATTCCTACAGGCTTCTCCTTAGCTGATCATAGACTAACAAGACATACAACCAAGGATTTTGTCAGTACAGTTTATGGTTCTTGTTAAAATCTCATACATTTCTAGAAAATTGTCACTTCGCTACTGCCTTCAATAACTATTTTCTAACTTTACAGAGTATCTATTCATTACAGGATAATGATTGTGTTCGTTCTTTATTTTGATGATATGACTATTAAATGTGTGTATCACGGCTCGACATCCCTTCGTATTATGCGTAGAACAGATCCATCTTGTTTTCATTCCTGTTAAATTCTGAACGCAGAAGGTGTAGTCGCCGAATTTGAGAAGAGTTCTCCCGCGAGCTGATTTTACGTATACAACTGTAAACAATATAATAACTCAATAACACTATATAGGTACTTAAGGTTTATTAATGACTTTTATATTGAAAAATAAAATATGAAAGTTTAAAATATAGTTTATTAAGACTATGAAAGCAGACACAAGTACAATCAATTACAATACTTATAATCAAATTTGCTTCAATACTACTACAAACTAAACTCTTCATTCACCATAGACAAACCACGGAGTCAAGGAAAGTAAAATTTGAAATCTTAGGCTTTTTCTGACATGAGAATCACCGGTATCTTTAATGTAAAATTACATTGATTACCGACAACCCATTTTATTCCTTTTTCTTAAGTTATGATACACAAACAATAGAATAAAAAAATAGAAAAATACGAGTGAGACTCGCGCATGAGGGGTTCCGTATCATTATCAGTAACTTAATCTTTTAATTGATTACATTCAAAGACAAGCTTAAAGCTAAATATTTTTTAAATATGTCATATGTTAAAGCCTGTCACTCTAATGTATATTGAGCAAGAGACGGTAAAAGAATCAAGTTTGTTGTACGGAAGCTCTGTTAAATTTGTCCTTGTCCTTCTTCAAACGAGGCTTGAGGAGGGTCCTTAAAGTTAGGTCGTAGGTAGCGACCCCTCAATGTTCCCTGACATTGTAGAGGTTCATGAGCGACGGTAAGCACTTACGATCAGGTGGCCCGTTGGCTCGTCTGCCTACAAGGCAATAAAAAAAATATATATTAATTTTATTCTACATAGACATAGACATTCTTTATTTGTGAAGAAAAAGAAAGATACAAAACACATAAAAAATAATACACAAAAAATAAGAGACAATTACTACTTTTAGCCCTTCTGTTATAGCGTCAATAGAAATACATCACCTAGTTACATTTTGTTGTATTAAAAAAACAGTACTAATAAAGTTCGCTAACAACCTGTTTATAAAACCATATTTAAATCATTAGCCAAATTTATAAGGTATTTCATGATTATGTTCATTATTGATCTTGATGACGGTATCATCGATGGTAACAGCGACTGCGCGACACTTCTTATTGTTATGAGTTGAACAGATCCACCTGGATTTGACTCCAGCTACGCTTTTGAGACAGAATGTGTATCCGTCGACGTATAGCAGAGTTTTACCTCGACGAGACTTCACGTAGGTAACTGAAATAAGACATTTAATATTAATTTTCTTTTAGATATTGACAAAAGTTGTAAAATAAATAGAGATGATGAGTATTAAAAATGTAATTTGTAATCGTCTGCCTACATGGAAATAAAAAACTTGAGAGGTGTCATGGGACACCCGAATAGAACGAAGTTCCTTTCGATTAAAAGATATATTATAATTTTTTTCCTAACGTAACGCGCGATAAGGAACGTGTTTTAAAAGATTTTGATCACAACGCCAACTAGCGATAATCATCTAAAACAAAAGAAGTGTCGTGACAACTTTTCGTAAGATTTTTTTCCGTCTAGCCCCCTTTCACAACGCACGATAAGGAACTTCGTTCCAAAAAAAATACACCAAAAAGTAAGCACGCAGAATTTCATTCGCCAGTTCTTCTCGGAACGAAGGCTAATCTTGTGAACTTGTAGTAGTTTTTTTTTAATGACTTTCAAATTGGATGTATCCACATGGTCCACATCAACTTTATTCGATATACAGTATGACTTAAGTAAACTTATTCAGACACTCGCGGTTTTCTATAATACTTTCATGCATTTTCATGCTAAACACAACAGTCACTAAGGGTTCATGCTCAGAGAGTCTTGTAGATACTGTGAGTGGGTGGTCGTGATGTGAGTTCGAGTTTCAGTGGTACTATCCAAAAGCGAACGAGAAAGAGGGTAGACAAATTTGTTTGCTCTTAACTCGACCCGCAGTATCCAGTCTTCTCGTGATCATGACGTTTGCAACAACGTTGAAATATCGAGACAACTCAATTAAATATCGTGGTAAGACCCCGTTAAAAATGCATGAAAGTATGACTTAAGTATCTCACAATTGATAATTGCTACACGTATTGAAGTCTACATGGGGTAATGTTAATACCCTTCACCCTTTTTAAGAACCGGTTCGCTTAAGCCCTGCATTTGCATCTTTGCTAGAATGAGCTCACGAGCTCAGTTTTGTAGGGTAGGTAGCAGCTGCTTGTGATCTGAATAGCGCAATGACCATCTGCCCCTGGTGCAAAATAATTGGTGCAATGGGCTATAGTTGTTGAATTAAAAGTTGATGACAGATAAAGGTCAACTGCTAACAGGCTATTATTAGTGCTTGTGTGCTGTTGTGTAATAAAGACTGTTTTTAAATTAAATCACTGGTTGTTTTGTGTGTAATAAATAATTTGTTTACACCAGAATCAGATAGTGTTTTGTTTCTTTCGTTTTATATTCTTTATTTTTATTTAGCGTTATTAATTTTATTTTTTTGTTAAATAGTTTAAATTCTTCTATTGTCTCTGGCTGTGAAACTGAAACCATTTGTAATCTCTTATTGCGGTCTCCCGCGATACAGGTCTGACCTAGTGCGGGGACCATTGTCAAAGATGTATCAGTTGTTTGTAAAATTCTGTTAATAAAGTATTTTGTACTTTTTTTTTTTTAAGCTTTTCACTGTTTATGTGTAATTTTAAAATAATCACTGGTTTAATAACTTTTAGTTAGAATATTCGGCAATTTATATTACAACAGCATTTCCCTTCTAAACGTAATTTTATTCCGTAGCATAACAATATCTTCAGTCTATTATTTCAATAACAAGAAATTAATGTAATTATCAACGTAGAAAAAAAGAGATGTAGGTATAATTTTCTTTATAAAACTTTATTGAAACAACTTTGTTTAACAAAAAGACGTGTCACTCCGTAACTAATTATTAGTATTTATAAATTATCTATGGACGGGGTCGGACGCTGAATGTAAGCGGTTGGAGATTTTAGTGCGGTTCAAGTCGTAGCGTATTTGGGAAACCGACGATTCCCTCCAACTCTGCTTAAGTCCAATAATGTAAAGGTATCAACAATTTACATATTTAAACACTCGCAGGTATCTACATCACTTCACAAATGATATGTGAGTTAGAGTTCCAGTGGTACCGGCAAACGAACAATAAAGAAGGTAGACAGATTTGTCTGTGATCATGGCGCTTGCAGTGTTGAAATATCGAGATCGCTCATTTAATATAATCGTGGTAAGAACCCGTTTAGTAATTATGCAAGTGATTCAAAGGTATAAAACGACCCGAAACATTACATAGAATCTGCCTCCCTGTTGTATATACTTTGCTTTGGGGCGCTTAGTTTGTGGTTATGCACATTGTTTAATATAATGATTTCATCCTCCAATGTGTGGACATAAGCCCGGCATTTCTTGTGGTTGTGGGTGGAGCAGACCCATCTTATTTTAGGGCTGGTGCCAGATCCTTTGCAGAATGTGTGCCCGTCGATTTTAAGTAGAGTCTTCCCTTTCTGTGATAGGACGTAGGACACTGAAAAAAAATACGTTTTATTATGTCCAAATTCCTTTTTAGGATGTTGGTGAGATAATGGCTCAAGTTGCGGAATACAATGAACAATAGTTAACTTCATTACTTTCAATTAATTATTTTAGACGCCCATAAATTCCTTGAGAAAAATTTCGGGCAGCTACAGCAGTGGTAGCAAGAGATTTTGAAGATAATCTATAATATACAAATTATGAAGCTGCAGAGTTTGTTTGTTTGAACGCGCTAATCTCAGGAACTACTGGTCTGATTTGAAAAATTCTTTCACTGTTGGAATCGTTTATTGAGGAAGGCTATAGGCTCTTTTGTATCCCACTGTGACGCAGACGAAATTGCGTCACCTAGTCTATAATTTAAAATTAAACGCAAAATGTGTTAGTAAGCACATAACTCTCTTATAAGTTAATGTCCGTGGTGCTTTCTCAACTCAGGAGTAATGCATTTTCAATTTTATTTTATTGTCTCCCGCTTTGTGTGTACTAATGTTTTCCTACTCCTTCTATCACCTTCTGATTAAATTCGTTGCGGGGTCTAAGACAAGTTAGCTTTCCCTCGGGTTCCTGAGCTTCACTGCTCAGAGTCATTACGATGGTCGCCGCTGTGGATCCTGGCTACACAGGAGTTACAGTGGTGGGAGGTGGACAAATACCCGAAGCGCATAACTCATCAACCAGGTCCAATTTGGCAAATTCAATGTCGAATGTTATTTTAAAAGGTAAAATTGTTGGTGTTGTATATGGCTTACGCAGATGAAGTCGCGGGCAGCTAGTCAGTAATAAAACATTCTTTTATCTATGTATTATATTTCGGCTAGCCAAAATAATTATGTTTTAATATCATAGTACAGTTATATAATATCACTGAGATACATTTAAAATATAATCATTAAGCATTCGATTCATGATTATGTATGTTTTCAACTTTGATTAATTCGTCTTGAAATGTAACCGCTTTGGCCTTGCATCCTCTCCCGTTGTGAGTGGAACATATCCAATGGGTTTTTAGGGCAGCGATCCTTTTGAAGCAGAACTTGAAGCCGTCAATAAGCAGAAGGGGTTTCCCACGAGCTGACGTCACAAATGACACTGTGGATTCTGTAATAGAAGATTGTACTGTTATATTATGCCATTATTAGTCCTCTGGAAAGTGAGTTTGGAATATAAGTGGGCAGTCTTGTAGCGTCTCTGATCGTTTTATGCATACTTCACGGGTTCTGACTGCGGTTTTTAATTATGTTAGTGGTATTTTTTTTTGCAAATATCTTGATCTCGACAATGTAACCCATCTAAAGCATTAATAGCTACTGGTATGAAATATGGAAAATTGTGTGTGTGAATTTCCTAATCCACGAAAAATGTCTAGAATAGATAAGGTTGTTCAAGGAAGGATTTTAATAACTATTCCGTAAAGGCAGCACCCTAATTAAGATTGTACGTACCATGATATAACAAACAAAACAGTTTTTAAAACAAAAAAGTCTAATTGTATCATAATTTATTTCAAGATGCAAAAAATAACAAATTTAAAAAACCTTTATAACAAAAAAAAATTAAGAAATTATTCCCATTGAAAACATTGAGGCACGTCATGATTATGATAATTATTCAGCTTTATCACTGTTCCTTCGTAGGTATGTACCACAGCACTACATTTCTTCTTATGATGGGTAGAACAATACCATCTCGACTTCACACCTGAACTCTTGCAGAAGAACGAGTAACCGTCGACAATCATGAGCCGTTTACCTCGAAGTGATTTCGCAAAAGCCACTGAAATTTAAAATAATCGTTTAAGAAGAAAGATCTGGAGTGGTGGCCACGAACCGGTAAGCGCAATGTTGGTAGACCCCCACAAGATGGACCTACGATATGGTCAAGATCGCGGGAGGTCACTCGATACACATGGCGCAGGACCGGTCGATGTAGCGAGGTTTGGAGGAGGCCTATATCCAGCAGTGGACGTCTATAGGCTGATGGTGATTAAAACATTTAATGTACGGGGACTAGAGCAATAGTTTAAAACTTGTAAATACTGATTCATGGAAAGTAAATTTATTTAATTCTAATTTGTTCTAATGTTTAATATGCTTATATGGAAATCGATATGTACGATTTGATTTCTGGACTTTCACTGGCAGATAGCTTAGGTAACGGCGGGTCAGCTAGTATTACTTATATTCTCTTAAATGATGTTAAGCGGTAGGTCAACCTCTATTGTTTGTTCGTCAAAGAACTCTTGCAGAAACTCGACACATTACCCCACATAACCCCATGCAGGAGTCTGATCTCAGCCGAGTTACGATCGCTGAGTGTTAACGGTTTTAGTGCGGTTCAAATCTCAAATACCCCATTAGCGAGGCAGGTAGTACCGCAACAATTTTCTCCTACTCAAAACCTTTAAGCCAAAACTATTTCTACAAACAATGTGACTTACCACTACCATCTACCTCCATTACCACTTCAAACCTCAATATCTAAATGTGAAAAAGATTTATGTGCAATTTTTCACATCACCACTGGCTAAAAACGGTGAAGGAAAACATCGTGAGGAAACCTACATATCGGAAAAGGGTTCTAAAAATCCTTTGAAGATATGTGAAGTCCCCAATCCGCGCTGGGTAAGCGTGGTGGTCTATGCCTAATCCCTCTTCTGAGGAGACCTGAGCCCAACAGTGGGCAGCAATGGGTTAGTACAGGAATACACAGTATGAGATTGGATGTCATTTTGTGAAATATACTAGACAAAAATTTCAATCATATAGTTAATTTATATGCTAATTCTTGTAAAGAAATCCTGAATAAATAAATAAAACCAAAATAAACACAAATCAACTGTAATGTAATTGCTTGGACGTGTACATTTGGTTTAGGTTTTTTGTTATTATTTCTTCACAGATTTTTATAATCATAATCTACAGTAATCATTCCAATGATGCACCTAATTCGGGGCTGATAAATTAGTAATTTTTCTAAACACTATTTTAACATTGTTTCACAATTTTAATTATAATAGGATCAATCAATCTAACGTGGCACCTAATTCCGAGAGAAAAATAAGTATCTTTTAAAGTATTATTTCTATACCCATGCTAATGTTCTTTAATCATTAAAAAAAACTTGAAAAGTGTCATGGGACACCCGAATAGAACGAAGTTCCTTTGGATTAAAAGATATCTTATAATGTGTAACGCGCGATAAAGAACGTGTTTTAAAAGATTTTGATCACAGCGCCATCTAGCGATAATCATCTAAAACAAAAAAGTGTCGTGACAACTTTTCGTAAGATTTTTTTCCTTCTAGCCCCCTTCCGATAACGCGCGTTAAGGAACTTCGTTCCAATTATTAAAATAAGATCATCAACAATCACTTTAACATTTCCACATACTTTTCACATATTATAAGAGTCATAAATTAATTATTTTTAAGTATCTTTTTCTTAACACCATGTTGATGTTCATTTATTATTTTTACTGGCTCATCATTTACTGTAACCACTTTGGCTTTACACCCTTTGTGGTGGTGGGTGGTACAAACCCACGTGGTTTTGGTATTGGTTTTCTTTTTTGGGATAAAAGTGTAGCCATCGACAAAGAGCCTATGTTTGCCTGCCGTCCGTGAGATGAGGTGGGACTTTGTGGGTTTTTTATCTGAAACATATAAAACTGTGCAGTTTTTACTAACTTAAATAACATAATACTAGTAATGAAATATAGTAACTACATTGCTTATCAAAATTATATCGATTAAATTTTAATCTATGTGGTAGTTGTGACGTTGTAGGTAGGTAGATAGATCTACTTAACCGATTTCGACAATTTTTTTTAATTAATAAGAAGCTATGTTATTTGTACTTCCTAATAAATCTTATAAAATTGGTAGAAATCCTAACTAAAATTGATTCACCCAAAAACGGTAAGACGTTCAGTCGAATTGAGCATTTGTATGTAATAAATAAAACAAAATAAAGTATATTTTCATCAAAAATATATTTCAACAAGTTTCAAAAATATACATACACCTAGTATCATATATTTTTCAATACATTAAACATAACAGTCCAATAACAACATAATTTTCCACAATAGTATTAATTTAACCTATACCCATTCAAATAAAACGTTATACATACATAACGTCTAATATAATCTATACAGGGTGGATCTGTACTTTGGACAATCTGACGTGGGGTGAATGACATGTTAAAATAAAACTAAGAACCACTTTTATTTAAGAAATATGATTAAAAAAAAAATTCATCATAATATGGAAGTCCGCAACGATAGTCGTAAGTTTTCCATACAACGTCAGAAAAAAAAGTTAAACCGATCCAAAAAATAAAAATGGTGCTAAGTTGTATTTCGACAGGTCATTCACCTCACGTCAGGTTGTCCAAAGTTAAAGATCCACCCTGTATAGACACTTTAGATTTAAAATAAAATAACAGTAACTATAACAATACTTTAAACGTATTTTTTCATCATACCTAAATAACGAATAATATTTTCCTTTCAGATATAAAACTAGTAGGTACTTAATTAATCTTCAGGTTAGGAAGACCTAAATATAAAGTCTATAAAAAGGCAAACCGTTCGGCTCAAGACATTTAATAATTTTACAATATACTTAACACTATTACAATTTTTTATTTTATCAGTGAGCACCTTTATATTTCCCTTCAAATTCGATTTAATTTTGGAACGAAGTTCCTTATCGCGCGTTGTGAAAGGGGGCGAGACGGAAAAAATTCTTACGAAAAAGTTGTCACGACACTTTTTTTGTTTTAGATGATTATCGCTAGATGGCGCTGTGATCAAAATATTTTATAAAACAATTCCTTATTTTGTTTTATATGATTAATGCTAGATGGCGCTGTGATCAAAAAATTTTATAAAACAATTCCTTATTTTGTTTTATATGATTAATGCTAGATGGCGCTGTGATCAAAATATTTTAACTAAAATTTTATTACAATTCTCTCACTAATTAATCGAAAGGAACTTCGTTCCATCCGGGTGTCCCTTGACACCTCTCAAGTTTTATACTTCATCAAAGGCTCCAACATCTAACACTAGTCTAAACCAGCATAATGATTATGATAGTTCCTCATCCTGATAACACTTCCTTCCACCGTATGGACAACTGCAGTACATCCTCTGGAGTTATGAGTAGAGCATTTCCACTCAGTTTTATACCCTGAACTTCTCTTATGACAGTAGGTAAAACCACCTATTCTCAGCAGCTGAGTTCCACGTCTTGACACCACGTATGTCGCTGAAATGTTTTAGGAGCATTAAATGGTGTTTAAAAGTCTTAGAAATTGTTTTTTTAATAAGTATGGTACGTTTACCTTTAATCTTAATAGGTTGATATATGAAATGATTAGATTTAGATCTTTAAAATTTACTTACTGTTTTAAAAATAAGAAGGTACATTAATTATGTTATCCTGTATTTTGATTCAGTTTATGTATCTTCAATAGTTCGTTTCATTTGACGAATGTGAACTAGGTAACTACTTCATTTGAATTGATTTCAGCCGTAATGAAATTACGATTACAATTAAAAATTTTATTAAAGATTTTGATTTTATAATTCGATACTTGGTAAGTGTCGGTCTTAGGTATACCTGATATAGGTTATTTTTCTGACTTTGTAGTTGACACTGAAATCTGGTAGAACAACGTTTGTTGAAAAAATGTAGTACACATTTAATATAACAACGACACAGAATAAAAACAATACATAAATAAAACTAAAATAATACTCCAAGTTTATTTTACGTTAACTTTACAAACTATCACAAAAAATGAATGAGGTAGGTAAAAGGAAAACTTAATTCAACAATGAAATCTAGCATCTAAACTATATCAAGCCTCTACATTGGACTAGTAATACATTTACCTATCGCATATGCCGCTTGGGTAATTATTGACCCACTTCCAAAAAAGGAGGGGGTACTCAATTCATTTGTATGATTTTTTTTTATCGAACAAGTACTTTTGGATGTGTTTAATAATTTTTATTTATAACGGACGAAATTTCACGATTCGCTGTGCTGTTTTTCTTTTTATATGATCCGATTTCGATGATTGATTTTTATTAGGAAGCAGACACTTTGGACAATATTTTATATAAATTTGTAAAAGATCTGACTGGTACTTTCTGTGCTATTCTTGAAAAATGGAAGTCGGTCGTTTTCATTTTTGTAATACAAATATCATTTTTTGATAATAAAACTCACAGAACATGGTTATGTACATTATGAATTTTAACAATATCATAGTCTATAGTGTAAATACGAGCGCAACATCCTTTCGAGTGGTGAGTTGAGCATTTCCACAAAGTTTTCAACCCACTCGTCTTCTTAGCGAAGAACCTGTACTCTCCCATTTGGATTATATGTTTGCCTCGTCTGGATATCGAGAAAATCGCTGAAAATAGGAAGTTTTAACATAATAATGTATTTAAATGTTGCTTGAGTATATTGAGATTGAAATATGTAGTTTAGAAATTCAAAGCTTGTAAACAGTGGCGCATATTGCACATTAAATTGATGCACACTTAGACGGAGCATTACAGGCCGTATCTTTATTTCGATACAAAATTTGTTTTTTTACATGTCGTCTAAATGTGTTTGAAATTAATTCAAAACTTGGACAAATTGGAGTTACCTATACAACACTTTTACCTTTTATCTCTAGTAGTCCATCCATACTAATATTATAAATGCGAAAGGAACTCTGTCTGTCTGTCTGTCTGTTACGCTTTCCCGCTTAAACCTTTCAACTGATTTTGATGAAATTTGGCTTAATCTTTAGACCCTCAGAAAGAACATCAACTTTTTAATTTAAAGTGACGCAGACGAAGTTACACGGAGCCGCTAGTAATCTATATGAAGAATTCGGACCCCTTAAAACAACAATGTATTTTTTTGCACTACTGTATAGCCAATGTATAAGATGTTGCTGAATATAAAGTATATTCCTCCCAACTTTCAAAAGAAAAAAGAGATTGGTAACTTGGGTATTTGTTTTTGCTGCAACCTAAGAAATATGAAAATCAGATCATTATAAGATTGTTTATTTTAGAATACAAATTGTGGAAAAAATATAAGAACAGAAAAGTAGTAACACTAAACGATTCACTGCGATCTAATGATGCTAAGAATAGACACTACGTCACAATAAAAGCGCTTAAATAAGTCAGTCTCTAATTAGCAAAAATTATAATCCTCAAGGTCTTTGTTCTCCCCGACCATGAATCTTTAATTCAATATAATAAGATCATCTAGCGTGGCTTTCCCTAATGATATAAACTTTGTTCTCCATTCTTCTGGTTATTATTGTTCTATTTTCTCATCTTTTGTGTAAACACTGCTTCATGTTGGTGTAAATTATTTATTCTTACAATTTCATCATTAAAAGTTGTAATGCGAGCAGGACACCCTCTCGCGTGATGAGTGGAGCAACTCCATAAGATCTTAAAGCCGTTTCTTTTTTTGGCAAAAAACGTGTATTCTCCGATCTTCATTAGAGTATTCCCTTTTTGAGACGTTACATATTCCACTGAAATGTAGGTAAGATGATTATTTCTGTCTAAATTCTTAAACAATAAAATATTGGTATGAATAAGACCTTTACTGAACATTATAAAGTGATCTTCAATATTTTTTAAGTATCTGAGTGTGTAAGTTTGGTAAGTGATTACCGTCGCCTATGAACCTCTGCAATGGAAGAACTTTGGAGGGTGTTACCTATCACCTACTACACAATATGTACATATTATGACTATTCTTAAACCTCGTTTAAAAAGACTCCATTTAAATTTATTTATGGATGTATGTATCTTTGCGTGGATCAAAACCAACTCATTGTAACAAAATTATTTATCTACCTATTCAGACACCCGCGGTTTTCTGTAATACTTTCATGCATTTTCAACGGGTTCTTACCACGATACTTAATTAATTGAGTTGTCTCGATATTTCAACGTTGTTGCAAACGTCATGATCACGAGAAGTCTTTTCGTGGTAAGAACCCGTTGAAAATGCATGAAAATTATTTATTTTTCAGATTTGTGTTAGTCAAGGAAATAAATTAAATTATCTGTTAACTTTAATACAAATATATTTTCTTAAATCTATGATGTTAAATTAACATCGTTTTTGTTTGGAATGATGATAAAATTTTACTTATTACTAAGGAAAATGTTATAATTTATAACATGACATTTAATTCATATTTAACAACACATAAAATTAAGCACCTGATAATAAATTCAGACAGATATTCTATTCTAATAATATCAAATCAAATAAACATAATAAATTGACAAAAATCATTTAGTAAATTAAGTACAATCCAAAAAAAAATAGTTCAGAACATCAACATGAGGACTTGTACAATCAGCCTCATTAATGCATATCAACCAAAAAAGCGAAATTCGCTTGCACGACAATACAGGGACGTGATCAAGTGATTTATTAATGTTTTTAAGTACAACGAACCCAAACACGACTGGTCTATCTTGTTTAGCACAAGAGTTTCTATGACCACCTTCCGAATCCATAATCAAATCAGCGCCATTTTGTCATATTATTGCATTATCACGCGATATACACCTGAGTTTAAAATATCAACTCAATCGGAAACCGAAAAGTTTGTCAAATTTAGATTGCAAGATTTTACCTGAATTTACATAATTAAAACCAGTGCAAGTTAATATAAAGCTTGTAAAAAGGCAACCAACGAATTTTAAAACTACGTTAAATATGACGTATGACCTATATAACTATGTGCTGGAATAAAATACATACCAACATCTTTTTTTCATTAAAAATATACTATAATCTAATATACTCATGCTACATTCATTTCCTACCCTGTTACCTAACATAACAAGACACCACATGTGAGGTTCCCATAAGAAAAATAAATAGAAGTCTGATGGAAGCAAACAACAAGATTTACTGAGCCTCGCTCGCTAATCGCTCGCTCGATAATCGCAATAGGCTGATATGAAATTTACTACTAATGAAGAATGAAAGAAGAATTAAAAAAGTCTAATGTAGGGACCAATGTATTAAATTACAAAAATCCGTTAAACTAATCGCTGTTTTACCATTTTATAGTATATCTCTCAATACCGAAGCATTCTTATGAGTATGTAACTTAGGACAGGCAGAGCGAACTGAAAGCGAGGTGAAGTGTTGATATTTTTTCCACGATTAAATCTAGTAAAATAGTAAAGTGATTTGAAGCGATCGTGTGAAACCACGCTTCGCTACGCTTTCGCTGTCTCTTCGTCATCAGTCTACAAAGTGTGCACATCATTATGAAACACAACTTCATCGTTTAAAGTATGCACGATAGCCCTGCATCCTTTCCTCTCGTGTGTACTACACCGCCATCTTGTCTTGTTTTCTTTGTCTTGCCCATTAAATCTATATTTCACGCCGTTCATTAACAACACACGGTTTCCCCTTGAAGACATGACAAACCTGTAGTGTACGACTTTTTCTGAAAAGTATAAAGAACTGGTTACTGTTGAGATTGACACTTTTTTAACATATTAGATCGCTCGTCCAACACACGTAAAAAACAAATGACGGTGACGGCCGGGCTACATGTAAATGGGGGTTTTGTATGCATTGTCCGGCATTGAAACTATGTGAAACACCGTTTGACAGTTGACCTACCAGTTGTCATTTGTGTACATTGGAAGTGG
The DNA here is from genome assembly GCA_030269945.2 of Trilocha varians. NCBI lineage: Eukaryota > Metazoa > Arthropoda > Insecta > Lepidoptera > Bombycidae > Trilocha > Trilocha varians. The sequence continues at coordinate 2,683,542 of AP028259.1, forward strand.
GCGAGCCAATACGTATACCGTATACGTAAACGAAACCAGTAAGTTTTAAACTTATTCAGACACTCGCGATTTTTCATCGTTGTTGCAAACGTCATGATCACGAGAATACTGGATACTGCGGGTCGATTTAAGAACAAACAAATCTGTCAACCCTCTTTCTCGTTCGCTTTTGGGTATTAGGTACTACTGAAACTCGAACTCGCACCACGACACACCACACTCACTGTATCTACATGACGTTTGGCGTTTGCAACATCATTCAAATATCGAGACAACTCAATTAATTAAATATCGTAGTAAGTTTTAATGAATTTTCTCTTCGTATTTAACCTTTCCTGGTCTGTCACAAATATCTCAAGGCTAAAATTAGCCATATCGTTTCAGCAGAACTCGACTTTTAGTCAGACTAACAAACAGCAATTAATTTTACACGTTCAAAAAAAAAATTGCATGATTCTCAAGTGAAATGGAATTTTAATGTCGTTTTTCTTACTTCGTTTCACACTGATATTTGGAGCACAATGGATCGTCTGATGTAAATTCGACTATTGAATAAACGCTTTTGACATTGACAGTTTTTATAAGCTCAATTTTATAATCTATAGCGAGACCCATAACTAAATAATCCAATTTTAGATATCCACTCAACTGGGATCGGCAACCAAATTGGTTTGTTTACTTTTGCCAAGTCTGTGGCAGAAGCCAAAATTGACCACAGTTCAAAAACTTGTTTTGCTTAAATTGTTTAATTGTCTCATATTTTACACTGGCAATATATTTTCACTGAAAATGCAATACAGCATTGTTTAATAATAAAGATTTACAAAAATATAAGGTTTAATTAAAAATCAAAATTAAAAATTATTGGAAAAAAATGTTTTTAAAAAGGGGCTCAAATACGGTATTGATTCCAAACGAAGTCCCCAGTTTCGCCATCTAGCGAATAGTGACGTTCCCAGTTGAGTGGTTAACATGGTATTTTCATCTGTGATTTCGCGAATCAGATAAAGTCAAGGTGTTTAATTTTGAATGTATTCTTTTTTGTTACTTATGTTCACATTGTATACGTTTTTGAAGCGCAATGGATCATCTGGCGTAAATTTGACTAATGAACTATGATTATTGAGATAACATTGATTATCGTTCTTGCTGTCAATTAAAAAACCATTGAAAAAATAATTTAATTTTAATAACACTGTAAATAACACTCTTAATTATTATAAAATTGCATACATTAATGATATATTAAAATATACTTAGTTTTTTCCATAATTCTATAAATTAACAGTTAAGTAACTAAGTAAAATTATTATAAAATTATACAAGTATTGGAACGGAGTCCCTTATCGCGCTTTATCGAAAGGGGGCTAGACGGAAATTCTTATGAAAAAGTTGTCACGACACTTTTTTATTTTAGATGATTATCGCTAGATAGCGCTGTGATAAAAGTTATAATAATTATTGGAGATTCAACGCTAGGCTACCGACTCAAGAGAGGGGGTGAGCCCATTTCACATCTCTTGTACATGGATGATCTCAAATTATTTGCTTCTAAAAAATCTGACCTAATATCTTTACTCAAAATAACCGACAATTTTAGTAAAGCTATTGGAATGGAATTCGGAGTAGATAAGTGTGCGGTCATAGATATACAGAGAGGTAAAATTGTAAACTCGGAGAGTTTGCAACTTAGCCAATGTGAGGTGCTCAGATCTCTTTCTGAGTCGGAAACCTACAAATACCTTGGAATGTTCGAAGCTTTGAGTATAGTCGATGCAGATATGAAACAATCGGTGAAGGATCGTTTCTTCGGCCGCTTGGTAAAGGTTTTGAAAAGCCTCTTATCTGGCGGAAACAAGATCCGAGCCTTCAATGGTTGGGTCATGCCTGTACTGACGTACTCCTTTGGCATTCTAAAGTGGACGCAATCAGAACTAGATGCCCTGGATAGAAAAGTTCGGCGACTGCTGACGGCATACAGGATGCACCACCCACGTTCATCTGTTATGAGGTTGTATATTCCTCGGAAGTGTGGGGGTCGTGGCATGTTAAATGTCAAGGACCTACACAACCGAGAGGTAAACAACCTTCGGGAATATTTCCTTAAGGTAAGCGTGGGTATGTACCGTAATGTAGCAGCAGTTGATAAGGGACTCACTCCGCTGTCCTTAGCGAACGAGAATTGGCGGACGCTAAAGGTAATGAGTGTGGCAGAACGCACGGACGTATGGAAGAGCAAGGAACTACACGGACGGTTCCACCGGGCCCTTATGAGCCCCGATGTAGATCAATTAGCCTCCGTATCTTGGCTACGATACAGTAACCTCTTCGGAGAGACTGAAGGCTTTGTCTTTGCAATTATGGATGAAGTTATCATGACAAACAACTACCGTAAATATATTCTAAAGGATGGGACGGTCGACATTTGTCGGGCATGTCACCGTCCGGGAGAGTCTATTAGACATATCGTTTCCGGTTGTTCTCGTCTTGCTAACGGCGAGTACTTGCACAGGCATAACCAGGTAGCTAAGATTATCCACCAACAACTTGCTCTGAAATACGACCTTGTTGAAGCCGCTGTACCTTATTACCAGTATTGGCCTCAGCCGGTTCTCGATAACGGTCATGTAACGCTCTACTGGGACCGATCTATTATCACTGACAGGACTATTGTTGCCAATAAGCCTGACATAGTGATAATAGATCGGGATGCGCATCGGGCGGTGTTGATCGATGTCACCATTCCACATGACGAGAACCTTGTGAAGGCAGAAAAAGAAAAACTGCTAAAATATTTGGAGCTGGCCCACGAGGTGACCGACATGTGGCGTGTTGAATCGACCATCATTGTTCCGATCGTTGTATCTGTGCACGGTCTAATAGCGAAAAGCTTCGACCGTCATCTAGAGAAGCTTTCGCTCCCCGGCTGGGTAAAGGGCCTGATTCAGAAGGCGGTCGTTCTTGACACGGCACGTATTGTGAGGAGGTTCCTCTCTCTTGAGCCCTGACCACTGATGGCTTGGGTCGTAGACCCCGTCTCCAGTGGCCCTCTGTTTTTTATATTGTATTTTTAAATTGATTTTTTTTGTGATTGTTTTTTTAAAAATATAATGTAAAAAATGAGTAAATAAATGAATACAAATAAATAATAATTAGTTAATTTAAAACGTCTATCTCTCTCTCTCTTATATAAGGAACTTCGTTCCATCCGGGTGTTCCGTGACACCTCTCAAGTTTTTTAATAAATTAATTTAAGTACCTTAATAAGTATCTTAATAACCACTGTAGTGGATTATCAATGATTAAAAATTAAGAGATATATTTGAAAAACCTTACATATTGACCATATAGTTTACATACATTTAGGAACAGAAATTGCTTAAAAATATGATTATAATAAAAATATAACTACTATCTTACTAATTTTGAAAGGCACTTTATTTAAGTAATTCAATAATATAAATCTATAAATACAGTCAGGCGCAACGGGCCGCAACGCAACCGAAAAAGTTGAGGCTCATTCTAATTCTTCAAAATGTGCTTTGGTCCAAAATGTACTACAACATTGTTTGACAGATAACTTCAACCTGCTCTAAATTTGGTAAAGCGAAACCAAAGTATTAAACAGTGTTCAATCCATATTGAACATACAAAACTTTTTATATTTTATTTGTATTCAAACTTTTTAGTTTTCGCGATGACTCTGTCTCGCGCTATGGAAAACTAAATTCAAATTCAATTCTATGTCAAAATTCACTTTTCTTTCTATCCATGTAGAGATTAGTCGCATTTTATTTTTCTTATAATTAATCTATTTATTGTATTCCATAAATACAATAAATAAATTAATTATTATGTTGTGGTTTCAATAATATCTGCAACAAACAGTCTTAAACATTTTTCAAAGTTTAGGATGATTCCCAATAATCCTTACTAATATTATAAATGCGAAAGTAACTCTGTCTGCCTTTCAAAGATATGTCAAGGAGCGCACACAATCAGGTAAGCCGCTATGCAATAAAATTTCTCAGGGTCTAAAGATTGTCTGTACCAAATTTCATCAAAATCAGTTGAGCGGTTTAAGCGGGAAAGCGTAACAGACAGACAAAGAGAGTTTCGCGTTTATAATATTATTAGGGATAAAATAAGTTAAAACAGTGAAACCTGGTTAAGTGAGACATCAAGGGACCTGCAATGTCATTTCACTTATAGAGGTATTCCACTTACCCAGTGTCTCAGATATACAGGTATAAATAAATATCTGTCTCATTTACAGAGGGTTCCATTAATAGAGCTGAGAATACAGGATATTGTGGTTCAATTTTATGTTTACTCTGAATTATTCTACAAAGAGTAGATTTTGGCACATTAAATTCGGCACAAATTTCTTCGCGTGTCTTCCCACTTTCATAAACGGATATTAACTTCAGTTTTTCACGTAATGATAACGATTGTAGCTTTCATTTTGACATTTTTCAAATAAACATCTGTATGATAGTAAAGCGAAACTAAAACTGAAGGTAATTGAAGCTTAAATTAAATTTGTACTTACGTACTTGGAATTACGTGTGGAATTTGTGGGTAGAATAAGAATGAGTAAACAAACAATGTTATCTCAGTTACAGAGGTTTATGCATATAAAATTTATTCGCTGTCTCAGTTATAGAGGTAACCATCGAAAGAAAAAATCCCAGTTATAGAGGTTTACCTCGTCCCACTAACAGAGGTAATTCAGTGCCAAAGTGTTGGGACCTCAGAATGAGTTCCAGTTATGGAGATTTCTCACTTATCCAGGTCCCACTTAACCAAGTTTCACTGTATATAAATCATCAATGATTATGTCGACTGGTCATCCTAACAATGTTACCATCGATAGTGTAGATGGCAGCACTGCAACCCCTATTGTGGTGTGTGGAGCACATCCATCTAATTTTGGCATCGTACACCGCCTTCTGATAGTAAGTGTATGTTCCAACCTTCATCAGAGGCTTCCCTTTTAGAGAACGAATGATGTGGTATCCTGAAATAATGCAGAAACGAAATAAATAAAAGAAAAAAAACATTTTTTATATTGTCGTAATTATAGGTAGAGGTAGAGTAGAAGAGGAGGAGGAAACCCCTCTTCACTTGCTCTGCGACTGCCCTGCTGTTAACAGCATTAGATCCCATGTCTTCGGGGGACATATCTTGTTCCCTGAAGATATTAGGGACATCTGCCCCAGGAAAATAGTCCAGTTCATGCTGGACCTGAGTCTTGGTGCAGATTTGTAACATAGGGGGACGGTTACAATAGATCCGCAAGGGTCCCAGTGACCTGATGGGCTACCTGTGCCCATCGCCCCCCCCCCCCTCTCTTAATAATTATAGGTACAGCTTAGGGCATCAATAAGTGCACATCGGCCTTTAGAAAGAGAACAATTCTTTATAGAGCGTTGTCTCTGTCACACACAGCTTGGCGACATTCATTGTTGGAACGAAGTTCCTTATCGCGTGTTGTGAAAAGGGGCTAGACGGAAAAAATTCTTACGAAAAGTTGTCACGACACTTTTTTGTTTTAGATGATTCTCGCTAGATGGCGCTATGATCAAAATCTTTTAAAACACGTTCCTTATTTTTGTTTTAGATGATTATCGCTAGATGGCGCTGTGATCAAAATCTTTTAAAACACGTTCCTTATCGCGCGTTACGTTAGGAAAAAAAAATAAGATATATTTTAATCGAAAAGAACTTCGTTCTATTCGGGTGTCCCATGACACCTCTCAAGAGTTTTTTGTTGTTCAAATTCAATTTAAAATATTAAAACTCTAAATATTATTCCATAATTTTCTCATTCTTAGTACTGACTACATTATTTCTACACACCGTTATCGCGCTTACTTTTGTGTTGCCTGTTTAGATGAGAAACATGGAACTAAAACAAATGAGTGACGATAATAGAAAGAATACAATAGCACCTTTTTACGTTACCGAGTCGTTGTTTCAAGATGCTTTAGTTAAATGTTGTAAAACCGCCAAAAAAAACAAATAAATTGTTAAAACAATTGTTATATTGTGTATTATGTAACTAAAGAAAAAGAGACAGAAAATAACTTTATTCAGAACTACAACAATAAAAAAATACATAATTAATAACTCATGTTTCCCAATTAAATGAAAAAATCCCTACTAATACCTAATGTGAAAGTAACTCTGTCTGTCTGTTACGCTTTCTCGCTTAAACCTCTCCACCGATCATACATTAGGATATAGAAACAGAGAAAGCCACTTTGTTTTATAAATATATGAGGGGGTGATAACAAGAGAAACCAACCTATTCACCGTGCGGGTAGTTGGAAGTGGAGACTTGTTATAAATACAGGCGCTGGCCGCTGTTATTGTTCATTCGTATTTGAATTGTCGAGGCGAACGGACCTCTTGATGTAAAAATAATAAACTGTTAAAACTCGTTATTTTGAAGTTTTTATTCAGAAGTGTTGATCATCGAGTGTTCAAGTGGACATTGCGACGTCATTCCTGACAAAACCAAATGAAGATCGACTGTTCACAACGTCATTACACCTCAACACACTACGCCGTCATATATAGTGATTAATGATAAGTTTTATGCTCAGCACTTATGTATACTACATGTCCATCAACTGTGTGTAAAACAGCGTTACATTTGAATCTTCTATGAGAGCTACACCGCCATCTTACTTTTAATGCTGTTTGCCCATTCTTCCTATACTTCACACCTTGATATAAAAGAATTTGAGCTCCATTCGCTTTATTAAAAATAAAAGGACCTGGAAAAGTATAAAATGTGTGTATAAATTACGTTAGTAATACAATTTTAAGACAGACAATATGATTTGATTTAAATTAAATTTGAAATTTTATTTTCTTTCTGGTTCTAGTCCTGTATCGGTAGGCGATAGATAACAGCCCCTCATTGTCTTGGCATTGCAGAGGTTCATGAGCGACGGTGACCGCTTACCATCAGGTGGGTCGTAGGCTCGTTTATCTATCACGCAATAAAAAAAGTGCTATCCCAATCTGTGTTTAAAGTTAAACGTATTTTTTTTTCGTTTTATTTAAGATAACATGTAAATTAAACACAAGAGACAATATATAATTTTTCTTTATAGTTACAACTTAAAATACATTATTAAAGTAGTAAATTTTTGCTTAATAAAACAAAGAAAATTTGATTAAACAAAACAAAACTTATTCAGACACTTTCGATATTGTACATTATTTTCAAGCACAATTAACGCGTTCTTACCACTATATGTAATATTCTTGATCATAACATTTGCAACAACGTTGGAATATCGAGACAACTCAATTAATTAAATATCGTGGTAAGAACCCATTAACTATGCATGAAAATAAAACCTATAACCTATTCTATTAAATTTTATATTCTCCTTATTCGTTTATTTGTTTATTTTTTACATTATATTAAAAAAACATTTACAAAAAAATAAATTTAAAAATACAATATAAAAATATATTATACTATTATCCTAGTGTGGGGGGGTCGGATATAATGTTGAAGCGAACTTTCTATCAATGAATAATTTTCATTTCATTTCATTGTATGTGTTTTTGTCTTTGTTACTGTATATTTTAATTTAAATTTTAATAATTTTAATTTCCAATTTTTATATTTATTTAATGTATAATTTTCAATCTAAATGTCATGCATGAAATTAAATGAAATGAAATACTTTATTTTCAACATTGATGACGTACTCATTCTTGTTGACGTCAAAAGTTACAAGCTACCACCAGTTCGGACACAAAAAATAAAAATTATAGCCACCGTCCTGAGAAGAACTGGCAAGAAACTCAGCGGGAATGTCTTTTTTTTTTGTATATGAACATTTTTTTTTTTAATATTTGTACAGTATTACACAAATTTACATTAAATATACAAAAAAAAAAACTTTTTAATGCTGTTTGTACCTATAATTTGAGTGACATTTACAATGTTTTTCATTGATGATTATGATTTCATTATGTTTGTTTTGATGTTTACTCTGTTGGTGTAACTTTCTAAAAATAAAAATAAATTAAATAAAAAAAAGATATTTTTCACGGTCCTACTCCGCTATCTACTCAACTTATGATTATTATCAAAATATACTATTCGTTGATTAACCGTATGTATTTTAGCTGTACACCCCATTCTCTCGTGTGACGCACATCGCCACCTGACTTTGCCGTTCATTGCTCCGTTTCTCCTATACTTAATACCGTTCACTATTAAAACTTCGTTGCCCCGACCGTTGACGTAGAAAAAACCTGAAACAACATTCATTATTAAACCTCATTACATACTTGGTTGATATGTTTATCTCAGCTGTAGAGGGGTGAATGACCTGTCTAAATACGACTTAGAACAACTTTTTATTTTGGTTTTTCAATATTATATGAAAAGCAATGATAGTCGTACACCATACGATATTGAAAATAAAGTTTAACCGATTCAAAACTAAGTGCTTAAGAATGTAAATATATTGAAATGAGACATTGTTTCCATGCAAATTAACTGTCAAATTTTTACAACTTAGATGCAAAATTTTCCAACGTCTTCAGTAACTCCTCCTTCGTCGGGTTGTCACCAGTTGTGGAGTGGTATTAATGATGAACGATTTGTAAGATTGTATAAAGTATATTTAGAAGTATTTACAAGAAAACAGATAAAATTAATTAATAAAGAAAAACTAGTTTAGTTGCCGAGGACACGTAGTTGACGTTTCTCGTCTGTCTTTGTTCGACCCGCATCGCGCGAACTCGTGAGACTAAGCTGCGCGCGCAGAACAACGGAAAACTCCGTCTCACACGAGACGGAAATATTCGCCACAGGTTATTCACCCCACTACAGCTGGGATGAAGTTCAGTTCCACCAAGATCACATACATAGTTTATTATATGTAATCTTCTGCAAGCCGAAGTTCGATGAATGTCCTGTCAACTGGTTTCGAAGACCAAGACACAGTTTAGATCGCTGAGCTAATGAAGTATAAAATATATGTATCAATATATTTTACACTTACTCAAAAACAGTTAATACTGTAAATTTAATTTAATTTCATTTATTTATGTATATAAGTATTTAATAGAAAATGAACACTAGTGAGACCATTGTTTCTTATTTAACTAATATTTTTTCAAACACACATTCACGCACTACACATATAGTTACTACTCTACGTCTACAATTTTATATTTGAGAAAGATTATATTAACACCTTCTTATATAAATAATATCATCATAAGTAATTTTAAAAATGGAATATTTGATAAATCTAGTTTTTTATACCCCTAAAAATTGGAATGATTGTTATTTCATTTATCAGTTATCAAACGAGGCTTGAGGAGGGTCCTTAAAGTTAGGTCGTAGGCAGCGACCCCTCAGTGTCCCCTGACATTGCAGAGGTTCATGAGCGACGGTAACCACTTACTATCAGGTGGGCCGTTGGCTTGTCTGCCTACAAGGCAATAAAAAATAAAAAAAAATAAATTGATTCTACATAATATAAAATTACAAATAGATTCAAAACTACATCTAAAACAAACATTTGAAATTATCTACATCACTTACACGTATATTAAACGAGTTTTTACCACTATAAATTATTTTTTTCTCATTAAAAATTCTCAGTATTAATACAAGTTTTATCAATTCCACTTAAATATAAAAAGGAAAAACTTAATGACTAGGACAAAATGTCTCACAACATTAAGATTCAACATGTATTGAGTAACAACACTTCGCGCATACACTCCTGCCGACGTCATCAGCTGTCAGTAATTATCTATAATGTCTTTCATAACTAGTCGTCTTGTACTTCACTAAAATTGAGATTGCTCCTCCTAAGTCTTAACATAGTTTTAATACATTAATAATTCATGGCGAAGGCCCATACTAGGATCAAAAACTGCGTTGAAAATTTTACAATTGGCAACCGAATGGAATTGGCCGAAAAGTTCTAGAGTGGCGACCACGAACTGGTAGGCGCAGCGTAGGCAGACCTCCCACAAGGTGGACCGATGACCTGGTCAGGACCGCGGGAGGAGACTGGATGTGGACAGCGCAGGACCGATCGATGTGGCGAGGTTTGGGGGAGGCCTATGTCCAGCAGTGGACGTCTACAGGCTGATGATGATGATGATGATGAACCGAATGGAATGGATTTATATCTACTCTACGTCGCTAATAATAGCTATCATAGCACAAAGGAGCTGTCGTAGTATGGTTATCAGTTTTGTAAACAATTTCTCGTCCTATCGTATGTATTTTAGCTTTGCAACGATATTTGAAATGAGTGCTGCATCTCCATATGTACTTGTTCCCGATTCTTCTGTTGACTCTGTATACTATATCATCTAAGAACAGTCTGTAACCTCCTCTTGAGTTTGCTAGGATTAGCAATTCTGAAAAAATATTAATTTTAAATTTAATTTCAGGTTTGTTCTCTCTACTTGAGTTAAGTTTTTTTGTAGGTGGATAAGTAAAAAAATCAATATAAGAAAGTATTTTTTTTACGAAAATATATTTGATACATTTTTAAAAATGAAATTACTAAATATAAATTACTAAGAATAAAATATTGTATATTCGTAATATATGTCTATTTTACATTATATAAGTTGGTACGTATTACTGATGTTTTCAAGAAATTTATATCACTTTTTATACATTAATCTTTTTCAAATTATAATAATTTGATGTCAATTGATTAATAGTAATTAGTGTCTTTATATGACTTATAAGATACAATTATATAATATTTACATACAATAAATATTTTTAAAACTATGCTTTATCTTACAAAATAAGCATAATATTCTAACCATAGAATCAAAATATTGAAATATACATATTTTTATAACATGTACAAAATAATATACGTTCAAACATACAACGAAACAATTATTATAGAAAACTATGATAATAATATATAATAGATTTCTACAATTTTATTACTTTGTATTTTTTTTAAATATTATGTAAAAATAAGTGAAAATAAATGAATATAAAAAAATAACAGACTTAAAAATTAATTAAAAATAATAAGAACTATTATTTAGTAATTTATATTAAGTATAAAGTAGAGAATACTATCACAATATGTATAAAAAAATAGAGTTTTCTATTATAGTGTCTTTTTAACAAACTTCAAAGTCACAACGAAACTAGTTATTATGTTCAAAAAATTAACTACTTAGAATCCCATTGTATTATAATACAAGTCAAATAAGTAAAACAATTGTGGCGAACATTTCCGTCTCATGTGAAACGCATGTGAGACGGAGTTTTGCGTTGTTCTGCGCGCGCAGCTTCGTCTCACGAGTTCGTGCGATGCGGGCCGAAAGACAGACGAGAGACGTCAACTACATGTCCTCGGCAACTAAACTAGTTTTTCTTTATTAATTAATTTTAACTGTTTTCTTGTAAATACTTCTAAATATACAATCTTACAAATCGTTCATCATTAATACCACTCCACACAATAAATCCGATAAGATAATTTAACCAAAATAATTAAAAACATTACTTTCTTTTTCGTAAGACCTTGTTCAGCTATCGTAGTTACATTACATTTAAATTAAATTTAAAAGGAATCAACTCAAAGAAGCATGCCTTTGAAGTAGTTTGAAGCAAACAAAAATCCTTTTGGAAAGCCGGCCAGAAACACTTTTTTTTTCAGAAAACGGAAAATTAACTACTATTTCCTTGTGTACAGTAGGAGTGTTCGGATTAGAATTAATACTTTAGCATCGAGTACCGGAGATATTTTTAAATATATTTTATTAATTGTGAAGTTTTCGTCTCGAAGGCAATGTTGTGTTTAACTCGATTTGGTCGATCTTTGAGTGTACTCCCTTTAGATATAGAAGTGCGAAGCGTATTTTTATTGGAACGAAGTTCCTTATCGCGTGTTATCGAAAGGGGGCTAGACGGAAAAAATTCTTACGAAAAGTTGTCACGACACTTTTTTGTTTTAGATGATAATCGCTAGATGGCGCTGTGATCAAAATCTTTTAAAACACGTTCCTTATCGCGCGTTACGTTAGAAAAAAATATATAAGATATCTTACAATCGAAAGAAACTTCGTTCTATTCGGGTGTCCCATGACACCTCTCAAGTTTTTACTTTTCATAGTGTTATTCTTAAATAATTTTACAAAATAATTGCAATTACTGATTATGAATTATTCATCACTAGTAGGTCTAAAAATCGTTTTAAAATAAAAATGTAAACTGTAAAAAAATTCATTTCAATTTCTATGGTTGTGAGTTTCCATGCGTTTAACGAATGCCCCGTCGAATGTCAAGTAAAATGCTTTGCAGTTCCTCTTCATGCATCTCCATCTAATCCTTCTGTAACCCTGGATCTGCTGGTAGTATTTATTACCTTTATATAACATCTGTGTGTTGCCTGTATTAGGATTCCTTACGAAGAGCGCTGAAAAACAAATGAGGTTCGTGAAAATGTATACTTGAAAAACTATATTTACAAGCTTTATATTAACTTGCAAGGAATGTATGGAAGTTCGGGTGGAATCTTGCAAGCTAAATTTGACAAACTCTCCGAATCTTAATCGGGTAGACATAAAAAATACATCATCGAATGCAGTTCATGATTTTTAAGTTTGGTATCTAATAACACATTTTCTGCTTTTGGTATTTATTTAGTATAGATACCTCTTGATAAATTATTTTTGGTCAAGTATAGTTAAAAACGGACCTCATTGAAATGAAATGAAATGAAATACTTTATTTTCAACTTTGATGATATGCTCATTCTTGTTGACGTCAATATTTAAAAGCTACCACCAGTTCGGACACAAAAAATAATAATTATAGCCACCGTCCTGAGAAGAACTGGCAAGAAACTCAGCGGGCATGTCTTTTTTTTTTTTAATTATTATTATGAGCATTAACCTTTTTTTTAAATATTTTAACAAAAGATGAAATAGACAAAATATATATATAAAAAAACACGATTATTATAATGAAACGACCTTGGCGAGCAACTCATTGAATTTAGCCTTTCTCTGAATAACATTAACAACATCTTAACACGTTCGCTGCTAAGCGAGGCCTAAAGGATTCCCCATGATCCTGATTCCTTTCGTGTGGTGCGGTAAGGAAAACGTAAACTTCCCTGCGGTGCGAAGAGCATGACTTTGATAAGGGAGATGGGATCTAATAGACCGTGTGTCGCCGTCTGGTCATAGTGCGGGCCGATAACACCTCGTGTCGCAGTGACCGTGTTAAATGCGTATAGGAATTAAATGCTAAATTAAATATGGTATAACGAAATCAACATAATTTATTACTTTTTTAACAGCAAATAGTTATCATTATTTATTCTTGATATGGTACTAAACCTCACGCAGTTCACGCTCGACGTCCGATCCCCGGCTGGGACAGAACCCAGCACGAGGCTGGTAGGGGTGACAGGACGCGTTCGCGATTGTCGCTCACGTATCGCCCCGTCACCCGGTACTACAAAGGAAATATTCTAAACATCACAGTACATTTTTCTACAATAACTTACATTGTTTATTTGTACTAAAAAGAGAATTTTCTAATTACATATTTTTTCTTTTCACTTATTAATTTGATTTTAGCACTCTTTTGTCTAAAAGAAGATACTTATTTTAAATACTTTTTTAATAATGTCGATCAATAATCCACACTTCAACTTTGAATATTTAAAATTTTGGGTAGCTACTTATACTTTGCGTTACTAAGAATTATTTCTAAATGTAATCCCAATGGATCTAAAGTAGAAAATAGATTTTAATTTAACATTTACTTCTAGGGCTGTGTCCAAAATATGAAATATAATATTGTACCAGAAACATTATGTAATAAAGAAAATAGTCTAAAATGATTTTGGATTCAAAATATTATAATTAATATTTAATACTGTATATTTTAATAAATACTATTAAGTCATATTTTTACTTCTAAACTTCTATTAATAAACGATTTTTTCTCACTAAATATGAGACAACTAGTAAAATTACATATACCTACATTTTCTACCTACATCTAGTTGGATTCTACGTACTTCTGTATTAACAATATTTACCAAAGTAGGAATATTAAAAAAAAACTTCTTTGTATTACTGACAATTGTACTTGTTATTTTACTGACTGGAATTAAAAATCGTACTTAACAGAAAATATTAGAATCAAGGCCTTGATTAAAGTCTTAATAAGTTATAAGCGAAAAATGCTACAATGTCACCCAATTTTTACAAAAAAAGATATTATTGGAACGAAGTTCCTTATCGCGCGTTGTGAAAGGGGGCTAGACGGAAAAAATTCTTACGAAAAAGTTGAAACGACACTTTTTTTGTTTTAGATGATTATCGCTAGTTGGCGCTTTGGTCAAAATCTTTTAAAACACGTTCCTTAACTTTTAATCGAAAGGAACTTCGTTCTATTCGGGTGTCCCATGACACCTCTCAAGTGTTTCTATTTATTAATTTGTAAGATTACAATAATTATGTTTAATATTCACTTTTGAGATCATTACACGATTCTATACTAATATTAATGATTATGACATTCATCCAACTCAATGACTGTCGAATCAACAGAGTAGCATTTAGCATTACAACCTCGTTTGGTGCAGCTCCACCTAATCCTTCCTTTGAGTATAGCATGCTTGTAGAAGCCGTAACCCCTTATCACCATGCGTTCTCTTCCAGTACTGGTAGTGAATATTGTTACTGGAACAAATAGGTATATTAATTTATGGTCTACTTCTAATACTTTTTCTTTCTTCTACTTTTGTTCTTCCTTATCAAATCGGTTTGGTCTACTATTAACACTTATAGCATTCGCTTCTTCCTTTCTTTACGGTGCGTCAATTGAGGAGATTCTTCTCTCTAGAGCCATGACCACAAGAACCCAAGTAGGTTGTAGAGGGACGGAGCGACGGGAAAGAGTACCGAGCGCGTAACGCGTCGCGCCGTCCCTCCAAACCCCGTGCTGGATTCTGGCCTCAGCCGGGGTTCGGACGTTGAGTGTGAGCGGGAGGTTTTAGTGCGGTTCAACTCCCACAAACCCCGGGGATCCGGTAATTTCAACCAACGGAAAAAAAAAGTAAGTGTAGACCCCGCTAGCAGTGACTTACTATTTTATATTGTAGTGTATTTTTATATTATAGAATTATATATAAAGAATAAAGAAGAATAAATTTATTGTCAAGAAGTCCGTAGTTAAATTTTTTTAAAACTATTATATAGTACTTTTTTATATAGTAACGTGGGCAGCATTTTGGAAACGTTGGCACTACAGGTTGTATAATTGTATTCATAAAATGAGAGAGAGGTCTATATTTATTTGTGAATATTTATATCCTGATGATATTTATGGAGTAGACTAATTGGTCTCACGACATGACGATCATAGACAAAGAGATTATTCCTATTATTTTCTGAGTTATTAGTTTCTAGTCTATTCTTCGCATGATTGCAGTTGTTCAAGTATGTCTTACTGCTCAACTTTTTCAATCAGGAATATTTTTCTCTTAAATATCTCAACTTATTTTTAAAGTAAAACAACACACAAATCACAGACAATTTATTCCACAGCCATCAAACTACGAGTTATAAAGCCTTGGTGGGTTATGGGAATGGGGAAAATCTTTAACAGCCAAAAGTTGCATTTCATTATCGACAACGATCTTAGCTTTACAGTTCTTACTGTTTACCGAGCTACACCTCCAATGCGTGATACCAGTTCCACCAGAATACCTCGAGAAGCAGAAGGCATAGTTCTTGTAGCAAAGCAGTCGCCTACCAACACGGGACGTCATAGTAGATATCACTGAAATAGAAAAGATGAGATTAAAGAAGTACCAGATGATAAACGATTAGAGTATGTTTATTTTCTTTAGTATAATAAAGTTGAAGAATGAATTGAATAGTTCAAAATTAAAATTATAAAGTATAACTGATCAATCTCATATAAAGGGTAGTAAGAAACTGTCTTTTTGAATGTATCTTAACAGTTAATATAATCATAGTATTATAAATTATGTTAACTTTTTTTTGACACACCAAAATATACAATTTAAAAATAATGCAAATTTACTATTGTTCAGTACTGATTTTGATAGCTATAGACTTTTTAAAATTGGTTTGGAAGCATTTTATATTAAAAATTCCAATAGGTTAATAACAAACAAACTAAAAATATATATCATTTATTTTAAATTGATAATAATGTTACAAAAGTAAGTAGTTGAACACGAAACTATATTAAGTTGATATTAACAAATAAAATTATTAAAATAACAATGAACCTATTTATAATTGAAGCTTAATAATGAACATATAAGTAAAAAAAAACGAACTTAACAATTAACAAAAAAAAATGACTAAAATTAAACAGGAAACGAGTGTTTTATATAATTTAGTAAATTAACATTATTTTTTAAAACTTAATTATACATGAAATAACTTAAATTCATTAAACTAAATTAAGTAGACATAACATCTGCGAAATTATTCAGATAGCTTAATAGCAGATAAAAAATGTTTTACTGTTTTAAAATTCTGTAAAAGAGATTTCTCGTTTACGATTTTTCTGATAATAAACAACATAATATTTAGTTTGCAAAATACAATTTAAATAAATTCATAAAAACATTTCATATCAAAGTTTCAATCTTGTTAAATCTACGCGATTTTATTTTATGACAAATTTTCATCAATAACAAAACATTTAACATAGTAAAATCGTAAAAAAAGTATCTATTATTTTACGTTCTTTTAAGAACATGACACACTTATTTTAAATAGTAAAAAAATTAAATCTAATTTGCGTTTAAACCAAATTATCCTTTACTTAAGGTCGAAATATTGAAACCCAGCTCAATATACCTAAGTGTGGCGACCAATAATAACGCGTGAGATTCTGAATCGCGGTTACGACATTTGCAGAAATTTTCGCATATATACGATATCTGAAATCTACTACAGTGGGCATCGGCCTGACCAGGCATACACTACCTCACCCGGTCGGAGATCTCCCTTTGGCCACAAGTCCACTGTACCTACCCACACTAACCATCGATTTCCTATAATATATGGTATATGAATGAAACCAAAATTGGTATTATTTTTTACATATTTTAACTATCGGGCTTAACGGGACAATTGGTACTTAAGCCTGGTGAAATGCGTTGCGTCACCCAACACAACCCCGTACTGAGTTTTGACTTCAGTTGGAGTTCATAAACATAGACATTTCTTTATTTATGATGGAAACATCAGAACAAACAATACAAAAGAGATACAAAAAAAAATTGAGAGGTGTCAAGGGACACCCGGATCGAACGAAGTTCCTTTCGATTAATTAGTGAGGGAATTGTAATAAAATTTTATTTTTTTAAATAAAATATTTTGATCCCAGCGTCATCTAGCATTAATCATATAAAACAAAATAAGGAATTGTTTTAAAAAAATTTAATTACAGCGCCATCTAACGATAATCATCTAAAATAAAAAAGTGTCGTGCTAACTTTTTTACAAGAATTTCCGTCTAGCCCCCTTTCGATAACGCGCGATAAGAAACTTCGTTCCAATAAAATTTTCCACAAAAAACCAGTCCGGGTACTGAGAGTGAACAATATACATATATGTGAGAGTTATATGTGCAACTCAAAACAAATTGAGCATCGTTTCAATACTTGACCTTATGTAATCCGCGTATTAAAACACGTGCCTCTCATTGAAACACTCAACGCAAAGTCCTTGATTACACACAGTACATCTTGTGAGTATTTTTTTAGTTTTTTTCGCGGCCATGGCCCCGCTCAGAGAGAGCCTAAGTTTGGCGTAACAGCCAACACAGCGTTTCCTTGTGGTACCCTTCTCTAGAAGATGCGCTGACTCTGAGTGGTTCTGTTCGCATAAACCTGTAATATGAAAACTCATATTATTGATCGGTATTAATAATTCTATTAACGTAAATTTCTAAGATGACAGAATTTATATTATAAATGAAAACTATTGATTATGTAAATTATTTATTAATTTCACAGATCACAAGCTTAAAAATAAATACATTATGAATATGTATTATTTATAAACTATTCTAGTTCAAAAACTTCTCTACTAAAATAAATGCTTCGTTATGCAATATAATGTGTATCATTATACTCAAACAAATTATTGATATCTATACATTGCAAATTATGGAATATAAACTATTACTAACTATATCTAAAATATAAATATTAATAATACTGTCAACAGCCTTGTATCAACTATATTTAACTCAATTTTCGAGTGACTTTCTAAGTATTCAATCCAGCTTTGCGAACTTCGCCTAAATATACCTTTCCTGCAGATTTATATTTTAAAATATTATTTTCTATCAGTCTACACTATTTTCCTATCAGTAGTACAGTTGGATTCCAATTCACATCTCCATAAAAAGTAAAAACCTTACCAAGATAAATATTGTGCTCTTAACTTTTACTTTTAGGCATACCACGTGGCACACGTTTGGCCGGCTTCTCGTGGTTATGTACTTCATTGAACCTCACCACAACTCCATTTACTGTGTAATCTGCAGCTGGGCATACACGCTAGATGCAATCCGCATCGACACCCAACTTTGCGAAATTATAATTAGCTATTTAATTAGCCTTAATTTTGGCACACCACGTGGCACCACCACCACGTTTGCCTGATTTCTTATGGTTATGTTCTTCATTGAATCCCTCAATAGCTCCATTTACTGTGTAATCTACAGCTGGGCATAAATGCCTGGTGCACTTCGTATCTACACTTAATATTAGCAAAGTTGAATATTCTGCCCTTAATTTTTACATTTTGGAACACCACGTGACACACGTTTGCGTGGCTTATCATGATTATGTACTTCATTGGACCTCACAACAGCCCCGTTCACTGTGTAATATATTGCTGAGCATACAGGCTTGGTGCACTTCCAGCGGACCTCATTCTTGCGCTGGTCCACCTTGAAGAACTTCTGCTTTTTATATCTCATCATCTCCTTACCTTTTGCGGTTGTGATGAAAACTGGAAACACTGGAAATTTTAAGAAAAATTATATGACTGCTATAAAATTGTAGAGCTGGTGGATTAAAGATTGTTTAAAGTTTACCTGTTTTTAAATGAATTTATAGTAGAAATATTAGAGTAATTGTTAAGTGAAATATAAGACATTAAATCATCGACTTAATATTGCAATGTTTAATTATAAAACAAACATACAAATACAAAAGAAATACAAAATAACGTTTAATACGTACTGTAAGGTACTCAAAACTCTTACTTATAGTAACAAAATCTGTTATAATACAGCTAGAAAAATCGTACAAGTTGCAAAATAAAACTTTTTTACCGAATTTCCTCTTCTAAACTATGACACTATCACAACTACTTATTAAATATTTTATAGAAATCCACCCAACAGCATTTTAACGCTAATATTTTCCAAGTAACGGTCGAACTTCATCCTCGGCGCGTGTATATGGCTATTTAGTATATCAACAACAGCTGTACCCTTAGTTGTGACGTACGCATTACATCCTTTTGCACCATGCGTAGAACAATACCATCTTCGGAGCTCTCTTCCTTTGTAAAAACTTGGTAGGTAGAAAGTGAAACCTTGGGAGAAGAGTAGCAGTTTGCCTTTTTGAGACCTTGCGACGGCAACTGGAAATGTTTTTGTAAGTAAATATTATGAGTACCATACTATAGGAGGTTTTTAACTCAAATTCTTTTTTTTTTGTAGTAGGCAAACGCTGGACTTGCACTAAGGGTATGTGGGAATCGAGCCTCACGAAAATCTCTAAATCTACACTTAGTCCGGACCCCAGCTGAGGCTAGACTTCAGAACGGAGTTACACAGGACGGTACGACGCGATACACCGTACGTATATACGTACCATAACAAGAGATAGGAAAAAATAAAAAGAGATACAATTCATGAAATTTTAATACATTCTTCACATTAAATATTATGATTGACGAGAAAGAGTTAATTAATATTTCTACAATATTGTTTGTTTTTGACACTAAATATATATTGACTAGCACATATCATGTTGAAAAGAAACATGATTTTTTTACATAAAAACACCAGCAACCTTGGACTAAAATTTCAAAGTAAGTAGTAAATAATATGTAAAGAGAGCCTAAGAAGAGTTGGTTGGACTGTATGAAAGAAGATATGAAAATTTGCGGCGTGACAGACTTATGCCAGATTAGGAATCAATGGAGAGATAAAACATATTGCGCCGACCCCATTTGAATGGGATAAAGTTGAGCTAAACAAGAAGACTAAGTATATATCAGTCAAGCGAACATCACAGTTTTACATTACTAAACCACTACATATAAAGAATTTTACAAATATTATATAACCTACGACACAATAACGTACCTTCCTATTAGTAAAAAAAATCAAAATCAGTTCAGTATATTCAAAGATTATCTAATGTCTTGAATATTACTCTCTTTATATATACTGAATACTATGGATAATATATTTTATGAGTATGATTTATATTGTCACATTCAATGTTTAATAATAATTATTGAGAAAATTTAAATACACTCTACTGTGGTTTACTATGTAAGTATATTAAGTATATTAAAAATACGTAAATATTGTTATACTGATATTTATATAAAACAAAAAGAACTTCTCGCTTCCTGTCTGTCTATATGAAAGGTTAAATATTCATAACTACGCAATGTATTTTGATGTAGCTTTTTAGAGCGTTATCGATCACTTTCACTCATAAAAGATATTTCTTAAACCTCGTTTAAATAAGGACATGACATAGCGCTCCGGGAACACCGAGGATATTCCAAATCGGAACGGTACGGGGCAAAAAAAATCATTTTAAAACCAGACCATCAAGCAGATAAAACAGTTATTAAACCTAATGTCGTTGTTTCGGCGGGTTGGGTGGATCATGTGTGTGTGGAAATCCTTTTAAAGCCAACAGCTGCGTATCATTGCACACCATCTTGGCTCGGCAACTCTTGCTGTTATACGACGTGCATCTCCAGTAAGTGACACCGGTAGACTTGGTCTGACGAGCGTAGCAAAATGTGTAGTTTTGGAATCGTAACAGCTGATTCCCGGTGCGTGATTTGGTGATGGATATTCCTGAAAAATATTATGTTTGTTAACCGTGAAACATAAAAGAGTTAAGAGAATGAATTAATTAACTTAATCAGCCTAGTATGTAAAAAGTTAACGATCATTCCTTGAACTAAGCAACGTCACATCGTTTAAAGTTATCAGCATTCTTCGTATAAATGTCTATAGAAATGAACTGACCATTTCGACTTGACAGCGCTCAGTACAGGCGATACAATATGCAGTTTGAGTTCAAGAATTGAGCATTCACGTGGATATCTTAAACGAACATTGTCTATTATATACAAGGTGTCCCACAAGTCCTTTGATTTCTTTACGCTCCATGGCGTCTGAATATTCCAGTTCACAAACAATTCCTGTGCTAAGTTTGAATTGAAGTCGAGATTTAAATTTCAAAAGACTTATAGGACATCTATTTATAACCGGAAATGCTCTCTTAGGTCTTATTAGGTCTTAGGTCTTATTCGTCTAAGAACAAATTAAATCACTCAAACTCTGTGTGACACTTATTTTATTTATGTTTGTTTAACAACAATATGTAATATGGACTAGTTTAAGCTAAGTTCTCATATAATCGGGGACGGAGCGACGAGCGTAACACATCGCGCCGTCCCTTATAATCCCGTGCTAAGTTCTGACCTCAGCCGGGATTCGAACGCTGAGTGTGAGCGGTTGGAGGTTTTAGTACGGTTAAACGCGGGGTATGTGGAAATGTTTCTTATTTATTATTGTAAGTTAATTGTATGAATATAAAAGCAAACTTATAAAACACAGTATTGATATTTATCGTTTCGTATTAATATGATACAAAAAACTTATGCTATACAACCTAACCAACCTAAAAATCGTAGAAATTGACTAGCTTTTGATTATTTGGATTATTAGGGTTACGCTAAATAAATTTTGCAATTAAAATACTTTTTTTCTGGTTTTTATTGTAATTGATTTAACCTTGCAGCGAAATTCTTTTTGGGAAAAGGCCTAAGTTGAGGACAGAAAACGTCCCAAAAGCTTAAATCTTATGTATTCGTCTCGATTTTCAATATGGCCACTCCCTTCATCTCATTTTCTTCCCTTCTCATAAGCACTACCCACTTGCAATTATTTTCTCTTCACTTTATCACAGACAGGCGCCATTCACCTCAGTTTGTCTACTTTATTTAAATTTTACGCGATAGGTTACATTAAATATAATTGAATTTCCAATACTGCTGTAGGATTTCATATCTAAATTCTATATTTTATTTACAAATATAGCCGATTTCGACAATATATTATGCCCTTAACACATACTGAAATAGTTCCATTTCATACATTGTTAACGGGTTCTTACATCGATATTTAATTAATTGAGTTGTCTCGATATTTCAACGTTGTTGCAAACGTCATGATCACGAGAAGACTGGATACTGCGGGTCGATTTAAGAGCAAACAAATCTGTCTACCCTCTTTCTCGTTCGCTTTTGGGATAATACCACTGGAACTCGAACTCACATCACGACACACCACACTCACTGTATCTACAAGACTCTCTGAGCATGAAACCTTAGTGACTGTTGTGTTTAGCACTGGATTCCACATATTGTTATTATTTACGCATTTTAATGTAGAAAACCGAGGGTTAGAATTAAGTTCATAATTCCATTAATATGGCATGTGTTCATCCATCTATCTCAACATCAAACTATCTATGTGTGCGTATGATCTCCTAAAATCTTCACGACAGTGTTGTTTATCATTCTGATCTTGACTGGGCACTGTTTGCTGATACGTTTGGAGCAGTACCAAGTGACACTGCCGTCCAAACAGTACTTGTTCGTCGAGAAGATCGACACACCGTCTTTTAGTAGAAACTTGCCGGTCCGTAGAGGAACAAGAGTGAACTCTGAAAGTAAGGAAAATGATTTACTACACAAACATTTTAATTATTAAGCAATTATCAATATACAGATATACGTGATAGTATAAAGCAATTCTATATCAATACTAGTTTTTCGTAATAAGTTTTAAGATGAATGTGTGTCAAAATCTTACCTTAAATTATACTATTAATCCAGATTTATGCAGTTTAAAAATACAACTAAATTTATACAGTATTTTAGAAGTAACGATTAGGCCTTTACTAATTATAAAAAATATATCTTTTCAAAATAAAACATAAATTCACATAGAAAAAGATATGTTGCTTCAAAAAAGTTTCAAAAAATATTTTTTAAGTTCATAAACTAATATGTTTTCGTCTGAATATCTTTAAAGTTAACAAAAAATTGTGTAATATAAAGCAGTTTCACACAAAATCACCAGCCCTGGTCCTGCCACAACACGGTAAAGATTGTATCATGATTCAATGGGTATGGTTGCTGTTAATCATGATAATATCTTCATTGATGGTTACAACGAAGGCATTGCACCTACAAAGGTTTCTGTATTTACAGTACCAACGGCATCTAGTGCCGCCATATCTTTTTCTGTAAAACACGTGATTCCCAATTGTTAGAGACGTTTTTGTACGAGAGACTGAAAAGAAAGAGAACATATGATTTGACAGTTAAAATAAGAACGTATAAAGTTATAAAAAATTACCAAAATCAAAAATAAATTATTTCAAAGAAAATTAAGAGCCTTGATATGTTACAAGACAAATGAAACAAGCCCAGGAGCTTTTTTACAAAAATTCAGAGCTTAATAAAATATATTTATTCTAATTCCACAATGAGTTACACTCTTTATATATTTAAAATAACGTGCTTAGGTTAAAACGTTTTTATATATTTCATTTTAAATACTAATTTTATTTCTAAAAATAAAATACATTTAAGTCCCTAATAGACAATATCTTTGCCATATTAAAATGACCCGTTGTGCGAAATAAGACAGAATTCATATATATAAAATACAGTTGATAAACGTAAAGTTAACTAAAGTATACAGAAATATATAATCAAATATATAGAAATAGAATTACATATAAAATATTTTAGTGATTAGAAATGTTTATTTTCAGTTCACTAAATATAATTTTCATCTTACCCGTAAATATTTAGTAACTATGCGATCTTAACATACTGCCCTTTATGTATAAAGTATTTAGCAGGAGGATGTATATGTTCATTCTCATGTTCAATTATAACAAAATTGTTGTCCAATTTCAGCTTTGCATTACATCCTTTGTAGTTGTGTGTCGAACAATACCAGTGGTAGTATTTGGTCTTCTTACACTGCTTCTTGCAATAGTATGTGTAATCGTTGTGCATTATCAAATGCTTCCCTGAGTACCGGGACTTAGCAAGCAATATCACTGAAAGATAAAACTGCGATTAGTATGTTTAAAACTTCTTTGTTTACATCATTAGTAGCCAAGAAACTGAAATAATGTAACATTGATTATTTGAAATAAAATAACAACCATTGTTTTAAAATGCAAAGGAAAAGAATACCATATTGAAAAGGTTTATAATATGGACTGTGAAACTTTTGAATCTTTATAGTAGAAAATGATTGATTAAAATATATTTGGAAATTATAAGTACTAACAGGTATAAATTCTCTGGTAGGTAAATCATTGGGCCTATGCAATTGAGTAATAATAACAAAAAAAATACTAGTAATGTTTAATATACCAATAGATAATCATAAAATAAACGAAAAAAAATATAACCGTAACATAAAATTACAAAACTTAAAGAAACAACTTAATGCTACCTGTACCAACCCATTACTGCCCACTGTTGGGCTCAGGTCTCCTCCGAAGAGGGGTTAGGCATAGTCCACCACGCTTGCCCAGTGCGGATTGGGAACTTCACATATCTTCAAAGGATTTTTAGAATCCTTTTCCAACATGCAGGTTTCCTCACGATGTTTTCCTTCACCGTTTTTAGCCAGTGGTGTTGTGAAAAATTGCACATAAATCTTTTTCCATATTTAGATTTAGGTGTACAAGCCGGCCGGATTTAAAACGAACGGATTCGGAACCCGCGACCTCCCATTCGGAAGGAAGCGCTTCGACCACTCGGCCACCACGACTTTAACACTTAATGCTACATGCATCGATAAAGAAATAGAGAAAAATATCCTTATTAATGTCGTACACCACTTTATAAACATAATACAAACAAAGCAAAATAACTTATATAATTATCATAAGTTATTTTAATTAAATCTTAATATAAAACCCATTCTTTACTATATAATTCGGTGGAGGATGTATATGGATTAGTTTAGCATTCAACAAGTTTCTCGAGAATGGATCCCTAGAGCAATCCATTAACAGTCTAGCCCTGCATTTTCCTCCATTCGTGCAAGTCCACAAAGTGGTGGTTCGGGACCTTTGGCGGCAGTAGAAGGTGTAACCATCGAGTATAGCCAGCTCCTTGCCATTTGGTTTTTTGATCCACTGAACTAAAATGAAAGAAATATGTATTCAAACAGAATTTACAGTGTTTACAATTAACCATTAGATCTCCACACTAGGTCAAGCTTGGCTTGTTAGTCTGAACTTAATAAACATAAAAATATATCAGTCACTTTTTTAGCTTTTTTTAGCTTAGCTTAGCTACACGTCTGCCTATCAATTGAAGGAATTTTACATCTTCTCTAAATGCATTTTCAACTCAGTATCCCAAATATTTTATCTGTTTCTATATCTTCTTATAACGTGAATAGTCTAACACCTTTATTAGAATTTCAATTCATTTCAGAATAGGAGATACCCAAGAGGATATTGAGACTATTACAGATTGCCATGATTGTTTTATTAAAACAATTGCAGTTGACTTTTGTTAAGTTTTATTTATTACCAATACAAGTTAAGAGCTATTTTTTTTAAGTAGACATCAACTATAACTTAGGTAGGACTGATTTAAAATCAATAGTTGTTCAACTTAGTGAAGATGTCAGTTTTTGATATGCATATTCTTTTATTATCTTATTTTTTACATGATATTTAAAAAAAAAGAATTTACAAGACACAAAATTTAAAAATACAATACACAAAACAGAGGGCCACTGAAGACGGGGTCTACGACCCAAGGCACCAGTAGTCAGGGCTGAAGAGAGAGGAACCTCCCCACAATACGCGCCGTGTCAAGAACGACCGCCTTCTGAATCAGGCCTTTTACCCAGCCGGGGAGCGAAAGCTTCTCTAGGTGAGGGTCTAGCATATTTTCATTTTATTTATTAATCACAACTACGATAATTTAAGTACAAAAGGAACGATACATCACTAAAAAAATTCTACACATTATATTTATAAAAACCTTTCTAGTATTGACTATCCAAATATATTATACCAGAAAGCCTATGTGACTACTAATACACAAATATATAAATGTAAATTAATGCCTAGATCTTAAAAAAATACCCATTTCTGACAATGAATTTTGGTGGGGGATGTGTGTGGTCTAATTTAGCATTCAAGATCATACGTGAGTATGGATCATTTGTACTATTCATTGTGAGTCTGGCTTTACACTTCCCGCCATTAGTGCAGTTCCATAAAGTGGTGGTTCGGGTCCTTTGGCGGCAGTAGAAGGTATAATTCTCGAGTATAGCCAGCTCCTTGCCATTTGGTTTTTTAATCCACTGAACTGAAATGAAAAAGATTAAAGATTAAAATTATGTCAGCCAAAATTTACAGTGTAATTTACAGTTAACCATTAGATCTTCACACTAGGTCAAGCCTGTCTCGTGTTACTAAGTATAAAAATTTGTAGGTTACTTTTTTATGCTTAGATTCACGTCTACATATCAAATGAAGGACTTTTACATCTTCCCTAAATGCATTTTCAACTCATTATTGTACTAATTTAGAATTGTATCCCAAATATTTTTTTTTTTTTATATCTAGTCTAACACCTTTATAAGAATTTGAAATGAAGTTTAGGGGGGAGGACATTCAGAACTATCACAGTGTACCAGGATGTTTTATGAAAATCAATTGCAGTTGATCTCTGTTATTTTTTATTTATTACTAATACAAGAAAAGAGCTATACACTTTTTTGTAGACATCAACTATAACTTAGGTATGACAGATTTAATTTAGTTATACAGATTGGTGAAGATGTAAGTTTTTGATATGTATTGTTTAGTTAGTAAGTGTAAAGTCTATGAGCAACTACATCTATGACTGTCGGTGGAAATTAGAAGCAGTTACCATAGTAACCAAGATCAATGTAAAAGAGAGTAATGTGTTCATGTTCAACGTAAAACGTATTAAATTAATATCCTTCCGGCTCCTAGGTCTTAGGTAGAACCGTTTTGAAATCAATTAGCTATTCAGATTGGTAAAGATGTAAGTTTTAGATATGTATATTATTATGTTTACTAATCACAACTACGAGAATCTAAGTACAAAAAAAAGACGATACATCACTACAAAATTTCTACACATTATGTTTGTAATTCCCTAGTCTCCACGATTTTCTACCCAATTACATAATATAAGAAAACTTTCGTGACTACTAATACGCAAGATTATAAATATATATACCAATTAGATCGATGACTAGATCTTAATAAATAATCCATTTCTGACAATGAATTTCGGTGGGGGATGTATATGGTCTAATTTAGCATTCAAGACCATACGTGAGCATGGATCATTTGTACTATTCATTATGAGTCTGGCTTTACACTTCCCGCCATTAGTACAGTTCCATAATGTAGTGTTTTTTGATTGCTTGTGCCAGTAGAAAGTGTAGCCGTCGACCATAGCCAATTCTTTGCCATTTGGTTTTTTAATCCACTCGACTGTGCGTCCTGGAAAGGTAATTAGTTAAGTTATTTTGTTTATTGTATTAACTTCACTACTAACTGATGTATTCGTTTTAAATTTGGTAAGATTTAGATTATCACTGGAATATATTTTTGTTGTTTCTTTCTACAAACCTGTTAATATAATAATAACTCCATGTCAGTCACAACACGGACAAATACTCAAAGTTTTGGGAAAGAGAAACAAAACGAAAAGTTACATAAAACAATAAAAGTTAAATAAAACAACACTCAATTTTAATATTATAATTTCTTTACACTGTAATCCTAGACACTATTATACTGTAACTTAATCAATATGGTTAACGAACAAAGTTGGATTCTTTTAGTAGTTTTAATTTAGTAGCTTTTTATTTAGTACTTTTAATTTAGTAGCTTTATGTATAATATAGCTTGAGTGCACATCCTAAGCTATTTTGTAATCATTTTATATTAATTTGTTTATCTATAGACAAACTCTTATGGGCGTATTCTCTATTTTTAAATGTTAAAATCCTTTTGTTGTAATGTCTACTCTCGTAGAAGATTTTAAAGCACTGATCTCGATTTAAAAAGTATTTAAACATGATTATCTTTCTTTTTTTTTATTGCCATGTAGGCAGACGAGCCAATGGGCCACCTGATCGTAAGTGGTTACCGTCGCTCATGAACCTCTGCAATGTCAAGGGAAATTGAGGGGTCGCTACCTACGACCTAACTTTAAGAACCCTCCTCGAGCCTCGTTTGAAGAAGGACAAGTCATAGCGCTCTGGGAATACCGCAGAGGAGCTCATTCCATAGCCGGATGGTGCGTGGCAAAAAAGTGTTCCTTTAACGGACCGTGGATGACCGCGGTGGTTCCATATAGTAAGGATGAACTCCACCTCGACTTAATTTATTATCTCTCAACTAGTATGTCCTTCAATATGTTAATATTTTTAATAGTTATCCATAACTATTTTGTTCCGCCTTATCCCATTCAAATGAGGTCGGCGCAGTTTTCTCTTTCTATTTACTCACTATTCTGGCAAAAGTTACCTATCACGCCGCACATTTCCAATCACTTTTCACACCATCTATCTATTTTTACTTAGGCCTAAACATTTAGTTTCGCTATACTATCTCCGTAGATCCTCCCTTATATTTTGATGCAAATCCCTTTATTAATTATCAATTTCGGTGGAACATGATTGTGAAATAAATAAGAATTCAACACCATTCTTGATTCTGGGTCACAACAGCTATTGGTGGTCAGTTTACCCTTACATTTGCGTCCATGCGTACAATACCATAATGCAGTATTTGCTGTTCTCTTATGGCAGTAATATGTGTAGCCATTGACCAGAGCTAATTCCCTTCCATTTTGTCTTTTTAACCACTCAATTTGAACTGAAAATAAAGATTTTATTCATTGAGCGATCTCGATATTTCAAGCAACATGATCACGGGAAGACTGAGTACTGCGAGTAGATTATTTAAGAGCTGATAAATTTGTCTACCGTCTTTCTCGTTCGTTTATCGGTACCAATGAAAGTTAAACTCACCTCTCGACATACTACATTTATGAATGTAAAAGGTGTAGATAACCGCGTGTTTGAAGAAGTTGATGGGAATAAAGATTTAATATATATTTTACCTTCAGGATCAAAATATACAAATTATACATGTTAAAAAAAATATATATTATTAATCACAATTTAGTGAATGCCGCTACCTACCTTATGATTTTTTTGCTATTATTATTAAGTTTACACTTTATTGACTTCTCGAAATGTATGTTAAAAAGTAAAACAAATAAAATGATTTCAATTGCAACATATATTTGCATGGTCACAATAAACTGTCATATGTTATAACTAACGTCGCATTATATAAAGTAACGAAAATATATAAACTTATAATCTTAACATTAAAAATATCTATAATATCTCAACATATGAATTCGTGATTTGGTCAACCTCATCGTAGTTTTCATCATATATTAGTTATTTTTTTAATTTACGGCAGTGGATGTAGATCCAAAAGGCTAACATAATTTCGATGTTAAATGATTGATTTTGATTAACTTAAAAAGTTTTTGGATTATCGTAGAATAAATAATAGAAATTAAATCATATATCAACAATGATATTTTATTTTTGTAGATTTTATCTCTTATAGTTTTGGGCCGCTCTGTATATAAAATATAAAATGAAATACTAAAATAGTCAATATAATATTAAATTATTTTCTTAATAGAAAAAATATTTAAAACTAAATTACAAACTTTATAAACTTGTATGAAAAATTATATTAATACTAAGTTAAACTTAACAGGATTATATATAACATTAAATACTGCAATTATTTTAAAAATCAAATAATATTACTACATTACGCTATAGTTATACTAATTTTATTACCCTACTTTACTATAAAGAAAACTAACATTAAATGATAAAATCCAAGTAATAATCGATGGGGCGGCGCGACGGGAAAGACTTCTGAGAGCGTAACGCGTCGCGCCGTCCCTCATAGCCCCGTGCTGGGTTCTGGCCTCAGCCGGGGTTCGGACGCTGAGTGCGAGCGGTTGGAGGTTTTAGTGAGGTTCAACTCCCTCGGTTATAGGTTTCGGTTTTTTTTAGTACAAATATAATAAAAATTGACACTTCATAATTTAATATTAACAATACCTAATATACCAATTAAGCTTTTAAAAATCCACGTTATTCAAATCTATACTTTATAATAGCTATTATAAAGCTGCAGAGTTTGTTTGTTTCAACGCGCTAATCTCAGGAACTACTAGTCCGATTTGAAAAAATATTTCACTGTTGGAAAGTTCATTTATCAAAGAAGGCTATGTTGTATCCCTCTGTGACGCAGACAGACGAAGTTGCGCGGGTCACCTAGTCTAATACTTAGAACTAGACCACTGTTGATCTTTAAACTAATAAAAACTTTAAATTAATAAATAATAGAATTATAAACAATACTCAAATAGTAGATAAGAATAAATAAGACACTATGAAAATACCCAATCACTTGATAAATTAAATTGATACATTTCTTTTGAACTCACTCATGATCGACGGTAAACACTTACCATCAAGTGGAGTGTAGCCTTGTTTATCAGTCATAATTTGAAAAATCTATGATTGAATCTTTCTCAAAAACACTCTTACATAATGGCATTAGAGGCTCTATGGTAATTTTAAGTGGTTATATTCTCAGTAAGCTCTCGCTCATTCAGGTATATACTGAATTTGGAATAATTATTCCGAAATATTGGACATTCTTCAGTGTTATAACAAAATTTCAATGTTTACAATATCATTCCTCAGTTTTTATCTATATATTATAACTCACATTTCCCAGATTTCTTTATCCTTATATCATTGCACACGTTTCCTTCCCTTCCTGAAATTATTGCGTCTATAATATACTCCGTTGGCAATATAATAATCATCGGAATCATGATTGTGAACGAAATTGTGTCTTATTATACTATCTCTAGCCATAGTGAATCTAGCTTTGCATGAAATTGTCGTTTTCGTACACCTCCACGAAGTTAGGTACCCATTGTCAGTCACCAGATAGTAAGGATATCCATTCACCAAGTATATTAACTTCCCATGCCTGTTCAAGAGTTGTAAAACTGAAAAAAAGAAAAAGGATTAAGACTCGGTTCTAAAATAACAAAACTTAGACTAAAATACCAAACATGTTTTGTTTTAATATGTATGTGATGTGATACACTGTTTACAATATATATAAAAAAAATAATGACCAAAAAGAAAATGACAATATGAAGAAAAGAAAAAAACAAAATTGATCATATTTTAATTAATTATAAATATGTAACACATGATCTTATATACTATTGACTATATATAAAATATACATTGCAATCTGTACTGATAAATATAATACACTGATAAAATATTAATATCTAAACTTAACACCAACTAAAACACAAATAATAGTTCTTTGGAAAACGAGTTTTGGGTGCTAGATGCACCCACAAAATGGCGACATGAATAAAACATGTAGATATTGAAACTTACTAAACTTTTCCTTCCATATAATTTATATACATTGTGTAATTTAAGTGCGTCAGCAATATTTCTACAAATACAAATACTGTAACATATCTTCTTAATTCAACCAAAGTTACTATAATATGTCAAAGATGAAAAATAATTCCTTTCTTCGATATAATGCTCATATTTTGACCATATACCCATTACGTATAACATATCGCACTGGTCTATGATTGTGAACGAGGTGAGCACCAACAATACACAAGTCTTTATCCATTCTGAATCTGGCACTGCATCTTGGAGAAGTTCTGGTGCACCTCCAAAAGCCTACTTTGTTCTCTTTACCTCCATTGGAAAAAGTGTAATTGTCTATAAGCGCATACTCTATGTCAGCGAAACTGTTCCTTTTCTTCACCCAACTTATGTTAATACTCGTAACTGTAACAAAGAAGTTTTTGGAAGTAAACTAGAAGAATGCTGCATACAATTATATGTTGGTAGATACTATATGGACTGTAGTTCGGTTTACATTCAGAAATAACAATAATAAATGCCGTATATTTCAAGTTTTATTCGTTTCTAAACCTATGACTATTGATTACATTGTACTTGACTTAGGCCCCTACCTCGGAGAAGAGATTATAATTTGCACTTGCGATTTTCTTCAATAACACCAAACCATTTGAATAATTATTACTTCTGGGGAATCGTGAAATATACACCGTTTTTGATGATTATATTGGGAGGCTGATGATCATGATGCCAATTCGCTTTGAATATTTCGTGTTGGTCATTCAACGTAAAACGAGCTCGGCATGTCGAATTAGTTTTTGAACAACGCCAGTAACTCTTCGTTCCTCTTGTAATATGAGAACTGAAAATATATCCAAAGGCAAAAGCACGAGTCCGACCTTGTGTATCTTGAACCCATTTCACTGAAATTAACAAAATTGATTATAGTAATATTTTATTTTGCAAAAGTTAAGTCCAATACCACAAAAGCCACTATGAAGATGAAAAAAGAAATGCAGCATAAACGATATTAAGCAATAAGTATTTGCAAATGCAGGATTTGGGAATCCGGAACACGAAAATAATTCAAGGAAGTACTGTTCCAGAGATATTATATAAAGTATATAAGAGTTATAGCTGATGATAGATTTGGACGGAAAATGAATAAAATGTTCAATTGTTCTAATAATTTATTTCAAACCCTTTATAAAATAGTAGGAATAGAAAAAGTTTAAAACCAACTTTCTTTCTGGTTTTGATTTAGAGTAGGTTCTTTTGGCAGGATAACCACAATAATCAAAACATTTAAAATAACTACATGTAAACTAATTCCTACGTTATCGCTTATAATCTCATTTTACTGGCATAATTATTACAAATTATTCTACATGTTTCTTAGTTAACTCTTAAGGGCAAGCATGGTCCCATGTTAATATATTTTTGCACATCTTTTATTTACTTGCACATTGTATTTTATTATTATTTGATAATGTGAAGTCACATTTTTTATTGTACAGGAGTAGAAACACAAAAACACGAGACGTAGATGATTTTCAATGAAGAAGTGAATGCCGTTGGTAGATGCAGGCAACGCAAGACCGGTAATGGAGCAAGATTTTGGGGAGGCCAATGTACAGTGGACGTCTACAGGCTGTTAATGATGACATGATACAAAGATTATAATTTAATAAATATTCCATCCTTAATAATATATCTGGGAGGAGGATGGTCATGTTCCAGCATCGCTTTCTGCATTACATCATTCACCATTGTGAACTTGGCTCTGCATGCTGTCGAAGTTCTTGAACATCTCCACGTGGTAATCGAATTGTTACTGTAGTTCAGCGAATATGTGTAGTTCTGGCATATAGCTATACAGTTCCCTCTTGCACTTCTTGCGTAGGTAACTGAAAAAAAGTGAAAAATTAAATTCAGAAAATACAGGTTATTGTTTCTCAAATTTTGTATATTTATTTCCTTTTCGGTTATATAAAGGTTGTCAAATATCTCCTTTCTGCCTTTTTCGCGGCTATGTACAACGCGCTACAGAGCTCGTATCTGGCAATACTATACATATTTTGAAAGGTCTTGACATCCTACAAAACGACGCTATGCATGATTAGTTTGGATATTGCGTTCAACAGTTATATACGTGTAAACATGGAGTTCACTAACGCCGAAATTCGCGCTATTTTAAAGTTTTCCTTCGTTAAAGGCAAATTCGCTAGAGGAACGTTCCGTGAGGTTAATGGTGTTTTGGGGGATGGTACTTTATCACTTCGAACCGCGGAGGAATGGTTTCGACGATTCAGAGAGGGATTGGCGGCCAGGAAAGTTTTGCTGTGTGTTTGGTGGGATTGGAAGGGAATCAATCATCCACTATGAGCTGCTCCCATATGGCCAGAGCAAAAAAGCGGAAAGGAGATATTTGATAACCTAATATTTAAACAGTAACAAAACACTAGCAAAACCATCGGGCACTCAGGATTGTTAACAAAAAATACTTAAAAATATTTTCCCTTGTAATTAAAATTTACTGGTTTCAATATAACACACACATTATAATACATTACTACTATTTTTCTTATAAAACATTATTAGCAAGCATGGATCCGAGTTTATAAATTTTTACTTCAACTGTACATAATTTCAGGACCTGGACAGATATAGGTAGGTACATATAAAGACTGACAGTTGATGACCAAGTGATACTAAAGATCTGATACTTTAAACAACTACTTCAACTATTCATTCGTCGTTTATTTTTTGAAATAACATGTAATTTATCATGAAAAGACTGAAAACAATGGTGATTATCAGTGATCCTCGCACTAAGGTATCACAATTAAACATATATGCCAACGTCGACAGCCAAAATAAATGAAAAAAATAGTAATCTACCTTATAAACAAAAAAATATTATATTCTAAGAAGTATTCCGTCTTGAATAAGGCATCTCGGCGGCGGATGATCGTGTTCCAGAAAGGCCTTCTCGATATAGTTCTCTATCATGGTAAATCTTGCCCTGCATGATGAAGAGGTTCTTGAGCACCTCCAGGAAACCTTCGCACCGCTTCTATACGCTATTGAATACGTGTAATTTTGGTACATAGCTAATAGTCTTCCCGCTGAATTTTTGACGAAAGTGACTGAAAGTGAAAATTTAATTTTTAATGGTTTGACCTACTTTGAATATGATAATTCTCTTGGATGAAGATTATTTCAATTGATCCTCACGATACAGGCTAGCATAGTGTGGAGATCACGTTGGGTCATCTGATAGGACAAAAAAAAATACTTATGTCTCTGTGTGATTTTTGAATAAAATGTTTTCCTATATCTTAAAAGTAAAAAGACGAGAAACTGCAATGTTTATTAATTCTACAATCCATTGATATATAACAATTATCACTACAGATGTATTAATAGGTATTATAAACACTTACAAATTACTACTTTATTCATACTTAATATTTGCTTAATTTGTCAATCTTTGGTAAAATATATTCCTTTGGCTCTATCATTCTCTTGCAAATTATTCTTGATATTCAGAAACCGATCGATTAGATCTCGAAATACACGTTTTTCCGAAAACCATATCAGAGATATTTTTTATTTATTTCATAATTCGATTTGATTCTTAGTTGACTCCCTTTAGATCTAGATGTGCAAAATGTGAAAGTATACAACTTTATACAAAAGATACTAAGATGAATCCAGACAGATTGTGCGATGTGACCCGTTCCTCCCTAGTATATACCTAATATACAGACCTAAAATGGTTATATTTTAACAAAAATTCCATCTTGAACAAGGAATTTGGACGGCGGATGATCATGAACCAAATATGGATTCTTTATCTCATTACCCACTATAGTAAACTTGGCTTTACAAGATGAGGATGTTCTTGTACATCTCCAAGAGACCTTTACTTTGGTCTTGTATGATATCGAATATGTGTAGTTTCTATATATGGCTAGACGTCTACCTGTTGCTGTTTTAACGTAGGTTACTGTAATAAAAAACGGAAATTTAGTACTTGTTTTAAACTTAAGAAGGAAAGAAGTTAGGGGAAGGGGAATAGTATTTCAAGTGTTGTTATAATACTAGTATATTTAGTGTAGCAGATAGGTAAAAAGGGGTAGTAAGAAAACATGAAGTATGAGTCAGTATCAATCTTCAATATATCAATTATTAAAGCTTATCTATGTCAATATTATAAAGTTGAAGAGTTTGTTTGTTAGTTTGTCTGAACTCGCTAGTCTCAGGAACCACTGGTCCGATTTGAAAAATCATTTCAGCGTTAGATAGTTCACTTATCGAGGACGGGTATAATATATTCCTTTGCAACGCAGACGAAGTTGCGCAGGTAAACTAGTGTTGTATATTCTTAAAATAATGAGCAACAAAAAATTAGAAGTTTGAATATATAAAATTTAGGAATATAGGTACATTTATTTTGGTTCAGTCAGATTCTATTTTACATCTATGCAACGTTTGCCATACCTCCGCATCATTTTTTCGAATATAAATATTCAAAAAGCAAATATTTTAATATAAAATATAAAAGTTAAAACCCTATTCTATAATATATTCCGTGCATTATAGTATATTTTGATGGAGGATGATTATGATACAACTGAGCGTTAAACACTATGTTGTTTTTTAAGGTAAATTTAGCACTGCACGTGGTTCGTCTCGTACACCTCCAAGCTGTTGTATCTTTCGTCGCTAACGAGAAACTGTATCCATACAGAAGAGCAATCATTCTTCCAGAAGAATTTTTGACTATTTGCACTGAAAATAATCAAATATTCGGTGTTATTAATTGACAAAAAGTATAAATTAGTATTGTACACTTTATTGTTCACTACTGGTTCTAGGTATCAGAGTAACCACTGCAAAAAATGATTTTTTTTGCACTTTAGCACATGAGCTAACGATCCCTATACGTATAGGCATAGATATACTTTATTTATGGTAAAAAAGAAAGATACATAGCCATAGAAGTAAGTTAAGAAGTCCATATAAAAGGTTATGTCCTTCATAACCCCTGCTATTTCAGAAGAAAGCGGATACGCTATGTACAATCTTAGAGTCTTTTGAAGGACCCAACAACAGTTCATAGAACACTCATAGTCCTCAAACCCTAGATAATTGAAGATAAAACGTGGTTCTAAAATAACTGATTGTCATGAATAAAGTAGTCTATTTTTTTTTATTGCGTGATAGATAAACGAGCCTACGGCTCACCTGATGGTAAGCGGTCAGGTTACTCTCTCGTCAGCCATCTACTAGAGAAAGTCTAATGAAGATGATTTCGGCCATTTCAGAGATTACTCGACACAAACAGATATAACTACAGATTCATTGGAGACTCGACTGTCTTGGCGTATAATATAAGAAGTCAACTAGTATTATTTCGAATATTGGTACTGTAAAGATATATGATGGAGAGCATACACAGTTTTTCCAATGTTGAATACAACACATATTGATATTGTGATTTTATGATCTTCAATACTATAATAAAACAACCATAGATATCAAAATAAACTTTATTTCTATAAAAACATAATAATCCAAACTTATAAAACTAGCTAAAAATATTGTAATAATGAAATACGATACAAATTTAAGTATTAAAATAAAAAAAATCAAGAAGAAAACTGACGTCTACTATTAGACATATGTAGTTAAAAATCCTATAATTTCCAGCAGCATTGGTAAGAACTTTTGTCTTGTGAGTTCTATTCACGTTTATGACGAAAGACGGTCAGTCTCATCATCATAATCCTGTCTACGTCTACTACTGAATATAGACCTTCCTCATACCTCGTCACACCTCGACTGGTCCTGCACCCTGTGAATGCACCCTGAGTAGGTCATGAGTCCATCTTGTGGGAGGTCTGTCCACGCTGTGCATTTTTTTGGACAGGAATAAATCGCCAAACATCCACCCGTCCCGCAGGTGGGGTATGTGGGAGTCGAACCGCACGAAAACCTCCTGCCGCTCAACATCCGAGACCCTTCTAAGAACTGAATCGAGCACAAGATGTGCGGAGTTTTAGCCGTAGGTAGCGGCCCCGCAGTGTCCTCTGGCAGTGCAGAGGTCCATGAGCGATGATAACCACTTACGATCAGATGGCCCGTTAGCTAGTCTGCCTACGAGGCAATAAAAAAATAAAAAATAAAAAGAGACGCAACGCCTTGCTCACCAAGCCTTATTATATATCGCCACTACCAGTTTGCCATTTAAATATAATATATTAGGAGACGATAAAAATATATAATAAGATATCAATTCTATAATTTAACATAAACTCCGTTGAAGACAGTATATTGATCGCAAGGATGATTATGCTCCAGTCTTCCTCGTAGTACAAACTGCTCATTCTCTGATAAAGTAGCTCGTGCTCTACAGCTGTTTTTCTTGCACCTCCACATAGTTCCTGTCTTCTGTTTGGCCGCCAAATAGAAGCAATAGTTGTCTATCAGCGCAATTCTGGTGCCCACGCTGTTCTTTACAAAACGAACTGAAATATTGTAAAATATTGTTACATAGAGGAGAAATTAGTCTATTACTTAATTTTTGTGTTTATAAAGTTACCCAGATTAGTTTTAAGGCACGTTATGTATTATGTTAATGCTACTAAGGAAAAATAGGGTTATTGTAAAGGAAACTCAAATTAATTAGTTACAAAGCAATGCTAATTGACTAATACACGAAATGGATTACAAAATCGTTGGAATAGTAAAAAATATTTATTATTTACATTTATGATTTGAAGAAATAAGATATCGTTCATTTTTAGAGTTTTGTAGCATATGGCACTATATACGTGACTTGATAGTAAAAATACAGTTTTAAACATACATAAAATCTACTAAGACTGACGAAACTTTACCGATAATACAAGAAACAATGATTTTTTGCACCTACATTAATTTACTGAGATTCTTCACCAATCGTTTACCTGAGTCCATCTATTACACATATTCTATATCTATCTCTATTCTACTCATATAAATCACTAATGCTATCTCTATCACTTGTACAATTGTTTCATTTAAATATACTATCTCATATTAATCCTACAGTTTAAATAATATTCCGTTTCTTATTAAGAGTCTTTTTGGTGCATGACTGTGTACGAGAAGCTGTCGTTTTATAGTTTGATCGTTGCTGATGATGAAGTATGCTTTGCACCGAGCTCCGTTGGTGCACCTCCAGTATTCAGTGTTAGGAGAACGACTGTTGGAATAGAATGTATAGTTGTTGATAATGGCCACCCGTTTCCCAACCATGTTTTTAGTCCAAATTACTATAAGAAAGAACAAGTATTAGAGTGGTACTGATTTCAGAAGCTAATATAAAATAAAAAGCCTTTTATTTCTTGAAGAGAGAGAGAGAGTTGGTGTTAGTATTGTTAATTACAAACTTGCAAATAAAGAGTAAAAAATATAGTTGTTAGTTTTGTTAGTACTTATCTATTACTATTTACTTCAAGAACCCTATTTTGATAGGTGAAGGCCTCCTCCAGAGTCGCCCATTTCTCCCGGTCCTCAGCAACTTGTATCCATTTGGGTCCTGCCACATTTTTGATGTTGTCCTCCCATATTGATAGAGGTCTCCCATTTAATGTTATATAAGTTTATAATACCAATTTTAATAATTATTTTATTATATCTCAGTCATATGCTGATATTTCAACAGTATAACAGAAATATATTTTCGTCAAGGTTAGGAATTTTGCA
Organism: Trilocha varians; assembly: GCA_030269945.2. Lineage (NCBI taxonomy): Eukaryota > Metazoa > Arthropoda > Insecta > Lepidoptera > Bombycidae > Trilocha > Trilocha varians. Next base: position 2,723,257 of record AP028259.1, read on the forward strand.
AAAGATGGATAATTGCTCTGTTACTCTTTAATTAATTAAGTTTACATATTCATTTATACACTTATCTTTTACATTATATTTAAAAAAAAGAGAAAAGACAAGTTAACGGGTCACTTGATTGAAAGCGATTATCATTGCTCATGAACCTCTACATTGTCAGAGGACCAACCTATGGCCGACCGGTATAGACTCAATAATCATGGAATAAATTCTACAGATCTATGCAAGTGGTAGGTACTATTAGCTACTTATCGATCCTTTCGGCCATCAGTTCTACGGATACTGTGCCCTGCCCAATACCAGTTCAAAAACAAAATTGAGTAATAATCCGATACTCTGGTCCTTCTGTGGATCTCCTCATATTTAATTTTGTCATCTCCATTGCTCTCTGAGTTACTTTGAGCTTTTTAATGAGGCCTCAGTAGGTAGTCCCAGATGAATAATAAATTAAAAAGTAAATTTATTACACCCATTTATTACCTAGTTTCAATACATAAGAAGTAAATCCAACAATTTTATATTTTACAATTTATAAATTATTCCATCTTTTATAAGAAGATTTTTTGGTTCATGATTATGAACTAAAGAGCTAACTTGTTTCAATTTTTTGTTATCCTTATATATGGTGAACATAGCTTTACAACCCCGTCCGTGGGTGCATTTCCATTGTTGTGTGTTAAAACCATATTTGTTTAGACAAAAAGTATGATTTTCAATAACAGCTGTCTCTTTGCCGCTATTGTTTCTGGTCCATATCACTGAAAAAAATAACGGTGATCAGTTTTAAATGTGACTTCAAGAAAGTCCTTGATAGAGACAAAGCAAGCAGTGCTAACCTGTTTTCATGGACGAAAACAGGGATTAAAGTACCTACTTCCTGAGTTTCTATTCCAGAAACAATAAGATTATTTACAACACACAAACTAAACTTTATCCACGGAATTCTGTTACTGAAAAAACAGTTTATCTTCTCGCTAAAGGTAATACTACTAGGACGTCCCCTGGTAGTGACGAAAAAAACTGAGACTAATGCGAATAATACTAGGGTGTTCCCTTTCTGAGGAATAACGCAGTAGTAAGCAGTGGGCAGTAATGACCACATACAGTTCCCCTCAATCGACGCACCTCATGACTCATGGACGAAGAGAAGTTGCCTGACCCGACAACCCAGGATAGAGAATCCTGACGCCACAGAATTAGGACCGTCCGAGCCGACCCTACATAGTGGAGTGGGATGAAGAAAAAGAGTTTCTCTTCTCACACAAGAAAACCATATATTTTCTACGTCGTACGTACGTAAAAGTTATTTGACCACAAAACTTACATTCAGGCATATGATCTACTTTGTAATATATTCTTTTCATTTCAGGTTTTCTTTTCTTCTTTGTAGATGTTGAGGATTTGGAGCTGGATGAAGCAGGACTTCCAGAAATAGAATAATTAATTTTGCTTCCTTGCCTTTTAGGATGTCTTCTTCTTCGAACCATTACCGATTTACCAGATTTACGTAAATGCCCTGAAATGCCTGAAAAAGACAACAAACAATTACTAAAAAACCTTGTAACCAGAAAAGTTGTACTTGAGAAACTATATAACAAAAACGGGTGGGTTTATGAGAAACTTTTTGGGAAACTGTAGTCATTGCGGATAGGCAGTAGATAAAGAAATAATAAGATTTATAGTAACACAAAAATTTCACTTTATTTATGAAAATCAACAAAACAGTTTCTCTTATCATTGAAACACAAAACGACATTACATTTTTTACATTTTGTTTGAGTTCTTTGTGCTCTGCAATATTGGCATTTTTGACGACTTTTCTGTTTCTCAGGCATATGATCAACCTTGTCAGTTCTCAAAGAGTCATCGGGCATAGGCCGATGCTTCGCTTGTGGTTTCTTTGTCTTTGGAGGAGTTGGTGATTCAGAATGGTGTGAAGATGGACTTCCATAAATGGGTAAATATATTGGCTTTACTTCAATCTCTTCATATTCGGGAGTTTCTGTTCCAGATTTGCTGAAATATCCTGAAATTACAAGTATAATTAGTAATAAATAAAAAACCATGTAAGGCGATAAACACGAAATTACTATAAAATAAAACAAGGTACAGCATTTTTTCAGCAGACGCCGTGAAGTTTAATTTAAATACATACATAGTTCTCACTATTGATTTTTTTGGATAGTTACATCAATCTAAATTGCTAAAAAGTATATTATAATTTAAAAACTGCGATCGTCAGTTGTACCCAGTTTTTCCCATTGGTATTTTTGACCGAAATCAATAATCTCGCAATTTGTTCATTTCAAAAAACGCGCGGAAGAAATGAAGCTTCGTAATGTCACATGAAGACACAGATATTTTGTAGGGATTTTTTTTTGTTGTTTAAAACAAACTTTATTAAGATTGGTTACAGTTCACAATCGATCGTATCTTTTCACGTTTATCTTTAATACGTGCTCGGTACTCTCTCTGGTATTCCACGGCTGATTTCCTTTTCTTCAATTGTCCTACTACATTAGTTGTAGAAGAATCATCAGTAGTAGAATCTCTAATTCTATTTGTTCAATTTTTTTTCTTCCGCTCGCTTCTTTGCTCTGTAATCGCGGTAATAATTTGCAATTTTCTTTCGTGGACCACTTGAGCCAACGGAAGTCCTTATACATGTTCCATCGTCTCGCCCTGGAAAATGTATTTGTAATTTTAATGTTTGTACATACGTGATAATGTAATTTTAAAACAGAAAAAGTAATCATCATCAATCGATATTCACAAAAGACGTACCTTAATTTAACCTGAAATCCTTCGCATTGTCGTGGAATGTTTTTACAGAGTTTTTAAAATTTTAATGTACTAAAATTGATAATTAATTAAACACCCTATAGTATTATCTATATATATATATATATATCTTGATGTAAATTAGGGGTTTGACCTAAACTAAGGAGTAAGGAAGCGATACGTAAATCTTAAAGTGCAACAATTTGGGTTCTCAGGAGTGGTTCGGACGCTGAGTGTAAGTCACAGAAGGTTTTAGTGCGTACTTTCACACACCTCACGTAAAGTAAACAAGCTGCGGGGTAAGTGGAAGTAAACAAAAATCTAAGCTGATGAAATTAAAATAATAGACAAAACGTGTTAAAACATTTATCTTTATTGACTTGACACATAACAATGTTTACAATAGTGGCGACATATACAACTCTTTAATTATAAGATGACATATGGATAGGTACACAGTTCAACACTTCTAAACTACTGCACAAATTAACAAAATAAAAAAATTACTGAGGCTGTTTTCTGTCAACAAAACTGTAGCCATTATACGGGTATTAGATGAAGTAACAATAATATTTGTAACGAACACACACACTTCACTCATGAAATTGCGCAAAACAGTTCCTCCTATCGTTGAAACACAAGAAAACCGTACATTTTTTACAACTTGTTTGTGTTCTTAGACCACAATTCTGACATTTTTGGCGAGTTTTCTGTTTTTCCGGCATATGGTCTATCTTATCGGTTCTTACTGAGTCATCAGGCCGACGTTGATGCTTAGCTTGCGGTTTTCTTACCTTCCTTATGGTAATTGGTGATTGGGAGTAAGAAGAAGGACTTCCATATATAGCTAAATATATTGGCGGTTCACTTAGAGCATGTTCAGGACTTCCAGTTCTTTGAAGGAAAACGGATTCACCAGATTCGAGTATGTACCCTGAAATGGAAGAAAACGTTAGTAAAAGAAGTATACTAAAGGGAAAAATTTATATTATTGTCAGATTTATTTATTTGTTATATCATTGTCCAAATACTAGGTACGCTTACAATCTCTGTCTGCTACCATAGGTAATCATGTAAAGACATCCATCAACGAATATAGGTAGTTTTCTCTTTCAATATAAAAAAACAGTAAATATTTTAGTTATTTATTAACCTATTCTTTACCAACTAGTGTAATTCCACTATTATTATCAAACTTTAAAAAACACTCCATCCTTTATGACTACTTTTCTCGCCTCGTGATTATGAATTAAGTTCAAATATTTTAATGATCCATCTTTAAACATAGAAAAAACAGCTTTGCAACCGCGTCCGTTGGTACACACCCATTTCTCAGTGTCAGTATATACTTTTTTTAGGCAAAAAGTATAATTTTCAATGATAGCCGTTTTTTTGCCGTGCAAGTTTTTACTCCAAATTACTGCAAAGAAAACAATAAAAGGTACACACAATTTTAGCTATTACGGTGTTTTGTTTTTATTTTAAATTACTCAATTAATTGCGAATGAAAGCCCAATCCCGTAACATATAAAATAAAAGACAAATAAAAAGTATTAACACTAAAATTTTGCCTATTATGTACCAATTATTATTATTTTCAAACTATTAAACACCCCTTTTTTTAATTATATTAATACTTGATTCTAAAATATATTATTTATTTACACTAATATTATACAGAGGAAAAAAGAAAGAAGGAAAGAAAATGTATTACTTGACCACACAAAAAAAAATACAATCAACAGAATTAAGTAAAAAGTGACCTTGTGTCCAAAAGGCTCAGCTCAGCTTATTGCTGCATACCAAACAGCAGCGCTGATTTTCAGGCAGAGTGTGGCGGAGTGGCGAGGAAAAGTATAATTGTTATTTTGTTGGAATGGGCTCCAAAATTATTAACCGATTTGAAAATTATTTCACTTTTGGGCTACACTATCTCGGATGAACATATAGGCTATATTTAATTTTGAAAAAAATTAGGAATCCATACTCAAACTTTAATAATGTAATCCAAGAACAAAATCATACACATAATTGAAACAATATGCAATTGTATCTATAAAAATACCGCGATGCAATTTCATCATAGATCAGCTAGTAATTTATACTTTAAAAACCACTCCATCTCTTATAATAAGTTGTCTTGGTTCGTGATTATGGTTCAAAGAGTATTTTTTGAAGGTTTTATCTCTATAAACAGTGAACGCAGCTTTACATCCGCTTCCTTTGGTGCACTTCCAATGTTCTGTATCACTACATATCTTGTCCAAACAGAAAGTATAATTTTCAATTATAGCCGTCTGTTTTCCGCTCATATTCTTGACCCAAGTTACTGTAACAAGAACAGTGATAAGTTCGATATCAATACTTTCCCTATCGAAAACTAAAACTCCTATAATCAAAAACATGAAGCAAAAAATTATACAGGGTAGACAGAAAATTATACTTTGAAGCAATTGATGAATTATTTTACAATAGCTTTAAATTTACAGATATATATAACTAGGTGACCCGCGCAACTTCGTCTGCGTTACAAAGGGGTTCAAAAATTGTAGCCTATGTGTTATTCTGATGTATAAGCTATATTGTGGTAAAGTTTCATTCAAATCCATTCAGTAGTTTTTACGTAAAAGAGTAACAAACATACATCCATACATACAAACTTTCGCCTTTATAATATTAATATGATTATGATGTGTTAAAATGACTACGCATTTTGCACTAAAACATAATTTTCATTTTTATTTTATCATTGAATTACTCCAAGGCTCTACAAAAATAACTGAAAGCAACTTACCTATGTAAAAAACTATCAAACTTACTTCAAAACTGCAATATATTATACTTACTTTTATTTCTATTCTGTACAGTGGTAAGTACTTATAGAATACAATAGTATTAATAAGAATTCAACATTTACATTTAAATAAAACGCTTTATTTCATATAAGTATTACATGAGATTTAACAATGTTCTTATTGTTTACAACTTATTGTTTGCAACTTCGTTTGCGTCACTTACAATTAAAAGGTAGCCTTTTTTTATTATTGCCATGTAGGCAGACGAGCTAACGGGCCTGATCGTAAGTGGTTACCGTCGCTCATGAACCTCTGCAATGTCAAGGGACATTGAGGGTCGCTACGGGAGCCTATTTTCTTTCTAAGGGTAAAAATTGTCTGTGCCAAATTTCATCAAAATCGGTTGAGAGGTTTAAGAGGGAAAGCGTAACAGACAGAGGTACTTTCGCATTTATAATATTAGTGAGGATTATTATGTAACAATCCAGAATATTTCACATTCATATTTTATAGCATACTCCATCTTTTATGACAAATTTCCTCGGTTCGTGATTATGAATCAACGAAGTATGTTTTAGACTTCTATCTTTATATACAGTGAAACTTGCTCTACAACCACGTCCATAAGTACAAGTCCATTTCTCAGTATCACTATTAACTCTTTTTAGGCAAAAAGTATAATTGTCAATGATGGCCGACTGTCTTCCGCTGCAGTTTTTAATCCATGTTACTGCAAGAAAAACCGAAACCAGAACTTGTGTATTTGGTTAGATTAGTTTATTTAAATATCCATTAAAATTAATACATGGCACATTAAAAAAAACACATTTTACTAGTATTTGTTGTTTTTTCTTTACTGCCAAATATAAATTCACAATACGATTTAAAGTTTCAAAAAGCCTATGTTACTTCTGGATAATTAGACTTTTTATTATTAATACAAATGCTTGTATTTTATAATATCAGAATAGAAATAATAAATCTCGCTTTACATGCTCGTCTTAAAGTACACTTCCAGCGATATGTTCTTTTTTTTTTTCGTTGGGAAAACGAGAAAACGGTCCACAAAGCCTGCTAAAGTTACAGATCCACTTTGTATAAAAATTATTCTTAAAAATTATACAGGGTAGACAGAAAATTATACTTTGAAGCAATTGATGAATTATTTTACAATAGCTTTAAATTTACAGATATATATAACTAGGTGACCCGCGCAACTTCGTCTGCGTTACAAAGGGGTTCAAAAATTGTAGCCTATGTGTTATTCTGATGTATAAGCTATATTGTGGTAAAGTTTCATTCAAATCCATTCAGTAGTTTTTACGTAAAAGAGTAACAAACATACATCCATACATACAAACTTTCGCCTTTATAATATTAATATGATTATGATGTGTTAAAATGACTACGCATTTTGCACTAAAACATAATTTTCATTTTTATTTTATCATTGAATTACTCCAAGGCTCTACAAAAATAACTGAAAGCAACTTACCTATGTAAAAAACTATCAAACTTACTTCAAAACTGCAATATATTATACTTACTTTTATTTCTATTCTGTACAGTGGTAAGTACTTATAGAATACAATAGTATTAATAAGAATTCAACATTTACATTTAAATAAAACGCTTTATTTCATATAAGTATTACATGAGATTTAACAATGTTCTTATTGTTTACAACTTATTGTTTGCAACTTCGTTTGCGTCACTTACAATTAAAAGGTAGCCTTTTTTTATTATTGCCATGTAGGCAGACGAGCTAACGGGCCTGATCGTAAGTGGTTACCGTCGCTCATGAACCTCTGCAATGTCAAGGGACATTGAGGGTCGCTACGGGAGCCTATTTTCTTTCTAAGGGTAAAAATTGTCTGTGCCAAATTTCATCAAAATCGGTTGAGAGGTTTAAGAGGGAAAGCGTAACAGACAGAGGTACTTTCGCATTTATAATATTAGTGAGGATTATTATGTAACAATCCAGAATATTTCACATTCATATTTTATAGCATACTCCATCTTTTATGACAAATTTCCTCGGTTCGTGATTATGAATCAACGAAGTATGTTTTAGACTTCTATCTTTATATACAGTGAAACTTGCTCTACAACCACGTCCATAAGTACAAGTCCATTTCTCAGTATCACTATTAACTCTTTTTAGGCAAAAAGTATAATTGTCAATGATGGCCGACTGTCTTCCGCTGCAGTTTTTAATCCATGTTACTGCAAGAAAAACCGAAACCAGAACTTGTGTATTTGGTTAGATTAGTTTATTTAAATATCCATTAAAATTAATACATGGCACATTAAAAAAAACACATTTTACTAGTATTTGTTGTTTTTTCTTTACTGCCAAATATAAATTCACAATACGATTTAAAGTTTCAAAAAGCCTATGTTACTTCTGGATAATTAGACTTTTTATTATTAATACAAATGCTTGTATTTTATAATATCAGAATAGAAATAATAAATCTCGCTTTACATGCTCGTCTTAAAGTACACTTCCAGCGATATGTTCTTTTTTTTTTTCGTTGGGAAAACGAGAAAACGGTCCACAAAGCCTGCTAAAGTTACAGATCCACTTTGTATAAAAATTATTCTTAGATTATAAACTTATTCAGACACTCGCGGTTTTCTATAATACTTTCATGCATTTTTCAACGGTTTCTTACCACGATATTTAATTACTTGAGTTGTCTCGATATTTATTTATATTTAATATCGAGATTTCAAGACATTTTTAACGCCCTGACGGCTTCAGATTATCGAGTATGTCGAATTCAGTGCTAGACACAACAGTCACTAAGGGTTCATGCTCAGAGAGTCTTGTAGATATAGTGAGTGTTGTGTGTCGAGAAGTGAGTTCGAGTTCCAGTGGTACGACTCAAAAGCGAACGAGAAAGAGGATAGACAAATTTGTTTGCTCGTAAATCGACCCGCAGTATCCAGTCTTCTCGTGATCATGGCGTTTGCAACAACGTTGAAATATCGACGATATATAGCGAGACAACTCAATTAATTAAATATCGTGGTAAGAACCCATTGAAATGCATGAAAGTATTCTTAGATTTATTAATTTCCTATTCCTTATTATACATTAAATTTACAATTCAAAGTTTGAAAAACATTCCATCTCGTATAACAAGCTTTTTAGGTTCATGATTATGAGTTAGGGACAATTGTTTAAATGATCTATCTCTATATACAGAGAAGCCGGCTTTGCAACCGCGTCCGTGCGTACACTTCCAGTTTTCCGAGTCAATATGTGTTCTTTGCAGGAAAAACGTGTAATTATTGATTATGGCAGTTTCTTTGCCACTGGTGTTTTTAACCCAAGAGACTGGAACAAAACAGCTGATCAGCGAAATTGATCAGTTTTTTTTGTCAAGACATATTGGTAAAGCAGTTACTAGGCACTAACAGAGTAAAACAATATTAAAAAAAAACAATATATTAAATTTAAAAAAAGACATGCCCGCTGAGTTTCTTGCGCCGGTTCTTCTCAAGACGGAGGCGTAATTTTAGCGAACTGGTGGTAGAACTTTTGATTTTATTTTTGACATTCAAAATCTATGTGTGTCCACATCTACTTTGAAATAAATGATTTGACTTTGACTTTGAGTGCAAGTAATATTTGGACTACTGGCAAGAATATCGTCTGCCTACATGGCAATAAAAAAAGAAACATATGAATTAATCGTTTTATACTACTTTATTTTATTTAACATATTACCATTTAATAATGATAAATCTATTATTATCATAAAAGTAATTATTGTTGATAGATCGGACATCTTATTTGCTTCAGTTTGGCAGTAAACAAGACTACTATACTATACTATATGGATAACTTTTTTACATCAAAGAACAATATTATAAAAAAAGAAGAATGGTTTAAAATATACTTGGTTTATGATGAATGTAAATTTGATTTATGAATTAGATGACTTAGCGAAACAAATTAATAATTTTATCAAGGTACAAGTCAGCGGCGCTCAGTCGACGCGTGCGCTTGTGTCGTGCCACTGTTCCGTCCTATTATAGTGAGTCGTTAAGTGCGTTCTAATATCGCTTATTAATCTGCACAATGGAAACATCTACGTGCCCAAAATGTCACGATCCTGTTCTGAACGGAGCTCGCTGCGTCTTATGCATGTCTACCTCGCACTTCCCATGTGCAGGTATCACCGAAAGAGGATTTGAAAGGCTTGGAGCATCGAGGGCTGCATGGAAATGTCAAGCTTGCCGACTCATTTGCAACAATACTACTATCGACAGCTCAATTATGGATATCTCAATGCAAATCGATGCTTTGGAGGACGCCCCTTCCGCAGGTCAGAACATTTCTTCAATTACCCTCAGTGAGGATAACCTGCCAACTGACACCTCGCATTCTGCAGCTTCTTTGCACCACATTATGCAACAGCTTTCTTTAATACAAAACCAGCTTCACCAAATTTCTGGTTTGCAGAATGACATTAAAAGCATTCACAAAGAACTGGCTGACATCAAATGTTGCTTCAATACCAAGGTCGACGATCTATCTGAAAGAGTTTTATGTCTTGAATCGAAGCTACTTTCCTGTCTAGATCTGAAGAACGAAGTCGCGGAATTGAAAACTACTGTCATTAAAATCCAGAATGACACCAACACCGCTGATCAATGGGCCAGGAGATCTAATATAGAAATTATAGGAATACCTGAAGGGAAGAACGAAGATTTGAAAAAGATTATCCTAAATATGGCTGATTATTGTGATTACCGTCTAAACATCGACAATGACGTGGACTTTATTTCCCGGATCGCTCAGAAGGATAGGTTGTCCAAGCGGCCTAGACCCATTGTGGTCAAAATGCTTACACGCTTGAAGAAAGATGCCTTTTTACGAGCCCTCCGCCTGAAGAAATCCATTCATACAAATAATATCAATTTACCAGGTCCGGAACGTCGCATATATGTGAACGATCACCTTACTTCACTCAACAAACAATTATTACAATCAGTTAAATTGAAATGTAAAGAACTTCACTATCAATGGGTCTGGGTTCGAAACTGTACCATCATGGCGAAGAAGAATGACTCGTCTCCCACTGTTTACATTTTCAAACCCGAGGATTTAGGAAGAATCAAATGAGATCGTTTTTTATTTTTCTAAGTGTGGTTCTAAAATTTTTTACTTTAATACGAGCGTTTAAACTCGTAGCTATAATAATGTATCTGCGAAACATTTTTTACTATTATAACCAGTTAGTAATGTTTGAAATGGTGTTCATAATATGTTACATAATTGTTGTCTGTTCCAGTGTATTATTTGCATCGCTAATCGTGGCACTGATATGGTACTGTCATGTTAACTTAATATTGTTTTTATGTCTTAAGGGTGAGTCATCTTATTTATTTTGTTTAAACTTAAGTATTTGCGATATCTTTCGAGATAATAATAATATGTCTTTGCGGGTTCTTATTGCTTATTTTGAGTGCAACAGAAAAATGATTTTTACATTGCTTGATTTTTATTATCCGAAGATAGATCTTCATAAGATAGGTGAATCTTTACTTTTTAAATTATTTTATAATGGTCGGCCCCGATTGAGTCTCGATGATCAGTTATTTGCTGTTATAATTTGTTTGTCAATCTTTAATTTCTCTAATAAAGTATCATGGCTATAACTGTGTACTATCAAAATGTTCGCGGCTTGCGAACTAAAACCAATACTTTTTATCGAGGCTTAATTGGTACCGATCACGACATTTTATGTTTAACTGAAACATGGCTTTTACCGGGGATCTTTGATGCAGAGTTATTTGATAATCGGTATGCTGTATACCGATATGATCGAGATTCAATTTCTAGTTTTAAAAAAATGGGCGGGGGCGTTTTGATTGGTATCAAGCGTCAACATAGAATTTTACCACCGAACAATACCTTTATTCCTCCTTCCATTCCGGGAGCCGAGATAGTCCATGTGAGCGTTGATGTGGGTAAATCGCCGTGTATGCAATGCCTGAGAATATATTGTGTTTACTTTCCTCAGGGAGCAGATCAATATGATGCACAACTAAAATTTTATGAATTTATATCAGATTTATTTATTTCTTATCCCGAGAATATGTTTTTGCTACTAGGGGACTTTAATATTCCAAATGCTGTGTGGAATTCACATTATCCTAATAAACTTTCGGCTGAATTAGTAAGTGATAGTAGCCCCTTAGTATTATCTCTTTCTGCTTTTCTATCTTTTACTAGTTTTCAACAGTATAACACCGTTCGTAATTTAAATGACCGGTGTCTTGACCTGGTCATTGCTAGCTGTCACTGCAACGTGTCTCGCTGCACGTCACCGTTGGTCCCCGAGGACAGTCACCATCCGGCGTTGACTGTGTGCCCACTTCTCACGTGTAGCTCGGTTATTCAGCCACCGGTACGTATTGCGCGCGCTTTTCATATTGCTGATTATTCTAATATTGAATTAATTTTAAATAATATTGAATGGGATCTGCTTCTGGATGTAAGTGATGTAAACGAGGGTGTAAACATTTTCTATAATATTTTGAACGACTTAATTGAGCGCTTCGTGCCTAGTAAGAAAGTTTTTAACAATAGTAAATACCCGATATGGTATAGTAAGGAATTGATTAAAATCATAAAACGGAAACTTAAACTTCACAAGAAATGGAAAAATACTCATAATATTTTTTATTATGACGAATTTTCTTCACTTAGATCTTTGCAAAAACGGTTGGCGTCCGAATGTTACGGTAAATATATCAAAGAAGCAGAAATATTGATTAATTCTAATTCTAAATATTTTTGGTCTTTTGTTAAGTCTAAGAAGGGGTTCAATGAACTGCCTGATACGATGTTCCTTGGTAGCAGGTCCGTATCTCAGGGTGACGACATTGCTTCTCTTTTTAATGAAGATTTCCATTCTGTGTTTGAAAAAAATTCTAATACAGTTACCTACTTATCTACCTCGGAATCTTCGATTTCCCTTTCTAGTATTAACCATGTATTAATTGACGCTGCTAAAGTTTGTAAATATTTAAAAAATATTAATCCTCATAAGAGTGCTGGTCCTGATGGCTTGCATTCAATTTTCATAAATCGTCTCTGTGGCCCACTGTCTTATCCACTTTCCCTTTTATTTAACTTATCATTAAAAACTGGTATATTTCCAGCTGTTTGGAAACAATCTTACATTGTTCCCATACATAAAAGTGGTGATAAGCACGATATCTCCAATTATAGAGGAATCGCTAAACTATCTATAATACCCAAAGTTTTCGAATTAATTATATTTGATAATTTGTATCCTGTGTTGAGGCCAGCTATCACTGAATTTCAGCACGGGTTCATTAAGAAAAAATCTACTGAAAGTAATCTGTGTGAACTACTCGACTTTACCCTTTCGGAAATGGATGGAGGTTTTCAGGTTGATGCTGTGTACACGGATTTCTCTAAAGCTTTTGATAAATTAAATCATAACATGTTGGTTAAGAAAATCGAGAACATCGGTGTGCACGGCGATCTGCTTCGGTGGATTGATAGTTACATTCGGGAACGTAGTCAAGCTGTTACGGTCAAGGGGTTTTGTTCATCATTTTTACCAGTCACTTCAGGCGTCCCTCAGGGCTCTCATTTAGGTCCTCTTCTTTTCAACGTATATATCAATGACTTATTTGAAATTATTACACATTCAAAGATTTTACTGTATGCTGACGATACTAAAATATACAAGACTATCCATTCTCTTAAGGATGCCTTGCTTTTGCAAGAAGATTTAAACAAATTATGTAAATATTGTGATAATAATTATCTTTACCTTAACACTAAGAAATGTTCTGTCATTAGTTTTTCCCGCAAGAGGTCACCGATCAGCTTCAACTATTATCTTTTTGATGAACCGTTGGGAAGGGTAAACTGCGTCAAGGACCTGGGTGTCTTGCTGGACAACGGTTTATTATTTAAACCACATATAGAATTGATTTGTTCAAAGGCCCTTAAAATGTTGGGCTTCATATTAAGAATCTCTAAAGAATTTACTAATCCAAACACTCTTTTAATCTTATATAAGACCCTGGTGAGGTCTCAACTTGAATTTGCATCTACAGCTTGGAACCCTCAATATGATGTATATAAAGATCAGATTGAACGCATTCAGAATAAGTTTTTAAAACATTTTAAGTTTAGGTTTAATGATTGTTCACTACTGGATGACTCACCGCTATTGCCATTAGTTAAGCGACGTGTTTTGCACGATCAGATGTTCTTGTTTAAAGTTCTAAACAATTATATAGATTCACAATATTTGTTACGTAATATTAATTTGAGATGTTCTACCCGAAACACGCGTAAGCGGGATTTATTTAGTATGCCTTCGTGCAAAAGTAATTATGCAAGAAATAAATTTATTATAAGATCTTGCTCAACTTATAACAATCACTTTGGTAAATTTGATGTATTTGAGTCTTCAATACATACATATAAAGCAAATATTACTTTGTATTTACATAACAATAATCTCTAAGTACGATTGTTATTTCGATTGTTTTTTCTTGTTTTCGCTTTAGCCTTACTTGCGACTTTCTTAGATAAGTCTACTTATATGTAACCTTAATAATTGATTGGAACATATTAGTTGCGCTGTATAAATTTATGAGTCACTTTAATTTGTGGAAACTTTGTTGGTCTCTGTATTATTATTATTCATAAGACTATATGTAACTTTATGACTGTTTGTTTCCCAAATAAATAAATAAATAAATAAATAAATAAATACAAAAAATATAATGTGTTCTAAAATAGACTAAATGAAATTATTAAGGATATTACAGCTGTGCCAACATATAATCTACACTACAAAAAACTATATCTTAAAAAGTACTCCATCTCTTATAAGTATTTTCCTCGGACCGTGATTGTGCGTCAAAAAGCAATGCTTGAAACTTTTATCCTTATATACAGTGAAAACAGCTTTACAGCCGCGACCTTTGGTGCACTTCCATTGATCAGTGTCATGACTTCTGTTGTTTAAGCAAAAAGTAAAATTGTCTATTACAGCATTCTCTTTTCCGTTGCTGTTTTTAACCCAGAGCACTGCAAGAGAAACGTTGATTGTAAATAGTTTTTGTATATTCAAGGCAGACTACTTTCCGTAAAACTTTTTATTCCAACCTTAACTAAAATTAAATTACAGTAAAGTCCGTTTATAATGACATCGAAGGGGATGGACAAACTAGTCATAATAAGCGGACGTCATACAAAGCGTCTTGTGAAATGAAAAATCTTTTTTATGTAAATATGATTGATTTGAATGTACTTAAGTAGTATATAATATAGTAACTACATATGTATACATACATATTAAATCAAAATCAAAATTGCACGTGATCAGCACATTATAACACATAAGTGTATTTTTATTGTAAGTAATCTGTAATTTTTGTCTGTAATCTATAATGCTATTGTGTATAGAAGACATAGCTATGCCCAAATTATCATTTTCAATACTGCTAGGAATAAAAACAACGTGTGAACATGAAAAAAAAACAACTCGGTTTGTAGTTATTTTTGTGCAAATATTTAATATCTATTATGAAGAACTGTCAATTTAAAAGCCAGCGGTCGACTACCGATTTAATTCGTTCAAAGCAGCAGGGATTTTTCTGTTATTTCAGTTCCGGTACCAGCTTTAGTACACCCGGAGATCAAATGAAATGAATGAAATGAAATAGTTTATTTACCCAGAAAACAATGTACAAATTGTCATCGCAGGAAACAGATAAAATCATTAAGGCAGTACCGAGTGTTTTAAGCCCTATGCCTCTATGTGTGTTAATTTAGAAACAGAGATCCTTTTTGTTTCCAATTTTTTATGTATTTGTTGCCTTGAATACCATAAATTATGGATTTATAAATATTTATACTAAGGCGTATGTAAACAGCATGCTTAGTTTCGAATATATAACAATAATAAAATACAGGGGTTTTAACACCTCGTCGCCTCAGTGCTTGTTTGGCCAATCTGAATTTTATTACGAAAATGATTTTTTAATGCAGTATTATAAAGAATAAAATTTCCATCCGACTGGTAAAATATTTTTTTTAAATATTCAATTCTAAAACAATAAAAATCTCATTTCAATTTTTTTCTCAACACGGCACGTAACGAAAATTCCGTGCTTGTTTGCTGTCTCCTGTAAAATTTGCTCGAGTGCAGATTCAACAGGCCAAACAAGCACTGAGGCGACGACCTGGTGCCGCACTGAAGGAGGAAAAAGTTGTGCATATTTTAAGGATGTCAAGTAATAATAACGATTGTTTTGACTTAATTTTAATATAGTTAAAAAAAATACAACTCAATGTTTTTCGTTAAAGCAATTCAAACAAAACGTTCTCTTGCAAGCAACACATTCTGTTATAACTTTTTTTACTTTTCGATCGGCTTCGCGACTTGTGGAAAAGGTTCGGAGCTTCTGATAGCATCCAACACATCTTTTCTTCTTTAAACCCTTCACCAGATGATGCTTGATGACGATTAGTAGTGGTTCTAAAACAATAACTGTATTATAAAAAACATTGCATAGTGTTGTACTGTTATATGCGTGCGTGTTTGTGAATTTGTATAAGTATGTTTGTTGGTGTTTAAGCTTATGTATGTACGATGTGTGTTTGTCGAATGTTATGTTTTTCGAAAATGATCAGAACACTGGTCACGCGAAGGTCAGGTGGGCCGTTGGCTCGTCTGCCTACATGGCAATAAAAAAAAAAAAAAAAAAGATAGCGTCGGGGCGGTACCAGGTATGCGGAGTACAAGATAGATTTAACCTCATCACAGCGATTAAAACTTTATTTTTTAGTGCGCTATTAGTAGTATTGAGGTAGATCAGCTCTGGACTCCATAATACCTATTCATCTTAGATATACACCCATCTCTTTTGTGCACCGATCCAAGTTAATGTTATAGTTTCTTTTCTTAATCGCACTGTAAGTGAGATACGAACCAGGTCTTTTTGAGCTGGTTTCGCACTCAAAATGTTATAAAAATGAGATGCAGTTGAGAATTATTGAAAAATGCATTATTGTAATGTACATATTGAGACATACTTTTTTCAATTTGCTTTAAAAGCTGAAATCAAATTTAGAAACAATTTTTTTACACATTAAAATTCTACTCTTACAAAGCTTAATATAAGATTGTATACAAAATGACATGTTCTTAATAACAAATGGTTATTTTTATCGCTATACCCGTCACGTTTTTATTAATTCATTTACACACAAGTTTTTGTCCATTTCAATGACGAATGCGTTTTAGAAGTCGATTCTGTGTGTGTCTGTATACAATTTTATATCAAGTAAAAACCACACATAAAAATTATTGACACTTTCTACAAATATTTACCATCAATGTTTTAAACTATTTGAACATTCACAACTTAAAATAAATACCATTCTTGACAATGTACTTCTTCGAATTATAGTTGTGTACCAAAAATGATCGTTTCACAGACTTGTCGCTAAATATGGTGAAGTGGGCCTTGCACCCACTGCCGTAGGTACATCTCCAGTACTCCGTGCAACTGGTGCGACTGTGAAAACTAAATGTATAATCGTTTACTATGGCCAGTGGTTTCCCGATTAAATTTTTCGTCCAGGTTACTGAAACAAAAATGTCCATTGTTTAGAAATTTTAAAAACCCTGTAACAAGTACTGCGTAAATAATTTTTAAAGGAAGAAAGGATGTTTTTAGATTTTGCTGTTGATTTTAGAGTCCTTAAAGAGATCCGTAGTTAGCGGCTTCGTAGTGTAAATTGACATTGCAGAGGTCCAAAAGCTACAGTAACAACTTATTAGGTCTCCGTTGCCTTGTTTGCTCACATACCGATAAAAAAGATAGGAGTCACTGTTTATCCCTTTAGGAATCTATTTACTAGGATGGGGTGCCAACTCATAAGTATAGCTGAATAGTGTAAAATTAATCGATGTTAATTGATAGTCAACGATTTTATCAATACAATATAAAAAACGATGAGAGATGAAAAATAAATGAAATTGAAAGTATTTATTAGCATAAAGTAAACCTACCTAAATAAACCTTAAAAATAATATCAGCGCACTAGGAAGCATTATTGCCTTTACCATCAGTTCTAAGCAGAACCATCTCATTGAGCATGCAACGTGGTGAAGAAATTCAAGTAATATTTAAATTTCATTTAAATTAAATTGTTTTACTTCTATAATTCAAACTTTATAACAAATTCCATCTCTTATAATAAATGGTCTAGGTTTGTGATTGTGTTCCAAGTATGATTCTTTTAGCATTTTACTATCTATATAAAATCCTAAAAGCGGCTTTACATCCTCTTCCGTTTGTACATATCCAGCGTTGGGTGTTAACCGCTTGACATTGTAAGTAAAAAGTATAATCTTTTAGTATGGCCAATTGTTTTCCCTTGACGTTCTTTATCCAGGTAACTGAAAAAAAACACAAACGCGATTATCCACGGTCTCGTTTCAAAATTCTTTTCTGCCATGCACCATCCGGCTGTGGAATGAGCTCCCCTCTTCGGTGTTTCCCGAGCGCTATGACTTGTCCTTCTTCAAACGAGGCTTAAAGAAAGTCCTTAAAGGTAGGCTGTAGGTATCGGCCCCGCAGTGTCC
This sequence comes from Trilocha varians, assembly GCA_030269945.2. Taxonomy (NCBI): domain Eukaryota; kingdom Metazoa; phylum Arthropoda; class Insecta; order Lepidoptera; family Bombycidae; genus Trilocha; species Trilocha varians. The sequence continues at coordinate 2,741,504 of AP028259.1, forward strand.
GCTGATTGCAGAGGTCCATGAGCAACGGTAACCGCTTGCCACCTGATCGGCCCGTTAGCTCGTCTGCCTACAAGGAAAAAAAAAATACCATCATGTAAAATTTATATTATAACAAATTGGTGTTAACTTTGGAATGAAATACATAAATGTGTTTGATTCTTTATTAACATATTACAGTATAATTTTTTATATAAACATAATTATTAAAGACATACTGAGAAAATACTATACATAACACAACTTTAATGTATTGCTAATACAAGCTATTTTATTTTAATAAATGCAAACGGATGAACCTTATTCTTACCCACTCAACTGGGATCGGCAACCAAATTGGTTTATTTACTTTTACCAAGTCTGTGGCAGAAAATTTTGCACAGTTCTAAAACATGTTTTGTTTACATTTTTTAATCGTCTCATATTTTACGGAGATGATATATTTTCGCTGAAAATGCAATACAACATCATTTATTAATAAAGATTTACTAAAATATAAGGTTTAATTAAAAATCGAAATCAAAATTTATTGGAAAAATTGTTTTTAAAAAGAGGCTCAAACACGGTATTGATTCCGAACGAAGTCCCCAGTTTCGCCATCTAGCGAAAAGTGACGTTCCCAGTTGAATGGTTACATGAATGTCAGGTACAAGAATGTCTAATGTACCTATATGTTTTTTTTTTATAATAGGTCACAATACTGATTAAAACATAAAACTAACTTACACATCTACTTACTCTAGTTTCAATAATAACAATTTTAATCTTCTAGATGTGAACACAGAATACACAACATGAATGGTAAAGTGAACTATGATTAGTTAACATATAGGGTAGATCGTAACTTCGGACAATCTTTGGTGTACATTATAAATATTGAAGTATACCACAGTATAACTTAACAAGTTACTGGTATTACACAGCATGCAAAAAAATATGGAGTAACTTATAATGTAGGTATTACATTTTCATTTCATTTAAATTACTTTGTTTTATTGCTATAATTCAAACTTTATAACAAACACCATCTCTTATGATAAATGGTCTAGGTTTGTGATTATGTTCCAAGTAGGATTTTTTTAGTATTTTACTATCTGTATCTATTATAAAAACGGCTTTACATCCTCTTCCGTAAGTACAAATCCAACGTTGGGTGTTTACCGTTCGACTTGAGTAAAAAGTGTAATCATTTATTATGGCCATTTGTTTTCCCTTCGCGTTCTTTATCCAGGTAACTGTAAAAAACAAACCGTGAATAGTTTACGAGCAAATCATAGTAAAGAAATTGGTGTTAACTTTGGAATTAAATACATATATGTGTTTTATTTTTTATTAACATATTATAGTACAGTTTTTGATTATGAAAATAGAAGTTGAATATGCATCTAAAACATAATATGTATAGTTGGGTGCAACTGGTTTTAGTCTTCGCAGATTATTCTACGTCTCCGGGTTCTGCATGTTGATTGTGTGTGTGTTTGCTGTGTGTGGTAATTGAGAGGTTGTTTGAGTGTGTGGCCAAGTAATGTAAAACATAATATAATTAAAGACAAATTAAGTAAATATAATAAAATTAAAATATATTTCTAATACAAGTACACTTTATCTTAATATATATTATAAACACGGACACATACGGATGAAACTTGATGATTAATATTAAAGACACAAGATTAATGTATATGTCATCGTAAAATATATTTGTTTTATAAAATAACAACGGGTAAAAATAGCGAAAGAGACCATCTTAGGTAAACCAGCACATTGGAGAAAGTCGAAAATATACTCGAAGATAGGTAGTCCTCTAAAGTCCAGCTTTCTGACCCCTCTTCTGTAGAGACCAGCATTCAACAGTTTGCAGTAAAGATACTGATGGTTCTGCAGTTAGAGAATAAGTTGTACTTGTTCACTACAACCACTGTCACTATTGTGTAGCCAGGATCCACAGCGGCGACCAACGTAATGACTCTCAATGCAAAGGACCCCGGGGAAAAGCTAACTTGTCTTGGGCCCCGCAACGAATTTAATCAGAAGATGATAGAAGGAGTAGAACATGACTTCCGGGGAGAATAGCTTCTACTTAAAAATGCAAATTTTTTGACCGATTTCCAAAAAGGAGCAGTTACTCAGTACTCAATTCATCTGTATGTTTTTTTATGTTTGTTCCTCGATAACTTTAGTTTGGGTGGACCGATTTGAATGATTCTGGTGTCAGATGGAAGGTGATGGTCGAACTTAGGTGCCATACTTTTTTAAGATCAAATAAATACTTTTTGATCTGTGTTTAAAAATGTGTATTTTTAACGGACAAATTTCGCAATTTTTTATTCGTTTCTACTGCAAAGCGATGATTCTTTTTTTTTAGAAAGCAGACATTTTATTTTTATTTTTTTATTATTTATTTCATTTTGTAATAAAAATATTATACGCATTAGATTGTATGAAGAACACCTTCTCTTATAATGAATTCTCTCGGTTCATGGTTATGTTCCGAAAAATATTGTTTTAAAACCTTGTCTTCTGTAAATATGGTGAAATGAGCCTTGCAGCCGGCTCTCCTCGAACACCTCCAGTATTCCGTGTTACGGAATCTAGTATGAAAGGTAAAAGTATAGTTGTCCATTACAGCCAATGGTTTCCCGTTGGATTTTCTTACCCAAAACACTGAAATTAAGAAATGGTTTGCATTACATAATATATTTTTATGTGGAGAATGAGGATATAGGAATCACTGCATTTTTTATTCAAAGTGGTCGTGGTGGCCGAGTGGTCGAAGCGCGTCCTTCAAATCCGGCCGGTTTGTATCTCTAAATCTAAATGTGAAGATTTTTGTGCAATTTTTCAATCTAAATGTTAAGATTTTTGTGCAATTTTTCACAACACCACTGGCTAAAAACGGTGAAGGAAAACATCGTGAGGAAACCTGCATGTCGTGAAAGGGTTCTAAAAATCCTTCGAAGATATGTGAAGTCCCCAATCCGCATTGGGCAAACGTGGTGGACTATGCCTAATCCCTCTTCTGAGAAGACCTGAGCCCAACAGTGGGCAGTAATGGGTTGGTACAGATCATAGGTTGAGTAATTAAACGGGGTAATTTGTTAAGGATAATATATTGAAAGAGGGTGATGAATAGGTACTCTGTTCTAATACGAAATATAAGAAAAAAGTTTAAAAATTGACTTTAAAAATCGTGTTTAAATTCATAATTCAAACACCCCAAATCTCCGTCACATGTATCACCTGTCAAGTGACAATCGTTTTGCCCGAATTATAAATATTTTTAAGTTGCGTTTATAGCATATGCTTTGGTAATATTGTAATTGGTCCTATTTGACCATCAACTATCATGACCTTCACTATGTACCATCATAAGTAGAATATCAATACAGTAACAATCAAAACTCATGTAGAGCTCACAGCATCTGTAAACCGCGTCATATCCGATTTCAATAAAATATAATCTCTATAATCTTGCATTTATCATTTATTTGAAAATACAATCCTAGTTTACAATTGTTTTCAACTAATATTTTACTGACACATTACGAAAAGATACATTCCTAAATTTCTTAAAACGGTTATCTAAATCACTTACACAAACATAAAACGGGTACTTACCACGATTTTTAAAATGAGTTATCTCGTGATCATGGCGCTTGCAACATCGTCAAAATATCGAAATCACTCATTTATTAAAAATTGTGGTAAGTACCTGTTTTATATTTATACGACTAGTACATTTTAATTATATAAGATTCTTAAGTTCCTGTATCATTTTTAACTACCAATTTAAGAGATCTTGATAAGACTAGACAGTACAAGAATGGATTAACATCTACTCTTAGATAAATCTGTATTACTACATGTTTAGATATACCAATTTATTTAATATTTTTAAGATTAACATTAAATCTGTTAAGTAATATCAATGTAAACTCATTCTTAATTCTAAAACAAAATCAACAAAAAAACTAAATAAACAATAATATAACAATTTTTTAAATCCACATTCATAATTATGATTTAAATATAAAATAATATAAATAAAAATAACATATTCTTATAATATAATCAGGTACAAATTTTTCGAAATCAAGTTCCATGCATTCTGTTCACGAACAGTGCAATATTAACAAATAATAAAGAAAAGAGATATAAAAACGCTAATAAATACACAATAATAAGACAAGAACTGTAAATCACAAATACAGTAAAACTCTAATAATATTAAAAACCAATGGAATTTTTTCGAATGCACTAATTTCGAAAACTACTGATCCGATTTGAAACAATTTACTATTTACACCTTTCTTCCATAGGTACAAAGCTACCAAGAAAACAAAACGTCAACATTTCCTATTTTACGACAAAATTTTGGAGATCAGCTACTATTCATTAAAAAGAAATACATCACAATGATAATGACTAAGGTTCCAATCGCATCTAAAATTAACTAACTCCAATCTCTATCATATCTCTGCCTATAATAAACACCATTCCTAATAACAAACTGTGGTGGTCTATGATGATGTATGTCGTGATGAACGCGTATAATCTGCCCTGCCTTGTTTGTGGTAAGGCGCATCTTGCACGACATTCCACTGGTACACCACCAGTAGTTCGTGTGGCATTGCTTCCTCATGCAATAGAAAGTGTAGCCGTTAACAATGAGACGAACACTTCCACTCTTAGTCTTGACAAACAGAGCTGTGGGACAAATTTGGTTTTAACTGTACTGTAGTGCTGGTCGCTACACTACTTTTTTTTTAATTATAAGCAACTATTGTAATTCTATAATTTTTTTTGACGTGACACCGTCTTATGAATTGGTTTGACGGGTGACACTTCAAGAAACTGCGTTACGCTCCGCTCACGTTATGCGCTCACAATGAGAGCGAGTGAGAGGCACGCGTGCCTTTCACTTTTTATGTCTGTCTCTCTCGCTCTTAGGCGGGCTAACCATGCCCGAGTCGTTGTCACGTAAAACTTTCGCCCGTATACCGACTTTACAGGCAACCATTTTTTTTTTCAGTTTTTCTTAATGCCTATGTTGGATTATATTATTACTAGAAGACCAAAGGTTATTTTATATGAGATAATAGAAAGTAGTTTTGAAATACAAAACTAGTTACTAGTACTCAAACTTAATGCTATAGAAGTATAATAAGACCAAAGATTAATATTATTGTAAGAGTTTACAGAAAGTAGCTTAGAATATTGCTAAAATCTGGTAATCAAGCTAAAACCTATATAAAAGTATTATAAAAAGTTTCTTAACCTACCGAATGACTTAGAATATTGCACTGATTAAATGTTATCATTACTAGATAATAATACCAAAGACAATTATTTTAATTATATGAGATAATACAAAGTAGTTTTGAAGTACAAAGCTAATGACTAGTACTCAAGCTAAAACTTATATGCGCGTATCTTAATTACTTAGAATATTGCACTAATGAAAATTCTCTTTACAAAAGCTTGGCATTATACCGTTTAAATATTGAAATGACTAGATTATAATACCGAAGACCAAAGGTTACTTTAATTATATGAGATAATAAAAAGTATTCCTAAAATATATAGATTGCTAATGACTAGTTATCAAACCTAAAACTTATATATTTATATCATTATACGTTTCTTAACCAACCAAATGACTTACAATATTGCACAGAATACAAGTTATTACAAAACCTTGGCAATATGCCACTTAAATAATGAAATGACTAGACAATAATACTGTTAAGCTAAATCATCAATACTTATGCTTATACAGGGTGATTTCCTAGTGAGGGTACATATTGAAGGTCATGGTAGCTGATGGTTATATACGACCAGTAAAAATATTATTACCAAAGAATATGGCTTAATGCCTTAGTAATTGCAACTTAAAAATATCTAAAATTCTTGCAAAATGATGGTTTTTCGACAGCTGATGGGTGTGGCGGAGGTGTGGGGTGCGCGAGATCACTAGAGGTCATTGGTTAACACTCTTTAAGCCGAAATTGTTTATGTTTGAGTTAGTTTTGTCGAATTTAGATTTAAAAAATTAATTTTACCTATTTTTGTATTATTCCGTATTAGAACAGAGTACTCATCACCCTCCTGCAATATGTACCCTCTTTAAAAAATCACCCTGTATATAATGTTAATATAAAAGTATTAAGTTTAAATATATGACCACATATAAATACTGGTATAAATAATTATTTCACAGAAGCCAATATTCATTAAAATCGTGCTTAACAAACTTATACTTATGTATCTAATACTGCGAAACTGCATAATGCGAGATCAAAAATTTCAAACAAGTCTCGCGATTCTTTTTGTGCAAAAATTAAATTAACCATCAATCCTCTAGGCTTTTATCCAAGTATCTAGGTTAGAAAATAAGATACATAAGAATAACTTCAGCCTAAAATTATTATTTGGTGGTCTTAGTTTTAAATAAGACTCCATCTCGAATCTTAAACAGCGGCTTCTCATGAGTATGTGTGAAGAATCCTCTGACTATATCATTCTCCCCTTCCTTCATCACGAATCTGGCTTTGCATTTCGTCTCCTGAATCTTCGAGGTACACATCCAGATATCCAAGTTGTTGGTTCTCCAATTCTTGTAAAATGGATACCCCTTAACCACAATCAACATCTGCCCGTTGGGTCTCTTCACGTGGATAACTAAAAAAAAAAATATACATTACAGAATACATAAAATGTGCTGATGTATGTTTGAAAACACTCTCTATCTACATATTTTCCTTTATCTAAATACTAATAACTCTATACTACAACAGAAAGCTCAACAATACTAAATTACTTATTTAAATAAATATAAGGAACTAAAAGTAGGAAATTGAAAGACATAACTTTTGAGAAAAATCTTGTAATTCTTAAATGAGGTTTTATTTAAAGTTACACTACTTTTTCTCCTACAAGATTATCAGAAGGATTAAGAAAAAACCTAGTTTTATTTATATATCTAAAAATCACTCAAAAATTAAAAATCCCAACATGATAGGCTACACTTTAACGCTCTTCAAGAGGTAGGTTTATTTCCGTTTATAAACTTTAACTCAGTCATTATAGATATGTTTCATATATGATATAGCAATACTATAGGTTTATTTCAACTCCAAATCTCCAAAACTCCATTGAGGTTATCCCGATTTTTATCACCTTTTGCATCAAAACTGATGTACCAATAGTAAATAAGGATTGATACAAGATTGTTGAACGAAACAACAAGTATTTGGTTACTAAGTATTTTTTTTTTTTTTTTTTAGTTGGAGGAAATCACCGGATCCCCGCCCGCCCTGCGGGCGGGGATCCTAAATCCTAACCTCTTTACCACATATGCGTGTCGTCTATATTTTTAATCAGATTATATTCTGTCAGAGAATAATTCGGAATTGTTGAACAAGGGTTGCTTTGGACTGAGAAACGTGGGGAAATCTGGAGGAGGCCTATACATTGCAAGGATATGCTGGAATCTGATGTGCAGAATTAACTTTTAACATAATCTATCATGATATTGTAATTAAAATAGTTTTTCCAGTAATAAATAAATATTCTGTCATAATTTCTTCGACACAGTTTCATTAGAAACTAAACCCCCACATACCCAACTGTGGGGTAAGTAGTTTGGCAATATTCTAATAATAAAACACAATACTGAAGAGTTACTGATGATCATCATCATTTCAGTGTACACAGATTCTTAAGAACCTATTCAGACACTCGCGGTTTTCTATAATACTTTCATGCATTTTCAACGGGTTCTTACCACGATATTTAATTAATTGAGTTGTCTCGATATTTCAACGTTATACTACCCAAAAGCGAACGAGAAAGAGGGTAGACAGATTTGTTTGCTCTTAAATCGACCCGCTGTATCCAGTCTTCTCGTGATCATGACGTTTGCAACAACGTCTTAAGAAAGTCTTAAGAACCAATTTTATAGTAATAACCATTTACTATTTTAAAAGGCGAATTCTTATGATTATGGACCAGGAATGCTCGCTTGATGTTCATTTCTTGATCTGTGGTTAGTACAGCCTTGCATTTGGTCTTATTGCATTGCCAGTTGAAGCTCTTCATGTTTCTATTAACGCAGTTAAACAAATAACCATCGATCACAGCCACTTGGTTACCTCTTTGGTTTAGAGCCAATGTTACTGAAACATACAATTATCTTAGTCTAATGTTGAAACTGTTTAGGTGTAACTTTACCTTGTCCAAATATAATACATTAATTTAGAGAAGATTTAGAACAAAACTTAACCAATGAAAATGTTATGTAAAATCATGAAAATCAGCAAAAAAAAAGAATGAAAAGGGACGTTAACCTTGCCAAAATAAAAAGTAGATAACAAATTTTCAGGATTAAATTCAGTTTTACTACTTATGTGTATGTCGGAGAGAAACACTCTCTTTAATGATATCGTCAATACTAGTTTGCACTTTGTGGGCGTCATGGGGGTAGAATGCAAACACAAACAGGATGGCTTTAGATTTCACAATGTTTAATCACTAAAGTCCCAGTTACATTCGTTGAGAAATTATAACTTGTAGAACAGTGAGTTCAAAGCACCAATCTCTAATACCACTAGCGTACAAACTTCAAGGATCCAACTCGACCCGTCTCTATTACACGACTGACTCCACGAATCCTTCACGAATGAATGAATGTTTCAACCACTGTCCAACACATTATAAAGATGGCGCTTCAACCCCACTCAAGCTATGTGCTCTGCTCTGATTGGTCGTTTGTTTAAAGTACGATTGTAATGTTAGTTGGTTTATGAAAAACGTGACTAGTAAAGTAAAATCTAATTAAAAGTTATTATAAGCTTTTACAATTACAATTATCATTAAATATCGTGCAGTACGGGTAAAACAGTAGCTCACTTGACAATAGTCATTGCTAATGACTTCCGACTTTCTTTTTAATCACAAGTTTGTTTCCGGAAGTAGTTTTTAGGCTTTAAACATTGTAATATGCTTATTAAATTCCTTCAATCGCTTTCTTCAACATATACCTATTTCTTTATTTATTTATTTATTGTTTACACACTTATTATAGAGAATGTTTCCAGTGGCCCTCACACTAGGCCTAGCCTGATGGGTTCATAATATCGATTATAATTTACATATATTTTTGTTTTTTAATTAGAGTAGTATGATGACAATAATAATACAGGAACAAAAAGGAAATAGATTACTTTAGTGTTACTAATGAAGTGAGCTATTATTAGTATGAATAAAACCACGAAATTATGAATCGGATTCCAATCACTGTGACGACTCAAATATCCTCTCAGTTTCGTTGTAGGAAAGTTCCATCAACCACTCCCTAACTTTCTTTTTGGCTCCCCAAAATGTCAGATTTTTGGTGGAACAACACAACTGGGCTTTATTAAATAATATATATAGGAGATAATATACAAAATGGCGAGTTAATATTGTAATAAATAAAAATGGGTAACGTGTTTAGATTTCCGTATTTCTTAAATCATCAAACCACATCCCTAAAGCTTATAAAAAGTCCCATTTTGTATAGTAAACGATGGCGCTGCATGTGTATGTTCACTATTCCACTTCACAATCTGTCCTGTGTGTTTGTCAATCGTAAAGAACGCTCTGCACTTGCGCTGGTTGTTCGATCTTGAACACTTCCACCGACCGGGGCATGCTCTGTTTGAATAAAACGTGTGTCCTTGCCATATAGCCACCATTTTACCGTCGCTCTTGCATACGTATTGAACTGTAGAGAATAAATGAGTTAGTATTCTTCGTCTATTAAAACATGTACACGAGGCGTGAAATACAAGAATGTTTTTACAGTCGCAGAATGTCGTACAGAAAATAATGGATGGTGCCAGGACGCGTCTGAAAATATGCCGTAATATATTTCTTGACTTGACTAGAGTTCGAGAGCTAACTCTTTAGATAAAATGAAAATGGTAAAAAACATAAATGAAATTTTCTAGTGAAAATGAGTTAACTAAAAACATATAGGTTCGATTATTATTAAATTATTATATTACCTCTGTATTCATTTATTTACACTTATTTTTTACATTATATTTAAAAAAAAAATAACAAAGGAATAAAATTTAAAAATACAATTACTATTATTATTACCATATTCATTTATTTGCTCATTTTTTACATTATATCTTTAAAAAAAAATAACAAAGGAATAAAATTTAAAAATACAATTACTATTATTATTACCATATTCATTTATTTGCTCATTTTTTACATTATATCTTTAAAAAAACAATCACAAGAAAATAAATTTAAAAATACAATATAAAAAAGCAGAGGGCCACTGGAGACGGGGTCTACGACCCAAGCCATCAGTGGTCAGGGCTCAAGAGAGAGGAACCTCCTCACAATACGTGCCGTGTCAAGAACGACCGCCTTCTGAATCAGGCCCTTTACCCAGCCGGAGAGCGAAAGCTTCTCTAGATGACGGTCGAAGCTTTTCGCTATTAGACCGTGCACAGATACAACGATCGGAACAATGATGGTCGATTCAACACGCCACATGTCGGTCACCTCGTGGGCCAGGTCCAAATATTTTAGCAGTTTTTCTTTTTCTGCCTTCACAAGGTTCTCGTCATGTGGAATGGTGACATCGATCAGCACCGCCCGATGCGCATCCCGATCTATTATCACTATGTCAGGCTTATTGGCAACAATAGTCCTGTCAGTGATAATAGATCGGTCCCAGTAGAGCGTTACATGACCATTATCGAGAACCGGCTGAGGCCAATACTGGTAATAAGGTACAGCGGCTTCAACAAGGTCGTATTTCAGAGCAAGTTGTTGGTGGATAATCTTAGCTACCTGATTATGCCTGTGCAAGTACTCGCCGTTAGCAAGACGAGAACAACCGGAAACGATATGTCTAATAGACTCTCCCGGACGGTGACATGCCCGACAAATGTCGACCGTCCCATCCTTTAGAATATATTTACGGTAGTTGTTCGTCATGATAACTTCATCCATAATTGCAAAGACAAAACCTTCAGTCTCTCCGAAGAGGTTACTGTATCGTAGCCAAGATACGGAGGCTAATTGATCTACATCGGGGCTCATAAGGGCCCGGTAGAACCGTCCGTGTAGTTCCTTGCTCTTCCATACGTCCGTGCGATCCGCCACACTCATTACCTTTAGCGTCCGCCAATTCTCGTTCGCTAAGGACAGCGGAGTGAGTCCCTTATCAACTGCTGCTACATTACGGTACATACCCACGCTTACCTTTAGGAAATATTCCCGAAGGTTGTTTACCTCTCGGTTGTGTAGGTCCTTGACATTTAACATGCCACGACCCCCACACTTCCGAGGAATATACAACCTCATAACAGATGAACGTGGGTGGTGCATCCTGTATGCCGTCAGCAGTCGCCGAACTTTTCTATCCAGGGCATCTAGTTCTGATTGCGTCCACTTTAGAATGCCAAAGGAGTACGTCAGTACAGGCATGACCCAACCATTGAAGGCTCGGATCTTGTTTCCGCCAGATAAGAGGCTTTTCAAAACCTTTACCAAGCGGCCGAAGAAACGATCCCTCACCGATTGTTTCATATCTGCATCGACTATACTCAAAGCTTCGAACATTCCAAGGTATTTGTAGGTTTCCGACTCAGAAAGAGATCTGAGCACCTCACTTTGGCTAAGTTGCAAACTCTCAGAGTTTACAACTTTACCTCTCTGTATATCTATGACCGCACACTTATCTACTCCGAATTCCATTCCAATAGCTTTACTAAAATTGTCGGTTATTTTGAGTAAAGATATTAGGTCAGATTTTTTAGAAGCAAATAATTTGAGATCATCCATGTACAAGAGATGTGAAATGGGCTCACCCCCTCTCTTGAGTCGGTAGCCTAGCGTTGAATCTCCAAGCAACGTGCTTAGAGGATTAAGCGCCAGACAGAACCACAAAGGACTCAGACTGTCACCCTGGAAGATACCCCGCCTTATCCTTATTAAGCTCGGGGAGGCCGGAGATCCAATATGTCCTGGTTGACGAAGAAACGTAGACCACTGACCCATGCATGAGCTAAGAAAGGAGCGTAGAGTGGGATGTATTTTATAAAGCTCTAAAACTCTCATTAGCCATGAATGGGGCACCGAATCATACGCTTTCTTATAGTCAATCCAAGCCATATGGACACCCTTTTTGCCTCGACGAACTTGTTGCGTGATAGTCATGTCAATGAGGAGCAAATCCTTTGTACCCCGAGACCCTATCTTACACCCATTCTGAGAAGGTGACATTATGTCATTTGCCGAGATATGTATTTGAATTTTGTTTCTCAGAATGGATGTAAGTAGCTTATAGATGGTGGGTAAGCAAGTTATTGGTCTATAGTTTTTAGGGTCCGAGGTATTGCCAGATTTGTATATCAGATGAGTGACCCCTGATGTCATGAAATCTGGGAGGGTTCCCGACTCAAGGGCTTGTTGAAACTGAGCAGCCATGCGCCCGTGCGAGTTGCGTATCCATTTCAGCCAGTAGCTGTGCAGCCCGTCCGGTCCCGGACTTTTCCAGTTCGGGGCCGAACGCACCGCACAAGCTACGTCAATCGGCGTGATCGCTACGGTGTTCATGTCTGTAATAGACTCGCAGACGCGTCCGACAGACTCAGTCCACTCCCCCTCGGAGTGACCGATGGGCACCGACCAGATATTTTTCCAAAATGAGGTCATCACATCCTCATCAACTGGTGGGAGTCCATCGGTAACTCTTCCTCGAGAAGCCTCCCAGTTTCTGTAGACACTCCTCTGATTACTCTGGAAGACTCTATTCAAGTGGTACCGCTCCGATCTTATTCGGTACCGACGAATACGGTTCGCCCATGCGCAAACTTTTTGCTTCCAGTAGTCAACACGCTCGACGACACGAGCCAGGTAGTCGTTCCTGCTGACACCGGTGTCAGCGAAGGCTCGATCGACGAATCGCATTACGCGCGGGCGCGTGTTGCCTGCCTGGAAGCAAATAAGCTTCGCTATAAGGGTCCTGGCTGCATCTATGCGCCTCTCGATTCTGCACTGCCATTGCGGCTTACCATCATGTCGGCGGTACGTCTGGTTAGGGTTCGGGAATTTTACCCCAGCCACTCGACAGACAGCAACCGCACCGCAGTACAGAAACGAGTGGGTGTCGATAAGGTCTTCAGTCGACTCAAAATAAGGTTTTAACATGCAGTCCAGGGCCAATACCAGCGAAACATTGCGTTTACACATGGGCAACCGCGGTAAACGTGGCCGCGAGCATGGCGGGACAAACCTAAATTCGTGTATAGAGTCCTCCAGAGCGCTCCTCAAACGCTCATCGTCCTGGATACTTGCACATGCCTGCACCTGAAGCTCCTCCGCTGGTGGTATAGCTTGGGTGACAGTGACATTTACCACTTGTGTTGATTGTGGTTCATGAGGAGCAGGCAGTGCTTCGTTGCGCAATCGGTCAAGTACAGTCTCATCCAGCAACTTAAGTCGCTGAATGACCCGCACCTGATCCGCTAACCGTTGCACCGTGACGTCGACAGTTGGGCACAAGACCTGAAACAGAGGCAACATCCTTGAGCGATACGCAGTGAGGTTAGTTCCCCCCTCCGTAGCCCTGTAGTACGCCCGCATGACATTTTTATTTACTTCTTCAGACCATCTCATGCGTGGGCGCACTGCACCACTGGTAGCGGGGGCCGTAGACGAACCATTTCGGTCCGCTGGTCCCAAGCGTGCCGGTGGGCGTCCCCGACGCGCAGGTGTTGTTGTCGCAGGGGAAGGCTCGTCGTCTGATGTTATAGTTCGTCTCGTCAGTGTGTTTTCACTCGACGACCGCGACGAGCTGGTAATAGTTGGTGATGGTGCGCTTTGTTGTTTCTCTCGGCACTGACGTTTCGGGTTTCTTCTCATATTTCATAGTAATTTTTATGTATACCTGTTCAGTAATTATTGCCCAGACTATTTTCTTACATTTTTACTGTCCATAATTTGTCTTTTTGTGCAATTTTTTGCCATTTTTCCAATATTTATCTAATAATTTAATATTTTTAATTTTGACATTGTATTGTCATGACAGTTGCCAGAGAGAATTTTACAATACATAACAATACATACAATTGTAATATTATTACAATTATTACAATTACAATTATTATTATTATTAAAATCAATATGTTTATTAAGTGGTACAAGATTTATTAACGGAGGAGAATGTTCAACTATTGGACTATATGAAAGAAAATCTTAGAAATTGTTCTTTTTTATTTTTTACAAACAGCAATGAGTCCTGAAGAGGACACGCAAGCTTTACCTAAATTCACAAAATTTGAAATAATACGTAAAATTAAAAAATAAAAGTATTAACTATGACCAGATTTCAAATTAAAAATAAATAAGAATAGACTGACTAGATTCTTTTAAATTCTTGTAAATTATCAAACTTAATACTAAAAAAATCAAAAGATTTTAATTTTTATGTGACTTCTTGTGACTAGAATGGGATGAAGCTTGTCCTTAATTTTAGCTTTCTATATTGTATATACTATCTATTACAAAACGATTACTTAAAATATAAATAGTGTGTTTCTTCTTAGTCTACTTAGATCTTATCAAGAACACCTTTCATGGAATACATTACACCCATAATGACACACATTCACACATAAAATATAATTGGATACAAACATTTTAAGCACACACCACAAAATTATTTATAATATTATTTAAGTATACCATGGGGTCATATTGGATTATCTATGTTTTAACACAGAAATAAAAAAATATCGTGGTGGTCGAGTGGTCGAAGCGCTTCCTTCCGTACGAAAGGTCGCGGGTTTAAATCCGGCCGGCTTGTACCTCTAAATCTAAATGTGATAAAGATTTATGTGCAATTTTTGCCGATGGCAACACAAAACACCGATGGCTATAAACGGTGAAGGTAAACATCGTGAGGAAACCTGCATTTCGGAGAAGGATTCTAAAAATCCTTTGAAGATATGTGAAGTCCCCAATCCGCACTGGGCAAGATTGGTGGACTATGCCTAACCCCTCTTCGGAGGAGACCTGAGCCCAGCAGTGGGTAATAATGGGTTGGTACAAATACAGAAAGTGACCTAAAGCTACAGACTTGCAGATGTAGGCTTACTATACCTACTTATTACTTTGTTTAGTACAGTATTACAATCTCTGAATCAATTTATTATCGTCACTGAAAAGATAAAATACTTAAGCGTTACATTAGAGAAAAAGGCACCGAAAATATACACAAAATGGGGAATATATTTAATATAGCATATTTATATTTTTTACAGGTAAACAATAAATAGTGTTTTTTATGAATATTTTGCCCCCCATTTTTGGTATTTTCTTGCTTCTCCTGTCAAACCATTGTTTGTCGCTTTAGTATTTTACTTTTTAGGGCAGACATTAAGTATTATGGACGACTTGTAAACCCTGTTGGGTTACAATAACGTCCATATTATGATGAACACCCTTAAATATAACTCAATCTACAACTTAATATAGACTCCGTTGATTATAGTAAACATCGGAGGCTCGTGGTTATGTACAAAGTTCTCCTTTTTTATCTCTCCATCATCTCGTAAAGTGAACCTTGCTCTGCAATCATTGGAACAAGTGCACCGCCACAGCTGGGTTGTCCCGTGGTGGGTGTGACGGTAGAAAGTGAAGCCTCCTGCTATGGCCAATCGAATCCCAGTCTCGTTTCGCACCCATTTCACTGAAATTGAAGGATTTGTTAGTACTGTATACAATTTATATTTCTCATTCCTTAGCTTTGGTCTATTTGATTTTTTTTTTATTATTTAATTTTTTTAGTTGGAGGAAATCACCGGATCCGGGGGGCGGGCGGGGTATGTGGGAGTTGAACCGCACTAAAACCTCCAACTGCTCACACTCAGCGTCCGAACCCAGCACGGGGTTATGAGGGACAACGCGACGCGTTACGCCATCGGCACTCTTTCTCGTCGCGCTTGGTCTATGATTTTGGTTTGATGGAGTTATATATACTAAGCTTGCGTAGTGAAAGTTGAAGTTTTCGCAATTTTTTGAACGGATTTTACCTCCAATATACACTCCCACAATATTATTCTGCTTCGCTAAAAGCCAAAAGTGTTAGAAATAAGATGTTTTAGTGGATTGAAAAAGAAAAAGAACTTTCCTTAATTCTTCAACGCCACTATCTGTAACTTTAAGCCATAGAACCATATAACTAATAATAGTTATCGCTAAAACGAATTTCGCTGTACAGTTTATGGTATTAAGGAATAATTTCAATTGTCAATTAGAAGCAAATATTGAAAATGAAACGAAGATATCAATTCAATTTATTGAAATAATTAATATAATAATATCACATGTAAGAAAAATTACATAGTAAGAATCAAAATGATCTATATCTACGAGCACAAAATGTATTACTCATCACCAATATCACATACAAATATATAAAGAAGTCACATTGATATTATCAAAAAAGTCTTCATCTACGACCACATATTTACATTACATTATATTACCATCAATATATTACATATATATCTAACTCACAATTCTAACATCACAATTATTATTAATATATAATTTAACAACTTCAAAATTTAAAAAATATATGTAGTGATGACGAAAATTCTATTGAACACTACCATCACGCAAATATTATCATTAAAATTCTAATTTAATTTAAATAGTAAATTCTGCTCTATAGTATAGATAAGGGAATATAAGATAATCGAAGGTAAACGTATCTGAGTCATTTCACGTGAACCGGACAACGAAAAGTATGTCAGGTCGCGGATTTTGATGAAAGTTGGAAGTTTTGCACTTCAGTGGAAGTTAAAAAAATCTGCATATTTATTTTTGTTTTTTTTGGTCTGGTTTTTATTTTATGCGATCTTAAAAAATCGTCAAATTCGGAGAAAGGTTTTTTTCGAAAGCATTTTTTGGGTTAATTTCAATAAAATTATTATTAAATAAGTATTGGATATTGCAGATAATATTTTTTTCTTTTACTAAAAAAAATCTAATTCGAAATTTGAATTTTTTTCGAACATTAAACCGGAAGTGAATATTTCAAATTTATTTTTTTCAAAGTTCTTCCCCTTTAATTTTTTTTATTTATACCTCAAATTAAAGCTTATATTATAGAGAAAATAGTATAAAAAGAATTAGAATGGTATCTCTCGTTGTTTAGGAGGTATGTGAATAACAGTGAGACGGGACCGCGCGGCGAGTTGTATTGCGTAGTTTCTTATTGAGTAAATCTCAACGAATTGTTACATTTTATTACAACAACTTGTAGAATTAAAATGATAAAATATTTAAGACACAAAATTAATTAATACAATTTATAAATTTTACTATACTTCATACAACTTTTGTAACACTGTCAAGAAATTTTGTTTTGTTTGGTAATTTAATGATTGTAGGTAACTAAAGGTAGCAAAAAATTACATTTGCTTCAATTAATAGTTCTTAAAATTCGTGTCTGTCAACTATATTTTAGTATTAAATGATTTTTTATGTACAATCGATGAGAAAATAGATTTTAATCGGATTAAGTATCTACGTCTTCTTCTCCTCCTTCACTCCGTTGACTTGGTGATATGGACGGAATTTTGTATTTATTTCGTAACGAGATAACTTAAAAACTACTGAACCGATTTCAAAACTAATTTCACTGTTAGAAAGATACTCTATTCAGAAGTAATATAAGCGATATTTCGTTTAGAATTTATAAGCATTTAGGTTGAAACAACGAAATTTGTAAAACAAGTCAAAAAAAAAACACTAAAATGCTTTATCCACGTACGCCGACGAAATGTTTGGTTTGACATGAAAATGATGTATCACAAAAATATGTACCTCTATTAGAACCAAAGAAAACAACATTTTAAATTATGTCAATATCTCAAGAATAACATACTATGATCAAATTTCTTTACTAAATTAAAAAAAAACTGTAGATTTTTTAGGAATACGTTTTGAATAATATTATATTATTCCTTATCTGAATAAATACCATAGAAATATCGTGTATTTTATGTAAATTAAAATTGTCCTATGTTGCATATCAGTGAAATGAATATTTCAAATAATACGGTACCTACAATCATTAAGTTACCAAACAAAACAAAATTTCTTGACAGTGTTACAAAAGTTGTATGAAGTATAGTAAAATTTATGAATTGTATTAATTAATTTTGTGTCTTAAACATTTTATCATTTTAATTCTACAAGTTGTTGTAATAAAATGTAACAATTCGTTGAGATTTACTCAATAAGAAACTACGCAATACAACTCGCCGCGCGGTCCCGTCTCACTGTTATTCACATACCTCCTAAACAACAAGAGATACCATTCTTATTCTTTTTATACTATTTTCTCTATAATATAAGCTTTAATTTGAGGTATAAATAAAAAAAATTAAAGGGGAAGAACTTTGAAAAAAATAAATTTGAAATATTCACTTCCGGTTTAATGTTCGAAAAAAAATTCAAATTTCGAATACGATTTTTTTTAGTGAAAGAAAAAAATATTATCTGCAATACCCAATACTTGTTTAATAATAAATTTATTGAAATTAACCCAAAAAATTCTTTCGAAAAAAACCTTTCTCCGAATTTGACGATTTTTTAAGATCGCATAAAATAAAAACCAGACCAAAAAAATCAAAAATAATAATACAGATTTTCTTAACTTCCACTGAAGTGCAAAACTTCCAACTTTCACCAAAATCCACGACCTGACATATTTTTCGTTGTCCGCTTGACATGAAATGCCCCATCTGGTAAATAATTGCACATACTAAAGAAGGTGGTAAATAATGATCCCGTGCAGTCAATGGCCATATATTACAAAAGGGTATGGTAAGATTATATAGTGCTAGTTACTGCAATAATCAATTTATTAGGATATGAACTGCAACAAGTTACATCAATATTTTAAGAGTAAAACTATCGTCAATAAAGTTCAATAAACTGATTGACTGACTGGTGCTATTCCTCCTTCAGTATATACACCCTTTTACCAGTCGAAAAAAATACACTATTCAGTTTTGAATTAAAAACTAGTCTTCGAAACATATACTCCATCCACGATGATATACTCCTGGGGTTTATGATTATGTTCTCGAGTTATCTTCTTTACTGTCCTATATTTAGTCGTGATAATCCTAGCTGGGCATTTGCACTTAGTACACTTCCAACTATCCGTCTTCTTGTTCCGATTGTCGCAGTAGAAAACGTAATCATCTTTTATAATCACATCTTTGCCTCTCGTGTTTTTATAATATAGCACTGAAATGATTACTTATACTGTAGCACGCTCAATGCTAAATTTAGATTAGTATATAGAATAAGAGGTAATAAAGGAACTTAGAAAAAACAATTCAATTGAAGAAATTTATTATATGAAAAGGTTTTACTACTACTAATGATATGAAAACTACATAATATATTAGTGAATAAAAGTATAAATATGAGCCTGGATATAAGAATCATGTTCATTTACATCATCATTATCGATTCCATATTATGAACTACAATGAATGAGTACGTAATACTCTACCAGTCTTTACAATTATCAGTAAATTCTTTTCTCGTCTCGAATCTATATTAAGTTTGGCTATAGAAAAATATTTTTGATTCTCTACGACATTATAATCATCTAAAGCTAAAAAAAAAAAAAAAAAATTCTCACCACAAACAAAACATTTACACAAAAGGTAATTTTACATTAAGTAACAATTTTGAATGTGGATCACTGATACCTGTGGTAGGTAGAAACACCTGTATTACAGGTCACCAGGCCTCCATAAATTAACATACATTCTAACGAATACTACATGGAGATACCATCGCATTCAGTTTAAAAACAAGCTCAGTTGTTTAACTTTAAAATCGACGGGTGAAAGCATACACTAGATAAAAAATCACACACAATTTTTACAAAAGCTTATCTAACGAAAACACGGCGTTCTAAACTAATCACTGCCATTTTATCACTTTTTTTACATAACACTCCAACTACAAATATATTATAAACTTATTTAAACTTATACAACTTACACTCGCGATTTTCTATAATACTTTCATGCTTTTACAACGGGTTCTTACCACGATATTTAATTAATTGAGTTGTCTCGATATTCCAACGTTGTTGTAAACGTCATGATCACGAGAAGACTGGATACTGCGGGTCGATTTAAGAGCAAACAAATCTGTCTACCCTCTTTCTCGTTCGCTTTTGTGTGGTACCACTGGATCTCGAACTCACATCACGACACACCACACTCACTGTATCTATGTATTGTGATGTGAGTTCGAGTCGATATGGTGGTAAGAACCCGTTGAAAATGCATGAAAGTATTACAAATATATTTTTAGAAGAGAAAATAGATACGTTTTGTAAAACTATCAAAAGTCTCAATATCAAACTTATTTCTACTAATAAGCACACACATTACTATATTAAATATTGAATATGAAGTATAAAATATTAATACACATTAGGTATTGCACTAAGTTCTCACAAACACTATATTAGCTCTTTTAATAGCTTATAGCTCTCACTTCTAGTGCATATATCGCTCATTCCTTATTCCTCACACAATTTAACATAAGCACACCACAGTTCTTTTAAATCCTCTCTTTACAACTACATCGGGACATTGTACCCTACTTGTATATTACTTCGAAATATATTTCAAAAATCACATTTTTAAGATCCAAATCTTCTTACATACTAATTTTTTGGCATTTTTCGAGAAACATTTTACCTTTGGCACCTTTACAACTTTATCACCATTCCTTGCAATACCTGAAAGTTTGGAGCACTATGATTATGTATCAAGCTACCTCTTCGAATTAAATTGGTGGCCCTATTGGTAGTATATCTTGCACCGCATCTCTTTCTGTTGCATCTCCAGTTATCTGTACTCTTATTACGTGTATGTAGATTATATAGGTATCCATGGACAATAGATATTTCCGAGCCTAAGTGATTGCGAACGAACTGAACTGAAAAAATGAAAAAAAAACCAAATGTATACATCTGTATACGAAAATTTTCAGAAACTACCTTTGATATTAATTAAAAAACAAATAAATGGACTAATGTATAAGTAAGTGTAATGGTAAGTGAAACAAAAATGATTAAATCAATTTTTCGTTATATTAATGACAATTCGTTCCCAGCATAAAACCAATTTTGAACATTCTAAATTAGTTAAACTAAAATAAAACAAAGCGCCAAAGATGACTGTTCGAAGGGCGTGATGATCAAATTATCAGGAAAATATGTAATAATAAAATATAAGCAAACACACACATTACAATGACCAATTTGAATCATTGATAGAGAAGAAGATCATCCCAAAATATTAGATAAAGTAGAAATTACAAAGATATCCCATTTTATATTCTTACTAAAACTCCATTGATGATTTTGTATTTGCCTGCATCGTGATTGTGTTCTAGTTGAGCTCGAACTATCTCCTTTTCTTGATTGGCAGTAAATCTGGCATGACATTTCTTCTTATTACATTTCCAACTCTTAGAATTCTTCATGTGGTTATGGCAATTGAAAACATGTCCGTCCACCAAGGCTATTGTCGCACCTTTTTCAGTACGAACCCAATGAACTGGAACAAAGAAACATCTGAAAACCCTTTTTTCGAACAGAAAGTAATCCATACACCTCATGCATCGTTTACATGATGGTCGAGCAATACACAGAAGGGCAGCTTGTAAAGAAATTATTATAAAAAGAAACTTGAGAGGTGTCAAGGGACACCCGGGTGGAACGAAGTTCCTTTCGATTAAAAAATATCTTATATTTTTTTCCTATTTTTTTATGCGCGATAAGGAACGTCTTTTAAAAGATTTTTATCACAGCGCCATCTAGCGATAATCATCTAAAACAAATAAGGAACGTGTTTTAAAAGATTTTGATCACAGCGCCATCTAGCGATAATCATCTAAAACAAAAAAGTGTCGTGACAACTTTTCGTAAGAATTTTTTCCGTCTAGCCCCCTTTCACAACGCGCGATAAGGAACTTCGTTCCAATAAAAACACATTTTATCTATAACTGTATTCAAGTAGCTAACAAATAGGTTAGCTTATGAACAATGTAAATCCGAATAAGAAGATTTATAAAAATGTAGGTAATTATATTATATAACCAACCATGTGTCCTTTAAATATCATGAAAATAACATAAATAAAATTAAGTCATTTTCTTTTTTATCTCTTCGGGTTAAAAATCATTCATTACTCCTTCGTTAGATTTGGTTTCCAGCGTTAATAAAAGTATGAATAACTTATATGCTACGACAAAACTAATTATTTTTGTCTTTCTTATATATGTTATCTTAATTTACCAATTGATCTTCTTAGGAACTATAAGTTGTAGGCTTACTAACCTATAAGCCAATTATTATTAATTATCTGATCGATAGAATGTTTTCAAAATTTCAAAGGCGCAGAGAAACTACGAAAATCGGTACCATAATTATATTTCTTCGCGAACGCAGACGAAGTTTCCCTTTTTCGTAGTTTTCAAGTTTTTATATAAATTCCATTTATAATGACATGCTTAGCAGCTTCATGATTATGTATCAAATTGGTTCTGATGACGGTTTTATCACTTGTAGCAACCGTGAATCTTGCAAGACACTTCTTCTTGTTACATTGCCAGCCTTCTGTGGTTCTCTTGCGACTAGTACAATTGAACAAATAACCGTCGATTAATGCTATTGTGTTTCCTTTAGTGTTTCGGAGCCATGTCACTGAAAGAAAGATACGGAAGTCTTTGATGTGCCAAACGAGCGGATAGACCCACAAGCGAGGCTCAAGGGTATATAGGTAAAAGTAAGAAGTCAAAACGAGAGGTCTATACTCGCTATTAGATATACCGGCAGTAATATATTTGTAGTGTTGCTTTATACAAAACTGAATGAGATCGAATCAATTCCAAAAAAAAAAACAAAATGTAATTACAACCTATTTGGTCATTAAAATCACTAACTTTTGTCCTTCAATTAAAAAAGATTATGGACATAATAACATATTTGCGATTTAATTTTCATGACTAAGGGTCCACCTAATGTTAACGGGTGTTTCTAAAACCATGATCTCTGCAAAATCGAAGCTGCTTCTTGTGTTTAAGAACCTTCATGCATCGTTTGATGTTTATCAAAAAAAGATTTATGATGCATCGTTTACATCAATACACAAAAGGGAAATTTGTAAATAGATTATTATACCAAGGTAATAAAAACATATTTTTTCTATAAGTGTATTTATGTATTTCAACACACCTAACTAATAAATTTAACGTAACTTACAAATAGTTTAGTACTAAACAATGTTAATTCGAATTAAAAAATATATATAATAAACTGTGTATTATACTACTTATAAAAAGCATATAACACTTAAATTTCATGAAAATAAAGTAAAATCACAATCATTTCATTTCCTTTTTTTAATCTATTCAGGTTAAAAATCTTTCGTTGCTCCTTCGTTAGATTTGGACCGAATCATTGTTGTTTCAAAATTTCAAAGATGCAGAATGACTACAGCGCAAAATTTATGAAAAATATTGGTGACATAAATTTACTTATATTATTTTTATATATATATTTTTTTTTTTTTGCCTTGTAGGCAGACGAGCTAACGGGCCACCTGATCGTAAGCGGTTACCGTTGCTTATGGACCTCTGCAATGTCAGCGGACACTGCGAGGCCGCTACCTACGGCCTATATTTCTTTGCAAATGAAGTTTCCCTTTTCCGTGATCTTCAAGTTTTTATATAAATTCCATTCACAATCACATATTTAGCAGCTTCGTGATTATGTATCAAATTGGATCTGATGACGGTTTTATCACTAGCAGCAACCGTGAATCTTGCATGACATTTCTTCTTGTTACATTGCCAGCCTTCTGTGTTTTTCTTGCGACTATCACAATTGAACAAATAGCCGTCGACTAATGCTATTGTGTTTCCCTTAGTGCTGCGGAGCCATGTCACTGAAAGAAAGATACGGAATATGGTTTTGATGTACCAAATGAGCAGACATATAGATCAAGAACCGAGGCTGATGGTCATATACAAGTAAGAACTCAAAACGAGAGCATACCTACTGACGTTAATATTTTTATACTGGGCTGTATATTAGAATAAAACATCAAGAGATATTTAACTGCTATATACTAAACTAAATGAGAATCAATTCCAAAAAAAAACAAAAAGTATATTACAATAAATAGGTTACTTAAATCACTAACCGTTGGGAATAAATAAAACTTAAATTATAATTAACTTATATCCACATTAGAGTCTAATATATATCCCATTCATGATAGTATATTTAGATGGCACATGGTTATGAGTTAAATTTGCTCGTATGATATATCTATTTCTATCTTTGTTTGTTGTGAATCGCGCCGCACATTCCCTCCTGGTACATTTCCACTGAAAGGTCTGCCTGGATACACCGTTGCAGTAAAACGGATACCCATTTACTAAACCGATCTCTTTTCCCTTTTGATTAGTTATCCATTTAACTGTAATATACACAGTTTGTTAGAAGATAACTTCAAGAAATAAAGACACACAGTTGTAAATGATGAAATATTTTTTTCATGGAAGTTATACTAAAGTTGGTACCTAATGTAACAGACTGTTTACTCTAAGAAAGAAAGTATCTGTCACTCTTTTGAAAGTATAATACTTTGGCTAGGGTCGTTCAATTGACTTGAATCTCAACCATATCTCACTTATTAGGAATGAAAAACCACTTGGCTTTAAATATCAGTCAGGTGTATTGTGTGTGTGTTTTGTCTTTTTTTCCAAAGCGTTCCTGTAATAATTTGTTTTTCACATCGATTGGAAAAGATGTAATAGACATAAGTACCGCTTGAAGCATACTGAATGATTTCATGTATATTCAATTTAAAAAAATAAAATAAAAAGGTAACTTACAAATAGAGACCAAGAAAATACGAAGCTTATCTTTAATAACACAGACGATGAAAGTTCTTACAAAATCAGTTTTATTAAAACTAACGCTAATGTAGCTTTATAAGTATCAAAAATGGTATAAATAAGTTAATTATTGCTGTTCTAACGACTGCCCTTAGAAATTAACATTTCAATTCCTTCATTCCTGACACTATATTACATTATATTCTGAAATCTTGAAAACAGATCTCATTTTCTATACAAAAATATTTCGATTATAATCGAAAATGGAAAACCTTTTTGGCCATATCACTAAAATATATAAAAATTAAACACAAGACTATGATGATATTAAATCTCTTAAGAGTCGTAAGTAGTTAATGGATTAGTTATAGAAGAAAATATATATAATTATAATCTGATCATTCCATTGAGATCTGAGTTTGACTTAATTAGTGTTTTTTTATACTTTCTCAAGTCATCTGTATAAATATGCCATTAATGACATTATATTTAATAGGTGGATGATTGTGGATGAACCTTTTGTACAATATCGAGTAATCACTCGCGCTCACACAAAATGTCGCATTGCAAAGTCTCTTGTTACACGTCCAATATGAAGAATCCACATTTACACGTTTGCAGTAAAAAGCGTAGCCATTGACAACGGCTATATCTTTCCCTTTGAGATTTTTAGTCCAATGAACTGAAAAGAGAATTATTAAAAAATATACTTACTGAAAATGTGAGTGTAATGAAATGAAATCGAAATGTTATTAAAGATTTTTATACTAAAGTTTCAATTATTGGTTATGATCAAAAAGACATATTAGAACTCGTGGCATTTAATATGCTTTAAACAAAGAGAAGAAAAAATACATATTATTTAAGAACAACATGATGAATATAATGATGATGTTAAAATAAAACACAATCTATTAACGAAAACAACAAATAAATTTATTTTCAATCAACTTTACACTACTAACTATCTTCAAAGAAACAGCAGATAAAATACAAATTTTGATGTCACCAATATACATAAATACCAGTAATCTTATACTAATACTATTCTATATCACAAACATAGAATTACAATAGATGGATTCTTTCAACTACAAAACAGTGATAAGCATGATTACATAAAGATCAAATCCAGAAACGATTCTCAATTACGATTTTCATTTAATGGCTAAATATATTTTTAAATCGGACCTACTAAAAATACTACATTTTATACCAAAACGATTGTTCGGTTTAATATCGATTATCGTTCAATTTCATTAAAATTTACAGCATCTATATACATTATGAACGATGTAGTGTCAGTATATTCGAATTGAGAACCACCATAAAGTCAATATGTATATGCAATATTATTTTAATACAATATTTTAGTTCATTTCTCCATTACTCAAAGGTAGACTGGCAGGGAATGCCTATGGCATTATGTACCTACACAACTGTGCATGAAGAAATAAATAAATAAAAATTTGTAAACTACTATTAGAAAACTTTGGAACAGACCTATGTTCCAAAAGGATATAAATATCACACTGATAACATTATTAAAAACCTCTCACCACAATTGTCCTTATACTTATAATCTATGACAAATACCATTTCGAATTAAGAGTCTTGGTGGAGGATGATTATGGCCATTACAAGGTTTCAGTAATCTTCCTTCTGGTGATATATGGATGGAGCCATTGCATCGGCCCCAGCGGGTACATCTCCAGTTAGAACTCCTCGCTCCAACAGAAATACGATAGAAAGTGTATTCTTCAAGTATAGCCAACTGTTTCCCTTTTGAGTTGTTGACAAATAATACTGAAATTCGAAAAATTGGATAAGTAAAAGAAGCTAAGGAACAATAATGATAAAATAAATAAAATAAATGTAGAAAGAAAACTGAAAAGTTATTGTTTTCTTTGAAATTAGAAAATCGAAAGACAGATTCGTCATGGAAATAAACAAATATATCTCAAAATAAACTTAATGCTTTCATCTAAACACAAATATCATTTTCATGAATTACTTTACGAGATATTAACTACATAATGAAGTATTTCACTTATTTAAAATTTCAACTAAAAACTCAATATCTAATAATATATTAGCTATTTATATATTAGTTTATTTAAATAAAACATATTCATCAATTTACTAATATGCTTTAATGTACATTGCCTTATTTACGGAACATCAAATCCATAAATAAAGTTTTATTTATTATGCAACATTTTTGCATTCATAGTACCTATTACTAATAAAGATAAATATAACAGTATTGAAATGTAATTATCACAATTAAATTTAACATATTCATGGAATGGCAAAAAACGATTAAACGTTATTGGTAACACAAATGATAAGCTTAATCTAACATAAATTAAATACAATTTAACTGCTAAACAAATTATAAACGTCAAAGGTAATCATCGTACAGGGTGGATCTGTAACGTTGGACAATTTGAGGTGGAGTGAAGTGAAGTATCGTTGCGGACTCCCATACTATGATGAAATAAAAATAATTATCCAATTCCTAAAATAAAAGTGGTTCTAAGTTTTATTTCAACAGGTCATTTACCCCACGACAGATTGTCCAAAGTTACAGATCCACCCTGTATATTGGAAAATGATTTAATCCCTTTCAAAAACTTGTGAAGTGTAAGAGCATCCAAGCAAAAATTATCTCCAAAGAGAAGACCGGAACCACAGATAAAATTGAAATCTAAAATTTACACTAGGTACTAGTATTACCGCTCAGTAAAAAATATTTTAAATACAAATATACTTCGTTCAATGATTATGTTCCATATTATATTTAACAATAACATCATCTATAGTCGTGATAGACGCCGTACAGTTTCGACTTCTCCTGACACATCGCCATCTTGTTTTTAAGCCTCTAGTACAGTCCTTAGAGAATTTGAAATGGTCTATCAATATCAGTACTTGGCCTCTGCTGTTAGTAATGAATTTAACATCTAAAACATATAATCAATTATTATAAATATACCTATTCAATTTTCTTAGATTCATTATTTCACATATTGTAATTATTTTTATAGCAGATATATGCTCACTTTGAGCAGAGTAGCTTTGAAGAGCTCGAACTTAGGAATTGCTCAGCTGATTAAGACAGGTATGACATATTTGTTATTCTTTAAATTCTACTTAAATTTCTTTCAAAACACGCAGTTATCTACATCACTTAAACAACTACTAAACAGGTTTTTAAAACGATTTTTGTTAAATGAGCGATCCCGATATTTTAACACTGTTACAAGTCGCCATGATCACGGGAAGACTGTGTACTGCGGGTAGATTGCATAAGAGCAGACAAATCTATTTACCCTCTTTCTTCTTCTCCAATAGTTGTGTAAGTGAAAAGTAGATTTGTAACTTGGTAACCATGCCACTCCTATTGGCAACACAAATAAAAAAAAGGCTTGAGGAGGGTCCTTAAAGTTAGGTCGTAGGTAGTCCCCTCAGTGTCCCCTGACATTGCAGTGTCATGAGCGACGGTAACCACTTCCTATCAGGTGGGCTATTGGCTCGTCTGCCTACATGGCAATAAAAAAAAATAGAAAAATATAACTAATTTTGCAACTAGATTTAACATAACTAAAACTACCGTTTTAGTAAAATAATATATTTTAACAAAAAAACATGTAAATTTTAATATAATAAACATCCCTATAATCATTTATTTTCACTTATTTTTTGCATTATATTTTTAAAAGAAATAATAAACATATTGTTATGTTATATAATTCCTATGGTTGTGTTTTTTATTTTGTTTAACAATAATACCATGTACAGTTGTAATGAACGCCGGACAATTTCGACTTCTTCTGACACAGCGCCATCTTGTTCTCAAACCGTTACTGTTTACGCAGACCTTGGAAAATGTAAAATTATCAACTATCATGTACACTCGATCGTCTTCATCAGTTACGTATTTTATATCTAAAAAGAAAATTAAAATAATTACACTTGACAGAAAAGAAAAGAAATAAAATAACAAACATAAATGTAAAATAAAATACGAAAATAAAGTTCTGCGTGCCTGTAGAGCTACAGCTAACCTAGTACGGGTATTTGCCCACCTCTCACTCCCACCACTGTAACTCCTGTGTAGCCAGAATCCACAGCGGCGACCATCGTAATGACTCTGAGCAGTGAAGCCCAGGAACCCGAGGGAAAGCTGACTTGTCTTGAGCCCCGAATTAAATCAGAAGATAATGGGAGTAGGAAAACATGAGTTTCGACTTCCCTTCTCGCAAAGCGGGACACAACAAAATAAGATTGAAAACGCAAGTACCTATATACATACTATATTGTATAATTAAAAATAAAAATGCAATGGAATATAACGCATATTTTATTTTAATGATTATGGTCTGAAGACAAATTAATAATAACGTTATCTACAGTAGTTACAAACGCAGTACATTTTTTGTTCTTTTTAACGCATCTCCACCTAATTCTTGAACCGCTCACGTAATCCTTATTAAATCTGTAGTTGTCCACTAAAATGACCGTTTGGCCGCGTTCATTGGTTATTATCTCGGCTAAAAAAAATGAATATTAAAAACAAATTATTTTAAACAATACTTTTTAAATACAAGCTTTTAAAATCCTGGATATCATGTAAAAGTAGAGTGCTAGCTAATACAAGTAAAACGAGTCCAAACACAACGTATCTATCTTGTTTGGCATAAGAGTTCCTTCTGAATCCATTGTCAGATCAGCGCCATTTTGTCCCGATATACACCTGCGTGCAAAATGTCAGCTGATAGTTACATCCAGTGCAAGTTAATATAACGCTTGTACCATACGTGAGCCTGTCGAAAGCGGATAATAACAGACCGGGAATTTTATCGTTGACGCAGACAATGTTGCACTAATCAACTGTAATTTAATAAATGTATTTATAGTAATAAACCTTAAGTCGTAGGTTTGAGGTATTTTATTAAATTCATTAATTACGAGCTTATTTCTACATCACAATTTCACTTCTAATAACATATCTAACGGCGTAAATAGTGTGTTGAGGTGTAATAACGTTGTAAATAGTCGATCTTCGTTTGGTTTTGTCAGGGATGACGTCAAAATGTCCACTTGAACACTTGACGATCAATACTTTTGAATAAAACTTCAAAATGACGAGTTTTAACAGTTTATTACTTTTACATCAAGAGATCCATTCGCCTCGACAATTCAAACACGAATGAAAAATAGCAGCCAACGCCTGTATTTATAGCAAGTCTCCACTTCCAACTACCCGCATGGTGAATAGGTTGGTTTCCCTTGTTATCACCCCGTCATATTAGATTGTTAATGCATATTAATTGCATCAAGGATATCATCGTCAGTACAATTTGTCTTTTATTCTTTATTAAATAAAAGTTATTTTTCATTAAATATCCTAACCTTCACCTACTCTTTGTTACAACTACTTAAAACATATTATATGTGCAATATTAACTACCTAATAAAATCGTCATCAACAACCTGTGGACATCTACTGCGGGATACGCCCCTCAAGATTATATTACATTTATTAAGAAAATAATCTCAAAAAGTCGGTGGACTTGGTGAAAACAGTCTTAAATTTCAACAAGAATATGATGCTGTATAAGGGTACGTTAGGTTATGCGAGGATATTGGAGTAATTTTGTGAAAAGATATTTAATAAATCAGAATCGAGTATCCAACACTCTCTTACAAAATGTCCAATATATTACCTTCCACCCTGTATATCTTCCTCTAACTAACACACTATACTTTATGGCATATCCCATTTCGAATAACAAACTTAGACGGAGGGTGGTTATGTTCATTGCAGGATCTTATTAATCTACCCTCATGGCTTATCTGCACGGAACAATTACATCTAGACCATCTCGTACACCTCCAATTTGAACTTCTAATGCCAACAGAGTGACGATAGAATGTATAATCTTCTATTATAGCCTGGAGTTTTCCTTTTGTGTTGCTGACAATGTGTACTGAAAAAATATAATAATAGGTGTTTAGGCAACATATGAGAAATATATATATTTATATATAGCAAAGTTAAAAGAATGTTAAAAGTGTGAGGTTAGTACAACAAAAGAATCGAAGATGTAAATGTAAAATTTAATGTTAGTTTTTTAAAAGGTAGGAAAATAGATATCTTACAAAATTTACAATATCTCATTGGTAACGAGAAAATAAATAATATAAACAATCTTTTTTCAGCTGAAAAAGGATAATTATAAAATAAAGAATTCCACGACCATTTCACAACAATTTCATGGAATCCCGTAAGAATATCGAAATTATAACCAATATATACTTTGGTTGGTTTTTCTTTAGTATCTTCAGCAGATACATATAGACGTGAAGTTTAACTACTCCCTAAGTCTCTTTCAAAAAAAAAAAAAAAATACAGATTATTCAATATTGATTTAAATATAACATTAAGGAGAATGATTATGAAAGTTAAACATTTTAACAATGACATCATCGACAGTCGTGACAGCGGCAGTACAATTGAACCTCTTCTTCGTACACCGCCATCTTGTCTTTGGGCCTGAAGTGTAATCTTTGGTGAACCTATGATTGCCGAGTATCATGTTCTTTTGTCCACGTTCGTTGGTTATAAAATGTATATCTGTAGAAAAAAAAAACAAATGAACGCCGTTTAGATTGAAAGAAAGGAAAATTTACACATATTTATATGAGTAGTTAAAGTATAATCTTTATAGAAATACCGATTACACTCAACAGTTTAAATATATGTTTCGCTTCAATTCTTAATATGGACATAGGTCCAAGTTTTAGAGAGACGACTACATTCCAGTAAAAAAAATAATTAAACGATGAAAACTCTAACAAAGTTTTTAATATAATACTTTCAGACATAAAAATGATACGATATGTTAACAATAAGCTTAAAAACAAATATAAATAAATATCCTTGGTGCAAATATACTGCGAAGCCATTACAAGCTAAATTATTATATTAAACAGATGAGTATAATATTTATGATTTATCGGCCTGAAGAAGAAAAAAACTTTGATAGTCAATAAATAAACTGTGATACTTTTAACGAATTAAATTATTTAAAATTAAAGTATTAATCAATTTCAGCTGGCCAACATGCTAACATTATAACGTTAATATGAACTAAGTTCCCAATCAATGGTTAAATTCGAACAAATATACTATAATAATTAAAAATCTTATCTTTAATCTTATCTTAATAATTGATATATTTGGTCATATTATAAACCGGGTAGGGTCTGGATTAAGCACCTAAATTACATAATTTCAATTCCTAATATTTACAAGTGATCTTTTCAGTAATATAGTAAATTCAGTATATTTATATATTTTTAAAAGACAACATTTTATTTATATATATATATATTGTTAGCGTCGATTTACTGTTTTTATTAATTTCTACTTGTTGGTTCGGAATAAAGCGCGTGACGTCATACTTTTAATAAAACTGTTGAGCGGCCGACGTGGAGGGGTATTTTTCTCTCGGCGCTCGTACAGATAGGTTCTCGGTCGTCACGTAGCTTGCGAGATATTTAAATACACGGCTCTTGGTCTAGATAGTTTATTTGGTGGTTGATTGTTTTCCTCTATAATTAAAATATTGTAATTAATCTAAAATTAGTTATCAAATTGTGATTAGTGTTGATTTTATAAATTATACGATTGTTATTAGTGAATGTTTTCTTTTTTTTTTAAATAAATCCACTTCTGGTTCCTAAAATCAGAAGTGGGATAGGCCTATGCTCACAAGTGTTAACAGGGAAACAATCAAGTACCAAAGCGCAATGCCTGGAGACTCGCGGTCACGCAGTAAGTCCTCTGATTTTGCTTATCGTGCTCGGAAACGTACGCGTTCTCCTCGGAAACGTCGTAACTCACGCGAACAAGAAAGTACCCCCGAAAGATCTCGGTCTAAGTATAGGTACCTATCACGTAGGCAGACTCGCGATCGTTCTTGCAGCAGTTCATCCAGGACACCTTCCCGATCCCCTCGTAATCGTTCTAGGAACTATATTCGAAAACGGGACAGGTCATGTTTACGAGACTCGCGTTCGAGATCACGGGATTTGCACTCACGTCGCGACGTCTCGGTTAGACAAACTTTAAGCACAATAATCTCACGGCTTAACGCTATAGAGGGTAGTTCCATAGATGATTCGAGAAGGTCAGCGCGTACCATACCAACCGTACCTAATACTAGTCAACGAGATCCGACTCCGCCTTCCGCTAGCAACGCATTAGTCGAACTTTTAGGCGCAGCAATGACGAACAAGTCTCATAGTTACTTCGTTTCGAATTTTGATCCTGAAATTAATGATATCACAGTATGGTGCGAGGAGGTAGAACGAGCTAGGGTCGCGACTGGTTGGAGCGACACCGAGTGCCTATCGAGGGTATCCAACTGTCTGAAAGGTGATGCAAAAACCTGGTTAAACGAATGGGTTACAAACGATCGGTCGTGGTCTAATTTTAAATTAGAATTTACTCCATTGTGCCCGCGCAGGTTAGACTATGCGAGCATTCTGTACGAAGTAATGCAAACTACATCGGATAAATATTCAACATATGCCGAATATGCCCGACGTTCGTTGCTACGTTTACGTATTGTCAAAGGGTTGAGCAATGATCTCATGATTCAAATTATAATTCGGGGCATAACAGACCCACAGGTTCGTGCAGCAGCTGCAAACGCCGACTTATCTATTGACAATCTTATTTCATTTTTAGCCATTTACATTAAACCCGCGCATACAAGACTAGATTCTCGTCTACCCGCGAATTCGACGAAAACTCGCAACAAAATTGGTAGGTCGATTGTAAGGTGTTACTCATGCGGAAAGAACGGTCATAAAAGCCAAGATTGTTTCAAAAGACTAGATACGTCGAATAGTTCTCGTCAACTCGCGATTGCGCATAAACCGGCAACTGTACCAACCTGTACCTTTTGTAAAAAAGTAGGACATAAAGAGAGTAATTGTTTTTCTAAAGAGCGTTCGGAATCGCAAAAAAATTACCAAAATAGAAGGGTAAATTTATGTAAAGATGTTTCTAACGTTTCTAACAAAAATGATATTGTGACAGCGGTCATTCAGGGTATACCCGTGGATATATTGATAGATAGTGGTGCGTTGAACGTCTCCTTGATCTCGTCTGATATAATTAAATTGTTTTCTTGCCAACGTAAACTTACCAAGTGTCTCATTAAAGGAGTAGGCGAAAGAGAGATTTCCTGTCAGGAGTATGTCACTCTGACTATTGAATTCGAAAATATCTCTCTTGACGTTGATTTAGTTATTGTACCGGGTTCCTGTATGAATACGCCTATTATAATCGGCACAGACGTATTAAACAGAGACGGCATTACTTATTATCGTACCAAAGACAAACAATACTTAACTCACAATTGTAATAGCCCCATTAAAATTAACTCAGTCGGAAAAAAATTAATAAGCGGTATCAATACGCCACTCTTAGGTGATGAACTCGTTTCGTTGATGTCGGTGATTAATGAATTTTCTAAGTTTCTTATATCAGGCACAGCGACCACAACAGTAACCACGGGACAGATGAGTATAAATCTCACTAGTGATACGCCAGTAGTGTATCACCCATACCGTTTATCATATCAGGAAAAAGTTATAGTGAGGGAAATAATTAACGATTTACTAGAAAAGGGGATAATCAGGGAATCAACTTCCGAGTACGCTAGTCCAATATTACTCGTTAAAAAGAAAAACGGTTCGAACAGGCTGTGCGTTGATTACCGGGCTCTGAACAGAATTACAATAAAAGACAGATATCCTCTGCCTCTCATCGAAGATCACATAGATCGCCTAGGCTCTTCAAAATTCTTTACGTGCTTAGATATGGCTTCCGGTTTCCACCAGATTCCTATCGACGAGGACTCAATACATAAAACAGGATTCGTAACTCCCGAGGCCCATTTCGAATTTTTGAAAATGCCGTTCGGGCTATGTAATTCTCCGACAGTTTATCAACGAATCATCAATAACACTCTTCGAAAACTGATCGAAGCAGGTAACGTCCTAGTTTACATAGACGACGTCTTACTGATGAGTGAAACTGTAGGAGAGGGTATAGTGTTATTGCGCGCGGTTCTGAAAACACTGACGGAGGCTGGATTTTCCGTGAACCTCCAAAAGTGTTCATTTCTCACACAGCAGGTAGAATATCTTGGCCGCGTAATCTCACATGGTCAGGTTAGACCGAGCCCGAGTAAGGTGACAGCCCTGCTTGACTCTCCGATACCAGATAATGTAAAGCAAGTCCGTCAGTTCCTAGGACTGGCAGGGTATTTTCGCCGGTACATCGAAAGCTACGCGTCAAAAACTGTGAGTATATCTCGTTTGCTAAAAAAGGACGCTAAATTTGAGTGGGGTCCAGAACAAGAATCTGCCCGTCAGTATATTATTCACAAACTTACCACCGAGCCCATACTGACAGTTTTTGATGCGAGCTTACCTACGGAACTGCACACGGATGCAAGCAGCGCGGGATATGGCGCTGTACTGCTGCAAACTCACAGTGACTCTAAGAAACGTGTGGTTACCTATTTCAGTAAGACTACTCAAGGAGCAGAGTGTAGGTATCACTCGTATGAATTAGAAACTCTGGCAGTCGTCAGAGCGTTGCAACATCTAAGACATTACCTTATTGGTATTGAATTTAAGATTGTCACCGACTGCAACGCCCTGAAGGCTACAGAACGGAAAAAGGACTTACTACCCAGAGTAGCGCGCTGGTGGATTTACTTACAAGACTACAATTTTACAATCGAATATCGGAAAGGTGCTTTAATGCCGCACGCTGACTACCTAAGCAGGAATCCACCAGCAGCGCTAGTAAATCATGTTGACAGACCTCGAAACTGGGCCCAGATTGCACAAAATGCAGATAAAGAGACTCAAGAGTTAATTCAAAAGTTAAATGAAGGTAGTCTGGATCCCCAGAGGTACGTCTACCAAAAAGATTTACTCTACTATCGTTACACTCCTATAGGAGAAAATCCACGCCTTTTGTGCTATATACCAAAAGGCCATAGATTAAGTCTTCTACGGGTCTTTCACGATGAGCACGAACATCTTGGGGCAGAAAAGACTCTACATCTGATCCTTAAGCATTTTTGGTTTCCCGGTCTTAGAACCTTCGTAAGTAAGTATGTGTCTCACTGTGTGTCTTGTATATCAAAGAAACGTGTCCCTAGAGCTCCAGAACAACCGATAACATCTTGGGAGAAACCAGACACACCGTTTGATACCATACATGTAGACTCTTTGGGCCCCTTGCCCGAGTCTAACGGCTATAAATTCATACTCGTCATCGTTGATTCTTTTACGAAATTTGTATTACTGTACCCCATGTACAGGCAAGATGCAGAAAATTTAAAGTGTGTGTTTGATAAGGCGATTGCTTTGTTTGGTGTCCCGAAATTATTGATTTGTGATCGGGGACGTATGTTCGAAGCTTCTAATTTTGTAAAACTGATTAATGATTTGGGTTGTGATATACATTATATCACGCCTGAAATGCACCATGCAAATGGTCAGGCGGAACGTTACATACGTACCGTCTTAAATATGATTCGTATCGAAGTTAGTAATAAAAATACATGTTGGTCTGATTACCTATGGAAACTTCAATTAGTGTTAAACATAACGAAACAAAAAACCACTAAATATTCTGCTCTAAATTTGTTAATCGGTACTGATGCAACCACTCCTGCACTCCGTGCCCTAGTCCGAGATGTGGCGATTGAGGACTCTCATCCTGATCGACTGGCGTGGCGCGAGTTGTGCAGAACTCGAGCCAGTGAGATGCTGAGAAATAACCGAGCGGAGCAAGACGCTCGTGTTAACCGGGACCGACATCCTCCAAGAGTTTTTAAGCTTAGTGACCTAGTGTTTGTGATTAAGTACTCCCAGAGCACGGGCAAGGTAGACTCCGGAATGAGAGGACCATATCGAGTCACCAAAGTTTTACCAAGCGACAGATACGAGTTAAAGTTGTTAGCCGATGCCCGAGGGAAATTGACACAGGCAGCAGCCCAATATATGGTTCCTTGGAAAGGAGAGTGGTGCCCGGATACGTGTGCATCCTTTTTTGAATGTGAGTAATATTTTTACTTAATGTTGCAGGCGATTGACCTCGCTGGTGTGACAAGTGTGAAGTACGGCTGTACATGAGTACTGGAGCCTGGAGATGCCCTGGAGGAATCGCCATGGATTTGTTCATATGGATGTTTAGCTGTGTGCACATCCCAGCAGTGTATCTGGATGTTTAGCTGTGTGCACATCCTGGAAGCCGACGTGGATGTTTAGCTGTGTGCACATCCCGGAGGTGTATATGGATGTTTAGCTGTGTGCACATCCTGGAAGCCGACGTGGATGTTTAGCTGTGTGCACATCCCGGAGGTGTATATGGATGTTTAGCTGTGTGCACATCCTGGGAGCTTACATAGGTGTTTAGCTGTGTGCACACCTCTGATCTACAGTAATCGACGTAACTGAGCTCTAACCGTAAGGAGAGCCCGAGGAATGTATAATGACTAGATACAGAACGGTAATCGGCAAATTCGATAAAATACACGTGCATATGCAGTGCATACATTCGAAAACGAGCATATTAGTTGGCATGCAAAAACATGCTAATTAATATGTAAAGGGGGGTTTCTAGTACGGCCGTACAGAGTGATGAATGTAAGAGACGAACGATATAATAATTCGTATGACTGTGATAGTTCATCTTCCTAAAGTACTTAGTATGGAAGGGGCCTTGAAAGCGAGACGAATGATCGGTTTGACAACTTTGCCTAGTTTGCGCTAAACTAATGCAAACAATCGTTATCATGCATTACAGGTGATAACGATCAGGATGATCCCATAGAGCCAGGACCTTCCAACCAACCTCACACGGACTCAGCAGAGGCAGTCGTGAGAGAGGAGGTGCCCGAGGACGGACACGGTCAGGAGGGGCCGTGTTAGCGTCGATTTACTGTTTTTATTAATTTCTACTTGTTGGTTCGGAATAAAGCGCGTGACGTCATACTTTTAATAAAACTGTTGAGCGGCCGACGTGGAGGGGTATTTTTCTCTCGGCGCTCGTACAGATAGGTTCTCGGTCGTCACGTAGCTTGCGAGATATTTAAATACACGGCTCTTGGTCTAGATAGTTTATTTGGTGGTTGATTGTTTTCCTCTATAATTAAAATATTGTAATTAATCTAAAATTAGTTATCAAATTGTGATTAGTGTTGATTTTATAAATTATACGATTGTTATTAGTGAATGTTTTCTTTTTTTTTTAAATAAATCCACTTCTGGTTCCTAAAAATATATATATATATATATATAAATATATTTAAATTTTGATCTAGATCTAAGCTCCTTGGGTCTAATATCAACAATATATTATTTGAGTACGAAATATATAATTTTGGAATGTTTTACCTTAACGATATTAAACTTTTAATATAATATTAGCATATACAATAACTTTACACTATAATTTAAAAAAAAGAACAATTATTGATTATATTAACAGATATAAATAAAACAATTAATTACAATAGATCTTATACCTAAACTATACGAAAGAATTAATACACATCAATAATATCTTAAAGGTCACCAAATCAAAGTTGTTTATTACATCTAATAAAAATATAATAATGTTAGTAACAAACTATGCTCACTCTCAACATTTTACTTATTTAATTCAATTTCAAACAAGACCTTAAAGATCTTCTAAATTTATTTTTTTAATTTCAAGTCTTCTAGAATTTCACTTGCCAAAACAGACTCGTCAATAACCACGATTATAATTTACGCACCATTAAGTTTAACACCAATCGATTTCTTTTTGAGACCCATAACATTAATAGAATCACGTTTTCTACCGAAACAGACACAATAAATATTCGATATATGTAATCAAAAAGAATGTTTTATATGTTTTGAGATATAATATTTTGAGACCAAGCGTAATACGTATCATCTAGAATGTACCAGTATATACCCACACATCAATGTAAAAATTATTTGTGACCATACTTTAGACAACGTATATATTACTATTTTATATTATATTAATGGCTGTCCGAGTTCTTTGCAAATAAAGAGGGGGGCTTCTACGAGGGAGGTATTATGAAGTTGCCGTCTAGATGGAAACAGATTATTGAACAAAACGGCGCATATTTGAACTAAATCCGATCACTGTAACACTTTTTATAAAGCATTGAATTAAGAGCAAAAAAGCGGAAGGTAGATATTTGACAATCTTATATTTTTAATTAAATTAAACTCACACTCACGTAACAGTCCTTACTATAAATGTATAAAATCTTTTTTAAACATCGAAACCACCGAAATAATTGAAAATTGTACTAAGAATCTGTTCACTACATGTTTGTGATGTTAACCGAGAGTGTAAAGTTATATACGAATGTTAATTATGTGAATGATTCCCAGTCGTAGATACTATGACACCGTTGATGGTCACAGCTGAAGCCTTGCATTTGAACTTGTGTTTCTTCGCGCAGGTCCATCGGATTCTGTCTCCGATAAGAGATCGAGAGTGTCTGAAGAACTTGTGCTCTCCAATGAAGATGTTAGTGGTCTCACTTGAAAATCGTGGGCGAAGGAGAGACATCATCAGCTCTGGAAACAATTGGATTATAAGAACCAGGATACAACAACTATAGTACCTCATATACTACATACTGATAATATATGTGAAGAAGAATTAACAGTATATTTACCTACTTTTGTAAGTGACGTCAAATTTAGACTATTTATACATAAAACATATATATATAATACTACTTACGATTGTTTAAGTTGTTATCTCTAACACAAAATGTAAAAACAAGTACACCAAAGTTAATCAGTAACTGAAACTACATTAAGAATTCTTTATTGTATAAAAAGAAAATAAACTATATGACAATATTGTGCAAAAAACACTTCCGTCAAAATACTATCGATGTATACTTTGGATTAGATTATTCGGAGTTGATTTTCTCCACATCGAGCATATATTTCAGCAATTTAACAAATTTTCTCTATTACATTAACTAAGAAGTTAATTCTTTCATGCATTTTCAACGGGTTCTTACCACGATATTTAATTAATTGAGTTGTAAAAAGAAGCTAGACAGATTTGTTTGCTCTTAAATCGACCCGCAGTATCCAGTCTTCTCGTGATCATGACTTTTGCAACAACGTTGAAATTTCGAGACAACTCAATTAATTAAATATCGTGATAAGAACCCGTTGAAAATGCATGAAAGTATTATAGAAAGAAGCAAGTGTCTGAATAAGTTTATAATAAGTTAATTTTCTAAGATAACAATACTGGCCAGAACTTTGCAAATAAATTGTCTCTAATGATTATGATCGGAGTACTGAATAATTTTGTCAAAATACGTAATAACTTGTCCTTTGCATCCGTTGTTTCTTTTAACACATCTCCATACCGTCGTACCCCTCCTAGTTTCTCTATCAAAACTAAACGTGTTATCTTGAAAGACGAGTGTTTTGTTTCCATGTCTACTTAGCGCGAAGTAAAAATCTGCAATGTATGAGAAAAGAATATTAAAATCCTCAAGACAAGTCGTAGTTTAACAAAAATAAGTCATGCTAATGTTTTTATCTGTTAAAATGTCATACACTCGCCACTATCATTTATTTTGTTGACGAGTAGAAATATAATATGCATACGTAAAATATCTTTATTTAATTCTAACTACTATGTTTTATAATATGATCTTCGTTGTTCCAACAAATTTATTTTAATTCAATTTTAGCACGATATTAAACACCCACCTGGATTCAAACACATTAATTTTTCAAGTGATTGCTGACTGAGATAAATAAAAAAAAACAATAACTAGCATCATTTTATTATGAAAATTGATGGTTTTAACAAATCAGAGAAATCATCTGCATCAATTGTTCTTATAAATTAATTAATTTTTATTTTAAATCAAGGCCTAGTGTACATTATTTAGTATTGTTATTAATAAAGGAACTTTTTGATTTACTTATGCAATAAAGTTGTAAATACTTAACTGAATAAAAAAATACTAACCAATATTTTGATCACATTAATTGCAAGGTTCTATCTATTGCGTTCAGTCCCATCTTTATACTCTAAATAACTATTTAAATCAAATAAATAGTCAAAAGATACATCATGGAGAATATACATTGTAAAAAATAGTAAGTTCCATTTTTGTTACATTGCATGAAAGCCCTACAGCTAAAAATAAATGAACTGTGATTTAATCAGTTGGTATTACATAAATAAAGAGAGAAAGAAAAAGCAAAACAAGAACAATATACCATTTTAAAGGTTGCTTTAAGAATATAATGTAGAACATTATACATAAAGAAAAAACAAATGTATAAGAATACTATACCAATACATAATTACATTTTAACAACTTACATAAATAATGCACTTGGTAACAATAATTTACAAACCACTTATTCATTTTTAATGCTTTGAGAGCTATTCAATCACTATTAATCATATATGACGGCGTAAATAGTGTGTTGAGGTGTAATGACGTTGTCAACAGTCGATCTTCATTTGGTTTTGTCAGGAATGACGTCACAATGTCCACTTGAACACTCGATGATCAACACTTTTGAATAAAAACTTCAAAATAGCGAGTTTTAACAATTTATTATTTTTACATCAAGAGGTCCGTTCGCCTCGACAATTCAAACACGAATGAAAAATAACAGCGGCCAGCGCCTGTATTTATAGCAAGTCTCTACTTCGAACTACCCGCACGGTGAATAGGTTGGTTTCCCTTGTTATCACCCCGTCATATATGATACTCATCGCTAATATCAATAATACCAGAATATATTACAAAACAAGCTACAAAAAAGATATTTCTCATGTCTAACAAAATATATAATAATATATGGCTTCTGGTCATCTGATTTATACCAACATATGCTTATGACTATCCCGGACTTTGAGGATAACATTATTGATAGTGGTGACGAACGCCGGGCATCCCATAGCTTTTTTGACACATCGCCATCGAGTCTTGATTCCTTCATGCTGATGTACTGTATACGTATGCTCTCCTATCTTTAAACACGGTTTCCCAGCTTGAGTGACAGCGAAAAACGCTGTAAAATACATCCTAAATTAGCTAAAATGCACTAGATAAAAAATAAGCCCAAATTCAATATGAAAATGGAAATCCGTCAGGGTCCATCCGTATTGGTTCATACAAATGGCAATGTCTTTTCCCGGATTGAGCCCCATAGCTGTAAATTGGAAAACTCCAAATGCTATAATTTCAAAATCAAATCTATACATTTTTACCTCAATTAGTTGGTAGAGATTTACGTGCTTCCATAATCATTTCTGCATTAAAGGTGTAGGAAAGCATCGTTAGGAGTCTGTTCATTCAAGAAGGATTAAACCACTTCGAAGATCTAGTCTTCAAATCTACGTTGGACGTCCAAGGTACCGATGTCATGACGTCGTAGAGACAGATCGGGAACTACAAGTCCACGTTTGACGCGACTTCCGCACTACACCGAGAGAAGTGGCGACAGCTTTTATCGGAGACCAAGACAAGTTGAGCCAGAAGAGTATGTAAGCATCTATTCTTCAAGTCGTATTAGACACACATAGACTATATCTGAGCTTTGCAGTATAAACTCAAGTTCATCAGTAGGCAGTAAGTGGTTGGTCGTACACGTGAAGACTAGGGCATTAACTTTGTTGAAATTCGTTTATTTACCAAATAATATAACTAAGACATGATGAAATATTTTAATAAACTTAACAAAATACATTTGAACTTAATAATATCTTCTAAGATATCGTCATTTTATTACTAGAACAACAGATCAGAAGTAAAAAAAATACGAAATCTTTTATTTTTGGATAATATTATATTCTCAACCTTTTTAGAATATAGTAAGTTCAGAAAAAAAATTGTAGTATAGAAAAAAGCTGTATGGAATGTTTTCAACTGATGCTATTTAACAACAATTGGTTTTTTTTCTGAATTATCTGAAATATTGTATTTTTCAATGTGGTAAAGCTATTGGGTATAAAACTTTGAGGGCAATAGTAAAACTCATAAAATTATCTTTGTAATTATCTTTGTTCTACAAAAAAACTATATTCTAGTAACAAACATAAACAAATTAAGAATGTCCATTTACAATGCAATGGAAGAACCCGAAAGGGTGCCGCGTCTTCAAAATCGAGTTAGCCCCATGACGAGTTAGTAGGCAAGCTTAAGACCCGATATGATTTTTTCAAGGGTATTTTTTCTGTAATCATGGTTTTAGAAAAGTCATATATTTCTAGGTGGAAGGTAATGGTAACATGAGCGACGGTATCCACTTACCATCAAGTAGTTTGTAGTCCCATTTATAATACGATAGAAACATATGATAGCGTAAGTGTACAAAAAAGTAACAGATTGTGGACGTGGCTAGGCTCATAGCCATAAGCCATTGTGTACTTATTCGTATAGTGCCTACTACGTAACGTTTAATTCTAGCTTAAAAACAATATGGCCAGGCAGTATGCGACGCCTCACCCCGTATAACCCCATGATCGGTTTTGCCCTCAACCAACGTTCGAAGAAGTGTTTGCGGAAGGTTTCAGTGCAATTCAACTCCCTCATACCCCACTTGTCGGTAGAGTTTTCTCCTACTCAAAATAAAGAAACAAAACAGTAAAAAATTATAGCTACAGCAAGATCATTTAAAGTAAAAAAATCAACATAACACATCCTAAAAATATACTTGTACTTAATCATTCATTTAATATTGGAACGAAGGTCCTTATCGCGCGGTATTGAAGATGGAAATTCTTATGAAAAAGTTGTCACGACACTTTTTTGTGTTACATGATTATCGCTAGATGGCGCTGTAATTAAAATCTTTTAAAACAATTCCTTATTTTGTTTTATATGATTAATGTTAGATGGCGCTGTGATCAAAATATTTTATTTTATTATAATTCCCTCACTAATTATATTTCATCAATGTCTAATCTTATCCAAAAATGTTTTTCCCATAAACATTCTTCATGTATGGTTATGTTCCCCTTTTTCTTTAAGTATATTATCTTGATACGTCAAAATAGTGGCCTTACATCCGTTTTTCTTCTTTTGACAGGTCCAATGGGCTCTTTTTCCGTTGTCCCACACCTTATTCCTCATAAATGTCATCTTCTCAACAACTAGTACCCTGCTTCCTCGTTTTGTCGGTATAAGGAGAGCATCTGAAAATTTCAAAAAATATTGTAAACATATCTATATACAATTTTCAATTATCCCTTAATTTTAACGCATGTTAAATTATAAAGAAAAATTGAGTATTATAGATAAGTGTGTATTAAATTTCGTTAAGGTTCAAGTCTTTTAAGCTTAGCTCTTTAATTGTCTTCTATTATTAATTTGGTTTTTATAATATTGTTTGTTGTTGATCATGCAAATTAATGAAAGTCAGTTTTTCATGCGATTACTAATAACTTGTAAATTTAATTTCACTATGATACATCCTTGAAAGTTGATTAGAATGTGTATCTTACAAAATTCAAACAAATAAAGTAAAACATTTTATTAATCACATATCTTAAGACAACTTAAAGGATACGACAGTGTACAGTTTTGAATTTTA
The DNA here is from genome assembly GCA_030269945.2 of Trilocha varians. Classification (NCBI taxonomy): domain Eukaryota; kingdom Metazoa; phylum Arthropoda; class Insecta; order Lepidoptera; family Bombycidae; genus Trilocha; species Trilocha varians. Next base: position 2,786,264 of record AP028259.1, read on the forward strand.
TTCATCAAATCATTATTTCGAATACTTTCCCTTTAAAATTCCACACTGTATACGGTGAATAGGAGACGTACAGTAAAGTCAAACACAAAATTATATATTAAATAATATATTTTCAACCAACCAACTACATTTGATACAGGAATGTTTTTAGTCAATCTTATACAATATATACAGGTTGTGTGACCAGATACAGGAAGTATCGGATATGTCCCTAACTTCAGCACTCAGGGAGGCGCAACACAGAGCCACATGGAAGAAACTGCTGAACAACGTTACGTCGGCTTCTAGCAGTCACCTCAGTCATGAAGATACGACTCAGGAGAAGAAGAATACAATATATCACGTCGCTAAACGTGATTATGCGAATTCCTCCTAGTTATTATTTTGTCATCTATCGTAATAATTCTAGCTGGGCATCGTCTGTATCTCTTAGAGCATCTCCAGACAGAGTGAGCTCCTGTCATGTCGTTGCGCCGATGGTAACGGTGACCATCAATCATCATAGCTTGGTTACCGTTCTTCGACCAATAAAATATTATTTCTCCTGTAATTGAATGAAAATGTATTATTTGCAGATAATCAACAAACAGCGAATAAGTACCTATATTTTTGGTTATCGAAGTTTATGAAAAATCATTTTGACTTTTTATTTGGACTTCCGTTCTTATTTTGGGGAAACACCTATACATAACAATTAGAGAAATACAAGGACAATTATTATACGTACAACACCTACCTCAACAACAAAATTGCTGAACTAGGTCGAATCGAACAGCGACAGTAAAAGTAGACGTAATATTTTTCCCATTTATACTTTATTATACCTATGATAATAATTTCAAAATGTAACGTTCGTATATTTGTTTAAGAAAGATGTAAATTATTTGTTAAAGCTCAAAAGCTAATGAACACATTGAGCAACGCGAATATATTTTCAAACAAAATCATTAAAATCTGATGAATGAAATTAGCACCCATTTTAAGTCATGCAACAGACTAGTATACCTACTAACTAAACATTTATTAAGCTAATCAGCATCATGATTATGAAAACTAGAGATCTTGATGACCTCATTATCAAATGTGGTGATGAAGGCTGTACATTTAAGAGTTCTTTTTTTAACGCAGCTCCATCTCGTCTTTCTGGCGCGGCTTCGTTCCTTCAGAAACCTAATACCTTCATGGATGATGATAGGGTTCCCTCTGTTTGATATGTCGAATACGAAATAATCTGTTGAGGAATTAATATTACAATTATCTAATATATATTATAAAGGCGAAAGTTTGTAAGTATGGATGTATGGATGTTTGTTACTCTTTCACGTAAAAACTACTGAATGGATTTGAATGAAACTTTACCACAATATAGCTTATACATCAGAATAACACATAGTGTACAATTTTTGATAATAATCTAGACGGGACGAACCTGAAGTACACGCGAACGAAGTCGCGGGCAAAAGCTAGTAAATAATAATTTTACTAAGACTTTAGTTTCATTTTCAGTATGATCGTAGACCGTTGTTATTGATCATTTACTTTAGAATTTCAGCGCTGTTCAGGGTTGTTATAAGTGGCTACTCTTAGAGACTCTTATACACTCATACACTCGTGAGGTTATTCACTAAGTAATGTCGAGAGACTCAAATATATGTATATGTAATCAAAAAAATATGAATATTGACTTATATTATATATTTTAATAGTCGAGACTGAGACTGCTGATTTCATGTAATGCTTGTTAATCTTTAGTTAGCGTTAAAGACGTTCTGTTTTAGAATTCGACAAAGTATAATGAGCTATAAAAGTTATAAAACAGAATTATCATCATATCATTGATTGTAAATAGTTAAAGAACATGAATATATTTTTATATATTAGTAAAATACTGTGTCATGCTTAAATAATACTTACTAACCTAATTTGCAGCTTAAACGATTAGTATTTGCATAAAAGGAACAAAATTAATTGCATTTAGTTTATTTAAAATGACAATAGTAATATATAACAATTTTAGTCGACTAAGAAAATCACAGTTATAAGTTAAACTAAGTTTGCACTAAAATAACACTCAAAACAACCTTTAACATCCGTTTGATTCCATAATTATAGAAAAACATAAAAGTCACAACCGCTTTTTTTTTAGTCTTGTAAAGAAGCTTTATGAGAAGCGATTCACAATTTTCAATAACAGCTCTTAAATTGCTTGTCAGATCTATTTCGAATTTCAAGAGAGGTAAGTACCATAATCCAAAAAAAGAGAAGTATCGGAATTGGTTCAACAAACACAGACTCAAAAAAATAAATCCATCTTAAACAATCGATTTTTTTTCCTAAATTTAACCACCATCATCTTTTGGTGATAATCCTTGGCACTTAAAATGACGTAAATAGGAACATATTATTGTAATATACTTCACATATTAAGAATATAATCTTCTTATATATATAAAAATGAATTGCTGTTCGTTAGTCTCGCTAAAACTCGAGAATACCCGGGAATTTTTTTGTCACGCAGACGAAGTTGCGCGAAACAGCTAGTAATATATAAAAGAGACTTTCACTTCGATACAGTTAGTCAAAGAATGTTCATTAAATGTGAACACATTTATAATTACGTATATACTTTTTTGTTAATATGTATTTGTGCAAGTGAAGTTAAAAGTGCATTTTTTTTTGATTTTATGATCTATTACTTATCATTTACAGTCCAATATACAATGGCAAGATTCAGACTTAAAGATATCAAAAAACTATCAATATCGTTTCTTTACATCCATCATGACATAACATATGTTTTTATATATGTGTGAGTTAAAACTCTATCATATATTTAAATCTTGAAGTAGCAACACATGAAGAAATACAAAAATTAAATAATAACACGCCAAAACAACTTAAAATATTGCTTTTCGAAACACAAAAGTAAATTCGTAGATACAATAATATCAGAATACTATCATAATAAAATGTATGAATGATGTATCTATGTATGTATGAATATCATATATATGATCATAAACAAGTTAGAAATTCTTATGCGTATGCTTAGCATTGATTTTGATAGGTTTATCTTCGAAAGTGATCATGGCTGCTGGACACCTGGAAGATACTCTTTGGCTGCAGATCCACCAAGCCTTGGAACCTTCTTCACGACGCTTGCAGAACCGGTATCCATGGTACAGCAAATACGCTTCTTCGTCACTCTCAAGGATGCTCACTTCTGAAAGATATGTTTCAATAAGTGTAACTTTTCAAAATGAAACGTACTCTTTTTTTCTGAAGATAATTTGTAAATATAGATTTTGAATCTACTAACCTATAAATATAATATAAGGATCACAGTATATTTTTTAAAAATTAATTTAACTTTAAAACTCAGAAACTCCACCCACAATAAAAGCCTGTTTTCTTTCAATCTCTTTAATCATAAGTTAATCATAATATTACTTTTTAATACTGATTTTGATTTGGAAAAGTTACACGCTTAGTTTTCTATTAAATGCTGGTAGTATATATAATATTTTCAATTAAATACAAGTAGTATAAATACTAATAGAAAAGGTGGTATATACATACTAACGGATCACTCACAGCCCACCATATCAATTAATCGCTTATGCTTTTGCCAATATCTTAAAAATAATCTCCAAGAACCTACTGCGGAGGTCTGCCTACGCTGCGCCTACCAGTTCGTGGTCGCCACTCTAGAACTTTTCGGCCCCATCGGCCATCAGTTCTGCGCACAATGTGGACTACAAGGTGGACCGATGACCTGGTCAGGACCGCGGGAGGAGGCTGGATGCGGACAGCGCAGGACCGATCGATGTGGCGTGGTTTGGGGGAGGCCTATGTCCAGCAGTGGACGTCTACAGGCTGATGATGATGATGATGATGAACCTACTGCGGCGTATTTTTTTCAATCCATACTCGTATGTACAGCATGTGTGTGCATATCATTTACTTTCAATATAGTATTTTCTACCGTAACTATTGATGCTTTACAATTCTGAGACATCCTCTTTGTGCATATCCACCATATTTTATCTTTTAAACAGTTGTTTTTTCTGTATTTATATCCAAGATGCCAAAGATACTGTCGACCGGTGTGTGACTCAAATACAACTGAAAACAAAAGACATATTATGAGTAAAAATTCTTCAACTCTTGAAAACAACATTTGGAAAGTTAGCCGATAAAGGAATAATCTTACTTACAAATTTAACAGGGACCTGTTGAATTCAGCTCAGTTGGCATTCTAGTTAAGTAAAAAACATGTAGAATAGCTGACGCTGGATTCCATTCCGTAAAGAATAATAGAGGAGTATAGTATAAAACAAATTTATTAACGAAATCTTTACTCCTCAAATTATTATAAATGCTTGGAGCAGTTCAAAAAAGTACCACAAAGGCAAATCTATCAATTTCAAAGCACAAATTTCTTCTACTTGACATTATTTAGATAGCCGATAGTCGTAGGTAACCTTGTTTATATATATCTTTCAATAAAAACAAATTAAAAGGAAAATTATATACTTTATTACGTAAATTACAACAGATGCTTACAAAACAATTTTACAAGCAATGAGCAATCTTATCATCGAAAGGGATCTGTTTCAGAACCCATGTTACAGAGATTTGAAGAGCTCAAACATGATTATGTTCATTATCCATCTTAATTAATTGTTCTCCATATGTTGCGACTCTGGACTTGCATCCTCGACGAGCCATGCTGCAGACCCAGTTGATGTAGTCTCCATTCTTCCTCTTCAAGTGAAACTTACGATGATGAATGAACAGAAGTGGGGTGCCTCTACTGGTACTGGTGAATGTTAGGTTTTCTGTGACGGAAAAACATTATACAGAATGTTTAGTCAAAAACTTTGATTTTAATACTTAGTATATTTAAATATATGTAGACATGTAAAGTAACAATATAGGTATGTGATAAACTTATTCAGACACTCGCAGTTTTCTATAATACTTTCATGCATTTTCAGGTTCTTACCACGATATTTAATTAACTGAGTTGTCTCGATATTTCAACGTTGTTGCAAACGTCAAATATAAAAATCGTCAAATGGTAAAGTGGTCAAGTGGTAAGAACCCGTTGAAAATGCATGAAATAATATATGTGATGTTCGATTTGATGTAGAAAAGATTTGATACAGGAATGTTTGTTTGTTTGATCGCATTAATCTCAGGAACTGCTTGTCCCATTTGATAAATTGTTTCAGTGTTGGCTAGTTCATTCATTGAAGAAGCTATAGTATATTTTCTTTGTGATGCAGACACAGTCACAGAGTCAGCTATAAATATATTGTATTAGGGAAGTCTTCATAAAACCTCGATGCATACGAATATCCTATTTAATTCTCATGTGGGAAGTAATAAAACTAAATAGCATTGTCTACCACGTAACTCTAGTTTAGAGCGAATATTTATTATGAACTAGCTGGCCCACACAACTTCGTCTGCGTCACATAAGGAAATTTTCACACCGCTTAAATCTTCCCTGGACTTCTACGAATTTTTCAAGATTAAAATAAGCCAAATCGGTTCAGTCGTTCTCGAGTTTTAGCGAGACTAACGAACAGCAATTCATTTTTATATATAAGAAGAAGATTAAACAATAACATAACAATAACTTCTATGTATTATAAGATCACATATAGGTAACATACATACTAGTAACATCTACTTATTAACGAACAACAACTTAAATAAATTATCTTCTTTATATATTTTTTTTTCTCCTACTGAATGTGTAACTATATAACTTCTGGTTTTCGATTAAGCTAAAATTTTATATGCATCTGTATAACATGATAGTGCAGTAAAATGGGTAGAACTGACTTGACGATGGAGTCGGAAGGTTGCCATAGGTACTCCTATACTAAATAATTTTGTTTTACTACTAAGTTTTAAATATGTCTGCAATTTTTTTTTTATTTATTATTCTATAATATATTTGTATTCAATCCATATTGTTATAAAAAATGTCGTGTATGTAATAGGCATTCATATAAGAACAGCTATTATATAATTCATATAATATGTAAGTCTTTTATGTCTGCTGTTGGTGTACCTAAATAAATTAATAAGATAGACTGATTGCAATCATTTTCCTTGTCCTAGCACTCCTTTTCTGAATGATCCCGGATCCTAATCCTTGTATCTCTATTTTCTTATTCAATGATTGTGTTGATTCGTGACGAAAATAATTTTTCCAAGATACGTAGAAGCTCTTGATTTGCAACCGTACTTCTGGTTCTTACATTGCCATCTGACAAAATCGTTGATATCCGTGTTACTTCCAGAACGCATGTAGAATCTGTATTCTCCCAAATCCATTATGAACTTTCCAATATTTGTGCTGCTAAATACAGGTGTGACTGCAAACATTAAATCAGTTAAATGTTTTAGTAAAAAAGGCTTTAATTTTATATTACTAAAACGATAGTAGATTAATTTAAAACAATGGCAAAAGCAGATTTTTTTATTTTATTTTATTTTATAGGAATAACAAACAGTTGTACATTAAATCTTATAACTAGTATGAATCTTATCTACATAAGTAAAAACAAAATAAATGTACTACTCACGCCGTTATTCACAGAAAATTAATAAGTAATTTGTTGTAAAAAGCGGAAAAAATGAAATGTGTGGTAAAGAAATCTCTAAATCTAACTTTAAATTTTGATAAACCCAGCTGTTGTCATTTAATTTAGGAAGCCAAGGGGAAGGATTTAACATAATGTCAATTATCTTTAAAAATTCGATCGGTACTTTCTTAAAGTACATAAAGAAAATAATAACCGTTTTAACGATATCATTTATTATTCTTACTAGACAAAGTTACTTCATAACACAACCATGGTTTTAGGTTATAGTTTTAAAGATGTTTAATCTATTTCTTTAAACACTCGCGGTTATCTACATCATTTACACTATTACTAAACGTCAGTGTGGTATGTCGAAATGTGAGTTCGAGTTCCAGTGGTACCGGCAAACGAACGAGAAAGAGGGTAGACAGATTTGTCTGCTCTTAAATGACCTACCCGCAGTTCCTCAGTCTTCCCGTGATTATGGCGCTTGAAACAGTGCTGAAATATCGGGACCGCTCAATTAAAAATAATCGTGGTAAGAACCCGTTTAGTAATAGTGTAAGTGATGTTCAATCTACTTTACAAATAAATAATATTAAAATTTTACATGTCTGCGGTTTGTCAAACCGCACTTAAACCATCAGCTTTTGCAACTGAGATCAAAATCCAGCATGGAGGTAATGTTATGAAAGTCGGCGCCACGCGTTATGTACTAATGCCACCTACGCCTCTCCCAAGATTAATGAAGTTAAAACTATAATTAAATATTCACAATACAATGAGCTAAAGTATACACTAATAGCTATGAGTTACCAAAATCTATGATTCACATTACATAATACTACTGCTATCTCTAATATACTTTTTGAACGACTTCTTAAAGATAAGTTTTTAGTTTAGTGCATTTTTTAGCGGCTGGACCGATTCGGATGATTCTGGTTTCAGATAAAAGTTGATAGTAGAAGTACTTTTAGAACTAAGTTTAAAATTTTACGAACAAGATCTCAAGATTTGATGTATGTTTGCGTATATTTTTGGATGAGCCGATTTCGATAATTCTGTTTCTATTAAAAAGAAGATACTTTAACAAAGATCTAACTAATTTGTGTTGTAGTCGTTCGTCTTCTGTTGTCAAAAACGCTATATATTATATTTATTATTTTCATTCATGATTATGTTCATTCATGGTACGAAAGATTCGTCCTTCAATTGTAATAATTTTTACTTTACATCCAACCCGTTGTCGCTTACATTGCCATTTCACTATCCCGTTCAAATCGGTGCTGCTCCCACAACGAATGTGGAACCAGTGTCGTCCCAAGTGCATGAGGTACTTGCCTTTCTTTGTACTGGTGAATATGGGTATGTCTGTAAAACGATTGTTAGTAATTACTTATTTCTAAGTAGTTTTTGTTCTACCCATAGTTATACCTAACGATCCCAAATGTGCTCTATATGTTATACTGTATAGACTTATGTATACTAATATTGTAGACCGGGTGATCTTTGGAGCTGCTGAAACGAAATTACTTTAACTTTTAAAAGAAAATTTTTATTTGTGAGTGTTACAGGGTGGGGGTGACGGGGCGATACGTGAGCGACAATCGGGAACGCGTCCTGTCACCCCTACCAGCCTCATGCCGGATTCTGTCCCGGCCGGGAATCGGACGTCGAGCGTGAGCGGCGCGAGGTTTTAGTGCGGTTCAACCCCCACATACCACACTCGCGGGGCGAGTGGAAGTCCGGCGATTTCTACCCATCCAAAAAAAAAAAAAAGGGTGGATCTACTTCGTACAGCTGAACTAGGGTAAATAAACCTTAGAAATGTAACTTATAATTACTTTCGATTAACTTGGCTTGAACTAAACTGGGAAGTTATGTCCAAGCCTACTTCAATTTACTGTACAACGCAATACCATTTTTGCATGTTTCAAATGATTTTTGTTGTAGTTGGTATAACGGTCATTTTTACGAAATATGATAAGTTGAATTCACTATTAAATAAAACATAAAGTACAATAAAATAAAACTCATGCATTTTAGAACAAAGAAAAAACAATTATTCAACAAACAAAATAACACGTTACACATAACAGGAATATCTTTGGCTCTTTGAGACGTTTTGAATTTTAAAAACACTGTTTTGTTCGGTACAGTGTGTCTAATAATATAAGCTCGTTGCGTAAGTAATTCGCTCTACGATCAAATTAAATCAACACGTGCAGTGCGGTGACAGTTTTTAAAACTTTTTTCTAGAAGATCTAATGTGGGTAATCCTTATATTTTGAATCATTTTTGTTGCAGTTATAAGAATGATTACAGAGTAATAGAGAAAACATCACTTTAGCAAACGATACATAAGCTTTAAGCACGAGACCATTTCGACCCCATATGTTATCTTAAACAATACAAAAAAAAAATCGTGGTAAGAACCCGTTCACAATGCATGAAAGTATAATAAAAACACTAAAATTGCAATACATGCAATTATCAAAAATGATTATGTTCATTAATAATACGAAAAACTCTTTTTAGACAAGTATAAACTTTTACTCTGCATTTTTTATTAGCATGCTTGCACTGCCATTTAACTATGTTATTTAAGTCGTCGGCGTTGCTAGTTGAACTCATGTAAAACCTGTTTCCCGCCCAATCCATGCTGTATCTTCCACGTCTAGTTATGCGAAATCTCGGTATGTCTGTAAAAAAACATTAAAGGTACTCATGAGTTATTATTAATTGAGTACGCAGCCTTTTAACGGCGAGCGTTTTCTTAGATTATATCCGAGAACTTACACAGGACTTAGACTTGACTAATCTTGCTGCCAAAACACCTTATAGTTACTAGACTGTTATTACATTTATAAATTAGAATCGAGTAATAGATTTCCTCTGAAACAGACAGATATTTGTGTGAAGTTTTTTTTATTTCTTAACTTCTAACTAGTTACTCTAAATCTACATTAAATTTTGTCTTATTATAAAAAATACTTCTGCTAATACTAAAAAAACATAACCTTAACTAATACTGAGTAGATATATAACAATATCATTATCATATTGCCGACGTGACGTGCGGAGACACAAGTACTAAAGCGCACACTTAACAAGGCCGCAGCGCAACTCATTATCCGTCTAGATCCACCAAACCACAAATTTCACCAAAACAACAGCTCCTGCGTTGCATCCATCCAGTGTCCTGACCAAAGCTTCGATCCGATCCACTTTTGTCAGAGTTTTGGCCACGTTTCGCCAGTAAAGCGTAGCCGCCACATCACAACTCTTCGGCTCTAGTGGTTGTGTTCATTCCTAGTCTTGATAATCTCATTGTTAATGGTAGTGACCATCGCCCGACAACCATGGCGCTGTTTATTACAGATCCATTGCACCTTGATCGAGTTCTTTGTTCTGGACGAGCGTTGGTTATAGCGATAATTGCAATAATCCAACACTGTATTACCGCGAGCGGACATACTGAAAATTGGGCCTGAAATTGTAATATAATACCAATTGTCATACTGTATTATTTGTACAAAATCACTATAAATGTATTTCTATGAGATGTTACAATAAAGAATTTTCTATCTATCTATCTATAATATGTACTGGTTTACACGTTTGCAGATAATATTAGCTACTAACATGAGTTTAAATGAGAAGACTGAATGTATTAAAAAATATTTAATTTTATACGAGAACAAACTAAGGTTTATAATAAAATAGAAAGTAACATATTAATTTAAATATTCATCTTTATACTTATGGTTAATGTTTATATTTTTTAATGGTCAAAAGTTTTGGTATTTCGACATTTGATCTAATATAAAACTGTTTTTGATAAGGTAAGAAAACCCAAAAGGAATAATAAATTCATAATCTTCAAAACCAAGCAAATTAACAAGAAATAAGTATTACTGTAAACCCACAAATTATTCTGCACTAAATAGGTATATACTGGCTATAATATAAATTAATGAAAAACATATCTGTACTAACAGTGAAATAAAATAAGTCAGATATATGGTACATATATCATACTCATAGTAATTGATTTGAATCAGAAAAAGGAATCATATGTAATAAACAAAAAACTTCCGTGGTCTTTTTAAAATGCAGTCTCAAAAATTTTGGTTACTTAATGAAACAAATTACAAAATTAAACCTTTTCTTAGCTGGTTTGGTAGCTAGCCTTAGAAATCTTTCTTACTTAATCAAAAAAAAAAAAAACAAACTTTCTAAATAATAACATTAATAACCATTAGAAATCTCTCTTACTTAGTCAGAACACTCAATGAAACTGGAAGATCTTGATGAGGTATAGAATTTTTTACATAGGTAGATACTCAACTTAATATAAATAAGTGCGGGCTGGGCACCTCTAACAATGATTACAAACAAACAAGTCTCAACACGAAAAATTTAAATTGAACCGAATTTCGGCCGAATTTTTCATTTTTACCGAATTTTCATCACTATAATGCATGTATTCTAGAAATTCATAAAAATAAAATGAGTGAAGAGAAAAAAATACTAAAAACAGGACATAACATTATTACTTCGTATTTTCAAAATTCACAAAGGAGTCCTACCATAAACAATCTTTTTACAAAATATAACTTCCTAATAAAAAAAGCAATTCATAAAGTGGTTATTAAGAGCAAAAAAAATAAAAAAAGAAGAAGTGGCATTATATACCTTGGAACTCCAGAATTTCTCCAGGATCATTACTGAGAGAGTTAGGATGGCAGAAGTAGAAATTCCTACCCACGCTTAAAAGGGCATTGTCGTATACAGCCCCGATGAAGATATAAGACATACTAGGTTTTTCAAGAGTGGAAAATACATTTGAAAACCTTACTGTAATTGTAGATTTTTTTTCGTTTTTTTTTCGGAGTATCCTCCTTAAAATTATAGACAAACAAGACACTAATGTTTTAGTCTCCCTGATATATTATTATAGTGCACAATATATTTAGTAATAAAAACTATAAAAACGCTAAGATTAAAACAGGTCTTCAACTTGCTTTTTCAAACTACCCTCCCAAAAACTTAATGACTATGATAATTCTTCTCCTTGATGATAATATCGTCAATGGTGACGATAGTGGCTCGACAACCAGTGCTGTACCTCGTACAGACCCATAAAGACCTTGGCCCGTTACTCCTATTATTCCTGTTAAATCGATACTTTCCCATCTCTAGCACCGGCTTTCCATACCGCGATTTCGTGAACCGGGGTTCTAAAATTAATAAAAAATACTTAATATTGTTTTTATTGTATTAAATGTTAATGGATTATATGTAAATATTGTTTGATGATTTAAGAGTGTTATTTGCCTGGGCCTAAAAAATAATCAGCCATATCATAATTTTAATGAATCTTAGTATGATATCTATCTAGATGTGTTATAAGAAGCATTGTTGTTTTAAAGAGATCTTTAAAACCAAGTTCTACTTGACTTCTTAGATCAAAGATTGACTATAGCTTACGTATAATTATAGCTACTACAATAAAAAATACACCAATAACTTTAAAAGTTTTATTTCGCCCCACCTAGGCACCTGTCGCTGTTGTTAAATTGTGAACAGCTGATGTTTAAGAACAAAACACTGTCGACATAAAGCTCGATTACATTGTATACATTCTGTATGTACTTTCTTAACCTTCCTATCGCACTCTCGACTCGGTAACGTTTTGCGAAGACGCTCATAGCATCCACCACAACGTCTCCTCTTTGTAGTCCTTTGAAAATAATGGCCCATTCCTTTTATAATAATATATTCTGAAAGCATAAAAATTGTAAAATATATTTTCAACACGAACATGAGCATGTTAAAGATATAAAACTATATTTTGATTCTTGAGCAATTTGTCTGTCCCCATCTCACCTTTTTTTGTGACAGGAGGAAATCGCCGGACTTCCACACGTCGCTGAAGTGGGAGACGAACCGCACTAAAACTTCCTGCCGCTTACGCTCAGCGTCCGAACCCTGGCTAAGGACAGAACCCAGTACGAGATTGGACAGAGTGAAGCGACGCGTTGCACGCCAAGGCTTCTCATTGCACCCCCTATCTCATTGCCAGTATAAAGTTTCAAATGTACTTCATGCAGACATCTTGATGCTAATAGTTAAGCTGGCAATGTCTGAGGATATTTTTTATTATTGGTAAATTGACAGACTGCACAAAACAAACAAAGTATTTTTACTTACTCTTATCGTGTAATCCAACAATAGTACTCATCCACAACTGTGTTGGGAAATCCATATTATCCCAAAAATACCGTACCGGAATTGACGTGGCTAACAAGGAGGTTAATTTAGAAATACTAAGAACAAAACACTTTTAAATATTAAACTGTATTTCTGGTTACAAAAAGCCATAAATCAGATCAACATTCTTCCCACGTGCTTCTGTTTGTAATTTGGAAGAACTCGCTAGTTTCAAGTTACTAACATCGTATTTATCTTTCCTTATATTAATAACACAAAATAAATACTTTACAAAAATAAATATACATTTAAATAGCTCACAAAAATAAAAAACTCACACTGATGCATCTGTCATCGTAAGAATATACCAAAACCAGTATAAACCTTATCAATAAAACATTTCATATTATCAATAAAAATTACTCAATGCTAAATCATAATTTCTAATCAGAACACTTCTTTAATACAAGAACACAAACACACAAACACACACAGTAATCAGATTTTCACGGTTTCCGATTTAGTCTTTTTGAGTTGACTCCATATCAAGATGTGCGAATCATTATACTAACAGCTGCACTATAGTTACTATTATTTTCCAACTAAAACACTACAATAACCTAATGATTGTGTTCATTTTTCATAAAGATCACGACATTATCGCAAGTCGTAACAGACGCTCGACAATGGTAACCATTCCTGGAGCAAAACCATGTAGCCTTAGGTCCTTTAGATCGATTGTTCCTGTAGAAACGATAGCGACCCACCAACATTATCATACGACCAGCTCTTGTGGTACTAATGATGATATCTGAAAGCAGTAAACACATTAAAAAAATTACGGGAGCCAGGCAGAAGTGAAACATAGACATTATTTTGTAAAAGCAATGCAGAAAAGAACAGATTATGATAGGACCAAAATATTTCATTATGATAAAATAAAATATTTCGATTTAATTCCCAGATAATTAAATACAAAAATTTACGAATTTATTTCAAATCGTGAAAATGTGCTCGTAAAATAATACAAATTAACTGACGCTTAAATTCTTACGTGCAGTTACCAACCGGCCGCATTAGAAATCCAAAGCAATTAATTATATTTAACTAAACGAAAGTACTATGAGTATAGATATAGCACGAGGAACTAACAATGATTTTTATGCCTGATAAGGTTGAGAAACACAAATAATAAACTGGTTAATTATTTGTATTTAAGGTTCGAAATAGATATTTCGATGTTGTTGCAAGCGCCAAGATTACGGGAACCCTGAATAATGCGGTTAGGTCAATTATTGAACAGCAAACAAATTAGTTTATCCTCCTTCTTATTCGTTTACCGGTATCACTGGAACTTGAACTCACACTTCAAGACATTAAATAAAAATATTGGTAAGAATCCGTTTAATTCTTGTGCTAGTGATGTTAACAATCGGCAGTATTTAAGAAATTGATAAGATAAAATTTTAATGTTCTAGGAAAATAATTTACTTCATGATTTTCAAATCTGTTTATTAACACTTAATGGACACAAATAATGCACTTAGGTAAATATACTCTCATGCACCATCACATTATATCCAGTATCTCTGCTTTCTAAATTAATTTTCTTACGAAGTTTAATATGTAATTTAGACAACACAATATAAAGACATTCAAAAAACTCTAACATCGAACGTCTGATTTTCTTACTATTACAATAAAATTTTCAAAATTAATAACAATTTAACAGCCTAATCACGTTTCACAGTGTCACAACATACACGTGGCTATAACTTGTCCATCGTTCAACGAGGATTGATAGATCTTTAAAGATACTCGTAGGTAGCGGCCCTACAGTGTTTCTTAACATTGCAGAGATCCATGAGCGATGGCTACCACTTACAATGAGTTGGTCCGCTAGCTCGTCTGCCTAAAAGACAGTAAAAAACGTGAACCAGAAGAGTAATAAATAGGGTTTCGCACTAAAAGTAATGAATGTCTACGGTGTAATAAAAAAAACCCGAAAAAAATAGGTAAAATTGTAGGACAAAACTTAAAAGTCAATGTGAATTAATAACAGAACAAATTTTAATGTATCTACCGTTATTTGATATGAAACATGATGACTTCTGAGTTATATGGCTAAAAGCCAAAGACACTGACACTGACAGATACTGAATTTATTTATTGCAGGCAATAGGGTTGTTCTTTTCTACTCGTGTAATTTTGATTGCTATCTCTATCGCTCATAACTTCCGCGATTTTTCTTGTATAATAAACTAGATGGTACACGCAACTTCGTCTGAGTCACAAAGGGGTTTAAACAGCACTCGCGGGGTCGTCGCGATATTTTTTGTAGCGCTTTATACTCGTGATAATTTTTCAACGAAATGTCCGATTGGAATAAAACAAAAAGAGTTTTACTTCTACATTAATACCCTTGATAATGTAATGCTTAATTTGTATTAGGATTAATATAACGATTCTCAATTCACGTCGTTTCGTCTTCCGACGAATGTCGACATCATCATCATCATCATTATAAGCCTGTAGACGTCCACTGCTGGACATAGGCCTCCCCCAAAGATTTCCAATGCGACCGGTTGGTAGCGGCCTGCACCCAGCGTGTTCCTGCGATCTTAACAAGATCATCCGTCCACCTTGCAGCTGGTCGTCCCACACTGCGCTTGCCTTGACGTGGTCGCCACTCCAGAATCTTCGTGCTCCAACGGCCATCGGTTCTACTTGCTATGTGGCCCGCCCACTGCCACTTCAACTTGGTTATTCTTTGGGCTATGTCAGTTACTTGGGTTCTTCTGCGAGTATCCTGGTTTCTAACCCGATCACGCAGAGTGATACCGAGCATGTAGGCGTACATAGGGACAGACAGGCCGATAGCACTTTGCTTTATAATATGTAGTGATATATGGTTACATCGGTGAAGACACTATGTAACATAGATCTCAATGATTATGTACATTTTTCATAGAAACAATCATATCGTCGAACGTCGTAAGTGAAGCCCGACAGAATGAGTTTTTTTTATAACAGAACCACGTGGCTTTACGACCAGAGCAACGGTTGTTCCTGTGGTAGCGATGTGAACCAAGCACCAACATACGGCGACCTGCTCTTGTGGTAATGTACATGAAATCTGGAATATAATAAACAGACACAATTATAAAAAAAATAATGGGCAAGTAATAAAAGTATTTTTTCAATTTCAGTTATTATAATTGTGATTATTGCTTTCCTGTAGGTTTTCCGGTAATAAGAAGTAAACGGAGTTTGAGAGAACACTATATTTTTCTCTAACTACTATGTTTATTAAGATGCAGAAGTTTTTTCTTACAAATAACAATACCATTATTTTTAGAATAATATATTCAAAAAACACCAGAAATAAGTCATTTTAAAATGGACATAGCTTACCAAACCATAACCTAAACACAGTTCAAAATTGATCGTTTGGATTCATTTGAAGTTTTTCTCAGCATCTTCAACTAAGGTCCTTCCTCGGGAGAATTATCATCAAGGATGAGTTCAACAAATTAACGAAAATCGATAAATATAATGCAGATATAGTGTTTTATTTTCATTGCCTAAATACATTGATTCTTACATGATTTTATTATGAACTTACAAGACTATCGGATCTAGAACATTAAACACCATTTCTTTAATTTCCTTTTTTCCATTCTGGTTGTATTGAGTTCATTCCAATGATATCTTTCGTTATGTTAAAAAATTATAAAAATCGTTTGTTTTAGTTACATACTAAAATGTCATGGGAAAGTATTTACAATATTATTTAATACCAATAAAAAGGTTAATTCAATCTTTGGTTATAATAAGAAAACTTCGTATTGCTCGTTACGATATCTCTCAACTTGACTAACAACACAAACACCTGATATGCATTTTTGATATCAACTGTAGGTTACTATATTTCCAAAAAGAATGAGCAAATTTAAAAATCTATCAGATAGATACCGCAACCAGTAAATACTGTGTTTAAAGACCACTCCCGAAAACTTAAGCTTTTAGAAAAAAAAACATCATCTGAATGGACCGATTACCTGGCTTATCATCACAGGTATCCCTAGTACAGGGTGGGCAATCTAACGTTTGCATTTTGAACTACTGTTTATTTAGAGAATGACAGCTCAAATGTCATTCAATTTGTGTTCATAATTTACTTCAAGTAAATGGGACGCTATACGCTTGAACAAAATTGGGAAATATTGAAAAGTTACTTCCAAAGTGATGAGTCTTCAGTCCAAACTGTAAGAAATGTGTGTGTGTGTGTCAAATGAAGCCCATTTTCACCTCGGAGGCTATGTCAATAAGCAAAATTGTCGCATCTGGAAGTCGGAAAATCCACACGTCACCATTGAGAAGCCAATGCACCCACAAAGAGTTACGGTTTGGTGTGGGTTTTGGTCCGGCGGCATCACTGGAAAATGAGCAAGGAGCCGCCGTTACGGTCAATGGCGAGCGTTACCGTACTATACTAAACGAATTTTTGTTTTCAAAAGTTAAAGAGTATGACATGGACGACATTTGGTTTCAACAGGATGGCGCAACATGCCACACAGCCAACATGACAGTCGAACTTTTGAAAAATGCAAACTTTATATGGCCCACCCCTTATTACCACTTAGTCTTCATTTCGGGAGTGTTCTTTATACACCCTGCATGATGTTTAAATAAATCAAGATAGACATAGATTCAGAATTACAAAGTTCAAAGATGCGAATGATGATGCTTCCGTGAAACTATAATTCCTTCACAAGTAACAATAGACGATCGACAGCCAGCACTGGTTCGTTTGCCGCAGAACCACGTGGCTTTGGGACCTCTACTCCTATTATTGCGATGGTACTTATGACCGTCGAAAATAAGGACAGCTTTGCCGCATCTCGACGTCGTGTATACTACACCTGAAATAAATAGAGATGAACGGTGTACTTTTTCAAATAAGTCGTGAGATTCCTTAAAACTACACTGTAGATGGTAGCCATATTGTGTATACTGTAGATGGTGCTCGAAAATCGTTGTAGTCGTTGATCGACTGTAATATAATAATTCTTTATCTATATGTACCATCTAATGTATAAAATTCTCGTGTCACGGTGTTCGAACTTGAACTCCTCCGAAACGGCTTGACCGATTTTGTTGAAATTTTTTGTGCTTATCCGGTATCTATGAGAATCGGCCAACATCTATTTTTCATCCCCCTAAATGTTAGGGGTAGTGCACCCCTAAATTTTTTTCTTATTTTTTCGGCGCAGACGAAGTTGCGCGGTGCAGCTAGTATACATATAAAATATGTAGGTTAATGAGCAATATTTAATTCGGATAAAAAAAATAATTTTAATCAACTATAATAATTTTTAACTATTTCTAACCATCTGCATTTTAATTCCATTATATTCTTCGATAAGTATGCAAGAAATATAAAGTTATAGACGGAACGAATTATTTAAAAAATCTTCATATACATTTATAGTATTTAATACAAAGCCATAACAAAAATATATTCTTATGAATAACATCTACATTTTTCTATGTTAACACTGCTATCTTACATTTAAACCTTATAGGATTTCTTGTGATTCTTAAATCATCTTTAACTTAATCTATACGATCACAGCTCAACAACTACTTTTTATTTTCTCTTATAATTTCACTTGTTTTAACATTGGACCCCTTTTTCCTATACTTAAATCTACTTTTCATGTTACTTTGTCTACTGAAGACACCTGTTGTTCCATTGCTTTAATTTATATCTCTGTTAGACCTTCTCTCGTTTCTTCTTAGTGATTATGATCATTCCTTTGTTTAACTATAATATCTTCAATAGTTATGATTGAGGCTCTGCACATCTGTTTACCTCCAGCTCGACTGCAGGTCCAATAAGTCTTCTCACCTCGACTCCTATTGTTTTTATTATACCGATAGTTTCCCAGTAGTAGTACGGGATTCCCTGACCGGGATAGTGTAAAAAGAGATTCTGAAATTGGAAATATAACGAATAAAATTGAGCATAAAAAGCTTATATTAGATTTTTCGCTGCACTTTGAGCTATGAAATTTTGTCTTTCACATTTTCGTTAGAAATACGAATTAAAACAACAAATTTATGCAATTAACATACAATGTTATATTTATTGTAAAACATAAAGTGAATAATTATTATTACTGTCTTAGCTATTAACAACGTTCAATCGAGTTATACGCTGTATAATATGTGTCCAACAAGAACTTTATCACTATTATTGTCATTATCCTCATTTCATTTCTTCAAAAGTTCAATTTCAACTGAACGTTTCTCAAAATAAACTTATTCAGACACTCCCGGTTTTCTATAATACTTTCATGCATTTTCAACGGCGTGACGGCTTCAGATTATCGAGTATGTGGAATCCAGTGCTAAACACAACAGTCACTAAGGGTTCATGCTCAGAGAGTCTTGTAGATACAGTGAGTGTGGTGTGTCGTGATGTGAGTTTGAGTTCCAGTGGTACCACCCAAAAGCGAACGAGAAAGAGGGTAGACAGATTTGTTTGTTCTTAAATCGACCCGCAGTATCCAGTCTTCTCGTGATCATGACGTTTGCAACAACGTTGAAATATCGAGACAACTCAGTTAATTAAATATCGTGGTAAGAACCCGTTGAAAATGCATGAAAGTTTCTCAAAATGTTTTTCATATCAATGAAGTTACAGTCAATGATTATGATCACCACGTTTAATGACTATTTCGTTGTCAAAGGTAGTAATGCATGCTCTACAATTACTAGTACTCCATCTATTACAAACCCATAACGCCTTCAAATCATTTTCCCGATGTTTATAGTAACGATACTGTCCGATCTGAATTACTGGTCTTCCTCGAGCCGACACAGCAAAATATGGGGCTGAAAACATAATGCACCAACAATTTCAATGCACCAGGTAACCATCAAAATTCTATTAAGGTAATTCGATAATTGTTTTTTTTTATTGCGAAATAGACAAACGAGCCTACGGCCCACCTGATGGTAAGCGGTCACCGTCGCTCATGAACCTCTGCAATGCCAGGGCAATGAGGGGTCGTTATCTATCACCTACCCATACAGGACTTTTCTTAAACCTCGTTTAAACATGTCATAGCGCTCCGGGAACACCGCGGACGGGAGTCCATTCCAAATCGGAATGGTAAGGGGCAAAAATGATCTTCTGAACCGAACTGTGGAAGAGCGCAACGGTTCCAAGTGAAGGTGGTGAACCTTGCCCCTGCGGCGTGTGGTGCGATGGTAAAAAGGAACGGATGATGGTAAATGAGAATGGTAAAATGAAACGGGTTAAAGAGCCAAAAATTTGTTTATTTCAGATGATAAAATACTCGTATACCTCGTACTATTACAGGAAATCAATAATCAATAAAAATAATTTTAGTAAAATATAGTAGGTACATATTATTTTTGTTACAAACTCAAAAACTAAATCTGAAAAAGTTCGCGAAAGAATTCAACTAAATTTCTTTAAACACTCGCGGTTATCTACATCACCTACAATCATGACGCTTGCAACAGTGCCGACATATCGGGATCGCGCATTTCAAAATAATCGTGGTAAGAACCCGTTTAGTGTAAGAATGAAGTAACCAACATTCCCAAAATAATATAATTATGTAAATTATCGTATCCGTATTTAAAAGCTTAAATTTCCATTAAACAGTATACCACTTCAAAAATACATTTATTCAAACTAATCCTTAATAACAAATCTATACTAAATATTATAGTATAGATAAAGCTGAACAGTTTGTTTGCTTGAACGTGCAAATCTCAGGAATCACTAGTCCAGTTTGAAAATTTCTTTCAGTGTGGGATAGTCCATTTATAGAGGAAGGCTAGAGGGTATAATATTATATCCCTCTGTGACGCAGATGAAGTTGCGCGGGTCAACTAGTCATACTAGTAAATGAAACGAGATCAAGAACTTCATTCAATGATACTTTCATGCATTTTAAACGGGTTCTTAGCACGATATTTAATTAATTGAGTTGTCTCGATATTTCAACGTTGTTGCAAACGTCATGATCACGAGAAGACTGGATACTGCAGGTCGATTTTTCATTCAATGGTTATGATTATCTCTAACATTGACAATTTCGTTGTCAAACGTGGTGATTCGAGCTCTGCATCCATTGCTGCTCCATTGGTTACATACCCAATACACCTTCAATCCTTTAGACTGCTTCTTATAAAACCGATACTTTCCATATTGTATCACGGGCTTCCCTCGAAGCGACATGTCAAAATATGGAGCTGTAATTATATTGACTCATTACATTTTATATTCATTTTTGAGTATACCCAATGAAATAGCCAAACACTTTGTTCAGAAAATGGTCATGAGCTGGAGAGAATCTCTGATCTAATCGGGATAAAATATACTTTTACGAGTACTATACTACAGTGTAGGAGCCCAGAACCTTAATGTGAAGTGACCCATGATGATTGTTCTACAAAAACCAATACAAATACAAAAATTCCTAAAGAATAACTTTTCGCATTTTCCAAAACAAACAGATTAATAGCTTCAGAAGATTTAAAAATATCAATTAGTATTCGGGAACAAATTTAAGCTACTGAATTTTCTTAAAATTTTCAGTCGCTTAAAATAATATATTTTCTATTTTCAAGTACTTTTATTTGTTACATTCCACATAATATAATTCACAATATATAGGTATCTATATTCCATTAACATTATTGATGTCCTATATTATAATGACTATGAGCAACATTAAGTCTCACGATTTGATCATCAATCGTAATTATAGAGGCTCGGCAACCATTACACCACTTGTTGCAAATCCAGAGGCATCTGGACTTGTTTGTTTTGTTGCTGCTGTGCTGGTAGAAACGGTAGGACCCCATCTGCAGCATCGGCTTGCCTTGCCTCGACTGAGTCCAGACCACATCTGTAAAATTCACATCATATTTTCTACTAGTGGTAAAATGTCTGAATTTTTAAAAAGGATTCATTAAATAATCATAAACTACACTGACTGAGTCCGTGGTGTTATCTCTTGTTAGTCTTTGAATATTGAAGGGAAGGCGGTAGGGATGGAGTTGTACACAGCCTACGCCACTAATATCTATCATTATATTATTCATGTAATTATAGTGGCAAGGTTTTGTTAAGCTTTGTGGATGTTTAAGCAAATTTTTTGTTAGTGTATATCAAATAGTGGTGCATCGTTGTGCATTATTAATAAGCGATTTAAAAAAAAAAAAAAAAAACTTCGGAACATCCAATCCATATCCAATGAAATATTTGCTTCCTTGCCTTCAAGTAGATATTAAGCAATGTAGGTCTACCGGAACATTTGAAAAGTCCATGAATTCAACATAATAATATGTTAACTTTTAGAATAAAATACGTTGACTAATTTTATAATTCTAACATTTATTTAAATACACAATAACAACATAAGACACAAAAAAAAACTTTTGAAATAGTCAAGTTAAATAGTCATCTAACTACATAGTACAATATCACGATTCACCTAAAATTTAGTTTAAAATTTAATTTCATCAAAACGTTATACTCAGTTCAAAAATGAGTTTTTAATGCTAAATATACAGGGTGGATCTGTAACTTTGGACCATCTGACGTGGGGTGAATCGAAGTTCAACTTAGAACCACTTTTATTTTTGGAATCAGTTCAACTTTTTTTTAATGTCATATGGAAGTCCGCAACGATAGTTGTTCACACCCCATACAAATTCAGAAAAAATAGTTTAACCAATTCCAACAATAAAAGTGATTCTAAGTTTTATTTCAACAGGTCATTCACCCCACTTCAGCTGTTCCAAAGTTACAGATCCACCCTGTATAACGTGATTACTATTTACCACAAGACATAAATTTGGTAACTATATTTTTTATTTTAATTATAATTTGGATGCAGTATCATAAAAGTATGAGAAGTAACACTGTAACAACCAATTACTCCTTACTTAGTTGGCCTAATGCGGGTTGGGGACTAAAAATATCTTAGGTTTAAGTTTAAAGTCCCTAAATTAAGAACACAACATTCACCCACATGACAAAAAAGCTGACCTATATTAGAAGGGTTTTTACCCTTCTCCAATACAGCCGTGTTATGCCGTTATATGACACAACTTTTGACTATATCATCTAAAACGCCTGCAATACTTTAAACCGATGCTACTTGTTAACGTTAAAAATTAGGGGTGTGCGAATAATTCGAACTTACGAATTATTCGTTCCGAATATTAATATTCGATTCGAAACTCGAATTCGACGAATATTCGAAAAAAATCGAATAATTCGAAACGTTTCGAATATTCGTCGAATTTCGAATAGTATCGAATTTGACTACGACAATGCATCGGAAAAAGAAAAAGAATTTGTATTTTGTAGATAATATCTTAAACGGGCTAGATGTCAGATTTTGAGTTTTTGGTTTGTGTGATCATTGTGACTATTCGAAAATTCGAATTATTCGATTCGAATATTAATATTCGATTCGAACGATATTCGCACACTCCTATTAAACATATGATTTATATTTCAGAAATGAGAGAAGATATATAGATATCGTTAATACAGCTCAATATACATATACCACGGCAGTTTTTGCAAGGCTTCTTCACGATGCTTTCGTTTATCGTTTTTAGCCAGTGATGTTGGAAATACACGTAAATATTTTTACTTATTTAGATTAAAAAGTACGACCGGAACAGCTAAAAAAATCTACTACGACTTCATATTATTAAAATATTGAAAGGATTAAATTGCTATTATATCTAAATCCCAAATTATTGATTCTTTGCTAAACTACGTAGTTTAATATTTATAAAGTACTGCCGGTTTGAAATAACGACCAATTCAAAAAACACTACATGATAATATTATTATAATATGGAATAATAATTGAATTCTAGTATCTATTATATCCAGATTTATACTGTAGACTTGTGAAATATTTGCTAAACTACGTACGTAGGTATTACTAGGTATATTACTAAATATTCTATAAACAAGTATGTATTGTAAAATTTGCAAAACCCTTATATATGAGTCTGTGGTTTGCTTTTTAAAAAAGAGTTATATGTTTACTAAAAAAGATTGAAAATTACAACTGGTTCGAATCGACCAAAAAACACTACGACTTCATATAATATTGAAAGAGACTAAATCGCTATTACATCTGAATCCAAAATTACTGATTTGAAAATTCTTTGCTAAACTACGGAGGTATATTAATAGATATTCTATTCACAAGTATGTATTGTGAAAATTACAAAAAATTACCTTACATATGATTATGTGGGTTGCTCATCTCCAAATTAGAGTTATATGTTTACTAATTAAGATTGAAAATTACAACTCGTTCGAATCGACCAAAAAACACTACGACTTCATAATAAGTAATGGAAAATATTAAACATTAATCACATCAATTGAATAAAGTAAGTTTTCTCCTAATAATTTTCCATGCAAAGTATTTTAAAAAGCTATGAAGAAATGCCTTATTTATGATTATATAGTTTTTGCATAGAACTGGCTTTGTTGTTCATGGTGTTGTTTCGAAATGTGTACTGTGTACTTTCAATTGACTCAATTTTGTTTTTCATGATGTTGATTTCGGATGTAAAAAAAATCCTTATTTATGGTTGTGCGGTTTGCTCATCTTCAAAACAGAGTTAGACAGTGTCGTGAGGGTTGTCCTGCATTTTCCTCGTCGCCATTTCTGGCACCTCCATAAAGACTTGGGTCCAATAGCTGTGTGAATATTGTACTTATGATCACCGATAATCAACATTGGTTTCCCACATTTGGATAAAGCATATATTGCATCTGTGAAGAAAAAACAACCGTATTGTAGTTAGTATTAAAGCCTAAAATGGATGTGTTAGTTTAAGAAGATTTTTACTTAAATGTAATATTATTGTCTAGCTTAAACTATGGGATATATTTTGAACCCGGTAAGAGAAGTTGAATTATATCGTCTACCGGGATCAAACAGTATATGCCGGCCATGCACGCTTGGGTATACCACTATACCTGACAGGTATACTTGTTTTGATTAGTATACCTTCACAATATTGCAACATACAAGGTATACCTGTACAGTTCAACTGTGTAGGTTTACCTATGCGTGTGTGGCCCGCATTATAAAAGGATCGTTTTTTAATAAAATGGATATCTCGTGACTCTCGAGGAATGTATTTCTTGAAAGTATACATCGAGTCTGCTTTAATGATTAGTACTTAGTTATTAGTAAAATACACAGAAAACTATTGTTTTGAATGGAATGTTAATATTCATTTTGTACAATTTTCGCTTTTAAATAAAAATCGACATCAAATACAATCTACATATTATTTACACTTAATTATAGTTACGTCTAATATCAAAAGTTGTCTTTATATCTTAAATATAAACACAATAGACAGACATTTTTAACTTCATTTTAATACAAATTTTACTTACTAACTTAATTTTAAATTCGAGTTTCGATTTATAATTAAATATTAATGAAAGATATTCATCTTAATTGTCACCTAACCAGATCTAAACATGTACATACACCTCTATCTAGGATCACCAGGACTAGTTATTAAACACTCGTATAACTATTATAACAACATATGTGACTAGAACATAAATGACTAACACTAAATAAATAAATAAAAATCTATGTTTTGATCAATCACAGTCTAAATAAGTGTATTGTGTAAACTCAAAGAGTATTATCAGGAGAAGAATATGTGACACTAAATAGCACTGCAATTTATTAAAAAAACATCTACCAAAATCATTATCTAATATTTCGACATAATTTTTCAAAACGTCATTCATGGTTATGTGGTCTCCCAAACTTCACTATAGCATCATCAAGGGTTACCAGGGAGGATCTGCAGTACCCATTTCTCCACCTGCAACACCTCCAAATCGTCTTGTCTACGCATTGCTTGTGCAGGTTATACCTGTAGTTCTGAAAGACTATTACTGGACGTCCGCGATTCGATGTAGCGAAGAACGGATCTGTATAATATACAAGTAAATATTAACTGGACAATTACATTTTAGTACTGGCAGTCTCCGATTGTCAACGAGTACAACATGCCCATGTTTCATGTTGTACGACATTGTAGATTTTGAATATCTGACAAAATATTTTTATCTCAATATTTTTTACATTTTGTCTACCTCTTGTTGCCCAAGTTCAAATTAGGGATTCAAGAAACAATCAATTATACGTACGAATTGGATTTTACCTACTAAAAAATTAATAAGTTTCTATATAAGGGATATTTTTATTCATATTTACTTTAAAAATATTAGCAATAAAATCAAACAATCATTTATTTAAGATCCATTAACTTTAAAAGGCACATCAATTATTATTTATCACAATTAAAGTCACATAAAATCACAGTATAAAATAACAAAAAAACGGAAATGTTAAACTAACAATTATCTTACAAAATTATTCAAACGAGAAAAATTAATTCTCGGACAACATAAGATAAAAACAGTAAATCTTTAACAAAATCAAACGCAATGGAAAGTTCAAACCAGAAATAACTTTTTCTCTTATGATATAAACACTTAAAAATATTTAAAATCTGTGATATTTAAACAAAATTTTTTGGCTTTAAAATCAGACATTCTTACAAATTAAGATTATTGTAATAGGAAGACTAGCTTACACTCGCTCAAAGTGAACTAGTAAACCTACCTACCATTAGGGATTCCATCGACTGGAAATCGATGGTGAATTGGCCAATCAATACGCTCCAATTATAGACTTAGTCTTTATAAAAACAACGGAAGTGGACTGTATTTTGACGTTTTCCAAATACCCACACTTACTTAGATACTCTCTAAAAAAGATACCCTAAAGGTGTGTTCTATCTCACACTATTTTCTGGGACCCTGTTATAACCCTGACTTTCTATTATAACCCTGTTTCTATATATTATAAGTCGCAAAGCTTCTATATACTTTGTATGACCACTTGTTAAAGGAACACGTATACAGGGTGATTTCCTAGTGAGGGTACATATTGAAGGTCATGGTAGCTGATGGTTATATACGGCCAGTAAAAATATTATTACCAAAGAATATGGCTTAATGCCTTAGTAATCGCAACTTAAAAATATCTAAAATTCTTGCAAAATTATGGTTTTTCGACAGCTGATGGATGTGGCGGAGGTATGGAGTGCGCGAGATCACTAGAGGTCATTAGTCATACTCGTCAAGCCGAAATTGTTTATGTTTGAGGTAGTTTTGTCAAATTTAGATTTAAAAAAAAAAAAAGTAATTTTACCTATTTTTTGTAATATTCCGTATTAGAACAGAGTAGTCATCACCCTCCTGCAATATGTACCCTCTCTAAAAAATCACCCTGTATATAGTTATACCTGCACAGTTATACCTGTCAGGTATATTTAATTATGTACTTTACAGAAAACATTTTGTAATATACTCAAGTATAACTGTACAGTTGCAACTGTGCAGGGAAACTTATGTATATCTTCCAATATATGATCATCACAAAGATTAACTTATTATCTGTACCCATTATCACTTCGTCCGAAGATATCAATTGTTGATTTGAAATAATGAACATTAACCTTAAGTTTATAGGATTCAAAATTACTTAGTGAGTATGTGTCGTCATTAATTTAATAATACGATTGTCTATTGTAACTATAGAGGCTTTACAACGACACTTCGTGGAGCATTTGATACAAAACCAAGTCCTGCGATTCCCTGTACGTTTATTGATATAGTATCTGTAGCCGTTGAGTAAGATGTTCATGTTTCCTCTCGATGAAAGGGCAAATTTAGGCACTGGAAGGAAAATATTTTATTAACCTTAAAATAAGTTATTATACCTGTATTCTAGCGTATTACGGTCCATTTTTGAGCTCGAGTTCCTCAGTAAAGGGATCATAGTCAATGATTCTTGCCTAATGCGCTTTAGATATTTTCTTTGAAGTATATTAAAGTCTTCTTTACGCAGGTTTCCTCGGGATTATTTCCTTTTCTTCATCATCATCATAATAATAACTACTGTATTGAGAAGCCAAAAGCAATAGCACAAGCTATTTATTAAGAACAATTTGAACTTCCTCAGCACACTATCATATTTGTATTTCTATACGTGGATAAAGAAAAATATTTTATTCTTGCTACATACTTTTATTTATAATATTTAGTTTATAAATCGTTTATTACATAACAAATTGTACAACTTGTTGAGTATTTTTATTTTTTATCAAACTTATTCAAGTAATGGTCAAAGAGAAATGGAAGATCGACCTACACCCATCTTATTTATTTTTCCTTTAGCAGATGGTTGATGATCACTCGTCCACGTCTCTTGTACTATAAAAATGTAAAAATATAATATTAAAAAGATTATGTTATAAATCACATTTTAAACTATAAATACCTCTCTTGATATTGCAACTGTATATAAAAAAAAATCAGTCTAATATCAATTGAAATATAGAACAAAAACATTATTGCTTCACGTTAAGAAACTGGTAAAAGTTATCAAAATCCAACAAAGTCTATAATAATTAAATACAAGAATAAAGAATAACAACAATATCTTACAAATTTTGATAAGTTTTCCTATGAAAAAAAATCCTAAACATTCTTACACTACTTCAACATATTTGTGCATTAATATGTCTACTTCCATCTTTAAAACTTTTCTACATATTATACATACATTTTAACACAGAGTTTTATATTGCGTTTTCGTAACCATCCACGAATACTTATTATCTTGAATTATATATGAGTATAATATCGATTTATTTACATATCACTATATCTACCCAATGCCAGTTTATACATAAGTTATAATCTTTTTATAAAATATTTATCAAACTAAATGTGTATTAAGAAATGCGTTACTGGTTTTACAAAAGATCTTCCTCGTATTACAGTAAAAAAAAAGTTAACATTTATTATGCATTTTCAGAGGCTAATTAGCGGTCGACGCCCAATCGGACGTCCAAGGTATCGATAGCGAGACGTCGTAGAGACAGATCTGCGTGAACTACAAGTCCACGTATGACGCGACCTCCACACTACACCAAAAGAAGTGACGAGAGCTTTTATCGAAGAACAAAACTCACTGAGTCTTAAGCCAGCGGAGTAAGTAAGTAAGTAATATGGCAGAGAACTCTTCTTAAAACTCGTTTAAAGAAGGATTAAATTTGTCACAGAGTTGACACATTGAAAAGATCTTATTCGAAACTGAATTGTCATTATTACATACTCCAGAAATAAAACCAGTAAAATCTGAATTGATATACACGGAGTATTGACAATATTCCAACAAATGTAGAAGCTATATTATTGAAATCAGCCATATATATATTTAACTATAGGGCCACAGACTGAATTTGAGCATCAAACTACTGTGGCGTTCCCAATTATTGACATTTTAAGTTTTTTCAGTAATCCTGATACAGTGTGTTTGTGTAGCCTTACTATTCTCCGTCTACAATTAATGATTATGTTGATTCTTGAACCGAACTATCATATTGTCTATTGTTGTGAGACTGGCCCTGCATCCACGGTCCCATCGGAAGCATCGGTACACCTTCTTCGAAGACATCAGGTTACTCTTCTTATGACTTGAGTAATATCTTATACCTTCCAGTTCGATGATGAGGTTACCGTGAGGCGTCATCGTCATGTATGCTCCTGAAAAACGAATAATTATTTCATGTGTGTTTTTGAAATTGAAAAAGTGTTTTGGGTAAAGGAAATTTTTAGTTTTTGATATATTTTTATTTATAATGGTACAATGGAATTATGTATTAATTTCTACTGGTATGTAATAGATAATATAAAAACTATTCACCACAAATATGTCAATACACGACCGCATAGATCACATACAATAACATAGGTCCATGTATTTGAAAACATCTATGTTCTATAATTAAGATATAAGAAGTTTATTGTAAATTAAATCCTAATACACATTAGAGTAGGAGAAAACTTTAAGATGTGCCTGAACAAGTTACCAATGATTCTCACACTAGGTAAAGCCTGTATCGTGAGGACCATGATCTAATCTACAAACAAAATCTACAAAGAGATCAAATTCTGCACCTATGTACTTAATAAAAGCTAAGTATCACATATTTTTTATACATTAAAATTTTAATAAGTATAGTAATTAAAAATATTTTTTAAAAGCACTTAAAGACTAGAACACTTTATAAAACCAACACTGATTTTCACAGACGACGATATGGCCTAAAATATTATTATATTATGTACGTATTCAACAATGAAGAATAGATAAATTTAAAATCAATCATTTCTTTGGTATTTTTATATATGTTGGCATAAGTTTGGCAATACGAGTATGCAACTTGAGAAACACGATTGATAGTCTATAAAGCTTTACTAAATCGAGTAAAATACTAAGTAAAAAAAACTTGAGAAGTGTCATGGGACACCCGAATAGAACGAAGTTCCTTTCGATTAAGAGATATCTTATATTTTTTTTCCTAACGTAACGCGCGATAAGGAACGTGTTTTAAAAGATTTTGATCACAGCGCCATCTAGCGATAATCATCTAAAACAAATAAGGAACGTGTTTTAAAAGATTTTGACCACTGCGCCATCTAGCGATAATCATCTAAAACAAATAAGAAACGTGTTTTAAAAGATTTTAATCACAGCGCCATCTAGCGATAATCATCTAAAACAAAAAAGTGTCTTGACAACTTTTCGTAAGATTTTTTTCCGTCTAGCCCCCTTTTGATAACGCGCGATAAGGAACTTGGTTCCAAAAGGAAATACTTTAAATGGTAATGTTGCATTCATTACGTTACTGAAACATTCTCTTCTAAACTCGATTGAAACCTTTTGGTATACTGCCAATGCAATATTTAAAAATCTTATGTCCTAATTTTGTATTAAACTACATTACAGGGTGGATCTGTAACTTTGGAGAATCTGACGTGGGTTGAATGATCTGTTGAAATAAAACTTAGAACCACTTTTATTTTAGAAATTGGATTTAAAAACATTTTCATCATAGTATGGAAGTCCGCGACGATAGTCGTACGTATTCCATACAATGTAAAAAAAAAAAGTTAAACCGATCTAAAAAATAAAAATGGTGGCTGGTGTTATGTTGTATTTCGACAGGTCATTCACCTCACGTCAGATTGTGCAAAGTTACAGATCCACCCTGTATGTAGTACGTTTTAAAATTATTCCATTAATTGAATTAAAAATATGTATATGTGAGTACAGAACATTATGTTTAAGTTGGTTGCCATGGTAACTAATGACTATGTTCATTTAACTCTTTGACAATAACACTGTTTTGAGTGACAATGGTGGCCCGACACTTCCTGGTAGTCCACTTGGAGCAGATCCATCGCTTCCTCATTTCCGTGCTTCTCCTTCTAAACAGGTAGAACTTGTTGTTTTTGTATGTTATCACGGGGTTTCCATGCCTACTTTTAGATATGTAATATTCGTGAATTACTGCAATGACATTTAAAACCGTACTCGCTTTATTTTCTTACATGTGTAGTACTATTTCTAATAGACCTAATGTCACTAATCTACTATTTCACACCACACACACCAACACTACACATGCACAATCACACACTACCATGATAATTTCGATCTATCTTTTGCATGTAGTTGTACACTCCGTTGTAATTTGCTTTTTGTTTATTATATTTTACTTGCTGCCCACACAACTTCGTCTGCGTCACATAAAGAAATTTTCTCACCGTTTAAACCTTCCCTGGACTTTTGCGAATATTTCAAGATTAAAATAAGCCAAATCAGTTCAGTCGTTCTCGAGTTTTAGCGAGACTAACGAACAGCAATTCATTTTTATTTATATTTTATTTTTGTCTTGTCTAAATATTTTTGTTTTTTCTGTGAAGCAATTTTGTACGTATTATAGAAGAAAGGTTAGGTCACTCGTAACACAGGGTATCCTAGTACGAGGACCTAAGTTCTCCTATTGTTAATATAAGTTCCTGTTAAATTTGCCTTAATATGAACATGGAGAAATTGTTTATGTACCACCTTGTCTAAAATAAAATTTAATTTAATTTCATTTCATTTACTACAATCATCTACTCTACAATTTAAACTATAGGTAGATGGTTGCCAAAGAAAACAAATTAAATTGATTATTGAGACATTTATTAACATACTGCCTATTACTATTAATTTACATATTATTAGGTATATGTAAATGATCAAATTGTAATCATTACACATACGTGGTATAATATCAAATTACCATAGCAATGTATGTACCGTTTCTGTTCACTATTCCCTCTTCCACAACAATAATATAAATATGATAAAATATAAACTCATGTTTTCCTACTCTATTCTCTTCTGATTAAATTCGTTGCGGGGCCCAAGGCAAGTTAGCTTTCCCTCGGGTTCCTGGGCTTCACTGCTCAGGTCAGCTCATTACGATGGTCGCCGCTGTGGATCCTGGCTACACAGGAGTTACAGTGGTGGGAGTGAGAGGTGGGCGTATACCCGATAATCTAATGTTTATGTTCATTCATA
This sequence comes from Trilocha varians, assembly GCA_030269945.2. Taxonomy (NCBI): domain Eukaryota; kingdom Metazoa; phylum Arthropoda; class Insecta; order Lepidoptera; family Bombycidae; genus Trilocha; species Trilocha varians. The sequence goes on from AP028259.1 coordinate 2,818,704, forward strand.
TACTTGAGCATCTGGTTATCAATAGTAACAATAGTGGCTCTGCAGTTCGCTTTGGTGCAATACCAGTATTTTTTGATACCCCCACTGCTACGCTTGTGAAGACCAAACTTGAAACTTTTGTATAAAATAAGCGGCCTTCCGTTCTTCGACGTCATAAAAAAAAAGTCTGTAAAAATTATTGAAGGTTATCAAAACTTACAGACTATTATCACAGAAATATAGTATGTATTTCCCATCCTTTCGACAGGTACCATTGCACCTTTATTCATAGTCCATTTTGCGTTAGAGTCAACAAATCTTTTCATTTAATTTATGAATAGAATACCTTTCTGAGATGTTTGATAAACCATATTTATCTAATACTAGCTGGCCCACACAACTTCGTCTGCGTCACATAAGTAAATTTTCTCACCGTTTAAACCTACCCTGGACTTCTACGAATACTTCAAGATTAAAATAAGCCAAATCGGTTCAGTCGTTCTCGAGTTTTAGCGAGACTAACGAACAGCAATTCATCTAATATATAAAATTCTCGTGTCACGGTGTTCGAACTTGAACTCCTCCGAAACGGCTTGACCGATTTTGTTGAAATTTTTTGTGCTTATCCGGTATCTATGAGAATCGGCCAACATCTATTTTTCATCCCCCTAAATGTTAGGGGTAGTCCACCCCTAATTTTTTTTTTATTTTTTCGACGCAGACGAAGTTGCGTGGGGCAGCTAGTTTTTATATATAAGAAGATTTCATCCTCTGAATATATATTTTTCATTATTACCTTTACGATTTAATATCTTGTTTTAACTACTTTACTACGTAAGCAATAGTTGTACTTTAATTTTGTAAATAAAACTACATCTGATTATAAACGATATATTATCGAAATATTCAATACTACATGATAATATTTGTTCGCTTCTTAATCGTCCACATACAGACGTTCAGTGTCAAAAATTGAAAATGTATATTAATATGCAATTCTAAAATTAATTGATCAGTATCTTCATTTTCATAGATCGTAAGTATATTCGAGTATTCTCCTGTTCAAGTAGGTATTATAATAAAATCTAAGTCTCTTACATGATACTAACACTAGACTAAGACTAGCACCTCCACCAAAATTAAAACTTGTACTATTGTTAAATCTTAATTCATAATTAAAAATAATACTGATAATGAGAATAATTAGACATTATAGATTTCACTTAAAATCCTTACAAAGTAATACTGACTCAAATCGTAATAAACATAGCAAAACTAGGAATCGCTCGAGATCTCGTATACCTACAGAATCTGTGAATATTCAGAAAATGCCATTACATAGCAAATTGTACAGTCTACTGGCTTATTATTATTGCGCTGTCCCTACAAAAAAATATGTAACAGAGAAAAATAATCATTATTACTAGATTTTCTAACATCTAAATAATAACAATACATACATATGAAAAGTACAAAACAAGTTGAATTATGAGACGCTCAAGAAGTTCAATTTAACAAAAATTACACCAAAACTTTCAAAATAAATCAACAATTCGCATAATAAATACAAGTATAGGAAATACATTGGGAAATATAACACATAATTGGAACCAATATTCTAATACAAGTAAGTATAAACTTATTCAGACACTCACGGTTTTCTATAATACTTTCATGCATTTTTAACGGGTTCTTACCACGATATTTAATTAATTGAGTTGTCTCGATATTTCGTTGTTGTTGCAAACGTCATGATCACGAGAAGACTGGATACTGCAGGTTGATTTAAGAGCAAACAAATCTGTCTACTCTCTTTCTCCACCACCACTGAAACCACTGGAACTCGAACTCACATCACGACACACCACACTCACTGTATCTACAAGACTCTGAGCATGAGCATTGCTCTTAAATCGACCCGCAGTATCCAGTCTTCTAGTGATCATGACGTTTGCAACAACGGCAACGTTGAAATATCGAGACAACTCAAGTAAGTATATTAGCTGAAGGACACAACTTCGTCTGCGTGACAAGAAATCAAAGTTTTCAGATTTGGTTTAAATACATCTTCGATGCGATCACATCGCAAAAAAATATTTACAATTTTAGAAATATTCCTATTTGTAAAATTATTCGTAATCGGTTTAATAGCATTACCCCCACAATATCACGACATTATGATTTTTCTATACAGGGTGATTTCCTAGTGAGGGTACATATTGAAGGTCATGGTAGCTGATGGTTATATACGACCAGTAAAAATATTATTACCAAAGAATATGGCTTAATGCCTTAGTAATCGCAACTTAAAAATACCTAAAATTCTTGCAAAATGATGGTTTTTCGACAGCTGATGGGTGTGGCGGAGGTGTGGGGTGCGCGAGATCACTAGAGGTCGTTAGTCAACACTCTTTTAGCCGAAATTGTTTATGTTTGAGGTAGTTTTGTCGAATTTAGATTTATAAAAAAAAATATATAGGTATATTTTGTAATTTTACCTATTTTTTGTAATATTCCGTATTAGAACAGAGTACTCATCACCCTCCTGCAATATGTACCCTGTCTAACAAATCACCCTGTATATATCTTTATGATATAGTTTGTATCATATGTGTATTTTCGGTACATATATTTCTTTCATATTATATGCTATGTGTATGTTCGTCCCTAATTTTTATCACTCTCCTCTCTATAGTAGTTATCGAGGCTCGGCAGCCCCGAGACTGGTGGTTGCAGATCCACCGTTGCTTCATATATCCACTACGAGGTTTCTCCATATGAAACTTCACTCCTCGGTGCATTAAGTTCAGTCTGTTATTTCTAGAAACCGTGAAAGTGACTTGATCTGAAGCAAAAAATAATGTATATTGGAATATTGTGATCTAAAGTTGTTAAATATGTGGAAAAGGTTAAGTAATTAGTAATATACGACTGAAAATTTACGATATTTATATTTTAAATTTGATATCGACTGTTAAACATTAGGAATTGTAGCCACATCGCTCTGAATGATAAGACACCCGTTATAAGATTATTAAAAAATGATACTGTCTGTAAACGATTAAAGGAATCCGTATTAAAAACAAAAGTATTCGATTTTTTATTAAAAACAACACAAATACAAACTGAATATTGACTTCACGCTGTTTTATCACATTTGATAAACTAATAATTTGTACATTTATACAACTAAAAGATTCTCATGTAGTCTTTGTCATGAATTAAATAAATAAAAAGAGTTTTACATTAACATAAACTAATATAGATTTCTCATCTCCATGTATTAGAGAAATGTTGTTATTAACCGAACACAAGAAGTAGGTATATTTCTTTGATCTTCAAACAATCAATTACTCATTTATAAGCTTCACTATACAGAAATACTTTAAAGTATTGGATGGGATACCAAAGAAATTTTCAAATGATTCGCCATTTTTTTCAAAATTATTATCTATTGATGCTCAATGCATAATTACAAAAACAGAAAGAGTATAAAAAATTGTATCTCAATGTTATTCTTGGGGTATTTGCCCTGTGTAACCAGGATCCACAGACTATGGGCAGAGAAGCCCAGGAACCCGAGGGAGAGCTAACTTCTTAGTGATTATGATTGTTATTACATTTAACTATTTCATTGTGAACAGTGATGATAGCTGCTCTGCAACCGTATGCGCATCTAGTGCAAACCCATCTCTGCTTAATTGATTCATATGGTCGTTTCAATCTGGAAAACGTGTGAGCTCCAACTGTGATGACGGGGTTCCCTCGCTGTGACAAACCAAATGTTGGCATTCCTGTTCAGTCAAATAATGATGTATAATTGAGGACATACTATTAGGGGTAAGATATAGCCAAAAACATTTTATAGAAGGTATAAAGTCCTATAATCAAACTCTTAGAATCCCATAAACTTTTCACAACATCCGATATATTTTGTTAAATATTCCATGAATAAAATCCTACCCAATATGATCAATAAATTACCTAAAATGGTCATTTAAATGATGTTGTAGTCCACCTGCATAGGTATTAGTAAAAAAGCAATAAAAAAAACTAAAGAAAAATGCCAACCATGCTAGAAAAATAATAAAAGAAAGAAAAATGAAAAGTAAGAAAGAAAATAATTTTATTAGAGGAAGAAGCACTAGCCATCATTAAACAGGATGAGCACGTACAGAAAACTAAACATCTAATTTCGTACGATTTATTAAATAAATTTCTCTAATGGTTATGTTCGTTCTGGTATTTGACGATCTCATCTCGAACAGTGGTGAGGGCTGCTCTGCATCCAAAGGCACATCTGGTACACGCCCATCTCTTCTTAATAGCATCTGCATCTCTTTTCAGCCTGTAGAAACAGTATTCACCGATATTGATGACTGGGATTCCACGCTTCGAAACTCCGAATGTTGGGAAGCCTATATATAACATATATTGAAATTAATGGCGGGTATAATCGTTAGTATAAAAATTGTCAGCTCTTTTAATAATGCTGATGTGATTGAACCAGCAGGTAACTTATGTCCTCATAACGTTGTTCACTTTTATGTTTACAATAAAACGATGTATTATCTTTCGGAAACGGTTTTTATTTCTACAGAGATAGCAGATATAAATATACATGATTTAAAAAACTTAGTAATAACAGTACCTAGTATATTCAGCAAACTACATTCGCAAGAACTGATTTGAACTCTAACATCAAAAAAGAATAAAATTAAACAGATATAAACGAAGCGTCATATTACTAATGAGAAATTCAGATTTCAATTAATTCAATACTTCATAGATTACAATAAATATTTTCACGCTTACAGTGATTGGAAATAAAAAATACTAAATCACCAAACTAGCGAAAATGAGTTCTAACTCCTTTATAAAATATTTTGAAAGCTTCGACAACATACACAAAAATGGGAAATATTAAACTATTTTACTGGTACACACTTTTTAAATGATTTGTCTTTTTTTTCTTGAAAAAATCTTGTTTTGGAGTTTTTTATCTTTCCATTAACGTTATATAATGTACAGTCTAATGAGTATGTTGGCGGCTGATCCTCAAAATTTGGTTTTGAACGGTGATGACGGTCGCTCTGCATCCTTCGCCGCATTTTGTGCACACCCATCTCTTTTTAATAGCTGCAGGATTACGTTTAGGATCATAGAAACTGTATTTACCAACATTTATGACTGGGTTTCCGCGTTTTGATACTCCGAACTTTGGCATTTCTGGATATGTAAACATGTTGCTATAGTTTAATGATCAGGAATATAGATGGTCTTAATAACTAAAGCAAAATTCAAATACTATGACGGTCTACTGAACATTATGATGCCCAGTAAAACATTAACAGAAGCATATATTTATATTTAACATTTATTAATAATTTAGAATAAAGTACAGGTACTAAAAATGTTGCTATTGTTTAGAATCACGCAAACCAAATAATAAACTTAAGTAAATTATTCCACAACCTCAAAAATAAATACTTAATATCTATTACAAGTAAAAGTAAAAATAAAAGAATAAATTTTATTCCTCCGTATAAACTAGATGGAAAGTCAATTTTTTATAACTGCATATAATTACATTTCGATAGAATAAATAAAAACTACTTTAATTATGATACATTTCATTAGTTATTCACTGTCGCAGAATCCATCACAACTATAAACTTTTCTTGTTAACACAGATATTTTACAAATATGATTACCACCACTGCTAACCTAAATTCAGGGATTGGTTACAAATTCCTGGTGTATACAATCCTAATGTGATTTCAATGAAGTTTCTTTATAAAATGATTGTGAAAATTCCTAACTTCTAGGACTGTATTTTCAATAGTAGTGATACACATCTTACACCCAGTGGCTACCCTGGTGCAAACCCATCTTTGTCTAGGTCCTTTGTAATAACTATGTTTATTGAATCTCTGACCACCATACATTAAAACTGGTTTCCCGAAGCGTGACATGCCAAAATATACTGAAAATTATAAATGGTACAAATTATTTGCCTATTTGCATTGAAGGAATAAGATAGCCTCTTCATACACTCTTAATTTTGCAAGGATATATATTATAATTCAACAATTCAATACATATGTTATATTTTTCTTGAATATAGAACTAGCTATATTTATCAAGCTGCTTATAACTGCTTAAGCTAAAGGAACATGAGGTAGGTATTTTAATAATCAACCAGTTGTAAGTGTAAATTTTATATTAATAGTTATATACTACTATAAGTATAGTGAAATCTTTTACAGATTTTTAATTCCGTCTAAAATTTAAAGCTTTACACTACTTTTAGTTTAATAAACTACCTAATCCGTTAGTAAAGTTATTCTACTAAAATACAAAATTTTATACTCTTTCAAGCAAAAACTATTAAATAGATTTTACGACACTTTACATTTGTATAGCTTGCGCATTAGGAACATATAGGCTACATTTGGATCCAGTAAATGGTAATGAGCGAATCAGGTAAACGGATAGATAAACATATGCCGGGATCAACTAGTAAGTATATATTTCAAAAATAATCAAGTCTAGCATAATGGTTAGTGTTGTTAATGTTGATGATTTTCTCAAAAAAAGTAGTGATATTTCTCTTGCATCCAGTCGAAACTTTTGTGCAGATCCATCTCTGTTTAGGGCCTTTGTATTGACTGTGCAAATTGTATATGTATCCTTCGTACAATAAAACTGGTTTTCCGTATCGAGATTTGGAAAATATTACTGAAAATAGTGACCAATTGGTGTGCTTATTTAAAATAACATTATGCAAAGATATTTCGCCAGTAAAGACGATTCAGATCACTGATTCCGTTCAACTTTTCCTTTCATTTGAACAACTATTTGGAAAACAAAACCGTGCAAAGAAATTGTTTGATTTTTATTTTATTCAAAGTTAATAATATGTGTAATCAATTCAGTTATCTTAAATAGAAAATACGCACAAAGAAAGAGATTCCTAGGCACTACTAAAGGCAATTTTCAACATGAATTTTTAGTTGTATTTTCCTTGTGTTTTTCATACCGTAGTCATCATCGCATATATATTACACATGCTTTTAATGATTGTGTTCATTAAATAGTTGTATCACTTCGTCTCCAATAGACAATGCTATTGCTTTACATCCTCTGCTGTTTCTTGTGCAGTACCATCGCACTTTCAATCCTTTATTCTTATTAATGTTACGATACCTATAAGACCCGACCTGAAGCGTCTTATTGCCATAACGGGATGTTGAAAATGTGTATGTCATGCCTGAAATGTGAAAAATACCATTTTTACAACAGGAAGTTTAATTATCTTTCTTAAACATAAATTAACATATAACGTAGCACATCCTGAGCATGACATATGAAGTCCTTAATCTGTGTTAACCAAAAAACGTAGATGCAACTTCAACATCAAAACAAAGTAAACAACCAAAACTTTATTTTCTTTTTTGTACAACCTACAATGCTAATTTTGTTTTTACTTAAACTATAACAAAGGAGGGTTGAGAAGTTCTTAAAGGGATGTAGTAGGTAGCAGGCTGCAGGGCAGCCTGGACATTACAGAGGTCCCTAAGCAATGCTAACCACTTACGATTAGGTGGCTCTTTGTCTCGTCTGCCTACACGACAATAAAAAAACTAATGATAAAGATTCTTCAGCAAAGACATACGAGTGTCCATCCCATCTATTAATGATTATGATCATTAATTAATCCTATAACTTGTCCCTCAATAGTCAGCGCAATAGATTTACAGTGCTTTCTCGAACAGTACCATCGCACCTTCGGTCCTGTAGACCTATTGTTATTGTTGTATGAATATCGTCCAATTCGCAAAGTTTTATTTCCAAAACGGGATGTTACAAACTGACAGGTTGCATCTGGAATTCAATATTACAAAAAAAACTAAGAATAAATTTTACTAACTTAATTTACTTAAATGTTGTAGCTGGTAAAGTGTACATTTAACTCTTACCTTAACAAATAAAGACTAGAATAAAGAAAGGACAGTTTTATTAATTTTACAAAACAGTTTCACTTTTGCGACTATAGTATTAGTGCATAAATACTATACTTTTTAAATGTTTATATAATACCTAGAAAAGTGCTGCGTTCAAATGTGTGACTAAAAAAAAATCACGAACATCAATTTTTAAAACACAACAGAGTACTTTAATTAAATCTCACAGTAACATTCCAAACATCGTAATTTTCATAAACATAACTAAGTAAATTTGACTAGCAAAACGTGTACATTTAGTGGCTATGAGCATTATAAAAGTGTGGTGGTTCCCCTTTAATAAGTAGAACAGCCGCTTTACAACCCTGATTGTTCCTCGTACAATACCATCGCTCCGTAGACTGCGGAGGCCTGCTTCTATGAGTATTACAATATATATATGGACCAATGATTAGTGTCCTATTCCCGTAGCGAGATGTTCCAAACTTATAACACATAGCTGAAAAATATACAATTACCTTATATTCACATTACTTAAAATGATTATGGAAACTTGGTTATATTTAAGTATCTATAAAAGAAATCTTGCTATAGATGAAATTAAACAAAAACTAGGATTAAATTCTATTTTCTTGATGTCTTTTTTATGAGGACGGATTTAACTGTTATAATATAATAAAGGTACCTACATATTGATAATTTATTGTAAATTAAAAGCCAATCATTACTACTTTAACAAATATATTTAACTATATACATTAGATTAGTCGACAACTCTTTTGTTATAACAGCTTGCAACAGTGTCATCAAAGCAAAGCAAAAATACAGGCTTAGCAAAAAATATATTAGATATTACAACACGTATACTTTCAATGATTATGATTATTATAAGTTTGTATAACGTTTCTTCCGATGGTCAAGACGGATGCTCTGCAGCCGCAGGATACCCTGGAACAGGACCACCTGGCCCTTGCTCCTTTATAATAGCCGTTCCTGTTGTAGCGATAAGGTCCAATTTGCAATACTGGTCTACCATACCTCGAAGTTGTGAAGCTGACCCTCATTGCTAAAATATTTAAGGATTTTTATTCATATTCTTAGTTTACAGACGAGTGTGAAACTGCAAGTGTTTATTTAATTTTATGCTTAGTCTTAAATATAAATTAGTAATAAATAATTTGTTTTTACCAACACTGCCTTCGTGTGCCCACTTAAAATAACAATAATCGCATATTTTTAAATCACCAATCAAACTTTAAAAACAACGGACCCATAACGAAAGTCTTTTCTGAATGATTTTCTTAGAAAACGAGCATAATATCAAATGTCAATTTATTAGTCCTTTTAATTACTTTATAAGCTAAACAATACTAATCATAATAATACTAGCGAAAGTTTGTATGTGTGGATGCATGTTTGTTACTCATTCACGTAAAAACTACTGAATGGATTTGAATGAAACTTTCCCACAATATAGCTTATACATCAGAATAACACATAGGCTACAATTTTTGAACCCCTTTGTAACGCAGACGAAGTTGCGCGGGTCACCTAGTAGAAAATAAATCAAACGAACAAATCTGATCGTAATGTACAAAAGTCTCAATGATTATGATTGTTGCTAATTTCTACAATGCAATCATTGACGGACAAAACAAAAGCTCTGCATTTATACGCAGCTCTTGAACAATACCATTTTATCTTTGGACCTTCACAATAACCTCTTCTATGATATCTGTATGACCCTATTTGAAGATTAGTATTGCCATATTTAGTTACGAAGTATGAGGCGACATCTAAAATAATGAAATTATTATTATTTTACTGCTATAGGTACGACAGATATATGGGAATTGTCCAGGCATTACAAAAGTAATCTTATTTTAAAGAGCTCAAGGGTTAACAAATATTAAATATAAACCATACTTAATATTGCATATTTATGAAAATATATGTTATACTTCTGCCTTTAAATAAGTATGCCAAAAGTACGGAATTTTATTATCCTAAAAGGGGTGGTCTACACAAGGAAAGGAAACTCATAGTTAAGGATGATAATTTTATATCAAATATTGCAAACAGATAAAATAGGATTAGTGTATTACATATACGTCCAATTATAAGTAAGTAGTATCCTTTCAACGTCTTACTATTCAATATATCTTCGTTGTAAAGCTAAATACAGTAAAACTTTAAAACATTGTCAGGAGAAGCAAAGAACATTCAAATTTGCACAAAATATTCAAACACTATTTTTGTATAAAAATATTAAACGTATTGTTAAATTTATTCTCCATTTTTGTGGATATTTTCAGTGCTTTTAAATATACAAGTTTCAAACTCATTAACTCACTCGCTAATGTGGCGCCTCAGTCTTGCCTTTACATTGAAATTATTATTTTGTGGACTATCAATGATTGTGAGCATTAGATACTTTTATGATAACTTGTTCGTGAGTCACAAGCGTGGCTCGGCATCCAGAAGCAATCCTCGTGCACGTCCATCTTGCTTTAGCCCCTTTATATCTTCTGTTTTTATTATATCTGTAGTTACCGATCTCAATGACTGGATTCCCGAATCTAGATGTAGTGAACTTGTGGTACATACCTGTGAATATAATCATGTTATTTAAGCCTATCGTGTTGTTCGAGATAAAACATTGTCAAGTAAATTCAGCTGTACTGTACCAATCTACATATTACTGCCCGAGGCTTGCCTCTCCAAAATAAATATACTAAGCTTTCGGTTTCGGAACTACACAGAACTTCTGAGGATTTTTTATCTATCCCTTCCAATCGAACGGTATCCTCACAATGTTTTGTTTAATGGTAGAAGCTCGTCTAAACTGATTCTCAAGCACCCATGTATGCTTAAAGCTATTGTCCACCAAGACTCTCGTGAAGGAAAACACCAGAAATTTTAAATTTTATAAGTAGAAAATTGTATTTTATTCTTATTTCATTCAAATTTACTTAATTTATTAATTAAACAATTATTTAAAAATACCTATTCGAGGGTTACATGTGCTAATTTTTGTATTGTATATTAACAAAATAATATATTTCGGAATGTATTCCAGTCGTAGGTAAGGATAGGAAATGAAACAAAAGAAAATCTATTACTAGTGTAGGTCATTTGTGATAATAACATCAATTTTTTTAAAATGACTAGCACTAAAGTACCTACTCGAATTCGCCACTGAACAATCGTCAGACAGTTATCTATTCTTTATGTATTCTAAATAAAAAAGTAATTTGAAAAACATTCGATTATTTAACAAGGTTTAGGTTTAGGTTTAGGTAGGTTGCGCCACAGTTGCGTCATCTAGTGACATTTTAATTTCACAGATGAGTGAAGAGATTCACATTTTTATATTACTGATGGTTATGATAATTGTTGCATTCAATGACTGTAGTATTAAAGGTCTTGACGAAGGCTTTGCAGTCACTCTTCCGAGAGCATCTCCATCGCTTCTTAAGAGAATCCACGGATCGAAAGTTACAGTTGAACCTGTGCCGCCCTAACACCAGGACTGGTTGCCCGTATCTCGAGTAACTGAAACTGACTGAAAATAATACCAAGTTATATTTGATTATTGTTTTTTTCAGTTATTTTATTTTATTTTTTATGTTTGAATCGATTTTTAAGTACATCTAACATGCCAGAAAGATGCAAGTCAAAAGATATATCTACCACATAGCCTTTAACATACTGACCATTTTTATAATTAACATCATTTTACCAAGCGAAGATAGACTATAAACGTCATCCAGAGAAACATGACGGAACCCAAACGAAAATAGCAATAAAATATAGTGAAGCAGGCCAAATTTATGACAAAAGAAACCAATTTAATTTTATAACTAAAATATTTTATTTGCTTAACAAATAACAAGTAAATACGTAATTAAAATTATTGTCATGTAAATATCACATGTACATTTATACTACTCAACATGTTTTATATAAATTCTTGTCGTCTCATCGGTATATGTTTTATAAGCCCACATTCGCACCCTACACTTTATAGTCAGGCATAGATATAATCATTTATTTATTTTAATGCATAATTTCCTTCACTTAAGGCTCAGAATCCAACTTGATATTATAACATGTATATCGAATGAAATTGCATTTTGAGTTTAATACAATGATTTTAAAATTGTTTTTTAAAAAGTCGCGTAATACCTACATACGAAGGGCAGTCAATGTGCTAAGTCGATTGATAACTTAATGAATAATAATTCGGGTATTTACTCCCTTAAAGATACCTCCACCGCTAAACTTTACCTCAAAGATAATGTCAGACCACTCCTTCAGATCACTATACATAGAAATAGACCTACTTTATTTATGGTAGAAATAATAAAGATTTATAATGTAACAGTAAAAACAGTAACCAACAATTACATATTACATTTCCACCACAAACTATATTCTTTTTTAAAGATCGAACTTTTTTAAAGTAGTTTTGGAACAGTGTTTAAAAATTTAACGGACATAATTTTACAATTTGCTATGCGTTTTTGCGTGTATTTCTTTTTAAATGAACCGATTTTATGATTCCTTTTTTGTTAGAAAGCAGACATTTTGAAAAAGATCTGATTAGTAGTTTTTGTGCTATACTTTAGAAATGGAAGTCGGTCGTTTTGATTTTTGTAATAAAATATTACCACATCTAATGACTATGAGCATTACAGAACTGCATAATAACACCTCCTAGGGTCAAAACATAAGCCTTGCAATGTTTCGAGGTCTTTTTGTTGCAGATCCATCGTATACGAGGTCCATGACACCGATGGTACTTGTTGAATCTGTAGTGTCCAATCTGCAACACTGGCTTTCCATAACGTGATGATGTCATTAGTACTTTACCTTGAAAGGGATAAGCCGTTAAATGATTAGAACCTTTTTGTGATGAGTGAGATCACGAACAACCTTGTCAGAATACTTACATAATTTTTATATTTTTATTGATGATTATCGACTCAACATAATAAGATTCAAAACACAGTATTAAGAGTGCCAATAACTTTAATTAATTGAACCAAACAAACTATCATCTTCTGGTTCTTACCAGGGTTTGAACTTAATACATCTAGACTAGAGTACACATAGTTTCCAACTGAAAATAAATAAATTAACTACAAATAAACAAAAAATTCTTGACCAAATTCATGGTTCTTTATCATATACAAAACTCGGAAGAAATACTGTTTCACAAAAAAACATCAAAAACACTGATATTTGCATTTCAAACCGTAGTTCTATACTATTTCCCCACACATTGGATATGAGAAAAAAAATACACTATTTTATGGCCTCCCTCAATGGTTATGTATATTTCTTAACTGAATGACTTGTCCCTGTACAGTGATGACGGTAGCTTTACAGCCTTTTGACAGTCTGTTGCAAAACCATCTGATTCGAGGTCCGGTGGCTCTTCTCCCGTCTTTGCCATAACGGTATCTCCCAAGCTGCAGGCATGGCTTACCGTAAATAGTCGTCGTCATTATTGGTGCATCTTAAATCAATTGGTATAATCGTTACTGATTTCAATAACACTCGTTTCAAACTTTTAGAAACATGGGGAAGCAAAGCGGAATTACATAAAAGAGACATGCACAAGTGTAAAGGATATTTTAACTAAAAACAACTAAACTTCAACTGTAATAAGAGAAAGTAAAGTATCAATAGACACAGATACTTTTAGAAAAGACCGCAAAAGCAACTAATAGATAGACTCACTTAATATCTACGTTTGGACCTCCCGTCCTCAAAATTTTCCGAGAGCAGGATAGATGAGGTTTTAAAAAAGTTCTGAATTATAAAAAGTCGGGTAACTGTACACTCTGGCACTGCTGAGGTCCATTGGTCTGGGAACCACTTACACTTAGTAAGGCCGGTAGTAATTTTATATCGTGGAATAAAACAAGAAATTTTTCCGAGAACTATTTGAAGTGCTTTGTAAAATACCTACAGGGTAGATTAGTACGTTAAGGTGAGTCCTAAACAACTAATTAACCTATATAGAAATATTAAAACGAGTTCAGGGAAATTAGTAAATTTAGTGGGAATTACAGAAATGAATCTTTATTGAATTAAAACTAGACATTTTCATTGTAGCATATTCTTTGTAACGAAAATATTCAAACACTCGCGGTTTTCTATATAAGGTAGGTACTTTCATGCATTATAAGTCTTCTGACTTCTCGAGATCATGACGTTTGCATCAACGTTGTAATATCGAGACCACTCAATTAATTAAATACTGTGGTAAGAACCCGTTTATAATGCATAAAAGAGTGTATTTTGTAACATTTCATCAAAGATGACTTTTTCAATGACAATGACTATGTTTTAAAAGTATAATTTCATTATCTATAGTAACGACATATGCTCTGCAGCCCTTGGTCGATCTGGTACACACCCATCTCACTCGGGGTCCATTACATCGATAGTACTTGTTGTAGCGATAGTCACCGATCTGCAGCAATGGTTTCCCAAATCGCGAGGTTGTGAAAGTTACTGTATGAAAAATACAATAGATTTATTATTACAATTTTATTTCTAGTGCTAGTACAATACAAGGCCTAAGGACCGTCCAGGCGATTCGACCTGTCCTGGGTGAGTTGCGCCTAAAAAAAGTGCTAGGACAATAGCTAATCAAAGAATATTTAATCAAAAAATAGGTGTATCTACATAAAACAAGATAAAAACATTGTGCCAATATAAACTAAATTAGGAATCAAATTTGTTGTAAATTAATGAGCATTTCTTACTACACTACATTTTTCTTTTATGTAAATTGTACTTCGCCATATAAATGAAAAAAAAGGCAATTCACGATTTCACTATTACTTTCATTTTGATATTCTAATAACGTAATCAATCGAACACGATGTAATTGTATTGTAACAAAACTACATCTAAATAATTACAATTATTTTAGACTAAGATACTACAGACATACTTATAGGTAAATACGTATCAGTATATACAGGGTGTAAACAGTGCACTCCCGAGACTCTACTGATTAGATAGTACTTGGCGCTAGCTTCTATTTGACGTTTTTTTTAATAAATTATAAAATGTTGCATAGTTATGGTATTTAGAACGAGTAAAATGCTAGGTACAATCAGCTTCATTTGCGACATAACAACCTTTTTGGCATCTCGACCAAAAAAATATTTAATAAAACATTAAATCGTAACTGGAAAAGTAAAAAGAAAAACCTTCATTGCTTTCAAAGAAAAAACAAAAAATGTTAAAAAAATAAAATCATATTTGTTCAGTTTTGTGTTATATTAAAGGTACTTATAAAATGCAAAGGTTTCTAACACATAAATGAGTTTAATCATAAATATAAAAATAAAATATTATCGTTTTAAAATGAAGTCTAATGATTATGATCAGGGCTATATTTAACGATTTGATTTTCCATTGTTATGATAACAGTTCGACAACCATAACTAGCCTTGACGCAGGTCCAACGAGTTTTGGGACCTGTACTGCCAATCCACTTGTTGAACCGATGATTACCAATCAACAAAACTGGTTTACCGTAACGCGATACAGAAAACACCAGTTTGTCATCTAAAACAATAAGTTTATTTTATTAGGTTTCTTTATAAATATTTTTCATACTGTCCATATAACTATATAAATATACTAGGTGTCCCGCGCAACTTCGTCTGCGTTACAAAGGGGTTCAAAACTTGTAGCCTATGTGTTATTCTGATGTATAAGCTATATTGTGGTAAAGTTTCATTCAAATCCATTCAGTAGTTTTTACGTGAAAGAGTAACAAACATCCATACATCCATACTTACAAACTTTCGCCTTTATAATATATATTAGATACCTACTAAGGAACGTTTATGAATTGATAAAATAAAAATTTAACAGTGTGTTAAAAATATCTCTAAATACTTTGAGTACTCCAAAATAAAATTAATTATATTATATTATAGTTTTATATATAAACTGAAAACTGTTGTAGTTTTGATACTTTTTATTTAAAACTACTATTAATATACAGAGCTAACAATATGTCACACATTCAAATAGATATATCAAATCTGATGTACATACTCTGAAACACAAACTAAAGAACACCATTATAATTTAGATTTAGTGACTGACATCGCACTTGCATTGCATTGCAGAGGTTCATGAGCGACGGTGACCGCTTGCCATCAGGTGGGCCGTAGGCTCGTTTATCTATCATGTAATTAAAAAGAAAAAAAATAAATTAACTAAGTAATTATGACCTGTTAATATAATTATTCTGTTTATTTCCAATCGCTTTTTATTTAATCCTACTTCCTCTGGCAGGTTTTCCCTTGCTCTTGCCTCTCTCATCAGAAATAGATTGCTTGGTCATTTTTTGAAGAGCCACTGCGACTTTTTTGCTACTAATGCCCAGTGTCATTAAAAATGCTATTTGGCAAACGGTCGTATTGCACAAAATATATTTTCTAGTATAAACCCTTCTAGAATTTTCAGTTGTAGGATTCTTCGCTTTATATTGAATAACTTTATTCTGTAGCATAATGCACTTTGCTTCATAAGAACCTGCATCCCAAAATGTTTCAAATTCTTGTCTGCGTTGATCTATAGATATTTTCTGTGTACATTTTAATGGACATCCACAATCAGCGCTATTAAACTCTTCAAAATAACTTTTTTTCTCAGCATCCTCAACTTTTCTGCGCGATTCGGATTTGATTTTCTTTTGCGTCCTTTCTTTGAAATACCTCTGCTGTTTGATGACACATCAGCGTTTTCAATATTCAAAGGATCCTGATCTGTAAGGTTCAATCGTTCATTTATTCCTGAGAGATCTTACTTTTCTGTCTTCATTTTAGTAACATTGAGTGTCAACGAGTATCACAGAGAGGTTGGGATCATACGATGTGCGAGCTCATATATATTATATATATATATATGCTTTTGTTTCGTTTTGAGCAACATGTATGTGTATATTAAGAAACTTTAATAGTTTTAAATTAAACTCGTGGATAATTTGTATCCGTCATTTATATTTCACAAAAACAATATTGTTCGTTTAAAAACTGGCGTTAGTTTGTGTCTCATGTAAAGTAATAATATACCTAAATTTATTTTCTTGTGATTGTTTTTTTAAAAATATAATGTAAAAAATGAGCAAATAAATGAATATGGATATACCTAATGATATACATCTATTACATATTAATGTTGTAATTTCGATGTCGTAATATTTATCAAATATGTCAAAATTTAAATATAATTTTGTAGGGATTACATTTTACTATATTACAATAAAAGCACTGCTGTTTTTTAATAATTGGTAATTGGTCAATTACCCATTCGCTCTGTTATAACGACCTCTATTGCCACAAATAGATGGCATTTTAAGATTTTTAAGAGCAACATCGACTCTCGTTATATAACTGTGTAACAGTCACTGTGTTCACCTACTGCATTCAAATGGATGTATTAAAAGCAAAGTTGATTAAAAAACGGATATCACTACATAGTATAAAACAAAGTCGCTATCCGCCGTGTCTGTCTTTAAGTATGCTTAGATCTCTAAAACTATGCAACGGATTTTGACGCTGTTTATATAATAGATAGAGGAGGGTTACATAGTAATTTTAGGGATTGCTGCAATTGTTGTTGCATTCTTGGTTTGCTACCTCTAAGATCACAAATAGATTGAATTTTCATTATGCTAAAAGTTATCGATGAGGCCGAATGTTGCCAAGAATGCTTTTTTGCAAACAATTGTATTACACAATTTGTATGTTCTATGGTCAACCCATTTAGAGTTCTCATTCTCAGTTGTAGGAATCTCCGTGTTACATTCAATAATATTATTCTTTATTATAATGCACCTCGCTTCATGATCAGAACTCCAAAAAGTTTCAAATTCTTTCCTACGCTGATCTATGGAAAGTTTCTGAGTGCATTTTAATGGACATCCACAATCGACACCATTGAATTCTCGTGTTTTTTTTTCTTTCTTCAGCTGTCGTTTACATGTTTCACCAGTATATTGAATACTCAAAGGATCCGGCTTGATATCTAGAAAGAAAGAAAGAAAATAACTTTATTTAGCACTACAACAATAATAAAGATTGACATTAGTAGTCTAAAATTAAGCTAACAAAAAAAGATTAACAAATAAAAAAGATTAACAAATAAAAATTAAAAGAATTGCTGTAGTGGTGAAAAGGTCACGACTCAGCATGATTAAGTGCGGTACTTACACTTGAGGCGCTGATTTTCTGTCGCTCCTACGATTTTTACAATTAATAATAGGAGATCACGAACACGACAAAAACTCTCCAAACACGCATATAGATTGTTAAAACACGAAATGCAATAATTTAGAACAAAATAAAAATTAATACTAATTAAAAGAAGAAGAAAAACACAACTATATAAAAAGAATAAAAAATAAATAATGAAAACTGTAATCAAAAGTCCCACATTTATTATTTGAAAAAAGCAAAGAGGTCCTTTCAGGCAGTATTCCGCTGTAGTGGCCACTTTTTTTTTTTTTCTTTAAAGAATTTTTTGAAATTTTTGAATAGTATTTACGTCCACAGATTAATATTATTTACATCCAATTTATAAAACAGAGTCGGTAGATAGATTCTACATGCAACGTTATGAATAATAAAATACATCCATAAGTTTTGGTGTTTCTGTATATTTTATTCCGTATTTTTTTACATTAAATATACAGCAAAATACAGCAGAAAGTTTTATCCTGTCACCCTATACATAACTTAATCAACAAAATAATACTGTCAATCATTACACTTAAATATATTTGGTTTAAAACTTTATATCTAATGATTATGGCCGTGAGTACATTTTATAATTTCATCTTCCAAAGTTATGAGGGTTGCTCGGCACCCATTACAAGCCTTGACGCAGATCCAACGTGCTCTAGTTCCTTTACTCCCACTCCACTTATTGAATCGGTAATTACCGATTAGTATAACCGGTTTACCGAAACGCGACTTGGAAAATATCGGTGTGTCGTCATCTGAAAAAGGGAGAAATATTACCATTACAAAAACTTAAGCGTACGTTCACAAATAATTGCCACTGATTTTAACTGCCATTTTGTTGAATAGGTACAGCATATAGTGCCAATCTATTATGGATGACTGAAACTTCTAAAGAACTCTTTTTCCGATTGGGTAAATTGCATCTTAAATCACCACAAGCTATTTTTGAAGTAAGATGAAATACCAACAACAAAACTGATGAACTATTATAGAATTTAAATGGATGGAGAATTATAATTAGGTTTAAAAATTTTTTTCATTATTTTCTTTACATTTTACCATCAGAAATCTGGGATCAAACCATATAAGTTGCGAATGATAAGATTTGGGCATACTAATTGAACTAAGTTTATTCATCAACTTCATTTAATGATTTTGCTCCTAGTTGTATGTTGTAATTTCATCGTTTATTCTGACGATCATTGCGCTATAATTGCACATCTGTCTCTAAAACTTTTGTTGCAGTCTATTACTTATAACGAAACCTGCCACTAATCATTACCGGTTTCTCAAATTATGGAAAATATTATCTGCTAGAAGAAAAAGCCACCGATTTGCAAGTAGATATAGTTTTTTAGTCTCCAGCGCTCATATATCTCTGCACTATATATCACCTGATATTAAGAACATAGGGTATATAGGGAAGAACAGGAGTTAATTCTAAAACTTGGATAAAACGACCCAATTTATTTAAAAAATAAAAATATTTGCAAGATTTGTTTTTACAGCAGTAGGTACATACAAAACAACACATTAAGTACAACACACACAGTGTCAACTTTTACAGAAATTTCATTAGATTCCAAACTACGGCTTCTAATGGTTATGCACGAATCTATTATTGATAATTTCTGTATTGTAAGTAGTAACAACAGCTTTACAATTCTGGTGCACCTTGACGCAAACCCATCGTTCTCTCAGAGCTGCGGTTCCACCAGATAGGTTATACCTGTACTGACCAATCAACAACACTGGCTTCCCGTTACGTGACGTTGAAAATGAGACGTAGCCTACAATACAATAAATTAAAAAATATGTGATTCTGAATATTGGGTGTTGATAGAGAAGTCATAATTGACAACTTGTAAATAAAATCAAATGGCCAAAGTAAATCGCTATACCTACTCAAGCATTGTACCTTTTATAATAAACTATATAAAAATAAAACAGTCAAACAAAAACTTTGTTGACTGAGTGGGATATGTACAGGCACAAAAACATGCATAATTTATATATTTATATATATATATATAACAATTGAAAAAAGACATACATCGCACTAAAAACATATGTTTTCAATACAGATTAGATTGCAATAAAAGCATCCCTTTATAATCCCTTAGTCATGACAGTAGTGGTTAAGTTCAAATTTGGTAATAACAAGTACGTCAATCGTAGTAAGTGACGCCCGACATCCTTAGCATATACCTACTGATTTAAAAAAACTTGAGAGGTGTCATGGGACACCCGAATAGAACGAAGTTCCTTTCGATTAAAAGATATCTTATATTTTTTTTTCCTAACGTAACGCGCGATAAGGAACGTGTTTTAAAAGATTTTGATCACAGGGCCATCTAGCGATAATCATTTAAAACAAAAAAAGTGTCGTGACAACTTTTCGATAACGCGCGATAAGGAACTTCGTTCTAATACATACATAATATTAAAACCTATATTTCTTACAGCTTTTTATATTTCTTAAAAGTCCTTTATAATCCCATCGTCATGACTAGTGGTTGTGTTCAAATTTGGTATAAACAAGCTCGTCTTCAATCGTAGTAAGTGACGCTCGACATCCCCTATTCTTCATGAAACAGCACCATCGGACCTTCGAAGATGGAGCTACGCCTCCTGCACATCTGTGATATCGATATTTACCTCTCTGAATGACAGGCTTGCCGAATCTCGTCTTCAGAAATATTAACTTTTCTGGAATTCATAATAAGTGTAAAAAAAAAGTGTAAAATGTAGTAACCAGTAAAAAATATATATAAATACAGGGTGGATCTGTAACTTTGGACAATCTGACGTGGGGTGAATGACATGTTGAAATAAAACTTAGAACCACTTTTATTTTAGGAATTGGATAAAAAAAAAATTTCATCATAGTATACAAGTCCGTAACGATAGTCGTACGTTTTCCATACAATATCAGAAAAAAAAGTTTAAACGATCCAAAAAATAAAAATGGTGCTATGTTGTATTTTGACAGATCATTCACCCCACGTCAGATTGTCCAAAGTTACAGATCCACCCTGTATATATAACTTTAGTAAAATAGTGGGATAGGAAATGTATTTAAAAAAATGAGTTCATCACTTACACAATTATTAAACGGGTTCGTAGCACGATTTTAATTAAATTAACGATCCTGATATTTAAGCACTGTTGCAAGCGCCATGATCACGGGAAGACTGGATACTGCGGGTAGGTTACTTAAGAGTAGACAAATCTGTCTACCCTCTTTCTTGTTCGTTTACCACCAATAATAATTGTGTAAGTGATATAGACCTTCATAACATAAAGTCATAGAATTATTACATCTGGAATCAACATCATGAACAATAGAATGAAGCCAATTTAAAGCGCAGCGATCGCGCTTAACAACACGATTTTTTGATTAAACACCAGAAATAACAAAGTGAAATTTTAAAGAACTTATGTGTATGTAATAGTTTACTAATGTGTTAAACGAATTGAGTGTCAACAGTACACTAACGCCAGAATATCGTGTAGTTACGCGCGATAGGTGCACTTTAAATTGACTTCATTCTGTTGTTCATGATGTTAATTCCAGATGTAATAATTCTATGCATAAAGTTTATATAATAAAAAAACGTTATAAACCAAACAGCTTTTATTATAATTAATCACTTTAATTGAAGCTTATCAATTACATATTTTATGATAGTTAACTAATAATACTCTAGTTTTATCAATAAATAAAACTTTATAAAATAAGCAAATAAATTAATTATATTAATGTTAATAATACTGATACAGAAATTAAAACACTAAAAAGTCATCACACTTAAAAACCTAAGTTTAATAATAAAAAAAACTTGAGAGGTGTCATGGGACACCCGAATAGAACGAAGTTCCTTTCGATTAAAAGATATCTTTTTTTTTTTTTCCTAACGTATCGCGCGATAAAGAACGTGTTTTAAAAGATTTTGATCACAGCGCCATCTAGCGATAATCATCTAAAACAAAAAAGTGTCGTGACAACTTTTCGTAAGATTTTTTTCCGTCTAGCCCCCTTTCACAACGCACGATAAGGAACTTCGTTCCAATCATATTATAATCATTGATGTCTTTATTATAACTCAGAGTACCTAGTACCTAATCTATTACTAATTATAATATTATTTTAAAGCGTACAAATAATACAATTATTTTCATAGCAGCCACACTAGATACATCTAATTTACAAATTTAAAAACATCAATACTTTAAAATCACAAATATACAATAGCATCGAAGCGAACATAAAAACAGTTAAATATTTAAAATAATACTGATTAACATTTTTGCCGCACTGCGACACAAGTGATACCAATATACAGGGTGGATCTGTAACTTTGGATAATCTGACGTGGGGTGAATGACCTGTCGAAATACAACTTGGCACCATTTTTATTTTTTGGATCGGTTAAACTTTTTTTTCTGACATTGTATGGGAAACGTACGACTATCGTTGCGGTCTCCCATACTATGATTTTTTTTTTAATCCAATTCCTAAAATAAAAGTGGTCCTAAGTTTTATTTCAACAGGTCATTCACCCCACGTCTGATTGTCCAAAGTTACAGATCCACCCTGTATATAATAATATATTATCAAAAGGCATTACTTACTTAAAATATATTTCCGCAATCATCGAGAGAAGAAGTCGAAGTATATTTTTGATATATTGATTTTAAATATACATTTGGATTTTTACCTCTACCTACGATTAATTTTTAATCTTCTTGAGACTACAAAAGCAACGCTGTCTATTTGTTTCTCAAAACATAGTTAAACTTATAGGACTAGTTTTACTTTCATGAATTTTCAACGGGTTCTTACCACGATATTTAATTAATTGAGTTGTTTCGATGTTTCAACGTTGTTGCAAACGTCATGATTACGAGAAAACTGGATACTGTGAGTCGATTTACGAGCAAACAAATCTGTCTACCCTCTTTCTCGTTCGCTTTTGGGTCGTACCACTGGAACTCGAACTCACTTCTCGACACACCACACTCACTGTGTCTACAAGACTCTCTGAGCATGAACCCTTAGCGACTGTTGTGTTTAGCTGTTGTGGATAAGAACTCGTTGAAAATACATGAAAGTATTATAGAAAACCGCGAGTGTCTGAATAAGTTTAGGGTTTATGGGTAATACTGCCCTCTCGATGACCTTAGATTTATCACACTACCATTTCAACAAACACTCCAGACTAATGTATATGGTTGTTACTGGTCTTAATGATAACATTCTCGAAGGTGGTCACCGTGGCCCGGCAGCCATGTTGGTTCTTGATACAGGTCCAACGTACTTGAGGTCCTTTACTACCGCTCCACTTGTTGTACCTGTAGCCTCTGAATATCATCACTGGGTTCCCGAAACGCGTTTTCTCGAATCTTACTAGAAGATAAAAACATTATTTTATTGGATTCGTATAAAACGAGGAGAAAATTCCTGTATTTAGTATGTAGTAGGTAATAGGTACGGCCTAATGCCCTAACATCGCTCATGAACGACGTTCACCAGTTACCATCAGTTGGATTGTGAGTTAGTTAGTCTGACATACAATAAAAAATAGAACTTCTATGCCAGTTGTATAAAAATGTTACTAGATTTCCATTTTTTAGCTAAAAAAAACTTGTGAGGTGTCATGGGACACCCGAGTAGAACGAAGTTCCTTTCGATTAAAAGATATTTTATATTATTTTTTCCTAACGTAACGCACGATAAGGAACGTGTTTTAAAAGATTTTGATCACAGCGACATCTAGCGATAATCATCTAAAACAAAAATAAGGAACGTGTTATAAAAGATTTTGATCACAGCGCCATCTAGCGATAATCATCTAAAACAAAAAGTGTCGTGACAACTTTTCGTAAGAATTTTTTCCGTCTAGCCTCCTTTCACAACGCTCGATAAGGAACTTCGTTCCAATAACACTAGTGTTATAGAATTAATTGTTTGATTTTGGGTGATAAAATGTTAACTGTAATCTACCAGAATAACTTCTAAAACGGCGAAGAAAATCCCGCACCTCGTTTCAACAGTCTACTGATTTCAAAGATCTCATTATCAAAAAAATAATATTTTATTGGAAAAACATGCCTCTTTAACGATGACTTCCACACTTATATTACTACGAGTATTACTTACATAGGTATTTAAGAAACTTATCAAAACCCTTATAGCTATCCGTTAATATTATCGTATGATTTCACTTTATTTATATAATAATTAACAATTGAACTTAATAAAGCAAAACTAATTAATACTAGTTGTAAGACAGCGGACACACTTTAACAAGTCTACAAGAACAAAAGCATTTAATAGCATATAATATACAATTAGTTTCTATCTAACAAAGTTTACAAATTATTTTACACGATTAATTACAATTTATAGTAATTATAGAATAACTGAGCAAATGCTAACCAAACTATATTTTAATTATTCGAGATTTTATTTATCTTATGTATGATGTTTACAAATCTTAAAGTGCTTTATCTTTAGAACACAATTTTGTTTTAATAATTCACCTATCACAATGTTTCATGCACTACCTTATACTATCCACATTACACCAGGGTTAACTGGTAGATAATGCTGTTTAGCATTAAGTTCGCCCATGTACATTTATTTTCGTGTGCAATAAAGAATTTACTATCTATCTATCTATTAATTACAATTTATAGTAATTATAGAATTACACGATTAATTACAATGTATAGTATGTAAAAACTAAAAATGTATGGTATAGTTAAAGGATGCTAGATAATCTAGAAGTAAACTTGCTTTATAAAAGTTTTATATATTCTTAACACAAAAAAGTGACACGGCCTAAATCAAGTTAAAAAAAACAAACCATCTTACTCCTTAACATATATTTCAACTCAATGATTATGCTCGTTCATCACTTTGACGATGGCATTTTCATACATGACAATAGTGGCATTACAACCATATTTGGCCTTCACACAATTCCACCTCGTCTTCGGGCCTTTGCTGGCACTATGCTTGTTGTATCGGTACCCATTTACATATAAAGCTTTTCCACCAGTCGATAGATTGATGAAGTGTGCCTCTGAAATTGTTAGAGGTTACCTATAAAGATTAATAATAATCTTCAAAATTTGCAAGATGTATAGAGCATAACCTTTCTTCTTATTTTCGATTTTTTTTTTTTTTTTTTTTTATTGCCACGCAGGCAGACGAACTAACGGTCCACCTGATCGTAAGCGGTTACCGTCGCTCATGGACCTCTGCATTGCCAGAAGACATTGCGGGGCCGCTACCTACGGACTACCCTTAAGGACTCTCTTTAAGCCTCGTTCGAAGAAGGACAAGTCATAGCGCTCGGGAAACACCGAAAAGGGGAGCTCATTCCATAGCCGAATGGTGCGTGGCAAAAAAGTATTCTTGAAACGGACCGTGGATGACCGCGGTGGTTCCAAATAATAGGGGTGAACTCCACCTCGACGACGGGTAGTGCGATGATAGAAGGCAGATGTTGGTATCATCTCGAAGAATTCTTCCGAACACTCTCCGTGGAACAGCCGGTACAATATGCAAAGAGACCCGAAGTCTCTTCGCAAGCCCAAAGGTGGTCCGTGAGCCTGGGATCGTCAACAACACGAACAGCCCTGCTCTGACCGGAGTCAAGTGGACGGAGTTAACCTTAGTCCTTTAAATGGGGCATATTAAAGCCACAGTTTTCTCCCTACATATCTTTCCTCAGGCCTTCCTCTCATCTTACATTCAAACAATGCATAACCTTTACAACTGGCTTTCGATAGTTTAATCTGGAATGTTACTTCTCCATGTATTTTACTATTTTATTTATATTTTAGTGCTGCAGTATAAGATAGTATAAATGGCTACAAGAACTGGCCAAAACCTTTACTAAAAATCAGAATCAATGACCAAATGTGCATTGTCATGCATTTTCAACGAGTTCTTATCACGATATTTAATTAATTGAGTTGTCTCGAACTCGAACTCACATCACGACACACCACACTCACTGTATCTACAAGACTCTCTGAGCATGAACCCTTAGTGGTACTACCCAAAAGCGAACGAGAAAGAGGGTAGACAGATTTGTTTGCTCTTAAATCAACCCGCAGTATCCAGTCTTCTCGTGATCATGACGTTTGCAACCACGTTGAAATATCGAGACAACTCAATTAATTAAATATCATGGTAAGAACCCGTTGAAAATGCATGAAAGTATTATAGAAAACCGCGAGTGTCTGAATAAGTTTACAGATATGCATTGTTCTTTTCGTCATTAATTAGTCCACTTATGGTGGACTACTTTAGGTACTATTAATACGGTCATATTAGAAAATAAATACTGTATATGGTGAAGTTATAATAGTTGAAGTAGATAGTTTTAAAACAAATAAAGTTTTGAGATCATTTTATTTCAAATTGCATTTTACAAAAGGAATGTCTACATAATTTCAAAAATTTTACCAAAGTATACATAACTTTTATTATACTAATAAATTCAAATGACACTATTTTATTCGAATTATTATATAATTGAATTTTATATAATACTAAAAAGTATTAAGTAAAAATTAAGTACACACGCACACATGCACAAGTCATAGACTATAGTTAGATTAAAATTCTACTAATATATTGGTATACAAACAATATTGGTATATATACTATAAATTCATACAAGTCATAATATTTTTTTAATATATCATTCCGCTTACAATATTATTGCAGAAAACAAATGCTCGACTGACTAGCTAAGCTGGAAATCTAACGAAAGCATCATCATTACTAACATATTATATGGAGGCGGCGCGACGGGAAAGAGTGCCGTGGGCGTAACGCGTCGCGCTGTCCCTCATAGCCCCGTGCTGGGTTCTGCCCCAGCCGGGGTTCGGACGCTGAGTGTGAGCGGTTGGAGGTTTTAGTGCGGTTCAACTCCCACATACCCCGCCCGCCCCGCGGATCCGGAGATTTCCTCCAACTGAAAAAAAAAAAAAAAAACTAACATATTATAATTTGGTTGACTATTTGTTCTATAATTTATATCACAAAACTAAACTAAACCTTTTCGAGATCCGACATACATAAGATGCATGCATACAACAAAACAAACAAAATAGCTGCATAAATCACATAAATGATAAAATATTAACTTCAACACTTATAAGTACAATCGAAGCTTGTCGTATTAAAAAATAATGGTGTATTCTCAAATCACATGACAGAGTGTTATAATATTGAAAATTTTGCAGTTCTAGAAAAGATTAGAACCAAGTCATATCATGTACAGTGATCGATATGTTAATTGGCAAAAGTCTCATTGACTATATGTACGACGCAGGGCACGAGACTTCTGTGCTCTATGTTGCGTGATTGATCTCTCAGTTGATGCTTACCTCTCTATTTTGTAACATATCGTCGCCTCAGTGCTTGTTTGGCCAATCTGCACTCGAGCAAATTTTACAGGAGACAGCAAACAAGCACGGAATTTTCGTTAAGTGCCGTGTTGAGAAAAAAATTGAAATGAGGTTTTTATTGTTTTAGAATTAAATATTTAAAAAATATATTTTACCAGTCGGATGGAAATTTTATTCTTTTTAATACTGCATTAAAAAGTCATTTTCGTAAAAAAATGTCAGATTTGCCAAACAAGCACTGAGGCGACGATATTTGTACCGGCAATAACCGTGTTTTACTACCAATAGTTATACTAGTCATATACTTCCCACATAAAGAATTTCAGAGTTTTATGGGCTTTAGAACCCCTACGCCGAGCGTGAGACAAGATTTTTTGCCTACAGCACTTCAGGATAGTGAAATACGGTACAATAATTCCCGTATATCATCCAACGATTTAAGTGTACTAACATCCCGATTATGCCAAGTTAAATGCTCAATCTTGTACACACCATCCATCAGATAATTGATCAATGGTTATGTTCATGTAAAACGTAATTAATAGTCCCATTAGAAAACAAAACGACGGTCATTTTACATCCTCTCTTGCTCCTAGAACAGTACCATCTGGTGCTGTTGTTGAGGCACCTGCTCGCCTTGTGCTGGTAGAAACGATGTCCATTCCAAATGAGAGCTTCGCCACCAGACGAGAGTGCTACGAAGTATATATCTACGAAAAATAAGTTTACCCAATCAGTAGGTTAAATGCGATTAAAACCTTTTTGTTGGTTCCTAGAATACCTGGATGCTATTCTGTTTAAAAGCAACAGCCTAATTTTAAAAAGAATTAATTCACTTTTGTATATTTAGCACTAGAATATTCTTCAATGAAACTTTGTAACTTACCTTTGATATAGCATCATGGAAACTCAGAAAAAGGATAGCAGTTAGTAAAGAAGACCTTGATTTCATTGTTTTTTACTGACCAAATAATTTCTATAAATTCTTGATCATTTTACATTTAAGAATACATTCAGAAAGTTTTTAATACTACATTTAGAAAGTATCTCTTTAAAATCTGAATATCAACACATGGTATCATACAGCACAAATAATTAATTTAAGAATCTAGCCAATTATTATACAAAATATAAAAATATATATGAAAAGAACTTACAAATATATTACACACACAACGATCATATACCACACACATATGACTAGGTTTAATTAAATTCATTCGCTTGAATTAGGCGAATGACTGTGGTTGTTATCAATCTTAATTATTTGATCTTCCAATATAACGACTTTAGCTTTACAATTACTTTTAGTTCTATCAGAGCATCTCCAACACGTTTTCCCAATAGCTGAGTTTTTGGCGTGCGCGTAAAACTTGTATCCGTTTATGTGTAAAGTCCTTGTTCCCAAGCGAGATGTTGTGAAATAAACTAAAACATAATGTGGAATTTAATATACTCCAGAACATTATAATATGTTAACAAATGTATATAATAAATATGAAAAATTTATACTTATCAGTCGACAAATATATCGCTGAAATAAAAATTTTAAGCACAGACAACAAAACATTAACCAGTAACCTCACATGACCTCGCCTACTCTACACCCCCACTGATGCTCTCAACTGTCGAGGTAAATAGTTTTGCAGGAATTTTGGATATTTTTCATAGAGGTTTATTAAGGCGTTGAACCGTATTCTTTAGGTTATACTAAGTTTACTAGTCATTAGGGGTGTGCGAAAATTATTCGAATTTCGAACCGAATAATTCGAATTATTCGAAATTCGACGAATATTCGAAAAATTTCGAATAATTCAGAAAGTTTCGAATAGTCCGAAATTTCGAATAGTATCGAATTTGACTACGACGATGCATCGGAAATAGGACAAGAATTTGTATTTTGTAGATAATATCTTGAATGGGCTAGATGTCACATTTTGTGAAGTTGATCGTGATATTATGTTTATTATTTTTAAGAAAAGCACTTTTCTGGATCCCCGGTCGTATCGTCGTAGTCAAATTTGATACTATTCGAAATTTCGGATTATTCGACACTTTTCAAATTATTCGAAATTTTTCGAATATTCGTCGAATTTCGAATAACTCGAAGATTCGATTAATATTCGATTCGGAACGAATAATTCGAAATTCGATTCGAAAAGTTCGAATTATTCGCACACCCCTACTCATATATGACCTTCAGTTGTAAATATGTTCTTCAATATGCACTATTTTTTAATCCTGTAAAAGTAAAAAGCACTATTTTCTACTCTAACGTACTTGCATTTAGTCATTGTTAATTCAAATCATCAAGTAGTATGAGGAACCTGACACGAATTCAACTTGTTTTAGACCTCACAACAAATCAAATCAGTACATGAAACAGGGAGTAGGAATTAAAATTATTAGTAAAATAAAACACATATTCTATTATTCACATACTTATTATAACAAAAAATATATCTTTGACAACTTAAAGATCCAAAACGCAAACTAAATAAAATCGTTTTCTATTGTATTTTACAACATTATCAACAATAAATCTATGAAGTACCCTTATTAACACTAGTAAATACTCATATAACTTACATCTAGAAAAACGTGAACTTTAGGAAAAGTTTTCAATATATTTTCTATAATATCGACACTGTAAAGGTAAAAAAAACTGAAATTCCAAATTAGCGAATATGATATTTATACGAGTAAGCACCAAAATATACAAATATCGGCAATAAGTTGTTAATTTGTTTCTCTGTCCAATCTTATTTTTTTTCAATCAATTTAGTGTTTTTGCCTCTCCAGTTACGATGATCTATGATAATAATTTTAACTTATACCGAATAATTTCTAAAAATTCATTTTTCCTGAAGTTTTGTCTTTTAAGTTCGTCCCACTTTTTGTTTCTAAAGGATGGGACGTATGTATTTTTTGACCTACATAAGTACGATTAAGTTTTATTCCCTTCCGCTTACAATTAAATTGTTTTTTACATTTATACAAATTCTTGGCAATTTGTCTTATTCCTATATAATAAGAATCCTTCATTTTATATAAATTTGTTTCTACTTTTAACAAAACAACAACAGATATTATGGCTCACCCTGTTAAAATATATATCTACTTTTACTAGAATTATATAGTTATATTACCTTTTAAATTCTTAGGTTATCTTCAAAGATATCACATTTTATATTATGATATAGTATCATTGAACACCGTTATATTATGCGTTCAAACTATTGATGGTAACACTTAACAATATGCACCAGATAATGACTTAAGTACAATGATCTATTAAAAATCGATAACGATATTATACAGCAATAAGACTATAATATAAATTATAATCTAAAAAAACAAAACAAGAAAACGTAAAAGTAACAAGAAACAAAACTAACTATGAAAGTGCTGTCTTTAAAACATGACAATGTAATAATATGGTAACATCAAGCACCTCTTCGGTATTCCCAGAGCGCTATGACTTGTCCTTCTTCAAACGAGGCTTGAGGAGGGTCCTCAAAGTTAGGTCGTAGGTAGCGACCCCTCAATGTCCCCTGACATTGCAGAGGTTCATGAGCGACGGTAACCACTTACGATCAGGTGGCCCGTTGGCTCGTCTGCCTATATGACAATAAAAAAAAAAAACTAATGATGGAATCGATGAACTACTGTTCTAAACCAGATAGACACATCGTATTGGACACATTTTACTTAAGTCTTAGCTATCACTCTATACTTGATATCATGGATCTTAAAAACGATTTATTTTTTTAACAGAAGATTATTACGGGTGGTTATGTTCACCCTTCGTTTTTATTATGACGTCATTTTTCGTGATAAGGGTTGCTTTACATCCCCTAATATTGCAATGCCAGCGTTTACCAGTTTTCGTCTCCTTGGCGCTAACAACCAAGAATCTATATTTACCAACAACAATCATAGGGTTTCCGAAACGCGTCACACCAAAGACGGGATCTGAAAAGATAATTACCTTCTTTGTTAATAAAACAAACCTTATAAATTATATAAAGGACCAGTGAAAAAATACTGAACCAAAAAAAATGCATTAGAAATTTAATAAAGAAAACTTGAGAGGTGTCATGGGACACCCGAATAGAACGAAGTTCCTTTCGAATAAAAGATGTCTATTTTTTTTTCCTTACGTAACGCGCGATAAGGAACGTGTTTTAAAAGATTTTGATCACAGCGCCATCTAGCGGTAATCATCTAAAACAAAAAAGTGTAGTGACAACTTTTCGTAAGAATTTTTTCCGTCTAGAACTTTTTCCCCCTTTCACAACGCGCGATAAGGAACTTCGTTCCAAAAAAAAAATAGAATCATTGTAACTTCTTCTCTCTTCAAAATAAAACCATTGCCATATGAATAATTATATTTAATAATAAGGCACTTTGAGTGATCTTAAAGACATTTTTAGTATACTTAATTAACTACCGTAACATGCTTTCAATATGGGTTCATAAGAATATAAAGAAATCAAATAAAGTCAAATTCTGTAAAAGTAAAACCACCCACAGGTACCCATAGACAATATTTCAAACGTGTATTGGTAACCCTTAATATTATTGAAACATTGAACATATTCTTTTATACTTCTACAATATCATTTATAAAAAATAGTGTTAAATCTTAGAAAAATCTTTGCACACTTGAATATTGACAATAATATTAACCTATCAAGATATTTTCTTTAAACACTAACTTAAATTTCGTTGTTCATATAATAACATCATTATAATAATAATATAATAACTGCGAATAGTACCAGGTGTTGTTTCATTATATTTTCCACCCTTGTTAAATAAAACTAAAGAATCTAGATACTAAGTACATTCTCTCATAAAGTTATAAAATTAAACTAAGAACGCAACATATCTTAAAATACAATACTGTTTTGTTTGATCTTACAGTCTGACCCAAAAACATATTTAACTGAGATTTTACAACATTTCATTTATCAAAGATCTGAGTATTCACTTTCTACTATTTCTCAAATTAGATTTAACTTCAGCTGTTACATTTACTAACTATGACAATATGCCTAACTTATAAGTCATAAAACTTTGGTATATATCTAACTTAATTTAAGTCCAAAATAAATTTAATAATAAGTCTTTTTCTTGACAGAAATTAAAGCCTATATTATTTGAGAACAACTAATTGTAAGACCTTAAACTAAATATAGATTAATATATGACTAATTTCTCTATCGGCAAAATCCAGGCAGTGGAACTGTAAAGAGTATATTAATCGTTACAGTCCCCATAACTCTTAAAATACTTTCTTAACCCAATATAAGTTGTATCAAGATTAACACTGATATAACTAAGATTAATGACTTAAGTTTTTTATTAGTTAGGTAGGTAGACCAAATCGATAAAACTGAACTCCTACCTAAAACAGTTTTTTTTCAGTGGTCAGGGTTCCATTCAATTTAACTCCTGCTCAATTAACCCTGAGATATAGTTTACGATGATTTGTACTCTTAATAGAATATTTTACTCCAACTTTACCTTCTACTGCTATTTATAATACTGTATGTATTTATTGCCTAGTAGGGAACGATTATTATAAAATTACTATTCATTTATTGACCCTTCACATCATTATAAATATGAACGGTTGCAGTCAATTCAAATTGCAAAGTTGGACCACCATCGGTCTACCTAATATATCAATAAAAAACTGTCGATATCAATGTTTATGCTCATTCAGAGTGCTAACAATAACATTGTCTAAAGTGATGATGATGGCTTGGCATATATCGCTCTTCACGCAGATCCATTTTCTACGCCTACCGTCGGTGGACTCGGAGTCTTTGTTGAACTGATATGGTCCCAATTGGATGATAGCTTTGCCTTTTTTATTCTCACGGAATTTCGGAACTGTGGGGAAAAATAAAACTATGACTAGATTATAAAATACCACCTAACTAGAAACTAGGAGAACTTAAAATTAAACCCGTCACTACAACCCAAATGGATACAATTTTTAACCTAATATTAGCTGGAAATGAAGTGTTAAAATAAACTAAACACGAATAATTTTACATTGTTTTGTTTTAATCTTGAAAAAAAGGAATAAGAAAGCTAAATATGAATCATATAAGTCTTAAAGATATATTTTTATTGCAAAACATTTCCTAAACAAATATATATCAAAATATGTAATATACAGATTGTCCAAAAATAAATTTTGACAATATTTTAATGATTGTGTTCATTAACAACCTTTAAGAGGACATTTTCAAAAGTCCATAAAGCGGCTCGACATCTATAAGGGTACTTCACACATGTCCAACGAACCTTAGGGCCTTTGCATTTACTGACCCTATTAAAGCGATAAGGGCCCAACATCACCACAGGATTCCCATTATGCGTTCTTCCGAATACTAAAACTAAAAAAATCGATTATTATACCTATAACTGGAGCAATACAAAATTTTACGATCGGAACTTGGAAAAACTTGGTTCTGGTAGATATTTCTCATTGTTTTATATTAAAGAGTTCTTCTATATCAACGACCATCTGCTATGAGTCTCATGAATATCATTAAAGTTCAGAATTTCACTCATGATTGAATGTTACATAGTTTTGTTAATAAAATTACGTTGTAGTAACAATTTTCGCTTTATTAAATTCTTACACAATATTAATACTTCTGATAACATACATACGAGTATTTCATGACATAAGTACATTTATAAAAAAAGAAAAACTTGAGAGGTGTCAAGGGACACCCAGATAGAACGAAGTTCCTTTCGATTAATTAGTGAGGTAATTGTAATAGAATTTTATTTTTTTAAATAAAACTATTTTGATCACAGCGCCATCTAGCATTAACCATATAAAACAAAATAAGGAATTGTTTTATAAAATATTTTGATCACAGCGCCATCTAGCATTAATCATATAAAACAAAATAAGGAATTGTTTTAAAAGATTTTAATCACAGCGCCATCTAGCGATAATCATCTAAAACAAAAAAGTGTCGTGACAACATTTTCATAAGAATTTCCGTCTAGCCCCCTTTCGACAACGCGCGATAAGGAACTTCGTTCCAATATAATAAAGAAAACAGAATAACTATATTACACACATCACGAACAGTTTCCACAAATCACAGCATTTCTACAAAATATTTTAACATATTATAATTATATTATAACGACACTTAGTTACAACCAGGACTATTTTCTTCAAGCCTCAATACTTTGCGAACCTTACTTGATGATTTCAAACACACTCATTAATATGAGAATATATTAGATAAAACCTATCATATACACGTGAATAATAAGAGACAATGACTCGGAACGTCACGTAGTACTATACAGGGTGGATCTGTAACTTGTGGACATCTGACGTGGGGTGAATGACCTGTTGAAATACAACTTAGCACCATTTTTATTTTTTGGATCGGTTAAACTTTTTTTTCTGACATTGTTTGGAAAACGTACGACTATCGTTGCGGACTTCCATACTATGATGAAAAATTTTTTTAATCCAATTCCTAAAATAAAAGTGGTTCTAAGTTTTATTTCAACAGGTCAACCACCCCACGTCAGATTGTCCAAAGTTACAGATCCACCCTGTATAACAAGCGTAAAGTAAAAATGATAGGGATAGTTTAAGAAAACGTCACAAGCGTCTTTAGGAAATTCTCCCAAAATACTATCGCACAGTACATAAGATTTGGTTTCATCATGGATCATGAAATCACTACACATTGATAAATATATTTTGAAATACGGTCTGAAAAATTTCACATTCTCAAAAGATACAAACAAAAGAAAGGCAACCAAGATTTGTTCCAAACAGATCCCAATTTGTTCTTCTAAAACTCCGATGACAGAGTGTTATATAATTTATATTTTTCTAATGGTTATGATCTAATCTACTCCTAACGATATTTCGATCGGAAGTGACCAGAAATGCCGAGCATCTTGTTCTAGAGCGAGTTGTACATTGCCATCTCACCTTCGTTCCTATTCCGTATGCCTTCGAGAAACGGTAACTGTCGCATATCAACATCTGAGTACCTCGATTCGTCACTACTTCTAAAACTAAAAAAAACAAATTTAACCTTTAAATGAGAGCAAGTTTCAAAATGCCACAGCCAAAAGTATTATTGAAATCATGAAATAAAGAAAGACATTTAAAAGATTATTTTATTCTACGTAACATTATTAAAATACCAATCGATTTTATCTAACACTGTAACAATTTTAATAACAAAGTTAAGAAATAATTGAAATCTTGTTTTGATGTATCAAAACATATTTTTATACAACTAAAAATCTCAATTACTTATAATAATTCCAACATTATCACATTAAATATATGTAAAATTATCTAAAATATACAATACTCTCAAATCACAAACGTTTTAAATTTTACTTCAAAACACCAACAATTTTTGCACACTTCATTCATAAAGATTGTTTTGAAGTCAACAAGTGATAAGTAATCAAAATAAATATACAATAGTGTGAATACAATAAAAAACGAGTTATCAATATATTTATCCATAATGATGCAGCTTGATTTAAAACATAATCCATTGAGCATATCACTTATTGCCTAATAGATCACATACTTAAGCATATTCAACAATAACACCTTCATTTTAGTATTATAAAAATAAAACCGTTCAATTAGCGGAATCTCAAAAAGTTCAAGAACAATTCGATTTCGATACACCCTGTTTATGCCAATTCCAAAACTTCGTCAAAGTACGTGATACTCAGATACCTCTTCGCTATTATCATTTATTAGTAAAACACTATTGTTTGTGATAGGATGATTGTGATCTAGATGGCTCTTCACAACCCTTCCTTCAATGGTCGTCAGGAATGCTTTACACCTCGTTCTTGATCTAACCGAGCACTGCCATCTCGTCTTCATACCAATGATCTTATCCTTCGAGAACCGGTATCCGGCTACCATCAGCATCATTGAACCTCTACTTGTGACCAGTTCTGTCACTGTGAAGTAATACCGGATTAGGTTTTCATTTTTATTTTTGAAGTTTGGTCTTTGGGTCTTATTTTTTTATTTTCGGTCTTTTATAGTAAGGATTACCAGAACAAATCGATACAACGAATGCACAAATTTTAGAATGAGAATTAAATGTGTAAATCTGTACTCTCATTAAATACTTACGTATGCATAAAATGCATGACAACGTATTCTTTCCCCTAAAATTACATCAATATAATTTCATTAAAGTTTCAGTGGATTGGGAGTAAATAAAACATCATCAAAAAAATTGACAAATACAGCAATTTATATCTATTATTGTAAGTATTAAACTATTAAATATAAACATTACTTATGATTAAATACTGAATAAAAAGCTTTATTATTTTATCCATCACCAAACCTAAGTAATATTTACGTTAGTAACATTTTTGAGTGCAAGAATATTGTGATATAATATTACATGTTAGTCAACGCCACATATAGCAATAACTAGTAACACTTAGTCTATAAAACCCACCCTAATAAATACTGATGAATTAATACTCTAACATGATTTTCTAATTTATTTTCTCTTTAAATTTGAAGTCTAAATGTGTGATTTTACTGTATCAAAACCACTCTTGGTTTAAGCACCTTTTGTCATGATTATAACTATAGGAGACAGGTTCATTCGATGGTTCAAGAAAATTTAATTTTTTCGATCAATCATAAAGGCATTCGCGGTTTTCTTAAATATCTTAATTTAAAACAACACGACCTCTATAGCTTTAGACGTTGTACAAGAAAAATGTTCCAACTTGGAATGTAATAATTTGCAATAACTTCCTTTTTATTAAACGTCAACAAAAATAATTTTAGATTTGTTCAATGTATATAATAATTGCATAATTTACTTATTTGATAACATAATTACTATTTACTCCATGAGCGGGCTCACAGGATGGAAAATATATTTTATAAAATTAATTTCATTGAGGACGTAAACAATAGTAAAATATTCCTAAATTGACATAATTATTCAGTTTAAAACAACCCTGAAACTTAAAAAATACGCAAAAAAATAAACTTTAAATAAAAAGTTTTACGAAGCACTTAAACAATAATAAGTTTGTAAGCCTTACACCTATTTGTTAAAATATAGTCTAAATGATATTGTATTCTATAATGTAGTATTCGTAACAAGAATCTGTCGTTATGATTACTTAATAATTCATCTAGTTCCCGACACCAAAATATAGTGATTTGATTTTAAAATCTATTCGCAGTGGTGTGGGCTATCGGATCGTGGAAACCCCAGACGCGGACTATTGCATTATCCATAGTGTGCAGAGAGGCTCTGCATCCGGCCTTAGCTTTGACGCAGACCCATCTGATCCTGCTACCGTATTTGTTGACCCGGTTGAAACGGTACTGCCCGATCATGATCACTGGATTGCCACGCTGCGACTGAGCAAAGACAGGACTGAGATCTGAAAAAAACATTACGTTAGACTCTGTTCATAGAACTACATATACTAAAACTAGTCGAATAAGAGCAATTAGGTATGAATTAGTTTCCATCAGAGGGGTCGTTTATTTGTTTACCTGTTATTGAAAAAAAAACGATTCATGCTCAAGAAAACTTTATTACTAAAATAACTAAAAATATGTCAGTCACCAATTTATACAGATACAAAATAAATTGATCATTTCATGATGTTGAGACAGAAAAGAAGGAATAAAACAAGCTTAACACTAGCATACATTAAAGGCAACTTGCCAAAGTTAATATACTTGATCAAAATTTTAACTACATTGTTATATGTAACTTACTACAAAAACATCTTAATATAATTACTACCATATATTCTTTAAACTATGCCATATACAAGGTGGAATTTAAAATATTTTAGAATGAGAATTAAATGTGTGATTCTGTACTCTTATTAAATACTTACGTATGCATGACAACGTATTCTTTCCCCTAAAATTACATCAATATAATTTCAAAACTTATTCAGACACTCGCGGTTTCATCAGCGAATGTAAGTGTTTATTTTCAAAAATAAAGGAATGTTTCCTGTCAGAAAAATTCACTTAAATCATTATTTGGTGTACTTTTCGTGAAAGAATTCGAAGAAATTCAAGCATTTCAAAATTCCACCATGCATAGCTAATTTTTATTAACCTTATTCTATACACTATAAATGAACAAAAATGAATTTTGTGACACTTTTAATACTAGAAGGTATTTGTAAAAATAAACATGATATAAGTTAAAAAAGTGTTTGGAACTAAAGGCTTAGCTGCTGAGATATGCCCAATTTACGTTTGGTTACATCTAAGGTACAATTATGTCCAAGATACAAGATGTCAGAATTTTATTAAAGGTTTTTTTTTACCTTTAAAAATAATAATAAACTATTACTAAAATAATAAACTTAACCATGTTGTTTTATACATGGTGAATTCGAGATTCCAGTTCTTCCAAGATAAATTTCACTAAATATAATTTTCACAATAACGTCATCTCGTAAAATGATCCTTTCAATTGTTATTTTACAAAGGTTTTACTGTCAAAGGGACAAAAAAACACGGATAAAAAAAGAAACAAAGAAAAAATCTATGTATCAATAAATTTGTCAATGATTGTGCTTCCCCAAAGTCTTGACTATAACGTTGTCAACAGTAGTAATGGAAGCATTACATCCACTCTTCTTCTTAATACAAGTCCAACGAACTTTGGAGCCCCAACACGCGTGTTTATTGAACCGCCACTGTCCTATCTGCACCACCAAGTTTCCACGTTGAGATAGATCAAACTTTGGTTCTGTAAGAAAAAAATATATATTAATAACCGCTCGGAAGTTTTAAGTGTTTATGTATAATAACGTAAAAATATTTGAGTAATTAGTGTCCAATGATGGTATATAAAGAAGACGTTGTCGACGCACTTTTACAGCGAAAATAGGATACATAAATCGAATCGATAATAGGGAGGATAAAATAAGGTCAGTCGTCGTAGCCGAAACCACCATGGAGGATTAAACGGATTACAAATGATATTTTTTAGCAATCAGTTGATTAACTGTAGACAATTTCATTTCAATGAGAAAGATCGGAAATAAATATCTTTGAGATCCGAAAGGTTTTGTTAAATAGGGAAATGAAGTAAAAATCAGTGATAAATATTTATTACTATTAAAAGTACGAAATTAAATTTTCTATTATTGCCTTATATCTATAACATTATATGAGAAAATATAAAAAAAACAAACTTTCATGCTTTTTAGTAACATATGGAAAATAATATCTTATTAAATTAAATAACAATCATATATTTTGTAATTAAAGTTTAGGAAACATGTATTAATCCACTTCAATTCTCCATCATATTTTACCAATATCTAAGAAATCAAATCAGCTTGAAACAGAAGAAAAGTGTGAAGGCAAAGGAAAGTATGCTGAAATGCGCTGCACAATGGTGATTACAATTACTTCTTTTCGCACACAAACATAACATTATATATACTTTAGACCTCTGTAACTTTAGTGATGTTGTTTCCAAATATTTTAGTTTCATGACTGAAAAATTATTCTCGAAACTTTACCAAAACAAGTGGTCCCAGAAAAAAACTGAGAGATAACATTAATCCTATAACATTAATGTTAATCTTTTAACAATCAAAACTAGAATTATTATTAATGAAATGATAATTAAATAAATCAACGAAAGCATTAAATTACCAACTGTTGTTCAACAAAATATAATCAAATTCGAACAATTCTATATCTTTTTAAGATCAAACATAAAATATGACAACGATTAAAAGCATAATTCACGCTCCACCGTTACACGATCAGACCGGGGACTGGGGGAATTTTCATTTTATATGGCACAGTTTATATTGCACCGAGAACGATATGTGTTGCAGCCATATAGTTAAAGAAATGGACATATCTTCGTCAAAAAATATCTTTAGGTACTATACAGAAACAAAGCCTATCTACGTACCATCCTTGTAAGGTATCGTTAACACTAGATAACAAAATAGCAAATACATTAAAAAATATCTCTGATACTCGATACCAAGTCGTAGTTTTGATTCCGAAAATTTCTAGGTTCTAAGGAAACCAAGAACATGGTTAATCTGTTGTTCGCGTCCTGTCAGGCTAGTTTTGTGATATATTTCTGAAACAGTGACTTCCTCGCTATTTTACACTTTGCATTTCATATCGACAAGAAGTGCTAAGTGATATAAAAAATCGTATTAAGCTTTCTGTCTTTAGATATTGTTTTTTGTCTCCGGCCTAGTGCAGCGTGAGCTATCCTTAATATTTATGGTTATGCCAACCATTCAGTTTGACCAGCCTATCATTAATAGTAACAGCCAAGCATCGGCATCCACTGCTCTTCCTGGCAGCACACTCCCACCAGGTTTTCTCTCTTCTGGTCACTTTCTTGATGAATCTGTAGTTGCCCCAGAATATCGTAGGGTTACCGAATTTGGTCGTTTCAAACCGCAACGCGTTTGGGTCAATCAATACTATAAAAAAGGGGATATATATTTGAATCCATGTATGTTGTAAAAGGTTGTTAATTCCTAAACACTAATTTAGTAGAACACTTACCATTTTCGATATACTTAATGATTTTGATTTCTAACAGATTGTGAAATAAAAGTCCGTATCAAATATTAATAAAATATATTCAAAAGTATAAATTGTAACATTACGTAAAACATCAGTCATAAATATAATTTAAATCATAGCTCCCATCAAACAGGACTTAACGTATATTTTAATGGATTTTCTTAATAATAGTCAACATATTAATATCAGTGATTATGGTCGGTCATTTTGACGAGGTTGGAGTTTTCGGTAACAGCAAAAGCATTACATCTTTCTCGAGTTTTTATACATAGCCACCTCTCTCTTTCACCGTCCCGTCTCATTAATTTATATCGGTTCCCCGATATCACCAGAACACGATTACCCCAATTACTCCGTGCAAAATAATATTCAATTTCTGATTCTACACCTAAAAGTTTCAAAAGATATGTGACATCATTTTCAACAGTATACAATACCCATTTAAGGTCTGTTCATAGATTTTATATTAGTATGTACACGTTTCAATAAAAGCTGGAAAAACTTAATCTATGGAAGTAAAATGCAATTTGTGATAAAATTAAGTAAAATACATGAATAACTTATTGTAAAAATATTTTTATTGACAGACGAAACCTTTTAACAGGAACAATACAGCCGATTTGAATACCTTACTTGGGATTTCAGTAACTATAAAAAATACAAGATGCTTTATGACCTATATAATATAGTATCTAAGGGTTATAAAATAAAATAAAAAAAAACAAACATTACATTCAATTTTATGGACTCATAATTTTAATTATTACAATATTTTGATTTCATATTTATTATCATTATTTGTTTAGGCACATCAGTGGTCGTGTTCTCCTTCTTTGTTCACAATGTATTCTCCTATAGTCGTGAGCTTGGCTCGACATCCTCTAGGTTGCCTGGTACACCGCCAGGTCAATTTGTCACCATTCTGATGAGACCTGCAATAGCGGTAGTTTCCAACACACAGTTGCGGTTTACCAAGACGAGATAGACATAAGGATGGTGGGGTATCTAAAGTTAGGACCTCTGAAAAAAAAACGGACTTTTGGTATGACATTTAAATTTAGAAGAGAATATTTCTCTCAGATACTCCCATGGCCAGATAAGTTATAAGCTAAAGATTTGTTTAATTATATAATACAAAAAAAAAGTATTCCATTGTATATCTTTATATCCATAATAATCTAATATAATAACAACATATAACAACAACATTAGAATGAGATCACATCAAGTGCCTAAGATCTAATATAGACATTGAACACTTTGTTATAAAGCGGAAAGTCACCACAATAAGTACATAATATCACTAATAGGTACTACTAATATAACATTATATTTACTATATTTGATATTTAAATATATCAATATTTAACAGATAATAATACGACAATGATTTGCATTACTTTCCGTTATCCTATCCTAGTAAACACAAATGCTTAAAAAGTCGCTTTCTATAGTTTTTAGATTCATTTAATATACTACTTAAATTTCTGAGATTTCACAGTTAATTTCTAGGAAACAGATAAACATCAACTAGATAAAACTACTTTCTTTAGGTATTTTCTACTGATTATCATTTACGCTATGAATATTGCAACAGTTTGAACTAGAGTACTGAACTTCATGATTTTCCAATAACAATATCATCTATATGACCTTTATAATATAGTACTGTTATGTACCTACAATATTATAATATAATAATTTTAATAACACATTTTTCTTTCATATATTTTTCTTTCATAACTATATGATTCTTATTCTGAGCATATACATTTATTTATTTCATCGTTTGCTGAATTAACTCTTATTAAAATCTTTAAAATTCATTTTGATGTGTGTGTTGGTTTCTAATTCCAGTAACAATATTTTTGTAAGTAGTGATTCTTGCATTACAGCCCATTTTAGTGCATTTCCAGGAGGTCTTGTCACCGTTTTTGTAGTTCCTCGAGAAGCGATATCCCCCGTAAATTAACATTACCGTTCCTTTGATCGTCTTGATGAATTGAGCTGAAAATTATTACACGTGAACAGTAATTGAACCTTTTTTTAAAAGTATAGTAAGCAAAAGTAAAAACGACTAATGTTTTAAGTACTATCCAAAAGCTTATACTATTATACCATTTTCATCTGTAGTAACAGAATATCTGTTGAAATTGTTTAAAATAACACAACAACTTTCATTTTAATAATAAGAAATCTATATTAAAATAACATTTTATATACAAACAGAACATTTAAATAATGTCAATAAGTAGAAACATTTATGTAGAAATATAGTAAGGCTCAGAATTACTAATCTAAAAAATATCACCATATTACGTATCGCGTTTAGAATATCACTGAGAAGCAAAATCTTAATCCTAATATACTGAAAAGTACGTCAAATATAGGAGATCAAGTTTAAGAAACATTCGATCATAAGTCTTAACAATAATATTGCTGAGTTACTTAATACTAATCCACTATCTATTCATCTTTTTTATCGCTCGGATTAGGAGGTCTCAACCAGAGATCAGTTTTAGGAAACAATCGGGGGAAGCCTAATGCATGAAGTGCTAATGCAGTAGCTGTAGGAGATGAGATAGGAGAGGGGAGGACAGCTGCTGGAGTGGCAAGATCAGAGATCTGACTACGAGGTCGTAGTTTGACGAAGGCACCGTTGCCACATCGAGCGTACGTTGGGGCCGAGTGATTGTGAGCTTCGCCCGAAGTGATTAATTTCCCGGAAATCAACCGAACTCGAGCTCTACAGCCCATGTGTTTGGAAGAACAGTAAAAAAAACGTCCTCCGACTTGTGAGAACGTGTAGCCATTGAGCACCAATATGTATTTTCCTTTTTCAGTTGGAATAAACTGCACATCTGGAATAGTAATTAGTTTTAATAAACATTCTTAATAATTCTAAATTAAGAATAGATAAGGATAATTAACTTAAAAATATATAAACATAAAATGGTTAATTAAAAGTTTATTAAGCAAATACACAAATATCTTACGATACTAAACTTCATTGCATTTCCTACCAACTTGCCTACGGGATGGTTAATAGTTAATTAATATTCAATTAAGCAAATACTCGTATTTTCATTACAGTGTATTCAATATTGATAATTGTTTTATCATAAAATCC
Source organism: Trilocha varians (assembly GCA_030269945.2). Classification (NCBI taxonomy): domain Eukaryota; kingdom Metazoa; phylum Arthropoda; class Insecta; order Lepidoptera; family Bombycidae; genus Trilocha; species Trilocha varians. Next base: position 2,863,140 of record AP028259.1, read on the forward strand.
TTTAAGTTTTAATCAATTGAGTTTAAAATAACGACCATCCTTCACAAAATATTGGGGGGGTGGATGTGTATGAGGAAAGTTGATCTTCGTAAACACATTGCCAATTCGACGTAGTTTCGCTGGACAACCATTAAACTTCGATGAACACAACCATTGAGGACCGTAGTTCAGTTGAGAAAACGTATAACCTCCAAGCATTGCCAGGTTCTTTTTGGATCGCGACGAAGGAATGAAGGTGATTTCTGACTCTGAGGACATTGGATGGAAGATGTAGATAGCTTAATTCTTACTTAAATGCGTTCAAGGTTTCAGTGTGACCTGGCATCGTAAGGGTCTATGGGTGTTGATCTTAGCAATAAAAAGTTGTCATGTACTGTACACAACCCATTACTGTCCACTTCTGGACTAAGGTCTCTTCAGTAGAGAGAACAGGAATACTCCACGCTTGCCTAATGTAGTTTGGATATTGTTTTACGTGGAATATGGAGTAAACACGGAGTGGAAAATATATGTAATACCCATATTACACATATATTCGAAGGTTTTTAATTCTTCTCCAATATGCAATTTCCTTCCTTCCTACCGATGTTTTAATTAACAACTTTTAGCCAGTAGTGTTGCAACAGATTTTACACAAATCTTCAAGCCGACCCGAGTATTGTAAAAAATAAAAATAATGTGTATATTCTTCATTCTCGTTGGTAGAGTCAATCCACAGTGATTTGGTCTCTAGACTATTACTAGTACTAATTGTTTCTTTCATCTACAAGGTTAACTTCGGAAACAGTTAACAGTACAACAGTAATAAGGAAATAATCTAGTGATCATTATAGAAACAATGTATTTTGATAACATTTTATTAGGTAACTCAAAGTTTCTTCAAAGCTTAATTAATATAAGAAGTGTGCAATTTTATCTGTGTCACATAAGAAATAACAAACTGTTATAATTTTTAAAAATCCTTATATAAAGTCGAGCTTGCCCTTATATTTCTAGAATCAATCTAATTGACTAAGCGAAAGCGAAAGAGGTAGAGAACATCTCAGAAATTGAATTATTTTATTGCACTTATAGGTAAACGTGCAAAGTTTTCTATACAGAGTGATTTGTCAATGTTACAAATTGAAGGAGTGTATTTAGTACTTGTACTCTGTTCTAATACGAAATATAAAAAAAATGGTAGAATTAGGGAAAAAAAATTGGTAAAAAATCATAATTCGACAAAACAAGTTAGGTCAGAGGTTCATGAGCGACGGTAACCACTTACGATCAGGTGGCACGTTGGCTTGTCTGCCTACATGGCAATAGAAAAAAACTATCCCAAACAATAATCATTTTGAATAAGTGATCTAGTGATCTCGCGTTCCCCATCCGTCACACCCATCAGTCGAGCAACAATAGTTTTGCAAGAATTTTAGACATTTTTAAGTTACGTTTACTACAGCTTTACACCATATTCTATATAATATTTATCTATTACTAGCTGTCCCACACAACTTCGTCTGCGTCACATAAGGAAATTTTCACACCGTTTAAACCTTCCCTGGACTTCTACGAATATTTCAAGATTAAAATAAGTCAAATCGATTCAGTCGTTCTCGAGTTTTAGCGAGACTGACGAACAACAATTCATTTTTATATAAGATAATATTTTTACAGGTCGTATATGATCCATCAACTATCATGAGGTTCAATAGGTACCTTTTGTACCTCTACGTGGACTTCCGAATAAATACTTATAATAGAACTGATTCGAATGGAATTTTTTTTCTGTATTGTCTCCTGAACCTCGGTTTCTTACTGTCCAAATATTGTCCTTTACAACGTAACCATGATTTGAGTACTACCCTTGCACTGATACAAAATGTATTGACAAACATCGTTTTGCACACCGTCACATAAGTGATCTTACCAGAATCCTCTCTTGGTAAAGTGTATTGAATAGTTCTTTTACGACGTTGATAGTCCCCTACTATGGTAAGTCTTTGAGTTTTAGTCACTTTTATAAGCTTATTTATATATTGAAACTGTTTATCAAGGCTGTCCATATTCCAAAACTCTTGTAGAATTCGTTCACGTTGTTGGAGAGTAAGTTTCAGGTAGCATTTGTAGCGACATCTTGTAGTACATGGTGGTTTAATCACTTCGCCGTATCTTCTGAGTTTGCGATCCTTCATTTTGCGAGTTTTTTTAACTTTTACCTCGTTTGCTATGGGAACTTTTTTGGGATTGGTATCTGGTGTATTGTCATCAGACGATGAAGAGTCTAAAAATTGAAAAACTAACTTAAACACAAAATAATTCTCAGTTGCAAGTTTTAATAAATTTCTCTAAAGACTCGCGGTTATCTACATCCCTTACACTATTACTAAACGGGTTCTTACCACGATTATTTTTAATTGAGCCGTGCCGGCAAACGAACGAGAAAGAGGGTAGACAGATTTGTCTGCTCTTAAATGACCTACCCGCAGTTCCTCAGTCCTCCCGTGATCATGGCGCTTGAAGCAGTGCTGAAATATCGGGACCGCTCAATTAAAAATAATCGTGGTATGAACCCGTTTAGTAATAGTGCAAGTTTTAGTGTTGTTTTGCTAATTAATTTTCTCTCGCTAATAACCTATCGCAGTAAAATCAATTAAAAGATGCTATATTTACTAAACAATTTATTGATCATTCACAATTTGTAAAGCATTTATTTTATTTATCACATGATTGCTAAAATGGCTTCGTTTTATTGTCTTGGTGGCTATAATAAAGTTAAGGCCACTATTAATTAAATCGTTAATCACTAAATTACTATCACAACAGTCCATTCTATTAAGAACACTTAATTTATTAGGAACTAATGATCTTATTGACGAAGAATTACTCTATTAATGACGTGGAAGTTGAGTGTATTGTTCCTGACAAGGCTTGCTTATATCAATGATAAATTAATATAAAACCAATGCAAATTGATTACTAAATATAATAGGTACCTTATCTTTGCTTATAATATAATGAAGGTATTCTTTTACGTACTTGACTAGGCAAGAAAAGATAACTTTGTTTTCTAAAAGATCAGACAATAACGTATGGAATTTTGTTAGACAACCTAGCAACAATATTTCTCAATAATTCATAGTTTTTGAAAATAATGATCTTATAAAATTATTCTTAGTTGTTACAGAAGACTGAGGTAGTGATATGACACAATATAGCGAGGCAAAACAAGAAACACTGGAACCGATGACTCGTACACAATAATGCTGAGCTTTGCAAATTAATCATTGGAACTGTTGTGCAACGCCATTTCCAGATCGTAGAAGGAAAAGGAGCGACTTTTATACCCAATCCGAGGACCTTCTGAAAGTGAAACAAATCTATTACCAAAGTTGTCGATGTGACTTTTTTTTATGGGAAACTTAGTTCGATCGTCTTAATGATATTTCAAATCTTTCATATCATTGGATCATCCTAAGATGCAGGATAGAATCAGATTGAAAAAGTCCATGGTTGGACATAAGCTCACATGACGATCAGTCTTGCTCTGATTATATCCAGTGACCTTCTGGAACCCTGATCAGGTTTTCAATCAGTTTCTGCTTCTGAGGATCTGACAGATAACATAGAAAATTTCCAAACATAACTCACTCCATTACCCTTTAAGTGACTATCTTAAAGTATAAATATATCTTCGTCTAAGTCCATCGTCATTCAATAAATTTAAAAATCAACAATTTATCTTAACATATTTACGCTTGATCAGAAATATTTATAGGTTATTAGAGTTAATTTAAACATCCAAACACTGGATTATCTCGAATTAGTTTAAAGTTAGAATGCATTAATATGCGGTTACGTTACACTAACCGTTATTATAGATGACCGAAGGACGCCCACGGCAAGGCCTTCGACTTGATCACTTTCGAAATCACCGAATCACTTTTTATATGCATTAAGCCTCAAAATACATGTTTTGTTTTTTTATTAGTATCCAATGCTCACTTCTAGAATCTATTGTAGTTTCTAGGTATTATCATTTTAAAATTCGTTTGGCTCTATGATTCATTTTATAGTTGGTGTTTTAATTATTTAGGGATTTACTTTTAGGGAACACAGGAAATGCATAATGCCTGACACACTTTTAGTACTGACACTCATATACCTTCTGTTATGACCTCTTGTTTCGTACCTAGAAGTTACTCACACGTGCAATAGTCAAGTATGCCTTTTATAAAGATTTTCTTCTAGTATAAGTATTTTGTCGTAAAGCAGTCTATTAATTAATGACTCTTCTTGAAGTTTTTGCATACTTAATGCCGATTAGTTTTGTTCTTGGCTGTTACTTTCAACTTTATCAAATGGTAGTAGATCTTTTTCTTTTTTATACCTAATGTAATTGTTTATTCGTTATGGGCTCCAAGATAAATTAGCTATCATTGTAATGACCGTTCTCTTCACCGTTACCTTAAAGTAATTTGTGTGTTCATCGTCAGACTCTAACTACAGTAAAAGTTACTATTATAGAAGTGAATGACTTGGCAATAATCTGTTTGCCGCAGTATTAAAATTATTTACTAGTACTTATTGCTGTATATTATAACTGACACTGGTTTAATAAAATTTACTTTTACTATCTTGACGTTATTTACTGAGTATATATCTATTGCTAATAACGTTAAGACTACTATTTGTATTTTTTTAGTGTATATAACACTATATTTAATTACCTGTTTTACTATAGTTAATTATTAGTAGTTATATAGTTTTGTTTTGATAGTTGAAACTCATTGTAGAATTATACGAAAAATCTTGTAATTAGTTTTTAGGTTTTAAGCCACCTCATATAAGTTTTAATTTTGACTAAATAGATAAAAAAATTACGTATTTTATTTATTATGTATAAATTGTGATTAAAACCTGACATATCTAAAAGGATATCAATAAAATTGATGTACGAACAATAAAACAGTTTATTATGAATCACATGTAATACGCACCGTACATAATAATACTTCCAAATTTTCAATCTGATCATACAATAATATCATCACAATATTTTGACTATCACAAAAAGTTAAATACTACAAAAATATGCATGATAATTTTAACCTCGACAGTAATTTTACGAAATTATTCAATAATTCTTAGTATTCAATATTAATATTTGGAAAACGAAGAGATAAATTATAAAAACTGCCAAGATTTCTGCCATATATCTACTTACGTTTGCTATTCCGTAAAGTCCAATACCATCACAACAGCTGCATGTAGAGTCAATAGCCCTCAAAGCACGTAGAAATCCCTATTTTTTGTATTTAAATAGTGAAAAACTCTATTTTTTGTATTTAATTAATTAGATACAAAGGTACACGGAACCTTGCGAAGTTTTTCAGGTATAAGTTCGTCGACTTCGTAAACGTATGACGCACGAGACGGTTGATGAACCGCCCGAGATGCGCGTGCAAGATGAAAAAAACAAGATTCTAGATTGCCTACAACTTCTTTGAATTCTAATATTGATACTGGTTTGGTTTTTTCATGATGGTATTTGTGGTTTCATTGAGAGTTTTTTTAGCTGAATCATTGTGATCTGTTTGTTCTATACTATATAGGTAAGGTCTCTACCATTTATTGTATTATGCTTTATTTGGAAATAGACCTCGTGGTATAAAAATAAAAGCTAAACATGTCCTATTCACAATCTTTCTTACAAACTGATGCCTAGATGACCTAGACAGCATCAGTTTAGCCATAAAAATGGATAACAAACTATTCATTGAAATTCAGTTATTTGATAGGTTTACTTTGATTTCTTTAATAAGGTAACTTTGTTAATGTAGTGTTGTGCATAATCTAGTCGATGCGGAATTTTAATGATGGTTATCTTAATTTATTTTTCTATCAATTTATGATAAAAGGGCAGATGGAAGGAAATGAAAACAGAAAAAAATATTGCGTGCTCGCTAAACTATGCTAAATTTACAAACCTAGTATTAAAGCTTAAACTGCTAGGCTATACGTAAATATCAGTCATTCTATTATTATCTTATTTTATATTAATTATTACTATGCCCCTGTAAGTACTTACAAGATTTAATAGCATGTAAAGAGCCTATCTTGACATCAATAAATTGATTGTTTTTATAACGGTTTTCTTTGATGAAGTTTTTGCTCTTGCCACATTTTAATGATGAAATATCTCTCAATTTTAAATTCCATGCCTACTTTAATGACCTGACATGCCTTTGGTGACGAATTTAGATAAAAACTTGTTGACTAAGACCTGTGTGTTGCTGTTTTTTTGCTAGTCTTAAACGAGTAACGCTCGTAAACATTATTTTCTGAAGACTATCTGGAACTTTTCTTGAACCGAAAAAGGCAGTTCATGTAGATTGCTACAATTTTATTTTTCAGGTCATTATATTGATTTATAGTCAGTTAGTCTCTTCCTAAATCTATCAATGATTATGATCCCCTTGGACTCGTAAGACTTTATAGTTGATGGTAAAAAGCCTCGCTTGACAGTGATAATGTCGTCTTCTGCAGCATACCCAGTACATGCGATTCTCTTTATAAGTCTTTTCTCTGGTGAATTTTTCCCCTTCATACAATATCATGGGGTTACCGCGGCTCGTTTCCAACAGTAGTGGACCTGTGACAAAGTCGGTTATTATACGATTATTATATTAATTATAAAATTGGTATGCCTTGCGTTCCTATACCTTTGGAACAATTATGAATAACAGAATAGTGCATATTTGTATGTTATTAATAAAACATTGTACTTACTGATTGGTAATATCGTTGCAATTTTAGCTTTTATATTACTTTACCTTTCCTTTTGTGATGTTTCTTTAGAGTAATTTATACTGTTGGTTTGATTTAATAATCAATAAATGCTTACGATATAGAGTGTATCAAATGTGATATTTGGAAAAGTTTATTTTTGTATTTCAGTTGGTTAGTTTTTAGCGATCAACCAGTAGGTAAATTGGTCGAAGTTTGAATAAATTCGTGTCATACCAAATCGCGCCTTAATTTGCAAAATTATCATTTTTTTTAATCCTTAACTTTTCAAGAGACAATGTAGCTTGTAATCCAAGTATTACAACATTTTCAACCTTGTAACGCCATCTATTATCAATAGCCGAGAACTACAATTTTCCCGAAAAACAAACACAATATGAATAAATGTAAATTATGCATAACGATAACGTATCAAATAAGACTACATTAATTATAACCCATTGTAATTGTAAAAGCATGTTGTCAAATTATTAGAAACATGCAGTAAAACTCTACTTATACACAAGTAGCGCCATCTGTTAACAGCAATAAACACATTTTGGGTTCAACATTGAGACGAGAGAACCGGTTTTATGACGTGTCCAAATATCTGCTACGTCACTCGTAGGAGGGCGCTGCCGGCACTTGTTTAGCTCTTTTTATAGGGCATTGTAACATCACATTGGGACCTCCCATTATCGATGTATATGTAAACAGGGGCTCAATTGCTCGGAGCTGTATTTAAAATAGGCACAGTTACGCGACCTGTGTTATCGATTGGACCAAACTTGGCCGAGAACGGACCGACGCACTCAAAAATGCAGTTTACCGTTAACAAGATTATCGTAGTAGTCATGCCCAGCATGACTCCGAAATTTATTAACATTTTAGTAGACGCTTTTATATCTGCTTCTATGCGTTTGATTAATACGAAAGTTGAATTATATTCGAAAATAACGATGTATAATAGAATGAGTATAATGTAGGTATTTCCATTAACCTTGACTCGGCCCTTGATAATTTAAATTAAAACGTAAAAATATTTTAGTGCCTGTTTTGTAACAAACAATCGAATCAGGTTTAATGACTCGTCTCTCGGAGATTCTGAGTACCTACCTACCTACGGCAAAAACTACAGCGGAAAACAACAAAATGTAAGAGATGGGCTATCCGAGATGGCTCTGTGCAGGTACTGACAATGAGTAACGGATTCCATCATGTGAATGAGCTACATTAATAGCTCGTCGGCATTCTCACGGAACGATAAACATGTCCGCATGTTTTATTCTTCGATTTTTCTCCGATATACGATGAAATCATAATAATAATTTAATGTGGCTCATGGTAGTTGATAGCGTATCGTGGCGTACTCGGTTTTTATGAACCACACAACATGTTTTCCTGGAATTATATTTGTTTGTCATTTACTGGTTAGATAATGTTTTATATATTAGGCAATTCAAAACAACAAGTTCTAATATGTAAACTTTAGCGACGTCATTTGATAAAAAATATACTAGCTATTCCATAAATTAGTTTGAACAGTAATTTGCATAATTAGATGGATTAAATCGGATCTTAATACACATATCGCACGCTTATGGATATTATTTATTCATATATCGACTAATAGAACATATTTATGCGTAGGTATATGAATTATTCGGAACGGAAAGAAAATATCTCAGAATAAAAATATATTGGAAGGACAAAAGACAGCGGACAATTTAGTAACCTAGGAAACCAAACAATGGACCACGTATCGCTGAAAAGACATCCGATATGTGCATAAATAGAACACACACCTCTCAGGGGTAGGGGATCGGGTATTTGTATAAGACACGAGGCGGATCATATCAAACAATTTGAAAAGAAAGACGGGAGTATATCTCCGTGGGCGCCGAGCATGTGTACATCTTCATTATACCCCCGTATTTACTCACAATAAGTCGTTACGTGTTGCTCGGGTAACGGTAACCATGGTACCTCTGATGACCTGCGGAGTTGGATGACACCGCGCTCCCAACAAACAAAATCGATGAACCGGAAATAAAATTATACTCGTGATCATAATAATTTATTGGCATTCATTTTGGTTTCGATACATGTCATTTACACATCTCATTTAGTACATTTGGCGTTATCAATACACGTGTATCAGCTGAATAACAATTTGCAATCCAAAAGATAATTACGTTCAAATTCAATGTACCATTAACGTTGGAGTAAAAAACATTAGATTTTTTGATGCGTAAGATGAGAGAGCAGAGTCGGACTAGTATAATGAGAACCGACGAATAGTAATTAAGATATCCAGTTTGTTCGATGTAACGGTACGCGTAATGCCTGCGTACGGCCAGGTGTTTGCTGCTAGTTCACCGAGCAATAGGGCCATGTCGAAACGAACACTTGCCCTTCACTATTCAGCTTTACGAACTGACGAGCGCGATAAAAAACTCCGCTTCTACTTCATTATGAAAATAGTATTCATATAAACTCGCTGTTACTACGCGGAACATTATTTTAGAGTGAGATCTAATATATTCTTCCAGAACGTAATTTTATCACTTCTACGTTCCGTAAATACCACGATACGTGGATTTAACAAATAACTGATAGTATCTGCTCCTACACCTTTCGTCTAGAACTATTATATTGGATCTATTCCAAGAATTGCTTACAGTCAATAGTACATTAAATTTTATATTTTAATGCACTGATCCGAAAAAAACATTACCCGAAATAGCGATTAAGTTAAGGCAAGCACAAAGGTTCTTAATATTCTATATTGTCAAGAAAACGAAAATATATCTTTGGTATCTAAATCATAAAGTACTATTTAAATATACAAAGCCGAGACTACCTGCCCTTGACTAGACCAATGAAATGCATCAAAATGCATAGATATTTTGAATAGAAAAAGCTTTAAGAGGCAGGACGTCTAGACGGTCTTTTTTTTTGGTTTCCCAGAATGTGGCAGGTAGAAATCTATACAATAGTACCAAGTCCCGGATTTAGGGTGACTCGGGATCGGGATACTGACTAGAAGCACATTTCAAGTGTTTTAAAAACTTTGGCACACCTGGAGATTTATAAACTTAAGTTTTAGAAACTGTTTTGTACTTTATGTTAAGTCTTTGATTCATCGGGTACTATTATTTAACATCATAGCTCTAAATTCCTTATATTAACCAGAAGAAACAAGCTAATTTAATATATTTCGACTAAACTTCTAATAACTAATGTAATCTGATAAAACTAGATAAGTATTTCATAAATATGACACATTTCTCTCACCCAAATTAATGTCTAATTTTAAGTTTTCATTGGCACAAAATAAATATATCAATGGAACTTCACAATAAATAAAACTAGAATTAAACATAATATAATATTTCTATAAATATATCAGTAGGTGTGAAGTTCCATATAATTTTAAATAATATTACAATTATGAATAACTAATGACTACAATTGATCGAGACAGTATAATAAATCTTCTAATGGAATATTATATTCACGTTTTGGGTTCATCTAGCATTTCTTTAAATTTCTTAAATACATTATAATTAAGGAATGACGCAATAACTCTTACTGAAAGCGTAGTCAAAACTAACCCAACACTAGAACAAGAAATTCTATCCTCAAAGTACACTCCGCCATTTTGATTAATCGTGGTAAAATTCCTCTTCTTCCGTGCTTCTATGGGTGCTGGACAACTTCGGTGGGTGGGTATGAACTGGTGGTAGTCCAAGAACTCTGTCGTTCAAAGTGAGTATGGAAGCTGGGCAGCACCTAGACTTTCTTGAAGAGCAGTACCAGAGGAGACGAGACTTGTCATTGGTTTTTCTGGAGTTGACGAAGTATGTGTTGCCTTGATAGAGAAGCAACCTCGATCCACGCGTCGTTGAGATGTACCGAGCTACGAATACCATTCCAATGTTAGTCATAAAAATATACTTTAACATAATACTTCTAAGTGTCTAAATTTTACAATATTAACTTTTAATCCAAATCTACTCTAAAATTAAGGGTGCAACACGGGCTAATTTTGAAAAAGCGATGTTTCAATTATTCTCAATTATTTGGTCCATTTGACCAAATTATTTCAACTATATTTTACGTCAAATGAAAAATAATTTATTAAACAATTCAACTATAACATACATTTTATTATGCTTAATCTAAATTACATATTTTTAACAATGATTACAATAATATTTGAACTAAAATGGTTTAACATAATTATCAATGACATAAAAGTTTTGGTATTTCCATCATGATATACCTACAGTTATATATTTTCCTGTTAACATTGCCATACACGAGTTTTTGATACTTTATAAATTATCCGAATCGTATACTTTCAATAGTTCATTGATCGCAACATTTGTAAAAATCATAATATTATTTTGATATATCGTAAATAATATCTTTACTCTGATTTATTACATACTTCATTCATTGTATCTTCTTTAGCTTAAAGTTTCTTAACAACGTATTTAACTATTCATGAGACAATTTACTAAAATTTTATAACCTATCATAAATTTGCTATAAAATTATAACGAATACTAAAAATAGATGCCATTATTTAACAAAACAGCTACAACTCTACTTTGCATTAGATTCGTAAAATTCTCTCCACTTAACATAGTGTTAAATTTGCATCTACTAACACGCTATTCAGTGATTCAAATTCTATAGTATACCTTCTACATATTAAATCTAAGCAGCTACAACCCTGTGCCTATCAGAATTTGTATTACTATTAAATTATCTCATTGATGGAAAGACATGCGCAGTACGCATCTTCTATAAACGGAATGTTTTCACTTTTGTACTATATATAGAGCGCGGGTACTGAAGCACCCTGGAACATTCTAATAATAGATTTATCTATACGAGAACTATTACAACATACGATATGTAATGAGATAAGTTCTGTTTCTTTTTCATGCTTAAATATAACGTTTCTTTTGAATATTAAGTGATAGTTTCAATGGATTTATAAGTAGATTTATATTTATGGCGTTCCTGTTTCGTCATGTTGATGCGTAAATAAATGATTTGCTGATTCACACGTGTATTGAAAGAAAGAGAGCATGATATGGTTTTTTTTTTGTTTTGTCTTTATTCGACTACCGCTCGCTTTATAGGTACCTACTCGCCTTTTTATATCAATTCAAAGTTCCAATTGTACTTTTTATATCTTATTCTTAAGTATATAGCTCTATAGTTCCAAAGGAAAGTTCAAAAAATCTAAATATACAATTTAACAGCCACTGGAATTTGACTAGTTGATAATATTACACACAAACATCTGGTTGAATTCGGTATAACTAGGGACAATCTCAAACCGTTGTATTCAGATATTTCGATTGTAAAGGCCCCAGCGTATGGTTATTAGTTCATCGTAAACAGAATATCAAAGTAGCTGAATAAGAAGTGGTTAAACCCTACAAGAGCGAAAGAGACAGCATTATATTACTTGAGACGGATACATCTTGTAAATCTTGTAATAAATTTAAAAACCCAGTCTTTTTTTTGGTATTTAAGCTATAACTCATCTTTCGATTTCCTCGAGTTAACTAGAATTATCAAAACTTGCTTGTTTTCTACAAATATTTTTTGTCTTACGCTTTAAAATCACAGTCGGATTAATTGTGGACGTGGAACCTATCACACATGATAAATATATTTACCTAATTTTGTTGAATATTGCGATACACAACTAATGGCAAATTCATCTTTAAATATTGCTTCTATGCTATTTAATTTGATCCTTAATGTAACATTTATAAGAGTAGTTTTCCCATAAAAGTATATTTTGTGAAAGCACAATAATTGAATCCGGGAATTCTGTGATTGTGATTACTCGCTATTCAGATACTTCTTTTTGTATTTAGTAAGCATACAGTTGCAGTGTTTCAAGTTGCAGATCGCGATGGCGCAGTTAGAAGCGTGGACTGAGGACCTCGTGCGATGCCTCCACACCAGACATCGCATCTTTATCTGCCACGACGACCTCTCGCAGACCGCTACAACCATTCAAATCTACATCAATGATAACTTGTGGAATTTTCTTCTATATTATAGTTAGTGTAGCTTTTTACAAGATGCATATGATGGTGTATGGTGATATGTATATGGTCGTATAATGAAGATTCGGCTTCATCTACTACATAATACGTGCTTTGATAAAAATTGAACTTATATTGAGTTTTCTACAAAGATTTTCTACGGAAAGGTTGCATTTATTTTAGACAACTAGTCTTTATAAAACTCCCTAGCAAATTGTAACTTTTGAGAATATACACGATATACTCGTGTATTGATATGATTATGAGGCATATGCAACTCTACATATTTATAATAACATAGAAGTTTTGATTCCAGATCAGCAACAAACAATATTTTCAGTTCAAAAAACAAGACGACATTACCATCGAAATTATTCTAAAACGTACAACAAACCTAAATAATGTAAATAATAAACGACGTGAATACGTTAAATCGTAAAACATCAAGGCACGTTAACGCATTCATGCATTACAAATACTGAAACAAAAAATAGTCTGCATCAAAATATTTTATAGGGGCCATTAAGCATAACAGAAACATTTCGCGGGCGGCGAATGTAAAAACGACCTTATTACAACATTGGGATGTTATAATTTGACAGGCATGGGAGCTAGGGCATAGGGAGAGGAGAGAGGGGCTCTCGGGAGATTCTGGGGCATTATCGATTGGGGCCACCATCACCAGGATGACGGCGCCACGCGCATGCCTCGCCGCCGGAGCGCGTGGTATCGCGTGCCCTCGTGCCGCCTCCTCCAGACCTGTGCAGCGACCAGAATACACGAAGCCGCGACTCGCATTCACGACGCTGCAGCCCGGGGACCAACTGAAACTAGACAGCTCCCACCGCTGCCTGGAACGGAATATTACAAACTACGAGCTAATATTTTGTTCATTACAATGACTCATTTCATTTCTAGAGCGGATTGTATTATTGTGTTGTTTAATCATAGTTATTTTCCACAATTTTGTTATCCATGAATTTTGTTAAATGATGAAGTAATGAATAAAATAATTTAAGAATAAAGTTGGCAAATTATTCAAAACGGAAAAACAACAATACACAAACAAATTAAAATCTACATTTTATTCAACGTACCTACGTTTATTAGTCACAACAACGTGACTGCTAAATATTTCAAGTTTTTAATACTCTGAATCTTAATTAGGTGTTTATGTTCCAAATATCATATAACCTACACTTTAGGGAAATCTGATGTTTATTTTAACATTCAAGCATATATATTTATATCTAAAAGTTTACAAGTATCAAACTCCATATGTAACAAAATTCGATAAAGGATTGAGAGCTGCATATCAGACCTTTTGAAGAACATTTTAATAAACTTAATGATAATAGCGTGCAGTTCGAGGACAGGAATGATGAAAGGGTTTCGGAAGGGTCACTAATAACCCAAGTAATAGAGACACAACGTAGAAAGCAGCAAGTGGTTGTTGATATAGAGACAAGTGCAATAAAAATGGGCTCGCATGTGCCGCATTATACCACATACGACGCTAAAGAAATATGAAAGAATTCTCGAATAATTCGCAAATTATTTCTGAAATTATTTTCTTCTTATCATCCTTCAGTTAATTAGGTCAGTAGGGAATCCTTGTTAAGTATATTTTTAGATTTGTTTACGTTACAAATTATATTAATGTTTGTTTTTTTATGAAAGGAAAACGACCCTATAGCCTGGTAGTAAGTGATTATTGCTCATTTACCTCAGCAATGCAAAACGAATAGAAGGACTGACACCTATTTCCTATCAAATAACAGTATTCTAATGATACTAAACACCGTTTGATCAGTTAGCCGTTAAAACTGTACTAGAAACTAAATCTGGCTAAAGATCTTTCTATTTTACAATGCTAAACAGAAGTCCATGCCCTATTCATTGATAAGTGTCAACATCGTATATCTTTACAAAAAAACACGTGTAAACATCTCAAGTCTAGATACTCAGAAACCGTAAATTATGTACATAACAATAAAGGACATTACATTTGTATAGAGAACGTAAACAAACCGAATCGGAATCAAAGTTCAATAGATTGCGTCTTAACATCGACGTCCCATTTCCCTTGGAAACGCAGGCACCAGAGATATCAAAACAAATAGGCACGTCACGGGTGGATTGCGTAACTACAAGTGGGAAGCGGGGTAGAAGCACCCCCGCGCATCCTGCCGCCCTACAAAGAAAGGCCGATGCGTACTATGTCAAAATTAGGGCATACAGGGCGTAACTAGGCTATACCGCGGGATGGAAGGGCACGCCCATACGATTCCCCGTGCCCTGCCGAACTTTCTTTCATAACTTTGTAGGTTGTATCGATCCGGCACAACTGCGCAATTCATGTCTTTCATCCGATTCAATAACGGTGTATTATTTCTAATGCGTTGTAACATTTAACACAATTTTGCCGTTTAATATGTATTTTCCGAAACTTTGGATCGTTAATTAATGTGACGGTTCATGCGTAGGTTTGTTGTTTACAAGTATTATAACTGCGTTGTTTCTAATCTGTTTGTTGCTTGATGCTGAAAATTTAATGTGTGACCTTCACATTTATGTAGATATACTAATCTGGGTATAGTGACAAAAAAACATGTTATCTAATATATAATTTATTTAAGGGCCAATTTTGATAAACATGGCCAAGTATAAAGATAATTACGTAAAATATTTTTGTCAAACTATTAATTAGTAGTACGATAAATATTAGCTTAAAACTGTAGTCCATGGACATCAATAACTTTGTACAATCGATCACAGAGCAGTCGTTGTGAATCTCGCTTGGAGGTTGTATTTAGTCTGTGTACGACAGTTGAACGACTTTAGGTTCAAATATTTTGTTTATTTGTCGTGCGTAAGACGTAGTAGGGCAGCCACCCCGCTTACGGGCAGCCTTTGAGATAGGTTTACGTAAGAACGTCCCACGCCACCCGCCTACGCTCCTACTACGAGTTATTGCGTACTACGTTACTTTGGGAAAGGGAAACTCCGTTCATTCATTCATACCCTTTAATATTCTATTCAGAGTACAAACTTACAATTCAACACTTAACGTAGATATATTCTGAGTATCGCTACGATTTAGGCACATAGAGAACGTAAGATCACATTAGGGTACCTAAACAAAAGCTGCAAATGCAACTTGTCAATAAGAACAAATAAAACGCTAAATTAAGTACGAAGATTAGTCTGACAACATAGGAACTATGCATGACATATATTAAAAAAAAATAAAAAAATGTAAAAAAAAATACAAAAAATAAAAAATAAAGATGATCAATTAAACAAAATATAGCTGTACAGTGATCAGTGCCGCTATCTATATCTGTGATAAATATCCTTCCTTCTGACATATTTACCGTCAGGAGTGAAGTAATAGCTGGGGGGAGCGTGTATGTGGCGGCCCCGCACTAAGAACAAGATGTCGCCCACACCGGCGCTGGAAGGAGCCGTGATGACGTCAGCGCGACACCCGGCCATGTCCCGGGAGGAGCAGTACCACTGCTTCCGGCCATGCGCCTGGAGGTTCTTCAAGTAGAACGTGTACCCGTCGTGCACCAACAAAGACTTGCCCGACCTCGACGGCACGTAAACAGCCGGAGCTTCTGTACCAAAATCCACAATCACAAATAATCGCTCCCTATCGCTTATCAACAAATACATGGAATTCATTTATTTATAAATGATTCGGCAGAAATCTTAACATGTTTTTTTCATGGAATAATTAATAGTACTTTACATAGCTACTGTTATCAAAACTAAAACTAATTATCAAGTGTCACTCGGGTTACTGATAATTTAGGATCTTTACAATTACTCACCAAAACTTTGATTACTACATCGATACTTACTACTATATCCGTTTGAGATCGAGGAAAAAAATGTTTACAAAATAATTATATCATTTATTTGATGGCACAAATATAGTTTACATATATTTCTAAGAAATAAAATTCTAAAAATCATTCTAACAATACATTTAACAACAAAATAACCTTTAGGCCCTGAACAAAGAAAAATAAACAATATCAATTTTACAACAATGAATAAATTCTAAAGGAATGTGCATAATATATCACCTAGTGCAAATTTGAGACTAAAGTATGATTGTGTCTACTCCGCGGTTCTTGCCGTACTGTTGACACCCAAAGCCAACCTTTCTCCGTACATACGGAACAGTTCGTGCAAGTGCAATATGTATACGTCGCGCATGCATTGCAGAGGATCAGGCACGCGCAACGGCTGTGGTCAGCGGCCGTGATTATGCTGACCAGCCACCGACACCAGCTCGCTCTTGTAGGTCCTCAACGTGGCATTACACTGGAACTTGGCACGACCTGAACAGTACCACAGGACCTTCGGTTGGTTCCTATAAGCATTGTGGGGCCGGTAGTAATAACCGTTCAGAACCATTTTCGGGTACCCGCTCTTACTGTACACCATTTTCACTGAAATATCGAATCAAATTTTATAGAAGAATGGGATCGCATACTTTGGTGTTGTTAAAATAAAACGACAGGTTATTTTAAACTTAGATTTTATGTTCCAACGGTGGGCTTATAATAATAATATCATAGTAGGTATATGATCACAATGAATAACCGATTAATCAAAAAACGAAGCTCTAAAAAATTGTCATGTACCGAAAAGATCTTTAATAGTCAAATAGTGTTATGAGTATCATTTTTGCATTTGTGTCTTGTTTCAGAGAAGACGACTTTCTTCCCAATGGTGTGAAGCCTGGCTCCGCAGGCTTTCTGACACATCCACCTCCTCTTGTTCCGATAGCAGGCGTCCAGCTTGTACCAGAAACCGCCGATCTTCAACAACTGTCCCTCGTCGTTGCTCAAGTGATTTGGTTTCAAAAACGCTGTTTAAAAATGCAGACAAAGCTTATTTTTAATGAAAAATAGTAATAGTGTTATTTTTGCAGTTTTCTTTGAGGAATTCATAAAACGCAACAAGGGCGTAATCAAAATTATATTTCAGATTATATAATGATAACATATTACAATTGTAAATAAAAAAAATAACAATAATAATCAACAAAGAAATAAAAATAACAAATCTAAGACTAAAAACAATCTTTTAGACGGCCGAAACATTAATTATTACACATAAATAACGTAAAATATAAAAAATAACAACACGAATTAACAATTTACTTTTAGGTATACAATGAGATAAATTTTGTTACAAGATGTAAAACCGGTTACATCATCTAATATCCACTAATATATCGTTACTACTGGTACAATAAATTCTACAAATACACATGGTATATGAATAAATATTTCTATTATAAAACTATCGCTCATATTCTCGTCATAAGCTGGTATACATTTCTACGTTACCTAAACTACATCTAAATACAAATCATAAATATTGGAGTATTTCATAACATTGTCTATCAGTCGTACCGCATCCTACATCGCGGTCAATAAATAGAATTTTATAAAAAAGCATCAACAAGACGGCTACACTAGTATTAAAGCTATACAGTTGTATACATAATATTATCATCTAAATAATTTTGGTATGAGAATATTGCACATTCACGTTATACAAATTTATATTGTTTCTTGTATCCTATACATAAGGGCCGTTAAGGCATAATAAGGCGATCGAATTTTCTAAAGCCTCATCTAAAACTTACTTTGTTCATTTAATTTTTTTATATACTCGAGATCATACGACGTATATCGGAAGCAAACTTTTAGGCATTTATCACAAAAGTCGCGGACGATTGTTCGTGTCGTATCTCATAATGGAAGATTAGTAGGCGACGATTCGGCAAAACAAATCGATACTTCATTATTGGATATCTAACATGTTTTGTCACAATCTGAACACAAACAAGCCCAATTAAGTAAACAAGGAAGCGTTCTGTTCCTAATAATTCGTTTCGTATTTTGATCACTCGACAAACGCGAGTATTAAGTAAACTTCTCTAAATCTTAAATCTATCTACGGTAAGGAAGTGATTTTGGCATGGTATTAATTTATCAAAGTTTTTAGTTGATCGGTATAATATATCGACCGAAACATTAAAGGCATGAACAGTTAAATTCATAATGAACACTAATAGTTCCCGTGGTCACATTAATCACTATACTACGTTAAGTATAAGTGTGTGAATGTTAAATCGCGACACTCCAGGTCAGTGCCTACCGTCCAGTAGGCCCCGAACAAGGAGGTCGCGCCAGGCCTAGAAGAGTAAGGCCGCGTGAGGGGCAGAGGGCACGAGGGGTATCTGAGGTACAAGGGGATCAATCACCTCAACCGGCCGAGGCGGTGAACTAGCTACAATCTTATACTTGCCCATCGGATCTACTTGAAACTTTCTGGAGTCATGCTTCGAAGGATTGTACGTCGCTGGGTGGTTATGAGAGCCGCGAAAGTATACTAAACGACCATCTCTCAAACATAGGGCGACTTGACAACGCTCAGCTTTTTGGTAGGATCTAGCACAACGCCACGTGACACGACGAGGATGGGAGCCACCGTCTTCGTAGAATATGTGTCCATTCGCGACCAGGTGCAGTCCACCACGAGCCGATCTGATGTAGAACCAACCTGCAAAAAAACCCTCAGTCAGATACATGTCGATTTTAACAAAAATTCTATCACTATAAAATGTACTTACAAATTCTTTTACTATTTAAATGAATTATTTATTTAGCATTTTTACTGCACTATTCAACTAAAAAGCTTTATGATATTTCAATCTAGACAGCCAACTTCATAGATTAGTCTAGTTGGCTTCCACCGCAACCTTTTCATAATAGAATAGATAATTTAGTTGTAATTGAGAACAGTAATAGACCACCTCTTTGGTGATTCGAAATGCGTATCACTAGTATGTTTAAACTGTCAATACCAATTACTGTTCCGTTATCAGGTACGAGCCTGGTACCGAGATCAAAGGGTTGGGTGTAAATGAAAATCCACATTTAGTTTAGCGCAATATAATCATCTCTTTGTACTTATACACGAGAATGTCTCCCTACCAAACCTACACAGCGTAAACATCGACATCGCGAGTGTTGATTGTCGTCTGCGAAACATTTCCACTTTCAACGTCATTATATTCGTTAAATAGAACGAGCTCCATTGATGTACGAATTACAATGAAACTTCTCTTCTGATTTATAGCTCTGTTTTTGTATCAGTTAGGTTTCGCAGACGATAATCTTGAATACACTAGCCAAACAGATCCATCTCCGCTCTTTACTTATCCATAATACTTTCACATTTAAACATAAATCGAATAAAATATCTTATCACAAATAATAATACTTTAAAATAATACTTTAAAGGTTAACATAATCGTATACATCATTTATTGGTAGTAAACTGGTCTTATTCATATGGTATATTCTCAGTCAGTTAACGTCATTGTTGAAAATTAAATCTTCAGATATAAATGCTCATAAAAATCATTGTATAATTTCAATAACAACAAACACAGAACAAAATATAAAATGTTACAAAGTTCAACTTTAAATCGTTTTGTGATTCGAAACAGTTAAAACATATTTTTTATTAATACTAACATAGACTGCAAACTTCAGAGATCAGTAAAAAATAATTCTTAAATAATATTATGCGTAGCCGCCACATACATCACAACAATAGTAAAGCCGATAATAATAACGAAACGACTACATTTAAGTACCAAAAGCAAGTTCAGAAAATAATTAAAACATAAAAAATACATCTCACTAAACAAATACTTAATGCTAGAAACGTATACATGAGTATTATTATAAATTCCATCAATAAATGCGTTTTTCTACTTTAACAAGTCGTTAATATTACAAACTAATCGTATACTTGTCATGACTTCGTTTGTTAAACATTCCACATATCAATAATGGTGGTATTAAACTCGCCAAACACATCTTTATTTATTTATTTATAAAGGGCACCAACATGTTATACACCCGAACATGCAATACAGGTATATTACTTCTAGTATAAACTTAATGCTAACACAATTATAGGTGCCGATTGCATGCCTTACCTTTGTTTCATCAATTCTTGAGATCAATAACTTATTCTTTGACATAGAATAATTAAAAAATGTGTTGTATATATTTTGTGTGTGCTCTTGATCATTACACTTTTAGTAGCTCTATGGTACTCCCATTCCCGTCCAACGAAACGAGATTTTCGACTTTATTATTGTTTCTAAACTTCTGATTTAACATATCCTTTAAATATAATCTTTTGTCGTTTCATATTTTTAAAGCGTCAATTAATGTTTCGCTAGATGTGTTTATATAAAGTAACTAATCTGATAAAAGAGTCGGAAGGTGGCCCCAGAAGTTTTGTACTAAACAAGATAATTCTATCGTGTTTAGAGTTTTCTTGACTAGCATGTACTGCTTCATGATATCTAGAATTTTCTACTTTTAATTTATTTAAACTGGCCGATTTTGAACAAATATATTTGATGAGCACAATACCACCGTTTTCATCGTACCGTAACACAACGCGACATCCGAGCGATCGCAACCAAAACCGATCTCAAAGAAGACTATCCTTCCATCTCAACATTCGTTCAATATTATGTACAATCTGCGAATAAATTTGTTAAAAAAATAATGTAAAAGAATGTATAAAAATACTTATTACCGTAAAACTATCACTTTGTACAATTACTACAACTAGACCGTTGCGTGCGGAGTTTACAATAAAAACCATAAATGCACACTATTCTTATCACATACTGATCTAGTAAATTGTGGTTATTATTGCCATAATTGAACAAGTAACCAACGTCACAAAATATTTGGCTTGAAAAATATGGTAAACTATTATATTATTATTAATACTGACAATAAAACTCCGCAAACCGGAACGGTCATAACATTGTCGCTACTACATAAATCCTATAAAATATTCGTATACTTTACACAGCTCAAAAATATCTAGCAATAAATGCATCTACTCAATACAATACTCGTATACAACATCTCTTTGGAGAGTTAAGAGGGACAAGTATCAGATCAGCAAACTAAAGTTTGCATGACCTGACTGTCTGAACATTTTTAAAAGCGTATATATTGGAGTGACTTTGCCAACCACCGGCGTGAAGGCACAAGAGCAATTTCAACATTCCCTTGAATTAATAAATTCCCTCCTCATATACATTCGTTTTCTACCATCTGATCAATAAATACACTTTCTGTGATCAAATACTGTGCCGAAGTCCATCAACAATTTGTGTGCCGGTGGTTACAGATGACAAATAATTCAATTGACTTTTAGACCCAACACAACCCGTTACAAGGGCGTTTAGAACATGGGTCTCAGTGGAGTGGCCCTCACCCCACATGTATGCGCGCTATTCATTTGCACAACCCTCAAACCGAACGTGTGTACGGCAGCCCTACACCGTGGATTTCGCGAACATCTCCACCAAACTTTCCCGCTAGCTGCCCTGCCGTTGAAGCAAAATCTGTGAGCTCCGACTTCGATCGCAGGCTTTCCTCTCTTGCTCAGGCAGTAGCGGAATTGGCCAGGAAAGCAGGGAAATGGAAACGGTAACCCCAACGTTGGTGTAGTTTCGGGAACGTTGCCAGTACCTGCAACTAAACTTAGTAATTAATACCTATTTCGAAGGACGAAAGCACACCTTATTTATATTTTTAGGAAATCTAATTAAATAAATAGTAGGAAAGATAAACATAATAAATGAATTTGAATAAACTCTCAGTTCGCAAACATTTTATTTGTTTATAAGACTAGAACATTATTGCTTTTGCCAAAAACACTTTCAATCAATAAAATTTTCATTAACTACAAGTAAACTACATCTAATATAAATATCACTATAAAACATTCGAAAAATATATTTTAAATACTTAATTTCGAAACAAAATTGCACAGAAAGCCAGGTTACTAAATCTCACGACGATGACGAAGTTGGAATCAACCGTACACCAATTGTACGTACCATCGTCATTTCAAATGAACCGTAAAGATAACAAGAAAAAAACAGCTGAAATGTGGGTAGTTCTAAAATGACGTATTCATGATATTCTTTTCGTTGTTTAGGTGCTAATACTTTGACTAGGATCAATAGAAACTTATTTTGACTTTACAGATTGCACAATCAATTACCTAATATTATTTAAAAGCAAAAAGAGACTAACAATTTCATTGCTATTCATCATAATTTCAAAGAACTCTATCACAGAGCTCATACAGAAGAAAGTCTTTGAAACCATACAACTAAAATAAATCAGTTTTAATATAAATTCCATTTGAGCTTGGATTCAGTGACTTAACCACACTTTCCTTCTTAAATTTTACATTATCCGCAATATTCTTTTTTGTGCGTATACGTCTTCTATCGTGATATTCATGTTTGTGGCCGGAACCAACAATGCGGTTGGCCTGTGTAACTATGTAGGACTTGCAACCGCCGTCCGATTTGATACAGAGCCATGTGCACCTGCCGCCGACTGGCCGACCGCTCTTACGGAACCGGTGCTCACCCACCACAAGTACCGGATTCCCGTAGCGAGAGATGCCCCAGTAAACTGCGAACATAATGTAGCTACCACTAATGCTTTGAATTAAACTATACATTGTTAAATACATTGATTCACATATTATATGAGGGTAGTTCTAAGACGAGCGTTCTACCCAAAATAAACTTTTTTTTTGAATTCGCTTCATCGGCCTAGTTTTAACAAATGAATAATTATTATCATAAATTTATCATGAAAGTTATGTTTAATGTGCGTGATTGAGACAAACAAACCTCTTTACGTTTATAATCTGCGTGCGATGGAACGACCACAGAAATAAAACCTATGAGCAGCACAATAAACGCAGGAAATAAAGAAGAACGTCTTTGACACTTTTCAGCTTAAAAGCTCTATCGTAATTTTCTCCTATACGTGGTCTTTTGTTTTCTTTTAAAGTTTTATTATTTTCTATTTTTGATTTTTTTAAATATCTTGATAGGCAATACCCGTATTAAAAACAGCCGACTGAAGAAACCGATTGGCCTAATGATTTGAGACTTACGCTAAGCAACATAATGCAGAATAACGGTCACCTGCCGCAGTTTGGTCGACCTTTCTTTCGTAATCGAGGCTATAAGTACCAAGTCCCCAACTCAGTAATCAATTTAATACTCGAAGCCCTGCACCTAAGGTACAAAATTATGTGTAACATTGGATATTGAACCTTATATGATGGGCATTAAAATGAGTATAACAAAAATTGTAACTAATCGAAAACGAACTTAAGCAAACATTTATTTCTTTTTAGCTCTTTGTGGCATCTGGACAAATTAAATACAAATAAATTTGAAAATAACCTATATTGTAAAAGTACAAAGTTTCCACACATAATATCACACATAAAGCCCGTTATGCATTTTATTTTTATGACACGATTAGATTACAAACTACTATAGCTTAACAATAATGTCTTTTACATATAACACAGACGAAAAACATGTGCTTATAAGACACGTTTGTATACATTTAGTCATGGTTTTTCGTTAAAGCAATTTACAAACTACAACTATAATTTTCTACAAAATATTAGAAATGCAATGATTATACATAATTTGCTGGGTTACAGAAGGTATATCGTACAAAAACCGTGTTCACATCACAGTCTTTCTTATGAGGATGAGACAAAAGAGATTTTCAGTCTTTTGATACATTAAGGACTTGAATAAAATCTACTCATAAATTCATTTTATCCTTTTAAATCGTATAATTTAATAAAATATGACGAAAATTCATTTTTAATACAATATTTAAACATAGTGATTAAAAACAAGAGAAATATTCAAATTTGTTCGATTTTAAGTTTCCACAACATTAAATAATACTCTTTAGAACGGAATGTTAATAGTTTAATTCTTCCAAACAGCAACAGGTACGGTTGGTATTCTTTCTTCGGTTTTCTTCTCAGTGAGGAACGTATCTGGTGCGAAATTCGGTACATGGTTGTGATTCCCTCGAATTTTTACAAATCGTCCCTCCAATGTCGTTTGTATTCTGCACAAACAGCCCATAGTGTCCTTGTCTTTGCAAGCCCAATTTAATTTCTCCCTATACTGATTGTTTACCCAGAATTTATTGTTTTGGAAAATGAGGACGGACTTTCCAGCTCGAGAAGGCAAGTAGAAAACTGTGAACGAAAATTTTACTTTGTTATAACAATTTTTGAGCACATGTTTTGACAATGTGGTTTGAAGATGATACTTTATAAAAGAAATTATTAAATTAAAATCATGAATATTCTTGATCAAATAAGTCCAAATAGAAATCACTGAAGAGGCTCGTGTTATCCATGGACCATGACCACAGACGCTTAATTGTATCATTAGACTCAGCGATAGCATTAACCTCGTTTATAAGTACTTATTTGGAATATTTTTCACACTTATTCGACTAAATTATCGTCTTGATTAGACTAGGTTTAACAACATAAAAATCTACTAAAAATACTTTTTGCATATACAGGGTGTTATAATCCGATGAAACAATATTTTCACAGCAAATAGTATACTTGATGTAGAAGCCATCCACCAACTTTGGGTTTTCTAGGCATAATATATCATAAGTTATAACTAATCAAAACTCCGTGTGGATTGGCGCGTGATCAACCCTACCGTACTGACCTACACCAACGACTAAAGACTTAAGCCGGCTAGTCACCTCCTGTATCATAGAATATTGTAATAATACACGGGACAAAAATCACATTCTAAACAGGATACATTTTTTTTGCAAGGTAAGCATACTAGTCTTCACCCACCTGATGATAAGTGTTTATCTTACTACCGCCCAAAGTTTATTGTTTTTTTTCTACGTTATTACAAAATATCGGCATGGTCATATTATTTAATTAAAAAAAGAACTATTCGGTATAATATTGTTAGGGACTTAAAGACAAATCTACAAATTTTTGTCTCAACGAACAACACAACGATTTATTTTAAAGGTATTCAATTCAACAGAACTCGTTATTTTGGAGAAGACATCACAATTCCAACTATTTAAAACAAGAAATTAGTTTTTAAATTGTATGAGCATGTTCTGAAATTACGAAAATTTGTTAATAATAATACATAATATTTTTTGAATACTACCGACACATCTGTATGTGTTTATTCTATGCCTATTTTGATTCTCCGACTCCAAGTCCACGTGGACTGAGTCGGTTCCGTCAAAGGAAATTTCGGCTAAACAAAAGACATTAAAACGAAGCGCTATCTCCTCATTGGAAAGATTATATTTTTGTAAAATGCCGATTTTCTATGATTGGTTAATTATTAGGGTCAATGTGAAATGGTATCCGCCCATAAATAAATAAATATCGGCAAACAAATTTGAATGGTTCCGTCGTATTTTTTTGTTTTATTTTTATAAATTGGAATGAGTGAAATTAAAACAAATCATTTTCGTCAATCGATGATATTATGGGGTTCGATTAACGCTCGACGAAAAAATTGAGTGCATATCACCCACCCTAAAATTTTTACAACAAATAAAGTACTTTACTACACACTTTAGTACACTAAATCATGTACCTACAGTACCTATTAGATTTTCATATGTAAGATGTGAATACAATTGTCAGTTAACAATATTATTCGTTAGCCACGCGAATTCATTTTCTATTAGTAGGGGTTATTAGAGTACGGAACTCTAAAATTGCACCTTACGAAGTTTGCAGTACAAGTTAAAACTAAAATTCAACAAAAATCAGTCAGTAAACTCTTGCATTTCGTCCAAAGTAGTTCAGGATAATTTTATTCCTGCCCTGTAATTTTCAATTCTAAAAATATGTCATCACCATACTTGAATGCCGAGTATTACGACACGCTTTTAAGTGTTGGAGCTGCAGATGGAAGCTACCACGGCGGACGCGAACTTTACCGACAACGATACGTCGTCGGTAGACCGCCTTCCGAACAACGAAGACTTCCTTCTTATACGTGTTTTCGGAACTGTGTAGTGCTAAAAT
The DNA here is from genome assembly GCA_030269945.2 of Trilocha varians. Lineage (NCBI taxonomy): Eukaryota > Metazoa > Arthropoda > Insecta > Lepidoptera > Bombycidae > Trilocha > Trilocha varians. The sequence continues at coordinate 2,890,022 of AP028259.1, forward strand.
GTGCTTTACAAACCTATCTGTGTAGTGCTAAAATTCGTTTCATAAGTGACAGTGTAACAATAAACTTTCCATAACGTTTGTTTGACCATTCATAATTTCTTCATCAACTGACTGAAATTGGGGGCCTCTGAATAAATGGCATAAACTATCATTATGAGTACTGAAAATTTAAACGCGAACATCGAAACAATCGACGGACTTAATATCTCGATAATACGGTACATACTTTTACATAAATCTGTAGGTTAAATGTTAGTAGGCAATCTACTTTTTTGTAAAATTTTAATAAATTGTTATAATTTCTGTTTCTGTTTTATTTTCCACTTACTATGAATCGATAGGTAGGTAAGATTTTAACGTCGCTGAGTGCGATGACCTTGAGTGTCACTTGTAAATATTGCGCTACGATCGGATGCGCTTGTGTGTGTGAATACAGATGTAGTACGCTAAATGTAGGTCAGGGTAGGGTTGTCAAAAATAATACAAAATAATAATTTTTCAACTTTGTATGGGAAAATAAAGTGATCGTCTCCGTTTCAAAAGTATGTGTATATGATTTCAAATGTGAAATAGATTAAGCCCTTAAAGTATTGTTTCATCGGATCATAACACCCTGTATAAGTAACCTTTGGCAGTTATTTTCCAGTTTAATACTGTACTCATAAAATAACAGTTAAAAAAAAAAAGATCTAAGTTTATTTTTTTCATTTAAAATAATTAATATTACGTTCATGAGATGCAGAACAAAATAACAGTTGATCTCCTGCTAGTTGTTTCGTCGTAGAACTTCAGTTCTTCATGATTATGTTCATTAAGACACTGAATTAGTTCTCCCTTCTTATTCGAGCGTTACACGATTTTTGCGCTTCGAACATTGCCAAATTTGCTAATATGTTCCCCAAAAACGTATATACTCTTCAATCACTAAGTACTTCCTACCTTTCCCTGTAACATCTGTAACTCTAACATCTCTAGAAAACCAATATACAGGGTGTTAAAATCCGATGAAACAATACTTTCACAGCAAATAGTATACTTGATGTAGAAGCCATCCACCAAGTCTGGGTTTTCTAGGCATAATATATCATAAGTTATAACTAATCAAAACTACGTGTTAATTTTCTATTAGTAGGAGTTTATTATAGTACGGAACTCTAAAATTGCGATCGGATGCGCCTGTGTGCTTGAAAATGGCATATAGATATAGCACGCTACATGTAGGTCAGGGTAGGGTTGTCAAAATTAATACAAAATAATATTTTTTCAACTTTGTATGGGAAAATAAAGTCATTATCTCCGTTTCAAAAGTATGTGTATATGATTTGAAATGTGATATAGATTAAGCCCTTAAAGTATTGTTTCACCGGGCAACAACACCCTGTATATTTGAAATCTATTTCGAAGCAGATAAACTAATATTTGAATACTGATTCAATTTATTCACTATAAGAAATTACATTTAGGTTAGAAAAGTAGTCGTTATCTGACTTATAATTGGGAATTACGTACTAATTCAGATACAAAAAGTTCTACGTACATCAATACATCAATAAACTACGTTATAAGAAATATAAGAAAGTTCATATTTAAAGCAAATCTAGCCTGTAGTTTCCGACTGCATTTCATCTTTGGAATTTTTACGAGGGAGGGAATTTGTTTAACACCCTCAAAGTAAAAAGCGTAGGTATCAAAGTTGGCACCACAGGCTTGATTGTATACGCAATGATCATACGTATAATAAATTCATTACATGATTACGACAATCTACTCACTAAATTACGTTCAGATACCAAACATCAGTCACATCTTCGACTTTGTCGCTCCCTATATTTACACCATCCACGTATCAATCTCAATCTAAACTATAAATTTAAACACTATACGTAAGATTCAATTAATAAATTAGAATGACAAACAATTATAAATGCTTTCGTTTTAAATATGTAATACATCGAATACCACAATCATATTATGTTAACATAAAACCCGCGTGTTTATTTTTATCTCGCAAAATTATTTTCAAAAAGGCGAACAACTCAATCTATGACACAAGCGTCACATCCTACTGGCGTCTAGTTCTTCGCCTTTTAGGCAAATTTCAATCGTGGTTGTGGCGGTCATAGAAGAGGACAACATCGGTCTCAATGGTGTAGATGTTGGCCGGGCAGTTGGTGGCGACGTGGGCGCACTTCCAGCGGGTGCGTCCGCTCGGGTACTCCTTGTCCTTCACGAACGTGTACTTGCCGAAGGTAATACTTTGTCCCTGGCGCCGAGAACTACGCCCGAACGTGAACTGAGGTGACAGCCCCGAGGACCGGGGACCTACCGAACCAACAACACCTATCAATTCACATCCCGAGATACAAACATATACAACTAACATCAATCTACCTACTTGGAGTTCTATTCAAAAACAAACTACAATTTAAAGAACGTAATGGTTTAATTAAATACTAAGGAGTTAATACTCTTTATAAAATTAAATGTAACTTCTTTACCAATATTTATAAAAATATACGTTACAATACTAAGTAAATACCTAATTTAACAATTCAATAAGGAATGTTCAGTGCATCAATTATTTTAATTGACATAATTGGTCCCATTGTTTCACATAAGGCACTTCATCTTACAATTAAACGGATGGAAGTAAAAAACCATCGCGTTATACCAACGATGAGTTTACAATTTTAATATCATAAGTACAATATACCTACAAATCGATCTCAATTCATGATCAAATCTTATCACAAATCATAATCCAATGTGCGCTTGAGTTCCCAATATATAACTTAAACTCACGTGAGTCATCCATCTCACAATGAAAACAAATATACCATCTACGTAACATTAGTATAGAGCACCAGAAATTGTAAAAAACAAGTCGTCATATAAATGTTCTCAACTGGAATGGATTCTGTTTTAGCTTAGAAATAATAATATTATATTTACAACCTAAAATATTGTCTAATAATTGCTTCTTAAATACATAAAGAAAATAACACGTGAGCATTTTTTCATTATTCTATTTTCGGTGTGAGGATTCCAAGTTCTGTCAAAGCCGGAGGTGTGTTTGATGCGGTCATGAGAGAGCAAGGATCCTGGGGCGAAGACTTAGGGTTTTGTCTTTTAGTTGGCATACCCACTGCTCTAGGGGGGTGATTGTGCATCCCCTTGACGGCAACAACATTTTGTCCTACCATGTGTATTCTCGCTTTACAATTTGTTTTCTTAGACGTACACCTCCATATAACTTTATCTCTCAACTTTGACTCCTCGCAGAAAGGAAAAGTATTCACCATCATTATAACTTTGCCTCGTCGTGATTGTGTAAACTTAATACCTGTCAGGAAAAAATAACCGTCAGATAACTGTACACAGATTTGGACACGAGGTTATGCAAAGGAAATTGTAGGCTAGGGTGAAATAAAACTAGCGGTTATTTATAAGTACAATTTAATAATATGATTTCACAAAACATACCCCGTAAATGAACTTAAAAAAACCTTATGATAATGGTATAAGCATAAAATTACACTAAAAATTATGAATAAGTCTTGAATAATTTTAGTAAAATCAAATGAGGTAGATAGTTACATAGCAGATTTTGCCAGTTCGTGGGGGAAGCCGCGGTGATCGCGAGAACAAATATACCGAACATACACTACTTACGAGATTCACAATAATTTAAACGTGAGCAATTCGGCGTACTGTCCGATAAAACTTCTTTAAAACAGTAAAATTTAAATTGGTATACGGTATTTACACACACCTTAAGTTCGACCGCACCAAGCGGAATTGCATCGCGATTTTGGTTTAGCGACAATAATTGTTCTACTGATTGCACAATCAATTGTAAATCGAAAAGTGCCTTTACGTCAGTTATCTCTCATTGATGGATCCAGTATATTCAACGACACTAATGTGAAAACGATCGATTAGCAATCAATAGAAATCACGGTCCGCAAATCCAGAAGCCAAATTCGACTTGCAAACACACTTCATGGTTCTATCACACAGTTCCACTCAGGATGGTCAAACTTATACTTCGATTTAGTATCAGTGCAAGCTTTCATTTAAATTCAGTAGTTCATTGATCGTATATTATAATTGACGAATATTGTCAAATTGCTCTTAATATATTATACACATATAAACCTACACACATTAAACTTATAGTTACATTAAATTACAACTCGTAATCGTCACGGCTTCACTTTTTTTTTAAATTTTCTTCATTATTTTAACAGTTCGTATTTTTGGCTTAGTATATTAAACATCAGGTACAAGATCGTGCCAAATATTTGACAGGACATAATATGTTAATAAAACTATTGTTTGGTATGAAAAGATAATCAGTGCAACAATACAGTTGAGATCTTTATCGAAGACTACTCCGTTGATATCCTGCACACAGATCAAGATCTCATCTGAATGTAACGTTCCATATTGTCAGTCACATCAGCAATCCCAAGAATTCGACACGGTCTATTACCACATCTAGTTAAAATAACATCATACACATTATTACTTAGACCCCATAGAATTAAATCACCTAAATAACAATTAAAATTAGTAAAAATTTGTACTTAAATCAGAATTATACAATAGGTACATACAAAAGCGATTTGACGCGGACGCGTTGTGATTCCCGTCGAACACAATTTGTCTCGATTAGCAACAAAGCAAAAACAATTTATAAAATATATCAAGACAAGTCTCCAAAAGGTCCTATATTTATTATTATTATTTTTTATAATTAAAGTCGTGAACAGCGAATGCTCACAATTTAGTTAAAACTAAGTAAAGAGGTAGTTGAGTTTCGATAATAACTAGAGGTAGTAAGAAGGCGCTCCGGACCCTGCGCGGCGAACCACCCCGGTGCGCCAGATCTAACCTAACCTAACCTACACACTTAAACTAAGACACCTTACTCGAGTAAAGCTTCTGAGTATTTATTCTTGTATATAAAAATTGTATAATTAAACTAATCTGTAAACCCGTATAAAAGTGAAAGAGGTAAATGATTGAGCTTTAGTAGTTAAAACCAATCGTAAAGAGCACAACATCGAGTGCAGCCCGCGCAACGCGATCGACGCCGCCGCGCCAGCCGAGTGCGCACCATCCAAGACACCGTCCGATTATAACGTAACTACTGTATATTCTTACATTAAAGAGGCGGACGTCTATTTGTCTAAGTCGCAATAAGTATCTCTGAAAATTGTAAAGTATAAAATTCACAAAATAAATTAAGTAATTCTAAGTACAGTCCAGGGGACGCCGTAATTCTTTGCCTCGAACGTTTTTTTCTCAATCAGTCACCTACAACGTAATCGACGGCTTATCACCGCCGAACTCGACCTGAACACACGAATCAAATGTTGACATGTTTCCTCTGACCTGATGGTTCCTTACACTGACCAGCCTCTCCGCCTAGCGTTGCACGTTCATAGACGATGCTGCGCGGCTCCTATTAAACCAAACGCTAAAAGCGGCCCAAATCCAGATAACAACCAACTGCCTTAACCTGACATCGATACGAGTTGACATCGTTACACACACAGTTCTTACATACTTAACATCCTTAACATTCCTATTCGATATACGATTCGTTAAATAAGTAGACCACACCTATTTCCATTACATTAGATGACAACGCCTAACCTACAACCGACAAGTAACATTCTATCGTATTCCATAACTGGATGTCTCTCGTGTCTTTTCACTGGTCATTATAACACTCAAAACACCAATACACCTACAGAAACGTCGACATTACATTCCTTACCGACACTCAATAACCAACAATAGCCATCGCTGAATCCTAAGTAAACGATACCTTATCCCCTCTTAACTTATATTATAAATTACCCTAAATAAATTATACTATTATGCTTGCCAAAAGGCGCTCACAAAATATCGATCAATTAACGATCGAATTTCCTTTTCGCAATATTTAAATCGATTAATTCAATTCGTAAAACGTTTCTCGTCTGTGAAACAATCGTCGTTATACACTAGTCGACTCTCGTCTAATCCTCCTCGTTGCATGGAGTGTCGACAAGTAAAGGTTTAGCCGCGTTAGTGTGCTGCGCCGGCGGCGGCAGGGCGCTCGGGGATGGTTGCGGCGCCGTGCCTGTTGTTGCCGAGACGGCAGCAGTCGTATTAGCAGTTGCATTCGCAGTAGCCGTGGCATTGGCATGAGCCGCGTACAGAGCCAGGGCATGTTGCAACTGAAGCAGCTGGTGGTGCGGATCGAGGGGAGCGTTCGCCCGGTGTCCGCTCTGGTGAGGAGTACGGACCACGTATCGGCCGTCAGCGAACCGACGCACATTAGGCGGCGCGTGGTTATGGGCGTAACGGGAACGAACGATGCGTTCGTGACCTTCCGGACCTTCCGTGTTGACGTCGGCGAGGCAGCGAGATGTGAGACGCGAGGAGCAGTACCACTGTTTACGTCCGTGAGCCAGGTTGTTCTTCAGGCGGAAAGTGTAACCTCGGTGCAGAAGCAGCCGCCCTTTGCCGGCGCGGATGAAACGCGCTGCTGACAAACAAACAAGTTAATAACCTAGGCAAATACTTAATCTTAAAATTTTGTTTCACGTAATGCTCATTTCAAATTTTGTATTAGCTTTAAGTGAAACAAACTTAACTACCATGCATTAGGTAAAAACTAAAACTAATCTTAATATACTAACTTAGGTCGATAAAGTAGAGGTCAAGGATAATAAAACAAGGATCAATCATAAAGTTTATTATTAAAATACACTGAAAGAAATAAAACAAGATCGGAATGAATATTTTATATTTCACACAAATATTACATCGCTACATTGCAACACACCATTTGCCACAGTAAAGATTCAAAGACTGACAATTAATCTTCTCAAAATGAAATGACTGACCTTATCATTCTCTATGAGAAATATAGAATGAGCAAAATTATTTGGCACATACACATAAGAGCATGATTCACTAAATATAAATGAGCAAATGTAAAAATAAAATAACAAATTAACACTAAAGTAACAAACAAAACATTTTCTTTAACGAGGTCGAAAAAGAAAAGGAAGACCAATTTCGTGGCTTAATAATATTATGACTACTATTCCTACAAAATATAGACCATAAGAATATATTATCGATTCTAAGAAAATATCTACTTTCTAAACACTACTAGGTAAAACTTATCTTTGGCACTTACAAGAAGGATAAAACTATATCGAGAAGATAGTATCCGAGCTCCATATCACAAAGGAGCAAAGCATGTTCCTTAATTAACAACTAACATATAGTATTATGGCACAAAATTACAATAATCTTTTATAAATACATGTAGAAAAATTATCACCACTAGATTTGATTATTGCAAACATTAAAGTCATTTTTTTCAATAGTAAAAATATAAAGGTATTTTCAAGTAGTTTAGGTTTCCTCTACAATTGGGACACACAAAAGTACCATCTACTTTACTTAAAAATATTATTTCGTACTGTCATTTTTAGTACACATAATTATTTAATCTTATTCTAACAATCTAGCCATAAAATATGCGGCTAAATCAAGAACTACGATTCGCAATATTACACATCTGCATAGCGAAATATTTATTGCATTTTGTAGATCCAAGTCAAAAGCTTAGATCATACCGAATTACTAACTTCCTTGGCATACTCTCCTAAAATTACTAGAATGATATTATTTTCGCTTAATATAATCTTTGGTAACGTATCATTGTTGCTAATATTGCACTTACCATTAGAAAGAATCTAGTTTCGTACCATCCAAGCATTAGGATCAAAGTTATCAATGTCCAGATTTTGGTTGACCCTGGTCAACAGCATTGATGTTGGAGATGAAGATGTACGATGGTTTACCATTGTAGCGGTATGTTTGGTCATACGCCTGCCGCCACGGTTGGCGTGGTTGTGCTCGCCAACCAACTTGTGCAAGGTGCCTTTCTGCGTGTAGGCCTTGCATCCACATCCTCCCATGGTGCAGCGCCAACGCACAACTCCCGACCTCATGGTGTGGGCGGCGTAGAAGCTCCGGCCCCGTACCCACAGCCGCGGTCGTCCTCCAGGCCCCACAGAGAGCCGCACAAACTTATCTAAAGAAACAATACCAATTCATCATCAAAACTTCTTGACATTTATTTGTGAGATTAATAAGCAACATGCAACCGTAAGCTCCCCTAAATTATACACTGAACCAAGTGATACCAGACAGTACAATTATTAGTCAACATACATTGGTGAGAGATGGGAAATCTATACACAAAGGTGAAGGGTGGGCATATCGTTACCCAAAATAACATGTAAATTTTGTAAATAAATTAAACAGTATGGAAAGTGTACTCTTGTGTACACATCTATTGAGTGTTATAAATAACTTCATTATATTTATTCTCTTATATCGTAAATAGATTTCTATTGAGTAGTTAAGCCTTTACAATCACTATTCGTTAAATGTAAAACATGTTACAATAAATATTGACAAATGAAAAATATTCACGTATTCGCGTGTTATAGATATGATCATCAATGTAAAAATCTCAGACAATTAGAAACTTACATTACCTATAAGATCAGTCGATCATTTACAAATACAATTTATATTACTTAAAACAAAAATATTAATTTAGAAATCTCAGGTACATAATAAATTATCAATATGACTAGAATTTGGGATTTTCTATCCCGTGACTATCATTGTTCATCAACTCAAATTAAATATTATTATTCTTACTTAAATTATCACTCACTCAAATATTTTGTGCAAAATATCGGCCTAATTAACCAAAAATAGGAATATATAAGTTAATCACAATATATGTAATACAACAAATATTACAACACATGAGTATTCCAACACCACATTAGTAAAGGCAACATTAACACAACACGCTTTCTGTCACATTCATTTTCTGCTATAAATCTCTGCATCATTCATATATCTTTGACGATACGAACAGTTGTTTAGATTTTAATAAGCGATCAAACAATACACTAGGTCTAGCGTTAGGTTAGTCACAATTATTCATCAAAGATGGACTTCGCTTGAGTAGGGAATGTTGCATGCGTCAAGGTACGCTGAACCAATGCAGGTGGTTCATGTGAGTGTACATTACTAAGGGCGAAGATTTTGTCGTGAAGCGTATGAGCATAAGCTCGACAAGTCCGTCGCGTGCACCGCCACCGAACCTTGTTTTTCTCCGGGAAAACCTTCTCCGCATAAAATGAAAATCCCCCAAGCCTCATATGCCTCCGACCACGATTTGAAATCACGAACTCAACTGAAAACACCAACACTATCAGCGTACCGTTCTACTACAGAAAATAATAACAGCGAGACAACACTACGTACCAACACCAACGGGTAATGGCAAATAATACATTGAAATGAGGAAATGAAACAAATAAAAGAAAATAATCATTTATGTATTGGGAACTGGTACGATTTCAATTAAGCTCTCAATTCGTTCATGTTCATCAATAAAAGGAACGTGTGGATTATGGTTATGATTGAGTTTACAATTAACCAAATTTCCATTGAAAGTTAATGCCGTGGCAGGACATCCATGGCGCCTTCTCTTGCACGACCAGTACACTCTCGAGCCGCGCCTCTTGCGAGCTACGAAACCATAACCATCTAATACAAGAGAAGGAGCTCCACGTTTCGTGATTGTATAACTTATTTGCTTCTCTGCCAAACCTGGATGCAGAGAATAATTAACAAAAGACACCTAGAAGTAAGATATTTTATAATATTATTGGAAGAATGATACCACTTTCTTATTTTATTACCTTTATTCTCCTAAATCTATTCTAACTTAATGTCTATTGTCTACTGATCACAATTTTCTAACACAATCAGATATTTTATGATATTAAATGTCAAGCAGTCGATTCAAACGATCTCATTATCATTTAAAAATGTACCTCAAAGACAATATCAACTAAATACAACCATTTCTTTGACGGTGAATTTTATCATTGCAAATTTTATTATAATCTCACATAAAAATTGTAATCATCATAAAACACCAATACAACTAATTATTTTGTCAAAAACTTAAAACTGCGTTATCAGGTGGGCTGTCGGATCATCCGCCTGCTGAGGCAATTAGGCAATTAAAAAACAACATGGACAGCATCAAAAAAAATTCAAATTTACCAAATGATTGACATGGCGTATTTTAACTAATAATTCAATCATCAAGTCAAACTGAGGGGCAAGTCACAACTTCACCTAGTTCATATTTTCTAGATATTTTTTCCATATGATCTTCCATGTGATTATGGACAGGGTTAGTTATTTTTAAAACATTATTCTTAGACGTAATTCTAGCGCGACATCGTTTCCCATACTCCATGCATCTCCAGAAGGTCCGTCCACTGCGAACGCTGTCAGTCACGAAGATGTAAGGTTCATATATTAATTGTAAATGGCCGCTTTTCGTTTGAATGAAATGTAGGTCTCCTTTCGAGTTATTTGAAAATGCTCCTAAAACTGTTACCAAGATTAAATTAGTAAGCGAAACTGTAAATTATTTTAACAGTTTTCTTCAAATGAAACGCATTTTAGATTGTAACATTGTTTATTAATTTTAAAATAATCATTTCATACAACCCATATTCTGTAGCACTTTAGGAGAACTGAAGTTATTGCGTATTTTAAAAGTAATATCGTTCTAATTTTTTTCTGTATTTATAAAGCGTAAGCACAACCATAAATAGCAAAGAAACATATTAAATTAATAGTGATAATAAATAAAGTTAATTTTTTAACAAAAAATTGGATTCTATCAACTTCGAAACATATTAAATTACTAGATAATATCTTCATTTATTTAGTAACCTATAAAATAAAACACAGCAACTATAAATTACAACAATAAAGATACTTTACTACGTAAATTCGTATCAAGACAAATATGATCTAAATACTTATAATAAGTGTAATTATTCTGTTATAGTTTGAAATAAATATTTATTCTATTCTGTTCTATACTAATTTGAAATTAAGTTTTGTACAAAACTGAAAAGCAAACATGCGTAAAATAATAATAAAGTATTTCAATCGAAACAACGTTGGTATATTATAGAGCAAATTAACAAATAATGCAACGAAAATATTTTATTCAACACGATCAACAACAAGAAAAGCAACATCTAGAAATAAGTATAAACAACATAGCTGCTTTTTTGTTCGAGTCGAAAAATACTAACAAATGTATACTGTGAAATGATTTCTTCACGTCTTTTTATCAATTGTAATTAATTCCATTACCAACTACATCAGATTGTGCCAAGTTTGAAAGCCTATTTCGTTAATTAACATTATTTTGTTTTATTTTCATCAATAATTAACATTGAGTAGGGTGTCACGTTGCCAAGTCTATGGTCATGGAAACCATACCACATTATCACGTGGTCTACTAACCAAGGACACGCCAGCCCATGAATAGTAATAATGGTTCCATTATAATGTTATACAATAACTTTTCGACAGTTAAATAAAAGGAATCAAGTAACTTACTTTAGTAGGTACTTTAATCAAGTACAATAAGTAAAAACTCGATATTTATCTACTTGTGTAGAATAAAAGTATAAAATCGTTATTATAAAGTATGAGACGTGGTAGCCCAGTGTATAATATGTTTACATCTTATAACTGTGTACTATGTAGTTTTAAGCAGATTTTAATTAATTGAGATCGAGTATTATAAATAATTATGTCTCTCTATTATGAGCTACGTGTCTCTTATCTTATAGTTAGCTGTAAAAAATACATTTTTAATAAAATAAATAATTTTAAGATTATAGTAATCAGGATTTTTTACGCTTAAGACGTTTCCATAATCAGCAACTTAATTACAAGGGCAGCAGCAAAAAAAATAGTGTTGTGTGGAAATACGTATTGCTTCATTAAAAGTTCTAAGATTTTAAGTGTCAAGATTTTATTTTTGAGAGACTACTTTTTAACACTTTTGTCGGTTAATTTCGTTAAAAACTCGCTGTTATCTACATAACTTTGGTCGGTGTTCATAATAGTTTGATTCCTTGGTATATTTGATCAAAATATTTGTTTTCGATTCCCATTTTTAGATAATTATTTCGGAAATTCAATGAATATTTTCCCAAACCTTGAACTTGGTACCTAGTGTATTGTAGCGTAAAGTACGTCTAGAAATAAGACCTTACCATTTGCCATAGGTAATAAATTTTGGTCAAGTTTGTTTTTTACATTAATGTAAAATTTGTAATTACAAAAAAAGACATGTTTAATGCGTATTGCTACAGTACAGTTAAATCAGTAAAATCAGCTGATGAGCGCAGTTAATGACCTCGGCTCGTGTTTGCACACGTGTACGCGCCGGTTCCGGTTATCCTCACTATACTTATTTATTCTTTCAAATCTATGACAAGTCCAGTGGCGAAGGCTCTATGCAACCCCATTCCTATCGACTTCTGCTTCGATTCATAGGTTAACATCAAGTTGTACTAGGGGCTCTTCCAGGGCGACTTACGGTAATTCAATGAAAACTAAATATACCTATTTTTGTAACAGTCTCTTGTATTGGCTTCCCTCTAAGAAATTGACACTTCGCCGCTGATGACAACACTAAACGTTTAACTACTCGTCTCATGGCAAATGTCACTAGATAGGACAACTGTGGAGCATGCTTAGAGTATGATCGAAATAGCTCTTTTAAATTTTTTTTTCAGTAAACATTACCTACGAGATTTATAGTTTCAAAATTTATTCATCACTTCGACTACGTAATCTTAATTTGAGTAAAAACATATTATCGGCATAAAATATGAGACGATAATATAAGGTAAACAAAACAACTTTTGAGTGCTAAAGTCACATTGCGTACTAATTTTGGCTGCTGCCACACACTTGGCATAAGTAAATAATACTAATTTTGATTCGCTTCCCACTTGTGTGGTTAGTTGTGCTTTTAAATAATTACTTTTGCTGTTTATTTTATTCTATGCAAAACGCAATTCGACGCAATATTCAACTACCTCGTTTTCACATAGGCAAAACTGCAACTCTCTCTCTCTCTCTATAATGATTATAAACACCGACAAAAACCGATGAGGTGTAGGTTATTGGATATGTTTATGTGTGTCAGTGGCATTGTAGCTCCTAAAAGGATGAACCGATTTGCAGCTATAAATTTGAATTAAATATTTTTTTCACAATTATTTGGATTTCAAATGAAATGGCTTGACTAGTAGAATACTACACTCATTGATAAATTTCATATCTTTAGGGATCATAATTTCACACTTCAGGCTATGAAAATAAAGCTTCCCTAGTTTTTTTACATTTTTAATTTGATGTGTCTTTCTGCTTACTTTGAACAGATTGTCGTAATTTGTTGATTACTTTTTTTTCAGGAGGGGAGGAGTTATTTACTTTTTTAAACTAACTTGTAATGTTTGATGTATCATCGTTTCAGATAACAATCTCCTCGTGAGCGAATCATTTTGCATGGCTATCAAGGGTCTAAACAGTATAATTTCAATAATAATGTGAATTTTTATCAATATTTTATGAATTTATAATCTCTTATGGGTGACTAAACAGTTGGCTGTTGATCAAGTTTTCGGAGACAAGTGTAGCCAATCAGCCAACAACTATACAGTTGTCCTACAAAAAAGACCGATATGACATACAGTATATTTTAAACTTATTCAGACACTCGCGGCTTTCTATAATATTTTCATGCATTTTTAACGGGTTCTTCCAGTCTTCTCGTGATCATGACGTTTGCAACAACGTTGAAATATCGAGACAACTCAATTAATTAAATATCGTGGTAAGAACCCGTTAAAAATGCATGAAAACAGTATATTTTACATAATATACCTATTCATTAGTTGCAAAAAAATATATATTCAAATAAGCATGGATATTAACGACATTTATTAACTAGGAGTATGATCAAATATAACAATAAGTCGAAATCTTAATAAAATAGTGTCTCCAAAAATAAAACTCTTATAAATGTCACCTAAACACTTCGAAATAAAAATACAAATGTTATTAAGTGTATTCGAAAATGAAGTCATTGCAACAAGCAACACAATCATTTTTAAGAATAATAAGTCTTGGTCACTACTCTACTAACACTAAATATTTAACGGGTTTTGATATCTGTTGTATTAGTGCCATTTTAAAACCCATATAGTATATCTGGTTATATTTGATCAATGATTTTTAACATCCATCATGCATTGTCACAGTAAAGGATTAAGAAGCACTATTTTAATTTAACAAGGAAATGAGAGCAATATAAAATTATGGTCAGGAAAGGATCTTTAGGACTAAATTTGCTATAATTGTAATGGTTTTATTTACTTATTTTTGTAGATTGTATATCTTCTATTCCATTCATATTGAATCTTTAAGAGATAATATTAAAAATATATTTTTTATTTCAGATTATAGATCTACTTTTCAAATATTTTTTTCCTCATAAAAGGTTAAGGTATTTGCTGTTCTCATTAATTAATTCAATGATTCCAGAATAATAATAATTTTATCATGGTGAAAGTGTAGTTTAAGATGTTTTGTGTATTATATGTACAACCAATTCTGACAGAACTACTCAAAATATCTATAGACATAGGATCCTAACCAATGAATTTGTAGTGCCAATTTGTAAATCATTTCATATTATTGTATACCTTACACTCGTACTACAGATACCAATTTTTACTATCATATATTTTAGTTAAAATTGAGTTTTCTGATAAAATTATATGCCAAGATTCAGGTCACTTTTGTAATGGTTAATTACCCCTGCATAAAATTTTATCGAAATGGGGTTCATATTTTTACATAAATTTTGTGATTTTGTGACACATCTTTTTTTTTAAGCTTACTTTTCATCAAATTCATGTACATACTATACTGTTTTTTAGCCCATCTTAAATTTCACTTTCACTTTGAATGATTAATAAAATAAATGTTAGATAACATAAGCTATGAATATTTCGATACCTCCCATGTAAGTTGTTGTATCTCCAAAACTGCAAATTTACAGAGAGTAGAGCGTTTCAAAGATTCAAAGTGAACCAAAATCTGCATTCATTGTTACATCTTTTTGAAATTTCGTATTTAAATGTAATTTAACTCAAAGAATACAACAACTTATGTGGGAGGTATCGCTTTGTTATTTTATTCTACATTGGTGATTCTAAATTTATGTTTTCGCATTGCTTGTATGGGTTGATGCCTCATTTTTAACAAGCATTTGGAATCATTGATTCCAGGGACTCCAAAGATTCAAAATTCTTCAACAAACAATTATTGTATTATTTTTTTTTAATTATTGTATTATTATTTTATGGTACAGTTTTTTTTAAACATACTGGCACCATAATCGTAGAATAGTCGGTAATTCTTGGTAAAAAGTATAGTACTGTCTTACTGCAGATAATTTAATGAAATAATCTACAATTATTTTGGAAATAGCTGTAATTTGGTGACATACAAAAGAATACTTTAGTCTCTAGTTAGGGATGCAAAATTTGTTTATTTAAGTACTATTTTCTTATGCTTATAAACACACATTCTACCATGCAGTAACAAGAGGAAATCTCTCATGTTATTAATAATGATTCAAAATCAACTAGTTTCAGCTAATCAAGCAGCATCAAAAAATTGATGAATACTGTTCAAGGTTAATCGTAGTGGCTGAGAGGTTAGGTTAGATTCGAAAGATAATCTTTAAAACTTCAATAACAACTATTCATAATATGTGTAGTTTACTGCTTTTCCATAATGCAGTTATCCACTAAACATTAAACAAAAATATTGTGAAGTGAACAGAATATTGGGAAAAGATTAAATACTAATTTTAGGATATACAAAGTCCTTGAAATGCGTTATGCAAGTACGAATACTGTGAACCAATCTGATCCTTACACTGATGCTCACAATTTTGCAGTATTAATTCATTTGTATATTGAATTTTATTGACATCTAATAAAGTTCTTCCAGTGTTTTGTGCTATTCCAATACCTACTTTATCGAATTAATAGTTATAGCTCACTTACGGACAACCAACAAACAACATTTTTTTCATTCTAGGAGAGAGAGAACCTTTTTTTCTGTGAGTTCTTCTCTATGTTTCTGGAGTTTTTGAAATGAAATTGTTTAATTTAATTTTTTAACTACATTTCTTTTGGCAATTCGAAAAAAAATCACGAACAGGAAAGTACCAAAGTTTAGATTAGGAACATCAATTTGTTGTTTTTGTGATATTTTCTCTTTCATACACTACAATTAAAAATAATGTCCTTTAAATTAACATTCTTTGAATATTATATTTTATGATTCCTATTAGTTTTCTATTTAGATAAGTTGATTATTAGTAGTAATGTTGTTTACCTATCAAATTTTGTATTTTTGTAGGTCTACCTGACGTATGGAAACATCGATTTAATTAAAATTGCATACTGAATATAATTCTACAGTGTACACCCAATTCCCCACATTTTATCTCTACGAAAGTATCTCCAAAAACATCCTCAGTTTGTAGGTTATGTTTACAAGCTGACCGAAATAATAAAAAAATTACTACAAAATCCATCACAAAACTGACTATAAACATAGTAACATCAAATATGCGGTTGTTTTAACGATAATAATTACCAATGTCGAATGCATTTAACTAGAAACGTAGTTCTTGCAACGTACTACTTGACAACTTGCAGTTCCTAGTAAGTTGAGACTTTCCCCGTTCCCCCAAGCGAACAGTGATCTTAAAAAGAAATCTTTACATACCAAATGAATATTAAGTAGAAACAGTCATTCCTCACAGCACATGAATAATAAAATCACACATTCACAACACTATTACACTGAAAATTTCACGTAAACACGTTCACTGACCAAATGATAACAGAACACCGTTCTACAACTTCTTTATCAATGAAAGCACTTGTACACTGCGAATCCGTTTTTTCTATTAAATATTAAGTCCATCATCGTGACCTGGAGTACAGAATAACATGTAAATGCAAATAATTAGTAAACAATCCCGGAGTGACACAAATGCACTCATAGACACACAGCGTTTAGATGAACGACCACAAATAACGGAATTACGTTTCATTTCACGCAATTTTACAAAACATTCTCGTCCAATTTTGAACGTTAATATTTTATTAACTGACAATTTTCTGATACTTTAAAATATTAACAGATTTTTTGTTTTTTGTTTAATAATAATTTCAAATCATAAAATAGAAAGGAAGTTTTTATAATTTAACCTAAAACAAATCTGCAATTGATGGCAAAAACTTCACAATCTTATCAATAGATGGCAGCATAACAAGCACAAGAATTACTATTTGTATTCTATTCTTATTCTCTTATTCTCTATTATTATAAAAAGTAACGACACATAATAATAAAACATTAAATAACCCTTTAAATAACCACAAAGGGTACAAACGCTTAAATCGCATATACCATATAGAAATTAACGGACAAACAACACGCTTGCAAGGTTAACACAGATGGCGCTCTTTAAAAGTGTCCTTTTCTGCACACCTGGACTTACATTACTTGCTTTAGCTCTTTAACTCTCTCTGTATAGGTAACTAATAGATAAGATTAAATATTATATTATTTCATTTGACAATAATTATTTAAGTATTAAACCATTACATAGAGCAGTTTTTAGAGACAGATGGATCATCCCACACATAATAAACTTTTTGCATTGAAGGAACATATTGTGTTTATGATTGAACCTAATACCGGCGTTGAAGATACCTACCCCAAATCACCATAAGATAACTGATTTGTTGTTTTTCTTAATAGTGTTGTCGAAACTTTTTAAAGATTTTTCCTTTTCTAAAGGGCAGGACAGGAAAGGTTACTATCATCTTACAGGTTACTTAAAGTAACATCCCATCTCTAATATTTAAGCTACGCATAGTTCAGGAACAACTTGTATACTATGCTGGTCATGTTTCTAGATGTTTTATTTCATGGTTTTCCATGAGTTAAGTGAAGCCGTCATGAGGCGCCTATTAAACTTGTTTTACGAGCAGAATTTAGGGTGTTACAAAACAAATCAAGTTTAAGTTATTTCTTTATTTGAATTAACTTCTTCTTTCATGGATCGGATTTCCACACCATACACAGTATTGTTAAAAACATAAAATTCAGCATCAATTTAGTCTATATGACAGAGGCAACTTTTTTAATGGCTCTCTTTTATCCAAAAACGAAGATATAAATATTTAAGAGCATGATAAATGGCTAGCAACAGTGATGAAATAGGTATAGTTTTTAACAGAATTTAGATTGTGTGTTGTAGTTTTTCAGGAGGTACTTGATCAAAGTTATATTGATACCGGAAGTGAGAGCTATTTCTATTATAACCTTGGTGTGAATAAATGAATAGAAAAACACACCCACACTTATTCATACGTCTAGGTTTCTACAGGCACCTCAGACAGATTCAGTTTTAAAGACGTATGTGAACTTCAGTATACCGATTGTGTGATATAATAAATAAATGGCTGATAAAAGGTAATAACCCAAGATCTGTTATTCTGTCTTTTCGAAAGTGCTCATTTAGCTTCTATCATCCACTTAAAATCAGGTGTTCGTAATCAAATTTGATTAGTAAAAAGCAAAAACTAACTTAGGTGTGTTTACATTTCATCTAGTCTGTTCAGATTTAGGAATTGTTGTTACCTTGCACGGATATAGGCGATCTGTACAAGGTAAGAAATGGTAGCAAGCAGGTAGTATTTATTTCATTAGATATTTTGGCACCTATAAAATTAAATAACAATCGTACATTTGAAATTATGATTAATCTTCATGCTCTTAACATTACATACTTACGAATATTTCATACGTTTGGATAAAACTGCGGTATTTTCACCAGTTCTCCATTCCGTTCATACATTTACCTGTAGATATTATCATACCATACCAACAAAATCATTCCATTTATTTTATCAAGTGAACTTCTGTCCATACATTCGCCATTAGACTGTGCTCCGCGTCCAAAAAAAAGCACATTTTCTTCAAGGTTCATCAAGAATGAAATTCTTATAGAGAGATGAAAGCCAAACAAGAACTAGATATTAATTCCGTTATAACTTAAGGAATACATATTAGAATGAATTGGTTGAAAGCTCTATTGAGATACTACTAACGCCATCTATTGAGGTGAATACAAATTATCACTTCATGAGAACATGAAAAAAACTATAATAATTATAATGTTCTAGTAAGTATTTTAGATGCGGAAAATATAAAAAATATTGCGTAATTATTGATACCAAGACATTAGTATTATGTGAACAATTTCTCGTTTTGGATTTATTACTTAGACCCTGCAATTTTTTTTTTTTTAGTTTCCTTAGACCATACAGTTTATTTTCCATGTCAGGATGTCTTGTCACGGAAAACCATAATAATGGCTGCCTACGGATTGTCTATGGATTGCAAATAAAATTAAGGTACCAAGCTAGTAACTATCCCATTCACTGTATAATCAGTGCTTACAACCAGAAAACGTTACATTTGTAAGATTTCTATAAAATGTACAACCTCAGATTATTGAAAACAATATTCCGCTAAATAGTGAACCAACCAACGACCACCTATGACCAATAATGCCATCTAGCGAAATTACTAAGATATTAAAGAAAAAAAATATATGTAGGTTTAAGATTTCTCAAAGATTAACCACTCAATTGACATTACTAAATGCGTAGTCCTCAATCTTAGTTATGAAGTATCCAACCAAAACTTCAGAACAGTTTTGTTTAGGCGATCTATGGAAACCATACAATTTCGATAACGAAATTCAATAGAAGATACCTTTTTTTATTGAAAAAAACTTGTGTGCATCGTAAACACGTAAAGGTTTACCTAGGCAGTAAATGTAGTTCAGTTTTAATTCATAGTACACTAGTAGCACCACCTACATTTCGGATAATGGAAACAAATTTTATAGATTGTTCGAGTTACCAGTAGTGCCCTGTTGGCACTTAAAGGCCCGCGCAAATTCGAGACGCATCGGGCCACATCTCAACGCATCAGAATCTTAATAGACCCGTAGTTGTTATACAAAATGTATAAAACCGATCAAATACTGTTGCGACCAGTCTCTCCTCCATTATTTACGGTTATTGTGACAGGCCGCAAGCAGATTTGAAATACATTTCGTACGAACCTAAAGCCGGAAAGTGACGTGCGTAGAGACCTGCCCCGTGCAGTTATACCAATTACCTAGCCAACATGAGCGGCAAAATCCCTACTTTGAACCTACAATCAACCATAATTGCCAACGTCCATACCACGTTGAAAACACCGGTTCTCGTCCAACCATAAATACGGCTATTCAATTCTGTACAAAAAGCATGCGCACATTCAGTAGTTTACCCACTAGGAAGTGATTCGCTTAGCACTTATTATTTGTACAAAGCCATGGGCACAGACCGGGTCGCAATGCATCTATGCAGTTTCAGAATAGTTAACCTTGCAACAACCATTGCGATCCACTCATATATGCGCACAACTTAACTACTTGAATATGCGCACACCTCAATAACTCTACCAAGAGAGACCTATAACGCTTCGATATTTGGTACCTTTACCATATAAAACGACGTTACCTAACTATCAATGGTAATAGACATTACCCTAGGCTGTCATCCCTATCGGCACTTGCCTCAAACTGCAAACCATTAACAAACTAACTCCCTTCTCAAGGGATAACTGCCATTGCACCAGGCATAAACTTCTTTGTACCTATATCAGAACTTACCATACTTGTGTACCTTACCGTGCAACTTGCAATCGATTGTCATACCATTCTCGTACTCATACCTATACCATTTTGCCATAACTTCTACCGGTTACCTTCAGAACCTACCGATTTACCATGAAAACCTTACTCCAACAAACCAAGTGAAACAAAACCTTACCACCAATTTTATTCAGACATTGCTTTTCGAATGTAATCTCAAAGCATTGCCTGTTATCAAATACATTACCTGAAACATTGAAATCAGTTTAGTCTACTACAAACTACTTAATCTAACTTACAAATTTCATTTCTAAATCTAAAACCTTCATGATCCCGTTGATTTCGGATTGAAAGAACATTAGACAGGATCACTCCAGTGGGTTGGATTAGGACCATCTCTCCGACGAATCGAAGAGTTGTTCCGAGCAAGAAACAGCGAACCTACCTTGTGCGTCGCCGACTGCTCCACCTTCGCCCCCAGAAATGTTAACATCGCCAGTTGCAGAGCCATCAAAACCTAGAATAAAATCATCTTAAAGAAAAAGTCGATAAATCAGATACAAAACAGATATCTTTGCAGAACGTACCAGTCATTTCCATATTCGAGTCATCTTCGCCGTAATTAGTTTCATCATTATTCGTGCCATCTTCGTCATCATCCCACATGCTTTCGTTAACAAATTCAGGTTCCATTTTGGGTGCCACGGAATTGTTTTCATCTTCGTCCGGTATCGTTACGAATTCATCTTTCGCAGAACCAGATGGTCCAGCTTCCAATGGGTCTACACATTTCCGTTTCGCAGGTCCGCTTTGTGAGGATGACGAGTTATTTGATGCTATTGACGGCCTGTTTGGCCTCTTAACGGCTACTGGAGTTGAGGAGGGCTTAGAATCTAGATCAGTCTCTAACTTAGTCATAACAGATTGTCTTTGTTGTGACGACCTGGGGCCTGGCCTCGAAGTCGGCTTTGGTTTGGATGGCGTGGAACTTTCTTCATTTTGATTACCGGTTAAACCTTTAACTTGAAGTTGTTCCGCTGTACTAATAAATGACGCTAATTCTTCTTGCTTAACATTAACTTCACCTTGATACATAAACTGTAATAAGTCTCTTAGCGCAGAATGACTAACATCTTTTAAAAATACTGAAACAAAAGAATAAACAAATTAGTGACAAATTAACAAAACTAGAAACTTCAATAGAATTCATTTCGAAACAAAACGTACCTATCGGATGTTGTGTTGGGTTCATTTTGAACATTTCTTGAAAATAGGGAGAACATACTGATAGAACTAATTTATGTGCTTGTAATAATCTGCCTTCGGCAGCCAACGTTACATCTACGAGATCTCCACGCGACAGCAGGCCGTGAAAGCCTGCTGACATATTCGCGTGGAAATTGTTCCAGCATAGCGAAAATTGTTCGTCCGACGCCATGATAGCGACGACTCCACGTGGAACCTGTAAATAGAAATTATCGTAAATATCGACACATCACACATTCACAATGTAAACGGAATAGATAAGAAACAAATAACGTACCTATCCTAAGCTTTGTACTTATAATTCCGGTAAGAGAATCATTTGAAAAAAATATAACTCAATGTTCCCAACTGAGCACTACACACATTTCTAAAGTACGTCCTCCCCGTTTGAATGATGTTCTTGATCTGATGACGCAAAATCGACGTAAACTGTGTCGTCAAAGCGACGAGGTTGAAAAACTAAAATGGACGAAAATTGTTTCTCTGTTTTTGTTAGAAATAAAGATAATCATGTACTTTTTTGATAAAATACGATTATATTTAATATAAGTATACTTTTCCACAGTGATTTATTTATAACATTTTTAATTTTTATGTAT
This sequence comes from Trilocha varians, assembly GCA_030269945.2. Classification (NCBI taxonomy): domain Eukaryota; kingdom Metazoa; phylum Arthropoda; class Insecta; order Lepidoptera; family Bombycidae; genus Trilocha; species Trilocha varians. The sequence continues at coordinate 2,912,699 of AP028259.1, forward strand.
TTTCATTTCAGTTTGACATAAGAGCTACTGATTTGGACAACGTAAGGTATCAGTACAACGCTTTGTCTAAAGAATATATTTTAATTTTTATTTTGAGTTTTGTCAGTTTTTAAATTCAATTATTTTTTTTAATTTTATTGAACGACTAGATGACCCTCGCAACTTCGTCTGCGTTACAAAGGGGTTCAAAAATTGTAGCCTACCTATGTGTTATTCTGATGTATAAGCTATATTGTGGTAAAGTTTCATTCAAATCCATTCAGTAGTTTTTACGTGAAAGAGTAACAAACATCCATACATCCATACTTACAAACTTTCGCCTTTATAATATATACTAGATGACCCTCGCAACTTCGTCTGCGTCACAAAGGGGTTCAAACAGTACTCTTAATGCTGTTGCGATATTATTTGCGCGGCCCGGGGAGTTTTATACTCGTAATAACTTCTAAACGAAAAGCCCGATTGGAATAAAACAAAAAGTAATTTACTTCTACATTAATACTCTTGATAACAAAATACTTTATTTGGATAAGGATTAATATAACAATACTAATTTAACGTTAAATTCATTCTTCGGACGATTTATTTATTTTTTTGTTCATAAAAGCAGTTTTTGTGACTAAACTATGATAGTTAGATATATGCTGTCGCGGACTTTTTTGTTTGTCTTCAAAAGACCTAAAAACCCGTAGTACATCATTTTGTTCTATTATCAATAGTTTTTGCAGCGTACGCATAAATAGATTTCGATTATTCGCCTTGTGTTACATATTCGATATTTTCATACGGATCCCTATTTTTTTTGAAAATAAAATATAGCCTATAACCTTCCTCGATAAATGGACTTTCCAACAGTGAAAGAATTTTTGAAATCGGACCAGTAGATCCTGAGATTAGCGCGTTCAAACAAACAAACAAACAAACTCTTCAGCTTTATAATATTAGTATAGATTCATCATCGTAACAGATATAAAACAAAACAGATGTAAAAACGATATGTCTTCTGGCAATGCAGAGGTCCATGAGCGACGGTAACCGTTAACGATCAGGTGGGCCGTTAGCTCGTCTGCCTGCGTGGCAATAAAAAAAAATAAAAAAATAAAAATTGGAGAAAATATTGTTTCGTATGATTCTGGAAACTTTAATTTTATAAATGATTAATCGGGGCGTCGTATACGTAGAAACTCGTTTTATCGAAGTACGATTCATCGAAGATTCATTTCATCGAGTGTTCGTTTCACTGAAAGATAGATTCATTGAAGGATTGTTTCATCGAAGGGTTGTTTAATCGAAAGATTGTTTGATCGAAGGGTTGTTTCATTGAAAGCTCATTTGCTCGAGTGGTCGATCCCGCGAAAAGAGGTTGTAATTTAAGCTAAGTACACATGTCTCATACACTAAATACAATTTGTGTTACTTTGTGACCGAATTCTAAACGGATGATATTATCAAATTGACTGGTTGTTGTTTGTTAGTCTCGCTAAAAATCGTACGACTGAACCGATGTGGCTAATTTTAGTCTTGATTTATTCGTTGAAGTCCATAGAAGGTCTATAATAATACAGGTCTATTATTATACGATAAGAAATTTCACGAGAATAGTTTTAATCATTCCGTCTTATGTGACGCATACGAAGTTGCGTGGACCAGCTAGTATTGAATAAATATGACGATGCAGATGCGCCTGGAGCAGTTCTATCAATTCATCGGTATAAATCCCGTCGTATATAGTTTTGTGACAGTATCTAACTCGTTTACCACAAATTAGTACATCGTAATATGAGTTCGGTTCGGCAAGCAGGAAACAGTTACTGCTTTACGTCAAGCCAAAGTTAGAGTCCCCCTTTCTCGTGCTAGATGTAGAACCTAAAAAACCCTTCGGAAAGCCTACCAACCGAGAGAGCCGGGGGCGTTTCGCCGTTTGCCGTGCGTTACATGGGCAAAAAAATCGTTTACCTGCTTTTGAAGAAGAAAGAAAGAAGATAGAAAATCATTTAGGGATTTGTGACACAAACGTGTTATATTTAAATGATTTTTTTCTACAATAACACATTAAATACTTTATAAAGTAGGTACACTTTAGTCATTGTATCATCAGCTTTAAACTTGACTGACAAAATCAATGAATATCATTGCAACCTATTTTCGCGGGATCGACTACTCGAGCAAATGAGATTTCGATGAAACAACCCTTCGATGAAATGAACCTTCGATGAATCGTTTTCGATGAACTATACGACAGTAATAATACGAAACCCATACGAAAATTATTTCAAAATGCAATAAAGTCTTTTTTTTTTCTAATTTCCCAAATATAAGTCAGAATTCATTTAATGCTATGGTTCATAACAATATAAATATATTTTACTCAATTTTACCTATTCGAAAATAAAATTAATGAAAATTAAATTCATATTTTTAAAACATCGTCCACACAGCCGGCGTGTTGAAATAGAGAGGCACATGCTAGAAAGAGATAGAGTAATCCACAAACTGCTTACAAAAATTTTATCATATAAAGTTATACTCTATTTCCGTTGCACCAGATGTTAAAATGGCATATCACAACATTGCACAGTATGGCCGTGCACAAAGGAAAAAAACTAGATTGTGGAAATCTTAAACTCAGGGTTTTTTGTTTTTCGGAGCAGTAGAATGGATACTTTGACATTTAATATTAAAATCATTATTTTATAATATAATGCTTTGACATTGGCTACTAGTTTCATCAATTATTTTCAAAATTTACGATTTTAGGGTTTTGCATAGAACTTAAACACTTGGAAGCAACACCATGAATATAAGAGTAATGCCAATTTAAATTAATTGTGTCTGCACGGAAATTTGCTCGATAAACTGAGAGAAGTAGTACTCTAGAATCTAAAAGGTTAGGTTAAAAATACGCGCACATTATTGCGGTGTATGTCGTCAATCGTCATGTACTCGTGTCTAATCGGCCTGGATTTGCTTTAAATTTAATTCATTAAATATAATTAGAAAAAACACCGTAAGCTGTATAAAATATAAACCTATTCATTCTAGTTGTCATTTAGATTTAAGACTACACAGTAATAAAATTAGAACGAAATTATTATCTCTGTAAAATATGCAACAATAATAAAAAATTGAACTAAATTTTTAATAGTAACGACAAGCCGTGTCGTGGTTGATATTGACTATTGCCACCCAATTGGTACAAATAAATAAAGAAGAGTCTTTTTGTTTTATTTATTTATTTAGTTGAGTGGAAATGATTTTACTATCGTCGTTATTTTTGGAATTCCTGATGCTTTATTACCATGCATTCTAGTTACGAGATTCAGTCGATCTCATTCTATGCGCCAGTACGAGATTTTGGAACTAGAATTGACATTTGAATGCAAATGGCCGCCGTGCTTTTGGCATGACTAGGGTGGTGAATAGTTTTCATCGAAAACAAGTATTGTCGAAAACAGTAATTTTCTTGACTAGTTTTAGGTATTGCTTTATCTAATGACAATTGATATTTCTTTCAATGACATGTAACCTAATTTTAAGTTTTTTTAGGATTAGAAAACTCAACTCAAAAGGTCAATGATACTGATTTTTTTTGCTCAAGTAAATGTAGTTTTTTTGAGTATTATAAAACGCAGATACAGATGCCGATTGGTATTTGGATATCAATGACCATAGTGTCTTTTTTGTCTCAACATATAAAAACTAGTTACCTGCGTAACTTTGTCTGCGTCATAGAAGGATACAACATAGCCTATAGCCTTCCTCGATAAATGGACTGTCCAACTGTGAAAGAATTTTTCAAAGGCGGACCAGTAGTAGATTCGAGATTAGCGCGTTCAAACAAACAAACAAAGAAATAAACAAACTAGCAATATTAGTATAGATTATTTAAAACTAATGTAGGTTATCAATTTCGAATGTTGAGGGTTTTGTGTCAGTTATGAAATTTAATGAACTATGAATATCTAATAAAGGAACGAAGCTAATAAGCATCAGCTTAGTAGTAACTGCATAAATTACGTTCAACTATTTTTTAGTAATATTAAATACATAAATATTAGTTAGCAAGATTTATTCCTAGAAAAAAGGTGCTTTTATACTAGGATCATTGCTAAAAAGCTATTACATTCTGTATAGTACTACATGACCTTAGCGATTGGAAACAATCGACAAAACGTAAAGACTGTCCCATCTCTAATTTAGTTCCGAATTATCTCGTAGTGTTTACAGCGCCAAAATGTCGAAAATGAAGTTGTCGTCAGCGGGTAGTAATTCAGTGGGGCTATTACAGCTTTGTATCGTTATCGTAAATGAACTAAATTTTTTTTACAATTTGTTTACGATTACGAATTTTCTTAGAAAGAAACGTGGTTGTGCGCATGACCACTAATTGTCATAATTTTGAATAGTTTGTGTAAGGCTAAGTACACAATGGAGATTTTTTTCATAAATGCAGAAAAAATATGAAAACATCAAGATAATCTTCTTTCGATCTGTGGATACTGATAACAATACGTTTGTCACTAATTTGAAAATAAGTTGGAGACAATTTGGAAGAGTTCTGGAGTTTTGGCATGAAGACCACTTGCTATACGTAATATCGTTACACATAATGTGTTTAATGCATTTTTAGTCATTTAACGGTGATTGATTTAAATATTTAACAATGTGAAAAATTTTTGAATGTATTCTAAGCCTTTAAAAATTTCCATGGTAACGAAACCGAAAAATAACAAGTTAAAATTGGTATTACAGACAATTTTAGGATATTAATTATGAATAATTCGTCACTTGTTTATCCGAGTTTATCGTTTATAAACATCAAATGAAAAAGGTACCTTTCGGAGTATCTTAAATGATTTTTAAGTTTACAAAGTTGAAATAAAGAACGGATATCGTGCCTAAATATCTAATGTTATGAAAACTATGTGAACAAAAATCACTATTGTAGCGAGAAAGTCAAAATTGTTACGTTTTTGTGCTATCTTAGATTTTTATCACTTTGAAAATGTAATAGGTACAAACAAAATAAGGGTTCATTTCATTAGGTACTGGAAAGTTAAGTATTATAATAAGGAAAATCAAAATTAAACTACAATTCCGAAAAATAACATGTTAATGTTGCACTTGGTGGGTACTGGGAGGCAATGCTTTCTCAGGAACTCATAGCATCGATATACCTCGCACGCTATGATATGTCCTTCACAGAAATTCAATAAGCTCTTTTATGGTAGGCGCCAGGCTGTTGATGGCAGCAAATCTCGCAAGTCACAGTAGCTGGTAGGACCGTTAAGAGTGTAGGAGAATACCGAACACAAAAAACGTGATACATGGATGTTATATAAAAATGATTACCTTAACTTTGTTATTTCATAAATTAAAACAAATAAAGAACAAAAAGTCATAATTTTTTTAATTACATTTATAACGTAAAGCAACATGTATTGTTTTTCATCTTTACACTTAAAACGTTCAATTTGTAGTAAATACTATTATACGTTTTACTAGTATTCAGAGACTTCAAATTCGTTCCAACACTCACAGCATCTTGCTTTTAAAAGCTGCTAATTTTAATTTACAAACTACAAAGACCGCTAGGTACTCCAATTTTATTTCAACAAATTTATATTAGCTCCATGTAAATTGAATAAACTTTGATTGACAATACGTCAAATGAGCTAGAAAAACAGTTAAGTTAGTGTCAGGTCACGAGTAATTCCAGGTTCCGTACCCCGTCCCAAAACATCAAGCCATCAACAAATTATACTTTAATTTGTCCGACAGACCTTTTTTTAAAAAGACCCCTCTAGTGATATTCCTTAAGTTCGATTGAAAAATCAATCGATTAATGCCAATTGCCAACACTGTTACAGAGACTGTAAGGTTTATTATTTTGAATATTTTAACTCTAAAAAATTGTTTTTATGGTTTGTTTTTCTTGGGATTCACTCGTGGTAATTTTTTCATTTGGTTTTATTTGAAACACAATTTTGTGAAAGCAATCAATTTAATTTTTTCTTCATACCTAGTATGGACTTTTAAGAGTTTATAGTAAATTGGCAAAATGATTCTATTTTTTATTTTTCTTTACATTTTACTAAGTTTGGAATATATTGTGATATGCAATAGGCAGTTCAATATTATTCTCAAATATTACTAATTGCGATTTAGTCCTAAGTTCTTAAAACAATAAATTTTTAAACATTATTATTTTGATATACAAACAAACACTTTGATTTTGTTTAGGATATATATTGTTTTTTGTGACAAACGTCAATAAATGACATTGTGAAATAGAGATGTAACGAATAGTTATTTGACCGAAAACAAAAAATTATGTGTTCCGAATTCCGAAACAGTGGCGTGCAGTTCAAATATGGTTTGCATAGGTTACCTTAAGAAGTTTGAATTTAATTATTGAAGTATTCGTTGTTATTTATTTTTGGTATCTTTCCAACTACATTTAGGTGATAATTTTAATATAAATTAACGTAAAGCTTTTTGCAGATCTCAGGTCTCTTTTATCGTCTTTTGCATGAGGAATGCTCCGAAGATTTTAAAAGATGATCCTTTTATCTTCCTCTTATGACTAGCTTCCCACTAGTACTACGCGAGGTGAAACTCGTCATTTTTATTCGAATCTTACGCGGTAATCTATGTTTCGTTTCGTAAGAACTTTTTTGGAAAACGTTATGTCATTTTTAAATGGGTTTCCCTGTTTCCGCTTTAGCGTTCCTCGAGCAATATATTTTGTCCATCAATAAGGTTTGAGAAGAGGTCTAAAGTGTATTTGAAATTGGTCAACAATTTCAGTGTCTCTTGAAAGTAAAGTATCCATGAGTACTGGTAACCACTTACTAACAAGTGGGTCTACTGCACGATATTCGGCCGTAACGTTGAAAAGTTACCAGATACTTGGAACATCTCTATTTTGTTTACGATACGGTGTTTTTGTGATCCATAATACCAAATTTTAAACAAAATTGTTACGAAATGTCATCTCTGTGACTTGTCTCAAAAAAAATCATTATTGTGAATAAAATATTAGTGTCTGTTTGTAAACTATATATTTTTTTAATTCAAATTTATTTCCATCCATTTCAAAATTACTTTCGTTTCTCTGTTTACTTCATCTCATTCACTTCAAGCAAAAAAATTGTTTTCCACCTAGAAAAAATAAGAGTTATCAAGTAATGTTTTTATAATTTAAATTTGGGAAATAATAATTAAGCTCTTTGCAAGATTGATAAAGTAGATCATTTTAGACCAATAAACAAAAACGACCGATCACAATTTTTTATAACTTTTTGTACAGGCATACCCATATGCTGCAACTTGTTTATCTTTACGTTTGAAGTTGTCAATTAGAAATTTACTAAAGCTGATGATACACTAGCGTACAAAAATAGATTTTTAACTAAAACAGACGGACGAGCTGACCGCCCACATGATGGTAAGTGGTCACTGTCGCTCATGAAACTCTACCCAATTAGGAATTAGGAACATAAGAAGATACCATCAACTGTTGCCTCCAATGGATTATTCGATTATATTACAGATAATAGTATATCGGCTTTTTTTTATTCTATAATGAAAGTTATCAAAATAAGTGTGATACTCTGGATACATTTTGTGAGACTTATTATTAACTGCTAATAATAATAATAGACAGAATCTTCTTGAACCGGCGTTAATATCCGTTACGTTTTAAATATTTGTACAAATACTTTACGACTTTACTTTGTAGTATCTATACTAATATTATAAAGCTGAAGAGTTTGTTTGTTTGTTTGTTTGAACGCGCTAATCTCAGAAACTACCGGTCCGATTTCAAAAATTCTTTCACTGTTGGAAAGTCCATTTATCGAGGAAGGTTATAGGCTATATTTTATTTTCAAAAAAATTAGGGATCCGCATGAAAATATCGAATATGTAACAAAAGGTGAAAAATCAAAAACCTATTTATGCGTACGCTGCAAAAACTATTGACAAAAGAACAAAATGATGTACTACGGGTTTTTAGGTCTTTTGAAGACAAACAAAAAAGTCCGCGACAGCATATATCTAACTATCATAGTTTAGTCACAATAACCGCTTCTATGTTTATAAAAATAAAAAAATTGTCCGAAAAATTAATTTAACGTTAAATGAGTATCGTTATATTAACCCTTATCCAAATTAAGTATTATATTATCAAGAGTATTAATGTAGAAGTAAATTACTTTTTGTTTTATTCCAATCGGACTTTTCGTTTAGAAGTTATCACGAGTATAAAACGCAATTTTATTAATACAATACACCCACAGCGGGCGGCGAAAATAATATCGCGACGACATAGCGAGTACTGTTTGAACCCCTTTGTAACGCAGACGAAGTTGCGCGGGTCAGCTAGTGTAGTGATAATGATGAGTTGGCTCGCATAACATCGTTTGCATGGGGAGGAAAGTATATATCACATAAAAATAGCATACTTGACCATTGTTCAATAGCCATTGAAAGCTCCGGGATAAGCCTTTCACCGAATACTCATAGCTAACCGTCATAGAACTGACAAGAATGTTGTCAATAGATAGATACTACATGTACATGCACTTACGCTACATGTATTTTTGACTCTCACCAATAGTGATACATGTTTGTATGATCTGACTGAGCCGCAATTGTCATTAATCTAAATACATAATTATTAAAAATCATTATGTGTCATAAAATATGTGTATGGTTCATGCATTTTCAGGAACATTTTTTCATCTAATGTGTACTTCGTTTTACAATAAATGGTAAAATTATTAAAGTTTTCCCGTAATACCAATTTTATGAAAAATGACGTCATTTGATGTGAAAATAGACGATTACGATAAACGACGCGTCCTGTAATAGCCCCACTGGTCAGTGATATTCTATTGCAAAACCCTTACGGTACGAGAAGACAGTTGGATGGTTTAATGCTAGAAAACACTAAATCAAAAAGGTGACCTTTGACACAAGAGTGTTTTATTGCTAAAATTATTGATAAAAAATACAAACAATTAATAAACATTATGATGTGTAAACAATAGTAAACATGTTTTTATCTATAAATAAAAAAATAATATTTTAGGTGTACATTGGCATTAAGTAGTATAAACTCTCATCATTATGTTGTCTATTTGCCGTGTTCCTACTTATTTCCAACATAAGCCTACTTCTTATAAAATGAAGAAAATTATTTTTCTCATTGTTAATTACTTGTTATTCAGTTTTATTAATTGGGTTTAGTCAATTTATGACCATATTTATTAAGGTACAAAAACTTAATAAATAACATTGGTTTCCTTAAAAACTTAATCCTTTGATTTTTTGGTCTTAGAGCTTTTATGAATTTAATTTCATCTTATTCCTTTTTCTAATTTCGACAATGCCCTAAGATACATTTCACAAGAACCTGGAATGCACTATTCAATAGGAAAATAAAATATTATATTAGTGAACTTGCGTTGCTACTTCGACTTTAACCGAAAAATGGTGATTTCTTATATTGAACCATCCACTTATTTATTTAAAAAAAGGCGGGAAATTTTAAGCATAGCTAACGCGGATTAACGTCCATCTGAGGCGTCACACGAATTTCATGATTTTTTAGAGGAATACATCCATGTATTGGATAAAAGAAAATTTAAAAGGATTCAAGAAAATAATAAGAAAATTGTATGTTTATCGTTTATATTTTTGTGTGGGAATAAACTTACTTTCTTATATTTGACATCATGTCTGTGAAACTTGCGCAAATTAATTAAGTATAATAATAGTTCCGTTTTAAAAAAATCGTCTACTAACGTCTATTTCGTACGTCTTCATACGTCTATGTTTTATATTCATAGGTATAAAAGCTTAGAATAATAATACCATTATTATTGAATAGAACACAATTATTATTCTAGGTAAGGTACCCTTCGGGGACGGCGCGACGAGAAAAAGAGTGCCAAGCGCGTAACGCGTCGCGTCGCCCCTCAAAACCCCGTGCTGGGTTCTGGCCTCAGTCGGGGTTCGGACGCTGAGTCTGAGTGGTTGGAGGTTTTAGTGCGGTTCAACTCCCACATACCCCGCCCGCCTCGGTCCGGATCCGGTGATTTCCTCCAACTGAAAAAAAAAAAGAATAGAATAGAATAGACTACCTAGCTTTTTTAGACACCAATATTAACCGCGTACCTACTTTTAAAATAAGTTTCAAATCAAGCCTTAATTTGTTAAACCCCAAATTGTCATAAGCCCTTAAATTACCTACTCATTTAGTGCTAAAAGACCAGAGTTTGTATGTTGTATGTTTTCTTACCGAACTAGTATTTGATGAAGAGAAGTCTTCTGTGATCAGTAGTAGCCTGTTTATTTCCCTGACATTGATGAGGTATACAGGCGGCGGTGGCCATTGACGACTTATAGTCATTCGGGCTAATCCGCTTTGAATTGAAATCTAAAAAGATGACAAATAAAATAAGACATTTGTGAACCACATACTATCTTGTTAGTTATCCGCAATTAGGTATTAAAAAAAAATTTATTTGATGATATTTGAGTCATAACAGAAATTAAACTTATCACAGGAAGTGGGTTCCTGTTCTGCGACATAGGTATAACAGTTTAGTGATGATTTGGCAGTGGTTCTGTGTCGTTGTTTTGCTGGCGTGGTCTGATCCCGCCAACGCCGTGGTCGGGGGAGCACCGGCTTCACCTCCGGAACCCGACGCGGCTGTGGTGTTCATACAACGACATGGCAGGAGTGCGAGACTTGAGGGCCATAAAGATGATAAACTGGGCTACTATTCTTTCTTCGGAATAAGGTAGGTTAAAGATTAGAGAAAAGAGAAAAGATTGAACTGGATGTAAGCGCTGAACGGGTCGCTATGGTGAAATTTGGGGCTGTGAATGTCTTCATTATTATGGATGGCCTGCCTTTTCTGTAAGAAATCTTATGCAGCTTCGAGGCATATCGTTAGTAAATTTAGTAGCAATTCCATATCCATTTATTAGCTTATTATTTCATTATATTTAAAAAAAAACATTTACAAAAAAATAAATTTAAAATACAATATAAAAAACAGAGGGCCACTGCAGGCGGAGTCTACGACCCAAGCCATCAGTGGTCAGGGCTCAAGAGAGAGGAACCTCCTCACCATACGCGCCGTGTCAAGAACGACCGCCTTCTGAATCAGGCCTTTTACCCAGTCGGGGAGCGAAAGCTTCTCTAGATGACGGTCGAAGCTTTTCGTTAGTAGCAATATTATTATGACAACGAAGTAACTAAATTTAACAACAAAAGTTTGTGTCGAAGCAAAGAATCCTTAACTTAAAAGTCATGATTTTATTAAATCTTGAAAAGAATCGTTCATAAATGAAAAAGGGGTTGTTGGATGGTGTGAGTTGCTGTTACTCATGATCTCTGCCTTGCACAAAGCTCTAATATCACTCAAGAAACTTCGAGGTGGAAACCTCAACACATACATCTTCACATCGTTTCCCCGGTATAAGACAAAATGTAATAGTACCTCAGTATCTTTAAAATGCAGTAGTTAAAGTATGAAGGTACTATACATAATGAGGAGCTCCTTGGTCCCTGTGGTTACCTACTAATTTCGATCACATAAATCGGTGTAATGTTGCTGTTTGGGGCCCAGTCGAAAATATAAGGTATCCACCAAAAGCCGATTTAAATCCTGGTCGATATTTAGACTACTTTAGTTTTTGTTTACCTAGCTTCTGGTAGGTAGGTATTAGTAGTAGAATAGCAATACCTACCCGGTGCTATCCTAACTTCTTACCAACTGTAGTAGATACTTTGTAGATTACTCTCAGTTTAATAGTCAGTTATTACATTGAATATATAAAAAATAGCTAGGTATCAACAATTTGTCCGTGAAATAGGTCGCCCCTAATAAAACTTGCCAGTTCTCCGTAATTCTGTCCCCTTGGTTTCGAAGTCACTTCCAAACTGTTTCTGATTGAATTGTATTACATTAGAATGCGAAATTCTCAGTAGGCACATAGACATCCTGAAAATAAACTTAGAGAACATTTTGGAAAATCATCGTTTCATTAGCCGTTTACTTTGCGGCACACACACGACTCCACATCCTCGAATCTAAGTTATCTAAAAATACGTAGTGTGTATCTAAGTTCGGTGTTTTGATTTATTGTAAAATGAAATAACTAAGTCTGTTTTAGGTGTTTAAAAAGACAATAATTTTCCTATGGATCTTGATAACATTTTCCCGCCAGTAAAATAAATTAATTGTTGAATATAATTTAAAATATAATATTTTTTCGACGGATGCGTAGATATCTATTTCCGCTGCTCATCAGATTTATCACTGGGTATTTACGCAATATTAAAAATTGCAAACAATTTGCTTGATAAAACTAACGAGTGAAATCCACAAAATTCTGTAACATTTCACTCAAAAGAAATAAACCTTTAATGTTAATTAGGTGCACCTTTTACCAACTTATTTTAATGTCACAGTAGACAAGTCAAGTCTTGGCAGTTGGTACATAACTGGTCTGTCTTAACCATTATCGTCATCTTCATCTGTATCTACTTTCCACATCTATGCATGAAATTTTCGTACACAGCATAGACTTTCTCTAGTATCTTCTGATTAAATTCGTTGCGGGGCCCAAGACAAGTTAGCTTTCCCTCGGGTTCCTGGGCTTCACTGCTCAGAGTCATTACGATGGTTGCCGCTGTGGATCCTGGCTACACAGGAGTTACAGTGGTGGGAGTGAGAGGTGGGCAAATACCTGAAAAAGACTTTCTCTAGTCATATTGACTGGTTTTGCGCTGATATAATGTAGATACTGACATTAGGCAAGACAAATTATCTGATCAGTTGTATACCCATTTTATATCAACTATACCAGCCACTGAATTATCTAAATAAAAATCTTAAATTAGATATGCGGAACCACCCCTTGGACCTCGAAGATTCCAGCGACCCCTGCGTCGGTATTTGGCTGGTGAACTAAACGCCACGAGACAATGCATGCCATGCCCACAGAGGGACCCGTACTATCCAGGACGTTTCATCGGTCATGAAGATTGCCTGTGTCTCAATGTATTCTCACCTAAGATGCCTGGTGAAGAGCAAGGTATCAATTTAATTTATTTTATATCTATTGCCTAAAACATTTATTTCGAGTCCAAAAATCAGCTTTGTGATAGGATTCTGCATCACTATGCAGCATTAATCTTAGGCAGTTAGTTATGTTTTACAGTTGGGTTGGTACCTAATCAATATTTTTTTCCTCATCAGGCTGTCCAGTAGTGTTCTTCATACACGGTGGCAATTACAAAAGTGGATCTTCATCATCTTACGGAGTAAGACTTTATTTCATTAGTGGCTAACTTTAACTATCAGAGAAAATATTGCTCAAACTTTTTGTACAGGGTCAACATTTGGCTCAGAAAGATACAATATTGGTGACTGCGCAGTATCGTCTAGGATCTTTGGGATATTTGAGCACTGATCAGAGAGATGCATCCGGTAATCTTGGATTGTTCGACCTGCACGCTGTTATGGCCTGGGTGAGTTTTTGTAATTTATTCACAGAAATATTCACAGTGAAGCCTAAGACACTAATCGCAAAGTAGTAAGTACCTAAGAATTTTTCTTATATTAAAATACTTCTGTCGGAATATCTTTCCATTGGATCAATTTTATTAAAGCTTTAATTTTTTCCAACTCAGATTCAAGATTACATAACATTCTTCGGTGGTGATCCAACTAGAGTAGTTGTGATGGGCCAAGGTTCAGGTGGGAGTGCTGCCTCTCTTCTAGGAATGTCCGCTGAAGGTCGTAGCGCTACTGGTGTCGCCGCACTATCAGGAGCTCCTCTATCGCCAGGGACCATCAGACCTGAACCAGCCAAACACGCAGATATAGTAGCAGAACGCACTGGATGTCCCAAGCGACCTGCAGAGAGTCTTGTAAAGTGCCTTCGACAATTGCCTGCAGAGAAATTAGTAATGGTTAGTAATTGTCCCACATTGTACATGTGTTATATGTGGTATCTATGAATATTGGATAATTTAGAAACTTGTGTATCAATTCCTTCCAGGCTGACGAAGACCTCGATATGAACAACATGATGGATACGATGAAGTTCTTAAACGAAATAACTGGACGCTCAGGTATATTACAATAACGATACTTTAGCAATTGTAAACAGAACTCGTAAAATTTAGTCTTCAAGAGACCAGTAATGGATGTCTATGGAGTAATTATGATCGAATTGTTATTGTCATTCTAGAGAAGTAGCCTTAGGCGTCAAATATTGAAAATTGGATATTTATGGGATACTTATTATTTTAGGTGCTGGAGCTAGAATAGAAGGTGAAGATGATAGGCGAGCCTTGCCACCCATTGTAGCGGAGAATCCTGCTGAGGCTTTAAAAAGGAACAACAAGCGTCCACCAATGCTTACAGGAGTCACATCTGCAGAAACGTCTAGAGCCGTATATGGTACGTCAAATTGTCATGAAATTGATCATGAATTTTACGTTTTACCTAAAAAAATGGTTTAAAAGTGTTTATTTACATAACAAAAACATTCAGGGGAAGCAGACGACCCTTTTCTCATGGGTTATCTTTTACCGAAAAGTAGGCCTAAAGGATAGAACCCAAGTTACACTAATCTCCATCATACTAGCTTTGTTTACTAAAAAAGAAATTTATTTTACAGGAAAATTCAACTCATTCTTAACCAACCAACTGCAGGGAGTGAAAGATTTCCTTAAGAAAGACCTAATCGGTGGTTTACAAGGGGTAGTGCAAGGCGTCGATGGGTTACTGCCTATAACTGAGGTGGTCGGATCCATACTTCCTATCTCCTTGTCTGATTACTACGGAGCTGTTTTCAAGGCCACGGGAAGTGCTATCGATGGATTGTCACAAATTGTTGAAGCTACTGGTGAGCTTGATTGTGTTTGTAGTTTTTTATTATTTCCATTTTAGAAACGCATCGAGTCAGCCAATGTAAAGAGGTGGATGAACGCTTTATGTGACTTATGTGTTTTCATGTTGTCAATGTCAGGACCTTTAGCGACGTTTAGCATTATTTTTCGAATACAAGCTATTTCAATTTAACCGTAATTAGGCAATTCTAAATATAAATAAATGTACTACACACATTGTGCTTAAGCGCGACTAGCCACGTTGTTACTACGATGTTTTCATTCTATAGATTCAATCATCGATTCTCATCTAAATTAAAAAATAACATCTCTGAAGCTACAGAAATATCTAGTTTCCAGATTAAAGACTCAACAAAAAATACTCTAAATCCATTGAAAACTAAATTATTAACACTAATACATTCTAATCTCTTCGTCGTAGAACATAAAGTTCAAAATGAAATATAAGATACAAAGTTATTTTAGGCAGCTGCAAACTTAATAAAAAGTATTTTAGGGTCCTACCCGTTGCTAAGTAACCCCCTTCGGATAGCATCCCTCGTTCGTAATTATTATTACTCTGTTGGGCTCCCCGTAGAGACCCAGAGGTATAAAATTTAGGGTTCGGTCCAGAATTTTAAAAGAAAAAGGTTTTTTTTACACACGTTGTAAGTAGTACTTAGTCACAATAGTAAGTACTTAGTATAAAGTAAATGATCAGACGGCGAAAAAAATCGATGTGACCGATGGGATACAGGCATTAAAAACTCTTTCCGGCCTCTAGGTAATTTTCAAAGAATTTGTGTTTTTGTTTTTTACACTTGATGGATTTGTGATGTAATAAGAGTAAATTAAATAAGACACATTTCCAATTAACCTTAATTACTAGACGTGGAATTATTTTGATTCTAAGTATTTCAATTCCTACAATCGATCCTAAAAAATACGTCATTCTTGTTGTCGTGAAGAAACCGCTTTAAGTGTGGTTCATCTGAGCTGATTTAAGCGACAGGGGTAAATGTATTTATTCATTATCTACCATTTCTTTCTAAATGACAGGCGATGCATTGTTCAACTTCCCTGCATACCAAACTGTCCGTCAATGGAGCTCAGGGGGATCAGCTTATCTCTACAGCTTTGAATACGTCGGGAACCTCACCAAGGGGTCGCATTTTCTACCTGGACTTGTCCTGACAGGTAAGAAAAACATTTGGAGAACTTTAAAGATTATTATCTACAATAATAGGTTAGTGTTGAGGTAAGGGCTTCGTCGTGCTTTACCATGTCACGGTCGTGATGACAATTGTTTGTATTTCTTTCATGTAATTTTTTGAAGATTGTTGTTTTCTATGGACTAAAATATTTTAAATTTCAAATATTTATTAATGAAGGTAAGCATAATTTACTTCTCTGGAATGTCGTTGCATCCCTTAATAAAATTTCAGATAACTCCAACGATGCAATGACTCCAAAAAATAAAGCTAAAGGCCCGGCTCACGGTGATGAACTAGCTTACATTTTTGAGCCATTAGATTCTACAGGAAAATCAATGGGAGGATTTGTATCTGAAACTGATGCTAAAGTCAGGAACAACTTTGTAGAACTTATTTCTCAATTCGCACACAACCTCAATAAGGATGAAAAGGATAATAAAACCAATTTAATGGGTCTACAATCGTATTCAGGAGATAGTGATCAGTTCTTGAAAATAAATGATGCGATCACAACAGAGAAAGGATTTAGGTATGTACCATTTGAAAGTTATTATCATTTAGGTATCATTGAAATTTGATTTTGGCTAAGTTTATTTTTCAAATACAATAATCAGATAGGAATTGAGGAATATCGTATCTTAAAGAATAAAGGTCTATCCAATAATATTATTTCCTCCACAGATTCTGCCAAATGGGACTATGGGGAGGAATGACTGATAGATTGACAGGGGCTCTTTGCAAAAACTTAATTGGAGACTTATTATCCAGCTTGAAGTTATTGGACAAGCTACCACTCGGCAACTTGCCATTAAATAATCTAGGAGAAACTTTACCACTAAACAATTTAGGAGAAACTTTACCATTGAATAACTTGGGAGGAAATAACTTACCATTAAGTAACTTAGGCGGTAATAACTTACCCTTGAGTAATTTAGGCGGTAATAACTTACCATTAAATAATTTAGGTGGAAATAACTTACCGTTGAGTAACTTAGGTGGAAATGGATTACCTTTAGGTAACTCTGGGGGAAGCGGGCTACCACTGGGCTTGGGGAACAATATGCCCATGAATAATTACGGAATGAACAATGGAGGAATGAATAATATGCCCATAAATTTTGGGAATAACAACATGATGAACAGTTTGTTTGCCACCCAGTCTCCACGAGTTCAGCAACGTAGGACGACACAACGAGGATCCCTCTTCGGATTACCCGTAGACTTCTAATAAACTTTATAATCTAGCATACAGTCATTATGTACATAAAATAAATATTATATCGCCATCCGATTTGTTTTATTACTTGAAGGCTTAAAGTGTCGTTTGCTTTGGCAACACTAAAGTGTTGGTACTTGGTAGGTAGGTATAAGTTTACATTCTCAACAAACCACAACAACCTTTTATTGCCTGACAGATAAACGAAAAACTTGAGAGGTGTCAAGGGACACCCGGATGGAACGAAGTTCCTTTCGATTAAAAGATATCTGATATTTTTTTTTTACGCGCGATAAGGAACGTGTTTTAAAAGATTTTGATCATAGCGCCATCTAGCGATAATTATCTAAAACAAAAAAGGAACGTGTTTTAAAAGATTTTGATCATAGTGCCATCTAGCGATAATCATCTAAAACAAAAAAGTGTCGTGACAACTTTTCGTAAGAATTTTTTCCCCTTCCACAACGCGCGATAAGGAACTTCGTTCCAATTATAAGGCTTTATTATGGCATTTATTAGTAAAACATAGATACCTAGAAATTAATACGTAGGTATTTTCCATCTACGTAGATTTAGCCCTAAGCGTATTTAACAGTCATACGGAGAATAGTTATTGATATTTAAAATGATGTAGGTATGCATTTAATTGTTTTTGCTGCGTTACTAATGAGAAATATTTACTATTGTTTTGACCTGATTGTTATTTCAAGTCAATTAGGTTAAACTTTATCTTTGCGTAAACAATGACTAATTGTTTTATAGCTACTGGGAATCTTATACAGTGAGTTACTTTGCAGTAAGTATGTTTACCTCGTTACTATTATTTGTATGTTCTTCAAACACAATGGATAATGTGATTTCGTAATGTGATAGTAGGTACCGACCTATTTACTCTATTTAGTATATATACAGGGTGATTTCCTAGTGAGGGTACATATTGAAGGTCATAGTAGCTGATGGTTATATACGACCAGTAAAAATATTATTACCAAAGAATATGGCTTAATGCCTTAGTAATCGCAACTTAAAAATATCTAAAATTCTTGCAAAATGATGGTTTTTCGACAGCTGATGGGTGTGGCGGAGGTGTGGGGTACGCGAGATCACTAGAGGTCATTAGTCAACACTCTTTAAGCCGAAATTGTTTATGTTTGAGATATTTTTTTCGAATTTAGATAAAAAAAAAAAAAAAATATTTTGTAATTTTACATATTATTTGTAATATTCCGTATTAGAACAGAGTACTCATCACCCTCCTGCAATATGTACCCTCTCTAACAAATCACCCTGTATATATATATATTAGTTTTTTTTTAATTTAAAGCTAAAAAGTTTGAGTAATTATTATTTTTTTATTTTTTTTTATTCCTTGTAGGCAGACAAGCTTACGGGACACCTGATCGTAAGCGGATACCGTTGCTCATTGACCTCTGCATTTTCACTGCGAAGCCGCAACCTACGGCCTGCCTTTAAGGACTTTCTTTAAGCCTCGTTTGATGAAGGACATAGCGCTCGGGAAACACTGAGGAGGGGAGCACATTCCATAACCAGATGGTTAGGTACAGGAAAGATGGCTTGATGAATTTGCAAATGAGAATTGACCATAGGAACTACCTATGTAATTCATTATGCAAACTAATTTTATTGATTTGAGACTCATCTAATTCGGCTAACTACTTTATCTCAAGGTGTTAAAGTTTGTTACGGGATAAATAATAAGTGTTACTGTTAATACAAAAATCTCAAATTGTGCGGCTAGCTGATGCGAATTAGCTAGAAGATAAACATGACCTCTGACCCAGGTGATAACATTGCAAATATATAAGAGTAGCTGGCTTAAATTGTAACTAGTTTTCCAAAGTTGGTCTATGTCCCTCGTTTGACGGTAAATATACACTTTACTTTATTATAAGGAGTACCTTCCATAGGTCTGCTACAGATTTGATATTTTTTCCGTTGGATGTATTCGGCAGATCGAGAAGATGAAGGTCCTGATCACCTTGTTAGGTCTTGTCTCAATGGCATGTACATGCAGTGACTATCGTGTTGACAGCATCGTTAGCGGCGTCAAGTATGGTTACTACGAGAAAGCTGTCCTGACTACCTTAGAACTATACAGGGAGAACAGAACAGACCTCATCCAAGAGGCAATCGATGAATTCTTTGAGAGCAGTGTAAGGAATTTCTTCAACTACGTATTTAGACTTCAACAGGACGGTGGCAGCTTGATTGTACAGCAACATTTCCCAGATGAAGTCCGAAGAATTCTTGACGGAAAACTGGTTAATTTGATCAACAAACAAGACAACCTCGCTCTAACAATTAGCACTGAGACCGATAAATTAGGTAACAAGAAAGTTTTCGGGGATGGGTCTGGATCTCCCTCGAACACGAGTGCATGGAGATTTTCACTAAACTGGGAGAACAACAACGTTTACTTCAAAATATTAGGCATTGAACACAGTCAATATCTGAAGTTAGCTCATGACGCTGATCTAACAGGGGATCGCGTTGCGTACAGTGGAAGTAGCCCGATAGAAAACCGGTACCAATGGTACTTGGTGCCAGCGAGGTTCAGAGGCAAGAACTTGTTCTATATCGTCAACAAAGAGTTCAACCAGGCTCTGAAGCTCAGCCGTACCGTAAACCGGGACCAAAACCGTGTAGTGTATGGTTACGACGGAGATTACCTTAATCCTGAAAAATTTGGATGGTTCTTCAACAAATAGGGATTTGATTTTTGACTCAAAATACGTACGACTCGATGTTAATCCAATGAGATAAATATAATATTAAAAATTACAGTTCGTTTTATTTATAACCGACTCAGTATTTTTTGCTTGAAAGAGTATCAATCATCCTCGCATTTACGACATTAGAAGGATTTTATAGTATCTAATAAATAAATAATCATCCTGTTTACTGCACAATAATAACGGAATAGTCATCAAGAATTTATGCGGGTCAGTTAAATGGTATAAATACTAAGTGCATCAGACATAAATAGGTATACCTAAGTCAACTGGAAGAGAACAAACAAAAACTACTTGGACAATATGTCTCGTGCAGTACTTATTATTTGTATTGTGTTAGTGGTAGGATACGTGATGGGTAAAGAAGTAAAGGATAAGGTAGAAATACTTAAGGATAAAAACGAGACTGTCATGGAATTTGAGAACAAAGAAAAATGCGTTCGTCGCGGAGGAGATGTTGGTATTTTAAATTATTTTTAATCAGCATTAAGGTTAGTAGCTATCTTCTATCCTTAGAATGTATATCATGGACCTCTAATATACAAAATAATTTGTATATTTCGTGACAATGTAACATTATTGTACAATAGAGGTGATCTGATGATGAAGTTTGAGGATAGCTATAGGGCTATAGAAACTCCTGTACTAGAAAGATATTGTTTGTACTCGTTTTACTTGTCTTGGCTAGCACTTTACTTCTATAATATGATATCCAGGATCTTAATAGTTTGTAGGTTAAAGTTTAGTTTAAAATAAAGAATAACATTGTAATTTATGATTGTTTGTTTCCAGTGCATCATTGGCGACGTTTGCTGCTCAAAAACGTGTTTTTTTTACGCTCATAAATGCTGGTAGTAAAGGAGGAGGCAAGGACATTTAATAAACAGAAAAACTAAAAATGTTTTTTATTAAAACCATTATTCCAATTTCGTTTTATTTTTTGCCGAATTACGAAAAGGAGAAAGGAGGTTTTCAAGTTGAGTAGGTATATTTTTGTACATATCATGTTTGTGCCCGCAGAACTTTAGTTTGGGTGGACCTAGGTCACCCTAGGTATTGCTTAATCTGAAGCAGAATAGAAATATCGTGTCTGGCCTGGTTGTTAGCTCAAATCAATCAAGTTACACTATGCCTGTGTGTAAACATTGATTTAGTTGTTGAATATAGTAATTGAGGATTTGCTACACTACGTGTAGTAGTGTAAGTGTGTTTACCTCGTATTGTAACTCTTCATATTGATACACAATGGCTATCTATACTTTCATAGTGTTTTAGGCATTCATATCTCAGACGAAGAAATACAATGATACTTTGAAACAAAAAATGGGTTTGAACTGCCATTATGTAATTTTAGAAACACTTTTTAGGAGAGCATTCTCCACAATGTATTTAAATCAGTTCAATTACATTTTACTCATATTCGCATTCGAATTTGGATTATAAGTTTCCACGTTCACCGCCTCTATCAAAACAGTAGAAGATAACCTTGAAAGTACATGCATATCCTTGTTATGTAACAAAGGTACTCTAATATTTAGAATGTGCAAAGAATTAGTACCACAAAAACTCATAGTTAGATTAAGTCGTAGGTAGATAAACTCGAAATAATAGTTGTTAAATTGAAAATGTTAATTTTAAACTAACAAATACCTTGATGGCTGATCAGAATCCAATTTAAATTGAGAAGACTGAGGATAAATTTGTTGAATAATTTGTGGCAACTGGCAATTGTTGATCTAATGCTAGTTCCGATTCAAGTTCTATAATATATGTTATTTATACCATTTTCGTGTTATTGACAAGTAGACAGAATCTACCTAGATAAGAGAAAGCTTTAGTAAGTAGCACTCATTCAAAACACGATGAGGAGTAAGAGGTCGGACTGGTAACAAGCAAGTTTAAGTATGCTGTGTCAAGAGAAAATATTTTATTTATTTATTTAATACTTGTACACGACAGACAATATTATGTCTAGTAATAGCATAATTTCGGATGATAGCTCAATTAAGGGCCGTCATCTATATAAATTCTTTCCTTGTATCCGTGAAAGGTTAAAAATGAAGTGGATCGAAATAGATCATTGCGTTTCGCAGTTTCTAACGGGACATGGCAATTTTAAACAAAAGTTATTTTCTTTTAAATTAGTAGATTCACCGTTTTGCGATTGTTCAACTGATCAATACAAGTATGAACAGACAGCCCATCACATCCTCTGGGAGTGCAATCTATGGCATATGGAACGCGTTACTATGTTAAACTCCTTACACGTTGAGTCTAAAGTCGTTTATTACACAGATCTTGTAGCATCTAGCGCAAATTTCCGTGCATTCAGACGTTTTTGCCATAACTACTATTGGCATCCAAAATAGTACAACAGCTCACCGCATAGGTCCAATCAATTTAATAAAATCAATGTCCGTGGTGCTTTTCTCAATTCTGGCGTAATGCTTTTTCAACCTTATTTTATTGTCTCCCGCTTTGGTAGAAGGGAAGTCGAAACTCATGTTTTCCTACTCCTTCTATTATCTTCTGAATAAATTCGTTGCGGGGCCCAAGACAAGTTAGCTTTCCCTCGGGTTCCTGGGCTTCACTGCTCAGAGTCATTACGATGGTCGCCGCTGTGGATCCTGGCTACACAGGAGTTACAGTGGTGGGAGTGAGAGGTGGGCAAATACCCGAAAAAAAAATGTCGGATGATAGAAACAGAAGTAGTTTTTTGAACACCATAGTTAATAGGTAGTTTCAAATTATACAAACGCTCGCTCCACTAATATCACAAAAACCATTTTATCATAATATAGATAAAAAAATAGGATTAAAAAAAAGTGGCTACAATTTGTCTCAAAACACAACGATTTCAACAGAATAACTAAGGTTCAACCTTTTCAAATATATTTTGATAAACCTGCAACAGCTAGAACTGTCTATATGAAAAGAGTCTATTGCGCTGACCTCATTTAAAAATCTCAATATAAAACAGACTAATTGATCTACTCTATTAAAAGAAATAAATGAACACCCTGTTTAAAACACAAAAACAAAATACTTAGCAAGAATTCATGCGGGTCAGTTATTTATATCAGATAAAGTACAAATTGCATCCGACACCTCCCCATATATGAGTCGACTTGAAGAGAAATTACAACAGTAACAAACAATACTTGGTCAAAATGTCTCGTGCAGTATTGATTTTATCCATTGTGTTAGTGGTTGGATACGTGACAGGTAAAACAATTACGGAAAACGCAGAAATTCTTAAGGATAAAGCTGAGACTGCTAATAATTTGAATAATCCAGTGGAATTAGAAAACAAAAAAGAATGCGTTCCTATCGGCCAGTTTGTAAGTATTCTTTTTATTTTGTTCATAATAATGAAAAGGATGTAGGCCATTTGATAGCTTTATATGTATACAGGTAAGGTTTTTCAAGGCAATCAATTATTTATTTTATTCGATTATTTCGTCTCTTCTTAAAATGACAATTCACTCTTCACTATTTTAAAATGACAATTTAGAAATTTCCTAATCCAAAGCTACATTTCGTAGTGCTTAACGCGGCACTCCTATCTGAACTCCTTGCTGAATAAAGAATACCACTAGTGCAGGTTACTTTACTCTTTAGATTTTCAAAAATACGACGTCATCAATTGTTTTCTTAGAAAATGGGTTTCTACACAAAAAAGGTCTCATAGGCTAATCTTGTAGCATTTAAATATTATTTGTTGTAATTAAGTTAAGGATAGCTAATTGGGTTACAATGATAATAATAATTAATACGACTTGGTTAGAAATCTATCATAGTGCATGCATGTCAGGGTCATCAGTCAGTTTATCAATAGGTTAGGAGGCTATATTTGCTTTTCAATCAATATTCTGGTGCCAAATTATTTTTGTTAATAAGTGATGTAGGCATACACATACTCCACTTGCGGGCGGGTGGATTTCCTCCTGTGACAAAAAAAGTACCTACCAGTAAAGAATAAGATTGAAAACTGCTATTGTTGCATTTTTGTTGAGTTGATCTACCAAAGGGGTTAATTTCTACTTCTTCTATCGAACCTACTTTACGTAGAATTTCTTCTCACTTAGATCCTAACTTTTATTTGATTATCAATTAAACCATGATTGATTATCGGTACCGATTATTGATACCGAATTATCGAGGCTGTGGTAAACTCCTAAATAATAAACATGTTATGTTTTTTTACAGTGTATGAACCATAACGATTGCTGCTCAAATACTTGCCTTGGGTACATGAAGAGATGTGTAGGAGGTAGTGGAGCTACCAATGTACGTTCACAAGCAATCCAGAGAAAAGTTCTACGTTTCTAAATATAAAAACATGTTTTATCTATTTGTGAATTCATAAATCTCTGGATACCTAGTTGTTGTGTTATCTTTATTTCAATAAAAGAAAATATACAAATCTTACATTTTTATTGGTAAAAAGTATAACTTCGTTGGCAAAAAAGTTCTGCAGTGGCGGCCACGAATTGGTAGGCGCAGTGTTTCAGACCACCCTGTTCTAACTGCGGGAAGTCACTGAATGCAAATAGCATAGATACGGTAATTGATAGGGTATGGACGAGATCTATGTCTAGCAGTGGACGTCTTCGGGCTGTTGATGATAATGTTGATAAATTCGTGAAAATCGTGTACAGAACCCTTTGCCATGTATAGCTATAATATTTGTATATGGTGTTATTTATTGATTTTTCTGATAGGGTGTATGGGGTGGTTGAGATGTGTCAGATCGGGAGGGTTGGCGGCAAAATGTTGGATCTCCCTCATGGCTCCCTCGGAAATCTTCCATAACTCCGGGTGTTTTATTTTGAAATCGTTGTACCATTTGTGTATCTGTGAAGTATGGTAAAATTTAAGCACTGCTTTAGTAATTGTAAGGTAATTTAGTGGTATTTGATAAAACAAGTAATAAACAACAACAAGTAATCAACAACTTAACATAGGTACTCTGATGTAAGAACAACCTATTACTACTGCCCACTGTTGGGTCAAGGTCTCCTCAGTTCAGTGGGTAAAAAACCACGCGTAGATAGTTATAATTTAATACCCGATGCGGGTCGGAGACTCTACATGTCTTTGAAGAATGTTCATGCGAAGGAAACCTGCATATCCAAAATGTTAGTTTTCTCACGATGTTTTCATTCACCAATATTGGTGATAAATTGTACACAAATCTTTTTATCAATAAGAGTTAAGGGAAAAAAACCTGTTCCAACACATGATCCTAACGGAAGGCAACCAGTCCAACCACTCAGTCACTAGGATCATGAACCATACCTTAGTATATTTTGAAAAGTCAAAGTCGATGGCTTCCAGTGTCATAGTGGAGTTGATCAGTTGGAAATCAGCGATGGTCAAGTGATCAGCGGCAGCATAAGTTGTACCCAATCTTTTCAGATAAGTCTCAAACACGTCTAGCGATATATGAACTTTTTTGAGGCCCAGTGGAGAGCGTTCATAGTCGAAGAATATGGGTGCCATCTGTAAAATGAGGCACTAAGACTAAATTATTTCAAAAAAACACAAGATAGAGTCTTCCAGTTTTCAATATCACTAAAATATCTTTACAAACTTATACGAAGTATTGTCTGAAGTGCTTTCTTTCAAATACACCATAATCATCGAAATAGGTTCATCCAGAAAGTAAATATAGTATTCAAACAAGCACTTGAAATCGTAAAATGTAGAACTTGAAAGGTAACTCTTGTCCGAATAGATTCATACCCGCAAAAGTTATGCAGTCAATCAAAAGTTAGTGTGTGTGTGTGTATGTGTGTGACTATATTAGATTACTGTGTTTTTAAATAAATGAAAGACCCTGAATACGGAGTACCTACTTCTTTATCGTATATTTCTAAACTTAAAACGCAAGCCGAACTGGTGATCTTCATTAGCCTTTATTTTACATTTTCTTAATGACTTACCGTGTAGGCCGAGATATTTGCATAATAGATTGACAAATTAAAGCATAGACGATGGTTTACGATCGCTCTGGAACGAAATGAAGTGTTTTTCAAGATAAAGACTCATAAATATTAGGATTATTAGGTACGTACCTACTATTATGCAAGGTTGATTTTTTTAACTTACTTTATAAACAAATCTAAGCTAACAATTTCGCAAAAAATGTCCTTATTCCAATCAACAAGTCAAAATTAAATTAATTTAGTATTTACATCAAATAATGATCATTGAATGATTTCGAACCTGGTTTTAGCGTCTTGAGGATATAACGTTGAATTAGGACGATATTTATCACAGATGTACTGCAGAATAGCATTACTTTCGCTCAAATAGAAGCCGTCGTCGTCGAGGACTGGGATCTCCTTTTGAGGGTTCATCTGAGGAACAAAAAAATAACTAGGTACCTACTAAATCAAAATATGATTTATGGTAAGCAAAAATGTCGCTGCAATTCTTAGTACACGAAGGTTGCAATTTGGAAATTAAAGAATGGTGTAACATGATCGTGTAATGTGTCAGCTTTACTATGCTGTTGTTATGAATATTATTTACTTTGCTAAGCTAAATTATAACGAATAATTTAAGAAAAGAAAAGTATTTAAATATATCTCTCTCTCAAACAACATAACAATAAGTTAAGCTTTCTCATTAGTCTTCGTACTAGGCGAATTTGAATCGCGGGAGAACTCTACTATTACCTAAACACTATGAAATGTGATCTTAGGTACCTACGTCATTCATTCAGGGATATATTATTAACTTCCAATCTCAAACTGTATGACTTCGTTTTCGATCCCATTAAATGATCCGTACACATGTCCATGTGACGCAAATAAAAATTCAAAAATATATTTTGCAAGTTGATCTATGCAAGGTCTCTTAAATTAATTCCTATTTTGTCTATTGGCTTTCGTCCTTACCAGAGCGTAATCCGAAGTCATGTGGTCTCCAGCTCCGAAATCCACATTGATCAATTCAAAGGGCAGATCAAGGGCTGCAAGGGCCTGCCTCACAGACAGCGATGGCGGACCGTCGGAAACAGCGTATAGTTTTAACACCATTTTGATGAACTGTGACGATGTACTGAAATGTAAATGTTTACTGTTGAAGTAGTAGGTAAACGACCATGATTGGTAAAATAATAGTTTTGGAGACCGGGATTGATTTCCAAGTTAAACACAGAATAAAAGGTTATTCGAGATTTTGGTGTAAGGTCTGGTTCCAACACCTTAAATCATGAATAGTACGAAAGACCTAGTATTTTGAAAATTTCAACTGCCGTTAGAGGACCTCGAAAAGTAAGCACTGATTGTTTGATACACTATCTAGTATCTACTTAGATATTTATAAATTTTAAAATTTGTTACGAAAATAATGAAAACATAATGATTATCAAACCTTTAACTTACCAAAAAATCGAATTTATTTGAGTTATAAAACACTTCACAACTAGAGTTTGAGTTTGGCTACTCAACATGCACTGGTTGAACAGTTGAACCTGCGTTTCGCCTTTCACTTTCAAATTCGTCGTGTCCTCGTATACTATAAGATAGGTACACAATCGAGTATGTATATAAACAATTAAAACAAGCAACATAATTACAATACAGGACTTAGGCATAAACAATTGGTTGGTATTGTTACAATCTTGAATCATATATTTCTATAACTAATCGAAAAATTTAACCGTAGTAATCATTTCAAATATATAGGGTTTTCTTTTATTCATTACTTTAAAACACAGCAGTTAGTGCAAAACAAAGATTCATAATATCTAGGCTTCTTTATTATTTAATAGACCTCAAATCTTTCCATTATTCTTAAAGCATTCTTCCCTTGACATGAATTGTACTTGTTGGTGTAACCATTAAAGTTTTGCTCCAGTTGTACAATTAACGTAAACCGCAAAATTGTCTCGGAGGAATTAACCTTTAGCAGCTGCAGTGTTATGAATTCGGAGAACACTGATGGTCATCTCTGTACTGTATAACCCATAACTGACTAGTACTTGGCTCAGGTCACCTCAGTAGAGAGATCAGACATAGTAGTTGTTGTTTTTGTAACAAGAGCGAGTTTCTGGAGAAACTAAAAATTTTCCTCTTCAATAAAAGGATAGAAAACGAAGTAGGTATTATGATAGGCTTTCTGTTAAATGATATAAGATCCCACTGCAGTTATATTGTGAGAAAATTTTATTTCTGCATCTAGAGATGGTAGACCGCGCTCCCCGACCCACGCTGGTTCTGACCCAGCGGGTATTCTGTGACTGGGAGGGTGACACGCGGTCCCATCTTGGCGGGCATTCGGAAAGCCCGCCGACCAAGAGAGCCGGTGGCCGTATCACGGGCGGCCGCCGGTTCAGCGTCCGGGACCGAGCGCGACGGGAAAGAGTGCCACACATACCCCACGGATCCAGTGATTTCAGCCAACTCAAAAAAAAAATATCCACCGAATTGAATTGAAATAATTATATGCTTAAAGCGGAACCAGAAGTGCTATTAGCGGAAGATTTTCCAAACCACAATTGTTTACATGTGGTAATTGAGTAATTGTGGATGAGGTACCTAGACAAAAAGCTAGGTTCCTTGTCTTCCACTGTAACACACCTACAACGAAATGAACGTTATGTTTTCTGTGGTTTAATGTAATTTACATTTAAACTTTAGAAAATACTCCTCGGCGTTAGCAGTGTTAAAGTCACGACTTCCTCAAAATTCTTATAAATAAAGGAAGGTATAGTGACGAAGATCTTTCAGAAATAATCTAGTGGTTTGTCACTGAACAATAATTTTTTGAAATGTGGCTTAAAACAAAATGTTTTAGCATTTTACTAAACTTTGGCCTTTTAATAGTAAATACACAATCATTTTATGTATCTCCAGCCTCCCACGAGTTCTTCGTGACGGAAATTGTTCGCGTGAAACGTCAGGCCGGGTACGTTTACGACAAACCTAATATTCCTTTTGATTTGCCTTCAAAGCCGTCTTCTACTACCACTCAAGCACCAAATGTTGACAGGACTCAGGCACAACAGATGTATTACGCTTATCCTGCTCCAGCTAAAGAACAGTCTTCAAATACGGGAGCTACTTCAACAGACTCAGCAGGTGGCGGTGGCTACAACTATGGTGCTCAAAATACGAATGGCGGTCAACAAGTTGCAGCAGATACATCATCACAATCGGGTAATATAGGTTCTGGACAAAGTGCAAATGCAAACAGTGGATACAATTATAACGCACCAACGGGTAACAGTAACCAAGGTCAAGTTAATATAGGTTCTCGATCCTCTTCGAGCTCAACAGCTACAAGTTCGGTATCGACTAGTTATTTCTATGACACTCCGTCATCAGGATCAAGCACCACATCAGGACAAAATACCAACGACAAATCCCAAAGCTCGACATCTTCCGGGTATAATTACAACAATGGTGGATCAGGACGGATTGCAGGACAGATAGAAACAGTGTCAGCGTCGGATAAAACTACATCGTCTGATTTATCGAGTTATAATTACCCAACGCCGACATCGGATTCCATAACAAACTCACAAAAAGATTCTTCAAACGTTGCTAACACAAATTCTGGAGGTTATGGATCTGGACCAACACAAGTGACAAGTAATTCTCTAAATTCCGCTACAAGTCAGGGGACAATCAATGATGATGCAAACTCGGGATATAATTACAACACACCAATCACTTCAAATTCTATCGAAAATGCCCAAAAAGTATCGGTTTCAAGTTCAAGAGCTACAAGTTCGGTGTCGACTAGTTATGGATACGAAGCTCCTGTTCAAAATCAGGGCTTGAATAGAGAAAATCTACAGTATCTACCGCCAAGACCTGGAACTAATTCAGTCGCTAGTACTCCGACTGTTAATTCTCAATCCAGTGGATCAATAAATAATCAATATGTACCTCCAACAAGCAGTACTTCAGGAGCGATATCCTCTCAATCATATATCCCTCCAACAAGCAGTACTTCAGGAGCGATATCCTCTCAATCATATATCCCTCCAACAGGTTCTTCTGGTATCAGTACTTCAGGAGCAGCATCCTCTCAATCATATATTCCTCCAAGCAGTGGAACTCCTCAATACAATTCTCCTCGAGGATTTTCACCACCGTCAAACGCAATATCGAATAATCCTTTAATCCAGCCATCTCAATCTTATATCCCACCTAATTCCAATCCTGCCGTAGGTCTATCGATAGCCCAAAATACACAAGCGTATTTGCCACCATCTACTTCACAAACCGTTGGTTCAAAACTTGAATCGCAAATTAATACGCAGACTCCTGTATCTCTATCACAACCATCAAATTCATACGTTCCGCCACAAAGTAATGGAGGTGCATCTGGTGAAATAAGTAATCAACCGTCGAATTTTTATCTGCCGATAGGAAACGGAGGTTCGAATAGTCAGACAGTTAATCAATCTTCATCAGCAGGATCATCTGGAAACAATGCGGCCATACCGAATGCTAATTATCTACCTCCTACGTCACCTGCACTTCCATCGTTGCCTAATCCTAACTATTTACCTCCGGGAACTGATACTTCTTTACCAGCTGCATCATACTTACCCCCGAGGTTTTGAGGTCTACAATGTTATTTAGAATTGCAATTATTATTACTAATTTGTAATAAATTAATCTATGTAATATTATCTTTTATTTGTATAACCTTAATATTTAAAATAAACTTCATTTAAAACTGTTTTTATTTTAGGTTTCTCAAATTTCTATATATTTATTTACACTTATTTTTTACATTATATTTTTAAAAAAATTAACAAAGGAAATAAATTTAAAAATACAATATAAAAAACAGAGACCCACTGAAGACGAGGTCTACGACCCAAGCCATCAGTGGTCAGGGCTCAAGAGAGAGGAACCTCCTCACAATACGCGCCGTGTCAAGAACGACCGCCTTCTGAATCAAGCCCTTTACCCAGCCGGGGAGCGAAAGCTTCTCTAGATGTCGGTCGAAGCTTTTCGCTATTAGACCGTGCACAGATACAACGATCGGAACAATGATGGTCGATTCAACACGCCACATGTCGGTCACCTCGTGGGCCAGGTCCAAATATTTTAGCAGTTTTTCTTTTTCTGCCTTCACAAGGTTCTCGTCATGTGGAATGGTGACATCGATCAGCACCGCCCGATGCGCATCCCGATCTATTATCACTATGTCAGGCTTATTGGCAGCAATAGTTAGTAGGTTTCTCATATTATTAACATTCTTTAGCATATTAATGCACTTCTCTCAATTTAAGTTTTCGTGAATAAAATATACTTAAAGATAAATGAGCCGTTAACTGAAAGATGAAAAAAAAATTAGAAGGCCTTTATAGAGCTTGTACAAGACGAGTATTAAACCATATTTTGGAGTATTTTCAAAAGACAAGTAAATTAACTGAAGGTGGTGAGTACTTAGGTCATTATGTTTGTTTCAAACAGTGCTCAAGTATGACAATAAAAAGCATTTCTTATTTTTAATCTGCTTAATAATTATTATTATTAATTGTTAATCAACCTTGTTCATATCCATAGTTTAAGCTTATTTATCTTTGAACTCAAAATGTGCAAAATAAAAAACCTTCTTCAAACGTCAAATCTTTTCTAATGTCTTACGTCAAAGCTGAAAGCTAATTCAAAAACGTCATTCAAAAATAACTTCAAAGAAATCGAAGATGAAAGTTATTTTTAATAAGTCTTAAAAAATAATTTTAGATAAATATTATAGTTTTAGAATGAATTCCGATAAATTAGAAGAGGAGTATCTCCTTTTACCCAACTAATGTTGTGAAAGGTGTTGTAATGTAAAGAGAAACCTTATTAAAATTATGCGTTCTTTAAAGGTAAATCTTAATTTATATTCGAGTGCGAAGCAAGGTGATCAAAAGGTAATTTATAAAAAAGTATATACGCAAAGAACAGTGGTATTTAATTTATAAAATCAATAATTTCAAAAAAAATCGAACGTTCTCCAGCTTTTGTATAAACAAACATTTATTAATATACTATTATTAATAGTATGAGTCTTCTTTGCATAACGATGGAATACTGTTAATACGCTACTTATTTTTATTTCAGTCGTTTCGGTGCAACTGTAAGCAAGCATCATTTATCAAAATAAAAGTGCATGCTGAAATCCCAAAATATGGTTCACCTGGAGATGTTGGGCACTCAACTGAGTTCTGATGTGTTGACTATAAATGATCTCCCAAACGAGATACTTATCTATATCTTCTCTATGATAGATTTTGAGTCATTGCTGTCTGTTGCTAAGGTCTGTCCACGATGGCAACAACTTTGTTTGACCCCTTGTATTTGGGATAACACTCGTCTCGTAGTGTGTATGAAAAACTATGTTAGTATCAGTGAGAGTATAGTGCCTTTTGTAGCTAAGTATTTGAAGAATGTTAAATTACAGTATTTCAAGTTGTATTCTCAAGTCAGGAGTTCTTTGATAAGTTATTGTCCCAATCTCACTCATTTAGAAATAAGTATTTCTCAAGTTGACAGTTGTATATTTGAAGATCTTGGTCATTGGCCCAATTTAAAATTCTTGAGTTTTCGTAATTCACTCATAGTACAGAACGCTCAGAATGCCAATGGTAACTTTGTGTATCATTTACCATTTGAAAAGTTAAAATACCTTGAGACTTTAATTCTTTCGAATTTTGCGTTAACCCACAGTAGTTTGCATAGTATGCTTCAATGCACAAATCTGGTCAGTATTAATATGGAAAAAATGAAGAATATTCCTGCAAACTTTCTTGAATCTCTGTTAAGAACAAAACAATCTACTTTAAGAGCTTTGCACATTTACGGGGACACTTTGAACGATGATATCATGAGGCATGTGTCAAATTGTAGAGTCTTGGAGATACTTCACATTATGACATGCAAAATGTTGTTTGATGCAAGCTTGTTACATTTGCAAAAACTCAAAAACCTGCAGTCCCTAAAGCTTCGTCACGGTTACTTTTCAACTAGTGCATTGTTGTCATATTTTAGCAATAATACATTTCAAAACCTCACTTATCTGAGTTTGTCAAGATGTCAGCATGTGACGATGCAAGTAGCAAAAGCAGTAAAAACAAGTGCTCCCAACCTCCAAGAACTGTCATTTTACCTGTGCCCATTTATAATAGCTCCAGATTTTACCAGAGATGAACTGGAACGAATGTTTAAGATACAGTTACTGCTTGATTAACATGTACTAGAATGATTTTTTTTCTGGCAGCTGAGTATGTCCGTCCACCCAATAAAATTTATGAATTTAACTAGCAACATCTATATCAGAGATGGTGAAATCACTTTGTATTTTTTAGTATTAATTTATGTTGTGGAATTGTATTATTATTTTAAGTTTTTGTGTAATTAATTACAGAATGTAATAAAAAGGAAGTTTTAGACCTCCAGTCTACATAGTAGATGAACAAATAGCTTTATAAAACACTGATGTATTAAAATTTATAACCAATGGTGCCTTATTTCATTTTTTGTAGTAATAGATCTTAAATGATCAATAAAATAAACAGTATTTGGCTGTATTTTGAATTGAATTCAATCCATTTGCAAAAAATATTTAATTTTAGAGAAAATTGGTAATAGGTTTCTCACTCATAAAGTGAATAAATATACAGGATACTAGTCTTGCTGGAACATTAAAAAGTATTTTTAAACAATGTATTATTTGCAATATTTTTGATTTGAGATATTTTTAGTCATCCAAGTCAATATTAAGCTTTGCAAAATATTGAAATCCTACTTATTAGATTAGAGTACTGAGGCCAAAACTGTAAGCAGAATGAAATTGTGTTATAAAATCTCGAATAAAAATCATGGACTGTGTGAACAAACCAAAACATTAGTATTGTTTCTCGCATGACAAATATTGTATTATTTAAACATAATAGTTATTAGAGTATATTTGGAACCTGTGTAAGATATTTTTATAATATTTACCAACTGTGCAATACATTTTTTATCATAGTATATTTATACTATAGTTTGTGTATTTGTGTTGTATTCTTATGAATAAAATTTCAACATGAATTTTGCGTTTGATAGTTGTTTCATTGTAATCCATACAACAAAAATTTATAAATTATTTAATTTTATCAGTCTTATTTCTTGATCCATTATTACTTACTCTGAACTGTTTAAAACTCGTAAGTATCGTATTAAAATCAACGTAATCGTTCATATACAGGGTGATTTTTTATGGCAAGGTACATATTGCAGGAGGGTGATGAGTACTCTGTTCTAATACAAAATATATTACATAAATATTACAAAAAATAAGTAAAAGAATTTTTTTTTCTTTTTGATCTAAGTTCGACAAAACTACCTCAAACATAAACAATTTCGGCTAAAAGAGTGTTGACTAACGACCTCTAGTTATCTCTCGCACTCCACACCTCCGCCACACCCATCAGCTGTCGAAAAACCTTCATTTTGCAAGAATTTTAGATATTTTTAAGGTGCGATTACTAAGGCATTAAGCCATATTCTTTGGTAATAATATTTTTACTGGTCGTATATAACCATTAGCTACCATGACCTTCAATATGTACCCTCACTAAGAAATCACCCTGTATATAATACAGCTAATTAATAATACTTATTACAACATTTTATAAAAAATAAAATCAGTTTTTTATAACAAGTTTATTACCACAATAAATATACATTTTATGTACATTCAAACAAATTGTTCAATGTCTATTTCAACAGCAGAGCACGGGTTTGTGAGCTCGAATGCTGCTAACACGTTTGGATGGATAACACCAATTTTACCGATCACTTTACCATGAAGTACGACTTCGGCGCAGCGACCAGGGAAGTACGCTGGATCTAAACAAAAGAGAAACGACACTATAATTAAATCTAATTTTGTTGTCATGTCAGCAGATGACCACTTGAGTGTATTGTCGCTCATAAACCTATGCAATTTCAAGGGACACTGCGGGGTCGCTACCTAAGGCCTACCTTTAAAGACTCTGTTCAAGCCTCGTTTAAAGAAGGACATGTCATATTGCTCGAGAAACACCGACGAGGTTACTTTTACATTATACATAAAGAAACGCACATTTAAGCAAGTTTGAGACAGTTACAGTCTGTCGGATTTTTATGCAAAAATGCTTTTTGTTATGCTACGGCCCGCCCAAGCCTTGATTTTCTTCACCATAGCACCAGTTGGTGTCCTACCTTCCTTCGGTCTTAGCACATAGCCTTGCAGCCCGTGCGTTTCCCGTAGCAGAGTCATGAGTCTGTCGAGCAGGCCGTGCACGTGTTGGAAGCCGGCCGCGCGCCCGCAGTACACGCCGCAAACACGACGCACGTTGCGGGCACCACTCTCTGTAACATGAAATATTATAATAGCATTATTAGATTGTTATTGTTCCATCATTGTAATAATTTTCCCAAATGAAACAAATTCAAGTGAGTTTATTTATTTGAAGGAAGATCTACAGCTAAAATTACATCATAAAATTTACAATAGTAGTAACAGAAAACCAATAGGCATAACAACAGTATCAAATATTCGAAGATTTAATGACATTGTAGGAAACTAAATATTAAAAGAATTTAAAACCACTGATTTAATTTTACCTAACAATTTGAAATTAATAAGATTTTTGATTAATTAAAACATTCAAATTTATTGGTGGCGCCATGACACTTTTACGTTTGTTTACCTAAGCGTGACATCACTATGGGCTGTTTTCGCGCACTATTTGAAATGAAATTCGAAAAATGGTTTGAAACCTTGTTAAACTTTGCATTGTTACCGAAATAAAGGTGTTTTCATAGTAAACGTGTACCCACAATTCATTTTGAATAGAATTTCAAAATCTTTCGTCATGCCCATTAATGGACCTTAATGATAAGCAGTGGCGTGCAGTCCATACAAGCAAAGAAGCACTGCATACCCTAACATAGCCGTGAACAGAATATCACGAATGTCAAATTAAATAAAAAAAATGTTTATAAATAAATCTACAATTTACATCATTTTGAGAGTCAAAATTATATTTTACCACTTCTACACCATCACTTAACTCATAATAGTTATACTAAGACGCACATCATTTGAAAATTCTCATCCAACAAATAATAAATGTCTAAAAACAAAATCACATCAATCAAACTTACACCGTAAAGTCACAAAAATACGGTCTAATTTTCCATGCTTCGGTTATTCGGGGTCATTACACATTACCCCAGTGGCGCCCCTGGTGAGAGAAGCACGAGGTAGGATTGCTTCCGAAAAATGGTACCTTTTCATTGATAAAATATTTTTTCCATTCATAACTTTTGACATTCGAACCGAATTATATGGCAAATTTTTAGGAGCTAATAATCACAGCTTACACTTAATGCGGCGAAATGAAATTGTCAATTTTGCAAAAGAACGAGACGGAGCACAGTTCGCGCGTAACTTATTCGGATTTTAGGCATATTGTTTATTATGATTTAAAGATTTTAGGTTATGTTGCATTTATTTTAGTTATTGGTTAATTTTGTGTGTTTAGTGAGTTTAAAATATGATTGTTTTGTGTTGCTTTTGTTTGTTTGTGTGATTAAGTGTACAAAAAGAGGACAAACTCAATAATATTGGAATGTAAGTTAATTAATATTGATTTTTAAAGTTTGATAGATAATATTATAGTGAAAAAAAAAATCAGTGATGATTTCGGTGAACTAAGGTAATATTGTTCTTTATAATGTATTGACATTTCTGATTTGTTTGTTGTGGTTTTCATTACATTTCAATAGCAAAATTCGTATTTTTATCTGGTAATTGAGCTGAGCGTTCCTTTCTATTAGGTATAATAATTATTATTTTTGTAGTTTGATTGTAAATTTGGTTTGCGCTAAGATTTCGACTATGTGAATTGAAGTATTGAAGTTGATAGTTAATATTTTGAATTATGATCTAATTGATATTAACTACTTTAACTAGCTGATCCGCGCAAATTCGTTTGCGTCACAAACACAGGGTTCAGATTAGAGGTAAGTCGTACTCGTTAATTTAATAAATAATATCCGTACTTAGTAGTATGAGTACGGTTTTAGCACAAAATAGCAAAAACCAGTTTTAAATGTCCCTTGAATTAATATAATTTTTGGTGCTCATCTCGTCACCGCGATTTAGTAGATCGATCGAATCGTTCAACGACATCTATTGACGACAAATATAAACTTTGTCACTTTTTCGTTTCAAGGACGTTTTCCGTAAATAACTGGTTTTAAAAATAAATTAGGTACTTAGCGATATCTATTGAGACTGAAGAAAAATTTAAATCGATATAAACGTTTTCAAACTAAATAATGACGATTTTTTATTCAAATAGATATAATGCTAATATTACTATTAAGTACTAATAATGATTTAAAATACAGTATCTATTCTATTCAAGATTTTTTGTCTACTTCAATTTAATCACTATTAGGTATAGGAAAAAATATTCATACTCACATTGACAAAACAATTATTTCAGCTATAATAATAAAGTAAACTATTCGTAAAGTATAAAGTTCTATTGTGAATAGTTTCTGGATCGCAAGCATAAAAAGTTTTCTATTTTACATCTTGGTTCCCTAATTAAAAAAAACATTTTTATACGGTTTCTATACGCATTTGTTTATTTTTAATATTAAAAACATTAGTAAAAATAAAATTGTGTGTTAAGATAAAAATGGTACTGAAAAATATGTAAAAAATACAACTGCATACCCTGGCCAATATGTCTGTGCACGCCACTGATGATAAGTGACAGTTTTACTATATTTTTTTTTAAACAATTATACTTTCCAAATGCCATTTACAGATGATATTTAAGAATGTTATTCGAACAAAATCAACTCAACTCACCGGCATCCTTATCTTGAAGCACAACATCACTTATCTCAAACAGTTTCAAAGGTAACGGCATCTTTTTGTTGGCAGCTATAGTCTTCAACAACCCGGGCAATAATAATGTTCTTACTACTTGGAACTCCAGCGTTTTGGGGTTTGAGATATGAGCGGCGGGTACATCCTCAATTTTAACTCCTAATTTTGTAGATACGTCTTCACGTGAACACTGTATTGAAAATGGGTTGGGTATTAAGTTTTTTGGTTGGGAATGGGTAATGACTCCCAATTTTCTGGCTTTGCTCATGAGCGAAGGTAATCAGTTACCATAACGTGGATCATCACGGCTTTTCCACTGCAGACATCTTAAACGTTGTAAATGAGCATATAATAATAATAGCCTATTTATTAGAGAAAGAACAAACAAAAGTACATAACAAGTTTTATAAAATGTCTCTTAACTCTACATGCCTTCTGGCATAGGCCTCCTCCAACTGCTTCCATTGCGTTCTGTCTGCAGCCACCCTAGTCCAGTATGGTCCCAAAAAAGTGAGCATATACAAACTGATAATATTTTTTATACATTTGAAGCCCTAAGATTTATAGGAAACTAGCGAACCCGTGCAACTTCGTCTGCGTCACTTTCAATTAAAAGATAGCCTATGTTCTTTCTCAGTGTCTAAAAATTGTCTGTGCCAAATTTCATCAAAATCGGTTGAGAGGATTATGTGGGAAAGCGTAACAGACAGAGTTACTTTCGCATTTACAATATTAATAGGGATGGGCATTGTCTCTTAACATTTTATTAAAACTTACAAGAGTAAAAGTAAGTGCTTCAGTGTATCCTGCGTGTGCACATTCGTTCCTGAGCTGTTCAGTTAGTTTGTTGATAGGGTCTTGTCCGCCAGAGGTCACCACTTTCGAAGGACGACGCTCGATGCGATTGTATCTAAATTATTTTTAAATATTTGTAGAAATTAAAAATTAAAGAAAAAAAAATGTTTTCTATAAAATTTGACTAATTTTAATCATCCTAACGGAAAATGATCTAAAATAAAACAGAATAAGTCAGTTTAAACGAAATGATGGCATTTTCATCATTTGATTTGTTCAAATAGATGACAAATTGGGGAACCAAATAAATTAAAAAAAAAAAAGAAATCATTATCAAATTCCCTTGGTATAATCTTGGAACGCAATAAATTTCTCATAGTACAACTGTAAAAAAACACTTGAGAGGTGTCATGGGACACCCGAATAGAACGAAGTTCCTTTCGATTAAAAGATATCTTATATTTTTTTTCCTAACGTAACGCGCGATAAAGAACGTGTTTTAATAGATTTTGATCACAGCGCCATCTAGCGATAATCATCTAAAACAAAAAAAGTGTCGTGACAACTTTTCGTAAGATTTTTTTCATCTAGCCCCCTTTCGATAACGCGCGATAAGGAACTTCGTTTATTTAAAATAGCATTTAAAATAGCTTACCCGTAAGCTATAGCAATGTCTTCGTATAAATCACAGGCGTGTATGACGTCATGCCTTGTAGGAGGAACTCTCACACGAAGTAAAGAATCCTCGCAAGTTGTTTCAAGACACATTCGAGACAACAATGATGCCAACTTGTCACCATCTTCTCTGTAATTT
This sequence comes from Trilocha varians, assembly GCA_030269945.2. Taxonomy (NCBI): domain Eukaryota; kingdom Metazoa; phylum Arthropoda; class Insecta; order Lepidoptera; family Bombycidae; genus Trilocha; species Trilocha varians. The sequence continues at coordinate 2,952,321 of AP028259.1, forward strand.
ATTATGTTTAGAATATTAAATTGAACATAATTTTAAGAAAAATTTGTAGCAAGACGATAAGAATAAATTAGATAAAAAGTTGACTCAATAGTGATTTTAGTGAGTCAATAAATTTTCATAATTAATTTAATTTATAAGCAGATTCCACAGTCCCAGTAGCTTTTAATTATTTCTCGATAACGCTTAAAACTTTACTATAACGAAATCTTTATAGTGAATCAAATATAAACTAAAACGCTTTTCTATATTAGCCACTCAACTGGGAACGTCACTATTCGCTAGATGGCGAAACTGGGGACTTCGTTCGGAATCAATACCGTGTTTGAGCCCCTTTTTAAAAACATTTTTTTCCAATAATTTTAATTTAGATTTTTAATTAAACGTTATATTTTTGTAAATATTTATTACTAAACGACGCTGTATTGCATTTTCAGCGAAAATATATCATCTCCGTAAAATATGAGACGATTAAAAAATGTAAACAAAACAAGTTTTAGAACTGTGCTCAATTTTGGCTCCTGCCACAGACTTGGCAAAAGTAAACAAACCAATTTGGTTGCCGATCCCAGTTGAGTGGTTAACTAAAAGTAATTAATGTTATTACCTAATCCCAATATAATTATTAGCTTTATCAACATTGATAACTTCTTCTCTGTATTGTAACCGTGGATACAATTCATATGTACCATCAGGAGCAAACACCTTACATTGCTGAACTTCATATTCATTTGAGCAATATTTAGAAAACATTGTCACCATTGTATCTAAAACGACAATGGCCTGAAATAATTGAAACACTGAATATAATTTAATGTGTAAGATATTAGTAGAATAGAAATGAAAAAAAACTTGAGAGGTGTCAAGGGACACCCGGATGGAACGAAGTTCCTTTCGATTAATTAGTGAGGGAATTGTAATATATATATTTTTTTTAAGTTATAATAGTTTAAAACGTCTGTCTCTCTCTCTCTTTCTAACTAACTGATTATGATAACTTAAATAAAATATTTTAATCACAGCGCCATCTAGCGATAATCATCTAAAACAAAAAAAGTGTCGTGACAATTATTTTGACAAGCACATTTTTAGACTGCTAGAACTGTGATGACGAATCAAAAATTCTATTTCATTAAATAAATTAGATTTTTTTAAAAACAACAATTGTAAAGAGGAATTAAAGATAATTTTGCAAAAAAGTTTGAGCAATGGTTAACTATTTCAATACTATTAATGCAATTCTAAATCTGAATTATTGGTTCAAAATGCTTACCTTTGTCAAATCAGTAGCAGTGCATTCAATGAACACATTCTTTGTATTTAGGGTAATCTTAGAATGGTCACCGTTGATGATCGGTGGCATAGACAATATAACTCCATTTTTGTCTTTGATCACTGGATAGACAGGACTATCTCTTATGATGCCTAGATATTGTTTCAACTGGGCATGACTCTGTAACAAAATGAATATAATCTAATATATAAAATTCTTGTGTCACAATTTTTGTTGCCATACAACTCTGAAACGACTTGACTGATTTTGCTGAAATTTTTTGTGCTTATCCGGTATCTATGAGAATCAGCCAACATCTACTTTTCATCTCCTAAATGTTAGGGGTAGTCCACCCCTAAATTTTTTTTTTTACGAAGTTGCGCAGGGCAGCTATTATTATTATAAAATAGTATTTAATAAAATGTTTGACCTAACGGTGGAACTAAATTAATAATAAATGTAGTACAGTAAGATTTTTGCATTTATGGGCAGAAAAAACAGTAAATGTAAAAAAGTAGTGTATTTAAAGGTTATGTTAACAAAGTCCTATTACCCAATGTTGGCTAGGGTCTCCTCTAAGGTAAGATTGGGTATAGTCTACTGAGCTAGTCTAATGCAAACATTGCATGAGTCTAATTAAGATTTTGAAACCACTTGATTTCAAAGTCCTAAAAATTATCATGACAGTAACAAAAAACATCTTACATACAGAGTACAACTCCATCAGCTGAGGTGCTGTGAACTCTTGTTGTTGGTTAAGGGCCTTGAATTTAATGTCGTTTGGTGGTAAAGCATCATATATGAACGGACCATGTATGGTGTCCAGATCGTGGGTTCCTATAGCCACCAGTGTCCTTTTCCTGCAGATGTTTTGATGCAGTTTATCCTGGAAATGGTAACAAAGGGAATTAAGTTTTGAATTATTTATTCAAAATTATTTTCTTTATTTTCATTGCAGAGGTCCATGCGTGACAGTAACCACTTAACTTAAACGGAGGTCCAGAGATAGGACATACCTTTAGGTAACCGAATCACCCCATGTATGTTCTACGGTTTGTCTTAGTTTTCAAGCTGTGAAGTTTTTTCTGAAATTTTGTAAATTTTCGATTCGAACAACTTTATACACTGTGTACTTGTACTTTAAAAATTAATAAGTAAGTTTTCTTCAAGATTTTTTTTGGCAACTGAATCATCATGAGTTGTATATGTTGTGTGTTTTATGTTTAAAATAATTATTTCTGGTACAACCTGTAGAACTGTTATAATAACAACACTAAAGAACTATCAATTTTAAGTAAAAGTTGGTCAATTGGGTTTGTGTGTTTTTATCTAATAACTTATATATTGCTGTAATGTAAATTCAAGCATGCATGTGATAAAAATGACAAAAAAAATTACCTGCAAATCAATGAAACTCTCATATGATTCCTTTGTAAATGTAATGCCTTTAAGTACAGCTGCAACGGCATAAGGCCTTATTTGTGCAGTGGACTCTGTCAGATGTAAAGAGTAACAGTCTTCATACTTTTTAACTTTGAATTGTAGTGGAGGTTTTCTGGAAATAGAAAACAATATGTCTTATACGCTTTTTTTTTTGACGAGAGGAAATCGCCGGACTTCCACTCGCCCTCGAGTAGGGTATGTGGGGGTTGAACCGCACTAAAACCTCCCGCCAATCACGCACGACATCCGATGTAATAGGGGTGACAGGACGCGTTCGCGATTGTCGCTCACGTATCGCCCCGTCACCCCTGTACTCGCCCCGTCACCCCCGCGTCTTATACGCTTAGGAAATCTAATTAAAAGAGCTCCTATAAATAATAATGGTTAAAAAATTGCATTTAACTTTCAAAAAACATTTAAATTAATGTTTTCAGACTGCTTTAAATATAACTATTATTCTGTACACGTAATATCAAAAGATCTCAACCAGACTCTAACTTACTTCCCCTGAAAGACAAGTAAACCGTCCACGAGTCCCTCCAGGCACAGTAAATCATATCTATTGGCTGGTATGTCTATCCTGTACAGAACTTCGTCAGATACACCAGCCCCCGCCTGGTCCCCTTGTTCTTTGATTAACATCTGTTTTTCTGTTGTCTGCAATTTTAATAGAGGTTTTAATAAAAGCCTTCATATTAAGGTATTGTGAAATTCCTTGAGCGACGGTAACCAATTACAATCAGATTACACCTTATGAAGAGATAGCTTTATCTAGAATAGCCTATGGCTTTTAGAAATACTTTTTCTTATTATTTCTTATAATTAGGGGTGCAATGCTTTTTTCTTAACAATGAAGGCATGATGATATGAACTATAAGAAATTAATAATGTTCAATATATGAATGGTATCTTAAAAGTACTCACGACTTCATCGAGCTCTAAGCCGAATTCGAAACATAGGTTCTGGAACTCTTCATCGGCTGAAATGTAGAGATTTTTTGATAAAAGTATTTAATATTTGAACCTTTTTCTAAATCAGTGATAACTTACTGTAGGTTCTGCCGAGAGCAGCAAATAGCGCATCACGCTTTAGCGAAATTGTTGGCATAGTTATTTATTTATAATTTTTACAATTAAATATTTGGAACACGTTTCCTTTTCTCACAACACTTCAAAATTCCACAAGTTTTTACATTTTGAGAGAATGACATTTCGTTTCATTTCAAATCAATCAAACTTCAAATAAATCAATTGTCAAGTGTCAAAAAAGTTCGTCGTAGGGACGGGCACTTTAAAAATAAAAAATACGATAAAAATTTCCCAACAACTGAATTTCACGAAATTTCATTAATTAAATTCTCCAAAATAAATTGGATAAAATTGTTTAAACCCGTTAAGATTGTGGTTAAGATTCAAGGGCAGTCTCTGTTTGTACAGAGGGGTTTTCACTTGGTTTCGATAAAGTTTTAAATGCATGTTTTGCAAGCTGCTTGCTTATAAATCTATTATGCACTTAATAGACATGAGATACTTGTTCGTGAAATAGATTCTAATCAAATATTTAATTTTTAATTAATGAAGACTCGACCCGATGTCGACATTCATTGTTCAGTATACGCATTCCATCACTAGTATTTTTTTTTTCTATTTCATGGACCTTTGGGATCAAAAGTATACAGCCTTTTCAAACATTAAAGCTACCATTTAATCATACAATGGTAGGAAAATGGAAGCAATGCCGTCATCAGTCTGGCAACCTCCAGGTAGTTTTATAAATTCGAAGAAATACGCATTTAAAACGAGCCGTCCGTTTGTCTGTCTCTCAATGCAGTTATATTTTCACATCAAATAAAATCTAATGAGCAGTTAGAAAAAAAAATGATTAGAGCCTTAGAAAACACTGAAGCTGTTTCATTCACGAGGGAAAAGTGGTTGTCAGTATTGGAAAGAAGAGATTTGTGACACGCAAATGAGTTGTAGGCTGCTGCTTTTATTTATTCTATTTTAACTATTAACCGCCTATAATACATAATATTGTAATTCAAATCCATGTGTGTGATGGTCAATCATATTTTACTAATATACAGGGTGTCCCAAAACTATGCGACATGAACCGGTAGTACCTTAAATATTAAAGATAGGATGTGTTGCTGAAACGAAACATTTTAAGTACCTTATTTTCCACCAGATGGTGGAAATAAATACCAGTAAATACTGTTTTTGTCTTACTAAAATAAGTGAAACCATCATTCTAGCTATTCAATCTTTGACAGGTTACCAACAAATGCCTATTAAAAAAAAATGGTTTTGAGCGGGTTGTACTTTTACTACTGAGCTTTTGAATATGGATAATAGGAAGAATAGGAGTTAATTATGAATGAATTTAATGTTCGGACAGATCTTCTAAGAGTTGTAAAGTAAATAGAGGTAAATTGCTTTTCTTAAATTTGAATATGATATATTTTAGTTCTGTGTTTTATTATGGAAGCGCTTAAAGACCTCTTTAAGCGCTTCCACCGTTGAAATTACTCTATTTTAGGGCTTTCTATAAAAATAAGACACTTCACCGAATAGTGTTTTTAAGTAGATATTTATTAGTAACCAATCAAAGCTATCCTCGTAATAATTATAGCATAAGTTTTTGTTAAACGAGCAAGAGTAGCGGAAAATAATGTTCTTTAAATCTTGAATAACGATTTTCAGCTTGTTCCTTTTGTTTAAGACACTATGTTTGTTAGCAAAGATTATTTGTAATTAATTTTCGATTGGCATCATAAAAATAAAGGGAGTTGATTTCTTCCAATTTTGTAAGCTCGATTTTCAGACAAACCAAGCAATTTACGAAAAATCTGTGAATGCAGTATTATTAAACATCAAAAATAAAATGATGTTTCGTTTCAGCAAAACATCCTATCTCTAATATTTAAGGCACTTCCCGTTCATATCACATAATTTTGGGACACCCTGTATACCTCAATGCAGGAAAATATTTTTTTTTACAATTTTCAATTCCATAACCTTCTGGATTTGACAATAGATGATCTTTAAAGAATTATATTTTTTACACACCCGTCATGATGTTAAAATAAAAATATTTATTTCAAATCGATTTAAAATGAATTTCTACCAAATGGAAGTTTTTAATTTTCACTGACAACCCGAATTGGTCACGTGACCTCAGTCTGGTTTTGCAAACGGTGAGTGTAGTGCCTTGTCATCAATTGTTTAAGTTTTTGGATGATTTTCTTTGGAATTTTTATTCAAAGTGAGTAAATATGTTATATTGTACTTCTTTTATGCATGTGCTAACTATGTTTTAAAGTTTTATGGCGTCTTTGAAGTGTGAATCCATATGACGAAACAGCACCTTGTTCCGTGACTAGTGATATGACGCCATTTTCTTCGTGAATGCCAATTACAAAATTTGTGATGGGTTTCGTTGCTTGCATTGTGCTTAAAACTGTAAAAAATACCCACAGTAATCCATATCTTAAGTAAACTCCCCCACAAAGTTGTACACGTAGAGTTTGAACCGTATCCATTGTTACATACGCATTTTTTGCATGACACCACCACCACCTGCGAAGGCGTTCTTTTTATTATTTTTCAATAGTTTTTTGCTCATTGGCAAAGCAAAGGAAATGGCGTCTAGGGAACTTTATCTATTTTCGTTTATAAAGCTTTAGTAGTTTCGTTTTTGTGATCACTTTCCTCTTTGTGACAAAATCTACTTATCAGCAATTATGCTCACGTAGACGTGCATATTCACGATAATAATTACATACTTAATCACATATTAACTACAAATTAATACATAAGAGCAGAATCAAAGTTTTCCAAATTGAAGTTTTAGCTAGTAAATATCAATTTCATGTAAAGTGCTTTGTGTTATTGTATTGTGAATTACAGTAGAACTTTAACAAAGCCTTATACAATACTAAACTGTGAAGCACTTTATTGTAGTTAAACTACTTATATAGTTTTGTTTATTTAAGTTTGTGTTAAGTGGTTTTTTCCACATTTGTTAAATTTTTACCTTTGTTGTAGTATTATAGTTTAAGGTTCAAAGTCTTAACTTTAAATGTTTTTAATTGATCAGACAGAGATCTGACCCTTTGTTTTCTATATTTTTTGAATCTTTATTGAAACAGTACTGTAAAATGAAAGTTAAAGTAGTTGAATCTTATTGAGATTATTAAAGAATATAACAACAAAAGCTTTGTATTGTAATGTGCATTTTGTCAACATTTATGTTGAAATATGTAAATTATGCAAAACCTTTGTTAAATTGTAAAACCTTTAAGATTTAAAAAAAAAAATCTTTAAACCTTATCTTTTCATTCTTAATTAAAAAGCTGCTTTGAAAAATTATATTCATTTCTCATTTCAATAACTTAATACTGACTAATCTTATTACTTTCAGAACTTATAATTTAAAAAGCAAATTTGAAAAGAATGACATGGAACAAAATGCACTTACAATAACAATACATTAATATTTTTAAAAGATAATGGTAAGTGTGTTATCAGTTTGTGGTAGTTATTTCTTGATAAATTAAACTGATAAGGAATACATTATGATTCTTGTGAACCTAATTATGATGAAATGTTATAAAAATAGTTCTTTTCTTTTCAATAACATGTTATTTACACAGTTTTCTTTATAATTTGTGTATTTTGTAGCTTTTTTTAATTGTTGTTTTGGCAGTTTTAATGATTTATTTTAGACAACATGAACTCTTCTTGCTGTGCATAATTATAGTTGTGCATGTGTGAATTCAAATTATAGAATGCTTATAATATAACAGAAAATCGAAAATAAAAAAAAATAAAAAAAACTTTTAACAAACAATATTCCCAAAAATATTTGTAAAAGTTATATTTCCTAAATTTCATCTTAGATTACTCTTTGTTACATCATTGTTTAGTTTGTGCAAAGTAATTAAATATAATTATGAGATGTGTGATATTTCAAGTCTTCTTGATAAAAAGTCAAATTTCCTAAAACTGACTGAGATAAGCTAATGTTTACTAGCATTAATTTTGCCTCTTGTTAATCATTATCAGGTATTCTTTTTGTAAATCAGACCACCATAAAGTATGAACATTACATCACATTACATTAGTATTACAAAACATCTTGATGGTAAGCAACTGCTTACCCATTAACCGTAACTACTGACCCATATAGAAAAACAAAATTCAGTGTGAAATCTTGTAGATAATAATATTAAAGTGCTTGTCATCACATATACTTTTACACATACTCCTTGATGATAAGTTTGTGATAATATTGTTTTGTTTGTACAGGTTTTGTAACCATTCATTGTGATGCCGGTGGATGCTGACTACAACCGCACAGACGTGGTGTCGCTTGTTTGTGAACTGAAGGGACTGCGGACTTGGAAAGACATTTGTTTGGTTCGAAACTCTCTTTTTCAACAACAGGTATGTTAGTGGATATGAGATGTTCTTTATTTCAGGTTAAAATAGTGTTTTAGGAATGTGACAAATGGAAGTCCTTAAACATATGGAAATAATGTTAATGAACGAAATAGTGAAGCCAATTGAAAGTAAGCTCATTGTGCATAAATGTACAGAACATTAGATGTTGCCAATTACATTCGGTTCCTATTGGTATAGCACAGTAACAAACTATAACACACACAAAAGATCTTTGAAACTATTGTTCATGATGTTCTTTCTTCTACTAACCATCCTACGATGGATGACTTTAAAGCACATTTTTAACAAGAACCATTGGCAGCTTGCAATAGATACAAGTAATAGAACTGGTTTGACTGAATAATCTTCTAATTAGTAATATTTTCAACTAGAAATCGCGAAATGTTTGTACCCAGCACCTTTTAGTAATTAGGGAACGGTAACATGAAGAAAATAGCGTTTTAGTGATGCAATAGTCAATGAAAACCTACGGCATTTGGCTCGTTTTGTAGTTGAATGTACTACGAAAGTAATAAAACTTTTGTGATTGCCAAGTAAATTGACTCGCGCGGTGATGCGTAATCACAGAACATGTGACACGAAACTGCGCCGATCACCGATTTACGAGACGTTTCTCAAACACGTGGTTGTTCATTTTATACTTTCATAAAACTAATTGTTTCGCGTGTTTTTGTAATAATTTTGTAGTTTCACTCGTATTGTTTGTAGCTTGTAGAACGTAGATGTCAAAACCATAATACATCTCTACATACGGGCTATATAAAATACGTGTATTAACTGTTCAGATCAGTTGAGTTGTCTCCTAAATTATTTGATAAAATAAAAACAACAAATTCAACTGAATTCAATTATTGTAGATTTATTGTATTGAAAATATTAAAATAACAAAGTAAACAAAGGGACATCAACAAGTGATGAAGATTTTGTTGTATGAAAGCGTCGAGATGTAGAATTGTAGTGTGTCGCGGGCGCGTGCGGCGCGGTGCGGCCGTCGTCGTCGCTAAGGTCACCGCCCCGGCCCAGGACTAATTCGGGGGAGATCGACGACTTGCCTCGTCGCGGCTTTGTCTGCGTCCGCCCGTCCTCTCCTCAGACTGCTTGCGAGGTTGCGACGCACAATCTCACCAGCCATTGTTCATTTCCACTTCGATTTTCTCGTAAACAAAATTATTCGGTCACGTGTCTCGTTCAGTTTGATTTAAATCGTGAGAGACACAAAGACCTTTGTGCTTAACCTGTTATTATCGTCTGTTTGAGCACAAATACAGCTCCCGTATCGCCCACACGTATTATAGTTAAAGGTTGATGCCCGTCCACACTCCAATATTGATCATTACTGTTTTCACTTTCAATAACCAGTGCATCGCACTTTTGTTTTTAACGATCAATGCGCCTAAAATATTGGATGATAAGTGATATTTATTATTTGTTTTACGTGTTATTGAAAAATTATGACGTTCTAAACTTGAGACTAAAAAAATAATAACGTTAATGCTGACCTGTAAAACAATTGTAGTAGAAGTTTTAGTTTCATTTTAATCCGCCGTTATATTGTAATTAATACATTTTGGAAATTCGATGACTCGAACGCAAGAATGAGTCATGCGCCATTTCTTTGAATTGAAGTGTTATGTAGTTTATAAATGATTCAGAATTCTAAGATCTCTCTCGTGATATTATTTGGATACTTTCAAAATAACATTAATTTTTGTTTTGGTCAAACTACATGTTGATTCAATTAATAGAAAATGATGCACAAAGAAAACTAAAAAAATAGTTCGCAATATAACTAATATTTCAACTTCGTCGAATATGTCACTAAACAATGGTAGAGGTCGAAAGAGACGAAAACTGAAGCGACTGAGCAAACTTTGCTAACAAAATTACAAAATGTACTGGCCAGTGTAAGAATTGAGAGATGTTCGTGTTTTGGTTAGTACTGACTGTTACCGTTCTCTGGCCTTCATAATAGAAAGTAACAGGATTAAAAGAAGAATAAATGAAAATATAGCGAGCATTAGGCACGCATATGTTTATGATGTAGTGAGCAGTGTGTTGTTTGTATTGGTGAGTGCGTGTGTAGAATGGAATGACGCGAATAGTTGCAAGCGGCCGAGCGTCGCGGTTCGCGGCTGCGGAGGAGAGTGCTCGTCGTGTTCAGTAATTCATGTTATTCAGTCCTCGCGAACACGTCGAACGCGTCGGAGCTCGTCCAAACGAGGCCGACATCAAACATTTGAGTGCCGTTTTCGTCACCAGTCGCGGCTAATGTACCTTATCTGTATAGATAATAGTGCGAATTAGTGCGCGTGTTTTTCTATATCATTTGTGGTTGTGATATCGTATTGTGTCTTAGTTTCGAGAAACGTAGTTTCTACGTGGCCATGGGCTTGTGTTACCAGACAAAGGTTAGTGTATTTTGATGTGGTTTGGCGAGGAACGTTTACTGTGCATTTCGAGATGCGTCCTTACGATTGTCTGTAGCCTAGACCAGACGAGGCTGTTTGAAGGCCGTCCGCGCCGACCTTGCTGTCACAAGGTTAACGGCCCCATGTGTAACTTTCATGTCATTTGCGTTATCTGGGAGAGGTTTAGCCCGGGGTTCACTTGTCAAATTAGTTTTTTCTACGACGCATAATAGAACTGTCTTCGATCTTGAATACGATTTCAACATGAAATAAAATGTCGGTGTTATTTCTGTCTGCTTAGTTCAATATTACAAAATTTTTAGTTTTTCCTAGTTGTTAGCTTTATATCAAGATAGTAGATAAACACTCACCATCTGTTGGATAATACAATTTAGCTCTTATCTTCAAAAATATTGTGATAAATGTCTATTTTCAAATCACACTATTTTTGTAACATTTTTTTATATTTGAAATTTATTGATTCAATATTACTCACTAATTCAACAATAGTGTTTAATAATTTAAATTCAATGTAACCTTTTTAACATTATTCATGATATTACCATTGTAAGTACACAAATACAAAGATCATTAATTATACCACAGGATATGTTTGAACTTAAAAACAATTCTAAGTTAATCAAAAGGTTTAAATTACTATAAAACGTATAAAGTAGCGAGTAGTACAATAAGTGTAAAAATAAATCAAACAAATTTTACTAAACAAATATCATGGAATCAGAATAAGCTTTAACTAAATTATGAATATAACTAATTGCTCAAATTTACGTGTTTGTGTGCTACAAATCAACTTATAAGTAAAATACTCATGCCATTAAAATACTATTTCGTTTGTAATTAATTGCCCGATACGGTGTTGAAATTTTTCCTAAATTACTGTAACTTTATTTATTTGGAAATCCATTTAAATTTAGGTGAAGTTTGTCTTGGAATTAAAGACCAGCTCGTTGTCTTTATCGTTCGTGAAGCATAGAAAAGAGAGCGCAATAGACACAGCTACTTGCTCGCTTGTGTTAATGTTGTGATTCACACACATTGATGTTCAGCTGCGTCGTCCGTGCACGATCAGCTGACGCTTTGGCCGCCATCTTACATACGCTGTTTCGATTGTCTTCGCGTCACTGTTGTTGATGACGCGAGACTCTTTAACGCAAAAATGCTTCCCTCATCTTCGTTGTATGCTTTGTTTCCTTTGTGCGTTCCATTTGAACGATGATTGATCCTCTTGAGACTCGCTTCCTTATTGCGAAACCACGCGGAAGGAAGCTCAACCCTGGCCATTCTATTTTTGGTTCGTGATCGTGATGTTTCCGCTTAGACAGCAAACACACGTTTGTTGGTGCGTATAATTTATTGCGATTAAAAAATGTTTTCTGAACTCTTGCCAGGAATAAATTCTTTGACCCCGTTTCGTGTTTTGATCAAACCACGTTCGATCGTACGTTTTTGTTTGGTGACAATGTGTGGTGCTCAATAAATTACTACTGAACTAAAAAAATGTGCGCAATTTCTGTTATTTATTTATTATGAATCATTCCTGAACTTCATTAGTAAACGTTTTCGGGGTTTTGTACAAAATGCACGATTTTTTCACGTACCGTTACTGTTACCGTTGATCGAGTTGTCTGACCACTATTCTGTCTCGGCCAGACATAAATCGAGCACTGTACTTTGTACTCTCCTTTGTATGGCAAACGAACAAGTGTACATCGTATTATTATGTCTCTTAATAATATAGCATTCTCGATCTTTACTGACTTTTGATAGTCATTCGACATTTCACAGTATAAAATGATATTATACATTTTTGAATACTAAATCAATGAAAACTGGTGAAACGCGTTATTTACCTTCGTTCTAGTTTAATTTCCTCGACACATGCGACACGTCCTTGTGCTATTTAATTAAATAATCATTGCATTATCATATTTAAATCAAGTTGTTGCGGACATCAAAGTTTTTCTTCTCACTTGTAGATTCAATTAAAAATACATGTGCGGTGTGTTAAGTTATGGGTCAGTATATCGTTGAGACGACACGTGGCCTGTTTGATGTGAGTGCGAGGTAGAGGCGGTGCAGCATGAAGCGGGTCAAGCTAGAATTGCGTACCGAACTACTCTGCAACTGGGTCAACGGGGCATGACTCGTTCACGAGGCGCCCGTTGTCGCGACATATTCCTCATAGATAATACTGATACAGATACGGACGTACCTAATACACATACAAAGGCATTGAGCGGTTTAGGTAATAGCGGTCACGCTCTGTAGTCTACAGGAGAATTAGTTTGCGAGCTCGCTAAGGTAAACGTTAATTTAGCAACAAGTTGCAGGCCCCGCTGCCTACGTCACCTTACACACTATAATTGTACATCACGTTGCCGATTCTTGTATTGGTTGTTAGTTGCCTTGGCACACTTATTTCATATCAGTATTGCCTGACTTCAAATTATTTTCCAGTTTTTACTGTTGCATGCAACATCATTTACTTCGTTTTAATGTATTAAAATAATTTGTGAAGTTCTCATGTAATCAAATTCGAATTTCTAGTGAATAAAAGTGCAAACAATTAGAGTAGGATAACGTTATTATTACTTGCGTAAAGTTGTTTACTGTTGTCGTGGACGATTGGTATGAGTAATAATTATAAACTAATTTTTCAGAAATTTGTTGTTATTTCTAGTATTTTCTTTTTATCTTTTCGTTTTGTTAAAAAAAATACATAAAGTATCATCATTTCGCATGCTTCGTTATTTGTTACTGTTAGAATTTTGCATAATTATAAAACATCAACATATCGAAAGCGTCTTTTGCTTAAATTAATCAGTTTCTTCTCAAATACTGTAACGATGTACTCCTACGCCATTGCTGATGCGGAATCACTTGTTTAGCGTCGATATCTCAGCGTCTAATTTGTGTGTGAAGGTCGCTGAATGTAGGTGGCTGTTGCAGATTGACTAGTTTTTTCTTCAAAACAATATTTTGTAGCATTTACTTCAATTATAAACAAAGAAACTGACTGTTGATTGAAACAATGAATGAAGACGGTAGCTTCCTCTTATTTTCGTGGAATTGCTGAGTCACATGCATCTGACCTTATAAAATAAATAATCCCATTCAGAATACTACGAGTCTTGTGCGTATAATAAAACGCTTTATAATATGAAAACAACCGAAAACTAGTATATCGCGGCGTAAGAGTCAGCTGAACGTATCTACATTATGTCAATTTTACAGGAGAGCGAAAATACTGTGAAAATTCGCCACTTCAAAGTTTACAAGCTCATTTCTACTGATAAGATACCGCTTGATAAATAAAAATACATATCAATATATTGTACAACTATTAGAGCTTTGAAATACATAAAAAAAAATTGTTCAAAAATGTTTATAAAGACACAATATAAATATATTTTTAATTCGGTTCACATACGTTAGTGTGGCTATTGATTTTTTTAAAAATTTTATTGTTATCTAACCTAATTACGTCGTTTATGCAGCTAAGATTTTTGTTGTGTATATTATGGAATGAATATATTTAACATATAATCAATCATAAAGTAATCTCTATTTACTTCTGAAAACACAATATATTAATAAAAGTAAAATGTAATTAACATTACAAAAATATTTAACATTAAAAATATTTTTTTGACAAATACGTTCTTATAGCCCTAACAAATTGTACGAAAATTTTAACTAATTTGACGGAACTCTTAATACGTTTTTCTGGTTCAATCAAAATTAGTTCTTACGTTATTTATTTTTTTTGGAATTAGTGTAGTAATGAATATAGCGGTACGTGGTTTTGCCATGTTATAAAGGACCACATTTTGAACTGTTTTGTGAAAAAAAAATCGATTTTCGTAGATACGTTCAGCTGACTCTTACACCGCGATCTGATAGAGAATTTCTAAGAATTTATAAAACGCAGCGGTTATGATTCGTGATGAGAACACATTAAAATAAAGGAGAGATGCGCTTGCGTTGGTCGGCGCTTTGCACCCCTGCGTGTGCCTGCGTGACGCTCGGTCGATGACTCCCCTAGAGTGCTGGTGTTAACGACCTTTGTACCACCACATTAGGTTTAATTGCATACACATTATAATACAAACATAATAACATTATACGTCATTGTAAAGAAAATACACAGACTATTGTGTTTCTGAGATGCTTTTGTTATTGATAATTTATTTCTCTTCGAGATGAGTGATTCTATTAGCATGTTTACGATCATTATTGTGAAATTTAATGTTGACATATTTGTTGTTAATTTTACTGTCTATCAAGCAATTTTATGTTGATAGAACGATCTCGAAATTGCTGGACTTGTATGTTCAATTGTTTGTGACGATTTCACCACGTATCAGTGTTTAAAATTCAGTGAACGTTTCTTCATTATCATTAACACGTTGCAATCGCTTTTAGGATTGTAAATTCGAATACAAGTGATTCAGGAATTATTTTATATGGATAATTCTATTACTACAATTTAACTAGTTAACGACTCTCATTAGACAACAATTAGTCTACGAGCCTAATTGGGGTAGTGGTGAAATGAAATATTGTATGTTTCAACCATAGAATGAACAACATCATGAGCAACAGAATGAAGCCAATTTAAAGTGCACCGATCGCGCGTAACTACACGATGTTTTGAATCAACATCATGAATAACAAGGGAAATTTTAAAGCACTTATGTGTATGTAATATTTTATTAGTGTGTTAAACGAATTGAGTGTCATAAGTACTCTAACGCCTGATTATCGTGTAGTTACGCGCGATCGGTGCACTTTAAATTGGCTTCATTCTGTTGCTCATGATGTTGATTCCAGATGTAATAATTCTATGGTTTCAACATAAACGAAATATCATGCTTGTTGAATGTTATAAAGCTACTACTTGTTTCAAAAATAGCATTATTATTAGAAAAGAACTGAGGAAACAAACTCGAGGACAAGTTTGTTTTTTTTTTTATGATGAGTATGATTAAATGACATGTTGTCATTTGAGTTTGTGTGCTTGAGTGCGACCTTGCGGCGGGCCGCGCGGACCTACGCCACTGGTGCTCCGTTTCGCGGTCGTGTTCCACTTTAGAGTTAGCTCTCTCTTATTACGCAAACCTGGCGTTATGCATATTATACCAATCTACTGTCCGCAACTTATATTCATCGAGATTTCTAAGAAATTGCATTTTAAATTTTTATCGATTCTCCCACTATAACACTGATCATTATCATATTTTGGACATAATGAAATGCTTACGTTGTGTTCGTCTTTTGTTTCAGTGTATTCTACAGAGGTCCTGACACAGAAGTAGCCATCGTTTAACGTAAACAAGGAAACCGACTACACCGCCAATAAGCCAGACATAACTTGGCCTACATTACAACGTAAATTAGTGCGCATCGTGAAAACCGTGGAGTTACTGTTAAAATAAACTTAACGTGTGCAATATTAAAGTACTTTAGTGCAATCATACATTAGACGTTAGTGAAGTGTTGAAACTTGTTGTTAAAGTGAAATTATTGTGGAACAATGGAGCGTGAATCGAATCCCATGGAAGCGCTTTGCCGTTCGGGCTGCGGTTTCTACGGTAACCCCTCCACAGATGGACTTTGCTCAGTTTGCTTTAAGGTAAATATCACATACTGGTTTTAGCTGATTACATTTTCATTTATTATCTTGGGAACGCTAGTGGTTTACCTTTAGTTTGGTTGTGTTATAATTTTGTGATTGGCTAATCCGTGCTGGGTTTTATTTGTTATTAATATTGGAATGTTTGTTGCAAAAGTAACATCTATAACATAAAAGTAATATTTTTTGCAATTCAATAACCTCTTTTAGTGTAACAATAAAATATTAACAGTAAAACATTAACTAGTATTTACATAACACTTTTGTGAACTGAACAATATCGCACTATAAGTTTCATTTGTGAATGATATTCTGAAGCTTATTATATTTTGCCTTCACGTAACCAACTGGGAACACAATATGAAAAGACGTCACTAACATAGTTTTCTTTGCAGAGTCTTTTATAATATGATCCATTATTTATTGATGTCAATTCAAGTTATTTTCCTTATTGTTTTGAATGCCATGAATTATTACCCCGTTGCGTTTAATAGAAATGCGTCATATAAAATTAACTTTTGTTTCCTCCAAGAATACACTTGACGTACAAAACTAGTTAGTATTATTTACGTTATTTTGTTTTTATACCATTAGAATGCCAAAATAACTAGTTCTGTTGGGGATTGTATTTTTTCACGGCACCATTCGCATACAAATTTATATCCACATAATTTGACGCTACCCTAATCAAAAAGTTAGAATAGAATAATTATTTATTTTAAATTATATTTATCTTGAAACTTTATTGGGTATCTGCATATTATGTACTGCTAAGCCTTGTGCAGCACTACCATTTTTTGATAGCTTTTTTCATGCTAGATTGCCTTGCCATGCTTGTTTTTAATAAACATTATCTTTGGTTTAGAACTAAATATGCATAAACTTTGAAAAGATTAACATTATGAGTTAAAACCTTAGTTATATCGGTGCTGTTGATAGGTAAACCTATTTGTAAATAGTAAATTATTTGAACTGTGATCGTGACCTTTTTTTCTTCCGTGAATAGTCTTAGTATGAAGGTCGGTAAATATAGTTCAATCAAAACTATTCAAGACCTACTTCTACCAAGTTTTACTATTAAGAATACTATACGCTTTTAAACTTTTATCGATTGGTCTTGAACGCAAGATTAGACTGAGACATTGTACAGAATGGTTGGCATCATTGAATATCACAAGCTGACACGCACTGTAGGTCATAATGATGACGATTTCGTGGGGTCACGAAACGCAGCTCTGAGTTGTAACCTCGACCTATCTTTAGCTATAACATTATTATAGAGATGTGTCGATCGATATGTCGAGGATATACTGCGTAAACTCAAGTTAAATGAGTAGAAGCAATGGTATTTTGTCGTTGAAATTTTCTGTGATTGATAATTTATAGATTTAAACTGTACTGTAGAAACCCATTACTGCCCACTGCTGGGTTCAGAGGGGTTCAGGCATAGTCCACCACGCTTGCCTAATCCGTGTTGGTTCGCTACTATATCTTCAAATGGTTTAAAACCTCCCAACATTGCAACCAACTTGCTTTACGAAAAGTAGGTTTAATTTTCACTGGCAGCTGAAATCAATTACATTAAAAGTAAGGATAAGGATTTTATTGTATCTGTGTTACTAAGGTTCACAGCGGAGATATTTTAGCACCAAGAATACAGTAAAATCGCATGTCTATTGTCTACCAAGGCAATAAAAATAGCAGAAACTCAAAACCTTGGTCGACGTTTAGCACATCAATAAAATGAGAACTGAAACCAAACCGCCATTTTGTCACCTTGGTAACGCGCGTTTCATTTCATTAATTTGTATTCATGCGATGTCAATATCATATGAAATATTGATTGATACCAATGAAAATACAAAGTGCGTATGTGTTTATTGAGATGAAATATTGTTTGTTGAAAGATAGACTTTGCCTCTTGTTTATCAAATAACATGATTGCTTTAATAAGTCATTTGTAGAGAAGATACAAAGTAATATATGCCATTTATTTTGTTGAACATGAAATAACTTCCCATTTTACTAATCATATTTACGTCAAAAAGATAAAGAATAATTTATCACGAACAATTTCCGTCTTGAATATTTTCAAATAGACTGTTTCTTCATACTAATGTCTTAACAACAGATGCGTTCACGCAAGCAATCATTGTTCATTTGTTCAAGGTGAAACGAATAACGCTGTATTTGCGTTCGTTTGGCAAGCGTGTAGTTTGACGTTGATTCTTGTTCGATTCCAGGAAGCGTTAAAAAAGAAACAGCAACCTCCGACGACGACGCCGTCTCCTGTGTCCGCGCCGTTCGTAGCGTCAGCACCCACGCCGCTGTCGGCCGCAGCGCCCACCGTGCCCAGCCTGCCTGCCTCGCCGCAGCCGCTCACAGACGTGAGGCCGCACTTTTATTATACACATACACACACGCAAGCACGCACGCAATAATACAGACACACAAACATTCCATTTCTTTAGTAGCTTAACCTTATCCCAATCAAATGGGGTCGGTGCAATATATTTCTGCTTTCAATTTATTCTTATACTGGCATATGTCTTTTACAGAAACACGCCCATGATATGAAATGAAATATCATGAGTCTTATCTATAGACGTTTTAGTGGTTAAGTGCTTATGCATTAGAAAAAAATAAGTTACAAATAAGTCATCCATTTCAAAACTGCAAAATTTTTAAAAACAAATTTATAACATATCGTCAACCCATCGTTTGCCTCTTGTCACCCACATTACAATTACAAAAAAGTAACGTTATTAATTAAACATCAATCAATAAAAAACTTCATGCATATAAAATACGAATAATAAATCAGGCTGTGATGTACTTGAACTAACTCACGACTCACAGAGCAGTTTTGTCGCTAAACAAAACGCAATTGGAAAATGATGCGTAGGCATTGATGAGTGGCAGATGCCTGATTCAGATAAGTAGAGAAATACTCTGTTTTGTAATACGTACTTGATCTATAGATTCTAGTTCAGATCCTCAAGGAAGAACTTAATCAAAAATTCTGGAATTGTTTTTTTTATAAAAGACTGTATTAGGTGATCAGGTGGGCCGTTAGCTCGTCTGCCTACGTGGCAATAAAAAAATATAAAAAAAATGAGATGCACCAGTTGTCAAGCGAGAACTCCAATAAAAACAATTTACCTAATAAGAAGCTATAAAACAACCACTAAAATATGTTACTAATGATAAAAAATTAAACCAAGTACATCTTAGTTGTGCACATTTACGTATTGTCATTATTTATGCACATTGTGTTGAGGGACGGTAGTTTTCCATTTCCACTGTTACTTTAACTATTATTTTGTAGTATAAAAACAAACATGCATATTTGCATATTAAATGTCGATATAAATGACCCCACAGGTGATACAAAACTTCGTAACATGTTTTTCTTTTGACGCAAATGCAATCTAAAGGATTTTGAAACCAATTTGTTTTTAAAGAACATTATTTTTAATTTAAATAATGATAATACGGCCATTAAAATACCGACAATCGTTAATTAAATTAAAGTATAAGAGAGACAAAGAAATATAATTTGCGTATAATATTATTGTGCCTCGTGTTCATGATATATGTAGCGTTACCTTGTCGTGTGCCATTGAATTACAACACTATCGAGTTTTCCTGATTCTCATATTAAATTTCCTTTTTTTATATTAAAAGGATATTTGTTATGTCTTTGTCAAACCACATTATTTAACGATACTTATTATTTTTTAATAAATGTTAGCTTTACAGAATTCAAATCACTTAAACAATGTAAAGTTATCAATTTACGTAAATTATCTTTTACCCTTGAGTTGAATATTTTATTAGGAAATTGTTAAAACTTTAAGTAAATCAAAGTTAATATAAAATTGGTTAGTAAGTTCAATTATTGATCAATAATTCTATTCTATTAAACTTTGTACTTATGATTTATCGCAATCATTCCAGGCCTATGTTTTGGGGTTGCAGGTAAGGCCACTTATAATCTTTTTTAAATGCGATCTTACACTATTTATTTAAGATATAATATAGGTTTTACATTACACAACCTATTCTATCAACAGGGTCATTTTCTGTTATTATAGATGTTCTAAATAAGTACTAAAATATTTTTTGTTATAAAACTTTTTAATATTTATTTTTACACCAAGACTCTTTCGTCGCAATGGTTATGAAATAATTGTCACTTTGACATTCGTATTTTCAAGGAAGACTTGTTTGACATAATTTACATATTTTTTTTAGCTTTTTTGTTGTAAAACACTTTGTTAAATACTATTTTAGACAAAAAAAATGTAATCCATATATTCCACCTGCTTAACCCCAAGTCCGTTGACACGAGATGAGGGGCACCTTCGAGTAATTGGTAACATGTAACAGTTAAATGTACTTTTATATAATGAATTAAATTTCAAGGTGAATTTGAACATTTAAAATTATTTTCAGTCAAGATGTTAATTCTGTTTAGTTCACAAAATCATAATAATGGAAAATGACCCTAACAAAAAGGAATCGAAAGGAAGAAGATTGTTTAAAAAGGCAATTCGTCGCAAGAGTAAATCAAACGAAAGCGCTCAAAATTCTACTTTAGAAAAGACAGACAGTGCCCTGCGTGATAGTAAAGATGATTCTATCGAGATCAACGACATATCTTCATCACAAAATAACGAAATAAAAAAAAGACTTTCACAAAAGTTGAACACCAACTCGCAAGTTTCTCATACACGAGCCGATCCCCAAGTAGGTAACGCGTTGCGCATTCAAGACGATGAAACAGCCGAGGGATCTTCTAAACATATTCGACCACATACTCAAACTGTTACAATAAAAGAATCAACAGATGAAACAAAAATAAGGAAAACGAGCTTGAAAAGGGTGCGTCTTTTGCCTAAATGTTCTTAAAGATTAAATGGAAATTTCCTTAAGGCTTGCTGCCTGATTTTCATAATAGTATATTGCTGGGAATTTCCCGTTTAGATAGGCTTATTCATTCCACTGATAACATTGTTCGGTGAACAAATTTAAATCTGCATTGAAATGTATAGGTAACATAAAATATTCATATTAAATGGGTACAAAGTACAAACGTTAATTTGTTGTCGACGAATATGTTTTTCAATTTCGTTTCTACTAAATTAAAAGACTTAGTTTAAGTTTCTGTATCTTATCAAGATCGAGATCTTTTACATCGCATCACTTCCTTTAGAACAATCCGGTGTGATGCAATCATCGATTAATATTTACTCTAAAAATTGATAATTTGATACATAAAAAACAAGTTTACTTATTTTTATTTTCTACAAAATACACAAAGAAAAGTGTGTCGCGAGTTTATTGTATTATAGCTGTTTTGATCCATAGGATGAGACTATCTCTAAATTACATTGTTTTACAGTGACGTTGAAAATGACACGATAGCGTGAATAATACATTGATTTAAATTGTTTCTGCGCAAAACCATCTGTCCTAGATATCGATAAAAACAAGACGTGAACGAACTCCGCCAACAATAATTATAGGTGATAATTGTGGGCAATGAGTTCGTCGACCGTGTGACAGCGACAGTGCCGGACTTGGTTATTTGCAGAACGAGGCTATCAAGGCCTCTCATTCCTGTAAATTCTGATTCCTTGTACTTCGATTAGAGCGTAAAAATGACGTCCACTAAACCTTACCAAAATTGGTAGGCTTTTGTTGTCATCGACTGAATCACGCGTATAGACATGGATTTCTCGTCGCTTATAATTTACATTCTTTGTAACTGAGGACTCTTTAAGACGTTTTGTTAAACAAGCGGTGTTTAGTGTAGGGAATTAGTTTGGGCAAACTATTTTATACTATAATATTCCGTACATAAGACGGATGGTTTGATAGCAGCTTTTTATTTAGTTAGAAAATTGCCGACATTACCTTAGTTTTATACAATGAATCTTGTTCACCGCTGATGTCTGCCTGTTGTTTTCAGAAGTTAGAGGAGGACAGTGGGGCCGGCACCAGCGCCGCCACCTCGGACAATGACGCCGACGACAAGGACGCCAAGGATAAGAAGAAAAAGAACAGATGTGCTGTTTGCCGCAAGAAGGTTGGACTAACGGGTAAATATACTGATCTTTTTCTCTACACTGTAAGTCATAGTTGCGTTAAAAAGAAGGAAGGTAAGAAGGCGTTGATGAACAAAATAAAATCGAAGTTATTAGGTATATAATGTATTCCAAACAATAAATGTTTAGAAGTTCGTCCAATTTTATAAATACTTGGCACTTATTCCACAATTTGTTTACTAAATGATGACAAAAAATGTCGTGATAGATCGTACAGATAAAATTGACCTAGATTATTAAGTAGTGAATAAGACATTTGACTTTAATTCTCTAAACAAATGATGATTAATCGACAATTATCGAAATTGGGGTCATTTCCATTACACAGTACATGAACGAGTTACTTTGTTAAGGAATAAAATTAGTCTGAAAGCAATTTCTTAAATTCAAACTGGAGCTTAAACAAAATCTTAACATAAAATAGAAATAGAAAAGTTTTATCTAACATTACCCTTTCTTTTAATAACTTGTGAAATGTAATATGGTTAAATAATTAACAAATACCGTTTCAGCATTTTAATTTCTCAGAAAAATACACACCCATAGTCATTTGATACCACTCTTATCCTACAACTTGAGTATCGCTCTGAGAACTGTAATGTAAAACTAAGCATTATCACAAGTGGTTACGAGTTATCATGTTACTGTATTGTATGCAAAATAAATTCACACAATTGTATATTGTGTGCGTTATGCAAAAGAGATCAAACAAGTTTCTCTTAAATATACTTAAAAATATTGTAGAAAAAGTTGAATTCGAGTTTAGATAATTTCTTTTATTGGTTCAAGTTAAGTCGAGTTCAATTATTTAACGGTGAAAACGTTTGTGGTCTATGTATAACCTATGTAATCATGTCCATAAGTTTTAAAATGTACTGTTGTTTCCTTAAATAAATAAATAAAAAGTCCATTTAAATCGCCGAAGAAGATCATTAAACAATGAATTTTCTTTCAAATATTTTATATTGTCAGTTGATATCTCGTCTAACACTAATTAAGCCACTTAGTTTGCGAAAGAACACGTATAATAAGTTCTTATTGTTGAATTCACTTTGACGGATGGATAGAGCAGTGATAGTGATCAGAACCAGTTTGTCAGTGTTAAGTAATGTTTGTCGTGTTCAGGTTTCGAGTGTCGATGCGGCGGGCTGTTCTGCGCCGTGCACCGATACAGCGACAAGCACGAGTGCTCGTTCGACTACCGGGAGCTCGGCGCGCAGGAGATCCGACGCAACAACCCCGTCGTGGTCAGCCAGAAGATACACAAGATATGAGCCGCGACGCGCGCGCTCCCCAGACTCCGGTCCCCCTAGGTGTAGCCCGTGCGCAGCCCGTGCGCAGCCCGTGCGGCGGTCGCGACTTCGGGATTTTATTTACGAGTTCATCAGTAGAGTGCGAATGTCGTCCGTTCACCTCCATTGTAAATATTAGTCGTAATTAATTATAGAGACGGATCCTATATATTGTATAAAAAAATTAAAACTCCAAAAAAAGCTAGGTCGCGTTACGTTTTTGGAGCATAGCGTGCTCGCACCAGAGCATGGACCGACGCCTCGTTGACTCGTGTTCACGTGGCGAACACTCGACCGGTGGCGCTAGCGGCGCTAGTGGCGTCGGCCGCTCCCACCACACCGGGACCGTCGATATCGACGTGAACGTATAATTATTAGTGCTGTAATTACGGTTTGGGAACTCGCTTTATTATCGATAACAATCGTACGGCGTTAATTTGGCGTGATCGACATAGCGTGTAGCGAGATTGTGGTGTGTTTCGAGGCGAGCGAGCGACGCGCTCTACTCGTATGGAAATTTTAAGTAAGCATATAAATAGTTATACATATTATAAGTAGTCGACACTTTATATTATTACACCTTATATAAGTAGGAAAGAATTATTTAGCTTTTTTTTCTTTTTAATCACAATATTATTCAAAATTGTAAGTTGTATTATGTAAAGTTGTTCGTTGGAGTGGTGAAACAGTGACGGACGTCTAACATCGCTCGGGAGAGTCCGCGGTCCGCACTAACTGTTTGTACGGACTTAATTATTTAATGACTTTTGTTGTATATTTTGTTAGGTCATTGATTAATTTTGGTCATCGCTTTTGAACATAATCAGATAATGTTAATGATGAATGATTTTTTCTTCTATCTTGCTGTTTTAATTTAGTTATTCTTGTATTAAAGTCATTAAATTTTCAGGAACATATATTTTTGTTTTATTGATGCTGCGTTTGTGAAATTGGAATTGGGTTTTTTAAATGAATACACACTATTTTAAAAATAATTATTGAGTTTAATTAAAAACAAAGTCCACACATTGTTCATGAATATGATCATTACATTAGTTCTTTCACCACATTGTCAAAATTTGTACTTTGGAAATTAAGTATCCAGGTCCATAATTATCACTTAATTTTAGAATGAAATGAAGAAAATAAATATCATGACTAGCAACTGCTAATGATAGTACAATTCAAACATCATTTATTTTCTATGTATACTTATAAGCCTCAGATTTGGCAATCTATAAACAGAGTTGTCAACATTTAAAAGAAGTAAAACTTAATTATTGGATTTGAATGAAAACTTGGTTGAATATTACTAATATCCCTTTACTTAAACTAAGTAGATTTACACACATTGGTTTGGTTATCATTTCAATTGCCCCATAGGTAGTCTAGCTAACGATCCACCTGATGATAAGTGATTACCGACCCTAATGATCTGCAATGTTAGAGGACACTGAAAGTATCACCTACTTGGCCATAAATAAACACTCTTGTTTTTCATTTCGTCAATAAAATATATTCAAACTCAAAACTAGTATTTACCATTTATTTTCTAAAGATAAGATGCATAGTGCATCATAGAGCTTATTGCGCCAGATTTCATTAAGTGGGCTTATTACCTATTTTATCCCCTAAGGTGGCCATATTGTAGCGTGGTTACAATACAAAAATAACTCCTTGGAGAATATTTGTGGGGCTTATAAGGATCTTGTTCTATTTCAAACTAATGTAATTTGGTCTACTTTGGGATACGACTTATATGCCAGTGACGCTTTTTATCCAATCCCTGACGCTGGAGACTCGAGAGAAGTACACTAGGTTTCCGTTGCGACATTCGATGGCGTCTTTCTCTACCCACGACGCTACTCCTATCAGTCGACCAGTGCTGTCCACGAGACCACTACCACTGTCGCCCTGAAACATGGATTATTGAAACTATTGGTAATTTTTGGAGTGTTATGACTTTTTTTTTTAACGAGGTTAAGTAAGAAAAGTTCCGTATTGGTGATGAGTAAAGACCAACCCGAGCATTGCAAACTCTCGTTAGCGATGATAACCACTCACGGTTGGTCGTACGCTCGATTATTTGATATGGCATATTATTGTGGATATTTAAGGAGTCGCAGAGCCATTGCTTAGCATGATTCAAAGTATTTTTATTTGTCTACTATAAGTGGTTTCCGTCATTCTTAGTCCTTAGTTAAGGAATTAAAACTAAAATAAGACTATCGACTCCTCAAATGTAACAGTGAATTTCATTACACTAAGATGATGGTGCAAGCGAAAACTAGAAAGAAGTAATACATGCAATGTAACTACACAAAAACACTGAGTTGTGAAAGTGTTGCTAATGTTGCCTACATAAAATTGTACAGACTAGTTTCTCTGAATTGTTTTACTATTGAATCTAACTAGTTTTAATAGCAAGGTAAAACTTATTTAGTTTTTATAATTTAACGGTTATATTGCGCTAATTTTATACTTACATTACAAGCGGAGTCGTATCGTGGAGGGCGTCCTTTTGCGCAAACCATATCCTGCGAGTTGTACTCCATAAGTTGTGAACAAACTTCATCAGATTGTATCGATAGCTCCATAGCATGTAGATCTCTACGCATTACACCCTGTAAACAAACGATTATTATTATTTAGTATCAAATGAGTATCAATTATTTTAGTATAATAATTAAAACGACGTCAAACGAGGCTTGAGGAGAGTCCTTAAAGTTAGGTCGTAGGTAGCGACCCCTTAGTGTCCCCTGACATTGCTGAGGTTCATAACCGACGGTAACCACTTACGATCAGATGGCCCGCTGGCTCGTCTGCTTACAGGGCATTAAAAAAATAATATCACTTAATAACTATTATTTACATAGTTGGAAGGTAACAACCTCGTGGAGACATTACAGAAATTAGTGAGCGATAATATCCACTACCATCAGTCATATTTTCTATTATAATTGCAACAAGAAAAAGAAAAAAAAAGCAGTATAACTTATGACTGAAAATCTGTATTGCCACTCCTCTCATACGTAGACATTGTAATAAAGGGAGATTAGCCAAGTGAGGAATTAGCTAACATTATCATCAGCTCGTTCACGTCATTACTGGAAAAAGCTTCTACTGCTTCCAGAAAAAATAGAATTGGGACCTAATTTTACTATTCGCTTGAATAAGCGAAAGCATTGTTTTGATAATAAAGATTTTTTACTGTACTTTAATGGTTTTTTCAAGCATTTGCCCTCTATAGATTGCCTTGTTAAGTTGCAAAATTACTAATCATATTTTAGAACAGCAATAAAATGATTGTAGATTTAATTACCCCATGGTGCGCTGTTCCGTAGCCAGCGAACCCAACGTCCAGTCCAGCAGGTATGGTCGCCTCGTCATTGAGAGTAGCAGGTTTAATTGTTACATCATTCACGGGCAATGGTTCTTCTAATTCAGCTAGTAAGAAGTCCCATCTAGCTCCAACCTAAAATGAACGGGGATATAAGTTTAATGATAGTATCAACTACGCCAAAGTTTTTGTAGAAGATATTGAAAGTTTCTCTCCTCAGAAGGTGTAAGAATTCAAGATGAAAACTATTCATAATGATCTTTCAAAAATGGCTTGATATGGTATTGCAAAAAAGTATGAAGGGTAAATCTTAGAAATAGTTGTATAATAATATTTCTAAGATTTGTGATGCTATGTAATATGGCTTATGCCAGAAACCGTAGGTTTTAGGTGAGAATGGGTTCTGATTTCTAGTAACCACGTAGAGCTTGTAGTTAGAAGATCTATGGGTCTCACCATGGGGTCACCACAAATTGAGCGTTTTTCCAAGAGGATTGATGTTTTATTAATGTTTATTATATAACCAACCCTTTTTTAGTTAACCAGTACACCGTTTGAGCTCACGAACCAGTTAGAGTTACCATACATAGTAAATCGGCTCTTGTTCGCTTCAACACTATTTGCATGGGATAACATAGGAACAAAAGAAAACAACATCATGGTTAATACCTGTTGAATGTTGTAAGATTCAGCGTCAAGCCAGTAAGGTCCCACACTGAAGAGAGGATGAATAACCAGTCTTTTCACTTGCCGTCTGATGCCGCTGTGGTCGTTACTTTTATTAGTGCCGGCCAAAACATAACTGCCGCGTGTGAACAATGTGCTGGAAAAAACGGAGAATTTATATCATTGTAACGGGCATGACTTTGTATGTTTTGTCATAGAAATTGTACTGTGTGGTGTTGTGTGGCTAATAGCAATGCAACTAGCGATCCATCCAATAGAAGGCCCATTCAAGTAGGCCGTCACCACAAAATTAGTTTTCTGGAGTAATCAACTCAATAAATAACAATAACAATATTGAGTATCTACAATAATATTGAAGTATAGATATAAGTAAGTAAGACGAATAAACATGTTTAAATGAAAAACATGAGCTCAATTCCAAACGTGACATGTCTATGTCAATGAATTTTAATATGATTTTGTTTACCTATGCACACTTTCTTCTGCTAATACTTTGTTTACTAGTCATCAAGTTTGCTTGCCTTGTGATACAACTGTACAGTAACAGCTATTGTGTGTAGCCCACAGTAATTGATTCGAGAATCATTTTTAGGTTTCGGTCGACATCACAATTTAATTTTACTACTGAATGTTGATCATTACAAAGGTGACATCATACCATAAAGGCTGTAAAATTACTTCCGGACAAAAACATACAAAATATAACATTTAAACATTACAAACAACTGGTTCTTATCCCGGGTTGAGGGAAGTTCAAAACTATATGGAAAACCCCACAGAAAGTCCACTTTCATTTTAATACGGGTTATCCCCGCATACTTTACGAAGATTAAGTTTTAGTTAACTAGCTATCAACCTTCGAGACAGGGAGTAGATATCAAAACTAAATAAACAGGAGGAAATCTCAAAACGGCTCTACCGATCTCTAACGCTTTCCTACTAGAGCTACGATACGAGGGAATAATGTTACTTTTTTCATGTGAATTTAACTTTCCGCCACGCTGATGAATTAATGTCGGCTAGTGAACAATAAACTTGTGTAGGTAATCAATATCACCTTCGAACAACTAAGTTTTCGGCAGGTAGCAAACATGCCTGATGTTATGTTGGCCAGGCCAACCATTATTGATAAAAAAATATCAATCAATTCGATTAGATAACGAAAATTAATTATTGTTTATGTATTTCTTCTTATGCTAAACGTCGTCGTTGACCGCCTGGGGTTTTTTTTTTTTTCTTTTTTTAGTTGGAGGAAATCACCGGATCCCCGCCCGCCCCGCGGGCGGGGTATGTGGGAGTTGAACCTCACTAAAACCTCCAACCGCTCACACTCAGCGTCCGAACCCCGGCTGAGGCCAGAACCCAGCACGGGGTTTGGAGGGACGGCGCGACGCGTTACGCCATCGGCATGCTTTCCCGTCGCTCCGTCCCCGAACCGCCTGGGGTTAGTTACTTTTTGCGTATTAAGGTTATTTAGACAATTTATTGCATTAATTAATTTTTTTGAGTTTTGGTTTTTACCACCGGCACAGTAGAATCTAAAGAGACATATCTATTCTTCAAGCATATTCTAGAATAAAATAAATAAAAAAGGTGAATGATTATTTTAGTGAAGTAGGTAAATTTGAATTGAAATAATATGGTAGGCGCTAGCTAGTATTAGGTTCATTACAACAGTTCGTCCTATCCACTCCTAGCATGGAAATTAAAAAAGCTACAATAATTTTAAATAGTTTTTGAAATAATCTAACCTATGAATCATTATGGAAACAAAGAGTATACCTACTATGAACAATTTACCTAGTAGCTGCACACATTATCATAATAAATAAATAATATTTAATCTGTAGGTACATAAAATTGTAACACCAATCGATATTATACCGACTAACCTAAATGAATACAATAGGAAGTATTATTATAATTCGACACAATTTTATTCTATTGTCAGTAGGTTTGATGATGGTTCAATAACAGTTACTGCACCGGTACATTTTAAGATAATACCTACTATGAATAGAATCACGACAATACATGTTATGATATGTTCTGCTTTGAATTAGCTAACTTCTTCAGACAAGACAATTTATTCCTCTTGTTTATTTATTTAAACTTCATACATAAAAGAGAAGTCAGATTTCATTTTTCTATTATGTATCTTTTGATCAAATTCGCAACTTCTATTATCTTGTGATTAATTTCGTTGCGGGACTTAAGAAATTAGTTTACACTCGAGTTCCTGGGCTTCACCGCTCAGAGTCATTACAGTAATCGCTGCTGTGTATCCTGACTTCACAGTAGTGGAAGTTAGAGGTGGGTAACTTCCCGAAAATTAGTGCACAAAAAACTGGACATAGACGGACCTAATACCATAATATACCTACATTTTTTGCCAGTCTACATACTTAGATTTTTTTTATTGCCTCCTTTGGGGAGTTGATAGTAAGATCTCAGGTAAATGAAATTGGGACGAAGTAGGTACCTATTCACATATGGGTAGTGGAAATTTTTGAACACACACTGTATGTTATAGCATACGAATATATGACGAATATATTATAAGAACGTACTATTCTTATCTATTTAATAAAGGTTATCGTTCACGGTCAGGGACTACAGATAAGTATAGATTTACAAAAATACTCAACTAGTTATGAAACGGAGAGTATTATGTATTACTATGTAGGTATCTAAGTATCTAATCATTGAAAATGGAGTAGTACCCAGTAACTATTTTCAAATTATCGACCTAAAATGTTTCAAAAACGTGCGTGTAAAAATAAAAATGTTAACATTCAATGGTTTGTTAAAAGAGTATATTATACTTTACAAAAAAACACTACAGGTTTTTTTTCTTTCAACATTGTTGATGTGCTCGTTTTTGTTGACGTCAAAATGTAGTCGTTGTAGTTAAGTGTAAAAGTTTAGGTAATTGTTCGATTAAAAGTAGTCAAAAAAGCCTCAAGCCAGTTAGATGAATTCAAGAAGAATGAGCATATCATCAATGTTGAAAATAAAGTATTTCATTTCATTTTATCATCATTCTAAACAACAAAAGTCAATGCGTCTTAGATTACGATGATGTTTTAAAACAGCCTTGACGATCGATTATTTTACAACTCAATGAGCTCAGATATTCATATAAATCACAACAACAACGCCTCGTATGAGGAAAACAATCGTACAAAGAACTACAGAACCGGAAATATGAGTAAAACGATGGTAGCCGTCGATAGTAACGTTAACATTTTAGAGGGATTTGACCAATTGGCTACCCGAATGTTTTTTTTTTTTGTGATTCTGAGGACAACATCATGACAAAACTTTAGAGAACTTTAAAATAATGAGGTAACAAATAACTACTTATAAGAATCAATTTAGCAAGATATAATATTTCGAAGTTTTAAAGACAAAATTGCTACAATACAACAAAAATGAAAAAACTGACTTCCATTTTTCGAGTATAGCTCCATACCTACTACCTATTATCTTCATAAAAATTATATGAAATCTTGTTTATTTTATTTAATTCCTGACAAAAAAATCCACAATTCAGGCTAATGCGTTTTGCGTGCAGCTTAAGGGTTCTACACACAATAAACATACTAATATTATATGTATTACCATATAAAATATTCTACTAGTCCCAAAGGCTTCTTACTAGCCTGTGGGATAGGACATTAGGGATAATTTTTATTTTTTAAGCATGTTCATCAAAACTATGTAGGTATGTGTAACACTACCTTTAAACGCCTCGCTGTTGTCACTGTGTCATGCATTGTTAGGCTTAAAATTTATAATAAAAGCTTTGTCTAAGTCGTGGGAAGGCCTCGGTCGTGTCAAGGACATTTCTTCAGACTGATATGTCCGACTTTCACATCTAACGCATTTCTATGAGTCATTTTCGAAATGCGATGACCTGGGTTTTTTTTCGAAAATACAGTTATTTATTTTCTATGCAGTTTCGAAATAATAATTTACCTGTTATTTATGATTTTATGTTGTTTTACTGATTTAAGTTATTACTTGACACGTACTTAAATCATTTGTTTTTGTTTTGTTGTCCGACAGTGACGGATAACACTGTGTATGCATTTTAATTCATTAGTCGTACGCAAGTTGATACGTCGCATATTGGTACCTGTACCTACCTACTTTAATGATTGTTCATTTATCTTTGTTAAGATTCTATGTATAAATAAATAAAATTTATTTGTGCTACGTCGTATATTGATACCTATTTTAATGATTGTTTGTTGGTATGTTGTCAGCATTTGTTATAAATGAAAATATTTGAGTTGGTTATGTTGTGGATGGACGATATCATTTACGTTTATCTTCAAGACGTAGAAAGCAAGATAGTATTTACCAAATAAGCGGACTGATTTCAATGAGAAAATTGCCGAATTTACGATAGTTACGTGCTGCAATGCCTTGGAGAAAATGGCGTAACATAGCATCGCAATAAAATTTGTGTTAAC
This sequence comes from Trilocha varians, assembly GCA_030269945.2. Taxonomy (NCBI): domain Eukaryota; kingdom Metazoa; phylum Arthropoda; class Insecta; order Lepidoptera; family Bombycidae; genus Trilocha; species Trilocha varians. The sequence continues at coordinate 2,984,477 of AP028259.1, forward strand.
AATATTGCAATATTGACTATTCGGACAATAGTTAGCAACTCAGAAGTAGAAATAATATACCTACCTATGCCAAAATTAAAGTCGTCCACAGGTTTACTAGCAGGTACTGCCGGTACTGTGAGAACAAGTTTTCAATGGAGTTTTCTTCGCATTGACGATAATAGTACGAATGTTGAACTCAAAAATTATCTAAATTGTGCACTTCTAGTACAAAATAAAGTTACTAGACCGACGTCATACGAATCATTGAGAAATAAAATAATACAAGTTATTACCTATTTCAATTAGGATTTACGTTTTTTACCCGCATTAATCTTAATGATGTAAAAACTGTACGGTAATTATTTTTTTTTATTAAATCAGATTAGGGGATTTACCTGTGTTCTACTAAACTAGTAACAAATATACCTATTATGTATTATTTTTAACACAAGTAAAAGCTTTGTGGTGTTTGAGGAGCTATGAATCATGGTAAAATCACAACCTTTGTGCGTCGTTCACAAAGAAATATCACAAGGTTAGGATTATTATCCTTAACTCACATTGTTACTTTTTAATATGAAATACGTGCGTGTATTTGTAAATAAGTCACATTTTTGGGAAAAACTTGTACATCTGTATCTGTTTGTGTAAGACGAGCACACTAAAATCTGCTCAATACTAGAACGCTTGCTCGGAACATACATTCGAATTCGATCGACGACAAAACTAGGTTGAAGCTAAAAAAACATGCACGTGAGTATAATGTAAATGAAAGAAGATTTCATTCATCTTATTTCCGATGCGTACAGAGTTGACTGACCGGAAAGACTGTTTTTGTATCGGTACGAAGGAACCGGGTATTAAAAGAATAATATACAATTACAATACCATAGATTGTAATTGAGAAAATGATTTGATACAACGCCGTTTGATGTAACGAAGACATCAGCTATGTAGTTAATTTTTGTCCAACGTTTGAGGTCTTTGATTTTTAATTATTTAAATATATAGTATCATAATCATCATCAGCCTACAGACGTCCACTGCTGGACATAGGCCTCCCCCAAACCTCGCCACATCGACCGGTCCTGCGCCATCTGCATCCAGTGACCTCCCGCGATCTTGACCAGGTCGTCGGTCCATCTTGTGGGACGTCTGGATCCGAGACTTGGCCGTTTACTATGGGTCTTATAAGACGACTCAGAGTCGCTCAGAGAGCAATGGAGAAGGAGAGGCTATGCTGGGTGTTTCTCTGCGTGATCAAATATACAGCATCTCAAATGCCTCTAAATATTTATCAACAAAAATGAACAATAACTTTAAAGTTTTAACACTAGTTGTAGTTGCTACTTTTAGATGATATAATACTTTTAGAACGTTTGCGAAAATTAAATTATCGGTATTTCAGTGAGAGCTAAAGAAATAAAGTAAATAAATGTCAAACTATTACATAAACCCCGATGTTTGTATTGGGTCGAAATAAAATATTTCAAATCTTAAGTCGTGTAACTATCTGGTTGCTCTCAGGTTTTTGTAGCTCTTTGAATACTTAGTTCGCAAAAGCTCTAGAGTACCTAGCATTAATAGAACATAAAATGTCGTAATAATAGGATAATCGAATCGAATATGATGTTAAATCGAAGATCCAAACTTAAAAATATCTAAACAATTAAAATCAAAAAGTATCATAAATATTCAAAGGGTTCTTATTATTATTTTCATCATTTTGTCACTGTTCTTGTAACAACGTCGAAAGTCGTATCGTCGGTAAGCTAACTTACCAGTGTCCAGCAGTGAGGACCCAGTTTGGACTGATGATGGAGCCTCCGCAGTGACCGCCAAACAGGACTGCGTGTGGATACCTCTCGTGTACCGGTCTGTCTTCATCTTCTGTTTTAATTATTTCACTTACTGAAAATAACGATAAGAAAATGCATTATACTTAAATATCTCCATCTACTAGTTTTTTTGTATTGCGTAACAGATACACGAGCCTACGGCCAACCTGATGGTTAGCGGTTACCGACACTCATGGACCTCTGCAATGTCAGGATAAAGAGGGGCCGTTATGTACTAGTGCAGGCAATTTATAGCTTTTTGTTTTCTTCCATTATTGTCCGTTCCTTCCATCAATGAGAATCATCAGTACCTACTGCTAAATATAAGCCTCCTGCAAAGCAACCTCTTGTTAATCACACTCTCAGAGTTTATTTAAGGTACTACGCACTACTTTTATAAAAAATTGGTATTGGACCAAAATTAAAAGATCAATCTCAAGGTTATATAGCCTTCGAAAATTGGGCATTATCCGCCACCCATTTTAAACAATAAACAACATGACTTCAAATGTTGATAAATTACTATCATCATACTTGTAAGAAATACGCTTAGTTGTTCCTTATCGGTGATTCTTTTCTAATTATAGGAAAAATATGTCACAACCGTGTACAAAACATCATCGAACAATTAGTCCAAGTCGATGTTAGGACGGTAATTATTTGTATAATAGCTACATTGTACTTATCGTGAAATTGTTGTAATCATGGTGTTCACCGTGATAATAAATGTTTTTTTTTTGCCTATAATTGCTCCTCTATGTCATTGTTAGTTTCAATGGGTTTGCGTGTCCGGCTATCGGAAGTTCTGTTATTATTTCCTTGAATGATGCGTTTTATAGAAGTCCTCTGATGCAGTCGATTGCTTCTGGATTTTGGATATCCTTGAAGTTAATATTACAGAGGAATTCTAAAAGTTCAAATTTCATCGGATCACTATTTATCATTGTAGGTACTCAATATCCTTATTCAACACGCTTTTGAGAAGAAATCCGATATAGGTACTTCTTACTCAAAACCACTATTATCTTATTTTTTTTTAGAAATCAGGAGAAAATTGCAGAACTCAAATGAGTTCTATCGTCTACTTGACAAAATCAATCCTCATCTTTTAGGAACTAGAACACGAATTTTTTTTTTAAATTTCCTCTTTCATGCTTGAAACAGATTTATTTTCATCAGTCTCCTTTGTTAGTTATCTTGTTTGAGTTGATACATTTTGTCGATGATTTTGTACAAGATTATAGTTACTACGATGTTCATAAAATCGTTATTTTTATTTTTGGGTTCGATTGGAACCGTCTACAAAACAGGTTTTTTGTTGTAATGTAAAGGACACTGTTTTTCTGAGGTAGGCAATCAAATTGTATGGATTATCTTCAGAGATTGTTTTCTTTATTTTTGTATTTTATCACTGTTTAAAACAACTCTCATTACAATCTTAAGTTAACAATTAGTCGCACTTCGTAGCCTACTTTATCATGAAGAAACATGATAAGAATGTACCAATAGAAAATAAACTAGAATAAGTTTTATTTTTAACATTTAATACACAATTTGTCGTTCTTAGGTATCATTACTAAGGTTTAAAATGTAACCATCAATATAAGATTTGTTATTGCAGTTAATTGAACACTCAAAAGCCACACTTCACTGGTAAAGTTCGCAAAAACACGGTACTCACACCAAAACACGTTTAACAACAAAAATACGATAACCTAACACACGTAACATTTTTTTAATAAGTCACAACACTATTCTATGAAATTTTAACCAAAGATTGATTATTTTTACTTTTTTAATTGTTAACACTTACTTTTTTTAGATAATTCGGGTATATCGTTGTCCCCGGGCTGAGGCAATGCGCTGACACATGCCGTGAGCGCGATGAACGCAAGAATCGACTGTTTCGTTAGGCACATCGTGAAACTATCGTCCACCGCCACGATCACTGCACTTTATATCACAATATACTACAAGGAAATTATATTTCAATGTCTCGCTAATGTTTTCGATGATTTCTTATCGATTTAGGTAGTACTTCTGTCTCCGAAGTACACTTGTAATTCTCTTTATTCTAAGTACAGATTTAGTCATTGTCAATAGATAGTTCTCGAGAAATAATGCAATGATTTCAACAATGTTTGTTTACGTGATGTGGTAAATTATCCAGGAAAATGAAAATACCTATAATCATTTGTCATTATTTTTGAATATTACGTAGCGTTTTTGTTTTTCACCGTCAGACCCAGTCTTTATCAATTTTTAAATTAAGATCCGAAAACTAGTACCATCCAGTGGCATCCAGATCAAGGGTTTTCACACTTTTACACAATGAATAGGTTTCAAAACGATGAGGTACCTTCCGTAAGTTCGTTTTTAAATATGTTATGTCATTTCAGGGTAATTAAAAAACAATAAAGTTATATAAATTCAAAACCTAATCTATAGTAAAATTAATTAATGATAGTGCATATAAATAAGTAAATTAAGTTTTAATAAGGAATGTAGTGTTGTGACGTAGTAGGTATAATATAAATCATTATCATATTAGCACGTATATACTTTAAATTTTATAAAATATAGGTCATTATTTGGCAAATGGGTACTGAATGTTTATTGCTCATATCAATTAGGCCACGGTGAATTCTAGAGATTAGTTTGTTTGTTTAATATTATCATAGTAAATACTTTCACATTAAATTGAGGTTAAAATATTTTGCACTGTTTTTTATAGTTATATATTTTGATTGAAATAGTTATAAACTGAATCAGTGAATTCATTCATTCAGTTTATTCGTCAGAGCAGTCGATTTCAAATTCAAAGAATAGGTACAATAAAGAAGTTTACAACTAGAGGAAGGGTAAATAATAAGATAAAGTTATTTTGTTTTTTTTTTCAATATTTAAAACCGCCTTGACACTTGGTACCTCGACTTCGCGAATAAGATTGGGATACTAAAAACAAATTTAAACTAAACAAACCCAGTAATTAATACAATTTTTTTTCTTCTTATATAATAATAAAAATTGGTACACTCATTTATTATTAAGTAGGTATGTCAAAAAAGAAAAAAAAAGTGGTTTATTCTTGATTTGAAACTGTAATCTTTTATTATCTCTGTTATTTATTACTCCTACAAATTAAGCATTAGCAAAGAATACTTTCATGCATTTTCAACGGGTTCTTACCAAAATATTTAATTCATTGAGTTGTCTCGATATTTCAACGTTGTTGCAAACGTAATGATCACGAGATACTGTGGGTCGATTTAAGAGTAAACAAATCTGTCTACCATGAAAGTAAAACATATCATGAAAGTACTATAGAAAACCGCGAGAATCTGAATAAGTTTATTAGCAAAGAAACTTAGCTTGTAATATTAAAGGGCACTTTTCCTCTTAGTTCGGTTTCACACTCATTTACGTTAAATGTAAAAGGTACTTTAAAAAAACCAGATCAATTCCCAATGGACTGTTTTACGATGAAAATAATGACTCAGAACTATTTTATACCATTGATAAAATTCAATGTTGTGTGAAAATGGAGTCCATTCTTCCGAATCGTTATAATATACCTGTCATCCGTTTTTTTATGACTTTTTAGATGTGTGTGACAATGTCAAGAATACCATGATATTTAGTAGAGATGAGTCTGAAGACTGACGGCTAGAGTAAGAATTGTTACCAATGTAAATAAAATGAAAAAAGGAATATTTTTTTTTATTGCTCCTTAGGTGCGAAGAACGGATGGCCGATAGGGCTGAAAAGTTCTGGAGTGGCGGCCACGAACCGGTAAGCGCAACGTTGGTAGACGCACAAGATGGACCGATGACCTGGTCAAGATCGCGGGAGGTCACTGGATGCAGATGGCGCAGGACCGGTCAATGTGGCGAAGTTTGGGGGAGGCCTACGTCCAGCAGTGGACGTCTATAGGCTGATGATGATGATGAGACGACCTTAGGTACAGCTTACCTGATGGTAGTAGATAAAATGGTTTTAAATAAACTATTATTTCCCTCTTCTGAGGAGACTTGAGCCCAGCAGTGGACAGTAATGGTTTGTTACAGTACAGTATAGTTTATTTTGTTGCACAGTTACAAATTGCTACATAAACCGATAAGTAAAAAATGCGGGTTCCCTCTTACGTCAAAGTGCGTCAACTGGCTCCATATTTCCTTCAGAAATGTCGAATCCAAAGTCATGTTGGATGTCATATGTTGGTATAATGAGTATAATGACGCACATGGTTCACCTTATGTAATTTTATACTCATACCAAATAAATGAGTTTTGTTCATGTACTGTTCATCAAATGGAAAGAATAGGGTTCATGCCAATAATTGACCAAATTTTCTAGGTATAGTTGAGTTATGCGTTTAACAACACAATTTGCGTTTCATTGTATATAGCCTATATAGGTTATAGATTATAAATGAAGAAAAACGAAAACTCAGTAGGGAGGTAGATAAAAGACCAAACTAACTCAACAAATGAACAATAACAGAATCATCGAAATTGGTTTACGTATGACGTGTCGTAACATGATTTTTTTCACCTCCTGGCTCCTACCATAGAACTTTTATCCTAAAATTAGGAGGAAGGGGCAAGGTTCACCACCTTTACTTGGAACCGCTGCGCTCTTCTACAGTTCGGTTCAGTAGATCATTTTTGCCCCGTACCATTCCGATTTGGAATGGACTCCCGTCCGCGGTGTTCCCGGAGCGCTATAACATGTCCCTCTTTAAACGAGGTTTAAGAAAAGTCTTGTATGGGTAGGCGATAGATAACTGCCCCTCTTTGCCCTGGCATTGCAGAGGGATATAAGAATAAAAACAGTATGATTGAAAGTAGATCAATTTCTGTACATATTTTAAAACAATCACCCCAATAAAAGTACTTATTATTATAATAATAGGCACGTAAAATAAAAATATTAATAAATGTGTTTCCTAAACGGTTTTCACAACGCCACCTGGTGGCCGAAGTTAACATAATTGTTGTTAAACTTACTGGATGTACCGACAGATGTCTCAGCGCAAAGTAATATGTGCAACATTATGTTTACAATCATAATATTAATTACTATCAGCTTAATGTCCATGGTCCAATTAAAATCTGTACGTAAAATGTACAATATTTTTAAATTGCAATATCGCATCTGACAACTTGTGTTCTTTATTAAAAGCTTTTGTTTAATTTGTACTGGATGTAAAGATATGTAAAAAACTATATACAGGGTGATTTCTTAGTGAGGGTACATATTGAAGGTCATGGTAGCTGATGGTTATATACGACCAGTAAAAATATTATTACCAAAGAATATGGCTTAATGCCTTAGTAATCGCAACTTAAAAATATCTAAAATTCTTGCAAAATGATGGTTTTTCGACAGCTGGATGTGGCAGAGGTGTGGGGTGCGCGAGATCACTAGAGGTCATTAGTCAACACTCTTTTAGCCGAAATTGTTTGTTTGAGGTAGTTTTGTCGAATTTAGATAAAAAAAAAAATTGTTATTTTATCTATTTTTTGTAATATTCCGTTTTAGAACAGAGTACTCATCACCCTCCTGCAATATGTACCTTCTTTAAAAAATCACCCTGTATAAATGGGCAATTCCATTAGTTTTCATCGCAAGTTGGAAATCGTGGGTCTTCGATTTTTCTCAATGTCGACTACTTTGAAGTAAAAAAATGGCTGTTTTTGACCTACATATTATCAAGCCATTGGTATTGATATTCTTTGGGATCAAACTCAAGTAGTTTTATATGAAGTTTGTTTTCCTGTAGTACCTCAAAAAAGATATTTTGAAGTTTTCGAAAACAGCCATTTTTGGACTTTTGAGAAGCTCGTTCAAAAAAAGTACGAAACTGATAGGGTCCAAATTTGGTGTGAAAGGACAATTCATAAGGTACTTCAAAGTCGAGTTTACCATAAACAATATATAATTTATTTAGATTTTAAAATATGGCATCATACTGAGTTGTTGTAGCGATAACCTCTCCTTGGTATATTTTTTATTGCTACGTAAACACAGGCTGCCTGATGGTGGGTGGTGGATTCTTTCAGGGACCTGATTTTGCAATTTCAGAAGACAATATTGTGGGTTTATAAGCTGTGACTTACTTAGATCATCTAATTTATGGGTACCTATCAAAATAATCATGATTACTCGGGCAAAATTATAATATTTATACAGTACTATATAGGATACTTCATCTGAGGTTCCATAGTGTAAATTTAGAGTTAACAATTACCGCAATTTATACATATTTACACATAGATTCTTCGTAGGTTCTGTTGGAAACTTCACAATCTCAAAAGTTTTCTAAAATTGTACAAAAAGGTATCAGAATATTATCTACAAAATATCCACTATTTCTGATTATCTGATTCTCATTGAGTTTGTACCATTAATAATATGGAAGGTTGTCAGAAACTTAGGAATCTCAAAATGATTTCGCTACATTTATTTAAACAAGACTGATTCGTTAATCCAACATTTTTTACTTTGCAGATAAAAATAAATTGTCCGTCTTCTTTTAGACTTTTCTTTCAGTCTTTTTTAGAAACGTTATGTAAATGGTACACTCATTCTATGCACGCCATCATGCATCGTCTCTTGTAATATGTTCTTGACTACAGATTCATAAAGCCGAGATGACGATCTTAATATTCTTCTACACACTCTGTATTGTTCAATATCAGTATAAATCTTCGATGTAAACTACAACATTAACTATTAAGAGACTATTGAGAGCTGCGTTCATTTTTACTATTTGCAACCATCCACAACAAAGTTAGCAGTTTGAGCAGCCCTACAAATTACTGATTGGGAATGTACAATTAATAATGTAATCAATAACAATATAATAAGAATGTGGCATTGGAAAATCCGATATCACTGAGCGATGTGCCACTATGATCTCCAGGCTTGGGTATAAAAATGAACTAATTACGTGCACAGTCGTCAGTTACAATATGTTTCACTACAAGCTGTTTGTTCTCGCGGTGATCGCACTCGCGGTTTCTGTCACTGCTGTGCCTCCTCGTGGAGTCAACAGTATACCAAACTATGGCATTAAAACGAAATGTAAGTTTTATAACTATTTTCATATTGAATAGTGTAAAATATTTTAAGTATCTCGGTAAAATTAAACAGAAAAATCCTGTCGGATTTGAATCGATCTTTTAAAGTTAACAATGCTATTAACACTAAATAACAAGTTTGAGTAAATGGAAAATTACTTAATGATTTAATTTATTGATTATTTTTATGAATTTATAAGTTTATTGTTACTGTTTCTACTCTTCTAGCATTAGAGAGAATATTATCGCTTTTTCTCTATAAATAATAAACATATTACCTTATTTCTTTGCATACATTTTGGATTTCATTTTCATCTTCTTATTTAATTTTAGCGAACCTAGAAAAAACACAACAACAAATATCTGTGCTAAAACCTGAAAATGACAAACCAGTACTCGAGATGTTTCCACACGCTGTTCTCTATGGCGGTACTTGCGGAGGCACCATTATTAGTCCAACTTGGATCATTACTGCTGCACACTGGTATATCATTGAAGTTATTAAAATTAATAATCTTACTCTACTAAAAATACCTATGGATTTTAACGAAAATAAACGTATTCAATATGCCTTATTTTATTTCTTTACAAACGGTAAAGAAATAAAAGAATACCTTCAAGGTAGGTCGTAGGTAGCGACTCCGCAATGTCTCCTGATAATGCAGAGGTCCATGAGCAACGGTAACCGCTTATGATCAGGTAGCCCGGCCTAAAAACCGGTCTATCAAATAGTAAGTAGTTGCTGTCGTCATAAGTCTTTTGACCATTAGGGATTTTAAAGATTGTCACTAATTGACTACTGTTGACTCTTTTCCATTGTTTTGAAAAGATGCAAGGAAATTTGCAAGGTGTTCCAGAAATTGTAAAGTTCTATAAAATAGACTGACAAGACTAACTGAAGTTGCCTAGTGAGAGTTGTTTTTAATCCTTCTCTAAATTGCAAATTTTGCACGACGTTTATTTACCTTTGCCATTTTAGTCAGTCATATTGCACATAAATAATTTTAAATTTTGGGGCATAAATTTGGATGAAGCCGCGACCTCCTTGACAAACGGTTCAACCACTCGGCCATCAGGACTTTGCCAATCGAATAATGTTTTTCCAGTACGCTAGACCTTGCATTTTACGTAAGGGCCGGCACGAATGATACTGAAGATTCACAAGGCGGGGTTATGCACGGGATAAAACGACGTGTCATCCACCCTCTCTTCACCGTAGGGCCCTACTGGGTTAGCGCAAGAGATTATAACCTTCAACAGGTACGTCACTATTATTCATTTATTATTAAAATTTTCGTTTCAAAATCTAAGGAAATAGGTAATAAACAAAGCTTGCATATCATAGTCAAAGTCATAATCATTCTAGATCCAAACTTTGAAACCCATTAACAGTCAATGGAATGTTTCGAAATATTAGTTTAATGAAACTAACAATTTTATATCATATTGGGTTTTAACAATTAAGAGTTAATTGGAAATTTACAATTAAATATCACTTTATGAAGACTACGCAGTTACCTGCATCTCAGAATACTCGTAACTTCAAGTTCGGAAAATATGTATTTTATTGCAGGTTGGAGCCCATTACGACTTTTTGTTGGTCGAATTAGATGACCCCTTGCCTCTGAACGGAGTGACAATAAAGGCTGCTACTCTGAACGATGACCTGTACTTGCCTACAGGACTTCGAGCTGGATTTGCAGGTTTTGGAACTAATGAGTTTGGGGTGAGCATAAGTCCAATTCACAATATTGTTTAGAGTATTTAGTTTTATATTATTGTAAAGTTATCATGATGCCAATCTACCTTTCTAATCTTTATTCATGATATGCTTGAACAGGAGACTGCACATTAAGCGGACGGGAATCTGTCGGATTGTACAAAAATTGACACGAGAAGGGCGCCAAAAGGGCGCGTTCCTTGAATGTTTCGAATATTATTGATGTTTGAAACCGTATAAGCATCGTATTCCATATTTTTGTAGCTCTTATAAATGAAATAATATAATTTTTCAGGGTACAATGAGTAATGAGCTACATGCCAGGAAGTTAGTGATCAAATCTGACGATGATTGTGCTAAAATGAAGGAGTACAGCTCCCAGGATATGCTTTGCACCGAAGGTCGTTTTCCCCGATATGACTCCGCTTGTAGTGTAAGTGTTTAGTTATATTATTGACCTTTTCAAACAATTGGACAGTAGAAATTAGCTGTGATGGTCGAGACACGTGATGATGTAACAGCCTGTACCGCCGTATCGCATAATTTTAAATTCTGGATGGTTTCAGAGGAAAATAAGTTTGGAAAGGACATGGAATTATTACCTCGAGGTAATAATTCTATGGTTACTTATTGATAGAAAGCTTTATTGCTAAACCCTTCGAAGATAGTATGTGAAGTCTGGAACCCGTTATGAGCGCGGGAAAGTTGCTACTTGATAGTTGACGTAGCAGAATGCCGTCCCTACGCAAAATAAATGTCACGCTGGCAGCCCAGGTTGTTGATAGCATCGTTTGATGTTAGTAAAAAATTGTATAAAACAGAGGGTTTTTTTTTCAATGGTAATAGAAATCGGCACTGTCTATACCTACTAAACCCATCACCTGGTAATAAACAGATTGGGCTGATCATTTGGTTAAAGTACTTATGTTGACGTAATGGTGTATTTCAGGGTGACAGTGGTAGTGGTCTCGTGGACGAGCAAGGGCGTCTACTGGGTGTGCTGTCGTGGGTAGAAAAAGACGCTGTCGAATGTCGCAACGGAAACCTAATGGTCTTCGGTAAAATTGCCAGCGTCAGAGACTGGATCAAAAATGTTACTGGCATTTAAGTCATAGTAATTTATTTCAATATTTGAATAATATTGCAGTATTGTAAAGTTTGAAAATAAAATCCAATACTCTACGTAATCCGATATTTTATTTGATTCTTTGTCTTTCTGTGTGTCAGCTAGCTGTACTGTACTGTAACATCCCATTTATACCGCGCATTGCTGGTCTCAGGTCTCCTCAGTACAGATATAGTCCACCATGCTTGCATAATGTTGGTTGGGTAATGGAGGTCGGGAATCATAAATGTATTTGCATTTTTGACACAGTATTACAAAGAAATTAGTACTTTTACTTTCTGAACAATTACAATGTTGTGCTAAAAAAATGTAGATAGATAGATAGATAGAAAATTCTTTATTGTAACACCACATAGAAATACAATTTTAGTGATAATGTAATGTATAATAAATAAATTTCCATTTCATATAACCTCTTTTATTATTGCTACCGTGTTTTATGATAATTATTGTAAGCATACAGTTATTATTTAACTTGTATTTTATAAATAAACAATAGTGAAATTTATGAATGATATTCACTTAGTTTAATTTTAGCAATTTGTGTACCGTCGATTTGTGGAGGTTCAGATTTAATTTCATTACAATTATTGATTAAAAATCTCTATTAGTACCTATATACATATACCAAAATTATAAAAATGCACTGTCGTGATGTTTATGATGATGTAGGCGGTAATTTTTGGACTATTGAAGCGATTTCGAAGATTCTTTTACTACCACGAAGCTACGTTATGTCCTAGACTATACATGAATTATAAACTGTAATATATTATCCTGCGCATAATAACAATATCAAATCTTGAAAGCTCTATATGTGACACAGGCAACGTTGCTCTGATAGTAATAAATAAACAAGAATACATAATATAAGTCAGGAATATGTGTCGTAAAACCCATTACAATGTCGATAAACGTTATTATTGTGACACTGTGATCTCTATATCGTGATATAAAAATGGCTGGAGCGCAACGGTGGTTGTTTGTTGCACAATGTTCTTCTACAAAGAGCTTATTCTCGCGGTGATCATAATTAGAATAGGTGCTAAGGTCTCATCCTGGAGCCAACGATGTACCCGCTGATCATAATGAATGTAAATCTAATGCATTTACATTTTAAACATATTGTTTTTTTTGACGTGACAACGTCTTATAAATTGGTTTGCCGGGTGACACTTCAAGAAACTGCGTTACGCTCCGCTCACGTTATGCGCTCACAATGAGAGCGAGTGAGAGGCACGCGTGCCTTTCACTTTTCAATGTCTGTCTCTCTCGCTTAGGCGGACTAACCATGCCCGAGTCGTTTTCACGTAAAACTTTCGCCCGTATACCGACTTTACAGGCAACCAATTTTATTTTTGTAGTAGGAAATCGTCAAGCTTCCATATGCCATACAAGTGGTGTATGTGTTAGTGAAATCGCACTAAAGCATCCTACCGCACCTAGCGCTAGCTCTCTGATTGAGACATAAGTTGACCAGAGTCCAGGACGTGGTTATGTTGCGTAGTACGATACGTTACTTTCGTTACGATATTTTTATTGTAACAGATTCAGTGGGAGTTTGCACTCAATCCATTGCCATTTAAGGTGTCTGCCAGTTTTCTATTCAGTTTTAAAAGATAAGCAATCAGTCAAGCTCTTTTCGAATGATTTTTTTAAATATTTTTAAGAATGTACAGCAGAACCCAATATCTGTAAAAACCATGAATGGAATATATTGTTACTTTTTGTTTTACCACTTTAGCCATTATATCTCATAATGTTCTGCTAGTACATGATAGGTTTCCGCACGGTGTTGTTTTCAGAAATGCTATTGGAGGCACCTTTATTAGTCCAACGTGGATCATGAGGAACATTGGTATGTTACATTCAAACACAGTTTAAAAAAAATCTAACCGTGTTTTTATTCAGACACTCGCGGTTTTCTATAATACTTTTCAACGGGTTCTAACCATGACATTTAATTAATTGAATTGTCTCGATATTTCAACGTTGTTGCAAACGTCATGATGACGAGAAGACTGGATACTGCTGGTCGATTTAAGAGCAAACAAATCTGTCTACCCTCTTTCTCGTTCGCTTTTGGGTAGTACCACCGGAACTCGAACTCACATTAAATATCGTGGTAAGAACCCGTTGAAAATGCATGAAAGTATTAACCGTATTTTGTTTTGATATATTACGTGTCAACGTAATAGGGATATTCATTCGTTTTAGTTGTAACTGTCTTGTGTGGTATCTACCTTAATTACCTTAATTACGTGACATGCAAATGGAGAATAGTTGTTTGTATAAATTAAACAGCGGTAAAACCTCTTTTGGAATTAAATTAAAAAATAAACATTAAATTGATAGAACTAACTAGTTTCCCTATTTTATTTATTGATAGTGAATTATCTAAACGAGGGTGTCTTGTTTGGAGGGAAACCCTGAAAAAGAAAATCCGTTAAGAATCGAGTTGTACATCGACTTCACCACTTTACTTTGTCATTCTGTAATGTAAGGATTGTTTCAGACCATTGATTGTTGTTAATAAATTATACAACAATCAATGATTGATAAAGATTGTTGTTTATGTACCCTGCAATAAAAAAACAAGGTACAGATAAGGTTAAATTAAATAAAACAATTGAATGAATTTTAAATAAATTTTAATCTCTCAACATCTTGCTCATCGACAAACATACTTCCAGCTTTGAACTAATAAATGATATGAAAATTAACTACAGTTGCCTATGTTCTACAATAATAATGAACGTGTATTAAAACAACATTATAATAAAGTAGTACCTATAAAATGCATTTAAACTTGTTTAGATAATAATAATTTAGGTTAATAAAAAAAAAATATTGCCATAACAAAAGTAATATATTATTTCGTTTATTATAGTACGCTGGCAACATTTAAATTCATAGTCAGAATTTATGTTGATATGAATTAACTATTGGTGTATCTACCATAAATTATTTTTAAATATAAATTAATGTAATAATTGAAGATTTTAGTTTAAATATAATAATTGAAGTGATTATTTTTTCATCATAAATATAAATTGACAAGGTAAAAATAACAATTTCAAATATGCCATACCAAAATTCATCTTTTTGAGATGAATGTGTATGGTATAAGGTGTGGTGTATGGTACTAACTTAACTTGGTAACTTGTAATAACTGTGAACTATGAAATAAAATAAAAAATAGATTAACGAATTCGATGATCTTCCATGCGTATTTTAGTTAATTTGGTTTTATTGTTGTTTAGCATTTTTGTAGAAGTTTGTTTGTAGTGTTGTAATGTCGTCTTCGTCGTCGTATAATTTGGATAGCCAAATCCCTAAATTAAACGACTCAAAGTTTCTTGAATTTATCTAACAATTAAAAGAAATATACTATTAATGGGACTGCATTATTAATACATATTATTTTTTAATTATGGTGTTTATAAGAACTGTTGCTAATTTTATACATATTTTGAACTGAAAATTACTGGGTTTCATTTCGACTAGTGGTTATCACTAAAAATAGTTTAAGTTATTTGGTGTTGATGAACTAAAATATCACTCGCCTTACCATTATCGTGCGATTTAACTAATAACTATACTACCTAAAACCTCAAGTACACTTTGTTTTATCTACACAACTACGTTATAAATAAAACGGTTAGAACTTTGACAAAAGTAGATTATTTTAAAGCCATCAAAAACATTTGAAACATTTTAACAATTGTATTGGCGCATTTACAGATGCAGTTTTCACTGACAGTTTTCTCCTGATCGATTTATCTGACGGTTTTCTCTGCAGATAAAACTACGGGTGCTAAACAGTGTCACGGTTTTATCCGCGGTTAAATCTGTCGGATTTGTTTCTGATGGTTTTCTTTGCAGATAATACTTCGTGTGCTAAAAAGTGTCACGGTTTAATCCGCGGTTAAATCTGTCGGATTTGTCTGACGGTTTTTCTCTGCAGATAAAACTGTGGGTGCTAAAAAGTGTCACGGTCTTATCCGCGGTAAAATGTCGGATTTGTCTGACGGTTTTCTCTGCGACCCGACTTTACGTTTACACGCACAGATAAATCTATGTGATTTGACTGTCACGGATAAAACTGCACGTCTATATGCGTCAAGTGTGTTTACTTACTTATACATACTTACTTTATAAAGCGAACTACTTTTGTCAAATTCCAGAGATCCTTGATTGTCATCTATTATTGCTTTCAAATTTCCTAACTAGTGAATCTACAATTAAATCTAAGTAACTGATTAAATCTAATAATTAGTATCTATAGAGAAGTATAGGAATGCTTTAAATCACTTTAAAAAAGCTGTTTTTTAATTTAAATTTGCTCACTTCTATGCAACATTGTCTATTAGGACAAAACGTTTGCTTTTACAATGAATATCTAGGTATAAATTATAGAAAACAATACTAATATGCAATATTTTAATACTCAATATTAACCATTGTTTAGTTAAGAGCAAATCAGCATTTGAATTTGGAAGATAAAGAATGGTGATTGATTATAAATTACTGTAATGCATTTCGATTTTCACCAATTTTTTGACATATAGAGAAGTATCTTATGAAAGTTCCACAACAATTTTCATTAAATTTAATGATGCTTTACAAAACCGTAGCAAATTGTATACCTAATACTTCCGTAATTACACACCTTTTTATAAGTTTCATCATTTTAGCTTTTTAAGAAAAAAATATTGCGTGATTTTTGCTATATCAAAGATAATAATTCTGATGTTAACAATTTGGTAGCTCGCTGCGTCATGTTAAAGCTGAAGCATTCATTTACAAATACAAAATTATCCTAAAATTTCATCACGTTTTCAAGCTTAGAACAAGTAAGCCTTAATATTTTAATAACTACTCAAACATGAGATCGAAAATCTTATAGAAATTATTTGGAAATATGAGAAAAGTGTTTATACTTAGATATATTTACAAATAGATTACAAACTACTTATTGCATTATATTTTTTTATATTAACACCTCTTGGGACATTTGTTAGGATTTTGGGTGGATTTATTTTAGACCGAATCCTAATACCTACATTGTTATTACAACCAATGGATTTTGTTATCGCCATTTTGTTGTTTCCAAGTCGGCATATATTTTTTCTTTAATAGTAATAGTTTGTAATATAGAAACACGTTGGCTATGACTTGTAGCATTGTGTAAATGTATCTTTAATTAAATACAATTATTGTTATAATGTCATTATTATTTTAAGTAGATAATTGATAGTTAACGGACTTTTTACAGCAAACAACTCGACTAATATAAGGGCAATTTTAGTTTGATTCTCTACACATTTTTATAGACGATACAAAAGGAAACTGTTTTACGTAACGTTTTTCAATAATCACTTCTGTTATATTATGCTTATAATATTTTCTATACAATATAATGATCTAAAATGACGTGTTAAACTAATGAGCAATTATACCTTAATAGTTTGTTAATGTCCAAAATTTTCATCTATGAAAATCTAATAAAAATATTTGGTGAAAATATTGCAATTTTTTATGCAAACCGTGCATTGTGTTTACCGTTACAGTGGTAATATCCTAATAGTATTTTACTTCCATACGGAAGACAATTCACTAACTTAATATTAAACGACTAAGAAGAAACTAGAACTCAAGTTATTTATTCATATTCGGTATTAATAAATCGACCTAAGATATCTCATGTTTTCACCAGTTGAGAATCTCAATAAGCAAATATTAAAAGCATGAAAAGAAAGACAGTAGAAAGCTTAAATTTAATAACTTTAAATTTCATAATCAAGCACGTGTTCTGAAGACACTACTTAAGATTCAGATCGATTTATTAATACAGTTTTTGTTGGCCAAAAGAGTAGTCATGGAACAATGGGATATTTTTTACTTTGCTTCAAATTGATGTTTAGTTCTTCTTTTTAGTTTATATTAAGTTGAAATTAGTAGCTACGTAATTTTATTTACTAGTCAATGTTGTGGGTATTGATTTAGTTATTTTCAGTTAAGATTGTCATAGAAGACTAAACTCTGTTGGGCAACAATGCCGTATATTCTACGTTTAGAAACTTATGCTTAATTCAAATACTACAAAGAAATTACATCTATATTAAATGACTAGTTATTGTAAGAATGGCGTCACCGTCATCAAGCTAAACAATAATTTGACGACGGAAAATTTATTAAGCTATCTTCGTAGGCCATGGTATTGTCAATTTATCTATCAATATGTGAAAATTATAGATTTCCATCGTGCTGAGATAAAGCTAGAGGATATCTACTTATTTGTTTTTTTTTTTAATTAATAAATTAAAGGAACTGGCATCAAAGAGATAGTTTTTGTTTTCATGACAATTAATAAAAAAAAATGTGTAGGTTTAAGATTTTAATGAAACAATTACTATTTAATGATACCTAGATATAATAAACTGTTCTGTTCGTTTGATGAGTTTTCTGATTCAGATACTGCATCTACAACAACAATGTTTTATCGTTTTTTTATAGTTTAATGTTTTCTTTGATTTTAAAGTTCAGTTGAATTTTCAAAATAAATTTAATGTCCAGTAAGAAGTTTTTTTTTAATAGTTAATTTAAATGATGGAATTTGAACTAGTGTAAAGCATTACAGAAATACATTAAACATTGGGCACTGTCTCATGTGCACTGCTGAATTTGTGTTTTAGTTTTATGCTTATCAATTGGTTTTGGATTAATTTCCCCGTAAAGACATCGACTTCAAAGTATACCTGTTCTTTATAACAAATTGGGTAACTTATTACCGTTTTAACTTCCATATCCACACATCGATTAAATATATTAGTTTCGATTCGAATTCCTCAAGTCAAATTTGGAAGCACTGGTGCTATTCTCTGCTCATTTTTTTTGGTGTTGAAGAAATTTTCGTTTTCTATAAAGTTAAAGTTTCCTGATTTGAATATAGACTACATTGAAGTATGTTATATGTATAATTACATTATAAA
This sequence comes from Trilocha varians, assembly GCA_030269945.2. Taxonomy (NCBI): domain Eukaryota; kingdom Metazoa; phylum Arthropoda; class Insecta; order Lepidoptera; family Bombycidae; genus Trilocha; species Trilocha varians. The sequence continues at coordinate 3,003,223 of AP028259.1, forward strand.
TTATAAGGAAACGTTAAATAATATTATTTAGCTCATTATGAGATGATTATCAGTAACATAGGTTAGGAATCTTGAAAGGTATAAATACTGTTAGAAGTAATGTTTGTTTGTTAGTTAGTGCGGGCGTCAGAGATTGCGGAGAGGAGCGCGACAGTCAACTCGAGACATCCACGCTAGATCTCGAGTTGTCACCTGAAATAAAGAAAATACCGTTTAGTGAAAACTGATGAGCCTTTTGACCGACTACCGAAAGGGAAGAGATAATCAAGTTGACTTTATTTTTTTTGTTTGTCTTCGCATAGTTTTAGTAAGGTTGGTAATATAATATAATGATATCCTGGTGGCCACGAATCGGTAGGCGAGGCGAAGGCAGATCTCCTACAAGATGAAACGACAACCTGATTCAGGCTGATCACTTGATGAAAACAGCGCGGGGCCGGTAATTGGTAAAATTTGGAGAAGGCCTATGTCCACTAGCGGACATCTACATATTGATGATGATGGATGGGTATTTTCTCACTCCAATCACTGTAACTCTTGAATCGCCAGGATCCACAAAAGCGAACCCAGCCCAGGAACCTGAGGGTAAAGCTATGGATGTGTATGTGATTTGTCAGACCTGGTGCATCGAGTAAACCGCCAGCACGACGAGCACGTGCATGATGTTGTGTGAGTTGAGGCAGCGGTCCACGGCGCCCGGGAACCACTTCTCAGGGATGTGGAGGGCTCCTATCACTCCGCCGCCTAAAGACACTGCATCCTAGAAACAAATGCAGAACCAATTAGGACGTTTTGATTGTATTGAAATTTCGATGCAGACCTTAGGCTCAAAATAATACGTTCAATGAGAAAGTGTCATTGTAGACACAACGGAGAAGAGATTCAGTCGCCCATGTCCCATCTTAGAATGTAGGATTCAATAGCATTCGGATTGCTATTCGCAGATGCGCAATAGTAAAAATGGCTTTTAGAATCTACTATGCTTGTTATTTAAAAAGTATTTAGAATAAAAGACCTTCAGTCACCGATTTGATAATAATCGCGCGATGCTTGTATTTTTATTCTAAAAAATCGATTTACAAGCATGTCTATCAAAAAGTATTTGAGACTGTTATAATTTTTATATCACTGACTAGAATACCAACTATCATATTGTAGTAAAACTTTTTAAAGAACTTTTTTGGAAACCTGGTGTGTATTTATCCGAAACTGTAACATATTCCTACAAAAACATGAAAAAACAGAGGATGAAGTCCTTGAAAGCTCTTAACGTAATCTGCGCAGCAAAGAAAATACATTATAGAACAAAGAACAAGTATTTTAAGTCAACATTTAACAGATAGTGAAGCCTTATAATTATAAACTCATTACAGCATTGCGACGGTGAAGTTACGATACAATCGTCCGTGCGTATAATCCTATTCTGTGGACTTATTTCATCATTAACGATGGAAGATGGAATGACACGAATTATTTTAGGGGATTGAAAGACACGATAAGGGATCTTATAGTACTTTATTTATTTCCAAATGATAAGAGCATATAGCAGACGCTAATGAAGTACTACAAATCGTTTAACGAAAAACAAGTCGTAGTATTAAGGGAACATCTAAAAGTGAAGTTCCTTCTAAACCGGGACGGTGCAAGAAGAAAAGTAAAACCATTTTTTTAATAATGAGATCCATAATTAAGATTAACGCAACTAAATCCATTTGGCTCAAACCTCAGGTAAATGCTATGTTTTTAGTAAATTCACTTGAAAAGAGTCTTACAAGTTGACAACGATGTTTACCTATACTTTGAAACTAGAGAAACAAAGCAACTAGTTACCGTAGAAAACAAACCTCTCGTCATGGAACAAAACAGTGAAATGATTGAAACTTATTTAAAGGAATGCGTAAAGAAAACGGTTTCCATACAATTCCAATTTCCAATTAATTCTAATGACCGCATTCATAGAATTTACGTTGATTTATATCGCATTGTTCAATTCGAAATGGAATATTATATAACTATGTTTGTTGTTATAAGGGTAATATTTTAAATTGACCAAGGTTCGTTACGTAAATGACTAACGTTATGTTAGCAACGAAACAAACAAAGTCAAAGTCAAATCATTTATTTCAAATTAGATGTGGACACACATACATTTTGAATGTCAAAAATAAAATCAAAAGTTCTACCACCAGTGGGGCTATTACAGAACGCGTCGTTTATCGTAATCGTCTATTTTCACATCAAATGACGTCATTTTTCATAAAATTGGTATTACGGAAAAACTTTAATAATTTTACCATTTATTGTAAAGCGAAGCACACATTAGATGAAAAAATGTTCCTGAACATGCATGAACCAGAATACACATATTTTATGACACACAATGATTTTTAACAATTATGTATTTAGATTGATGAGAATTGCGGTTCATTCACATCATACAAACATGTATCACCATTGGTGAGAGTCAAAAATACATGTAGCGTAAGTACATGTACATGTAGCATCTGTCTATTGACAACATTTTTGTCAGTTCTATGACGGTTAGCTATTCAATGAGTATTCGGTGAAAGGATTATCCCGGAGCTTTCAATGGCTATTGAACAGTGGTCAAGTATGCTATTTTTTATGTGATATATACTTTTCTCCCCACGCAAACGATGTTATGCGAGCCAACTCATCATTATCACTACATACTACAAAGTAAAGTCGCTTCCCGCTGTCTATCTCTGTATTTGTTTAAATATTTAAAACGTCACTGATATTAACGCGGGTTAAAGAAGATTCTGTTTTGTATTATTAGCAGTTAATAATAAGTTTCACAAAATGTATCCAGAGTGTCACACTTATTTGATAACTTTCATAATAGAATAAAAAAAGGCGATATACTGTAATATAATCGAATAATCCATTGGAGGCCACATTTGATTGTACCTTGTTATGTTCCTAATTGGGTAGAGTTTCATGAACGACAGTGACCACTTACCATTAGGTGGGCAGTCAGCTCGTCCGTCTGTTTTAGTAAAAAATATATTTTTGTACGCTAGTGTATCATCAGCTTTAGTAAATTTCTAATTGACAACTTCAAACGTAAAGATAAACAAGTTGCAGAATATGGGTTTGCCTGTCCAAAAAGATATAAAAAGTTTTAACCGCTCGCTTTTGTTATTTGATCTAAAATGATCTTCTTCATCAATCTTCCACAGTTCTAAATTATATTTTCCCAAATTTTATTTATGAAAAATATTACTTGGTAACTCTTATTTTTTCTAAGTGGAAAACAATTTTTCAGAATGAAGTGAATGAGATGTAGTAAACAGAGAAACGAAAGTAGTTTTCAAATGTATGGAAATAAATTTAGGTTAAAAACTTTTGAAGTTTACAAACAGACCCTCATATTTTATTTACTATAATGATTTTTTTTTGAGACATGTCACATAGATGACATTTCGTAACAATTTTGTTTAAAACTTGGTATTATGCATCACAAAAACACCGTATCGTAAACAAAATAGAGATGTTCCAAGTTTCCGATAAACTTTCAGCGTTACGGCCGAATATCGTGCAGTAGACCCACTTTTTGGTAAGTGGTCACCAGTACTCATGGATACTTTGATTTCAAGAGATGCTGTGAAGTTGTCGCCCAATTTTAGCTACACTTTAGTCCTCTTCTCAAACCTTATTGATGGACAAAATATATTGCTCGAGGAACGCTGAAGCGGAGACAAGGAAGCCCATTTAAAAGCGACATAACGTTTTCCAAAAAAGTTCTTACGAAACGACACGTAGGTTAAAGCGTAAGATTCGAATAAAAATGACGAGTTTCACCTCGCGTTGTACTAGTGGGAAGCTAGTCATAAGAGGAAGATAAAGGGATCATCTTAAAAAATCTTCTGAGCATTCCTCATGCACAAGACGATAAAAGAGAGATCTGCAAAAGATTTACCTTAATTTATATTTGAATTATCACCTATATATAGTTGGAAAGATACCAAAAATAAATAACAACGAATACTTCAAAGATTAAATTCAAACTTCTTAAGATAAGCTATGCAAACCATTTTCGAACTGCACGCCACTGTTTCGGAATTCGGAACACAGAATTCTTTATTTTCGGTCAAATAACTATTCGTTACATCTCTATTTCACAATGTCATTTATTGACGTTTGCCACAAAAAACAATATATATCCTAAACAAAATCAAAGTGTTTGTTTGTATATCAAAATAATAATGTTTAAAAATTTATTGTTTTAAGAACTTAGGACTCAATCGCAATCAGTAATGCTTGAGAATAATATTGAACTGCCTACTGAATATCACAAAATATTCCAAACTCAGTAAAATGTAAAGAAAAATAAAAATAGAATCATTTTGCCAATTTACTATAAACTCTTAATAGTACATACTAGGTATGAAGAAAAAATTAAATTGATTGCTTTCACAAAATTGTGTTTCAAATAAAACCAAATGAAAAAAATACCACGAGTGAATCCGAAGAAAAAACAAAGCATAAAAACAATTTTTTAGAGTTAAAATATTCAAAATAATAAACCTTAGTCTCTGTAACAGTGTTGGCATTAATCGATTGATTTTTCAATCGAACTCCCGGAATATCACTAGATGGGTCTTTTTAAAAAAAGGTCTGTCGGACAAATTAAATTATAATTTGTTGAAAGCTTGATGTTTTGGGACGGGTACGGAACCTTTATTATTCGTGACCTAACACTAACTTTACTGTTTTTCTAGCTCATTTGACGTATTGTCAATCAAAGTTTATTCAATTTACATGGAGCTAATATAAATTTGTTGAAATAATATTGGAGTACCTAGCGGTCTTTGTAGTTTGTAAATAAAAATTAGCAGCTTTTAAAAGCAAGATGCTGTGAGTGTTGGAACGAATTTGTAGTCTCTGAATACTAGTAAAACGTATAATAGACTACAAATTGAGCGTTTTAAGTGTAAAGATGAAAATCTATACATGTTGCTTTACGTTATAAATGTAATTTCAAAATGTATGACTTTTTGTTCTTTATTTGTTTTGATTTATGAAATAACAAAGTTAAGGTAATCATTTTTATATAACATCCATGTCTCACGTTTTTTGTGTTCGGTATTCTCCTACACTCTTAACGGCCCTACCGCCGCTGCCATCAACAGCCTGGTGCCTACCATAAAAGAGCTTATTGAATTTCTTTGAAGGACATATCATAGCGTGCGAGGTATATCGATGCTAAGAGTTCCTGAGAAAGCATTGCCTGAGTCCCAGTAGCCACCAAATGCAATATTAACATGTTATTTTGCGGAATTGTAGTTTATTTTTGTTTTTCCTTATTATAATACTTAACTATCCAATACCTAAATGAACTCTTATTTTGTTCGTATTACATTTTCAAAGTGATAAATATGTAAGAGAGAGTACCAAATCGTAACAATTTTGACTTTCTAACTACAATAGTGAATTTGTGTTTACATAGTTTTCATAATATTAGATACTTAAGCTTACTTGGGTATCGTACCCATTCTTTATTTCAACTTTGTAAACTTAAAAATCATTTAAGATACTCCGAAAGGTACCTTTTTCATTTGACGTTTATAAAATATAAACTTGGATAAACAAGTGACGAATTATTCATATTTAATATCCTAAAATTATCTGTAATACCAATTTTAACTTGTTATTTTTTCGGTTTCGTTACCATGGAAATCTTTAAAGGCTTATAGTACATTCTATAAATTCTCGCATTGAGAAATATTTAAAAGAAATTAACGTTAAATGACTCAAAATGTATGAAAACATTCTGTGTAAGGATATTATGTATGGTAACTGGACTCCATGCAAAAACTCTAGAACTCTTCCGAATTACCTCCAACTTATTTTCAATTTAGTAATGAACGTATTGTTATTAAAATCCACAGATCGAAAGAAGATTATCTTGATGTTTTCATATTTTTTCTGCATTTATAAAAAAAAATCTCCAGTATGTACTTAGCCTTACACAAACTATCAAAATTATGACAATTAGTGGTCATGCGCACAACCATGTTTCTTTCTAAGGCAATTCGTAATCGTAAACAAAATGTCAAAAAAAATTAGTTCATTTACGATAACGATACAAAGCTGTGATAGACCCACAGTTCGCTAAAATTACGCCTCCGTCCTGAGAAGAACCGGCGCAAGAAACTCAGCGGGCATGTCTTTTTTTAATTTAATATGTTTTTTTTTTCTTCTTTTTTTTTAAATATTGTCTTACAATATTTTTGTTTTTAACAAATGTATCAATTGAAATGGCCCGGGACGAGCACCTCATTCCCATTTTGTGCAGTCATTTATATAATCATTAAGTTTATAATATGCTTTACTGCAACAAATGTGCTTTGGAAGTGAAAAATAAATAAACTTACAGATCTGTAAGGCAATTTATCAAAGAAAACCTAAATTGTAAAACTGATGGAAATGACGGATTTTATATTCCTATACTCATTTTAAAAAGCCAAAGTGAAACATTAGACCATCATCAGAAATATCCCTACACAAAGTATCATGTCGTCTTGCTAAACTATCCTTATCCTTCTCATTATGACTATTCACTTAAATTTATAAAAAATAGCCTCTATATTCCTAGCAATTTACCAGCGTTTATATTGCCATTAGCTAATTTTTCTGTCCCACCGACCAAAATATTTGTTAATTTTTGTAGAAACTTGAGATCAATTGTGACCCAAGCGTCGGGACCGTCATTTGGCTCGGAGCCAACCTCCGCCCCTCCATTGTACTCAGATGAAAGGGAATGAGAATTTAAATCCACGCTGTATCCAAATTGTGGCACTATATTTTAATTACTGTTGTTATTAAGTGATGTTCTAGCGATAATGAGACAGAAGTGGAATTCGCTATTCATTTAAAAAAAAACAAAAAGACAGTTTTTTATTGCCTTATAGTCAGAGGAAGTAATGAGGTACCTCATGATCGTAAGTGTTTACCGTTTATACAAAATTTTTAGTTTCATTCATTTTCAACATTTTAATTAAAAATGTAATTTCAAGATTATCTTTCACGTCAACTCCCGGGACTCCGGAGAAACTAATTGTCTGAGGCGTGTGGCTATTCACCAAGATATTATTCTCCAAGGACCGCCAGCATCTGATATTACATCGGTTCTACTGGATCTGCACTCTATTACTGCAGCTAAACGAATTTATTAATAGATTAAGGACGTGAAATGGAACCCTCATTTGACGCCCTGAAGCCACGTGCCCTGAGGGTGCAGTTAGTTAGCTGAACAGAGTATAAGAGTATTCAATGAAAATGTTAGGCTAAAGACATTTATTTAGAGATGCAAATAATGCAAAACATAAATGTATTTGTAATATGTGTTTTATAACTATTTCAACAAGTCATAATTAAGACTTTTATGGGACTACAAAACGGTTGGGACGAAAGTTATTACAAAGCATAGAAAATGCCAATTTCCAATTAAATTCTGTCAAATCTGTAGCAATCCTAACTTTGTTTTTAAAAGTGTTTACATTTTCGCAATTTCTCTTACTTCTATATAATTCTGACCTGTAAAAATACATGCAGTATAGCATGAGGATCTCCTCCTCCGAGCCTGGCAGCCCGAGCTCCCGCCAACAGCAGTCTCATGCAGAATGGTGCAGCGAAGCACAATCTCCGCTCCCACGGGGACCACGCTCTCATCGCCTGCAAAAATAACAATAAAAACGTGTATTTTAAAAATATGAGTTAAAATTATAAAAGAAAAGCGTGTGTCTTTTGATCAAGAAAATATTTTTTTTCGAGTCACTGCAAGAGAAACTTAAATTAGACAAAATCCTTAAAGTAAACTTCTACTTATATTTTAACTAACCATGTTTTATACAAATGTTAAACGGGTTCTTACCACGATTTTTGTCAAAACAGTGATTTAATATATGTGTAATTATAATCATGCTTTCATTTTAAAATGATAACAACACATTGTTAGAGTAACAACACTAACCTAATGTTTAAATATCATAATTAATCAATGGATCAGAAAATACTTTGTATATTTACGTAAAATATTTCGTCCTTCATGTCCTTTTTATCGACACTTGCATCGATCAACACAAATACATTAGTGTAATGTCATTTTGTTTACACAGTGTTACACAACATTATAATATTCCGACATTAGATTGACGCCTATCTTCGTCCACATCACACTGCAAGGACATCACACTGCAAGGACACTATCGGCAGTAAAAATATTTCATAACCTATATCGGTACCTGTTTTTAATCATTTTAGTGTTACAGGATATCAAATTGATTGTTGTAGATTGAATAGCAATATTTGTTAAATGAACAAGTATTGTGCTATTTATATTATTGTTCGTCCATATTTTGTGTCTGTTTCGTAACAAAACTCTTGAAACAATTTTTTGTTAGTGTTTGAAAACTGGAATGATTCTCAAATTACCTGCTTTAATAATTACATTTCATGTATTAGGTTGTCAAATATCTCCCTTCCGCTTTTTTGCTCTTTATACAATGCTTTATAAAAAGTGTTACAGTGATCGGATTTAGTTCAAATATGCGCCTGTTCCCATCTAGACGGCAACTTCATAATACCTCCCTCGTAGAAGCCCCCCTCCTTATTTGCTTCACAAGCTTATATTTCACAAGCCTCTTTTGAGTTCAACTTTACACCACCAAGGACGTTCGCCATGGACAGGAACAGGTGGTAATCACTTGGCGCTATGTCCGGGCTATATGGTGGATGCGATAAAACCTCCCATCCGAGCTCCCGTAGCTTCTGACGAGTCATCAACGAAGTGTGTGGTCTGGCGTTGTCCTGGTGGAACACTACACCCTTCCTGTTGGCCAATTCTGGACGCTTCTGGTCGATCGCCTGCTTCAAGCGGTCCAGTTGTATATTGCGTAACTGACCCAACTGAATAGTAAGTAAGCACACAAACTTAAAGTATACTTTTTTACTCGTTTCCAGTTGATTTTCTTCTTATTTAATATTTCACGAAAAGCTCTGTATTCATTATTACACAAGGAATATATTTGAGAAATATAAATGGATTCAATTCAGTGTATATGTTATTCATATCATCTCGTACGATTCATCCATTTATAAACTCCATATGTTTGGTACCGTTCCATTTACAGTTGTAGATCAAACGATTTTCATCTCGTACTTTTTAATATTCATGATACTTATTAATATGTGAATCGAAGTGTAGAGAGTAGAGTGAAAAATGTTAAGAATCATGTCGTGAAATTTCACAGCTAATATTTTTGCTATTTTTTGTAATCTAAGGTCTCTCACCACAAGTCTCAACTCTCCACAGAGATGGTTACAGCGTGTAACATAATGGAGAACATTGTTTTGTGTTATATTATTCTTGTCTTTATTCAAAGTTTTCTTCTTTGTTGTTGTACTCTTGTCAGAGTGGTTGTTAGCTAGTAGTAGTCCTGTTCGTAGCTGTTCTGTGCTTCACGGTATTCCGCTACTTTCCTCGGTTGCAGCTCTGGTACCCTGGTGCAATGGGACTCTCAATAAAGATCTCATTATTAATTAAACAATTTTTCCAGCCTTTCTGATTGAAATTATCATGGACAAAACATAACCCAACAATTGAAAGGATGATGATAAAATTAACAACTTCACATGGTTAGTTTTTACTTTAAAGGGACGATGGAATGTTAAAAACCTTAAGTACCGCAAATATTAGTCATTACATACGTATGCTCTGTCGCTAACATTGCAACAGCAAAAAGCGAAATACTTATTAGGCAAACAAAAGATTTTTTTTAAAAAAGAACAAGCTCCTTTCATTACATCCATAAAGAAAATTATATAATTAATCAACTAACGTAACCCCAAGCAACCTACCTTAGTTTCCAAAACACAGATCCTTATCACCATCAAACCCGCGCAGTTCTAGAACAATTTTGGATCTAGATTGAAACTTGGCTCGCATGTGTGTAGTCATTAGTGTTCTAGGATGCCAATGAACACGTAACTTCGAAATGATGAATATGAATTTAACGACTGGTCGTTCCTTGCGGTTGCCCGAGTTTTTGTAATAAGTCATTATTAGGCTCGGTCTATCGACTGATGGAATAGCCAATTTAGATCGACTGTTATCGTGTTTGTAATAAAGTAAACAAATTAGTGTTGTTTAAGATGTTAAGGAAATAAAGAAAGTTTAGTTTGGTAATGTTAGATTATTATGACATTGATGGAACGAGGTCCTAACAAAATTATTACATGTTTCCTGCTTTATAGGTTTAAAAATGGGGCATAAGAAAAAGGAGTTTAGAAAAAATAGTTTAATGCTTTAATGCCTGAAGCTTATAAATTTGCCGCTTAAGATTTACTATTTTAGCTAGTAGTAGTCCTGTTCGTAGCTGTTCTGTGCTTCACGGTATTCCGCTACTTTCCTCGGTTGCAGCTCTGGTACCCTGGTGCAATGGGACTCTCAATAAAGATCTCATCGGTCCACCTCATAGGTGATCATTTACAAGTGCTCACCCTCTCAACTCTCTGCAATACGAGTTTATCGTTGGCGTCGAGATGACGAGAAATATGTCCAAAGAAACCAAGAATGCGACTTTGCACAATACATACAATGATTGATAGTACATACCAAAACAAATGAAATATGGCAAAGCAAATATTCTTTTTCTTTCTCTTAAGTAGTTTTCAGCACTTCAAAGAACCATAACGCTACGGAAGATGGTATGAATGACGCAACCAAATCGTATTTTTTGTTGCGTGTCTTCGGTGATAGTTTCTTGTGCCAATAATTCGCGCCCTGCCCTATTTCACGTGAATCGTGCCATATTATATTGACGTGTATTCAGATTTACATTACACTTTGATATAAAGGAGACTTGCTTAGTATAATGGGGCTTTTGTAAGTTAAAAAGTTGTTGTTATTGTATTGCTCATATTACTATTTGAAGTAGGTTCTTTCCCTGGAAGGGGCATTTGAAAATTTCACCCGCTATATCTATATAAACGGAGATCAATTATTCCTTTTACACATGCATTAATCTCACAGGTTTTCTTGTTGATGATAATGTTTTGATTATATTTTACCTTATATAAACCAAGTAGGCATCCAAGACTGTAGATAGTGAGTGCAGTGTACCGCAGCAGAGTTGGTGCACAATACACAGTTGCTGTCACCATGGGGATGGCTCCTGTAAAGAAAAAAAGAGTTAACTATTAATAAAATACGTAAAACTTGTAATTACTAAAATATCAGTTTAGTCAAAGTTATTAAGACGGCGAAGTATTTTGTTCCAAAGTTGTAGTTGTTGTTTGTAGAGGCTGCCTTCAAAAAATGCCTTCGAAAACAACTTTATTAGGAGGTGTATTTCCGGAAATACCGAGAAGTCTATACATTAACTTCCTCATTTGTAAATTCAACTCATTTCAGTGATTTGAATCCGCCGACTGGCTTGTATTGTGATATTCAATATCCCATTCATTTTGTTATACAAATTTCACCCGTCGACCTTGTCAATCTTGCACGAAAGCTTTCAGAATGGAAACGGTGAGCCCATAAATAAACAGAAGTTTTCAGAGCTGGGCCGAATCACACAACTTTGCAGAGGGAAAGTTTTTGAGGGAACTGTACCCTGGAAATGCGGCACCACGAAGTTTTTACTACGGTAGAGAATTTTTACTACTCTGGGACTGTAAGCCAGAGTAAAGTTACACCGCTATGAAACCTCATCTCATATGCTTTGTTTGAGTTTCAATAAAGCTATGTACGTTTTACATGTGTGTTAATGTTGTTGTAATTAAAAGCGTCGTTGTTATGTCAAAACTATCTCGAGTTGTTTACGTTATATGCGTGTTATAAAGTTTTAACTAAACACGATCCCTTAATTTATTAATTAAACAATTTTTCCAGCCTTTCTGATTGAAATTATCATGGACAAAACATAACCCAACAATTGAAAGGATGATGATAAAATTAACAACTTCACATGGTTAGTTTTTACTTTAAAGGGACGATGGAATGTTAAAAACCTTAAGTACCGCAAATATTAGTCATTACATACGTATGCTCTGTCGCTAACATTGCAACAGCAAAAAGCGAAATACTTATTAGGCAAACAAAAGATTTTTTTTAAAAAAGAACAAGCTCCTTTCATTACATCCATAAAGAAAATTATATAATTAATCAACTAACGTAACCCCAAGCAACCTACCTTAGTTTCCAAAACACAGATCCTTATCACCATCAAACCCGCGCAGTTCTAGAACAATTTTGGATCTAGATTGAAACTTGGCTCGCATGTGTGTAGTCATTAGTGTTCTAGGATGCCAATGAACACGTAACTTCGAAATGATGAATATGAATTTAACGACTGGTCGTTCCTTGCGGTTGCCCGAGTTTTTGTAATAAGTCATTATTAGGCTCGGTCTATCGACTGATGGAATAGCCAATTTAGATCGACTGTTATCGTGTTTGTAATAAAGTAAACAAATTAGTGTTGTTTAAGATGTTAAGGAAATAAAGAAAGTTTAGTTTGGTAATGTTAGATTATTATGACATTGATGGAACGAGGTCCTAACAAAATTATTACATGTTTCCTGCTTTATAGGTTTAAAAATGGGGCATAAGAAAAAGGAGTTTAGAAAAAATAGTTTAATGCTTTAATGCCTGAAGCTTATAAATTTGCCGCTTAAGATTTACTATTTACGACTTAATACCTAAACGTCAAATAACAGTTTTACAGGTTACAAAAATAAAAATGAATACTGTATTTTTTGAGTGGTTTTATACATTAATTAAACCAAAATACTAATACTTAGTTACCATTTCGTTATGGTAAAATTACATCAATTATAACACATTGTTCTATAAATATAAAGGCTCCCAAGTAGACGATATTTTTTCTGTGCAAAAAAGAAAACATTATTTTTTGTATATTTATAGAGAGCAGTGTAAAATTGCGAATATTATTTAATGAATCCCTCTTCTGAGGAGACCTGAGTCCAACAGTGGGCAGTAATGGGTTGGTACAAGACAAGACAAGACAATCTCTGCTTTCAACATACAAAATTGTTTGTGTATAAATAGGTTTCATGCTGGTAATTGTTCAGCGGGTGTTATTGATTGTAAATATGTATTATAAGCCTCGTGACTTCACTCGTTTTTACTTCAACCATTACATAACGTTTCTTAAATATTATAGGTAATATCACACATATAAAATTCGTAGATTAGCTATAATAACAATGGAACTATACGCAAAGATACTACTCATAAATAATCATAAAAATCAGTTCACCTAAAATGTTACATCTGTATTTAAACTCAAAAATTATTCAAACAATATATCCCGTATCCACATCCAACGAAAATTCTGCTCCAATAATAAATAGAAAAGCATTACTTTCTTTCAAAGCTTGGTACCTACGTGTATGCAATTGTATTTTCAATTGGAAAATGCGCTCGTTTCAATAGCTACCTACTTTACTGAGCTTCACGAACACAAAGAACTTACTACGTAGCTGTTTTGTCAACTAGCACTTGTATTGCTTTGCACTTTTAGTAAGTACCGCTACAAATATGGAAGTCGATTTAGCAGTATTATATAAAATTCGAACTAGAAGTTAAACCAAAATATTGATATATTATAAGATTGAATGTAGAAGGGAAGAGATATTGGAATATTTATTGCTTTGTTTTAAATTAAATATGAATTAAATAGATATTTTGAGTCTTGCCGCGTGCCTACCATATTGAATAAATATTAAAAATAAATAATTTAATTAATAAAGATAAATAATGATTACCCGCCAAAATCGGTCATTCTGTTCTCAATTCAATTTGCTCTACATTTTTCAAATTGTTCGCATTATCTTAATCGAATAAAACAAAACGAGGGATAAGTTGAATATTTATTACGTCACCTTTTTTGAGCGCTAATTGAATTTTCGTAACAACAGTGAATTTAAAAGACAACCCAAAAAGGGTCTTTATAATGGGTAATCGAAACAGACATGCGTGCGAAAAGATTCTGTCATTGGCAAGAAGTGGGTACTGAAATTATCTATTCAAAAACTTGAAAATAAGCATTATTTTGTTGTGATTGTTCAGACAAGGATGTAAAGAAAACTCTGAAGGACTTCGTGACCTGAGAAGATTGTGTTAATACTCATTTGATTATAGTAGAAGATGAATATCATTACTTGTAGGTCGGCGAGAGATTTTGCTGTTGCCCCTTTTTAACTTCACTAATATGGGATCCAGGATCGAGTATTGAATTGAACACCTAAGACAAGTCTTCAGTATTTTGTGGTTAACTAAACCGTTATTTGTCTTAGCCAGCACTTTACTGCTACCATCTATTCAGGATCTTAAGCTTAAGCTTGTATTTAAAGTGTAAATAATGTTTTCAGAACAAATAAACCATACCTATGTCTATTTTGTGGTAAATATCGGTCAACAAAGTACCAGTTTATTGTTCTGACATCGCAGATTTAGGTCTGTAATGCACTTAATCGAGCGTAAGTTACGTTGTCAGACGCAGCCGAGTACCGGCCGCACATTAATTTGGCGTATCAGTGCGTCGCCAACGGCTGCAGGATCGTGGACTTAATTCAATTATACATGACTTTGACTGGCTTAAGCATAGTATAGTTATGAATTTAACAAGGTAGTGGCTAAGAAATAATATGCTGTTTTGGGTCATTTTGGTGTAATTTTTTAAAACAATATTTTTTTTTGTGCTTTTTGTTGTCATCTTATTTTACATCAAAGATGAATGTTCGTGGATATCTAAATGCCAAAGGTATTTATGGTGTAAAAGAAGGTATACCTTCAGTAGACAAATGGCTTTATAGCGTTAGGGTGAAAACCCGCGTGATGAAAAGTTTCATAAATTAAATTGTGATAATTTGAGGCAGTAGCACATCGACATTCATGTATTCAAAATTGCTTCATAAAATATAATATTATTATTCCTAAAGTAGATCATATTCAATGATAATATTAGCATGTCATCATAGTTTTCATAATTAACGAACATTCTCACCCACTAAACGAACGTTTACAACATAAATTAAATTTTACACGCAATTTAAGTTTAAGGGTATGTATCTTGATTTATTGCAGTACATACCACTCCTCAGAGACACCAAGAAACTTTACATCATAGTTTGGTATAAATGGAACCTATCAAGAAGTTTCCGCTACCAAGAATATTACATTTTGCACGTTAAAGCGGGAGGTGTTGAGAATATTAAACGAGAAACGCTGAAAAACGTTGTCAGGGTTTTGATTTAAGAACGATGAAGGATCTTTGGTAGCTTAATTTTACGACAGAAGAGTATGGTCTTTAAAAGTTAAGCAATATAAAAATGGTGGTGGTTTGAATAATTTTGTTTAAAATGGGATTTTAACAAAGTTAATGCTTAAATTCACACTAAACCATAAAAAAAATATGTAGAATAATTAGCAAGTACTTCAATCAATAAGAATAGCTCTATTCTTTTGTGTTTTACCTTTGTGTAAATTTTCACGTGATTTCGTTTTTAAAACATTTTCTCTAGAATCTATTTATCCATCCCTAGGCAGCTGTTCAGTTGTTTGATTTTCAACAAACATGATTGAAAATACATCGAATCGCGGATCTTATGTTTATAACCTCGAAGATATAATAAATCTTTTTTCGTAAGTTCAAGGTGGGTTTGATCTAAAAGCTTGGCCATGATCAATATCTAGAGTGAAGTAATCAAGCTGTCAGTTCAGTGTAGAATGACTTCTCAAGGCGTGCCCTGACGTTCAAGGACATCACATATTGGCAGTGACTTGGCGAAACCTGTGCCCCTTGATTAGACAGATTTAACCCTTATATGCAAAGCTTGTATAGATGAAAACGAATAAACTGTGAATGCTAAACTTAATTCTATAGTAGGTGATATACCTTTCAAAAAAAAAAAAATTGTTGTTTGAATTTCTGTAGTTTTAAATCTGAAATTAATTACGTGTTATTTTAAATACTACACTTAATACAGTACTTAATATCTGCTAGTGAAGATACTACAAAACGGAATAGAAATTTCATGGTATGTCATAGAAATTCGTGGACTACGGCAACCACTCTCGATAAGATCGGCCGTTTGCTCATTATTCTACCAATGCAGTGAAAAACACAGTGTGGTACAAGTATTAACTACCGTTTATAACTGTTACTCCAAGGTCATACCATAGATATTTCTAAAGCCTCGTTACCATGATTCTTCTATTTTGTATTCCTTTATCCCTATTTTGGCAACATCTGTCACCTTCCACTTATCCATTGAGAATACTTTTGTGTCGGGATATTAGAAAAAGTTTCGTAAAGTTAGTTTTTGAAACACGAAAACGTCGTGACCTTAGCGTGATGTATTACCGGTAAGCCACACAGATATATTGATGATCATATATTTACAAAAAAGCTTGGGCTTTCACGGAATTACGCCTATTTGAGTGATGGTGTGCCAAATTCGGATTCATTGTTGACTTTGGTCGCTAATGGTGCCTTGAAAACATACAAAATAATGATTGCGAGTATTATAAAAGTGGAAGTCTACTAAGCAACAGAAACACATTATAAACTTAGTTAAGTATAGTATAGAAAATAGCATATTATTTTTTCTGTCCCTCACTTTAATTTCAAATATACCGATTGTTATGACACACCATGTCTTTTTTACGCCTTGGAATTTCTAATGACATAGTATCTATTGTGAATATCTTGAATCCTGTGACTCCGTAAAAGAGAATAAATATTTGCGAAAATATTTCTCCACTTTTTTTCATTGATTTCGTTTAATTCACATCAAACTGTGTCCTTGACTCAAATCTTCTTCGCAGTGTAAACGATGTTAAGTTTAATTTAACCATCAAAACGCCTTCAATTCAATTAACTTTTACATAAATAGTTAATCAAGTTAGTTCGTGATATGTCGAAGGGTGCTAGTTTAGGGATGGTCACACGCCATTTTGATGTTAGTTTCTTTGAGTAAAGGTTATTAGAGCTTCTGGCTTTGAAATAGTTTCAATAAACACGAAACACAAAGCAAACAATGACGTTTCTTCTATTGTTGAGACTGATTCTTGGTTTACAAATACTTTCTATACATTTTTATAGTCTTTATTTTTTATTATAGTTAAGGTTAAAGCAGGTTTTTTATAAAATGAAATGAAAGAAAAAACTATACAATGAATAAAACTGAAATATAAGTTGGTGTTAACATTTGACGATACTTTTTTCATTACCTGCCAAATTCGTAAAACCAAGTCTACGAATGTATTTTCAACGCTATGTATTGTATAAAATATATAAAAACACAATGGTATTTTGAAAGTTATCCTTGAAAAATCACTCAGTATTATTTGCACAGAAATATATTCACGTATATTATAACAATTATCCATCATCCACGAGCATGTCAGGTGGTAATGAAGTTGCTATTAACACAAACAAAACACATGAATATTCATTTCTATCACGTAATATTCGTATGCCGTTTCCTATAGCAGTGTGTTGGCGATGAATAGCACACGATGAACCACGTGCACGAGTTAACAATACCGACTTTGCCGGTGGCTGTAAATGAAATTATGGTATAAGGTAGAAGACTAAGCGAGAAAGGCGTCCGCCAAGACTGGGGACGATTCGCCAATGTCAAGTGAGACAAATACACGGACTCAAAGATACTAAGCCAAAATATTGTTCGGTTTCCAGTTTCAGCAGTAGTAGAATACTGTTTATAGTGTGATTAAATACAATGAAGCTTAATAATACATATTGTAAATGTATAAAACGCGATAGAAACTACATTCAATAAAATGAGTAGATAAGATATGATATTTAAAAGCGAAAAAAAAAAGAGAAATGTAAGGTAAAGAATTACAAAAATAATGGAACTAGAGGAAAATAAATTAAAGTTTAATATTATTGTTTTCTATAAATTTCGTAAGTTTATATATAAAGGGGGTGTTGCACAGAGCTAAGAGACTTGCCATATTGACGGGTTTTGGAATATCTTCTGGTTGAGAGAAAGGTTATTAAGGGGAGTGATTGAGGTACTTTTAGCAAGAGGAAAATGGTGACTTTTCTGGGTAGGGCTTGTGGAAATCACAATAACATGTCTAAGTTACTAATACGTCTAAAAATTGACATCGAAACACGACCATCTAACCCACCTGTATTGGTAGAGCTTACGAAGCGCCCCGAAAGCAGTTCAAAAAAATAAAAAACTGTTTACTGTTCTTCTAGTAAAAAATATTGCAATTGCAAACATCAATAAATTATTTTATTCCAGTAGTGCCGCAGTAATAGAAAACGGTCTAAAAAGGAATAAAGAACAGTGCAGAGGTCCATGAACGGTAACAGCTTACGATCAGGTGGCCCGTTAGCTCCTCTGCCTACAAGGCAATAAAAAAAATTGGGTTTATTACATTTTTCATATATTCGCTGATTCTTATAACTTACAAGTGTTTTATCTTTCAGCGACTCCGCAGCTGGTTGGTTTACCGCGTTGAAATACTACGTTAGATGCTTCACGGTTTCACATTTTAACATCTTTATTACATTCCTCTACATTGTAAATGAACTATTCAACGTAATATAAAGTTATTGTTGCGGATTCAAACTATTAAGACTGATATTCAGTTAAAATTGGATAGCGATTTAAATTAATTTTATTTTATAAATTTTACGTTCTCAGTTTTCGCGGTAATTTTCGTTCCCCTTTTTTTAGGCAACGGGTTACAGTCCCATTATGCCTAACTTAATTAAATAGGCTGTACATGAAATTAAAAATCTTCTAACAGTTATTGAAACAGTTTCTGAACGTGAAAGGACCTTAATTGGAATTAATTGTTCGATGAATTTCATAACTCCAATTCGATTAGAACTCATTGGACGAAATCAAGATTTAGTTATAATTATGTAGTTTTGCACACTAATTGATGTTGATCAAATAACTAGAATTGGTTCGTAAATATAGAACATTATTTTGTTTAACGCATCTGTAAGTTTGATATATAAATACTATACTTATTGATAAACCTTCAATCAAACAAAATTGAATGCAAGAATAAATTCCGTTATTAAAATAAAGAAATAAATTTTACGTTGTACAAACCAGACCAGAAATAGTAAATTAATCAATTTAAATAAATGAGAACTTCAATTTTGTGAATCACCCGTTAAATGTCTTCAATAATAGTTTCTCAAGAAACATTACTTTCAGTGTTGAGGCTTCAAATGGTACAGTTACTGTAATTGTTACTTTAGTGTTTCATGGTTTCAATGGCAGTAATTTTACGCAGGCCTCGAAACCTAATATCAGTGAGATTGTTAGGAAAATGTTAGCCTTAGAATTTTGAGAGATATAGGTAAGATATATAATACTGAAATGGGAAAATAACTACATGTGATAGATAGTTACAAACACAAAAATGCTTCAATGTTTTACGGTCATTAAGTTGACAGATGTACATGGCATACAATTATAAAGAATAAATAAACAATTATTCACAACACCACTGGCTAAAAACGGTGAAGGAAAACATCGCGAGGAAACCTGCATATCGGAAAAGGGTTCTAAAAATCCTTTGAAGATATGTGAAGTCCCCAATCCGCACTGGGCAAGCGTGGTGGACTATGCCTAATCCCTCTTCTGAGGAGACCTGAGCCCAACAGTGGGCAGTAATGGGTTGGTACAGAAACAATTATAATAAAGTAGCTACAAGAATTTTGGTAAAATCACAATATAAACTACAATTTGCATTTTCTTAGCTTTGGTTTTATGATTGGAATAGGTTTTCGTTACTTATAAGAATTTTAGAACCTAAATTTGCTTCTGGCAATTTGTGTTTTTATCATAGTGAAATATTCATTCTGTAGTAGTTAAATGAAATGAAACTTAATGAAAATTATCTATTATTACAAAGGACTGAAATTGATCAAGTTAGATTAAAGTTAACTTTTGTTAACTTGCGTATAAGAAGAAAGTTTATTATCACTTCATTCCTAATCTTTGAATATACCTTTATATACCCACATAATTTTGTCTACTTCCATAAAAGGGCAATTCAGCTTTAATCAGACACAGTAGAACCATTAAAATCCCGTAGGAAGTTCATGAAATATAAACTAAAATCCTACATCGTTAAATTTTATGAATCTTTATTCATGAAATCCATAAAAAGTTGGGGCCGATCCCGTGCTATAAAGATGATTAATTTGACAACAAAAACTTTAGTACGGCTTAGATTTTTATATTCTGTTGACGCTCGTTGCATTATTAAAATATTTTTTTATACACCATAGTAATACAAGTACTCAATTTTTTTTTGTTTACTGTTTTTTACATTCTAATTTTAAAAATACATTTACAAGAAAATACAATTTAAAAATACAATATAAAAAACAGAGGGCCACTGCAGGCGGAGTCTACGACCTAAGCCATCAGTGGTCAGAGCTCAAGAGAGAGGAACCTCCTCACAATCCGCGCCGTGTCAAGAACGACCGCCGTCTGAATCAGGTCCTTTACCCAGCCGGGGAGCGAAAGCTTCTCTAGATGACGGTCGAAGCTTTTCGCTATTGGACCGTGAACAGAAACAACGATCGGAACAATGATGGTCGACTCAACACGCCACATGTCGGTCACCTTGTGGGCCAGGTCCAAATATTTTAGCAGTTTTTCTTTTTCTGCCTTCACAAGGTTAATTTTAAGGTACTCAATTTTATTGTTATTGTTAAATCTTATAAGGTATATATAGAATTACCTCCGTAGTGGATTTACCATAAGGTTTAAAGGGCGGGAAGAGATAGCCTAGGGCGACCAATTATGCAGGGGCCGGGATTGTTTGTAGGGCCACTGGAGCCCTTACAGTTGCAAGTAAGAATCATATGTATCTAAATACATATAAAAAAACAAACGCTCAACGTATTTGTTTTGAAATCCCTGGGACTACAAATTATTTCGAAAGTCCAGTGAATAATATTTTAGTAGTTCAAAAACGAGTAAAACAAAATGATATAAAGTGATCATTTTCATTATTCTTGTAGATAGCAAACAGCAAGTTCTAAGAAACTTTTAATGATGTAGTTTCGTCTGAATAAGTAGGTATTTCTTATTGGAACGAAGTTCCTTATCGCGCGTTGTGAAAAGGGGCTAGACGGAAAAAATTCTTACGAAAAGTTGTCACGACACTTTTTTATTTTAGATGATTATCGCTAGATGGCGCTGTGATCAAAATCTGTTTAAATACGTTCCTTATCGCGCGTTACGTTAGGAAAAAAATATAAGATATCTTTTAATCGAAAGGAACTTCGTTCTATTCGGGTGTCCCATGATACACAGTAAAAAGAAGATAAATAAAAAATGTTTCCAGAGAATGGACACATAGAGTCATAGGCAGTAGCAACTTATTATCAAATGAACCATTCGTCAAGCTAGGTAGTCAAATCACAAGTCAATTATTTATTTCATTATGCTGAGACAATTGCCTTTGTCTACATAAAATACAACCTGTATGCATTATAGTATTTATTAAGTTGTCTTATGTCGTATGTATGTGCTTAGTAAAGCTTTTCTTTCTTTCTTTATCAACAGTATTTGAAACTTCATTGAACACGTCTTTTTGCAACTAAAAGACATAACTTCAATATGCTAAAAATGCACAAACAATGTTCTCTTTAAAAGGGACTTACAAATCAATGAAGGGTTCTTTGGTGGAGTTCCAATAAAGGCGAGAGAATCTTCGAGAGGTCTTGTCGCCTCTTGTGACCCTCTTTCACCTTTGCTAATTCCGTGTCAATAACACTTTTTATTTGCGGATTTCCGTCGAAGAAACGGAAAAGGTGATGATTATTTTCGTGTTCGACACTTTGAAGTTATGTACATTTGGAATTTTGACTTTTTAACACGTTCGCTGCTAAACGAGGCCTAAATAATCCCTGCTGCAACTTTCCTGTGGTGCGTCAAGGAAAAATGTGAACTTCCCTGCGATGCGAAGAGCAGAACTTTGTTTAAGGAATTGGGGTCTAATAGACCGTGTGTCGCGCTAACGTCTGGTCATGGGCCGATAAAACCTCGTGTCACAGTCAACGGAAATTATGCTAAAATTGGTTTCGAGGCGAACGTGTTAATGTAGCGTGAATGTATGTATTAGTAGGAATTTGGTAATGAATAAATAGGTATAACATAGTAAAGACCTATTCCGTCCTTAAAATGCAGAATAAATTGAAATTTAATAGTCAATCTTCATTTCATTGAGTTCAGAATAGAGTTAACAAAAAAGTACTGCAATTTATTTACGATTAAATTAAACTGCGCAGAAATAATATTTGCTGGAAGGTTACTAGGTACAACTCATTCAGATTTTGTGTAAACTAGGTCAAAGTTGTTTCTATTTATAGCAACATGCAATTTTAAATCGGTACACGGACTTAAATTCGTTTATAGAAATTACACGAGTTTTAACTAGGTAAGTGGCTAAAAATATTTCAACAACAAAAACCTTGTGTTTTTGTTTTTCTGCTAGTTACAAATTGGTACCTGCGATTTTAATAAATATGGCTTGACTATGAAGTCTACTCAGATTATCTATTATTAACTGTTAAGCATCTTTTGTAAAACGGTGAAGGAAAACATCGTGAGGAAACCTGCATATCGGAAAAGGGTTCTAAAAATCCTTTGAAGATATGTGAAGTCCCCAATCCGCATTAGGCAAACGTGGTGGACTATGCCTAACCCTCTTCGGAGGAGACCTGAGCTCAGCAGTGGGCAGTAATGGGTTGTAACAGTACAGTACAGTACATATTTTGTAAATTGGTGCAAGAGAAAAAAGATTAACATACAATTATTGATTATAATATGCACCCAAACAGCCACGTCATTATTTAAGCCAGTAAAATAAACTTAACCCGAAAAACGCTGGGTAACAATCCCCAATGTAACTTTTTTTCTGCGGTTAGGTAGATATGTGAATATTATGATAAAAGCCCGGCTTCCTGGTTGTGTTCACGCAATCTCCTTAAAGATGCATTTTATGAGCTCGTCGAAGTAAACGGTTTCATGCCTATTAGCTTTATAACGCTGGTCTGCGCATCGAGGTTTTATACTGAAGATGCTATCAGACACATTTGTTATCTCCTTGCTTTGTGTTAATTGTAAGATTGGCTGTCTGAAATAATTCTTGTATGCTGCCAAGAGTAGTAACAGTTTGGAAATGTTAGTAGGTACTCATTTTTTGAGACATGATTGTATTTTGTTCTATTGTAAGCAGAATATTAGTAAAAGTATTTGGACATGACACGTATGTTACGGTGAGGAGATTTCGAAAACCCGCCTTCCTTCTTTACCACTGCTCTATAAAATCTTTATTTATAAAATGTCATCAAATCCACATCTTAACTCCATTTCATCATTTATTTTTGACTCTTCAAGTATGAATAATAAATATTAGTAAATAATTTAACAATACCCTTTAGCAATATAGTTTAATGGCTATCAAACTAAAGAAGATAGTTGACAAAGCCGTTCAAGTACAAAGGAAACCTCAAAACTAATGAAAACCACAAAGCTTCGGATATTGCGGTGGAGTCGAGTTCGGAAAGGACATCAATATGGTTTGCTTACAAAACTACGATTAGCTTTGAGTTGTGAAACTCAATAAAGTTGTATAATAAGTCTATTGTGGGCAGAAGTTTGTAGTTATGTAGAGATGTTGTTTGATGTTTAATTGTTTGGCAATAAGAAAAACTGAGAGGCTCTGGCATTACAGTCTTATGAGCGACGATCATCAGGTGCGCTGTCATGCGATAAAAAATTGTATGATTAAACCATCAACATTAAAATGTTATGTACATCTAGCTTCCTTTACTGAAGTTTTGCCATTGTTACCTACACTTTTTGTACTGCCTGAATAATTTTAAGTACTATTTACCGTAGACTAAAAAGGTTAACCTGGGCGGTATATTCTAGGATGGTAAACAATATTTGCATATTTCGCAAATCACGTTCAGCTATACCAACGGCCTACTTAAACTTGTGAAAAATGTAATTTTAAGGTGTGCGAAACTACCAGTCACGCCTAATTAATTACTCGACGAATAAACGAATAACAAATTTGTAAGGGAATTGAATATTAGGCTTGAAGCTCGTGGTTTTACTGTTTGACTTCACAGTTCATTGCGTAGGCCCTTTGATAACGTTAATTATGACTCGTCCAAAGTAAATGTTTGCAATATTCACGGAACACCGAGTTTTAAGCTTCAGGTGCCTTTGCATAATTCGCTGCTAGTAATTGAAATTTTAGAAATTCATCAAAATCTTCACCCTTTTTGTCATTAATTTTTGCTACTCCAGATCCCGGATTAATTTCTGTTTCAAATTTTCATTGAGCACCAAAGTCGTGCCCTGCTATAACAGCTACCTCTTTGTTATTATTATTCTGAATTGTAAGTAACAAAATCGTAAATAATGCACTCAATTAAAGGACGAAAGCAAGGAACTTTAGACAATTTGTGAAAGAGCTCAATCTTCGTCGATCACAGAGAGAAACTTGGACTGATTGATGAGACTTTATATAATGGAATTTATTTAAGTGCTAGCTCGTTTATAATCTAATAAACTTAACTTATTATTGTGCATAATACATTACAAAGTTTTACATTGCATGAGTCATATTTTCTCCAAATGATATACCATTAGGGATACCGCGGTATCCCTGTTATATTTTTGAACACGCTATTAAAGTTATTGTTAAAGATTAGGCATATTTTTTGTCTTTTTACATATTGGTTACATTTTGAATATTATGTAACAGGTAGTAACTTCAACCTTTTTAAGGAACTTGGCTGTCTTTTATTACAAAACTTAAACACGTTGTCACATTTTACCTACCGTCCTTCTGTCCGCAGATTAATTAAAAAAGAGTATTTTCTTGAAATCAAAGGAAAGCTGACATGAAAAACTGTAATTAATGAAACCCCTGGTGACACTTGCACATCAAAGTGATTCAGACCGAGCCTATGACGCTCCTGCAACAGAATAACATGACCTATATGCTGGTGTCGCTCTACTGACATTTGTGGACTTTATTTAGGGTTGGCACTTGTCTAAGAAAATAATCTTGAACTTTTAGAAGTAGTGACATTTCTGGACTTTTATAAAGGTTGTTCTAGTCAATTTTCTCTTGAATAACATGTTAATTAACTTATCTATAGAAGGCTGAACAGGATTATAGAATTTTGAAACGTATGAGTGTACACTTTTTTTTTTTTCAGTTGGATGAAATCACCGGATCCCGGGGTATGTGGGAGTTGAACCGCACTAAAACTTCCAACCGCTCACACTCAGCGTCCGAACCCCGGCTGAGGCCAGAACCTAGCACGGGGTTTGGAGGGACGACGCGACGCGTTACGCGCTCGGTACTCTTTCCCGTCGCTCTATGAGTGTACACTTAATGTGATTTTACTATTGTGTAATATACGTATTTAATAAGGTTAAACTTTTAGCACATCGCACCCCTGCAGAAAGTATAGTTTAATAACTGGAGTGCATTAAAACATTAACGTAGGCACTTATTATTTGGTGAAGGCGTGTGTCTAATAACCAACTTGCTTAATGAGTAGCTCATGCCGAGAAAGCCAGCTTTTTAAACGAAAATGTTTAACACTAAAGTCTCGGAGCTTTTATAGACTTTAAACTACCTTTTATAGACTTAAACTATATAGGGTGTCCTAGGAATATGCAATATGAACCGGAAGTACCTTAAATATTAGAGATGATATGTATTGTTAGTTTTGGTATATGAATGATTGTGTGTACGGACTTTGCTTTTCAATAAGAACACAGCTTTTATAGGTGAATTTCACTGTAACATTGTTGTTTTTTTTGATTATTATTGCAAGGTAGATAAACGAGCATACGGCCCACCTGATGGTAAGCGGTCACCGTCGCTCATGAACCTCTGCAATGCCAGGGCAAAGAGGCATATCTATCATATATATACTATGTGTTAGTAAAACTCAAACATAGCAAATATTAAATGTGTGTGTGATAATGTTGATATTATATATACTTAATGTTATGTGGAGAACATAATTGAAAATATGAATTACTCTTGTCAATAATACTATGCCTTTCTTCGACTTTCAGTCTGCCTTAACAATTTGCAATCATCATCAGTCCTCACTCGTCCAATGCTGGACATAGGCCTCTCCCAAAATACACCACAGCTAAATGGAACGACGACCTAAGAAAGGTGGCCGGCAACAACGGAATGGGACAAGCAGAACAATTTGCTATATACATAACAAAATAATAATTAAATAACTTACTACGATTCTCATCAATCGAGGTAGCAGCTGGAAGGATCGTGACCCGATCCTCATCATTGTCAGAACGTTTGTAATTAACATAAAAGCATCTTAGAACAATGTCGAAGTTTCCTTTCAAATTGAAAACTTAAAATTAACGAGGTTCTTGGAATTGTATTGTGAAATCTGTTGTTAATAATAACTTGGCAACCCTGTCTGCTATGTTCCACTATGTCTAGATAGTCTTGTGTTTTAGCTTTACTTACTTCTGTGAGGTACTAAGTGCTGGTTAAATCAGGTTAGACAATTAGATCAGTGACAATTTGGATGCTTCTACTGTATAGGTTAAAGTACTAAAATATAGTAATTTATTTTGAATACTCCGTTTTAAAAATTAATCTATATTTTCATCCGTGTATCTGAGCTATTGAGATATGAATAAATTTCTGATAAAGTATACAGTGTACTTATCCCGATATTGTCAAAAAATTTCATTATTATAAAATAATATGTCGCGATAACGCATTTGAAATATGGAAAAGACTTGCCTCTCTTTTTTTAAACGAGGTTTAAGGACAATTCAGTGTGGATCGCGATAGATACCGACCGTTTTATACCAAAGACTAGACACCATCAAGTGATCCATAGGCTCTATATCTCATAAACAATACATCAAAAAAAATATATTGGTTTTGTTGGATAGGTATTTACCAAACCATCTGAAATAAGTTTATTTTGATGAAATTCTTCATAAATTATGTTTCTATATAGAAAATTCCGTATGAAAGATGGTCGGAGCGTTATTTGAACTAATGTAGTTTCTGAAGACACACTGCCTTTGTTGTGACCAAGATGATGGATGAACGCAACTATTGATTTCATAAAAGAACAACTTTCTAGAATATGAGTAGATTTCAGTTTAATATAATTTTTTACTTAAAATAATTCAGTGTTAAAATTATTACGCCATTTTTGCTTGATAGAAAACTAATTCAATGAAAAATTTTAAAAAATCTGTTTTCTCTTTGAACTTAATAATATATTCCAAAAAATTGTTTTTTTTTTAATTAGGGAGTCTGGATTCTTGTCTACTTAAAATAATATGTTACGTATCTTTCCTTTTATTAGTCTATAAATAACATTGTTCTCGTCTAACAACAAATTGTTGTCATCTAAGTTAATTACTAGATTAATTGTAAAAGTTTGTTATTTTGAAATGCGTCATTTCGAAGTTTTTATTAGGTAATTTCAACAACAGTACCTTGTTCTCACTTCTCAGATAAGATACGAATCAAGACGGCCACAGTCTCGATCTTAAGATTGGTCGTGACCTGTTGACCGATGCACGTGAACACTGTTATAGATCAGATGTTCCTAGACGTCTGCCCGAAATATACAGATCAGAATAGAATAGTAGACCTTGGGTTTGAAACTTGTATAACCTGAATTGGAGATTATTTCGGGTCTAAGGCCGCTCATACATTTAGACGGTGCGGGTAGCAAAAATTTAATATGGAAATTCGTCAGATTGCGTGTAAGTCTAAGGGGCGTTACGTGAGCGACAATCGCGAGCGCATCCTGTCACCCCTACCAAATCGGATGTCGAGCACGAAGGGTGGGGGTTTTAGTGCGGTTCAACCCCCACATACCCCACTCGCGGGGCGAGTGGAAGTCCTGCGATTTCCTCCCGTCAAAAAAAAAGTCTTCAATCACATATTTAATGCGTTACACAATTTTATACTCACCGCCCTCAGTATAATCAAAATGCAACGCTAATCGATAAAAAACTATCATTCTAGTATCAAGTTGCATTTTGACCTTATGTGGTAGGCGTTGAGCATATAATTAAAAAGAGCAACATCTTATGTACCTACTTATTTCAAGTTATAGATAAAAGTTTCAATAAATTCAAAAGAGTTATACAAACTTACGTTATAGGTAATGTAATGTAAAGTGCATATAACCGTAAAATTCTATATATTCGTGAATAAAACTGAATTGTTTACCATTATTCTTTCACTGAAGTTTCAAGACCAATCAGAACAAAAAACAAGTTTACACTACATTCAATAACTTATATGGAACCTAAACATTTGCCTTCATTCTTATTCATGACTTTTGTTACAGAAAATAAGAAAAGAAATCATATTCTTTTCGTAATGTCACTCCGGGGGCATGAGTTTGTATAAAACAAAGTGCAATTTAGAAGATAAACCATCGCGGTGGGCAGCGAAGCAATGGAAGAAAATAAACTTATTTTCTTAGTAAATACGTGTTTTAAACAAGACAGGCCTTGGTCACAGAATACATGCATTACAGAAGTTAATAGATGTTAATATTACATCATTACATGCTGAGTTTTGGCCGTTTTGTGTGTGAACTTTTTTGTTAATTTTTCAATATGTGTCTGTATGTTCTTTATTACACACAAATAAACTTATGTCTATGCCTATGTCTAATAGCACGATAGTTTAACACACAAATAAATATATTTTACTGATATACGAGGTATGAGAATAGGTGTACGGAAACGGTGCCAGAATTATAATCAATAGTATGCTTTTACGTGAGTTTGGCTCTGTACTCTTGCTATACTTACACCAACGTGCTTTTAGAACTAACAGTAATGGAAGGTCGTTCCAATCCAGATCCTAGATGTTTATGGTTCCTATGGTAGCTCCTGTGTTTTGATATTTCCTATTACGTCATAGTCACTTATGATTGCGTTCGATTTAGATTTGATAAGAACGATCTGTACTACATGAAGATTTACGGCTCGGTTTATAATAGATTTAAAGATAAAAGAGAGAAAGATACATACAGTGATTTTTTTTAACAAATAACACAATACTAGTGGTCAGTTTTTATGGAATTACCCCCGAAGTATCTGCTTTTTAATTAAAAAGTATCATTGAAATCGGTTTTTAGTTAAATAAGAATAGAACGCAAATCGTGAAACCTACTTCTTAAAAAGCTTAATTTTACAAGCAAAAAAACAAAGACATTCGAATGGGTTTACCTAATCTTAACTTATGCGGGTCAAAAAAAAGGAAATACAGTGAACTTGATAACCTCTTCTTGTGTGAAGTCGGTCAAAAAATTAAATATAATGGTTTAACATCTGTATCATTTTGTGCCTCGGCTAACTTGACAGTACAGACTACTAGTGATTATTTAATGAAATAAAAGTGACGACGACGGATATTTGTGGCTTCTTTCATTAAATGGTTTCTTTCTGTTTCATTATTAAGTTACGTAATCAGAGTTGACTGAACGTTGTCTCTGTTTACTGTTGCGCCATGTTTTATTGGTATTATTCTTTTTTATTACATATTTTTTGTTGTTAGGTAACTGCTTTCCTATAGTGGTTAAATGGCGACCATGGACCTGTACAATGATAAAGTAAGATGAAGTGATCGTTTACGGCATTGTTTTGAAGTGTCTTTTAAGATTTTTAAATTATTGAAGGAAGAAAGGAATTACAAGTTAGTTAATTTATGTTAATGTAGTTCACTCAAGTTACTTCTTATGGTGGGCATATCATGAAGAATTAGTAAACAAAACTATTGTACTTCCAGGATACCTATCAAAACGACCTACCTATAAATGTAATATTTACTGTAAAATAGATGAATTGAATCGATTTATATAGAATCGATTGCATTTAGAGTACAATGAAAATTTCATTTGCATATCAATAAGACGAATTACAAAGGTAAAATAATATCACCTCATGTAATCATAATAAAATAAAATAATTAAAGTTCTGTGACATTTTTTATCATACTTAGGTACTACAAATAACTTGAAAAATAAACCAGTCCTAGGTTGTTATTTTGTATCTCTACTTTATTACTATTGTAGGAACTATTAAAATGCTGTAAACTTAACGAAGTGTAGAAAAGTCAACGTAGAATTTAAGTACAGTAAAGTGCACTTTTCCTTGCATTGTTTTATATGGAATGACGTCATTGACTTCATGTACTGTAGATTATATTGAGATATTTTTGATAGGCACATCTCTAGATGTAATCTATATTTTTGTAAATTATATTTAGATGTCGTTATGTAGGTTGTTTTCATTTTCGAGCTAAGTATGAGCAACAATTGTGAACTACCTTATTAAAGTAAAAAAAATAGTTTAATAGGCACAAACCAAAATACAACCAAAACAAAATAGCAAAAATATTTTTATAAACATTCTATGCACATGTGGTCACAGTTCAAAATGTGTTGCAGGTGTCAATAAACACAGCAAACGAGCATACACACGTTATTAACTTCTCGTAGCTATCAAGATAACATCAATGTAAGCTGTTACATAGAATTTGTAGCTGCCGTTAGTTCAATACTATTTACTTCATACTTTGCAATAAATAACTTTTATCTCTTCGAAATATATAGGTACCCAGTATTTGTAGGTATCGTGCAATTTATGTAGCGTAAATACCCAATGCAATTTGTTCTAATATTCCATAAAAGCAGTTTACTGCAGTTTTCACGAAATAAATGATAAGCTCTGTCTGCGTTGTGATGATTTACGTGTTGCTGTAGTAGCATGAATGTTAGTTGTTACGACTTGAAATGATAGTGGAACGAAACAAAATAGTAAGTTAAATTTCAATGCATTCAGAGAGGAACTGTCTTTTATGTAAGAAAATATTATAATTTTAATTTTTAGGAACAATAGTTTAATCACAAGATGTAATTATCAGATGTAAGATAAAGATTAACAAAACTAAAAATGATGTAGATAATGTATTTTTACAAGCTTTTTACTAACTTGCACTGGATGTAACTATGTACTAATGTACCTATGTAAGTTCGGTTGGAATCTTGCGAGTCAAATTTGACGAATTTCCTTTTGTCTGATTGATCTGACATTTTGCACGCAGATGTATATCGCGTGACAATGCAATAATATATGATAATGATACTGATCTGATCATGGGTTCGGAAAGTGGTCATATGAACTCCAGTACTAAGTAAGATAGACCTGTGTGTTTGGGCTCATTTTACTTGTCTTGACTAGCACTCTACTGATACATGATATTCAGGATCCTAAAAGCTTGTATTTAAAGTTTTGTTTCAAATAAATTATTTAATGTATGATTAAATGTAAGTAAACCTTAAGCACAAAATAGTAGGCTAAGTTGCCTACTTAAACGTAAAAACTTAAAACGTAAGTGTTCTAGTCTGATGTCGAACTATTCTATAGCTCATGGTAATTTTCCTCAATTTGAAGAACCTTATAATATGAAATTTCAAATTTCATTATAAACTTTCAAGTTTGCAGTAACACGCTAAGTTTTCAAGAGAAGCCTCAACATAATATTATGATTCATTAATCATCATCCTTTCATATACGCTCGTCACCACGTGTAATAAACGTAATATTATTTGAAAACACAAGCATTTATTGTTCGAGACAACAAGAAAAGCGACAGTAACTAATACTTTACGAGTGAGACCCTCGTTAAGCCCGTCATTTGTTTTGTCTGAATTCCTTTACGTAAATGAATTAAGCGGACCACCTCGTGACAGAATATACAGAAATCAAAGGACATACAAGGCGTGCTTGACACATGCCCTGATAGGTAGAATCCTATGCCTACGATATTATAAGCTTGATAAGTGACAGCCCCAAGCCAAGTACCTAAATGTTTCAGTACTATTATATAAGTTGAACTCTTGCAGTATAATTCTAAAAGTTTCTAGCTCTCAATCAAACCAGACGATTTGACGGAATGCCATGTAATTAATACCCCTATATTCACTGACGAAGCTTATTTTAAAATTGCCTTCGGAAGAACCGCTCTAAAAGAATTTATAAAAGTTTGCAGTTGGTTTACTTATATAACTCAATAAAAGGAACAAAGATACCAGTGCCACGAATGTCTGAATTGAAAGTGAAGTACATTCATGAATTTCACTTCTGTTAAGTATTAGTAGTTCCTCGTCCCTTTGATCACTCGTTACAGAGAATGGTTAATGTCATCTCAATTCTTTAAACGCACCTAATCCTGGTGTGCATAATTTATCAAACATCATAGCTTCCTTTCAAGTGCTTTTACCGAAATTGTTTGAAGATTACATCGAGAATCTTTGCAAATTTTAGATTAGCGTTTTATTCTGTTTTACGTGATCAAAAGGGTAATAATGTTTTTAAAAAGACGTTTTAGTCAATTCAGTAAGCTTGGGAGACCCAAGCGTTATCGTCTTAACTTCGCACTTCATACGTCCATTTATTCATGATCATAATCATTATCAGTCTGTAGATGCCCATGGCACCATGTGGACTACGCAATTTCGTCGAAACGATTTGTCGTGCGCGCTCGGCATGATTAACAGAAATTTAAACCAATTCGTTTTTGCCACATTCATCCATTATAAATGACGATGAATATCCAATCTACAAACTACACTTAATCTTACCTATGCTCTGGCTGACCCAAATTCCCAGCATATCTAGCTGTAGCAGCCGATGGTACAATGTCTCTCCTCTAGTGTGGTTCATGAACAGATGGTAGAGGAAGGAACCGCACCAAGGCGCCAGGGCTCCAAGGAGGTGGCACAGAGACAGGAACCATGCACCGCCGCCGCCCCACGGCAGCAACCATGGGAGAACTGCAAGGATGTACAGTAAGGATATTCCTGAAACAAAATATGAGTTGATTTATACCTTAATATTCAATTAAAAAAAGAAGAGGCTTGGAAAAACCAAGGGCATAGAGACACCAAAACTTGCTACTATTAAGATTTGGATCTGTTCAGGTCTTTACAAAACACGTTTATCTGACAATGTGTATCTTTTGATAAGAGTTGAACTCATGTCCACCATATCTATACCCTGGATAAGTAGCAGAAAAGACTCAACCATAAGTCGTGTCGCGGTAACTTAACATCACAATAGAAACTCAGATTGAGCCTTGAGGTCAAATAACAAAAATTTATTCTGTTCTCGTGTTATCAGCCGTGATATTTGTTCGTACAAAAAATACATACAAAATTTCTGTCACTATTGTTGTGAAAATGTTTCGCTAGCCTTTCTTCCTATCTTATATCCATAAACAATGCGAACGCCTACCGATATACCCAGTTTTATTTCACGCCTAAATAAAATAGAGGCTCCCCTTTTAGTAAATGATGTGCTAGCCGGAATGTTAAGACTGGAGTATACCATATACTTTTATGCGTGGACATATTTTTATTGCGTGTCGCTGGACAACAGACTCTTAAACAGATTTAGTAGCTAAATTTGTAATAAAGCTTAAGTCAATAGGTAGAATGGAGTCTTTTTTAAAATATCTAGAGAAGATCATGTTGTATCTACTTGATTTGAAGGAATCGAAGTTGAAACGTGTACGATAAGTAAGACAATTGATGGTCCTCAAGAAGTCTATGTATGTATGTAAGAGTTGCATTTCATAACATGTATAAACAGTTTCATATGTAGTGAATTCAAAGTAGATCAATTCAATTGATTGCACTAATCCCAAAACTTTTTGCTAAATATTTAGAATCACTTGAAGCTAATGAAAAAAACGGGACCACTATCACTCAAAAAATAGTTAACTTGAATTCTCTCTTGCCCAAAAAAGTAAACACAGACTGGAATAGTGTTCAGATAGACTCGAAAAATCTAGATCAGATAATCGTCTAGTATTGTATCAAATATCAACGAAGAATTAACTGCCGATTGCTGATTCTAATAGTACCGAATATGTGATATTCTTTTCACTGAGTGGCCCTTTATGATACTCGTAATAAAATTCTGTCGGGTACGTAACTGGATCCAGCAATGATTACACAATATGCTCTCACAATATTTGTACTCAGAGTTATGATTGTATGCCTCTATTAATTCAATATAAATAATAATGATACTGTAGTTGGTAGTAGGTACTGTTCTTTTGTAATTCGAACAGTATTCTGGCGCGTTAGGTGTATCAGAGTTAAGTGTTTATCCAGTTATTTTAAAAAAGTGTAATGATTCCATGTACATAAATATGTTTCATGATAATTGGAACGAAGTTTCTTATCGCGCGTTGAAAGGGGGCTAGACAGGAAAAATTCTTACGAAAAGTTGTCACGACACTTTTTTGTTTTAGATGATTATCGCTAGATGGCACTGTGATCAAAATCTTTTAAATCACGTTCTTTATCGCGCGTTACGTTAGGAAAAAAAATATAAGATATGTTTTAATCGAAAGGAACTTCGTCTATTCGGGTGTCCCATGACACCTCTCATTTTTATGTATTTTATATAGTTTACAAAATTATTGAAAATAAGACTTCTACGAATACGAACTTTTTTTGTTAAATTAGTAATGTAACGAGGGAAAATGGTAATACAACAAGTACGCATCGTTGCGTAGCCTAAGAAGATTAACAAAACATAAAAGCAAAACATGTTTATCATCAGATTATAAGAATAAACCAAAGCTCCTAATGGATTTAAGATTAAATGTAAAATGAATTGGAGTATTAATTACAGTGATAATACAGTCGCTTGTTGCAAATTTAATATTTTGCAAGTTGAGTAACAAAGTTTTACTGTTTCATTAATTTGAGCGCGCGCAAAACCGGGAAAACTCTCGACTCGACACAATCGGTTGCCTGGAAATACAGGAGTTTTATGCGACAATTATAATAAATTATTACCCATTTACAACGCTTTTAGCAAATTTATTTTTTACATTTACATTTGGATGTCATGAAGTTTGGTATGCTTTGGAAATAATATTACTTTTTAACACATTCGTTGCGGCAGTACGTGTACCGTGGTTTACTACCAAGTGTTACAGAAGTCATATACTTTCCGTTTGAATGGTGTGACACGGTCTGTTCCCATATTAGTACCTGACTTCCAAGGTCTTTTTGCCTTTTTGCCTTTCTTCAAGGAAATTTGTCTGCCGTAGGTATCCTTAAATTCAAATGTCATGGCGAATTAAGTGCCTACACAAGCTTCTTTTGCTTCAGTAAATTGACTCCACTACTTTTGGTAAGAAAAATACCAGATATAAACTATTGAACAATGGCGCTTTGCCAAAACGAAAATATCGACTGAAAAGAACTGGTCCAATAATCGTGGTTTCCTAGCATTCTAGATTTCTTCAGTGTGTAGGACAAACACGTTTCATAACAATAATAACACATGCTATGTATGTATTCAATCTCAAATAGGTATAACGTTTTGACTTACATTTATATTCTTAGATCGAGAAGGAAAATTGTAAGCTCCTTGAGA
This sequence comes from Trilocha varians, assembly GCA_030269945.2. NCBI lineage: Eukaryota > Metazoa > Arthropoda > Insecta > Lepidoptera > Bombycidae > Trilocha > Trilocha varians. The sequence goes on from AP028259.1 coordinate 3,038,821, forward strand.
ATTGTATTCGGTTTCTAAAACATGGAAAGTGCTGTATTATTTTAATACAAGATTTACTCTGGAAATGTGTAGTTTACCGAACACAATAGAAATAGAACTATAGAGTACCCATCTACAAGGCACTTATCAATCCATTTTTGAAACGTATCTTGACATAGATTAACTAATACTATAGAGCAGAGAATTCCAATGCATTCTTTCTGCCTTCTTTTATAAGAACGATAAAAAACAATTATGCTTTCTTAAAAACCTTCACGCCTGAAGTATACAGCTATAGTGTTACCTAACTATTAAACTCATCTATATTTTGATTATGAATGGTGAACTCATTTCAGCACAACATAAATTCTATTCATAAAGTACATTTATTACTATTCACGATAATACATGAGGTAATTAGATAGTTAGGTTAATTGGCTTAGGTACGTTATTGTATACATTTTTGTCACGGGTCATTAACATGGAGCTGTTTTTAACAAGCTCTCGGTTTTGTTAAATAATGCTATTCATACAAAGTTTCATTTAAATAAAAACAATGTCGTTATACAAATTGTGGCTCTGGGGTGGGTCTTGCGACTTAGTAGGGCTGATACTGTTTTTATATCACAATATATTTTGTTTTGCCACTTACAAACCAAAATGTGATGAATGACTTAGAAATAAAATTTCTGACAGTTTGTTTTTGAGTATGATATTACCCGTTCTGCATAAAAACTATTAAATAGGTAATTGCAGTTGATTTAGCGTTGAACTTTTGGAATGAGCAATTTAAAATCGTGAAGAAAATTGTATTTTAAATTGTTCCTTACTCTTGTATTTACAGATTCTCCTTATTAGAGATTTAATCGAAACATAAAACTACCTATTTCTCTATGAATGGAATGATTGTTACCATCCGAAAATGGCGTGAAATGTGTCACCCCTAGAGTTTTCTGAATAATAATATGTATTTAGTCAAGTAAATTGAATCATTTTACCGTTTTATATAGAATAAATGTTTGCACACGGCTCCAACTTCGGCCGTAATAGATTTTTTTGCTATAAAAAACATTATTATTCGTTCGATATCTCTGTAAAATTTATTTATTGACAAGTAATTTTATGAAATTTCAAAATGACCGGCTTCCCTTTCCGATATTTGTTTTATATAATTATTAATTACTAGCTGACTCGCGCAACTTCGTCTGCGCCGAAAAAAAAAATTAGGGGTGGACTGACCCTAACATTTAGGGGATGAAAAATAGATGTTGGCCGATTCTCATAGGTACCGGATAAGCACAAAAAATTTCATCAAAATCGGTCGAGCCATTTCGGAGGAGTTCAAGTTCGAACACCGTGACACGACAATTTTATATATTAGACTAGCTGCCCCAGGCAACTTCGTCTGCGTCGAAAAAAAAAAAAAAATTAGGGGTGGACTACCCTTAATATTTAGGGGGATGAAAAATAGATGTTGGCCGATTCTCATAGATACCGGATAAGCACAAAAAATTTCAACAAAATCGGTCAAGCCGTTTCGGAGGAGTTCAAGTTCGAACACCGTGACACGAGAATTTTATATATTAGATATAAAACAAATTAAATTAAAACAAATAAAAGTTTTGTATTAACAAAACTGTGTGAAAATTACAAACATTCAAACAAAGAAAATAAAATTGATATCCAACAATTGAAAAAAAATGCGGCGTGAAAGACGTCGTCAGTTTTCTCTTCGTTACTTCGGGCAAGGGTACGGCGTCAACATACGAATATTTAAAAACAACCTAATAAAAAAAAATAGAAGTCCTTTTGGATTTTAGAACGCGCTTAAATATACACTTAAAATAAAATAAAAATTCCAAGTAACAAAAAATATTAATAACTTGAAATTTTTAATTCCATTCTACAATTAAAATTGTATAAAACAGCAGTGTGGCGTGTAATCTCGTGTGAAAGGATTCTGCGAGTCCCCTGAGCCGTGCCATCCCGTACGCAGCCGTACATTATTTAATACAACAGGTAGCTTCCACGTACCAGCTAGGGAGGTCCCCACCTATCCACCGCCATCGTTTAGGGGTTATACAGTTCATAATCCACACACAGCACTATTATAACAGGTTCTTTTATTATGCAAGATCTTTGACTTGAGAGAGTCCTTAAAGGTAGGTCGTAAGTAGCGTAAGTCCCTTGATATTGAGGTCCATGAGCGACTGTAACCACTTACGATGAAGTGGCCCGTTAGCATGTCTAACTACATGACAGAATAAAATTGGCATTGTAAACTTGTCTATTCTCTCATTTCTTATCTCCCTACGTTATGCTTTCAGAAATAGCTACGCATTAGGTATTTACCTAAATAAATTTGTATTTAACACTCTACGTAAATTTTATTTAAATGAGTAAACTCTTAACTATCCCTTTAATAACGTGAAATACATGCACAATTTGAGTTGAAATTATTCTCCAGGTTTTAAAACAGCAGAGTTTTATCTGCTGACTCTGAGTGCACAACTCCTAATTGCCGCCGTTTAAAGCTCTGCGGCTAAGCGTGCCTGGATAAACGAAACCTTGGAAACACGGCCGCGTAATTACGAGCCTTTGTCATAAAACCTGATATTAACTTTTAAGGATTCACACTGATTATGTTTGAAGACGGCTCGGTGCTCGAGTAACACTTTTCAGTTTTAAAATGGTATAAAATTATGAGCGACTATTACCAGGTCATTCAAAAAGTGAGGTTATGTTAGGTTAATCTATGGAGTATTTTTAAACAGTGATTGAGGTGAATACAAAAAGATATTATTAACGAGAATAAGCTTATATTCAAATTCCTTGTTGAAAGTAACGTAATATAAAGTTAATTTGCTTTGTTCTTTAGTCAACATATCGATTTGCCGATCCGACCCTGAAACTGCACGTTAATTACGCTCATAACCCATACTACAGACATACATACATACATGCACCTGTGACATTAACTAATTATCTCTACCCTAAGTACTTATTACGGTAAGTACAAATTTTACATAAAGAAAATGCAAGGAAATTGCACATTCTGCCTATAGAAATTATGAATTCAAAATGGAAAAATTGTATTACAAATACAATTTCTATTGTCAATTACATACTGGTTCAAATCCATTATTTTCAATTGTTAACTACTTTAGTAATCGTTTTAAGTTAAGTCAAAACTTTTTATATTTAAACGAATGGGTTGTTTTAAATTTCTCTCACTTTTAAAATGTTTGACAAAATGTGAAGAGACACAAAATAAGGCAAAAGGTAATCTACATACAAATGTGTGAAAGCACAACTTAATATGAATATGACTTTCATGAACACGAAATGTTAAAACGTATCAAAACACTAAGAACGTCAATAGGTATACCTACAAAATACAGTATGATTATATCTACTTCGAATTTATCCAAATCGAATTTTAAAAGTTGTATCGATATTTCTTTCAAAGAATGACTCATTAGAAACCGACCCTACTTTCACTTGAATGGTTCAGGTTGGCAACCAAAGGGTTTGCGTGCCAAACACCCTCATCGATTAAAAGTAGAAAAACCGTAAATAGGAATACGAAATAGTGCTTGGTAATTCAAAACACAGAAAGTACTAAAGTGAGTTGTAAAGCTTTAACAGCTTTAGTGTAATTTAAATTAATTTATTCAAAGTTAAGCACAGAAAAGCTTTCGTTTTTGCTTTGCATACTAACACTGATTTGATTGCTTGAAAACTTGACACATACCTAACTACGCTATGATATTGTAGATATTACACGACTGTAAATATATTATATTATATTTTTTTAATGTGTTCGCGGACAACTGACTCATTTCATTTATTTTGTTGTAAAGATATTTCTACGGACCAGAGAAATCGATGGGTGGAAAACCTGCTTGTTTTTGAGCTATTTTTTGTTTTTATTTTCGTAAAAATATTAAGTACTTGTTAGAAATGCTTATAAAGCAACCTAGGCAATAGCTTTCCATGGAGCTTTTATCCTCATATTTTACACATTTTGTCATCATCATCAGTCTATAGACGTCCACTGCTGGACATAGGCCTCCGCCAAACCTCGCCACATCGACCGGTCCTGCGCTGTCTGCATCCAGCTACCTTTTTTTTTTTTTTTTTTTATTGCCATGTAGGCAGACGAGCCAACGGCCCACCTCCCGCGATCCTGACCAGATCGTGGGTCCACCTTATTGGAAGCACATTCAAAACATACTATCTTAAAGATATTAAAGGTATAAACACAATACAAACATGCAGTATTTTTTCTTTGATTTATGCAGTGTCATTTAACATGAGCAAACGAATGCCCACTTTCACTACACTTACACTATTAATATTGGAAGAGGCTTTCAGTCTGTTCGGCGCCGCACCGGAATAATGCAGCCCTAGCTATTAGGTCTTGGCAGCAATTGATCTATTCATTGATTCATGACCAAAACAATTTTCTAATAAAAAATAGTATTGGTTTTAAGTCAATCTATTGTAATGATCAGTTTTGTAAGTATTTTGTTTGCTGGAGAAAATGTTTAAAAATGTTATAAAGTACTTGTTAGGTATCTCATATTTTACCTATTGGTAAACGAATGATGTATGTTTAACTGAGTCGTAGTAGGCATGGTGCTTGGACTTAAAACGTTACATCAATTTTGTATCAATATGTTTACATAGTGCTTGATCCGTGTGCCATTTGAATCCGGATCACGTGTTCACCATTAAGTAGCTCAGCGTATTATATTGACCATGCCTTAGACATCCATCGTTAAAGTCAATTTCCAGCAATTTTCTACTCTGAGAACTACATCTAGAACTGCTTTCTGAATGTGATTCAGCAAAATCAGGGCTAAAGTCTGTGCATTTGATCAAATTTCCTGCACTCGTTGAATCGGTGCCGATAAATTGGAATTCCGTTCGGGAAATAGGTACTTAACAGTGACTCTACACCGGAGGACGATGAATGAACCAATTAATACGGAACACTCCAATTTGAAACTGTGAAGTACGAGAATCGCTCCCACTAATGTCATTTTCATTTTGATCACGATTCAATAAATAGCGAAATGTTAAACCGGCTTTATTAATGATAGATAATTAACGCGGAAGTTTATCTCAATATACGTTTGCCAGTAAACTGTATCCAATTATACGGTTTAGTTGTAATCCAAATAAATTATAGTATCAATATATACAGTTAAATACTCTTAAATGTTCTCAGTGTTGTTGCAAAGTAATTTGAATAAAAATAAGCGAACGTGAAACTGCAACGGGGTGGAGTAGTTTGTATTCACAGTCTTAAATGTTTCTACTTGACAAACTGGGTTAGCTGCACCGACGATTCAACCATTTGGAACCGAGTCGCCGAAGTCCATCGCATTTGATATGCATAAATTAATTTAAAATTCCGAATGTACACAGCATAGGGAGGTTTGGGTGAGCTTCCATGACCGGAGCTGAATTATGTAGAAGTGGAGAGAGGGTTCCGGACCGACGGATTAATAAGTTAATGCGCTGATGGTCCTACAGATGCTTCACTGTCAACTTTATGTTCTACACAATAAAGATGGAAACTCCTGCACTTTGTAACAAAATTTCATCAGTTTTCATTGTTTTGTTTGTATGTAAAGTGTTCTCTCGTGTTTAAGATAGCATATTATTATGTATCAAATTATTTAAAAGTGAACGAAGCAGTAATAACTATGTTTATGGGGAGGGTGATATTAAGTTTTTTGATTTTTTATACAAGTTTTTATGGACATTGTACTTTATTCATGCTGGTATTATGCGTTTCAAAATACTCAGAGTTAGTGGGTTTAAGAAAAAAACACTAGACTTTCAAAGAAAGATCGTAAATACTTTTTATGTGGCGGTGTTTACGGTTACAATAATGTTTAATCAATATTAACTACAAACAGTTTTCTACGGTACGAAGTTCAAGAGAAAATTACTTTCTTTCATACAATAATCTGCTTATAATGGATTTTTTTCTTTTTATCTTGAAGGGAGAACAGGGTTGCTCTGTGATAATTAAATACCCATAAGATGTTTACGATCGTTGACTAGCTATTGACAATGAAAATGTTCAATTATTTCAGCATTTACATTTTGTAGAAGAGGACTTTCTTTGAGATTTATTTTTGAATATTTAGATGGTATTGGTGCAAATCTAAATTTCAAACAGATTTATGTGCAATTTTTCACAACACCACTGACTATAAACGGTGAAGGAAAACATCGTGAGGAAACCTGCATATCGGAAAAGGGTTCTAAAAATCCTTTGAAGATATGTGAAGTCCCCAATCCGCACTAGGCAAGCGTGGTGGACTATGCCTAATCCCTCTCCTGAGGAGACCTGAGCCCAACAGTGGGCAGTAATGGGTTGGTACAGATACAGATACAGATACAGATACAGATTGGTGCAAATGTTGCTCTGAAAACATTTCTCCAGTGTTCTATTGACTTGAAATTCATTGTTGTTTCGATACGCATATAACATACTACGTTTACGATTAATCATTTTTCTAGGACGCGAGCAATAAAACAGACCTGCTTCGTAAGTTGAGTAGCATAACGTTGGAAAGTTGCCAAAACACACAGACCTCACATACGTCGATAAACCGAGGCGTGTACACAAGAAAAAGAAACCATGAAGTTATGGTAGTATTTGGGATGATAACTGTTTTTAGTAGGAGGAAATCGCCGGTCTTCCGCCCCCCAAGATGGATCAGTATGGATGTTAAATTGAATTAAATCGCTCACAGTCAGTGTCCATACCCAGTCTAAAGAAACCCATCAAGAAGTTTTGTGACGCGACTGTACACGCCAGGGTGTATAGGGACCACTAAACGCCCGACAGAACACTTCTTTAAAATGAGATAAGTCATAATACTTCAGTAATATTTAGGATGGAAGTCTTAGGAGGAGGTTAGTGGCAATACAAAGCCAATGTCAACCCTAAAAAACTGTTTCGAATATTATTTCACGAAATTACCTAGAAGTTACAGTTTTCATTGGGCTATTTCAAATGCAATAAGAACTCCACAATTCAGATCGATTTCAATTGTAATTCTATGAAAAACGATAAGTTTTGTGTTTCCATTAGTAAATTAACATAGAAGTTTTCCAAATCGAAAGACCGCCGATCGTTGACCTGAAAATGAAAGTGGAATCCATTCGAAGATAACACTCGCTGTTATTTTGTTTATCCTTTATCTGATATTTGGTAACATTCAGTGGAAAATACAATAGTAATTATGATGTTCATGTTGATGGTTTTGTGTTCTGAGTGGGTGATTTATATTTTTACATTTGTTTATTGTATGCTTATTGTCAATTATGAGCTTCTGCAATGCTAGTTCATTGGGGAGCCGTTATCTATCACATAAAACTTTTTTAAACGTAGGGAGCCTCGAAGACGTTTAATTAATTACCTACAATAATTTATAAGTCTATTAGTTTAAGATGTACATATGTCTAGTATTTATGTAATTATGCATAGGTTTATTGTGTAGTATAGTATTTTATGTATGGAAATTTTATTTATTATATTATATATATTTTTATAGTAAATCTAATTGAGCATCTACCATAGTTTTCTCTACACCACCGTTGGTTGACTGGTAGAGAATGCCTTAGTTAATGCCTAATAATCAATTGTACCATTTATGTGCATAAAGTTTAATAAATAAATACAAACATTAGTAGTAAGTTATTCAGGTAATACTTTAAATTGGTTTCAACAGAGCCGCTCTTTGATATAATGCTTGTTAGTTGGTCCAACCATCATTGTAGTTCAAACAAACATCAGTTTCAGAAAGGTTAAAAGAATCGTTTCACTGTAATATGCACTGAAAGATAATTTCACTTCAACCGAAAGGATTAGTAAATAATTAATTTGAAAACGCTATTGGATTTTATGAAAAAGGTATCAACGCAACACGGAAAACCGTTTCGGCAAAGCTAATCGTAAATATTATTTTTAGAAAGGGTAATGTTTATGTTGCCCTGAAAATGGTATCATATCTCAATGACACAACATGTTTTCGGACTGACACTTCCACCTGTGAACTGTGTAGATATTTCGTAATGGTGTGTCATCATTACTATGGTTTTCCTCGTGGTGTAATATTTATGAACCAGTAAATATAGAAGTTGTTTTCAATTTACCGTTTTCCTTAAACACATCCTGTAAATGTCCTTCCTTAAGAACTAAACTTTGATCTAAGTTGAGTAGCTTGAGCTCGATTTTTTTTTTGCGTTTAATTGTTGTAATAGTGAAGTAATTCGGGTGGAAATACTATAGATCATTTCATTTATTTTGTATGCAGTTAGTTGTTAAAGATATTGTATAATATTTTTATATTCTGTTATTTTATAAAATTAACTTTCTAAACTTTTGAATAAGATTTTAATAAGTTCTAATTCTCTATCTAGTCAATATACAATAAAATGTACGTAATACAACATGAGAATACAAGTTGAAGTCAAACAAATTAGTTTATGCAGATTTTGATCCACGCATACATTGACTTAATCCTGAAATATACATTTACTTCAATATCATATTGTTCTTGCTCGTACATATTTCAAGAATAACTCAGTCAACAATTTCAGTGAACTCCAAAATTAATCGTATATTGAGAAAATCTTGTAAGTGAAAAGACAAAAGTAAACATTTTTTTCCATTTTTATGTTTGCACAATGTGTCCTTTGGAAATTGGATTAGCTTGATTTAAAATTGTTGAGATAATACGTTTATTGTTTTTATGTTGTTGGTTTTAGTGACATGAAATATAGATAACTGTTTTAATTTACAACACACTTCGATGATTAAGTTTATTTTAGATAGAATAAGATTCACTTTTGCCTCTTGAATATTCTTTATTAAATTTGTTCGTTTATTCTTCCGCAAAAGTGTTTTTATACCTTCCTCGGCTGTCATTCATTTTCTCTTAAAAACCTGCGTATTCCATTCATCCAAACTAACTTCGAACTTATTCGACCTATTTTAATTTTCCCAATTAACGCGGAAATATTCTGAAATATTTCTGGAACGGCAAGCATTCGGATATTTCCAGTATTGGAAGTTTAAAGTTAGTTAACATAGCTGCTCTGACCTTTCCAGGGTATACATCGAGCTGGCCGATGCCAAAGGGTCGTGCAATAAACATTCAGATCCCGCAAATACTCCAGCTCAATGTCGATTATCGAGAAATAAAAACCTTTTTTATCTTTTACCGTACGCCCTTTTTATTTTCTTTTTATTAGGTTTGGTTGAAGGTCACGATTAGATAGTCTATTTACGAAAGTTTCGTTTTCATATTATCGGTGAATGGATATGAGGAGAGATTGTGGGATATGTTAAATTAGACTATGTTTAATATAGTGATGATTCATAAGTAGAGTCGATCTGTAGTTTTGGTGAAACAAAATTAAAATTAATCTCTTAATAATGTAACGTCTATTTTTGACCAACTTCTCAAAGAAGATCGTTTCATCTAGTTCTAAGCTTACTATCAATGGGATTGATGACGATTATAATGCACAATTTTTTGATAAAAGAAAAAATATGCAAAAAATATCAATAAATTATATCGAGTCTGATCTGAGTTTTTTCTCATAAAAACACATGATAATACAATCATGAGCTTGTAATGTTTTCCACAAGACCTCATTTCGCAGTTTCAGACCTTCAAAATTTCTATAGCTGAGTAATTTTGTTTACCTAGTCTGAATAACGAACAATGTAGTTTAAGCATTAAAGTGGTTAACGTCAAACGAACGAGTTTTTACTTTTATAATGGTAATTAAGTTAAATTGGTGTTGTAAATGTCCACTGGCAATATTTTACGGTAAACTAGCTGATCTGGGCAACTCCGTCTGCGTCACAAAAGGATACAATATAACCTATAGCCTTCTTTGATAAATGGACGACTATCCACTACTGCTTAGCAAATAGGTTCAGCGGTTCTTAGATACCTCTTAGCACCTTCGAAAAATAAACTAATTCAGATTATTGTTAACAAATTAATTAGATAAAATACTAATTGAAGTCTTTATCTCAGTATTCCTCGATATCCATAAGGCTAAACCGTCATTTGAAAAAGATGTTAATGGCAGCGTCTCCACTAGAGTCTACAGTTCTACATGGTTCTACACCCTTGTCATTGCTGTGACAGCTACTTAGAGCAGGCTGTGAGTATTCTTACGGCTGTAAGAAATCCAACAATATTAGGGATTCCGACATCGTAAATCAGACATGTTACTTTGATTTATTGGTCCTAATTAGCTGTAACGGATATAATACATAGATGCACGATATCTGTACAAAAATTCACAGTATTATGAAGAGAAATCAGGAATGACTTGGATATTACTGAACGAACTGGAAAAGCATTAAAAATATAAACTTTAAAAAGTAAAACAAGGAATCTAAAAGCTTATTAAAACTCTACATTTCATAAAGTTCAGTATATGGCGGGACTTTAAAGTTTTACTTAAGTAATGAATATAAACAACTTTGAAACTCTTTATTGCAGTCCAATTCAAACTTTACAAAAAAGAGAGTATAAGTCAAAATCAATTAAGAAGCACGGAAAGTTGTGTTTTCTATCGTACAATTATAAGTTAACTGCTTGCCCACAGGATGTATAGAACTAACGGGTCACCACTTGATCATTCCCAGACTTTGTAGACTCTTGAGTGAGCTTGTTAATAGGGATGCTACTATTGGTCTGTTCCATGATAGACCTTCACTATTCAAGTCCAAAATTTTGCGTTTATTCAGCGAAACTTGAAATCATATGCAATTTGTTTTTATTCTATTCTATTTTACTATTTATTCTCATTTTAATCATAAGTTTAATGCCATGAAATTGTTTTCTATTTTATTTTTTATTTTTTGTTTGCTTGTGTGATTTTAATTTATTTGTTCTTATTGTTAAATTCGTAAATGTAATCTAACTTGTAATTATTATTTTATTTTTTGTTAAATGTTATGCTATGTGATTTGTGTACTATGTTTCTTACCACGTTGTGTTCATCTATAATTAAGAGTGTATTGTTTTCATATGTCTGTGAATTTGCTTGTTACCATGTAAATCTTGTTGATGGACCTAATAATAAATAAAAAAATAATTTACCATGAGTAAGTATGTTGATGGTCTCATTGTGGAAGTAAAAGAGGCTTCTGATGCAGTCTCTCCAGCCTTGCAGTGGCCTGTACCCGGTCAGTACGTAAGGGTTGAACTGGAGGTGCTGCGGCATATCACGCCAGTGCAACAACTCGACGGCGCCGCTACTAATCTTATCCTTAGCCTCAACTTTTATACCTTCCTTCTCATCAACATCTTTATTGTTTAGGTCGGGTCGGTCACCCTCCTGGTCATCGCCAGATCTCTCCAGCGACTTTTTCCTTTTCTTTGGGCCCTTCCCGTTAATTTCTTGAATTGACATATCGAACATTTTATTTATGTTTCTGTATCTACTCAGATAAGCATTGCTCTCATAACCTAGCAACGTCGATAAGTTTACGACGCTGAAGTAAGGGATGCTGCGGCGTGGTCCGTTTCGTAGGGCCGCGTTTCAGCATCACCACGAGGGAAGTGGGTGTTATTTAGTTATAATATTATATCACAGTGTTGTTGAGTGGTTGTTCTGTGAAGCCGGGTGTAGCGGCGCTCGCGAGTTAGCCGAGCGTGGCTGGCGCGTGGTTTGGGCCGCGGAAGCGCGCGACTGGCCGGGCGCCACCGCTCGCAACCGTGACGCGACTTGCACCCCCGCCCCGCGATTTTGCGCACTGCGCAAACCCAATCAGCTGATTCCCGCCAGGACGTTCCATTTCAACCCCTTTCTAAAAACGATACTTTCACTGCTCTAGCTTCAACGAATAGCAACTACAAAGTTCCTATATCTGCATGAAGTAGAGTCGTTAATAAATTAAACATTTTTACATAGTCATATTCTTACTAGCTCTAACTACTACATGCAAATGCACTAGAAATTACAATTACAGCATAATAAACTCAGAAGTTGATCAAATAGAAAAATAGGTAGTAGACTTTTATATACCGTGGCTACTCGATTAATAAAATAATGATCATTTAATTTCGAAGAATATTTTGATGTTTATATTTTATTAATTTGAGGGTGGACTTTATAGTTCCTAAATTTGAATAATTTGTTAGGTACCGAAAAGCTTAAAACAATTTATCTACAAACGCCAGGCTCGATCACCTATATTTTTTTCCAAATAATCGCTGGGACATCTGTAATTCGGAAATACCAAAGGTAGGTACCGAGAGCGCTACTCTCCTTATTAATATGAAATATGGCCAATTTCATACGTTTTACTCACAATTATTGGTATACAGTATTTATATTACCCACGTAATTATCATGTTTTACAAAATTATGTCGTTACAAATAGGTCGATCAAATGTAGCTTTGGTACTTCTTGACAATTATAATATAGAGGGCGTAACGCGTCGCGCCGTCCCTCATAACCCCGTGCTGGGTTCTGGCCTCAGCCGGGGTTCGGACGCTGAGTGTGAGCGATTGGAGGTTTTAGTGCGGTTCAACTCCCACATACACCGCCCGCCCCGCGGGCTGATTTCCTCCACCTAAAAAAAAAAAAAAAACAATTATAATATTGTTAGGACTATCATCACAGAGTTATTAAGTAACATACTATAAGTAAGCATTTGTTTATCAATAAGTTATTTTATTACCTTTTCATAAAAATCTCAATAAAGTAAACAAGATGACAGGTAACCGAGCTTATGACCCATCTGAAGGTACGAGGTTACCATGGTTTATGAACATCTGCAATGTTAGGGTATTGGGAGGTACACCCTTCCTAAGAGCACCCGGGGGATGGCAAGCAGAACTCCGTGCGAGGGTATAGATAATGCGGACCCATATTCACCCCGTAAAGAAGACCGTAGCCGCTTCATTAAGTAGCCGCTAAGTAAAAACTGTGTAATTGAACAAATTTTGAATTGCCAAGTAGGCTGACTGGCAAACAAGCCAGCAATTTAACAGCAGACAGCAAATTATATTGATGTTATTATTATATAATATATGAATACAAACCCTAGTTTGCGCTATACAAAGCTGATCTACCTTAGGGTCAGTGGTAACCATTTCTGATAAACCTTCAGGTTTTAGAACGGTTGAATAAAATAATGGGTTGTAAAATAATATATATCTGTGCGAACCTGATACCTTAATAAAAAAAAACTGTTTCAAATGACAGTGACATTTCGGTAATTTGACATTTGACAATTTGTTGAACCGTCAATATCTGTGCTGTTTTAGCAACGGGGTTTTTCTAAATGCCGCTAGATGGAGACACTGTTTAACATGGAATGTCCGTTTTTGTACTTTTTACATTGAATTTTTCAAATAGTGTCTAATGTTAAACTTAAAATCTGTTAAAAAAGCACACTTTCATTTTATAGATAATCATCACACTTTGTTGTGTGTAGGATAACCGTGGAAACCATACAAAAATTATATAGTTTCATTATAAAACTTGTCGCCATTTGAAGTTCATTTGACGCCATTGCGCTCTGTCAAACAACCAACCAAGAAGAGAGGCTTGTTCTCGGTTTCGGATCGATGTTCGGGCCTTTACTGCGAAGAAGTATACTTCAAGGTTCCGCATCACGAACTTGGAATTGTTTGACGAATTTTACTCAACTACTTTGGTGTAAATTAAAACATTTGCGTGATATTAGGGTAAGTTAAACTTTAGTCAACATAAATGTCGCTACACCAGTGCCTAGGGCTCCACTGGAGTTATAGAGAAACCAACATGGCGTCCTCATGTAAATAACTTATGACATTTATATACGGGCCACATGAATCGAAGATGATTTAATTTTGTGTCATTTTAACAGTACAGATTCACTCATAATTATTGACTCGAAGAGGTAATAATTCCATGCGAATTACCTACGGAAATGAAAGTAAAACTTGTTCGATAATTCGAAACAAACACTTCGTGGAATATGTAGTTTTCTCATTTGTAACGCTTACGTTCAATTTTCTACAATTTCGCGCTAGAAACCAGCATGGAGATTGTATAGTTCGCATGATAGTCGACGCTACCTATTACTATTCCAGCGCAGATTTTTTACATTTTAGTTTTATCATTTTTTTGTTCACAAATTTTCAAATTGGCCATAGAAACATTGTTGAACAGATGTATTACTGTTTATAATAATGCATGTTGGTTTGTATGTTATATCCTCAGCACCCTTGGCTAGTTGTCAACGGTCTAAAATATTTATGTTTTTCAGCTTAAACCGCTTGGATACCAGTTTTGATATACTTGTTAATGGTAAGTGAAGGTACATTGTGTACTTTCCTTATAATATGACTGTCAAAAACATTGAAACTAAAATATCATAATTATTCTTGTGAACTAAGAAATTAAACTAATTATTTTCAAGTTACATTACTAACTACTGTAAATTTAATTGTAAATCTTACTGTAGTAATAAATAATCATGTTTTCATTGTCATGGATGAGTTGATTTCCTTGAATAAACAAAACAGCAGTAGAAGGTTGTTTGTGACTAAGTAATTTACTTGACAAAAAAAAACTTATTTCAACTAATAAATAACATTGAAAAGAAATATTAAAACTAGAATTATGTTTTGTGATTATTGAGAAATTTTAAACAATGTATTGTCTCCGTTTCAAGTATTAAAAAAAAAACAGAACTTTCACTATTGTCTGCAAGTGTTTTTGACAGTCTTACATAATTATGAGCATGAAGTTATACACGGAACAGCTTGCTTATTGCAATTATTAAAAAAATCAAACACCAAATATACTGAGTGGTGTTTGAAATTTAAAGCAAAAAGCATATAAAGAAGTGTTATAAATGTGGAAAATTTCATTGAATTCATTGGTTCTCAACTAAAACTACTTATTTAAATTAATTCAGTTTGACTTTACATTTAACTAATCATTAAATAACAAATAAAAACAGCTATGACCTAAATTATTTGTAAAAATGTTTTTTATTAGCAACTAAATTCAATATCTTTTGTACAATAAAACATCAATTTTATAGTGAAGTTAACGTTTTTAAAATAAATATAATCTTTTGAGAATGTTATTACAGTTTTAATAATTATTGAAAAAAAAAGCAATTACATTTGTAAGAATATATTATACTACAGCTGTATTTACAATAGTACCATTCTTTGACCTTGAATGCTTTAGTCAACATTTGATGGAATGATATTAATTTATATTAGTGTTCATCATTTTAAGTTCTCATACTTTCTGATTATCTATTAACATTTTCCCTTGGATACTATGTATGTTGTCTATTATATAATTGATAGGCAACATAACATACTGACACAAGTAACTTATACTATGTTTACTCAAAAATTAACTTTAAGAGCTTTGTAGTAGAGTATAAATTGCTTGTGTTGATCCGATACATTAAAACAAAGCACTGGTGGTACATTGATACATTGGTTTCACAAATGTCAAGCAATGTTAATATTTTGAGCACCTATTTAGCTTTTCTTCAAATTGTTTCAATAATTGAAGGTGATTTTATACTATGCCTAAGCTTAAGATCATTTATAGGACTTCAAAAAAGGCTTAAATGAAGTACAGTTTCTTCAATTTCAAAGATAATCAGTGCTTTGGGCTTAAGAATGCTAACAATGCTTGCAAATGTTTCTCAACATTTGTACAATTTATTTATTATTTGTTTGTTATTGACAGATGCCACGCACACGCAGAAAGCATTACTCTTCCCACTCCCAGTCCAGATCACGGTCGTACGAAGCGAAGCGGCGACGTCTCGACGACGGATCTGCGGAGGGGACTTACAGAAAGCGCAGTAGAAGCAGAGAACGTGACAGGTAAGAAAATAATCTATTTTCTATAGTACTATGAGACTAGGATCACTTCTATAGGCAAAACACTTCCTCATTATCGATGTCTGGTGAGCAAATAATTCGTGCGTTCCGACAAGGTTGTTCTATTTGTTGAAGAAAGCGCCATCTGTTGGAGTTCCTATAAACAATGTGGTGACAAGGTTAGGGTGGTTGTTTACATTGCAAACTAGATGGCGCCACTAGGTACTTAAAATGAATACAGGTACAGAAATAGGATAAATTTATTTTTTATCTTCATTAATAGTGTTAATGTAATAAAATCAATTCAAGTATATTGTGGGAGGTTGTTGTATAAACTTTTTATTAGGACCAGAACTAGAACCTGCAAAGGTTATCCATTTTGTAGCAGGTTCAGGAAACATCAGTTTAATCTTCTCGAATTAGAACTAGAGGAATTTATCATCAGAGCAGAACTCACTATTCTGTCTGGTCACCTTGTACTGTGCTTTTAAGTAATAAAAAATATGCATCGCCTAAAATCGAAACCTCAAAGAAATGAGGATGAATGCTATACAATACTGATATTAATAACTGAATCGACAATCATTGTTCCGATCGTTGTATCTGTGCACGGTCTAATAGCGAAAAGCTTCGACCAACATCTAGAGAAGCTTTTGCTCCTCGGCTGGGTAAAGGGCCTGATTCAGAAGGCGGTCGTTCTTGACACGGCGCATATTGTGAGGAGGTTCCTCTCTCTTGAGCCCTGACCACTGATGGCTTGGGCTGTAGACTCCGCCTGCAGTGGCCCTCTGTTTTTTATATTGTATTTTTAAATTTATTTATTTAACAAATATTTTTTTAAAAATGTAATGTAAAAAATAAGCTAATAAATGAAACTGGATATATTGTTATCCTTACATCTCTGTTGTACAAATTTTGTATTATGTTAGTAATAGTAATAACTATTTGGGTTTAATATGAGTTTCTAGTAATATTAAATCATAACAACTCAATCTATAATTGTGGTTTTTTGTCCTTATAAAGGTTTTCCCTTTTGTTAATTATAAATGCGGGGGAAATCCTACCAAAATAGAATATGTTTCATTAAATTTATATTGTAGTCATTACTTAAATAAAAGTTTTATATTTCGAATTCAAAGAAGGACACAAAAATAAAGTTTATTGTGATAAAAAAAACTAAAAGGGACATAAGTATCTTCAGTCAAATAATTAAAATGAACTTACGGTGTACAATTATTAATCAAAATATATTTAGAAAAAAAAAAAAGCCTTCAATTCGACAATAGATTCCATTATACTATCTAATTAAAGCAAAACTTTGTAATTACAAATTCTAGGCTAACTTGACTATAATTTCACTCGCACTATGCCACGACCCACTTGTGTGTAGTTTTGCAAAGAAAAAAAAACGTAATCTGTGCAATTTCATGTAAATTTTAACTTTATTGTTTTCCCAAACGCTGACACTGTTCTGCAAATATTGTTTTAATGCAAATTATATTATGACTTCACACACAAATTGTTTGAAAACGAACTGTATGTGAATAAGTTCGAGTAACAGTATTGGCTAAATTATAGCCTGTGAAGAGATGAGGTCATAAGTCATCCAGGTAGTGCTGGTTGATTTATATGACCTTCATTCTGGGTCTGGGTCGGTGGTTATACAACCTTAGATTATCTAATATTATAATGATTAGTAATGATTGATATAGGTACAATATTTTGTTGGATCGTATGTTTTTAGGTCTGATTTCATTGATTATAATTATAGTTTAAACATTTATTAGCACATGTGCAGTCGTAAAGTTAGTAAGCTCTGTGTACATAAAACCTAAAACAGTAATGAATTAAAAAAAAAGACACTAAAAAGTTGCTGGCATAATTTAAGTGATATTCCATTTTTTGCGGAAATTCCAAGTCTTGGATGTGGACAACGCCATTCGTATTTCCCGTGGAATGTAGTAATTAAAGTATTATTAAAATACTTGTATAGGGTTTTTCATATAATACTAGCTGACTCGCGCAACTTCGTCTGCGCCGAAAAAAAAAATTAGGGGTGGACTACCCCTAACATTTAGGGGATGAAAAATAGATGTTGGCCGATTCTCATAGGTACCGGATAAGCACAAAAAATTTCATCAAAATCGGTCGAGCCGTTTCGGAGGAGTTCAAGTTCGAACACCGTGACACGACAATTTTATATATTAGATGACACTTTATTATACTTTTCCCTGGCTACGTCATATTAACTGGCTAGCCTTGAACATGTATGGCTTCGTGAGAACGCACTTGACTTTTTTCTCTATTTGGATCGCTTGCATTGACATTCGTATCGTTTCGAGTAATATAACGTTTATTTATATTTTTAACCTAATTTCACTTTTCAAAATTTCGTTTTTACAACAATAAAGATGATCGTTGCGCAAAACGAACAAAAAAATGACCGTCAAAAACATATTAGTGAACAAAAAACACGATAACGGTACGTAATGTTGAGACCTTGCCTTATAAATTAGTTTTTATCCATACGTTTGTATTTTAAGTTAAAGTTATTACGTGAAATTGAGTTCAAGTATAATTCGATGTTTGGTATGTCTTTAATTTAATTTGCATTCAAGAATTTGCAGCAAATGTTGATTGTTATAACAAACTAAATGAATGTGCACAATAATCTGAAGCGTGGCTTGAAACGAGCATTGCGAAAGAATCCAGTTTTGTCGTTGCATTCCCTAGAGGCAAGTTGCATTTGTGTCTGGCTAGCTATCTCTATAATGCGGCTTATATTGCTTGACATCCAAACGTACTTACCGGTATTTATAAAACATTTAAATTGTTTAATAAGCATTAAATGTCGTGCATCGAGAAATAATAGTCAGCTTTGTAATACACGTTTGGTGCAGTGGGACACGTTTTGTTTTCCGTTTCAACATTAATCCGCTTATACCAAATGTATCAACATTTATTTGTTAATCGATTATATTTTGTTTGATGCTTACAAATATAAAATTACCGTTATTGACCCCATTGAAGAAATGAATAAAGGAGTAGGTATTTGGGCCAAAGTAAGATTAAACAAACGTGTTTAAAAGGATATTGTTTCCATTTGTAATCCCTAAATTATAGTGATTTTGTAGTAATGGATGATTACATACGAACGTGCACATGATGTGTGTTATTACCATCCGTCTGATTCAACAGTACGACATAAGATCAAACTGCAATTGAAAACAATCAATACATAGAGATTGTTTTGATTGAGAAACACTAGAACAATGTAATATTTTTATTCGCATATATTATTACTGGTCGTGGCCGTCGATGTTTTCATTTCTGTATTTCGCAACTTGTGTGTGCCAAGGACCTCTGAAAGGTCGCTTACATAAACGGTAATCTTTATATTATCTGTGAGCGAGTAATACGTGATTTAAACTGACCGATCATACAATTCATAAAGGAATAATCAACAATTAATCGTAGAACTGCGGTTACCAGATTATATCGCCACGCAGTCACTAACTGGATATTTTAAATTGTTATTGTTTGGAATAGTAGGACAGATTGCTAAATAAGGAAGCTTCAAAACCACATTGTTGTATTGTAAAAAGCGCAACGTCTTACGGGCAACGAGCTCGTGATTGCATTATAGCCGAACAAGAAGCAATTGTCGTAACTTTGAGTTTGTGTATTATTCCGGTGACAAATGGTGGCTTGCTTACAGCGTAGTGGGGGCGACAGGCGTTGTTCTTGACACAGTAAAACTAGAAGTGCAGTAGGTAGGTGCAGCTACGACCCACGCCGAGCTTTTTGCAAACCACTAATGCTTACGTATGAAACTTTACAGAGCTTTGAAACCATTTTACATACAATCTACTGTTATTTTCTTTTCTTTTATACATGACAGGGTTTCGCGAATGTATCAAAGGAAAATATACTTATCAGTTATTTGTTTCAATATGAACTGAGTTAAAACTCGAGCAACGAAAGTAATGTTATTCTGAACTCAAAGTTGCGAGACTGGACGGACTTTATCTTACTGCAATTATTTGCCACGTACTACCTAGTTGGTCTAGTGGAATTGTATCTGAGATTTATACCATTTGCTTCGTGTCTGTTCTTTGGCAGCATAAAGTCTTACAATTCTAGTATTATTTTTAAAAACAAATATATAATTACAGTGCGCGAACGTATTTAACGCACGTTTGGTTTATACAAACAAATCACGATTTCGTAATCAACGATATGAGTTTTAATCGGTGGGAAGAAATCTCATGCGCTTCCTCAATTTATTAAACACGTGGTGTCGCGTTGTTCATATTTTGATACCGAACCAAGGTAAAATACATTATTTGTTTGCCAACCTATTGGATTAACTCGGCGAGGTCTCGGTTGATCACATCCTGCTATGTAACAATAGAGGGTCTCAAAACGTCGAGGTCGATCTTCGCTTTTCAAGTTTATGGAACACTGTTAAAAGTTGCACTTAAATGTAGATCACTGTTTTAGAGCTCTAAAATCCGCGGCTGACGTAATATTCGACGTTATTCTTTTAAAACGTATCGAATCGTAAATGGCTTTTGGGCAAGAAATAAACACCTATCTGGGAGTTCCAACACACACGCAAAAATTTTATACCTACATATGGCAGATTTAAGTTCTTAATTCTAAGAAGATATTTGAAAATGAAGCGACTATTTCACTTAAAGATTTATAATTAAAAAGAGCCGCCGTCAACTTTAATTAATCATTATCATTTGACGTTATGATGATGAACTTCATTCCGCTAAAGAATTCAGTGAAATCTCCACGTACAAGTGCTAATTAATCCCGTTGTGTGTATGAAAAGATTTTATTTATTCGGATTGTCACTCTCCGTTCACAATAGTACGTAATAAAACGAGTACATGTGACGGAATCAACGACCGTTTAGTGAGAGCTATACGATTTATCACGACAC
Organism: Trilocha varians; assembly: GCA_030269945.2. Classification (NCBI taxonomy): domain Eukaryota; kingdom Metazoa; phylum Arthropoda; class Insecta; order Lepidoptera; family Bombycidae; genus Trilocha; species Trilocha varians. The sequence continues at coordinate 3,059,666 of AP028259.1, forward strand.
TAAATGTATCATCGAATAAGCGAAATTGTATGAATCTTTACTATTCTAATAATAGACTATATTCTTCTGCCAAAATGTGTCTCGATTTAGAATTTGTTCTATTTTATCAAGTGTAGGTACCGGTTTTTATAATCGGAACAAAGACATAAAGTTCAAACAATCATCGCCATAACAGTAGTGTCTTCACATAAATGGATAAATAGCATAACAATATTATCAGACATCGTGTATTTTATGAGACGTATATCAAATAAATCACTCTTCTCTGACCCTACTTGGTCCGTCTCTAAATCATATCGTTCGATATCGTTGTGTTTCCTCTACATAACTGTATTTTGTAAACTAATTAATTTATAGTTGGTATTTTAAAATAAAACAATATATTTATCAAGTTTCATTATGCAACATGTTCGCTATGTCTGTAACGAGCATCGGATACGGAGTTTACTTTGCAAAATGGCACCATTGTCACGTCCACGGAAACTCGTCGGGTCGTCATGTTGTGCCGGTCACATTACGAACACACCAGCTTATTGGGCTTGCAATATAAACGAAATTGTGCAATGACATAATGTCTCAGACTCGGCACTAAAACTTGCATAACTCGATCAATAAATCTCACTGCACCATTTAAGTGCAGATAGATTTTCAATGTTTTTCAAAACCTGATTTGAGTTATAAGCCGGTTGTGTAGACTCCGTTAGCTGCGTTTAGGAGTTGACAGGAGTGCGAGTAGCCTATGTGGGAGCGATTAGCAAACCGGTCCCTGAGGTACGTTGAGTCCCGAGGGCCACTGCCTGCACTCATAGACTCAAATTGCACACCTTTCGCCGTCGTATCTTGTTGGCTAACCGTTTTGAACACGAACAAAATATTAAACCTAAACATTGATTGTTTGTTTCTTATACAGAATGTTAACAAAATATTGAAAAAAATACTTTAAAAGTTTTACCCTCCTCCTGGTACATTTAGTACATGCACAAAATGCATCGCACTTTACATAAATATGTATTAGGTTATCCGCTATTTACTGAACTAATTAATGTTAATATTTATTGTTCAAAGATACAGAAATTAGAGCATACGATATCTATAAGCTTAACAGCAGATGACGTCTTCTTATGCGTCTTATTTAAGCTTACACAGCTTGTCATTTTGTTCCTTCATTCTGTTGTGCTCAACTGTTTCTAAAACTCATCAATAAATTTTACAAACAAAGGTTGAATATAAATCCAGGACATTCAGTTGTACTTATAATGACGATGCATGTTCTAAGTAATAATAGTGCATGTCCCTTGGAGGGGAAGGGTACAGTCGCGTCGTAGTTGGACATCGAACCATCGTGACTCCAGGGTCATCTACAACATGTATTTATTGTATGCAATCACATGTATTGTGTTGTCTTGCTCGTTGTATCGCTAAAATACGGTTTATCGTTTCAGAATAAATGTTATTGTTATGTTAAACATTATCAAATGTTAAATATTATTATTCAAGTCATGTCGATTATGTTAAAGGAAAATATAGCTCAGAAAATTAAAGTTGGGTTATGAAGAATTAAATACATTATTTAGTGTAAAATTCTGCAATTATACCAAGCTTTGTACATTTTACCTACCGTTTTTTTCCATTTGTAGTTCAGTTTGAAACTTGTCGTATTACTGTTGGTTCAGAATTTAGATTCAGATTCATAACCTAGCCTTCTACTGCTTCTAATCATCCTATTTTAGGATTAAGGATCATTTTGTTAAAGATATTAGTCGTCAGTATTGTCATACACAAAAGATGGGAAAAATTGTGTTTATTTCCATAACAACAGTCTTTTAATGGCTTTTCCTATTGTCTTATCTGTATTTTGAGGGTACCAGGTACCCTGTCATCTGACACTATTAGTTAAAGTGAAAGTGTATGTGATTGTTCACGTCGTTCGCTTGGCGGGCCCGCGTCCTCGCAGATAAATCTAGATCACTATCATTAATCTAATTCGAAATGCTAGACATATGCAATGAATTAGTATGAGTCAATCGAGAAAGTAAACCAGTAAGTATTGTTCCGAGTGGATGCGCGTTGTACTGTGCGTGGGTGCAGGCAACGGCGCAAATTAAAACAGCTCTCTATTCATTACTCATCGTTATTGCTATCGCCAATTTCGGGGACGAAAGCGAGTGTAGGCACATACGCTTTATGCATTCACTATTCTATACTTAAATTGTTAAGTTGAACTTGACTAATGGTACTGATATTGGTACGAAGAGGTTAGGATTGACCTTATTCATCTATTATTAAAGATAGTTAACTTCAATGTAATCGAGTATTTGATCTGGTAACGCTACGGAAAAGAGGACCAACAGTAATAATCAAAGAAAAAGCGACAAAATTCTTTTTTTAAAAGCAGTAGACGTTAGCCAGCTAGTATTTTACATTTCAAATCTTTCATGTGCATAAAGATCTATTAATAAATACTTAACGCACGATCGGTTTTTCATAGGCGAGCTCACCGAGTACTCAACTGAGTTAATTCGCCAATACCACCCCCCTTTTGCATGATGATCGCACATACATAAATATCTGACCTCGACGAGAATCTATATAAAAAAGGCAACAAAAAATGATTATTACTATTTGAGTCGAAACGTTTATGGAACATTTAAGAGTCCATGACACGATGATTGTCATGTATGTACGACACACCGCCTACCCTAGAAAAAACACGTAGCTATTATGATACTCGGTATTCACACTTAATTAGAAAAATGCCATTTTTCGATATAAATATATCGCTAAACAATTAAAAGTTTTTGTAAAAGTTACATAACATTTCATTTCTAGGTTTGGAAATCGAGCTCATACATCTGAGCGTGGTTGTTTGTCGCCCACTTTGAGATTTTAGTTTGATTTGATGTCAAGTATATTAGTACTACTCACCCATTAACTTAGGTTTTTTGTTGATGATACAAAAAACAAATAACAAAATCTGTATTATTTAAATACCTCAAGTATAAAATACTTATGAGACGAGTGATACGACACCACCAAAACTTTGTAGTACCTTACATTCTAAGAAAATAAGCAGCAGTTTGAAAGTTACACTATTTATCCAAAATGTATTGGAAGACTAGTGTAGTTATTATTGTTAAAGAGACTTAGAAAGCATCCCGCGGAGGCGTGCAAGAACGATAATTACGACGGTATTGTTACACCTCAGTTGCACTAACCATTTAACTTAGCCTAACAAATAGTGATGAAATTATTTGACCCGTTTCTTTGTTTTTTGTAAAGCCAATCTCTATAAGTTTTATTTACAAAATACAAATCCAACTTAAAACAATTATTTGATTAGGGAAATCAAGAATTTCAAATTGCCATTCTCTTTTGAAATTACAAAGCGTGACACGTTTTTACTTTCACTGTCACTGCGTAAATCAAATTCTGGAACAATTCGAAATTTCGTAGACGTTAATTAAGTAAGAAACAAATGTGGGTGTACAGACGTAGGTATTATGTTGATGTTTTCTAAATCATTAAACCTGTATTTTGTGGGATAGCGCCCTGATCTTTGTAGGAGGCGGTGACTAGTGAAAGCTCATTTATCTATACGACTTTTTATTACATTTGTTTACATCTGAAGATGGATGCTGGTATACTTTCCATTTCATGTATTTTCATTTAATTTGTGAAAAACTAATTTAATTTATTTAAATACAATCAATCAAGATAGCCCAAATAATGTTGACTAATGAGATATCAGAAAGTTAACGGGCTTGTTATATTGTATCTTCGGATGTAGATGAGAGTCGGATAACGCATATCCATTGTATTCATATGAACGTTAATCGATTGTTCGAAATATGTGTTAGTCAAATAGTACTTAATCCGTTATGTATGTTTCATGGAACTCGTACATAATGTTGTATTGTCTGCGCAGAGCGTGGGCTGCTAAACCTTTACCAATATTCAGTTGGTGAACCACAAAACTAAGAATCCAATCGAATTTATATCGCAATATTTCAATTGGGCGATGAAATGCATTTGACCCAAATAAACCACATGTGTTTTCATTCATGTAAGACTTAACGAGAACACGTATTGTGTTTGAAGTGTAACGCGATATGAAAAGATTTGGGGAACTGGAGCAAGTGCGAACCTAGACCGACAACAGTTAGTTTGGTTGTTAAAGAAACGTGACTCATCATTAGTAAATGATCACGTTAACCCGAATCGTCAACGACACTTATACTGTCACCGATGTCTTTATTTGATTCAATTGAAATTTATCTTCGCATTGACATCATTATTGGTAATTGTTTAAAACGTAAAAGGATACGTTCAACATTATGTGCCTTATCGACTTCAACGACTTCGTGTTGCACCTCCGTGCACGTGTTGTACAACGTCATCGATATGCTGCTTTACAAATCATTTGCACTTCATTTACACTCGTTTAAATGTTACGTGTCCCCTTGTCAACACATTGAAATCAACAATACCTACAATATCAGTTTGTAATATTCCGCAAACCGCAACCTATCTCTTACAAATAACGATAAAAACGTCCTTATATTACCAAAGATTATTTCTTTAGCAAAAAATTAAATTGTTAAAATAATTAATAGTATTCATATTGTTAGATCATTACTCGTGACGTGTTTTATCTAGCTATGCAAAACGAATTGTTAATTTCCTGATCCGATCGACAAAAAATAGGGGAAATATTGGAGTTCGGATGCGTTCGTTCTACGTGATCTTTATTAGCATGGGAGTATAAAGCGTACTCGGTTCACGACCGCGGAAGTTGGAACGAATTTGAATCATTTTCACGAAGGACACATGCTGATTGCTGGCAAACCATGTACGTACATATTAAAGCCAGATAAGATACCGAATTTAATGACGAGGAACCTTGCCGAACATCGATATCTGAAGGGAAGACAAGTAGGTAAACGGGGTTTCCGTTTAAGGACTGGCAATGCATCGGCCGCCCACGAATCGTTTGGTTATCGACGGAGGCGTCGCACTAAAACATTGCAAATGATCTGTCTGTAGGTAATCCGTTTGTTCACGGAAGTTTTAAGAATGTTGATTGTTGTAAATCGATTTACTTAAAGTAATGTGGGAATGTAAAAAATCGATACGTTTCTGAATCGATATATAAAAGAGTTAATTACAGCCAAAAACATTTTACTGTGTCCTAAATTGGAACGTAATTATCATACCTGCCGTATTGAGCTGTATACAACTTTTTCTGCTATATCAATGGACTAGCACATATAATAATATATTATTTACATTAGACCTTGTTGGTCATACATACCTGCTGCTAATTCATTACACAACATATTGTTTACGAATAGTTAATTTAAAAACAGTTAGCACTCGTAATTAAATGGTTCTGATGTGTAGCAACATGGCGCTTTGTTGTTAAGACAACACTGCATTATAAACCACATTGCCATTGGTAATATGTTGCGTGGGCAATGATATTCTAATAGGTTCGATTTGATCACGGAAATTGCATTTTATGCAACTCGTTTGCGTATCGTGTGAAATGTGATCACTTTTGTTTTCAAACATCTGCCGAACTCCGACGTGGCCCACTCTCAGCGGCCTTGATTGTTATCCACCCGCGCTACTGCACATTGTTTTCAGTCGTTTGTCATCTGTCGTGCCTCGATTTCCCTTTTATCAAATGAAATATTAATAAGTGAAAGTCCCCCATAAACGCCTTAAGCCACTATCGGGAGATTTATTGCCTGTATTTTTTCTTGACGTGACGGAGTGTGGCATCAATCGTTTTAGCCTTCTGAGGCGTTTCCGTCGCACATAATATTGAAAATGTTGATATCATTTTGCTATTAATTACTTGTTTTAAGTGATTCATTAACCAGATGTTTAATTATGATGGTATGGTAATTAAAATCGAGTAAGGCCTGCTATGGAGTGTCAATGTGGTGATTGACACCTGCGCTGAGGATCTTAATAAGTTGTAGTAATTATGTTCCTGTTCTTGACTTCCTGTAATTAACCAGTAAATTCGCCATTGTATATTAAAAATACTTTTAAAATGATCTTTATTAAAGGCCTCCATAAAAAAGTATTTATGATGAGGTTTTTCGGAGAAACCTTACATTCTATTCTTCCGTGTCTTAATCTACTTTTAAGTTTTTCAGTTATTGATAGAAGAATTCGGATATTTTCCCATTAATCACTCTCGCCACTGTAACTCTTATTTAGCCAGAATCCACAGCGACGACCACGGTAATAACTGAGCAGTGAAGCCCTTCTTGTCATCTTGTCTCGGGAATCTCAACGAATTTAATCACGAAGTTGTTAAATCGATTAAATGATATGTGTTATGTATTACTGCACTAGATTCTTATAAAACCATATAAAAGTTTCAGATCCCACAAATTAGCAAATGTATCTCAATTCACAACTAATTGATATTTATATAAAACTAGCTGCTGCCCGCGACGTCGTCTGCATGAACCCTACGACCCGTTTTTTTCAATTCTTCCCGGCAACTATTCGATTTTTTCTCGCCGTAAAAACCATCCTTGAACTTCAACGAACATTAAAAAAAAAGATTTGGCCAAATTGGTCCAGGCGTTGTTGAGTTATGCACTTACCAACACATTTTGCGATTCATTTTTATATATTTACAATTAATGACTTTAAAGTAATCGTTTGGTACCTACTGTGATATTTCATTCTTTTCATTGTATAGTTGAGTAACCCAAAATGGTGTTGATTGAATTGGTTCAAACAAATCAACGGCTACGTAATGTAAATATTCTAATCTTTGCTATCTTCACAAAGTAAGAGTAAGGTCTTTGGTAAACTATAAATCCGAGAAGCGATTTTTAATAGTTTTGTTGCATCGTTCAATAAAATTCCGATTATTTTTCACATCCTAATCTCCTTTCTAATCACACTACAAAGTGGTACACCGACCGCCTTTGCAAATCATTGTAACATTCAATAGCAGTTTCATGTATGAAGTATAGAGAACAGTAACATACGACTGGCGACACCTACGCGTCTCTTCGGAGAATCCAACTGTTAGAGACTGCAAGACAACTTTCTGCCCCAATTATATGGTCCGTGGCGGCAGCCCGTGGGCAGCTTTCTCATTTATCGCACAGGCGTCTACTATGCTTCCTAATTAAAAATCCTTGTGCAATGCTACGTGTAATTTCTTTCACCAAATGACTTGCTAGCTGTTTTACTGACTCGCATTTGCCGTTTGTGTTTGCTGTAAATAAAACATTCGTTGTACATTTACCTTAACGTGTATGTTCAAGATACGTGTCGACAATCACGGTCTTGTCTGAACAATATTTGAAAAATTAAGCAAATATTTTCTCGCATGTTGTTAAAATAAAAGTTTTCCTTAAATTGGTCAAGTGAATCGAGTTACTGTGTGAATAAGAAGCCTTTTTCTTAACATAGAGGCATAAATTCTTGTTTTGCTTTTATTTGTTGTCTGGGTCGAAGGTTTTGCCGGTGGCGTGATTCACAGACACGTTCAGGATCTTTGTTGTGCTTCCGAGAAGCTCACCGGACCATTCTTTGTGAGAAAGGTTCACACAATACCGGTTGGTGAACTGAATTCTTCCGTTCTGAACGGAAAATTAATTAATTATTACATGATATTTACCTATAAGGATAACTAAGTTTATGACACATTTGTAACATTAGTAAACACCATCGCATCCTTCCTGTAATTTAAACATAAAGTTAATAAATACACTGTCCTCAAAAGAGGACGAAATGTTATTAATATTTTTTCTGATTTTTTTTGTGTAACTTCGAAGTAATCGGATGACGAATCAATAAGTGATTTCTAAGGATGTGTATGTGCGTGATTAGATGTTTGACCGATGGTGACCTCAATGATTAATGAGGACCGTTACTCTTGACTCAGTTATTATTGCGTTACTTTTTTAAAACACAACATCACCGCCTCCTGCTAATGTACAGTAATTACCGAGAAACGAGTCGGCGTGTTTTATACGTTTTACTCTCACGTTTATCTATAAACTATCGAAGTGAGTGAATTCCTCACTTGTACAGAATTGAACAGAAACCTTGTTCATGAAGCCACACGCGGAATTGATTTTGAAGAATCTTAGATCTGTAGGAAGTCTTTTTATGGACGCCATTTTGATAAATAGTTGAGATTGTATTGAACTCGTGCTGGCCAGATGATCAGGTTGCCGTGGGTGAACCATTTATGGATTCGGATTAATTTGCTGTGGTCATTGCTAGAGCCATGTCTAAAGTTTAACTGGTACATGATTACGTTGATCGTTTTTATTTTGTTTTCAACATTTATTCCTTGTTAGGATTTGATGACTTTCGAGCAGTCCATCTTCGAAGTTTTTATGGTCGCTTAAGCTGTCAAATTAAATAATGTTGCTTGATTAAGTTGATGAGATTATATCTGGACATCGTAAACTAATTTTTTGATTCATTATCCAGTCTAGACGGCCTGGTAACTGGTAATTTGGGTCATTGGACCTCACCGTTTGTTGAGTACTCGCCGCCTCCGGTACCATTATTTTTTTGTTGCCATTTACGCGCCACCAATTGTATAGAATGACGCAGTCACACACTCGGTACAGGTCGAGAATTTTTTGTCTTTGTTGGTTTGTATGTTGAGCGAAGATTTTCCGAATACGAACAGTTATTTGGGTCACACTTGATTGGCATGTTGTACTTAAAATTTAACACATACTTAAGTTTTTATACTTGTGGATTTCACAATATTATTCTAACTGTATTTAATTATAAATTGTTTATAGGTCACGCAAGTATTGCACAGCTACACCCTAAGGGGGAATAAAATCATAGATGCATATAATCGTTGGCAGTGACACACATCACCTCTGAATAAGCAATAATGTTCCAGTCTAGGTCATGTTTATTTCATACATAAATAAATATTAAATTAAGCACGCACACATGTGCATCAGTAGATACGATATTATCAACCGTACTTAAGCATGTGTGTCTTTGATTTTAGGGTATGTAAATTACACATACGTTCTAATGACATTCTGTAATTCCAATACATTTAGTTAACTGTTTTAAAAAGTACCTTTTCAACGCGTTTATTAGAAATTTTATTACGTTTGACACATTAATAATTATATTAATTTCGTTTTCTTAACTTTCACTCGCGTAGGAGTTGAATTTTATGTACTTAATCTCAAATATTGACGAACTTTGAGACGTTCATTAAAATCCTTTGAAAGTAAGGCTCAATAAAAATTAATGTGTGTTGTCGTTCTCACGAAATTCATTTTTTATAAATGAAAAGTACACAACCTAATTTCTGATCACGTTACATATAAATTAAATTTCGTCGAAACTGGTTTTGTTTATTAAAAAAATCTTTTGTTGTCTGACCAGTAGTTGTTTGTATATAGTTATTTGTACATGTAATTAAATAAAATCTATCAAGCTGTACCTTGTCAGAACGCATAAATTATACAAGTTTTTCTATATTACGAAATTATGTTATCATTGCTCTATATTCAATACCAAAGGAAAAGTAGATGTAATATTAGAAAGTAATTGAAAGGGCATCAAGGCTGTATTTAATTTAATAGTTGAAATCGTGACTATAAATTCGATAGTTATTTAGGAATAGTTAAAATGAGATTGAGAAAACAAAGGAGTTTTAATTGCAAGAGGTGATACTCATTGAATACATAATTAGTTATGCTATTATTATTGTGATTTCCACCTGATCACATCAGAACAGAACGCCTGATGAGATTACAATATGTACTTCTTTACTGCCTTTACAATTAAAACCTTTTTGTCGAGAATTTTTGTGATTCTAAATTTCACATTCATCATTACTTCAATGCACAAAATCTTAATCCATATCTTTTTCTGTTACAGGTAAACGACATTTTACTACATAAAACGCTAAGGTGAAGTATTAATAAACTTTGAATTAATTTCAAAACAAATGGAAACACGATACCATAGTATATTTGCTAGTCTAATATAAATAACTACGTATATGGAAAACAAGCTGATTATTAAACAAGTTACATATTATAATAAGTTATCCTGTTGCGAACCGAATGACGTTTTTACTTTGGAAAATTATGATTTATTTCTAAGTTTCATCACCCATAGAATGAGTCAACCGTTCTCATTTTTACGCGGGGTGAGACTTCAATTATATTTAAGGAAATACGAGAGGGGTTTTTTCCGAATTATCCACCTTTTCTCTAAAACAGGTTTTGTTTTTAAATAAATTGGTTTTTGTAGATAGGTACAGAAGTTTGCTATTAAGATTCGACAAATTAATGGTAAATGATTCTTGTTCTAAGTATCATGTTCGAATTAAACTCTCGTAATTAATCACATTAAAATACATAAAACGATAAACCGGAATTTGCTGCCAATTGAATATTTATATATTTTTCTATCATCAGTTCTATCGTCCAACAATATTCTAGCTATTTATTTTGAGCCGGTCTTCAGAACTCAAAAATATACTGTGCACTTTACCATAGTGATCGCTTACAGTCAGGTGGTGTATTCATGATACGTTGACGTTGATTGTATAAATAAAGCTCTACTCGATAACCGTAAAAGCGAACGATATGTGTAGATGGACTCTGTATTGTGATTTATGTGTTTTATAACCGTTAACCGAGCTCGCCATCTGTTTATCTTCAACATAAGATGTTCTTTGTTATTCTTTACAACTAAGTTATTGTAACTTTCCAAATAAATTAAGACCACGCTCATGAAATAGTGAGTGAATACATGTGTATTAAATGTGAAATGAAGTGAAGAATACATTTCTCCAGAATGCATATTGTTGCACTATCGAATTTAGCGGTGCATTGAGACTGGAAATGCATACACACAGACAATACATGTATGTGAGAGTTTGGACGATATCGTCTGAGCGTGTCTTCGAAGGTCAGTGCTCTTGTGATTCGGTCCGTAGTGGTCTCGTGTTAGAGTGAGTTGTGGTGGAGCCGGTGGCCGGTGGAGAGAGGTGGCAGCGTTGTGTCAGCGGTGGGGTCCTCTGAGCGCGCGCCTGGCTCCCTCGAGTCAGTATAGTGGCAGCGGTGCACGCACACCGCACGCAGTTCTCGCGCGCGCAACGAGAAGGTATGCACGGAACAATCGTGCCGTCGCGCACACTCGCTTCCGGTGGCTGCTCTCCTTACGATCTGCACAATACATACCGACGCGACGACTTTACTTATTTTTTTTTAAAGGACCTTTGTGTTTACCAAGTGAAGTGCAGCCACCGTATTTGAAGTGGTCTACAATTTCGAATGCAGTGATTCGTTGATAATGTTATAAATAATGTGTTAAACTAAATTGTTGTGTTCACTATTGTTACACGATTTTAATGCGACAGCAAACAGAATCAATCTTATCTATTGTTTTCAACGTAGTCAATCGTCACTATTTCAAGAGTGCATAGAGATATAAATTAGATAGTATAGAAGTTATCAAAGTATGATTGTAATTATTCTCATTAATCAGTTTAACAAAATCCAATTTCTAGGAAAACTGTCGACGAAGTTAAATCAGGACAAAGCTTCACGTTTTAATTGAGCTGTTAGAACAAACGGGACCGTTGTAATTGATTTATATTAACGTCAGTGTAACTAGAGCGGAGATAGCCGAGGATGTATCTGTAGCGTACCATATGGCAGCAGCGCCTTTAACCATATTAGGGACGACATCAAGGCGACACTTGTTGCACTTATACGGAATAAATGTTCCACAAAGCGAGCCAGATTCAGACGCTCTTCGTCGTTCTTATCAATATTTGCATTGGAATAGTTTCATTCATTATCATTCTTACGTAATTTGTTACAATTCTAATGCATGACAATTAAACAATGTTTCATATAGTGCGAAAACTATAAAGGATAGTTAGGGAGTAATATTATGCAAGTTAGGGCGCGCTGCGAACGACACGGGACGGTTCGTTGACCAGTGCGTTGTCCCGTCGCTCCGCCGCCCACCGCGAAGGTCGCGGCCCACAACCCGCCGACACATAAAAACCAAACACTTTTGCTTAAATCGCATCCTAAACAATAACTTCCGACAAGTGAACGCAACAAACAATTCAGTTTAACACATTGTTGACGAGAGACGTTTGCTTTACAGGTAGAGTCGATATGTGTTCAGTGCGCTCTGTGCTTAAATAAGTTTGTGAAATAAGTTACTTTTATTATTTACTTGTGAAATTTTGATCTCATAATGGTGACTTCAAGAATACCTGCATACTCTCTGAGTTCGGAGTTCAACAGAGAATTTAGAAGTTTCCGAATAACGCGAGCTACGCCAAGATCGGCATTGTACGCTCCCGCCATAGTGCCGATTCACGAATACCCTAGAGTTAGCGTGCATGAAAGACGGGAGGCATTGAAAGCGGCTCTAGCTAAAGCTTGGTCTTCAAAAAGTGGTGAAAAAAAGAAGCACGACACTTGGACTGTTCCAAACGAGCAAAACCGCGCTGGTATAACATCGGCTGACTTCTCTCCAAGAGCCCAATACAAGAATGGCGATGTTTCGCGTGTTGCTCTCGTAAAACATGAATTCGAAAGCAAAGAACCAGAAAGAACTGAGGCGATGGAAAATAAGTCTGATTGTGGAAAACACACAGGAGTTAGTTACAGTCGGACGAATGGAAACGGTGTAGACATACAAGAAACACTGAAAATAGGCTGTGAAAAAGGCTTACACAAAGACTATAACAATTACCTAAACAATGTTCCTAAATGTAAAACTAGTTTCGAAAATAATTTCCTCAAACAGAGCCATGAGGAACATAAACGAAATGGATACGATGCTGTCTCTAAACGACTAGATAGAGACATCAACGTAAATAACGTCGAATACAATAGCCACAATGGCGACACATATGATTCTTTGAAGTATTCGCGATCAGCGAACGTAACAGAATCAGTGCAATATAAAAGTTATATTAAAACCGATATTAGTCAACACAGTATTAGTACGGATAGTCCTAAACGTGTGATCTCTTGTAATGAAGAAAAATTAAATGGGATATCCTCCGAGCGACGCAATGGAAAGGAACCGCCGAGGACATTGACCAGTGGACCCAAAGCGTTGGTGGAGCAGAGGCTTGCAGAACGACTCGAGGTGAAGCTGGCAGAGTTACCCGCTCTCTACAAAGGAGTCGATTCCTGGACTCCGAAGTCTGCCACATTCCAGAAGAATATGCGAGAGCACGAGTGGAGCGTATCGTATGTACTTAAAAGAATCGCGAAACATTTCCTACTAACCCACAAAAACATGCAAGGCATTCTGTTCATTTATGACTAAAATATACACTGAAGTTTTCTAAACGGTAGCACTTCCCGCCATTATCCTAATTACGTTGAAAGTTGATGGCCCTAGTTTCCGTAGATCAGGTTATCTGACAAAAGAATGTTATGTTCTAGTATTAATACCTATCCAATAAACTCATAACGATGAGACTTGAATATTATAGGAGAAATTCCTCTAAATTAACTAAATATTCTTCGAATTTCTTTAGTCATCAATGCTACGTTGTTATCTCATTTGATAGGCTTGACTGTGGCATTGTAATTAATGAGGTTTACTTAGAAACCATCTATTTAATATTTGCATAGATCAAAGTACCGGTCTGATTGCATTGTGGTATCAATGTTTCGGGTCTGAGCAATTATTGTGCAAACTCTTACACAAGTCGCTGCCAGTACGTGACTCACCATCGTTTTGCTTTATTTCATTCTTCACTAGATCACTTATTTTTTATTTGTCGTAATAATTCAGTAAATAGGTAAGAGGCTAAAAATAAACAAGCAATTTAAACATTCTAGTCTCGATTGTGTCACTAAGCGACATTTTGTTATTGTACAAAAAATTCAACTTTACAAATTAACTGTCGACTTGTATGTGATCTAAATACATATTATGGAGTGTTTAGTATTATTATAAAAAAACGTGGGCGCCCTGTTCGGCAGCCATAGTTTAAGATTCGTCTCGATAGCGTTCAGTGAATGTTTCAAGGTCCTGTCCTGGTTTGTTCAGAAAGGATTTGTCAACTAAGTAGGCGTTTGTGACGTTAGACTGTGTACCTTTCTGTGTCCAGCTTTGTTTTATTATAATCTTCTCTACGTCTCATAAATTATTCACTATTACAACTTATAAGGCTGTTGAATGTTATTTTTGAAGTCAAAACAGACAGTGAGTCATGAGGACATTGTTCTGTTTTATGGGTTTATAATGTAACGTGTTTCCCTGTCGCTTGCTTGCACTACTCATAATGGAGGGGAAACAAAAGTGGTTCTACAATCCATGACATTTATTCCAATAATAATAAAGTCTCCAATTACGACTTCCGGAGTTATTGTATTGAAGCAATGTCACTGAACGATGAGAATTTTGCACTTTCTATTTTTGGTCAACACATTTTTTATATTTCATAAAACGTAAACGTTTTAATTCATCTCAAAACAAAGATCTTGTTTTGAAACGTTATGGGAAAGTTTGTGAACGATTGTTTATATCTTTCAAGAAGAAACCAGTGTGATGAGTTGGTAGTGAAAGTTTGCCATTATCAGGCTAAACGTCTGCAGACAAAGCTGAGGTGAGGCTAAAAGCGAAAACGTTATCCAACTTATGTAAACCTCGCGACACCGGTAATTATGTAGATGAGACGTTTTATGTTCGTATGCTTTTATAAAAACTTTTAAAACCAGTTCACGTTAAAAATATTGTGATAACTTTTGAAAATGATCTGTGCCAGAAACTTGCGTGAGAAAAACTTAAAAAACAAAACTTTTAAAGGATTACATTCCATTCCATGACACATCTTGGAGTATATTGATATTCAACTGGTGTTTGGACAGTATTTAACGTTTTTTACGTAAAGCTATATAACATAATTTAATTTTCACTATGAACAATGGCTTTTCTGGCGAGTTCAACTAGAGGAAAATTCTAGAGGCAAACCTAAACAAACCAAAGTCTAATAAGCAGCTATTCAATGTTTTCAGTGCCAAATCTGAGAAGCAAGAAAAATACGAAAATCAATAATTTTCATTCGAATTATTACTAAACTAAAATTCTTAAACTTTGAAATTTTTGTATAAATTATCGTGCATGTTTACTGTCGAATTTTAAACTGATTCTAATACGATTTCTCATGCTATTAACTAATGTCCCAGTTATAAAACCGTATTATTGACCAGGAAATGACCGAGACTTCGGTTTCGGTATATTCCACATAGATGCAACCAACAAAAATATACTACTACTAAAGTAAAACTTATAATTATACTATAAAATAGTTAGAAATCAGAAGTATTAAAGGCTATTGGTTCAATAAGATGATTTTTTTTTGAATGGTTTAGCTATAAAAAAATATTTTAACTTCAATGCCTACAGTTTGTTTTGTATGTATTTGTTTTGGTGAAACCATTTTGTGTGCGTGAAAGCTAAGAAAAAGAAATCTTAATAATTATTCTTGAACAAAAAACGCTATCGAATTTTAGTTATTCCAAACCAACAGTAAAAACTGAAAGGTTCTTTAAAGGTAAAAGTAGGTAAGGCGCTTAACTATTTTTTTTTCTAAGCTTAAGATTCAGATGCGTCCAAAATTGTAAAATTGTTTATACTAAGCCTTAATGTTAACTTTCTACAATAATAAAACATGATTGCTTCATATACCTACTTTGCAAATAGCATAATAGTGTATTTCTTTTGCACATATAGGTATTGGCGGCATGTCTATACTTACGCGATTTCCGTTTAACATAAAAATCAATATAGATATCTGTTGATTTGGTTATTTTACGATTTCGTTAGTTAGAGAGCGTTAATAGTCATCAATCGTGATTGTCATTGACCCGACAAAGCGCGGCGCGGGCGAGTGATTAGCCGCGGCTGTGATCTCGGTTCACAAGCAATCTTTCATCAAACGCGACCTTGGATTTGTCACCAACCTTGCACTCGTATGCTCCACGCAACAAAAACTTATCAATTATAAATAAACAGTTACTAATACTTTGAATGAGATACAATCGCCATTGTATAAAATTACGAAGTGTTTTACTACAGATTTTTTTTCTCAGTCGGTTTTCAGTTTGAAATTTTACAACGTAGGCACTTGGAAGATTTTTTTTCTAATATCATGACGCATATTATTTTAATCTTTGACCAGGGCGTTGCTCGTTTCCTATTTCACATTGTGGCGTATGATTTCTCGTTAACGAATGAAATATGAAACACATACGTGTTGTCGTCATAACCACAAAAACAAAGGTATAAAACATCTGATTAAATTCCATATAATATTTATTCTAACTGCATGTAACAGATATTTTGTAATTAGGTTCCAGAAGGCAAATGTTACGAAATATGATAAGGAAACACCAGTAGCACAGACGACATAAGATGATTCAATCCAGTGCACATGTTCGTTTTATTTCTAAATATAAAGAACCGTTGTACGGATACCGTTGCCGGCTGAACATTGACCGCAATACTAATTTACGTTTTCCTTTATGGGTTTTTCACTTGGCACATATTTTATGCAACTTCCTTACTATAATTGAATCTTAAATTAAGAATCTTTGATAGCTATTAATTTTACAGTTACACTAATTGCTTATATTGCCTATTCCTTTTTAGTAAAACTCGCTAGAAGAGGTTTATGATATTTTAACTTTCACCTTCCACACGTTCGATTCTAGTGATTAAAATTATTTCGTCTTCCGCGTGCATTATGTGGAAAGTCTTAGAAATTTAAAGAGCTGAAATTGCAGTGTTAGACGCTAATGAGAGACGTGGGATATACTAATTGAGGAAGTCAGTTTAGCTAACAAACTTATTATAAAATGACAAGTTTGAGCGACCGGTTCCACGACTTATCAATTTTTAATGCCGATTTCTTAACACTTTGTTGGGCTCGATTCTGTGATGTCGGACGTCGAAAGTGAATGTTCCGGTGTTTGTTATTCGCGCCGGCGGACGTGTCGTGTGACGTGATTTGCTTTGTTGAACACTGATATCACCATCGGCTACCCAGAAGGTGCACATTACATATTGTGCTATACTCATTAATTCAACTCCCATCGCTTCCACTGTTGCTCAACATAGATTACGTAATAATCTGATTTTGTACTTGTGTTTTACGTGACTTTCTTCCGTTCAACATTGTTGTTTATAGAGTACAGAATTTAGTATTTGTGTTAGTAGTTTTACTTACAATTACACAAGAAATTTTACTGTTGATACAATATAATAAAAGAAGTTCGTTATCACCAAAAATCCTGATGAATTTAACAATATTTTGCACGCAAAATGCTATTGTGCCTTTTATGGCATTGCCTTTTTAGATGGTTTTTTTCGTTGCCAGAGCAGCCATATGGACCTATAATTTACCTCAACTATCATAGTTAAAAGCACCTAGTCTAAAAAGTTTCTACTAACTTGCAGTATCGAACTCATCACACCTCTTTCTTTCCTTTACTTATTCAAGCGATAGAAGTCGCGGGCAAAATCTGGTTATCAAAACATCACATACATAGGAAAAGAAGATTTGTTTTGCAAACATTATGCGTGCACATAAACAAGTTTGTTCAAGTTCAGCTTTTTGTTAAACAATATGACATTAAGCTGGATGTACTTGGACGCCCTCGCACGTATCTTAGATGTATCGTTAAATGGCACACATTAAAATGATTAATAACGTTTTGATATAAAGCATAAATTGAAAATATTGACTATTGTTTTACATTGAATGTTACAGACATAGATAATTTCAATCGAATGCCATAATCTGAAAACGATTTAAGTAATTAGAATATTTTATTAACCCATATTGCAATCAAAATATTTCGTTGAGCATTTTTATTCCTAGTAAAATTTATCGTAGAAAATTTTAAAAATTCCCTTTTTATTTGTGTTTCGACTATTTGTATTTTATCGTCACGTGCAATAGATAATTATGGAAAATTCATTCAAAGACACAAAAAGAATAAATAATGAACTAATTCATAGGTAGAATTTTTAGGCTTCCACAAAAGACAAGGTTGTTGCCTTAATTCGAACTCATCGTTAAACCGATACATAATTACGTTTACCTAATTGTATTACTCGGAAATACGTTACTGGTTTGAGTTCTCGGCGAGGAAAATTCAGTTAACATTAACTAGTCTGAGCAAAACTATAGGACAATAGTCTTAGTGTTTAAAAATGGGGATTTACTTCATGAAAAATAAAAATGGAAAACTAAGCTACAGAACCGACAGTACAACTAACCTATTATCGAAGAACTCAGATTGTCAAATCAATCAGTAAGTAATATTATTGAGTTATAAAAACTGTTGTAGTAAAACTTTTGCTACAATTAAATCGTTTACTACACTTAAATTAAAAACCTTAACATTTTTGTATAAATAGTGACATTGTGCTGAATATCATGAAGGCCTTTGCCGTCTAGAGTTTAGGTCGCCACCGTCGCTCTTTTGAAATGAATATTTGATTGTATGTCGGTTTGCTTCAGTAAGTATCTCGTGCGCAACAGGCGTGACGGTGTTGGCAGTGCGTCCGCGACCGCTGCACGCGCCGGGTCCTCGCAGTGGTCAATTAATGACATAACTCTGCTTACGTTGTTTGTTATGACATTTCTTATCACCATTCAAACGAATGATGCAAATCTGTTTCCAGTACTATTGAGTCGTAACTGTTCGGATTTCTGTATATTTTTGCAAACGATCTAACTCGACGTTTCAAGTAAAGCAACCTTTATTTGAATTATTATCAAGTGTTGTGAAATAAATTCGGTTTTCCTTGTGAAACAAACTGAAAAGTTTACAACAATAACGGGAGGAAAATGCTGTTCGGCAGTGCGGGCGCTGTCAGGCGCCTGCTGCTTGCCGCCTTCCGATAGTTTTAATCAGCTTGTTGACCCATTCCTTATCAACAGTGAACGCTCACCAACGTTAGTGAACTTCAGATGTAATTTTAATACTACTTCACCTTAACGTTTCTAAACAGTTTATGCCTTGTCTTAAAGCACTAACCCTACAGCCTATTGATCGATGATTTCACAGCTCCGAGCACTCGTGGAGGCGAAGAAATGAACGTTCCAAACGGTCACATCACCGACGCTCGCCTACTTCACACAGGCGGAGGAGACATCACCGCGACGAGTCAACTACACGTTCACCTCCTGAGCAGGTGAGTTCTATCGATTCCAAAATTATTTATCAAGAAGATGTGAGAAAGGATTAGCGTGTGTGGTGCGAGTTTTGATCATCCTACACCTACGGTACTACCGTGTCAAGTGTCCACCCGAAACTAGTTTCTTCTTTTGTTTTGTTTAGTGTTAGTATACAGGGTGTCATAAGCAAAGTGCGGAACCAAAACAAAGCATAAACGTCATCATGTTAGATTCGAATACTATGCGGGACGGGTTTGGCAAGAGCTTGCGCGTGCGCCATCGCCCGTGAAGATGCGCGCGAGACGGCGACCTCCTCGCACTTGCGCCTGTTCTATTTGCGTTCACCTTCGTCACTTTGTGCGCCTTCAGTCAGTAGCGAAGTTCGGCCGGCCACCCGGCGCGTGTTTGCCGTCCCGCACAGAAATACTAGTCCGCTGCGTAGGCCGCGGGCAGCCAGTGCCGTAGTCATGGCTGCCCAGCCACCGCGTCAGACCCCTAACAACCTACTGTTCTGTGGCCCTCCACCCTCTATACCAGCTGTCGTGTTTTTACCCAGTGATGTGCTTCATATAGACAACACAGTTGATGTGCCATCTGTCCACCAGAACATCGAGGATGTTGATGCTCTACAAGAAATAAACAATGTGGGTGTGCCCACTTTCGACCAAAATTATAATGATCCAACAGAAGAACCATTGCAAATAGATTATGAAATACCTCCAAATTTGTTTTTAAGAAGAACTCATAGTTTTGATGTTTCGGATATTGCTAGTGCTTATTTTGAAAATGATATCGACATCAGCACGCTACGGCAAAGACGGTCTGAACCGGATTTATCAAAGTATGGTTTGTTTGTAGAGCCTGTATTAACACTAGAATGTGAACCCATGCAACATCCACCACTAGTGCTCAACAATCCGTTTTATGATAATTCATACGCATATAATCAAATACAGTTAAATAACATGATGATACTACCGGATAATTATTTAGCTTTTGAGGACTCGTTTATACCTTCGTGGGATTACAAACCAAGTATATTACTAGATAGAGCTAACAATAATGAAATATTTTATGACGGGATACCTTTAATTCCGTCTAATGACCCCTGGTCAGTTTATAACAATGATAGCACAGCAATGGAATTTTATTCACCACATTATGGAATACCTACTGGAGAACAAGATGGGATTGAATACATGCCTCTGACAGATTTGGATGCAATTCCACAGTATATGAGTTTACCAGCAGAAAATGTAAATATTGAAACTAGTGTAGTACAACCTGAAGAAAATTGCACAGATGTGAGTGATTCTGTAAATATAGACCAGTCTTCTGTTACTGATCTTCCTCAACCTGAGCCATTGGATAACAATATAGTTAGTGATGAACAAGTGAGTATTAACGATTTGTCTACTAATCGCGAATCATCTACTCAAAGTGAGGAGGAGTCCTTGAACGCCGATATATCGAACGATGTAACATCTAGTTTAGCGTTTATACCTAGTAGCAAAAGTTCGCAGAGGCCCCGTTACTCTGATAATACTAGTGACGACACTTCGCCTTGTTCTACAGATTACCACGAGGCTTCCGCTCTTGATTTAGTTGAAAGTTTAGATGAAGTATCATCCTGTGACACTTCAGACTTTTCACAAAGTCGAGATTTTTCGCCAATCAATTTTATCGGTGAAACAAAAGATTACGATGAAACTGCTCAACATAAATTAACCAAAGAACAACACGAAAGTAATATTAATCAAACTCAACAAATTCAGCAAGAGCTAATAGATAAACTTATACCTATTCTGAACATTAATAATATTTCACCTGAAGATCTGAGTTTGTGTGGCTTATCAAATGCAAAAAATTTAGCTTTGAACATTAATGCATCAACCTCTGAACAAGAAAGGATTGAAACAGTACAAGAACGTACACACAAAGAAACAAAAGATAATTTGGTAAATATTACCGATTCTACTAGTAAAACAACGACAGAGCCACCCAGTGTAGGAACTTTACATGTTGAAAGCAATCACTTTATTCAAACGAGTAATGATTGTGATACTCAAAACAAGAACATTAACTGTGAACCACCGAACGCAGAGATTTCAAAGGAAAATTCCACCAAAGAGACCATAAAATTAAATATTGCATCTAGTCAACAAAGTAGTAGATCTGTAGATTCGGATAAAACAGTAATAGCTTCAGATTCGTCTCTCCTAGTTACAGAAAGCCAAAACATCAAAGAAAAAACTTCTGAAAATGTAGCAATAAACAAGAAATCCGAAGTAATTGCAAAAGATAATTTACCCACCGCACAATTTATACAGAATAGTTTTTCACAACAAACAAGTAAAGAACACGCTTTCAAGGGATTAGAAACCAGTATCACAACGAAAATCCAAACTTCGCCTTCGAATAAGAAGCCAAATGCTCCTGAACCGGAAATAACAGAAGCAAGCAAATCAGTGTCGCGTAAAAATAGTTTGCCTTCGTCAGAATCATGCGTTACGAAGAGTAAAATAAAAATTATTGCGGCCAATGCGGTGGCACAACCTTTACAGCCACCTGCTGTTCCGGCCTCATGGCTGGCTCCGAAACCGACTACATCAGCAACCAACGTCATTCCATGCAACCCTCCGCAAATATTTATACAGGGAGAAGATCACGTCACATCTAATTTAGAAGTAAATTCAATACATAAAAAGCAGCAGCAACCGAGAAATGAAAACGAATTTCCGACGCCGATACTCCAACCACAGCCTTCGTGCTCGTACGTCCAACCTCAGGCTGTAGCACCTCCAATAACACAGCCTAAGCCTGATAAATTGAAACCCAAAGAAGTAGAGGTCAGCACATGCTTCATTTATAATCGTTCTATAAAATGTTGCGTTGCATCAAAAGTAACTCAACGCTGTCAGAGAGCGTATATTGAGAACGATGCGCATCTATTTTTGCACGTTATATAATTATGTCAAGGTTTTAAAAACAATTAATTTCGATAGAAATTTTTATAATGTAAAAAACTTACATAGCATGTTTGCTTATATACTAATACTAAAATATGTAGTGAACTCCCCTAACGAAAGATAAGTTGCAATGCAGCCAGACCTCTTTAGTTGTTTTGTGAAATTAATGTAAACGAAAAATTTCGGAATGTAAACGTCGATTCAATCCTTATGAAAAGAATGTGTATGATATTATGAACCGAAATAGTATCGGCAGCTGGTGTAAACCATGCACCTCGAGAGTCGTTCGCTAGATGGCGCCACGTTTTACGTGTTTGTTGTTTCGCCAAACACATCCACGCATGCGCGCGCACAGAAATAGTATTGCGTTGATCACCTTCACCTAGGAAAAACCGACACGAATAATTGTTTGATATCAGCTTCACTGATTTAAACAGAGTTAATACAGAGTGTATAAAGTAATTACACATTTGTATACTCATCGTCTTGTTTAAATATTTCACGTAAAGGTGTTTAATTTATTGCTCTTTTATGCTGTCAGGTAGTCTGTTTCACAAAACACAGTTCGTTAATCTCTATTTCGTACAAACAGGTCGACTTTTAATAGACAATGTTTGATTTACACAGACTTGTTTGTTCTAAATATATATATTTTAGAGGATATTGTCTGATAGCTACGCATGTTGACTCTTCAATCAATATATAGTACAATCTATGATGATAGATTAATAGAAATTAGAGATAAAATACTTCAATCACATCAATATTGACAATATTGTATTTTATTTCAAAAGAATAGATATTCACACGTCATCATATTCTCGATATAAAAATTTCGAAATTAATTAGGTACAGTTACGTGAGGTCAATTACACGATTAAATATAATTCAGGATATTTGAAATTACCACTCAGGTTCAGGCCGCTTGATAAAAAATATATTTTACACTGCTTTACGAAAAAAGATCCAAATAATGTAACGTTCGGTGGTTGCCAAGTCATTCGATAAAATGCGTACTTTAATCAAGAGGTTGTCTCCGTATTCTGCATACCAACACGCTGTAAATAATGATTACATTAGTTAGGAACGACAACAAAGCTATGTTGTTACGTTTCAGTTGTAATCAAAGAACACATGTCTCAATTGTTTGGAATTGTACTACAAAAATATCAATTGAAACTTGTTCAAGCCAGTTCCAATAAGATATAGTCTACAAACAAAAACATGTTCTAAGAACATAAAATTTGGTTTCGAAACGTGTGAAATGAGTAGATGAAATCTCTAGTTGTTGACAGCTTGTGATTCACCAATTTCAGTTTTTCTATACTATTGCAGTGATCGAAAAAATCGGTTGCAATGTTTAGCTTCATTAAGATTTAATTGCAAAGCAGAAATTTACCTGCTTTGTATAATTTAATCATTTCATTTGTCCTTCAGAATTTGTACAGAATAGTTTAATTTTGACTCTTGTTTCAGAACGAAAACTTACTTTTATTTTTGTATTTAATTCTAACTTCACTTCATCAATGACCGTGACATCCACCAAAACAAAAACATTTCCTATGTTCAGAGTAAATACTTTCGGCCAATTAGTTTAATTATCAAACGTTTGTAAATACTAATGGCTATTCGCTATGAAAATATTTTCGGTTACCTCGCTGAGTATTTAAAAACTTAAGCGGGTATTTCCAAATTACCATTCGCACTATTTAAGTAAATACTTGAGTAGGTCAAGTCCACTATACAGAGGATGTGATGCATGCTATCGCAAATTAAGTTTGCTCGAGTTTGGCGTAGGGGGCGGCCGAGATGTGTGCCCCGATAATGTGCTATACCTCGACCAGCCCAGCATTCATTTGTTAATGTTCGGTTCCTTCCGGTCGACCTTACTGATATCGTCAGTGCAACGCGATGTATACCGACATTTGCAACTTCAAATAACTTCTAAACAGTTATACCGTGAATAACGAAGCTTGTTTTGTTGCAACGAAACATGTAGTACTTTCATGTGATTGCTTTCAGTTTTTCGGTTATATTTACAATAGTTTTAATTTGTATAAGACAAAGTTCAGTAACCCGGGTATCTATGGCATGTGTCATAACGTCATATACGTGAGCAAGACACGAGTCACGCTTCATTGTAAATCGTTACTGATTTCGTTTCATGAAACCTACCGCAAGACGCTGCGACGCGGATAAATCCTGTTTCAACCGAAACTTTCAGTACAATTGATTGCTCCACTCGAGCTTGTTATCCTTAATTAAAATGCTACATTTGAGACGGCCCTCATCTTTACACAGTCTGCCTTCAGTTTAGCTGTCGTGTGCACGCGGCTAATAAATTCACCAAACACAGTTAAATAGTGTCTCCAGTTAAGTTTTATTCTGTTACTCACGTGGGGGAATGTTTATTAGAGAAGAAACGTATTATAGAGGCGGTATCGTTCCACAGTTGTGTAATAACCGGCCGGCTGCCCACCCGCCACTCAACGGATCTCGCATCGCTCCTAAACACACACAGTGCAGTGATTGTGTAGTGATCGAAATGACTGAATTGATAGTAAAACATGACCGGTCGCGGCTACCGCTCAAATTGAGCTCTTTTTATGATCTTTACAAACGTTTTCTTAAAGACCACGGTTGCAAGTGGCACGATGTCTCAAAACTTCTATCGGTTGTCGCGGAAATACTTTTCGATGTGGACGGTGCATGTTGCAGGCTCGTAGGAAAGGTCAGTACTCTAATGAAATCGTTAAAATTTCATTTTATTTCGTATTCTTTCTAACATTACAATTAGTTTAAAAAATCCCTGTAGAAAACGACCGAATACCGGTCTTTATTGAGAATTGTTACCTGCTTCTCCCTACTTTAATCGCACAATGTGCCCACAAGGAACTATCGAACAGCTGTTTAGTGCCAGTGCTGCATTCTTTCTGCAAACATCTCGTGTGCATTTTCTGTTATAAAAGAATAAATAAAATCATCCATTAAAAATCTAATATTATGAAGCTAATAAAATCAGTGACCTCGTGAATCATTTCAATAGTTTCTTATTTCTCGTTAAAGTTGTGTAAAGTACAAATGAAACCGTACGTTTTCTTTAAATTATTTGATAAAATAACTCAATTTAATTATCCTTTGTTGCCAGAATATGTCTATTCGGTATGTATGAAACATAATATTAATTATCAATATACACGTAATTACAGTTTTTACACAAGTGTATCGATGTGTACTTAACGTTCAGCGTGCGTTAACCTCTAAAACATATTTTAATTTTATTACATCCAATTTCAAAACAAAAGTAAACAAGGAAAGTAGAAAACAAAATGTTTACACAGTTTTGTAACGTTTCTAACTTTGATGCACTAACAATAACCGTTGTACGTGTGGTATTTTTTGCAGTAATACAAACAATAAACTGTTCGGTGAACATAACATTTACTTTGTATTAAAAGATCTGAAAGTTAAAATAAATCATTAAAATAATCATTCAGAAAGTCGGTTTTGTATAAACAATATCATAAATTTTGATAGTTGTTCATTAATCTGCTTATCTTTACTTTATAAATTAAATTGAAGAGTTAAACATCGTGATATAGTTGTATAGTACGCGTGTAGTAGTGAATATCGAAGAACCTGACAGTCAAGCAGAAATAAACTCATTTACAAAAAGATAAGCGAGAGACGGCACGCACGCTTGGCATGTTGTGTGACGCTTTATCAACACATCTCCGATGTAACGCCCGCATCCGTTGACACTAGACAGTCGCTACTCAAATAAATAAGAAACACTCCATAATTGCTCAGTCAGACACATTAGTGAAAATTCCAACCTGATTAAGCAATATAAAAATAAATGTCTGAAAATAACGAGGTGTATGTGAGGTGCGCAGGCGACGTACTGTGAGCATCCGTACTAATCCGTAGCGTACCGTGGGCACAGCCGGCATTGTTCAGTGGTCACACGCGTTCTACTAACCCAATTACCTAGCTTATTGACAAAAGTGTCTTGGCTGTCTACCTCGGTACATGCAGGAAGGTGATGATGTACATTTGAAGCTTCCAGAAGGACAGTTTTAAAACACATTAAGTCATAATGCGGGTAACGACGAATATTTATACAACAGAACGGAGTTTACTAGTTTGAATACAATGAAAATTCCCTTAATTACATGAACTATTCTGACAACAACATGAAAATTCTATTACCACCAAATGGAATTATTTTGTTTAAATAAACAAACTGAATCACTTTCTCCGAAGGTACGTCTTCATTAAAAATAAGATAGGAAATGAAGTACGTAATGCGAAGAAAAGCTCCTGTGTCGGGCACCTCGGAGTGCGCGGGAGGGCGCTCCCACGGGTTGCCGATATTTTTAGTCCACGACCATTACTTGGCACCGACGGCCGCACTCGCTTGCGCTAGTGATCTTTTTGAAATTCGTTCGATTTGCGCCTAGGTACGCTCCGAATCTCTAGATAGACCCAGTCGAGGATCGTTAGTGATCAATGAGTGCCGTGAACCGTGATTAGTGATGAAAATATAACGTGTGTAATTGTCACTCTTACAAAATTATGACGGTCTCTGAATACTTTGTGACTTATCCTGGTTAATAAGTGTTACTATTTGTCAGAGTAGTAAAGAAGCATAAAATATGGCGAGTTTAACAAGTAGTAATACTACGACAAGTCCCCGACGTCAACGTTATAACCGTTCGTCAACCACCAGTGTGACTCAGTTGTTGTCAGACGGCTACTCCAGTTTCATTAACCGTTTAACGAGGAGAGGTCCCTCTGAAAAATCTGATACAGCTGCCGATTCTAAATTGACTATACCAAGATCACGTTTTGATGACAAATTATCTAACAGCAGTTCGTCACTTTCCAATTTCCGTCGTTATGATACAAATGGCCACATACCATATTCTGGGTTGACTTCAACAGTAGCTTCACCGTCATCTAGGAAATTGAATGATGACCGCTTGTACTCAAGTTACTTAGGGACGACGAAATCTAGAATTGACAATTCACCTTTACGTCCTACATCCGCTATTGGCGCTGTCAGTCGAAGTGACTCATTCCGCAGGGCACAAAAAGATAAATCTTCTCCAATCACGAAGAGATATCCACTTAAAGAAACAAACAACAATATTGATCCAACATTATTACTAGGAAGTACACGCAGTCGCTTAGAAGATAAATATTCTTCCGTCTTAGACCGAATAGCCAATCAAAAGAAGGAAAGAGCTAGAAAAGAAAAAGAACATGAAAAAACATTAGAACCTGAACCTTCTCTTCCTAGAGGCTTGATGAGAAGTTTCACAACAGCTGTTTTTGGAGAAAATTCGTTTAAACGGAATAATTATTCTCGTGAAAAGACAAGAGACAAAACTCCTTACAGAAACACAACTGATCGAAGATTATCTAGTCATAAACAAAAGGATAAAGATGAATATAAAAATGGTTTTGATGTATTACAAAAGGATCGTCACTTTGGTAAAGATCGAGATAGTGTGTATAGAAGACATCAACGTAGATCACTGAGAGCTGAAAAAAGCGAAAATAATGAAAATAAAAAAAACACAAAGCTAACACTGAGACCAATAAACATAGACCTCCAACAAGGTAACCGTGATTTAATTTCACCGCTATCTGCTGCTGAAACCGTTGCAAAATCTAAAATTACAAAAACGCCGGCTTCGTCTCCAGTGCGAGATTCGGGTAGACAAAAACAAATCTATTTTCCGTCCAGCGATGAAGATGATGATAAAACACCAGTCGGAGACCTCGTGCTGAGCGACCGTGAAACTAGACGTAAAGAAATACAGGGTCTGATAATGAAGTATGCACATTTAGATGAAATGTATGGTCGTATTGGGGATAAAAATGATATAACGAACGATACGAGTGCCGTACGAAAACCGGAGCC
This sequence comes from Trilocha varians, assembly GCA_030269945.2. NCBI lineage: Eukaryota > Metazoa > Arthropoda > Insecta > Lepidoptera > Bombycidae > Trilocha > Trilocha varians. Next base: position 3,087,786 of record AP028259.1, read on the forward strand.
CTTAGGCGTGGGGGACATCGTAGCATTGCCGCCGGAGCTGCGCAGTCGCCACCGACCTCAGCGGCCTCGGCACCAGACCCGGCGCGCGGCCACGCCGCCTGTAAGCACAAGCTAACCGTCTGCGCCTCTGTTTGACGCTAACAAACACCTGGTCCGTCGTCTTTCTAATAAATACGTATTACAACTTTTGCCACGTCATACTTCGAATTACTCTCGATACTATCTTGCAAATGTGTTACACCTACTAAACAAACTTGACAGTAACTGATGAATATCTTAACTATCTAAATCCAGTCTTGTTGTGGAGCACATTAAACTTTTTCAACTTCGCAAAATTCAGTAACAGTTGTGACATGAATACCGACCGGCAAAAATTGTTTACTTTTTAACTTTTTATGGATATAAAAAAGCAATGCAATTTATCTGAAACAAAGTTGAACCTTATTAAAAACTGCATGCTTTATCACTGTTTTGAATTAATATGCTTAATTAAAATTATTACGTTGATTTCTAAAATAATGGTCTTTGGCTACTCGTGCTCAGTACAATTACTTATTGGCTAACGTTTGTTAAGTCTTTGTTTTATTTTGTAAATAAACCAGCACAGAGATAGTGCATGTACCTAAACATTTGATGCGCAATAGAATTGCTAACATGTGTCCCCTTTATGAAATTCTCTTGAAATTCGAAAATATCTTTGACGATTTGTAATATTATTTTATTATACTCAATTATGTTGTAAATTCGGGTGGTCACTAATTCTCATTTCCTAGCCTGCGTGAAAGGTGATTGATGTCAGTGTGCGTGCAAGGAGCGACCGGCGTCCACCCCGTCCGATCCCGTCCCGAGGAGTCCCGTCCGCCCTTCCGTCCTTTAACAGCATGTACCTCGACACAGCATACCAATTGTCGCTTGTCTGACGGGCAACCGTTCCATTGTCTGATTGTTGGGTACAACACACTACTCGGGTCGTGGCGATCGTGTGGCGCGCTCTCCGTGTCGATGTTGGCGGTGCTCGATGTGCGGTGCGTGGCGCGTGCGGGTGGTGCGTGTGGCGGCTCCGGCGACCGCGGCTCCCTCGGCAACCAACCCCTGCGACCCCGGCGACTTCGCGTGCGCGGCGCAGAGCTCCCGGGCACGCTCCTCCGTCAAGGACGACAAGGACGGACACCTCGTCTACTGGCCCGGATATGTCATGGGAGCGAGATGTTCGTGTCCACACCATCACTTTACCGATACACACCTACACACACACTCATACACACATAAACACTCACAGACAAACACACATACACAAATATACACAGACATCTCCCAGAGTAAATCTCGAATAAGCATCGTAAAATTCAATGTTCAGATACATTAACATTAAATACGATGCAACAAGTACAAATATATTGAAGAACATTCGTATTTTTTTTCCATTTAAATTCACAGCTTTTTTGGTGATAAAGAAGATTTTAAATTTTTTTGTTCTTTTTGTTTAACAGATTCGAAACAGAGTCCGTGGTTATCATCATTCATGAAAGTCAGATTGGAATACTTTACATTGCATTTCAGACATTACCTTTAATGCATTCAGAATAATTGTCTGAAATGTATGTAAAATTCCAGTGTGACTTTGTTTGTACGTGTATATGACTAACAGTTTCGCCTTGGTTTCCTTGCAGACAAAATCATCGACACTCTCGGGGAGGGCACCTTCGGCAAAGTCGTGGAGGTGAAAGATTTAGAATTGTAAGTATTTGTATATATTTAATAATATCCATATTTATTATTTAAAACAAACTACACAATTATCCTAAAAACATGAGTAATATTATTTTCATAATTTAATAGTGTTTTTATCCAATCATCATCATCATCAGCCTATAGACGTCCACTGTTGAACATAGACCTCCCCAAACCACGCCACATCGATCAGATCGTCGGTCCATCTTGTGGGGGGTTTACCAACATTGCGCCTACCGGTTCGTGGCCGCCACTCCAGAACTTTTCGGCCCCATCGGCCATCCGTTCTTCGCACAATGTGTCCTGCCCATTGTCACTTCAAATATGCAATTCTTTTTATCAAATAAATTGCTTTAATTCCATGTGTATTTGGATAAAAACTAAAATCTATCTTCATTTGTCTCAGAAAATTCCTATGCTATTATGTCCGCCTTTGTGCAATGTTTTATTTATGTGCATAAATAATAGTGCGAGGTTTTAAATTTTTGTGAAGCAATATGTTTTCCTAATGGAACTATTAATAGTTATACAATAGTTATACTTGAAACAAAGTTTAATAATTTCTTGTCGAGAATAGTTATTCTATCAACCTGTATAACTTCAATTGCTACATGAATGACCAAACCTACCATACCTACATATTACCAAGATGTATGTAATATGTAAATTAATTATTTCCAATTAAAAACGATGATATTATCATAGGTGAAATACCCTTAATATTTGACACTTGTACATTTGTCTACGCTAGCGGGGTGTATGACACATTTCGTTTGGCACGCGCACACGTTACATACAACTTATACATTTCTTTATTGTTTACGTCAATTTCGCATGCATATTGCCAGATGTTTTTATAAAGAGACGCCGATAAAAACACAACGTAAATGATATAATTAAATGTTTTTCAGGGAGCACAGAATGGCTCTGAAGATTATCAAAAACGTCGAGAAGTACAGAGAGGCTGCCAAACTAGAGATTAACGTTTTAGAAAAATTAGCTGACGTCGATCCTGATTGTAAAAAGTGAGTGTATTTTAATAATTCTATTAATGTTTGTGTAGTATTTAGTCTGGTATTCTAAGGTGAATAAACCAGTATTTTGCAGTACATGCTAAAAAAGCTTAACCAAATTCATCGTATGTCTTCTTTTTAAACGAAAAACTAAATCTTTGGAAGTTTTTCTCACGAAGGAAACTCGTTTACGGTTATGCGATTGGTTCCTCAGTCAACTCTTAGCCAAGTGTAACGTCGATATATCTATAGTTGTTGATAATGTCTGATTCCGTCTGCGAGAGAGCAAGCGTGGCAATATTTGACCTTGCACGGTTTTATATGCGACGTTATGGTACCGAGGAGCGACTCCATCGCCGCTCCGGCTGGCGGACAGCCAGGGACGAGCGCGATGTCAACCTGACACACACACACATATAAACATACACATACATACACTATCACACGCTTAATATACATAGCGAAATTACGCCCTTGATTTTTGACACTTCCTTTACGTTTATGATATGTAGTTAATGGGCTTCGTAGTCTTTGTGGATGTCACATAAGATGTAATAAACTGTGCATGTTTGTTGCAATAGTTACATATTCATTATGTAGTTGACTAGAAGTTGTAGACTGCTCGCTAAAGTATGCTAGTAGGAATTATATCAAAATACAACTCAGTCATTTGTCCTATTCAACTTTAATATTTTGTATAATGTGTAGTATGAAAAGTAAAAAAAACATTTCCTTTCACAAACCTTTTATTAATAAATTCACCAAAAATAATTCGGTGCAATCATTTGAAAGGTATGCGCACATATAAATACCACCGATTCATATTTTATTTACAATACAAATATAGATTATCAGATTTGGTGAGAGCCAGGTAAATTATCACCGCTACAATAAAAACAAAAATCCGGTGAATATACAGTAATGTCTATTCTTGGCGCGTGGCAGATGTGCTCAACACACACAAACATGAAGCTAACTGCTATTTTATAAGCGTTTATGTGTGAAACGTCAAATTCATACGAAATTTACTGTTTATATGTTGCTTTGATATTGTATTTTAATCTTGGAATTGTATTGGTAAGGAATCCAGTAGATTCAGACTAAGGCGTGGTGTTAGTTTTGCATATTTAAGTCCTGAAAGTTAGGTCGTAGGTAGCCTTTCAGTTTTCCCCAGTAGACAGTAACCACTTACAATCAGACAGAATCGATCAGATTGCCTGTTGACTCGTCTGCCTATAGCAATATAAAAAAAAATTCATGATGAAGTACTGAACTTATGTGGGTCCTTTGAAATCGGGTTACCCGACAAATACCTACATTATTTTACTTTCAACAACTTGATTGAAGTTTTAATATCGTTTATTTGAATGTGTTTCGTTTGTTTGTTTTCAGTTTATGCGTTAAGATGTTGGACTGGTTCGAGTACCACGGTCACATGTGCATCGCGTTCGAGATGCTCGGTCAAAGTGTATTCGACTTCCTGGTGAGTAATTGTTGATATCATAATATAGGACATGAATAATCTTTCCTGTTTACTGCGTATATTACGATTGTCATTGACCTCATACTTCACGGTAGACTTAAACAGTATTTACAAAAAATATTATTATACATAGCTCTATAAGTTTTGAATTTAATGTTGATAATCAAAATTTTATAAAATATCTAACAATATTCTAGTAACTAAGTATAGGCATCACCATATCCAGATAAATATTAGTGTCAAACTATTGTAGATGTAGTTGGGGTAATTTAGAAAATGGTTGTTTGTCAAAGCTATTTTATCGTAATATAGTTTCGACTGACTTAAAATATACTTATTAAAATTGAAACTAAGAAATTGCTATGCATTTTGTGTTTAAGATTGTGGCATCAATAAATGTATTTTCTTTCTTTCACAAATCACAATTTATGTATTTAAATTAGATTACCAATGTTACTGTTTTATATTACAGAAAGACAACAACTACCAACCTTACCCGCTAGAGCAGGTCCGCCACATCTCGTACCAGCTCATCTACAGCGTGTTGTTCCTGCACGACAACAAACTGACGCACACCGATCTCAAACCCGAGAACATACTGTTTGTCGACAGCGATTATGAAGTCGTCAGCGTATACACTAGCTCTAAGAAGGTAATTGGATTTATTGTGCAGATGTATGGTGTATTTATTTATATCAGACCATACAATCCACAGTAGTTAGAAGGCATATTAAACTAAAGGCACTGTCATAGTAGGATCAGTTCACACAAATTAATACATTATTGTTGATACTAAAAAGACGATCAAAATATCCTTTAAAAGTTTAAAGAAATACATACACATGCTTCTACAAATAATTTCTGATATCGCAGTCATTTATAAAATCATTGAAATAGTCGTATATTACATAATTTTAAAATTCTTTTGTAAATTAAATTCAAAATAAAACTAATTTACATACACATTTTAAATTATACAAACGTGAACTTCCAATTGAGTTGAAGTATATTTTAAAATACATGTGTTTATTTCAGACCCACGATCTGAGACGCGTGAAGCGAAGCGACGTGAGACTCATCGACTTCGGCAGCGCCACCTTCGACCACGAGCACCACAGCACCATCGTGTCCACCAGGCACTACCGGGCGCCTGAAGTTATATTAGGTAACATCTATGAATTTAACACTTAAAAATACTGGATATCATGTAGGAATAGTGTAAAACGAGCCCCGATGAGTCTTTTTTATTAGTTTTCGACTCCATCATCAGAACCAAATCACTAAATTTTATTTTATGAAACTAGGAAGTTGGTCAAATTTAATTTACAAGATTCTACTCTTACTAATATAGTTACATCCATTGCAAGTTAAACTAAAGTTCTTAACAACATTCAATCTCATAAACTTAGAATTTAGTTGTGATAGAGTTCTATGAGCGAGATTGTTTTTCGAGTGAACTATCATAGCTTCTCATAGATTGTAATTATAAATTAAATTGTTCACAAATGTAATGCATGAAACATTTAATTTTAAAGTATTATTTGCATATATATATATATATATATATATATATAGTATATATATATATGCAAATATATATATATATATAGTATATATATATATATATAGTATATATATAGTAGTATATTTGTATTATAAATAAAGTTTTATTTGCTTATCATTTTCGGGTTACAACGGTCAATTGTAGGAGTGGGTCATCTTTGATAGTGGACTTGTGGTTTGTTATTGCATTAATATTGATAAATGTTGGTGGATAGATATACAGTTACTATAAAATATTGTTATAATGGAAATTTATTGATGTATGTAGATGTCTTCCGCAATTATTAATTTAAACATAATTGCTGGAATTGTCTCGTTTGATATATTTAAAGGTCACGGTTTGTATTAATAAGATGTGTGCAATATTTAGTCGAGTTTGATAACAATTCTTACGAAAATCTCTCAGGTCATTTGTATGATGTACAAACTAATATACAGGCTAATACATTAGGATCATCGAGCCTTCTTCGTCAAGTTTGTTATTGATTTCAGTTTAAACTAAAAAAAAAACTCCTAAACTTATCTTTTTTATAATATTTATATACATTCTTGAGGAGGTCCGTTAAACCCCGCTACTTAGCAGCCATGTCTGAATTTCCGAGTTGGGTTATATCAATAGAACTATATACCAAGTCTTTAGTTTGCTTCAAATATGAACCATTCATGAGAATAACGTTGTGTTGTTTGTTACAGAGCTGGGGTGGTCCCAGCCGTGCGACGTGTGGTCGGTCGGCTGCATCATGTTCGAGCTGTACCTCGGCATCACGCTGTTCCAGACGCACGACAACCGCGAGCACCTCGCCATGATGGAGAGGATCCTCGGACCCATACCCTACAGGTGCAGGAAACACTTCTTCCTTGTCTTTCAATGGTGGTACACTTTTACCTGATAAATTATGTTAAATCACTTGAATCTAAACAGTAATACTAAAAAGTTGCATCAGCAATTTGCTGAATAGTAACTGTTTTGCACTTTTTAACTGAACTTAAATCGCAAAACAAACCATTGTTTATGTCTAACAGTTTCCAGTTAACCTGTTAGTTTGTCGGTGACCGTGCTACTCGGACGAGTACTGTTTTATAAACCGTATTCAACGATTAGTGCCGCCAAAATGAAACAATGGAGCAGATGGGAACCGGGCCACTGGACTATCGTTATACTTGTTTACATGTAACAGAGCTAATGTACATTGTGTTGTTTTAGAATGGCGCGGAAAACTAGGACGAAATACTTCTACCACGGCAAACTGGACTGGGAGGAGAAGTCATCTGCCGGCAGATATGTTAGAGAAAATTGTAAACCACTAACGGTGAGTTTTGACATAACATTTATTTATATCAAAACATCATTTCCAATTTTAACAATGTTTTTTTCAATTATTATGAACTTATGAACCTGGCTCTCAGTTACGGATATCGCTGCGTGACACTGTAACACAAACAAATACTGTCAATAATTTGTACAATAAAGAATAAAGACAAGATGCGTCGTGTTTCTGTCTGCTTTAGTCTGCGCTCTTCTTTAAGATCAGCTGTATGCGACCGTTCGATTTGTAACCTCATTAAATGCAGCAGAACTTCTTTTATTACAATTTAATTAACCGTGACTTTGCCAACAGTTGACCATATTTATAGAATCCTATCTGTATGTCGTGTCGTTGCAGAGGTACTTGTTGAACAACAACGAGGAGTCCCGGCAGCTGTTCGAGCTGATCGCGCGCATGCTGGAGTACGAGCCGGCGCAGCGCATCACGCTCCGCGACGCGCTCAAACATCCCTTCTTCAACAAGCTGCCGCCGCATCAGAGGCTCGGTACGTAGTAGTGCGTACTACTACTACTACTACTACTACTAGCACTTACAGCACACAATATTGTAAGACTAACAATACTGTCTAGTGAGAAAGTGGTTCACGATTATGATGATGACACATTTAACCTGTTTTAGATGAGACGATTACAGATCCATCCTGAGGATTGATAATTGTTTTATCAGTTTAACTGTTGTGACAAAAACATACAAAAATATCTATATATGGCACAAGCAAAATTATAGACTAAAAATACAGATTTCAAACTTTATTTAGCCACTGAAAAAATCTCATTACATACACTAGCTTTCAATTACATGGAAAATACAGGTCTATTTGAAAATCTATTAATCTTATTAAATTCTAATTTAACAAAGATTTATTTCATAAAATCATCCATGGAAAAAAAAACTATAAATAAGAAGAAAAATAGCTTTTCCATATTATGAGTTCTAATTGTTTACGATCTGTTGTACAGATTGTAATTCTAAGTTGTTGATGTTTTGTTTATAGGATACGGGTATACAAGGCCATCATTCCTTAGGTCAGGCCTATTCATAGATGTTCGACGCTTACTTTATTATGCTTTTTATTGCAAACACATTCCGAGACATGATGTATTTCGCTTTACTATTTCAAATTAGTTTTTTATGCTTTTGAAATGATAAGCTGTTCTTAATGTGTTGAGCCGACTTTTTAGCATTTTTCCTTATATCCCTGTTTTCTTAATTAACACTCTGATAAAGTGAAGCAATACTAAAAAATCATTTTGATTGGATTTTTTCATGAAAATATTTAAACAAACACCTCATGAGTTTTTTCATTAAAACTGCTACAGACCACGTTTCCTTGTAAAATTACATTCAGTGACAATACGACGCGTATTATAGACACCACCCTCAGTTTCAATATTTTGTACAAAATGATGAAACATATTTTTTTTATTAAAATCTCTTTATAAACAAGGGTCTATCCTGTAACTACCTGAAGTCGGTTTATGTTTTTATACTTCGATCAAATATAACTCGATATACATTCGGATCATTGTTTGTAACGTATGTGTTCTATAATCTATTGCGATAGATGTCTTTATTTTCCAAAAACGCTTTTAAAGTATTATGTTGTTTAGTTTCTAAATTTTTGGAGACATTTTCTAATGTTTATTTTGTTTATTTGATCGAAGAAGTTTTGTATTATTTTGCTTTAGGATGTATTGTACAATATTAGTGTTTATAATGTAAATGAATATGTTTGAATGTATGGTGTTGTTTGCAGGCAATGAGCGCGCGCGGTCACACTCGTTGAGTCGGTGAGACAAGTGAAGTGTGAACATTCTGTACATATTATAATGAACTATAAGTGATAAATATTTTGTCGTACGCTCTAATTATAGGTAATATTTTGTTGTGAATCGGTACTTCTCAATTTGTATTTATAAAATAATTATTATTTTAAAATAAAGACTGTCAGTCTTGAGATGCTTTTGTTTTCTTTTTTACGACCAGTTTTAGGGGAGACATTACTTTAATAATAAAACAGCGTTAATTTATATTCTTTATTTTAAAAATAAATACAACATCCATAGTAGTATACCTAAATCACAAAAGCGACATTAAATATTTGGAATCAATTTAGCTACATTTTTACCTAGTACAGTACAAAAATTACATTTTGGAATGATTGAGTTTGAATATTAAAATTACGGATTTTTCGAATAGAAATTTACAATTAATAAAAATGCATTAATTTTAATAATTTTAGAGATTCTATAACAATACATTTAAATAATAGATACAATAGTTTTCCTTTACATTATATTAACATTCAATTTGTAACAATAATAAATTCATCAACCACATGATAAAATCGAATGTATATTAGAAAAAAGTTGTTTTAATATGTGAAAATAAATCAAACTGTTTTAAAATACACCAACGCTTCCCAATCATTATCTAATTGAAAACATTTTAAAAATAATAAATAAATAGTTTAACGTAACAAATTTTATCAATATAATGCATGATTGTTGATAATTCTGGATTAGTCGTGTATTTACTTATGTTTACAATAGACTAGTTCTGAAAAATAGATTAAGGTTTCGTTTTAAACATTATGTTGTTATTTGAACACAAATTAAAGTGACATTAATTCGTGAAATGCTTTTCTCATTTACAATAATCGTCAAAAGTTTGTAGCTAATGTGTTATGTATTGATATAATTATCACCCTATAACAATTTTACTCAAATTTTACATTTTTTACAGCGTATAATATAAACATTAATAAGATCTTGGTACCATTCGTTGTGATGTATTTGAATTATAACAAGTTCGTTTCCGGGGTGTTAGTATTTTTTTCAGCTGATTTCGGTAAAATTAAATCACGTAGGTATCTTCTTAGGGGTACTTTAAAATTCCATCCTGTATAATGGTGTTTGTTAAAAACAATAAAACTCAAAGTTATTTATTTACTAACTGTAATATTGAGTCTCTTATGCAATGCAAGTTCAAAACGAACAACATCCTACAAAATGTATTATATTTGAGTAAACACATTTTGTTACAAGGCGATTTAACCACTCAACTGGGATCGGCAACCAAATTGGTTTGTTTACTTATGCCAAGTCTGTGGCAGGAGCCAAAATTGAGCACAGTTCTAAAACTTGTTTAGTTTACATTTTTTAATCGTCTCATATTTTACGGAGGTGATATATTTTCGCTGAAAATGCAATACAGCGTCGTTTACATAATAAAGATTAACAAAAATATAAGGTTTAATTAAAAATCAATATTAAAAATTAATTCAATATTAAAAAAAATTGTTTTAAAAAAGTCGCTCAAACACGGTAGTTATTCCGAACGAAGTCCCCAGTTTCGCTATCTAGCGAAAAGTGACGTTCCCAGTTGAGTGGATATTATTATGTATATAGTTTACACTTGTGCGACGCGCGGACCGTGGTCGGGCCACGCGTAGAGCGGCGGCGTGCCGGCCCCGTACTGCACCGAGTACATCTGCGCGCGGATGAACTGCTCCGTGTCCAGGGGCTGAGGGTGGACTGATGCTTTACCTGGACATATATCATAAATAGCTTGAATAATTTATTTTAAATACATTATTTTAAGATCTTGAATGTTATGTAGCAGTAGAGTGCTAATACAAATAAAACGAGCCTAAACACGACAGGTCTATCTTGTTTAATACAGGAGTTCCTATGGCCAACTTCCGAATCCATCATCAGAACAACGCCGAACTTACATATGTACATAGTTACATCAAGTGCAAGTTAATATAAAGCTTGTAACAAAGCAAGAAGTTTTCTTAGGGTTAAGTCTTAGTCATTACTATAAGCAATGCTTCCTGAAGTCATCATTTGAAAAGTATTAATTTTAACCTACAAATTGATATCGTTTTGTAATCATTATTAGACTAAAAATGTCAAGCAACATTCAATAAACAAAACAAGGAGTAAAATAAACATTACTTATTATTACAACTTTTTAGAAATTACTCATACAAGTAAAAACGTGCAACATACTACATACATTTGAAGGAAATGTAGGTCATAAACGTATTTCGGTCTCTCGCAGAAAATAACGATCGTCATGTTTATTGCTAATATTTTTCCGCGGTCATACCGTACTAAATTAGATTTGTGCTAAATACGAAGCTCTCGTACTTTAAGACGAATTCGCAATAAACGATGTGGCGACCAATAATAACGCGCGAGATCCTGAATCGCGGTTACGACATTTGCAGAAATCTTCGCATATACACGACATCTGAAATCTACTACAGTGGGCTTCGGCCTGACCACCATACACTGCCTCACCCGCAAGGAGATCTCCCTTTGACTTAATACCATCAATACCCACAACGACTTTGTAATATTAGGAGTTAATAACATATCACGATGATTTTATTTTGTAATTTTTGTAACTATAAATAACTCTGCTTCTGATTCAAGTGGAGGTGGTTCTACAATTTAGAATTCCGTAGAATGTCGTATGCTAAGTGTAAGCGAAAGGAGATTTTAGTACGGTTCGACTACCACATAGCCCATGTAAGGTACGGGTAAAAGTTCAGCCATTACCTACTCAAAAAAACCCTGACTAAGTTTAGACTATACTAAGACTATACAGAGTGTTTTATTTTATGAATGTTATTAGAACCAACTAATAGTAAATTTAAGTTCTATTGAGTTCATGATGTGTGTCTTAACCACTCCACTGGGATCGGTAACCAAATTGGTTTCCTTACTTTTGGCAAGTCTGTGGCAGGAATCAAAATTGAGCACAGTTCAAAAACATGTTTTTTAAATTTTTTAATCGTCTCATATTTTACGGAGAAACTATATTTTCGCTGAAAATGCAATACAGCGTCGTTTAGTAATTAAAGATTTACTAAAATATAAGGTTTAATTAAAAATCGAAATTAAAATTTATTGGAAAAATTGTTTTTAAAAAGAGACTCAAACACGGTAGTGATTCCGAACGAAGTCGCCAGTTTCGCCATCTAGCGAAAAGTGACGTTCCCAGTTGAATGATTGAATAGCAAAAGTTTTAATACTAACCGTTGTTGTAGGCGTGATCTACAACCTTCTTAGCGATCTTAACGGAACAGTTTTGTATTTGTTCTAGAGGAGGGTAGATGCTTCCGTACGCGAGATCGTCATCAGTCACTATCTCAGCGAGGGCCTGAAACAAGAATTACAACACAATTAAAAAAATATATTTCAAAGCTGAAAATAATGCGATGTGAAACCGTTAGGAATCCGGTTATATGGAGGATTCGCCATTATTCTGTTAGTTAGCTTTCCCTTCAGGTTCCTGGGCTTCACTGCTCAGAGCCATTACGATGGTCGTCGTTGTTAATCCTGGTTGCATAGGAGTTACAGTGTCCAATAAATATACCGCATTTAATAGATTTTTAGTGTTATTTTAACCGAATTTAGTGTGTCAAGGTATGCAATGCTTATTTACTTCAACCTACCGCACGCCACTGCCACGCACGACCAGTATTAACAAGTACAACACGGTCAGTATATATGTGCACCTCGCTTTAGTTTTGTAATCATAATTATTGTTTTTTTTAATAACAAACCCTTCATCAATAATGAATTGATTTAAAAAGGTTACTTTTTTTCACACCGTACCCAGACCGTCGATATGATGTCACGAGGTCAGATGCACAGATATAGTGACCGTTCTTTAACCACTCAATTGGATACGTCACTTTTTCGTTAGATGACGAAACTGGGGACTTCGTTCGGAATCACTACCGCGTTTGAGCCTCTTTTTAAAAACTTGCAACTTTTTTGCAATAAATATTAATTTCGATTTTTAATTAAACTTTATATTTTTGTAAATCTTTATTATTAAACGACGCTATATTGCATTTTTAGCGAAAATATATTATCTCTGTAAAATACGAGACAATTAAAAAATGTAAACAAAACAAGTTTTAGAACAGCTGTGCTCAATTTTGGCTCCTGCCACAGACTTGGCAAAAGTAAACAAACCAATTTTGTTGCCGATTCCAGTTGAGTGGATAAAGTTCAGTAAATCATCATACCTGTGCAGCGAGCAGCAAGAAGTCATCAGTAACATCGAGTATCCCGGCGCAGATGATGCCGAGCGCGAGTCCCGGGAATATGTACGAGTTGTTGCCCTGACCCGGCCGGAGTAGCGCGCCGCTCTTTGTACGGTACTCCGGGAATGGAGACCCGGATGCGAATATAGCTCGTTCCTGAGAAATAAATACATAGGTGTTGGTTGAATTTGAATTTGCATTTTAAAAGTGACGTCACACTTAGGTAAACAATATCTAAATATGAAAACATTTAGTGTATGGTTTTCGATAAAAAGTAATTTGTTTAAAATACTAGTGTAGTCTTGTTAACAACTTTCGGTGGATTTGTTTATTTATTTTAAATAGTATATACGGGGTGTTAAACGAGCACTCCTAAAAACCTAAAAAGTAAAAACAATCTGGTCAAAATATTAGTTTTCTGTTTCATCAATTTCTAATAAAAAAAAACTTCAGAACAATGAGTTATTTACCACCCTGTACAATACAACATAAGTGAACACCCTGTATACTAACATCAGTGTTGGAGTACGCGTCTTCAGCCGTGCACTCTGCCTTGCTGGTCGGGTTGGAGAGCGCGAATATGACGGGCTTCTCGTTGATCTCCGCCATCTTGCGCAGGATCTCCGGTGTGAACGCACCTGCTACTGCTGCCGCACCTGAAACGGGCAAATACAGGATGATTATTTGAAAATGGTACTTCAATGTAGTTTTATTAGCATTTGAAATGCAATGAGCGTATTGAAAACCCCAATATAATATCAATAAGAACAACTTGAGACAAAACTTAATACAAACGGGTTCCTAAAGCCCTAAAGAATATATAATCTTGAGAGTTCCCTCTACATGACAACCCAGCCCAATGGCATAGATTGCTATATCATCATCATCATCAGTTTATCGATGTCCACATAAGCCTCCCCCACACCGCATTGTAACCAGTGACTTCCCTCTGATCAGGTCATAGATTCACCTTGTGGGAAGTACATAGAAATACAGGGTGATTTCCTAGTGAGGGTACATATTGAAGGTCATGATAGCTGATGGTTATATACGACCAGTAAAAATATTATTACCAAAGAATATGGCCTAATGCCTTAGTAATCGCAACTTAAAAATATCTAAAATTCTTGCAAAATGATGGTTTTTCGACAGCTGGGTGTGGCGGAGGTGTGGGGTACGCGAGATCACTAGAGGTCATTAGTCAACACTCTTTAAGCCGAAATTGTTTATGTTTGAGGTAGTTTTGACGAATTTAGATTAAAAAAAAAAAAAAGATTTTGTAATTTTACCTATTTTTTGTAATATTCCGTATTAGAACAGAGTACTCATCACCCTCCTGCAATATGTACCCTCTCTAACAAATCACCCTGTATACTAAAAAATCTCGTACCAATAAGCACAGAAGGCCGGGCGACATCAACAACCTCAGCTAACGTCTTGATAGGTTCTCTATCTTGAGCGAACCGCTCCTTGTGCACCGTGAGTCCACCGGGCCGGTTCTTCACCACTAGACCCTTGGAGTCCAACATCCAGATGCGGCAGCGGGCCTCCTGCTCGGGGGTGCCTTCGCCCTTCATCGCCATTACACATAGCTCTGCTATACCTAGGGCTGCCTGGTGGGAGATATGTATGTGAAAATGTGTGAACTTCGCGATTGTGTTTAAATAATCAGATTACCAGAAATAATGATAACTTAGACAACGATTCGTCAAAGTGAAGAATTAATCTTTCAACAGCATCAGATATTATGAACAAAACTTGAGAGGTGTCAAGGGACACCCGGATGGAACGAAGTTCCTTTCGATTGAGGGAATTGTAATATTTTAATAACAGCGCCATCTAGCAATAATCATCTAAAACAAAAAAGTGTCGTGACAACTTTTTCATAAGAATTTGCGTCACGCCCCCTTTCGATAAGGCGCAATAAGGAACTTCGTTCCAACAAAAAAAACGCTAAAATATGCTTTTTAGTATACAGGGTTAACAAAATTAAAAACAAACAAACCTTCTTAAACGTAGGTCGTAAAACGTTCGTAACTCATAGCCTCTTTCGTAGCGGCTCCGTAGTGTCCTTTGACATTACCAAAGTTCATGAGCCATAACCATTTAAAATATGACGGCTCGTCTGCCTACATTCAAATAAAAGAAATGCCTAAATGTGTGTTTACCTCTCCAGCTCCTAAGAACACGATGATGTTATCAGAAAGTCTCTTCCCTGTGAGTCTGAGACTGGCGAACAGTCCTCCCACTGCTACGGCTGCTGTACCCTGGATGTCATCGTTGAATGTGCAGTACCTGATGATACAATCTCATATTAGTACTCTTAGAAATAATATTGCTTTAGTAATCTTAATGAAGATAGCGTTTCTAGTTTTTTAAACCGTACTTACAAGTTTTGTCCGAAAAATAAAATTAAATTATATAGTATCTATAATATTCTAGAACCGTCACTTACTTGTGCCTATATTTTTTCAACAATCTAAATGCGTTTGCGTTTTCAGTTTTCGAACTGTACGAGACAGTTTTGTCCGAGTCGCCTCACGACGGCCTGCATGAACTCGTCCAGTAGTACCTATCTACTTATATGTACCTATCTACTTATATGTACTAACTATATTCTAGAATCGTCACTTACTTGTGCTTATATTTCTCCAACAATCTAAATGCGTTTGCGTTTCAAAAGTCCTCGAACTGTACAAGACAGTTTTGTCCGAATCGCCTCACGACGGCCTGCATGAACTCGTCCAGTAGTTTATCATATTAAATACCTAGCTACTTATCCAGTAGTATCTACTTACTATATTCTAGAATCGTCACTTACTTGTGCCTATATTTCTCCAACAATCTAAATGCGTTTGCGTTTCCAAAGTCTTCAAACTGTACGAGACAGTTTTGTCCGAATCGCCTCACGACGGCCTGCATGAACTCGTCCAGTAGTTCATCGTATTAAATACCTAGCTACTTATCTAGTAGTATCTACTAACTATATTCTAGAATCGTCACTTACTTGTGCCTATATTTCTCCAACAATCTAAATGCGTTTGCGTTTCCAAAGTCTTCGAACTGTACGAGACAGTTTTGTCCGAATCGCCTCACGACGGCCTGCATGAACTCGTCCAGTAGTTCATCGTATTAAATACCTAGCTACTTATCTAGTAGTATCTACTAACTATATTCTAGAATCGTCACTTACTTGTGCCTATATTTCTCCAACAATCTAAATGCGTTTGCGTTTCCAAAGTCTTCGAACTGTACGAGACAGTTTTGTCCGAATCGCCTCACGACGGCCTGCATGAACTCGTCCAGTAGTTCATCGTATTAAATACCTAGCTACTTATCTAGTAGTATCTACTAACTATATTCTAGAATCGTCACTTACTTGTGCCTATATTTCTCCAACAATCTAAATGCGTTTGCGTTTCCAAAGTCTTCAAACTGTACGAGACAGTTTTGTCCGAATCGCCTCACGACGGCCTGCATGAACTCGTCCAGTAGTTCATCGTATTCAGTGCCGCGGACGCGACGTTGACGGAGACCGATGTATAGGGGATCGTCTAACATCGACTGAGTGTTTGTTCCCACATCTAAAATGTTTTATTGATTTAGTTGTCATAAATATTTGTATTATAAAAAGTGAAAGATGAGTCAAAATTTTTAAACCTCTTTGAAGTCGGAATAGAGTATTTTAATATTTTTTAATGTGGGTAGGGCACAATTAATATTCGGTACTAAGAGATTAGTATTGTGCCCTATTATTGTGCTCTCATTCTCATGAGAGCGTAAATTGAGCTACATCTAGTAGGTATCCAGGGAATTTTGTATTTTAAATTATCTTGTAATAATCTCTGGTGAGGCAGCTCTGTAATGTTCAAAGGAAATTTCGTTTCTTTTAAAAATAAGTAATTGTTTTTATCAAATAAGAATATATTCTCCATTGTTGACAGTACCTACAAGGGGCAGTATAAAACTTCAACCTATTTAAGTACATCATGATATTATCTATAAACAAATTTAAAATATCAGTTTACCAATGGTGATGGGCAGACACTGATGCGGTTTGATTCCTCCGAGCGCGGTGTACAACGCTAGCTTGCCCACCGGTATGCCCATCCCACACGCGCCCAGATCGCCCAGACCCAAGATACGTTCCCCGTCTGTCACTACTATAGCACGCACGTCTGTCTCTGGCCTAAAGATTATTAAAAAATAAAAGAACATCAAACATTGTGGCAAATGTAGGATTAATGTCTTTTCTTTCTATGGACAACGATTAATTATAAAATTAATTATCCTACAATTAAAGACATAGCAAAGTAATCTTAAATGAAACCAGTGCTAACTAGCTTCAGGAACACACATCTAACTTGTCGTTAAAAGTTTGCTAACTGTTGGTGGCCAACTTTGTAGCGCAGTCACGTTGTTCTAGTTTGTTTGTTGTTTTGTATTTGTTACAAATTTGGACAAACATTTGTTACGTTGGTTTAAAACACACACAACTAAAAACAAATATATGCCCGTTTCACCTGCTTGGTTACAGAAACTTTGACAGTTAAAATATATTTCTACTAGTTTTCTTTGTAAAACAGAATGCAGTAGCATTGAGTCCTGTAGCAAAATCTTTTACTAACATGACAGCTGCAGAAAATAGAACTATAATTATTAATTCCAACAATAATTCAAAAAGAGATGATAGTAAATAGTCTAATACTATTCTTACCAGTTCTTAAGTACATCGTAGACATGTCCTTTGTCGTGAATGGTGATGAAGAGACCCCTCGGTCTACGGTAGACGAGTCCATATTTCTGACAGGCCAGGCCGACAGTTGGCGTGTAAACTATTGGCATAAGGTCTGCTACGTTCTCTCCAATAAAACGATAGAACAGATGCTCGTTGCGATCCTGAGAGAGGAAAATGTGTATTTGAGCCAACATTTGTGTAGATTGGTAACAAAATAAACATATACAGACATCTACGAAGGATTTTGGAATCCTTTTCCAATAAGAAAGTTTCCTCACGATGTTTTTCTTCAACATTTTTAGCCAGTGAAGTTACGAATTGCACATAAATCTTTTTTCACATTAAGTTCGAACCCGCTTCCGAAGGTAAGCCAAGCCAACTACTTGACCACCACGACATTCATATAAATAAATCTAAGCTACACCAAGTACCAACACAAAGTTGTATAGAAGGGATTTGGGACCAAGCAGCACAAATATTGGGTCAAATTTTAATAAGGTTGTTGGAACAAAAACAATTTTGTTTGGAACGTGTTCGTCCGACACCTGATTAATTTAGCTGTTGAATTTCGTAATTTATTTACCCAGCTTTGATGTTGATACGATACATTTTACGAAATTACTTTGAAAACATTTTTTTCCCTAATTCAAATTAATGAATGTTTTTAATTTGAATTTTGACTGACTGATTAGGTTTTATAAAGGTAAAAACATACATTTTCACTCTCAAGGCAACCACATTATTAGTAAAATAGGCAATCATTATAATTTATAATATTACGGATTATATCAGTTTTATTAAGCAATAGACACCGTCGAACGCAACCTTGCTGAATCCACAGGAACCAAGCTTGATGGAATCCTCTCACCGCCTCGCCACCATTACATTACAAAACTATTCTATTACGTTATATTTGAAGGAAAACTCAATTACCAAGTCAGGGGGTTTGCCAAATAACGAACCATAAAAGTGAGTCATCAGATGGTTTTACCATGATTCTTATTTAAAACTTTAATATTTTTCTTTAGCCTTTTGAAGCAGCATTGAAGTTTAATCATAACAGTTGGAAACGAAACTTTTCCTGTTAAATTGCGAAATCTTTTTATTAAAACCTTTCTGTATCTCTACAGAATCTTGAGCTTGTTAATGGAAGAGCCAGTGAAGGTCAACATCTCCTTTATTAATGGCTTAGGTAATTTAATTTCAATTTCGTTTTCTAGGAAGTACTTCATTTCTTTCCAAAAGATCTTAGTATTTTATATACTCGTATTATACTCGTTCTAGTTGATTTCACATCATCCATCAACCTCTATCGCCGGCACACACTTGAAAGGGTTAAGCTATTAACTTTCCTTGTAAGCCGTTGCCATTTTCTTAAAAGAAGTTTTTCTTTTGGACCGGAATTTATAGATACTTGACTATTTAGTATTTATTTAATTGCACAAGCTTTTGTTTTACTTTTATCAAACTATAAATGACACTATAAAATAATACTTGAAGAGTAATACTTTTAACACAAGTCTTTTATATTTACTTTATACATTTCTTAATACTTCTACAATGGCAATTGTATTGAATTCCAATATCGTATTAGACATTTATACATTTCCTAGGATATCTATGCATTAAATAGTTTTTCAAATAATATTTTACACATTTTCTAAATAGTATCGAAATCGTATACATTTCCTAGGATTTGTATACATTTTTTTTTTATTGCGAGATAGATAAACGAGCTTACGGCCCACCTTGATTTCATACATTTCCGGTAACATATACAAAATCAACAATCTATTAAATATTATGTGCTGAAATTCTCTGTAACCTAAAAGAAATAATTTTCATGTTGAAGTTACATTGTCTGGTTTCAGTAATTATTCCAGGTAAACTGGAAATCTTGACAACAGGTTTTTCCTTTCTACATTTTAACTGTCATTGTGTTAGCTCAATATAAATTGTTTATTCTTACCAAAAGTCCCATCAAGTAAATGTATTTGTTGAGTGGATTCTCGTATCTTTCAATGGAGAGTTTGCAGAGCTCCACTTGTTCTTCCTGAGTTTTGACTCGTGGAGGCAGTAATCCATGGATACCCAAGGCCTGGCGTTCTTCAATGGTAAACGCCATACCCTGATGAAAAGAAAATAATAGATTTAAATACCATGTTTCACTTTTTAATCGAGGTTTGAGAATGGTAATATACACACACCTACATAAGGTGTGTGTATATTCTGAAATTGCAGAGGTCTGTAAGCGATAGCAACTACTATAGGCTGTAAGCTAGTCCATAAATATAATGTTCCGATTCCATCTTTCCAGTAAGTTCGACGAAAATATTACACAATTCTCTATAATTTCTTACCGGTAGTAGGTACGTTAAAATGTCTCTGATTTTGACTATTTGATGTTTGACGCCGAACAAATTTAAATAGTATTTTTTATTATTGAAACCTATGACCATTAAGGTACCCACCAGAACATGTACTACTAACTATAAAAATGTATCTAAAACACAAGCCCAGATAAATCAGCTAAAAACTTACAATGACTTGATATAATATTTTGAGAAGACCCTATAAAAATATAGGACAAGTACAGAATCTAAACAGAAGATTTTTATACATTTTATAGCTTCGGTGACGTAAGTGACTGTTAACCTCGAGGTCAAGGTTCGATGCACGATCAAGGTCGGAAAACGATAGGTAAATAATAAAAAAAACTTTTACATTTTTTTTCAGACCTTAATCTTTACTTATCTTTTTACAGAATAACAAATATTCTGAGGGGTGGGTTGATGCCTTAAGTAAATCTATTAATATAAACTTACTAGCTGGCCCACACAACTTCGTCTGCGTCACATAAGGAAATTTTCTCACCGTTTAAACCTTCCCTAGACTTCTATGAATATTTCAAGATTAAAATAAGCCAAATCGGTTCAGTCGTTCTCGAGTTTTAGCGAGACTAACGAACAGCAATACATTTTTATATATAAGATAACACATATGTAGTTAAATCTGAAAAACAAATTTGAAAATAATTTATTTCTATTAGAGTCCATGCACGATATTAAACGGTTCACCATCAGGATTATCGGTGTATAACTACTCTATCATTAAGGAAACCATTACGAATAATGTATGTATCTCAGAAATGCCCTTAGTTGGGACTAAGGTATCGCAATTAAGCAACCCTCAAGAGAAATCTAATATTGTTCATCCAACTTTGTAGTGAATGCCGTGATTACTTTGGTTGCGAAATTTTGTAATAAATTGTGAATTTTATAGCATTGGAATAAAAATATGTAAAAGATAATTCCTTACTATAATTCATTATTTCCGTTGCCATTTCAATATAATGGCAACAAGCGTTCACAAGAAAACATTTTCTTGTAGTATCATCTCTATCCATTTATTAGCTTATTTTTTACATTATATTTTTAAAAAAACATTACAAAAAAATAAATTTAAAAATACAATATAAAAAACAGAGGGCCACTGCAGGCGGAGTCTACGACCCAAGCCATCAGTGGTCAGGGCTCAAGAGAGAGGAACCTCCTCACAATACGCGCCGTGTCAAGAACGACCGCCTTCTGAATCAGGCCCTTTACCCAGCCGGGGAGCGAAAGCTTCTCTAGATGACGGTCGAAGCTTTTCGCTATTAGACCGTGCACAGATACAACGATCGGAACAATGATGGTCGATTCAACACGCCACATGTCGGTCACCTCGTGGGCCAGGTCCAAATATTTTAGCAGTTTTTCTTTTTCTGCCTTCACAAGGTTCTCGTCATGTGGAATGGTGACATCGATCAACACTGCCCGATGCGCATCCCGATCTATTATCACTATGTCAGGCTTATTAGCAGCAATAGTCCTGTCAGTGATAATAGATCGGTCCCAGTAGAGCGTTACATGACCATTATCGAGAACCGGCTGAGGCCAATACTGGTAATAAGGTACGGCGGCTTCAACAAGGTCGTATTTCAGAGCAAGTTGCTGATGAATGATCTTAGCTACTTGGTTATGTCTGTGCAAGTACTCGCCGTTAGCAAGACGGGAACAACCGGAAACGATATGTCTAATAGACTCTCCCGGACGGTGACATGCCCGACAAATGTCGACCGTCCCATCCTTTAGAATATATTTGCGGTAGTTGTTCGTCATGATAACTTCGTCCATAATTGCTAAGACAAAACCTTCAGTCTCTCCGAAGAGGTTACTGTATCGTAGCCAAGCCACGGAGGCTAACTGATCTACATCAGGACCCGTAAGGGCCCGGTAGAATCGACCGTGTAGTTCCTTGCTCTTCCATACGTCCGTGCGATCCGCCACACTCATCACCTTCGGCGCTCGCCAATTCCCGTTCGCTAAGGATAGCGGAGTGAGTCCTTTATCGACTGCTGCTACATCACGGTACATACCCACATTCACCTTTTGGAAATATTCCCGAAGGTTGTATATCTCTCGGTTGTGCAGATCCTTGGCATTTAACATGCCACGACCCCCACACTTCCGAGGTATATACAGCCTCATAACAGATGAGCGTGGATGGTGCATCCTGTATGCCGTCAACAGTCGCCGAACTTTTCTATCCAGGGCATCCAGTTCTGATTGCGTCCACTTTAGAATGCCAAAGGAGTACGTCAGTACAGGCATGACCCAACCATTGAAGGCTCGGATCTTGTTTCCGCCAGACAAGAGGCTTTTCAAAACCTTTATCAGGCGGCCGAAGAACCGATCCCTCACCGATTGCTTCATATCTGCATCGACGATACTCAAAGCTTCGAACATTCCAAGGTATTTGTAGGTTTCCGACTCAGACAGAGATCTAAGCACCTCACTCTGGCTAAGTTGCAAACTCTCAGAGTTTACAACTTTACCTCTCTGTATATCTATGACCGCACACTTATCTACTCCAAACTCCATTCCAATAGCTTTACTAAAATTGTCGGTTATTTTGAGTAAAGATATTAAGTCTGGTTTTTTAGTAGCAAATAATTTGAGATCATCCATGTACAAGAGATGTGAAATGGGCTCACCCCCTCTCTTGAGTCGGTAGCCTAGCGTTGAATCTCCAAGTAATGTACTTAGAGGATTAAGCGCCAGACAGAACCACAAAGGACTCAGACTGTCACCCTGGAAGATACCCCGCCTTATCCTTATCAAGCTCGGGGAGGCCGGAGAGCCAACATGTCCTGGTTGACGAAGAAACGTAGACCACTGACCCATGCATGAACTAAGAAAGGAGTGTAGCGTGGAATGTACTTTATAAAGCTCTAAAACTCTCATTAGCCATGAATGGGGCACCGAATCGTACGCTTTCTTATAGTCAATCCAAGCCATATGGACTCCCTTTCTGCCTCGACGAACTTGTTGCGTAATGGCCATGTCTATGAGGAGCAAATCCTTAGTACCTCGGGATCCTACCTTACACCCATTCTGAGAAGGTGACATTATGTCATTTGCCGAAATATGTATTTGAATTTTTTTTCTCAGAATGGATGTAAGTAGCTTATAGATAGTTGGTAAGCAAGTAATTGGCCTATAGTTTTTAGGGTCCGAGGTATTGCCAGATTTGTATATCAGGTGAGTGACTCCTGAAGTCATGAAATCTGGGAGAGTTCCCGATTCAAGGGCCTGCTGAAACTGAGCAGCCATGCGCCCGTGTGAGTTACGTATCCATTTCAGCCAGTAGCTGTGCAGCCCATCCGGTCCCGGACTTTTCCAGTTCGGGGCCGAACGTACCGCACAAGCTACATCAATCGGCGTTATGGATACGGTGTTCATATCCTTGATAGGCTCACACGCGCGCACGACGGGAGTGGCGCTCGGTTCGCAGTCGCGATCGGTCGTGTTTTGTGTTACACGAGCGAGCCTGAGCCGGTGCATCGGTACTGGTCGCGACCTCTGTGTGTTTCGGTGCTGGCCACAGTGCGGGTGGGAGATATAAATTGAGTGCGGTCCACCCTCGATTTTTTTTCTCCTTCCGTCGCGACTACGTGAGCGTGCCCAGTCCCTGCTGCTGCCCCGGGACCGCCGATTTCGACGATTCCGGACAGCGGAGCAAGGGAGCCGGCGCCACAGGTGAGTGGAGACGCTTTTATTCTTATTTAAGTGCATTTACGGGCGGTTAGTCTCCGCCCTGTTGTAGCTGTGTCCCTGTTTTATCCTTTAATGATAAAATTAGGGACTCAAGCGCCAATTTGAGATTTGCCTGACCGTGTCAACCCCCTTTACCCCCCCTGCAGGGGGGGTGAGGCTAGCGAAAGTCCCGCACTTGTGCTCCAGGAGGCTCGAGCCCTCCTCTAGTTGTAATTAGCTATAATTAGGCTTAAGGTTAGATTAGGGACCTCATGGGACCTATCTAGCGGTAAGTGGAGCCGCAGTCATGCCCGGGGGGACTCACCCCCCCTTGTTAGCACCCCCGGCCCGTCCCGCGACGCCCGCGGTGGACGTAGATCGAAGAGGATCGTTGTTCAACGAGACCTCTTCTCAAACCAGATACGGGAGGTGGTTCCCGTAGCTCAACCGGATCGGCCGGATCCGGTAATCGACCCTTCCGCTCCTCGGGCAGGGCCCTCCTCTGAGGGCCAGGGGGCTCAGGGCATCGGATCGGGAGAAACTTTGTTTTCTTTGCCGACCGATGCGCCGATGCCAGCCAGGCCTCAGAGGAGGGCCAGGTCCGACTCGGACCCGGTCCCGGAGGACAAACGTCCTCGCGTAGGTCCTTCCTCAATCTCCCTCGAAGTAGAGAGGAGGTTGAAGGAAATGTTTGGTCACTCCGACAGCGAGTACGCGTCGGACTCATCAATGTCATCCTCATCATCGAGGGGGCGGGGCCTCGCGCAGCCCTGCGTGCCGTCCCACCCCTCGACCACGCCCACACCGACTACGACCTCCGGGAGCAGGCCAGTGCCCGCGGCACGCAAGTTCCGCACGCCGCCTGTCTCCCCAACACCTCCTCCCTACTCGCCGATATCCGGCGGGGCGCCGACATCCCTGTCGGCGTCGGCCACGGGCCAGGGAAGAGGTTTCATGGATTCGACACGGTACGCGGAGATCGGTGGAGGCCCTACGGGGTATGCGGATGCGGCGAGGCAGCCGGCATCCCCACGTCCGTCTTCGTTGGCGGCTCCACCGACTCCGCGTCCCCAACCCCAACCGCAATCCGCGCGGCGCGCTGCCGCAACCACGGCGACAGCACCGGCCGCCAGTGCAGCCCTTCCAGGCTCTGGAAGAGCAAACAGGGGGGATCTCGACCTACGTCGGCATCCCCCTATCGAAGTGCAGTCGCTCCCCGACTGGCCGCGGCACTTCGCGATTCTAAGGGAGCGACTAGGAGCTGCCCCAAACGGCAGAGCCACCCCTGCGGGTGGCTTCAAATTCATACCCGAGTCCGTCCGGGAGTTCCGGGTGATTCAGGCCTACCTGACGGAGGCCTCCCGGGAGACCACAATTTCGTGGAATTGTTGGTCTCTCCCGGAGGATATCCCCTCCAAGGTGGCCATCCGTGGACTCCCGGGGAACACGGACCCCAAAATTGTGTCCGAGGCCCTGACGGGGCTCGGATTTCCGGCGCGGTACGCCAGGGTGGTCCTGGCTAAGAGGGGTCGACCCTCTAGCGTATTTTACGCTGAGCTCGACCACCTCTCCAGGGAGGAACTCGCCCGGTTATACAGCGTAGAGGAGCTCCTCTACCTGCCGGGGGTGGTGATTGAGGCTTGGAGGCCTAAGAAGGGACCTGCGCAGTGTCACCGCTGCCAGGCCTTCGGGCACTCGAGCGTCAACTGCCACCGAGCGGTCCGCTGTGTGCGATGTGCTGGTGAGCACATCGTGGCGGACTGCCCGAGGCCTCGGGATGCCGCACCGACCTGCGCCAACTGTGGCAAAGGCCACGCCGCCAACGACCGGCGTTGTCCGGTCTTCGTGCGGAGGGCGCGGGCCACCGGTGCGGTGATCCCACCACGTGTGCCTGAGCCGCCGCGCTTCGCGGACCCCCGTTTGAGGTCACAACCTCAAACTCAACCGCAGCTGCAACAACGGCCGCAGCCCACGCCCCGGTCAGTACCGGGCACATCTGCCCCCGGCCCTCAACCAGAGGGATCGACAAAGAGGTGGAAGGGTAAAGGGAAGGGGAAGTTTTCCCGACCCGCGCCCCCACCCCCCACACCGACCCCAACGGTCACTGCAGACCCGCAGGCGACCACGCTAATGGCGGAGGCGAATGCCCCCCGTGAGCAAAGGCTGCCTAAGCCCAGACCCCGCGAGAGGGTGACGGCCGATGCCCAGTCGGCGAGGCTTCCTTCCTCTTCCTCGGCTCCGGCCACTCAGGTGGCGGCGCCAGCGGGGAAGAGGAAAAAGAAGAAGAAAAAAAAAAAAGAAGCCGAAGGGCAGCCAACCTGCGGCGGTGGGTGCTCGGACTGCGCAGGTGCAATCCGAGGCCGCCATTTCGGTCCCCATGCCCTCTCGACCACCTCGCGCCGGAGAGAGGCAAGTGTTGGAGACTGTAGCCCCTCCACAGGCCCTCCAACACGAACCCATGGAGGTAGGGTCCGTGCAGACTCCGACGGGGGCTCCGTCGTCTGCCACCCCACCCCTCCACACGACGGTCCAGCCTCGAGCCCACCCACGGCCTCAACAGCGCGACGGAGGGATAGCCCCAGGGCATCCATTCTCCGCCGCAATGCTGCTGGAGTTGTGGGAGAGAGTGTCGGAAGCGATCCGCGAATTTATTCGCGCGATCGCTTCCCTCATAGCCCCCCTCGGGGGACTAGTATCGGGACTCAGCCCATTCGCCCCGCAGCATGGATAGGGACGAGCTGCGGGTCATTTACTGGAACCCCGGGGGGGTCTTATCTCACAGGATGGACCTCATCCGTTTGGCCCAGGAGTACAGACCGCATGTCTTGCTCCTGGGAGAAACAAAACTTAGACCGACTACGAGGTTTGTAGTGCCTAACTACATCGTGTACCGAAGGGACGAACTGACCCCTGAAGGGATCCCGTTCAGGGGAACGGCGGCTCTCGTCAGGAGGGACGTTGTGCACGATGAGCTAGAGCTACTGAGCTTCACCGACACCAGAACGGTGGGAGTGAGAGTGCAGGTATCGGGGGTCGAACTGCGGATTTATGCCGCGTATCGTCCCCCGGGCTACTACCTCGAGACGGCAGACATTAGACGGGTCCTGGACTATGACCGTCAACCGACATTGATTCTGGGAGACCTCAACGCGAAACATACCGCGTGGGGCTCTCGGAGTATATCGATGGCGGGGAGGCGGTTGATCGATGATGCCGAAAGGGGGGACTACTGTGTGGTCGGCCCCAATGAACCAACGCACATCCCGAGCGCGGCGAATCTTCGTCCGGATGTTCTGGATGTGTGCGTTCATAAGGGGTTGCGGTGCCCGATTAATATCGAGGTACTGTACGACATGGGTACCGCTCACTTGCCGATCTTGGTCACGGCGAGTTTGGGGATCACTCGTGTCGCGGCCCCTCCCTTGAGGCCCAGGGTCGACTGGGAGGCTTTTCAGTCTTCGCTAGTCGACCAATCACCGTTCCAGGATCTGTCTACCCCTGATGACGTCGATGATGCGGCCGTCCGCCTCACTGATTTCATCAGGGGAGCCATAGACCAAGCGACGACTATGGTGCCCAGCAGCGGGCCCAGATGCAAACTCCCGGCGTCGATTGAGGCGTTAATACGTCGCAAACGACGTCTGCGGAAGCTCTGGGCGACCACCAGGTGTCCCAGGATCAAGCGCGAGCTTAATGCGTTGGAGGAAGAGGTGAAGACGAAGGTCCGTGCCTTCCGAGGCGAGTCCTGGGAAGAGTACGTGAGGGAAGCTGGTGACGACCGCACCATGACCTCCCTCCACAGGATCTGTCGACGCCTCTCCTCCAAACCTAGCCCTGTCTATCCACTTGTGGACGAACAGGGCCTAAGGTGCTTCACGCCGCAGGCTCGCGCCGAAGTCCTGGCTGGCTCGCTGGAAAGGCAGTTCACTCCGAACGCCTCGGTCCCGGAGATGGCTCACTTCCACCGTGTCTTGGAAGAGGGGGTTACCGAATCCCTAGACCCTCGTCTCCCGATACCACCGCTTGAGGGGGATCAACTGATCACCCCCAGGGAGGTGTATCAGGCGATCAAGACCCTCAAGCGCCGTAAGGCTCCCGGGGACGACGGTATCCCTCCCATGGCACTACTATCTATCCCTTCCAACGTTCTGGCAAATCTGTCAGAACTCTTCAATTCCATTCTCCGCACGGGTCACTACCCACGGACCTGGAAAGTGGGTAAGATCATCGTCTTGCCCAAGCCCGGCAAAGATAGGCGTCAAGCTTCCAGCTACAGGCCCATCACCCTGCTCTCGCACGTCGGCAAGTTGTTTGAGCGGCTGCTCCTGAGGAGGATATCTCCGCATATCCACCTCAGACCGGAGCAGTTCGGTTTTAGAGCAGACCACTCGACGACTTTACAGCTAGTCCGTGTATTGCATCATCTTGCGGACCAACGCAACTCCGACCGGTACACGGTCGCAGTCTTTCTCGATATCGAGAAGGCCTTCGACCGGGTATGGCACGGGGGGTTGGTCAGTAAGCTGCAATCCACCGGCCTACCTCATGCCTACTGGCGACTGCTGGGGTCTTGGCTGGAGGGGAGATCCTTCTTTGTCGCGGTCGAGGGGTGCAAGTCGTCTGTGCGCCCCATAACGGCCGGGGTACCACAGGGTAGTGTCCTGTCCCCGATCCTATACGCCCTCTATACCAACGACATTCCCACCCTGGAGGGGCATCTCCGTTGGTGGGAGGAGGATGTGAAACTGGCCCTCTTCGCAGACGACTCGGCCTATTTTGCATCCTCCAGAAGTGTTAAACTTGCCATCTCCAGGATGCAGAGGCTCCTGGATGTTCTGCCTCCATGGTTGGACCGGTGGAGAGTCTCGGTCAATGCGGGAAAGACCCAGGCCCTACTCTGCGGTCCAACCCGCATCAGAGCCGTCCCCCGTCTCAGTCTTCGTGGTGTGGATGTTGAGTTTAGACCCACTGTTCGGTATCTCGGGTGCGAGATAGACCGTTCGCTTCGCGCGAAGCCCCAGGTTGATCATGCGATTGGCCTGGCGCGCGCGGCGCGGTTTGTCTTGCGACCAATTCTCGCGTCCGCGTTGCCGATCAGGACTAAGCTCACTATCTACAAGACTTATATCCGTCCACGTATTACGTACGCTGCTGAGGCTTGGTACCACCTCGCACCGCCGTCCCAGCGGAAAAGGTTGCAGGCCCAGCAGAATCTCTCCCTCCGAGTCATCGTCGGAGCAGGCCGTTACGTCCGTAATGACGTAATTGCCCGGGACCTTGAGGTGGAGTCGCTCGAGGAGTTCATCGTCCGGCTCGCCCGTAACATGTACGAGCGGGCCGACCGAGGACCCCACGAGCATCTCCGCAATATAGCTCCCTTGCACGCCAGGCCGCCTGAAGGTGCGGCGTTGCCAAGGGAGCTGCTGGGTCCCCCGAGATTCCTCGGAGTTAACTATCCTACGGCGTAACAGCGTGGTAGGATATAGGCGATCCCCTCTACGTGACTGAGACATTGTATCGTCCGTCCCGCATGTTCTGTCTGTCCTACGATGGAGCCCACGGGGGCTGCCATCGCCCTCCCGACAGGGAGGTGCGACCCCGCTCCCCTTTAGGGAGCTGTTCCCCCTTATGGGGACCCCCCACGTATCAGTGGGGGTTATTATTTTTTATTTTTATTTTTGTAAGCCCCCTTATGGGGCTTTTATTCCCCCCTCAGGGGTATGGGTCGCCCAAGCCTGGCTTGGGGACCTCTTCTTTGAGGTCTGGGGTCGCGAAACGGAGCCACGGACTTGTCCGGGACTCCGCCCCGCGTCTCCGGGTCCCACTCCCCTTCAGGGAGTTGAATATTGATGCCATCTCTCCTAACAGAGGATGGCAAATTTCTATTTCAAACCCCTTTCGTCCCCTTACGGGACCCAAATCCCCCTTCAGGGGATGGGACTCCAAACTGGAGGTCCCTCAGCACTGCGGACTCTTGTCCGCGGTCCCGTTTCCCCTTCAGGGAGCGGCCGACCTCAGCGCGGGCCCTTCCCTCTCCACGTTTCGTGGTGTTGTCGTGGGAGGGAGGGGCCGGCGGGGGCTGGACGGGGCCTCAAACCTTTTATTTACTTTATTTTCCATTTTGTTTTATTTTGCTTTGTTTTGTTTCTCTTTTCTGTTCTAAATCCATGTTTATTTTGTTTATTTTGCTTTAATCTTCTAATTTTCTATAGTTTTTGTATAGTTTATATTTATTTAGCTTTGTAGTCATAAAATTTAATTTATTGTATTAGCTTTAGATTCTGTTATTTTTAGTTTGTTACAGTTTTCAATAGTTTAGGTTAATTGTAAATAACTATTTGTAAATAAAGGGTTATCCCACCACCCAAAAGGGAAAAACAAAAACGTTTTAGTTTTGTTTGGAACCAAATTGTTGGTAAATCGATCAATCATTATGTTGTTTCTTCACCTCTTCATAAGAAGACCGCCCAGAATGGGCTGGATTTCGGCCGGAGCTGGCGGAGAATCAACGAGAAGCCAATCCATCAGATGAACCAGACCATGGGCAAACCCCAAGAAGGGGACTGTTTATCAACGCCACAACACAAACCTCACCTCCGCCCAGAGTGGCGGAGAGAAAGAGCCCGGGCAGCGGGGTGCCCCCAAGGCCCGTCCGTGGACGAAGACCCCCATGGCTGGCTGGCGCGCACGACCGCCTCCGTCCACACTCCCTCGGAGTGACCGATGGGTACCGACCAAATATTTTGCCAAAATGAAGTCATTACGTTTTCATCAACTGGTGGGTGTCCATCGGTCACTCTTCCTCGAGATGCCTCCCAATCTCTGTAGACACTCTTCTGATTACTCTGGAAGACTCTATTCAAGCGGTACCGCTCCGATCTTATTCGGTACCGACGAATACGGTTCGCCCATGCGCAAACTTTTTGCTTCCAGTAGTCGTATCATATTATTAAGGTTATGACTACTAAAATCATATATTTTAAGGAAACTGCACCTAAGAATCAACCCTTTATCAAACCAACTGGTACAGCTCGATAAGTATAACGTTACAACAATAAAATATTTTCCCTATTCACATCATTGCTTCTTCTCTTCAGGTTTATAATACCAACAATAATCAAAAGAACAAAGTCACATGTGCTTACGTGTTTAACGGCTTGTAAAGGCATCTGTTTTCGTCGATTTCCTTTTACAATTCCAGTACAAAACGTTTTCGCATTCGCATTCGTATTCAAAGGAACCGTCTGCGACTTAATTAAGCTCCATTCATTACCATTAATCCGATGTTTGAGTCTATAGGAAACTTTATAATGAATCTTGATTGTAGAGATGTCTGTCTTCATTCCGTTGTAATGACTTTCTAAATGATTCAATTCTTCTTTAAAATAAACGAGTAAAGTTCACCTTTTATCAATTTGTTAGCTTTGTAACATTTTTCATTGATTTTGTTCTGGGGATTTTGTCAAAATTATAACGAAGCTTAGCAATTGGATTTTTCAACACTACATATTTTTTCTATTGGTTTCGTTATTACAATAAGAGCCTTAACAAACAAAAAACAAAATTAGAATTCGGTTTATATTATTTTGTTCCTAAACCAATATTGGAATACCTACAAAGTTGGTAATTCGTTTTGTTGAACACTTAATTGTGTTATTCGGGATCCCTTTAAATTTACGAGTATCTCGGTGTAGCAGATGCTACTTGATTTTGATTACATTTTAACTGAGTTTACATTTTATGGCTGTTCTCGAACGAGCTAAAATTTACGACCTTTCCATATTAAGCCCGTAGCGGATTATCATTTTGTATGTATTAAAATAGTCGTAATCAAAGCGACTAATACCTATTTAATAATAATACATAGTTATGTAGAATACATAAAAAATCCTCTGCAAAATTTTAAACTGATGACAACGATCAGAATATTGATTGTATTTTAAAAACGAATAAAGATGTCTAAAATACAGCTCTCTCGATATTTGTAAACCTATGAAATTTTTAGTTCATTCCTAAATTTAGTTACCTATATCACGGTAGCATAGTTATACCGCACTTTTTATATCTTATAGGTCACGTTAAAACTATCCTTTGTAAATAAAACATGTGCAAGACATTTTAGGTTATGCGACGACTACGTGTTCAGTGTGAGAATAGTATAGAAGACCAACCCTCGAGTCGATAGACGCCAAGCACTCGGGCACTGCATACATCTCCCTCCGTGGAGTCAGCTGCCACCAGTCATGATCCATTCTCAACCTTATTCTCAAGACTTTAAGGCGATTTTTGCTTCACTCAATATTACACTAAAATATTTTCTTAGGGGAAGGAAAACAAAGCAATGGAAGGACATATACAAGGAGTATATTTGAAAAGGCGTCACAGATGTGCAAATATGCGATTTATCTTGCAAATTGTAGCGAGTAAATAAGAATTAACTGGCTAAAAGTAAAATTAATTTACGTCGTCCTATTTAATAAAGAAAATGATAAATCGTCTTGCATTCCCGGGTGTTTAGGAAACCTTAAAGTTAAAGCGAATAAGTTTGAACTCTTTTAGCTTTCCTTAGGTCGATAGTACGTCTATATAAGTCTAGAAACCGCGTGTAGTTTCACCATATCGTGCATGACACAGACTATTTCACAACGATCAATATTGGCATGTCTAGATTGGCCACTGCGTGTTTCGCTAGACTGTAACTGATATTTAAAGAACATATTGCATAGTTTATGTGTTTTCCACATAAAAAAACGTGGTAGTAAAGTAATTCACTGTCGACTAGGAAGAAAAAAAAAAGCTTTTTTAGTAATTATTAGTAAATTAGAGCCCATTCAATATTTTAAAATTAGGGTCTCTTATTTTAATCAAAGTACTTAGTTAAAGGTGTGTTTAGATCTCATTTACATAATATAAAGACATTACATCAAATAGTTGTAAATGTAATGAAAACAGAGTACCTATTAAAATATTTATTCTGTCACTATAACGACAAAGTTGGGTACTGGACTAATATTTACTTAGGAAATTTCAAAGGTAAAACCATACCAAAGGAAGCTTTGAAACCAAGCGGACGATGGGTGGTCGGTATCTATTTCTCCTATAACCGTCAGACCTTTTATATTTTACAGCAAAAAGAAAAACTTAACCGCAAATAACAGGAAAAAAGTGGTCAATACAACCAACTATACCAATTACAAAAGTAATCACGTAATCCAACCTTCAAAGCGGGCGCCTACGGGTCTGTTGAAAAACCAGAGGCGCGCCCCTCGATGACAGCCTTCACTCTAAGACCAATTATAACATGATACACAATTCCGAATAAAGAGTTAGAAATTGTGATACCAAAAATTTTACTCTTGGTTTAGATGAGGGAAGCATGATCGACTGAATCTGTCTTTTTTTTTATTTCCATGTAGGCAGACGAGCCAACGGGCCACCTGATCTATTAAAAAAAAACCTATGACTTAAGAGACTCAAGTCCAACAATAGTAGTAATAGATTGATACTCGACACACAATACATGTTAGATGCAAGAGTTATAAGTCTTAGTCATGATAAAGATACTAAATCCATTTTAGACAGAGTAACGTAATTGTTAGAAATTTAGATCCTAACAATTGAATTGTACCTAGTATCTACCATCGGTACCTACACTACCTACATTTTAATTAAGCGGACAGTGGACGACAACTGTCTTAATATTATCTTGCCTAGAATTAAAAATTCCTATCAGGAATTAATGTAAACTATTCATAAAATATTTTTCACGTTTAAATTTTAAATATTTCAAAATTATTTTAAACCTCGGGTGTTTGTGTAAAAGATTCAGGCTAGTTCCTCGAA
Source organism: Trilocha varians (assembly GCA_030269945.2). Taxonomy (NCBI): domain Eukaryota; kingdom Metazoa; phylum Arthropoda; class Insecta; order Lepidoptera; family Bombycidae; genus Trilocha; species Trilocha varians. Next base: position 3,121,632 of record AP028259.1, read on the forward strand.
AACCCAAAATTATTGGCGAGAAATTTCATAGGTAAATATCGGCACCAGTTAAAACAAACAAGTGGGTTAATTGCCTACCCTACAGCAGAGGGTCTCAAAATTAATAGGCTAACAGATTCAGAGCGGCAGAGACGAACGGCAGAAGACATCAACAAAATAAATAAAAGTAGAAGATAAACGGGAGAAAATTAACAGGGAAATTACCCGTTTTATAACATCGAAATCTTCTTTTTACATCTTTTTACTGTTAATTTTTTTAATTAATTCGGTGAGTGTCGTTCCGTCGCGAAAACAGGTACAATTTAGTATTTTAATTTTGATTTTAATTTTAGATTTATTTTTCTTACATCTTAAGTTTTGTTTATTTCTAACTTTCTCTTTTTTATGTAACACAACAAGTTAATTATTCGTCTTCGCATCTGTACGTGCATATTTAGAGGAACAATCTAGTCTTCTCATTATTGTATTGCTTATGTGATTGTTACTTGTTTTGCATGTCTAATAAAGAAAATAAAATAAGAAATGTTTTAAGCCCCTTCCCAAGAGACTTTTTTTTTTTTTTTTTCAGTTGGAGGAAATCACCGGATCCCCGCCCGCCCCGCGGGCGGGGTATGTGGGAGTTGAACCTCACTAAAACCTCCAACCGCTCACACTCAGCGTCCGAACCCCGGCTGAGGCCAGAACCCAGCACGGGGTTTTGTGGGACGGCGCGACGCGTAACGCTCTCGGCACACTTTTCCGTCACGCCGCCCCCGGACGCCGAACCGGCAGCCGCCGGCGATACGGCCACCGGCTCTCTCGGTCGGCGGGCTATCCGAAGCCCGCCAAGATGGCTGGACCGCGTGTCACCCTCCCACGGAATACCCCGCTGGGTCAGAACCAGCGTGGGTCGGGGAGCGCGGTCCGCCATCCTCCGGATGCTCTGACGCAAGGGCGTGCTGAGCGAGACACGACACCTTCTTGGGTCCCCGCTCGCACTCACATGCGTTGGGGACCCGAAACTCTTAAGGGGCCAGATTCCGGGCGAGATCCCGGTTCCGGCCCCTTGCTCGACGGCGGCGGGTTGTTGCGGGGCGGAGAGAAGAATAAATTCTCTCCCTCGCACTCCCCGCCACCCTCTTCTGCGAGATGGTGGACTCGCAGAAGTCGAGCATCGCCTTCCAGGACTCGCCACTCTCGAGCATCGACGCCACGACGCCCGGGAGCGACAAGTCCGGTCCTATTTGTCGGACCAGGACACACCGCTGCTGCTCCCATGCGGGGCAGACAGCGAGCGTATGCTCCGGTGTGTCCTGGTCACATCCTATACAGTGATGGCACCTCGTCGTCGGCTCCACCTGAATGCGGTGCAGATACCGCCCGAAGCACCCGTGCCCGGTCAGCATCTGCACCGCCCAAAAGGTGAGGCGTCCTTCGCCACGACCCACCCAATCCTTTAGGACGGGGCGGATCGCCTCGACGGTCCGCAGACCCCAAGTGGGGTTAGCGATGCGTCGCTCCCACGACTCCATTACGGACCGCCGAGATTGGGCCTTCCGATCCCGAACAGCTTCCCGCAGGGGACGCACTACGCCCCGAGCCCGGAGGTCGCATCGCCAACGATAATCGTCAGCGAGCGCCTCTGCCTCCAGCTCCCAGGGCGGCGTCCCCGCCAGCACGCACGCCGCCTCAAACGCGACGGTGCGGTACCCGCGGATGACCCTGATGGCTACGATGCGCTGTGGCCGGCGCAAGTATCGGGCAAAAGTTGCCCGAGTACGAGGCTCGGCCCAAACGGGCGCACCGTACAGGGCCATCGAGCGCACTACCCCCGCGTAGAGGCGGCGCACTGCGTGGCTGGGTCCCCCGATGTTCGGAAGCAACCGACCAAGATGGCCGGCCGTCCTCACAAGTCGAGGGACCAGCTGCTCGAAGTGGGTTCGGAAGGTCCAACGGCTGTCCAGCACGAGGCCGAGGTACTTAAGCTGCACCCCGACCCCGATTCGGACGCCTCCTACCATGATGTGGGCGTCGACCGGTGGCGCCACCCTGGCCCTGCGAAACCACAGGGCCTGGGATTTGTGTAGCGCCACGTCGAGGCCCAACCTCCTTATTCTGCCGACGACGAGGGCCACCCCCGCTGTGGCAAGACGGGCAGACTCTCCGTAGTCATCCCCCCGGGCCATGACCAATGTGTCGTCCGCGTAACAAATTACGCTAAGGCCCGGGAGGAGGGCGCCCCTCAGCACCCAGTCGTACCCGATATTCCAGAGCAGGGGTCCAAGAACGGACCCCTGTGGAACACCGCGCACGACCTGGAACCGGTGCAAGGTCCCACCGTACCCGGTACATTCGACCGACCTGGCCTCCAGGTAGGAGCCGATCAGCCGGCGGAGATAGAGGGGCACTCCGTGCCTCTCCAGTGCCCCTCCAATCACGGACCAGGGCAGGGTGTTAAAGGCGTTGGCGATGTCGAGCGACACCGCCAAGGCCACCCCACCCTGGGAGACGGCCTCCTCCGAGAGGGTCCGGACGCGCAGAATCGCATCTACGGTCGAACGACCCTCCCGGAAGCCGTACTGCTCCGCCGACAGATCGGGTCCAACCCCGACCAGGTGCTGAACGATGCGAGCAGCCAGAACACGTTCCAGCAATTTGCCCACCTCGTCCAGCAGCACGATGGGACGGTAACCGGCGGCTGAGTCCGCCGGGCGCCCCTCCTTACGTAGGAGGACCAGTCTGCCCGTCCTCCAAAGCGAGGGAAACCGTCCCGACTCCAGGCATGAGTTGTACAGCCTCAGGAGTCGGTCCCCTAGGGCATTGAGGGCCAAGGCTAGGACCCGGCCGTGGATGCCGTCCGGGCCGGGTGCCGTGTCTTTTCTACTCATTTTGACCACGGCCTCATGGAGCTCATCCTTCTTCCCAAGAGACGTAGACTTTACTCCCGCTCATTATTAGTATTGATATTATGTTAATTATGCTTACTTAGCTTAGAAGCTTCTGCGAACTAAGTAAATTAAGTACTTAGGCATTTACTCACTCATTAGCACTGTGCACTGAGCACTGTGGACTTATACCAGAATAGGAGTAAATGGAGAGGAAAACATATTGCGCCCTATTTGAATGGAACAAAATAGAGCAAAACAAAATAAAGTATCAGTTTAGGAAAATAGCCGGAACAAATATAAAGTAAGTTCGATAAAAACGTGTTTGACCTCTCGATGGTAAAATTACATAAGTTTAAATTTGAAACTGGTTCATTTACAAAGCTCTTAGGCAAGTAATTACGGAGTTGACTAAGTTTGACGAGTCTTTGCTTATGAATATGCAATTACACGCCAAATTATGTTTACTACTTGAATAATAATTACTATTAGGTAACTAAACGATATGTTACATTAATTGTAGCATGAAAATATTATTGCGACATAATATCTCTAATTCTTTTATAACTTTTTCTTTGGTTTACCTAGTTATTGATCACGGTTCACGTGATCACAACTGGCATGAAATTATTCTTAATGGAGACAGATAGACATCGTTGTTACTCGAGGAAAATGTTATTCTCAAATTACAACCTCATAGTTAGGTATGTCTACTGATAGCCAGAATGTAGAGATCTTTCAAAGCCGTGTACCATTGGTGCTAAAGATAATAAATGAAGAAATGTTTAAAGTTGGAAAAAAATATACGAATAGGTGTAGGTAAATTGCGACGAAAACTGCATACAATAATACCGTTGGAAAAATACGTTAATGAAATATGTTACCGTATGAATTATAATATGATATATATTATATTACATATAGATTAATATTTTCAGACTTCAATCAGTGCTACTGAGCAACGCTACCTTAATCTATCAACATCTACCGATTTGAATACCATTTAGCAATCATTACTATTCGATCGAACAAGTGATATGTCTCGACATATGCAATAACTTTCGAATGTGAGACAAGGCTAGTCAAGTGACTAGGTCGGTAGGACAACTAGATTCATTGGGATCAAGGCACAAGGCCGGATACACTTCCGATTCTAATGCAAAGGTCTACAGCGATCTACTTACTATTATGTTGTAAATTCGTGTTAGTTACGCTTACGTCAAATTTTATTTAAATCTAGCTGGCCCACGCAACTTCGTCTGCGTCACATAAGTGAATTTTCTCACCGTTTAAACCTTCCCTGGACTTCTACGAATATTTCAAGACTAAAATTAGCCAAATCGATTCAGTGGTTCTCGAGTTTTAGCGAGACTAACGAACAGCAATTCATTTTTATATATAAGAAGAAGAAGATTGCAGTGAAGATTATTTTTTGTGGAATGTAAAACTGGTTGATTATACGGTACAAAATTGATTGTCTTAAAATCGATGAAAAACATGTATTGGGATTAGGTGCAATAAGGATTTTAGCGCAGTTTTGTAGGTACTGCCGAGGTGTGCCAGGACCATCTAAATTTAATTAAAATTAATATTTATTTCTAATAATTATTCAACAAACACTACTGTAATTTCAAATATTCGCACTACTGAAACGAGTTACAGTTAACGCGTTGTATTAGAACTAATTGGGATGTTCTAAATATAAACTATTAATACCTGTACGCATCTTATCTAAAGCTTATCTGGTTGCCATGACAACGAGTCAACATAACAATACATAACTAACGTGTTACGTTCCAAGTGTGTCCTCAATATTTTGGTTGGAATTTTGATCCTTTGTGGTTTAACCTTCATCTATTTCGGAGGATGTATCATGGAGCGAACTTAAGATGGGCTTACCCTAATTTATCAAAACGAATCCTATTGGATCAAGTGTTGTAATAAATGGGTTTTGGCAGATGTTGTTACTAGATGGTGTAAATAAAGAAAACATTTGTAATATTTCTAAACAAATCTAAAATAATGCGTTCACAATGGTCTTTAAATATGGTCGGAGTATGATGAAACAAGATAAACAAATTAATTTTACCTGTATCGTTAGAGATAGATTACGTTGTTAGGGTAATTTTGGGATAAAACAGTAAAATCGATATGTAAAGTCTGTTTGATCCATCTAAACGAGTTTATTATAACATTAGTTAACACTCCTATTTAAATAGTAATAATTAATATGATCATATACGTACAACAATAGTTTTTAGTTATGGCAGCTGTAGTTACTTGTATTATGTATTCGCCACCTTAGACCTCGACCTCAGCCTTTTAGTTAATTGAAATAATAACTCTAATTAAATATCTTAAATACTGTTGTCTGAAAACAAAGCAGAACTAAGTCTTATATAAACTAAACAATGTATTGGTCTATCTCACTTTGTTCGTCTTCGCTAAGTTGCCCGTGGAAAGTCTCTCATTGTTGAGTTGAAGCAAAAGACAAAAGCTTGCCGACAAAGTTATAAACGATTCAGTAAGTGAAAAAGTTCCTTGGAAGATGTAAGATTGTGACTTAGAAGAAAATAATTGAAGTAACGACAAGTCCTCACAAACTTATGCAGGAGGAAAATGTTTTATGTAGAGCTCTGGTTTTTATTTTGACATTAAAACAACTGTATTTTCATTGACGTCGAGGTCTGCAGTTTTGTTATCTTTCATCTTTACATAGCAACGTATAAGTAACAGATGCGAGATTTCCTTTTGCGAAAAAGATAAGAAAGAGTTAAAGAAATATAAAGATAAGATTTCTTGCTTTTTACAAAATCATAACCTCTTATACAGGGTGGATCTGTAACCTTGCACAATCTGACGTGGGGTGAATGATCTGTCGAATACAACCAGCACCATTTTTACTTTTTGGATCGGTTAAACTTTTTTTTCTGACTTTGTATGGAAAACGTACGACTATCTATGCGGACTTCCAAACTATGACGAAAAAAAAATTTTAACCAATTCCTAAAATAACAGTGGTTGTAAGTTTTATTTCAACAGGTCATTCATCCCACCTCAGATTGTCCAAAGTTACAGATCCACCCTGTATATCATAGTCGATACTCAATTTCTTTCTGATCCTAAACACTATAAAAGGTTTCAACTTAGGAATTGAAGAAATAAATAATTTCTTCCTTATTGCAATTTGAAGAGACACCGAAGGTCAAGCGTGAAATGGGATCGAATGTCCTTCTTTGATGTAAATCGAAATCAAATGAAATTCCAATTCAAAGCAAATGGTCAGGAATTTAATATCGATGCTGTTGAATAAGAGAATGGAATAAATGGAACATTCTGGAACACAAATAAAGCAAAAAACAGTATAATTTAACATCCAAATATACGCAATTTACGTATAAATTTAAAATAAATGAATCCATTATAATAATTCAAAGTAGGAATCATCATTCATTTTAACTGTAACATTTTAAAACATGAATAATGTTTCCAAAACTCGATGAGATTCATCAGAACATTGAATAAATGTGGTACTTTGAAATTCGAAATGTAATTTGCAGACATGAATAAAATTTTTCGTTCGAGCGCCGCCCTCGGAAAGCAGTCGACGAGAAGTGAACAAGAATTTAAATAAAAGCTTCTGTAAAATGTAAATGACATTAGTATTACGGACAGTAAATAAGTTAGGACATCTTTGAGTATCAAATCAAAAAGTATAAATAATTTTTGTAACAGTTTCTGTTTATGACTATCGGTTTAATGGTCTATATTCCCTGTAAGCACAACTCAAAATCAACCTCATATTTTATACTACATGAAAAAAAACACCTTTATTTATGATAATAGTCAGTCGATTATAAAAAAAGGTATTTTCCCGTATGCATTACATAACACAATTCACATCATAATAAAGTGTATACTCGAAGATTCGCAAACACGCCTTATTTGAACATATCAGCTGTTGAGTGATTGTTTATATTTGCAATAATTTGCATACACATTTAACGAAAAAGGAACATTTTCAATATAATATACAAATATTTGTAAATATTCAGTGTTTGTATATTTAACTACAATCTGTCAAGTACTAATACAATTTTTATAACTTGAAAATATTGTTGCGTTTACTTATTGGCTCGCCAACGTCCAACACACGTAAAAAACAAATGACGGTGACGGACGGCCGACCAAAATGTGAACGGGAGTTTTGTATGGCCGGCATTGAAACTATTGGAACCAGTTGCCCTACCAGTTGTCATTTGCGTGCATTGGAAGTTGGCAAGGCAATAATAAATAAACACAGCATCAAAGTTAAAATTACGAGAATATTTCCTGGTTCTTCAATGTATTAACAATTCTATCAAAAGTTTGGTTCAAACATTCACCCTCGTCTTCGCGATTCCAGAGATATTTATTACATCTCAACCTTTCTGACATCCATTCAAAGGTTACGGCATAACAATTTATTCTGCCAAAGTTTTTCAACTTTCAAAGAATTCTAATGAAATACCAAATGTTTTTGTAACCAAGGATTTTTCACTCAAAATTATTTAAGATCTTCGTATTAGCTCTGTAGGGTTCATGAAAAACGATTAGGTAGGTGTAGTAGATAATAGGCTGGAAAACCAACCAATTTATTTATATCACTTTAATTAAGATTATCTTAGGTCATGGTCCTTAGATTCACTATTTACCGACATTAATTGTTGTTACCACTCCCAAGATTTCGACCATCTATAAAAATATACCTAACAATACACATGGGCCTAACTTATTGTTTTATTCTTCATAAAATATACCACCAAAAAACCCGCAAAGTCATACCGATCATACGAAATCATTAACATTACACGTATGTGTTTATCATACGATATAGAGCCTTGAAACACATCGTCGGTCATTCCTACACGTGACGTGAGACTACTAATGACACACCCACTCCGGAACCACTCTTGGTAACCGGAACAAATGACGTTATAACAGAATTTCAATCTTATTGCTTGAGAAATAAGGTTTAGTTTTTGAGAAGCGACTTTCTTCATCGAATTGTGGGTTAATTTCGATTAAACACATTTCGATCAAATATTTATTGAAGGTACTCTTGAAGGTTCTTAATATCGTAACATCTGTATTGAGAAAAATGACAATATAGTGATATCGCCAGTCAAATTGAGTTAGAACTATACCTACATTTTTATTAGAATTAAATTATTTATTTTAATAACACATAAAAAATCTTACACATTATGTGTCCATAAAAACAAGTTTTATAGGCAAACGTAGAGCTCATTACTGTATTATTATTATTTCCTTATTATTTTCCGTGTTTTGCGAACTGATGACAAAACTGTTCAGTTACTTTTCCGAATAACATATTCGGCCAGAAAAAGCATCTTCAAACAATTAATCAAATTTTTAACCTTTACCTTTCTTTCCCCGAAGAGAAGCAATAAAATCATTGAAAATTAGAATTTACTACGACTGTCCATTTTAAAATATATAATAGAAGGAAAAAGAAGTAAAATCAATTAATAACTTTGGGATCACTAATTATTCGAAAACTTCCTCGGCTTTTGATGTTTTCAAAAGAATAAGTATTACATCTTTTTAATTGTTATGAAAACGATGAAAGGAAACATTTTAAAACAATTATTAGGTACATTTTAGACTGAATGTATTTTTACTAATAATATACCTTATGACGACATATTATGTGCTCATTAGGGAAAGACTTTCATAGATATGAGACCCATAATCCACAACACCTTTTGATACCTACCCATACACGTAGAATACTGAATAACTTATGCTAAGTCCATAGTCTACATACACAATCATTAGTTTAGTTTTTAAAACTGAAGCCTAATATCGAACAAAATATATTGCTTTATAAGTTACCTATCAGGAAACATCCGAACCTACTATTATGCAAAGTCGATTAGTAAAGAATTTACCGAACTCAACAACTCATTCAACACGAACAACGCCGATGGAACTAGTACTGAAATGTCGATTTATAATTTTAAGAGATATAAGTATGGGCTTAGCAACGGGTGATTGTTCAAAATTATCGCAGTACTCGAGATAAAGAATTTACAGAATCTCGACTAAGGCTAATGAATACTTAGCAAATGCCTTAACAACAACGATCAAAGTGCGGTCGAACAAGGTTAACTGGAACAAACATGAACTTAATCAGGTCGGTTTACCAAAATTGAACTTCAAGCATAACATAATTTATCCTTCACTATTTAATCAAATCCATACCATACTCGCGGAGCTGGCTGAAAATCAGCACTGTGAAGTGTCTTACTTGACAGCATTAAGCTGAGCCAGTGGTCTGTTTGCTGTGGCAAGGGCACTCTTAGACTAAAATATATTCTGAATTTTACTTTCATTGCATTTAAGTTAATTCTACACAGGTGTACAACTTTGCTTCCGCCGTTTTTTTCCGAAATTTGAGGCTTTATTGTAAAAAACTGGTTATACATTTATGATTCAAAGTATTGTCCATCGGTGGCCACTACTTTCTTCTATCTTTCGGCAGCGTACGAATCCCGCGTTGAAAAAACTGGTCATCTTTTGAAGTGATCTACGAATCGATTCATTTTTTTACTTCTTCATAAGATAGGAAGTGCTGGTCAGCCAGGCCGTGTGCCATTGATCGAAACAAGTGATAGTCCGAGGGAGCAACGTCTGGAGAATACAGCGGGTGGGGTAGGACTTCCCATTTCAACGTTTCCAAGTATGTCTTGACCACTTTCGCATGGGGTCGAGCATTGTCGTACTGTAAAATCACTTTATCATGTCTCTCGTTGTATTGCGGCCGTTTGTCTTTCAATGCTCGGCTCAAACGCATTAATTGCGTTGCGATAACGATCGCCTGTGATTGTTTCAGTCGGTTTCTTCGACTTCAAAATCACCGTTCTTGAAGCATTGAAACCACTCTCGGCACGTTCTTTCACTAATAGCGGCCTCACCATAGGTATTTGAGAGCATTCGATGAGCCTCAGCCGCAGAGTTCTTCATATTAAAGCAGAAAATTAAAACCTCCCGCAAATGACGAGAATTTGGCTCGTAAGCTGACATGTTTAATCGAGAATAACTTTATGATCCAGATACAAATCGACTAATATTTCGACGGTGTTATGTTTACAAATGCCTAAGCTTACTGTATGACATCTACGATCTATTTATTTCGACTACCACTTACTGCTACAGCCATCTATGCAAAACGGCGGAAGCAAAGTTGTACACCTAATATTATCTGGAATCACTGTGGCCTAAAACTGGAAAGTTTTTAATCAATCATCCCTTGTCATCTTTTAAATCTGCCACATTAGAATAATTTCAAATATTTATCACAAACTTTTTTACCAAAATAGTGTAGAGTTACAAAAATGGACCATGAAAATCATGACCTGAATAGATGAGAAAAGCCACGTGGTCGGCGCCATAGTCCCACTTAAAAACACATTATCCTACTCGTGCGAGAAAAGCCGGTCCTTTGTGAACCAGACATGTGAAGTCACTCTCGTTCCTTAGATACTACAGTGAATACAAATGACATGCATAAAATATAATAATTGTATAATATATACCTAGAGATTTTTTAATAGAAAAAGAAGTAGAGGAAGACAATATAAAAAATTGATGAAGACTTCAAGAAGATAGACGGAAATCCTTGGAAGAGGCCTTTGTCGAGAAAGAAGATGTGATTATTTATTAAGTAAGTTATTAATATTTTAAAATTACTTATTTAAACGAAATAAAACAGTATTAAAGGCTTATTTTATTAACATACGGCTATTTCGAAAATATAGCGCCACCTATAGTCTCTATTTAATATAAGTAACCTTCAATTTGAGTACAAAAATCAATATTCATGTGCCCTTGTAGTATGAATAATGATCGTTCCTTCATTATGAATTATAGGTAAAATCAATAGTTGGTATTGTAATTGATATCAAATTAAATCAATCCATCCGTATCGAAATTGAGCTAACCGATATATTAATCATCCATCTGGCTAAACGAAGTTATTTCATAATCACCTAACAGTTTCTTTTAAACAATTTAACTGGCATTTCTTAAAAAATACGATTTTCTTTCTTAAGTATTTTAGGCCTATAAATCAATTTAGAATTATTTTTAATGTAAATAACCATGTAGGTAGCTAAGTAACGTGTTAGTAGAACAAACATCAAACATGTATAAATTTTCCATCGGTATGAAAAAAGCAACATCGTCAATGGATTTAGAGATTACGTCGACAATAACTAAACAGATAATTAAGATTACAAGTTTCCTCTTCCTAACAATACACAGAGTTTCAAACTAACAAAAATAAATTTCTTAGTTCTCAAAATGAAAGTTATACTAAAGACAATGTAATGATTTAATTAAATTAAGAATTCCCTCACTAAGTTAAAAGAAACAACTTCACGTAAAACAAGTTTGTTGACATCGCGCTGAAACACGTGAACTTTGTTTGAGAGTTCAAAACAAACATTAACATACGTGAATAGGTAAATTTGTACACTGACAGGAACATCATGAAATTGCATAACGGAAATCCAGTGCATACACGTCTCAAATATTTAGTCTAGGTACACAACCATGACCTAACCGAATTAATAATCGATGTATTGATAGTCAGAGAAGTTTGTAACTTACCTTGTTAAGGCCGGGGTGCTTGAGGTGGTCAAGGCCCGAGAGCCGGCTGGTGGGCTGGCCGTCTCCGGAGCCCCATAGTCCGATGCGATCTCTCTCCATCTTGCGATACGTGCTCGTCAGTTCGCTTGCCGCTTGCGACTGTTTGCCGGAGCACGGAACGCCGCTTTTGTTACAGTGGGCGGGGGGCGCTGGACTCATTGCGGTCTCGCTCCTGGGAAAGCGGGAAAACGTTTCAGCGATAGCACGGACCGCGATTACACCGCCCGAGAACAGATGGCGCTGACCACGAATAACATATCTACATCATTTCGTTCCTGCGGTTGATAACATTAAACAAATAACTTATCATACAATGGAAAATTTCGAGTATGTAAGTAAAACCGCATCAACCCCATTTATAGTACAGGTCAATGACATCAAAACATCGTTCAAATTTGAGTCTGATAATAATTTAACCAGAGTTCTTTTTATCGCAACAATTAATTGGTGTTGTGTGCAATTAAGATAATTTTATGAAATTTTAAACATGTAGAAGATATTGTAGAATAATTTCCGAAAATAAAATTAATCAATCACATTTAGTAAGATTAAAAAATATATATATAATTTGACGAAAATTTTACACAGAAATAATAGCAGTAGGTACCGATTTTAGGAGTCATGAGATTACTTTATCTCAAAGGTGATTCACTGAAGCAATGATTGATATAGTTTGATCATCTGTACCTACTTATAAAAAGGCATAGAATTATTACCTCAGGAACGTACATGGGGAACAAAGTTGTTGAAGTTTAACCAAGTCGTGCCAGTCGTGTACATACACATGTTAAAATGCCTATGACATTGACGTTTATTTGACAGTATTAACATAAAACACGCGTTGAGACAAAGTTGTATTATGCCTTCCTGCGTTGTAAACATTTGCAGAAACCATTCATCAACACAAAATAAATGTCACAGAATCACTTTCCAAACGTAAATAATCATAATATCGCCGTTTTATAAAGTTTTAAAAACATTATTTAGTATTTCAAAACATGACATATTTTCAACTGACATCTGACATTTCGTAACTTTGACGTAATTAAAATTTCAAAGGGTTACCAACCAAACTTTTGAAATCCCCCATTTTAATTACCGTTTTGTTAAATCTTCATTTATTAGATTTCCACGTGATAATGAAAATAAATGCGGTTATTGATTATTAATTCTTATATCACCATTTTCTTCCAAAAATATAATTTAAAATCGGACTAGTAGTTCCTGAGATTAGCGCGTTCAAACAAACTCTTCAGCTTTATAATATTACAGTATAAATAAGGTGACTGTGTTATAGATTACATTACAATAACCACTCAATTGGGAACGTCACTATTCGCTAAATTGCGAAACTGGGGACTTCGCTCGGAATCAATACCGTGTTTGAGCCCCTTTTTAAAAACATTTTTTCCAATAATTTTTAATTTTGATTTTTAATTAAACCTTATATTTTTGTAAATCTTTATTACTAAACGACGCTGTATTGCATTTTCAGCGAAAATATATCATCTCCGTAAAATGTGAGACGATTAAAAAATGTAAACAAAACAAGTTTTAGAACTGTGCTCAATTTTGGCTCCTGCCACAGACTTGGCAAAAGTAAACAAACCAATTTGGTTGCCGGTCCCAGTTGAGTGGTTAAATAAGTTAAATGATTATACGTTTTTTTTTATTTATGAAGATGTGATTAATATTAGAGAAATAATTAAGAATTTGTCGAATCATAGAACCATTACCACGAAAAAAGTCTGTATTCTACGATTTACACGGGAAGTACCCGATTTTTGGGGAAATTTTAAAACATGACATCACCCAGTTTTCAACACATAGACATTTTTCACACACATTCAAAGCTTCGAATGCTTCCGTTTGTTGTTCACCATGTTGATTCCAGAGGTAATAATTCCATGTAAAAAGGCAGATTATTAGGTAAACATTATTTAAGGTAAAGAATCAGTAGGTACCTTGTTAATTATTTCTTAAAAAAACTATTTAAAACACCTTGAAAGTTAAATTGTTATTTAGTAAATAAGAGAGGTTTTCCGATACGCGTACTAGGTAAGTACTTCTGGTATGACTCAGTTTGTGATTAATGAACGACCGTCAAAGTAACTACACCTTAAAACACTATCACTTTTACTATTAACATTACTCTCTTAGTCTATGACTTAAATATTAAAGATAACACGATTATAATGATTCCTTATTGGAACGAAGTTCCTTATCCCGCGTTATCGAAAGGGGGCTAGACGGAAATTCTTATGAAAAAGTTGTCACGACACTTTTTTGTTTTAGATGATTATCGCTAGATGGCGCTGTGGTTAAAATATTTCAAAACAATTCCTTATTTTGTTTTATATGATTAATGCTAGATGGCGCTGTGATCTTATCCATAAGAGAGAGAGAGAGAGACGTTTTAAACTAACTAATTATTATAACTTAAAAAAATAAAATTTTACTATATGTAATTCTCTCACTAATTAATCGAAAGGAATTTCGTTCCATCCGGGTGTCCCTTGACACCACTCAAGTTTTTTTTACAAGCTTTATATTAACTTTCACTGGATGTAACTGTGTAAGTTCGGGTGGAATCTTGCAAGCTAAATTGACAAGCTTCCCGGTAGCTAACATTATGCACAGATGTATATGTAGTATAATAATATGACAAAATGGCACTGATCTGATGATGAATTCGGAAGGTGGTCATAGCAACTCCACCAAATAAGATAGATCTATCGTGATAGGGCTCATTTTACTTGTCTTGGCTAACACTCTACTGATACATAATATTCTGGATCTTAAAAGCTTGTATTTAAAGTTTTCTGTAAAATAAAATTATGTTATTCATTGGTTGTTTTGAAATATAAAGAAAACTTAAAGAAAACAGTAAATAGTAGAGTCGTACAATACTTTCGCTATGTTATAATAATTATAATAGTTAGCTAACACTATTGCACTCGCATAGGGGGCACGTATATACAATAACAGTTCTATCTACTACAAAAATGTACTTAGATATCATGAGCCTACCTACTTAGTACTGCAGGACATTGTTTATCGTTCTTTTCACAAGGACAACTCATAAGCTTGAATGTTAGTACTGAAAACAAATGAAACGTAATGTTTTACTATTTTAGTTATAACATCAAGTAAATTTTCTGTATTTTGATATGATACTGTGTGTACAGTGGACTATGGCTAAAGGGAGATCTCCGACCGGGCGAGGTAGTGTATGCCCGGTCAGGCCGAAGCCCACTGTAGTAGATTTCAGATGTCGTATATATGCGAAGATTCTTGTAAATGTCGTAACCGCGAGTCAGGACCTCGCGCGCTGTTATTGGTCGCCACAATACAATTGCAAAAAAATGGTCCCGCATAACTCCGTGGCGGGTTCTGACGGTTGGAAGTTTTCGTGCGGTTCAACTCCCACATGTCACAATCCGACGATTACCTCCAACAAAGAAAAATACCGTATACCTCAGTGTCTGCTGATATTTCACTTACTATCGGTCGTAAGTTTGATACCTATTAGAAAAGGTGACTTAGAGTGAATGTAAAGAGACTGATATTTTTTCATGATTTAGTATCAAAAGATCCCATAAGTAGGTATCAAAGGATGCTTAAAACGGTATCGTAAAAAGAATTATTAACAAAAGAAAAGCATTATGTAATATTTGAATGTAAACAATATTTCGATATCTTCGTATCTTGTATATTGTTGATATACGAGAGTTATCATCGCGTGAGTGTGATGCAGAACGCCTGACACCGCTGACGCAACTAGCATGCTCTCTGAATATTATACGTGAATGCTATGTATAAAAAACAAAATATTGTTAACTACCTTTTTCCTCAATGGGAACCAAAAACTAGTTTTAAGGAAAATCTCTTTAAACGAGGATTAAGAAAAGTCCTGTATACCCATACTGATATGATAGGTGATAGATAACGGCCCCTCTTTGCCCTGGCATTGCAGAGGTCCATGAGCGACGGTAACCGCTTACCATCAGGTGGGCCGTAGGATCGTGTATCTATTAAGAAATAAAAAAAAATATCCATATAAGTATTTATTATACGTACAGGGTGTCCCAGAACTATACTATATGAATAGGAAGTACTAAGGAACTTTTCCATAAAAACAATTTTTTTTCAAACTTTTCAGTTATTTATAAAACGAACTCGAGACTCGTATTTTTGATGAACATTGTAACAGAACTATGATTAGTCATGGAATTATTACTCTATGTGATTAGTATGTTAGTAGAGTTCACATTAAATGTACTTACTAAATTTTTACTCCACGACTTTTAAATACTACAAAATACAATTTTCAAACGCACATTATAATCAATACCTTGTTGAAAAACAAATTTAACGCAAAAACTTGACTTTGATACTTGACGGAAACTCACCTTTCCATTTCCCAAACGTCACGAATCACGCCATTCACTTGACATTTATGTCCGACGCCATTGATAGCGGCGCGCGATAAATATTCCATTTTCAAATCTTCACCAAACAGATTTTATTCAAGAAGTTTATATTCCAACATAGATTATCTATTTTTTTTTCGATTCAAAAAGTTTTTATTCAAACTCAAGTTTGCTTGTTGAAAACCAGTCGAAGACTGCAGTGGGACAATCGTACTTCAAGTTTTAATTACAATATTTATTATCATTATAATGACTTGTGATCTTGAATCTTGCAAAAAACGTGTTCGTGTCACCATTATCGATATAATTTTATAAACAAAGCCAAAATAAATTTCTGTCGTCGTTATAGATGAAACAGCACATAGTAACTAAGTAGTCTGAATTTTAACAAAAAACATGCTTATGGAACTATTTTAAGGACTGAAATTGAAAATATTTTAACGGCATGTGGAAAAACCCGAACCGAACGGTGTTGTCATCATGGTGTATTCAATCAAAAAATCAAAGCCATCGTTATGTCTTGTAAATTAAAACTATTATTTTAAAAATCAATATTTCAACAGCGCTCGTGCTCCTTTTAACTTCATTAATGTCCAGATCGTGAGTGATTAAATTACCTTGACTAATTACATAACACATAATGAACATCCATAATCAATAATCTTGATGTTGTATGAACAACAGTTTTAAAATCTTATCTCGTTTCTCAGGTAGAGTCGTCTTACAGCGCTTTTTCTATAGAATCTATGTTTTAACAAAAGATTGGCAGTTTAAAGTCCATCTGACGGTAATGTTAGAAGATGATTAAAAGTACAACGATTGGATTTTTGAAGAACTGTGTTAGTCAAAAATATTGTGATAAACAATTTATATTAATTAGGATTTATTAATTTAGAGGAGTAATTTAGATGTAGAGTAAATCCGTACCATTATTGTTAAGTGTTTGTTTAAAATAATTGATCCGTGATCTCCCCGCACGGTTGACAAATTGCTAATGTAAATCTATACTTAGTTCATAGGTTTTCTCTTTAGGTTAAGACTAGATGACCCTCGCAACTTCGTCTGCGTCACAAAGGGGTTCAAATAGTACTCGCAATGTTGTTATTTGCTCGGATATGTGTTGGGTATCTTTTTTTGCGTTTTATACTCGTCATAACTTCTCAACGAAAAATCCGATTGGAATAAAACAAAAAGTAATTTACTTCTACATTAATACTCTTGATAATATAATACTTAATTTAGATAAGGATTAATATAACAATACTATTTTAATGTAATTTCAATCTTCGGACGATTTTTTTTTTCTTGAACATAAAAGCGGTTATTGTGACTAAACTATGATAGTTAGATATATGCTCTTGCGGACTTTTTTTTAGATTTGCCTAATACCTAAAAACCCGTAGTACATCATTTTGTGCTATTGTCAATAGTTTTTGCAGCGTACGCATAAATAGGTTTTCGATATTACACCTTGTCTTACAAATTCGATATTTTCATACGGATCCCTATTTTTTTTTCAAAATAAAATATAGCCTATAACCTTCCTCGATAAATGGACATTCCAACAGTGAAAGAATTTTTGAAATCGGACCAGTAACTCCTGTGATTAGCGCGTTCAAACAAACAAACAAACAAACTCTGCAGCTTTATTATATTAGTACTAGCTGACCCGCGCAATTTCGTCTGCGTTACAAAGGGGTTCAAACAGTACTCGCAATGCCGTCGCGTTGTTATTTGCGCGGCCGCATATTCATTGCGTTTTATACTCGTGATAACTTCTAAACGAAAAGTCCGATTGGAATAAAAGAAAAAGTAATTTACTTTTACATTAATACTCTTGATAATATAATACTTAATTTGGATAAGGGTTAATACAACGATACTCATTTAACGTTAAATTCAATCTCGGAACGAAATATTAAATTTTAAAAACATAAAAGTGGTTATTGTGACTAAACTATGATAGTTGGATATATGCTGTCGCGGACTTTTTTGTTTGTCTTACTAACACCTAAAAACCCGTAGTACATCATTTTGTTCTATTGTCAATAGTTTTTGCAGCGTATGCATAAATAAGTTTTCGATTTTTCACCTTTTGTTACATATCCGATATTTTCATGCGGATCCCTAATTTTTTTGAAAATAAGCTTTATAATATTAGTATAGATAGATGAGCAGAATGGTCTTACCCCTCGATCATTACGGCCTTTCTTATTCAAATTATTAAAGTGAACTCATAATTTAAAAAAATGTCTACTTTAAAAACATACTAGGTAATAATTATAAAAACATGTTGAGTATAAGCCTTCTACATAAGATGAATAAGTACACAATCTCAGCGCAGTAAGGTCGATAAAGTTAATTGAAATAGTTACTGTGACACTCTGTGTACAGGTATTGTACTGTTTTTGCAGATCTAGTGAAGGTTACTGCAATGTCAATGGTAAAGCAAGAACCGTGCGTGTGTATAGTTTTATTATGGAGCATTAATTTTAATTAGATTAAATGCTATAATAAAATTGCACGACTGTTTTTTTTAATAGCAAGATGAAGTACTTAATGGTAATTAATTGTGGAAATCTTTCTTGTATTAAGATTTGAGATTTAAATTGCGTAGGTATGATTAAAACCTTAGTGAACACATTTTGGTTTGGATATGTGGGAGTTGAACCGCACTAAAATCTCTACTTGCTCACACTCAGCGTCCGAACCAGCTGAAGCCCAGAACGGGGTTATGCGGGATGGCACAACGCGTTACGCATCACGATATTTTTTTCCCGACACACAGCTCCCATTTAAGGAACACATATTTATTATCTTTAACGTGCGACTGTCATCAATCACAAGCAGTTAAAAATATCTTTGTCATTAATGTTATTTTACTATTCTGTTTAATGACGCACAATATTGTTTTTGTAATAATCCAAAAAAAAGTACCGTTGACAAATAGACTTTTTATTAATAGAAAATTAACGACTTTAGTGATTTGTGATGACATTTAAAACTATAATTTAATTGATATCGATTATTATATACTTATTAAATTTCGCAATATTTCACAAATAATTATTAAAAAATATAAATGCACTACGATATTATCATCACAGGTACGTGTAGTAATAATGTTCGTAATTAAAGTACAAAAAATACATTTACTAATGTACAGTGATACGAACTTAAATGGGTAGAAATCTAATACCTATACTCAACTGTAATTTAACTTGTAATTTAATAATATATCTAAACAGGATTTACCATCTAGATACTAAGGTATTTTTACTTAATCCTCAAACGTTAAATCTAAAATGGAGGAAAACTTCAGTATTTATTAAATATCCACTCAACTGGGAGCGTCACTTTTCGCTAGATGGCGAAACTGGGGACTTCGTTCGGAACCACTACCGTGTTTGAGCCTATTGTTAAAAACATTTTTTTCCAATAAATTTTATTTCGATTTTTAATTAAACCGTATTTTTTTGTAAGTCTTAATTGCTATATATTTATTTACACTTATTTTTTACATTATATTTTTAAAAAAAAATTAACAAAGGGAATAAATTTAAAAATACAATATAAAAAACAGAGACCCACTGAAGACGAGGTCTACGACCCAAGCCATCAGTGGTCAGGGCTCAAGAGAGAGGAACCTCCTCACAATACGCGCCGTGTCAAGAACGACCGCCTTCTGAATCAAGCCCTTTACCCAGCCGGGGAGCGAAAGCTTCTCTAGATGTCGGTCGAAGCTTTTCGCTATTAGACCGTGCACAGATACAACGATCGGAACAATGATGGTCGATTCAACACGCCACATGTCGGTCACCTCGTGGGCCAGGTCCAAATATTTTAGCAGTTTTTCTTTTTCTGCCTTCACAAGGTTCTCGTCATGTGGAATGGTGACATCGATCAGCACCGCCCGATGCGCATCCCGATCTATTATCACTATGTCAGGCTTATTGGCAGCAATAGTCCTGTCAGTGATAATAGATCGGTCCCAGTAGAGAGTTATATGACCATTATCGAGAACCGGCTGAGGCCAATACTGGTAATAAGGTACGGCGGCTTCAACAAGGTCGTATTTCAGAGCAAGTTGCTGATGAATGATCTTAGCTACTTGGTTATGCCTGTGCAAGTACTCGCCGTTAGCAAGACGGGAACAACCGGAAACGATATGTCTAATAGACTCTCCCGGACGGTGACATGCCCGACAAATGTCGACCGTCCCATCCTTTAGAATATATTTACGGTAGTTGTTCGTCATGATAACTTCGTCCATAATTGCTAAGACAAAACCTTCAGTCTCTCCGAAGAGGTTACTGTATCGTAGCCAGGCCACGGAGGCTAACTGATCTACATCGGGACCCGTAAGGGCCCGGTAGAATCGACCGTGTAGTTCCTTGCTCTTCCATACGTCCGTGCGATCCGCCACACTCATCACCTTCGGCGCTCGCCAATTCCCGTTCGCTAAGGATAGCGGAGTGAGTCCTTTATCGACTGCTGCTACATCACGGTACATACCCACATTCACCTTTAGGAAATATTCCCGAAGGTTGTATATCTCTCGGTTGTGCAGATCCTTGGCATTTAACATGCCACGACCCCCACACTTCCGAGGTATATACAGCCTCATAACAGATGAGCGTGGATGGTGCATCCTGTATGCCGTCAGCAGTCGCCGAACTTTTCTATCCAGGGCATCCAGTTCTGATTGCGTCCACTTTAGAATGCCAAAGGAGTACGTCAGTACAGGCATGACCCAACCATTGAAGGCTCGGATTTTGTTTCCGCCAGACAAGAGGCTTTTCAAAACCTTTATCAGGCGGCCGAAGAACCGATCCCTCACCGATTGTTTCATATCTGCATCGACGATACTCAAAGCTTCGAACATTCCAAGGTATTTGTAGGTTTCCGACTCAGACAGAGATCTAAGCACCTCACTCTGGCTAAGTTGCAAACTCTCCGAGTTTACAACTTTACCTCTCTGTATATCTATGACCGCACATTTATCTACTCCAAACTCCATTCCAATAGCTTTACTAAAATTGTCGGTTATTTTGAGTAAAGATATTAAGTCTGGTTTTTTAGTAGCAAATAATTTGAGATCATCCATGTACAAGAGATGTGAAATGGGCTCACCCCCTCTCTTGAGTCGGTAGCCTAGCGTTGAATCTCCAAGTAATGTACTTAGAGGATTAAGCGCCAGACAGAACCACAAAGGACTCAGACTGTCACCCTGGAAGATACCCCGCTTTATCCTTATCAAGCTCGGGGAGGCCGGAGAGCCAACATGTCCTGGTTGACGAAGAAACGTAGACCACTGACCCATGCATGAACTCAGAAAGGAGCGTAGCGTGGAATGTACTTTATAAAGCTCTAAAACTCTCATTAGCCATGAATGGGGCACCGAATCGTACGCTTTCTTATAGTCTATCCAAGCCATGTGTACTCCCTTTCTGCCTCGACGAACTTGTTGCGTAATGGCCATGTCTATGAGGAGCAAATCCTTAGTACCTCGGGATCCTACCTTACATCCATTCTGAGAAGGTGACATTATGTCATTTGC
Organism: Trilocha varians; assembly: GCA_030269945.2. Taxonomy (NCBI): domain Eukaryota; kingdom Metazoa; phylum Arthropoda; class Insecta; order Lepidoptera; family Bombycidae; genus Trilocha; species Trilocha varians. The sequence goes on from AP028259.1 coordinate 3,143,204, forward strand.
CGAAATATGTATTTGAATTTTGTTTCTCAGGATGGATGTAAGTAGCTTATAGATGGTTGGTAAGCATGTTATTGGTCTATAGTTTTTAGGGTCCGAGGTATTGCCAGATTTGTATATCAGGTGAGTGACTCCCGATGTCATGAAATCTGGGAGGGTTCCCGACTCAAGGGCTTGTTGAAACTGAGCAGCCATACGCCCGTGCGAGTTGCGTATCCATTTCAGCCAGTAGCTGTGCAGCCCATCCGGTCCCGGACTTTTCCAGTTCGGGGCCGAACGTACCGCACAAGCTACGTCAATCGGCGTGATTGTAATGGAGTCCATATCTTTAATAGACTCGCACGCGCGCCCGACCGTCTCAGTCCACTCCCCCTCGGAGTGACCGATGGGCACCGACCAGATATTTTTCGAAAATGAGGTCATCACATCCTCATCAACTGGTGGGTGTCCATCGGTAACTCTTCCTCGAGAAGCCTCCCAGTCTCTGTAGACACTCTTCTGATTACTCTGGAAGACTCTATTCAAGCGGTACCGCTCCGATCTTATTCGATACCTACGAATACGGTTCGCCCATGCGCAAACCTTCTGCTTCCAGTAGTCAACACGCTCGACGACACGAGCCAGGTAGTCGTTCCTGCTGACACCGGTGTCAGCGAAGGCTCGGTCAACGAATCGCATTACGCGCGGGCGCGTGTTGCCTGCCTGGAAACAAATAAGCTTCGCTATAAGGGTCCTGGCTGCATCTATGCGCCTCTCGATTCTGCACTGTAAGTCTTTATTATTATCATCATCATCATTGTCAGCCTGTAGACGTCCACTGCTGGACATAGGCCTCCCCCAAGAATTTCCAATGCGACCGGTTGGTAGCGGCCTGCATCCAGCGTGTTCCTGCGATCTTAACAAGATCATCCGTCCACCTTGCAGCTGGTCGTCCCACACTGCGCTTGCCTTGGCGCGGACGCCACTCCAGAACCTTCGTGCTCCAACGGCCATCGGTTCTACGTGCTATGTGGCCCGCCCACTGCCACTTCAACTTGCTTATTCTTTGGGCTATGTCAGTTACTTGGGTTCTTCTGCGAATTTCCTCGTTTCTAACCCGATCACGCAGAGTGACACCGAGCATAGCCCTTTCCATTGCTCGTTGCGCGACAGTGAGTTTCTTTATAAGGCTCACAGTAAGTGGCCACGTTTCGGCACCATATGTCATCACTGGTAACACACACTGGTTGTAAGCTTTCGTCTTCAAGCACTGCGGTATGTTAGACGAGAAGACATCCTTTAGCTTACCAAAAGCTGCCCAGCCGAGTTGGACTCTCCGACTGATCTCTTTCTCGAAGCCGGATTTACCTATTTGGATCACTTGACCCAAGTATATATAGTGATCAACAACTTCGAGCATGGAACTCCCAACAAGCACCGGTGCAAGAGGAACACGAACACTCGACATGATTTTCGTTTTGTCCATGTTCATTTTTAAGCCCACTTGTTGGGAAACCCCATTGAGATCTTCTAGCATGCCGCTTAGGTCCTCCAAGGATTCTGCCAAAACCACGATATCATCAGCAAATCGAAGGTGGGTGATGCGCTCGCCGTTGATATTGATGCCAAGTCCTTTCCATTTTAAAAGCTTGAAAGCATCCTCCAATGCAGCTGTGAACAGTTTCGGAGAAATAACGTCTCCCTGTCGCACACCTCGCTGCAGAGGAATATCCTTCGAGCACTGTTCTTGTACTCGGACTGACATACTGGCGTTTTTGTACAAGCACTTCAACACTTCGATGTATCGATAGTCAATGTGGCACCGTTGGAGGGACTGCAGCACAGCCCAAGTCTCTATCGAGTCGAAGGCTTTTTCATAGTCCACGAAAGCCATACATAAAGGCAGGTTATACTCTTCAGACTTCTGTATAACCTGACGTAGGGTAAGTATATGGTCCATGGTACTGTAGCCTTTGCGAAACCCAGCCTGTTCGGGTGGCTGAAACTCATCGAATTTACGCGCAAGACGGTTTGTGATAACTCTCGAGAACAGCTTGTACACGTGGCTCAGAAGCGAGATGGGTCTATAATTCTTCAATAAGGTGTTGTCACCCTTCTTGAAAAAGAGCACCACCACGCCTCTGTTCCACGTCTCCGGCGTTATACTTTCGAACAAGACGGAATTGAATAGCCTCTGAAGGATTTTTAGTACCGGTGTACCACCCGCCCTCAGAAGTTCAGCTGTAATTCCGTCTTCGCCCGGTGCTTTGTTGTTTTTAAGCTGTTTGAGAGCCATCCTGATCTCATACAGACTAATATCCGGGATATCCTCGGTGTAGTGACGAACCAGTTTAGCTCTAGGATCTCTCGCTAAACTATCAGTAGGTTGAGTAACTGAAGTATACAGCTGCCCATAAAACCTCTCAATCTCCTCCAGAATATCGTCTTTTGTGGTTACTATTTTACCATCCTCCGTCTTCAGTTTCATCATCCGACTGCGCCCAACAGTGCTCTCCTTTGCAAACACCTTAAGGCCTTGGTTTCGCTCTATTGTATTCTTTATTTGTTGTGTGTTAAAGGAGCGCACGTCGCGTCGCAAAGATTTGCTAATTTTCTTGTTGAGCTGTCGGTATGAATTCACATCATCGAAAGAATGCAGTTTCATGGAGCGGCGTTTGACCATGAGATCGAGAGTTTCGGAAGAGATCTTCTGAGGTCTATTTTGCCGATTAGGCTTGAAAAATTTTTGCCCAACCGTATGGACAGTGTCTATCAGTCCATTGTTTATCTCATCCACGGAAACACAATTCTGGAGGCTCTCGAAGCGGTTCGAAAGTTCGAGTTGGAAATCGACAGGGTTTTGTATTTGAGTCCGAGTAGGACGAAGCGTAGACTTAACCAAACGAGACCGTTCTAGTTTTATATTTAAGTTCAATGTTGCTCGGACCATTCGGTGATCACTGTTAGTTTTAACCATATTGATCACTGAAACATCACCAAATAAATGTCTCTGAGGGGTAATAATGTAGTCTATCTCATTTCTCGTTGCACCGTCCGGACTAATCCAGGTCCATTTCCTTTGAGGCGGCTTCTGGAAGAAAGAATTCATCGCAAAGAGTTGTTCTTTCTCCAGAAAATCTGCCAGCCTTTGTCCCCTGATGTTTCGGGTCCCATATCCAAAATTTCCAACTCTCGTTTCACCGTGGCTTCTACATCCGAGCCTCGCATTAAAGTCACCCATTATGACGTCGTAGTGAGTTTTAGACGCATGTATGGCTCTACTGATATCTTCGTACAAGGTCTCAACTTCATCGTCAGAATGTGTCGAGGTCGGCGCGTATACCTGTATGACCTTCAACGAATATCTGTCAGATATTCTGAGTATAAGGTACGCAACCCTATTCGACACACTCCCGACGGTAATAATGTTTTGAATAAGGGACTTGTGGATGAGAAATCCAACACCGCCTTGAGACTGTAGGTCACCTTCCCGATAATAGAATAGGTTTCCAGAACTGAGAATCACCGAATCCTCACCCTGACGCCGGATCTCCGATAAGCCGATAATATGCCATCGAAACCTGCTCTCGCTCAGCTCCTGCTCTAGCTCCATAAGCCTCTCGTCAGTTCTCAATGTGCGAACGTTGTGTGTTACCAGGGCCAGTTGTCGTTGGGTTTGGTAGCCAGATCCTTGCCGGGGATTCTTAGCACCCCCTGCCCTGCCGTAACCATGGCCGCTACCGTAGCCAGGAATAGCAGGGCTGCCGGGTACTGGGGGCCTGTGCTTTTTGTTGTAGTTCATTGGGGGGATTTTGCCAATACTCGTCACGCTTGGCATGCGGGTTGACGAGCGCAGGATGTGGCTTCTTGCGTCAATGATGCTGCTGCCCATCATCGATCTGAGCTATTTAACCACATCAGTTGGATGGATATTCCGCCATCAGTCGGTTGCCAGAGCCTCGTCTGTTGATCAACAGGATGCACCGCGTGTAGGTGAGGTTGGCTTGGTACTTCGTGGTGTTATTGAGTACCCTTACATCCCATTTATTATTATATGACGCTGTATTGCATTATCAGCAAAAATATATTTTCACCATAAAATATGCATATGAGACGATTACAAAATGTAAACAAAATAAGTTTTTGAACTGTGCTCAATTTTGGTTCCTGCCACAGACTTAGCAAAAGTAAACAAACCAATTTTGTTGCCAATCCCAGTTGAGTGAATATGTTACTTTTTTCTGTTAGTTAAGTACTTACAGTACTTCTACAGGTCGTATTGCGATTTGCGCGGTATTTCCCAAGTGCAACAAAACGCCGCACGACATAATGACAGTCATTCAAAATGTTTTGCAAGACGAGCTTCCTTTGTGGAATTACGAAAGATCGTCTTTCTGAGTTGGTCGAAGTAGAATAAAACGCAAGTGAACATGACGATTTCATTGAGATTCTTGATTTTTAGAGTGCTTAACTATTGAAAAACGTTTGATAATGACAAGAAATATAGTTTTATCTCTCAACTAGAACGACTGTAGGTACTGACAATGCAGAGGCCCATGAGCAACGATAACCCGGATACCCGCCTGTCTACAAGGCGAGAAAAAACTTCTACTTATTTTTTTTTCCATAGGCATTGAGCTAACAACCTACTTAACGGTAAGCTTTGCATCGCACAAGGTCCTTTACAAAATGTCTAGGCCATGGCGCTGAAGTTACTATGTCCTTAAAATCTCTACTTGCTGAACGAAATCTAAACTACTTTTGACAAACAAAAATTTTAAGGCTTTTCGTAGGATTTCCCAGATTTTCCACTTACTTTACATTGATGTAAATATTACAGTACCTACCTTGCCTTAACATAGCCCTAAATAATCCACTGTTCGGTAACCCCGCGTCCCCAATTCATTTGATTAAATAGGAACTGCCGATCGATACGAACCACTCCGGAAATTATTTGCATTGTTCAGTTGTTAGATACAATATTTATATATATCGCCAAGGTCACTTCATTATCGTAATCGGTTTATTTTTGTATATTTAATGTAATACTGTACAAATATAAAAAAAAAAAAAATGCTTATTATACAAAAAAAAAAAAGACATGCCCGCTTAGTTTCTTGCCAGTTCTTCTCAGGACGGTGGCTATAACTGGTGTAACTATTGACGTCAACAAGAATGAGTACGTCATCAATTTTGAAAATAAAGTATTTCATTTCATTTCAAAGTATTTAATTTAATTTAATTTCATTTATGAAATTTAATAAGGATTAACGTGTAAGAATTCAATTCCAATATATTTGGGTGACACCAAATTGCCTATACTTCGCAAATAGCTAATCCATCACTGTTGACATGAGTTCGTAAGATAAGAATCACCCTTACAATGAATACCTTGTCGTTTTGGTTTCGAAATAATGATACAAAATATCAAAAGGTTAAACTGTATTTTTCTAAAATAGGTCCTAGGTTTATTAGTATATAGATAAAAAGTTATTTAAACTCTTTAATAAACTATTCGACATTTTAATTCGTGGATCTTAGAATAAATCTTAAGCCTCACTAAGTACACGATGTTACACACCGTATTAATTAAATTATACTCATTACCTAATCTATTCAATTTATTTTACGCTTTGAATTAATCCTATTAAGAGTGATATTTGTTTGTTCTGCAACCTTTTTCCGTGCTCATAACTTTGAGGCCAAGGTTCTCGTCTCAGTCTAGATATTATACCGCTTGATTTTTTTAAAACCAGTTTTTTAGTAGTATTAATATTACGAATAATAGGTTTTTTTTAAATTTTATGTGATTATAGGTACATACCTACAGTCTACAGATAAATAATTTATAGTTATTTAAAAGTCAACAATATAAAAACCAGCATAAAATGAGAAGAGATACAACAAGACACGTTGTGGCTAGGTTTGAAGGAGGCCTATGTTCAGCAGTGGACATCTATAGCTTGATGATGATGAATTCAACAAAAATATGAACACACACTTTAAAATATAGCTTAAATATTAATTACCTGTTTTTGTCAAAAATCAGCGAAGTCATTGTTAAAAACAACGGATTCAAAGAAAACAAAAGTATTAAATATTGCAAACCGAAACGTACGAAAACTTTACAGTAGATACAGAATATGCATTAAATAATAGATATTATAATCTCACAGTTTTCTTACTACGGTCTTGAAACTTAATGAGCATGACTTTTTAATTCACGACCAATCATAAACGTAGGTACATTATAGTTAATAATAATGCACAAAGATCGTGACATGTGAGAAACGAATAGGTATATAATTATTATAATATACCAGCTGACCCGCGCAGCTTCGTCTGCGTTACAAATGAGAACAATATATCCTATAGTCTTCCTCGATAAATGTACTTTCCAAAACTGAAAGAATTTTTGAAATCGGACCAGTAGTTTCGAAGCCTATTCGAGACAAACAAACAATCAAACCTTTCCTCTTTATAATATTAGTATAGATAAAGGTCTAAAATAATGATAACGTTCTTCATCAATAATATTTAGGTAAATAATCGAAAATCGGCTTTAAAATACCTAGAGTTACTAAGAAATAAATTCGCTAAAGTCCGTTAACTTGAATCGCTCGATCATTTAAAATAAAATATACCTTAATGTTATTTCACTTTTCCGTTTATAAATTAAATTGCTAATATTAAGTAGTATAGGTTCCTTTGTTAATTTGATTTTGAAAGAAATAAGTAGCTGGTCTTTTCGAGTCACGTATTATTCTTCGACTTTCATGCTTTCATAATTTTAATTACATATAATTTAAGTTTTGTTTTTACCTTAAGTTTTGTCGTGACAAGGCATATATTACTTATACTTACAGAACAGCAAATTACTACCGTTAGGATTAAACCCGTTGGTTAATTATAATTATGACAGATAATATTTAGGATTTACGATGTGTTCTAACAGTATCCATGTTTCTACACTTTATTTCAATTATTTTATAAAATTACATTTATTTATAATTGTATTTCAAAACAGTTACTTTTCATGCCGAAATTAATAGATCGCAACGAAGAACAATAGATATCAAAATAAAATTCTTGAAGATTATTTTTTTTTTACGATCATTGTCGCAATCTATATTTTCTTGTACTGTTGCTTTGTTCGCTTTTATTACTTTTACTTTCATGCGTGTAGTGCATATTACACTCATATTATTGTACTCAATGTTGCAATGTACCTGCATAAATGTTTTCCGCGTATAGTTTCTACATTTCATTTTCACAACTCTTGTGTCAATCTTATTTTCTCTACAAAATAATTTTGAAAATGTGCTTTTAATTAACAATTTTTCTATAACATGCTATTTTTTAGTATCTTTTCCCATCCCTCGGTCGAAAGTATTGACAATACTATTGATAAGTGTGCGGGCACGCTATCATCATCATCGTCATCAAATCTTATTTATGATCATTTGAACTGTTTTTTTTTAATCCAACAGTAGGTATTTAGTTTATTATGAGGTTGGTTGTGTAAGTAATATTTGGAAACCTATCCAATGGTAAACCAATCGAGAAATTATATTTAGTGGATTAGATTTTAATCACGTATATTGTCTTGAAAACTTCTGCTATTTTCAAAGCCTTAGATAATACTAACCCAATGCAACTATTCTAGTATTAGAGTAATTACTTGATACGCCTGCTGCTGTCCTCAGAGTCCAGAGTAATTTAGTGCTAAGTCCTACAAATACCTAATGACATCGTAAAGCAAGTAGTTGGCATTTCTACTAAAACCTAGTAGTAGCCTTATATTCTCTTTAGTATCTACAAAAAAAAATATTCCTGGTTGATTTAATATTCGATGTCAGCTCAATTTAAGAAATGTTCCTTTTTTGCACGACAGATAAACTTGCTACCAGAAAATAAGTTTAAAGTGAAAAATGAAATGTAACTCTTCGATTTTTATGTTATAATCCTCATGAAAAACTATCGTTTCGTCGTATTTCGAATTCAATATTAGAATTATTCTCTCTATACAAAGCACATAAAAAAACATAAATATCTATAATATGCAACTCACTGCCATCGTCGTTTATCGTATATCTTAATGGACGATGAGTTCCCCATGTCCGCTGAGTTCCACACTGGCTATTCAATGAATTAAACCGAACACAACACAATGCTGTTGTTTTGCAAACACTAAGAACGTGCAGCTCATTCGATTACTTGTTATGACTGTAAAGTGTAAGCCACCACCTTGCTGCCAGACTTGTGACCGTGACTTTCCCCTGCAGACTGTGTAGTCAAGACATTAGTTTTCCAGTCACTGAATATTGTTTAAAGTCTTTAAGTTGTGTGTTCAGAAATACTTAAATTAAATTTAGGTACAATGTTCATTTGATTATGAATATTATGATACTGTTTGGTAAGGAACAGAATTGTTAAATAAGACGATGTGCGTCTATCTGAAGATTTTATCTTTAAGATTACCTATGTTTTATCACAGCTCCCTTGCTATAGTGATTTGGGCTAAAATGAAATTATATGGAACAAAACAACATATGTAATATGAACAAAAATTACATGTTAACAAGGGTCTTGTCTATCGTGGTTGTCTGAGCTGTATTCCCCCTTAATATTAGATGAGCGGTGAGCTTGTACGTCAATCTATGCTAGAAGAAATATATTAAGTTCTGTTCGTTTCAAACGAGCCTATATGCCTACTTAGATGTTAAACAGTAAATAATATGACTAAGCAAGCCATTCAAATACACTCAATCACATCTGCTTGGACATGGCTTGGACTGCTTAACATTAACTCTAACGTCCAATAAAGTTGTTATAACCTTATGATTCTACTACTACTACTGCCACTAATTAAGTAGCGGTCCCAATTATAATGAATTCGCTATGTGCATTTACTATTTGTGTAAACATTCAAGAAAAAAAAACACTATTTAACTATTCTAGAAGACTCAATAAGCATATTATTATTCAATCCCTATTATTATTTTACTATTTTAATTAGCCTTTACAGAATCGGTGCACTACTAATATTAAGATTTGAAAAAACAACCCTTTGCTGTGAAGAGATGACACTGACATTCAGAAAAGCTTCATTTGTCACATTCACATTTTAGTGATGTCCTACAAATTCGCATTTTTGTAACAACGTTTTGAGGCACTTCAGAAGAAAATAATTTTGAAAAAGATTTCTAAAATACACTTCTTATGAATTTATTTAATGTTTTCATTCTTCTGATATTACTTCTTTTAAATCTATAAACGTTCATTAATTTCGTCGGTGCGGTCTTTTAGTGCGGTTTTAAATGAAAAATTTTAGTAGAATCAGGAAACGTGTGCCTTTTTTATTCTTGATACTTTTGATAAAATTGTCTGATTCATATTTCTTATATATATTTCTTTCAGAAAATTTATACATCCTGTAAATATTATTTAACGCAAGTTTTTGTACAGATAAAACACTCACAAAAACTTTACTCCACACTAGTTTCAAAAAAATTCTTCATTCAAAACTTATAGTTCTTTACGTTTTAGGTTATATTTTGAACTAAGTGGCACGTAAACAAAAAAATAAATATGAAAGAAGGTATAATAAAAATCCTTTTAATTCCACTAAGCAATAACTACAATTTGTACTTGTTTACGTTTCAATGTTATGTATTTTAATTTTAGAAGTGCAAGCTATATTCATGAAAATATTGAGAGAAGAGGAAGATGTCTCTGCTGGTGTGGCAGCTATCAAAACTTTATTAACAGTTATAGAAAACTATAAAGGTAATATAATTAACTGCAAATATTTTAGAGAAACTCCCATTCATCTTCATAGCTTATGATAACCTAACACTTGATCAAGCTTCCACAAGAATCTCACATTGAGTTTGAGGAGAAATTGTATGTTAGTCAAATCTTAGTTCAAAAGCTACTGTCTCTTACTTTTATCAATAACAAGCACTGATAAAAAGTTTAAATGTCCTTTGCTGATGGAATCATATTAGAAATAATTGTCTGTCACACAGTGAAAATTCCAAGACTAAAATGAAATAAAATATTCCTATTTAGTATCTTTTAAATGGCAGAATATTATGTCACATTAGTTTAAAGAACAAGAGAACTGAAAATTTTCAATCATTTATCATCCATTTTCAAAACAGCAGGACACAGCAGAGACAAACAAATAATTTATTTGCAGTGTCCACAGTAAGGGAGCTGGATCTGAATCTACAAATGGCAGTGGACGCAATGAGACACTGTGACCAGCCCGTTACGGCCATATCATCTGGATGTGAACTGTTCATGAGGTTTATTACCTTTGCTAAGTTAGATACGGAGGTTTGTTTCTCCTTGATGAAGACATATTATCGCACATTTTCTTCTTCTGCTTGTTAGTATCTGGAAGATATACTTCTTTTGGGCTTTTCCAACTTCATGCTCTTTATGTGGAGGATTTTAATGAATTATAGCTGAGATAATCTCACATCATAAACTTATTTTGGTGGTGGTTTCTGCAGTTTTTATGGGTTTTGATAATTTCTTTATGCTGTTATAAGGTTTGGGTTTATCTACTATCTCAAAATGGCTTTCAAGATCTGCATATGATTTCATTAATTAAATATTTATTATCACATTGCGATTATTTATCAGAGAAAAGAAGATTCATTTATAATCATTTTGATTTCAGAATTTTGAAGATTGTGAAAAAATAATGTTACAAAGAGGTCGCATATTTTTAGATAATTTATTGAAGGCACGAGGGAAAGTCGCTAAACAAGCTATGTCATTTATTTGTGATGGATGTGTAAGTATGATGCAATGTTACAAATACTTTCATAATCGTAAATGTATTTCATAGTTTCTATGAATTTTACAATGTAGACTATAAAGCAATGTTTTAAAAAATAAGTTTAAGGCAAACTAGTTTGTTCACTACTAGCTTAACTACTTAGTTTTCATTATTAACCCTTAAATGGACGATTTTTGTTTTACGTTTTAATAAAAAAAATTGTGTAATAGACATGTATTACTGTACTGTCTAGGAAAAAATGAGTACAAAAATCTAGACATGAATTTGCTATATGTACTTAAAAAAAATAGTACAAAATTTGTTTAGAAATAAGAACTATATAGTTGTCAAAATTAAGAAAAAATTTAAAGAAAGTCACTTTTATCTGTGATGTTTAGTATGTTTTTTAAGAACAACATTCTCCATTTAAGGGTTAATAACTTAATTAAACAGTATACCACCTTGTACACTATCAACTGAAATATGAGGTATCATCATTCATTGCTGGTGTTATCGAAATTTCTTCATTAGTACACTTATTATTTTTTTACAGAAAATATTAACCCACTCAAGGTCAAGAGTTGTTCTACAAGCAATGCTAGAAGCCGTAAAAGCAAATAAACGATTTAAAGTATATGTCACAGTATCTGCACCGGACAACAGTGGGTAAGATCATTGATTATTCAACTCAGTGAAGCATTTGAAAGTAATTTATTTGTAAAAAATCACATTCTTTTCATGTCTGGAACATGTATACAACTTATATACGTACATAATACATACAGTGCAAATTAAATAAAAGCTTTTAAGAAACCTGTATACATTCAACAAAAACTTCTTCTCTTTTTTCCCCTGGACCTCGTCCACCAAGACTGGGGACGATTCGCCAATGTCAAGTGAGACAAATACACGGACTCAAAGATACTAAGCCAAAATATTCAACAAAAACAAGATAATGGTAATAAGAGAAAGAGTCGGAAAGAGAAAAACGCACACTTCGCGTGTTGTTACAACTTTTCATTTTTGTTCAATTTTTTTCCGTCTAGCCTCCTCCCGTAATGCACGATAAGGAACTTCACTGCAATAAAACATATTGTTTTCCAGCGAGGTGATGCACAAACAGCTAGTGTCCGCGGGAGTGGACGCCACGTTGATCCTGGACTCGGCGGTGGGCTACGTCATGGAACAGGTCGACATCGTCATGATTGGAGCGGAGGGAGTCACTGAAAGCGGCGGTATCATTAATAAGGTAAATACTTATTAAACAAATGTAATGTTGTACTTGACATCTTGACATTGAAATGCAGTGTAAGCTCGTCTAGCTATGTTAAAAAAGATTGGCTTTAAAAGATCTTCTTTTTTTGTACTATATTGATTTGGAATGGATTCCTGTCCACGATGTTCCCGGAGCGCTATGACATGTCCGAGCTTTAAGAAAAATAGTGTAAGTGATAGATAGTGTCCCTTCAATGCCCTGAGATTGCGGAGATCCATCGGCTATGGTAAACGCTTACCATTTGTCTTGCGCTAAAATAAAAGATAAAAACTCGGTATGCAGCAAAATAACAACAAAAGCTGTTTGTTTTTCTATTTTCCTATATTAAATAAAATTATTTTAGGAACTACCTCGTGCAAAAATGATATATTAATATCCTGAATTTTTTTTAAGTAAATTATAATCGCTTTAGTGTGTAAAATTTATTTATTAATTTATTTTGTACTTTATTGTACACTACAGAGAAAACAAGGTATATTAAAAAAAATCACGAAAGGCGAGCTTAACTCAATACTGAGTTTTCTTACTCCTTTTATTTGGCAGTTGATTATCAATAAAAATATATCTCAATTGAAAATTATTTTCCAGATCGGCACATACACACTAGGAATAGCTGCATTGGAACTCAAGAAACCCGTCTACGTTTTAACAGAAAGCTTTAAATTCTCAAGAATATACCCGTTGAATCAAATGGACTTGCCCAAGGAATTCAAATATTTATCTAGTACATTGAAAAACAGCAATGATTTAAGTAAACAACATCCGCTTGTAGACTACACACCTCCTTCCTATATTACTTTGTTGTTTACAGATTTAGGTATATTAACTCCATCTGCTGTTAGCGACGAACTCATTAAACTGTATTTATAAGATGTATATATTGTATAGTTATTTAATAAAAACGACCTTATTTAATAAATTTGTTTATTAATTTTTTTTTTTATTTTGGGAAAAAGTTATGAAGAGAAGTGACAAAAAAATATGCAAGAAAGCATGAGTTGTCTCCTCAAAATGTGATTCATAAATAAAACAATACATATAAAAATCCAATAATATCTGGCACTTTATTATGTATGAAAAAATATTTACAATACATTTTACTTAACCTAGTATTTTGTTACACATTTAAAAAAAATATTAAAAGTTGCTCACTCTGCATTCTGTCATGCAACACCAAAAAGGCAAGAAATCGATTTTCAATTTCTTAAAATATCGATATGTGGAAGCACATTCAAATATCACAATCTTTTAAATCCGAGCAACGAATCAACCATTTTAACCTAATTATCGTGAAATATATCAATTAGTACATAATTACACTTCAAACAAGTAGCACGTATATAATAAATCACTCAATCATAATATCTTTTATTAAATTTTAATTATTGCCACATTTCTTGTCGTAAAACAACATGGAAGCACGCTTGACTAAAAATAATTATCCTATTTATACCACAAAATAAGTCTGGTTAAGTATAAAATTTACATAAAAACTAAGATAAGAATATACCTTACATCTAAATAACTGTCACAATAAATTGAAATATTTTAAAAGTAAAATAAGCTAATTATTTGTTTATGTCAAAGTATGTTGTTGTGCAAAGCCAATGAAGTTGATTTTTTATATTTTTCACCAAACTAATATTTCAAATGTATAATTTAACTATCAATATAGAATTGATAAAGTGATAAAAAATTGCTAATCAGGGAGATCAACATGGTCCATGATTTTTTTAAATAGGTACTATGAAGGAAATGCAATAATTTTATTTCTTTTTACAGCACACATTTATCAATGCTGAGAGCATTGATAAATGTGTTGCATATAATTATTAAACAATTTATCTTGACCACAAAACTGTAGTGTAAAAATTGAGTTAATTTTCTTGTACTACTATTGCAGTTGTCACCAATCAGTTTCAGATTTGCTATAAAATATGATAGCGACTATCTTATTCAGATAGGTACTCTTAACAAAAACAGTTCACAGTAACAAGCGTCTCCATCGGCCCGCCATTTTGCTCCTGATGTCTATCTATGTTGTCTATGATCATCTATTGTAGATAGTGTCTATGAGCGTGTATATCTGATGGAAGTGCGGTCGCTTGTCGGGCTCGTACTCCCAGCAACGCAACATTAACGCATAAACATCTTCTGGACAGCCTTCTGGGGCGGGCATGCGGTATCCTGTTCCATAGACAATAAAATTAACTTTACTTATTAGATTAGTTTGCATGTACATAAACTCTAGGACAAACAAAATAAAAGCCGCGTTTTTAGAGGCTAATGAACGCCCTGGCATCAGATAGGCCCATGGGCCATAGTAACCACTACTATCAGGCGGACAGTAAGGTTCCGCGTTTAGCGAAACAAGTGGGAATTAAATACATATTAAGTATTAATATAACAATACTATTTTAACGTAATTTCAATCTTCGGACGATTTTTTTTTTTCTTGAACATAAAAGCGGTTATTGTAACTAAACTATGATAGTTAGATATATGCTCTCGCGGACTTTTTTTAGATCTGCCTAATACCTAAAAACCCGTAGTACATCATTTTGTGCTATTGTCAATAGTTTTTGCAGCGTACGCATAAACAGGTTTGCGATATTTCACCTCGTCTTACAAATTCGATATTTTCATACGGATCCCTAATTTTTTTCAAAATAAAATATAGCCTATAACCTTCCTCGATAAATGGACATTCCAACAGTGAAAGAATTTTTGAAATCGGACCGGTAGTTTCTGAGATTAGCGCGTTCAAAAAAACAAACAAACTCTGCAGCTTTATAATATTAGTATAGATAACTAGAAAACTCAGCATAGGTAATGTATTGTGTAAATAAAATGAATAATATAGTTACCGGTATCAATTTTTTCTCTAGCCCGGGAGTTGCTCATTCCTGCGTAGGGCGTGTCTCCCTTCGCAAATATTTCCCACATCAACACTCCGTAACTCCACACGTCACATAGCGATGTGTATTTACCTGAAATAAAATAGTTTGAAACTGTAATTTTTATCTTAACTTTATTGCGTTGGATGGTGGAAAAAACTTAATTAGATCTGACCCTACTAACCTGTCCATAACTGAGCTCAGGTGTTTGTTATAGGATTTCACATTATAAATTTAATTGTGTAAATAACGGTAAGAGTAAAAGGTAGTTTTTTTACAATCTAATGGACTTTACAAAATTAATACCATCGTTAGTTACCATATCAAATTTTACAAGAATCCTGTACAGTACATATAACACTAAATGGCAAATGAATACTCACCAAAATTCAAAGCTTCAGGCGCCGTCCACTTAATAGGAATCTGTTTCATTCCTCCCGATACTATATACTCCTCCTCCTCCCTCGACATTCCAAAATCTGATATCTTCACGATATTGTCGTCTCCCACTAAACAGTTCCTCGCAGCCAGGTCTCTGTGGATGCAGTTCTTGGACTCGAGGTAGCGCATGCCGCCGGCCGCGTCGCGACACATCGCCAGCAACGTGCGGGAACTCAGACCGGATGCTCTCGTACGGAGGTAGGTCAGGAGGGATCCACCTAAAACGAGATATAGAAGTGATGTTTTTGAGCTGGAAGTTGATGGTCATCTTAACTATTTAACTGGGAACTAACCAGTTGGGCGTAGGTAACTTAGTAGTGCCATCTATAGGTGTCATGAGTAAACGAATGGATAAAGGTTACTAAAGGGTGTCTTAAACTTTCACAAAAATTAAATAGGTATTACTAGGTATTACTCGTATTTGGACAGAGTATTCAGAATTTATTTATTTAAGTGTGATTTAAGTTTCGAAATGAAAAGTTAAAACAAAAATTAAAAATAAGTTTTAACAACTGCACTAGAACATCCGTTGTTTGCGTTTGTCTGACAGTAGGCAATATAAATAACCTATACATTTTTAAACTATATCATTTACATGTTTTTTTTTTAAATACGCCGTGAATACAGTCTACTAAATCCCAAACAAATGCCTGTCGAAACACTTGAACAATTTCCGATCATAGTTTCAAACGTCTGATATTTTGCAGGTGCACAACTTTGCGCAAGCACTTTCGAATGACGTCACTATCGTTACATTTACCCGCGTAACATAACATCGGAAAATTTTAGATCCTATTTTAAAACCCGTCTAGATTGTAAATAAACTAAGGTATTAAAAGCATTTTACGATATACGGTATTATGAAAATTCAAAATGCGAGTAGAATCTATGTATTGTCCCTATGTACCACTGCTGAACGTAAAAGTGATAAGTAGGTATAATTAGCATCAGCAGATCATGCAGTAGGTAATTTATTTCTGTCTGTCTATACTTGATAACAAGAAAATGTAGTTTGTAAATAGTTAACTACATAATACATCGTATTTTGTTAAATACCTTAACCATTTTCAAACCACAGTGTTTATAACTAACTAGCAAACCGGCGCAACTTCATCTGCGTAGTGAAAAATTAAAATGAAGAAAATATCGGACAGCCGTTTTACCAGGAACAAATGGATAGATAAAAACCAAAAAATATATTTTGTAATTTGAATATTACAAACAGAGTTCATTTTAACTTATATATATTAATAAAAGTAGCTTAAAATATTAACTATTATTACCTGACACAAGTTCCATGACGATCATGATGGGTTGTTTCTGCACCGCGATGCCGATGAGCCGCACTATATTGGGATGTTGGTACTGCTTCAGAATCCTTCCTTCCTGCAGGAACGTTCGTTTCTGTTCCTCCGGGAGCGCCACTCGACACGTTTTGACGGCGACCTCTTGTCCTGTTGTCTTTAGTTTCGCTTTGTAAACATCGCCGAAGTTACCCTGGAATGAAATGGGAGGTTAACTTTGGTAGTTTTTCTTAAAAATCGTTTAAGTTCGAATATGAAAATGTTTTTTTTAAATGCCTGTTAATTTTCACAGTGATTAAATATGAGTTTCGATAGTAAATTCATATAGTAGTAGGTAAATACCTTTCTATTGACATTATAAATATTGTCGTTATTGGTTACTTTAGTCTCTAACACATCATGCTGTTTCGTTGGATATGATTGACGTTGAGTGTGAATGGTAGAAAATTTGATGGATGATTTATCCAATAACTTAGGAATCTTTACTAAAATTCCAATAATGTTACCTATGATAAAATAAAATAACCCGAAAAAATTATGTTCAAAATTCCCTTCTGCCTACACATCGGTAAAGTTTACCTATTTGAAAATAAATAAGTTCTCTCACCCGTCCAATCTTATCAAGCAACTGCACATCATCGTTGTTAAGTTCCCAGTTCTCCCGGGGCACGGCGCGTCGCAGCAGGGCGCCGGAGCGGGCCGTCACCGGGACGCCGCTCGCTCGCTGCCACGCTATCAGCTCAGCTACTGACGGAAATGATGCGCCTTCAAAACGGTAGTGACCCTGGATATAATTTAAAGCGGTTATAAGTTGTTATAAGTGTTTGGTGGAAATGGTGAGGTTATAAGTAGTGTCTGGTTGAAACGGTGAGGTTATAAGTAGTGTCTGGTTGAAACGGTGAGGTTATAAGTAGTGTCTGATTGAAACGGGTGTAAACTACTATAGTATGGTTGAAACAGTGAAGGAAAGGAGTAGTATCTTTGTCGGAAAATGTTTGTCCGTAACCCTACGCAGCGAGAAAAATAAGCGATAACTTGGTAATAAAATTATAGTCACAAAGTTATAATAATCACTCTGGTTTTAGATCAACACGTTTTAAAGGGCATCCTGTATAATGCCATCGGTACCTACACTTTGCTAACATTACTGTAAGATAGTTCAGCTCTTGGGGAGAGCTTTAAGTAACATTTTTCCTACTGAAAAGCAACATACCTCAGGAGTAGTCTGCACAATGAAGTGTTTGTGCTGTCCCCAGCACACAGACAGCACGAGTTGCCTCGCGTGGTTGCGCGTGGTCTCCCGCACCAGGTAGTCGCCATCACTGCGCAGTAATCGAACCACCTCCTCGCGAGGAAGCACGCCGTGGAACCACTCCTGTTCCACTAGAGATCGCTCTGTCTCACTCACACTCACCTGAGAAACGAAATGAAGAATGAAACAGAAATTTTGGTGATGTTTGCCCTTTAGTTTTTGGCTGTATGGTACTTCACTCTACTTAGGCTCCAATTTTACGAGCGTTAACGTTTTACGTTGAAATTTCAGTCTATTAAATTTGTGTTCCTAACGATCAAAATTGAAATATCAAATTGCATCGCTTCTCAATAAAGTAAAGAACGAATCACAAAAAATGTGTTTAAAAATGCGTCAGCGTCCTAATTGTGTGTTGGTTCATTTAAAATGTATGAGAGACGATCCAGGCGGATTTAAGTTGTTCCTCGTAAAAATGCGTGCTGCCTAATACTGCATTTTGATCATTAGACGCAGGGTACTGAATAAAATAGGCTGAAATTTCAACGCGTGTAAAAATGCGCTCCTGCGTGGGTTCCCTTAAGGTCGCTGATAAATAACAGAATAATGTATATAGAGCTTGAGAATTTTGTGGATTGTACCTCATTTGTAGAACTGACCTAATTAATTTGTTTGTAGAGCACTCGGAGTGATTTGTTATAAATTATCATTTTTCTTAAGTTCAGAATTTAGTATAACTAAATCAACACATATACACATAGACAAATAACACGGTGTCAAAACAACTTAAAAATAACAAGAAACAACAACGTTTTAATTGACAACAACACAACCACACAACACACATGCATTAAACATGTTATTAGTACACAGTGTACACACAAAACATTATACAACACACTGTATTAACCACAATCAAAATATAACCTCATATTCTTTCTCAAGCTCTAGCTGCAGCTGCTTCAAGCGTTTCTTCCTCCGAGGGATCACGTACGGCGGCGGTAAGTCGGCGTGTGTTATGTACATCGAAAACGGATCCATCAATCGTCCACTTTTATATTAAACGGGTCATGATCCCTAACAAAGTTTAACTGTGAAATCAACGCGGGGAAAACAGGATGGAGTTGACGCCAACGTCTCACTGAAACGCACCGAGACGCTTCGTCAACATTCACGAAACGTCACAAGTGACTTCACCTTGATTTTGAAATTGTGTTTTAACGTGAGCGGATGCTATTTTAAATTTACACAAAAGCGTTCGAGAGAGAAGTTCGTGCGGTGCACAGTGACGCGGTGGCGCTAAAATTAGCGTCGTTCTGTTCCGTGGTTCGATGAGGCAAGCGACATGCGTTAGTGGCACTCACCACACAGCTACAATCTACAACGCTCGCTCGCTTTCTTAGCCGATGTACAGAGACATCGTAGCGCTTCCTTAAGCGTCGCTTGACTCTGATCCGTCTACAGCGGAGTGTCAGTACCGTGTCCGCGGGGCCTTCGCTGCTGCTGCGGAAGGTCTTGGGCGGTAGCGCGGGACTACTGGGGGCAGACTTCCGCCGGAAGGGACGTATGAACAGCCTGAAGAACGGCTTCGGCGGTATTATAGAGTGGAGGTGCAACCGTAACGCGTCCATTGACGCTTTCGAGTCGAATGATGAACGATCCTGGATTGATAACCATCACCACATGTTAAACCCCCTTTTAAACCCTTCACCTTAAATATGATGTACAGAAACAGATACCGAAAAATATCTATACATCAGAATCATTATCACCAGAAAGTAACAATAAATTAAAAAATAACTGGAATGATATATAAAAAGTATTATGGTATCGGTTTCTGAACACCCTGTAAACACAGTTCTCAGAAAAGAGTATAAACATGGTAGGAGATTACGACTGTTTGACTATGGCACCATTTACGATCATCACAGATGAACTTTAAGTTACGAATGATAAAATAATTGATCAACAAACCAAACTTAAGATTTAATAAAACCATATTCCTCTTTACTTAAATTTCACATCTCCCACCATATTACACCCTCTCTAACACAGTTGATTCCATACCTGATGATCAGGAGAGCTTCCATCCAAGCTGTCTACGCCGACAGTCTCAGCCGAGAGATCAGGACAGCCGCTCGGGGCCTCCTCGCAGCCGAGCTCAGCCAGGGCGGAGCGGATCATCTCGGCTTGTTTGGCACACTTACGTTCCGCTACACGCAGCTCTAACAACTTTATAGGTTCTGAAGTTGTTACGGGTATGGGAGGCGGTGAATGCCTGTGGGAAATAGAAAAAATATTGGAAATGTTACATTTATAACACACCTACTTAAAGCTTTCTATTTAACTTGTACTCGATGGTAGGTAAATTGGGGTGGAATTGTGCGGGTAGAATTTACAAGCTTCTTCTACTGCTTATAAATAACATACGTTTTGACTTTAAAAGTCTTCTTATCACTATTTTGAATAAGGTTCATCTAAGTTCCATGGAATATGGTGGAAATATGGTTCTTTGACGGGAAAATGGATGTCTTAATAAAGAACAAGTTTAAAAATTACGGCGTATGACAGGCACGCTTAGGACATGTAAGTAATCACGAAGAAACTGTGAGAATGAAAAGTAATGTAAAAGAAGATACATTCCCAGCCAAACTTACCTATCAATACCATTCACGCCGTTCCTAAGACCCGTATTATTATTTTTGCAGACACCGTTCCCTATGATCTCTGGTCCCTGAAGAGCTGTTTGTTTCTCCCTATTGTCTTGTAACGTCGCCTCTAGTTCCGTCAACTTTTCCTTCAGCCACTCAACAGTGAGATTGTCGACTGTCAACTGGTTCGGTTGTAGTTTACCACTCGTGTCTTCGACTAGGCTCTCGTCAAAGGTAAATGTAACTGGTGTTGAAGGTGGAGATCTGAGGAAGAAAGGGAATTAATTAAATTTAGTTTTTAGAACAATGAAAACTAATATGGTAAGAGTAATGCTGGTCAGAAACGGTAGGATATACCTGCCAGATTGCAATACTGTTAACATACTAATCAAGAGAACTATACATGCCGACATATCAATAAAAAAAAAACAAAAATAACCTGGCGTGTACCTATAACTGTGCAGATTATTCTGTGCGTGTATTTATGGTCGGCATTAGGAAAGAAGTTATATCTTTGGATTAGTACAGGTGGAAAACAATGATAGACATCTGCTAATGTGTTATTAGAAGTTAAAAGAAATGATACGTAGATTATATTTATTTCATACAACTATTTAGACAAATAAATAACATACGAATCTACGGCAAATTAACTTGTTCATTGAAACAGAAAAACATTTAGTAAATCAACTCAGTACGGTTAAAAATAGATTTCCATTAAATAAAGCTAATAAACATGTATAAAATAAATTTTAAACAAGTAGGTGTGTTTGAATTACGCTAAACTCGACCGGATTCTTTACGTAACGATATTTTGGAGTAATACGATTTGCAATTTAAACAAATCGATAGAAATATTTGTAGTCTTTGAATTTTAAAGTAATAGAAAATGTTAGGCATTACGATTTACTAAATTTACTTTTATGTATCCTACATTGTTAGTAAGACCAAGGCACTGTATAAGAAAATTTGTATTGGGACACCGCTACACCGCAGAGAAGGGAGATTCTACTTGATTTTACTGAAGCTTACCATAAATTATTAAATCAACATTTTGATGGTCCCATACTATTATTATTTCATAAGCCACATTTTGGAGAGTTATTTCTAGTATTGGACTTTTCATTTATAAATACCTGTACTATTGTACTGTTTATAAAATTACAACTTAATATATTTAAAACTTACTTGTACTTTTCTATAAATTCTTTGTACTCGTCCTGCGGCCTCAGGTTCTGCACCGTGCTCTCAACTTTGGTCTGAATCTCTCGGAACTTGTCCGTGCTGTAATCTGACCTCTGCACTACTTCTAATAGAATGCCTTTCCTGCAAAACAATAGCTTGATATAATATAAATATTAAAAATATTGAGTGTAAATCAAGGAAGGTTGAGGTGGGTTTTTTTAGGTGGAGTTAATCGACTTTAAACCACCCCGCGAGTGAGATATGTGAGAGTTGAATCGCAATAAAACTTCCACAACCGCTCAAACTCATCAGTCGGGGACGCCCCCGACTGAGACCATAACCCAGTACAGTGTTAACTGGGCTGGTGCCCCCTTCTGAAGATGGGGAGACCGTTATCATGTTACAATTATCTATAGTGTGTACCACTAAGATTTTATTGCCTACGGTGAAAGTCCGGATCAAAAACAATCTTGTAACATCTTGGTCCACTTCGACTCCGGCAATAGATGATGTGATAATAAGAAGCTTGTGCTCGAAACTAGATGTAATCTACCCGCCTTGCCTACTGTCTGCTCTGTATGTAACGTACCAAGAAGTGGCAGTGGCTTCCCCCTGCCGCCGCTGCTGGTCCAACAGCGCAGGGATGGCCGCCGTCCGCAGCGCTCGCTCGCATTCCGTCGCCTCGGCCAGCAGCAGCACGTATTCATTGTGTGCTCGATGAAGCCTCCTGCATGCTTTTCCATATTTGTCCCTCGTCTCGTCTAATTTCCGACCTCCTCTGCTGGTTGGACCTGAAACCAGTGGATGTATGTGTCAGTTTTTGATATACGGCAGTCAAAGACTGTTTTGTTCTTACTAAGTCTCTTTAGTAGAAGTGAACGCTTTCTAATATGGCTCTACATCACTGGTCTCCATATAGAGATATCAAATAAGTAACCTACATATTTGTATTAAAAAAACTTTACAGCAATTTGTTTTATTTAATGAACAGACTTTTTAGGCCAAAAAATGTAAAAAATCACACTAAATCTAGCAAAGACATGTCTTTTGAAAATGTAAAACTAATTTCATTCCATGTAGGTTTTTCCATTTCGTCAATTTTCCAATATTAACATTATGAAGCAAGACCCTACTTAATACAGTATCTGTAAAAACCAGAAATCAGTAGCGTAGGCTGATAAAACTGGTTTTATTTAATACTTTTTTCCTGTATTTCGACTAGATTGATACTTACACTTTAAATAATTCTCTTCGAACTTCGCTCGCATCTGTTTGTATGACTCTAGACATTTTTGGTACTCGCTCTGCTTCCTCTGAACCTCTTCCGATAACTGCAAAAAAGTAATAAAACTTTTTAATTCCTCTAAAAAGTTTACATTCGTCTTTATCTTTATGAGATTCTTATTTTTAAAATGCCGTCTTCCAAAATGGACGCCGAAGTACATTAATTGATTTTTAAAAGGGTGATTAAAACCTCGTAATATTTACACAAGATAAGTTTTCCAGTTTAGGTACATCATTAATTGGAGCGGTATGTACAATTTATATTTTAACGTAGGTGGCGAATCTTATATTTTTCCTGTTTTTATGTACCTATGCCTAATCAAAAATCATTCTTGTATTATAACTTTGTTTGGATCATCACTTTAAGATACTTAAGGGTCTATAAAGATTTGAGAATTTGAATAATTTCCCAATTAATTACACTATGTAGCTACAAACATCAACTCTGTCACTAGGTTTACTTTAATAAGGTTAAAGCAAAAAATATTATGTTGAAAGCATAGAATTATTACCTCATTCCATGGTTGAAAGTACGAAGAAGACGTTTCAATGAAGAATCAGACAGAAGAAACACACAATAAATCAAAATATTGTCTAATTTGAAATTGAATTGTTAGACACGTGATTGATACCAAAAACAAGTCAAGGCGTCAATTGATATACAAATATTATTTTTCTACTACGCGTAAATCGAGACCAAAATAAATTATTGAAACAGCTGTATTGATGTTGAACTGAACGTTTTATTTAGAATACATCAGCTAATGTGTGTGGGAGGAACAATACATCTCGTGTATCTAAAGGTTATGAATAAATTTAAAAGAACTAATAATTATTTCATCACAGTTTCATCACGCGCACAAGATGCAATCGCTATGAGTATACCATTTGATTTTTTTAGAATATGTATTTTGACAAAAAGCAATGAAACTACTTATATTGTAAATGAACTATTCCTTGTAGTTATACGGTGTTAGGTGGTAAACTTGTAGATTTATTTTGGGGTAAAGAAAACTAAAGTAGCTAGCATGTAAAAAAAATTGTTATGGTTTCACTTGATCGTAAGCATGATTAGAAAACTGTTCTACGTGACCACGAAAACGAAAGTACTAGAAACGTCTCCACTATTCAAATAACCACGAATATAAACAAAAAACTACACGTCATTATTACCATTTTTTACACTGTGCCTCGATTGTAAACCAAGAATGATATTGATCGTTTAAATAATCATGATGTTGTTCATACCAAAATCTATAAAGTAGATATTACTAGATCATTTCAATAAGAATCTTAAGGATAAACAGATACACCAAGAGTGATAGAGACAGCTTACGGAAAAATGAAGATGAAGTCGTAAGTAAGAAGTAATCGTAAGCAAGTACACAATCTCTTCTTAATTATAATACTAGCTGCTACCCAGCATATACAGCAACTAAGATTATACTTTATAAGAATTTTAAATATTTTTTCTCGTCGTAAAAACAATCCTTGAACTTCAACGAACATTTAAAAAAAGAATTGGCCAAATTGGTCCGGTCGTTGTTGAGTCGCGCTTAGCAACACATTTTGCGATTCATTTTTATAGTATGAAAATTAATCGCTGTTGTGTTGCTGCTGTTGCTACAAATATAAAATTTTAATATTGAGAAATTAAGTTGGTCCCAACGTACTTTTATTATAGACAACACTTGATAACTCAATTTAGCTTTCAGAAAGTTTTCTCACGATCACTTCTCTGTCTACTAATTAAATAAAGACTTGATGACACCTCTATAATGTTTTCTACGGCTATTAGTATGCGGTTCCGTGTTTTACAACCGTCATTATTAACAATTAAACGCTAATTTCAAATTACAGCTTGTCCTGTCACAAAAAACAGTACGCATGGGTATTTTTTTTCTATTTCCTATGTGTAATTGGTCATTTAAACTGTTACTTTATAGTATTTTTTACCTGTTATAATATTAGTAGATTCCATCACTTATGAAAACACGAATTATTGAATCTTCTCGATAAGACACCGTACAATCAGTGTCTTTCTAAGTTTTAATCATATTTTAATTACCTACTGTTCTACAAGAACTAACAAACCATTTCTTTTAAAATTAAAAACTGGTATATAGTCTACTTAAATCTAACAAAAAATGTTAAAAAGTAAAACTACAATTATTCCTAAGAGGAAAACAAACTTATTCAATTTGTCGATAGAGCTTTTCTATGATAACTCATGTAAGTATGCGGTTCGACCACTTCCTAAAATATTTGCTAGCAATAGCCACACTTAAAACAAATCGAAGCCAAATTTATTACTCAAACAAGTGTCAGCCAAAATGTTTACTGATAAATAAATCATTTAGCACTTACAAGTGGAGCTATTTTTTTAGCCGTTAGCACTTAGCGTCTAAACTTTAAGAGCGCTCCGGAAATGTTTTGAATTCACTTCTCAGTTGAAAACTAATTGAACATGGCAAAAAATCGTTACATGTTCGATATTATAATGTTGACGCTTTACAAGGACCTGACTGATTTAAATATTTGAAATGCTTATTTTATTATATGTGTAAAATAAAGAAGTTCTCTCCTCTTCCAAACAGGACTTCAATCTAAAACATCAGTCATACAGGTAAATAATTTTATTATAATTCATAACTTCAACCACACCATCCACATCATACAGCATACAGATCCCCCAAGAAGCAATTATACTTAAATTAACAAGCAAGAACACTTTATACAGAGAAAGATTAAATTTATCAATTTCATGGATAACTAACTTAACTTCCACTCGCCAAGATCTCGATCTTCCAAGAACAGATTTGAATCGTTCACATATAAACCGGAGTACTTTCTGCTGCTTTTTATTATATTAGCTGGTATCGTTAAAATTAAAATTTCTAAACATTAATTCACACAAGATTTGATTTGCAATATATTCTCAAATGTTATTTCCTTCTACTTTACACTCTCTCCAGTCTCCATCCTAACATCATCTGATTCTACCATGTCCTAAATAACTAATAACTAAAATTGAGCTCTTCCACTCCACAATTACAATTAATTGGAAAGGTAAATGAGCGACGGTAACCGCTTACCATCAGGCGAACCGTAAACTCGTTTATTAAATCTTACTAAAAAAGTATAGTTCAAACGATGACACTTCATCATTACTTCTTCAGTTTACATAAATTATGTTCATAGGCAGAATACGCCTATGAAAAATCAGAAAATGAAAAGGAATAACAACGTCTAATCATAGTGTGTCGAATGCTTCGCTTCTATTATTACGGCACCAGCTTATCAGCTTAGTCGTACAAATTGCACGATTAAGTACTAAGTACTTACTGTACAACACAAGTCGTCTTAAAAACTTCCACAAGATAATTTAATTTAAAAAAGGTCAATTATGGGTCCTAGATAACATTGGTGATTTGAACCGCACGAGAAAAGCTTTAGCTTTTAGTAAAACAAGCATTTTATGTACTTATAAGGATGGTAAAGTTTTATAAAATAAAGCAATTATATCATAATTTTATTATAAACAATATACCACATAAAATAAGTGTTTCTGGTTCACATTATTTATACTAGTTTTCCGCTGACGTACGCTGTACTGAGTAAAAATATTTACATACCTATAAAATGTATGATATTCGTGGTATAAAAATAGAAGACAATGCATAAAACATTGCGTCAATGGTCAATTTGAATAATAAAAATTAAGAGAAATACGAAGTTAATTCCTAATTAAATATACTTTAAAAATCACATTTCAAAACGATCCCATCAATTAGGTTGTAACCTAAGTCTTAATAATGCAACGACAAATACTAGAAACAAGAAATTCGATAATTGATTTGCACTGTTTAAAAAACAACAAAATGTGTTATCGTTAGACAATAACTATGGTTTTTTTATTGATATTAAGTTCTACAAACCGACAATAAATTAAATAAAATATAAAGATTTTATATTTTCCTTACAAATTACAAATTCCGTTAAAGTAGAAGCATAATAGTTGATGGAGAGAATATAAATCCTGAGATTCGCTAAAACCAAATATTTATAAGACAAAACTAGAGAAGACCCACAATTCTAAAAACAAAAGAATAGCGTTTTGTAACAAAACGACAAGAAAATAAATAACGGTTTAAAAATGAACTTCTGTATCGACCATGGTACTAATAAACAAATCTAGACCGTTCACAAGCAGCCTAGATTAAAAATAAGTACAAACATTTCGTCACAATAGCGTAACGTTGGAACAAAGACACGGTGACCCAGTTTGATCAGATGTGTATTCTTGTTCTAAGCTTAGAATACCACGTGGTTGGCGACTATAATGATATAGAAATAAGGCTTTTTAAATATTGAAGAGTTATTGAAAATCTAGGAAACGTCGAGGATACTTCATATCGGCAATGTACGAATGTGCATAAATAACACTTTGATCGTTTTCTGTGAGAAGTAACAATTCGAGTCGATTCCCCGATTGCAACTAGTAGTGTTGGATTAATAACTAAGAATTAAGACGATAGATATTAACTTTTAATGTTTGTGTCGAAATCTGATCCATTTACTAAAAAAAAATGTAGTTTTAGCATCAATTAAATATTATAAATTCAGTGAACAATAAACAAAAATAATGGTATCTTAGTAAAAGTTGGTAGGATTAGGTAAAGACAGTGATTTTACTGACTGAAAACTAGTACCTCATAATATTAGTTACGATTTTCTTCAACAGTTGTTCCTACTCTCTCTACACATCGAAAATCTTCAATATATAATTAAAACAGATTAAAATAGTCTTTCGCTTCAGATCTTGTAACATATTGATCACACAGCGACACCGAGCATCATCGACTAATTCGTATTTGACGTCATACTAAAATGTACATTAATAAACAGAACCAGTTGGAGCTATTAGGATGTGTCTTAAGATTTTATGCGTGATTTTACAAATTAACAGTGTTACTGTTTCGCACAAATTTATCATCGTGAAATTGCGATATTCTCCTTGTAACTCTGCTTCCTCGATAAGTATTTATTACTGCCCACAGCTGATCTTGGTTTTCTTACAGTATAGGAGCAGATATATTGCAGGGCACTTGCATAGAAAGGGTTGGAGATTTCTAGACTCTTCGTAGTGATTTTAAGGTTTTCCAACATGCAGGTTTCTGTCGTCTTGAGCATACGGCTCAACTAATGGTCCTCATCTTAGAATTACCTACAAATTCAAGTGACATGCCCCTTGTCCTGTTTTATATCGAATCTTTAGTATACACAGACAAACAAACTCTTAAGCTTTTTAATATTAGTCTACCTATAGTTATAATAAAATGGACGGTCAACCTTCAAAAAGTAATAACGTCACATCGCGGCATCGGTTAAGTTATTAAATTATTTTATGAAGCACGTTTCAATATTTAAAGATATGTCATAAAAACATACATATTTATAGGAATATAAAATGACGTAGGAAAAAATAAGGTTTTTGCTGTTATTGTAATCATTTAAATGGTCACAACTCACAAGTATTCAGATTTGTCAATTATTTTAATTCAGGGAAGGCTTTTTACAAGATTCTTTATACTCAACTACATACACCGGAGTTCATATTCTTCACTGTTTTGTCTATATTCCAGAAACAAACGTAAAAAAAGATCCAATAGAATAAAAAAGAATAAACCGTTTTCCCGTCAATCTACAAGGAAATGAGTATGACGCTCTTTTATTTCGAAATTTCCGACATAAAATGATACAGACTAACATGACCTCAAAACAGAACGACACAAAATCAACAGGCTATAAAACCCAAGGTGTACGACCTCATAAAATCATTTCGGATCTCAATACTTAGTGATGATGACGAAGAAAAATCAAAAGTAAAAGACAGATTACATATTTAACGAGCGGCTTCTCAAAGACTTGCATTGGATGACAAATTACAATCGTAATTACTTACTTTCAAGAATGGGACGTCAGCGAAACCACAATACTAATAATTTACAGAAGACAAAATCATGTACCTCATTTTAAAAAATGTATTTACACTGACATTCGTAGTTGGAATTTTTTTTTGCTTCGTAGATAAAGGAGTGATGATGTGGTCACCCTTGTCCATGGACAGAGCAAAGTGACGCCGTAATTTTTAAACTGACTTGAAGAAAAATTTACGGCGTGGACTATGTTCTATAATTAAATGATTTACCTAAAATATAAAATTCCATATAAAAAGATGAAGTCTCTTTAAGCTGATAAAAATAAAATAGATATGATCCGACGGCTTGTGTCTCTGAAAGCTCCTTCTATTATATTCATTCGTCAACTACGCTTTGTACTTAACTACTTTGTATTTAGTTTAACTTCTGTAGTGTAAGTGTTTTGTGTCGAAACGTACCCGTGAGAATATTACCATAACTTACAACGAATAATACCAGTTTTAGTTGTGACACTATGACTTTACGTGTTTTATAGTTTTCACTTCCTTTACAACATCGAGAACTGCAGTTTGTTTATTCTTGCTTGTCCATTTTAGTGATCTGCATTCTAGTCTTTTGTTCGCCAGTTATATCCAAAAGCACTGTGTTTAAAGTTCTCAGCGATAACAATATGATTTTCTTTAAAAAGACTATGGTATCGTAGAGATTGAACAACTACATTATACAATTTAAAACAATGTTCTTTACCCACTAAATCGAAGAAAGTAATTCGTGGAAAATCAAATTAGGAGAGCCGTTAGCTCGTCTGCCTACGAGCCAATAAAAAAGTCACCATTTCTTCGCTATCTGAAGCGATGCCACGAAAAAGGTATATAAGTTAGTAGTATGAAAGACAGTGAAGAAAAAACATACTACACCTTGTTTACGTATGGTAACAACAAACAACTTTCTTGTTTATGGAAATCGCCAGGTACATCCGCGCTCATTCCTTTGCTGTTCCACTCAGAATACAGAAAAGACTAGCACAGATCAAATCTGTATTCTAGAGCTGTAGCTGTTCAATTACCCTTCTTGACACAAAACAAATTTAATGAACGGAGTACTATGGAAAATAAATCAAACAACTCTGAGTACATAAAAGTATGCTAATTTAGAGCTTATTAAAATTTAATTCATACTTTTACTACTAAATAGTAAATAGTATAAAACAAAATCGTGCTTTATTTCTGACCCGACGAGATGAATTTTGAAGCAGTTTTTTAATAGGGTGGTTCAAGAGGAATGTTCATGTGTATACGCATAATATAGTAAAGAAACAATCTTAATTTAAGAGGTTTTTTGCTGAGTGAAACCTCCCCTTGTGATGCAAACGAAGTTGTGCGATGTACTAGTAATAACATAATATGAAAGCATCCGACGATCTCCTCGCGTTATCGTGGAACTTTTAACCTAAAGTCAGGGGGGGTGTCGCGACGGTAAAGTGTGCCGCAGTGCGTAACGCGTCGCGCCACCCCGCATAACCCCGTGCTAGGTTCTGACCTCAGCCGGGGTTCGGACGCTGAGTGTGAGCGGTTGGAGGTTTTAGTGAGGTTCAACTCCCACATACCGGGGATCCGGCGAGTTCCTGCAACTAAAACAAAAAAATAAAACCTAAAGTCAGGAAACATTAAGCAATAAATTACCGGCAAAACTTCTAAAACTGATACCTGTTAAATTCGTCGAATAATGTGGAACAAGTGAAAGTATTTTTGCAACTTGACCACAAATCGCCATTGAAGTATGAACTGTGATAAACTAAGAATTTTATTTTTACATTTTTTACCGTTAAACTTTTATTCTTTACTGAAAATAAACGTTGTGTAGTAAATTAAATTATTGTTCAATGCCATGAGTAAAGAAGACCAATTTCTGCCACCTATTTTATTGAACGACTTCCAAAACGGACGAGTTATCAATTGGATGGTCGTCAGGGGGTCCCGTTTTATTAAGATAGAACACTTTTGGATCTGTGTTTAAAAATGTGTATTTTTGACAAATACAATTTCAGGATTTGCTATGCGTTTTGCATGTATTTCTTTTCTATTTGAACTGATTTCAATGATTCTTTTTTTGTTTTCGCAAGCAGATACTTTGGGCACCGAGTATCCTCCTTTTTAGAAGTCGGTCAAAAAGTATTTCATGCTTTCAATGTCATGTATAAAAATTCTGCTTGAACATAACTGCATAAATTAATTTTATTAATCAGTTTTAGAGTATTTCCTAGTTATTTTCTGTGTGTAATAACAACTATCAACATACATTCCAAGTTATTCTGCAAAGGTTAACTTTATCACGAGGTCAATTATAATTAATAACTCATTTACAAAGTTCATCATGTCTCTCTTGATATAAATATCAATATTATCACCTCATATGCTTTAATGGATAGACTTTGACACTGGGAATCTAAATTTAGAATGATTGTACAAAAGCAGTCTTTGTGCATGACCTCTTCAATATGATAAGTGTTATAGTGTTAGGAGAAAGTGATAAACATTGACAATATCAAGAGCCTGAGGAAGACGATCGCTACTGCTAAAAATATTTACAACTACATATTATAATTTTTCTATGCGGGTGGGGTATGTGGGAGTTGAACCTCACTAAAACCTCTAACCGCTCACACTCAGCGCCCGAACCCCGGCTGAGGCCAGAACCCAGCACGGGGTTATGCGGGGTGGCGCGACGCGTTACGCACTGCGGCACACTTTCCCGTCGCGACACCCCCCCCCCCCCTTTTAATGCAAGACAAAGACATAAGATCCTATGCAGAATTCTAGTCGTCACCAACTAGATTTTATAATTTTTAATGAACTTACTCGTATTAATGCAGTTTTACATAAATCAACAATAGGTATGAATTATGACGAATATGCAAAGAGAGCAATTTATTTGAATAAATTATAAATAACAAACCACAAAAACTTAAATAGTCGATTGACGACCTACTTACACACGCATTAAACTTTGCTTTGTCAGTTGTAGGAGGAAAATCAGATGATTTTGCAAAAATTCCAATTAAATCCAATACAACATTCCATTTTTTAAATGTACACTGGACAACTGGACTATGAGTCACTTTGTTCCGTAATTTGCAATCAACTTTTTACTTGCAAATTATATAGGATACCGGCTGGAATGACGGGAAGATGACGTGTGTGACATTACGCATTCTCGACACGGCATATGTTGCAAACCATGGGAGCGATCCGCCATAATGAAAGCTTGAGAACGTTAACCTTTTCATAAGTTTCTTTCTCTATCATTATCGCGTACTGACATTAAGAAAATTAGGCTTTATCACACAATAATTGTACATATAATCTGCTATTTATTTTCGTAGTCACTTACCTATAGTGTACAACAGTATGTGTGTAAAATATATTACCTACCGACAAAATAAAGACAAAACAAAAGTAGTCTTATTTGAATATTGAATACTACGTCGTTTCCTGTATAAACCACATTTTGCTTTAAATTGTTTAAAACAGGACAAGTGAGTATGATAGTTTCATATTAATGTATTAATAAGAGGAATAAAATCCTATTCTTTGTGGTTTCGACCGCATTTGTAATGTGATCCTCTCGAACCAAAAAATAAGACGAATCAAAGTTAATAAAATCAGGAGATATTTTTTATTTCTATGTAAGTGGAAATTGTATGAAGTCTTGACCAATTAGTGTTCACCTATATATAACTAGCCGTTTTAACAACAAACTCACTCGGCAGTAGACCATAAGCCACTTATTGATGAATCAATTAATTATAAATCACAATAAAACCATTAGTGTATTACCCTCAATTCTCAAACAATTTGAATTATAGATAATTAGCAGTCAGATCCTTTCCTTAGCTATATTGTGCATAGCTCATACAAAGAATATTATCCTCAAACCCAAGAGATTAAATTTGTTTATTCGCAAATTATATCTTCGAGAGGCTATTATAAAATAGTCAATCCATGTGCAGCCGCCGGCAATAGTTTATCTTTTATGAGAAGACTTTTGGGTGCGGCCCCGGTCGGCTTTCACCAGCCAGCCGGTCGCCAGCCACACGCAACGTTAATCGCAATACATGATTGCCCGGCGACTTCCGGTACGACATCAGAATCCACAACAAATCTATACACCAGTTTATGAACCCAATATATGGTTTACCATTTAATATATTGACGACATTCTTCCCATACACAACTTGATGAGCATAATATATGCTTTACTATTCAATATATTGACGACATCCTTCCCATAAGTATACCTCTATTCTGGTATAAGAAATCTGTATTGTGTAAAGTTTTGAAAAGAGCCTTAACAGTAGGTCGACGTTCACTAGCGTTTGAATTTTATACGCGATTGTAACAACATAACTACGTGTATAGACTATCCCATGAGCAGCTCGTTTTTTTAAAACGTCATAAGCAAGGAATCGTCTATAATACGAATATCGCTAAATATCGGATACAATAAATGTAGACAGTTAAATGCCCTCAAACATAAACCTGTCAAAACCTTCTCTTTTATTCAGCAGCTACATTAAGCCTATATTGCATACTGGCATATATAGACAGTATCGAAAGCTGTACCTCATTCACAGAGCTCGGGTGTGGCGATGCAGGTCGCCGCGGGGAGTTTCCCACGAACCATCCCATAACCAATTAGATGCACCGCGTGTGCTTGGTGCATTTATATGCGCGGATTACCCATTTTCCTTATGTTAAGAACTGGCCAAAACATATAACTTCCTGTGACGATGTTAAACTAAAATTGATAAAAACTGTTTCGCACTCTACCTTGCACTAGACATTGGCTTGAATGTTGTCAGTACGGTGGTATCATTTTCGAGCAGTTAAACAGGACTGCACTGTCAATATAAATTTTTAAACTCTCTGTAACATAGGTGGATAAGAAGAAAAACCAATTGCTTACCCCTTTGCTTGTTCGTATAAGTCAGTTTTTGTTACTGTAATTTTTTCTCAATTGACACTACTTTATAACTTGCTTAATCGAATAAAATGTTGTATCTAATATTGTTAGCAATTTATTAATTAGCATTAGGAGTATTGCATTCATGCGTTACGTACTAACGACAAAACCGGCAACTTTCAAATCTAGGTCAAACAATTCTAACTCAGTCTAACCCGGTTCTACTTTCGAGTCTCAATTCACAAATACGCTCAACATTCTTAGATACTAACAAATTCTATGTAACATATTGTCCCGGAATTGTTTTCGTCATATTGTAAACAAAGTAAAGGACATTGACTTTGGACGGCATACCTGCACGTTCAAAGCTACCTATTCAAACGCATTTGCTGAAGTAAAAGACCCTTTGTTTATCAGTAGGTGGTCTCGAAAAGCTACAAAAACTTGAACACAGACTCGGAACCCTAAAAAGAATAAACCAACGGATTTGAGATAACGTTAATGTAAGATTAAAGCAAACATCATTATCACACTTCACATCCGTAGGTGACTTAATAGAAATAACAAAGATAAATAAATTATGTACTACAGATAGTGTAAACGAGAAAGTTCTTGGTACCGAACGTGCTACCAAACGTCTATTTGCACAGCTAAGCAAACTTCGAGCGTTTGTTGTTATCGTGCAACCATCTTAAGTTGAACTACTTAGGTTACCAAACAAGTACAATCATGGCAATCAGAACTGAGCTGCGGAGTTCCAAGATGACTGGTCGAATTATATCAAAGTGTGATGACGATGTTGCGCCAGTCGATGAAAAACAGTAAAATAATAGCAGCATTGTAGACTACGATATTATACAGCTCGGAACTGGGTCGGGTTGTTTACCTTACTATACACTTGTACCAACCTTATTGCATTTGTAACCAACCTCTTCCTTTATCTCATTATTTATCGCTTTTTAAAACAATACCATAATAGTGTCCTCTTAGCGACAAGTTTTAAAATTCCTTCCGTTTGAAATTAGTTTCAATAAATTAAGATCTGTGTCAGATAAATTGAGTGTGACCAATTTTCGCAATATCTTACGTGATCATTATTAAAAACACTTATGACACTATCTCGTTTATTCTAATCAATTTGCTTTCGGATTTATATCACCAACATACATAATCACTCCATGGTGATTTTAAATGGACATAATGTAGTCAAATGTTTACGACAGCGAAATTATAATAACAAATGAAAAATTTATATTCAACAATCATTTGATATAGGAATGTAGTCCGCGCCATCGGCACCATCGCTTGCCATCATTTGTAATATTACGTAAAACATGTTATAAATCTTTATTTAACAGGTGACTTTTACTTTTAATCGATCAGTATTCAGAAAGTTCGAATTTCAACACTCATAAAAGTGAAATAAATGACCATAGGCGTGACATTAATTTTTTAAACTATATTTTCATTATTACTGAAAAGCTTAATCATTAATAGACAGGTAATGATATATATAAACATGTAACAAGTATACGTATAGAAAGAAACTAAGATAGGTGACAATGAAAATGTTAAAGTAACGAATTTATCAGAGAACATTTCATAAAGCTAAACACGTAACTGTCGAGGGATCGAAGAACAATAAAATATAAATAACAAAAGCAACTGTTAAAGTTAACGAAATACGTCTGAGAACGGCACCGGCGAGCTTCTAAAGTTACGAGTCGTCACAACAAATAAGAGGTTTACACACAGACACACACAGAGACAAGAACAAGGACAGAGGCCTTACTGCTACAGGCTTTAGTCGATTTTAATTTACCTGCTTTTTGTTTTGTATGAAATTTGACATAAATGGGAATTAAAATCGTGATTGAAATTGAGTATTATTTCAGATATAATAAGGGAAGTATCCCAGATAGTAATATGAAAAGTAAAACACAGTATGACTACAGAATCTGTGGTATCTTTAAACTAAATATAAAACACCAAGTTCTGAAAAAAGCTGTTGAAAAAATCTAAACAAAATAAAAAAAACAAGTCACAGTAAAAAGTGCACTTTACATAAATAGCTTGAGGACGTAACATTTGTACAAGAATCAGTAGCTATTTATTATGTGCATTCAATGAACGGCTTCCTTGATCAATGAACTTGATCATATGCAATATTTACTTAAAACATCTATAGTATTGTGAACATTATTGTTTGCACTGCTAATATATTTATTTCAACACAATGACACGTCTCTACGTAATGTGACGACGACATTAGTAACCACACCACCTGTTAAATTATTATCAACGAGCTAATGTGACCAAATTTATTTATTTAAGTAAAAACGTAACTCGATTTCGTCCTATTTTATAAGTACTAAATTATATATTTTTTAAAGCTGGTTTTGAATATCAAAGAACGTCAATGAAAAGTGCATACTAAATTTTGCTACTCTAAATTTTGAAATTTTCCGAATTACTGTTAAATATGAAAAATGGTACACGATCCTAGTTACAAAGCTTCATAACATTATCAAAGTCTATACATACAGCTTAACCAAACTAAAACTATATGCAGCAAAGTATAAACCATCTACCTTCAAATAGATCGAAATTGTAACGATAAACAAGCAGGATACGTATCATCGGTTGGTGGCGATGGGTGGTCGACGCGAATTTCGGCAGAGCGGTTGTTCCTTGGACCGGTTCCAAGAAGGCTCGGCGCGTCGGCGGCAGGTATTGTGTGTGCTTCATTACCGAGACTTCCCTCTCTTCACCTCAGGCACCCCTGGGCCCCGGCGTGGGCAGCTTACAAGCCCGAGGCGCCAACAGAGTTCTAACTGACGTTTACACTTCAATTTGCAGTATACTTGCGCTCCTTCGATCTCTGATACGGATCAGCGGTCGGTGTTATGCCCTATTTTTTTTCTTTTGCAGTATCCTCTTTGTTATCTCTAAATATTATCCAAATGAAACTTTATGGTGTTCATTGTTCCGTATTATATCGTTTGAACTCATTAATTACCTTAGATTTACGCATATTCTTGACAGATCTTGTTTACATTGTTTTAATTATTTATTACTTCATTTTACTATGTTTATAAGGTAAAGGAACTTATGGGGAAAAATATTACAAAAGTAAATAATAATACACAGAATGTTTACGATATTGTCACATTATTATTGTGCTACGTCAAATGTGGTCGAATTACTGTGATAAATAATATTTATTGTTTATTTCATGAATTCTACGTGATTTACTAACATAATAACAACTAGTATAATAACGTACCTATCCTTTCTTAACACAAATTTAGTCGGTAAGACTAAATAAACCCTCAAATAAACCTAAATAGAAATAAATAACTATTAGGTTGTTATTATGTATTTCCGATGTCATCTCCAAAGGTATGGTCAAGTGTAATTCAAAACATGGAAATAATATCATTCAACTAATCTCTTTTTCGTTACCGACGCGCCATATTTCATCCTGGCAGCCATTGTCAATAAGAACCGAGGTCAGAAGCAAATAGGAGAAAAAATATTCAAAGTTTTTGTTTTTGTTTTCTTTTTCGAACACTCAAACAAAATAAGCTGAGGCCCAGTTGCTTGAATGCGCCGCCTTTTAAAATTCGAATTTCTAAACCTTTTTTTCTGCCCCATCTTTTCATTAATATATTACGTCGGACGCTTGCTGTCAATTTCTTTTTATCGTCAAGTTAGGACTGTACCTGACCGTAGTGATGCATACAATATTTCGGTGGGAGTCTATTGTTAACCGGTCGTGTGAAACATTGATACTTAATATAAATAACTCGGTATGATGACTAACATGTGATTTATTTGGACAAAAGAATATATTTTTATGGTAATTAGGATAACTCAAATTGATAGTGATATTATGTAAATAGTTTTGGTTAAGAATGTGTATAGTATAATAGGTAATGTTTACAGAAGTAGTTAGCATTAATTATTGAAACTCCAGTAACTTTATTGAGAATGACTCCAGTGAGTACAACGACACAGATCTAAACTAAGCAATTAGACATCAAGAATCTCAAAGGAAATTGCCAATTGACCCCTTGTTTGAACTTTGAATTCACGTCTGGCCGCTATTTATTGAACGGGTTATATAACGCTAAAACAGACTAAATTACATTTTATATTTTTATTACATTTAAATTATATTATTATGAAGAAATTCACGTTGTTACTGTGCAAGTCCAAATCTTAGAACAATTAACACAGTCCCACGGCACATAACCCAGATTTTTTTAATTATTAAGTAATTGTTACGTTATATCACATTTGAGTGATTTTCACGAACATCTGTAGTAATATTACGTAATTGAATAACACTGTTTAAAACCAGTGTAATTTTTACATATTCAATTGATATTTATGAATTTGGTACATTAGGTAGATACGTTATTGGAAACTTTTGAAATGCACTTCACATGTGCTAAACAAAATATTGAAGAGGACAGTGCAACGAACTATTTCTGTGGGTGCGACATCATCTTCGTAGAAACTGCGGGCTCTGAGCCAGACAAATTATAACCGAGTGTTAAACAGTTGCTAACTTTACGATGTTTTCGATCAACGCTGTACCAATCATCAATACATGTTTATTATTAACTAGAATATACAGCGCAATTTCGTCTTCACAAAACTTTCATTCTTGAATTCATGCCTTAAGTAAAATAATTTGGAATAATAATATCCTTTCCTACTGCTGAAGCTGGAAACCGAACAATACTTTGGCTTAGTGTCTTAAAGACCGTGTATCTGTCTCACTTGACATTGGCGAATCGTCCCGAGTCTTAGACGAGGTCCAGAATAAAAAAAAGAAGAAGTAGAATATCCTTCCTTTAAGTTTTCGAGTTGGATTTTCGAGCTTGTATGTTTTCCTTCTAAAACAGATAAGTAGTCATTCTGTACTTTGATAGAAACAGTTAGTCATCCGATGTGATTTTTTTTATTGCCTTGTAGGCAGGCGAGCTAACGGGCCACCTGATCGTAAGTGGTTACCGTTGCTCATGGACCACTGCAATGTCAGCGGACACTGCGGGGCCGCTACCTACGGCCTACGTTTAAGGACTTTCTTAAAGCCTCGTTTGACGAAGGACAAGTCATTTTCTGCTGCGCTGAATTAATTATTATTAAGTTCAAGACGTTACCATAAACAAAATGTTTCATGCGAACAGTTTTCGTTTGTGGTTAACTTACCGGAAAGGAATTACGCATTTTCTTATGAACTTCGTATTCTAACAAATATTAATTACGTAGACTTGATGACGTGGCTGTAAATGTTTTTTGTCTATACTAATACTAATAATATTATAAAGAGGAAAGATTTGTTTGATTGTTTGTATGTTTGTAATGAATAGGCTCCGAAACTACTGGACCGATTTCAAAAAATCTTTCACCTTTGGAAAGCTACATTATCCCCGAGTAACATAGGCTATATTTTATTTTCAAAAAAATTTGGGATCCGTATGATAATATCGAATATGTAACACAAGGTGAATGTAACACAAGGTGAATAATCGAAAACCTATTTATGCGTACGCTGCAAAAACTATTGACAGTAGAACAAAATGATATACTACGGGTTTTTAGGTATTTGTAAGACAAACAAAAAAATCCGGGACAGCATATATCTAACTATCATAGTTTAGTTACAATAACCGCTTTTATGTTGATAAAAAAAATATTTCGTCCCCCGATTGAATTTAACGTTAAATGAGAATCGTTATATTAACCCTTTTCCAAATTAAGTATTATATTATCAAGAGTACTATTATTATGTAGAAGTGAATTACTTTTTGTTTTATTCCAATCGGACTATTCGTTTAGAAGTTATCACGAGTAGAAAACGCAATGAATATGTGGGTGGGTGCACTTCGGGCACATAATAACGCGAGGGCATTGCGAGTACTGATTGAACCCCTTTGTAACGCAGACGAAGTTGCGCGGGTCAGCTAGTTTATTATATTGGAGTTGACATCAAGTATCCAAATAGTAATCATAGGCAACGTATTACAGACTTTAGAGGCATTAATGTTTATGAAGTTACCTTCAAAATATAAAATCTTTGCCTCTCTAAAACATTTCATTGCGATATTAAAACTTCAAAAATAATCATCATCCTTGAGACTGAAACCACATCGCTGGGGTTTCTCAGTCTCGGAATCATAGATCAGTGAAATGACTCTAACTATAGTCATGAGATTGTCTTAAGATGTAGTAATAAACATTTCCGAAACATAATTTTTGATCGTATAAATAGGAAAAATCTAAATGCATAAAATGCGCAGTAGGGCCACAGTTCTCTCATTAGTACGGGGAATCACTGAGTTCTCGTTTTCCTCTCACACACACAAGCAAAACAAAATTTCAACTATAAAGAGGAGAGACGATGTAAATATTTCATTTGCTCAGCTCATTTTATCAGTATAACAACACAAGATGAAAAAATGTTCGTTCATCGGAAGCAATTTGAAAATGGAAATGGTCCAAAACGAAACGAATTTGGAGATAATCGGGAATTACAACTACATCAAGATACATAAGAACTGCGGCAGTGTCACGATGATTGGCAACGAGTGCAGTATCGATGTTCTAGAAAACTATGGAAGAATCGAGATGATTTCGGGACTTGCTGCTGAGAGAAATTCATCAGCTGTTCCTGCACCCGTCGAAGAAAGTGCACTTGTACCAACTAAAATTAAGAAAAAACCTAAATTACTTCATACATTGTACAAAATGTTTATTTTTGTATGTAAAACAAATAAAATGTAATATTAATAAAACAACTATAAAATTTGGATTTTTATTTACCCCTGCAATTTTAATTATTCCCATCTAAATGATAACCAGCTGTTTAACAGCAACGATTTTATCATTTTACAGCCAATTAAAAGCACCAGGCCATTTAACTGTGTTATCATATTTACAAGTACTTTATCAGGATTGTTAATCAAATATCTTGTAGAATTTTATCTACGGTACGTATTGTTTGTTTTAACAAATTGTTGAAATAGTTTACAAATTGCAACCTGGTTATAACGAGGAATAAAACAAAACAATCTGATCAGTTTTCAATATGTTTATCCCAAATTAGGCTGTCCTTCTCTTATCAAAACTATTTTTACAATCCTACATCATTCTTTATCTTTTCAAAGTAACTTTACCAACAATATTTCGTTGAAAAGATTGTGTCGTATTTTCTGAGAACAAGTCTTAGTGCTGTTTATTTTAGTTGTGTCTAGATTGGGCTCTATACTAGTCTATACTCGTCTATTTCTCACTTTACGTAATATTTTTGTCGTGTCACAGAAAAATGAATGAATTTGGATCTATGCTAATAGATCCAAAGTTTTAGAAAAACAAATCATGAAGTTATTGAGAAGTAACCATAATATGCATGATCAATACATAGTATAAAACAAAGTCGCTTTCGCTGTATGTCTGTATGTATGCTTAGATCTTTAAAACTACGCAACGGATTTTGAGGCGGTTTTAATAGATAGAGTGATTCTTAAGGAAGGTTTGTATGTATAATAAATGCATAATATAGTAGAGAAACACTGATAAATTTAGAGGTTTCTAATGTGATGTCGTAAATAAGCACGTTTTTTTGCGCTTATATTGCAAACGCTGGCTGAACCCTACGAGATAGACCAAAATAATGTACTACAGTATTGTTCACCTTAAAAAGTTCAACAAAAAAGTCCGCGATGGTATATGTCTATCTCTTAGGGATAACCCAGCATAACCATTTTTATTCTTTACTAAAAAATGGTTATTTACGAAGTGATTTTAAACAATACAGCATTAATCCTTATCCAATTAAGTACCTTAAATAAATTGTGCATTTATTATAGATCAATATGCTTTTTACAGCATGTAATTTAAGTGAATATTACCGAAGATATTACAAATTTAAAATGCAGGGTCGTAGTTGTTTGCGCCGGGCGGCGCGTGCCTATATAGGCTACAATTTTTGAACCCCTTTGTAACGCAGACGAAGTTGCGCGGGTCATCTAGTAATAATATAAACAATGCATTTATTGTACCTTTGCTTTAAAATTTTATTGATAACATAATCGATAAATTTCGTATTAAAATTATTCACCTATTGACGCTTATTGCTCGGATGACTGGGATTCCCGTTACGTATAATAAGTCTAATATCTTTGAATATGCAAACAATAAGTACCGATTAAATAAATATATTAAAGAACGTGTTCTAAAGACGTGCAAACACAGTTGTAGAATGCAGGTAAAGGTTCAGAACTATTTACGTCGACCTTGATATTCGCTCGAGTAATGTCACAGATAATGTTATCGAAGCTAAAAGGAAATTCCGAGCCACTCTATCTACGGAAACCATGACAAATAAATGATTATTGAGTCAACTAAAGTATGCATCGATAACAAGTCTTTGTCACTTTTGTTGCATTCGGTAATAGTTCATTATGACTTCCTGGTAGGAAGACTTTTAGGTAATTAGTTCGATGGTTAACTTGAAAAGCGATTAGGTACTTTTATTTAAAAAGGGTACCTATTTTTTACAACATTCTTATTTTACTTGGAACTGCGTAATTATTACGATACATTATTATTTGATAACGTAATGAATCATGAATTTCATATATTAAGTACAAAATATACAAAATCAATGTCATATTATTAAGTAAGAATTTTACTGATTCTATAACTTACATTACCTTTAGTCATATTAATTGTAAGCTATAGAGTCTTATTGGGCGAATATATTTACATTTTAAAGTTTAACATTTATATTAAACGTAATTTAATGTCCGAAAATCAGTAGCAGGTCGTTCAGATCGTGGGAGATTCTTTGCCAAAACCTAGCTTCCTATTAAATTAGATAACTGTCATGGACTTTCACTTGTAGCGAGTTGATTTCACTTTCCCCACGTCTGGCCCACTAATGAGCCGATTCTGAATGTTATGCAACAATGGGTCTTCGATCGGCTGTAAACTGACCACTATTTACATCAAAACTAACCAACACAAGGCAAGTCGTAGATATCATAAGGTAGATTACTGTTGTAATATGCTCGGAAATACTGAATTAAGATTAAGTAATTGTTTTAAGTCTAGTATAGTCTAAGTAAGCTGATGCACAACCGCTTTGAAAATAAGGCGATTGTGCAAAAGGCACCTTCAAAATAGAAACCATCAAATAGATCAAATACCTATAGTACCTGCTCCTATTTTTTAAGCAAAGGTACCTACTTAAAATCCGTATAACGTCTACGTCAATGTGTGGGTAGCGGTTTTTCCACAATGTGTGGTCAAAACTTAAACGTCACATTAACCCACAAAACTTTATTTCAATAACGAGGAAAAATAAAAAAGGTAATTTAACAAAATATATAATATGTTTTCATATATTGTGACGTCGAATCGTGAATCACCGATTTTAATAAATTCTAATACTCATAGTTTTATAGCATAAATAAATTGATGAACTGCTCGAATATTACCGATTTCATACTTATTTAAATCAATTATGGACCGTAAAGGTTCTTCATAGGCGTCAACATGTACAAGAGCAACCAGTTTCTATGAAAGACAATGAATTTATATTTATTGTCGTAATTTAGGCATTTGTCACGGAAACTAGAGAATACAGAAATTATAACCAATAAATCATTTATCTACTTGAAGCTTTTGTATCAAGTCCCATTAAATCTACCTGAAGCACTAGGATTCAAAGAGTCGTTAGAGTTTTATGAAGTATCTATACTACCTATACGGTCTACTACCTATATAGTAGTTAGTTAGGACCGACCATAGTTGAGAGGTTTGGGGGAGGCCTATGTCCAGCAGTGGACGTCTACGAGCGAT
Source organism: Trilocha varians (assembly GCA_030269945.2). Taxonomy (NCBI): domain Eukaryota; kingdom Metazoa; phylum Arthropoda; class Insecta; order Lepidoptera; family Bombycidae; genus Trilocha; species Trilocha varians. The sequence goes on from AP028259.1 coordinate 3,187,045, forward strand.
CAATTATGATATTTATTTAGAGGTCGTGAATTTTACTTAATAATCATAAATAGCAACAGTTATGGCAACCTCCTATTAAACACAGGCCTCACCCATTTCTCAAACTTATCTAAATAATATTAAAAGAACCAGAAGCATTGACATAACAAAGGAATCCCACCTTAGCCATCTAGTAACACCACTTGTAACAGTTGACGTAACACGCTAATGTTATCGTCGTTATTTATTGGCGTGATGTCAAAATTTTAAGACATTCTTGAAATATTTGCCAAAGACTGCTAAATTCTTTGCTCGTCTCAAAGTTTTATTTTACATTCACTCATTTAGAGGTTAAGAGAAAGACAGTAACCTAAAAGGGAGGCAATTTTAAAGGTGCGGCTAACGGCTCGTTTTACATCAAAACACCATGAAATTTCTTCGATTTAGGTAATAATAAATTTGATGATATTAGGGAGAAAATTTTAATAGATTATGGCGGTAAATATCTTGAAATATCTAAATCAGTAGAGCAAGGGCAGCTCTTGTTTACATGCACACATGGAAGCAGTTTTGTTCGAGTGACCTGATTAAAATAGCGAACGTGTTACGTGTTCGGACGTTGCAGAATACTTCGTGAGATAATCCTTAGAAATAGTATCGTTTAACTTCGTAACCTTGAATAAAATACTTACCTATATAAAATATTTACACTTTAGCGGAAAAAAGAAAGAAAATATGTACTGATGGCGCAAATACTCATTCTTGCGGACACTATCGAGATACATTTTTTGTCTAATTTCTCATTTAATTTTTAGGTAACACAATTGTTAGTTTTATTTATTGATCCAACATTATTCGATGTTATGTTCCGTTTTTTTCAGAGTGCTATTTGTATCTTTTTCAACAACTTCTGCACTGATTGGATAACGGTCTTGCTTTACCCTGATATTGCTACGAACGAAGGTAACCACCGCTGACCATGGTATGGTTGTGTACAAAAAATAACACCTCAAACAATTGAAAGTGTAACTCGTAAGCATTTGCTTAAAATTCTAATGCAAAGTTTCAACTGTATATGAAGATGATTTATCGATTTGAATGAAAGTAGAAAGCCCGTAACATCATTCCAACAGTACAGAAAATCATTTTATTGGACAATTACTTTCAACTATGAAGCAATAAGATGAAAATTTTCTCAACGACTAATCGACCCAGTTCCCCCGTTTCGTCAACATGACAAACATGGACGATTTTCTAGATTTCCTTTACGCCACGTGTGTTTTAAAAGCCGTATCTAGACTACATCCGTTTAAACGAATCGAGATTGAGAACACTGTTGTAGATCGACATATGGCTACACTCCTACACAATCGTTTAAATTAGATATATCTTAACTGTTTATGCAAAATGAAACATATCATACGGGCTAAATTGCTTTTCATAATTCGAGGCTGAAAACCAATGTGTCGAGTACAAGTGATTATCTAAACAACTTTAAAATCTGTGGGATATTCGCTATTTAAACATTCATATTCGGACTCGGATTTGGATATTCATATAACGGATTCATAGTGTGATTTTCGATTCTAGACTATTTTAAAGACACAAAATTCTAAGATTTCACATTTTATAATAATAGCAATAAATTAGATTCTATCTTGAAGGGGCAGAACTGTTGACTACCAATTTTAATTTAGATGAGATAGGAGTAAGATGTTAAAAAAATAAAGGCAATCTCTTGACTTTTGTACGAAAGAGATGAACACAGATATTTTTCAAAAACTAATACTGGCATCTACAACAGCAAAAACTTGAAAATAATAGCAATAAAAATAAAAATCAAATAAGAAATTGGATGTGCACGCGCCCGAGGTGAGCGCAGGGCCAATGAACGATGACAGGTGCCGCGCGACCAATCCTGACGCTTTACTTTACACGACTTGCTTTTAAATCACAAAATTATGTCTTAAATTCTTTTCTAACTTATTAAAAAATCTCATTTTTAGTCTCGTGTTTATTATTTTGATTGGTTATAGGCGATATTGGATATTTGGAAACATTTTTTGCATTATGCCTTTGTTCTTTTTTTAGTAAATCCTCATATTTTACTTGAATTAAACCACCTGAACCTTTAAAATGTAAAAAGAGAACAACAATACGATGCTAGGAAATAAAGTTCATAGAATCAACTTATAAAAAATATCGGTCATTTATTTAAAGAGGTGCGTTCCCAGGCATACTAATGTCCTCCTGCCGCTTAAGCCTCTCAAGGTAACAGCGCGACTTTCTAACATTTAGTCATACCGTCTGAACTCTGACTACAAAGCGAAACCTGTTGATGCGAAACGTTAAATACGACACCATAATTGATTTTGTATTGTAAGAAAAGCTAACGGAAACAAATGGATATCGGATCATCATAATTTTTCTCGAAATGTGCAATGTGGGTGTTCTGAGAATGTAATTGGGTTTAAGATTCAACAGTCTTCAAAAATGTAATGATTGTACGACCGTTATTCTACTAAATAGATAGTTGTTAGTAGATGTTTAATGTCTATTAACTCTTTCTGAATTTTCATCAATAAGTTCTAACTTTTGAAATTGTAAGCTAACCTACTTAAAATGACTGTTTATTTACTAACAGGTACGTATTTGACTCCTATTGTTCAAACACATCAGCAACTAGGAAACAATGTAGTTCCCTATTCCTGGGTCAAAAACTAGATACGCCCATAAAGACAATACACGAACAGTGGTGAATAGGATTAACGGCGCCAATATCACATGGTTTATTTACATCTCGATGAGAAAGTTGGCACCGACCCAATCCTAAACGAGATCTGCGGCCATAACGCTATCTGATTATTTTTAAATCCTAATGCCGATAAACTTGTCTGAGGTTAACTAGAAGTTAAACCAAAAAACTATCTGCAATATTCGATTCGCTGCATTGAATGCACTGTGATCAACAAAATGACCTCAATGTACAGCAAAAACAGCTTATACTATTCGCTGAGACACCGAAAATTTGGAATAAAGATCATAAGCTAAAGACCTAGATTTTCCATTATTGTATTCAATTCAACGACCTCATTCTTCTTTTATTATTATATCTTTTCAGATCTTTATGATCTTTTTCAGAAAACCTGACTAAACAGCTAAATTATATTCACAGAACGATTCAATCTTCAATGCATCATCATGGAGCATAAGGTAGCATAATTTGTTTAATGGACTCCTTACTTGATCGATCATGACAATATATAGGTGTCCTGTAGTCATGTTGAAGGAAACAATAAAGAATATCAGTGATATGTCATTTTCCTCAATCCAAATGTACCTACATCACTACAGAAGTTACTAAACTAAAATGTACGTGACTGTTATTTGATAGGTTTAAACAAACACGAGTAGAATACAGAATGAGTCAGAAACAGTTATCAGTAGAACGTGATCGGATGTTTCGATAGTATATTAACCGAAATTGATAACTGGTAAAAATGGTAATCATTATTTAAATGTCAATTATCTGGAAATTATTTAGCCAATCAATGACCCACCTGAGAAATTAGGCTCAAGTTACATGAAGAACAACTTAAAGTAACGAATAATACCTGAGTAAACTGAGATGATATTTTGGTGTGGTCTTCTTGGTACACTTTACGTGCCTTTCGTCTTTCTGCCATAAGCGTCGTGAGGCGATCAAGTGCCTTCGACTCTAAGGCTTCTGCATTCGATTTGATGAGACGACTTGTGTTCTCCCATTCTTCAGTCATTGTACGCCATGCTGCCGCTATCACTGATCCTGCAAGAGATACGATATCTTCAAAATCAAATTTCAAAAAACACTTTGTAAACCACCTTAACGTTACTCCATATCCTAATTGACATAAAATTGCAAGTATCTGATTAAGAAGATAAAATTGAAAGGTTGATAAAGTATTTTTAAAAGAAATAAGGCGCTAATCTTATTTTGGAACTCTTTATCATTGAAAAAAGTCGAATCGGTCAAGTTACAACTTACATTGACAGAAAATTATTTTGTTAATATTGTAGTAGTACCTTTCATTAATGTTTAGTTTGTGGTGGCACCTCAAAACACAGATTTGCGCCTTTTAATAGTGTTCTAGTTTTGCCTATACTCAATATCACAAACCTAACAACTAACTTTACCGCTGAAGAGACAAGCAGATCGTATCTATAAGTGAAGGTAATGAGAAACAAAGGAAGACGATAAAAACGACAGACATAATTCAGCAAACGAGGTCCATCGTCCACCATAGAAGCTTCAGAAGCATGATTATAAATATAGGCTAGACATAGGAACGCGTGTAAATTTAAGCATGAATAGCCGGCGTATTATTTTTACTAAGAACTCACGAAGCGACTGAACCAACGGGATCGACAAGTTTTTGTATAGGTACGTTTATCTTTTTGCATCGATTTTAAGAAATGGTACTGCGCCAGGTAGATACTGTACCGGGCTTTAGTCTGTCCCAGTCTTGTTTGCACCAATTTTGCGAAGGCTTTGTTTTTGCAGCACATGCAATTTATTTTAAAAAAATCATTTTCAGAGATCAGACGAGGTAAAACGTATATTTAGTGGGAATATTAACTTTTAAAATGAAATAGCTAGAATAATAATAAAAAATAATTTAAACTGTTTCAAACGAGTCATTACTATAGAGCTAGTCTATGATCTTTAAAGCTAATGTTACGATTGCAATTTGTTTGAAAAAATCGTGTGTTTAACCTCCATGTTTACGAGCTATGGCTACTTTGTCAATAGTATTTTCTTCACATTCGCTCGTGTCTTCTTATTTTTTTTGCTGACGTTGTTAATTAGTTTACTATCTAAAAGCTCCGTACGTACACATAAAGCTTCTACTACTCCTTTTGCTTTGATAAGTTTTTCCACAAAACCTTTACCTTCGATCGACCCTATTAAATTGTTATTACTTGGTATAAGCTTCATTGTCTTTCTATTTGTACTTGTACCATCCCATCCTTAATGTTTTTCTTATGGTTCTAAAACTGCTATCATTCCATTAAGTGCCTATAAAGCGCTTTCTTTTCCATTAAGTTGTGAGGAAGACCTATTTGCAATGATTTGTTCAAAAGAATCATGGTTGGCTGCAGGGGCTCCAAATATAAAGAATGAACTCGTTTGCACAAGTTCTCAATTATTTTTACTGAGTAGTTGTTGATCGTTGTAGTTGTTGATTTTTACTGAGTTAGTGCCATTTTAATATCGATATTAATATTCTATCTGAAAATGATTGACGACCAACATTCAGGTTGTGGTTGGCATGTACGACAAAACTACACCATCAAGTAATCTATATTCCTGTCTGCCATATGTGCCAATAAAACTGCTATCTGGCTATTAATTCATTGTTGGCCAGACTTCAATTTGTCGTAACATTATATTGAAACTACTAATTATAAAAGAACATAAAAATAATAATTGATATTAGATTTTATACCTATTTTCGCAATTGTAGAATTATTCGGTAATGGTAAATTGGTGGTAATAAAAGTGTTTATATTTTTTAACGATTGGATTTTACTATAATATTTATATCCTACTACTTCTAATAATAAATATTATTTTTTTTATTTCAAGTTTACGTAATTGTAATTAAGTATTATTTTATTAAATCATATTTTATACTTACCCTTATAAACTATGAGACGCCCGAACCGTTGTGTAACAATTTGAATAATTTATTAATTAAAATTAATTAAGTAACAGATTGTCACCTGTAAATACATTGAGTAGATAATCCTAAAGTAAAATAAATAATATTGTATGTTGAGGAAAATAAAGTGATAAATAACCAGTCTCAAATCTAAATACTCGTCGCTGTTTCATTTAGTGACTGGAATATGAACCCTATTTTGAAAATGATTACCGTTTAATTCTTCACATTTGTCCATCTTCTGGCCCTGAGCGGCCGCGGCAGACAGCGCAAGCGCATATTCTCTATCGCTTTTCATTTTAGCCTGGAGGCTTCTTTTCATGGCTTCCATAAGCCTAAGCTCAGCATCCTGCCGAGCTAAAAGCGCCTCGTGTGCCGCCCTCCCCGCACCATTCGCAGTATATCCCATCGTGAACCACCCACGTCTACACTAAACCACACATCGCAAACATAAACACAACACAAATCACATATTTTTTTTTGTTTTCACACCAACACCTTGCCTTGGACCTCAAAGAAAATTATTTGGGGATAAACACGTAAAATTTCAACAAGTGCCTAATAAAATCTAATAAAAGGTCACTTTCAATAGTAACGTTTAACGAAGAAGAAGAGCACGCGGAAAGTTCGAACAATATCAGAGTACGGAACGCACGACCGCCCGCTAACCGGCAGCGACTCGAATGCCATCTATTGAATTGAGTCACTATTGCGTGGCGGACGGCGGTGGCCCACTCCATTCAGACGCTCACCACTACCAGTCTGAGCTTCAAAAGCCGAGGCCACGGAACTTTTGGTATTCAGACGCCCAATCAAAGCCTAAAAGGCTAAATCTGATCAACATTCTTGTTGCTGCCTAAATTAATATTTTAGGTTCGTAATTTACCTAGGTTTAGTCGAACAATTATTTGGATACTTAGTACATATAATATTTTTTTATTGTATCTATTATTAAAATATCATAGTTAAAATTTCAGCATCCTAGCAGACTTCTGTCGAAAGCATCAAAAACATAAATTACAAAGATAGTTAAAATAGAGAGCAACGCGGGGAGTTAGGCCTCACAGTCGCTAACAAAAACCCATAGAATTATTACCTCTAGGTAATAATTCCATGCATAATTCCATGCAAAAACCACACGAAGACCGTAAAACCAAAAAGGGAACGGACGGACAGAGCAAAATATAAAATAGTATGATGACGAAGGGAACTAGTGTCTCTCCGCATGCCCAGTCGTTTTAATGCATAAGTTTTGGTTCATACTCCACTCTCCTGTATGGTATACAATGTACGAGGTAGAAAAAGCTCCAGAGAGATGGAAAAACTTTAGGCAATACTTTTTTCCTTTAACCTATCTTGTTTCCTATAGAGATTTGATTCTTTAGTCTTAATTATACTTGCGGTTTGATATTACGATATGGATGTCCTCTATGTGCGTGTTGAATAAATGCTTTTCTTTCTTTCTTTCTTTTTCTATCGATAAATGTACATACAGGGTGTGATTTAATCGAATTGTAGCAGGTTCGATTCTAGGGTGTACCAACACAATTTAAAAAATCTATGAATGCAGTTGTGTTATGTTTCAAATGTAACGGAACTATTTGTTTCAGCAGAATTCGCTAAGACTATTATTTCAAGTACTTTCCCTGGAGGAGGCGTTTCAGTTCCACACTGTATACGATATGAAATTAATATAAACAAAGAATGGGTTCCAGTTAGCACTCAAAATTCACTTATTTCACCATCTAGGATTGTAGGTAAACATGACCTCGGAAGTAAATCTTGGAAGCTGTTTGTTGAAAGCAAGTGCGTCATTGCAGCGTCGAAGGTGAAACTACGAGGTGGATATGAATGCAGTGACACAACAAAATAACTTCACGAATTCCTAATTATTAGCGCTCTTCGTTACGTGCTGTTTTAGCATATACATTTATCATCAATAACAATTTATTTATATGTAAAATTTTAAAAACAAGATCTTGGATGTCATGTCTTGGCTATGGTTCTTCTTAGACTCCATCGTCAGATCAGCTCCATTGTACCATATTATTGCATTGTCATATGATTTCGGAATCCTCAGTTTCTTTTTTCAGAATCAAACGGCAATTAAAGATTAGTCAAATTATTGAAAACCTTATTAGTGGAAGGAGATGAACCGAGGTATAAGACATAACTAGGTACAGTAGATACAACTATATTATTGGTAGATTCAACTACTAAGGCTAGGCTTGTGTTCCACTGTTAGCTCAATATAGGTATAAGTTTTCTTATGGAAGTCTAGTACTTGCTACCAAAGAATGTTCATAAAAAAAACAACCCACTGAAACTTATATCTAGCAGTTGTTGAAAAATACCACGAATATTCAGTAAATGAGCCAGAATAATAATAATTTTCCTAAGTTTCTGAACGAATCCAAATTATACCAGAATTTCAAGGTGTTGCCAAAAGTTGAAAAATTTTCTTAGAGGTAGAAATTTGAGTTGACGGTCCAGTAGGGTGAATTGACCAAATAGGAACACAAGATGAATTAATATTTATTAAAAATTAATTCTAATTTTTGTTTATTGTTGTGCTAAACTGCTAATGCAAAATGGACACGATCAAAGACGCCAATTTGAGAAAAGTAGCTGTTGTGTCAGCATTCAACTTTAAACAACCAGTTAAAATAAATTGTTACTTTGTCACATTTTGACAAATATTTTTTACAATAAAGAAATAAAATCATTAATTCTACCATTTTACTATATTTTCACTCTAAAGTTTAATCAATTATGAATAGCTTTTTTTAAAGTTTTTTAAGTAATTTATGACAAGAAGATAAATCCGTTTACATAACTCGTAAAAGTTTTCACTAAAATGAAAAACAATTTCTTGTTAAACTTTACCTAAAGTGTATCTATGACCTCTACGGCTACTTTCTAGTACTAAAGTTACCCTGTATTATAGGTACTTGTAACGGATTTTCACATTCGCAAATTTAACATGTTTTCGCAAAAAATATGCTGAACGATTGTTTTAATAAAATTTAAGTGGATGTTAGAGTTTCCATCACATACAGATTGCTCTGAAAGAGCCGAAATAAAGTTCCCCTCATGCCCTTTCAAATGACTTTAATATGATTCAACAACAGCTGAAGTAAAACAGGATTCAGGACTTTGATAAGATTCAACAACAGCTGAAGTAAAACAGGATTCTAAAGTTCTTGGAGTGCTATTATTGCAAAAGTTTTTTTACAACTATGTAGCAGTAGATTTGCTTAATTCAATAAAATCGAATGTTAAATTTATTAATTGCAAATAAACATACATAACTTTTTATAAATACTTAGCATCTAATTAGTTAATGAGTCATTACTTAATAATAATTATGTTTATTAGTCTTGTAAACTATTTATAAAAGCTAGTGGTAGGTTTTAACATTTTACATCACGTCGTCAGTAGATTAAGTCGTTCGTGCAGTGGCAACACCGATCCCAGCCTTTTAATATGGCCGCTACAGGTTAGTTCATATAGTTTTGGCACGTGAAAAAACTTACAAAATTACGCTATATTCCTAATTAATTTTATTTATTTTAGATCTATTATTAATTGTATCACCATAACATAACGGACAAAAAAATTGTAAGCTTGTAAAAATGTAACATTTAATTGCTAACGTGTCATTATTTCACCTCTGCAGACGTTTAGATTTACCGCGTGGCCGCATTTTTTAACTTTTCTGCTATAATTTCTTTTTTGCGGTCTAAAATAACATGTAAATTTTAGCAAAACTTGCAAAAATATGTAAGTTACTATGAAAAAAGACCATGCGAACAGATGTTCACTTCACTAGTTATGCACCCGTGTCCTTACAATGTGTCCTTTTGTAACCGCTTTCCAAAACCGGAGCGAGTAGGTCGTTCACTCCATGCATCATCACTTTTCTTCGTATAGTCCTGTTTCAATTCTCAAACTGTATTTCAATGTAAAATTACAGGCAAGAAATCAAAGAAAGCAAAATGGATCAAAGCCGACATCACGAGCATCATAGCAGAACCGACCACAATCGCAACCACAAACAATTGGGCCGCTGCAGATGAGGAACGTAAGTTATAACATTTTTACGTCATATACTTTATTTTATTATCAGTTCTAATTGTGTTAATTTGCTGGCGTAGATTAGACGGTCCATGACCTGAGAATCGAAATTCCGAACGTAATTTTCTACTTGATAACGTTTGACCCGATGATGATGTAAAGGGTAATGGCAGGTCAATGTTAATCTCGTACTTGGGATGCACACGCAGAGCGCATGTCGCTCCCTTCATCCCGGGAAGGTCTGAGTAAAAGCCCCTGTGTTTTGTGAACATTCTAGCCGGATGCATCCTTAACAAGGATGATGAGCGAACCAGAAATGATGGTGCAATTACAAGTCGAGGATTCCGTATCTGTGGTAATATGGAAGAGACACAGTTGTTGTTACCATTGGAAACGCTCATGGCTGGCAGTTTTAGCGCAATTTACGAGATGGCCACCGCCACAACTCAATTCAGACTAGTCTTTCATGACCTGCTCCCTGTTTGTTCTGAGGGTCTTTAAATAACAACTAACTAATTAATGATTACCAGAAGTCATTATAATAGTTTGATAATGGCTAATGAGTTATTTATCATAAAATTTAAATAATGTTTCTGTTTTTGTCAGCGGAAACTTTTGGATATGCTTCACACACCCGAGCCCCGGTTGTGCTGCCCTCTGCCTCTCGGGCGGCACGAGGAGGCCTGGCTGTTGATGATGAGTCAATACCACACCGTCCACCATTCATTGCACACATCTCCAACTTGCCTTATGATGTTGAAGAGAGCGCCATTGCTGAACTCTTTGCTGGACTTAAGGTAAAAATCACGAGCCTTTTGTTGAAGTTTTTCAATATTATTTCATCAGAATTAGCCAAGTACATTGAGAAATAATTATCATTTATACTTCTAATAAAATGTGTGTTTAAATTCAAATGGATGGGTTAATTACACTATTATTGAAATTACTTCTTTTGTTTTTTTTAGACTTTAAACAATTAAGAAAAATAATAAGTAATAGTCATTTTGAACTACATTCTTTGATATGAAGAAAAATGTTTGAATTTAATAACATAAATGTTTCAATCACTATTTCCAATGAAACAATTTGATTATGTAATCATTGAATGTCTCAATACATTCCACACTAAAGTTATTTGAAGTTGACCTTGCACTTTCGAAGTAGTTGATTTATAATATTAAGAATATGTTTTTGTAGGTTACCAACTTGAGGCTTCCGAGAGAAGGTGACCGACTCAAAGGACATGGATATGTTGATTTTGAAGACAGGGAAAATTTGATTGAAGCTCTCAATATGCCAGACTTGGTAAGTTACCGTTAACTAATTGATTACAACATTTTAATCATAGAAACATTATGTTTCTTGTTTTTAAAACTTGAATAAAAATTGTAATGCTAGATTAAATTTATTTTTGTCTAAAAATTAAAGAATAAATTTTGTAACCTTATGAATCACAAAGCAATATAGACATTGTTCACTTAAATATACCAAACATTATTAAACTTGAAATCTTAAAAATATTAAAACTTCTTCATCAGAAGGGTTTACTTAATTTGAATACAGCTATTCAAATTCAAGGTAGACAACATTCAAGAAACGTTATTTAAAGTCTATCAAATATGATTTAAATACAGGGTGTTTCATTCTTATGTAAATGTATTTTTGTAGACAATAAGCGGCAGAAGGGTGAGGATTGAAGTGTCTACTCCTGACGACCGTAGGATGGGACGAAGCGGCCGCTCTGACAGGGATAGGTAATAATAATCGTAGTTATAATTATGGGCATATACTTTGGTCATGTTAGAGAATAGTGGTAATGAGTGTGCAGTAGACAGAGGCAATTAAGGCAAAGGTTGAGCAACCAGCAGCATCTCATTTCTTACAGTCCATCATCCATTAAATCTGAAGTTATGTACATCAAATTATGATCATTGTATGTGGTGATTACTACACCTTATGGTGATTTCCATTGCTGATAAATAAAATCAATGTGCTTTATTCATATTTTACTATCATACTTCTTACTAGTCATACATACTAAAATGTTGAGCTTGGTTTTTAAATCCGAAACAAAAACATGATTATATTTCCTTGCGAAAATGACTACTATACTTAATGTAATTTTTTTTATATTTTCAACTATTTAAAACATTTTAATTTTTGCAGGGATTATGACCCAGAGCGCACTATGGGTGACTGGAGATCTGGACCCCGGGCTGTTCCAGACTCTTCTTCCAATCGTCCTCGTCCAATGAACGACAGAGAACGGGACAGGGATCGCGATCGCGAGCGGGACTGTAAGAAATATCAATTATTAGATCTATACTAATATTATAAAGCTCTATAATCTAACTATCATAGTTTAGTCACAATAACCGCTTTTATGTTTATAAAAATAATATTTCGTCCTGAGATTGAATTTAAAGTTAAATGAGTGTCGTTATATTAACCCTTATCCAAATTAAGTATTATGTTATCAAGAGTGTTAATGTAGAAGTAAATTACTTTTTGTTTTATTCCAATCGAACTTTTCGTTTAGAAGTTATTACGAGTATAAAACGTTACGTATGAATATGTGGGTGCACAGCGGGCCGCACAAATAATAACGCGACGGCATTGCGAGTACTGTTTGAACCCCTTTGTAACGCAGACGAAGTTGCGCGGGTCAGCTAGTTTAACAATAAAGCTATCAACAATGAGATTTCACACATTATTTTCTTTATATTTGAAAGTACTTGCTAAATAAATTTTATGTGATAGATTATAAAAGCTACACGATAAATAACGTAAAGTTTATGATCACAGTAATTGCAATGAAATTTAATACGTCACAATGATGAAATGTGAACACAGAGCGAGCCATAATGTCACACTTGGGGCACACATACAGAGCACAATCAGTTGTTCATCTTGTCCCGGGAAGGTCTGAGTAAAGGTCAATAAGTACAGTTTGGTACCGACACCCTCTAGGCGGGGGCTCCGCTGAGAGCGGCGGCGGAGGTCCCAGCAATACGGACTCAAAATTAATCTAGGACTCTTAAGAGTTTGACACGTGGATAAGCGAAAAACCTCTTAACCAGACCAGCTTTTTCACTTGTGTGTAAGTCTAAAGACTTAGTAGGCACGGCTTGGTTAAGTTGGAAGGTTGTGTATCTCGCCCGTGTGTCATTCTTTAAAGATGAGATGTGATTCTGTTGTTCCTTGGAAGAGCTTCCGCGACCGGCTGTTTTAGTTCGATCTGTGACGCGACACTGTCGTAACTCAATTCAGACTAATCTTTGGCTCGCTCTGTTTCATTCTGAGTGACTACATATAATCAAATATAACTGATACACAATACAAAAAAGACATGTCCGCTGAGTTTCTTTCATCCTTCTTTAGATTGTGGCTATTTTTTGTTTCGAATGGTTTTGGTAGTAGCTTTATAACGTCAATAAGTGGACATTAATCTATGTAAATATCATTTAATTTCTGCAATAATGTTAATGTATGTGTTTGTGAATAGCGAGTGCAGACAACCGTCCTGGTGCGTGGCGTGACGCCGAACGAGCTCCGGAGCCGGCACGCGCGCCCTACGGCGGCAGGGACTCCTTTGGAAGGGACCGGTATGGAGGAGAAGATAGGTACGTAATAATTTTAAAAAATCATACAAAAAGTTTTACATTACTAAGATGAAACCATCACAAGTACAAAATAAACATTGATGTCTCATTTTATAAAAAAATAAACACCATCAGAAATAAACTCATTTACACAGATTGCCATAAAAGATCTATAAATTTATTATACCACAATCACAGGGGCAGAGACCGCGGCTACGGTGGTCGAGATGGATTCCGTGCGGCACCTGATCGCGAAGGAGGAGGTGGTGGTTTCAGGTACTTATTCATTACTAGCAAACTCTTTTTTCTCTTTTTCATATTATCTTTAGAATTTCATCCCATCAAGATTAATGTCATAATTTTTTTTTTAATTGACAATATACTTTGAAGTACCTAAACTTAGTCATGAGTACAAGTATTTGAAAAATTATCTTTTAATTTATAGCAGAGATAGCAGAGGATTCGGCAGCAGAGGGTTTGGTGACCGTGATAGAGACCGTGATCCACCACGAGAAGGTAAAATATAACTTTGTTTGCAATATTTAAAATAGAGACCATTACCTTGTTTTTATTTAACTACTTGAAGATAAATCTTTCTAGAACATTAATTCTTCGTAGATCAAAAATTAATGGCAAACAGAATCAATCAGTCACTATCTTATTCTCTCATAAATTCCGTAGCTATTATAGTTTTTAAGGGTCAACTAAGGACGAATTATAATTTCAACCAACTTCTAAAACACCAGCAGATGCAAAGCCCCGTGAACGTCCAAAATTGAACTTATTACCTCGTACCGTACCGCGTGAGACCGAAGCCCCGACCAAGCCGGCCGACGGAGCACCCTTGGATGACAAACAGGCAGACAAGCAAGCACCCAAACCAGTTCCTGCTGAGAAAGTATTTGGAGCCGCCAAACCTGTTGACACTGCTGCTAAGTAAGAAATTTACTTTTTAACAATTCATTCTATAAGTCTTGTTCCTCTTTTAGTAAAAAGTTAGAATAGATAACTAGTTTTTTTAATAAATTATTGTTTTAGAAAAGTGTAAACTGCACTGTACTGTACTGTACTGTAACAACCCATTACTGCCCACTGTTGGGCTCAGGTCTCCTCAGAAGAGGGATTAGGCATAGTCCACCACGCTTGCCCAGTGCGGATTGGGGACTTCACATATCTTCAAAGGATTTTTAGAACCCTTTTCCGACATGCAGGTTTCCTCACGATGTTTTCCTTCACCGTTTTTAGCCAGTGGTGTTGTGAAAAATTGCACATAAATCTTTTTCATATTATGATTTAGAGGTACAAGCCAGCCGGTTTTGAACCCGCGACCTCCCGTACGGAAGGCAAGCGCTTCAACCACTCGGCCACCACGACGATTCAACCACTCGGCCACCACGACGATAAACTGCACATGACATGAAAATCAAAGTATTTCATATAATCTTGATTTTCTTTGTTCATTAACAATATGTGCTATATCAAAGAGGTCAACTAGACACCGAATCGTGCTTGTGCTAGATTCGGTCGCTTTAAACCAACATTCATTCATGCGCCAAAATATTACCATTGAATTATTATAAATTTCAATGTTATACTAATATTATGTTTATAATTCACAGAGAAAGGGAAATCGAAGAGCGTCTACGAAAACAGGAAGAGGAAGCAAGACGCGCTAATGAAGAAAAAGATCGCTGGGGACGTAGAGTACGTATTGAATTTAATATTTACTTACGTAACATTTAATTTGTGTTGAGTTTTTACTGATTTTATTTTTATATTCAACAGAATGATCATTCCGGAGATCGTCGTGGCGGTGCCAGACGAGGTTAGTACATCTATTCAGTATGTTTAGTTTATTCATACTTCGACTGCATCACAGAGAGACAGTCATCAATGTTTCTCTAGTATTATTATGCTTCTGTAGTTACAGTGTAATACACTTTCCTCTTGAACCACATTAAATAGTTTAAAAAATTTAAGTGTGAAATTACTTTGTTTTAATTATGCAGTGATAGTCGCATAGAAAATTAACACAATATTATTTCAGATGATCGCGGCAGAGATTCGCGAAGCTACAACAGGGAACGACGAGACTACTCTAAAGACGACAAGGATCGACGCGACGACAGAGACAGGCGCGACTACGACAAGGACAGGCGCGACTACAACAGGGACGGACCGCGCCGAGACAACCGCGACGACAGGGACAGACGCGACTACACGCCCGAGCGACGGAACTACTCCTCCGAGCGGCGGGATTACTCCTCCGAGCGACGGGACCACTCCTCCGAGCGACGGGAACACTCGCCCGAGCGACGCGAGCACTCCCCGGAGCGACGCGCGCCACGACGCGACTCGCAGGAGCGGGACGACACCGAGAAGAACGGCCGACCGAGTCGCTCGCGGGACCGACGTGACTCCACTGAAGATAAACCACTGCCTAAATTAAAAGAACAAGAAAAACCTGTAAGTGTTCATAACAAACCTCTTATTTTGATTTGTCTGTAGCCCTCTGACGAAAAAACCCTTTTAAAATTTTTTGAGAATTATGAAATTTTAATCACATTTCCAAGATGGTTGCCATCACAAAATGGCGAATAATTTAATTATTGAAATGACTTTGTTAAATGTCTCCTACGTATTTCATTTTCAGAATTTCGTCGCATCCAACAAATTCAGTTTCCTTGAAGACGCCGACGACGGTGCGTCAGAGTAATTGTATAAAAGTGTGAAATATTTCGTGTCCGTTTCCAAACAGACAAAGAGTGTAAAGTGTAAATTTATCGAGTGTCTGAGCGACGGGACTGAATGTAGCATCGGGACGATCATTCACATTGTGCTATGTGATAGAACTCGACTAATCATAGTGCGGTGTGGTTTATTATATGTGTATATTAATTAGGGTTTGCTACATGATCACACTGCTTCGAGGCCCGCCCCAGTCTTTATTGTCGCGACCACAACATACACCCATGTCAAGTATAACTGCGGAATCGACACAGTTGCAACGGTGAAGACTGGGGCTCGTAATTGCAACCATTTTGTACCGATTGATGTAAATTTACGATGGGTTTTTTACAAATAGAATTAAAAGTGAAAAGTGATAATTTGGGATTGTAATATTCCATTTACTAATTTACATTTTAAATCAAACAGGTGCTGCCTCTTACAGTGTTTTTATTTCTTAGATTTATCCATTTATTTGATTTATTTTCGACGAATAGCGATATATTACTTTGAACTAGTGTGGTTCAACATTACGCCACCATTATTATTATTATTTTATAGGGAATCTTTCTTATTTCTGTTGAATATGTAGTTAAATTTAGGTTAGTAGAATTACTATTTAAAATATCTTTACACTCAATATTCTTATGAAGTAATACAATACAATGCATATGTTTTACTTAACAAGTATACATTACCGCCTTGTGTGTGTTACGATATTTTAGATTTAGTTTGTAAAATCAAATCTAGAAACGTTATCTAGGATTGGCATTGGTCACACAACACGCTAGCCACCATTCTTGTTTAATTTGTAACATCAAAGTTCTTTTTTTATAATATTCTGTTCTGATAATTATTGTGAATTATAAATAAATTACCTTTTTTACAAATGACTTGTTTTATTTGTTTCAAAGTTTTCTGTACCATCTCCTTGTCTTGCATATACAACAAACTTTCGACATGAAAATTGTAAATCAATTGTGTTCTGTAAAGTACTAGCTAATTTTTAAAAAAGCAATAAAAATATACATAAATCGGTTTTAATGTTTTCTCTAAAAATATTGTGTGTGTACTCGTTTTATACATTGAAATTTATCAAGTTTATGTTCAAAACTAATGGTCTCTTTCTAAATGTCTATTCTTGCCTCGAGCTTAATTTTCGAGCAAGCTCTATATTACAAAAAAATAATATCTTAATTTATATTAGTCTAGGGAACTGAAGTCATTCAAGAACATTAAGATGGCAATTAGGGGTGTGCGAATATCGTTCGAATCGAATCGAATATTAAAATTCGAATTATTCGAAGTTCGACGAATATTCGAATAATTCGAAAGGTTTCGAATATTCGTTGAATTTCGAATAGTATTGAATTTGACTACGACGATGCATCGGAAATAGGACAAGAATTTGTATTTAGTAGATAATATCTTTAATGGGCTAGATTTCTACAAGATAGTCGTAGTCGTCGTAGTCGAATTCTATACTATTCGAAATTCGACGAATATTCGAAACTTTTCGAATATTCGGCGAATTTCAAGTCAAAGTCATTCGATTCGAGTATAGCACACATATTGGGGCTCAAGGCTATCAACAACTAAGGGCAAAGAACTTATGAGTGCTGTTAAAGAAATGAAATGTGATACTACATCAACGGGAACTCCAACATATTGGCCAACCGATCCAAATAAAATACCTGACCTTATAGATTTTTTTATTGTCAAGAATATATCTACAAATTATCTAAAAACGTACCAGAGTTATGATATGAACTCTGACCACTCTGCAATATTTTTAGAAGTTAATGACAAAATTATACTTAAAGAAAAACCTCCTGCTTTGGTTAATAAGCTAACTGATTGGGAAGGCTTTAGAACAGACTTAGACCGCAATATAAACTTGAGAACTCCACTCAAGACAACTGAGCAATTAAATAGCGAATTGGAAAATTTTATAAAACTTATACAACAATCACTCTGGAAACACACACCTGTAGCCAATAAAGGAACTAGAGGAAATGTCTATCCTAGAGAAATTAAGATATTAATTGAGCAAAAAAGGAAACAACGCAAAGTGTGGCATTATACTAGATGTCCAGAAGATAAAAGAATTCTCAACAATTTAGCAAAAAAAATCAACAGGAAAATACAACACTATAACGACGAACTCACTGAAAATTATCTTGAAAAATTAACAGGTAACCGTTGTACAGACTACTCTTTATGGAAAGCTACAAAAAGTATAAATAAAAACAACTTTACAATTCCTCCTATCAGAGAAAGCAGCAATAATAAATGGGCAATTAATAATGAACAAAAAGCGAAGCGGTTTGCAGAATACCTTGAATCTATTTTCCAACCTGATGAAAATGGAACAGGTGAACGGACTCCCCTTCAAACGAATTTTCACCATTTATGTGACGATATCATGCTTGTTACACCTAAAGAGGTTAAAAAGGAAATAAAAATCAATATACGCCCGAAAAAAGCACCGGGTTATGATCTGATATCAGGTGAAGTTCTACACAAATTTCCTAGAAAAGGTATTGTGAAATTGACAACATTAATCAATGCATCGTTTCGATTACATTGCGTACCAGACCTATGGAAAGTTGCAGAGGTAATCATGTTTGCTAAGCTGGGAAAACCGCCTCATGAAGCATCATCATATAGACCTATCTCTCTCTTGCCCGTTATGTCCAAACTTTTCGAGAAACTACTACTAAAAAGGTTAAAACCTATCATAGAGAGGGCTGAATTAGTACCTAATCATCAGTTTGGTTTGCGAGAAAAACACTCAACGATAGATCAAATACATCGCATTACAAGCATCATCGAAAATACCCTAGAAGAAAAAACAGTATGTTCTACTATTTTTCTTGATGTGGCGCAAGCGTTTGACAAAGTATGGCATGCAGGCCTCGTGTTCAAACTCAGAAAAACATTACCAAAAAGGTATGCAGACATACTTCAATCATACATCTCAAACAGAATGTTTAGAATAAGGCAGGAAGATGCATACTCAGAATTAAAAGTAATAAAAGCTGGAGTACCTCAGGGGAGTGTATTAGGTCCGGTCCTCATATACACTGCTGATATTCCAAATCTAAAAAACTGTACTATTGCTACATTTGCTGATGATACAGCAATAATGGCAGTAGATAATACGCACACGCAGGCTATTGCAAAATTGCAAAGTGCAGTTGATCATATATACAACTGGACAAAAAAATGGAACATCAAATTAAATGAATCCAAATCGATTCATATAAATTTTACTAATAAACAGCACGAACAGCATGACGTATTCCTTAATGGTAAAATTATACCATATGCGAATACGGCGAAATATCTTGGCATGACGCTGGACACGAAATTGCGCTGGAATGCCCATGTTAAGAAAAAAAGAGAGGAACTAGAACTCCGATACCAAAAACTGCGTTGGCTACTGGGAAGACAATCTAAACTGTCAATTCACAACAAAATACTAGTTTACAAACAAGTCCTGATGCCTATTTGGACTTATGGCGCGACACTATGGGGTTGCACCAAACAGAGTAATATTGCCATTCTGCAAAGATTCCAAAACAAAGTACTGAGAGAAGCAGTAGGGGCTCCCTGGTACATCCGAAACAATGACCTCCACCGGGACCTACACATGGAGGTTGTTACTAGCATCATAAGGAATAGCGCAGAAGCCCACGAACGGCGGCTTCACCATCATGTCAACGTAGAAGCTATACAGCTTCTTGACATCACAGATATTAAAAGAAGACTCAAAAGAACGAAACCGTTCGAGTTAGCGTAGTGTACTTAATAATACAATTAGTGTATAAAATCAGTGAAGTGTAATAACAAAGACCACATGAACATTGTGTCTACACCTTAATAATAGAGACAATAAGAAAAGTGCCAATGGACACATTCTTAGCATAAAATCATATAGTAATTTAGGTTAAAACAAAATTGCTTATTAGTCTAAATAGACTAGATTGTAATTATAATAGTGTGCGTTATAAAATTACGTATACTAGGAAAACAAAAAAAAAAAAAAAATCGATTCGAGTTTCGAATCGAATATTCGTATTCGATTCGGAACGAATAATTCGTGAGTTCGAATTATTCGCACACCCCTAATGGCAATCCCCACGCATAGATATTTTATTCCCGTTTATAGACACAACTAGTAGGGGGTATTCTATTTGTTCAAACATTTATTCTTAAAGCTTCGGCGTTCTAGTGCTTAAAATTTTGAGTAAATGCTCAGACGAACATAGCGAAACTAAATTTTGATTCTCGATTCTCTAGTCAGTTGCGAAGCGAACAAAAAAACTGCAAAGATAATTTTGAAGGTAAATTATATTATCATGCCAGAAAGACTTGGACTACGTGAGTAAGTTTTTCTCATTATACTCCAACCCAACACTTTTACCTATAGTATTTGTATAGTCTACATACATCATCATTAGTGCAAAAAAATCTATCGGAGGGAATTCCCTTTGGAAGCTCGTTCTCCAAAGTCAGTTTGATTACTTTTAATGTAACTGTGGCCTCTGATTTATATTTTTTAAACCTAAACTATTTGAGGTTATTATTATTGTACAGTGTTTTTTTTTCATTCAGTATACAGGAATGATAATTGAGCAATTATAATAAATTATATTTGTAAAAGCAAAGTAATATCAATATAAATTTTTCTACGACATTAAGGTGGAAAAAAGGTTTTAATAGAAATGTTTGTTTAATTCAATTGTGTCGCGAATTATGTAATCCAGAAACACATTCAACCTTAGAATAATAATACTCAGCATTCAACATTATTTTTATAATATCGATTTTCATTATTTGGGTTTTAGGACAGAAGGGAGGAGGTTAGGGAATACTGTACCTACTGATCTCAACATTTTTTCACTTGTTTTGATTTCAATCCTAACTTTAGTATTGGTAATAGGGATAAGAAATAAAAAATAAAGCTACCTAGTGTAAATCCATTTATTTCAATTCCATGATTATATGTTAATTATAAGAAATATTACACTTTAACCATTATTACTAACCAATCGTAAAATAATTAAAAATAACAATAAACAATTATAAAAATTGTGTCCAAAAATATGTAACAAAAAACACAAACAAATTAGGATTTTGTTACATGCACACAACTTACGTAACTTAATTATAACATGCTTTTAAAATAATAAAATACATTTTATCTGGTTCAGATTTTACGTATTAAAGTTACCTATATTATTATGCAACATTTCTCATCATTCCGTCTTTAAGGTTGTAACTCTATTGTAGACTTAAAATGATAAGAAACAAATGTGTCTTCCCTTACATTGATTCAGCGATTCACAAACTAAATTCAAAATTTCCTTCACTTTTGTAAAATAGCTGCCATCAATGCATCTTTCACTTTCTTCGTGAGTTCCTCCAAAATATCCGCTTTGACTCTTAATTTTTTATTTCTTTCTTCCAAATCGAGCGCTAGTTGTTCCATCTGAAGTTCTTTGAGTTTTCTATTCATTCTTGACCTTTTGGAAGCTTCATTATTTTTGTCTCTTAATTCTCGGTACTTAGATTCTTGAGTGGAAATTACTGATGAGTTCTCATCGATGCTACACGTGGATGATAATGCGCTATCTCTTCTCTTAGGAGGTCTTCCTCTGCGCCTGGTACCAAGCTGATTTGAACCTTCCAATGCTTGGATCATATCTTTGATTGGAACGTTCGCTTTCTTCCTTTTATATTTTCTTGTGGTCGGTTCTTGATAAGGTGTGTATGTTTCGTCAGAGTCATCGCTCTCCAGACGTTTTCTTTTACGTAAATGTGTCTTCCTGTCTTCATTTTCTGAGTCTAAGTGAGATTCAGTTTTTGGAGTTACTGGTTCATATTCATTGTTGGTGCAGGGAGTTGCGATGTTGATAATGGATTCGAAATCTAGTTCTGTGGTCTGCACCGGTGATTCTTTGCAAGATTCCTGGTAACAAAAATAAATTCATTAATATTCTTATTTTACTTACTTTACATATTAGTTTAAGATATTACAAAATCTTGATTAGAACTTTCAAAAAGAAAAACTAAATTCAAACTAAACAACAGGGAAACATATAATGAATTGGTGTTTAGAATACAACTTACCGTGAAACGTGTAGTTTTTTCTTTTTCTAATTGTTCCACGTAGCTTAGAACCTCAGGGGTGCTGATGGCGTCAGCTGGCCAGCACGGGGCCCGCGCAGCTACATCTACAGACAGATCTCTATCCTTTTTATGTACTCCTTTAAAAATTGTTTCGTCATTGTCAATGAACCCAGGCAAAAATAAGTCGTTGTTTTCGACTTCACTTGGCAAGAAAGAAATAATTTTAGCGTCATACGAATCTTCATCAATTAAGGGCAATGTTTTTGGTGTGTTTGTTGTGTTTGTGTTGTATGTGGACCAGTCGAATGGTTCTGGGTACGCCCAAGGACCATCTGGGACTGTTGGGGACGGCAAATCTCCGATAACGACTGGCAGGCTGCTGATATCTAAAAATTGTTCAGAGAACTGAACCTTGTCAGGTTCTTCAGCGATCGGAGCGAGATCACTGTTGTGAGTGAATCCATCGATTGCTGGAGATAGCAAGTCGATGGAAGCGTTACTGTAGAAGCCTGCCTGGCCGTATGGAGAGTTATCGTCCAATACATCCCACCCTTGTGGGTAGAATGATGTGTGCGGTGTGTCGAAGGTACATGCCCGTTTTTCAGTTTCTTTGTGAGGATCTGTAACAAAATATAACATTGTAAATATGAATAAGTTACACGCACGGTGATTTGCGATACGTGGGTGGATTTTATTATTCCAT
Organism: Trilocha varians; assembly: GCA_030269945.2. Classification (NCBI taxonomy): domain Eukaryota; kingdom Metazoa; phylum Arthropoda; class Insecta; order Lepidoptera; family Bombycidae; genus Trilocha; species Trilocha varians. The sequence continues at coordinate 3,209,973 of AP028259.1, forward strand.
AGGGACTAAATTTAGATTTTAGGCTAATATTGTAAAGCTTGAACTTTGTAAAATTACATTAGTCGTCTAACTCTGACATTCATTTTTGGAATATTAGATTTTGATAAGAATTATTTCCATGGTAAGATAAAATTTGAACTGAACAGTACAAAACCAAGAACACATTAAAATAGACACTAAGGCTGTTTGTTGAGAACATTTTCAAATATCTTACCAATGGTCAGTGTCTGTCCTTCCTTTCCTTGAGCGGAGCATAACTGATCCAGTTCTTGGAAGAACTCTGAGTTGGAATCGTGCAACATTGTGCTCACGTCCGATTGTTCCGGTTTCAAATATACCTGTTAATAGAATATTCCTACTTTAATTTTGATTCAATATGGCCTCTAGAAGAATTTTATTAAATTTAACTTAAGATTATTAAGAATTTAGATTGTACTCACAACTCGTAGTCTTGACTTCAGGCTTACCTCTGAAAAGCTGGATGTTGTTGGTGCTCCTTGAGGCATTACTCCGTGCGGAACCACTCCGGTTGTACCGTTCGCCTGTTGGTTCTTTCCGGGTTTTAAACGATCTAGATCTACCACTTTCAAAATACGTTGAGTCTTGAGACTCGTTTGCGAAAAAACCATGTCTACTGGTGTTTGTATTGGTAATTTGAATTCCGTTATCGTCTCCCCGACCCGAGCTGGTGATCTTTGTAGCAACCATTTTGTATAGAACTACAAAAAAAATATATGACGTAACATAATGTTTATGAAGCCTGATGAATGGTGAGGGATGATGGAAGTGAATAATAATAATAAGTTATTGCAGTGCAATTTCATATTATGATCGGTATCAATACGAGTACGAAATAAAACCAATTTATAAGTAACGCGGTCTTAAATAGATTGGACATGTCCGGAAACAATCATTCCTCATTAAGAGCGAGGAGTTAGATTCTTAAAACTTCTCCTTACGATAAGTTGTCGATAATAATTTAGTTTAACGTTGGTATATAGGTATTACATTGAAATAAGACTAAAAGAAAAAGTAAATTTTCGAAGATCTCATACTAAAACCGATCATAAATGTCACATATATACAAAATTATGAAAAATAAATGACAGATATTATAATGATCCTAATCCTCTGAAAATGTCACTTGGACTAGATAGGAGACTTGCTAAAAAAGAAGATAATTTATGTAAAATACACTAAATATAAAGGTCGAAGTGGTAGCATACAAATAAAGTGTCAATGTTAATGAATTTCAATAAGTTAAATACATAGCTATAGCTTTATAGATGACTGCATAAATATTAATCATATTAAACTTGTTTCGTTGCCATTTTTATTTTTTGTACCGAAACATCCAATCTAGACTACAAAAAACCCATTCGGAAATCAGTAAAACATAATATTGCTCAGATCTTTAGCATACAGAAATTTACTTATAACTCTGCATACATTTATTATTGACATGCAATCAACAATCTTGCTACCTAATCTGATGATTATAATTATCAATGATGTCACACTAAATACTTTTAAATACCTAAATCTGTAGGTACAAAGTAAATTGTGATATAAATCAAGGATCAGATATCTCCGGTGCCTTTCCTTAAATGCATTACACATAAAACAAACAATAAAAGTAAAACAGCTAAATTCTATTTTAAGTAGTTAATCAAATTAAGTACCACCATTTACGACGTTATTATAAATTCATTAATGGTGTTAAGGAATTCAACATTCTGGGTAGGTAGTTACTAGTATTTCTTCATCATTATGTAGATATGTAATTAACATGAAAAATTCCAAGTTTGTATTAGATAACATGGCCTTGCCCTCGCATTGCTGACGTCCGTGAACAGAGATGATTATTCAAAATCAAGCGGAGAGCAAGTTTATCGAACCAAAAATGTGAAGACAAAATACTTATAAATACCTACGACTTTATATTGAACGAAAATGGTGGCTTAAAGAAATAATTTAAATTCGACTAATACTATAATGAGAAGAATGGTATGAATGGTTGAGATGAACAATTCATTGATTTAAACAACAATTAGCTTGAAATTATACAGTGGGTGCTGCCTCGCCTGGTCTTCCTACGCTCGATCTGTGAACAGATAATTGGTCGAAAAGCTAATAGCAAAATAATAATACTCACTTGATTGAACTCTTCTTGAGCTCCTAAAGAAATGTTAACTCTTTAAGCTCCCAACCAAGTAACTGTTCCGTCAGTAGGCCTGTAACAAAAGAAAAGGAACTAATTAGAAACGGAATCTTCCTAATGCATTGTATATACGCAATCACAAAATGAATTAAAATGAATAAGTGCGCGTTCCTGGCTATTAATCTAATTGTGACCTCGAATAATACGGATTGATGTTTCCCACAGCTCCCACTACCAAACCGAATAGTTTCATAAATTACCACGAACAAGAGAAACCGGTTTTTTTGTATGAAACATCTTACGTTGTGAGTTTTGTTGGCAAAAAGTAGCTAACGATAGTTCTATTTTCGTCTATAGTCGCGGAAATTTTAGGTAACATCTAAAACTAAACCGTAAAATTTAAATATGCAAATTAAGTAAACCTTGAGAAATGTTTAATGATCGTAATAAAATACAAGTTGTTTTTCTCAACCTTAATAAAACCAACTACTGTGATGAAAAACAAAGATAGCACTTTCGAGAAAGATGTTATCAGCTATTGACTTATCATTCGACGTGACGTCAGTAGTACTCTCGCTACTCTACCCAGCTTCAGTCGACCTCTCTAGCAAAATGATAGTTGTACACAATACTAAAAAAAAATATTTTTTTGTATTTTAAACTCATATCAAACCAAATCATCTACGAAATAAGATGAATTCTCAGTATCTATACGGCTGACTATCCGTTTTACCACCACTTCCACTAAAAATACGCATAACTAAATGAACTTGCTTACCTGAATACAGTGAATGTATGCAAGGCTTCCAATCGTAGATTGACTTGAAATAATTCCGTTTTTATAAAAAATAGGAATTAAACACTTAAGACAAGTAATCACTACGAAAATACTTTTCAGGACAGTGATAATTATTAAATATTCGCGAGATTCCAAATATTAAAACTCTACACGTGCTCTCTGAGCGAGTACAGAAAATATTGTGCAATGATCACGTTGCTAGTTCGAAGTTACCGCGACTGATTTCCTCAACCCACCCATTCCATTCTAAAAATACTTCGTTCGTCATCTGATTGGTTCTTACGGATGACGTGTGCGTTAACAGCCAATGAAAAAAATCAGATATTATAGAGTCACGCGACGATCCTTTCTGAATTGGCTAAGTGTTGATGTACTTTATTGTTGGACTATACTACATTGATATACTATAGCTGCTATTATACTTTGGACTCTTTCATTGCGTTCGGCCGGCCAATTAAATGAAAATGGGGATTTACGGAGTTAGAAACAAGCATCCTGTGTGCGTGTGACTCATAATAAAGGAAAATAAAATCTTCGATAAGCGTTTGATAACATGCATAATACTAGTATTATAGAATGAATGTAGGGATAACAATCAGATAATATTATTTTATTGAGAAATTATAAAATACTATAATTTTCCTCACAAACTGGAGAAAGTTTAAAATAGTTTAATAGGTTTTGGGTAAAATCTAAATATTTTTACCTTTAACTTTATTTTAATACCATCCTATCTTTCCTAATATTATAAAAAAACCTAAGCAGTTAATGACATGCGATAAAGCTATAGTTAAAAAGACAAAAAAGTGAACCCAATCTTAATTATGTAATCCATTATAGTTAACGCGGCAAGGTTATTAACTGCTCGACGCGAAAGTTCAGTTCCGAACATGTACAGACATGTTGCGTGATGTTTTAGGTAAAAAAATTATGACTCACACCTGCTAGGTATTTATACAACCTATGTACCTACTCGCTGTCAGACATTGAACTTAGTTTAATCGATTTAAGTAGGACGCGACTTTCGCAAGTCACGCTGACGTCATTGGAATCAAAATTTTCAACTTTTATATCGCCTTGTTCCGTCAATGTTTAATTATTCATAAAAACTAGTGGATTTAATTGTGGCTAGTAAAGGAATTTGAATTAATTTATATGTTGTTTCAATAGCACGTTTTATTTAAAATTGTTCAAATTAGCTACTTTAAGCTGTTTTAAAATTTTGAACCTTGGAAACTAATTAAAATAGGTAACATCTCCGATTTAGAATCGCTTACGAGCAAGAAAATGAGCAGATCAAAGATTTGGTGAAATGACAGGTATAAATACATTAACAGTCCCCTTGAAATTAAACTGCATGTTATATAAGTAACTTCCCTATCTTGTATGTAATTAATGATCCAAGAGAGGTCAACTAGTAATTATAAAACAAACAATCGTAAGAATAAAGGTACCTATATCTACTTAAAATAATGTAAATTAGATACAATATTTTTCCATCTAAATCGAATTGAACGAAAACTTGTTAGGTACCATAAAATAGTTCGTGGAGTAGGCTGATTGTAATATTGTCTTATATTGTATATAATTAATAAATCGCTAAAACAAATATGTTAACTTTTTTGGAACTGAAGGATTGGAGAAAAAATATTGGTAAAGATAATCATACAAAAAGTTTTTAACATCCTCCTTTCCCCAGCCTCCTCTAAACTTCTAACTCATAATATGTAAGTTCTCATTCGCGGACAGAAATTTTACTCCATTCAATTTAATAAACAACGTTCTCGATCTATGGTACATTTTACAATTACACTTTTTGAGTCTTTGAATTTGTTCTTTCCGTTTGATATCTAAATATTAATAATAATTGATAAGGAAGAACACGCGACGACGAAAATCACCATATTGAGGGATTATAGACCTACTTCTATTTAACTCTCTCTTCTAAACTCTACATGACGTGTCTATAATTTAAAACAAAACAATTTATTATGAACAACAGAGTTTAGTTTACTGTTTTCCTGTTTACGTCTTATGTAGTTACTAGTTGTATGCATAGGGCCGTTGAACTACGAAGCTGACTAAAGGAATACTTCCTAGTACCTACTGTTTGAAGTTCTTTCTCAGGAATTAATGTAATAATTAACAATTTGAATATTTGGCCTTTATAGCTAAGCCGATGACTCATAAAGAAAGTTTGAGGAAAACCTTACACCTATATCTTATGTAGGTAAGTAGGTCAGTCTCACGGACATTGGTGTTGTTGAATATTAAATTGTTACTTGCAACTTGTTTTCTCGCCGGTACATGGTTTTACACAATCGCTGCAATTATGTGAGGACACCCTCTGGGGCCTCTAACGTCGCCAGCAAACTACGTCACAGACAGCTCTAGCAGTTGTTTGATAAGGGTCTTCCAACATTTTATCGACACGTGACTTATAATTTTACCTTTCTTCATTTGATTTTTGGATATGCGAGTTTACGTTCATGATAAGCGATTGATAATTATATAGAAATTTAACATGAACATTGTTAGGTACTATGTTTAGAGTAAACGAATGATTTTTTTTGTAAGATGGGGTTCGTGCCGACCCATCTGATAGTAAGTGGTCACGAAAACTCCGTTTGACCAATATAAATTGCTTATATCTTTGAAATTTTAATTATTTATGTAATTTTATTAAAACAAATTACTTTAGCAGTAACTATGTAACATTACTACCCAAAAACTTAGACTAGGCGCCTACGGTTCCGTATTATCTCAATTAATAAAAATTAATAAAAACTCTATGCCTTTTATACCTACTACGTTAGACTACATGTCTACAACGTTTTAAATCTACTACAGAAATAATATCTTAATATAACATTTTCTGCGCTTTCCTGTTGATTGTTATACATGGAAGGCATCAAATAAAGATACACGTAGCGCCCTCTTGTGCCGAAACTTTCAGTGCACATCGCAGTGATGACGTAATTTTTTTTTTGTGTTTCGATATAACTACTTTTGGTATTATTTATAATGATTTCATATCCGATTCACCTTAGAAACATTATACCTTAAATAAATACTTAGCTAGTAACAAATTTGTTATAAAATATTAAATTAAATAAAATGGTGTGTTTACATATTTTTCAATTTGATTTTATGACGCTTGGAGTTTGGATGCAGTGTTAGGTGCATGGAATTCTTTAATCTATGATATTTTGTCACAATACTCGGGTATTCCCCAACTGATCAATCACAAAATTATCTGCACCTTATTATTGGAAAAAAATATTTTTATCATTATTGACAGAAGCTCAGAACCTACTGCACTTTACGATAAAAGGATATGTTATCTTATTTATTATCACTACTTAATAAATTAATTATCACTCGTTGAACATAAGTGACGCATAAAACGATGTCCTTCAGAAATAGCCTGAAATTTTTTGTGATGACAATGTTATAATTTATATTTTATCTAAATTGATCATTGTAAATGTGTATTTCAGAATATTTCAGATAATAATATAAGATGAAAATGTATAAAAACAACATCCGATATGAACAAAGCGCGAATTTCAAATTCGAAAATACAAAAAAAAATATAATACAAATATAACTTACATTTTGACGTGTCTTTTAAACAGGGTCTTCAATTTTCTAATGCCTCTTCTCTGATGTGGAAAGCTTCTAATTTTCCGATTGTAAATATGAGTAATTGTTGTTAAATTGCATTCAAAACAACATTCGTCGAACAAATTTTTGTTTTGTTGCATGTAGATACAGTTCATGTTAAACAAGTCCACAAGTATTTTCGTCTACTAAATTCTATTTTTATTTAACAATAAAAACAATTGCAGGTCTTAATTCCAACTAAGACCGGAATTAAAATTACAAAACAAAAAAGCAATAGGTAGAAAAAATATTAAATAAGTTGATAAACTTTTCTGTAGTCACAATAGCTTTTTTCACAGTTTCAGCAACCAAATTCACTGTCTACAAAATCTACAGTAAGATTGTGAGATTAAGATTTCACGATTTTATTGAGAGTAAGACTATTTATACCAGGAGAGGAATCGCGAATGCTTGTTGTCGCCTGAATAATCCTTTGTCGAACATCACAGGTCACCAGACGGAGGACCGAAGCTGATGCAATACGTAGATACGTTCCTTTACACGTCATTTTTGTAATGTAAGATTAAGCGACGAGAAATAAGTAAACGTGGAAGTTTCCTCTTTATATAATTAAAACTCTTATTTGATTTATCTTAAGCAAAATCTAGCAGTTATGTGATTTAAAATGAAGTATGTAAAAATTAACTCATTTTATCAATTTGTTTACTTTTAATAAAATCAATTCAAAGTTTCAATTAATTTATTATTACACAATTAAGAATGTGTTGCATATTATACAAACGTTGCATTATTATCTTGCGAAAAATAATAATATTAATGTCTTAATACTCATTTTATGTTGATGCAGGCTTTTGATTGTTTACAACTGTTTATTTCTAAACCATTTGCTTATTCTCTAGGTTCGCCCTAGTACGCAAACAAATCGATATTGATGATAAAAAATGTTAAAATGATTATTTTTCAAATGACTTAAAATGGGAAAATATAAATACGGGTACAACTAGAAAACTTTACCAAATTAAATTCTAGGATTATATTCTGTCTATTCTATAATCTTCGTCCAAGACCTTTGCGCCCAAATGAGTCATCATACCCAAAAAGTTTCTGGAATTTATTTTCACAAAACCTACATGTTTGTATAATCAGTCAACTGCTTCTGCACTTTTACATTTTGACAACCTACGAAGACCACGATGTTCCAAATGAAAAAATAATCATCTAAATCAGTCCACTCAAAAAAATATCTGCAACCAGTGACTGCGACTTCAACGATTTCCAACAGAATTGTTCTGTTTTGATCGTGAAGCAGAAATCGATTTTGATTCTTTTGTGTTTCATCACTAGAGAATGTCTGGGTCTTTGACAGTTGACAATTAGGATTTGTCTGAATTGACGCAACTTTTCTTGTACAAATGGAGATTTGGACATTTTCATTTTAAAAATTACGCTATTTATTTGTAATTCAGATATAATTTCTCCTTTTTTCATTAAGTTTTAACTTATTGTATAGTGTAAAAATAATTAACGCATAGATGGTTGTGTGGAATGTTTAGTACCATGATATAAACAAATTCTGTGCGATGTCTTTTTACCAAGGACTTGCCGTCGTGTATGTTGTTATGAATTGTTAACTGTGCGTTTTGGCGTATAAGGAGATAAAGCAGGCGTAAGTTTATGATTAATTACTTTAAGATTTGACCTTGTATGTCGCTAGATATAGAAATTCTAAACGTAAATTTCACACATTAGTGTGTTGTATTTTGACGCAGCCAAACTGTCGCAACTTGTGATTTCAAGCATCATGGTATTTTTTCATTATAATGTTAATTCACTAGACAATTCGTCGACAATGTTAGTCACATTTTTTCTAAGATTGTCTACCATTCACTGTTAATTTGTTTAGTAGTAGTGTTATTTAAAACACTTGTCTTGGTTTATTAAGAACATAAATATAATAAATACTTACGCGTCCAGCTTGACTTTGAATCAATTGAGGAAATGTTCTAGATGAAACCAAAGTATTTAGGGTAAACAAAAGATCAACACAATAATGAAAATTATATAAAATAGATCTAAATGATTTTATTATATCTTTGGCATTGACATTTAGTTTTAGAAATATTAAATTCAATAAAATTGGCTTGTCTTTAAGGCTAGCAGAAGGATATGTTATACTAGCTTATTTTTTAATTAAAACAAACAGGAAACTAAATGAGGAAGTTATTGACAAACAAATTCCAAGCATCAAGCCAAAGTGATCTTTAAAATGATTTTTTAAAATATATTGGCATTTATGATTTCTATCATATGTTCAAATAAACTTAATGTCATTATTTATGATGAATTATTGATTACTTTTATGTTTTTTATTAGTACAAAAACATAATATGAAAACAGTTATCAAAAGACTAAACTTGATAATAAAAAAATAACATAATGTGTGTATGCATTTCTTTAAAATTTTTCCAATCATCAATAAATAATTGATTTCTAAACTAGGTTTAAATTATTTTCTTAATTAGTGATCGTACCATTTTGTTATATTATGGTTATTGATTTAGATGCTAAACTAATTAAGAAAATAAATCAGCAATGACGAACATTTTGAACCTACTGTTTGTTGTCTGATGAATATGAGATGAAAGACAAAATACAAAAAAAAATTAAACATGCTCAATAAAATATCTGAAATTGACTATAAATTACTTTTGAACAGCTGAAGTTATAAATGTACACTCACAACTATTTCAAAACATGTTTTCTTTACACATATAATATAACATGTTTTTTTGCAGTTTTACCAAGATGACACTTATAGAAGGGTTTGGAGATGAAGTTGTTCAGTTTATGGGGGTGGTGTTGACTGTAATGGTAGGAATGTTGGCGTGGTGGTCAACCAATGCAAGACATGATAGATATCGCACGGTAATTGTCATGAGATCACGGCCACATCATCCCGTTTCAGTTAGCATCGAGTCAAGGCTACCGAGTAAGTATTATTTCAGTAAATATTGTGCTGTGTTGGTTCATGCATCAAAATTTTCTCAAGTTCATTCACACAAATAAAAGCTAAAGAAATGCAGTAACCAAAAGAGAACTGGAACTTTTTTAAACATAATATTATGCCTCATAATTTTTATGTGTGAGATAATGTAAAAGGAGAATTGAGATCCACTAAACTCACTCACATCTAAACTCTTTTGCAGTGTTAGATGTAATTTTATTTGTGTTAATATTTTGTACTGAGCAAAATGGATGAAATACTTTAAGGGACTCTAAAAAAGGTTTTAGTTAAAATTTTTACATAATTGTAAGTTAAAATCTTTTTCAGGATCACCATTGATGCTGATGAATCCCCAATCAAACTCTAGTACTAGTCAAGCAACCACTTCTGATGCTACAGGTTTGTAAGTTGGCAACAATTGATAAAGCATAAACAAGTAGGACAACAAAGAAGAAGAATATAATTTAGAGGCATTTTCATAATAATTTAGAACCAATTTGGTTAGAATAACATTATCAATCGCTTAATTTGTATTTAATCACTGACATTGTACTACATATTTTCTTGTTATGTTCATAATACCATAACGATTCAAATACTAGGTTTTGGTGAAAGTTTGAAATAAAATTTTTGTATAAATAACTTTATCATATACTTTCTAATAGTCCACTTTCTAAAACTTAGATTGGACTTAAATTGAAATTAATTCTTGAATTTCTTTGTGGATTTTATAATTGTGGTTTATATTTTTGATGATGAAATCTTAGGCAAGAGACAACCACATTTTTTTTTTTTATTCTTAAATTGTCATTTATTTTACAATGCCAATGTTATACAGGTACGAGCACGTCAGAAGTGCAAGAGACTCCAAGGGACAATGCCACGGTCATTCCTCTGCAGGAAATGGACAGTATAGTGGATGCCCATATGGCGATGCTTGACAACAATCGTCTGCATTTTTACAGAAGAATGGATTGTGAGTGGATTATTTATAGTTATTACAGCAGAAGAAATCTACATTGATTTGGAAAATCTGTTATTATTTCTCACATTCCCAAGGGTAGTGACTGGTGACGTTTGAAAGGCTACTCCATTCCTAGTGATATTAATTTTTTGCGCGTATTTATGAGCTGTTTGTTGGTTTTCATATGATGAAATCTTCTAAACCACGCCCAAATTCGATTTAACCTAAAAACCCCGATTTGATAATAATTCGACCAGATTGGTTTTACGCAAAATGTACAGGCCTTGGTTGGAGTTCGGTCGTATAAAAAAACTGTCTATTTATTCAATTCCTTTAGTCAAAATACTACACGCAAATGAACAACAAAACAATATTCTCTTTTGTTTTATAGCTCCAAACAACACTCAAACGACTCCAGAGCTATCGATCGACGAGACTGAGTTGCAAGAGGAGGCTGGGACCGCTCAGATCAGAGAGATGGACAGCATTGTCAATGCTATGGAAGCCGACGTCACATCGGGATGCGATCTATTTACAAGAGCACCGAGTATGTTCTTAGTAATATTAGGCTGAAATTAAATACACTTATAGTTTTGGGGTTGCTGCATTCAATCTTCGTTTTAATTGTTATTGAGAGCAAAATGCCAGTATTATAACAGTATCACCTTACATTAGATACTGCCGATTGAGGGCTTATGATGAAGTCATTATTTATAGTCTATAATTACGTTCCATGAGCACTGACAAACCTAGACATGATTTGCAACCTGTTGCAATAGTTTTAAATGAAAATCCGACGTGTTGCATTGCGGCCCCTTTACTGATTTGTTCTTTATTCAAATGAAATATTCTTCTTTGAAAATATTATTCTTAATTTACGTAAATTATTTCTTAACAGCTGCTGTTCAATCAACTGAAGTGAAAAATGAGACTTCTAAAGATGGACCTTCTACGGCAGACAATACATCAACTGATGTTGATCCTAGAGTTACTCCGATGAACGCTCCGATACTACCAGAACTAGATGAAACGAAAAGAATTCTTATAAAACTGAAATATCTTAACGATACGCTTAAAGAAGTCGACGGCAATCTTGATGAGCTGCTGAAGGATTTTAAATTGTAAGTATGGTTTGTAAAGAGATTTTTTAAGTGTCGTGGATACTTAGTCGCGAGTTGGAATATATTGAGAATGATTAGCTAGATATCAATTACTTGCTAATGATTTGCAATTTCACAACGACTCTCAGCAACTTTATCTGTGCATCTAGTAGGCCTTATTCCAATTTAGTTCAAATATAAAATAGAAACATCTATCAATCTAAAAGGTTACATTGCACAGAGTAAATTTGAAGCCCTGTGTTACCGAAAATACGGTAGGTGATAATAGCCCGCAATAATAGACAAATACATGATACACGATAATATATCTAAAGAAAAAATAATCGATTCCAAAAATAAAAGTGGTTCAAAGTTGTATTTTAACAAGTCACTCCACTTTCAATAGCCCATAGGTTACAGATCCACCCTGTATTTATATTTGGATGAGGTAATCTATAGATTTGACATCGGCACGGACAGTAATCTCTAGACAAAGCAGTAACTTCAATTACTGTTTACATATCAATACAAATTTTCAGACGTCATTTCTCAACGGAGCTGTCATCGGAGTGTAGGATACGTCTCATATTCAACGGTCGCGTGTTGGTGGACGACGCGGCCACGCTGCAGGCGTGCGGGCTGCACGACCGCGCCGTGGTGCACTGTCTGGTGTACCCTAAGAGACCGGGACAGGTGGGTTATAAATGAAATGACGAAATGAAGGGTTAGGGTAGGAAGGTTATTTTAGGCGTTTAGTAGAAAACCTATAGTAGTTTGCTTCCCAATCAGTTAATTGCAAAAAGTCTACTGATAACACCAAAAAGACGTTTCTGTCTATGACGGTAGTCTTAAACTTTTCTATGCACTTTTCTTAAAATCTATCAATTAAGAATAGGATTTTTGCATGTATCTGCTGTCTGAATTTAGTTTTTTTTTATTGGATCGTAGGTAGGATGAAGTTACTATCGTCTTTCGTAGATTCCTGTAATGTTTACCTGAGCCCGCCATTAACCAAAGTACATTTTCGCGATTTATGGTGAATCTTTTAACACCCTGTATATTGAAAAATGGAATAACTCCTAAATTTAAATGTCATATCTTGACAGGTGACAAGCGAGGATGGTACTGCCACTACGACGCACGAGTTGATCACGGACAGAGCTCAGCCGGAGCGATCCTGGGACTTGGAGAATATACTAATGACATTTGTCTCTGTCGCACTTACTATCGTGTGGTTTTTCAGGTAAATAAAGATTGTTTAAATATAGAATACAGAGATCAAAGATTTATCTTACCATTAAGAGGACTGTCGGCTCATTTGTCTGTTAATGATTCTATAATACCTTAACTTATTGTAAAAATTTGGATGACTAAAGCATTAAACTTCAAACTGATATTTTAACTAAAAATCAATCAGTCAATTTAAGATTCCTGGCAAATACCTGTTACTTTAGTTTAATCTTTCTTATTTAAAAAAAACTCTGTGACTGTTTTGTGGTATCGTAGCTTCCGAACGCGATGAATCCATTTTTTAAAGTAGAATCGGTACAGAACTTTTCTTTAGCTATATTTGATGAAAGTCAGTACAAGATGGTGACCGCTACAAAATGGCGGATTCAATATTTTTTACTAATCGTTTTTCATTCTAATTGTTTGCCACAGATGCGAGTATTCAAACATGTTTACTGCGAGCGCGAGTGTTGCGTTGTTCGGTTTGACGGTGTTCTACAGTATTGCCATATTCGGCCTCTATCTTTCCGACACATTCCAGTTTGAAAGACGACAACCACCTCCCGCGAACAACTGAATTTATTGGCAACACCAAGGTAATGTTGAACTAAATTTACTAGCAACACTCAGGTATATAAAACTGAATGTGAAAAATGATATCGAATCTGTAACTGAAATTCAGATAGGCTTGAAAATATTGATTTAATGTTGTTAGAAGTTGATTAATATTGAATATGCTTCAAATAACACATCTCTCAATATGACGAATCGCAAAAACTTTTCGTGAGATTGAGCTTATTGTAACATCATTGTGGCGAAAACATTAATTATTATTTTCATCGCGTAGTTTTAGTAGAAAAGTTGTATAAATTATTTTAGATTAAATGATGAAAATTTAAAAGTTTTAACAAAAAAATACAGTTTGTGTTTTCCAAGTTCAGAATTACGATTTGTTTTCTAGTAACACCCCAATTTTATTGTCTTATTGTTATCCCTTTTAAAACTCTTTACAAAAAATTTCAATACATATATTTCTTTTTAAGAATGAAAAGAGTTAAGTCATATACTAAAAGTTAAGTTGTACACTAAAATATTAGTTTTTGTGACCAACTGAAAAAGTATTGTTATTCATATTTTGTATTGTGTTTAAACAATTCCCTTTTAGACTATTTCTTCATTTCTTCTATTTCTTCTTTTTTGATCAATCAATCAATCAAAATTAAATTAATCATTGTTTTGTTTTGGATAGGTGTAAAAATAATAAATATAAAATTGTTTTAGTTGATATAATAATAACTAAAATATTTGTGAGTCTGAATTAATGATTGAATAAATGCATTAATAATATTCGTCTTTAGATCTTTGTATTAATTTTAGTTTTTTTTTTTATTATTTATTGATAGTTTAATACTGTACTCTGGTGTTTAGAAAATAAATCTTTTTTCATAAAAATACTGTATCTTGCGGAATGTAGTATGTTCAACGATTCAACACCGTCCGCCTTGTAGAATTTGATGCTTAAGGTCAAAATAAACTGCATTAGACTTTATTTTCGAAGCGGCACAGGATGAAATAGTTTTTTCTTGCTCCTTGATGTAAATAATCACCTATTCGAAAATGTTTTGTAAATTATTTAGATGTAAGTACTTAATATTTTATTTTATAATCGACGTGATCGTCTAATGTCTTGTGTATAATGTCGCTATTATTTTGTTTGTGGTTTTAAAGTTCAATCATGCCACAAGTTTTGTACGTTAATATTTTTTATTGTTAATTACTTTTAAGTTCAAAGAAAATATGTCTATTCAAATATATTTGACTTTTATTGCATCTTTCTCTCATCATGCGTGCGTTAAGTTGGCAGGCACACAATAAAATAGGCATAACGAAAGATTTTGAAATCCTCTTCCATATTATAAGTAAACCTGTATACTATTTACGAAAACGCCTATATTTCGGTAACACAGTAAAGTTTAACAAAGTTTTAAGCCATTTTTAAACGGTTTTATTCGATTTCATTTCAAATAGTGCGTGAAAACAGTCCGTAGTGTCATGGTGTCGAGTTTGATATCAAACGCAAAAGTATCATGGCGCAACCAATAGAGAACGTCAATTCCATATTGTTTACAGTGGCGTTTCAGTCATTCGATAGTGAATATATGTCTGCCAACGCTTTACATCAAGGCAAATAAGATAAATTTGATTTGTTTTACAAAATTGCTTAATTAGGGACTAATAGATATAATCTTTCAATGGTCCCCAACAGTACGAATTATTACACTTTTGTAAACTGCGCAGTAATTTTGATTACGCCTTACGATTATGATTTTGACTATTGAAATCGCAGAGCAATCCACTGTTTTGAAGATTTGTTTATTACACCCACTATGTGCAATCTTAGATTGTGTTGGTTGGTGCATTTTCCTGGATTACACGTTTAATAATTGCTTTTTTAGCGAAACCCAGGGAATTACTGCGCTACCTAGATTTACTCTTTGGGTTCAATTCATTCATCTTTATAATATTCGCCAACCTACTACTATGAATAGGTTGGAGAATGTTCTAAGATGAATTAATGAAATAAACAAATTATGCTTTTTTTGAGATTTTTTTTTGTTGACGAATTTTTAAAAGGAGTAGTTTAAAATAAAAGATTACATAAGAAAAATGCATTTATTGATTATGAAATTTGTAGAAGCAATTTTTCGCTCTGGTATAGCATAAACTAATTTTACATTTTTCACATTTTGTCGAACTTATACCTTTACATGAAGGATATTTGCACCTTTTTCTGTCTCCAATTTGAGGCCAATGCCCAATCTGATCTTTGCATACGGCTTTTGACGGCGCCATTTGTCTGTTGTATTTTTTGTCAGGTTCAAATTCGGGTATTTTTGAAAGTTGTCGAAGCCGAAAAGGACATAGGTTAATACAATTTTCTTTCCAAATTATTTAGATTTTTTTGTACATTAGCTATAAATGATTGAAACATCCAATAAATGATAAAATAGAAGAATTGTCGATTTTCTATATTTAGCTGATGTGGGTTACACCTCCACCTGTGGGAGTTCTAATCTTTTATAAGGATAAGCGATTTTTGAACGGCATTTCGTGATTACCTGTAATAATTAAAAGAAAAATATTAAGTTTTGTTTTTTTAAACATTATTTATTGTTATTTTAGCAACTTCCCTCATTATTGTAATTACATAATATGTTTATTTTACTAGAAATCGAACTTATTACTTTAAATTACATTATTATGTATTTCATTGTTATAAAACGACATGTCTCTCGTTAAAACAACTAAGACAGTAAGCTTTCTGACACTTTTTACATTGCGTGTGTACTTGTTTAGCTCTGATTGCCTGTGCACCCTGAGCTCTCAGCTTGGCGTAACAACCCGTGCATCGTTTACGAACTAATCTGTTTTGTCGTCGCGGTATCTCTTCCAGTTGATGAACGCTACGTGTCTGAGAATCGCTGGTTGATGCAATTGGCTTTAATGCCTCTGGAATTGATAATGGCGATGCTAAGATATGGAGGATTACAATGAACGCTTAGTGTCTTAATTTCTCACACCTCAAAACTCGATTGGAATGACTACTCAAAATGCAGATTTTTAGTTTCCTTGCGTGTATTACATCAACTTTATTAAACCCTGCTGTTCACAATGACATAAAAAAAATAAGCTATCAAATCTAACCTGATTTATTAGGTGAATTTGACTAAGTTTATTGGGTCAGGGAAGTTGCTAAAACGTTTTATAGAAAACAATGTCTGTTGCCGGATTGAGGTGTACTGTCAATAGATAACAGCAACCTCACCTAGACAATATTTTAATATTTCCAAATTTGAGTTCTTGTTACTATGATAAAACAACAAGCAATGTTTAAGGTAATTTGGATGATCTAAGTGAAAATAAATAATATTTACCTGTTTTGACATCACCACTGCGAAGGCGCGAACTGACTGTAAAAGAAAAGAAAAAAAAAATAAGATTTCGCCATACTATATTTAATTTTGGGTTTCAAAATTACAAATTCAGCCATCCAAGGAAGTTTTAAATACGTGGTAATCACGGTTGCGCATTCATTAAGCATTGATCATCATTATTTCATATTTAAATTAAAAAATAAATAAATATGCATTAAAATTACCTTTTCACTATGTGGAGAAGAAGAACCGGAACCTGTACAAACGATCTCATTAATTTTGCGTTCAATATTTAACATTTTAATAAAAGATCTGACATACTCACATAGCATGGAAAACAATGGTTTCATAAAAGCAAAGACTAAATTTGTAGTAATATTTTATTATCCACTGGCTTTCCATTTGAATAAACAAATAAGCAAATAGAAAGTCACTGAAAGTGTTGTTTTGTTGTTTATCGCTTGCGACGGAGTTGAAGGGTGTTCTTCCTGAGCCAGGCGGCACGACGAGAGCCTCCCTTTGTCTGAGAGAAGCGGTGTCCCTTTCCAAGACCTCTTGAGCTGCGACCAGCAGATGTAAGACCACGCATCTCACGGTGCTTGTGGACGGCATTCACGATCCAGTTGATCTTAGGATCGCGGCGGATAGCCTGAAGATATAGGAATGTGTTAGGAGACTGATAGAAATGCGATAATTTTATGTAATTTAGTTTTGTATCAGATTATTCGGTAGGTGAGTTTTCATCAAAACCTTACAGATTGGTGCATGACATAAACATTCATCATTTAAATAAAAATTTACGATTTCATTACTTGGGAAAAATTAAAAATAAGAGTAAGTAATAGAACTTAATATATTTAATTACCTTGTGTGATGGATCAACGAGGATAACCTCAAAGTATTTGTAAGAAGAATCTTGTGCTACCCAGTATGAGTTCAATACACGGAGACCTCCGCAACGACGACCAACACGTTCCTGTCAATTATCAAAATCATAAATACAACATCGAAATTTATGTTATATCCACTATAGCAATAACTATTTAAATTCACAACCTAGTTTTACCGGCATGTGAAATTTAAACTTACCTCGGCAATAGATTGCAAGTTGCGTGTGGGCTTCAGTTGGTTTACACCATGGCTTTTGGGTTTGCCGTAGGTTGCTCCCTTGGCAACTGGGCGTTTGCGACCACCACGGCGAACACGGATTCTGAAGACAACATAACCTAACAAAAAACAAAGGAATCAGTAAAATGCTCACAGGTTTTAGGCTTTGTAAGGTTTGTAGGCTAAAATCTCAGCGTGTTGACTATTTACCTTGCTTAGCGCGGAATCCCAGTCTTCTGGCCTTGTCGGGCCTCGTGGGCCTGGGAGCGCGGTGCATGCGAGTCAACTGACGGTACTGCCATACCCTCACACGTAGCAAGAAGCGCATAACATCGCTCAATTTTTTTCTGTACAACTCTTGAATATATCTGTAGGCACCCATCTTTGAAGCCTGTGGCAGACCTAGCAACAAAATCAATAAACTTGATCAGAAGTCACATCATCGGTCTGGCCACAGAGAACACTCGAAACCCGTAAAAGTTTGCATGTTAAAAACACTGAAATATAAATGGAATTATTGAAAATCACATTCTGATGCCTAAACACAGGCCTTTGGATTCAATATTTAAAACGAATTGAAACTTTTATATGTGGATTTTTATGATTTTTAAAGATTAAATAATAACGTACGTCTCGCGTTCCCCACAGGTCAACCGAAAAAGATTAACGAAATCTGACAGAACTCTAAAAATGACGAATTTGACAAGTCAAGTACAGTGTTGCAATTTGCAAAATGAAAATTAAGGATGTATACAAAATAGATAACCGAATAATTGATTCATGATCAATTTTTAAAACTCGATTTAAACAGATGATTTTTTTGAAATTGTAATTTAAGATTGCTTAAAAATTAAAATAGTACGACAAATTTCTTAAATACCAATTTCTTAATTTTATGGTTTTATAAAGTATTTTGCAGGTAGAATGAACAATTTTTGGATCTCGCGTTGATCTCATTTGATTGGGAATGGAGTTTATCTTAACTAAAGAATGAACAATTAATTTATGATATTTTGTGACAATTTGGATTTAAGCAATCGATTCTATAATTTTAATTGCCTAAATATACTTAGAATTATCACATGTTTTAGATTTTCTAAATTTTGAAATTTTCATTGTGTTTGTTGATGCATAAATATGTCTCTCTGTAAATATTTTTTTCCTCTTTCTGCAATTTACACCAGTTTAACGTTTCAACAATAATTATTTTCTTGCAAAAAGTAGGAAAACAAACAACTATCAATGAAACAAATAGTGATAAAAAAAATTAAAAACTAATAATGTTTAGTAAATCATATCGTGTTATTATTAAATTTGAGGACTTTAATTCAAAATTTTTAGTTAAAGGATTTTACTCCATTTTTACCACATTAAATGAAATATCGATTGTGATCGAACTATGTAAAAGACACCACATCACTAGTAGGCAGAGTTGCCAGTAAAGTAAGCTTCAATTTAAAGTTCTTTATAGCGGCTCTACACGCTGGGCCAGCGCTGGCCCATCGTATAGAGGGCGTAGTGGCGTAGGCTGGCTAGTGGTGCGTACGCTGGCGGTGGAATGGCAGCAGTGTCGCTTTTTCATACACACATCAAAGGTGGGCCAGCGATAGCGGTACGCGTCTACACGTCGGTCAGCCTGTTTATTTATTTAATTACTTAGTCCTATAAAGTCCCGTTACGATTAATAGTTAACATCTACCATCTACTTCTACGCTATTCCCTTTTTTCACCGACATCCAAAAAGGAAGAGTATGTTTTTTCCTTGATAACTGCAGTTTGAGTGGACCGATTTGAATGATTCTGGGGTGTCAAATGAAAGGTGATAGTTGAACTTAGGTCCCGTACTTTTTTATAAAGACCAAACAAGTACTTTTGGATCTGTGTTTAAAAATGTGTATTTTATGGACAAAAATTAATTATTCGTTATGCGTTTTTGAGTGTACTCCTTTTTTATATGTACCGATTTCGCTGATTCTTTTTTGTAGGAAAGCAGACATTTTGATTTTTTTATCATTATCCTATAAATTTGTTAAAGATCTGACTGGTAGTTTTTATGCTATGCTTGAGAAATGGAAGTAGGTCGTTTTCCATTTTTATAATAAAAATAAATATTTTTCTAGTACAACTGCCACTATGCCCTCTATACGATGGCCCACTACGCTGGACCATCATGATGGGTCAGCGCTGACCCAGCGTGTAGAGCCGCTATAACTTGGCAACATATTTTTCCTCCATCTTGAAAACGTAATTGTTGTCATGTTTACGTTGATTCGTTGATCGTGGAAAGTTATTTGATTTGTGATTAAATTTCTAGGTAAAATCCCATGTAAATGAAAATTTTAACTATTTTACTCAATTTTACAACGGATCCATTGGTGTAGTTGTCGAAAAATGATGATTACATTGGTTTATTGAAGAAAATAGAATAGGCGCCAAACTAATGAATTAATCTTGTTCGTTAACGTTGTTAAACAATTTGGATCCCTGTGGTGTATAAAGTAATTACGAATTCACTTGATAACGTTTACTTTCAGTGCTATAATAGTGTAAATTGTAATATTTCAGGAAAGTGTTAATGTAAGTTGATCAGGAAGTGCCAGTGTCATCATGTTTTATGCACATTTTGTGCTGGCCAAGAAGGGCCCGCTGGCCAAGATTTGGCTGGCGGCCCACTGGGACAAGAAATTGACAAAAGCACACGTTTTTGAAACCAACATCGAGAAGTCTGTCGATGGTATTTTGAAGCCGAAAGTGAAAATGGCCCTTCGTACCTCTGGACATCTTCTGCTTGGAGTTGTGAGGATCTACTCAAGGAAGGCTAAATATCTGCTTCAAGACTGTAATGAGGCATTTGTTAAGATCAAGGTGAGTACAGAAACAATATAAAAGTAAAAAAATACATTGGGTTCTTACAAATTGCATAAACATTGCTGTTATTTTTATTTAAAACAGTTGGCCTTCAGACCTGGAATGGTAGATCTCCCGGAGGAGCACAGGGAGGCAGCAATGAATGCTATCACTTTGCCCGAGGTCTTCCATGACTTTGACACTGCTATGCCAGAGTTAAAGTAAGTAGAAATAAATTGGATTTGATCAACAAACTTGCCATGATAATGATAGAAATTGCATATATGTAATTGAAGTTTTGGCTCAATTTCATTCATTGTGTACTAATATTGTTAACCACACTTATATTTAATGTTTCAAAATATTACACTGTCCTTTTAAGACATGTAATATGCTGAATATGTTAATTTAATAACCAAGGTGTTTCATGACACCTTTTAACACGTTCAAATGAACACCTTAAACATCCCTTCAGCACATTTTTAACACTTGTTCAATATTGCTATAATTTTTGTTTCAATTTTTAGTGAAGTGGACATTGAGGCTCAGTTTTCTCTAAACCAGTCAAGAGCGGAAGAGATCACGATGCGTGAAGATTACGGTTCATTGAATCTTGTAACCCATGACGATGGATTTGGAGACATGGGTTTTGATACTGATAATCCAGATATAATGAGAGAGGCTATTGGCTCTGAAGGTGGTCTTGAACAGGTATAATTTTAAGTTAACATTTGTTTTACAAGCGTCGGAATAGTATTTTTAACTAACCAATGAAAAAAAAAGACAAATCAAGAGGTTGACATGAGTATAAAGTATCCACTGTGACATTTTTTTGGAATAAATAATTTGCATGTTTGTTAAAAGTATACAAAAAAATATCTAATATTTGAACCTATCATTCTAAGTAGGTGGATGTGTGACATTTTTCAGATTAATATTTTCAAATTTTCAGAGCAATCTCCTTTTTGCGGATGGATCATCTCTAGAATTAGGTGGCAAGGAATCTAGTTCAAGACCTGGTACAGTGCACCAACGAGCCCTGGAACCAGCCCCTCATGCTCCTGTGGATGATGGTTTTGGAGGGACTATTGGAGATGTGCCAGATTTTGGACGTAAGTTTTTCAAATTTAATCTTTATTGTAAAATATACTTTAAAATGTTGACATAAAGATTAATTAGAATTAAAGTTCAATTATTTTTATTCATTAACACATTAACTGCCAAGAAAAATAACCCTTGTCCTTTCAAAGGCGTGTTGGTCAGCACGGACCGCGTTGGCAGCGAGTCTTAAAAAGAGAGAAGAAAATTTGAAAATTTCTTTAAAAATACTCCATAAATCAAACTTAAACAAAAAAAAAAAGGTTCCAGTATAGTGAAGGTTCTCGAATCTGCTATTGACAGTATCACTAGATTATCATTTTCTTAAGAAGAGGTCCACCACAAGTCATGACAGTATAGTTAAGTTATTTCATCAGATGCGGGAGGACTTTTTGAAGGCGATTTGTTTGGTGACGTCACGGCCGGTGCGAGCGGCAGTGGTACCTCCTCCGGCATGCCGGGAGCGTCGGCGCAACCTCAGTCTTTGCAGGTATGCTATACTACTGTGACTCAAGAATGTTATATATTGGTATTGCCACCTTTGAAAGAAAAAGTAGAAAGGTAGGTAAAGAGAAAAGGTGGAGAGACATTTTACAGAAAGAAACAAACCACCACGAAAACTATGGAAGTAACTGGAGAAGGCTTACGTCAAGGCGGCGACTTCTATCACTTTCTTTTTTTTCATATTTCTCTGCAATCAGCTAACTAATACACCACCACATCTTGCCACATAAACTACCACATAATTTTGCCTTATTTTTATTTTATTTTTCTTCTTTTATTGAAATTCTATTTACCTTAGCAGAAAACTTTGGGTCACAACAGGACTGTTTCGCATTGTATTGATCTGCTGTAATAAAATTCACTGCTATACGTTTTGGATCGGCGACCACTTAACAGAACCTCTTACAAAACAGAATTTATATATTGTAACTACAATGAGAAAACTGGCTACTGCTTTGGCCAGTAGTGCTAAGAAACTCCTCAAGCTTCCTACTACCTGATAAACTGTTGAAATCTGGATTCTGGATACAACAATTAAGAGTAAACTCAAACTTGAGAAATGCTTTTATTGTTACAGGCGGAGATAGAGGCGGCGGGCGGTGGAGAGGGCGCGGGGAGGGAGGCCGGAGACGATCCACCGGACTCTGATGATGACATGCCCGATCACTACGATGCACCATCACCGCATCACAGGTACAATAATCACAAATATCATGATTTTATTGTTAATTTTGGAAAATTTATTGCTGTCATTCAATTTGCAACATTTGACTGTAAGAATATGGTATAGATTTTAACTTAAAATGCATAGACAATTTAATAACAAATTAATCCTGAAACTTGTGACCTTTTATTTTGGAACTGTTTAACTATAAGAATAAGACACATTACGAATATCAAATTAAAATTATAGCTTTGCAGATTTGTATGTAAAAAAAAATGGTAATGGTTCCAGTTTTTTGATAAAAATGCTGATGATTTTTTCCATGCAGTATGAACATCGTAACGTAAGGCTTATATACAGGGTGTTGGTGCCCGGTGAAACAATACTTTGAGGGCTTAATCTATATCACATTTCAAATCATATACACATACTTTTGAAACGTAGATGATCACTTTATTTTCCCATACAAAGTTGAAAAATTATTATTTTGTATTATTTTTGACAACCCTATCCTGACCTACATTCAGCATGCTATATCTATTTTCACGAACACAGGCGCATGTATCCTGTTTAGAATGTGATTTTTGTCCCATGTATTATTACAATGTTCTATGATACAGGAGGTGACTAGCCGTCTTAAGTCTTTAGCTGTTGGTGGACGTCAGTACGGTAGGGTTGATCACGCACTAATTTACACGTAGTTTTGATTAGTTATAACTTGTGATATATTATGCCTAGAAAACTCAGACTTGGTGGATGGCGTCTACATCAAGCATACAATTTGCTGTGAAAGTATTGTTTCATCGGATTTTAACACCCTGTATAAGGCTTTTATTCAAAAATCAACACTTCACTAATATGTACCATAGATTACATGAAACAACATAGTAATAGTTTCTGATGTATTCCACAGTTGGGGTGGTTCACCAGTACGTGAAGATCCTCCCGCCGAAGAGGAACCAGTTACAGAAATGGCACCACCGCCCGTACCGAGACCACCTTCTGTTAGGCCTATGGTAAGTCTAAATTTCATGAAAATCGTATGAAACACCATTCACCAGCAAACTAATTTAATTTCATTGTGTAGTATGATTGTAAAAAATAGTTAATGTCACAATAATTGATCATAACTCAAAATTTTCAAAAATAAGGTATATCTTATAAGGTGGGAGACATTAAGAAAATACTATGTATGTCTGTTAACCCATTATTCATGTTGAGTACAGTGTGCCATTTTATAGTGAGAAATTGTACCAACGTTTTTCTGCATTACATTTTTATTTTTTAACTTCTACTTTGTATTTTCACTGATTAAAGAGTACTCAGAATAAATACTGAAATATTATAGGAAGTGGACGAGGTTCCTGAACCCGCCCCGCCGACGCCAGGACCTCCCGAAGCGCCTGATAACACAACTCTACTTAATAATGATGAAGAATCATTCGCACTTGCACCTGTCGATGCTACTGTACTGAAAGGTACCATTTTATTACACTATTTAATCTGTAAATTAAGAACTAACCTTAGTCGCAAGGTCTCAAAAAAATTCCGATGTAACCAACTTGATGATTGTTCTGTATAATTACTAGCTACTACTGAGGTCAACTCTCCTCAGTAGAGGGATCAGGTATAGTTCATTACTTATTGGAGACTTAACATATCTTCCAAGAGTTTTGAAATGTGGCTGTAAAAAAAATTTCCTCAAAATATGGGTTTCTTAGTGTTTTTTTTTTTGTTTACCGTTTATCACTTGGCTCAATGTATTTTAATGTCTACTTAAATTAAAAACAATATTGTACAAACCTTACTTTGTTACAGGAATAACAAAAACAAAACGCAAACGTAAGCTAATTGTTGATGAAATTAAGAACATATCTGGAGAAGAAATGAAGAATCAACTTAGCAACACATCAGACATAGTTACAACATTAGACTTGGCCCCTCCCACCAGGCGACTCATGCATTGGAAGGAAACCGGGGGCGTTGAGAAACTATTCACATTACCCGCTAGACCTATCCCTTCAAGGGTTCTGTTCAAGGTAGTTATTGACTATATTTTTTTCAAACTTTAAAAAATAAATAACCTGGTACTCCCTTTAAAAAAAAAAAGATAAAATAAACTCTGGTATTGCATTTCATTTTACTCTACTACTTATCTTGTAATGAGTGAAATGTCATAAAAAAGAAAGTATAATCTAGGTTTCGACTAAAAACAACAAAATTAATTTACCTTCCTTATAAAATACCTTCAAAAGCTGTTTGAATTAATACTTCCATTAAAATTACATTAAATAATCTCATATTGTATTTGTAAATAACAGAAATACCAGCGTAATATGACATTACGTAACGAAGGCGAGGAGGTAGAAGCCAAGTCTCCGGACCCCGAGCCCAGCGTGGCGCGCCGCGGCGGCAGGAAACGGAAACATGATGACGTAAGGACTACAATAACAATACTTTTAAATACATGGTGCTTTTTGTGGAAATTTATTTGTATTTAATAAGTCGATGATAGATTACGACCCTGGCTTGCAGAGGTTCATGAGCGACGACAACCACTTAACCCTTAAACGCATCTTGTTGCCAAATGTATACATGTAATAAAATAACGTTTCACGTTATTTTATTGAAGTCGTGTGGTATGTGTTTCCGAACGCACTTTGACGATCATAGATAATAAATATATTGAGTGTCAAAAAAGAAATTATGCAAGTTTCGGCGGCAAATCTATTTTTATTTTTTTTTATTTTTATATATATTTAATACCTACCAGGAAACATTTTTTCCAGGCCGCAATAAACAACCATGCATTTAAGGGTTGACATTAGTCGTTAGCTCGTTTATCTGTCCTGTAAAAAAAAACAAATAATTTAATTTTAACCTACAATCATTTCATCAACTCATGAATATTGATGAATAAAAAAACCATTAAGTAGTTCAATACACTTTCCATTCCTAAATTCATAAGAAGCACACAGCATAATATGAAATTAATATTTATCTTTCAGAATTTACCGCCTCCTGAAACGCCAGCTCCTCAACCTTCAGAATTAGAAGCTCCAGTACCGATACCACACGAATATGAACCGTCAGTCGGTATGTATTTCATTTACAAATATATTCCTGATCTACTTAAAATAACACACTTTACCTGCTTTTTTAATTGGAACCAAAATCTTGAAAATAATATTTTAACATTATCAAAGCTTAGCTAAAAAATTAATGCTTGAAAAGACTTCACTCACTAATAAAAACTGTCAAGAACTTTATACCTACAAAAGTAATAGTTGTAAACAGAATGGTAAAACAAGAGCTTTTTGACAATTTAAAAAATATCTTCAGTGCCAATTTCAATCTTAAGTCCTTGACCTTAAGAAAGGCATTGCTGTCTTATAAATTCACAATTTTTAAAAACTAAATTTAAAAAACAAATCAACCTTCATGTCTATCATTGGTGTTGGTCAAAGCTTTTGTGATTCTAAACATGTTTCCCCATCTAATATCACTATCACTGTTTTCACTTCATTATATATAATACCTTTCATTTTGTTATGGGATTGTTTATTAAATTTAAATATTGGACTATGTTTAAATCAAGAGATATTTTATGATTGAAACAAAATAACACATCAAAATTAGTCCAGCTTGTTTGAGATATAACTAACAAGGATTTGCTTATGTTACTTCTCGTATTATCCTTTTTGTTGTAAATACATTTTTAACCAAATAATTTGGATGAGTATTTAATCGAATTTATATTAAAGTCGATTTACACACATTATTCCCTATATTATTTTGATAAACATTTCAATAACAATATTCACAATTGTGTGGGTTGCACTATCACTGTACTAACTGTGTATTGGTTGTGGTGGCGAGTAGAGCCACCGGAGGAACCTCAGACGCCGCGACCTGATCTCGATTTGGACCCCCCGCAGACACCAGGTAAGATTGTAGGCAGGTTCTCTTCATTTTACGATAAATTAATTTCATACACAGTAAATATCAGAGTAATTATATCGTAAACCAGTTAAATTTCAGCATAAACATAAAAATACTTGAGAAATGGAGGAGCAGCCTTATTGAATAAATTATACAATAGTAATAAGTACGACCAAAATAAACTTTTGATATGATTTATGATGATTTTTGTATTGATAGAAATAAAGTTTTGATCTATTGGCAAATCTAAGTATGAAAACATTTCTCTGTAATGCATTGTAATTTTTCTAGGTACATTATTAGAAAATGGTTTTAAAGACAAAACTAACACGAACCAAAATCACTTTTTTCCATTCAACGTTGTCATTTTGTGTTCTGAAGTTTGAAATATCGCAATCTCATTAGTCACTCTCATACAACATGTACCATACAAATTAACTTGCAAAACATATCATAACATTGGGTTTCAAGTTTAAAAGCTTCAATTGTTATCAAAGTTGCTTTACCCTATTTTGATTTATTCAGCCCCTAACGTCCACCACTAGACGGAAAACAAATGCTAAGTTTCCATAACAATCGGTCCCTTCCCGTTAAATGACTTTCTGGCTCTGTGTAGGTCACCAGCGGGAGTTCTACCCTATATTTAATATTGATGTATAAATATCAGGTGGTGTTCTGTCGTCATTGGGTCCCCTGACCCCGGGCGGGCTGGGTCCTCTAACGCCGGGAACGTTACTACAGGCCGCACTCACTCCGCCCTCGTTGGGTCATGGATCTATGACGCCAGGTAACTTGTTTATTTATTTCAGAAGCACCAGCTACATTCATACTTAACTCTTATAAAAAAAACTAACATATTGCACTCTAAGCCAGAGTGGAATATAAAACATTCGCGTTGTTTAAAATACGCATGTGAAGCATGCAAACTAGTCATCAGACAATCTTTTATATTACACTGAAACTAATTTTTAAGCCTCATACCGAAATTGTTATTTAGATGGTTTAAAACTGTAATTTATCATCAAAACGAAACTACTCTAAAATTCAATTAACCATTCACGGGACTACTCTAAATTTTGCAACGAAATGCTGATACACTTTGTAAACAGAAACAATCCCATTTGTTTTACGGTAGTTATCAATTTCAGGTGGTTTGCAACATGGCGGCATGACGCCTGCTGGACTACAACACGGCGATCACCAAGAATTAGGAATGACCCCAGCTGGATTACATCATGGAGGTTCGTTATACATAATATCTTACTATTTTTAACGGAAAAACGGTAGAGTAAAAGTTCACAGTTGACAGAATAAATGTCATGTCTATGTGTAAACAAGAGTCCTGTAACATATTATAGGACTGTTAAATGTGCACATTGTTTAATAATTCAATGTGTTTTAGGTATGACACCTGGCCTAGGTTTAGATAGTGGAATGACTCCGGGTGGCCTAGGACACGGAGGACTAACACCAGCAGGCTTACATCATGGCGGCATGACGCCGGGTATGTATTTATCTATATACCGTCACATTTATGATATAAATTTACGAAGGTCTTAACAAATTGTCGTTTATTTTTAGGAGGTTTGGATCACGGTGGAATGACGCCAGTAGGTTTACAACACGGCGGAATGACACCAGCAGGGTTACAACATGGGGGCATGACGCCGGCGGGTTTGCAACACGGAGGCATGACACCCGCCGGCCTTCAACATGGCGGCATGACGCCCGCCGGGTTACAACACGGAGGAATGACGCCAGCGGGACTACAGCACGGAGGCATGACGCCGGCGGGGTTACAGCATGGAGGTATGACGTCGAAAGTGTTGTACTTTTATGATCGTAGTATTAATCAAAACAACGCAATTTCTTTTTTATAAATTAAGCTAGGAAATGTACTCTCCGTAAGTATAGTTATTTTCGATGCACAACTTAGCTTTATAATACTGAGTGAACTTACAACCACTTTTATATTTCGGATTGGTTTTTTTTTCAATATTATATTAAAGCCAGCATTGATAGTCATACGTTCGCAAAATTGTTTCTAAATTATATTTCGACAGGTCATTCACTCCTCTTCAACTAGGATAGAGTTACAGATCCACTTCGTTTGTCCCACAAGGTTTTGTTAATCAGTCTTGTTTATACGCAGGTGTACCATCGAGCGCGTTGCTGCAGTCGTCCGCAGTAATGCCGATGATGCCGATGGTGTGCGGCGCGGAGACGGTGCCGGGTCTGGGCCCGAGTCGCTCCCTGTTGGCGCCGCCCCCCACCGACCATCTCTCGCACGCAGTACCGCTCGAACCTCTGCATAATCCGTTAGATGATCATCTACAGGTGCGTTACTTTTAATTACTTCGTAAAACCGCTGTAAATTCTTTTTTTTTTTTTCGAATTTATTTTTCATAAATAAAATGTATGATAATGCAATCTGAAGGAGCTTTGCAACAGGTTGGTGGTGCAAAGTAAAGAACAAAGTTAAATCTACTTCTAAAATGTTGGGAAGTCCAAATCATGTCTGAACAGCTTTCAGCTTTTTATTTCACATTATTTAAATGCAGTTGTAATTGAAATAATTCTTTTACTTGATTTCTGTCTTCCTCTTTTTTGCAGAATGGTATGCAGATGACTAATTTGGGCTATGATGAGCAACATGGTCATCAAAGTCCACAGCATGACTATGATCTACCGCCTACACCAGAAAATGTAAGTAAAATTTCAATTAATGCCAATAAATACTATGTCAAGCTTTAGAAAGCAATAGAAAAAGATCTCATCTTATGTAAATAAATTTTCAATTATCAACTCCACCCTTTCCTTTCAAACTCTTCTTAAATTTCTATTAAATTATTTTTCTGTATTCTAATAGGCCGAAGAGGGTGAAAGAGAAGCAGGCGAGACAGAGGAGCAGTTCGAACAACGTGTACTAAACAGACGAGCGGCGCAACTGTTTGCAGTCATGAGACCCAAGATAGCCGCCGGTATGACGCTAGGATTCGCGGACCTGGCGCCGCGGCACAATAACAAGAAACAGGTCAGTTGGATATCATTCAGACATTTTTGATACATAAGTAGCAGGTGAAATATTTTCGTATCTTTTTATCAAAACTGCTAGCTTCGGATTTTAATTTGACCAAATGAAATATCAAAAGTAGAAATCATATTAATGTCGGTTCCTATATTAGATTTCATGTCTCTGGATAACCATTTATATGTCCATTGTGGGTAGTTTTATTTGAACAATATGAATATGCAGGTTGCACAGAAGTTCTACAGTCTTCTTGTCTTGAAGAAATACCAGGTATTGAAGATAGAACAAGATGAAACATACGGACCTATAACCATCACAAGGGGAGCACAATTTGAAACAGAAGCCATTTAAATACAAAATAGCATTATTTATATACTATATTAAATATTTTGTATTTTAAAAAAATCATTAGATTGTAAAAGATTTTAAGTGGTGAAATGGTGATGTTTTAGTTTGTATAAAGTTCATGATTGATGTATGTTGAGCCAAAAATAATGTAAGATGACTCTGTGGATCGAGTTTGTGGGTAATTTTAATAGTGAAATATTATATTTTGGACCAAATAATACAGATGCTGATCTCAAAATTCGGATTCCATTACTGACAGAAAAATATTCACGATCTCGAGCCACAGATGAACAGATCCAGATTGTGTTTGATAGATGTAGTACGAATAAATGCCTTATTATGTTTTGCTGTAGGCTAAGTAAAATTATTGTGAGAAAATGTTTTATCTGTTTTGTTGTGTTCAACAGTCGGCTAGGTAAGCTATTGTTAGATGTGACTTCGAATCTTTAAAATTATGTAGTGTACTGACAGCCTTATACAATATTATGTAAAGTTATTTGCACGTACTTTTAAGATTCAGTTATAAATTATATTGAACCCATCATGTGCCTAAGAAAAATTTTGTTATGCACATTTCACATAGTATATTCAAATGATTTATGTATTTCAAGAAAATGTAGATACAAAATTATTGAAAATTGACCAATATTATATTTGAAATTTATAATAATTGACAAAGTACAAAAATACTATGCAAAATACTAAATTTAAAAAAATAATGGGTGATAATTTCGTTTTTACATTTTTTTGAAGTTTTGTTTTTCAAAGTGAGTATATTCTGATTTTTAATATCTTGGATTATATTCATTTTGAAATCGCGTTGAATTCTAAAATACTTGCATTTTAAATGCGTGTGTTGTTTTGACACTGTGCAGTAATATTTTCCTTAGATTTAAGGGTCTACCGGAGTATAAATTATTTATTAGGTTTTTCCGATAATTTGACAAAGGTACTCTCTTAAATATTTTTAATATATGAAAACATTTGCAATAAATTGTTGAAAGAATGTCTGCTTTCATTGTCCATAATGATAATTATCATTGAAGTAAATAATTAAAGACAGGCTTCGAATTATCATCATCATCAGCCTGTAGACGTCCACTGCTGGACATAGGCCTCCCCCAAACCTCGCCACATCGATCGGTCCTGCGCTGTCCGCATCCAGCCTCCTCCCGCGGTCCTGACCAGGTCATCGGTCCACCTTGTGGGAGGTCTGCCTACCAGTTCGTGGTCGCCACTCTAGAACTTCTAGAGTGGCTTCGAATATAGCCTTTTAATTGGACAGAAGGAACTCGCCGAGCTTACACTGCCCCGAAGGCGAACCCTGCCGCTCACTCAACCCAGGAATTGTACAGTGACGCATCACACGCAATGAATGATATATATTTGCGTTACCCTCAATCTCAAGACTTATTTTTTCGTTATGATTTCATTAGTCCTACTGATTAGGGAATTCCAGGGCTTTGCTTTTATTATTATATAACTTAGTCTTGTTCGCATAAAAATCTAGTAAAAACCTATTTTGAATTTTTTTCTTCATAGCAATTTTGATTAAAAATAAAAAAGATTCCATTGTATACCTACACAGAACACCAAATATAAAATGTTAAAATTGTAATAGTTGTGCGGGTGCTCCTGATAACTACTTTCCATTCAGCGAATTGCGATAATGAACCTAATTTACTCAAGGATATATTAATTAGATTTAGTTCAATGAACTTAGAAATATTATGTTGATAAAAAATATTTTTCGTTAAGAGTTATTTGTGTCGAGAATAAACAACTAAAAATTCGGGTAGTAAAGGTCAAAGAGAATAACGAAAGCTCCTGAATTTGGTATGTATCATTTAATCGCCCTAAAAATGTACAATACAGATACCGACACTCTCGAACAGATAACTCACATTCCAAAACTCGGAGGCAACACTCACGCGAATACACGAGATTAACTGGCTTTGTATATTGTCGCCGAATTTCGTAATGTTTGTGTCCTAACGCTTAACATGATTATAATAACAGTCTACAAAGTCAGGAATAGAAATAACTGTAGCATCAACATAATGTTTACGTACAATATTTTATTGCAGATTTTAGTTTATACTACATAATTAAATAAATTGCATTCCTGTTGACGCGCACTGCAAGTGTAACACACATCAGTCCTTGCCACTATGAGGGTGAGGTTTCCAATCATTCGATTCCATGGCCGTCCACTCCAGATAGTATACACTGAAACCTCATATGTAGGATGGCAGTAGTAGTGTTCTTAAAAGTAAGTAGCTTAGAAAGCGAAGAGCAGCAGGAACGCCATCATAAGACAGAACAGACCCATAGCCTCAGACAGGGCGAAACCCAAGATGGCGTATGAGAACAGCTGCTGCTTCAGGGAGGGGTTCCTGGCGTAACCGATGATCAGGGAGCCGAACACTGTTCCGATACCCGCTCCTGAAATATCAACACGAACGTGAGCTTGTGTAGTACAATATCAACTAATCCAGTCACCAACAATTATTATACTTCTAACTACAAGCATTAGAAAGCACTCTCACCTCAGGAATTTTCATGGTAAATGTTAAAATTGCACATAAATCATGCAACATTATAAAACAAAGCACTTCCATAATATGAAATATACACTGTACATAAACAAAAAATTATATCTAAAAGGCGAACAACATGAGGAACGCAATCATAAGACAAAACAGGCCCATAGCTTCGGAAAGTGCAAAACCCAGGATAGCATAAGAAAAAATTTGTTGCTTCAATGAGGGGTTGCGTGCATAGCCAATGATCAAGCACCCAAAAACCACTCCAATACCAATACCTGCAGGATTTAAAGGATGTTAGTAGATCAAATGATTTGATTTAGACGAGTTGTAGATGTTAGAAAATTAGGTTGAACCTCAAAAGGTGATAAAGTTTAAAGGTTATCTGTTATGAAATTAATTACAAATGAAGAGAAATTAGCAGATTATTAAGCCAGCACATGTATGTAATTTAATTATGGTTTTCTTTGACAAGATAAAATAGTAATGCCACTTTCGATTATACAACTGTTGTATAAGGTTGTTTTAGTTATTTAGAATGATTTTAGTTTAATTCATCATTGAGAAGTTACAAAATGTACACTTGCTGGCCTGTTATCTAAGAAAATCAACATGTTATGTAACATGGGAGTGACTTTTCAGGTTAAGGTAAAGTTTTCTTCTGAAACTGAATGTGAAAAAGCTGATTTAGTGAAGACAAACACCACAAGCAGTGGACCATGCTTAGAAATGAACAAGTCATACCGGAACCAGCTACTCCTACTGTCGCTGCACCAGCACCAATGAATTTGGCAGCGGAGTCAATGTCCTTGGTGACCGATGTGGTCTGGAAGGATCTGACAGCAGACAGTGGCTGGGGAACAGCGGGTACCATCTGTGTGTGGGTGGGGACTGCTGCAAGTGGTCGCACAAGGGCTGTGTTGCAGAAGATCTGGAATATAAAGTCAGGATATTCACACTTAGGTCATTGACATAAAGTTTCACACTTGAGATCTGAAAATCAATATGTACTGCAATGCACCATTTTCGAGATAAACTCAAAATAGTCCATAAATCGATTGTAGGTTACTTTTTAAGGTTATAATTAGGCTCCAATCAAGTTATTTAATCGAGATATACATCTAATTAATCAAGTACTATCGATTATGTGATTATATAACAGTGAAAAATCTTGCTCTGAAATGTCGATTTTACAGGAAGTTTCCACACAAAGTTCACTGAAAAGTTATCAAAACGTCATTTGAAATGGTCTACCAAGGTCAACTATTATCAGCTGATGGTAATGTCAAGTTCTTTTCCAACTGGAAAATAAATTTCATGAAAAATTTAGTTCATAAATATTAAAATCTCATGATACTTACGGCAGACCTGGCTGCAGGGGCGATCAGTCTGGCGGCAGACAGCATTTTTGTTTATTATAGGTGCGGCGAACGACAACTGAAATAAACCGGAAAACTAGTATTAATTCTATGCTAGCAGAGAGACGAGTGCCGGCTTCTACGTGTAGATGTTCTAGTCACTTGACAGTTTGACCGAAGACTGCAGTTACGTAATTTACAAGACTACGTAACGGGGACTGAGGTCGAAATATCAACACTGTTATGTAAAGATTTAGAGCAGTATCTCAGTACATCTTATTTTAACGTCATATTTGCATGAAATATTAGTACTTTGATTGAAAGATTGCAGAAAATGGCCGAATCGCCGATTTATATTATGGGAATCTTCTATGACAATTTAGAAACTCACAAATAAATATTCACACTAGCACACACTTTACGACCGTTTACGTCGGATTTAACACTTCTTTTGTAACGATGGCTTGCAATTTCAGCACTTTTTCACGATTAGCTTTGGCACAATTTTTGCCGCACTTACCAAAGAACACCGAGAAGGAGGAGACCGGCCTTTGGAATGTTCAATTTCTGAGTGGTGAAATGAAACAGAGTACTAATCGCGCAACGCTATTGGCCGGCGCAGAAAGCAGTTCCGTTCGGCGCCGCCAACTATTGATCAATATGCGCGAGTCGCGAATAGATTTTAATACTTTTTTAGTAAATATATATTTTACTTCAATAAATTCTAATTTTAATAATTAAAAAAAGGCTTCTATTTTTTTAATATTTAAAGATTTTGTCTTATACAATGATTAAGTATACTTTAAAGTAAAGATTCTCCTAGGACGGAAGATACAGTACGGAATTGATATTGATTGCATTCACATTAGGCGACATGGCCGTCTTCATGATAAACATCTGTAAATTTAATGACTGTGGCATTATATTTCCAAGATTAACGCAGCTAATTGAACACATCGAGGATATTCATATCGGTAAATATAATAATTTTACAATAAAATTCTAGTAGAATGTTAAGTCTAGATGTGTAAATGTAATTCGTGATCCTCCCATTTTACGTCTTATCATGTCCGCCATGTTGTCAGTACTGAATTTATTTTTGCGTCAAATTTAATTTACAGAATCAAAATAAAATTGTTTGAAATAAAAATATATGTTACTACTCATTGTAAAAAATCTAAATACGCCAGGTATAGTGGTATTTGACGATAGTAAATATCCCAACGTACAATATTGTTATAAGTTTATCATTCCGATCAGCTGACTGAACTCAATAACATTTTTTTTGTTAAAAATAGATTACGATCCAGAGGTGGTAGAGCAGAAAGAGGCATCCCAGCCATCATGCATACCGCTAAGTTATATCTTGAAATATATATCGGAAGCATCGAGACGCGAAAGTCAGAATGCGCCACCCGCTCCCGAGCCAGAAGTCCGTCGCCGTTTGCTGTCCGCTCCCAAAACACCGTCGGTGCGCAGCAGTACACCGACTGGTAACGGAATATACTAGATCTTTACTTTTGTTTAAAACTATGTACGTCACATTTAATGAGACTTCTTAGGTGTATGGGCTAAGAAAGGTTTCCTATTTCATAAACATATAGAATAGAATAATGGCGACATCTTCACTGCTCTAGAAAAATTACTTAAAACTTTCACGTTGTTGAAGCAATAGTTATCGTTTATCCTTGACGGATTTTTACACAATATTTAATTTTATTATTTTTGTATTATGAGCGACCGTCTTTGCTGGCTTTTATGAACGCAATGATGAACTGAATCTCTAAGAAACGATAGTGATCTTTACCCAAACAAGATTCTGGTGAAGCTGGCATCGATCTTCCAAACTACCTACAGTTCGAGGTCCTTAGATTCAGTGCACATTTTTTGTCTACAGCTTCAAATTCGATACCTCTTACATTAGTAGCAAATTTAAACGGCCAATCTTGCGAAACAGAAAAAAAAATCATGATATTAACCAAATTAGACGCTATAGGCTTTAGCCTTTTTGAGTCTGATGGTGAAATCACCACTGGTTATCAATTGAGGTTTGTCATGAGAATATTTCGTCTAAGTCTAGAAAAGACAGTCATAGCTTCATTTGAAGAAAATTGCCTAAAACATGGTGCTACTTTAAGATTTGGTTTTAGGGAGTGAAATGGATGAAGATGAGGCGGGTAGTCATTCTGAAGACAGTAATGATTCCTGGACGACGGTCGAGGAGTACAGCTCTGAATTCATACTGCGATACGGGATGAGGTATGATCATAGAGCAACTGGTATATTTTTCTCTTGCAGGTTTTCTTTATGTCACTGTCAGGAATTCTTCCAAAAAAGTTAAAAAGAAAAAAACTTGAGAGGTGTCATGGGACACCCGAATAGTATGAAGTTCCTTTCGATTAAAAGATATCTTATATTTTTTTTTTTAACGTAACGCGCAATAAGGAACTTGTTTTAAAAAATTTTGATCACAGCTCCATCTAGCGATAATCATCTAAAACAAAAATAAGGAACGTGTTTTAAAGATTTTGATCACAGCGCCATCTAGCTATAATCATCTAAAACAAAAAAAGTGTCGTGACAACTTTTCGTAAGATTTTTTTCCGTCTAGCCTCCTTTCGATAACGCGCGATAAGGAACTTCGTTCCAATTGAGATACCTCGATTTGATTATTCTTTAAATAATATTATTCTTCATACTAACCCACTAATTACGTATACCCACAGAACAAGTCTTTGTTCTAGAATGAATCCAAACGCAGTTTCCGGTGCTTTGGGACCCGTTGCCCAAGAGAAGCCATTCGCCTGTCCAGTTCCCGGTTGTAAGAAACGATACAAGAACGTCAACGGAATCAAGTACCATTCCAAGAATGGACATAAGAAGGATGGAAAGTGAGTAGTGATAAAAGTTAATTTCATTCGGTGCCTTTTTCAGTTTTTGTAATAACAGGCATAATGATAGATTTTGAAATCCTCTACTATGTTGTGGGTACAGATTTACTATATGTATACGAAAATACCAATATTTCGGGGTAACAATGCAAAGTTTAACTAGGTTTCAATCCATTTTTTAATTAATTTCAAAAAGTGCGCGAAAACAGCTTGTAGTGTCATGGCGTCACACTTACGTAGACAAACACAAAAGTGTCATCGTGCAACCCATAGAGAACGACAATTTCATATTGTTTACATATTAGTGACATCATCTGATGTTGACATTTCAGCCAAAATGACTGTTTGTTATATTTTAATTTATTTAAAATCTTATTAATCTCAAGTTTTTAAAACCAAATTAGTGTTTTAAATTCTTTTAATATATAGTTTCCTACAATATCATTAAATCTTCGAATCTTTGATACTGTCGTCATTCCTATTTTATTTAATTAGTTTTATTTTTACTTTGGTAGTTGTGCAATTTATTTAATTGAAAAAACCTTGCTTGTATCTTTAGACAATACCCAATGTTGTCCGCGCCTGGTCAGTTCAGCAAAAAGCGAACACCAACCGCTCCAAAGAAGCGTTTGACTCCACAAGAGTACTTTTGGAAGAAATGGGTACATCATATTAAATGAACATTAATTTACATTGTAATTTACATAAATTAGCAGTGAAAAGTTTAGTTTGTCTAGCTTTTTGGTATAATATTATTACTTGTATTTAGTTTGGTGGTTAATGTCGAAGTAGGTACATACATAATTATACCGTGTTTTTTATGTAGTAGTAACTTAAAACATTAAGATGTGTGAAGGAAAGACGAATAAGAAATTTTCGAATGAATGAATTTGTAGTATCCGTAGTTTGGAGACTCTTGGTTAGTTAGATTCCTGTCGTGTTTTAGTTATGGTAGCCCTTTATATTTCAATATTGATGATCTGAATAGGTATCAAGTTTTGTGGTATAGACAAAGATTCCATTCTGATATTTCAATACACTGTACACTTTTTCAGGGTAAGAAAGGCCTACAAATGCCAATGCGGAAAAAGCTACAAAACAGCCCAAGGTTTTAAGAGCCACTCCATATCTCAGCACATCGCCAACAACACCATACTAGCCGTGCCCACCGAGCTGGTCCGCCCCGTACAGAAGATACCAGGGTTTGTTGTCACAGCGGCTTCTAGTTCTCGTTCCCATTCCGATAGCTCCGAGGGCAACAAACTCGTTCGCATATACGACACTCTCAAAAACAAGGATCTTCCATCTTTCACTATAACCAAAAATCTTAACGTGATCTCGAAGCAAAATGCGATTCGTCACGGCCTCGTCGCTTCGACTTCGCCAACTACGAGCCCGATCGAGAAAAAGTTCGATAGTTACGCCAAAGTCACGGTACAGAGTGCTCAGTATTCGTCTTTCAATGACAAAAACTAATTTTATTTCGTTGAAATGCGAATGCTTGCGATCGAATCGAATTTAAAATGATAGCTTGATCGTACAGTTCCTAACTCTTTAGTTTAATTTATTTTGAAAGACATTACTAAGGTCATCAATTGTATTGCTCACGCTTTCGTAATGATTTCACGCAGTCATTTATCTCGTTTATTTATTTATCATCGTGACATTAGTTTAGTTGTTTTAGTTTGAGATTGTTATTGCTGAAAGTATTTATTTTGCATGTTGTTTTATTTTTGTTTAGTCTATGGAAAAGGCTGTGCGTATTCGATTTAAAAAATCGATCGATTTGGGCGTGTCCCATATAAATGATTTCATTTTCGTGATTTCAAAAATTACATGAGTCAACTTTAGGAAGAAAAACTGGATGAGCTTAATGCTTTTTTGTAAAGAAAAAGTGCATACTGGGTAATATATTATGGACTTATTTAAATGTAGTCTTCCTAAATAATTGTTTGTACTTCTCAGACCTTAAGTTTATTTTTGTTTTTTCTTCGTGATGTATTTTAATATGAGGTAAGTTTTTAGAGCACCCCGTGTGTGGTCTCAAAGTAGATATTTCCTCTTCGTGCCATTGTTTGTGACGTGTACTTAATGTTACTCATTAAATGCTTTAGGATTTATTGATACGAGTATGTGGTATGTGCAAAGTGCACCTCACTTAGAATTGAGTAAGAACTTAATGTGATAAAAATTTAAAAAAAACAAAAAAATAAGCTTTGCTGCATAATCCTGTTTAAATGGATAAGGTTGTAATTTTTAAGTGTCGTGTTTTATTCAGTGCCTTTTGTAGGTACCTACTGCGTAAAGAATAAGGTTCAATTTGCAGTTCGTACTACACGATTTAAATTTTTTACAATGCAAAAGATCCATGTTGATGTATGTGTAGCTATTTCACATTATAACGTGATTAAATTTGGATTTTGAGACGACAGAAATATGGATTTTTCACTTTCTGATGTTAGAAAGTTTACTTTTTAAGAAAAATTAAAAGACTAAAAAAAAGATTATTTGTATGTAAACGTACTTTGCTTGTATTTTATTTTGCGTAACCAAAGGTTTTAGAATATAACTATATACTCATAATGTACTTATTGCTTTGTACTTAGGTAGATAAGTCAGTACGAATCACAAAAACATATTATTTTAGAAAATAGGTAGTGTTCATTTATTTATTAAGCGTTCGTCTGATTCTTAATGCTTTCTATTGATCGTTGTTCGCACTAAGCGTTTGAGGACTAAAGGTGATGAAATTATTTTATTTCACAAATTATTTTACACAGAAAAAATAAAAAGAAATCTGTAATGTAATTC
This sequence comes from Trilocha varians, assembly GCA_030269945.2. NCBI lineage: Eukaryota > Metazoa > Arthropoda > Insecta > Lepidoptera > Bombycidae > Trilocha > Trilocha varians. Next base: position 3,249,940 of record AP028259.1, read on the forward strand.
GAGAATTCTGCAGTAATTAAAAAAAAGTACGTATTTTTATAATACATTATTTCTTTGAATTGAAAACGTAACATAAAATATAAAAAAAATAACTAAAAGGTAAGATGTTTCTAGATTAGACGATCTTTTTTCAAAATGTGTTAACAAAATAATGATTGTAAAAATATATTTCATTCAATTTAATATAAAAAAAAAATGTGCAAAAACAACGATAAATTTTCCGTTCAGTTGATATTATGTAAAAAAATATATATCATATTGGGGATATGTATCGCGGTGCTAAAGATGGTAAACGGGGTGTAAATGGATGAAAATGTTTGTAGTTTTGGTATCAGAGTTAAGGTAGATCGTTGAACATGAACATGTCAAATGAAAAAAAATATTTCTGATATTTTTGTTGCCGTTTGTAAAAGAAGAAAATCTATTTAACTTGCTTCCAGTCTATTTCGATTTAATACTATACAGGGTGGAAATACCAGCTGAATTGGGTGAATAACCTGTGTAAGTTGTATACTTCGAACAAATTTAACTTCTTTTTCTATATCCGAAGCCTGCAATGATAGTCGTACAAAAACTATGAGATTGGAGAAAAAGTTTTTTCATTCACCCCGCTTCACTTGGTCCACCCTGTATATGTTTAGTTTTTGGAATATACCAGTTTTGTACTAAAATCCTAAAATACAAGTTCCTATTTAATACAAATGCCTTTAGTATTGACGTGTTCATTAGTTCTTTCGATGAAAAGGGTCGGGTGCTTTACCATTAAGTAACAATGCCTATAGTGCGACTACTTAGAAAAAAAATACATATGAAAAGTATAGTATACGCTTATCGATATTTGAATAATAATATGTATTAATATTTAGCGATTCATTCGACTAGCATTGGTGATAACAAAAGTAATAAAATGTTTTATCATAAAAATATGTTGGGGAATTCGTTTGGTGGTTAAAATTATCCCCATAGATGATGCCTACCTTCATTCTATTTTCAAATGCATAACAGTAAGTTAGTTTTACATATTTGTATCGTCGTTGTGTGAGATTAGTTTGACGTAGGAGTAAAGGTGCCGACACATTTAGCTGGGCCGAGTTCCAATCATCCAATGAATTTTGTTTGGAAATCTTCAAGTCCGATTCCTAAAATATTAGAGGCGGATTAATGAGACTGCTCGTCCCGACTCAATGTGCGCGGTATGTTTTTTTATTTATCGACAGTCGTAGTGCGACGTGACACTTAGTTTATAATTATTTTATGTTTAATTAGTTTCGTATGAAACAGCTCACGTATTGATATTGTTTTTGTTCGCAGTGAACGTTAGTCATTGTTTTATTAAAGACTGATAGTTGAGTTTTTGTTTTTAGAATTGTCTGATTTATTTATTTATGTGGAGTTTTATGGTGTAATACATGCATGCTGACTTTGAGTCTTGTCCTAAGTAGGTAACTTTATGTGAAGATTTTATTAAAAAATTGTGATTTTTTTTTGATTATACTGTAAGTATGTCGAACAATGTAATAACTACTTAAATTCTAAAAATGCATGGTGGAATTTAAAATTTGGTACATATTAAAAGACATGAGAGTTGAAATACGACTAGTAACAACACTTTTTACCATTTTAATAAACGTTAACTAAAGATATCCAAAATTCTTATAATACTATTGTTGCTCGAAAGTTGATGGCGCCGGGGTGAGGGTTGTTAGACAATGCTTTGATGTCCTCACTTATTTTTTTCCCGATAATTTGGTTGAATTTTATTTTTATTACACTCAGTATTTTACTTTCATGCATTTTCAACGGGTTCTTTGCAGATTTGTTTGCTCTTAAATCGACCCGCAGTATCCAGTCTTCTCGTGATCATGACGTTTGCAACAACGTTGAAATATCGATACAACTCAATTAATTAAATATCGTGGTGAGAACCCGTTGAAAATGCATGAAAGTATTATAGAAAACCGCGAGTGTCTGAATAAACTCAGTATTGTAATCGGGTACTTTAATGTGTACCTTATTTTCCTGTATAGTCATTACTAGTGATTTTTAAGTTCCCAATGTTTTGTGTTTTAAGAACAAATATATCACTCACCAGCTTAGGATGATAGGGTGATAATTTTATCCACGCTTGTGTTCTATATAATTTTAAATATATTATTGATGTGTAAACGATAAGTTATTTTATGTCATAAATATTAACTTAATCACATATTTCATGTTTTATGGTCAGTGTGGAAGTTTTTGAAGTCAAAAGTGCAATATAAATTCGATTTTAACCGTAATAATTTCAATGGTAGCTCATTTCTACCGAATATTATACTGTGTGTGTATTTTACTACTTTAGGGGAATCTGAATGATATTTTCAAAGAATGCAATATTTTGGTTTAAAGATCTGTAACCCGAAATAACACTCTTATATTGAGAAGAATAAGCATCAATTTTGTACAACAGATTGCGTCCGTGTGTCGAATATTGTGTGTTTTAGTTTTGTTTTTTATATAAAACAAATGAAAACTAGGGAATCCACACAAAATGAGGTCTTCATGTATTACTTTGTAGTTTTTACGAAATGAAAATTGTTCTAAAAATAATTTATAATGAAATACAAGTGGCCAGAATAATGAGAAGTTAAGAAAAATTAACATCAATATTGTGCATCTTAAATGGTTCTGTAATTCAGCAAAGTAAATCTTTGGCCAATTTTTTAAAGTTTTTTTCTGGTAAAATAGCGGTCTGTTTTAAAAAAGGTTATATCCTAATTACGATTCAGTTTTTCTTTATGACGTCATAATGGTGCAGTTTGTATTGTAATTATTACTGAATCGTTTTTTATTATAATCGTTAGTATCATTATGTATTTATAAATTGTAATAGCTTTGTGACAAATTTTACTTGTGTAACTTAAAAGTGTTTGTAATGTTTCATTTCCCGGACGTGTCTAGTGTTACATGATTCTCAAATTGATGTTTGTAATTACTGTCTCATTAAAACGCAATGCAAAACAATATTGAGTTTTATTAATATTTATAAATTATAATATATTTATTTACTTAACTAATAACGAGTATATTTTTTTATGATTTTGCTGCAAGAAGATTAATACAACTGTTTTTATAACTAAAACTTTGAAGTCTTATGTTGTTTCAGTACGTATTTCTATTAAGCTCTGCACGCCATACTAATTGAATTGTTTAATTTCCATAAACAGTTAAAATACAGCACAGTATTTCAATAATGTAGACTGTCCTTGCAAAATGGCAACACTAGTACTATAGATTAGCCTTTTAACCACTCAACTGGGATCGGAAACAAAATTGGTTTGTTTAATTTTGCCAAGTCTGTGCAGGTGCCAAAATTGAGCACAGTTCTAAAACTTGTTTTGTTTACATTTTTTAACCGTCTCGTATTTTACGGAGATAATATATTTTCGCTGAAAATGCGATACAGCGTCGTTTAATAATAAAGATTAACAAAATGATACGGTTTAATTACAAATCGAAAATATATTTAATAAGAAAAAAAAAATGTTTTTAAAAAGACACTAGTGATTCCGAACGAAGTCCCCAGTTTCGCCATCTCTAGCGAAAAGTGATGTTCCCAGTTGAGTGGATAATAGAGAATACTTTTAGGCCACGATACAGATTACACTAAAGATAATATGGCCTAGAGAGTCACAGCCGATACACAGATAATATACACGGACGTTCATTTCCTAATGTTCAATTGTTCTAGAAATGCCGTTATTTTGGCTTGACTTTCAAAGTCTTGTGTCGGACATTTATTCAGAATGTATGTCAAACCGGGAGCGTCTTTTTGTTCGAAAGCTACTTCTGCAGCTTCCAAATAGAATCTGTAAAGAGAAGGTAATTGTTATTAATCAAATAATAATCATACGACAATGGCTTTTAAGAATGTATGTTTATTTATTAGTTTCCAGCTGTTTAAGAGAAAGCGAACAGATAAAACTGCATCAATAAATGACGCTAGTCGTATTTTTGCCTCGCGCTACGTTATGTCTTGTTTGAACATTTGAAGTACATTTCTTTGATTTAGGATTTTATCTATTCGTGGAGGGTGAAAATAAAACAAGGTACATATTGAAGTAGAATAATAATAAAAAATAGGTACTTGAAAGTCGACGCTATATTGCCTCGAAGGCAAATGAGCTTACGGACCACTCAAGCGGTTACCGTTGCTTATGGACTGGTGCAGTGTCCCCTGCAGAGGTCGTTACCTATGGTCTACCTTTAAAGACTCTCTTCAAATCTCGAAGAAAGACAAGTCATAGCGCATTAATATGTTTCAAATTAAATACCTACCCAGCTTTGACGTAGTATTTAATTTTAATCTCGTCCCTACATCTCGGTAGATATTTGAGAGCTTCCTCAGGCTTGTTATGTTTGAGACACGCGTCGACAAACGGCTCGTAACCGACTGGAGATTTCTTTGATTTCGAAAACTTGTCCAGTTCAGTCCAATCCGATTTTTCAGCCAGTGTTAGAATTCTTAGCCACCAATACCTGTAATGGTAGAATATTACGTTTTATATGTTGCTAAAGAGGAGCAGAAAATATGAGGGCGCCACTATCGAATTCTATGCCAGAATTTACTTCGTAGAATTGTTTTTGATTTAAAAAAAACCACCGTAAAACTATTTTATATCATATTTTCCAACATCTAAAATTTCAATATTTCATTTTCTGCTTGACAAAAGATATTCCTTACCAATAGTATTAAAACCGAATTATCCAATTAATTAGTATGTGTTTGTTTGTAAAATAGCGCCCTTTTTAAAATTCTAATGTAGTTTATTAATGATTTTTTGGCAATAACTATAAGAAAATTGCTGCCAAAAATACTAAAAAAAAACGTAACAAATGAATGCTCAAATCTACCTTCTATCCGGCATCCTGTATTCAGATCGTAGTTTATCAGCGAGCTTGATTTCCCCTTGATCAAGTAGTTTCTTGACGGTGTCATGTAGGGATAGCCCCACGAAACTAGTTCCATACGTCTCTTGTAAACTGGACTGTTGTTTGCATAGTTTTCTTGCGTCCTCGCAAACCGATACACCTAGAAATGTGTTTTTTATTTAAAATTGATTTTTTTATTCCTTTATCCATTAAATACTCCGTTCTTAAGTGTAAGAAGGCCGACATTCTAGGTTGGAGAATCGTATTGTGACGTCACACTTGAGTAGTCATAAGAACATTTGAACCAGGAACTTAAACTAAAGTTCCTGTTTCGGAAGTAAATTTAAATTATTTGTATATTAAATTATTTAAAAAAAAGACTTTTAATCATTGAAAACGAATATGAAGCAACTGTATCAGGAAAGTTTTAAATTACAAATGACTTCACATTAAGTAAGGTGTGTCTTAGAAGTTTAACGGTGAGTAAAGCAATATAATGACATAAATTAACGATCGATATTTATGGATATTTTCATAAAAAGCGGTTGCAATATAACTTGGCAATATCCTTAGGTGTAAAAAAAATATCCTTTTGACAGCCATTTTTTTATGAATTTAACATAAAACATTACCTAACTCATTCTTCCCCTTCTTGTAACACTCTCGTGCAGATATAAGCGAGGCCTCAGCGCTCCCCGGGTTGGTTTGTTCGACGGCGTCCCGGATGTGCGTGGCGGCCTGACCGTGGAACTCGTCTTCCTGCACGTACACCAGGCGGAGAGCTTCGCGGTTGTGATGGCCGCAGTACTTGATGTAGAGGGCGTGGGCTAGCGGGAAGCCGCGGATTGTTAGCTGGTGATGAGAAAAACTTGGTTTAATAATGTATTTATTACAAAAATTAAATTGATGATTAATTTTTCAAGAATTGTATGAGAATATGTCAATATTTCTAATAAAATAGTAAACATCGAAACCGATTTATACGGAAAGGAAATACACGCACACACATAGCAAATTGTGAATTTTTTTCACATTTTTAAACACCGATCCACAAGTACTTGTTCGATCTTTAAAAAATAAATGGTACCCCAAAACTACACAGGAAATCTGACATAGGAACATCCAAAGTAAAATTATAAGGTAACAAACATTTAAAAGAATCAGACAAATTGAGCACCTCTTTTTTTGAAGTCTTTCAAAAGTCGAATTAGGTTAGAAGGGCATGCGAGCGCATATCATTGTGCTCAGTTGTATACTTTTAGTTAAGGCGATAAAGAGTCTATAAAACTTATTTATATAAACTTCCACTGTGGAGATAGTAACGAAAAGTTAATTGTTTATAAGATATTATATTTAACTTTACATAATTTGACAATTTCAAATTTGTTTCTAAACTCTTAACCACGTACCTCAAAATCATGCTTCGCCATTTTTTCCTTAAGATGCAGTAATACGATGTAGACTAGATCAGTGTCGCCACTAGCGGTCGCTTTTAACAACGCAGTCGGTCCTTCTCCAAGAGACAGTAGTAGTGGAACTTGTAATTTACTATGAGTTTCGTATTCTAGAATCTGAAAATGTTTTAAGATTGTTTTAGTAAACATTTTTGATACTGTTACGGGAATGTTCTAGAAACACCTAGAAAAGTGTGTGAGTGAGATAGAGATATATTGCTATCTCTTTCACACCCTTCGAGACTAGTCGAGAAGCTTGTAGAACAGTATTCGAGACTGTTCGAGAAGGTTCGAGGCTATTCGCGAAATTTCTAGAACAACTTTCCAGACTAATCAAGAACTTTCTAGAACGTTGTTAGTCGCTCCATTCGGGACTATTCCAAATCAAATCAAATCAAATCAAATCAAAATTCATTTATTCTGAACATACAATAATTAAAAAGAAACACATGCATAATATAATAAAGAAACACTGTTCAGAAATGGTCTCCGACTCAGCATGTGTCGTCGGAGCGTCGATCATAATAATAGACGTCCGCGACGCTGGTATTCTGTCGGTACCACGCTGAGTGACGTTCACATTACACTTAATTACGATAAATTAAAAAAACTTTACACACAGTGCTGCAGTACTAAACATATCAAATAATGAAATAAAAAAAATAATAATTAAATAATAAAAAATAATAATCATAATAATAATTCAGCATTAAATAAAAATTAAATAAAACTATTTGTGAAAACAATTTAAAATTTTGAAATTTAAATGTTAGACAATAAAAAGTAATATAATATCAATAATTATATTATAATATAATTCCAGAAGTGAAGTGTTAGTTTTAGTGTTTAAAGTTTTGATTTGAATAAATTTGAGTCTTCCTAAGGATAAAACCGTGTTTCATTACTTATCCCCGAACCTCAGTTCGTAACAATACGTTGAAATGTTAAGTGGCGTATCTTGTATACAACCGGATTCCTACTGGTTTCCCTTCTAATAATAGTAATTACGAGAAAAAGTATATTGTTAGACTGTATTAGTTTCGCTTCGTTACTCAATTACTGTACCAACCCAATACTGCCCACTGTTGGGCTTAGGTCTCTCCAGAAGCGTGGTGGACTATGCCTAATGAGGGATTAGGCAATTGCTTGCCCAGTGCGAATTGGGGACTTCACATATCTTCAAAAGATTTTTAGAATCCTTTTTCGACATGCAGGTTTCCTCACGATGTTTTGTTTCACCGCCGCCGGCCGGTTTTGAACCCGCGGCCTCCCGTTCGGAAGGAAGAGTTTCGACCACTCGGCCACCATGACTTATTAGTTACTCAATTATGTAATTATAATTATTAATGCTAAGAATTCAATTTTGAGATACTATTTACGATTATTTACACATCATAATTATATGAACTTACTTTTATAGCAAGAGCTTTCCGACCCTTCTCTGCTGCTTTCATGGCTATAGTAGAGTATGATATTCCTGGAACGTTGCGAAGTTTTTCACCAATTTCCCGAGCAGCACTCTCGTTGTCCAAATGAGGTTGAGTCACCTATAACGTTTTAGTTTGAGTAGATCTTTTCATTCATTTGCAGTTCAATCATTCACTATTTGTAAATTTTAGTTGACGCATAGAGGATGGATTGTAACCTGTTTCAGTTGAAATAGGGTCGTACATAAACCTTAATAAGATATTTAAAAAAAGTTAATCGATTCCAAAAATAAAGGTGGTTTTGTTTTCGTTCGACAGGTCATTTACTACGAGCTTACTATTTCAGATACTACGAGGTTACAAATCCGCCCTGTATTTAATACTTTGCTAAATTTGTTAATGTTTGAATAAGTGTTAGCTGTATTTTTTTTTTGTAATATTAAAATAAATAAAAAAAAAAACATCTAAACTAGGTGTTAAAGTAAAAAATATAAATTAAAAGCATTTTTTTAGTGCAGTCGTTTTTTTAATTTTACCAAATTTTTTTCCACTTTTTTATGAGGTGATGCCGAATGAGCAAGAGAATAAATTATTATTATATCGTTTTTTATTTCCACAATTTCATACCTTATAACAGGCCCAGTGCGACAAAACTCTAGTCCTTCCATCCTTCAGTTGTAGATAGGAAGCAATATGTCCCGCCAGGCAGTGCAGTCTTCGCCATATCAAACGATCTAGTAAAATCCTTTCACCTAAATTCAGCATTCTGTTTGATTCAGTTAGGGAAATTGTTACTATCACTACATAGTATAAAACAAAGTCGCCTTCTGTCCCTATATCCCTATGTGCGCTTAAATCTTTAAAACTACGCAACGTATTTTGATGTGGTTTTTTCCAATAGATAGAGTGATTCAGAGGAAGGTTTATATGTATAATACATGCATCATATACTAAGGCAACATTGCTAATTTTAGAGGTTTCTAACGTGATGTCGTAAATTAACCTATTTTTTTTCGTGCGCTGCGAAAACCTTTATCTTTTATCCAAATTAAGTATTATGTTATCAAGAGTATTAATGTAGAAGTAAATTACTTTTTGTTTTATTCCAATCAGACTTTTCGTTTAGAAGTTATCACGAGTATAAAACGCAATTTTATTAATATATCCACAGCGGGCGGCGAAAATAATATCGCGACGGCATAGCGAGCTGTTTGAACCCCTTTGTAACGCAGACGAAGTTGCGCGGGTCAGCTAGTTTCATTATAAGATAGAAGAATGAAAATAAATGTCATTGTGAGTTATAATTTCGTGTTTAAATTATTATGTAAATTAAATATTTAATGTGCCTTTGAAGTAATTAAAAGTAAGACTAGGTATTTTAGAGTTGAGAAGAAAAGATAAGTTTTGTAAACCCTGTGTTCCTGTCGCTCCCCTACTTAGTCGTACTCATTGATATGTATTCAGGAGTGAACTAGATAATCTGTATTTCTCACTCTAAAATAGGCTTTACTTTGTTAGACTATATAATTTATTATGTTTTTACATTTTCCTTGAACATAATACTTTCTACATCGTTGACATTAGTAACTATAGTAACTACTACAAGTTCGTTCCCACGACCAGAGATGTCGCCTCTCAAAACTTTGCACTTAGCAACATACTTTAATAACTTTACTTTTTGTTGTACAGCAAACTCTCATGTTTTGGTTAAATTTATTAGTTAATTTGATTTATTAAGTATTTTTGTCTCACAACATACCTAATAGTCTCAGTATTTACTCTTACATGTTCTAACCAGTATCTCTTTATACCCACTTAAAACTTATTGTATTAAAAAGGATACTGCACAGATGTCAAAGGAATGGCCACTTTAGGGTGCCTGACCGCATTTAAAACCCTCAGTCTGCGACAAGTTTTAACATAGGAATCAGTGAGCACGGAATCCATTAAGAAACACTTCCCGAACTGAGCGGCCCTTATCAACATCTTTTGTACGTCCGGATTGAACTCAAAGATGGCCGCTTCTATGCAATCTGTCACAGCGTTGGAGAGCTCCGCTTTTATAAGACGAATGTACTCGTCAGCTCTGTGGCTGCGTTTCTGAAATAGTTAAATGTCACTCAACTGGGAAATGGGTCAAAATTGGCTTGTTTACTTTGTGTACTTGTGGCAGGAGCCAAAAATGAGCACGGTTCTAAAAATTTATGACTATATAATTTCGCTGAAAATGTAATATAGTGTAGTTTAGTAATAAAGATGTACAAAAATATTTGGTTTAATCAAAAATTAAAATCAAGATTTATTGGAAATTTCAATAAAAAAATAACAGTCGTACACGGTAGTGATTCCAAACGAATTCCCCAGGTTCAAATTTCTTGTTATAAAATAGGCAGTATTAGAATAATTCTAAAATCTTGCTTATTAGCTCGTTTAAAAAATGCTATCTCTCACTAATTATTTTGATCGTATTTTCAAATAGTACGATGTAACGATATAAATTAGACTTACTTGGAACTGTTTAGAAGCCTCAACCAAATAAGCGCCAGGCGTCATGCTGTTAATCCTGAATATATTCTCGACAACTATGGGTACTTTTTGTACGAGTTCGTGCGTCATTTCCGATACGATTCTAATACAATCCATCTCTTGGATGAGGTGGAAAGGTCCATCGTAAGGGTATGGTACTGTGTTCCCTCTGGTTCCGTACAGACAGAGCGTGTCGTTCCAATGGGCGGCGACGGCTTTGGAACCGCACCTTTAGTTGGAAGGATTTTAATTTGTATGGGAGCTAGTGGCGTGCATACCGAAGAGGTAAATAAGCAGTGCATACAGTAATTTGTGATCAAATGCGGCATTTAATCGATTTAAAAAGTTAAAAAGTTCTTTCTGAATAAAGTAGTCTTAAAGTGGATTCTTTAAATAGATTAGTTAAGTCTAAATAGGATTAATAGAGTTAAGCAAACACAAAAATAGGGATTTTAACCACTTGTCTGTGGCGTTTTTCTTTTATTGCTTTGTAGGCAGACAAGCTAACGCGATAACAGCTATCAAATGTAGGAGACATACGAGTAGATGCACTACAAGACAAATACCAATTTTGGTTAGTTCCCAGTTGTGTTAAACTATTTTCAACTTAACATACCACATGAATTCTTTGGGTTGTTTTATAAATCCAGTGTCGATTTCACAGTAACACTCCCTAAAGTCGGAGGTTCCAATCCACAAGTATCCCGAGTCAGTGAAGAACGAGATATATTTGCCGTCCTGTGAAGCCACTATGGAAAGGATCTGCGTGTATATGTTTTTGATGTCTGGTCGCTGAAAAAATATTTTATAATATATTTGAATGCATATTATTAGGCACGCAGGGAAAACCGACGAAAAATGGCTATAAATAAAAGAGTTATTAGTTTTAAATAAGAGAGTTATTTTACCCTTATCTTAAGGGTAAAATAATCACTAACACATTTATTCCAAGTTTAAATTGTAGTAGCATCCAACCTATCTTAAAAACAATTAATGGGGATTTTAATTTCATAAACTTTTGAATTGAATTGTATTATTACTTACTAAAAGAACAGCTCTGGATTCCCCTAGCTGACATTTATAGATTTCTTTATCTCGACACACTATAAAACTAGAGTTTACAGCACACCAGCATGATATTGGTTCATTTGCTCCTGGAATACAGTGAAAAATAACTTGTGTTACGCTTAATCTAAACTAAATTTTTATTACATCATTTATATCACATTACCTGTACCAACCCATTACTGCCCACTGTTGGGCTCAGGTCTCCTCAGAAGAGGGATTAGGCATAGTCCACCACGCTTGCCCAGTGCGGATTGGGGGCTTTACATATTTTCAAAGGATTTTTAAAACCCTTTTCCGACATGCAGGTTTCCTCACAATGTTTTCCTTCACCGTTTTTAGCCAGTGGTGTTGTGAAAAATTGCACATAAATCTTTTTCACATTTAGATTTAGAGGTACAAGCCGACCGGATTTGAACCCGCGACCTCCCGTTCGGAAGGACGCGCTTCGAGCACTCGGCCACCACGACTATCAGACTATTTCACATTAAAATACAGAAATTACTTACCTATTGACATAATTTATGAACGGAAAAAAAAATATGAAGTCAAAAAGAAAATCTAGAATCTCTTAATAGTAACAGCAACTATAACTTACTTGGCAAATCAGGAACAGCCCTAGGTTTGGGTTCAGAAACATTACTGACAAGGTACATTCGATTTGTAGTGGTCATCACGGCTAGTCCTATACCATGTGGGTTCGGAAATAATTGAGCTTTGCACACCTGTAAAATTAATTATATTTTCATTAAATCTTGAATACAATAATTATCTTCCACAGCCCTGTGTGATCAGTGGTTATATATAAATTATACTTTGATTTTAAACATCCATGCTGATGACAAAGTTTGACCCCCGGGCTCCACACATACGTAATTTTTAGAGTATAAGTCAAGTTAAAGATTGTTAAACATAAAAAATATTGGTTTCCTTTAGTGACATATTTTTAACATTATTTTAAAATATAGCTAAAAATTTTTTTTACAACATTACATACTTTAGTATCTCTGACTTCTTGTCCCATATTAAAAGTTTTCTGGTAAGCTCCGAACATGTCGTAAATGAGTACATCACCGCTTTCTTGGATACAAAGCAGCTGCTCTCCATCGGACCAGCCAATGTGGAGGAGCACACCACTGTTCCACTGAAACATGTAATTAAATATTTGATTTTCATAGGATTATAGTAAATTAATAGCTGTTACTGGTTGAAGAAATGATGATAAATAGTGTTCATACAGTTTCAATAATTTGTAAATTACATTAAGTTTAAAACAAGAATCTGATTATATTGCTTCATAAGTAGCCGAACATACATACCACCACAAGGGAAGTGGTTGCCATCACTCATGGACTTCTGCAATGTCAAGAGACACTGCAGTGTCAGCCATCTATGACTTACTATATAATGAAGCTAAATAAAAATTGAAACTGTAAAATGAAGTTTTTTAAAAGTGGTCATATAAGTGATACTGGGTGCGGCGCGACGGGATAGAGTGTCGTAGGCGTAACGCGTCACGCCGTCCCTCATAACCTCGTGCTGGGTTCTGGCCTCAGCGGGGGTTCGGACACTGAGTGTGAGCGGTTGGAGGTTTTAGTGCGGTTCAACTCCCACATGGGGCGAACGGGGATCCGGTGATTTCCTCCAACTAAAAAAAATATAAGTGATACTGCACCCATCGCAATTTATATTATGTCAATCACTTTAAAACAGTTCTAAAGTTGAAACTCACCAAAATCTTTGATATGATATTTCCAGCGCAGTTGTAAATGGTTATAACCGGTTTTGTGGTTGTTTTTATTTGTACAAACTGTTTGCGATCCCTGACGACAGCTATGGGTCCGCCATACGGTGCTCCACTTACTATCATGTTCTCTAAGCCTTCATCCATCATCCAATTCATGGTGTAGAGATCAAATTTTCTGAGAGAATAAAAATTGATGGTCATAGTTAATTTTATTGTTGGATATTCTACATTTTCCTAGAAGGTAAACTAAATTGTTTTTTAAGTAATCAGCAATACAAAATTATTATTATACCCTCTTAACATATTATTTTAAAATGTTTATGAGTACATTTTATAACTACAGTATATTTTAATGTTATGTAGCCTTTGAAATCATAGTATAGTATAGCAAACTACCTTCTAATGAGATATTAAGTTTTGAAGATTAGTTTTGGTATGATGTATATTTATTTTGATCCTAGTCAGGCTCATAAAACAATATACACCCATTTTTTTCAAAAAATATCATGATGTTGTGTTACATACCTATAGTAGGAATCCAATTGAAACCAATCAGCAGTTAATAATGCCGACATTTTTATCTTCGTAATAAACTGTATTAATTAATTAGAGAACTGAAAACTGTTTCACTTTTTCCTGTTTCAAAATGTTTCTGTTTATCTAAACTTTTCAATCTTTCAATAGAACAAAATACATGAATTTTCGAATTTAACTTGTTGAATGTATTCCGCATATAAAGTTATTGAATGTAATTACACTTATTTAATCAGTGTTAGATTTTGTAGTTATAAGTGGTATTATTTTTAAGAGAAAATTATCAATTATTTTCAGGAAAACTGCAATGTTTTTGTTCTGTAGCACTTGACATTTGTGTTTTTCAATGAATGTCACTTTGACAGCTGAGATGGGATGGAATGCATTGATATCAGAACATACATCCTATGGGATGAGTCCATAATCAAAAGAAGAAGAAGTACATCCTATGGATTCATCATAGTTTATGGAAAAAAATTAACGTGCATAATTTATATTTATTACGTTTAGAACCATTGAGTTTGCTCATATTATGACGGGTCGTAAGCCGTAATGCAATGGATCAAGCGTCTGGATTCACTCCTCTGCAAATTAGATACACGTTTCGTCACAGTCACTGATTTTTATAGACTACTAGCTGGTCTGCGCAATTTCGTCTGCGTCACATAAGGAAATTTTCTCACCGTTTAAACCTTCCCTGGACTTCTACGAATATTTGAAGATTAAAATAAGCCAAATCGGTTCAGTGGTTCTCGAGTTTTAGCGAGACAAACGAACAGAAATTCATTTTATATAAAAGAAGTATCATAGTTAACAGTGAACATAATAGTTTAGGTCCTTTCTTTTGCTAACTTGTTTTATAACCCCCTAGCACCTTTGAGCTTATCTTGGGTATTACCTAGACTTTAGACATCTACTGTATCAGTTACGTAGCTTTTTAACAAATCCAGGGGCTCGACCAGTCGGTTGTCATTTACTTTTAGGTAATGAGAACATTTTAAAACTTGAGTTGAAAATGAAATGTAAATGTACTGAAATACACTAACACTTTATTGCATATTTAACAATAGAAACATACAAAAGCAAACATAAGTATAATAATATAAGAAGTTCATTATTTAGATAATAATTATTATTTACGTCGCTCTTATTAATGTTTCTGAGTCGATCATATTTCGATAAGTAGATATTTTCCAATAATTGTTTTAAGAAATTTCAAGACGCGCTAAAATGTTTCCCATGCACAACATTTCATCATTCCTTTTACTTAAGAGAACGCATTCCAAAAAGCTAGTTAGTTAGCAATTCGAAAGTGGTAATACTAGATAGGGCATTGACTGCATTTCCTTTAATTAGGAAAAGTGAAACTTCATTTTCCGCTTTTCTAGTTTTACGTTTTATTTCTAAGTTGAGTATTGACTACGGTTTTTCCAATCTTGTTTTTATAACCACTTTCAGTGCTTTGATTTATGTTGCTTTAAAAAATACTTCAGTTAACTTTATTTACATGTAAAGGAGTCTTAACTTAGTAGTCATAAAGCTGATTTTGAGTCTGTGAAGACTGAAAAACAGCTTTATTATTGTAATTACTGTTTTGATTTTAATTGACCGTGTTATTGCTTACGTAGATTCTACACGACAATTTGAACAACTCATGGTAAGTGAGTATTGTCGTCTATAGACTTCTGAAATGTCGGGAAACATTTGGTTGACTACCTCAAAGATATCTTCAAAAGTCGAACTGTATCTATGTGGATAAAAGATAAATTTAAAATATAATAGTGGTATTGAATGTCTTTGTTTGCTAGTAGAATGCTACAATTCATAATAATTAAGTTTTGACTGTTTGTTGAGTACCAATAAGTAAACAGAAAATCAAATTATTATTCCATTAGTACTTTCATTCATACGCGAGTATATTTCATCTAATTGCTATTCTCACGATGTCTCTCCGTTGGTTAATGTTGTAAATAAGTTGAAGGAATGTACATCCATTCTAAGTTTATTTGCCGTCTCGTTCGTGTAGCGTGAAATTTTCGAGATACGCTTATGATCGGGAAAGCGTATCTTCTTTCTACTTCATGCTCTTATCTGCATTGTTTGGAATTTAAGCCTTTTAATCGTGAGTTATTTCCACGATTCAACTTGTCATTAAGTATAATCATAGTCTTTAACAATACACGTAAAATCTTGAGTGTGCCTATGGTAATATATCCGTCTTTGTGCATGTGTTTGATGAAAACAAACTTGAACTAAGTATTAGTAAATCAATAAAATTATATTACATGGTTACGTCGCTCATGAAACTTCACAATGACCGGCCCATCGAACACTAATCGCTTAAAGAAAAACATCCCATACAGCATCGAATTCTGCTTATGACTGCGTGGAGTCTAACAATGCTGAAGAGGTTGCAGCTCATGATACTAAGGAATAGTCATCTAAATTTATACTGATCGTTCGATCAATCTTGATCTTTTAAAAAATATTTAAAAGACACCGAAACTACAACATCGGGAATTGCGAAGTTTTTCACGCCCACTTTTCTTGTGTTAAAACTTATGAATTAAAATTAAAGCTCAAATTTAAGCTTAATTAATGTTTCCTACATGTCATGTAGGATATTATAAAAGTTGTTAAAAAAGAAAACATATTCTCAATTCAAATATTTACTCGCTACAGTTCTTCGATTTTTTATTGTTTATGTTCTCATTCAGAACGTCAAAGATTTTTAATGAAACACGAACAAAGATGGATTGACCGAGCACGTGCTGCTGACAACTTTATTGTTATTTTTTTAATAGTGTCAAGGCTTTATTTTTTATCGAACACGGTGGATATTGAAATCGGTTATTTAAAGCCAATGAAGTGTTTTGTAGATATTGTTATTAATTTCCTTAGTCTATAGAAAAATAGGTATAAAAATTATTATATTAATTATATTCGAACCGCCAGCTTCAAAGTTGAAAACTTAATTTGAAAAAGATTTCTATGCAATTTATCACAGCGCGACTTAAAACGACGGAAGAAAACCTTATATCTGCATATTGAAAAAATATATAAAAACTCTTTAATATGTGAAGTCCTCAACCCGCATTGGGCGCTACACAATGCCTGTTCTCTCTACTAAAGAGACTAGAAACCAGCAGTGGGCAGTTAAAGGTACAGTACGCTTTGATATCACTAGGAGCACATGAAGGTTTAACAAATCTTCAGGGTAAACTAGAGCATTCACAGACATTGCAATTGAGACATCTATTTCAAATCGAAAGGTGGGTGGTAGCCTCACATTGTATATGAGTTCTGGTTTCAATTGATCATGTGTAAGTATGTTAACCGGTTTTAGACAATAAAGAAAATATAGAACAGTAGTGTGTATTCAACATATCAATTCTTTATGATTATTATAAAACTACTGAACATGATACTCATTTACTTTTTCTACATTTTTTATTTGGATTGGAATCCCTCTATCTTAATAGTACCTAAATATTTGGGCATAATGCCTACATAATTATTATTACAGCACGCTTATGGTCCAACTCTTTAGCTGTTTTAGGTAGGTAGTTAGGTACGTATGTCTTTCTTCACTTTTCATTTTCCGGTCATTGTTCTACGTAACCTTAAAAAATCTTACAAACAGCAACAAACACAGTAAATGAGGTCTTTATAATTAAAATAGATATGTGCATGGATTTTAACGTTGTGATCATTTTAATAAGATAGGTAGATATGTACTTTAGTTAGACTAACAATTTTGTATACTATCAAAATTTACAATGTTGTACCTACATAATCGATTTTGCGGATCCCATCTGAATGAGATAAGGTTCAGCTAAAGAAGAAGAATACCTATCTACAATAAAAAGTGTTCCTATCTAAAAAGTTTTTATAATATTCAAAAATATTAGTTCAACAAAACTATGAGAAACTTGTCTCTCAGAGATTTGGTATAAAATATTCAGACCTACATTAGACTCGGGAAAAGAACAGATTCTCTAAAAGTTACTCCAAATGATAGTTTCGTGATCTTTTTATCTCATTGTTTTATTCAAGAGTTATTTAGGGATAGAAGATGGTAGGATTGGGCGGTGCTGCACGCAAATCGAGGGTAATACTCCAGGAAACTGATAAACGAGATCAGCTCCTCAGTCCCTGAACGAATTTACAGTCGCTTCAAAACTTCCAGCATGTTCCCTTTTGAACGTTTTATTATGTAAATAGAAGCGACCTGAATAGACTCGTTCTATGCTTCGTTAAAATAAGTGAAACTAATTTTAATGGAAGCTACGAGTTACTTGAGTTCGCTACATCGACATGCAATTTACAGTTTCAACGTAAATCAAACGTAGTTGATTGCACTGCCAACTGAAAAGTTCGCATCCATATTTTAAAATTCATTTATTCAGTCGTACTTATGCCCCATACATTTTAATGTAATTCACAACCGTTTGAAATGTAGTTTAGTTAGGCGTAAAATGCTCGCGACTTGTTATCATCAAGGCAATCAGCGTACGACATTAGTCAAAAGCGAACGCTTTTGTTGCGGAACTATGCTAACAATAACAAAGGTATGACTGCGATGTGAAGTAAGAAATAACTTAGAAATGTCAAAGCTGGCCCGACCTCGCTCCCACTTAGAGCGAGCAACGGTACTCGAGGCTCACGGCTGGCAGTCGGCGCCGACGCACACAACGGAGGTCCATGCCCTCCTCGCACTCGCTACAAGCCTCACCGGTTCTCACGATAACTTATACACAACTAGTTTCATAGAAAAACGAATTTTAAAATATCCAAGTTGCAAGACGAGTCCTAACACTTTTAATGCGGCCTATTACGGTGCTCGGTGGTGTGAAAGATAACTTCTCGATACAACCTTTATAAGCTTTCAAAATTTTGTGAACCCGAATGTGATTTGTGAAATGTTGCGAATTATGGTGATTTCGCGTTTTAGCATCGACGAGGTGATTTTTTATCGTGTTTGAAACGATAAAGTGAAGTTTGTGAGTTATTGAACGACCAGTTTTGTGAACTTGAATTTTACGGGAATCGCCTTGAAGGTGAGTAGATTTTATAATCCTGATAACTGGAGTTGTTTTTAACTGATCGTAAAATACGCTACCTTAAGTCTTTTACTGTATATTTGAAATTAGAATAATAAACCTACTTCTGTGTATAAGCTATTGCATATGAACGCCCCTCGAGATAAGTTACGTTAGAGCTTGAAAGCTAATAAAGTTACAAAGTGTACCGTCTAAGTAATTTTCTAATACAATATTCATGATACGTTGTTGAGATACACCGCGCTGTATAAAAGCTGCAAAGCTTTAAGGCATAATAAATGGAAGGTAAGTTAACAAGGTTTTTGAAAAAAATAAGGTATGATTTACCTAATGCCTGAAAGCATTAAATCGTTTTGAATGACCTATTTTAATTGAGAAACCTATTCTGTTAAAATTATTTATCAAATGTAAGAAGAGTTTTAAAAAAACCCAACTCTTATGTCTCCAGTCCTTTATCATAATTGATAAATTGTGGGTGTGGTCTACAAAAAAAATGCGTATCTCTGTCTTAACTTCTCTGAGGTTATTAGTCATCAATTCAAAAACAACTGACTATCTACAACATAACTATGTAAACCTTTTGTTGTAATAGTACGTTGTTTAAATGAGTCAAGCTCTTTCTGTTTACTTCACATTAATATACCGATAAATAGATTACATTCTAAAAGAAAAGCAATGTCGAAATCTATTAAGAAATGCAAATCAATTCTTATTTCTTACGACATTAAATTCCATTATCAAAGTTTTTAATTTAAATTCGAATTCAAATTCGATGTTTTGTTTTAATCAGTCAATTTAGATGCTTCATCAAGAGATCGAAGCTAAATTTGTGGGCTTATCATTCTTAAATACCATTGAAGCGAGGATTTTATGGATTCTGGTTTTGTGATCAAACCGGTATCTTAAATGTTGATAACGGCTTGATTTAGTATAATCAAGCTAACAACACTAACTGTAACTTACTGTTATATGTAGACAAAATATTTTTGTGATCTACCTAATTTTGGAGACTAAGTTGTACGGTTAATATTGATTTCGTTTTAAGGCCCAAACGATATTTTATTTTTTGGTGCTTTATTGACGGGTTTAATTTCGATGGTACACTAATTCTTTGAATAAAAATGGTATTAAAATCCTAGGTTATTCTAGTCGTTAGTCAAACACATAAATAAATATTAAACTCATTCTAACAAACCCTCAACTATTCCCGTCGCCATTGCGTCATAGTTATAAGGCTGCGAGAATTCCACGTATTCCTGGATGCTAACATCCAGTGCTCGTAAAGTTATGAAAAAGTTAATATTTACTGTAGAACCTACATATATTTTGCTTAATAATTTGAGGCGTAACGTCTCCTTCAATACACTTTTTGAAAAGCTAATGAAGAGTATACTATAGGTATAAAGTATTATTTTAACAGTGCATAGAATAATCGTACAAAAAAGGTACCTACATTAATATTTATTACACGGCAAGGCGGATATACATGCTGTTGACAGTTAATTGCGGCTCGTCAAGATGTACTTCATAAAATCAGAGGGAAACTAGCGGATAAAGCGTTGTGATCCACCCTGTCTGTGCGTATACCTTTATAACTTACCCCAAATTCACATCTCTGCTTTGGTCGAAATATAGCCAGGGGCGATTCACCTGACTACATCCAACCGCTTCCCAACATCGAAACTATTTCAATATCGCAATTAAACAAGGAAAGTTCTGATAGTTAATAATTAAAGTAATCGTTGAGTGTACCCGCATTCGAGCTAGCGTGATTGGTACCGTTATATGCTGCGTTCTGTTACAGATAAATTAGTTCAAAAGTGTTACGAGACCGAATTTTATAAATTGATTTAAGTCTAAGTAATACGAGAATGGATTTGTTTTATTAGCGTTAATGATAAGCTGAAGTCCGCTTATGTCCGAATTGGTTCAATTATAGCAAGGCTTGAGGCATTTTGTACCTACATTCTCTGGTGCCAATTTCAAGGGCGACGTAGAGAAAGTCATAATATTATTATAATGTAGTGGTATGAGAATTATATAATTATATATTTACTCATTAGTAGCTGTATAGTAATTTTATAAATGTGAAAGTATGGTTGGATAGATATAACTTAATTAAATTGCTTTAGAATGGTTCAATGACAATTGGACATTTTTGTCAGCAACAGAAGCAAGAACATTTTTGTCACGGGCGTAATAATACAACTATTTTTTTACAATAACCATCCAATATCAAGTCAGTTTCACATAATTAATCTTACAACAATTCTGCAAATGAAAGTTACGTTGAAGAACTTCTTGTTTGGTTGGATTCTCTATTATTTACGTCTATAATTATAAAGAAATAAGTATATACCGACGCACACTTGTACAAAGACCAGTTCACAAGGTGTACAATAGTCGTAACGCTTGAAAGAACGCATTGAACACTCCATGACTTCAACTTTTAAAAATTCATGATCATCCTCGTTATAAAGTCCATGAGCGTTACTAGTAATGCTTTTTTGTAGAAATTATTTCTTAAATCTTACTTTTACATTGTGTTTTTACCAATTAAATATTATTATATGTATCTCTTTTAAATTGGTTAATAGTATTTACCACACACTGACCTACAATAGAAGCAGCAGTAGGCTAGTCCTGCTTCAAACGAGGCTTGAGGAGAGTTCTTAAAGTCGAAAGTCGTTCAAACGAGGAAAAACAATTTAAAATTGCAGACGTCCATACTATTTAAAGAAAAAAATAAACTGGTACTCACACTGCTTCGCAGCCCTTAAGTCACCCCCTACCACCACGTAAAGTGTATGTTAAAAATAATAATATAGCAAAAACAACGCTAAATTGGCTTTTACGTACATTTTTTAGTTTTAGTGAAAGCGTTTTTAGTGAAAGTGACATAACCAAAAAGTTATATCATTCCATTCTAATTAAACTCTTCATGGTTTTGATACTTTGTTCAGATAAGAACACTGGCCACAAACACTTGTATTTATAATTTAATTTTGAGCAGATTCTTATTTGGCGAATTATCATTTGCTGATCTTAATGGTGAAATTGTATCACACACATGTTTCATGTGTACATAGACATACAAAGCAGTTTTGTAACTAGATAACTAATAAGGTATAAATAATTTAGAATGTATATTTCATTCCCATATCGTGTAGTTATTTTAACTGTAAATGATCATTAGTTCTATGAAAGCTAATATTAAAAAATCTAGTAATTACATAGGTATATCACGGAAATCACATTCGATATCCTTATACAGGGTGGAACTGTAGCTTTGGACAATGTAACGTGGGGTGAAAGATCTGTTGAAATAAAACTTAGAACCACTTTTATTTTAGGAATTG
This sequence comes from Trilocha varians, assembly GCA_030269945.2. Lineage (NCBI taxonomy): Eukaryota > Metazoa > Arthropoda > Insecta > Lepidoptera > Bombycidae > Trilocha > Trilocha varians. The sequence continues at coordinate 3,272,026 of AP028259.1, forward strand.
GATAAAAAAAGAATTTCATCATAGTATGGAAGTTCGCAAGGATAGTCATACGTTTTCCATACAATGTCAGAATGAAAAGTTTAACCGATCCAAAAAATAAAAATGGTGCTATTTTGTATTTCGACAGGTCATTCACCCCACGTCAGATTGTCCAAAGTTACAGATCCACCCTGTATAATATACAATTTTTAAAAAATATTTCTCTTATTACCAAAGATTACCTTGTAAACACATCTCAACATTCAACAACTATAAATTAGTTTTTATACCATACATTGTAACCAATCGATAGCTTTCGAATCGTTTATTTTGTTATCTTCTTCATTCTTACGTTATCTCGTACCAAAACCAACAATTTACCAGCAATAGTCTGACGTAATGCCGGTTACGTATAATGATTTCACGAACCGAATTGACTATTATTTCTTTAAAAAACTATTGTTAGGAACTCATAATGATGCATAGAAGTATGATTGGGTTTTTGTTGCATTATTAAGATAGACGTAGCTTATAGTATGGACTATAGAAACTAATAATAAAGAAAGAAAGAAAATGTATTTATTGAACACACAAAAAAATAATGAAACAGAATTACTTACATAGCAAGAGCAAAGTGGTACCGGCAAACGAACGAGAAAGAGGGTAGACAGATTTGTCTGCTCTTAAATGACCTACCCGCAGTTCTTCAGTCTTCCCGTGATCATGGCGCTTGAAACAGTGCTGAAATATCGGGACCTCTCAATTAAAAATAATCGTGGTAAGACTTTTGCACTAGTTTCCCTTACAGTTATCGCAGCTTAAGTTTGTGGGAGCTCTAGAGACAGATTAAACATTGCTTTGACGCAAAGATCTAGATGTGTAGTCTAAAACTACTTAACCACAAGGAGTTTGTACAATGAGCTTTAAAATCTAATTATCTTGTTGCCCACTAGACGGTCAAAGAGAATAGAGCGCCGCCATTTTGAATTTTATTAAATCCATAATTAAATTTTAGTTTTATTTCGTGAAACAATTCAATTTAAACTTTAATGCTAATTAATCGTCTATAGTCACTTTATCAAATGAAACTATTTAATTTTAGAATTGAAATTGCGTTGTAAATTAGACTTGATTAAGAGCCTTTTTGATTCAAACTTCTTTGAAATTTGTAAATGGAAAACGTATTAAAGATAAGTTAAAAATTCTTTAAAATAAGAAAAATCAAGTTCTGAAGTAAAAAGCTTTCTTATGTACCTTTTTGTACCTACCTATATGTAAATATCAACTAATCATAAATCTAGCTTCCTTAAAGGATATAAAATATTCGCCATCAACAACATTGAAAAGGAATTTAATATAAATGTTAAGCAGTACATAGTTGTCATAAACTCGTTAAATGACCAACAATGAGCTCTACCTTCAAAATATACAAACAACAAGGTATAAAAACTCAGCGCATTTACAGAATTGAGAAATCGCCCCTATACTGTAAAACACTCGACCCTTACACAACGTGTATTGAGTGCTAAAAGCTAAAAGAAATAAAACGCCATAAAATCGCGTACTACGCAATCAGCAGTCAGTCGACCGATTTAGAAAAAGGTGACAGTAGAAAACTCCCGTTTTTCGTGTTTCGCGCATGAGTTGACGATAACGTGCGTGAACTGTGCAAATTGTTCTAGTTGGGCTTGTGTGAGTCGGACATCGATATTAAATTGTACAGGCTGATTTTGTTATTGTATATAATAATTTCGTCTTCTTCACGAATGGATAATTCGGATATAGTTTTTTTTTTTTAGTTTGAGGAAATTACCGGATCACCCCGGCTGAGGCCAGAACCCAGCACGGGGTTATGAGGGACGACGCGACGCGTTACGCCCACGGCACTCTTTCCCGTCGCGCCGCCCCCTCGGATATAGAGTAGAGAAATGTGCATATTTACGACATCACATCAAAAACATATAAAATTATCAATGTTTCTCTACTATATCATGCATGTGTTATACATAAACTTTCCTCTTTGATTACTCTATCTATTTAAAAAATAATCGCATCGCAAAATAATACGACAAACCCACCTCATCTTTTTGAACCAGATTAATAATCTGATCATAATTTTGTTCATTTTAATTGGGTTTTTAATTAGTGAAATTATCACACACTCGGTTCTCTAATGGAGTAAGTATCTTGTTACTTCAACGTTAATTACATTCAGTAGCGTGCCTAGGATTTGTAATTGTACCTACTCTTAATTTACACATACCTCAGATACAAAAAGATGTTTTGTTCTAACATTACAAGTTCAAGATCTTGTAGGTCGGTTTTGATCATAGGTATGTGTCTATACACATTATCAAAACCGGCCCCCATATACCCTGGCATTGCAAAGGTTAATGAGCGACGTCCAGCACTTGCCGTAAGCTGATTTATATGTCAAGCAAAAAGTCCCATTATAATTAAATACGTTACATGTTTGCGAAAACGCGCTAATGTTTTAGGCGAGGATCATTTCAAAATGTAAAAAAAATCATGTAAATTATGCAATGAATAGTAGTTTGGTTCACAAGCTCTTATCAGGACTCTCACTCTTTCGCAACAATGTCTATCTTCTTCCTTAATTAGGTATGTTCTTCTTCTTGATGTGCCATCTTCTATCGAAGGTCGGCGATCATTAAGGCGATCTGTACTTTTGACACAGCAGCGCGAAACAAAGCACGAGTGCTTTTGTTGAACCACTGGCGAAAGTTCTTCAGCCAAAATGTTCTCCTTCTACCTACAGCTCTCTTCCCCTGTATCTTGCCCTGTACGATCAAGTGCAGCAAATCGTACTTCGGGCTTCTCATGATATGCCCCAGATACTAGAATTAGGTATGTAGGGAGATTTAATTCACTCGCCAAAAGGTATTATAGTTGGTGCCATCAGCACTACCATTTATTTAAGTAATCCTGTTACAATTATTCCTCTAGAAACAGTTACTGTTATCATAATTTTTAATATAAATATTTCATACATTCAAATGCTTATTATCTTGAACGTTCTATTCAGACGAGATAATTTTTCTTTCGTGTCACGTGTCCCTCTTTGCGGCATATCTGAAGAAATTAATGCCTTTTCTTGTACCCTGAGCAATTCAACCGCGAATACATTAAGCGACGTTTCATAAAATTGGTCGCTTTTCTAGGGTTCCGTAGTCTAAATACTTGCCCAATAGAATAAATCACAAACAAAACACTTTCTTTTTCAATTTTATTAATGCGTATCACGCCTATCCCTTCTAAATGGGATAAGGTATAGCGAAAGACACAGCGATCATCTATTTTAATACTAATTTTTATTTCGAGTGCCATTTTGTCTATGTGATTGAAACTTTCTAATGTCTACAGTCTTAGAACAAAAACTAGTATCCTAGTGTATCTTCACGTAACCCTAAAAGTAACTATTTTATATGATTGTTTCTTATGTATACAATTATACAAAGTAAAAATCCATTATACGGAACCTTACACATTGCGCGGCTCGACACACACTTAACTGCTTTTATCCCTACGTCGAGGCGTCCGGGTCATTATTAGATTCTCAAGTTGTGGCTCAAGCGCCTGGAACGATCGAAATTATGTTGCCAATCTCATTTGCAATGCCGACTCGGCTGATTTAAAACGTAAGACTGAATTGCGCTTTTCAGCTTTTACGGATTTCTCGTGGCGGATCAATTTACTTCAAAATATTCAACGTATTTCATTTTGTTGATCGTATTTCTATAACTATTGGGAATGTTTGCTGAATATAAGGGTAAAGGAATCGTAAAGGCACTAAAGCTTACTAACTCTGTCTGTGTGTCTACTTGACTGTATTGTTTTCATTTTCTTGTACCAAACGACTTAAGTGAACTGTCTTGCTTGTTGTTTCTCTTCTTTAAATTAAACTTTTCCTTTACAACTTTACATTAAATTTACAAAAAAACGCTTCATAGATAGTGAGTAGTTTGTTGTTACAAAATCGGTATTTTGTTCATTAAAAATTGTTTTCGTAACAACGTGTAAGAACTTGGAGAATACCAATTAAGTCCCCGCCCGAGATACTTTAGTCTTTGTTGCCTTGCGCAGAATGAAACTGATGTCAATGTAAGCAAAATTTTTATATTGAAAAAGTTTAGAAGAACGCAGAAGACTTTACGTTGTGTAAGATATTGAAGTGAAGTTTTTTGAATAAAGTGACAAGAAACACCGAAATTTTGTGAGAAATAATATTGTGTACATTCACTTTAAGTTTCGATTTGAAATTTATACCAATCCGCTTATTGGGGATTTCACATATCTTCAAAGGATTTTTAGAATCCTTTTCCGACATGCAGGTGTTGTGAAAAATTGCATATAAATCTTTTTTCACATTTAGATTTAGAGGTTCAGGTACAAGCCGGCCGGATTTGAACCCGCGACCTCCCGTTCGGAAGGAAGCGCTTCGACCACTCGGCCACCACGACTTTCTACCATGTATTCAAAGCTTATATTCAAAATCCCTTGTTCCTATAAAAATATCACAGTATTATGTGAACTTATTAATCGTCTAATATTGTATTACATATTCTGTTCGATTTCTGATCATCGTGTTCATGTCATTTCTGGTATTTGTTTTACCTCCAGTTCTGATGTCCGTAATATCACCTTGCATGTCACTCTTGCCGCCTATTTGTCCGAAAAGAATTCCTCTTATTTTCTAAGTTATCATCTATTTTTCCTCATCTTTACAAAAGTATGAGGAACAATAACGTCGAAACCGTACCCTTTGTTATAGACAATGGACCAAAATCGGGATATCTACAGACAAAACTCGGTTTCGTACGGTGAAATACAATTAATTTGAGTAAGACTTAGTTTCTTTTGTAATCGATGCTCAAGTATCTTTTTCTCTGTTTTCTCTTGAGAGTCTTGAAATTTAATATAAAAGCAATTACAAGTTATAATTATTGTATTTTAAGCGGTTTCCAAATTGCGTTATGTTATTTGATATTCGAATCGCCTTTTGAAATTCATTACCGGTTAAGCCCTACATTTCGAAGTTTCTGGTTTATCCTATTTTAATAACTCGGCCATTGGTTTTCCTATCCGATTACCAGAAAATCTTATTTATGTTATGATTCATTTACTGAGAGGAAATTCGATTTCCTTGCCATGTTTTTCCTTGTGCCAATAAAGATAGATGTCATCTTGATGTCATGTTAATAATATTACGAGGAAGAGCAATTCGTGGGCACTACGAAGGACATCTAATGAAAGTAAACGAAATAATAATTTGGAAGTAAATAGATATAAGACAGTTCCAAATTATATCTTGGATCTGTTTGAATAATCTGGTTCATCAGATAAGGAAACAGTGAACACTGTGCAAACAGTACGTTGAACGTTCCACATGATTTGACTTGGCGAAGTTAAGTAATCTTCCTAACTTGTTACATACGTACCTGTGTACTTTGTGGTTTCATTTACGCTTCCTATTAAACCGAGAAAATATATATTTTTTGTACGTACCTATTCCTAAAGTTTAGGCTTTCCTAATATTATTGAGGAAAAATCTTAGCTCTTAGTATTATTATTAGTTTGTATTATTAGTATATTAAGTTAGAAGTTTAGCAGCACACGTCTTCGTCTGCGTCACAAAGTTGGCGTGACTCTTCGGCGTCTTCAAGGACCTTATATCCTACTCATATCCTAAAGTTAGCTTTAAACCAAATATCTAAATTAGTTAATATTTGTATTATCCTATGAATAAAACAGTGTAAATGTATAATAGCTTAAAATATTTCGGAAGAGGTTGACCTTTTAAATCTCTCACGTCTTCAGAAATTCAATTAACCATTATTAAACATTAAATTTATTTTGGAATCTGCTCTAATTAATATCAATTACGTTTCATTTTCTTGCAATCTTTCTACGGTAGTATGATTTGACAGTTGAAGGCCGTCCATCTCATTCTTACTTTATTGCATAGTTGTTCCTACATAGCAATGCAGTATTCTTAAACCCCGATTGAATAACGAAGTTAAGAGTATTTTTTTTACAACTGGGAATTTGAAATTTAGTAGACAGCATGAATATTGCTTTAGATGCAAGTATGTCTAACGTTAAATTTACAGCAATTACATGGAGAAATACACAGTAATATTATAACTCTTCAAATTAGATTACCGTAATTTAAATTAGATTCCCTTAGAAACATTCCGTTGGTTTGTTTATTATGAATATCAAAGAAACATGATACGAAATTGCTTGTGGGCTCCGAATTATGGATTTCCGCGTAATGTTAGACGAAAATTGAAACGCTTGTGAAGCGAATTGTTGCGAAGTATGTTATATCTTTTAAAAGGAGCACTTTCTGCTTACAAAAGACAAGATTAGAGTCGTCATTGTATTTTTATATCACGTTATTTTATATGAAAAGGTATCTTTATTTTCTATTTATTTTAATCTTTTCCATTTCTTATTGAACACAAGCTTGTATATTTATTGAGATAAATAGACTACATTTGCAGTGTTTACAGCTTACAAGAAGTCAAGTACATAAGTACAGATAAGTTTTCTTTTGAGTTCTATTTTAGTAAAACGTTTTTAAAGTAAAAGGTATAAAAACACAAATAAAAGGTCGGTAATAAATGCAGCATTAGTTTGAAGTCGAAAAAATAGAATAAAACGTCCTTCAAATTTTATATTCAAAGACATAGTGCGTAGTCCAGAGAATTAAGTTTTACAAAAAATATAGTTTTATATATTCAGAAGGATCCATTTATAAATAATACTCAGAAACATTAATAAAAAAAGAAAGCAAAATAAATCTAATAACATTTAGTTATGCGCCATAAAAGACTTCAGTCATTAGACCTCAGTTCTTTCCTATATAAAGTTATAAGTAATGTAATTACGACGCAACACCACGACCATTTCCAGTCTGTTTGTCACAGATACCTCATTTCGTGATTATATTAGACGTATTGGTCGATATGTGGGAGCGGCGGGCGACCTCGACAGACAAAATAGTACATTTCACAAATCGTGAGAGGTTACACGGATATAAAATGTTATGAAGTTTTAGAAGCATTAAGATTTAAGCAGCAAGAATACTCTTTAAATTTGTATTTAGACGCATATACATAGCATAGATGGGCGAGGATTTAGTGAGAATTAAACTGTATGGCGCACGGTTTGTTGATTTATCTCAAGGTCAGGAACTAGGAAGTCGATTAAACAATACGTAATTATAGGCGTCTACGGCTGCCCTTTCCCTGGTATGAAAGCCTTATGATGGAATTTGATAGGCGGTTGGAATCCACCCTTTATTATTAGTTGAAGGAAATCACCGGTATGTATGGGACTTGAACTGCACTAAACCTCCAATGTCTCACAAGCATACGAACCCCAGAACCCAACCCAGAGATTATACGGAGCGCACGACGCGTTACACACAATGGCGCTTTTTACCGTCCTGGTGGAATCCATTCCTGCGCTTCATCACATTATACTCCTTAAAACTAGTCTCAGTTTGGGTGAAAAGGCATAATATAAACTATCGACATTGCGATAAAATAACTGAACCGTTTGGTTTTTTAGCAGTTAGAGTTTGAACTTGACCGATTTCATTGTCAGATCAAAACAAAACAAACGAACTGTTACAGTTTACGAATTTCGTAAGACAAAGTTATTGCAATTTTCTTTCGCAGATTACAAAAACGTGCAATCAGTGTTCATTGTACTGGCTATAAATTCAATATCATTACGAAAAAACTTTTAGAACATCGCCAACAATTAAGTTATACGCTTCGAAATTAGTCGAATTGTTTCTACTTTGGGCGGTACGGATTCTTTGCAAATTGGCTGCGGTCCCCCAAGATTATATTTTAATTCCGTTGGGGAACCGAACGCGGCAACCGCAATGATTATAAATCGCTTATCAAAGAATTTTCGCCGGGAGTTTGCCTAGCGATATTGGAAAAGTTTGGGGGAACGCCTGCTATCCGTAAACGTCTGCTAAGATATCAGTCACAAGCATTTGACTTAACGAGCTGACATTCTTCGGCAAGTTTTCAGTGGAAACTATGGCCGAGAGGATTTACAGTAAATAATGATAATATAACTTTGAGCGGGAGTTGAGAGAGGCTGGAATTGTTTTGTGGAAAAATGTGACTAAACTTTTGTAGCAAATTATGTTATTAGTCTGAGAAGTTAGATTCCGATGTTGTAGAGTTATTGAAAAATAAATCTTGTGTTTTTCTAAGCCAATTTTTATAAACAGAGTCCGTTTTTTAACATTCTTTTTTTTTCTAATTCCAAAAACTGAAAAACATGCTAGGTGTATTAGAAATTATGTGTATACTACATATTTTTAATAGGCACTTTCATAAACTTTGTACCTAGATAAGTCCGATAGCTATCGTTGTAGTATATTTAGACTACTTTGGATACCTAGATTAAACGCTAAACAATGCGATCGGAAATTGAAGAAGTTTAGTCTCTAAGGTCATTAAGCTTTTATAGCCATTTGTAAAACTTTTAAGGCCAATTACACAAAATAATAACCAATACCTCGATTGGCCAACGTTTACATAATAGGTGAAAGTCATTTGTGCCAAACAAACATTGAAAAAAGCAAGAAAGCCGATTATGCACTGTCTTGTTGACGGTACAAACATACTGGCCCAATCTTTGTTCGGCAAATACCGCAGAATCGAACTGGTATTGGACTATCTGTATTTGTATTGAAGGCTTAGTTGTGAATTCGTCTTTTTTAGACTCGGGCCCGATTTATTTGGGAGCCTTTGCGTATTTTACTTGGGTTGGGAGAATGAAGCGTAATATCCGATATGTAGTTTTTCAATACGAAATATGTTTGATATCTTTTTGTGGACTTTAAGACATGTATTGTATCTAGTAATCTTTGTATTATAATAAATAAATATAAGATATTATAAATAATTGTGATATTGAACGATTTTGGGTCTTTCGATATGCTTTGAATCAAATATACCGAGACACACAGTCATGTACAAAGCGTTAGAAGATTGAATATGAAATATCGGTTGCTGAGCGACTCAAAAGACGGTCAAGATTTAATTGGTGCCAGTTTTACTAGGAGCAGATTGGGTCTATAAAAATGCCAACAGACAAAAATAATTGTAAAACAAAAAAGACAGTACATAAAATAGAATACCATAAAAACTTACCAGCTATAGACTCCATCTGTGCATAAGATGGATAACGTCAGATAATACGTAATCCATTGTTCCCATACATTTTCCCTAAAACATCAAGAAACTACATTATAAATCTGAAAAGTACGTTTCCCATATACGTGATGTATGGGGGCGGCATGTTTCAAGTGCTATGACGTCAGTGTCGCTTGAGAGGTAGACATTTTTCAACAGCAAGGAAGCAGGTTCGATCAATCAATGACATACTCAGTTTTGGGATTCGATATTTTTAGAGAACTGATAACAGGATGTTTGGTCATTTGTGAACTTTGAGATGAAGATTTGTCGGATAAGATTTACGAGCTTGAAGATAGTTCTTAAAGGTAGGTCGCCGTAGTGTTCCTCAATATTACAGAAGTCCATGAGCGACGGTAAGCTTGCAGGTGGCCCTTTGGCTTGTCTGCCTGTAGGGCATTAAAAAAAATCACGGGAAATTGGGAATAGACTATATTATTCATTAGTAGAAAATGATCTCCATTAATTTTACTATTTTCAACAACTTACATTTTACTCTAAATTTATATTGCTACAGATAGTGAAATCACTGATGTATATGAGTATGGTTGGCTGGTTGCAGCGCTACAGAAAATACTTTTTATATCTTACTAGCTGACTCGCGCAACTTCGTCTGCGCCGAAAAAAAAAATTAGGGGTGGACTACCCCTAACATTTAGGGGATGAAAAATAGATGTTGGCCGATTCTCATAGGTACCGGATAAGCACAAAAAATTTCATCAAAATCGGTCGAGCCGTTTCGGAGGAGTTCAAGTTCGAACACCGTGACACGACAATTTTATATATTAGATTATTTACAAGAAATTAGTGTCTTAAATAAGATTTATGATTATGGTTCTATTAACAACTCAAAACATTGAAAACTGGAATTTTCAATTCAGTAACTTCGATCATCACCTAACATAACAATGCTTCCGATTCCTTGAGCTTTCAATATGTGACAAATTCGATTTATTTGAAAACATTGTTCCCGCGAGCACAATCCGTTACATGTACCTATGTATGAACAAATCAACTCGAAGAAGTTCCGTAACAAGACGATGTATTGATGAATCGTTTCCTTTATACATTTTTATACTTATTCGACAATTGGAAACGGGTTTTGGGTTATTTAACTTTATTCGTGGCTTCAATTTTGAGCTCAATAGATAATAATTAATTATAATGCTGATTTTAAATGTTAATGTTATATTACACCTTTTATCAGGGAACTTAATAAGATTGAGCCTACGACATTTTTATACAAACGCACGAACGATACGTATTATCAATCATAACTGCTTATTAAATAAACTTTCAGATTTAGGAATTCATGGATCTCTACTGAGATGGTGTGAATCATATATTCGCAATCGTTCTCAGCTAGTAAATATCCAGGGCTTTAAGTCTAAAATCCGCATGGTTCCGTCAGGAGTTCCACAAGGATCTCATCTCGGTCCTTTCTTCTTCCTGGTCTACATCAATGACATCAAATATGCTATAAACTCTCAATTTAAGCTATACGCCGATGACCTCAAAATTTATAGACCCATCAAAGATAATTCAGACGTACTAGCCCTTCAAACAGATATTAATGCAGTGCACGATTGGTGTTTGCGGAATTTTATGTTCTTAAACTTACAAAAATGCTATCTTATAAAATTTACCCGAAAACTACTACCTATTGAAGCGTCTTACACTATCGATAACACACCGCTTAGTGAAGTAACGTGTATACGCGACCTAGGCATCTTACTTGATAGCTCTTTGAGCTTTAGACCCCAAATAGACAATGTTATCAATAGAACCTCCCGTCTTGCTGGTTTTATCAACAGGCAATTGAGTATATTTAAGGAACCAAGCCTGACTATTCTAATTTATAACACCTTTGTTCGAAGCATAGTGGAATACTGCAGTACAGTATGGAGTCCAGGCTATGAAGTGCATATAAACAGAATAGAACGCATTCAAAAACGCTTTTTGTATCATCTCGCCTTTGGTGACAACATGTGTCAGCAACTCAAATCATACAGCGACCGTCTTTCTTACTACGGAATGCAAAGTCTTCGTACTCGTCGTAAAAATTCCGATATTCTGTTTCTTTATAAGGTAATTCATAATTTCATAGATTGTCCAGATATATTGCAACGCATTTATCTTAATGTGCCGCGCTCGGGTAGTAGACTCTGTCACAGAAAAACTTTTTGTTTGCCTAGAATTAAATCTAAAATTGGGCAGCACTCACCACTGTATCGAATGTTAAATTTTGCAAACAGTATTCGGGACGATATTGATATTTTTGTGTGTTCTGGTTCCTCAGTCTCGTTTTGTAAAGGTCTGAGAAAGATTACTGATTCGGAGTGAAATGATATCTATTACTTATATAAATATATATTATCTCACAGTCTGTTGTTCTGGCATATTGTTATTTACACTTATTTTTGGATGTTAGTACTAATGTTAGTACTAATAGTTACGTAAAGCTGTTATATGTTAACTAACAATAGTTCACTTTGCCATTCATGTATGTATGCTGCGTTCACATCTAGAAGGTTAAAATTGTTATCATGTAAACTAAAGTAAGTAGATATTTAAGTTAATTTTATATTTTAACCAGTTTTGTGGACCTATTAAAAAAAAAAAAAAAAAAAATTATAACCATTTGTCTATTGGTTTAATTACCTATTATTCATTAGTAAAATATATACAATTAGTTTTAACTGTTTGCCGTGCATTCTTGCAATAAGTATTAAGCAGCCTAGGTATAGAATTATAGAAGTATTAGGAGGTATTAGGATTATAGAAGTTTAAATACAAGATGACTTATAACTTGTAATATAGAAAGAAGAAAGAAAGTAAACTTTATTCGACACACAAATAAGGGACACAAAATTATAATGTAGCTTACTCAATTAGGTATATAAAAGTAAAACTAAAACTAAACAGTTCAACACTAAGAAAAAAAAACAAAGAGAATAACAAACAGTAAATTGTACACATAATTATTTAATTACATATATTGCGTGCCCCACACTGCGTGCCGAAATGATCACTACTCAGCTGTTGCTATCGGAATAATATCCCGAAAGCGCTGATTTTCAGTAGCAACCACTACCTATCATTCGGTGTCACCGAATCACGGTCAAAATTCGGTTTAATATATCATCGTTATCGTGTAGTTATTTAACTAAAAGTAAGTATGAATGCCGTTAAACCAGTTTAAATATTTTACACAAGTTTTGTAGTTTTCATTATTATTTAAATAAATGATGAAACCGGACGACCTTAACAACGTTTTATTTGGAATTCATCACGTTCTGTTATTTAAAATTGCACCGGACATGTTGAAAATGTTAAGTTACATTGAAATTTATGTTTAAATGTTATTTTTTCAAAACGATTGTGAAGATCACTGATTAAGTTTTGTTGGAATGCTGTTTTTGTATTTCATTTGTTTATTGTTTACTAAATTTTTGGCCTTCATTTGATTTTACATTGTGTAGTTATTCTAAATAGTATTTACTGTTTTTATTTATTCTGGCTCATGAGTACTGATTCTACGTTGACTGAACGTGCCATAACTGGTTAGTAAATTAGGTGATGTCATATTTAAAATTCTTAAATAATATTTTAAACTTACATAATAGGAAGATTATTCGATATAATGTTGTTTGCGAGATGCGTTGCGAGATAATGTCGTAGGTTTGTGCTGCAGAACAAATGTTATCGAGTTTCAGGAATTTATTTTTACACAATGACACTAGCTGAAACGGGTTTGGGATATAATATTAATATAAAAGGTAAATCCAACCGTAGTTCTAGAAAGCTCCTTACTACCTTTAGAAAAAAATCAATGAAAGTGAAAATATGCATTACCAACCCATTATTAAACACGACACAATCGTACCTAGTTCTATTTAAATGCAACACAATCCCAAAAAGATACACACGGTAACAAATTGCCTATAAAAAGCTAACAAAATACTACGGGTAAGCATTCTGGTCAAAGCTGTAAATCCCCGCTACTGTGCCAATAAATCTTCGAAAAAAATATCGAAAGTTGTGTTATACAGTCAGACTCGGATAAGGGATAAGGTGCAACGATGTTTTCGAAGGCTTTTGCGGTTCATTCGAGTAAACAAGATTAGGGAATTTGAAGCATATTTTGACGTTAAATTATTGGGAAGACTGGTTTAGATTTTGGATTGTAGCGATTTCATTGGTGTTTAGGTAATATAACATTTTGTCTCATTCGAAATCCCTAATTCTGTCAGAAATAAGGTTTCATGCTATTAATTTTTTTTAATACTGGCTGTTTCTCTTTTTTCTTTTGTTTTGTATAATTTCTTTATGACCGCAATCATTGTATCTATTGCATACATACTCAATCACTATCAGTGAGGACCGCTAATTGGTTTACTGAAACAACCTTATCGTCGACTATTATGTTTAATTTAAGCTGTAGGTCTTCCTTCTATTAAATAAATAAAAAAAAATAATAATAATTCCCACGAAATTTCAAATAAGGCATTTCAAAAGGTCCTTTTCGTTCCTAGGTATCCATTTCTATGTATATTTCATAGTATCTATACCATTATAAAAAGAGTTAGTTATTGAAACAGTGTCTTTAGCAACATTAAACTATCATGAATTTCCATATTTACAAATAAGATGAAAGTTTCTTAATAACATACAAGTTTAAGTTCATACCTTTAAAACATACCTACGCAGTTGAAAACAAGATAATATTCTCAACTGAAAACGTAAATATAATAATATTTAATACTTACAATTGTGTAGGAGGATTCTCCTACACGTGGTATTTAATAAACTACTAAACAACAGAAGTATGCGAGTTTGTTTCTTTCATTACAGAAAGTTAAATAAAAAAAAACTTGAGAGGTGTCAAGGGACACCCGGATGGAACGAAGTTCCTTTCGATTAATTAGTGAATTAATCATATAAAACAAAATAAGGAATTGTTTTATAAAATATTTTGATCACAGCGCTATCTAGCATTAATCATATAAAACAGAATAAGGAATTGTTTTAAAAGATTTTAATCACAGCGCCATCTAGCATTAATCATATAAAACAAAATAAGGAATTGATTTAAAAGATTTTAATCACAGCGCCATCTAGCGATAATCATTTAAAACAAAAAAGTGTCGTGACAACTTTTTCATAAGAATTTCCGTCTAGCCCCCTTTCGATAACGCGCGATAAGGAACTTCATTCCAATATAAATAATTTTACTTATCCTCTTGCAAAACATATTATACACGAGTCAACGCCCCATCTGGAGGTAAGTGGTTACCGTCTCTCATGAGCCTCTGTATTGTCAGGACATAAGACGGCCGTTACCCATCACTTACTGTACTTTAATTTTTCATTGTTATTCCTTGAATTAATCGTGGCAAGATACTCCCAATTTTGATAACCTTTTTTTTTCAGTTCGAGGAAATCACTGGATCCCCTGCCCCGCGGTTGGGGTATGTGGGAGTTGAACCTCACTAAAATCTCTAACCGCGTACACTTAGCTTCAGAACCCAGCACGGGGTTATGAGGGACGGCGCGACATGTTATGCTCTCAGCACACTTTCCCGTTGCGCCGTCCCCGAGTTTTAATAACCTTGCTCTAAAATGTTAATTCAACAAATGTTTTAAACTGAACTTCCTACTACTATTACTTATTTACTACTATTAGAATAGAGAAGAGTGTCGAACAAATCAATCTTTTCTGCTACTAATATAGAAAGATATATAATATAATTTTCTAGAATATATATAACACGATCGATTTCAATTGTCAGGACATGCGAAGGTTCTACACCGGTTTGGATACCACGTCATCTGGCCGGGTTATAACGCCGTGGGCGATGTGTGCTCAATTCACCAGATAACGCTAAGGTTATATTGTATGGAAACGTGTTTTGGAATACATCGGGCAAAAAATTAAAAGTACACAAACGTGGACTCTGAAAAATAATATAAACCTTTATTCATATTGGTGTTTTTTCATCGTAACGAGGTTTTTATGAAATAATATTGAATTTGAAAATTATCGACGATTTGCTACTCGTAACAAACAGATTTTGGTATATCGCGTCTAGGGGATAATTATGAAAGCAAAAATTTTACCGCCAACTATTTTTAACATCATCTTCAAGTTATCTATGATAGGAAGAGAAAAATAAACTAATGATCAAACTAAATGTGGTATTTATTCTTTTCTCTCAACATTAGCACAACGAAAATTGTGAATTTATTTTTAATTAAATACATCATGACTATGGTACGATAGTTCTATTTTTTTGAATCAGATATATATATATATTTTTTTTTTTTTTTTCAGTTGGAGGAAATCACCGGATCCCGTATGTGGGAGTTGAACCGCACTAAAACCTCCAACCGCTCACACTCAGCGTCTGAACCCCGGCTGAGGCCAGAACCCAGCACGGGGTTTTGAGGGACGGCGCGACGCGTAACGCTCTCGGCACACTTTTCCGTCACGCCGCCCCCGGACGCCGAACCGGCAGCCGCCGGCGATACGGCCACCGGCTCTCTCGGTCGACGGGCTATCCGAAGCCCGCCAAGATGGTTGGACCGCGTGTCACCCTCCCACGGAATACTCCGCTGGGTCAGAACCAGCGTGGGTCGGGGAGCGCGGTCCGCCATCCCCCGGATGCTCTGACGCAAGGGCGTGCTGAGCGAGACGAATCAGATATATTAGCATGTCTTAGGTATAAACTTATTCAGACACTCGCGGTTTTCTATAATACTTTCATGCATTTTCAACGGGTTCTTACCACGATATTGAATAAATTGAGTTGTCTCGATATTTAAACGTTGTTGCAAATGTCATGATCACGAGAAGACTGGATACTGCGGGTCGATATAAGAGCAAACAAATCTGTCTACCCTCTTTCTCGTTCGCTTTTGGGTAGTACCACTGGAAGTCGAACTCACATCACGACACACCACACTCACTGTATCTACAAGACTCTCTGAGCACGAAATAAATATCGTGGTAAGAACCTGTTGAAAATGTCTTAGGTACCTACTGACTGATATTAAGTGATTAGGTACTGTCGTTCATGAATCTCTGCAGTACCACATAGAGAACTTCATTTGATGTCTTACCTTGTTGCTTTAATTATCATTTCAAAGAAGTTTTCATTTCTACAAACTCCAATTAAGTTTGAATTGTACACACGTAGATTGTGTTTGCACCACTTTGTAGCATTGTGCGGCGTCTACGTTAGACAACACTGTAGATAGAGTCGCAGTGTTGCCAGGATTGAAGTATTTCCAAATTAGTTTTGTTCTAGGCAATAAAATTTAATAGCTCTGAATCTAACTTTAGTATCTTACTTCTGGATTCTACTTTTCTAGACTTTTTTACTGGACTCGTGATTAAACATGTACAAATTGCCAATTTAAACACACATACAGACAGACAGTGAGATGCTCAAGCCTTTATAGTCAACTTGGCAAAATACGTACAAATATAAATTAACTCTTAAATGGTCTTATCGCTAAAAATACTCCATCAACTAATGAAGATAACATTTCCATTTTTAAACCAAATTCTCATAACCTCGTCTATCCAAAATAAAAAGATCGGCAACCCTTTGATCGAACACTGTAATAAAATTATTTAATTTCGCAGAACTAACGGAGTTTCTAAACATGGCCACACCATCGTACGGAGTCGGTCTAAGCAATTACCGCTATTGGGCCTAACCGGAAAAGCAAACGAGTGACCGAAGCTTGTTTGTTTAACTGTACATGGGAGTGTGCTGTGGTCGCCGCCTAATGCTCACTAGGGATGCTTGGCCACGGTACAATTAATACAAAAATAACCTTACTTTATAATGTAAATTCATTTTGAATATTGGGAGTGTAAGATTATTTGAGGTAAACCAGTTGAATTTGAAATATTCTTTGCTGTGTCTAGGTTTGAAGAAAAAGTTTTTTTGTAGAATTTTAGTTACCTAGTTACAAGAGAACAGTTATAAGACTGCAGTATCAAGGTCAAAATCAGTTTTAGGCAATGCTCACAAAAGCTCTATTTAACTGATTCTTTTTTTTTCTGTAATTTTAATGTATTCAAAACAGATTAATATTGTAATTAGAAATTACATGTTAAGTGAATTAATTAACAAAAAAGCTTGAGAGGATGGAACGAAGTTCCTTTCGGTTAATTAGTGAGGGAATTGTAATAAAATTTTATTTTTTTAAGTTATAATAATTAGTTAGTTTAAAACGTCTGTCTCTCTCTTATAGAAACGACGTTTTAAAATATTTTGATCACAGCGCCATCTAGCATTAATCATATAAAACCAAATAAGGAATTGTTTTATAAAATATTTTAATCACAGCGTCATCTAGCGATAATCATCTAAAACAAAAAAAGTGTCGTGACAACTTTTTCATAAGAATTTTCGTCTAGCCCCCTTTCGATAACGCGCGTTAAGGAACGTTCCAACAATCCATAACATTAATCATGACTCGGTAGTTAGATGCAGTCGCTATCTTAACTTTATAGTTCAGAGCAACTTAAATTAAAAAGGTAAACAGTAAAGCTAATAAAAACAAAGTGCTAGCTGGATTTCTTAATTAATTAAAAGTTGTAAGGCTAAACGCTGAGTAATGTTAAGGGGCTGGCTAATTACAACCGCTTTTTTGAGTTTCATTTGAGGAAAATAAAACAATAAAACGGAATACAGAAATTTACGCTTTAAGCTTTTTGAGTCAATTTAATTATTCTAACAACTTAAAATTTTCCGGTATTATAAAGTTTGTGTTTGCTTATATTCAAAATAGTATTGACATGATCTAAACTAAACAAGGCAAATATGAACTAGACTTTTAAATAGGGTCACCTACTGATACTCCTACTCATACTTTGATCACCTGTCACCTTTTTTTTTTTTTTTTTTTTTTTTTTCAGTTGGAGGAAATCACCGGATCCCCGCCCGCCCCGCGGGCGGGGTATGTGGGAGTTGAACCTCACTAAAACCTCCAACCGCTCACACTCAGCGTCCGAACCCCGGCTGAGGCCAGAACCCAGCACGGGGTTTTGTGGGACGGCGCGACGCGTAACGCTCGGTATTTCATGTACGATGTAAGTTGCTTTAGCAGCCCAGCCTGATCATATTCCATTTCAATTTCTATCGGTGACGCGCGAGTGCTCAACAACGGGAACAGATCGGTGCCCACTCGAGCAAAACAATGCAAAATAATGCGATGCTAAGTGCAAATAGCTTTTGAGCGTGTTTATTCACAACAAGCGGTTGTCATTAGCATTAAACGTTAAATATTTACAAGTTTCGCCATCTAGTTTTAATACTAATTGTGTACTGTTGTTTGGATCCCAGTTAAGGCTATGCAGCGGTGTCTATTATGCAAATTCACTGAATATTTAAGAGTTCCGGCTATTTCTTGTCCGTCGTACGAATTGTTGCCTCTTATAAAATTTATTCGACTTGTTACTCTTGTAAGAGGTATAAGTTTTATTTCCTTGTTCACGTTTCGTTGAGAAATTGTTGTTGGTGAATATTTTCTCGGTAAAGTCATGTTATATTTTAATTAAAAACATGACTTAGAAAAGGAACAAAAGAAGAATATTTTTAAAATTAATTGTTTCCTTTGTTTTGTTACGAAAAACGATGGTCTAACTAAGCAAAATATTATTTAAGAGACTAAATCTTTGCTTTGATTTTTAAAGAACTAGGCTTGTCTTAACAATATTTACAAAGGTCACTAAAAGTTATGCATAACCACGAGACAACTTAAATACATATGAGTGTAAATGACACATTCGAAATTGGCTTGGTTATATCGAAGGTGTCGTTCAGATCAAGGTCACACAACGGTACGTCGAGCATACCATCTCATTGCCATCTCCGCGCCCCTCCCGTTGTAATGTCGCCAATTCTTGGAAACCGAACGGTATTCTTGCATTTTTCTTGCAATGTAACGTGTCGAGGAATGTCCTGAAGAATGTTACGTTGTATCCTTGTGATTTTCCTTTTCCAGGTCAGCTTTTTATTGTTTAGTGGCTTTCAAGGAATTGTTATAGGTTTGTCTTGTCCAAATAATAGGTGTACGTCAAACAAACAATATTTTGCTAATTATAATTGCCGTAATAGAAAAATGCTGATTGTTAAATTGATAAATAAAACTTAAAGAATATTTTTATTTTTTCTACTAATATTTGACAATTTGATAGTCAAAATATATGGCTATTATGTGTACAAATGCATTTGTGTAGATAAGACTGGGAATCGTGTTGTATTTGTGTTTGCGAGTTTCACGCTATTTCGCCAAATTGCACAAAGCGGCATGCTTTTGTTCAATTATTCGCATCGTAAAAACACAAGGGGTATAACAAAATTAATTTTAAACGTATTACCGGTGTCTGTGAGCAATAATACAACGGTATCCTTGTTTAAATGTACACAGGTCATAAAGTATTCAGCTCGCAGGCCGCGATTCCGTCGAATTTTCCAGTTTTCCGCTCGAGCGCTCTAAGCTAAATGAGAGGGGCCTATCGCTCCCATATAATCCACGTTCTATCCTATTAAAACTGCGAATTTGAATGGACTAATCGTGTCAAAGGTGGGCTTTGTATGCCGAACACGCTAATGCGGCCCCAGACTTACCGCTTTTAGTGCTATTTATTAGAGAAACAGGTTATATTGTGAAATATGAGGATAAGCCCTCGTTTTGTTATGCTGAAAGGGATTTCTACCCGAACCTTTATCGTGAACGTTCTAATTGGTGATTAAATTATTGGATATCTATTTGAGGTTGTTCTTAGTACTAATTTGTTGGCAGTTAAGCTAATTACTGTTTGATTGGAATGAGTGGATTTATCGCGTGAATACGGTTTGATTTTAGCTATCTATTTATCATTGATTAATGTTTTTAGGATTCAGCAAGCATAATTGATCTTACTAATCTTGTTTTTTTACTTACTGAAGTTCTATTATACTACATACGCAGAGTTTTAGAACATATCGAACGAATTAATCAAAAATGATAAACAAAAAACTCAAGCGCAATTACATCATTTCTTTGATCGAGTACAATCGTGAATTTCATTTAAAACAACATTGTTTCAGAGCAACCTTATTAATTAAAATTCACTGTAAATAACCGTGCATTTCGAGATAAAAGAAACCACACGTCGGATAAAGCTGAACTTACAAATGAAATTCTCTGTGTCGGACATTCAATATCATTTGTTCACGAACGGGCGACTAATTGAGAACGAAACAAACAATATCTGTTTTGATTGCAGTTTATCTAGCTGTGTTTTCATTGGCAGCGTTGTTAATTTACTGAAACACGGGTAGAATATTTGTAAAACAATCATATAGTTGCTGACAATTAAGTATTGGCTGTACCTACCTATGTTATTATTTAATAAGCCGGCATTGAAACTATGTAAAATACCGTTTGACGATTGGGATACCAGTTGTCATTTGCATGCTTTGGAAGTTGGCGAGCCAATATGTAAATGCAACATTAGATTTTATACGAAAAAAAAATCTTGAATTTTAACGTTTGATTATGAAAGTAGTCAATATTACAAAGAAAAATGGAATACGGAAAGTTTTCTTGCAGCACTATTAAATTTAGAAGATCAAGGAGCTAGGTATATCTCCGAGTTTTGCATTTTTCCTTTACGATGAAAACGTATGGATACTTGCATCGTTAATGAGTAAAGGCTGCTTTGACGCCGGTCGTGATTAATGAGATGATAATGTTTATTGATGAAGTCTCTTGGTTTCTCCTCATAATAATTCTAGTGATATTTAGAAATAGAAATTTACTTATAAATGACTGTCAATAATAATGAGCTTTCTTAGCATCATCATAGTCGTGGTTTAGGTCATTAAATACCAAAGAGAGAACGCAAAATAAACAGGTGAAGTCGGGGAGGATGCAGCATTTAGGATTTTGTTTGAATTTTATTGTTGAAGTGATAAATCCAGATTAGGTAACAATTGAGAGAGAGAAAATAAGAGTCTATAAATAAAAATTGTGTGAGCCAAAAGTACTTATTTACAGGCCATTAGAATAGCTTTTAAAGATTGTTAGAGCGTTATAATATTAACTTATCTTAGTAAAAAACTAGAATTACTTCTTCCTGAGTGTAAATCTTAATATGAAAAAGATTTATGTGCAATTTTCACAACACCACTGGCTAAAAACGGTGAAGGAAAACATCGTGAGGAAACCTGCATGTCGGAAAAGGGTTCTAAAAATCCTTTGAAGATATGTGAAGTCCCCAATCCGCATTAGGCAAGCGTGGTGGACTATGCCTAACCCCTCTTCGGAGGAGACCTGAGCTCAGCAGTGGGCAGTAATGGGTTGTTACAGACAGACAGATTGTAAGGTCAAACACCAATAAAAGTTGTATAATATAACGACTTTCGTCTTTACACTCTGATTAATTTATGTAAAACAGCATAATAAACGATTACATGAAACAAATTAATTTTGTAACTTCTTATAATTTATCATTCAGTTTATTCAGAGCGAAGAGTACTTGCCTTTGATTAATATAATTAAAGTGCTAAAGAGAAAGTTGTAATTAAGATGTTTAATGCCTGTAACATTTTTTTTTAAATGTTACTCTTGTAACTGGCATTATGTGATGTAATAATATTACACTGCGTCTGTGTATCTAATAGTTGGCTTAAATGGCTTTTTTGCTAATTTTAAAAAAAAACTATATTATTATTTTTCAAGTCCTTATCGAATAATAAGTATGGTTTTATTCAGTAGATAATAGATATTAATTAATTGTCTTAGCACGTTCAACTGAAGAAATAAATCAGTATTATATTATAACTATGACATATACAGGGTAGTTCTGTAATTTTGGATCAGCTGAAGTGGGGTGAATGACCTGTCGAAATACAACCATTTTTAAACTTTTTTTTCTGACGTTGTATGGTGTATGTACGTCTATCGACGCGGACTTCCTTAAAGGCACTGAAAAAAATGTTTAACCGATTCCATCTGTAGATTAGAATTAGAATCAGAATTAGAATTAGATCTGTATTTCACCTTGTATGTTTTGTAATGTTAATGTTTTTCCTCTCACATATTTAATAATGTAACTTACATAAAAAACAAAACATTAACAGGAGAACTGCGTATAAAAGTGTACCTTTTCTATTTTAGCGGAAATATAATGATAGGGGCTTCCGGTTTCCTTACGTCGACGAAAATAAACTTGTCGAAAACTGGATATAAAACATTTCTGCGAATTAAGGGGAATGGTGTTTTATTTCACTACTAGTGGGCGTGCAACTTCGTCTGCGTCACTTTCAATTAAAGGTAGCCTATGTTCTTTCTTAGTGTCCAAAGATTCTCGGTGCCAAATTTCATCAAAATCGGTTGAGAAATTTAAGCGGGAAAGCGTACCAGACAGACAGTTACTTTTGCATTTATAATATTAGAAGGGACGACTTGGGTACATGCAAAGTTCAGAAATGCAGTAATAGTTATATTAGTTAGCTTAGTCCAAACTAGGGTTGTAACGAATATTCTGATTTGCATGTTTTTGAATACTCGTCTTCACATATGTCTAAAAATCAATATTAGCATCATCCCTAGTCCATATAAGTTCTAAGAGATCTATCTCGTACAACTTAGTACATACATACACGATGCAGTGCCAATAGAGATCTATTGAGAGTAGATAGTGCGCCATGACGTTTGAGTGTCCAACAGGACAAGAGATGACAATGTTTTGCACTTAGTCTGAATAAATTATTGTTTTATAATTGAAAAGATTTTCTTTTTGATCGCTAGGTGATTGAAAAATATTTCGTAATTGCTAAGTCCATTTCTTCAGATATGGCGCTATGATCATTAGTAGCGGAACAACGGCGAAAACATAAAACGTGGAAAACGTTATCCTTATTCAGTGTCGCTAACGAAATTGCTAGTATTGTTTTCATAATAACATGTTCCTCTTATTTATATACTGATTCGCTCTTATATATGTCGTATCTACTCGTTCCACAAGTGAAACGTTAACTCGAGGCCAAGAACATTTTTAATAGGCTAATTTTGTGGTCTTGCAACACTGTCATTTCGTTTCGTAACATTGGCTATATGAGCTTACACACCGCAATTTTTTTCTTTAAATGGCAATAATTTCCGACTAATCATCATGACCAGCCACAATTCACGTTTTAATGGAAACGCAAGCAGAATTGTCGTTAGACGATGTTTTCTTTGGGTAAATGCTATTGCTGGGCGGACCAATAAAACATTTTTTTTTGTAAAATAACATCGTTTATCCTGGAGAGGGAGAACACGAACTTTCTTTTGCGGTAAGTACAATTTAGAATTAAAAAAACAGATTTTTAGTCGTTACTTATTTCTTGTAATCATCATCATCAGTCTATAGACGTCTACTGCTAGACATAAGCCTCCTCCAAATCTCGCCACAACGTCCTACGAATTGTTTTGTCCGCCACAACGTGCGCTGTTTGCACCCAGTGACTTCCCGCAATCTTGACCAGGTCGGTGTCTGCCTACGCTGAGCCTACCGTTTGGTGGTCGCCGCTCTAGAATTTTTCGTATCTATTAGCACATTCTTCGCACAATGTGTCCGGCCTATTGTCACTCCAAAGACGCAATTCTTGGATTATGTCGGTTACTGGTCCTTCTGCGGATCTCCTCATTTCTAATTTCATCTCTTTTTGTAATGGTAGCTAAGATAATCGTGGATCTATCTCTTGGTACCACTACTGAGTGATTTCCGTAATGCCAAGGTAATTTGAACTTACTACTGTTTATATAGGGTATATTTTACCCTACAAACTATAGGAATCAGAATTCGATACGAAATCTGTAAGCGATACAATACCGGTTCACATGGAGCGTGAAGTAGGTATACCTACTATTTATATGGACAAAGGGTTGTGTTGTATGTCATCCAAGAGGTCGAAGTACTCAGAGGTAGTATTGTTTTATTATACGTCTTCTTTTCACTTAAATTAATCTGGTAGGTATTGATTAAGATTTACTACAGATAGTTTTGTTGATAATAATTTAATGAGACTCGCATTTCAAAATCTATGATTTTTGTATTCACATTGTTGTACTTAGGTACTTTATCTTTTAGCAATTGCTCAATTAGGATTTGGTCTACTTCGTAGTGTTATATAATTAATTCTATACAAAATAAAAACATCCAATTATTACTAATGTTTGGAAAATATTTAAATCTTAATTTGGCTTATGATGTAAATTCTAAGCGCTTATGTCTCTAAGGCGCTATAATAATTTAGATAACGTGATCTAAATAACTTCCAGCTCTCGGCCTGAACGGTCGGTTTGCGGGAAATCTACCGTAAATTGATTTATCCCCTTCATCTTAAGATACCGAGAAAGGAGGTTCGATGTTTGCCCAGGTTTGATAGATGTTGGGAATCTTTGGGAATCAAAGAAGGGCGTTTAATGAAGTCGGGTTAATGAGGGATCTCTAACAGAATAACGCGGATTAATATAACTCATATTTAATGGGTTGTCAAAAGGTCGTTCACCTTTGTTAGGCAAAATGGATGGTATTGTTAGGTTAATGTTACTTTAAAGCTGTTTAATTAGAATAATGTAATTATAATGGGGAGTAAAAGTGAAGTTTTATTTCCTTCAAAACTATTATTGCTAACTTTATTTCTGAAAATTAAAACGACTTAAAATAATAATTTAATTCTAAAACCTCTAGCTTATTATCTTTTGCCATTTTGTTTTGTACGAGTAGGTATTTTAAAAATTGAAGAAGATACATATCAAGAGATACTAGATGAATGTCCTTTGGAATCCTTGTAGTAGTATTTCATGTATATTAAACACGTTATTTGATATCGAAAGTACCTACATAGGCGTCCTCGATATTAGCTCAAATGTGACCCCGATCCTAAAACAATATTGAACCTTCAAACAACCTACTGCTTACTCTCAAGAATTTTATGAAGTTACCTTCATGTCGTCAGATCTGAGAGGAAACTTATTGGCATGATTGCCATGTAGAATGGCAGGTGACAACAACTTCCTCATGAAAAAATGGAAAATTTACGTGAAAGATGTATTCATGGGGTAATGTGCCCGGAAATTTTAGATGTGTATAAAAATTTAATGATATCAAGGTTCTTCGTTTTTTGTTTTTTTCCGAGTTTATATTGTGTGAGAGAAAGGTTAAATTTATTATAGACTGAGCTATAACCCGGTTTTTTTTCTCGGAAGTTATTCGAATTTTACTCAGCGTGAAAACCATCCTTTAACTTCAACGAACATTTAAAAAGAGAATGGCCCAAATTGGTCTAAGCGTTATTGAGTTATGCGCTTAAAAACACATTTTGCAATTTATTATTATATTATAGATAAAGATTTCAACTTAAATTGACGATAATATTGCAAAATAAATAGCTTACTCATACTTTAAATTTTTGGCTAACGTATACAGTACTTTGTAAAAACGTTAACCTTTAAATGAAAATAAGAATGTCAAACGAATTGAAACATTTATTTCCTTAAATTGAATCCGAACAAAATCCCCAATGTTTGAGTAAAAGACCAGACAGTTCAATCAAGTAAAGCTTCGATTTACGGTGATAAAACCAAGATATCGGGATACAAAAGCGCACATCCTGAGTAAATCTATTTACGAGAGATTTGAGCTGCAATCACTTTCCTCCGAACTAGCGCGGACGAAGCAACGAATCGGGAAGCGTCACCCAACATCTCATGAACTGTACCTACATATACGCCATACAACATGTACTGAAGACAATCTATTATCTCATGAACTATAATAATAATTATATGCCATATAACGTGTACCTACTCAAGATAATGTAGATTAATATTATTAGAGGTTTGAGATGTTCGTGACATTCTATGGGGTAATCTTTGGATCTACTGAACCGATGTTTTGTTTGTGAGAGTCATAGACTATTTAATATTTCTAAAATGAAAATTAAGTAAAACGCATGCTATGATAATAATGGTGGTTGGAAAATATAGCCGTATTAGAATACATAAATACATATTATTATGATTTTGTAATTTCCTTATGCCGTTATGGAATAGTTTTTCCTATGTCTAAATAATAGTAATATTAATGGCATTACTAACTTGCGTGTGTTTAAGTATGAATGTTCTCGAATCGGAAATGAATTATACGTTACTAGACTCATAAGATTCCGTATCCATTTTCACCAATAAAGACGAGCTGCAAAGTTTGATTACCTATTTCAGTTTTAAGTTTTTTAAATTATAATGTACGTAACCAATAAATATACGCGATTTCATTACTAAAAAACTTTACGAACCATTTTACCACCTTTTTTTTATTGCAATGTAGATAAACGAGCATACGGCCCACCTGATGGTAAGCGGTCACCGTCGCTCATGAACCTCTGCAATGCCAGGGCAAAGAGGGGCCGTTATCTATCGCCTACCCATACAAGACTTTTCTTAAAACTCGTTTAAAGAGGTTTAAACCTTTCTTTTTCAATAGGAACAGGCTCTATGCTTTTAGTCTTACTAAAATTTAATACGAAAAATCGAAGTATTAATCCAGTATTCAGTTGAATGGTGCTCCAATACAAAGGCTCCATAAAGCTAATGCAGAATTGACAGACGGCTTTCGAACGTCGCTTCCTTTGTGCCATGAATATCATATGTACACCTCTTAGTGCATTCAATATGTTTTACATATGTATGTGTATTACTATTGGATCTTATTGTAGAGTAAGGAACTTTGAAGCTTTATGGCCATAATTATTGCTTAGATTCCAATCTCACAAATGTTATTTGGGTGTGCTGATTTGGATGATTGATTTTTTCATAAAACTGTAGGATATTATTTTAATGTAACCAATGTGCGATAATTACATTAATTGCTACCTCACAAACCTCTGTCTTATAATTTGCTCAAGAATTACTAATCAGATTTTGAACTATCCACAGTACCTACACGTTGCCTATCAAAATGAAAAAGAGATATCAAATTCGGTTAAAATAGAACTCAATAATTCGATAACGTGTATTAAAACTCATTTAATAGTTCACAAAACTGCATCTTTGTTAGTGTGGCGACCAATAATAACGCGCGAGATCCTGACTCGCGGTTACGACATTTGAAAGAATCTTCGCATATATACGAAATCTACTACAGTGGGCTTCGGCCTGACCGGGCATACACTACCTCGCCCGGTCGGAGATCTCCCTTTGGCCATTAGTCCTCTGTAGATACCCTAAAGTTAGATTTCTTAAAAGTACTTGTCTTAAATATAAACCTCAATAACAGCCAGTAACATTTTAAAGTTGCATACAAACTTTTCAGAAGAACCGAACCGTTTACGACCGCTAAAACAGTTGAAAAGCTTGTCCTTTGAGAATGTTTTCAAGTAACGTAACCCATTATAATTAGGGGCTGAAAACCCCGCGAAATAACAACGTAACTCGTTTCAAAATGATACGCTTTTGAGTTTGTGCTAGCGTGAAGCCACGTTTCGGAAACATTGTGTTAGACAGAAGTTAAGACCACGTTTTATTTAACTAGACAGGGTGTCCAGGAATTAATGGAAAATCTTTGGATAGTAGAGTTATTGACTGGCTCGAAACATACTATTTAGTTAAAAATAGGTTTTGAATGATGTAAGTTTTTAAGGTAAATAAATTATGTATGTGTTTCACCCATATCTATTTGCGTATACTGCAGTAAAACGAATTAAGTATTGTAGTGCTATATTAGGCTACATGAATTCAAGGATTGTTTATCCATTTTTTTTGGCACACATCGTATTTACTATAATATAAATTGTAATGTATAAATACCTCAAGTAAAGCATCAAATAACAAAACAATTCAAGATAATTTTCAGTACCTATCACTACTATTCGCAATAACATTGAGTTGCTCTATCTAATAGTAATCAGAGAAATATAAACATAGATGTTGATTGTGTATAGTAAATATTATGTACTAGCTTTTGCCCGCGACTTCGTTCGCGTGGACTTCTGGTTCGTCCCGTATTATCAAAAATTGTAGCCTATGTGTTATTCTGATATTTATTATTAAAATATATTAGATATATATTAGATTTGTAATTTTGACATTATTGAATTCGATAACCACATGTAAATCCACAATACAACTAAATTCAAGACAATTTAGTAATAGCAGCTGCTTGTGGTTTTAAGCTCAATTTGCATATAATTTGACTTCTGTACTGTAGATATTCTGTATTACGATGAAGGCGTTGCTTATGTTCTTTTTGAGCGTCAGCCTTTTACGTTCACATATTTCGCTTAGCTTTGAATTTTTGGCTCTTTACAGTTCATGTAAGTTCAGTAAGGTACTTTGTGGTGTACCATAGACGTATTGTATTATGATAGTTTATGTATTTTTTAGGATAGTTAAGAAACTAAACATTGGTCTTAAATTTTTTAAAATACTTATGTGTTACTTACTTGTAATTGAACGATTACAATTATTTAAATAGCGATCTATTTAAATATATACTAAATAGCATAAAACAAAGCTGTTTCATCCTGTCTTTCTGTCCTTGTAAGTTTATTTAAATCTTTCAAACTCACCAATAGATATTGATGCACTTATTTTAATAGAATCAGTGATTCAAGAGGAATGTTTATGTGTATTATACATACATAATTTAGTTGAGAAACCTTTTGTGATGCATACGAAGTTGCGGGGTTCGACTAATAAATAATAAAGTTCAAAATAGCAAGAGTGTGTCAAAGTAATTTAATTTCAAACAATCACCATCAATTACAAGTTATAACGGAACTTGTCTTATGTTTTTACTTTTATTGATTCCATTACTCAAGTTAATTGAACCAAAAACGACCTTAAACTTTCTCGTTTACGGTCCAAGTTCGAGTGTCACAATAAAGTTTTTAAATATAAATGGTACTCTATACTTGAAGGTAAGAGGGTCACGGTCCCGTCTTACGGTCATCGAGAATTCGTACCCGAGACCCACATTCACAAACATATTACATTTATATAAATAACATTCTTCGGACGAAGGTAGGTACTCGTAACATCAAACACAGTAAAGCTTCCATTTTAAATGTCAAATTGTATTTTTTTTGATGTACGTTTTTCTGCAAAATCGTGGTCAAAGGACAAGTCAATTATTTAAAATATTAATTGTTATATTTTTCGGAAGATTATTTTATTACATTGATCGTGTTAATAATGGGTGTCGATCCCACCGATCGAGTAGATTTTTTTGCCACCTGATCGTAAAAGGTTAGGTATGATACTGTGTTTACGCTACCTATTACGTTTAAAGACTCAGATATAGGGCATAGTTTACAATTGTTGTACAATGTTATCTTTACAACTTTTCTGTTTTCATCAGATAATTTCTGTAACATTTCTTTTAACTTCAATAGATACTCAGATAACAGGATCACAACGTCACAAAGCGTAAATGGTTAAGATTATCATCATATATACAAAACCTACTTTCATCCCACTCTAGGTCAATAAAGACCATCTCAAAACATATATCTAGTAGATAATTGAATCATAACAACGATATACGAATACTATTAAAGAAATACATTCAACGAAGAAGTCAATAAAATTCTGTTAGTTTAGTCAAAGTTATCAAGAGTTCGTTTGTACAAAATTTTCCGATAAGTTTTTCTTTCGAATTACAGAATATCAATCGAAATGTATAAAGAGATGAAATTAGGCATTAACATAATAAATGGGAATAGTTCGAGGCTGAGAGATTTTTATTTTTGAATATAGTGAGATTTTTTCACTAAGTACAATCAATTCCAATTAGTTTATTTTATTTTAACATTTTACTATACACAATTAGCTTATTTAAGGTATACAATCTTTATCCTAGTTTCAAAAGCAACTTAACTCCAAAAATCAATAAATTGCTTTCTACTACCAAAGGAGCAGGTAAGGCGTCGCAAAGATAAAGAGTGCAGTAGTACGTAACGCGTCGTTCCGCCCGGCATAACCTCGTGCTGGGTTCTGGCCTCAGTCGGGGTTTGGATGCTTAATATTGTGAGGTCGAATTTAATGCGTTTCAAGTCCCACACTCCACTTCTCCAACTAAAAAACTCCCTAAGTAGCGGAAAAAATACTTACGAAAAGTTGTCACGACACTTTTTTGTTTTAGATGATTATCGCTAGATGGCGCTGTGATCAAAATCTTTTAAAACACGTTCCTTATCGTGCGTTACGTTAGGAAAAAAAAATATAAGATATCTTTTAATCGAAAGGAATTTCGTTCTATTCGGGTGTCCCATGTCACCTCTCAAGTTTTTTTATCAGCATTTAAATCGTTAGCAAAAGTAATTGACCTAACAAGTTCAACATTGCTAGTTACTAGTAAAATACTTTTCGCGCTTTCCTTATCTCGCTCTTAAATTACACGAATTGCTATAGAATTGCCATCAAGGGCCGCTAAGCTCTTATCTTAACACCCGAGTTGCAATTCATATTGATTTACAGGGTTTCTCGAACCTTCTACAGAACCCTAGGGAGTACCAATAACACCTATCTAGGCTGATCTAGGTCGTTCGACGACTGGAGATTTACTGAAGCCTTTGTTCCAAATAAAATCTGCTGAAAAGTGAAACGAATTTTGAAGTTTAAGTTGATTGCTGATAAGGTTTAATTTAGGCTGTTTGTTGACTTATTTTATGAATGGGTTAGATATTTTAAAGCGCATTATTTTGATTCTTAGAATCGCTAAAAAATAGTGGGATAAATGTAATGGTTAATGTCGATATTTGTTTATTTTTTGTTAGTAATACTAATAAGAACTGATACGTTTAAACATGATGATTGCCAGAAAATCGAAGGTACTCACAACTTAAGAAATACACAAGTTGAAAAATAAGCATAAAATAAAATCTTTTGAAAAAGCTACAAAAATTAACACTAAAAGCTTTTCCCTGTACCAACGATAAAAAAGGTAGGTATGCATATTCCTTTGCATATTTTCCGGTATCGAACACTTTTCGCTTTGAAAATCCGAGAGTACAATATCCGGTTGTAGTGCCGGCGACACTTCCGGTGACCGAGCCTTCGATATGAACAATGAAAAACCATTTCTCTGTATACACATACTCGTACATGGTACTATATTGAGTATATGTAGAGAATGTATGGAGGGTTTTCATTTGTGGGGAGGGATGATTTTTTTATGATATCATATAGGCAGTGTATAATAACGTACATAGATATATATTTTTATACTAGCTGGCCCATACAACTTCGTCTACGTCATATAAGGAAATTTTCTCACCGTTTAAACCTTCCCTGGACTTTTACGAATATTTCAAGATTAAAATAAGCCAAATCGGTTCAGTCGTTCTCTAGACCTAGATAGCTTTAGGTAGTAGTGTTAACGACAAGGCACATTCAAATATAATGCTGCTCCGTACTTTGTATGGTGAAATCAAACCATTAACAAAACTAGGTACTTCTTTAAAAAAAAAAGGGTATTTAAAAATTTTATTGCATTTTAGAGAAAAAACCGTCGTCGTAAATTTAACTCAGCAAACGTAATCTGACCACCCCTATTAAATTGCCAATTAGTTCGATATCATAAGACGAAAACTACTAAACTCAATCAGCTTATTGATTTCCCGTGTCTCGTTACCCGCAAACACGTGTAATATTTCATTGTCAACCCTTACGTCAAATAACTTAACCGAATCGGTTCTTGCGGGGTATAATTTATAACGTGTTACCCATTACGGTTAACCCTAAGGTGACAGGTGCCCTTAGGGTCAGGGTTAACCCTGTCAATAGCAGGATGTACTCGACCCACTGCGATTGTCTTCGACCTCTGTTCTTTGGGTACAGTATTCTGACATGACAATGGTTATTGAAAATTTATCGGAACGTAGGTTCGATTGTTTGTTGTTTTGTTATGTAATCACTAACCTGAATGGGTTGGGGTTTGTTTACTTATTAGCGTACATCGACTATTTTTAATGTAGGTAACCTTGAGCGATGGTAACTGCTTATCTTCTTCTTATATATAAAAATGAATTGCTGTTCGTTAGTCTCGCTAAAACTCGAGAACGAATGAACCGATTTGGCTTATTTTAATCTTGAAATATTCGTAGGAGTTCAGGGAAGGTTTAAACGGTGAGAAAATTTACTTATGTGACGCAGACGAAGTTGTGTGGGCCAGCTAGTGTTCAATAAAAAGGGAATGTTTTATAAATCGTTTTTTGATTTCTATAGCAACCAATATAGCTCAAAGATTGGAGTTTTTTAGGTGCTAATAGATATAGCATTTTGTTAGCAGAATGTTTGAGGTGGCTACAAATTTGAAAGGATCAAGTGGCTAAACCTTTTGTAAGTCATTCACAAGCTCAAGTACTAGACTGGTAGGTCGATGTTGCGAGTCTTGCACTATCTAGGTGTTTTTGTTGATAATGATAATTGCAAAAAAAGATCTGTAGCTGTGACTCTCGGATAATAAAATAGCTAAAATCTACACTACTATCAACAGTTGGTGGATTCCAAAAAGAAATTTTCAAAATACCTGTCTAATACTGCATTAATCACAAACATAAAAAAAACACAAAAACACAGGCATTATAAAATATGGACTCCATATCTACTTCATATCATGGAGTAACGTTGGGTAAAATAATTATATCTCTTAGAATATTTTATTCTACAACACATTACTTAAATCTTTCCAGCACTAACATTAATTTATTTTATCTTTATAGCCGCCTTCAAATAGTAATAGTATCGAGTATGTATTAAGTAAAATACCAAGAGACTCATTTCGTTACTACAAATAATCTCAATTATACCAAGAAAATTGCTTCAATTGGAAGACGCAAGTAATTCTGAATTTATTTTATTCAAGAGCTTTAGAATTCTTATTTAATCTGATTACTATATTGAATGTAATCTGCGCGGCTACTATTCTGTGAGTCGTAGAGAAATTTCAATACGAATACCTATACTATAATATTTCTTATTGAATTGAGTCGCTGTAAAGAAATAGGTAATGGTACTGTAAGAATACGTATTCAATTTAATCAAGTTATTTGTAGGTTTCATGTTACTGTTATTGATAATAAGAAATGATACGTACCTATATAGTCAGTTTTCTAGAAAGAAAAACCAAGGTACATACATATACAATCTAATTGGTTATACTTTGTTGCTTGTTATTTTGTTCGATATAAAATTATGAAATGTTGTTGTTCTTGGTTATTATGCTGTTAGGTATCTAAAGGGATTAAGGTTCTTAATAATGGTTATTGTATCTTTCTTGTGTGAGAACAATCTTGGTCTTTGTTAGTGGAAAGCTTACAGAATACTTCTGTAGTTGCTAAACATGAGCTACCTCTAAAACGTGCTGTTTTAGAATAGCAACAATATTCACCCTTCGATCAGAAGAAAATTGCCAGTATTTACCGGCAAATTTATACCGCTTACGATCAGGAGGCCCGTTAGTTCGTCTACCTACAAGACAATAAAAAAAATACCGGCCGAACATAACTCGTTGTAAAAATGAATATGGTAGATAAGATACTTTTTTTGCCGCTTTAAACACTATGCTATATTACAATAGGGGTGTAAGTGGCCTAAATAACACCAAAATGCCAAAGCCAACCTCATCTACAGAGTGCACCACTGCTGATCAACAAACGAAGCAATGGCGAAAACCGATTTTCTTAGTAGGTTGTAGAGATCAGATGACAGTCGCTCTACGTACAGCTAAACAATGTATTCTACAATTAATTTCCACCAAACACAAACAAGTCTAATTTGACACAACGAACTTTTATTGGTCGGGTTAGCCATGAAGTGGCGTGTTAGTAATTACTTTTAGACGAACTTCTTCGCTATTAATCAAATTAAGGAGTTGGGAAGTCAGGTTAACTTGTAAATGTCTCGTCGACCCAATCATCAAACTCAATTCAGGTGAATGCTTAATTAAGTTCACTTGTTAACATGCTGCGTCAGTTTCGGCTTGTTAAGTACAATAGGTTGGATTATTGGAGTAGATGTGGTTATGCAGATGTACGCGGAATACTATCGTCTAAGTTGTGTATTTACATCTTATTGTCTAAAAACCACAAGAGTTAAAATTTAAGTTAACAAACCAGCTACATTTTAGATAAAGTATAATGTGATCGTGATCAACAAAAATCTGTACTTGGTCTCATTTTTAGCATAGTAAAATTATGGGCAACACTAACACTTCACTAGAACAACAGATATTATAATGCTTTTGAATCATTATTACTATCAAAATCGCGACGGGAAAGTGTGCCACAGTGCGTAACGCGTCGCGCCACCCCGCATAACCCCGTGTTGGGTTCTGGCCTCAGCCGGGGTTCGGACGCTGAGTGTGAGCGGTTGGAGGTTTTAGTGAGGTTCAACTCTCACATACCGCGGGGCGGGTGGGGATCCGGCGATTTCCTCCAACTAAAACAAAAAAAAAATACTATCAAAAAGTATGAAAGACACCCTTAAAGAGAGCTTTTCTAAAAGTACCACCCCTATTGTTTCTGTAATGCCTACTAAACGATTATTAAAAAGTAAAATTAAAATTAAGTATTAAAAAGTTTATTAATGACTACCAGCAGTCTGCTATCTATTGCTGCTTGGATGTATACTTTCTCATCGTACTAATAGTTTCGTAAAATATTGTCGATTAAAGTTAGAGAAGTTAGAGAAAACACCAGCATAAAATTAACATATTTAGCTAATAATAAGAAGAGAGTTAATAAAAAATATCATTTGAATTTTATATTGAAAAAGTACTTCGAAAGCTTTATAGAAAAAACTGAAAATGTAGCCAACGCAGACGCTTATAATGCCACGTTTCCATATTGGCTCGGCGACTTCCAATGCTCGCAAATGATAACTGATAGTCCAACTGTCAAACAGTGTTTCACATAGTTTCGACGACTAATGCATTCAAAACTAACATGCAAACGGGGGGTTTGCATGTTAGTGCAAATTTATATTAATTTGCACTGGATGTATCTATGTATGTAACTATGTAAGTTCGGGTGGAATCTTGAGAGCTAAATTTGACAAACACAAACACAACAATAAAATGGCGCTGATCTGATGATGGATTCGTAAGTCATAGGAACTCCTGTACTAAATAAGATAGACCTGTCGTGTTTGGGCTCATATTACTTACTTGTCTTGGCTAGCACTCTACTGATACATGATATCCAGGATCTAATCTTGTATTTAAAGTTTTTTTTTAAATAAATTATTTACGTGTGTTGGAATTCGCTAATATGGAAACGCGGCATAGTATGAAAATGAGTTTTGAAGCGCCTAAGGGCCGCCGTCACCAAACTTTGATAAGCTTACATTTGATTTAAATTCATAGCTTTCCTGATGGTGTTTGGATTGCTTGCTTTGATGTTACATTTATGTTTTCTTTATCGTAGACTCAAAGATAAATCTTTTTAGGAGTATCTCGTGTTGAGTCGAGCTTACAAGTGTAAGTGGTTAAGTACATTTTGGATGTTTTTATGTACTGTTCAATTTTGTATACGTATGTAAGAATAAGTAAAATGTATGGTAGGTAATAACAATTTCAATTTTTTTTGGTTTACTTAGATAACTTAATGATTATATAAATGACTGCACAAAATGGAAATGAGGTGCTCGTCCCGGGCCGTCTCAATTGATACATTTGTTAAAAACAAAAATATTGTAAAACAATATTTAAAAAACAAGAAAAAATACATATTATTATAAATTAAAAAAAGACATGCCCGCTGAGTTTCTTGCGCCGGTTCTTCTCAGGACGGAGGCGTAATTTTAGCGAACTGGTGGTAGAACTTTTGATTTTATTTTTGACATTCAAAATGTATCTGTGTCCATATCTAATTTGAAATAAATGTTTTGACTTTGGCTTTGAATTTTTTTAATAGATTACGACTACTAATACACTATTCTGCAAAAAGAAAACAGTTTCATATTTTACTTTTATGTAACAAATTAAAAAGAAAAATACAGCAACAATGCTGTAATTTTCTACAATATTCCACAGAATATTGAACAGACTTCAGATCATTTATAATCTTATAAGAAAGCTCCAAATTTTCTATTCGTGAATAAAGAAACCGAGACAAAGGCTAGGTCTACATTGTAATGATTTATTCATAACTCAATCACGCCTAGTTCTGAGCCCTTTGCTGTCAAAGACACTAACCTCACTATACTATTCTTTATTCATAGCATTTCATACATATTTTTCTAGACTGAGTGATTTGAAGAGACAAGATTTTTGATAGGATTTAAATATTAAAATCATGAAATAATATACCTATAATAAATCATTCGTAAAGAAGACGAAAAGATGGGTCGATCTTGCGAAAAATAATTCGGCGTATATTTAACTTTTAAATTGAAGGTATTATTACAACAGTAATTTTATACCATAGAGGTAAAAATAATCGATAAAACAAAAGCGCTTGATAAACAGGTAAAAAAACTAATAATTATCTCAAAGAACGAATTTTAATTAAAAACAGTTTCAAATTATCACCATCTTTTAGGGACATCGGCTAAAGGAGTCTTAATACAAATTAGAAACTCTATAACCGGGGTATTAAGATGGGTCTCCGTGATGAGTACGTATTCATTATTCACGTAACTGAATAAATAAAGCAGTACCTGAAAGTTTTAAGTATTATTACGGAATTGTTATGATAATACGAAATTATTTTTGTTGAAGCGAAATTAACGTTCATTTGTTGATTTTAAATTGTAAGTAGTAGGCAAGGAGCTGTTTTGCTATTGTATTACTTAGTGCGCAGATTAATTTGATCAACGTCCATAATAGATGTATTTAATTCGACATATTGCCTCAGCAGGCGGAGCACCTACTTGTGTTAAATGGTCATATCCAACATCTCCGTTCTATCATCGCACCACCCGTCGTCGCGGTGGAGTTCATCCTTACTATTTGGAACCACCACGGTCATCCACGGTCCGTTCCAAAAATTATTTTCTGCCACGCACCATCCGGCTGTGGAATGAGCTTCCGTCTTCGGTGTTTCCCGAGCGCTATGACTTGTCGTTCTTCAAACGAGGCTTAAAGAAAGTCCTTAAAAGGTAGGCCGTAGGTAGCGGCCCCGCAGTGTCCGCTGATATTGCAGAGGTCCATGAGCAACGGTAACCGCTTACGATCAGGTGGGCCGTTAGCTCGTCTGCCTACAAAGCATTAAAAAATAAAATTTTCATCGCTCATAAACTTCCACCATATCGCTACTCCGCTATTTACAGTCAAATAATCTGAGATCTTTTTAATCCTCATTTATAGGTAACGTTGGGTTCTAGCTTTCTACTTTACATTTTAATATACTGTTGCAACTATAATTTTAAAGCCACTTTAAGCCTTCTGGTAGATAGCAGTAATGTCGCTTTTTTAATAATAACTTTTTGTTTCAGTAATGTAGTAACTTTTTATTTTACGAAATTTTCGTTTAAAATGGTTAGACATATTTCAGCCCAACTATATTCCCGGATGCCCAACTCTAATCAAAAACATTCCATCAGTTCTGTACATAGTTTGGAGAACATTGGGGATATTGGCCGACGAGTTTTGGTCCAATATCGCCGTGAAACCACGAAATATGCAAATACGTTTAAAATTGACTTTGGAGGCACGCTGCGAACTTTTATTTTTTCTCTATCAGTAGCGAAATGCCAATGTAAATTTAATTTATTATAAGTTGGCCCAATATTTTTTTAAAATTTTTTTGTTTATTTATTTATTCAACATTATTGGCTATCATGGGCTTGCGGATGATTTTCAATGAGTCTCTTGGTTTGATGCCCGATATAGTTCCGGTATAGAATATTTTGGAATGGAAGATGTAGATAAAACACTAATATCTAAACCATTATTATTTGGGATATATTAAAAAACATAAATAGAAATTGAATTAAAAAATTGACAATTAATAATGGTGTAGTAAACTTACTGCTTTTCGAGCTTGGTAAATCAATCTTAAAGTGAATTTTAATCTCTAAGATTGTAAAAATATTAAAGAATACAAAATTAATATCTACTCATTTCAGCGTTTTGTTTGTTCACGTCTTATTTCATTTAATATATTTGTGTTAATAAAAGTTATCAGAAAAAACGATTTATTTCGTTATAATTTGATCCGGTCCGAGATGTGAGATAAAACACGCCACATGGCTTTTTATATTCACATTTTAGAGGAAAATTAATATTGTTTATATCATGATAAAATATTTATTTTACGATAAACAGTTCGTGCTCCATAATAAATTTTACGTTGTATTTAATCATTAAATTTAATAAATATATTTACAAACAAATGCGCGAGTATAATGCTGTTATTAATGTATTTAATATATAAACCTTCTTGAATCAGTCTATCTATTAATAAAGTCGCATCGAAATGTTTCTCAGTATTTTAAATACATATGGTACCTACTAATTTACTCTGTTTTATGTAAGATATGAACCATAAATACCTTATATTTTATGAAGTAAGAACCTAGATTTTATTTATGTTGAATGTATTTCACCAGTTAATTCAACAAGCAGTGTTATAGAAACTCTCTATAAATTTTTAAATCAAGCTGTATTATTTTCCTTCTTCATAAACATCCATTGGGACAATACTATAATCTATCAATCTTACACTTGATTGTTAATAGCAAACATAAACCAAAATTTTTTGAACCTTTACTTGAGAACGTAATAATTTAGTTTATCGTTACAATCATCATCATTAGCCTGTAGACGTCCACTGCTGGACATAGGTCTCCCCCAAACCGCTCCATATCCACGCGATATCACTAGCTCGTCTGACCACTAGCTATTGCAACATTATCGTAAATCAGTCGCATGGCATCGAAGTGGCAGTTCAATCCGAGGGCAGACGGCATCGATCACGTCGCCATGTATGTTCCGTTTCGAATCCATCACTCTAACGCATCCGACACTGACATTACAATTTGTTCTTTAAACGAGAATTTACTGCACTCGTTTTTTGTTCATTTACTTTATATTGCTTTTCGTAATTGTACATAGGCACT
The DNA here is from genome assembly GCA_030269945.2 of Trilocha varians. Lineage (NCBI taxonomy): Eukaryota > Metazoa > Arthropoda > Insecta > Lepidoptera > Bombycidae > Trilocha > Trilocha varians. The sequence continues at coordinate 3,311,373 of AP028259.1, forward strand.
GTATTTTGATGGTATCGGACCGATTTACCTGATGACAAGTTGATGGTTTATTTTCTTCCTGAAATTCTACAATATCGACATAATGGGGTCTTCAACTACCGTAGTCGTGAATTATTTACTGAATATTGGGATTAATTTATTCAACAACTGAATTACTCTTACAAAGATAGTGCATAAAGTTACACATACAAAATATTTTTTTATTGCATTGGTCATTAAACTATAGTTTTATAGGAAGTAACGTAGGTTGAATTCAAACTTGTACTATAACTGAAGAAATATGTAAATAAAAAGTCTCAAATAAACCTAAAGAAGTAGGTATAGATAGTAATATGAAATATCAACACAAAGTTCTTTTTTTTCAAAACGAAACGTTTCATAGTTATTTTGAAATCCATCGTACTTCCGTGTTCTCAATTATAATTGTAGGTATAATGCGGTTTAGTTGAAGCGAGTTATTTCAAAGAGAACCCTTTTCCTTATTGAAGAGCAAAACTTAACCTCTCGTAGAACGTTAAAGTGGCCAGTAGTACATACTTTTCCATCGCTGGCAAGTTTTAATGAGATCACTCTCCAAGGCCCAGTGGAGTTGAATGGGACAATTTGCAACAAATTACTAAAACAAAACTGTTTTGTCTTCTTCTGATTGAATTTTTCCGCTTTTGATTTCGTAAATGAACGATGAATTCCCGGAATTAATAATCTTACGTCTTAGTGGAATAAGAATTGTGCTGTTTCGAAAGTGAGGAAAATAAAGAGAGTTTTTTGATTGGATTTCTAAATTTGTTGTTTAAATTCTTTGAAATATAAAATTTTGTTACATCTTTTATTTCCTATTGTAATAAGTTTTTATTAACGTTATAGTAACGCTATAAATCTGCAGGACTATTAACAATAGTGAAATCGATTTAGCTTCAGCTGAAAACCAGCGCTGCAGTTACTGGTACCTGCAGCACATGCTGAGCTGTGGCCCTATGTGCACAAATTTTAATATTGTTACTTCCTCTGTTATATTAGTGTTTTTTTATTTTTGTGCTCATTAAAAATTATTTCATATCATTTCATTTAGCGTCGATAAATTCTCATATCTTGTACAGGTCCGCGTATTCAAGTTTCCTGTACCCATATACTGCAATATAAAAATAGCTTAACCTTTTAAGTATTTTTCGAACCCTTCATCTACTAGGTCACGGGTCACGAGGCTATAACTTACAACTCAAGCTATCATAATAAAGCTTTATAACCTCGCATCCTCCGGCCGTAACTTTAAGCGTCCACGTGTGTTTGTAAAATTGCGATTTTATCATTTACAGGCGTGTAATTAAGTGAAATAAATTACGGTGGAGAAGGTGTTTTTTTTGAAGACCTGCAATTGGTTTTGATTAAGGATTTATGTAAAAGTGGGTAGTGATTCAGTTCCGGGGGCGGCGCGACGGGAAAGTGTGCCGAGAGCGTAACGCGTCGCGTCGTCCTTCAAAACCCCGTGCTGGGTTCTGGCCTCAGTCAGGGTTCGGACGTTGAGTGTGAGCGGTTGGAGGTTTTAGTGCGGTTCAACTCCCACATATCGGGACCCGGTGATTTCCTCCAACTGAAAAAAAAAAGTGATTCAGTTCCGCCTATGATTTTAACTAGATTACAAAAATTCCTTGTTTTTTATAAGTTTTGATGATAGACCCAATGTTTTTCGTATCAATTATTTTCCAGTTAAAATTCTCATGCTGGTTAGTAGATTTGCAAATCGATATAAAAATGGCAGCATAAATCTATTTTAACTTTTCTCATGAGTTTTTTTCGCACATTTCGATGTATTTCTTAATATACCTGTCCATTTCAACTTACACTCAACAGTACAATAAAAAATAAGGTATATTATGTTACAAATAGCAATAACAGTAAACAGTTGCGTTTTGTATTTCGTGAATGACAAAACCAACATGAAATTGGCGAATAATTTTGAATAAATTTCGTGGAACAATGAATTGAAGTGTTCTTGAAAAGTGAATGCGGAAAATGTTTGGTTTTAGAATAAAGATACATAATTAATTTTAATGATTGTTGTTTTAACTTTGTATTATACTTGACGGCGTAAATAGTGTGTTGAGGTGTAATGACGTTGTAAACAGTCGATCTTCATTTGGTTTTGTCAGGAATGACGTCACAATGTGCACTTGAACACTTGATGATCAATACTTTTGAATAAAAACTTCAATATAATGAGTTTTAACAGTTTATTACTTTTACATCAAGAGGTCCGTTCGCCTCGACAATTCAAACACGAATGAATGATAACAGCGGCCAACGCCTGTATTTATAGCGAGTCTCCACTTCCAACTACCCGCACGGTGAATAGGTTGGTTCCCCTTGTTATCATCCCGTCATACTTTTTGACCGACTTCCAAAAAGGAGGTACTCAATTCGTCTGAATTTTTTTTATGTTGATTCCTCGAAAACTTTTGTTTGGGTGGACCGATTTGAATGATTCTGGTGTCAGATGAAAGATAATGGCTAAGCTGAACTTAGGTCACATTGTTTTTTTAAAGATCGATTAATTACTTTTGGATCTGTGTTTAAAAATGTGTATTTCTAACGGATAAAATTTCATAATTTTCTATGCGTTTTTGCGTCTATTTCCTTTTATATAAACCGATTTCAATGATTTTTGTTAGAAAGCAGACATTTTGTGCATTATGTCATATAAATTTGATAAAGATCTGACTGGTATTGTTTGTGCTATGCTTGAGAAATGGAAGTCGGTCATTTTCATTTTTGTAATAAAAATATTATATCTCATATTTTTCAAAAACACCAGAGTTTTATTTAGTAGTAATTTACATACGTTTATTTATACATAAAATATCCTCGTATTAACAGTTAATAAGCACATTTTTTAAAAAGTGATTCCTCTCCTAAAACTTTGTGATTACATTTTTTTTTGCAAGATAAAAGAGCCCACACCTCATTTCTACTTACAGAGAACAAGGTTTAACTCATTTTAATAGACATCTCCTTTTTTTGCAGTAGTCAGAGTTGTGAATTTAGTAGCAGAAGACATACTACGAATGCAAACAAACTCATCACTATTCCAACCCTTTACTATAACTCAAAGAGCAACAGCCATGCTACAAATCTTGTTGCTAGACCGTGCCATCATCCCAGCTCTAATAAACAACGTTAGCCGCGTGCTTCCTAACAAAACTGAGCCAAATCTGTTGGGCACAAGCCAAATGGCGACATTACGCTAATATTTTGATAAAATTAACGGTTACAATGAGAAACATGCTTAGATAAAAGGGTTTATGCTTCGAGCTATTTCATGTAATTTGTTCGCGTAGGAGATAGTTATAAATACAATTCAGTTAAGGTTAATGTGAGATAAAGCCTCGTTTAATTTAGCAAGGATTATAGTGGTAATGTAGACTAGTCTTAAATTGAATATGTGGTGATAATCTACATAAAAATCATTTGTTTTACAAAGATAAATAACATAAAATACTCAAATATGATGTTAATAAAATTGTTAAAATTAAATTATGAAAATCCTTATCTATTATTCTTTTTTTTGCTGTGTTGTAATTATACTAGCGTTTTCGATATACTTGATCCGATTATAGGATGAACTCCCCTTAGTAGTTTCCAACTGCTATAACCAGCAAATGAACCTTAAATTATTCAGTTTTTAGACCATTGCAAATGGGCAAGACAGTACAATATTTCTCATCTGAAGTATTGTAAAGGTTTATGAGCAATAGATTCCCCCAAAACTCAAGCTAATAAAAGCACTAAAAATAGTTATATTTTAAGAGAAATAAGTAAAGAACTATAATATCGTAACCTCGGTTGTCCCTTCAACGAGCACGCAGAAACTCAAGGAGAAATAGATTATACCGTTATTTACGATCAAACTTGAAAATTATTTGGAAAATATCGTACATAAAACTTTATGAAGTGATGAGCAATTCGTTGTTAGAACGTAGGAAAGTTGATGGCAAACTAGCGTAGTTTCGGACTCTGTTCAACGCAAACTTTCCACATAAATTGTGCTTCATTAATAATTTGCTCATTCGATTTTCTCGTAATTTCTTTCTTCGAAACAGAAATACGGGAACTCATATATGTTATTAATTTATTAATGTGTACTATTATGAGCTTCGTAAAAAGTCGTGGTGGCCGAGTAAAAAGTCGTGGTGGCCGAGTAAAAAGTCGTGGTGGCCGAGTGGTCGAAGCGCTTCCTTCCGAACGGGAGGTCGCGGGTTCAAATCCGGCCGGCTTGTACCTCTAAATCTAAATGTGAAAAAAGATTTATGTGCAATTTTTCACAACACCACTGGCTAAAAACGGTGAAGGAAAACATCGTGAGGAAACCTGCATGTCGGAAAAGAATTCTAAAAATCCTTTGAAGACATGTGAAGTCCCCAATGCGCACTGGGCAAGCGTGGTGGACTATGCCTAATCCCTCTTCTGAGGAGACCTGAGCCCAACAGTGGGCAGTAATGGGTTGGTACAGGTTATTATGAGCTTCGTATGGTTTATTTGGACACGAGCTCTGGTCACGTGAAAAGAGCGTAGATTTCAAACATTATTTTCTTATATATAAAAATAAATCGCAAAATGTGTTGGTAAGCGCATAACTCAACAACGCCTGGACCAATTTGGCCAAATCTTTTTTTAAAATGTTCGTTGAAGTTCAAGGATGGTTTTTACGTCGAGAAAAAATCGAATAGTTGCCGGGAAGAATTGAAAAAAACGGGTCATAGGGTTCACGCAGACGACATCGCGGGCAGCAGCTAGTACATAATAAATATTTATGAGTTTTTTTTTATTGCCTCGTAGGCAGACGAGCTTACGGCCCACCTGATCGTAAGTGGTTACCGTCGCTCGTGGAGATTTTTTCTTTTGCTTCACTTTATCTCTTGTTAGAAATATGCTTTACTTTAATTCGTTCTTTCTTATTTCAATTATTTTTCTTTTTTTATATAATCTACTTAAACTTGTGGGTTTTGGTTAGTTTGGCTACAATACGAGTATCAGAAAAATTCAGAATAGGCTCATTTTATCGTGTTATCTATCCGATTAGAAAATATTATATAAAACACAAAATACCTAGAAACAATGACTGGAATAAAGTTTGCATTATACACACCAAATAAACTTAAAAAAAAACATTTCAATTCACTTTATCATTTCATTCTTTAACAAATATAAAAGCATTCCAATACTTTCATGCATTTTGAACGGGTTCTTACCACGATATTTAAATAATTGAAAGTATTATAGAAAACCGCGAGTGTCTAAATAAGTTCATTCCAATACTTTATGTCTGATTCCAAGCTTTTGTAATCGAGATTCAGAATACGAACTATCCTTAGTTCCTGAAACTCATTGCTTAGCTTGATTTATGTATATTACTTTAGGTGGCCACTTCTGCCCACTACTGCCCACTCATCAGATGGACTAAGTTTATCTGTCTCTCTCGGTTCACTGATTCTAGCCTGAACTTAAATTAACTGACTACTTTACTAGTTATACACGAAAGAGCTTGTAGATGGTATTTCAGTGTCTAAATTAAATGAAGAAGTTTAGGAGATAAGTATGTAGAATAAATCATGGATTTAGATTTTGCATCTCGATTACATTCTTGGTTTAAAAGATTAATTATTTTTTAAATAAAAATCGAATTCAATTAATACTTTTAAAAGAACGATATTTTAAAATCAACTAACTAATTAGTGTACCTATTCATCATTTTTAGCAAAAACTTCTATTTCATAAACAAACTGTTCAGCTGTTTTTATTAAATTTCTAACAGCAATAAATTTAGAATTACACAGATGGAATTGGCAGTAATTTCAAGGGCCAGATACAAGGCTATACTGAGGCCATAAGATGATATCATCAATCAAAAGACTTTACACAAGAATAAGTGTCGAACTTAACTTGACAGACAGGAATAAAATAAGGACCGGTCGTAAATTTCGTGCTTACCACAACTCTGTTTACGACATGTTCTTTAACTAAAGCTGTATATTGAGTACGATACTTGTTGATATTTTTAAAAGTTCATAATACTTTTTTTTAACCAGTCAATATGTATTAATTAATCAAGTTTAATAATTGGAAATATAGTCTAAAACAGAATTGCAGTAAAGAATATTATATGGTAATTTACCTCGCAAGATTTGAAAACAGGCTTGAATTAAGGGCATAGGTAGAAAGCAGCCGTATAATGTCTTCTATAAGGGCTATGCTGGGTGTTTCTCTGCGAGATCAAATCAGAAATGAGGAGATCCGCAGAAGGACTAGTAACCGACATAGCCCAAAGAATTGCATCTTTGAAGTGGCAATGGACAGGACACATTGTGCGAAGAACGGATGGCCGATGCGGCCGAAAAGTTCTGGAGTGGCGGCCACGAACCGGTAGGCGCAATGTTGGTAGACCCCCCACAAGATGGACCGACGATCTGGTCAAGATCGCGGATCACTGGTTGCAGATGGCGCAGGACCGGTCGATGTGGCGAAGTTTGGGGGAGGCCTATGTCCAACAGTGGACGTCTATAGGCTGTTGATGATGATGATGATGATGAATGTCTTCTGACATTGCAAATGTTCCATGAGCAACAATAACGGTGATCCGTTTTTTCACCTTATCAACCTTCTTATCTATCTACAAATCTATGCCTTTATTTTAGCAGCAATTTAGCATTTTAGAAGGGCTTGCATATATTTTCATTTAAAGTGGAACAGAATAATCTATTTCAAAATTGTTGTACAACGAGTATGAAGCTTTACCTAAAGGTTCCAAACTTACACTTTCGTTCGATGAACTGGAAAATTTCTTAAACAACGATACTGAAATCGTTTTCTTATCTGCAAAGATAACTTTGTAAAATTTGTTCTGGCTATCACGGTTTTGTTTATGGTAATCGAGTTGTTACGTTAACTTGAACTTGCTGAAACAAAATAAGAGCCAGAGATAACTCAATAGCCTTGTTATAGACCGAACATATACAAGATTGCTTTTAAATTTCATGTGTATTATAAAATGTGAACTTAACTTCCCAAGACATATTGACTTTTTTTCATATGCCTCGCTGCTTACGAGGTCGTAAGGTACTCGATAGACTATAGATAATTTTGCAAATACGTCGCACTGTCGAATACTATGCGATAGTCGTGGTGGCCGAGTGGTTGTAGCGCTTGCCTTCCGTACGGGAGGTCGAGGGTTCAAAACCGGCCGGCTTGTACCTCTAAATCTTAACATGAAAAAGATTTATGTGCAATTTTTCACAACACCACTGGCTAAAAATGGTGAAGGAAAACATCTTGAGGAAACCTGCATTTCGGAAAAGGGTTCTAAAAATCCTTTAAAGATATGTGAAGTCCCCAATCCGCACTGGGCAAGCGTGGTAAACTATGCCTAACCCCTCCTCGGAGGAGACCTGAGCTCAGCAGTGGGTAGTAATGGGTTGTTACAGTACAATGTATTGCTTCAATAAACAGTTATAACTTCTATTTGATTTTGTTTATATTCAATTGAATGATCCCATACCTTCGTATTTCTCCCAAATACTTTTTAGATCATAACCACTCCCTATTCTAAGACCAATAATGTCCTTATTTATAATTTTACACTTATTTTCAAAACCATTATTTTTTCTTTTCAGAAAATGAGGCTGTTGCTACTATGTTTGTTGCCGTTTGTAGCGGCTCAGCAACAATGGGTGCCATGTTCAGAACTGAATGATGATCTGCGGTACCCATGCCGGTGTCGAGTGCAGGTGGACAGGGCTCTGCAGCTGAGGATCTTGATGAACTGTGACAGAGTGGTCTTCGCTGGAGATTACCCAGCTCTGCCGTATGGAGCTCCGATCATTGCCTTCAGTCAGCGTTGGGCTGGCCAGCAGACGTTGCCTATGCAGGTGTGTTCTAGCATTTAACATTGTTAGGGTTGAAAGTGTAAATCTACAGTAATCTAGGATTTTAATATTTCATTTTGATCAAACAACTCGTTCGCTGAAAAATTGTTCGTGAACTGTCAATTAATTTTAGAATTATTTGAATAAAGAACTTCTCGCATTTTATTAATAAATAAATTAGCTGGTCCGATTTATGGCAAGTTACAAATAATGCAGGGCCGGTCATTATGTCAAAATTACGGGGAGGCCTATGTCCAGCAGTTAAAGACTACGGGCTGATGATGATGCAATGAGTAACTAGTGCAAATTCTATTCCAATGAGAAATATTACAAGAATCTGCTAGCATCGTAGTGAGGGGACGGCGCGACTGGAAGGAGTGCCGAGCAAGGGACGGCGCGACGGGAAAGAGTGCCGAGCGCGTAACGCGTCGCGCCGTTCCTCCAAACCCCGTGCTGGGTTCTGGCCTCAGCCGGGGTTCGGACGCTGAGTGGTAGCGGTTGGAGGTTTTAGTGCGGTTCAACTCCCTCATACCCCGCCCGCCCCGCGGATCCGGTGATTTCCTCCAACTGAAAAAAAAAGCCTCGTAGTGACCCCGACATTATAAAACTTTATGAGCGACATAGAGCGATCAAGACTCTCTACTCTAATAAAAAAAGAAAATAAACAAGTAATATATCTCAAATGTCTTGAATTGTTTACAAGTTTAGTCAGTCACTGGTACGTAGATTTCTATTCGCGGACAAAACACGCGATCTTTCATGATCTGATTCTCTTAGAATGCGTGATCTTATTACTTTTGCGGTTTTACTCACTTGTAAAACTAATGTTATTTTTGGACTAAGTCAATAAACGTGAAATGAAACCGCCAAACAGTTTTGATGTGAGTTTGGTTTTTGTGAATTTTTGACCGCACCTTTCTACACATTATCGAGATGTAGCGGTCACCGGTTTTTCATATGACTAAACATTTACCAACTGTTAATTTAGGTATTTTAGGTACAGAGCTAAAGCAGTATGTGAAAGTTCAAAATACAATGTGTGTCTAAACATGCTGTGTTACAAGTTAATATTTTCTAGCAACAAAAAAAAATTAACTTTCATCAACCAAGTTTCCCTTTGTATAAAGAAAAATACTTCGAAGTGTATTCCTCACAAATTCTTTGCGCTTTTAAAAAAAATAAGATTCACCAAAAACAAAATCAATAAAATCAAAACTACGTACTTTTCTACTACTTTTTAAATTTAAACCAATTATCATAAACGTTGTGTTCCAGATATTCTCATCATACGGTCTACCATTACGAGAATTGGACTTCTCTCACAACAGTTTGCGCCGCCTGCCTGATCGTCTTCTTGCCGCCGTTCGAGGAAACCTTACAAAACTAGTACTAGCTGATAATTTACTCGGGGACAATTTGAACCCAATATTTTCGACTGCCGAACTCCACAATTTAGCTGCATTGGAAGAACTAGACCTAAGTGGGAACAGCATACGAGGACTTGAAGAAGGCTTGCTGATTGGCTGTGAGGTTCTGCAGGTAACGTTAAAGTAATGCTGTTGTGGATTATAGGGTAGTTTAATAAAAAATCTCAATTACGTCAATATTTAGCGATTGCACTTACCCATATTACTAGCAGCTATACCTGAAATAATATTACTCGTTTGAAAAATTTGCATATTATTTTGAAAGCTTCAACTATGGTTGGTCAATTACCAGGTAAACCTTGAAGTTGAAGGTCACCAAAGAACCTTACGACTGTAAATCCTTTATGGCTACACAACATTATGATAAAGTCACTTTGATTTCTGAGAGAAACGTTTTTCAATGGTATATTTTACGCTAACAACAAATAAATTATCAGCCAAATCGCCAAAGGACAAGTACATTGTGATGTTCATTTGATATTCCCTCAGTGTAGATTGAAGCCGTTTCTAAAAATCCTTGGCAATAAATAACAAATGTAGTTATGAATATAAAAGTATATTTTATAGGTACTCCGTCTCGATCGTAATAGCATAAACTTCGTTCCGTCCTCTTCACTGAACGGGCCGCAATCATTGCGAGTCCTTACGCTTCGGAAAAATAAAATAGGTAAGTTTGTTATGTCCCTTTTACCTCGTAATATGTTTAGCGAAATCTTAAGGAAAATAGACGTGCCTACTGAAATATGCATAATCAAAAGCAAGTCAAACATTATTCTGTTGGATCTCTAATGTTGTTTATTTTGTAGGATTAAGGTACATTTGTTTATGTTTTATCCGTTTTCTTACATCATTCAGTTAGGTTTACTTTGTAATTTAGGATGTTTTTATATCTATAATTATTTTTAAAAATGAACAAAATTTAAGACGAAATAAATCTACTCAGAAAAAAAGTGTAGTTACTAGTTTCTGCTTCTTTTGAGAACAGTTCATCAAAATCTAACTAATTTTACGTTTTTATAACTTTGAAGATAAAGTCACGTAGCCGGCTAATAACTCATTACCCAAAACTTGTTATAATAATTTAACATTTTTTATTTTTTCAGCGTTACTTCGTCAAGCGTCTTTCATCTCTCAAAAATCGTTAGAAGAGATTGATTTACATGCGAACATGATATCTACAATCGAAGGAGGGGCTTTCCTAGGCTTGAACGACCTACAAAGTCTAGATCTAGGCCGAAACAGGCTGTCAAAGTTCAACAGTGACGTATTTCAAGGAGCAGAAAACTTGGAAAAACTAGATCTGTCTGAGAATTTTATAAATGATTTTCCAACTGTAGCCATCAAATCCTTCACTGGTTTGAGGCATCTGAATCTATCCAGCAATATGATATCAGTAAGTGGTTTTATAGTTGAAATTTCAAAGTTCTTATAGTTTTAGTAGGTACTATCATGTGCGGGTAATGTTTGTTCTGAATTGGACAAACTTTAAAATCTAACTTGGGATTTCGATTGTGTTCCGAAATTTATTTGTAAACTTTATTGTGGGTGCATAAACTCCTAAGCATAAGCTTTTAAGGACTTAAATTACTTCATACAATATTCTTGCGATTCTTTTATGAGAAATACAACACTGCCGTGGTACACTCATTGTGATTTTCAGGAATGCGTTAAAACTTCTAGAATTGTATATCGATAGACCTGCATTTTCGATATCTTTATTAGTTTCTAAAATTAAATTAATATTGTTATAATTGTAAAGTAGCATCAGTTTAAAGTTTTGCTTGCATACCTAAAACTATGTTTTGTCATTTAATAACAATAGGGTTTTGAATTTTCTCATTCGTTTCTTACATTTAGATTAAAATTTTGGAATGAAAAACTGAAAAGAATCATAATTTTCAGACCATCGACAATAGCCATCTTAGTTCGCTGTCATCGTTACAAGTCCTGGATTTAAGCCGGAATAATTTGGTTAAGCTCGCTCCTGGAACATTTGTAGGACTCACAGAATTAAGTTACTTGGACATTGGAGTAAATTCGTTACGGACTGTAAGTATCGGCAAACAGAATTGGACTAAATAAGATTTGCCGTCCTTGAATTTATCTTTTCATTTTCAACTTTAAATTTGATGTTTGAATTTTATCTATCTAAGATAAAGTTATTGCATATAAATTTATGAGATCTATGGAAACTATTTCTCTTGAATGTCATCATTAAAGAGTTTTCGATGAATAGTAAAATAGTTGAATATGTACTAAAAACTTAGTCTCGTTAAAGACACTATAGTTTGGGGCAAGAATAAATGCACTTCGACTTTTAGGACATTAAGCAAAAATATTTAGGGTTTTAACAACTCTATGTTATATGTTCAATGACAACAACTGACAATGAATGTCACAAAGCTGTGTGCGACAGAGAAAGCGCTCTATAAATCCGAATCTATGAACTGCTCTCTTTTTAAAAGTCGAAGTGTATTTATTCTTGCCCCATACTATAACTATCATTACAATCAGTCACGAATTTTATGATGCATCTAATAATTTATATTTCATGTATCAATTAATATTATAAAATAATTGACGAATAATCTACATTTGTTTCAGGTTGAAGATGATGCCTTCGATGGATTGACAGGCCTCAAGACACTCCTCTTGAGAGATAATAACATTTTACTTATTCCTGCAACAGCATTATCACGACTACCAAGTTTAGTTTCAGTACATCTAGGTTTTAACAGAGTAACGGCTTTATCAAATGATCTCCTGAGAGCAGTGTCTGACAGGGTTACTTCTTTAGTGTTGTCAAGGAATGTTATTCGGGAATTACCGACAGGAGCATTTGATCACTTCAAAATATTAAAACATTTGGATCTATCAGGAAATTTGTTGAACACAATTGCAGCAGAAGTGTTTGAAGGTTTGGAACAATCGCTGCAGTTTCTATCTTTGAGTCAAAACAGAATACTAGGATTTACTGGCCAGCAACTTAAATTCGTTAGTCTTTGGTTCCTCGATATTTCAGATAATCAAATTTCGAGTGTACCGGTCGAAGCTTTTGAATCGATACCAAGTTTGACACATTTGAACATGAGTCGTAATGGACACATCAATGTATTACCCCAAAATGTATTCCAACAAAATCAAGCTTTATTAACTGTCGATCTAAGTCATAATGGTTTAAAGGCCTTACCAGTGAATTTATTCTCTAAAAATTACAATCTGGAACAAATACGTCTGTCAAACAACCTTCTTCAAGAAATTTCAGAGAACACATTCAAGAACCTCAAAAATTTGACTTATTTGGATTTATCGTACAACAATATCGTCAATATAAGAACACCATCATTTGTTAACGTGATGTCTATACAATACTTATCGTTGAAAGGCAATCAGCTAAGTGCTTTCAAGGGCGAATTTTTCAATACAGGAACAAGCTTAGAGGTAATTGACCTTTCGGATAATCAACTCAGTTACCTGTTCCCGTCGTCGTTCAAAATACATCCCCGTTTGAGAGAAATCATCCTAACAAATAACAAGTTCAACTTCTTCCCATCAGAACTTATAAGTACATTGCAGTACTTGGAATTGGTCGACTTATCTGGAAACGCTTTGAAAAATGTCGATGAGCTCGATTTTGCTCGCCTTCCGAAATTGAGGACAATTTTGTTAGCAAGGAACGAATTAGAAACAGTAAGCGAGATGGCTTTTCACAATTCAACACAAATCCAACAGTTGGATTTGTCGCACAATAAAATCGACCGATTAGGAGATCGTCTTTTCGAAGGACTAATAAGATTGGAACTGTTAAATTTAGCTGGTAACATCCTTACTGAATTACCTGACAGTATCTTTGAAAGAAATAGATTGCATATGCTGGAAAATATCAATCTGGGTGGAAACTTGTTTGAGCATCCGCCATTGAAAGCTTTGCAGAAGCAATATTTCTTTGTGTCAGCTGTTGATTTATCCCATAACAAAATAGTTGATATTCCAGCCGAAGATAGTGTTTTAGTGAATATTAAAAAGTTAGATTTATCGTTCAATCCTTTATCAGAAAAATCAATTAACAGTGTATTAAATGAACCAAAAACTGTTCGCGACTTAAATTTGGCAGGTACAGGAATTGAAACCATCGGGCAACTAGAAACTCCATTTTTATGTAACTTAAATTTATCATTCAACAATATAACGACACTTACTGATAAAACATTTTCAAGGACTACACTTCTTGAATCTTTGGATTTATCTCACAATCAAATCTCGGATATATCAGGATCCTTAGCAATATCGTGGCCTAAATTAAAGAACTTACAGCGTCTTAATATCTCTGACAATCCTATTGTAATGGTAATGGATGGAAACTTCGAAGGTCTTACGTCGCTCCGTATTTTAGATATGAATAATTTGGACAAATGTTCGAGAATTGAGAAAAACTCATTTAGATCTATTCCAAATCTTGTAGAATTAAGAGCGTTTGGATATCCAAGACTAGGTTATTTTGATGTACAAGGTACTTTGCAATATTTGTTTGCTTTAGAAAAATTGGATGTAGAATTGAAGGATACAAATATTGGTCCAGATCAATTACATTCCACTTTACATCCCAGGCTCGAAGAATTAGGTGTTAGAGGATCTCGTTTGAAAACGATGTCTTCTGGTGTTTTAGCTGGCTTAAAAGCTCCATCAATAGTCGTTAGATTCCGTAACACTTCCATCTCGACAATACCTCCTGCTCTTTTGTTTCCTCTACCGAGATCATCACAGATAACAATTGATGTAGCTGGCAGTCAATTGGAAACTTTACAACCACAATTATTGGTAGCCCTTGATGATAGACGTGCTGATCTTTCAATGTTTGGTTTGGATACCAATCCTATTAGATGCGACTGTAACGCTCGTGCATTGAGACGATGGCTTCCAAACGTTGAAATTAATGATGTTAGATGTCAATCTCCTGATTATTTATCTGGATATCTACTTATTGAAATAGGAGACGATGAGCTCACATGTGATGCGAAACGAAGAACAACAGCTACTTCAACATCAACAGTAACAACATCAGCTCCACCCCGTTTAGTCCACCGGACTTCTTCTGAGCCAGATATTATATGGTCAGTAGCACCATCTCACGATAGACCTAAAGTTTCCGGAGAACCAAAAGGTGCACCTGTCATCGGAGTAGCTACAACAAATGACGATAATCTAATAATTGGAATAGTAAGCGGGGTTGTTGCTTTCATAGCTATATTGATAGTAGCAATTTGTATCATAAGATTGAAGATGTCTTCAACATCATACAGAGGAGGCCCATTAGCAAACAGTCCAACAGGTGGTGCTCCACCAATGTGGGGCCCACCTTGGCCTGGCTACACTGGTACTATGCCACCACCCTCACTCTCAACAGCTACGTTACCTCACAAGGTTCAGCCAGGACCAGGGTCAGTTCGGTACATCGCACCTCCACCTCCACCAGCCCCGTATTTCATAAGTCTACCTCCTCACGAAGATAAAATCTACCGGTAAAATATTATATTAACAAATAGATTGTGTAAATATAAGATTGAACGGACAAGTAAAATAGTTTTTATGAGATAATATTGTTAACAATGCAAGACTAGGGTTTCTTCAGTCTAGTCACCAAATAAAATTCAACATTCCAGTAAATTTTCAACGGGTGGTCGTGGTAGCATTACTGCCGGTGACATTTTAACTTATAATACGTACAGTGTATTATAGATAAGTATAGCTGATAAGTATTTGTAATAAACATAACTTTAAATACTAGTGGTTGTGTTTAATTTCCCGTTCTAACAGAGCTAAATAGAAAGTCATTAGTATTAAAAAGTATACATTCAGTATTAAAAATGTAGAAAAAAATCTCATCAGTTTTTTTTCTTAACAGTAACAGCTACATAATATCATCAATGAAACTGTTACATAACGCATTAAGTGTTGATTAATTAAGTTCTCCCTAAAACATTTTGGTAATCTGCATAATTCCATAGTATATTTTTTTAATATAACAAAACGGACCAAACGGGAATCATGACCGTAGAATTTGTTTGGAGGGACTTTTGTTTATGACTAGGAAATTTGCATAAAATTCTGACGCGTGTCACTTTTTTAGCGAACCGTAAATGGAAATAGGTCTTTCAAACAACATCCCATACAGCCTTTGTGAAAGCATTTTGAAATTGAATTTTATGGACGAATGTGTTGATTTGAATGAATGCTGTTTCCTACAATATGGTACAACTCGCAGGCTGTGAATAGATTTTTGTTGCTTTTTTATGTTCAAACACAGTGTTCACTATTCACGAAAAGAACTCAATTCAAAAAGATCTAATAGTTGTTTTTAGTTTCGTAGTTTCTATATTATTTTCTGAAAAGCTTTCTGTGTTGTACTATTATGAAGTTATTTCGTCTTCAACGCTGCTAAGTACTATTTTAGATCATTGAAATAATATCTAAGACGTACGCAGTCAAAATATTAATTAAATTTGAAGGAAATTTCAGAAGATCCTCTCAGTTTTCCCGGTTTTATTTGATTATAGCATTGGAGTTCCGTGTATTTGATAATTGCTATTATGGCACTCGGAAGAGATTGCTTCGTCAAGACACGAAATTCCAATTTGACAGCGTTTTAGGGATTAGTAACGTCATGTTATGGTTGGAAACGTTCTCATGCGTTAAATAGCGAAATGGGAAGACGCATTACGTCTGGAAATTCTAATTGCGAGAAAGGAAGATATTTAATTAAATAGCTATTACTTCCTACTTACTATACATATAGTATGTTTCCTTTTATCTGATACACTTGCTGATAGTTTAATTTGGATTATAGGTGGTATTGTTTTTATTAGTACTAAAAATAGGTAATTATATTTCACTTAATTTGAGACCTAATATAAATTATTAAAACTTATTTCAAAGGACAGGTAAAATTCTTTCGTTTAGCATGATTTTCTAAAAAATTATATAGGATGTATATCTGTAACTTTCGACAATCTGACGTGGGGTGAATGACCTGTTGAAATAAAACTTAGAACCACTTTTATTTTAGGAATTAGATAAAAAGAAAAATTCATTATAGTATGGAAGTCCTCAACGATTGTCGTACGTTTTCCATACAATGTCAGAAAAAAAAGTTTAACCGATCCAAAAAACAAAAATGGTGCTAAGTTGTATTTCGACAGGTCATTCACCCCACGTCAGATTGTCCAAAGTTACAGATCCACGCTGTATATGCGAATATTCGTTACATTCTAAGTTTTGATATGAGATTTTAGTGAATTGAAAAATAAATAAGTTCATGACTTTATCTACGACAGACGTTCAAAGACTCTAGACATAATATAATTAAACAGCCACACTAATTGTTTGTCTCCTGTAAATGTTTGGTTTCAATATTCAAGTTTGCGTATAAATAAATGGAACTATTACGTGTTGATTAATTTCATACATTCTGTTCACGCTGTCTGTTTGTTTGTACGTCATAATTGTAATTGCGTGGGATGGCGGCATTGTTAATGGAATATTTCTGAAGATAATAAATAGTATTTTAGATAGTTTTGTCGACGACATTTAGAAATACGTGGGTAGTGGATGAATGAGCGTGGTAAAGCACCAGTAAATGTGGTGTGGGAAGATCTTCCACAAGTACGAATCAAGCGAGGGGATCTTATATACGGAAATTAAGAAATATTTTCTTCCTACTTCTTTTTTTGTACGATACGTTAGATAATAACATATATTTGGTGTTTTATAATAATAATTAACTCACTTTAAATTAATTTTTGATCTTTGTATAAAATAAGTCACTACTTAAATAAAAATATCTAATTAATTGTCTGGATTCGAATTCTATAGATAGAAATTTGATAGAATGTTGATTTTACGGCCTTCCCTAAGAGTAACTGAGTACACTGACAAAGTGGCACTATAGGGTAAAGTAAAATCTGGACTATCTTTAACGCCATATAATCGTAGGTACCAGTTGCACTAGTTGTCTACTACAACTACAAGTATATGTGTAAACTTCTATATATATTTCTTTCCTCAAAAGGCTATTTTAGTGTACAAAAAATCCTTCTCACTTCGGACGTGTGGGCGGAAGTCCGGCAATTTACTCACGCGTGAAAAAAGGTACTAATTTTTCCAATTAAATGCGTACGTGATGTCACTGGCCGGTAACATCGAGATACTTATTTTGTCAAATTAAATAATGAATTTCAGAAACACCTTCCATATTTTCTTTTTCCAGGTCGACGAGATAACAGGGTTAATTATAAGGGTATACGTAGCTCATCGATCTTCTTAATATAGATATAGTTTACAAAATTATTTGTCATTTTTATTTACGATGAAAATTTACATAGGTACATGTATGTTTGTATTTTTGATTATGGCAACTAGTGTCGTTAGCCAACAAGTGTTGTACATAGGCACATGAGTAAACATAAGACGATACAAGAGTGACCTTTTCAAACCGTTGTTTTGAACGTCAGAACCCAATTTTTGGTTTTCAGCTTTAGCTGGCAGTGACATTTCAAATGCTCTTAAAATTTAAAAACAATGCAGAATTTGTAAATCAAAATAGTCCAAAATCAGGAGACATTGCCGTCCCACTACTTACTTACACACTTGACTTATTTTACAAAATGTATAGCGACTGAAAGCGTTTTAATCCGATGCGTCTAAATGTGCTCACACCTTAAAGAGTAATAATTATTTACACAGTTACAAAAGCTATTTTGTAGTATATAATAAAAATGAACGTAACCTGGCAATTTATTAGGAAGTGAGTTTTATGGCGCTATTTTTCAGCAATCTCACGCGTCACTGCACTCCATTGCGTATGATACCCTTCTTTTGCGAAGCTGGGACAAGATTTTCTCGTAAAAACTGTAGAAAAAGCAGGAGTCGGATTTGATTTACTTTCTTTATTATTGAATCCGCATTCTTAAAGTATATTTATCTAGAGTATTATGTTTCTTAGATGGCACCAAGAAGGTTTTAATATTATTTAATTTAAACCTCTTTTAAGAACATCATTAGTGGCATTGTCTATACGAGTAAAATAGCTGTCCCCCACACAAGTAGGTACTGTACTTACATATACAGATGATAAATAATGAATCAAGCATGGCCCACACTTACCTTAGATGTTGATTAAGGATTTCACATAACGTCTTTGGATGTATCTTCTCTAATAACTAGTTTCCATCAATACTAACGTTAGCAAATATTATCTAATTTATTCAACGTAATTAATTGTACTTTAAAAAATATGAACGTGAATTTTTATTCACGTTAAAAACAATGTTACGCTTTTGAACCGTTAAAAAACGTAATGCTGATCTACAAATTGTTCGGAAAACGTAATCGAGGTCTGTCCACATGTTAATTGTAGGTACGTTGGATTTTTTCCGAAGCGTTGGCTCACAATTTATGTTTTTGTGGTCGCGAGGAATTTTATACGTGTATTTTGAAGCAAAAATGTACGCTTAGCTTTATTATAATTTTTGTGTCAGCATTTTACTATTGACGATAATAGAAGAAATACTCATCTTGTGATTCGTCTGTTAGAACATTACCTTTTTTGAAAATTCCAACAGCAACATATAACGTGATTTAAAAAAAAATGGTAAATGAATTAAGTGCTCATCGGATGATCACCTAGATTCTGAGGTACTTCGCGATGCGATTTCTAAACCTACAACTAAATAAAATATTAATACTGAAATATCCTACTTCAAGTAGATAAATTACTGACTAAACTATCCTTTTGTGTCATTGCTTTTAATGACTTAATATTCTTTTAAATTATTCAGACACTCTGTTTTCTATAATACCTTCATGCATTTTCAACGGGTTCTTACCACGATATTTAGTTAATTGAGTTGCCTCGATATTTCAACGTTTTTGCAAACGTCATGATCACAAGAAGACTGGATACTGCGGGACGATTTAAGAGCAGAACAAATCTGTCTACCCTCTTTCTCGCTCGCTTTTGGGTAGTACCACTGGAACTCGAACTCACATCACGACACACCACACTCACTGTATCTACAAGACTCTCTGAGCATGAACCCTTAGTGACTGTTCTATTTAGCACTGGATTCTACACACCCGATAATCTGAAGCCGTCACCCCTGTTAGAAGTACTATGTCTTGAAATCTCGATAACTTCTTTAACCATCCTTGATTAATTGAAACAACTCAATTAATTAAATATCGTGGTAAGAATCCGTTGAAAATGCATGAAAGTAATATTCTTTTGTCTAACCAACCATTCAAAGATGACTAAAACGACAACAATAAAACCATTAGCAACCTTTTTAATAGCTCACGTACACTTTTAATTTATTCCATTGCAGAAAACCAACAATTATCCCGCCAAGAGACTATTCTTTTCAAATTAAACAAGTTGAAATTGGTTCGCGTGGAACAAGCTCAAGTAAAAAAAGACTACAAAAGAGCAGCGGGATCTTGTTAAACAAGAACTCTTAGAGAGAATCAGCTAAAAAGTTAAAATTAAAACTCTCTCTTGTCTGGTAATAATCCTCGAGCGGTCCGGAACTGATACCGTCTTCGGATCGATTTACTGTATCGTTCACTAATTTATCTTTGTTTTTTCAATTGGAATATTTTTCTTTTGGATTCGATTTTATTCAGAAGCGTAGTAACGAAGCGTACAGTTGTCGCAAAGTTAACCTATTGTTTAATTAGTGTTTTGTTCACTTATTATATTGCTCTTTTTTCACATTATTTGTTATGTGAAACGTTTTGTTTTTTTTTATTATTGCCATGTAGACAGACGAGCCAACGGGCCTCCTGTAAGTGGTTACAGTCATTTTTATAACTATTAGTTTGTTTCATAGTTTTAATTAGGAACGTAAATTAACCTACATTACCTACTGACAGGTATGTAGGTGATTAAGATCTCGAGCGATGATATTCTAAATTCTAAAGCACTCAAATAAAGTATCTCCACTTTTACAAAATCACGTAAATTACTAAAGAATCCATGCAATTTCGAACGGAGATTTCGATGAATTTCCATCAGAATAAACGTATAGTAAAGTGTCTATCTGTCAAGAAGTCACATGAAATACATGGCGGGGAAAATTGATGATTCTCTACGCCTGAGATAAAGCGCTCCGAGATAAATATCTGATTCTTGAGAAGGATATATTCCATTATGTATGTGATAAATTTGGTTACATTAAGTTCGAATTCAGGTCAACATGTACTGAAACTAATGGTGAATTAAATTGTATGTGTATTAACGCTGTTTTGATTAGTGAAACATGTGAACTAGGAGACTAGGAAGCTTGAAGATGGTAATAAATTATCGTTATATTCGTGTTTTTGGGAGTAATTTTGTAGACGTGAGTTATTTTGATTTGGCATTAATTACACGACAAAGTACCTACTGCTTAAAATTTTAATATTTTTAAAAGCTTTTATTTAACTTGCACTGGATGTTACTATGTAAGTTCGGATGGAATCTCATAATTTGAATTATGACCTTCGCGGTTTCCGATTAAGTTGAAATACTGAAAGAAAGAAAGAAAGAAAGAAAATATGTTTAATGAAATACTCAGTACAACATGAAAATTAACACCAGTAAACACAAATGTCTGCACGCACAACACCTACAAACACTACATATACTCATTATCTCACCTTTTTGATATTAAAATTAATAATTGTGTATGTTTTGTCTCATTAGTCACTAAGAAGTTATTTTCTGTTTTTCAAGATTGTAATTTGGTATCGATACAAACGGTTAATTCGACTGATAAATGTAATAGTAGATATCCACGAGACAGGCTTGACCTAGTGTGGAGATCTAATGGTTAAGTGTATATTACACTGTAAATTTTTGGCTGAATAAATATTTTTAATCTCTCTCTCTTAATCCCTTTTGGTAGAGAAGACATGGTCTGATAGGAACTCCTATAGCTAGTAAGATAGACTCATTGTATTTGGGCTCGTATTACTTGTCTTTATTAACCCTTCTACGTGATATTCAGGATATTAAATCTTCAATTATATATTTTAAAGGAAACTTTTTAAAGTCATAATCTCATTAAAAATTTGTACACAGATGCACCTCACAAATAGTCCTAAAATATAACGACGAACACGATTTATGAACAAACTTGGCTCTTGTCCCAAAAGCTTCTGTGAACTTTGTGTCTTACAATACTTAGGAGTTTATGTATTAAGAAAATTTGTTATGTACGGTACGTTTTAGTTAGAAGAGGTTCTCGAAACATTTTTTTAAATATACATAAATACGAATTAGACAAATAAATTGTATGTTACAATAATGCCATAAGCTTAGCTACGTTGTATGTAGTACGTAGCTAATACAACTGAACTTAATGAAGTGAACTGAACTTAATAGTCGTGGTAGCCGAGTGGTTGAAGCGCTTGCCTTCCGTAAGGGAGGTCGCGGGTTCAAAACCGACCGGCTTATACCTCTAAAACTTAATATGAAAAAGATTTATGTGCAATTTCTCACAACACCACTGGCTAAAAACGGTGAAGGAAAACATCGTGAGGAAACCTGCATATCGGAAAAGGGTTCTAAAAATCCTTTGAAGATATGTGAAGTCCCCAATCCGCACTGGGCAAGCGTGGTGGACTATGCCTAACCCCTCTTCTGAGGAGACCTGAGCCCAACAGTGGGCAATAATGTGTTGGTATAGTACAGTAATGATGAATGATTCACTCATTAGTGGATCGCTGGGCCATCCACTAATGAGTGAATCATTTCTCTTATACTACTTATATTATTAATGTACTGTACTTATATTGTTATTGTATTGTACTTATGGCAATGTCGCGATGTTCTATTTCGGATCCACTGATATTGAAAATTCTTTACTAATAGGAACCTACGTTACATATGAATAATCTATAGGCTGATGATGATGATGATGATGATGATGTTACATATGAATGTTATAGGCATATTGAAATAAGGTGCAAACTGGTCTGTTTAGTGCAGGTAAAGTTGTGAGTCAGCTAATTTAAAATATTATTCGAATAACAGTCTTCAATCAGTTAGACTATAGATCATGAACTTGTCGTGTATATTTCGAAATAGCGAATATAAATCCAATTCGGGCATTAGAGTTTCTCCTTGTTGTTGTAGTTGAACCTCTAGTTACTCCTACGCATAAACTTTGTGCTGAACAAACTCACTTTGCCGTCCTGTTTTAGCGGTTACCTGCTGAATCTTTCATTCAGTCAGCTATAAGTTAGATCGTAGCCCGAAGGTAATGTCATGATGAATGTTTTAATTTAATTTCATGTATAAAAGAAATAATCGTAATAAAAAACAAAATTTAGAATGGACTACACCTAAATTAATTGACTTGCCTTGAAAAGTCATTTCAGAAAACATTAGAACCTGTTAAGCTTTTTTTAGGACACATTGTGCGAAGAACGGATGGCCGATGGAGCCGAAAAGTTCTGGAGTGGCAGCCACGAACCGGTAGGCGCAATGTTGGTAGACCCCACAAGATGGACCGACGATCTGGTCAAGATCGCGGGAGGTCACTGGATGCAGATGGCGCAGGACCGGTCGATGTGGCGAGGTTTGGGGGAGGCCTATGTCCAGCAGTGGACGTCTATATATGATGAAGCTTTTTTTAATATTACTCCAGTAAATCACTAAGAACCTATTATTTATCTATACCTATCTTAACTTATGCCATTTTACTAGAAACTATTATGCATTTATTTTTTCGCTTGTGCTCGTGTTACCGTGTACCAGCGATGTCCGTTATGGTATGAATATCGACAGCGCTGTCTGCTTGATTGACTTATATTGTAGTGGAACACTTTCATAGTATTTATTTATACTTCAATAAAGAAACCCAGTGTTCTGAATTAAAAAGAAATTCCTCTTCAAGTTATTTTATCTGTTTTTTTTTGAGAATTACTAGTGTTTACTTTATTACTAAACGGGTTCTTACTTTTACTAAACGGGTTTTTACTTGAGAGAAAAAAAGAGGAACGGCGGGTAGGTCATTTAAGAGCAGACAAATCTGTTCCTCAGTCTTCCCGTGATCATGGCGCTTGAAACAGTGCTGAAATATCGGGACCACTCAATTAAAAATAATCGTGGTAAGAACCCGTTTAGTAACAGTGTAAGTGATGTAAATTACCGCGAGTGTTTAAAGAAATTTATTAATTGTGTTGCTTCTAACATTGCTGAGGAGAAGGTATTAGTGACACCTATAGAGAAGGTTTAATCGAAATTATTCTGATGCAAAATAGCAATAAACTCTGTGATCCACGACGTCGTTTATTAATGGACTAATTTAAGTAAAATCTTTATGATAACATTTGTTTTTAGAAATACGTACTATAATGATGTTTTTTTTTTCAGTTGGAGGAAATCACCGGATCCGCGGGGCGGGAGGGGTATGTGGGAGTTGAACCGCACTAAAACCTCCAACCGCTCACACTCAGCGTCCGAACCCCGGCTGAGGCCAGAACCCAGCACGGGGTTATGAGGGACGGCGCGACGCGTTACGCCCACAGCACTCTTTCCCGTTGCGCACTATAATGATGTAAACAAAATATTCATAATATTTTTATATTTACCTTCAGCGAATTGAAATTAAATTGAGCACTTCTACCATGTTAAATATTTCAAGTAAAATCTCATTAACTTCCACGTAAAAATTGTTTGTTCTCTTCAAAACAAAGTATTCGTATTAGATTTTATTTGTTAGCGAACGTAAAACATTTTCATCTTTTATTTTGCGTTGGATTAATTGTATTTTACGTTGTTGTTTATTCCAATTTATTTGTAAACACGACAGTCCATTTTTATCGTTTTGTTTTTTATTATTAGATTGATACAGTTTGTTTCATTATTGGATTAAGTTTTAAGATGTCAACAATAAAAATGTTTTTGTGTTGTTATATTTTGTGGACTATAAAATTAGTGGATTCGATTTGTAAACAAGCTCTGGGAGAAATCTGAGAAGAATAAAAGTGATAATTTGATGAGCTCTGGCCTTACAAGAGATTATAGACTAGTAGAAGATAAAATAACTATGTTGCATTGAAACCAAAAAGAGTTCTTCGGTTTCAGTTAACTAAAAAATCCTGTATCCCAGCTAGCTAAATTACTCTAAATGTTCAAAATTTAATTTTGAAGTTGTTAAAACCAAATATTCTGTAAATGTTTTTGTTGGAGCATGTTTTAATAGCAATTTACTGTTCCAGATAATTCATGTACAGCCTAGTCAATTTTACTATTTTTATAATTGGGCATAACGTAAGTGTAGCCCGTTGCATGAAAATGAAAAGAAAGAAGAACGAAGATTGCCGCCAAAATTTAATTACTGAAAAGAATATGTAACAAAAGTGTAAAATAAAATTTATATTATTTGCAATCTGATTTTAATTAAAAATCAATCTGTATTGTTAGAATCCGCAACAGTTTTTATGAATAAACAATTAAGGTTCATTACGGTTTTTCTCTTTGTTTCGTTGAAATTTATGTGGAGTGCACTGTAGTTTTAATGCGCTCGCGGTTTACTGGTCAGATACTTAATCTGGATGGTGCCCGGGGAATCCTTAATGGCTCTTTAGAGTATTTGAGGATTAATGTTTTTAAAATATATTTAACATGCACATATCCACATTGTTTTAGGGTCTGAAGTAACTAACTTAAGGATAGCAAGATGTATTTTTGTACGATTTACAAAAGAGTAACGTTGAGTTCATTTATTAGTTTAGTCTCAAAAATTCTTATGAATGAACCAATTTTCATGATTTTCTTTTATTAAGAGCTTCGTGGTTTAAAGTAGATATTTAACCAATAGAAATACATTAGACCTAAAACTTCTTTCTGTACAAACTTCATTACATTTTATGATATTTCAATACACTTTTAATACAGTGTTTTACAAGAGTCTTACCCCGTTTCACTGCAGGTCAATGTATTCATACTACAGTCTTAAGCTTAAGAACTTCAGAATATGCAAATTAAGTACAGATATGGTCTCAGGTGAATGTACCTACACAGGTCGAGTCTGCATTCACGGGATGGCACCATAAAATAAATCATGTATAGAAGTAAATCTTGATACAAATTACGATTGATGAACCCCTTTTTAATGTAAAATTACTCCCATGTTGTCTATTTTTCAAATGAAACAAGAAGTAGTGAAATGGCTACTATGTCTCAATTATGACGAAACAGAAAAACTTATTGGTCCTGATGATTGAAATGTACTTATTAAATTGATTTCATATTAAAATTAGAACAAAAAAAAAAACAAAAATAACGTTGATAATTTTTGTCTTATATATATATTTTTTTCCCTTTGTTTATACTATATTAGTCAAACAAATGATTAACTTATATCCTCCAAAATTATTTTCTGTGTATATCTGTACGATTGCCTGCAACACAGGTTCGACCTAGTGCGGGGATCAATGCTAATTAATGTATGTTTTGTAATTGGTGTCTTGGTTCAATAAAATATTTTTTACTTTACTTTACTTTACTTTTTCTTTTTGGATAAGAGGAAATCGTTTGACCTCTACCTGCCGCACCGGTGAGGTTTGTGGAAGTCAAACCGCAATAAAACCTCTTGCCGCTCACTCTCAGCATCCGGACCCGCACAACGAGATACATGTCAAGGCTTACCGTATCGTTCCATCTAAAACCGATTATCTTCATAGTCTAGAGCGAGTTTCTAAGATTTCAAACTTCACCCTCCACAAAACACGTTCGCTGCTAAAGGAGGCCTAAATGATCCCTCCTGCACTTTCCTGTGCTGCGGCAAGGAAAAACGTGAACTTCCTTGCGGTGCGAAGAGCATAACTTTGTAAAAAAAAATTGGGGTCTAAAAGATCGCGTGTCGCCCTAACGTCTGGTTGTGGTTCGGTCCGATTACACCTCTTGTCGCAGTGAATGGCAAATATGCAAAAATTGGTCTCGCAGTGAACGTGTTACTGTAACAACGTTTGCCTAATTGCCAACCCTTTTCCGATATGCAGGTTTCCTCACGATGTTTTCCTTCACCGTTTTTAGCCAGTGGTGTTGTGAAAAATTGCACATAAATCTTTTTCATATTAAGATTTAGAGGTACAAGCCGGCCTGTTTTGAACCCGCGACCTCCCGTACGGAAGGCAAGCGCTTCAACCACTCGGCCACCACGACTTACCGTGAACGTGAACGTGTCAATCACGCACAAATGTTTTCAAGGCTACTTTCAAGAATACTAACGCTGTAATCTAATAGACACTATCAGTTTCAAAGACTTTTATTTCTGTATACTACAACTATACTGTGACGGCACCTCGTTAGGAGCTGAAATACTCGGAATATTCAAGGAGAGCCGAATTCTATGACGTTTTTGTACTGGATTCCGACGTTCGAATTACGTGACTTATGAAATTTTTGTACAATTTTATTATAGAGAAGGAACATGAGATGGTTGAATATAGTTAAGTCAATAGTATTAAGGTTTACATACCTGAACGTGCCTTTGGCGTAACGCGTCGCGCCGTCCCTCATAGTCCCGTGCTGGTTCCTGGCCTCAGCCGGGGTTCGGACACTGAGTGTGAGTGATTGGAGGTTTTAGTGCGGTTCAACTCCCACATACCCCACCCGCGGGGTGGGCGGGGATTCGGTGATTTCCTCCAACTAAAAAAAAAAAAACATACCTGAACGCTTTTACTGTTAGTATATTTTTCTTGGAAGATTATAGACTTTAAAATATCGGGTTCACGAAGTTATCAAGTATTTTTTTCTACAACAGACAACAAAATAATCCTTTCTCTATTTATGACGTAAATGAAGTCGTGGGTCAGCTATTATTATGTATCTTTTGCAATATCAGTAGCATCGTAAGCTCGTAACGTGTAAAACAAATCACTATCATAATAATTGAAAATATTATACTCGTCTTTATCATCTTACCCTATTTTATATCTACTTCTTACTTATGAAAGGATTACCAACTACATTTAGAAAGGCTGTGGAAGTCACTGAATGCAAGCAGAGTCGTTGTCGCAATATTTGGGAAATGCTCACGTCCACGTCTCATCATCAGAAGAATATAATAAAATATAACAACTCTGTTATATTTAGTTACGTTTAAAACTAATATACACATTATGAGGCATTTAAAATTACAGTGACAAAAACAATACGTTATTTACAAAGCTAAAATTAGGATAATAATTTTCAATACCTTCCACAGAAAACAGATTACATCATTAACATTCCAATCTCTCGAAAGCCTAATAAATAAGGAGCGTAAATAATCCTTATACAAATGCAATAACCCTTGAACATCCAAACCTTTGACTGTGGCGACATAAAATGCACAGAGATAATAAAAGCTTGTCATTATTTTCCTCGCGGCACCAAAAATATCTTGCGAATTGCGAAGGAGAGGCATTTCGCGATTTCAAATTGTAGGCATTATGTTTGCGAAAACGTCCCTATCTCGGTTATTACATTCCGTCGTGAGCTCCCGCAGATATACTGAACGACTACATATTGAAATTTTTATAGATATTTACGAACAGATGAAGTTATGGCTCTGATTGAGGTTTTGCTGTCTCGTTTTCAGGGGGTACTGAAGTTATAATTGGGTAATTATTACTTTTTGATGATTTGCACCTGCCTCATGGGTTATGTGAGAATCGAAACGTACTACAACTTCTTACCACTAACACTTCACATCCGAACCCCAACTGAGGTCAGAAACCAAACGACACGACGCGTCATGCGTATGCTAGCATTTTGGAACGAAGTTCCGTATTGCGTGTTATCGAAAGGTGGATAGACGGAAATTCTTATGAAAAAGTTGTCACGACACTTTTTTTGTTTTAGAAGATTATCGTTAGATGGCGCTGTGATTAAAATCTTTTAAAACAATTCCTTATTTTGTTTTATATGATTAATGCTAGATGGAATAAAAAAATATTTTTTTAAATTATAATAATTAGTTAGTTTAAAACGTCTGAATCTCTTTATTAAATTTTATTAGAATTCCCTCACTAATTAATCGAAAGGAACTTCGTTCCATCCGGGTGTCCCTTGACACCTCTCAAGTTTTTATTTTTACTGGTGGACATGACCAACAATTAACTATCCTGTCCTACAATATGTACCTACTCTTTTAGTTTTCACCCTATAAACCTAAACTTATTTTAAAGTAAACTATTTTTTAAAGCCTTGATGTGAATTACTAAATTACTTTTTACAAAAAAAACGGCAACAAATCAAAACGCAAACAAAAATATTTTAAACAAAAAATATATTTCTGTTCAACCTTGAATAACCTCCTTTCTTTGGCTCCATCCGGCATGTTATTACTTTTTATGAAAAAATAAACCCGCGCCCTATTGTATCAATCCGTAAAGTTCAGCATTTACTCAGATCCGTGCTACAGAATATTATTAATGCAGAAGTTAATAATAATATCATGAATCTATCTCACGTTAAGATTGTGAATGTAGTCAAGCTTACCTCACTTTTAGAATTGTGCTGCGTCGGTATGCAATGACAATATATGCATGAAAACCTACTCTGTCGAAACAATTTATTATTTTATACAGTTGAGCAAGATGCAGTAGTGCTATATTGACATCGATAATATAAATTTGCCTATGGCTGGCAGCGCCACCTTCCAGGTCTAAATTTATTTTATAGTTATCTTGCTATGCTAGCTATGAATTTAAATTAAAATCCATAAAGTAGTTTTATGCAAAAGAGAGACAAACATTCACTCAAACATACATTCACGGTCACAAACTTTCGCATTTCGCATTTCTACCTATATTAAGAGCATCTAGTAAATTTGTTACCATAGACTTATCTTTTCAAACTTTTGGTAAATCTGCTATAGGAAACTACTGTTTCATTCCACCCACTCATTTGCTTGCCGGCTTGTACCTCTAAATGTGAAAAAAGGTTTATGTGCAATTTTTCACAACACCACTGGCTAAAAACGGTGAAGGAAAACATCGTGAGGAAACCTGCATGTCGGAAAAGGGTTCTAAAAATCCTTTGAAGATATGTGAAGGCCCCAATCCGCACTGAGCAAGCGTGGTGGACTATGCCTAATCCCTCTTCTGAGGAGACCTGAGCCCAACAGTGGGCAGTAATGGGTTGGTACAGGTACAGGTAGAGGTACTCATTTGCTTATCCATCAAGCACATTTTGTACGCTGTTTACCTTCTGTACTACACACATTCTGTGTCCATACCGCCTTACTTACGGATTACAATATTACAGAATCAGCGAAAATAACGCATTACCATCCGAGCGAAATCCGATATGAGATTGGAAACGAATAAACAGGACACGGAGCTCGAATTTAATTCTACAATGAGGGCAACTCGTTCCGGATAGTTAATGAGAAATCTCTTGATGAAATGAGACACGAATTTGTTGAGAATTGAAGAGATTTAAATGATGGAGTATTTTACTTATTTGTTGAAAGTTAAAATTGTTGCAGTTAATTGCGTATTATCATGAGGAAAAGGCGGACGAATGATAACGTTGTCGTCTGCGCTTAAATGACCTACCAGCAGTTCTTCAGTCTTCCCGTGATCATGGCGCTTGAAACAGTGCTGAAATATCGGGACCTCTCAATTAAAAATAATCGTGGTAAGAACCCGTTTAGTAATAATGTAAGTGATCCATTAATGATTTCCAAAGTAGTTACTGGTTAATAGAGCTATGATCCACCGTGTCTCTGCGACTTTGTTGAAGTCCTGTCTACCTTGTAGTTTATAATAGTCCTGTACTGCGTTTACACGTGGCTATCACTTCATACTCCAACTTATGGCGTTTCAATGTTAGATATTCTTGTACTAATCTATTATATAGACTTCTATCTTTTTAAAATTGACTTTTCGTCATGCTTAAATACATAGTAATTTCCATATATCCTGTTAATTTAGTGTACATTTATACATGAAGCCTTAATATATCGATGGGTATACGATCAGGTTTGTTAAGGTTGGTGAAGCTCGTGTAGGATTATGAGAGTAGCTATTTGATACTTGGTCCGTATTCAAACAGGAATTCGAATATCGAAACAACAATCAATAGTAAGTTGTTTAGCTTAATCTATACTCATGGCTGAAAGAGGCTCACCTTAAAGATCAACGAAAGGCTTTAGTTTTTCTCTTATCTGTATTTAATGTTAATTAAAAAAAAAGATTTGTATGCATTTGTTGCTGGCTTAATAAATAATATAATCATAAATCGATTATAATTTTCTAAATCTGAAGGAAACGCAGTAGAACTTAAGTAATAAAATAGGTCTTTTTCATTTTCATAAGTTTGGTGGGCATTAAACTGTCGACATTCGAGGAGTTTCTACAACAATTTGGCCCTCGGCCAGCTGTTATATTACAACCGCTAAGAGCTTACTGTTCCCCTTCATTCCATCTTATTAGTTTTTAATATACGTGTTTTATTTTTGCGAGATTCTATAACAGTTAAGAGTAATAGACTACAGGCCCATGAATGCTCACCTGCACTTACAAGTGACGGCATAGTACTGAATCTTATTATTTTATGCTAGAATTTCGTTTTAGATAGGTCACCTGGTGGTTCAAATGACCCATAATTTTTCTTCATGGGCCTGTAGTCTATAAATGAGGTAAATGTTTTTCCATTGTCAGTTAATGAGGAGCTTTGATATGTAATGGGGTGATGGGGCGATACGTAGCTTTAGTGTGCGTTTCACGTCACCCCATATGTCTCTTTGTTAGGTTTGACATCAGCCACGGTTCGGACAGTGAATGTGAGCGGGTTTTTTTTTTCAGTTAAGGAAATCACCGCGGAGCGGGCGGGGTATGTGGGAGTTGAACCGCACTAAAACGTCCAACCGCTCACACTCAGCGTCCGAACCCCGGCTGAGGCCAGAACCCAGAACGGGGTTTGGAGGGACGGCGCGACGCGTTACGCGCTCGGCACTCTTTCCCGTCGCCCCGTCCCCAAATGTGAGCGGTAGTAGGTTTTTGTGCGATTCGACTCCAATGTACCTGTAAGGGAAGTCTATGTCCATCAGTGGATGTCGCGTTGAATATGATGATGGTATACTATAGAAACAGGCGGGGCGTATAAAAATGCTATCTAATGAACTAATGCTCTTTTGAATTAGTAATTATAAATGGGTATATCTTACTATTGTATCAGATAAAGCGCTTCTTAAGCTTTGACTGTTAAATTAACATATTTTAAATTAGTAAAATAGTCTGATCTTCTGACTTAATATTTGGAAATCATAAAGTACAATTCTAATTGGAATACTGAGAATAACAAAAATCCTTCGTTTTAGAAATTTATCCTGAATACAATAGAATCAATATTAGTAAAGGTTCATAACCTTTGACGCTTAAAGAAACAAAGAGTTAAATTAGAAAGATCTTTTGTTATTTTGTTGGCAAATTTAATTTAATTTAACCTTGCTTTTTTGATAAAATTAAGTACGTAGCGAGAGCAACCTTTGAACTTTGAAAGACAATTTTTTAATAAAACAATTTCTATTCTATGGAAGTTTTTACATCCGTTAGTTATCTGAGCGTTACTTATAGGCTGACTTAAAATATAGAGAGCAAGTTTAATGATTAATATACTTAGGTTATACACTAACATAACGTGGCCCGTTAGCTCTTCTTCCTACAAAACAAAACAAACATCTTCCATTTTTTGCGAAATACTTTGATATTAGAATAGGCTTATAATTTGCACAAAGTACAATCATTAAAATTTAAATTAATTTAGAAAAAGGATCTTGGTGGTCATGACTGACATGACTCATATCTTCTAGAAAAGAAAAAATAAATAGTAAAATGGTTTACACTTTTCATTTTATTTTCAATAACCACCTTTACTTGGAACCGCTGCGATCTTCCACGGTTCGCTTCAGAAGATAATTTTTGCTTTGGAATGGACTCCCATCCGCGGTGTTCCCGGAGCGCTATGACATGTCCCTCTTTAAACGAGGCTAAAGAAAAGTCCTGTATCGGTAGGTGATAGATAACAGCCCCTCATTGCCCTGGCATTGCAGAGGTTCATGAGCGACGGTGACTGCTGACCATCAAGTGAGCCGTAGGCTCATTTATCTTTCACGCAATAAAAAAAAAATAAAAAAACATAATAATAGTCCTTTATCAACATAAAAGTATTATTCTAGATAGATAAACGACGGCCCACCTGATGGTAAGCGGTCACCGTGGCTCATGAAGCTCTGCAATGCCATGCGCAATGATGACTATTATCTATCATCTACTTATACAGGACTTTCCTTAAACCTCTTTTAAAGAACCGAACCATCTTATAAAAAGTTTTCCAAGCTTTCCGATTTATCAGCGCAGTTTACCAGTGGCAACCCTTACGCTTCATCGCCAATCCATGCACGATTTAATTTTGTAACTCGTGCTAGATGTGAGTCAATAAAATTAATTTGCCGTCAAATTGTTTATGGTTCACGTACAAATTAGTCGGCGTCGAGTTTATATTTTGCTGTCGAGTTTGGATCTCAATTAGCGAGTATCGACTGTAGGATAAAAGGATAAACTGAAATTCGATTAATTGATATTAGAATGTGTTAAATTTGGATAGGATTTTTATTGATTTAGTGTTTTTTGATTAGGTGTTTAATTTGGGGATTCGTTTGAAGTTTTGAGCGAAAATTGATTGGCTATGAGTAGGTTGTATTGTACGGGACTATGTATTTTATTTTGACGTGGAATACAAAGTAAACTAAGTTTGAATTTTACAACTTAAACGTAGTTAATGTTATCTCTTCTTTACTAAGTTAATATATCTACTATTTTTAACATCCGAAATAGTTTATTTCTTACTTCAGCGCAAATGTCAAATGCAGCTTCTCGATATCCCGGCAGAGGTTCATGAGCGACGATAAGAGCTAACAATCAGATGGGCCGTAGCCGCATTAACCTTTAAGTAATAAAAAAAATTCGGTTGTTACAGCGGTAAAATACCTAAATATGCCACACCTTTATAGAATTCTCAAACCAGTGTTATTCCATCTCGTTTCCGCACGGACGAAACTTAAGGGCTGTTTGAAAGTAAAATTATTTGAAAGTTACCTCTTCCTTTTTCAGCTAAGTTGGGCGGAAGATTTAACGATCCACCTGATTGTTGATTCTAAATCGCTTTCGAAGAAATTTATATTAACTTTTGAGTATAATTTAGCATTATTACATTCTGCTGACTGGCAAGAATTGTTGATGTTATAAAATTGAGAGTACTTTATGCCGAATGCGGAAGAACAAACAGTGGTTTTCATTATCCAGAATAGCACCTTTGAACACTATATTTACAGTGGTAATGCGCAGAATTGGACTCAAACAATGTTTCATTACGTACCTTTGTGATGAAAATGGCAAGGTCTTAATTTAACTTTTGTAGATACCAAAAACTTTCTACATGGTGGAAATATACCTTCTCCAAGCCAAAGTGCGATGAATGTTTTATCAAAACACAATTTGAAACCAATTTTGTTTTTGGAATCGTTTTTTTTACAATGTCATATACCATATATCCTCGGTTCGGAGAAGGTTACATCGTTTGTATTTTAATCCAGAATGCAACATGATACACTAAGATAAAATAAACAAAACGAACATTTTAAAAATACCTTAACTTAAACGGTTGTAACATTAAATTATATTGTAAACGACCAAGGGATGGAGCCCGTCCAAGCAATTTTCATCCTAAAAATAGCTCTGGTCATTTTGTATCTCTATCAAAACCATTAGCGTCATATGCAATGAAGCCAAATTAGGGATATTTATGTAGTCGATGTTGCTCGTTTTACTCTGGTAAAGTTGCATCGTTTCAATGGGTTTTTGCAAAGATGTTTTATTAATGCTTCGTGAATTTTATTTGTACTCTAACCTTAAACAATACCGATATTTCAGATAAAGAATTAGGTAATATAAAATTAATACAACTTCATGAAATTAGTTTGAAATGGTTTATGTTAAACTTGCTTGCTAGTTCTGATTTCGACAAGATGCAATTTTCAACCTAGTGGCAATTATATCAAGTTTGCAAAAGTGGAGCCTCAATTTCAGAAAATAGGGATATCATGTTTACTTTGCAATTATGTGCAATCTACCGCAATATGTTTTATGATTTATCTGGGCCTTAATCCAGAATAATACAGCTGCAACTAAGGTTTAAAAGATGTTGTTAATTTTCCTTCACCTTGTGGTGAACCTCACTTACCTTTTATAATTGATACTTCTAACTAACTGTGGATCAAACATGGGACCAATTTTACCTTACGTCTTATGTGACTTAAACAAAGTTTCAAAGGTCATAAAAGTACATTAGGTAACTAAAAGCGCGTATATAACTGCAAATTTTACAAAACTACAGGAACATCAATTTCATCAACAGCCCGTATCATATTTACGTTGCAATTATGTGCAATCTACCGCAGTACAGATTTTATTAGCATGTAAATTTGATCATCAATTAAGGGTACGTATTCGACGTGTTTCGCGTACATTTCATACTTATTTGCATAATGAAATTGGGCTCATGGCTCCAGAACGGCGTGATGCGATCGTATGTTTTGAAGTTATGTGACGTGTACCCATAAGCTGTCTCGTTCTTTTAGGTCATTAATGATAACTTTGTTGAATAATTAACTAAATAAATTAAAGGTTTTTACGATGTGCATTCTTGTTGTTTAAATATAATGGATATAACAAAAAAATTTGAGAGGTGTCATGGGACACCCGAATAGAACGAAGTTCCTTTCTATTAAAAGATATCTTATAAAAAATATTTCCTTTCGTAACGCGCGATAAGGAACATGTTTCAAAAGATTTTGATCACAGCGCCATCTAGCGATAATCATCTTAAACAAAAATAAGGAACATGTTTCAAAAGATTTTGATCACAACGCCATCTAGCGATAATCATCTAAAACAAAAAAAGTGTCGTGACAACTTTTCGTAAGAATTTTTTCCGTCTAGCCCCCTTTCGATAACGCGCGATAAGGAACTTCGTTCCAATAAACATCAGTAGAGGTTAAAGTCAGTTGGGATTTGGCAAGCTAACATAGTGGTTGTTACTCTTTGTCATTAGATTTATAAAATTTATTAATACCATTTAGGACCATTAAATTACAAGGTATGCACTACTTAGTATTTACGACTATTATCGCGGGCTGCTATATTATGATATTGAAAACAAAAGTTTAATATTCACCCCACTTCGACTGGGAAAAGGTTTCACATCCACCCTGTATCTCCAACTTCCATATACAAAATAACAATTATTAAAAAGCTGCATTTTATTCATTCAGCGATAACCCTAAAAAAAATTAAAGCCGATTTTAATCAAGTTCGTTAATCCTACAGTTGCGTATAAATAGTTTACTATACAGTAGAAAGAATAAATTAGGCGAAATTTCGCGCAACCCCAGCTACCTGGTTCCGGTTAAATTCACTCAAATTTATTACCGACTGGCGCAGTTTTTATAAAAGTATCTACAGGCTTTCATAAAAGCAACAAAGATAAACGCTCGGGATTAAAATTAAATGCAGCTACGGAGAATAAAAGGGGTGTTATAAAATAGAGCTTAACCCTTTGGAGGGTCGACGGGGGAGCAACTTGGGCTCGTTAAGGCATTGATGGATTCCTTGGGGCAACATGGATTTTTCGAGTTTTAACCTCATCTTGGAGTGGTAAATAGACTTGTAAATTATTAGGTTGAGTAATTTATGGTATTGGGATATAATGTTCCGCGTTCTTGTTATTGAAATGAGATATTATAATTCCGGCCAGTCGATGTGGCGAGATTTGGGGGAGGCCTATGTCTAGCAGTGGACGTCTATAGGCTGATGATGATGATGATTATAATCTTAGTAATGCCTGCAATCTCGTAAACTATCTAAAACAAGAAAGAGATGGTTTTAGTAGTATTATTATGTTAATCTTTAATATTTTTTGGTACTACAATAATTCTTGAATGAAGTAAGGTAAAGAAATGTTTTGAGAAAATTTATCATAACCTGTAAAATATATATTTTAGTAAAACTATGGCAGTTTTTCTTTCTCCATCTACATTAGTGCAACGGGCCTCTTTAAGAGTTTACTTTAATCAAATGTTATACCTTGATTTATCTGCACCTTAAAATTATTCAACGGCACGTTTTCTGGAAAAGTAATTAATGCAAAGTTTGAGGATTAAAAATCTAAGCACAAAGAAACAAAGAAACTCTACGTTGTTCAATTTTGAAGGTATTTTTTTTTAGTTAGTAAGTAATAGTAAGTTTAAAAATGTTGTCTACTTAGTTGATGTTACTAGTTTATCTCAGAACGGTGCGGGCGAAGATTGGAATTTATAGCGAATTCATAGACATTCAAAAACATGTATATTTAAGCTTTTTTGTCCAAATAAAAAAAACACTATGAATATTATAAACAGTTACCTGATTAAGTCAACATTCGATTTAGTTTATTGGCAATTTAATCTATAAAGCCATTGATTAGTAACAGTAATTGATAACATCGTTACGTAGGTATACAATTCACATATGTATTGTGTGAATCAACGATGTGTGATCTTGTTATGTACAACACATAACATTGTCTTCCAATTCAATACGCTTGATATAACACAGGTGGTATTGTGCATGATTGCAATATTGATAAGTTATCGGTATAATAATATTGTTGTACTAAATTAATTGAGTTTACAAGATATTCAAAGTCTAATATATTGTAACTAGCTGACCCGCGCAACTTCGTCTGCGTTACAAAGGGGTTCAAACAGTACTCGCTATGCCGTCGCGATATTATTTTCGCCGCCCGCTGTGGGTGTATTAATAAAATTGCGTTTTATACTCGTGGTAACTTCTAAACGAAAAGTCCGATTGGAATAAAACAAAAAGTAATTTACTTCTACATTAATACTCTTGATAATATAATACTTAATTTGAATAAGGGTTAATATAACGATACTCATTTAACGTTAAATTAATTTTTCGGACAATTTTTTTATTTTTATAAACATAAAAGCGGTTATTGTGACTAAACTATGATAGTTAGATATATGCTGTCGCAGACTTTTTTGTTTGTCTTTAAAAGACCTAAAAACCCGTAGTACATCATTTTGTTCTATTGTCAATAGTTTTTGTAGCGTACGCATAAATAGGTTTTAGATTTTTCACCTTTTGTTACATATTCGATATTTTCATGCGGATCCCTAATTTTTTTGAAAATAAGATATAACCTATAACCTTCCTCGATAAATGGACTTTCCAACAGTGAAAGAATTTTTGAAATCGGACCAGTAGATCCTGAGATTAGCGCGTTCAAACAAACAAACAAACAAACAAACTCTTCAGCTTTATAATCTAATATATAAAATTCTCGTGTCACGGTGTTCGAACTTGAACTCCTCCGAAACGGCTCAACCGATTTTGATGAATTTTTTTGTGCTTATCCGGTACCTATGAGAATCGGCCAACATCTATTTTTCATCCCCTAAATGTTAGGGGTAGTCCACCCCTAATTTTTTTTTTCGGCGCAGACGAAGTTGCGCGAGTCAGCTAGTATTATATAGTATAGATATGAAGCAAGAGGTCATTGGATGCAAATATCGCATGTCCGGCCGTTGTGGCATACTTTGGGGAGGCCTATGTCCAGCAGTGGACGTTGATAGGGTGATAATGATTGTAGCGAACCAGATGACTGGCTGGTAAACGTCTACATAAAATCTGTCACGCAGAAGTTTGAATTTGGAATAGAGTTTTTGCCTGACTCGTCGATTTTGACGTTGGAAATTTTCTTCTTGTAAACATTATAATTTTAAAAGTATTTCATGGTTAAAGTTATTAAAAATGATTCCATATTTAATATATGTGGTTTATTTGATCTTACGTTACCCACATGATAATGAATCTAATGAAGTATTTCAATTCGCATTCTGTCTGGGTCATATGAATGCTTTGTAAGTATCTTCAAATTCATCATCATCTGTTAGTTCCATTAAGTAGTTTTATTAATCGTAATGTACCTAAATAACTATCGTTATACAACAAACTAAAAAACAGAACAATTAATTAGTATAATAAAATAAATACTTTGTAATTCAAATAACGAATCTCACAACTAAATCAAAATTAAACGTTAAGTACATTTGGAGTCGTTAAAGTTACTTTTTGAGCCATAAAAAGTTTTCAATTTCAACAAAAATTATTGAGGAAACTTCTGGAATAAGAGCGTCCGGAGGCCACAGAATTAATAACTCAAAAACTTTTCTTTGAGCCACGAATATTCGTGTGTTCAATACGCGCTTCAGTAATTATTATAACAAACAAAAAGTTTATAAAACAATCTGAGAGCACACTCGGGAAATCACGAGGATCTTAATAGACTGTGAATATTTTGTTACTAAAGAAAAACAAAACGAAAAACAATGGAATATCTGGATGAAACAAAGATCAAAGTCTAAACTATCTTTGCGTTGGTGTATACCAAACACTATCTTCCCTCTCTATATGTCTTTATAAAATTCAATAAGAAGAGAATAACATGTTGTATTAACACGTTACTGTCAACTGCGGGACTTAATAAATTTCTTTAAACACTCGCAGTTATCTACATCACTTACACTATTACTAAACGGGTTCTTACCACGATTATTTTTAATTGATCGGGATCGGGATTATCGGGACCGCTCAATTAAAAATAATCGTGGTAAGAACCCGTTTTTTTATTGCCATGTAGGCAGACGAGCTAACGGGCCATCTGATCGTAAGTGGTTACCGTCGCTCATAAACCTCTGCAATGTCAGGGGACATTGAGGGGTCGCTACCTACGACCTAACTTTAAGGACCCTCCTCCTTTAGTAATAGTGTAAGTGATGCGGGACTTCGAGCCCACGATCTTCCGCACAGAAATGTAGCAGTTTTTCACTACGACATTTGCATTGGTAATTCTTCAATAAAAAAAGAACGAAGAAAAGAAACCGAAGTTAACAGGATTAACAAAAAAAACTAAACTATATCCCAACAACGTGATAACCTCTTTAATTTGAACTTCTTTCAGTTTTTTTTTTAAATCTGAACATTTTCTTAGAAAAAAGATTGTTAGCAGGGCCTCTAAGATTCAATGTTAAGGAATTGTATTCTTTTTTCAAACCCTTAATTTACATCGTTATTTTGTTCGAGGGGCCTCTCCCTTCTTTCTGTAATGTTTCGTTCGCCCTGAGCTAAGGATTTTACTTAATAGCAATTTTCTAGGTTTAGAATATTGGATATTGAATAATGAGAAAAAAATATTGCAGAGTTGTATTAAAATGCTTTCATTGATTTAGGGCTTTTTTAAAAATCAGAAAAAATGCGAAAAATAAAATGTGTTTTTCAGATTTTGGATAAAAAATCAGTGATTGTGATATTTTGAATCTTGCTGTATTATGAGGATAATTTATTCCTAGTTTCCATGCGAACATGAAAAAAATAAATGGAAAACAGAAAAGTTTGAAATAGAAATCGCAAGTTTTTAAATATACTAGTATTACATAATTTTAAGTTAAGTTTCGTTTGTGTTGTGTTTTACATATTTTAAAGCAACAGATCACCTTTTGTAAAAGGTTGAAAATTTTAAAGCACATTTTTTTTATTTGAAGCAACCTCGTTTTCCTCTTCACGTTATAAATGAGGCTTAAAAGGGATTTAAGAATGATAACGGTCTTATTTGACCTCGCCATGTACACCTTTGCTCGCCTTTATTTATTTTTTACCAACATTCCAGTGTTTGAAAACTGGTTGTTTCAAAATATATTCGAGAATTTTCTGTTGGAACATCAACGCTTAACTTGGGATGTAGTTTACATTAAAATTTGACTTTCTTTATTGACCGACTTCCAAAAAGGAGGAGGTATTCGATCGGTCTGTATTTGTATTTTTTTTTTTTGGGTGAACCGATCTATATGAACCGATTTCGATGTTTTTTTTGTTAGGAAGCAGACACTTTGGACATTGTCTCATATAAATTTAAAAATATCTTACTGGTAGTTTTTGTGCTGTACTTGATACAGCGATGGAAGTTCTTTCATGGAATCGTTTCAGTCTTGTAATTAAAATATTATTGCAATTATGACTATAGGCTAATGAGCAAACGGTAAGTGGTTACTGTCACTCTCAGACTTTTTTTTTTCAGTTGGAGGAAATCTCCGGATCCCCAACGAACCGCACTAAAACCTCCAACCGCTTACACTCAGCGTCCGAACCCCGGCTGAGGCCAGAACCCAGCACGGGGTTATGAGGGACGGCGTGACGCGTTACGCACTCGGGATTCTTTCCCGTCGCGCCGCCTTCACTCTCAGACTGCAATTTCAGGGGAAACTGCGGGGCTGCTACGAACAACTCTTCAACTCGAGTTTGAAGAACGACGAGTAGCATAATTCTAGTTTCCTTGATTTAATTTTTTTGACCGTTTTAAAAAAAATAGGAGGTACTCAATTCGACTATATGTTTTTTTTTAACATCGAACAAGTACTTTTAGATCTGTGTTTAAAAATGTGTATTTTTAACGAAAAAAAATTCACTATTGTTATGCGTTTTTGCGTGTATTTCTTTTTATATGAACCGTTTTCGATGATTCTTTTTTTGTCAGAAAGCAGACATTTTGAGCATCAGATCAGAAGATAATTTGATAAAGATCTGACGGGTAGTTTTTTGTGCAATGATAGAGAAATGGAAGTCGGTCGTTTTCATTTTTGTAATAAAAATGTTATTTAGCGTTAATACTAACTTTTGATTTGATATTGTCATATTTTTTTACACGAACTATTTTCAGTAAATTCGAATGAACTTTTCGAACTAAAATAAAATTTTCGAAAAAATTCGAACTTATGGCTTTGCTAATCAAACGATGGCTTAAGGGTTGATTGAGGTAGAAGGCGGTTTTTTTAAAGTGGATTACAGAATAGTAGAACTTCTCCATTTCGAGAAAGTAGCCGACGGGATGTTTTCTTTTCATCAGTGCAGTCCCGTCCTAAGCAAACTGTGGTCAGATGTTGTTTTATAAGTCCACTCAATTCTCAGTGTCGTCAATTAAATTATTTTAATGGTTTCTTACAAAGAGTTGTTTATTTTAAAGGAATCTGAATATTACGCACTAATTGCGTACCTATCTAATAAGTAAACGCTGAAATCACAGTAAATGTTTTAGTAAATTTGTTAGACTTCTTCGCACTAAGAGTAGTTCGTCATGATTGCTTTTCTGTATTAATCGCAACAATATGCTGAGGCAGATTCCGTTTGAACAACCCATTACTGCCCACTGCTGAGCTCAGGTCTCCTCCGAAGAGGGGTTAGGCATAGTCCACCACGCTTGTTTGGACACACAAACTATGTTAATTATATTTTGTTTTTATCTTGTGTTTTATGTTACGTGTGTTTAATAAAATTATTTTCTTTCTTTTCAATGTGAATTGGGTATTTTTTTTAAGTGCAATAGGTCATCACTAGTAGTTAATTAAGAGAGTGTATGCTTATGATATTAAAAAAAAAACTATTTACCTAAATTTAATCATCATCATCATCATCATCAGCCTATAGACGTCCACTGCTGGACATAGGCCTCCCCCAAACCTCGCCACATCGACCGGTCCTGCGCCATCTGCATCCAGTGACCTCCCGCCATCTTGACCAGATCGTCGGTCCATCTCGTGGGAGGTCTACCAACGTTGCGCTTACCGGTTCGTGGCCACCACTCCAGAACTTTTCGGCCCCATCGGCCATCGGTTCTTCGCACAATGTGTCCTGCCCATTGCCACTTCAAAGATGCAATTCTTTGGGCTATGTCGGTCACTTTAGTCCTTCTGCGGATCTCCTCATTTCTGATTTGATCACGCAGAGAGATACCCAGCATAGCCCTTTCCATTGCTCTTTGAGTGACTCTGAGTCGTCTGATAAGATCATCTAAATTTAATAAGTATAACGTAATGTAATAAAATGAAAAAAAAATTGTCTTTGCTCATCTCTGAAAACGCTAGACTGATTTCCACGGGACTTTAACTAGCAGATAGCTGAGGTAATAAGTATATGACGAGTACTCTAGTTTACTATGACGTAGTTGAAGTTTCGCTGGTCTATTCGTAAGTAAAACATGAAAAAAGGCCTCCAAAACGTTGGGACTAGTTTTCAAACTTTTAGTAAAGAGTTAATTATTTCTTCATTCCAAAACTTTAGTTCTCGTAATGATTAAATTTACTAAGTAATAATTAGTAATAAACAAATATTAGAGTACTGTTAAATTCCGAAGTGATTCCAACTTTGATTAGTTCTTAATTAAAAGTTTTTCGATCAATTTCGTTAATTGGAAAAT
Source organism: Trilocha varians (assembly GCA_030269945.2). Taxonomy (NCBI): domain Eukaryota; kingdom Metazoa; phylum Arthropoda; class Insecta; order Lepidoptera; family Bombycidae; genus Trilocha; species Trilocha varians. The sequence goes on from AP028259.1 coordinate 3,354,119, forward strand.
ACCATCGAACCCTGTTTTAGTTATAAAGTTTTATGGTTGAATAACACCACGATATTGCAGCGATAATATTGAATGAAAATTTTAGCAATATTGTTAAAACTTTGGAATTTAAAATATCATGTTTAAAATTTTAAAGCAGTGTTCTCTGTTAAAAAGATGATGTTCATTTGTTTTCATGAGTCGTTAAAATATTTTAGAGATAAATGACGTCATAGTGTTTCAACGAAATACCTCTATACCTAGATTAATTTTAAATTAAATACTACTATGAAAATTATGTAGTGTATTGCTAGATTAATGGGAAAATGGTATCTTCAAGTGTAACTCATGCTAAAATTGAAAATATTTAAAACCTTCATCGAATTATCAGAAATATCAAGTCAGGATTTATCTTTCAATATTGTTTTAAGTTACCCGTAGCTGTACGATTAAATTACAATAAAAACTCTAAACACGAGAAACCACTGCGCAGAGCAACATTTGCTACTAACTCTGACTTGTAATATATGTGCCCAAACAAGACCTATATCAAAGATCTAAAGTGACACGTCCCGCCTAAATTATGTTCAGTGCTGTTTAAACTTATAATCAGGGATTAACTTTACAATTTATTACGTGATACTGTAAGTAATATGACTGGTGCGTTTCACTGCAGTGCGGTTAAAGTTTTAACACGGTATTAAATTGTGCGTTTTAAAGGAACAGATCCTTTTTGGTGTTTGTTTTTAGGACTTTCTTTGTTAGTTTTATTTTGAAAGTCAAATTCAACTGAGAACTAATCAAAAGGTATTTGTCTAGCAGTGTAATCTATAGGAGAAATTTGATAGACACAGACGGGTGAGTATACATACGCTTGAGCAATTAAATCAAACAATTATTCGTGGTTCTTTATCTCAATTCTTAGGAAATGTATTTTGTGTTCCCCTACTTTGCGAGAAGGGAAGCCAGAATTATTTATTGTACTCCTATTATCTTATTAATTCGTTGCAGTGCTCAAAGAAATTACCTTGCCCACAGTTGCCGAGCTTTACTGGTTAGAATGATTTCGGTGGTCGTTGTTGTGGATTCTGGTTACACTTGAGCTTTAGTGGCTGGAGTGATAAGTGGACCAATATCCACCCGAAAGATACCCATCAAAGTAAAATTTACTAACATCATTATTAAGTACATTTTTCTTTCCCCCTATTTTGTAAAAGAAAGCGTAGGTTGACCCCTTATAATCACATATAATATATCACATCTGATAGATGTAATTCTTTCGCCGTGTATGACATTCCGTGAGCCCGATATTCCGTTTGTCATTTGCATAAAACTCACATCAATTCTCCGCGGGCCCTGAGAAAAACTGCCACCTACTTCCGCTAATAAATCATTTTATCTCACCCAAAGAATGACTAATGAAGACGGAAAGAATGGAAATAAAAGATTAAAAGTGGAATTTGTTTGAAGAGAAATTAATGTGTCCAAATGAGATCCCTGAAGATAATTATATTTAGTTTCGTTTTTATTTCTTTGGTTTGTTTGTGATTGATATTTTGCGTTCTATTACTGTAATTGAATAAGAAATTTCCGCCGAATAAAAGTACAGGGTATAGTGTTGAGTTTAAAATGTTGGTCTTAAAGGTTAGGGAATTATTATGTTCAATAGAGTCTCAAGTTTTTCCGTTAGTCGCTCAAATACCTCATGAAAAGGAATCAGTTTTTTTCATTATGGATTTAGGAATAATGCCGTCATTCGAATGCATTTCACCAAACTGTATGTGGACCTTACAAAGGTCAGCGGTGCGTTCGAACTCAAGAGTTCGAAATATATAGATGCGGAAAAAATATGTGGTGCGTTCGACCCTTAGTTGGTCGAAAATTATATGTGAGTATAAGATAACAAGTGGACTGTATTTAGGCGTTGTGCGAAGAAATAATGCGAAGAAAAATATAGCCAGAACAATGTCCTTGTGCGTTGCGAATGGCGGGAAGCTATACGTGCCGTCAGATTCCGGGTGCGTGGCGTCTTGGCAAGTAAATTGAGGTGACTTACCTTATATCGCAGCTCCACAGGGGCAACACTTCACTGATTACGACACTGTCCAAGTTATATTGTTCGTAAAGGTTTGTTTAGGCGTTGTGCGAAGAAATAATGCGAAGAAAAATATCGCCAGAACAATGTCTTTGTGCGTTGCGAATGGCGGGAAGCTATACGTGCCGTCAGATTCCGGGTGCGTGGCGTCTTGGCAAGTAAATTGAGGTGACTTACCTTATATCGCAGCTCCACAGGGGCAAACACTCACTGATTACGACACTGTCCAAGTTATATTGTTCGTAAAGGTTTGTTGAGTTCACATTAACGGCCGGCCGCGGCCAGGGATCTTGAGAATGAATGCGATACGTGCGCGCGCTTCTGAAGCGAATATGAACTTAGCGGTGGTTGCGATGTAAGTATTATTTTCATATAAAGGCAGACGAGGCCACCTTCATGCGATGCGAGCGATGCATTGGATGCGGTCGCGAGAAACGCGCGTGAGTCGTCTCTGAGAGAGACTATCAGAGTGCAACTGCCGGCGGCAGCGATGTGCGATGCCAGCGCGACTGCGTATGCGACGCGAGAGACTGCGATGACAGTTCGTCGCCTCCCTCTATCTTACCAAGACTAAGCAAGCGAGAACGAGACGGCATGCTACGCTAAAAACCGCGTAACCAGTATGGTTCTAAAAACAAGATATTAACTAAATAAATTCTCATACTAACTTTCAATTTCCGAATAAACAAGTTTCGTAAAACAATTCCCAATTTAGTAAACTGCAATTATAACTCTACAAAATTGTATTCATGGGCTGTGAAACAATGATGAACATGATTCAACTTTGGGGATGACCTTTCAGAATTATTCAACGTAATTTCGTCGGCTTAGCAGCTTTTGATAGATGAGTTTCGGTGAAATATTTAAGACATATTTTGAAATACAAATGGGTTCTAAAAATAAATAAATAATAGATTCCAAATAAAATACGAAAAGAAAAAGCATTATAAAAGTGGCAGTGTTTTATTTTCCATAACATAATCAATTATTGATTACTACAGCAACGGCGATTAATAAAGCAACTTAAGATAAACATTTACCGTCGAACTGTTTAGTATTTGTAATATTCGAGTTGCTAACTAAGCTTCGTCTCGCAAATCCAATAACATTTAGTCCATGAATCCCGATTCTAATTTGAATCAGAATGGCAAGGATTAGATCACGCTGAGCCCACATAAACCAACAAATATTCATAACTCTATTCAAATTATTGCGGGTAGTTTCAAGGTTCTGCGATGAGGGCCAGCCGGCAAAGTTTTATGGCATTTATTCGTTCCGAACGAGCGACAGATGGCGCCCGAAGCGTTGCCGTTGCACGAACAAGTTGTAACAGAACCACAGAATCATTATATTGTGCAGAAGTATTTTTGACGTGATAACGTCTTATAAATTGGTTTGCCGGGTGACACTTCAAGAAACTGCGTTACGCTCCGCTCACGTTATGCGCTCACAATGAGAGCGAGTGAGAGGCACGCGTGCCTCTCACTTTTTATGTCTGTCTCTCTCACTCTTAGGCGGGCTAACCATGCCCGAGTCGTTGTCACGTAAAACTTTCGCCCGTATACCGACTTTACAGGCAACCAATTTTTTATTAATGTACCTAATTTATAACAGTATCATGGTTTAATAACCCTGTCATTTAAGACATTTTTTGCATAGATATCGTTTCTGAAACTTTAACACTCGCTCCTGCAGTTGTGTCAAACATCAATCCGCGTCCATGATAGGTACAATTTTGAGAGTTAGTTAGAGTTAAAATGAAATCAAATCAAATCAAAAAACATTAATTCTGAGCTATTAATAAATAAAAAACTTATATCTACAACTTAAACTTCATACAAAAAATGCCCAGTTAGAGTTGTAGATTTTTATGAAGCTTTCTGCTTCCGTCATAGGGTCACTAGGGTCGTACATAATAGGGCATACCTGCCAGGTTTACCTATACAGTTGGACTGTAGAAGTAAACCTGAGTGCACAACTGTGCAACAACATGCAATACATACTGTTTGGGTAAAAATATTTTATAATTTGGTATTTGTATTTATGTATGTGTTTGTTATACAAATACACACTGTTGTGAATTAAGTATGTTGTACAGGTGTGACATACAGTTCAGCTGAACTATACCTGACAGGTATAACTGTGCAGGTAAACCTTGCATAGATGGCCTTTATTTGATACATTTGAGTTAAGACATTTCTGAATCATTTGACACTCGCTCTGCTCTGATTTTGTATATTGTGTTGTGATAGTCAAGCACAATTTGTCAGAAGATTAACTTCTGTAAAGTAATAATTTTATAACAGAACTGTAACCATGAACAAAAACTTTAGAGATTTGATTTGAATCGGTTTCAGATAGAGGAACTATTGTCTTATTTGTCTCTTCGTGATTAAACTTGGTAGATTGGAATGGCTGTTTGAATAGTACTTTGTTCTTTGATTGTAAAACGTAGTCAATTTATAATATATGTTGTAATTTGCAGTCTTTTGGTGATAATTGAACAATGATTTTTAAGATGCAAACTAGCTAGTTGATTTTTTTGATTTATTTATTAGTTTGTCTCAACTCAACCAAAAAAATAATATAACCATTGATTTTCAAAATAGAGTACCTACTAGAACAATCATTATGAATTGTTTTGCTTTGTAATTAATAAATTAAAGGGGTGTTTCAAATTGCGTACAAACAAATTCCGTTTTTTCCTCATAAACAAAATTATTTTCATATAAAACAAATGACTCTCGTAAAAAATCACCTTCGTAAATCTTCCGAAAGGGGACTTAATCTTCTGTTACATCTCGTACGAGAAAAACCGATAATACTCCGAGGTCACGTGTACAGCATTAATCTGGCGACAGATGCAAGCGGTCCATAACAATCCACTACATAATATGTCGTAGTCAGGTTATGAAATTGATCATTTCGCTGAATTTTCATGTTTGACTCTATTTTGGCATTTTTGTCGTGGAATTTTCAATTTGCTTTTTTTATTTTCTTTTTGTAATACAGATAATAGAGTCTAGGGTCCAGCTGATTGTAAGTGGTTGTAACTATGCAATTCCAGGGCAGAAAAAGTTATTATAAATATCAAATTCACTACTGATGACAAATAAAACACTTAGTAGTAAAAAATTTAGAATCTTGTACTGTGTACTAAAAGAGGTAGAATTTACTTTGGAAATCAATATTTTTCGTCTCGGGCACTTAATTTGACAGTAAATTGAAACTGGAAGGAGGACTGTAAGTCTAAGTGGTAAAACATTTACTGTTATAAGAAAACTGATTTGCCTGACTGACTGATAACTGATTTTTGACTTGCACAGGGATCATCACTGGAAATTAGAAAACACGTCATTTTTGAGTAAAACTAGAAATCCAATAATACTTTCATGTATTTTCAACGGGTTCTTACCACGATATTTAATTAATTGAGTTGTCTCGATATTTCAACGTTGTTGCAAACGTCATGATCACGAGAAGACTGGATACTGCGGGTCGATTTAAGAGGTGTCTACCCTCTTTCTCGTTCGCTTTTGGGTCGTACGTTCGCTTTTGGGTGGTTGGGAGAAATATCGAGACAACTCAATTAATTAAATATCGTGGTAAGAACCCATTGAAAATGCATGAGAGTATTATAGAAAACCGCGAGTGTCTGAAGAAATTTAGAAATTCAATGTTTAATAAATTTTCATTTCCCTTAACTAAAAGAAAGGACCAAGTAGCGTTAACACGATTGCAGATTGGACATACAAATTTAACTCACATACATCTTATTACAAAAAAAGATAAAAACAAAATTAAATGTAAATGTGGTGTAGATCAGACTGTGGTACACATTTTGATCGATTGCAAAGAATTGACAAAGAAAGATAACCTTGTAAACTACCAGATAATCTATCGGTCTGTCTGACTCAGGAAGATAAAGAGACACTGAAATTTTTGAAGATCATAGATTTGTATAAGTTAATATAAGCTTGAAACCAATGTTACCTTAAATATAATTGTTGACTGTGGTCGTTAATGACCTGGATGTTAAAAAGCGACCTTAAATAAATAAATAAAAAAAACTAATACTATTAAATATATCGGTTAAATTTTATGGCAAATCAGCTACATCTTACCTACGCAACTTTTAAATCTAAACTAAAAAATTCATGAAATAACTAATTTTCTAATCTGACTGCAACATATAATACATCATGGAGTATGTAAATACAGGACACGACCTCATTACGTATGGACGCTGTGTATGAGTTATTATCTATGGTTGCTTTGTGCTTAACCGCTGGACCTCCGGGAATAGCTGTTTTTGTTGCGACCCTAATAGTTTTGCTGTAAATGTGTGTGTAATTTTTTATAGAAAACGATTTAGAGGGACGCCTTTGCTATGGTTTGGAATATCATTTTTCATTGTATTGTGTCGTGATTTGTGTACGTAATGGGTTGTTACAGTTGTACTTTATTTTTATAACCTTATATTTTTGAGTGTTTAATAATGATCTTATGTGATGATGTATTATTAACCTGTTTTAAAGTTAATAGGTTAAAGTGAGTGAATTGTATAAAACTCATCTAAAAATTTACATTGTTTTAAACTTGTACAATTAGTTTTGTGCTTTGCTTATTTTAATTACACCAATAAAAAAACGATTTCTGTTATCGGATTAAATTTAACCTCAATTTTTACTCTATTTTATTTTATTTATTTATTTAGGAAACAAACAGTACACAATTAACAATATTACACAATACTCGACACTCGTACATCAAAGTGCATTTAAAGAAAAAAAAACAAAAATAACTTAACACTAATCCATCTTACTTAATTCTGTTGTATAGAAATACACTCCCTTAACAAGTAACGTAAGTTCCGCATCATCCTCTGAATCAACTGGCTTTAATAAATCATTTTCTCCACCATAAAAGAGGAATATTAAATCGAAGGAGGGCCTCCAACGAAAATGAGGGCAATGTGAAAAATTGGGTCGTAAAAGGCAATCCCCAATGCGCTGAAACGATGAATAGCCAGATACTTTCAATTACGTCCTGTACTGCGACTGTCAGCTTTTAATCTAAATAAGTTTATTAGTGACACTTTTATAATAAATATCAATTATCTGTGCTGGTATTATAAATGAAAAAGTAGCTGTGTGTATACCTGTTACCGTGATACGACTGTAGTGGTTAATTCATTTTGATAAAGCCTAAAGGAGGACGTACTGGGTGGATCTGTAACTTTGGACAATCTGACGTGGGGTGAATGACCTGCCGAAATAAAACTTAGCACCAGTTTTATTTTTTGGATCGGTTAAACTTTCTTTTCTGACATTATATGGTGTATGTACAAATATCGTTGCGGACTTCCATATAACATTGAAAAAAAGTTTATCCGATTCCAAAAATAAAACTGGTGCTAAGTTTTATTTCGGCAGGTCATTCAACCCACGTCAGATTGTCCAAAGTTACAGATCCACCCTGTATAGGTACTTATTCTGGCCTATATATTATAAGGTTAATAAAAAGGCGCCAATGATTACAGTAGGAAATTGGAACTAGTGCTTAGGTTGGCCTAACCAGGAATCACATGCAAACGTTAATAGTTTAAAATCTAAAATCACTTTGGTGGTTCTTGTGTAAAAAATATTTTCATAATCGCAATAATATTTTTTGTCTTTTAATTTTATCTCAGTGTCCTCTTTAATTTCATAAATATTAAATAAAATTTAAGTTTTAATATTTTTATTTAAAATGCTTTAACGATAAGTTGTACGTTTACTATGTGGTAATTACTTAATTTATCCTTAACTTGGTGGTAATTACGGTTGAATATTTAATCAACTATGAAAATAAAAACACCTTCCTACAATTCCGCTGTAAGATTTCTGTAAACATATTGCTCAAGATTCTAATTAGTAGACTCTTTGAATAGTTCTCATGAAAAGCGCCGACTGCTTCTTCAATCTTTGTAAGATTTCATCAAGATGTAGTGAATCAGTTTCGTAAGATTTCAGGAGAGTTGAAGAATCCATTTGAGAATAAACTTTAGAGGGAATAAATTCATTGGAGCGTATGTTTAAATTCCCCGTTCCGGTAGCAGTTGGCGGTAAAATGATCTCTCTTTTCGGTTCACGAGATGACGGAATGCTCTTTAGTAAAAGTTTTCTCAGTTCGGAATTGTTTTAGTGTCGTAACGAGATGATGGCTCATTTAAAGTTAGAAGTATGAAATGCATTTTTTTATGTAGAGTATTTTTTAGTTAGGTCGCAGTTTTAGCTATAGGTAGGTATTAAACTACGTGTTAAACTCTTATAGGTAGACAAACATACATATCGTAAACATCATAAGAGGGCAAGTGCCTTTCGTTGCTCTTATATTTCATTTTCTGAAATGCGGCAAACGATTTATTTACATTTTTATTAACAGGTTACCTAATGGGGAATCGAGAAAGATCAACGATGATGAATTGTTTAAAAATTCATGTCGGTTTTAAAATAAGATATTAAAGCCTAAAGATAACATGATAAAATCAGGTAAAGTGTAAAGGAATGTAAAATTTAATTTTATTGTGGTATTAATTTTCTTGTCCAATTAAGTTTTAAAAACAGTGCTTGTAATTTGCTTCTAAATGTTTCGACCGTTTCGCTGCTAAGACCAGTTAGTTAAATAATCTTCGGCATTTTAACAACAGTAATTTCTTTTAAAAAGCTCTGATTACCATAGTTTATAAAGTAGTGATTCGAAATTCCAAACTCAATTACGAAATATCAGAATTCAGTAGTCTCTTCGAGGGTGCTTGAAACTTACGGAAAACAAAAACCTTATCTCCAAGACTAAGCCGTTCCGGACGCTGCTCCTAATATTATTATGAGATTTCAAATTAAGTAAACATTGTATTAGCCGAAGGAAATTCATTAAACAAACTGAGTAGATTTTTGCATAATACTTTCGACAAACTCGTTTTCTCCAAGATAACGCTGGATCCGTTGTTAAAACGCTTTTTTTGTCAGAGAAAACAATGCTCGTTGCTTTTAAAAAGAATTTCCCTTTTTTATGTCGTAATGTAAAAGTTAAACGTTCGCTTTCTTGATTGTTCATTGTTTTTTCGATTGAAGGCACCCAAAAGTAATTTTGAAGAGTGATTTTCAGTTGGGTGTTAGAATAACGAGATTGAAGTTGTGTTCTTATATTTTAAGGATCGAAAACGATTTTACACAAATATAATATTCATTTCGTAAATTAGAAACGTAGGTAGCGATTTCGTAGGTTAATAAGTACGTTGTAATGTCGGCTAAAATAAAATTTGCTTCTTTTTATAACAGCCAATGAAGCGATCAAATTCTCACGTGGGCTCACAAAGTGATGAGTAATACAGAGATATAAAAAAATGCCTTTTTTGATAAAACTATGTATATTTTATTTTTCCAGTAGGCAGTACTAGCAGCAGGAGTAAACAGCTTTTTTAATTTGTAGGAGTAAACAGCTAATTAGTTGTTTTTAAAATACCTTGACTGAAAGAGAATCGTCGAGGGCCAGACGTTATACGTCATTAGGACTTAAAGTTTTCTATTGCCATTTCTGCAGGCCCATTACAATCCAAAATCGAATAGGATTGGGTAACTTCTCGAATAAAGATCGAAAGACAATAGCCACATTCACGTATGCCGTTGACAGTGACTGTCTGATTTTTTCTAAAGCATTGCAATTAAAATCTTAATGGCTCGGATTAGGTACTTGGAGATGCACTCTCTATCTACTTAATATATATTATTATACTATTCTTCGAGAATATATTTAATTGTAAAGTCTATGTAAATTACAATTTTATTACAACATTTTATTTATTAATATACACTTCTGAGACTAATTACAGTATGCCGGAGTTTAAAGTGACACCGCAAATGCAGGTTTGAATATTCCAGTTTATGTAAACTGAAAGCGCAGTCTATGGTTTATGTTGCAGTGTGTTTAAAATTTATTTATGTATGTTTTATTCCATAAAATTACAAAGACCAAAAACTAATTTACTGTTTTTGTTTTAGTGCTAACGTAAACGTAATTATGTTGTGGTCTTTGTCGAAGACTCCACCTGTAACTAATTTTTAGAGTTTAAAAATATTCAAATCGTACTCGGTTCACAAGTAGCTAGTTCATTTAATTTTGATCCGTCTATGATTGATTGGTAAACTATACAGGGTGATTTGTTAGAGAGGGTACATATTGCAGGAGGGTGATGAGTGCTCTGTTCTAATACTGAGTATTACAAAAAATAGGTAAAATTACAATTTTTTTTTAAATTCTGAATTCGACAAATCTACTTCAAACATAAACAATTTCAGCTAAAAGAGAGATTGACTAATGACCGCTAGTGATCTCGCGCACCCGACACCTCCGCCACACCCATCAGCTGTCGACAAACCGTCATTTTGCAATAAAATTAGATATTTTTAAGTTGCGATTACTAAGGCATTAAGCCATATTCTTTGGTAAAAATATTTTTACTGGTCGTATTTAACTATCAGCTACCATGACCTTCAATATGTACCCTCACTAGGAAATCACCCTGTATATGCTCTGTCCTACAGTATTACCAATCTTCTTATACATAAAATAAAAAAGAAAGATATTGAGAATGAAGCCGTATCCATCGAGACTCATTTTAATTCAAGAGAGGCGAGTAACAAGGAAAGTTCCGATGTTTATGAGAGCTTCAGGTAAACAAAACGGTGATTGCACGAGATCCGATCTTCAGTTGTTTGCAGAAGCACTTCTACACAGATCCCCGCTTATTATCCAGGTACTTGCTACGTTTCGGAATGATTTCTCGCTAAATCTTACTTTGATGTTTATTCTGATGAAATTCGTGTTTATTGAAAGTAATTTGTGAAAGTTTTTGCGTAGAATCTAATACGAGATTCTGTTCTGATTATTTTAGTTTCTAACTAAATAAATATTCTTAGAATAAACTTATTCTTAGGATAAATATTTTTAGGATGGTATTGATTTCTGAAATGTATTTAGGTCTTAGTAGGTTCTGATTTCAGTATTTTAGAGAGCGTATTTTGAGTTCTAGTGCGGTTTGTTACTCCCCAGACATTTGGAATACAGGGATTAACATCTTGTTCTAGAAAGGGTTCTGTATATATCGATATTAATTAGATAGATAGTAAGAATTATTTATTTTCTTAGGAGATGGATAAGCCGACGTACTATTTGATCTGGTAGTCATTTAGTGGTGAAGCTACCAATAATTGATCACAAATACTTTTGCCAAGTTTCGTTTGAATTTGGGAAAATTTCTTTGGAATTAATGAAGCTTTTTGAAACTTATTGTAGATGAACTATCTTTTAATATTTGGTTGAATTATACGCCATTACGAGTTCCCAAACTCTACGAAATTTTTTATAATTGTTTTAAATAGTTTATGAAATAATTTACAAACTACTAATGAAATTTACTCAAATTCATTACGCATTCATTTATTAGAGGTTTATATAAAATTATTTAATTTGTTGAATAAATGATATTTTAAGCTTATAAGATAAAATAGCTTCTTTTGCGGGGAAATAAAGTAGTTTGTTGCTTGCAAGATTTTTGTCGGTAAAGCGGCGTAGCGCGAAGTACTCCCAAGAGAATCCACTTAAATTACTGCTCTTCATACACCGTAGCAATAAAGATATGGTAGTATTCACATATAAACTTGATAAACAGGGCATAGTTAAATTTGATGTATGGGTTCCCTTCCAAAATATCAATGTAGTCAAAGGAAAATAAGCCGTATATCCAAAGCTATAGAGTTTATTTCAAAACTGTTGCTCCAGGCGAGGTCGTCACTCAATTTTTATACTATCTTTCGTACCCTTTTGTTTGTCCAAGTAAGGAACATTTACAAAACAAATGAGTGTTTTATTTGCAGGTTACAGAGTCCAGGGTACGGAAGGGACTCTCATTTACATTTAAAAACGTTGTGATATGTTTTCTATTTACCTACAATGTATGAATTATTAAGTATCTAAGGTCAGTGCAATCGCATTTCCTTGAAAATTTAAAAATTACATACATGAAAAAGCGGTAAAATTATCTCCCACTATATCATTTCTCTATTAAAAAGGCGCATCAAAATGCATTGCGTAGTTTTAAATATTTAAGTATACATTAACCGATGTAAGGGGTGGGCCATATAAAGTTTGCAATTTTCAAAAGTTCGACTGTCATGTTGGCTGTGTGGCACGTTGCGCCATTCTGTTGAAACCAAATGTCGTCCATGTCTTCAACTTTTGGAAACAAAAATTCGTTGAGCATGGCACGGTAACGCTCGCCATTGACCGTAACGGCGTTTCCTTGCTCATTTTCGAATTACGCCGCCGGACCAAAACCCACACCAAACCGTAACTCTTTGTTGGTGCATTGGCTTCTCAATGGTGACGTGTGGATTTTCCGAACCCTAGATGCGACAATTTTGCTTATCGATATAGCCTCCGAGGTGAAAATGGGCTTCATCTGAAAAGACGATTTTTCGGTAAAAATGCTCATCTTCGGCCAAACGATCTTCTGCCCACTGGGTGAACCGAAAACGTCCCATTTCGTAAATGTCAAACCTTTAACTGAATTATGAACACAAATTGAATGACATTTGAGCTTTAGTTATCAAAAATAATAACTTTAAAATTCGAACATAAATATTTGCAATAAAACTTATAATATTTCACACAAAACAATTCTCAGACGTGCCTAATGTCTCGTTAACCCTTACGACGCTCCGAGATAACAAAGTTTCACAAACTAGTAAGTATTTATATGTGGCTGGTACTTACTGAACTCTGGCATAATCACCTCGGCCAGTGTCACGGAGAGGGTTAACACTTGGTCATTATACCCTAGTTTAGTATTGTTTATATATTAAGCCTGTGTTAGCTGTTAATGTGTCTAGTTTTGCAAGTTTGAATCTATTTAAATGTCCTTTTTACCCACTAACTACAAAAAACTTGAGAGGTGTCATGGGACACCCGAATAGAACGAAGTTCCTTTCGATTAAAAGATACGATTAAAAGATAAGGAACGTGTTTTAAAAGATTTTGATCACAGCGCCATCTAGCGATAATCATCTAAAACAAAAAAAGTGTCGTGACAACTTTTTCGTAAGAATTTTTTCCGTCCAGCCCCTTTTCACAAAGCGCGATAAGGAACTTCGTTCAAAAATGAGATAGTGGAACTCTGTCATAAAGTTATAACAAGTACCTACTAACAAATAAAATACTATCCATTTCAAGTACAAAAACTTACAATGATTCGTCACATTGTGTCTTTTATACGTTATCGGTAACGCTACAGTACTTACGACAAAAAGATGTAATACTCAGTAAAATCCAATCATATAAAAATAAAACACTACATTTTCAATCATTTCATTGCACACACAAGAGAAAAATACGTACAATTATTTTTGATATGACTGAAAAAGAAACAGTCTATAATATTTAACAAACAGTTGCTTACTTGTTGAAGCAGCAATGATGTGAAATGCTACCAATGAATTTATGAATATAACGTCATTGTATTTTTTGTTTTGTATCACAAAGAGGAAGCAACATGAATATTTATGTTTAATAACAAGCAGTGTCTGTTAAATGATGTGAAATGCTACCAATTTAAAATGCACAAATAGATCCAATAGTGCAATGTGTTTCTACGTTTTCAATTAACACTGCAATTCTAAAGATACAACTGAGAAAGACATCAATTTACGATACTTAATAAATCTAGCAAAATCATGACACTTATTTAAAATTTTTGTAGCACAGACAGGAGGAAAATACAACCAATTATTTCTGACATGCATAAAAAGAAAATGCAATAGTCTATAAAATATAACGAGCAGTTTTTGTCAAATGATGTAAAATCCCACCAATTTAAAATGCACAATAGTGCAATGTATTCTTTCTACGTTTTCAATTTACACGGCAACGTTTGTGAGCGAGATAGATCTCGGAAATACATCAATTTACATAAATACCTGGTACTGACTTGATACTTAGTAAATCTAGCAAAATAAAACACCATATTTTCAATCATTTCGTGGCACAGACAAGAGAAAAAATCTGACAGTTATATGCATAAAATAAATCTAATATATAAAATTCTCGTGTCACGGTGTTCGAACTTGAACTCCTCCGAAACGGCTTAACCGATTTTGTTGAAATTTTTTGTACTTATCCGGTATCTATGAGAATCGGCCAACATTTATTTTTCATCCCCCTAAATGTTAGGGGTAGTCCACCCCTAATTTTTTTTTTTTTTTTCGACGCAGACGAAGTTGCGTGGGGCAGCTAGTATTCTATAAAATATTCGTATAACGAGTATTTCAGACACTCGCTCTTAATGAGCAGTATTTATCCAATGAAATGCAATGATATCAATTTAAAATGCACAAATATCCACAATAGTGCAATTTATTTCTACGTTTTCAATTTACACGGCAACGTTTGTGAGCGAGATAGATCTCAGAAGAACATCAATTTGCAGTACACAGGTGTCTTTACGGGTTTCGTAGCTCCACTGTTGAGACATCGCTTTGTCGTCGATTTTCTTTGTAAGCACTTCCTCAGGTCCAGATGGGCATTACATGGTTCGATTTGGTTCATGTATTGAAGTGAAGATAGGATTTTCGTTATGTAAGCAACAATGAGTATGCTCACAATGAATATATTTATTGAAGTGAAATTTTTTGAAAGCAATTTTGTGATAGGAAATGGTTTAAATGGATTTTATACCTTGAACTTAAAACATAATTTGTTTTACTTACACTATTACTAAACGGGTGCTTACCACGACGGGTTCCAGTGGTACCGGCAAATGAACGAGAAAGAGGGTAGACAGATTTGTCTGCTCTTAAATGACCTGCACCCGCAGTTCCTCAGTCTTCCCGTGATCATGGCGCTTGAAACAGTGCTGAAATATCGGGACCGCTCAATTAAGAATAATCGTGGTAAGAACCCGTTTAGTAATAGTGTAAGTGATGTAGATAACTGCGAGTGTTTAAAGAAATTTATAATTTGTTTTACATCAAACCAGTTCAATGAAAAAGAAAACACAAACTTCAAACAAACTAATTAATCAGTCAACTCGTAAATTAATATAACATCTGCAGAATACATCCACAGGAATGTTATTTAATTATAATTTAAATGTTATTCGAAGTCGACGGCATGTGCATCGAATGGGTTATTGCTTAAGTAAAATTATGCCGGAGAGTCGGTCTGACATCTGTAGCGCTCGTAAAATCTGACTACCCTCAACTCAGAACACCGTGTTAGAATAATTGTTTTTAAAATCGTAATATTCATGTTGTACGTGAAATTCATTTTGAAATTTTATTGCCTATATAAAAGCACTTTAAGATATAATATGATTCTCATATTTTAGGATAAGTATATTGTGTAATGTTCAAAATATGTCTGCCTGCTATGCAAGAAACATTAAAATAAAATCAATAATAATCCTCTGATCTCTCAATTTTTTTTTTGAGACACCCCGTATAGCAGAGTACCGTAAGTCCCATTAGGTACTTATTCGTTGTTAATCAAAGAGTAAATAATAAACTTTATGCAAACATGAGAAGAAAGAAAAAAATGGGGCCATAATTTTAAAAACTCTTTATCATATTTTCAACTAAAACAATTTACATCACATGTTTAGAAGACCAAACAAAATGGTTTATTCCACTTGTGTCCTACAGCATTGTCGCAGAATGTTCTGAATGTACAACAACAAAGCTAAAACGGTCAAGCTAGACACGAGTATCCACAAGAGCATCTGCACACGACTTTGAATAACAAAGAGGACTATTAACATATCTTGATTGCCGTGCGCAATACTCACTTTGTTACTAATTAATCTATATCGAGATGATACAACAACAAAAAAAATTAAATGAGTAATCGTAATATGTTAAGTGAAAATTTGTTAATAAGTTTAAATCGAATGAATCATCTGGCTTTCTTATAATATGGTTTGTGCCAAATAGTTCAAGAAAGTGACTGGTTGCTGCGGTAAAAAGGTTTTAGATTTTTTGTAATAGTTGCATTAGCTTTATTTTTATTTGCATCAATAAAGAGAAATATTATGTACATAGTCTTCCTATTAAGTGTTATAAAAACTGGATACGGAATTCTAGATCCTAAAACTGAACTGTAAAATCCGACTAAAGTAATCTTTCTCTAGAGAATTAATCAATTAACAGAAATCAAAAGTCCATTACAAGTTTAAGAAATTAAGGTTCAAACTAATTCTTTAGCATTTTTTTTGTCTTTACTGAAGTTGTATCAACTCTTTAAGAGTTATTGTTCAAACTAAACGCATGAGTAGTATTGCAAACATACAAGATATAGATTTCAATCTCTTGATTGCCCCAAACGTTCCATTAATGTGTGTTATGAGCTTGTGGTGAAAATGATTTCATTTGTTAATTAACAGGAAATTAGCTCGTTGAGGTTGCTTTGATAATAAACTGCATTTCAAAATGATGTTAATGTGGACATTTCAGGGACTTCGATAGTTTGTTTTACTTAGGTAATAGTTAACATCATTTTTTAAAAGGGAATAATTATATGTGAAGTCCCAATCCGAATTAGTTAAGCGTGGTTAACTATGCTTGATACCTCTACTCAAGAGACCTGGTTCCAGAAGTAGGCAGTAATGGATTGTGACCGTTACAAAGTCATAAGGTTTACACGGCAAATAATATCTGACGGGGTGATAACAAGGGAAACCAACCTATTCACAAACATTCACCGTGCGGGTAGTTGGAAGTGGAGACTCGCTATAAATACAAGCGCTGGCCGCTGTTATCATTCATTCGTGTTTGAATTGTCGAGGCGAACGGACTTCTTGATGTAAAAGTAATAAACTGTTAAAACTCGTTATTTTGAAGTTTTTATTCAAAAGTATTGATCATCAAGTGCTCAAGTGGACATTGTGACGACATTCCTGACAAAACCAAACGAAGATCGACTAATTACAACGTCATTACACCTCAACACACTATTTACGCCGTCATATCTAATTTACATAATTATTTATTTCTTGACTTACTTTTTACAAAAACAATTAAAAATGACTAAATATAAGTAGTAAAGTTGATAGTAAGCACTTTTTTTTTGGGTTTGAAGAAATCATCGGATTGGGATGTGGGAGTTTAACCGCACTAAAACCTCCAACCGCTCACAGTCGGCGTCCGAACCCCAACTAAGGCCCTAACCCAGCACGGAGATATGCGGGACGGTTCGACGTGATACGGACTACGGCCTCATGATGGTGAGCACTGTCTAGGAATCGTTTGTTCGTCGATTATTTAAAGTAGTTTAAGTATTGACTGCACTTTTTCTCATTTACCTAATTATACAAATATTTGTCTGCTATATATATATATGTACTAGTTGACCCGCGCAACTTCGTCTGGATCACAGAGGGATATAATATATAGTCTATCCTTCCCCTTGAGCCTTCCTCGGTAAATGGACAATCCAACACTGAATTTTTCAATCGGACCAGAGGTTTTTGAGATTAGCGCGTTCAAACAAACAAACTCTTCAGCTTTATAATATTAGTATAGATAAATAATATAAAGCTATAACTTGTGATAATGCCAGTATTCAATACATTCCAATAAAACATAAAACCGCACGCATCGTTCGCACAGTGGAGTTTCGTTTGCCACAATGACCGCTACCGCCGCTCCCATTTCATGTCAATTAGCAAATGAGATTTACAACTATAAATTAATTTATTGTTGTACGAACTATACAAAATCACTTACAGATAGTAAACAGAAGTTTTAGTTTGGTTATGCATAAATTTATTATAATGACGAAAGATATAGGTACTTTTAAAAATGCATATGCTATTTTATATTTTAGGTATAGAGTATTTTTTGTTACAAAGGTTTGTCGAAAATAAGAATATTAAGTTTTAAATTAATTACATGTGTCGTCATTAATTGATGTTTTCTGTTACTTAAATTGCTTACTGTTGTAAGGCTACTACAGTTTTTTTTGCTTGAACTTGAACTGGAAATGAATGCTGATAAATTTTACTATCGTTTGCGATTTATGTTGTCTGATTAAATTAATAATTAAATATTATAAAACTATAAGCCAAGCCACTGATTTCTTGGGTTGTAGACCCCGCCTTCAGTGGCCTTCTGTCTTTTATGTTGTATTGTTGGAAAATGATTCCCTAAAATATAAAGTAAAAATAAGAATATTACTATAACTAAGTAATAAATTATTGTTTTAGTCTATAAATAAGAGTAATAAGTTTTATCTTGCCATTCAGTAAGTTTCCTTCGGTTAATTGCGAAGATAGAGGAAGAAGCCGTAAAACAAATATCGAGGTCAAGGATGTGGTCAATGCTGATTGTTTTCTTGCGTGTCAACTGAAAAACATTAGACATTATCATGTTGTATGTTTATCTATAATATCCATCGTATTAGCCTCATCTTTCGAGTAGGTAGGTATTTTTCTTAATGAATAAGTTTGATGGTTAAAAAGTAGCAGAAAGAAGGGTTTTTAAAGTTTGAAAATAAAGTAAATATTAATGAAGTATGGAGATAAATTTAAAATGGTTAATATAACTTGATTTATTGAAAGAACAACATGATCTTGCGAATCGAATGAATCGAGATGTGAAAAAGAGATGACTTGTTGATAAAGAATCGATATGGACGTGTTGTACTTGAGTTTTCAGGACAATACGACAAATTGATCGAAAGCTCAACCTTCCCCGATCCCAACACGATCCGAACAGACACATTTCGACAAAAGGATCTCGGTTTCAATCACAAATTCTAACTTATTATTTATTATTTATTTATTTATTTATTTATTTACTTTAACAATCAAACAAGTACAGTTAAGTCTTAGATACTAATTAATCTAATGTAAAGGTATAATTTTTCTGTAATTATATTACTTAACCGTTGTGGAACTCTGTCCCTCACACTAGGTAAACCTGTGTCGTGAGGTTACAGAAGATCCGCTCGGAAAAAAATAATAAAGAAAAAGAAAACACTCATGTACAAACAAATTAAAAAAAAGTACACTCATTATAAACTATTTATCTATCTTAAAAATTTCTAAAGAAAGCTGCATTTAACTCAATGTGTGTTGTGTTTTATATCTGTGTGAAATTGTATGTGTAGTGTTGTTATATAATAATTATATATTATGTATGGTTAAAATAAAATATATATAAT
The DNA here is from genome assembly GCA_030269945.2 of Trilocha varians. Classification (NCBI taxonomy): domain Eukaryota; kingdom Metazoa; phylum Arthropoda; class Insecta; order Lepidoptera; family Bombycidae; genus Trilocha; species Trilocha varians. The sequence goes on from AP028259.1 coordinate 3,373,446, forward strand.
AATTATTATTATTACTGTGGAGTGTTATGTCTGTGTTGAAGTACTTAATACACGATATTTATTTATTAAACACCCGTATAGGTGAGGCCTCGTGACCCGCCCGATGGTAAGCGGCCACCAACGCTCATGAACCTCTTCAACGTCAGGGCAACGACATCAAGCAAAATCTACATTCTAATGTATTCTTGAGATCAGCTTTTCGGTGTCTTCGTAGTTTAAAGTAAGCAAAAATGTTGTGATTGATTTTTTACAATTGTATTTGTTGAGGAGTAAAATGGGGACTTCTTTGCTTACTGTATTGTATATTATAGGACCTATTTTGTTTATAGACTTTCTTCCGAACAGAGTGCGTGAGGTTGTTGTATGAAATATAATGTCTTTCCGTCTCTTTTTGGCGCTTCTTTTTGTGTGCTCTTCCTGCACCTTACTATGTTGTTTCAGAATGACTGCTCTAATATACAACTGCCTTACGGATAGCAGAGACAGCTCTTTATATAGAAGCTCAGTAGGGTGACGCCTAGGTTTGAAAAGAGCCACTTTTAGTAAGGATCTTTGTGATTTCTCAACTTGTAGGAGATGCGTTTTGGCTGCGATGCCCCACGAAGCTATACAATATTGTAGTAAAGATTGTACTAAAGCGTAATATATAACTTTAACAGTGTCTAAAGGTGCAATGTGTCTGAGATGCTTAAAAATATAGATCAACTTTCTTACTCTGCTTGATATGTTACTAGTATGTGGGACCCAGGAGAGATGTTTATCTATTGTTACACCAAGATATTTGATCGTGTCGGAGAAGGATAGTGCAGTACAAGTACAGGGTCTTGTTGTATCACAGCTCTCTTTGTGCAACCCAACGTTGAGAGTGGTGCTTGGCTCTGTCCTTACGTTGATTGAGAAAGCTATACACTTGGTTTTGTCTGCGTTAAGGGATAATAGGTTCTCTGTCAACCATGCATTTACAACTTTGAGCTGTCTATTTGCCGACTTCACAGCATCAGTCCAGGAGGTACCTGTGAAAATGATGGCAGTATCATCAGCGTAGGAGATAATCCTAGCGTTCCCCAAATCCAAGTTGCACAGATCGTTCATGTAAATTAGAAACAGTGTAGGGCCCAGTATACTTCCCTGTGGTACTCCAGTAGATAAATCTGCTTCTTGACTAATGTGAACACCCACTCTTGTCACCTGTCTCCTACCCTGGAGATAACTAGAAAACCAGTTCAGCATCAGACCTCGGATACCAATGGTGTCAAGTTTTTTAACAAGTATGGGTATTGATACGGTGTCAAAGGCTTTTGCCAAGTCCAGAAATATGCCCAGACACTTTCTGTTGTTGTCGATGTTATCGATTATGGTTGACACTAACGAAGAGACTGCGTCATCGGTTGACAGTCCGCTTCTGAACCCGAACTGGTTTTTAGACAGTATGTTGGTTTTTTCGAGGTATTGTACGAGACGTTTATTTACAATCTTTTCGAGTACTTTTGAAAGTGTTGGGAGTAGTGAGATTGGCCTATAATTTTGATAGCAGTTTTTGTCACCTGATTTGAAAATTGGGCAAACTATAGCTTTTTTAAAACAATCTGGGAAAATTCCCTGTTCAAGACTGGCGTTGCAAATTAGGGTGATAGGTTTTAATATACTAGTTAAAGTTGTTTGAATGAGTTTTGGTGTAATGTTGTCACAGCCTGGTGCCGAAGTTTTTTTAAGGCTTTTTACTATTTGTTCCACCTCTGTCTCGTCCGTCGGAAACAATGCGAAAGAAGATAATGGACTAATTTGATTTTGCTGAGTTGATTTCGGTATTGGTGCATATTTATGAGTTGAAGATAAAATTTTTTGTGTTGTGTTCGGGCCTACGCTAGCGAAGAAATTATTTATTTCGTTTATAGTTTGAGGAATATCTGTAGAATTTTCAAGAAGAGTGTCGTTACCGTCCTTTTGTTTATTCATGTGACAAAATTTCTTTATACTGTTCCAAGTGTTTTTTATATCATGAGCGTGAGTTTGTAACTCAGATCGCTCATGTGATATTTTCAAATCTTTAAGTAGGTCATTGCAAGTATTTCTATAATTGGTGTAAAATGATTTGATGTCCGTATCATTCGGGAATTTTTTGGATTTTTTGTGTAGTTTGTCGCGGTTTTGAATGCATTTTAAGAGACCTGATGTCATCCATGGTTTGATGCAATATTTAGATCTCGGGATTGGTTTTAACGTTTTGTGTTTATTCGTTATGGTTGTCAAGAGAGAAATAAATTTGTCCGTCGCTCTGTTAACATCGGACATGTCTAGAATAGAATCCCATTCTATATTTGATAATTCTCGAGTTATTGCTTCGTAATCTAGTATTGTAATTGTTTTTTTAGGTGAGTATGTTCTGTTGAATTTGTGTAACTGTAAAACTATAGGCGAGTGATCTGTAATTATTGCCGGAAAAACATACACAGAAGAAGGATTTTTTGTTTTCAAAATAAAATGGTCCAAACAATTTTTTTCCCTGGTTGGTAGTGTGTGACACGGCAATAGCCCATGTGTAGCAAGCAGCGTTAGGTAATCGTAGGAGTTTTTGTCTGAGCTGTACTCTTTAATATCTATGTTTATGTCTCCCGTTATTATTATATTCTGTTTGTTTTTGTTATGTTCGAGTATATGGTTCAGTGATTCGTAAAAGGGGGACATGTTTTGAAATCTGGGTGACCTATATATGGCTATAATAGTAGTTTGTTCGCCAATATCGATCTGTAAACAGCTTGAATCCTGCACTAATGGTTCCGTAATATGCACTTTTCCAATACTATCCCTTACAAAAGTAACTACACCGTCGTTTTGATTTAAATTGTTTTTCGTGTAAGCTGTCAGGTAACCCGGCAAATTTATTGGTATGTAATTATCTTTTAGCCAACACTCGGTACAGATTATTATGTCAAAATTGTGTTTGAATCTAGATATAAAAACTTCTAGTTGGTCAAAATTTTTGTTGAGGCTCCTGATGTTTACCGTGACAACAGACAGACCACACTCATCAGGTGTTACCAAGTTATATTCCTCTGGGTCGTCCAGTGAGCACGATTTTGAGACACTGAAATTATCAATGTCTTCTACGATGTCATTAAAATGCATGACTGAATGTATTTATGTAAATAATGAAAAAAAATAAAAAGAATATCAAAATCGTACTCACCGATCATCCCACGTCGAGGAAAGTTTATGGTTTTGGATATCGCGTAAAAAGATGTGTAGTACTTGTATAATTTAAAGGGAAGCACTTCCTTGTGTTTTATGTAAAGTATAAAATAAGAATATATGTGAAATATAAAAGTGTAGTTATGTATAAATAATGAATTACAGTGTGTATATAAGTTGTGGACAGTAAAATCTCTTGTAGTAAATCTTAGTATTAATGTAATATGAAAACAAACTAATTCTAGAAATACAAAATAATAAACAAAACTAGTTTCAATAAAACAAGGGACTGATGCTAGTCATGTTTTGGATGTCGTGTTCATGATTTTATTTAGCTGATTTTCTGACTTTATTTCGATCGCCGGCGTACCCTCTTCCCTTCTTACAAATACTCTTCCTCGTGTAGTCCAGCAGAAATTAAAGATCTTTTGCTTCACAGCATTACGTGAGTGATAGAAGATTTCTTTACCTTTCTTCGAAAGTAAGTCGCTTATGTAGATATTCTTCTTGACACCAGCAATGTTAATATTAGTTGTGTTAAAGGGTTCGTCTTTATGATTGTTGTTGTATTTTTTTAAGGCTTTCATCAGCAAAAGTTTACTTCGGAAGGTTGTAAACTCAGCCACGATTGTTCTTGGCTGCGAGTTTTTAGACGGAAGTCTGTATAGATTTTTAATCTTAGTTTCATAATCCAGTTGAGTGCCCAGGATCCTAAATATATTTTGTAAAGCGTTCTCTGCATCTTCATTAGATTCTGTGGGCATGTTTCTAATTTCGATGCTAGTTTCAAACATTTTTCTTTGCATATACTCGATCTGGTCTTCTAAAGTTATGACATGTTCTAAAGATTTTATTTTATCCTCCATGATCTGAACACGGGAGCCTAAGGCGTCATGTTGTTTACTGAGTTCAGATACTGTGTTTTTTAAATCCAGACTTAGTGATAATAAGTCATTATTTTGATGTTGTAGTAGTTTTATGTCGTCTTTTATCTCTAATAGTTGTTCTTGTTGTTGATCCTTAAATTCTCTGAACATGTTCTCCATATTTTTCAAAAATATACTCAGTTCATTAGAGGTCCCTTTATGTTCCTCTGGATCTTGGTTGTATTTACGTTTTTTGATTGACATAGCAGTAAGTTCAGACTCCAGCAACTCCGGTGTTCTATATAATTCAGGAGTAGAAAATGCTTCTCCGATTGGCCTAGGTGGAGTCCGCATCATTTTATTGTGAGTAGTCATTTCTGGGTCTTGTTTTATTATTAGTCCGCACTAGGAACTCAGATTGTTATAACTCGCTGTTTAGGCGAGATTGCGTACCACACGGTTGGAGCAGTAGTAATCGTCGCCGCGCCGATCACAGGTGTTCAAGTTCGATCCCAGCAAAAACGCGTAGAAAATGCAAAAAACAGTTGCACTCACGCGCCTCCCGGACCCCGCACGACGCACGCGCCCGCAAGAAGAATCGAATTGTTGAAAACACAGTGGTCCCGCTCTCGACACGCCTACTAGGCGGAGCTTTCGGTAAGAATCGTTAAAGTTAGACAAGGAATTGATTTAGTTTAGGATAGCCAATGACAAAATTTATAAGTTAAATATTTGTGAACACAGGTGAGCAACAAATAACACGACTGTAGTAGAAGACAGTTCCGAGCGAAGTCGTCGAATTACATCTAATAACTGCGGTTGATTGACTTTTGACAAAATTAATTTTCCACTGGATAAACCGGCTGTCAAAATTGTCAGGTCTCTTTTCTTATTAATTACGAAGGGGAATTAACTGATTATCCTTTGACGGTTACAATTATTGGGCTCTGAATCTGATGTAAGCGGTTCAGGAGTTATGTAAATTGATGTCACTTTGATTAGGGCTGAAAGCGATAGTTTGAACGGTGCATGTTGGTACTGATAATTGAGGCTGTGGTTCACGATTGATTATAAATTATAAAACGAAGTCCTAATTCTGAGGATGGCTATTTTTATTTATTGAGAATTGCATTTTTAATCGAGTATTTTCTTTAGGATGGCGCTGGAAATTAAGAAGTAAAAAATCATATTTCTTAGTTGTTTTATGGAAAATGTAGTCAGCTTATGTTCAAGTTATTTTTACATGGGCTAATACAGAAATGTCACGAATTAATATTATAAACTGTAATATTAAATACCTACCTACTGTACTATAATTCAATAAAAATAAAATACATTGCAATTTTAGAACAACATTTTTTGGGAAGCAATTAAATCAAGCATAATTCGATGAAACCACACAGAAAAGCATCGAAAAAAATTCTAGAGTCAATTTTGCGGTTCGATTTTACAGTATCGAGTAAAAACTGTAAACAGATTGACCGATGCCGTTCAAAAAGTAATCGTTTCGCCGTGTTGGTTTTGTGTTTCGATTCTCTTGTGAAACCACAGCCGAATCGGAAAAACGATTGACAATTTGCCAATAGTCGGATGTGTATGAATGTTGACTGGACATTTTAGTTGTGGAAATCAAATTTGTATTTTTCATGAATCTTTATTTATAACATCGTTCGTCTTTTTTCTTTATTCGTTATGAAAGATTGAAGTAGTCTTTAATAGTAGGAGTTGATCCCAAAACCTTGTTCACCTACTGTCGCACCACCTACTGAGATAAAATGTACTCTATGTGTTATTATAGTTATACAATAATTGTCATTTTTCATTAATATACTTTGTCGTTTTTGCGTGAAAGTCTAACAAGCATTCATACATCAATTATTATAAATTATCGCTTTTACAATATTTGTAGAATTTAATTTTATTAAGCAGTTATTAGAAACAAAAAATATTTCGATAATATAATAAATGGAGAGAAAATATATTGCGCCACAGTTCCGACCCCATTTCAATGGGATAAGGTTAAGTCAATGAAGAAGCAGATAGCTCACAGCTTAAATTGGTTCCAATCGTCTGAAACATCCATAAAAATCAAATACCATAAAACTTAACCAGCATGCACAAAAGAGACATTCAAAGTACTACCACGCTAGGGACAGTTTACCACAGTTACAGTAAACGCTTAAAGATTATCCTTCGTTCCACATACCCCATTCGACCTAATTGCCAATTAACGCTTTCCATTGATCCATTTTTTAGGTTCCATTAGCCTTTAGACGCCCCTTTAGCTTCTATTGACGGAGATCAAACTGCTTACCTCCCAGTTACCTGATTAAGCAAAAAGATAAGTTCCGTAGTTGAGCAAGGAAACGTGAATTTGTAGATTGAAGCAGTTTTTTCTTAAAGGCTGATTAGTACAGGTTTTTAGTTTGGTTGGGGCTAGATGAAATTAGAAGATAAAAGGGAGAGCTTCTTTGATAGTGAGATACTTTTAGGGAATGATAATCTATCAGAAATTGTATTAATAAAGATAGCTATAATTTACGTTAATTTGAAATTTTTTAAATTATTATTTTGTAACCGCAACCAGCGTTATATAATAAACTAGCTGGCCCACACAACTTCGTCTGCGTCACATAAGAAAAGTAAAAATACACATAAAAATTTTCTCACCGTTTAAACCTTCCCTGGACTTCTACGAATATTTCAAGACTAAAATAAGCCAAATCGGTTCAGTCGTTCTCGAGTTTTAGCGAGACTAACGAACAGCAATTCATTTTTATATATAAGAAGATATGTCGGTTGGGGGTGACATATAACATTAAGCTGAGTTCCGACTGGTTTGTGATGAAAACTTATTTAATCCATGTTTGTTTTTTTAATTTTTCATTTTTGTAATTGTAAACCTGTTTTCATCACAAATAAACGATGTCTATGTCTAAATCTAATATATAAAATTGTCGTGTCACGGTGTTCGAACTTGAACTCCTCCGAAACGGCTCGACCGATTTTGATGAAATTTTTTGTGCTTATCCGGTACCTATGAGAATCGGCCAACATCTATTTTTCATCCCCTAAATGTTAGGGGTAGTCCACCCCTAATTTTTTTTTTCGGCGCAGACGAAGTTGCGCGAGTCAGCTAGTATGTTATAAAAACTTTTTAAAGCAACTGTCAGTTCGTTTAATATGTACAAACATAGATGAGCAAAACTGCACCCATATGATGATACTAGTACTAGTATAAAACCAATATCCTCCAACACGAAGTTGATAATATCAATATTCCTATTAAATCATTTTCTAATTGCTATTGCAATTACAATTACCTTTGAGGTCTATTCAATTTAGAACAGTGATTGAAATTGGTATATTCACGATGCATCAATTGAAGGACGATATTGCTATCAGACTTATTGGATGTTTAGCTAGAAATACTTCATTTTAAATATTAATTGGGGACGGCGCGGTGGGAAAGAGTGCCGAGCGCGTAACGCGACACGCCGTCCCTCCAAACCCCGTGCTGGGTTCTGGCCTCAGCCGGAGTTCGGACACTCGTTCGGAGTGTGAGCGGTTGGAGGTTTTAGTGCGGTTCAACTCCCACATACCACACCCGCGGGGCGGGTGGAGATCCGGTGATTTCCTCCAACTAAAAAAAGGTAATTAGGAACTACCAGGTTATGCAATAAAAATGCTAAAACGTAATAGTAGAATTTCAAAAATTTACTTATTTTATAGTTGTTATATCATTGCTGCAGTTGATTTAGCCAAATTGTTAAAATTTTCACCCGATTTTCTATAGTAAGATAACATAGATATAGTTATAAAAAATAACTGGAAACAACTATACTTATTAACAACTAGCTGGCCCACACAACTTCGTCTGCGTCACATAAGGAAATTTTTTCACCGTTTAAACCTTCCCAAGACTTTTACAAATATTTCAAGGTTAAAAAAAACCAAATCGGTTCAGTCGTTCTCGAGTTTTAGCGAGACTAACGAACAGGAATTCATTTTTATATATAAGAAAGATTAAACTCCCAAAAATACAGCACAAAAAAACCTCTTCAGAACATAAAATATGTAGTACATCTATAGATTTAATAATTTACATACACAAGACATAATCTTTTCGAGCCGTTCAGAACGCCGATGCTCATTCAGATCACGTATTTTTACATTTGGCTTTCCATACATAACATAGAAATGAATCCGTTGGTGGAAACTAGAGTTCACCGTTTCTATTTTATTTATTTATTTAAACTTCATGCACAAAATAGTGTACATAGGCGGACTTAATGCCATAAGCATTCTCTACCAGTCTACCTTTAGGTCATGGAGAGATGATTGAAGGTAGGCAAAACAAGTCTATTGCAAATATAAAAAAATAAAAAAAAAATTGCGAGCTTTAAAGCTTAAAAATTTTAAATAAAACTTGCTAAAATTAAGATTATATAAATATGAGTAACAATACAACATACATACTACAAATACATAAATATATACATACATACTGGAATCATACAATACACAATATACAGGGTGATTTGTTAGACAGGGTACACATTGCAGGAGGGTGATGAGTACTCTGTTCTAATACGGAATATTACAAAAAATAAGTAAAATTACAAAATATATATTTTTTAAAATCTAAATTCGACAAAACTACCTCAAACATAAGCAATTTCGGATTAAAGAGTGTTGACTAATGACCTCTAGTGATCTCGCGCACCCACACCTCCGCCACTCCCATCAGCTGTCGAAAAACCATCATTTTGCAAGAATTTTAGATATTTTTAAGTTGCGATTACTAAGGCATTAAGCCATATTCTTTGGTAATAATATTTTTACTGGTCGTATTTAACCATCAGCTACCATGACCTTCAATATGTACCCTCACTAGGAAATCACCCTGCATACATACATACATACCACATATATACTTATTGTGATTGATTGTGATGCTTATTCAGATCACGTATTTTAACATTAGGCTTTCCATACATAACATAGAAATGAATCCGTTGGTGGAAACTAGAGCTCACCGTTTCTATTCTACTGTTTACTTTGCAATTTTTATTTTACCGAACACAGTTTTCAATACAAAAGTTTGCGCCGAGTTTGCTAGACTTTGTACGTGCAATTTTCGTTTTATTTTGTTTCGGAATAGGGTCTGTTTTAGGAACTAATAGAAAGTTCTGATTTCGGTCAGGGTTTATTTTCCGGCTTATGAAGAAAGTAGCTGTAACAAATAATAGGTCCAGTAGGAAGTATAAGTGATGGCTGCTATATTTTTTTTTGTTGGAGGAAATCACCGGGTATGTGGGAGTTGAACCGCACTAAAACCTCCAACCGCTCACACAGCGTCCGAACCCCGGCTGAGGCCATAACCCAGCACGGGGTTACGAGGGACGGCACGACGCGTTACGCCCACGGCACTCTTTCCCGTCGCGTCGCCCCCATGGCTGCTATCAAGAAATAATATCATCACACAGGCTGGGAAATAACCAAAAAATGATATTATTTTAGTAATCGTTTCATAGTTTTTCGTTAATATAATTTTGTAAAGTAGTCATCGGAGCACCATTAAATTGAAAGTTTAAACCAACTGTATGATTAAAATTGTTTGAAATATTCTTCGAATGTTAATGGCCACTGTTAATAGCTACTACGATAATATACTAGTTATCTAAATAAATATTCCAAATTCCATTTTTATAAACCCTATGAGTATTTTATATCCAACTAGTCAGGGCGCTTTTAATTTCCAATTTTTAAATGTACCATTTAAAAGTTATTTTACTATGAAATTAAGATTGGTCAACATTATGAAGACAGGACCAAAGAAAACGTCCACGTCAGCCGTTACCTCACGAATTTCATACAAAAAAGGATATCTTAGCCGGACGCAGGTAAATATGAACGTTTCGCCGAACTAGGCAGTAAATCGGTTCCCGTGGCCTCCAGTTCAGGACCCCAATAACTGCCTGTTCCTACAAAATGTGGCTTCAAAATGTACCAATTTACCCTTCCGGTAGCCTCGGGGAGAATCTTCGGGTAAAGAGGTCATTCAATCTCCAGTTTTCCGGAGAGGTACAGTTATTTTTAAACGAAATGTAAGGATGACGGTCCTGTCTTGCCAGGTAGCGTGAAGTAAGATTTGAGGTTATATTTTACTGTGATGGCTGGTAATGAATGTCGTGGTGCGTAGTTGTAAAAGTTTATTTAAAAATGGGAATATTAGTTGATAATTTTGTAGGAACTGTCAACCAGAGGTATGAAATAGTAGATAGAAGAGGTATTTTTCTAATAAAATTATCCGGTATAAAATGTCATGTAGAGTTTATAAAATGTAGTAACTATAAGTTTCTTAAAAAAAGAAAACTATTATATACATGGATTCTAAAAGAGTGATAATTTAATTTTTTGCTAATAATAATGTACTTTATACCAGAAAGATTTTAGCTTGTACTATAAATATATAAGATATATTTATTTAGATAGACACAATTGCTTGGATTAATTTCGGGATTGCTTAGATATGTATATGAGGAGCGTGGAACCCGCCGGCTGCTGCTAAAAGCCTGTCAGCACCGCTTTACCTTTGTACACATGCGTGTGTAAACAATCTATTAAATATTATTAATATATAACTATATTATAGTTACATACACTTATAATATAATATTTATTTATTGGTTAAATATTTGATAAAGTTTTGTCGATTTTTAATTTAGAAACGAATACATGCAACTGCGTTCGACAACATAAATTTTTTGAACATTAACTTTATAGACTTATTAAAATCTTTCAAAAAAGTTTTAAATATGGTAATAACATAATTTATAGTTCTTTTCTTCATCGTAAAATATAAGTTTTTAATTAGAATAGTCATAAAATAGCAAGGAGCTGACGTCTTTTACAAGAATGTCGCAGATTAATGAAGCTGCCTTCGCTGGCTGCTAAAAAACGACTTCAGAACGAGAAAAAAGAAACTAACTTGTTTAGCCAGACTGTAATTGCGACGAGGGCTTACCAAGATAAGCTCGTTTCTTTTTAATTTTCCTTCTGGAAATTACTTGAATTCCCTCGTTGAATAAATAACGACTGCACTATATATACAGAGGTACATTTTACAATTTTATCTTAAATGCTCGGTTTGTTGAAGTTTGATTAATTTGTGTTACGTTTCTTGTGGTAAATGTAATGAGATATGGTGCTAGTAAATTCTTATAGGAGTGTACTTTGTTAGTATATTTTGGTGTATGAAATTATTTTTCTTTTTGAACTCTTAAGGCGCTAGCTTAGCATTAAAGAGGTTCTTTTGAAATTCTCATTGTTTTGTAAATAATATGTGAAATTACTATCATGCATTTTCAACGGGTTCTGAAGACTTCAGATCAGTCTTCTCGTGATCATGACGTTTGCAACAACGTTGAAATATCGAGACAACTCAATTAATGAAATGTAGTGTTAAGAACCTGTTGAAAATGCATGATAGTATTATAGAAAACCGCGAGTGTCTGAATAAGTTTATAATATGTGATATTGTTGATATTTTCTTCAAAAAATCTCACTCGAAATATTTTTTTTTTTTTTTGGTTTCTAGTATACGTAATTTTATGACGCACACTATTATAATTAGAATCTAGTCTAATTCAGACTAATAAGCAATTTTGTTTTAACCTAAATTACTAAATGATTTTATGCTAAGAATGTGAAATAAAATATGACAATTGGTGTGGCGTATAAAGTGGACTGTATTATGTTTGTAGGCGTTGATCCGGGCTTCTCAATTTCGACCTGGATTAATTTCAAAAACCATATACACCGACCGATACACATCAATAATAAAGTATTCCGACTTACCTCTGCTAGCCGGACCGATGCTCGATGGATGAGATTCTTTCTTCTAGGCGGCCGCCGTTAATCACAATTTTAATCCGATATAATTATTATTTTTTCCGACGACAAACGATACGCGTTGCGTCGGGAACCGAAAGACAATAGTAAAGAAGTGACATCTGTCAGTGCTAGGTTTTTGAAATTAAACCTCATTGATCAAAATTGAATATTGCCCGAACAACAATAAAAAATATTCTTTATAGGAAAAGAATCACTATGTAACTGATGGACCGATATAATAAAAGCCAACGTAAAATGTAGTTTTTGCAGCCAAAAAGTTCCATTACTGAACAAATATGATAATCCTTTCCATTGTTCACGATGAAGCCATGTTAGTTTTCCTGATTGAATGGCAGACCAATTTTCGCTCGCTAACTGTCCGAATCGTGAATACATAGTGTTAAATAAAGTTTTCAACTTGGGCATTAATTGGTGTAACTGCTGGCTTTCAATTTTCGCACACCATTTCCCGGCATTTCTCTTTTTAATTAAGTTAATATTAGTTTATGATACGGTCTAAATTTGAGGTTGTTATAAAGTGACATTTTAGTGGTGAGCAAGACTGAGTTTTATAGTTTTCTGTGATAGGTTAGTTATTCGATTGGATTTATATTTTTAGTGAGTGTTTTAGTTTAGTTTTTGTTAGGAAACTAGTTCTTTATGCAGATAGTTTTGTTTTAATCTTTTGCATTTTATGATTATATGATATATGACGGCGTAAATAGTGTGTTGAGGTGTAATGACGTTGTGAACAGTCGATCTTCGTTTTGTTTTGATAGGAATGACTTCACAATGTCCACTTGAACACTTGATGATCAACACTTTTGAATAAAAACTTCAAAATAACGAGTTTTAACAGTTTATTAGTTTTACATAAAGAGGTTCGTTCGCCTCGACAATTCAAACACGAATGAATAATAACAGCGGTCAGCGCCTGTATTTTTAGCCACTCTTCACTTCCAACTACCCGCGCGGTGAATAGGTTGGTTTCCCTTGTTATCACTCCGTCATATATGATTATTTATTTATTTAAAGGAAGACCTACAGCTAAAAATTACATGATAAAATTTACAAAGTATTATGATATGATTATAAATATTCCCAATTTACCATTTTGTTTTAGATTAGACAAGTGATTTTAGAGTTATGTTTCAAATTGCAGGTTTTAATGATTCGATTTCGATGAATCTATCTCGTTAGAAAGCATAAACCCTGGACGTAATTCATTGAACACAAATATCTCACCAGCAATTGTTGTGCTATTATTGAAAAATGTAAGTGGGGCCTTTTAATTTTTATATGAAATATTCCCTGTCCACTTGTCTATTATAATTAGGAAACCAACAATTTTGAAATTTCTATCTTATTTAAGGAAGCATAGAAATTAATATTCTTTGCACGTAATTTTGTAGATAACGTCACGCTAACTCGGCTTCTGAATATTTCAATATCGGGATGTACAGACGTGACTTAGAACTTTTATTATACATATACATACACGTGGAAGTTAGACGGTCGCGTGTATGAAGTTTGTTCCGTTAATGTCTAATTGGTTTTGTTGAAAGTATGATTGATATGTTTTTGATTACCTTTATATATTTATGAACGGTAATAAATGACAGTAAATTATTGTCTTTTCCTTGTAGGTTGCCGAACTAACGGGATAAGCGGTTATTATTATTATTTATTTATTTATCAATCATCTTAGGATCACAATACACAATATACAATTAAAACATTAAAATAAAGATAATTAATTCAAACAAACATTTCATCATATAAAAATTAATATAAATTATTAAAATATGGTATAAAATTTTGATCATTAAATACAAAACTGACTATAATCATTATATTAAAGTAATAAATAAAATAACATTACATAATCGGAATAAAGTTGATGTTAGGTAAACTGTAATTAAATTAACAATTCAATCATAATGTAAATAACTACTAGTAATAATATGGTGGTGGTAAACCTTAACTAAAATAATATTTTATTGTCTGTCCGTAAATGAAGCAATGAGCAGTGATTAAGGTACAGACAATCAAACCGTTCTGCAAAAGCTACCAGGATGGTGTTGGCGCTGGCCCGCACGCACCAGGGATGCACACCTCTTGCGCATAGTTGCATAAGTAACTGTAAGGTTATAGTAACCGTCGCTGATGGATCTCCCGCCTGAAGAAGGAGAAGACATAGTAATCGAGAAATAACGGGTAGGGAAGCTTATTCCATCCGCGCCTGTGCGTTCTGTACTGTACTGTAACAACCCATTACTGCCCACTGCTGAGCTCAGGTCTCTTCCGAAGAGGGGTTAGGCATAGTCCACCACGCTTGCCTAATGCGGATTGGGGACTAAACATATCTTCAAAGGATTTTTAGAACCCTTTTCCGATATGCAGGTTTCCTCACGATGTTTTCCTTCACCATTTTTAGCCAGTGCTGTTGTGAAAAATTGCACATAAATCTTTTTCATATTAAGATTTAGAGGTACAAGCCGGCCGGTTTTGAACCAGCAGGCGAGCGCTTCAACCACTCGGCCACCACGACTACTACTCAGCCACCATGACAACTGTGCGTTCAGGTATTTGCAAATAAAGTAGTTTTGTAATGTGCTTATGTATTAAATTAAATGAGCATGAGTAATCGAACATTTCATTGCAATATTTACTGGCTATAAATTGCTTCAGAATTAAAATACAATAATTATAGGTTAATCCAGATGCTATTCTATGCAATGCTTAACTTCCATTCTCCACTCACACCAAATACAAAATACAAAATAATTTATTTTCAAACATAAAAACTAATTTACATGAGGAGTTCAACAATGGCCCCCGCACTAGGCTAGGCCTGTATCGCCAACATTTGTACCAGTCCCAAACATCCTCATAAACCTACATTTAGATCTATAAATAACTAAAATCTTCAAAGACATAACTTTGACAATATGAAATAGAAGCCACGATACTGTCACTAGTTCATTATCGCGAAACTAAAGCTCGGATCCCGTTCTTGGCCATTGTCTCTGATATCTTATATCTTGGGAAGTTTGAAACGCTTGTACTAGTTTGACAGAACTTGATGTTAGATGCGTCAAACCGACATTGTTGTTCGTTTTCAACTGGAAATCTTGCAGGGGTATCAAAGGAAGTAATTTGAGGTTTTATTGTAAATTAATAATGGACTTAAGTAGGTTAAACTACGATTTATTGACAAATACAAAGTTAGAACTATGATTTATGATAGTTTGAAATATCGTCTACTGTCTATGGTATACCTACATCATCTTACTGAATATCAAAATAAATATTTTATCATTTATTACTTTTAAAATTACAAATTATCTTAAATTGCCATGCGCAATTTCGTTTGCGTCATACATAGAAATTATATTATCAACACGTTTTCAGGAATGGACTTCGGGTTCCTTAAGCTATCTTTACTTATTTTTTAATTACTCACTTTAGCTTGTTAAGGAAATATAAAAAAAAACTAAAAGCAGAAGGCTTGTTTATTTGTATCTCTAAAAAACGTTTATTTTAAAGATCGTACACGTTTGCTGTAGGACATTGATTTCCCGGCTCTGTGTCTAAGAAATTGCTGTAATTGCTACTCTTGGCAAGCTGGTTGGCAATTGCAGGCTGTTGTAATACTCAAAGAGCTGGAAATTCTCCGGAGAATACTTTGATGCATTATTTATCCCTTCCTCACACATAAGGACAAGATGGAAGAGAGAGAATTATCTTTACTACGATAATAATAAACACGTAAGACAAAACATCATGGTGGTGATTATCCAATCCAGGAATAAATGTTATCAAGTTCAGTTATATTTAAGAGGCAAGAGCTTGAAATAACTGTTAAGAACTAGGATAGACTGTCGGAAAATAATAAATTTAATGCTGTTGTTCCATTAGAGTTAAGAACTACGACCAGGAATAGACTCCCATCCACGGTGTTTCCGGAGCGCTATGACATGTCTTTTTTTAAACGAGGTTTAAGAAAAGTCCTGTATGGGTAGGTGATAGATGACGGCCCCTCTTTGCTCTGGCATTGCAGTGGTTCATGAGCGACGGTAACCGCTTACCATCAGGTGGGCCGTAGGCTAGTGTATCTATTAAGCAATAAGAAAAAAGGTGGCCCGTTGGCTCGTCTGCCTACATGGCAAAAAAAACTGTAGGTAGGTGCAAGCTGTGCGGTACAAATATTTTTTCTAGTGGAATCGCGATCAGTAATGAATCCAACGTAACACATGAATTGCTGTTGCATACTTTTGTTTGCGCACACTGGGATGAACTCGCGTCTTTTGTTTAAATATGTTCGCACACAAATCGTCGCCTCAGTGCTTGTTTGGCCAATCTGACATTTTTTACGAAAATTACTTTTTAATGCAGTATCATAAAGAATAAAATTTCCATCCGACTGGTAAAATATTAAATTCTAAAACAATAAAAATCTCATTTAAATTTTTTTCTCAACACGGCACTTAACGAAAATTCCGTGCTTGTTTGCTGTCTCCTGTAAAATTTGCTCTAGTGCAGATTGGCCAAACAAGCACTGAGGCGACGAAATGTCATTTACAATAGTTACGCATATCAAGATTCGTGTAGGAAATGTTTGTGAAAAAAATTAAAATGATTGTAAGCAAATTTAAATGAAATTACGCCATAAAACTGCAGGTTTTGGTCGTATGTTTAATATTATAATTAAGAAAAAAAAACAATCATTAAAGTTTGGTCACATCCTAAATTTACTTAGGTAAACTCAATTACGACGAAAACAGACCAAACAAACAACTAATTTACATCTCATCTCGTTTTGTCTCATAATAAAAATGTCAATTACCTATTCAGTAAGTTTAAAATGGACAAACTTTTCGTTACGCTCCATTCCTATGAAGGCTTTTTTAACGCGCGACATTATTAATTCAATAATGTGCGTATTCAATTTAAACCTCAATTCCGTTAAGCTAAGGCTCAAAATGTAATACTCAGATACATTTTTAGCTTAGTGTGTGTGTCTTTTAGGACAATAAACCTACCACAATTTATTGGAATCAGTCATATTTTCTTACACACTAAAAAAAATGTCTATTCCGCTTATATAATATCTTAATAGGAAATATTGTCAATATTATTGCAGACAGCGATACACGATAGAAGTTGAGCGTTTAATTGATTAGAGTGAAATTCAAAACCGCGATGTAAAAGCGTACGTAGGAACAGAGCCTTACATTGCGAAGATGTCACGGACTCGATGTGGCGGGCTCGTGTCCTCAAAAAATAAAGTTTTAATGAGTTTCTTTAGATCATTGTGCGGGTACCACGAACGGTAACTGGGACGTGGTCACGGTCGTATACATAATGTACCCACTTTGTGCTTTGCTGGTAAATTTGCTTATCATTATTAGGTCTTAATATTGAAGATATATAAGAGAGGAAGTTCAAAAATATTGATAATTTGATATTTTACTCACATGTAGATATAGTTAGGAGTTAGGGGGTACGTACCACGACCACGACTTTCAATTAATCGGTGCGGTATCGATATTTCAACGTGTTGCCAGCGTCGTGATCACGTGAAGACTGGATGGTGCGGGTAGATTTAAGAGCAAATAAATCGGTCTATCCTCTTTTTCGTTTGCTACTATTTTCTATTCAAATTGATAATATTTTATTTACTATAGATGTGTTTGATAAATATAACCGCGAGTATTCAATAAAAACGCAAAAATTATATACAGGTGCCTATACAGGGTGATTTCCTAGTGAGGGTACATATTGAAGGTCATGGAAGCTGATGGTTATATACGACCAGTAAAAATATTATTAGCAAAGAATATGGCTTAATGCCTTTTTTTTTTTTTTTTTTTTTTCAGTTGGAGGAAATCACCGGATCCCCGCCCGCCCCGCGGGCGGGGTATGTGGGAGTTGAACCGCACTAAAACCTCCAACCGCTCACATTCAGCGTCCGAACCCCGGCTGAGGCTAGAACCCAGCACGGGGTTTTGAGGGACGGCGCGACGCGTAACGCTCTCGGTACACTTTTCCGTCACGCCGCCCCCGGACGCCGAACCGGCAGCCGCCGGCGATACGGCCACCGGCTCTCTCGGTCGGCGGGCTATCCGAAGCCCGCCAAGATGGCT
Organism: Trilocha varians; assembly: GCA_030269945.2. Classification (NCBI taxonomy): domain Eukaryota; kingdom Metazoa; phylum Arthropoda; class Insecta; order Lepidoptera; family Bombycidae; genus Trilocha; species Trilocha varians. Next base: position 3,391,549 of record AP028259.1, read on the forward strand.
GGACCGCGTGTCACCCTCCCACGGAATACCCCGCTGGGTCAGAACCAGCATGGGTCGGGGAGCGCAGTCCGCCATCCTCCGGATGCTCTGACGCAAGGGCGTGCTGAGCGAGACACGACACCTTCTTGGGTCCCCGCTCGCACTCACATGCGTTGGGGACCCGAAACTCTTAAGGGGCCAGATTCCGGGCGAGATCCCGGTTCCGGCCCCTTGCTCGACGGCGGCGGGTTGTTGCGGGGCGGAGAGAAGAATAAATTCTCTCCCTCGCACTCCCCGCCACCCTCTTCTGCGAGATGGTGGACTCGCAGAAGTCGAGCATCGCCTTCCAGGACTCGTCGCTCTCGAGCATCGACGCCACGACGCCCGGGAGCGACAAGTCCGGTCCTATTTGTTGGACCAGGACACACCGCTGCTGCTCCCATGCGGGGCAGACAGCGAGCGTATGCTCCGGTGTGTCCTGGTCACATCCTACACAGTGATGGCACCTCGTCGTCGGCTCCACCTGGATGCGGTGCAGATACCGCCCGAAGCATCCGTGCCCGGTCAGCATCTGCACCGCCCAAAAGGTGAGGCGTCCTTCGCCACGACCCACCCAATCCTTTAGGACGGGGCGGATCGCCTCGACGGTCCGCAGACCCCAGGTAGGGTTAGCGATACGTCGCTCCCACGACTCCATTACGGACCGCCGAGATTGGGCCTTCCGATCCCGAACAGCTTCCCGCAGGGGACGCACTACGCCCCGGGCCCGGAGGTCGCATCGCCAACGATAATCGTCAGCGAGCGCCTCCGCCTCCAACTCCCAGGGCGGCGTCCCCGCCAGCACGCACGCCGCCTCAAACGCGACGGTGCGGTACCCGCGGAATGGCTTAATGCCTTAGTAATCGCAACTTAAAAATATCTAAAATTCTTGCAAAATGATGGTTTTTCGACAGCTGATGGGTGTGGCGGAGGTGTGGGGTGCGCGAGATCACTAGAGGTCATTAGTCAACACTCTTTAAGCCGAAATTGCTTATGTTTGAGGTAGTTTTGTCGAATTTAGATTAAAAAAAAAAAAAAAAAAATTGTAATTTTACTTATTTTTTGTAATATTCCGTATTAGAACAGAGTACTCATCACCCTCCTGCAATATGTACCCTGTCTAACAAATCACCCTGTATAAAAAGTAGGCAGAAAATAAACTTTATTGTATACCAAACAAAACTTCAACAATATAAATTTTAGGACAGTCCAAATGGCGGTATTATTGTCAAAAATTATATTATGTACCAAATACATGACTTTTTTATTCGAATGTCATTTCAACTTCAAGTGATATTACCATTCGGAATATCACCGAACGACAAAGACCACTAAGATATTTGCAAAGACCGCTTCAGCTTTGCATTAAAGGTTCTTTCATTCAATTTTTTCCCTCTAAAATTCCCCTAGAGAGCGCTTGTTGGCTTTCGGTAAATAAAATCACAAATTGAACCTCAGCTAAATGACAATTCAGATTTAGTTTCGAGATTTAGAATGGAATATTGAAGTATAAACTTTTTTAAAAGGCACATTGAATGTTTTAATGATTAGAATATCAACATTTTGGTAAATTTGAGTCATTTTATTTAGGTACAATTTATTTACAATATTTTCGAGTTAAAGGTAATTTTTTTTTTCTTACGCAAAATGTACCCAATTTTCTTTTGGAAATGGTGATGATTTTATCTATCTATCTAGTAGACTTTTTGTTTTTTGATGTTATAAAAAAGATAGATACATTTACAGCTAAATATTTACTATAAAACAGATCGTTGACGGCCACTGCTGGATATGAGCCTCTCCCAAACCTTGCCATAACTGACAAGTTCTGCGCTATCTATTATACATCCAGTGAAAGCTCGCAGCCCCTTTATACAGGTCATCGGTCTAATTTGTGGGAGATCTGCTGAACCTACCTGTTCGTGGTTGCCACTCTAGAACAGTTCTGCCCCATCGATCATACCTTCTACGACACGTAACTAGGTATTGTCTACTAGTTCTTCTTCTTTTATTCCTTCTTCCATCTGCACCAATATATGTTTTATGATACAATACATTCTATTATAAGTCATTTTCAAAAGCATTTAGTAAACACATTTAGCTTCATTTATGGATATGTATGGTGAATATGTTTCAATCCAATTGCGTGATGATGCTTTCAATAGGTATTGAATACACGTGCAATGGTGTTTGTATTGAAATGAATTAATTGGGAGTATGTATTAGCTTTGGATTTTAATATTTATTTAATCCAAATAAACATTCTATATTCACCAATAGTTAAATATTTCTTCAATCTGAACGTAGTGGTTTGTGCGATTAGCACTCTCCAGGGGCGGCGCGGCGGGAAAGAGTACCGTTGTGCGTAAAGCGTCATGCCGTCTCGCATAATCCCGTGCTGGGTTCAGTCACAGTCGGGGCTTGGACGCTAAGTGTGAGCGGTTGGAAGTTTTAGTGAGGTTCAACTCCCACATATTCCCGCGGGTGGGAATCCGGCGATTTTCTCCAACTCAAAGAAAGTATCACTTTCACGATACAAAAGCAAAAGATAAGAAGACGGATACGAAAATCATTACTAAACTTGAATAACCGTCTTAATAAAAATTAAAGGTTTAACCCTAACTACTCTCGTCTTAAGAGAGTTTTTAATTTTACAGAATACTTTAGCGAGGTAATTGAACTCTTTGTTGTAAATTTCATGAAATTCTGACAAACAAGTTGTTACTTTTTTTCTAAATGAGTGGTAATAAAAAATACAACGTCCAAAGTTTATGAGTGACTGGCTTCATCAATTTAGGGATGGAGTTCATTCTTCTAAGAGAATGTGGTATTTTTAAATTTAAGGAGTTAACTTTTTAAATATACTTAACTTAGTTTGTAATAAAAAATATTATTTTCTAACTTTGGTTGACTATTGGTTTTTTTATTTAACGGCTAAGATTTTTTTATAGAAAATGTATGTCATATACATATTTTATATTTAATAGGAGTCACAATTTGACAGTGTTACTTACAATAAGCTGTTAGAAATTTAAGTCACACCGCTCCATATGCTCGTAAGTAATTAGCTCATATACTCGCAAACAGTTTTTTTTGATTTGGAGATATGTGGTAGTTGAACCGTACTAAATTTATTTATTACAATGTACTTATGTGTGTGTTTCCGCCATAAATAAAGCTATGTCTATGTCTAAAACCTCGAACCGCTCACAATCAGCGTCCAAACCCCGGCTGAGGCTCGTCTGCCTACATGGCAATAAAAAAAAAAGAAAGAACCCAGCACAGGGTTATGCAGGACGGCGCGATACGTTACGCAGTCGACACTCTTTCTCGTCGCGCGCTCGTACAAAATGTATACAGTAAAAAATGGATACAGTAAAAAAGTATAATGTTTGTTGTACAATAAAATAAACACGTTTAAACACGACACCCTTTCCCAAAGTTTCAAAAAGCCACCGTTATTATAACGTTGTATATCATCGCACCCGTCAATATTTATCTTGTTCGTTTTTAAAAGGATCCCATGAAAGGATATCTGATGTTACTCGGACGCCCTAAGGAGGGTACAACGGGACAAATTCCGGTACAAAAACCCGGTAGAGAATAACTGTACAGAAAGAAAACCATCAGAATGATTTGTATTCTGATAAATTTAAATAGGTACCTTTAGGACACGAAATTTCATGGGGTTCTAAAAGAATAATATTTCGAGATTAGACACTTTAAATACCGGTTTTTTAGACATTGGATATGATGTAGCAGTAGAGTGCTAGCGAAGAGAAGTAAAATACCCAAAACAAGATTACAACCGGCTATGGAATGAGCTCCCCTCCTCAGTATTCCCTGAGCGCTATGACTTGTCCTTCTTCAAACGAGGCTTGAGGAGGGTCCTTAAAGTTAGGTCGTAGGTAGCGACCCCTCAGTGTCCCCTGACATTGCAGAGGTTCATGAGCGACGGTGACCCTTTCCTATCAGGTGGGCCGTTGGCTCGTCTGCCTACATGGCAATAAAATAAAAAAAACAATTAATGTCTCGTTTTGTACAGAAGTTCATATAGCTTCTCTTTTATTTTGGGTATTGGGGACTTCAAATATTATCTTCGAAAGATTTTTAGAATCTTTGTCCAAGATGCAGGTTTCCTCAAAATGTATTCCTTCATCGTTTTTATTTAGTGGTGTATTGAAATCTTTTTCACATTAAGATTTAGAGGTACAAACCGGCTGGTTTTAGGACAACGACGACTTTCTAGCAACATATTCATATAAACTTTACATCTGTATCAAATATTAATGTGCTTGCGGTCGACAGCCCTACGTCGGCACCGTTATTTACTTTATACCGGCCGTTCAGTATTTCATGGAATTTTATTTCCTTAATCTCCTGTCTGAGTTTTTTCCTTGTCCTTAGGGATGATAAGGTATCTAATATCAGAACTTAATATAAAGAAGCTGTTTTTAAAATATATTTAGATTATATTTTTAAATGATCACTGATTTTTTTTCTTTCTTTACTTCCTTAATAGATTTTTTTGAAGAACGATGAAGTATATTTTTATGTTATTTTCATTTACCACCAAAATAACATTACAATCCCTTATTACAACGTAGATAAAATTTGGGTGAGAATAAGTGAAGATTGTATGTACAAGTAGCTATAGCTATCTTGGTGACTATAATGCTATACAATAAATTTAAATTCAATTTAAATTTAAAAGCACAACTTCTTTTACTTCAAATAAGACGAAACAAATAGGATACTTCACTTTTCACCTTACAAACCTTCCCTGGACTTCCACTTCACTTCACTACCAATGATCATAAACTAAAATTAGTCGATACAGTTCACTCGTTCAGGAGCGAGGCCAATGAACATAATTCTATATAGTTACATACAATAAACAGCATCTCTCTTAAATAAAATAAATTTAATTCACAGTCCAGATCGTTAGAAACGAGAAAAAAGAAAATAAGAGGGATAAATGGATACGGCGGATGCTGTAAGTGGAGATCATTGTATCGTAGAGTGTGGTCCGTATATGGGTCACGACGATGTTTGAACTACGGGGAATACATATTGGATCTAAGCTGTATTTTATTTCTTAGTATTTATTCCATTTGCAACTAACACTTTTTCAGACGAATATGTATTTTTTGTGTCTTTTGAGATGATGCTATTAAATACATCAATACTAATGAATATACCGAGAAATAAATCATCACACAAAAAGTTCACAAGAACAATAATATAATTGTTATCGGCAGCAAAAAAAATCTTGATAAAGTTAAGTTCATTTAATTCGATATAACTATTGAAATAGAAAAAAATATTTTTTGTACTTTCGCCGATTCGAAAGTCAACGTAGTAATGCATAGTCTGTAATGGTTATAACTTTAATCAGAGCAAATAGGAAAGGAAGAATAATCTTTAAGGCTTTAAAGGAAAAATCGGGTGAGGAGAGCTCGTTGAAACCAGGATTAGTTCTAATCTCGGTTGAAATGTTGTATATACGCGGACCGGACGAATACTGGAGTAAGAATACACCATGAGGGTTTAGTACGATACGATTTTTAGTTTTAATGCATTATTTTTTAAAAATATATGATTTTGGAATGGTTCTTTTGAAGATTATAGAAAAGAAAAAAGGATTAGACTTAAAGAAATAAAAGAAAAAAGAAATAAACATCATCGTATCCATATTATCGCACTCCAGCGATCCATAAGCGACGGTAACCACTTACATGAAGGTGGCGCGTGGGCTCTTATGCGAAAATTACAAAAAAAATCGGCCTGTAAAGTCACGCACCTCATCAACAAACTGTCGCTGGTCAGAACCTAAGTTTGAGTTAATAGAATCTCTTCTATGCACCCAGGGTCAGGTATGCTTAGCCTCTTTAATCTCTGCTATTTTTTAACAGTGGACCCGAATTTAAGTACGGACCCGTTGCGTCCGGACTCTGTCATTATTTACAATACTTTGTAGCACATTGAAACAAATGCTACAAAGTTTGTTCATTTAACCTTATTAACTTCTGATATTAAAATTACAAGTCCGTATAGATTCAAAACTAAACTCCAAGATTATCAAGAGTAGCCAAGTAATAGTAAAACTTGGGTAAAGGCTTAGCATTTAATTTTGTAGTAACGGCACCTATATTGTCTGATATTGTGGAGGTCCATGGGTGACCAGAGGATCATGGGTACCTTACGTAGTCTCTTGGTTTATCATCGTGCAAAAAACTAGACATAATATTAAGAGCCTGGATTTGGATTTTCTGCCCTGCTCTAAAATTAGTGTCTTAAAAAAAATATATTCGAGTATGGAAGTATAAGTAGTTTATATTTTCCACGTGTTTTGAAAATCTGAAAATACTGTGTGGTAACTGCCACGAACGTATACCACTGATTCTAAAGCAAGCCCACTTGAATTCTTTCCCGGTTCGTATAAAATGCAGTCAGTATACCCGTCATTGTGCAGGTTCTCGATACTAATGCGTCTCGGTCGATTTCACGAGGTCGCCTCGTAAGTAGTGCTTGTAAGATAGGGTTGTCACACTATAGTTTCTTTTTTTTTTCGCGTATCCCGATGACAGATTATTAAGTCATTAACGGGCCTTTGCAATGTCAGGGTACAGAGTATTTACCTACTCTTGAAGAGTTTTAATTGGAAGGTTTGTGTTGTAGTTGAGAGTTCGATTAAAAAAATGTGTGACATTACATTTGTGGTTTCTTTCTTTTTATTGAGTAAGAACAAACTGTAGAAAAATAAAATTACCCTTCCAAAAAACAATTACAATGTATCTTCAGTATCTAGCTTATATTATGATAAATATGTATTTTTGTATTGTTAAGAAGGAACATATAAATAAGAGCATAAATCAGTACATAGTCTGCGAACTATTTTAAATTTATATCACAAAGGTTCAGCTAAAAGAAATTAATGAAAAGTTGAAACTATGTGACAACCCTAAACTTGGTGCATTTACCAAGTCCACTTCTTCGATAAAAGTGTAGATCAGTGCGGAGGACACGAAATAAGAGGATTGTCGGTTCCTATTTTCATGACACAATATATTATTCAGGTAAGGTACAATTTAAACTCATCCTCAGAATAGTATAGTGAATGAACTGCCTATACAACTATCAAGTATATCCATAATACAACATCATGTTTAATGCACCTACATTAAGTGGGAAAGTGGATAAAGAAGACTGAAGAAGAATGCGCGCTTTGGACGTTTCGATCATTAATTATTGGTCATTCCAGGAATTTGTTGTCAATTTGCACTGTTAGTTGGTTTTAATATGGTTTAAAAACAGTAAATGGCTATAAAAACTTACAACTAGTTGATGTTTGCTAATCTACAATTAAAAACAAGCCATAAAATGTCAGTTTAAAGAGAATTATTGAAATGACGCAAGAATACCATGAGATTTGAAATGTTAGTTATGGAACACTGTTTAAAGGCCAAAGTACAACAGTAGGAAACCCACAGAGACCTACACCTAACAATAATTCCATAACCAGATAAACGGAATGAAAACAGAAAGTTATTCCGCTCCTTACAATACTAGTTGTGCAAACCGAATTACATGAAGATGCTCGTCCAGAATGAAAATCTTAGTTCCATTCAGTTTTATCGCTGCTCCGTTGAAGTCAACACCTTCGGGACTATTCTTATAATCGAATGAAGTCAACAACTGCAGTAAAGGAATATATATTTGCGAAAGTGGATGTTATTGTTGAGAGTTAATGATGTCGGAAGATGGAGTTGAACAAGAAAAATATTTTTGTAGATTTCTTGTTAAAGTGTAGGAATATTCAGTAAATGGGTATGTTTACAAAATGTCTACAACTATTGCCATAGATTTCTTATTTCATAATAGATAAACGAGCTTACGACCCACTTGTTGGGAAGTGGTTAGTTTAGTTAGTGATTCGCTGATAGTCATAACTGCAATTACCGACATACATAAAACATCATTTTCACAAAATGTAATGTAATTTAATAAATAAGGAAACACGAATCTATACACACCGCACAGCAACACAAATGAAAAATATTTCAAAAGAACTATAAAATAACTCCAAATCAAGATAAAAGAAAAGTCTTTCAAACATTCCACTCATATTATTCCGTGTCTCGTCTGAACATCGTTAACGCGTAGGGCTGCGTATATTTTATATTTTGTTAAATCCAAGAATGATAACAGTCAGTATATTATGATGAACCTCGCTATGCGTAGCGTATGAATAAAGAATGTTCTGTAATAACTCAAATGTCGGGAAGTTCGTGCATAACTACAGATAAATTAAATAAGATATTTAAAGAACAATGTGATATGGGGATTTAAATGAATTTGGAAAAAAACCAGTCACATTACAGATAATTTTATGTATCAAAATATCGTAAGAGTTGCTATTAGCTTCAGTATGTGCTCATCTTTAAAACCGTATCGCACGAGCGCAAGTTGTACTTATAACCTTTTTCAATAACAAAGTACAAACGTAAAAAAAATACGTCGTTGCTTTATTGTGCAAGCGAATTTCGCTTTTATGGTGGATGCAGTAATGAGGGTGATTGTACAAATAAGCATCTAAATGAAAGAGATTTTTCTGTTTATCTCATAGAAAGACTAATGTCCATATTTCTTCACACGCTGCCGCCCCGACAGCCTATTACCAATGTTTCGATTTTCCGATGAAATTTTTAATATTTTTTCTTCTTAAAAGTACTGATATTGTCCAGCCGTCTCTCATTTATTAAATTTACTTTTTACCTTTAAATTTATTTCATAAAATGTAAAATTTATTTTTTCATCGTTAAATATGAACGGACCTCGATATCCCTATAACAAAGTATTTTTTATGGAACGTAATGGTTTGTGACGTCGCAGCTCAACATGAAAAACATATCTGACGGTGTAAATGATAGGATCACCAGGATTCATTTTACCTTGAACAGAAATGTGTGAAATTTATTAGCAACTGATATTTGCCAACATGGCGAATCTTACTTTTGCAGATTTGGTTTACCTTACAATTGATAAAGGCTTTGATTGTTCTTTAATATGATAGATTTTTTAAATTATATGTTTAGACAAAGTATCTACATAATAGAGAGAATTAGATAACACAGAATAGGCGCTAAGTATTTAATAAGTATCAATTTATGATTCAAGAAGAGTCTCTATTTTTTTGTAGAACACGTAGTTTTGACTTTAACTTATATAATTATCAGCTTTGGTTTGAGACAAACCATAAAAATATTTTTCTGTTAAATTTGCCGATTCAAGAAATAATTACTACATTTATTATGATTCTTGAAGAATCTCCTAATTTCTTGAAGGCAACGAAGTTTTGGTTTTAACTTATACAATTATCAGCTTTGGTCCGTGACAAACTAAAAATATACTTTTTTGTTAATTAACTACAACATTTACTTATTTCCTGCTCTCTCAGTATATACGTTAATAGTTATAATGATGTCTAAAAATACAATAGATACCTACTCATTAAATTAATAATACAAGAACATTTTCCTTATCACTCAAGACTAAAGTAACAGATATTGACAAAAGGCAAATCAAATCTATTTCATTGTAAATGTACCAGTAATTAGATTTCCAGGGTCCAAGATTCCGGTGGAAATAAACGAGGAAATTGAAAGTTGAAGGCGACAGCTGTAGACTCGTCTCTGTTAAATTACGTTTCATAATTATACTGAAAAGAGATTACGATCTTTTAATTTTGTCTTTATGAAAATAAAAATATTTTACGGACGACGCTTTAAGAGGTCATAAATGTTTTTCTTCTGGCCTGGAGCCTAGTGTCGGGCTCTCAGATTCGTAGACTCTAGCTGTAGTATAATACATTAGCTTAGTGAAGTTTGGGGTTTTTAGAGTATTAGTTTATTTATTTATAAAGGGCACCAACATGTTATACACCCGAACATGCAATACACGTATATTAAAAGACTTCCAGTATAAACTTATTGCTAACACAAGACCATACAATTTAAAAAAAAGCAAAGGTAAAAATTAAATACAATTAAAAAGTGAAAAAATAATAATACGATTTAAAAGTTAACAAGTAAAAATAAAATTTAAAACAACAATAGCAATAAAAAAAAAAGAATAAAGAGACAGAGATATTTTAAAAAAATATAACTATGATTAAAAATTAAAAATAGTTAAAAGTTTTATGCCTTCCATGCCGGATGTTTTGCGAGATTAAACCAGGGAAGTTATATTTTATAAATTGTATTTAGTCCCTAGAGTAAGATATATATTTGAGGAAAACTCGGAAACCAGAACACACTCAAGCAGAACATCACACTACTTTTCCCGTGCATTTCAGCCCCATAAAGTAATATGGCCAACCAAAATTAACACGAACCGCAAATGTTTGCAATGAAGACATGGGTTGAGTTAACAAATGCCTACACGGAAGCAGTGTTGGCCAAGAATCAGCAAAATGCTATTATTGGCTTACGTGGTTTCCTGTAGCTTCGAGCCAATAAACGTTTGACGAAGGTAGCTGACAGTAGAGTGGGTATCCAGCCTCACACGGTATGTAATTTCGTTATTGCTCCTCTCAGAATGATGTTAAATGACCCATCTAACGCACTCAATGTCCGGTGTTTGATGTTTACACGATGTATTGTGGTTTATTTCGTGTAATAAAGTAATATACATTTTATGTGAGCTTTTTGTTACTTGAGTAAAGCGATATAGCTCGAGAGCTAGTGCCAATTTTTGTTTAGGTATTTGAGGCAAGTTGAAAACTTGATCCATAGTTCATGCAATTTAATAAAACACGAGGATTAAGTTCATTCAATTTAATAAGGATTATGGGCATCCATGTTTTTTTTATTATTATTGCAAGATAGATAAACGAGCCTACGGCCCACCTGATGGTAAGCGGTCACCGACGCTCATGAACCTCTGCAATGCCAGGGCAATGAAGGGCTGTTATCTATCGCCTACCGATACAGGACTTTTCTTAAACCTCGCTTAAAGAGGGACATGTCATAGCGCTCCGGGAACACCGCGGATGGAAGTCCATTCCAAATGTAAATTCAAACTGGGCAATCGAGTTTATTTAAAAAGATTTAATCTAGATACCTGTTACCTCATTAATCGATCAAAGCATCATTTGATAACACAGTAGCTAAGAGAATCGAAAGCCACTTCGTCACTTTAATTCAAACTTTTTTTTTTTATTGATATGTAGGCAGACGAGTCAAAGAGCCACCTGATCGTAAGTGGTTACCGTCGCTCATGAACCTCTGCAATGTCAGGGGACATTGAGGGGTCGCTACCTACGACCTAACTTTAAAGACCCTCCTTAAGCCTCGTTTGAAGAAGAACAAGTCATAAAAATAAAAGAATTAAAAATGAAAGAGAATATAAATCAAGTAGAAAGTTTTCAACACGTACAAAAAAATGAAAAGAATTAATTAAATTTTAACAATTTAGTAGTTCACAAAGAGAATGAATGCCTTTTATCAAAGAAAAAACGTAATGAAAATGCTGATAGAAACACTCAAAGAAATATCTTTCATACTTATTCAGCGAAACAACATTCTGATGGAATAAATATGTCAGCTTGTTTTATTTGACCTACTCATATTATTATTCTTTATTAGAACTGTACTTTTATTAATTCTATACGGCTACATATTATTAGAAAAGTATATATTCTGAATACCTAGATGGTTTTGTGGAATATGAAAACCATTTGACTTTTTTATCTATCATTTTAACCGACAAAATATGTCAAAAAATACAATGTTTAGGTAAATGAAGAGACTTGAAGAAAGTTTTTAAAGGTATGTAATAGGTAGCGACGCCCCAGTATCCACTGATATTAGACTGACATTCATGAGTGACGTTAACCACTTACGATCAGGTGGCCTTTATTAATTGCCAACAAGTTGTAAATTAGGTGAATGGTACTTTATTAAGAAATCAAAGATTGAGAGATTGACTATTAGGTAACAAAAAAAAATATGTCATTTTTTCAAGAAAGTTACTGGTACATTGCTTGCTGGTTAATATTTTATTAATATAATCGGAGGTACCACAAATGGACATCAGCAATAAAAAAAATATAATAAAAAACCTTATTACAATAATAAAAGATATCGTAAGAAAGTTTATATTGATCTCGTAAATATTTATCCTCCAAATCTAATTTCAATAAGTTTGATCATTTTAGTTTAATATCAAGCTAAGTTAATCCTAAAGCTTAGTTATCTTCAGCTGAAGTTTAACCCTAATCTAACACGGCTGATCAAAAGCGATTAGCTTTTGATGAACCTAGTTTAAAAATTTATTTCTTATAATCGACATGCTTCCGTAAACATTTCAATTTCAATTCTATGCAAAAAAATATTACACTCAACATACAAAATTAATAGAACTACGGTTAAGAAGCTTGTAAAGACATAAAACTAAGGGGTGGGCCATATAAAGTTTGCATTTTTTAATTTTTCGACCCCCAGATGCGACAATTTTGCTTATTGACATAGGCCAATCATTTTTATGGAATAATTTTTCGCATTTTTTACAGTTTGGACTGAAGACTTTGAGAAGACCACTTTGGAAGTAACTTTTCAATATTTCCCAATTTTGTTCAAGCGTATAGCGTCCCATTTCGTAAATGTCAAACCTTTAACTAAATTATGAACACAAATTTAATGAAATTTGAGCTGTCATTCTCTAAATAAACAGTAGTTCAAAATGCAAACGTTAGATCACCCACCCTCATATCTTCTTTAACATAAAATTGAATCGCAAAGTATGTTGCTAAGTGCACAACTCAACAAAGTCTGAACGAATTCGGTCAATTATTTTTTAAATATTCTCTTAAGCTCAAGGATAGCAAGAAAAATCTAATAATTGACATTTAATTGAACGACGCAGACGAAGTTGCGCGGATTAGCCAGTCTTCTTTAATATATATAAATCTCGTGTCACGATGTTTGTCCGCGATGGACTACTAAACTACTGAACCGATTTTAATTTAAATTAGCACATCGTAAGCAGTCTGGTCCAACTTGAGAGATACGATAGTTTAGATCAGGGTCTGATGATGGAGCTGAAAGGTGGCCACAGGAACTCCGTCAATAAGCAAGATAACCTCATTGTGTTTGGGCTCTAATTAAGCGTCCTGATGAGTACTTTTAGAAGATTCCCGGGAACAATTCCTATGCGAAGCAGACGAAGTTGCGCGAGTCAGCTAGTGTATAATAAGTTTAACTAATTAATTTATAAGCTTTAATATTTATACAGATTCGTTCCACACTAACGCGCGACCGCAGCCAAAAAGCGCTTTCCTTTAAACACTTAAACAATAAAACATTGTTGAAAGCAATATTCAGAAGTTGCGAGAAGATTAACAGCGCTTTGCACAATAACTTTGCTTTTAAAGGTAATTTGTAACGTGTACACTAAAACAGTAAGCGCTTTTACGATTCCCAGGGCAACGATTAACTTTACTCCATATTTTACGCCTTTGCAGACACGAGGCAATCGAGATTTTTATATTACGGCTAAGTTCATGTAGGTATAGTTTGTATGTTTGAAGAGGTTTCCTAAGATGAGACGGACCACTCGAATTGTAGTTGTAGCAAAGAAAATTAACGGATTTGTTTCCTTCTAATTCCGTATTAACCAATTACAATTTTTTTTTTACAATTACAAATTAGTATATTACGGCGGTGATTACGTCAAGTATTCATTATCGAGGAAAAATACATATTATTATGTCATCTGAAGATCATTTTTTATTTTAGGTTTAAGACATTTATTTCTCATAAGATTACAAAATAACTTACAGAGAAAATACATTTTAGTTAAATTAATTTTACCAATTGGCGTAGTTTGTACAGTTCTTAATGTTATACACAATGATCAGTGATCAATAAGCTGCAGGTAGTTGCAAGAAACGTTGATACAAAAGAAAACATCTGTTTAGTAAGGCCTATGACATGTTAAGTATTTTACACAGTTATTAGTTTATAATATTTTTGTGTTTTTAGTAGGTATATTTATTTATTAACTCATTCAAAAATGTTTATTGTTTCATCGTTACTTACCATTATTTCTTATACTTATTATGATTAAAACATTTCAAGTATCAATTTTCAAATAACATTTTACATAATAACTTAATTTACATTAATGCCATAAACATCACAGGCGAAAAACGTCCCTAACTTCTCGTCTTCGATTTATAAAACAGAATTACTCAAACAGGGGATTCCGTTTTGTCTTTTTGTGTTACAAATTCAAAAGCCCATGGTTTTATCTCAACGCCTTCATCCTCTTTCACATAAACTGAAAAGTTAAGCCACAGACAAAAGGAGGCCGATCTCTCGACACCTGTGTCAGAAAACTCATGAAGACACATTTATCGGAGCGGTTAGAGTTGTTTGCTGAGACGCTTGGGGGTAGTAGTCTGGGAGGCAGTGATCGGCGACCTACACCCATCTTACAACCAGATTTTATAGATTAAGGAATAACAATGTACATGATTGGCTGCTTTTTAAAAGTGTTTGGAGCTTCTTAACTTGAATTATTGTGTAAAATTTTATTATTCTTTAAGTAAACTGTTGGTAACCAGTGCATAATCAATAATCTACATAGTGTTTCCGAATTACAACTTAAGTACGATAATTTATTAGTTCATCAAAACAATGAAGGACAAGAAATAAAAGTGGCAATTTTTTATTGTATTCGTGTGTTTCGATATACAAATAAACAACAGTAAAAGAAATAAAGAAACATCTCTTCCACTTTTACAAGTTCGGTGAAGGTCTTTCATCCATATTTCCTAAACTACAGCGGTAAATCAAAGAGCAGGCGGAAAGTCGGGGCTTATCACGAACTTGGGTTCGGGATATGTTGCTTCTTACGAAACTGTTTAATTATTTGACGTTCAAAACGTGATTTCTGGTACGTTCCTGATTTCAAAAGTTGGAGCGTATTCCGAACGTAGATTAACGAACTTTTGATCTGTATTGTGAATTTATTGAAACTTTTACTATTTGTTTGAATAGGAATAGAATACCACGAGTAGAGAACTGGTATCGTTTTAAGTAATGTTCAAAAAAATCTTGGAAAAAATTCCACTTATTTATTTATTTATTTAACTTTATGCACATAAATGGTACAATGGCGGAATTAATGCCTAATGCATTCTCTACCAGTTAACCAAAGGTGGTGTAGAGAAAACTATGGTAGGTGCTTAATTAGATTTACTATAAAAATATATTTAATATATAATGTAATAAATAATATTTTCATACATAAAATACTATACTACACAATAAAACTATGCATAATTACATAAATACTACTATGATACAGAGTATTTACCCACAAATACATACGAATATAAGATAGATCTATTGAGAAGATAAGCCTGCCAGTTGCTTGAAGATATGATTTGGAACTTTCTCCTTGAACGTTAAGCTTTTGAAGTTTACGCTTAAGGAAAATAAAACGTAGGTTAGAAATAGTGTACATTAAAACAAAAAACACTAAATATAGATAAACAACAATTTAAGGAAAACACTTAACATTGGTGGCCCTTTTCCAAAAACATTGCTTCGAGAATGTTCCTTATAAAATACATTTTCCGTGTTGTCAAAACCTCACAAACATGTATCGTTATTTTCTTGGAACGAAGGAAATTCCCGCGAATGATAGTGGAATGATAAGAAGAAATATAAACAAACTTATTCTGTTCGCGAAAAACCTTTTGTAGGAAATTTAATGTTACTTATATCTATACTAATATTCGTGGTGGCGAAGTTTGGGGGAGGTCTATGTCCAGCAGTGGACGTCTATAGGCTGATGATGATAACTTTGTTTGGTTATAATGAATATGCTCAAAAACTATTGGACCGTTTTAAAAATTTTTTTCATCATTCGAAAGCTACATTATCAACGAGCAAAATAAAAAATAGTAATCCGTACTAAAATTTCAATAATGCAAGCCAAGGTGTGATAAAAATATCCAAAAACTTTCTTACGCAGCGTGCGCTGCTAAAACTATTGATTATAGAACAATGTACTACAGGTTACATGGGTCTTATTATAATCTAACAGAGCTCCCTGAAACCCTGTTTGACGCACTCGAAGTTGCGAGGATCAGCTAGTAATAAATAAACATCCATAAAAATCATCCAAAACCCAGTTAAGAAGCAAGAATACTAAAAATAAACCCCGCAATTCCGTTAACATCTTAAACGATTCAATCAAGCAAATGTTTTGCGTACCGGAGCGGATTTAAGGGGGTTCGCGCACAATTTACTGTGATATACCGAGGAACATCCGCCATGTTGCGGCTGCGTCTTAATTGCGTGATAAACTGTACTCCACAATATTTTACAGTGATTTAACGCTGAACCGGTTATCCTTGAGCTAATTACCGTGGGCTAATTACAATGCCGTTGCAGATTAGGTTATTTGTGTTTTGTTTTTTATTGTTTTACCTTTGTCCGCGGGGATATAGAAACGTGAGTGAGAAAATTGTGCACGATTAGAACATGTGAATTTCTGCAAGCCCTTGCAGAAATTGGTGGGCAATCTAACGTTTGCATTTTGAACTACTGTTTATTTAGAGAATGACAGCTCAAATGTCATTCAATTTGTGTTCATAATTTAGTTAAAGTTTGACATTTACGAAATGGGACGCTATACCCTTGAACAAAATTGGGAAATATTGAAAAGTTACTTCCAAAGTGGTGAGTCTTCAGTCCAAACTGTAAGAAATGTGTGTGTGTGTCAGATGAAGCCCAGTTTCACCTCGAACGGTTTTGGTCCGGCGGCATCATTGGAAAATGAGCAAGGAGCCGCCGTTACGGTCAATGGCGAGCGTTACCGTGCCATGCTCAACGAATTTTTGTTTCCAAAAGTTGAAGAGTATGACATGCACGACATTTGGTTTCAACAGGATGGCGCAACATGCCACACAGCCAACATGACAGTCGAACTTTTGAAAAATGCAAACTTTATATGGCCCACTCCTTACAATAAATAAAATCACATTACATGGAACGCGTCCTGTCGTGTAGCAATAATATCAAAAATTTAAAAAAATATGATTTAAGGTTTTTTAATATTGAATAATTTAATATTTGAAATAATACATAAATTGTTTCATCAGACCTGTTTCAGTTGATATACAAATCTCGTTCAATTTCCAACATAAACAAAAAACATTTATCCAACACTTCGTACTCCAAACTTTCACTAAGTTCTGAGCTGATATTAAGTTATGCTATAAAATTTCAAATTTCTCCAGGTGATTGAATCCGACCGAAGTCTGATTTGATCCATAAATTCTCTGAAGCTTAAAAACTTTTGTCAGTACTTTACATACAAGGACGGTTCTCGAAACTCTGATTCCCAAAAGGCCGCGATATTACGAAAGGTGTAATATTGAAATTACGGAAAAGGTAAGAATATTTTTGCTAAAAATAACAATATTATTCAAAATTTTGACCTTTTTTTAATTATATTTTGATTATGCAAATGTATTTGATGTGTGAAGCTAAGCTATTGCAGAGGTTCATGAGCGACGGTAACCACTTACGATCAGGTGGCCCGTTGGCTCGTCTGCCTACACGGCAAAAAAAAACTTTTTGTGTAGGTACTTATTTCCTTATTTTCCAAACGTCTCGATTGACCACCTGACCTGGATTGGAGAACTCTTCTTATAAGTTGGTTAAAAATGTGACCATACAGACATTTACAAAAAAAAAACAGTATAACAAAAAAAAATTAAAAAAAAAGAATGGACGTGTATCTTTTCAATTTTACTAGTTTATGCACAATTTAAACTTATCCCTCTATAAACAGAATTGAAATAACCAAACTTCAAAAAATACTTCCGGTTTATCGTTTTACAAAGAAAAACGGTACAATCAAAGCCTATAAACATTATTCGAAATCCTCCAACACTTATTTCATAATATCAGAGTTTGTTCAAGCCCGCTTTGAATGCGTAAAACACAAACAAACCGCTTTACTTGTTTTTAATTAATTACGCCGGAGGGCTGAAGGGTTCTGTAAAGATTTTGTGACGGGTCAAGGTGAAGTTTGGTCACAAGCGTCACTAAAGCCTTATTTTAAATGAATATTTTTGGTGACAGCTTTTGTTCTGTTTCGTTATTAATTTTTGAGTGTGATTTTATGAGAAATAAAGTTTGAATAAATAATAAAGTTGACCTTCGTAGTTTTTTCTACTGATTTTTTTTAGAGTCAACTAGCTTCTCACGACGTCGTTTGCCTAAACCCTATACCGGGGACGGAGCGACGGAAAAGAGTGCCGAGCGCGTAACGCGTGGCACCGTCCCTCCAAACCCCATGCTGGGTTCTGGCCTCAGCCGGGGTTCAGACGCTGAGTGTGAGCGGTTGGAGGTTTTAGTGCGGTTCAACTCCCACATACTCCGACCGCGGGGCGAGCGGGGATCCGGTGGTTTCCTCCAACTGAAAAAAAAAAACCCTATACAGCAACTAAGATTTATACCTTTTTTCCGGGCAATTATTCGAATATTCCTCGACGTTAAAACCATCCTTGGACTTAAAAAAAAGTATCGGTCTAATTGGTCCAGATTTTGTTGATTTATGCGCTTAGCAACACATTTTGTGATTCATTTTATATTATAGATAGGCAGACTAGCTAATGTCCCTGTTCGTAAACGGGTATAGTCGCTCATGGACCTCTGCAATATCAAGGAAAACTGCGGGTCGACCTCCGAACTACCTTTAAGGAATTTCTTTAAGTCTCCTTTGAAGAAGGGCCAGTTATAGCGCTTAGGGAACGACGAGGAACTTTAATATTTCAAGCGAAGTTTGAGAAAGTTTAATGGTAAGTAATCGGCTATGGATTCGGTATGGTAGGCTTTGTTAAGCTCATAAAGCTTTATCATGACCGATGGTTTACGTTTAATTTCCCGTAGAAATGCGTAGGTAAATAATGTTACAATCTTAAACTAAGTTAAGTATTGGAACGAAGTTCCTTAGCGCGTCATCGAAAGGGAGCAAATTCTTATGAAAAAGTTGTCACGACACTTTTTTTGTTTTAGATGATTTTCGTTAGATGGGCTGTGATTAAAATCTTTCAAAACAATTCCTTATTTTGTTTTATGTGATTAATGCTAGATGGCGCTGTGATCAAAATATTTTGTTACAATTCCCTCACTAATTAATCGAAAGGAACTTCATTCCATCCGGGTGTCCCTTGACACCTCTCAAGTTTTTTTTATTGTTAATTGTTACCTACAAGGCTGACTAATGAAACTGATGCTTGATTATAACTACAACCGTAAAAATGGAATAAAAAATAAATAAGTTTTTTTAAAAAACTTTTTCCAAGTGATAAAAGCACGGTTTCAGAATAATCTGTTAAATTTCAATTACGTTCAATAAATTCGGTTAATAAACCGTAGTTCTCTCACCAATATTCTAGCCTAAGAATATTTTATAAAGTCTAGATCTTATAAAACATTTCGATGTCTAATAAATACTTGATAATGGCGAAACGATGTCCATTACATCGACGAAGTTTATCTAAGAAACTAAATTTGCTGAACGAAAATTCCCCTTTATTTTTGTTATAGTGCGGTGTATTTTTTAGATAAAGGCGGACCGTTGATTTATAGTGTATCTCTATAAAAAACGGCCTCCAAACGGGATGAAGCTATAGATTTCTATTAAGCCCAGAGGATACTTGTATTTCGCTTAGTGAAATTACTCAAAATGTACTTCGAGGTTTTTTGGTAAAATAAATCAACTTTTTTATTGCTTAATAGCTGTTGCTAAGATGCTAAGTGATTCGTCGTAGAACTCTGCAAGGTCAAGGTATAGGGGTATCTTCTTTAGCTCAATTAACCACTTAACTGTGAGCATGAGTATTTATTTCTATGATAACAATTTCACATCATCGAATTTCATTTAAGCGAGTAACTGTAACAAATTTTAATAATAAACCAACTTTCACGTTTGATATTACTAGTTCGAAAATATATTCCAAACATTTTCAATTTCACTCTAGTTTAATAAACCGTTGAAATTTTCATACATGATACCCACAAAACTTTCAGAATTTCATAGTTCAACATCAAGACCAAGAACCACGGTTTTAAATATTAAAACAGTCGTGTGTTTACGTTACACTGTATCCAAGCTACGTTTTCGAGAGTGTTTATATTCTCTGTGCTTGTTAAGTTTTAAAATCGCGTGCGAAACTTGTAGAACAATATTGAAAATTGTATTAGATTGATGTTTCGAATTAAATTGAGTTCCCATTTAAGGATTTGTTTTTGGTAATGAGTACACATGAAGCTGAATTATACTCAGTTAAAATTGTCAAGATGTCAATGTCATTTTAAAGGGGAATCCTGAATAAATAAGTAAGATCCCATGGGGTTCCAGGCGTCACGAATTTGTTAGTTGTGACCTTGAGTCCTCGAATTAGGGTATAGTTGTACTCGTATGTTGTACAACTGTGAAGGTATGTTATACTACTTAACTCAACTACACTTGATATGTATAAATGTACAGGTTAATAAGGGGTGGGCCATATAAAGTTTGCATTTTTCAAAAGTTCGACCGTCATGTTGGCTGTGTGGCATGTTGCGCCATCCTGTTGAAACCAAATGTCGTCCATGTCATACTCTTCAACTTTTAGAAACAAAAATTCGTTGAGCATGGCACGGTAACGCTCGCCATTGACTGTAACGGCGGCTCCTTGCTCATTTTCGAATGATGCCGCCGGACCGAAACCCACACCAAACCGTAACTCTTAGTGGATGCATTGGCTTCTCCATGGTGACGTGTGGATTTTCCGACCCCCAGATGCGACAATTTTGCTTATTGACATAGCCTCCGAGGTGAAAATGGGCTTCATCTGACACACACACACATTTCTTACAGTTTGGACTGAAGACTCACCACTTTGTAAGTAACTTTTCAATATTTCCCAATTTTGTTCAAGCGTATAGCGTCCCATTTCGTAAATGTCAAACCTTTAACTAAATTATGAACACAAATTGAATGACATTTGAGCTGTCATTCTCAAAATAAACAGTAGTTCAAAATGCAAACGTTAGATTGGCCCACCCATACCTTTTTTTTCTAGCGTCCACACCAAGAGTTACAAACCAGGGGTCAACTATAATACGATTACCGACTTCGAAGGCGAGTACTGATTAGATCAGTCTCTAAGATGCCAAACGCCCGGACCACAGCAAATGAAGTTATCGGTGTCAACTACTGTTTATATAAGGAGGGTTCTAGACACGATTTTCGAGCCAAATTCATTATTGGAACTCGAAATAGCAATTGATGAAAGTGGTCTTTTAAATAAGTCAGTTTATCCTTGACGAGTTCCTGGTTGAAGTGTCCATATTGTATCCCACTGTTGGACTTAGTAACTCCAGATATTTAGCTAAACATTTGATATTTTCTACAACCAGTTTTGTACCAGACAGATTGCACTCAAAAATTACCATTAAGAACTGCTTTCAAATTTAAAAAGTTAAACCAGATTTTTCGAGAAAGCTAATGTTGGTATAATGTAAGTAAAATAAGTTTAAGTTAGGTTTTTTATTTTCTTTTAAGAACAACTTTCATTTATTTTTTTAGACCTGATTTTCTCCCGTCAAATAATAGCGGCCCAAATAGTTATTTCTTCAAGACCTCTTAGTGCGCAATCTATAGGAGGTTCAATAATTTATTACACGATTCTGATCCTACAGGTTCCTTAAATAAGGATCGATACTTAAATTGGGAATGTAATTTGACAATAGTAGAAACTAATGTCCAATTGACCATACATGAAATGTTACTTCTATATTCGAGATTGTAATTATAAAACAATCGTAATAATTGTCTAGTGATAAACAGATATAACAGCCTTATATAACAGTCACAGACAGTACTTTAGTTTCATGCATTTTCAACGAGTTCTTACCACGATATTTCAACGTTGTAAACGTCATCATCACGAGAAGATCTTCTCGAAATTTGAAATTGAAATATCGAGACAACTCAATTAACTAAATATCGTGATAAGAACCCGTTGAAAATGCATGAAAGTATTATAGAAAATCGCGAGTGTCTGAATAAGTTTAGTACTTTAGTTGTCATTAATGGCAAAAATTGCCCATCCATAACTTCTAAACTTCTAAAATCCTGCAACATAGGTACTTTTAAGAGAGAGGTTATTACAAAATTACATAAACTTATAGTTTAACATCAACTGTAAAATTATAATTAAGAGGATTGATTAATGGAAACAATCGACGTAGCATTTTGATTTTCTTTGCTGTTTTTTTTATGTATATCCTAATCATATTCATATGCTAAATACTGTCACATACTTATTGTTATTTTACATCTAATTAAGTGCTGATAAGTGCGTATATCTGAAAACTTATATGTGGAACATGTCGTTTGAATTGTATGAAACTAATGTTAAATTTAGTTTGTTAAAAAAACTTGTAAAATTGTGTTCTTCTTATTGTAAATAAATGAATAGTATAGTCATGGCGTCGTAGTATGTACTATAGATTCCCTATACACTCGCCCGTAGACGAAAACAATTACTCCGTGGGCGGGAACGAAATTAGCATAACATAATTATTTAATTAAAAACAACAAAAAGCGCGGGAATACATCTCAAATAAGTTGGAATCCCCTGCTTGTAGAACATCGGCTAACCACCGCTAATGAGAGCTCGTTAAAATAATAATTTCTTCCTTTTTCCTTTTAAAAAATCCATTACGAGAGAGCAAAGTTCTTTGACATCTTTAATTGTATCGTTAAAGAAATATTGATCACGAATATAGACCTCAGAATGATTCTTTTTTTAGGATTTCATTTTTGATGCCACTTTTTCCTAAACCGCTGCAAAGATTGCTTGTTTGTTTGACCATGTTAATCTCAAGAACCGACGCCGCGTTGGTCCGATTTGAAAAATTATTTCAGTTTTAGATGATTTATATATCAAGGGAAGTAATTATTTTTTAACTCCAGTAATATTACCCAAGATGTAATACAAAAACCCGAAAAAAAGTGTCTTGTTACATTTGATCAAAGTACGTAATATATTATTATGTATATTAGATGCTCTCCACGAAAACAATGAAGTTATTCAACATTTTTCATTATTCGTTTGCTGCTAACTTTCGTAACATCATTTCGCTTTCCTGTCCATTACCGTGAGCACGAATGTGCTAGGAAAATAAATCTTTTCAGAGTTTTAATGCGAAAATTGTGTTTACGATCTTAAACTGACAAAGCACTAATGCAGTTCCGTACAACTATTACCTATTATGTTGACTGTCGTCTTCAACTGGGAGAAAATTTCAATTCTGCTCTTAAAAAGTGAAAAAGAATGTTTTCCTATTCGCATTTGTTTGTTTAAAATAAAATAAATAAATTTTATTTTAGGAGTTTTGGTAGCTCATGAGCGATGGTAACCGTTTACCACAAGATGGGCTGTGTAAATAGTAATAAAAAAAACCTAATTAAATCATCAAAACTGAAGTGTTTATTCCACAACACAGCAACAAAACAGTTTCAAAAACATAATGTGATATTTAAAAGTGCTTTGTCGGTTCTCCTTTCTGGCGTACCCCATCAATCTTCCCTACTCTGACATACTAGGTGCCAAGGTTAATACCCGCATACTGCTTTATAAATCTTCAGATGTGTTGGCCTTAACATCCATCAATCATTTCTTAGGTTACAATATAAATTGGATGGAATATAATACACTACTGCCGTTTATTACTAACAAATAAATCTGTGTTTTCGACTTTGATAGATGATTTGGTCTGATTTTTTTATATACCGAGTTGTTAATTTTAATGTGATGTAAAATAGTGCCGAGATGGTCGTTGTGCATTTTCAGAAAGACATTCAATTTATAGATAAGAGTTAATAAGGAATGAATAAAATTTTAGTGCATTTTCAACGGGTTCTTACCACGATATTTAATTAATTGAGTTGTCTAGATATTTAAAACTGGATACTGCGGGTCGATTTAAGACCAAACAAATCTGTCTACCCTCTTTCTCGTTCGCTTTTGGGTAGTACCACTGGAACTCGAACTCACATCACAACACATCCAGTCTTCTCGTGATCATGACGTTTGCAACAACGTTGAAATATTGAGACAACTCAATTAATTAAATATCGTGGTAAGAATCCGTTGAAAATGCATGAAAGTATTATAGAAAACGGCGAGTGTCTGAATAAGTTTATAAATAAAATTACCAATATTGTTACCAAATCATCAAGTCTCATACTGTTTTTCGAGAAATTACTATATGTTTGAGATTGGTTAGATACCAAAGTAGATAAATGTGTATTTTATGTGCTGTGTCTAATTCTTGTGTCGTTTATTACTCTCAATAAACAACTAAACTCGATCACATGGAATAATTGATAATTTCATTTAATGAGGTACGACTTACGTAGATTGAATACATTTCTGAATTTGGTATCAATAAGTAAATTAATTAATAGTTATGGGATCAAGTTTGGGTCAATTAATTAAATGTGTAGGCAGTTATCTACATCACCCAAGAAAATTATTAACGTCAGCACTATTTCGTCTAAAATAAAACCAATAGAGATTAGGGTAGCACCGAAAAACAATAAAACTGAAGATGTAATAAAGATTGTTGAGAGTTTGAAATTCCTTATTTACTAACAAGTTTTGACTGGAATAAATAGAACGTATCTGACATTGTAACAAAGTTGCTGTGTTTCTTAGTTATGGTTATCTTTTTTTTTTCAGTTGGAGGAAATCACCGAATCTCCAGCCGCCTCGCGGTATGTGGTAGTGGGTGAACCGCACTAAAACATCCAACCGCTCACACTCAGCTTCCGGCTGAGGCCAGAATCCAGCACGGAGTTATGAGGGACGGCGCGACGCGTTACGCTCTCGGCACACTTTCCCGTCGCGCCGCCCCCAGTTATGTTTATGTTGCAGTTTTAACATAAAATCGAATGCTAATGGCATAATTGATATTAAACATTTAACGTGTTTTGCATACACATTTTCAGTTTGCTTAGCGTCTTCCACAAAAAGGAAGGAGCTGGAAAATTTCTTTGAAAATGTAAGTTATTTCGACAAAACATTGAAACTTGATGGACAAATCAACATGATTTATTCTAAAAAGCAAATCGTATTTTGGGAAATAGGCAGCATTCTATATAATTTGGCCGAGTTTCACGATCTAAGTCTCATTGAAAATAGTGGACCGCCATTATTGTTTCCAATTTTCTTTTACATTATCACAGTGGCTCATAACTTAACAGATATTTTTTTCACTTTGCTCAGAACAATGAATGTGAGACTTTTAGTAGGGAAGGGTCATATTTTGAAGCATTTCAAAGTAAATGAAGGTAGTTCTAGGAAGCTAAATAAGTTTGAAAAGCTATCAAGGAATGTGGATCTCGATATTACAAGTGTTCCTTTACACAAATTTGCTTCACAAATGTGCTGAGAAACTCAACGCAGGCCTGAGTTTTTCGGTAAGTGTAGAAGTGCGTAAGTTAAGTTTTGCATAGTCTCGATGATAGTTATGTTTATAGTTTATAGGTAACTTTTGCTTTGTTTAATGTTTAGTAATGTTTAGTGGGTCGGCAAACTAAACGCTGGGAGGATGACTTTCGGAAGATAGCAGGACCAAATTGGATTCGGGTGGCAAAAGATCGGAGAGCATGGAAGAATTTAGAGGAGGCCTTTGTCGAAAGACAAACTGTTACACATCCTTAACTTTAGATGACAAATGTCAACATATTTATAGTTTTAAAATGTAATTGTAACAGTAACAGTAATAAAGGCTAATTTTATTTATTTTATTAATGTTTAGTGATGCACTTTGAAATGAGCTTTGTTTTTTTGCATCTTGTATTCATGTGAATAAAAAGGCTCTAATCTTAAGAGTTCTTAAAGATTAAACAATTTGATTTTTTGAACACGAACCGAAATGAATGTAAAATAAAGTTATTTATTTGAATTTTTAATTATACATTACTATTAATCATATCCATCGATAACTTTTCGGAACTATTAATAAATGCCCATCAATCCGAAATACAGTTAAGTGGATTAAACTCATTTGTTAAATGAAGTAGAAACCAATAAACGAACATTTTCTAGCCATTAGTAAATTAATGATTTTATAATAGTAATGAAATTCTATTTAATGGGACGGTCAGAAAATATACTTAGTTGGAGTAGAACAGGCAGAGCAATGACTAGTATCAGCACAATATCGTCTAAAGTAAAGCCTTTAGAACTACCAGAAGCAACCAAAAATAATTTTACCAGTGACGCTCTGAAGTTAACCGAAAAACTAAAATGTATAATATATGTTCAAATACTAACGGGATTGAACAGATCTTATCTTCTAACATGCAATAAATTTGTACTGTTTTCGACGTATGCTTATGTAATACTTTTGACATCGTTCGTCGTGTTAAGTTTTTGGACTACAGAGCCAATTGCTAATGCAGTACTTGCGGTTAGGAACTTCACGTGTCTTGAGTATACAGTTTTAGTATGTTTAGCGGTGTTCTCAAAAAGGAAGAAACTAAGAAATCTGTTTGAAAATGTAAGCAAATTCGATAAAATATTAAAAATTGAAAGGCATATAGATATTTTTTGCTCTACAAAACGAATTGTGTTTTGGGTGGCTGGCAGTATGGTTTATAATTTAATCGAGTTTCATGAGTTTCGTCTTGTGGAAAATGTTCAGCCGAGAATACTTTCTAAAGTATGTATTTACATACTAGCAGTAACTCACGACTGCGAACAAATATTTTTCTTTACTTTATTAAGGACACTGTGTTTGAGACTTTTGGTTGTAAAGGGGCATATATTGAAATCTTTTAAAGTGGACGAAGATAATAGCAAGTTAAATAATTTTGAGAGGCTATCCAACAATGTGCAGCTTGATACTAATATTTTGCATGAAGTGTACGAGTTGCTTCACAAATGCGCTGAGAAACTCAATTCAGTGATGAGTTTTTCGGTAAGTAATCTTGTGAGTTGATTTTTTTATGAGTATATTTGTGCGCTGAATGTGGACACACAAATCACGTTAATTATTTTTTGTTATTTATTTATTCCTTTTTTTGTTAGCTGTATTATTTTGATTTTGTAGTTTGTTTTGTTTTTTGGATTTAAATAAAACTTTACGCACAGAAGAATAACAACATAACCTATACGTAGGTCAAGTAATAGACCACAGGAGCACAAACTTGATTTTAATATGCATATTTTAATTTTGTTTTCAGATGTTAATAGTTCTGTTTGCTTCTGGCTTTTCAACGACCGTTCTTCTGAAGATGCTTGTTAAAGTCATACAAACAAGTGACACCATGGACCCAAGTGTAAGTTACTATAAGACATTTTAGGTATTTTTTTGAGATCGTTATAGTATGTCTCGCTGTTATATTGTATCTTTTAACGAGTACGTATTATGGCTCTGTAATTTAACAAAAAAATAGAAATATGGATAATATACAGGGTGGATCTGTAACTTTGGACAATTTGACGTGGGGTGAATGACCTGTTGAAATAAAACTTAGAACTACTTTTATTTTAGGAATTGGATAAAAAAGAGTTTAATCGTAGTATGGAAGTCCGCAACAATAGTCGTACGTTTTCCATACAATGTCAGAATAAAAAGTTTAACCGATCCAAAAAATAAAAAAGTACTATGTTGTATTTCGACAGGTCATTCGCCCCACGTCAGATTGTCTAAAGTTACAGATCCACTCTGTATTATTATATTATATTTATTTTAAGCATCATACTTTTCTTAATAAGCGTAAGCGTAAAAAAAGTTATAAAGTTTTTAAGAATTTTTATAAAATAAAAGACCAAAATTACTAAATTATAATATTGTCAAACAACTTCCTTTCCTATGTAAGAGAAAATAATAATATACAGTATAACATAACTATAATAGTTACCAGTAAATCTTCTACTACATTTATTACTTTACCAAAATTAAAAAATTACAACATCTTTGTTTTTGTTTTGCTTGACGACGGCATATAAACATCAACATCACCATTTACTTTCATGCATTTTCAACGGGTTCTTACCACGATATTTAATTAATTGAGTTGTCTCGATATTTCAACGTTGTTGGAAACGTCATGATCACGAGAAGACTGGATACTGCGGGTCGATTTAAGAGCAAACAAATCTGTCTACCCTCTTTCTCGTTCGCTTTTGGGTAGTACCACTGGAACTCGAACTCACATCACGACACACCACGCTCACTGTATCTACAAGACTCTCTGAGCATGAACCCTTAGTGACTGTTGTGTTTAGCACTGGATTCCACAAACTCGATAATCTGAAGCCGTCACCCTGTTAAAAGTGCTATGGCTTGAAATCTCGATAGCTTTTTTAACCATCCTTGGTACGTAACGACTTTCAGAAGATAGTACCTTAGGTACTATCTCATACTACTATCTCATAGTACCTCAGGTACTATCTTCTGAATAAAAATTAAAAATGCATGAAAGTATTATAGAAAACCGCGAGTGTCTGAATAAGTTTATCACTATTTACATTAACACGTCTTCTAAAAACTAAAATAAAGTTTATATGTTACAGTATACAACATTCGCTTCAATATACTTGATCATGCGTTGTGTGAAGTACACCACACTTGTGATAATACCATGTTACTACTCAAGTATTACTGCTACAGAAGTCTCTGTTATTCGGACCACGCTTCACGATGCTGTGAATACTATGCCTTTTGGTAAGTAACACGTGTTTTGATAGTTCATATTACTGTATTGTACTGTAACAACCCATTACTGCCCACTGCTGAGCTCAGGTCTCCTCTGAAGAGGGATTAGGCATAGTCCACCACGCTTGCCTAATGTGGATTGGGGACTTCACATATCCTCAAAGGATTTTTAGAACCCTTTTCCGATATGCAGTTCATATTACTATTCCGAGGTTAATGAGATGAAGAGTTTGTGGTTGGTGGTTATAGTGGCGTGGCAATGATGAAGACAGAAATATTCTTAAATTTTATTTAAAGACATACGCAACAACATTTTCTAAGTTATTTATTATTGCAGGGGTTTCGGAAACACATAAGTAAGTTTGTGAAGTAGTGATTCTAATCAATCTATTTTTTTTTAATTATTCTTGCCAAGTATCCAGACGAGCTAATGGACAACCTAATCGTAAGTTACTGTCGCTGCAATGTCCTGGACACTGCAGGATCGTTACCTACAACTTACCATTTACGACTTTCTTGAAGTCTCATTTGCAAAAATAGGAATTATTCTGGATGCCTAATACTCAATCAAAATCACCAGTCCAACGATAAAAAAGAAAAGAAAATTAAAATATTCCGAAATTATTTTTTGTTTTACAGATAAACTACAACGTCGAAAAGTTAAGGCGTTTTACTTAATGACCAAAGAGAACGGCTTCGTTTACGCTTTAGCGGGAGTGATTAGGCTCAACATGTCTTTACCTCTTAGCTACGTTAGTCTGTGCACTACCTATTTAGTTATAATCATACAGTTCTCCAAATTTCTAGATTAATAAACTGTTTTTCAAACCTATGTGTTTTGTGTAAGGTTTCTGTGTTATGTTACAATAAAGAATTTATATAGATATAAGTATGAATCTATTTGAAACCTAGCCAAACATGAAGTAAAACAGAAAAATAATTTGCGCATTGTCAACTCGTTTGCTTCTTACTAACTAAGGGTACACTAAGGAAGATAACTTTAAAAAAAATACCTTAAGTGAAACCAAATGAAGTCGGGCAGATTATACAAGTCAATAATCTGGGCCATTTCTTGTAATCCCCTTACATACGCACACTTGGCAAGTATAAAGCGTTAACTGTCCTAGA
Organism: Trilocha varians; assembly: GCA_030269945.2. NCBI lineage: Eukaryota > Metazoa > Arthropoda > Insecta > Lepidoptera > Bombycidae > Trilocha > Trilocha varians. Next base: position 3,421,509 of record AP028259.1, read on the forward strand.
CAGGGCCTTTTTAAACGAAGCACCATTAGAGTCCTTGTTGACTGTTATGAAGGGTCAAATAGGCCTACAAATTGTGTGGAACAACGTCCCTCTTGATTAACTTTCAGCGATGGGCACTTTGGATACTAATAAAACGAAATTGACTATCAGAACAATGCTTTTCAATGTTAAAGAACGATGGGACGGTGTGAGGATTATTGAAAAACAAAGGACCTAATTGTTTTTATGAAGATTTTTTATAGTGAATTTGTTTTGCTATATTCATTTACCGAAATAGAGTATTAATATCAATAAAGTTTTCGATTTCTCGCTTATTGATTTAAAGACTTGAACTAGTTAACTTTGATTCTTTCTGTCTTCTAAATTATATTATGAATAGTTGTACAGAAAATTGCAAACAATTTAATTAGTAAAATTATTGCAGATTTTATTAAAACGCTAATCTAATACAACCTGAAATAATTGTGTAATTCATTTCGAATGAATTTACCAAAACAATATCATCGAAAATCCTATACAAAAGAAAACAATTATTTTTACGACAGTCATAATAAAATCATACCTTTGTCTTCTTAACGATTTTCTTAAGCCTTTGTTGGAGTAATTGTCATCATAATACGATTTGATTGCGAAATAAATTCGGGACGAAGACATCGTTACATCACAGAAAAATAACAGAAATAAAAGTTATATAATGTTGACAATAAGTATTACGTAGCCTTTTCCAAGAATGGAACGAAATGGTGTAAATATACTGGATAATGTATGACTAAAATTAAAATGAAATTATATTTGAGGAGGATATTTATCCTAACTCGGCTTGGAGTAGGTAACATATCCATTCGTGAATATAATAATATGTATAATATTATATGTAGAAGAACCTGTGGGCTATCAGTAGTATTAGGCCAAAGGGAGATCTCCGACCGGCCGAGGTAGTGTATGCCTGGTCAGGCCGAAGCCCACTGTAGTAGATTTCAGATGTCGTATATATGCGAAGATTTCTGCAAATGTCGTAACCGCGATTCAGGATCCCACGTTATTATTGGTCGCCACAAACCCAAGCAACGAATCTGACTCTTATGCACTTTTTCCATAAATACATATTAATAAACATTTCTGATACTTCATTTGGTTGGCTCTATTCATTTGGTAGGTGCAGTGTGTGTATCGTATGTTCGAGTAATCTAAATTTATAATATTATAAAGCTGAAGAGTTTGTCTCAGGAACCACTGGTCCGATTTGAAAAGTTCATTCAGCGTTGGATGGTCCATTTATTGAGGAAGGCTATAGGGTATAGTCTATATTACCTATATCCTTCTGTGACGCAGCCGAAGTTGATCAACTAGTTGGTAAGATATGCATTACTCTGAGTTTGTCAAGTACGATGTGTATGTGTTTTACTTTTTTAAACTTATTATTTGTGGTTATCTTGTACTTAGATAGGCTTCATGAGTAAGTTGACTTTGGTATATTGCTAGGTTTTCATTAATTATTCATAGTATCTTATTGTTTTAAATAAAATATAATAGGAATATATTGTTTTACACTACAATACTACTAGTTACAGTACACAAAACTCAATTATTAAACATTGAAAATAATATTAGACTACCGGACCCGCGCAACTTCGTCTGCGTCACAAAACGGTTCAAACAGTACTTGCAATGCCGTCGCGTTATTATTTGCGCGGCCCGCTGTGCAACCAAATATTCATTGCATAATAACTTCTAAACGAAAAGTCCGATTGGAATGAAACAAAAAGTAATTTACTTCTACATTATACTCTTGATAATATAATACTTAATTTGGATAAGGGTTAATATACACATTTAACGTTAAATTTAATCTCGGGACGAAATATTATTTTTATAAATATAAAAGCGGTTATTGTGACTAAACTATGATAGTTAGATATATGCTGTCGCGGACTTTTTTGTTTGTCTTACTAAGACCTAAAAACCCGTAGTACATCATTTTGTTCTATTGTCTAGTTCTATAGTCTAGAATAGTTTTTGCAGCGTACGCATAAATAGGTTTTCGATATTACACCTTATCTTACAAATTCGATATTTTCATACGGATCCCTAATTTTTTCAAAATAAACTAGCTGGCCCACACAACTTCGTCTGCGTCACATAAGGAAATTTTCTCACCGTTTAAACCTTCCCTGGACTTCTACGAATATTTCAAGATTAAAATAAGCCAAATCGGTTCAGTCGTTCTCGAGTTTTAGCGAGACTAACGAACAGCAATTCATTTTTATATATAAGATTATAGCCTATTTCTATGTTTATCCTCGATAAATGGACATTTCAACAGTGAAAGAATTTTTGAAATCGGACCAGTACTTTCTGAGATTAGCGCGTTCAAACAAACAAACTCTGCAGCTTTGTAATATTAGTAAAGAAGTTTAGATATATCTAATAGCTCCTCATCCTAAAACCATTTCCATTAAATCCTAAACCGTGTTGTACATCTAACCTGGCTCAAGGTACTTCGTTCCGTAGCTGTAGGTGAGATCAAACTCACTCTCACATATTCCTTAATTGCCAATTAGGGCGTCGAAGCCTTCAATCGGCAGTGATGCCATTGTCTGAATCACGATTGGTTGTACACTACGCGAAAATAAATGATAATTAAAATTGTTACAATTCCTTTTATACTGACTTTTAAATTATTTTAATTAATTATAGATTAAAAAAAAAAAAAAAAAATTTTTGCTAGGCCACTACGAAATAATGGTAAAAAAAAGGTGAGTGCGATGCAAGTTGCTACCTCTAATATTCTTCATTGTGTCACAAACGTTTTAAGTTTTAGACATAGGAATGTACATTAATTATACCCAAAAATCTAAATGCAATAGAATGTACTATAGTTCTTTTTACAGTATTTGCAAACAGAAACCAATTCTAAAACCTAGTTCGATCAAAAACAGCTATAACCTCAAATTTACATAGAATTTATACCACAATTTGATTTACATCCCTAACAAGAGCTACAGAAAACTTTATGATACTATTACTTCTAAATCTAACTACGCGAGTATGAAAGCGGCGACATGTCCCAGGCTGGCATGCTGCAATGAAATATGCAAACTGGGGGTCCGTCGAGTTGCGATATAAAATCCGTGCAGATGTCTCCTCTCGCCGACTAACCGCCGTGAAATGAGATAAAACCGCATATTGAACGTTGTTTTTTGATTAAAAAATTAAAGTATGGTAGCGGATATCAGTGAATCTTGACAACCAATTTGTTGTTATGTTTTCATTCTTTTGCACTATTTTGTTTAAAACGTAAAATAGGTCAACGAAATTAACTGTTACACGATGTATCTAATTATGTAGTTGGGTATCTATAATTTAATTCTTTTGCATTTTCTACATTTAGTGAAAGTATGGTAGATTATTGTGCGTAGACTGAGAGATTACAATAATAAAATTGTATTATTGAATGTTTTTGTGCATGAGAATACTGGAAACATCGATATTTCGGGCACTACCTTTTTTTTTCTATTTTTTTTTTTAGTTGGGAGAAATCGCCGGGATATGTGGAAGTTGAACCTCACTAAAACCTCCAACCGCTCACACTCAGCGTCCGTACCCCGGCTGAGGCCAGAACCCAGCACGGGGTTATGCGGGGTGGCGCGACGCGCTACGCACTGCGGCACACTTTCCCGTCGCGACACCCCCTACGTTAATGATCCTTCCGCAGGGCACTACCTAGGTCCTCCCGTAGGAACTACAAGATATCTAAGAAAACAAGATTAAAACAAAACCGTTAGAATACAACAAGAGTTTTTGCATTTTGAATACTTTGTGATTTACCTTAAAGGACGACAGTGAGTATTCACTACCACACATGACTTATTTCAAGCTTTGTCTCAATGTCACTTCTAATAACATTCATACCAAGACGTCATGTTGATATACGAGCATAATGTTTCAAGTTGTTTCAAGTTCAAATCAGAAAGTTTGTACAACAATTTGTGTCGCACATATCTCGAACAAATTCAGCGAGGAAACTTTCTTGATTCAGAAATGCGAGACCAAACCTATTCCGTGGAACTTGGTTAATTCGGAAAATCTTTTCCGAGCAACAAACCAGATAATCTGTGAAGTTGGACAACAGATCGAATGTTGTTCTTTTATTGACCGACTTCAAAAACGAAATTTTCTCAATTTTACAGATAGTTTTTCATGTTTTAAACTTATTCAGACACTCGCAGTTTTCTATAATACTTTCATGCATTTTTCGACTAGGGTTCCAATCACTGGATACAATTACATAATCCTCAGGTACTATTTTCTGAACGTCGTTACGTACCAAGGATGGTTAAAGAAGCTATCGAGATTTCAAGACATAGCACTTTTAACAGGGGTGACGGCTTCAGATTATCGAGTATGTGGAATCCAGTGCTAAACACAAGAGTCCCTAAGGGTTCATGCTCAGAGAGTCTTGTAGATACAGTGAGTGTGATGTGTCGTGATGTGAGTTCGAGTTCCAGTGGTATTACCCAAAAGCGAACGAGAAAGAGGGTAGACTGATTTGTTTGCTCTTAAATCGACCCACAGTATCCAGTCTTCTCGTGATCATGACGTTTGCAACAACGTTGAAATATCGAGACAACTCAATTAATTAAATATCGTGGAACCCGTGTAAGAACCCGTTAAAAATGCATGAAAGTTTTTCATGTTTGTTAGCGGGTATTTCAAACGAAATCAAGGTATGATGATGGTAGAGCAGAGATGTTGAAGGGAACTTTTTAAATGAAGCTATTCTTGAAAGGAAGTCAGTAATTTTAGTTTTTGTACAAAATATTATTTGTTCCTCGCCATTGCAAAAGCAGGCTTAGCCACATTTAAACAGCACAGTGTGAACGTGTGTAGATTATCCTATGCCCTATTTTTATTCAAATCGCATAGAGAATATGAATTCGATTTGCGAATACTGGTTGTAGTTGGTACGAACCCGCAGAATTTTTATACTTTTCAACGTTACGATGGAACTTTTCAATTGAAGATGTTACTGCAACTGCATTGGAATTACATTTTTAAATAAAATTCTACCTATAAGAAAATTTAAAAGTCTGTGAAAACAATTTCAGCTTTTTATTTGGTATGATATTGGTTTGTTTTTCGCAAACTGAATACCTAATCTTCAATCGATAAACTAGATGTTACTGAGGCTCAACCATAGATAATGTATTTTGATCTTATTGTTTGATTATAATACTGTATTTATTCGTAAATATAAAATTCGAATGATGAAAATAACAAAACATTCAGTAAAAGAACACGAATCATCTTAAATTAAATACACATTCAAATTAATTACCAACGAACAACATAATTATCTCCAACAAAGATTCAACAATAACCCATTGATAACAATTCAACTGTAAAATTATTGTACAATGTTGGTACCAATTTGGGCCAATGCGTTTGACCAATACATTCGCAAATTGGACACGATTGCCCACAGGTATGCAACATAAAGGACTGTCCAATACAAGAACAAGTACATATTCGAGTAAAATTAAATAGTATTTATGTTTATTTTATCGCAATGTTACTTGTTCAAACGGTAAAGGAAAACACCGTGATGTTATGATATTCCCAACCTATATTAAGAAAGACGCCTAAGCCATTCAGTTATTAGAAGTTATAGCAACGGTAAAGAGTGCCGTAGTGTGTAACGTGTCGCGCCGCCCTGACGCTGATTGTGAACGGTTAGAGATTTTAGTACGGTTCAACTCCATCTGTGAGACAGCAATTCCAACGATTTCCTCCTGTTTTAAAGAGTCATACTTACCGGCCGTATTCAGTTCAAAACTTGGTTTTTATTATAGTTTGAGAAGAATCTTAAAAAATCAAAGACTAAACTATGTCGCACTTAAAATTCTAAATTGTACTTAAAACACTTGTAAAAAGCTACAATGATTACTTTAAAATATAAATCATCGTCGTCTCAAACTCTAAATTTAAAATGCAAACCGTCAAAAGTCTATATTCACATTCATATACAAAATTACGGGAAGCCAGCGACCGGTCGGTAATGGAAAACGTCTCGCATGAATTGTTCGCTTTGTACGACTGTGTCGTGAAATTTCCTGCAGTATTGTTGTGGGTGTCACACACAATTTAAAAAAAATATTCATGAAGCGCTAAACGGGAGATAAACTATATACGCGTGGTATTAATTAAGTTTCATTTTTTTTGTTTTATTGGTAAACGAGCGTACGGCTCTAATGGTAGTTTACTGTTGCTCAATGGCCAGGACTGTACGTCGTGTTTTGTTTTTAGTATGCAATGGAGACGTCAACTAAACAGCGCAATTTGCTCTCCTAATATTTTTATTGCCACGAGTCAATAGGAAAGTAAGTGGTTACCCACGGACCTCTGCATTGGTAGGGGACACTGCCAGACTACTATCTAAAACTTACTTTCAAACATTCTATAAAATCCTTGTGCTCTCTCAGTATTGTCATTTTCGGCCAAGACTTACCAAAGCGAAAAAATGCCTTGAGCAAGCGTCCAATGTAAGAGTGACAAACGATCGACGAGAAAATCCACAAGATAATCAGATTTAGTTCTACCATCCAGAAAAGATACAGAACCGATGCATTCCTGCCTTCTTTCTTTTTACCCCGTACCATTCCTATTTGGAATGGACGCGACTGTGACCACTTTCCATCACGGGCCGTAGGCTCTTTTATCCCTCTAAAAAATCTGTTATCATAATTTATAATATTTTTTCACTCATAATTAAAACGAATTAGAATAGTAAATAATTTGAAATGAACATTATTTTTTCCGGCGCAATACCAGGAATAACCGCGGTAATTTTCCACTTGAAACCAAATAAGTCTCGATTCAACGGCAACGTGTTATTTCTTTGTCTGAAGAAGCCTTACAACATATTCATGGACATGTGTATGTGTGGGTGTGGAAATGTTTCCACCACTTTTAGCGGAATAAAAAGTAGGTGTAAAATTTTGAGTGAAGTGAAATGTTTGTGTTTTATAAATGTGTTTTAATGCATGTATTTAAGCTCTTTCGTCATTTTTCTTTTGTACTTGTCTTTAAAGTACATAAGTAATATAATTAAAGTTTTTTTTTGTTTGTCTACATATTTATTGCGCGCTATACGTTTAAATTGTAGACGTTATGTTGAATTTATAATAGATATAGACTAATTAGAAGACGATGTCTTTCATGCATTACTTATCATCTCAATAAACCACATTAAGTAAATAAACCCTTTTTTGATCTTGTGGTATTTTCTGCTTTATCTTTAAATTCAATAATTTACAAACTAAAATTTCTCAGCAAATGCAACCTAAAAAAGGGTTTAAAATTACAATTAATTGATAAAGTAAAAGCGAGCTTTGTAAATAAAACAATTACTTAGAACTGTAATTAAAATCTTTTGTTTTTGATAGAATTCTTAGTAGCACTTTCACATCTTATTACTCTTTTCTTTTGAAATTTTACAATCTTAGTAATCAAAGACGAATAAAATAGTGCTGAAATCTAATCGGAGAGAGAATTAGGTTTTAATTAATAAAGTGAAGAGTAGGCGTAAAGATTGTGATATTTGAGTAAATATCGAAAATTAATTGTTGTGTAGTTCTTTGTTAACAATGGGTAGGTATTTTAACTTTAAGGATCTTGGTGATCTAGCCGTGTATTTTGATGATAATTATACAGGTTCATCAGCGATGTTAATCACTCACCATCGGGTTGGCCGGATGCTCGTTTACTTATAAAGGTATTCATGGTAGCTATTCAGCGTATAGTCAACTAGTTAAATCTACGGATGATAGCAAGCAACCCAGAAGTATTTATTTTGGCTAAGGCAAGAAACGAAATATCTGTATGTCTAGAAATTTATGAGCTAACTAGCTGGCCCACACAATTTCGTCTGCGTCACATAAGGAAATTTTCTCACCGTTTAAACCTTCCCTGGACTTCTACGAATATTTCAAGATTAAAATAAGCTAAACAGTTCAGTCGTTCTCGAGTTTTAGCGAGACTAACGAACAGCAATTCATTTTTATATATAAGAGATAATGAAGTGCGAAAAATCAAGAAAGTTTCTTCTACCTATAGTTAAACTCGTCAACAAAGCGGCTCTTACTATTTTTCGAGCTAAAAGTTTGGCCTTTACAATTGCAACTTTTGACGGTTTCTCAAGGCTTAAGTAAGCCCATTTAAAACTTAAGGAGCTACAGTGAGAAAGGGGTTAAGTGTATCACCACATCCAGCCGCGCTATGACACTTACTAGAGATGGGAAGTATTACAAATTTGAAAAAATTCTAATATAACAAAATTGTAGTAATAGTAAAATTATGAGAAGGAACTTGACTCTTTCGTAAGTGTTGTGATTATATTGAGACTTAAGAGCACGGTAATATTAATATTATTGTAGATAACCTACATTTTTAGGAAGTCCTGAAACTTAACAGTTTTTACAACTGTCGTAGTGCATAACGCGTCGTGTTGTCCCGCATAACTGCGTGCTGGGTTTTGGTCTCAGTCATAGACAGTGAATGACAACAGTAAGATCCGCCTTGACTTAATAGGTAAAGAGACTATTTTATGTGATAAATGGCTGTTTTCTTATTTCATTTCTAAAATGTCTTGTTTCTCATTGAAATATTTTTTTATCTACTACATTTTGTAGTATTAAAACGAAATTATAAAGTGACAGCGGGACATGACTAAGTCCCGTGAGTGTCACAAAGAGCCAGCCTTTGAACTTAGCGAGACGGTGAGTGTTCTCGACATGGTTACAGGCTAGTTATTTAGCTAGAAAACTAAGCAATTACTCACAACTAATGTATTAAGAAATTTTAGAATTAAAATACAAAGACAATCCGCGGAGTTGTCTGGTGGTAATATTTGACTCTTATTCTAACTCTGACCCGGAAGTACGATGTTTTTTTTTTTTTTTTTTTTGGACGGGAGGAAATCGCCGGACTTCCACTCGCCCCGCGAGTGGGGTATGTGGGTGTCGAACCGCACCAAAACCTCCCGCCTCTCACGCTCGACATCCGATGTGGTAGGGGTGACAGGACGCGTTCGCGATTGTCGCTTACGTATCGCCCCGTCACCCCCGGACGTCGAACCGGCAGCCGTCGGTGAAACGACCACCGGCTCACTCGGTGGACGGGCCAATTAAGGCCCGCCAAGATGGGGCCGTGTGATGTAGGGTCTCTCTCGGCCCAGGCCGGCCCAGGGCCAGCCCGGGTCGGGGAGCACGGCTTGCCATCCCCCGTACAGATGGCACGGAGGGTGCGCGCTGATGCCTAGCGCAGCACCCCTCGGGTCCGATGTTGGTGGACCCGGTACTCTTAGGGGGCCAGATCCCGGGACAGCTCCCGAGGCCGGCCCCCCGCTCGACGTCGGCGGCGACGGGGTTGGCCGGGGAGGGAAGAGCTCTCCCTCTCCCGCCCCGCCGCCTCCTTCTGCGAGATGGTGGACTCGCAGAAGTCGAGCATAGCTTTCCAGGACTCGTCGTCGCCGAGCATCGATGCCACGACGCCCGGCAACGACAAGTCCTGCCCTACTTGTGCGACCAGGACACGGCACTGCTCCTCCCATGCGGGGCAGACAGCGAGCGTATGCTCTGCCGTGTCCAGGTCGCTTGTGCAATGATGGCACCTCGTCGTCGGCTCGACCTGTATCCGGTGCAGGTACTTCCCGAAGCAACCATGCCCGGTCAGCACCTGCACCAGACGAAAGGTGAGACGTCCCTCGCCACGACTCACCCAGTCCTCCAGGACAGGGCAAATCGCCTCGACGGTCCTTAGACCCCAGCTGGGGTTGGCCAAGCGTCTTGACCACGCCTCCAGCACGGACCGTCGAGATTGGGCCTTCCGGTCCCGTACCGCGGCTCTGAGGGGACGCACAACACCCAGAGCACGGAGGTCGCAGCGCCAACGATAATCGTCGGCGAGCGCCTCCGCCTCCAGATCCCAAGGTGGCGTCCCCGCCAGCACGCACGCCGCCTCAAAGGAGACGGTGCGGTATCCGCGGATGACCCTGATAGCTACGACGCGCTGCGGCCGGTACAGGATCCGGACAACAGTTGCTGTCCGGTTTCCCGGTCCGGCCCAAACGGGCGCGCCGTACAGGGCCATCGAACGCACCACCCCCGCGTAGAGGCGGCGCACGACACGGTTTGGTCTCCCGAGATTCGGAAGCAGCCGGCTCAGAGCGCCGGCCGTCCTCATCAGTCGGGGGACGAGCTCCGTAAAGTGGGCCCGGAAGGTCCAACGGCTGTCCAGTATGAGGCCGAGGTACTTCAATCGCACCTCGACCTCTATAGGGACGCCTCCAACCACGATTTGGGCCCCTGCAGGTGGCGTCACCCCAGCCCTGTGGAACCACAGGGCCAGGGATTTATTGAGCGCCACCGCGAGGCCCAATCTCCTTATACGACCGACGACGAGGGCCACCCCCGCTGTGGCGAGATGGGTAGCCTCTCTGAAGTCTTGACCCCGGGCCATGACGAGCGTGTCGTCAGCGTAACAAATCACGCTCAGGCCCGGGGTCAGAGCGCCTCTCAGCACCCAGTCGTACCCGACATTCCAAAGGAGAGGTCCGAGGACCGACCCCTGAGGAACCCCGCATACGACCGGAAACCGGTAAACGGTCCCATCGTGCCCGGTGCATACTACCGACCTGGCCTCCAAGTAGGGGAAGTACGATGTTCCTTGAATCGACATTGAGGAGAGCTTAAGAATATTATATTTTCTCTGCATCTGGTTGCATTAGAAGCTTTTCATAATAATAAAAACTTGAGAGGTGACACGGGACACCCGAATGGAACGAAGTTCCTTTCGATTAAAAGATATCTTATATATTTTTTTTCCTAACGTAACGCGGGATAAGGAACGTGTTTTAAAAGATTTTGATCACAGCGCCATCTAGCAATAATCATCTAAAACAAAACAAGTGTCGTGACAACTTTTCGTAAGATTTTTTTCCGTCTAGCTCGCTTTCACAACGCGCGATAAGGAACTGCGTTCTAAATACTATGGTGTGTCGTCAACGCTAATTTTCTAGTGAAGTTAGAATTCGCCAAATGACAAAAACATGGATATATTCAACAGACCGGAAAATGAATCCTCATTCCTCAATAACCACACTTCAAACAGTCAAGATAAAATGAGCTTTAATTACGTGGTTAAAAGGCGTGAATTGAGTTTAGCAACGGATTTACCTCTATAATCTTTTTGAATTTCAGCCAAGTCTACCCCGGATATTAGCTTAGTTAAAACAGGACATATACCCAGTGCCACGGGGAGTTTCAAGCTTGTTTGTTTACTGTTGATTGAAGACTAACAATGATACTGTCTAAAATAATTCCATGAATTTATATTTTTAAACAACTTCCCAAAAGGAGAAAATATTTAATTCGTCTTTATTTTTGTATAAGTTTATTATGTCGTTAATTTAGTTTCAGTGGATCTATTTGGAGGATTCGTATTTCAGGTAGTGGTGGTGGATAATGGTCTTCGTGGGGTCTTAATAAATTTAAATCAATTAGTTCGGGTCTGTTTAAAAATGTAAATTTTAAAAGATAAGACTTCACGATTTCCTGTTAAAGTTTCCATGTATTTCTTTAAACCGGTTTCTATTGGCTATAAAGCAGACACTATGGACATAATCTTCTTATATATAAAAATGAATTGCTGTTCGTTAGTCTCGCTAAAACTCGAGAACGACTGAACCGATTTGGCTTATTTTAATCTTGAAATATTCGTAGAAGTCCAGGGAACGTTTAAACGGTGACAAAATTTCCTTATGTGACGCAGACGAAGTTCTGTGGGCCAGCTAGTCTCATATAAATTTGATAAAGATCTGACTGGCAGTCTCATGTTATTCTTGAAAAATAGAACTCTGTCGTTTTTTGTAATAAAAATATCACTCCCTAAAATGTCGACAAACGTGTTGTTTATAATTTGTATTATTCCGTTTCTCGGAACGTGAATTATCTTCAAACAAGTAAATTGAGAACACTTCAGTGCTGTTGTGAAGAGGCTTAGTTTATACTCGGAATGGCGGGAAATAATTGTGTAATATTTCTTGTATGAAGTTATAATTTAATCCCCTGATTGCTTGTTATACAACCTTGGTATGTTTTTATAGGTATTTAAGTCAGTTAGCAACAACGTGATAATTATTCAAGGTGAAAGGTGAAATATAGTACATGACGGGGTGATAACAAGGGAAACCAACCTATTCACAGTGCGGGTAGTTGGAAGTGGAGACTTGCTATAAATACAGGCGTTGGTCGCTGTTATTATTCATTCGTGTCTGAATTATCGAGGCGAACGGTACCCTTGATGTAAAAGTAATAAACTGTTAAAACTCGTTATTTTGAAGTTTTTAATCAAACGTATTGATCATTAAGTGTTCAAGAGGACATTGTGACGTCATTCCTGACAAAACCAAACGAAGATCAACTATTTACGCCATCATTACACCTCAACACACTATTTACGCCGTTATACATAATTACATATTGAAGGACTAAGTACTAAGTACTCAATTCTAAAAACGAATATGTAAAAATATCCTCTTGTTTTAATAATTTTCATGATATCACCAATTCTCATGTATCATGCAGGTATACACAGGTTGAATGAGGTTTACATACTTAGACACATAGTTGATCCTATTACGTGTCTAGTCATACGAACTCCTCCCGAAATGTTTGCGAAAGCATAAAAGTTTATGGGATTTTCATCAGCTAAACAAAATACTATGAAAACTCCTTTTCATATAAATTCGCTCTATCCAAAAATATTTATAAATATTTTACCTGTATCCATAATCTGTTTTGTTTTATTCCTACCACAAAACTAATATTTACCAAGCACTTATCTACACAAATTAAATTATTTTAATGCAGTAATATTTCCTTGTAAAAGAATAACAACAAGCAAATGTATGTAACTCAATTAACTGTCATTTTCCTAGTCTGGTTTGGTACAAGAAACGAAATTTTCGCCCAATTATTACAGTTTACCTGCTTCATGTGTTTTTTCTGTAATATATTGAAACGAAGTTCCTTATCGCGCGTTGTGAAAGGGGGCTAGACGGAAAAAATTCTTACGAAAAGTTGTCACGGCACTTTTTTGTTTTAGATGATTATCGCCAGATGGCGCTGTGATCAAAATCTCATATTTTAAATCATATTTTAAATTTCTATTCATTGATTTGTAGATTCTATTTCATAAATCCATACAGTTACGTAATAATAGAATAGTAAAGTTAGTATGCATTAGTATATAGCCGCAAGCTAAATTATAATTATTCTCTAACTGATTAAACTTATAACATTATACCAATTAATGATTTACTTAAAAGCTTTTGAAAACAAACTGAAATTTTAAGAATTTTCATTCGAATTTATTTTAGATTTTCTCCATTAAAGGTTTTTAAATTTATAATCGGCTTTTGAAAGCATAATTAAGAGAAGTAAAAACGAGATTCAAAATAAAAAATATTTTCGTTTATTTTTAGTGCGTAAAAGCCAAAAAGTCGCGCATTTAAAACCGTATGTCACTTGCTTATTTATATCAGTTCTCTATTTACCCAAAGTATTTTATCTTGTGTCAAGATTTCATTTTCAGAATAACATGTTTTTTTTTGGCTACAAAGAAATTATATTTCTAAGCACACCTGATTGTAAGTGTTCCTGAGTTTTACGACAGTTCTGGGTCAGAGAAACGCTTGAGAACATCAGAGTTTAGACCCATGGCGTCGCATGGGACATGCCCTAAAGATGTATAGTGAAAGTTTTAGACAGGGTGGCAGAAACAGCGTTTGTTGGGGTTATTATGTGAGATTTCCATGGGGAGAGTTTGAAGACCATGGAAATAACCTCATTGTGGCGAAAAATGTTTTCAAAGATTACTGTTTCTGTGGAAAAAAATTACGAATGAGTGATTTGATGGTCAGGGACTTACGAGGGACAAAGTAATCACTATTTTGTAAATGTTTTATTACAAATTAATTAGAAAACTTAGACGGTAGGTATTTCCATACTAAATACCCAGTATCACCAAGTGCTACCGTGTGCCGGTGGTCGTTGCACCGACGGCTGCCGGTTCGACGTTCGGGGATGACGGGGCGATACGTGAGCGACAATCGCGAGCGCGTCCTGTCACCCCTACTAATCGGATGTCGAGCGCGATTGGCGGGAGGTTTTAGTGCGGTTCAACCCCCACATACCCCACTCGCGGGGCGAGTGGAAGTCCGTCGATTTCTTCCCGTCACAAAAAAAAGTGCTACCTTGTAGTAGAGTAGGGTATTAATATAAAAATAGGGTATTTGAGCGCAATTACTACTTGATGAGCAATAAGTTCATTTATCTACTACGCAATCAAAAATACAGTAGAGACGATAAATAAAGTTGCGTAATTGCGAACTATATCCTACAGTCCTGATCATCCTAATCTCATTAAAGTAAATAATATGCTCTTAAATCAACGCGTTTAAACTCATTCTTACTAAAATTATAATAGAAATAAAATATTAATTTAACTAATGAGACACACCCTCATCTGTTCTGACATTATGTTTTACAAAGACAAAGGTTTTCGAGTATTTAATAGAGGATCGTGTAAAGGTCTAGTATTTCATAATTTGTAGTTGGTGTAATATTTTGTGGGAAACTTGACCCCGTGTCACCCATGTCAGTCTTTTTCAATGTTAAGGTAAAATTTCGTCCTTTTGTGTCAAAGTTAAAATGTACTAGTGGCTTTGAAATTTGATAACTTAATTTTTATTAATCTTTAATGATACTTTTATATTCAAACGTTAAATAATTATATTAATTTGTTATTATATTTTAGGTTATGTGGGACACTATGCGTTACGCAGTACGGCATTCTTTACTGTCGTTTAATTATTGTCTTGGGTAGGCTTTGTTAAACACATGATACATGATATTCAATATGAAAGTCGTGGTGGCCGAGTGGTCGAAGCGCTTCCTTCCGAACGGGAGGTCGCGGGTTCAAATCCGGCCGGCTTGTACCTCTAAATCTAAATGTGAAAAAATATTTATGTGCAATTTTCACAACACCACTGGCTAAAACGGTGAAGGAAAACATCGTGAGAAAACCTGCATGTCGGAAACGGATTCTAAAAATCCTTTGAAGATATGTGAAGTCCCCAATCCGCACTGGGTAAGCGTGGTGGACTATGCCTAATCCCTCTTCTAAGGAGACCTGAGCCCAACAGTGGGCAGTAATAGGTTGGTACAGGTACATGATATTCAACATATTGACTATCAACAAACTTCCCCCGCGCGCCGCACAGCTGACAGTTTACTTTGTTACGCTCGGGTTTTTAAAAATTGATAAATAGTGTTTAGTGCAATTGTTTTGTGGTAAAAAGTATTTCAATAGAATATTATTATCATAAACCTTTGATTTAGTGAGTTTCTCTGGTTTGTTTTTTGTGTTTTCTATAAATTTTTGTAAAACATCGATCACCGGTATAAGTCTTTTAACATTTTTTGTGTCGGGTATTCCGAAGCGCGTTTTTATTGAACGAAGTACGTCGTATAAGCTTTGTTTTACGAACTCGGTTCGCACCGTTAGCATAATGTCGAGCAAAAATGTTGACCCACCGGATCCTTTTAAGAAGTCTAGTACTACACCGCGCTCACCAAGTAATAAGCGTAGTTATAAAGATACGTCTTCACCCTTTGTATTTTCGAACGAAAAGCGTATACCGCGAACTATTTCTGATGAAAATATTATAAGAACTCTCGACTTAAACGATGATTCTACGTGCGACTATTACGACCTAGTCCAGGAGGCGTCAACGTTCTTATCAAAAATAAATGAAATAGTCAACGATCAAGGCACTCGGATTATTGCTGCGAATAAAGCGTCTATTATGGATATGACACAAAAAGTAACAGCTATTGTGTCGTTGCTCGCGATTCGTTCTTCAACGGTCGAAACGAAACTTGCCAATGCAGAACGTAATTTGGCCCAGTGCGCCAGGCAACCCGTACCCGTAAACGTAAACGAGAAACCAAAGTCGTACGCAGATACTTGCAAATTAAAATTAGCGAAATCGGTCCCGTATGTTGAAACTCGCGCCCCTCTTCCGTGTGTTATAGCTTATCCGTCTCAGGAACGTGCAGTAGAATTACAAACGTCTTCGGCTACTAAAAATGCACTAATGAAAGCAATAAACCCCACTGACGACGGATTTCAAATAGTAGGAGTTAAAAAAACCGCGAAGGCAGGTGTAGTTCTTCGTGTGAGCAATGAAAACCAGCTTAAAAAATTACAATCAGTCGACGCTATTAAAAACGCGGGATTGCGCTTGGAAAAACCTCGCGGACGCAGGCCTCGCCTCCTAGTTAAAGACGTTCCCGGTTCAATGGAAGACAACGCGTTCTTAGTTGCGTTATATCGCCAAAATATTAAAGACGAAATAAAAGTCAAAGAAGACGACTTTATTCAATCGACAAGAATAGTTCGTCGCCGCGTTCTAAACAACAATAGGAAATGGATAGGTATTGAACTTGATCACACCATTAGAAATCATCTCGTAAATACCAAAGAAAAACTTTTCATCGATTGGGCAACATGTCGGTTTGTAGATGACATCGAAGTGGTACGTTGTTTAAAATGCCAGCAATATGGGCATATTGCCAAATACTGCCACGAAAAAACATCTTGCTGTGAGCACTGTGCTGGTCCACATGAGATCAAAGACTGCAAACAGAAGGACTCCTCTCCTGTTTGTGCTTCTTGCAAACGTTTTAAAAAACCGTGTGATCATCCTACCGGTTCCACTGAGTGTCCTTCACTAAAATCCAAACTAGAGCAACTCATATTAAATACAAACTATGGATAAAGTTATCATAGGCCAATTAAATCTCCATAACGATAAATCAGCTACATCGGAATTAGATAACCTCGTAGTAGAATACAAAATAGATATAGTATTAATACAAGAACAATATCAACGGGCTGGCTTACGCAGTAAAGTAGTGCAATTTGATAACAAAGCGCGAGCTGGTATATATGTCGCAAATAATAAATACACAGTAACATATATGCATAATATATCGTGGTCTCACTGTGCGGTGGCGGAGGTCTCAACTTCTACCTTCAACTTATTTGTTGTGAGCTGTTACTTTCAATTTTCTGACCCCGTATCTCCTCATTTGAATCACCTACGCTCAGTTCTGAGAGCGCTTGCAGGTCAGAAGGTTGTCATTGGTGCTGATGTCAATGCCTCATCACCTCTGTGGTTTGGTAAGCAGCGCGCCGCTGACGCTGAAAGACGTAATGCTGTAGAGGATTTCATTGCTGAAATGAATTTAACAATTCACAATACCCCCGACGCACCACCAACTTTTTGTGGCCCAATGGGCGAATCTTTTATTGACGTCACCCTATCAAGTGCAGACGTACTTTTAAACGAATGGCGCGTTCTCCCGGACGCGTCTTGTAGCGACCACCGTTTGATTATGTACGAGTTTGCTGCTGGTATGAAACACGATCTGTCCGCGCGTAGTTACGACTATACATACAACACCAGAAAAGCTGATTGGCAGTATTTTACATCTTTATTTGCTGCTCACAGTAAAGAGTTTGTTCGCGATAATATCTCAGCTTCAGAATGTGCAGAACTTATGAATGACACGTTCATGTACTGTGCTGATGTTGCTTTGGGCCGATCTGCGACTCTCAGGGCTCGCAGATGTGATTGGTGGTCTGGTTTACTAGTAGACTTACGCCGAAAATTTCGTCGCGCTAGGCGTAAAGTAAATAAGTTAAAAAAGTTAAGTTATCTTTGATGAACGAATGGAGGATGCGCGCTTAACACTAAGATGTGCCAGGTCCCGTTATCGAGCTGCGGTTATTCAAGCACAATCGAACTTACTCCGTCAAATAGTAAATAATCTAGAACGAGAGGGTCCTTGGTCTCCCTTGTATCATGAATTTAAAGCTAATAAACCTGTAAAAATGGCTTACTTTTCTAACATAAAAATAAACGATACACACACAACGGGTATAGAAGAGACAACGGAAACTTTGTTAAATGTTCTTCTTCCGGACGATAATATTGGCGATGACAACGAATATCACTTACAGATTAGACAACGTGTGACGGAACTACCGGTTACTAGCGACTCGGATTTACCTAACCTTTTTGAATTCACTGAAGTTATTAAATCATTATCCATTAATAAAGCATCGGGACAAGATAAAATATCAAATAAAATGATAAAAGAGGCGTGTAAAATGTCATCTAGTTCTATCCTGTATGTATATCAACGCTGCATACACGAAGGAGTTTTTCCTAAAATTTGGCGTAAAGGATTTATAAAATTAATACCAAAAAGCGGTGATAAACCTCCTGACGACCCAAAATCATATAGACCGGTAACATTATTGCCTTCGCTAGGTAAAGTGCTAGAACGGTTGATCGTGCCTAGGTTGCTTCCGGAGGGCTTAAAATTTAACCCAAACCAATTCGGCTTCACAAGCGGCAAGTCTACAATCAATGCAGTAATGTCGGTTAGAAAAATAGTTCAGTCTTCATCAGCGAAGTATGTTCTCGGCATATTTTTAGATATATCTGGAGCGTTTGATAACGCTTGGTGGCCAATGCTTCTTCTTAAACTTAAACTAAGAGGTTGTTATAAAAACATATATTCTATCATATACTCTTACCTTAGCAATGGAACAACTACGTTGAAGCTTGGCCACCATGCGTGCTCAAAGGCTTTGAATTTAGGATGTCCGCAAGGCTCCGTCTTGTCACCGTATTTGTGGAATCTAGGGTTCGATGATTTCCTCGCGCTACCTCTCCCGACGGGATGTTCCATCACGGGTTACGCGGATGATGGTCTTTTGTTAATCGAAGCAAACTCGCGATCCGAAATCGAACATAAAGGAAAAACTGCTATCAACTTAATATCGGAATGGGGTAGTCGAAATCGCCTCGCTTTCGCACCGCACAAAACTTTTCAACTTCTCCTAAAAGGTGACTTGGTAGCACCACCGCGTATAAAATTTCATGGTGTAAAAATTAAATCGAAAAACTCCGTATGTTATCTCGGAATGATTTTAGAAAAAAAATTCACCTTTATTGAACACATTCAACAGATAAAGCGATAAAGCGAAACGTAACTTTTATGCTTTGACGAGAATATCGACTGCTACGTGGGGTCTTACTTTTAATGTATTGAAAACGATCTATACAGCTACTTACCTAGGCTGTATCTGCTACGGCGCTCCAGTATGGGCCGACAGATCCACTATTGGCGCTGCTCGAAGAAAATTACTCCAAAGTCAACGTTTGGCATTGATATTTTTATGCAAGGCTTATAGGACGGTCAGTACGGAAGCACTGCCCGTGATGGCGGGTGTGTTCCCCGTAGATTTAGAAATCCAACGTCGCGCGTCAATGTTTTATAATGTGAATAAAGATGAAGCGTGTCAATTTCTACTACCGCGTGATCAACTTAAAATACAACGACTATATAATTCACTCGATGACGTTTGCAACGATTTAATAACGGAATGGCAAACACGCTGGGTATTAGATCGGGACACAGGTGAGTAATGAAAGACGGTCCTGAGCACACTAAACTTTATTTACTACTCTATGTCAAGGTCACAGAGTATGTACTACAAGCACAGATTATGTATAACGTTTATGCATATACAACATCTCCTCCCCATAGCTTCAAAGTAGTTTCATGTTTATAATAAAACTATAATCATATTTAAACGTATTTGACTTATCTCTAAGATACTATTTACATACTGTTGTCCTTACATATATACTAGATTATAACTACTTCAAATGTACATAGAAAAGAATGCTTTATAGTTAGGCCTCTCTATAGGACGCAATACTCTTCCTCCTACAGTCCTAGACGGTGTTGTATTTTCAACGCTAGGTGAAGAGGGTATCCTTAGTTCGGACTGCTGAACTTCACTTCCAGAGAGTGTGGCATTCGACGTAGATTCCAGTTCCCGCTCCCTCTTCTCCGTGGTATCAGAGGTGTCAGCTCTCGCGGGTGATGCGGTTGAAGGTGAACTGTTGTGTGCAGATACGTTCTCTGAGCTCGAAACGAAGTCTGCTAAATCTAATTGACGACCACGAAAACTTTCGGTGTCAATTCCTTTATATGGAATCAATTGGTTCTTATGTTTCTTAAAAACTTCTTGAGAAATAATGTCTTTTACTAAATATGTGACTAGTCCTATTTTTTTGACTACACAACCTCTATTCCAATACTTATGACCATTTTTAACATTATTAATTTTAAAGAGTATTAAGTCTCCTGTCTGGTATACTTGTTTATTCGTACCACCGTAAGCTTTACGCTGCAAACACTGTTTTTCGCGAACACAGTCCGCGAGTGAATTCGATGATGACGGTGGCGAGTGGTTCAATATATCAAGCCGCGAACGTAATTTTCTACCAAATATTATTTCTGCAGGTGACTTGCCTGTAGTTGAATGTACCGAGTTTCGATAATCGAATAAATACTTTAATAAGGTTGCTTCACTTTGCCTAGTTGTTTGTTGCTGTATTAAACTTGATTTAATGCCCTTTTTCACAATTTTTACAAAGCTTTCAGCCTGACCGTTACTAGCAGGGTGATAAGCCGGTGACGTCACATGTTTAATGCCATTAATGATACAAAAATTTCTAAATTCTTGAGACGTAAACGCGGTGCCATTATCGCTCACAATACTACGAGGTACGCCAAACCTCGACATAAAATCTTGCATTTTTTGTACTACTGTTACAGAATTAACTGAATTCATTTTATAGACTTCTACCCATTTCGAATAAGCATCCACTATTAACAGATACGAAGCACTATTGATCGGTCCGAGAAAATCTATATGAATCCTATGGAAGGGTTGTGAGGGATACGGCCACACAGCCAGCGGTGCGCGAGGGGGCAATGACCTTAGCTGAATGCAAATATTACAACTCGCTATCATTTTTTCAATAAATTGATATATTCCTGGAAACCAAAACCGGCTACGCGCTTCTGCCTTAGTTTTAACTATTCCTAGATGCGACTTATGTAACTCATTAATTAATTTATTTTGTAATTTTTCAGGAATCACTATCTTAAAACCACGCATAATACAACCGCTCTCATAAGAAAGTTCCGATCTACACAAAAAATATGGTTTTAGATTTTCATCTTTTAGTTTTATCGGCCATCCTTTTAAAATATACTTAACAACTTGACTTAAAACTGTATCATTACGTGTCTCCTCGCATAACGTTGCACGAGTCACTGGTAAACTAGAATCAATTACAAAATTGACATAGGAAGCTCGATCTTCAATCTCACTACCCATGACAGAGAACTTCGACATATTATCATCCTGAGACAAGCTCGCCCTCGACAAATAATCAGCACTGTTATCTGAGCTACGAATATACTCAATAGTATAATTATATGCGCTCAAGAACATCGCGTATCTTTGAAGCCGGTTAGCTGATATTTCTGGAATACCGTGATAGGGTCCAAAAATTGACAACAAAGGCTTATGATCAGTGCGTAATATAAACGGCGTCGACCGTCCATATAAGTATTGATGAAAACGTCGAACACCGAATATAATAGCAGTGGCCTCTTTCTGAATTTGCGCGTAGTTTTTTTCAGCTCGAGTAAGAGTGCGAGATGCAAAAGATATAGGACACTCTGCCCCATCACTATCGATTTGCGATAGTATTGCACCGAGCCCAGTAGGCGAGGCATCCACTGTCAGAATCAGGGTTGCTTTTGGATTGAAGTGTACAAGAACCTGATCAGAAGTGAGAATTGCTTTAATCGTTTTAAATGCTTCCATGTGTTCGTTAGACCAATGCCACTTACAACCTTTTTGCAATAAACTATACAAGGGACTAAGGATGGAAGATGCTCCTGGTACAAAATTACGATAGTAATTCACCAGCCCTAAAAACGACTGAAGTTGATTGACTGAAGTGGGTACCGGCGCGTTTACAATCGCTTTAACTTTCTAAAGTGATTTCTTCAGTCCATGTCTATCAATTGTATAGCCAAGGTACTCCACTTCGTCTTTAAAAAAATCGCATTTTTCCTTTTGAAGTGTCAGTCCAACTTTTTGCAATCTACCTAACACCGTTTCCAGTCTCTCCAAATGCTGCGTCTTGGTGGCCCCCGTTACTAGAATATCATCAAGCAAACACAATACTCCGTCAATACCTGTCAGCAGACTATCCATCACCCGCTGGAAGATTGCAGGAGCGCACGCTAGACCATACACAAGACGCGTGTACTGATACAAACCACGATGTGTGTTAATACACGTGTACCGCTGAGAATCATCATCCAGTTGAAGCTGTGCGTATGCCTGAGAGAGATCCAGTTTACTAAACTGCACGCCTCCATGTAATCTAGCGAATAACTCTTGTGCAGTTGGCAAAGGATATTGGTCTATCTCTAAATATTTATTTATTGAAATAGAATAATCGGCGCACAGTCTAATGTTTCCGTTACGTTTCAAAACTGGTACGATAGGGGATGCAAATTCAGAGTATGTGACGGGTTTCAAAATTCCAGTATCTACTAACCGGTCTAGTTCTACGTTAACCTTATCTTTTAAAGCATAAGCAATCGGACGGGCTTTGTAAAACAATGGTTTAGTGTCGGCTTTCAGACGCAATTTAACTGTATATAAATTAAACTTACCTAATTCATCAGAAAAAACATTCGGAAAACGATTCTGTAAATAATCGGCACAACGATCAAAATTTCCTTTTTCGCAAAAATGTATTGGTTTCATTTCTAAATTAAAAACAGAAATAAAATCGCGACCAACAATAGGTGGGCCTCCGTCACGTACCACATACACTTCTAAAACATGTGAATAATCCCTGTAAGTGAACGTGAGTGAGACTATACCCAAACAATCTATTTTACTACCGTTGTAAGTAAATAAATGCTTGTTTGTATTCGATAATAGCACATCAGAAAACTTACTTTTATAAGTTTTATAAGAAATGGCAGTGACCGCCGAACCGCTATCAACTTGAAATTCCATTTTAATACCCTGTACTAAAACTACGTCGGTCATTGGTTCACCTTTAACTGAACGAATATTGAACAACTCACCGTCATCATCGCTTCCCTCACATACATTTTTACGAACAAAATTTACATTTTTACACATACGCCGCAAATGACCCTTTTCGTTACACTTATTGCACTTATATTTCGCATACCGACACTCTGTAGTGTTATGATTTTTAAGACCACACACTTTGCACTGAACACTGTTGTTAACTTTAGGACTAGGTGTTTTTGAAGCATTCGCAATCTTGAACAGCTGCCCGTCTTGATACGCTGTCGCCGAACGAAGTCCCGACGTCGGCGCCGACGCCGCCGCTGTCACGGCGCGAGCGTTGCTGATGCTCTCAGCTAGTTCTACCGCTTTCGCTAACGTCAACTCCTCAAGATCCAGAGCGAACAATTTCTCACGCTCGGGTCCTGGTAACATTCCCATCAGGGACCGGTCACGTAACGCTTCTTCAATATTTGTAAATTTACAGCTAGCAGTTAGTCCACGAAGTCGCGCTGCCCATTGAGTGTAAGATTCACCAAGATTTTGAACTGCGGCGTAGAAATTGTATCGATCGCCAAATCCTTTCTTTTTAGGAATAAAGTGATTGTCCAGTAGTAGAATAATATCTGTGTACGGTACCGACTGCAAATCCTTTGGTAACGCTAAATCTGCGGCAAGCTTGTATGTGCCGTCACCGAGTGCACTCAGTAATATGGCCCTTTTTTTTACTTCCTTGTCTTCTCCAAAATCATTTGCAATAAACCACTGCGCTAATCGGCTTTTGTACGTTTGCCATGATTGTATAGAATGATCAAAAGTCGAAAGAATTCCAAATTGAGACATTTTTTTCACTTGTTCTATTTTCAAATTTTGCGCGGGAACGTTGAACTCGTCGCCAGTATTAGATCGGGACACAGGTGAGTAATGAAAGACGGTCCTGAGCACACTAAACTTTATTTACTACTCTATGTCAAGGTCACAGAGTATGTACTACAAGCACAGATTATGTATAACGTTTATGCATATACAACACTGGGATAGCTCAATTAAGGGCCGTCATCTCTATAAATTCTTTCCTTGTATCCGTGAAAGGTTAAAAATGAAATGGATCGAAATAGATCATTGCGTTTCGCAGTTCTTAATGGGACATGGAAATTTTAAACAAAAGTTATTTTCTTTTAAATTAGTAGATTCACCGCTTTGCGACTGTTCAACTGTTCAACAAAAGTATGAACAGACAGCCCATCACATCCTCTGGGAGTGCAATCTATGGCATATGGAACGCGTTACTATGTTAGATTCCTTACAAGTATCGTCTAGAGTCGTTTATTACACAGATCTTGTAGCATCCAGCGCAAATTTCCGTGCATTCAAACGTTTTTGCCATAACTATTATTGGCATCCTAAATAGTACAACAGCTCACCGCATAGGTCCAATAAATTTAATAAAATCAATGTCCGTGGTGCTTTTCTCAATTCTGGCGTAATGCTTTTTCAATCTTATTTTATTGTCTCCCGCTTTTGCGAGAAGGGAAGTCGAAACTCATGTTTTCCTACTTCTTCTATCATCTTCTGATTAAATTCGTTGCGGGGTCCAAGACAAGTTAGCTTTCCCTCGGGTTTTCCTGGGCTTCACTGCTCAGAGTCATTACGATGGTCGCCGCTGTGGATCCTGGCTACACAGGAGTTACAGTGGTGGGAGTGAGAGGTGGGCCAATACCCGAAAAATTCAACATATTGACATCAAACATTTATCTCTTTGATTATATGTACTTATCAACTGTAGGTACTATTATAAAATAGATATGGAATTGACTTACGATCAGAAAACGCTATGCTGTTTTCCCTGTTGAATTCATTGAATTTTTTTCTAAAATATAAACAGCTCTTCATTTTAAGTCATAAATTAACGATACTTGATTAGGGTTATATAATTCTGAAGGGCCTAAGGGTCAGCCTGACTTATTGTCTTCACTGCCTAATTAAGAGCACAATTTCGTCCCAAAAGCATCTAATGAACAATGAAACAATGGCTTTATGATGCTCTAATGTCGTCATAACGTTGTTAAGAACATTTGCTCGCTCATGTGCACAATCTTAATATGTTATCTCAAACACGTATTATTTGAATGATGTTGTTAATGAAAATTACTAAATTTAGGTATGATATTGTTGTTTGTGATAGATGATGAAGTATAGTTATCATCTAAAATAAAGCTCTGCAACTGTTGAAAATAAAACCCAAAAGTTAGCTTAAGTTGAGTTTTTTTCAACAACACATATTTAGGAACATTATGAAATTAAGTAGGTATTAAGAATCATAGCTCTGTCAATCCAATGCATATCATGTCAAAAATACATACACCAAATATTCGAATGAATGATTGAACCTCTTCAAATTCTCATAACATTATTACTCTGTTACTCAAAACTTTCTGTTCACGTACAAAGAGAACAAAATATATTAAGACACAACATTAAAGCAAGCTTTTTTCTTTCCTGTAATTTTATTGTGTCTGCCCTTCTCTGAGATATAATATCATTTCGATTCGTTCGGTATATCTTGGCACTGATTGACATGCGAATTGAGACGTTCAGCTGAACGTGAAAGATAGAATCAGAACTTCGTAGGTATGAAATATATTGGCTATAAAATGATTTGATTGTATTATATTTATTTCAAATGTGAGTGATAGTGTAATATAGTGGTGTTATAGTGAAATTTTAACTATAAAATTGATTTTAATATAATAGTTATTGCTTTTAAAAGTACCTTATTTCTCTATTAATTTAATTAAATAATTCAGTATTCTTTAGTTTATCTATGAGTTGTCTACTTCTAGTCTTAACTTGTATGTTCGTATCCTATCGCTAGTACCAAAACTAATTCACAAGTAATAATCCATTTAAAAGTGTAAATTTACATCAACCACAATATTGTATTCTCTTTAATAATAAGCAATTGAATACTTTATTGCTTAAGGAAAAAAAAACAGATAAAGTATACCCACCAAATTTGTCATTTCAATATTTTATTGTATTCCCAATTTTTCTTTCAATATCCAAAAAAACACAATTTATCAAGACAAAAGCTTACCGATTCAGCTCAAACCGAGTACCCTATTACCAACCATCTTTCAAGACAACGGAGAAAAACTAAAGCCCAGCGAAAATATAGTTCATTTATTTTCCCCGCACACTTTTTCCGTCGATTCTATAGACATAATCATTTCGAAAGCGATATATTACGCCGAGCTTAATACTACGTAACTAATAGAAAAAGGCAGATACGAGCTAAAATGAAATTTATTGTATAAGTCCTCCTCGGGGAAACTATTAGTTTGATTTCGACAAAAAGGAATAGTTTTCTTATCAGCCAAGGGCACAAGTCAGCACAACGAGAATCCTGAGCTATTCTACGCAGACTTCGTTTTTCTATTGTTTAAAAATCGTAAACATTCTCTTTGCTTTCTTTAGTTAAGAATCTTCATTGTTATCGAGATTATAAAGATCTTTGTGTGTTTTATATCCTATTCAGACTAGTGTATTGTAATAGTAGACTGAATTTCTTTGGAAGCTATCGAAAAAAGGATAAGTAATTGGTACTGATATTCACGTCAATCAGTAAAGCCTAGGTATTTATACTGTACTATAATAGCCATATACTACTAGACTCACGTCAACTTAGTAGGACTACTCTAGAATCAGGCATAGTGTAATACATTTCACACTCGCGGTTATCTACATGACTTACACTATTTCTAAATGACCTACCCGCAGTTCTTCAGTCTTCCCGTGATCATGGCGCTTGAAACAGTGCCGAAATATCGGGATCGCTCAATTAAAAATAATCGTGGAAAGAACCCGTTTACAAATAGTACAAGTGATATAGTCCACTTTGATTGGAAATTTTGAGGTATTTGAATCCTTCTCCAATATATAGGTTTCCTCATACCTCATACCTGTAATTACTATTATTAAATTTCATTCGACTGAAACTGAATTACCAAACAAATTATATTTGATCGCAGATCTAAGGTTGTCCACAAACCTGTAATTACCGCAATACGGTAAACGAAGACCAACAAAACATATACCAATTAAAACAAAAACAAATATTTTAACAACAAAGCGTTTAAAACTCCAACATTTAAGTCATGACTACACAGATCGTCGTGGCCGAAACTCTTCGGGCGAAGTGATGTTTTAATTATACGCCTCGCTGGATCCACATCACGGTGGGAATATATTTTATTTCTTCTTGTTTCGCATTAATTACTGGGCTCACGTGAGACCCACCCTTTTCGTGTACAAAAATAGGAGCGGAGTCGTATTGAATAAGAATATTGGAATTCTATAATGTAGGTCTAGATGCTTAGGTAGTTGGAATTTATATAGAGAAATGTTAATGGAAGGAAGATGAAAATTTATAATAGATTATATGAAAACTTTTGTACCACTTTTTTTATAGGTAAAGTCTACAAATACAGCGAATTCCTCTGCTATTTCTTATTATATTATTGAAGCCCAACACAGTATTTAACAAAATATAACTCAACATTTAAAAACTGTTAAAATTTCATGCACAAAATGAAGCCTCAATTTCAGCGGTTACGTCATAAATCAACGCAATCTGTACAACGGGACCTCCTGTCATTCTGTCGTCTACAACAAAAGGTAAGTGTGGCACAATAGCTATTCAGTAGGACGGAGTACGATACGAGTACGACTGGGAAGACTTTCTCGCACAATGTGACAATATTGACAGACTGGGAATACGGCCCCAGTGTATACGATATTTTATGTTGAAATGCGAACTTTAAATGAGAATTTGTAATCAATAACAACTGGCTTTTTGTTGACCGATATATTTTTTATTTAGTGAAAAACGGATAGTAGAGAAATACTGTTTGTTATTTTCATGACTTTAATTGGAGAGATAGCGAAGGGAATGCTGATTTCACGATGAATAAATCAATATGTAAATAGTTAGCAGCAGACCGATATGTTATACTTAAATATCTTAAAATAAACATCCTTATTGTTGTTAAGACACTGGTTACAATTGCTTATAGTATGTGTACTATTGCAGAGATGGAATAATATATCACAATAAAAACGGTGGGTACCAATAAGGTACTCGTTCGCAGAAAGCTTGATCTTGACCTTAGTGAGGGACTAAGGAGCAGAGCTTATTGCAAAGTGAAGTATACTGCTATTACTACTACTAAGTTAATCTCCTGAAATTAAATGCAGTTTACGTATTTATAAGTTTATCCATCTATTCTCAAAGAAATTTACAATGTCAAGAGACTGCGTGATCGCTGCCATTAAAATACTTTTAACCTTTTAGGACTGTCTTCAAGGGTGTTTCTTATTACAGGTGAAATAAATAAAATACGTAAAAAATGTATTCCCTCAAATAATATATCATTGTCACAGATTATAAAGATTGTCGTGTACAAATCGAAGAATATTGATTACTAAGAAAAAATACATAATAATATTAGTAGGGTTGTCAAAAAAGAATTAATTGAGTGTTACAGATATCGCTGCGGAACCCGTCATAAAATCTGACCGGGAATCGGTAGGTATGCAAGCTGTGCCTGCACTCATAACGGGGCTCATATGGCTTTAGGTACACATAATAAGTGTAGGGTTGTCTCGGAAGTATATATATATTTTTTTTTTATTAAGATCGACGGTAATTAGATACGGGAATTATAGTAGTTAAATCAATTTTAGATGAGAATGTGAAAGAAATTCTGCTACTTTTTATAAAGCACTTTTCGTTATAATTTATTTTATATTTCGGAGTCGATTTCAATGCAAATTTTGTCCCAATCATCAGATTTATTTTTTGAAAATACGGGATTGTGTAATAAAGCTTAAAGCAGTTAAGATCCCGAAAAACATAAAAAAATATATATAAAGATAGAATAATAACAATAACCAACAAGAAAATACAATTAGACTAAACGTTTTAAACACACAACCAACATCGAAGACGAGAACATACCGTAATGTTGGTATCAGCAATTTAATAAACATTAGTACTGATAAGTTGGCAACCCTGTGAGTAAATCGAGCATAGATGTTATCGAGCCAGTCCCGGTTGGGGTCATTAAAATGAAATTTGCCCCCATATTAGCCGCATCGGGGCAATCTGTGTATGCATATTTCCCCCTTTATGTGTTGAGGGTATTGTTGTTCTTTTGTAGAATTAAATGAATTTGAAAAATGTCTGAATAATTGAATTGAATTTGAGAGCTTTTTTTGCAACTAAAAATATTTCCGAAACAGTAGGTCACTTCATCACTTTTGGAATTTTGCAATGCAAGGGCAACTATACGAAAAGTTAAACATTGTAATAACTAAAGAACATGTTTTAGTAAAGGTTTACTTCGGTTGCATCACAAAAGGGAAAACATGCCGTTTTTGAAGTCCTGTATAGGTAGGTGGCAGATAACGGCCGCTCATTGCCCAGGTTCATAAGCGACGGTGACCGCTTACCATCAGGTGCGCCGTAAGCTCGATTATCTGTCTAGCAGTAAAAAAATTTAAAAATCCCATGTAATTAGTAGGGTCATAAAAAAAATTGTATTGTTTATCGTGTATCACTTGCACTTAATAAAAACAGTTATTCAATCCACTTCAATTTCATTTATTCCTACAACTAACCCCAACCAATACGTTAAGATAAACAAAGCAACTATTACATTAGTTGATGTATCTGACTCGGTTGTTATATAAGCTGTTACTCCAAGAACACAATCTGCTTACCCGCACTTCATAGCGGTTGAAGTGTTGCCGCAATTACCAGCTCCAATGTTTACTTAGCGAGATCTCCTCGAGGTATCGCCTTGGCCAAGCTGCCCTCAGCACAATATTATCGACACAGTATATTTATGGCAGTAGGGACAGTTAACAATAGTTAGATTATAGAAATGATAGCAGTATCAGTGGAAAAATCAGTGTCTGAGTCCGTAAAATAATTGTTACATACGGATGTGTAGATGTAAATTGTAATGTAAAAATATACCTAACTTTTAACAAAATATTATGTTTCTTTAAACACTCGCGGTTATCTACATCACTTACACTATTAATAAACGGGTTCTTACCGCGATTATTTTTAACTGAGAGATCCCGATATTTCAGCACTTTTTCAAGCGCCATTATCACGGGAAGATTGAGGAACTGCGGGTAAGTCATTTAAGAGCAGACAAATCTGTTTACCCTCTTTCTCGTTCGTTTGCCGTTACCACTGGAAATCGAACTCACATTTCGACATACCACACTGACAGTATCGGTCTCAAAACTAGATTTTTTGGCTTTATTTTCATCTAACACTGGATTCCATATACAGGATAGTTTGAAGCCGTCACCCCGATTAAAAGTGCTATTCCTCGAAATTCCTCAGTCTTCCCGTGATCATGGCGCTTGAAACAGTGCTGAAAAATCGGGACCTCTCAGTTAAAAATAATCGCGGTAAGGACCCGTTTATTAATAGTGTAAGTGAAAACATTAGGTGTTCTCAAATAATGGAACTACTAACGAGGTTTAAGGTTGAAGGTGATTTATATAAACAAGTATGATCGATGGTCTTTCTTATTTTAATTGAAAATGTTGTGTGTAATCCATCGCTTAGTTTTTTTGTAGATATGTAGACGTAACAAAGGTATAATACTTTAACACAGGCTTAATGCTACAATTTTATAGCTCATGTCGTAATTCAAAAGATGCATAAAAATACGAAATTTTAAATTGTGAACTTAACCTACTGATTACGTATAAACTACAGCGGTAAGTATAACTCATTTGTATACTACAAATTGTAAGCGTTTTCATAGTGGGGATTACTTCAGTGTGACCGAGATAAACAAGATAAATGACGTCATTAAGTAGCTAAGATAAAACCTTTTTGTGTCTACGTCTTACTTTATGTCTACAGGCATTGTTTAAATTAGTATATTTAAAGTTAAACAAAATCGAAAAGAAGTTTTAAAGGTCGGTTGAACATGAAATTTGTTGTTAAGAATTTTTCTAAGAAAACTAGATTTTCTTCTAATTAAATAGTATGTTGTTACAAATAGTTGGGTGGTCGATACCCAGCTAAATATTACCTAAAGTTTAATTTTCTCATCATATCAATCAAAGTCTGGAACACTCGTTGCCCCGAGCGTTTTTCCATGGTTTGTGTTTGACAAACAGTTTCCACTTGGAACCAACTTCTGACCTCCTTTGAGCCAAAACATTGTATGTCTTTTAAATGACTTAATTAAATTATAACAACAATCATAGTCACTCATGCATTTTCAACAGGTTCTTACTACGATATTTAATTAATTGAGTTGTCTCGATATTTCAACGTTGTTACAAACGTCATGATCACGAGAAGATTGGATACTGCGAGTCAATTTAAGAGCAAACAAATCTGTCTACCCTCTTTCTCGTTCGCTTTTGGGTAGTACCACTGGAACTCGAGCTCACACACCACACTCACTGTATCTACAAGACTCTCTGAATTATAGAAAACTGCGAGTGTCTGAATAAGTTTATAATCATAGTCACTTCATATGGTCAGTTATAAGTTACTACTATTATGTCGTGGAAAGGTAAAAAATCGTTGTGATAGATGCTTTGTGAAGTTCAGCTTTAAACTATAATGGATTTGGGCTAGGTCCCTGGCAGTGCAGAGATTTGATATTGATATTGAATTCTAAGAATAATATCCAGTGTTTGCTAAAATCTACTTTTCGATAACCTAAAGTCAAAATTTGATGTTATTTGCGACAACTTAGTAAAAAGACAAAAAAACGCATCTTCTGGAATCATTGAAAAGTTTAATTTGTTCTAGCAAACTATAATATCGCCTCGGTGATGTCGCACTTTTGCAAAAATGAGTTCAATATCTAAAAATGATCCCAAACCCCCTTTACTTGGTGAGATAACGTTACTTTTGTAGTACGCATAGTTTCCGTATGAGGACGTGAGTGTCATTGCGGTTTTGGTGCAAATCACGCGTCGCTGAGATTTTAAATGCTTCTCCTGAAAACCTACATTTTTGCATAAGTGACAGTGTCGCACTGGGGGTGCTATATGTATACTAAATAAATATCAGACGTAACCATCAACTTCTTAACATTCATTTCTGGACACAAGCAGTGTCTAATTCACCTAAATCTTCCACATAACATGTCAAGCCAAAACAATAGTGATATACCTATAGGAACATAACCTCTAAGAACATATTCATCCAATCATGAGATTGTATTAGGTTTTCACCCACGCACCCACTGATTTGTGTAACCGAATCTGACATGTTCGTGATCGATATGTGTTACATGAATAAACATCGCAAACTCAGCTTCACCTGTGACTTTCATCATCACATATAAAGGCAGGTCGTAGGTAACAGTCTCTTGATTGCATAGGTTCATGAGCGACGGTGTTAGGGTCAGGTGGCCCATTGAATCTGCATGTCAATAAAAAACTGTGCCCCGAAAAAATGAAGGCAGTATATTCAGTTGAAATTTAGGTGTTATAACAGGAAAATATATGACATAATAGACACGAAATAATCTCATCAGTTTGTTGATAAAATAAGATACATACCTTAATGAAAATAATTCGTCACCGACCAATGGATGCCACGCACTAAAGTCATAATTTTAAAACATTGTTTTGAATTTTTGCACACTAAACACTAAACATTCACTGCAATTAATTCCTCATGTGTTAAGATTTTGTCAAAAGTAGTAACAATTGGTATATTACAATTTCTATCAAACACGAGTAAACCTAACAAAATCACTCGCGGGTAGTTTTATGATCGTTCCTCAGGAAGAGAGCTGTGATTGGTTGACGTTAAAACAATTTTGATTGGTGCATACTTTTAGTCACGTGATCGATTTTCTTAACTATAAATTTCCATAGCAATATTGTCAGTGGCGTTAATATTGTATTCAGTTGACGAAGAAAGTATCTATTTGTTCTCAAAAGTGATTTCTAATTATTCTCTTTTAGTAACATACAATTAAAAATAAATTTAAAGACATTTTCCTGTCACTTTGGGTACAGAACGATTAAACTTACAGCGTAAATAATATACACTTGTCTCAGTACCAAGAATGGAAAAATATCCAATACAAGCGCTGTTATTTTTCCGTTTGTTTTTGTATCTGATTTCAGTGGAATTTCCGCGACGATCTCTCCTCAATATTTGCTTTATTCATGAAAGGTTTTATTTCTCTCATAATTTCCACTGGCCCCTTTGAGCTTGTTCTATTTATTTTGTTCGAAGCAATCAGACACGTCGGAATTAGGTCATGCTTAGATTCAAGCTCGCTGTAGTTTGGATACTGAATCAAAAATAGCCAGGGTCTAAAAAAGTACTTTTATCTGTAAATTGATATTATTATCATAATCTATGGTTAGAGCTTCATTTAGAAGTAAGAAATAATAATTTCGGTAAGACGTGGTAATTTTGAATTAGGTAGTCATCTGAACGATTTTTAACGCAAATAATTATTTGTATTGGAATAGGCTGCTTTTTATTGCACTTCAAAAACTAATAATATGGACCATATTGTATGTCAGTATCAATCTTTATATTATATTACTAAGCACAGTATGATGGACACTTCGACTTTACTTTAATCTGTAAAAGATAATCTAAAAATTTGTTATTAATCCACTAAAAGTATAATAGTCTTACTTCAAGCTAATTTGATTCTTAATTATTAAAAAATAGATATCTTTTTAGAATCTCTCCAGCCGCAAAATACTTAAATTAATCTCATAAACTCAATAATGATTCATCTCCGTTCTAAGGCTGTGTAAATACAAAACACAAAAGCCGAATTTCCTAATTAATAACAAGCTTGTATTAATAACTCTTACATAAATTACGTCGAGTTAAGCAATTATAACTCTAGCTTGTAATTTTAGTCCAAGAATTAAGATAAAAGTACGGCAGTTTGTAAGACGTGGTTTTGCAAAAGGGATTCAAGCCGAAATTCTCAGATTTTTATAATCGTTGGAAATTTAATATTAATAATAATGATAGCTTTATGGACCAAAAACGTGATAAACCATAAGGAATTACATTTATCTCCAAACTAGGTAATCCTGTATCTTGGAGATTCAATTTAAATAAATTAAAGTCACGCTTACATTTCACATTAAAATTAAAATAGTAATTAATAAGTTGATTTGCTAATTATTTTATAATACAAAAGAAAAAAAATATATAATTAAATTAACTTACACTATTACTAAACGGGTTCTTTCCACGATTATTTTCAATTGAGCGATCCCGATATTTCGGCACTGTTTCAAGCGCCATGATCACGGGAAGACTAAAGCAATGCGGGTAGGTCATTTAAGAACAGACAAATCTGTCTACCCTCTTTCTCGTTCGTTTGCAGTTAACAACAGTGTAAGTGATGTAGATAACCGCGAGTGTTTAAAGAAATTTATAATTAAATTAATATCAAATTACCTAAGTTAAAATCTAATAAAACAAAGAAACAAATTAAATTATTAATAAAGGTAGTGTTTGTTAATTCACCTCAGAAGCACCATAATATCTTGCTTTGAGCTGTTTGTATTATTTTTATGAATTTCCACAAAGGTGTAATTCCTAGATTAACTTGGCATCACCACTTAATCTTCTTTCGTTTTCACATTAGCTCGCTAACTTTCAACTTTCATATTAATCGTGTGTTGGACGTTGGCTGGCCAATATGGAAACGCGGCATTAAATTTGTCTACTGGCTACTGCTCTTACTGCGTTTCCCATGACAATCAAAGTAAATGCAATGGGCTCTTGCAATAAAATTGATGAAATCAAACTTTTCTATAAGCTTTCTTTGTGACAAAAAATCTTTCTCTCTAATGAATAATAAATCTATGGAGTTTTAGAGACAATACATAGTGTTGGATGCTATAGGATCCAACAAAGAAAAGAGTTATTGCTTTTTAAATTTTGTAATTCATTGAAACAATGAAAAAATATAAAATTATACAACATGACTACTCTCTTATATGGCTAGAACAGAAGTGAGAAAAAAGTTAAGAATTAAATTTGACATAGAATAATGAACAAAATTTATAAGAAGATTTAAAAATTAATAAAATAGTTTCATGCAAATACAAAAAAGTTTATGTTCTGAACACAGTATAAACCAAAGTCACTTATCGCGTCTCTTCCTATTTTGATTAATTGATTTCCAAATATAATACAAAAGGAAAATGAAAAATTACCATGTTTTATGAACCATTGATGAAATTGCGCTATTCTGTTTTTTTTTTTAAACTTCCAGTGGATCGTTTAATTTCTTTTGCATAATCCCGACCAATTTAAAGAAACATTTAAGTTATATATTTTCGTGCTACTATATAATACTTGTTATGACTTTGAAATTTTATGTTCTAAGTTAGAAGTCTAGACGGCCGAACATAATTCATGTAAATGTATGACAAAACCTTGGTTTTGCTTAATTTAGTTTTTGCTATAAAAAGTTTCAACAAGTCTCGATGAAAATGGACGTAGTTCGTTATCTCCGTAATGACTGAAATAAAATATCAAAGTTGAACCTTAAGACGTAGGTACTAAAGCATATTATATACATAAAATTAGAAAATCAATATTGAACTACGATTTAGACTTCGTTTTTTGAATATTTTTTCTAAAGTTAAACAAGATATTCAGATATTCGGTATTACAATTCGCTGATCTATAGAAGTCGTGGTGGCCGAGTGGTCGAAGCGCGTCCTTCCAAACGGGAGGTCGCGGGTTCAAATCCGGCCGGATTGTACCTCTAAATCTAAAAGTGAAAAAGATTTATGTGCAATTTTTCACAACACCATTGGCTAAAAACGGTGAAGGAAAACATCGTGAGGAAAACTGCATGTCGGAAAAGGGTTCTAAAAATCCTTTGAAGATACGTGAAGTCCCCAATCCGCACTGGGCAAGCGTGGTGGACTATGCCTAATCCCTCTTCTGCGGAGACCTGAGCCCAACAGTGGGCAGTAATGGGTTGGTACAGGACAGGACAGGATCTATAGAGAGCCGTCTTTAAACTACAATTCATTGTCTCTGTAACTATATTTGGTATTAAAAAAAAACAAAATTTATGTTTAAACTCATTTATTTACTGTGTGCATAATTAACAAGTAGCTCTGAAGTTATTTTTACAACTTACATTAATATCCAGTTTTAATACATTATTAAGAAGGGTTACATCAACATTTATATGTGATGTATACAATTATTACCTTATACACATTTATAGAAACACTATACTTTAATTACATAGTACATTAAAAAAAATAACAAAACTTCACCTAATGGTCACAAAATTGAAACACCAAAAAGTACTCCATGTCCTCTATCATGTTGAAATTTAAAAAAGTGAACGTAATTTCTCTAGAATCTTAGAAATACTGAAACCATATACCAATCTGAAAACTAATTTTTTTTACAAAGTACTCGTAATCATATACTTTAGTTGGTTGGATAAGTACTCAAAGATTTTTACTTAAATATTTGAGTAACCAGATAATCTCTGTCTCTTAATTAACTGAAAGTAAAGATCATAAAAACTTCTTACATTTACCGAGATCATACTAGTTTTAACTTAAGATATCTTTATATTGGATAATATATTAAATAAACAAAATGAAATTT
This sequence comes from Trilocha varians, assembly GCA_030269945.2. NCBI lineage: Eukaryota > Metazoa > Arthropoda > Insecta > Lepidoptera > Bombycidae > Trilocha > Trilocha varians. The sequence goes on from AP028259.1 coordinate 3,458,332, forward strand.
CACAGAATATGTTGAATATTAAACTGTTTAATAATAATGGGAAAAATCAAAACTGATTAATGTAGGTTATACACGCATTTTTTGTGGACAGGAGGAAATGTGGAAGTAGAACCGTAATAAACCCTTCTGCCAATCACACTCATCGTCTGAACGCCAGCTGATGACAGAGCCCAGTACGAGATTGTGCGTTGACGTTGCACGCCATGGCTTTCGTATTCGCCCCGTAGGCTATACATACTTTTGTTTATCTGATTCTGTATATTGCTTAACTGTCTACTCATGCTTCTCAATATTTCCTGGCAGTTATTCCTGATAGCTACACCTGTACAGTGCTTTTGTTTTAACACAGCATGTTGTCGATGTTACTGATATCTATTAATAGTCTGTTTGTAACTACGAAGTATGATGAAAAACCTTATTATTGAAATCATCGAGATCTATTAGCTGTAAAACAAGGTAGTTTTACGGCATTATTGATAGAGTGGAAGTAGCCACTTCAATAGTTGTAAGTCCTAAAAAACTGTTGTTTTGAGTTAACAATTGCTTGTTATTGTTGCAAATACATGAAATGTACTTTAAGTTTTTGGCCTTTACCTGTGATAATATATTAAACGCATTATTATATGAATGTTTAAGATGACTATTGAATAAGACAGAAACGAATATTTTTCTACTAAACCATTAAACTACAATCCAATATAAATGTATTCTTACAATGAATATCTAAATATTTATACAAGAATTTATATAAATGCTATTCAGATTTTATTTACAGAATCGAGAACTATGTACGTAACCACTTACGACTACATTCAACCTGGAAGCACACAGAATAGATAGATACATCAATAATTTACAAAATGACTAACAAACACAAGCTGTTCATAGTATTTAAGATGCTTTAAAAGATTATGTACTTACAAGAAAATTTTGATTTTAAAATCGTAGATTATTCTTTTATTTTTTTTATTAATTTACTTACTCCGCTGGCTCAGAGACCCAAAGTGAGAATGAGTTGATAAAAGCTCTCGTCACTTCTCTCGGTCCTACGCCAGTTAAAAATAGTAAATTTTCATATTCTTTTTTAGTATAGGAACAGTAAAACTAATATAATATTGTTGGCACTTACTGCAACTATTATTTTACTACTTACCCTTTGAAGAAAATGACGTAATTGTTAAATAAAAACATATTCTATTGAAGTGGTATACATTATTTTGGCCGATGGCCGTTGGAACATGAAGGCTCTGGAGTGGCGCCCGCATCAAGGCAAGCGCAGTGTGGGACGACCAGCTGCAAGGTGGACAGATGACCTTGTTAAGATCGCAGGAACACGCTGGATGCAGGCCGCTACCAACCGGTCGAATTGGAAATCCTTGGGGGAGACCTATGTCCAGTAGTGGACGTCTATAGGCTGATAATGATGATGATTAAGAAAGAGGTATAACTATTTTGATTAGTACCTTTTTTTTGTAAAATACAGTCAAATATACTGTATTTATGTATAAATTTGATATTAAAATTAAATAACTTTTTAGTATTATGAACAGCTTTTGAGTGCAGTTATTATTTCATTACTCTTAATACCGATTATACATTTAATAATATCAAAATATAATTTATTTTCTAACATATTTTTGGAATAAAATATTGTTTTAACAAACACGTCTACTGTTTACCTTATAGAAATAACCTATTTTAATATACGAGCTGAATTTTACACAAATGTTTACAAGAAATTAAAAGTTTTATTTTCTATAAAAACTGGATTCAGTTGTTATGGAAACATATACACGTTTTAATACTACAATTATGGTTGATATACTTTTAAAATTAATAGATAGTATCTAAATCTGTACGATGATACCATATAATGATTACATGTGGGATCAACATCATGAACAACGGCATGAAGCTACTTTTAAGTACCTACACCAAGCGTACAACTCCATCACTGAATTCGTTTAGCACACTAATAAAACTTATTCAGACACTCGCGGTTTTCTATAATACTTTCATGCATTTTCAACGGGTTCTTACCACGATATTTAATTAATTGAGTTGTCTCGATATTTCAACGTTGTTGCAAACGTCATGATCACGAGAAGACTAGATACTGCAGGTCGATTTAAGAGCAAACAAATCTGTCTACCCTCTTTCTCGCTCGCTTTTGGGTAGTACCACTGGAACTCGAACTCACATCACGACACACCACACTCAGTCTTCTCGTGATCATGACGTTTGCAACAACGTTGAAATATCGAGACAACTCAATTAATTAAATATCGTGGTGTGAACCCGTTGAAAATGCGTGAAAACACTAATAAAATATAACACACACATAAGTTCTTTAACTTCACTTTTTTATTCATGATGTTGATTTAAATATTTTTTTATTTACACACGAACGGTGTACTTTAAATTGGCTTCATTCTGTTGTTTGTAATGTTGATTCCAAATGTAGTAATTCTATGGATGATACTAAATAATATAGGGAATACATGAAGCTTACGATTTTATCGTTCTCAGTGTAGTCGAGGTACACTCAAATTTATTAATCCATCGTAATACTAGCTTCAAAATTATCATTAAAACAACATCAAGTTCTATATAAAGGCTAAAAACAATATTTTTTAAACAATCGCGGTTATTTGCAATTACAATTTAGTAATTGTGTAGGTAAGCGATGCCAAAAAACAATTTTCACACACACCATAATATAGCCAGAATGTATCTTGCTTTTACTCGTAATAAAATATGCAACGGTTTGCGTTTCGTCCTAAATGTACGGACTTCTCGAAAAACATCTAAACCTGTCTATAATAGAAACCAGTAAGTTTAGGAGTACTTGGGGGTTAGTTCAAATACCTCTATTGTTGAAAATATATAGATTTACTGTGAAATGTGTTTGAATATGTAACTTAAGAGCCGTTACGCACTGTCGACTTGTCGCCGGCGACTTGTCTCTCGGCGACTGTGAGTTCTATTACTTTATATTAGCGTTTACGCACTTGGTCGCTCGGTCTCTGCCTATGTTTCGGTCGCCGAGAAACAAGTCGCCGGCTAAAAGTCGACAGTGCGTAACGGCTCTACAAGGCATACAAAAACATCGATTACTAGATACATTGTACTGAATAAAACTGCATAAAATAATGTCTCCAATCAAATTACCTTAAATCTTATAGAGTTTTCGGTTTAAAACAATTTAAATCGTAACAGTAAATTAATGCTTTGCACTTTATATGCTTAAATGATTCTTCACTAACTTTACACGATACGATACAAGGACATCAAAAGACTACCAATTTTTGATTTTGATCATATATCTGATATCGGCAATCTTGCACCTATTGATCGAAGTATAAAGGAAAATAACAATTTTGACAATAAACACATGCAGCGTATCACATTAACCGACGGATTTCAGAAGTCATTTATTGTCAATGCTGCATCCTCGACTTACCAGACTGGTCCTCTCTTTACTACATTCAGGGGATATGTTTTGATATCTACTCAACACTATACACATATAATACAAGTTGGATCACGTATCGTTCACGTGATTGGCGTACACGATCCCTCATAGCACTTGAGTCCTGGTTCGCAAGTCCCACTGAAACCTCCGCAGTTCTCGCCTAACGTTCGAGCGCATACTTTGCAGCATCTGTAACAGAATTTTAAACTATACTATTGATTCTTTATGTATTATTTATCGACGTTGCTTTGTGAAAAGGCTTTTGGATGTAAAAATGTAGGGGATGCTTACATGGGTTTTAAATGTTGGTATAATATTTTGGTGTTTTAATTTTAGTGATTGTAGTGTCAGAAATTCCTAGCTTGTGTTGCCTTGTAAAATTATCGCGCAGATTAGGTTGGTGCATGTTTACATGATTGCGTAATACCTTATAGGCCAATGGACACCTAGTGAATTGACAAACTCGGCGTAATTTAATATCAGATGCCAAGGGCCACAATGGGTCATCGAGGGAAAGGATTAACTTTGAGTCTGGATGAGTCACTTCGAATCAGAGGATCATGATCAAGATACTTTTGAAATGTGAAACGTTTCTATGAAGCAACATTTTTCTTGTTCTAATAACTTGGTTTGGTCTTTTCGTTTTATATTATGTTTTAAGCTTTTATTTGATTGCTAAACTAATAAGCGGTAAACAACGGCGTCGACCATTATCTATGAATCTTCACATGCCAGGAGACTTACCACCTATTGTAGAGGAATATTATTTGATACCAAAAAAAATATATTTTTGATAACCGTTAGTATATTCTACAAATAAAAACAGAAATACCGAATCAAAAGAAACGTTTTCAAAGAGTATAGGCATCGTAAGTCACATCAGCCCACACTGAAGAGCTCAGAGCGGAGCTTTGTCGTTTATCCACCTCACACGTAGCTTTTACTTCAGAGCTTTAAAAGCTTCGCTGTTTTTCGCAAACTGGGTAAACATAAACAATCTATGGCTTTTACCGAGATTTGAAAACAACTTTGAATAGTGAGTGCCGTTTAATTCGCACCATTCAGCTTGTATGCTTACTTTGGCAGTGACAATAAACACTCTGTATATAAGGAATATATTTGTAAAACTAAATTTCAAAATGAATAATGCAACCTTGCAGCCCGAAATACAACTTAGCAGCATTTTTATTTTTTGGATCGGTTAAACTTTTTTTGACATTGTATGGAAAACGTGCGACTATCGTTGCGGACTTCTATACTATGATGATTTTTTTTTTATCCAATTCCTAAAATAAAAGTGGTTCTAGGTTTTATTTCAACAGGTCAATCACCCCACGTCAGATTGTCCAAAGTTACAGATCTATCTAGGTACTTGAATACCTATAGAGAGTCGGCCAACAAAAAGTATACATAATATACTTCGAAATTATTTTATAAAAGATCCTGACTCAGATTTTCTATTTTACTAGTCATTGCAAAAAAAAGTCATTGCTGTCTAATACAGCAAAGTTAGTCATGAAATAGCTATTACCTATTGACCTAACTTGTTCTATTTTAACTTAAAACAAGCTATATTAGAATGAATAGAGATTATATTTCTATAAAATTTAAATTACCATCGAATATATCAAACGATTACAATCATAAAGTCTCAATTATAGATTCTAGATTAATCCTCCACCATCCGTAGTCCTACTCACACTTGGTGCTAAGGATTAAATTACGGAGGTATGCGGGATATTTGCTCGATAACGTCTTTAATTCTAACCTAAAGTTTATCCATTATTTAGGAAAATAGTCCTGTATATACTTGGCTTGGGCCTTGGTCCAGGGGACGGAGCAACGGGAAAGAGTGCCGAGCGCGTAACGCGTCGCACCGTCCCTCCAAACCCCGTGCTGGGTTCTGACCTCAGCCGGGGTTCGGACGCTGAGTGTGAGCGGTTGGAGGTTTTAGTGCGGATCAACTCCCACAAAGCCGGTGATTTACTCCAACTGAAAAAAAAAATGAAAAAAAAAATAAAAAAAGGCCTTGGTCCAGATTTATAGCGTGAAGGATAATCACAATAAATCCATAAAGGTCGCTGTGACCAAGAAGGGTCCTTGATGCCTGTCTCACCCTATCTTTCAATAATAGTTATACCCATTATTTCCATATAACACCAAACAAAATACTTGGCACAAATAGTGTATTTTTGTTTACAAGCAAGCGGAGGTTAAACTTGTTCAGCCGAAGTTGTGTAATTGCATTAATCCTTGGTCGACTTTCTTATTTTGAAGTTCACGGACGAACTTGTACTAAGTGGATCAGTCCTTTGGCGTGAGTGCGGGGAAGTTTTACAAGTAAAAGCGGCCCGTAATTACCTGAAGATAGAGATTTGGGCTCATCAGCTGAATTGTTATGGCTTCAGGAAGAATAAAATTAGCGAGAGTGAAGTGTGTTTGATTGGTTGTAATTTAGGCTATTTAAAACAATTATAGCACCTTTCTAATCTTGAATTTTAAAGTAATCCTTGTCAAACTATGTGATATATTTTGAAAATATTGTACGATTATAAGAAGGAAATTAAGTTTCATTTTCGCCGTATTTGATTGTATCGGCTTTGCTTTCCCCGTGGGCCTCTTTTGCGGTTTCAACACTGTGTGACTTGTATCAAAAATTAAGATGTCGTGATATTCTTCACAACAAAGTCTCGTTGCGATTTCTATCTTTCTAAGAAAATGAGTAGGTTATTGGCACATAAAAAACAGGAGTGGACTATTAAAACAAGGGATTATAAATCATATTGGCCGAGCTTATTTTAGTGACATAGAGTAAAAAAGTCTTTCTAATCACCTGCACGGATCCCACACGACGATCCCAAGTCCCGGACAGCCACTAGGCTCGAGCACTTCACACTCCCTCGGGTTACAAACGCAGTCCCACCCCCGCACCATCCCAACGATCACCACCACCGCCACCATCGCCAGCCACCTTCCACTCCTGGTCATAATGTCATTCACATCACACTACGCGATCGCACTGTTTCACATTGTCCTTGAAACATACTTGTGGCACATCCCTTTTATTGTACAGATCTTGGGTTTTGAATCTGTAACAAGAGAAAAATATTTTAAAATAAATCAAAGGGCCTTTATTTTCAACCTTAAAACGAGATAGTGAAAACTGAAAAGTTACAGCTGACTTAACCAAAATTACATCGGATGTGTGGTCCTGTGGTTGGTGAGTCCTGTGACACATAGGACTCTTTTCTTTAAGACTCTTCCATTTCTATCTAAAGTAGATTATTTACTTAATATGAAATATGCAGTAAACTACTAGTGGCTTTCACCTCATTTTTGTTTGTTATAATCCGTGTGCAGTTTATGATACCATTGAAATGATGAATGATGAAGAAAAAACATGCTGAGGTGACTTTTATATCGGAGAAGAATTAAAGACCGATCATCACATACAGACAGCAATAGGTACTTATGTTGATACAATACAGACAGTGAAGACATGGAACAATTATACATAAATTTTCTGTTAAATAGAACAATAAAACAAAAGTAATTTAATTTGGCATAAAATTGTCTGACATCATTCAAAAGACGTGGACAGTAAATTTCCTCAGAGTAAATGAACAGGAGAGAAGCAGGAATTCTCGCCAGATATTAAATTAATTATTAATGAATTTGATAACGTCAAAGTGAACTGCGAAAGATTCGACATCGCTGTATTGTTTGTACTCTTTAGAATTCTATCAAAGGTACCAAAGCAGAGAGCATCAAGAATTTTTTTTTTTTATTATTGCTATTTTCCCAGCATCTTAGGTGTCATATAACTGCGATCTATAAAGGCTTAAGTTGAAATAAGGAGGCGTTCATAAATTACGTGAGGTATTTAAGGCGGGAGGGGGTCGAGTCAAATCTCATATAATCTTACGTTGGAGGGAGGGTCTCGGAAAATATCACCTATCTTTTTTTCTGAACTAAACAAAAAAATATAAATGTATATGTTTCGACTTCATATAATTCAAATCGCCGCCAATTTGTGTACTTTGAATGTGGAATTCAAATTTCGAACAAGGGCAACATTTTTGTTGTTCTATGCGCGGGTATCAAGAAATAAACGCCTGACGATGACATACACTTTTGTCTTCGGCCATTACGCGAAAGATTCATGCATCGTACGGAGCACTAATTCGAACGCAATCTTTACGTGCACTATTCATATTATTAACCTTATCAAGATCATCGTAAAACGTGGTAAAACCATCGACCAGTGTGTTACTGTGTGTCGCGGTCACCAAGATTGGAGCCAGGAGCCGTCATCGTAATCTATCCAGGTACGTGCGCATTGTATGTTACGGGTTTGGATTTTCATAGGAACGTACATCTAATTGAGCGGCGATAGTCATTTTATTTCGCAATAAGTGATTTTCGACCCTGTGTTCGGGAACGGGTTGTAATACACTCTTTCTCCCACACATTTCTGGTGCCGAAACCCGGGACGGTAAACGTAATACATACATAATACATATTGGTATTTTCTGAGTGCATTTTTTGATATAAAATTCTAACACTCGTTAACTTATATAGGTTGACAACTTCAATTCGAGTGAACCGTACTTCCGAATTTTAGTCTTACATTGTTATCTCGTAACGTTTATTTTCACAAAATCGATAACCAAACGCTAGGATAATTTTTATTTTCAAGATCATAATATAAACAATCAAAATATTAATCGGTGTTTATATAATTTATCGGCTTGAAATAATTTTTTACCCTTAAATATTCTTTTTTCTAACGATATCAATACAAACGTCAAATAAACGTGATCAAACATTCTAAAACATTTTCATTTTTAATTAGTAACAAATTTCTTGTATTGAATCATTGTCTGCGGTAACCGCCATCGAGCGGTCAGGGTATAGTGCGCTGTCATTTCTACCTACAATTTAAAACATAAAGTATATAACCGTTATTACTTCGGTTATTTGTGGTTTTTTGTCTTTTTACAACAATTACGATTAAGTTGTTTGTCTGTAGTTCATCAATCTACGACTTTTTACAACAATTACGATTAAGTTGTTTGTCTGTAGTTCATTAATCTACGACTTTTTATCAGAAACAAGTAAATCATGTCGTTTTGTACTAAGTCGAAACGGAAATCTATTCATGGCAAATCTAAATCGATTGAGGAAGCCTTTTCATTAAGTGATTTGCCATCATTGCGTAGGAAACGTACAATTATTTTCAACCGCGTTGCTAAGGCGTTAGAGGTGGGCTCCTCGGCTTCGCTTGACCTTTCGAATCGTGAATTGTTCATTTCGCACTATGATGATATAAAGGCTAATGCACATAAATTCGAAGAATTACATTTTTTAATCATTGATCTTTCTGATCGGTCTGACGAAGATCAAAATATACAAGAAACTTTTGATGAAATGTACTTTAAAATTAAATCAATTTATCGTAACTTAACAAAAGGAGAAATTAAATTTTCTAACTCATCTAACCTTGTGAACGAACGGTCAAATATTAAATTACCAAAAATCTCATTACCTACCTTTTCGGGTGACTTAAAACAATGGCCTGAATTTATAGATAAATATAATTCGTTGATTCACAATTGCACTTCGCTCACTGATACCGACCGCTTTCACTATCTTGTATCATCATTACGCGACGACGCTTCCAGCGTTATTCGAAGGTTTCCTGTCAATAGTGAACATTATCGGGATGCGTATGACTGTTTGGTTTCGCGTTATCAAAACGAGCGTGAACTCGCCTTTACTTGTTGGCGGGATATTTTAAACATTAACTTGAAACTCAACAACGCTCACGAATTTCGTCGCTCGCTTGACTCGATTGAGGAGAACATTTGTATTTTAAAACGATTGAATCTACCGGTCGATCAATGGGAGTTTATCTTAAATTATCACGTTCTTTCGAAGTTGGACTCTAAGATACGTTGTGAGTATGAACAACAACAACCGAGCGGTGTAATTTCTAATTATAACGAACTTACAATTTTTTTGAAACAAAAGTGCGATGCTCTCAAGCGTGATACTCATTTTACCGATTCGATAAAACCTACTTCCACTACTTCGAAAGAGAATTATAAATCAAATTCCACTCACTTCACGTCTAAACGCATTTATCCGTCTCACACTTTGCTCGCATCAACTTCAGATCACAAGGATAGTACTATTAACGTAACAAGAATTGGGTATAAGTGTTCTTATTGCGGTGAACCACATAGTATTACACATTGCAAAGATTTTTTATTAAAAACTGTTGACGAACGTAAGGATATAGCCTCATCAAAGCAATGGTGTTACAACTGCTTGAAAGCATCTCATCAGATCAAAAACTGTAATTCTATATTCGCATGCCAAAAATGTAAACGTAAACATCATACTCTATTGCATAATGATGAAAATAGATCAACGCAATCGAACTCCAGTTTGTTAACGAATAACGACACAGCGTTTTCTGCCTCAAATACTACTGTTTTGTTGGCTACCGCCTTAATACAACTGATGGATTCTGACGGTCAATTTTTAAATTTCCGCGCCTTGTTTGACACTGGAAGTCAAAATAATTTCATAACGGAACGTGCGGCTCAATCGTTAAACATTGAATCCTTACCAACATCGACACGTGTTAGTGCATTAGGTGGAGTGGCTGCAGCAATAAAAGGTCATATAAATGGCGTTCTAGGCACCGGTGATCAACCCCTGTTCAAATTAAATTTACAAACAATTGAAAACATTTGTGGCGATCAGCCAATCGCCAAGCTAAATCGTGCTAGCGCAACACAGCTAAATGGGATAAAACTAGCTGATCCTGGGTTTGATATACCTGGACCAATCGATGTGTTGCTGGGTGCTGACGTCTTTGCGGAGTGTGTTCTACCAGAACGAATAAAGGGTACGTTATCACAACCCCCAGCATTCAATTCAGTGTTTGGATGGCTGTTGCTGGGTCGGGCTCCTTTAGCTACCAACTCTTTACTGACAGTGCAGTCAGGTGCAGATGGGGATCTTAGCAATCTTGTACAGCGTTTTTGGGAAATCGACAGTCCTCCTCAATCGGTAACATTGTCTCCAGAAGACCAGTTGTGTGAGAAGAAATTTAAGGCTGAACATTCTCGCGACGACTCTGGTCGATACATGGTTAAACTTCCATTCAAAGCTGATAGTGAGCCCGTCTTCTTCGGTATTCGTGACATAGCGTTGAGACGATTTCACGCCTTGGAACGACGTTTAGGTCGCGATCCAGAGCTGCACAGACAGTATTCAGAGTTTATGGCCGATTATCTTGCCAAAGGTCATATGACCTTGGTGCCAATGGAAGATATTAAAAAGGGTAAATATTACATCCCCCACCACTGTGTAATCAGGCCAGAAAGTCACACTACTAAACTTCGTGTGGTGTTTGACGCCTCGGCGCGGGATTCAAATCATGTTTCTCTTAATGATACTTTGTTAAAAGGGTCCAAGTTACAAGCTAACATAAACGAAATACTTCTCCGCTTTCGTGAAAGCTCTATAGTGTTTATGGCGGACATTCAACAAATGTTTCGCCAAATCTTAGTCAATCCCTGTCATCGTGATTATCAACGTATTCTGTGGAGATTCAATGAGAATTCTCCTATTCAGGAATATCGATTAAACACCGTCACTTATGGTACAGCATCTGCGCCATTTCAAGCTTGCAGAGTCATTCAGCAGCTTGTACATGATGAGGGCAGCGCGTATCCTATAGCAAAGAAGATATTATCATCAGGAGTGGGGATCTATGTTGATGACATTGTGTCTGGAAAAAACACGCTGGCCGACGCACTTTTGGCTAAATCCGAAATCATTAACTTACTAAAATTGGGCCAATTTCATTTACGTAAGTGGGCCAGTAATAATCCTCAAGTTTTGGCTGATATACCACAAGAAGATCGCCTCTTGGATCCGATTTCATTAGACGAAGCGACAGATTCGACACTTAAAGTTCTTGGGCTAAAATGGGATCCAGCTTCGGATTGTTTCCTATTCGACGTAACTACTTCTGATCGACCTTGCACTAAGCGTACAATTCTCAGTGAAATTGCAAAAGTATTCGACCCACTAGGATTTTTGTCTCCCCTTACAGTAAAGATTAAATGCCTGATACAACAGTTATGGATAGCGGGTATCGGTTGGGATGACAGACCTCCATCGAATATTGTTGAACTATGGAATAATTATCAGTCAGAACTTCATCTAATAAAGGGTTTAAAAATCCCGAGACGTCTCACTGTTGATGACGCTATGTCATATGAGGTTCACGGTTTTTGTGATAGCTCCGAGCTTGCCTATGGAGCGTCATTATACATGAAAATTACTAATAAACAGGATGAGGTTCATATCGTTCCTATCGCTTCCAAGGCTCGCGTAGCTCCAATTAAGCAACTATCGTTACCACGTTTAGAATTGTGTGCAGCTGCACTGCTTGCAAACTTATACGACTTTTTTAAAGACACATATAAGATATCTACGACACAGGCTGTCAACGTTTATTTTTGGTGCGACTCCACCATTGTATTGTCTTGGCTACACTCGCACTCTTCTCGATGGGCTACTTTTGTGGCAAATCGTGTCAGTCTAATCCAGGATAAAACCCCGGTGGAGTGGTGGAATCATATCTCATCCTCGGACAATGGTGCAGATGTTTGCTCACGAGGTCAGCTTCCTAAGGAACTAATGCAGAATGGTTTATGGTGGGCAGGACCTTTATGGTTGTGTTTAAAAACATATCCAAAACTAAGTTCAGAAATGGAGCATACAGATCCACTAGCACTCAGTGAAATTAAACGTTCTGCGCCAATATCTTTACTAGTTCAAAATACCTCACAATCGTTACAAAATGATAACACCTTTCTCGACATACTACTGAACAAATTCTCGTCGATAGAAAAGATCATTCGAATTATATCATACTGTAATCGTTTTATAAAAGGAGCAAGAAGACAGACCCTAGGTACAAATATTTATATAACCTCAAAGGAACGTCAAGAATCCTTACTAATCATTGTTAAGTTTGTCCAATTTAAATCATTCCATGATATATTTATGAAATTAAACTCTAGTCAAATCCTTCCTAATCCTTTTCGCAAGCTAAACCCATTCCTCGACGATCGTGGTGTTCTTAGAGTAGGTGGACGTATCCGTCATGCGGGATTAGGTTTTGAGCAAAGGCATCCAGCCCTACTGCCTCCAGATTCTCCTTTGACAATGAAACTTATCGAATCGATTCATCGAACACATTGCCACGCCGGAATGAATACAACTCATTATTTGTTACTTCAGCAATTTTGGATTATATCGGCCAAACGAAGGATAAGACACTGTCTCTCAAAATGCATTCCTTGTTACCGCGTGAAACCTCAGCCACTTCAACCATATATGAGTGATCTACCTAAATATCGTGTTAATCAAGTCAAACCATTTTCTATCGTAGGTGTCGACTACGGTGGACCATTTCGAATTAAGTTAGGTACTCATCGTGGTGCAAAAATCGATAAAGCTTATCTTTGTCTGTTCGTATGCTTGACAACAAAGGCAGTGCACCTAGAAGTAGTATCGAGTCTTTCGACAGAAGGATTCATCGCCGCACTGCGACGTTTTGTAGCGCGTCGTGGTAGATGCAATACTATTCATGCGGACTGTGGAACGAACTTTGTGGGGGCAAGAAATTTCTTCTCATCTCTTATGGAGAACGCTGCCGGAACACAACAAATCGAGTTTAAATTTAACGCTCCTTCTGCACCACATTTCGGAGGTGTTTGGGAAATACAAATCAAAGCCGCAAAGACACATCTATATCGCATAGTTGGTGATCAAGTGTTAACTTTCGAGGAACTAACTACCCTCTTTAGTCAAATCGAAGCAGTCCTTAATTCTCGTCCGTTGTGCCCACTGAGTTCAGACCCTAACGATATGAACGTTTTAACTCCCGGTCATTTCTTAACCTTAGAACCACTGACTACCGTTCCAGACAATGATTTATTAGACATTAACATTAACCGTCTTAATAGATGGCAACTTATTCAATCCTTTCAACAAAACTTTTGGTTACGTTGGAAAAACGAATATCTACACGGTTTAATTCAAAGAGAAAAATGGACAAAAATGTCCAAACCATTACAAATCGATACCATGGTCCTAATCAAGGATGATAATCGTACACCGTTACATTGGTCACTCGGGAGAGTAGTCGAGCTACACCCCGGAGCTGACAACGAAGTCCGCGTAGCAACGGTCAAGACAGCGAACAATAGTCTCATTAAGAGACCGCTGGTTAAACTTTGCCCACTGCCAATTTCATCTTAATTTTTAATCGTTTTAGGCAAGGGTTACCTTGTACATTTTTTTTATTATTTATTTTTTTTTTTTTTTTTGTATAACCTTGTTTGCATAATAACGTTTATTATTATAATTGAATCAACACTATCGTATCATTTGTATTGTGTACCTACTTGTAATGAGAAAATACCAATAGTATTTTGGCCGGCGGGATGTTTCGACTTCATATAATTCAAATCGCCGCCAATTTGTGTACTTTGAATGTGGAATTCAAATTTCGAACAAGGGCAACATTTTTGTTGTTCTATGCGCGGGTATCAAGAAATAAACGCCTGACGATGACATACACTTTTTGTCTTCGGCCATTACGCGAAAGATTCATGCATCGTACGGAGCACTAATTCGAACGCAATCTTTACGTGCACTATTCATATTATTAACCTTATCAAGATCATCGTAAAACGTGGTAAAACCATCGACCAGTGTGTTACTGTGTGTCGCGGTCACCAAGATTGGAGCCAGGAGCCGTCATCGTAATCTATCCAGGTACGTGCGCATTGTATGTTACGGGTTTGGATTTTCATAGGAACGTACATCTAATTGAGCGGCGATAGTCATTTTATTTCGCAATAAGTGATTTTCGACCCTGTGTTCGGGAACGGGTTGTAATACACTCTTTCTCCCACACAGTATATATACTATTTAGTATAAATATATACCATTTAATCCAGATTCGTAGAAGTAGAAGTATTCTATTGTAAAATTTTTATTACGCTTATAAGCTTTCAGCAATATTGATATAATAGTCTTAACAAAAGCACGAAGCAAATCTATTTTCTTTTTTCTTTTTAGAATAACAATCCAACGCGTTTACGTAAGAAACTCACATTTTGAAAAATCTCACGTGAGATTGGTGGATGGGGGACGGGGTTGAATAAAATCTCACGACATCTCACCAGGGGGTGAGGGGAATAAGAAAATGTAAAAAAACACCTAACGTAATTTATGAACGCCCTCTAAGCAGTTCACTAAGAGATTTCACCTAATGCATAGAGCTTTTCTTAAATTATTCTCTCTCTATCTCTCTCATTATTATATCAACGCCAAAGACCAAATTTTATTCAAGAGTTACATTTTCTATAAACTCTCAATTATTAGATATAATATAACAAGACGATTGAAATAATTGTGTAATTATTAATTGCAAATTAACCTACAACAAAATAAGGTAGGAAATTAAACTTGCCTAAATTCTTACAGATAAAACTCTCGTCTAACAGTCCTAGTCATATAATTTTAAAGAAGCTTGATTTCTTCAAGTAGAAAACGAATATTCAAATGTGAAATATAGCCGCAGAAAGGAAGATAAGGTAAAGTCGACAGTTACGTGTGGTAACCAAAGTTATGACATTGATTAAAATATAGTAACAAAGTTGTTCAGTATCTGGAACAACTAAAGAGGGCATGGAAAGTTCCCTAAGGGTTAGCAAATGTGATTTCTATAGATTTATGAAAACATATTGAGGTTTTGAGGTTATGACGAGAAAGTTACTTATTAAATAGGGTTCGGGTTTTGTCTTAAAGTGAACCTTCGCTTAATAGACATAAGGTTTTTGTTAAATTTCGATTATTAGAGCATATTTGGGTCTTATTTTGTTTTAGGGTTAATTATTGTAGAACAAGGATTAACGTATTTAGTATTTGAAGATTTTGATGAGCAGATTTTGATATTAGCTTTACATTTGCTGAATAACTAATTAAGTAGCTTTTGTAATAGTTTATCAGAGAGTTTATTTAATCATAACATAATATAGAGGTACATCCTTTGTCTTAACAGATTTTATTGACGTGACAACGTCTTATAAATTGGTTTGTCGGGTGACACTTCAAGAAACTGCGTTACGCTCCGCTCACGTTATGCGCTCATAATGACAGCGAGTGAGAGGCACGCATGCCTTTCACTTTTTATGTCTGTCTCTCTCGCTCTTAGGCGGGCTAACCATGCCCGAGTCGTTATCACGTAAAACTTTCGCCCGTATACCGACTTTACAGGCAACCAATTTTTTTTTTTACGTAGACAAATAATTTTAATAAATGGAAAGAAAAAGTTACAAGTCCGATCAAACTAAAACTATCAAACTGAATTTTAAAGTTAGTCATAAAACTATTCCTGAAATATTTCTGCACATTCTCTTGATAGTTCATCAAGCGGGTTTTTATTAGCGGCTCCGTCAGTCGACGGTCATTACCGATGGTCCGCGATCGATTCCACCAGAATTGAGTCATTTATCTCAATTCGACGAACCGAGAATTCTTTTCGATAGAAATCTTTTCACTTTGGATCTCACATAGAATCTTTGGAAGGGATTGTAACAAATAGATCTCGTGGACTTGCGAGATGTGATTTTTGGGATATTTTGGCTTTTTATTGAAATACGTACTTTTTATTGAAGTACGTAATTTTTTTTTGTTTCCTTATTTTTAGTGGCGTGCAGCCCATGCAAGTAAATAAGCATTTTCATGCATTTTCAAACTATCGAGGCTATCTACTAACGAATACGAAACTATCGAAATATCGAGGCAACTCAGTTAATTAAATATCGTGGTAAGAACCCGTTGAAAATGCATGAAAGTATTATAGAAAACCGCGAGTGTCTGAATAAGTTTATCAATAAGCATTGCATACCTTAACCTATTAAAATGGATTAAAAATAACAATCAAAATCAAGTAAAGGCTGTATATTTAGTGAAAATACACTTCTCTTATAAATTATTTAACGCAAACGTAAAATAAAGTTGATCGCAGGATGTAAATATGTGTAAAATAGGGCAAATTTACATCTCTGCATACCCTTACTGAATAAATATGCACTCTGCTGCTTATTTTTCTTTACTAATTCATGGATAAAAAAAGAGAATAAAAGAAGCTATTTTAAAGAGGCCAATATGTACTTAAATATTTTTGATAAAAATCATCATCAATTCACCAAAATAAATGACAAGTTTTACAGAGTCTCTTAAGTCAAGAAATGAAAACTCCATGTAGGTATTAACTCTTAATGTTTCGAATATTACATATTCAATTCGAAAATGGAACCTACTTCAAAATGATGACGTCATAACTGTACATTAACATAACTCAGCTCATCCACTATTCCCAGTCGCTAAAGTTAGACTATCGTCAGAGACATCCGTAAGTTGGGATTAGACGTGAACCACGAAACTTGCATTGCGCTTGCAAATGCGGTAAATTATCCGCAATAATACTACTGTGGTATAGGGATGTCGCGTATAAAGAAATTATAAAAACCTTTCCACTATCAACCGGTAATGGAGCAATGATGATGGGTCTTTGGAGGAGCAGTCAACTACTTAACTGCGGTGCATAAATTCTAAGCTTAAGGGGTTCTTATGTATTGTATATTATTATGTATGCAATTTTGTGTTCATTCAATATAGTTTTGAAAATTCAAATTTTCGAAGAGTTTTCAAACAAACTTCCACAAGTATAATAGTTATTACACCTAGCCTCTATTATAAAAACATACTTGATGTTTATACTCACAAAAATAACATAGGTCTTCGAAAATAATTGAAAAAGATAATTTAATACTTTTATGTGACAACCCTAACTATAGATGTGCGCTGGAGATAGGTAAATATACGAACAGTAGGTGCTATAGGTCTCTCGTATTATTTTAAGAGAATAGTTTCCGTGTTATCCGCTAGTTCTGCTGGCGTTGATTACAGAAGCCTCGTATTTAGGAATTGGTTTTAAGATAGTGTTTTGTTTTTACAAGCTTTACATTAACTTGCACTGGATGTACTATGTAAGTTCGATAAAATCTTGCAAGCTAAATTTGAAATACTTCACGGTTTCCGATTGAACTAACATTTGACACGCAAATGTATATCGCGTGACAATGCAATAAAGTGACAAAATGGCGCAAATCTGATGATGGATTCGGAAGGTGATCATAGGAATTTTTGTGATTATAAGATAGACCTGTCGTGTTTAGGCTCGTTTTACTTGTCTTATCTAGCACTCTACTACTACATGATATCCAGAATCTTGAAAGCTTGAATTTACAAAAGTATTCTTTAAAATGAATAATTACCTTAAAAATGTGTTGTGTTGACATCTTCTCGATTAAATTTCTATAATCACTCAACGTTTACGCTAAGAACTAACCAAAAGTGAAGTTGGCCTAGTAGTGTTTTCTATCAGCGACATTACTTTAAGACTAATGTATAATCTTACGATCTATCCGATGAGGACTAGTTTCCTTTGAAGAAGGTCAAGTTAGTGTCCCGAAAATACCGATGAAAGGAACTTATTCCAAAGTAGGATGATACGAAAACGTATTTCTGAAACTATTCGCGGAAAACGTAGTGTGGTGCTCTTAATTCTTTTTAAATTGCATCAAATTCTGCTAATGACAATATTCTTAGTAAAAAAAAGTGTAAATGAGTATTTCTTATTATTATGCAAGAAAATCTTAATCATGGTGTTCCCCATTTAGACAACAGATTAACGTCAATACGGAATACAGAAGCAACATTCCCTTTGTAGTTCAAAATTGTCACGGAATACAAAAAAATAATTCAAGTTACAATAAAGTACGGGCTGGATTATTAGGAATTCCGAAACCGCAATCTCCGTTCAATTTGCGCTTTCAGCAGTATTGCGTGCTAAGAAAAAAATATCGGATACGCATTTTAAAGGCTGTGCGTACATGTAATATAAAAATGATTTATTAGTATTATTTTTATGTGGGCTTACGCTTTGTTATGACGCTAATGGATTTGATATTGAACTTAGTATTTTCAGTAAACTTGTCGGTTACTTCTGAATTATTTATGAATAGTGAATACTAATGTGCCCTAGTAAAGAATCGTTCGACTATTTTTATCTATAAAAATAAGGGTAAATCTGTTACGTCTAAATCCCCTAAGCATTATATCAGAGGCAGAGGGCCGCATCGAATCACAACAAATATTATACATAGTAATCCTTCAAGCTGTGAATCAAGTGTGTATTGGTTCAAACAAAATGTACTGAAAAGTACTAGACGGATAGTCGCCTCATCTTTAAGATTTTTTTTTTTCATTAGTTTGAACATACCTTAATATATGAGCACATCGATCGTGCAAACGCCAATCATGTTGTCGACATCAGAATCTAATTTAAATTTTCCGTGTCGTAGCTCAAAGCAACAAGCAAAGCTGTACTACCAAAATTTATTCTCATACCTTATATCATAGCTATATTTTTATTCTGCCCTATTAAATCACCTTATTTCATTATAAACATAATATTATGTATAGGTATATTTTAATTAACAGCTTCTTATATCACAACTTTGCTATCCACAGAGTTGTGGTAGACAGGTAAGTACCTACTTCTTTATTTTATTATACTTCTACGAAGGATCAAAACCAAACCACACCATGGCCATTTAGATTTAAAAATATTAATTATCCTAATTCATGTTTCTAGACGAGTTAGGAAAAATAAATACAAACGAATTATTTAATGACATGAAAATATAATATGACTGAAGCAAACAGCAGTAAGAATCAAGTGGAATAAATTGTCTAGATCCTATCACTATTGTAAGTTTAAAACCTTACCGCACTTCACATCTAAATCTTATCATTAATATTCAAAATTCGGAAGGTTTTATTTTTAAGTTTATTTACTATTTGCATTAGAACACATCTAAGCCAGTTAAATTTAACAGCTTAGCTATGAAATACAATCGTGCATCTACTCACGTAATGAGCTGAATACAAACAGCTGCACTGATTAGATCGTGGCTCAGAATAGTTACAACGTAGCGAGTTTAGATAAACAAATGCTTCCTTAACGAAGGATCACTAACTATGTAAACAGAGTTGATATTCCTTAGTTAACTTAATTGGAGCAACAAAGGTGAGAGGTGAAGTATTTCTTTAGAATACTTTGTGAGATTTAAAAAGGTCGGTACTTGGTTGATTGTTTTTATATTTGACAATAGACAATAGACAATAGACAGAAGTTTATTTGTGTATAAAAAGGAACATACAGACACATATTTAAAAATTAACAAAAATGTTCATACACAAAACGGCCGAAACTCAGCATGTTGCCGGTTGCCAACCACAGAAACATTGTAGTTGACACCCGACGCTGGTTTTCAGTTCCGACCGTCATCGACGACACACATGTCAAACGCGCACAACAAAGACATAAACTTAAAAGTAAAATAAAAAATACCCAGAACAAAAATTTAAAAAAAATAAAATAAGGCAAAAAATAAAAAGAAGTAAAATTTAACTTAAAGCCAGTAGACCGGACCCGAAAACAATAACAAAACACAGGATGTTTAGTCTGTGCATAATGCACATCACATTTGACAAAGTACTCTGCGTTCCGTCACCGCTCGCTAGTCTAGTCTGTGACCCCCAGCAAATTGTAAACTGTGAATGTCAGGCTTAAGGACTCGTAACCAGTGCCGCAAATAAATTGAAAAAAAGAATATATAAACGTCATTGCCGCCATCACGATGGTTACGCAAAATGACGACAATTACGCAGTGTTGATTACGATTATTACGACACATCGACAAAGGATCACAAACCAGTCAAGCAACTAGTGACTCCTAAAGACAGCCTAAAGCTCAGTCTTACACTCGCAAATATTTATCATCAGACCTAGGTCCTTTCGCAGTCCACATTTCTAAAATAGATAATGACCCGACATCGGGCGTGACAATTCACCCTGTAAAATTTGGTCAATTTATCTTCAAAAATAATATTTCTCACATCACCAAAGATGGAATCAAAAAATTAGGCCGCAACAGGATTGTTGTGGAGTTCTCAAATCCTACTGCTGCAAACGAATTCCTTGAAAATAGTCTATTGGCTGACAAAGGGTATAAGGCATTTATACCTTCATATCAGGTTACTCGCATGGGAATTGCGAGGGGTATCCCCATTGATTTTACAAATGAAGAAATACCTGAATATATAGAAGTTCCTTCTGGCTGTGGAAAAGTAGTCAGAGCTCGTCGACTTAATTATAAAGTTAGGAATGAAACAACATCTAATGAATGGCGTCCTAGTCAAACTGTTGTTCTGACCTTTGATGGTCAGCGGCTCCCTCGACACGTTTATTGTTTCCACAATTCTATTAATATCGAACCCTATAATTATCCAGTCATACAATGCTTCAACTGCTGCCGTATGGTCACGTTAAAGATGCGTGTCGGTCTAAACCCCGCTGCTATAAATGTGGAGGACCACACTTGAGCATTACTTGCGAGATCGATAATAATAACTTTATCTGCCTCTACTGTTCTGGCTCTCACTCTGCCCTAGATAAATCCTGCCCGGAACAACAACGGCAACGAGAAATAAAGTCTCGTATGTCGGAAGAAGGAATATCTTACCAAGAGGCTGCAAAGGGTATTTCCGCTTTGCCGCGTCCTTACTCAGAAGTACTTAAACAATACAATACCCCCAGAGACTCTCCTATTGGCCCTAAAAATAATGTCGCTAGCTCCTCGCACAGAAAAACAGTCTTTCTTAAACAAAAACCTAGAGCTCCTCTCCAGAAAGGTTATGATCATAAAGTTCATGCAGACTTGGCAAGGGACTACAATATCCCTAGTTCTCAAAACGGTTGTGCTATGCAAGCTAATAAAAACATCAATAATTCTAGTGATATTTCCAAAATTACAGACATCATTGATCTATTAGTTCAAAATATAAGTAATTATATGTCCTCTAAACAAAACCTACCGTCCAACGTCGCTGAAAAACTCTCTGTAATAAATCAGTTCTTAATTAACCATAACTGTCACAACACTCTATGGGGATCAAATAGCAGTGATAGAACTGGAGAAAAACTGTGTGAAATATTGGACGAGTGCAACCTAGTTGTGTTGAATGATGGCCGACCTACACGCAAGACCTCTCCCCTTCAACTCCCTTCCGCCGTTGAACTCTCTACCTGCTCCCCTTCTTTAGCTCCCCTTCTTTCTTGGGATATTGATCAGTTCACATATGGTAGCGATCATGCTCCCATTATAATATCTTTTCCCCAAGTCTTGAAAATACCCAAACCACCTCCATTACTTAAATACCGCTTAAATGCAGCTAATTGGGATAGCTTCCGTACCACGATAGAACGTAACATACGATCTATGGAGGATGTCAGTAATGATAACGCGTTCCAATGTTATCAAAATTTTATTAACGTTTTGAACACTGCCAGCAATGCTCACATACCATTAAAGAATATGAATTCTACAAAAAACCCCTCCCCTCCTTGGTGGGATCAAGAATGTTCAGCTGCTGTCGACGCTAGAAAATTAACTGAACTTACCTATAACAGGAACATGTCCCTTGAGAACTACATTTCGTTCCGCAAAAGCGAGGCGAGATGCAGAAGATTGTTAAACAAAAAAAAACGTTCAGGCTGGCAATCCTTTTGCCAAAACATCTCTCCATCTACTCATCCAACGATAATGTGGAATATGATTAAGAGATATAAATCCACTAAATTAGCCTCCCCCCCTCCTAAAACAAACCTGGGTTCATGGACCGAAGAGTTTTGTGATAGGTTAGCCCCAGCTTACGTTCCTCACTTTTGTGAACTTCCAACGACTTATCATTTCACTCACTCAAACGAACTAGATTCCCCTTTCTCAATTCCAGAGTTAAAATCAGTTTTAAATAATTTAAAAGACTCGACTCCAGGCTTGGATGGGATACCGTATTCCTTCGTAAAGGAGTGCCCAGAAAATGCTATTACTTACTTACTTTCTATCATTAACTCGTTTTATGATTCTGGCTTTATTCCTCCATCTTGGAAACATCAACTCATACTTCCTATTTTAAAACCTTCGAAAGACCCACTATTGTCCTCATCTTACAGGCCCATTGCTTTATCATCGACAATATGCAAAATTACAGAACATCTTCTTAAAAACAGACTGGAATGGTTTATAGAAAAAAGAGGGATTGTACCACCCACTCAAAGAGGCTTTCGGAAAGGGAAAAGTGTTTCGGACTGTCACGCTATGTTGATATCCGACATCCAAACTGCTTTTTCTCAAAAATCTTCAGTTGTGGCCGTATTTTTGGATATCACCTCTGCCTACGACAGTGTGTTACTTTCGGTGCTCAGGAGCAAATTGCTCAACCTATGCATTCCTTGCAAAGTTGTACAATTTATATGTAACATGCTGGTAGATCGCAAGATAAGTCTTCGTATAGATGGTCGCCTAACAGCTGAAAGAACGGTGTGGAAGGGTCTCCCCCAAGGTTCGGTTATAAGTCCATTGCTATTCAACATTTACACTTCGGATATGATCTCTCACCTTGAAAGTAATTGCGAAATGATCCAATATGCGGATGATATTTGTATATACCGTGTTTACAAAAATAGCATGCAAGGTTCTCACGATATAAATAACTGCCTTCACTCCATTGACAAATGGCTACTGGATCATGGCCTGGATCTAAGCCCTGCAAAGAGTAGGGCAGTAATATTCTCAAGAAAACGGCTCCCCCCTCAGGTTAATATTATTTATCAAAGGAATATTATTCCTCTTGCAACCGAGGTAAAATTTTTGGGTTTGACACTCGACGCAAAGCTAACTGGATCTGCTCATGTAGACAACATTGTTGCAAAATGCGAAAAAAATATTAATATTTTGAGAGTTTTATCAGGCACGTGGTGGGGTGCCCACCCGTATAGCCAAAAACTTCTATACAACGCCTTAGTACGCAGTATAATAGATTTCGGTTCAATTTTCCTACAATCCTCTACAAAAACTGTACTATCACGCCTTGACTCGGTTCAGACTAAAGCTCTAAGAATCGTATTGGGTGCAATGAAATCCTCTCCAACTCGTGCCCTACAAGTCGAAAGTGCTGATCCTCCTTTACACCTAAGGAGACAGTACCTATCGGATCGATATGTTATTAGGTTGTCACAAACTAATCCAAACATTGTACTGTCCAAAATATTAACCCTACAAAATTGCATGGGACTGCCTTTCTGGTCTAGAAAAGAGCAACCATGTCTCGTCAAGAGTCTGAATAAAATCATTAGCCTTAATGCTCCATTAATACAGTCAGATACGTTACCTATCTTTAACATCTCATTTAATGCCATTTACTTCACTCCGATAGTCTATTATAACCTAGGTTTAGGAAAAACAACTAAAAATATTTCCTCGAAATTTAATAACATCCTAAAAGAAAAATGGCCCCATTGGAATATCTTTTACACTGATGCATCGAAGTTCGATGAAAGTGGTCACACTGGTGCAGCATTTTACCATCCAAATGCAAATTATAACAAGTTACACAAACTACCTCCCGAATCCTCTGTTTTTTCTGGTGAATGCATAGCAATTATTAGTTGTTTAAAATTTATATTGCAACATTCAATTGGCTACTCAGTAATTTTTAGTGATTGTTCAAGTGCTATTCAAGCCATATCTAAGAACCATACGCAGAATTGCTCTGCCAACCCACTCGTTTGTGTAATGAAGGAATTGCTATACAAATGTCATCAAGATAACATCAAGGTTGAAATAGCTTGGATTCCTTCTCATACAGGAATTCCAGGGAATGATATCGTAGACAAATTGGCCAAAGAGGCGACACACAGTGGTGATTATGAATATTATGCAAATGTAAGCCTAGATCTCATCCACTCAATCAAAATTAATTTAATCTCTGATTGGCAAAAATACTGGGAAACTTTTAAATATCAATATTCCAAAATTAATCCCTCCATTTCTTTGAAACCGTGGTTTTACAAATTTAAAAAAATCAAGAAACTTGCTACTAGTGTACTTGTCCGTCTTAGACTGGGGCACTACTGCTCTCCACAGTTTCTCTTTAAAATAAATATCAAACCATCACCTTTATGTGAATGTGGAAAATCTGTAGGTACCCTAGACCATATTTTTCTAGAATGCGCCCTTAATAGAGCTTGTCAACCCCTTTACGCTTTAGTAGCCAAATGTAACTTACCACTTCCTCTTAATATGAACTATCTTTTAACTTTTCCCAATCCTAAAGTTGTGTATATCTTAGCTACTTTCATTCATTCTAATAACATCAAACTTTAAAATATTTACAAATATTCACAAAATTGTCATCTCTTTTACTTTATTTCCATTCCTGTTTGTGATATTCTATCTACGTGACTTTGGCAGAGTCATCCGCAAGGAAGGAAAGAAGTCTCGAGCCAGAAAAAAAAAAAAAAAAAAAAAAAAAAAAACTAGTGACTCAGTTGGTGGTTCTGATAAGAAGGTATGTGACGCAAGGAAAAACAAGACATAAAGCAAACAAGGTGGTATAAGATTTCCGCATTTGCATTGTTTTGTTTGTGCAAGTAATTAACTCATAAAATATATTCGCCTAGTATAGCACACTTAAATGTGTATAACCTTAGATATAACATCGCTGCACTGTTCTGAAGGAGCATTATTATAGGCTCATGTTAAATAAGTATAAAATGAGCCTGGGTTTCCTGGAACCTTTTTACACAATTATTACTAAGCAAGAATTAAGAATTTATATTTCCCGAAAAAAGAATTTTCTTTTACAAATGAAAATTTAACGAAGACCAACCCAAAACGCAAGCGAACAAAGTGATCAAAATATCAAATCTTTTACAAAAAATTCTAAGAAAACCTCAATTTAAATTAGTCCAAATCTTAAGCAACGTACCCAATTTAAACCAAATGAAATTAATCTACGCGATGTTATTTAGGCACAGCGGATAGACTCTATTATCCGTGTAATGGTTTTAGCAAATTGCTGATAGGGAAACTTGGGCCACAATAAATAGGCTCGATTTGTTACTGGCGTGAACTCCGGTGCGACCCCGGATCATTTGGACCTCGTACAAGGTCTTTGGAACCCTTTGAAAGTTTTAATAACTTTGAATGCGGAATGCAGTCGTTATTTTTAAGTAGCGGGTTTAAGTCATTGAGGGTTTTCTTATTTTTTTGGAGTTTTAAGGAATATATTTTGTAAGGTTATTTTGGTTATTAGTGGTTTATTTAGGTTATTATTTGATATTTTGTGAAGTGACTTGGTTTAAAATTATTATTATTTTTTTTTGATGGCAACCGATGTCGTTATCCGACAAGTTTAGCCAGCATCGTGTAGTAGCTATGCATGTGGTAGAAATTGACAAATTGTGAAAAATAACTATTTTGTTTGAAGTTTTAACCTTTTAAGCTTAGCTTTTAAATATACTTACCAAAGTCAAAGTCAACGTCAAAGTCAAAGTCAAAGTCAAAGTCAAGTCAAGTTAGGTATTTCCTTTTAATTACTATGTAGGTTTACTACTACCAAGCCTTTACATGGAAGTTAAAGGTAAGCGTTCCTTTTTACTTATTATCTGTTATTCCTTTCCAGTATTCTTGTTTCGTCATTTTACCATACATATCAGATCTCTACCATCTTAAACTAACATTAACATTCCTAAAGCTAAACGTGAAAATGTAAATGGTAAAGACGTTTAATTACAATTTCGTTGCTTAATTTGAATTCGAGTGACATGTAAAGGATTATAAAAGGATTCTTAAGTACGTTTAAACATTTAAATTGCTGATTTCTATTGACGTAGCTTTAATGTATTAAATTAAACATTTTCGTGTAATTTGAAATGTTTACCTAATTCAAATATCTGAATATCTTTGTTTTTTCTTTCGTTAAAACTAATATTCAACTAAGCTTTGTAATATCGAGTGTTGACTGCAGAATATTTAGGAAAATTTAATTTCAATCATCAAATCCGCCATTTGAATCGCCATTTGATATGTGGGATAAAAAGTACTGATTCATGTAAACCTCATTTCAAAAATATGCATTGTTTATAAGGAAAGAAATATGTAAATATGAAACTGTAAAAAGTCAAAGGCATAGAAATCGTTTATGTAGTGT
Source organism: Trilocha varians (assembly GCA_030269945.2). NCBI lineage: Eukaryota > Metazoa > Arthropoda > Insecta > Lepidoptera > Bombycidae > Trilocha > Trilocha varians. Next base: position 3,485,096 of record AP028259.1, read on the forward strand.
GCGGGCAAATACAGTTTTATATAGAAACAGCGTATTTTGTATGGGTGTAGAAATATACAATAAACTGCCAAACTACATAACAACTGCAATTTCGATACCTTTGCCTTTACGCTAAAAAAATTTTTGATAAAAAATGTGTATTACTCAATTAATGAATTTTTAAATTGTGAGTATTGAACCTGTGTGCTGATTAGGTTTTTTAATACTGGGAAGGTCTAACTGAACAGGTTTATGAGAGTGACTTTTTTGTGTTTTTAATGTACTCCTGCCGGGATTATCTGAACAGACTTTTGAGAGTTACTTATTAAATAAAAGTACAATAAATAACCCCAATTTTTAGAGTACATATTTTTATATCCACTAGGTGGCGCTCCTATCCTACCTAGATTAGAAAGATTAGAAAATGGAAGTCACGTTACAATAATTATGATCAAAAAACTGACACGATAATTAAAGGATGACATTTGACGATGTGTGACTAATGAAGTTATCACAGAACCGAAGAAAATGAGATCAGAAATAAGAAAAAATAAATGTATTATCCATTTAACAGATTTAAAGAAGAAGGCATTTATAAGTCAAAAATAAACAAAAATATACAACAGACAAGATACTTCCCTACAATTTAGGTCATAAATTGTCAGCACGTTAGACTACATTACATGAACATAAGAACCCTTTTATTTCGGAGTGTTTTGATAATTTTCACGCAATGAGGAAAATATTATGTCGCGACAAATCCGGCTTGTTACCTCGAGATTTCCTTGGATTTATAAGGTGACGTTTTCAAGGGAGTTAAGCTGTTGTAAGTGACCAAACATCCAAGAGCTTACCCGACATAGTGACACAAGGATCGCAGGACGTTAACTCCTGCCGCCGTGAATAATGCACGGAATTTTATACAATATGTGAGTCTAATGTGACGGATATGAAGGTCTTTTGTAGAACAGTAGGTATGGGGATTTTTGCTTTAGTGAGCAGACGAACTTATAGCTTATAGACCCCTAAACTATCAGGAATACTGTGCTACTACAGAAAGTTTTTTAAAATTGTTTGCATGTGGCAACATCATTCATTCCAAACCCTTATGTTGATGGTAGGTTCACATGAAGTCTTCATTAAGTTAAGCTATGCAGCTATGCAAATTGGTAGGGTAATAAGAATTCTAGCGATAAGATTTCATTTTCACATTTTCTCGCATTGATACAAAAATTACCACGAGAAAATGTCATACTTCATTATGCAATGCTTTTTTGCTTGTGAAGACTATATTCAATTTCAAAGATGATTAGTATTTATTACGGCTTTTTGTATCTAATAACGGGAACCACATATTAAGAACTCAGGGTAAAGTAACCAGTTACTGACCATCAAGTCTCTTCTAAAACTTAATATAGGTATATAACACAGTAACCAATCTGCCACCAACAGAACTTCACATAATAAACGTAAGCAAAACCTTAATGTTTGAATAGGGAACATCTTAAAACAACAATAATCGAGCCGTAATGCGCCTTAAGGCTATTACTTTAGGTATTATAATTAAATGACACGCTTACAACGGTCTAATGTTCCTTGTACCTTGTTTAGTCGTTGTAATAATCGAATTAACGATGCTGCGTTGTGGTCTATTCCGCTTTTAGATTATGTAATGGCGTAGAAAGTCCTCTCTGAAGGCTTGAAACTGTTATAGAGAAAGTTTTAATGCGGAGTTTCCTTAAGTTTTCTTACAGTTATTTTTTAGATTTTTTTATAGTTTGTCTTCACGAGCAACTCGGTGATAATTTGTTGTATATCCCTATTATTATAAAACGGACGTATATCCCAAATGATTTTAGTTTTTTGAATCTTTAGTGTTCCGAATTTTGTAACTCGAAATTCTTCAAAAAGGATCAAAAATCTGTGGTCGATGAAAAACACTTGCCATCATATGGGCCATTTGGTACTAATACAGCACTTGTTACTTATTAACTTATTCAGACACTCGCGGTTTTCTATAATACTTTCATGCATTTTCAACGGTTTCTTACCACGATATTTAATTAATTGAGTTGTCTCGATATTTTAACGTTGTTGCAAACGTCATCATCACGAGAAGACTGGATACTGCGGGTCGATTTAAGAGCAAACAAATCAGTCTAGCCTTTTTCTCGTTCGCTTTTTATTACTTACAAACAGACAAACAGACAAACAGACAAAAAAAAATCTAATTGCATTTTTGGCATCAGAATCGATAACCAAACACCCCCTGCTAGTTTTTGATATTTTCAATGTACAGAATTGACCTCTCTAAGATATTATTATAAGTATAGATTACTTAACTAACTTACATGGTAGGTATGTTGAGAATCATCAACATTGCAATTACTTACCTAATTATGAATGTCGCTGACTTAACACGGATTAAAGCAAACACGACGTTTTAACTCATGGTTAAATATTTACCATACAAATAATTATAATTGGATATGGGGAGCCGAACTGTAATGTTGAACTGATTGAATTGTAATGTTCCCCTTTCCGAACGCGTTGACACATCGTGATGTAATTATAAAACCCAGTTTATTAAAGTATTGTAGTAAATTAATTATTAAAATTATGTCTTTATTTAAATATGAGTATCAAAGAGCATTTGAGAGCAAATAATTGTAATGTTTTTATGGATTCATCAAATCAGGTACCTATTATATGTTAGGTCATTAATATATTCTATTGGGAATGGTCTTGTAAGACGACTCAGAGTCGTTCAAAGATCAATGGAGAGGGCTATGCTGGGTGTTTCTCTGCGTGATCAGAAATGAGGAGATCCGCAGAAGGACCAAAGTTACCGAAATAGATCAAAGAATTGCATCTTTGAAGTGGCAATGGGCAGGACACATTGTGCGCAGAACTGATAACCGATGGGGCCGAAAAGTTCTACAGTGGCGACCACGAACTGGTAGGAGCAGCGTAGGCAGACCTCCCACAAGGTGGACCGATGACCTGGTCAGGACCGCGGGAGGTGGTTGGATGCGGACAGCGCAGGACCGATCGAGGTGGCGAGGTTTGGGGGAGGCTTATGTCCAGCAGTGGACGTCTACAGACTGATGATGATGATGATTGGGAATGAGACGATTTGTTTTTCTTTAAACGAGGTTTGAAAAGATTCGTATATTTTAACCCTTAGTGCAGGTGGTTCTACAACTTTCAGACATTGCAGAGGTTTTTAAGCAACGGTAACCACTTAGGTGGGTCGATAAAAATGGAATAAGTAAATTTAACCAACCTTACTAAAATTTGTACCAAAAAAACATTTTTTCAACACAAAGTTACATACAACAACTGTAACATACGAACATTTTCACATTTCTAAAGATTACGACCAACACACAAGTGCTACTTAACAAACGTAATAAAAGTGAGGTTATTTAAATTTAAAAGAGTTATAAGGTGAAATAAATATCACGGAACGACCTCTTTACATAAGGTCGCTTACAAATAAACGGCCAACAGTCACTTAAGCCGAAACGCCTAAATATTTGGCGTGTAACGTAAAGGTCAGTAGAGGTCTGCTTAATAATAAATCAAGCGGGTTAATCGGCCAGGGAGGGAACAATAAAGGCCGTCCGATATCACCATTCAACGGAAATGGAAATATAAAATCATATTTCTTCAAGACATCTTTATTTCCGATCACTTTAACATGATAAATGTCGAAAAAATTTGGATGAATAGTTTGATTGAAGATCTATGAAAGGCACTTTAAAAGGTAAGATGGATAATTTGATTCATTAGTTTCTTTTGTACTTTAATATTATTCTATTTAGAGAGTATTCTGGAACAATTAGATACCCTCTTCGGTATTCCCAGAGCGCTATGACTTGTCCTTCTTCAAACGAGGCTTGAGGAGGGTTCTTAAAGTTAGGTCGTAGGTAGCGACCCCTCAATGTCCCCTGACATTGCAGAGGTTCATGAGCGACGGTAACCACTTACGCTCAGGTGGCCAGTTGGCTTGTCTGCCTACATGGCATAATGGCAATAATGGCATGGCAAAAATCTATTTAGAGAGTATTTCTGGAATTATTAGATTACCCCTTTATTTATTTTTGATATCCTGTGTACGCTCTAAATGATACTACTTATAGATTTATCACTGAGTAAACTTACAAAAAGGAACGTCTTGTGTTTTACAAACAAGCTTCATTAAGAGTACCTAGTTCCTCTTTCAATCTTATTTTGTTTAAGATACTCAGTAGAAGTGGTAGTTGAAGGTATACTCCAAACTCAATGTAAAGTACAACCTGAATCTTGCAACTTTGTCTTGTTTCAATAAAATTAGTGGTTTTAAAGAAAATGGTTTAATAGATTATAATCGACATTACAGCCCACTGGATTGTATTAGTTGTATATTAGAGGTGTTCGAATAATTTTTGTACAGGGGATCCAGAAAAGTGCTTTTCTTAAAAATAATATCACGATCAACTTCCCAAAATCTGACATCTAGCCCATTCAAGATATTATCTACAAAATACAAATTCTTGTCCTATTTCCGATGCATCGTCGTAGTAGTAGAAATATTAATATTCGATTCGATTCGATTCGAACGATATTCGCACACCCCTATTGTATATGTTTAGCGTGGCTCATAAACCTCTGCAACACTGAACAACAGAACAAGATCGTCCTTCGTCACTCACCGACTACTTTAGGCTTAGTCAATAATTTTGCTATACATGTAATTAAACTATGTATTTCAAAGATTAATATATAAAGTTAATAGCAACAAAGTCACACAATAACGTTGTAAACAAATTTACAGTAAAGCATATGTTACGTGACTCAAGGGTATAAAATAAAAGTCGTTAGAGGGAAACTTGAGCTCGTACAGAAATTCGACACGAAACGATATAATTAAGGCGTCGTAATAATAGTTAAGGGTCCACGGGTATTCTAATTAGGAAAATACTTCACACATGAAATATAACAGAAATTTTTGGTGCTTTGAGAGCTGTTAGCGTTGTATAATTCAGCTTTTTGTGTGAAATATATAAAGTTTAACTTATGAGGAGAAAAGACTAGGTATAATTGTCCTTCTTCAAACGAGGCTTGAGGAGGGTCCTTAAAGTTAGGTCGTAGGTAGCGACCCGTCAGTGTTCCCTGACATTGCAGAGGTTCATGAGCGACGGTAACCACTTACTATCAGGTGGGCCGTTGGCTCGTCTGCCTACGTGGCAATAAAAAAAAATCATTTTATAGCATACATAAAAAGAACGCAAATTCTAAAGCTGTAGTGGCCCCGCAGTGTCCCTTGACTATGTCCATGAAGTCCATGAGCAACGGTAGCTCGTCTGCCTACGACGCAAGAAAGAAGTGTGCCATGAAGATTTTGCTTAAAAGCAGGTTCTTATATATGTTAGTTGGCGACCCGGCAGTGTCTTTTGATATTGCAGAGGTCCAGAGCGATGGTAATCAGTTACAAGTTAAATGCAATAAAAATTGTGAAGAATAATTATTTATTTGAAAGCATTTTTAATATATCAGAAATATTACATTAAAAATCGATTCCAATATCGTTTTACGTGAATCTAATAATATATTTGTTTACAAAGTGCAGCTAATAATGGTTTATATTTATTTTGCCCCAGTAAATAGTTCCTCGTACAGCAGGGTGATTATTTTCTAGTCTGTACTGTAGAATTGACGTTTCTCATAGGGTAATGATGTTCATAAAACAAGATTGGAGTAATATCTTCTTCTAAGTTTTCTATTTAACATTGTTACTAGATATCCTACTCCTACGGTTCTACTGACTGCTTTGTATGTCTCTTTAATGTACACAATATTATAAAATAGACCATACAAATAAAATGAAGTATAATTCCATATCAAAGATGAGTACATATAGAATTAATAACGGAGTCATAACTTCTGTTATCTTTTGCTATAATAATCTTGTATTTGGGACAGGTACTGATTTTTATATTATCTTCTTCGTACATCGAAATAAACCTGAAATCAGATTACATTTCGAGTTCGTTAAACTTTCATCTGACAGGGCGGCGGTGATTGGAATTCCGTCTATAAAGCGCTACTCTTTGCCGCAGCGTTCACCAATATTTTTACAAAGTGAATCCGAACGAATTCCTAAGGCCAGATTGGGAACTGATTTGATTTTGTAGCACAAGGTAGTTCGTGGCTAGAGATATTATAAAAGTGAATTGGATGTATTAATGCTATGACATGTACTTCTTTTAACAAGATTTAGGAAGATTTATAAACGGTAGATCGTGGGTAGAAAACCATCATTGACGCCTGACGTTGAAAAATACTATTACCACGCTAACCACTTAGCATTAGATGAACCATACGCTTGTCTATCTAGGGAAATAAAAATACACCATGTAGACGTACCTAATGGGAACATACTAAGTAATTTGTTCCGATGTTGAAATTATGTAGTAACTAGGTGACCCGCGCAACTTCGTCTGCATTACAAAGGGGTTCAAAAATTGTAGCCTATGTGTTATTCTGATGTATAAGCTATATTGTGGTAAAGTTTCATTCAAATCCATTCAGTAGTTTTTACGTGAAAGAGTAACAAACATACATCCATACATACAAACTTTCGCCTTTATAATATTATTATGATTAAGGTAACTCAGGAAATATCTGCAGTGTGACCAATTTAGTAGAAAGAAAACGACACTTAGGCGTCTGGCACACTGCTACGGCCTTATGACGCCTACGTCGGTAGTGTGTGCACTTCAGCATATTTTTCGAACAATTTGACATATTTTACTACGCGTACGCAGTGTGAGATTCGCCTTAAGTTCAAACACAGAGAAATAACAACATAAATTAACAACTAAATAATCCTGAATCCCCCGTTGTAAAAGTCGATAAATAATGTCAATTTGTGAACAAAGAAAATGCAGTCATCGATTCACCGTCCCTGAAAAAGTCAACATTTTTCATGGAATACGAAACGAGCAATGAACATTTACTTTATTGACTGTCGTTCGGTGTATTTTGCAATCACATTGAGTGAAATAACTTTGCACCCCTCAGTTTTTATTCGTTTTGCTTGTTTTTCTTTTGTTTTAGTATTGATGATGCTCGTATTTTTGTTTTCATTATTAAAAATCAGCTGATCGGCGCAACTTCGTTTACGTAAGGAGAAAAAAAATTGTTTCCTAGAAATAAAATACGAAAATAAAAAAAAACAAGCACCTATAGTAGATCAGTTATCTGCTAGTGAAAGTTCCATGAGAAGTCGTTTCAGAGATTTCCTAGAACAAAAAGTAAGTAAGACAGCAAAAGAACAAAAATATCGTCGATGGTGCCAGTATAGTATGATAGTATATTTTATCTCGCACCACTATTACGAGATACTTGTATGACCTGGTACAAAAAAAATAGTTCATAATTTATAATAATCGGCCCCTAGTAAAATGTGAATAAGTAATTTTAAGTCCACTAAAATAACAAAGAATAGAACATTTTTAGACTTTTCTATATCACATTAGCCATCTTCTTTATTTCTAAGTAACCGCACATAAAGCGAAACTCACAAAAAGCTAAGTTCGTTCACTAACCATTACAAACTCAATAATAAGTATAGAAATGAGGCGAAAAAGGAAAGTTTGCAAAATAAATTGAAGGAAGAGACTACACAACCAAAACTTGGCAACTAAAGGAATCGACGGAGTTTTGTTTTGATTTCTTACGAGACCCTAAGAATAAATTTCACTTTTATTGTCGTTCTTTTGTATGTTTTTATTGTACTTTGACATACCTTTTTTCTAAAGTAAGAGAATGTATTATTACAGAAGATCCGAATATAAGTAGGTATTTTAGGAACTTATTCAGACACTCGCGGTTTTCTATAATACTTTCATGCATTTTCAACGGGTTCTTACTACGATATTAATCCATCCAGTATATGGAAGTAGTAGTAGTAGTATGTGGAATCCAGTGCTAAGCACTACAACCACTAAGGGTTCATGCTCAGAGAGTCTTAGGTACAGATACAGTGAGTGTGGTGTGTCGTGATGTGAGTTCGAGTTCCAGTGGTACTACCCAAAAGTGAACGAGAAAGAGGGTAGACAGATTTGTTTGCTCTTAGATCGACCCGCAGTATCCAGTCTTCTCGTGATCATGACGTTGTTCAATTAATTAAATATCGTGGTAAGAACCCGATAAAAATGCATGAAAGTATTTTAGGAGTTACAGAGTTACCAGAGTCAGTTTTTGGAACGAATACTGCGTATTTGAACTTTTGGAGTCAAAATATTCAGTTTTAATGAAACACATGACTATTAAGTTAACATTACGAATAAATATATCCAAATACACAATAACAGCGTAAAATTTAAATTTCGTTTATTAAACACAAAAAAGTACCTAACATCCAAATTATTCCCTTATCTCCAAGTGTGTATTCTACAGTGTGTAGTCGTGGTGGCCGAGTGGTTGAAGCGCTTGCCTTCAGTGCGGGAGGTCGCGGGTTCAAAACCGGCCGGCTTGTACCTACCTACTTTTTTTAAACGATTTATCGTCGCCTCAGTGCTTGTTTGGCCAATCTGACATTTTTTACGAAAATGACTTTTTAATGCAGTATTATAAAGAATAAAATTTCCATCCGACTGGTAATTTTTTTTTTTTAAATATTCAATTCTAAAACAATAAAAATTCCATTTCAATATTTTTCTCAACACGGCACTTAAAGAAAATTCCGTGCTTGTTTGCTGTCTCCTGTAAAATTTGCCCGAGTGTAGATAGGCCAAACAAGCACAGTTGCGACGTTATGTGCAATTTTTCACAACACCACTGGCTAAAAATGGTGAAGGAAAACATCGTGAGGAAACCTGCATATCGGAAAAGGGTTCTAAAAATCCTTTGAAGATATGTGAAGTCGCCAATCCGCATTGGGCAAGCGTGTCCCCCTCTTCGGAGGAGACCTGGGCTCACTGCTCAGCAGTAATGGGTTGTTACAGTACTGAACAGTAAAGTATTCTACAAACAAAAAGGCTTCTTTGTGAACAAACTGCAGTTCATTATTAACATATAACGTACTTAATGCTTCATTAAACATTCTCGATTGAATGAGCTCGAAGTTTATCAATAACGGTTACTCATAAATTAATTTCAGGTCTATATCAGACATTTTGCTGCGTACGACGGATTTTCTCGAAATCATTTTAACTTTTCGTAATTGTGTTTCAATAAGAAAATATTTAAAAAGAGAGAAAGTACAAAAGAGCATTTTTTTATTAATGTTTAAATATTTATGTTGTATAAATAGCTCGGAATCGAAAGTGGTGGAAGGAAACAGGGGAGGCCTACGCCAAAACAGGCGACTTTTACCTTGTATAAAATTTATGTAATTAGTTAGTAATATTTAAACTGTAATTTTGGTAATAGAATAAAGGCTTTTTATTTATTTTATAAATATTTATGCTGTATACCTTAAACTACTTTCCAAAATTTATTTTTGCAGCATTTTAACTGAGGAATTAAAAAAAATATTTAATTTTACGTAACTAATAATTAGAGTGTTTGATTATTTATCACAGACAAGGTTACTTCGGTTTATTTTTAGTGAATTATAATATTTAAGCGTCAGTTAGCGTTTTTATAATAAATAACGTTTCAAATGTGCAACGTTTATTCAAATGGAACAGAAAATAGTACTTTATAAACTTATTCAAACACTCGCGGTTTTCTATAATACTTTCATGCATTTTCAACGGGTTTTTACCACGATTTTTAATTAATTGAGTTGTCTCGATATTTCAACGTTGTTGCAAACGTCATGATCACGAGAAGACTGGATACTGCGGGTCGATTAAAGAGCAAACAAATCTGTCTACCCTCTTTCTCGTTCGCTTTTGGGTAGTATCACTTGAACTCGAACTTAAATATCGTGGTAAGAACTCGTTGAAAATGCATGAAAGTATAATAGTACTTTAATTTTGTAAGCAGTAAAACCGGGGAAAACTCACAGTATAATCAAAAATAACAATATGACTTATTTTTTTATGTCATGCACGGACAGGGAGAGAGACTGCAGAGAGAAACCTCATTTACCGCAACGTAAAACATTGATCACCTTTATCAACTCTGAACTCCGGTAAGAAAAAATATTTTTATCCTAATTATTATCATATTATAATAAAAAAGTTTGTCACTGCTTAAGTTACATTTCATCTATACTATTCTATACTAATCACTACTAATAAAATAAATGCGAAAGTAACTCTGTCTGTCTGTCTGTTACGCTTTCCCACCTAAACCCCTCAACCGATTTTGATGAAATTTGGCATAGACAATCTTTAGACCCTGAGAAAGAATATAGGCTACCTTTTAATTGAAAGTGACGCAGACGAAATTGCGCGGACCCGCTAGTTGAAAAAAACTGTATTTATTTATTCAATTCAGATCATAAAATAAGTCAACTGTAATTAGTAGGTATGTGATATACAAGTGCTTGAAAACGATGTTAGTAAAAACATTATTATAGTACCTTATAGCATAAATACAATGTTTATAATAAAACAAACTAATTATAAGTGTAATTTTGATAAAAGAAGATCTTTATAGAATAGAAATAGAAAGAAAAGCTTTATAGATAGTATGACTAAACGATTAAATATAGTTATTATAATTAAAAAAATGTGTGTCGACTATCTTTCCGATTTGTCTACTCTAACCATATGTGGTTAGAGGAGACAAATCGGACAATCGGACAATTATAATAATAGGTATGCCTATTCAATCTAAACGTTAGAAAATAAAATAAAAATCAATGTCCACATTCTGCGCACATCACCTTTCTACGTAGTTATCTAAATAAAAATCTCTCATTCGACAAAACAAAGAAACTTCCTCGAGGAAGGTAAATATTATCGAATTGATTCTTTTCGATGACGCAGTGTACGATTTTGTTGGAACAACGGAAAAAGATGGGACTGGCAAATTATTTTGTCGTAAACATTCACAAGATAAATATTATTTTATCATTTCTATTTGTAGTTCGTCTTATAGTAAATGTATTATTATTTGTAGAGAACTATTTTCCTGAAATGGTATGGTATAACCTGGTGACAATAAGATTTTAAAGAAGTTTAAAAGATACTTTCATGCATTTTCAACGGGTTCTTACCACGATATTTAATTAATTGAGTTGTCTCCATAATTCAACGTTGTTACAAACGTCATGATCACGTACCACTAGTGGTACTACCCAAAAGCGAACGAGAAAGAGGGTAGACAGCTTTGTTTGCTCTTAAATCAGTTCAAACATTGCAGTATCCAGTCTTCTCGTGATCATGACGTTTGCAACAACGTTGAAATATCGAGACAACTCAATTAATTAAATATCGTGGTAAGAACCCGTTAAAAATGCATGAAAGTATTATAGAAAACCGAGAGTGTCTCAATAAGTTTATAACTTTAAAATATTTTTAAATGTAGTTGGATTTTGTGCTACGTTATTACTTATTTTCAATAGGTAGTTGTCTCTTTATATACTTCCATTAGTATAGAGATAAGTAAATCCGTATGATAATACAGAATATCGATTATTGATTTAATTTGATCAGTCTAATAATACTCCTACCTAAACTTAATTATACCGTCTTAGATAAGATCAAATTAATAAACTCTAAAAACTATAAAACTAACTTCACAAGTTGATAAAACACATCAAAGGCTCATTAGCAAACCTTTATTAGCTAATAGAAAAGTAAATTTTCGTTTGGTAAAAGGTAAGTCGGTAAATTTTTCATTTAATCGAATCAAGAACATTAGCGGTCATGCGGAAAGAAAAGGGACCGACGCCGCACGAAATTCTTGAACACGACCGAATTTACCTAAACAAGAGCTGAAATACATTAATTAAGATACTTAAAATAGTATAGTTATAAACCGACCTATATTAATTAAATAAACTATAAATAATAATTAAAAAAAAAGTTTATGAAACTAAAAAAAGTTACCTTCAAAACTCTCAGCGTATCCGTCCCCGGCAGGGCTGGCACAAACAAACAGCACTCAGTTATATAATAAAAACTCATAGAAACACGCTAGGGTCGTAATATGCAGAAGCCGACACGACCACCCCCCACGGAGTACAGGGCGATACTGGCTCACGTCAACGTTAAGTCCGCGAAGCTCAGCAAGAACGGTGTGAAATGCGCAAGTCACGCGGCGCTTAACTTATCCACCTACTTTTGAAATTCAAATTGTCATTTACTCGCTCCTATTATACAGTATACACGCGAAGTGGGGACCGACATTTGGGAAGGATAAATTTCCGGTATGCGGGCCCCTACGTGTTTTCACGCTCGAACTACTGAACGTGAGGGTTATTCAAATAAATCACTTGCCACGTTTTCAGTTTACGTTTCTGCCTGGCTACACTTGCAAAGGATGAAAATGACGGATGGGTTAGCCGATAGTTGCAGTGGTAGTCGTAATTCTAAGTGAGGCCATAACTCCGCTTCGGTTGAAATTCTACCGAAATTTCGAATGATCTAGAGGTTATCGTTGATTTATTGTCAATTTCCTCAATTTAAGCTTCCGAATTTCGCAAATTTAAACATAAATCATTTTCAGAATTATTTTGTCATAAATCTTTCTACCTTCAACCTTGCCAAGTTTGAAGAACTCATGTATCCCTCGTCCGGTGCTCAAACACACGTGCAGTGGAGTATTTACGTAGCTAGGAAAGAGGAAAACTGTGTCTGGTCCGTTCTGTAAAAAGTCCAGAAACGAAAAAAACGATAGGATATTCTCTGAATCCCTTGAATTTTAAATTCAGTAAATGCTCTTGAAGAACTTTAATAATATTGCTTTTATCTTTATAGTTATTTTTTTAAATTGTTGAAATACGTTTCAGGCGAGTGTATGAGTGATGATACAACTGATAATAAGAGATCCCGACAAAATTACCTCTGAACTATCCTTTCGTTTGACGCTATAAGACGTCCGTTTCTACAAGTTTTTATACTAACACTATAAAACCGATGCAACATAAAACATAGACATGAGACGAGTGCAGAGTGTCCCCCGAAATGTAGAGACATCTTCTCAAATCAACAAGTTCAACAAGATAACACATCACACTTAAGTCAATGTTGTGTTTTTTTTTTACCATGCTGGCAGATAGGCTAACAGGCAATCAAAAAATTGCGAGTGGTTATCGTCGATGGAGCTCTGCAATGTCAGGAGATACTATGAAGCTACCTACGACCTACCTTTAAGGACTGAAGCTTCGACAAGTAATAGGGAAATCGACCAAGTTATACTCTATCAATGACTGGATTCTCACATACAAAACGATCTCTAAATAACAGAATAAAAGACTTCCTCACATAGATTTAGTTTTTTGGACATAAAGGCTGCGTTGGCTCCGGTTGTGCAATAAATCACTTTATATAACGAAAAACTACTGAAACAAAACAAAATAAAACTTTTTTCATGCGAACCTTACTCGCACGGTTCCAATAAAGCTTTGCACGAGTATTATTTAGAGCTTCGAAAGACCATTTTAAATCTTTGCTGGATTCGATAGTTTGAATACGTCACAACCCTCGTTAGTTCTCAAACAATTTGATCCTTTTGAAATGGAAAATTTAAATAGAAAGGAAAACTTAAGTTATTTTTGACGTTTGTAGTTTGTTGATAAGTTTTTCTTTCGATTAATATTTTGTCGCATTTAACAAGGCATACACATGCATTAGAACTAGTAACTTAATAAACCGTCTCTTTACTATATTAGAACTCTTTTCCATATTATGAAGAAGATGATAATATATGGATATTTACATAAAGTAGTTCTAAAATTGTATTGTGAAAATATGGTTTGAGATTAAAACGCAATGGTGAACAATGTCAATTTTAGGCTGTATAGACTATTATCAGGAATTTTGATCTTGGTACATGTAATATATAAAATTTTCGTGTCACGGTGTTCGAACTTGAACTCCTCCGAAACGGCTTGACCGATTTTGTTGAAATTTTTTGTGCTTATCCGGTATCTATTAGAATCGGCCAACATCTATTTTTCATCCCCCTAAATGTTAGGGGTAGTCCACCCCTAATTTTTTTTTTATTTTTTCGACGCAGACGAAGTTGCGTGGGGCAGCTAGTTATTTTATAGTAATCATTGATTCTTGGTACATAAAACGCAAAAGACAAAAAACAATTAAACTTCAACTTAATTTATATAACATTAGCATTCAATAACATAAATCTTCATCTGTCCCATTTGACCTCGACAGCACTATCTCAAAGTTATCTAAAATTGGCCTCGGGGTGAGCGTGTTAATACTCGTAAGAGTTCGATATTCGTGTAAAAGATTCCTGCTATTTCTACAAGAAATAAGATACAAGCAATAACAGCATTTTGTTTATGTTGACGGGGGTCTAAACCCTAAGGGATGAAGCCTACAACAAAAACTATCGGACACGTGGACCAACTTATATGGATCTGTGTGTACTCTTGTAATCTATTAAAATGAAAAATCTTTGTATTTCATTGGGTTTTATTTCTGTTTTAGTAAGGTTTAGTTTTAAAGAAAAAGTTTCATACTGTCGTCTTTGTCTGAAACAATACAACTTCGACTTTTAAAAATTTGCATATCGCAATATTCTTTGCACACAAAATGCAGTCTTCTTCCGTTCATTCCTTTAGTGAGTAATAATTCTACAAAATATTATTAAATTAGCGATCATTCAAAGGAAATGGAATCAAAATTGTATAATTGAAACATGACCGACTCCCAAAATGACTCCTTTACTCAATTCGTTAATTTTTTTTTGCTTTTTTATATATGGTCCTTCATAACTTTAGTTTTGGAGGACCAACTTGAATGATTCTGATGGTCGTCATGGGGTCCCATTGAAATGTTTTTAAGATCAAACAGATACTTTTAGATTTAAAAATGTGATTTTTTACGGACTAGATTTCAAAAGAAATCGGTCATTTTCATTTTTGTTATAAAAATATTGTTTTAAATACCATAGCCTAGCCTACATACACACCATTTCACTGTTTGATCAGAGCTCATTTCAAATAAATATAAAACCTTACCCTTAGTTATTTAGGTTCTAGAAGGTCTATATATTTTGGTGTTACAAGTACCGCGTGAAACCTCAAGCGTTGTTCCCAGGAGATCCCTTCTCAACTACCGATATCATGATTCTAATATGATAGACTACCCCTTGAAGACATTGAATTTTTTTCTTAATTTAGCTGATATTACAGGAGCAAAAACATTAATAAAGACTGAGTGTTAATCTTTTTTATTCTTTATAAAGAAGGTTGAGACAAAAATCTCTAAAAATATCAATGAATAATTAATAAGTACTACGAGATTAATGTTAATGATTAAATTTAACGATATGCTTAGTTTTATAATACACGTTGAAAAACGATTTTTTTAACTGAACACTTTCAGACCATATTAATGACCCGGAGTCTCATCTCAAATCAGAGAGGTCCATGAGCATATATGTAAGATTTAAATCATCACTACTTTTATTTCATACTTCTTGTTTCAATTATTTTGATTCCTAGAACTCACTTGAAAGATTTATCACTTCTAGTGATAGGAGAAGAATATTTCAGAGCTAAAAACGAGGAATGTGAAACGATCTCTTTGTGATACCAGTTTCAGGTGTAGTACTCAAAGGCAGTTAGTTACCATGGCAACTACTGAATGCACAGCGTCCAAGTGCCAAGAATTTGCAAGCAGAACGTAAGGAACAGGACATACTGTTGAGAAACTGAGGTACAACTTCGTCTTCAGAAATAAACAGTTATATATTCTAATTTGTAAATTACATTAACTAATATTTTTATCTTTCATTATCTTTTATATTAAAACAATTCTTATTTCTTTTAATTTCTGACCACGAGATAACATCCAGCAGTAAACTAAAGCGCTCTTAAGTTTTGCCTTAAAATGTATATTTATCTATTTGCCTTCAATCTAATTTAAAGTATATATCCATGCATTACCTAGCGCAACGCTCGTAATATTCAAATTCTTTAATCGAATTTTTTAACAATTATTAAACGCAATAGTGAATATAACATACCAGGAATAAATGCAGAGACTCCAATTAAAAAGAACCAAATCGATTTCGAAGACAAGTATCAAACATAAACGTAAAGAAATATAAGACAACTAGCTGACCCGCGCAACTTCGTCTGCGTCGCATAGGAATTGTTCCCGGGAATTTTCTAAAAGTACTCATCAATACGCTTCATTAGAGCACAAACACGATGAGGTTATCTTGCTTATTGACGGAGTTCCTGTGGCCACCTTCCAGCTCCATCATCAGACCTTGATCTAAGATATCCTATCTCTCAAGTTGGATCGAACTGCACATGGTGTGCAAATTTTATTATAATCGGTTATGTGGTTTAGGAGTCCATTGAGGACAAACATTGTGACACGAGATTTATACAGGGTGTTGGTGCCCGGTGAAACAATACTTTGAGGGCTTAATCTATATCACATTTCAAATCATATACACATACTTTTGAAACGGAGATGATCACTTTATTTTCCCATACAAAGTTGAAAAATTATTATTTTGTATTATTTTTGACAACCCTATCCTAACCTACATTCAGCGTGTTATATCTATTTTCACGAACACAGGCGCATGTATCCTGTTTAGAATGTGATTTTTGTCCCGTGTATTATTACAATGTTCTATGATACAGGAGGTGACTAGCCGGCTTAAGTCTTTAGCTGTTGGTGTACGTCAGTACGGTAGGGTTGATCACGCACTAATTAACACGTAGTTTTGATTAGTTATAACTTATGATATATTATGCCTAGAAAACTCAGACTTGGTGGATGGCTTCTACATCAAGTATACTATTTGCTGTGAAAGTATTGTTTCATCGGATTTTAACACCCTGTATATATAAAGATAAGATAAGATTCCCCGATTGTGTACAAGACCCTAGTACTCGGATCGTTCCGGAGCGCCGTGTTCGTTGAATTTCAATATTGTTTTCATTTTTAACAAGCGATATTTTGTTCTTACCTCTCACGTATACACATAATACAAAATTGGATCCGTTCGACGGAAAACTCGTCTTTTAGAATCCTTTGTTTGTTTTTTCTGCTTAGGCACTATCCGTACAAGTATTTTCATAATAAAATGGGGCAAGGTTTCTTGTTTGCGTTGGATAATACAAAAGTTTTGTTGAGACTAGGCTAATATCGGCAGGTAACTATTTACTTTCGGAAATACAATGTGTGGTTCGATGTATTGGAATACAAAGGTACTTGGGCTTTACAACACAGTATCTATGAATGTAATGGATTTTTTCGGTTATGTAAGCTATTGTAATTATTTACTAGAATTATGTATTATTTTCAGAAACGATTAAATAAAATATAACTACTTCCTACTAAATAATACTAATCTCCCTCTTATGACACCTGAGCCCGGACAAACCATTGCTGCCTAATAGCAATAGGTTCTTACAGTACATTACTAATCTGTAACCTAAGCTAAAAATGCAATCGAATGAAAGTTCGATAAGTTCATGAAAACAATTAAAGGAAAATACGTATATCTCAACGCTGTTTTTCAACAAACACATAAACATACTACATTATGTACTCTTATAAAGATTTATATTTTAAATTCCACGCCACAGAATGCTCCAATATCAAGCTCTCGATATTTCAGTACCGATACAGTATCCTGTATTAAGGTCACATTGGCAATTTCCTCAGCCTGGCTCACGTCCGCCAGGTCACACTGCACGCAATATCCGCTCTCCTAAGAACGTGGCTGAAACGTGTTCATTACCCGTTTTGAACAACGAACAGTTTGAAGTGAAATGTTTTATTTTTTTGTAAAATATTTGAAGGTTTATGAGTTGGGAGATGCGACTTTCTCGTGTGTAGTTTTTGTTTATTTATTGTATTAGATAAACGAGCTAGCAGCCCATCTGATGAAAAATAAGTAAATTTAAATTATATCTATCATATTTCATCTCACTAACATAATATTGATAAAACATTATAGTTTGGTGATTGGAACAGCAAAATTAATAAAAATGCTGTCATACATCTCTAGAATAATTATCGTGTAACCAGTATGATCCAAATAATTTACTTTTATAAACCAATAGCTTTGTTTAATTAATTTCCATATAAAACCTTATCCAGTACATTCTGTAGATCAAGGTTTTCGAAGATGGATCGCCTCTTGTCTTTAAGTAATACCGAACGTGTAACAGAATGACCGTTATTAACTTCTGGGTCGAATTTGTGGACCAAAGAAGCAATAAAGTCGTAAATATTACACAATTTACCTTTATTTACTACGTATATTACGCTGTAAGATCTACTTAACTGTAATATACTCTTATGATGGACTTTACCTACCTAAGGCGAATAATATTAATAATCCTCTGCATTAACATACATAGGTCAATCAGGGATCAGTTTGAGTCACTACAGTAATACCCAATTTTTAATGCAATTCCTGATATAGAAGATATTTAGATCTATAAAATCCGGTTTAGTGGAAATACTCATTGTCGACGGTATTAAATATTGATCATAGCTTCAACGATTAAGTTGAAATAATGATATCGTGTACAATGAATCGCATTAGTCGTCGTTTCTAGAATAGTGATATTGGTTTAGTTGGTACATTTCCAATAGAACTATAAATGACTCTCGGGTTCCTACAAATAATAACCTACAAAAATTATATGAACTTCATTTTGAAAAACAAGAGTCAAGGTCAAACAATTCCAGTCTGACCTACAGAGGTCAAATATGTAATAAATAAAACATATCAGGGACAAAGCGGTATTTGATATGAATACAAATTTAATGTTACAAAACGCGCTGTTCCAGAATTGTGTTTACAAATCATTGAAACAACGAAGAGATTTAACTTCTCTTTGTCATAAAAACATTTTATTAATGTGTTTTCATACGAAAACGTGTGTCGCGAAATGGTCGAACTAAATTACGGGATAGACATACGGAAAATGGAAGTTGAACAATAGAGGTAATTTCATAAAGTTCTAAATGTTGCTCATAACTTCAACCGTGTTTTAACCTTTTTATTAGTATCTGATTCAAATAAACCTACTAAGAACCAGGTGATATTTTTACTATGTCATAGAGTAAAGAAAGTAAAGATGTTTCTAGATTTTGATTTCATTATTACAAGATTTGTATCGGACAGAAAGAAATCTGAAGTATAATATTCCAAAAAATCACAAATTTTATATTAAATTGCATCTTATGTAAAGCAATCCTCGTAAGAGTTGCATAAAAACTAGTCCTTCTAAATTTGGAAGTGAAGATAGAACAAAAAAAAAATAGGTATTTGATGAACTGTACCTAGTTTTTGCGACTACGATTGTACAAACATACAGACCTGTAATAGCAATAATAATTGTTAGTTGAACAAGTTGAACAATTCTTTAAATGTTTTTGGGTATTAATAATAAGAAAATGCGTGTTATAATTTTATTACATTTATGATTGAGATTTACTGTATTGATTGCTTTGGTTATTGAAATGAAATTAATTTTATATTTAGAACTGTAAATTAGTAAGTTAGTACCTAAAGAGTTTACATGCTTTATGTGGTCCTCTGTAATTGAAGGTGCGCAGGTATCTAATATGTGATGTATTTTTAATTAGTTCTGTGTATGTGTTACCTTTGTTGAGGATCCAAATAAAATAAGTAAATTAACAAGGACTTCAAACATTTTTTTTCCAAAATTGTACGTAACATAAGCTTTACTTTATATGTGCCTAAAATAACAAATTAGTGATATTTCGTTTTAAGCTTTAGAAATGCTGTGGAAAGTTCCAGAATTTCAGTTAGTTTGGGGTTATTTATGTTTGGAGTTATACCTGTATCTATTTCGATGTTAGGAAACTATCCTAACATTGAAATAAGTAGCGGATTGTCAGTTTGTTTAGGTGTGATATTCAATTGTTATATTATACATTAAATTACGATCCACTTGACAGGCAGACCATATAGAGTCCAGCAATGTCCTAGGGCACTGTGAGGCCGCTACCTCTAGTGGAAAATATTTATGCTCTATTGGCTAACAACACAATTAGATTCATTGCGTATTTTATTACTAATCTAGAGCTTTTTATACACATGCTCAAAATATAAAACAACATATCTTAAGTGTCGTTTTTTATTCTAATGCTACCCTTTGCTGATAAACCATCATAAAAACATTTTTATGCATTTTCCAGAACAAATTGGAAACAGAGAACTGTACTAAAATTTAGTTTGAATATAAAACGAATATCTACACGTTCGTTTCAGTAAAATATTAGTGCGCAGTCGTTGCGATAGTTGTTTTGAACTTTACACAGATACCCGTGCTCTGAACTGTAATAATCCTTAAATTTACGACTTCGATGTGGTTTTAGTTGATTTTTAGACCAGAGTTTACAAACGTGGTAGGAAAGAGAAATGTTAAGTTACTCAAATAATAACTTTTTTTTCTAATATCTTTACAAATTGTATGCAAAAATATGAGCAATCTATTAGCGTTAATACTTGTTCATCTTCAAACGAGTTTAAAACGTCACTGTGGGTATTTTAGTGTTAGTGGCCAAAGGGAGATCTCCGACCGGGCGAGATAGTGTATACCCGGTCCGGCCGAAGCCCACTGGAGTGGATTTCAGATGTCGTATATATGCGCCGAATGCTGCAAATATTGATACCGCGATTCAGGATCTTGCGCGCTATTGGTCCCCACAGTCACAATTCGGGGTATTGTGACTATCACACAGAAAAGCTCCGAAGATCCTCTAATAACCTCGCAATTAAGAATTTAATAAATTATATTTTGCAGTCGAGAAACCATAAGGTACGAGTATAACTTCAAAGGAATTTATAAGAACTTTCCAGATAATTGGATCGAAGTTTGAACTAGTTAGATGGTGGTCTTAATAAAATATTAATGTACCTAATCGTATACGATAAACGTCTGGAACTTTACTGATATAATAGCTTCGAAGTTTTCCAATTTCTATATTTATGAGACTACGCTAAATAAAATATCTAGTATATAATGATTGTTAATAAAAGATTTGCAAGACAGTTTGTTTACTAATTACCTATATTCAAATTTGTAGAGAATTATGTTTAACAAGTCCTATAGAAGATAAGGGTTAAAAGCCCAAGGGAATTATTCACAAGTACTCGCCATCTGCCTATAGAATCAGCTGTCTTCCTCGATGTTTTTCAAACGCTTGTCTTGTTTGACTTGTCCTTCTTACATACATCTTTTTACTAAAAATGATATAGCAAATGAGATACCTCTAAGTCTTAAGGTGAAAAAGATTTTTGCAATTTTTAACAACGCCACTGAAAACAGTAAAGGAAAACATCGTTCAAAATATCCTTCGAAGATATTTAAAGTCCCCAGACCACATTAGGCAAGCGTGGTGAACAATCCCTCAACAGAGAAGACCTGGGCCCAGCAGTGGGCAGTAATGGGATGGTACAGTATTACATTTTTACAAGTTCCTTAAATCGATCCACTTGATGGTAAGCGGTCACTGTCGCTCACGAACCTCTGTTATGCCAGGGCAATGAAGGGCCGTTATCTATTCGAAATCTATCTACCAATCGAAACAATGTAGAATTTTGTTTTTTTTACATTTGACATAATAATATATGTCTCCGTTATATTATTTAGTAAACTAGGATGATCTTTCCCAATTGGAGTTAAAACTAGATTCAAGTATTCCAACAGAACATGTGCTCCCGGCAAATCTACGAAACTCTCTCGAGGACGTGTCTGTCACTTGTTACTTTATGTATACTCATGAATAAATTAATGTATGTATCCATCCTCTCTAGTGTTTCTCGAGTACTAGATTTTCAGCCTTATTTATGGTATAAACATTTTGACAACTTTTGTGTGAAACTAGAAAATGTATTTGGTGTATTTTTAGTATGGATTTCAAACTAATAGGTCTAGACAAGAAGAGAGTCCTTAAGGGTAGGCCGTAGGTAGCGGCCCCGCAATATCTTCTGGCAATGCAGAGGTCCATGAGCGACAGTAACCGCTTACGATCAGGTGGGCCGTTAGCTTGTCTGCCTGCATGGCAATAAAAAAAAAAGACAAATGTTTATAGAGTAAAAAAATCACGTAATGCAAAACGTGTATGTATCTCCATCTAATGTTTGTGATAAAAATAGACTAACACTATACATAACAGTTCTATTTATATTAGCTAATTTTTAGTAATGTTAATCACATTTTAAAAAGTATTCAGTTTGTGCCAAATCCACTATAACATTGCACACATATTGACCAATCTTTTTTTATTTCATGAATTTTAATATTACATAACTTATTTATGGATTAAGGAAGATTTTTGTGCAATTTATTTGGTAATTACAGAATGAAAAATATCCGCAAGAAATAATCTTAAGTCTTCTTAGCCGAAGTGTACTTAATCATACAGCTAACAACTTTTTAATTGCTAGATCAACGAGCTTACGGCCCAACAGTTCAGCTGTTACCGTTGCTCATGGATCTGTGCGATGCCAGGGCATTGAGGGGCCGTTTTCTATTTACTTACAAAAAACTTTTCTTAAACCTCCATTAAGGGGGCGGCGCGACGGGAAAGAGTGCCGATGGCGTAACGCGTCGCGTCGTCCCTCATAACCCCGTGCTGGGTTCTGGCCTCAGCCGGGGTTCGGACGCTGAGTGTGAGCGGTTGGAGGTTTTAGTGCGGTTCAACTCCCACATACCGGATCCGGTGATTTCCTCCAAATAAAAAAAAAAAAAAATTAAAGAGGGACATGTACTCCGGAAAATGTCCTAAATATATTAACAATTATATTTAACATTTATTTATTTGGAACAAAATAAAATAACTTGTACACAATTGAATATCCCGACAGCCTTAAATTTAGATGATGTTGTCCCATATTCTGCAAAAAATTGGTCTCTGAAGATTCACAAAGGCCTACAAAAACGGTCGAATTATTTCACTGGGGTTGGGTTATGACAAATTTGGGATGTTTACGTGAAAATTATTAAAAGATATGCTGTGATATTTTCAGTTCCAGTAAAAAATATGGTAAAATAATAATTTATATATAATTTATTTAAAGACTTACTAAATAGACTAAATACTTTCAAACACAAGCTTTCAAGATCCTGGATATTATGTAGCAGTAGAGTTTTAGCTAATACAAGTAAAACGAGCCCAAACACAACGGGTCCATCATTTTTAGGACAAGAGTTCATCTGAGTTTCCGAATCCAACATCAGATCAACGCCATTTTGTCGTATTATTGCATTTTCACGCGATATAAATCTGCGTACAACATTTCAGCTCAATCGAAAACCGGGAAGTTTGTCAAATTTACCTTGCTAGATTCGACCCGAACTTACATAGTTACATCCAGTGCAAGCTAATATAAAGATTGTTCCTTTTTACAAGCAAAGGAAAATAGATACTCTAGTTTTTAAGTTATGCTTTTTTGCACAAAACCGAGGCAATTTATATGGTGGCGTTAGATTAACATGGTAGAACAAGACCTAAGGACTAATGATCTCACTGTTCAGGAATTAGAAGACCGTGCAAAGTGAAAGCAGAAAATTAGACCCTAAAAACCCTGGCTGGGATTTGAATATATTTGGAATTTAATATTTGATTTGATTTAATATTTTTTTCTTGGCAAAAGAAGACATTTTTACACAAAAGCAAATTAAAATAAAATAAATCTAATATATAAAATTCTCGTCTATTATAATATTATAAAGCTGAAGAGTTTGTTTGTTCGAACTCGCTAATCTCAAGAAACACTGGTCTGATTTGAAAAAATATATTTCAGTGTTAGATAGTCCATTTATCGAGAACGGCTATATAGGCTATATTATATCCCTCTGTGACTTGTATGTGACTTTGTTTAGTAAGAAAAAATATTTCAGTGCATTTATCGAGGAAGGCTATACAGGCTATATTATATACCTCTGTGACACAGACGAAGTTGCGCGGGTCAACCAGTATTATAATAAACTTAATGAAGTAATCATTGTAATTATTAAACAGAAAATTAATATCCTAAACGTAGTTAGTCATTAATTATTTATTAATGATAATGTTCTTATAGCTTGTCTAGACGAGAAGAATAAATTAAGATATTTCCATTATTTCTTGACTAGAACTTTAATAAGATATTACGTATTTAGTATTTATACAGCTTTTAGAAATTAATAATGTTTAATCCAATGTAAAAGTAAAAGGTTTTCAATGCTTGTTTCAAGGTTTAGTTTTTAAGAAATTTAAGAAGGGAAGATGTCGTGGTGGCCGAGTGGTTGAAGCGCTTGTATTTCGTACGAGCGCTAGTTTAAATCGAGCGTGTAGGGACCTCTTAATCTTAATGTGTAAAAAGATTTATGTTTATTTTTTTCAGCACCACTGGTTAAAAAATGTGAGGGAAAACATCTTGAGGAAACCTGCATATCGGAAAAGGATTCCAAAATCTTTCGGAGAGAAGAATCCGCAGTTGGTAAGCGTGGTGGACCATGCCTAACATCTCTTCGGACGAGACCTAAGCATTAATGAGTTGTTACAGTTAAGGATGAAGTCGTTGTTGATATTAAAATCTAATATTTTCATGATAAATGCTCAGTCAAATGCTATCCTTTACTTTCTATATAACAAATAATATACATATTAATTTAATATTATATTTCTGAAATGTCATAATCTCAATCAACCTGTCATATTTATCATCACACATATGGCTGTGCGGTAAAAAGGTCCAAAATACATTTACCTTTAATTTGAAACATTTTAATTTCTTTGAAATACTCTTAATATGAAATATATTTTACTTGTAACATGAGTATGTGACACACCAAACGTCCAGTGGTGAAATGGGTAAAGAGGTTTATATCTGTGCTGCTATAATTAATTTGTTAAATGTCACGTGGTCCCAAGTTACAATTAAATTTAAGAATAGAGCATTCACATAATAATATAAAGTGTAATTACGAGCACTGATTTTAATTAATCTGACAAAACAAAATGCAATCGCGAATAAAAAATACAAAGCAAAAAAATAGTAGAACTCCCAACACATTATGTGATGTCCCTAATTTGCATTGGCAGGAAACTTAGGAGACCTGAGCCCAGCAGTGGGTAGTAATGATCTGTTGCAGAACGGTGAAATGCGTAAACAAAATCATTATGGTAACATTGTCTACGTATCAAAACCAGAACAACAGTAATTTAATGAACTTACAGAATAATACTAAAAGGCAATAATACTTATCTCTCACAGTAATAGAATAATCAAATAATGTAAATTTCCCGCAAGACTCCAAGCGACAACTTACTAAGACTCTGACTCGGAGAATTTGATCAAATATTATACTTGGGACCTAAAGAAAGACATGCTCTGAATAGAGATGTTCCGATACCACCAAAGTATCGATACCTACTCATTTCGATAGTACTCAAATCTTTTTTCGATACTACTCAAATAAATACTCTCAAAGTATCGATACTTACTGATATCGATACTTTTGGCACTTTTTTACTATTATTTTTATTTTAAGGAAACTGACGTTAAAACAAGGAACATTGAAGGACCTACTATAACTAAAAAATTTTAACAACAACATTGGCCAAAAACATAAACTGAGGAATTTTATAGATAACCTGTTCCTTGTTTGAAACATTGTTGCAACAACAATTAAAATTAAATATTGGTGTACATACTTGTATAGACAAGGAAATACAAACTTCATGTCATCCCATTCTACAAACTGCTTACTTATAAGATAAACTACTGGATTTGATAAATAAAGAATCTCCCTTATGAGATTTCTTTTTCTTCCACGTGTTGAGCAAGAAGGGTTTTGCTCTCTCATTCTGTTTTGCTGATTCGATTCGATACCAAGTACTTTTGTTTCGATACCGAGTATGTATTGCAAGACTGATTCGATGCTAAAATTACTTGGTATCGAATCGAGTATCGAAAGTATCGAGTACCTACTTATATTTACTAGTATCGGATATCCCTAGCTCTGAACTGTTTTATGAGTTAGTAGGTATAGATCACATCTTCTTTAATGTTTACATTACGAGATTGTCGAAGTGACAGTGTATACTATATTACCATACAGATGTAACGAATATACGTAGTTGTAACATACCTATGTACTGTACTATATCAACCCATTACTGCCCACTGCTGAGCTCAGGTCTCCTCCGAAGAGGGGTTAGGCATAGTCTACCACGCTTGCCTAATGCGGATTGGGGACTTCACATATCTTCAAAGGATTTTTGGATGCAGGTTTCCTCACGATGTCTTTCTTCACCGTTTTTAGCCAGTGGTTTTGTGAAAAATTGCACATATAAATCTTTTTCATATTATGATTTAGAGGTACAAGCCGACCGGTTTTGAACCCGCGACCGTACGGAAGGCAAGCGCTTTAACCACTCGGCCACCACGACTATGACCTAGTGTGTTATTTACATATGAACAACATCCTTAAGACCTAGTGTTTCATGTGTTGTTTATAGGTGAATAAGAGTCGATATTACACCGTGTCGAGATCGGTTTAGGTTACAACACTAAGCTCCAATATTTAAATTCTCACAATCGTTTTGTATGAAGTAGTTAATATTGTACCCAGCACGATTTGTGTTGCTACCGGGATGAGTTTACTGAAAAAACTGATTATATTTTCATTTAGGGATATTGAGGTAATGCGGACAGATACTTATAAGATATTTTCACATATTTTATGAGCGAATATTAAAATTCTTGCGAAAAAAATCTAAATAGAATAAATTTTCTGTGATTTATTGTTAATATTTACAAAATTCTGTCCCCAGGCAACCAATTAATTTGAATTATGAACACCAGAGTACACCACAAACAAGCATAACCACAACAAACGTCCAACATCTCCAAGTATGCAAACATTTATCGCCCTTTCTCCCGAAGGTTACGGAAGGGCTCGACGACCGACCATTACAAAGTCGCATAATTAAACGACCCTTGAGGATTTCGGAAGAAAAAAAACGAATTTATTAACTCTGTTTTAAATTATATTGACATTGGAAAATGAAAATTTAGTTAAAAAACTTAAAATCTAGTAGAAAAATGTATGCGAAGTTTAATACACATGCAATGTTAAAATCGAAGCACACAGATAATTAAGACGTTTTATGTCAAAATACCTGACTTTACTTTCTCAACGGCTTCTGTATCTCTACTTAATTTAATAGCATACATTCAAACAATGTATGTTAGTTCATTTCAACATTAAACTAATTCAAAAAATAATCATACGTTATAACAAATATTGTGGACCTACAGTTGACTGATAAATAAATGATATCGATTAATACTTTCATGCATTTTCAACGGGTTCTTACCACGGTATTTAATTAATTATATACCCAAAAGCGAACGAGAAAGAGGGTAGACAGATTTGTTTGCTCTTAAATCGACCCGCAGTATCCAGTCTTCTCGTGATCATGACGTTTGCAACAACGTTGAAATATCGAGACAACTCAATTAATTAAATATCGTGGTAAGAATCCGTTGAAAGTGCATGAAAGTACTATAGAAAGCCGCGAGTATCTGAATAAGTTGATATCGATTAATGTTAGATATTCATCCGTTTTTGCATTTATTTATTAACTGCAGCCTACTCGAAGCTTAATTATTTTTCTTCTAGTCTTCCTTCTGGTAAAAGTAGTGAAACTTCTGTATGGGTAACTTGCAGAATTGTAAATGCAAAACAAATTTGAAACATTAATTTAGGCACACGCTTTAATTTGATTGCAAAATATCGTGCATTAATGCAATAAAAATAATAATTGAGATTTCTATTGGCACTTTCTGAGAAAATGTAATTAGGTAAGAACACAGTCTCGTAGTTTGAAATATTGATGCAGTTCAAACATTCGAATATTAATCGGAAATCCCAGTCACCGAATGTTTTCAATCAGGTTTCTCGGTCAAACGTTATGTTAGTTCAGAGCTGAAACGGAATCACTAATAATCTAGATCTCGTTTGCGTTAACTTCGGTATTTAATCATTCTATGTAACGAATGTTATGTTTTGCTTATAAATGTAAATTTTACGATACCAAGTAAAACGTTTTTGTGTGTTTTCCACCAAATATTTTCTTGTGACAAACAAAGTAGTCTGTTGTGACCGTTTTCAATATTTTTATTTTTGACTAGCTGGCCCGCGCAACTTCGTCTGCGTCACAAAAAAATACCGGTTATTTTCTCACCGTTTAAACCTTCCCTGGACTATGACAAACATTTTAAAACCAAAATCAGCTCAATCGACCCAGCCGTTCTCGAGTTTCCGAGTAATCAGACTAACGAACAGCAATTCATTTTTATATATAAGAAGGTTGAAAGATGCATCTCGAATGATGATCGGTCCTACTAGTCGATATATACCTTTTTGGTAACAAAACACTAGACTGCATTACTATTTTAAAACCTAAATTCACATTTCTTGAACAACGCCCACCCCGTGTTTGCGACGCAGCCTGTCTCGGAAAGTGCTGTGAAATGTGAAAATTAATTAAACAAAATGCAAAAGGATTATTCTGAGCGAAGTGCAGGGAGTCGCTAATCCGAGGTTGAATTACGAGAAGCGTGGGATGAACGCGATGAGTATTAGCGGATAATTTACAATTTGACGAACATCACAATTTCGTTTAAGCTGAGAAATAATCAAGAGTTTATGCATGTATTAAATTTTAGTATCTATTGTATGAATGACAAAGAGAAAGAGAACTATATTAAAAGACTAAACGTGTTACTAGGGCTGTTTTTTGATCATTGATAGTATGCATCGATAAATTCAACAATGGCCCGAGAGCTGGCGCCAATTTTTGGGTAGGTAGTTCAGGCAAGCTGAAAACTTGTATTATTTTGGATTGTGAGCCAAAAGCTTATTGTATTAATTTTTATTAATTTAACTACCTGTTTTATATTGTTATTTTTTTTAATTCTTTACGTCCACTGTCTCTTTTCTGACTTGTCTGGAGGTGGAAACTTATTTGGTCTAGGTTTGGTTTTTTGTGTCCCTGTTTTGATGTAATAACTTGTACTGTTGTTTCCCAAATAAATAAATAAAACTTGCTTCTCCTGATATACCCCAACTCGGAATTGCAGATCTGGCTACTGACTAGCGGGGCTAAACAAATGCTGCCTTTTTTTAATGTAATAAAATAATATAATTATAAGCACATTGTAATAAAATATCAAGAATTGACAACAGTAAACTTTATAGTCCGCAGATTGATATTATAAAAATATAAAAGCTATTGTTTAACATACTTATGTATAGGTACAGAAAATTCTAGAATCTAATTAAGTGAAAGCAAAGGCTTACGCCAAACGAAGTGCAGAGACACGATTATCCGTGGTTTTGTTGTTAGCTACGAGAGCGAATAAAGAGAACTACTTTAGTAAAATTCTATTAAATCATGTATATTGTGTAAAATATTTTATCTTTTTTTATTTTATTTTATCGTCGTGGTATGTGGAAATGTAGTTTATTGAATGGAGTGAAATTATCTTATTATGAGTCTTAAAAGCTAGTTTCTACTCGTAGCATTATTTGGGCATGCTTGTCTTTAACAAAAGCGAATTAATATGTAATAGTTTTCCGTGTGGAAAACCTCTATTTATCATCCTCTTAAGTATTATGTATCCACTTACGTATTGCACAATCGATTGTATTGTATGAAATGATAGGTATTCAAACAGAATTAAATGAATTATATGAAGCTTAATTTGTAATCAAAATTGGTTGCCTGTAAAGTCGGTATACGGGCGAAAGTTTTACGTGACAACGACTCGGACATGGTTAGCCCGCCTAAGAGCGAGAGAGACAGACATAAAAAGTGAAAGGCACGCGTGCCTCTCACTCGCTCTCATTGTGAGCGCATAACGTGAGCGGAGCGTAACGCAGTTTCTTGAAGTGTCACCCGACAAACCAATTTATAAGACGTTGTCACGTCAAAAACAACAAGACCTTATTCCAACGCAAACGTGTTTTAACAAAGAACATCGTAGTTACTATTAACCATACTATTCATAGTCGTAACTATTACTAACACTTTAATTCTACATACTTTGCA
Source organism: Trilocha varians (assembly GCA_030269945.2). Taxonomy (NCBI): domain Eukaryota; kingdom Metazoa; phylum Arthropoda; class Insecta; order Lepidoptera; family Bombycidae; genus Trilocha; species Trilocha varians. The sequence continues at coordinate 3,515,275 of AP028259.1, forward strand.
CCCAATTCTTGATAATAAGTCGAGGATGTTACTGCTTCACACCGGAATAATGACAACGGCTCCGTAGTTCCCACTAAATTACGGCAGTTAGTGTCTTTGTAAGTACATATGCTTCGAGTTACAAATGGTGTATTAAAGCCTAGTCAAGTATTCATATCTGCTCGAATAGAGGAAGTTTAAATTAATTGTATTATGTGTAAGGCTCCTTGATTTATGTAAGAACTGTTGACGAGAATAGTACTGATAATGTTCGTTGAAGTAGTGTGACGATTTGATGAAAGTCTGATTTACAACTGGTGAGAATTTATTCGCTTTCATTGAAGAACTTTATACAGGGTGATTTTTTAAAGAAGGTACATATTGCAGGAGGACAATGATGACTCTGTTCTAAAACGGAATATTACAAAAATTAGGTACAATTACGAAATTTTTTTTTTTTAAATCTAAATTCGACAAAACTACCGCAAACATAAACAATTTCGGCTAAAAGAGTGTTGACTAACGACCTCTAGTGATCTCGCGCACCCCACACCTCCGCCACACCCATCAGCTGTCGAAAAACCATCATTTTGCAAGAATTTTAGATATTTTTAAATTGCGATTACTAAGGCATTAAGCCATATTCTTTGGTAATAATATTTTTACTGGTCGTATATAACCATCAGCTACCTTCAATGTGTACTCACTAAGAAATCACCCTGTATATTTGAAAATGTCGTATTTTAAAGTTGAACACTGTAGAACTGATCATAGTTCATCTTTTTTTCTAGAATACCTATCATGGTTGCCAAACGCTCAAATATATTTACTAGTTATAAAAGCAAGATTAATAAGCAGTAAATTAGTAAAATTCGATTCTAGCCTAAACAATAAATCAATTAAATTAATAAAGCTTTATTATATATACCAGAGACTCTAACATTTACTGAAACACAATCGAAAAACATAATTAATTTTCCTGTATTTCCACGAGAACGAACCAAATTCAGTGATCTATTTAATTTGATTATTACGGTACTCATCTCTACATTCAATACGATAAAAGGAGTACAAGAAAACCCTTATTTCATAAGATTAAATGTCGTATTTACAGAAAAGGTACGACCTTTACCTTTTCACGAACAATTTATTTATTCACTGGACTACAATTTTTTTTACATATCTGGTTTATTCGAAGCATATACTTTACCTTCATTTCCATATTTTGAGTAAGTACCTCTTCGTCTAGTTAGTTTGCGTTCGTTCTAGTAGGCTTTGTTCGCTATTAAGGTCAAGTGGGGTGAAGGCGTATATAAATTCTATGCATACAAAATGACTACTAATACTCTAACCCTTATCTTTAGATAAAATTGGTATTATTATAATACATGCTTGAAGAATAAATAAAATAAAATAAAAAAATCTCTTTTTTTAGGTTGATGAATACTAATATTCATTCACCGTTTTTAGCCAGTAGTGTTGTGAAAAACTGCACTTAAATCTTTTCCATATTTAGATTTACATAGAGATACAAGGCGGCCGGATATGAACCCGCGACCTCCCGTTCGGAAGGAAGCGCTTCGACCGCTCGGCCACCACGAGTTACCGAACATTGAATCACGGAAAAAAATATAGCTTTATTAATAACTTAAGGCTAAAAGAGACTGAGTACAACATATGGATTTAGAAACCAAAATTTAGAAAATAAAACAATTACCAAGACCATACATTTATAACGACATTCCACGTAAATTAATTAAGTCATAAAAAAGACATAGAATTAAATTAATACCTGACGGGGCAAATAGTGTGTTGAGGTGTAATGACGTTGTAATTAGTCGATCTTCCTTTTGTTTTGTCGGGAATGTCGTCACAATGTCCACTTGAGCACTTGATGATCAATACTTTTGAATAAAAACTTTAAAATAACGAGTTTTAACAGTTTATTACTTTTCACATCAAGAGGTCCGTTCGCCTCGACAATTCAAACACGAATGAATGATAACAGCGGCCAACGCCTGTATTTATAGCGAGTCTCCACTTCCAACTACCCGCATGGTGAATAGGTTGGTTTCCCTTGTTATCACCCCGTTACGGCCATTCTGATTGGCGGTGCGCGCTCTGCACCAGCCATGGGAAGCGAGGGTTGTTGTTGTTGTTGTTGTTGTAGGGTTGTGCACTAGCTTACTGCAAGTGCCTGTAACACTGAATTATTTTCTATGCGTAGGTTCTAGCAGAACCTCACAAACAAAAATTACAGATTCTCGTAGAGTTTCAAAGCGTGTCGTAGAGTTTCAAAGCGTGTCGTAGAGTTTCAAAGCGTGTCGTAGAGTTTCAAAGCGTGTCGTAGAGTTTCAAAGCGTGTCGTAGAGTTTCAAAGCGTCTCGTAGAGTTTCAAAGCGTCTCGTAGAGTGTCAAAGCGTCTCGTAGAGTGTCAAAGCGTCTCGTAGAGTGTCAAAGCGTCTCGTAGAGTGTCAAAGCGTCTCGTAGAGTGTCAAAGCGTCTCGTAGAGTGTCAAAGCGTCTCGTAGAGTGTCAAAGCGTCTCGTAGAGTGTCAAAGCGTCTCGTAGAGTGTCAAAGCGTCTCGTAGAGTGTCAAAGCGTCTCGTAGAGTGTCAAAGCGTCTCGTAGAGTGTCAAAGCGTCTCGTAGAGTGTCAAAGCGTCTCGTAGAGTGTCAAAGCGTCTCGTAGAGTGTCAAAGCGTCTCGTAGAGTGTCAAAGCGTCTCGTAGAGTGTCAAAGCGTCTCGTAGAGTGTCAAAGCGTCTCGTAGAGTGTCAAAGCGTCTCGTAGAGTGTCAAAGCGTCTCGTAGAGTGTCAAAGCGTCTCGTAGAGTGTCAAAGCGTCTCGTAGAGTGTCAAAGCGTCTCGTAGAGTGTCAAAGCGTCTCGTAGAGTGTCAAAGCGTCTCGTAGAGTGTCAAAGCGTCTCGTAGAGTGTCAAAGCGTCTCGTAGAGTGTCAAAGCGTCTCGTAGAGTGTCAAAGCGTCTCGTAGAGTGTCAAAGCGTCTCGTAGAGTGTCAAAGCGTCTCGTAGAGTGTCAAAGCGTCTCGTAGAGTGTCAAAGCGTCTCGTAGAGTGTCAAAGCGTCTCGTAGAGTGTCAAAGCGTCTCGTAGAGTGTCAAAGCGTCTCGTAGAGTGTCAAAGCGTCTCGTAGAGTGTCAAAGCGTCTCGTAGAGTGTCAAAGCGTCTCGTAGAGTGTCAAAGCGTCTCGTAGAGTGTCAAAGCGTCTCGTAGAGTGTCAAAGCGTCTCGTAGAGTGTCAAAGCGTCTCGTAGAGTGTCAAAGCGTCTCGTAGAGTGTCAAAGCGTCTCGTAGAGTGTCAAAGCGTCTCGTAGAGTGTCAAAGCGTCTCGTAGAGTGTCAAAGCGTCTCGTAGAGTGTCAAAGCGTCTCGTAGAGTGTCAAAGCGTCTCGTAGAGTCTCAAAGCGTCTCGTAGAGTCTCAAAGCGTCTCGTAGAGATTCAAAGCGTCTCAAAGCATCTCGTAGAGTCTCAAAGTGTCTCGTAGAGTCTCAAAAGCGTCTTCGCTCCCTCTTAGCGTGCAGTCGATAGTTCATTACATGTTTACCCTTATCCGGAACACGTGATAATGTGTTGCCTTGCGCTAACAACATTTATTCTGACCGGCAGTGCGCGGTCTGCACAACTATAACATGTTGCTGATGTTTTGCAGACGAAAAATCGGAAGGAAGTAAATGTTTATCTTTAAAATTGGTATCTGCGTACCAGATTCCCAATAGATTACCTGTCTTCATATGTCTCGATAGGTGAACTTTGTCGCTGTTACTGTTGTGTGTTTTGTACTCTGAGGTACTGTTGTGTGTTTTGTACTCTGAGGTACTGTTGTGCGTTTTGTACTCTGAGGTACTGTTGTGCGTTTTGTACTCTGAGGTACTGTTGTGCGTTTTGTACTCTGAGGTACTGTTGTGCGTTTTGTACTCTGAGGTACTGTTGTGCGTTTTGTACTCTGAGGTACTGTTGTGCGTTTTGTACTCTGAGGTACTGTTGTGCGTTTTGTACTCTGAGGTACTGTTGTGCGTTTTGTACTCTGAGGTACTGTTGTGCGTTTTGTACTCTGAGGTACTGTTGTGCGTTTTGTACTCTGAGGTACTGTTGTGCGTTTTGTACTCTGAGGTACTGTTGTGCGTTTTGTACTCTGAGGTACTGTTGTGCGTTTTGTACTCTGAGGTACTGTTGTGCGTTTTGTACTCTGAGGTACTGTTGTGCGTTTTGTACTCTGAGGTACTGTTGTGCGTTTTGTACTCTGAGGTACTGTTGTGCGTTTTGTACTCTGAGGTACTGTTGTGCGTTTTGTACTCTGAGGTACTGTTGTGCGTTTTGTACTCTGAGTTACTGTTGTGCGTTTTGTACTCTGAGGCACTGTTGTGCGTTTTGTACTCTGAGGTACTGTTGTGCGTTTTGTACTCTGAGGTACTGTTGTGTGTTGTGTACTCTGAGGTTCTGTTGTGTGTTCTGTACTCTGAGGTACTTTTGTGTGTTGTGTACTCTGAGGTACTTTTGTGTGTTGTGTACTCTGAGGTACTTTTGTGTGTTGTGTACTCTGAGGTACTTTTGTGTGTTGTGTACTCTGTGGTACTTTTGTGTGTTGTGTACTCTGTGGTACTTTTGTGTGTTGTGTACTCTGTGGTACTTTTGTGTGTTGACTTATAAGAAAGGGAGACATACCCCTGTTTCCATTGCTTCGGTTCCTGGGCTTTGAGACATCTCCATCTGCCGCTGTGGACTCCTTTAGAAACTTTAAAATTAGCTATACCGCCAATTATGCGATGCACAGTAATACTGTTTGGCCGCTCCTTTGTTGAAGACTTTTGTTGATAAAGCGGAGTTCTGCCCTCTGCTTAGCTCGCTGCAGTATCTCGATTATTGTCCACTGTGTGGAGAGTTGCTGCTGCTACTGGTCCAGCTCAGGTGAGACTGCCAGCAGTGGCAGTTGATGGCAGTTAATGTGCCCGTGCTGCAGAAAACAAATATTCAGTAAAAGTTGCAAAAGTTCTTTCCCTTTCTTTTCTTTTTTATTTCTATGGTTTAGTTATGAACTGCCTCTGATCGGCTATGCCTTGGCCTTCCTGCAGGACACGCGTGTTCGAGTGTCTTTTTGAACCACTCAGTATCTTTTTACCTTTAGCCATGTCTAACGGCCAGTTCCAATTCTACCATGTTGATAACTTCCGTTGAAGAAAGTGTTTACGTCAATCGTTTGTGATAGTCCGTCAATTCACGCTCGGCTGTGTCTGATTACCAGCTCCATTGATATTACGATGATGACTTTGGATGTAGAACAGTGTGTACGCTTAAAGTTTGCAATAGCCGGTTAACTCACGCTCGGCCATGTCTGATTATCAGCTCCATTGATATTACGATGATGACTTTGGTTGTAGAACAGTGTTTACGTTTAATGTTTGCAATAGCCGGTTGACTCACGCTCGGCCATGTCTGATTATCAGCTCCATTGATATTACGATGATGACTTTGGTTGTAGAACAGTGTTTACATTCAATGATTATCAGCTTCATTTATTGCGATGATGGTTTTGGTTGTAGAACAGTGTTTACATTCAATGATTATCAGCTTCATTTATTGCGATGATTACTTTGGTTGTAGAACAGTATTTACGCTGAATGATTATCAGCTCCATTTATTGCGATGATGACACGATTATTTTTATTTGAGAAGTCCCGATATTTCAGCACTGTTTCAAGCGCCATGATCACGGGAAGACTGAAGAACTACGGGTAGGTCATTTAAGAGCAGACAAATCTGTCTACCCTCTTTCTCGTTCGTTTACCGGTACCACTAGAACTCGAACTCACATTTCGACATACCACACTGACAGTATCGGCTGCAGTCTCAAAACTAGATTTTTTGGCTTTATTTTCGTCTAACACTGGATTCCACATACAGGACAGTTTGAAGCCGTCACCCCGATTAAAAGTGCTTTTCCTCGAAGTTTCAATAGCTTCCTTAACCAATCTTGGTATGTAACGGCGTTCAGATGACAAAACCATGGCTTTGTGAAACTGCATCCAGTGATTCGTCCCTGAGTCCAGCACATGCTCAGCGATTGCCGACTTATGGGGTTCGTTGTTTTTGATAGCCCTAATGTGTTCTTTAATCCTTGTTGAAACGGCACGCTTCGTCTGGCCTATGTATGAATCTCCACAACTACACTCGATTTTATAAACGCCCTGATGTTCTAGTGCGCAATTGTCCTTCGGAGATCTGAGATATTGTGAGACCTTTTTTTTTTGTGGTTGTGAATATTGTTCTTACACTATACCTATCGTAATAGTTTAAGTGATGCAGACAACCGCGAGCGTCTAAAGAAATTTATGATTACTTTGGCCTTTCCATTTACTGTTGCAAATGCAGTCTAATTTGAAATAAATTCATCTGAAAACATGGTTAGATGTTTAGTTTTTGGACACCAGGCCGAACCACGTCCAAATTGTAGTTTGAACTCATTTAAATTGTTCTGGATGCGTTTCTTTGCACACTGAATTCATTAATACGCGGTAATCCATCTTAATCCGCGGTGATCCGTCTTAATCCACAGTAATCCATCTTAATCCGCGGTAATCCATCTTAATCCGCGGTAATCCATCTTAATCCGCGGTAATCCATCTTAATCCGCGGTAATCCATCTTAATCCGCGGTAATCCATCTTAATCCGCGGTAATCCATCTTAATCCGTAGTAATCCATCTTGGTTGTTTGGATAGCACGTCGGCAAGTCCCGAGATCCTATCCCACTTCTGATGACGGGGCAAATAGTGTGTTGAGGTGTAATGACGTTGTAATTAGTCGATCTTCCTTTGGTTTTGTCGGGAATGTCGTCACAATGTCCACTTGAGCACTTGATGATCAATACTTTTGAATAAAAACTTCAAAATAACGAGTTTTAACAGTTTATTACTTTTCACATCAAGAGGTCCGTTCGCCTCGACAATTCAAACACGAATGAATGATAACAGCGGCCAACGCCTGTATTTATAGCGAGTCTCCACTTCCAACTACCCGCATGGTGAATAGGTTGGTTTCCCTTGTTATCACCCCGTTATACCGTATACCGTTTAATAAGTTTTTTCGAAAATAAAAAAAGACAAACATTATTTGGGATAACAAAGAATTTAAGAAACAAAATTATACAGGAGCTCTCGCATATTATACGAAAAGCTAAAATGCTTTCGGGTGGAACACTTAAACCCTTTCAACGGTGATCCGGGAAGGGTCCAAGGGTGTGACTCTCAAACAGAACTTCACAATTTTAACCCATTTATATTTTATTGAATAACTCGTGTGTTTATTCCCTAATTCATAGTTAATTGTTTATCGAGAACTATTTGGTTATTTATGAAAATAATTGAATTTTGTACATAATGTAGTAAAAGACCACCTACTTAGTAAATACTTATTTTATTTTACTCATCTTATGGCATATACATATTATATATATACATATATATACATATACATATATAAACTTATTTAGATACACGCGGTTTTCTATAATACTTTCATGCATTTTCAACGGGTTCTTACCACGTCATGATCATGAGAAGACGTTTGCAACAACGTTGAAATATCGAGACAACTCAATTAATTAAATATCGTGGTAAGAACCCGTTGAAAATGCATGAAAGTATTATATATATTTGTACCTATAGTAAAGGGAACTTACGCTTATAATTTTTTAGTCATCTTAATCGAGATTAATTTTAATTTAGTGGCGGTAAGAGTCGAAAAAGTCGACTTCTAAAATCTGAAAGTACAGAAGTGGACCGGTAACAAATAGTGGCGATGTGAAATACCACTAACTACTTCATCATTAGATCAAAAATCATATCAAAAAATGGCTCTAAACGATAATCACTACTAGTGGAAACAAGTTCTGGTGTTCTTGTAAAATAAACAAAAACCAATAATAGAAGCAATAGGTACAATCATTTTCATTTAAAATTCATTACAAATGTAATAAGCACCTCAGACTTCTTACAGCTATTTCAATCTAATACATTATTTATCATTTTAATGATTTTTTTCGAGTCTTTGACAATACGAGACTCTGAATTATTCAAACGATGTCGGTCCTTTGTTTATGTAATTACAATTTAAAGCTTTTGTAGTATTTCTAGACGAGTCTAGTCTACGTATTGTCTGGAGGTAAGATAACTTGCTTTGTAACATTTGTATTGTTTAACTAGATTTTAAGTAACACGAAGAACATTGAAACTAAATACCTTATTGTGAATTCATAATTATGGTCATAATGAACTTCATCATCATCAGCCTCTAAACGTCCACTGCTGGTTATGTCCAGCGGCTCCGGCTCCCTGAACTGTGCAACAATGATCGATCCTACGGTTTTTCGCGGGCATGAGCAGATTATGGGTTCACCTTTTGAGAGATCTGTCCACGTGCGTCTACCGATTCATAGCCGAAATGCGGCGAAAAAATGTGAACTCTCCATTACCTCTTTAAAATATAGTTCTAAAATCAAATTCAATGAAGTCAAGTTATTTCCAATAGTAAATTAAAGATATCTATTTTATTATATTACCTACTTTAATAGTAATCCTATTCATCAGATAAATTAAATACGTCTGCTGACTGACTTTCATACTATTTTCTATTATTTGAAGGATAACAAATATATTTTTTTCTTTCAAAGAAATGTAATATTTATTCAAAAGTATGTATCGAATACTGCAATATGAAAACTTCGATTATTAATTTTTCATATTCTGAAATATGATTTCGTTTTTTGGAAAATAAGTTTGTTTTGTGAACTTTTCTAGTAGATTTGATTTTGATTTTCGAAGTTCTTTTAACTATAACTACATTAAGATGTTTTATGAAAATGATTGTTCTTCAGATCTTTGTGTTTGAGTTTGTTAAGCAATTTTAGGGTGTGAATATTATTAAATCTAAAGATCAGGCTTCTAACGCGTTACGTCACCCCACCTAGTCTCGTATTGGGTTATTTCCTCAGCCGATGGTCTGGACGCTGAGCGTGAGCGGCAGAAAGTTTTAGTGCGGTTCGACTCCCAAGTACAAACCTTGCAGCACAGCAATTTCCTCTTGTCCAAAAAAAGTCTAAACGTCAAACCATATCTACTAATATACATCAGCTCACTCTTTCACCATTTTAATATTTATGTATACTTATATAATATAAATGAACTCAGCTGTTTACTAAACTCATAGCCCTCATCGTAGAATTTCTTTCCTAATTTATATAGAAGGCAGAGGGTCTCAAAGTTAGTATGAAAAACTTTATATTGTTCCCCGTAGAACAACTAAATAGAAAGTTTCAGGAAAAGCCACGAGAACACACAGAGCGCCTGCCTATAAAGTACATACTACAGACCAAACCGTAATTACCTAGAAAAGATGGTAGTTCAAATTCTAGTTTGTTTTAGCTATTTTATTACTCACTAGCTGATTAGCACAACTTTGTCTGCATCAAAAAGAAAGTCAGCGAAAAAGACCTATTGTTGAAGCTGCTATTATCGAAATTGTTTTCTAAATAAGCCTTAGTAATTTTATTTACGGATACCTGAATTTTATAAAAGAATAAAAATGTACATGAAAAGTGTTCTATAAATAAATAAATAAATAAAATAGCCTTTATTCAGACAAATATGATTAAGTCCTCTATAAGTAGGTTATAAATAACGGCGACTCATTACCCTGGCATTGCAGAGGTTCCTGCAATAAAAAAGAATTTGTTAAAATATAAATACAGCTATTACTGACTACAAACTCTCAGTTTTTCAAAATGATGTTTTAAAGCAAAAGCGTCGTATGTTGACTTGCTGAAAGATTATAAATTATATATTCACTTGATACATTGGAGTCGCGAAGAGCACTATTAGATCAAATTGTACTTTACAATATTTGTCACAATGTATATGATTGTATTGATTTATGTAGTCGTATTATATATCGAATACCGAGTCGTTCTCAGCGTATCCGTGATACTCACGGACATCGCTTATTTGCACCTAATTTTAGTTCTACTCATGCAGACCGTGAACGTTCTCCTGTAAACCGTATAATGGAAAATTATAATAATCTTTATGCTAAGTTGGATATTTTTGCACTTTCATTATCTAAATTTAAGGAAGAAATTGTAAAACCTATATCTAACATTTCTTAATAGATTCATTTCTTAATAGATTCTATGCATTGTTTGTTAACAGTAACTTTTTAATTTCACATTTAAATATTGCTGTTGTGATTAACATAGCTGACTGTACAATTAATCTAAGTACGCTAAGTTAGTTTCTTTAAGTAACAATTATTGTACTGTTGTTTGTTGATCCAAATAAATAAATAAAAAAGTCAGGCTACAATTTCATTTGACAAACAAAGCATTGACCCATAGCGCCAAATATCTTCCCCTATGAGGTTAACAGCAGGTAGTGTCATTCCCTTACGACAATGGCCATTCTACCCAACAATATGGAACCCTAATAAGGTTTAAAAGACTATAAATCGCGCGGCCATCAATTTGCATGCTAATATAGAGGAGGCCTGCCACAGACAACTGAGTGACAAGGGAGAAACTTTTACTGCCCTCTGAGACCGCCTAAATGATCCTCCGAGTATTAAGACATTTTTCTTTCCCGCAGTTGTATAGCGTGTAATTGAATCATTTAAAAAGATTAATCGTCGCCTCAGTGCTTGTTTGGCCTATCTGCACTCGAGCAAATTTTACAGGAGACGTTTTTTTTGTTTTATTTATTAAATAACGTTTAATTTTTTAATTTGATACTTAATATAAATACACGAGCTACCCACAAATTGATTTATAAAGAAATAATATACAATAGTTTATGATTCTAGCGTATTTTACATGTTTTGTGTGACGATAGGCCAAACGTGCACTAAAAATTTTTCGGATGTTTACTTACAACAAACGTGCACTGAAGATTGACCAAAGGATTGTGATAATTTTCCGTGCTTGTTTGTGCTAAGTGCTAATATTGTTGATACAGGATGTAAGTTTTTAATTAGTATAAGTTTTACTGCCGATTTCGCTTGTTCCGTTATGTATATTATTTTAAAATATGACCAACTTCTCGATTTTTGATTGATGGGTTTTTTGCGCTTGAAGCGTCCTGGTGAGTATTTTGTCTGTAGATGAAGGTCAAGGTCTGATGATGGAGCTGGAAGGTGGCAACAGAAACTCTGTTAATAAGCAAGATAACCTCATCGTGTTTAGACTCTAATGAAGCGTCTTGATGAGTTAATTGCATAGACATGAATGTCAAGGTCTGATGATGGAACTGGAAGGTGGCCACAGGAAATCCGTCACAAAGCAAGATAACCTCATCGTGTTTAGGCTCTAATGAAGCGTCCTGGTGAGTACTTTGTCCCTAGATGAATGTCAAGGTCTGATGATGGAGCTGGAAGGTGGTTACAGGAACTCTGTCAATAAGCAAGATAACCTCATCGTGTTTAGGCTCTAATGAAGCGTCTTGATGAGTTCTTTGCATAGACATGAATATCAAGGTCTAATGATGGAACTGGAAGGTGGCCACAGGAACTCCGTCATTACGCAAGATAACCTCATCGTGTTTAGGCTCTAATGAAGCGTCCTGGTGAGTACTTTGTCCCTAGATGAATGTCAAGGTCTGATGATGGAGCTGGAAGGTGGTTACAGGAACTCTGTCAATAAGCAAGATAACCTCATCGTGTTTAGGCTCTAATGAAGCGTCTTGATGAGTTCTTTGCATAGACATGAATATCAAGGTCTACTGATGGAACTGGAAGGTGGTTACAGGAACTCTGTCAATAAGCAAGATAACCTCATCGTGTTTAGGCTCTAATGAAGCGTCTTGATGAGTTCTTTGCATAGACATGAATATCAAGGTCTAATGATGGAACTGGAAGGTGGCCACAGGAACTCCGTCATTACGCAAGATAACCTCATCGTGTTTAGGCTTTTATGAAGCGTCCTGGTGAGTACTTTGTCCCTAGATGAATGTCAAGGTCTGATGATGGAACTGGAAGGTGGCCACAGGAACTCCGTCATCACGCAAGATAACCTCATCGTGTTTAGGCTCTAATGAAGCGTCATGGTGAGTACTTTGTCCCTAGATGAATGTCAAGGTCTGATGATGGAGCTGGAAGGTGGTTACAGGAACTCTGTCAATAAGCAAGATAACCTCATCGTGTTTAGGCTCTAATGAAGCGTCTTGATGAGTTCTTTGCATAGACATGAATGTCAAGGTCTGATGATGGAGCTGGAAGGTGGTTACAGGAACTCTGTCAATAAGCAAGATAACCTCATCGTGTTTAGGCTCTAATGAAGCGTCTTGATGAGTTCTTTGCATAGACATGAATGTCAAGGTCTGATGATGGAGCTGGAAGGTGGTTACAGGAACTCTGTCAATAAGCAAGATAACCTCATCGTGTTTAGGCTCTAATGAAGCGTCTTGATGAGTTCTTTGCATAGACATGAATATCAAGGTCTAATGATGGAACTGGAAGGTGGCCACAGGAACTCCGTCATTACGCAAGATAACCTCATCGTGTTTAGGCTCTAATGAAGCGTCCTGGTGAGTACTTTGTCCCTAGATGAATGTCAAGGTCTGATGATGGAGCTGGAAGGTGGTTACAGGAACTCTGTCAATAAGCAAGATAACCTCATCGTGTTTAGGCTCTAATGAAGCGTCTTGATGAGTTCTTTGCATAGACATAAATATCAAGGTCTACTGATGGAACTGGAAGGTGGCCACAGGAACTCCGTCATTACGCAAGATAACCTCATCGTGTTTAGGCTCTTATGAAGCGTCCTGGTGAGTACTTTGTCCCTAGATGAATGTCAAGGTCTGATGATGGAACTGGAAGGTGGCCACAGGAACTCCGTCATCACGCAAGATAACCTCATCGTGTTTAGGCTCTAATGAAGCGTCCTGGTGAGTACTTTGTCCCTAGATGAATGTCAAGGTCTGATGATGGAGCTGGAAGGTGGTTACAGGAACTCTGCCAATAAGCAAGATAACCTCATCGTGTTTAGGCTCTAATGAAGCGTCTTGATGAGTTCTTTGCATAGACATGAATATCAAGGTCTACTGATGGAACTGGAAGGTGGCCACAGGAACTCCGTCATTACGCAAGATAACCTCATCGTGTTTAGGCTCTTATGAAGCGTCCTGGTGAGTACTTTGTCCCTAGATGAATGTCAAGGTCTGATGATGGAACTGGAAGGTGGCCACAGGAACTCCGTCATCACGCAAGATAACCTCATCGTGTTTAGGCTCTAATGAAGCGTCATGGTGAGTACTTTGTCCCTAGATGAATGTCAAGGTCTCATGATGGAGCTGGAAGGTGGCTACAGGAACTCCGTCATTACGCAAGATAACCTCATCGTGTTTAGGCTCTAATGAAGCGTCTTGATGAGTTCTTTGCATAGACATGAATATCAAGGTCTACTGATGGAACTGGAAGGTGGCCACAGGAACTCCGTCATTACGCAAGATAACCTCATCGTGTTTAGGCTCTTATGAAGCGTCCTGGTGAGTACTTTGTCCCTAGATGAATGTCAAGGTCTGATGATGGAACTGGAAGGTGGCCACAGGAACTCCGTCATCACGCAAGATAACCTCATCGTGTTTAGGCTCTAATGAAGCGTCATGGTGAGTACTTTGTCCCTAGATGAATGTCAAGGTCTCATGATGGAGCTGGAAGGTGGCTACAGGAACTCCGTCATTACGCAAGATAACCTCATCGTGTTTAGGCTCTTATGAAGCGTCCTGGTGAGTATTTTGTCCCTAGATGAATGTCAAGGTCTGATGATGGAACTGGAAGGTGGCCACAGGAACTCCGTCATCACCCAAGATAACCTCATCGTGTTTAGGCTCTAATGAAACGTCCTGGTGAGTACTTTGTCCCTAGATGAATGTCAAGGTCTGATGATGGAGCTGGAAGGTGGTTACAGGAACTCCGTCAATAAGCAAGATAACCTCATCGTTTTTAGGCTCTAATGAAGCGTCTTGATGAGTTCTTTGCATATACATTTATCTTGCTTATTAACAGAGTTCCTGTAACCACCTTCCAGCTCCATCATCAGACCTTGATATTCATGTCTTTACAAAGAACTCATCAATACGCTTCATTAGAGCCTAAACACGATGAGATTATCTTGCTTAATGACGGAGTTCCTATTGCCACCTTCCAGCTGCATCATCAGACCTTGATATTCATGTCTATGCAAAGAACTCATCAAGACGCTTCATTAGAGCCTAAACACGATGAAGTTATCTTGCTTATTGACGGAGTTCCTGTAGCCACCTTCCAGCTTCTTCATCAAACCTTGACATTCACCTCTTCTCAAAGAACTCATCAAGACGCTTCATTAGAGCCTAAACACGATGAAGTTATCTTGCTTATTGACGGAGTTCCTGTTGCCACCTTCCAGCTCCATCATCAGACCTTGACATTCATGTATATGCAAAGAACTCATCAAGACGCTTCAGTAGAGCCTAAACACGATGAGGTTATCTTGCTTATTGACGGAGTTCCTGTTGCCACCTTCCAGCTTCATCATCAAACCTTGACATTCACCTCTTAAAGAACTCATCAAGACGCTTCATTAGAGCCTAAACACGATGAGGTTATCTTGCTTATTGACGGAGTTTCCGTAGTCACCTTCCAGCTTCATCATCAGATTTTGATTAAGATCAAGGATCCTATATTCAAGATCCAGGATGCAGAATCCAACATCCGAATCCACGATCCACAGTACAGAACAATTTACAAACAGATTTCGAAAACTCGAATTTTATTTATTTGTATGGAAAACGGGCGTGATACTTGTCTTAACCTGACAATTGGTTTAAAGTTTTTAAATAGAACACCCTGTTTGAAATTCAACTGAGTCAACGGTTAATTAAAAAAAATACGTATTTCTCTATTTTTAGCTATGTCTGCTCATCTTTGCTTTTATGATTTGTTGAAGAAATACTTTTAAAATGATATTCAATCAAATTTATGAAAAAAAAACATAATTTAATAAACTATTTCTCATTTTTTATTGTGATTTCATGCGAATCTCACTGTGTTTCGAACTACTGTGACGTCATACAAAATGGCGGATACGGCGCTACGCCGACTGTGATTGGTCAATTGAGATGCGATACAACAAACAAGCACTGAAATTTTTAAAAACTACCGATACAGCAAACAAGCACGGAATTTTCGTTAAGTGCCGTGTTGAGAAAAAAATTAAAATGAGATTTTTATTGCTTTAGAATTTAAAATTTTAAAAAGTTATTTTACCAGTAGGATGGAAATTTAATTCTTTATAATACTGCATTAAAAAGTCATTTTCGTAAAAAATGTCAGATAGGCCAAACAAGCACTGGGGCGACGTAATGTTTAAAAATTTACTTATTTTTAAGTGTTTTTGTAGTATTTTTTATTGAAGATATTTTTGAATTCGGGTATTTGCCCACCTCTCACTCCCACCACTGTAATTCCTGTGTAGCCAGGATCCACAGCGGCGACCATCGTAATGACTCTGAGCAGTGAAATTGTAAAATTTAAATCAATAATTGTGTAGGTGTTAGCAGTGTTTTCTGTTGGTATATCACTCCATTGACATCAACTTATATAAAAACCTTATAAGACTACTATAAAAAGGCGAAAATGTTAGAATATTATTTAAAACATTTCATTTACTTTTACATTGAATATCTTACTCGATACAAAAAAATATCATACAATCTTGTTTTTTAGATTTTTCGACATCTTAGAACACGCTGTATTTCAGATTTGCCATTAAAAAAGCAAAATGAAGTTCCATTTTTGAAAAAGCAATTTATTTCATCTGGCTATAACGTTTCTTAGGAATAGTGATTAAATCGAGAACAATTATTCATTTTAATTAATGTTACAGTTGTGCGGTTGATGTCTCCAAATTGAATTCGGATTTCGAAACCTGCGAAACGTTTCAATATTTTAAATTGAAATTAATGATTTCAAATCACTGTGAAATGAACTTGTTTAATCTGTTTCAATTAGTTTCAATTAAGAGATGACAAGTGAATTAAAATGAAATTATCAAGTCTGTGTTTTGCATTGGCCATGTTCACCGGGAGTATTAATTAATTATTTTTTTTTTATTAAATTTTTCTTGTGACAGATCACTGACAAAGGCAAGGAAAAAATAGTTTTTTATTGCATAAAAAGATCAAGAAGAAGACAAGTTTATAGACCGCCTGATGGTAACTATTCTGTCGCTCTGTACCTACCTGTAGGTAGGTACTATTGTTGTGTACACATTTTATGTCATCTAAGTCATTTTGACTATTTTGGAACGAAGTTCATTATTGCGCGTTATCTAAAGGGGGCTAGACGGAAATTCTTATGAAAAAGTTGTCATGACACTTTTTTTGTTTTAGATGATTATCGCTAGATGGCGCTGTGATTTAAATCTTTTAAAACAATTCTTTATTTTGTTTTATATGATTAATGCTAGATGGTGCTGTGATCAAAATATTTTATTTAAGTTATAATAATTAGTTAGTTTAAAACGTCTGTCTCTCTCTTCTGAACTTCGTTCCATCCGGGTGTCCCTTGACACCTCTCAAGTTTCTTTTTTTAGCATAGGCATTTTAAATAATGACCTAGACCGATATTAAAATTAATATCCGTTCTAAAAAGCAAATTCTGTGAATCGAAATTAACATACAACCCAACAAAAACATTTTATACTCTTTTTACAAAATCATAAACATTTCATCATCATTAGTTTGCATGAAATTTGTAAACAGATTTAGGCGTGAATTATCGACTCTGAGTTGTTTATTCGGCTGAAAGCTTTTAACGGGATATATAGGTACATTATACAACTCTATTTATAAAGGGTAATTATGGTAAAAGGTGAGTTTGTTTTACTCGAATTTTATTTGGGCTACGAGTTGTTAGAATATTCTTAATCTTAAGCTTATGAAGTTTGAAGCCTTTTTTCTATTGCCTTAATAGGTGAATGTGTTGATAGCCTACCCGATATCAAATGGTCACTATCTCTCGTAGATTTGTACTGTCAGCAACCCAGCGAGACTGGGAAATATCATCATCAAGCTGCGCACAGTTTATGTTGAGGAGTACGTTGAGTCAAGAGACTACTGCATTCTCTTCCTAATAATAAGGAAAATATTGGATGTTTTTTTATATTGCTCATAGAGGTAATGGGTGAGCGTTCAAAACCACATTTTATCTAAATATTATTTCAAAAAAACAAAATTCTTGTTTTAAGCTCTCTTACCAAAAAAATCCGGATCAACCTCTACGGAAGAGATTCCCATCAAGCTGCTAAGCCCCAATCTTGAATTACTAAGTAGGCTCACTAGATCCGTGTGAACGACCCATTACAAAGGTCTACCGGAGACTCGAACCTAATAAGGAGTTGCGAGTTGATCCGACTCGCTTTGTTTCACCAAATTTACATTTATATTAGTTCGAATTTTAAGCAAAACTTGCATGCGCCTTGACTTTCAGGACGCCTTTGCAGTCTGTACCTTTATTACAAATACGAATCTTATTATAAGGGCTGTAAGTCTATTTTTCTTTTTTGTTTTTGACACTATTCTGTAAAAGAAATGAGAGGTTATTAAAGTAGTTACATTGCAAGTTTGATACGATGTAGAAGTTTATTGTAGGTACTCTTTAGTTGATAAACTAACAGATGTATAATATAATGATACTGATATTGAAAAGGTATATCATTTCTTCTTGAATTTACTAAAATTTAAAAAAAAAAGAGCCATGAGCGAACCTCTGGAGGCCGTTACCCATCACATTGTAATTATGTTATAATGCCTCCTGCATTAAGTTCATAACTCAAAAACTACGAAAAATCCCAGGACATACATGAGGGTGATTCGGGTACCTAAAGGTGTGCTCTATCTCTGGACCCCGCTTGACACTACTTTCTGGGACATCATGTATATCTTTCATTATACTTGTAATGAAAAACGGTTATTTATATAGTTATTGACACAGCAAAAAGATCTCAAGATTTATATCTCTAGATGTTTAATCAAGACTAAAAATTAAAAGATATTAGTTCTCGTTTCAAAGACAGTAGAGTTTTAATAGACGATTCATGTTACAAAATTGAACTGTTTTATTAAACTTAAGACGAAACGCTTAGAGGTTCGCATTACCAAGTTTTAATACCCCGACCCTTCGTTTTGTAATCGAATAAATAATTCACTTAGTTCAGTGAAATCATTGGCGCGGAAAATGCTTTATTAGTTACTAAAGCGAGCTGTTAATTAAATGTTATTAATATTAAGTTTAGATCAGATTTAACGAACTATTATAAGATTTAGTGCTTAAATGAAATTATTTAATAAAGGTTATAAGTAAAAGGTTATCTTTTATTGGATTTCGAATAGGTGAGAATAACATTAACGCTTGCTATGGAATAGGTGGATTGACCAATCACAGCCCTCGAATTTTAACTTCGCATTAATGATAATAATATTAGAGGACTCGGATTGGACAAATGTTTCCAATTTAACATCATTATTATCAACTAGCTGACCCACGCAACTTCGTCTGCGTTACAAAGGGGTTCAAACAGTACTCGCAATGCCGTCGAGTTATTATTTTCGCAGCACGCTGGTCCCCACATATTCATTGCGTTTTATACTCGTAATAACTTCTAAACGAAAAGTCCGATTGGAATAAAACAAAAAGTAATTTACTTCTACATTAACACTCTTGATAACAAAATACTTAATTTGGATAAGGGTTAATATAACGATACTCATTTAACGTCAAATTCAATCTTGGGACGAAAAAACATTTTTCATAAACATAAAAGCGGTTATTGTGACTAAACTATGATAGTTAGATACATGCTGTCGCGGACTTTTTTGTTTGTCTTCAAAAGACCTAAAACCCGTAGTACATCATTTTTTTCTATTGTCAATAGTTTTTGCAGCGTACGCATAAATAGGTTTTCGATTTTTCACCTTTTGTTACATATTCGATATTTTCATGCGGATCCCTAATTTTTTTTAAAATAAAATAAAACCTTCCTCGATAAATGGACTTTCCAAAAGTGAAAGAATTTTTGAAATCGGACCGGCAGTTTCTGAGATTAGCGCGTTCAAACAAACAAACAAACTCTGCAGCTTTATAATATTAGTATAAAGCTAGATGACCCTCGCAACTTCGTCTGCGTCACAAAGGGGTTCAAACAGTACTCTTAATACTGTTGCGATATTATTTGCGCGGCCCGGGAAGTTTTCATGTTTTATACTCGTAATAACTTCTAAACGAAAAGTCCGATTGGAATAAAACAAAAATTAATTTACTTCTACATTAATACTCTTGATAACATAATACTTTATTTGGATAAGGATTAATATAACAATACTAATTTAACGTTAAATTCATTTTTCGGACGAATTAATTCTTTTTTTGTACATAAAAGCAGTTGTTGTGACTAAACTATGATAGTTAGATATATGCTGTCGCGGACTTTTTTATTTATCTTTAAAAGACCTAAAAACCCGTAGTACATCATTTTGTTCTATTGTCAATAGTTTTTGCAGCGTACGCATAAATAGGTTTTCGATTATTCGCCTTGTGTTACATATTCGATATTTTCATACGGATCCCTAATTTTTTTCAAAATAAAGTATAGCCTATAACCTTCCTCGATAAATAGACATTCCAACAGTGAAAGATTTTTTTATATCGGACGAGTAGTTTCTGAGATTAGCGCGTTCAAACAAACAAAGAAACAAACTTTGCAGCTTTATAATATTAGTATAGATTATTGATAATAAATAATAATATTGTTTTGATTTTGACTTCGCTCCTGTACCTGTATCAAAACGTAAAATCATACAGCAGTAATTTCATGTGAAAATTCACATGAAATTACTTACAAACTCGTTCCCACATTATATTAATTTAATTTCCACGATAAACTAGCGTGCCAATTAGTTTTAGCGATAAAACGAAATCGTTGCCTACTATTTGAGATAGAACGATAACTCGCTCATTCCCCATTCGTTTTACAGCCTTCGCAATTAACGGAATGAACACCGCATCATCTGAAATTGTCTAATCACCAATTATAGGGATGTAGCTAACTTCATTATGGTTTTGAGGCTTTTTGTTGGGGAGCTGGTAACGTATTTGTACGTTGAGGTTATTTCGTGCATTTTCAAATAAGAAGGACAAATCAAAAAAAAAATTTACTTGAGAGGGACACCCGGATGGAACGAAGTTCCTTTCGATTAATTAGTGAGTGAATTGTAATAAAATTTGATTTTTTTAAGTTATATTAATTAGTTAGTTTAAAACGTCCGTCTCTCTCTCTTATAGTATAAGAAATATAAATATATTATAAATATAAATATAGTATAAATAAAATATTTTGATTACAGCGCCATCTAGCGATAATCATCTAAAACAAAAAAGTGTCGTGACAACTTTTTCGTCAGAATTTCCGTCTTGCCTCCTTTCGATAACGCACGATAAGGAACTTCCAACATATAGCAACTACTTTATAGTTTCACTCTTAACTTACACAATTTCAACCTCTATTTAACCAGAGGTGTAAAAATATTACACAAATATTAAACGGGTTCTTACCACGATTTTGATTAAACGAGCGATTCCGATATTTCAACACTGTTACAAGCGCCATGATCACGGCAAGACTGAGTACTGCGGGTATATTACTTAAGAGCAGACAAATCTATCTACCCTCTTTCCGTGCCTGTTTAATATTAGTATAAGTGATGCAAATAACTGTGCGTATTTTAAAAAAAATAAAAATCGTTTCTATAAATCTTCTCTTCAGCGTTCATAGTTATATAGTACAAAAGTAAATGCCTATGGTTGAACGTAAATGAAACATTAATTCACGTTCAAACTTTACTTTAATTTTAGGTATAATAAAGTAACATATTCAGGATATTGTGTGTCCTAAAATAAGGGCTCGTTCACTACAGTTTAATGATGCCGGTTTGAGTTTTTATAGGACTATAATATTTTGAAATAGCAATCATAGGTGAGATTGTTTTAATTAGCTAACCTTTAATCTTATTTTATCTTATTATAATTGTTAAGTACTTTTTAAACAGAAAAATGTAGAATTGTGTAAAGAATTCTGTTTATGTTTTGAATTCTCTTTGTTTTTTTGTAAGCTATAGAAGCATGCAATTTAAAAATATAATATACTTTAGCAACATTAAGGGTGCGGCGCGACGGGATAGAGTGCCTTGGGCGTAACGCGTCGCGTCGTCCCTCATAACCCCGTGCTGGGTTCTGGCCTTAGCCGGGGTTCGGACGCTGAGTGTGAGCGGTTGGAGGTTTGAGTGCGGTTCAACTGCTCAACTCCCACATACTCACCGGAAGAAATCCGGAGATTTCCTCCAACTAAAAAAAAAAAAAAAATTAGCAACATTAGACCCAAAAAAAACAAATCTATATTTCAATCCAGCAAAGGCGATCTACTGCTATTTTTATTTAAATCAAAAGATCTTAGCTACTCATAAATTTAATTCTGCTCATCTGAACTAAGAGACGCCATTAACTTCAACGTGAACTACAAAAAGACTTATTAGAAATTCTAAAAGCACAAGTGGATATGTACTTGTGGCTATTTGTCGAAATTTATTACGTGGAAAGTAGTACTCATTTAACTTCAAGAGACTCTTAAGTTGATTGGACAGACCAAATTGCTTTAGTATGTTAAGTTTTTGAAATAAAGCGAATGCTTTTGGTAATTGAAAGTGGACATTTAACAACTTCGACTTTAAAATCAAGTAATAGTAATCAAGTATCTATTATTTCCACTCCTGCATATTTATGGTAATACGATTGGGTCTAATTATTAACTTTATCCTACACTACAATTCAAAAATATAATATTAAGCAAAGAATCAAATGTGAAAAAAAAATTGAGAGGTGTCATGGGACACCCGAATAGAACGAAGTTCCTTTCGATTAAAACATATGTTATATTTTTTTTTTCCTAACGTAACGCGCGATAAAGAACGTGTTTTAAAAGATTTTGATCACAGCGCCATCTAGCTAACGCAACGCGCGATAAAGAACGTGTTTTAAAAGATTTTGATCACAGCGCCATTTAGCGATAATCATCTAAAACAAAAAAAGTGTCGTGACAACTTTTCGTAAGAAATTTTTCCATTTAGCCCCCTTTCACAACGCGCGATAAGGAATTTCTTTCTTCGTTCCAAAATTCGCGGCGCGGCGGCGTGACATTGACAGTCGTTCACGGAACCTCCGCAGTGGTCATTGACGATGGCTGCTTTTGTTTAGTAATAATAATAATATAGCCTTTATTTCCTTAAACAACCTAGACATAAACTTAAATATTAAACTTAACTTAAATAATAATAATGAAAAAAAGATTAACCTAAATAGTAAGTAGTTTGCAGAGGTTCCTGAGCGACGGTAACCACTTACGATCAGGTGGCCCGTTGGCTCGTCTGCCTACATGGCAATAAAAAAAAAAGGCCCCTAATGGGTATAGGCCTCCTCCAAAACATTCCAAGTTGTCCTTGTTTTGTGTCCATTCATCTCCTGCATATTTTTTTATTTCATTTGTTTAGTAACTAACATTTATATACCTCCACTTTCTCCGAAAACATAAAGAATATTTTTTCTCAAAATACCATTTCCGGGAAACATTCATTAATTGGAGTTCGTTTCTATATACGAGCCCACACAAACTACACGGAAGTGAGTTATGTCTAGTGAAGCAGTAAAATAATATTTCTCACTATTTTCATTTTATCTTTCTTTGATGCAGCAATATTTGGTTTAGAGCCAAAATAAAATGAACTGACTTTAAAATATAGTTCGTTGCTATAAAGAAAAATATTCGAGTTATCCGTTTGTGCATAAAAGTATAACGTTTTTATAATCGTTCAATGCTACAAGCGCTCCTAGTGCAGGTTGAGATTTTCAAATATCTTCGAAGGGTTCTAATCCTTACTTTCTTACGATGTTTGCTTTTACCTCTTTAAAACTACGCAACGAATTTTGCGATGCGATATTAAAAATACACTTACTGAGTATGTACAAATACTCAGTATAACACAAGCGAAGTTAGGGAGTTCTAGAGTCTAGTTAATTCTAAGTAAGTCTATTTTATTATGTACAGAAACATACCATAAATTATATTTTAAGTTATACAGTGCTACCAACCACTTCAGTAAAACAACATTACCTGCAGTTTCTCTTGTGTAAACAATTGCAAAAACCGTTTAAGCTCAATGTTTATTTTAAGTTTCATTACGGATGAGTTAAATCGAGCTCCGTGTTTTGTATTGTTTACTACCGAAACAATGAGAATCGATTTTAAATACCTTTGTTCGCACAATTGTATCGATAATTACGTTTGTTTCGTTTATCGAATTGAGGCATATCGATTTGCTGATTTTTCAATTTAAATGCTGTATATTCAGAAATGCTGTGTTTTATATAAATGTGTGATTTCATTATCATTATTGAATTACAACACTTTGCTTAACAATTATAATATATGGAGATGGTTCCTCGCTTTTGAGCTCTGACCACATCTTGGGTCGTAGAGCTCACCTACAGTGGCTACATACAGGGTGGATCTGTAACTTTGGACTATCTGACGTGGGGTGAATGACCTGTCGAAATACAACATAGCACCATTTTTATTTTTTGGATCGGTTAAACTTTTTATTCTGACATTGTATGGAAAATGTATGACTATCGTTGCGGACTTCCATACTATGATGTTTTTTTTTCCAATTCCTAAAATAAAAGTTGTTCTAAGTTTTACTAACAGGCCCTCTGGGGCCTTACCAGGTCATTCACCCCACGTCAGATTGCCCAAAGTTACAGATCCACCCTGTGTTTTAAATGTGTATTTTTTGATATGGTATCAAAATAAGTTAATTTAAAAATGAAATTTATTATCATATACAATGGACTTGAACTAATTACACCTAAATTGTTCATAACAAAAAAAAATGACCTACTTCAATTACAGATAAAATCATACATTTCGTAAGGAGTGGTCAGTAATAAAAGAAAAAAGAAATAATGCTGTGAATGACCAATTCGATTTAAATCTACATTCATGTAATGCTAATAGCAGTCGCCTCATTTATTATGCAGTGGAATTGCTTTCCATAAAATTACGTGCCGCGAGGTTCCTTGCATAAGCCAACGGAACCACAATATTGCTTCCTGTATGCCTATTCTGTAAACTCAATAGGAATCTCACTTATATGAACTTTATTTTGCTTTCAAAATCTGTATTTTAGAAATTGCTAAAAATTCACGGTCATCTACGGTTCGTTTCAGGAACACTTTTTTGCCACGCACCATCCGGCTATGGAATGAGCTCCCCTCCTCGGTATCTTACAGAAAAGAGCTATACGCGCTATTTATAATATGCACTCAAGGGAATCCCTGAGGGAAAAATTTAAAGAAATTAAAGTTCTCACTCTACCATCCCAATACATTTTTGAAAATTTGATGTATGTTAGAAAGTATATTGAGGAATTTCCTAAAAAGTCTGACCTACATAATAGAAACACCAGGAACAAACATAAACTTGACTTGCCGATTAGTCGATTGCATAAAATAAGAAGTTCTTTCAGGTGTTTGTCTGTATGCATGTACAACAAAATCCCACAAGATGTTCAAAACCTACCTATACATAGGTTTAAGAAAACTATTTAAGAACGTCTGTGCAAGAAAGCCTACTATAAGGTCAATGATTACTTGGACGATTGCACTAAGTGGGAATGAGTTGCTCGCCAAGGTCCAATATATATATTTTGTCTATTTCATCTTTGTATAATATTGTTAAAATATATAAAAAAAAGAAAAGATAATGCTCATAATAATAATACAAAAAAAAGACATGCCCGCTGAGTTTCTTGCCAGTTCTTCTCAGGACGGTGGCTACAATTATTATTTTTTGTGTCCGAACTGGTAGTAGCTTTTAAATATTGACGTCAACAAGAATGAGCATATCATCAAAGTTGAAAATAAAGTATTTCATTTCATTTCATTTCATATTTCATTTCATTTCATTCCCTGAGCGCTATGACTTGTCCTTCTTCAAACGGGGCTTGAGGAAGATCCTTAAAGTTAGGTCGTAGGTGTCCCCTGACATTGTAGAGGTTCATGAGCGACGGTAACCACTTCCTATCAGGTGGGCCGTTGACCCGTGTGCCTACATGGCAATAAAAAAAATGACTTAGCTTTCGCTTTCAGTCGTTTATAACACAAAACAAAGACTGAAAGCAACTTTAATCCAATAATAAATCCTTTAATACTTCTTCAAACGAGGCTCGAAGAAATTCCTTAAAGGTAGGACGGAGTTAGTGTAGAGGTCCATGAGCAACGGTAACTGTTTAAGATCACGAGGCCCGTTAACTAGGCAATAAAAACATTTTTGGAACGAAGTTCCTTATCGCGCGTTGTGAAAGGGGGCTAGACGGAAAAAATCTTACGAAAAGTTGTCACGACACTTTTTTGTCTTAGATGATTATCACTAGATGGCGCTGTGAACAAAATCTTTTAAAACACGTTCTTTATCGCGCATAAAAATTAGGAAAAAAAATTATATATATTTTAATCGAAAGGAACTTCGTTCCATCCGGGTGTCCCTTGACACCTTTCAAGTTTTTTTTCTTTAATTATGATATATAAATTTAAAATATTTGTTTGGGTAATTTCGAGAATGTGCAGAAAATACAAGCTAAATTTTGCCAAACTAATTCCGGCTTCTGCACTGAATTTACAGAATAAGGACTCCGCTGTATTATTTGAAACTATTTGTTACTCTTGTTCACTTTTATTGCCGAATGAGCTCAGGATTTTAGCCCAATAATTGTCGGCGTTTTGAGATATTGCAGTTTTACTCATTGAAATATAGTACTAGAAAAATAAACCTACATTTTATTTCAAAACTTCGAGGAATTATGATAATGTCTGAATGTTTTTATAAGTGACTATGTTTCTAATTTTTTGAGTAAAAAGTAATTTTATTTCATACAATAATTTATCCTAAACACTTAAATGAGTTGAAGGTATTTTGTAACGAATATACAGGGTGTTAAAATCCGATGAAACAATACTTTCACAACAAATAGTATACTTGATGTAGAAGCCATCCACCAAGTCTGAGTTTTCTAGGCATAATATATCATAAGTTATAACTAAACAAAACTACGTGTTAATTGGTGCGTGATCAACCCTACCGTACTGACGTACACCAACAGCTAAAGACTTAAACCGGCTAGTCACCTCCTGTATTATAGAACATTGTAATAATACACGGGACAAAAATCACATTCTAAACAGGATACATGCGCCTGTGTTTGTGAAAATAGATATAGCACGCTGAATGTAGGTCAGGATAGGGTTGTCAAAAATAATACAAAATAATAATTTTTCAACTTTGTATGGGAAAATAAAGTGATCATCTCCGTTTCAAAAGTATGTGTATATGATTTGAAATGTGATATAGATTAAGCCTTCAAATTATTGTTTCACCGGGCACCAACACCCTGTATAATGTTCAAAAATAAGTTCATAGCTGCCTCGTAGTATCCTCTCACATTGCAGAGGCACTTGACATTCACCATAATCATTCACGATCAAGTAGATCAAGCACCTAATAAGGTAACCTAAAAGACCAAAAAAAAAATCCCATTTAAAAACATCTTAACATCAATAATCCATCACGTTCTTAACATGAAAAATTCTCAGAGTTATTCGCATCATTTCATACGTTTCTAACATTCAAGACAATGAGATAGTCGTCAGGCAAATAGGGAAGTATATACTCACAATGGATGGAGAGGAGGGGGGGAAGAAAAAGAGCAATTTATTTAATGGTGCCAAAGTACATTACCGCGTGGTTATGGAGGATTCAGCATATCTTCGTATTTTACTGTCAGCGCCCATACATTCAGTATAATGTACCAATTTCCTTAATAGTTATGGGATTCTTGTTTGAGATAAAAGCAGTGCAAGAATTCTCCGAGTAATTATTTTTTTCTTATTAAATGATACATGAATGTCGGTGACAGAAGTGCTTGGTAACAGATACAATATATTATTATATATTATAAAGGCGAAAGTTTGTATGGATGTTTGTTACTCTTTCACGTAAAAACTACTGAATGGATTTGAATGAAACTTTACCACAATATAGCTTATACATCAGAATAACACATAGGCTACAATTTTTGATAATACGGGACGAACCTGAAGTCCACGCGAACGAAGTCGCGGGCAAAAGCTAGTACAATATATAAATGCCAGTGATGGTGGGTAATAATCTAAAAAGGTTTATAGAGTTTTTCTTGATTTCTCATGAAACATTGGAACTTTTATAACTTTTTAATCTTTTTCTAGGTAATCTTGTTCATTATTACAGTTTAGTTTTTGCGAAAAGTAACAATGCAAACCTTTGTATTAAAACTAATTAGATGACACTACCACTAGTCTACCAACCACTAGACTACAACTAGTCTGACTCTCTTCTCGGTATTATGTAAGAGCTATGACATTTAAATAAGATTTTTGTATCATTATATCATTACCATAAATTCCACTGTTGTCTCTATTTGATTTTCCAACAATTGAATATTTTCATCAACATTTATATCCAACTTTAAACTGAATTAATCCCACAGAGATTCATAATTAAGAGCTCTCATTAACTAGCAAAAAAACATATCATTTTTCATTCAAATAAATACGTACATTTATATTCGTTAATTTAAAGCATCAACGTAGCTCAGTGCTCACGTCTGCGACCCTGCAGTGCGACTGTCTACTTTAAATTCCAGTAATGCGCTGCGTACAATAAATTTAACCCCGGAGAGTCCTACGTTGTTAATTTTACGCGTATTTTCTACAAATTATTTCAGTTTCGCTGGTTCCCTACGACACTTGTCTTGTTTAGGTTTATTAAGTTTGGCAGATATTTGGCCCATTCACACGTGCCGATCGATCCGTAAGTGTAAATGGGCCAATTGCGTCAGATTTTCAAAAACATTGTGTTAATATAGATTAGTACCTATAGATTAGATAGTGTTAATATAGATTACATTTTGTCAATTTCTGAAATGAATAATGTATTTAGACAGCGATTTTTGAGTTCGATAGCTCAGGTATTATGTGTGGCTGGAATATATTGTAATGTTTTTTTCATTTTCATTTCTCATTAAATTCTACACGAATAAAAATCAGCATAAAACATATTTAAAGCATAAAGGTCCTATTTATATAAATAATTTCTCGCCTGCCGAAAAGTTAATTCGTGATATACATATATATAATGGTAATATAATACTGAAGTAAATAATAACAAAATTGCGTTTTTGTAAATTACAATAACAAAAAAAAAATTTATAGCTATTTATTTACACAATATTGAATCAAAAAATTAATGTAATGAAAACTTTCTTCCATTCATGTCATTTTACAAAATGTCAGATGAGAGTCTATTAATTCTCTATTATGTAATACAATACTGAAAAGTGTTCATAACATATAGTATCAATCAGTAAATTAAAATGATTTCGCATTTGAGCTTGAAAGTTTGAACCGGGAAATGCTTTTTAAGTAACCAGTAAAGTGGCCGGGAAAGATAGGGCGAGAGGCATCTTCAATTTTATCGAATGAAGCGCGCTTTATATTGACAGCCACTTTAGCACGTACGTGTGACCGAGATTTCATTATTTAACACTTTATTTTTCTTCATAATAATGCAATAAAATTATTGAAAATTCATGTTTGTGTTCGTCAAATCAAGCAATTCTGTAGGAAATTATTTCGTAGATGTAAATTTTGATTCATTATTTACTTTAACCTGTTGTTGTTGATTGATAAAGAATGATTTTAGACATAGAAACTTGTGTGATCAGCACCGGACTTGCGTCGCGCGCAGCATTCTATAGTGAAATCCGTCAAGCTAAAAGCTTAGACGAATTTTGCGCACAGGTTGCTGAATTTGCGCTCGCACTAAGAATACACACGCCACGACTCTAAAAAGTCGTGCCGTCCGTGTTTTCAGACTATGTCCGTTTAACGAAAATATATTTTGTATTTATGCCATTCGTTATGTTTGTGCATATGCTTTATGAAAGTAGGGGACGGAGCGACGGGAAAGAATGGCGATGGCGTAACGCGTCGCGCCGTCCCTCCAAACCCCGTGCTGGGTTCTGGCCTCAGCCGGGGTTCGGACGCTGAGTGTGAGCGGTTGGAGGTTTTAGTGCGGTTCAACTCCCACATACCGCGGGGCGGGCGGGGATCCGTTGATTTCCTCCAACTGAAAAAAAAAAACAAAAAAAAAAAAAGACATAGAAACTATTCTCCGTAATAAGATTGATAAGATTGTGCTCAAAAGAATTTCAAAACTCTAATATCATAGTCACCTTAGAACCATTTTGGAATTTTATACAAAAAGTTCAAAATGCCGTTTTAGATTGAAAAAGTGACTCATCAAATAGGAGTGAGTTAAAGTTTCATCATAAGTGAAGCGTGGTATTAAAATTCAAAATGAAAAATGAGTAAATGATGAATCAAGTGCTGACTTATCGTTTAAGAAATCGATCTCATTCAAGTGTATATTGAGTCCTTAGAAGTTTACTAATCCATGTGAAATATAAGCATAAGTAAATATTTTACACTGTAAATACATAGATATGAATATACGGATTAAAAACTAAAATAATACTCTTGCTAGGCAATTAATAGTTTGATCAATAATTAGATACTACTTAGTAGCTTCTACATTTTTTTCTGTTAGGCTGGTTTCGGTTTGAAGAAGAATTGTCAAAACCTTAAATCAATTTACAACTATATTCCTGTACCAACCCATTACTGCCAACTGTTGGGCTCAGGTCTCCTCAGAAGAGGGATTAGGTATAGTCCACCACGCTTGCCTAGTGCGGATTGGGGACTTCACATATCTTCAACGGATTTTTAGAACCCTTTTCCGACATGCAGGTTTCCTCACGATGTTATGCTTCACCGTTTTTAGCCAGTGGTGTTGTGAAAAATTGCACATAAATCTTTTTCACATTTAGATTTAGAGGTACAAGCCGGTCGGATTTGAACCCGCGACCTCCCGTTCAGAAGGACGCGCTTCGACCACCACGACTTCACACCTATATTACCTAGAAGTATAATATAAATAAAACTGAGTTTCAAAGCAGTTTACAAAAACAAATTCATCTTATTAGATCATCAACACGATATCACTGTTAGAGCACTTCGTGGCCTTTAACGATAACATATAATTTATTTAAGACAAGGAAAAAGAACTCGAAAAATTTAAATCTCCATTTCTAATTTCAAAACTCAGGACACAAATCCGTTTTTACGTACCCTTTGATAACAGGCTCACAATGTAACCTTTCCCCGAATTTTATTTACCGGAAATTTTTAGCTGAAACAAAAGAAAAAATAACATGATCCCAACATTCCGGACACGGTGAGCGTTGCTTGAAACGCTCGTTTTTCTAGCTATTAACAAAGCCACGAGGAAAGAATTGGCCATAGAAACAGCCATTACACCGTCTATTGCAACCAAAGCGTTATTTTCTCTAATCCCAAGGTTTCTGCATGGTGTAGCTCCTAAATATTTATTACGTGGTCCCTAACCTGGCGTTCTAGAGTTCACTTCGATAGGTTTTATGTTACACAGAATAATCCGAACTTGAGATACATAAGCATTTTTGGACATTCTCGGGGTTCAAATAAATCGGTCATTCACTTTGTACCTTTTCATCTTTGTCTTTGTGTCGCTGTAATATTTTCTGATGTTCATGAATTATTACTTTATTTTTGTTTACGTTGGATAGTTTCGGGCACACAGAAAATGTTATAATTTAACAGTTATTAAGTTTCGTTGAGTTTTCAAAAAAAATGGCGAGAAAGAATATGAAGTTCCTATTAGGTTAAAACACTGTCATAATATAATGAGTGATTCGGGTATTTGCCCATCTCTCGCTCCCACCACTGTAACTCCTGTGTAGCCAGGATCCACAGCGGCGACCATCGTAATGACTCTGAGCAGTGAAGCCCAGGAACCCGAGGGGAAGCTAACTTGTCTTGGGCCCCACAACGAATTTAATCAGAAGATAATAGATGGAGTCTGAAAACATGAGTTTCGACTTCCCTTCTCGCAAAGCGGGAGACAATAAAATAATATTGAAAAGCATTACGCTTATATAATGAGTGATATACTTATTACATTATAGCAGTAGTAATACAATTAATTACGAATATCTATAGGCAGAAGTGTCATAGACGATTCAAACAAGATGCTGATTTCACTATTAGGTAAGGTTAGGTCGTAGATAGCGACCCGGTCGTAGATGTCTTCTGACATTGCAGAGGTTCATGAGCGACGGTAACCACTTACGATCAGGTGGCCAGTTGTCTCGTCTGCCTACATGGCAATAAAAAAAATTAAAACAACATAAAATGTTTTTCATAATAAACCTTAAGCACCAAACTTGTAAACAAACAAAATAATTATGTCCAACAAATGCTGCATCGAACATTTTCCATTGTTCCCTCAATTTATAGTTCAGCAACTAATTATGACGCAAGCAAGGTTGGCTTATCGATTTAATTAAAAAATAACATATTGCTTCAATTAATTACGTTTTCAATTGAAATGGATTTAATATCGATATGCAGTTTTCGAACATTGCGCTCGCGATTACTTTCTATTCGATTATTTTTGTTTGTGGACAGGATGAAGAGGAAGAAGAAAACGAATGTTTGTATTTTAATTATTTAATTTGGAATTAATATAAATGTTGCTTCATTTATTAATATTAGAAAATATGAATGTCGTCTTAAACTTCACAACTGTGTTCTAAATTCTTAGTGCGTGTTAATATGTGCAATACTAACAATATTATTCAGGTAAAATAAATATATGCAGAAACACAATCCGTTTGGCATGCTTGAGTCACAAACATCTAAACTTCACGACAATTAAATCATTTCAATTCTTTGTTTTTAGTGCCGAAACGAAAGTGGTTATCGTTGATCATAGACCTTTGCATTGTCAGGGGACACTGTTTTTTTTTTGTTTTAGTTGGAGGAAATCGCCGGATCCCCACCCACCCCGCGGGTGTTGAATCGCGGGTATGTAGGAGTTGAACCTCACTAAAACCTCCAACCGCTCACACTCAGCGTCCGAACCCCGGCTGAGGCCAGAACCCAGCACAGGGTTATGCGGGGTGGCGCGACGCGTTACGCTCTGCGGCACACTTTCCCGGCGCGACACCCCCAGGGGACACTGTGGGGCTGCTACCTATGTTTGCTCGTTCGCATTTATAATACTTGTACAAATTTGTATTATTATGTTTTTCAATAACTTATTTGAAGTTTACTTTTAAGTTCATCCTAACAACTTCCATTGGTAGTAGGTACTAGGTAGCTCGTTGAGATAAAATTATAATACCTATTTAGTAAAGATTAGAAACAATGTTGAGTTTCCTGCGAATTATATCATATTTCTTCGTATTTAATTTTAGTTTCTACCTTATCGACGAGTACTGTAGACGACATGAATAATGAATCTAATGAAATTCATTGGGCCAGAGCTTTAGAACAACATAGATTTGTTGTACTTCTAGAGTGAGTATTTACAAAATATATTTTCAATATAAGAAATTTTTGTTTTATTAATATTTTATTTAAAGGAAATATTTTTTTAAAACAATAATAATTTATGATATTAAAAATTAAAAAAATACAAATAAAAAAAATAACTAATGAGAGAATATAATATTTCATTAGCTTTACAAATATGTGTTTCAGTGAAGTGACTTTATATTATTAAAAGACCTCTAAATAGAAGTTGTTGTGGAATAGAGTAAAATGACTATTCGAACAACACACCAATTACTAACCTAACCTTACCACAATAATAATAAATATTTCACCACAATGCTTGATGCGGACAGCGCAGGTCCGGTTGATGTGGCGAAGTTTGGGGGAGACCTATGTCCAGCAGTGGACGTCTATAGGCTGATGATAATGATGATACTACCATTGAAAAGCATGCCCAGTGCAAACAAAATTAATGTTAATAATGATTGTTACATTACAGCATCACTTTCACTAATCGCGTCAAAAAATACTGCACTGGCACTATTATACACGAGAACGTAGTCATAACGGCTGCGCATTGTTTGTACGTATTTTCTAATATATTTCTGACCTAGAATTTCGAGTAAAACATCGAAACACAATTGACTTGATCATGAGTCCTGAATCCACCATAGGCCTATTTTATTCTTCTTTTATTGGAGGCTCCCGTCCGATGACAATTCACCAGTTTCAAATTTCTATTGCAATTATAAACACAGGAATAATTCTATGACTTAACTGACTAAGTTGATCGCCTAATAGGAATAACCTAACATAAACAATTCCATAAACAGTATTGAACTTAACCTCACAAATTTTATTTCAATTTCAACTACCAACAATAATCACTAGACAAATGACTATTTACTGAATTCCAGTACATCAAGCGTCGAGAAAGTCATCCCAGAACTGTCAACATCTTTCGTTGTCATTGGGTCAAAGAAAATGTTTGATACTGGATACGAACACTACCTTCCAATAGAGAGGATCCTAACCCATCCAAAGTTTAAAGGTCTAACTGCGGATTTGTCTTTGGTATACACATTTGTGTCTATGACCATTGATAGGCCTGGATCTGTTATGCCGTTGTCAGGAGAGAGAACAACGACACCGGTCGATTCGAATATCACGGTGCTGAGTTGGGGAAACTTTCAAGAAGAAGAGGTAAGATATTTGATAAGAATTCTAATAATGTTTGGTTCTATAATTAAAGGTTTGGTGGCATTTTGGACTTTTCGAAAGACGATCTTATCCCAATTAATTAGTAGAATCTATTTATCAATATGAAATAAATTTGTTACACTATGTATAAAAATTAGTAGGTACATACTTAAGGTAGTATTCTACAAATAAATTTGAAACAATAACGATATCATAATTACTTTATAACATCTAAAATAATCCTCAATATTCTTAATATATTTAATATCCATTTAATTGTATCTATATAGGTCTTAAATTCTAGAATGTTGTCTTCAGGATAAAGAAGAAGGAGCACCTGATAAATGGGTACCAGTAGTAAGACGCTTTTTAACTAATAAATAAGGATTCACTGTTAGAGTACATTACGAGTATCTTACATTACCTAAGCTATAATGATTCTTGAAATCAATCGAATGAAAAATCTATGCAGCTTTAGCACCTAACGAATGGATTTATAAAAAAATCCTATTTTACAATCTACACCGAAACTTATTTAAAGAAGCATAGTTAAATTTGTTGGTGACAGTCTTAATGATTGTATTCCTAATCACCCTGTTTTATTCCCATCTAAGCAGACGACTTAACGGGCTACCTAATCGTAAATAGTTGCTGTCACTCATGAACCACTGCAATGTCAAGGGACACTGCGGGGCGGCTGATTTGAACTACCCATGAGGACTTTCTTTAAACCTCATTTGAAGAAGGTCATTTTAACCACTTAACCCCGTTATCCTTTTAGTATGTATACTGATGCCAATCATTTCACATAATTCAGGAAATCATAATATTGTAATGAAGCCAAAAACTTCCTCGTAATACTTCATCATACTTTTGTAGACTGAAAGCTTCTTTAAAGGTTTCACGGCGATCATACCATTGAAACCGAGCAATGATAACAGTGTCAATCACTACAAATATATTCTTAGAAAAGGTATCGAAGGTAAACAGTTTCGGAAACGTGATGTGGATACGAATAAGGAACATTTGAGATCGCGGTCAGATACGACCCCCAAACTGGCTAGTCGGTACTTAACATCGAAAGAAAATTTTGTGAGTAACATTTACGATATTGACTTTGAACAATCTCAATTCTTTTGTATTTCTTCACTGGAACTTCAGTTTATATTGCGATATTACATATTAACGCACCTAGGCTACTAGAGATTGTATAGACAGTAAATAGTAGACAATGCAGATAGAACCATACAGACTCAGCAGTTCACTTCTAAGCAGTCAGTAATCCGTTAAAACTTCGTTAAAATGTATAAGATATTTAAAAAAACTATTTAACTTTTATTTCTTAAAAAAGTATATATTTATAACGTCAGAACAGACATTAATTCTTATTCTTAAATTCAAAATCTCATGTCAAAGATCTGACTCGACTGATCTTAAAACAAAAAAACACATCTTTCTCATTTTCACATAAATTTAAATAACAAAAGAATAGCGTTACTTTAAATAACTAGATCATCTCTTCGTATTTTATTCAGCAAAAACCACGTAAATTTCAAAAGTTACATCGTTAAAGAACGTTATAAGTTGAACTGACTTTGTAAATTTGAAATTTTTCGACTTTATTATGTTAATTTAGTTTTTCTTGTCAGAGCGATGACAGTGAATATGAAGAGATGGATCTGAAGGTGCAGTTAAGTGGACATTTGATGGATGATAGCGATGCTGAAAGTTTTATAGTAAGTAGTGAAATTATTGTCTTCTGATACTGTTATTGTTAGTGCGATTGGTAAAATGATGGAAGGAAGGTCCAGAAGAACAAAATATCATGCAAAACACTGGCGAATCCGAAACGATAAAGACTTACTACCAAGTAGACTTTGCTGCTGGGCTCAGGTCCCCTCAGAAGAGAGATCAGGCTAAACTTCATCACGCTTGCTCAATGCGGATTGGGATACTATTGTCAAAGAGGATTATACTGGTACGATAGATAGATAGATAGTACGATAGATGGTAATACTAGTAGTTCTGGTTTTTGTTATAAGTGTTAACCTTCAACGCAAAAAAAAACTATTGCAAGTACGAAATTGAAATAAAACAGGAAGAAGAGGGTCCTTAAAGTTAGGTCGTAGGTAGCGACCCCTCAGTGTCCCCTGGCATTAAAAAAAAAAGAAAACTAAATAGTTTTTCTAGTAATCAGGTACTTAGGTATAGTAACATAACTCTGTAATGAAATTTCCATCGCAATCTTTCCATTATTTTCTAGAATCCAGAGAAATACAGAACTTCACGTCCTCCACCGAAAAGAACAAAGTTACGCTTCATGAATCGTCGTCAAATGGAGTCACAGGTAAAATATATTTACTTTTACCAGACAACTGTAAGGGAGGGCCACACAAAAGAGACGAGTTAAAGGCGTAAGACGAGACTCCTGGACCTTCTTTTAAATGGAGATAAATCATTATCATTACCTACATAGTAGATTATATTTTTTTTTTCAAAAATGAATTGATCAACTTTCATTTTCAAAAATAACACGTGCGAAACACTGGTTAGATCTTGATTGAATTTGTATGAGGTTATGTGAAAAAGTATATTCTTTCTAACCAATAAAGAATCATCAAAATCGGTTCTTTCATCCGAAATATACACAAACACGCACAAATCTCTACGACGCGTCGCCTCAGTGCT
This sequence comes from Trilocha varians, assembly GCA_030269945.2. Lineage (NCBI taxonomy): Eukaryota > Metazoa > Arthropoda > Insecta > Lepidoptera > Bombycidae > Trilocha > Trilocha varians. Next base: position 3,551,809 of record AP028259.1, read on the forward strand.
TGTTTGGTCAATCTGACATTTTTTACGGAAATGACTTTTTAATGCAGTATTATAAAGAATAGAATTTCCATCCGACTGGTAAAATATTTCTTTAAAATATTCAATTCTAAAACAATAAAAGTTTCATTTCAATTTTTTTCTCAACACGGCACTTAACGAAAATTCCGTGCTTGTTTGCTGTCTCCTGTAAAATTTGCTCGAGTGCAGATAGGCCAAACAAGCACTGAGGCGACGGACGATCATCACTTTCATCCGGAACTAGATATGCGATGACACATATACTTAAAAAATACAGCCAACTTGATAACCTCCTTTTGGAAAGTTGGTCAAAAATATATGGAGACGAACGTCTTTTGTTTACGTCTTCGTCTTATTTATATGACCGCTTCCTAACAGAACTAATACAAGCTTATTTCAAGTTTATCTTGAAAGAATTGGATATATCATCTTGATACACATGAAACGTGTTTGCGGGATTCATTTGCTGAATATCGCTGTGTACGTGATTTGGATATAGGTCTGAATTCTATTTCGACTGGATTACTAATATACTGAAGCTACATAAAGTATTTTTGATATAATTTCTATAGTCTTTCAAAACGTGGAAACATTTTGAGATATGATCTCTAGTACCTAATATCTTATTTTACCTTACCCTTCCTTTTTTCTCTCTTAATGATAAAAACAAAAATCTAAAACGTATTATTATTATGATATGATTGAAACTTAATGTTACAAACTCAGAGTTAGTTGAGCCTAACCATTGATACCACCTTATTAATTGTAACCTTAGATGTTTTACCAAGGATTTCACTTTGGCATCGCTCTTCAACCAACTTCAGATTGAAAACCAAAAAACATTAACGTATAAAATATTATTTCCACTTATTTCAGGTAAATAAACTCTCAATTGAAACTTTTGGTTTCGTAAATGTCCAGACGTGTAGAAAATATGTTGAAAGAGCTGCTCCAAACGAAAATGATAAAAGTGAGTATCTACTATACTTAAATAATAATAACTATTTATGAAATAATTTTCGGAAAACCATAATTTAAAAAAAATAAACTTTGGAACTTTTTACTTAAAATGTTAATATAAGGATTTCATTAATTTCAGAATACAACAACGACTTTGTTTGCTATTTAAGTGAAAGTCATCGTATAACTTTTGTAAGTAAACTTAAGCAAAGGAGTAGCTAACTCAAGTAGGATCTATTTGAATTACTTCATATAAAAAGTGAACAAATAAAAAAAATTGGTTGCCTGTAAAGTCGGTATACGGGCGAAAGTTTTACGTGAAAACGACTCGGGCATGGTTAGCCCGCCTAAGAGCGAGAGAGACAGACATAAAAAGTGAAAGGCACGCGTGCCTCTCACTCGCTCTCATTGTGAGCGCATAACGTGAGCGCAGCGTAACACAGTTTCTTGAAGTGTCACCTGGCAAACCATTTTATAAGACGTTGTCACGTCAAAATCTGCTGACGACTGAAACAAGGATTGTCGACTCAGCACACTATACTTACTCTTCTTTAAACGAAAGCTTCAAGAAAGTCCTTAAGAGAAAGAGAGACCATAGTTTCGTGATGACAATACTATAATATTTAATTTGAAGGAGTGTTCCATACTTCATTAAAAATTAGTACTTCATTGGTTTTAGAGGGATTCAGGCGCTCCAGTTATTTATAGAGGCAGGCTGGTCGCTGTTACAGTTAGTGGTACTGAATGTGACAGTGATGCCATTGGTATCGGACTCAAAATGAGTTGCTATTGTTCGTGGATCTCCCAAAATATACCGTAAGTATACTACGTTTAGATTTTGTTACATTAAATAGTCTTTTTAAGAATAGATCTCGCGGAACGCTAAATGGGTTAGTGGTAAGTTATTGTTTCGGATAATTTAATTTCTAAAATGAACTTCGTAATAATTAATATCAATTCGAATTCCATTTAAATATTGCTATATTCCACATAATATACAACGAAATAACATTAATTAGTATCGACATACCTAAATTATTATCATCCTTTGTACAAAGTAGAGTAAATACTACACATTTGACTATGCTCTATCGATTATAGCTATGAAACTTTTAAAGCGCAACCTGAAAATGAATTTCGAAAATTTATTTTCATCTTAGAGGCAATTTTTCATGAAAAATGGCGGAAGGGTAACATCCGACACGATAGTCACTGGCGTTAGCTGGATTTTACAGTGACATGAGGGGATGAATCGACCCGCTTGCCCTGACTTACGCCATTCGGCCGAACCCGTATTCTAGAAAATTCCCAACAAAGCTCCACGCTAATTGGATTTTTAACTAAGCTTTTTGACGTCCTATTTAAAAATGGGATATAATAACATTTTTGTACAGGTTAGGTTCCATTTTATTATTCATGTAGCTTCGTGAGTGACAGTAGCTACATATTTATCAAGTGATACGTGTGGTCGCTATTCTATCTCGCAAAGAAGAACTTTAGGTATTATTAGGAAAAGCTATTTTTTACAAATTGGGTTGTGCAGTTGAACAATTTCTATTTCCTATTGTTTATTTTTTATAGAAAGAACGTACAATAAAACAGTTATATTACCATATTTCTTTTCTATCAACAAAACACGTGACCAGTCCACTACAAAATTCTCGTAATAAGACCGCAGCTCATCTCCGTGGTGCCGTCAACTACAGACTGTTTTGTTCACTGAGCTTGATTTCGCTTGTTTTTGTTCTGTTTTCAAAATTTTCAACTGAAAAATCAGGGTAGCACTAATGAAATCACAATTGAAACAGGAAATTTTCGTAAAATTTAACACTTTCCTCAAATTTGCCGCCTATCACTAATATGATCTTTTAAGATTATCTATTTAGACAAGATGTATTTTTTTAAATCATCTGGTTTAGTTTTCATGACCAAGAATATTAATTTGTGAAAACTAAACGTGACAGCATTAACCATTTTTCTAAGTTAAGGCTCAAACCTAACCATGTAGATTCAATTATATTAATTCTAAATGAAGGGATTTCAATGAACATCTTATACATATTATAACATTATATGTTTTAAATTTCAGAACTTCTAACCTGACCTGCTGTAGGAATTGTTGTGACGTCAAACATGGAAAAGACAATGTGGATGTTTTGAGAAATCATAAGGATATTTTACTATAAATACAAAGCTTCATAATATATATATTTATATTTTGTAATAAACAGGCTTTTATTTATAATTGAGTATTTTTAATCACTGGTGACAAACTCCACATACTTTGTCTGTAAATACAGAATGTGTAGGTGCTGCATTGTCCCCTGAAATTGTAGAAGATGTTGACCGACGGTAACCATTTACTATCAAGTGAACCGTAAGCTCGTATACCTAGAAATATTAATCACGCTGTCTTCAAAGTTCGAATTTACAACCTCCCACACGAAAGGTAGGTATCATCTTACCTATTAAATTTTAGCTTATTATTTTAGCGCTCATTTGGCACATTTACATATTGGATCATCAACTTCCAATGCAATCAAATAACAACTGGTAGACCAACTGTCAAACTGTGTTTCAAATAATGCCGATGCCAACGCATACGAACCCCCGTTTACATGTTGGTCGGCCGATTTTAAATGCCTATTTAGTTACTAGTCATTACTAAAAGTTTCAAACATATTGGCCAAATCGTTTCGGCTATCCGAAATCTCAACCATGCAAATAAGCGCGCCCCTAATAAGATTTATGGTGACAAGTTAATCTATTCCGAAGCCGATTTGTCTGTTTAACAGAGAATAAAAAGCGTTAGCTTATAAGAAACAAGGTTAAGAAGATTTAAAATGGAGTCGCTTTATCGATCGGCGTGGAATGTTTATAAACTTGAGATTGGTTTTATTAAACCATTTTTTTATTGTAACACAAATATAAGAGCTAACAGACTACGTGACGGTAAGCGGTTACCGTCGCTTATAAAACTAGGGCTTATAACTTCCACTTGAAGAAATAAGTCTTTGCTATTGTTTTTTGATCATATACTATTTGGTGGTGAAGAAATCAAATTTGTTTGACTGAAAGACATCGTAAATTAAGTTTAACTCAAAATAGTAATTATTCAGTTTTTTAGACCAAATTACCTATAAAATTTACCACACAATAAAGTTGTATATGAACTCAAATAACATTATTCGGATTATTTATCTTATTAAAGTCGATCGAAAAATTAATGAAGCTATAGGCTTTGAAGCTCGTAGCCTATGAACGTCACAGGCTAAATATAGGTTGACCTTTATTGTATTTTCGTCGAGACTAATTTATTTTATACACCCGATATTGGTAATTTCAGATCAGTACTGGTTTGGGAAAACGTTTTTATTCTTGGCTAGCAAATAGGTTTTCCCAGAAGACCGGTTTCTAGCCGAAGGAGTTCAAGAAACAAAACTTATTTTTATACGTGATAGCGATTGATCAGTTGGTTACGGCCTACGAACCGAGTAATGATTTTTTTGTTAACATAGGATCTATACAGGTACTGTTATAATTTTAGTAATGGAGATTAATTAGTTAAATTTATTGATTTTAAATACTACTTGGTGACGGTGTAGAAAATTCAAATGGAACTCAAACGATGCTGAAATAAACGATAGTAAATCGCTTATTCATAAAATTCATTTTCCCTTCAATCGTCACAAAACTATTTATGTTATCTCCTATTTATAGTTTAGTAAAAACAGTGCCAATAATAAGTTATGTAATTTCTCAACATTAAAATAACCTTTCGTGTTTAACCCCATCCCACTGCTCATTAGCTAATAAATTTCCACATTATCCGTATCCCGGGTTGCCGATCAGGACTTAACGGATTAACAAGCCTCGATCGTATGTTACTGTCCAAATTTGGTGTTAGACATTTTGCTAAAAGGCTGTGAAGCTATTTTAACTTTAGCTGTTCTTTGTGAGTTCTGTGAGAATGTATCGTGTGATTGTGTTTTGTTTTTGTGCTAATTTAGATTAGAAAACTGTTCACAGTCAATACGGATTTGAAATCATTCCGAACTTACACTGAAATATGTTAATCACTTGCGTGTGTTCCGATAACTTTTATATGCGTTTTTATCGAATTGGATTGTTAATAACTCTACTGATCTATTCGTATAAGATATATTTTTCCTTTTTAAATGATATTTGAAGTAATGGCTGAATTAAATTCTGATACTATCAAAGTTCGTATGCTCTATGAAATATTTTAGTCCTCAAATGCCTAACAGAATTAACAGAAATATCAAGTAATTTCTGAGACACTCCGCAACAAGTAAATTGTAGAATGCATTCAAGCGTGGTCGCCTGAGCCGTCGGATGTGGCCGTCTACGATGAAACTGCTCTGGTAATCCGAGATCACGCCTCACCCTGACACAATGCATACCAATTATTATCCGACCGTATTACATTGACAGTTTACACATGGATTTTATTTGCTGTAATATGCCTAGGTATGTTTAAATGCTGAAGGATAACGGTCCCCTTATTGCCCTAGCATTGCAGAGGTCCAGAGAGGTCGACCATCGGGTGTTCCGTAAGCTCGTTTGTCAGTCTTACAATTATTGTTATTCAATATATTCAACAATTTTCAAACTCAGTTTTTTTATCTTCATAAATACCATTTGCCTTTCTCAACTTCAGCCCGATTTTTTTTTTTATATAAATTTCACTGAAAACAAAGAATAGTTTTCAACGAGTACCAATGTACCCAAAAATTATACCAAATAAGAAAAAACACGTTCGTCTTTGTTTTGACAAAGAAAACACAGCGCTAGAATTTTCACTGTAAATAGAATTTGGATACACGAACAACCCGAAACATTATCTAAATCACTATGCTTGCTTCAAAGCTAGTACAAGCCGAGCGAATAAACATTGAAATCTGTAAGTGTATACTCCTCGTGTGCAACAGTGTAAAATCCTGCACATGTAGCACTTCACCTAATACAGTTTCTAAAAGACATATTCAGAGTTAGAAATGTGGACTCGGAATGAGGTGACTTGTGTTAGTAAAATTAATGTTGCCGCTATAATTAAATAAATAAATGAAATTGGATAACTTTTAGGTCTCCTCCGAAGAGGGGTTAGGCATAGTCTACCACGCTTGCCTAATGCGGATTGGGGACTTCACATATCTTCAAAGGATTTTAGAACCCTTTTCCGACATGCAGGTTTCCTCACGATGTTTTCCTTCACCGTTTTTAGCCAGTGGTGTTGTGAAAAATTGCACATAAATCTTTTTCATATTAAGATTTAGAGGTACAAGCCGGCCGGTTTTGAACTCGCGACCTTCTGTACGGAAGGCAAGCGCAGCGTACGTGGGCAGTAATGGGTTGTTACAGTACAGTACAGTACAGGATAACTTTTAAACACTTTTTTTAATGTATAAGAAGAATCGACTAGAATTACTACTCGCTTATACGTACTTACATCAAAGTCCAGCAGAAAATAACACGGTCATTAAGAGAATGACAGAACTATTTATTTGTAATATCTATCTGATTTTTATATATTTTGTTATCTTTTTATATAGATAACAAAATCGAGTATTAACAAGTTAAATATTTTCTAAAAAACATCTCTCCTACGACTCTTACCATGTAATATATTCAACTATTTTCCATCATTATTGTAATAGGTAAAATATAACAAAGACGTTGATTTAACATAAGCAAATACATTAATAATATTCAATATCAAAAAACTCTATGGCAACTGTCACGAAAATAACATGCCAAAATTCTAAAAATTAAAATATTAAATACAATTGCGAAAAATGTCGAAATTAAACATGAATTCAGCAAAACAATATAAAATATGGACTGCAAATATATATGGTAAAACAGTTTGGCCAAATATTACTGAAAATTAATTAAAACAGTTATGAGACGAAATCTGAAACGTCAGTGCCAGTGCCGAGAGAAAAGCGCACGATTACCACCTACTCAAGACTCGTCGCGATCGTCGAGTGAACACACGACGAGACCAAGAACACCCGACGACGAGACTCCCGCTGCGCCAACAACAACTGCGCGGCGGGGACGCCCACCGGCTCGCTTGGGACCAGCGGATCGAAATGGTCCGTCTACGGCCCCCGCTACCAGTGGTGCAGTGCGCCCACGCATGAGATGGACACAAGAAATCAATAAAAATGTCATGCGGGCGTACTACAGGGCTACGGAGGGAGGAACTAACCTCACTGCGTATCGCTCAAGAATGGTGCCTCTGTTTCAGGTTTTGTGCCCAGCTGTCGACGTCACGGTGCAACGATTAGCGGATCAGGTGCGGGCCATTCAGCGACTAAAGTTGTTGGATGAGTCTCTACTTGACCGATTGCGCAACGAAGCACTGCCTGCTCCTCCTGAACCACTACCAACACATGTGGTAAATGTCACCGTCACCCAACCTACACCACCAGTGGAGGAACTTCAGGTGCAGGCATGTGCAAATATCCAGGATGATGAGCGTTTGAGGAGCGCTCTGGAGGACTCTATGCAAGAGTTTAGGTTTGTCTCGCCATGCTCGCGGCCACGTTTACCGCGGTTGCCCATGTGTAAACGCAATGTTTCGCTAGTATTGGCCCTGGACTGCATATTAAAACCTTACTTTGAGTCAACTGTAGACCTTGTTGACACCCACTCGGTTCTGTACTGCGGTGCGGTTGCTGTATGTCGTGTGGCAGGAGTAAAATTTCCAAACCCGAACCAGACATACCGCCGACATGATGGTAAGCCGCAGTGGCAGTGCAGAATCGAGAAGCGCATAGATGCAGCCAGGACCCTTATAGCGAAGCTTATTTGCTTCCAGGCAGGCAACACGCGCCCGCGCGTAATGCGATTCGTCGACCGAGCCTTCGCTGATACCGGTGTCAGCAGGAACGACTACCTGGCTCGTGTCGTCGAGCGTGTTGACTACTGGAAGCAAAAAGTTTGCGCGTGGGCGAACCGTATTCGTCGGTACCGAATAAGATCGGAGCGGTACCGCTTGAATAGAGTCTTCCAGAGTAATCAGAGGAGTGTCTACAGAAATTGGGAGGCTTCTCGAGGAAGAGTTACCGATGGACACCCACCAGTTGATGAGGATGTCATGACCTCATTTTGGAAAAATATCTGGTCGGTGCCCATCGGTCACTCCGAGGGGGAGTGGACTGAGACGGTCGGGCGCTCGTGCGAGTCTATTACAGACATGAACACCGTAGCGATCACGCCGATTGACGTAGCTTGTGCGGTGCGTTCGGCCCCGAACTGGAAAAGTCCGGGACCGGATGGGCTGCACAGCTACTGGCTGAAATGGATACGCAACTCGCACGGGCGCATGGCTGCTCAGTTTCAACAAGCCCTTGAGTCGGGAACCCTCCCAGATTTCATGACATCAGGAGTCACTCATCTGATATACAAATCTGGCAATACCTCGGACCCAAAAAACTATAGACCAATAACATGCTTACCCACCATCTATAAGCTACTTACATCCATTCTGAGAAACAAAATTCAAATACATATCTCGGCAAACGACATAATGTCACCTTCTCAGAATGGGTGTAAGATAGGGTCTCGGGGTACAAAGGATTTGCTCCTCATTGACATGGCTATTACGCAACAAGTTCGTCGAGGCAAAAAGGGTGTCCATATGGCTTGGATAGACTATAAGAAAGCGTATGATTCGGTGCCCCATTCATGGCTAATGAGAGTTTTAGAGCTTTATAAAGTACATCCCACTCTACGCTCCTTTCTTAGCTCATGCATGGGTCAGTGGTCTACGTTTCTTCGTCAACCAGGACATATTGGATCTCCGGCCTCCCCGAGCTTGATAAGGATAAGGCGGGGTATCTTCCAGGGTGACAGTCTGAGTCCTTTGTGGTTCTGTCTGGCGCTTAATCCTCTAAGCACGTTGCTTGGAGATTCAACGCTAGGCTACCGACTCAAGAGAGGGGGTGAGCCCATTTCACATCTCTTGTACATGGATGATCTAAAATTATTTGCTTCTAAAAAATCTGACCTAATAACTTTACTCAAAATAACCGACAATTTTAGTAAAGCTATTGGAATGGAATTCGGAGTAGATAAGTGTGCGGTCATAGATATACAGAGAGGAAAAATTGTAAACTCTGAGAGTTTGCAACTTAGCCAAAGTGAGGTGCTCAGATCTCTTTCTGAGTCGGAAACTTACAAATACCTTGGAATGTTCGAAGCTTTGAGTATAGTCGATGCAGATATGAAACAATCGGTGAGGGATCGTTTCTTCGGCCGCTTGGTAAAGGTTTTGAAAAGCCTCTTATCTGGCGGAAACAAGATCCGAGCCTTCAATGGTTGGGTCATGCCTGTACTGACGTACTCCTTTGGCATTCTAAAGTGGACGCAATCGGAACTAGATGCCCTGGATAGAAAAGTTCGGCGACTGCTGACGGCATACAGGATGCACCACCCACGTTCATCTGTTATGAGGTTGTATATTCCTCGGAAGTGTGGGGGTCGTGGCATGTTAAATGTCAAGGACCTACACAACCGAGAGGTAAACAACCTTCGGGAATATTTCCTTAAGGTAAGCGTGGGTATGTACCGTAATGTAGCAGCAGTTGATAAGGGACTCACTCCGCTGTCCTTAGCGAACGAGAATTGGCGGACGCTAAAGGTAATGAGTGTGACGGATCGCACGGACGTATGGAAGAGCAAGGAACTACACGGACGGTTCTACCGGGCCCTTATGAGCCCCGATGTAGATCAGTTAGCCTCTGTATCTTGGCTACGGTACAGTAACCTCTTCGGAGAGACTGAAGGTTTTGTCTTTGCAATTATGGACGAAGTTATCATGACGAACAACTACCGAAAATATATTCTAAAGGATGGGACGGTCGACATTTGTCGGGCATGTCACCGTCCGGGAGAGTCTATTAGACATATCGTTTCCGGTTGTTCTCGTCTTGCTAACGGCGAGTACTTGCACAGGCATAACCAGGTAGCTAAGATTATCCACCAACAACTTGCTCTGAAATACGACCTTGTTGAAGCCGCTGTACCTTATTACCAGTATTGGCCTCAGCCGGTTCTCGATAATGGTCATGTAACGCTCTACTGGGACCGATCTATTATCACTGACAGGACTATTGTTGCCAATAAACCTGACATAGTGATAATAGATCGGGACGCGCATCGGGCAGTGCTGATCGATGTCACCATTCCGCATGACGAGAACCTTGTGAAGGCAGAAAAAGAAAAACAGCTAAAATATTTGGACTTGGCCCACGAGGTGACCGACATGTGGCGTGTTGAATCGACCATCATTGTTCCGATCGTTGTATCTGTGCACGGTCTAATAGCGAAAAGCTTCGACCGTCATCTTGAGAAGCTTTCGCTCCCCAGCTGGGTAAAGGGCTTGATTCAGAAGGCGGTCGTTCTTGACACGACACGTATTGTGAGGAGGTTCCTCTCTTTTGAGCCCTGACCACTGATGGCTTGGGTCGTAGACCTCGTCTTCAGTGGGCCTCTGTTTTTTATATTGTATTTTTAAATTTTATTCCTTTGTTAATTTTTTTAAAAATATAATGTAAAAAATAAGTGTAAATAAATGAATACAGGAATTCAATATCAATTTCAAGTAATCATGAATTTTGATATAACACTCAGTATAACTTGGAACTATAACAAACAAACCGTATCTAAGTAATTAGTCTAAGTAAGCACATTCGACGAACTTGCCGACGGTACAATGTCAACAGAGTTTGACGAGATTCGGTCCGAGAGGGCAGAAGGAAAGTACATATAATTATACTTTACGGAAATAATACTTATAGTTTTTTATTATTTATAATCCCTGCTGCCTTATTATCTGTCTTGTGTTATGCTTTCTCACTTAAATCTCTCAACTGATTTCGTGAAAGAGAGAAAGAACATAAACCTTTTAGTTGAAAAAGACGCAGACGAAGTTGAGCGGGCTTGCTGGTTATAAATATAATTCAAAACTAGCTTTTGCTTGTGTAAATGATATGCAAATGTATTTTACCTTCCACTCTGCCCCAAATGTTACGTTTTTGTTAGTGTCAAATTGTTAATGTAGCTTGTGCTTCCAAAATAAATAATTATTGCCATTAGGCAGATACTAACAGGCTACCCGATAATAAGTGGTTATCGTCGCTCATTGACTGCTGCAATGTAAGGGGACACTGCAAGGCTGCTACCTATGACCCATCTTGATTTTCTGATACCACATAATTATTAAGGTAGAAAAAATTGACACGATAACGTTTCTCGAACATTTGACACTCACTCCCTCGCTCGTTTAAAATCACTGTATTTTGTGTGACCGATAAAAGGTGAAGCTATGAATCTTACATTCTGTTTGGTTATGCTGTGGTTTAATGTAAACAGAGTGACGCGACTCAGTCCGATAGTACAGTACAGAAGCACAATTTTTTTTAACAGAACTAAATCTTTATACAAATCGCTATTTACGGTACGGAAAAATGAATTTATCTTAAACGATACTCGCTTCCACAAAGTTTTTTAAGAGAATTTATATTTCCTATAAATTCTCTTACCTACGTGAGATATGTGTATATTATTGAGCAGAAATTATTTATTATTCTATCAGGCAGAAGTTAATATACCAGATGAGAAAGAATATAGGTAGACATGAAGTAATATATCGTATCTGTGACGTCATCATAATATTGTTATGAAAGTTTTTAATACTTCTGTTTACTAAGAATTCTGTGCGGAGGAGCTCTTTAATATTGTGTGTATAATCGACTGCAGAAACTTCAGTGTACACCCTGGGTAGGAACAAGTTTGCTTGTGGCCAGAATCGGCGAATGCACTGTATAACTCGATTATTATCGGCTTCCCAATGAAGATCATAGCGACTTAGGCCATGCATTTAAGTTGAAGTCTGTTAAGGGGTCACTAATAAATTATATAACATGTTGAGGATATAGGTAAGATCTGTGGTATTGTGCAGCAAAATGTAGGAACTAGGTACTGTTAGATTTCATAAGTCTTCTGACGTCACATTTATAATGTTATTTTGTTATTTATCAGTATTAGATTGTCCAATATTGACTACTACTACCGTGAATACTAAAGGGGCACATCAGAAAGAACACCAAGCGTAACAAAGTGGGATATAGGGATAAAAAACCACAAAACTACTTTGACGTACTTCATGGTCCTAAATAAACAAGATAACCCTTAAAACCTAAGTCGTGAATACTTCGAAATCCCTTTTTAGACGGAAACTGAAACTTCGCCAGCGGTCATAGCATTAGTTCATGTATTTGCAGTGCTCCCTCTAATGGTCTCGCTGTACTTGCAATATATCGCTCGACCAGCTTTTATTGCGCGCCGAGATTATTTAAACGGCCTGAGGGAACGGGAGAGCTATAATTCCCGAGAATACCAGCTCCTTCGAACACATTTAGTCTCCAGTAACGAGATGTTCCTTTATAATTTTAATCTCAAGGTTTTAATCCGTTATTTTTGTAGCGGCCATTAAATTCCGCGCCATTTCAAAAACTTTTTATCGCTAGCTTACAGACGACAACGGTATTATAAAAATACCTCATATTAACACAAACTTTTCCTATTTAATACAGCCTCCGGGCAAGTTGCGAACTCCTCCCATTTACTCCCTCTTGAATTACCATTTACGATAGTATGCTTGAAAGTATTGTGGAAGTTTGTTCGAACGTCAAAACTGTTCCCGGAGGAGCGATGACCTTTGTACTTATAAAGACGCCTCAAGCCCTGCAATCTATATAAATTACGGGAAATCTTTTAAACTTGTAAAATTGTAGAGGAATTTAAAAGGGTAGAAGTAAAATTTTACAGAAAATGAGAGTTGCCGACTTAAATTTTAGACTAGACCAAAAATAGAAGTCAAATCTTAACTACATTATATCTAAAAGTTTAAAAAGAATAGATACCAACTTTCATACAAAAAAGGGTACCATTGAAATCAGTTTCTCAGAATAAAATCTAGGCAAACACGTACAGCAAATCGTGAGATATTATGCACGAAAACTAACATTTCAATCATAGCTAAAAATTACTTGTCGGATCTTGATTTAATTAGAGTGACATCTCATCTTTTGCATCTAATATATAAAATTCTCGTGTTTTCGTTGCCATACTCCCCCAAACGGCTTGACCGATTTTGATGAAATTTTTTGTGCTTATCCGGTATCTATGAGAATCGGCCAACATCTATTTTTCATCCCCCTAAATGTCACGGGCAGTCCACCCCTAAATGGCAAAACAACCTTTGCCGAATCAGCTAGTAATAATATAAAAATCATTCGTATCAATGCATATTTATACGAGGACGACAATAAAAATAATTTCATTTAATCTCCTTTTTTGAGATCAAAAACACAGAGGATCACGGGCCTAACTTTATTTATGTACTTGCTCGGCTTCAGACGCAATATTGTCAGCTTCTTAAAGACTTAAAGATACACTTTGTTACAAAGTAGTTTCCTTCGGCTCAAAAACAAACTTTATCGCTATTTGTTCCTTAAGATATCCTCTTAAAGAATACACGAAAAGTCAATTATGGAGCTAGAAGTTTCTACAGCGTTCGAAAACAAGCAACTTGAGAGTTACGAGCTTCGATTAAAATCATCGTGTCGATACTCCAACATCGGAAAATTGTTGCCGAGAACGTTTTATAAAGTTATACAATTTGTAGTCTTGAATTTTATAGCTAAAACATTTAATGCTAACAAATCTAGGTAAAGTTTTATTGGGCCAATTATAAATTTCGATGACTGAAAGACATACTGGAATTTAATTAAAACTGTTCTAATTTTGTACTTTAGTAATGTATCTTAGTAGTATAATGATTTATATCCAAAAGTTTAATTATGACTTGAAATTTCTATACAAGTTTTTACTATTTAATTAATTATATTACGATTAAATTCAAAGATACAGAGTACTGGAAAACCATATTAAACATGGTGCGGTTCGCCAGTTCTCTTTCTTGAACTTGGCTTGACACGCTGCCGCGTGTCTAGATCACTATGATCGTCATTTCATAAACATTAAGTGGCAATAGACTATAGAGGATAGTAATCAATTAATTAATAATTATGTACATTGAAGAAAAATCTTTACCATTCAATCTTGACGAATCATTGCTGGCTTGAACATTTATAATTTAGAATTAGAGAAGATTATGTTTTCAGCTTAATACTAAAATATTTTGATAGTTGCTCTGTTCTAGCGATTTCTAAGCCGCTTAAGCTGTAATAACTTTCTTTTCAATTAAGATAGGGTATGATCTTCGCCATCTTACTAATCTCTTAGACAGTTATAAGTTATAACTGATTTTAAGCCGTCCGTCCGAGCAATGGACACGTTCGTTTTCTTTGAGATATGAATTTGAGAAAACAATTACACTCTCACTTAACTTAATAAATATTAAGTAAAACAATGAATTTATAAATACCTTTTATTACATGTTACAAGTTTATATCACGGTTTTTTTTTTCTTAATTCCTAATTTGAAATGTACTCGCATTGTCTATAGTCCACACAGCCAGTTACAATGTCATTCTGTACAGTTTTATATACAAATCCAATATATTCGGTTCAGATAAGCGTTTAAGTGGTAATTTATGAATAGATTGCCTCCGTTCGTGGGTTGTACCTACGTACTATTACAGGCTCTGCTTCGGAAATTTGCATTTTTATTACCCAACGAACTATTTGTGCGGTGGAGACATTTTGCGAGACTTCGGTAGGTTTTATTTTAATTTAGAACAAAGTTAAGGATAAAATATAGTTAGTAGTTTTAAAAACATTTTTAAGGTATTTAATTCTACATTCTGTATTAATAATGTAGGCTACCTATATTATAATGTAGTTTAGTATTCTATTTTATTCACCAATTGTGGGTACAGTGGACTTATGGCCAAAGGGAGATCTCCGACCGGGCGAGGTAGTGTATGCCCGTTCAGGCCGAAGCCCACTGTAGTAGATTTCAGATGTCGTATATATGGAAAGATTTTTGCAAATGTTGTAACCGCTATTCAGGATCTCGTGCGCCATTATTGGTCGCCACAAAGAATATTTTCTTTTAGACGATCTTAAAATTAGGTTGATCCGGACCTTACCCAGTCTACCACACGGTGGTTTTCATTTTGCATAGATTTTGTTCCCTTTCATCTTGTAAGACAGTAAAATCTAACATTAATATACTGTGATGTGTCAAATTGTTTAATAAAAATAACAAAAAACATCCCCAAAATTATTTACTAAATCTAAAATTAGACACTTCATTACACTCGGCAAAAAATCCCAACAATACAAATTAAATTTTCACGCCATTCCTAGATACGAGCTCGCACCGAGTAATTCCCACAAGCTTGAAAATACTGATATTGTCTTTGATAAAAAATAACTAGATAACAATTGGAGTGTAGAAATGGTACAAAATAAACACTTTAATCAAGAAATCTGCTTTTTAACCAAGTGACTGTAATTTCACATTCTGACATAATTTGGTGTTACATATTTTTCTTGCGAAAACGTATCCTAATTATTTTCCTAAACGTTTGTAAAAATTCGTATTTTTTTTATTTCTTAGATTTTAATCAAGTCAAGTAATCCAGAGATTCATTTATATACAGGGTGATTTCCTAGTGCGGGTACATATTGAAGGTCATGGTAGCTGATGGTTATAACGACCAGTCAAAATATTATTATCAAAGAATATGGCTTAATGTCTTAGTAATCGCAACTTAAAAATATGATGGGTGCGGCGGAGGTGTGGGGTGCGCGAGATCACTAGAGGTCGTTAGTCAACACTCCTTAAGCCGAAATTGCTTATGTTTGAGGTAGTTCTGTCGAATTTAGATTTAAAAAAAAAAAAAAAAAAATTGTAATTTTACTTATTTTTTTTAATATTCCGTATTAGAACAGAGTACTCATCACCCTCCTGCAATATGTACCCTGTCTAACAAATCACTCTGTAGAGACTATTAGAGACACAGTTTTCTAACGCTTTGTTCAGAACTGTGTATCTCTATACATTTGATCGTAGAATAACGTTGAAAATTTTTAAAGTTTTTGGCACACGTTTATTTTGTTGTGCAATTTCAGCGGCTACTTTGCCCGGTTATAAAGTCAAGTTATTAATTACCCTTTGTGTGTTATATTTACGAGATTTTTAACCGAGACGACGCTAATAAAAGTTCAAAGGTGAAACTTTACTTGTTAAGTTTATGTTATGGTTCACTCGATTATTTTAAACGGTTTTTGTGCGATAATTTTGTGCTTAGGGGATATAAAGGTTTTCAGGGATGGCGTAAATATTACACATATCAAGTGAAGGATTTTGTTGAACTTGTCCTTCTTAAAACGCGTTAACCTTCCGTAAACCTTCTTATCGCGCGTTGTAAAAGGGGGCTAGACGGAAAAAAATCTTACGAAAAGTTGTCACGACACTTTTTTTTAGATGATTATCGCTAGATGGCGCTGTGATCAAAATCTTTTAAAACAATTCCCTATTTTGTTTTATATGTTTAATGCTAGATGACGCTGTGATCAAAATATTTTAAAACACGTTCCTTATCGCGCGTTACGATTGGAAATAATTTTTATGAGATACGTTTTAATCGAAAGGAACTTCGTTCTATCCGGATGTCCCGTGACCTCTCAAGTTTTTTTTATTATTTTTAATTTCGTTACTGAAAATATGTTTACACTCATTTTTCTTACAAGAGCAAAAGTAACTATTATAATTTTCACTTACGCTATTACTAAACGGGTTCTTACCACGACTATTTTAAATGAGCGATCCCGATATCGACTGAGTACTGCGGGTAGGTCATTTAAGTCTTCCCGTGAAATATTGGGATCGCTCAATTAATAATAATCGTGGTTAGAACCCATTTAGTAATAGTGTAAGTGATGTAGATAACCGCGAGTGTTTAAAGACATTTCTTAAAATTTCTGCAGTACATTTGGTTGATTTGTAAACAATGCTTTGCACATTTATTAAATTTGTAGGCGCGTATGAAAAATGACATTGACAAGAGTGACAGTTGGTATGTTCGCTCTGGCGGAGCGTCGAGTCTGTGGTAGCGGGACGGCCATCTTTTATACGGACTTGTTGGAGAGCGGTCGCCAGCGCACCACTTGGTCGACGAATCGCTATCTGTCGCCTCAATCTTTAATTATTTTAAACTGATTAACGTTAATTAGAATATTGTTTGTAAAAGATTATTCAACTGTAAAGTTATTTCGAAGAAGTAAACGGTTTAAGTTTTGAAGGCCATCCGTTTCATTCAAATCATCTTTATTTGGACTACCCACGCCATAAGCAACACAATGGATTCTGATAAAAGCGCGCTCGATAGCGCTTTCATCAGAAGTGGGATCGAATCTCGGGCCTTGCCGACGTGCTATCTAAACGACCAAGATGGATTACCGTGGATTAAGATGGATTAACGCGAATTAAGGTGGATTAACGCGGATTAAGGTGCATTAACGCGGATTGAAGAATTCAGTGTGCAAAGAAGCGCATACAGAGCAATTTAAAGGAGTTCAAAGCACAGTTTGGACGTGGTTCTACCTGGTGTCTAAAAACTAAGCATCTAATCATGTTTTCAGATAAGTTATTTCAAAATGACAGACTACATTTGCAACAGTGAATGGAAAGACAGGTTATTATGGTGATATCTGTGGAGCTGGTAATCAGACATGGGCAAACCTGAATTAATTGAATATTGCAAACGGTGAACGTAATCACGGAAGTTATCAATATAGTAGAATTGGAAGTGGCCGTTAGACATGGCTAAAGGTAAAAAGGTATTGGGTGGTTCGAAAAAGACACTCGAGGACGCGTGTCTCGCAGGAAGGCCGAGGCATAGCCGCTCAGAAGCAGTTAATACCTAAATCAGAGAAAGAAAAGAGGAAATAAAGAAAAAGAAAGAGAAAGAAAAAAAAAACCGCTTTTGCAACTTTTACTAAAATGTTTTTGTTTTTTTGCAGCGCAGTCATGTTGTATCAGCTGAAGTACAAAAATGAAGCAAAGCATTCGGATGTAAGAACTGCCGCAAATCTGTTAAGCAGTATGGAAACAATGGTCAGCCTGGGCGTGTGGCGACTGTATGTCCAGACGAGAAAAGTGGCAATGTAGTTGCAGTCAAGGAGGTCCATCAGTGTGAGCACCGCCCCTCCTGGAGCTTCTTGGTGCCATATTTTGGTGAGCGAGTTCCTTTTATTTGATAGTGGCTCTTGTTACATTGGTTATTGTGAGCTTTTGAAAGTGCCCGAATGAAGGGACAGTGTCATCCGGGCCACACCCATTGGGGTTGGTTAAAAGGATACACTCGTCCGGTCCAGAAGTGTAGTTCATTTTACAGTTTATCCTGGTCGAAGGGACAGTGTCGTCCGGGCCACACCCATTGGGGTTGGTTGAAGGGACACACTCGTCCGGTCCAGATGTGGTAGTTTATCCTGGTCGAAGGGACAGTGTCGTCCGGGCCACACCCATTGGGGTTGGTTGAAAGGATACACTCGTCCGGTCCAGAAGTGTAGTTCATTTTACAGTTTATCCTGGTCGAAGGGACAGTGTCGTCCGGGCCACACCCATTGGGGTTGGTTGAAGGGACACACTCGTCCGGTCCAGATGTGGTAGTTTATCCTGGTCGAAGGGACAGTGTCGTCCGGGCCACACCCATTGGGGTTGGTTGAAGGGACACACTCGTCCGGTCCAGATGTGGTAGTTTATCCTGGTCGAAGGGATAGTGTCGTCCGGGCCACACCCATTGGGGTTGGTTGAAGGGATGCACTCGTCCGGTCCAGATGTGGTGTTCATTTTACAGTTTATCCTGGTCGAAGGGACAGTGTCGTCCGGGCCACGCCTATTGAGGGTGGTTGAAGGGATGCACTCGTCCGGTCCAGATGTGGTGTTCATTTTACGGTTTAGCCTGGTCGAAGGGACAGTGTCGTCCGGGCCACGACTATTGAGGGTGGTTGAAGGGATGCACTCGTCCGGTTCAGATGTGGTGTTCATTTTACGGTTTAGCCTGATCGAAGGAACATTGTCATCCGGGCCAGAATATTGCTGGTTGAAGGGATACACATGTTCGGTTTAATGTCTTAACGTGGTTTACTTTGTGTTTGATGCTACAACTGAAAATCCATTTAAAGTCCTGAATGTAGTCAGGATGGGCGAGCGGATGTCTTGGTGATTAGACATTGTTGGTTTCAGGAGTACAATAACGCCCGAGGACGGTCGTATGTCAGTCTGGCCGTGTAGGCGCGTATGAAAAATGACATTGACAAGAGTGACAGTTGGTATGTTCGCTCTGGCGGAGCGTCGAGTCTGTGGTAGCGGGACGGCCATCTTTTATACGGACTTGTTGGAGAGCGGTCGCCAGCGCACCACTTGGTCGACGAATCGCTATCTGTCGCCTCAATCTTTAATTATTTTAAACTGATTAACGTTAATTAGAATATTGTTTGTAAAAGATTATTCAACTGTAAAGTTATTTCGAAGAAGTAAACGGTTTAAGTTTTGAAGGCCATCCGTTTCATTCAAATCATCTTTATTTGGACTACCCACGCCATAAGCAACACAATGGATTCTGATAAAAGCGCGCTCGATAGCGCTTTCAAATTAATTTATTTTATCATTATCTATAGGCTTTTAGGCAAAGTCAGAGTTAGTAAATAAAATAAATAAAGAAGAAGGCAAGCTGTTTTTCATACTAAAAATTTTACTGCACATTTATGATCATTTAGCAGATATTTCACTTCACCTTATAAAACGCCATAAAAGTCTTATTTTCCGGGAAAATTCCAGTTTATTTCCTCATCATGCCTAAGCCCTGTTTAACGAGCACACGTCTCTCCTGGCGTATAGGTGACGTTTCAAATGACACGTTCTGAACCCAGATATACTGAAGTACTGAGCTTTTTATCTCGTTTTACTTTCACAGTCTCGTTTTATGAGTTCTTATTTACATAGCTTACAAGATTGACTGGTTAATAGCTTGATTATTTCGTTTGTGAAATGTATGGTGTAACAAAAAATAACGAAGTTTTTTTTATTGCCATGTAGGCAGGAGAGCCAACGGCCCACCTGATAGGAAGTGGTTACCGTCGCTCATGAACCTCTGCAATGTTAGGGGACACTGAGGGGTCGCTACCTACGACCTAACTTTAAGGACCATCCTCAAGCCTCGTTTGAAGAAGGACAATTCGTAGCGCTCAGGGAATACCGAGGATTTTTATCGATAAGACAAAAATACTTTTTGTACTAATGGTCCTTAGGCTAATTTTGGAAGCAGGAATAGTCCATCACACTTATCGTATGCGGGTTTGGTACTTCACACAAGGATTAAAAACCTATTAGGGACATGCATGTTTCGTTACGATTTTATGAACGGTTGTGTTGTGTTAAAGTACAAAAATCTTATTAAATTAAATGTTAATTCAGATAGAAAAGTTGATGATAATAATCTAACTAACCTAAAATACCGCTAAAGATTTTCAAAAACTGAGCCAAAAACAACAGCAAAACTTTTCAATAAATAAAACTAATTTATTAATTTAAAAAAAGCCTCATACTGAAATTCTCATGTGTAGAGTGTTAATGGAACGGCAGCATTTAATTTTAGTCAGTATGAAAACCACTTAGCCATTAATAACAAATATTTCAACGGACAAACTTGTTCATTAAAACTAGGAACGGAGTTTGAGCCTCTACTCATCGAAATTGTTCTACATAAAATTTCCAAAAGTTAAGTTAATTTTCGAGGAATGAGAATTTGTTTGAGCGTGTATGTAGTGTGTCCGTGAACAAATGCGTGCGTGTGTGTTACCGAACTATCTTTATGGACTATTTTAACCTCATTTTAAGAAATGTGTGTGTCAATCAATTTTTTTAAGTTGAAGCTGAAAGATCACCTAATGTGAAATAATCACCCTTGTATATTTGAAAGGCCGATTTTAGTGCTTCTCGACGACCTACTTTTTCACAATTTATTCTATCCTGTTGACGAACGTGAACCTGAATAACAAATAGTGTGTCACGTGAAAAAAACAAAACATTAGTCGTTGCTAGATCACAGGCTTAGCGCGAAGTACAGAACATTTTATTTATTTAAAAAATACTTTTTATAGTGAAGATTTAATTGAAGCTAGAACTATGACGGAAGTGCAATAATTATTGATACAAGTTCATTTTTCATGATGCACTTATTTTTTTGATTTCAAAAATAGAATAAAAATAGTTTTTCAGTCAGTAACTTACGCTCAACCTCTACCGAACTACGGTGCAGACTTAAAAATTGCAGTCACATTTAAAACTCGACCCCTTTTCATTGGACGGTTTCCGTCTTTCATACAGAGAGCAACGGGAAAATACTTTCATGAAAAAGATACTATCTTTTACAGCCTTTTTACACTTTAATTCCACGTTTCAGTATTTTATGAACGCGACTGAATAAATAAAATACTGCTTCAAAAGGTTTTTGAAAATATATCTGTAACAAACTGAAAAGAAAATCGGGAGTATAAATTGAACATATGAAAACCTGTAAAAAGATGCCCCGGTCTATTTTTAATTTTATAGGCCGCAATTCTGAATTAGCAAAATTACTTTACTTTATTCTTTATTGTACACAAAAAGCAACAAAACAGATAACACAAATAACATGAAAAAAGCAGGTACAATGGCGAGCTTAACTCATATTTGAGTTTTCTTCCAGCAAACCAGGTATTGGTAATTACCCAAAAATTGTCTGCAAATGCTATTTATTTTAATTTAGACTCTTGTAAATCGTTTTCAATTTGAAATAAAATGTTATTGTCCATGTAATTTCCATGAATGCAACTTCATAAAATATGAATAGCACAAAATTAAATAACAAAATTATGTGTAAAACAAAAACAATACCCAAAGGTTCGTAAAAATACACTTGTCGCAAATTAAACATTATATATCAGGCACAATAACATAAACTGGATAAATTTAAGCCTATAAAAGAGTCCCGACCTATATAAAATTTTAATCGACAAAACAGCGATAAAAATTCGAAATCTCTGCTAATGAATGCCATATTAGGTCATATTAGACAATAGCTCAAAAGACATGCAAGTTTCCTGAATACTTCAAAATTAAAATGCTATATTTTGAGATATGGACTGTGTGTGCATCCTTTCTGTTTTGATTAAAACATTATTTAGATTCAAGTAATTTCTACAAACGCAATTTAGAAATGCAAATAGCACCAATTACAAAATAAGTTGTACTTAAACGAAAGTAATTTAACACATATACGTTCATAAAAAAACAGATACAAATTAAACAGTATATCAGGCACAATAACATAAACCGGACAAATTAAAACCTATAAAACAGTCCCCGACCTATAAAACATCCGAATCGACAAAATGGCGATAAAAATTCGAAATCTCCGCTAATCAATGTCATATTAGACAATAACTCGAAAAAACATTAGGGCTCCCTATTGTCCCGTAGGCGTCCCGAAACGCTCGTTATACGCGTCCTAATTGTTTTTAAATAACCACTTCGCTTTTTGTTTGTACTTTGCTTTTAAATTAAGGGTCGGATCGTAGGCGAACCCGTTTGGTAGAAAAGTGAGAGAATCTTTTAGATGGTGTTTTGGTTTTAGACTAAAGTCCTGTTAAACTGAGGGATTATAACTTTAAAAGCAGGCTCATTTAGAACTGATTATTTTTCGCCAATGAATTGATTCTTACTAATAAAATTTCACAAGAGGCAGAATAAAAATCTTGACTGTTGATGAGCATTTCCTCCCATATGTAGTTTCAAAGGCGGTATTTTAGTCTAAGTGGTAAAAAGACAAGCTAAGAATTACAAATATCATTAAACGTAATTACAAAACAAACAAATAACGTTTGTGTAAAACATTTATACTCCATATCAAAGAAATTTACTGAAACAAAACAATTATTTCCTTTTACCTCAAAATTAAACTCACTTTTAAATTCCACAATGTTATTTCACAAACCTAAAGCGTTATTCAATAGCTTTGCCTCTGTGTACTGGATATTCTAATAAAACAGAGTAAGCACAGCTATTGATGTCGGGTGCAGGTGTAACATGCAAACGCGCGTCGGATGTAGGTAATTTTCTGTTATTTCTCGTTTAATGCTCGTGCGAGAGCCAGCAGCATGTATTTTGCATACGGTATTACATTTCGAAATGTTAAAGTTTGTTTTAATTTACTGTTAGAACAATAAGTAAATAGTTATGTCTTTTTGTAGTAATGATTGCAACACGTCTGTTAGTATTTTGGAATATATACTGAGTTTATAAAGGTGAATATCATCAAAGAAAAACCCAAAAAATACTGATTAAAACACTATATTGTAAAATTCAAATACGTTAGTCGAGTGACACTAATCTTTGAATTAAGGACTTTAAACAGACCTTTAAAAACAGTGACTACCCAAGTAAGTCGACGAAGGTAGAGTAGATTTCCGAACTTCATCAAAGTAGAATTTATTTTCAGGTCTAAAATCTGTCGGCACATTAAGAGTACAATTAAATGTTCCTTTAGAAAAGTTTAAAAACGATACAAAATTATATTCATCTGTACTAATATTATAAAACTGCAGATTTTGTTTGTTTGTTTGAATGCGCTAATCTCAGGAACTACTGGTCCGATTTGAAAAATTTGAAAGTTGGAAGGTCCATTTATCGAGGAAGGACGCAGACCAAATTACGTGGTTCACCTAGTCTAAGATAAAAATAGAATTTATTTCCGGGTTCAATAAAAATAAAAACTCAAGAATTAAACGTTTCCTTTATAGAATCTTAAAAAGGATACAAAATTATATTGATCTAAGAATAGTGGGTAGAGATACTCCGATGGTGATGGATCGTACCGCCGTCAATCTCAAATGTCGCCCTCAATCTGTCCGGAGACGGTCTTCGGGAAAACATAAAAATGCTAAAAAGGGACATTTACAATGGAGTTGTATCAAAGAGTAAGCTTTTTTGTTTAAAATGAATTTATTATTTCTTGGAGTATTATGAAACTTAATGTTACAGTAAGTCTATTAGGCATAAAAGATCGTTAAAAAAAATAAGTGTACTTTTGAGCTTCTTATAATTAAAATGCCGATGGGGCCGAAAAGTTATGGAGTGGCGGCCACGAACCGGTAAGCGCAACCCCCGCAAGGTGGACTGACGACCTGGTCAAGATCGCGGGAGGTCACTGGATGCAGATGGCGCAGGACCGGTCGATGTGGTGAGGTTTGGGGAACCCTACATCCAGCAGTGGATGTCTATAGGCTGATGATGATGACGATGATGATGATGATAATTAAAATATTCACCAGACTAGTAATGATTTCATGGAAGTGTTTTAAGATAACCCTGGCAGTATAGACGTCCAGTAGTGACGGTAACTACTTATTAAGCATTTACATTATGTATCCTCGTACAACTAAATTCAATAAAAAACTAGAATTACACTTTAAACGACTTATTTTTCTTGTTCTAAATTAACAAAATCGAATAAGTTTTCGAATAATTTCGCCTAAATACAGTTCGGAAACTTAATGCCCAACAGAAATATTCAGCGCTCGGAATTTTCCATTTGAAACAAACGAACATTTTGACAGAATTCTCGTTTCGGAAGGTGAGGTCTTTGTTCAAAACAAAAAATTAACTGCGAATAATTTACATCTAACGAAAGATATTAAAATTATAATTGTTTTGGCGAAAGTATTTTCACTGTACATTTTATTTATATAAGCAATATTTGGCGATAATTTACACAAGTATATAATTATCTTCCTTAGTCCTCTTATCATCATATTATCATGCTTAGGCTTAGACAATTCCAATTGGTTACAAATAAAGATTTTCTCTAGAGTTAAAGTAAACTGAGTCGAAATCTAGCATTAAAAAAATCGTGCATAACCTCGAAAGATGATTTCTCCCACATATTTTAGTAGTTGTGGATTTACATAAAGTTTGAAAATTAAGGCACGACTTTCAGTGCATAAACTACACAACATTAAAAAAAAAAAAATTTGAGAGGTGTCATGGGACACCCGAATAGAACGAAGTTCCTTTCGATTAAAAGATATCTTACAATTTTTTTTCCTAATTTCATCTAAAACAAAAATAAGGAACGTGTTTTAAAATATTTTGATCACAGCGCCATCTAGCGATAGTCATCTAAAACAAAAAAGTGTCGTGACAACTTTTCGTAAGATTTTTTTCCGTCTAGCCCCCTTTCGATAACGCACTTTGTTCCAACAACATCTTCTCATTCTTTTTAAAAGTTGATCCAAAAACCTCAAGGATCATTTTCTCTTCTAAGAAAAATAAACCCAGCTACAATAACGAGGAAATATAAATAAGTTTCCTCGCTTTCTGAACCAAAGAAAACCAACTAAATAGGTATACTTCGGTTTCGATTCCACGAGGCACTTAAACTGAACTAAATATATTAGACACATGCTTGAGAATTCTCACATGTGCGCTCGATGTTCTCAGTACTCTTACTCTTTCATATTGAAAGTTTATGTAATATATTAATGAAAAACTAAGCTTTTACTAACACACTTATGAAGGATATTAGTAAAGTTGTGATGAGTGAAAAATACGCTTGAAAAATTGGAGAATGAATATCAATCAATTTTTAAATTTATTTGTTTGCGTACGGTGAAAAAATTAAAATAAAAAAGCCTTACCTAAACCTGACATGACCCTTAATTTTAAAAAATACTGTTAGGTTACTGTAAGATTCAATTTGGTTAAAATAAATAGGTTGTCAAGCAACAGGCAAGCGCAGTGTGGGACGACCAGCTGCAAGGTGGACGGATGATCTTGTTAAGATCGCAGGAACACGTCGGATGCAGGCCGCTACCAACCGGTCGCATTGGAAATTCTTGGGGGAGGCCTATGTATGATGAAACAGGTTGTCTATTTTTCTACTGGCCCATGTTTCTACATTAATCCAAAGTGGAACAGTAGGAATTATCTTTACTCTAAACTTCGCAGAAATAAATCCAAAAATAATACATTTCTAAAAGAAAATTCGTTCATAAATTTAATAACTCATTGCTTGTTATAAATATTACGCCAGACTAGTTAATATGAAGCCCTTGACAAACAACCCAAGCTGGTCCTCAGATGAAATCTCATCTCTCGATGCCTCACTTCATTTTTTATGTACAAAGGTTTAGATTAAAGTGCAAGAAGCGGAAAATTCAAACTCGGACTAGTTTCTCTTTGGTACGTTCCAGTAAATACAGGTAATATAAATGTAAATCGTATAAATAAAGTTGTGTGATGTTTTTGACGTATGAGATTCTAGGGGCAACACATGTTGTCTCACTCAAGTGTAAACTTATAAGCGAGATGGAAAATGTGACTTGTAAAGTTTGTATAAAGTACTAACTACTATTTACTACTGTACAATAGTTGTATAGGGGCAATTTTTCAATCAGAGAATCTGGCCTACAGTTTCAAGCCCATAACCCTATGAAAACATGTTACTGTGTATGCCTTTTTCTATGTTATTTATTAGTCACCGGTTCATTGTCTGTTGACCTGGCTTGTATTATATGAAGGACTCCTGCACCCGTGATACAGTTTCTACTAGTACGGGCTCAGACGTTCCTTCCCACTATAAGCTTACATGTATCGTCGGTTTGATTTGGTTCACCTTAGTTAGTCTATGTGGGAAATTTATATGTAACACTTATTAATATCTGATCAATAAATACTTTTTCATTTTTTCATTTTTCAAGCATGATTTTATAGAAATGCATAGTTAGACTGTAATTTCTCTTATTCTAATAACAATACAATATTAACGATGTCTCATGTATCGTAATCTAATCTCATACGAAATCTTTCAACTTATATTTATCATTTTATGAGTCTTATTTTTATTTTTTCTTAAAATACCTCTGAACTTCGACATAGTGTAAGAAGCTTAGAGCTTACGTATTGATGTTTCAAAGTTTTTCAATTGATAAACATTTTATTCAGCCAATACTTTCTTATTTCTATTTAAATTTTCTATTAAGAACAAGGGCGTCTTCGATGTTTTCTCACAAAGTTATCTTGCTATAGTTGCAATAGTTGTTTCGGGGGTGACGGGGCGATACGTGAGCGACAATCGCGAACGCGTCCTGTCACCCCTACCAGTCTCGTGCCGGGTTCTTTCCTGGCCGGGGATCGGACGTCGAGCGTGAGCGGCGGGAGGTTTTAGTGCGGTTCGACACCCACATACCCCACTCGCGGGGCGAGTGGAAGTCCGGCGATTTCCTTCCGTACAAAAAAAAAAAAAAAATCAATAGTTGTTTGGTTTCAATAATGCAAATGAGATTACAAAGTTGTGAAATAGTCTGAAGGTAAAATCAAAGTTATTTAAAGAATATTTAATCAAAGGAATAGAATATTACTTTGTATTGATTTCTTCTCGTGGGGGGTCTACCAACGTTGCGCTTACCGGTTCGTGGCCGCCACTCCAGAACTTCGACGATCTGGTCAAGATGGCGGGAGGTCACTGGATGCAGATGGCGCAGGACCGGTCGATGTGGCGAGGTTTGGGGGAGGCCTATGTCCAGCAGTGGACGTCTAAAGGCTGATGATGATGATGATGATTGATTTCTTACCGTTTTAAGATAAGATTAAGATAATTTAAAGAAGACTAGTGTGGAATATAATGCACTGTTATATTCAGACCAGAATTGCAATAAAATTTTGAAAGGACTTGTTTTATCCCATATTTTATATCTAAAAACTTTGGGTTTAAGTTTCCGAAAGCGTTGAATGCTGTTTATGGAAAGTTTTTGAATTAGTTTTATAAGTAACTTAATTGCGTTCTCTACAGGTTTTCCTTCATCTATTTCAAGAAGAAAAGGATCAAAGTAATCTCATCTTTAGTAATACACATAATTTTAGAAAGAAATATCGCTGTTAACTAAATTTCACTGCCAATTCTCTGTATTCACTATCCATGCTTCGATACAATTTACTTATTATACGATATTTTAGTATTTATCTCCAAATGAATCGTATGTTTATTCAAACACTAAATTCTATCATTTTTCAAACATATTTTGAACACAAAAGTCGCAATATAAATAAACTAGATCCATTTAGAAAAATGACATTCATTTCTAAAATTATTTTTCGAATATTACATGAAGACTAGCTTTAACGAAAATCGAAACCTAGCTCATGCATCGAGGACTCAAAATCGCTTGCTATCGACATTTTCAAATATGTATTGAAAAGATATTTCAGAGATGATAAAATACTTGAAACATCGCAGAGAAAATGTAGTTTAACGGATGCTTACTGTGAATAAGGCTCTCTGTAGAGAAAACGTGACTAAGAGCACAAAGCTTCACATATACAGAGATAAATTATGAAGTAGACTTAGGTAGGTAGTTTAAATTATATTTTGAAACATAAACAAAAATGCTTATACGGAATTAATTGCTAGAAAACTTTTAAATACAAGCTTGGAAGATCTTGGATATTATGCACAAGAAGAGTGCTAGCAAAACAAGTCCAAGCATAAATCTTTCATATTTAGTACAGGGGTAAGGCTACCTTCCTTCATCGTATCCTCCTCAATATATATGGTATCATATTATTACATTGTCACGCGACATACACAAATTTTAGATCAATTGGAAACAAAGAAGTTAATCAAATTTAACTTGTAAGATTCCACCCGAACTTACATAGTTACATAGGTACGTCTTGTGTAAGGTGAAAAGTTTTTAATTAAATAGATTCATCAATAACAATTTCTCTTCATTTCTATATATCAGATAGACTACCAGCTGAAAACAAAAAGAAATGAAAAGCTAGAGAGTCATAAAGACCGAGAACGTTCTTGGAAACAATTGAGCATCGCACAAAAGACACCTCGCCAGAGCTCCCCACGATTAATAGCAGTCATATCCCGTTTAATTATTTTAGGGAATTCACCCTTAAGCTTTAAGGAATGTCTGCGTTACTTTCCTCGCTTATGTGTGAAGAATTTTAATAGGTGCATGTGAGCCTGACAAAATTAATGTATGTACGTGGCGTCTCCCTAATTTGTTGACTTTCATGAGAGGGGTTTTTTCATGACCGTTATCTTGCTGGTGAATATGTTTTTTTATGTAATTTACATGTTAATGTAAGTTTTGGCGTGGTGAATTTAAATTATACGTTTTAGGGTTATCTTAGTATATAAATGAGTGTATTGTAAAGTTAATTTCACTAATTTATTTTCTTTTTGCTCTTGTTTAAATAGGTAAATCAAAGAATCATTTTGATGGTGATTAGATGTCAATATATCACATTCGCTATTTATTAAGAAAATTGAGGTTTTTTTGGACGTTTGGGAATCGCGGACACCTACACCACAGATGGTGTATGTGGGAGTCGTATCGCACTCAAACCTCCTGAAACTCATAATGAGTGGAAAAGCCCGGCACGATGGAGAACGGAGATCGCAGATTCTACCCAAATAAAATACGTCATACATTCCAAATAGAAGCATTTAAAAATAAATCGTATACGTCATCCCTTCCTCTAACAAAGAGATCTGCGTATCAAAACTAGGGACAAGGAAAAACGAGAAATCCACGTCGCGAGACACAATGACCACTCCCAAAATATTCGTATTAGGGCCATGTTATATTGCTCCAAAGACGAACGTGGGATTTGCCTATCGCAGGCAATCGCGGACTGTAAGCCACTTTAAGTATTCCTCTAAATCCGGCCCCAGGGATCTTGCAAAATCTTTGTCCGGATCTTTTCAATGAAATTCAATTTCCTCGGATGCGCACATTTGTTTGCTTTTTTTGTTCTTATACGATAACTCGGATATTTGTTTCGGATTTTTTTGCTTTGATTTTGTGTTGGGATTGTGCAACTTTATTTCCGATTCGGTGGAGATTTGATGGGGCTTTGTGATGTAAGTTACTTTGTCAGTAAAATTGTAGGTAGTCAAATAAATCTATCAACGGCAGCTAAGTTATCTATGAAATTTGTTTTTTTTTTTATAAAATTTATATTAACTTGCACTGAACAAATATAAGGTCGGGTGGAATCGTGTGAGTTAAATTTAACAAACTTCTCGGTTTCCGATTGAGCTGACATTTTGCAAGCAGATACAATGTATATCTCAGACAATGCAATGTAATCGAATGATGGAATTAGAAGGTATTCATAGGAACAAGATAGGCCCGTCGTATTTGGGCTCGTTTTATCGGTCTTAGCTATCACTTTATCGCTACAACCTATCCAGGATCTTAAAGCTTGTATTTAAAGTGATATCTTAAAATAAATTTACTACTCACAATGCTAATTTGCCACATATAAATTGCCTTCGACAATGTTTAGGCGTAATACTCTTATTTATAGGTCCAAATATTATAGTAATATAACATATTAATATTGAATCAAATGAGTAACATTTTCTATACCTGATACAATGTAGATGCCGCTCTCATTACGTTGCCAAGGTTGGTGAAGCTGCGAGGCAAATGGCGTTAACCTAAGGTTTTATGTGTGGGCGAGTTATTGTGGTCATAAACACTGTAGTCTAGGAGATGTCGAGGTTTTATATACATATCGAATGACACGTGAGAAGAAAGGTCGTTAACTTTGGTGGAATTAAATTATTTTTAAAACAATTATCATTTATTGTAATATTTTTAATATATCAAACTACTCAAGCAAAAATTTTCAGCTTTTCTCTACTATATCGCATGTGTTCTGTAATCGTGTATTATACACATAAACCTTCCTTTTGAATCACTTTATCTATAAAAAATACAGACAAATTAACTCCTCCTTTTTGAAGTCTTTTAAAATATGCATCAAAAGCATAGTTTTAAAGATTTAAGCATACATCCCTATACCCCTAATAGGGACAACGAAAGTGACTTGCTTTTATACTAAGTATGTAGTGATTTCTGAATTAAATGTAAATAGGTGTTTCCCGAGCGCTATGACTTGTCCTTCTTCAAACGAGTCTTGAAAGGAATCCTGAAGGGTAGGCCGTTGGTAGCGGCCCCGCAATGTCTTCTGGCAATGCAGAGGTCCATGAGCGACGGTAACCGCTTACGATCAGGTAGCTTTAGCGTTAGCTCGTCTGCCTGCGTGGCAATAACAAAAAAATAAACTAATACGTACCATTTATTATAAATGTTTTAGAACATCAAACCACGAGTTTTCATAAGGAGTGTTTTGCTTAACTTTCGCATTCAGACTAGACTTCACTCTACGGCTTCAAAACTAATACGAATATTTCAAAACTTTGTTCTCTTTGACGACAGTTGCAAATCACTACGTAACATTCAAGCTTTTAGCTTATTTAGCTTATTCTTTCAGAAGTGATTTCTACATCTGAAATTATTAAAGATTGAATTTCTTTAAACACTCGCGGTTATCTACATCACTTACACTATTACTAAACGGGTTCTTACCACGATTATTTTTAATTGAGAGGTCCCGATATTTCAGCACTGTTTCAAGCGCCATGATCACGGGAAGACTGAAGAACTGCGGGTAGGTCATTTAAGAGCAGACAAATACTGACAATATAGACCGATACTGTCAGTGTGGTATGTCGAAATGTGAGTTCGAGTTCCAGTGGTACCGGCAAACGAACGAGAAAGAGGGTAGACAGGGAATATCGGGACCTCTCAATTAAAAATAATCGTGGTAAGAACCCGTTTAGTTATTAAAGATAGTCAGGACTTCAATCTTTATATTTCACAACTCGCCGTTATCTTTGCCACCAACATACATAATAGAATAAGCACAGTTTTTGTGTCTACCTAACCTAAACTAGCAAAACCGTCCATGAAATGAATGACAAAAATTAGCAAAACTTTGGACCTTTACACATATTGAATAATCATTGTTTAGTTTGTTCATATTATTATATCAATCATTCAACCAGCATTATCTTCAATAAATAGATTATTTAATTACAAATCAATTACTAAACGATACTCAAAAGTTGAACAACTAATTTTCAATAGTAGCACTCAAAACCGTTGTAATAAATAAAGCCCAAATACTTCAACTATTGTAAAACAAATGAATGTACAAGACTACAGAACGTTAAACAAGGGAAACTGGTTTTCATTGGAGTACGGCTTTCCTTCAAGTTCAGAACTATGCCGCGGCTATTGTTTCACGATATTCATTCTATCTCGAGCTCCTGAACTATGAGGACCCTTGTGGGGCTTTACAAATAAACACGAGACTGGACTTGTTATGGACGAAATATAAAATGGAAACATTATTTTAGTTTGAAACTTTTTTAAAGTTACGTTCGGTGCGAGTAAGATTTTTTTAAATGGCTAATTTGTCTTATTCTACTAGTTACCCGAATAAGCTCTCCAAGCCTGTGCACTAAAATTAAAATTATTAAAAGTTTTTTTTTAGTAGATGTACAACTTTTCACAAACATTCGTTCCGTAACTGAATGGTGCGCGGCAAAAATCTTTAGAAAAGAATTATAGAATCATCGCCATGAAGATATGGCATTCAGTAACACATAAATGCATGTTTTTATATTATATTTATATAAATAAATATTGTGCATTTCATATCAGTAGGTACACACCTCGTACTAACTCCCTACGTTTACGATAATTGCAAACGTGGACGAAACTATGGTAGAAATAAAATTGTCCCAAGTAATGTTATTTATTGGTTGTGTTTCTTCCGTTTTTATTGCGGCCCTTTTTGTGTTTAAGTAAATAGGCTTGTAAGCGCGAATGGCTCCCAAATTTGTGGGGAGCGGTTACTAAGAAATGTGGCTGAGGCTTTAGTTGGTGTTTAGTAATGTAAAAAGTTTCTGAGAAATAGATTCAAGATTATTGTACTACATTTCCAACGTCACCTGATTTATTTAGAGATTGAATTTTAAATATGGGTTATACTAATTCGTAATGGAATAGATTAAAACCACTGAACGTGATATCCCCCGTAATTATGCTACCAATTTATTATAAACATAAAAAACGGAAAACCAGCCATAAGTCACTTTAAAAAAGGGTATAAAATGAAGTTTATTGCACTTGTGGCCCGAGAGCTAGTGCCAGTTTTTGGGTAGGTATTTGAGGAAGGCTGAAAACTTGGTCCATGGTTCTCTTCATATACCCCAACTCGGAACTGTATTACATCCTAAGATATGTATGTTACTAGTATAATCAAAAATATGTTTTGCACAACTTTTTTAATGTAAATTGGTACGAAAAGGGTTTCAAAAATGTTTGTGTTTCGTAATATAAAAGAGCATTATAATATTATGATACACGGTCGATTAAACAAAGTAAAGGGTTTAGTGTACGTGTTCGTCCGTTTGTATACATAGAGCGACATCCGGCGCATGAAAGGACACCGCTAACCGGATGGTTAGACTGTGGTTACGCTATAATATGCCACACGGATGATTTGATACATTTTTTGTACTTTATTAAAGAACGGTAGTTAAAAGTAATTTGGTTGACAAAAATGAAAGCAACCAACTTCCTTATTTTTGAAGTTGGTTATAACCTGTACGTACCTACTATAATTAATGTGTGTATTTC
Source organism: Trilocha varians (assembly GCA_030269945.2). Lineage (NCBI taxonomy): Eukaryota > Metazoa > Arthropoda > Insecta > Lepidoptera > Bombycidae > Trilocha > Trilocha varians. Next base: position 3,585,412 of record AP028259.1, read on the forward strand.
ATTGTCTGTAATAGGTGTCTGTTCGATATTCACCCGAAACAAATATTACCTTTAAATTAACCTTGTTTTTTGTTGCTTTTTTTATTTAGTTAGTACAATATCAACAATTGCTCATAAGCTTTATTTTACGATATTCTACTTAACACGAAATTTCGTTTTCAAAAACAATACTTATTTTGTAATTTCTTTATTTGTAATTAATAATTTCTAAAAAAATAAACGTTTAGTAAATTCTTCGTTAATTTTATAGAACTAGAAAATGTTTGTATATTCTTATGAGGTACGGTTACCACTGACCATCAGATGGATCGAAGGGTAGTTATCTGTCTCGTTATGTAAGACAGATAAACAAGCCATGAACCGTAGGTTCACGTGATGATAAATATTTATAACGCTCATGAACTTTGCAATAAAATAACTAATACTACACGTAGCATAACATAACATAGTCCAAATATACCTACACTTTAACGACCCGCAAAAGGCGATTCGTCTCGACTACAAAATAGCCTGTCGATGACCGAACCCTCGTCAGCCACACGAACAAAATGCCAGTATACATGAGATTCTAAAAAGAGATTAAAATGCCTCCATCCGACGTCATAGTCATCCACCATTAATGTCATGACAGCCAACTTACATGAATAGAAGTATATTTTACCGAAGGAAAACTTAAAAAAATTGTTATTCCCAAAAATTTATCTACACTAAACATTAAGTGTGTATTTTGCACTTTGTAACATACTCGACTATTAAATTGAAAAAATAAAGACAGTCTTATTTAAAACACAAAAAATATGCAATTATTCGTTAATTATTTGCTCAAGTCTTTTGAAGTTGTTTGAACAGTTTTGCATTTACGTAGCAAATTATTAGTCTTCTCTTATTTTTGTTTGTTTTCTCATCAGTTCGACTTCCAACGCTAAAGCATAATTAGTTCGAGTCCTTGAAACTTCTTTATCAATATTATACTGGACTTTGTGCCTATCAAAGCTAGTTTTTGATTGACGATCTGTTTAAATTCTGTCTGCCTTTCAAAAGACTGTTTATCTATAATATAAAATAAATCGAAAAATGTGTCGCTAAGCGCATAACTCAACAACCCCTGAACCAATTTGGCCAATTCTTTTTTTTAATGTTCGTTGAAGTTCAAAGATGGTTTTAACGATGAGAAAAATTTAATAATTGCCGGAGAAATATGTATTTAATCTTAGTTACTGTATAGGATTCATATAGACGTCGTCGCTGGCAGCAGTTAGTTATAAAATGTTTCAAAAACTTAGAAATATTACAATGTACATATTTTCTGATAATGTTTCGGCAGTTGGAAGTGATGTTATTATTTATGTTGTAGGTATAACCAACTAGCACATAATATAATCGTTGTAAAGCTAAATTTAAAGGAAATTTACATCGAATAAGTAGAAAATTATATTCTAGTTTACATTTCATCTAAATAGGTTTAGTACCTATTAATTGAGTGGAAACTTAAATAGACAAAGACGTTTCGGACAGATTTAAATAAGATATCGTAAAGATCGCTTACCCGTATCTGCTAGTGAATAAGACATTAGACAATGTTCATCTTTTTTTTATTTTTTTTATTGCGTGATAGATAAACGAGTCTACGGCCCACCTGATGGTAAGCGGTCACCGTCGCTCATGAACCTCTGCAATGCCAGGGCAATGAGGGTCTGTTATCTATCGCCTACCGATACAGGACTTTTCTTAAACCTCGTTTAAAGAGGGACATGACATAGCGCTCCGGGAACACCGCGGATGGGAGTCTAAAATCCATTGACCTCTCTCAACCTCAAATTAATTAACTAAGAAACAAAAAGTATCTAACCAGCTGGTCTAAATGTACTTCATCATAAAGAAGATTGAATAACCTGATCATCTAAATAATATGTAAATTACCTGAGTGAAGCAATCATGGAAGAAATTCGTCTTTTGAAGTCAAAACCAAATTAATACAGCAATCTCTTTAACGGAGAAAAATATTAACACATAGTGTGAAGGATTTTATATTGTGTACTTGGATTGTAATGAAAAAAAAAGTTCGGGAATTGATTAACCCGTAATCCACTTACCTACTATGTAAGTAGGTATCATCTGTATATTTATTTACTCACTTATTTTTTTACATTATATTTAAAAAAAAACATAAATAAAAAAATTAAAAATACAATATAAAAAATATAAGTAGGTATCCTATACTCATTTATTTGCTCATTTTTTACATTATATTTTTAAGAAAACAATCACAATAAAATAAATTTAAAAGTACTATATAAGTAGGTATTATTATTATGACCTCTATTCTATCTCTCTTTATTAGTCTAGACTGATAGATTCTAGCTTAGAATACGTCATAATAAACTTCTCAAGTAAAATGATGAGAAAAGCTAATTTGTTTTTCACAAAAAAACAGATTTAACAAAGTAAACGGAAAAAACATAATTTTTATCTACAAACGTTTGTCCCGAATTTCGCTAATGACCCGTAATTTAAGACGATAATTTCAGTAAGGAAATCCCGAATATATTTCTTTACAGAAAAAATCTTATGAAATGTAAGTAAATTATGTAACAGAATCAGTGTTATCAAAAATAATTGCTATTTAATACTTTAAACCTTAATTATGCAGTCACAATTCATAGGAATCCTGTACAAACCCATTACTGCCCACTGTTGGGCTCAGGTCTCCTCAGAAGAGGGATTAGGCATAGTCCACCACGATTGCCTAGTGCGGATTGGGGACTTCACATATCTTCAAAGGATTTTTAGAACCCTTTTCCGACATGCAGGTTTCCTCACGATGTTTTCCTTCACCGTTTTTAGCCAGTGGTGTTCTGAAAAATTGCACATAAATCTTTTTCACATTTAGATTTAGAGGTACAAGCCGGCCGGATTTGAACCCGCGACCTCCCGTTCGGAAGGACGCGCTTCGACCACTCGGCCACCACGACTACTACGTCACACGACACTCATAGGAAATGCTGAAGAAAAGATTTGTTTTAGGACTTTGTCTGCGGAGGTCTCTCTATTTTTCCGATTTCGATAATACTTTCACTGGCAAATCATATTGCTAATGTATTTGAAAGTAACATAGACCTTTTTTTAAAGGGACACAAACTTTTCTCCCCACAGCAAACCTAGTTACGCGGTTCAGCTACTAGAAAATATGTTTTGTGATCGTCGTTAAACATAAATGCTGCAACGTTGCCTTATAAAATTAACGTACAAGACAGTTTACGAGTACTTAAGCCGTAAGTGTGTAGCGCCGGTGCAACTAATGAAGGAGCTTTAATTACTTAGACAAGTGTACTAAAGAGTCTTGGTACAATTTACATTGTTTTTAAATGGTATATTTTATGTGCTAGGTTTGCTGTTAGTGCTGATGTAGTTAAATGTAGTGTCCTTTACGTTATAAAGGTTCATGTACGCCGGTAACCACTCATTATTAGATCATGCTTATTTTCTTATAAAACCAGATATAGGTAAGATTGTAAACTAAAGCCTAGTACAGAGTAACTATAGATAGACGAAGAAAGCTGACAATAGTTTCGTAAAGCAATAAGTAGTAATGGTATTATACAGGGTGATTTCCTAATGAGGGTACATATTGAAGGTCATGGTAGCTGATGGTTTTATACGACCAGTAAAAATATTATTACCAAAAAATATGGCTTAATGCCTTAGTAATCGCAACTTAAAAATATCTAAAATTCTTGCAAAATGATGGTTTTTCGACAGCTGATGGGGGGTGCGCGAGATTACTAGAGGTCATTAGTCAACACTCTTTAAGCCGAAATTGTTTATGTTTGAGGTAATTTTGTCGAATCTAGATTTTAAAAAAATATATATTTTGATAGCTAATGGTTATTTACGACCAATAAAAATATTATTACCAAACAATATGGCTTAATGCCTTAGTAATCGCAACTTAAAAATATCTAAAATTCTTGCAAAATGATGATTTTGCGACAGCTGATGGGGCGTGCACGAGATTACTAGAGGTCATTAGTCAACACTCTTTAAGCCGAAATTGTTTATGTTTGAGGTAATTTTGTCGAATTTAGATTTAAAAAATATATTTTGTAATTTGACCTATTTTTTTGTAATATTCCGTATTAGAATAGAGTCTTCTGCAATATGTACCCTCTCTAAAAAATCATCCTGTAGACTAATCGTCATCACTATCAACTTAATCTTTACTATTATCATTTTCATTATCAGCTCGTAGAAGACCACTGATGCACATAAGCCTCCTCCGAATGTCGGACTAGAACGGGCACGGATAGCCTAATGGCGGGACTTTCTTGTTCGTTTTATTTTCTACAAACATTACATTCTAACCCCATTGAAGCTATAGAAGCTTTAAACGTTTTAGTTATTTTGTCCTCTGAACATATTTTACATAACGGCGTAAATAGTGTGTTGAGGTGTAATGACGTTGTAAATAGTCAATCTTCGTTTGGTTTTGTCAAAAATAACGTCACAATGTCCACTTGAACACTTGATGATCAATACTTTTGAATAAAAACTTCAAAATAACAAGTTTTAACAGTTTATTACTTTTACATCAAGAGGTCCGTTCGCCTCGACAATTCTGACACGAATGAATAATAACAGCGGCCAACGCCTGTATTTATAGCAAGTCTCCACTTCCAACTACCCGTCATCTCGTCATACAAACTCATGTCACTAAAATTGGTTTTCACATTCAGCTTTTACATAAAATTCAAATAATACTTTATAGTGAACGTTTGTTATTGTAACACTCGAGACGACGTCTATAAATTTATTTATTTGTCATCTTGAAGCGTTTTAAAGAGCTTTCGAATCGAAGAGTTGAAGAAGAATATCAATATTAGATCTCTGTATTATTCGGTAATATTATTTGTATTAGCATTGGTAGCAGTATTTTAAGTTAAAGAATTAAATAGATAAATAAACCGCAACGCAATTTCAATCACAATAAACCACATAATCGTGAGCAACTACGGAGCCCTATAGGTACTGCGCGTAAACAGATATTTGTTTAACAGATTTTTCATTTAACAAAACTAATATATACTTCAAATATATAATAGTTAGTGTTTTTTTTCTATCATTGAATCTATTTTCAATTTTGAAATACTTTATAACCTTCTTAAAACTCACTTAAAAACTTCATACTGTATAGCAGACTGTCTCAATTTTTGAACGTGTTCCAAACACTAAACAAAAGTAACTAAAAACTTCAACTTCAAGAGTTTGAAAAAGCGTGTTTAATCTACCTTGTTATTAGAGCGAGGTTAAAACAGCGAGGGGACTGGCTTGAAACGGGGGCAAAGGCGGAAGTTGCAGACATTGACTACCACACTGCAACCGCGAGATAATGGAGTAAAACTACTTACACGGTCGCTCTTTCGAATTTCCTGCATCGTTCGTTTTATGTAGCGTTAACAAGTTGAAGGAGAATTTCATTTATCGACCTGTAAAACTTTATCTAGAGTGAATAATGACGTTTTTGGTAAAAAGATAAAAAAAGTCTTGAAAGATGAATGCTTGAAGATATGTGAATGCCGAGAAAGACAAAAAAGCTGATTATGTTAAGAATGATATTTTGATATAGTGTAGTGATATTTCGATAACTTTAGGACTCGTATATATAAGAATTAAAGTAGTTTACGTATTTAGGCACTATTTATAAAAACGTATTGTATCTTAACGTCTATCTATGTTTCTTATATGGTCTAAACCGAGCTTCAACAATGTAGTAATACATTTTTTTTCTATACACAAAAGTGCACAAACATACAAATTACACTACTAAACCACCCAAAATTGAACAAGATTGCGTGTTATCCGAAATAGAATACGAAAGGCGCACATCTGATTTCTTCGCTCGAACTTCACAATTAGTCCCAAGACGCTATTCATGTTCATCAGTGGGCAAAATAAACGTTGTCCGAAACGTGCCTTCTTAACAAGGACGGGGAAAATTGCAGCTTCCCCCAGACATTCAATTTTACGAGACAATCTTTATAAATGCGCCCACAGATAATTTCAAGTCGTTGGATCTTAACTGTGCCAAAATTTGCGTAATAAAATCCTATAATGACGTGTCATCAGAGAAATCGGGGGTTTACCTAATATTATGACCGTTTATGCTTGATGTTATGATTTGGTGCCTTATTTATATTCAGTCAGCGTAAAACTGCCTTGTTTTTGCCATCAGGAAAAGCGTAGGATCTAGCTGATGTAGGCATCTCACAACACCTCATATAAATGAGTGGCCATTCGTAGAAATACGCGTAGGATGTTGGTGAATTACATCAATTTTTTATTTTGATAGTAAACGAAACACATTCTTTTTACTAATATCTTCTTCTTCTTTTTTTCCCCTGGACCTCGTCCACCAAGACTGGGGACGATTCGCCAATGTCAAGTAAGACAAATACACGGACTCAAAGATACTAAGCCAAAATATTGTTCGGTTTCCAGTTTCAGCAGTAGTAGAATATAATATTACTAATATTATGTTATAGTAATTGCTTTATTTAAATATTTCTCATATTTTATATTCAAATTTCTTACCCTATGTTAATATAAATATCCTATTAAATAAAGAAGACGCTTCCCATGATTTGTTTCTGCTCGAACTCCTAAAACATAAACCGGCCGAATAAAACAGTCGACATTTCCTAATACCGGAGCTTCACGAAACGGGAATCATAAAGTTCCAGTTGCCGCAAACGTCACAAACAAAATTGCTGGCTAAAACAGAATTTAACTCTCACTGACCATTTGGGACAAGTAAATGTAGTTTAATCTCAATCACTGGCCAAAATTATTTTACTTTTGAAACTTACTAATATTATAAAGTGGTAATGTTCTGATATTTGTGAAGCTGTTGGGGTAATCTTTGGATAATCTTGTAAAGTTGTGAAACAAGAATGTTTCAAGCTAAGGAAAACTTGCGCAGTTTGGGTAGTGTCATTTAATGACAATACATTTTTTCAAACATAGCTCATCGTGGTTGTTCTAGGTAATTTTCAAAGTATCTCATACAAAGACAAAAAAAGTTTCATTGGTTAACAAAACAGAAAAACACCTATATCTTCGATTAATATCTTTTTCAATTTATAAGATGTAACAACCGTTATCCATAATTGATTTCAAATTTACAATGACTAAACCAATTCCACTAATATTGTAATGAGGTGCTTCACAATCCATTTTCGAGGGAGAAATAGAAATTTAATCGACGATCGTCACAAAAAGCGGTCACGTATCTGAGAATCAATACCTCGGTGAGGGTCTGTCGGTATTCACTAATAATAGACGGATCTTTCCAAATATATTACATTAAAAACCTTTTTCAATTTTCTAGAAAATTTTAGTCAATAGAAAGACGAAGAGTGGCTTAAATTTGTGAAACAGAACCTAGTGTTCTTTTTTTAAAAAATATAGGTCTCTAGAAAAATTGGAGCAGTGGGAGACAGGAAAAAAATAAAATTGATTTTTTTCTGACAAAAACAATATTTGATTTGGCTTTTCTCTTCGACATTCTTTGAGCGATATTTGATTAGTTTTTCTTTAAACAAAGTTTGAGATGAGTCCTTAACATTAGACTGTAGATCAGTGAAGGTAACCCCTTGCCATCAGATAGGCTATGCGGCCTTATAAACAAAAAATGAGACTGACGCTTTGAATTCACATAAAACGAAGAATAATTTTATTTCAAGAGATAAAAATATCCAATGAGCTAATACGGAAATTCAAATGAAAACATTGCTTGAAGGATTCCATATTATGTAGATAAAATTTAATTTAACACACACAAACTAACCACGTTTTACGAACATACATTTCAAATTAGTTTATTCCATGCGCAAAGGATACAACATTAATTTACGTTGGTCATATCAAAGGAACCTCGTGGGTATTAATTAAACTTGCTAATTTCTACAGCATAAATATAAACAGATTTTGAATATATTTCCAATATTTATGGACGTTGATAATGTAATTTAAATAAGGCATAAGTTTTAATTGGTCCTCCTAAAAGGTCGACCGTTGATCTGGTCGGAGAGAAACTCTCATAGTGTTCAATGTAGAGAGAGGACTGTATATTATTATGCTAGATGGGAAGTCTTACAAGGCATAAAAATCACGGACAGTGTCCCCTGACATTGCAGAGGGTTATGAGCGACGGTAACCACTTCCTATCAGGTGGGCCGTTGGCTCGTCTGCCTTTACATGGCAATAAAAAATAATAATGAAAAAAAACCTAAGAAGTCGAAATTTAACAAGAAAGAATATCAGCAACACCACTTATTTTAGTGCTTTAGGAAATTCTTGTAGAGTATTCATTTTGTAGGCAAAGTCAAATACTACAGGTTTTCTATTGACTTCAAATAACTACAAATTGCACTTGATCAAGTCCCCAGAGTCTAATCATAAAGGTCAGGTAAAGCTTTTATATGTTTTATTTAAAAAAAATAAGCGATATATTTGATATCTATATATTTGATTGATACTTCTACTCCAAATCGATTTGAAAAAAGAAATTCTTAGAAACTTGCCTCTTTGATCTCAAATTTTGCTTTCAACATCAAGAAAGTTAATAAACTTCTCAAATTAAAACATAGCTGAAGTTATTTTCGTACAAATGCCTTTAAAAGTTTAAGCTTAAACCACAAGTTACGATAGTTTTATAACATTCAGTTATGTTTCAGTATGCTGACTATGATTTTTAATTATATGAGATTTTCCTGTTAGTCAAATTTATACTATGAGCTACTTTGATTTTTACTTCTAATTATTTTACTTATCCAGTTGTTTGAGAGCATCTAATACTCTACCATACTCATTTTTGAGTTGGAGGAAATCGCCAGATTATGGAATATGTGGGAGTTGAACCGCACTAAAACCTCCCTGCTCAGACTCAATATCCGAACCCTGGCTGAGTATACAACCCAGCACGGAATGACGCGGGTCGGTGCGACGCATTACGACATTCTGACGACCCTGAATATGTATCGTAGAGTATGTTTATACTAGGTTGTTTATAAATCCCGATCTCCAACAAAGATGGCGAGCCTACACGCACAGAATACGTTTATCCCCACACGATACGCGTCGTGTTCTCATGCCACCTGGGAGCTCCACTCGGATTGTTTGCTTTGATTCCGCATACTTGCTGTTAAACGAACATTCGCAGTTCCTCCTGCTTGGGAATGTACGTTTAGAAGCGCACCACTCGCGTTCGAACGTGTTTTGCTTTAATCTAGAAGTTTCTGGAACAATCTCGAAATGTACGTTGTTTATTGATGCCTCATGGTATTTCATATTAACTTAATATAGAAAAGTAAATATTTCTCTGACAATCATTTTTAGAGCGAACCGCTATGATAAACACACAATCAATTCACACTAGAATATATGAAACATTGAATTCATAAATCAAATTTACGTTTCAAAATAGCTGATAAAAAGATTTTAATACTTTTATACGTATAGTATGTCTAATTCATAGGTACTCTATCTCATACATTTTCCGTTGCATTGTTCATTAACAATCGCACTGTTTACTAAGACCGTCACAATGATTCCGATACCGGAACAAAGCGAACTGTCCGCTGCATAAAGCGGTGATCAAATGGAGTATCTGGTTATTTCTCAGCTCCATTCAGTCGAGACAACTGAAATCTCTGTATAACTTTGACTGTTTAATTTACGGAGTACCGTGGAACCATGACGGGGCTTACGACCTACATAGATCACGGAGAGATCAAGTATGAAATACAAAGAGAATTGTTCGTATAAAATTGTGATGTTTATACAAAATACTATCATGCATTTTTGAACGGGTTCTTACCACGATATTTAATTTATTGAGTTGTCTCGATATTTCAACGTTGTTGCAAACGTCATGATCACGAGAAGACTGGATACTGCGGGTCGATTTACGAGCAAACAAATCTGTCTACCCTCTTTCTCGTTCGCTTTTTGGTCGTACCACTGGAACTCGAACTCACTTCTCGACACACAACACTCACTGTATCTACAAGACTCTCTGAGCATGAACCCTTAGTGACTGTTGTGTTTAGTACTGGATTCCACATACTCGATAATCTGAAGCCGTCACCCCTGTTAAAAGTGCTATGTCTTGAAATCTCGATAGCTTCTTTAACCATCCTTGGTACGTAACGACATTCAGAAGAAAAATATCGTGAAGAAGAACTCAATACATTAAATATCGTGGTAAGAACCCGTTCAAAAATGCATGATAGTATTATGGAAGGCCGCGAGTGTCTAAATAAGTTTATACAAAATGTATATTTTGAAGGTATTGAAATGTATAATAACTTGCCTGAGGCCATAAAGCAGTGTAAAAATATGCATAATTTTAGGAATAAATTAGGAGAATACATATATAAAAATACAATACCAGAATAGACAAATCAATAAAAATGAACCATAAATATAACTTTAATTTAAAAACATAATAATTAGTTTTCATAATACTTTATTTGTCAAAAAGTGTCTGCAAAATCCATAGTGTTTTATTTGTTATGTCTTTTCATTAATTTAGTAGGTAATAGAATAAGATGGTTAAATTATTGTGTAATTTTAATAAGTTCGTGCCAGTTAAAGTATGTAATTAGACTTAAGTTAAAATTTGTATGCTCATTATAAATGAACATTGTTCTTGTGAGCTAATAAAGATCTTTTAACCCAAAGAACTGTGTAGTATGTACGGTAAGATTGACAACTTTTATGCCATTCGTAGTGTTTATGATTCCTCATTCCATGCAAAGTATTTACATAAAACACTAGTAAGACCTGGAAAAGGTTGACATAGCAATGAAAATTTAAATGCTAACGGAAAAAGTCGCATCCAAAGCTTATTCAAAAAAACTCCTAAATTTACTGATTAAACACGAAATAAAATTTAACAAACAACAAAACCTACGAAAAGGGAAAAATATTTTCACAAAAGCTTAATCCAGTATTATCTAGCTCCATTTTCATAGCACATGTTAAAATGAAATAAAGTAACGAACCTCGTCAGCTCATATTCCGGAAGTTGGTTAGTAATTTATCATCATTTAACAATACCGTAATAATTAAAAGCACGAAGCGATATGACTGATGGCTTCTCTTTTTTTATTTGATTAAAACGAATTATTTTTTCGAACTAGTGTTTCGCGTAACGTTTTGATGGAGTTGGACTTCATATTAATAGCAAAATGGAAGTAGCTAGAAGATGTGTTCTACTGGAAATTAACATCGCAGTTTACAAGGTCAATGGAACTTCGTCTGCGTTGCAAAGTGCATTCATTGCTCTTATCCACTTAATCACCTTGTCGATTAAAATTCTGCATCAAAAACTTTTGTGCAGTTTAAAAGATTTTAGCACATAGAGACAGATAGCGGGAAGCGACTTTCTTTTGTAGTTTGAAATCACATCGATGATCGACAGTGTGCTTAGAGATGAGCAAAGCTGCGAGTAAATTATTTTAGAGTAGACAAATCTATATATCCTCTTAATAAAAATCGTTACAACCCGTTTAATAATTGTATAAGTTATATGCCAAAAAGTTTCATCAACATAACCTTGATTGAAACATACAAACAACTGAACTCCAACCGCGCAATAACACCGGAAACAAATGAACATCTCCGAAACGGAAATCAAGAAACCTCCAAAACATGTTACAAACACGCACAATAACGGGATACCAGAGGCAATTCGATTAAACCTACTTTAGGGCGGCCAGATTCCCACATTCTGGATCCCGACTTCATACATCATAACATAAAATACGACTTATTTGAGGCAGATTCAATTCAATCTTTGCACATTGAGTTTCTTTATTGCTTAGTGAGCAGTTGGAAGACAATACTTAATTCCCAAAATGTTTAAACAGTTAGTGCAAAGCAAGTTTTTTCAGTAGATACATAAGCTTATGTTTATTTTGTTGTTACTGAAAAAGCAAAGACTAAAGCAGCATATCATGATTTTACAAGTGAAGCAAAAAAAATTGTTGATGGTATACCTGTAAAAATTATAAACATATGATGTTTAATACTTTCATGCATTTTCAACGGGTTCTTACCACGATATTTAATTAATTGAGTTGACTCGATATTTAAGAAAGAACCCGTTGAAAATGCATTAAACTATTATAGAAAACCGCGAGTGTCTGAATAAGTTTATATGATGTTTAATTTATTCCCCATCTTTGTAAATTTCCCGAACTCTGTAAAATAAATATCTTTAACTAATTTGCGCTTTAGCTTCATTAGGTACTTTTTCAGAGACGATATAATTTTTTTTAAGAATTATTTTTTTAAATAAAAAGAAATATTCCTCTAGTATATCATACGATCGGCTATAAGTGTATAAAGCGATCTCCCGGGCCAAAGGGCGTGGACCTATTCAAATCCCGGTTTCTACATATGCTCCGCCGATACACGATATTGCCACGAAGACATCTGCGACCCCAAACCCAATTTAATGCCTCACAAAATCTGGACAGAATAAATATGAAAAAATGTTTTGAGTTTTAGTTAAAAGGATGTAGATGAAACAATGATTTTTGTAAAATAATAAGTTTTTAAAGTTCCATCTCTCTAATATAAAACAGTATTTTGTTTATTAAGAGTTCACATTAAACTAAACTCGATCCCATTATAAAATTACTATCATCAATTTCGAAGTCATTATTTTTATGTGGCATATTGAAACCAATCGATCTGTTTCTTTTCTATAATTCCTTTAACTAGGGAGAACACTACAGCTAATAAATCTCACTAGCACCATAACTAAAACTATTTATATTTATTTACTAATTCTCCATACACAAAGTACCAGTCTTTTATATCCCTTTTTAAGAATAGCTATACCCTTGCAAGTTATTTTTTTGGTACCACAGTAACACATACAACCCACGCGCCATTCCACAAAAGAATGCTGTTTTTCTAATAATTTCTCGAATATTCCAAGCTATGTACGTGGTTATACGGCTGCAGCCTGAATATTCCATTACGGTAAATTTATATTAATGAGATACGTGACGCATCATATTTCGAAGGAACATGTGATACCCAAATATAGGATAGAAAAATATATCATGAGTGGCAGAAATTTTTTGAATGTGAATGTTTTTTGGCGGAAAACAAAAAAGGTTCACAACAATTTATATCAGATGCAAGACACGTTTCGTCGAGATGGTTTCTTAACTCTTTATGGAAAATAAAGATGAAGAAGGTGTCTAGAATGGAGTGAGCTGTATTTTGTCAGCTAGATAAATCACAGAAAACAGAAAGGGTTGTAATTTAAAGAACTTTCTCTTTACTTCCAGTGTCACAGATTTTAAATTACTATTCTTTCTTATAACAATACTTTAAATTACTAGGCCGTTATAACACAATGGGATCATTTCATAATACAAATTAAAAGTTGTTTATTTTCGTATCTTTAATCTCTTTAAAGACGTCTTCGTAGACGTTAACTTCTGAAAATTCGCGTCCACCAAGTCTTGTTGTATTTTACTATCAATTTTATATGTTAAGATGAATTTTTGAACACAAATATTACAAAAATAAAGTCAACCTTCTGAACTAAACTTTCCGTGCATTACACAACAATACATTTATTTAATAAAATATAAAGAAAAGAAATAACAAATAGTCCTATGAAGAAGATGAAATGAAGCGTGAATGATGTAACGGTTTCCGCTGACCCTCAATCTGCTGACGTCACTGGGGACAAACGGCATAGCACATTATTTATCCGAAACTCCATCAATCTACCCCGTAATGGATGACGATTAAAGTCACTTTGGAGTCAATCTATTTCTATAAAAGTAAAGACCATTTTAGATGTATTTAATGCTTGATGGTACTGTTGTTGTTAAAAAGCAATCAAACGAGCTTGAAGAGAGTCCTTAGGAGCAGGTCGTAGCTACCCCGAGGTTTCCTTTCCATGCAAAGATGCTTAAGCGACGGTAAAAAAATCGTAAATTGAATACTGATAAATACTTGATTTTCGTATGATACTTAGAATACTAGCAAACAGATTTCTCAAAAAAAAATCAATCTCCTTTTTTTTTAGTATTTAGTTAAAGATAAGAATTATAAAAAACATTTTTTTTGACAGATTTTCTTAATTTAAATTACCCAATCTTATAACTAATTTCAATAGTGTACTTGACAGTCGATTATTGCGAAAACAACTTGACTTCGATATAACGTAAAATAAACATTATTTTCTAGAATAATGTTTCTTGGAATATGATTTAATTTAGCATACCTAAAGCTGGATATCCTGAATGATAAATTATCTAGGGACACAAAATTAATTTTCCCCGTCGTGCCTAGAGATACGGAGATGACATGTCACGTAAGCAATACGACTTAATTTGAAATTGTAATTTAATAAACGCTTTTCGGAGGAATTTAGTTTATGTGTAAGAAAGTAAAATTATTTAATATTCTTTGTAATATCTGAACATGGGTATTTTCATGAAAGCAACACTTTGAAGTTTCTTTATAAACCTTTCTTCTATACTTTTCTATAATTTTGTAGACACACACAACATAGACGCATTATTAATAATATCGCACTCTTTTTCCATTACCAATAAATAAATAAATAGTCAATAATAGTCCCTTACGTTTAATGTATTCGGCCGTTATCACTTCATTATCATCTTATAAGCCCATGTTTATACATTGCTGGACATAAGTGACTACCAATTTACTAGGTGGACGAGGGAGCAGAAAACTCTGATAGTCTTCTCACCTCATCCATCTTTTTCCTTTTCTAGATTATCGATCTATCCGACTTCATCACACACGTAGTTAAAGATAAAATAACATTAAGTCATAATACTCACTGATATAAACCCATAGAAAAGAATTAGTTCTAAGTTTTTCAGAAATTAAATTAATTTAAGGTTACTGGAAAACATTTTCATGAAGCAATAGACAATATTGGAACGAAGTTCCTTATCGCGCGTTATCGAAATTCTTATGAAAAGGTTGGCACGACACTTTTTTTGTTTTAGATAGTTATCGCTTGATGGCACTGTGATCAAAATCTTTTATTAAAAAAATAAAATTTTATTACAATTCCCTCACTAATTAATCGAAAGGAACTTCGTTCCTTCCGGGTGTCCCTTGACACCTTTCAAGTTTTATTATTTTATGTAACGATAAGCGTTTAAATTATTGCACAAGAGTTGCCACGAAAAGGAACGTGGAGAAATCTGAAGAAATTAATTACAATTATTACTAAAGAACTACTTACATAATAAACGTTTAAACTAAATGTAGATTGAAACTCGCACTTAACAATGCATTCTTCAGCTAAATTGTAAGCGATAAAGTCTGTAATTAAGCCAGAACATCGTATTATCTGGAATTTACATGAACTATTCAAGTTGATTGTGTCTACGCTTTACGGTGCCTTACCTGGAGCTGAAACACTGTATTTACAAATTGAATATAAGATAACTGTTCTGTACATTCTCAATGTAATTGCAATTTTAGCTTTAGTAAAATAGTCGTATGAAGTACTAAGTTTTTTTTTTAGTTTTTTGTAGGTAGACGAGCCAACGGGCCACCAGATTGTAAATTGTTTTTGTCGCTCATGGACCTCTGCAATGTCAGGGCAGACAGAAGGGTCATCTACGAACTTCAAGAACCTTCTTTAAGCCTCATTTGATAAAGATTTTTTCTAAGACATACCTAAGAAATCAGACATTTTTTTTAGTATCTTTAAAAGTAAAGTGAAGAAGAAGATTTCTCAAGACCCAACAGAGAGACAAAAATTTTTTTATTTTATTTTTTAACACTTTTTGTTTTTTAAATAGTTAATGTAAATTTGTCTCTTATGTTTATGTTTAAATTAGTAGTAATAAAGGCTTATTTTATTTTTATTTTATCTTTAAAAGTAAAATGTTTTTGATGGTGTTTTCTACTAATTCAATAATTCGTCTGAGTGAAAACCAATAAAAATAACAAGAAAATATTTATTGGATCCCATCGAAAAAACAAAATATGAATACAAAACGACTGATCAAATGAATGATGTGAAAATAACGTAGAAGATACATCGATGGTTTCTACAATATGTTATTATGTATTAATTTGGATTCAATTCGACAAATACCTAACGAAAAGCAAATAAAGATTTCTGTTAAAATTTTTAATTAAATGAGACTTTTATGTGCTCAGAATAAATGTTTTTTGATTTGATTTCATATGAGTCTGGTTGTTTGTTTGAAATTTGACTCAATTTGCAAACAACTGTACTGTACTGTAACAACCCATTACTGCCCACTGCTGAGCTCAGGTCTCCTCCGAAGAGGGGTTAGGCATAGTCCACCACGCTTGCCTAATGCGGATTGGGGACTTCACATATCTTCAAATGATTTTTTTTAGAACCCTTTTCCGATATGCAGGTTTCCTCACGATGTTTTCCTTCACCGTTTTTAGCCAGTGGTGTTGTGAAAAATTGCACATAAATCTTTTTTATATTAAGATTTAGAAGTACAAGCCTGCCAGTTTTGAACCCGTGACCTCCCGTACGGAAGGCAAGCGCTTCAACCACTCGGACACTACGACTATTACTCGCCCACCACGACTATTGTTTTGTTGCAATTATTGCTAGGTACAAACACTAATTCTAATTTTTATTAAACTTGGACCTACCTAAGTCGGTACGGTCTAAAGTTTGTAATTTCTCTTAACCCCTCTATTATGTTCAGTCTCTTTGCCAATAAAAACACCGAATAATTGGCAACATTATTAAATCCGTGAAAAGCACTCACATGTCACGTGCGATTCGTTCCGGAAGCACGCGAGTTAACGAAACCATACATCATGTAGGCTTCGACACACCCATCACAAACATGACTTACCCAATAAATAATGTATTTTCATTTAATTATTGTGCAAGTGACGCGAAATTCTGTGTATAAATCAATATAACTGTTACTAGAGAAACCTCGTTTACCCAATCCTTGTTTTTTATAGTTATAATAAATGGCCGGATTCACACACGCCCGGTGGGTGAAATATGTGAGAATTGAACCGTACTAAAATCTTCAACTACTCACACTCAGCTTCTGAACCCTGGCTGAGGCTAGAACCCAGCACGGGGTTATGCAAGACGACACGACGCGTTACGCACTACGACACGCTTTCCGGTCGCGCCGCCCCACCCAATCCTTGGTTTTAGTTGCTAGATATACGTAAACGTTAAGCATCGCTTGTGGACCGCATTTTTGTCAGACCATAATGCTATCTACCGATTAGAAATAAGCTTTGATAAATACGCCTAAAACAAACAACTTTCAGCTGGTGTTTTGGAGACCTAACAGATCGCGAATCTAACCTGTCCTTTAGTACGTTTGAGATCTAATCAGTTTCTTAAAAATACAATTTTCAAAATAATTTATATCTAGCCTTGATTTCAAATTATAGCAGGAGACAACTATATAGTATATTTTTCTAATTCATGGTTAAAGAACTGTACTTGTTAAAACAAGAACTGAAACAACATGATTATAGTCAACACACAACACACAAGTCCTGCACAAGATGCAATAGATGTTCCAATGTTCAACGAAGGAACCATTCATAGAAATTTAAACCCTTACCATTACTCCACAAGTCACATATTCCGTTGACCCTATTAATGCAATAAGTGAGACCTAATGTAAACAAAAACGGTCAGAAACACGCTAATGTAGAAATATGAGCTATATCATGCTATCAGGTCGTTCTGAATTTCCCTAGAGCACACAGATGCACTCTAAATTTGCTTGCCAACATGTATTTGGCGAACTGTTTCGATATAACTCGTAGACTCTTTTTTACTCGATTTGAAATGCATTTCTTTTTTACTAGTAAGCGTTCGGACTATTGTGCGGAATTTAACTGACTGTAGATTTGATGCGCAAATGTTTTGAAATAAAGAAGTTCTTATTGCAATTGATAAGAATATTACATTTGTGGCGAACGATCATCATAAATATCCAAATATAGTAGTAGATAGTGGTAGATACTACAAACTTAGCCTTATTTATGTGAACGTAATATGTTAGGTATAATAGTTGTATGACAGTATAGAATGGCGTTGTGAGTAATGCAAGCCGCCTCGTATAACTCCTCAGTCGGTTCGGAAGCTAGATGTGAGCAGTAGAAGATTTCGAAGATTCAGAAAAAGGTAATATATACGGGAATAATACGATTTATCAATATTCGATATAAATAACAAGTAAGATTTGTTATGCATTTAGTGTTCAATATTAATTGGTATTAATTTGAAATTTAAAAATAGCTTGTTGACTAGTGCTTCCATCTGAAGAGGCGAAAACCACATTTAATTATTTTAACAAAATGGCGGCTCTTGGTTGCGGCTCATTAAAATAGGAACGTTGATTTCACTTGGATTCGAGAACAGACTTTGCTCTTTGTGCTGATATCATTTAAACTACACAAAGCTTTCGTTTGGCTCGAGATAAAACCTTTTGAAATTGTTGTTAGATATTATAATGCATTTTAGATTAAACTGCATTTGTACATTTCATTTTAATTAGTAAAATAAAGTGAGAATCATAATTAAGTACACTTTAGTAGAGATCTTTTGATCTGACTCAATGTAGTTCTTCGGAGTCGTGTTTTAACACTGATGCATTACATACGCAGTACAAATTAATTAATAGAAACAATCCGACTGGTTAAAACCCACAACCTCCTACACAGAAACCAAGCGCTTAAACCACACGGCGATCTATTTAGCAATTTATCACATCACTGTGAAATCGGTGAAGTATGAAATGAAATGAAATATGAAATAATTAATTATAAATAATATGAAGTCATGAGAAAAACTACGTAATGAAAAAGGATTAAAAACCTTCGAAATTATGTGAAGTCCCCAACCCACACCAGGCACACGTGGTCGACTACGCCTGATCCCTCTACTGAGAAGACTTGAGCAGTTGGGTTGGTGCAGTAGTACTAATATACCTAAATACATGTGTAGCTAGAATAAATCGCTACTGTAAAATCACGAATACATAATGAAATAAACTCTGTTCAAAAAAATCCTTTGTCCCAATTAAGAGCATACGAATTCAAATAAAACCAACAATAACATGATAAAAATCGCCAATCTAATTCCACAGTGACCCGTATTAGGTCACAATTCGGAGTAACCTGAATTCGGGGCTGAACGACGGACAAAATGCAAAAACAGTAATGTATTTACAGAAGGTACCTCGTAATCTAATAAATAAACCTGCGCTGTTCAAACGCTGTTAGCAAATCCGTATCTATAGTCAAATTGTAACAGAATTATGTTTGTTTAAAAATATACATTTTTATACAAGTTTCTTGCAGTTTTGCAGTAAACTTTTTGCATAGTAGCAAATAAGTATGGGTGCGGTGCGACGAGAAAGAATGCAGTAGTAGCGTAATGAGTCGCGTCGCACCGCATAATCCCGTGCTAGGTTGCGGAGTCAGCCGGGGTTCGGACGCTGAGTGTGAGCGGTTGGAGGTTTTAGTGCGGTTAAACTTCCACATACGGCGATTTTCTCCAACAAAAAAAACAAAAAGTCAATAAATATGCGTATAGCAACTGCTCAGCGTAATGACATGTAGTCGTCTTGTCATGCGCATTTCTTTGGTAGACTTTCATATAAGGCTGTCGGTGCTTCGGTTGTTTTGACCAATTTTCTCAGAATTTTTCAGCATAGGCAAGAGCCTATATATAAAAATACTTACATAGTTATGAGTCCTACTTTTAGTATGTAAGTATTTTTTTCATCACTAAATTTAAGAACTACCTCCCGCCAATCACGCTCGACATCCGATGATGTAGGGGTGACAGGACGCGTTCGCGATTGTCGCTCACGTATCGCCCCGTCACCCCCGGACGTCGAACCGGACTAAATTTAAGAACTAACAATTAACATAACGTCTTGTTTTAAAATAAATGAACTAAAATTAGAAGTCGAGAACTACAGTTAGTCTAATAAATTTACGTGCGCAGTTTGAAAGCCGTTAGCAAAAGTCGAATAAAATGCTTTTTGCTTTTTCTACCCTTAAAATAATATTATCTACTGTTTCATATGCTATTTTATTTATTCTGTTTTGTCTTAAAAGCTTTAGTAACATAATACTAATAAGCTTTTAGTTTTTTTTATTTTCTTTAGACTTTCCTTTTAATCATTCTAAGTAAAGTAGGTATTTAACCTACTACAATAATAAGTAGATTTTCTTTAATTTAAGAGTTGTTGACGTAAACACTTAGTAATTTAAGAGTTTGTATAATTGGGAAACAATCTATTAATTTTACGTCTAAAACAATTCACACGTAAGAGTTGGTTAGTTTTTTTTTTATTTTTTTTATTGCAAGGTAGATAAACGAGCATACGGCCCACCTGATGGTAAGCGGTCACCGTCGCTCATGAACCTCTGCAATGCCAGGGCAAAGAGGGGCCGTTATCTACAGCCTACCCATACAAGACTTTTCTTAAACCTCATTTAAAGAGGGACATGTCATAGTACCTAATCTTTTTTCTAAATAAAATTACCACTCAAATTAAATGCCTAATTAAATCGCCAATTAATACTATAACTTCAACACACCGAAAATTATAAGAACAATTTATCAAATGACTTCGCATCAACGTGGATCTACTCCCGACTCCTTCGTATTGTTACGTCGAATTGATGCGAATAAAGTCATAAAATTGTTTTAAAGCGAGCTAAATTATATGAACGTAGATATTTTACAGCCATTTACGACTACGTTGAGGCATAACTGAATTACTCTTTGCCTCGAGAAGTCGTTTTGTCTGTATTTCTTCATTAATCTAAAGGAGTTGGTTAATCGTAAAATATTAGAATGGTGTTATTATTTTAACAAAACGTTATTTTTGAATTTAATTTTATCGCAGTAGTCTATTAAATTAAATTATTGAATTATGCCTCTTTTATTATTTCCCAAAAGATAAAAAACAGTATATTAATTATTTCTTTATACCTTTCTTATGTACTTACGTTTATACAATCCGAATACTGATTGTAATAGATTTTTTTTTGTATAACACTTTACATACTTTACGTTATCATCTAAATTGCATTTCAATGTAATCCAGAATAACATTTTTGAAACTATAAACTGGGAAAAAATACATGAAAATTATCTTACGAAAACAAAATACAATCTAGCTAAAACCATTTCGCGGTTGAAATAACTCACAACAATTCCTTTTACCGGTACTAAACTCTAAAATCTAACACAATAGGAGAAATTTTCTTATCTCTTTAGATTCGAGGCCCCTAGTTCTCAGGTACAGAGATTATTTTGATCGAGTACCGTCAAACGAACGACTGCGACCCTCGGTAAATTTCAGTGGCATTGTTCAATGTTCCTTCAAGTTTATGAATAAATTTCGCTTGTACTCACCTTTATGGCGTCTGTACTGAAAGCTGAGGTATTTACGTATTTATCTAGTGTACTGTACGAATGTATGTTTTAGAAATCTAGTACTTGGTAAATTAAAGTGTATTGTGATTTTTTGTGATTAAAGTTTTTTTGTCCTTTTTTCTTTTGGTATAGAGTCTATAGTAAGTTGCTTCGAGTAACCGGTTCACACATGAATAAATTTAAATGAAAATCAAATAATATATGTTTGTTAAACATTGAGCAAGAAATTTTTACAGGTATCGTAATAAAGAAGTAAGTAAAGTAGTACTAAACTTTCAGACACTCGCGGTTTTCTATAATACTTTCATGCATTTTCAACGGGTTCTTACCACGATGTTTAATTAATTGAGTTGTCTGGATATTTCAACGTTGTTGCAAACGTCATGATCACGAGAAGACAGGATACTGCGGGTTGATTTAAGATCAAACAAATCTGTCTACCCTCTTTCGCGTTCGCGTTCGTGATGTGAGTTCGAGTTCCAGTGGTACTACCCAAAAGCAAACGAATTAATTAAATATCGTGGTAAGAACCCGTTGAAAATGCATGACAGTATTAAAGTAGTAGTACTTAGTAGTAAGTAGTAGTAGTTCTTCTGAAGTACCCTTCGGAAAAATTAGAAAAAAAATCATTTCTTCAGCTTAGACTGCATCGTCACGAAACCTAACCAATCTTTATGAAATTGATTGAATGCTGCACAAACAGAATCTGATATGATTTGGACAGAGTTCTCGAGCACAAACAGAATAGTTTTAATGAAGTGGGGGTAAAAAGAATGTAGTGTAAGTTAGCACACGTCCGACCAATTGCCACATCAAGCACGTCTCAGCAAATTGATACAGTGTACGTGAGAAACTCAATTCGATGATGCCCATTTCGGGTTCCGTACCTTCACCAAATGAGTGCGTCCTGCGATAATAGGTAATTCTATTTAAACGATCCATATGGACTACTAATAGCTTTTCCGAGGTAAAAAAGCTGCAAGGAAATAGGAAAATAGTCTTTTCGCTTTGGAGATAATTAAGTTTTAATAAAAAAAATAACTTTATGAGGAACTTACTTAAAATTTTTTTGAGAAATTTCGATACAAATTTGACGTTAAAGTCCTAAAAAATGAATAGCACCGAGTAGATAATTTTAATAACACCTTAAAATTCATAGATGTATTTCAAAAATAAGATCAATATAAACTTAAAATAGACCATCGCATTATATATTTAAAATAAAATACTTCAGAATTTCCATTTTCAATAAGGAAGGGCTCAGGCATGAAAAATTAA
Organism: Trilocha varians; assembly: GCA_030269945.2. Taxonomy (NCBI): domain Eukaryota; kingdom Metazoa; phylum Arthropoda; class Insecta; order Lepidoptera; family Bombycidae; genus Trilocha; species Trilocha varians. Next base: position 3,608,204 of record AP028259.1, read on the forward strand.
GAGTTGTTTAATAAAACTGTGGAGTTGGTAATAGCGGTCGTGGCGTCCCCATCAACAGCCTTCAAACATCGTTAAAAGTCGCTTGTCTCGCCCGATTGTTGCGAGTTTCCGAAACTTTCTCAACCAAATGGGTGCCGTCGAATAGCTTCGCAATTTACTTTTTCGTCTCTCACCGAGTGCTCTTGTTTTCATTTGACATTAGGCGCCCGTTCCCGAGACGAAATTTCACCCCTCTTCATGAAAGCCTTTGTCAAAACCAATTTCATACAACAACAATTTCAATATGCAATCGATTGAGTTCGAACGACTTTTACACGGCCGTGTTTTCGTTTACACGAAATTGACCGAAGTTTATAGCTAGCATCGGTGAACCGGTAAATTACATAAATCGGTCGAGGAAAGGTCTCCCAGGTCGCCGAAACACCTTCTATTAGTAATAAGTGACCCAATCCACTTGAGTGGACGCAATTTTGTGGCACCCGCCAAGTGTAGTGTGTACAGATTTCTTATGTCGGTCACGTATTATTCAATAAACCCAAAATTAATACTAAGAACGTGAGCGGAGTCCCTGAATGCCACTTTTCCGTTATTCTACTCTAATAAAGACACTGGACGAAGCCTCTATTTACTTAACTTTGGCAAAACTCTCGCCGTATCCACCATTTGCAACTTATTGAAGTATAATTATTTCATTTCTCTTCAAAGAAATTCGTACAATTTGAAGAAAGTTTCGCAATTTCTCCATCTGCTTTATAATTATATTTAACCGCAATAATTAATGGGGTACAATAAATTTCAGAACAGCCGCATGAATTCAAGAAGATAGGCATGTTGCTCGTAAAGTTTTATCAAAATTTAGGTATTACATTCAGACAAATTTAGGGAGAATAAAACGTGAAATCTAATTTAATGTTTAATTTGGCGAAATATAACGTTTTACTGGAGATGATTACCGTATGTATTTTTAATTCTCATATTTCTTTTACTCAAGCCAAAAACACTCACTTTATCCTCAAATCAAGGCTAAAGCTCAAGGACATCGAGGGGTCACACAACATACAGGTGACGCGTTTTACCCCACCCCAGTCATCTACATTTTATTAGAATTCTGTTAATATAACCAAAATTGAATCGACTTTCGTTCTATTTTCCCAACGAGTGATAAAATTGGGACAATATCGTTTCAATAGTACTCTAAATATCGCGCTCCAGTGGCTCCACAATCCACATGTTTAAGTAATCACATTTTTCTTTATACCACAAACAACAGCAATACTATTATTTCTTTTACCTCTGGCTTTTGTCGAGGAAAAATTCACTAGAAACGTTTCCACGATAATAGCTTACTTATCATATTATATTCTATAGAAAATTTCGCTGAATCTGAATGTAATTCTATTCGCTTTGTGGATGTGGTTCCGTAAAATTATTTGTTAAGATCTTTCTTGGTATAGGTTTCATATTTCTTACGAAAACAAGTTATATTGTATCCAATGATACCATTATAAGAAAGCAATTTGATATTTGATAGTAGACAAAGAATTAATTTGCCTTTCGAAAATCCAATCGCTTTTTCGCTCAAGTTACAAATACAAATCGGTGCTTCAAATTCAATTTGAAATTGTTATTGAAAAGGAACCCTAAACCTTAACTAATAACTGAATAAGAAAACAAATCGATTCTGACGGGGCTTGGGGAAGATCTCTCGAGATGGAATTACTGAGATCTGCAGAGCAGAGCACTCACAATATTGCCCTATCTGGACTGATTAGGAGCGAGCGAGTATCTAATGCGCTACTTTTCATTTTCGCTACGGTGAAGTTGAAAAAGTTCTGTTCGAGAGAAATATCGATGAAATTTCGTTTGGAATAAATTGTTGATGTCTATTGTAGAATGAAATTTGAAATAAGATATTTATTAAAGTATATTCGTGTATCATAATGTTTGGGAAAAGTACTTATAGATATCACTGAATGGTAATTTCTGTTACCAAAATTAAATAGTTAATAAATAAAAGAATATGATACGATAGTATTTTGGTAAGAAGCAGTCATCTTACAGAACCCTAAAGGCTTTAATATTAGGTACAAAGCTAGATTTTTACCTGCAATATTAAATATCTGCCGATATGAGTCCTATGTCGGCTCAGCTACTTCGGCGTATATCCGATTGAAATGGAAAGCGTCATACAAAAGGATAATATTATTTTCGAATCGATTATGTTTCTTTGGTTATAATAAAAAGAGTATTTATATTGTTTTAGTATAACAAATCTACGTGCATTCTGAAATTTAACATGGCAAAATCTCGTAAGGCAGACTAATTTTTTTGCACGATGCGATGTTTAAACTGGATGATGGTACGTGAGTACCGTTGCTGATGAGCCTCTGCAATACCATGACATGATGTAAGAGTAGTAACACACGAATGTTTTTTTTATTGCATAATACGGCCCACCTGATGGTAAGCGGTTACCGTCGCTCATGGACCTCTGCAATGCCAGGGCAAAGAGGAATGTGTTATTACACCTGTTTTCAGCATCATAACACCCTAGCTAGAAATAAAATAATATTACGCATTATCAAGTAAATATAAATTCTAAAGTCTCAGTTCCTCCAGACTTTCTTACAAAGAACAAAAGTTCAGAGCAAAATTTTCAATTCGATTCAAATCAAATAGCTTCGTTCATTCGCTTTAACTCCAAAGAACCGCTCAACATCTTCCTGAACTTTATAACATTGTCTTAGAGCTGTATCTGTAGACTTTACTTTTGTCTTTTCATGAAATACATTTTATTTAATTCTTGAAGATAACTGTAGAAGAATTACCTAAATTATGGAATATTTAAGCACTGAAAGAAATATGCATTATTGTAGAAGGTTTTGTGTTTCATTGCTTGTAGCTCGACTAGCTTATGGTCTACATTTTTTTTGAGTTGGAGGAAACCCGCCCTGCGAATGGGATATGTCGGAGTTGAACTGCACTAAAACCTCCAACCGCTCACACTCAGCGTCCGAACCCGGCTGAGGCCAGAACCCACCACGGGGCTACTTATTTATTCGCGGGACGGCGCGATGCGTTACGCATTATGGTACTTTTTCCCATCACGCCGTTATAACCTACCTAATGGCAAGTTGTTACCGTCGTTCATGGACCCTGCACCTAATTTCAAGAAGTACACTAGTGTAACAATCTATTATGTAAAATTCTCGTGTCACAGTTTTCGTTGCCATACTCCTCCGAAACGGCTTGACCGATTTTGATGAAATTTTTTGTGCTTATCCGGTATCTATGAGAATCCGCCAACATCTATTTTTCATCCGCCTAAATGTTAGGGGTAGTCCAGCTCTAATTTTTTTTTACGAAGTTGCGCGGGGCAACTTGTAGTCTATAGATGTGACTTTAGTTCGTATGCATAAGCAAGTAGTCACGAATGTACTAAACATAATTTCCTTTTATCGTAGATACAGTGGAACTCACATGTGTAAGTGAATACAGAACATTGGCATACTATTTTGTAGTTCTATAGTTTATCTTGGACTTTATATGAGTAGTTTTGAAAAGTATATGAGAAAGATTAGATTTAAATACCTAAAATAAATTACCACTTCCTGAGAAGAAGTGGCAAGAAACTCAGCGGGCATGTCTTTTTTATATTCAAATTCAAATTCTTTATTAATCACTAAATTTGCACTACAGATAAAAACACTAAATCATTGATCCCCGCACTAGGTCGAACCTGTATCGCGGGAGACCCTTACGAAAAGAAATAATTACGATAGTAGAACAAACAATTAGGAAGACGCTTAAACTTTAACTTTAATATTATTTATAATATTATTTTTCTTTTTAATTCAATATTAAAATGTTGACCTATAACGAAAGCTTCATTCACACTTAGTGCAGTCATTTAGAATATCACTAATCGTATAATAAGCTTTGAACTGAATATCATTATTGAAATTAATTAAGTGATAAATAGCTTTTTTGGCTGAAAATTAGGACTTCAATTTAATATTTAATTTTAAGTCAGGTATAACTAATATTGAAACAAAACGCGTGTAGTACGTACGCGCTTTGTTGAGAGGATATTTTGAACTCTAAATTAATCCCAGTTTCTACTACCATAAATCAAAAAAATAGACATGATTTCCAACTATTTATTCAATCGATTCATACTAAACCTATTTGAATATAGAAGCTACGATAAGTCACAAATGTACGCCTATACAATATATACGACTGATAAGGTTAATAAATACAACGAACATGTTTTTATATGAAATACTTCAAACGTATATCTTGTATGGAATGTCTGTTGGATCTCCCGCGGGATACTCGATACTGAAACAAGAAATAAGTTATTTAAATTCACATTGGAAAATATTGAGGGGATTGTCGTTTTCATATTGATATCCTCATTGAGTTCTATTGACTGCAATTATTTATTCACTTCTGTTTGGTCGTTTTATTATTGGCACATGCAACATATTCACAACACAAAAAACTTAATTTTTGGGATCATATTTGACACCTTGAGTTACATTATTGGACTTTTAGTACAGATGCCTATTTTTAAATATGTAATACAATATGCCTTACTCGATTACTCAATACTTGGACTACCCAATGGTTGTTTGTTAAAGTGGTTAGATTTGTGTTTGCAGGCTCTAATTTCATTTTTTTTTTCATTCTCTCACAGTGCGTGCGAACAACGGAACAAACTTTTCAGCTTTATTTATTACTATAGATATTATTAAGCATAACATTATTATTAGTCGTTTACCTTTTTTTAAGATACTTGAGCATTGGTATAAATAGGTTAATGGAATCAGAAAAAACAAATTCGCAACGCACAAGCTGTTAAATGCAGTCTCTCTCCATCAACGTAGACTATGAATTAATTTGCTCTTCAATATTTTAAATTCGTTTTCCTATCGTGGTTTACTTTCAAAAGTGAAAAACAAGACTTTATCCACAAGTCATTTATTACCTTCATAAAAAGAGACTAGAACTTACTTGACTATTATGAACTTGAGAAAAGTTTTCACCATTAAAAAAGTAAGACCATTAAGATAATTAAAAATATCAATTACCTAAGGTATGTCTTCGTTAGCCGTATAAACAATAACGTGTACTGTCCCTGGAAGTGTGAATGATGTATTTATTTGTGTTATAATATTAGGCAAAAAGCATATGATTCCTTAAAGGTAGGTAGCGGTCCTGCAGTGTTCGCTGAGATATCGGAAGTCCATGACCGAAGGTTACCATTGACGATCAGGTAGCCCGGTAGCTCGTCAGCATACATGGCAATAATGCGTAAAAGATCAAAGCTAGCTTAGCTGATATGAAATGTTTAATCTAAAATAAGTATTGTATGATTTAGATTAACAATGTTTTGTTGAAATCAATAATTAGTGTTGAGACCTACTCTTACTTACGCTACTATCGACTTAACGATATTAATGACGACTAATAAGTCTTGTTTCTATAAGAGGTCAATTCTCCACTTTCTTTCGCCACTTCTCTCATCCTGTATCAGATCGCGGTAGACCTAGATTGTAGGTTACGTAGATCTTTTCTATGCATTAGCAGGTGAATACTAAAACGTTCCACTTGATGGGGAACGGTTATCGTTGTCCATGGAACTCCGCGCATGGATTTCCCTCAAAACGTCACGCCAACGGTACCTTGGTCCGAATGTGATCAGTTTTTTCACCAAGATAAGGTTTTACTGCATGGCCAAGCGATTGAAGTCTGTTAGCTTTTGTTTCAACGATACTGTTAAGAGAGATTACTGCTGCTATAGTGGTGTACCTAAATTGTAATACATTAAAACTTACATGGGATGTTTGCTCTGCATCATCAAGGATAAGGCTGTTTTGGAGTTACGTTTGCCAGGAGCTTCGTCTGCCCACATATCTTTACTGAGCATGTGATCTGTAAAACAACGATCTTGAATTAATATTATTGACCTTTTACTGTAGCAAAAGGTTTATTGGAACGAAGTTCCTTATCGCGCGTTGTGAAAAGGGGTTAGACGGAAAAAATTCTTACGAAAAGTTGTCACGACACTTTTTTTGTTTTAGATGATTATCGCTAGATGGCGCTGTGATCAAAATCTTTTAAAACACGTTCCTTATTTGTTTTAGATGATTATTCGGGTGTCCCATGTCACCTTTTTCATATTATTAAAAGTGTATTAAACTTATCTCTTACCTAAGAAATGTAAGCTTTTGTTCTAATTATTTAATATTAAAATGTTCAATGTCAGTAAAAGGGAGAATTATTTACGTACTTAATTCTTTCCAAAAAAACAATACATAGGTACTACAAATAAAAAAATACGTACTTTTATAAACATTTCCAGTTCTCTTTCTATATTCTTGTTCTAAAGCTGGCAGTAGTCCTGGATATAACTGTAGCGGAGTGCGATAAAAATCTAAAAAACAACCAATAATCTTTTTTCAATCTATGCTGTAGGTCTCAGAAAGTATGAAAAAAAATGTTTTTCACTGTCTTCTTTTCTGTCATTCTTCAATACTCTCGTTTTTATAATTGCACAAGTAAAATTATTTACCTTTAAAGTACAATAACCTACAGTTTTAATTTATACAGAGTTTTAATTATCTTCCTACTTACATAACATTCGGTCACTCGATGCTGGGCCCTCCGATGGACCTTCGTCAGATCTACCCCGTAGATAATCTGTGAATAACGCATAAAATACATACATAATTTATTTTAGATGAACAAAGATTAAAAAAACCATAAGTCCTTAAAGTTAATAAATATAAAATATATATTTAAAATTTAACTTTTTTGTTAAAACAAGAAATAAACATATTATCTATTTAAACCGAAACACGCAAATAAAATAAACATGTGTTGGAAAAGAACACAGACTGTGTTTTATGGCGTTATTTGGGTCATGTCGGATAATTTATTGTGGGTAATGGCAAGTAAATAAAATATGAATAACAGTTATATGAGACGATTAAAAAATGTAAACAAAACAAGTTTTTGAACTGTGCTCGATTTTGGCTCCTGCCACAGACTTGGCATAAGTAAACAAACCAATTTGGTTGCCGATCCCAGTTGAGTGGTTAATTCTTTGTTCATTTATAAACTTGCGCACATACAACAATGTAATATTATGTAGGTACTATTGAATCACTCTTCTGAAAATAAATGAACCGAGCAGTTGGCAGTAATAGGTTGTTGCAGTAAAGTATTGTAGTAGGCATGTAGTAGGTCATAACAATTACATAAAAATTGCGTTATAAAATATGATCCTGTATAAAATCTTCGCATATCTTATTCTATAAATATTCAACGTAAATTCACTCGTATACGCTAACACTTAAAAAATATTTCACTTTAACAAAACACGCCAAAAATAGACTAATCATAAATTCTATAACATAAATAGGTAAGGAGGTTAAAATATTAATGCATTCCTTAAAAGAAAACTTCAAAGTAAAAGGGATGTTTCCCTAAGATGCTTTCAAAGAGAGAATACGAAATACCCTTTCTTTAAAAACATTCATTTCTAACAATATTTGAGGAATTTCCTGAACCATTATAGTAGATTAGATAGAGCTTTCAGAGCCATTAGTTGAATTAAAATGTCTTCCCATTTACACGCTGTAATTAATTATATTTTAATTACTTATTAACGAGAAAGATCATTTCGAGTATTCGTTTTAGTAATTGATTTATGTTTTCTGTAGTATCTATAAAGATAGGTAGACTACAAAAAAAAAACAGAGCCGTATAGATTTTTGTTGAATAGTGTATTTGAAAATCCTTTTCATACACTCTGCTACGTAATATTATTATTTGAAATTTTGTTTCGAAATTGTATCTTTAGCGCACTATGTAATTTAATATTCAAAAATATTATAACTATCACTTAATTTAATGAGTGTTAAATGAGCAAACGGGACACTTAACCCAAGTGAATTATCACTAGTAAAAACAGGTATATCACTAAATCTAGTTCTCCTTTTCAAAACGGTTAACAAATTTAGGTATTGATAGCAGATTTAAAAAAATACTAATTTTAACGTTCAAAGAATCCAGTCTTGAGTAAAATCTGCCCTCATTGATTATCATAATTTTTTCTCCTTCGTCCCTCAATTTTTGTTAAAATATTTTTTCCTCAAAATAAAAAGCGTAATAGTCAATTTGTTTAGGTTACTCGACCGTTATAACCATTCTTCCATCTCCATGAACAAGCCATCAGAATCATTCTCAAACTGTCAAACTCCGGAACAACTTTTCAGGATTTTAATAAAAATATTCATTCTGTGTCCTAAATCAGGATTCTGGTTCATCGGAACGACAAAATAATAAATTAGAATTAATACTTTACAATTTTAAAATCCGCGATATCGCTAGAGTTTATTAAATGTCAAGTAGTGTCTAGTAATCAGTCTAGTGTTATATTTAACTATTAGAGCGAATCTGTATGATTTTTAATATTCCGAAGTGAAGCAAAGCTGCTGGGCCGTCTTTAAGATTAATCATTGGATCCACATATTATAAATATGACATGTTGCGTGGAAATCCCAAAGAACATAGAATATAATAATTTAAAACCGTTCTCTAGGTACGCACAGTACCTATTAGTGTGTCTTCCATTATGAATGGATTGAAAAAACTCTAAGGTTCAAATTTCGCAGCAAATACTAAACTGTAATCTTAATTAATCTGTAGCAGTAACGTAACTACTTGTCGACATTTTATTGGAAAATAATGTCCTAATTTCTTTTGTGTTCTAAATTTCCACATTGTTCAATTGCTCGCCATTGAGTCGCTCAATAATTTGATATTTTGTTTCGTAATTTGGTTTATGTACCTAAGAGAGTTATTATCGTCGAATCTAGGTTAATTTTAATTAAAAGATCCGCTTTCAGAACCCTTTCATTCTACGCTTTCATCGTTTGCCGGTGAAAATAAAAGATGGACGGCTTTATTATATTTCAAAGACAGCTTTTCAACCGCCCGATATGAAAGCGAATCAGAAATAAAAATCTGATTATTAAAATTAAAAAAGTTTGTACAAATACTGATAAGACTAGAACGTGGGTTGAAAATTAGACTCAAGAATATTCTATTTTTGAAGTTCAGAGATCAAATTGAATACGATAAAATATTGTATTCATTATATAATGGAAAATGGCTTTACGTAAGAACCATCCAGGTAACGTAATGTAATTTATTTTCCATCCCATTATCGATACTGGCAACCCATCTTTATTTTATGCAAAGTATAGGAATTTTCACTGTCTCGGCGTTAAGCAAGTGGCCTTCCTACTATCCTAATAAAATGGTCACCGCTGCTAATGGACCCCTGAACTGCATACATCGACGATCTCGCTGGCTCGAAGTGGAAAGAATTTATGAATGACTGAATGAATTGTCGATGGTGAAAAGAATATGACAGTATCTTCTCAAAAAATCAATCTCAAACTTAACTAATTAATATCTATAGCTAAACCGAGGAGCGAATTGAAAATGATCACTAAAAACAGATTACAAGGAAGGAACAAAAAAATGCAGCATGGAATAAACATGACAATAGCTAACTATGCGTATAATAATTCAACCATTTTCAAATCAAGACATCAATTTATTAATGGACAAATACTATTATTAGCAAATTTACTATTTTTGATGCGACTTAAACCTTAAACCTACCAGTTACCACCGCGTTCATGCATAAAAAATATTGACGACCAATGTTCAACGTTTGGCGGAGATAGCATATTTGCCGATGAAATAGCCGAGTCAATGGTCTATCAATGACCGTCATTCAGTTTTATACTACCCTCGAACCGCACTTTGCGTCAAAGCGGATGTTTCTTTTGTAAAAATAACGTTTCTCATATCGAATCTTTATATTTAGAGGTTGCGGTAAGTAGTTTTTGTTTTTTTTCTTCATAATAACGAGAATTTATTTTTATAAATTTTAACTAAAAGTAAACCTTAATAAACCTAAAGTAACCTAAAAAGGTAAAATATATTTTGCAAGTTACTTCCGTGCTTAAGTAGTCTTAAAACTACTGGACCAACCAATACTGTAACTATAACTCGTAAAAATAGTCATTTTCTTTATAAAAGGTTATTTAAGTGCCAATAAATACATACCTTTATAGAAATTAAAACCATCTTTTCCGACTTCAGTACACTTGATCGAGCCGCAGATCGCCAAAAACGCTAAAATTGATATAAACGTGTCCCTCATTTTGATATAAATGTAATGATAGAACTAGAAAACTGGCATAGTACAGTTATATGCTTGGAAGATGGCAAGGGACTGGATGGTTGTGCGGTGTATCGCCTTTTTATAATTTCTAATGCGATAGGGTTGCGCACGTTGGGTTGTTGGTAAAACCGTAGCGGTTAGTGCGTGTTCGATTCTAGATATTTACTTTGAATATTTATAATTAAGGAACAATTTATTATATTATTTATTTATTTTTTCATGCATTATAAACGTGTTATTATTACCACGAAATTAAAGTAATGTAGAATTCGCGAGGATTTGGATAAGTTTATAGGTAACTAAATTTTTATCTCCTCTAAGCAATTTAAGAATAGGATTTTTGCGAAACTTTATATTTGGGGATTTATATTGCAGTAGTAGTATGTACTAGTGCTTTAGCTCATGCTAAACTATGTAACAATAAATTATGGACACAACGATGAATTCTATCGCTGACTTACACCATTAAGCCTCGTTTAAAGAGAACGGATTTAATAATAATCCTCCATGCCGGTTTCGGCAACGGCGACCGACTTTATTATCCCCCTTTTTGTTGGAAGCTAATCTCCTTAACTAACTGAAATAGATAATTGATATAATTTAATATATTGTAATAATTTCTTTAAAATACAAATGTAACCGAATGTGCAAATTAAATCGAGTGAAGCTACTCCACAAAAATATACACTAACTAGCATCGTTGAAACGCATTATCTGTCCACTTACAATCGGTGCGTGCAGTCGACAGCCCAGCGGGCACCCGCCGACGCAATCTTATGGAAACAACGTGGAAAGACAATTGTTTCTTTTTGTATTATACCCGAGACTGTAGCAATTCAAATGAGATCCTTGCAGATGACAGATTGAGAACATCCATTTCAGTTTTTTTAGTTTTACGAGTACCTCTTGTGTAACTTTGTATGGCTTTGGACATATAAAATGTGAGAGTTTTCATCTCTTACAATATTGATTCTACTGTAGATATTTAGGTGAACTTAAGTAATAAGTAAAGTAATACCCACCAACTTGTGTTATGTGACTTGTCTCTAATTCCATTTAATTGTTTGTGTGTTGTTAAATTCTTTTAATTTTATTACAATTTACATTTTTTATGAAAACTGAAATACTAGTGGCGCCATCTGATTTATTTCTCAAGAAAGTATAAAAGGCGTGTGAACTATCGTTTTAGGACAGTAGTCGACGTGCTTTCAAAGTGAACAGAGCTGGGAATAATTGTGACTGAGTTTTGGAGGATGATTGTACTGATTTTGGAAAATGTATAAACTATTAATGTGAACCAAAGAGTTAGAATTGTGTTACTGAACTGAACCCCAATACTTGTTATTGGAGAAAAGAGAAATCTTTTACAAACTGAGCCGATTTGTACAACTGGACTTTAACTAGAATCCGAAACGGAATCTAATATCGAAACCTCAAATTAACTAACCGTCATAAAGTACTTGCCTACCAAATTCTATGAACATTAGCAAAGCAATATCTATACAAAGCGCCATTCATTTTAAATGAGTGACATTTTTGGCGAACAATAGTCGTATCGAATCAAGATAATGGCGGACAATCAAAGAAAGTGAGGAATCTCGAAATTTTTCAAAGAGCCTCATTTTTAAATGCACGAAACGTTACGAAAATGGCCGGATTTTAGACGACACTTCACGCGGGGGCTTTCTGCAAATGAGCGACGGCCTGAGCTACGGGGACAAAGAGGCCCTTCCAACGTTCTCAGGTCTTACAAAGGCCACCCTAACTAGACCTCCCGGCCCTCTATTAAATACGAAATAACTGACAACACTGAAAGCAATACCGCGGTTCTTGTTATACTAGTCGCTATCGCGGTGAAATCCCTAGCACTCCGCTGCACATTTCTGCAAAGGCAAGTTTTATTTTGTGAACTCTTGTCGTTTTGCTTTGTAGTTTCAGCGCTAAGTTTTCGCGAACTGTGTGATAAGATTCTTGTAGTTTTAGTACCTAATTTAAAAAGAAATTGGAAAAAGTTTACTATTACGTACATCACGATGGTTATGCGATTTAGGATTATAGGCGTTAACTGTTAAGACTTGCCTTATGATAATTAAAATACATTGAATTGAAAATTATTCCCTATGTTTGATACAGTATGGTAAGGATCTATTACCTAACATGCTAACGTAAATTAGTATTGTACCTACTAATATGTACACACGATGCAGCAATAAAATTATTTATACAAGTAAATATCCTATCGAATTACGACATTATTCCACAAAAGTAAATTTATTTGTTAATGAATTTTCATGGAACTTTGAACGTAACCAATAATCAAATCTTCTAACTTACATAACAAGATCAATACCAGGAAAACATAATTCAAATAACATTACGAAATTACTTTGAGCAATTATTCGTTCATCGCTCACGGATCTTCATCAATTTTCATCAGGAAACAATTTATCTGAAAACAATGAATTCGTGAACAAATTAATTGTATCGCGGATGTCTCGTTAATTGGTCGTTAGTCGTGATGTCAGCCGTCGCTGAACAATGATTTATGTCCGGTCATGGATCAGTACAGTTTGGTTACACCCGTCAATATGGTGAAGAAAATGTGACCTAGATCTGCCATTTCTTTGCATTGGAGGTTAACGTAAAATCTTCATACACAATTTGGAATAAGTAAAAACTTTAAGTATAAATTCTAGGTATTTTTTCGTTATTTTTTGGGACTTGATATAGGTGTTATTAGATGTTAAATATGATATTATTAGCTCAACAAAGGAAACGAATTGGTACGAAAATTATGACAATAATTATTTTTTTTTTTTTTTTTTTTTTTTTTTTCAGTTGGAGGAAATCACCGGATCCCCGCCCGCCCCGCGGGCGGGGTATGTGGGAGTTGAACCTCACTAAAACCTCCAACCGCTCACACTCAACGTCCGAACCCCGGCTGAGGCCAGAACCCAGCACGGGGTTTTGTGGGACGGCGCGACGCGTAACGCTCTCGGCACACTTTTCCGTCACGCCGCCCCCGGACGCCGAACCGGCAGCCGCCGGCGATACGGCCACCGGCTCTCTCGGTCGGCGGGCTATCCGAAGCCCGCCAAGATGGCTGGACCGCGTGTCACCCTCCCACGGAATACCCCGCTGGGTCAGAACCAGCGTGGGTCGGGGAGCGCGGTCCGCCATCCTCCGGATGCTCTGACGCAAGGGCGTGCTGAGCGAGACACGACACCTTCTTGGGTCCCCGCTCGCACTCACATGCGTTGGGGACCCGAAACTCTTAAGGGGCCAGATTCCGGGCGAGATCCCGGTTCCGGCCCCTTGCTCGACGGCGGCGGGTTGTTGCGGGGCGGAGAGAAGAATAAATTCTCTCCCTCGCACTCCCCGCCACCCTCTTCTGCGAGATGGTGGACTCGCAGAAGTCGAGCATCGCCTTCCAGGACTCGTCGCTCTCGAGCATCGACGCCACGACGCCCGGGAGCGACAAGTCCGGTCCTATTTGTTGGACCAGGACACACCGCTGCTGCTCCCATGCGGGGCAGACAGCGAGCGTATGCTCCGGTGTGTCCTGGTCACAACCTACACAGTGATGGCACCTCGTCGTCGGCTCCACCTGAATGCGGTGCAGATACCGCCCGAAGCATCCGTGCCCGGTCAGCATCTGCACCGCCCAAAAGGTGAGGCGTCCTTCGCCACGACCCACCCAATCCCTTAGGACTGGGCGGATCGCCTCGACGGTCCGCAGACCCCAAGTAGGGTTAGCGATACGTCGCTCCCACGACTCCATTACGGACCGCCGAGATTGGGCCTTCCGATCCCGAACAGCTTCCCGCAGGGGACGCACTACGCCCCGGGCCCGGAGGTCGCATCGCCAACGATAATCGTCAGCGAGCGCCTCCGCCTCCAACTCCCAGGGCGGCGTCCCCGCCAGCACGCACGCCGCCTCAAACGCGACGGTGCGGTACCCGCGGATGACCCTGATAGCTACGATGCGCTGTGGCCGGCGCAAGTATCGGGCAAAAGTTGCCCGAGTACGAGGCTCGGCCCAAACGGGCGCACCGTACAGGGCCATCGAGCGCACTACCCCCGCGTAGAGGCGGCGCACCGCGTGGCTGGGTCCCCCGATGTTCGGAAGCAACCGACCAAGATGGCCGGCCGTCCTCACAAGTCGAGGGACCAGCTGCTCGAAGTGGGTCCGGAAGGTCCAACGGCTGTCCAGCACGAGGCCGAGGTACTTAAGTTGCACCCCGACCCCGATTCGGACGCCTCCAACCATGATGTGGGCGTCGACCGGTGGCGCCACCCTGGCCCTGTGAAACCACAGGGCCTGGGATTTGTGTAGCGCCACGTCGAGGCCCAACCTCCTTATTCTGCCGACGACGAGGGCCACCCCCGCTGTGGCAAGACGGGCAGACTCTCCGTGGTCATCCCCCCGGGCCATGACCAATGTGTCATCCGCGTAACAAATTACGCTAAGGCCCGGGGGGAGGGCGCCCCTCAGCACCCAGTCGTACCCGATATTCCACAGGAGGGGTCCAAGAACGGACCCCTGTGGAACACCGCGCACGACCTGGAACCGGTGCAAGGTCCCACCGTACCCGGTACATTCGACCGACCTGGCCTCCAGGTAGGAGCCGATCAGCCGGCGGAGATAGAGGGGCACTCCATGCCTCTCCAGTGCCCCCCCAATCACGGACCAGGGCAGGGTGTTAAAGGCGTTGGCGATGTCGAGCGACACCGCCAAGGCCACCCCACCCTGGGAGACGGCCTCCTCCGAGAGGGTCCGGACGCGCAGAATCGCATCTACGGTCGAACGACCCTCCCGGAAGCCGTACTGCTCCGCCGACAGATCGGGTCCAACCCCGACCAGGTGCTGAACGATGCGGGCAGCCAGAACGCGTTCCAGCAATTTGCCCACCTCGTCCAGCAGCACGATGGGACGGTAACCGGCGGCTGAGTCCGCCGGGCGCCCCTCCTTACGTAGGAGGACCAGTCTGCCCGTCCTCCAGAGCGAGGGAAACCGTCCCGACTCCAGGCATGAATTATACAGCCTCAGGAGTCGGTCCCCTAGGGCATTGAGGGCCAAGGCTAGGACCCGGCCGTGGATGCCGTCCGGGCCGGGCGCCGTGTCTTTTCTACTCATTCTGACCACGGCTTCATGGAGCTCATCCTTCGTGATGTGAGGCACCTCAGCAGTGGCTTCACCGCCGGTGTGATCCGGCGGTTCACCCATAGCAGGCGGAATAAATCCGTCCTGCTCCTGCGGGAACAACGCCGAAACGATGTCCCGCAGCTGCTGAGGCGGGAGACGCTCGGTCAGGGGAGGCGCCCACGGGCGCAGCTTGCCGCGCACCGTTTTATACGGGCGCCCCCACGGATCATCGTCGAGCGTCCCCAAGAGTGACTCCATGTACCTCTCCTTGGCCTGCTTGATGGCCAGCTGCATGGCGCTCCTCGCTTCAGCGTACTCGCCATACAGCCGGGCCTCCTCCTCCGCGAACGCGACGGGATCGTCACGGCGCGCGAGGATGCGGCGGCGATGTCTGGCGCACCGGCGCCTCGCCCGGACGCATACAGCACGAAGCTGCGCTATCTCGGGCGACCACCAGTACGCCGACCTGTTAGGAGGCCGAGGGCCGACCCGGGGCATCGAAGCATCGCTAATGCGATGCATCGTGTCCCGGAGCCATAGCGCCTCGACCTCCACGTCCACTGGGTGTGGACGCATAGGCGTCCACGCCGCCACCGTGGAGGCTTCCACCAAGCGCTCCTTGTCCAGGAGCTTCAATGCCCACCTGGGGAATGACCGGGGCGCAGTCCCACGGGCGACCGCGGTTGTCGTGGGGGCGGAAAGATCGAACCGGATATACCGGTGATCCGATAGCGATTCCGCCCCCACCAGCACCTCCCAACCGCGGATGCGTTGTGCGATGACAGGGCTCGCGAACGTCACGTCCACGATGGACTCGCCCTGCCACCGCACGCAAGTCGCGACCGACCCTCTGTTCAAGACACAGAGTCCGGCCGCGACCGCCCACTCCTCCAATCGCCTACCCCGAGGTTCGGTGCGGGGGCAGCCCCAAGCGACTGACTTCGCATTGAGGTCCCCCGCCAGTATCCCAGGACGGGGAGCGGAGCGCTGAGTAATCGCTCCGAGCCCGTCCAGGAACTGCTCGAACTCGAGAATAGGTCGATTTGGAGAGAAATACGCCCCGATCACGACGGTGTCTTCCATCATCGCCGCGACGAACCCTGGTCCCTTGGCCACCATTACCAAGGGCGGGATCGCCGCGGCTCTCCTTACGTGGATGGCCGCCAAGCCGCACTCGTCCCCGAACCAGCACTCATCTGCCGGGGGAACAAAGTACGGCTCCGCGACCACCGCTACGTCAATGGACCACTCCGCCATGCTCTGGACCAACATGTCCTGAGCCCTGGCGGAGTGGGTCAAATTTCCTTGGAGGAAGCGACGGGTGTAGTCCATTACTGTTGAACCACATCCATCGCTCCCTCCCTTCCTCCATCGCCCCCGCCATCGGGCGCACTAGACGCCACGGCGGGGTCTGAAACGTCGGCCGGTACTCCCCCGGCCGACTTCTTCTGTTGGCGCCGCGTCATCTTGCGGCGCCTGTTACGTTCTGTGTTACCACCAGACGGGGAGCAAGCCTTGCCCCCCGCCCGGTGATCGGCCCTGCGACCGGCCGCGGCGCACAACGCGCAGTGCGGCGCGGCCGAGCACACGGCCGCTTTGTGTCCGGTTTGACCGCAGCGGAAGCACAATCCGCTGCGGTCTACAGTGCTGGTGCACCTGGCGACGCTGTGCCCCGTTCCGAAGCACTTGAGGCATCGCCAGGCGCGCGACTCCAGCAGCCGCACGTGGGCTGCAACCCAGCCCACGCGCAGCCTGCCAGGGTCCCCAGCCGGCCTTCCGGGCGGAGGAGTGGCCAGGGAGTTGGCGGCTCCGACCGGGCACCGCACCCACACTGAGCTGGCCCCGGTGTAACCTTGGCGAAGCTCGCCTACGGTTACATTTTCCGGGGCGCACTTGCCCTGGGATGCGATGGCCGCCACCACCTCCTCCCTGGTGGTGCAGTCGTCCAGGCCGGTCACACGCAGCTCGGCCATCTTGACCGGCCTGTGCACCTTGACCTCCTCTTCCGGCCATACCACCCGCAGACCCGACACCAGACGGTCCGCGACGTCGCCACTGTTGACGCCGCCGGGACACTCCAGCAATCGGGCCCCATTGGCCGTATGCCGGATGCGGAGGCCGTCCTCCGCCCCGATCTCTGTGAGGTCCACGGCCGCGCGCGCCTTTGCCATGACGTCGGGGTAATGACAATAATTATACCTGCCTACAATGAGTCATTAAAGTGAAGAATAAAAATCGCAATTTAATTTTCAAGCGATTACATATTTTTATGTTGACAAAGTAATTTGGTAGGTAGCTATACCGATTACAAACAGATTAGCAAAGTCAAGAAGTGTTGTTAGATGAGTACTTAACCAAACCACTTTAGCTTTTAATCCCAAACTAAAAATCGACGGAGTGTTTAGCATGTTTGGTGTAGATGTTAAGTAGCATGTAGGTAGTCTTTTTTTTGAGTTGGAGGAAATCGCCGGATACATGAAGGAGGTATGTGGGAGTTGAACCGCACTAAAACCTCCAACCGCTCACACTCAGAGTCCGAACCCCGGATAAGGCCAGAAATCAGCACGGGGTTTCGAGGGACAGCGCGACGCGTTACGCCCTCGGCACTCTTTCCCGTCGCGCCGAGCATGTAGTTCTAGCTAACACATATTATTATTATTTTTTATATATTTTCTAGGTTGACAAATAAACTAACGGCCTCATCAGTTAAGTGCTCATTCAAACTCTGAAACACTATAACGCTGTCATTTAAGAAAACAAACTTTAGGACCAACGCAAATTGAACACGTACCGCCATATTTAGCGATCCCTCCTCCCTCCTAAAACGCGCCGATCGTGATTTGCAATTATCTTGACAATACAGAACAATAAACCCAGCGAATAGTTCTAGGTCCTAACTCACAATTCGGTGCGTCCAACGTCCATTCGGTCTAACTGAAACTAATGTCCAGTTTCTGTCCAACTTATTGCTGTTTACGCCGGCTACGTGACTTTCGCAACAAATACGTGGTTCATACTTTGTAACATTGAATATGGCCGTGATTTGTCACATGTTGTCTTTGAAAGACTAATTAAAAAGTTAGGACTGTAACTGATGATTTATAACCACTCAACTGGGATCGGCAAAAAAATTGGTTTGTTTACTTTCGCCAAGTCTGTGGCAGGAGCTAAAATTGAACAGAGTTCTATAACTTGCATTGTTTACATTTTTTAACTGTTTCATATTTTACGGAGATAATATATTTTTGCTGAAAATCCAATACAGCATAGTATAATATTAAAGATTAACAAAGATATTAGGTATTATTAAAAAATTAAATTGAAATTTACTGGAAAAATATGTTTTTAACAAGACACTCAAACTCGGTAGTGATTCCGAACGAACTCTCCAGTTTCACCATCTCGCGAAAACTGATGTTCCCCGTTGAGTGGTTAATGTAGACCTAAGTTGGCAAACAAATAGAGTTCATGGTGGTAAGTGGTTTGACGATCCGTCAAGTAGCAGTGACCATATTTTGCTCACGTGTATCTAGGCATCCTACAAGTTTTTTTTTTTTAGTTGGAGAAAATCACCGTATGTGGGAGTTGAACCGCACTAAAACCTCCAAACGCTCACACTCAGCGTCCGAACCCCGGCTGAGGCCAGGACCCAGCACGGGGTTATGAGGGACGGCGCGACGCGTTACGCCCGAGGCACTCTTTCCCGTCGCGCCGCCCCCGCATCCTACAAGTAATGCCTCATCATGATCAGTTGCTTACCGCTTATGTTGTTTCGAATATATTCTAGATTCGGGAGAACTCTCTATCAGGTTTATGTCCGCCATTACATAGGTAGGTACTACATATTTTTTTATATCTCGAGAATAAACCAAGACATTTTCTAAAACGCAACTCACAAGCGATGGTCATATCGTTACGGCACATTACTGCTGAAGCTACGGTTAAAATCACGATTTTTATTACAAGCGCTTAGATATTGAGATATTTCGTTTTCAGTTTTCGGTCCTCAGATTTAGAATAGAATAGAATAAATATTGATTTCAAACTATAACAGAATACTTACACTAAACTAAATCTAAGTAACAAACATAGTTTGAAAACGGCCTCCGACTCAGCAATGTCGACAGTACCGAAAAACGGTACAACGACGCTGGTCTTCCGTCGGCACCAAGTGACGTACACGTAGGCACTGTGCTAATTAGCTACAAATGACATTAAAAAACAACTATAATAGTACAACTGGTTTCAATTAGCGATAAATAATAACCCACCAAATTCAAGTTTTTGGGACAAAATAGAACAGAAAGATAATCGTCGTTACAGCTCACACCTGAACTTGTCTGTCTAACGACGATTTGTTGTACGCACTCACTTTTTACGACCTCTTTTGCCTTCTTGGTTGCATGGCTTCGACATGAAGACAGCCCAGAACGGGCAGGACTTCGGCCGGGGCTGGTGGTGACCATGAAGCTACCAATCCGATGAAATTCGTCCAGTCCATGGGAACAACCCCAGAAAGGGGTAAGAACTCTCAACACCACACCTACACCTACACCTCCGCCCAGAGTGGCGGAGAGAATGAGCCCGGGCAGCGGGGTGCCCCCAAGGCCCGTCCGCGACACGAAGACCCCCATGGCTGACCTGAACTTGTCTTTTTCGCGCTTGGCGTAGCGAAGATATTTCAGAAGATAATTATAACAAAGAGAGTAATAAAACGCAAACATAGATTAAATACATTTTCTTTATTTTGTATAAAATATTGTTGACATATAAGAAAACAATGTAAACTACACTACATTTTACCTAACAAACGATTATGAACCAAAAGCAGATTCTTACAACAGATTTTATTTCTTATTATCTAAGATTACATAGTTTGAACTACTGATTTTTTATAAGTTTGAAACTATGAAAATATTTTATGAATGTATCGAAGCACATTTAACAACGTTTTTATTGCACCGTCATTATTAGAGGATTTAAGTTGACTTGTTTTTATAATTGACCAAGAAGCAAAAGTTGACAACTAACTAACATAGAATCCGATGACAATAATGTTTTTAACTTTATCATACAAATAATTTAAAAAAATTGAAACATGGTTTACGTAAATTGAGTAGTCAACAAATTTTTATATTAATTAACAAATTATGGTCAACTATTGTTTCTGGTTAACGTTATTGTGCTAACTCTAGGTAGAATTAGGAAACAAGCCACGGAATTACTATTTCATAATTTCACTGTGTCATTTTTTAACGTTTTTTTTTTAAATATCTGTGTTGACTTTAAGGAACTTATAAACTAAAATTTGATGAATATAACATAGTTGAGTAAATATTATGTATATCGAGAGTTTACGAATTATTCAATCGTATTCGTATATCAACTCTTGAAATGCGCTTACAGAGGTTATCAACAATTTGCGAGTATTTTATTAAAGGCACGGGAAAAATTGACAGCAAAAATAATTTCAGCAATTCCTTTATAAGTCTACAAATACATTTTGTCTATAAATACCTTATTGCAATACTGGGCAGGATTAATTAGTTTGGAACATTTTATAAATACATCTTATAGTTCAAAGTCAGTAAATATTTGAAAATTTATAACATTCGAATATCTTGTTTTAAATGCATAATATAATGTACTTGCATTGAGATTCACGGATTTAAATAAAAGGAATGTTTATTTTTAATAGATTCTCGAGGAGATCCTTGGTTTTAAAATCTCTGATTATACTCGTTTCGTACTTCTGAAACTTATAATTATGAGAGGCATGTATTTTGAAATCATATTATTGTACTTTTTTTTATTTCCATGGCAGACGAGCCAACGGGCCACCTGATCGTAAGTGGTTACCGTCGCTCATGAACCTCTGCAATGTCAGGGGACACTGAGGGGTCGCTACCTAACTTTAAGGACCCTCCTCAAGTCATAGCGCTCGTCTGGCTATATGGCAAAAAAACTTTTAAAAGAGCTGGAATACAAGCTCAAACTTAGTCATTGACTTTGCCTTAAAAAAGACATTATGAACTCTAGTTATTTATTTTTTATTTCTAAATCCATATACATTGAGCATTGAAAATTTAACCAAATGTTATTCCTTAAAAATTACTCAATGGAAGGACTAATGACGTTTCTATTATTTTAACAGCCTGATCAAATAATTGGCAATATTTTCGATCAATACAAGCCTAAAACTAAATGAGTATCATTACTATCTAGCCTTCACAAAATATAATTGTCTAAAACTATGTTTTTACCTTACAGTTATTTCAGCCATTATTCTCCTGCTACATTACACAAACTCTAACAATGCTCTTAAAACAAACTACCGATGGGTCAACGAATTTACTTCGTAACAAATAAATATCTACATACTTTACATAAAAAATGTATACATCTAATAATACATTCAACATATATTTGTATTAATAAATAAGTCAATCTTTTGTGTATAAATATAATGTGTATTGTGTATTAATCTCATTTGTGTATAATAATACTTATAAAATTTCAAGACTTTCATTTCACAGCTCCATTTAAGGCGCATGTTGGCGATTTTTATTGAACACATCACTTTAGGGTACAATCGATTTTAAAATAATTAGACATCGAGAATGAGATTCGACAAGAATATTCGAGATTGTTGTGTTGGTAAACAAAAAATGACAGAAGACAAAATTTAGTCAATTTTTTTTTACAAGGTGACTTTCAGTTCCAACCGCATAGATTGAGATTTTTCCCGTATTTTAATACCGATTGTACCCTCCAACACATACATTACTAATATTATAGAGAAATGGAAATATTAGGGATAGAAATCAGGAAAGACATAAGTGGGAGATTAAAGACATATAGATGATGCCGTTAGCGCAAAGGTTATTTCTTTTTTATGTTAATTATAAAAATTATTACCGATCAACAACTAGTGGTTCATAAATAATTTTGACTCAAGAAAGAGTTAATTTCATGAAACAGTCAAGCACATTTTATAGTTTGTTAAGATAAAGACGAAATTGCTACTTTGCAAAAACGGCATTTAACACTCACACGACATTTAGTATATTATTTTACTAAGCACTTCCGGTGTATATTATATATAAATAATCTGCACAACATTTATGTAAATATAAATAAAATATTTCTATATTTTTTAACATGTGCGTATTCTGCTATATCAATATCAATTCTTTAATCTTGTAGACTTAAATAACAGAAAATTTGGAATCATTCATAAAGTACCACACACGTAAAAGAGAGGACTGTTACAAGGGATGAACGGAGACAAAAATCTCTCTAATCAAATACAAATGTTTGCGAAAATCTTTTTTTTTTTTTATTATTTTATTGCGTGATAGATAAACGAGCCTACGGCCCACCTGATGGTAAGCGGTCACCGTCGCTCATGAACCTCTGCAATGCCAGGGCAATGAGGGGCTGTTATCTATCGCCTACCCATACAGGACTTTTCTTAAACCTCGTCTAAAGAGGGACATGTCATAGCGCTCCGGGAACACCGCGGACGGGAGTCCATTCCAAATCGGGATGGTACGGGGCAAAAATGATCTTTTGAAGCGAACCGTGAAAGATCGCAGCGGTTCCAAGTGAAGGTGGTGAACCTTGCCCCTGCGGCATGTGGTACGATGGTAAAAGGGAGATGAAAGGATCATCTCAAAGAGTTCCTCGGAGCATTCCCCATGGACCAAACGGTACAGAATGCACAGAGAGCTGAAATCTCTCCGCACACTCAGAATAATATTCCGTTTTGTAATATTAAAATTAAAAACGTACTGTATGCACTATTTTTTTATAAATACAATTGTATTATGTGTCCTCACACTAGGAAGCCAGTGTCAAAATGTAATATATTGTGAAAAGTAAACAGGGGCAAAAACTCACAAAATTACAGCAACATTTATGGATAACTCCTTATTCCACAAGTAACATTTTTAAACACAGAATACTCATTTCCATCACACAAACCAGCGCTCACCTTTATCATTTTCAATTCCTATAAATCATCTTCACAAATATTCTGCATTAGTATCCTCGTAGAGCATCGTATAGAGTATGTATGTGGCGGTCACGTGGTGTCGTGATGACGTCACACGGCGGCAGGAGAGGCTGATTGTCAGTGCCACTTCGCTTTCTGCGCGAATATGTCCGCCCGCAAGTTCTGAGCGAAACATATGCCTAGGATCTGAAAAAAGGTATTGATAATATTTTATCGCGGGAGGTCACAGGCAGATAGCGCGGGACCGGTCATTATGGGGGCGGCTTATGTCCAGCAGTGGACGTTTATGGGCTGAACATGATGATAAATTTGAGAGCTTCGATCAAACATAACTGGATACCAACACCCCTTTTTTTCTTTTAGTTGGAGGAAATCACCGGATCAGGGGTATGTGGGAGTTAAACCGCACTAAAACCTCCAACCGCTCACACTCAGCGTCCGAACCCCGGCTGAGGCCAGAACCCAGCACGGGGTTATGAGGGACGACGCGACGCGTTACGCCATCGGCACTCTTTCCCGTCGCGCCGCCCCCACCAACACCCCTAGTCAATTACTTGAATACTGAGGGCCACCATCACTTGACATCATGTATAATCTGATACCAATTAGTGTGTTTGGTAGCCGAGTGAAGGGTAATACAAATCTGATTCTAATGCGGGTTGGGTGACTTCCTTTATCTTAAAAGCATGTTGGACTGTGCCTGATCCCTCTACTGAGTAGACCTGAGCCTAGTAGTGGGCAGTAATGGGTAGTTACAGTAGATACAGTACAGAATCTGATCCGCCCAGCGTGTCGATCTTTAGACTTCGTTATAGCTTTGGACGTTTTACCTTCCTTTTTGGTAATGTGACTGAACATTTCTAGAATTTGCCACAATTACCAATTAACCGTTTCGATACCTCCCACGTAAGTTGTTGTACATCTTTTTGAAATTTCGTATTTAAATGTAATATAACTCAAAGAATTTCAAAAAGATGTAACAATAAATGCAGATTTTGGTTCACTTTGAATCGTTGAAATGCTCTACTGTAAATTTGCCGTTTTGGAGATACAACAACTTACGTGGGAGGTATCGGTTTGTTTATCATATCCTTACAATAACCGGAACTTACATGCAGTTGAGAGAATCGTTGCAGTTTTAGAAAACTCTTCTGGCGGAAGCGCGATAAGACCACAATGCATAACAAATTTAATCAGTTTTTGACTTTTGCAGAAATGCTATTATTTGGAATCTATGCTTATTACATAGTTTATTTATATTTAGTGCAATAAATCTGTTTTAATTGTATATTTTTATGCTATCATCAATCAAACCGTCCGTAACGTAACGTACCGTACGGTTTTCGTACTATGCGTTATTTAAGATAATTTAGAGAACACTATGATTATCTTACAGTAATTTTGTTATTTAAAATGAAAAGAAAATAATAATACAAATATGATAACTAGACTTCCAGATTAGCCAGTTTTATGTCAAAACAGAAAAAAAGATACTCATTAACACGTTCGCTGCGAAACCGATTTTTGCACACTTACCATTCGTTGCGACACGAGGTGTTATCGGCCCGCACCATGACCAGACGTTAGGGCGACACGAGGTCCATTAGACCCCACCTTATTTAACCCTTAAATGGACAATGTTGTTTTTAAACAACATACTCAACATCACCGATAAAATTAAGCTTCTTTTAATTTTTTTGTTAATTTTGACAGCTAGTTCTTATTTCTGAACGAATTTTGTACTTTTAAAAAAATCATAGTTAATTCATGTCTAGTTTTTTTTACTCATTTTTCCTAGACAGTAATACGTGTCCATTACACAAATAATAATATATTTTTTAAAACGTGAAACAAAAATCGTCCATTTGAGGGTTAACAAAGTTTTGCTCTTTGCACCACAGGGAAGTTCACGTTTTTAGTACCACAAGAAAATTGCAGGATCATTTAGACCTCGTTTAGCAGTGAACTTGTTAATGAAACAATTCTATGATATTTCTACGATAAAGCGAATAAAATATAAACAGAATAAAGTGCAAAAACAAACTTACTTGTGCAAAAGCGATACACACGGCCGACGTCGCGACGATCAACAGATTGTGTTCGAACCACTCCTCAGCGGCCTCGAGGCAACCTTTATCGTATATTATCTTAGCTATTTCTAGCGTCTAAAACAAAATATCATACAAATTACATACACACAAATCTAGCTAAGAAATAATAGAAAAACTAATTGAGAAGAATAAGAACCTTAATTTTCTGATTAAAATCTGTTCCTAAGTTTAAGATGTTAAACATTTTTTGGTATTAACTACTCAACTGGGAACGTCATTATTCGCTAGATGGCGAAACTGGGGACTTCGTTCAGAATCAATACCGTGTTTGAGCCCCTTTTTAAAAACATTTTTTTCCAATAATTTTTTTAATTTTGATTTTTAATTAAACCATATATTTTTGTAAATCTTTATTACTAAACGACGCTATATTGCATTTTCAGCGAAAATATATCATCTCCGTAAAATATGAGACGATTAAAAAATGTAAACGAAACAAGTTTTAGAACTGTGCTCAATTTTGGCTCCTGCCACAGACTTTGCAAAAGTAAACAAACCAATTTGGTTGCCGATCCCAGTTGAGAGGTTAAGGAAGATTTTAAAGTATCCTAAACTTTGTGTTTCTTACATTCCGCTAAAACTACTCTTTGATATTTACGAACAAGTTTTTTATTTAGATTAGAAACAGGTATATTTCAGTGTTTTGGTCGTTGTTAAGAATACTATTTGATATTCCATTTCGTATTCCTTTTATTTATTTTTACTATAGGCAGACGAGCTTACGGCTCATCTGATGATATGTGGTTACCGTCGCTCATGCACTATGGCAGAGCTGCCACATACCGATTCACCTTCTCAAGCCTCATTCAAAGAAAATACTAATACAAAAGAGCTTTAAAAAATGAAAGTGACTCACATCAGAAGACTTCCTAACGTCATATCCACACTGCACATTCCTTATAATGTCCTGTGGTTTGTTTCTGCAGCAACTAAAGGGCACTCCACACGCCTCCCTTGCGCCGGCCGCTCCGCTCGAACAGTTGAAGTAGGCGTTCCTGTCCCAGTCCTTAGGGCCTTCCACGCCGCAACACTGGAGCTGGAAATAAACAATATATTTATAGTCAATATGGGTTCAAATCAGGCAGGCTTGTACCTCTAAATAAAAAGTGAAAAAAAATTATGTGCAATTTTTCACAACACCGCTGGCTAAAAACGGTGAAGGAAAACATCGTGAGGAAACCTGCATGTCGGAAAAGGGTTCTAAAAATCCTTTGAAGATATGTGAAGTCCCCAATCCGCAGTAAGCAAGTGTGGTGGACTATGCCTAATCCCTCTTCTGAGGAGACCTGAGCCCAACAGTGGGCAGTAATGGGTTGGTACAGAGTAGTCAATATAGGCATAGAGCAGACAGATCTAACTACTAGATACAAATATACAGGGTGTCCTGAGTGATATAGCAGGAAGTACATTAAATAAAGGATGTTTTGATGAAAGTAAACATTATTTGATTTTTGTTATCGAGTAAGTACTTTGTTTTTGTGAACTACTTTGGGGAAAGATAACACCCTGTACTATTAAAATGTTAATCGAAAGAACAGTGGATTACCAAATAATTCCCCTTAATAAACATAGCACTCACAAACATTGGCGTTTATGATATGTATTAGTATTTACGTTTAGATAAAAGATGAATAAAACATTGAAACTAAAATAACATCAAAGTAATAATATTATATGAGGTTAGGTTTTTTAAAATTATTTTCTTGTATTATTTACTCTCTATCACTGGAATCAAATTTGTAGGTTTACAAGAAATGTTTACCCATTCTTCCTGAATCCAATCAATCATATTCTGCTGATCAGGATCTTCTCTGTAGTGCACAATGAATGTTTGAAATCCAGTTGTGGCTTGCTGTTTAATCTGATAAGAACGAAATGCAAAATTCATACAAATTATAATTGTGGTACGCTATTTTGTCTTGGCGGCCATATTCTTTTTATTACATTGAAACATGAATTCAAATTACAGGAAAAATAAAAGAATAATAAACTTATTCAGACACTCGCGGTTTTCTATAATACTATCATGCATTTTTGAACGGGTTCTTACCACGATATTTAATTTATTGAGTTGTCTCGATATTTCAACGTTGTTGCAAACGTCATGATCACGAGAAGACTTGCAACAACGTTGAAATATCGAGACAACTCAATAAATTAAATATCGTGGTAAGAACCCGTTCAAAAATGCATGATAGTATTAAAAGAATAATAATTGGTTCATCAATTCAGACGTCATGCTTATTTTAATTGTGGATAAATTTGTGTATTTTACTTACCCAATCTTTGAAGACAAAGAAAAGTATGCCTGTGGTCATCTCAGCTAGCAAAAGTAATGCCAAAAATACAGCATACTGAAAAAAAAAAATTTTTTTATAATGCACTAATATAATATGTATCAACTGTGTTTTATGATTGCTGACCATGAACATCAACAGATTTATCAAATGTTTTTGCTTTACTTTTTACCTACAATATTCTTTTTATTTGATGACAATGATATGAATTATAGACTTAATTTACTTACACAAGCTAGCAAACAGGTGTTCTCACGGAGTGCCCCAACGCATCCAGTGAACCCAATTATGAATGTTATTGTACCTGCAAATTCAATATATTTATATTAACTTCTTAACTATTATAGAAACCATGAATGAAATTATTTATTTATCTATTTTAAACATTATTCTCTTTAGAGAAAACATAAATAGTCTACCATGTTTGTGTAATTCAGATTGGAGTCTTCATCTAATTTATTCAATTAGTTTTTAAGGCAATTACATAAGTATTCTCATAACATTTTCAATAACTATTTTAGGTATTATTGATGTGTAAAAAGGAAATGAATAAGTAGCAAATACAAGAATATGCTATATGCAGTATTACTTTGAGGTATTCTTTGTTTCAAGGTTATGTAACTTTTCATTGCTTCATTTTCCATTCAATTTAAAGTTTAAATTACCATATTAAACAAGTATTTTCATACTAACCGACACATATTAATATGAACGCAGGATCCAAAGCAATGTTAGTTAATCTTGATAAGTTGTTGAAGGTGTCTTTTTCAGTCCAAGACCATACTCCTACAGCTAATACTACTAGTCCAACTAACTGTAACAAAATGCAGGTTAATTAATATTAGTACATAAATATTTAGAACCACTAAATGTGACTGCAGAAACTGATAAATTCACAAACATCTACAACTTGAAACTTGACTCATCAAACATCCAAACCCACTCGATGCTAGATCAAACAGCTGGAGCAAGTGACAACATTGTATGTTCATTATCAAGGAATTTCATTATCGTGTGGCAACAGTTTCAAATCACTCTTCTCGTTACATATTTAATAGTGATATTGTAACCGATTGCAAATAAGAATAATTATTACCATAAATCATTTCATGGAAGTATTTTTATTAGATTTGTTGTTTGATACAAGAATGTGGTTATGTGCCCTTCCCAACCTTTAGTACTAATACCCACTGATGAACATACACCTTTTTCAAAAATTCCAACATTAACAATGTTGACAAGCTTTTCTCATACAAAAATTGCTGGCCGCTTTCTTGATATGTAAGCCGTGAGTAGGTCATAATCTTATATTACAGAACCTACTATTACTGACATACATAAACGAGAAGTACAGTTAAACTACATACTGCCTATCTTATATCTAAAAGCAATTTAAAACATAATCTTACACTATACACTAATACTATTAAATACAGTTATAACGATATTGACCTCGATACATATAAATTAGATCTGATTATGGAAAAAAATTGTTTTTTAATTTTAATTATTGAATGCCATGAAACAATTAATTAAATGAGTTTTATAGCATGAGCAGTTTCCTTGTACCTAATTAAAAATATTTTATTGTGTGTGTATGAATTATCAATTTATTTTTAATATTGTTCATGAAATAGCTCTTTGTTAATTGATATGGTTCCTATAACATAGTATGCAATGAGAACTATTTACTGTCAAAATATCCAGCTATTGTATGCAATGAGAACTATTTACAGTCAAAAGAAGACTGTGGAGTTTGAATGAATAAGATTTTCATACAAAATCATTGGTCTCGGATTCACATTCTACCTATCTTGGTTATCAAGTCTTCAAGAATAATTAGAATCACAAAAGTTTTTCATCTGAAATCCAGTTTTTTCTTGTGAACAATAAGCACATTATGATATATTAAAAAACATGGTAAAAGCATTTTCCCAAGAATGGTGTATTTTATGAAATTCAAATATTTAAGATACAAAAATAATAGGATATTTTTAATGGCGCAGTATATAAATAGAATATTAGAAAGGTTAACTATTTATTTAGGATTCATAGTAAAGTAACTGTTTAAAGGAAGATCCTTGAAAGTATGTTTTTACAAAGAGATTTACTTTATAATTCTATACAAACGTGATTCATCGAACTTACAGAGCTAGAAAGAAGATAATAAGAAGATAAAGACGAAATAATAACAAAATATAAACTCACCCAGAATAAAACATTTACGCCAAAAATAACATATTTTAAGCAGCAACTAACTTCACTGGTGTCACGTCGATATTTCCTTACTCCTGGCATTTTATAAACCGAGCAATCACTACAACATTGCACTTAGTTAAATAAATAAATCAATTCTAACATTTCAGACAAAGAAATATCTAAAAAGTAGATCAAACCAAATCACGAAGAATGAAGTTGAAATAAAACTTGAATGAAAAGTGAAGTGACGGGGCAGTGCACTAGGCTTGTAGACAAAGTATCGATAAAATCGAAGTTCGATTAAAGTCGATATTTTCAACAAATTTGAACTGCACAATAACAGAACCAATGTACCTGATACTAGAATATACTTGTAAAAAATGTCAAGGCATACATTTTTGTTTCAGTATTCATCTATTGCAAACCGGTGTTCAACCTATTGTGGGAAAGAATCTTCGTTAATGTAAGTTGTAATTTTAACGTGGGTATAATTTCGTTGCCATTAAAGCATAATTTTCTTAATTAAGCGTAATTCTTACTTGATACTTCATCTAACTTTTCGAAGCTTCTTTCAAAATCTGAGAAAAAACATTCTACTCTTTTCCAAACTACTCAAATCTATCTGAAATTTCACTCCTATTTCAGTGCTTTGGGAGCTTTTAAAAAATAGTCAGACAGAAATTCTTTCATTTTAAATAATATAGTATATTGTGATAGCAATAATTCCGATAATGTGTTTTGTTTGTTTCGTACACTCTTCAAAAATATTAGACCTTTAATCATAGCAACAAAATGATTTCCATTAGCGATTATACATTTCCACTTGTGATCCCCTTTGAATTTATTACCTCATCCCTAGCTTCTAGTGAAGCGAATGAACTTGATAGGTTGTCAAAAGTTATCGATTAAATTTCGCATTTATTGACAGTACAAGTAGAGTTAACGAGCTAAATTAGATAGAAAAGTAATATAATTAATAGGTAAACAAAGATAACGCTCACATGGTTTGTGATCACAGTTTCTTATTATTCTTTCTTTGAAAATTTGATTGTAGGACACTATATTTTTTTTTAATCTATCGGCTACTAAATATATTGTTTTTTTGATGTGACGTTTCGTTTTAGCAGGGATAGTACCGCTATGCAATACCAGTTCCGTTTTAGATAACATAACACCAAATTAACTATCATCATCAATCATTAGACGTCCACTGCTGCCTCCCCAAATTAGATAATAGTCGTAACTACTTAAATATCTTCAA
This sequence comes from Trilocha varians, assembly GCA_030269945.2. NCBI lineage: Eukaryota > Metazoa > Arthropoda > Insecta > Lepidoptera > Bombycidae > Trilocha > Trilocha varians. The sequence goes on from AP028259.1 coordinate 3,639,508, forward strand.
TCTTCTCCAAAGGCTCTTAATTCGCGGCATTTTTTCTAGTTTTTAATAATAATATTAATGAATTAATCGAATAATAAGATTGCGAGAGGTCACTGGATAGTAAATACAGATAGCGCAGACCGGCCGTTGTGGCGAAGTTTGGGGGAGGCATATGTCCAGCAGTGGACGTCTATTGGCTTACGATTATGATGAAGATGATAAATAATAATACAAATGGTCCCCCAGTTTCAGGTCATGTAACGAAAACTATTAGATAGTCAGGTCGAGTCTGTAGGTGAAAAATATATTAAGAAAACCAATTCATTTGTTTGAAATGTGTATTTATGCACATGTGTGGCCATCTGCGGAATGTTTCTTTATCCAATCCACGTAGTCGCTTACTCTTGTATAAACTCCTGCAATAACAAATAAAATAAAACACAAAATAAAAATAATATTATGTTACAATATTATTAGTTTTTTTTTTAAATCTAATCTTCCATTTAAGTAGATAATTAATGTTTCATCACGATTATTGTCGACTACCACTTAAAAAAAATCGGATTCACAATGTCGCTTCACTGTCCACTAATTAATTATAAACGAGCCAGTAATCAGTGTCTGAACAATAATGTCCACTGCTGTTACCTGAGTTGGACGAAGATCTTTGTCATAGTTCACTCATCGATATGTTCTACTTTGTATTGATCCTATTATATCTAAATTCCCGTTATATTAATCATAAATGTAGAATAAGATTTTACTACAACTTCGATCCATCTTAAGGAAGGTCCGCCCTCGCGGAATCGACCGTAAATACCGTAATAATAAAGTACGCTTTTGGCGATAACGGTCGTACGTTTTCCAAAGTGAGAAATAAATTTCCATATAATACCAGTGGTTATTAGCTTATATTTCTTTCTACTTCTTGCATTAAAGGTGGCTACAGATTACTTTGATAACTGTTAAATTCTTGTAGGATACTTGTAGGCATACCTACTACTGGTTCGTGCATCTTTCCCATCCAATCTTCATCCTTCCAAATTCCAATAGTTCCTAGATTCTATGTTGGTCTAATAGTTTATGTTAATATAATTTTATTATTACCTGGATACCTCGGATCAGCGCATCCTATGCCCCAAGAAATAATTCCTGGAAACGATATTGTTAATTAAGTAGCGCTATTTTATTTAAGAACATAATTTCAGATAAAAGTATGTTACTAGTAATAGTACCTACCCGCTTGCACATATCGCCCTGATGGCTGTAATATTAACAATGGACCACCACTGTCACCCTGTGAAAAGAAGAATCATAATCATCAATGCAAGACACAACGTATGATGGATTGAAAGGTACTCAGATTCTTACGTCATAAACTATGTAACAGTAATATACTAATGTAGAGCACTAGACATACTAAAGTAAAACTACGATTTAAGTTGTAGTTTAGATAAAGTTTTAAATTGTTCAATACTGTTCTCTCAAATCACGCCATAAGAATCTACTACTCTACAATCTTTAAAAAACTAGACTTTAACTAAATCTAGGAGTGATTCGTCTGTACCTACAACAAAAATATACTATATTGACTTTAAAGTCCGCATCGGTCTCCGTAATATCATTCAAACAGATTTCTCTAATTAAAATAATCATTAAAATTCTACACTTCGTCCTTAACATTGTTAATTATTCTAACCCAAGTACCTGGCAACCGTCCTTTCCTTTATTGGAAGCGCACATCATGGTAGGTTTGAGGTGCTTCTTTAATTCCGATTGCCTGCACTTTTCATCGGGAAGTATTCGTAAAGAAGCTCTTAAGAGCACTTTGGATGATGACTCATCAACTCCTACACGACCCCATCCTACTATCGTGCCAATACGGTTGGAAAAGTCTTCACCTTAAAAAAGAATGAAAATTTAAAAATATACTAAACCTAAATATCACAACTCAGCTTATTTCAATAAGAATATTGTACGAATAATAAATTTGTCAAAAAAAAAGCTAGAAAAAGAACTGGTACGATTGACAAGTTGAAACAGAAGGAGTACGGAGATTACGTGTGTAAAAGAGAAAATTAAAAAAATGGTGGGTATTATCCCCAAGCAACACTAGAGTCAAGCAAAAATTTTAGCATTTTCTAATAATAGATATATAACCCTAAAACCCTGTCGTTTCTCATGAGAAGCATTTTAATAATACAATTGTAAACTCGAATATCTTTGCTTGTTAATGTTAGGGATATACCCACATATTACATTGCGTAAGATGCAAAGAACAACTTATTACCTGGTGATGGTAAACATATTGGTACAATATTTTCTCCAAATGGCACCGGCTTATTGAGAGTAGCTATTGCTATATCGTTCTCATCTCTTACTGCTGAAGACGTGAAGTGTTCGTGGATGATCACATGGGATATAGTACGGACCTCCACAGCGGTTAAATTGTCCAAATGGTCCATCCCAATTAAGACTTTCATAGAGTTAGAATCATCCCTGTTTTAAACAGTTGCATTAGTGACCTTGAATGTGCTTATTCAAATGAGGCTTGAAAAGAGTCCAGGTGCAGGTCACGCGTAGCGTAAGATCGGTTTTATAAAGCCTAAAAAGGCTATATCGGAATATTAAAGGGACTTATAGTCATGAATATATATTTTTTTATTGCCTTTAGGCAAATGAGCTAACGGGCTAAATGATCGTGAGCGGCTACCGTTGCTCATGAACCTCTGCACTCTCAGGGGACATTGCGAGACCGCTACCTACGGCCTGGCCTACCTTTAAGGACTTTCTTAAAGCCTCATTTGTCATTAATTATCATCAATCAAATAAGCAAAAAAATATTTTCAACCATTTAAAGCAATGCCCAGCGCTCAGTACATGCTTGTCGGTAATCATAGCACCTCCGCAATGTAATTTGTTGTATTTCATGATTGCAACAGTCCAAGGAAATGAATGAGGTTCTGCTCTTCGACCACCCACGATTCTCATTTGTAAAATATTATCTGAGGCTTTACCACATTCTAGAACAAAAGTATTCTTATATTTATTATTTCCAAACGCGTTGTTTCATTATGTTGTATGTCTAGACCTTTTTCTGCCTATTTAATTTAATGTAGGAGTGTTTTTAAAGTTTTAAAGTTTATTGTTAACCAAAATTTATATTATGTGATTTTATGAGTGTTGTAAAGCTAAGAAAGTCACATACATCATTAAGAATTAACAGGAGAAAACTAATTGAGTCATGTAACTAATGCATACCTAATACCAAACTGATTATACAAAATATTATTAACCGATAAGTACAATTTGAATCAAAACACTGCGGCATGTAGAAGGTGACTGTTAAAAGTGATTAGATTTAAAAAGAGGCTGAATTATTCCAGAAACATTTTGAGATAGGACAACAGGGTATTGAGTCGCATTTGGCATTCCACACCCTCGCTTCTAATTGCATATGGGAGCATTTGCACGACTAGACTTAAGTTTTTAGACTAGGGTTCATCGAGGTTATAAAGCCTTTGCAATATTGTGTTTACTATTTTTTTTCTGGTTTTATATGGCCATCAACTGTCATGTTCAATCTTTTATCAGTCAGCCTGTGATATTTAAATCCTATATCTTATAATTAATGTGTTAAGTTTAATTAAAGTACATTATCTTTGAGCGATAAGGCCGCCTATTGATACACTATATTTAAGTTTTGTAACGTATAACTATGTAATTGTGGTGTTTCAATAAAGAGTTGTTGTATTGTATTGTATTATCATCACTTACCGCAAACTTCACTTAACGCGACCTATAATTAAATAAAATAATAATTACATGATCATATTAGAATATAATTCTCAAAAAATTCAAGCCATACGTACCTGGAAAGTCAGGCTTATGTGTATTAAAACAAGACCTACGATTCTCATGTTTACTAAGTATTGACACTGCACTGCGCTCATAGCTACACAGTACTGTTTCTACAATTCACGGTTTTCTAGATTTAATACGAAATTATTCACGCACTTGACATGTAACTATAAGTATTTACTGCATCATTGGCCACCCATATAGTATCCTAGCTACCTTAAACCTATATATATTATTAGTTCTAAACCGTGAAAGTAATTTACATGTATTTAATTCTTTGACATGCATGAGACATGTAAGGACTATGTTATTTAGGTATACCTATAAGTTCTTATCGCGTTGTACACATAACCGGCTGATGGAAAAACGTTATTTTAACTTTTTATATGCAATTGAAATACAATATAATTTTTGTAAAAATGTATTTGTAAAGGAGTTCTATATACAATAAGTTCCGTCTTCCGTTTCTTCTTTGATCCAGGATAAGTATTTTGATACCAATGTATATACGCCTGAAATAATAATATCTATGTATATCATTTTCTGAAATTTAAACCATTATAATTTAATAGGTATTTATAAGCTGAATAAAGCAATCTGTGTCTGCTTGAATCAGGAAAAACAATATTTTTTAAATAGCTTTGCGTGATAGTTTTATTTGTTTTATAGGTAGATTTTAAATATAATTGAGGTGAGTGCTAAAACAATACGTGAACCAAAGTGTTGACTTCTCAAGTGTACTCGTAATAACAATAATTTTATTACAATTACAATTTCACTAATGGCATTAAACAGACAATAATTATGAATTAAAATTATAAAAGAATTTGACTAAATAAAATATAGAAGACTGTACCTGGAAAATCTGGTTTTGCACAATCAATACCCCAAGAGACGATACCTGTAAAGCAATACCAGTGAATTTTATTTACATTCTGCATTAATAAAAATATACAACTAAGGTATAAATTTTCTTGCAATCTCCACCTAAAACTCCATGAAACTTTTTCCGTGTACTGTAATACTCTTAATCAATTTAAGTATAACGTTAGAAAAAGATTTCAGAATCACTAGCAATTAGGACATGAAGACCACCTGTACCCTGGAAGAATGATCTGGAGAAGTTTGACAATTGCAGAGACCAAGATACAACTCACAGGCTTTACGAGTGGAGAAACTATCTGCCCAGGAATAAATGATTATGAAATTAGGAAAAAGTAAATGATTTAAGACTTTGGATGCACTTATGAACTTTTGAGGGATGTTGATGATGGTAGTCCATAGGAACAAAACAAGTTTTACACAAAGTAAAGATCTGATTGACTGACTCTATCTAGGTATTAAAAAATCTGATCAAAATCAGTTGCGTAGTTTCAAAAATATAAGCATTAAGGAACATAGTAACCAACAACGGCGTCTTTGTTTCATAATCATACTATTTGACACACTGATACTGTTTTACTTACCAACTTGATACCATTTCTTTTCTTTGGTCTTTCCATCAGGAACAAACAACGGTCCCCCACTGTCTCCCTAGAATGGATTTCATAATCTTTAAGTATCTCTTTATAAGTTATTAACTGTTATAAGACGTCAATATTTAGTATTTTTTAAATAACTTATCAAATTAATACCTGACACGCGTCTTTCGCTTTAGCATAAGCACACATCATAGTATCACTGACGAGATTGTTTTTATAAATTGATGTTTTTCCGCATTTCTCATAATCCACGAAGTGAACTTTTGCTTCTAATAAATATCTTGATGATGCCAGAGCTCCTTGTCTAGTCTTGCCCCATCCAGCCACAGTTAACGGTACATTCGTATATTCAATATCTATAGGTAATCAAGTCAACAAAATTCTATTAGGTAAATTTAAAACGTTTTTTAACAAATTCTCGGTTTACTCAGTCGACCTAATTAAAACATTCGAACTTGACTCAATTGGGACTTCAACAACACTAATTTGCAATCTACAATTGTCTTTTTGGAGATTCATTGTAATGAAACTTCTATTGGTAACTACTATGAGGCAAACCAAAGATTCTAAATCGCTGGTTAAGACTACCGTTTTAACCTTTCTCAACATGTGTGTGATGAACCATCCACCAGAAAGAGAATATCAAGATCCAAATCCGCTTAAGTGCATAAAATTGAAAATAGAACAGACTTTTCTAGATCAAGGCTTTTCATTTTACCTTCAGTGGCCAAGCATATTGGTCGAACCTTATCGGAGAACGTCAGTGGCTGATAAAGAGTTAGTACAGCTAAGTCATTGATGTCTCTGACTGCATTTGAGGTAAAACTGGGATGTTTCACGCCATTTTTAATTCGTATTTCATCACGTTTGTTGTCCAAACGATCGTGCATTCCTACCAGCACGGTGAGGTCACGATAGTGAACCCTAAAAATAATGAAAAACAATGTAAGAGTCACTAATTAAATATTTACGAATCATTAAAAGAGAGAAAGTACCATTTTCATAGTATATAGTAACTTAACCTCGGAACAGAGTTCTATCAATATTTACGAGTATAGACAGTTTTCACATTATCAAAAGTCATTCATGTTATTTTTATAGTTTCAAGTGTAAAACAAGTAATTGCAAATAGACTTACCCAAATGTAATGCAATGTCCAGCAGTTAATACATGTAGATTGGTTATGATAGCTCCTCCACAGTGAAGTTTTGCTCCCAACATTAAGGCAACCAACCATGGGTACTGATGAGGCTGGACCGTCGTACCACCGACGATACGACGGTTGGTACCTTCTATGCCACATTCTGAGAGCAAAAAATATTGGATGATGAAAAATGGAAACTGAACAGTACTGGTGTCTATGTATTGTTTATGTTTGAATCAAAAAATAGTCACTATTTTACTCAACTTGTTTTTACGACATATGTATTCTAAGCATTTTTTAAATTAAATGATAGAAGAGCGAGCCAACAACACAGCTAATGTGATGATGTTAAAATAATATATAGGTATGATGTCTAGGAAAGAGCCTTTTCTCTATTTGTTCAAGACGAATTAGAAAAAAATATTTGCCTTGAGATTAATTCATTCGTTACACTTACCACATGACTCATTTAAATTCTGATTAAATACCTGCGAATACGAAATGTTTATTTACAAAAAATATATTTAAATGACCATGGACTAATTAGTTTGTAGTCTAAGTACCTACCGAGTCAAATGTTCCCAATAAATAAATAAACGTTATTATTCTCATATTATCACGTAAAATAATAGAGAATTACTTTCGTCATCACCGACAACGCATGCGACTAACATTTTATCCATTTCATTAAAACATGCTGTTTAATTAAAATGTACAAAATTCATCAATTTTTAATCAAGCGCATAGAGTTAAAATTTAACAAATCGAATTTTTGTTTACGACACTTTACGATAATTGGAAAGTCAATGTTACTAACTATTTCAATATAAAATCGAGGCTTCTTTCTCTTGTTATATTCAAAGTTACTTACTAATGTCGTCAATTCAGATAAAAGAAAAAGAATTACTTAGCATGTTTCAAATAGCGTAAATTTTACTGAACAATATTGATTTTTGTCGTCAATTTCTTGCAGTTTGGTCATAAATTATTTATTTTTGTGGCTCGATTCTGAATTGTTACCGTATGCGCAAACATGCAGGTATACCTATGCTAGGTAGGTATAAGTCAGACTGTTTGTTCTAGTATCAACATTGTACAATTTTGATTCGTAGATATTTGGTACTCAAGTCGAAAAAGAGATCCAAATACTAATAACAATTGATTGAAAATTTAATTGATTTACCAAAGTAGATAACTACATGCTCAAAATTTGAAGACAACTGAAATCGAAACAATGAACTTGCAAAAATGTCCAAACCCTTACAAATTAACCGTGACCCAACTTTAATTTCTCAACATACTTTGAATACAATGCGATACGTTTATAAGCCCTCTGATATTGTATGATTTAAAGACGAGCTCGATACCAAATCTTCAGTATCCAACTGAACTTCAATCAGAAACATTGAATCAAGATGACTACTGAACAGCAGAAACCAGGATTGGTCGACGAAAATGGAAACGTAAAAGAGATAAGAAAAATTGATAATTTGTTAATCAATACCAAGTACATAGGCACTGACTATTCATACAAACATGAAATCGTTTGGAAAAACGCCATTGGGTTTCTTATTTTACACTTATTTGCACTGTGGGGGGTCGGCTTGATGGTAACGGGAAATGTCGGATTTAAAACGTTCCTATGGAGTAAGTAGGCCTTAAGTGTATTGTAATACCTTGGAAATCGTTATTGCTATTTCAGAATGAAAACTTCTGTCAATAGAACATTAAAATAATTCAAAACTTCGTCATTAAAATTTATTTAGCTTCAATAAAATAGTTAGATAGTCAATATCTGCTTTAAGTTTCAAAACAATATTTACAGATTTCGAAAAACTCTACCATTACTCAGTAGTACCTAACAGTATTACCATTGTTTTACTATTGTTCTAACAAAACTTTTATTTTGTTTCAGCTGTACTATTTATGTTTTTATCTACAATAGGTATCACGATCGGCGCTCATCGGTTCTTCACACACAGATCATTTAAAGGAACAACGGCTCTCAAAATATTCTTGCTCTGTCTTCAAACTATTGGTGGTCAGGTAAATAGACAACTTGGATGCCATTTTTTTCATCGACTTGAATGCCATATCTTACAGTTCTGCTGGGGTAATGATTTATAATGATATGAATGCACGCACAAATCAAAATGTAGGCCTAATATGCAAATTACAATTGTACATACTAAATTACTTATAAAAAAATTGGTTGCTTGTAAAGTCGGTAAACGGGCGAAAGTTTTACGTGACAACGACTCGGGCATGGTTAGCCCGCCTAAGAGCGAGAGAGACAGACATAAAAAGTGAAATGCACGCGTGCCTCTCACTCGCTCTCATTGTGAGCGCATAACGTGAGCGGAGCGTAACGCAGTTTCTTGAAGTGTGACCCGGCAAACCAATTTATAAGACGTTGTCACGTCAAAATGAAACGAAAGTTAACAAAAACCACATGTGTCATGTGTTTTGTAATGTATTCCAAAACTCATGAGACATTAGTTCATCATCGCTCATGTACCTAATAAGGTCCATCATCCTCATTATTTTGTTCCAGAACTGCACATTTATATGGGCTCGTGATCATCGTCTCCACCACCGTTTCTCTGACACCGATGCCGATCCTCACAATTCTAAGAGAGGCTTCTTCTTCTGCCATATTGGATGGTTAATGATGAAAAAACATCCGTACGTCATCGAACTGGGAAGAAAGATTGATATGAGTGATATGCAAGCCGATAAATTGATCATGTTCCAAAAGAAGTAAGCCAAACAATATTTTTTTTTATTCATTTATAACTGGCCCGCGCAACTTCGTCTAATTCACACACGCAATAAATAAAAGTGTTCTTGTAATTTTTCTCAACGTACAAACCTCACGAACGGAATCCCACGAATATTTTAAGACTAAAATTAACCAAATCGGTTCAGCAGTTCTTGAGTTTTAGTGAGGCTATCGAACAGCAATAATTTTTTTTATAAGAGAAGTCAAATATTGTTTCAAAAGTTAATCGTAAATTTCTTTTATATACAAATGTCCGCTTTGGTACTTTAGTAAATTTTTCTACAACTTTTTTTTATTTCAGGTATTATTACCATCTGTACTTTTTGTTAGCTTTCGTGATACCAGTAATTGTGCCTGTATATTACTTCAATGAGAGCTTGTTAACATCATTTCTTGTGTGTTATTGTGCCCGCTACATTTTACAACTAAATGGAACTTGGCTCGTCAACAGTGCGGCGCATCTTTACGGTACCAGACCATATGACAGGTAACCTATTTTTTTTATTCGCAAATTTCAGATCAGTAGTAGTACTCGTAATAAGTATTTACATTTAATGTAATTGTCACTCTCTAACAGATAAGTATGTCCACAAAGTCTGAATAATTCTGTTTTTTCTGTGATTTCTTCTTAAGAGAAAGTTTTCAAATAGTACCTATATAATTTCCTAAGAGTTATTTTCGAGACTATGAATCATTTAACTAGTTAGTTGACTGACTTAGGAGTTACTAAATGCAGGAATCAGGCATAGTCAGCCACAGTTACTTAGTGTGGTTTGGGGACTTCACATATCTTCGAAGAGTTTTTAATGCTTTTTCAGTAAGCAGGTTTTCTTACGATATCTCCCTTTATCGTTAGGTGTTTTGATAAACTGTACTAACATTACCATAATTATTATTAATGTTTCAGGAAACTACAGCCAGTCGAGTCTTGGTTTGTATCTTGGATCAGTTTAGGTGAAGGCTGGCACAACTACCACCACGCCTTCCCCTGGGACTACAAGGCGGCCGAAGAAAACATGCATTTCAACGCTAATGCTGCTATGATAAGACTATTTGAACGACTTGGCTTTGCTCACGACTTGAAAATAGCGTCTTCTGAAATGGTAAATTAAAATACTTTTCCATTAAGAACCTTGAAAAAAAATAGTAAACGTGATAACCCTATTTTAAAATATAACTAATACGTGGTGCCGTTCCTCTGTTCTTGGCAGCAATCATCTTCAAACTAGGGTTGTCTATCATATTTGCATGCTATAATAATATTTAAAATTAACTTACTAACTTAAATAGCTTACTAGTTTCAGCCCACATAAATATAGATAGTTAATGATTCAATCTTTCAACTGTTATATTTTATAGCACTGTGCTGGACACTGTATCTATATCTGTACCAACCCATTACTGCTCACTGTTGGGCTCAGGTCTCCTCAGAAGAGGGATTAGGCATAGTCCACCACGCTTGCCCAGTGCGGATTGGGGACTTCACATATCTTCAAATGATTTTTAGAACCATTTTCCGACATGCAGGTTTCCTCACGATGTATTCCTTCACCGTTTTTAGCCAGTGGTGCTGGACACAGTTTTCTGAAATTTTAGGAACATAGAGTATCCAGCTACATCTTGTTTATGACTTTCAAAGTCAACAAATAATTATCAAAATTACATATACTCTTTCCAGGTCCGAAACAGAATACTTCGTTCAGGTGACGGAACTCATTATGAGTTAGGTAATGATGAAGCGAGGTCTCAAGTCACAGCTACAGGACCGTTACATCCATTGAACCCGTCATACAACACTACTCTGAAGTCTCCCGATGCTATTCTTAAACCTGAAGGTCTACCGCTCTACCACGAGAAAGATGTTCTTATCAATGATGTTATTGGGAGGAGTACTTCTGGATAATATTTGGATAACCATTGTTTTTTGTAGATGATGTGGTATTTCGGAGTGTAAGAAAGAGTACAAGATACTTTATGTCTAAGTGTTTTTATATTATTAGTTTTAAGTCATACTATTGTACAGGAAATGAGGTGATGAATGGTATTCATGTAGATACTATAGATAAAGATTTTCTTTTTGTCATTAAGTTGTATTAAAACAACCCAGAGTAGATTATCTGAAGTAATAAAACTTTTTTGTTCTCATATTAGGTATGTGATTATGTCATTAACTTATTTATGTGATAAATCTCAATCAATAATGCAAATATGTAGCCTAATATAAACTGAAATATGTATATTATTATTAATAAATACTGATACTATTTTATTCAATCTTTTATTAAAATGAACTATTTGGGTATTAAATATGTGTATGTAAAAAATTGGTTCCTGGTTAGAGATTAAATTTCGATTTGCTATGACTATAATAACATTAATTATAATGACTTAACTATTCTTGTTTCACACTCGTTAACCAATACCCATAAATGAGCATGGCCAATTTCGAATTAAAACAAAAGTAAATAACAGGAATTATAATAAAAGTAAGGATTTATGTAATATAAACTTTATGTGTATTATTATAAAGCTTATGTTGTACTTCATTTTCAACAAGCATTTTTACGCACTTGACTTACTTTTTATTCATGTTACAAAATATTATTTAAGTTTAAGATGTATAAATATATTATTAAAATAAAACCTAATCTGCCTGCTTATTATTTGTCAAGTCAACAAAAAAAGCATTATCTAACTATGTTTTTTGAATGATCTTCTTAAAAATATTTATTTAATTTAGCGCAGTAGATCTACATATCTACTTTTTTATAAATTAGACCTCATTTTATATTTCTTAGATTATATAAAGAAGTCTACAGTCTAACATATGATATGTTGTTATTACATCTAAGCGGTACAGAAGCAGCCAGATTGCGAATTATTTTTAATCCAGTCCAAATATTTAGAGACTCTGGTGTAGACTCCGGGATATCCTGGCCGACCACATCCTATGCCCCAAGATACTATACCTAAAGAAAAAAAATAAAAATAAGAATTTTAAGACATTTTCTAAAAAGGAGTTATTTCTCAGTATTTTTGAAAGACACTTTATATATTTTTTTTCTAAATATACAAAAAGAAAAAGAGATCACTGTAGTGATTCTATGAGGTTGTAAATATAAAAAAAATCCGGTGATCGTACTTACCAAGAAGTTCATATCGTTTATCTTTTCTTTCAACTGATAAAGGACCACCGCTATCACCCTACAAATAAATTATTTTTATTATTAGTATCTATATGTCTCAAATAATAAACAAGTATTTTTTTTTTATTGCGAAATAGATAAACGACCCTACGGCCCACCTGGTGGTAAGCGGTCACCGTCGCTCATGAACTTCTGCAATGCCAGGGCAATGAGGGGCTGTTATCTATCACCTACCCATACAGGACTTTTCTTAAACCTCGTTTAAAGAGGGACATGTCATATCGCTCCGGGAACACCGCATTATACTTGTTACATACAATTATAAGCAATCAGACGGAGAGAAGTTAAAATTTTGATATTGCTTTGATTTCCTTCTTTAAATCTAAAGTACAATCATTAATTTTTATAACCCTTCTATTCACTGAAAGAATTAATGCAAAAACTAGACATCAAAAACGGCTCACACCTCCCAAACCACCAAAGTACCTGACAAGTATCCTTAATTCCTTTTTCAGGGTAACCAGCGCACAACATCTCATCGAAGATCATAGAAGCCGAGTAGTTCGTGTTCCTACACTCAGCATTGCTCAGAACAGGCAGTTCCACCTCCAGTAAGTTACAGGAGTAGTTCCTTGTCTCTGCTATAGAACCCCAACCAGCGGCTATGGCTTTTACACCTTCGTATGTGTTCTCTATAATGATATGATGTTCTTTAGTACGTGTTAAGTTTTAGGATAATACATCAACATGATGTATGTTAAGATAGTAAAGTGTGGAGAGACACACATTGCAGTAATATTTTATGTTGCTGAGACTACATAAATATAATGATTGGGTAAAATTAGAGTACTTTTAGATTATTCGAATAACATGGTATTGGTAAAAATGCTAGATTTTAAACATGTTCAAAATCTGAAGTTATTATTTTCTAATCAGGAAGGAACACACGTAAAGTTAGATGTCATAATCTAATACGTTATAAAACAAAACTTTAGAGGTGTCAAGGGATACCCGGATGGAACGAAGTTCCTTTCGATTAAGTAGTGAGAGAATTGTAATAAATTATTGTAACTTCAAAAAAATAAAAGTTTTATCACAACGCCATCTAGCATTAATCATATAAAACAAAATAAGGAATTGTTTTAAAAGATTTTAATCACAGCGCCATCTAGCGATAATCATCTAAAACAAAAAAAGAGTCGTGAAAAGTTAGAATTTCCGTCTAGCCCCCTTTCGAAAACGCGCCATAAGGAACTTCGTTCCAATAAAAATAGTTTTATTCTTACCATCATTATGCGGTAAGCAAACAGGCTTCACAGTATCCGCAATTCGAACGACACTACTCATCTTTAGCAATGCGACATCATCTTTGAAGTTGGAAAACGTGAAGTTCTGAGCCAAAAGTTGCACCACATAGCGGGTTTCCGGACGATGCGTTTTGTTGCAACGATTGTGCTCTCCAAGAGTCACTTTGATCATAAACCACATGAACCTATAGATTTCATTTAGTTATTTCATAAGTATTTACTATAAACTTAACTAGCACAGATATAACAGATGTTCTCTGTATGTTAAGACAAGTCCTTCTTCAAATGATGTTTGGAAATGGCTCTTTATGTTAAGCGGTTTCGTAGTGTCTCAGTGTGATAACTTCTCATCAGGTGAACCGTCGATTCGAATTCAAAAACCGAACGTTTTTTATAACATTTAAGTCGAATTATGAAAGAAAAACGACAAACGCAGTCTTTCCATAAAAAATTTCGATTATTCACATTTTAAAATAGAACTAGGTTACAAAATGTGGATTAATAAAACAAACCCTTTGGTGCAGTGTGCAGCAGTTAATACGTATCTGTCATTGATGAGTGTGCCTCCGCAGTAAAATTTTCTGAAGTATGACAGTCGTGTGACCCAGGGGAACTCGTTGACGGCTGTTTCCACTCCTCCAGTGATACGGGAGGCCTCATTACGTTCACCACAACCTTGTAAATTTATGATATTTTATTTAAAAGGTTAAGAAAAAAATGTTCAATTTAAAAAAAGAAACAAAACAATCCTTAAAACAATTGACTAAAATAATTGAATAATTAATTAACTACTTACGGCAATTACAACTTTTGTCATAATCCTTATAAGAGACTGTACTCGCTGTATCTTCAGCTAAAATCTAAAACGGAAAGAATTTATTTATTTTTCTGGTTTAATAAAAGTATCTCTCAAGATTGCATTGCTCAAAAATCAGTAATCAAATAACTTGTAGACAAGTTTTGAAACACATTTCTATTTAAAGTTTATTGTGACTACAAGGAATAACACGGACTGACAACGTTTTCGTCTTTTGAGAGTTCTAATTATCTATATTTTTCCTTATGAGTAACTGTAGTTGAAAAAACTCAATAACATTAACTGTTGTAGTAATGTGCAAATACTTCATCATCCTCTTCAAAACGATAAATATGAACATAAAATGTTTACATCGGAAATGCATTCATTTACGGTTATTTTATGAATTAACTATGAATAGTCAATTTAATTTACAAAATACTGTTTAATACTCACGGTGCATCTTCCACAAAACAAACTTATTATAATAAGCACTACTAATCGCCACATCATTATTTATTTCTAAATTTATTCACGGAGTCATGAAAATGCTCTTTTGTGTTAAATCCTCAGGCGACTTTATCTCGCTAAAGATGAGGAAATTCTGTGGGAACACGGTCATTGCACCATCTCAACATAGTCCTATTAGACGTCCTACAGGTTCTAAGCTGAATCTAGTCCTATTACTGTCTCTTACTATCATAATAAGGATGAAAAGGACAAAAGTTTATGCACTTGAACTTGGTTGTTAGATAGTTAAAGATATTGGAATTTATTGATACGTAATTTGGTAATGAAAATAAAAAAAAATCATTAGAAAAGTGGGTACCTACATAGTGAACTTTATGTTTAATGAATATCATATTCATATTATTTACCAACTAGATGACCCCTGCAACTTCGTCTGCGTCACAAAGGGGTTCAAACAATACCCGTAATGTTGTTATTTGCGCGGCCCGCGTTAGGTATGTTTTTTGCGTTTTATACTCGTCATAACTTCTCAACGAAAAATCCGATTGGAATAAAACAAAAAGTAATTTACTTCTACATTGATACTCTTGATAACATAGATAATACTTAATTTGGATAAGGATTAATATAACGATACTATTTTAACGTAATTTCAATCTTCGGACGATTTTTTTTTCTTGAATATAAAAGCGGTTATTGTGACTAACCTATGATAGTTAAATATATGCTCTCGCAGATTTTTTTTTAGATCTGCCTAATACCTAAAAACCCGTAGTACTTCATTTTGTTCTATTGTCAATAGTTTTTGCAGCGTACGCATAAATAGGTTTTCGATTTTACACCTTGTGTTACATATTTGATATTTTCATACGGATTCCTAATTTTTTTGAAAATAAAATATAGCCTATAACCTTCCTCGATAAATGCACTATCGAACAGTGAAAGAATTTTTGAAATCGGACCAGTAGAGTCCTGAGATTAGCGTGTTCAAACAAACAAACAAACTCTTCAGCTTTATAATAGTAGTATAGATATAGATGACATCATATATTAGAATAAATAATAGAAGATTGAAGTACTTTAAAAACATTCGGAAGATATTTGTCAAGAAATGTTACTGATAAAAATTATAATATTGGTATAACCGGTTTGAAATGTTTTTAAGTGACCACCTAACCAAAGTAAAAAATAACATGACTATTCAAATCACTTTATAAATGATAATGTGTTAACGAATTATTTTTCGAACTATAGGTTTTTTTTTTTTTATAGACTGCACGAATCTTTTTAATATCAAGATTTAATATACATACGTACTTAATTAAAAAAACAAGTTATTAAAATACACATTTAAAATAAAAAAATATTTATTTATAAAGCGAGGTTCTCAACATTCTCTCTCCCTTTGTCTATGATATTATCATTATTTAAAATAAAAGACTAAAATTTGCAGTAACAAGCTCCATCGGTGTTGTCTCTAATCCAATCTAAGTATTTAGTAACCCTCGTGTATACTCCAGGATATCCTTTCCTGGCACATCCGTAGCCCCAGGATACAATTCCTAAAAAAAGGAAATTATGACTATTCTACAACAAAACATATGACCTAATAAAAATTAAGAAAAACAACTGAATACAGTAATTTAGAAGTTAGGTTAATGAATTTAACAAAATAATCTATTTTTTAGATTTCATTTCAAATTTAGTTGGTAATTAATTTTATTTAACGAATTATAAATAAAACATACCAATTAACTCGTAGACATTCCTTTCATTCTCTGAAACCAGAGGACCGCCACTATCGCCCTGTAAAAAAACAAACCAATTGTTTTACTATTATTGATATTTCTAACCAAAGACCATGAATAACAACCTGACACCACTAAAAACATCTCAGTTCAAAAATATATCTTTACCTTTCATCGTAAAATTTTCACTACTTTAAGTAGAAGTATTATTAAAATTCGTTTACTAAGAAATTTAAAGAGAGAAAATAACAAGATCTACTGTGACTCTTTTTACTATGAATATCCTTGTTGATATTAATAATTAGAAAAGCAAAACTTACCGTACAAGCATCTTTATGTGCTGTTTCAGGGAACCCGGCACACATCATCGTGTCTTTTATCTTCGATGCGTTGTAACTGGTCGCCTGGCATTCTTCGTTACTCAATATTGGAAGCTCAGCCTTCAGTAACATGCACGACCAATTCCCAGTTTCACCTGTCGCACCCCACCCGGCTACTATAGCGTCATTACCGGTGTATAACCTTTCTGGAATGATTCAAAATGTATTATTCTTTAGATGAAGTTAGACACGTGTCTTCTATGTGCCAATTTTGGTTTGTAAATGTTGACAGAATAGGAACCTATAACTAAGAACCCATGCCATCAGATACGAAAAAATGTGGAATATTGTACTGGGCATTTAAAATATCTGATTCTTAACCAGAGTACCTATATAATGGGTGGACCATCATATTTCCTAATGGTTAAAAAGCACTGATGTGGTTTTCTTTATGTTAATCCTATATTACTAAGGAAATACAAAGTCCATGTATATTTATATCCAAACACGCAAAAATACTCGAGGTAAAGAAAACAATAAATGATAATCTAAGTAAAACTAGAATACAGAGTTAGCAAAGCAATGCGGTTACCTTATAATATTACTTTGTATATTTACTAGAATGTTAAGGTCACTCAAAAATTAAATTAACTATGATACTGTAAATACAAACACAAAAAACTTCTATAAGCCAAAAGTCACAATTTCGATTTACAATGAGAAGTAGGTAAGTACTTAACCTCGAAATAAATGGTAAGGGTCCACTAAATTTGCAGCGACGCAACAATATAGTTGCATTATGCAGTTCTAAACAATCTCGTTTTCGGAAAGCCATAAAAGTGCAAAATAAAATGAAGATATAAAGCCCAAGGTGAATTTGGAAAAGTTTATTGGTAACGATAACTTTAGGTAACGTTTATGTCCTAACTTACAATGTTACATTTACGATCATATAAAATAAAATATTCAAAATGATGCAGACGCAGAATACCTTAAATAACATTTAGTCATAACTCGTAATGTTATGGTGAAACTGAATCTAAATGTAAAACGAAAGTAAGTACTCCCTGTACCTACCTATTAAAAAAACTTGTAAATCTAAACGTTTCTAAACAGAATGGTTATTATTATACAAAACAAGACTCTAGAACTTCTAACTCCCTATCTACTGCTACTTTAATTCGATTCAAGTTACCACCGAATCTGCTAACTTGATAAAGAGAAGGTCGCAGGTACTGGCTCACATGATCCATAACATTTCAGAGTTCGATAAGCGACGGTAATCAACTAAGATTAGTTGAGCAGTTTGCTCGTCTCCCTGAAAGATATTAGAGTAAAACTAAAAACGAAGAATTAAAACACTAACCTGACACTTTAGGCAAGCACACAGGTCTAATTGCTCGTGAGTAGCTAACGGGCTCACTCAGTTGTATCAACGATATGTCATTGCTGAGCACCTTGATGTCGAAGTCATGAGCAACCACTTTGACAACGTAACGGGTCTCGGGCACTTGAGAGCGGTCGCAGCGATCATGCTCGCCAAATGTAACTCGGAACATGAACCACATGAAACTGTGAAATAATATTATATTTTAAAAAAATCCGAGGTGCTCTAGAACTAAGTATGTGACGTGAAGAACATTTTAAAATCATTTTTGTCGTCTTATTTAAAATATTATCGATCATCACAAATATCGTCTTTCTATCTAAATTATTTTAAGCCATTTTACGCTTTATCTCTATTAATATTCTCAGTAGAATAGATTAGCCTCTTTTTAGTCTGTTATGTTCTCAATGCTAGATGCAATATTAACAAAGCTCGAAATTGTTTCCAATGTTTGCTAAAAACTTGACTAAATGCGGTCATCGCCACTTGTGCATATACCACTTGCAATAATACGAGTCATATCTATATGCCTGTGTACTCTTTAACTACGGTACTTATTAACTATTAACATATGCATACTATACTTGCATGCATATGCATACTAAAAATTACAATATAATCAACGAAATCATAAACTATAGTTTTCAGTACCTTTCCATTTACTTCTCCAAATCAATCTTTACATTATTTAAATCAACATACCCTTTCATGCAATGCGCAGCTGATATCACGTATCTATCATTAATCAGCGATGCTCCACATCCAAAGGACTTCTGATAGATCAGTCGTGCCAACCACGGAAATGCATTGACATTCGTTCCCATACCTCCGACCACACGAGGCTCTTCATTGCGTTCACCACAATCTGAACATAATTAAATAGAATAGATAAGTATAATAATATGAGCCCTGATGTTGATACCAAGCAAAATTATTTAACTACCGTGAAACTGAACTTTTCAAGAATTATTTCTTTATCCTAGGTGCTACTGATAAGTATTGTTTTTAAAAAGAGTTTGGAATAAGGTTAGCTTAGCATGAAATAAGTAGGTATGTTTCATAAAAAGCTCTTAATTTGACTTAACTGCTTCCAGATTTTTTTTTTGGCCTTGATTAATAAAAAAACTCTTCTAGACCTAGTTCTTACTATGAAAACCGAAAGAAGTAAATAACGTAAGGTTTACTCACGACAGTCTTCACAAGGCCGTAATTGTCCATAGTTTTGTGACCGTGTGTCGTAAGAGTCTTCTGTAACTGTTAGTCCTTCCTGAAATTTTTGAATAACTTTATTTTATTACATACTAGCTGATCCGCACAATTTCGTCTACATCACAAAGGAGTTCAAACAGTACTCGACTTTTTTGATATTTTTTTCACACCTTGGCTTAAGTACATTATTGAAGTACGGATGTAGGGATCTCCAACTTTTTTCTAAAATTTATATATATATTTTTTTTAACATACCACTAACCAACTGTTTATGACAGTAACACAATCGATAATATGAAATCATGCATAGGTAATATGTATTCTGCTTTTCAAAAAGGTGGTTGAACGAATGTAACCTATTCAAAACTGGCTGAGACAAATCAGATAACAATAGATAGGCTCAACAGAAAACATTACTGTTTTTTTTTAAATTTCGTATTTGGATGTAGTTATTTATTATTTTCCTTGGAATTTGAGAAGACTTGCTCATATTGTAGTGAGGTTTATTTAGAGTTATTATATTATGTATATAAAACAATATCTGAAAATCCCAATTATGACTAAACTGTGTAAATCTCCTTCTTCATCTTTTCCTAATTTGGCATAAGTCGTATATAATAGTATAATATTCAAAAGTAAAAAATACGTAGATAAATACAATGTCTAGGTAAACAATAAAAAAGATAATCACGAGATAGGCAATTAAAAACAATCGATTAATGTTGACGTAGGTCAAGTCTTAGTGTAAGTAATAAAATTTCGTCTAATGGCAACATCAACGTTATATTACAATAGTATGCAACTCAAACCAATAATGAATGATGATAAATGATACTTATTTTAAAATATGTATTTACATAGTAATTTTATAGCATGTAAGAAATATAAGAAATCGTAAGCAAACTGAATCTGATTCCTGGAAGTCATGCGATGTTTATTTTTTTGATATTTTCCTTAATTTCATTTTGAGTAATGGAATTTAATGATATCATTCTATTTAACTCGTATCGTCCACTTCCCAAAACCTCCACTTCATTACCTTGTATTTATTATATTAGTTTTAATTAGAATTCTTAACCAAATTTTTATTAAATTAGATTTTTAAGAGCATATTCCATATTTTTTTCTTATTATTATTTCTTACCTCAACTCGTGGTGCGTATCCAGATACAACACACAAGAATCCAAAGAATACAATCCACAACATTTTAGTAAAATACAAAATTGAAACTTATGTTCATTTCACGTTAAAAAAACCTCATGTGTTCGAAGTTCAATGTTTTTGATACACTAAGTCATGTCTCCGATCTCGAAGCACTTTATGGACTATGGGACACTAAAATGCTGCCGAATGAACACGACAAATTTTAATGAATCATTTTGGATACTCGCGGAGTTGGTAGTGTTATTTTTTTTTTCAACATATGTTTTTTGTCAAATATGCCTAATATTTGTTTATAGAAAAAAGTTTTACAGTGCATAATTTTACATTTGTGTCTGAAGTAAACTAAGAATAGTTTGTACCTCGGACATTTGTGCTCAACTTTCGAAACCACAATATTTCTTACAAATAAATATTGGATAAATTTTAGTTACCTAGTTAGGTATAAATATAATTTTCATTGTTAAAATATGACAAAACTGTAACGTTTCCATAAAATAAGTCTCTACTTACAAATATTGTTAGCATATAATGGCATATATTTGATTGAAATTGTATAAACCCCTCACAGTTATTGTCAAAATAATTACGTGTACTGGCAGCATTTTATTTCATTTTACTCTAATAAGATATTAATTAAACTTATTTACTGAAAACTTTAAAAAGGAACACAAATAACAGAAAAGCCATCATTAAGAAGCAAAAATAACAAATTACATGGTATTCAATGAATTGACAATTTCACGTTATTCAATCAAAAACTGAATAACACCATTTAAAAAGTTTTATTTTGTAACTTAGACAAAATTAAAATAAATAAAAATAATAAATAAAAGCAGCCTCTTAGTACCTGCGAAGGCTCAGAGAAAGATTGCGTGTATTTGGCAATGACCTCTCAGTTCAATGAACCTGTTTAAACACCTACTTATTTAATTATATGTTTATATTAATACAAACCTTAAGTCGATATTGTTAAAGACCAAAATGTTTTAACTTTATCCGCATTCAAAAAAATATCTTTTGGATTGTGCATTTCGTTGTTTATGTTAGGTACTTTTATCCCTTAAATTACGCAAAGGTCTTTTATTTCAATTTAGCGGTAAAAGCAAAGGATCTTTGCTAATAAAACCTGTCAAAACATTGAGTTTTAAAGTTTGGTTTTAATTTAGGAGTAATTGGTATCCGAAAATTTATGTTTCGAAGATTTGATCGAAGGTTCACAATATCAAATTTATGTCGTTAAAAATTAATTATCATTAAAAGCTCCCTTTATACATAAAATAAAAATGTCTTACATTTCTATTCATTGATCTCAGATGTTCCCCGAGCACTATGACTGGTCCTTCTGCAAACGAGGCATAAGGAAAGTCTTTGAAAGTAGATTGTAAGTAAAGGCGCTTCAATGTCCCCTGACATTGCAGAGGTCCATGAGCAATGGTAACCAGTTACGATCATGTGAAACGTCGCCTCGTCTGCCTACATGGCAATAAAAAAACCTATTATAGAGACCTCCCAGTTTAAAAGGCATAAACGCAATTTGGTTTTTAATGCAGTCTTATGTAATGTTCTGCGTTCTGTTAATTGCTGTAGTTAAACAATTTAAATTTGAAAAAAAAATACAAACTCAAATAATGACAGTCGTTAAATACTGTTATTCTGTGAATTTGAGTTCTAAGTATTGCCGTTGTCAATTACACTTAGTATTAATTATTAATGTGCATTGAGGTACAATCAGCCTCATTAGTGCCTATCAACCATTAAAGCAAAATTCACTTCCACCACAATGCAGTGACGTAAGTGATTTGTGAATGTTTGTTGCTGAAAAAGATATTATTGTCAACTCAGTGTCCCCTGACATTGCAGAGGTTCATGAGCGACGGTAACGACTTCCTATCAGGTGAGCCGTTGGCTCGTCTGCCTATATGGCAATAAAAAAAAAAAAAAAAAGAAACTTGTGACTCAATTGGCTAGTCTCAGTTTTTTTTCAAGAACTTGCTCGCTTGACCTCGGACATCTGTATGATAATGTTATGTACTTATTTCAATTCTCTATTACTAGTACACTAAAAATTTTAATATGTACTAGATTTACCTATAAAAACCTTCCTTAAAAGCTGGGAAAATACAAACGCATGTTATTAAAAAAATATTTTTATTACATTTTGTAAAATTATAATATAAAATCCTTTATTACACTTAATCCTTCGCAAATCCTATATAATACTAATTAACCTAGTACGTATAATAATGGCATGGAAATTATTATAAAACAGTAAAAAAAATACAATATTTTAATTCGACAATATTGAGGCGCCTTGGAGTATAACTTAGCAATTTGAACTTATGTTACTATTCGTTAAATTTGAGTTGTAAGCATTCAAGAGTATTTCTTAATGTGCAATAATAGTGGAAAATTGTGAATTGCTACAATAATTTTACTTCGGAAAATCTAAAATACAAATCTGTGTATAAATGTACTTATGAATACGTTACTTAACATTTATAAAATAAATAATTTAGGTACAATCAAGACGTAACCCAATAGTAAAAGATTTTTTAAATCGAAAATCTTTAAAATAAATAATATATCGCCTAAACTACAATAATTTTTGGCACATCACAAAATGGACCAGAATAAGTACAATTTTTAAATTACGTATTCTTTTTTCATAACTTTAGTGGCAATAATTTATATAACTCAACAAATACTTGTATTAATGTGCTTTTGTAGAATATTTAAAACAGTTAGTACATAATCTACTATCACTATGCTTTGTGCTAAATATAACATAGATTATTTTGAAAATTCATCGTTTCTAATTTCGAAATTCAAATCAAGAAGACAAGAAGAGTCATGTAGTAAACGTAGAGTCAAGTGTTCGCTAAGACAAGTGAAGTCGCGTTTGCGGTGTAGTCTCTAAAATTTACGACATGTCATCAACATCTGAAATTTTATTACCAGTTATTACCCAAAATGACCCTGAAATCACAATCTAGCTATTTAAATAAACCACATTAAAGTCTATTGGCAAGTTTTAAAGACTTAAGGATTCGACGATTTCATTTTATACACACATGCATTACTGCAGTTGTGTATAATATTATTGAGACACTTAGACATCTAAATGAATTTTCAAAATATACTAATCCCTGTATTATCATAATTACAACCTTCCGTATAAATTAATTGGAGCAGTAGCATCCATCTTTAGTATTCTCCTTTATCCAATCCAAGTATTTCGTGACCCTGGTATAAACTCCTGGGTAACCGGCCCTGGCACATCCATTACCCCATGATACGACTCCTGGAATATTAAAGTTTATTGTTTAAATATTCAGATATATTTAACACTTCTCGCGGCATCCCGTGTAAGTTGGGATTCAAAAGCACGCCAGGAAACTTCATAATATATCTACAATACTGGTCATAAGTAGACCGTATTAACTGCAAATATACAGGGTGGAATTTTTATACGTCCCGTCTAGGGAACGTACTCGAAATAATGATTCTTCTTCTTCTATTTATTCTGGACCTCGTCCAAGACTCGGGACGATTCGCCAATGTCAAGTGAGACAGATACACAGTCTTTAAGACACTAAGCCAAAGTATTGTTAGGTTTCCAGCTTCAGCAGTAGGAAATGCTAATATTTATTATATATAATATTATTAAATGCTATATAGTACATAGTGTAAAAAGGTAAAATGAGATAGAAACTACCTTAAAAAAAATATTAAAATGTAATATAATAGGATATAATATTTAAAAGGTAAAACTAGAAATATAAAATAAATGGTAACTGAAAAACTGGAATGAGTGATGGATAAATTAAAGTTTAATATTATTACTTTCTATAAATTTAATGAGTTTATATATAAAGGTGGAGTTTATATATAAATAATGATTTAAGCAAATTTTGCTGAATGGAAACATTCCCTTATTTTTAAAAAGAAATACAAATATTTTTAAAAGAAGTACACCGGGGAATCGAACCTGGTATTATTCGAAAAAATCACATCCTGTATTTTATTGCACCATTCGATAGAGCAACTTATAAGGATTAAATCTCTCTAAAACATGATAGTTTAAACGAATAGAAAACTACAAAATTCAAGTTTTAGTCATTACATTTCAACAATGGTGTAATAATTAACAAAAAATCGTTGACTACGGACTTTAGCTTTTCAGAAATAACTCAAGAATTATTATAGGCACTATTCAAATTTACTTAACTATTTTGTATTTCGACAATATACCGCAGACACAATATTATTGACAATTAATATATTGACATAATGGATGGCCTGGTGATGGAAATGGAACTTCCCATTGATTTTTCACTAGTAAAGTTCATCTTTCAGTAAAAGTGTTTTCTCATCTTCAGGAGGTATAGGTTATAAAGATTAAACGAACTGAACAATTCTTAAATTCTTACTTACCAATCAATTCGTAACGTTTGTCATGTTTTCTTTCAGCTATGAGTGGTCCACCACTATCGCCCTGAAATTTATAAAACAACGTAAAGGAATTAAAACATTTTTTTTCTGCAAACTGCAGCAAGCTCTTCTTTCATTTAATATTTTAGAGGTACGGAATGTAATCGAAGTGTTCACTATTTATTATTTCAATTTTTTTATTAATTGCTAGTATTGCTACGAACCTTGCTATGCTTTTTCTCATAATGTTGGTTGTAAATAATTGTGTAGATACATACCTGGCAAGAATCCTTCTGTCCAGTTTTAGGGTAACCAGCACACAGCATAGTATCAGTAATCATGGCAGCTGTATATTTAGTTTTACGACATTCTTCATTACTAATGACTGGTACTTCGACTTCTTGAAGAGTGCAAGAGACTTTTCCTTCCTCTGTGAGGGTTCCCCAACCAGAAGCTACGGCCATTACTCCTACGTAAAGACTATCTGTGGATAGTAAATAAAATAGTATAAGTATTGTAAAATCCGTAGATGAGTTAAAACCTAAAAGAACTTTTGAAAAAAAATAATTTACACAAAAGAATAATGAAAATTAGTAGTTGGTGTTATTTATCATCATTATAATATGGTGATAATGTAGGATGAGGATATTATGATTAACCAGGAGTAAAAACGTTAAAACTTCCTAGTTCCTACGAAATTAATTTGACCTATCCCCTAAAATAATAAGCACAAAAAGAAGGGGAAAAAATCTTACCATCGTTAGTAGGCAAGCAAATTGGTTTGATCACTTCGGATATGGGAACTTTTTCATTAAGTCGCAACAAAGCAATGTCGTTGTTGAAATTGCTCAAACTAAAGTTATGCGATATGGCTCGAACGACAAATCTCGTCTCAGGTCTCTCGGTGGCATTGCACCTGTTATGTTCCCCGAAGGTGACCTTTATCATGAACCACATAAACCTGGAAAAGAAAAAACATAAGCTGTTTAGCATAAATATTCAAGAAATTAGGTGTTTCAAAAATTTAAATCAAGCCAGGTAGACGATGCTATTCGACTTAAGACAAATTTAGACGATGAGAAACAAAAATTAACATTTATTGTTTTGAAAATAATACTATATGCTTGTTTCCATATTTGATCCATTTACTAGTAGGTACTATGGATGTATGGTTTCCTAAAGAGACATACACGTAATTAGCAGGTGTAACCTGAACCTTGATTGGAAAGTCGCTTCACACTGTGACAGTTCTTTGTTCCATTCATTGTGTAACTGATTTTAAGGTCTGTGTCAGTTGTACAATACTACGATAACAGAGTCAAGTTTGTGTCGGCATTGAGCGAAAGCGACACAGCGTTTTGGCAGACCACGGGCATGCATACCATTAATGTCACTTCATTTACGCTTTCACCGGCTGTACTCGTATCTCATTAAATACTAACACCAGTTTTCCTATGCTAATATCATCTTTAGGCGCCACAAAGGTCACGAAACTGCGCGTTTAGTGTGCATACCTGATCCGATCGTGTTTTCGAGATAAGTTTCCAAACAAAAGATTTCAAAGGAAGACTTCTAAAATGGTGATTTGTGGAGGATAATGAACTTTAAAATTTAGAGCTTGCTCCTGGGCCGGTTTGAAGGTGAACGTACTTATCGATACAGATTGGAATTCATAAATTCGAACAGCAAATTTATTTTGGACTTGTTTGCCATAGGTGATCGGACTTGTGTTTATGTGATTTCATTTGCAGTCTACAAAACGGATGTCATAATCTGCGATTTCACCACTCAAAATGGATCTAATGAATCGCGCATTGAGAATGTGTCCTAGAGACTGTAAAATGTTAAAACGAAGTAATTAAATTTACTTTAGTATATCTCTACTAATTAGCTGACATTAACCTCATTTCAGAGGAGTTCAATAAAGAGCCATTGTTTCTTGGAACTAATTAAATGACGTCGAACAGTTTCGATTAACCCTAATTGTGTATCATTTACAAGAAATCAAAATTGATTTGGTCATCAACGTCAGGTTAATCCATGTATGAATAATATTGTGTGAAATAGTAACTACCTACTTTGTTTTGAGAGCATCGTCTAGTAAACGCGTTTCCTCATGATATACTATGCATAATTCGATATAACATAATATGTACTAATAATCATTTGGAAAATAACTGCAACAAATAGAGATAAACAATCTGCTGCTGAACCGATTTTTAGACCTAGACCTAAATTTAAATTGGCATGGTAAGTTTTATACAACTTTTGACATCATTTTCGTTACTAATAAAGCGAGAATAAAATGGTCAGAACAATCTAAAACGACAAATATTTGAAAGTCACTATTAAATTGCTTTAACAGTGTGCGAAGTCAAGATCCTGTAGAGATCTTATATAAATATTTACGCATCCTCTCACTGGCGTATTCGCGGCGCATAGTGAGAAATTATGTCCATCTGACACTCGATTTCTCGTGTTTTTAGAAGGACGTAATGTAAACAAACACATCGCCAATCTAGTGTTGTTAAATCAATTCAAGCAAATGCTAAGAAATTAAATACCAATATCTACAAGCTGATTAACTCTTACATGTTTATAAACAATGAAATATTACAAAATGTAATTGAATATGTTCCAATTTGTGTTAGTTGTATAAAGGACTAGCCAAAATGAGAAATATTAAAAGCACGTATATGTAAATACGTTCTGAAATTACGAAAATTTAACTAGGTAGCGGCTTCCGTTATTGATATTAAAATTTGTTCCATACTATGTGAAAATCACAACACACCAATCAATCTATCGACATCAATTGAGGTAAACTCTTATATCAATTAAGGTTAATCGAGTGTCACAAATTAGTAACTTATTAATTTTTTAAATTGCCTAGATAGTGATGCGTTATATGAACCTTTGTTCCCGACACTTCTGGATCTAATGGACACTCAGTTAAATTTGTTTTTTAATCTAATAGCCATTTGCTAACTCAAATCTGTATGTATACATCTACATATCAATTTATGAGTAATTTTTTTATGAACCTTTGAAGTAATAGGAGTTCTGTGAAGCTATTGAATCTTTTTAATTCTCATTTAAACAAACTAAAATAAACTAGTATATAGAAAAATATATAAAAATACTTAACAGTGATCATAAATCAAATTATTCCATACCCTTTAACGCAATGAGCAGCTGTCAGAACATATCTATCGTTGACAAGCATCCCGCCGCAGTAGAATTTCTTAAAGTACTGCAGTTTCACCATCCAGGGGAACTCATTGACACCGGCTTCGACTCCGCCCACTATCCTGGACACTTCATTTCGCTCACCGCACTCTGAAAATATGTAATTTATAACTT
Source organism: Trilocha varians (assembly GCA_030269945.2). Taxonomy (NCBI): domain Eukaryota; kingdom Metazoa; phylum Arthropoda; class Insecta; order Lepidoptera; family Bombycidae; genus Trilocha; species Trilocha varians. The sequence continues at coordinate 3,668,098 of AP028259.1, forward strand.
TAAATAAATTTCAACAGTTGGACATTTTTGTCTTGGGTATGTGATACACGAACGATGAAGTACGCGAAATCAGAAAACTTTTTTGTCCGTGCTTACTCATTGAAAAAATTTATAAAAATTACAAGACAGCACGGTTTTACAGACGTTGCTAGACCAAAAGCAGAAGGTATTTGTCCTTTTTCAGAACAATAACATTAACACAAAATTTAGTACAACCATATTTAGAATTTAATGTTGATGTCTTAGATTCTTATTTTGTTGATGCTAGATTTAATAGTTGCCAAAGATAGAAAGTGAAAGTGCTTTGTAAACTAACATCCTAATCAAAAGAACATGTTCTGAGGATTTTTAAAAACTGAGCAAATTACGAAAAAAGAACCAAGTAAGTAAAAACATTGTAATCGCTGCTATCTAACTGCTTCACCTTAAAATAATCTTAAGTAGTTAAATTTACGACATTGAATAATCATAATGTAGTTTTATATAACTTACTACAGCTGGTGCATATTGTTCTTTGCCGAGTTGATTCCATAAATGGTGGTCGGTTCCCCCACACTCCACCGAAGAAATTCTTTGTGAAAATACCTCTCGTTTCCCGAACATTTTCGTCATCCTAAATTAATGAATGTTATTTTAAAATAATAATTTCATATTTTACACCTATGCTATTGTTAGTAGGTACAATCTTCTATAAATAAGCTTATGTTAACAACTTGATACCTAAATGATAGCTACAAGCATTAAGATCAGGCCTGCTATCTTAATTTATTTTTCTGTAAACTCTTTTCAGTATATAGAATAGATATACAATATCATGAAATTACGTATTTTCGACTACAATATATTTCAACATTAAAAATACTGGCAAAACTATCTCAGCGTAAACTACCTAAAATATATTTGTACCTATTAGCATTACAATAAATTAATATTATTACTAATTCATGTTTGCGGGAGACTGGTGCCTAAACTAGACGCAAATCTGTATTTCAGGTATTAAAACATACAAGTATTACAGGATAATAAAAAGGTGAAACATTCTCCGAAAACTACAAAATAAAATAAACTAAACATATCAGTCAACCGGCCAACAGTATGGTATGGATTGTTATTATAATCTAATAGGTATAATATTATAACTAACTGACTTTAACCTGAAATAGTTGTATACAATCACATTGGAAATGATAATAGTAAACGTAAGGACCCCAAAAAATAACAATGTGTTCACCGAATAAAGGAGATGTGGCAGACGTTTTGGACTATTCATCTATGGTTGTTTTAAATTGAAAACATCTTAAATTTATAAGTTTGTGAAATAGACTTTTTATTATAAACATACTTCCTTTTATACTTTTTATATCGATACATAAATTTAAATTAAGTTGCTCCTCGCTACCTACATAGTCCTATTATCATGTAAAAACCTTAAATCTAATTTAAAACTACGTAACGGTGTGATGCAGTTTTTATAGGTAGAGCGATCCAAGAGGAAGGATTTTTAAATGTGTGTATTGCAATATATCAATTGCAGTACCTGATTAGACCCTTCACGAAAACTTGACTTCTATTTTAATATTTTTATTAACATAATATTATTTAAATGGTGCACAGGTCAAAACAATTATTTAAAATTATTCCAAAAATATACTCTTCTCAATAATCTGATCATCAACTCAATATAATCAGATAAATCATTGACAAGAATATTAATGAGTTAAAGATAAAGTTATAAATCAAAGATATTCTAGAAAATGTTTATGCTATTTTTAAACTTGATTTAAAGATATGAATATTAATTAATTATTTTCGCGAATAGAAATGATAATTAATCAATTTAAATACATTTTAAGAAAAATACCAACCTCACTATGAGTGAAAGTGAAACACACGACAATCAAGATCAGGGCACTCTTCCACATGATTAATTTAAAAGGTCTTAGGTCTATTATTAAAAAAAAAAACAAAAAAAGAAAATAATCGATGATCGAAATTCAAAATTTTCGCGGGCTTTTTCTTCAGCACATCGTAATGGTGAGATTGTCGCGCGCCTTCACCAACCGAGTCACACTGAGCCTTGAAACCGGTGACATGGACTCGCAAACAACGAACGTGTTTTGAATATACGATGTATCACCCCACTAGTAGCTGCTGATAAATCAAAGCCAGTGCGAGAGTAATTAACGATCTCACATAGCGCTTATGTGATCTTACTCTTGACGATGCTAACCAATCAGAACTGGCACAAAAGATTCAATATAAAGAAAACGAACGGATGGTGGAAAAGTAGGGGGAATATTCCAGTTCAGAAACAGTAAAATAGGTAAATATATGTCGGTTTGACAATTTATCTGCTGGCCTTTCAGACGAAAGACTAATGCCCAGAATACTGTGCGGCGTTAAAGATAGTTGTTTTATTTTTTTCTCCTCTAATAAATAAGAATGTTAACAGTAAACAAATGTTGATTAGTACCCTTAATCAGAATGCTACAGACGCGTTTAATACATAAAGGCATGTCACGTAGAAAGGTAAATTATGTATCGAAATGTACATTTAAGATTCTGCACTTGAAGTCGAAGTAGCAGTGATGAATTGAACTCGTGCTTCAAGTGTTTCTAACGGTATTCATTCATTAGCTTCTGATGTAACGTGTATACTTTTACCTATAGCAAAGGATTCTTTAAAGCCTTTTTTAAAAATGTAATCAAACAAATTAATAAAAGACACATAAGTTACAAAAAAATGTAGCATCTCTAACATCACAAAATTCCTAAAGCTCTGCGAATGTTAATAATTATTTAAATGCAAGTTCATTTCAAAGATCATGATTATTTTCTATGCGATCTACATATTACCTCTTATCACCGGACAATTTGGAGAATCTAGGAGTAGACCAGCAATGAAAGTCTTAGTAAATTTTAGAATCTACACGTTGGTATCTAACATTTCAAAAGCTCATTTTAAATTGCGACAAAAGACAGTAAAAAGTATAGGAAAAAATGGCAGTATTCATGCAGGGTGGAACATGAAGCTATTGATGTCTTGGTTCCCGCTGAATAAGTAAATAGCAGTTCAGGTGGAAATAGTTCTTGACAGTCTAGAAAAAGATAATTTAAAAGTAATGATTGATGATGATTACTCATTTTATAGGGAAAACATACGTTAATGCTATAAAATTTGGCATGTTGATTATTTATTTCTTAATTAACCGTGCCATATCTCCGTAGATAGCCGACAACTATTATCATATTAGATCCATTAAGGACTTATGCGGAACTCCAAACGTTATCCAATATCAGGTTTCTACTAACTCCATTTTTAAAAAGCACAATATTTGAAAAAGAAAGTTTCATTTGAAAGTTAGTACTTGAATAGTCTTCAACATTAGTTAAGATTAATGTTTTCTGATTTCTCGTATTATTGTTGATATATGACTTCGGGTAAAAGCATGAGTTATTAAAGTTCAAGTAGTTAGCGAAGCGGAGATGACACTATGATTTCTCTAACACCACTAAATTTCTAAAGCTCTGCGAGTGTTAATAATAATTTAAATGCAAGTTAAATTCAGAGATGATGATTATTTCTATCTATGCGACTTACGTAGGTATTGACTACCTGTCATTATCAGACAATTTGGAGAATCTTGGAGTAGACGAATGAAAATCTTCGTAGATTTGAACCTACACATCGACATCCTTGCTGTTTCCTCATTGAAAAATTGCGATAAAAGTAAAGGAAAAAGGTATTAGTATGAATTTTCATTTGTCTCATTTAAAAACGAGTTATGGATGTTAACAAGTAGGTAACTGTTAGTTGGGTCGTAAACACCGAGTTATTACCACAGAACCAATGTAATGTAACCTATTGTAATGATGAGTTTTCTCGTAAACTTCACACGATACCCGTTCATTGTATTTAAAATATATTCATCTCCGCTCTTAAATTAATTAATAATTACTTAATGAACTTCTTCTGTTTACCTACCTTGATACTGTTTCTGAATTTTTAACTGTACATTCCCAATACTTACTTAATACTATTTACTGCTGGGCTCGGGTCTCCTGATTAACCCTTTCACGCTCAAAGGAAATATTTTTCCCTTTTACAAAAATCGTTATTATTATTGAATCGATATTTTTTTAATGAATGTCAAACGTTACGTTTAGGTACGTTGTGTTAAAATGTTTCCCATGAAATTTATAGGAAATTTGTACACCCTACTATGTTTTTCTAGTGATATCTCTTACTTTACAGAATAACTTAAATATTGTGTAGTATTCGCATATTTAGTCTCAGCCATCTTATTGTCCTGAAAGGGTTAAAAAGATCAGGCATGTGCTCTATGTACCTGTTAAGACTTAATTGTTTTTTAGTATATCATAATGGCTATCTCACATTAAACTTAAAACCACTAAATATAAAATAGATATTTCATTCAAAACATTAGTAATTCTAAAGGAACAAAATCAATAAACATAATCGGACAATACTTCGATATAAGGAGATAACTATGATGCGTGTCGACCGGTTGTCGAGCGAAAGTGACTTTCCAAAGAACACTAGGCAAATGTCATTACTGACATCGTCCTGTTACAATGTTAACTTTGCATTTAAATTAGTATTTGCAGATATTTTCCTATTCAATCCCAGAATTGTTATAAATTTCGGAAGTCACGCCTTGTAAACACATCTTGTGTCATTACTAAACGGGTTCTTACCAAGATTTATATGATGACGCCATGATCACGGATCACCCCATAAGTAAGCAATCGTTGAGCATGTGCTTGACTATGGAACTACGCACTGGATGCAGTTTCACAAAGTCAGGGTTTTGTCATCTGAACGCAGTTAGATACTAAGACTGGTGAAACAAAATATTACAGCATCATGAAAAAACTTCAATGGAGAAATACAATTTTCAGTTTCAATTTATTTATCCTGTATCCTGTACCAACCCATTACTGCCCACTGTTGGGCTCAGGTCTCCTCAGAGGAGGGATTAGGCATAGTCCACCACGCTTGCCTAGTGCGGTTTGGGGACTTCACATATCTACAAAGGATTTTTAGAACCCTTTTCCGACATGCAGGTTTCCTCACGATGTTTTCCTTCACCGTTTTCAGCCAGTTGTGTTGTGAAAAATTGCACATAAATCTTTTTCACATTTAGATTTAGAGGTACAAACCGGCTGGATTTGAACCCGCGACCTCCCGTACGGAAGGACGCGCTTCGACCACTCGGCCACCACGACTGCCTATTTTTCATATTAGGTAAGAAATAAGTACTCCAACCTTTAATAGATAGAAAATTAGTAACATTACGATAACAGCTTAGTCAACAGCATAGGTATGGATCGAGTTAAAAAGGATAGTATACCAAACAGTACTACTCTTTTAAGCTACATTTACAACCATGTCAATAACTTTTATTTATTCGATATTTTAATGACGATATAAGTATTTTTATAAAATCTATTTTACCATTGGCATGTAACCTAAATAAATAACTTACTTAATATACACATATAACGATACTCAACTAACACATTCATACGCCGAATTTGGCTTTTTTACTTGTTTTGTAACATCAAGAACTCATAGAAAGACTAATCATGACAAGATGAATCATTAGATATATTCCTACATATCTGTATAATTTAATATGTAGATTAATTTTAATATAAATCGTTATTACTTAGTAGGTACATTGACACTATTAATACCCGCAATAATGGCATCGAGCAATAAATCGGTCAGTGATCCTTGTATTTTTTGTGAGAACATACGTCTTAATTTATCTTAAAATAAGCAGGTAAATAAACTTTTGTTTCCCTATCACCCAACAGAAACTCGCCGAGAACATCATTAACTGTACTATTAACTATTTTTGAAAATGAATAAAATATTTATTAGGTACACCGCACACTAAGATACACTCCAAAATAATATTTTTATTTCCTTTTGTGTTATAGAGACCGATGATAATGGTCCTCGGGAGATTGTATTTGGTTCCCTTAACCACTCAACTGGAAACGTCACTTTTCGCTAGATGATGAAATGACTTCGTTCGGAATCACTACCGTGTTTGAACCTCTTTTTAAAAACGTTTTTTTTTTTTCAATAAATATTAATTTCGATTTTTAATTAAACCGCATATTTTTGTTAATCTTTATTATTAAACGACGCTGTATTGCATTTTCAGCGAAAATATATGATCTCCGTAAAATTTGAAATGATTAAAAAATGTAAACAATACAAGTTTTAGAACTGTGCTCAATTTTGGCTCCTGCCACAGACTTGACAAAAGTAAACAAACCAATTTTGTTGCCGATCCCAGTTGAGTGGTTAAATGGGATGAGCTACGGAACTGTCGATCACAGATTCAGAGCTTAGCATTGGCAAAATTACGCCTAGTTGTAGTTTTTAGCAAAATCTCTTCTCCGACTTATTTTACGAGAAAAACGGTTATGTCCATACAAAATAAATAGCCAGAAGAATTACGTCTTTGAAGTGACAATGGTAGAACACATACTGCATAGAACGGACGGTCAATAAACCAAAAAAGTTCTGACCTGAAGATGACCTGGTCATGAACGCAGGATATATATGATGATAGCGGAGTGCCGACTATTGTGAGGGAGGCCTATGTCCAGTAATGGACGTCTACAGACTGTTGATGATGATGCCGACACACTTAAGTAAGCAAGGCGGCTTAAGGCTTCAAAGCTTAGCAATCTCTGGTCTAATTTCATCTACTGTCTAATTTCAATTACTGTGCCGTCTTGTAACCTGATCACACTAGTAACAGAGTCAATAGCCAGCGGATAGCACGCGACGTAATCTAAAATTACGTTGTCTGTAACAACAGGATTATTAGATCAAGCAAATATGAGAGAGAAGTATAACGACGTCATCGTTATACTTCTCACGGGCCCGATTCTCATACCAAAATTGTTGACTCCAATCTTTCTAAATATGCACCGTTCCTTAGGTACCTATATCTTCTTTACCAGTGTCAAGGACTTAAGTTATACGCTTAGGTTATTGACAAGTTTGCTCAAGGTTGTGCCCTTGACAGCGATTTTCCTCATTCAAAACCCTAAACTAAAGTACCTATAAATAACCAAAAAGGATACATGTCAACCTTTTGGGATGCCTCAATCGTACTGGTGATAAATATAAAGTACATCGTGGTCAGTAAATTAAAACAAAAATATTACGACATTGTTTATTAGAACTCTAATCTAAATTTAGTATTAATGTAACATAAAAATAAATTAAAATAAATTAGAAGTGTTAATTAATTGTTAAAATTACGAAAATTAAAAGTGACAGGATCACAGATGTAGCCTAGAGCGATTTACTTAAATTTAAAAGAAATAATTAAGACATCTTTAAAAACTAGGGTTTTTGTAAATCTGATTGATTTTAATTACGTTAATTACATACTATTTTTATGCTATGTTATTTTACAGGGTGAAAGGCAAAACATTGGACATTAAAGGAGAGAATATGAGTTCTTGATCTATTAAAAATGTGTAGGTATTAGATATTGTACCAAATTAAGTTAGAATATAACCTCGTTCAATCTCACAAAATTCTGAAGCTATTTCCTGTATAAATGTCCTTCGAAACGATTTTTTCTGTCACCCTGTACATAATAATTATGAAATAATGTATTACATTACTTTTTAAAAGAACCAGTTATATGTTGATAGGTTTTATCTGTTTTTTTTTTCATTACAGTATCTATTTTATAGTTCACAGAAAATTTTAAAATTATACTTTCTTTTACCGGACTGGAACAGAAGTAAAATTAAACCAACACAGAAATTTTTCGTCATACATACGTACATTTTTATAGTATACAAAACTTAACAAATTTATATTAAATTCAATAACCTAAAATTGGCATTAAACAAGCTTAAACATATTAACACATTAATTAAAAGCATTGAACACTTAGGTAGTAATATTCGTATTATTCTAATGGTAATCTGCACCACCGGCCTGACAACAATCAGTTAAAATTAATTAGAAATAACAATCTTAGAATTAATAATAAAATAACATTTACATTATACATGCATTATACATATTATTATAAAAACAAATTCTCTATATAGAATAATATATCACTTACTCTACAATAAGCCAAAAAAGATAAAACTAACTCGTTAGAACGATATATTTTAAACATTTTTTTATTTAATTAATATCATAACTATAGTATAATTATTATAGTTTAATTTGATGGAATAATGTTCAATTATGGCCATTTATTTTCATTGGAAGTCATATAAAAATCATAATTACATTACAACACAACATTATAGTATTGTGTTAAAAGTAGACAAATTTTGACGAAAACGTAGATGAAAATAATATTTAATTTCTGAATCCCTAATCTTGTCTTCTAGATTAAAAACAGTATTAGTAATTTCATTAGTAGCTAAAACATGAAATACTTATATTTTAACACCATAAAATCAAAAAGTACACATATTTATATACATCAATATAACAATCATATTAGTTTATATTTAAAATTATAATATTAAAAGACCATAAAAAGTTACGTATTATGAAACGGAATTCCAAATGTCTCCATATTTAATAGTAATTTTACAACGACCACTAAGATTTCCTCACCTAATTCCTCGAGACTATTTAATTATATTAATTACTAAGTTTCACACAAGCATGTATCTCTTAAATTAGCTCTCAACCACGGCAGATATCTAGTAATCCTGGTATAGACTCCCGGATACCCTGGTCGACCACATCCGACTCCCCATGACACTATGCCTGAAACAAGAAACACATTCTTTTTATTTTAGATGTTATAGATAAAGATGGTTCATTGTTTTAGGGTTCTATTTCATTTCATTTAAATTTCTACTATTGGACCTTTCAACTAGATCGATTTTATTATTTAAACCTGTACCAACCCATTACTGCCCACTGTTGGGCTCAGGTCTCCTCAGACGAGGGATTAGGCATAGTCCACCACGCTTGCCTAGTGCGGATTGGGGACTTCACATATTTTCAAAGGATTTTTAGAACCCTTTTCGGACATGCAGGTTTCTTCACGATGTTTTCCTTCACCGTTTTTGCCAGTGGTGTTGTGAAAAATTGCACATAAATCTTTTTCACATTTAGATTTAGAGGTACAAGCCGGCCGGATTTGGACCCGCGACCTCCCGTTCGGAAGGACGCGCTTCGACCACTCGGCCACCACGACTTTATTATTTAAACAATGTTTAGTTATAGTTACGACATTAAATTTTATGAAGTTTCATCAAATGTGTACTTAGTCAAGATAAAATGAACAGAAACGACTAGGTACACGACAACGACTATCACGAATTTCAAATCCTGCTCTATTAAATTATAATAAAATGTGTTTTATTTAAAATACTGACCTACTATCTGATATTTGTCTCCTTGTTGTACAAGTAAAGGACCACCACTATCTCCTTGACAGGAATCTGTTGACGCTCTACCTGCACACAACTGTAAAAAAAAAAGTTAGTGAACACTTCCGGTACCTCATCCAGTACATCATCAATTATGTTTATCAACAGACCGTGCACGTCCACTGCTGGACACAGGAAGCCCTGAAATCTCAGCACAATGATACTCCTGCTCTACCAGCCCCATATAAATCGCACTCTACTAATAATGTAGGTAATACCTCATCTCAGTGTTTAAAAAGAAAAAAAACTAACCATATTGTTTGTTATCCTGGAAGCTCGGTACTTCATGCCTCTGCATTGGTTCAGCGATAAGATAGGTACTCTTACTTCTTGTACTACAGCTGGTAAGGTACCTCCTTCAGACGTGCGCCCCCAACCAACTACTATACCTTCTTTACCTGCTGGTTCTACACCTGGAATACAAAGTTAATTTTTAAATCTCTTTAACATAGATGCATCTTCTCAGTGAACGTGTGAGCAGTGGATGCGCTGTCACCTGGCACTACGGTCTTGTCGCCTGTGGATGCTTTCCCAAATATAATTACCGTGAATTGGAGAATGCACTCCATGGTTAGGTAAGTTATGCTATCGATAATTTTAGAAAATTGATTAATTTTGAACTTCTGCTGTAAACTATCCCCTAGTGAGAGCATTGGAAATTCTCATTTTGAATACCAAAAGTAGAATTCGAAAGAATTTCAAAACATAGGTAATTTCAGACTTCTATTTTCCTAATCCTTAAGTGCCTTAAGTTACTTACTAGGAGGTGGTAAGCAGACTGGTTTGATGATCCTAGAGAAATTGACAGATTTCCTTAGCTTGAGCAACGCGATGTCGTTGTTATATGAATCGGCGTCAAAACTGCGATGCCTAACTATAGCAGATACAGCTCGCATGATGGCCGCACTTTCTGTTGTTATCGTCTGGTCATGATCGCCGAGGATCACGCGGATCTTGGATCTTTTCAATCTGAAACACGATACAACAGTATAAAATAACATGTGAATGTATCTTAATGAACGTTAATTTTGGGAAGATTTGAAATTTGACTCTACGTCTTCGTAAAAAAGTGAATAAAATTTTTAAGTTTTACATTTTAACAAAAGGACGTCTATTGGACTTCTGGAGTGATAATGCACAAAGTTACAAATTCAAAATTTGCGTCGAAAACACGAAGTTATCCATCTACTCCTTAAAATTAAGCACTTGAAAACATCACACAAAAGTGTGGGTATCGTATCCGATTTATTACATTTCATCACTACCAACAAAAAAGCTAGTACGTATTATACCAAACATGCAACATTATTAAGGAAAATGCTTACTTCCTGACACAATGCGCTGCTGTTAACACATACTCCTTAGTGAGGACTGAGGCTCCGCAATGAAACTGGCCATCATAAACGATCCTGGCCAACCAAGGGTATTGGTTAGCGTTCGTTGGCATTCCACCCACGATACGGTTCTCTTGGTTCGAGCCACCGCACTCTGAAAACGAGAAAGTTAAACTTAGTTTATTCAACTTCAGTAGTTGTAGAGGAACCGAGGTTAGGAACTAGTGATTAAGCGATGGGATATGTAATATTAACTGCTAGGATGGCGATGGTGAGATTATTATATAAGATGGTTGGACAAAGTTTTGACTTGCAGGATTTTGATGTTATATTTCACTATGGTAATAGAAGGACGTCTACTCCGTCAGAAAATGCCGTATCCCTTAGTTGTGTAAATTACACGCTAGTTACATTTCATAATTATTTTGGTATGTAAACTACATTTATCGAGGCGGGGCCGCGGGGATTTGATAGGAAAAGAAATAATAAATAATGTTATTTTAATACAATATGCAGATTATAGCTACCTACACAAAATATCTGATTGATATAAATATTATCAATGTCATGCATCGGTTTGCGCATTCTGTTATAATAATAAAATAGTTTTTTTTATTACCTAATGAAATATGTAGACAAGTTTATTATACGACATGAAAATTAATTGGATTAGGTAAGTAAAAGGTAAATCTATCAAAACGTCCTGTACCAGGAAGCCTAAATTCGCCAGATTCAGTCGAATCCGTCAACACTTTCACAATAACAGTCAAACAAGGAAAAGCAACAGGAAATTCCTGCAACCAGTTCCCGATCACTGTATTTATATCTCGCAGTCAGCCATTAACACCAGTTGTCGATGTCTTATCATTGAATCGAGAACATTTGCACTTTCACTGAGTTCGTTAAACCTCCTTACCATTTCGCTTCGTGCACTTGGAACAATTGAAACGGAAAATGCTTTATACGAAAGTACTTTAGGTTAAGTATTACAATGTACATTCAAGTGTGCCAATCCATTGTAGTATGTATTTGGTTGCTAGATTCAGATATTCAATGCAAACAATAATAGCACATGTAGGTACCTAAATTCTGTTATACCTACTGTTGATAAAATCAATCTATGATGTGTGCATTCGAGAGCATAATAAATTGGATTCCCGCTACTGCTACCTACAAATATGGTACGTGTACACTAAAAACTGTTTTCAATCAACAACACTGATGAAATAAACCGCTATGTTATGATTGAATTTGAAGACGAGAGAGAAATGTAGTCCTAAATTAATAAAGATAGATTTAAAATAAAGATGAAAAGGCATACGTAACGATCCTTTAAATCAGGATAACAATCAAAGGATAATTAACAATTAATGACAGGAGTTACGATATCTATATTATGTAGGTATAGCTTACTAGACAGAATACAAGCAAACATACAACAACACAAAATTAGATACAACAGTCAGGGTCTAACTACAGTGCAATAGCAAACAGTCGTGCCTGTAGAAGAAAACTTACCCATCTTTCTAGGAATTAGGTTTGCTCTGCCGCATTCTATAGAGAAGAATAGTAATTAAAAGTCTATCTACTACGATAAATAGAAGTGTAGTAGAAATAAAGTAAGGAAGTAAGAATTCTAGACAGAGTGGCAGTGTATTCAACAAAATATTCGTTAAAGTTAAATGTTTTATTTTCACGAATTTTGTTTAAACTCCGCGATTAAATGTGATCTCATTCTTCTTCTTCTTTTGCTCTTGCTTTCTTTAATATGTGGCAGATATAAACATACATGATGTAGTAGTAGCCCAGAAAGAAAAAAAAATATTTTGGATATTTTCTATTGGAGCAATGTACGAATTACGATGACACTTGAAAACGTCCTTTTTTTGTTTGGACCATAACCAAAGTAAAATACGGAACTATTCCGATAAAATACATACCGCAAGTGCACTTTTTGACTTGAGTGTCGTCTTCATCGTCTTCTACGCTCTGTTCTTCGAGAATTGGTACTTCCAATCCAAAAATGGAATCGAAAAGAAACCTCTGCGTTCTATTGCCAGGTTGCACCTGAAATTTTGAGAAATTTAAAGTCTATTAAACTAAATATACCAAAAGTTAAATCTACCTAAGCCCGTTGTATGTTATGTGTGGAGACTTATATGATAGACTTGAATGCTCAAGGACAAATTAGCGAACGCCTTCCGATTCCGAATAAAATAATCATCAAAACGTTCATCCACACAACAGTCACGGTGACACACAGTAGACTCGAACTCAATATTATATCCTTTCATTGGAAGTAAATCAAAAGATCAATTATACCATTATCGTCATCGTAAGAAAAATGGACATCTACTTGATTTAAAGTAATTGGTATCAATTTATTTATTTAACATCGTATTTTGTTGAATACATAAATAAAAACTTAAAAAAAAAAATGAACAATGTCGTCATAATTAGAATATAATTACGGTTAAGTTAATTTAATTAATGTTGTTATTTAAATTGTTTGATCGCATGTCTGAATCGAAAGTAGGTGAATGTGCTAGATCTACCTGATTCTTACATAACTATACTTTTATCACGAACTTTATTTTCATTGCGTCACCAATGCACGTTAAGTAGTTCCGTCGGAAATACACCTTATGTAAGTTTTGTTTATAGATTTAGGTAACTCACTGTTTGATTATACCTAATATTTAAAAACCTCATCGAGTATTAGGGTATTCTATAATAGTAAAGTAAAATTTAATATACCGGGCTATTTTTAATTCGATGACCACTTTCAAAAAAATAACTTCCAGAATTAAAGTTATGTGTAAGCAGCATATGCATATGCAGCATATGTAAGCAGGTATGTTTTTAAGCATCATATTATCATCAAAGCTTTTTCTAACTGGTTACCTACCTATCAAGAACGCAACGTGCGTCTACGCTGTAACACGCCCCAAATTGCGCAATAAGTAATTGAGTGTAATGTCAATGTTACTTTCACAATGAAGTTCGTTCCGCTATCATTATGTTTTGCCTTCGTTTTATGAATCACTTTCTCGTCTCACGAACGAAGTAATCTTTCTATTAGATAACCTTAATTACAGGATTTTTGGAAAGCCACTGGCTTCCTCAATTCACCGTTACAAATGGCATTTGTTCCTGTTATAATCTGAAGATAATTCGACTTTCACACGAATGATTGTCATTAAATTACAGTTTCCAAAATTACAGTGGACAAAGTAGACAATATTGTGAAGTGTAGACGTAATCGTGCGCTTTCTCCACACGAACGTTGCGTGTAATTTGTGACGAAACGTGAAGTGGTTTTGGTCACCGATGTGTTAGCTAACAATCGAACTGTTATGAACTTGTGACATAACATAGGTTATTGAGGCTAAGGTTGCCGCTTATGGACAATGAGGCTAGCAAAATGCAGATAAACATGGAACTACGCAATAGATGCCTAATCACATGGAGTTGGACATATCGTGAAGCAATAATTTTGTATTTTTGGTACTGCATTACATATTTAGTCGACTCTATCCAACTTGTGATGAGATTATGCCATTTGCTGTGCTATGCTATTTTAACTGTAAATGAATACAATATGAAAACATTCATATTAAATTCATAGTGTAATAACACCACATGGGTAAACAAGAAACAGCCTCTAGAAAATAACGTTCCTTTTGAAACATTTGCAACGAATGGATTCGCAAAAGGGGTATTTTTTATACCGAGTCTCTTAATCTGAGTGTGTGATAAAAACTAGCTTATCGTGCCGCCAACTATTTGATGTTTCTATTTTTTGTAGTTTTCCCAGAATGAATTGCGAGTTCATTCATACTGAGTCTTTTCTTGAGAAGAACTGTCAGTTTCTTAAGTAGGTATATAATTTTATTTATTTCACTTTACCTTTCAACAAGGAGATGTCGAATTGTTTAAATCTTAAGTTAGAGCTGAGTTTCTTCAATAAGGTGAACAGTTCTCATCCGCTACTAAATTATATTCCAAATACCTAGAGTTTAAACGCTTTTAGTAAAGAAAAACATAACTTATTAAGGACAAGAAAAAAATCAAAGAATAATTAGGTTAATTTAAAAACACATTAGCAACAGCACGGTTACATAAAAACGCTTAGTTTTTCCTAATGAGTTGTAATCTGTCAAGTTCTCAAGTGTACAAAAGAAATCGAAACGAATTAGTGTCAAGGCGCTGAAAATAATAAAAATAGTTAAAACCTAGATATAAAGAACACATTCGCTGAAAAGACTGCACCGTGACCCGGATAGTGATGGATTGATTTCGCAAACGACCCTGGCTGCGATACTGTCTGAAGTTCAAAGTCGGTAACAAGTAAACATTTAACGTAATTGAAGATAATTAGGTTGAAAACTATTAGTTAGGTAAACGACGTTTGGCAGTATTTATTTAACTGAATAATTTTACTTTTTCTATTTAGGACTTAGGAGCTCATTTTTAAAACATGGTTGTATTTAGGAGTGGCAATGAACATATTATGCACTCAAGTTAGACTTAGTGCACGTTGAAGGTAAACATCTCTAGTTGTGTATCAATAAGCTTCTTATATCATCTGCGGACACAATGGTAACATATTTATATTTTTTTAAATTGAACATAACGATCTTGATGAGAATTTCGTTAGGGAGGATTTGATTGACTTTAAAACTGTACTTACTTCATTTGCCAAAAAATATGCTATTCCCATGGAAAGTTATCATGAAATAATCAGCTCTCTAACTAAATGAACTGACAACCTAACGAGATGTAGGTAATAGTAATGATTGACTGCCAATCACAAATCCTGGAATTTCAGCATACAGCTCAATAAATACTTCTTCAGTCAATTGGATACGTAACAGACTAAATGTGTAAACTAACAACGTTGAAAATATAGCAAGAAACGTTAAACGCTCGACTGAGTTCATTTTCACCGCATTCACTTATTCAATGTTTATATCAAAGAATTCGTAAGGTCAAAAAATAAACCACTTTCCAAATTGTATGGAGCGTTGGCTTTCACGATGTAATTGTGCTCTCATTTTGTTATTGTCGTTTAAAAAACATAAAACAATCCAAGTAAATTGGCTGAATCAAGTGGCTTTAGAAAGTTTGATATCAGAAGTTGTTTTGTTTTAACAAATTAACACATTCATTACGAAAAGTTCGCTCTTCTGAAATAAACTACATTATTAAATTAATATGAAATTAATTGAACTCTTGAATAATTAAACCGGAGAATTTCAAACAAGAACTACAATGTGCTAACGAAGAAAGTAAAAGTGCACGTAGAGTCATTGCACTTACTCAACATGTTATGATTAATGTAGGTAGGTATATCTACTGAACATCTTAGAAAAATAATAAATCATACTCACATGATTGTCGAGCAGAGCAGCATCCGCTGAATTAGGCTGCCTAGCGTCTATCGTAAGTATGAAAAATACGTTTATTATCACTAATCTCCATTGGCACATTGTCGTGGGGTCCAAAGCGCGGTGTTATTATTTGTGCGCACCACTATTTATTTGCGCGACATCTCCGCAGACAGAACGCTCACTGGTGAATTTGGGCTGAGCAATTCAATGGCATTATTTCGCAAAACGCCCATGAAATGCGGGCCGAGTGTCGGCCCCGGCCGCACAGTCTGCCGAGTGCCGCTGACGTTGGTGTTTTCGTCCACCACCAATTTTACTTTCTCCTCGAGCACAAGTAACTTGGTAATAACTTCATGAAGTGCCCCACCGTCTTTAACAATTACGACGGGGATGACTTTTCTGATCAAGTACGTATTATCTTCCGAATACACTTTTCGTTTGGCTAACACATCTTTTTTATTGCAGCAATAGTTAAGCTAGCACACGACCTACCTGATGGAAAACGGTTCACAAAATTTTCCCAGTCCGCAATTTCAACATCAAAAAATGCAGTGTCTCCTGACATTGCAAAGGTCCATGAGCGACGGTAACCGCTTCCGATCAGGTGGTCCATTGGCTTTTTTTCCCTTCATGGAAATTGAGCTCTAGAAGCGATAGGTAGGTAATATCTCATTTGGAGACCTGTCTACATGTCGTGGTTCTGTTCAGTTTTATCATTTTCCTACCTTATTTAATTATCAATTTTATTTATAAATATATTATAGTGCAATGAGGAACAGTTTGGTTATGCATTTACTAGGTAGGTTTACTTTTCAGGTTTATGGATCTTCTAACTGAAGACTAATTAACTCTTTAAGCATGCTTTAAAAAAATAATTGTAACGGGTCACGTTTATTGCAATTACCTATCCTTCACTGTTCATTATCATGCATTACGATTAAGAAACAGGCCATTGCGATTTTTTTTTTAATTTTATACGTAGGTATGTATACGTATAAAATTCAAAAACGTATACGTTAGTAACATGACCCTGCTGTATTACCAGCTTCGAAAGTAACTGTACTAGTTTTCGTTTAACAATTCTTTAGATTTTTTTAAATCTCTATGTCCTATAGGAAGTTTACCATTTAACTTTTTTACTCAGCTCACTGAAAATCGTTAAACCTACCTTAAAAAAGCATTAATTAAAAAATCAAATTGGTCTACTGTGGCAAAAGTTATACAATAATTATGTAAAAAGTCGAATTTATTGACCTCCTTTCTTTAGAATTTATGAAGGTGATAAAAATATATTTTGCCAGGACAACGAAATATCTTAATCGATCGGATCATTAGTTAATTATGAAGATATAAATACGCAATCATGACTAATTTAAATTAGGATCCTGCAATATAAAAACATACAAATCTACTATCTAATATTATTATCGTGTTATCTTATTCTAGCTAAGTTCTTGCAAACGAAAGTGAAATCGCGGTCGGTGATGCTTCCTTTTGCTTCCGCCATTGCGTTTTCCGTTATAAGCACGTAATATTTGAAAATATTTATTCATTTTTTAAAAGGATTCTGTTTCTGTGCAATATACTAAGTTTATCCTATTCAAAATACTATGTACTTACTTATGTACAGTATAATATTAAATCAATAGTATAATAATATTAAAGCCATAGTCCCATAACCTATTATTCTTGAGCTACGGCACTTTATACAAAATTTTAACTCTTCTAGGTTTTATATATCAGTAAGAATATGTTTCAGAATGATGGTTTCACTTGTTGTAGTTAGACAAACACAGTAAATAGCGCAAAATAAAGTTCTTCAAATCTTGAATCACGATTTTCACCTTGTTCCTTTTATTAAAGACACTATGTTTGTTAGTTGCAAAGATTATTTGTAATTAACTGTTCTTTCGATTGGCATCATAAAAATACAGGGTGTTGATTTTTGCCGACTTTGTCAGCTCGATTTTCAGACAAACCAAGCAATTTACAATAAATCTGTGAATGAAGTATTATACATCAAAAATAAAACGATGTTTCCTTTCAGCAAAACAACCTATATGTAATATTTAAGGTACTTCCCGTTCATGTCGCATAATTCTGGTACACCCTGTATATTGTATTGTAAGGTAGTTCTTAAATAAACCAGTCTGCATTAGAACTCCAACTTTCATTGTACGTACGTAGCATAAATGAGCAATTAAATTTAGTTGAAGTCACCCTGTTGTTAGTGTCTAGAATAAGGTGGCGTGGTTCATTTAAGGTTTTTGAGGTAATGTAAGGTCTTAAGATGAATGCACTAATCCGTGATTAGGCTTTTCAAAAAGCGTGAACTCGAACAATTATAAATATAAACCAACTGAGAATGTAATGTAAAACCTGTCCTTTAAATCACTTGTCAATTTATGAAACTTTTGCTTGTTTAATTTGATCAGGCACTAAAATGGAGTGTTTTTAAAGAACACATTGAGTTTATAAGCTATCTCTCTAATAAATTTAATATGCTCGTCAGGTTATCTGGGATTTTAAGCTACATTCACCATAGCTGTAACTACTCATTACTAATCCTACTACTACTAAACCTCACTACTAAATAATCCTTTTCCAATATGCAAGTTTCCGCACGATGTTTTACTTCGCCGTTTTTAGTCAGTGGTATTGTGAAAAATTGGATATAAATCATTATCACATTAAGATTTGGAGGTAGGTACAAGCCGGCCGGTTTTGGGTCCGCGACCTCTTGTACTCTTGTACGAAGGCAAGCGCTTTAACACCACTCAGCCACCACGACTTTTAGACGACACGTCACACGACACAACATCATCCACCATATGTAATTAGGAACTAATAATTTACAAAGATATTTAAATTATTTGGTGGAGGAGGGTATTCCTTCCTCTGTGGCAGGTCTAGATGGTAGAGTAGGTATCATTTTGTTGATACTCTAATTAATTTATTTCATTACTTTTAATCTCTTGGGTTTCATCAATATTGTGTAAGCTAAGAACAGAGATCAGTTTTATGATTTTAATAAACTTAGGGTGGTACGATTTGTGATCATGAACCGGCGACCTGGTGAGGATCGTGCGAGGTCACTGGATGCCCAAAGCCCATAACCGGTCGTCGTGGCGAGGTTGCGACCCAGAAGTACTCAAACCGAGAGAACGAGAGAAATACCAGTCCATGGGAATACCCCAAGAAAGGGGATTTATTACAAACACCACACCAAACACCTACACCTCCGTCCAGAGTGGCGGAGAGAAAGAGCCCGGGCAGCGGGGTGCCCCCAAGGCCCGTCCGTGTCCCCCGTCAGGGCTACAGGAAGACCCCCATGGCTGGCTGGTGGCGAGGTTTGGGGGAGTCCTAAGTCCTGTAGTAGACGATGATGAAATCCTCATCTTAATTTAATTTGGGTTCCGAACTCCTCAAAAACAGTAGTACAATAACTTTCGTTGTTTCGTTGTTGATTGGATTGGCAAAAAAGTAATCTTAATAAATCCAGTTAAGAAAACCCGTATGACGGGGTCAACGAACTAACGTTGAGGGGTCATCGATTTTATTTTCGGAATTCGCACACGAAGTTTGAAATCTTATCTCATTAATAATCCTTTTAGGTCGTATTTGATTATTATTATCATTTAACTTTATACCTACTTCAAAAAATATAGTAATCACAAAGGGCTGTTGGGTACAAAATGAAAAGCAAAATGGGTTTAAAAACTTTATTGAAAAAAAAAGAAAAAGTACATTTTATAACAAAAACACTTACCTGAAAACGAACTTCACAAGGTAATAAAGTGGTCGTCCTCGAACATCCCCATGAAAACAAAATAAAATCATTAGAAATTGTGTAAGTTCCCAAGAAATAGATCAGAAATCAAAACTCTTGTGTGAAATGTGTACAATAGATATTGGTCGTACTATTAAATCTATTTTATGTTATATCCTCCCTATATCTGGAGCAAATAAATAATCTTGTTGGTAGAATGAAGTAACGAAGCTCTTACATTCGTTTTGTATTTTTCCTTAGCTATTTTATTAAAAATGCTAGTAACAACTTTCGACTGCTAAAGAGATAGTTTACCAAAAACTAATGTACTCGGATATAAGTTAACGCGTTAATTCAGAAGCTGTTTAGAAATTAAACTCTCCTCCAAGGGTATTTATTAACCCTTACATTCCATTGCGTTCGTAATATTATCTTTGTGTTATTATGCTATCAAATTAATGAAGCGCTAATTACTCTTAGTTTAGTATTGGATTAGAAGTTAGAAGCAACCGTACTGTCCATTTATCTACCACAAAATACACATATCTTACATCTAACTTACTATTTGAAATACCTATGTAGCAGTGCTAAAGATACTAGCAGCTCTCTCCAAATTCTCATATTGTATTCCTTGTACCTATTTAGTACTATTTACCGTTGTTTGCGAATGTATACCGTAAAACGTGACTTTTGTTTGAGAGGCCAACGTTGGCTGTTTGTGTGGTTACAGAAACGTTATACTATACACTCAAAAGAGCACTAATAAAAAAATGCCTTTAAACTTCGTACTGAAGTGATAACACCCAAGATTTTGTGGAGTTGAGGATTTTACTAGACAACATGAGTGATAAAGACTGACCAATCAGGAGAAACTAGCTACATATCGGTCATATACTGGTTTGGACTTAGTTCAACGACTTCCAGATAGCGGGTCATAAGTGGGTTCAAGTACCTATAGTGGGACGATGACTTATGACATTAGTCAGCAGTGGGTCATAATAATGCTGTAAGTGTGCACGGGTGTAATCTAAACTACAATTACTAAATGTAATATTCTTTGTTAAAACAGTGTGCACGTAAAATAGTGTGCACTTTCAATATAACAGGCAAATTTTAGTCGCGAATTTGTTGTTTACGAACGACTTTTTTTTTTTTTTTTTTTTTTTTAGTTGGATGAAATCACCGGATCCCCGCCCGCCCCGCGGGCGGGGTATGTGGGAGTTGAACCTCACTAAAACCTCCAACCGCTCACACTCAGCGTCCGAACCCCGGCTGAGGCCAGAACCCAGCACGGGGTTTGGAGGGACGGCGCGACGCGTTACGCCATCGGCATGCTTTCCCGTCGCTCCGTCCCCGGACGCCGAACCGGTAGCCGCCGGCGAATACGGCCACCGGCTCTCTCGGTCGGCGGGCTCTCCGAAGCCCGCCAAGATGGGACCGCGTGTCGCCCTCCCACGGAATACCCCGCTGGGTCAGAACCAGCGTGGGTCGGGGAGCGCGGTCTACCATCCCCCGGATGCTCTAACGCTAAGGGCGTGTTGAGCGAGACACGGCACCTTCTTGGGTCCCCGCTCGCACTCACATGCGTTGGGGACCCGAAACTCTTAGGGGGCCAGAATCCGGGCGAGATCCCGGTCCCGGCCCCCTGCTCGACAGCGGCGGGTTGGCAAGTTGAGAGCGGCGTAAAGCCTCTCTCTCGCAGCCCCCGCCACCTGCTTCTGCGAGATGGTGGACTCGCAGAAGTCGAGCATCGCCTTCCAGGACTCGTCGCTCTCGAGCATCGACGCCGCGACGCCCGGGAGCGACAAGTCCGGACCTATTTGTTGGACCAGGACACAGCGCTGCCTCTCCCATGCGGGGCAGCGCGCGAGCGTATGCTCCGGCGTGTCCTGGTCACATCCCACGCAATGGTGGCACCTCGCCGTCGGCTCGGCCTTGATCCGGTGCAGATACCGACCGAAACACCCGTGCCCGGTCAGCATCTGCACCATCCAAAAGGTGAGGCGTCCTGCGCCACGACTCACCCAATCATCTAGGATCGGGCGGATCGCCTCGACGGTCCGTAGACCCCAGGTGGGGTTAGCGAGACGTCGCTTCCACGCTTCTACTACGGACCGCCGAGATTGAACTTTACGAACGACTGCAGTAAATTTTAAACGTTTTGTCGAAATTTGTGATTTAATTGATCAACGTTCTCATGATCGCGAACGCGCTGTTATTAAAAAGTTAACGTGAGTCAAACGAAAAGCAGGGATTCTAGGACTAAATAAAATACATTAGAATCATTTAACTTGTTTGCTAAAATACGATATATCTGAACGGATCATGATTAGACTTGTTTTGTGCTACACTTTCTTCAGTATCGTGTCGATTGAATAATTTGATTTCATTCCTTTTGTTCTTTCTTTGCCTATTTAATATGAGGACACAAATTTAACCACAATACAAGTCTATATCTATTCTTTATTTAATCTTGAATGAGTGGATATTACTATTACTAACCACGTATCTTTCATATTACCTAGGAAAAATAAACAAGGGCTATATACAGATCTAAATAAACACTCCTACATTATGTATTAAAGTTTATTATATTATAATATACACTAACCTATAAGTTTTATGCCTAATTGATTTCACAGTTATTTGAGAACTTAATACTGAGTAAAAGTCAGGAATTTCAAAACCATCCATGATTGAAAAATCTAACTAAAATATCAACATAACTGATATATTTTACCTAATGTATATTGAGGAATTGATACAGATAATCCTAACTTGTACTTACTTCAAAAATAAAATTAACTAATAATCATTTTACATGGCTAATATCCTTAAAAATATGTCACGATAAGTACCTCAGTACCTACTACATTAAATACATAGAAGACCTTACAATTCAGTTCACATAAATAATGATTGATTTAAATAAACGAGCTAAGAGCTTCTCTAAAATCTAACAAACGATCCTGAAGGCTTCTAGGTGGTCTCGCGTGTGGACCATGATGATATCTAGTGCTCCGGAGCGTACTGCCTACACTAGCACCCTTAACTCTGCCTTACTAGTGTACTTAGCACGAAACCTAGAGATTGAAAAAATGTTGTGAGTCACACGTCATAATACACTAACAGATCCAACTACCTGCATAGCATTAATTACTCGGAACTAACTATACGCCGAATACTACAGCCTCTATTCCTATACTCAATTAATGCTATGTAGTGCTCTGGAAGAAATGTAGACTTAGACCAATATGTGTTCAGGTAACAGTGAATGTGTGCTTGTCTGTAATGTAAACCCATACTCACATGACTTTGCCTCCTTTTACTTGACTTAAAATCTGTTCACTCTGCCTTGACCCCCGCCGTAGTTACCGCCTCCGTAACCACCGCCACCGCCGCCGCCGCCTCCCTGATTCATGTTATAGGGGGCAGATCTATTGTTTCCATAAGCTTGGTTTCTGGTGGGGCCTCCTCCGTAATTTTGTTGGTTGTAATTGCCAAAGTCTTGGTTGCCCCACCCTCCTCTACCATTACCACCACCTCCGTAGCCACCGCCGCCGCCGCCTCCCTGGTTACCCCAGCCTCCTTGGCCATTATCCCATGGGTTGGAGTTTCCGCCCCAACCACCTTGGTTGTTACCATAACCTCCTAAAACAAAGGAGAGTTACAATTTGCCACCTAAATAAAAGGATAACATATAAAAAATTATTGATGTAACAAACCTGAATTGCCCCAACTGTCATTCCGGCCAGCTCCACCGCCTTGACGGCCGCCGCCACCACCGCCTCCTCTTTGGTCAGAACCATCTTTAGGTAGTGCCTTTTTAACATCTAATGGCTTTCCATTAATTTTGTGAGGCCCATTCACTATAAATAACAAACATCGAATATAAGTACTTTCTACTTGAGTAATAAAAAATATCTCTATTGTTATTTATGTAAAAATGTCCAATGACTTGCGTACCAGGTCACCCAATTATTAGATGATCAGGTATAGCTTTAATCATCAATTTAATCTCCACAGTTAGAGAAGCCAGATCAGGTCACAATGTTCCTACCTGGGGCAAAACTGTGGGTTAGAGAGAATAAAATGTAAGAAACTTACAGCAAACTTTGTCAACTGGATCATAGTCATCAAACTCTACGAATCCAAAACCACGTTTCTTTCCAGTGTTCTTATCAGTGACAATGCTCACATTTTGAACATTTCCGAAATTGGAAAAGTATTGCCTTAATTCTTCTTCCTCGTGATCATCTTTTATTCCACCTATGAAGAGTTTCTTAACTGTCGCGCCGGCTTCAGGATTTTTAATGTCCTGCCTTGCGACGGCGCGTTTAGTTTCCACAAACCTATAAAATAGGTTATATTAAATCTTTGAAAACCACAATAATGCTTAAAATTAATAGTATTACAATTTAATATTGGAATGTTGGCCCCACAGAAAATGCCACATGAAGAATTCAATGTCACATTCACCAAGCAGAGTCGTATGATATATGCAGCTTAAAACGATATAAAAGCGATTTATAAGCTTTTATATAGCTGGGCTGCAATAATAAAGAAGATAATGAATACTACTAACCGTCCATCGATTTTATGCGGCCTGTTATTTTGGGCGTCATCTACCATGTGCGCCTTGGAATACGTGATGAAACCGAAGCCTCGAGACCGCTTCGTCTTTGGATCTTTCATTACGACGACATCTACGATCTCTCCCCATTTTTCAAAATGCGTTTTGAGAGATTCGTCTGTAGTTTTATAGTTGAGGCCACCAATGAAAATTTTGCGGTGAACCTCTGGCTCTTCCTGGAATTGAGGACAGTGAAACATTCAACAAAATGGCGGACAGCGTGGCACACTTTGTACTGATTCATGGTTATCCCGGCCGGCGTGCCATCGAAACAACTTAAGTATGATCGAAAGAAAAGAATATCCCATGAAAATGCTAATAAAATAATCAATAACGGTTAAACAGCAAGGTAGTATAAAAATAACACGCAATAGTACTTACATATCCATCATCACCATTTTGCGGCCTCATATTTTAAGAATTAAACCCTAAACGGTACTGACTAAATAAATTAACAAAATTAAGACCACGCTTTACACAATTTAAAATTTTGAATCACAAATTCACGGCAGCCAAAACGACCTCTCTTTACCGAAGCCACGCCGCAAAGAAATCGGAAAACTTTTGGAAAAACGTGCATAGCGTCAATGACCTGTGTTGCCAAGCGTACATTCTATTTTTTTTCTGCTGTAAAGTATCAATCATAGTACGCTCAGTCATGCTATCTGAATATATCTTAATTATTTATCTTTACTCCTCATTTTTTTCAACTCTAAAATTGAATCTTAGTAACTGTAGAGGCTTACAAAAAACTGAGGTACTTGCTTATTTTTTCGTTACCTATAAAAGAAAACTAACTCAGGTCACATTGTCCTGTAAGTAGAAATAGACATACCTTAAATAATTAATATTTTTCTTTATACAACATTGCACATCCGATTCTGTAAAGATTCTTTAGTATATGGACTTCAAAGTAGACTAAGAGAGGGGGCGCAATGGGCACAGGTAGCCCATCAGGTCACTACAACCAAATCAAAGTCAAAGTCAAATCATTTATTTTCAAAGTAGATGTGGACACACATACATTTTGAAAGTCAAAAATAAAATCAAAAGTTCTACCACCAGTTCGCTAAAATTACGCCTCCGTCCTGAGAAGAACCGGCGCAAGAAACTCAGCGGGCATGTCTTTTTTTTTTTAATTTAAATATATTGTTTTTTTCTCTTTTTTTTTTTAATATATTTTTTACAATATTTTTGTTTTTTTACAAATGTATCAATTGAAATGGCCCGGGACGAGCGCCTCATTCCCATTTTGTGCAGTCATTTATATAATCATTAAGTTTATAATTTGCTTTACTGCATAACCGTTCTTTGATAACTCTCTTAAACCTATTTATAGGCAATGTTTGAACGGCCACTGGGATTTTGTTATAAAGCTTTACAGACAAACCCTGGAAAGAATTACTTATTTTATGTAATCTAGATGCTGGCAACGCAAGCTTGTGTTTGTTCCTAGTGTTAAAATTATGAATATCCGAGACTTTAGGAAATTCATGAATATTTTTATACACATACATTAAATTTTCATAAATGTATTGGGACGCTAAAGTTAGAATCTTAATTTCCTTGAATTTGTCCCGCAAAGACTCCCTTGGGTTCATATTATAGATTGCACGAATAGCTCTCTTCTGCAGAATAAATATTGTTTCTACGTCCGCGTCGGCAGCATTGCCCCATAACAGAATACCATAAGACATAACACTATGAAAATAACTAAAATACACAAGGCGAGCGGTGTCCACATCAGTGTATGTTCTTATCTTTTTAACCGCGTAAGCTGCAGAACTGAGCCTTCCCGCCAACCTAGTAATATGGGGGCCCCACTGGAGCTTGGAATCCACCGTTATACCAAGAAAGACAGTTGACTCAACAAGTTCCAATGTTTCACCACTAATAATAACATTACTCTTAACTTGTTTAACGTTAGGTAACGTAAATTTTATGCATTTAGTTTTCTTACTATTTAATAATAAATTGTTAACACTAAACCAATGAACTACACGCGAGATAGCATCATTCACATCGTCATAGTCAAGTTCTTGACGTTTAAGTCTAAATAATAAAGATGTATCATCTGCAAATAATACAATCTCGTGACGTGCTTCTACAAAGCTAGGTAAGTCATTTATATAAACTAAGAACAAACCCTTACGAATCTGTTGTAACCATCATTATTATTAACCACTCAACTGGGAACGTCTCTTTTCACTAGATGGCGAAACTGGGGACTTGGTTTGGAATCACTAGTCACTACCGTGTTTGAGAATCTATATAAAATATTTTTTTCCAATAAATTTTAATTTCGATTTTTAATTAAACCTTATATTTTTATAAATCTTTATTATTAAATAACGCTGTATGCATTTTCAGCGAAAATATATTTTCTCGAGACTCTTTTAATGAGACGATTAAAAAATGTAAATAAAACAAGTTTTAGAACTGTGCTCAATTTTGGTTCCTGCCACAGACTTGGCAAAAGTAATCAAACCAATTTTGTTGCCGATCCCAGTTGAGTGGTTAAGAGAGTGGGGACTAAAGTAGACTAAGTTAAGTTTAATTTTAATGACGTTGGATTATCACTCGTATTTCCTTAGAGAAGAGCATGGATGATTAAAATACATTTTAAACTGACAAAAGTACAGTAGTCAATCGAATCTTTTCTACAATCTATTATAGCCCTATGTTAAAGCACTATATTTTACGTTCCGTGAGCATTATAGCGAGAGCTTGCAACTCCAAATTTCCTTCACGGTATTTTGACATTGACAATATTCAACCTTTGACATCTGATGTTTTTGAGATTTCCTCTAAGGATGGGATAATATTTACAGAAATGTTTCCGATTGTTTATTTTAGAAAATCGATAATAAAATTCATTGTTTTTGTTTTTCATGTTATTTTCAACATTTTTTCTCATAAAAATCTTATCTTGACAAACACTTAAATCAATCTAAGCAGAGCAGCAGCTGTTATTTATCCCAATTCGCAATTCATTCAAATCCATTCAGTAGTTTTTACGTGAAAGAGTAACAAACATCCATACATCCATACATACAAACTTTCGCCTTTATAATATTATTATGATTTTGAAAAAATTAGGGACCAGTATGAAAATCTCTAATTTGTAACACAGGGTGTAAAATCGAAAACATTTATGCGTACGCTGCAAAAACTATTGACAATAGAACAAAATGATGTACTACGGGTTTGTAGGTTTTAGTAAAATCTGAATAAAAGTCCGCTAGAGCGTATTTCTATCTATCATAGTTTAGTCACAATAACCGTTTTTATGTTCATGATTTTTTTTTATATCGTCTGAAGATTGCAACAACGTGAATTGAGAATCGTGATTAATCCTTATCCAAATTAAACATTATATTATCAAGGGTATTAATGTAGAAGTAAAACACTTTATGTTTTATTCCAATCAGACATTTGGTTGGATTATCACGTCGAGTATGAAACGCTATCCGCTACAAAAAATATCGCAAGTGCCGTTTAAACCCCTTTGTGACGCAGACGAAGTGCGTGGGTCATCTAGTATTTTAATAAATCTAACCCATTATTTTGATCGATTTAGATCAATTTTAGATTTTTCATCGTTTTATTATTTCATTCTCAAAAACCAGAATCAAAATTTTAGTGCATAATTCACATTGTAATTTTTCTCTATAGGTTTACTTATTTTAAATAAATTCATTATTATAAAAATTTGTGATTGTCAAACGAACGCTAGTCATCGAAAATTGAATCGATGAAATTATGCGATTCATGTGCATCACTAGTGCTTCGTTTCAATTTTTCATCGGCATTTTCAATTTTTCAAATTTTGTTTGCTTGCATCGGCATTTGAAAATTACAATCTAAATTGCAATTGACACTGATAAAATAAGCTAAAACTCATCGATTAATTCAATAAATTGATTCCAATCCACCAAATAAACAATTAAATTAGAATATGAAGCCTTCTCAAAGCGGTGATGACTACGTGAGTATTTATCAGTTAACCAATAAAATGAGATTATTAAATCTAGAGAATTTTGAAAGTACATGTATTTATTAGCAAATGACGTAGGATATGTATTTTGTTTGTTTTGGCTCTTATGTATAGTATTTTTAGAAAAAAAATCACTAAACTGCAGTATCGCTACGTGTCGTTTATGCTTTAATTTATACCTGCCATGGCTACAAGGGCAACGACTGCAAACCCATAAATAAAGGGCTTTTCAGTACGTCACTATAAATAACACACATGCAACCTTTGTTTTTGAAATTTTTTGTAAACTCAATGGGCAAACAAATTCGCGGCCCACTTGGTAGTAAGTGTGTGATTCCCGCGATTTTGTGATAGACTGTCCACTACTTACTATAGGTATAAACAATATTATGTTTAACTAATATTTTTGTGCCGCCTTAATTATGAACCTACTATAATAAAATAACATTTTATCCTCAATTGATTATGAAAGCAATAATATAATAATTGATGAACTAGCCGTAACATGTCACTGTGTTATTTATTACCCAATAGAAATGATATCCGTTTATGATGACCACCTGACAATGAGAAATCAATTTATGCAAGAAATAAAGAATCACATCAGTTTAATAAGGGAAACACAAAATTGTAAATTTAGGACACTATCCAAGAATCAAAAATGCCTGTTTCCTCTACTGAGGAAACTTGACCCCAGCAGTAAAGATGGTGTTACAGTACCATATAGTTTATATTATGTTTTGTTGTAGGAAGAGCCTGAACACACTCGCAAGCTATTCATCGGAGGCCTAGATTACAGAACAACGGATATTTCCTTAAAGGAATTCTACGAGCAATGGGGAGAAATTGTCGATGTAGTTGTAATGAGAGATCCGAAAACAAAAAGGTCAAAAGGATTTGGATTTGTTACTTATTCTCAAGCTCAAATGGTAGATGATGCTCAGAACAACAGACCTCATAAGATTGATGGAAGGTATATCTCTTTTATCATGAAATACTTCTTTAATGTTATTATTGGTTATGTTATTTCTGTAATACAGAATAACATTTGTTATTTTAGAGACTTTTTATTAACTGTTCTTAAATCTTTTCTTAGAATTGTGGAACCGAAACGTGCAGTACCAAGAGAAGAGATTAATAGACCGGAAGCTAGCGCCACAGTTAAAAAGTTATTTGTAGCAGGACTTAAGCAGGAAATAGAGGAAGAAGACTTGAAAGAGTATTTCGGTACATACGGCAACATTGTTTCTGTTAGCGTTGTGACTGATAAAGAAACTGGAAAGAAGAGAGGCTTTGGTTTCGTGGAGTTTGATGATTACGACCCAGTTGACAGAATATGCTGTAAGTTACTTGACATTTTCTAGTTTGGTTGATTTCGATGATTATAATTTCTTATCCCAAAAAAGTATCCAAAGTAAAGTACCATAAGTCTTATGGTAAAAACTATGACTTACTGATGTTCCCACAGTCACTCAGTTGAATTTCAAAATTGCCTTAAACCAAAGCAACTATGAATTTATTAACATTTTTATATCAACACACCAGCCTTTAAATTTTGTCTTGTCTACATTGAAGTATTTAATAATTAAAATCCCTATTCCAGTGCAACAGAATCACGTGGTTAAAGACCAAAAGTTGGACGTTAAGAAAGCATTGGCTAAGAATGAGATGGGTGGTGGTGGAGATCGAGGTGGCCGCGGCCGGAGAGGGGGCGGGCGCGGGGGCGGCGGCGCGGGAGGATGGGGACGACCGGGGGATTCTTGGGGGAACCAAGGTAATCTACGTACTTAAATTAACTTGATTATTGTTGCTAGGTCGCTGGAATTTGGTTACAGATGTTGATGAGCACAGCAATTTTTATTGTAAAGTCTATATTTTTCAAAATGGTTTTTGAACAGTCTTTTAAGTTTGAAGTAAAAGTAGGTGAAGTTTTTAATATTGAACTTCAGCAATCTTGTTAAGAATTATTTTAAGAAAGAAGATTTTTACTTCATTCTACACAACAAAATCGACATTATGTTTTTTTTACGCCTTTCTTTAAAAAAAAGAGTTTTGTCACTTAGTGACCATGCCAATCACATTGGTAATATAATTAATCTAGAAAGTAGAATGAAATAAAAATAAACATAGTACATTAAATGTGTAGTAGTCAAAAATCAGTTAAACAATCTAAAAATAACTTTTAAGATGGTGGCTACAATCAAGGACAAGGCGGATGGGGCAATCAGAACCCGTGGGCTAACAGCGCTGGAGGAAACTGGGGCAATCAGGGTTACGGAGACCAGGGTAATTGGGGAAACAACTTCGGAACAGGGTACCAACAAGGGTTCAGCGGAGGTCCGGTGAGACCTAATTATAATGCACAGAGACAACAACCGTACAATGCAGGTAAATTATACTACGGCTTATAATTACTCTAGTTTATGTACCTAAGGCTCTGTTATGTTTTATTAACTTTTTTTAAATACTGTCCATTGTTTCTAAATACATAGTTATTTTTCCTTAGGAGGTGGAGGTTACTCAACAGCTGGTTACAATACTTCAGCGGCTACCGGCGGTAACCAAAGGAGATTCTAAATTCCCTCACTACATGTAAGTAAAACATTTCATACAAAAACTAACTTTATAGCTTATTATTTAGAACTGCTATTTAATTGGTGAATGCAAATTGCTATTAAGAATTTCTTTAAACACTCGCGGTTATCTACATCACTTACACTATTACTAAACGGGTTCTTACCACGTTAGAAGAAAATAAAGCCAAAAAATCTAGTTTTGAGACGGCAGCCCATACTGTTAGTGTGGTGTGTCGAAATGTGAGTTCGAGTTCCAGTGGTACCGGCAAACGAACGAGAAAGAGGGTAGACAGATTTGTCTGCTCTTAAATAACCTAACCGCAGTTACTCAGTCTTCCCGTGATCATGGCGCTTGTACAGTGCTGAAATATCGGGACCGCTCATTTCAAAATAATCGTGGTAAGAACCCGTTTAGTAATAGTGTAAATGCTATTAAGAATGTCGATTTTCAAGGATTCAGAATTTTCATAAAGCATTGATTAGATGTAATTTAAATGAAAACGCATGTTGATTTACTCTGAATAATGCATGCGAGTTAAATAAAATATGGTATGAAATTCGATTTATGAATCGGAAATAAAAAAAATACAAACTTAACACTCTTTTTCAACTTCAGCACTGTATAGGAAAGGATTCCTCTATAAGTAGTAAGTTTACTTTTCTGTAGGTTCTGCGCAAATTTGAACACAGATTTTTTAAAGTTCATGATATTTACAATGTTCACACAATTCGTGATATATTGGTTAAAAAATAAACCATAATCGTTCGAGGTATTAATATAAAGTCATTCTGTATACTGATATGTGGTATTTTTTAATGCTTAGGTCTCAAGTTGCTAAGTTGAAGCTAGGCAGGCACGCGGTAGAGTAGTGAACGAAGTTAGGCAACCACAGACAAGCGGAATAGTGAGGCGAAACTAATGTTCTATTTTAAAAAATCGTTTTATTCAATCTCAGGTTTGTTCACAAGGTATTATAGGTACTATAAAATATAACGTGCATTATTATACACTTTTATATATTCAAAGTAGATTTTATACATCGTATGAATGCAGGTTCAACAAATTCAAGTATTCATCTTAAATGTTTTTAAGCTATGTCGTGTCTAAGTTGTTCTTTTGTTTAATTTTATAAATGAGTAAATGTAAGCGAGAATGAATTGATGCATTCCTAACATTTTGCTTGGTTATAAAATAACGGCAAATATAATTCATTTTCGAAATAAGGAATGACTTAGAACTGCTTGATTGTTCATTTTTATTTTTGAAAATAAAATAATATATTTTTGTTGTGAAAATATAAAACGCATGGTCGTTTTAAAATACGATACTTAGTATTATAATATTATATTTTAAGTTGAATGGTGCAACGTCGAATTCTATGAAAGTTCTTATAATATTTGTGATTTGACCACATTATGTTTTTCGTTTTATCATTTAAATAAAATGTTTTATTTGACATGTTAAAATAGTATGTATAGTTTATTGTGATACTGTGATGTATGTGTGAGTTAAATAAATGAATACTATTTTTCATGGATGCCACTAAACGGTGCTGAGCTTTCCTACGTGGAAAACGCCGTGGTAAGTCGACTATAAATAAAAACTTATTCAATTATTTCGATGTTTTATTTCAACACATAAATGTTACTACAGATACCTTTTTCCTTAGAATAATATTTTTTTCTAAACATAATATTCTAGTTTTTCTTACCTGTCTGGATTTTGAGTATGCGAACTAATACAATGTTGAGTATATTCCCCACAAATAAATTACTCTATGTTGTTTTTGAAAAATAGTAAATTCAGTGATTATTTCAATTCAGAATTTTATCTCGAAAATAGACAGGTAGGAAAAAATAAAATATAAAACGTAAGCAATGTACAAGTTTTAATAAATTTAATCGTCCTATAATATAATAAATCCTATAATTCTATACAAAATATTTACATCAGATGTTACTTGTTTGATGTTACAAGTAACTGACTAAAATAAACTTAGTATACATGACATATACCCAGAGTATAAATTTCGTGGTTGTGGCTCTGGTAGGATTGTATCATACTCCTAATTAGACAAAATAGGCAAAATAATTATATATTTTTGGCTTTTATTAATTTTATATTACTGATATCATCGAACCGACTGAATCGAATTGAAAATATCTTAATATAGCGTTTAGCTAATGGCCCGAGAACTAGTGCTAGTAATTTTTGGGTGGGTGCTAGTAATAGTTCTCCTGATATAACCCAACTGCAGCCCTGGCTGTTGAGTAGCGTGGCTGAACGGATTTTTAGTTCGGGCATTTAAATCTCGATTACTTTTCCATATTTGGGGCATGAGGCCCCGGTAAACACGGACATACAGGCTGATTGCAATATGGTGTTCCGATGACAGCGGGGAAGAGGCCGGATGCTGCTGCTAAATTCCTGCACAAGAAATTACAATTGTGTATTGTAACAAAGAGTAGGTTGTAGATTCAGACGTAATAGAAAGAGATATGGACGCCTTATTTTAGGTACTTGTAGGTACGTCAAAGAAAATGTTACAACAAGGTCGTGTTGTCTGATGCCTTTGAACAAAACCCGCTGATTTTGTTATGCCTGTTTTGGAAAGTCTTTGAAATAGCTTTGACACTGCTGCTACACATATGATGAGATAGGTTCTTGCTCACAATGTTATAATAATACTTCAATTAAATTAGCTACTATAAAGCGTTTTCATTGTAATGAAAATAAATGTTAATAATACACATTAATAAATTACCGATATTGTTGATCGATCTGCGCTTTCTCTATTCTTTTGTCTTTAGCTCTTCTATTTTGAAACCAGATTTTGACTTGTGTTTCGCTTAGGGAGAGCGCTGATGCCAATTCACATCTGCGGACGAAAAGATACCGACTTTTAAAAATCTGTTTAGGATGTTCATGTTTTAGGCCCAACGGTTGGCACTGAAAGCGGTAATTAAGTTCTCTAAGACTAATTTTCTCATCTATAATCTACATTGCAAAGGTATTGGTGACAGTAAACACGATAAGGTGACCCGTTAACTCCTTTGCCAACATGTCAATAAAACGAGTGGCGCTCGGTTCGCAGTCGCGATCGGTCGTGTTTGTGTTACACGAGCGAGCCTGAGCCGAAGCATCGGTACTGGTCGCGACCTCTGTGTGTTTCGGTGCTGGCCACAGTGCGGGTAGGAGATATAAATTGAGTGCGGTCCACCCTCGATTTTTTCTCCTTCCGTCGCGACTACGTGACCGTGCCCAGTCCCTGCTGCTGCCCCGGGACCGCCGATTTCGACGATTCCGGACAGCGGAGCAAGGGAGCCGGCGCCACAGGTGAGTGGAGACGCTTTTATTCTTATTTAAGTGCATTTACGGGCGGTTAGTCTCCGCCCTGTTGTAGCTGTGTCCCTGTTTTATCCTTTAATGATAAAATTAGGGACTCAAGCGCCAATCTGAGATTTGCCTGACCGTGTCAACCCCCTTTACCCCCCCTGCAGGGGGGGTGAGGCTAGCGAAAGTCCCGCACTTGTGCTCCAGGAGGTTCGAGCTCTCCTCTAGTTGTAATTAGCTATAATTAGGCTTAAGGTTAGATTAGGGACCTCATGGGACCTATCTAGCGGTAAGTGGAGCCGCAGCCATGCCCGGGGGGGACTCACACCCCCTTGTTAGCACCCCCGGCCCGTCCCGCGACGCCCGCGGTGGACGTAGATCGAAGAGGATCGTTGTTCAACGAGACCTCTTCTCAAACCAGATACGGGAGGTGGTTCCCGTAGCTCAACCGGATCGGCCGGATCCGGTAATCGACCCTTCCGCACCTCGGGCAGGGCCCTCCTCTGAGGGCCAGGGGGCTCAGGGCATCGGATCGGGAGAAACTTTGTTTTCTTTGCCGACCGATGCGCCGATGCCAGCCAGGCCTCAGAGGAGGGCCAGGTCCGACTCGGACCCGGTCCCGGAGGACAAACGTCCTCGCGTAGGTCCTTCCTCAATCTCCCTCGAAGTAGAGAGGAGGTTGAAGGAAATGTTTGGTTACTCCGACAGCGAGTACGCGTCGGACTCATCAATGTCATCCTCATCATCGAGGGGGCGGGGCCTCGCGCAGCCCTGCGTGCCGTCCCACCCCTCGACCACGCCCACACCGACTACGACCTCCGGGAGCAGGCCAGTGCCCGCGGCACGCAAGTCCCGCACGCCGCCTGTCTCCCCAACACCTCCTCCCTACTCGCCGATATCCGGCGGGGCGCCGACATCCCTGTCGGCGTCGGCCGCGGGCCAGGGAAGAGGTTTCATGGATTCGACACGGTACGCGGAGATCGGTGGAGGCCCTACGGGGTATGCGGATGCGGCGAGGCAGCCGGCATCCCCACGTCCGTCTTCGTTGGCGGCTCCACCGACTCCGCGTCCCCAACCCCAACCGCAATCCGCGCGGCGCGCTGCCGCAACCACGGCGACAGCACCGGCCGCCAGTGCAGCCCTTCCAGGCTCTGGAAGAGCAAACAGGGGGGATCTCGACCTACGTCGGCATCCCCCTATCGAAGTGCAGTCGCTCCCCGACTGGCCGCGGCACTTCGCGATTCTAAGGGAGCGACTAGGAGCTGCCCCGAACGGCAGAGCCACTCCTGCGGGGGGCTTCAAATTCTTCCCAGAATCCATCCGGGAGTTCCGGACAATCCAGGCCTACCTGACGGAGGCCTCCCGGGAGACCACAATTTCGTGGAATTGTTGGTCTCTCCCGGAGGACATCCCCTCCAAGGTGGCCATCCGTGGACTCCCGGGGAACACAGACCCAAAAAACGTGGCCGAAGCTCTAAAGGAGCTCGGCTTTCCGGCGCGGTACGCCAGGGTGGTCCTGGCCAAGAGGGGTCGACCCTCTAGCGTATTTTACGCTGAGCTCGACCACCTCTCCAGGGAGGACCTCGCCCGCTTATACAGTGTAGAGGAGCTCCTCTACCTGCCGGGGGTGGTTGTTGAGGCTTGGAGGCCTAAGAAGGGACCTGCGCAGTGTCACCGCTGCCAGGCCTTCGGGCACTCCAGCGTCAACTGCCACCGAGCGGTCCGCTGTGTGCGATGTGCTGGTGAGCACATCGTGGCGGACTGCCCGAGGCCTCGGGATGCCACACCGACCTGCGCCAACTGTGGCAAAGGTCACGCCGCCAATGACCGGCGTTGTCCGGTCTTCGTGTGGAGGGCGCGGGCCACCGGTGCGGTGATCCCACCACGCGTGCCTGAGCCACCGCGCACCGGGGACCCCCGTTTGAGGTCCAAACCTCAACCGCAGCCCAGGTCAACTAGACCCCAGCCTGAATCAAGACCAGTACCAGGCACTTCAGCACCCGGGCAACAACCTGAGGGTGCGACTAAGAGGTGGAAAGGCAAGGGGAAGGGAAAGTCTTCCCGACCCGCCGCTCCACCTCCCCAAACTTCGACCCCTTCGGTCCCTGCAGACCCGCAGGCGACCACGCTTATGGCGGAGGCGAATGCCCTCCGTGAGCAAAGGCCGCCTAAGCCCAGACCCCGCAAGAGGGTGACGGCCGATGCCCGACCGACGACGCTTCTTCCCTCTTCCTCGGCTCCTGCCACCCAGGTGTCGGCGCCAGCGAGGAAGAGTAAGAAGAAGAAGAAAAAAAAAAAGAAGTCGAAGGGCAGCCAACCTGCGGCGGTGGGTGCTCGGACTGCGCAGGTGCAGTCCGAGGCCGCTATTTCGGTCCCCATGCCCTCTCGGCCACCTCGCGCCGGAGAGAGGCAAGTGTTGGAGGCTGTAGCCCCTCCACAGGTCCTCCAACACGAACCCATGGAGGTAGGGTCCGTGCAGACTCCGACGGGGGCTCCGTCGTCTGCCACCCCACCCCTCCACACGACGGTCCAGCCTCGAGCCCACCCACGGCCTCAGCAGCGCGACGGAGGGATAGCCCCAGGGCATCCTTTCTCCGCCGCAACGCTGCTGGAGCTGTGGGAGAGAGTGTCGGAGGCGATCCGTGAATTTATTCGCGCGATCGCTTCCCTCATAGCCCCCCTCGGGGGACTAATATCGGGATTCGGCCCATTCGTCCCGCAGCATGGATAGGGAGGAGCTGCGGGCCATATATTGGAATCCCGGGGGGGTCCTCTCTAACAGGCTGGACCTCATCCGTTTAGCCCAGGAGTACAGACCGCATGTCTTGCTCCTGGGAGAAACAAAACTTAGACCGACTACGAGGTTTGTAGTGCCTAACTACATCGTGTACCGAAGGGACGAACTGACCCCTGATGGGATCCCGTTCAGGGGAACGGCGGCTCTCGTCAGGAGGGATGTCGTGCACGATGAGCTAGAGCTACTGAGCTTCACCGACACCAGAACGGTGGGGGTGAGAGTGCAGGTATCGGGGGTCGAACTGCGGGTTTATGCCGCGTATCGTCCCCCGGGCTACCACCTCGAGCCGGCAGACATCAGACGGGTCCTGGACTATGACCGTCAACCGACACTGATTCTGGGAGACCTCAACGCAAAACATACTGCGTGGGGCTCTCGGAGTATATCGGTGGCGGGGAGGCGGTTGATCGATGATGCCGAAAGGGGGGACTACTGTGTGGTCGGCCCCAATAAACCAACGCACATCCCGTACACGGCGAGTCATCGTCCGGATGTTCTGGATGTGTGCGTTCACAAGGGGTTACGGTGCCCGATCAACATCGAGGTACTGTACGACATGGGTACCGCTCACTTGCCGATCTTGGTCACGGCGAGTTTGGGGATCACTCGTGTCGCGGCCCCCCCCTTGAGGCCCAGGGTCGACTGGGAGGCGTTTCAGTCTTCGCTAGTCGACCAATCACCGTTCCAGGATCTGTCTACCCCTGATGACGTCGATGACGCGGCCGTCCGCCTCACTGATTTCATCAGGGGAGCCATAGACCAAGCGACGACTATGGTGCCCAGCAGCGGGCCCAGATGCAAACTCCCGGCGTCGATTGAGGCGTTAATACGTTGCAAACGACGTCTGCGGAAGCTCTGGGCGACCACCAGGTGTCCCAGGGTCAAGCGCGAGCTAAATGCGTTGGAGGAAGAGGTGAAGACGAAGGTCCGTGCCTTCCGAGGCGAGTCCTGGGAAGAGTATGTGAGGGAGGCTGGTGATGACCGCACCATGACCTCCCTTCACAGGATCTGTCGACGCCTCTCCTCCAAACCTAGCCCTGTCTATCCACTTGTGGATGATCAGGGCCTAAGGTGCTATACGTCGCAGGCTCGCGCCGAAGTCCTGGCTGGCTCGCTGGAAAGGCAGTTCACTCCGAACGCCTCGGTCCCGGAGATGGCACACTTCCACCGTGTCTTGGAAGAGGGGGTTACCGAATCCCTAGACCCTCGCCTCCCGATGCCACCGCTTGAGGAGGATCAACTGATCACCCCCAGGGAGGTGTATCAGGCGATCAAGACCCTCAAGCGCCGCAAGGCTCCCGGGGACGATGGTATCCCTCCCATGGCACTACTATCTATCCCTTCCAACGTTCTGGCAAATCTGTCAGAACTCTTCAATTCCATTCTCCGCACGGGTCACTACCCACGGACCTGGAAAATGGGTAAGATCATCGTCTTGCCCAAGCCCGGCAAAGATAGGCGTCAAGCTTCCAGCTACAGGCCCATCACCCTGCTCTCGCACGTCGGCAAGTTGTTTGAGCGGTTGCTCCTGAGGAGGATATCTCCGCATATCCACCTCAGACCGGAGCAGTTCGGTTTTAGAGCAGACCACTCGACGACTCTACAGCTAGTCCGTGTATTGCATCACCTTGCGGACCAACGTAACTCCGACCGGTACACGGTCGCAGTCTTTCTCGATATCGAGAAGGCCTTCGACCGGGTATGGCACGGGGGGTTGGTCAGCAAGCTGCAATCCACTGGCCTACCTCAAGCCTACTGGCGACTGCTGGGGTCTTGGCTGGAGGGGAGATCCTTCTTTGTCGCGGTCGAGGGGTGCAAGTCGTCTGTGCGCCCCATAACGGCCGGGGTACCACAGGGTAGTGTCCTGTCTCCGATCCTATACGCCCTCTACACCAACGACATTCCCACCTTGGAGGGGCATCTCCGTTGGTGGGAGGAGGATGTGAAACTGGCCCTTTT
Source organism: Trilocha varians (assembly GCA_030269945.2). Classification (NCBI taxonomy): domain Eukaryota; kingdom Metazoa; phylum Arthropoda; class Insecta; order Lepidoptera; family Bombycidae; genus Trilocha; species Trilocha varians. Next base: position 3,707,367 of record AP028259.1, read on the forward strand.
CGCAGACGACTCGGCCTATTTTGCATCCTCCAGAAGTGTTAAACTTGCCATCTCCAGGATGCAGAGGCTCCTGGATGTTCTGCCTCCATGGTTGGACCGGTGGAGAGTCTCGGTCAATGCGGGTAAGACCCAGGCTCTACTCTGCGGTCCGACCCGCATCAGAGTCGTCCCCCGTCTCAGTCTTCGTGGTGTGGATGTTGAGTTCAAATCCAGCGTTCGGTATCTCGGATGCGAGATAGACCGCTCGCTCCGCATGAAGCCACAGGTCGATCGAGCGATTGACCTGGCTCGTGCGGCGCGATTTGTCCTGCGACCGGTTCCTGCGTCCGCGCTGCCGATCAGGACTAAGCTCACTATCTACAAGACTTATATCCGTCCACGTATTACGTACGCTGCTGAGGCTTGGTATCACCTCGTACTGCCGTCCCAGCGGAAAAGGTTGCAGGCCCAGCAGAACATCTCCCTCCGAGTCATCGTCGGAGCAGGCCGTTACGTCCGTAATGACGTAATCGCCCGGGACCTTGAGATGGAGTCGCTCGAGGGGTTCATCGTCCGGCTCGCTCGCAACATGTACGAGCGGGCCGACCGAGGACCTCACAAGCATCTCCGCAATATAGCTCCCTTGCACGCCCGGCCGCCTGAAGGCGCGGCGTTGCCTAGGGAGCTGCTGGGTCCCCCGAGATTCCTCGGAGTTAACTATCCTACGGCGTAACAACGTGGTAGGATATAGGCGATCCCCTCTACGGGACTGAGACTTTTGTATCGTCCGTCCCGCTTGTTTGCTCTGTCCCTTGATGGAGCCCACGGGGGCTACCATCACCCTCCCTGCAGGGAGGTGCAACCCCGCTCCCCTTTCGGGAGCTGTTCCCCCTTTTGGGGACCCCCCACGTTTCAGTGGGGGTTTTTCTTTTTAATTTTAATTTTCAAAGCCCCCTTAAGGGGCTTTTTATCCCCCCTCAGGGGATTGGGTCGCCCAGACTAGGTCTGGGGACCTCTTACTGAGGTCTGGGGTCGCGGAACGGAGCCACGGACTTGTCCGGGACTCCGCCTCGCGTCTCCGGGTCCCACTCCCCCTCAGGGAGTCTAACTTTATTTTAAGTTATATGTCACCCCGTCTAACGATGGAGTGACAATAAAGTTTTATATCTTTTCTTCCCCTTCCGGGAACTCAATCCCCCCCTTCAGGGGGTGGGACCTCCAAACGGGGGCCCATTAGTGAACTGCGGGCTAAAGCCTGCGGTCCCGCTCCCCTTTTGGGAGCGGCCGACCTCAGCGCGGGCCCTTCCCTCTCCACGTTTCGTGGTGTTGTCGTGGGAGGGAGGGGCCGGCGGGGGCTGGACGGGGCCCCAAACCCTTTGCACAGATTTTTATTTTTCTTTCGTTTTGATTTTCTTTTGTATAATAGTATTTCAACTTTGTTTTAATTCTGTTTTGATTTGTTTTTAAATCCATTTTGTTTTTTTTATACTTTTTTTTTTTTATTTTATACTTTTTTCTCTCACATCTTGTTTTGTTTTGTATAGTATTTACCTGTGTTTAGATTTTAAGTTTTTATTATTGTGAAAAACTAATAAAGGGCTGCTCCCACCCCTACAAAAGGGAAAAACAAAGTAGGGCCCTTGATGGTTAAATTTGAATCATTATGTTCTTCACTTTCTTCTTTGCTGTGGCCTTCCGATCAAGTCTGCCCAGAATGGGTGAAAACTCGGCCGGGGCTGGCGGCAATCAAGAACAACAGTCAAACCTAAGCTCAAGAAATGCCAGACCATGGGATAAACCCCAGAAAGGGGTACAAATCAGCAACACCACACCAACAACTACACCTCCGCCTAGAATGGCGGAGAGATCATGCCCGGGCAGCGGGGTGCCCCCAAGGCCCGTCCGTGTCCCCCTGACGGGGGACACGAAGACCCCCATGGCTGGCTGGGTCAATAAAACGAAATTGTATAGGTTCCGTAATACTTCAGTATTATAATAAATAGTAGTTTTTTGGGACTGTGCCTAAGTCGAACTTGGGATTTACTATCGGGTTATCAATATATTACTCGCCTTCTCGCTCTAGCTACATATTCTCCTCTTGCGTACTCGAGTTCGAGTCGTAGAGTTTGATGTGCAGAAAACGTAGTCCTTTGTCGCCTTGGTCTGCTTTCTTTTCTTCGTCTCCGAGCCACTGAAACAAACAAGATATTTATAATCCTTCGCGGTAGTGTGTTCTGCAAATTCATTAAAACGAGTGCTAATCATGTTTGGTGATTGGTTTTATCTACCTACTTCGACACGTGAAAGGAAGAATCTTGTTCATCATCTGTAGAGTTAGAGCCTTACTTAAGAGAGATAATAAAAGAAATTGAATAAAACCAATTGACACAAGCTTCCCACGTTAAAATTTATTAAAACAAAAAGTTGTCGCTGTAACATACCACAAACCAACACAATCTTTATGCGGTACGAAAAGTAACATATCGTTTACTTGTCCTTTTAAATGCGTGTTAAATTTAATAAGGATTCCTTGTGATTCCTGCACGCAAGTGTCCGTAAGTGATTGAGCCATGAGAAAAAGAGCTTGTAAGGTTCCGCGATTCAGCGCCATATTGTGCCGGAAGTGAAACCTTGCCGCGCCCGGACACGGTGAATCACGATAAAAATTAATAATTTTACGTATTAAAGTATTAGTAATGCGCTATTTGATATTGTGAACGGTAAACAATATCGAATGGCCGTGATTAATATTTGAATAGGTACTAAAAACCTGAATCTGAAATCTCACCACCACTTCATACTTTGTTTTGGTGGCTACCGTCTATAAAAAAGTCCCATTTTAAGATTTAATTCCAACTTATTGTTTTTTTTATGCTAAACTTCTGTAGCCTTAACTATGAAGATTGTTAAAGCATTAAAAGAGTAAAGAGTTTTTTTTTTTTCAGCAGTATCATGTAATTTATTTATTTATTTATTTATTTGTACATGGAAAACTTACAGCCTAATATATGTTATAAATTTAGTACAATTGCAAGGTTAACAAGGCCAATTAGCAGTTTTCGCCAATAAGTAATGAAACATATAAGATTGAGCGCTAAAAATAACCTTATGTTAAGTTATGAACTACGATAATAAAAAGTAAGTGATGTTAAAAATGTCTAAAAGACACTTAACTTAATACATTATTATATTTAGTGTGATTAATAAGGATACAACAAAAATTAGATTGACGGCAGTGACTTAAATATAGAACGTGAGGTGAAAAAATCGCTACTCAACTGTCTTCCAATAACTTGTGAGTTATCAAGGAAAATATTAATATTCACAACTTTGGAGATTTCATTCAACATGTTTGATGTACGCCAGAAAAAGGAGTTGCGTGTATATCTGCTATTTGCGGACGGCAAAGCAAACAAAGTAGGCGACCTAGATGAAAAAGATGGCACCTTAAGGTAGATTTTACTGACGAGATCTATGGAGTCAATGTTTCCTCGTAAGATATTTATAAAATAAAGAATGTCTGATATTGAACGTCGAAATTGTAATGGCAAAAAATGATGATTTTTACATCTACTTAAATAATCAGAATATTTGTGATTACATTTATAGTTCAAGAATCTTAAAAATTTACCTTGAATTCGTTCAATACGAGAAATGTAACAATCATAATATGGGTTCCAGACTTGAGAACCATAGTCTAAAATACTTCGCACATAGGCACAGTATAATATTTTAATAACTTTGACACTAGAAAATGAACGGCAAGATCTGAAAATGAACCCTAACGACTTGAGTGCTTTAGCGACTATAGAATGAATATGCTGCTCGTACGAAAGTTTGTTGTCTAGAATAATACCGAGGTCTCTTATCTCTGTGACTCTAGTGAGCCAGCCAGCCAGCCATGGGGGTCTTCGTGTCCCCCGTCAGGGGGACACGGACGGGCCTTGGGGGCACCCCGCTGCCCGGGCTCTTTCTCTCCGCCACTCTGGACGGAGGTGTAGGTGTTTGGTGTGGTGTTTGTAATAAATCCCCTTTCTTGGGGTATTCCCATGGACTGGTATTTCTCTCGTTCTCTCGGTTTGAGTACTTCTGGGTCGCCGCCAGCTCCGGCCGAAGTCCTCCCATTCTGGGTGATCTTCTGTTGTCGAAAGCCACAGCCACGAAGAAGTGAAGAAAAAGTTATAATTGATGATTCAAATCATTATCATCATCAGGCCCTACTGTTTTTGTTTCCCTTTTTTGGGGGTAGGAAAACCCTTTATTTTATATTTACAAATAATAAACTTATGAACTAGACACAAAAAGGAAAATCTATACAAACTAAAATAAAATAAAATAAAATAAAATAAAATAAAATAAAATGGAATGTAAAAAGGAGAAACTCTAGTGAGTACCTTGTCGTTTAAAGTGTAATTGTGTAAGATAATGTTTCGTTTACGCGAAAAAGTTATAACATTACACTTTGCAACATTAATATCAAGTCTATTTTTTAGGCAATAATTTTCCAATCTAAAAAGATCTTCTTGAACTTTGTTAATGTCTTCGACGCATGTGATGTATTTGAAGATTTTCATGTCGTCGGCGAATAGTTGTATCGAGCAATGGTGTATATGAGCGGATATATCATTAATAAATATAGTGAACAACAATGGCCCCAATATGGATCCTTGAGGTATCCCAGATGGGATAGACCGCCAGCTTGAGGTAAAACCGCATAGAACAACAGCCTGGGAACGACGTTCCACGTAAGAGGTAAACCACCTAAGTAAATCACCGTGGATCCCCATAGATGCCAATTTAATCAGAAGAATAGAATGATCGACACGGTCAAACGCCTTGCTGAAATCTGTGTATATGCCATCAACCTGATAGCCTTGCGACATGCCCTCCATAATAAAGTCATTTGTGAGTAATAGATTAGAAATCGTAGATCTATTCTTTATAAAACCATGTTGTTCTGCAATTAATAACGGTTTCAATGCAAAGGACATCTGCCTATGAATTATTTTTTCGAAGACTTTTGCAAACACACATAACTTCGAAATAGGTCGATAATTTTCAATTTGTGATTTGGAACCTTTCTTGTAAATAGGTGTCACTAGGCTAGACTTCCAAATAATGGGCACTAAACCCTCATTTATTGACCTTCTAAATAAGATCGCGAGCGGTAACGAGAGGTTCTCAGCACATTTAACAATAAAAACTGATGGTATTTGGTCCGGGCCTGCTGATTTGTTAATGTCTAGTTTTTCTAATATGACCTTAATTTCATGGGTCGATACACAAATGGATCCCAGGGCATTAGCCGACTCGTTGTTATGACTTGTTCGCGCAGTGAATGAAGCTTGGTCAAGAAACGTAGAATGGAAGTAATCAGAGAAAAAATCACAAAGCTCTTGTCCACTGCCAGCGGTACGGGTGCCATAGGTCATTGACGACGGGAAAGAAGTGGATTTTTTACGACTATTTACAAAGCTCCAAAAAACTTTAGGATTATTTGTAATGGCCAATTCCATTTTTTTAATATAGTTATCATAACATTCTTTTTCATAATTTTTGACGCGGTCCCTTAGCAAACAGAAATTTAAATAATCATTATTATTTTTATATATTTTATACTTTGAAAAATATTTATTTTTTTCTTTGAGCATTTTAGTTAGAGCAGAATTAAACCAAGGAGGTGTTCTGTTTTTGTAATAATATGTGTATGGAACAAACGAGTCTCTAATTTCATATAGAATTTTATAGAAGTCATTAACACAATGCTCAAAAGAGTGTGCAGTAAGGACATTAAGCCAATCGATTTTACTTAAGCTTGCGTTAATAATATTGTAATCGGATTTGTGAAATAAATACTTCTTTTGTCGCTTCTGTATGCAGCTTCGCAAATCATTAACTTTGAAACTGATTGATAATGACGGGTGAAACGCATCTTCCGGAACTAACGCATCGTTACACGCTAAAACAGAAATTGACATATTTGTAAATATTAAGTCCAACAGTTTGTTATGTGAGTTATAAACATAATTGCATTGATAAAAGTTATATGCATTTAAGTCATCCAGAAAGTTACTGATTTGATGATTACTACATGACAATGGAGTGAGAACATTCATGTCATCTGAATTTGAAAGTGACCAAACTATCGAAGGTAAGTTAAAATCTCCTAACAAAAGAAATGAATCATCTGGATGGGAGTTAACAATATCGTGTAATTTATGTGAGAACATCGTAAGTTGAACTAATGCCGAGTTACCGCGGTTCTCGTTGCAAAGGTATAGCGTGCATATATGTATTTTTCTCGACGCTGTTCTACAACGATTTAATGTTATCGAGACCCATATGTCTTCTGCCGTTGACGACCAGTTTGGGTTTTCAATGCAAACCAAGTTACGTTTAACTGCTATTAGTACTCCACCACCCATAGACTGGAAAGTTCGTGAATAATTACGGTCTCGTCTGAATACTAAATAACGTTCATCAAAAAGTTCTTCACTATTAATGCTATCAATGAGCCATGTTTCGGTAAGACAAACAATATCGTACGATGCAAGCTGTAGATTTCTGTAGAAAATTTCCGTTTTTGTCCGAAGACCCCTAACATTTTGGTAGTAAATCTGGATGTCATTTAGCACGGTGGTCAAGAAAAACTAAATTATACAATGATAAATAGCTACACAGATAATTAGGGTAATCAAAAAAGTAAACAGCCAATGCCGCCAACAAAGACATTAAATAAAATCTCCACCGTTGGGTCATAACACAGTATAGGAACACACACTCAGTAATGGATATCGCAACAATAGTAAATGCAAGGTAGTAAGAACTTAAATTTAAAGTATACAAAAGTAACCTAATTAACTTACTAAAACACTGCCAAATACAAATTATATTTATGGTAATGGTTTTTCTAAGTAATAAAATGTCCGTTAAAATATAATTAAAGTTTAACACAATATAAAATAAACCAGTTAGTGCTTTAAGTACCAAAATATTTCTAATATTTTTAAAGTAAGTTACACAATTTGAGTAAGAAAGTATAAACAAGTTAGCATAAAATGATTGAGCAAATAAACAGCGAAAAAAATAATCATAATCAAAACAAACACGCAAATAGCAACTTAAATAAGACAATAAGGTATACAAGGTAATCAATATCAATAGATATACTCGCATAAACAGTTTATAAATCATCAAAATATAATGAATTAGAAGCATATTATTAACAAATAGCTTTCGTAGTGAAAAAGTTGAGATCTGTGCGGGTATATCGGAACTAAAAAAGTAAATTGCGTGAACGAAAAACGATGTTATTGCAGAGACAATAAGTATCTTAATCGCAAAGCAGAACTTAATATTCATTATCAATACCTGCTGCAAGTTAGTCGAGATGCTACAATAGTAGTTATAGGTAAATAATATACATACGATAGCGGTTCTCAACCTTGCGCCATAATGTTTTATGGATAGTAATGCCGTTCGTTTAAGTAAGTAGAAAACAATATTATGTATTAAGTTAGTTTCTTCAAATCCTCTGCTGATCGGATGAAGATTATTGGTGATGTAATATTTTTTCTCACTAGGATTTTGCACTGCTTTACCCATACATACTGAAAATGTTGTAATTTAGCTTCAGTTTTGGTTTTGCTTAGGAGGATTTTATTTGCCACGGTTAGATGATCATTAATATAGACTAAGCCATTTTGTGAGAAGCCCAAGTCACTCGCTGAAAAACCTTTGCATTTTTTAGCTGCCGAAGTCAAATTCTCCTTTAAATATCTACTGTGAAAGCAGGCAATGATTGGTTTAGGATTTCCTTTGTCATAGGTTTGAACTCTAGATACAAAATTTATATGATCATTGGTAATTGGTATTCCAAATTTCGAGCCCATTTTTTTCAGAATTTCAAATAAATTTTCATTATTCATATACGGGATTCCTTTTATTTCTACATTATTCAGTCGAGCCCACTGCTCTCTATCATTCAAATGCTGCTCCATTCTTGATAATTTATTTTCCAGTGTTGATACATCATTTGTAGTTTTTTCAACTTTCACCACCCTTACTTCTAGATTCTTGATTTTGTCAGTCACATCTTTCATTAGGTCTTGAGTAAATTCTAAAGCTTTTTTAACCTCGCGCATGTCACTGACCAGTGAGTCCAAAGGCGACAGTTTGGCGGAAAGATTTTTTATTTCTTTCATAATTTGATCAAATTCCATCGTACCTGGAGGGCTTACTGGAATGTTCAACGTAGTTCCTGAACGACAGGATGCACATTTCCAGGTTGCTTTTTTATCTGGCCCCTGCCTGCGATATTTTGATTCCGTTATGCCCGCGCATGTGAAGTCGAAGTAAAGGGAACAGACTGAACACTGAGGACCGTCCGTTATAGCATCGAAACAACTACCACACTTTAACATTTTGATAAATTGAAATAGTTTTATAAGAATCAACTTTGAGAAACACTGACTTTTAAGAGCGATGATAGTACACGACCGGTTATTGAAGCGCTCGGAAGCGAAGTGAAATATTATAAGTAATATATTATTATATTAGATTAAGGTTAGTTATTTCGTTATTTCAATCATAGATCATATTAATTAAAATAGCATTAAAGTAAATTATATTTCTGTAAAAATTACGTATTTAAAAAACTACTGGAGCTGTTTAGAAAGAACGAAAGCAAATTTATTCCAATTAATTTAAAAATACAATTAAAAAAATACCAACTATCTGAGTCCAGGATCATCTATTACTTTTAGAACACCCTGTAGAATAAAAACAAAAAAAATCTGGTCACCTCGCAAATCAAATTAGAGGTTTCCTCGTGTCATCAGGCTCCACCATATGGCACGCCAGCTCTATTACAATAACCTCCGGTCAATTACAATACGACACACTGAACAACGATCACAGATTGGACGGAAATAATGAGCACGATAGTATTCATTATTGCATTGTAAAATAATAACCTTTTTTGGTAGCAAAATACTTGCATTCAAACTACATTACATACCTACTATTATTTAGGTCAAAATTAAACTTTGAATTAACTATTATCTGCTAATCAAAGCCAACTTTGACAGGTTGAACTTTAAACGAGATAGATACAATATGAAACACATAGAACATCTTTATAATTGAACTTAATTCAGTAATGATAACATAAAAGAAATGATCCCTAAATAATTGTAAACCATTATAATATCTTAACAATAGTTTTGTGATGAGACAATAGGTCGTGGATCACGAGTGGTCGGTCATTACGGTGAATATGAGTTTTGCGTGCCACATTATTTTCATTTCATTCTTTTCCTAACAATATGTTTATTGTTCCGTTGTTTGCCCACAAAAAACTCATGATATCTTCCAAGTACATTTTGATTGATATCTTTATAATCCGTGGTAAAAAGAAGCGGAAAATGTGTAATATTTTTTGCAATAACTCCTTTAAAATAATTTAAGCTGTTTGTTAACTAAGTACTAGTTTTAAAATTATGTATTGGACATCACATTAATTGAGAAATATTCTAACTCAGCGGAGTGGATAACAACCTGTTCATGCGTCAAAACACTAATTCAAACAATGTAGGTAATATCTAGGCTCCCTAAATATAAAGCTAAATAACATTCATTCAGCTTTCAAAACAAATAACTTCAACTAAAAAAAACTCTTCAATAATAAGTAAATCAGGTGCGTTGTGTGTGATCGGATCACTTTACAGCGTGGGCGAATACGAAAAGGGGTTGATTTCGTGGGAGTTGCCAGCTGTGATCATCGGGACACACATAAATACATGTAATTGGGCCACAATAGCGATATTATCTGACTGAGTGTTGTCATATTAAATTGTCATGCGGTTAATCGACTCGAAAGTAATTGTACTTATACAGGGGGGATTGGAAGATTATTATCAAAGGATTTTGTTTTAAAGTGCCGCACGTGTTTTTTCTACGTATCATGTGATAATGATGTTTTGATTGTATGGGCATAAATGTACTATTTTTGGTTTATTGCCAAAATAGTAATACGACTACAAGCCTACTTACGCCCCACCCACCCAAGCATTCATAGCAATCTTGAATGTCAGGGAGTCAGGGACGATACGTGACGGAAGTCTTAGGCAGTAGGTGAATTAAAAACCTCGTTCATTTGTAAGTACTTATTTGGTGCTCTACACAATACGCATTCTATAATTAAAATGCAAGATCGTGATTACAGTAACTTGGGGATGGACCCCTAAATATTTATTAGTCGAAACCCCTAATTACTAGATCCGTTCGTCCGTTCCAACACTGAGATGAGAAACCAATACACCTCACTTATTTTGTATTGTTTTCAATAGCCTCTGTAGAAATATTGATATTGAGAAGCTGTTGCTTCGGTGCACTTGAATTGAACTCAAGTCTTATTGGAAAATCGTAGTGAGATTGTTTCTATTGTGCTTATTTTTAGAGGCGAGAGCGTGGTTCACGGTCGAATCGTTTTATTGTTGAGAATGAACCTTAAATTATATAACAGTTATAGGTATGTCAAAAACAATATAAAAAAATAGCAGCTTACGATGTTAAAATATGTTAGAAAGGTCTTTGAATTTAATCTTTCACTATCAGTTTGGCAGGAATGATAGCCAATCAACTTATTGAAAAAGTTAATTTGAAGACACGTTTTCGAAGTTATTAACCTACAGAGTACCTAGATCTACCTGATGATCACCAGGTGCAACAATATTAGTTAGAATCTAAATAAAAGGATCAAGGAAGATAAAGTTGGTACCTACCGAATAATAATTTTAATTACAAACTAGCTGACCCACGCAACTTCGTCTGCGTTACATAGGAATTGTTTCCGGGAATTTTCTTAAAGTACTCATCAGAACGCTTCATTAGAGCCTAAACACGATAAGGTTATCTTGCTTATTGACGGAGTTTCTGTGGTCACCTTCCAGCTCCATCATCAGACCTTGACATTCATTCTCTACGCAAAGTACTCATCAGAACGCTTCATTAGAGCCTAAACACGATAAGGTTATCTTGCTTATTGACGGAGTTCCTGTGGCCATCTTTCAGCTCCATTATCAGACCTTGACATTCATCCTCTACGCAAAGTACTCATCAGGCCGCAACTCTACATTTATTTAGTGAACATAAAACTGATAGAATATGTAGGTTTAAAATCAATCAAATAAATCAAAAATGAGGAGATCCGCAGAAGGACCAAAGTTACCGGCATAGCCCAAAGAATTGCATCTTTGAAGTGGCAATGGGCAGGACACATTGTGCGCAGAACTGATGGCTGATGGGGCCGAAAAGTTCTAGAGTGGCGACCACGAACTGGTAGGCCCAGCGTAGGCAGACCTCCCACAAGGTGGACCGATGACCTGGGAGGTGGCTGGATGCGGACAGCGCAGGACCGATCGATGTGGCGAAGTTTGGGGGAGGCCTATGTCCAGCAGTGGTCGTCTACAGGCTGATGATGATGATGATGTAGGTTTAATGAGTAAGTTACCGATCAACAGTATTGAAAACCTCTTCATTATTACAATATCGAACAAAAATATCAACAATAATATGAAAATTACAAGTAAACAAACATCGTGTCCACCGAAACACCCTTAACGCGATTCGAATTTTATAGACTGTTATTTCGTAATAGTTATTAGAGTTGAACAATGCTTTTTATTACGGCAGAGTGGAAGCAGTGCTGACAATTTTCACATACGAACAGCCCTGAATGGGAGCCGACTCGTTTTCATTGAAAGGCGACGAGACGAGAACGAGTAATCGCATCAGAGTCGACGCGAAGCGAGCCGCATCGCCCGCCCACACCCACACGCCTCCAAACACCCCTGAAAGCCTTTCTACGACGCGACAAACCATTATGATTCTATTTTCATGGCAATAAAAACCGACGGTCGTATTGAGTCTACCTAATGCCTATTCTGAAACAAATAAACATGCTTAATTGTTGTTTTATCGCTAGTTCAATGAATTTTTGAAGGAATTTCACTCAATATTTCACCAAAGCTTACTAATTGTCTTTAGGTTTTTTTGCATTGAATAAACCCAATGATTATATGAGTCGAGGAGACTTAGTTTTTCCAATAAGTTGATGTAAAATCAAGCTCTAAGTTATGTCTTATTGTTAGGGGAGAGTACTCATATGGATATTCTATATAAATATATAACATTAATAAATAATACACTGCCTATTTATAAGTAACGGATGCGGGATGTATGGAAGCAGGTATAATTTGCAGTTTGCCTAATGCTTTGAGGAATTCAAAATTGATTTTTTTTTCTTTTTTATTATGTTGTAGGCAGCATAGCTAACGGGCCACCTGATTTAGCGGTTACCATAGCTCATGGACCGCTGCACTTAGAATATATTCAGAAGGTTTTAATATTGACTATGTTTGGTTCCACCGAAGCTCAAAATTCTATTCTCATATAGGTACATAGCTAATTATTAACGCTACCTTAATAAAGCTCCCCCAAATAAAATAAAAAATAAATGAAAAAATCAAATTTCAAATTAATCAGTGCGCAAATTAATATTAACTAGTCCTACTATAAACATTTGATTTTGAAATAGGAATCTAGTATCTAGATAGGTATATCGTCAGCGTAGTATTGGGTTCAGTTCAGAAACACAATGAAAATTCCTTGGTTCACAATAACAGTTTATTCATTTTCCAAAAACAGTATAACCATCCTCCAAAATCAGTACAATTATCCTCCAAAACTCAGTCACAATTACTCTCAACTCTGTTCACTTTGAAATCACGTCGACTACTGTATTCAAACGACAGCTTACACGCCTTTTATACTTTCTTGAGAAATAAATCAGATGGCGCCACTAGTATTTCCGTTCGCATAAAATAAAATTAAAAGAATCTAACAACACTCTTATAAAATGATTCATCACAACCGGAAGTCCTTCCTTTAAATCGACGTAATACCCGCTTCTACAAACAATTAAATGGAATTAGAGAAAAGTCACCTAACAGCTCGGCCATCCTGTAACTAAGCGAGTCCTCGCGCTTGTTTAACTCTCCGTAAATCCGATCAATTGCAACCATTACTAAAAGATGAGAAAAAAAAAAATAAATAAAAGGAGACCAAAACAACCAACTAAAAATCAAGCAACGTAGAATTCAAGTGTCCACACAAAAAGCCATGGTTGAATTTTACTCCTCGACACTAGCCTCGTAGCACCATAGCTGAAAGCCATAAAAAACGTTACGTGCCCAAAAGCCTCCTTCATTCCACTCCTGTCTTCAGCCGTTTCTTCATTATAATATCCCTGTTATTTAGTATTCCCACCATCGAAAAGGCCTACCTCTTTTCCTCTTCTGTCCGGTGTATCAGTTCATATAGTTTGTTTCATTTATTGAATCATCTGATAGTATGTCAGTCCACCCCTTCAAATTTCTTTACCGTTATAGCATTCTGCAAGCCTGATAACATTTTTGATGTTTAATTTGATGAGGTCTTGAGTTTGACATTCAGATGGGAGAATTGGAAGGATACAGCCTTCGAAGACTTCTCATTTTCACGTTTTTGTTCTTCACTATATCTTGAGATTCCAGTTTCTCTTCCTAGCGTTGCCAACTCACGTATTCCTACTTCTTTTCTCGCAAAATCCATTAGGGAGATGACCTGTCCGAAATTAACAGTATCCGATTTCATTAAATAAATTATTTCCTCTATTCTGTCCATTTGTGTCCTTCTGTTCATTGCCTTGTTTTATCAGTATCACATTCCCACTTTTCGACTTTTCCTATTTAAATCCTCCGAATTTGTTCAGCTCTACTAATCACACTTTAATGATGGGTCCAAGTGAAGTGGTCCCTCTATCACATCCACATGCTCCAGCCCTGACACGGCCGCACTCCAAGCGAACGAAACTTCGCACCTCCGGGAAACAATACCTATCCTTCTATCTTGAATAGGTCACAACGTCTCTTACAACACAAGATCCTCACCATCGTGCCTCACTTCGAGAATCTACCAGATAACTCCTTTGAGCAAAAACCCACCAAATACAAATACAATACTCGCATAAACTTCAAAAAAAACGTAAGGCCTTGATCAATAACAAAATTTCCCAGTTATCCTAATAGTCCGAGCTTCCGCACCTGCCGATTGGGCAGTTACAATCCGACGTCATCAATGGCCACAACAGCTCTATCAATGGGTCTCCGACTAAAACAAGATACCAGCTGTAATCAGAGAGGGACTAGAGAAGTTGTGTTACAGACGTACACCAGCCAGGCCTTCTACTTGCATACGTCGCATTTTGCTCCAGGATCATATAGAGCCAAGAACGATACGCCAACAATCATTCGTCCACAAAAAGCATTAATCTGACTCTCATCTTCTCACTATCCAATATTTCCTGCAACATACTCTCATCAGTTCACAATCCACATCCGACACTATAAGGGGTTCAGATCCTCCGTCTCAGTCACCATCCGATAGGCTTTTGTAAATTCTCGACCTTGCAAATCACATGAAACAATCCCTACACAACAGCATATCTGGAGCTAGAAGCGCTCGATGTTGTCGATCACTACAGTTGTTGCTCTGGTCAACCGCGTTTTCATGGAAGTCAACTCTACAACAACCCAAAATGGTATCCTTTCCAACATTAATTTCCAATCGTATATTCTCTAGGACAATACTCCCTTCTACTTCAGACACAAACTCTGCAAGCGTTTACACATGTCGTTTGAACATTCGATTCATCTGGAATTCCAGCGACAATTATATCCGGACCTTCTGTAAAAAGTATTGACTCAAAACATAGGAGTGAATAACACTGCCATCAACAATGCACATTCCTGCAACACCGGCATAAACAGCACCAATAAAGCAGGCAAATTGTTATCGTCCCCCATCAAGACTCATAAAAATAATAGACTTCTTCTTAACACAACGTTCGTCTTTCGCGTCTTTTGTCCATCTTCTTTATCTGTCATCCCTTTCACTCTGAGCTTCGTCCAAAAACATCTTTCACAACATTGTTCGTTCAGAAACTACCATTCTCACACAAATCCAGCCAGTTCCGTCCGACCCTTTAATCAAGGAGAACTTTGACTGAACATCAACGTTGACATGCTGTAGGTAAGCATTTATTTGGATTTCTAGGACTCTTGCAGGGCAGAAAGCCTTTCCAACCTTCCCTTGCTACCAGATATGTCCAGAGTGATCCAGACCCAAACTCCCTTGATTGGTAACGCGCATTGGTCAGAAACAGTCCTTATCTAGTAATTCAAAAGGCGATCGCTCCCTCGCAATCGAAACACCTATTACCGCCACTGTATCAACCTCAGAAGCACCAGGTAGGTTCCAATGAATAGTTGTCTGCGTAATGATCTGTCACTTGTATCTCACGACTCCCCGAATTGCCCTACTTTGATGGTTCCGCAAGTTCTTCTTCGCTAAATTACGCCACCTACGCACTAATGGCTCTATGATCCACCCCGTGAAGTAAACAAGACACATCCTGCTAACCTGAGATTTTATAGCGAAATAGTAGATTAGTCATCGTGTATAATGCTCTAATGATTCTTCAAACTCAACTATTTTGCTCAACAATCTGTGTGAAGTCCGGCGTAACTCTCACGACAAGGAGAGGGTTCCATCAACTTTCGCTTCTATCCCTCCCAGACATGTTCCATAATGAATCAAATCTATTCTCCCCCTTTTTTTTCTTCCTTTATTCAGTCGGTCTCTTTGTTTAGTTGAAACTGAATAGTTTTATCTTTTGCCATAAAACGATGTAAGGCAGAATTAATATCATTTGGCTTACTTGTCCATATTCCTCGTGGTGACTGCCGCTCCGCCGTTCTGTTCAATCATTTAAGAACCCTGATAACGTTTCCGAATGTTACCCCTTATCTGTCTCTTTGTGCCATTATTCATCGAAATCCTGGAGACAGTCTCCGCGTCTTCCTTTGTATTTCCTAGTTTTGTTTATCTACTCCAATATCAGATATGCCTGATCATTCGGCCTTGTTCCTTCCCGCAACCTATCAATCTGGTCCAGCTCCAATCCAGCTCCAGGTCCCATCCAGCTCCAGGTCCAATCCAGCTCCAGGTCCAATCCAGCTCCAGGTCCAATCCAGCTTCAATGCAGGCCCAGTCCAATACAGGCCCAGTCCAATACCAATCCAGGTCCAGTCCAATCCAGGTCCAGTCCAATCCCGGTCCAGTCCAATCCCGGTCCAGTCCAATCCAGGTCCAGTCCAATCTCAATACCAATCCAGGTCCAGTCCAATCTCAATACCAATCCAGGTCCAGTCCAATCTCAATACCAATCCAGGTCCAGTCCAATCTCAATACCAATCCAGGTCCAGTCCAATCTCAATACCAATCCAGGTCCAGTCCAATCTCAATACCAATCCAGGTCCAGTCCAATACTAATCCAGCCCCAGTGCAATCCAGTCCAGCCCCAATTCAAGGCAGTGCAGTCCAGTCCAGCCCCAATTCAAGGCAGCGCAGTCTAGTCCAGCCCCAATTCAAGGTAGCGCAGTCCAGTCCAGCCCCAATTCAAGGTAGCGCAGTCCAGTCCAGCCCCAATTCAAGGTAGCGCAGTCCAGTCCAACCCCAATTCAAGGTAGCGCAGTCCAGTCCAGCCCCAATTCAAGGCAGCGCAGTCCAGTCCAGTATCAATCCAGCATCAACCTAGTCAGTACCAATCCAATTTAGCATCAACCTAGTCAGTACCAATCCAATTCAGCATCAACCTAGTCAGTACCAATCCAATTCAGCATCAACCTAGTCAGTACCAATCCAATTCAGCATCAACCTAGTCAGTACCAATCCAATTCAGCATCAACCTAGTCAGTACCAATCCAATTCAGCATCAACCTAGTCAGTACCAATCCAATTCAGCGTCAACCTAGTCAGTACCAATCCAATTCAGCGTCAACCTAGTCAGTACCAATCCAATTCAGCATCAACCTAGTCAGTACCAATCCAATTCAGCATCAACCTAGTCAGTACCAATCCAATTCAGCATCAACCTAGTCAGTACTAATCCAAGTCCAGCATCAATCAAGTCCAGCATCAACCCAAGTCCAGCATCAACCCAAGTCCAGCATCAACCCAAGTCCAGCATCAACCCAAGTCCAGCATCAACCCAAGTCCAGCATCAACCCAAGTCCAGCATCAACCCAAGTCCTGCATCAACCCAAGTCCTGCATCAACCCAAGTCCTGCATCAACCCAAGTCCTGCATCAACCTAGCCCTGCATCAACCTAGCCCTGCATCGACCTAGCCCTGCATCGACCTAGCCCTGCATCGACCTAGTCCTGCATCAACCTAGTCCATCCAAGTCCCAGCCATGGTCACTCGACTCTTTACCTCGAGCCTTCCCGCAACCATGACATATCAATCCAATCCAGTCCAGTCCAGTCCAGCCATAGTTACTCGATGTTACGTGAAAAAGAGAAAAAAAGAGACTTTAATGTAACGGAATTCAACTAAGTAGTATTCAAACCAGAGTGTGGGGAAATGAAAATAAAATAGAGAAAAAAAAAAAAAAAAAAAAATGGATCCTCTCATACATAATGAGCGTCCATTTGAAACTCATTTTTTTTGTAAGCTGAGCTCAGTATCATCCATAATGAATACTTTAAAAAAGATGTAATATCAGTGACTTACGGTTTTCTGTGGGCGCAGTACAAGAAAAAGTGGTACCTTTTTCCGTCGATCCCGCTTCTGAACTATTGGGTTCAGTTCAGAAACACAATGAAAATTCCTTGGTTCACAATAACAGTTTATTCATTTTCCAAAAACAGTATAACCATCCTCCAAAATCAGTACAATTATCCTCCAAAACTCAGTCACAATTACTCTCAACTCTGTTCACTTTGAAATCACGTCGACTACTGTATTCAAACGACAGCTTACACGCCTTTTATACTTTCTTGAGAAATAAATCAGATGGCGCCACTAGTATTTCCGTTCGCATAAAATAAAATTAAAAGAATCTAACAACACTCTTATAAAATGATTCATCACAACCGGAAGTCCTTCCTTTAAATCGACGTAATACCCGCTTCTACAAACAATTAAATGGAATTAGAGAAAAGTCACCTAACAGTAGGTTCCTACTGCAATAGTCGAGAGCTATAGTTAGTTTGGCCATTGTTGTTAGTACCTAATAAAATACCTGCCCATCCTTAAGAATATACCTAGTAAGCCTTCCAAGCATTATAACTATGAAAAATATGTATCTGAAGAAATATAATCTGTTTTTCTTGAGTTTTTCTATTGAATGCAAAGGAGTGTCCAGTAAAAGGGGATTAGAGAGCCGTCTCCTCGCAACGAGGATTATCTGGACCGATACCGGCCATTATATTCAAATATTTTTCTAGTGATATTTTATTTGCGGCGATAAGAACCGGTGGGCGATATAAGGTAGGTGTCTTTGATCTTCGCGTTTTTATCATTGTGCTTTTCAAAAAATAATCTCTCGTTTTCATTTCTTTCATCTTTTGAAGAAAATTAACTGTAATGATTATTTTAATATAAAATGAAATGAATAATTTATTTTTAACATTTATAAATTGATCATTCTTGTTGACTAATTGACGTTAGAAGCTACTAGAAACACAACAATAAAATTTTAAGAAGGTAGAAACCAAATAATTATTTAACATCAATCTTATACCTTAACCACTCAACTAGGAACGATCTGAGAATCGGCTATCTATTCTTCATACCCCTGAGTGATAAAAAATAAATAGAGAAAGATAGATAGATTTCAACCTTAAAATTTATTTACGGTGAGAAAATTTACGGGAAGACTTATTTATTCCATCTTATGTAACGCAAACGAAGTATCGCGGGCCAACTACAAATATTAGTGAGCGTTTACTTGCCACCGTTATAAATAGGTATGGAGCATGAAACGCTAAAAAATCTAGTTTGTCGCCTCGAATATTTTTTAGTAGGTTTTTGTTGTTATATCGACAATAAATTACATCAACTGTGAAAATGTTAACTGTCTAGATATCACAGTTCCTGAAATACAGCCTAACGACAGACGGAAGAACGGACAGCGAAGTCTCAGTAATAGGGTCCCATTTTATCGTCTGGGTGCGGAACCCTAAAAAGTTATCTAATGAAGAAGAGAAATCTAATATATAAAATTCTCGTGTCACGGTGTTCGAACTTGAACTCCTCCGAAACGGCTTGACCGATTTTGTTGAAATTTTTTGTGCTTATCCGGTATCTATGAGAATCGGCCAACATCTATTTTTCATCCCCCTAAATGTTAGGGGTAGTCCACCCCTAATTTTTTTTTTATTTTTCGACGCAGACGAAGTTGCGTGGGGCAGCTAGTAAGAATATAAATATGGTTCTGTAAAGATTGTAAATAATCGATTATGGATATATTTCCATAAACCTTTCTTCCTATTATACCCAATAAAAAGTAGCCTCGTAATTTTTATTATTAAGTATTATTGTTTGTAGATAAAAGAGCCAACGGGTCATCTGATCGTAACTGGCTACCGTCGCTCCTCCTGGACCTCCAGGAAACCTTTTTTTTTTGCCATGCAGGCAGACGAATAATGAAAATCCTCCCAGAATAATGAAAAGCTTTTCCGCAAATTATCTTGAGACCGGAAATTCGTAGATCCATCGAGTATGAGCTCATTTTAATGGGCAGGTAGAGGCCTTTACTTTGACTCTTCACTCCCTCCTCCTCCATATTTTTTTACGCATGCGAATAATCAGAAATATACGAGTATTGGTTTCATTCCTAGTGCAGTTTTACAAGTACACATTACCTTAAAAAACTTAAAAAATATTAAAAACTTCCAAACTTTAAGAGATAAATCATCATAAAATAATTTAACTTTTACCTACCACCATCCTTTAAAAAACACATCTAACTCTGTCAACAATAAAGGTTATCCAGTAACAATATTTTATGAATTTTCAATTACCATGTATGATTTCCTATAAAAACACAAAAATAATTCACGCGGCCTTATAAATTTACACAATGAACGGATTTTAATGACTTTTATATCTCAAAATAGCTACCCCGCGCAACTTCGTCTGCGTCGAAAAAATAAAATACAATTTAGGGCTAGACTACCCCTAACATTTAGGGGGATGAAAAATAGATGTTGGCCGATTCTCAAAGATACCGGATAAGCACAAAAAAATTCATCAAAATCGGTCAAGCCGTTTCGGAGAAGTATGGACACGAGAATTTTATATATTAGAAGTACTTCTGATGAGTATACATTTTATAAAAAAAATGTTGTTTTGAAGTCTTCCTGAAATACCAAAATTTCAATAAAAATAAGTAGGTTTTGCATGAATTATGCGTATTTGTTCATTTTCTTCCCGGATTAATCAATGTTGAAGATTTTTTTCTGATGGGCCTAAATTTAATCAAAATCTGACCAAACTTTACTTAGAAAGTTTTGATCCTCACTCAATTATGTTTTTGTTTAAATGTAAAGTTCCTTTTTTAAAGCTTCATTTGCTATTTCATGTCCATTAACTTTTAAAACTGAGGACCAAATTGGTTTGTCTTGTTGTTTGATTGGTGTGTTGCAAAAGTTTGTCGCGACGGATCAAATCAAAGTTTTTTTTTCACTAACCGCAGAGTGCGAATTAAACAATGAACCGATTCGGACGATTCCTATTTTTTTTATGTGAAAGGTCGCGGTTTCAAAAGTTTGTGAAAATATACTAATGTGAAAGATGTTATGAATTGATTTAGATCCAGCAAATAACAGCAGCTAGTCTGGTTCTGATTTATTTCCATAAAATCACGCTAAAGTGTAGAGACATCGTCTTTCTTTACTTACATTTATTAAGTATCTTCAATATCTTCTGTTCTTCTTGATTATTTGACTGTTTGTTTCTCAAATACAAAAGGAAATGTAAGTCAATCAATTTATTAAATAATGGTACATTTGCATTTGATGATTTAATTTATGTTTGCATTTAATTTGCATTAAATAAATATTCTACTCTATAAAAAGACCCTGATGGAAAAAATATAATACTTTTAAAAGCTTGGTCTTTTTTCAAAACTCTTCGAACATTTTTTTAAATGCATTGACATGGCATTTACCCCAAAGTAGAATTAAAAAACTTCACTTACAGAACGCTGCTAGTCCAGCACCAAAGGCCAACTGCTGATGCGGCAACAACATCGGTCGCGGACAAATCGGCAACGGAGGCGGCTGCCACAAAACCATATTCCGATTCGCCATCACCTCATCTCGTTCTCCTACTCCTACTTCGATATCAGAAGACGACTCACTGCCAACTTGGGTCTCTTCATTTTGCTTAGGCTCTTCAAGATGACCGTACAATCTTGCGAAAAATTTTCTAGGCGAAGAAGGACGGGGTGCGTGAATTTTACCAGTATCTGTCAACTTATCTGGATCTAAGTCGTCACTCATCTTACTTATTAGTAATTATCGCCAGGGATACGTCCTGTCAGATGACGGGCAGCGCGTGTTTTGTTGAGGCTATCCCGTAGGATGTGATTCCCGCCCCTATTCGTATCTGCTTTGTCCCGAACAACATTACAAGGGAAGTTCAACTTTAGAACCAATAAAGACGGGAGGCGTGCTAGTGAGGCGGAGTCAGTTTTTTTTACTTCTTTGAAACTATGTTGAAGTTTAACTTTAGATAACTTTCTTGTAGTTGTATGATGGAGTAGTTAGTGGTACTATCTAAAGTAGGTACTCTATGTATATACTCGTAGATTATTTTACATTATTTTTAATGCGCTGTAGAATTTATGGATCAAGTAACGTTTTCCAGTAATTTATATTTTTATTTATTGTTTCTTGGTGCCAGTACCTAAATATGCAGAGGTTTATAATTTAAAACATTTTGCAAATTATTTTGGCTAGCGTAAATTTATTACACGAGTTACCAACTTGGCTTCTTTCCTGTTCTATTTTTAAGTTTGATGATGGTATTTTTTTGGTTTTGGTGGTGTTTAGTATAAAGTGCTATTTTTACACTCGAGTAGTGTGCCTAATATTTGATGTAAGTTTAAAATTTTTCATTCTAACTAATTGTTTCTATCTGACATAACTAGAATGACATTTGACTGTTTATTTACAAAAGTGATCAGAATTTATTAAAATGCACAATGCCTCACTTTCTCCAGATCATTTGTGTATTTCTGTGTCTTTCGTTTAATTTGACTTTTCCAATGCATCGTAATAGCAAATGGATACCGCTAGAAAGTCGATATGTTACAAGTAAGTTTGCTATTTAGGAATTATCAGATTTTGTGTGAGCTACATAGCTCCTTTGATCAATAATTCTAGTGTCCCTACCCACCAACCAATAATTTAGTATAGTATCTGCTTATTTGTAGATACCTAATTAAGGGTAAGCAGAGATTACGTTTTACCATTCCACCTCGTTCCCGATCGATCGCGAATGACGTAGGCCTACCAAAGTTTCGGATTTGATTCTAATTAGAGTAAAATTCAGTATTTATATTTGAAAAAAGATACCTAATTAATGTTTTCAGGATTCTTAGATATCTAACCTGAGGAGATACCTGCGCATATCCGTAGGTATTTAGTCAATATAACTCGTTTATTAGGTAGGTAAATACAGGGTTCGCGAATTTATAGAACATATAATATACATTGGTATGTTATATTTTCTATCTAATTCAATAATATTTAATTTGATCATAGTAATTCCCGTCATCCTGAACTTTATCCTAATAAAAACAGAAAGGAAAATACCTATCTATATATAGTAGGTACCTACATAACCGATACTTCAAGAACTAAGTTTACGTACCAACTTAAATTTATTGCAGATTTCAAAGTATGTAAAAAAGATAATAATCCGAACCATCCATCCTATCGGCCGAAAAAGATGGCTACCAATATCGAAGACATAGTGAAAAATATCAAAGATACATCACAGGGAGACAGCAAACACTTTCCACTGCATATCAACATGCATGATGATAAAGATGCATCAAACAAACTTAACGATATGACTAACTATGAGCAGTTAGTTTTCATGAAAAAGTATCCCTATTTAGATTTAAAAGAGTTTGAAATGAAATATAGGCCGTCGTCGAATAAAATAGTAAGGGAGAGCGTAGAATTTGAATCAGGAACGAATTTTCGTGGAGATTCCAGCCTCTGTGAACCCCTTGAGGACGGACCGAATGTAGAAATATCGAACAGAGGGTTATCGGGATTTAATATTCCTGTGAGGAAAACAAATGGAGCTGAAGTACTGACAAATGAAAAGTTGAAACAAGATGCCATTTTAAAAGCTTCGAATTAGTAGGTACCTAAAAGCTACTGTTTAGGTAGGCATTTTAAGTTGACGCCATAAAGAAGCGGGTAGCGGAACTATACCTTGCTGTGAGTTCTAAACCATTTTAATCATTAAAATTAAAGATACCTAATCTAATATGAAAAGGTGTTTTCTTCGAAGCGCTTTCCCAACTTTTTTATTTCAAGATAGATAAAGGAGTCTACGGCTAACATTAGCGGAGCAGTTACCGTGGCTCATGAACATGCTGCAATGCCAGGACATTGGAAACTAGGAGATATTATAGCGGCCTAGCTAGCACTCTACTACTACGTGATATCCAGGATCTTAAAATATTGTATTTCATAAAAAAGTTTTCTGTAAAACAAATTATTTTATTACACGATACCTAGGTAGTCTAGGAAGTCGTGGTGGCCGAGTAGTCGAAGCGCTTCCTTCCGAACGGGAGGTCGCGGGTTCAAATCCGGCCGGCTTGTACCTCTAAATCTAAATATAAAAAAGATTTGTGCAATTTTTCACAACACCACTGGCTAAAAACGGTGAAAGAAGATCGTCGGTGAAGGACATCGTGAGGAAATCTGCATGTCGGAAAAGGATTCTAAAAATCCTTTGAAGATATGTGAAGTCTCCAATCCGCAATGGGCAAGCGTGGTGGACTATGCCTAATCCCTATTCTGAGGAGACCTGAGCCCAACAGTGGGCAGTAATGGGTTGGTACAGTACAGTACAGTACAGATACCTAGGTAAACGAGCGGATAGCCCACCTCATGGTAAGTCATGATCATCGGTCATTAACCTCTGCATATTTCAGACTAGGGATGTTGCGAATGTCGATTTTTGGACATTCGCGAATGCGAATATTCAGATTTGAAATTCGATGCGAATGCGAATGTTGACCTTTCAAACAAAAAGTTCAAGATTGTTTACTGATAAGTCAACTGTATCTTCCAAAAGTCATTAAATTTATAGGTATACTACAAAATAGGTACCTATATTTTACCTATACTAGATCTACTCGGTAAAATGGGAGGTAGGTACTTGCCCGTTTTCAATTCAATTCAAAAGCCTTTATTTCCAACCTTAAAAAATATACCTACAAATAAAACTTACAACTAACCATAGAATTGGTACATCTGGAATCAACATCATGAACAACAGAATGAAGCCAGAATTAAAGTGCACCGATCGCGCGTAACAACACTATATTATTTTGAATCAACATCATAAATAACAAAGTGAAATTTTAAAGAACTTATGTGTATGTAATATTTTATTAGTGTGTTAAACGAATTGAGTGTCATCGGTAAACTAACGCCAGAATATCGTGTAGTTACGCGCGATTGTAGCTGTGCGGCCAACTTTATACAGGGTGATTTGTTAATAATGGTGTATATTGAACCTCAAGATAGTTGATGGTCATCTATGACCAGTAAAAATATTATAATCAAAGAATATGGTACAACTAAGGTAAAACAAACTTTAGTAAACGCAACTTAAATATGTCTAAAATTCGTGCAAAACTATTGTTGTTCGACAGCTGATGGGTGTGACGGAGGTGTGGGGAGCGCGAGATCACTAGAGATTCTTAGTCAACACTGTTGTCCGAGATCATTTTTGTTTGGGATTGTTTTCTCAAATTTTGCTTTTTTAACCAATTTTTCACTTTTTAAATATTTCGTACACGTACACAGTACTCATCATCCTCCTTTAATATGTACGATCATTAACAAATATCCTGTATACTTATAACGTTGGAGCCTCCAACATGGAAATCAGTGATAAGAAGTATCGATAAATTAAAGTCAGTGCTTGATGAACTTATTTGGCTGACAGATTACGTAACCAGGACACAAGTTTTTATCTTTTGTACCATTTTTACCTCGAATAAAGTATGTCTATGTCTATGTCTTTTCTTTAAAAGTATACTTTGACGTTTAGGTTTTCTTTGACAATGACAGTTCAAAGAGATGAGATGAAAAAGTAAGAAACAAATCGATATTCTAAAAAGTTGACATCGATTTAATTGTATTTTGACCAAAAACTGCTCACTGAGAAAAAAAATGTATTTTAAAGCAATGTGAATAAAATATTTTGGGAAGTACACGAGTGTAATTAAAGCAATATGTTGATTTTAGATACTGTAATACCGAGAAAGAAAAAGAATATAACCAAGGTGAAAAAAAAGTTAATTATCTCAAATGATAATGCTTAACATTTCAATAAAAAAATATGCGTTATATTTTTTAAGATTTATAAGGTCTAAAAATGAATCAAATGGACGGATTAAATGTTCCTTTCTCTGAAACGGCTAGACTAGACCGGTTTTGAAGGGCTGTAGCTATTTATGTATTAGATAAGCTGCTTTTTTAGTGAAAAACTTTTCTTCTACGCTGATGAGGTTGTGTGGATCTGCCTTAAAAAAAATATACCAAAAGTTCGATTAAAAAAATCGAACAATCGAGAAAGAAATATCTCACGACCCTGTATTCACATATCAACGTGCCCAACACTAGTTGTGTTGAAATATTTTCGAGCGCTCCGATTCGGTCCGGGCCCGGGATTTTGTAATAAATTTATTGGATAGAGTTATTTCTTTTATGGTTTACACAAAGTTTGTGTTTGTCGCTTGTATAAATTTTCAATAAAATTCATCTAGTCAACATAAAAATTTGTTCAGTCAATCGTGTTGTGCTAAAAATACATGTTTTGAAAAGGAACTACTGCGCATAGTCACTGGCGTCGGCAAATAGGTAACAGATAATATAATTATTTCCTATAGACTTCATTCGTTCCAGCTAAGTGGTTGCTATCGATCTAGCCTAGTTTTGTCTATTTAGGTCATCCGCAGAAGCCTCACACCAGTCTGAATCGATTGTCCTTAGATCGTGCTTCAACATTATCTGGTATTATCGAAGTTATTTAGTATTAATTTGCGTCTTTTTAGCATAATAGTTTAGCTGACGTGGTATTACAGATTTGTTTTCTGTTTCCATTAGCCATGTCATACTATTAGATAATAGATACACTCTTAGAATATATATAACAAAATCACTATTTCTCAAGTTTCTGCTGTACAAACATAATCATTAGAAATTTTGTTTTTTTCTCAGATCATCATGGAGCTAAAATGTAAGGTGCAACATTATGAATGGGGAAAGCTAGGTTCAGAAAGTGAAGTAGCCAAGCTACTGAAAAATGCAGATGCATCTGTTGAAATAGATCCAACAAAGCCTTATGCTGAGTTGTGGTTGGGAACTCATCCTAATGGCCCATCTCTCATTGTTGAGAGGAATGTCTTGTTGTCTGATTATTTGAAAGAGAATCTTGATGCAATTGGACCAGCTGTAAGGAAGAAGTTTGGTGTGGAAATTCCTTTCCTCCTAAAGATACTATCCATCAGGAAAGCTTTGTCTATCCAAGCTCATCCTAATAAGGTAATCAATTAAACTTGGGTTGAAGTTTTTTAGCAATTTGTTTTAATAATGTTAATTATTATGAGTAGAGTGAGAAATTGCTCTTATTGAAGCTTATTGCTACAAAATATGGAACACTAACATTCCTTTTTGTCTAAAACGTCTCAATTAAATTATCAGATTAAATATAAAAATTTCAGACGCATGCTGAGGAATTGCATATAAAATTCCCGGAGATGTATAAAGACCCAAATCATAAGCCCGAGATAGCTATTGCTTTGACATCATTTGAAGCTCTTTGCGGGTTCAGGCCCTTGCGTGAAGTTAAAGAGTTTTTGAGGCGTAAGTTACAAAGTATTTGTTTGATTATCTTCATAATGAATACCACAATCCCAATTGAAACCTTACAGCAAATATACTGTAACAGCACTGATCAAAAATGATAAAGGAAGTCATTTTGAGTGAAAGTCCTGAGATTGATTGAAAGAATATGCAAATTACCCGTACTGTATCTGGCATGTGTGGTGGCTTATGTCAGCTCTAAGAAGGCTAGCAATGGGTTGTAAAGTATTAATATTGTTAATTTGCTGTCTATTAGCAACTGAGAAAAAATTACATCACAATTTGTTGAATCACTTAGCAACATTAAGCAATTAGAAACATAGTAATTGATTCATGTTTTGTTCATACATCACTGCATATTTTATGCTATATTTACACTTTTTAAATGTTAGACTATATTTTTCAGAAATACCTGAACTTGCTCAGATACTGTCAAAAGAATCTATAAATAAAGCGTTTGCACTATGTGAGCCTGAAGGCAGTGAGAAGATTTTGAGATCATTGTTTGAGTCGCTGATGGCTGTCGACAAAACTATTATTGCCAATAGTTTAGAAAATTTGATCTATAGACTTGGGAGAGATGGTTTGTATAAAAATATTTATAGTTGCTATTTTATTACAGATGTAGAAATTTAAAAATAATCATCTGATCAGGTGGTCTGCCTGCAAGGCAGAATCAAATATATTTATTGAAATGGTTGATTTATTTTTCAGATGGAGCAAATCAAACATATCTGCTTTTTTCTCTCCTGAAACGTTTGCACAAGGACTATCCTGGTGATGTTGGATGTTTTGGTCCATATTTCTTTAATTATCTGGTGCTACAGCCTGGCGAGGCAATTTTCTTGAAGCCCAACTTGCCACATGCTTATTTGAGTGGAGGTAATTTGAACAAGATTTGAGAAGTTTTTGCAATTATTATTTTAATAAACTTGTACATGTTCTCTTTACATGTTGATAATGTTTATCAGCATTTTGACAGGATATAACATTTATTTATTATTTCCTGTCCTTTTTTTAATTGTACAAAATTTAAATGGTTTTTCATTTTTAATTGCATCAGTTGAATGGCTTTTAGTCATTTTCTGTACTGTATTGTTATTAAGGTCATAGCTATTTTTATGAAATGCTATTGAATGTTTTTTTTGTTACATAATATTTAAGAAGTTTAGGAGTATAACTAGAATAATTCTAGCTATTCCTATTCAAGATTAAACATTGTCATTATTTTTAGATTGTGTAGAATGTATGGCATGCTCCGACAATGTGGTTCGAGCCGGTTTGACTCCTAAGCACATTGATGTTCCGACTCTGCTTGATATGTTGGATTATAACAGCTATGCCAAAAATGAGCTGATCTTCTACCCTAAATTAGAGGATGAAAACAGTTGCATTTGGCGCCCACCTGTACCTGACTTTGCTGTTGTCAAAATAACAGTAAGTTTTTTACTACCACTCATCTAACTAACATAGAAACTGTGTAATTTGTTTCTTAATTAGGTTTTATATTATTTAAATTCCATCGGATATTCTTTTAAGTTGATATTGTTGATGAGATTTTGAGTACCAAGGTAACAGGAGAATTCTTCTAAAACTGTCTGTTAAATACATAGAATTATTACATCTGGAATCAACATCATGAACAACAGAATGAAGCCAATTTAAAGCGCACCGATCGCGCGTAACAACACGATATTTTGATTCAACATCAGAAATAACAAAGTGAAATTTTAAAGAACTTATGTGTATGTAATATTTTATTAGTGTGTTAAACGAATTGAGTGTCATCAGTACACTAACGCCAGAATATCGTGTAGTTACGCGCGATCGGTGCACTTTAAATTGGCTTCATTCTGTTGTTCATGATGTTGATTCCAGATGTAATAATTCTATGGTTAAATAAAAGAAACCTTCAATCAATTACAGGTTAATGGTCCAGATCCCTACAACACCCAGATCCGTCCGAGTCCCAGCCTCATCATCATTACATCTGGATCCGGTACGGCTTGCGACACTGAACCCATTCCCATCCAGGCCGGCACCGCTCTGTTCCTGAAGGCAAGTCGTCAACTCACCCTTACTCCCGCTGAGGACTCCCACATTGAGGCGTACCAAGCCATCTGCAATGTATGACGGTACCGATACGCTCTGATCACTGATGTCCAACTGCCTGAGTAAATTGATTAACCTGCTAACTGCCTGAAGGTAAACAAATTTATTCTGGCTTTTACTTACTTTAACTTTCAATGTGTTTGTGAGTTATATGAGACTAATGTGACTCAAAAGTCCATGACATGAAATTTTGGATGGCATGTAACATCTGGGTAATTAAGGGAGAATGGGGAATAATAACTTCCAATTAGAATCAATATTGTATGCTCAATACAGTGGGATGGAAGAATATCTGAACAAAAGTGAAAGGCCAAGCTATATTTATTCTTATGCAATGCTGTGCGACTTTTTTTTCTTTTTTTTTTTTTTTTTTATTGCCTTTCAGACGAGCCAACGGCCCACCTGATAGTAAGTGGTTACCGTCGCTCATGAACCTCTGCAAAATATTGATTGATTATTGTTTATCTGAAAATAGGCAGTTAGCATGTTAAGCTTGAAGATACAAATTGATACATAACCTCTGCTGGACAGAGTTGTAATTGGCATAAATACGTCCGTATTAACTTAAAAAGTATTAAAATTAATTTGCATCTTCGAGTAATGGCAGATGAAGGACATCTAAGGTCAGACCGTGGATTATAATATCCTCTATTACCAAATAAAGGTTGGAAAACCTTGTTGACATATAAATTTGCTGCTCTTGTATTTGCAGCAAATTGTAATGTGTTGTTGTGTGTTCGATGTTGTAATTAACTTATTGAGTGTTTTATTTTAATTGTTTATTAATGTTAACCAATCTAAATTTATATTGAAATTCTTTAATGTATTTTATTCGCTTAGTTTAAATCTTAAGCTCAACTGGTATTAAGTTATTAACAACACGAATTTGTCTAATTGTGTTATCGTGAAGACATTTTTTTTGTGAAAAAGACGTTTGTTTTAAAACTAATTGAAGTATTAAAATTTTATTAATTAGTTTCTTAAAACCAAAATTTTATCCCTGTCTTAATGTTATCAAAAAAAATAGATGTAGTTTGTTCAACATATCTCAAACATAATCACAATATATATAATCAACAATATAGTTAATCGTAGCAAGTTATGACCTATATCCGTATAATAGTAACATAATAATATTCTACCACGTATAAATTACGAATATATCAAATTTAGATTTGAAATGTTAGAACTAGTAGTGTCATAGTTAAATTACAAAGTTTTAAAAATAGCAGTTTAAGAATCTCTTTACATAAACCCAACTTTTATGCCAAAGTTTTTTTCGCTTCATAACCTCTGCAATGTCGGGCTACACTGGAGTTCAATTCATAGTACTTTTTGAATTTGCCAATTTAAATAAAACGCACAGGACTGTTGCTGATAAATGTCCAAAAAAAGACTAAGCTTAAGTCAAATACATAGAATTATTACATCTGGAATCAACATCATGAACAACAGAATGAAGCCAATTTAAAGTGCACCGATCGCGCGTAACAACACGATGTTTTAAATCAACATCATAAATAATAAAGTGAAATTTAAAAGAACTTATGTGTATGTAATATTTTATTAGTGTGTTAATCAATTCGTTTAACACACTAATGTCATTATCAATAGTGTCATCGGTACACTAACGCCAGAATATCGCGTAGTTACGCGCGATCGGTGCACTTTAAATTGGCTTCATTCTGTTGTTCATGATGTTGATTCCAGATGTAATAATTCTATGGTCAAATGCTGCATTTAATGCATTTTTTTTGTAAAATTTTATATCTATTTATCTTTATTTATTTTGAGAATAAAGAAGAATGAGATAAATGTGTTTATTACAATTCATTTTAACTCATGAGATTCTAACAAGAATCTGTATTCGCTGTTTTCCCGCCTTAAATTAACTAAAGAATAAATATTAAGCTTCTTGCTGTTGTTGTTTGTTTAAAATTTTAAAAACTTGACTACTGTTTTACTTATTATTCCATGGAAATTCCGAAAATACCGTTCCAAATAAAAAGTAGATAAAAAAGTAGGTGTTAGCACAATGTTTAGTATTCTTGTAAAAGTATTATAATCTATTGTAATATCAACATATACGTACATACTATATCTTGTAGAGAAAAATATAATCGTATTAAATAGGAATACTATTCACTTTATATTGTATTTTCTTATTCTGTCATTTCTAAACCGAATTTATATTCATTTCATAATTTATTTATTTTTAATTTTGTGTCCTATTGTTAAATAATTTTACAGTTGTTCATTATTTGTATACTTATTGTTTAAGTTTGTAATATTTAGTCTTTGTTTTTGTCATAATATTATTCAAGTTTGTATTCCTTAAATAGAGTGCCTATTTTTTTAATGTGACGTTAATTTTTAATGAATAAATGGTAGTTGTTAATGTGTATAGTTTTTTATTTAAACACCCTTTTGTAGTTCGAAATAATTCTGTCAAAATCTGTTACAAGATGATTATGCATTATAATGGATTCAACTTACAGTAATTCTCTAATCTTATTTGTTACATTAAATTAAATGTTTTTAAGAACTTCTATCTACCGTTTACTGCTCAGGTAGTATTAAACTGTTGAGCGATTTAGATATCCATGTAAGTCACTTGACTATTTTTTTTATTGCCATGTATGCAGACGAGCCATCGGACCATCTGATCGTAAGTGGTTACCGTCGCTCATTAACCTCTGCAATGTCAGGGGACATTGAGGGGTCGCTACCTACGACCTAAGTTTAAGGCGACCTCAACCCTCGTTTGAAGAAGGACAAGTCATAGCGCTCTGGGAATACCGAAGAGGGGAGCTCATTCCATAGCCGCATATTTGAAATGTGTTTCACAGCTTTTACCATTTAATATCTTATATCATCAACAACATCGTGACCTAAACTTTCTCACATAAGAACTTGTTACGTTCCCTCTCACGTGAGTTAACTATGGTAGTATGTGCGTAGGTACGGGTTCTAAAGAAGATTCGCGAATCTTGATTGTCCGAAGATCGACATGCCTATTCATGTTATGGTATCAGGAAATGAGGAATTCACTATTACAATAGTATTGTACTGACCAAGTTATACACAATACCTTTTACCGATCTGTAACCAATCTAAACAAATAGCCGTGAATGATCAATGAAGAAGCATTTTGTAATAGAATCTAGTTATTTCACGGTATCTGCCCGCTGACTTGCCTAATATGGGAAAGTATACCTAATGGCTAATCAAATGAACATTTACTCTAGATAATACGTGGATCTCTTTTCGATAATACGTAACTAAGTTATTCTACAATTTTATCCACCCTAAATTAATGGGGGTGTCTTGACGGGAAAAAGTGCCGCAGTGCGTAACGCGTCGCGCCATCCCGCATAACCCTGAGTGTGAGCGGTTGGAGGTTTTAGTGAGGTTCAACTCCCACATACCCCAAGGTCCAAGGGGATCCGGCGATTTCCTCAAACTAAAACAAAAAAAAAACCCTAAATTAATGAAAGTTAAATGACCTAAGTATTTTAAATGTTATTCAAGAAACTTTCGTAGACGGTAAAAAGTTCGAGGAATTTAAAATACACCTGAAGCATCTTAGTGTCGATGTCACCATATTATAACGGTAACCACTTACGATCAGGTGGCCCGTTGGCTAGACTGCCTACATGACAATAAAGAAAAAAAAATTGCAATGAGGCCAAACTCGAAATTTTATCATCATTAATTGGGCGTTTGTTGGATTCGATTTTCCTAAAAGATTTTAGACAGCTAGGTGAACCTAATAACTTGCTTAGTTCCATTTCAATTTAATGTTTCAATACTACCATCCATTTTAGGGTAAAAGTGAGGCTTGGTTTTCTCAATTCTCAATTGTATTGAATCCTTGGCATGACTGATGTGCATGGACCGCGGTGACACTTGACTTGTATCCCCATAAAAAAGTGTATTGCTAGCAAATAGTTCGGAACGTCTCATCCAGTAGACTTATGCAAAAAGATTACGTGGCCGGAACCAATCGGTCAACAGCATAATTTGCCACTTCCATCTTTTAATTTGTATGTTTTGGTGTTCTTTTTATCTTTCCACTTTATGCTTGAGTAATTTGTTTGGACAGAGTAATGTACAATGTACTGAAATTGAAAAGTAATCAGTGGAACTTCTTAACAATAGGTGAAGCATTTTACTTAAAATAAATTAAATACTGCAGAATAAGATGATAAGCTAGTAATGATAGCTGCATAACTGGTAAGTAGGTAGGTATTTTACGTAAGATTGCATTATGTTTTTGGAATCAATCAAAAAATCAATCTTCGTGTCAAAAAGAGCGGTTAATATTCAAATTATTTACAGTTAACAGAATTTTGGATAAAGACTGATGAAGTAAGACCTAATAATGATGCTAGGCTGATATAGTAAAAATAGATTTTAAGCTGTTGTTTATTGCATAATGTGCTCCAGTTCCGTGAACAATTGAAAGCCTGTGTTCAGTGATCGGATTTTTGTACCCCTGATTTTACAGTCCCATGTCTTAAATATAATTTATCTACATGTTTATTGAACTTTATTGCAATATATTGGATAATAAGGTATGTATAATTTTACTTCACTTTATTATGTAGGTACCTTTCAACCAATCAACCAACATGACTGTTTGTGTCCCAAATAAATCAAAGAAATGTTTTTGCTCAATATTTAAAAACACGAGTCTTACTACGACGTCGTGGTCACGGGGGCAAAAACTAGTCAACCATAAAATTTCATTAGCCTCTAAACCTCGTTAGCTCAGACTAAAATGTCAATATAGGTTTACCAACATTTCGACACGAGTATTTATTTATTGGAATTCCGATTGCCGTAAACTTCACATGAAAATGTAATGCAGTTTTTACCGTTGAGAATTTTGAGACCGGTCTTGTGCACTACCTTGTTAGATTCGTTGAGGTAAGGCGCGAAAATACTAGTCAATTGAACCTAAACTGTCGATTAAAACTAATTTTAGTTGATTACTTTGATTATTTCAATGTTCGAAATAATATTTATGAATTTGTTGCAATATGAGAGTACCTACTGAGTAGGTTACACGTTATAGAGCCTTCCATTCGGCGTGATTTGAATTGATATAATATTGTAATAGATATAAAATACCTATTATGTTCGGTTAGAAACATAACGACGAAGTTGCATAGTAGGTATATGTAGGTTTTTTTTTAGTTGGAGGAAATCACCGGATCCCAGCACGGGGTTTTGAGGGACGACGCGACGCGTTACGTCATCGGCACTCTTTCCCGTCGCGCCGCCCCAGGTATATGTAGGTACGTTACTACCTACTCATTATCTACATATTAAGCTTTCCTTATCGTAAACAATACGGTTTGCTCTACCATACCTTAAACTTTAAAGCTGTAGTTATATGAACGACCATTTACCTGTTTTACCTAAATTGGTAATATAACGAACAAACACATTGCAAGCTAAATAGAATTCCAACAACAAAATATATCTTTAAAAATCCATAAAAGTAACCTCAAAAAGTATTTTGATGTCAATGTTAGTCATAAATATTTCCTGAAATGATCTTCACATGTAACGAACTAAATAAAAGATGTGACATCTGTACATTTATTCCAAACCCATATTTAGACTAAGTATTTGCTTAGAAATGTAATAAATCTTCTTATTGAATAGGTAACGGTTGGCAGGTCACTATTATTGTAGTAGGCATGTTTATGCAACAAGGACGTAACGTGATTCCTTGGACTTTACAGTATGATTGTGGTGGCGAGGAATATATTATGATGATCATGACTATAATAAATAATATTCATCCAATGGCCAAAATGTATGCCAAGATTTTTAGACAAAATACGAATAGAGCTATGGACGCTGCATCACCGTATAATAACACCGTTTTAATGGAAACCACGATTAATGCAAAATTTTATTCTGTTTTCAACATCTGACAGTAATATTTCCATGAGCATAATGTAGAAGTATTTCACTCCCAAAGTAATGACTACGAGTTATTTTTAGCATTTTTTTGAAATCATTCTTAATAAGATTACTTACTATTATTTTTATTTAGGTGTGTGTGAAAATCAAAGGTGTATTTCGAAACAATTAAATTAGATTGTGTAAAAACAGCGATTCGCTAAAGTGAATGTAGGTACTGGTAGAAAACTATTCAGAACTCTTAAATGATTTAAAACACTAAACACTAATAATTGATTTTACTACCGAATAAAGTTTTTCTTTCTTAATTCAAACTCAGTTCTACCTGTAGTGCCTACTTTTGTGTCTAGTATATCCACGCATACATCATCATCATCAATAGTTTGGTCCAAGTTTGTGTAATATATTAAATTCTAACAATTAAATTCGGAATGAAGTACTTAGGTAGGTATGTGTATTGTAAAGTAACAAATAATAGAAAATTATACCTACCAGAATAATACATTGCCGTAAAGTATAATAGGGACGAAGCTTAACTATTCTAATAACTAAGCTTCGTCGCTTTTATACTTATACCTAGTGTATCCATTCTCTCTGTACTCTACTTTATCACAAACCAATTGACAGCCAATACACAACTCAATCCGCATTGGGCAAGCGTGGTGGACTATGCCTAATCCCTCTTCTGAGGACACCTGAGCCCAACAGTGGCAGTAATGGGTTGGTACAATACAGTACAGTACACAACTCACTATACTTATAACTTAACATTGAAAATATCAATAAAAATAACGTAACTACCGTTATTATTTAGCTGATCAATATTGAATAGGCTACTTAATGCCTAGTAGCAATATAGAATTGACTTCATATGAATGGCTGCAATTAAACCATTAATCGATTGAATTTTTACGTAATATTTTCCACCTGCGCTGCGCACTGAATAAGAATTAAAATCTTTTATGTATTTAATTAAGTGGTTTTTGTGCACCAACTAATGCCCTTGTAAATATTTGTAATTGCTGAACCTTGTTTACGTATACAAGTAGAACTGTTAGAAGAATAAAATAGTATTTATTGGTACATTAGATAATAATAGGTATAAATACTGCGTATTTAGTATTTACTATTCGGTTATCTGAACGTTAAACGCTAAAGACTAATTCCAGTTATTTAATGGTTCTTAATTCTATTTTCTTGTTAATTTATTATATTTTAAAACTGGAGTGGTTCAACCTTTTTGCAATAATTATGAAGCTATGTAGTTGGAGACACAGTAACTATACCTTTTACAAAATAAAAAATCACAATTCATTTGACAAAAAAAAAAACGGCCCGTGAAGTAGAATAGAGGTTTATAAGCTTTTTTAACGTGGGTTGCCCTATTCAGAAAAGTAATCATATTCAAAAATATACTGTTAAAAATAAGATATTAAATGATTTTAGTGATAAAAAAAAATCATTTGATATACGAATCGCCTTAAAAGTAGCGTTAAAACAGTTGAATGGAAGTGATCTAGTTATGGAATGCGAGCCCATCAATCAACTCCGCGCCAAGCCCCGACGAGACTTGCACAATAAATCCTATTCACGTTTTGATCTTCTAACACAATTTACTTATCGGTTCATACTTAGTACTTACAGTTATTGTAATGCAATGTTATTTGTTTGTTCTATTTATGGTTGTAAAGTTGAAGGCGTAATTTAGTAAATAGATGCCTACCGCAGATCAAACTGAATAGTTTGCTAAAATTATAATTTATTATTATTTTTTAACTGATTTCACTTCCTATTACTTTTAAAAGGGTGTCTTAGTAATGTTTATTTCTGAGTCATCTGGTTGTAACTTTTCAGGAAAATAAACCCTACGATGTTTAGGAATAGGTATATACGAGCATTCTGTTTAACCGCTTTTGACCATTTCCACTTCATCCAGTAGCTATAAATATAAGCAGTACACTATAGCAAAAGCATTAAATAATTGGTATGGATCTCTATCAGCGCCATATAATCGCGATAGTGGCTTGAATCAAAAATTATAAGGAACACAAAATTAAATAAGCATCTCAAACTAGTGCATTAAATTAAAAGTCACGATCGTGCATTTCGAACGATCTAAGGCTGCGTTTCCACCAAAGCTGTGCGATGATAATGTGCCTACGAGGATGTGTAGCGGAACTGTGAAAATCCGCATTTATGTGTGGCGCGAGGATGCCTTGCGAAGCTGTGTAAATTATAGAACTAATAAACTCCGTATCTTCTGCTTCCATTTCTTCATCACAAATTGTTAAATATAAAAGTATTTTCTTTTTCCAATTATCCATATTATTATCTATTTTGCGCACTTCTACTTCCAACAAACTCCGTCTATGGACTGGCTGGTACAGTATGCGCAAACCTCGCAACACATCTTTCTCAACACACATTCCTCGCACACTTCCCTCGTACACATCCCGCGCTTGGTTTGTATGCGCAAAAATCTAGCTCCGCTGAGCCGTTTCCACCAGAGCTGTGCTGACCGAGGCAAGGTAAATGAAGCGATCCTATTGGTTCTTTACAAACACATCCCTCGCTATGCATCCTCGCACATCTCTGGTGGAAACGCAGCCTAACGATGTTATTGCATTAATTAATCACGATTATGAACTTGTACAATGAGATCCGAATTGTAACTAACCGTCGATGTACTCACGAACACCTTGTAATTATCGATTTGGATATAAATCGTAACTAATTAGTTGTTAATGATCTTTTTATGTTGATCGATCTTCGTAGCTTAATATCGATTAAAATATGAGATGCGACTTGCGAGCGATACAGTCTTCAGGTAAAATTATGTGATAGATTTCACTTTAAATTACGTATCAATATTGAATTGTATGACTCCTCGGGTATATAGCAATTCGTAGCATAGTATAAAAAAAACTTGAGAGGTGTCAAGGGACACCCGGAATGAACGAAGTTCCTTTCGATTAATTAGTGAGGGAATTGTAATATTTTTTTTATTAATTAGTTAGTTAACTAATTATTATAACTTAAAAAAATATTTTGATCACAGCGTCATCTAGCATTAATCATATAAAACAAAATAAGGAATTGTTTTATAAAATATTTTGATCACAGCGCCATCTAGCATTAATCATATAAAACAAAATAAGGAATTGTCTTAAAAGATTTTAATCATAGCGCCATCTAGCGATAATCATCTAAAACAAAAAAAGTTTCGTGACAACTTTTTCATAAGAATTTCCGTCTAGCCCCCTTTCGATAACGCGCGATAAGGAACTTCGTTCCAAAAACATTAATTATTTTAACCTGTTCTATAAATCTAAACTTAACAGATTAAACTTACAAGGCGAACTTACCGTAGTGGTACACAATAATCCGTAATGAGATAATATCGATAGTAACGACACATGGTGTAACAAACCTCCAGGCATAATAAATGTAGCTTGCACAGCGAACATGCAAATTGTGTCATATCTTATCATAATATCTACTAAATTGATATTTGCACTAATTTAGATACTGGCTGGTTTTATGACGTCAACAAGTATAGTCTTTCATCAACAGCGTGCAGTCCATATAAGCAAATACACATTGCATACCCCAAACGATCAAAATTGTTTTTTTAAATAACAATAAAAACGATTAATTATTTGCATGCATTTAGTGTAAAAGTAAAATAAAATTGATTGTAAGATCTAAATTTGTAATGTAAATCCTGACTAAAATAAACATGCACGCCACTGTCTTTCATCTCATGTTGAAAATAAACTATTTCATTTCACCAATGCTGTGTATCTACAACTCTTGCTAAATCAAACTCTTTAATAATATTAATATTTTGATTGTGTAGTTAATAAATTAAGTTGTGTGTGAGTGAAGAAACTACTTCTACTCTACCATCTTCAACAATCTTTATACAGGCATAGGTAATCGCGGGACAAAATTAGAAGCTGAGTATGCCTACGTAAACTACGTTCCTATACATAATGTCTATAAACCTATAAAAAATCTTATGTAGTGTTTTATCATGTGTCGCTTAATAGTAATTTGCATAATTAATTTAATTGTTTACGGACTCTATTGCGTAATAAATTTCGACAATATTAACATCAACAATATCTATTATGAAATACACCAGCCCAGTTTAGAATTTCGCATTGCTTGTAAGTATATTTATCGGTAGGGCGATCTCGTTTCGTTGTTTCGACACCTACGAGAACCATTTGTCACAGAAGTCATCAATCTAAGCGGTGATTTATGAAAGTTCAAAGGCAGACATGGACGAGGTCACAAAACTGTTATCGCAGTCATCACGATTATCATGTTTCTGTGATATTGGATACAGTGAAAGCTGAAGTTTTTGTAATGTAGATCGTGGTAAAATTAGGAACTCAGAAACCATGACATAACGCTGATGTGGAATCTGAAATTAATGAAATGCAACAAAGAAGTTGATTTATTATTAAATTTTAAGAAGAAAATATCCTTTAAGTAGATTGCAAGTAGTTTCTAAAATAATCACTTTAATGCCGTAGGTACGCATACATGGAAGTGTTTCCGCAGTTCATGGACCACTGCAATGTGGCATAGGAATCTGCAGGATCCACTAAAATTAAACCAACCAATCAAGCAAGGTAACAAAAAGAACTCAAGAAGATTCAAGATAACCTGATATTTTTTAGTACAATGCTAACAATATTTATTCAGAATTTCCAATACTTCTGTGAGATTAAGGATGGTAATCATAAACTGAAAGGAGCAAATAAGTAGAAAGTAAAATCATTCGACAAAACGCTAATAAAATAAATACTTAAATACCCAATTGATCATCAAAATTAAATCAGACCTTCATCAAAATAGATCTCTGTCTGCTCATAGAACAACAACTTTCTCAATGAATAGTAATTGAATGACTACGATATAGATACGATATACGATTATAAATTGTTCGTAGATCATATCATGACCATATTATCATAACAGGCGACGTGACATGAATACGAGTACAATAAATCTGATAAACATGAACTAAGTATTTTAAATATTTTGATTTCTTTGGATAGATATTTCGTTATTGGTCCATTATCTATTTTATCGCTAAGTAAGTATCGGTAAATTAGGTAGGATTTTTTTGTCTGAAGAGATCTCACGACCCAGGTTATCCACGATTTTTTAGTTATACCTATAGCGTATACACACAAAACGTCACGTACGTCACAAAAATAGCTTTGGTTATGATTTTATTTTGTTTGCTTGAAAAAAACTACGAAATATATAGCTTACCGCTTACCATCGGGCCCAACCAATGGTACGGCCCACCGTTGGCTCGTTTGTCTATCTTGCAATAAAAAAAATATAAACCATAAATTTCTAAATTGTAAGTAATAGTAGGTACTAATCTAATATTGCTATTATACGATGTGCTCAACAAACTTACCTTCATATTTGGTAGGTATTGTATAATATCTGTTATTTTAATAAAAATATTTACCACACGTAGATGTGGTAAACTCACTGAACCGATTTAGTTATAAAACAAGCTAATATAAATCACAATGTATTGAGTAAATTGCAAGCCGTGTGCGTTGCGGTTGTGAATAAATTATTTTACCTAATCATATAAAAGATCTCTATGTACCTATGTAGCAAATCTTATAGCTACTTTGTTGTAAATTATTATTTACATATCACAGCACCACTGACAAAAATTATGAAAGAAAATATTGTGAAGAAAACTACACATTATTGAAGAACTCTTAAGAACTTTTCGTAAATCCCATATAAAGCCCCAATACACAATAGGTTTTTATTCACTATTTTTTACGGGTTAGAACTAAGTTAAGCAGTTTGAGCAATCTTCAATCAGTACCTTCTTTATGGAGGCGTATTGACGGATATTGTGATGCCAAATACCTGCCAGAGTGTAGGAACACCATAACTACATTGCAAGATTATAATAATATGTCAAGTGGAACCAATATTAGGTGTACATTTACTGTAAATGAATATGAAACCCGACCATGCTGTACCGATACACGATGATACCATAATTATTCATATCAATATTCAATTAGTTCAAATCATTGAAGATCTCGATAAATAAATCCATTCGAGTAATTAAGGTTATGTGATTAGTTAAAACCTAGAGTAAAGATCAAACGATGTAACGTAATACAGAAGGGCCTCTTTATTGTGTAAGCTCCATTTAGTTTCATAACTGATAGAAATCTAAAGTAACTTTCGAATGAGCACATCTATTTTAAGTAAAAGGTCTAGTTATAAAACCGACTGTTGGAAGTGATGATAAACGAGTATTTTGAGTTATTCATTATTTTAGTTTAGTTTAAACGTTGGTAAATTTCAAGCATAGAAGTAGTTGAAATATAATAAAATTGAAAAATAGAGCAACTCATAAATTAGTGCAATCTCATTTACACACACAATTTCCAAAAAAATCTTCACGGTACTCTAGTTGGCAGTTGCTTAATGGTACCCTTCGTTTCTGCTCGTCATTAGTGTGATGTAATTATAATACTATTGTGTAAATAATCTGAACCTTCCTTAATAATACGAAACTTATTTTCAATTCGAAGCACTAGTTTCTAAAATGAAACAGACCAAATGTGCAGCTTTATGTGACTCGTTCAGTTAGAGCGTTCAATTAATGTCATGTAGTGCCGATTGTTTATGATCTTTAGTAATCCTTACGAAACATTCTAGGTCCGGCCGCCGTTCCTTGCCATAAGATACAGCGTTATTAATGATATCATACCATATTACGTACTTAGTAAAATGATATTTTGTCTGTAGATGGCTGTACTTTGTAATTTAATGTGTTGGGTATTTTAACTAGATCAATATAACGAGTGGCTACAAGGACATAAGGAGGAGGAGGAGGATGTAGGCGCATGTGACGTGTCACGCCACTCTCCGTATCCACTTGTTTATTTTAGCCTCAACCAGGGTTCGGATATTGAGGGTGAGCGGTAGGAGGTTTTAGTGCGGTACAATTTCCAAATGCCTGCCCAAGTGAGGTGAGTGAGAGCCAGTGATTTCTTTTTACTAAAAAGGGATTATGAATTGAATTGCATCTCTACCAGTTACCTATTGTTTGGTATCATTATTATTAGTATCACATTTTTCAATGGTGAATGGTATTTTTAGCTTGACAAAACACTGCATTTTCAAACTTAAAATAATCTACAGCCTAGATATCTTAATATCTAATACGACCTTCGAAATGAAGTTTCAGAATTTTGAATGTGTTGCAATAATTGGTAAACACGGAAAACACTAGCCAACTAAACCAATCCAAATCGAGTTACATTACATTCGTCCTACATGATGTTCGCTGCAACTCGTACAAGGTAACAGATGATATCGCTCGTTAACGTTCTACACTTCTATAATTTAATAACAGACCGAACCAGCAGTTGCGCAAATGCAGATCCCGACAAGGTTCAGTTGAGATTCATCGATACACCGCAATCGATTGCAGAAATTATTGATCGATCTCAGTGCGTAACGCTTTAGAATAATCGACGCCTTAATTAGCTTTGAACCCGAATTATTGTGACGTAATAGGGCCTGAAATTTCATGGACAATACTTTGTTCATTTCGAATGTCGCAATTGTTGCGAGAACTGGTTCGGTAATCCGTCTTAACTGTATGTTAATTGCGAACCGTACGTCCGGTGATAACGCTTATAGCGATGGATTTAATTTGCGAATAGAACGCATAGAGAGGTTAGAGCAGCAGTCCCCTCCTCGGGCGACCTTCGCAGTCACATGATTGCGGAGCTTCGTCTGGTGATCCACTTTTCATGAACGCGTCGTGATCGTACGCAATACGAGTTTATTACGCCCTTCAACTAAACAGCATTTATCTAACATCGGAATCTTTACGGCTGGTACTTAGTGCATTAATTTATTAGTTTGCTCATTAGAAACTGTTTGGTAAGAGGAATTCTCGTCGGCCAGTGTCTTCCGAGTGTTTTTTCAACTGAATTATGAAATAGCGATCGGTGGTGTAGCAAATGGTCATGTTTTTGTGGTCGGTTACAGTATCGTTGTTTGAACAAGAGAAATCCAGTTTCGAGTACGTAATTCTAAATTCTCAATCAATTTAGAAGAAATTTAATACCGGTTGACAATGACTCATTGATGTTAGATACTTTTTGTGCTCATGTATTTTTTTCTTTGTTTTTCCATTTTTATACCTGATTTTAATTGTGATTAGAAAATTTTATTTTTTGGTCTTAGTCAAACTCGTTCTACCGCTTGAATTCCAAATAAAATTAAATGTTGGTGTTCTTTATAGCGATAAAGATTGACGGTACCTCATTGTCAAGTACAAAAGGTATCGTCGGGTCCCATTTTGCTTTCATTTAGAAATATTGACGTCATTGTGTATAACTATTTTAGAAAGTATTTTCAAATATTTAGGCTATTGAACAACACAACTACCTAGACATAAAATAAATTACGTATAGCTTTATCGTAAAGTGGTGTTCGCGTCGTAAAGCCTGCAAATTCAATTTGTAAATTTATATTGAATTGTATTTGATTACTTCGTCGATTTTCGCAGAAATCCAGACTTGCACAACGTCATCTTGTGCGTTACTTTGCGGTTGGTTACTTAAATATCTAACAAAACGTTACTTTGTTTCAATAAAGTGCCAATTTGTTTTGTGTCGCTCTAATAATTTACTCGCGACATCAACAAAACCTAATGAGTTTTTATTTTGTTTGCGAAGCTGCGGTTACGAAGTTATTACATAAAGTTCATTGCTAGTTTTTTGTTGTGTGTATGAAAGAAAATTGCAAATGAAATGTTTAACACTGTGGTTTAAAAAAAGTATTTCGAGAGAGCAATTTTGCTATAATGCACAATCTTGTAGGTATATTTTTGTCACACGATACATAATTACATACATACAAACCTCGATAATGTCAGAGAACACACAACAAACTTCAA
Source organism: Trilocha varians (assembly GCA_030269945.2). Classification (NCBI taxonomy): domain Eukaryota; kingdom Metazoa; phylum Arthropoda; class Insecta; order Lepidoptera; family Bombycidae; genus Trilocha; species Trilocha varians. Next base: position 3,751,458 of record AP028259.1, read on the forward strand.
AGACCGTCTACGTATAACCTTCTTGAACTCTCAGATGTTCTTTTCAAAAGAGATTTAATGAACATTGTATTGATGTTTCACATAACTACGGCAGCTTTGTGAACACTGGTAGCAGCTTGTATTAATATTAAGTTCACCAACAAAGAAACCTTTCATTTATTTAATGAGATTTATAAAGTTTTTCATTCATTAAAACAGATAGAGTTATGAGCTAGTTATATCAATTAATTATAAATAAAACCTTATAATGGTTGTCAACTAAAAAATATACAATTAAGAGGCACGATTGTTTACTGCCATATGTTACAAGTTGAATTACAACCGAGTTAGATTTCAATTGAAACAACTAGAGTATAAGGTTGAGAAAAAATGTTCTTACTGCTCACACAATACACACACATCGACACACTTTGAATTATATTATTATATTTTAGTTAATATATTTCACACCTAACTGCATTAATGCTATCAATATTGCCGATTTTTACAAGTGAATAAATAATATAGAAATGTTTGATTGTAATTATGTCAGAATACATTTGTTAGTTAGGATATGAATTGAATATCGTATTTCAATTTATAAATAACTAGCTTTTGCCCGCGACTTCGTTCGCGTGGACTTCAGGTTAGTCCCGTATTATCAAAAATTGCCTATGTGTTATTCTGATGTATAAGCTATATTGTGGTAAAGTTTCATTCAAATCCATTCAGTAGTTTTTACGTGAAAGAGTAACAAACATCCATCCATACATACAAACTTTCACCTTTATAATATTATTATGATGCATAATAAGTAGACCTAATATGATCAAATTAACATTGAACAGGTACTGATATTGGCCCACTACCTACTTCAAAGTAAATGATAACTTTTCGATAATAATGATGCAACACTAGAACGTACAGTTAACCTTTAACCAGCACACTTAACTAAGTAACGGAAACGGAAAACTAAAGTAAGTTATTACCATTGAATTTGTTTATTTTTCCTATAAATCAATCAGCATTTCCTTACATTTTTATAGCTTACAGATTAATACCCAGGAGCGTTATGACGAAACTGGGTCAATTACTGGTAAATAGAGCCAAAGTTGTTTTTACGCAACATCCTCTTAAATTGATGGTATTCTATAGTTTTACAAGTTTTAATAGTTGTATGACTTGTCCTATGTGAAGGTCGCATTCCTTCGGATCTCCGGTCCGGATATTATTGTCACATTAGAAGAAAACAGAGGTATTAATCAATGTAAAAATGCTAAAATTCAATATAAGGGCTGGGTACTAAAGTGGTACCATAGCAAAACTGAAATGATGATATAATAAACTTATACAGACACTCGCGGTTTTCTACAAAACTTTCATGCATTTTCAACGGGTTCTTACCGCGATCGCAAACGTCATGATCACGAGAAGACTGGATAAAGGAAGAGAGAACGATAAAAGAGGGTAGACATATTTGTTTGCTCTTAAATCGACCCGCAGTATCCAGTCTTCTCGTGATCATGACGTTTGCAACAACGTTGAAATATCGAGACAACTCACTTAATTAAATATCGCGGTAAGAACCCGTTGAAAATGCATGAAAGTATGATGATATAATTTCAAATAACTTCTCAAAACGTTTCATTTTATACCATAATATAATAGATTAGGTATATTATTTAAAAGAAACTGTTATAATATAAATCAGAAATCTGGTCACACAGCCATGGCACTTAAAAACCCCATCAAATATAATTGGTAGAGCTTAAACAACCATGACAGTGAATAATGTTAATAAAGAAACTTATCGTTTACCCGAATCACGAACCAATTACGTCCGAGATAAACTTAAAAAGGTAATACAATTTCAACTTTGCCTCGTTGCTTCACTCACGTATAACTCCCAAATCAGTTCTTTTCCCATTTGGACAGATTTCAAACAAAAAGAACGGAGGTATTTTACCATCTTGCGTAACATCTTCTGCTGTACGTTGTTTCGTAACATTACTCTTACTCTTTACGGAAAATAAACCAATAAAAGTAAGGTAAACCGGAAAATAACCTATCATTAACTTCGGCTCTACTTTGGGTAAAACAAACTTTCTATGCATATTATACATGCAATTTTTTGATTAAATTCATACAAGTATGTAACGCATTTTACCACAAATTGAGATCGAAATTGATGGTTATAATAAAATTTAAAAGTAGAATATCGAAATGATAGACCCCTGCAACACAGTAGTGTATTAAACAGAATAATTTTATAATTCTCTCAAGAACTCGCGCAGAATGATTTAGGAATTACAGTAATTGAAACCATATTGTTATTAGGTACTGAGTCATGCAAACGAGTAAACGGTCTAACTGATGGAAAGCAGTTACCGTTGCCCAGGAATTCCCGCACAGCAAAGCTATCTTTTTAAATATATTAGGCGTGACAATGATGAAAAATGTAATAGATATGTATGCAAATTAATTATAACATAGTTGTTGTTGAATGATGCCACAAAGTACATTATATTATACAATATTCAACTTTAATATCTACATAATATACCTACAAATATTATATGTTCATGACATATTTAGTCAATATGCACATGTAAATTATACACTGGTTGTGTACGTGTTGGTTGAAGGAAATCCTATACATATTCAATTGAAGTGATTTATAGATAGCCAAAAACGAAATCCACTTAATTACATTTACAGTTGGACGTATTTAATTAAGTTAATGTGTGACCATAAAACCCCAAATAAATAATGTTTGCATTGAAATAATGTAAATGTAATCAAATAGTCCATGATTACTTCATATGTAAGACCCGTTCTTTAAGCACGTGAGCAGTAAACCACTGAAATCAACTGACATTTCAAAACGGATACAATGTGGACCTTGTGGAAGTCTAGAATTTGTGTATGTTTAAAAGACATTACAACAAGAGAATCTAGTTATTTTCAGTCGTGAGCTTGGATAATGTCACCCTGCAATTTAGTGAAACCACATTTAATCATTGTCATTAGGAAAATTCTACCTACATATGTAGGCATTTCTCTAATATACGTGGATACTTACGATATATGAAACATCTCTGATATTACTTTCATGCATTTTCAACAGGTTCTTTAATTAAGCGAGAAAGAAGGTACACAGATTTTTTTGCTCTTAAATCGACCCGCAGTATCCGGTCTTCTCGTGATCATGACGTTTGCAACAACGTTGAAATATCGAGACAACTCAATTAATTAAATATCGTGGTAAGAACCCGTTGAAAATGCATGAAAGTATTATAGAAAACCGCGAGTGTCTGAATAAGTTTATCTCTGATATTAGATATGTAACCATGTGAAGAATGTAAATTATAATTCATGACTTTAATATTGTCCGGTTAGTTTAAACTAAAAGTCTTAACGAGGTGTGACAATAGTGTTGCTTTACATAACAAAAGATATAATAGAAGTGTAAAAGAAAACATGTGAACTAGTATTGTGTTAGTAGAAACTGATAAAACTAAATGAACACTATTTGATAGAGTGAATACTTTATTAAAATTTGTTTGTTAAGAATTCCGGTAAACAAATGACATAAGTGAATGTTTAGAAATCTGGGTTATTTTCCGGAACCTGACAACTTAGAATTAATTAATATAAAAACAAAACATGATTAACAAATCCTTGATAAGTAACAAACATAACGGCAACAGGTGTACAACACATAAAACTAGTAAAAATCAACTGAGCATAATTTGTTCTTTGAATTAATTTCAATGAGACTACCGCTAATTGGTTTAAAATTGATACTGGTTACAAATAAGGTCAATGTCGTGCAGTTCAACTATTTACACATGGACACATGCCGGTGTTGATTGACTCGGTGACAGCAAAAAATATTGGAACGACCGCGCCTAAATGCAACACCTCATTCGCAGAAATGCACAGAAGGAATGCGAATACTAATGGCTTTAGTCACTCAATGTGAAATTCGCTATCGTAAAATAAAATTAAACTCGTACAGGCAAGTGAAATGATTATTCAAAAATATACTTTTAGAAAATTGAAAGTTATTTTCAAAAACTTGATTCTATCTGATGATTCTATGCCTACGTGACTATTTCGTTTAATAGAGAGACTTTTATTTTTTTTAGTAATTATTTTTATAGTCATTAATATTTATATAATCAAAATGTATTTTTTCTTTTTTTACTTTCTTTTACTTTATTCATTAATGATGATGTGTTTTATATCCATTCTGGATACATAGGTACCTAACAAGAACACCCAATTGTTCTTTGAAGTTATTTAATTCCAACATCACGTCTTATACAAGATCTGAAATAATCGAAGGAGCATTAGAAGCACATACTGATTGGCCATTATGTGCTTTTAGCGACCTCATTGGTTCATTTGATTAATGATAAGCTTGTCTTGGTTGTCCCGGGGCGTGTATTGCGACACTCGATTCAGTATTAGATTGACCTCGGTCTACATAGCTGTTACAGGTCGTGTGTGGGCCATTTAGATTAACATTACATGTGTTCGATGGAGATGACTGCGTTTAATTTTCGATTCCAGGATCTAATGTTAACGTGTGGTATTTGTATTGTTAAAAGGCTTCGCTTTTCATTTAAACTGAAAAATGTATTGAAACTTTTTTAATATAAAATATCAGCAAATGATAGTTGACCATCGAAAAAAATCGTTGACAGTAGAGATTGCTGCGATTAATTATTGATTTTAGGATCTTATGTCAACGCGTGGTTACAAAACATCAACTAATTCGCATCAGGTGGGATATAGGCTCGTTTATCTATCAAGTATTTGAGGAGTTCTCTTATAAATAGTTTCTATACTCTCAATGATGTCTGTTATGTATTAGATTTAAAAAGTGTAAGGAATTGTTGAGGAACCAAATAAAAAAAAGTATTTTTTTGTTTAAAAGAACAGCAAAAAATATTAGGTTGACCATTTATTAAATCACGTGATGATAGTAAAAGCATTGTTAATTAAAAACGAAATTCATATAGTTACACCTTCAAAAAGAAACGGGGCGCTATAAACATGTTACATAATCGAAGACGTCATCAAATTACATCCGAGAAAAAAGTGGTGTTTAAGAATAATTTGAGATTCATAATAACATGATGTTACCGCATCGGACATTACGTGTAATTTCTGTACCACTTACACTGTCACTACTAACAGGCTCAGACTCAAGTTAGTAAGACGTGAACTCTATTGAACTGATTGATACGCAAAACTCGTGTTACATACATACATACTGTTTTCCGTGTGTAAATTTTGTTAGTGTATGTCAAGTATAAGCAAATGTTATAATTGGTTTAAATTGTGATTGATATTATGACCCTATCAGGTCTTCACTATACAGGCCAGGCCTAGTATGAGGGCCACTGGAAACATATTATTTGTATAATAGTTTTGTAAAACGAAAGTGATGTTACGGTATTGTTAGAAAATATACTTTCTCTTTTGTATTTATACTCTTATTTAACTTTATTACCAACTCATATTTTCATGTGTAAACAAATAATAAATAAATAAAAAATAAAAATGTTATATTTTTTAATTGCTTGTTTTTTTTCAAAACAATTGTCATGTGTATGGACATATGAGTTTTATGAGTTAAATCCTCTAAATATATGCTTTCATCGACACCGAACAGATAAAACCCTAGGATTCTGGTGAATCTAGCCAATGTTATAACATTGTCAAGCATAGTTAATTAAAAAAGGTAAAAAAAAGGTTTACTAAATTAGGTTTAGTAATTACTAATATCTAGTAAAATAATAAAGTACACTTCCGATCTACAATAATTTAACTCGACACGACTACGCGAAACAAATTCCCCAATCATAAAAGTTATGCTTAAAATGCGTGAATGCCTATCAATCGGATATTATGACAAATCACTCAAATTACCCGTAACAATTTGACAGTGAAATATAAATTATCAGGCCACGTGTATGTTAGACAATAATGGTATGGACATTAGACAGTGTTTGAGTAATATATTATTAGTTATCACGACATTTTGACGGGTTCTTATAGAAATTTCTTATTAAAAGGGCTTGGCATGTTACGCACGATATTTGGATTTATAAGATCATGCTTGATAGTTTCGTTAGATAATTCGCAACCTAGTTTCAAAAATATGCCTATTGATGTGTTGACATAGTCGTGGTGGCCAAGTGGTCGAAGCGCGTCCTTCCGTACGGGAGGTCGCGGGTTCAAATACGGCCGGCTTGTACCTCTAAATCTAAATGTGAAAAAGATTTATGTGCCATTTTTCACAACACCACTGGCTAAAAACGGTGAAGGAAAACTGAACTGTGAACTGTGAACTCCCCAATCCGCACTGGGCAAGCGTGGTGGACTATGCCTAATCCCTCTTCTGAGGAGACCTGAGCCCAACAGTGGGCAGTAATGGGTTTGTACAGTACAGTACAGATGCGTTGAATCATTCCATATTCAACAAAACCATTATAATTCTTAACTGCAGAACCCTATGAAATCAATACTGGAGAGATTCAATAATCATGCTGTCCCACTTGTAACCACACTCTTACAACTGCTATATAATATTCAAAACGTTTGATTACCAAATAACAAACAACTAGAGACAATGTAGAGTGCATGCAATCGCGAGCACACACTTAACTAATAGTATAGGATATAATAAAATAGTCATTAGTTTAAAACAACACAGCGTTTGAAAACGTTTTAATCGTGACTGTAAAAGTGCATTGCTACATTACATTATTCTGCCGTGGTATAACTAAAATGCTGTTAACCGTCTCTTCTTTTTTGATTTTAAGGAATGCGCTAAAATAATTATATCGAACTGTATTCTCGGTATCTTTATTCGTTTCTGTAAAATAAATTAATATAATTATCGTTGAAAAGTAGCATCGGTTTAAAGTCTTGCAGCAGCTTTTAATTGTATACTAAAAATATGTTTTGTCATTAAAACGACATTTTAGTTCTACCACAGCAGTATTGTACGTTTAACTATCAAAATTGTTTATGATCCTCGCTCAGTAATTGACCTCATTTTGTGTAACAACAATGAGACAATACACGGTCTGTATGCAAATAACATGTGTCTAGAACATTCTGAATACAACCTAGTTTAAATGTCAGCCTTAGATCTATTATGGACAGTGCAACACTAAAACACATCCAAATTAATAACTAGGAAATAATTATCTCCATAAATACTCGTATTGAAATAATCACTACCTGTTGACCAACTAATAAACATCCATAAATTATCTTAAAGTGTACTTAGGTTTCGATTAATTTTAAATGAATGTCTATCTTAGTCATAATATCAAATTTCAATTACGTTGTGCAGAAGTATTTTTGTAATGATAGCAAAAAAAGTATCTAGTCATTATGTTTTGAAAAGTAACTCAGGTGCATCATTGGCTAAAGTATGTTTGTTCTAACCGATCTTAGAAATCTTACTCCTCTTACTTATTTATAAATAATTACGTGTGTTCAATATGTTCTTCAAATGATTGTGAAAATATTAAGATATCATCAATGTAATTTTCTGTAAAGTCTTTCAAGTTGTTATTTCTTAATATATTTGATAAAATTCTTTGGAAGATGGCAGGTGATGTTTTCAGTCCAAATGGTAGGCAGGTCCATTGATAATGTCCATCCTGTGTGACGAATCCTGTCTTTTGCCTGTCCTCAACACGTAGTGGTATGGACCAAAATGCGGAATTTATGTCCAATGTGGTAAAATATTTACAATTTCTTGCTTTAATTATCAAGTCGCTTATCAATGGGAATGGCTGTGCTTGTGGTATGACTATTTTGTTTAGTTCACGAAAATCAATACAAAGTCTCGATTTTGTATTTTCGTCTCTTTTAAATGCCAAGGTAACTGGTGCAGCAAAGGGGCTGTATGATTCCTCAATCAAGTTATTTTTTAGTAAATTAGCTACCTGTTTTTCTATTTCCATTTTGTCTTCTATTATGCAACGATAAGGTCTTTTGCTGCAGTACTTATCTACCAGTAAGTCTATCCGGGCTTCATATTCTGTAACAGTACCTACATCGTATTTGTCTTTGGCAAATACAGTACTATAATTATCTATTAAATTTTGTATTTGAGTTTTTTTGATATTGTCTAAGTGATGTAGATTTGTTATAAAGTCGTTTTTACTAACATGCTCGTTAAAATTGATTTTAACTGCTTCTATCTTTTCTAATAAATTCATTGTATCTATCTTCCTCTTTGTCTTTTGTTGTATTTTTAGATCTTCATCTTGAGCTAATTTAAATTTTTTGATCATATCTAGTCCTATAATGAAATCTTCAAAATCAAGTTTGTCTATAATAAAAACATCAACATATTCTTCTATATCAAAAATCTTTACTTTTATTCTTATTAAACCTTTTGTGTATGTCACACCATTGACCGTTCTTAATAATATTCTATTTTTATCCTCTGAATCATTCTGTATTTTAACTAATCTTTTGTTTATTAGAGAGACTTGTGAGCCTGAATCATATGTTCCATTTATTTGTATTTTGTCTTCTAATAACTTGCTCTGAAATACGACCTTGTTGAAGCCGCTGTACCTTATTACCAGTATTGGCCTCAGCCGGTTCTCGATAATGGTCATGTAACGCTCTACTGGGACCGATCTATTATCACTGACAGGACTATTGTTGCCAATAAGCCTGACATAGTGATAATAGATCGGGACGCGCATCGGGCAGTGCTGATCGATGTCACCATTCCGCATGACGAGAACCTTGTGAAGGCAGAAAAAGAAAAACAGCTAAAATATTTGGACTTGGCCCACGAGGTGACCGACATGTGGCGTGTTGAATCGACCATCATTGTTCCGATCGTTGTATCTGTGCACGGTCTAATAGCGAAAAGCTTCGACCGTCATCTTGAGAAGCTTTCGCTCCCCAGCTGGGTAAAGGGCTTGATTCAGAAGGCGGTCGTTCTTGACACGACACGTATTGTGAGGAGGTTCCTCTCTTTTGAGCCCTGACCACTGATGGCTTGGGTCGTAGACCTCGTCTTCAGTGGGCCTCTGTTTTTTATATTGTATTTTTAAATTTTATTCCTTTGTTAATTTTTTTAAAAATATAATGTAAAAAATAAGTGTAAATAAATGAATACAGATTAAAATAAAATAAAATTAGCCTTTATTACTGTTACAATTACATTTTAAAAACTATAAATATGTTGACATTTGTCATCTAAAGTTAAGGATGTGTAACAGGATAAAGAAAAGTGGACCAAAACAGTTACAGAATGGGTACCATTACCAAGAGACGAAAAAAGGAGCAAAGGACGGCAAATTAAACGCTGGGAGGATGACTTTCGGAAAGTAGCAGGACCAGATTGGATTCGGGTGGCAAAGATCGGAGAGCGTGGAAGAATTTAGAGGAGGCCTTTGTCGAAAGGCAAACTGTTACACATCCTTATAAATAATTAAGAAACTAATAATATGAAAATTTTACTTCATAATAATTGACATGAATTATATTAACACTGCAAGCTTTTAACTCAACAAGACAGTGGATACTGATGGATTAAGAGGTATTTACCCACTCGTTATCAGCACCTACATTACAAATAACAATTCTTTTTTTTCTTTAAACAAAAGGTACATACATATTTTAGTATGCTTATTTGAAAAAATAATAATGCAATACTTTAAATACAAGAAATTCCTTCCTTAAAAGCTCATAGTCTTAACCTTTTCGCTTGACAAAGACACACAAAACTGATAAGTAAGATAAAACGAACTTCACATAACAGTGCGAAAACACGAAGTAATATTTCAATTATGAATAGACAACAATAGAGTTGCTCACAACAATGGACCGCGTGGACTTTTATACGTACGTGTGTCATAATCCGGACCACGTTCTGCGGATGTTGTTGCCATCGTTCGCGAATCACATGATCGCATTCATATAAGTTCACACGGCTATTGATGTAACGTCTTTAAACGTGTACTTAGTAACGTTTAATACTTAAACCATAATTATATTAATGTGACGTAATGGTTTCTATTGTTTGAATTTGGTGTTGTGTGATCTATTATTTGTTATCTAGGGAAAAATGTTTACTTCGGTAATCAAGTTTTTTCTTGTATCTAGGTGACAGTGTCACGTGTTTTCTGATTGATTGACTGTAATTAATGCAGCGTTAATACTGGTTTTCTTCTTAAATAAGAGCTGATTTAAAAGAATTTAGCTTTATGGTAAAATATAGTAGATGATAAAAGACCGTAAAGCCGCAAGTTACTTCTTTTCGTAATTATGAAGTAAGCTTTACAATGTCATTTTAAAATTTTTCATAAATACCAATACCGTTTTGAGCTCTGTGAATTGCTTTTCAAATAAATTGGCACAGTTTTTGCAAACTGTTTCAAATAACATTTAATCGCAATTAATTTGCAATCCATAATTGTAGACGCCTAAAAACTGCAAGGCACAACTCAAAAACAAGAACTTACGATTACTTAATGTTAAATGAGATTTTTAAAATTTATAGACTAGTTTTTGATTAAACCACAATTTGTAAATATATGTTGTAACTATAAGATTTATCGTTTTTTAAATACCTAGAAAATAAGGAAAAGAAGAGGAAATTCAAATAAATATCGCAATGATTCTTTTTTATTTAAAACAGATAATTTTCACTTTTTTTAATTACTTTTGTGTGTTTTCTTGTAAAAATAGTACTTGTGCGATCATAACTCGGATTAAATCTCGGAATAAGCAAGGAATAAAAACATAAATCCAAATCGCCAATGACTCGATCGTAACCTCATCACGTGATTAAATCGATTATTAATCAGAAGCGAAAGCCGAAAAATCAGCAAGAATTTTATGAGTTGATGTATTTCGTAACGATTTAGTGTTTTAGATGTACACTGATCACAGCCTTTCTAGATGGCGGTCGGACTGGTTCTCCTTCGAATAATTAAGCTATCATACGAACACATTACTGCGAACTTACTTTCACTCTTATTTTGATACTGTTGTCCTTTGATCAAATAAAAATAGAGACTCAATTAGATCGTAAAAATAAACAATTAACAGCACTTCTCTTAGCGACCGTCATTTCATATTCATGTTATTTGGTGTCTCATTATTCTTTGTAACAAAAGTGTTCCTTATTTTTATGTGACATAGACTTTATTTTCCACTACACTTGTGATAAAATGTATTTTTTCATATCTAAGGTTTTTGTGTGAAGAATATTATATTTAGAAATACTAGTTTCTCATGCTTTGTTCGAGACTTTATATCTTGTTATATTTAATCGAAGTGCTTGCCCGTTTGAGTTAGATTTTTCATTTCGGTACGACCTGAGCTCACAATTCGAGTTCTTTTTTAATTTTAGATAAGTATATTTTAGGATCCCGGCAACCTAACTATGAATATATAACATAACTTTGTGTTTTCACAACAGTTGAATTCAAATCTGTTGAAATGTAGGTTGCTGATGTTAATTATACAGGAATATCTGTTGATATCTTCTATCTGAATATCTTCTGCTTTCGACAAGCGGCTGTATCTTCTTTATGAAATAAAAGTTGTTTTTTTTTGTTGTTAAAACGAAAAACACGATCTCTGGTAAATTATATATTTGGTTTCATTTTAAGTAAAAAGGGATATAAATTTACCTTTTTTTTTTAAATTCCCTACGTTCGATACGTTTTTACAATTGAATTTCGATTTGATGATTATAAATCTAATATATAAAATTCTCGTGTCACGGTGTTCGAACTTGAACTCCTCCGAAACGGCTCGACCGATTTTGATGAAATTTTTTGTGCTTATCCGGTACCTATGAGAATCGGCCAACATCTATTTTTCATCCCCTAAATGTTAGGGGTAGTCCACCCCTAATTTTTTTTTTCGGCGCAGACGAAGTAGCGCGAGTCAGCTAGTTACTTATAAAAAATTCAAAATGCAAAAAATCGAATTTTGTATTTATAAATATTAAAGTAATACGAAAATAGTATTAACTGCTAATTGGATCTCTCTTTTCATTAAAATACCTAGACATATCTTGTTTACGATTACACGTATCAACAGCGTAAACTATTAAAGAATTTCCTTTAATTAATTCTCATAAGTGGGTGTATATAACTTTTACTTGACCAGTTTTAAAAGAAACTTGGTATATTCATCTTTAAATCGTATACACCAGTCTCAATATTACATAAAGAACTATTAGAGAGGTCAGTTTATAAAATCACGTGGTTCTATTGTGAAAGGTGAATCTAAAGTGAGAGAAATCTCTGTTATTCGCAACTTTATTGATATATGTATGGAAAAAGTGGTAATGTTTAGTGTAGTATGTGATTTATGATCCAACAACATGAGATGTATGAGATAGACAACCATGGTCATGTTATGTTAGAAGAACAATATAAATTGATGGGCGTGATAAGTATCTGTACAATGTTGTTGATTCGAATGTGCAGTATCTAGGTTTAATTACTTTAAACGTTAAATTTAATTGTTTAAATTATGTTCTGAAAGTAATTTAGGACAGTAATAAAAACATTTCCTCCACTTAGGAGACCAAAGTCCAGAGATCAATAGTGAGTGGGCAGAAATGAGTGGTTAAGGTAGAGTACAGTAGAACACTGGCAGTGCGTAATGATAACGGAATCATAAACAGTGAATACTGACACCTAATGGAAATCTCCATAAGATGTCATAGCATACGATGGTTTTTTTTCAGAAATATAATAATTTTAACTTAAGTAATGGAAACTTGAGAGTAAATCTCGGTATGCCATAAATATTAAATGTATTTTTTATAGTAGTATATCGAGGGTGTAGTGCTAAAACCCAATAAGTGTCAAAACAATCTAAAAATCCTTTTTTAGTCTATCTTGATCAGTTTTTTGCATTCTTTCTAGTAGTGTAATCAAATAAGAAGAATTCAGCGTAAAGAAAGTTAGTTGACGTAAAAACCCAATAAATTCCCCTTGTGTAGCTTGTTTAGAAACTTTAACTTTGAACATTTCAAAAGTAACAATTTTACACTTATTGGGTTTTAGCACTATACCCTCGATATAAGTTCTGAGCTGGTCACAAAGATGAAATATGACAAGGCAACAATGGCTTTATTGTTATTAAAAAATTCTAAAGTACTTCGTTTACTAGCTGTATTGTATCAAAATAGTCAACAAATTGAATGATAATGACAGTAACATTTTAAAAGCATCGCAAACATTGAACCTAAGCACGTTGCGAAATTCTAATTTATGAATTCCATTGAAATGCATCGGGTTGATAAATATCTATGTACTAAAGTTAATTCGATGACCGTATCTATGTCGCAAAGTGACACAGATAAGCAGACTGATTTATCGCAACCGTTGCTCGTTCAGGATACAGTTTGAATAAAAAACTGAAGTTGCATCTTGCGAAAAACATTGCATGACGAGCGTCACAAAATAAATCGATGCGATTCGTTTGCAGCAATCTAAACAAATTATCCGATACGATCACATAACAATCGATTATTGTTATCGATACTAAGATTATGAATGTGTTGGGAAAGTGATCATTCGTCCGTACTGATTCGAATTAGTGTAATAAAATATTTGTCAACTAGCAGTTGATTAGGCGTCAAATTGGCTTTTAGCGTGTCTTTTCAGGGGGTCTTTTCTTGTTTCAACAGTGCTGTTTTTCTTTACTTTCGTGATGAAAGCCTTACATTTATTTGAAATCTTCGATATATTTTCTGCAGTCATTTATGTTTCAACGACGTGTAACTCGATTAATTGATTGATTGATTGATTGATATTTTTTAAGAAGAAATTAAGAATGAATAAATCATCCATAGAATCTTTTTTTTTTCAAAACTATCTTTGTTTAGTTAATTCATAATATTTTTTGTATTATAAATAATTAAGTAAACAAAATTAATATAATAAAATAACAGAATAATTTACAATCATTTCAAGATATTTGGTACATAGATATTTGTATCTACAAAACCTAAAATTTCTGGAAAGAAGATAATAAATGTTTGACATAACAAAACCTACTAAACTTTAACTTATAATAAATAAGTTTAAGTTTTCTTCAAAAACAGTACAAAATCAATACAAAATTATTAAATACAAGATTACAAATATCTTGTGGTCTTTCAAAATAAAACGAAGAAGTAAATTATAACGTTATCAGGGTTTTAAAACAAGAAATAAGGTTGCACCTAACTCAGATCAGCGGTTCATTACAACTTACAAAAATATGAGATAATTAACTATTTGTGGTTTTCATTTGTTAAAAATTAGACTAGAGATTGGTCGGTCAGATACTTGTTTTAGTGCACGTTCGTTAGATGCCCTCTAAGTATTTACACAATTTATTCAGACACTCGCGGTTTTCTATAATACTTTCATGCATTATTTAATTAATTAAATATCGCGGTAAGAACTCGTTGAAAATGCATGAAAGTATTTACACAATTGTTTTCCTAATTCAAGTGTACTTCTTCACTTACAACATGTTTCAGAACACTTTGGACAACTATAGACTTTTAGACCTTTTTTTGTAACAGTCGGTGTAAAAGCATCAAATACCTTCATTACCAAACATTGCGATATGTTAATTATTTTTACCCAAACAACTAAAAAAAAAGTAATTAATTGTTTTTATTGAATTTTACTTTGTAAGCAATTTGTTCTGTTACTGTTATAGTTACCCCACAAATCGCTGTAAAGATAGAAGGTTGCGCATGTTCTTGCGCCGTTCGGAGGGCGGCCGTACTTTCATCAAGCTTGAACGCGTCGCCACCACCGTCTGCCATCAGTGCCTACCACGGCGCGCCTTCGACTGGTCGCGCACCAAGTAATGGACATCACGTACTGACTGTGAACCGTGATATATTGTGATCAAGTTGACTTATTTTGTGAATAGTGTTTAGCAAATTCAAAATGATTGTCAGGTAAGACCTAAGTTGATATATTTGTTACTATGACAAAACGTTTCTAAGATTTATTCTTAATACAAAATTTTAAAAATTAAATACGATACATTCTTAAACATCACTAGCTCCTGACCTATTTAAACATAGACGCACCCGTTGAACTCTTTTATATGGAACGAAACAAAACCGTAGCGTCTACGATCCTAAGCTACGACAATAGCGTAGCGGTCTATTGTAACTTTGTATTATTTATCATAATAAATTGTATTTGAGGTGTGAACTTTTATTTATCAGTTTAAACTGTGTCTTTAGGTCAAAAGAAAGCGTGTTTCGGAACCAGAATGTTTGGAATAAGTATTATTATACCAGAAATCTACAAAAATTTAACGAATTAACCGTAAATTTGATGGAATGCAATGTCATTAGCTATAAATTGTTAATTAAATTAATCTACAGTTAGGTTTGAGTTATAAAACATGGATGCTAACTTTCAGTCTTCCTAATGACTAATCATGACTTTGTCCCGGAAATCATTGTTTTAGATTACGCTCCCTTAGCTTATTTAAAAAATATTATAATGATGAATAACGAAATGCTCTTTTGTATTATAATATAAGAGTAACAATACCAAGCATCTAAAGGCCAATAAATAAAATAGACATTGCCTAAATTATGATATTAATTTGTAATTTGTGGAAACTTTGTTGGTCTCTGTATTATTATTATTCATAAAATTATCTGTAACTTTATGACTGTTTGTTTCCCAAATAAATAAATAAATATTTCTTGGGGCAATATATTTTTAGTTGTATTTAAATTTATAACCATATTTAATAAAGGATTCCGACAACCTTTGAGAGGATAGTTAAAAATGAGTCAGAACGAAATAGAGAGAAAATAGATAAATTAATATATAGAGAAAATAGCTTCTAAATATTTTATGAACTCTACTTGTTCAAAAGGAGATTGAATTGTAATGCAATATTGTATGCATAATTGTATGCATACAATATTGCATTCTGCATTGAAATAGGTATTTTTAATATAAACCCTGATTATTACGAAAAAATCATGTATAGTAGTTCAAACGTTTGGGCTTTACTTTTATTGTACAAACAACCTATTTGGTATCAAATTAATATGTTTTCAGATTTTAATATCATGCTGTTAATTTATTACAGGTTAACTTTAGTTTAGTTTATTCATAACTACGAACTTAAGAAATATAAATTTACGAAATCTTCAAAAATAACATAAAAGTAAAAAAAAACCTTCCTAATTTTAAGCATGTTAACATTATTATTCTCATTTTATACAACTAAATTAGTTCGACCTTGAATTACTTATTTAAAAAGTAAAAGTTTTTGAGTTAAATAATTAGTATTCAAAAAATAAGATATTCTGAGTAATTAGTGAGTTTCTAAACATATTTTACGTAATAACTCCGTTTTTGACCTGTTTTATATTTTACTTACACTATTACTAAACGGGTTCTTACCACGATTATTTTTAATTGCTCTTAAATGACCTACCCGCAGTTCCTCAGTCTTCCCGTGATCATGACGCTTGAAACAGTGCTGAAATATCGGGACCGCTCATTTAAAAATAATCGTGGTAAGAACCCGTTTAGTAATAGTATAAGTGATGTAGATAACCGCGAGTGTTTAAAGAAATTTGTTTTATATTTATTTTATTTTAAAGCGTTTTAGTTGTAGACATATGACTGTACGGTTTTAACTTATAGCATTTTAGTTACATGACATTTTTTCAGACAATTATTGATATTACAACACATCAGCACTTATGGCAATATCCATCAGTGAAAGTAAATAAAATAGACAACAGCATTGAATTCCAACTTTTGTATACAGATTTCATTCAAACACAGAAAAAACCTTAGCTTTTGTTGGTTTTAATTTCACTACGATAGAATATTTCGTAATTATAGTTGAATCCATATTGATTTTAGAAATGAAAAAATGAGTCACCTAATTTGGTATTTTTACGCATAACCCACATATAGAAAATAACGTGAAGACTGGTATACTTTAATAGCTATGAAAATAAAAGTTAACTAACACTTTTGTAGCAAAGAATCATACTTTAAAAAAACTTGAGAGGTGTCATGGGACACTCGAATAGAACGCAGTTCCTTTCGATTAAAAGGTATAAAAAATATTTCCTTTAGTAACGCGCGATAAGGAACATGTTTTAAAAGATATTGATTACAGCGAAATCTAGCGATAATCATCTAAAACAAAATAAGGAACGTGTTTTAAAAGATTTTGATCACAGCGCTATCTAGCGATAATCATCTAAAACAAAATAAGGAACGTGTTTTAAAAGATTTTGATCACAGCGCTATCTAGCGATAATCATCTAAAACAAAAAAAGTGTCGTGACAACTTTTCGTAAGAATTTTTTCCGTCTAGCCCCCTTTCACAACGCGCGATAAGGAACTTCGTTCCAAAAATCTGATGTACAATACTGTGTACAATACGACGCGGTAATACACTACGGACTACAGTCTCAAAGAATATGCTATAATGCAGAAATAGATATGAACACACTGTCCTATGCGACAAAATTTCATTGTAAATATTCCGTTGTAAAATATTCATGCACACGCTTAAGCTGTAAAATGCAATAGGCATTTAAATGTTCTTGAATCACCGTTGCAATTAATTATTTTACGTCTAATTCATTCTCCAATGTACTCCCATCTGGGATTATTTTATGTAAACGTAACTGTAAAGATACAACCTAAAGACACTTATAAATGCTAAATTATTTCGTTCATACTTCTGTATCATCTCTTTACATAACACTACCTACAATAAAATTCAAATATCTCTGAAACATCACAATGTAAAGTCAAAGTTATCAGTTGTATCAAATCATCATAAATTAATTAAAACTATGTTTTCTTTTCTCGTATGGTCATTATAATGATCACGCAACGAGCAAGGCGAGACGACCTCAGTTGTGCAATCATTTTATAATCATCAGAAATGACTCCAAAAATAGATTAGATTAAGCGACATTTTGCGTAAATGATTATAGGTTCAACGGCCTAGTAGATATTACATAGAAAAGGGATTTTTAGTATCTCTGGTGATTCGTAAAGCTTACTCAAATATTTACAAGCCATTATGCTGGAAAGGTTATAATAATGACGGAAAGCATAAATTATAATATAATTACACTTAATGGCCTAAGAAAGTACTTTTGCGAACTTATGACCTACCATTAAAAAGGAAATAAAATTAAAATTATCGTATTGTATTGCTGTAATAGTGTGTATAATTAAAATAGCCATTTGGAAAATCACAAGTCAAAGCATATCCAAAGTTTATATGGTAATAAAAGTTCTTGAACATGAACGAAATGCTATATCAAGTAAAAAATGAGAAACACGTTTAGCCCAGATAGGTGACACCGCACCGCACCGGTTACTGATGCATACTCAATACACTCGAAAGAAAGCGAAAGCTCACACACTCGCCTTCGACAATTTAGATAAATGTGTTCTGTATTCTCTATACAACTCGAGTCTTGTAATGTCCAAATGTAATATCGACGTAACATTTAATAGTTCTCTCTTTGAAATAGTTTGAATCGATGATGTTCATTTAACAGCCTGGGGTCATAGAACTACGTAACTTTAAGATTAACAGAGGGATATTCCCTACGCTTTTATTTATGCCTATATATGACGTAGAAGTGATGAAAAAAACTGATTATATTCACTTTAACATCATCATTTGCAAGTCATTGCTCTAAGCTAAAAATATTTGATACAAAGAAATAAACATTTGTAAACAAAGTTCAAGTATTTAGTGCCATTAGCATTAATAAACTCAAGGTTAACGCATTTTGAAAATTGCTATATGATGAAAGATGCACTTGCTAAAACTGACCAAGACATTCTTAGTCAACATTATGTAACTCTACAGTAATCTAAACGAACATTTGGTAAACGCCAATGTCAAATGTTTATCCAAATGTTACGATTATAGTTTAGTTTTTTCTACATATTTTTACTTCTTTTAATAATTTTATTTTTATAAAGAGTGATGTATTTTTTTTTATTGCTATGTAAGCAGACGAGCCAACGGCCCACCTAGTACATAGTAAGTGGTTATCGTCGCTCATGAACCTCTGCAATGTCAAGGGACACTGAGGGGTCGCTACCTACGACCTAACTTTAAAATGGTGTGGTTTTAAAATTAAGATACAACTGTAACAGATATTTTATAGCAAGGATTGCAATCTTTTTCACTATCACCATCTGTTGTTTTTTCTTCGAAAGTTATGAACAAGGATATAAAATATCTGTGCTTTTATCTACGGCTTATAGTGTGTTTAGAAAGGCAGCTATTTTATTCTCTTCTTGCACACGTTCTGAAAGTAACAGAAAATATCTAGTCTTCCATATAATGTTCCGCCAACTCATTTTACATTACTCAATGCCCAATTTTTGTTATGTTTATGTGCGTAACGTACAATTACGAAAAATGTAGAAACTGTATATCACGACTCGAATTATTTAAAACTGGATGTTTCTGATGCAACGAACTGTGTTTGTACCGTTATAGAATTGCAATTGAAGAGAGAAAAGAATTGGTTCGGACATTCAGCACGTTGCCAAAAAAATACTTTCTAAGTCCTCATTCATCATTACTGGTCTGTCAGTTCGAACGAAAATATTATCTGCGCACAATCAAGTAGAATGCAAGAGTTGCTACTTTTATACTTTTTGTCTATAATTACCCAAAAATGACAAAAATAAAAAAAATAAACTACACATGTTTAGTCACGGAATGCCGAACTTCAATAAGATTACATCAACGGCTCCAATCTTCGGAGCATCTGAAGCACGCAATTGCGCAATCCGTTCACCTCACACACGACAACAAACAGATTTGTTTATCTTAAACTCCTGTTCTATCACGTAACATTTACATATATGAATGTATATGGAAGAATTCCTCTCCTTATGCAACGAATAGGAAGTCTAGATTACAGGTTTTAAAATCGAAATACATCTCTTGCAGCTCATACAAAATGTATCAACTTTCAAGACTTGTAATTTGTATTAAAGTATTTATATTTTATGAATTTATTAGGTTTAAAAGCGAAAGTTGACAACATTTTTGCATCATATAATAATATTTTATTCGTATCTGTAACATGGACTTCGTTCCGCTTTTACAAAAAACTGTAATCAGCATTCATTTTTATTATTTTATTTATCTAAATTTTATTTATGTATGGAAATAGTTATAGAAATATAACGCATTATATCGTTAGGATAAAAGTAAAATAAAACTCGACATTGCAAAAAAAGTACTAAGTTGCAAAATGTCCATCAATCCAAGATTGTATAATTATAAATACTTAACTGTTTTATGCTATTATTTTTTACGTATATTCACGCCAAGAGTTTAAAGGTCATAAAATTAAAAAATAATAAATGAACAGAACAACCATTTAACAACACCCTCAGGCACTCTAGATCGAATAAAATTAAACGTTAGTTAGATAACACTTGCCCTTTGAACAAGAAAGCATCAAGCTGTTTTCACTTTTATGTTTTTGCTTCAATTCACGACGACCACGTGAGATGAAGGATTCCTGACCTTACGTAACACAAGGAAGTTTAATAACAGGTTGTAAATAAATGCGCGTTTCTCGTTTGTTTTTAGCTTAGTCGTATTTTTTCTACAAAATTTAAATGTAATTAAATGTGTGGAAAGTAAGTCTGATAATGTGCAAATTTTATGTTGTTGAAAAAACAAAATAAATTTGTCGTATGAAATTCGTGACACTCACCTACTTATACCTACCTACTTCTATTTATAACTAATCCACATAATCACATATCTTATTATTTTTTCTTAAATATAATATAATTTAATTTTTTTATATTGCTGAACTAAACTGTTTTCTATTATATTTTGTTGCTTATGTATATACATGTTTAGGGATATAGACTAGCTTAGTAATAATGCACTTGAAAAACCTTTAAATCATGTTTTGACTGTATTCTGTTTTGTGTAATAATAATAAATAGATAAATAAATAAATATCCAAAATTAAATCTAACATCACAAAAGCTACGCTTTAAATCAATAATTTATTTTAAGTTTTATTGTTAGTTTAAGATAAACATTTCGGTACTATAACAAAGATGTTTTTATTAAAAGCAAAATTGCTTAAATTAAATTGAGTTTTAGAAGTTTTTATATATTTGACTTAATTATTTTTCGAAACACTGGATATAACGTAAAACTGGAAACTAAACAAATAACAAAATGAAGAATAATTTAAGGAAATTGGAACATTTTTTTTATGAAATCGACCTTGAGAGATTAGCTAAGAATCGAGTGCGATCGAAATTCCCAGACTCATTGTTATAACCCGATTGTTTTATTTAGAAACATTTTGTTATTACAAATATTATTTCACGGTTCGATCGGATGTCGGTTGTATCAAATCACGATTATGTCGGTCATGCAACCACAAGTACTCTTGAAGCGCCGGTCGGTCACTGGGCCAGACGAAACCCCGCTTATTATAATTACATCATCACAAACTTTGAAACGTCCACTTTGAGCTTCGTATAGGTTAGACAAATAACGATGAGTTCCAATAACAATATGTTGAAGAGTGTTACGACTTCTGAAGAATCTAAACCAATCTTCGTAAAAGATCACAAATGTACCTATGTAATTGCAATTTGATTTCCAATCTACTATAGAAAATCTTTCGGTACATAGCTAATATAATAGAAAAGATAACAGACCATGTTTTTTTAAGATAACATACTTTAAAGCTAACAAAAATACAATAATTATAACAGTTCTAATTTGCAACACATATCTTAATCTAAATCTTATTGTGTTCGTATATCAACATTTGCATGTCTGAGGATTAGTGTTGTTTCGTGTTTCATACTTTGCATAACATTTGCTCCATTCAAGGAATCCATTGAGAACTTAGAGTTTTGTCATTGTATGAGAACATGTATTCAGTCCACTCCAAAAATGTTTTTCAAATTAAATTTGTATTTAAAATATTTCTTATATGAATAAATTTATGTATTTGTGTTTTTGCACAAGATATTTATTATCTTGTGTGTAATAACAATATTTACACTTTAGCATACATTTTGAGAATAGTGAGCGGACAGACGTTTATCGATGGATTATATGGAACCGAGGTTAACTACTTCGAACGGAAATTAATAATTTTCAACATCGCAAGTGCACACTGTAAATTCATACATATGGAAATATTAAAGGGAATTGTTACAAAATGAACAATATTATAATGTATTAAGCAAGCGTTTCCAAATTGAAATTCTGTTTCGTTCATATTAATTATTTTTCAATTTAAATACGCATTACCAAACTATCGAATAAAGTTATAATGAAACACTTGATTATAATGATATGATTCAAAAATGCATTCGATACCATTAAAATTATGAAGGACATTGCGGTTGTTTTCGTAATCGCTACAAAAATTTCAAGTTCTACATTCCAATTTTTTTTGTGAACATGGAGTTTTGAATACTATAAGTAGAATGGAAATTATAATTCATACAAAACCCGTTCTAAAGTCTTCAATATACCTAGTTTGATTACCTTACGTCCACTATGTGTATAAAAGATAAGACCTTACTAGAAGTAAACCATGGCTACAACATCAAACTTGTATTTTACATCCATCATCGTGTCTCTTCTAAATTATTCAAAAATGAAAAAATAAACTTTGAAAATTTTAATATTTAAAGGAATAGGTGTCCTTTGCTTACCACGCTTACCAACATTTAATTTTTATTTATTTCGGAGATGGTCAAGAAAGAAAGCTGTACTACGAAGTGAAAACTAAAAGTGATCGTTATAAAATGTTAATGTCCTACAAGAGCACGAACATGTTTGCCTTTCTATAGTAATTGGATATCAACTTGTTTGTACTGAGTAATATGTGGAGATAATATCTATATCATATTAATAGGGTATAATTTATTGAGACGGTTTTGAGTACCTAGTTATTAATACTTCCTCAGGTTATTTTTTTTTTGTAAAATATAAATTTATAATTACGTGATAAGGTATTTGGTACCGAAAACTTATAGTTCCTTATTTTGTTATAAGTTTGGTTTTTATTTAGTAATTCTTTTGGTTTACGGTAAATTAAGATTTTTACGTGACGTTTTAAGGTCTATCATAAAATATCAAATAAAAATCCAAAATGGATACATAATTATCAATTATTATTTAGACTTACAACAAAACATAATACAAAAATAACAATTTGTCAAGAACTTTAAAAAAACTATCCCCAATAGACAAATACAGCAATAAAGGAAATCAAATGTAACTCCAATGTATGACCGTATCTAGACACTTTGATTGATAACTTCCCAAGCACTGAGACAGCTTCAAACATTTCAACATGACTCTTGCAATTTTGTAGGATTATAATTTGCACTATTTATTTATGTCTTTTTTATTAGTAGGTATGTGGAATTATTTTAATCAGCTTTCTTGTTCAAGAAGATCGCTCCGATTTCATAATCATGATAGTTTAGGGTACCGTTGAGAATCAGACAAAATACATTTGAGACAGTGAGACAGAATATTACAATTTTAAAAAATTGTGATTGCAATTAATATTTATAAATAACGAAAATGATTTTATTTCATTTAAGACATTGATACTTATAAGATAATTATTGTACCAAACATTTTCAATAGCTATATACCTAATTGAAATTACATCTAATATGAAATAAGTGGTCGCCATTTTAGGCGGTTGTTTACCAATAGGTATTAATTAACAAGTATCCGTTGTACTGCTGTGTCAATTACTTGCCACATTGTAGCTCAAAAAGGAAACATGATTTCATTTTGAGTGTGATTTGTCTTAACAAGTTCTGAGTTATTTGTTTTACTTGTATCGACTATGAACAAAATAAGTTTATTTGTGTTATGATTGTATGATCTTATTTTTTAATCCTCATAAGATGTGATGTGATATTCACAATATTGATGATTCTAATAGCTACAAAACAGTAAAGTTTCAAAAACAAAATCAATAGTTAGTTTTTGCGTGAAAGGTGACAAACATCAACTAATCCACCCGTTGTCGAGGTGGAGTTCATCCCTATTATTTGGAACCACCGCGGTCATCCACGGTCCGTTTCAAGAATACTTTTTTGCCACGCACCAGCAATGGAATGAGCTCCTCTCTTCGGTGTTTCCCAAGCGCTATGACTTGTCCTTCTTCAAACAAGGCTTGAAGAGAGTCCTTAGGGGTAGGCCGTAGGAAGCGGCCCCGCAATGTCTTTTGGCAATGCAGAGGTCCATGAGCGACGGTAACCGCTTACGATCAAATGGGCCGTTAGCTCGTCTGCCTGCGTGGCAATTAAAAAAAAATCCATACTAACTCATACATTTTAACGTCAGAACAAAAGGTAAATCAAATACTGTTTTGTCTGTATGTATGATTTTTCGCGGTTTTATTTTGTTAAAAGATCGAGTGATTTAAGTGCAATACTTTAACATTACCTTGTAAAGTTTATAAAATTAGTAGGATATATATGAATCCCGTGCTATAAAAACAACTGCTTATGAGTAGGCTATTAGTATACAGTTGAAGTAGAAGGGAATTCGTGCAGTAATATGCTCGAGAGCTTTGCGAAATCGTTCTGTAGCTTTAGAAATAGACTGCAATCAGTTTGATTTATTACAATACTGTATGAATGCACTACATGAACTAATTGGAGCTAGCATTCCTTTCGATAATTTACAACCTTATAAGAGTAAAATGATTTGATTTTAATGTAATGAAAGCGTTACCTTCCTTTACCTATAAGATATTTGAACAACAATCTTTAAGACTTTATGTTAAATTGGAAAACTGGAAAGTTGAAGACGCATAGGTACGTCTGACTCGTCAAACTTTTATAAGAGTTTCTGTAGGTGTACCTGTGGTTTATCCCACGCGATCATGTAATACAAAGTTTTAACAAAATCAAAGTAACCGTCACTAATGGATTTAATTATAGATAATAATATATTGTTAAGAGGCTGTTGACCGATTACAGTCGTTAGCATTTGCATAATATAACATTTAAATATTTTAATTATACAACCAGCCTGTCTCGGTCCAACAGTAGTGATTTCGAAAAGTAATGAATACGATTTTATGAATTATGAATATTTGTTAGTAGAAAGTTTATCTGTGATGAGCGTACATCGAGTATAGCGATATAGTGCGACTTCAGTTTAGACTTTCTGGATATGTTAATGTATTTAAAATAGCATACTCGTCTTCTATACTCCAGTGTTTTACAGTAACTGTAATATAAAGTAGGTACAACAAAACAGTAGTAGCAATTAAAATCCTAATGGCCATATCGAAAACTAAACAGAATGGTTTTTTTTATTTTTACGTCACAAACGCACCTATTACAAGCTCATACACAAATATACTAAAGTAGAATTAATAAGATCTAATGGAATTAACAATTTTCAATGTAAGCCATGAGAACAATACAAAATAGAGCAGAAATGTGAACAAGTACATTTCAAAAAACAAACTTAAAACTACCCACAATACTATTTTAATACGTAAAACAAAATTAATAACCCGTGAGATATATACAATTTAAAATCGTTTATTTTGTTTGCAGGGCGCTTTTAATAGCGCTAAGTTGCGTGTGGGTCTCAGCTATAACACCTCTAACAGCAGGCGGGGACGACAGTGATTGTGCACTGTACCTCACCGGACCAGGTCGCAGTTCTGCCTACGACTACAGTATCAACCTACTCAAGGGAAATTTGTAAGTAAAAGTCACTTCACTTATTTCTATAGCATGTAATATCAAATCAGTAGGTAGGTATTATTTATTTAGTAATTTCAATTTTATGCATAAAATAGTATAGGTAATATTATATTGATATAGAATCCTATTGGTATAATGCAGGCAATGGAGGTACACTTTCCGCAACTACGGTCTAGATCAAGGACTACACAATACTTCAAACTCTGTTAAGCTCTTTCCAATACACATTATTCGTATTAAAGCACGAGTGAAGTTTACCGAAATAAAGTATAAAAGTGCAAGTAAAGGTTTCTTTAGGCCACCATGACTATAAATAGTATCAATGTCACATATATGTATATGTCAATATTGATCATGACATCACAATTCTGAATACCCTTGCACCAGAAAAAATGGTACTCGTCTTGCACCTGTGTACCAACTACTTAACAATGAGTTACGACCTTTACATCGGTCCCGGTACAATGTCAACATGCTGTATCAGACGTTACTTAACCACTTTTAACTTGTCACAACTTTATCACTGTAAAAGTGATGATTGTGCAAGTGTAACAAAAGTTCCAGATACTTGAATTAATGATATTGTCATGAAAACAAGCTCAGTGAAAAGTTTTATTCTTAACATTTTAAATGTCCATCGTCAAAACTGCTCACTGGGAAACTTGTAATTTGGAGTAAAAATTTTATCTTCTTATATAAAAATGAATTGCTGTTCGTTAGTCTCGCTAAAACTCGAGAACGACTGAACCGATTTGGGTTGTTTTAATCTTGAAATATTCCTAGAAGTTCAGGGAAGGTTTAAACGGTGAGAAAATTTCCTTATGTGACACAGACGAAGTTGTGTGGGCCAGCTAGTTTGAAGTAAAAATTTTAAATTACCAATATAACATTACATGGAAATGTTTGGTAAATGTGAGAAAATTGCTTCTTATATGACGAAGTTGCACTGATCAGCCGATACATAAATGCTACATGCCAGTTAATAAGCTTTTAACTAATAAGTACCATAACCATCAGATTACGACACGTCATTAGAATACTTAAACGATAAATAATTTATCTGAACACCCACTCAATAGGTTGGTGACTTGTTTGTCGAACTGGGTCAGTAGGGTGCACAACAATGATGCAGACGGCGATTTACTCAACGAATTATAGACATGTTCCTAATGGTGAATGACATTATGATATGTTCCTGTGTTCGTCAAGTGCTAATTGTGAGTGATTATCACATTTTATATTCCTCGACGGACAATGAACTTTGTCACTATATGATGGCATACTTTTACGTTTTATAGTTTTTAAATTATTACATTCCAGTTTACAGATCTATGCTTTTAAGGTAGATCTTGTAGTTATGTCCCAAATATAATTTGAGTAAATGGTTTTATCTTACAACTGTAGCAGTACTTTGATAAAATATCAAACACAAGTCGAAGCACTGAAGTTATTTCATAGATTGTGACTTGTCTTCTACTAAAAAAAGAGCTGTAATCATGTTCAAACATTCAAAGTTGCTCGTGCTGTTTGTTTATCGATGTACTAAAAAAAATCGATCGGCTTCAAAACGATTTGTTTTAAGGTCAGAAAATCGATTTAAATAATCACCGATAGTATTTCAATAGATAATCATAATAAGCTGATTTCGATTATCTACCGATACAACCAATGATTACAGATTTAGAATTGGACTCATTGTAGGTGCGCAATACTCGTGAGTCAATGATTAGCTAAGTTGGATAATAAGTAATACTTAAACCATCACTTTCGTTTCACTAGAATGGTAACTGCAGTATCGTAACAGTGATCAGCTCTTCACATTGATCTCATCATGATTGTTGACCAACTAAACATTCACTTTTCACGGAGTCATGTTACATTCACTTGTTCAACAAACCCGATGGGTTTTTGGCAGTTCCGTTTTATAATAATTAAGAGGAAAACAGAGTTTTAAAATTTTAAATAATTATTGCAATCCAGCCAAGCATTATTTTTCCCTGTTTTTCTTAACACATTATGAGATTAATTTTCTAGTATAGAAGCATTTTTTAGTAAGCTAAACATTTATTCCAGTAAAACTGCATTTACCGGAGTAAAGTGGTATAATTTCGTTCTAAAATAATTGAGATCTTGTGAGCAATAAGTTAGCTCGTGTAATTATAATAGTACTCTACCCAATACGGTGTACGTCATTTATCTTCCAGTAACATTATTATTTAGTTAACATAATTTGACTATGACTTCCTACTATTAGAAACTTTCAACCAAAGATATATAGTTTTACAGTTGATATCTGGTATATCGACGTATGTCACTGCATTATTGGACCGGAGCTGATGTATCGAAGTGTCGTATAGCACAGGTGTGTTCTGTCCCCGTAACGGTTCATAGACCTTAATTCCAGTAAAACTATTCAACGGTTCTCTCACAGTTTACTCAAGAATAGCTTTGTTTTTTCGTCAAATATGTGCGCTTCTTGTTGATTCTGTATTTAATGTGTTTGCTTTGCGTAAATAGATAACACAGTAGTGTTTATTTAAAAACTGTTTCATGAAATTTGAGTGTGTTGCTTATGGTTTTAATAAATAAACACCTTGCAGATTTCATATAGATATGTACTGTCTTGAGTGGAGTTGCAGGAATCGATTTTTTATGACGTTCGTTTTCTTTCACTGTTAAGTTTACTTAATCCAGAATATTCTAGCAAATTTTCACGTTATTCGGAAACGAAATATGCGTCGAAAATTAATGTTTTTAACGATGATTGAATTATATTAACGACTGTAGATCGATAATTTCATTAATCTATATGAAGGCATAGCACACTACCATACGCAGCAGTCATTATCAGAAGACGCGACAGTCTCATTACATTTCGAAGGAAGCACGTAAGTTAATTACACCATTTAATATATTAAAATGCGTGCGAAAGACTTCCTCTAAGAACCGTGAGAAAAACCGACAATCTACTCGTCCTCCCCACATTAGTTACAACATGATCCAATGCAAATTTTTCGTGTGAATCTCGTGCAAAATGAAGATAATCGTGCACACATCTTCCTACACGTTCACATACCTATAATTACCGAAATAGTTTTACATAACGATGTTTAGCAAGTAGGATTACTTCGTGCGGTTTGTTTTGTTGGTTATGGCTGTAATTGCATGTTTTAAGGCGTTTAAGCGAATGCCTATTTGTAAGTACTCTTATTCTTTATACGAGTTTTATAACAAGGGCAAAGGTATCTATGTACTATCATAGAACTGCTATGGTATGTATTCAGAAAGCAGACCTTTCTCAGACATTTGAAGAAATATTTTATTACTTTACAAAAGTCCACGTAGTTGTTCTCTAGTTCATATTTCATTTTTCTTTCCTTTTTTTTTTAATTTGATCATTTAATTGCCTGAAGGACAGTGTCTTTCTATTTTATTATATTCGCATAATTACATTATTTTATTTTATTTGTTCTTTTTGCCACTTTTATGCTAGGTTTTATTGACATTGAATTCATAATATATTAGTTTATCGTTGTTAGTTGCACTGTTTTCTTCTTTTTGAACCGTAAATTTGTTAATTTTTTGCTTCATAGTTTTAAGCGAATTTTTGACCGTATTTTAGGTGACACCGAATGATAGGTAGTGTGGTTGCTACTGAAAATCAGCGCTTTCGGGATAATATTCCGATAGCAACAGCTGAGTAGTGACCATTTCGGCACGCAGTGTGGGGCACGCAATAGATATAAATAAATAATTATGTGTCAACTTACCTTTTGTTTGTTAGTTTTGTTTTATTTTTAGTTTTAATTTTACTTTTAAATATCTAGATGTGTAAGCTACTTTATAATTTTGTGTCCCTTATTTGTGTGTCGAATAAAGTTTACTTTCTTTACTTTCTTTCTTTCTATTCTACTTAAAGTTTTTACTACTTATATAGGAAATTAAGTTATCGTCACAAAAATTCCGTATTAATATAATGCTAAACCAAACACATTAAGCACCTTATATACACAATGAAACATAAAAACGGCTAAATAACTAAATTCGGAACTTTATACATCCGCTTCTTTCATTGCATATTTATGTTAATTATTTAGTCACATGATCAAACAACTGCGGAAAGAAATGTAAATTAATGCGGCATTTCGGAGGCGCCATATTTAGACATACGACATACTTTAACACACTGAAGGTTACTATCAGCACCTTTTCTAATTTATAATTAGATAACATTTCTTAATGTTTACACCACCTGTAAGAAGGTAATTTATATCTTTGAATAAAATTGCAAAACATTACCAGTTAAATATATGCTTTAATAACTTAATTTCAAAAGTGAGGACTCGTATGTTACAACACACTCCTAGATAAATCTAATCTAGTAAAGTATATTAAGAAACAACGTAATTATGAATTGTATTTAATATTGTTTGGTACATTAGATTGTGTTAATGAACAGTACCTACTCAATGTTAAATGAAATAATATGCTCATACAATAAAACTAAAACCGAATCTGAATCAAAAGCTGAAACAGCTAAATAGTGACTTACTGAGTTCTCAGTGAAGGTTTTTATATCTTAAACGAACTGTACAACATTAATGCTGACATCAATATTTTATTGAGTTTGGAGAAGGCAAATTTAATGAAAGTGTATACGATAATTATTTCTGTTATTTATGGAATTTTCCATCGAACTTGTCCGAATTTAACTCAATATAAATCTACCTTAACCTTTTGAGAATAATTAGGGCTATTTAAATTATTACATATTAAGTATTACTTTGAAATTTGATTTATATCTTTGTTTCAGTGGTTACGATGGACAACACACATGCATAACATATGACGCTATCAATCAAGCCTACCTCGAAGCAAGAAATAGAATTCGTAAGTAAAGTTTCAATAAAATACTGTTTCTTCACTCGATTTGAAATGCCAATAACATAAGCTTAAAATACCATTACCTAATACTCTGTGGATTGAGGATTGTGTTGAGTACGTAGAGGTTTTCTTAAATCTGTATCTAGATTTTTATTAATCGTACTATATCTGATAAATTTGACCCTGTAATTGTGGAATTAAAAATTCACCAATTTTAATAATTTCCGTCTACATTTTATTTCCTACATTCGCATATGAGTATCAATTAATAAGATCAGATTTTTACAGACAAAGTGCTGATTCTTAGAAAAACAATTATGAGTAGAAACATACTTTCACTTGAAATTTCTAATGTCGATATAAACTAACGTTATTAAACATATCGATTACATTAAAACATGCCGATCAAATATCCGGACTCGAATTAAAATTAGAGATTATTTAAATAATAAACGTACGAGTAATATAATATTATTGATGGTTATTTATAATAGATATCATATCAATATTACTGCTAAACGTCCCGCATCCAATTATAACCAGTAATTATAAATACGTTTAATAAACTTTAATTACACGTAACAATAAACATAAGATACTATCTTCAGTATCTTAAGTTTACGACCCTCTGATTTTCTACCAATAAGAAACTATACAGTTTAACACTAATATTACTACTTCATACGAAACTTATGACACGAGAAAGTATAGTAGGTATATAGATATTGTAAATAAAGTTTATTAAAACTAGTTTATCTCCTTTTTAAGAAACTTGAAGCTATTAACAACTTCTTCAAATTAGTAAATGTTTCAAATTGGTTCGCAAACTAAATTGGTTCTTTGCTCCTTTGAACTTTCACTTCTCGTTTTGATATTCAATGGATTCAAAAGTATCTTATATCAACTGACTTTATATAAAACAGTCAGCAACAGCAGCTCTGAGAAATATTTTGAACAATCTCACATATTTAAAATCCTATAGAAACAACCAACATAGTCTTAAAAAAACCGTTTTGGCAAAACACCTCCAGTGAAAGATTATTACCGTCGTGTTCCAAATTAGGTTCGACGTCGTTTGTAAAAAACAAAAGAATAAAGCTGCTCTATGAAGCAAAGAAAAACCTCCTTTGTTTTATAATGACAGTTACTCCCTCATGCTCAGACAGTAGTATTAGCAGTAACTAAGTATTTGTAGGCCAAATAAATGGACAACGGACGAAAAACTTTCACAATCTTTACGTCATAATTATTCTTTTAAGTATGTTGAAATAGTTGGTAGGTACAATGTTTTCAAAACAATGATGTCTGTGATAATTAACCCTTCAGAAATTATTATTTACTAGCAACAAAATGTGAAATTACCAGTAAATTAGTAGGTATATTATATTCAGATAACTTTGTTGTTATGCTAAAATATTATTTCATTTGCAGTTGTAGCGCGACCGAAAGGAGACTGGAAGCCTGAAGACTACGCCAGCGTCGGAGAACTTGTCCTCGACATTTCAATAAATCTGGCACGCAGGTAAATTATATCCTTTATTAAACCTTCATTAATTCATCACAGTAAAAAATCTGTTTCAAAATTTATACATTCAGGTAAGTGACAGACGTGATTTTTAAGTTCAATGTTAAATTGCTCAACTTTACTTATTATAGGAGCCCAACCACCTTTCTTTGTATTCAGTCAGAGGTCACTTTACTCTCGTTACTGATACATGGCATCACATTTACGACGATTTTATTGAGCTTCTTCTGAGAATGGCACGCATTATGTGTCCTTAAACGAGTTTTTGACTTGCCAACGACTCCGAAAGCAACGTAACGATCCAATTCTTTTGTCATCTTACTTCAGGGCCACGTTCCGCTCACGACACGGAAAATAATCGAATCAAAGTAATTGTACACATCGTTTAGCATCATTATCGATATCGTCGTATGATTGTCAACGATTCAAGCTTAGATGCATAGCGAATTGGTGATTATAGTGCATTCTGCGAGAGGTATGATAACCACAAAACGCGGTCGCTTGCAAAACCCACGAGATCTATTGTTTCCGTTTACCCGATCGGGGACTATCAAACAAACAATTATTACATAAGACAATTTTGCATACACTTTACATTTGCACATATATCTTAAATCCACTAATAGTGATATTGCGACATCGATATTGCATAACAATGAACAATGATTTAGAGGTGACTGACTTTCTCGGGCATTGCGAATAAAACATGTCGTCGCATTATCTAGACGATTCTTTGATCTTAGCTCTTATCGCCTACGAGGTGTAGTGACCTTTACAGTGAACGGGAGCTCTAATAAATGTCAGTGATCGGATATACATCATTGAATCAATACATGCGTCACTGCACCGGAAACATTTGAAGAACGCACCTCACCGCCTTTTATATGCTACATCCATTCGATTTCATTCCTTTGATATATCATTATGCTCTAATTTTTAACATACATAATATCAAATACACAAAGCAATAATAGTGCGTGTACAATGCGTAAATGTATCTAGTTACTTTTGATATTGATTTCGTTGCTCGTTCAATTCTATTAGGTTTTGTTTACGAGAATGCATCCGGTTGCGTAAATAAATAATTTTAGCAACATTTATTTTGTTTTTACGGTCTTAAATTTTGTCTAAAAAATATATAAATCCCATCTAGGTAAGGTATCGTTGTCTATGGGTTTTATTTAATACCGTCAGCCTACAGCTAAAAACATTAATTAATGAAATCTTAAAGTTTCTCATGCTGAGTACGAAGCTAATTAACGAACTTGCCATAAAGAAATGATAAATGCATCCTAATGCAATGGTCATCCGCTTCCTCATTATTTGTATTGAGACAAAAGTAGAATTTACAGAAGATTGATAGATTGTAGGATATAATTAATCTTGTTATAGTTTGAAGGGCACACACGTCACGGCACAATAACCCATTTAACTATTCACATATACGGATGTCAAGCATCAGGTCATTATACCAGCCATTCAATCAAGACCTTGATATCATTACTGCTGTCAGTTTTAAATCGAAGATACTTTTCACTAATACAAAGAGTAGGAAGCATTATTTTTTATTCGGTTTGCTATAGGAGTTTTTGCATACATTAAGATAATGGATGTAATTCTTTCCATTGAATTCGAAGATGGAACTGTACTGTACTGTAACAACCCATTACTGCCCACTGCTGGGCTCAGGTCTCCTCCGAAGAGGGGTTAGGCATAGTCCACCACGCTTGCCCAACATGAAGATGGAACATTATGTACTAAGTAGAAAGATTATATTGTAAAAAAAAACCTTTTTTGTGTAGATACAATCTCATGTAAAAAAGGTAATTTTTCAACTTGAGTAAAGTGTATTAAACAACTCAATAAGTAAAGCACTTCACTAGTTTGCGATTTTATAATAAGTTAAATTCTGCTACATCTACTGGTAATACGTATTACAATTATAATTATGATGATAATAATTATTAAATTACAAATAACAAGTTTCGAAATATTTGTAATCAAATAAAATGAGGATAGCAATTACACACGTTATATAAAATTTAATAGCATAAGATGATTGTGATAAAATTTCTTAATTTGTTACAAAATTATTTCAAAACATTAACAAGTTAAATAGCACGTGCAATAAAACCTGCGTACGTTATGATTCGTTAAAATTTCTAAGTAGAATTTCAAGTATTTTTAATTAATTTAGGATTTTCTTTTAGTTGGTTAATCCTACAATATGGTCTTAGTACCTACGCCCGTAGTATGTACTGACTAAAATAGCGTATTAATCATAATATCTATGGAATAATATAGACAAAATACACTTTAACTTCCTGGACATTTAACGAATACTCTACCTAGTGTTTATAAAGTGTTAAGTATCTGCAATTGTTTCTTCAACACAATTCTTTATTAATACGCGTAGGATCACTTTTGGTGATATTAAAATCAATATGCATTGTGCATATTGTCAGTCACTTGTGCCTTTGTTCTGCAAAAGATTGTTTACTCAACATTTTTAATAAATCGTCAACTATTTTAATACGGTAACCGTCATAGTACTAGATATTATATTAATTGTAAACAAATAAAAACCACAAGTTATTTTATTTGGTTATAAAAAATTTAAAAGCCATGACTCATGACGAGAAAATTGAATAGATTAGGCATTCAAGAGAGCGTATTATGTACCGCTCAGCATGTTTTCTGTTCCTTTGAGAAAATTAACATAATTTACGCGTTTCTATGCCATTTACGATGATATAAAGTTTTTGTTGAAAAAAATGGCGCTAGAATACTTTATTGTGCAACAGCTATAAAACCCACACAATGTGTTTTTGTTAAATAAGAAAGTTCTTAAATATTTAATAGTCTATGTAATCGAATCAAAATAATCGGTTAATCTATTCTAATGTAGTGATAACTATGCCAAATACCTAAACTAATAAATTTGTTATGGATATAGATAAAGCTCGAAAGTATTTTTGTAGGTTTTATTATTAAAAATAAAATATTATTTTTATTAGGTAGGTTCAACAAGATCCGGTAATAACGGTTATTTAACACCAATGAAAGTGAAATGAATCTATCAATACTGTACTGTAACTACCCATTACTGCCCACTGCTGAGCTCAGGTCTCCTCCGAAGAGGGGTTAGGCATAGTCCATCACGCTTGCCTAACGGGGATTGGGGACTTCACATATCTTCAAAGGATTTTTAGAACCCTTTTCCCATATGCAAGTTTCCTCACGATGTTTTCCTTCACCGTTTTTAGCCAGTGGTGTTGTGAAAAATTGCACATAAATCTTTTTCATATTAAGATTTAGAGGTACAAGCCGGCCGGTTTTGAACCCGCGACCTACCGTACGGAAGGCAAGCGCTTCAACCACTCGGCCACCACGACTATCAATACTATAATTAGCATATTTTTTTACACCATTAAACATTCAACTTGTTTATCTAACAACAATAATAAATTGATTACTTACTTTTATATCCATACCTAAACGCGCGTACGTATTTTACTAGGTTCGTATTATATTTTATTGGTCAAACCTAAATTAGAATTAACGTATGAAATCATTAAAAATTACTAATTATCAGACGTAGGCGGCTAAAGAATAATTGCAAAATAACTCAAAAGTTACCGAGATATCAAATGCAATAAAAGAATTTACACATGCCAAGTGTCAGTCCCATAGACAATTTACCTATAAATCAAACTAGTCTGGGGCCTTGAACCAGTTTCTGCACTTGCATTCGGCCTCGCCAATATTAGACTAGGTTCTACTCAATAACTACTTGTAAATTATAACTGAAACAATATTAAGATCATTACACACACACGATTTTAATCTTATAATATTAGACGTATAATCAAACATATATTAAATTACGAATACATTTACATAAATTTCGCATAACAGCAACTAAAATAATAAATTTAAATTTGTAATTCATTGCCAACTAATTAATCAAGATTCGTGCGTTTGTAATGATAATGAACTTTCTTTACTGCTAAAAGGAAGGCTTAGATTGATATTCAATGTTAGCCGCGTAATTATATCTAATGTACAACTGAATACACTTAAGACCGCAATAAACCTTGGCATTTAATGAATATCCGTTGCTGAATATGCTCTTGCGATCTGTATCAATCAATTAGACTGGCTTCATCCCTTCATTACATGAATCATACGCAAAATAGAGTGCGTAGGCCGGATAAGTCTTTAAATTAGTTCAACACATTATAATAATTAGGCAAAGAATATTTTAAAATTGCATAAGGAATCCGTTCAAGTTCAAAATCGTTTTCAGAATGTTTCTTTAACTAGTTAAACGACCTCCCTACGAGCCAAATTAATAAATCTAGGTCAAAAGTAATAAATGGTAATTTATCAGGAAATGCAATTTATTTACTCAAAACTCATTCTTTACCTTCAATATATACAGTTTCTGGAAAATCAGTTTTGCTTTTATGTTTTAACAACACCAATCGGGAAATGTTGGAGAATACAAGGATCGTTGGAGTTGGTTTACTCCTCCACTAGTAGGAGTGTATGATAAAGACAGTTTTTTAAATTCAATTTTTCAATAGGGATCGTACCTATTATTTCAAAAATATTTTTTTGACAAAGAACACCATGACTTTCAAAATAATGATTCAAAATTTCAACTGTTTTTTCAACAGATATGGTCTAACATACGAAGAGATCGAGAAAGGCCTCCCACTTATCGACACTTCTCGAACTCTCATCCGAGAAGTTTGTCCCCCAGTCTTCTCTCATGTCGAATGCCGTGCTGGTAAATACAGAAGATTTGATGGACTCTGCAATAACCTTAAACATCCAACCTGGGGATCGACAAATGCTCCATTCCAAAGGTAAAGTTTTTTAAATATTTGAAGATATGTAGGTAAATAATTAAGCAGTGAAGAATTAAATATTTCAACAAGTTTAATTGTAAAGATTTTTTAATGTATAATAAGGCCAATTAGGAAAACTTTTGAAATTTATTACTTTACAGACACCTTACCTAACCGTATCACATACCTACAATCCGTAAAAATATGGCTCCTTAAAAATACAATTCTGAATTTACTTTCCCTTTTGGTTTTTTAATTATTTTTACGAACAAGATTTTGATTTATAGTTTTGCCTGACTTTCTTTTCAAAATTTAACTTTATTCTCTAGGTTAATAGGTCCACTATTCTCTGACGGTATCAACGCTCCTCGGATCTCTCATACTGGTCGTGACTTGCCTCTGTCCCGTGTGGTCTCCCGCACTATGCACCCTGACGAAGGATTCCATGACCACGCTGGTACCGTGATGGTCATCGCTTGGGGACAATTCATGGACCACGATTATACACTTACTGGAACTCCTCTAGGTAATGTAGATAATTTTAAAGTTACTTACAGTGATTTTTTAAACCACAACAATTTAGCAATTTCAGAACTTTCAGTACTTCTTCTCCAACTACCAATATCATTTAAAATGTATCTAAGCATTTTACTTAATTGAAATAAAACAGAAAGTTGCCTTCGTAACTCACTTAACAAGTAATTAACATTAATTTTACGATTTTAATGACAAATTGTAATTTATAGATGTCAAGTAGAGGAGATTCCTTTGATTCGGTCGAAACATGGGCTGTATTGCAGTCCCTTCAGCGGTGCCAGGTCGACTACCGGTATATCGAAGTGTTGAAGTTCCTGTATGAAAACGCCACTATGTCAGTCCAACTCCAAGGCCAGGCTTCGAAACCAATACCTCTAGAGCGCGGCGTGAGACAGGGTGATGTCATATCACCAAAACTGTTCTCCGCTGCCCTGGAGGATGTCTTCAAGGTTCTGGATTGGAAAGGGCTAGGCATCAACATAAATGGCGAGTACATAACTCACCTTCGATTCGCCGACGATGTAGTGATCATGGCTGAAACCGCGGAGGAGCTCTCTGCAATGCTCAATGATCTCAGCAGAGTTTCCTTGGAAGTAGGTCTAAAAATGAACATGGACAAGACGAAACTTATGTCAAATGTCCATGTCGTACCTTCTCCAATAACTATCGGAGACTCTGTGCTTGAAGTTGTTGACGAGTACGTATACCTGGGACAAACTGTCCGATTAGGTAAGTCCAACTTCGATGCAGAGATCAAGCGACGAATCCAACTCGGTTGGGCAGCGTTCGGGAAGCTTCAGAAAGTTTTCTCGTCCACAATACCGCAGTGTCTCAAGACGAAAGTCTTTGACCAGTGTGTGTTGCCAGTGATGACCTACGGATCAGAGACTTGGCCGCTTACGATGGGTCTTATCAGACGACTCAGAGTCACTCAAAGAGCAATGGAGAGGGCTATGCTGGGTGTCTCTCTGCGTGATCAAATCAGAAATGAGGAGATCCGCAGAAGGACTAAAGTAACCGACATAGCCCAAAGAATTGCATCTTTGAAGTGGCAATGGGCAGGACACATTGTGCGAAGAACAGATGGCCGTTGGGGCCGAAAAGTTCTAGAGTGGCGGCCAAGAACCGGTAAGCGCAACGTTGGTAGACCCCCCACGAGATGGACCGACGATCTGGTCAAGATAGCGGGAGGTCACTGGATGCAGACGGCGCAGGACCGGTCGTTATGGCGAGGTTTGGGGGAGGCCTATGTCCAGCAGTGGACGTCTATAGGCTGATGATGATGATGATGATGATAGGAGATGAGTTATGGTAGCAATATTAATCATTTCCCATCTCTTGACGTGAGGTGTCGAAAATGTATAATGAAGAGCATCTTACTGTAAATATTATGTAATGTAAAAAATATTGAGTAATCGCGTAATCTGATGTAAGGTGGTCCGCAGATAAACAAACCATGACTCTATAAATAGTAGATAATATAACTAATTCACGACGACTACCAGCCTATCCTTTGGAAAACCAATTTAAAATTTTACTAAAAAATCATAAGGATATTTGGTGTATTTAACCAAGCATCGAAACCGCAAAATATATTTTATGATCGAAATTAAAATTGACGAAACGTATTACAGTAAACTAATAAAGAAACCACAAATATACCAACATATCTTTTTTTCAGATCCTCTAAATCGTAACGACCCTGAAGAGTGTTGTAAACGTCCATCACATCTGAAACATCCTTATTGTAACGAGATCCGCATCCCGGAAGATGACTACTTCTACCGGCTGTTTGGAGTCAAGTGCATAGACTTCGTGAGAGCATTCCCTTCACCAAGGCCCGGCTGCAAACTGGGTAACTACAAATTACAGTTTTTTTTTATTTTTTGATAAAAGAGAGACAGATAGAGAACTTCAAAGCTGCCTGAAATGATATATCTGTAAATTTACATCAACGATGGTGGTACAAAGATAATAGCTATATGAATCGTTTAACAAAATTGTTTGCAATCAAACACAAAGATATAAGCCACAGTAGAATATAAATAAGCAACATATAATTATGCACGAGAAAAAAATATCGCAGACACAGTGATTCTTCATTTTAGATATATGGACGACCAGTCTTCAAGATGATTCAACAGTGTCATCAATAACAAATTTTAAACAATATTAATTTAGAAAGCGACATAAATTTTCCTTTTAATGATTTAACATCTTTTTACATTATTCAAATGAAGCGTGTGTTGTGAGATAATCAGGAGTGTGGTTACTGGAATCTGCCACACCTATGTAAGAGGCGAAAGTAAATTCGATAGTTACGTGATACGGCTTTGTTCCCATTGTTGCGCAATCTGGTTCACTCTCAACATTATCAGAGGTCACTCCACAATTTATCTAAATATGTTTTTGAGTACAAGACAATTGTTGCGCTTCAATAGAGTTTTTTTTACGCTTGAAAGCGATCTGCGCTTCTGTTAAACTTGTTTCACTAAAGCACAGATAGTGTTACAGATCACTCAGAAACCAGTATTATATGACTAGTCAATTTTTAAATATTTGATCTGTCTTCACGACCGATTTAGTGGTAATATTTTCAATTCATCAACAATTTATTCCAATCATCTTTTAGGAATCATTACAATCATGAGGAATATAATAAATACCTATATCTAGCTATTTCACGGTACTAGTCTCTAAACTGGAACACCAGAAAACCATTAATTAAAGAAACTAAGAACTAAAATATAATTACTTAATTACTGTATTTAATACATCACAGTTAGAAGCTTTTCGTTAGATACTCATTTAAAATAATATACTCCTATTATGGACGTTTAATTCATAAATTGCAGTTATCATATCCATTACTTGTTATTTCACTAACCTGTTGAGGTGAAGTGAACCAAATTACTCGCACCGAAGGCTGTTCGCATATAAAGTTACCAGACTGATTGAATGATATGTGACATTAAGATTATGTATTATTATACGTTTCTAAGCAAACACTCGGCCCGTCGGATCGCGTTATAATGATGTGGTTGATATATGTGACTGAACTTATTACATTCACGACGATAAATGTTTTGAACTCTTCTGATGAAGGTTGAGAAAATATATTTAGAAGGATAATGGAAAATAAAACTGTTTAGTGTTTACAAGAAATTTTTAAGGTACAATGAAAATTCCTCCCAATTAAGACAAGTTCTAATCACCTCGGCCTACAAGTTTATAATCGACTGCCTCTAGTTCTATATAGGTTAGCCGATTATGATATTTTATGGAATTTGGTGTACAATAATAAAACTAGTTACTTCTTCAGTGTTCCCAACCAAACTGTCTTTATTTGTCAAAAAGCATCATAAAGTAAAATTATAAAACGTTCTAGATACAAAAATTATTAAAAATAAAAACATGAAATATTAAAGAGTTCGAAATATGTGAAAAAGAGTTTGTAACAAAGTTATTTGAGGGCTTCTGTCGTGAACCTCTTTATATGAATTAGACAAAACTTTTAAAGTATGGTGAATGTTATTTCTAACGATTCTTTGTTCACAGGATCCAGAATACCATTCAACACGCTAACTGGAGTCATTGACGGTAATACTGTATACGGTGTTACAGAGAAATTCTCAAGGTGATACTTTAACATTTATTGCTCCAAATTTTACAAGTACATTCACTTTCTCGGATATACCTACTGATACCGTTTTTGTACGATTCTGTTGCAGAAAATTACGAACCGGTTTCGGCGGTTTGTTGCGAATGAACCCAGTGTTCCAAGAGTATGGTCTTAAAGATTTGTTGCCGCTCAAATTGGATATTCCCGATGAAGGATGCACTAGGCCTAATAAGAATATGTACTGTTTTGAAGCAGGTAACCTAATAAAAATATTGATTTCGAAAAAAATATTTTTTAAGATAGCAGGTACTTTTGCAAGAAACTTTAATACCACCCTGATGTCATAACCATGTTTCGTACATAAATACAT
The DNA here is from genome assembly GCA_030269945.2 of Trilocha varians. NCBI lineage: Eukaryota > Metazoa > Arthropoda > Insecta > Lepidoptera > Bombycidae > Trilocha > Trilocha varians. The sequence continues at coordinate 3,793,063 of AP028259.1, forward strand.
AGTCTTGCAGGTGCCCATTTGACACCAATTATCTAGTCTATCCAATATCATAAAGTAATTAGCGAAATCAGTCACACACTGCGAAATACACATCAAGATAACCTTCATTTCTCACATCATAAACACGCAACTGGTATTTTGCACAGCAATCGACACGACAGTACATTACATTTTACAATTCGTTCCAGGTGAAATCCGTGTAAACGAACAACTGGTGTTAACAGTGATGCATACGCTTATGGCACGTGAACACAACAGAATAGCCAAAGCACTCGCCGAGGTCAATCCTCATTGGGACGACGAGATTCTGTTCCAAGAATCAAGAAGGATCAATATAGCTGAGATACAACATATAACTTACAATGAATTCTTGCCTATTCTACTTGGAAAAGATGTTATGGAGAAGTTTGGATTAGTGCTTGAAAAGGATGTAAGTAGATCGAGAAAAGAAATACTGCGAAAGTCCTAAATTTTTCCTGTATCTATATGAATCTTACAAGTACTTGTCTACTTATCTTTCGTCATAATAAAAATACTCCCTAAACGTTTATAGTATAGCGAAAGTTGACTCATAAAACGCTTAAGCAAACCTGCAATTATTTCTTTAAAGCTGACTAGAATTTGTCGTTTGATGGATAATTATAGTGGCTGTAAAGAGTTTTTAGAGGTCTTTCAATAAAAAGGTTAAGGACAGGTTTTGTTTACACTAGTGAAGGCAAAATAGCAAACTATCTGTTGTTTATTGTAAACATAACTCATACAACTAACTAAAAGTTATTGCTAATAAACTCCAAAAGTTATTATTTGTTATGAACTACAGTTTAAAATTAACAGTTTATGAGCGAGAGTAACCACAAAACATCAAGTCGGTCGTCGTATGTTTGTTTACCTATAAAATTTCGAAATGCGAATGCGAAAAAGAGAAAATTTACGAAACAATATTTTAACCTATTTCGAATTTCGAACTATTCTAGAACAATCTAATAGTCTGATAGGTGATCCTGCTGTTATCGTAATTTTAATAAATGTAAATAGGTAATCGTAATATCGATATTGAGTAATATTATAGAATATTGATCAATGTTTTAGGGTTACTGGGACGGTTACGACCCAGAGGTGAATCCTGATGTAATCGATTCGTTTGCTGCGGCTGCCTTCCGTTTCGGACACTCGCTGTTACCAACTGCAGTTGAAAGATGGTCAAAGGCTCACAAATTCATTGGTATGTTAAGAGATGCATTTACGTATAGACTTTTTGACTAACTAATTACATGACTATGCAATCGTCAAATGATCTGAAAAGGAACTTTTCTATTCTAAGTCGTTAATGCATGTTGTCAATACTGGATGATCGTAGATATTTAATTCTCGATTTTTTTGCTTATAAAACTCATTTTCTAATGTATGAGTAAGTAGAAACATTGAACATGTTTTCTTACTCACTTTGATCAAATTGCCTACTAATTTTGATTTAAATAACAATCTTTTGACTTACATTTTAGCATCAAAACGGTTATCAGACCTAATTCGTCGGCCATACGATTTATACAGAGCAGGAGTATTAGACGAATACGTGATGGGCTTGATGAACCAGGTCGCACAGGCCATGGACGACTCTATAACCCAGGAGGTTACAAATCATCTCTTCAAGAAGGTCGGAGCTCGTTTCGGAATGGACTTAGTCTCATTCAACATGCAAAGAGGTCGTGAGTTCGGTTTACCTGGATACATGGAGTTCAGGAAATTCTGCGGACTCCCCGGAGCTGAAACTTTCCAAGAATTGTTCGGTTCTATGACAAATCACACTGTAAGGAAATACGAGACGATATTTGAACATCCTATTGACGTTGATCTGTGGTCTGGTGGTGTTTCGGAGAGACCTTTACCGGGATCAATGTTGGGACCGACATTCGCTTGTGTCATCGCCACGCAATTCTCCTACTCTAGAAGAGGGGACAGGTTTTGGTAAGTCCCACTTAATTATTGTAACATTTTTTTCGTAATTTCTCTCTGATATTTTTAATGGATACGCTAGCTACACTCAAAATTTACCAATAAAGATTTCTAACAAAAAATCATGAATTAGGGAAGAAGGCACAAAGCCACAGTTATTTATCTATATCTAATTACAGGTTCGAACTTCCAAACCAGCCTTCATCGTTCACTCCAGAACAACTAGTGGAAATAAGGAAAGCTCGTCTCGCTCGTGTGATATGTGACAACACGGACATTATAGACACTGTGCAACTCTACCCCATGGTCTTACCTGATCATGAATTGTAAGTAGAGCTAACCCACATTTTTATCACTCTCCATATTAAGCACCTTTTTCTTCCTTTTCTTTTTGATAAATAAGTATTGCAATATTTGTAGAGATTTTACAATATATAATAATTATATTCAGATAATTAAAGTAACTTGTCTACTTTTACATTTACCTATGTCAATATTATTGAGGCTTGTGTGTACCTCGGTGACCACAAAAATAGTCGTGAAAAATTTAAATTCTGACATTTTAATGTAGACTAACTGAATTTTGTACTATTTAGGAATCCACGTGTGGCATGTCGAAGTGGTGTACTGCCCAGCATGGATTTCAGCAAATGGGCTGAACCAGTACCCTTCCACGGCACAGCCAAACAGTTTGTGAGTAGCTTCTCATACGACCCATTCTTGGGCAAGAAGTAATTGTAATTGCACGCTAGCACTTAGAAAGTAGTTGAGTATAGTTGAAAATTGTTGTTTTGGTGAGAAAAATGACGTAAACAATTTTAGATTTATCATTTCATTATCACGTATAAAAGAGAACCAGCGTTTGAAACTTCCATTTTAACATTACAACCTTATTTGAAAATATAATATGTGTATTTCTTTACAACGTCATTTTTCTGTACCTATCGAAAGGATGGTAAAATATGTAGGTAGATAAACTATCACGATAAATTCTTTGTTGACCACATTAGCTTTAAGAACCAGCTGTTTCATTTGTGTTACAAATGTTTATTCAATGGATTATGAAACGTATAGCTTGATAAGTATTACTGAAATGAAAAAATAATTGACTGCTTTAAATTTTAAATGCATACAGCGTATAAGTAACAAAGAGCTTAATATTTCATTATCAAGTTATATAAGTACATAAGACATTGTCTATTTAACACAAAGTACTCATGTAGAAATGTTTAGGAAGTAGATTTTAGAAGTAGATTTAGTGTAAATAGGTATTTAAATTTTAGTAGAAATTAATGTAAAAATATTTGGTACTAAGTTATTGAAGTGATGTTTAAGACCTTCTGTATTATGTAATTACATAGGAATCTAATAATAATCTAACATTCAGCTAATTATCTAAATTTTTGCAAAACATTTTGGCAAAAAAAAAAAAAATTATAGACTACACGACAAATAAAAAAGCCTAAAAATATCTATAGATACAAAATCAAACATAACTAATTAGGTACCTATGTTGTCTCTGTCGAAAACTTGTGAAGATCGATAAAACAGTATAATCACTATAATCCTTCCATCTGATGATATTTTTTCTAAGTCAACGGAAATCCCAGATTAGCTACTAACAAAAATAGAATTAAATATCATTGTACAAAATGGCTTAACGTAGTTTTAATCGCTTAATTGCCATATCTTATAATAATATTATGTCCTAGAAAACAAATATTATTAATTTAAAAATATGTACATGTCTATTTATTTTTAAAATAGGTCTCTATTCTTTTTGTGAAATTCTTAAGTTAGTTTTACTTTCTGAAGTTAGTTTCATAAATTAGGATTTCTCAATCTATCGTTAAACTTTTCTGTTAAATAAATAAGTCACTATTTTATTATAAGTATTTTTCTTGCAATAAGTTGTAAATATTTTACAACAATTATAATTATCAATATTCGCGTTACTACCTATTTCCTATTGAAGTTAGTCACACATGATCATGCAGCTCTATGTCCTAGTCAGATCCATTTACATAACAAAATGACCGCCACGGTTACACCTAGTACAAAATGTATTTACTGGAACATTGATTCTGTTAATCTACATATATTGATTATGATGATTGTGAAATAGTCATTCAAGTATTTGTCTAAAACCTGCCTATTTTTAAATCACTGTAGCACACTGTTTGCATGTAAATTGTAGTTAGTAGCACTTGTAATATATAATGGTGTATAATGAAGAAATTGAAATAAAATTTGTAGTTTGGTACGAATTGTGTTTTATTTTTGAAATCATATTTCTTCTGTTGAATTACTTGCAAAATAAAACATCTACGTTTTATAGTAATTCAGAGGTTGAAAAGATGGGAAATACAGGGTGGATCTGTAACTTTGTTTCAGCTGAAGTGAGGTGAATGACCTGTTGAAATACAACTTAGCACCATTTTTATTTTTTGGATCGGATAAACTTTTTTTCTGAAATTGTATGGAAAATGTACGACTATCGTTGCGGACTTCCATACTCTGAAAAATATTTTTTATCCAACTCCTAAAATAAAAGTGGTTCTAAGTTTTATTTCATCAACAGGTCATTCATTCACCCCACTTCAGCTGGGACAAAGTTACAGATCCACCCTGTATAATTGTGTAGAGATGTATTGTGTAGCTTGATAAATGTTTTAGTAGTTTAGAATTTATGCACCACGAACGGTAAGATTGTTTTTTTTTGCTATATTTATTTTTACACAACCATTAATTCTAATGTTTATTATTTGTGTCTACTTGCAGAATACTAACGCAACCGCAACACCATTCAATACTACTCTGGAAAATGACGGTGTCATATATAATTGCGATGAGCACAACAAAACCCAAGAAAATACGAACTGTAATTGCAATCAAACATCTAACGTTGATGGGCTAAACAAAAATATAGAAATCGCGCAATCAACTCAAGAAAATAACTGCACCGAAACTAAATCAGAAAATATTGTAAGCTCAGACTCTGCATCTCAAGTCAATAAAACTTTAACTAAAAACGAATTACCCGACAGCAACACTTTACTAAAATATGTTTACAAAAACTCTGACAAAGTGAAAGAACCGAAAAAGTCTATAGGTACAGCTAGAAATAGTTTAAAAAGAAGAAAACGTATGATTGGTGGGCTAAATAACAACGAACTAATCAACAGTAATCCGCTGATAGTAAACTATGAAACCTCACATCATCCTAAAAATAGTGAAATAATTTTACCAGCTCGACTTACTGATAAAACTATTCAACCGAAAAATTTAGCAGACTTTAATATAGAAACGCTACATGAAAGCCAAATCAATAAAAATGAGGATTTCTTGAAAACAAACATAAATTTGAACCCTAAGCCATTACCACAAATTTACCGTTCAAGTCAAGATCTAAATTTAAGAGGAAAGACTCGTTTCAATAGTGAATATTTAAATAATAATTTACCGGTTCCAAATGACAAGAGTGAAGAAAATAAATATTCCAGTAATCAAAAACCAGTTAACCGTGAATTAGATGAAACTCACGAAGAACATGATGAAAACGAAGATGAGTATGATGAAGACGACGATGAAGAAGAAGAAGATGACGAAGATGAAAACGAAGATGAATCTCATGAAAATAATAGAAATAATAACTATAAAAGTTCACCACAATCCTCTGAACATGCTGGTAATTACCGCCAAAGTTCAGCAGACTCAGTGAAAAATAGAGAAAATGTTGATAGCGCAGAAACAAAACCGAAATATAATGAACCACTAGAAGGAAGTCGTGAAAGTAATGAAAAAGATAGTTCAAGTGAACAGATACACAAGCCAACATATGCTGAACATGAACCTAAAACCTTGCCATTCAAAGATGGTGATGTTTCCAATACAAGTGAACAAAGTAATGAGAGTGGAGAATTAAATAAGCCTCCCAATAGCCAACTTAATGTAGAACCAAAGAACAATTTAAATAATAACAAAAGACCAATCCAAGAAGTAGATCTAGATGACTTTAGTTATGAACGAATCCAAGTAAATAAACAGGGAGAAGTTGAAGTTCTCAAAGATAGTGTAGAAAATGTTGAAGGTCATTTAAAACAAAATTCTTCAACAAATCCTCTAGAGAAAATTGGTAAATACGATACATCGACTTCACTTGAAGATACATCCTCTAGCGTAGAAAAAAGTAACGAAAACCTTGGGCAAGTGAAAATCAATGACGGAGAGATTAAACCAGTTGTGGAAATTAATCCTGAAAGTGAAAGTATTGAGTTAAGTGAAGAACACAATCAAGACTCTTCAAAATCATCACTCAGCGGTAGTAGTGAGAGTCTGGAGTCAGTTTTAGGAATAAATAAAGATAGTACCAAAGATATCAGTGATAAAATCATTTCCAATAAAGATCATAAAAATGAAGAAGAAGCTAAACAACAGTTTGAAAGAATTCCCTTAAATTACAAACATGACGATAAAGATAAACAAAAAGTCGATGAAAAATCTGTAGCTATTGAAAAACCAGACAACAATGAAGGTACCCTTGATACAGTAATCCCTACCGAAAATTACGACGAACATTTGAATATTAAATTTGACGATGTTCCTATAACATTACCAGAAATAAAGTTACCCGACGACATTTTAGCTTATGCTCAACCAACTTATGATTATGGAAAACAAAAGGATGGAGAAAAACCACAATTTTATCGGTTCAAAGATGATCAATACAGTGAAGAAAAAGAGGCTCCGAAAGAGGATGGTGCTGATTATCCGAGTTATTATGGATATTATGGTGAAGAAGACAAAAAACAAGACTATAAGAAAAAACCTAAAACAGAAGATAGTGCTGAACACAGCGATGAAGAAGATGATCTGTATGAAAAATTTGTCCGAGAAAGATTTGGTAAACGAGGTTCATTCGAAAAACGAGCCGAAAAATTGGAGGAAGCTAAAGGCAAGCAATATTATAATCCACAGTTGTATCAAACTATACAAAACATTTTAAAGAAAACAGAAGATATAGATAAAAAGGCAAAGGAAAGTAAAGATCCCAAAGCAGGTTATATGTGGACCTTAGAATATGGTCAGAATGCGTAGAACCAAAAAAACTGTAATAATAATATAATAAATAGTATACCATTAAATCCCCTTTTAACAAGTATACTTACGAAAGGTGAAGTAATCACACTACTTTAGCCAACTTGTAGCTAAAAAAATATCTAGTTTTGTGATTTTAATATATTTTTAGCCATTGTATGTGCACATTGCACACGTGCACACCTATCGTGTACATGTTGAAAAGGGGCACGTATTATGTAATGGACCCTACTGATTATTTTTAAGATATTAAATTTAATTTAGTAATTAAGATATTAATTATTACCTTACTTTAATGAACTTGTTGAAAATAGAAGTATGATAATAAATTATTGTAAAATATAGTAGTTGATGTTACATTTATTTAATAATTTCCTAATTATACTAGCTTTTGCCTGGGTGCCTAGGTACTAAGTAGATACAGGATACTACTAAGTAGTACTGTTGGCTCCTAACATTTTAATTTGATTTTTAATAATAATTGTTAATTTTAATAACACATTTCATGGGGTTTATTGTGATTTTTATAGTTGATCCAATTTGGACGATTTGAGTTTCATTAAAAAATGCTTAAAATCGGATCTCGGATTCGGAATTTAAATATTCTAAGACGGAACCCTAAAAAAGTTATATATTTCTAAAAGGATAAAAGTATTTTACGACTCACAGCATATATGAAAGAACTTCCTAGAAATAATTTCAGGTTCAGGCAAAAATTAATAAGCACCAATGCCGCGATCGTTTGATATTATAAACTATACTTCGACTTTTCAGAAATCTAATCTTTTAATATCTAAAGATTAGGCTTTTTAAAAACCTTTCAATTTCAATGTTCAAACTCACGTTTAAAAAATAAAATCATGAGTTACTGTCATAAATGTCAACATAAAACAATGTCAAAATCAGTAAAGCTTTTTCTAACCTAAAAAAGTAATCATACAAATCGCTAAATTACCGAATTTTGTGAGCAGGTGTGTTGATAGTTTAATATTTCAATACTTTAACTTAAATATTTCATACCTTTTAATACACGCCCGAAAACATTATGGCTGAAGAAATACAAAAGAAGTTCCAAAAGCAGCTTGAGCTATTCCAAGGTGTACAAAAGGATATAAAGAAAGCGATTGCTCAGAAACAACAACTAGACAGTCAGTTAAATGAAAATAAAGTAGTCAAAGAAGAACTGAAGCTTTTAAAAAAGGACTCCGAGGTTTACAAGCTCATGGGGCCAGTACTCGTAAAACAAGACTTAGAAGAAGCCAGACAAAATGTATCAAAACGTATGGAATATATTAGCAAAGAGACCAAAAGAACTGATGACCACATATGCGCTCTAGAAAATAAACAAGAGGCTCTCCAAGAAAACTTAAATAAACTAAGGAATGATTTAGGAAAATTGAAACTGAAGGCTTGAAAATTGTGTGAATTTATAAGTAAATGCGTTAATTTTCTACTTACCACTCTTGTTCAGAGATTTCGTTAATAAATTATTAGTGCTAATGTGTTTTAAATATTTGTAAAAACTATGAACAAATTACATTATATCTGTATGCTGTTTAAGATAAAACCTTTTTAAAAAACAAAAAAATGAGTTTAATATGCAATAGTTTTTAACAACTATAAATAGGCAATAAACGGTTGTTTTTAAAGCTTTTTTGGACACATAGCAATTGTCCTTAATATCTATGAATATTATGAATAAAAAGAGTAAAACAACATTAGATTTCTAAAATTGAAATTTCTCAACTACCATTCTATCATTAACTTACAATCTATTTAGTACATTTTCATAACAATTCGTAGTTTCATTTAAAGAAAGAATCATTTCATTTGGATTAAACTAAATAAAATCACAATAATAATTAAATTCTTTACACTTTGCAATTTCCATACCGGTTATAATTATGTAGCAACTGGCCATCAATATTTATCTACACAGTATCTATGTAAACACACAATATTTGGAGTGTGTTCCTGTTGTTTTACCTTTTATTAAAGAAATTACTAAAATACTATACCACAGTAGTCATATGCTTTTTATCGTAGCTTTTTTATTTTAGATGTGATGTAGGTAGATACACATATTACACAAAAATTACTATTTGAATTAGATATTCATTACTATAATTTCCCTTTAAGAGTACTAAATCAATTTTTGAATAAATAAAACACACTTGAAAGTATAAACCATTTATTGTAAAATGTATAAAATATAATATCTAATGGCACTTAACTGGAATGTATATTTGTCAAAAAATGTTGTTATTGCAATAATGCATACCTTGTGAATATTTTACTAAGAATAAATTACCTACCCTAGTGGATGTTATACTTTTGTTGTTTAAATATTAATTTGTGGCATAAGCAGCATCACAAGCTTAAAAATACTGTTTTTATAACAATACTAACTTAAAATAGTACTAATTCATACTTTGTGAAACATAACTATAACTTTGCTGAAAATGTAACAAATAAAGATTTATAATTATTCAGCTTTAAGTTTTATTATTTTGAACAAATATTTCCTCATCATCATACTTCATATAAAATATACTGATGTACTTAAAAATATTGTTATAAAAATAATCTCATTTATAATAATTTCTTTGACATTCTCAAAAAGTTTCATAATATCACAAGTATAATAATATGGTCCCAAGAGGTTTTACAATTCAACATTGGATATAAATCTGTTTAGGCACAACATGTTAGAATTAATATTCTAAATATATATTTTATAGTGTATAGAGATACAAAATATGTATAAAATACTTTAAATCTTAATGAATATAATAATCCACATTTACTTAATCCTACTCTGGACACATGGCACACTGCAGAATGGCATCTCTTGTTTTACGACAAAACGACCGCTCAGTAAACTTTTACCGCACATTCGACCAGAGCATATAAAACAATTGGCATGCCAATGCATGTTGCTCCAAGAAACTCCTTGTTGCTCCGGACCAATAACGCCACCGCACGCCCGACAGCGCTCAGCGTAAAACTGATCGTAACATGACAAACATATCGGCAAACCAGTTTTGTCATCTGGCACATACTTTTTCCCGCCGAGTGGAGCATCGCAATGATAACAACAGAAATGTTGCACATGAAAAGCTCTGCCTTCCGCAGCCGTGTACGGACGGGTAAAAATCAATTCGTCACAACCAGCACATCGAGGAATTTCCAAAACATTCGCCAAATCCCTAGCGCAATAAATTTCACCTTTATGATAGAAGTAAACAAGGTCAGCTAGTAGCTCACCACATTTACAACAAGTGAAACATTGTGGGTGCCAAATTGCTTCTTGGCCTGCACGATCGGCTTTCACAGCGACTTCTCCCGCAAACATAGACTTATCACATCTCTGGCAAGGCACACCTTCATTATACAGTTTTCTATTAAATTCGACTTCAGCAGGGCTAAGTGAGAAATCGGCAAGTTGGTCAATGATAGGGGTAATGTTGTCATCGAAATCAGTTATTTTCGATTCAACCAGGGTATTATCCGATGAGTGGACATTGTCCAAAGGTGCATTATTCCAATCAGCATTTGGAGACATTCCACCTGGATATGTATTGTAGTTGGGTGGAGGAGGTGGAGGAAGTTCATCTTCTGACTGGCTTCTTTGATACTTTCTCAATGGAGCAGTTTGTTGTGGTTCCACTTGATTAATTGGTTTCATGCTTGTAGAGTATTGTGGGTTAATTTTTGTAGAACAAAGAGTGCCACTATGCTCTTGTTGAGCTGGTTCATGTTTCCATCCCCATATTTCTCCATTGGGCGCAAATATTGTTCCCTTTTGTAATCTGTTATCGACAATCTTTGCTGTTCCCATAACATTGTTATTTGTCGTCGACCATAAATCAGGCATTATCTGAGCCCCCAAAACTTTCGAACAAAAATCGCTTGTTTCTTGCTTAAACTGAGGGTTACTATTGAATTCTTCCCGGAATAGCTTAATGGGTTGAAGATAAACGTCATTGTTAACAGGTATATTCAAATCATTAAGATTTTTAAAGAGCTTATCATAAACAGGCCCATGTTCGACGGCGCTCTTAATTCTGTCGGATTCTATACGCATTACAAAAAGCTTATCTTTTACAACTCTGCTCAGAGCAGGACTTGTTTTATAATCTGGTAAATTAGCAGCACTGCTTACAATATTACCCTGGGTGTCTAGCACCAACTTTTTATCAGAAGCATTTTTAGGCACAATGTTGTATTTTACTCCTTTGGATACATTAGATATTTTTAGAGGTAAGGCGTAAGATTTAGGTGCGTGTGTTTTAGTGCTTTCAATAGAATATACATCGCCATTCTGAAGAGGACCCACTCGGACGACATTACCCATACCAACAACGTGATCCTTGATTCGAGCTATGTATTCCTGGAATAAATAAATTGACAAATTAATGTATGCATGTTGGAAAGCTACTTTGTTTTGTTGCTAGAGAGTAAATGATTACTGTAGTTCTTAAACTCAGAAATGCTGGAATCCTTAGGTAAAGAAGACTGAAATGTAAAGTTTATTGCAACAGCTACTTTAGTATTGCTAAAATGTCTTTAAAACTAATCAAGAGGTCTACTTTCACCAGACTGCAGCAAAGAGATTATTGTTATCTCTCCAAAAGTTCATAAAAACAAATGAAGTATGATACGTACAGTGTGTTCAGATTTCTCCTCATCGGAGGCGTGTCGTCGGACGTCAGGCGCTACGTCGTGGGGCGGCAACTGAGTTCGGAGCTGGGCGCGACGACGGCGAGCCGCGTCCGAACCCGACACCGGAGCCAGGGGACCCAGGCATGACATGTACTCAGAAACCTATACACAAATGTATTAATTGTATTATTTTACAGGGAGAAAGTAGAAACAAACATAGAAGGACAGTCGCAAGTGATAAAAATAAAGGGAAAATTTTCCTAAATTATCACTCTAGGTTACATTGACTAGTAACCTAGAGTGACTGCATTCTATAACTGTGGCGGTAGGGATGTGTGTTGTAGTTTAGATTCATGAATAGCATAGCATGTCATAGAGCGAATGCCTACAGACTTTATAATACATATACTTGTAAAATCTTAGTTTATAGTTTTCCTGCAATGTTATTTATCCAGTATTTATAGATAAACTTCATAGTTTTCAGTAATAAATTTATCAAGTTTGATTAGAGCTCTGCATGAAATCATTGTGATAAACATAATATTATGATAAACATGTTAATACTTGGGACAATCATTCTGATAACGTAAATCTAAATTTATGTACTTACCAGTTCAGTAGATGCATTTGGAGGCACCCAGTCAAGTTTAACAGGTTTATCAGTCACTCCACGAATCTTTATGAGGGGCACTGAAAAACATAATTTATTAGATTAGTCACTGACTTGTAAGTTGTTTCGTTGTAAGACATCATTCATTGTGTTTAACAATAAAATCATGACAAACATGTGACTATTCATCAATTACTATTATTGATATAGAAGTGAAGCGAAATTTGGCTTATGAATATTAAAAGGTGACTTTGGCATTGCCACAGGTCATTGGATTAAGCATGAAACCTAATATCAGTATTATTGCTGCATTTTTTTAGTTGTACATCTTTTAAAAAATAATAATTTCTTACATGACGATTTCTTAGGTCTAGTTGTGCCCAGCAGCTCAAATTGAGCCCATCCTGATAAATCATCATCCTGAACATCGTGAACATCCTTGCTGCAGTGACAAGCTCGGCAAACTTTACGCCAGAAATGTAGATCTAAACCTGGGCAACTGGAACCTGTACATAATCATGTATTGTCTTTAGTATAATTTTTCTGCAAATCACGTTAGTCATGAAAGCAATCATGTTAGTTTTTAACAACAGCTATGTTTTTAAAGCGATTCAAAACATATGGAGCTTATGATTAACACATTCGCTGCGAAACCATTTTTTGTATAGTTGTCATTGGCTGCGACACGTGGTGCTATCGGCCCGCACCAAGATCAGCCGTTAAGGTCTATTAGATCCCAATTTTTTTTAACAAAGTTATGTTCAACATACCGCAGGGAAGTTTAAGTTTTTCCTTGCCGCACCACGAGAAAGTTGCAGGGTCATTTAGGCCTCATTTAGCAGTGAACGTGTTAATGATAGTTTTAATGCCATTTTTTTTTTTTTTTTTTTTTTTTTTTTTTTTTTTTTTTTTTTTTTTCCTACCTAACCCCCAACATTATCGGGGCCCTTATTTAACTATTTAATTTTTAATTTGCTATTCACCTTTCATACCAGTTCTCGCTCGTGTTCAATCCTTTCATGCCGCATACTTCACATTTATCCTTCTCTCAATTTCACTGACTTGCTGGTAGGACTCCAGCCTATCTAACCAAATCTCGGGTAAAATGATTATACACATGATTTATTTATTAAAACTTATATCTACGATGTTACATCTCCTCTTCCTTCCTTTACAGTAATTTCTGTGTGCACTACCTATTTACTAATATTATTTAAAATTTTGTGATATTAATAATACAATAAACAAATACAATATTTTAATCATTCTATTTCCTGACTCTTAATTGCTACTTTTTTATTATTATATCTTATTCTAATATATCTTACTTATTTCGGTTTATGACTATTTTGAGTATTTTAATGCAAAAGTCTATAAGTCCTCCTCTGGTATCTTGATTCTGTATCAACTCAGGTAGTTTTTGTATTGTTATGTTATTATTTATCTTGTTTTCAGCTTCATCTCTGTAGTAACCAAAACCTGGACAATCAGTTAGTAGATGTTGGATGGTTTCTTCTTTAGCTTCATCACATATGCATGACGCGTCTTCTTTGCGTTTAAATCGTTTTAAATATGCCTTTATACCTCCATGTCCAGTTAGTATCTGTGTCAGAACTGCTTCTGGTTTTAGTTTTTTAATCACCTTATATGCATCTATAGCACATGGAAAAAACAATTTTGTTCCGCTAGCCGTCGTTCCTGCTCTATATCTTTTGTCCCATTCATTGATAGATTCTTTACGAATCCATTTTTTCACATAAGACGGAGGGCATTTATCGTAATCGGGTCTGGTCCTCTTTAGGGCAGCTTCCTTTGCCAGTTGGTCGGCCCGTTCATTCCCCTCGGTTCCCACGTGTGCTTTCACCCAGTACAAGGTTATTACCTTTCCTTGCTTTCCTGCTTCTCCGATGTTTTCTTTGATCTGGTTGCCGAGGGGATGATTAATGTTAAGTTTATTGGAAATGGTGTCTAGTGAGGATTTGGAGTCACTAAAAATACTCGCGGAAACCTCAGGTTCCGCGAGAATATTTTCCGTAACTCTCAAAATTGCTAGCAGTTCAGCCTGGTACACTGTACAGTACGGCGACATCTTTATCTTCTTTGATGTCGTCTCGTGTCCAGCTTCCCACTTGCTGTATGCTGCACCAACCTGATTTCCAGTCTTGCTGCCATCTGTGTAGTATTGTACGTTGTTTTTCTTTATTGCTTCTTCTATTTGTTCTTTGTCTAGCAACCGGTCATATTTGATTTCTGTTTGCAACGCTGGGTGACCTAGTTTCCAATAAGTGTCCCTTTTTTCTATGTCTATGTCAACTAGTTCTGCCATGGTTATTCCTTTTCGTATTTTATACATTACGGTAGCTTCTTTGATTCTTAGGTCTAGTGGTAGGATTCCTGCTATTAGTAGTGCAGAATGAAGAGACACCGTGCGGTACGCCCTGCAGATTTTTAGTGCAAAACCTCTTTGTAGTGACCCTAGTTTTCTTTGCACCGTCTTTTTCTGGCTGGCAGGTTCCCAGGCACTTGCTGCATAAAGTATTATGGGCTCCACCACTGCGGTGTATATTGCGCGAATAACATCGGAGTGGAGCCCCCAACTAATTCTTGCTGCTCTGGCTAACTGATTGTAAATTTTTATAACCTTTGTAGTGGTATTCTTTAGATGTGCATTGAAGGTTAACTTTTTATCCACTGTAAGGCCAAGGATTTTAATCTCATCTACCAATTTAATATGTGTGCCACCCATTTCCAAAATGGGGTCATCATATATCCTCTTTTTTGTTATGACCATAGCAAGAGTTTTATGCGGTGCGAAGCGAAGTTTATTTTTTATTCCCCATGTATAGATATATTGCAATGTCTCGTTTGCTTCTCTTTGTATCGCCGCTGCTTCGTGTCCATCGAACAAGAGGACCACGTCATCAGCAAACGCTTGAACATGGCCACTCCTGCCCTCCAGTCCCTTCAGCAGCGGATCTAGCAGAAGGTTCCACAATATCGGTCCCCCCACGGACCCTTGTACGCAACCCTTTTCCGTTTTTCTACAACATTCTTTCCCTGCATATCTTACACACACATTCCTGTTGTCCAGGTAGTCGTCAAGAAGCCTTCTGATATTTACGGGGCAATTTTCGTCAGCCAATCGGACTCTAATAGCAGGCCACCACGCTGAATCGAAGGCTCCCTCTATGTCTAACGAAATCATTACAACTAGCTTCTTTTCTTGTAATTTTGATCGTATGTGGTTCATCATGTCATAGAGGGAGTCCTCGGTACTCCTCTGGGGCGTGAATCCATATTGGCTTTGACTCAATTTTGGCTGTAGATGCCATTTCAGCCTGTTTACCACCATCTTTTCAAATATTTTACCCATGACTGGTAACAGCCCTATTGGCCTGTACGACTTCGGTGAAGAGTAGTCGTTTTTATTTGGCTTTTTTAGTATTATGACTACTGCCTGCTTCCATACCTCAGGAAAACATCCTAGATTAAGACCTCTGTTTACCATTGCCAGATACAATTCAGGGTCTTGCACTATGACTTTCTCGCATATGTCGGATGTGAGTCCATCGCCTCCGGGAGCCTTTCTGGGGTTGAAGGTTTTAAGTGACGCCATGAGCTCCAATTTAGTAAATGGTGGGTCATGAGTTTCAGCATGGCTCAGCTCATTTACTTTTGACGCTCTTTCTCGCGTGAGTTTGTGTTCTTTGGAGTCATCCCTTTCAGCATCTTCGGCATAGAAAGTCTCTGCAAGATATTTTGCAGACTCTTCTGGGCTTAAGTCATTTCCGTCCCTTTTCAATGGTACGTCTCCAGTTCTTTTAGAAGTACACCTGATCACTCTGTAGATACCGTCCCACATTGATTCTCCATCCTGCTTATTACAAAATTCTTTCCAACTCTCGGTCTTGGCTGTTTTTACTTCCATTTCATAATTCTCCTTCGCCTTTAAGTATTCTTCTACGACCTTTTTTCTGCGGGCTGGTGCTGCGCAACGAATTCTACGTTTTCTCGTGGCTACTCCTTTTCTCATCTCATCAAGTCTTGTGGTCCACCAAGGTAAGTTGAAGTCTCTTTTTTCTTTTCTCACGGGAATTGTTTCTTTAGCTGCTTGTATTATTATTTCGTTGTATATTCGAATATTTTGTTCTAACACTTCTTTTGTTTCTATTTGAGTGATATTTTCCTTATTTATATTATTTTCTTTCTTTAATTGGTTTACTTTAACGCAGAGTCTATCCCAGTCCGCTTTCCTAGTATTATATAAACGTGTTGTCGTTTTTATATTTTTGTCAACCTGTTTATCGGCCTTTATTTTAAATGTAATAATCCCGTGATCTGAGCTAATATAATCTTCTACCTTCCAGTCTCGAATTAGTTCTATGATATTTTCTGAACAGGCCGTAATATCAATGAAGCTGGTAAACAGCTTTTCTCCCCTAATGACATTGAATGTTGGTACGTCTCCCTCGTTTAATAGATGCATATTCATCTCAGCAAGTGCTCCATTTACGAGTTTACCTCTTCCATCTTCCCTTACTCCCCCCCACCAGATACTTTTTGCATTAACGTCCCCGCCGATTATTATTTTTGTGTTGCCGATTTTCTTTTTTATTTCTCTCAGGTTTTCTAAATATGGTTCGATAAGTCGGTCAGGCTCGAAATAAACCGACACAAGCACGATTCTCCAAGATTTCATTTGAATACCCACTACGGTGATATTATTTGTGGTTAGACCGGGATATTGATGTATTTCTATGTTTCGATCGTAGACTGCTATGGCGGCCTTTACCGTTCCTTCGTCCTCGTTAGTGGATTGGTAAATTCTGACTCTTCCATAGTCTCTAACTCTTTTTATATTCCCCACGTATGGTTCCTGTAAAAGAGCTACGCCTATTTCTTCCTTAGCTGCTTGTGTCATGAGCTCATCCGTTGCAATCTGTTTCCGCTGGAGGTTTATTTGTGCAATTTTTAAAAAACCTGTTTTTGTTATTCCATTATCGCTGTGAGTGCCCTTAGCAATACGCCACCTTTGCTCTTGCTAAAGCGTCCCATTTTCTGCGAACAGGGCAATTTTCGCTAAAAGCATTATGCTCAGTGTTGATATGCTTTGATTTAACACAATTCACGCAGCAGGCTGGGTCACCTCTCTAATACAGCTCACATTTTGTTTTTAAGTGCGTGCCTCCACAGTGACTGCACACTTCCTGTCTTGTTTCACACCTTGTTTTAGTATGCCCATATCCTAGGCACGCAGAACATTGTATGAGCGGAGAATGGTCTACTGCCCTTACCCGTTTCATATCTATCCGCACCATTTCCGTATCCGTGAGTCTCTTCCACAGTTTCGGCGACGTCTTCATTATGACTGTAGCTAAGTGAGGGTTATGGTGTTTTCGTCTATAGATTATTTCTGTTCTATTTTCGGTTTCGGGGATTCCGTCGAAGATATTTTTATTTTGGTTTCGGAGTCCTTGCATTATTTCGTCATCCGTATTACATTGTAATACGCCTTGCAAAGCAATCAGAGGATCTTTGTTTTCCAAAATCCTGACATGTAGATGGTTTTCTGTGTTTTCTATTTTGTCCTTTATCTTCTGTCTATCTTCTTGGGTTTTGCATCCAATAATGATTTTCCCCTCTTTAGCTTTTCTCACTTTGTCCACGGAGTAGTTTCCTTCTTTTGTATTTAGAATTTTCCGAACTTTATCCAATACCTCTTCTCCTGTTTTGGTTTCATCATTTGAAGCAACGAGAACCGAGTGTAGTGCAGTTTTCTCTTGTCGTCTTCCTTTTGCTACTGCAGCGTAGGATAGACCTTCTTTTACCTTCGTGTCTAAAGTTTCTTTCAGTTCCTTCATTTTCTCCGTGTTCTCTTCAATGAGTTTAGCTTGTTTTTCTAGAAGGTGCCTAAGTTGTTCCTGTTTAAGTCTATCTTGTTTGGCTTCTTCATCTCTTTCTTGCTCCTTAACACTATCGTTCTCTTTTTCTTTCGATGCTCTTTTGATCAGTTCAAATAGCTTATCTAGATGTCCAATGACTCCTGTCTTAATTTCTGTCTTGATGGTCTTCGCCTCGGGCTTAGCCAGAAGGGCTTTTGCCTTTTTAATGCATGCGTTCGCTTCCTCCTTCCAGTCCTCATTCTGAATTTTTTCCTGATGTTCCTCAGCTGTCGGTACTACTGGAAGTGTTCGAGTTTTACGTCTATCCTCTTTCCTATCTGCTTCCCATTCAGAGCTAAGCCTCTTCACATTTATAGCCCTGTCTAATAACTGACTCGATTCTGGTGTCTTTTCCTTCTCCGAGGGTCCTCGCGATGGCTTCCCTTTCGGTGGGGAGTGAAAAGAGAACATTTCGTTGGGGGAGGATGCGTCGATATGTGGTTTTTGTAAGTATCAAAAAAAACGGGTGTAAAGGGCCCTCGTCTTGATTTTATACGTTGAATGCGTAGTCGTTTTTTCGAGTTTTTCCAGTTTCTCTGTGTGATGGCTTCAACGGCAGCTGGTTTACAGCAACCACGATGGTGTCGTAATCGTCGAAGTTTTGAGTATGTACCTGCACGTTATTGTAAGTGTGTGCGTGTGAGTGTGTATGTCTGTGGGCGTGAGTGTGTAGGCGCTCGTTTATATGTGTGTGTGTTTGAATGAGCTGTGCGTGTGCGTATGCGTGCAGACGTCAGTGTATGATATACTTAATTGAAGCTATGAATGTACGTTTGTTTGTGCGTGCGTGCTTGCACGACTAGTCAAGTCTGTGTAGGTTGTGTCCGTCGGGTCTTTTTAACTCCGCTGAGACTTTAGTGAGACAATGTTGTTATATAAATATTATTTTACAGTTAGTCAGAATGGTCTGAAGGAAGGTGTGTAAAATTTTAAAATTACTTTTAAAAGTCGTGTTGCTGTTATTTTATTTTATACATATATTATGTTATACTTTATATAAAAAAGGGGGGGATCTGGCAGCAGTTTTGGTAAATTAATAGTATACTATTAATTAGAAAAAATATAATATAAGAATTAATTATAATTCAATGGATAGAATGTGATAGGTGGTTAACTGAATAAGTAATAATAAAAAAGTGTTTAGTGTGTTAGGTAGGTAAGTATAAAAATGATAAGGTGAGTACAGTTTCAGCTACTGCTTTCCAATATATGCGCCAGCGCCGGAAACGCCCCGTGCGGTCTTTCGTTGATCCGCAATTCGGTTTCTTCACAAGTGGTTGAGCGGGGTTGGCCAGTAATACTCAGCGACTGCAGTGACGTCAGGTTGAGGCGGGGTCGCTGTCCTTCTATCTCGCTCTGAACGCCCACGAGGAGGAGACTTCCGTAACAGTTGTTCGTGAAGAAACGAGAGGAACCGAATCGACTGGTCGACCAATTATATTAATGTCAATAATTTTTTCTACAGCAGGTGAGCAACACGTCTGTCTCTGACTGAGTGTTCCGGGCGACCTAATGCCATAATGCCATGCTAATGCCATATTTAATAATATGATGCCAGTAAAAATAAGTGTAATATTTTTTTACTTTACAATACTCACCACAAGAGTTGCAAGGAGCACCGGCTCCACTATCGTGCCCTAATCTGGCTTTGCTAAGTTTTTCCCTTTGGCTCTCTAACTTGGAAAGCCATGCTGGGGCTTCTGGTGTTTCCACACACGATTCACTCATCGTTTTAACCTTTACCTGCAGATATTAGAAAGATAAAACATTACTTCAAAGATTACACACTCATCGGAAAGTCTTTGTCAAGCACTTTTTTTTTTATTAAAACCAAATTGATCATATCGAGTATCATCTAATATATTACACAGGATATAAATAACACAAAGATTGTTTGTCAAATACATACCTCATGTAAAACCAGAGAAAAATGAAGATAAACAAAAAATATTCATGAATATAAAAACAACAACAGTTCCGCCTAAAATTGTAAAATGAAAATACAGATTACGTAGATAATGATTGTGGATAATATGGTAAACTGATAGCTCCTCTATACGCTGGGCCAGCGCTGGCCCAGCCCAATGGCCATGCGATGGTTGCAAAGCGTGTACACGCTGGTGATGTTCAGTTATGAACTTATCGTTGAACAGAATGGACGTCGAAGCAGCAGCAGCTGTATATTTATTTAGCACGTACAATTATTTTCTTAATCTGAAGAAAAATCGTTATTATTATTACAAAAATGGAAAACGACCTACTTTAATTTTTCAAGCATAGCACAAAAACTACCAGTCAGATCTTTATCAAATTTATAGGATAATGCTTAAAATGGAAAGCATCCAACAAAAAGAATCATCGAAATCGGTTCATTTAAAAAAGAAATACACTCAAAAACGCTTGGCAAATTCTGAAATCTATCAAATTGAGTACCTCCTCCTTTTTGGAAGTCTGTAAAAAAAAGGAAATAGCGTAGAAGAAGATGGTGGATGTTAACTATTCATCGTAACAGGACTATAGGACTAAGTAACTAAATAAATAAACAGGCTGGCCGACGCGTACCGCCATCGCTGACCCACTACCTATGATGTGTATACGAAAAACCGATACTGCAGCCATTCCTCCGCCGCCAGTGGTGCGTACCCACTAGTCAGCCTACGCCACTACGCCCTCTATACGATGGCTACGCTGGGCCATCATGATGGGCCAGCGCTGGCTGAGCGTGTAAAGGCGCTATGAAAACGAATCACAGATTAAAGGAAGTGCAGAGAAAGCAGTGTTGTTCCAAAGATAAATCGATTCTACTACCATTAACACTCTAAAATGTGAAATCGATCGTTTTCATTTCATTCGATGTCATAATCACCATACATATATTACTTTATCTTTATCAATGATTTTTTATTAAATAAGTAACAATTAAAAGTCATAATCTAGAGTAGTTACAAACGAGTCGAAAATTATACCACCACTTTTAACTAGACATGTTTTTACCAATACTTACCTATTTTAATTAGACATTTCACACTTAAAATTTGAGTTTGGATTGAATGTGAAAATTATGATATCATCATCTCATAAAATCGATAAAACTAAATACTGAACTAAATTATTTCAAAAATGTAGAACGATTTCTATTTCCTGTTCGAAATTCAATTTTAATGAATGATTTCACGCGTGAAATTACACACACAACAATTGTTCTGAAAACGTTAAAGGTGGAAAACGGGAATGCATCTGAATTTTGCACTCAAACTTTTGAAACAGCCCTTACAAAAAAAATAATTCAAAGTTTTAGTTTAGATTTTTTTTTAATATTTTACAAATAAATATTTCACAACAAATTGCACATGCTACTTGTAAGTGTCCCATGCCTAGAACCGCAAATAAAACAAAAAAAATGACATCCATCTTTCAAGTTTCTATCGTGTCTTCTCCATTGAAATATTTTAATTAAACTAATTGCCGGATACAAATATTTCTAATTTTCGATAACCGTGCATAAATCTAAGAAAAAAAGTTTACGTTCTGTAGTTAAAAAGCCTAAGTAGGGCGTCAAAAGGTAGGAAAAGCCAATAGTTTGAACATAAGTTTTAGGTTCTACCAATGACTCATAATTGATCTTATTTATCAATATTTTGTTTCGTAGGATGTCTTCCGGAAGACCGATCAAGTGTGTAGTTGTCGGAGATGGTACAGTCGGAAAAACTTGTATGTTAATTTCATACACAACAGATAGCTTTCCTGGAGAATATGTACCTACAGTGTAAGTATTTTTATGCAAGAAAAATTTTATTAAAATACTATTCAATTCCTATCTGGTCTCAATATGAAGAAGCATTAATTTTGTATAACCCATTTAAAACTTAAAAGTAAGAAATGAGTGCTTACACTACATTTAACTTGAAGAATTTGATCATTGTTGTTTATTCACTAAAATAAAACTAAGATATAAATACAATAAGCGCCTTATTTTTTAAAAGGAGCCTTATGTTTAAATAAATTCAACTGTGCATGGATAATATTGTGGATATCTATTTTTTCAAACTATTAATACATTACAATAAAATTCTTACAAGAATTACTTGTTCTTTGAGGATCATTGTATTATAGATTATATTAATAATTTATATCAAGTATTTTAACAGTATAAAACATTCTGTATAATTTTAAATTAAGTTACATACATTTACTTTTAAGCTTAAGTACTTTGTAAAAAAAAAATATGTCACAATAAACTGCAAAATGAATTTCTTTTCTTATGTAAGATGATAACACAATGATAATGAAACTGGTAGTTTCAGTGAAAGTTTAATCTTTAATCAGATCTCAATACATCAATAACATAATTATTACAACATATGTTTAATATATGAAAGCGAAAGCTTGAATATTTATTCATTTAAAAATCTGCTAAACTTTTAACTTCTAAGATAGATATTGTACATTTGAAATGTATCTTATGTATTGTAATGATACTAAATTGTGCAATTGTTCATGATAATAATTGTGGTCTAATTTAGACAAACAGTATGTCTTTATGAGGATAGATTAATTAATTTTAATGGGAACTCAGCTAATGTAGACACTGAAGTAGTGAAATTACTTTGTGACTAATTAATAATGTTAAAGCAAGAGGATAAGCTCATTGAAAAACTAATTAACTAGTAACCAACAGAAGTTTTTATTGAAACGAAATGCAATAGTAAGTAGTCCTGTATGGTTACTGATAGATAACGGCCCCCAATGCCTTGGTATTGCAGAGGCTCATGAGTATAATAATGGCTTACCATCAGATGGGCACAATTTATAACATGACTAGGGTCCCTGTGTAACTTCGTCAATATTTTGGGCGTGGACTACCCCTAACATTTAGGGGGATAAAAAATAGATGTTGGCTGATTCTCATAGATACGGATAAGCACCAAAAATTTCATCAAAACCGTTATCGGAGTATGGCAACGAAAACTGTGACACGAGAATTTTTGTATACTAGATGAACAAAATTTGAAAACTATTAATTTCACAAAGTATAATTTTGCACAACTGATGAAATAAATATGTTGATATTGTTGTGCTATTTCAGTTACTTTAGCTAATAAATTATTTTTTTTTTATTAAAGTCAACTACATATGTATTTACATGTTTTTCAGTTTTGACAATTACTCTGCTCCCATGGTGGTTGACGGGGTTGCAGTTTCTCTAGGTCTATGGGACACAGCCGGACAAGAAGACTACGACAGACTTAGGCCTTTAAGCTATCCCCAAACTGATGTCTTCCTTATATGCTTTAGTGTAACAAGGTAAGTTATATCACATTAACAAATAATCTTAAAATTTGTTAAACTGTACTAAACTTTTGTATGTTAGTTGTACTCGTATACTCAATTATCAATGAAAATAGAGGAATTTAATAAATTATGAATCAACTGAGAAATAAAAGGTAAAAAATTGTTAAATTACTAAGGCTTGAATGAATCATTGTTATGTTTATTTTCCTATTAATCCGTAAAATAATAATAATAATTAATATGATTAATAATGAGTATAAATTAATGAATGCTTAAATTCTTAAATGGTCATTTTGATGAGTAATATCTGTATTATTTTGTACCATTAATATTGTTCCAGCATTCAACCATGACATCATTATTAAGGGGTGGGCGTAGAAGGTCCAATTTAAAACCAAAGTGTGTTTATATCAATGCCAAATCTGTTCTCATTTCATGAACTCATTTCAACCTACATAATATGATAATTATCTATACAGCTTTTGCAACTTTTGTTTGGTTGTAATAAAATAATTATTTGTCACTATAAAAACTGTTCTCTTCTTTAGTAAAATTTTACGAAATAGGAGTTTATATTTTGAAATAAACCACTTTCCATAAATGTAATTTCATAATATCTTCTCTTATGCAGATTTAAAAGTAGTATCTGTAGTTAACCCCGAATTAGTAAACTAAAAACATGTCCTTATTTATGCCACACCATAAACTTTTGTTTACTTAAAGTACAATTTTTGTTACAGCCCTTCTTCATACGAAAATGTCACATCTAAATGGTACCCTGAGATAAAACATCACTGTCCTGATGCACCAATTATATTAGTTGGTGAGTAATAGACATCTACAGGGTGTTATAAGATAAGCCCAGAAAAGAAATGCAGATGACAGTGATTTTGATGATAGATTTGGTAATGGGATTTTTTTTTTGAGTTGGAGTAAATCACCGGATCCGTATGTGGGAGTTGAACCGCACTAAAACCTATAACTACTCACGCTCAGCGTCCGAACCCCGGCTGAGCTCTGAGGGACGACGCGACGCGTTACGCTTTCGGCACTCTTTCCCGTCGCGCCGACCCCTGGAAATGGGATACGAAAATAAAAAGTTTTCGTCAAAAAATATCCGTTTCATCATCATAAGTAACAAAAGTTCTGTCATCTGCCGTCGTTTTCGGGAGAAATTGTCGAACACCCTATATACAAATACCCAAAAATGGAAATTTTGTTCTCATAAAATCAGAAAAAAAGATAAATAAATCTTATTAATATGTAATACTGTTACAAAGAGATTTTTTTTAATTTTTTTGGAAGCCAACTTAAAGTATTTTTCCTACCTAACAGGAACAAAGATCGATTTGAGGGATGACCGCGAAACTCTGAGTTTGTTGTCGGAACAAGGTATGTCTCCACTCAAAAGAGAACAAGGACAGAAACTCGCTAATAAAATCCGGGCCGTTAAATATATGGAGTGTTCAGCACTGACACAAAGAGGCCTTAAACAGGTATGTGCAACTTTATATTCACATTCGCAAATAGTTAAATGTTTTTGAATATTCACATTTGTAAAATGGTACCAATTTTTGTCAAAAGTGTGTTATCTGATAGCCACAAGGCCTCCTTCCCTATCAAATAAATCCATACTGCATGCATTTAATACCTTCCATTCTCAAGATATTTGCAGGGGATTTAATGATTTTGGTTAGGGGAAGTAAGCACTTTCTCCCTCCCGAAATCTGCAAAATATAGATAGATATATAAGTACGTAAGATAGCCTTTTTTTAAATCCAGTCAATATCTTGGTTGTTGTAGGTGTTTCGAAAATGGATATTGGTTTAAATTGAAATGTTACATAAAAAGGTTTACTATAAATACCTATTTCAGGTTTTTGACGAAGCTGTGCGTGCGGTGTTAAGACCGGAACCACAAAAGAGACATCAGCGGAAGTGTTTGATTATGTAAATATGGAAAAATCATGACAAAAAACGTATTAAACTTGCAGAATCTCTCGACAACAGTAATAATGTGTTTCTACACCAACGTTACAGATAACCGTCGATTTATTTAAAAAAAATGTTTTTCGTAAATTAGTGCCATAATATTATGTCCTTCAGAAAAAAGTTACAGCAAACTTAACCATTTCATCACATTTTTTTCTATGATTGCATGTTTAAGCACATGAAAATGCCAAAGATTTTATAAATAGTTTTAAGTTTCAGTTTATTTTAGTGTTTATAAAATAAAATGGTTAGAAACAAATTGTTACTGTATGTGTTACATGATATTAACCAACGTTATTTTTGTATTTGCTATCGAACTTCAATATTGTTTGGAATGTATGAGGTTGCCAGTTCAAAAAAGGAGCACACCAAACTTTTTTCTGATTTAATTAGCTCCAAAACAGAGGAAATTTAATACAAAGAACTTAAAGAAGATTAGGGAAAATAATTTTGCTTGGGCTGTTAATGTCATATGTTCCTTAATTATGAATGACTGATGTAGAACACTTAATTAACCGTTAATTAGTCGCAACATTTAGCATTTATTATGTTCAATTATTAGAGTGATAGTTATTTTTTTATGGTACAATTTACGTACGCATATTACATTTTTTCATTTGATAATAGGTGTACCACAGTTAAAAAAAAAGCGTAAATAGCTTTGAGATACTGTAATGTACTTATTTATGGAAAAAATACATACTGTCTTAACAACGGTGTGTATTTTTAATATAAATATTGTAATCTTTACTTGATTCAAACTAAAAATGTATTGAGTTAATCCTTGCTCATTTTCCCCAATGTGGTTTGAAAAGCTCTTTAGCAAAAGCTGTTATAAATTCGAGATGTAATTCACTGCCACTGTAAACTGCGATACACCTAATATTAATTGTTAAAAAGAATGGACAATAGTATAACATTCTACAATACTTTTTAAAAGTATCCAAATATCTTTTGCATTAGATTTACCAAATTGCATATGAAGAGAAGTGAAATAACAGTTTAATTTACTTATCTTATTATTATTTTGTGTTTTGTTAAGAGTATGATTATAATGTGTGTTTTTATTTAAATAGTGACTCATTAGACGAGATATTTTTGTATTACGAAAAATTTAGATAATAATAATGCTCTCCAATTCTGCAACGAAAATTTAGCACAATTTTTAATGCATGAAGATTTTTAGTATTGAAATGGTGGTTTTTACATGATGCCTTTTTGAAACGTTAGTATTTTTGACATAATCGAGTTCAAGATTTACTATAGGATTAAGATTTCTAGTTTGTATTAGTGTACAAGTAAGCGGTACTGATTTTGCAGAGTATTCTAAATTTGCACCTTTATATTACTGCAGCTCCTTCATTTTTTTTAAACCTTGTTTGCAGACGAGTTTAAGATTTTTCACCAATACCTTGTGGATAAATTATTTTAAAAAAATGCCATCAAATGATTCAGTACGGCAAAGAAATTAAAGTCAATTTATCAGTATTTTTGCAGCAAAATTATTATATTACTATACTTATTAACTGTCTTTTATCTTGTATTTCTGTTGGTTATTTTTCTTAATTATGTTTATTTCTTGTGTCTACTAAATTACATTTTTTATTTAATTTTTTGGCCCTCATTTGAATAGCAAAAACATCAAGTATATAGTTACGTTGCTTGCTTCTAAAATATAATAACTCCTGAATATTATTATTGAATAAGGAATACATTGTGAGAAAATAAACTTTTTCCATATTATCAGTTTGATATGTGTTTCACAAGATATCTACTTGAATATATTTATGCATTTGTTATTATTTAAGTTTGTTTGAAATAGTTTAAATGTATGACGAGAATAATTATTATTGTTTAATAAAAACAGACTGCTTTGATTTAAATGTAAAGCTTTGAAAATAATTTGTGTATATAATTATTTATAATAAGAGCTAATGCAACTTGAGATGAATCGTGTATTACTGCACTTCATAAATTATTGAATTGATATTGTTTTTTATTTAGTAAGGTTAATTCAATCCCTCCTTCCTCGAGAATTTTCTAGATACCTACGTATCGCTTATGAACATAGTTTTGCAAATATTGAAGTAAAACATTTTATTATTTTATTACCATTTATTCATTTTAACAGGTTTACATGTCATTTTAACATTTATCTAGACACTGATTCAACGTTAGTTTAGGTTTAACCTGACCACAAGTTTCTAAAACTGCAACAATTCTAGAGAAAGTAATATCATGTCATGGTTAATTATTGATTTTACACAAAACAGTCACTTTGACTAGAAAACATCGAATAACAACATCATAGAACATACATTTTTCATACTAACACATACAAAGTATATGATATCCAATATCCATGAAATTTCAACATTCAAATACAATGTGCACAATTTAAGCGGACACATAACTACTACATACATTAAATTTAAACAATGCAAAGACAATGACTAATTCAATAATATAAGACTTAATCATTAAAATATAAGATAAATGCAATCAAAAATACACATACATGAGTAGGTATCAAAAAAATACTAAAGGATTCTTGACCCATAAAATAAAATTATTAAATTTGATATTAGAAACAGTACTACGATTTTAAATCTACTAGCAACTGTCAAAAGTGTAATGAAATACTCTTCAAATCATAGTGAGGGTAATCAATAATTTAAATTGATATACCTGAAATGTACATTATAAAGCTTTTCAAGTATCATTTGATAAGCTTTGAGCTTGCTCACAATTTATTATATTCTACCTAAGTCAAAATATATTCCTTAGATCTTAATGATGAGTTTATAAAATAGGTAGTTTTTAATATCAAATACATAAAACAAAGTTAAAAATAACTATGATTACATAAAAAAAGTTTTGGCCTCTTTAAAATGAAATTATTCACCAAACTTGAATGGGAAAACTTAACATTAAAACCTAATTACTACAATATAAGTAGATATTGTATTTTTAACTATTTCACTAGGATCAACTTATTCTATAAACTTAAATATAAATAGATAAAATACATAAAACCAAAAGGTGTTTTTAAAATAAAAGTTACAAATATAATTGTTTGGTGATCAGCATATTACACTCATCAAAATACTATTTCAGAATAAAACATTACACTACCATGATCAAATACACAACATCAAGTTTATAATAACATTTTTTTTTTATCAACATGAAAGTAAATAAATTGTATTTGAATAAATGGGTATACACTCAGGTATACTGGCAAAGCAATGTACCTGTAAGCAGTGGTGGAATTTAATTGAAATCACTGCTCCTGCCTTCATCCTGATATCACATGGACCTATATGGACCTTGGGTTTTCAAATACTGGATTACCAAAGATGGGCCGGATCCAACTACTTCTGACGGAATAGATGTAAGAGGACAATTCTCAATGCTCATTATTTGCAAGTTGACGCACAGAGCTAGCTCAAATGGCAAATTGCATAAATTTGGATTATCATTTAGATACAAGGACTCTAAATTCTCTAGAGTGCCTATTTCTTCCGGAACATACTGCAAGTTATTTTCTCCAACACTCAATGATGTCAGATTAGTCAGATGGCCTATTGAGCGAGGTAAGGTTGATAATTGATTTGATTGTACAACCAACTTTTGCAATTCATGCAAAAATCCTATCTCATTTGGCAGCACTTCTAGTTTATTTTCTTCCAAATCAAGGACTCGAAGTTTCCTCAAACTGCCAATACTTGGTGGTATTCTCTTTAACAAATTGTTTGACAATATAAGAACTTCTAAATTCTGCAGGCACTGTATATCATCAGGTATTTTGGAAAGTTGGTTAGTTCCCAAATTAAGCTCAACCATGTTTAACCAAGTCCCAACATCCAAAGGAAGTGCAGTCAGCAGATTTTCCTTCATGTTCAATTTGGTTAAGTTTTTGGCTCTCGAAAAGATACCATACGGTATTTTGTCAATTTGATTATGTTCTAAGTTAATAGTAAAAACATTTGTAAATTGAGCAGGTCCACCCGAAGGATAACTTGTAAAAGAGTTGCGGGATAGTGTAATACTGGTTAGTTCACTCAGTCGAGCTAAAAGTCCTTCAGGCAACTGAGATATTGAGTTTCCCTCAACATTAAATTCATCCATATGTTTCAAGTTGCTCAGAGTGGCAGGTATAGTTGAAAGCCTGTTATATCTGAGTCCCAATCGTGTAACTGCTGTAAGATTCCCAATGCTTTCAGGAATATCTAACAAATCATTGTGCTGTAAGTCTAAAGTAGACAGATTCAGGCAGTTGCCTATTTCCTGGGGCAGATGCTCCAAATGGTTGTGAGAAACATCAAAAGTTACAAGATTGACCAACTTTCCAATTCCAGCAGATAATTCTTTTATTTTATTTTCACGGAGACTCAACATAGTCAAATTAGTGAGATTTTCAATACCATCTCCTACCACCCTAATTCGATTGAATCGTAAATACAATGTTGTGAGCGATGTCAATTTGTAGACCACATCTGGTATATCATTTAGTTTATTATGCCGTAGATCTAGCACTTTTAATGATTTTAAGTTAGCAAGTGAATCTGGCAGACTCGCTAGCGAGTTTTCGTTTAGCGCCAGTGTTTGTAAATTGGACAGGCAGCCAAACTCTGGAGGAAGTGCGACTAACTTATTTCCATACAAATAAAATTCCACTAAATGTGTGAGATCTCGAACGTTCGGAGGAAGCGACGTAATTGAAGACTTGCTGAGATCCAACCTTATGACACCTTCTTCGCGACATCTAATAAATTCCTTAATAACATCGAGATCAGCTTGTATTGGTTTATTTTTCTTAGCGGTGGGTTTAGGTTTATTAGATTCTGGATGTTTTACAGTGACAACCTTAGGACGTGTTCCCTCGGATGTAGTTATTGATGCTGCAGATAACTTCTTTTCCCTCATTGTATGATATTTCTCCCTCGGGCTAACTGTTCCCACAGAATCCAATGCTTCAGAGTTATCTCGCGACGAATTGTCGACATTCATTCCGGATTATACCAGTACAATAACTACCGCTCAATTATTATTCTCTCACAATTATTTCACCGAATGTGTTCGCCAAAAATTTACTCATCTCATCTCATCAAAAACACAAATCAATACTTGTTTTAGTAGCATCAACTAGTGATTCATTAAATAAAAAGGATATGAAATCACTGTAATGCAGTATTAGAACTTGTGTTTGAAGATACCAGAAATTTAATTCAACACTTACTCTGCTAAGAATTGATTAAAATAAATATTCAGAAAATATTCAATAAAACGAAAAAGCCAATTTTATCGAAATTTTTGATGAATTTCAGTATTTCAGTGTTGCCAGTTTTCTTGTTTTTTTTTAAGTTCAATTTTTTGAAGGCACTAGATAAACATGCGTCAAGCCAACTTAGAACTATATCACACGCTGTTACTCTACCCCAATTAGCGATGGGTCGTTATCGGTTTTTGAGATAACGTAACGTAAGCGTTATGTGATTTCCAATAACTAGTTTCTTAACTAGTGATTTTTATAACTAGTTATTTTCACAACGTTCTGAAGCAAACGTGATAATTGTAACATAAAATCGTTTGGTTAGGTAGCAGTATAACTTAATTCTTCTTCACGCACACGTATCGTGTATCGATACTATTTTTTTAGGCGCGTTTTACATTACTCGTTTTACTCCTTTACGTTGTCAAAGCTATGTGTAAGGTGGTCAATGTAAAACGTCGTTTTCATCTTGTCATTACGAATATTGTAAAACCAGTGATTTTGCGTGAGTAGTGAAAGTAGCCAAACATCGACGCTATGCCTTAAACATAAGAGTGAATTCGATTTAACTTTATGGCGTTGTGATTAAAAGAGTTATTGAAGACTGATGCCTATTTCGATCGTTTAAATGGCGTTATGAATATCACTAGTTTTTGTTGTAGTGGAAAACGAGTGATCACTGTTCGAGCTCGTAACTGCATATATAACCAGTTATGGTTAATAACGCCCATCGCTAACCCCAATCTTTTTGGTGACAAGTCGAAAATTCGTCGCGGGAACACTTTGAAGCATTGGATTCTGTGGAAACTGTTAGCCCCAGGAAGACATTTTATCACAAAAATAATTTTTCCTCGACTGGCTGGCTTGTAGAAAAAAAAGAAACGAATGTGTCAATGTCGAGATGGTGTCATGTGTCATACATCAATTGCGGTAGGGATGGGATTCATCTGAAAAAAAAACATCAAAACAATCGAAAGATTAATCGAAATTGTAATCGAACTTAAAAATTTTCAGAATCGTATTTTCTGCAATAATTACTTAGAAAATAAAAACGAAACAGGTGTACGTATGTAGAATAGACACTGTCCCTGACATAGTTTTTTTTTTTTTTTTTTATCAACAACATTGAGCAGAGCGAAAAGAAAGATTTTTTTGTTTTCTTAAAACCGTTCCGTACAAAATAAATTGTTAGTTAAATAGTGCTTAAACTACAGTGTAAAATTAAAACAAACATTAATAAGGCCAAATTGAAAAACTTGAAATCCAATTTTCCATTTTAAAAAAATGAGAGCTGTCACGGGACGCCTGGCCGATGTGAAACATCAACATTTTATTGTAAAATTAATATGCAGAAATAAACATTTATTTTCATTAAATATGTGGCGGTGGCGCCATCTATAACAGGCTTTGACGGACCAGAGAGAGGCTTTGACAGAAGAGAGAAAAAACGTGACGTGAATGTAATCGTTAATATAAAATAAAGATTCTGATATATAATTAAAGTCTTTAATGGTGACCCCGTTTGAAAAATTGATAACAATATATTAACGGCAACCTTACGAGCAAGAAAAAATTCATCCTCCAACTACATTTATCGAACCACATCAACAAAATGTCAACCCACGAACATGAAGAAGTGCAGGCCCTTAAACGACAGATCGAGGACCTGGAAAATCAAAGAAACGTTAGCGATAAAGTTACCAACATTTTGGACCGATAGACCCACGGTGTGGTTCGGGCAGGCCGAAGCCCTATTTGAAATATCTGGAATCAACCAAGACCGAACAAAATACAACCATGTCATTGCAACTCTCGACTCAAAGGTCGCAGGTGAGGTGGCAGACATAATTGAGAATCCACCGAAAACAGACTGCTACGCACATTTAAAATCGGAATTAGTAAAACGTCTTTCTGTTTCCAAAGAAGAAAGAATAAATCGATTGCTGCGCGAAGAAGACATTGGAAATAGAAAACCATCCCAGTTCTTGAGACATTTAAAAAATCTAGCCGGCCCGATTTTCACTAACGATGACATTATTCGCGAGTTATGGCTACGACGTCTGCCGCAAAATGTTCAAGCCATATTAGCAAGCCAAACAGAGCTACCACTCGTTAAAGCAGCCGAGATGGCGGACAAAATCATGGAGGTGGTGGCCTCAGTGCCTGTTCATGCAGCACAAAGCTCTTCAACAGAAGTTTTGGAACTCAGACTCCGTGTGGAAGAACTCACTAAAGCTTTTGAGACATTTGCGACACGGTCAAGATCACGATCTGAAACACGCACCGAAGATAGTAGATCTCGGTCAACATCCCGAGGAACCTCCGGCATATGCTGGTACCATAAAAGATTCGGAAGCAAGGCTAGCAGGTGCACAATTCCATGTGGCTGGAAAAAGCAGGAAAACGAACCCAACAATCAGTAGACGCGGCAGCTGATTGTTCGTATAGTACTAGCCGCCGTTTGTTCATTCATGACAAGGCAACAGCGCGACGTTTTTTAATTGATACTGGAAGCGACATTTGCTGTTTTCCAAAAAACTTAGTAAAGGGACGGAAACCCAATTCACATTATTATTTGTCAGCCGCGAACGGTAGCACCATTCAAACTTACGGGAGTATTACTATGCGACTTGATTTTGGACTGCGCCGGGAATTTCAATGGGACTTTATAGTTGCTGACGTACAGACGGCCATCATCGGATCGGATTTCCTCAGCTACTTTAATCTTCTTCCTGACTTACGGCACAAGCGCCTGATTGACGGAAATACCAAATTAACCACGGCTGCATCAATAGCTCAGGTAGACCAAGCCAGTGTTAGGTCGATGACTGTCCAAGATGACTCTCCGTACGCTAAGATCCTCCTGGAGTTTCCGAGTTTGACGCGCCCACCTGGTTTTCCAAGGAATGTAAAGCACACCACGGTACACCATATCATTACAACAGATGGTCCTCCAGTATATAGCCGCCCACGACGACTAGCACCTCAAAAGTTGATTGCTGCCAAAAAAGAATTCGAGGACATGGTCAAATGTGGTACAGCCAGACCTTCGGATAGTCCCTGGGCTTCACCGTTACATATGGCCAGAAAAGGTCCAGATGGATGGCGACCTTGTGGAGATTTTCGTGCGTTCAACGCACGCACCGTTCCAGACCGTTATCATGTACGACATATTGGCGATTTCACCCACAATATCGCAGGATCAACTATTTTCAGTACCCTCGACTTGGTTAAAGCCTACCAACAGATTCCTGTACACGAGTCGGACATCTGCAAAACTGCAATTACGACACCTTTCGGGTTATTCGAGTTCCCCTTTATGACTTTCGGTCTCCGGAATGCTGGACAAACGTTCCAGCGCTTCATCGATGAAGTCGTAAGAGGACTCGATTTCTGCTACCCTTATGTCGATGATATATTGGTGTTTTCAGACTCACCAAATCAACACATGGATCACCTACGCACTTTATTTACACGTTTAACGTCATACGGTGTGGTGCTGAATGCATCAAAATGCGTTTTTGGAGCAGAGGAGGTAAAATTTTTAGGGTATCGAGTAAATAAGGATGGAACGTACCCACCACCAGATAAAATTGAGGCTTTACAAAATTATCCATTACCAAAGACAGTACAAGGGCTTCGCAGGTTTTTGGGAATGATAAATTTTTATAGAAAATTTCTCCCTAATTCCGCAGAACTTCAAGCACCTCTTATAAACATTCTTACAGATATAAAACTTAAAGGCGCTAAACCGGTACCATGGACAGCAGAATTGGAGTTGTCATTCAAGAAATGCAAGGATAGTCTTACGAACGCCACTCTACTTACCCATCCAATTTGTGGAGCTGAATTAGGATTGTTCACAGATGCATCAATATTGCAAGTCGGGTCATGCCTTCAACAAAAGATTAATGGAGATTGGAAACCTCTTGCATTCTTCAGCAAGAAACTTAACAGCAAGCAAACGCAATGGCCAGCTTATTACAGAGAATTGCTTGCAGTTTACGAAAGTATACACCATTTCCGGCATATAGTTGAAGCACAACATGTAACCATTTATACAGACCATAAACCTCTCATATACGCTTTCAAACAACGCCGCGAAAAACTTCCTCCGATTCAACTAAATCACCTTTCTTTCATATCTCAATTTACAACAGATGTGTTCATATCAAAGGACAGGATAACATAGTTGCTGACACCATGTCTAGAATCGAATCCATCTCCTTCGACAACAGTTACCATGAGCTAGCCCAAGAACAATCAGTTGATAAAGAACTTCAGGAGACGATGAAGAAATCATCACTGGAGTTACGAAAGCTTTGCGTTTCAAGTTCCGATTGCTTTATATTTTGTGATGTATCAACGGGAAAACCCAGGCCTTATGTAACACCTTCTTTCCGGAAAGCCTATTTTAATAAGTTACACAACCTCAGCCACCCGGGTGCTCAAACTTCTGCACGATTGGTAGCAGAACGCTTTGTATGGCCCTCAATGCAAAAGGATTGTCGGAAATGGGCACGCGAATGTATAGCATGCCAACGAAGTAAAGTCACAAGGCATACGTGGACACCTATCGGGAAATTCTCAACGCCTACAAAACGTTTCAGACACGTTCATATAGACATCATCGGCCCAATGCCGTCAAGTAAAGGCTTCAGGTATTGCCTAACGGCAGTGGACCGCTTTACCAGATGGCCAGAAGCATGGCCGATGATCGGAATCACGGCAGAAGAAGTAGCTGAAACTTTTACTTCAGGCTGGATCGCTCGTTTTGGGGTGCCTTCTACGGTGACAACTGATCAAGGTCGACAGTTCGAATCCGAACTGTTTAACTCTGTTCTGAAGCAGTTTTCTACCGAGCGCGTACGTACTACCAGCTATCATCCCTGTGCCAATGGAATGGTGGAGAGATTGCATCGCCAGTTAAAAGCAGCGCTCATGTGCCACAGTGGAACTTGGTGTGCAGCTCTTCCACTAGTGTTACTAGGTATACGAGCTGCGTTAAAAGAAGATATTAAAACTTCAGCCGCTGAGCTCGTTTATGGCGAACCTTTGCGGTTTCCGGGAGAATTTGTCACCTCTTCTACTACTCCAAGCACATTCCAGGAAGTTTCAGATTTCGCAACGCAATTAAGATACCAAATGGGATGTTTGAAACCAACACCCGCTTCACATCACACAGAACGCCGCTCATTTATATCAAAAGATTTATCTAATGCTACTCATGTCTTTCTAAGAGATGATGCAGTTAAATCGCCGTTAAAGCCGCCGTACACCGGTCCACATCCAGTTGTGACCAGGACTGAAAAGACTATTACAATAGACATGGGCAACAGAAACCTTTACGTCAGTCTTGATCGTGTAAAACCGGCTTTCATTGAAGATTCTTCGTCGTCAACTGGGAATGCAGAAGAAACGACGTGTACAGACAAATTGCCAACTCCACTTCCACTTTCACCTCCACCAGTTCAGCCTTCACTAAAGACGGCTGATGTACCTCATAGTCCCATGAAATACGTTACTCGGTCTGGACGTCAGGTGCGGTTCAAGCTGCCAGTGGATGTGTAATCAGCTCGCTGATATCGCTACGCGCTTGATGGTCTTTCCTACAACGTGGGTGGGTGATGTGGCGGTGGCGCCATCTATAACAGGCTTTGACGGACCAGAGAGAGGCTTTGACAGAAGAGAGAAAAAACGTGACGTGAATGTAATCGTTAATATAAAATAAAGATTCTGATATATAATTAAAGTCTTTAAATACAAAAAACGAACTTATTTCAAAACGTGAAAATATGCTCTTAAATTATTACAAATTAACTGCCGCTTGTCTTCTTACCAGACCAGAAATCGAATTTACGTACGGCTATAGATGTTTATCTTCAAAAATTTGGTCATATTAGTAATTATGCCATACGCATAGCTTATAAACCATCACAGACCATACATATATATATGAGAATACTATACCAACAATAAAGCATTCCGTGAAACTCGATTCTAGATCGATTAATTTTAAACATCAATGACACATCCTTGTTTTCCCTAAAATTTTGTGATGTGATTGGAAATATTGTTTTGCTTGAAGTCTTTTTCTGTACTTCGTTTTCAATTACACGAAACAAGGGGTTTTTTAAAAATTGTCTGTTTAAATATATAATCAAAACACAACAATGGATAAAAGTAAAGAAAAGGAGGAACAGAGTATCATGGATAAATCCATGAGATCTGTGTTCGGTAAGCATACTAAACTATGCCGATAATTTACATTTTGTTTGTATTTATTTTGACCTTATTTCTAGTTGGTAATATACCATACGAGGCCACAGAGGAGAAACTGAAGGATATATTCAGTGAAGTCGGACCGGTTTTGTCGTTTAAATTAGTATTTGATCGCGAAACCGGCAAACCCAAAGGTTATGGCTTTTGTGAATACAAGGATCAGGAAACCGCCTTGAGTGCGATGAGAAACCTCAATGGCTACGAAATTGGCGGGAGATCACTCAGAGTGGACAATGCTTGTACTGAGAAATCACGTATGGAAATGCAAGCTTTGATGCAAGGGCCTCAGGTAAATACCACACTATGTTTTTGTTTTTTTTCTCTTCATTGCAATGACAGATAGATTTTGTAGCATTTTTCTGCGCAATATCTTATAGCTCAACTAATAGAAACCAGTGAGGTTCACTTTTCAAAGAGGTTTTATTTTACAACATCACTTTTAATTTGTACATTTTTAAGTTGATAGTTTTAACTTGTAAAAATGCACTCTTTCAGGTAGAAAACCCATATGGTGATCCAGTAGACCCTGAGAAAGCCCCTGAAGCAATTAGTAAGGCGGTTGCCACACTACCTCCGGAACAGATGTTTGAATTGATGAAACAAATGAAGCTCTGCATTCAAGTATGTTGCAATAGTTCTTATCAATGTTTCAGTTTTATAGTCCAGTTCATGTTGGTGCAGATTTGTAATATAGGGAGATGGTTACAATAGATCTGCGAGGGTTGCCTTAATCTGATGGGCAACCAAGCCTGTCACTTATGTCCAGCAGTCAGCAGATGATAAATAGTATATTATAAGTTACTGATGATAATTTGTTTAATGGATATTTTAGAACAATCCCAGCGAAGCCCGTAACATGCTTCTTCAGAATCCGCAACTAGCCTATGCATTACTGCAGGCTCAAGTTATAATGAGGATTGTTGATCCTGCTACGGCTGTGGTAAGTCTAATCAAAAAGTATAAAATTTTAATAAATACATTTCTTATATTCACTAAGTATAATTTTCTTGAAATAATGTAAGGGATTTTGTCATGTCAGAACCTATTTTTTGTGATGTTTAGTTTGGTTAAAAAGAAAAATAATAATGAGAGCTTGATGTCCTGAAAACTAAAAACAGGTATATTGTTATATAAAAAAATGTTTGCTTAAAATTCCACTAAACTACTATTGTTCTAATTTTAGACAATGCTTCATCCAAGTCACAATGTACCACCAGTATTATTACCGGGAGATAAACCACCACCACCTCCTAATGCTTACAATCCATCGAATCCACCACCAGGTAACTAGAATTTTCTTTGCAATGCATGAATTTTAAATTAAAAAAAACTGTCATCAAAATTTGTGTGATGTAATTTATGGATATATTATGATCAAACCACTGAAAGACTATCATAGAATAAGTTATTTATCAAATCATATATTCAATTAAAATTTTCTATATCAATTACTTTGATATGAGATTTATATTATTTTCTTGTATTCCAGCACAACCACCGATGCACAATAATCAAGGACCACCACCCAACCAGTACAATAATTGTAAGTTAAAAACTAGATGTGACTATAATTTCTTACAGAAGGAATAGATTGTACAATTCTTTAAAGAA
Source organism: Trilocha varians (assembly GCA_030269945.2). Classification (NCBI taxonomy): domain Eukaryota; kingdom Metazoa; phylum Arthropoda; class Insecta; order Lepidoptera; family Bombycidae; genus Trilocha; species Trilocha varians. The sequence continues at coordinate 3,831,781 of AP028259.1, forward strand.
TTGCCCTCCAAGAATTACAGATATAATGTTTTTTTTTAAGTTTAAAATCATTGTTATTGCACTTTAACGTAACTACTTGATTGTCCTTTGCTTGTGGTTTGTTTAAGTATACAAGCACTTCATTCACTTGTCTGTGACTGTCAAACATCACTTATAGATGGGGCTACTAGACAAACGCGAAATGTGAATAGTTTTTGCAAATCGGATTAATAAAAAATTGTAAATTTGTCTACCTCTAAAACGTCCTGTAATTCGTTAATGAAGTTACTGACGTCACACGCTAGTAAACAAAACAATCTGTCAATTCAAAAAGTTCGACTCATGTTCTCGTATTATTTCATTTGTTTATCGTTTATTTTCTTTTATTTGTGTGTTCTTAATTTGTTCTTAATTCTTTGTATATACTTTGAATATCCTGCGATTGTCCTTTGTCCGTTGTTTCTTAGATCTGGAAACCGAACATTTTCTAGACAAATTCTGGCAAAAAAACTTATATGTATACTCCTCACTTGACATTGGCGAATCGTCCCCGGGGATGAGTCCATAATCAAAAGAAGAAGAAGATGTTCTTGTAGCTTGTATGTGACATCATCGTGTCAAATGACCAGCGCCATTCTGAAAATAGTGTCTTTCGCGCCATTTTGAAGATGTATACTTCAAGTATAATAATTGTAATTTATTACTGTGGCATCTGTAGATAGAAGATTATAAACTATTAAAAGGATTAAAATAAAGCTATTTTCAAAAATCAGTCAAATACCCTATTTTTATACGTCGTTTCTATTCCCCAGCTCGTTCCTCAATGGACGTGGATCTCCGTGGTTCCCGCGCCCCGGTCCCGGCGCCGCCTCCCAACGTGATGCCCCCACTCCTGGACCAGGACATGCGCAGCTTACCGCCCGTAGTACCGCATCCTGTACCGCCGCCCATGCATCATCAGGATCCGTACGTATACTACGTATTAGTAGCTATAGCGAGTTTGTACTAAGTCTAGATTTAATGTAATGTATAGATCGATGAACAGTGAAAGAGTTTAGGTCAGGGAAAGCCAAATGAGTAGGTAAAAGACAACCTTAACTAGACTAATAGACCATTAGTTGTTCAACGAAACCACGTAGTACATAGTTGGTTTTTCTCATTAGTAGTTTCTCTGAACACCAATACCCACATAAATTTAATTTATTGTTATACGATCATTGAAATTAGTAATTCGTAATCAGCAGCGTTGGACAGTTGGTTAGTAAAAATAAATTGTAAACGTCTTGTGTTTGGCCACTATCGAAATAAAAGTAGAAGTATAAAAAAGATAAAAATCAAAACTTATTTACCATTCTCCAGTCTGCCGCGGTTTTAAGGTTGGGAATCGAGGAATTTTAAGGTAGTGAGCACGATATGTTTCGATGACGCACCGTCAAACCTTTTCCATATCTTCAGGTGCCATTATCATTCAAATAATTTATTTCAAATTATATGTGAACATTGTTATATTTTAAAAGTCAACAACACCACTGTCAGTTCCAAGTGACGTCAGTGCGACGGTAAAGAAATCGCCGTAGGTAAAGGAAGTGCCGTTCTGTCCTCGACCGGAATTCTGAGCTGACTGAGTGTGAGCAAAAGGAGGTTTTAGTATAGATAGACACCCACAACCCCATCTGCGGCGCTGGTGGAAGTCCTGCGATTTCTTTTAAGTCAACAAAAACATTTCCAAAATTAGCATTCGTCCTGAGAAAAACTTAGTCCGGAAAATAAACTCAGCGTACATGTCTTTGTTGTGTGCACACACCAGATAAATCTATGGTACAGCAATACAACATCCTGCTACCACAACAAAATCGACAACAATTTATTACTTTCTCTTCATTTAATTTCCTCAAAGAATATCATAGTAATTTGTCGTAGGTTTGTTGATCTAATTTGTCATTCAATACGTAAAAAAAGCTTTGCTTTTCTTCACTATTTACTGAAATGAGGAAAGCAACCTTCTAGATTTATAGCTGCTTACTACTAACTATACTTAATGAACTATAACATTTTATATTTTTATTTGCTTCAAGAAAAGAAAGAAGCAAATCTTTAGCTTTTAACCAGCTGTTGCAAAACGTCTGCAGTTTTAAACAAGCCATAAGTAAAATATTGAATAACATCTACCATATATTCATATTTAGAGACATTGACAGCATTCAATTTAGATAAGAATTACATAAGCCAGAGGTTCTCAACATTATTTTTACGTATACGTAGGATTGACAAACAAAGTAAATTGTAAATTTTACCATAAAACTAAAATAATTGTTTTAAAATCGTGTAATATGCAAAATATGAATTTGTTTTAAACACTCGCGGTTATCTATATCACTTACACTATTACTAAACGGGTTCTTTCCACGATTATTTTCAATTGAGCGATCCCGATATTTCGGCACTGTTTCAAGCGCCATGATCACGGGAAGACTGAAGAACTGCGGGTAGGTCATTTAAGAGCAGACAAATCTGTCTACCCTCTTTCTCGTTCGTTTTCCGGTACCACTGGAACTCGAACTCACATTTCGACATACCACACTGACAGTATCGTTACCGTTTAATAGTAATAGTGTAAGTGATGAATTTGTTTATTTATCAATTACTGATTTATAAAGGTTCGTAAAGTTCTCCTGAGAACCCCTGCATTTAGGCATAATGCTTTAAATAAGCTGATGCTTTCATTTGTTTTTCACCGAGTCCAGTTTACTCTGAGGAAACGCCGCCTATGTAAGTTTAAAAACATTATCTGCGTTTGTTGTATTGTAGAAATAATGCAATAATTATTATATGGCGTTGATGTTATTCTTTTTCAGGATAATTAGGGACCAATTGGCATTGTTGAAATATTGCGGACGCTGGTTTCTTCGTACTGTGTTATTCTGCACGTATACAGGCGTAGTTAATTCCAATTATATTCATATAGCTACTTATGATTTTATAGATAAATATCATTACATACTTAGCAACGATAAGCAAAACGTACTACTATTATGTCAACAACCTCATACCGGTCGCGGGCATTGTGTATTATCTGTTTTCAAACGATAACGTTCAGGTTGCTATTTATATAAAAAAAAACTGCAGATTTAAACGAGACTTAAATAAATCCATCTAATATATAAAATTCTCGTGTCACGGTGTTCGAACTTGAACTCCTCCGAAACGGCTTGACCGATTTTGTTGAAATTTTTTGTGCTTATCCGGTATCTATGAGACGAAGTTGCGTGGGGCAGCTAGTAATATTATAAAAGGAATGTAAAATAAAAGTCACATTCCACATTTTCAGCAAATCAAACACCGCAAAAATACATCAAAATTGTAGCTATTAACACTTTATAAAATAACATCAATACCTATAGATGTTTATAAATGTGTATTTCTATAATGGCGTATGCGAAAGTCTTGCAGCTTTTGTCAATAGTAGTTGTTGTCCCCGACCATCTTTAGTTTTATCCTTCTTCATTTAAAAACTGATTTATTAATCCACAAATATAAGAACCAAAAACTAAACAAAGGAAAGACTGAAAAAAACCAAATATGTAATTGCATGATTGTTTTTTTAAATATTATTTCTAATTGAATCAAACCATAATTGAGCATTGTCAAATTTAAATTCAAGTAAGAAACAAATTGGCACTGTAAAATTTGCGACTGAAAAGATTTTACTTTTCAATAAATTTCAGATTTAATATACTGACTTAAATATTAATTATCATTTCGACAGAGTTGTGGATAAATAAGTCGTCATAAAAGAATTCACGTGTTTGTTATTAGTGCTTCGTTGTGCAGTCTGCGATGTCATAATATTATATCTTATATTAATACGATATATTGTTTTAAAACAGCGTCTATCCCCGCGATCCGCGGCTGGCGAACGCTCCGTCCTACAATGCGGATCCGAGAGTGCGTTCCGGCGATCCAAGAAACCAACCGAAACCGCCACAGCGTAAGTTATATGACTTTGTTTTTTTTTTATTTTGAACAGTAGAATCGTCATATCTACGACTAACTGTATCCACTCAACTGAATTTTGAGTTGAAAATTGGTTTGTTTACTTTTGCAACAAGCTCGGTAAATGAAATTTTGTGAAAAATCAACGCCATATGAAATAAAATACTTTATTTTCACATTGATGATGTGCTCATTCTTGTGGACGTCAAAAGTTAAAAGCTACCACCAGTTCGGACACAAAAAGATAATAGTTATAGCCACTGTCCTGAGAAGAACTGGCAAGACTCAGCGGGCATGTCTTTTTTGTAATATTATGCGCATTTTTAAAATGTATTTTAACTATATTATACAAAACATTAAATATTCTTTACAACAGGTTCTATGAAACATTTACGAAATACAAATTTATAAAATTAATTTATTCATAATTTTACAGAAATGCCACCTGGTATGCCCAGCGCAGCCCAGGCTAGGAACATTCAAGGTATCCCTTCGGGTGCTTCTGATCAAGAGAAGGTAATATTTTATAAATTAACGTTTATAATATAAAATTAATAATATTTCAGTTTTTTATGATAAGTACTTAAGCTTTGAAACGATGTTTACGAAAAGTCCTGTATGAGTCGAAACCTATTACCCTGGCATTGCAAAGGCTCATGGGTGACGGTAACCCCTTTCTATCAAGTGGACCTTATGCTCGCTTATCTTGAAAGAAAAAAGATACAACAACAAACACGCTACATAAACAGTGTAATTTAAATGATAAATTAATTTTAAAGAAAACTTTTAAAATACAAGCTTCTAAGATCAGATTTGATGTAGCAGTAGAGTGCTAGCTAATACAAGTAAAATGAGTTCCTATGACTTTCTGAATCCGTCAAAGGATCAGCGCCATTTTGTCATATTATTGCATTGTCACGCGATATGTATCCGCATGCAAAATGTCAGCTCAATCGGAAACCGGAAAGATTCTCAAATTTAGCTTGTAAGATTCCACCCGAACTTACATAGTTACATCCAGTGCTAGTTAAAATAAAGCTTGTAAAAACAATCTTAACACTTTTATTTGTTCACAGGCCGCCTTGATAATGCAAGTACTGCAGTTGTCAGACGAACAAATATCTCTGTTACCGCCGGAACAACGCGCCAGTATTTTACTGTTGAAGGAACAAATCGCGAAGAGCACACAACAACGTTAAATATAAGAACAATTGTGGAAATTATACTGACATTTCTCAATATATGGTTTTATCAATGTATCTGTTGTTTTATTTTTAGTTAAGTATTGAGATAAGGAAAATCGTTACTTAAATATCAAACCAGTGGATATTGTTTTTTTTTTTGGATTTTGTGTACTGGCCACAGTTTCTGAATGCACAGAATGTTTTATGTAATTAAATGCTTAATGCCGTCCATCTAAGGCTCAAAATGCACCTTGATATTATGATACCACTAGTTTATAAGTATCTTTGCATTTCGATTCAATAGAAAAAAGTCGAAAAACCGTTATAATATTTTAATGTACTCATTCAATTAGCTTTTTAACTATTCGTAGCTTATCTCGTTATATTGTTTTAAATTGAAATTGATAAACATGGTATGTAATAATAAGTAAATAAAATATTGGCGTTATCTAATTAAAGATTTAAGGTCAAATCGATTGAGTTTTTATCGCGTACGTGATGACATTATCTAAGAAAATAATTGCTCTACGACAGGGCTGTTCCAACACCAGACGGAAAACAATCCAATCCAAAAAAATATCTGTTGAATTTGTGTGTATCAAATTGAAATCAAATTGAATCTTGACATTTAGCTATGTGAAATAATATTTTTACGTATCCATCAAAATATATGTTTCAATAAACATTTCACAGTATCTAACATCAACGAAAGGAACAGTGAACTGATTTAACGTTTGTAGCCATTTGTGTTTTTCGCCATTTATGTACAGTTGGAATATTCTAAGATGGAAAGAGAACTATGGATTATCGACGAAAACTTTAGTTACCTATATACTACCTATCTTATTAATATGATGTCGTTCAATATAATTATAATAAAATAGTTTTTTTTTTGTTTATGGCCCCAATCGCTCGTGGAATAAATTAGTAAATAGCTTATCTCAGCATTTGACAGCCCTGTTCTAAGTGATAAGAGTGTAACGGGATTAAGCATCTTCATTTGCAGTTTTGAAGCGCCATCGCAAGGTAAGTGATGTACAGTTTTAATTAAAATGAATTTTTTTCTATAAGTTTTTCAAATTTTTTTCTATAAGTAAGAAAAGTTTTTCTATAAATTTTACTGTATTACGTGTCATCAAATGTTACAAAAATGCGACTTGTGGACTACCCTCAAGTAACCTAGCAGATTTCTTCTTCTATTTTAACTTAAAATAAGTCTACTGTCTCTTAAATACTACTTTAATTAAATAATATCATGTATTTTTGATCTTTTTCAGTAAAAGATCAAAAATTTTAAACTTGGACAGTTTAATACTTAACGTTTGAGATACCCATTTAAAAATCGGCAATCATGAACAAAATGTTACATCCGATTCTCGAAGTCGTTGCATATGAAAGAACTCGAGCTGTCAAAATGACCTTCTAGGTGTGAATAACAAGTTGAAGATTAACAATAGTATCTAAAACAACAGAGCAAAGGTTGATTTTCCCTTACAAATGAAAATCGCAATTCATTCAAACAAGTTCACGAGCCAATAGCATTCTATTTATTCGGATGTTTACAAACGAAGAGCATGCTTGCTTGTATTACCTCGTGTATATTTGGCTGCTTAGAAATTTAATATTTTTATATAATACTTAATTTACGTTTTTACGGATATCAAACTTCGCTAGGCAATATTAACGGTCAGTTTATGATTAGGTAAGTATTATTTTCTTATTAGTATTTATTTTTCTTTTATTTATTCATCATAACTGTACCTTCATATCGGTATGTAACGTAAATACATAATTAAATTGTAGTCACATTGTTGCTTTGTGAAGTAAGGAAAATAAACGGGAAATAATTATAAATTCATTTATTTGTGATCGTTTTCATCGACGGACGTGTGGTTTGAGATAGGTATGTAAATTTAGCATTAAAATTTAAAAAAAAAATATTGATAATAAATTCATTTTATGTAAATTTACACTTAATAAATCTAAATATTTCAATGTAATGTAATGTGTAATCATCATAATGTTATTATTTTCTACTTATTAGCTTATCAATAGGCGTCCGTCCGTCCGTCCAAAAATACTTATAACCGCACGTGGTTGCATAGTCCAACAACTTCTTGTCATAAAAACTTACACAAAAATCCTTGCTATCCTAATATGGCTATTCCCATCTGCAGCCCGCACTGCGTACTTTCAATGTTCTTTTTAGAACTGTCTGCCTTTATCTTTCCATTAAAAAAAATATTCCAATTTATGAAGTTTCATTCGAATTGGTATTTCATTATATTTCAAATCAGGTAAATGGATTAATGCTCCGATTTTAAGATTATTTAGTAGCAAACCTAGCTTTATACCCTTTGGAGTTATATTGTCCAAGTTGGTGTTGAATTCCCAAATTAAACCAGGGTTTACAATATTTTACTTCATAATATATTTTTTTATTAATGGTACAGTCTGAAATTCATAACTCGTTTTTGGTACGTCATTCTACCGCAGCCAAACCTCTATATACATTACAGTTGGAAACTGATTTTGTCTATACTGATCTCTGCTCGATGTAGTCGATATAACAATATCATGCATTATGCAAACTTATAGACTATTGTGTTGTTGTTTACCTACTGTGATCACTCTATTATCTAGAGGTTATTTGACTATGATCGATAATGATAACAATAGGTTGTCTGATGGATAATGCATAAACATGCAGTCTCTACAAACTCAATGCATGGTAAATTATAAAAAAGCTGTTTAAGTACACAATTACTTAATCTTAGGTCTGACTCTGGAGTCTGATCAATTATGCATGTTTTATTAAACTGATTTTTCTGATAAACACTGGTTTTCTTAAGAAAGTAAGGGTAGGGACACACGAGGTACATTTATCAGTATTGTGTTAATGACAATGTGGCATTAATGGATTAGGTAGGTACTTACATGGGTCACGAAACTGTCATTTGCTTAAGGATGAAACAAGTTGAATCTTTCTGTTAGATTTATTCCTCAATACCATTGAGCGTTATGCTGAATATTGTAATCATAAACTTTGCGCAAAAATAAGGTTCTTACCGATAAAGCGTAGTACTGAGTTTTAGTTACAAACGGATTTTTTATATTTTTTAGTCACTTATTGAATGTTTAAATTTGGTAGGTAATTATTAATTAAAATATTTTTCCTTGTAGATAAAATGAAGTTGGAATTACTAGTATTTTCCCTGTTCTGCCTAAACTTCCACGCGGTCTGTGGATGGAGCCATGGTCACCATACACGAAGAGGTTTGCGAAACGACGATAATGAAATAACATCGCGTCTGAGGGCCGATCCACCCGACCATACAAAACTGGTAGCAATGGCGAGATATGTCCTTCATAGTGCTGGTAAGGAATGAAACAGGGAAAAGCTTCACATATTACTTAACTGTACTTGGAATTGAGACTACATAGGTTCAGAATTCAGAAATGTTTGAGATTAAAATATTCTGAATGTTATTTCTTTACAGACTGGGCGTCATTGGCCACAATTTCAGTTCTGCCGGCAATCAAAGGATTCCCGTTTACAAACGTGAAATCTATTGTGGATGGATCATTAGCTAATTCTACTGGTATACCATACTTTTACATGTCGCCGTTGGATTTCAGTGCTCGGGATTTAACGGTGAGAAACAATAGATTTTTGCCAGCATTTGCAATACCTAAATTTTGTTAATAAGCTTTTGTTTATTTTTTTAAATCAAATCCCGAATTGTTAAACGATTGCTATGATATCTTAATGGAATTAAACATCCGGCTCGAAGGACCACGCATTCACATTCTTATTTTAAACTAATTTTAAATAAGTAATATCTACAGATATTTTTCAATAACAGTTTTTATTATTGTTACGTTTAGAAAAACACCAGAGCTACCGTTCTCGTATCGCTGGAAGAAACCAAATTCTGTGAACAGAACAAATACGACGCAGAAGACCCTCGTTGTACGAGACTGATGCTCTCTGGTAAAATGAAGAAGGTGGGTTTTAAATGAATAATAAAAAAAAGACACTGTAAAAGAATAAGTACTATATAATCATTTGGTGTGAGCAAACACAAAAATGCGTTACACGATTTTCATACAAAATTTGTTACGACTAGTTCAACTCCTAAAGTTCTAGTAGATATTTTAATCTTGATTATTGCGCAGGTCAAAGACGGTAGTGATGAATTCAAATTTGCAAAGGCCGCTATGTTCGAAAGACATCCAGCTATGGCTAACTGGCCCGCAGGTTCGTTAATTTATATTTTTTGTATTATGTATTAACATAAAAAAAAATGATTAAATTAACACTATTTTGTTCAAGAATGTAAATTCTTCTTGGAAAAGTTAGAGTGAAGGAAATTTGAATTATTTGTTATATGTAAAATAAAAGAAATTGTTATCTACCATTCTTTGTTAGCTCATGGAATATTATATTCAATTTCCGTTATTCCAGATCACGATTGGTTCATAGCAAAACTGAAGATCGCTCAAATAGCCATGGTGGACTGGTTCGGTGGAGCCAAGTACATTCCAGTCAGAGATTATTTGGCGTACAACTACACGGGAACTGAAATGCTCGAATACCACAATCGCTTGCAGCAAAAACAAAGTTACGTAAACTAGATATATTAAGATAAACCATCTTAATTAATTTTCTAAAAATCTCCATTCAAATAACGTTTTTTTAACGAAACTCAATAGTTTTAAAATAGTAAGTGATGGTTACTTATTATTTTAGCGATGTAATCGTACATCAACGATTGTTAATGCAACAAAATAAATTTTTATTTTTTTAAATAATAGTTTTATTTCCTCTTATTATTTTTAACGCATAGCACAACAGTAATAAAATATTAAAAAAAAAAAAGTAACAGTAAAATATATTGTGGACTCACTTAATCACCTTCACACATAAGTAAAGCAATGCTGGTAATTTATTCTAAAAAAATATAGTCTAATTAATAACCTCATTCTTTTGGGAATCCGGTTAAAAAATAGGAATCAGCGTCTTATGTTTTATGATTACTTCATTATCTTAATAATAAATGTTTTCAATAAAATCATGAATAGTTTTGCCAATAATTACCATAGATAATTACACAATTGACGCAAAAGATACGTTACCTAATTTGTGCCTTCACGGTCGTTATTTTTTGTTATTATTATATTATTATTTATTAACTACATATAAAATTACCTAAACAACCACAAAATTATTAAATACAAGGTACAGAGTAACTAGATACAATACCAAATGGAATGCTGATTTGATCAGCAAAACACAACCAAACATTGAAAATACTGTACAATATTAAATTAAAATGCAAATAAGGTAAATATAATAAGTATGCATAAATTTCTTTAAACACTCGCGGTTATCTACATCACTTACACTATTACTAAACGGGTTCTAACCACGATTATTTTTAATTGAGCGGTCCCGATATTTCAGCACTGTTTCAAGCGCCATGATCACGGGAAGACTGATCAGTCTTCAGCGCTCAATTAAAAATAATCGTGGTAAGAACCCGTTTAGTAATAGTGTAAGTGAATAAGTATGCATGTCCAATTATTTTATAAAGTCCAGTTCCTTGATTAAAGTGTCCAAAAGTCTAATGCATCATGCATGTGATAAATCGTAACAGTTCGATAAATTTGTGCGTTCAAAAATCTGCATATTAAATTGAGTTTAAAAAACAGGATTCCAACAAATAACGTGGTAAAACTAGAATGGTTCAGAACTATTTCACACTTTAATCAAAGCCCTGGTTGATAATGTTAGATTGCAATAGAAAAAAGGTTATATGTATCCCAAAACTGAATGAAAATGATCGGAATAACATAAACTGAACCAGTGTAAAGTATCATTCTCATTCATTTTTACACCGCATAAAATCACAGCATTAAAATGACGAGATTTTTTAATAGCATTTCGATTTCCTTTCAATCCTAAAATAGAATAAATATCACAAGAAAGTACATTCATTATTTTTGAGTAGTTTTATAATAATTGAACTTTTCCATTGCAATGAACACACGAAGCGACGGGTCGTGCTGTATTCCCACTATTGGTGTATGCGTGATGAACTAACGCATACACTGGAATTTCATTACTTGTTTTTACATTTAAAGGCATTGCCATTACCTGAAAAATTCAAAAAAATATTAATTGTGTTCAAGTGATTTATGATAACAATTGAAAAGAAAAATATTAATCAACAATTTATTTATTTATTATTTATTTATTTTATATAAAACAATACTCACATTTTCTGCATTCTTTTCCCCATCTGTCATTGTCGGTAAACTATTAACATGACTTACATCTTGCTTTTCAACTGAGCTGCTTACATTTTCAGAAAGCTTCAAATTAACACTGGCAAGATCTATGATATTTCCTGAATGTGGTAAAGTGGCATTAAAATTAAGATTTCCTATTGGACGATTGTATAATTTTCCATGTCCTGTATATTCTGAAATTGTGATATTTTCTAGCCATTTTTCATGAAGACTGTACAAGTTTTTGTATGTGCAAAGCAACATGTCTCTGACTCTGCATTTTTCATCTAAAAGCTGCTTTATGGCTTGTTGTAAATTTTCAGTTTTCTCGTTTAGTTGCTTCTTGCAATTGGCTAATTCTTCTACCATTAAACTGAAATTTTAAAAAAAAATCTGTTAATTGAAAATAATCCCGAAATTTCTTAAAGTGACCTGAAATTAGCTGGGCTTTATTAGTAATTGTTAAGTTTATTTACACACAAAATGTATCTTATAATGTGTTTGCAATATTGGTACATCCTGTGTAGATTGTTATTATCATAATTAGATTAGTATTATGCACGAGTGAGATTTTAGTTGATATGCTAGTTATATTTATCGTAATTTATTATAATGGCATGTAAAAATCAAGCATTGATAAGATAAACCAGATATCTCTTTATTAGCAGATAAGGTAACTACATATGATTGTGCTTTAGAAACAATTTTTTTATACCATTTCTTTTCTCTGTATCTAAAATTAATTCAATTATTTTTTCTTTGAGATGACCAAACATCAATTTTAAAAGTTTCTTAGTTTCTCCTAATCAGTAATAGTAAAATAGTCACCTGCTAGCAAGGAATTTGCTTCTCCAAACTTCACATTGCCCGGCCAACCATTCTGTTTGTTCCTTTTTAAAAAAATAGTTTTATTGTATTTGTGTTTGATGTGTGACACAACTTGTTAGATATCTGAGTTAAAGAAATGAAATCCTTTGGAAACTTTCAGGTTGACAAAAATATTATTTTAACTATCCAAAAGAAGTAATTGAATGATGAGACTTTTCCTTCTTTAAAGTTTATTGTCTTTATGGGCAACGGTAACTGTTTTCCACTTATTGTCAATAAGAATAGCAAAATCTACCTGATGTGTAGACAAATGTTGTGCCGAGTTTAGTAATGCATTTGCTAAATGTTTCTTGTCTTCATTCAATGACTGCACTTGTGTTTCTAGATCTTCTCCCATTGATGCAACTAACATTGTCTTTAGTTCTTTGTTCACCTGAAATATTTTTACATAATTACTTGAAACTTTATTTTAAAGCAATTATGACTATAACCAGTTTCTCAAACTTTATTTTCCATCAACAATAAGAGGGTTATTACCTGAACTTGTTGTTTTAATTGCTCTTTCAGAGAATCATTTTCCTGTGCCAATATTGCTATTTTCTTCTGAAGCTCATTTTTTTCAGGGTTGATTGCTGTTGGTTCAGATACCTTGTCACTGACCGAATTTAATTTAGACCTAGGTTTGAACTCATTCAGGCTTGTGTCCATTTGCGACATTTGAGATATAAGAGTATTTATGTCCATATTATTTCTGGATTTTTTCATTTTAGACATAGCTTCTACTGTTATAGGTTTTACTGCAGCAGGATAAGGTTCGTATGGTACAAACTTGGGAGTTTTCGTGATGGACCTTCTTTTCTCTTTGATAACATTGCTTGGATATAACTGTATCAATCGGCCCGGTAGTAGAGTCTTTCTACTATCGGGGACACTTGTTGAAGTCGCCCCTTTTCCGTCAACGCCGATTTTATTCTCAGTAGCATTTTTATCAGATTCCATACCATCTCCAGCGGTTCTTCTCTTATTCATGATTTCTAAAAACATAAGAAGTGGGTAAAAGTGTGATTTATTTTGTACACGAAATCAAAACAATGTCAATCAAATTACTTGTGTGGAACGGTGTCACTTTTTCCATATTTACGTAAAACGTTTTCTATTGTAAACAACAAGATATGTGAAGTCTAAATGTAAAATGTATTTTAATTTTAAATAACACAAACTATAATTTTAATTCAGTTTAAAAATCAAGTAAATTGTGAAATTGTGTTTACATTTTACAATTATCTTCTACTTTTGACAGTTTTATAAATTGGTGTTGTTCTTAAGCGTTACATGTTCAATTTTTGCGACAATCGAACTCGACAAACATATCTCGAGAACAATCTTACATCACTGGGTCAACTTCAATGATAGTATTCTTAAATATTTAGGAAATTCTGAAATAATTAGAATAACTATATATAACGTTATTTATTTATTTAATTTAATTTTCATTTATTATTTTTCAGAACAAAGAACTCTTCGCTTTTTAAGATGTGTCATATTATTATTATTATTTTAAGAATGACAAAAAATATTGCTGATATTTGTCTGCCAGTAACTTAAAAATTAAATTACTGAAAAATTGTAATTTAAAAAAAAAATGCATAGCATCTGCAGTATTTTATTGGCTGACATTATTTACTGATTTTATAATATCGATTCTCTCAGTTGATGCTTTTACCCATCCTTATACTTTGACATTAAATTTGACAGCACTAAACACAATCAAATATTTTTTTAAAACAGTACATCACGACAGCAGCCCTTACAGCCTCACATTATCCACGTCACAGCTCTAAATGGACCATAAGCTCGTACATCTATAAAAGTACAAATAAATGCATGTTTACCAAATATCTTGTATAATATCGGTTATCGGGTATCTACTAATATAGGGTAAACGTTTTGTAGGCGTTGGTTAACCATAAATATTAACTAAACGATTTCTTTTCTAGACAAGATTTCGAGTTAATTGGAAATTCAAGAATAAATTCAATATCACTTTTCCGAAGCCTTTATTATAAATTACAAACAAAACAGGTTCCTAAAATATAAAATAAACTTATGCATTCAAGGTCGCTTCTAGTTCTCCGTTGGCTTGCAATTCTTTAATGATATCTAATCCTCCAACGAGTTCACCTTTAACGTAGAGTTGAGGATATGTCGGCCAATCGGAATATTCTTTCAATCCTTGGCGAACTTCTTCGTCCGTTAATATATCAAAAGTTCCAAATTGAACACTGAAACAATATTACATTCTATTAATAAGAGTAACAATAACGGGTTCAATTAAAAAATAATAATGATACAATTATTATTTCTAAATTTCGAGTCGAGTACGAGAGAGGTAGTAATAAGCTACCATGTAGACAGCCGAAGAACAGATAGCCGATGGGGCCGAAAAGTTCTGGAGTGGCGGTCACGAACCAGTAAGCTCAACGTGGGTAGACAAGACGGACCGAATACCTGGTCAAGATCGCGGGAGGTGAGGCGCAAGACCGGCCGTTGTGGCGAAGTTTGGGGAGGCCTATGTCCAGCAGTGGACGTCTATAGGCTGTTGATGATGATGATGAGATAGTCGAGCCGCAATTACAGTTTAATAGTATCTAGAAATTAATCAGAATTTTTAAAAATTTAATAGATGTGACGTAAATGAAGAAAAATAAAGTGCTACAGTTGAAAATTTTATTTTAGTCATTTTTAAAAGCATCATCTGTGTAAACAGGAAACAGAAATTACACCAAATAAATTATTCATTTCTGTATAGATATTAATTTCATGAAATAAAATAATATTATGGAGTAAGTACATATTATAATATAATGCTTGTATAGAAACCTTGGCTAATATTGTATGTTTTATCGATATGAAGAATTGAAAAAATCTTAACAGATTTTATTTCAAATATTTTGAATTAATCTATCAATACTATACAAAAAAAAATAAAAAATTAAATGAATCATCGGACTTGGTTTACTTTGACAATATTAAAGTTTTTTGGGAGACAAAAAGCAATATTATTATTAGATTCAACGGATTTTCAAGAATATCTATTCAAAAGTATAAAAATTCAAACATTTTTATAATGCATAAAAAATATCCAATATTCTACTCTCATAAAAATGCTATAAATGTAACCACGTTTGTAATTATTTTTTGTTTACCTTTCAGAATTACGAAGTTTCAACTGGCTACTGAAATTAAGTTATATAACAGATGGTTTGTATAACTAGCTGACCCGCGCAATTTAATCTGCGTCAAAGGGAATCAATATTATATCCTATAGCCTTTCTACAACTGAAAGAATTTTTGAAATCGGACCAGTAGTTTAAGAGCCAATTCGAGACAATCAATCAAACCTTTGCTCTTTATAATATTAGTATCGATGAATAAGAAATAAGAAGATTATAGTTGTTGGCACATATAGTCAGCCGAGTTAAAGAGCCAGCAGATCGTAAGTGATTACCGCCGCTCATGGATTTTTACAATGTCTGGAGATAAGGCGAGGCTGCAACCTACAGCCTACGAAAAAAATATTAAATGATTTTGAAGCAAAACTATTCGACGGTGCATTTCCTTCTCAAAAGAATGGAGATAATGTTTGATGTCCGATCATGAGTTGTTGACTCGATTCCAACATTACTATGGATAGATAGATAGATAGATAGATAGATATCCTTTATTTGTGGCAAAAATGGTACAAAACAATGGGACTTCGCATCGAATGTAATTTGTATCGGCGCTATGTTTTGGTTAAGAAAAAAATACAGTATCGCTTTATAATAATATTATATGCAAAATTTTTAATACTGTTACAGGAATAAATTGTTTAATTCTTTTATTTATACACCGATCTGTATTTTTAAACGGTATTATTTAGCTCAGCCCGTTTTTGTTGAAGAATTTTCTATATATATATAAAGGTTGTCAAATATCTCCCTTCCGCTTTTTTGCTCTTTATTTAATGCTTTATAAAAAGTGTTACAGTGATCGGATAAATATCTTTCTAAATCGATTTCATTTTTAGATTCTTCAAATAATTTATCGTATAAGAACTGTCTTCCTGGAACATTTTTTATATAAATAAATGAAATAAGCATATAAATAAATGATTGACATTCAGTTTGTTCCACGGTATATTTCCACAGGAATAAACAGATGTACGAATAAGATGAATGCATAATAAATTGTTTTATTTAAGTAAAATTTAATAATGCTTACCAGCAAATAGTTACAGATCTAATAAGAAGGTAGGTGTTTACCTCCTCCATAAAAATTGAAATTTGAAATCTCCCCCAAGTTATTTAAAAAAAAAATAGGTTGTAGATCCATGAGTATAGACTCATTTAAAAGGAAAGCTAGCAGGTTTAATTTCGCTCAATCAGATTCTGTCTACATCTACGCAACTTTGTTGAAACCTTTGAACGATGTTTTGTGAATGGGAATATTCATTACATTCCTAGTATAGAACAACTCACTCCCCGATGTCTGTCCTCATGCGTGCTTAAATCTATAAAACTGCGCAACGGATTTTCATGCCATTTTTTTACGAGACAGATGTTTTTTTATAAAATCACTGATATTAACAGAGGTTATTTGATGTCGTAAATAAGCACTTACTAATCTGAATCGTAATCTTACTTTGTAATGCAGATGAACTAACTACCAGTGAGCTAGTAGTAAATAAAACGCTTGAGGTATTGATTCTCAAGTTAATTTCCTACCATGACTTGATCTCTTTGAAACAAAGAGTCCTTGAAAGTACAAAAGTGTCTCCTGACATTGCAGACATCAATGAGCAATGGTAACACCCGTGTTTAAAGGATTCCAAACCAAAGAACAGATAAAAAAAACAGAAGAGAGCAACATTTTTCACACAGCAAAAAAAAACATCTGTACAAACAAATGAGGCAAAAAGTTTTCTTACCCTGTTCCTTGCAGAATTTGTATAAGAGTTCGACTAAAACCACATCTTGGCATATCTCTATTCCCCTTCATGAAAACCATAATATTGTGTTTATTTATTAATGATTTCAGTCTATCTTCCAGTTTTTGAGGGGTTGTATCAGCAACTGCTGCTTTATTAAGACTCTGAGCTTTAATTTTCGAACTGATTTGAGCAGCATCAGCTCCGTCCACTCTATCCACTTGGGTTCCATTTTTAAACAAAATAACTGTGGGCACTGAATCTACCTGGAATATAAATATGGCTGATGTCTTATGTTGGATTGTTTTTCGACTAAGATCTGCTGTACATATTCTTTATGAAGCAATGATTAGGCTACAAATGCTATTACTACCTCTTAAAATAAATACAACAACATAGTGTTGTGCTAATGTTTACATGACCTCAACAATAAAAGTGAAGGTCTTAATTACCTTGTGCTGCAAGGAAACTTCAGAAAGTGCTTCAGCATCACAAATTGCACACTGTGTCTTGCTAGATTGTATTTCAGGAAGTTTCAAAAGCTCTTCTAGTACATCAGTAACTTGCTTGCATTGTTCGGCCCATTCAGCCGAGAAGTGTACTACTGTTAATGTAGGTGATCTAAACAGGAAAAATGGATTATAAAACATATTCTGAACATTTTTGGGATATTTATAGAATGTAGTATTTGGTATTTTCAAAATAATCTAATTATTTAATTGATCATTGTTGTCATATACATAACTTCTAAATTTGTTCTCTTATTCTTCCAATTGCTTGTTACTGTTATTGCCACTGCTAATAAATAACTATGTAACATCTGTTTTAAGAAAAATAACTTCTGTTTTATGGAGTTATAAAAAATTGCAGGTTGATAACATACCTAACAGATACATTCATTACTGATTTTAAATATAGATCGTAGACGTATACTGCTAGATGTACATAAAATGAATAAAGTACTAAGTTACAGACGGATTTACGACAGTTTTTCAGGCCAAGGTGGTTTGATAACCTGATCGTTTTACAACCACAATGAAATTAGAATACCTGCGTTTTCTTACCTTATGAAGTTGTTGAATTCTTCAATAGAATTTAATTTACTGACAGACATTATTGCGATAGGTTAGGATACGCTTATTTAAGTTATAAAAGTAGACAATTTAGAATATAACAAATACACTTCTGCTGCGGGTTGTTACTATACAATGAATAACAACTTTACAACGCCATCGAAGAAAACTTAAAATGAATGTGAAATTATTCTGTAATATTTAAATAAATTGCTTCAGCAAGGCATCAGGCATCGTATTTGCTTAAATAAAGCACAGAATAAATTTAAAATAATTTTCTTTTTAGTGATGTCGATTGATGACGATCATGGCGATTTTGTAATCGATTCCTCATGGAATGATTTTGATCCAATTCAAATATCCGACTTCCCAAAAGGGTCATAATCTGCAATGCATTCATATAAATCATAAATTTTGCATTTGGAAAATCGTGATTTTATAAACAGCTTTCATTAGCACATTCGCATAAATTGTGTAAATTTACTTTTTGAATGAAATAAATCCCCTTAGCAGCGAAAGTAATCTAAATTGGCAATTTTAAGCTGTGTTAACATAACCTTGCCTTGTCTTTAAAAATAAAATATACCACTGCATTAAACAAAATTGTTTTTAGTCACAAATTCAGTCATAAAAATGGTAAATTACCTAATTATAGCAAAGTTATCACTCGTTTTTTTTCTGTCCTCATAATCGATTGGACGCTTTGTTATTTCTACGTTTACATCCTTAATATTTTATTGTCAAATGAATTCGAATGTCAAACCAAGGACTGATCTTGAATTTTGGAGATTTATTTTTGATCATCTTATAACATAAAGTCAAAATACCTGTTTATTAAGAACAATTATTGTTAATTAAATTATTAGATTGCTTACTTACAGACGTGAAATTATTTTTTTTGTCTAAAGTACTCTAAATGTATTACTATGTCTAGATAGTTTAATGTAGATATGCTTTGCGATTTTACTGTAAAAAGTAAAAACCATTCTGATCATCTGTCAATTTGAAATTAGCATTAAACGTCAAATCTGTAATCGAGCGTTTTTGAGGTTAGAAAAATTATCATTCCCGGAATACGGGATATTTTTTTCAAGAAACTTTTGTGAAAGAATCATCCGAAATTCTATATTAATAACCTCATTGAAATTTTACAATCATGGCGTCAGGTTCAGGCACTCAACAGCTCGATTTAAACAAATTACCACTGCCTCAATTGGCACAACTAAAACAGCAGTTGGATCAGGTATTGAAATTCGATTAAGATGGTTTATTTTAAAGCTGCAATTGGTTATTTAAATAAATCTAATTAAACTTCTTGTCTACAAATAATAGTATCCTGTCTCATTGTTTTTAATCACAAAATAATTTACCATTTTCAGGAGATGTCCGTTTTCCAAGACTCAATTCAGACCTTACAAATGGCCAAAAACAAATTTGCGGAGTCCGGAGATGTTTTAGATAAGATTGTGAACGGTAATAAAGGGAAACAGATTCTTGTTCCACTCACCAGTTCAATGTATGTTCCTGGTACACTGGTCGATACTGAAAACGTCATTATTGATATTGGAACTGGATATTTTGCAAAAAAGGTTTGTAAAACAAAATAATGTGCGAGTATTTTACTCATAAGCAGTCAAGCTATATCTTCAATAACTACAAGTTGAACAGTGTGTTTTTTTAATTGCAAGATAGATAAGATAGGTAGGCCGTAGGTAGTGGTCCTGCAGTGTCTTCTGGCAATCCAGAGGTCCATGAGCAATGGTAACCACTTATGATCAGATGGGCCGTTAGCTTGTTTGCCTACGAGGCAATAAAAAAAAATAAAAGATAAACGAGCTTACATTCATGTGATGGTAAGCAAATACCTGATGCTGAATAAATAGCAAAATCATTTTTATTTCAGGATGTTGTAGGTGGCATAGATTATTTCAAGAGGAAGGTATTGTTTGTCACCGACCAAATTGAGAAAATAACAATGCTAGGTAATGAAAAAAGCAAACTCCGAGATGCTATCACCCACTTATTAGAAGTTAAAGTTCAAACTGAACTTCAAGCAAAGAAGGCATCTACTTCATAACACTAAATAGAGTAATTATTATTTTCTAATTAAAAATGATTAAAAGTTTTTTTTTCAAATTTGTAACTAATGTATGATAAATAGAGTTAACCAAAATTTTCTGCTTCTTTATTTGTGTATTCAATGGTTAACACTAGTTAAGTTAATTACATTATTATTTCCTTGTACTTTGGTTATGAGTTTACTAAAAGTGATATGCACCTGACAAATACAATAAACATGAAAAATCTGGGACATGTATTCGACAGGCTGGTTTTCTTTGAGTTGATTCAATATTTCGAGGCTGTTACGATTGCCATGATCATGGGAAGGCTGGATAATGTGGTTAAACTTGATCATGTTTATGAAGTCGACTCAGTGGTCTGTATGTTAGTAATGTAGAATTGTGAGTTAAATCCGGCCATAGTCAATGTAAGAAATCAGAATATCTGGGTGCATTGGTATGCTTACTCATACAAAAAAAGAACTTTATACAGGTACATTACTGAGATTTGTGTTCTGTTCACCAAATCTCACAATTATTAAAATAAGTAAGTCTTACAAAAGCTCAAAATTTGAATTTGGAATCTATGAAATTAACTTATGTTACTACATAAAGATTTAATATTGAAACAAAATTTTAGGTGGCACTTATGTTTGGCCAAATTCAAAAATAGAGTTTGCAAACTAACATTTTGAATAGGTTGACATTCATTGGAAGTATGAATAGGCTACCTTGAACTGTTCATCAATATTCATTTCATTATCTTCTTTACTTTATACACTTATCTGTTTTATCCAAAGTTAAATCCAACCAAATTGATGCCTATAATATCACTATATTTTTGTAAAACTGCATAACTTTGACTTATGTTTTAATATACTCTTTAGTTTAAACTTACTCAATGTAACATAATATTGTGCTTGTTTTAAATAAATTATTAAAAGCTTACTGTAGTTGTGTCCTGTTGAATCCCGCACCCTACTCACATGCTATTCACAGTAAAGGTGAGCAAGAAGAGGAATAATTCATTGCTTGATTGTAAACTATTAGGTAGATAAACTTTTTTGATCAATATTGAAGTATTTATGTGGGGCTCATGCGATCTTTTATTTTTTGATGAAAAATAATTGTTTATTTAATAAATTGTAAAGTAAACATGTTGTGATGAAATAAATAAAATTTAGCACGTGATAAATAGATTCACTACTCTCAGTAAATAAATATTGGGTAGCATGGAAGGGCGGGGGCGGCGCGACGGGAAAGAGTGCCGATGGCGTAACGCGTCGCGTCGTCCCTCATAACCCCGTGGTGGTTCTGGTCTCAGCCGGGGTTCGGACGCTGAGTGTGAGCGGTTGGAGGTTTTAGTGCGGTTCAACTCCCACATACCCGCGGGCGAAATCCGGTGATTTCCTCAAACTAAAAAAAACAAAAAAAAGGCAAAAGTTTTTTTTTTCATAAGGTCTTCCCCTTTACGAATTTTTAAGTAAAAATATTGCAGAGTGGTAAATTGTTATGAATAAAGAAAACACTTCAGTGACACCAAGTTTTTATTTTTTACTAGGCTGAAATGATAGCGCTGATATCTACAATAATTAAGTATGACTTATATTTAACTAATAGTAAAATGTATCTACAATATATCTTATAGTCACAAAACAATAGGTATTAACTAAATAAGGCAACGACTAATTCTTATTTTTAAAAGACCTAACAGATAAAATACCATAGATAAATCAATTAGGTATAATAATTTAATTCAATTATTCCTTAGTATGAACACGTGAAAGGGATTTTAAACAATGTTAAGTATTTTTTGGATATTACTTTTAAAAGTTTTGCCTTAGACTATAGTTTTATTTATAAAACAATTTATAATTATTTGCTTGAAGGTTTCTGCAAATACTTGTATAAAGTGACCATTACTACACAAATATCGGATTGCAGTATTAATAGTTTATTGTTTTTAAATAGCACTAATAATTAAAAAAAAAATGCTATTAATGTAGCAGTTATTGCTGTACCTATATCTAAAAAAAAATTTTTTTGTTTCGCAACAATGGTGAATTATTTTCCTTCAAACAATAAATATCTGTGGCTGCTATTGGCTGCCCCATTTCGGAATAACATGAGAATATAGCCTAGGTGACATACCTAGTATTACTTACAATTTTTTGAATGTAGTACATAATTCTAATAATTTATTTACATTTACAATAATTACATTTTATAATCATATAGATGCTAGGACAATATTTAATTACATGTATTAATTAAGATGAGTACATAAATTAAAATTAGTAAAACGTTTAATAATTGTCGCCTTGGGCGAATCTAGTCCAAACTCCAGACACATCAACAAATCAAAACTTTCATGTTTCACAGATGCGTGGAATATAACTATACGAACAGATCATTCGCCTGTTCGACGAAATCCTTATCTCAAATGGTGTAATACTCGGGAGCGAAGTCGTTAGCGAGGTTGCTTAAAAAGTGGAAGTCCGAAGAAGAGTTTGAATTATCGCCAGCGGGTGCAGCATGCGTCGCTTCATAGAACTGTTGGAAGGAACTGTACCCGTCACTGCACTCGCCCACATACTGTTCTCCTGATGTGCTACTTTGTGGCCCGTTAGGTCCATAGGCGGGGGTGGGCGCTGCAGCTTGTGGATTATTGTACAAATTGGCGTCATAATAAGCGTTCTTTGCATATTCGTTGCTGTGAGCAGTTTTTTGACCCTCCGTAGCGTAGTAGCCATGAGGATGTTCATGCTGGGTCCCCTCATGGTAGTGATAACTGTAACTATGACTATTCGCGTAAGCCATGTGTTCTCCTGCGTATTGACTCTGATCATATCCAGAATGACCATATCCGGTTTGGTCTTTACCATAAGTTGGGTATCCGTAGTTTTGGTACATTTCGTGTGGATAAGCTTGACGAGAGCCAATCCCGTTAACAGATCTTGTACTGGATGACCCCTCTTGCCTTGCATGTTGTTGGTTTCTTGAGTATGTGTGTTGATCTGCTGACTGAAGAGCAGGGCCATAGTTTTCGTAGTTTCTGTTATTTTGTGGATACGGCGAAAGTTTCCCAACAAACTGTTTGGATTCCATACGAAAATCGGGGTGTGTAACAAACTGACCAGGGGGTGCGTTGCCCCTTACGATATAAGGCGGTATAGTGTTAGGAACGGCTTGAGAATGTGGAGGTCCTGCTGCAGCGTTCGGAGGTGACGGTCGGGGGTAGTGACCTAGAGGACTGGGATGCATGCTTGATGGGGTGCCTGGAGTGGATGATGGAGTTACGCTAATAGAGGAGAATTTAGCGCCATCTGGTAATCCAGCCACGGGACCGAGACCATCCTTCGACGATGACGGTGAAACTTTGCATCCAATAGCATCTAGTGATGGAGATCTTTTTCGAGATTCTTGTTTGATTCTCTTCGCTAAATTTCTTGGTGCTGTCACCACTGAAGGAGGTGGATCGTCGCGAGAGTCTTCTTCTGCTAGTTTGTCTAGCGATGAAGACGAAGTGACACTCGAAGCACCATCACTACCAAAACTATTGTTGTTTGTTGCACTGGGAGTGTTGTTGTTTCTTGTCCTAGATGCTAGTTCTGGTAGGTCCTCTGCTGGTGAACATAGAGCGCCTGGAGGTAATTCACAGCCCTGACAACTTTTCTTACCGGAGAGTGGTCCGTCATCTTCTAAAAATTTATCAAGACGAGCTTTAGTGCTCTTTCCACCTTCAGATGTAGTTGAGTCTTTATCATCACCATCCTCGCTCTTACTTAACGTTTGTCGTTTGTGTTTCATGCGCCTGTTTTGGAACCAAACTTTGACCTGCAACAAGTATTTTAATTTATAACAAGATATTTAAAGAAAGCAACTGCAGTGGTATTTTAAAGTAAGTATGTCAGAGCATATATTTTCTGCTGTTCGTTTCCTTTTTTGGGATATTTTTTTGGCTTACCGACGGAACTTATTTTTCTATGCCCAGTCAAGAGCGTAGTTATTCTGAACAAACAGGTAGAAAACTATAAAATATCTTTACTCACCTGTCTTTCAGTAAGATCCAGCGAGGCCGCAATTTCAATCCTTCTTGGTCGACATAAATATTTGTTGAAATGAAATTCCTTCTCCAGCTCCAGCAATTGAGTGTTTGTGTACGCAGTCCGTAGTCGCCGAGGAAGTCCATTTTCTGAAACAAGAATTATTATTATTGCTTGTTATTAAAAGGAACAAATAGATATTTCAAGATTCCCCATTTAAATTAGATGTAATAACTGATTTAACTAAGCAAGACTTGCAAATCCCTAAGCCCTCTTAATAATTCTTGTGGAGTAGTTTTACTTAGCCAGGGATAGCATAGGTCAATTATAAACGATGGGTGTCATTAATCAATAATTATAATCTTAATATGGTTTGTAAGTTACCTCAGGAAACAAATACCTACTTAGAGAGTATGAAGAAAATACATTGAACATTTTCGTCGTGGTAATAACTAATATCTGATAGCTTTCAAGAACTGAGACAGAGGGCGTGCTTGCAGGCACGCTTTTCTTTAATATAATAACTTGATCGCATGTCAGAGCACCGCCCTTGACGCCATTGTGTCGAAACGTTGGTCTTTTTATTTTACCACGAAATACGAATTGGAATTCGAAATTCAAATTACAAAAGGGTGGCCGTATAATGGGGCGATCGCGTTCGTCTGATAGTGAACACAGTTCGCGATATCGTTGGTGCGATTGTCGTGACATTTCACGTTATTTAAATAAAGATTATAATGCTGTGAACATGTGGTGGGTCGGCGCATCGAGGTTTGATTGACGTGTTTCGTTACACTCGCGTTTGCTATTGGACAAGGGCAGTTGTCAATCAAACTGCAAGTGAGTAACGACCCTTATTTTTTACATATTTTTTCCGGTATGTAGTTTTTGGTACCTATACAATAAGTTTCAAATAATTGTAGCTTAAAATTTTGTACAGTACGTTATGGGCCTATACCTAATAAGATCGCCTAGAACTACTCTTTTGTAGAGAGAGATGAAAATATTTGATTTTTCTTGACTTTATTTTGTCACACTAAACCATAAAAAATATTCGTCGACTGTGATATATTTAGGTGCGTTTAATGTGCATACGTGAAGTGGTTGGACAACATAAATTATAAGTTTACCGGACCCGAAACTCGATAGTCCTTGTGGTCAGCCACTAGAATTATGGGGGTTTTGGAGTGTAGCCGGAGTGGTAATTATTTTAAGTGCAAGTTTGTCTACTGCCCTTTATACATACTAAGAACGTGTGGTATTTTAGCTCTGTGTTTTTATGACCTAAACTTAAAAATTGTTGAACCTCTAGTATCTTATCCTTAATTGGCGAATCGGTATACCTACTGGTAAACCTGCTACGTTGATAGGAAATAGCACGTGATAAAGGTTACGTTCGCCAAAAACAAGTTGATATTTGCATCCAGTCTTTTCTCTTTTCTTTTCTATGGATAGTACTGTCAAAAAAGGCGTAAAATCTATCTAATCCGATAAAAGTTTTACATTAGATACTTTGAAAGCAAAACTTTTGTTCCAATGAAATAAATGATACTCTTCGTACATGGCTGTATAAAATATATACGAAAGATGCAAGTTGGTGAGTTTTTGTCGCGTAATAGTGTATTATGCGGGTTCGAGAGGAGCCGTGTATAATGTTCGCATTATCACGATGTGTACACTTCCGAGCCACTGAACATAGTTATACGACAATGGTTTCTTATGACAGACAAGATTTCCATTGTGCGAATTGTGGTTTTTATTCGGATAATCGATAAAATATGTAGTTTTTGTGTTATAGAGGTTTTTTTTCGTTTTTATTGCACCGTATGTAGACGGTCTTACATACCCTAGGATTTAAAATGGTTACTACCGTTCATGGACTCCTACATCGTCTCGATGTGTTTAAAGAAAGGCAAGTCATAGCGGTCGGAGAAAACCACCCGAATTACGAATATGACAAGACTTTTATAGTTTATCTAAAAAACTACTTCTTTAACGTATACAGGCTATAGATACCTACCTAAACACAGTCAACGTCTCAAGAAAAATGGGTCAACAAATTGCATATAAAACACTCACTTCATACAAATTAAAGAACTCGTAAAAAGCAAACATTATTTTAAGCAAGGTCCCCTGTCTTGTTCTACATGTAATAAATGATTCGGAATACGTTGTTTAACCCTCTTGTGCTTCGGGATCTGTAGGCCAACAAGATTAACTGCGGATTAGGGTCACTTACGATGTTCAAGTCAACACTCTTGTCCGCGTTTTGTTATCAAACCGTAAGGATTTATTATGTGGGGTTGAGTTACTTTATAGGTACATCTATTGTTTTAAGGGTTGGTGGAAGACAGTTTGATATTTTATGTCAAGAAAACTAAATTTCTTTAGATGGCGATCAAACGTTTTTGTTACACTATGTCACAGCGAAAAAGCCACTGTTTCTTATTTTTGTGCTGTGTTTAAATTATAATACGTAGTTTAAAAAAATAATAATAAAGATTTCGCTCCCCAGCTGGGTAAAGGGCTTGATTCAGAAGGCGGTCGTTCTTGACACGACACGTATTGTGAGGAGGTTCCTCTCTTCCTGACCACTGATGGCTTGGGTCGTAGACCTCGTCTTCAGTGGGCCTCTGTTTTTTATATTGTATTTTTAAATTTTATTCCTTTGTTAATTTTTTTAAAAATATAATGTAAAAAATAAGTGTAAATAAATGAATACGGAAAAGATATCTCACTTATACCTAATCCTTTTAATAATAAGTATTTTCGATTAAGATTTAAGCAGTGTTTTTATAATTTCCTTATTAAAAACTACAATTCTTAACAAAGAAAATCTCGTCTCTATATGTATGGGTACTTTTGCGATCTTAAACATCTTTGCATAAGCAATTTTGATCAGATAATACGCAAAATGAAATGTAAAATAACTAAAACAACAAATAGTTGTAAACAATTTGCAAAGGAGCACTCCTGGCCCCTCGGGTGAGTTTAAATAATTAATCAAGAGCCAGTAAAGGATTAATGTGGTGGCCAGTTGGCGGTTGGATGCCATTAGAGATCGTTCGATGCCCCTACGACTAAATGCTGTGGTCACATTATTACGGTAGGCTTTCTAGCTCCGAATAGCTTTAAATTGATTTTATTCCTCTTATATGTGTTCCAAATTTTAAAACAATAGTGTTGTTAAGATGCATACCTACATAATGTAGAGACTTAAAGTAGATAGTAAGAAGTACATATCTAGTAGTAGTCGTATCTAGTCTTCGATCTATTTTTTTATATTTCTTGCAATTCCAACTAAGTTGTATTCTATCAATACATTAGAACAATACATAGCAATATTTATTTTTAAAGTTTTATTTATTATAACTTTAAAACCAAGAAAATAAACTAAATCGGCTATTTACATTTCAAAAGGCATTAGCTGCAAGTTTTAAGTTAAAGTAAGCGTAGCTAGCTGGTTGTGTCACGGGCTGACTCCACAATGATAAAGTATCTAACATTTATTCCGAATGTTGGTGCTGCAATAGAAAAGTTACCGAGCGAGGGTGTACCGCCGACAAAATATTACGTTATGAGGTGTGAAAGGCATAAATGTAAAAATTCAATATTTCAAAACGCGAAAAAAGTGATATTTTCCGCTATATCTTCCAGGTTGGCTGCCGACGTCGTTTCCTTGCTTGGAATAGATTTTTCTTGTAATTTTATGATCCGCCTTTATAGGTACAATTTATTTAAAGTATAGAGTGGACTTCGTTTATTATAGTAGGTACTTTACAAATAACATATTAGTGCAGTAGTATTGTATGATTTGTTCTTGTTTAGATGAAGCAATAAAAACATTTTTGGAAATTGTTGTGTAGTAGCACTAAACACTAAATGGCGGTCATGAAAGCATCTTAATACTTTTGTTTCACATACCACATAGGTCATCACTTCGTACACCGGTATCCCTAAAAAAAATATCGCTATCCTATTGCAATAAAAATCAACTAACCAAGAAAATCATGTCCAATTAAAGTATTGACTAACATAAACGATCGTTTACGACTTGTAGTTTTGTTCTAACAATCGATCATGTTGCGGATTTGTATTTTTCCGATTAGTCAGCTGTATCGGGGATCTGTTTGACACAGTCGCATCAATTATAAGCGTGGATTACAATGAGACAGATCTGAGACGGTTCAATTTGGCTGGGGAGTTCGCGGCAGGGAAGATATCAGGAAGTGACTCGAGATCTGCTTATCGGGGCTTGATGAAACCCTATGCTTTCTATTGTACGTAGTTTAGGAGGTTTTGGAATGAGATTAAGTTTCTTGAATGTAAATTTTTGATTATGTGTTAAGATAGGTATAATTATTGGAGACTACTTCATTGATGATTTCAGTATAAATTACAATCGAGATAAGGCGCAGACTTTTATGACAGTGGTAAAATAATACCTAATAACTTTACTATAAGTTGTTATTTTATTTATGGTAGTTATATTGGATACTTTAAGAGGTTGGGTTGAACCCACTATATTATAGTAATTAGATTAGAGTTCTGTACAGTAAGCAACACCTTGCTTCACCCCTAACCCATCTCTACCTAAAGGAAGTCACAGTCTAACCCGTCCCGAATCCATTTAGGTACTTGTAACGAAGTGTTATTAAAAGTTGTCTCAGAGACAGACGGCACAACTTCTGCACAGTTTGACAGCTCGTCCCCGAGGGTAACGGTTCGATTCCGTCGACGAGGAAATTTCATTAATCCCATTATTAAGAAGTTGTGTTTTCCTAAATCTAATTCCTGAAGTTTACGATTGGTTTGTTTACAGTATGGCATCAGCTTCAATTGAGCTTTATTCGGTCCAAAATATCATTAAATGCAACTATAATTGGTTCACAAATGATATGAACTTGCTGAAAGTACTTCTTTGCCAAGTAATCTATATTCCGGTCAAGTAACTAACTCATAAATTTCAAACACGAATGTTTCTGTTTCTGTAGGTGAAATTCTTCTTAAAAATAGGAGTTATAGAATAAGTTCACGATTGTCACGTGTCCTACGATATACCGTGTCCTTTACGTTAAAACTTTATAGCATTAAATCAACGACCTTTCCCGTCTTTATTAGCCGGTTGATAATAAAGACTCCACTTCAAATATGCAAAACGCTTTAAGACTGGCGGTATTTAATTGCCCTTGAAAAGGGGAGACAAAAAATAAACTGGCGTACGATATAAATAACGGTGCACTTTTCATAATCGCAATTGTCGCCAGGAGAATATTTAGTGCGCAGTAAAACTGTCCCGATTGCGAGCCCCTGCTTGAGGGTACCGTGACCGAGAGCCGACTAATAGTTGAGGGGCGCTACCCTGAAGACGCTGTCAATTGATTCCTTAATGATCTCTTTTGGTAAGCTGTTTGCTAGTTTGATTAGTATTATAGTTTAGGCTATTTTTCTTGTATTTGTCAATGTGGATTGGCCAGTGTAGAAACAGGCGAAAACGTCACATTGTTGTAACATATTTCAACCCTCGTAGATGTGAAAACGAAATATATTATTTTCATTAACATGATTGATATCCTGTTTGCCTATGAGTTTTATTTAAACCTCTTTAGAAAACGCAATAGGTAACTTTAATTTATGAGTATAACTTTAAGAAATTGTATTTTTATTGACAATTCGTCTACGATTTTTTTATTGGCGTCCAAATGCTATTTAAGAATTCTTGTGATTTTACAGTTACTAATATTAAATCAACTATGACCATGTAAGTTTTTAGTTCGTATTTGCAACATCTGCGATTGTGAAACAAAATTAATTGTAGTAATTTATCATACAGTCGACCTTTAGGTGTTTCAAGACATTTCAAGAACCTAAGTTGTATTACAGCAAAAAAATACATTTATAAATCTACATTCTGCAAATGTCGTCAGATCATAAACTACGGAAAAAGATTTGTATAAACAGATTAAAACAAAGGATCCTTGGGAAACCGAACCCACAAAGGAGCAAGGAAAGCATGCCGTTGGGGAATAAATTTTATTTATCAAATAAAAAGGATGGTGCGGTCGTTTTTCACCGCAGCCGGGACATTATCGCTTCTTTTAATTATTATCCCGCCGATATTTTATGCGTTCACTATGCTTGCTGTATTATTTTGCATAGATTAGACGTTTTCTTTTAGAACTTTATTAGGACCGCGATCTTCGTCTTAAGCTTTATTTTCCTTCCCATTTAAGAATTCTCATGAGATATTTGTTAAGAAATACCGTTTATTAAACTGTTATTTTTGAAGATCAAGAGTTCACATCTCGTGAAGATAAAATCATCACTAAAAATTAAGAACTTATTTAAGAGAGATTATTCCTTGCTTTTGTTTTACTATGCTCAACAATTGTACAGTAAATTAATCACGCGAAATCCAACATTTCCTTAAGCAGTATTTATGAAAAAGCCAATTTATTAAGAAGCTTATTTTACGTTCGTGATATAATAGGAAAAAACAAACGTTTTAATTCGGCGGGTAGTTAGGGCGAGGGTCTAGCCACGCGGCCTCAAGGAAATGAAAGGAAAAAATCCGGCGGAAGTGAGTCCCCGCAGCCCGAACCCCGGCGGTTTTTAAATGGAAATTTATTATTAAACACTCCGTCAATACGAAGGACCGACTTTTAAATTCTCTTTTACTTTTCTTGTTGTACCGTTTGTTGGAAATTTTCTTTTAATTTTCGCAGTATATTAACTTCGTGGTTCGTGGTTATCAATTTGAACCATAACATATTGTAGCATCTCCAGTCTTATTTAAAGGATCATAAGACATGAGAGGAAAATACATTAGTACCTACTGAACAGAACATAATAGGTACAAAGTTTCCTAAACATCCTAATTCACACCTGGTGTTCATGAGAACTTTAAAACGGAGCCTTAGAATATCAACAATTTAGTTATTCTGATCGAAATATTTTAATGAACAGTCACTTTAATAAAATGATCCAATAACAAATTAACTCATTCAAAAGTCAGAACTCTTTGCGAGTCCATAAAATTCACTCCAAGCGGAAATCTGGCCGGTTCCCCACAATTGAAAAGAGCGAGGGAACTTCGGCCAGATAGGGCACTTACTGTAAAAGTTAAAGCTAATTGCCCTTAAGACATATTTTTAATTTCATTGCCCGTTCCTTCTTTCTTAGTGTTTGTCGGAGTTCACTAACTCCGGCGAACTGATTGCAAGGGTAGTCGAGTAATTGCCATTTTTACGAGATAAGGTCACAACTGAATGTCAAACATATTTTATGTTTTATTTAGGGGGTTTCAATTTTTTTTGTCATAATTAAATGCTGAAAGTGTCACTGGTATTTTTAAGTTTACCTTTACGTTTTTGTGCAAACAAAATAAGACTGTGACTTCAGAGAGATGCAATTTTGATTACATTGGAAACTCTGTAAACCGAGATAGACAATGTGAAGTTCAAAAGCTACCAGAAAGACTTTTAAAACCAAATAGTGTTCATAACTTAAATATTGATGAATAACCAACTTAATATTAGGTGTCTACTGAATGTTCCTGACCGCATTCCCTCGGGATTCGTAAGAGTGTTCGAAGCACGTGTCTTTGTCGGTACAAAGCAACGGCCAGTAGCCGTCATCTTTGTAAAGATCTCCGCGTTCATTCAATCTGTCATTTCATTTTCATAAATGAATCGTTCGTCATTTGAATTCTGTACAATTGTGAGGTTTTTTCGTTGGCCGCTGACCTGCCCACCGCGGGGGTCGCCGATGACTGATGATACTTTAATGGTTTATTTTTCTTTAACATTCTTATCACTATTGTAGTTGCCACCGTCGGCGGGTTGCTAGGCAGTGGTTGATCTTTAGGAAAAAATCGGTGTCCAATTTGACCTGTTTAGTATTGTTTGTGGACTTTAATTAATGATTTTGTGGTTTTTGTCTTATTTTACATTTGCTTGGTCCTCGATCAGCTGGAAATATTTTCTTGCCTCTAATGTTCCAACTATTTTATTTGTCATAGCAATTTTGTTGCGATTAGATTACCACCACCAGACATTGTATTTACCTACTACAGTTTTAAAACTATTATAAGTCCACCTTAGAAATATTTTCATACATAAAACTTTGCAGACAAAACATAAAACTATAGAGCTAAACTTCAACGGTACAAGAGACGGTAACAAGTTCATTTTAAGCTCGGTTTTCGAGCGTGGCACAGAAGTCGAGCTGTCAATAGCTGTGACATTAGTGATGAATGAGACCGACCGTTATATGCAGTGGCTGCCGTCATTAGCTCCATTCACGAGAACGGATAAAAAGAAACAATACAAACCGGTGTTGCTTATACGGAAGTCCACTCTTGTACTGGAATGCGTATTCTATCAAGAAACAATGAAATTAGAATTTAAACTTGTGCGATTGTAAAACAAAATTAACGTTATTTGCATATATTAAAAGTAAGAAATCAATTTTCTTATTTTTCTCAAATAAATAGAAATGGATGTGAGTTGCTTGATTACGACGAACCTTATTTTAATTTTTTCCATTCTGTCTGATTATAATTAAAAGTCTGTTTTTTTTTAGTGTATGAATAATGCAGTGGCATAGTAATTAAAAGCATGATATATATATATATGTCCACAGTTATGAATTAAATGTAAATTACAATTGTTTCATATCACCAAATTGTAGAATAGTGCCAGAGTCCGGAAAGACTTCAGTGACCGTTCTATCATCACCTCGCACAAGCTGTCACACGAAAATAGACGATCCGTCCACATAAAACAACTATCGGATATAGTTCAGTTGTGTGCCGACAAATGTCGAACGTATAAAACAAAATTAGATCTTTTTTCTGTTTATTTATGCCGTGAATCCGTAAAAACTATAAATAATTTTAAATAATTTTAATTTTTTATTCACATTTCACGCATCATCATCACAAAATACTTTCACACTGGTTTTCATTATATTGATACCTATTTTTCAAAGTTTTTTCTACTAATGTAACTGTTGATATGTTTAGTTATTATTTGATTTAGTTAAAATAAAATATAAAGACAGGGATTGGTGATAGCATAGCATCACTTGATCACCTAGTAATTAAGGTAACAGAAGTACTTCGTTTTAAGAGGGTTCTGAAAGGCAGGTCGCAGGCAGAACAGAGGAATGTTCTATGAATCATTTTGTTGCCATAAGATAGTAAACAGCAGTAGGTACTTCAAAATATTAAGAAATAAGACAAAGTCAACTGTAGGTTAGGCTCGCTGGGCAGAGTTATTGACGCTAATCTAAACTTAACACTTAGTTCTGGACTTAAACCAAAGACATGTAAAACACACTTACATTAGGTACTTTAATATCTGTTACTTGGACTATCGAAATACTGTATTGTGGTTTCTGAATTTCATTAATTAAATATGTAAGACAAAATAACATTTATTATTTTACACAATCCTTGATGACACGACATGATCCTCGTTAAATGAATGATTAAACGTTGGACGTTCTTTGAAATATTAAAATAATACACATGTGCCTCACTCGTTTTCGACATCGTTTGACAAGTTTTTATTTGTTTAGATGAGATGTTTGAGATGTAGCGACATATCCGCCAACGCGAACTCGACGTATCGACGCACCGACGAAAGATCTGGGCATCGTTTTTAAAAGAAACATACATATGTGATTGTTTCATCTTATTTAGTTTTGACGATTTAAATTTAGATTTGGAAAATTAATGTATTTAAAATTAATATTAAAATGCAACAGAAACTAGTAACCATTTTCTATTTGGGTAAAATTACCAGTTAATGGAAATGTTAAGTTAAAATTGCCCTCCTAACCTAAAATTGAAAACGGATCAAATACATGCTGTGATCGTGTGAAAACAATCTAGTGTAAACAAAGTCCTTGGCTTACTTATATACGGCTCTCTATATGTTAGAAACTTTTTTATTGTAGCAAATAATAGGATTCATATTCGGAGTTGGGTCGTTTTCACCAACTTTGTCCGCGTGGTTGCACGATCTGCGATATACGCCGGAACTTTTGGAGCATTTTGTTAAAACTGGCGAACTTGTCCCTTTGCTGAATATTTTGTCTTTCCCTTTACTTGGAGATAAGATTTTTGTGTTCTTTTATCGGTATATTTGAAGGATTAGTATAACTTTGGTGTAGGTAATTGTCACGCCGAGATCGTGCCAAAATTGATTAGATAACATTTTTTTTCTAGCTGTACTGTCTGTGTGGACTTGATGCATTTAGAAAGGACAGAAA
The DNA here is from genome assembly GCA_030269945.2 of Trilocha varians. Lineage (NCBI taxonomy): Eukaryota > Metazoa > Arthropoda > Insecta > Lepidoptera > Bombycidae > Trilocha > Trilocha varians. The sequence goes on from AP028259.1 coordinate 3,866,485, forward strand.
AGAGAATACATTTTTAATGATCAAAATATGAGTAGATACTTTCATGTTGCAGGTTGGCTTTGGTGTTGATTACAATAACAAACTAACTCACTAGGAACTTTTGCAAGGTTACTTAAAAGATTTAATCACGTCTTTCCTTCGACTTAAAGCCATTTCCTCAACTGTCCAGACATTTTAATTATACATAACCGATCTGTTATCTCACGAAAATCACCATAGTTTATAATGTTAGAAGTTAACTAAGTGTTATGGGGTCACAACATCTAAGTGACCATCATAACGCGCTCAGATCTCGATAACTCACGTTGCAAACTTGGTAAAGGGTCAGCTTCATTAAGGGACAATGCATGTTCAAACTCGGGCCGTTACGGACAAGTGTTGCACAACATTGACAGGACTTTAGAGATTGCGTAACTTTCCTCTTGAATATTCCAGACGCGAGCTCCTTGTTCATAAAGACTGTTTCAACGTTCTGCGACAGGAGGCGTCTGGATAAATGGCTCATGGGAAAGTGTGTATGAAAAATTAATTTTTTGTTTTGATTTGATCATGGTGTTATGGAAATGATGTTAAATGCATTATATAATTTATACACGGTTTTCAAAGTTTCTAAACGCAGCTTTTAAGTACACAGTAAAATAAAACCTGCAAATACAATATAAATGTAAATCTCTAAATGGATCTAAATTAACTAAAATAAAAAAAGTTGTAAATTGCAGAACGTCAAAATTCAGAGACACAAAAAATAAATCTTCAAACAGCATATTTTCCATACAATTTAATTTTGATCTGTATTTCGTAGTTTAAAATCAAATAGACTAAGTAGTTATTTTAAAATTTCGAGCTAAATCGTGGCGATAAGTGGATTAATATTCAATCAATTTTCTCACACTTAAGTAAGATTACGCCGTGAGTGTGTTTGTAACGACAATATTTGTTAGTAAAACAGTGACGGGTTGTGAGGGGAACCGCTTTTATTGGGTGACCAGAACCATGAGATATGATTTTATTTATCTATATGCGACATTATGGATTCCTAAATAGTTACTTAGGCAGTTTATTTGAGTATTGGTTTAATATGTTATAATATTATGTCGTCTGACTATGAAATATATTTTCTGCAAAGATCTAGGCACTATTTATAATTATAGTATCAGTTTATACCAGAACCTGATGCAGCGTTATATGAAAAGATAAATCACACTAAACTAAATTTTACAGTTCGTAATGTCTTTATGTATTTAAACATAACAACCATGTTTTAACATCACTAAAAGAAACTGCACAACATGTAGTAAATTTAAACTCTTGCAATTTTCATTATTAAAATCTGGTATCACCGCGCGGGGCTGGAGTTATCCATGACGTTGTATTAGGGAGGTAAGTGCAAGTCACTCATATCAATATCAGCGCCCCAAAGTCCCGGGGGCACCACGTTTTGTTTCAACAGTTTTTGGGCAAATGTTGGACAAACTTTAAACTTCTACGTAACTCCGAGTTATCGTTTACAAACTGTTACATGGGTTATTTTGAACAAAGTCGTGTTTTACGTAGGTAGTTTTGGTGTTGGTTATTTTGGTGTTCTGGTCTTTTAAGTAAAATTAGTGTGTTGTATCCAATTATAATGTGATAATTAAAAGAGGGAGAGACTCAAAAAGTTTTTGGTTATTATGGATTTTTCATCTTTTTTGGTTGTAAACTTGTATTGACCACAACTTTGAGTGATTAAATAGGTAATATTGTCGATATTTTATGATAATTTTTAAAATCCTCATTCCAAACCTAATAAGTACTTCTCAATATTTCGTTGAGAACCACGTCCATGAACAACCAAAACTACAAAACATACTTTCATAAAGATGTATCAGATTTCTTCAGTTATAAATTAAACTATTTGTTTGGATTTTAAATCATCTGATTACGTACACCATATTTTCATTTTATGACTTATGTCTGCGAGTGCTGGCATTTAATTTCGTTCAGTGAACGACTTCGATTTTCCTGCAATTTAAAAAAGTAACTTATCAGTTAAGTAGAAAAGGATGCACTACATAAATTGTAGTAAGTTAGAGCGAGAGAGAGAAATGCAGAAGAGGGAAAATAAAACAGGGGAGGCAAGTTAAGCGTCCGTGACTTCTCAAGATTTTTTCAACGTTTATTTTTCTAAAGTTTACGTTTGCCTTTTCGCGGAGTACATAAAATCGTTTTCTTCGTCGTTGTCTGAATCGTTTGTTTTGATTCTTTAATTTTATTTACTTTCAGTGCTTTTATTTCGACACTGAGGGATGAAAAAAATAGTAAATTTACTCTTTCGAGATAATACGTCTGAAAAGTAGTTGGTAGGTTTTCATCGTAATGGTGTAGGTAACTCTTTTTTTGATGATGCTTTTAAAAATATCTACATTCAAAATTAAAACACAACATTCGTTTCTCACGTTCCAAACAAACACAACGAAGACAGTAAATGAAATCTATATTAGAAACGGTAATAGGTTCATAAGCAATAATGAAAGTAAACTTCCGAACCCCCTAATTACTATGGAACGAACGTAGGTAAATAGTACGTAGGCGCTGTTCAATCATCCATCACCGATAGAGGCCGCTCTTTGTGGCCACCGACCAATTACTGGCATGAAAATTAAATTCACGAAATCTAATTAAGAACAAATTGTTTTATTTATTATGATGCGTTGGGGTCATTTGTAAATGTCGTTGCGGCGCCCGGGGCGGATCTCGGCTGATCGGCTACGACTGTCCGGTGCCTGCGCCGTGAAGCCTGATCAATCGTTAGCTGGACCTTGAACTTGAAGTCAAATGGACTAATTATGACAATCGTTTAACTAAACTACCGTCTATTAGAAATTATTTTTAGGCAGTTTTAGGTACCTATATATTTTTTAATAGAATAAATATCTAAATAGGTAGTACATATTTAAGTTCTAATGCCTCATTTAAGTACCTACTGTACTCAGGTATCGACTACAATAATAGAAAAACATTTCTTAGCTTTTGGAACATAGTCTTAACCCGAGGTCATAATATTCAAATTATCATAGAATTCTGAACTAGGAAGTTAGAAGGTGGAATCAACAAAAGAAACATTTTATTCCATTGTACCGCACCGATAAGTCCTAAGTAAGTTAAGTATGGTAATGGGAGTGTTAGTCTAAATTATTTAAATAAAGAAAAAAATAGTACATATATACATAACTGTTCCAAATAAACTGCAATATTGGCATAAAGCTCACCTGTCATTTGAAAGCAATTCGCATACGAGATAATATTAAACCATCACCTTTATGTGAATGTGGAAAATCTGTAGGTACCTTAGACCATATTTTTTGGAATGCGTCCTTAATATAGCTTGCCAACCACTTTACGTTTTAGTAGCCAAATGTTACTTACCACTTCCTCTTAATATGAACTACCTTTTAACTTTTCCCAATCCTAAAGTTGTGTATATCTTAGCCACTTTCATCCATTTTAATAACATCAAACTCTAAAATATTTACAAATATTGACAAAATTGTCATCTCTTTTACTTTATTTCCACTCCTGTTCGTGATATTCTATCTACGTGACTTTGGCAGAGTCATCCGCAAGGAAAGAACTCGAGGCAGAAAAAAAAAAAATATGTCAGGAGTCAGAACACACATTCGGTCACTTAAGGTGATCACTTTATTATTGTTTATGATTTCACTTGACTTTGCTTTTTGTTGGAAATTAATTTTAAAAAGGAAAAAAGTCGTATCAAAGGATGCCCTGTGTTTGATCAAATTGGGTGTCACGTCATCTATCACTCTGTGGATGAGTTAATCCCTCAATGGTCATGATCCTGACAATTTGTGGCATAACATTGTTGTATTTAACACAATATGACTACAGTTATATTATGATGCACAACATTAATCATATTTGTGTTATTTACTCTGAATAAAATGTATTTGGAGTGGCATAATATTTAATTTGCGAAACAAACCTACGATTTTAAGGTTATGCAATAATTATAAATGTATAATAACTTGTGAAATGGTTTTTAAACATAGGTATGAGATAGGATTGTTTGTTTTGTATATTGCAAAAGTTAACGAAAATGCATTTTCTTGTCACACTAAAACGCTTTTGATTTGATTTAATATTTATAAATAATAACGGATTGGCACCATTTTGTTCTTATTGTTTTACAATTGAGCTACATAAATTAGGTCATACACAGTTTTAAATTAATTTAACATGTAGGTTATTCAAAGCAGTCGGCTAATAAATAACGATCTCAATGATAGGTGTGGTCGAGGTCCCGCTATCCATCATAGGCTCTGGGTCAGCAGCGGCCGAGATCTCGAGATATCCCGGACCCGCTGACCCCACACTCACCTCCACCTATCAACACACTTCCTTGTTTAACATACCGGGTGTAAGGGTCGCAAAAACTTTGCATCCTCACCAAAATAATAAAGGAAAATGTTCCTATAGTGACCTAATTCAGCATGAAATTATACAAAGATTGAAACAGTGGCCCCGGCCCGATGTCATGTTCGCATTCTGCTTCGGACAGTTCATTTTTAATAATAAATGAGACGAAATCAAGACATGACGAATAAATGAATCCAGAACTTGACGAATAAATGAATATGGAATATGATAAATGGAGGGCTCGGATCCCTCGCGAAGATTTTTTCTTTGGCTCCGGCCGAACGGAAGACGCTGGCTTTTTCCTTTTGTACTGAGACAAGTTAAGCGTTTTTTGGACGTACGTGGCTGGCGGTGTGATATTTATCATTTCGTATAAAACTTGTTCTTCCGATTGTGTCCTATTTGATTTCAGACATCGTTGAGTCAAATATTAAGCTCCAGATGAATATCCAGAATATTTTATTAGCTATTTTGTTCGTGAGGTGAACATGTGGAGGAAGAATGAGCGTGAGTGAAGCGACCTCGTCGATGAAAAACCGATTTAATCCGGGCTCTCGTAATCCGCGACTGCACTAGTCACTGCCACGTGGTATATGATAAAGTACCCTGGCAGATTATGCAAATTCTTGAATTTATAACCTGTCTCTGTCTAACGCGAACAAAGTGCACATGTTGTGTCTCTTTCTATTGAGTTGGAGCACTCACACTCACCCTACTGATGTCGTAACGTCTGATAGATGATGCGTTATTCCAATAACAATTTCAAAATCATATGCAGAATATTTGAGTCGCATATTTAAAGTTTTAGAATAAGAAGTAGACAGTTATTTGGATGGTTGAAACTTTTCGACGGTGTTTTTGTAAAGTTTAAGGTTAACATTTCATATTACAGTAGATATTCATTTCTAACAAAGATAGTCTGAAAATTTTACATCTTTTTAAATTTCATATTTTGGGATCTTCGATTATATATAAGAGGTTAATGAAAATATTATCCTTAAAATTTAACTCTTGACATCTAACACTTAAAGTCAAAAAATTCGAAAGAAAATACCTATACACCTGGTGATTTCACTCAATCACTGGACACGTGTTTTTCAAATTCAAAAGTGGAAATGTGATTGCAAATATTTCAAAGTTTCAGCACACGTGATTGTACACTGGTTCTGGTGTCCATCTAGATTTTTACACGGGATCGCTGACTCAGCATTCTGGCATAACTGACTTTTGCCAAGTAGGTACCGTACAAAATGTTATGTAAACAGACGTGAACAAAGAATTTAATTACATTTTTATTAAGTCTAGTTATTTTAGAAATATTTTTCGATTCTAAAATGAAAATGTGGACACGAATATTTCAAAGTTACAGCACACGTCGAGTGCGCTGATGCGGATGACCATCTGAGACAGAGTCGTTCTCTCAACATTTTAGCGACACTGGCTTCTGCCCCCTACCGTATACAATATTATATACACAGACAATTCAAATAGATTTTATTAGTGAACACTTATTTTGCTTTAGATATCCTGCGATTTCAAAAGTGGAAATGTAAAAAAGAATGTTTGAACAAGTTAGCACAAGTGGTGTACACTGGTCCGGGTGTCCATCGAGATTTGACACGGGGTCGCTGACTCAGCATTCTGGCAACACTGACTTCTGCCCCGTACCGTACACATGCAAAACCGTGACTTGCTGGAAAACGTGACGGGCGTTTTTTAATTGCTTCTGAACATAGACAATTCAATTAGAATTTTGACGAGTCAATGTAGATTATTTTGCGAACGTAGTAGTTGTATAAAGAGCGTTGTTTGTCACAGACAATTCATAAATGTTGATAAAAAAGAGAGTTGTATTGTACTCAAATATACTATTAAGTTCTTATGTCCAGCAGTGTACAAGAATTCCAAATTATAGCTGTTAGTGCCATTCATACTTATTAATATTGCAACCAAGTGAAACTAGTCTTAGCCAGAAAAAAATCAAGTTAAATATTTTATTGTATAATAATTTTACCTACAACATTTTATATTATAGTTACTTGCCAACGAATACAAAGCCTCGACTCGGAACACAGTAAACTGTATGCAAATAAGCCATGAAACCCATTTATAACCCACTTAGAATATAATCGGCCAAACGTAAAGTCCGAATTATGATTCAAAACAAAATAGTGCACGTTACAACTAAAAAAACATTGGTTCGTGTGTGTGTCTGCAGCTGTGTGGGTAGGCTGCTAAACGCAATATAAAGTGTGGTTGTCGTGGCGGCGTCTGTAGATAGGTATAGGTAGGTAGTACCTCCCCCCGCGCGGTCATTAGTACCCCGCACTCCGCTCGCCCGAGGAGAAAGTATGATTTTACTCCTATAAAGCCGTATTTCTACTCCATACAGGAATTCGAATACGCGGAGAAGTTGCCGGCTCCCGAGAAAGGACATGTGGCGTGTGTTTGGCGGTTGCTTGTACATAATTCTCAAGTTTAAACAATCTCGCCGTGTCGGGATTAGGGTTGATTACTGCGTAGTCAAGGGAAAAGTTTCGAAGCATTGAATTTACGAAATTGGGACAGTAACTAGACAGAAAATGGGAAATATAGAACTAATGTTGTTGACAAAAACAAATCAATACAATAAATTTGAATTCACTAATTTACCTTATTGAACATATCCTAAGCATTTTGTAGATCTTGATGTCTCTGATGATCTCTAATGTTGAGACAGAAAAAATATTAAAACAAAAAACACTACCAAAGTCTTTGCCTCGATAATAAAAAACTAATTATTTATTACAAAATGAACCACAAAAACATAATTTAGATAAGAATCAAAGAAACAAATGGAAATTCATAATTATGAAACAATAACATGAATATGTTGAAATGGAAAACTCGCATTTGTAAACACGGGGTGTCCCAGCTGAGCAATTAGTGACCACTACCACGTGGACGGAGGGGAGCCGACGTACAAAAAACTGCTTACGTGCTCACCGTATTATAAGAACCATTATAGGCTCTTTTCTTATACTTGTATGTATGTATACGTCAAATTATAATATATCTATTGTTTTTTTAATAATCTGAAAAACAAATTTCGAAGAGTAAATGTAATTAAATTAAAACGATGTCAATTCATTCGTTAAGATCTATGATTGTAGATAGGAAGGTGATTTTTTATCCTTTGATAATAATAATAATATGATTATTCGCAGTATTGCTCTACTTATTAGTACTGGGGGCGGCATGACGGGTAAGAGTGCCGTGGGCGTAACGCGTCGCACCGTCCCTCATTACCCCGTGCTGGGTTCTGGCCTCAGCCGGGTATCGGACGCCTAGTGTGAGCGGTTGGAGGTTTTAGTGCGGTTCAACTCCCACATACCCCGCACGCGGGCGGGGAACCGGTGATTTCCTCCAACTAAAAAAAAAACTTATTAGTACTTTGTGAAGGAGAAGGGGTTCAGTGATCTGCCGTAAGCAGTAATTTTAATAAATTTATTTCTTATTTTAGTCAAAAAGCGAATTTGACAATAATAATTATTCGTGTATGAAACATGCATACGCATACTTAGGTACCTACTAAAAAGTGTATTAGCAGCATGATTACTTTACTGCAAATTTGTATCAGCGAGATACAACGCTACGAGCAAAATTAGTTAAAAAAATAAACAATACCACCTCTGAATTCTAACAAAAGCAACTTAATTTATAATTCAGAATAAATAAAACTAAAATAAAATGTAAAGTTGTTTGTGTGTGAGCGCGGGAGTTGGCAGTGTCATCAGTGAAGAGGTCGTTGGCACATCGATTTTCGATTTGCTCCCGGTGCAACAGAAATGGGTCAAGTGCTAGTTGGATTGACGTTCTGTATGCATAATAATATATCAAATTCTTTATTTATTATTTTATTTTTCAACTAACGTTGTATTCGAAGCTAGAGAATACTATGTTTCGATTTTTTGTACTCAAGATTTTTATTTTTTTGAGGAGCATAAACATCACATAAGAATAAAATCAAGTGAAAAAATAAATCCCTGGTATAAAGTGTGATTATCAATCTCACGAAATTTTAACAAAACATTTTTTCATTCACATTCTTTTTTATTTTTGGTTACTTTAAAATATTGTTGGCTTACTTATTTTCATACTCTCCGAAGATATAATATAATTCTACAGTACACCTGACCATAAATAATATATTCCAAACCTTGTTACTGTGTATATTATGAATTCATGTTTGACCAGAAAAATATGAAAACATTAGCTGAATACATCACCAAGTTAAATTGCTTCGTAGTTTTGTTAGCGTACCGATGTTAGTTTAAGTGTTGGTGATAAGCTAAACAACCTTATTTACTGTACAAAGTTTTGTTTGATCAAGCAATGAAGTCATTATGAGGTGTTCCACGTAGTGACTGCTTCGCGTGCGCTGTCGTAAATAGAAAAGTTATTGATAAAGAAATGAGGTTCAAGTTTTCATTAGGGACGATCGAGGTACTTACAGCCCTTTTATTATCTCTCCTTTAAATTGCCGAAAAGAAATTCGTCCCCGGAAAAAAGGGGAACCGGGGACAAAACCTTGTCAACTAGGCTACCAATGGAGCATCGTTACTTAAAAATCGAACACGATAAGGGCCGAAATGTTTTTATTTTTGAATGGAAAGAATTTATGTTCACTTCTGAAGTAAATATTGCAATCGATGAGTTTTTACAATGGTGTAGCGTTTGATAAGGAGTTTTATTAGATTCGGGCACAATTTTCGGACTGTGCGTGCCTAATGTAGTCTTCAATTTTCGGTAATGGTCAGCTGATAAGCAAATGATGTCGTTATTGAGATTCCCTTAGTTTGTATCGTTCGAGTTTCTTTTTACTCGAGTTGAAAGTTTACTTAAAATATGATAGAGATAGATGAATACAGTCTCATAATATTGTGTAATATTATGAAAGATACGAATGAATTATCTAGGTATCTATATCTGTAGATTTAGGACATTGATTATTTTATTTTGTTTAAATTGCGATTATTGTTTTAAATAATTAAAGTAAATGAAAGAGTTTACTTTTGGGTACATTATTTAAAAAAAATGTGTTACTTAAACTCCAAAAACTACCTAATTATTTACATTTTATTATGAGTTTTTTACTTTTAATATCAAAAACATAGTGTGTAAATAAAAAAATGCGAAAAACTTGAGTAATATACAGAAAAGCGTAGTCTCAGGGGTGAATTCGGCTGAGTGAGATACTCCCCGCTGCGCTGATAAAGAATTGAGGGTATTAAACGATTACAAATGCTTCTCGGTTCAATAAACAACCCACTGAACGAAATCAGGCTTTTTAGTTGAATTAATTCACTGGTATCTGAAGATTTTCGTGGTGAAGTTTCCCAAAATAACAATGTAGATAATGTATTATTGAAGGATTTTGGGTCGACTGTGTTATGATTTAATTAGCTGTGTAAGATTTTCATATGTGATTTTGATTTTGTGATTAATCTATGAACTAACTAATCTAAATTATTGATCATATTTTTTGTCAAGTTTTATACAATTATCTTAAAATATATCATTTTTTTACAGTATTTAGTAATTATCAACATTCTTTTTTTTAAGAATTCTCACTCAACTATAGATAATTATAATCAAAAATGAATAAATTATGTAAGTTTAGGTAGATTTTAACTCAATGTTTTATTCTTTAGAATTTTAAGATCTTTAAATAACCAAATATACAAAGATAGGAGAATCAAAAGCTTCGACTTGCCTTAGAGCGATAGTAAAACGAGGTGACACTTGATAAGCGCAATCACGCTATTCAGTCTTATTTATGTAGCTCTGCATCCGATTGAGAGACCGACCGATGACACCGACGCATTTGCAAATACTTATCTACCCCACCGAGCCTACATTTATTTCCTTGCTACTTCCTTCGAATGTACACCTTTATTTTGTAGTTTGTCGGTGACTTTTGCGTTTTCGTGACGATTTTCCTTTTGACGTCTTGGGTAGATTTGTGTTCGAGTAGGTATGTGAAAGGCGATAGGTACGTAGTTATTATGAGTAAGGGCTGCTATTTAAAGTTTATATTGAAGCTAATACGTGGTATGTGTTTACAGTAGGTACCTACCACTATTTAGATCTTAGATAGATTTTTACTTGAAAGACACACATCGTAAAGCTCCACAAAAGTTAATTTAAATTACTAGTACTTCATAGTATTTTTTGTATGTTCACACAACAATGTGAGGAAACAATTACTGTTGATGATCTACTACTGTAGGTCTAGGTTGATAATAATGTAATACATTAGCTGCCAAGCTAATTACATCATACTTGGTTAAACAACTTGTCATTACGATGCATATGTATAAAGGTAAAAAGAAAACATGTCATGTTTGTCTATATTCTTCTCACTTTATTTTATTTTAAATTTTAGTTAATTACGCATCGAATTTTCGTAAATTCAGTTCAAGTTATAAAAGATAGGTATCTGCGAACGTTGTCGAATTGCTTAGAAATCGTTTATTCAAATGCTTAAAATAAATGTATCGTAAAGGAGGACACTCGAAACAATAAAATCGAAGCGGCCAAATATTTAAGGAAGAATTTTTGAGCGAGAAGATTCGTAAAGTTAAATGAGTTTGTTGGCACCGAGTAATCGGGACTTTGTTGCGTTACTGGATCAGATAAAAATTACCGATACGCTTCGGAAAATATTAAAATTAAGTAAAACGGGGACTCGGATTTTCTCTTTGGAATTATAAGTGTATTTAAAATGAAGATGAACTTTGGAAAGTTCTGGAATATATTAATTACTTTTTAGTTTATTTTGAAAGCGTTGAGAAGTTTACTAATACCGGATGTAAAGCAATCAATTTTTTTCTTGAAATGGATTTTTATATAAAATATTTTAAAAGGAACACCTCAATTACACATACATACTCGTATTTCAATTTACGTCCATCCATACAAAGCATGGGTAAATCCGAAAGCGGATACTTCAGTAGACACTTTCTTATAAATCAGACAATACCTGTTATTTAATAAACCTGAGTGTTTTTGAGTGTTCACGTATCATTTAAAACCCTTGCTTGGGTTTTTCCCGACGATTTTTACACTTCCGTGTTTCCATAGATAAGCAAATACGGGGACGTGTGATGGATATTAAGGGCACACCTTACATCATTTGCGTTATTACGAGGCGACGCGGGCGCGGGTGGGGCCGCAAGAAGCGCTCCTTATATCTAGATGTTACACCCCCTTTAATATGCTAAAATCAAATTAGTTCCAAAGCGGAGTGATTCCCTTCGATCGATCGCCCACTCGCGGTATTACCTCGAGGGGGGACATTTGCACGTCTCGTCTCAAACTTAATTGGGATATGCACTTTTATTGTTTAACTTCGAGATGTTTGAATCTAAAATTGAATTTGAAGAATAATTTATAAACTTCTTAAAGTTTTAGTGGACTTTTAGTTTAAAAGTGACATTGATTTGACTACTTCAAAACTAGTAACGCAACTTTAGAAAATTTTCCAATTTTAGACTTAAATAAGAAGTTGTGCCAGCTTCAAAACTATGACGTTAGATATCAACACAGTTGAGACCAAAGTTTGAAAAGGCCAATTTCCTGCGGAATTCTTGTGAGCGTTTATCGAGGGCCGGGATCGGGAGACGTCAACGTTAAGTCGTGGGTTTCATTAGCACGAGGCCTTAGCAAATTAACGCCCTCGTGACGAGACCAACGATCCGCCGGTTATAGACGTGTAGCTTATTGCGGACAGGTTATCGTCGTTGTTAATGGTTCTGGAGGATTGTTTCACGAGAAACAAGATGTTTCAGCACCCAATGAAGGCTTTGTGGGACTATAAACTGTTTTGGTTTGGATGAATTAGTAAAGGGCTAAATTTAAAATTAATCTGCTTTTCACTTTGCGTTCCAATAATTTTCATTTTTAGCGTTTTAAAGTAATCAGATACGCTTGTACATTTCCAAATCACTGAAGAAGATATATTACCACGATCTAAATTCGACAATGCAACGATGCCCATTGAAAGTATAAACAAACTGCTTAGTAACGGTCTCGATTGAATAACAATGTTGAGTTGTTTAGCAAACCCATCTTAAGCGACAATGATAATCCTGTTATAAGATGAGAGAGAGCTCCCCAGCGGAGTTGTTTATGCAGCGTCGGAACGGTTGCTCTGACGGAGACTAATGACGGATGCACTAATAGTTGTGTCGCGTTCACCGACGCTCTCCGTCATATATCATGCGAGGGTAATGGGGAGAAAACTCCGGTATCACCCTCGGACGTGATAAGGTCAACAATCGTTTGTCCCGAGTTTGTCACAATTGGCATTTTTATACGATTCGGGTTTAAGTGTAAATATTTTTAAGGTCTTTGTGATGCTGTTTGTCTTTTCAACATAGGTACGTTTTTTTTTCTCTATTTTTGATATTCAGTCATTAGGTAGGTACACGTAACCCGTTATAGTAAAGTAAAGCTTAGGTACCTAATGTATTCGTATTATGATTTAAAAGAAGTTAATAAAATTATATTTGAAATAGAAAAAAGGAAAAGTTCAATTATGGACAATCGTAAATGAAACAACAATAACACCACAATAACTCATTGAAATGACATTCGTGTCTCAACAAGTCAGCGGTCACATCACCGACCATTAGCATAGCATCATTTATTTTGAACCTACATTTTACTATAAAAACTGTTCGAAGAAAAACTCGTAGACTGTGCAATCGAATGCTTTTTGTGTATGAATGTTTTTAGACTGTGTTCGGGGTTCTCTATTGGGGAGGTTCGTTCCGTCCTCAGTCTCAAGATTAATATATCGTAGACGCAGTGTTAGTGGCGCAACAATTTGTCTCTATAAATGTTGACTCAGCGAGCGGTTGTGTTGCGGTCGCCTCGCGCGATTAGCCGCGCTAAATTTATTGTTTAATTTCAAAGGCGTTATTAATAACATGCGAGATGATTAAACGGATTTCGCGGCTTAACTTTAAGATGTTCGCCTTTGATTTATAGCGTTCGAGGATTTTAAGATGAGGTTCTCTTGGGTTCTACTAGCTATATTTAATGCAACTAACGTCGTTTTAGACGCTTTTAGGGGTCAGAGTCTAGTTTATTGAATTACTGTGCTACTGAAATGTGATGGTATGATTTTAAAAATAACTTAATGACTTAAACGTTATGTTCAACTGTGCAGTACTTAATGTGGTTATAGAGTTATTTAATCTCGATTAGCCAACAATCGGTTATTCGGCCCGATTGCGTTGATATTTAATTAATATAGTTTGAGTTTTTTACTTTAATTTCTCAGTAGGTGTTTACACTGTCGATACAAAAAGGATGATTTTTCCTTGATAAATATTTTCAAAGAACCTACCTAGTAATGCTTTGCAATTCTTACTTGAACTGTCTTTATTGATATAAGCAAACGAAATCATTATACAAGTTATAATTGCGTTTTACAGTCAACGTTTTAGTTCGATAAGCGTCGGGGCAGTACACAGAAACTTAGTTAATTACGCGCGAGCTGACGAAACTCGTGTCCGGAAACCGGACAACATGATACGTCGGGCATCGCACCCTCGTCTCAGACATGTTCCTACTTCGACCGCTGAAACAGCTACGCAACCCGCAAACAAAATCAAAGCTTAACAACAGAGAATAAGGTTCAAATATCATTAGAAACTAACGTCGTCTTGTGTCGTTTTGATGCTGAATTATCTGCAAAGATGATCTGAATATGCTAGTCGAATATGTGCTTCATGTATTAGTGCATATTGTTGAGTATGTTTTGCCGAGTTTAACAATAGTTGTGGTTCGCGATACCGCCGTTTATGCGTGTAAGATGACGCTTGTTTAGGATTTCATGTTATGATAAATCAGTTTAGAACCGCAGCACAACTCACTTGAGAGTCATTTGAAGGGGTGTGAAACCTCGACTAGACAAACAGATTGAATGAAAATTTATGCAACAAAAAGACAAGGAGTCGCTTTAGTATGTTCTTCGAATTAATTAACAAAAAGAACTATAAAATCCGGCTCAAAATCAACTGGATCATCGCGCCTCACCATTAAAGCTATTCAACTATTATCTGAAAATGCTGAGCAACAATTTCCTGTCTCGTTCTAATGGCCTCCCACACAGATGCTTCTATCCCTCTCTCAAACCTAATAGGATTAATGCTGTAGACCGTGACAGGTAAGTGTCTCTAATTGCTGTAAAAATCGGCGCCGACAATGAAAAGGACAAAAGGCCGGCGCCCAGTGTGCGGCCTCCCTTAGTGAAAGTGATTTATTGATTGGCGACTCGTCACTGGTGTTAAGTCGGCAGCGGGCACAGATTATGCTTTGTGGTTGTTTGTTTGTGTGTCTGCAGGTGAGCGGCTTCCGTTGCTATTGTGCTATGAACTTAATAAGATTCGTCTAGGTACAAACGAATTCAAATAGATACGATGATGTTAAGTCTTGCACCCACTTTTATTGTAGTACGAGTAAGTAACTAAAACTAAAATAATTTTAAGAAACAATATAGATAACATAAAAATTACTTTAAACTGCATGGATTTGTTGAGTTAATACTGAGTCAAATGTCTCGTTCTAGTATTAGGTACCTACTTACTTTATTTTAAATCGTCAATAGGCAGAATGATCTTTAGATCAATCTTTATTCAGACCTACACTGCGTCAACTTAGTCAAAAAGTCCTAAACAAAAGAGAGGGCAATCGCACACTTACTTTTGATTTATGTGAGAATGTGTACCATTCGAAAGGTCTTTTAAACATATCGTTTTACGTAACACGTGAGGTCTATTTAATTTGGTCATTAAACCGTACCATTGAAAGTGTTACAACGGATACTGGTCCGTAAATCATATCTGCCCGTGTATTGACAGGTTATGAATAGGATCATTAAAGGCGAAAAATTATTATGACTTCGACTTGCTACTGAACTAATAAATCTTAGGCGATATTGTTTGATGCAAAAATATTGTTTGAGATTAGTTTTTGGTTCCGCTAGTGTTGAAAGTTCAATGTTTTTGAAGTCTGTTTTTTTGCTTTATATAACAGTAAAATTTACAAAAAAAAATAATTGGTAGTCTTATTTCGATAAGATTAAATATAAAGAAAAATTATGTTTGAGTAAAAAGTTTAAGACATAAATCCTAAAATAGGTACTTTAAAAATCTTGCATTTTATCTGCCATATAATTATTTAATTTTATTCGAATTAAAGTAAAAGTGATCTCAGTTCTATTCTGCCCCATCCTAACCTAAAATTTACGGTCATTTTTCACATAAATCAAAGAGGACCGCCGCTTGGAGATTTATTGCTATATTTCTGATCTATGGTCTGTTAGATGAGGCCATAGACAATGGATCTACCTGTGTTACCGCCGTAACAGATTCGCAAGATTTATGACTTATTTTTGCATTGAAATTGAAAGTGTAAACATAAGTCATTCAGTTGAAGTAGTTTTTTTGTGATTTCCATAAGACGTTATTTTTTAAACGTACACCTATACACAGTAAAGTACACATACACCTTTTAATTTTGAGCCAATTTTCATGTTTAAGGCTCTTTAGAACTCCATTCCTATCGGCTTCCTCATCGATTTTAATAGACTATCAAGAGATAGCACCAGGGACTTGGTTTAAAGGACAAGATAAATAAATGAATGATCAATTTACATATTTTGTCCTTGTCAGTTGTCAGCGCATTTTATATCTGTTTCCCTTTCTAGAAAATTTCCTCTTCGCTACTGGACCCTAGATTCACAAATAGATTTACAGTAAAAGGTATAAACTATATCCCTTCCCTTCAGGTAGCGCACGGTAACCAAACGACGAAATATAAAAATGACACAGACTAGACTGGCGCAAAATGACAAAGTTCCCATGTCATCATCATTATCTGTAATGGGATCGTATTACAGTTAATATTTCAGTTGTTTATTTACAGAACGCGACGACACGCGATTTCACGGAACTATTTGGCTGAACTTAAAATACATAATTTTGTAACTGTTTTCGTTAAACATTTTGTAAATTTTGTAATGTTTCTTTTTTAATATTCGAATACTCAAAAAAAACAAGGTAATAATATTGGATTCAACTCCAAAAGCAGCCTCAAAAACAGATTAAATTATAGTGTCCAAATGTTATATCCGTTAATTTTAGACAAAACTACCACTATTATTCATACAAATATAATAATAAAAGGCGTATCACATGTCAATCACATCGTATAAAATCGAGAGCAGTGCAAAATAATGCGGTATTGTATTAAAGAGGAATCGGAATGATCGATCGAGTCTGTTCGTTTTAATTTCGATCTCTCGAGATACGGCTGAGGGCGTGGTCAGGCGAACAATTTGTTTCATGTCCCTTCTGTGTGTGTATGCCGTTGTACTACTACATGTGAATCGAATTGGTTTTGTTTGAAGAATAGGTTTTATTGTTTGGTTATAACTTTGTCAGTTTGATATGATATGAGACTAGCTGACCCGCGCAACTTCGTCTGCGTTACAAAGGGGTTCAAACAGTACTCGCTATGTCGTCGCGATATTATTTTCGCCGCCCGCTGTGGGTGTATTAATAAAATTGAGTTTTATACTCGTGATAACTTCTAAACGAAAAGTCCGATTGGAATAAAACAAAAAGTAATTTACTTCTACATTAATACTCTTGATAATATAATACTTAATTTGGATAAGGGTTAATATAACGATACTCATTTAACGATAAATTAATTTTTCGAACAATTTTTTTATTTTTATAAACATAAAAGCGGTTTTTGTGACTAAACTATGATACTTAGATATATGCTATCGCGGACTTTTTTGTTTGTCTTTAAAAGACCTAAAAACCCGTAGTACATCATTTTGTTCTATTGTCAATAGTTTTTGCAGCGTACGCATAAATAGGTTTTTGATTTTTCACCTTTTGTTACATATTCGATATTTTCTTGCGGATCCCTAATTTTTTTGAAAATAAAATATAGCCTATAACCTTCCTCGATAAATGGACTTTCCAACAGTGAAAGAATTTTTGAAATCGGACCGGTAGTTTCTGAGATTAGCGCGTTCAAACAAACAAACAAACAAACAAACTCTTCAGCTTTATAATATTAGTATAGATGGATTTGTGTAGATGTGAATGCTAATTTGTATTCGTGGAATCACTTTTTTGTGCTTTTAAACTTGATTGTTTTGTTTTTCAATATTAAACACTATCAACCTCTAGCTACGGTAAATAGTAAAGAAGAAAATGCTTGCGAGGAGTATCGATGAACTAGAATCTAGTTTGCCCAGGTATAGATATATTTAAAAAAATAATTTACGTACTTACATGGAATACTATTTTTTATGTTTAAGTATAAGATATATTTGGATTTGGTTCTCACAGACAGAGTTAAATTTAAGATGTTGTAATTTACAAAAACCCTTTCAAACTTTTCCATAAGCCTATCAGTGAAAAGTGACGTAAAATTTCAAGTCAAAGTTATTACGAGGAAAAGAAATTTTGGATGAACAATGAAAATTCTGTGTACTTATGAGAAATGGTGTTACCATTTCTTCTACCAGTTCAAAAACATGAAATCAGTTATAACAATGAAGTGACCAAATAGTCTGAGAATTTTCAAACGAGTCTTTATGATGGAAAGCGTATCACGATTATTTACGACTCTTGACATACAGAGGATTCAATTTCGAATTTCAAAAATACACGTAAAAATTTACTTAGATGTGTACAAAAGGAAAAACCGGATATACAGAAATAATACGAGAGAGACGTCAAGTCATCAATGAAATCTGTAGCAATGTCTAAGTTTGTACAAAGAGTCTGAGGGCTGCATAGAGGCGGCGACGGCGTGCATCGCTCGATAGCGCTGACAGTGACTGATTACCCCGGCAGAGTTGGTTCACCGGCTACGTTCAGGGTTGCTAATTTTTTTAGTTTTTGATAGCCATTTTTATTGTATTTTGCTTTGTATTATAATAAGATGCAAACAAAGCTTTAGGAAATTGTGTCTCCGAAAATAAGACTTTTGACTTAAAAATTAAATATTTTCACAAATGTATTGAAAAATTTAATCTCCAATCCAAAGAATAATTGAATTTTTACAGCAAATATAAGATAGTTAGCGTATAAGATAAAAAATGGGACATATTATTTTTACACTCTGTTTGTATATCTACCTATACATATTTAATAGAAGGATAATTATATAAAATTCATAACGAGAAGAGATTGATAAGGTTGACGTAGTTTCGGTATGTAACGAGGATGTTCGTGGTTATTTGACAACAGATGAATTGTAAGTAAGTGTGCAAAGAAAATGATGATTTTGTGGCATAGTATGTCGATAAGTGGACTTAGCAGTAGGAACAAGATAATGTGTATTACATTGGGTATTTGCAAAATCCCTTCCAATAAATCCAGATTTACGAAAAAAAAAATCAACTGTGATTTCTGAAAATAGCGAAAATCCTTGAATTCATACTAGATATACTTCTTTTTTGATTTATTACATGATATAAAACATAATATGCCAACTATCAATTATTTAATCACCGTATGTCTCAAAGGCAAATTATAATCTAAAATTTGAAAGTACCTATGTAGATTGATGGATAATGGATCATTTGAGGTCAAGGTGAATTTCAAAAGCCAAACTGATTATAAAAATTCTAAAGAACTATAGTTATAACTTAATCTGTATGTCTAAAAAAGCTTGAAGACAAGACATTAAAGGACATGTATCTAAGTTGTATGCTACTAATTTTTACTCATTTTGTATTTCGAACGAAACCTTTTTGCATGATATCTTTTTGATAAAACAAAATCCTAGATAGGCTTTCACTCTATTACTTTTGGTTCATCATCAGTTGGTTTACCACAGTAAAAATAATCATTATTTAATATTTTCTAATATTAAAATGTCATAATAATCCCATTATCATGATATCAAATACTTCATGTTTACATTATAGTACAATTAACAGCGTTGTACAGAAGTGGTCTCCCGCTGGGCGAGGCGGGGGGTCTCCTCGACAGGACACGATCAACGTGCCTTATATTTGAACAAGTGCATTTTAAATGTTCTTCAATCATTTTCATGATGAAAGAAAATTTCAGTATTAAAGTATTATGTTTCAATAAACATTTAAATTAATTGTTCTTGGTCTAGCCTTTTGAAGATTCTTAGAAACTTTTTATAATAGGCCCACTTCATAATATTATGTCCCTAATGCTGGTTGATTTATAATAGTATATTCTAAATTCACTTCACCACCACAAGGGAAACGTTATACAAATAAAACTCTATTTTAAGATTTGGACTTTTAACTGATAACATCAGGTTATGCGTATTTTCTTGTTTTCTTTGTTTAAATAAGTCTCAACGTTCGTTTTTCAGCTAGCAAGTTAAAACACAAGTAACGAGCAAAGTTATTCTTCCGTCTTAAATCTCTAAAAATCTCCAGACAGACAGTCCCAAGATGTCGCAAATAACGTTTGTAACGTTTGTAAGTGATACGTAAAATGATGTATCGGTACACCAGGTGAGGTCATGTTCCCACAGAGCACCCTCGACGGATGATGATGGATCATTCAGATCGCACATTGTTCTCAGAGCTTGTCGTTTGTCCCTCTGACAAATTTGTGGGTCATTTCGTACTTAAACAATAATATGACAAGAGACAAAAAATGTGGATCGGTTTTTTGTATATTATTTGTTGCATATTGTACTGACATGATTCTGAGCGAGTTTATGAAGACAATTGAATGTTTTGCAATATCATCAAAAGTAAGTTAAAATTTTTGAGTGTGGGCAGATTTATTACCTAGGAATTTGTATTTCAAAGTACTGTTGAGATATCTAAATTTCTTTTTATCAGCGTTAAAGTCAACTAACTTTAAATTATTATCAGTGAATGTCGCATTACAACCAATATAACCTTAATTTGTATTAGCTATTTGAATTTAGAAGTCATTGAAAGTATACATTCCGAGATCCACGCTCATTGTCGTGAAAACATGTCGTGACAAAGTATTTCAAAGTAATATTTACTTGGAAGACTTGTCAGCATATAAAATTCCACTCCAAAACGTTCTCACTTATAATTTGTGGTTATGGAGCATGTCGAGCGTTCCGTTACACGGCATGTTGGCGGCGGGTCGGTGGCTCGGATAATGTGCCATGGACGTACAGACAGACCACTCCCACACCAACTCCACAACAGTTATAGACACAGAACGTCGCGGCACACAATTCAATATATTTTGGCGTAATTTGCCGTTCATTACAGAAACTCTGGGACCGTGAACCAGAACACAATGGTTGAATGGTCATTTGTCGTTGCCGTTGAAAGCACAATAATAATTTCGAAGAAGTTACTCACGCGGCAGTTAGACGCATTTACAAAACGAAAACCTCGATGCTTTGTATTCGAAGTAGCCATTTTCCTATTGGTGCCCCTGATTATGTGGTCTGATAACTGCCTAACTGCTTTGTTATATTTCGGGCACAACCTTGAGGGGTGACAAATCGTGAACCTAGTAAACTGACTTACCTTGTTGACTGCTTTTTCTTGTAGTTTTTTTCTCTTTCATCCACGGATATTCTGGAACATTGAGGCCACCGCCGGGAGAAGGTAAATCCGGTGCGTAACCAGGCGGAGTATGCTGAGGACTTAGTTCTCCGGCTCCTAGTTGAGGTAGTGCTGTCATGAACTCCGCCATCGAAGGCTGGCTGTTTATGAATCCTGTTTCGGTACATGTTTCAAGCATAGGATGCGGTGCTCCGGCAGCAGTTACTGCAGCTAACCAGAAGCTGTTGCCGCCGTGTTCTATCCGAGGATGATCCTGCCCAGGCGCAGGGCCTAGTGGTGGTGTATTCCTCGCTTTCACCGCAAACTCCTCTTCCATTTCATCTCGCACCCCCATGCCAATTCTCGCAGGTTGCTTTCCTCTTATAGCTGGGAACTCTTCGCATTTTATCTTGCGCACGAGTGGGTTAGTGTCGAGCGGCAGGGCGGCGGTGTTGCATATCTCTTGCATCGCTGCCGGTGTGAGCCGCCTCGTCTAGTTCGTGAACATTCGCGTCACGAGTACGTTTCCCTTTTTCGAACATCTGTTAACATTTTCGTTGTATTTCCATTCCATATTACATTTTAAAATGTGAGCAGTCGGTGTCGGGCGGTCATTGTACCTGAAAATAATCATGCCTTGTTAGTACAAAATAATGAGCTGATTACAATGAATGAAGTTGAAATTATAGAGGGTTTCACAGCTATTTGTTGGACGTCGCAATGTAGGTTAAAACACTGCCTAATCGTTCTCAATTTAGCGCCAAATTGTGAGGCGCCAAATTAAATGCAACGGGAGAAGGCTGTCTCGTGGTTATTTCGCAATTATTCGCGGACGTTCGACATTACCGCGGTTTTGTGTCGAATAATTTGTACGGCTAACGTCGACGCCGTGATGAACCCTGCTGTAATGAGCGTACCAAATTGTTTATTGTAATTTGTCGAGCGTCATGAACTGAATTGTACGTGACTACTGTACGATAACAGATAAAATTAATGAAATACTAAATACAGACGTAAGTATAATATTAAAGCTATGAGAATTAGAACCAGTATTAACTCGTGCTTCGTTTTACGAATTTTAATATGTTTTGCCATACTTAAAATAAAATTTTAGGTACTACTAACTTAATGGGCAACTGTCACACCATTGTCAGTCACATTTTAAGAACTTAACATCATCAGGTTCCAATGAAAATGAATTTTCCTTTTTTGAACGATATTTAAGTTATGACTTTCAAAATGCTGAGTTATGTAGCATGTCTTTAACAGCCGGACGTCACGTTGCAGTCATGTGTAGTCACCCCAATACAACGAGATGTAAACTCGAAAACGTTCACGGGATCGTAGTTCGGTATTCCTGCGCCACTGAATGTCAATTAAAATTCAAACCGCGTTCGAAATACGATTTTTTCGAATGGAATTTGCGGCGAGCCCCGGAGAAATGGTCGGAGCGCGCCTTTCTGTTTTTATTTTTATTTTCGCGGAACGGCTTGGGTTTAAACCGTTTTTAATGCGTATGGGTTGGGCTGTGTTGTGAATTAAAATTTCCTGTGCTGCCATCTGTTTAGGAAGGCGCAATGAATTTATTTTGTGCAGTCGTATGCACGTAAATTGTTTAATTGCCGTGGTAGAACTTTATGAAATGTTTTACTTTATGTTTTTTAAAAATATTTATTTTACTCCCTCATAGGGTAGGTTACCGTCGCACCTTAACCCTCCAATTGACATTGGACTGCAGGACATTGTGGAGCCATCAATAAAAAAAGTGTTATATTCGAAACCGAAAGTGAACCGGCTCACTAGAGCATAAGAGTAAATGATTCAGCCACAAGGTACTCGTTTTGAATTGGATGGTAAAAATCTCATATTACCTTTTGAGGTACTTAAAATCACTCAATAGGTACAAACAAGTCAAAGTACCTTACGTAAGCAAAATGCAAAACTCAATAGAAATTTAAAATAGAAAACCCCGCTGTAACCTTTATTTCGTTTAAAGTTTTAAAAAGGTTTTTAAATTCACGGGAACTGTCTGTACCCTGTTGTATCGCAGCAGGGTTCCGCAGGTTTTCCGCCGCGTTTCACTTTCCCGTTACCCCCGAGGGAAGAACCCCTTAAAAACGCATAAAACCGAAGCAGATCCTACTTATGAATTTGTTTATGGCCTCTTTTCTAGGCGACGTTGACACTGAAATCACGGGCTTTTGGAAAATAACGATAAACCTAATTTAATGCCTCCTTAAATTTTTATTGTAATGATTACAATTGGTAATAATATTTGAGTTTGGCAATACGATGTTTCAATCAAATTTTGTGTTCGTATTTAAGTGCTAAATTTTATTGTTATTGCTATGCTACTATTAGATCAATTATAGTGAGGAGGTTTGTGGAGCACTAACTAGGTACCGGCTGGCAACTGTTTTTATATTGTTTTTTTTTTTAATTATCTTAGTTCTTGATACATTTTAAATTAAACTAAAATTAAATTTATTCAGACACTTGCGGTTTTCTATAATACTTTCATCGAGTTCTTATCACGATATTTAATTAATTGAGTTGTTTTGATATTTCAACGTTGTTGTTGTTAAACGTCATGATCACGAGAAGACTCAAATAAATATCGTGGTAAGAACCCGTTGAAAATGCATGAAAGTATTAAAATTAAATTGTTTAAGAAGAAATACAATTTATTTCCTTGTTACGAAATTGTGTCACTATTGCGGAATTAATTTTAAGTTTTGTGTAAGTACCTACATTTGGATTTAAACTAAACTAGTTTAGGGTATGTGTAACTAAGAAGTAGAAGTTACGGTAGCTATATTTTAAAATCAAAATATACACGTGAATAAAATCAAGCACGAGCACCTAGGTATGTATCTCACCTATTGTCGAATAAGAACTAGATCTCTTAGACAGCGTGAGGCCAACTTTCGTAACCATAAGTTCGTTGTCTCAAATCCATGACGCAGATAAAAAAATCACCCAACAACGTCAGACCAAAAAGAACAAAAGCTATATTAAAAAAAAAGAGAATGTTCGCAATAAATAATGTTAACAAGCCAAATACGAGCACGCATTGTGACAAAGTGCCAGAAGGTGGTGTGTAACGGAAAGTATGTATCATAACTCAGATCGTAAATGTTCGTACGCTGTACCCGGAGCGCTGAGATTCGTGATGGATCACCAAGGGAGCTCTGGAGGGTACAGTTAAAGATCTGCCTTCATTGAAATGAAGCCTGCAATTGTAGGTGTCCAGGAATGTTGATTTAATGATTAATTTGAATTTCTAATCGGAAGGAACAAAATAACCGACATAGCCCAAAGAACTGCGTCTCTAACTGGTAATGGGCAGTTAGAGACGGCACATTGTGCGAAGAACAGTTGGCCGGTGGGATCGAAAAACTCTGAAGTGGCGGCCAATAGGCGCAGCGTAGGCAGACCTCCCACAAGATGGACTGACAACCTGGGCAGGATCGCAGGAAGTCACTGGAAACAGATACCGCAGGACTGGTCGTTGTAGCGAGGTTTGGGGGAGGCTTATGTCCAACTGCGGTCGTCTATAGATTGATGAAGATTTTCTTTCATGCATTTTGAACGGGTTCTTACCACGATATTTAATTAATTATTTAATTAATTGAGTTGTCTCGATATTTCAACGTTGTTGCAAACGTCATGATCACGAGAGGACTGGATACTGCGGGTCGATTTACGAGCATACAAATCTGTCTACCCTCTTTCTCGTTCGCTTTTGGGTAGTACTCAATTAATTAAATATCGTGGTAAGAACCCGTTCAAACTGCATGAAAGTATTATAGAAAACCTCGAGTGTCTAAATAAGTTGATGAAGATTTTTAAAAGACTTCCATAAGAAGATTGTTTAGTTCTACAATATGTTTTTGAGTTTCTTCGCGGAGAACTCCTTAAAGATCTGTCTTCATTGAAATTAAGCCTGCAATTGTAGGTCTCCAGGTATGTTGATTTAATGATCAATTTGTATTTTTTAACCGACTCGAATAAGGAGACTGCGAAGGGACGAGAAAGGGTTTTTTTTCATTTTAAAAATATTAACTATTTTAGTTTGATTTATAGATTCGAATTTAAATTTGAAACAATAGATCAGTTATCAGATATAATATGTAGGTTAATCTTATAATTCGTGTGAAATAACACTAAGTGTCACCCACATGTCTTAAGATCACTTAAGAGCATTACAGCATCTTATCAAACCATGGTTACCTACTGTTTGGGTCATTTTAAAACTACCTCTATTACTAAAATGATATTGGAACGAAGTTCCTTATCGTGCGTTGTAAAAGGGGGCTAGACGGAAAAAATTCTTTCGAAAAGTTGTCACGACACTTTTTTGTTTTAGATAATTATGGCTAGATGGCGCTGTGATCAAAATATTTTAAAACACGTTCCTTATTTTTGTTTTAGATGATTATCGCTAGATAGCACTGTGATCAAAATCTTTTAAAACACGTTCCGTATCGCGCGTTACGTTAGGAAAAAAAATATTAAGATATCTTTTAATCGAAAGGAACTTCGTTCTATTCGGGTGCCCCATGACACCTCTCAGGTTTTTATGGCGCCAAAATTAAATATAATGTTAATAGTACCTACCTTTCACTTTTTAATATACAGTTCTTGTAAAATTTCTAATCCTTGCTCTAGTTTAAATATTAAGTTTGATAACATTGCTAGATATTAATGATTAGGTATTTCTACACATCCAATGTAATTTATAATATCACATTTGTATTCATTAAAATATTTGGCTACTCAAAATAGGCCAACAGTTTACTAAATAAATAATGGCAATCTCTACAAAGTAGAACTAGACATAGACATAGACATCGTTTATTTGTAATGAAAACAGGTTTACAATTACAGAAATTAAATAATTAAAAAAAAATGGATTAAATAAGTTTTCATCACAAATCAGAACTACTAAGCTATATACTACTGTCCTTTACAAGGAAAATATGAATTGAAGTAGGGCTGAACAATAGTTTCGTGGTGTTCTTAATTTAATTCATGGTCCTGTATAGGCTCACAGTTTCCCGAAGGTATAAATAAAAATATAGGACACTTCAATGATAACCATAACTTTCTATGTTTAAACGATTTAAATATGTTACCAACGCAATTTCTCAACCACAAAGCTGATAAAATTGAGATAATTTAAGTTATTGATCATACCGATTATCAATTTTGCAGTGTTTGCACTAAGAGGTTGAAATACTTTAAATGTGATTGGAAAGCTCTTTCTGCCTGTAAAAACCCATTACTGCCCACTGTTGGGTCCACGTCTTCTCCAGGGGGTTAGGCATAGTCCACCACGCTTGCCCAATGCGGATTGGGGTCTTCACATATTATCTTCGAAGGATTTTTAGAAACCTTTTCCGATATGCAGGTTTCCTCACGATGTTTTCCTTCACCGATTTTAGCCAGGGTGTTGTGAAAAATTGCACATAAATCTTTTTCACATTAAGATTTATAGGTACAAGCCGGTCGGTTTTCAATCCGCGACCTCCCGTACGGAAGGCAAGCGCTTTAATCACTCGGCCACCACGCCACTTTGTAAGTTCTTTCACTTTTAAAATTTCATTACTACACTTCAAAAGAGCTAGACATTTCTACCGTTCGTTATTCATATTTCATATCGATCTAGTATGTACATATGTGAGGTATTGAGAGTGTGAGGTGCCTCGTGTGCCAGATGCGTCGATATACAGCTCGAGTTTTACATTATGTATGAGAACTTCGCAGATCTAACGAAAACGTTTGTAATATATTGGTATTCTTGCATTTTCTTCTTCGTTCGAGAGTATATTTTTACGTAGAATATTTTTTTATTATACTTTATGCACTTGGTACAATGGCGGATTATAGAATATATTAGGAACCATTGTTTCATGGAGTTTACTTTGTAGATAGGTTGTTTATGAATAAGTTAGTATCTTTGGTTGGTAATTTAATTATTAAGTAACTTTTAACGTTACGATAACGTTTTGTACGTTAGTCCATTTTTATGTAAAAAAAACGCTTTTGACTCTTGAAAAACAAAACACTTCAAATGTAACAAAATATCTCATTATTTTTATTATGTACCTCTCTTACTCGAAATTACATTACACACATACAAATTATTCGGTTATAGAATGATACTAATCAATAGGCACCACGTTAGATGAGTAGGTATCTAAACAAGCATAAACATCCAAAAACATAGGTTTACCTATCAGGATAAGGTTTGAGGTTTTTAATGAGAGTGTATTTAGTTTACAGTTTGTAGGTATTTGAATCTCTTAGACATAAAAGTACGACCAATTGCTATATTAAGTTTACTCAGGTTTTGTGTTTAAAAAGGGTAAAGCAAATTATAACAATGAAATAGGTAATAACGAGCACATTTATTGTAATAAAACAGTTGCGTTTGCAACTGGCAAACAAGATAAAAGCAATTTTCAAACAATAAGAACCAAGAAAAAAAATTGATTTAAATATTTCTACGCTTCTATACTAAAAAATACACCTAGCACCCATGAATTAGCCTAATTTTACCTTCAAATACATTTTTAAACACTCAAATTTCCACTCACACACTTTACACTCCTCTAAACAATATACACGGCTAATTTACATGCGTCACACATCCTATACGACTATTTACTCTACAACACTGTTTGAACACATTCTCACGTTCACATTATATGTAGGGTGTATATACAATATTGTGCGGTAAAGGATTCAGAACTGGGCCGAGCGACGGCTGGGCGTGGTTCAAGCGACGCCCAACCAAGGAACCGCCCCGATTTTAACTTATCCGTTGAATTTCAAATCTAGGAATAGTTTAAAAATTTATTGTTCTACTATTGTTGTTGTTGTATAGGTTAGATCTGTTAGGTTACATAATATATATATATATAAAAAGTCACTGCACTTTTATTGTAAGAATGGAATTATTATTAGTAGATGCCTATTACTGTTCATTTGGATTGGATTCTAAATCTAGGAATAGTGTTGCTATTGTTATGTTGGTATACCTAGATCTATTTTAGGTATATCTTAATATAATCAAAGTGCACCTATATGCAATTATTAGCAGTAATTTTTTAATGTTCAGATCTAGATAATAATGTAATATAACTGCATCTGTTATTATAAGGAATTATTGATTATAGTGTTAGCTTGGGTTTAGTATTTAGTAATTCTCCTATTGTATTGAGTTATAAATCTAGAAAAAGTTTTTGTATGTGTAGTTTTATTATTGTTAGGTAGATATAGGTACTTAGATATGAAACCTAATTGTGGGCATCCATATTTAAATTACTTATTCGTTTTGGTATAATCAAAAATTTATTAATAAAGTACCTTTTGGTTCTGTACATTGATTTAATAGCTTTCATATTCAATATAGATATTATAAATGTATAGGTATGATTATTTCATTATTTCATTAAATTTTTTCATCAGTTTTTATATTGTAAAATGTTTTTACGTTTATTCAACTACCTAGTTATAATTTAAAACCTCAACTTAAACATCATGTATGTGGCCATAGAGATACAGGTAGATTATGTAGAGAACTATAAAATCTAAAGTTATGACTTTGTGAAAATTCTTTTTCGTTTTTAGTTTGTAAGTATATGTTTTTAATTTTGTCTTGGAAATATACCTTTCTCGATCACAGGTAGACCATCAGGGTATGTCATCAGTCTAAGAATGGTTTTTCTGAGGACAAAGTTATTATTGACATTTTCATAGAGTAACTGTTTTTAATGTTTGCCACAAATAAAGGATGTCTATGTCTACGTCTAATAAAAAAGGTTACCATTAAACATCTTGGTTTAACATACAATAGTCCAACGAATGCTTAAATTATATAACGAATAAAATAATGAAAATAGTTCACAATAATTATGAGTTGTAGTGTCTCAGATTTTATGATTAGTTTTTAACTTAAGCGAATAACCTTATAACCTACCTTTTGGTACTTTTTAAAGCAATAACTTACATACTAAACTACATAAAAAATCATATAAATTAGACTTACTTATGTAAACTTTCACAAAAGCACCGTTATCGACACAAATAGTTGTTCAGTACACTGCACAGCACAATAGCACTAGTCATTCAGATTATCACGGATTCGATACACTGTCCATAGGTCAGCAAAAAATATCAATAGATTTATATTATCTGTACTACATCGGAATGTCAGTGTGGCGTGGCGACTGTCAACTGTCTACTAAACGAATCGTCACTGTTCAGTTGCCGCCATGCCCACTCACCTACACTTGACACGGGAAAATGTAACTCACTGAAATTGATAAACAAATATAGACTCTATCGTCAAGCTGAAAGGTGTGGATTAGCATGTGCTGTTATAGTGTTTTAAGTCATTTTGTTTTAGGCACTGAAACACAAAACATATTTGTTGCTCTACTCTCACAACTGTAGGTAGCTGGTTCTGTCTCTTTCTTTTCTTTTAGTTTCATATTTTGGATTCAAAATTACTTTACAAGCTAATTTCAAAGTAACTTCGTAAGCAACTCAAAAGGTAGCTTAAATTTCGAAAAAGTATAAATATTTGATCGGTTTATAAATTTAATTTTGTGTTATATTTCGTATCTTCTTGCACGAAGTGAATAGCGCTATCTCGCTCACTCACATATTTCTTGTTTGTTTCACGTTGTTCCATTGGGCCAATGGCGGTCGCGGCGCATCCCGCCTTACAGCATATAAACTAGCATAGAATATTATGCTCTATCACCTGAGCATAAAGTTTAACTTTTTAACATTTAATACGAAGTTACCGGCGTTTGTCACGCACGAATTCTAATTTTAAATCGAGTGTAGGCGGAGCTCTTGTGTCTGAGAATTGTATTGAAAAACAAAACGTCTTGGTTCAGAACCTGTTTTCAGAAACATAAGCCTTTTGTGCGCCACGTTTTTGAGTTTAACTCGTCGACTTACGCCGTTTTGATTCTTGGCCGTCGACGTTTGGAGTCCCGGTGAAAAAAGTAAAAAAGTTTAGTAACCGGCTTGTTGGTGTTTTCCTTTTGTTTGATTTCTGTTTGAGCGGGACATTTTATGAGAAATGCAATGCAACAATATGGCGGCGTGGTCTAAACTAAATAAAGAGGTTCTGCTGTCTTTACTAAACAATTTGTCAGCGATGCGTCATCTAAAAGTTTAACTTATTAAATTAGGTTAACATGCTGCAACTGTTTATTTTTCTCTTTGATTAACTTCTTACGACTTTACCAAATGCCCATTTTAGGATTTCAATTTCAAATAAATTTGGAACACTTCAGGATACAACAAACATGGCGTCGTTTTACACGTCACAGTTTTCCTTTAAATATGTTTTAGAATATGAATGCGTTTAGAGTTGTCTGGTCTGAGTCGAGTGAACTCATTACGGGTGTCGGTCAAGGCCTCGAGGTCGCCCCGGTGGGTGGCCGCCTTAATTACACCCTGCGCCGATTTACGATTTCTTTCTCTCGCACTTTGGATGCTGTCAATGTCCATGTACGGATGGTTCAGTTATAGCTTAGAATTTTTGTGGGAAAATGAAACTGCACTTAATCCTTTTTTTGTGCACCTACCACGGTTTTATTCTCTCTGCATCACTCTATGGTTGACAGGTACAGAATGGTAAAATAAACCGAATGTTTTCAAAAAGGTGCTAAATTTTGATGATTGAACTCTCTATCCTAGAGCTGGAGTGCTCTTTTGGAATATTCTTGGAAAAAAAATTGTCAGATGTTTCATTAGTTCCTTCCAGATTTAACGACTAAATCTCAACATTTTTCGTCTACTAGGTAATACCTATTAGTAATGTAATTAATACCTATTACAAAAATCGTAGCTTACCATAGTTCATTATGCTCTGGAACTTCAGACGAGTCACAGATATTCTCGTAGTAGGTACCTTCTCTGAAGTTACATACATTGACCAATTGTTTAGTTATCAAATAATTTTGTTCTACCTACTGAACATCAGACGATCCTATCTGATATTAAAATGCTGTAAACTTTTTTCGTACTTATTTCGAAATGTGCTAGTTACCTAAAAACTTGTAACATGGCTTTTACACATTAATATATTAAGTTCGCCTTAAAGACGATGATGACTGGATTAAAATTTGTTTTTTTTTATTTGTAGGATACAACCTTATTAATTAACGTTTTTGATTTCCATATAGACAAACGAGCTAACGAGTCATTTGATTGTAAGTGGTTATCGTCACGCATGGTCTTATCTGTATCTGTACCAACCCATTACTGCCCACTGCTAGGCTCAGGTCCTCCTCTCTCTTCCGAAGTCTTATGGACCTCTGCAATGTCAGGAACGCCTACCTTCAAGGTTTTTTGAAGAAGGACAAGTCGTAACTCGGGAAACACGGTTATTGAGTTTGGTTTTTAGTACCTACTTCTCCTCAAGTTTAATGTCTTTGCAGACTTTCACATGCTTATTATATAGTCTCCACTTCAACCTTTTGCTTCAGCGAACAACTCTGCAGTCCGAATCTAACTTATGCAAAAATAAGTAATATGAACGTGTTCGTGTAGTTTTTGTTGTCTTGTAATTGTAGTAGGTACCTACGTGAACCGATGATTGATGTTTGTTTCGCGAAGTGTGCCTTTAATTAGCACATATCATGTGTCAGTCCGTACCTAATAGCTTGTAATTATTGGCTTTAGCATGGAATTATGTAAATTACTTCTGCGTGTAGGAATTGGTGGGAAATAAATAGGTAAAAATTAGGAAAATAGGAGAAATTATTGGGATAACTACCGCAGTAAACGATGGTTTGTTTCAAGAGATATTGGCGTGCTTCCTTTGTGTCTACCTATGGATTACTATGTGAAGTTTAAAGTTGCACCGCGGTTTACTGCTTCACAGCAAGACGTCCGCGAATGTCCAATTAAAAAACGTAAAATATTAGACTGGAACATACAATCAAAGATTACAAACACAGAACGAGTCGTAGTCACATCCATTTTTTCCTTATTTCACAACAAACACTAAAAATATAACAAATTTACAAACGCTACCGCGAAAGCCTAATAACTCCCTCTAACACCCTACATGAAGGTAAACCCATTTCTCGGTAGGGCTATCCACAAAACGAGTGAAACTTTCAAACCCGTTAAGTGATAATGTATAATTTTCCCATCGTGCGACATGTGCAGCCAAGGGTTGCGGCTCATTAGTGTCAGATGCCTTCGCAGAGTGAGACCGCGACTGTCAGCTGTCTTGACAACCCGCTTGTGACATGTCTTATTTGGTTTATAGAATTTTATGAGTAGTCAATATAGTCCTTCTTTAAATGAGGTTTAAAAAAAGTCTGAATAGTCCTTTGCAAATGTTTTTTTATTGCCGATGAGCTAACGGGCCACCTAATCGTAAATATCTATCCATGGTCTACAATAAACAGGCTGTGTTCTCTTTTCATGACATGGCAATAAAAATAAGGAATTGATCTCTTCAGATTACTCCTCTTCATGAATATTTGTTAGAAATGAAAATTAAATTTAAAATTATAAAATAAAATATAAGTTATGAAGATAAAAGAAAAGCATTTTTATTATAATGAATAGGTAACTGATATTGTTACTAGACACGAATCCCTATAGTACGAGAGCTGACGACCAAAATTTTTGTCTCATAGCAATACGACCAAAACCGCATCAAATCGATAGATACGATTATCTTGAACTCGAAAATACCAATATCAGACATTTTCCGCGTAGCGTTTGATCTGACCGAATTTTCAAAATTGTCAAAGAATTTTACCGAACTGCATCATAGCAATATGTCTGATTTGCAGACTGTAGTTGAATGATAGTTCTGAGATACCAGAAACATATTTTTCAGACGTTAGTGGTGTAGAGCAAACCCGTAAAATCACTTACAAAAATAAAAAATGAGACAAAAAAAATGTCTCATAGCAATACGTCTGAAAATCTTTTTTATTAGTAAATTTTGGTTATTTGATGCGAACAAAACAATTTTCAGACGGAAATGTGAACGCATTAAATTTTGAGACCGTTTTGAAAATGTTAACAAATTTTACCGATCGGTATCATAGCAATATGTCTGGAAATTGTTGGACATGATAAAATAAGTTGTCCACATGTGGAAAAAAATTATATCAGACAAATTAAGTGTAGCACCTTCTCTATCAGACAACTTTTCGATACCCAGATAAATCGTATTGAGGCATATTGAATTTTCTGTTACAAATCAATGAATACGTTGCGTCCCTGAATTTATTAGATGATAATTAACAAAGAATTTACCCGAAACCGCCACATTGAAGTTGAAGGACTGAAATAAATCGCACAAAAGGAAACTAGGATGAAGTTGAAAAACAACAGTTGCTACACTTAAAGTGTCTGAAAACAGGTTTTTGGTAATCATGGCAGCAATACGAAAAGTTGAAAAAAGAAATTATCCGTATTGCTATGATACAGGTCGGCTAAATTTGTTGACATTTTCAAAAATGCGCTCAGGCTATATGCTACGCGCAAAATGTCTGAAAACAAACTTTTTCGTAATACAATTATAAAATCTATGTACATTTTCACTATCAGACGTATTGCTATAATACCGACTGTCTTTTTTTTATTGACACAGCAGAAATGGACTCCCACGCAGTTGCTACACTTTCGACCGTTACTACACGCGTAGTCGGGTTCAGAATCATACAATCTAACGATTTTATAGGGTTTTTGCCGTATTGCTATGAGACATGGTTTTGGTCGTCAGCTCTCGTAATACTACATATGCAAATTACTAGAGTACTTAAGTAAGAAAAGAAAAAAATACTAACGACGCAAAATCAGTTGCCTGTACAAAGCTTTACTATTTACAGTTGTATTATCGAAGGCTCCTAAGTGACCTCAGCCGGAAGGGCTCCTAATTAGTCAGTTTCCTGTAGATTTGCCACCTGTCTGCGTCGGTACCTGCGACTGACGTACCTATCGTCTCGAAACTAATATTAATTACATAAATTGATTAATACCCGCTTCGTTTGGTTCGCGGTAAAACTTAATTAAGGAATTTTGCCTTGTTTTTGCGTTGTACAGTCTACGGGCAAGGTGCGATCATCGACTCATCGTGAAAAGAACATTAATTTTAACAGTAATATTTGAGCTTATTTTCTGTGACCAGTAACAATCTACTATCATACTTAGATGTAGTTAAACTGAATTTGTTTATCTAGCTTTAATCGGAGGGTAGCGGAAGAGGAACTGTCTTTTTATTTTCGCAAAAGCTATGTATTTATCTAATATAAAGGTTGATTAATATTCAGTATTTTACAAATTTATGAAGTACCTCTTGCTGAGGTCACTATAAGAAAATGCTCGAAATAAATGAAAAAAAAATGTGCGCCCGTCAAATGTCCTTCGTCAAAACTTAGTGTTAAATTTCTTTAAACACTCGCGGTTATTTACATCACTTACACTAAACTGGTTCTTACCGCGATTATTATTTTTACACGGGAAGACTCACGATCATGGCGCTTGAAACATTGCAAAAAAAGCGGGATCGCTCAATTAAAAATAATCGTAGTAAGAACCCGTTTAGTAATAGTGTAAGTATGAAAGATGCCATATCATAGAGTAAACTTCCCTAAATAATTCCTAATCTAAAATAATATTATAAATAACTTCCTCTCTTTAAAGTTCACTGTTCATTTAGTTCTTTAAGTCCAAGGTTGACTGCACCGCGGCTGCACTAAGCAACCGCCCGCTTTGAAACCTCACCCGCTTATTTCGTATCATTAATCATTATTTCGACCCAGCACTGGACCGTATGCCCCACAGTTTGACGAAATAACCCTTTTTTGTATAAAACAGGCGCTTGCAATAACATTGGGTAGATGAAACGTCACGTGATGTGAAATTGCATTTCAGGGTGATTGCAATCAGGTGTCTGTGGTAATCATGATGTGTATCTATTAAAATTAATCGACTTTCTGTTTTTTTTAATTTCATTAAATATTTGTACTGTTAAGTGGCTATTCGGAACAAAATAATATTGCCAAATAAATTCAAAATTATCTCATACTTAGGTTTTGGGTACATTTTTAACAGTTTCCAAGGTTTTATTAATAAACATTTGAATGTCCAAAGAGCCTCACGTAACACCTGAAATTTTACGTTTCCGTATGTGCGAAATAAAAGGTACTCACTTATTTTTTCTAAATTTACAAAAAAGGAAAACAATAAAAGCGTGCTATTCAACTCCAAGCCCATATTACTAGATAATACGAGCCCGTATATGCGAGTATGGAATAATCTAGAAGCTATCCATCCAGGTAGACTGTGCGTTATTGCAGTCGTGACGGCGGCGGGGGTGCGGGGAGGGAAGGTAACAGATGCGCTGCATTGCCGTCGCGCCAACTCTTACTCGATTCCAGGGCTGGATTCAGAGAAGTAAAATATTAAATTCAACAAATAAATCTGATCAGTGTATTTGGTATCAGTATCTTGAAAGGCTATGGAATAAATGAGAACATCATAAAAGTCGTAAGTTCAAAACTATGTCAAGTTTTTAACTTAGGGGGCGGCGCGGGGGGTGTCGCGACGGGAAAGTGTGCCGCAGTGCGAACGCGTCGCGCCACCCCGCATAACCCCGTGCTGGGTTCTGGCCTCAGCCGGGGTTCGGACGCTGAGTGTGAGCGGTTGGAGGTTTTAGTGAGGTTCAACTCCCACATATCCCATCCGCGGGGCGGGTGGGGATACGGCGGTTTCCTCCAACTAAAACAAAAAAAAAAAAAGGGGGCGGCGCGACGGAAAAGTGTACCGAGAGCGTTACGCGCCGTCCCTCAAAACCCCGTGCTGGGTTCTGGCCTCAGCAGGGGTTCGGACGCTGAGTGTGAGCGGTTGAAGGTTTTAGTGCGGTTTAACACCCACATACCCCGGGCGATCCGGTGATTTCCAAATAAAAAAAAAGTCTTTATCCTATTTTACAGAAGCAATGTGGAATATGCTTGATCAACTTATTGTGATGATTGAGATTGAGATGTAATGAATGAAACAGCATGGTGCAATTGTGAAGGCGACTTGTCCTATGCTTTTGAAGCTCAACGGGCGTTTTAATTCTAATTGGTCGTTTTATCGTTGACTTTTTGTTTCTATTTATTTTTAAGCAGGGTTTATTCCGGTGGAGTATGTCACCCTTCCAAACTTAACGGTACAATAATATAAGAATCAAAAATGGGTATCGTTGACTTGTCACAAAAAAAAAAATGCACTATTGAAGCATTTAACGGGCATAGCAGTCTTTTTTAGCTGTGGCCAAGAACTTCCACACCCAATAAAAATAAAACGGTAAAAATTGCCTAAAAATTTGATTCAACATTCAACACATTTTTAATAGCTCCGAAAAATGTCTACTAAATCCAACCCTGGTACAAAACGCGAGAGGGAGTCCCGATGACAAAATACAAATTTTATTTTATTAAATTCAAAAAAGCGTTCAATGATTGATAGGTGCTCACCCTCCCGCTAACTGCATAACTCTTGCTACTCAATAAAATGGATCATTGCTTCGGGAGATATTTGACGTGAACTAAAGTCCCACTGACTCTATTGTAACAGAACAATAGTGGTGCACTAATTATGATAAATTGTGCAGTATTTGTTAAATAGGTGTGTAAAAGTTAATTAAAAGTTGTAAACAATATTTAGACTCACATATAGGTAGATGATTTTTGACTGGGCTAGAAGTGCTAGGACCAGCCGCAATGTATGAAATTTAAAAAATTATTTAAAAAAATTATAATAAGCAAAGTAGTCAAGCTGGTTAACAGTTACTAAGTTTTTTGGACGGTTACTTTTTGAGGTAGGTATTTTTTAAATATTATCTTGTTGGCAGATGAGCCAACGGGCTATGTGATCGTAAGTAGTAAAGATTGAGTTTTTGGTGACGAAAATTCTAAATTTTATCTGACTTAACTGATTTCCTTATTTATGTTTATTTGGAAGGTTTTTATAAAATATTTAAAAAAAGAAATCAGATATTCTCATTTTTCTAAAAATATTACGTACTCTTATGAAAAACATACAATAATTAAATTTTAAAGCTGTCAAAAATCTATAACAATCATAAAATCCATTTGTACGTAATATCAATTTAATAAATTGTCAGTCCTATATTTAAATGAGTAATAAAAGCTGGTGGGTCCGTAATGTGGGTGAGCTGACCGGAGATATATCGGCGACAAGTGCTGCGACTTGTTTACAAGACATCGCGTAATGGCTACCGTATTTATATTAGGATTGTTATCTTTAGAACCGACTATATTGTTACCAATTAGTAAAATGTTTAATAAGACATTTGACACTACAGCACTGAAAAATTATTAATAAGACCGTTCGTTCAACAAAACGCCATCAAAAGATGATGGTATTATTAAATATTTATTATCAAGTAAGTTTTTAACCAAACCAAACATATTGCTTGACGAAAAATGTCTAAAGAATTAATTTTCATCAATTATTTTAAATAAGTTCATATTCACAAAATATTTCAAGAACGATGCTTCCCTTAAAACAAACACTAATTAATAATTGAGTTTACATAAAAAATGTAACAAGCTCATTCTCGTGTAAACATATTTTTTTAAAACATTCAAACATTGATAACATCACTTAGCTCCAAATACAACATACCAGTGCACCTCTCTCCATACCGTCCGTAAGGGATGCTTTACACAGTTAATTTAAAATTCTCGTATAAATAAGGAGGGTAACGTTTGCGTTTTATAGCTTTAAACGTGCGAATGCAATGTTAGTACGCTCCTTTGCGGTCGAGTACGTATTTTAATATCGTTAATTAGGTGCTGGGAACATTAATGGCCTTTTGTTACTCGCTTGTAGCTTCTAATGTATGGATTTTGGGTCGAAATTGTTTTCTTGTAAATTTTAATGCTTTTGTGAGGATTTGTGAATCAAAAATGTGGTGCTTTTGTTTTTGTTTTAAAACGGATAAAATTAATGTGTGATTTTCAGTTATTTGTACTTTTCTATTTTCGAAACGAAAAGGCACTGAATTCATCGGTTCGCCTCGCCTAGTTAAATTTTAATATATATATATATATATATTAAAATGAATTGCTGTTCGTTAGCCTCGCCTAGCCTAGCTAAAACTCGAGAACGGCTGAACCGATTCAGCTAATTTTAGTCTATTTTAGTCTTAAAATATTCGTGGAAGTTCAGGGAAGGTTTAAACGATGAGAAACTTTACTTATGTTACGCAGACGAAGTTGCGCGGGCCCACTAGTTTTATTATAATTTTTATTTCAGAGTTCTACAGAAGGTCCAACATGACGAAATGACACCTACCAACAAATTAAAGTGGTGCTATTTATCAAATTATAGAGTCGTAATTTGATCTATTGAATAATAGAAATCGAAGACTGTTCTTCAAATAAAGGCGTTGTTACGAAATGGAGCGAAACTTTCTTACTAATTAATTTAATCCCTTCAAGCTCGACCCCATTAGCCTAATTGAACTGCGGTGTACATGTCAATTCTTTAACATTACTCTCAAAGATCTAACAAGGGGTTTTATGCTCTATTCTGAGTGGAATACGAGTTAGATTGCTTTGTGGTTTCCTTGTAAAGTCACTTCAAAGTTAACGATATGAGGGCATACTTTGTTCCGTTTTGCATAAGTGCTCTCACCCCATCGTAGTAACAGGTTGGGCTCAAAGATATTTATGAAAAAATATGGGCTTTTTTAGAATTTCGTTGGTTTAGCGGTCACTCTGAATGCTTGGTGTACCAACTTCTATTACTGGTTGGACTCACATATATTTAATTTAAAGTTTTAGTTGTATCTGTGGATGTACTGAGACTTGTGACTATCTCTAGAAAAAGACTTATCTTTTTTTAATTATAGATATTAAACTATGAAATTTATAATAAAAAGTACCTATGCAACAAGTTAAAAAAATCATTTTGCACCAACCCCATTTCATTCGGAAAAGTTATACTACATATTAGCAAGAGAAAATGGTATATGAGAGAAAAAAAATGTTTAGTTTTATTTTATTTTTATTTTTGTAAGTCACACCAACAATTTACGTACACTTAATCCTATTAGAGTAAAATACATTTAAGTTAAATCTATGATGTGTATATAAATCAATTAAAGGTATGCACAGCATTTACCAGAAGTAGGTACCTACATAATTTTATACTAAATCTAAAACTTAACTATATTGTATACAGTGAGTAAATTATATGAATTACGTAGTCTCATTAAATGTTTGTAATATAGTATATTTAAAAGAACAAACACTGGAGCTAAAAATGTTAATATTATTGTCCAAATCATTGAATTGTTGAGCTATGCGCAAAGTAGGATTGTTCAATGATAATCATTTAAGATTTTCATTGTAATAAAGTAATACGATTCTGCATAAAAATAAATGATCTCATCAAGCATGAGCAACGTCACGTATAAAGCTTGTATATAATGAAAATAAATGGAGGATTCGAATTTCAAAGTAAATTCATGATTGTGACGTAAATGGTCGGCCTCGAAAAATGTTGCCAGGGTTGAATTACCGAACTTCCCCACAATCTTTTTTTGCCTGCAAATCAAAATTTAATATAACTACAATTTTAGTTTTATAAGTATCCTTTATTTCTATTAATATTCGTGGTTAAAGTTAACAATAGAAAATTTTAGGTAAAAATAAACTAAACCTATTTTCATAATTTTAGCTAATATCATTTTTCCTAAACACAGGGGAAAATTTGTCATCCGGCTAATTTTCCCGAAAACAGGGGAAAATATGCATCCTGGCAACAATGTCCTCGAATGAAGCGATCAACAGTCTTGTGTAAACAGACGCTTTGTTTGTCTCCCGCTTGTATTGACAAACACGACGCTGACACGCACATCTTTTCAGGGCCAGACCCTTCATACGCATTAAATTGTCCCGCTTTTGAGTATTTTCAATGGGGAACGGTCTAAATAATATTTGTGAACTATCTTTATTATAAAATTTTGTCAATCATTATTTTTAGAATTAAAATGTAGAGTTCGACCTTGAGTTTAACTTAGTGAGGGTATTCAGACACAAGATGTAACTAGTGTGAGACTCGTAACTTTAGTTTCAGAAAGTAATTTTCTCCGCACCGTTCTCTGATACCTGTATACGACTGATAAAAGTCTTCAGAATATTTTCAGCAATACCTTAAATTTCTCAACATTTAGGGGATGAAATTGAAATTTTCATTTGCCTATGTAGGTACATAGTTGTAACAATTTTTTCATATGAGTGAAAATAACGCGAAGGGCGACGGTTAACAAGTAATGTCATCGTTATGTTTTTAAGGATATAGAAACAACTTTTAAAACCTAGATACTAGTTTTTAAGTTATGTTTACGTTAAACTCATGTGTACAATCTGCACACATATTTTTTGTTTTATTTACTCCCTTTGCTGACTGGTAGATAGCAATTGCCGGAGAAGCTCGCCATTGGACATGAAAAATAAATTAATAAATACTAATAAAACTGATCAGAGTCCAAAAAGATGTTTCGTAATTTCTCGTGTGTCATGACAAAGTTCCGTGAAATGGGGTAAAACTAATTCACCTCCGGACATTGCAAGCTTGCCATGTGTCGGTCCGGAGTTCGATTCCCGGGGGGCTCACCGCTGTAATGTCACGCCTATTATTCGCCGATATATCTTCCGTTGCCGTCAATATTTTTATTTTCGTAGATTTCTGTACATTTGGGAGTTCATTATGACCCTTTGTATGTGCTTCGTCAGCGAGTTTCATTTGTTTAATTCATTGACGACTGAGCTTGAGTGATGAGTTCATTGGAAGTTGGGCTTTTAAGATAATATTGCATGAACATGTTGAAATGTGTTTAACAAAAGTTTTAACTCAATAATTACCTAATTCCATTCGCGCTACCTAACGGGCACATTGGATTTGTCTTTCATTAAAATCTATTCAGTAGTCTTTACGCCAAATGGCCTAATTATAATTTGGTTGGCTACGCAAAAAAAACAATTACAGTTATCAAAGGACATTAATACAAATATTATAAAATTCCTTTTTCCTCACATTCATGACAACTCAATTCTCAAATATACATCATATTGGAAGTAAAAAATCTTATAAAGTACTTCGTCTAGAGCCCGTCAGACCTCGCACGGGTCTGCGATCCTTTATTCAAATAAACCCTATTTTTATGGAAAACTTGCCCTTTCCACATCAATATCAATTTCCAGGCGATTGTTGCAGAAATAAAGGGATGACCCTTCTGGGACGTCCGCCCGAGTTATCCACTTCACTATATTAGAGGATTGAGAGGATAGGATTTTATGAACGATCTATATCTTGTTATTAGCTTCTTACGAAATCTTGAGGAACGGGCCGGTTTTTTTGAAATCTTATTTAATAGAAGAAAATGTTTAAATCTGATTTTATATTCACACACGTACACATACACTACAGTCTTTTGAATGCTGAATTTTCAACATTTCATAAACAACCCTGGTAATTAGTTCAAAATTCTTTATCTTAAAAACATTTTAAAATTTTATAGAATAACTGTTAAACTTTATATTGTTCTCAAATCAAATCTCGACTGCGCCCTATCTTCAGCAATTTTCGTTTTCACATTAACGAAATTCACATAAGAGCGGACGACGTGACCATTTACGAAATGATGGGTAATGTCAGTTTGTGGGAATCGACTTCCACTTTACATGGAGCGTCTCGGTTCCACACTGTGATTACTGACGATTACGCCGTCACCAGTCGGTCCCCACTTAATATAATAAGCATCGCTGACTCAAAATCGATGCTATTACATGTCCGGTCCCATTTATAATACGTACACGAGTCCTGGGGCTCCGAGCCGAAGCAATCGTGCGGCCTTCGGGCACCTTCGTAATCGTTCAATTATCTATAATTTTCTACCATCAGAGTACCGGGAGGGCTAGGTCCAGCCAGCCCTAGTGTGGTTTTACAATTAATTGGTAAATTATGTACTCTCTTGGGAGTTGTTGATCGATAAACTGGCTCTACATAGGCATTGGAAATTTATTTATAGCTCTAGTCCAAAGCTATTTATTATTGTTAGCAGTGATATTTGAAACAGGTTATAGAAACCGGGTCGGTTGTACCTTTGATCCGCCCCCAGAACACGCTGTCGCTTTTTATAAGGAACGTTAATAAACTTTTTTCTTATTGGCCGTAAGATCATATTTTTTTTGTTTAACGTAAACTAAAACAGCAGGTGTAATGATTTGTTATCGATTGATTTTATCGATTGGGGAAGTGGATTGGTTCGTTGGGGTCCAATCGGACGGATCGATAATGTGAAATTATAGTAATCGGTGTTTTCGTGGCAAGTTTCGTGTAAGAACCGGTTTATCGCGGTGATTGAAGTAGTGTTTCTGTGGGGTGTACGTTGGTAGGTTCTGCCAAACGCGATCTTGCGTGACCAGGGGGCGTGGCCTACGATTACAATTAAAACATTGTGTTCGTTGCTATCCAAAAAACGTACCTATCCGAAATTCGATCAACACTCCCTTTGTTCGCAGCCGAAATATACGGACATGTCGAAATAACTTTTCCATTCAACGTTTTCATGAAACGTAAATTGGGTATTACTTTATAAATAAATATCTTTTTTCAGTATCAGGTTACATTCAATATAATAGATATGAATACATTTTATCTATATTTAGAAAGAAAGAACAAAGTAGGTTAAGTACCTACTTCTTTGTTCAGAATGAAAAGTAGAGAACACAAACTTTATCCTACTAATTTTTTTTGTGTTATATTTTTGTGTAAAATTTCATCGAATACGTTGTAAGTTTCATATGTAGGTACTCCTATATAATAATCACAAACAGCCTATTTTTAAAAGTCACTTTATTAATATCTTATGCTTCCACTAGTCGATTATTTAACACGAAGGCATCACAAATCGAATGTAATTCTCAACAAATGTCTATCTATTTGATATGCCTATAAAACACAATAAAACGGTTGTCAAAAAGCTTCATTAAACGAATGTGTTTCTCGTTCCAGTTCACACATCGTACACATTATTTTAACACGTATGCTGTTCATTTTCACGTCACAAAGCCCGGTTAAAGGGACATCAAAGCGACCGGTTACTTAATTTCGTTAGAAACATATTAATGGTGTCATTAGTACACGTCGTCTCATAAATGGAATTCGTGACATAATATTGACACGGACAAAAACACGGATTAAATGATGTATTAATAAAATAAAAACAGTGTTCGGACGTTTGGAGACCGGTACTAACGTGATTCTGTATGCCTTTATGTACTGTTGATTAGGATTCCGTAGAGTTTGAGATTTTCATTTGTAGGTTTTTCAATAAATATATAAGAGGTGGGCCATATAAAGTTTGCATTTTCCAAAAGTTCGACTGTCATGTTGGCTGTGTGGCATGTTGCGCCATCCTGTTGAAACCAAATGTCGTCTATGTCATACTCTTCAACTTTTGGAAACAAAAATTCGTTGAGCATGACACGGTAACGCTTGATTGACCGTCCTTGCTCATTTTCGAATGATGCCGTCGAACCAAAACCCACACCAAACTCTTTGTGGGTGCATTGACTTCTCAATGGTGACGTGTGGATTTTCTGACCACCAGATGCGACAATTTTGCTTATTGATATAGCCTCCGAGGTGAAAATGGGCTTCATCTGAAAAGATTTTTCGGTAAAAATGCTCATCTTCAGCTAAACGATCTTCCCATTGGGCGAACCGAAAACGTCCCATTTCGTAAATGTCAAACCTTTAACTAAATTATGAACACAAATTGAATGACATTTGACATTCTCTAAATAAACAGTAGTTCAAAATGCAAACGTTAGATTGGTCCAGCCATATATTGTATATTTTTCCAGGGAGTTTATCAAGTAAGAAACTAAAACATAATTCTGCACTAGGAAGGGTACGTATATCATAAGGTTTATACGTATACCATTACCATTTCGAGTTCATCTGCTTAACAAAACGGAGGCTCACAATCTATAGCATGATTGGAGAAGCAGTCGTCAGAGCTACGATCATCAAGTCACTCATCTGATTAATGAATTATTGTCTGACGATTTGATGAGCAGTAGGACCGAGGACAGTTATTTGGTATCGAATAAAATATTGTCTTTTATCGTTCATTTTTCAAGGTCTGCTAGAAAATGGATAGGTATAATTCGAAAAATGGACGACGTACTATTATAACATACTAGTTTAAATTATAAAAAGTACCTAGCTTTTAACTTATTTGATTAGTTATTCTTTAAATTGGAATAGGCCTAGTTCTTACAAAAAAAATACAACCATCTTACTTTTTAGAAGATACCTAAAAAG
This sequence comes from Trilocha varians, assembly GCA_030269945.2. Lineage (NCBI taxonomy): Eukaryota > Metazoa > Arthropoda > Insecta > Lepidoptera > Bombycidae > Trilocha > Trilocha varians. The sequence goes on from AP028259.1 coordinate 3,910,925, forward strand.
CAAAAGTTCTCGGAATTTTTCAACAACAGTAGAATCCAACTTGAATTTTTCTGGTGATAAATACTAAACCGTCAACGAATAAAGATATTTCTTATTAGATTGTTACAAAATAGATGCGTCAGTTGAAATATATTAAAGGTTCAATTTTGCAAGAATATATAAACTTATTTCATCACTGTATCGTTTACTTTTACTCCTGAAATATTTTTTTTACAATTAAAACAATAAATAATAGGTACCTACCACAGGGCCAGTAAATTTGAATTTTTGAAATTGAACATAACGTTGCAGAATAACAATTTATCTTATTCTATAAGAGATAACTGATAAATTAACTAATGTACTATTACAGTATTAGTAGGTCTATACCTACTATATACATATAAATAATGAAAATGTGCGAACAAAAACAAACAGACGAATACAGTTGGACATATGTAGGTACCTACATATGTACACCTGTTTTTAACCTCATAAAATTAATTAATTTCAATAGCGCACTTTGTTTACCTACTCACTTTTACACAGTTTATAATTTGTAATATTTTTGCGAAAAGTTTCTATATTTATATTGGAAGAACTGTATGTAAAACTAAAGTAATTTTGAATTCAATTAAATTTGAAATTAATTTTACGGAGATCAACATATTTTCATCGAAACCTTATTAAAAGCTAAAACGTTGTTTAAAAATGCCTTAGAAAGATCAGTCATACTTAAAATGACTATATAAGGTAGATAGATAGATAGAAAATTATTTATTGTAACACCGAACCAGATGTATACCTACCTAGTAGGTAACCACAAACTTTAGGAACCTACAAAGGTACCTAGTAGCGTACCTACCTACCGGCGAGTTTAACTTGCACAAATCTTATGATTTAATAACAACGTATAAAGTAGTACATTCTGTGAACTTATAATATAAACTTGAAAATAAATAGTAAACTATTTATACAGTTCCCGAACACGATGTTAAGAAACCTCAAGGTAACGTATGGACGCCATCAATACATGTCGTTGTGGGCTTGCCCTACGGTAATGAAGCCAAATAAATAATTACACGTAATAGACATTAAAGTTTCTAAAACTAGTATTTATTGGAGGAAAGTTTTTAAATTTATTTTTACTTGTCACTGGGAATGTTATTTTATAGACCAGTGATTATAACATTCAATCAGGTAGTGTTTCTACTAAGATTATACTGCGTTCTTGATACTACTTCTTTCCTTAAATTCTAGTATAAAGCATTATGTGTTTTTGTTTTATAAAGAGCACTTTAAAGCATTGAATTAAGTTTCCTTATAAAGGTCGATGATTAAGTGAAAACCTACTTACAGACACAATATTATAATTCACTGAAAAGTAAATCTCTGAAACACGGAAAATATATAAGTAAATAGTGCCTATTCTTAGAACCAATACCTACTTGTCATAAATGATTCCAATTGGAATATGATAATCCTCTTTCGAAGTCGTGGTGGCCGAGTGGTTGAAGCGCTTGCCTTCCGTACGGGAGGTCGCGGGTTCAAAACCGGCCGCCTTGTACCACTAAATCTTAATATGAAAAAGATTTATGTGCAATTTTTCACAACACCACTGGCTAAAAACGGTGAAGGAAAACATCGTGAGGAAACCTGAATGTCGGAAAAGGGTTCTAAAAATCCTTTGAAGATATGTGAAGTCCTCAATCCGCATTAGGCAAGCGTGGTGGACTATGCCTAACCCCCTTCGGAGGAGACATAAGCTCAGCAGTGGGTAGTAATGGGTTGTTACAGTTACAGTACAATCCTCTTTACCTTGAAACCCTTTGCTTAGCTTTTATGATTGTTTATAAATAAGATTGTATGATTGTAATCCACATTAGAATGCAATGTTGTTCCCCTTTAGCCATAAAATAGTATGATTGTAATCCGTGAAACTTTAAGTATAACACATCAGCATTTATACAGGGTGATTTTTTTAAAGAAGGTACATATTGAAGGAGGGTGATGAGTACTCTGGTCTAATACGGAATATTACAAAAAATAGGTTAAATTAAATTTTTTTTTATTTCTTTATTCGACAAAACTACCTCAAACATAAACAATTTCGGCTAAAAGAGTGTTGACTAAAGACCTCTAGTGATCTCGCGCACCCCACACCTCCGCCACATCCATTAGCTGTCGAAAAACCATCATTTTGGAAGAATATTAGATATTTTTAAGTTGGGATTACTAAGGCTTTAAGCCATATTCTTTGGTAATAATATTTTTACTGATCGTATATAACCAACAGCTACCATGACCTTCAATATGTACCCTCACTAAAAAATCACCCTGTATAATTATATTATATTTTTTTCATTGTTAATGCTAAGAAACCGGAGAAACTATGAATTTAACATACGCAATGCTAAAGAATTTGAACGGTGCATTTGTAACTCCGTGACTGATGCTGCGGTTAGATGTAAGTAGGGTTATCAAAGAGATTTCATATTATTATTATTTTACTAAAAATACTTTGTTTCACCAACACACGATTTGTTAAATAGTAAATCCATAAATGCAGTTTTAGTATTCGTCAAAATCAAAATTATCAGATTTTCAGAATCCACCCAGTTGTATAATTAGTCTTCATATTGATATTGACCTCGGTTAGTGTACTATATAGGGATGTAATAAATATTCGCATTCGCAAAAATCATTCGAATTGTTTTGACATAAGTTGGGTGGATGTAGAGGGTATCTGACGGAGACAAAAGAAACAGTTGGGAAGCCATGAAGTTTTTGTTAAAAAAAGTCGAAAATGATGACGTATGTTGTTCTACGAGCTTCTTCTTCGGAACTGAACATTCAAATTAAATAAATCATATTGTTTTGAAGTTGTCAGCCCTGTGACGTGTTGAGGTATCGCGGGGAGTGAGGTTATCTCGCGGGCGACACTGGGTTCTCACGCCTCCGAGGTCACGCCTCGCTTTGACCAGCACCGCTGACCATTACGACCTACCTACAACAATAATAGAAACTATTTAACGGTCAACATCTATTGAATTTCGAAGATTTCATGCCCTTTCGCAAGATGAAATTTTTATTGTGTTTTTCGCTAATTTGTTTCAAATGTTATATCTAAGTGGAGAAGTAATGTTCTGTTACTGTTAGACTAGTCGATTAAAACGACTTTTTCCTTAATCTTCACATCGACCGTCCCACATGTACTTACTACTTTTATTCCATCCCACTCTTAACTCATGACAAGAACAACTTCGAATTTGAAAAATACTAGAAAATATTCCAAATAGAATTCTACAAATACAGAGAAACATCCAACAATAATCGTACAGACATTAAGTAACATTTATCTTGGTACAGCGAGCATATGAAATGATGGCGGCGTGCAAACACAAAGCCACGTTATCCTATTTGAGCGCAGTCTTTGTGCGGCGCCACTCCTTCGGATGAAGATAAACTTAATGCTTGCAGCCTAGCTAGTGATAGCAGCTTTTATTTCTTTACACTCATTTTCTATATATTAATGTCATCTTTCAATCGGAATGAGCTACTGGTGTTTTTCGACCTGCTGGTTTCTCCTGAATTAAACTAGGTTTACTCAGATTATTTATTTTAAAAAGTTATTACAAATATGTTATGAGAGGTTGCGTCCAGTGACTGAAAGGCTCGTGTATTAGCGACGGTGACAAGTCTTCATCAGATGCATTGCTATAAAAATTGGTGTTATCTACTATACTATTTTATTTTAGTGACTTCCATGTTTCGATGTTTTAACAATTCCATTGTATTTATGTCACTATACAAGTCTATACAGATCAAATATTTTTATTTTTTAATGATAGAAAAAATAAATAGGTGACCCCGCTAAATAGAACATAAAATCAAATTTTCATGAGCAGATTTGTGTGTGACAAGACATTCAAGTTTTTCAAATACATCATCATCAGCCCACACTCGTCCACTGCTGGACATAGGCCTCTCCCAAAATACGCCACTGAGCTCGATCTTCTGCTTCCAGTTGTACTTAATATATTAATACTAGCTGCCCCACGCAACTTCGTCTGCGTCGAAAAAATACCTACCACTACCCCTAACATTTAGGGGGATGAAAAATAGATGTTGGCCGATTCTCATAGATACCGGATAAGCACAAAAAATTTCAACAAAATCGGTCAAGCCGTTTCGGAGGAGTTCAAGTTTGAACACCGTGACACGAGAATTTTATATATTAGATATACACCATGGTCGTTTTAAAATAGCTACAAATATAAAAAAAATACTTTAAAGAAAGTTCAAATTCTTTTAATTTCAATAAATTTAGTGATATATCAAAGAACTGAAATTGTATTTTGTTGGAGTTGAGTAGAAGACCCGAGAGTGACGTCGCGTTTTCCGGATAACACCTTCTCAGTCCCAATTCACACCAAAGCCTCGTTGAAACGATTCAAATCACAGATTTCAGGACGATACCCGATTGTATTATTCCGGTTTCGTAACCAAAAATCCAATTGTGGCTGGATCCCTTTCGGGAAAATTCGGAGTCCCGCTGAGATTGCCCGAATCGAACCGACAATGAATATCCTCAAATAATACATTGTCATCCACCATTATTATATCACAATGATACAGTGGTTTTCACGATAAAATCTCGGATAACCGAACGAATAATGTTATTTTAAATAAATGAAGATATCGTAATAATAGATAATAGTGAACCATTAAAACAATTATTTGTATGTCTTTATTCGCAATAATTGTTTTTTTCATATTGTGATGTGATCCGTGAAAACATTAGCCAAAATTGCCGGATTCTATAATAACTTCATACATGTACTCATTTGTGGGAATTATTTGTGTGTATTACCTATAATTATATTCGTAAACTGGTTAGGATTATAAAAAATATGTGTGGCAATTTTAAAGTTGATGTAGACTCATTTTTGTTTATGCTTAAAATAGTATTAGTAATTTAAGTTATGGAGTTATTCATGTTATACTAAATGTACGATAATTATTACTAGTCCAATTATTACGCTGTGGATGGTACCTTTTAGAAAATATCCAATCTATTTTTTTAAATTTTCTATTAAATAATACATCAAAAGCAAAAAGTGTGCAGCAGAAGTCCGCGCAATCCTTCATCACACACTGACTAAGCAGAGATGCTACCAATATTTAAAAAAAACGCTCAACTAATTCCAAAAAACAATTGCACATCGTTTCAAGAGTACCGGTGTGATGACGTCATCGGGAATTTTCCCCTAACTCTAAGGTTTCCTCACCTACTCAGCACTCGAGACAAAGATAACGAGCTCCTGATCATAAGAACGGGTGTCGCACGCAAAATGTGACGTGCCGACATGATGCCGCAGATTAATGACGATTCAGAGGATATTGTTTATGGATAATCTAATATTATCTGTGGTGATTTAAAGTTTACGAGTAGTATTAAACATAGTTGGTGTAACTTATTGTCGCAATGATTATAGATGTTCGAAATCGTTCCTGAAAGATATCTGCGTGAATATTTATCACCATTTTTGTATTTGAATGCACTGAAAATTGATCTCGTCGAAAGTTATTTCGCTTATGGACATAAATTCCGGAGCTTGTGCATCTTTTATCGAGCTTTAAGAGAGTATTCTAAGGTACGTCGTAGGTAGCGACCCCGTAATGTCCCCTGATGTTGTAGATGTCCATAAGTGCTGGTAAGTACTTACGATCTAGTTGCACATTGGTTCGTTTGCCTACAATACGAGAAAAAGAAAATAAAGACTGTGGCGACCAACGACGTGCGTCAATTTCTCATATCTAATACGAATATTTTAGAATTTTATAGAATCATTCCGCAGAGGATGTGATGTCACGAACGATTGGAAGGAGCTCTAAAAGCGCCGGATGTGACGCGTCTGGTGCTATCGGGAACACTGATTGCTCGTAAACCCGTCCTCGACTGATAACCGCAAACGTCTTTGAACTTCCTGTGCTAACACAACCATGGTTATTGAGATATATCGAGAATAACTGTATTATGAGCTAATTAACTAAGTGACCATATTGCATACAACTTTAATTTTTACTTTAAAGTACCATTTATTTCATTCATTAATTGGTTTATGGAAAACAATTGTAATTAATTAAGTTATTAACATAAAGATGAGATCATATTATTGCTATTAGAACCTTAATACATTACCAATTTTTAATTTATAACTAATTTTTAGGACTCATTTATCTCATATTTAACAATATTAACATTTTGATTCATGTGTAGCTTGATTTGTTAAGTTAACGTATTTTCTATCTCTCTAACAAAATCTTTCAATTATTAAATGTTATTAACCTAAGACCAAACCATACAGATGAAGCATAAATGTTTTTTGTTTCACAAAACCATCCCCAAAAATCTTTCTCGTGCCACAACCCTTCTATTATAAAACTGCAAATCTTGGGATCCTATTCTCTTATATTTATGGATAGGTTCATTTATCCCGGTACCCCAGCGTGAGTTGCGTGCTCCACAATGCTCCGTCGTTCTCATTGTTTTAATTTCACTAATTGCCGTCGAAGGCGCATTTTAAATTTCCCGGCAAACGTTTTTAACAACCACCTCATTGCATTTTAAAAGAAAGGATTATAATTTCTTTTAGCCGGTCGCTTGTGGGCGGAGACCCTTTATTAATTCAGTTAGTTGTTTTAAGGTTTTTTTGTTCGTTTTATAAAATTTTGGGTTTAACTGCTTGGATATTTTAAATGTTTTTTTTTAGGTATAATATTAGTTATTGATAATAAGTCCTGCCTTAGTTGCGTTTGCAATAAAACCCACTCAGAAAAACTAATTTAATGTGCAAATATAATCTATGATGAGTTATATCCTTACGTTAGTATTATAAATGCGAAAGTAACTCTGTCTGTCTGTCTGTTACGCTTTCCCACTTAAAGCTCTCAACCGATTTTGATGAAATTTGGCACAGGCAATCTTTAGACCCCGGGAAAGAACATAGGCTACCTAAAAATAGGTAAAAAAACTTTTTTAAGTCAAACGGTTTTATGTTAAACATACATAAAAAATAATAATATACATAGACTAGACTAAAAATAAAACCGTGGGGCACGTCAATTGTCTACAAATTATTTTAATCAAGAAATTATTTACCTATTTTTATTTTCTAGGTTTTAGTTTTAATTTCGGATTTCAATTTTTTATAGTATATTGTTTTCTGCTTCTCGAGCCCTTTTATTTGATACCCATATTGATGGGATTGATAAAACGTTATCCGCCATTTTGTAGCGGCGGTCATCTTAAATTTATAATGACAATGAATAAACATAATTGTATTGTCACCAAAATCCAAAGTGTATACAAAATTTCAGATTAATCGGTTGACAAGAAGAGGGTGAAATTTGAATTACTAAATTTGACCCAAGAATAAATAAAACAAACGGGGTGAACTAAATAAAACCGTTTAAAAAACACTATATCGCTAAAACAATACAACATATATTAATTACTAATACAAACCCTTTTTTTAAACCCCAATACATACACCTACATACATGTATAATACTATTGTCTATATAGAGGTGTGCGTTGTTTTTGCAACCAAATGACGAAATAATGACAGCCGTATGCCGCTCAGGCACACCACCCCGAATGCTAATAACTCACATGAATATTTATAAATGAGAAATATGTGAAATATATCGTGTTTTTTACGTATTTTATTGTTATTCTATACTTTTTGTGTAACATTTGAATGTCAACGTGATTAGGTTATCTATTTTTTTGGAAATTGTTCTATTGAAATTACATTTTAATCTTCAGTGCGATATGTTAATTAAAGTAATTAAAATTTTATGAAATAGTATTAATACTAGAAATCTGATTTTGACGACACTAACTAATAACGTTTTAGAAATTAGGTGCTTTGAGGCAAATACCTATACCTATACGTAGGTGCATGAAATGAAATAATTGTTGAAAACGATATCAAAATCAAAAAACAAATATCCTACACAAGAAACAAATATTCTCGATTCGCCAATGTCAAGTGAGACAGATACACGGTCTTTAAGACACTAAGCCAAAGTATGTAGGTAGTTAAGACGTTAAGCACTTTTTAGTTAGCTAAAAATAAATATTTATATATTTAGTTTTAGCTAACTAAAATTTATAATGAAAATAAAGACCGTGTATCTGTCTCACTTGACATTGGCGAATCGTCCCGAGTCTTGGACGAGGTCCAGAAAAAAAAGATAAGAACTACCTACAATATTTTGTCGAATAAATAAACATTTATAGTACTTTAATTAATAAATCGTAAAATAATATAATTAGTGATAAAAAAGATAAAAACTAAACGGTAATTGCCAGTCATGTGTAACGATTTAAATACGAAAACACTCCGAGATCTGTATGAGAGATTCTGTTGGTTTTAAAGAGGGAGAGGGCTTTCCTAGGATTTAAATTTAAATTGCTTGTTCTCTATCTAACGAGTGTCACTCATGTTTTGAGTTTGATCGATCGCTATTGCGAATACTTATTTGAAACTTATAAAATAAAGATGGGTTTTTTGAATAAATAGAATTAGAGTGCTGTTTTGAAAACAGTTTTATTGTGCACATGAACATTATAAGTGGGAAGGCATATTTTTATTATGAAAGATGTAGCTGCTCATTGTATAATAAACGAGAGAAAATATAAAAAACAGAGTAACCTAGTATCTAGTAGTAGTTATATCTACAGTAGCAATATGGTGGTATAATTTGTACTAGGGATGTTGCGAATGTCGATTTTTGGACAATGCGAATTTTTTCGACAAGTCAGCTGTATCTCCCAAAAATCATTATAATTTATAGGTACTACAAAAATTGGTACCTTTATTTTACCTATGCTGCATCAACTTACGAGGGAAGGGGTGCTTGCCCCCCATCAAATATGTGTTACCCCTCCTTAAAAAATCTTGACAACGGAAGGTCGTAGACCCATCGAGTTTGGGCTCATTTTAAAGGGCAGATAGAGGCCTATATCTTGGCTATGACAGATTTCCTCTATATCCACACAATGTCCTCCTGACTTTTGTCAAAACATTCGCATGATTATTTGCGAATGCGAATGCGAATATTCAAAAACATGCGAATATTCGCGAATGTGAATGCGAATATTCGTTATATCCCTAGTTTGTACTACTTTATCTTTTACTGTAGGTATCCAACGTAACAATGAAAGTCAGTTTACAGTTAAGGTATTGCATATGACTGATAATTAAATAAATATTATAAATTAACCAAATGCAATAGTTAAGACATCGATTTAATTTTATGAATTGAAATAGTTTTGGTAGCCACATAGAAACCGCCACTTATAATCTGAACTTATGAAGGAAACAACACAACCAGCGCCATCTGTTTTCCGTTCAACTATAATTGTACCGAAGTCGGACGCTAGATGGCCAAGCACGAACGAAATGCAAATGTTTGAAACCGAAAGAAAATTCTAGATAGAGATATTTAGAAAGTTTTACTAGGAAAATTACGTAAATTTTACTATACCAAAAATAATGTTCATGTTAGTAATCCTATTGAAATAGTATAATTGTATTCTTATAAGAACTAAAAAAGGGAAAATTTTGGTTCACATTATTTAGCCGCGAAAACGGAAAACAGATGGAAAATATGAAAGGGGACTTTACCTACAATTTTAAAAGAGGTTTCTTTATCCGCCGCATAAATCGAAGGTGGGAGGGGAAGCCGCCAACGGAAGTACAACTCTGTTGTTTTATTCATGAAAAACCCAGGAAAATAAGGTTCGCGGAGAACAGTTAGCGGTCTATAAATAAAACTAAAAGAAAAGTAATTTGCATTTAATTTATTGTCGAAGTGTTGTGAAATATTTTTAAGTTTAGGTTAAATTATTTTTATTGCTTTGTTTAGACGGACCAACGGGCTACCTGATCGTAAGTGGTTACCTTCATCGTGGACCACTGCAATGTCAGGAGCAACTGCGTGGCACCTGTCTATTACCTACTTTCAAGGATGTTCAAGGTATGTTGACAATTTAAGTAACTTTGTATGACATCTTCTGCCGCGGCAAAACAACAAGCTTTTTAAATAAGATTCGTTTAGCTACAAAACCCAAATTACAAAAGTACAGTACCTACCTACCTTATAAAGGTACTATAAATGAAACTAACAAGGAATAGTTCAAATAAACAAAACTTCATCCAACCCGCGAAAACAACTGAATAACCAAGAACGTGTACAAAATTAGCCGACGACAAACTGACTTGAGGCATCCATTAAATAATGCAAATTTGTTGTAATCCCAACTTCGCGGAACATCTCAAAGCCGCTGAGAGTGATATATTTAATTTTCATAAAGTATACATTAGAGGTACAAGAGGGGAGGCGTCGACTATTCAATCAGAGGGATTGTTTGCTCAAATAATTTTGCTCGTTCAAAGTTTATAGTTTGTGTGGTTAAAGTTCGTCTTGTGGTTTTGCTTGCGTATTTAGGTAATAATTGATTGGAGTACAATCAGTTTGTTATAGTAACAATCATAACATAGGAAAAGTAAAATAAAAAAGTTTTAGAAATATTTAAAACAAAAACATTTTTATGAAATATTTAAAATAACATTGTGAATGCAATGAAATAGAGTTTCATTATTCTGGTTAATTATTTTCTCATAAGATTATAAATCTAACAAGATTTAAAAGGTTTATATCCAGCATTGTTATAATTCGATTTAGCTGTCCATCCCGGTTTTCCTTAATATCTGACATACTTTTAAAATGTTACAAACAATTGGTCCGCGCGACACGTTCAAATAATTCCCTTCTTTGGTGTTCTGTGATACCATGATATGACGCGCACCTGCAATAATACAAAAATTATACAATATTATAAATAACTTGAACACATTGTTCAATACATTCAAAAACTCTGAAGTCTATAAATAAATAACTAAAGCCAATAAATCTATACCTATAAGTCTAGTTTTGCTCGAGGTTAAAATTTTCGATTTTCAAATCTTAATACCAAAAGTATTCGTCCTTAAACTGGAATAAAAGCATGTCTTAACATTAATTACTTGTTATTATAAAAGCCAAAGCTCAGTACAATATGTTGTTAGCTATTGTCTTCTTCCGTGGGTGATGTTCGATGGGAGCTTGACAGCAAATTTGCATATCACCAATATTATATCGTCACACGAAAAACGTATCCCTTACGCCTGTGTACACATGAATGACGCGTGATGCTGCCGACCTTCCCTGACGTCATCCATCATTCGACGTGGCGCCTGCACCTAGACTCGTGACAGCGCGGGTGGAAGATACTAACACAAACCGAAATCAACTTTAAATTCATATCCGTTAGATTCATAATCGTATAGCTGAATAAACCGAAAGGTGGCATTCCACCTCCCCGCGGGCTAGGGAGGATCCCTGTCAAACGCTGGCGAAGAGTTTGACAGACGCGGGGCGCGGAGTATTTGACATGAAGGGGCTTGTTTGATACGGGGGTGAACTGACAGCGGGGAAGGAGGGAATTTTGCCCGGTCATGAATAGGCAATGGGCTCGCTTTATTTATAAAGATTGTTAGCCCTGAACACGGGCTCAGTGAACTTCTCTGTCTGAATAAACACATCGTCACTATTGTGGAGTACAATCATGCCCAGATTTTAATAATAGGTATACCTAACCGTTATCAGTTTTGTTCTAAAGATAAATTCAAAATCAAAACATTAAACTCCCTGTAAAATATTAGGAACAAAAAGATCTCAAAAGACTTTATCAACGACAATTTAATTCAAGGAACCGCAACGCGACCCCCAAGCATCTTGTTAGGGGGAATAAAATCCATAAAAGACACGGCAGTAGCTGTATGAGAAACTCGAAGGCACCGTCGAGAGCAAAATTTGATTATTCCGCGAGGTTGGCCTATCGCCAACGTTTGACTATTTATCAAAGAGCTCTCAGCGCCCGACGGTTTACAAGGATACTAATCATCGATATTGGATCAATATAGAGCTGTTGTTCATGTGATCAATTTGATTAAGTGTGTCAGAGTAACTTAGTTCTGATAAGCTATTAATTGACACTTCTTGGTGCATTCTAAGAATTTTATTGGAAGAATTCAAGTGAAAAAAATGTGTTTACCTTATGTCACGATCATGTAGGTATTTTTTTCTGAACAAAGCCAACACGAATGAACTATTATTATTTTTACACCCACAAAATAGTTATTTTAATTATTTAATGTTTAAACTGTACTGGTGTTTGATTTTAATAATTAAAATAAAATAATTATAGGCAAACAATTTAATGCTTATTCCATTTTTGATTTTATCTATTCACTCCCATTTTATAATTTTAATTAGAGTTGTAACTTAAGAGCTTTTATAGAACAACTGACTAGGAACTCAGAAGTATGGATTTCATCTCGTTTAAGTAAGTTTTCGCTTTGTCTTTGGATATGTAAGAAATCCATACATTAACATTCAATTTTTATCAAAACAAGACTATTATAGCTATGTACTTGTGTAAAACATAACCTCATTCACAAGACCTCTAATAAATTAAAAGTCACCCAAGTGTGGAAAGTTAATTCATGAAACATATTCTTTGAAGCATATTATCTACATCAATATAACTGATATTAGTAACAACTCTGTATGATATACCACAGTGATGAATTTTATCGAGTTATTATAGACACAAAACTCCAGGGCGATAGTAAATTAAGTATTGCTAAATAAAGTAAATAAATATTTAAAAACAATAAGACTAGTTTTAAAAAAAAAATTGATGTAAATGTTCTGTATTGTATAGTTACGTATTAGGTTAATGGTTATATTGATTTTTTTTTAATTAGGCAACCAATAATAGTGCACGAGATTGTGAATCGCGGTTACAACATTTGCAAAAATCTTCGCATATATACGACATCTGAAATCTACTACAGTGGGCTTCGGCCTGACCGGGCATACACTACCTCGCCCGGTCGGAGATCTCCCTTTGGCCTAATATCATCAGTACCCATAAAGGATTATCCTTAATAAAAAAATATAAAATCTTTTGTTTAGTCAAAAATTTTAGTTGGGGTTTATTAGTCACTCGAAGTTATAATCAATTCACTTTTTACTTTTGTTATTTAAATTTTGAGTATGTGAAATTTTTAAATTGTATTTTTAGTAAATCAAAAAGTAAAATAACATTTAAAAAAAATAATCAAATTTAGCTTCATATTTCATTTCACAAAAATAAATAATTATTTGAAATTGTGAAATAGTTAATTATTTGCTTTAATTATCCAGACTGGTAATGACACGAAGTAATGTGAACTCATTATTTAATTACAAATACTAAACTAATCAATATAACTACACAAAATAATTACTATTTACCATTGAAAACTCAGGAATAAGACATGCAAATATTTAAATTTAAGTATGACTAGATACTAATTAAAAAGCTCATTACTTGGACTTCATTTTTTTGTAGATTGATAAAAGATAATCCTTACATAAAATATTTGTAAAAGATTCATAGTGATTTTGTAGAAGTATAAGTGACGATATTTATTTGGTTTATCAAACTAAGTGATGTAAAATATCATAAGTATTAAAAAAACGTGTTCACTCGTCTGATTCTGTGTTTTTTTGTGGCAAGTCTTTGACAAAAGTGAATGCCTAATTCAGCAGCCATATTGATCTTTAGTGAGTATTATTTAATTTGTTGTTATACTTTTTTTTAAATCGCAAGATAGATAGAATGAGCCTCGGTCCACCTGATGGGAAGCGGTTACCGTTGCTCATGAACCTCTGCAATGTCAGGGGACATTAACACCGTTATCTATCACCTACGCATATACAGGATTTATTACTTATATTGATATAAGAATGAGGTGCTCGTCCCGGGCCATTTCAATTGATACATTTGTTTAAAACAAAAACATTGTAAAAAAATGTTTAAAAAAAAGAAAAAAAAACATATTAAATTAAAAAAGAGTTGCCCGCTGAGTTTCTTGCGCCGGTTCTTCTCAGGACGAAGGCGTAATTTTAGCGAACTGGTGGTAGAACTTTTGATTTTATTTGACATTCAAAATGTATGTGTCCACATCTAATTTGAAATAAATGATTTGACTTTGTATTTTTAAACAGAAAATATTATTGCGCAACAATTCATATCTAAAAATTACTATTGAAATTGAACCATAAATATTATAATAAACCCGTTAAACGTTCGCGAACAGAATCAGGGTTGTTTCCGCGGCATATGATTTATAGCGCGCGAGATTTCGACTCGCACTACGTTTCCTTTTGTCGCTTGATCTCATTCTGTGGCAACCCTACAGAGTATCCTGTATTTGTTTGAATAACTATAATCTTTTTAGGGGTTAGATTGACTATAAAATAGGCTCGTTAGATAAGAAGAATATTCTAGCTCTGAGAGTCTGTGGTAGACATTCAGGTTTATCTAGAATATCTGAGATCTATGTTTATATTGCGAGATGGATGTACATGCATGAACGATCAGGCTAACGGTAACCGTCGCTTGACAAACATAGAAGACACATATGTTAGCTACTCATTCCTTATTACATTGGTTTTTGTCGATAAAATCCAATTAAAATTTACTTAATATTATTTGATATTAACCTAACATTTGAATATAAAAAATGTCAACATAATACCTACCTATACAGGGTGTTAAAATCCGATGAAACAATACTTTCACAGCAAATAGTATACTTGATGTAGAAGCCATCCACCAAGTCTGAGTTTTCTAGGCATAATATATCATAAGTTATAACTAATCAAAACTAGAATTGCGATCGGATGTGCCTGTGTGCGTGAAAATAGCATATAGATATAGCACGCTATATGTAGGTCAGGGTAGGGTTGTCAAAAATAATACAAAATAATAATTTTTCAACTTTGTATGGAAAAATAAAGTGATCATCTCGGTTTCAAAAGTATGTGTATATGATTTGAAATGTGATATAGATTAAGCCCTCAAAGTATTGTTTCACCGGGCACCAACAATAATACAACCCATTGATCAACCAAGTACCGATTAAAATCTGTTTTACTTAAGACCTTCAATCTTTTACATGAGCAACATCTCATCCCTCATAATATCAATATGGGGTGACTTTAATAAAACAAAAGACAACACAATGTTGACAAGCCGTCACCGACCGATCGCGTCTGTCAAATAATGATGCTCATTTGTCAAAGACAATCGGGACCCGAGCAACAAGGAATGATAGTCTTTATAGCTTGTATACAATATACAGTTTTTCAGAGAAAATGTAGATGGTGTACTGGGAAAATGTGGGTTTTATAGTGTGTGTGTGTTTTTTTATTGCCTTGTAGGCAGACGAGCTGACGGCCCACCTGATTGTAAGCGGTTACCGTCGCTCATGGACCTCTGCATTGTCAGAAGACATTGCGGGGCCGCTACTTACGGCCTACCCATAAGGACTCTCTTCAAGACTCGTTTGATGAAGGACAAGTCATAGCGCTCGGGAAACACCGAAGAGGGGAGCTCATTCCATAGCCTGATGGTGCGTGGCAGAAAAGTATTCTTAAAACGGACCGTGGATGACCACGGAGGTTCCAAATAATAGGGATGAACTCCACCTCGACGACGGGTGGTGCGATGATAGAAGGGAGATGTTGGAATCATCTCGAACAATTCCTCTGAGCACTCCCCGTGGAACAACCGGTATGCAAAGCGAACCGAAGTCTCTTCGCAAGCCCAATGGTTCCAGGTATATTTTTATGATATCGTTTTTGGGTCTACGGTTTAATGTACACCTTGCAGGTACGTTGTCACTGTAGCGTAGAAAAGCATGTGTCATTTGATGTAATATTTCGAAGAGAATAGATAAATAAACTAATTACACTGATGATTCAAAACTAGTACTATACTAAGTAAAAAATGCCTGTAATTTGTTAAAATAAAATTGAATAAATTTAAAAAACTGAGCTACAGAATGAATCCACCATTTCAATTAATCGACTATACAAGATCCTCGATTCCATTTTTGTACATATACAATTACGCAACATGTATTGTAAGGACGAGGAACATCGCTTGGGTCTTCGCGTCGATCCTATCATTTCTTTTATATTTTTTCATCAATGTCACATGTGACGCCCGAATGTCATTTTCATGCGACGGAAAAAAATGTTTATTAAGACGGCGTGCGCCGCGATATTACAATTTCCCACTAGTGAAATATGGAAAGTGATTTTTTACGAGAAAATAACAAGGTGCGTATGGCGAGATTAAAAGTCGTAGAAGCGAGAGGGTTGAAAATACAACCGAATTTACGTTGAAATATTGTTCTCATTTAACTTTCTTTATTAGTTACTATTTTGTGAACAGTAAAGTTAGTAAAGAAATAGGTTTCTGGAAATAGATTTTACTTTTACTAACAGAGCTGGCATGCTAATCGGCCGAATGTGTGCAGTGGAAATTCTGCAGTGATCAAATAGAGCATTTTCAATGCGGTGTAGATCTTCAGAGGACTAGGATTCTAGGATTCGAAGAAACTTGGTGGTCTCTGAAGATATTGTAACCCGTATTAAATAGATTGCCTTGCCTTCACCTGATGATAAGTGGTAAAAAAAAATACATATAAAATAACTTGAGAGGTGTCAAGGGACACCCGGATGGAACGAAGTTCCTTTCGATTCATTAGTGAGGGAATTGTAATAAAATTTTATTTTTTTAAGTTATAATAATTAGTTAGTTTAAAACATCTGTCTCTCTCTCTCTTATAAAATATTTTGATCACAGCGCCATCTTGCATTAATCACATAAAACAAAATAAGGAATTGTTTTAAAAGATTTTAATCACAGCGCCATCTAGCGATAATCATCTAAAACAAAAAAGGTGTCGTGACAACTTTTCATAAGAATTTCCGTCTAGCCCCCTTTCGATAACGCGCGATAAGGAACTTCGTTCCAAAAAAAACGTATAGGTACTTTAATTATAAACCTGAAAAATTGGATTCTGTATCTTTTTAAGTTACAGCTTTTTTGTTGACAAGTCACTGTTACCGCGAAGTGAACAAAAGAAACACTAAAGTATTTTGTGCGTATCCTGGTAGGAAAACTGCCGATACTCCAGCGCAAGCTATGACATTCAAGGATATATTTAAGAACAGAAGTTATACATTATTTATAGTATATTATCAGAGATATAAAAGTAGGTGTATATAAAATGGATTGTAACAATGATCATAGTTTTAAACTTTTGATGTTCGAATCAAAAGTACCTATCAACTATACAAATGAAATGAAATATATCGTTTTACAAGTGTCTATTGCCTATTGTAGCAAACGAACCTCTGAGATGTCATTGACTACCTATATAAATTCATAAAATGAAGTATATACCCAGGTGAAGCTCTAACGATACAGACCTGAAAGCATGATTTACGCTGTAGAAGCCACTAGATCAGTATCTATTCGAAAAATAAAATTCGCAGGTAGGTATTCAAAAATGGAGACCTATAAAATATTTTAAGATCGACTTATTTAAATTTCTATAAACTGTATAAATCTTCTTCTTCCTTCTTTCTCCTCGCTTTTTCTCTCGTTATGCGGGGTCGGTTTGCTTTATTTGCTGTGCATTTTTTTATTGCACGATAGATAAACGAGCTTACGACCCACCTATTGTTAAACGGTTACTGTCGCTCATGAACTTGCAATACTTGCAATATTAAGTATTTTATAGATAGTTTTTTTGAAAGCGACGCAATGCTACGCTACAATTTAGTGGATATAGTTTGTGGTAGAGCGCGGGGCGACGCGACGAACGCGGCAGATGTGCCACCGGTTGTGATTGTCTTGCCGTGATGATTGATGATCTTCCGCGGCGGCTGGTGTTTAGGGTTGCCACTTTGACATTTGCAAATTTTAAGGATATATACGTTTTTCTTTCTACCCGCTTTTAAAGTAGGATAAGAAACTTTGAAATAGTTTGTAGTTGTAGTATTTTTGGAATGTATTAGAACTACATTTTTTTATTTTAAAGAAAATTTAAATGAATTAAATTTGTCAACTTAAGAAATGTTTCATTTTTATTATTAAATGTACAGAACCTAAGAAACAAAACTACAGTAACTTATTTGTTAAGCAAATACCTCTTTTTAAATTGTACTGTTATGCCGTATTTTTTCTATATTATTACTATCCAGAGTGCCTATTTATGCATTTAATTTTACAAGAAGTTTCTATAATGCTATTACCCATGTACAACAACAATGGGCAAAATTAAATTTTGTTCTCAAACACATAGTTAATCGACTCCTTGCTCTTACAAGTACAGTTGATCTTTGATTGTAAGTACATAAGTACGTTGTATTGTGCAGGGATTATCCCAAAACCCTTCGTGATTGACAACTAGTCCCTTCCTTTAGTATAAGACTCCACCCCTCTAAGTATTCGAGTAGGAGGTACATTTTAGAAATTGATTTTGCTTATGAAATTATTACTTTGTAAGTTATTTTTTATTTGTTACTAGTTGTAATAAAATATTACAATGATATATTATGTCAAAGTCAAAGTCAAATCATTTATTTCAAAGTAGATGTGGACACACATACATTTTGAATGTCAAAAATAAAATCAAAAGTTCTACCACCAGTTCGCTAAAATTACGCCTCCGTCCTGAGAAGAATCGGCGCAAGAAACTCAGCGGGTATGTCTTTTTTTAAATTTAATATATTGTTTTTTATTTAAATATTTTTTTACAATATTTTTGTTTTTAACAAATGTCTTAATTGAAATGGCCCGGGACTGGTCTCAATTGAATTTTGTACAGTCATTTATATAATCATTAAGTTTATAATATGCTTTACTGCATAGCCGTTCTTTGATAACTCTCTTAAACCTATTTATAGACAATGTTTGAACGGCCACTGGGATTTTGTTATAAAGATGTATGTATATTTTTCTTACTTTATTGCTTATTTATTTTACATCATTTACATCCTAGTAGCAAAATCTATGATTATCAAATATTTATATTATTTTAACATTATAGTAGTAGTAATATACACTAAAATTTTCTTGAGAGAGATTACAAGTATAACTCTTCAAACATAATTATAAAAGTCACATATTTCATTTTGACGTGATAAAAATCCCCGTGTGTCATAAAGTAAGTATCAAACAGATAATATTATAATCCTAATAATTATAAAAACTAACAAGGGTCAGCCCTATCCATCTATTCAACTCACGTTTATTCAATATAAGCGAACTCAGTCGTAGGCCACGCTAAAAGTACTTTGCAGAAATATTCTACGTTCGTGAGGAGATGCCCCCATCACTGTGATTTCAATATTTTTGTTAATGGACTTGACTTATCTGATATATTTTATTGTGGATAGTCATTGTTTGCTATGCTGTGGTATTGTGAAGGATACAGATCTATTGGTAACGGGAACCGCTCACTATCGGGTGGGCCGTTTGCTTGTTTACCTGCTAATAGGTATATAAAGAAAGTTGTCATATCATTAGTTATCTACATATTCTTAAATACCTACTGCATCTAAGTAACTATTTTATTCTACTTTAATTATAGACGTAAACTTTTAACCCTTTCAGGACAATAAGATGGCTGAGACTAAATATGCGAATACTGCACAATATTTAAGTTATTCTGTAAAGTAAGAGATATCAATAGAAAAACATAGTAGGGTGTACAAATTTCCTATAAATTTCATATGAAACATTTTAACACAACGTATCTGTTTGACATTCATTAAAAAAATATCGATTCAATAATAATCAATAACGATTTTTTTAGAAAGGAAAAATATTTCCTTTGAGCGTGAAAGGGTTAGGTACCTTAATCTACGACGATAGTTATAACGGTTGTATGGAGAAGTTCATACTAATATTTTAATGCCAAATCAATTATTACCATTAATTTATCTGTCTTTATCAAAAATATTATGATACGTCACATTGCAGTCTTAACAGGAATCCTAAATAATTGTCTACTGTTCTTTCCTGAGTAAATAAACAAATCCTTTTATAGAAAAGTTCTACTGTAACTGTGGAACCAACCTGTATCTGTTGTGCTCTGAAATAAATTGATTCAGAGACAAGTCACGCCATCTACGTATAAAGTGAACGACATACAGCCCTAAAAATAATGATTAAAGCAAAGATTTTGGTTGTTGAATGTAATTCTATAAGAATAAAACAAACTTGAAACTATTGATTAATAGGTTGTGACAGATAATAATATGATTTATATAGATTTAAGTTTGCTTTATTATTAAAATCGATATTTTTCAGGCATATTATGGCGGTTTTCGTAAGTGAGCTTGCGTCAGCTTAAAGTTGCGTTCTAACAAGTTAGAGCTTTCAAAGCTGTTTCATAGATGGCGTTAAAATATATAATTTTATTCCAAGCACAACAGACCCCTGAATATATTCTGTTCTACTGTTAATTTATGGTCTTCAATAATAATTATCCTTTATAAATACAACTTAAGTGGAAGTTAGATTTATAAATTATGTAAAATCAGAAATCGCAAAACATTTAAAATTAAGTAAAGCAAATTAATTTTTCATCTAAAATTAATTATATATATTTTTTTTTGTTGCAAGATAGATAATTATCTCTTCATGATATTTTCCTCGAAATAAAATAACTTAATCAAAAACCAAGGTTGTTATGATATTATACAGGGTGATTTTTTACAGAGGGTACATATGCAGGAGGGTGATGAGTACCCTGTTCTTATACGGAGTATTACAAAAAATAGGTAAAAGTATTTTTTTTTTATATCTAAATTCGACAAAACTACCTCAAACATAAACAATTTCGGCGTAAAGAGTGTTGACTAATGATCTCTAGTGATCTCGCGCATCCCACACCTCCGCCACACCCATCAGCTTTCGAAAAACCAACATTTTGCAAGAATTTTAGATATTTTTAAGTTGCGATTACTAAGGCATTAAGCCATATTTTTTGGTAATAATATTTTTACTGGTCGTATATAACCATCAGCTACCATGACCTTCAATATGTACCCTCACTAGGAAATCACCCTGTATATAGTTATACCCAAGTCTTCAAAAAACAGTTACGATAGCAAATTAGCATGTAAGATGAACAGTAACAATAAATAAAATGCATATTGAAAATATATTTTGCTCTTTATAACAGTAACTGTATCTGCCATTCATATTTAGTTTGTCAACAACCTAATTAGCATCCAAAACAAACTCATTAAGGAATATCGATGGATGCTTATCTATTTAAATCTTTAAAATAAACAGTTTTTAGGTTTCCGATTGTCCTGTTTGTCTCGTAGACACGAAGACAATAATACTTTCATGCATTTTTAACGGGTTCTTACCACGATATTTAATTAATTGATATTAAATGCATGAAAGTATTATAGAAAGCCGCGAGTGTCTGAATACGAAGACAATAGTTTACAATCTATTGTTAAAATGAGATTGAGTAAACACTAAAACAGGGTTTGTTGGAGTAAATATAACGGAAGAAAAAATGTAAACAACGTTCCTACTAAATGAGCTACTTCGTCTGTGTCACACAATAAGGTCGTATAGAGGGTTTAATGATGGTAAAAAACTTCACACCGTAGCTTACCAAATGTAAAAATTCTGTTACGTCGTTGGCATACCAAGGATTTTTTTTTGTATCAATGAACAAACATAACCACACTATGATTTAAAAACATTTTTGTAATATCTTCCGTTAGAGTTCTTAATGAAATCGTTTGAAAATGTCACTTAATTAGAACTAAGTTTAATTATAATATCGTCTCATTACAATTACGTGTTTATATAAAACGTAAATGCTTAGATTTTTGGCTCACTTTGAAACTAGAAGTTACTGTAGAAGTACTTCAGTAGTTGCTCTTGATCATGATCCTGCAAAGAATAATAAATCTTATTTTGTTCACACGAGAATCGATTTTGGGAGAACAATCTGACATACAGTATGATTTGTGATAGTGTACCTATAGTAACTGAAACGATTGATAATAATATAACTGAATGGTGACGGATTTGTCAGATTTGTTGACAACTTCTTACTTGGATGTCGGAGATAAGATTGATGTGACAATCGTAAATAAATCTCCTAAAACTCTCATTGAGTTGAAATGGTTACCAACAAGCGGTACCAAAGGCACCGCTATGACGTCGAATGTTATAGGTCTAACTTGATACTCCAGTTATTGTTACCATAATAAGTAAATAAATACTGTATTTGAAGAATATCGCAACACACTTACACCGAATTACACATCTCGTAAAGTTAAGAAATAATAATGAATTCTCAAGTAGGTATTTAATATTACAGGATTCATATAAAAAAAGATAAAACAAACACATTTATAATTAAATTGGGTATTTACTAAAAATTAGTTAAAACATTCATAATTAGAAATTATGCAGTTACCTATTCGTCATACTAAATCAATTAACCATTCAGTTTAACTAATTTATTAATTCACGTGCTTTTGAAAAGGAGTGATTCATAGTAATACATCGATATGTTGTTGACTATTTTTGAGGATCGCTTTTGATACTTAATTTATTTAAAACTAATTAGCTATTTAATTGTTTACGAACCTTTTCTAAGTACATATTCACCATGGACTCGAAAATTTGCAATATAAAAGGGATGGATTTACTAGGACATTTATTAACGATTTGGCTTTCGTGAAGTACGCATCGATTGTTTGGTTTAGTCTATATCGAAATTGTTTTCGAAATTTAAAAATGACTTCATGTAAATTCGATTTACCGCAATTCAACGAGGTTCAGTGGAATCAGGAGATGAGTCCGTCTGAAGGTGTTATGGAAGTTCCAGTGAGTGTAAGTAGCTAATTTTATTAAAATATTAAATTAGCAAATTAATATCTACTTACCTATATCATCATGGAAGATCTAGTTTTGTTTAGTAGCAGATATATCGGACTGTTACTGTAAAATTTGATTTATCATTTAATTTTGTTTACTTGTAGAAAAGTTCTCAATCTGGTTGTAAAAAAAAATAATTAGTATTTATAAATATTCTGTTCTTTATTTACAGACTTCATCACAAAATAACCAAATGATTCCTGGTCTCGGCACCGTGGTTGGTTCGAGCGTCGTTTTATCCAACGGTGTCCAGATTCCCGCCGGTCCAAGAAACATGAATGGTGCGAATGGCTATGTACCAAACAACGTACAAATTCAGGGTATTACCAAAACATGTTACCTACCACCAAGCTACTACAGTCACGGTTTCCAAAGAAATGGATTTCCTCAACAAAATTTGCAAAATTTCGTCCGTGCACCTTGGCCGAGTCAAATCTCAAGCTCTGCACGTTTTTCAAGTCCAACACAAGGATTGAACACCAACAAACCAAGTAACAGTGGCGTTAGAAAACCAAAGAGAGTTAGAACAGCTTTCACCAGCAGTCAAATGATGGAGTTAGAACAAGAATACTCAAGAACCAAGTATCTTGATCGTGCACGACGATTGGAACTAGCTGACATCTTAAACTTAAATGAACGCACCATTAAAATTTGGTTCCAAAACCGTCGTATGAAAGAAAAGAAGGTTCTTGCCGAAAACATGGAAGAAACTGAAGAAGAGGCTAGTACTACTGCTTCTTCTCCTGACGTGGGGTCTATGCAAACATTTTACGAGAATGCATTCAACGGTGAAATATACTTTGAACCTGCACCATCTTCAATGCTGATGCCTATACATGAAGTGACGACTAATGTGCCTCCACCTCCAACTTCTGAAGGATTTGTCACAAGTTCAACTGCTGTTCCTGAGATCGAAGGACTTCAACTACCATATGCCCAATTTGAAATAGATAATTTGTTAGAAACTGGACCAGTAAATCCGACAGTGAGTGCACCAGTGCCAAATAACCGGAACGCGTCCAATTGGGATCTCTCATGGATACGCAGCATCAATAATGAGGACGAATTTTAATGAAAAATATAGTTTTATCTGTTCCTTTAAGTAATTTTAAGTGACCTGAGTGAAATGTTGGTTGGTAGTAGTAGTCTAAATAATTTGTTAAGTTTATAGTGATATATTTAAATATAAAATGTTCAAAGAGGATTATATAATATAAAGAATTTTAATAAAAATACGGTTTAAGAGTTTTTAATAATGTCACATTCTACAGTCAACAGATGACTTAATAAATTTACTTTTAGTTTATTTTAAATTGATTAAAGCAGAGTTTTAAATAATTTTAACTATGAAACATTTGTTAAAAAGATTATCGTTAGTTAGTTTTTATAATAGGTTTTTAGTAGTCTTCCTACCAATTCGAAGAATTTAGTTATATTTTAGTATGTATTTTAAAACATAATGAACTTATTGTTTAAATTGTACTGGTAGACTTTTTTTTTAGACATATGGCTGGATCTGGGAGGGTATTAATATATTTAATGTTAATAATTATAAATATATAATTAAGAAATAAATATGAATAAAATATATGTCTTGTATTATTTATTCAGAAACTTCTTCTCAAAGTTTAATAAATTTGTTTTGAAAATATAACAGAATAATCAGAGACATCATTCGTTTTTAAATAATCCAACAGTCAATGGGTAGAAACGATAAAACCTAAACCTAAATATTTTTTTAATAATTTACATGAATTAACACTATTGATCACGAACTAGAAACATAATAAATAGACTAAAGACTTCCTTTACTTTTTTTTTTTATTGCCATGTAGGCAGACGAGCCAACGGCCCACCTGATAGTAAGTGGTTACCGTCGCTCATGAACCTCTGCAATGTCAGGGGACATTGAGGGGTCGCCACCTACAACCTAACTTTAAGGCCCTTCTCAAGCCTCGTTTGAAGAAGGACAAGTCATAGCGCTTAGGGAATACCGATTAATTACATCCATATTATAAGAATTAATCTGGTAAAAAATAACGAGTTAGTTCAATTAATAACTTAGTTAATTAATAAGTTAGTTCAATACTGCTTTAATGCGAAAAAGTGTATTTTGTATGGCTCCACTCATATTTAATAAATTACCAAAAAGCTGGAAAGACTTAGAAACTGATTTATTTAAGGTTAAAATTAAAAATTTACTAAGGGAAAAAACATACTATAATATTGAAGAATATCTAGATGATAATTTATAAAATCTATTGTTTTCATTTTTTTGCATTATTATGTTAAATTGTTTCAAAATTTGTACGTCACTCTGTGACAAAACATGATTCAGAACCTTTCAATTATTTTATAAGATCCTATTTGTACTCATGTTAAAGCAAATAAAGATTTCTATTTCTATTTCTAAACAGAACAGATCTGTTATGATTGACCCCTCTTTGCTATATGTACTTAATGCTAGATAAAGTTACCTTTAAATTTACGGCAGAGAGCCTGATCTTCGCGTATTATTCAGTGTTCTGTATTGTCATTAATCTGCTTTACCCGTGACGGCTCACGATCCATTCTTATATTTCAAAAAGTTCAGTTACACCGTAGCACAATGCCGTCATAACTTTGTAGTTCTTAGTAGATATCTATATTTATAAAAGAAATATGGTATTTTGTTATATATAATTCCCTCGAGTTCGAGTTCCAGTGGTACGACCCAAAAGCGAACGAGAAAGAGGGTAGACAGATTTGTTTGCTCTTAAATCGACCCGCAGTATCCAGTCTTCTCGTGATCATGACGTTTGCAACAATGTTGAAATATCGAGACAACTCAATTAATTAAATATCGTGGTAAGAACCCGTTGAAAATGCATGAAAGTATTATATAATTCCCTGCCTATAATGATTGATAGATTCAGCCACCTCCCACTCCCAGCACTGTAACCCATATTATTATTGCCAAAATTTAAGATGGTTACCCCGTAATGAACCTAATCAGTCTTGTACCTTAAGAAATGTAAACCGATCTTTTTTAATATGTCTTCTTTCTCATTCACAATATCTATCAAGTGTCTCAAGACGAAGGTCTTCCACCAGTGTGTGTTGCTAGTGATGACGTATGTGTCAGTCGTCAGACATTTGGTGGTGTACGATGAGCCCTTTCAGTTAATGAGAGCAATGGTGAAGACTATGCTGGACTATGAATGGGTAACCCAAAAGGACATGAGTGAGCATTGCTCAAAAATATGCATAAAAAAGGCAGACCTCCCACAAGGTCAAGGTCGCGGGAAGTCTTGGATACAGGTAGCACTGGACCGGTCATTGAGGTCAAGTTTCAGAGAATGAATGTCCAGCTAAGCAATAGACGTCTATGGACTGTTGCTGATAATGATGATTAATAAGAGTCATGCGAGTAACGACCTTTTCTGCTTTATGTATTTTGTTAGATATATTTGATTGCAGAGAATAAGTATTTACTATACAGTTATTGTTCATAATTAATTATTAGCATAAACACAATATTATTACATTAATATCTAATTATTGGGCACAACTTGTTTGAGGAACCATTAAATTTAAAATGACCATACCAATTTTGGATACCCAATTTATCGTCTTAATGTCCAAGAATGAATGAGTACCAACAGTAATTAGTTAATAGTATACTATTAAATATTTAATTATTTTCCTATCACACTATAAATAGAAGACAAGCACTTGTGTCGACATATTAGTGGTGGATTTTGAGAACGACGTTTCGAAGATGAAGAATTTTAGTGATAAAATGGATCAATACGTGGATGGGTACCGATATGTTAATGGAAAAATGAAAAACCAGTGCTCAAATAAGCAAGTGAGTGAAATTTTACATCAAGTTGTGTCATTTGTACCTAGCTGTAAGTTTTCCGAAAAATGTAAAATAAAATAAAATAATAAATAAAATAAGTGATACTAATTACGATGTATCTACCCAACTCATTCAGAATTTCATTTGAAACTGTGATCATCTTCGTCAAATAATAACTATAGAGCCTTGTTTGTATAAATAGGCAATAAAAGAATTTAGATTATCAAACTATTTCAAACTACGATATCAGGATTGCACTATACTTTCGCTTTAAGAAAGGCCTTTCCGCTACTATTAATTCTTCAGTACTTTTTTGCCTTTGATTAAAATTAAATTTCTCATAAGTTTCTTTTATATTTAAGTTCTAATGTGAGTATTCAGGAATCACTACTAGTAGATAATCGACAGATATAATATTAACATCGTTAAGACTATCGATTACTATGATACCATTTAAAAAATTTAAGTGTATTAGATTATTTATTGTCTTCGTTTTCATTAACAGATGGAACAAGTAAAAAAAGATCTTATAACAATGAAAAAAATAAAAAGGATGAGAAGTGCTTTTACTACCGATCAAGTTAACTACTTGGAAAAGCAATTCAAAAAATGTCACTACGTGGACAGCGCACAACGTAAAGATGTCGCTTCAGCATTGAACATTCCAGAACGGGCTGTTAAAATCTGGTTCCAAAACCGAAGAATGAAAGAAAAGAAGGAATCTCACACAAAAGAAGGGTTTGAAGATCATGAAATATCAACTAGTATGAACTTTACTAAACATTCACAAATAAAGAAAAAAGTAAGTGATATAACACTTTCGTCACCAATAGTAAATAATTCCGAAGAAGTGATATCAAAATGTAACACTAGTGATAAAAAAATCAACAAATTATCTAATGAAAATCACACAAAAGGGCTAAATACTGATCTCAATGGAAACAATGTGAAAAGAGAATTGAAAGAAAAAGATGAATGTAAAATCAATAAAGATGACATACAATCAATGCCCATGGATTTATCAATGAAAACAGAAGTGAAATACAGAGAAGACAACTCTTTAGTAACAAATGTGACTGAAAGCATGCAGAAATATATTCCAGAAGCATCAATGAACTTATTGCCACTTTTAAATCCAGATACAACTAAAGAAATTAAAGATAATTATGAACATTGTGATAAATCTTGTTGTTGTAAATGTCATGTAGGTTATACTTCTTTGCCTGTTATTTTTCATAGTGGAACACTAAATTCAAGGTATATTTTAACTGCATTGCAGTTGCAATCAAATCTTAATTATAAAAGCTAGTATTTTAAGTAATTGTGATAATCTCAATGTTGATCGTTGATAAATAAATAAACTCTATTGTGTTATGTTTTTACTATATTACTTCTTACTTATTTCATTAAATAATATACATTCTATATACTAATTACCTTAACAATTTATGAAATTACATATGTTTAATAAAAACTATTCTTAATCTACTGTTCAAAAACGTATACCAAAGTGTGAAATAGAAATAAATACAAAACACTTAAAATAAGCAAACATTAACTCAAAGTAAACTCAAATAGCTATAATAATACATATTTTTCTTTATTTCAAGCGAGAGTCATAGCAAATAATAATAGTCAAAAAGTGAAACAATATTTAAATAAATAAATATAAAATTTAAGAAAATATTAACAAGCACTAAATAGTAGAATTTGAATCATATTTTTAAAAGAATCATACTAGTAAAGTACTTTAAAGTGATGTATATAAATTTTAAATAAGCTTAAAACTAATTTCTAAATTAAACATACTAAATGATAACGATTATCTAATTAAAATATCTCATTGTAATTAACAAACTATCGTAAATCTATTATATTATTATCAACGTTCATCTTATTCATTAAAAGTATAAATTAGTGATAATATAATTTATATATTTGTTAATATTAAATATTAAAGTCATATAGATTGGTTCCCCAGAAGCTGTTATAATTTTGGAATGTTTCGTTTTGTACTGGATTATGATATGCCGTTATATTATTCGGATAATATTGTGTGGGGTACAAATTATCATAACCAAATGCTGTTTCATAATGTGTCAGTTGAGGAGTTTCTATTGGTATATAACCAGGATTGTTAGGTAAAACGTATCCTATATTTGGCATTTTATCAGGAACTGGTGACACTTGAAGAGCAGGAGATGTTGATGTCACACTTGCGTCAGTTGAAGTATCGCTAGACTCCGATGACTGTCTCTTCTTCTTCATTCTTCTGTTCTGGAACCATATTTTGATGCATTTATCGCCGATCTTCAATTTCTGTGCCAGCTCCTGACGACGGTGTCCATCTATGTAAGGGGTCCGCTGAAATGTGCTCTCTAAAATTCGCAATTGTTCCCATGAAAATGATGTACGATTACGCTTGAGTTTTTTCTTGATTAGTTTAGCTGTTTCTGTAAAATAAGTTCTCTTACGTTACACGTTAAGAATGAATATACAAAATGTAGAATTGATGATCTCTGTATATTAATATTTAATTATAAAGAAGTAATGTCGCGATGTCTGTGAGTTATAAAATACCTACAGTTTAAGGTGATCAGATTGGTGAAGTAGTCAAATAAACTTCTTAGCATTGCAAATATTAACCATTTACCATCAGTTGAACTAAACCTTATAAGTTAAGTGGGTCAGGTTGTAATCTACGTATTTTCTCTAAAACCACCTTATTCTGAGACGAAGTTACAATATAACTTACCTGATTTAGAAATTTCCTGTGAATTCGTTTCTGGTGTAACAAATGCTGAATTATTCCACGGAAGAAACTAGAACAAGAAGCATGCATGAAATTATTGCTAAATTATACTTTTGTAAAAATAAAAAATACAGGCTACGTTTGGAGACTGAGCATGTAGGTAAATCAAATGGATCAGAAAGGAGGGTATTCCCTCCGATAACATCGACATTAAAATTAAGTTTGGTCAAAGTGTAAATTAAATTTAAAATGTAAATTTATTTGAAGTTTTACACTAATGATATGTTGTTATTTAACACTGCCCATTTGTGGGATATTGGGCGTTCAACGCAACGAAAAAATAAAGCAACATGTAATATATTCAAATTAAAATTATTTGACGATATTGTCAATATAGTTTCCTGATCTATATTAAAATACTTAGTTTTATAATATTTTTGAAGCTTTGTTTAAACGTTAATGATCTCTTAGCTTAAAAGTGTTATTGATATTAATCTTACCTCATTTTTGCCGTTAAGTGGTGCTAACCCAGTTACTAACATATTATGGAACATTTTTGCATATAATTAGATAGAATAACACTATGAATGGTTTAATTGCACAATTCCGAACAAAGCGTTGAACCGTACTGTTCGTTTTATATTATTTTACGATTTTACTCAAATCTACCTTCAAAATTTAA
This sequence comes from Trilocha varians, assembly GCA_030269945.2. Lineage (NCBI taxonomy): Eukaryota > Metazoa > Arthropoda > Insecta > Lepidoptera > Bombycidae > Trilocha > Trilocha varians. The sequence goes on from AP028259.1 coordinate 3,941,133, forward strand.
ATAATAGTATTATGGTTCCTTGCCGTATATGTATTTTTTAAAGCACATTTTAACAAAACTGTTACTTTAATTAACTGACTAAATAAATCACTTTGATGTATTATTATCATGGTTTCCATGTTTTGAAATAACTAATTGTAGGATTAAATAACTAACTCAAAACTTCAGGAACGAAAAAGCTAAACTCAGAATAATTAAACGGAAATAAACTAAACTAATTTGATTCATTAGTAATTCTAGTTTACCTTTAAAAATTAAAGACAGCAAATTTACGAAATGAAATTTATTTATACAAAAACGTAACTAAATGTACAACAACTAAAATGATGTAAGATATTTATAAAGGAGATAATAAGTAGAAAACATATTGCTACCTTAACAACACAACTTAAATTACGAGATAATTTACAAAGATATGTACGAAGACGGTAACTTGCTTGACGAAGTTGAAGCTAACTGATTAGTGTTATCTGTGGATGTCAAATATGAAAAATATGAGTCTTGTCCTAGTGGCAATGTCGAGGATCTTGGAGTTAAGGCACTATCTTCATAAGTAGGTGCTGATACTGATGAGAGCGTGTTCAAACCATAAGCATCAGTCGAAGGATGATGCATTACTATACCACTAGGTAAAGGGTTGTAATAGGGAGTACTAGAAGTGTATCTCGTCACATCCTCGTTCAACTTGAAGTTTATGCCGTTCGGGACGTAACTATCTGATGTCAGCGTTGATAACGTAGAATTCGGAGGCAGTGAGTCATCATTGGTGTACCGATAAACTTCAGACAGAGGTGAGTAAGCTGCCCGACTTGTGCCCGCACTGTAGTACGATGAATAAGACAGATTAGGTGTATACGATGGTAATTCTATACTCCCTTGCGGTCCCTTTATTACAGATTTGATTGAATTTATTGAATTATACTCAGGAGGTCTTGTGATGTTATCGTTTGCTGTACTGTACATTATTTTGTGGTGGCTAGCGTGGCTGTCACTTAGCAATCGTCTGTGTCCTCCGCAGCTTCTGCCGTGGCTCATCTTGTGGTCTTGACTAGGAGATAATTCTTTGGAACTGGAAGGACTACTATCATCCATAGACGATGAAGGCTTGTTGTGTTTGTTATCTTTCTTGTACTTCATTCTTCTATTCTGAAACCAAATCTTGATTTGTCGCTCGGATAGTTGCAGATAATTGGCTAACTCAATACGTCTTGGTCTACATAGGTAACGGTTCTGATGGAATTCGTTCTCCAACTCGACTAATTGTGAACTAGTGTAAGCAGTTCGAGCTCGTTTCGTGAAGCCTTTTTGATACGACGGCGAAGCGGACATTTCTGAAAAAAGAAATAAATTGGTAAGTTGTGTTGAAAGGAAAAGAAAAACTTTCTTATAAATATTACTAGTGAAACTTTCGTTCAAAATTAGGTACCTGTTCCCGACAATGATACTGATGCTCCTGGAACTGGACTACCTATTGTCTTGTTGTTCCAAGTGGGATTCTGAAAAATAATTTGGTAAGTATCAAAACGCGTCTCACTGTTACAAGATATGACACGACAGTAAGGTATGTTCGACCTAATTCTTAATTGCTATTATCAATAAATATTAAATTGTCGTTAAAATCCGGTTATTCTGCGGTCAATTGTCGATGTTATTTAAAAACTCGTGTTGAGTGATGGTTTCTAAGTTGTTGTTTTCTTACCTGGTTTACGAAACTAGAATCATGTAAATTGATTTCTACGTGTTCTTTAGAATCTCCAATTAATTCACTTCTGTCATATTCGACCGCTTCTTTGTCTGAATAATTTCTATTATAAAGTACTTGTTCATCTAACTGCGTCGAAGAATTAAATAAATCTTCTTTTTTCATGCATTCTTCTGATATACCTTCTTCAGTCCCCGGTCCAAAATGATTGGTCATGTTATTCACATTTTCATAATTTGGTAACGGATATTCATATCTCGGTTCATCTTGTATGTTAGCATGATACGGTTGATGAAGCCCCAGAATATCATGAATAGTAAAACCACTTGAATCCCTGGAGTTATAGTCTTGTACATATGCAGTCGGCAGAGAAGATAAAACTTCAACTTTGCAATCAGAGAAAGCACTATTTCCAGTTGAATAATTTCCGTCATCAGTAATAATATCCTGGATTGTATGCGAGGAGACTGCGCTAGGTCTGAATGCGCTATTCTCTCGATAAACTATTCCATTACTTCCGTCATTGATTGCGTTAGAAAATTGTGATGATGTGGAATCTCTCGAGTCGTCGTTATCTGACATTAAACTTGGCGGGGAGGGTGTCGACGTCGACATGGTTTTCTCTCCTTTTAAAAAATCACAAAATAACTTAGCCGATTATTGAGCGCACACTTAACATTTAAATTTGTACAACTAACACTAAACGACTGAACAGATTGAGACTTGTTTACAAAATGCTTTCTGTCACCTGTTTGTGGTTAATTTGGTAATGACTTCGTTCATTTGTGTGTCTTATTTTAGGAGGGCTTTTTGCTTGTGTGCCCCCGATAAGGCTAACATACTAGGTTCCTGATAGTGGACAAGTCACAAGATAAGTCATAAGTAGTTTAGTATTGGTAACGGTAGCACGAATGCTTGTCACTATTGTTTATCGTAAATCACTGAGAACTTCGTCTTTTAAATGCTGATAGGTTTTGGGCTTCTGTATTAAAGGAAATTTATCGTTCATTTCTTGTTTAAATATTTTGATAAAATTTTTAATAAAACTATATTGTGGATTCTGTTTGCTACTTTTTAACATATAATTGATAATATCATCGACTCATTAATATTCAGCAAGGCCTTACAACATTATGGTTTCTCCTGAAATTGTTACTCACATCGACAGGACCTGAGCTGATTGCAAAAGGGGATGGTGTTAAACGAAGTGCGACATTGACATATAAAAAACTATTGGACAAGTAGTTGGTTCTGTACTGCATATTACCACCGATAGGCTGCTATCCGTTTTACCTTCAACGGTAAGATAAAGTCCGATGACAGATGCGTAAAACCACAAATTATTACTTTAGTAATGTAGGTCCGTACCTACTTCAACTGATACCAAACTCATTAAGATAGAAGCGAATCCTATATGTCAATGTACCAACCTACATTTATTATTTTTGAAATTATTCAATCTTGATTTGAAATCAGTATTGAAGAAGTTGTTAATTGATTTCAAACTTATGATCGAATTTAGATAGGACACCAGTTTTATAGATATTTATAACAATTTCATGTCACTTTTTCCTCAAACTAACAAATAACCCTATCAACTGAATTACGAAGGAAGTATTGCTGACTATATTATTATAATTAGATGCCTAGACATATATATTACGACTTAGCCAGAGTCACGGGAAGTCACTGGATGCAAACAACGCAGGACCGGTAGTCGTGGAAGATTTGGAGGGTCGATAAGCTGATGATGATTATATTTTGCAAAGGACTTTTTCGAACCAAATTACACACACTAGTGCATCACGCACTAATTAGATAAGATACTTGTTATAGAACCGTTTAATAATTAAAATGGATAATGAATCCAACGATTTCCTTAACGTTCTTTGTCATAAGGTTTAAGGCGAAACCATCAGCGTCATAATAATATGATGTTAAATAACGAAATTAAATATCTACTTGACCACGTGCTAGGAGTTGATGAAGTTTGAATAGCAGTTTTCATTAGGCTGGGTTAATGGTTTTCATTAAGGGTAATTTTCAAAATGAAATTATATAGGTATTATATTGTAGGTTTATCTTATGAAGATTAAGACACTGATCGATCAGACCTAAATAACTTAGAATTGTGGATCTTTCTTAAAGCACATCAAAGGTAATAAAACAAATCTTTAAATAATAAAATACTTTTGTTTCTAATGTTTCACGATCGTACTCATCAGCATACATTTAACCATTGCCTCTGTCGACCTGTGCCACTGAGCTTGATTTTCTACTGGCCTCTGAGTTTGACCTTCAAGTCGTCATTACATTTAGCAAGTGCACCGCTTACTTCGTCGTGGTTACCAGTCTCCACTTCAAATTTTTATTCAACCGTGCTCCTATGTTTTGGTTCACCTGATGCTAAATTCCATCTTCATGGACCTCTGCAATACTATGTTATTGAAAGGTTGCCTATCGAAAAGATACGAGTGAGATACTTACTGTCAGGACCCATCTGACTACGTAGGCAATAAGTTTTTGACCCAGCGCAGTCAAAAAAAAGAAGTTAAATGAGATTAAATATATTTTATTTTGTAAATAGGATTAACTTTTTAAGCTCGGCCACTGTTTATTGTGTTGTATTGTTGTTGAATGATGGATGGGTTCCGTTCGTGTTAACGTCGGTCCTTTGGAGAATTAGAACCATAGTTGCATAAAATGTAAACGAAAATTAACACTTTCGAGTTTTAAACTTAGAAACTTATCGATATATTATTATACCTAATGTAGTGTCGATATGTTATAAGTGTTATCTTTTACTTATTATGGGTGAACTGTAATTGAAATACGGTTGTTACTTCTTATTTCTATTTAGGTAGGTGTGTTGTTTGCCATTATAAGATAATGCAGTGTCCATAATGATGTATTCTTGATGCAAATAATATAACAGTCTATACAGTCCAGCCTAATCAAAACAAGTAAAAATGCATAGTTCATTTACAGTTTGAAATTATAACTTGACTGTTGCCAATGCTCAAAAACCGTTACTGCAATAAATTTTATTGCTTATGCACAAAAGCAAACTGCATCAGTTGGTACCCCAGGCCATGTTGTCAAAACGATGATATATTACAATTTGCCCAAAGGGGACCCTTTTTTGTTCTCATCGTAATGGTTTAAAGTTAATCGAGGGGGAGAGAGATAGAGATATATGGCTGTACGAGTGTAAAAGAGAAGGATAATTCGAGTGTTCCCGCCAAGCGAAGTGACTGACGATGAGTTTGTGTGTTTGGTTACTATCAACAGTGAATTCACTCGGAACAGTTTGTTTTCTTAGTCAAGTGAAGTTTGGTGTTGTTATAAAATTTTGAGTCAAATAATCTTGAATTCGACTGCAAATGTTAACACCAGTTACTCTAGTGAGGTAAGTGCATATCTATTCATTGATTTATTTAAAAATAATATTATTTGGCACTTAATAGCCTAATGCTGATTTCATCAAAAATACTTAACTTTCGTTTAAAAAATATAAATTACAAATTTTTATTTTATAGTGTATGTAGATACATTTATTTTTGAGACTTTCTGAGTAGCGTTCAACTTTAAAAATAATGCATTTGTTTTGTATTGTATGCCTACCTGCAATAATAACTTATCATTTAACTATCTTTCTATAATTGAAAACTTCTGTTAAAGTTTCCGTATCCTCCAGTTATTCTAATAATTTCCTATGTAGGTAGATTCTTAAATAAGATAAAATCGTGTCAAGTGACCTCTGTGATGATATTACTGAAGCTGTTTTGATAACAGTCGTGTAGGTTCGTATTCACACGAAGGCTTTAGAGGAAAACAGTTGAATAATATCATCGGTAGATGGCGTTGGTGGTTACTGTAATGTTACGAAATAGTTTTGTCACGAAAAATATATCTTTTAAAATTAGTTAAGTAAATAATATAATATTTTTTAAAGTTTCATATTTTTGTAATTTATTTAGATGCATTTCTGTAAAAGATTCTTGTGCAATTTTTCATAATACTTGCTGACTTCACATTTCTTAAAATAATTTATAACAATTTTCCGATCTGCACGATGTTTTTCTTCACCGTTTTTAGCCAGTGGTGATGTTATTTTTCGTGTCTTGATCATAAATTATGAACATAACTATATCATTTTAATAGTTTACACACACAAAAAAAACACCCTATGAATCCCAAAATGTAATGAAAGGTTGATTCAACTATGAAAAACAAAAAATTGCAAATAAATTAAAATTTAAGCACAATCATTCTCATTCTCTTTAAGCAAAATTTTCTACAAAAGAACTCAACGTCGCAAAATACTCGTTTTGGTTTACGGATGAGTAAGAAATAAAACACAAAAGGTGTGACTACGATTTGTGGGCTCTGTTATTGCACGGTGCTTTGCCAAAGCTTCGAACACGTAAATCTTGAAAGAAATCTTAAAGTGCGACGAAGTAACGACTTAACGTTGCCGGACACTTGAGCAATCCGGAACTGGTGTGTCGTAAAAAACCTGAAACAAACGATTGGGTATAATTACAGTTCAATAGAACCTCTATTAAGTAAAAAAACAAAAATTACTCAATGCGATGTTTATTAAAATAAATAATGTATAGTTTTCATTTTAGAGAAATATTAGTTTTAAGTTAATTTACGTTTTCTCTCGGTATTTCCCGAGGTCTTTGTAGTTAGTAGTAGTTAGTGAATCCACAGGGTCTGACAATGCAGAGGTTCATAATCCAGTTCACAGCATCTGTAATCACTTCCGATAAGTGATCAATCAGCTCGTCCAAATTTACTGTACTGAAAATATAAATACCTAATATCGTTTTATTTTGTTATATTGCCTATAGTCATAGATTGAATAATCGATATACTGAATAATATACAGGCCACAGGGTGGAATTTTAAACGAATTAATTTTCTTATACCAAGTAAACTTTTCTTATTTTTTTAAAACTCTGTTTATGCAGTTGTGTTTCATTTTAAAAATAAAAGAATGTTCATTTCAGCAAAATTCGCTAAAATTATTATTACATCTAGGTACTTTCTCTGAAAAAAATGCACCCTGTATTATCATAAAAAAAATATTTAAGAAATATCTCTTCCGTTTTATATTTCTCTGTTGAAATAACGTTAACTATATACCTATACGTCCCCGGTTATTCTAGTGAGTTTCGGTGCAAATTGCTACGCTACGTTCTAGACTTTAATTTCGTACTTTCAGATATTTACGATGAAACTTCAGCCTTAGTTCCTTCGGTAGAGGTTTGTAAAGCTTAAGAACTTGAAAAATGTTTAGTATTTTGATAAAATGATATTAAGAATCTAAGTTTTAATAGTAAAATCAGTTAAGTTTATTTATTTATTTAATTTAAGGAAAACTAACAGTTACTAAATAGGTACATAACTTAGAATAGAAAACTAAAAGCTGATTACAGGTTTTCACGGATAGTTCTAGAATAATCTAATTACAAGAAATGGTTATGGTTCTTATTGTTAATTTATATTTGAACTTTATAAAGCAGAGTGATTCACTTTTCTAAAAGTTGATTTGAAAAAAAAATTGGTTTTATAAAAATAGATCCTTTCGATACTGAAGAGTGGTTATGATACAGTAAACTTATGGCAGCGTCTCTGATATGACAGGGTTAATTGTAAATATTGCCATCCACCCCACTCCGTATGTTTATAAAAAAACATTTAAAAAATGTCAGATCATAATAATAGAAGAGGTTATCCTATATTATGAAACATAGACAACGGCAAAATCATCTCAATGACTTTTAACCACTCAACTGGGATCGGCAACCAAATTGGTTTATTTACTTTTGCCAAGTCTGTGGCAGGAGCCAAAATTGAGCACAGTTTTAAAACTTGTTTGGTTTACATTTTTTAATTGTCTCATATTTTACGGAGGTGAATTCAATATAGCGTCGTTTAGTAATAAAGATTTACAAAAATATAAGGTTTAATTATAAATCAAAATTAAAATTTATTGGAAAAAAATGTTTTTAAAAAGGGGCTCAAACAAGGTAGTGATTCCGAACGAAGTCCCCAGTTTCGCCATCTAGCGAATAGTGACGTTCCCAGTTGAGTGTTTAATATTAGAGTACAAATATTTGCTATAAATATAAAAAATATATGTTAGCTTTATATTAAACCTTTTTTCTGAAGTTCTCGCGTGAACAGATGTTTGGGATGAGCTCGTCAACGAGTCGAAACTGAACCCATGCCAAACTAGATATCGAAGCATCCCTTTATTAATACTATCATACATATTTATTTTATTAGTTTTGTTTATAGAAAACTTATTAGTAGTTCGTTCACTAATGATTTTAAATTAGTAGTTGTAAAAAAAAAACTTGAGAGGTGTCATGGGACACCCGAATAGAACGAAGTTCTTTCCGATTAAAAGATATCTTATATTTTTTTTTCCTAACGTAACGCGCGATAAGGAACGTGTTTTAAAAGATTTTGATCACAGTGCCATCTAGCGATCATCATTTAAAACAAAAATAAGGAACGTGTTTTAAAAGATTTTGATCACAGCGCCATCTAGCGATAATCATCTAAAACAAAAAAAGTGTCATGACAACTTTTCGTAAGATTTTTTTTCGTCTAGCCCCCTTTCGATAACGCACGATAAGAAATTCGTTCCAATATTATTAGTTCAGTTTTCCATTATTACAAAGAATTAATGATAATTTAGTATTTAATTCGAAATTAAATCTTTGTTGACGTTCTTCCTTAGTTATTTTATTTATTCTTAACGGATTAAGGGATAGAGTAGTGTGTTTTATATTTGTTATTTTTGAAGCTTAATGTTTTTTGTTGTATACTTATTCGAAAAAAAAACACGAATGATGAGTTTTAGTAGCTAGTTTTCGAGGAAAGTTATCACAGTACTATCTCGATGATGATTCATGACAAATGCAACAAAACTTAAAAGGACTTTTTATGCGAAGAGAAAAAGTAACTCATAATATGTTACTTCAGAGAAAATAAATTGTAAAAAACTTTTCGGCAGCAGCTATTAAAATACTTTTTAATCACCCTCTAAGGAAAAATTTTATACTTCCGTGTGCTTCCGATGTCGTACGAGAATAAAAACAGAGTTGTGGTACTTTCGTATAAAATGCATTGTTTTCAAACAAAAAACTTGAGCGGTGTCAAGGGACACCCGGACGGAACGAAGTTCCTTTCGATTAATTAGATTAGTTAGTGAGGGAATTGTAATAAATTTTTATTTTTTTAAGTTATAATAATTAGTTAGTTTAAAACGTCTGTCTCTCTCTCTCTCTCTCTATTCTTTCTCTTTCTGATTATTATAACTTAAATAAATATTTTAATCACAGCGCCATCTATCGATAATCATCTAAAACAAAAAAAGTGTCGTGACAACTTTTTCATAAGAATTTCCGTTTAGCCCCCTTTCGATAACGCGCGATAAGGAACTTCGTTCCAAAACAAAAAAAAAATATGTCGAAATCTTAACATTTCTGTCAAATCAAGTTCTCAATCAATGATATCCTGAATCCTTGTACGGTTTTAGTTTTAATAGAAGAAATTTAGGTTTAATTACGAAATAGAAAGTTTATTCGCTCATATGAAGATTAATTTTATTTCTATTTCAAAATTTATAGGTATTTCTATTGAACAACGTACCTATCGAGTCCATCAAACTTTATTTATAAATATAGACATTATTTATTTATTTTAGGAACATCAACAGTATGACATATTTAACAATCATTTTTAACATATCACAAAAAAAAGATGTTTACAGCATTCAATATAATTAATTAACTAATGTGCTTAACTGTTCAGTTATTACTGCAAGTAGTTTTATTTATTTTTGACTTATTGTAATATTGCAATCGTAGGTTTGAGTTTGACTGTTTTAGATAATAGGTAGGTAACTAGGAATTGCACAGGCTTATGTGCAATAGTAGTCCGATAGGTTCGTTAATGTATTGTGATAAAAAAAAAACGTTTAATGTATCTGTCCCTAATCTACAAAAAACGATAACATTTCAGCTAAATAGAAAAACGATTGTTTCATCAGGTTCCATGAATTTTTAACAAAGCCATTTACTAAAACCTACGTACGTCATGTTTTATTTTTTTGCAGGACGCCTGGGAGGGAGAGCAAAAAGACTACAGCTTAAAATGGCGGGTGAAAGATCAATATGACCTACCGAAAGGTGAGCCTGTCTCCTTCTAACTTGAACAGTTTAATAGCTCTATCTCCCTCACTCTCCGTTACACGCTACAGTTTCAATATGTCGTATGAAAACTAATTTCATTCCAGAAATTTTCATCCCGGAATGTTTGCGTACAGCAATTATTATTTTAGTAAATGTTTGGTTTCGTGTTAAAACACATGTTATGATAAGAAACATTAAGTTTTCTTTATTCAAATTGCGTTTCATTCAATTCTTGAGTAAATATTTCGTTGCTAATGATATTCATTTGTTTTATCCCGTGTTTTGCGATTAAAATAACAAAGATCGTAAACAAAAGAAGGGTCGGATTGTTTAAATTATCATCAAACGAATTAAGTACGTATTTATTGCAGGATTGAGGATTTTTAATTTTGTTTTATGGTGTTATGGAAATGGAATGTTTTTGCATGATTTCAGTTGTATACGAATAAATTAAAAACATTTAGGTAAATATTCAGTATTGTAAGTAAGTACAGTAATGTTAATATTGTTAATGTACCTACGAACGTTTTTAAGAACAAAACAGAATTGGGACATGCATACGTCAGTATATCACAGGGAATGGGATTACCATATTTAATATTAAAAACCTAATCTAACATTAGCAATAGTTCACTCGAAAAAATGGCTGAAGTAGCTTTTCATTAATAAATTTACCTGTTAATTATATTACATTTAATATTCTTAAAGCGAATATGAGCAATATAAAAGGCAAACTAAAATGCAAACTTTCATCCATTCGATATTTTATTACATAGCAGTAAACCTTGTCCATCTAAATTGCTATATATTTATTAAAACCCTGCTTTGGGTCGAGTTCACGGGTCGTTTGGAATCGAAGAGTTAGTAAGGGTATGGTTCTGTTGGATTTATAGCTTTTTCACATCGATACTGATTGCCAACCCGCTCTTTCTCGATGTACATAAAATTGTTAGATTTCTTATAGTGCTTCCAATATTGAAGTATTTGAATTTATGGTCGTTATATTTTGTAAAGTGAGACAAATCATACATATTCTTAGGATGTTGGTACTCAGTTTTAAATCTTTTATTTATTTGTCATAATTATTATTTACGAAGGTACTTTTATTATTATTTTTTTTTTATTGCCATGTAGGCAGACGACCCAACGGGTCACCTGATCGTAAGTGGTTATCGTCGCTCATGAACCTCTGCAATGTCAGGGGACATTGAGAGGTCGCTACCTACGACCTAACTTTAAGGACCCTCCTCAAGCCTCGTTTGAAGAAGGACAAGTCATAGCTTTATTCACTCTAAATGTGTTTAAGAAGTTTTCAGTCATTTAGTTTAGATATTAGTAAATTCAGTTCCTATCAACACGCATTCTAATACTTATAATTACTTATACTTACTAATTACTGCAATCGATCAAAACGATGTTCACGCTTGTCTTAAAAAATCCTCATATTATATTTATTTCTCTACACACACATAATATTCGCGCTCCTTTTGACAAGATCAGCTCGCAGACACGAGCAAAATATAACATTGTAAGATTACATGTGAAAAATACTACCGATCTCGTCGGTAATAAAGACAAGACTTAAAACAAGACAGGGTGATGGAATATTTTTGTCGCTCCGTCATCTCGAACAGGCGAGCACTTAACAAAAGCCCTTCGGATCCCACCGCAGGAGTAAAAACAAGGAATTCGCTAGCTCCACTTATCAATCTTATCTCTCGTGCTATTAACAAGGCAAATTCAGCTTTAAACCAACAGGATTACCGCCCAGAATTCCTTGGGATGGATAACTGTGACGTCGTTTTTGTACTAGATGTTTGATGGGTGGAGGTAAAAACTGAATAATTCCTGTACGAGTCTTGTGACATGGCACGTGTCTTGGGATTGGCAACAATATCCTACTTAGAACAAACGAGAGGCTGTATTTGAACATATATTTTTACTGGATATCTCTATCGCAGGAATACTTAAGACGACTTTTTCTTGTAAAATATTAAATTATCTTATGTAGTTTAGAAATTAAAGGCACGAGTATTTGGAAAATGGGAAATAATATCATCAAGAAATGTCTCTTAAATTCTACATAAATACATTTGCGGGAAAACTCTACGTTTCCTTATTTTTTCCGCATCTTTGTCCAATTTCATTTACATAGTCGTACGAAACCAAATATATGGTACTTGCGAAAATATTCGCTCCTTCAACGATCCAGACAAAGTTTTCGTAGACAATGCATTGATAAATTTTCATCTGTTTAAATAGGGGGTGTCTAAATTGCCTTTAGTCTAGACGCTCCAGTACTGTGTTTCCCAAAGTACGGTATACAAAGCAGAGGCGGAAATTTTTGATAAAAAAATTTGAACATTTAATTTTTAATTGACAATTGACAATAGACATTCTTTATTTGTGAAGAAAAAGAAACATACAAAGATACAAAAACATCAAAAATAATACACAATAATAATTGATGTAGTTGAGTTAGAAAAATCATTTCATCTATCGGTCAAGACTTTTTTGAATTTCTAATGTTTTTGAACGATCTGGACGAATACAGCTAAACCTTGTATCAGACTAAAGTCTGAGAATTATCCATACGAAGAATTACGTATTAGAAGTTTTAGAAATAATAACTTATTTTCATATAAATAGTCTGAGACGTCATTCACAGAAATATTGAATAAAATCACTGGAAAGATTTAATTGAAATAATGAGCAATTTTACAAATTAAATTAACTGTTTAAATCATGTATTTTTTTTTATTAAATTAAATAAATTGGAATCAATACTATTTTTGGTAGAAAATTAGGATAACAGAACAAAAGTCTTACCACGATTTTGTTCTTATTTTTATATCATCTTTTAATTGGGCTAGCTTAAAACAAAAAGTTTGGAAAACACCGGCCCAGACGTTAAATTGTATGAGCGTCTGTATTCATATACCTACTTTATAACAAGTATGTAGGTATGTATACTATCTATACTCGAGATTTCATTTCAGTCTGCCTAAGAATTCTCTTTGTCCCACTATATTGCGAGATTTACAAGCTTCTGACAAAATACTATTCAGAATCAGAACTTTAGAGATTAATCTTATTTATTTGACAAAAGAGAAAGATTTATATTGCAGTTTTACTTTCGGAACTTTTATGAATCTGGTTTAAAAACAAACATCCTTCATTCTCAATTTAATCAGTTTTTGACCAACCAAATCTAAAACACAGTGAATCTTCAACTAAATTTGCACAATGATAGTAAATTCGTAAAATATTCTTACGAAGTAGTATTTGTACGATGTTACACAAAGAAATGACTTAGGCTCTGCCTGAAAACCAGCGCTGTATTAATCGCAGCAATATGCTGAGGCAGATTCCTTTTGGACACACAATCTATGTTAATTATATTTTGCTATTTATCTTGTGTTTTAAGTATGTGTGTTTAATAAAATTATTTTCTTTCTGTCTTTCTTACTTAGCTATTGTTTTAATAAAGACTCGACCGTTATGTATGTATTATGAATATCTCAGCTCAATACTATTAAGTTTCCGATTTTTTATTATTAAACAATATTGAGGTACTATTACGTCATAATCTGGTAGGCCGTAGCATTTATCTGTCTTTAAAAAAAAGTAACCAGAAAAAAAACAGCAATATAATTTGACTATGAGTGTTGATATTCTATTCCAATCTAACAATATTAAAGCGTGGGTTTGAACGATCATTCTTGAGGACGTTTCCAAGGGTTCGGACCCTGATAAAAGGGTGGGCTTTGAGTGAGGCCAATAATACGGCATACGGTGACAAGCGCTGTTACTTTGAATTTTTTATGTATTTTGTTTGGTGTTTTCGTGTGTAAGGTTAGAGCAATGTTGGGCCAATATAATATGTGGTTGAATAAGACAATTATTATTGTCGTTACATAAACTTCCAAATTGTTGTATATAGTTTATAAAAATATTAGTAATTAAATGTATACTTTTTGGATTGTATACTTTCCAACACTAGTTGTTGGTAATTAATATCATGATGCAGAAATTATTACGAATAGGATTTTCTAAATAATTTCAAAATGAAAAATATTTCATAATATTTACACTTCACCAAAAAATATACATCAATACATCTTTATTTTGAAGGGACTAAGGTACATTTTTGTAAACAATGTTTAGGTCGAGCTTGATAAATTCGTGTAGAATATGAAAGGGCCACGAATCTCGGTCCCAATGTTATTTACATGAGTATTTCGATAATGTAAGGGATAGCGAAGGGCCTATTTACCTCCTCCTGTCTATGATACGAGTAATCTCTTGGAAAAGGGTAGAGATCACGGTACCTTATGACGTATTTTTTCGACACTCTTATTTGCCCGTGTCGCCCTGATATTTTGCGAATATTGATAAATAATAAATTTATCCGAATCTACACACTGGATTTCTTGATCAAAGTATTTGACATACTACAAGTTTTATGGAAGTTGTTTGAAAGTTATTCATTTCAAACAACTTCAGTAATGTGAGCTGTGATCCTATTTTCTTGTCCTGTGCTTTGATTCCAATTTCTGAAATATAATTCTGTTAAAATAAAAAAATAATTACCTACATTTTTTTTATTACTTTTCCTTTTTTTGAAAGTATAATAATTTCTATGGTTTTGTTTCTATTATATATAATTAGTGATCACAAATGATAAAATTGTAACTTGATAAGATAGAATTATTGCTACAAAGCTGCCAGTTATCATTCTAGAAACAATATCATTTTATTCTCAAAACATTAATCTTCAGCTGAAAAGGCAATTCAAAACAAAATACACTGCAAACATTTTCAAAAGTTAATCCTATTAAAGCTGTTACGAACACATCAATTAGTATTTAGAGCCAAACAGTGTCCAGTCGTGATACTGTTTACAAAAACAAAGCTTAAATAAAGCCTTATTTGTTTAATTTGTGAATTTTATCAGGACAATTACTCCAACCACGGTTTTCACATTTTCAAAGTTATTGTCAAATTTCATTACCCTTTATTTTAAGCATGCTTTGTTGTTGACGCTTATTTTGCATTTGCCTTAAATACCTTATACAATACATATTTATATGCAACACTCCTGAACTTTCTTTTGGTAAGTTTTAAGTGATATTAATTTTAATTAATGGTGAATATGTTTTCTAAGATGCCCACATCAATAAAATAAAATTTATTTAAACAGCAAAACATAATATAAGTATATATACATTTCCAACTTAGATTATAGCTGATACATTGTACATTTCAGTAACTTCAATAAAATACATCCTAGAAGCTTTTCTGAGAAATTGACTATTGTAATATTTCGGATATGTTTTGTATTTTTTTGGTTCACTTTGTCTCCAATATATTAATCTACATACATATTTTTCGCAAGACTTCTCAACTCTAATTATTTTTTTAAAATTTTATTGCCACGTAATGTATTTAATGTAATGTACCTATGTATTTAACAATAACATAATATAGAGATAATATTTTACGCTACAATAATCTGCTATCGATGCCGTTTGCAGGCTCTTATGGCAATAAATGGTCGCCAGTATAATTATTATCGCCCTGATTTATTACTTCGGTACTGTTCGCAGAATTTAAACGTGTGTATTAACTTAGTTATTACGCTATTAAAATCATTGTTATGATTGGTATAATTGAGTTATATCGAGTTGAGATATCAGTAGTGTTTTGGTACATTTCGTGTCGACTATTTACCTGGTTAGTGGTATACGTACTTATAATGTCAGTAGTTTTTATCATATGATGCAATTATCAAGACATTAATGGTCAAATTACAATGTTAAAAACCCAGTAAATATTGTTCTTTGCTCTAAATCTAAATGTGAAAAAGATTTATGTGCAATTATTCACAACACCACTGGCTAAAAACGGTGAAGGAAAACATCGTGAGGAAACCTGCATGTCGGAAAAGGGTTCTAAAAAATCCTTTGAAGATATGTGAAGTCCCCAATCAGCACTGGGCAAGCGTGGTGGACTATGCCTAACCCCTCTTCTGAGGAGACTTGAGCCCAACAGTGGGCAGTAATGGGTTGGTACAGACAGAATTGTTCTTTGGATTGCGTTTAATAAATAACCTTTTTTGAGTACAGTAGGAGACCTACAAACGAATAAATTGCGTTAGGTGAAACCAACCCACTTAAGTTATAAGCTGTAATTCTTATCAAAAAATGTTTGTGAAATCAATTCTAGTAATATCTAAGTTATTATCTATGATATTATTCCAAGTTCGTTGGACAAAGTTTTAGAACCACTCTGAAATCTGCGTATCCAATTTTCGACTATCGTGCAAACGTGTGAAAAGGACAGGAACTATTAAAACTGCAGTTCTATTTCACTCGCACATAACTGCAATGCGACAGCGAGTGCAATCCACAATGGAATTAATATTTTGAACCCACATCGTGTAGTGTAGCAAAACGAATTATATATGCAGATGTATTCGGATTAAGCTGTGGAATTATCTCTGTGATAAATCGATTAATCGTCATTTGTTTGTTTTAAAATTCCTGGATAATTTTTGTTTCGTATAACAGAGCTTTGTCTGCTTCACGTAGTTAGAAGAATTGGAGTAGGTTAGCAGGAGACATATTAATGAAAGAAAGCCTACACAGCGGATGTAACAGTATTTCTCAAAGAGACAATGTTATAATTACAAGCTTCATCAGTTCGTAGTCTCGAAAATCTTAATTGCTATCTAAATGGACAATGAGATGACAACATACAATTTCCCATCAACTCTTTAACCATAAAAATACAACATAATATTTTCTTTCTGACGCTCCTCGGCAGTGCACTATTTCTGCATCAATTTAATGACATCATAAATTCTCAATTTAATTCAGGCTGCATGCCTCCAGATACAATTTGTGTATATAATGCCATGAAACTAATTAACAGAGGCAGTTTGCGTTCTAGTAGTGATTTACACATATGGCCATAAAGGAGAATTTATTGCAGAACTATGTGGATAGAATGTTGTTTGATATTGTTATATAGTACCTATTTCATTTTTGATTTGTGAACTAGATATCTATTTAATAATTATGCATTAAGTATTGAATTAGAGAGTTACATAGCTAGGCTATTTAGATATGGTTCGATTATTTTTCTTGCGTTGTCAAATAAACAAGCCACAGGCCACCTGATGGGAAGCGGTAACCATGGGATCCATAGATTTTCGCAATAGCTAATAGTGTCAATAGTTGTAGTTCGACATACGAAATAAATACCTAATGAGTCTTAAGGCTTTTACTTTACTTTTTCTTTAATTTGTAAAATGTGTACTCATGTTTAAACAAATAAAGATTTCTATTTCATTTGTAGACTCTGTAACCATATCTCTGATTTTATTTAACATCGTTTTATCCGATATTTTGATTATAATCATCAATTTAGCTTTATATATAAAACGCGTTCCAGAGCTTCCCCTGTATTTGATTTCCGATTTAATTTAAATCCAGCTGGAGCACGGTTTGGCAAACAATATTCATATCGAGAGCCAGACAGATATGTTAAATAAACTTTGAATTTTTACGGTGATTTGTTATCGAATTAAAAAGGTTTTGTATTGAAAAGTGTATATGTATCTTTAGGCTATGCGATGTTTATGTACAAAGACGTTAGTTGGAATTGGTGCTAACTTCGGTGTATTGACAAAACCTAAAGGAAGAACAAACATTACACATTACATTAATAAATATGTAGGTATAACTGTTGTTACTCTTTGGTATATTTTAGAATACTAACAAAACTCCTAGGATTTCACAATGTTCTCGTGTTTTTGGTTTGAACAATTTCATTTTCTGACTTCGTTATCACACAATGAGGTAATTTTAAAATGTTTTTTGTTTGTATAAAACTCATTAAATGTTATATACATTTAATGTAAAACGATTAAACGTTTTTTACTTCATAGAAGCACTAAGCAAACTAAATAGAAAGCAAAGTTTTACAGCAGGATTTGAGATATCTACATTTTTAATAAGTATCTACATCATATTATTATTCCAAATTTTAATATCTACAATTTATTTCAATTTATAGTTTCAGAGTGAAATATTGTTGTCAAGAAAAAGTAACGTCAACGCTATCCCAAATTAAATGGTAAGTTTAATAATGGAATGTTTTAACCGTTAGTATTTCTTCAAACTTCTTTTTTTACATTTCTCGTTCCTTCTACAGTTACCGTAATTATACAGTAGATAATTACAAGTTTTCACTTATTGTATATCATGAACAATTAATTGATAATAAATCTTGCTACAAGCTTTCAAAAAGACGTTTTCAACAACTTAGATCTTTAAATATTTTTATGTTCACGAATACAAAATTAAACTACTCCACATCCAAACTTCCTACATAAACGTTCTCGAACAGTTAGTTCCAGTACATAGTTACCGAACGTTATGTAAAATTGAAGCATTAAAACGTCGGACTACGCCCCCGGTACTACGACGGGCTGACCCTATTCAACGTGCTCTTATTCTGACACCGGTCGATATTCCGTTGCTATGCTGTGGAGTTTAAATAAAGAATAATTTGTCATTTGTTTTTCAAGCCAGTAATATTTAGTTAGTAAATT
This sequence comes from Trilocha varians, assembly GCA_030269945.2. Taxonomy (NCBI): domain Eukaryota; kingdom Metazoa; phylum Arthropoda; class Insecta; order Lepidoptera; family Bombycidae; genus Trilocha; species Trilocha varians. The sequence continues at coordinate 3,959,671 of AP028259.1, forward strand.
GTAGTATAGTATAAATAAGTATCTTTTCAAGCATTTTCAACCACGATATTTAATTAATTGAGTTGTCTCGATATTTCAACGTTGTTGCAAACGTCATGATCACGAGAAGACTGGATACTGCGGGGCGATTTAAGAGCAAACAAATCTGTCTACCCTCTTTCTCGTTCGCTTTTGGTTCGTACCACTGGAACTCGAACTCACATCACGACACAACACACTCACTGTATCTACAAGACTCTCTGAGCATGAACCCTTAGTGACTGTTGTGCACTGGATTGCACATACTCGATAATCTGAAGCCGTCACCCCAGTTAAAAGTGCTATGTCTTGAAATCTCGATAGCTTCTTTAATCATCCTTGGTACGTAACGCCGTTCAGAAGATAAATACCCGTTGAAAATGCATGAAAGTATTATAGAAAACCGCGAGTGTCTGAATAAGTTAGCATAAGTATCGTTTTTCTGTCAAATGTAAAATAACAGAATACATATCCTTATTAAAGTTTTTGTAATAAAATTTGTACATTGACCTTAATTTTCGGGGTAGTTGTCTTTCATATAAATTTATACTTGTATGACCTCTAACTCACAGACTGGGAGACTAACGAGGTCTACCTATTTTCGATATGTATGGAAATCTAGACATAGCTAATGAACATTACTATGATTTTTATTTTAGAAAGCAATGCTTACTCAAAAAGGAGAACTTCGCTTTGTCTTTCTTTTGTCCTTCGTTTTGTTGAACTTCACAGTTTTCGTACCTATTTCTTTTGTGTTAGTGAAATATTATATCGCGAATTTCAGAATCGGAAGATATAACAGCCATTTGGACCGGCACCAACTGAGTGCCTTTGGGTCCAATTAACATGTTGATAATAAAACTAGCGGAAGCTTCTCTTTATGTGGCTTGCATGTTGTCTGCGTTGTTTTACAATTAATGTATGAATTTTATTTAACACATAAATGTTTTCCAATTTTCAATATTTCTAAATATCAGGTCATGATATTTAGTCGTCCTTTACTTAGGCGGGTGTTGATTTTGAATGTTCGGTTTTGTTTTTACAAACATTAAGTGCTCCAAAAAAATATCAATGATGGAGACAGTGCAAAATGATTAAAGTTGCGTAAATGTATGCATTTGTTGATGGACCAATTCTAAAATAAATAAAAAATGGTCACAAAAAAAAATCGAAAAATAAAAAAATAAAAAATATAATTAATAATTTTTCTTCAAACACTTGCTGAAATATTTCACGAAGTCTCTTTCAAGACAATGAACCAATGTTGGTTACTCACTTATTCAAATAGACAGTATTTTGCAAGCTTGCCAATAACCGTTTGTACCAACACGAATATGGACAAACATAATTTCTATTCAACATTGGATTACAGAAGCGAGCCGTGCCAACCAATACATTATGTTGGCCGATGCCCAAGCGAGCATTGCATTAGTGTTCAATTAATGGGGCTTTAGGAAACTGCTTCTATTCGGCTCTAAATCGAAATGCAATCCTATTTTCGATTTTTAGTTGTTTTATTGTTACTTTCAACACTTAATTCTTTTTTACACAGGCATTACGTAAGTAGGTATAAAAAATGGAATTTTCAAAACATCATTGATATAATCTTGAAACATAAAAACTATTCATTCATTTCCAAAGCACAATTTTACCTGACACTATCGCGAACGAATATTTCGAAATCAAATATTCTGATCGAACGAAATAAATTGTCTTGCAAATCTATGCTGACGATATTACAATAAACATCAGAAAGCAATTTTGTCGGTCGGATATTGGAGCTGAAATAAACGAGGAGTTTCGGAACGTGTTGTGAGATATCGAAGCATTCCACACGAGATTGTGTCTGTTTACTGAAGACGGAGTGAAGATTGAGGGCAGAAATGTAAATAAGGATTAATAATATAAACCATGTATTTGGATTGCAAGTGTGATGTGTGAACGTATTTTCTGATAATGGCTACCCTACGAATCCTACTTAAGTATTCATGGTCCAAGGAAAGGCTTGAATACATTTTCTCGAGAAACATCTTGGCTCTCGCATAATGAAGGTTGATTCAATTACAGAACCTCTTTTGTTTTTTCTCTTTGCTAAAATAAAAAATGTGATGGAATGTACACATTCTTTGCTCACTGTACTTTGTCGATTTGTATTGTGGAGCGTGCTTCCGACACAACAGCGGGGACCCTCGCCTCACCCCTTGCTCGCGGGAAAGAGCCGACAAGGTCTATTCAAATATCCCCTGTCTGTTCACACCCTCCCCACCCGCCAGCGCCTCGCAGTCTCGTTCATATTTCGTGTCCCTATTTTGCGCAGCATCCCCGGGACCCGGGCGTTGCTGCGAGACTTCGTAACGTCGTAATTGCTTCAACCAGCACCAAAATGTAAGTCTTATGTCTGTGTAATAACGTTGTGTTTTATTCGATTTCAGCTGTGGATCTGGGTCCGAATTGATTTCGGTTTCTCTGCCTCCCGATGCCCGGAATAGGGGCTGAGATTCAGTACAAGTAGCGTGTAGGGGCGCGGCTCGCCGCAATGTTGAACGCAACTCGGGCCTTGATCATCACTAGACTGCGAGCTCCAGCCAGAATTGAAAATTCAAGAAGGTTCCACTCATGAAAATTTTACAAGGTTAGTACTTTTTAAATTTGAAACACAATTAAGGTTGTTGAGAATATTTTAAGCGTTCTCGAAGTGTTTGCGGTTGCGTGAGTTAGCTTCCGTTGCGCGTTGAAAAGACGCCGTCGTTAAGTGGCTATGACCATTTTAGCTCGAACTTCCGATATATTCAATTTCAGTTTTGGAATTATATTTGTTGTTTCAGTATTTAAGTAACGTTTTTTATTGATAATTTCAGAAAGTTCGAGTCTAGTAGCCTTGGCGGTAGCGGGTGATCAGGTAAAGTATGATTTTTTATTTCGTTTTTGTTATTATTTTATTTGTTACTGATTTTTTTTAACTATCGTTACTTTTGAATATAAATACTTTATACCACCGTATTTTATTAAAATTATAATTTTTTGACTAAGGTAGCTTATTTTTTTGTAAAATTAAAATTTTATAAACAGTGTAATTTTTTCGATTATTAAAACAATAACTATATTATTTATTACTAACTAATTCAAATATTGTTAGATTATTTATGTAATTTTACAAACTAGTAGGGGTGTGCAAATATCGTTCGAATCGAATCGAATAATTCGATGATTCGAATATTCGAAAAATTTCGAATAATTCGAAAAGTTTCGAATATTCGTCGAATTTCGTAGTTTGTAGGGTGTGCGAATAATACGTTAGTTCGAATTATTTGCACACCCTACAAACTAGCAGTAAATAGAAATAAGTAAAATAAGTAATTATAAAACGGTACATAGGTAAAGGTAATCACCCAATAAAAAAAATTTAGTTGTATGCAATGTTAAAGTAGCTAATAATAATGACAATTTTAAAATTTTCTGCACTTTACATAAATGTAAAATATATAAAATGAAAAATATAACTCTGATTGACATACCCAAATACCCAACTAATACACCCAATTTGAGTCGAAATATTTAAACTCTCGTAAGTCAGAATAGTAGTATACATAAGTTAAATAAAAAACCAGTTACTATTTACTTCTCTTCGTACTTTCTTCTTCCATCAATCAATTGCTACTAATAAATAAACAAGAAAAGTATAAAATGACATAAAATTTATATTACTTACACCACACAACCATCTTAATATTTATATTATAAAAGTCTATTACAAAATTCCATATGAAATCGTTTTTATTATCACAAACAAGATAATAAAAAAGTGAATTTACTTGTTAAAAATATGAAATCATGAAATTAATCTTAAAGCAAATATTCCAAAAAAAAAAAAATTGTCAGAAATATAACTAATTAATGAAATACATATATCTAAATTAAAATTATAAAATTAACCATTTCAAAAAATGACAAAATTATATCATACGTAAAAATTATAAAATTAACAAATCTTTATTAACAAAAACAAAAAAAATCTCAAAGTAATAATATTTTTTTTTTTTGAAAAACACATAAAAGTTAATCCACTCTAGAATGTAACTCTCTAATCACATTTTATGTCGATTCACGCGTTACCCTCCCCCGGGGCTCATATTTATCCCGCACACGAATACCAAATAAGAATTTATATGTAGGTACTTATTAAGTCGTGGTGGCGAAGTGGTTGAAGCGCTTGCCTTTTGTACGGAAAGTTGCGTGTTCAAAACTGGCTCTGCACCTCTATTTCTAATTCGATATCCGTTAATCATACATAAAATCCTTAGAAAATATGTGAAGTATTCAATCCGCATTAGGCAAGCGTAGACTATGCCTGATCCCTCTACTGAGGAGAACTAAACCCAGCAATGGGCACTAATAACTTGTAACAGTAGGTACACTATTTATTAAAAATAACGGTCTTTTCCCTAAACTTGTAAATGAAACGTCGGAATTACCATCGCGCTTAATCTCACTTGAGTCAAAGCTTAAATCCGACGGTTTTCGGGATCTGTATATTAAATGATATGTAAATCTCAGTCGATTTGCTGTTATGAATAATCGTGACAACGCTTAGGGGTTTAATAAGGGTTTAATTAGGATTAGCATTCAAATGGACGTCGTATATTACTTAGTTCGGATCAAAATTTATATTTCGTAGGTCGGAAAATGGGTGGTTTACCCTATATAGTTTACGATTTGATGTAATGTATCGAAGAACTAAAAATATCGGTAACTACTGTTGATTTATTTTTAATATTACCTAAAATGGCTAGAAGTTTTACAATTTTCAATGAAGTGTCGTGGATATCATTCATAGTTTGCACCTAGGGATGTTGTACACTGCAAATAGGGTAACCCAATGTTTGACACAACCACGATTTATAAAAATAATCAAAGCGAGACGTAAATTGGTCAGTTAGGCTAAAATAAACAAAAATAAACATTGTTGCTAATAAATGAATAGTATCCAGTACATATTATTTCACTATTCGAACCACAGTTACAAAGTCTAAAATTAACACTAAATCATAACACAAAGGCTACCCAATTTCAATTAAAACCTTACAACTATCTCGTAAGTTACGGGTCCGACAACACATGTAACAAACAGTTTCCGCCATTACAAAGAGCTTGTTTCGCCACGATTGCCGCCGCCATTCATTACAGAAGTTGGTTGGGGAACGCCAGAGGGCCGAGATTAATACACCATACGGATAAGCACAGGGTCGTACTCAGTTTTATGGGAAAAAATGTTTTCATTGTATTTTTTTGTATATCTTAAGCGTCAGGAAGAAGTGAACGAATTTAGCGATTTTTAGCACTGATAATTTTATTTTAAAATCTTCTACGGACATCTTATTGAAGTCTCTGAAACGATTTATCTTAAGTCTCAACAAAAATACAACAACATGTAGGTAATATCGTAGAAACTTTTTCGCCGAGTCCGGACCTGTACTAATTTAATACTTTAGGGATCATGGCAAATACTTAATTCTCGGTCGGACAGTGATGTTACTGAGACAATTTGATAAACGTGGCGCTTACAAGCCTCGAAGGAGTCTTTTGTTGGTGCCGAAAAGAATAAGATCACGCCATCTTGGATTTTCTCGTTTGTTTCTTATTAGACTTGTTTTTGTTACAGTAAAAGATGGCTCCGTTTAATATAATCTTGTTATTCTATGGATATTGAAATAAAGATTGGGAAAAGTAATATTCTTTTGTTGGGATCGTGATGAGATGATTTGTTATTGTTGATAACGGAATATTTCTTTAGATATAAGTTGATATCGTTTTAGTTGTTTGTTTTTCTAGCGGTCTAAGCATTCATTATAATAATGCAGACTCAGTTCATACTAAAAGTATATCCGAGATTTTCGTCAGATGTACCAAATTAAAGAAATAAAAAAGTCACATTGGCTTAAAACAACAGCACAAGTCTGCAATTTAATGTTCCTAAACCATTAAAACATTTTATTACCTATGAGTATGCAATATAATAATTAAATTAAATTAATTTAATTAGATCACCAAAGATTAGATTTCCACTACTATCTAATATCTATAACATCAAAAAACATACTCATCTCCAGAATGGTGCTTAATAATGGGTAATCAACCCATTTAACGACAGCAAAGACACTACTAGAGGATAATAATAATACTATTACTCTCACAATACCATCAACGCCATTACACTAAAATTTTATAACACCAGTAAAACTTGAGACGTGTAATAATATTGGTATAACAAGGAAAATGAGAATAAGTAATGGTCTCAATAAGTCAACCTTAGATATAATTACCTTGTGTTTTAATATAATTGTGTAAAAATAATGTTCTATTATTGTAATGTAAAAACATTTTGGTAAAAATATTTTTAAAAATGTTACGATTTGAAACGGTACAACTTTGAATGGAACTTATATATTTGATTTAAGACAAAATCTGGCCATTTTACTCAACATTCTAACCTTTGTTTTTATTCTACAGGGTTTAGTCTTGATTTTTGCCGATTTTGTTAGCTCGGTTTTCAGACAAATCAAGCAATTTACGAAAAATCTGTGAATGCAGTATTATTAAACATCAAAAATAAAATGATGTTTCGTTTCAGCAAAACATTCTACCTCTAATAACTAAGGTACTTCCCGTTCATGTCGCATAGTTTTGGGACACCCTGTATATGAGTGACCGTAGGGAAATATTAGTTCCGTGTTATAAAACTACTAAAAGCTGTATCCAACATCAATAAAAAGAAAAGATAAAAGCTCAGCTGTATTAGAAGCCTTCTTTTCCTTTACTTTACCAAGGATTGATCTACGGTCCACCCACGCAGACTTCATTTCCTACATCGATCGGGTTACCCTTATACTATCCATCATTCTATACAGATATACGTCTTTCTGGATATTAAGAGATTTATAGATTACTCTTGTCCGTAATCGGGGGACGATTGATTGGGCATTAACGTTCAGGTTTGTCGGTAGTCGATGCGATTAATGGTTTGTTTTGCTACTATTCGATGGGCAATCGAACAACTTATTTCGCTAGTGAAAGAATTATAGGTTAATGATGTACGAAATAGATGCATAGATAAGTAAATTTTCATTTTTTTATTAATTAGAATAATATGGAAATCCTCTATGTATTTACAGTATTTGAAGTTCATTGCATCTCGTTATAGTCTGTAGCCGCATTTAGATACCTAACTAAGTTACCCAACCAAGTTTTAGGCATCGCACTAAAGTAATCAGTCCCTGTTGAAATTATGACCAAAAAAAGGACAGTTCAAAAGCATTTAACTTCTTTCTATCGGTTTTTCGTAGAAGCAAATTAAATAATACCAAGACAGCAAGAGTCCTATAAAGCTACCATCTTCCCTGTGAATTTCTGTTCCAATTCCAAAACGAAATTAGTACATCATTCGAACATAATTAAATTTACCGATCCAACGGATTTATTTCCGAGTACAATCGTGCACGGAATTCGCCCTCGAGTAGTAGTCTAATACATATGCTAATTTACGATAGCTCCTCGGAATTATAGATGTCGTTTCGAGCGCGATATTACAACCCTCTTCGTTCTCTGGTCGCCATTTTGGATTTCGATTCGACGCGCTGGTTTAATTAGATGCAGTGAACCAAAATGTTATGTACGGTGAATAGTCGATACAAATTATAATATAGATTGCCAAAATATTGGTTTTGGTATGATTTATAAATTTGAGCGATATTTTGTAATTTAAGAACTGTAAATATATTATATAAATGTATATTATGTAAAGAAAAATCTTGAGTAATCTCAAAAGACGATAATAGTAAGTGAGCAGAAATGTAATATGATTCTTATATTTTTCCTATGAACGAGATAAGCTTATACTTTTTACGAGTATGTCTTTATTTATATTCGATATCGTTTATTATATGGGCTTTATGAAGTGACATAAGTCTAGTATAATAAATATCATTTACAAAAATCAGGTTTGAAGTAATTTCGGTTTCTTTAAGAATATTTTTTTCTACATTGTATATTGTTATTAACGCAAATAAACTAAAAAGCATAAGTAAGTTAAATTAGATTGAGAATAGTGTATAAATTACTTCAACAAAAAGTACAAAGTTGCACAAAACCATTTTGATAAAATATAAAACACCAAAAACGTCTAATTAATGGATAAGAATTTTAAATTTAAATGCTTAAGCTAATTTAAATGGTCTTAGAGTACAAACAAAGTATCTACATAATTTACATTCCATTGTATTTATATCTCATAGACATCAGACAAAGGAACGAGCTGGCGTTATGCAAATGCAATTTAAACTAACAGGACTCTAGGGCATCTCGCACGACTGGAATTATCTCTGTTGAATATAAGATCTTATGTTTATAGTTATATGTATGTATATTGTTATGTTATTACAGTACTGTGTACTCGTTTCGAACGTCGTCGTTGAAACATTGACCTTAAAACTTATTGCATCTTTTATATATTTTTTCTATCTTTATTTTGTGTATCTTCTGAAAAGAAAACTAAATTATAATGTGAAACACATATACATTTTTTTTTTACCAACGACATTTAGAAATCTTCTAACACTAGATTCCGAGAAATAAATGAAGCTAAAATAAAATTATGGCGTAGAAGCTGTATACTATAAATTTTTACAGACAATAAACAGACCTAATACCGTAGTGTTTTAGTTAAACATGGCGGCGCTAAAAGGGATTATTGTTAATCCTCGCTCGGAATTGCACAGAGCAATTTCAGAGACAAAATCTGCATTGTTTACGACAGAATGCACAGCTAATTAATTAGTCCTTGTGCTACAGTTTATGGCTGAATTTAAATCCAGCGACAATTTTGGCTGAAGTAAATTGAAATTTATTGCACTTCTGTACGTGACTGCCCTTTTAAAAACGTTTTTATTCTTACTAAAAACTTGTACTCGGGGCGTATTAAAGTCTACTTTATTTTACAGACAATAAGACTTTTCGGCTATAAACAGTGGAGTCGACTATTATTCGTACATTCTTAGCATTTTACGCCCTAACTCAACCTAAATAAAGGCGTTTTTACTGCAGCAATTTGGCCATAAAAAGTCTAGACTTTAAAGCAAAGACAAAGACCATTACGGATGAGTTTTATTTTTATCCTGAAGAAGAAGTCCGTTTAATTTACCTCGAAGGTTTCCTTTGAATTAACTTTCGAGAAAAACAATTTCAAACTTGTTTTTCAGACGCTGTTCGTAGCTTTTGTTTTGAAGTAGATAAATTTTAGATTGCTTTTTAAATTTTGGTTGTGTTCGCTTTTTCGTTAAAAAGTTTAAGTAACAAGTTTCTTTGTTTAAGATTATTAAAGAAGGGGTTTTAGTTTATCATGGTTTAATATTTTGGTCGTCTTCCAAGGTGCTTTTTTTTGTTTCTCGAATTAATGCATGAATGTACATGTTCATAATACTGTTTAATATTGACAATATTGACTTATTTATGAAATAAATAATTTGAATTTAATATAAAAAAGATCAAATGTCAGCTCTATTATTATATTTGTAATGTATTTCATAATTCATTTAAAAAAAGTTTTTAAATACAAAAATCTCAACGATGGGAAAAAAATCTTTTAAACTCTTAGAAACAGCCAATCTAAATTTTATTTGAACTCCACGAGACTGTTAACTTGTTCCAATCGCAATATTTCGGGAAACGGCAGTAATCTTGATAAAACGGAGCTCCCTATAAAATATTCAAATACGGAGAAAGACGGTTTCATGCGTCCCATATGATACAACCTTATTCGAGATCTCGTCTTATATGTATCAGGGTCGGATTCAAGCATTATTAAAAAAAAATCATTTCGTAGTAATATTATAATGCATGTTTATTCAATTGGAATAATTTTCAAGTTACAGAATTCATAACTTACTGGTACAATGAAGAACACTTTAAAATTACATTATAACTAAATGCATATGGATGAAATAAATAACACATCAGTATTCTGTTATACTACTTCACATATGTTTTATAACACAACTTACACAATTTTTGGAACGAAGTTCCTTATCGCGCGTTGTGAAAGGGGCGACGGAAAAAATTCTTACGAAAAGTTGTCACGACACTTTTTTGTTTTAGATGATTATCACTAGATGGCGCTGTGATCAAAATCTTTTAAAACACGTTCCTTATCACGCGTTACGAAAGGAAATATTTTTTATAAGATATCTTTTAATCGAAAGGAACTTCGTTCTATTCGGGTGACCCATCAAGTTTTTTATAACGATCTTGGATAGTGTCCAAATGACTTTTAAATTATTGATTATAATTACTACTAATAGTAGAGGAGGCGACGATGCTAAATGGGGATTTACTCGAGCGTTGAAGAGACCTATTGGGATGCAAAGCTTAGATGATAAGAAGAAAAAAATGTTATATGACATATACCTTTACATCGGTGGGGAAAGGGGCTATAGATTTTTAAATATGTAAAAAAAAACTGTTGCATGGACATCCTCGAGCGCGTCAGATATTGATAGCATCAATGCTCTACGTATTTTTAATAACGTACGTATGTTAATCTGATCATTTGCGTGATGCGTGTGTATGTATTTAAAGGTTGAAAATGAAAAAAAAAAAAAAAATTATCGAGCGCGTCAGATTTTCTAAGGGAGTGTTAAGTACACCAAAAAAAAGCTCTCATTCACTAATCTGACGATTTCGATGGGACGCAAACTCGCGGCCATTTTCATAATGTGCAAAAAAAAATCGCCATTTTGAAATACTCAAGCGCGTCAGATTAAGATATATATGGTTCATCTTTATGTTCTAAACGTACTGTCTCATAATCTGACGATTATCTAGAGGGATTCGCCTGATCTGACAAAAAAAAATAGAAAAATGGTTCACTTTAAAGCCATCCCTGCAACTTCCCGCTAATTCCATTCCTGAGTTCAAAGAAATAATATTTCTATGCATTTGAGCTCTCCCAGCTCGAAAGTCTGATAGAAGTTTCATAGAACACTATTTTTGGAATTTTCAAACCGCAATAACTTTCGAATGGATCAACCAATTTTAACGCGGTTGGCACCATTCGACGTAGTTTTATCATCCTCATAAGTAATTTTGATCGACTCACAAATTTCGGAGATAAATTTCGGAATCCCGAAAAACACTTTTCGGGTTTCTATCGTTCACGATATCTCTCGAACGAACCTTCCCTGGACTTCTACGAATATTTCAAGATTAAAATAAGCCAAATCGGTTCAGTCTTTCTCGAGTTTTAGCGAGACTAACGAACAGCAATTCATTTTTATATATAAGATTTTTGTTATTTTGGCTTGCGGAAATCGTCAGATTATATATTTTTTATTATTCTTGAATTATTTCCTTCAAAATAAAAAAAAATTGAGCTACGCTCGAGAATGTCGAGATGACGTTTTTTTTTTACAACTTTGTTACCGTCTCCTTTTTTTACGTCACTCTCAAATTGTCAGATTATTGGAATATACACTTTTTAGGATGTAATTAACTCACCCTACCTTAATCTGACGCGCTCGAGAATTTCTGATCGTCAATTTTTTTTTACTAATCTGATCCTGTATCCTTCACGGGCGGCCTTAGATATGGGCCTCATATTTTGTGGAGGTACTTAACCGGGTACAAGGTACCCCCTGTATATTAATCTGCCGCGCTGTAGTAAATCCCGGAATCCCCGCTTGGGCTCCTCTACTATAACATTTACTTGCCTCTCACCCCTAACATATTAATTATCTGACGAAACCATTAATTCGTGATTTATAATAAGCTTACCAACATCCAGCCTCTATACGTTCAATAAATTGTGGTTTGGCTCCGAGCCAGGGATAGATACATCTCGCCGCGATATTTACTCTGAAATACTCTGATTCGACTGGTCTATGTACTTTATAAGGCTTCAATGAAAATACTAGCTTTTCTATATTGTTAGTCATGTGACTAAAGCAGTAAAATCAAAAAGAAGTATTTACATAATTTATTATTTGATTTCATCAGCTCTTTGTTAAGTTACTAGAATCGTTTAAGTACCTACCTACTGATGCAGTGCTTTGACTTTTAAACACTATCTCCAATTTTTTTATTCTAATTGTATTATAAGTATTTTATATATATCACGTCGGGGTCACCACTTTCGGGACGGAAACTTTATGTTAATCACGTTCCGATTAATCTCGATAAATGGTTGAAATAAAACCAATAGTTTAAAACATTACGTTTCGTATATTATTTCGTAATTAAAGGTCCTGTCAGAACGATGACATTTCTTATTATTTTTTCTTCTACCAACAAGGAGGTTCTTACATATAAAGAAAAATGCAACCTTCATGGTTGCTACATCAGTAAAATTAATTGGGAATAAAAGAGAATAGAGAAAATTTCCGTCTCCTGTTTACTTAAATAAAACTTTACAATATTCAATTTAGTTGAATTTTCGTTCAATCTCTCTACTTATTGCGACACAGATTTTCATATTCTGCTCAACAAAGTACATGTCTAAACTTAACTCATTACTTAGAATATTAAGAGAAAAGTTCTGTATAATGATACCAAGTTTAAATGGTACGTAAAATTTTTAGATCCACGTTACAGACAGTTTCGGGTAACATAATGTTACTAACTGTACTTGTTACTTTAATTAAGTACGTTTTAATGAGATCGTGAGATTTTCTCTAATTAGAACTACAATGGTATTCTGCGTGTTTCGTTTCGTCTTAAAGAACTTTTAAAAATTCTAGTAAATGAAAATTGTCAATTTATATAATATTTAGTGAAATATGCACGGTATTTTCAACGCAGTCACATTTTAGTCACATTAGTTGTATAAGACACAACCATAATATTAGCATTCTGATTACAAGATCTTTTTCTGGTATCATCCAAATTGTATAATACGTAAATTGAATTTTAATTTGATTAAGTTCAATATGTAACAAAGGCCATAAAAATATACCAATATCTAATATTTTATCGTAAACCCAAAACGATAAAGTACCGCCATTAAATCAATCGTACAAATACGAAATGTTTGGATATTCCAAATATATTGGAAGGTTGAAGTAACTTTACGTCAGCATATTGAAACGTAACATTTGTTATTGAATGTTTCAGGGACCGTGGAATAAATGAAGAGGTACGTGTATTGGTAGGTATGACTTTATGTGAGTATCGTATATTATAAATGCGAATTTGTGATAGTTATAGAAGTTATTGTGTGGATGTTTGTAACTTTTTTAAGTTAAAATGTGTTATTATGTGAAGTGAAATATCATAATAATACATTGGACTAGTAGGTTGATGTATTAGGAGGTTCAATTAGTAATAAATTTAACATTATTAAAGGTTTAAGTTCCATTAATTTTTCGCCTAAAAATACACAGTAGCATCGTAATCATCGATGATTTTTGAACAACGATTACTCATCTTTCAAATGACATTCAAGATTTCTCCGCACGACCAAAATTGAGGGAATTTCAAAGTTCAAATTAATTATCAATCTCGGATGTTTTCAACTAATTTTCATATCGACATCCAACTCGTTTTATCGACGCGGCCCAGCTCCAAACTTTCCCCAAAGAGACGTTGTTTGCTCCGCAGCGCAAGATTAATGATCGTAGGACACTGAGAACTTGAAGGGAGGAAAGGGATTTTGCAACGTAATATGGATAACAGATCCTTTTAGCACTGCTTCGTCTTGTTTGGGTTAATTGGTTCCGGATTCACATGGCCTTAAAGTGCACAAATTAAACAAATCGTTTTATGGCCAATGTCAACCAATATTTAGTCTTGTTAATTAGTTTTTCATTCGTTTCATCAGAAAAAGTTTTGTTATTAGACCTAGCGTAATACCTAACATTCTGACAAAAGGAGTCAAACTATTGCCTAAACTTCGATGTTTCGACACTCTCCTAATATAGATAATAAAGCTCGTTTATTTCACCTCAGCTTAGAGTTAAATTAATGATGCTTCATTTGATCCTGTTCCAACTAGGAAAGTTTCCACCGCCATTCATTTACAACTAATTCACTATTAACGGAACCTTAATGGAACCTCGAGTTTCTAATTCAGTCTAAAGGCAGATTAATGAGCGACTAACTATTTCCCGGTCGAGTTACGAAAAATTACATAGATGGATCTGTTCTTCAATCGTTTTAGCTCCGTTAATCCCGGAAAATTGATGAGTCAGCCGATCGGGTGGTTCCGTAAAATGGCGGGAAACAATACTCGGCAGCCTTTCATCGTTCTTCCCCCGTGCAATTAACTGAGCCTTTTTGCGAGCCGTTTTCCTCCACTACATTATCGAGCACACAATGGTAACCATGATTTGCGGAAACGGAAGAGATCCTTTTTTACGGGCATCTCGCGGGAATTTCTTTTCGTTCGGCCTGAATTGCGACCCTTCAGCGTATTATCGTCGGATAAAAGAGATTTGTGTTGTTACACGATTGTTTGTAAATGGGATTTCGACACGAGAATCATCTTAGCTATTGTTGATGCTTCGGAAAAGCATGTGGGTAATTTATTTTCTTTTCAATACAAGTAGGTAGGTATAGTCTTCATCTTGTCTAATAATGTGTGGATAGATTACGGCCTTTTACTTTAGGAAGTTCTTAAATAAGTTAGATAATGGAAAAAATTATATACTACTAGCTGCCCCACACAACTTCGTCTGCGTCGAAAAAATAAAAAAAAAAATTAGGGGTGGACTACCCCTAACATTTAGGGGGATGAAAAATAGATGTTGGCCAATTCTCATAGATACCGGATAAGCACAAAAAATTTCAACAAAATCGGTCAAGCCGTTTCGGAGGAGTTCAAGTTCGAACACCGTGACACGAGAATTTTATATATTAGATTTATCCATAAAACACATTTACGTACAACAATAGTATGAAGACATCTCTCAAATACTTGCTATAACGTATTTTGCCTGATATACGAATGAGCTTCAAATACAAATTAATAACAGTTTCTAATCAATTATGTCTTTACATATGAACCGTATTATATAATCTGGATTTATACATCATCCAAACCGTTCTTGGCTAATGATAAATGAGTGTGGTAACGAGGTTTCAGCGTAAACGTTGTTTCAGTAATAATTAATTACGTGTAAGCTCAATAGACGGCAGCTTTTGTACGAGTAAACGATTAACATTATTAACGTATGTTACATTGATATCGGATTCGCTACAGAAATTGCTTGACTATTCAACGGTTTTCCTTTGGTAATGTTTAATGGGAATGATATTAGGTATACTACTGAATAACAGTCAGCTTCTTGTTGTTTATCTTTGAATATGATTTGATTTCTCAATTAGTATTTTGTAATTTCATTGTAAAAGGTTACCGTCTCTCTTGTATCATTGCATATACTGACTAATATATTATTGTACGTAAAATACCTTAAAAAAATCAACCATTGCCGATAAATCAGTGTCAAATCTTTGAGACATTTTTTTGCTTCAAGCGCCTCGGATGGCCCACCTGATGTTAAGTGGTCACCGCCGCTCATGACTGTCAAGATCACTGCGAGATTATCAACAAACATTCAGGGCTTTGTTAAACCTCGCTTGAAGATAGATATGTCTAAAATATAAATTTATTAAGTCTAACGTAGGTACCTGCTTGTTTTTTAGTTCTAGATCCAGAAATTGACCACTACCACGAAGATTGAAAAAAACTTAAATGGCACATTCGTGATCTACCCTGTAGATCCGGGCTTTTGTAGATTAGTTACATCAGAAGCTCGTCTCTACAGGTATCTCACGGCTGGAAGACCTCGCTACTTTAACTACAATCAAGTCAAGAAGAAGTGTGGTAGTGGGCGAAGATTTATGGAAGATTTCAAGAATTTGAAGCGATTGTATTGGTTTTTTATATGTGTGATCAAGTATCATCATCATCATCATCATCAACTTGAACTGTTTGATATAGAAAACTTCACTATGACCGGTCCTTTCAAATACAATTTATTTGCTGTCAGTGTGGACTTTATTAAGGTCTTCATCAGATTATCTATGTCATCTTCGTCATCTTGTGGGACTAATGCGATGCCTATCGCTTTTTACAAGTCTACGATAATCTATTAATAAGAGAGAGATATCTATAGTATAAGAGTTATTAATTTAAAAAAAATATTTTTTGTAGTTCTTTCTTTTTCATTTACTAATACTTGTTTGTTGTAAATAGTAAATTGCTTGTTTCATTTTATTGTTCACTTTCAGAAACTATAATTTTCACGACATTCCTGATGGTGAGTGGTTACCATTTTTCACAGCCTCTGCAGTGGAAAACTACTATCTGCCAGTCGAACAAAAATGGAACAAAGAAGATCCAATTTCAAGCGTACCAAAATTTATGCAGAATAGATTAAAAGAATTTGACGAAGTATCTGACATATTTGGTAAAATATACCACATAATGGTTTCTATGTCCAGCAGTACTAAGTTCTACATCTAATACCATGTTTGATACGTCAACGTAGAGGAGGCAAGCCCAGCGCGTAACGCGTCGCGCCGTCCCTCCAAACCCCGTGCTGGGTACTTTAACTCAGCGTCCGAACCCCGGCTGAGGCCAGAGCCTCAGCCGGGGTTCGGACGCTGAGTGTGAGCGGTTGGAGGTTTTAGTGCGGTTCAACTCCCACATACGGGGCTGGCGGGGATCAGGTGATTTCCTCCAACTGAAAAAAAAAAGCCACCACACTTGCTATTCACGGGCTCTAAAAATAATCTTCGGCATGTCTTACATGTTTCCATTTTCAGGATACCCAGTCAATAAATATACGTACGTGAATTTGTGTTTTATTTCAAATCTATCAGGATGCTTTAAAATAGGTCTATACAGACAGGCAGCTGATATTTTTTGAATCTGAACGTAGTATTAGTAAAGTTGGAATCGATACGATGGAATATCTGTCAGCTTATTATATTCCTTAAATCGTGCAAGTTGTTCTTAAGAATAACTAAGTAAAAAGCTAAAGTTTAGTAAATTATTTTAAAAAGTCACTTTAATTAGGAATATTATAACATTTCCTATATTCCTTTCCTTTAATCTGACTGTTGGCAAAAAACGGACAGTAACTTTACTGTTGCTCTTAGACATGTAATAAATAAAAAATAAAGGAATTTTACACATATACACATTTGGTTGACTGGTAGAGAATGCCTTCGGCATTAAGTCCGCCATTGTACCATTTGTGCATGAAGTTGAATAAATAAATAAATAAATAAAATATATGTAGCTACTAAAATATACCCATTTTACTACTTTTTAACTAAATCTATATCTTTAAAGAACATAATTCTATGTAAAATTTTAACCAAGATAGTTGTTGTCAAGGACTTATAAGGTCCACTTTAGGACCTAGGTATCCTATACTAGTTTTCCAAATGTATAAACATCTAAGGTAGGTACTTTAACTTAATATCCCATTGTCTACATAAGTTTTAGATAAATTTCTTTAAACACTCGCGGTTATCTACATCACTTACACTATTACTAAACGGGTTCTTACCACGATTATTTTTAGCCGCTCAATTAAATATAATCGTGGTAAGAACCCGTTTAGTAATAGTGTAAGTGATAAGTTTTAGAATTGTAACTACCGAGGAGCTTTGTATATCATATTATTAATGTACCGAAGATTCGGACCTATATTAAACATTACATTATTAGGATACCTATTATGTGTATTATTGTGTATCAATTTTCCAATAAAATTAATTTGAAATAATGTGTTTTATTTATTTATATTTAATATAACTTTAGTTTTACAATGAATTACTCTCAAGATTGGATCGAACCAAATTATTTTTCTTTCTTCTTTCTTTCAAATTATCTTTCTTTTTACAAGTTTTATATTAACTTGCACTAGATGTAACTATGTCAGTTCCTATGGAATCTTACAAGCTGAATTTGACAAACTTCCCAGTTTCCGATTGAGCTGATATTTTTCATGCAGATGTATATCGCGTGACAATACAATAATATGAGAAAATGGCGCTGATCTCATGATGGATTCGGAAGGTGGTCTTAAGAACTCTTGCGCTAAAGAAAATAGACCCGTCGTGTTTAGGTTATTTGTATTAGCTAGTACTAGTTCATGATATCCAGGATCTTAAAAGCTTGTATTTAAAAAGTTTTCTTTATATTAAATTATTCGTCTATTATTTGACAAACAATTTTTTATAATATTAATGCAAAAATTTAACTATTGACAAAATGTTGAGAGCATAACTGGTTTATACCTAGAACATTTCTAAAGAAAAACACTAGATTATTCAACCGTTGATAGACAATCATACCACCTGATGGTAAGTGATAACCGTTGCTCATAGCTCCTGAAACGAATGGGGACACTACGTTCTACCGTAAGTATAACTCTTCTCAAACCTCGGTTAAAGAAGGACAAGTTAAGCTCATAAATCTGTTTTTTTGGGAACGGAAAAAAATCTTACGAAAAGTTGTCACGACACTTTTTTGTTTTAGATGATTATCGCTAGATGGCGCTGTGATCAAAATCTTTTAAAACACGTTCCTTATCGCGCGTTACGTTAGAAAAAAATTATAAGATATCTTTTAATCGAAAGGAACTTCGTTCTATTCGGGTGTCCCATGACACTTCTCAAGTTTTTTTTCTAAGAGTGACGTCGTATGCATAATTATTATCAAGATGGGTGATTAATGTTATCGATCATAATATTAAGTTCTCTCTCCCAGTTTCTTACTCTGAGCCATCTAAAAAATCAATAATGTGAAACAGTGTGTAGAGTGGCAACATTTACTAAAACTATTGCCATTTACAAAAAAATATATTACTAAATCGACTTAATAACCGAAGCAATAAAACATTATAATTTATATGTAAGCTACATATATATATGTAAATAATTAATACTGTTAAAAATACTAACATTATTTATTTTAACATTTACAAGTTATGCTACTCGATACTAGATGGCGTTAACCATTTCCGGTTTTCCAGAAATGTTCAATGTATCACTAAATATATCAACGACCACTAGATGGCATTAGTATCCCTTGGTTAGTTAGTAAACATAAACTACTTAAGTTATTTTAAGCCTGTTTTATAGAAATTTAATTACTATAATATACAGGGTGGATCTGTAACTTTGTCCCAGCTGATGTGGGGTCAATGACCTGTTTAAATACAACTTACCACCATTTTTATTTTTTGGACCAGTTAATGTACGACTATCTTTACGGACTTCCATGCTATGACGAAAAAAATTTTTTTATCCAATTTCTAAAATAGAAATGGGTCTAAGTTTTATTTCAACAAGTCATTCACCCCACTTCAGCTGGGATAAAGTTACAGATCCACCCTGTATATCTCTTCTCTCTTTCTCATAGTCAGTTTCACCAATGCTGAAGGTCGTGTTATATAAAACAGAATATTCTCTTTGACGAAGTTTTTGAATTTTTCGACTTATTACTAATACCTACTCCGTGTCTGTTTGCGGTAGTTAAGTAAAGGTAACAATTTAGTTAGACGAGCCGCAATTCGCCGGCCCCTCTTCGGAGGAGACCTGAGCCCCACAGTGGGCAGTAATGAGTTGTTACAGTACAGTACAGTACTTCGCCGTCGACAAATGGACGAAAAACCTCATCGATTCAAAAGTTCGCGTACGTGTTCGAATGTAGTAGGTACTGACTGAATAGTAAAAATACATTATATTATTATCTCCTATTAAATATTATTTTATCAAAACTATCAGGTTTAAGTATCATTCTGAATCTACTGATTTCGTATAAAAGTGACAACTAAAAGATAGCCGAATGCTGACGAGGATCTGCAGGACAGTAAAGATTTATTCACTATGAACATACATCATCTAATCGGTACAAATTAAATGAAACGTCCAAACCGCAATATGATAATAGATAAGAGTATTGGTCATTGTCCTTACACGTCAAAACAGCATCCGCTATCCACGATCGCAAATATACGACCAATTTAAAAAGAAAACGAAATGATCATACCTCCATATCTGATTTAAGACAATTTAAACTGGTCGGATATCCCCGCAATCGTACGTCTGTCTCATGATAAGAATAAATCAAGTAACCTGTAATAGACCGCCCATTTTGAGTTGTTGTTATCGAACATTGATTAATAGCATGTGACAGGGCTATTTTTTAATAGTTACCTAAAAGTGTCTCCTATCTAGACTGAAGTGTCACGAAATTTTATTTATATAGAGCTGATAAAAGAGATTCAAGAAATAAAGTGTGCCAATATTTTTAGATGAAGTCTAGTTTATCTAGAATTAGTTCATAATATACTACACTGAATAAAACAAAAAATGCAAATGGACATAAAATATGTATCAAATTTTAAGGATTAATTGTCTTATAAGTATAGATTTAATTTACCTTGCATACCAGCATGCTGGAAAACAACTATTTTTCGGCAATAACCGTCTTTAAGCCATAGGAGTGTCAAGTAGTTACTAATTTGTTTATTACTAAGGTGTTATAATTACAATAATTATCTGCTTTTCTTTGGACATTTTAAATTAATCAGAGTTTAATGTCAAGTGGAACAGCTCTATATGACTTCCAACAAACAAGTCTCAGAAAATGTCCCCACAGTAGCTGATCGGCAGTCGAGACCACTGATAAACTGATTGATGAAAAAACCCAACTATTCTCTTGTTTTTATTGTTGAGACAACTTATCATAAAGTATTCTCTTAATTATTTAATATTTTGATTAATCTGTCGTAACAATTTTATTTTCAATAGTATTATTTAAGATAAGGTGTATAGTTGTATTTGCGACTTTTTTTCTTGAATATTGGTTGCAATTAATTTCTTCTTTATTTCGAAGTTTTTAGTACTTAGTTCAGTTTTAGACATGCGGTAGCGTGTCAAGTCAAGCTGAATACGTATTACGAGATTTTAAAATTGTTGTTAAGAGAAATGAAAAGGCCAACAGTTCAAGCTTCAAAAAATCTAAATTAAGTTATCATTGATTGCTTTGCAAAACTGTGAAATTTATCAAATAATAATTTTAAATAGACATTCATAAATATGAAGTGATCAATATAATATCGCAGTGAATCTTCAATCTACTTTGGAAGGAACGTTTCACTTAAAACTTTCTTATCAACTCCGGGTTCCTTGTTACGAGGGGTACGATTTTAGGCAAAGAATATATTATTAGGAGAAAGGCCATTTGATTTAGATAGATATTATGTTTTGTTTTAAAATGAACAGATTTTAAACCTTGAATATGACTTATGTATAAATAAATGATCATTTATAGCCATATCTACTATCCAGAATAGTAGAGGACCATGAGTACTCCATTGTGTGCATTAGAAGTCTATTTTTATTGTTAAAACAGGTACTAAATTCGTAAGTCAACTATCGACAGACAGATTGACAGATTAATTTTCATTAAAGTGCATTATGAGATGGATCATTTTTGAATGTAAAATTTGTAAAAGTATCCTTTTATTCACTGTCTACAACCTCAACATTATATTAGTTCAAAGACGATTACACAAGACGTACACCTACCACAGCTTCTCTCAGCTGCCTTCGTTACCACGTAGAAGATACCATGTAGCTAAAAGATAATCTAAACTGGATATCATCAAGAAGCTTACCTTACACGATACTTAATCGTTTCTTCATTCAAAACAGACTGGTTTTGTTTAATAAGTCTGCGATGCGAGCCGAAAATTTGCAACACTTAAATCGTCTGATTGATGTTGTCCATTTATCACTCCCCTCGTTGCGCGCTTTCTGGTACTTACGGATAAAACTTTTTAAATGGGTCACAGGGTCTCCATTTGATTGCTTCCCGCTCACTTTTTGTAATTAAAAAATTCGATTTTATTCGCATCTGTTTCAGGCACAACAGTAAACTTTTCAATTGAAATCGAGGTGAATCTTAAGAGGGAAATTGGGAACATCTTTAAGCATTTTGTATTTGAATTTCTGTGATATTTTTAGGTTATGTATTTGAGGACGATTGGCTCTACAGGAATATTTACTCTAAATAAATAGATAGAAACCATAAATGAACAAAACATAAATGAAGAGATAGAAACCTGAATTATCGAAATATTACTACTTTTCTGTCGTGCCTATTTAAATTATAATTATATACTTTATCACTATTAATTATTATTTAACTGAATGTTATGAAGCTAAAGCCCTCTGTGGTCTTGTGTAAGTTATAAATTGTAATAAGTTGATAAACATTGAATTTTTGAAAGAACTTCCTCGTACTTGTATCACTAATTCATGTACGATTGCACAACAAGAAAGTAACATAGAAAATCTTCTAGTATTGTTAGTGAAGAATGAGAAATTCTTGTTTTCTTTTCGAAAGGTTTAAAATGTGCAATTTCAATAAAATGCATATTTTTGTATGTGTAAAATAGCGATTGCAGTGATTTTTTTGGTGACTTTTGTAAGTTTTTCAAAACCTGTGATTACTTTTTAACATATTTAAAGTAAACGTTTAAGTATCACAAATTAAAGTACAGATCATAATAATTTAAGCTTCTTTACAAGTACAACATACCCAATGCTCCCAATCAAGCATTGATTGTGTGAAGTACTGTGAAGTATAACAATCTTAACAAACGTAGGTCTCTTGTCAAAATATTGACGTGACAAGAGTAAGCTCTGATGGCTCGGTTTGATGGTATCGACAGATGATGCGGAGGCGGCGCCCCCGCGCAAACATGAGATCGTAATGATAAATCAATCTACGAAATTCAAAATTGACAATCTGTTTTTTGATATAGCTCACGTTGCGCGGCCGTCTTTAATATGAGGTATATTCGTATTCTTTATCTAGTACTAGCTGGCCCGCGCAACTTCCTCTGCGTCACTTACAATTAAAAGGTAGCTATGTTCTTTCTCAGGGTCTAAAGAATCTCTGTGTCATACTTCATTAAAATCGGTTGAGAGGTTTAAGCGGGACAGACAGGAAGAGTTACTTTCGTATTTATAATATTAGTAGATAATTAATACTTTCATGCATTTTCAACGGGTTCTTACCACGATATTTAATTAATTAAGTTGTCTCAATATTTCAACGTTGTTGCAAACGTCATGATCACGAAAAGACTGGATACTGCGGGTCGATTTAAGAGCAAACAAATCTGTGTACCCTCTTTCTCGTTGGCTTTTGGGTATTACCACTGTAACTCGAACTCACATCACGACACACCACACTCACTGTATCTACAAGACTTATTATAGAAAACCACGAGTATCTGAATAAGTTTATAGTAGGGAATTAGTAGAGATTAGTAGGGATACTAATGACTAGAAAATTAACAATCAAACATAAGACTTACAAGTTTAAATAATTGTAAATTAATAATTTAAGTTTTAGAATACTGCGTTTTTTTTCACAGAAAATATACCTACATAACTAGTTCAAGTAGGTACTGTTTTACAGAAAGTAGTATCGTAGTAGTACAAACACGAATCTTTGGGGCGATCACTGTCCAACAAACTGGACATATTTTTGTCAACTCACTAAAATACGGAATTAGAGTATGTAACTTGAGAAACAGCTAGCTTGAGTTTTTCGTCAGTCCTTGCAAATACCGGAAATACGAAACAGCAACACAAGCAAATTACAAAATGTATTGAGGCATGCTTTTAGTATGAAAGGGAGTATTCATCCGTGTGCCCTACTGGCTGCCACCGATATCATTAATTTTGATTTTTTTCTTCGCTTAAATGTGTCTTTACAGACCTGTGTCAGTTGACGTACAAACTTGTGTATGGTCGGCATATTAGAATTGGAAAATATTGTACATAATAATATGTATTTTGCATTAAAGTCAGTCAGAAAAGTCAAGAAAATATTCTTCTTCTTATTTTGTTACTTAGATTTTTTTTAGATAGGTAATATGCAGTAGCTCAATTTCTAATGTAATATTGTGAAGATAAATGAAAAAGATCAACTTTAAAAGATTTTACTAACTGTTTTCTATACGCGACAATACACTGCATATTAGCATTATAAGCCATAGGTGACAGTGTCTGTTGTTCACACGCAGACTTGTATGTGTTCAATAAACTGTAAATTTTATTTAAAAACAACTTCTAAAGTTTAAATTATTAATACAATTAACATTTTAACGGTTATAATTGATAGACTGTTAGCAACCGATTACTATACAGTGTCAGCATATCAGAACTTCCTGAGTAGTGCACCCAATTCAACGTTAGAGGAACTTTTAATAATTTCTACTCCATAAATAATATTTGCACTTCAAACGGTACTCAGCTATAATTACCAGTCCTTCAGTTCCGTGCGATGTCGCGTTCGCGGCCGTATCGAAAAACTTTTAATTTAGCCAAGTCTCCATTGTGATTCTTTTAAAAGGCTTCAAGTATTGTATGCATTTAACAAGAAGCTCCGGTGACAGTTATTAATGGTTTTCCTACTATTTTTCTCGGCTGATGTAAAGGATTTCTGTTCGATACCGTACTCTTTGTTGCGTTGTGTACGAAATACGTGAAAAATACTAAAAAAGTCGAGACGTTTGTCGCGATTTTGACAAAACATTTAATTTTCGTCTATTGTAGAACTTAAGTGAAAAAACGTTAATGATCTTTAATTACTTTGGTGTTTTTGTCTAATATTCCGTAAAAGACTAGAAGTCACAACTTGTCCTTCAAAATTAGATTATATTATGTACCTACTAAAACTCAGCAATAGTCTGTAAAATGTGCTGTTGTTATTTATTTTTCTGGCAGAAAGAGGCTCTAAGCGGAAATGCTATTGGACCATATTTTTCTAAATACACATTTATCTTCTCATTGACCATATATTTTTATTTCCTTAGACTTAAGGCTTGAAAAATGTAAAGAGGTAATTGTAGTTACTGTGCCTAATATGTATGATGAACAATTCGCTATTTGACTGTTGTAGAAATAAAATATGTAAATTATTTTTTTTGTTAGCTTGTAAGTAAACAATCATCTTAAAGTATGTTTCTTGCATATCTACCCCTCCAATTTTAGCAAAAATATCTCAAATTAGCAATTAAAACAATTTGGCACGGTTAAAATTACGTAGCATTTTTGCAGTTCATTTATAATTTTTGACGTTAAAAATATAAGACTAAGTTTTAAACGTTCTCGAGGCGGTTTCTTTGACGAAATCTCAATTATATGTATTTCAATCGTCTGTAGATATGGTCGTAGAGGCGAGGTATTTTTCGAAGTTCTCAGACAGATCATTTGTCATTCACCCGACGCGGATCCGAGTCGTTCTTTTGCGAATACGAACAACTGCACTGGTTCGGTTCAGACTAGTTTAATTAAAGAAAGGGATCTTCTTTGTTTAGTTTTTATTTAGGTGTGTGCGAGATAGTTTTGATTTTTTTGGGTGGTATTGTTAGTTATATTACATTCTGATTTAAATGTTTTATCACTTTGAATACAGTCGTAGTTTATTATTTAGAGAATACCTTTACGGTTATTTCTTTATTTCATTTGTGTTGTACTTATCAAAATTTAATTGTTAGGTAGGTACTATTTATAACTGTAATTTAATACGAAGATAATCTTCATAGGACTTTTTATCTTGAAACAGATATATAAAATAAAAACCTCGATATTTTGTGTAACCAAATCTATTCAGCGGCAGATGAGAAGGATCAATACGTAAAACGAATTTGAACACAATTATAAGTAAACATTACTTTTCTATGAATTCGGATAGAAACGTCGCTACTGTTCACTTCCAAATACTCCAGAGGCCAATCCATCAAAAGTCCGAACCATAAACTGAACCCCTCCGTAAATTGTTCTGTATTTGAAAATCGATTGTCTCGTCATTCGATGTTTCGATTGTGTCAAAATATTTACGGTGTTTCGATACGATTTTCCGGTCAATCGATCAGATTTTGTTCGAAAGCAAGCTTAGAAGCGTTAAATTGAAGTTTATTTAAAAATAATAGAGAAGTCACGATTTGATTGATCGGGCGACTATTCGCATTAATAGCAACAGTGAAAGTGTATTGAGATGCGTGAATTGCTTAAAATATTCTTGGTGCAAATATACCTATGTTGTAAAATCGATAGCATGGTTACAATTAATATGATCTAACGTTTTGAATGTTCTTTGGTATGTTTGTAAGATGAATCTGTAGAGCTTATGATTTTCAGTAAGTATCTATTACTACTTATCATACTTTAATCACAATTAAAAGTACAATACCTAATGGACATAATACATGAAATTATCTAAATTAATTAGCGCTATGACATGTCCCTCTTTAAACGAGGCTTAAGAAAAGTATTTTATGGGTAGGCGGTAGATAACAGCCCCTCTTTGCCCTGGCATTGCAGAGGTTCATGAGCGACGGTGACCGCTTGCCATCAAGTGGGCCGTATGCTCGTTTATCTACCTTGCAATAAAAAAAAGAATTAAGTACTCAAACCAAGGGTGCAGAGATAATAAAAATATTTTGATCTGGACGATTCTAAGACGAAAATAACTCTTATTAAATTACACAGTTAAGTAAAATTCAATTTTTGCAGTTCTACATTTTAACACGTTCCCTGCGGTACAGATTTATCTGTACTTTCCATTACTGCGTTACGAGGCGTTTTAAACCTTGTCCTAAACCAGACGTTGTGGTGGCACGAGGCTTATTAAACCCCACCGCCCTTAAAAGACGAAAATCCTTTTTTTGTCACCAAATATGACAAATTGTACGGCTTTTGTCGCGATTTTATACAACATTGAGTGGATTAACCTATATCTGCCGCCGCCCGTGGATAGATTATTTAGTTTAGATTCTATAGGTAAAATAAAATGTGGGATCTGATGTACCTCGTACCGCACTGAAAAATAGCAGATTTTTTTAATATTTAGTGATGGGAAAACAAATATCGATTTTATTTAATTGTATTTATTTGTCAAAATTATGGATTTTTTTCATTAAAACACGTCAAGCAATAATATTTTTTTGCAAATAGTGCATTCTGTGAGAATTTTCTTCACTTTTTTGTCAGCCTCACGATTTTGTCAAATTTTCATAACATCCTACACATCTCCTTTTCTTTGATCCTTTTTCGAGATGATGTGCATTGTAATTAACTTTCTTCGGCAATGTTTCGATATAATTGGCAGCAGTCTTTCTTCGTCACGTTCGCAGCCTGGCATGCGTTGCACAACACTAACCGCGTGAAGCTAGCGTACAGTGCGGTACGAGGTGCGCGGAGGTACGAGGTGTTTGAAACCTCGTTCCGCACTGTGTTAGAATTTTATTTGTTCAGTGCGGCACGAGATCTAAAAAACCCGGTATTAAAATAGGTACACCATAGACCTAGGAATCAATAGCACATCTCAGATATATAGTTATCTCTTTCCTGTACTGAACCAGATGGAAGTTATGCCTCCCGCACGAACGAGAAGTTCACATTTTTTCTTGCCGCAGGAACGTCGGGACGTGTACAGGGCGTTTTAAGCCTTGTTTCGCAGTTAACGTGTTAAAAACCATCAATACAATCTAAGGATCCAAACAAGTAAATACAAACTGGTAATACGTCAAACATTTTTAAATTCACAAAGAAAATACGATAAGTGCACACACATCCCTTCGATTGTATTAAAAAGGAAACAACAAAAGAAATGCCTCACTCTTCGGTCCCTCGCGAAGGATAATTCGCCGGATAAAGTGCGGAGAGACTGAGGGGCCCTGATAAAAGCAATATTTATTTACAGATACGAATATCTCGAAGGGAACGTATATAAGTACAATTTATGCATTGAAATGCTAATGGCGAAGATAGGAAGCGGAGACGGAGTGTAAAATGTTGACGTCAATAAGCTATAATAAGTATGTAAGTTGTCTTTAAAGCTAGATACGTACAGGAAGCAATTTAATCGTAACATTTAAATGTACTTGGCTTCAGTAGAGGAACATTTTGTATATTAGTAATAGATATAATGGATATATTTTCAACAATGTGACTAAGAATCTGTTTATATGACGAATTCGTTGTATTATTTTAAGTAGGTACCTATACTAACTAATTACTAACTTTGGGCTTTTTTGCAGGAAATATGTCGGACCCTGATAAAAGCAATATTTATTTACAGATCTCGAAGGGAACGTATATAAGTACAATTTATGCATTGAAATGCTAATGGCGAAGATAGGAAGCAGAGTGTAAAATGTTGACGTCAATAAGCTGTGTGTTTAAGTATTTTAGTCGAAGTGGCTAACATTGATTGGACTTGGATTTAGAAGAGGTATATTTTGTGCGTTGATAATTGATGTTGTGGACATATATTAAATTATAGATGCTACTAAGAATCTCTTTGTAATACCAGTTATCTGTACTGTTGAAAGCATAACTTTTAGCTCTTTAGTAAAGAGACAGACATCAAGCAATGAGGAATTATTGTTGCTCTTTGTTTGAGGTAGGTATCATATTCCTCTACGATTTTTGAATGAAGATTTTTGTTAGAATAGAAAACGGGTATTTGTGTTATTTTCATCTCTTATTCTCATGATAGTGACATAAAAGAGAAATAAAATCAGTGTTTAATACTTTTTATTGTTTTATTCTGAGATGTATAAGCTTGGAATATAACTCAATTTCTCCGCACATTTTTGTTCATTCCCTGATTATTTCATTGAACAGGCCACCCAGACTCTGCGAAGTTTCCCAGGAAATCGTGTCCAATATCCAATCTAAGGGTGAAAGAGGAAAAAAAATGTGCCGCGACGCCAGCACTGCACTGTCGCGACTCTACGCTGATTAATGAAAGACCTGCTCACTCAGCTGGAAAAAACCGTAACAGCCACCAAACATTCAGGCCATTCTCACTCTTAAGCTTTCAGCTATACAACATATTATCGTATGAAAGTTATTACTGTTACAGCCTTTTATACTTTAGTACCTCAAGAATACCAAACGTTTCCCCTCGGCACTGTAACATTTGACGTTTTTGTGCGACACATACATATAAGTATTATATACAAAATGGCAAAATGTGAACTTTATTTTGGCGATGTGAATGAAATAATTCACATTTTATTTAAAGCTTGTTCTTATTTTGGTATCTTGTGAGGTGTTTGAGTAGGACTGACATTTTTTATAAAATGTAATACACGTAAAATATTATTATATAAATGGATTAGTGTAAAAGATTATGAAAAGAACCTTCTTGTATTTTATTAAGTTTCGTTGAGATGATTGCTGTGGTAATCTAGAATTGTTTAAAATATAATCAAAATAAATCACTTTCGTTTGAATTTCATAGGTATGTACATTGCATCAGTATTTTCCTTCAAGAACTTAGCATCATTCTCTATCTTAAGCTAAGTTATCAGTTACATCACAAAAAAAACCGTATTTCATTTAAACAACACATTAGGATTATTAAAAACAGCGAATATTCCTACAGATTACACTTATGATTACATGTCGTAATAGAACAAAAGCCCGTGAACCTCAGACCTTCGTTACTTTAACAAGGCTGAAAGTTTATCAGCGTATGCTCTCAACACAGGGTAAGTAATAACGATAGACTATTATTTAGATTATTGTCGTGGCTTTGGCCGGAACACAGTATACCTGGCGAGGGATTTAGAGCTACTTAGAATGTCTGTCTAATGGGCAAAAACCATCTGTTTGCTACTCAAGTATTATATAAAAATTGTTTGGAAACTATACCGTTAGTAGAGTTATAATTTCGTGAAAATTACCTAAAACGAATCCTATTCTATAGGTACAGAGAATAGGTACGCCTTGCCTTGGTATTGCAAATAAACATGAGCAACAGTAACCGCCCTCATCAGATAATCCGTTTGCGCGTTCACCTATCATTACAAATAGTGTTAGGAGCAAACGCTGACAAACTTTCAGCTTAGTTAAAATAATAAAGTCTGAGGTTTACAGGCTCTTAGGCTACAAATCGCTCTCACGATGATCAGTCCCGGAGGCGGGTGACGTCATGCGGGAGCCGTGGGCCGAGGGCGCCGTCGCCTGTCAGCCGTCTGACGTACGATGACGGCGTACTTCGACTTCAAGAAGCGATATACTGATCGATATTTTGGAGTTTGTGTTCGCTATTTGTAATTATATGAAGAATTTTCAAGTGTTTTGATTAAAAACTTAGATATAGAAGTATTTTATTTTAGCGTTAACATTACGTGCTCCGATTATGAACACTATAATATTCTCGTATCCTCATTTTTTTTGTCTTCTTATCGGTACTTACCCGCATCTTGGGC
The DNA here is from genome assembly GCA_030269945.2 of Trilocha varians. NCBI lineage: Eukaryota > Metazoa > Arthropoda > Insecta > Lepidoptera > Bombycidae > Trilocha > Trilocha varians. Next base: position 3,990,000 of record AP028259.1, read on the forward strand.
TTATAATACGTAGTAGCACGATTATATTTGTAGGAAGAAGAACGTGTTATAAAACAGTCATCAACTCGATTTCTTTAGGAGTATATCCTTTGATCATCAATCAGATGTTTTCAATGGAAATGTAGCAGAAAGTGTTAAACTCTAGTAGTAAACCTAAGAAATAGCACATTTATTTTCTCTTCAACCTCGTTTAGTAGACTAGTGGTGCTCAAGAAAAAAAATTGTAATTAGTAGGAATACTCTTAGAATAAAGCCTTTAGAACTGTGATTGAATTCATAGTATGAAATGGCATGGCAATGAAGTCAGAGGTCACGTACACGTATCCTCGTATGACAAACTGACAATTATTATTGACAACTTTAAGTGTCAGTATACCTATACAGATACCTATTGCTCACTATTAGTCCACATAACTTATAATAGGTATACAAGCTGATCCTTGCAACTTCGTCTGCGTCAAGAAGGGGTTCAGGCAGCACTGTTAGATCTTAATAAGATCCAAATCTGTTCTAGGTACATCATTTTGTTCTATAATCAAGAGTTTTCGCAGCGTTCGCTATTAAAGAAAGTTTTTTGGTATTTTACACATTTAGTTACACTATCAGAGTAAGGAGGAGTAAGGAGCCATATTTTTTTTAAACTAAATATAGCCTATGTCGCTCTCACCTATTTGAAAGAAACAAACAATTCAATCTTTCCCCTTTATAATATTATAGTATAGATGATACATAATAATACATACGTATAAATCAAAAAATATACTTACTTTTATGTAAACCAAAATTTCGTTCTGTTTTGATATCATATTCCAATAATACGAGTAGTGTCAGTTCTGAAGTTATGGTGTGCTGTACACACATTAATAGATCATAAAATCCGTCAATTAATGTTATAGTTTTTTGCATCTACCAATTAAGATTAATAACGATAATTTTCATTAACCCAGATACCTAAACATGAACTATGTGAGCGTAAAAAGCAACTAATTCGACACGGAAATGAGTAATCATTCAGTTCTCGACGATACAAAATGTTTTGACTAACTTATGAATAAGATGGGATCGTCAAATTGACTGTAGTTCTATTATATTGGTTATTACCTCTAATATTATTAAAGATATTTGTTTTTGGTAACCAATTTTTTAACCTACTACTAACCAAGGTGTATTTGTAAAAATTTTTTTCGTTATTACTTTTCTACACACGTTTGTAGTACATTTTACTTACTTTCTCTCTTTCTGGATAATCAGACAACAGGAAAGTAAACTATTTGAACATTAACAATTTTAATTGAAAAAAATTTAGCCCCTAAATAACATCGTTTTTTATAAACTTAAGACACAAATACATAATGTACCTCATAAATTAGCGTCCCAATCTGCCCCACGTGTGGGAGGGGCGAAAATGCAAAAAAAACGTCGGCACTCGGCCCAACAAAGATGGGATACGCAATCGGCCATTACAGAAAATTGGCTCCGTTCTCCCCTCACAGCATGATTGGGAACACTGCGAAATTTAAAATTGGTTCCTTTTTTATGTTTAAATACATTTGAGGTTATCGAACAGATTAATATTTCAGATAACTAACAAGTCGGTTAAGTCTCTAGGTTTTTTTGAATACTATTTTTTGGTGAATAGGTTAGGTCTGAAGAACATTATCCATAATATTTCCTTAAATATTATTCCTATGAAAATTAAATAGTTCTGTGTTTGTTTTGTACAGTTAAGTAGCTCTTCTTCAGTATTAAGGTGAGGTAGTGCATCCCGAAAATAAATAACAAGAGACTTATAAAAGATACAGACACAACGGTTATCTTTACTGTACAGTATCTTTATTTGGTCATAATATCTGCTCCATTCACTAAAGTAAATAGTAACATTCAATTAATATTATAAATACAGTCAATGTGATAAAATGTTGGTAGTGTTTAATTATTTTCTTGGGTTCAGCAAAGCATGATCTTCTGTCGCCAAATTTTATTTACCCAGGTTTTTTTTTAAAGTCTTAGTAGGTGGAGGAGCCATTTGATGTCAAGTATCAATCAAGCCTTCTTTACTTGTATTGACCTAAATGATCCAGATGAAAGACAATATAAATTTAACAGAGAATTTCATAAAAACTTCCCTATCTCTGAAAACGCAAGGAACAAATAATACGATCAAGTCGCTTAAATAGGTTTTTCTGTTGATCAAAACTTTGAGATCGAACACAGTAACTTTTGAAACCATTCCAAGAAAAAAACACCTTAAAGTCAAAGGCACTGGGCTCAAACTTCTCTGGCAAGAAAGTTAGGAAAACCAAAGTTTGATTAAGGGCCTGTCGTATTGTTCATTTAACTTGGATTAAGTTTGCGCTGGTTGGAAAGAGCTGGGAGGCAGTTAGCAAGAGAAAAAACAGAGTTTCAGAGGGAGTTGAAGAAAGTTTGAGACAACTTCATTTTCTGACAGTATTGGTAAGGATTAAGGTAATTTAATACTATCGTATTAGCATGAAAATGTCACAAAATAAATGTACATCATGTGTGTATCAGAGAATTATGTCTAAGTTCAGATTTTAACAAAAATTTAAGATTTCTACAATTTTACTTGCAGGTAATTTAAATAAAGTGTATTTTAAATTCCTGAGCAAATTCTGTTACGTTTACGTTTTTAAGTCTCAATTAATTTCTTGAAAATGAATATTGTTACGGTTCCCATCTATTAATAAATTAGACATATTAAGTGCATGTTGCTACTTTTGATACCAGAGTTAATTCCATTTTCACTGTAGGTATCTTTATTACTATCAAATCCTAAATCACTTTTTAATACCTGTCTAGAACTAAATTCGAGTACCTACGTACCAATAATTTACGAATTTTAAACGTTGCCACTTTGTTATTGCGACGTCCACAGACAAGCAAACGGGCCACCTGATCGTAAGTGGTTACCGTCGCTCATGGACTTCTGAAATGTCAGGGGACATTGAAGTTGCACTACATACAATACATACGACCTACCTTGGGACTAGGGACTCTCCTTGAGCCTCGTTTGAAGGATGACAAGTCATAGAGCTTGGGAATACCGTAGCCGGACAGAGCGTTGCAAAAAATAATTTCTAAAACGAACCGTGGATTACTGTTGTGGTTCCTTATCCCTGTTAGGTACCCAGAGATAGAACTTCACCTCGATACCAGGTAGTGCGATGACTTTTTGCACCATACCTAGTTAAAATTTATTTATTTTGGGTGTATCTACTTTACTATCATAAAATTCTAAATCACAGCCTTTAATAGGTATCTAAAATTTAACTCAAGACTCCATCTATTTATTGATCAAACATCTATTCAGTGAATGTTGCCACCTTTTATGGCCGCAGCCGCTGGAAGCCGTTGCCTGTCCTGACTCAGCAGAATCCGAACTATTGTGATCGCCTAATTCAATAAAATCACCGGACATTTTTGTTTGTTTGTCGGCCTCCTTGGCCGGTATTAGAGGCTTATTTTGTATGATAGGACGTGATTTGGGTATTTGTTTTTGGATCACGTTAAGTTGTCATGTGGATTACAAGTGGTTATAAGTTGGATGTGGTTTCTTAGAACTTGTTCTTACTTTGTCATTATGACTGTGATTTTTTGTAGTAGGTACCGAAATGTGGTAGTTTACTTTTCTTACTGATTGAACTTAAATAGTAATAGGTTTAGATAGAGCTATGAAATATAATTTAATGTAATCATAGTCTTAAATTATTTGTTTTTTACTACAATTCACTGAAATAATCAAACTAAGAAAATTTATTAAAAAATTAGCAACATAAGCAAACACGTCTACTATATCTAGCTTCCAAATTCGTTTTTTATAACAAGTTAAATGATTTGACACGGTAATTATTGTATCATTAATATCGACCTCGTAATATGCAAATTATCTTTTGATGTCCCGATACAGTTGTATTAAAACTATTAATTTACGCCTAATTATATCTCACTCATTCCATTAAAATAATGAATACTTTAATGGAAATATAGGATATTGCTTATTAAATATTTAAAAATGCGAGTGTCGTTAAACAGAGACCGCTTTCGGTCTGTATTATTATTAAGCTTCTTAAAATACGCTGAAGATGACGACATTCGTACTCTTTCCTCATATACCAAGGATCATAAGAGAAAAGAAGACAGATATATCGAGTTAATCTAGTCTTTCAAACGAATTCGAGCAGCTGTTCCACTCACACCGATACAACAATACGCAAGTTGGAAGGGGAACACACCCGTTGCATTTGTAAACGCGACGAATTAATTTCGCTCTTGTACACTCGACAATAAAGTTCATCTTACTACAGCAAGCTTTAAACAAGAGAGTAGAAGAACAGCTCCGCCTTAAAAATGGAAGGTGGTATGTAAAAATTGATGAACATGTATAGGAGTCCTTAAAGTGACAGAGTGCGCTGGCGGTCGGGCAGTGTATATTGTCTTAAAATGTCGTTGCAGGATAGCGCGCCTTAGTTCCATTGTTTATTATCAAAAAGTGATAAATCAAGTGACTATGCAATAATGTACTAATGAAATACTTCACCAAACTTTGTGCGTGGAAAAACTGAGTTTACAGAAGTTCTTAGTGAAGAAAAACGTGAAATAAATACTGATTTTTTGTATTATTGTGACAGAAAGATCTGTGGTGGATAATCAATGATTTTATGTGCGATTTTGTAAACCATCACTGAGTTTACTGATGTTCTTTTGATACAACAAAGAAGAAATCATTGTTATTCAACGTCAAAAGAGCTGTGTCTATTTGTTTTATGGTTTTCCCACTTATGCTTCAAATGCAATCAGAAACTGTAAGTAAACTCTACAATGACATTTAGTTGTGAAATTCCAAGTGAAAAGAACATGACGCTTTATTATTCCATTTAATTTTTCTAAACAGAAGTATACAAATGCTGTAGAGATTATTGAAGTATGCACAAGAAGTCTACAACAATATTTAATTTTGTACTAAGATATACACAGAAACAAAGGAGTTGAATTATTGATTACGCTACTGATCATTCTGTTCAATAACTGAACTGTTTTAGTACCAGTGACTACTATAAAGTGTTAAAAACTGTAAAATTCCTGAAAACTAGTAACATGCTGAAACGGCAGCCATATTAACAGGCGTGCTGAGTGCGAGGTGATGCGCGAACCCGACCACGCCCACAATGAGCTCCTTCCTCATGAACGGCGGCTACCAACCGCAGCCGGACCCCAAGTTTCCACCTTCCGAGGAGTACAGCCAAGCGGACTACATACCACCGGGAGAATATTACCAGCACCAACACTTACAGTATGGATATCAGCATCAGTACGCACCGGTGCAGATCGGGACGGGTTATGGGTATGGAGGGTACTATCACCCGCTGCCTCAGCATCCACCTGTGGCGCCTCCTCCTCGGCCACCAGAGCCGTCACACCCTTCTGATGCTGACCACGGTTATGCGCCATCACATAACTCAGAAGGTGCTCCTGGTTTAGCCGAACTGGGTTTAAGGTTAGAAAGGCATATTGAAGAAGCAGCTCCTGCTGGTAGGAAACTTCACGCTTTGGGCCGAGAAGGATCCCCTTCTTCTGAGTTAGACGAGGAACGACTGTTGTTGGACAGTCCGCCGGCGGAAGATGACGACTCCTCGATATGTTCAGATAACACAGACAGGGTTATTTATCCGTGGATGAAGAAGATTCATGTCGCTGGAGCGTGTAAGTTGATTGATATTTTAATAATTTATATCTATTTATTAATTATAGGTTAGATATACATTTTTTGACGGAGTTGATTTCATGAATTTTATAGAACAGAGATTCCTTCGTTCTAAGTAGATAAAGAAGAATCAGATAATATTTTCGGGTTGGGTATGGGTAGGATAGGTATTTTGCGCTTTGACTGATTTATCATATAAAGTTAATCCGAAAATTTCATGTCTCATACCAATTTGGCAATATAATATTAGAGAGTTACCTACTTCAAATTTTATATTCGCCTAATGGCAAAAGCAAAAGCATTAGCTTCTTAATATTTTAAGAGAACGTGATTTTGCAAGAAATGTAAACCGAAGTCATTCTCAGCCTGTAGACGTCCACTGCTGGACATAGGCCTCCCCCAAAGATTTCCAATGCGACCGGTTGGTAGCGGCTTGCATCCAGCGTGTTCCTGATCTAAAAAGATCATCCGTCCATGTTGATTTGATGACTAATTCAATACATTTATTTTTAATTAAATGATAGATAGGTACATTTTAAAATTCACAAAACACTTTTCTAGTTCCGAAAAGAAATCGCGCGCCGTTCTGAGAAGAACTAACGAGACAAACTTAGCGTATATGTATGCCTTTTTCTACATGTAGGTACCTATTTGTCATTCGTTCTTAAAATGATTATCATCCCATAATAATAAGCAAATCAAGAAAATAGAGAATTCTGTATGCACTAATCTGTGTCTGTAGATATTATTACCCACTATCAATCCAGTAACCAAGTCACTGTTGTTACGACTATTTCTATAATTCTAACACCACTATTAGGAATCATTTACAATATTAATTGAACATTTTGTACATATGTAAGTAATACCCAATACGCATTATTAATTAATTCCTTAGCCGTAATTCCCACCTCGGATGAAACCTCAGCAGTGGACAGTAATGGTTTATTACAGTACAGTAAGTGCCTATGTATGTATAATTTAAATGTAACTTGCCATTAATCTGATTTCCGATCTATAGACTACATAATAAAATGTAACTTCGTCGCAATATGTATCAAAAGATACTTGCGCTTTTTGTTAGATTTTTCATTACTTTTTAGTCACAAAAGGATACCTACTTTAATTTCCAATAATAAATAGATCGTGTAAGGCTAATCAATTCATGATATCACTCAATATAAAAATATTTTTAAAATAGATAATTTAAGTCTATTTTATTTAGTACTGACTCGAGTTCCTATGGCTATCTTCTGACTTCATCATTACATCAACGCTATGGTCCGAAATTATTGCATTGATATAATATTAGTATGCGTGCAAATATCACCTCCTTTGGAAACCGCAAGATTTTTGGTTTCGGTTTAAAGAAATTTATTTCTCAAAAGAATACAATTCACTTACATGAGAAAAATAAAATATTCACTAACAGAATTTTGTTCGTTCAAGCAACTATGCAAAAACAATAACAATAAATTGTCACATGTATCCAATTTACAAACTAACAAAAACATAATTACAATAATTTAGTTTAAACTTAAGACTTTAAACTTCAAATTACTACTTTAAGAATACAAAGAAAGCAATTCTTGCTGCAAAAGTTAACTTACTTATGTAAAAAAAATGAGAATGAAATTTTACTAAAACTTACTTGAGTACATAGTAAAAGCAGTACTTTCTCATATTATTATCATAGACGCGAAATTTAAAAATGGAAATTAAGAAATGGAGGCTTGTGGAGGGTCCTTAAAGTTAGGTCGTAGGTAGCGACCCTCTAGTGTCCCCTGACATTGCAGAGGTTAATGAGCGACGGTAACCACATACGATGAGGTGGCCCGTTGACTCGTCTACCTACATGGCAATAAAAAAAATGGAATGTAATCTTCGCTTTATATAACTAGGTATGAAAGTGCTTCAAAGTAAGCACTTATAATTTTATTTCAATAAAAAATACTAAAAGTATTAAAACCGTTAATTTGACTCTTGACTCGAGCCATACGGCTAATTAACGAAATTGCAAAAGGGCAGGATATTTTTATCTGTAGCCTGTCAAAATTCACAGAAATTACGTGTAGATATTTAGAAAACAATGTCAACTAAGTAGATTTTTAAAACTTTATGTTATTATACTTGTAACGTCGTATTGGTTATGTAACTGTAAAGATGTTATAAATGTGTGTGTAAATAAATAAATAAATAATAAATAAATGATTTATTATATTTCCGACTACTAATGCCTACAACGCTACTGACATTATAAAAACGTGCAATGAAAACCTCATTGTTACAATGTAGAAGAATCATGTTTTGTAAAATCATAATAATATGGAAAAATTATAAAGGCGAAAGTTTGTATGTATGGATGTATGGATGTATGTTTGTTACTCTTTCACGTAAAAACTACTGAATGGATTTGAATGAAACTTTACCACAATATAGCTTATACATCAGAATAACACATAGGCTACAATTTTTGAACCCCTTTGAACGCAGACGAAGTTGCGCGGGTCACCTAGTATTGAAATAAATAATAAAATATTATAATAACCATTTATTGCCATAACATAATCTAGGCAAACAACTGAAACTTTGAAAATACCAATAATAGTAGCTTACCTAGCAATTCCTAAAAAAAGTCTTTCTTGCACTAAATAACTAATTAAATATTTTCAATTATTGTAATGTCCAGTTGTTTTTCAATACCTATTTGTGTTTAAATGAATTCATCCGATTTCCGTTTTTTTTAAACATGGTAAAATAAAATAAATTATTATCACTTAAGGGGGGAGCTACTTTAGAGGCTTCAAAAAATCGATTTTTTGAATTGATGCTTTTTTTTTTCTTATCTACCAAATTCTAAAAAAAATAGGTAAAAATTATTACTTTTCTTACAACTGCATACTTAAATACATTTAACAAAGAAAGTATCAACATTTAACTTAAATACGGTTTTACAAAGCATTTAAATAACTTTAAAATAAATATTACAAACACACTTAAGGGCTATTTATTTCCACTGATTTCATATTGTGTTGAACACGAGTGCGAAATGCTTTTGAAGGGCCCTTTTTCGGCGCATGAAAAGATTTACAAATTGCATCCAATTAATAACTTTGAGGATTCTCTGAGGTCCTTAAAGATTCCTTTGATGTGTTTTGACATTTTACTAATGTCATGTCATTACTTGGGGCTTAAGATGACAGTTTCGGACTACAACAATGGCGTATAGAACGCAAGTTGATGAGACTCATTATTTTTTATAGGTTTTAAATAACTGTTTGTGGTGGAGCATTCGATTTGGAGATTAGAAATATTTGTTGTAGTTTTTATTGATAGTGATTATTTGTTGAGTCTTTGAAGTGGTTTTTGTTTGTTGTAAGATTTATTCTATCCATTTATTCAACGATACTTTTGGAGAGAAATCACAATCGGTTTGAAAGTTTATTTTGTTGGAGAAGTTATGGCTTGTTAAGGTGAATTTGGTTCACATAAATACTGTTTAAGGTTTGAACTTAATTCTTTCGTGACCATATTCATATTTTACCTTCATTTAATGTCACGGTTAATCTTAAAGTTGAGTAAAATAATCACAGACATCAGTAAGTAGCTAATTCGTTGTATTTAGAATTTTACTTCATATTTTTTTTTGTATTGCCATGCCTCTTTAAACGAGGTTTAAGAAAAGGCCTGTATCGGTAGGCGATAGATAACAGCCCCTCATTGCCCTGGCATTGCAGAGGTTAATGAGCGACGGTGACCGCTTACCATCAGGTGGGCCGTAGACTCGTTTATCTATCACGCAATAAAAAAATAAAAAAAATGTAGGCAGACGAGCCAACGGCCCACCTGATAGTAAGTGGTAACCGTCGCTTATGAACCTCTGCAATGTCAGGGGACACTGAGGACTTTTACATTAGACATTTAATTTTGATATTGATTAAGTTTCAAATAATTTAATCTTCGGTCACTGACAGGACATCGGAAGGTTGTTTCAAAACGAGACTCTTTGTTATGACGAGGCAAGAATCGGTATCGGTTCCACAGGTCAAGTCCATCGAAACTGGTTCCCTTGATTGATCACCAAGGAAATTGCTAGCATCACATTCGCGCTAAAGTTTTACGAGCGAGGCATAAAGAACGTCGGGGATTTTCTTATCGACACCTGTCATTCGTTGAACATTTTTCACTGGCCATACAATAGTGGGACAAAGAGGTTTTAGATCCATCGTAAGTTCGACGTAATGAGGCGGGACCACCGGGCGTGGACGATAGCGCATGCGTCGCGAGATCGACTCGAGATTAAGAGATCGGTTATGAGACCACACATTCGTCGCAGGTAGCCCGTAATTCAATTCAGATTGTCATCGTCCTGATGACGTGATAGCGAGGTTAACGAAGCGAAGATGGAACGAGTCCGGTAGCGGTCTAACGGGTCCTCGTGTTTTGCGGCCACTAAGATAATGACACACGTTTTTTTTCAAGCTACACTCATTTGTTTCATTATGGAACTTAAGATAATTTGTTAGAGTTCAATTTTTGTTTACTGAGTTGTGTCACAGAATAAAAAAAAGAAGACAAGCGCATGTTTTATTAGTACTGACTATGGGTTTATTTCAGCTTTGAGCATTTGTTTTCCATCTTTAATATCACGAACGCCAAGCAGCACTTCAGCATTTACATAAGACATGCTGTTGTGCTATAAACACGCGAAGAATGAGCATGCAGTGTAACAGACAGTAACAGTGTTCTGATATTTAGTAGCTAAAGGCATTCTGTGCTCTGTCACTGTTTGTTTCAATCTATACTACTGCGCTAACCTTAGAGATCGCTGGACTGCCTTGAAAAAATCTTCCATTGTTAGATATGAACCTACCGTACGGAAGTTCGCGGATTCGAAATTGGCTTGTATCTCTAAATCTTAATGTAAAAATAGATTTATGTGTAATTTTTCACAACACCACTGGCTAGAAAACGGTGAAGGAATACATCGTGAGGAAACTTGCATATCGGAAAAGAATTCTAAAAATCCTTCGAACACATGTGAAGTCTTCAATCCACACTTGGCAAGCATGGTGGACTATGCCCAACCCCTCTTCGGAGGAGACCTGAGCCCAGCAGTGGGCAGTAATGGGTTGTTACAGTAACAATTACACAGTCCATTTATCGGGGATAGCTGTAAAAATTCTGTGTCAGTGCGATGTAACGCTGACTAGCTAGTGGAACAGTGATATGACGACGTGGAAATTGTGTTGCTCAATACTTTGTTGCATTGTTATGTCAATGTGTGTTTCATAACAAAATTAAATCATTTGAATGGAGTGACATTAAATACATTGTGCCTGGAAATGTCGTGAAAGTAGTTAATATTGTGTTGATATCGTAGGGTAGTCGCTCGTATTCCTTTGTCGAAATGTAGAAAACATCCCAGAAATATCGATAGACGTTGCGGTTCTTCATTTTACATGGTCATTTTTACATTGTTTTTAAAGCGTAGCTAGCGGCCCCGCATGTCCCATGACATTGCAGACGTCCACGAGCAACGGTAACCGCTTACGATCAGGTGGCCCGTTAGCTCGTCTGCCGGCAATAACAAAAGTATACAATTTTTTTTCTTTTAATATAAACTTATCTTTGCCTTAAAATTCATTTTCTTAACCGCAGAAATATCTTTCAACTCAATAATGCATTTCACTTCGGTGACTAGCTGACCACTGAAGAAACCTTAAAAACCTTGATTTTGTTTTTAAATTTGTTTTCCAAATTTCTTACGTACTTTCAGGAAAGTGTGATTGTATGTCAATGACCCGTTTCAGTTCGAGAATTTCTCAATAGTCAGCTGGACGACCATTGAGAAAATCTCGAATTGACCGCTCGCATTCCTTTGTCGAGGTGTAGGAAATTTCCCAGAGACATTGATAAGAGTTTCGGACTCCCACGTAAAATTAAAATTACTTTTTAACGAAAGTACATAAACTTAATTTTAGCCCATAAATTTATTTAATAAGCCACTGAAATTACTTTTACCTAAATGACCCATTTCACGTCGATGTCTAGCTGACCACTGAGGAAATCTCGGGCTGACCGCTCGCATTCCTTCGTCGAGGTGTAGGAAATTTCCCAGAAATACCGAGAAGAGGCTACGGATTAGTCCGTCCTTTTCTCGCGAAGAATGCTTGAGGAATAGATTCTTCGAGCAAATACTTATAAATAGTATAAAATGTTCTAAATATTTAGAGTATTTTTTATAAATCGATTGGTTTATTGAATTGCAACTCAAATCATATATTTTTTTATTGTGCAATATAGGTATATATATGACGGGGTGATAACAAGGGAAACCAACCTATTCACCGTGCAGGTAGTTGGAAGTGGAGACTTGCTATAAATACAGGCGTTGGCTCTCTCGGATGTAAAAGTAATAAACTGTTAAAATTTTGAAGTTTTTATTCAAAAGTATGGATTCAAGTGTTCTAATGGAAATTGTGACGTCATTCCTGACAAACCAAATGAAGATCGACTGTTTACAAAGTCATTACACCTCAACACACTATTTACGCCATTAGGTATATAGTATTCGAGAAGCGCTTCCTACAATATTATAATTCGAACGATTTTTGTTACATTTTTATTTAATTGTAATGAACTATTCAGTTCGTAAATTTGTTACTTAAGTAAGATTGATCATTATAAATCGGTCATTCGTTTAAAATCAGTAGAAATTTCCTAAACTACAGTAAAGTACTACATAATACTACATATAGGTATGTATATAGGTAATAGTTGAAATATCATATTTTGTCATAACAATTTGACCATAATAGGTAGGTATATATAACTTAAGGTTTCGGACCTCAAAAGGTAAAAGCGGTATAAATAGATTAGATTTCTTGTCTGTATGAGTGTCTACCGATCGATTATTGTATTTTCATTTATTGTATTTATAGAATACAAAAAATGATATAAAAAGAAAAATAAAATTAAAATGCGACTACTCTCTATATAGCTAGAAAAGAAGTAATTTTGACATAACGCGAGACAGAGTCATCGCGCTATGGAAAACAAAGAGTTTTAATTAAAAATAAAATATAAAAAGTTTATATGTTCAATATGGATTGAACATAATTGGGCCGGCAACAAAATAAATAAACAAGTACTAATAAATGGAGAAATAAAATTAAAAGAAACAATAAATCCGGTACCAATCAATTCATAGTGAGTATCAATCATCATAGTGAACATATACAAGTAAGAACACATACAATCGCACGCACAATACAATCGCACTACACATTAAATGAAATTTAAATAGAAATTGACATAAGATCATATTTTAGTAACAATAACAAACACTTGAATAATACTTAAAACAAAGAACAAACAACAAACCACAAAAAACTTAAAAATATTGAATATCATTCACCATTATCGGATAGAAATAGACTTTTATAACGAACATGCTTACGATTTTCAAAATAACTAGGAATATTATAAAAACACAAGTTATTTTCTTCGCGTGTCCGAGAAGAAATTTCCCGCGACAGCGAAAGCCGATGATTTTTAAACTTTTTTGAATCATAAATGTTGGCATGTTTAACAATTAAACAGTTTGAAACGAGTGTTGGATTTTCATAATGTGTATTTTCTTGATGCAGCAATGTATTGTGCTGTTTTTAACATTTTTTACATCTAAACCTATATCTACAGGGACCCGAATGCGACTTAAGGCACCGTTTGCACAAATGCTTCAAAGTAATAATAGAAATTCTTTCATTTATGGATAAAAGCTTAAACTTAGGACACTTATAGAGTGCGTGATATTCGTCACAAAGTATACAATTAACCTTTGTACTAATAAAGTTATGATTATTTACATATTTACAAATTTTAGACCTTTCATCAGGACGGCCAGCACTCGATTGGCTTATCTCCAGTGCAGTGGCACGTTTTTCTAAAAAATGTAATAAACCTTCTATTGTGGGTAAAGTATCCGAATCAGCTCTATCAAAATGGAAAGCACGATTGGTTGATTTATCTAACTTCCTACATAAAATTGCGATTATTAACATGTCCCAATTGTCAACTGATTGATCTAAATTTTTTAAAGAGTATAAATTTTGCGTAAGAACATTCGTAAAGGCTATAATTTGAGTAGCCGTACCATTTGTCAAACATGGTAAATCTAATATTTTTTGTATATGATTAAAAATAAGCCGCGTTTTACAATAATATCTTTTTTGTAAAAGTTGTATAGCTTCATGATAAGATTCCCCGACCAAAGGTAAGTTTACAATAATAGACAAAGCCTCATCAGACAGATATTTCCTAAGATAAAATAGTTTTTGCACATCACTGAGGCTAGTGTTCTTATGCACAACGACCGTAAATAAATCAAAGAAAGGTCTAAATTGAGTGAAATCCTTACTGCTGAATATCGGTATGTCAATATGTGGCAACTTTACTATAGGAGCACACTGTGCTATGTTATTGTTTAATTTTATGGTTTCACTCAATTTAGATATTGTACAAAAATATTGATCCTCTACTAACAACACATCTTTGACATCTTCGGAGTCTAAAATCGATATATTTAAATTTACTTCTTCGTACTCCAAAAATACACTTCTGCATTTGTCCTTACGTGCTTGCAGTAGACTCACGTCAGCAGACCGCATGGCTTCCTCATCATTGACAAATTTTGCGTACCTTGTCATTGCAGACTTCAGTTGCTCCCTTCTTATCCGCAGACTTTTTAGTTCTGAGATCATTCTTGCTGTTGCTATATCGATAGCGAGATTGAAAAATTTTTGACTGTCAAATATAGTCGACGTCAAATTGTAATGGCGATTGAAATTATTTTTTCTTTGCTGATATTTTACTTCAATCAATAATATTAGCTTCTCACATTTCCAAGTATGGAACTCCCCCCGGCAAGAAAAATATTATAGATTTTTTCCAATTGCCTGAAAATGACGAACGTGGATGCTTTTTTCCATAATATCGATGGATTCAACATTCTCGAAGGACCACTTTTATGTTGCAGATATTATTGAAACCACAACATAATATGACTTCATTTATTGTATTTATAGAATACAAAAAATTATATAAAAAGAAAAATAAAATTAAAATGCGACTACTCTCTATATAGCTAGAAAAGAAGTAATTTTGACATAACGCGAGACAGAGTCATCGCGCTATGGAAAACAAAGAGTTTATAATTAGTAATTAAAAATAAAATATAAAAAGTTTATATGTTCAATATGGATTGAACACAAGTTATAAATTTCCTTTTTTTTTATTGAACTCAAATGTGCATTATGCACCACTAAAATGGAAACGATAGCAATTGGTTCGTGGTAGAGCAAAAATGTGAATATAATATCTTTAGAAAAGCCGTACCTACAGAATAATAAGCATGCAATAGACAGAGTTAAGTTAGTAAAATTAAATAATACTGTCTTGAACGTGGCTTGACTAGACGCATGTCTAGGTAATAATACATGTAACTTAAAATAAACAAGAAAAAAATATATTTCGATTTATAATAAAATTTAACTTAGCCCTCTATTTATCTCTCTATATCTATTTATCTATTTATATCTCACAATTTCTAATTTATCTCAGCCACTTCGAATTCTATTTTTAATTTTCTCTGGGAACATTATAAAGATTTTGAAAGCTTGAAGAATTGAGTTGTAAGTCGTTACGTCGGGGCTAAGCTCCTTTGACGGGAGGCATAATAGCAATTTCCTTAAAAGGAAATTACAACATTACTAGGCCTTTCAGACGACAAAGGTACTATTCTAAGCTATTGGATTTTGCGAGCTATTCAAATGTAATTAGGTATAAATTATTGTAATTTTACTTGAATACATTTAAATGGGTTTTAGAAATGGCATTGAGACATTATAGCGAATGCTGACAATCGTATTACCATTTTTAGGAATTCAATTATAGTTAATTTATAAAGAGTTAAAAATGTATGGATTGAAAACTTTAGGTCATTTTTTTGTCACGTCACGATTTTCATTTAATTGTTTAATGATATGTTAATGTTGCAATGAACACAAGAGTTATCGTTGATTTTTAAAGTATATGTATTACAAAATCAGTGTTAAATCATATTCTACAGAAAATATTGATTCCAAATTACCGTTTTACCATGTTAAATACATAGTTATTTAACTATTATTATGTAAAAAACTCTGCAATTTGCTACTTGCAACTAAGCCTCGTTAATGTCAATTTCGTGAAATAATACTATCAACAATAGCAATAGCGACTGCATTTTAGACGTATTTTCATTTCTAATACTTATTTAATTACTAGCTGGCCCACACAACTTCGTCTGCGTCTTATAAGGAAATTTTCTCACCGTATAAACCTTCCCTGGACTTCTACGAATATTTCAAGATTAAAATAAGCCAAATCGGTTCAGTCGTTCTCGAGTTTTAGCGAGACTAACGAACAGCAATTCATTTTTATATATGTATAATAAGAAGATTGTTGGTAGATCAGTCGAAGCCGCACCTTTAGTTTGAACTAAGATAAAATTAGTAAATACAATTAATCACAAGAAAGGAAGCTCATGTTCATGCATGTTCGTAATTATGCACATTAATTAACACACACCCGTCTCTGGTACATTATGCGCATAAATTAGTCATACTATCTTTAATTGTGGATGCTAAAAGCACCCTTAAGCTAAGTCTATAAAGTCCAATTTCACATAATATTCCTAGATAGGTGTGGCGTTTGATATAGGTATAATTATATACTTGGTGGTAATTTAAAATATGTTGGATATACGAAAATGAAATGATGGTATAAATTTACCGGCTTGATATGATAGCCAATTATGTTTTATCTTTTGAAACTAAAATTTGGTTTATCTTTAATTTATAGTTCAGTCAAGGAACAATTATATTAACATTCTAGCTTCGTTGATGATGTAATCAATCGAGAGTAGACGAATTATAAGAATGAGTTAACGCATCGGGTAAAAGTACGTTTCCTTTTTAAAATCAGAAAAGTTTTTTTACCAATGACTAATAGTATCCTTTTGTTCACAGCAAATGGGTCTTTCCAACCCGGAATGGAGCCTAAACGACAGCGGACAGCCTACACAAGACACCAAATACTAGAACTGGAAAAAGAATTTCACTACAACAGATACCTAACCAGGAGAAGAAGAATAGAAATAGCTCATACTCTAGTCCTCTCAGAAAGACAAATCAAAATATGGTTCCAGAATAGAAGAATGAAATGGAAGAAGGATAACAAATTGCCGAACACTAAAAACGTTAGAAGAAAAACAAATCCAGCGGGAGTCACCACAACGACAGCTAAAGCCACACCAAAGAGTAGATCAAATAAGAATACGAATAACAATGATAAAAAGAAATCGAATAACAACGGCCGGCCTGATAGTATAGAAAATGTCACAGATAACATCATGAATGATTTGCATTGTGTTGGAGCTCAACAGAGTTTATCTCACGATACAGCGATCAGTCCGATGCCTCACCCTGGCAGCATGAACCCCGGGCATATGACGCCGCATCACCTGCATATGATGGGAATGCACGCTGGCATGGACCCGGCAATGGTCGCGAACCTCTCGGCCCATGGGTCGCCCGTCAGCACCACCGGCTGCGGGACAGGTATTCCCAACCAACCAGTCATCAAATCGGACTATGGTCTAACCGCCTTATAATCCTTAGTTGTGTAAAAAATATATATTTTTCATTAACTGACTGTAACTCTTACCATTCCTTACGTGTCGATATGGTGTATTAAAGTGATGTTTTAAGGTTAAATTTAAGTTGTGTAAGTATTCATAGTTTTAACGTTTTTGAAATATGTTTGGTCGTGAATGTTTGATTAGTTAAGTGGAAAACTTTACAATGTCAAAAGTGTGATTATTATTTTAGGGTAGTTTTTAAAATTTGCTGTGAGTTGAATTCCTGTATTTCAATTCAAGTCATTGTCATTTAATGTATTTATTTGAACATGTAATCAGAATTCTTCGTCATTGATGTTATTAAAGTTACCGTTGTTTTTCTTTGATTGTATTAAATTAAAATTCGCTTGTATTCTTTTAAATTAGATATTAAATACATATTTTATGGAATGTGGTAGTGTAAATGTGTAATTTTGTGAATTTCTAAACAATACTCATGTGATGTAGACAATGACTTAGGCTTACAAAATGTGGACATTAATAATTTTAATGAAATACAATTGTTTTGTAACTAAAATAGGACTCTGTGAATACAAAAACAATAAATATAGTAACTAAATCGATTTGATTCATTTTACCTATCCAAATAAAACAATATTCACTTTTTTTAAAGTCAAAAATTTGATGATAAACAACTTTCTGTATTTTGTACTTGTACTTTTTATACTTTTGGATTTTTGGTAAAAAAACTTTATGTTGAGCTTGATAGAGTATAGGTATACAACCCATCATAGAATGTTAACGATATTTTAATATAACTGTGTTCATCAGATACCATTAATACTCCGAAAAAATAACTTATTTAATTACAAAAAAAAAATTGAATACCCTTAAGAAAATTCGAGAAAGATACCTATTAAGTATCGATATTATTATATCTTATTTCAATTGCAATAAAAAGTATAGTTAGCAGCTAGTGCTAATGACTAGATCTAAATTGTGTAACAAAAACATTTTAAAAAAGTTCATCGAAACAAAACAGCTACTGCTGCCTTTACACAATCATCACTAACAATAGCAAAAATACCTTGAATGTATCAGAAATCGTCTCACCCACACAACATCCATTCTTGAGCATCGATATCATAACCTTGTGACATTAGTATCGAACGAAATGAAAGCAAAAATCGTAATGTATTCTGTTCAATGCGAGTTCATCAATCAACGTCATCGGCTCATTGTGTGGCCGGCACGCAACCTATCTCGAACTTATTCTGTACACGAATATCGACGCCGACAACAGTTTTATCATAACGTTCATAAAGCATCGAGATTATTACTATTGGGTATTGTTTTAATGCGAGAACTTGGTGTTGTTAGATACGAATAATAATAGTAATTGAATTTTAATTTAGATAAGATTTTGTTCTATTTTTAAAGTCAGTTGAAACGATTGTGAAGTTGAGAAGTGAGAGGAACATTATCGATTTTTTCTTGCGCATCTTTTGAATTAGATTATTAGAATTTAGTAGGTATATTTACTTTACCAATTTCATAGAATTATTGACATGAGGTTCAGATCTATCATTACAAATAATCAAGAAGTCAATTCCTCATTTAAACGTGTCTCAAAACATTTCATACAAATCGATTTTTTATTTATAACCTCTGTCTCGTACAAATTTACAACAAAAGAGTTCAAAATGCAATACAAAATAGATATGACAAACTGTGAAGCAGCTACCGTTATTGTTAAGTTGCAAAAAAACCTTTTTGTAACTCCGACTTTCTGTTAAAGGGTTGAACATTCGCAGATTTTAGTTACGCTTGACAAAGAAATGCTTAGAAAAAGTTATATGCAAATAACAGGATTACGCTACTGTCCTTTTACAAGATAAACACCGCTCGTCAATTGTTTGATGTTTCTAAAATCCCTCGAGTCTTCTTTGTCAATAGTTTTACAGGAGTGCTTTATTTCGGAAGTCGTAAAGGATATTTAGGATGGTTAAGTTTGTAATATTGTAAACTAAATTTTGGGAGCTGTTAAAATGATAATAGTAAACAATTTGAAGATAGGTGAAATAAGGAAGGTCCTTAAAAAGAGGTCGTAAATAGTGGTAGGTCCATGAGTGACGGTAATCACTTACAATCAGGTGGCCCGTTAGATCACCTGCCTATATAGCAATAAAAAAGATATGTGAAGAGTTATGTAGGAAATAGTTTACGGGCATTGTCCGTAGGATTGTTTTTTCATTTACTGTTGTGGCGGCTACCAAACTCCGCCTCTTTTGGTTATCTTTTCATCAATTAAAAAGTTCTTGTCAATGACAGACATGAACTACCAATTGTAAATATTACTCATCATTGTATAGAGCTCTTTTATTGTTTTCTTTTATTTGTACATATTGTAAATAAATCTATAAACCCACGCATCATTTTATTTCCTCGGGACGATCACCTCGACATTGTCATCGTCTCTAAACTGTCTACAAGGCGGTAAATTGGCTTTTGGCTTAACTTTAATTTTCTAATCGAGGAATTGATATAATGTTTTTTTTCATAGTTAAATATTTATATGATGACGCTCTATAGTGGTTTTAAATGGGCCCTTTAATAGAAGTTTTACACATATAACAGCACTCTAATTAAATTTTGTAACTATTTCGACAAAATTCAACCATCTTTGTGCAGGCTAGTCACGCGATGTTTTGTCTTCAGTTGAATTGGAAATATTACATTTAGTTACGAGTTCAGGTAACGTGACCAAGAAGTAGATTAAACAATCTATACAAATCTATTCTAATATCAAATCATACCTCACATCATTCATAAAAACTGTGCATATCGCGACATTTTATAGTAAAGTTCATCCAGTATAATTTTATTTTTAGAATTATTTTTAAACGAAAAGGATTTATAGTATTGATGCTAACAGAAGCTTCTGGTATTCTTCTCTCTGAAAATCAAACATCCACACGAAAGACTTTTATCTTAACCATAACTTAACTTAACTCGTATGCCTACATGGCAATAAAAAAAAAATATTAAAATTCTATTATCAGATTTCTTCCTTAACAAAAAGCATCAAGGCATAGGTACCGAAATGCTTCTGAATATTTCAGAAATGTTCCATTATGGCGAGGTTTGGGGAGGCCTATGTCCAGCAGTGGACGTCTACAGGCTGATGATGATGATGTTCCATTATTCTTAGACAATCGATAAAAACCATTATCGACATTAAATCACACATCAACACCAAAAACTACACACATCGTAACTTACCCAACCGAACTACATCTACTATCATTTCATTACTAGAATTGTCGGTAAACGAAGAAGCATTCGCAGAACTTGCATTATTAAGCAAACCTTTTACCTTATTTCGGTTAAACAAAGGGTCGGTAAGTAAAAGCCTTCAAAGATTCACTTCAGGTGAGCTGAGTCCCGTGAGACTAGCTGAGGGAAGTGCAAGCTGTCTTCTGATCCCGGTGACTTGCGAATTGTATGAAATGTCCTAAGATAAACGTAAGTATAGATAATAATATAGATAAGCTGTTTTGGTGTGTTTAGTTGTTTCTAAATAATATAATGGAAGTTAATTTGATGTAAATAAAAATTTTAGTTGTAAAATATTGTTTGAAGTTTTGTTGTAGATGGCGACTTCACTATCCTATGTTATTGTGAAAATTTCCGACGGTAACCGTTTAAAGTGGCCCACTGACTGATATTTATCATTACCTAAATCAGATAAATAGCTTGCTAGTAATAATAGGCGTAATATTTTCCTACACTGCTGCGGCGTCTACTAGATCTTCTTAGACACGTAAAAATCTTTTCTAAGAACATATTATTGTTGCATAATTTACTTTTTTCAATAATAAAAATCGAACCATCAAATAAGAGGAGGTAGAAGACTAGATTTAAGATGAGTAATAGTTTAAAATGATCAGATATAGGTAGTTCAACGACAAAGCTACTGCTACTACTGCTAATGCTACTTGAAAATTACAGATTTATTTCATTTTTGTAGGCACAAGTATTGTGGATGATTAATTAAAAATACGTTTATAATTCCTCTAATTTACTTACTACAGAAGTGCAGGAACCAATAATGAATTACCAATGAAACCTGATAAGTAGTTATTTATCTAATTATAAGATGATTCTCGATGTTGTTATCAAACTAGAAAGTATAGGATCAATAAAAAATCGTCCCCAGTCTTGGTGGACGAGGTCCATGGGAAAAAAGAAGAAGAAGAAGATCAATAAAAAATGGTATTCGTTTTCTATACATTACATATAGTTATCTACATACAATTATGAAGTTCAAATATAAATACCCTTCATCAAAAAGTAGGGGGCGGCGGACGGGAAAGAGTGCCGTGGGCGTAACGCGTCGCGCCGTCCCTCATAACCCCGCGCTGGGCCTCAGCCGGGGTTCGGACGCTGAGTGTGAGTGGTTGGAGGTTTTAGTGCAGTTCAACTCCCACACGGGATCCGGTGATTTCCTCCAACTATAAAAAAAGCGCATCAAAAAGTAACAGCTTTTTTCTTTTTATAATACGTATTCAACTTAAATTAATTTAACTCCCACTTTTCCATTTACTCGTCAAACTTTTGAAACACATGCGTAGGTAAAGCTGACTGATGCACAAACCATGTCAAAGTCAGCAACTTTGTAGTGTAAAGTGAGTATGAACAGCGAAATTGAAAGCGTGGTGCCGAGACGACAAATTTCAACGGAGGGCCCGTGAGGGTGAGTGAGCTCCCTATATAAATATGGCGGATGTATTATACGTGTGGTCCAAGTTGAGAGCGGTGTGTTTTTGTTTTTAATTGATGTGTCGAAATTAGGTTTCTTTTTAAATGAGCTTTAAGAGTAGTTTTGTAGGGTAGGCAAAAGGTAACAGTCATGGTGAGAACTTGCCATAAGTTGAGCCGTAGACTTATCAAGAGAAACGTAGAAATAGAAATAGTTTTTTCTTCAAAAAAACACTTGTACACATTACATGTAACACATCTATTTCCACACTAGGACACACCTGGAACGTGAGGGCTGGTTTTATGTAAAACGTATTATTTTTCCTGATTCTGTTTATTTTTAGTTATAAATATTTGTAGAAATTTGTATTTTTGAAGTAACTGAGGTTATTTTTCTGACTGCATACTATGTAAAGTCTTGAAAAAACAATTCATACTTTTTTAGCGGTTGAGTGTAAAATTACGACTATGAAAATGTATTCGAAATTCCATAGTTTTGAAGTGAAATAGTTAATTAATAAAAATGAGAGCTGAAAAATCATCTCTTCTTTTACATTAGTCTAAAATCGCTTTAGCTTATAGATTATACCGCATATTATAGGGTGGCTCAAGTCTTGGGCTGTATGTAATCCATACTCGAGTTGGTTTGAGAGCTGAAGAAACGTACGTGACAAGAAAAAAATCTTTTTACATTAGTTTTTATGTAAATTCAATTAATTTATTTTTTGGTTTTAGGGTAATCGATTGCTTTATTACAACAAGTAAAATCTGAATTGGTAACATTTTTTTTTTATAATTGCAATTTACAAAATGAAATGGACAGCTTACTACTAAATCGTGTAAGTAATGAAGAATTAATTAGATCAATTGAACAACAGTTTTAACTTTGGCTTACTATAAGACCTACGTCGCTGACAGTTGGTTTTATTTTAACGACGAAAAAATCATAATTATTTATAAAGATCACACATAATAAAATTATGGGTAGCGCCTTTCATTTTATGTTCAGTTACAAATATTCATAAATGGCGGTAAGTACATGGTAAGTACCTATTTAGGTACTCACTCTAATGAATTTTAGCTTTAAAATGTAAGAACGCGAGTAGCGTTGTATTCACTATTTTTAACTAGTGTTGTGAGAAATTGCTACAAACTTAAAATGTACATAAGTCTCGTAGATCGGCAAGACTCGAATCTGAAACCTGCAAGGACATATTACTGATGATCTTAGCTAAAACAGCATACAACAACTAAAGACATGCGCTATGACATGTCCCTCTTTAAACGAGGTTTAAGAAAAGTCCTGTATGGGTAGGTGATAGATAACGACCCCTCACTGCCCTGGCATTGCAGAGGTTCATGAGTAACGGTGACCACTTACCATCAGGTTGGCCGTAGGCTCGTCTATCTATCTTGCAATAAAAAAAAAATCAATGAGCACAACCTTAAAACAAAAACGAAAGACGAACACATTCTTGAGTATTCGTATATACAAACGTATGTATAAATCAACGCACCATATATCACATATCTGTCAGTAGTCAGTCGGGCAAGCTTTTGTGCCTTGTGTGGGGATAGAGCGATGTTGCTGTGTGCGTTGATTTCACGACGCCGCGCCCGCACGGGTACGTGTGACGGTAGGGTGAGAGTAAGTGTTGAGACATATTTTAGTGTTCGAGTTTTTTTTTATTACCATGTGCCATGTAGGTAGATAGAGAAGTCGTGGTGGCCGAGTGGTCGAAGCGCTTCCTTCCGAACGGGAGGTCGCGGGTTCAAATCCGGCCGGCTTGTACCTCTAAATCTAAATAGGAAAAAGATTTATGTGCAATTTTTCACAACACCACTGGCTAAAAACGGTGAAGGAAAACATCGTGAGGAAACCTACATGCCGGAAAAGGATTCTAAAAATCCTTTGAAGATATGTGAAGTCCCCAATCCCCAATGGGCAAGCGTGGTGGACTATGCCTAATCTCTCTTCTGAGGAGACCTGAGCCCAACAGTGGGCAGTAATGGGTTGGTACAGGATGTAGGTAGATTAGCGGTTCGCCTGATCCTATGATCCTAAGTGATGTCATTAATATACTTGCACAGTACATTTTTTTGGATTCCTTCATCATGTTGTCATTTAAAATTTATTGCATGCTTAATGCATAAGTCAATGCTTAGTCCAAATTCAATTCAAAAGTTTTCGTTACTACACAAACGTTAGTAAACAAGTAGTTTTTTTTCAAAGGGATAACCTATTGTCTAAGCTAAAACCCTTTAAGTACTTGTTTTAGAATTACAAGTTCTAAAAATAGATAGAAGGTATTAAGTTTGATTTAGTTTAATTAATTTTTCATACATTTCGAACTAACAGTTTACCTAATTGATTTTATACGGAATTTAAGACAGAATAGCCAAGTAATTTTTTTTTGAAGTTTTGTGTTATGTAACCATATTGTAAAAAAGTAGCGTTTAAAAGTAATAAAACTAAATTACAGACTAAATAGTTTTTCAATCTGTAATTCAAATAGAAGTAACATGAATGAAAAAAAATAACGTCATAACTTTCTTCCTGCCGTACCCGAAAAGCCCGTTCAATTCTGAGGGCACGCACACACACACAACAAGGGGTGCGCCACAGCCGTAGTGGGGAGTGTATTAAGTCCCTTTCTTTTCACTAAAATAATTTTAGGGGATGGTTTTAGTTCAACATTTTTTTACGAAGGGTCATACTTGCTCCTGGATGCATTCGAGCGTCGAATATGAGATATGGCGTCGCTGTGGGGTGCATTTTACTTTAGTTAAGATGTTTTAGTATCGATATTATTATATTATTACCAAAAACATTGTTATACGAGTATGTGTAATTGATTACATTCGTATATATTCAATTTTGAAAATTACTGGACATGTTGCGAGGGAGAGGCCTATGTTCAGCAGTGGACGTCTATGGACTGATGATGCTGATGATATACAATCTTCTACACTAATATTATTGTTGTAATAAATTAAAAAAATGGATTTATTAAAAAGTGAAAATGGTAAAAAGAGCCGTATTATCAATTTGAATTTTCATCGAGGCCTATCTGCTCGTTATCTATTTTCTTCTACTGTCATAAAATTGGATCAATTTTAAAAACGTACCAAACAGGTTTATTCCACCTTAACATTAAAATAAATCGCTAAACAATACCTTTAAATATCCTACCAGCTGCATCCTGTACCAAGTTTCTCTTTAAAATAATAATTTAACGAACAAAACCACGCCCGATACGATCGCTGTGAGCTTTCGCTGAAATATTTTTAATCAAGCTTTTTACCTGATAGCACCGGGGAGCGGACCTACCTGTCAATCTTTCAAATGTTAGATTAAAATATAGCTACAGTTCTGCTTGGTTAGCTGATAAAGTATTGGGCGAAAATGGTTTGTTACTTGTAGTATATTAAAAAAAAAGTAATTAATAATAATAATATTATTTGAAGGCTACCAATGGCCCAAAAAATGTTAGTATTAGAAATAATTTGCTATGTTAGTAATTAAAATAAAAGTTTTTGTAAGTCGCTACTGTATCGCTCCATGCGAAACAGCACAGCAGCGATTCACATGTACACAAAATCGAGTCTGTAATTGTATTTTTTTTTATCAACAGATTAGAGCTCTTCTGAGAAAAATTATTAATATTAGGAAACTATTTCATTTCACCGAATGTTTAGGTTGTAATCACTAGTTTTAAAGTCTGATAACATCATACTCATTTATAGTATTTCAATGTCCACCTATGAGCTGTAACATCATACTTTTCAAAAACATTTAAAAAACTACTTTAAAGCAATGAACTAAACATTAACAAAGACTGACCTAATCACACGAACAAAAAATCAATTAAAGATTAAATTTGCAAACGATTATGTTTATAACAAATCAAGTATGAATCTTAAGTCAAAATTACTAACGAACTCTCAACAGTAGTACGAAATGAATTTGAAAACTTAGACTGCATTTCCCCAACCAAATCTCGTATAAGCCACGAACACTGTAGATTAAAACCACCGCCTATATTTTCGAGGCATTAAGAGGATCAAGCTATTATATTTATTTTTTCTTTTGAGTATAAACTTGCAGCAGGCATTGATTACAAGGATGCGAGATAGCGTTTGACGAAGGTCGTTTTGTGAGAACCTGAAAATGCTTTGTTATTTTTTGTCTTATGTTGTACCTATGTGAGTTTTTGTGCAATTGTAAATATGTGAACAACCTTTGTGGACGTATTTGTGTTTAGTGCGGATTGTTGTCTTACTGGTAAAAAAATGTATTGAACCTAGATTTTAGGCCGTAGCAGCCATTGGCGTTTTAAGAATACTTTTGTTCTTACCTCTTGTTTTACAAGAATATTAAACTCATTTCTTTAAACACTCGCGGTTATCTACATCACTTACACTATTTCTAAACGGTTATCTACATCACTTACACTATTTCTTAAATAACCTACCCGCAGTTCTTCAGTCTTCCCGTGATCATGGCGCTTGAAACAGTGCCGAAATATCGGGATCGCTCAATTGAAAATAATCGTGGAAAGAACCCGTTTAGAAATAGTGTAAGTGAATATTAAACTCATTTACGATAATATCAAGGAAAATAACATGATATCCTCCTATAACACATTAAAACTAATAGAAGCAGAGTATTTTAGAAAAAATATTGGGATAGTGGTTTACAATTTTTTTTGTCAAAATATGACTCTGACGAGGGATTGTTAGTGTGAAATCTATAATAGTAAGTCTTGTATGTTATTTTACGATATTGAAAAAGGTGAATAATATACAACCTACCTAGAATTTTAATATTGAGTTAGGACTTCTATGCTCTTCCCAAAAAATATATCGATTGGTACACTAGGTACTTTATTATTAAGGAAATTAAATGAAACTCATCATCATCAACCCGTAGACGTCCACTGCTGAATTTCATTACATTGATCGTTCCTGCGCTGTTTGCATCCGTTGATCCCTTCATCTCCCTTTTACCATCGTACCGCACGCCGCAGGGGCAAGCTTCACCACTTTTTCTTGGAACCGCTGCGATCTTCCACGGTTCGCTTCAGAAGATCATTTTTGCCCCGTACAGATTTGGAATGGACTCCCATCCGCGGTGTTCCCGGAGCGCTATGACATGTCCCTCTTTAAACGAGGTTTAAGAAAAGTCCTGTATCGGTAGGCGATAGATAACAACCCCTCATTGCTCTGGCATTGCAGAGGTTCATGAGCGATGGTGACCGCTTACCATCTGGTGGGCCGTAGGCTCGTTTATCTATCACGCAATAAAAAAAAATAATTCTCCTACAGAAAATAGATAGTAGTACTGATCAAACAATTGCTACCGATAAATACAATTACTGTAACATTGATCTTTGTAAATGCGTAAGCACATTATAACAAGAGGTTGCTACATCCAGTCTAATTAACAATAAAACAATATCATCTACTCCAATTAAAACAAAACAACTAACAAATGACATTCAACTTTAAAACAATTGACATACGGTTTGAAATTCGACTGTCTTTAATCTTAGTATTTACAAAGGCAGGTGTGTTTGAAACTGCTGAGTCAGCTCAGTGGCACCGGTAGTCAGAGGTAGCGGGTTCGATCCCCGGTCGATCACGATTTACATGTCAGTCGGGCCGGTATCCGATTGAGTTTTGCTAGTCATGGCGGCTTTGGTTCTATGGAATACGATTATGGTAATATAGATTATTGTCGTATTAAAATGATGGCTGATACGGTAAGAAAATTCGTATAGGTATATAGTAGTCAAAATGGTTATATGTATTACATAATATTAGATAACATTGTATAATACTTAGATTATTTTGAATTAGTCTTAAGGCGTAACACACAAGGCAACAAAAATATTGAAAACTATGAGTATGAGCTGTCCATATTTAATGTCTAAAAAAGTCCCGTCTTGATACTGAAAAGGTTCATTAGCCACGCTAATCGTTTACCAGTAGGAATCTAGTAATAAAAAAATCGAATTAAAATAATGTTCGCTTGAAATTATCTCTTGTTTAAAAAACTCATATTTCTACTAAGAAAAACCAATTTCTCTAATAGATCTAAACCCAAATTTATTCGACTTTTATTTTTCAGACAAATAGCGAACAAGTTTTTAAACAGAAAAATCTGCGGACAAGTAAATGCAAATTATATTCAGAGTATAGCTCAGCAGTAAACATCGACACATACATCGTCATATGAGCCTTGTGAGTTGTTAGGGGCTTCCGTTATGAAGACGGACATGTCAATTGTGGCCAATAATGTGGCTCAGTTGACTTCAATTCGAAACGTGATAGGATTCAACTATGTACCTATAAAACTATTGTGATATTTTGACTGATAAAGACACTATCCCATTTCTAGTAAGGCAGTATGCAGGAATTAGATTAAAAGAAATTAGTTAAGGGCAGTGAAATAATGGAAAACGGCTATAAATAAATGTATACTTTATGTATATTGTTAAAGACACTGGTTTACTGTAGAGATTCATAAAAATCATTCAGTGATTTTTACGTGTAAAAGTTACGATTAACATTTGAATAAAATTTAATAAGAATAGAATCAACAAAACACATATAATAATTATTCTGCTATTGATTTAAGTAAATCTAAAGTCCTAATCAGTTGCTGCTTCTTAACTTAAGAGAAAGCCCAGTCTCAAGCATTTGAAAACGGAACATAATTTTAAAAATATAAATCCATAAGTTAGGTTAGTAGTTTGTAGTCTCCGAGATTTTATGTAAAATTTTAATGGTGAAAATTCTGCTGAATGAGTATTGTATTATAATTAAAAATTTTCGTTGTTAATAATATACTTTTCGTTTCCTAAATAAGTAAATAATTAATTCTAAAATATGTGTGATCAACCCGTTCAATTCAGTCCTCATTCAAGCAATTCCACTAACAACAGCACAGCCAACCGTGACACAAATAAAATTGATTCAATTTGCGACTCCTTTTTGAAAGTCATGTTCTATTGCGTTTGTCTTCATTGACATGACATCTCAATGCTGGTTTGTGAGAAAAATCTGACTGTAGTTCGTCGAATTGAATGAAAATTAAAAACAATTATAAAGTGTTTATTGAGGTCAATTGAAATGGGGGTTCAAGCAAGTAGCTATTACTTTAATATTCTCTGAAAATGCTGAAGAGATTATTTGTACCTACTCGTAAAATTGATAGGGATCAAAATATACTTAAATTACGCAGTGTTATTGTATTATTTAGATATTATGATTATTTTACATTTAAAACAAAATCTATATCAATATTATAAAGCTGAAGAGTTTGTTTGTTTGTTTGAACGCGCTAATCTCAGGAACTACTGGTCCGATTTCAAAAATTCTTTCAGTGTTGGAAAGTCCATTTATCGAGGAAGGTTATAGGCTATATTTTATTTTCAACAGAAATATAGATCTGTATGAAAATATCGAATATGTAACGCAAGGTGAAAAATCGAAAACCTATTTATGCAAAAACTATTGACAATAGAACAAAATGATGTAGGTAAGAGTTTTTAGGTCTTAGTAAGACAAACAAAAACGTCCGGAACAGCATATGTTTTACTACTATAGTTTAGTCACAATAACCACATTTATGTTTACAAAAATAATATTTCGTCCCGAGAGTATTAATGTAGGAGTAAATTACTTTTTGTTTTATTCCAATCGGACTTTTCGTTTAGAAGTAATCACGAGTATAAAACGCAATGAATATGTGGGTGCACTTCGGGTCGCGCAAATAATAACACGATGGCATTGCGAGTACTGTTTGAACCCCTTTGTAACGCAGACGAAGTTGCGCGGGTCAGCTAGTGTAACAATAATACTAAGATAGAAGGAAGTAACACAGAGCAACTTTAAAAGCTAGAATAGAGCGCCATCTAGTAGAGAGTTACCTAAGTCATAAAACTGTATACTAGCTGTAATATGCCTTGATTACTTTGACTTTTAGTGTATTTTTAATTACTAGAAAATATAAAAACTTAAGGCCCATCTGATGGTAAGTGTTTACCGTCGCTTTATGAGGCTTTGCAATGATATGGCTTTGGGGTGCCATTACATATTACTATACAGGACTTTTGAACCTATAGATTTAAATAAAACCACCCGTGAATTTATTAAATAGTTCGATCTCATATCATTTCTTAATAGCATGTACCTGATTGAATATGAAGGCAGTAATAAGTTTTTGTAGTAAGTCATAACGGGGGTGTAACTCAGTGGTAGAGTGTCTGCTTCGCATGCTGAAAGTCCTGGGTTCAAATCCCAGCACCTCCAAACTTTTTGTTGTTCTGTACTGAAATCGGTTGTTATCATTTATGTAATGATGGTTAAGATAAAAAGTCGTGGTGGCCGAGTGGTCGAAGCGCGTCCTTCCGTACTAGAGGTCGCGGGTTCAAATCCGGCCGGCTTGTACCTCTAAATCTAAATGTGAAACAGATTTATGTGCAAATTTTCATAACACCACTGGCTAAAAACGGTGAAGGAAAACATCGTGAGGAAACCTGCATGTCGGAAAAGGGTTCTAAAAATTCTTTGAAGATATGTGAAGTCCCCAATCTGCACTGGGCAAGCGTGGTGGACTATGCCTAATCTCTCTTCTGAGGAGACCTGAGCCCAACAGTGGGCAGTAATGGGTTGGTACAGATACAGGATTAAGATTCTGCTGGATACGCAATACAGTAGCGCAAGATCAGTCTTTAACTTGACACAAGCCTTCAGGAACTCCATTTGCAATAACAACGACGATGATGACAATAGTCTTGAACAAAAATTTGGGATTACAAATAAATTACAAGTATCAAAATAGAACTTCCAAAAGTGGAGACATATGAGTTAAAAATGATCCTTTAATGTTTTCAGTGAAAATATGTTTAAAAGTTGGTAGATTTTAGCACAGTTATTACGATACGTCTTTGCTTAATACAGGCCTCTACTAAGACAAGTCAACCAGACCTGCGCAGTTTGCACCCAGCGAATTTCCACTATCTTAGCCAAATAATCGCTCCATCATCTTGTAGGGACATACTCGATCTCCAATCAGCTGTAATTCATCAAAATAATAACAAAAAGACATTCAATCTTTTTTAAATTAAACAAAACATCTGTCACATTTCACACAACCGAAAAAAACTCGATGAACGCGGCACGTGGTAGTGTACATGCAACGTCATCGAGCAATCATTACTGGGGGTCAACGGCCCGCTGATTACCTTTGAGCACGCCCTGTCTCTCATCATTAGCCTAGGTTAGGATGTTTGTAAACATAGCCTCCATTCGCTCGTTACGGAGCATCTCGCGTGAAATCGGGTCAAGGGGTTTGCTGATGAAAAAATTATCAGTCATTTCAGAATGTAGGTCGAAAAAAAAAATCTAGTTCTAATTCCTCTTTGTTTGTTTTAAACGCTCATCGAAGAAAGAAAGGATTAGTATTGTGGTGCAATGGTGATCTAGAGTGGTTGTTATATAGCTATACTTTGAAAATATGTTCATAATTTTCAATTCCAAAGCTTTTATGTTGATATCGCGGAGACACAATGTCTGTTTGTAAATGCTGCTTCTTGCGACTTGTGTAATGGTAGATAAACGAGGCTGCAGTCAACTTAAAGCTCAGCAAACATCGTCGCAGAACCTCTGCGATCTCCAATCAGAGTTAACTTGTTTCTTTCATTCTTATAATGGTAGAATCTGCCTCTCATATTTCGTTTACCTACTTTACTCGGGGCGGCGCGACGGGAAAGAGTGCCGTGGGCGTAACGCGTCGCGCCGTCCCTCATAACCCCGTGTTGGGTTCTGGCCTCAGCCGGAGTTCGGACGCTGAGTGTGAGTGGTTGGAGGTTTTAGTGCGGTTCAACTCCCACATACCTGTGATCCGATCCGTTGATTTCCTCCAACTAAAAAAAAAACCTACTTTACTCTATGGTCAAAGTCGTTTTCAGAATCAATACAGTGTTCTTGAGTACCTACTAAATAATTTGCAATGTTATCAAAGTGAATTGGATCATAAAATTGGCAGTGAGTATTTCGTCTTTAAGTTTACATAGTTTGTCCAAGATCTCATTTTGATAAATACTTTTTCTCAATGTCAAGTAGGTACTTATTTAAATTAATTATATCTAAATATCATAACATAATAAGATGATGTCTATTTTAACAATACGTACGTAACTATTACACGTACTCTGTACATAAAAAGTTATGTACCCAAATATAAAACATGTAAAGTTGTAGAGAAAGTCAATTAATCAAATGAATCACATTTGAAACGAGATATTAATCAACTGTCAATATTACGATGTAGGCATTTAATCAATTAACTTATATTTTATAATGGTATGGGTTTTGTAAAAATGTAAAATTATATAGCCACTCAACTGGGATTGGCAACCAAATTGGTTTGTACTTTTGTCAAGCAGGAGGCAAAATTGAACACAGTTCTAAAACTTGTTTTGTTTACATTTTTTAATCGTCTCATATTTTACGGAGATGATATATTTTCGCTGAAAATGCAATTCAGCGTCATTTAGTAATAAAGATTTACAAAAATATAAGGTTAAATTAGAAGTCAAAATTAAAAATTATTGGAAAAACATGTTTTTAAAAAAGGGCTCAAATACGGTATTGATTCCGAACGAAGTCCCTCAGTTTCGCCATCTAGCGAATAGTGACGTTCCCAGTTGAGTGGATAGCTAAATGCTTCTATAGGTAGTTGCTGGGCTTCATCTCTTAGTGTCATCAAGGAAAAAGAATGAAACTCCATAGGTATTATCAGGAAGAAGGATAATTCTTTCTTTGTATAATTTAATTCTCAGTCATAGAATTATTACATCTGGAATCAACATGAACAACAGAATGAAGCCAATTTAAAGTGCACCGATCGCGCGTAATAACACGATGTTTTGAATCAACATCATAAATAACAAAGTGAAATTTTAAAGAACTTATGTGTATGTAATATTTCATTAGTGTGTTGAACGAATTGAGTGTCATCGGTACACTAACGCCAGAATATTAAAGAGAATATCAACAAAATTATAATCACTTTAACATCTTTCAAAAACAAAATTCGATAAATCAATTAATATGACCTCGAACTTAGTTAGACTATCCGGCTCGTCCAAAAAATCTAGAAAGAACATTCCAATACCTCCTCGACTTTTTTTCCAATTTTAAGATAAAATACTTAAAGGTCCTTCAGTAACTATAATTTAGTTTAAGATAATAGATAACTAATACGTAACTGGCAACTCCTGGCATCGCTCAACAGATTCGAAAAATCTATATATATAAAAATGAATTGCTGTTCGTTAGTCTCACTAAAACTCGATAACGGCTGAACGGATTTATCTTATCTTAGTCTTGAAATGTTCGTGGAGGTCTAGGGAAGGTTTAAACGGTGAGAATATATCCGGGATTTTTTTTGTGACGCAGACGAAGTTGCGCGGGCCAACTAGTAATGAATAAAATCGTGTCGAGAGTTTGCAGAACTTGCACAAAAGGCGATAGTAGATTGGACGGATTATAAATCATAGTACTACGCACTGTTGATCATTCTTAGCTGGATGTAATGAAGCAGCTTGGTGCCTCACGATCGACTCGTGCTTCTTTTGTTTTGTGCGACTTGTAAATGGTACTCGTACATGACCCAGATAGGTAGGTATAGCTAAGTATACGACTACACTAGATTGTACTCTTAGCATCATTACCTACAAAATTAGTCATTACTAAGTTACTAACTCATAATTTACTTTTGCTTGCTTACTTTTACGAATTTTATTTTTACATAACATCCTTATACCTAAGCTCCTACCTACCTTATACTCAAACTACCTACTTTTCTGAAAAGAACAAAAAGATAATAGAATATTATTGTTTGAATGTTTTAAATAAGATGTTTTCAGACAAAATTTATGTTCTAAAATTATCAAAGTATTCAGAAAATGTACTCAAAATGACTTTTAAATGAAACAACCCTAATGAAGTTTCTAAGTCCTTAAAACCATTAAGTTAATGGAAATAAGCTTTCACTGCACATGTTTTCAGAAAAAATACTGTCCATTATTAAATACTTCAGAAATCAATTAACATCACTTATACATTCCAATGCATAAACTTTTGAGCAAAATAAAAAACCATTAAAATAGGTACCTATACAGGTTTTTTTTTCAGAACACGCAAAAGCATTTTACGAATCACACCGTGCCATGCTTTGTGGGCGTGACCTCTATAAGAACAACTAGAATAGTTGATTGTTTCAAAGGAAATATTGTTGCATTGTTTCATTCGAAATGAAACCTCGTTCCAAAGGTAACCAAAAGTCGAGCACCAAAAATGTAATAGCTGTCGCTCGCTATGATTAATGCAATTAATCCCACAATGGCTACAACGTACACTGACGGACATTTTAATATCGTTACAAATTTTAAATCAAGCTTTTTGTTTTTCTTTTTTATATGATCCATTTAATTCATTTGTTTGAGAACAAAAAAATATCAAATGTCCTCAAAATTGTTTTTTTATATTTGGTTTTTAAGGAAGTTGGGATCATAGCATAGGTACTTTAGTAACATAATGTACTTCTTGTGACATTAAAGATAAGGTCTTACTTTTTGTATTTTATTTCAATGCAGTAATTTTCAATTGAACTGATGATTGTAAGTTACCTTTAGAGTACCTAATTACCTAATTAAACTGTTGCAGAGTTTTGTATATCTTACCAAAAACATTTGTTTGTTTTTTCTTTTTAATTTTAAACATTATTAGCACGTTATCTAAGCTGCAATTGAAAAAATAGAGAAAATAAAATTAATACGAAATAAAACACTGCATTCAAATAACTAATTTTAAGTTTTGATTAGCACTCAACTCCGAACCACACTCTTATAAAAAAATAAAATTAAAATACAACACCGTTTTATTGTCCGCAACATTAACCCGTAGATCAGTCCGTTCGCCCGATAGATTTCATAAATAACGTGTAGAATTTTTGTACATAGATTTATTACGTTCGGCGAGCGAAAATGGTGGGAGTTCGTTTTTCAATTTGACCGAGGACTCCTGCTGTGTGACACGCCGCCTGGCGGGCGAACAGTACGACCCTGTCTGCTTCTACCTACGTGGGTATATTCTATGGGAAATGCGTGGATCAGGAAATTTGTCTATATTTTTAATAGAGCTAACGGAGGTTTGTCAGTTTGGTTGAGCGTGATATACGCGGCAAAGTGGCTCTATTGAAAAAAAAAATTGTTACATTGTCCTTTAACATTCAGAGGTCCATGAGTGACGGTATTCGGTAACCTCTTACAATAAGGTAGCACGCACCATCCGGCTATGGAATGAGCTCCCCTCCTCGGTATTCCCTGAGCGCTATGACTTGTCCTTCTTCAAACGAGGCTTGAGGAGGGTCCTTAAAGTTAGGTCGTAGGTAGCAACCCCTCAGTGTCCCCTGACATTGCAGAGGTTCATAAGCGACGGTAACCACTTCCTATCAGGTGGGCCGTTGGCTTGTCTGCCTACATGGCAATAAAAAAAAGAACATTAGTTAGTCTAATCGTAAGAGATTACCGTCGCTAGTGGACCGCTGGAATATCAGGGACTCCTCTGCGTATCATGTTTACACACTTACGTGCAGACACTCTACCTACTTACGATCTATTTTAAAGGACTTTCTTCAAGCTTCGTTTATCTGTTTTATTATTAAAACGGTGTAATATTTGTATTGTCAATGGTTTTAGCATCAGCCACTACTGAACATAGCCCTCTCCCAAAATACGCCACAGAGTCCGATCATGTGCTCGTCTCATCCTGTTGTTGTCGGCCACCTTTCGAAGGTCGGGTTTGCTGCATCGCGATCTCCACTCCAGAACCAGTCTATTCCATCAAGCGTCAGTTCTTCAATTCTTATACATACACAAACATCATATTATATTTACAATTTTAACACAACATAATTGTTGTTACATCAATTACATTATCTGCCTCAGTAGTTCGGTCCAGCCTCTCTTATTATTTATGATTGACAGACAGTATCCATGAAATGTCTTACACTTATTATTACGTATAATATTCACGTACGTTTTCCGTTTCAAATAAAGAATTATTGTTGCCTCTGTAGCGAGTATATAGCTATGCTATAATCTCTATATACTGAGCTTATAGCATAGTTAGTTAACTCACTCAAGAGTCTAAAAGCTGATCTTATAATTTCTGACATAATAATATCTGCAACAACTACAAGAAAGTTTTATAACAGAAAATTTCGAATGCTGATTTCTTAGTCTCATATAAAGACTTTTTCAAGAAATAACCAAATATAATTAGGAACACTGTTGACTGTACTGTAACAACTAACAACTCAGTACTTACTGTTCACTTAGGTCTTCTCAGAAGAGGGATCAGACATAGTCCACAATGTTCAATCTTCGACATTTTTTAGAATCATTTTACCTAATATGCAGGTTTCCTTACGATGTTTTTCTTCAAAGATTTTAGCCAGTGGTGTTATTTTAAGTTTATTCTTTTATGGCATTTTCATGTCATGTTATTAAACATAGCTTAGTATAGCACCATTTCAGTGAGGCAGCGCTAATAGAACTAGTCTATATTAGGTGTGAAAGGCTTGACCTTAGCTGACCGGCATTAATTTTGCAGCGAAATTTAATCATAGAAACGGATGCAGTTAAACATTCGTGATTCAAACAGAACGTAATAAATGAATATAAACTATGTGGCGGAACTCATTTGTTTAATTTAATTGGAAATATTATGTTGAAATTATTTCATGTCATTCTGGGTATATTTTGGAATATGTGCCATTATCTTGGGTCGGGTATTTTCGAAATATTACGATGAAACATTTTTGCCTTACTATTTTCTGAAAACATGGAACGACTAATGTTAAAAGAGTGATCATAAACGACTACTCTGCAAACGTTTAGAGAAAATATTTGTTGAGCATATTTAAAAAAAATAAGATTTTAAGATCCATGTAGTAGAGTGACACTGGCATGTAAAACGAACCCAAACACGAGGAGTATAATATGTTTTATTACAGGAGTTCCTCTCTAGGTAACCTTTTCATCATCAGATCAGGTCCATCACATCATTGGATAGTCACACAATAAGTACGTATAGGTACTTGCTAAGCTTAATCGGAAGGTACACATGTAGTTACATCCAACGCAATAAAAGCTTTTAATTAGTTGTAAAAAACCTAATGCTGCAGTGAGAGAGAAGTTAAGAAGGAATCATAAAATAAAACTAAGAAAATAAAAGTCGTGAAAAAATGTACAAAACGTCTGTATTCGGCAATAGAATGTTCTAAATTCAAATAAGCGCGCCAACATCTATTCTCTATTACAATTCAAAAAGTATTTACACAAAAGAGGTTTAAATAACAATTATTTAAACTATTTATAAATGGCGCTGTCGTCGACACAAGTTTGTTCTTTACTAGAATATAATAAAATATGAATTATTGATTCTGTCGCCTACATAGTCATTATTTCATTAGATTATGATTTTTTGGAACACATTACCACATGTAAGCAATTAAAACCCTTTTTAATCTCATTGTTTTAATGTTCTAGCTACGAACTATCGTCGTAATGGTCAATGTATACGAACTACACCAATTCATCCATTTATTAAATGTCGGTTATCACTACTCGCTAATCCAATTAAGGCTTCGCACTCACCAGGTACCCCGTTGAATAAAACAAAAGTTGGACTAAAATTCACCACTATATTTTGGCCTATTTGTACTTTGTTATAATTTGCACAGTGGTCTCAAGATACCCTGGTGGTCAGTACTTTACTGGACTTTGGGGATTTCGGGAGGGTCGTGAAAAACAATACTCAATGTTAAGCCACGGTTTTAGGCCTAATGGACTATGTTCGTACGTTGATACTTTCAGAATTAATTATCGCCTATTATGGAGGAAGATGGAACTTTTCTGCGTAAAAGTTTAATGGTAAAAGATTATAATGTAGAAGGCGGTTTGTTGACTTTTGACTACGTGATATATAAGTGTAGTTGACTAAAATTAATTGTTAAATTATTATTGAATACTTCTTATTACTTTCGTACTGACATAGCCCAAAGAATAAGCAAGTTGAAGTGGCAGTGGGCGGGCCACATAGCACGTAGAACCGATGCCCGTTGGAGCACGAAGGTTCTGGAGTGGCGCCCGCGTCAAGGCAAGCGCAGTGTGGGACGACCAGCTGCAAGGTGGATGGATGACCTTGTTAAGATCGCAGGAACACGCTGGATGCAGGCCGTTACCAACCGGTCGCATTGGAAATCCTTGGGGGAGGCCTATGTCCAGCAGTGGACGTCTACAGGCTGATAATGATGATGATGATGATGATGACTTTCGTAATTGGGTGAACTCTATCACACAGCTTATCGAACCGAACTGTATTTGAAATACATTTCAACTTGGTAAATCGTAATCATATTTATTGAAGCCATAAATACGAGACTTGAAATTATGAAGCAATTTTATACTAAACTAAAGAAAATTATATTCCTGCAGCAACCTTCGACACAAAAACACCAGACTGTTATTGATCTCATTTGAAACCCTCTCGTTTCACAAAAAATATATTACATTCTCACACCGGGCGTCCATTTTGATCTCCCCTGTCCTCTGTCCCCCAGAGAAGCAGACCCTCTGACAGGAGTGTTGATTGGCAAGATTCAGTGGATTACCGAGGGGTACGATGACCACTCGCCCGGGGAATTGAAGCATTAACACTCAGATGGACAGTGGATCTGCGAATTGGGTGTGCGAATTGAATGGGAAAATGTAGCAATTACTTTGGTTTTTGTGGAATTTATAGATTAATTGATGTAGTAGTATTAGGTGTTTTAAACTTATGAATGCCGTAAACAGTATGTAATATCTGCCTACTTTCATGTCTATTGTCTCATATGTCTTGTAGTATATTCTCATATACAGGAGTACATTAAATTCACCGGCAATAATATCATCGACAGTACCTTTTTACGATTTATTTAGGTAATAATAACTTAAGTAAAAGTTGTTGGATGAGTCTGTACTTGACCGATTGCGCAACGAAGCACTGCCTGCTCCTCCTGAACCACAACCAACACCTGTGGTAAATGTCACCGTCACCCAAGTTATACCACCAACGGAGGAACTTCAGGTGCAGGCATGTGCTAGTATCCAGGACGATGAGCGTTTGAGGAGTGCTCTGGAGGACTCTATACAAGAATTCAGGTTTGTCCCGCCATGCTCGCGGCCACGTTTACCGCGGTTGCCCATGTGTAAACGCAATGTTTCGCTAGTATTGGCCCTGGACTGCATATTAAAACCTTATTTCGAGTCGACTGAAGACCTTGTCGACACCCACTCGATTCTGTACTGCGGTGCGGTTGCTGTCTGTCGCGTGGCAGGGGTAAAATTTCCAATCCCGAACCAGACATACCGCCGACATGATGGTAAGCCGCAGTGGCAGTGCAGAATCGAGAGTCGCATAGATGCAGCCAGGACCCTTATAGCGAAGCTCATTTGCTTCCAGTCTGGCAACACGCGCCCACGTGTCATGCGATTTGTTGACCGAGCCTTTGCTGACACCGGTATCAGCAGGAACAATTACATGGAATGTGTTGTCGAGCGTGTTGACTACTGGAAGCAAAAAGTTTGCGCATGGGCGAACCGTATTCGTCGGTACCGAATAAGATCGGAGCGGTACCGCTTGAATAGAGTCTTCCAGAGTAATCAGAAGAGTGTCTACAGAGATTGGGAGGCATCTCGAGGAAGAGTGACCGATGGACACCCACCAGTTGATGAAAACGTAATGACTTCATTTTGGCAAAATATTTGGTCGGTACCCATCGGTCACTCCGAGGGAGTGTGGACGGAGGCGGTCGTGCGCGCGTGTGAGCCTATCAAGGATATGAACACCGTATCCATAACGCCGATTGATGTAGCTTGTGCGGTACGTTCGGCCCCGAACTGGAAAAGTCCGGGACCGGATGGGCTGCACAGCTACTGGCTGAAATGGATACGTAACTCACACGGGCGCATGGCTGCTCAGTTTCAGCAGGCCCTTGAATCGGGAACTCTCCCAGATTTCATGACTTCAGGAGTCACTCACCTGATATACAAATCTGGCAATACCTCGGACCCTAAAAACTATAGGCCAATTACTTGCTTACCAACTATCTATAAGCTACTTACATCCATTCTGAAAAAAAAAATTCAAATACATATTTCGGCAAATGACATAATGTCACCTTCTCAGAATGGGTGTAAGGTAGGATCCCGAGGTACTAAGGATTTGCTCCTCATAGACATGGCCATTACGCAACAAGTTCGTCGAGGCAGAAAGGGAGTCCATATGGCTTGGATTGACTATAAGAAAGCGTACGATTCGGTGCCCCATTCATGGCTAATGAGAGTTTTAGAGCTTTATAAAGTACATTCCACGCTACGCTCCTTTCTTAGTTCATGCATGGGTCAGTGGTCTACGTTTCTTCGTCAACCAGGACATGTTGGCTCTCCGGCCTCCCCGAGCTTGATAAGGATAAGGCGGGGTATCTTCCAGGGTGACAGTCTGAGTCCTTTGTGGTTCTGTCTGGCGCTTAATCCTCTAAGTACATTACTTGGAGATTCAACGCTAGGCTACCGACTCAAGAGAGGGGGTGAGCCCATTTCACATCTCTTGTACATGGATGATCTCAAATTATTTGCTACTAAAAAACCAGACTTAATATCTTTACTCAAAATAACCGACAATTTTAGTAAAGCTATTGGAATGGAGTTTGGAGTAGATAAGTGTGCGGTCATAGATATACAGAGAGGTAAAGTTGTAAACTCTGAGAGTTTGCAACTTAGCCAGAGTGAGGTGCTTAGATCTCTGTCTGAGTCGGAAACCTACAAATACCTTGGAATGTTCGAAGCTTTGAGTATCGTCGATGCAGATATGAAGCAATCGGTGAGGGATCGGTTCTTCGGCCGCCTGATAAAGGTTTTGAAAAGCCTCTTGTCTGGCGGAAACAAGATCCGAGCCTTCAATGGTTGGGTCATGCCTGTACTGACGTACTCCTTTGGCATTCTAAAGTGGACGCAATCAGAACTGGATGCCCTGGATAGAAAAGTTCGGCGACTGTTGACGGCATACAGGATGCACCATCCACGCTCATCTGTTATGAGGCTGTATATACCTCGGAAGTGTGGGGGTCGTGGCATGTTAAATGCCAAGGATCTGCACAACCGAGAGATATACAACCTTCGGGAATATTTCCAAAAGGTGAATGTGGGTATGTACCGTGATGTAGCAGCAGTCGATAAAGGACTCACTCCGCTATCCTTAGCGAACGGGAATTGGCGAGCGCCGAAGGTGATGAGTGTGGCGGATCGCACGGACGTATGGAAGAGCAAGGAACTACACGGTCGATTCTACCGGGCCCTTACGGGTCCTGATGTAGATCAGTTAGCCTCCGTGGCTTGGCTACGATACAGTAACCTCTTCGGAGAGACTGAAGGTTTTGTCTTAGCAATTATGGACGAAGTTATCATGACGAACAACTACCGCAAATATATTCTAAAGGATGGGACGGTCGACATTTGTCGGGCATGTCACCGTCCGGGAGAGTCTATTAGACATATCGTTTCCGGTTGTTCCCGTCTTGCTAACGGCGAGTACTTGCACAGACATAACCAAGTAGCTAAGATCATTCATCAGCAACTTGCTCTGAAATACGACCTTGTTGAAGCCGCCGTACCTTATTACCAGTATTGGCCTCAGCCGGTTCTCGATAATGGTCATGTAACGCTCTACTGGGACCGATCTATTATCACTGACAGGACTATTGCTGCTAATAAGCCTGACATAGTGATAATAGATCGGGATGCGCATCGGGCAGTGTTGATCGATGTCACCATTCCACATTTCTGCCTTCACATTTCTTGTGAAGGCAGAAAAAGAAAAACTGCTAAAATATTTGGACCTGGCCCACGAGGTGACCGACATGTGGCGTGTTGAATCGACCATCATTGTTCCGATCGTTGTATCTGTGCACGGTCTAATAGCGAAAAGCTTCGACCGTCATCTAGAGAAGCTTTCGCTCCCCGGCTGGGTAAAGGGCCTGATTCAGAAGGCGGTCGTTCTTGACACGGCGCGTATTGTGAGGAGGTTCCTCTCTCTTGAGCCCTGACCACTGATGGCTTGGGTCGTAGACTCCGCCTGCAGTGGCCCTCTGTTTTTTATATTGTATTTTTAAATTTATTTTTTTGTAATGTTTTTTTAAAAATATAATGTAAAAAATAAGCTAATAAATGGATAGAGACTTAAGTAAAAGTTCAAGGCGAAGATATAGGGCCTGTCATCGGCGCCCCTCTATCCCTCGTCAAATATAATGACATCGTTTTTGAAAACAAATCGATTAATATTATTCGATACGGACGCCATCGGCCCGAATCGTTTTCATCTCGCGGCGAAAATTTCGAATTCTCCAAAGATATTTTATGGCGCGTGAAATTGTTCCTTTGAATGTTATTCGGGCGGTTTTCCCCATTTCCACATCGACAATACAATTTCGTTTAGGCGTGCGTTGTTAATGATAACGTCGACGTTCTTATATTTACTAAAAAACTTTACTTTTGTTAAAAACGACCTGACAGATGTGTCGGAATTCGAAGTGAGAAAAATTGGATACGATTTGTAATACTTCGTTGCATCACACATTCTCGTCTCAATAACATTCTTGGCAATAACATTCGTTTTAAAAATAAACATTAAACTCTTTTATTTATAGAAAAGTCGAGAGAATTTGTTAATGAATCGACCGCGAAACTATGGTTTGTAGTTGTGAGTCAAAGCTGGCTTATTTCGGTTTCTCTGAGATTGGAATATAAAGCTGTTTGTGTATGTGATTAATAGTTTGTGCTGGTGTCACATGGCCCCGACGTCACAGAGCTCATCCTAAGACGCACGCATAACTTATTATTTAAAGAAATTCCTCTCGGAAACGGCTGCATCTGTGAATAAGCTTAAAAGATATCTCAACCGTTTAATTTTTTACTGTGCTATTTCTTTCTTTGAGATTTATTCATTAATCAGGACGACGATCCGTTTTTAGTGCAAGCCGACATTTTGTAGTCGTTACAAGAAACTTTTATAGTTATTCTGTGAAACTAAACTTTAAACTTATTTAAAACCAAAGGAGGTCAAAAACTCAAGATATCATGTAGCTTTTTTGCTGCATTCTCTAAATACTTAATTAGCTAATTACACGATTAGACACCTACGTTGTGCGGTTATATACATAAATAATTTTATACCTCAATATTCTTACTATTGCCTAAGTATGTTATTTAAAAGATTGTTTTCGTTATCATAATACAAGCAATTCTATAAATACTTTCATGCATTTTCAACGGGTTCTTACCACGATATTTAATTCAGTCTTCTCGTGATCATGACGTTTGCAACAACGTTGAAATATCGAGACAACTCAGTTAATTAAATATCGTAGTAAGAACCCGTTGAAAATGAATGAAAGTATTGTAGAAAACCGCGAGTGTCTGAATAAGTTTATAATTCTATAAATAAACACGAAGTTTTAATTTCAAAATTATTAAAGATCCATTAAACACGGCAATCACTAACAATAATAACATACTTGCTAAGTCATGTCCGAATTTACATGTAAGTCGTAGTACAGTCATTATACAAAACTAATAGAATTAGATTCACATACATAAAATTATCAATTTATAATATTTTCATTCACTAGATTATTATAAAGAACTATGAATAGATAGATTTCGCATAAACTTTTTTAATTAAG
Organism: Trilocha varians; assembly: GCA_030269945.2. Lineage (NCBI taxonomy): Eukaryota > Metazoa > Arthropoda > Insecta > Lepidoptera > Bombycidae > Trilocha > Trilocha varians. The sequence continues at coordinate 4,034,028 of AP028259.1, forward strand.
ACTCAGCATTTTGCAGTAATGGCCGTGAACCTAACAGATCTTACAACACATCTATTCAATACAAACCCGTTGACCTACATCCTTCATTTTGCTTCGTGCTGCTTGAAAAATAGTCTTTGTAAATGAAAAACTCGGCGTTTTTTGGAGACAAAAGACGAGCGTCGGCGATCGAATTGTTAAGACGATCATTAGCGTTCCATTGTCCAGAATGCCACTCTGTTCTTAGAGATGTGCTTCTCAAAGTTTATTTGATATTCTTTAAATGTATAACTGTGTACTGTTTGTTTCGTAAATAAATAAATTTATATGAAATGTTCACTCGCATGGTATCTTTATGAAAATAAATAATAAATATAGTACATATAATCTTATAAAAATTATATTTATAAATAATTCTTTATTTTCGCATCGTAACTTTTGGTATTTTAATAAAACTGTATTATCACTGGAAGAAAAGTTTGAACGATTTTTGAAAATCAAGTAGCATTTCTTTCAGACTACCTAGTTATCTTGTGTTATTATTGTATTTTTGAATTGCTTGACTTAGGTAGGTACGTAGTAAGTCAAAAGGGTTTAATTTAGATAGGTACTAATAGAGAATCAGTCTCAATGTGTGTTACCTATCAAAAATAACTCAATATTTGTTTCACCGATTTAAAACAAAATTTGAGAACCAATGTCCCAGGTTCCCATTATGTATTGGCATAAGGAATAGCCTAGTAACTGACCTACAATAGCATGTGACTTGCAAAATGAAAGACCACCTATAGCACGCCATAAATCAAAGAGTTTGGCAAAAATTGTAACAATCGTACGGTAGTTGGAAATTGGCAAAAGGGTTGTTATTGTTGTTTTTGCAACAATATGCATTGTTCTTTAATTGGCTGTATATTCGCTACTGAAGGAAGTAAGAAAGGGTCCATGTGAGGAAACGCCATGTGGCCTTTATTGAAGTTAAAGAAATAGATTTTTTGGGCAATAATTTCAATTAAAATGTAGTATTGAAGATATAATATTAGATACTAAATTAAGTAATTTTTAAGATATGATAGTCCGAGGGCTAGTGCCAATTTTTGGGTAGGTATTTGAGGCACGCTGAAAACTTGGTCCATAGTTCTCCTGATATACCCCAACTCGGAACTGCAAACCTGGGTGCTAAGTAGCGGGGCAGAGTAGATCCCTACATGCTCGGGGCTGAACGGCCATTATGTGTTTCACCTGAGTCCGATTTTTTATTATTATATAGAGAGTCAATTTAACAAGCAACCCGTTCGCAAGTGGTTACAGACGTAAAGTAAAGTAAAGTAAAAAATATTTTATTGAATCAAGACACAAATTACAAAACACACATTAGCATTGATCCACTAGCACTAGGTCGAACCTGTGTTGCAGGCAATCGTCCAGATATACACAGAAAAGAATCTTAGAGGATATACCTAGCATCGATACAATTTTATCATTTGTTTGGCTAATATAAAATAAACAAAGGAAAAAAAAAATATAAAAGACAAAAATTTTCCCATCATAAACTTCATAAATGTTGAAGGATTTGGAACAGATTAAATCTAAAATCTTTTTAATTACATTTTCAACATTCTGAAAACCAAAACTATCAAAACTATAAAATCAAAACTATATATAGTATCTGTACATACTTATTGAACCTTATTTTTTACAATAGGTATAATGTAAATTATAGGTACATTTAGTTAATAACCAGTTGGACACTGAAGAATATACAATGCCTTATGCCACCAATTCTACTCTACTCTACTTCCAAATCTGTAACTTCCTTATTACAACTAATATATTGATAGAATCGACTAGTTGATCATTATACGGTATTGCACCCCTAAGATGATTCAGCATTATTATTAACATTGTTACCGTGTACCAATTGGTAGCATAACCCTAACAGTTCCCATGTAATGAGATAGATGTTGGAGAATGGAGTTTCTGATTAAGTTTACATTTGTGCAAGTTGGATTCGGTGGTAGATTATTTTTTTGATGAAGGAAATATTAAGTATATGAAATGGGGAAAAATAATAACGTAATTTGTAATAATAACATATTATCTTGTTAAAAAGTAGATACTTTAATCAAGGTTTTAGTTTTCTGCACGAAAGCAGTTTTGATCCATTTTGTTAACGAATATAGTATTTGAGAAAAATGTGAAATATTTTATCCGAAAATTTCATATGCTACTAGCAAAATAATAAACCAAGAGAAACCGAACCAGACCAAGAAAACTTTTCAGTATATTAATAAGCTTTTACTCTACTTAAAACGTTGTATGAAACTTAGGAGAAATAAAATGTCTGAGAAGCAGCCATACTTCTGTAAAAACAGTATAATTGCAAAAGTGTTTCAAGTATTATTTTATTTAACTGCAACTTTATAACACCTAAACCATTGATATGATTTTATTAGTAATAGACATAGCTAGGAGCCTGAAGATGTAGAAATTCTTTACGATGATATTAAGATCCATTACGAGGTGCTGATATATTCCTATTTGTGATACGGAAAAACTTATGCGAGTCAGCTAGTATGTTTCAGACTTAATATATTAAAAATGCATGAAAGTATTAAATATATTGCGTTTCAGTCAAACAAAACTATTAAGAACTAGTACAAGTTCTCGATTTATATTGTGGAATAGGTATAGAATTTGTATACATCCGTTATGTTGCGGTGTGCAGAGCGTGCAGCTAAAGTAGTGATTAATGATTGAACGCCAGAGGCGAACTCGTGGCGACTGCGGCCACACGTAGAATATCAGATAGACGAGAATACATTTACAATTGTTTTGGAAAAAATATAGGTAGGTTGTTGTATTTTATACCGAACACGCAAGGCATTGTTTCGATGAAGGTATGCCGTGATAATAGTGCCCGTCGTAGGTGTGTAAACTACAGTTTTAAACTGTTAGGCACGTATTTACAAACCATTGAGGTATTTCTGCAGTAGCATCGGAACACTTCTATGAAAAAACACTAATAAATTATTTACAAATAAAATACCCGACAGTCGAATAGACGTGGAGAGTAGGGCAGCTAATTTATTTTACTACTATAAATTTTTACATCATTGACTGATATATTACCAAATGCATCGACCCGCAGTCATCATCATCATCAGCCTATCTGCTGGACATAGGCCTCCCCCAAACCTCGCTACATCGACCGGTCCTGCGCTGTCCGCATCCAGTCAAGCCGACCCACAGTGTCTTCTGGCAATGCAGAGGTCCATAAGCGACGGTAACCGCTTACAATCAAATGGGCCGTTGGATCGTCTGCCTCCGAGGCAATAATAATAAAAAAGATAGAGACGATACGCCACGTAATCTAAAAAAGGATAAAATCTTTATAGGCAGACGAGCTATCGAGCCACTTGATCGTAAGCAGATATTATAGATATTTCAACGACTAAAAAGGCACACAGAAACCTTTGCAAATTCTAAAACGTCACTTCTACATTCGCTATTCTCTGTTTTCTCGATAAATAGCTTCGCCAGGACTTGATTAAAAGTTGTATGTGCACTGTTGCAATGGGATTTCGTTACGTAAATTGCAATATTGTATGAACACTGTATATTTTACATCAACAGATCACCTACTGCGCACTAGAATAGATTGGTAAATTGTCTGTACTATATTAATGGAATTAAATTTATAAATATATTTCTTTTCACATTTCTACAGGATGATTTAAAACTCTTTTTCATTGCTCTTTCAAAAAGTAATTGATAGATTAATCAAGTATGCTGAATATCATTATTGAGATTAAGATTGAAATAAAATTACATAAAAATTGTATACAGGGTGATTTCTTAGTGAGGGTACATATTGAAGGTCATGGTAGCTGATGGTTATATACGACCAGTAAAAATATTATTACCAAAGAATACGGCTTAATGCCTTAGTAATCGCAACTTAAAAATATCTAAAATTCTTGCAAAATTATGGTTTTTCGACAACTGATGGGTGTGGCGGAGGTGTGGGGTGTGCGAGATCACTAGATGTCGTTAGTCAACACTCTTTCAGCCGAAATTGTTTATGTTTGAGGTAGTTTTGTCGAATTTAGATTTAAAAAAAAAAAATGTAATTTTACCTATTTTTGTAATATTCCGTTTAAAAACAGAGTACTCATCACCCTCCTGCAATATGTACCTTCTTTAAAAAATCACCCTGTATAATGTGTTTTCACAGAATAATCAACGATGAAACGCGAAGGAAGGGAAAAGGCGGAGTTACAAAAGCTTGCTAATCGAAAAACGTTATCCGTTTCAATGTGACTGCGTGTGAGAATCGACGAATAGCGTTACATCCTCCAAGGATTCAGATACAAAACAGAAGTAAAACTCATGTATATACCTTATTTTTTGAATTTTTCAAGCATAATTTAACATTTCATGATGGAAGCAGTACAACTCAAAATTTGGCGTTTAATAGACAAGATTTCACGACTTGTTTATTATTTGTTGAACCGACTTCAATGATTATTTTTAGAAAGCTTTTGTCATGATCTCTTTTGAATTTCATAAAATTCAGAGTGGTGGTTTTTTTCTATTCTTCTAAAATGAAACTCCATCTCCATGAGAACCTCGTATGTAGGCGGATTTATATGGTGTATATTATCTTCTGTAGTATTTTGTGATTTTGCCAAATAATACTAAGAACATACCTAAGGGCGGAAGCCGAACGAAACAAAAAGAAAGGAAGGAAAAAACACCGTCCGCTTTCAGGAGAACTGTCATCCAATATACTTAGGACTCTCAGAAGGTGGAGTCAAAGAGATTCTGAATCGCGTAGAGGGGTCAAAATATTTTGGTTTAATAAATGAAAGACGAAGCTTCGTTTCAACAGACATTTTCTTGTAAGAAAATTCTCTTTGCTATCGGATTTTGCTTTTTCTTTTTCTCATCGTTATAGTTTATGGAATGGAATCTTGTTTAGAACGTGAGTCTAATATTGTTGTAATATCAAAGTTTTTTATAACTATAAAGGAATTACTGTCTAATCTTTACAATAAAATTTTAGGTTATTAAAAATAAATAACGGAGATTATTTTAGCGCTTTTTGTGTTATGCTATATATCTATATATCTATCTTACTTATGTGAGTATAGATATTCTATTGATTGTCAATATAAATTTCTACAAATACAAAATTGATAACACGGCTAAAACATCTACGTAATTTTTAAAAATCGTTTATTAACAATTAATGAATCATCTTCAAAGCCAAAACGAGCTCACATATCATTACATCGTATTGTTACTCAAAAATATTTACCCCTACGATCCGTCACGGCTTATATAGGAACTATTTAAAAATCGCATAAAGTAGGCAACATTTTCAATTAACTAGTGAATAGAGTCCTTTCAAAAAAACCGGTCGGTTTATTTCAAACGTAAACGGTATGAATAATAGTTTTAAATGTATTTGAATAAGCTGTTCATTAATTATGTCGGGTTATAATAGTAATTCTTGACGTGACCCTTCCTGCTTTCGTTTTGTTACATTTGAGATATTTTAAAAATGCAGTATTTTTCTTAGGTATGGTAAAAAATATAGGTGGGTCTGACAGACGTGGAATAAGCAAATGTAGGACGAATTGAACCGTCCTTTTTTAACTTAAAAATACTGTATTCACTGGCGAACAGATTTATTTATTTACATACTTTATTGTACACGAGAAAAGTCGTGGTTCCGAACGGGAGGTCGCGGGTTCAAATCCAGCCGGCTTGTACCTCTAAAATCTAAATGTTAAAAAGATTTATGTGCAATTTTTCACAACACCACTGGCTTAAAACGGTGAAGAAAAACATCGAGAGGAAACCTGCATGTCGGAAAAGGATTCTAAAAAAATCCTTTGAAGATATGTGAAGTCCCCAATCCGCACTGGGCAAGCGTGGTGGACTATGCCTAATCCCTCTTCTGAGGAGACCTGAGCCCAACAGTGGGCAGTAAGGTTGGTACAGTACACGAGAAAAACAAACTATGCTAAATTAGTCTAGTTACATTTAGCATAATTAAATTAAGGCGTGCTTATTAGGACTTTTCTTATAAGTAATTGTATTACACCTAGTTATTGTAATTCTTTAAAGATCTTCCGAAAAGTAGGATATGACAGTAGTATTTTTTCTTGTTTAAAACTGTCAGAATTTTATTACCAAATGTTTTTTTGGAACGAAGTTCCTTATCGCGCGTTATCGAAAGGGGAAAAGTTGTCACGACACTTTTTTTGTTTTAGATGATTATCGCTAGATGGCGCTGTGATCAAAATCTTTTAAAACACGTTCCTTATCGCGCGTTACGTTAGGTAAAAAAATATAAGATATCTTTTAATCGAAATGACTTCGTTCTATTCGGGTGTCCCATGACACCTCTCAAGTTTTTTTTTAAGTTTAAATCTTATAATCTATCACTACTGAATTTTCCATCCATCTTAAAACTTATTTAGTTACTCAAAATTAATTTAGGTACCTGTAAGTCCAACATGTCACATCAAAGGCTAAAGTAGTTTCGCATAGACTAACCACGTGATTAATAGATCTCATTTTGAAGAGATGAGCCAGGATGTCAGATTTTCATGTCCTCACACGTGGCCCTGTCCTGTTAGTAATTAAACTGGGTTTATGTTATGTTTGTATGAAATAAAGACATAGATAAATGTTAAAACAAATGAACGTAATGTATCTAGGTAACTTCGTTCATACCCAAACCTAAGAGATATTATTCAGTTGGACATTTAGAGATTTGGATGGATATATTTATGTTCCGTACTGGAACAGATATCGTGTTCACAGGTTTTACCTTTTAATTCTATTTTCTTGTTATTGTTATTATTGGTCGTAATACTGAGCTGCAATACACATGCAAGATATAGTTTTATTGGAGTATGGTTCCGTGGGCTGTGGGCAAGCCGTTTGTTTTGGTAGCCAGGAGCCAAGTGTGTTGCGCGCTCATTGGCTGCCGCGAACAAAAAAAAAAGACTTCATATTTGAACGTGCAAGTAACAGCCGAACTTGCGAACGTTGTAATTATTTTCCGACGCAAAAGTTCACACTCCTGTTAGTGGAAAAACTACACACCCCAGACTTCACCAGCGACCTTTAGACTGTGCCATATATTCCACGAAATTTGTGAGGACTTCACCAACGACAGCGACCAAGTCTTCGCTTCGCGGACGGGCTGACCGACGAACGGTAAGTTTTTCAGCTCCACGGAATATCATACAATGTACAATGTAACACATTTACCTGTGTAACCTTCTTACCAGTTCACACTAGGTAGGTACACACGAATTGTATACTAACGAATCAAGAGACAATTTCTTTTTCATTTTAATTCTGCTTTAAAATACTGAAAAGAGTTTCTATCTGGTAATAGAGAGTTGAACCAACAACCAACCTGATGTGATCCTCTACACTGTCAAGACAAAAGCCCTTTAGAACGCTTAAAAATAAAATCACTCGCAATATTAAATCGCAAATGCGTCATGTAAAACAATATTAAGGTTCGATCGGCCTACGTCAGTTACTATTTTCGGGTAACTGAAAGGGCGCGGGTCGGGCCAATTATGAAAATAGCGCACCTGCGCTTGTCAAACGCGGCCGCTCGGTTGTCTGTCGTCCTGTTCATCATTAATCTTATGAACTCCTTACACCTCTGCGTTCCTGGTACTGTTCTCCGCGCAATGGAGAAATTCAACCTACAATTTCAAGTTACGTGTTATATATAATTTTTGGTTATTAAGTAGTAATTCTTGTATATTAATATTGTCAATAGGTAAACTCGTGGTTGTAATGTTGTAGTAGATACCTAATCTTTGGAGTACTGAACTGATTTTGAAAATTCTTTTGGGTACTACATAATAGAAAGCTAGGTGCGTCATTTGTAAATATTACCAAATTATAAAATCATAATAATATTTTAAAGGTGAAAGTTTGTATGTATGGATGTATGTTTGTTACTCTTTCACGTAAAAACTACTGAATGGATTTGAATGAAACTTTACCACAATATAGCTTATACATCAGAATAACACATAGGCTACAATTTTTGAACCCCTTTGTAACGCAGACGAAGTTGCGCGGGTCACCTAGTATTAAATATTTTTTTAGCAATGTGATATCGTCGAAGGTATGGTAAACGTTGCCCCGGTGAGCTAGTATATTATATTACTATAAGATGTAGTAAACCTGAGGTATCTTGGATTTTTTTTGGACAGGGAGAAATCGCTAAAACCTCCAACCACTCAGGGGGAAATCACTGGACTTCCACTCGCCCCACAGTTGGGGATGTGGGAGTCGAATCGCACTAAAACCTCTTGCCTCAATAGTAAAAATAAGTTTTTAAGTTTAAGACTAAAAAAATAACCGTAAAAGCAAATGAAGTTGTCATTAAAGTATCAAAATAGCTATAATTTTAATGGAAAAGTAATTAAAAGTCAATCGATGGGTATTGGTTACCATTAACTACATATTATAGTTAGTAACCTTGCATATCAACAGAGACAATAAAACCACAATTCAAATTATTTATCTGTTATAAACTTATTCAGACATTTGCGGTGATATTTCAATTACAACTCAATTAATTAAATATCGTGGTAAGAACCCGTTGAAAATGCATGAAAGTATTATAGAAAACCGCGGTTTTATTGTCTCTGTTGATATGTCTTGATATTTCAATTACAACTCAATTAATAAATATATCGTGGTAAGAACCCGTTGAAAACGCATGAAAGTATTTATCTGTTACCACAGTTGTAAAATATAACTTTAAAAATGTTAATATTACGAAAAAAAATTTAGATGCTACTATAATAAAAATCTATCAGCTCATAAAAACGAAAACTTTACAATTACGCTAAATAGTTTTTTTAATATACATACAATTCAAAATATTTTGAATACCTTCATAAGTTACTTAACGTTACGACTTACTTCTTCTTTTTTTTCCCATGGACCTCGTCCACTAAGACTGGGGACGATTCGCCAATGTCAAGTGAGACAAATACACGGACTCAAAGATACTAAACCAAAATATTGTTCGGTTTCCAGTTTCAGCAGTAGTAGAATATATACTGTTACGACTTACTTAAAAAGTAAACTAAGAATCGGTTTCCAGTTGTTAGCGACATCTAGCGTCGAATAGAAATTAGTGTAAATCAGATGAAAACCTCATTTCCGGCAATTTTGCTGCCATCTGTTATCGGATAGTGGAACCTAACAACCAAAAAAACTTCGGTTGAAACCGTATCGATTTTCTTCTAAAATGTACTGTTTTTCAAATAACATGATGTCATGTATTTTGAACAGAACTACAGCTATGTATTTTTATTATTTAGTTTTACGAATGTTTTATTTGTTTTATTCTATTTTAATTATAAAACAGCAATGCCTGCTTCTATTTATACTTTAACGGTTTATTTAAGGCTAAAGGTATATTTCATAACAGTAGATTTCTGATAGGTAAATAGGTATACGAAATTTATTAAAAAAACAAAACTGAGAATAAAATCGTTTTATTACAGAATCAGTAAGTATAAGTAAATTATTTGTAAATATACCTATAGTTGGCGGTTAGGTATGTTATGCTATTCGGTAAGTAGGTATCTATTCCTTAATAGTAAGTAGCTGCAAAACGCAAAATGGTGGATGCATTTATTTCTGGCAGGCGGTAAGTATATCATTCGATGTGTTCCTGGTCTTATTTACAAGATCATAATTAGGTGCTTTTCGTCCTCAAAATGAAATAATTGTTCTAGAGATTGTGATGTCATATCTTTTAGCAAAGATGTGATAGCAAAACCACAAACCATCAAATGAGGAAACAGCTTGTAACATACAGGGTATAAAACCTAGTTATAGTTAGGTAGGTTAGCTAATGTGTAATAGGTGGACCGATTTAGATGACTTGTTTATATTATTGCCAAGACGTGATTCCAGTAAAATTGGATAAACAACTGACACGTATGTTCAGACTAGTCCGTTATGTAGGTATTATAATCAAAAACACTTTTTTTATTTCTAAACGTCGAAAATTATTACTGAACTGTTTTCTATTATATTTTATTGCTTATATATACATATGTTTAGGGGTATAGTCTAGTTAAGTAATAATGTACTTGAAAAACCTTAATTCATGTTTTGACTGTATTCTGTTTTGTGTAATAATAATAAATAAATAAATGAATAAAACTTTAAAATTACAAGGCAAGGAAGTTAGCTCGGGTGACATAATATTATGCTTCATTTTTTGGTGGGTAGGTGGAGCTGCAATCAAACAACTCCGAACATACGCCGTTCGAGAAAAAATGTAGTTGTAAAATAATTTCTTTATTTTTTAATATCCACGTAACGATAAGACCTTGTAATGTAAGACCTAACCATTTAGTTACCGTCGCTCATGAACCCTAACATATTGCTTGTGACAAAATTACTTTACTCGAAGTATGAATAGCATAGCTGTAATTGATTTTTAAGAAATTTTCATATTTGAAATGACTTCCACGATGTTCCCGGAGTGCTATGACTTGACTCTCTTTAAACGAGGTTTAAGAAAAGTCCTGTATGGGTAGGTGATAGATAACGACCCCTCATTGCCCTGGCATTGCAGAGGTTCATAAGCGAGTGACCAATTAACATCAGGTGGGCCTTAAGCTCGTTTATCCATCCTAATTTGATGTTTTTCTAATGTGAATAAATTGTATAATATTAAGTTAAAATCAATTGTAGTAACTAATTATAAAATATCTCTGGAGTATCTGTTTTAAACACTGACGTAAGCAATCTTCTCTATTGATTCTTATCTAATGAACTTTATTTAATTAACTGTTCACTGAAGTGATGAATATCTCTACATGAAGTATTAATTATTGCACATAAACAAATATTTAAGTTCAGTTAAATTATGTATACTTATAGTACCTATATAGAGTGGTACCATAGGAATAGTAAAAGAAGTAGAGGAAGACAATATAAAAGGTGGGAGGAAGACTTCAAGATGGCGGATCGACTTGGATACGAGTGGTAAGGAAAAGGCAAGATTGGAAGTCCTTTGAGGAGGCCTTTGTCGAGAGACAAGCTGTAATTTAGTTTTATTATAGTTTAGATTAGTCATTTGTAAGAAAAGCAGTAATAAAGGCTTATTTTATTTTTATTTTATTTTTTTATAGTATATATTTATTTTGATGTGATGATGCAACGAGATTTCTTTCCCTATAGATCTTCTTAAATGTGATCTATGAAAGTATCTTAATAAATAAATTAAAACAATGGAGAAATAATACACAATATCAATGCCCTTTATTTTTATTTCGAAACCGTAATTAAAACAACCAATATAATATATAAACTCTTCACAAATAACTGAAATATAATTTTAAATTTGTAAATATGAATGGGAATATTATTTACAAATGGATAAGTCCCAAAATATTTATTATCCTTAAATAAATAAATAAAAAAAAAAATTGGTAAAATAGGTAGGTAATGCTTTATTTTTAAGTGTTCTCAATGTCTTATAGTCAATGTCGTATAGTAAAATTGTATGTACTATCTTTTTTCAAAAATATGTTATATTATTATAACTGAAATTGTAAGTTAAAAGTATAACACTTAGTAATTATAATAACTGTAAAGAGAGGTTTGATAAGAGACAAAATTTAATATACTTTAGTGTATGTACAAATAAATAACTCAATTCCAAATTACACTACAACTTTTGTCAAAAGTGCTTTTTGGTTCTATAACTGATATATTTTAAAAAGTAGTTTAAATTCATCTTGATTTCCAAAATAAACAGCAATTACTTTAAGCAAAAAACCATGAATCACAAAGTAAAATTTATCTCTTCTTTTTCTTCTTCGAAGTAGACTTGAAGGTCGCAGTGCATGCACCACACAAACCTCTCTAGAACCGAATTTGTCGCCTCACTTCAAACAAATTCGGATCTACAGGGTAGATGTAGGGCACTAATAATGATGCTCGGAGATAATTTCTCTGTTTTCAGGTTAATCTGTAAAAAGTAATTAAAAAATTATAAGCTTCACAGAACAGTTAGATTAATTTATTTACTAACATTATTTCTACTTATATTAAAAAGGAAGAAATTTTAGATTTTTTACAAAGTAAATAAAATTTTGTAAAAAAATAGTATGAGGGTCGGCAAGAATATAGTTTGCACTTTATCCTAATAGGCAGACCTTGAGTGAAAAAAGTTTTATTAAAAAAATTATAAGATTTAAAAAAATATATATTCTAACTCTTTTATCATAATTTAAAAGTAAATAAGTTACTTAAAAATTACAGAGCAACTTCTGATTAGATATTAATATAATCTGTAGACGGCTATTAGTGAGATGTCTGCGCGGCGCATACCCAACGATTACATTCTCAAGATAACTTAGTTATTTGTGAATCCTTTGTCTCAGACGGTAACCTTCTCAGGTTGTTGCTATGTCAAATTATAACTAAAAAAATAAACCAAAAAACTTCTCTGTATCATATCTGTTGACACTCCACACTTGATACCTGAAAAAAAAAAAGAATAAATTAATACATGTTTATCTTAAAACGCAGTCGTTTTGAAAGGCGTGTCACCCACACAATGAAGTGTGTATGAAGCATGTAACAGCTCCCGGGAGCCCGTGATCGATCGATCACAACGCTAGTTAAATTATAAAATAAACATTCACGACAAGTGAGGACGCCCGCGTTTCGACAGCTTTGTACATCAACAGATGAATTGTAAAGGTTGAAAGTGATAAGGGAAAGCAGCCTAAAGATTCCGAAACGTAACGCGTCGACGGAAGGAAATCGTTAACACAACGAAGAATACATTTTAGACCTCGTATGCTAATCAATATGAAACAATGTTTGTTGGACGCGTAATAACGCGGTTTTTCGCGAACGTTACATCACTGCGAATTAAATAAACAGCGCGAATATTTAACACATTTTTAAGGCGTCCACCTCGTAAAATCGTTCGTGATTCATTGTATGAAGTCAGTGCCGCATCCAGACTTCCTACAAAATCGATGTTACTAAAAATTAACGACGATTTACCATAAAACTAGATTTACGATATTAAATAAAATGCTTACGATCGGGCTGGTGTTCTCGTTCGGCTGAATCGATAGTCGGAATTAATTCTAAATTTATTTAGCGAGGTTGAGCGGTCGCGTGTGTCTGCGCGTCGCGTCACTACGTCTGTTCTACCCGCGAATTCGTCCCGTTGATTCGCCAACCTTGGCGTAACGAGGTCGCCATCCGGCTGGCGGCGGCGCGGCGGTGGCAAGTGGGTCAGGGGACGCGCATGCGTACTCCGGACGCGAGCAATGAGCGCCGCCTCCACCCCGGGAATGAATGACCCCCCGTTTATCGACGCCAGCTTATCGTGGCCTCCCCTTCCCGGTAGCCAATCAACGATGATGTACGACTGTTCAAACACTGCAGTAGTTCCATGTTAACTGGGTGTAGGTAACAAGCAGCTGTTGAACAAATCTGACGAGTGTTCAGCCCACTAGTTGCTAAGCGAATCCGGGGATATTTGATTTTATTTGTAGCATGTTCTGTTAACGCTATGCCAAAAGGTGAGAGGGTAAAATGCTCGAAAGTACCTATTTCATATTAAGAGTTGGTGGTTGCAAATGTATTATTCCTAGAAAACCTTCCAATTATATGATAATATCATTACTGCAATGTATTTAAGTATTAACGAACGATTGCAATAAAATGATTTTGAATACATACCCATCAACGTATGAGCAAATAAACACATTAAGAAAAAAATCAATGTTCGGCAAAACTTCACATAAATAAACTGAGATTGTTAACTACTACCATTCCAAATTTAAGTTCTGAATAAAATACAAACACTAAAAGGACAAACAGTTAAAAATGCAACCCCAAAATACCCAGACACAAAATGAAAAACAAAAGAATGCGAGAATTTAGACAGAACACGATGCGTACCGGACGAAAGTCGACTGCGTTCTGACTCGGAGTGGCTCGGTCCATCGCTTGAAACTATTGGTGATGAAAACTATTAGTGAACTACTAATTGTACAGCAGCCTACATAGTCAATGATAATTGCCCCATTTACACATTACGTTAGCTAGTTCAGCATAATTGTCGGCTATTTACACGGGATGATGTGAATGTGCCGCGAACAGAAATTAGGAATAAACGAACTTTGTTTCGAAGGTGCTAAACTAATTACTATGAATCTTGAGTCGAGAGCGCAATTAAAATGAAATTTCTTAGCTACAGTTAACAAGGGACCTAATTAAACAGAACTTCGGGGATGAGTCAGAGCTGGAAATTTTTGAGTGGAAACTTTCGACGGTGATTCATGTGCATTACGGCATATGGATACATAATTCGATTCATCATATCACACTTGGTATTCTTGAAATTGACTATTATGGACAAGCCAAAAACCAACACTCGGAAATAGCAACCGACAACCATTTATTTACAAAAGGACAAATTGGGAATGGGAATTAGGAAGGTAAATTGGATAAATTTCACCCCGACACCGAGCAGTACAAACAAAGAAATAAAATGACAGGACCTTCTCAAATTTTGTATAACTACATTTAAATAAAATTATAATGTGAATACTACCATATTAATTCTTCATTAGGTATATTCCCCAAATTATATTGAATATTTTTATTATTTTGGAACAACGTTAGATTCAGATCGTAGAGATGAGATTTTATAGTACAGTACTTCCAGCATTTTAAGTGTGTCTATGTATGTCTACTTAAGTAAAAATAATATACAAAAAAGCTTTTAGGCACATTATGTATTCCATAGTCATGCGTAACTATTATTTCAAGTTACGTGATTTGAAAACCGTGAACATTACATAGTGACTACATGAATATGTGCGAAATATTGAGAAAGTAATTTACATTATTCTCATTGAATACGATTAGTTACTAACAATACGTTACGTTATAGTATTTAAATAATTTTCCATATTTAAACTCTTGCAAGTAAGAATAATAAAGAAGTCAAAATGTCTTCAGAACTTTTTGTAAGTTTAATTGGTCATTCTTGAGTAATAATAAATCCAATGAAACCAGTAACATTCGAACTAAGTATAGATAAACGTATGTCATATTATTTTTATATTAAAACTTTTAACCATCTTCAACGAATTTGATCGATCTGCAGTTATCCTACGCAAATATATGTCCTAATATCTATATGTTATATATCTTCATATAAGTTACGGGTCTTAAACAATATACTATCGTGTAGGAGGACGTATGATTGACAGATAGATATTGAGTACAGATTAAAATGACAAATTAAGACACAGCTGAATTAAATTGAAACAAAACGGTTTATAGGTAAGACATTTTTTGTTTTAAAGAAAATGTCGCCGGTAATTTTGGATTTGGTTGCTTTGAAAAATAATTGTTAAAATAATGAGAAAACATGTTAAACAAGTATTAATTTTATGATTATTTCTGATACATTATATTGGTACCTGGGTACGTACGTCCATTTATAACATTTCGAGATAGAGTAGATACCGTTTTCTTCAACATATTATACTGCGTTGGTATGGTCTTTTAATTACCAATTGATATAAAAAAGTTCTTAATTAAGAATCGGATGTGAGAAAAAACCTTAAAGTAATTACGTAAATACCTACCTCCAGTTTGATTAGACTATTAGAATCAGTCTAAAAATCTTACCATAGATTCCTTTGCAGGTATAACTTCTACAATCTATGGTAACAAGGTAAGCAATAAAGTTTAGTAGAAAATACTCTTTTGTGGAATACGGATGCTTTGACCCAAAAATTAACAATTAACTATGAGTTTTGTAATTCGAACAAATACAAGCCATTGTGTACTTTAGGTTTACGACTTTAGAATTTATTGTTTCTTGAAAAGAGAAAGTTGTGAAACCCTGGTTACACAAAATGAATAGAATATTTTTCCATGGAATGCAAATAACATACATTTTTTAAAACATATAACAATTAGAACAATTTTGTTGGATGAAAATATTTGAGAACTTTATACCTAATGAATATAATTTTGTTAGTAAAAACTATCAACTATGTATATTATCAATTCCATCCATCATAATTATCGTAATTAGTCATTCTCAAGCTAAAGATAAAATGTAATTTATATTAAGAAATTGAAGATTCAATTTGGAACTATTTGTTATCAATACAAGCAATATAGACATTATAATTTATATTTAATCTAATATCTGCGACAAATATCACATATTAAGTGATCTAAGATGTAAAAAAAAATATAAAAACACACATTATCTAGTAGTTAACGTGTAGCTTTTAATATAAATCTATGTATTACAAAATATTAAATAATATTAATAGGTATTTAATTCAAAGTAAAACCAATAAAAACTAATTTAAAAATAACTGTGTGAATGCATTAATTGAAATTAAATTTATAATTGAATTTAAAAATAAACTCTATTTTGAGTCATCGTTATTTCGGTCAAAAACGATTGAGGAAGCGTCCACTTTACCAATCCTAATTGAAGTGTCCGTTACGAAATTGCATAATTTTTCGTACAGACAAAAAATACTAATTTATTACTTAATTTTTAATTTATTCGCAATAATTATTAGTGCTACTTGATTAGCACATCGAAGTTGTAAAAAGCGATATTAAAATTGACTTACGGTTTATGTAGAATCGATGAAGCAGGCTCCCAACCTCGCAGACAGCAACTGAAATGATATGAACACCAACTTTAATATAAATAAATCAATTGATAATAGTATAGGCGCAGAAACAGTAATGCAAAAAAATATTCATAAAATTATTCTGATCATGGAAGCCGACCTTGTTCATCCTGTCTCAAACGCGCTAAACTGGCGTTCGCTTGACAATCCCGCCAAACATGGCTGCCACTCGTGTGGGAAGCGGAAATACACGAATTACCACGAGCCAGAAAGGATACAACAATGTATGTAAGTACACGCGTGGAAAAGGGACGGCCGATAGATCCTGGCTGCTCCAACTTGTAGACAGAGATGGCGCTATGGAGTTTGACGGGCGAGTGAAAGGGTAGGAAACTAGTCTAAACGGTTTTTAGGGTGGAGCTGTCTGGACTTTCGGAACGTCGAGACGCGCAGATGGCAACAAAAAGGGACCAGTCGGGATTCGGGACTAAAATTTAGGAATAAATTGAACGACATTTTTGCC
The DNA here is from genome assembly GCA_030269945.2 of Trilocha varians. Classification (NCBI taxonomy): domain Eukaryota; kingdom Metazoa; phylum Arthropoda; class Insecta; order Lepidoptera; family Bombycidae; genus Trilocha; species Trilocha varians. The sequence continues at coordinate 4,051,260 of AP028259.1, forward strand.
ACATTGCTCCAAGGGCGATTCGAGGCGAAATTTGGTGCACAAATATTTTCTTTCTGTTCTATTTATATCTGCACATAACCTACCTAAATTTTCCTGATCAATGCTTATGGCCATTTAAATTCTAATTTGGTCGCGCATATTGTTATTATAAAACTAGTTTTGGTATAACAGAGTTAGGTGTATTCAAGTCACGAGGTCAGTGACTCAGGAGTTATTGCTAGCATCCTGTCGCTTCATTAAACCTTATATTTTTCCCAAACATGAGTTCGTCGACCATATTCATCTTCCGCTTTTGTTTCAATATTAGTAGTCAGGGTTATCCTTGCGTTGTATCAGTACCGAATACAATATCCCTATAAGAACTTCGATCGATGACATCATATTGCGAAACGAATAAATTTCAACTTTATGATTATGAGCGGAGGAACTAAATTCCTATGTCGTGTGGGATTCCTTTGAGCTTATAAAACTTTCTACATGAACATTGATAAATTGAATAATATAAATTGTATGAATTATAAGACTACGTAAATGTCAATACTTTCAACAAACACTTTATTTTTTATATGATTACTTTTATTCAGATTTTGGCACAAATTGATAACCTCCAAAGAATATTATAAAAGCATTACTAGAAAAAGCGAGTCATCATGGTTCTGATTTATGATCAGCCTGTTATTATACGTTAAATTATTCTGTCGTCTAAGCTATTAAACTATCTTTTATGTCACAATAGTTAAACGAATTAGATCGTACATTAATAAAGTCAAACGTTGAAATGATATCATGAAATAGGTAATCAATCATAGCAGCTATATAAGGCATAGTATTTTTAAGAACCAAAATTATGGATCTTTCTTCGCTTATATATTATTATATATTATTGATCAGATATAATCAATATGTAGCGAAATATTCGATGAAACCGACGAGACCGTATATTTAAAATTACTCTTAATTTATGATCTTAAAATTATAACATCAATTAGGGTACAAACGAGATAAGGTCCAATTATTATCATAGCCTGGTTTTTATATCAAGATTTACTCTAAAAGATAAAAGATTACCTCGACGGAAGCTGCCGTGACTATGTTTGAATTTATATTATAATATCGTATCTGAGTAGATTAGGCCGTATATTGTTTGTCACCTGTTAAAGGAGCTGATAAATCTTTATTTAACTTAGATAAGGCAGGCTGAGATTAACTTGTGTACATGACTTCGGGTAAAATTTTGGTGTAAAATATATTAAGAAGAATATCTCAGAAGACTCAAAATTATCTAGATAAAGTTATAATTAACAAATATAGTTAAGGATGTTTACTTGACAGGTATATCATGAAGTTCAATCGTAATTTAGTCATTACAATTTTTATATTGAATTTTTTGTTAGACGATATCATTTATTACGTTTTTACATTTTCCTTGAACATAATACTTTCTACATCGTTGACATTAGTAACTATAGTTAGTACTACAACTTCGTTCTTACGATCAGAGATGTCGCCTCTCACAACTTTGCACTTAGCAACAATTATAAATCAATTATCGAAAAAAAAAGAATCGACATTTACATTTCAAATCAAATAAATTTTAAATTATCATACCGTCTAAAATTCTTTTTATATTCAATTTTATGAAATTTAACGTTATTTTAGAGGTTGTAAAACCCGACTCCAAGTGAATTACAATAGCCGAGCAGGCAAGGGAGCACGCGATTCTCAAGAATATATTATTTATTAACGAACTTGTTTATGAAGTTTCCAAGTTTTAACGACAATGAATATAAGTTAAGGTAATAAAAATACATTAATTCTAATATAAGTTTGTCACGCTAACGCTTCCTTGGGGACATCTTGTTGGGACTTTAGGAACAAGCAGGTGTTTTTAGGACAGATGTGACTTCAAAAGTTAATGATGTTCTAAACTGCTGGAATTTGAGGGGAAAATGTTAATTATTTATTTTTTATGGGTTTTTGCTTTTATATATCGTGGATAAGTATGTAGCCTAATTAAGCAAAGAGGTTGTTTGTTTTAGTATTATATAGAGTAAAATGTATGCCATAGACAATATATCAGAATTAGGCTTATGTCATAACTTGTTTAAAGCATCTTGATAGAAGAAAATTATAATATACCTGTTAAGTAAAAAAAAAACATATTTATGTGTAGGTAATATATAACAATCATATTTATAATAAAACAATTTCTTCACCTTTTGATATAGGTACCTACACTTCATTTATTTAGATGACAAAGAACTCATACGCTGTGTCTTATTTATTATAGGAACGTGTTATTCAATGCAAATGCTTTTTATATTAGTAAACAAAATGAGAATTTCCTCTATATATCATAAATATTCTATACGCATACACATATAAATGTATTTACAATAGCTCAACGAAGGACATCTATTATCTAGATGACGTAATTGATCTAGGTACTTACTTTATTAAAAGTAGAATATAACAAGTGAGGAAATTGACGTCGAGATCTTGTACTTTATAATTGACCACAATAGCATTCTTTACATTCCAAATAATAATTAACTTTTATAATTATAGTATTTTTACAATCTTATGATTATTCATTTCAAAGTTTGTGATATTTCGTGCTTAACGTTTAAAGTTGAATCTTATGACACCCTGTATAAAACTCCACGAGGTGCTTCTAAATTATCTTTTTTGAGATATTACGAAACACTAACAAGAGACAAAGGCAGTATATCAAAAAAATACGCTATATCGTCGACCACTTCAATTAAGTTCTCCATCACATACATTATTCAGGCTATGAACAATTTTGACGGCGAATCTCATGATGCAATGTCGTAAAACGGCATTTGATTCGAGTCACGTCCGAACATTCGTTGGGTCCAAGTATGAGTAGAAAATGTTCTCGTGTAATGGAAATACAAGTTCCAATACAAATGACGGGCATTTCCGGATCATTGTATAGACCCAATGTTCTGTTAAAGGGCATTAGTTAAACGCTAATTGTGATAATTGGTGTTTTTACGGAAATAGAGGGGTTTTGTTCTGGATTGTTGCTTTCTTGGGTTATTGCTTTATTTATAGCTTGGTTTATTTGTAGAAAGAAATTGATCGTATCGAGATTAAAATATGTCTTTTAATTTAAAAAGATCTTGGCGATAAAGTCAAGTCAAAGTCAAAGTCAAATCATTTATTTTCAAAGTAGATGTGGACACACATACATTTTGAAAGTCAAAAATAAAATCAAAAGTTCTACCACCAGTTCGCTAAAATTACGCCTCCGTCCTGAGAAGAACCGGCGCAAGAAACTCAGCGGGCATGTCTTTTTTTTAATTTAAATATATTGTTTTTTTTTTTCTTGTTTTTTTTTTAATATTTTTTTACAATATTTTTGTTTTTTACAAATGTATCAATTGAAATGGCCCGGGACGAGCGCCTCATTCCCATTTTGTGCAGTCATTTATATAATCATTAAGTTTATAATACGCTTTACTGCATAACCGTTCTTTGATAACTCTCTTAAACCTATTTATAGGCAATGTTTGAACGGCCTTAAATTCTGAGTAGCTATCTATACTAATATTATAAAGCTGAAGAGTTTGTTTGTTTGTTTGTTTGAACGCGCTAATCTCAGGATCTACTGGTCCGATTTCAAAAATTTTTTCACTGTTGGAATGTCCATTTATCGAGGAAGGTTAAAGGTTATATTTTATTTTCAAAAAAATTAGGGATCCGTATGAAAATATCGAATATGTAACACAAGTGAATAATCGAAAACCTATTTATGTATACGCTGCAAGAACTATTGACAATAGAACAAAATGATGCACTACGGGTTTTTAGGTCTTTTAAAGACAAACAAAAAAGTCCGCGACAGCATATATTTAACTATCATAGTTTAGTCACAACAATTGCTTTTATGTTCAAAAAAAAATTAATTCGTCCGAAGAATGAATTTAACGTTAAATTAGTATTGTTATATTAATCCTTATCCAAATAAAGTATTTTGTTATCAAGAGTATTAACGTACAAGTAAATTACTTTTTGTTTTATTCCAATCGGACTTTTCGTTTAGAAGTTATTACGAGTATAAAACGCAATGAATATGCGGGGCCGCGAAAATAATAACTCGACGGCATTGCGGGTACTGTTTGAACCCCTTTGTAACGCAGACGAAGTTGCGGGGGTCAGCTAGTGTTAAAATAAATGTATATTTTTTTTTGTGAAGAAAAACAAAGTTTTACCCATCTACACTTCTATTAGTATTCTCGAGTATAATATACAACAGCATAATATCAATATTATATTATTATCAATATCTTGACGACAGAGCGCTCTGAGTTTACCAAAACCTCGAAATAAATAAGCTCATTCCTTTGCAAAAACACTTTTTGCCTTCGAAACTAATCAAGTCGAAGCCATTTCGACTTCATTTCAATTTACTTCATATTTGCGGAAAAAATATTTTTCGTAATTCAGAAATAAATAGGATTTTTATATGAAGCGAGTTCGCATTCAGTCGTTTCTTCGATGTTGAAATAATTCCATAATAATTTAAGGGATATAAGGAATGGAAATTTATTTTGTTTTCCTTATTTCTGTAATATACCATTTAATAAAGTTTGTTAACGGTATTTCCTTCGTGACTGTGTTTCGTCTTATTGAGGGATTTAAAGAACGTTTCAATGTTACTTTTCTTTATGTGTAATTTAGGTGTACAAAAAAAATATATGTAATTATAATTCCCATCTATGAATGTATTATCTTAGTATTTATATATTTATGAAGTAATCATTATCACCACATGAAAGCACCCTAAAAGCCCTTAAAATTTCCTACAAAATGCCACCTAAAACGCCAAGAAAGGGAACCTTTTAAAAACACCTTAATGAAAAGGTCTCGAGATAACGTATATTTGACAAACCTCGCTCGGGGGAGGACAAAAAGGTTAGGCCATTTTTTGAAGGCACGCATTAGCATGCATAAAACGAGAAATCGGAATATCAGCGTCGCTGGTTTCCGCACATGCGCACAACGCTGGTCGATATCGACTCTCGTCCCGCGCAGACTCTTCGCAACCCTGATAACGTAAATAATACAATAAAAATAATACAATCCTACTCGATTTGAATGTCTCCCACTCTCGGGGTTGGAGTCTTGATGGAGTGTTACGACCGGTCCCTTGGTAGAAACCGATTTTGTTGCGTTCGTGTGCGAATTTTTACGAGGGCAGTATAATTGATGGGCCGACCTCAAGCTACGGGTGCGGTATCAATATTGACAAAGCAAATTTTGGATTACACGTGTCGCCCACGAATCGGCGTTGGGTCAACAACGATAGGTTTTGCTACGTCACAGAAACAACAAGCTTCATGATGTTTTCCTTCGTGGTTACATACTGAACACGTCAGACTTTGTTTCTCTAAGCTGTATTCAAATGTAGTATTGTGTTAAACGAATTATTTATGGAATTTGAATATTATTATGGAAATGTCAACGGAAACGCAGTTTATGAATATGTTAAAAATGTTCAAACAGAACCTTTTACTTATTTTATGTTGTTTTCTGTTTCCGAGTAGCTTGATTTATATTACTTTTTTTAATTAATTTTCCATACTGATGTTATAGACCTAATATTTTGTGTTTGGAAAGAATTGGTGGAAACAAATCAAAGATACAAAACTCCACCCTATAATAAACAAGAGAAGATGATCTATTGAACGTTTATCAAAGTCGGCAAAAAATAATTAACTTTGGGAAATACGTTATCACGCAGACGAAGTTAATAAGATCAGATAAAACTATAGCAAATACTTATGCCGAGTTATGCCATTCAAGTTATTTATTGCTTTTCCAATATGAGACGGGATTGATATCATAATATTCTCGTATTTATCACCAATACTTTCGATCGCTCCAATTTAGGTATCACGTTAACCTAGTATCATATTCATGTGATACTAGTTACGTCGTATCCAGATTTATACATACCTAATATGACTAGATGATTTATGCATGATACTTACCAAATATAGTGATTTCTACTGATTTTATGATTTAAAGTGATCTACGAGATAATATATTTTACATTTTAACTACTTAAAACTTCATATTATTATAAAGATTTAATTGTGGATAATTATTGACTTTGACGATTGACAAAGCAAAATTTTCAACTACCCGCTATCGTCACGAATATTCTCGAATCTCGAATTAAACGGATGATTCTAAAACCCGACCAAATAACATCTATTTAATGGTAGTCTAGGTAATAAAAGGGGTGTATTTTGTATGTTTGAATAAGCATTTGCCTACTTAGACATTTCAAAAGGGATTGTAAGCTGGGTCATAAATTCACGTGTTTTATTAATCCAACGTCGGTCACGACATCTTCATGAATCTGGTACAATCTATTGTCTACTAGTAAGGATAGGTATTTTAAACTTTATTTGTAGGAGTTATTTTTAATAAATAGTAGGGAATCAGAAATGTTTTTCATTAATTTACCCCTATTAGTTCGTTAGTTAGCCGTACGATCTTAGTGGGAAATTCATCGCGTCAGCCCGCTCATTCCCGTAGGTACTGGCTGAGCTGAAGTTCTGACACTGAGAATGAGCAGTAGGCGATTTTAGTTGGCAATACGAAGTTCCCTGGGCACCTAGTATTTCATAATGCTGCCTCATCATACTTATACCAAAAATAAAAAAAGCATTCTTTGACTTCAAAACAAAAATTAATTAAGTCTACAAGTTATCTTGTACAAAAATTAATTAGCATAAATCAAACGTAATACAAATTAGAATATTTAATGAATTCAGAACTCACCGGGTGGAGTGCTCGCGAGGGGTGCTGGATGCGAAATGGGGTCGATACCGTTGCTACCCCCGTTCCGTCACCCCAGAGCAAATATGGCGGACTTTATTAAAATTAGAATTAGGTATGTGCGCTACGGAATTCGTTTTATGTTAATTCGTGTGTTTGTGCTATTGATTGTGTTTTTGTTTGTGTTTGAAGGTAAGGCTTTTAGTAGGTAGTGTAAATCGTATGATGCATTGAGTACTTAGCCGGAAAATAGTAGCAGAAACAAACATTATTTTGGGACAATAAATATATAAAGATAATTTATGTACTTTTATATATTGTAATCTGGGCCCTTGTAGCCACTATGTTTAAAACTAAATAAATACTGGTCAAATCTTTATTAAATTATATATTTTTTTAAACCCAAAGTGTATGCATTCTAACTAAAAAGGAACATCGAAATTGGTTCATCCAGAAAAGAAATGTACGCAAACAAGGATAGTTAATTTGATTTAATTTGTTCTATTTCGTAAAAAATAATAATGTAATCCAATGAGGATAATCACTTCTCATATTATGGAAAAAGAATGATCCGAATCTGTCTAATCTAAATTAAAGTTATACGGAAACAAACATAAAATACACCGTCAATTTAATAACTCCTTTTAGCTTTCCAAAATATCAATCTAAAATATGGGGTTTTTTTATTGCTACATGAAAGTTCCCAGGTCCACAGTAGCTAGTAGGTACTTAGTTTAAATGTACCAATATGAAAGTGAAAATAGACGTGTATCCATTTACAGTGTAAACGGTGCGAGTTGTGTGGTTATAGTAGTGACGTAACAAAACCCGTATTTTGGGTTAGGGCACTTTCACACTTTACGTTACTGTATTTTATACAACCAAAATTATTAATTTTATTGTACTTGTTTTTTTTTAAACTTGTTTTTAGTATTGTGATACACAAACCCTTAAATAATCAGTAGGTATAACACTTACATAAACAAAGTAATGTTTTATCTATTTTGACTTTTTATTACTGTAAGAACTATTGTTTTGCGTTTACAGGTAATGTATTGTTCCTACTCCAAACCATATTCCGACTTTGTGGCGCATCATTTTTTTACGGCACTTAGCGTTTTCTTATTATTTTTCAGGGATCTATCGGTGGTAAGAATGCCGTATAAAAATATGTGACCAAAATGTACTCACTCTACCTGTACTTTTGACTTCTCACCTGCACTCAGTTGGACAGCTTACAAGTGACGGCATAGTACTGAATTTTATTATTTTTTGCTCGAATTTCGTTTTAGTTAGGTCACCTAGTGGTTCAAATGACCCATCATTTTTTCAGCATGGACCTGTAGTCTGATAGTAACGGTATCAACACCTGATAGACCTTCCATATTCAGACGAAATAAAAACACTATTTACCTCTTTTCATTTCATAGGGTCCTGAACAGATCATCGACCAAACTTTTAGAAATAGAATTAACCGTTTGAAAGCAGCTTTAGTGAACTTTAGTCCAGACGTGTTCATCCAGTGTGGTACTACTTGTACTGGACAACGCGACAAAATCGAGAAGACCTCGATCGTAATAACAGTACCTACAATGGTGGACCCTCTATGTTCGGACAAAGTAAAAACACTATTTAAAACGTTCCATTTTAATTAGCTCTTGAAAACACTATCGACCATACTTCTAAAAATAGAGTAAAATAAACCGTATGAAACCAGCCTTACTCCAGACGTGTTCATCCGGTGTGGTACTACTTGTACTCGACAACGCGACAGAATCGAGAAGACCCCGATCGTAATAACGGTACCTATACTTGGTAGACTATCTATATTTAGACGGGTTGCAGGCCATATGGCGCGCAGGATGACTCAACACGAATCTATATGTAATTCTTATTGTTAAAATGGGCAATGAGACGTTACAGCTACTGGAGACGTTTAGTTTATACTTTACTAACAATTCAATATGATATAGAGTTAGTCGATTTGATTAAATATTCTTTCAGACTTGTCATGTAGTTCCTTCTTTGTTAATAAGAAAAGTAATTTTTATGCATAGCATGGGCTTTGCAATCGGCTACCTATAGGTCTTTCGATAGCGAAGTCTGTCTCCTTTAAGACCGATTCATAGTTTATTAATTTTCAGAATAAACAAAAAACTACAAACTCTAATACATTTAAATTAAAAACTACTCATGCATTGATAATAAAATAATAACTACTACCTTAGACGGAAAACTAATTTCGTTAACAACACATGCACTAAAACATACGAGTACACCGACACATTCGTTTAAATTTAAAACTTACATGTAACAGTTAAACTTCATTTCCGTTGTAATTTATTAAAGTAACCTTAATAACAAAATTTAATAAAAAAACTACTACATTACTACTATATTTGAGCCGCAAAAAAAGTGCTAACTATTCATATAATTTGAAAAAAATAACAGTTACATTTTCAGTTTTAACCTTCAAAACACTCGAAAATGTAGTCGCCGTCAATCATTCGGATTATTTTGCTTGGGTACGTTGAGCCAATCCCGAGTAACCCCTCCCCTTATTGGTGAATTTAAAAAAGGAATTTCAATTTAATCCGCTCCCCTTCGAATGTAGCGGACAGCCGGCTTTTGTTGTTACTTGAAATGGAATATTGTGTTCCGTTTTTAAAATGTTTTGAATTTTAAATTTTAGAACGGAGTATTGATATTATAATATTGTGTTAGCTAAAATGTTGTTTTGATTTTATGGAACTATTGATTTCCTGTTTTAAAATTTGAATAAGATACCTTGCAATTTAATTTATTATTATCTATAGTGATTTCCATGACATAAAAGAATATTAGATTTAAATGAAAATTACACTGACATTTTTTAAAAAACGACTTCCATTTCACCTGAAACAAGAATCATTCGAAACCACCCAAAAATAAGCTGAATCTGAATCTGAACCAACCCATTACTGCCCACTGTTGGGCTCAGGTGTCCTCAGGAGAGGGATTAGGCATAGTCCACCACGCTTGCCCAGTGCGGATTGGGGACTTTACATATCTTCAAAGGATTTTTAGAACCCTTTTCCGATATGCGATTCCGATATGAAAAAGAAGCTATTAGGTAACAAATATACAAAAATATAGACGAATTAATAACCTCCTCCGTTTTGGAAGTCAGTCAAAAATAATATCCTCTCTAGTTACAGTCCTGTCATACAAGAAGGCGTGCATATCTCGTAGACTAAACTTTTTGTTATTCATAGTATTACTGATATCGATCTACCTTTATCCGTTATGTACAAATATTGATGCTCGAACCTGTTGTGAGACTGAGTCATCGGTGGACAGTCAATTTATTATACAACATCTGTTCCAACGATCGTGCATAGTAATGTAGTTTTTTCTTGCGTGTCTAACTTTTGCAAGAAAACGCAAATAGACGATGAGACATGTGTCTATGAACGAGTATTTGGATGTAATCAAATTAATATATCAAGGTTATTTTAGGCAAGATCTATGGTCTAAATATTCCTAAGGTAGGTTGATAGGTTAACCATATCTGTATATCCATTGCTCTGATCCTGAAATATTCTGTGATATGTAGTAGGCATGATTTTGGTTGAGTAGTTTTATTTCAATTCACAATGAACTGTTTCATTGTTCTTTAAATCGAAAGTTACTACTATGCAAATTCGATAGTTTTAATTTTATATTCTATAGATTTTTTATATTAGTATGTACATTTAAATTGTAATAAATCATAGGTCCAACTTATTACTACTAAATAATTACGGAAAATTTCATAAAATCTCTTTGACAAACACACTGTCACACATCTCATACCGACACGAAATTCCAAGTGATTTCAAAACTAATCCAAGAACGAGTGTCAAATGTTTCAAAAACATAATGTGTGCAAAAATAAAGTTAAATTCAGATTTGTTAATTTAAGATTACCTCTAGCGCAAGCGTTTACCCGGTACCTAACTGCTAAAAAGAGGTCCATGTAACGTCCATCAACCACGGGCTTTTCGTCTGCAGTTTTATTGTTTAGTATTAATCTTGCCCATCAATGATTTCGTTTGAAGAACGACTTATTAAAGCTCAGGAAATACCTAATTATCTTTAATAACTCTTAACTCTTAACATGTATTATAATATTCATTATGAACTACAACTTTGTATTAGTTTCGACATTGATTCATTTTCAGCCAATAGAATCACTGCATATTCTCGCGCAAGTCTTTACTTGACGCATGCGTCTGTGAGTAATTGTCAGCCATGTTGTATTTTCTACTATTTTTTAAATCTATTACTATTGACAAAAATAATATCAAAATATTATTACTTGTGATTTATAATGAAATATTGAAAATGCAATTAATTGGAGAATATTGTGTTGACCAATGAAGAATAATAAAAAAAAAATTCAAAATAATTTCAGCACCGTGCAAGTTGGAAATTTCGTAAATTAGTGTGAAAAAATAGAATTTTATAATGACAAGTTGATTGAAACTGCGTTCCGATTTACTACTATATGACAATAAATTTTGTGGTAGGTAAATAATTATAGAAATTCGTTATTTTTGTAATTAAAGTAATTCAAAATTCAGCGTACCTACATAGTATGAAAATAGAGCTTATTATATACCTTTGCACTTTATCTATAAAACTGGTCTACTTTATTTTCAACTAGAACTAAATTGCCATATTATTATTATACAGTCGTACATCGGAATTTAAACTTCCGATCTAAAAACCTACTTTATAAAATTTACAAAATTTTATCTTAAATCTCAACTATCGATTTCGAGATGCTAACGAGAACAAACAGTAGCGTCTGCCTTCTGTAAGTAAATGCGCAAGTCCCTAGACAGCGCAGGCGCAACAAAGCTGCCTTTGTACTGGTCGTATTTATTGTCTGTTATGCCGCGACTTTTCAATTTAAACTTCCGAAGTCAAAAATGACTTATATCAAATTTTATTTTTATTATGATTTCGAGTTTAGATTTTTTTACGAATTAAGGTGGTTTCTATTGGTTCATAATTGCGTAAGTTCGCTACGGGCATTCGAGACATTTAGGTACTTCAAATTACCAATAAACAATCTATTTTAATTCTTAATTTAAATAATAAATTCGAGATATTCATAAGATAGTAATGTGTTCCTTCGGTATGAAAATCCACAATTCCTCGCAAGTCCTAGCCCTAATGATTACTTTTGAGTTTTGGCGTAAAGTTAAAATTTATTTTTTTCGAACTATTGCCAAGAACATGCAATAGCGTGTTCCTTTGGTTCGAATGTCCCTGGTCGGCGCAGGCGCACTGGAGATGCATTTTATGTCGGCCATATTCATTAAATTTGGCGCAAAATTTCTATTTAAACTTCCGATCCGATAAAATCAGGCTGTTAGATTCTGTAAAAGTTCCAACGATTCCTAATTGTAACTTAATTAATTTCAAGTCATTAGCGACCTAAGATGGGAGCATGCAGCTTCAGCTCGTAAATGCGAAAGTCCATGGCCTTTGTGGTAGCCATATTTATTAATTTTGGCACCATAGTTCAAGTAAAAAAATGTTACAATCTCTTAACTTTTAATTCCAAAGTTGACTTTGAAATTAAAAGTTTGAACATTACATTTAAAGCGACATTAAATCAATCATTAACACAAACAATTTGCATCAATAGGAACAGCTTAGATTCAAGCTGTTCCTATTGATTTCGACTTTACTTTCTATCCCTATTACAATCTCTTAACTATTGATTCCAAATTTAAACTTAATTAAATTCGAGTTTTTCCCGAGAACAGGCCATAACCTGTTCCCTCGGTTCGAAAATGTGCAAGTCCCTGGACGGCGCAGGCGCACCAGAGGTGCCTTTGTGTCGGCCATATTTTTTAGATTTGGCGCGAAATTTTTATTTCAACTTACGATGGAAATAGCAATCTATTACAATATTTACAATCTCTAAACTTTGAATTCTAAATTCAACTATTAAATTCGAGTTATCGACGAGAACAGAAGGTAGCGTGTTCCCTTGGTTCTTAAATGCGCAAGTCCCTGGTCGGCGCAGGCGCAACAGAGGTGCCTCTGTGTCGGTCATTATTATTAATTTTGGCGTGTAAATTTAATTATTGAAGCAAACAACCTATTACAATCTCTTAACTTTTTATTTGAACTTTATTGAATTCGAGTTATTCTCGAGAACAGACAGTACCTACCGTGTTCCCTCGGTTCGTAAATGCGCAAGTCCCAGGTCGGCGCAGGCGCACCAGAGGTGCCTTTGTGTCGGCCATATTTATTACCTTTTTTTGGCGCGACCTTTGTACTAAAATAACGCCATTCATAGAAGTCAGGTATAAATTTCGTCCGAAAAGTTTTTGTGTTACATTTTTTCGTAACCGAACGCTTGGACGCTTCTAAATCGGATCATGGAGGGTTAAGCTGATTTTAAATGGAGACTAAAAAACTGTTTTTTTTAGTTCTCTGCCACTAACTGTGTAAATGTTTGGTAAACGGATTAAGTAGAAGGTTATATTATATTAAACTACTAGTTTCATAGGTACATAATGTACGGTATATATATTTTTTTAAAACTTTAAATAATCATAATTAAATAGTATGTTAGAATCTTAATTAATTTAATGAATTTTGTAATTGAATAGTTTTATTTTAAATTCATTGTAATAATATGATCTAATGAGACCCTAGCGTAATCTACAAGTTGTAAGTTTGTACCAAAGCTCAGTACCATAAGTATAAAACCTAAATTGACACATAAGATCAATATTTGAAACATATCCAAATAATTTTTAATAAAAAATGTAAAATAAAGAAATCGAGTAGTTAGGCATCTTCATCTTAAAGTAGGTTAAATTTAACGTTATAATTTTGAAATATTTTAGTTTCATATTTTTTATAATTTCCACAAACTACGATTCCATGCAATAAGACACCATCATAGTTTAAATATTTACTGTTAAATCGACAATACGTTCGTAATTCTCAGAACTCGAGCTTATTACTCACAATAATACAAGATTAATTCATTACTCACCTTTTAGAAATGGACATGCGCAGTAGACACTATTTTATCGACTACTGCAGTGGCTACGGACTAAAACATAACCACTACAAACTCAAAAAATGAACTTTAAAACGAATACCTACAGTCCAAAATATAGTAAATCGATGACTTACCGAATTTCAGCAGTGCAGACGTAGTTGGAGCTTTTGAAATGTCTGAAAACCGACGCGTGTGCTTGCAAGCGGTGTGACAGAAGCTTTCAAAGCAAAAGCTCTGTGCCCTTGTGGTGGAATGAAAGGAGCTGTTTTAGCGACATTTTTCTTGGAGAACAGCGCCATCTGTTGACGGGTAGACGTATTAACTGCAGTACGCTTGAGTCTGCAACAGTGGCTCTTTAAAAAAATACAAATTATATTAAGTATTTTTTCATACAAAACAAAGGTTTCTTATTGAAAATAGAATATCAAAAATATTTATAATTTTTTATTTTGCCTTTAATACTGTTCTGTTCCAATAAGAAAATTTAATTCATCAGATTGGTATAGTAGCGACATCTGTTAAAAAAAGTATGAACTAAATTAAGATCCCGAACAGAGATATTATATTTAGTTGAATTTGAAATGCTCTTGAAATGAAACGAGTTTCACTAAAGGAAACATAGATGTCACTTTAAACAATTTTACCAAACTACTTTAAACAAAACTGTTTTGTTCGTCAAACCAACTTAAATAGATAAAATGTATCTAACCAAAATTCTGTAATCAGTAGGATGTATACTTTCCTCTACTAATGAGATGATCATACTGGTTAGCTGTAAAGAGATGTTGTAGGTTTTAGGTAGCGGTCGCAGTGTCTCCTGATATTGCGTTATAGGTCCATGAGCGACGGTAACCACTTATGATCAGGTGACTCGTGAGTTCGCCTGCCTACAAGGCAAGAAAAATACAATCAAACATATTGTTGTGAGGTCCCTCTTCTGAGAGACCTGGACAGTAATGAGTTGTTATAGTATATACAGTAGTTAGGTTCATTACCTTTGCCTAGGCCACAAGGGAGAGAGTTTTAGCCAGAGGCGTGCATGCATGTTTAAGTCAGGGTATGTAAAAATGTAAATCTAAGTATTTTTCACATATTTACATTCTACATTTACATGTATAATCAATTTCATTTAACTTTCACGTCAAGTACACGCAGTATACTTTTACAAATATGCAATTTACTAATGTAATCAAATTTTAATGGTAAGGGTATGCAGTGCAGATTTGCTTATAATAATATGAACTGTACATCAATGGTTTTAGCCTATATTTAATTTTAGGTTTAATAGCCCTTTTTAAGATAACCTTAGTAAAATAGTCTGCGAAATCAGTTAATTAGAGACCTAAAGATTACCTACATAAACATTATGACATTACCTCTTTGCAATATTAGTACAGACAAAACAAAGACCGGTAGTCAAGGCCTCATCAAAGAGATTCCATACCATAATCATTACGTGTACACCTACCCAAATAGTAATGAAGTCATATGATTGATGAACGTCCTCCGCGATTGTATACGATCCTTTCATAATATTTTCTCGATCCGAGAAATCTGTGCGTGGGACGTTTCGCACTTCGACAGTTTTCAATGAAATCGATACTTTGTGTGACGTTCGATTAATTATTCATATCGATATTGAGATAGTGACGTAATGCTTTAGGATTGTGTGGTATTGTTGTGTTGACTATTTTGGTGGGATTGGATATTGGTAATTGTTAGTTTATATTATTAGATCTTTAGGAATTTTGAAGTCAAGTGTAAATATTGTCCCTTTCAAACGATACTTGTCCTTCTTCAAACAAAGCTTGAAGAAAGTTTTTAAGGGTAGGCTTTAGTTAGCGGCCCTGTAGTTTTTCCTGAAAGTGCAGAGGTCCATGAGCAACGATGACCTCTTACAAACGGGTGGCCCGTTCGCTGATCTGCCAACAAGGCAATAAACAAAAAAAAAGTTATGTATCAGTGTTAAACTGCTCTACTAAATAGATCACGGTGGAAAAATTGACTTGTAAACTTGTACTGTAAAACTGTAATTTAGCAATAGTTATAGGGACCTAAGTCGTAGGTATCGGACCCGCAGTGTCCCGTGACATTGCAGAGGTCTATAAGCGTCGGTAACCCTTACGGTGAGTTTACCTCGTCTAGGAGTTTTTATTTACATTATTTACGCAAATTACGCTTTATTATTTAGTCTTCCATCAGTGAGTCAATCATACAAGAAGCTTAAGATTTTTTTTCTTTTTTAGTTGGAGGAAATCACCGGATCTGGTATGTGGGAGTTGAACCGCACTAAAACCTCCAACCGCACATACTCAGCGTCCGAACCCCGGCTGAGGCCAGAACTCAGCACGTGGTTTTGAGGGACGGCGCGACGCGTTACGCCCACGGCACTCTTTCCCGTCGCGCCGCCCCCAGTAGCCTTAAGAAGAATTTCTTGATCTAGAACTTCAAAATTTAAGAACATCAAGAGTCGTTTAAAGCGATAACAATCAAATACAAAGCAACAATGGACTTCTGAATCAATTTCTCATTTTATCACAGCTGTCAAAGATGGGTCATACGCACATGAAACAAGGACGGATTTTGAGAAATGATTCGCGACACACACCTTAATGTTTTATAATCTGAGACCGCGATCGGACGGGTCAACATTAATAATGTACTGTGAGAATATTCGGATTTCATTTTTAGTGGTCGAGTAGAAGTCAGACCGAAGAATGCACGTGGTAAGTTAAAATCACTAAGATTTGTCTTCTTCATCTTCATGATGTTATATTCTTAAGAAGAATTTTGAGAAGAACCTCGCTTGAAAAAATACCAAACGGTTCAAACCATTCATTATACTGCCTGCCATCTCTATCATTAGAAATCAAGACCACGATTTAAAAAAATAATATTAGTAGTATGATCTAACTCGGATTTTATTCTAATAGGAAATCCTTTAAATTCTGACAATACTATGATTCAAGCGTAACTTGTTTAACTAGATATTAACAGAAGTAGCTTTGACCAAGGACAATGATGATAAATATACTAATTTATCATCAGTTGATATGGTTTATTTATTACAGAATTGTAACGAAAGCGAAAGTGTTATTTGTAAAGTATTTCGTGTTGAACTCCTACTCGAGATTTTTATAACCAAGAATCAGTTGACCAACTATCAATGGTGCAAAAAGTAGTATTTTTGTTGTTTTGAAGTTGCTCTCGTGCCTTTGTTTATTATTTGAGATTATACGTAATCAGTTGAATAATAAATCACACAGTTGTAATCTCACACACTAAGAAAATTCGTCAAGTATGTAACATAGTAATACATATAATAATCATGCTGAATAAAAATTTAGGCACCATGTGAAACAATACAAATATCACGAAAGTTATTAATGAAATTTGACTAAATTCGTTTGACGCTCCAATCTCTTCTAATTTCGAGAAAAACAATCGATGTTTCCATGAAAACTGCGAATAAGTGAAACATGACGGTATGATTTATAGATTCGGATCGTACCCGCGACCTATAAACTAAGGTATCCTCCACATTTTTCGACACTCTATTGTTGGGCACGTGGTACGTCGGCTCCCCCGGCAGGTTCGGCTGTCATGTCATTGCTTTGCCGATCATTTATCATGACTCAATGCTGCGATCATACCAGGCGTCTCACTGGCGCTCTCAATGCTACACATTCCATATTCTGTATAGGTAATATTTGTTTTGAAAGATTGGCATTTACAAGTCATATTTTTACTAAAAGTAAATTTTCAACTTTTAAACAAAATTTCTAAATCTGTTCATCCTGAATGAAGTGAAATAATGAGATACTTAGGAAAATTCTTATTAAAATGACATTTTTTTCAATATTCTTATTCAAAGTTAAGTTAAATATACTAAGAACAGCCTCTGGAACAACAACAAAAAATCTTATAACATTATCAAATTTAGTTTCCAAAGTGCTCTTGTCTTCATTAATGTTTAATTTGTTGGATCATCAAAATAAAAATAAAACAATACTTATCATCATAATTTATTTGATCATTTTCATCAATTTTTCAAAATTTTAATACATTTTATTTTGATACAATACAATAATTTAAATGATCGTGCAGATCACTCTCCTAAAGATCTCATTTAAACTGGAATGAACGATAAACATTATCAATTAGTTAAAAAGAAATAACATAACTAAAATAAAGAAGTAATAAGTATTTTACAAAATGTAATTGAAACAAGAAAGAGGCCACATACTATTGCACAGGAATACTAATTTCACATTCAAAAGTATCCAAAGACAATTGGAATCTTAACGTTGATTCAAATATTTACAAACAATAAATAAAATAACAAAATGAAATACTCAATGAAAATAATGTTAATAAAAACACTACTAATATATCAAATGGACAGAACGCGGTCGCCCTTAAGAATAAAATTTAACGGAATATCACAGTTGACCACGATAATTTAAAACAAAATGACAACGAAAAAGTCTAAAATGATGATATCAATACAATTTATGAAGAAATCCCTAATATTTTAAGTACATTTTACAAATACAACATTTAAGATACAAATTACGTACGAGAAATGTATTTTGTCGAAATTAAATATTAGTGAAATTACTATATTTACTATCGTATTCGTAATTTCTTAAATATTTATTTACAAACTAAAGACAGGAACATAAAACAGTTCTTCGGGAAGTATATTGAGTTATATATTAAAATTTTTATAATTAGTAACTACTAAAACGACAAATATTTACAATAGGAAAGAATGTCGAACTATTCACAACAATCTATAGTAACTGAGCTTACAAAGTCTATTCGTTATTTCACAGCTCATTACAAGCTTCTCTTAATTAAATTTACTCATAATTTAATTTTTATCAATATTCAGTGATTTGATTGTACAATTCATTTTTGTAGCAACAAATTTTGGATTTTCCAATTTTACTCTATCCCTGTACAATTCCGAATTTGTTATTGATTTCAGAACCACTGACTGTACAATGAATATGGTTTCATAATTTAAGTCATCTAACACACAAGTCTTAAACTAATTATCTAATCATCACAATTTACACAATCAGATATTATTTACTTTGTTATCTTACAATTTTAAAGACAATACATAAATCAAATTATTATAGCTTATGACTAGGTAATCTTTCCTACTTTTAACAATCCATCCTCATATCTCATATATTTTAATCATTTTCTGAATAATTAAAATATGAATCATGAAGATGGATATAATACTCGTAATATAACGGTGTCTAATCGATATAATAGTTGTCTTACTTCTCCTCGAAGACTCGATCCACTTGACTAAACACAGTCATTCACTAACACTTTTAAATAATTAACTGTCACTGTCAATTGTCCCAACAATTTCAACAATTTAGGCTACACTAGAGAAATTTTTCAAGCAGCGAATAACTGACCCAGTCTGGTTGCTGTAGCGCGCGGATGCTGAGATTCGATCGCTACAAGCAACCCCGTGTACTAAACGGACGACTGTCTAGTTTAATAAATCAGTTATCCGCTGTTCGAAAAATTCCACTGATCCTATGCTGACAAATGCGCAAACTGACTCGGGTGAAGGTCGAACTGGTATGGGTGGCCGTAGGGATTCATGTGGTACGGCACTATGTTCATTGAAGCCATCTTGTGCTCCTTCTTCCACTTCATGCGTCTGTTCTGGAACCAGATCTTGATTTGTCTCTCGGTCAGGCAGAGCGCGTGTGCGATCTCGATCCGTCTCCTTCGCGTCAAGTACCGGTTGAAGTGGAATTCCTTTTCCAGTTCCAGCGTCTGATACCGCGTGTACGATGTCCTCTGACGTTTCGTCTCTCCGTTGGCGTTCACCGTACCTGAAACCATTAAAGGTGAATATAAATACTTAGGAACAAAGTAGCTCATTTAAATTCCACGCACTGGCTCTTCAATTAAGTATTATTCTTGTAACAAAGCGCAGAGCATGTTAATATATAGAACTGAATGTCCGTTTGAGCGCCAATGAATAGTTGGCTCGATCGACTTCGTGCCTTGCTACGCTTCTTCGATTGTGATGTACAACACGCTGGGCTTAAAAGTTATTTCTATTCAAAAATACTAACATTATTGTGCAATTAATTCAAATTTATTTCTTTGGACTGTCACATTTTTCTTAATTTATTGCTTCGTGTTGTTGGAAGTAGTATGACACCTTTTCTAATGATTGTTTTGGCACATGCCTGTTCCTGTTTGCGAGTGCGTGTAGAGGCCAAGATAAACTTTTTGACTGGTCAACATTACTCAATTTTACTGAGTTCTTCCGAAATCTACATTATGAAACGATTATAAACAATTAGTAAAAAATATATTGTATTAATTTCACAGCTAAAGCGTTAGACACTAGAATGTGCACAAAGTATTCGTGATGCAGTCGTGAACAAATCAAAGGAGAAGAGTGCCTTGAACGAGTTGACGGCAACGTTGAAGTCATGGGTTGCATTCCGCACCTGTCACCGCGTGTCGACAGTGCGGCCCACCACTTGCTCCGGCTTGGACAGCCGCCAGTGCTGTCTTGATAGATACACAGCTCGTCTCGGGTGTGTCTACCAAATTAAACCACACCATTTATTATATTTCTCTAACAGACCCAACTAACTAATGAGATGACCCAATCATTCTTTGAATTATTTCGTCGACACTTCAACTAATTGCTGATGTACATACGATAGTAATTGTTGTAGTTTCAATTGTACGACTTTACAATACATTAATGCGGAAATAAAAATTTAATGAATTCAGTCGGAATGCTTTCCCTCATTCCAAACCAGATGTCGGACCCGTGTCAATAGAGATGTTTAAGGACTCATAAATATTCGATACAGTACGACTTAAGACAAGTGAAGTCTTTACAAAAACCTTCCGAGATTGAAATGTTAGTGACAGTCCGATGCACAAACAAGAGACAGACAGCATTATTTTAACATAATCCTTGTACAGACGAAACGAATGGCCACAATAAGGCGAATTTAAATTTCAATATGAATACACGAATAAATTGATAGTGACTAAATATTAATCTTACTGGAAATAATTTCAATGTTTTAGTAATAGCGGTGCATGATGGAAATGTTGAAGTGTGAAACTTAAAAGAAAGATTGATAGATTTAAATAGATACATGTAAAGTGTATGCAACTTGGAAATAAATCTAGTTGACTGAAAAGTTGTCTGAAATGATAAAATTGTTTGAATTTCATAATATTATACAGAATTATTCTTGTTATAATTCGAGGGTTTTTATATTACCTGGATAATGTTTACAACTAGAAGTGACAAATACAATATCATTTATATTATCACATGTCCATCTCGAAAATGTTTAGTTCAGTAAATCATATAATATTTATATCGTAGGTGTATGCGAAATAAACTTTAAAAAAAGATACCAGGATAGATATTGTTCGTAAAAAATAGTACATAGATAACCTAACGTGGTATACGTTACACGTATGATGACGCACATTAAAATACTGAATTGCAACCGCAAATAGTAGTTACTAAAGGGGGGGAATACGGTAGGAATGGGGTTATATAGTTACTCCGCCACTGCTATGTCCATCAGTAGACGCCTACGGTTTGATGATTATAACATGACAAAGAGGAAATTGTATAAACTTATTCAGTATAATAATATCATATTTGAGATAATAACATGTCACATAATAACATAGCATAAATTGAAGTTAACAAGTAGAAATTAGTATTTTGTTAATAGAGTTAATTAGACATACAGTATTTTTTGTAAGGATTCGTTTATTACTAAAGCTTATATTCCAATTATGAAAGTTACACAAAAATTTTGTTGGATTAAGTCATTATAGTGAAATTAAAATTCTAATAATTTATTTTGAGGAACAACAAGAAGTAGCTGCTGTTAAGTTTCATATAATAAACCACAGTAATGGTTGTAGTTACAGAGTTTTATAAAGCGACTTTGGAACTACCTATAGGATGGCGATGAATATATTTTGTCTTTAATTTCATAGTTGGAATATAATACTGAAGATTTTAAACCCGAGATCTTTTGTAATTAGAACTTTGTCTAATTAGAAATCATGATTAGTACTTGCTTCTGTACTTAACTTTTTAACTTCAGCTAAGAGCTTTGTGTAGCCAAACCGCCAGACATAACAAAATCGGCAGTTGCAGTATAAAATAGCCGTCATATGATATTTTCGTAATCTAATTCTAGGTCACAGAGCATTGATATTCGTCTGCCCGATCCTAGACTCGTTGCATGGTCGAATTTAAAACGAATGACATCGCATTATTTATGGATGAGACTGAAATTTGAAAACTAAAATAGGTAGTGTCTGGCGACAGTTTTAAAGTGTACTGAATCTGTTTATAGTTTTTTTTATTTAATTTATTGTCTTTGGATTACAGTTTACATAATGATATACATATATTTCCAGCCACAGCTGGAACACACACAGACATAACACATTATGACGTAGAAATCATTTATGATCTACACTCAGCAAAATTTCATCATATAGAAGGTAAACGTAAAGGGATTTTTCCCTACGCACTTTCATTTAATTGTGTCAATATTTTTAATCTATTAACTTTTTAGGTGAACCTTCTTCTTTGTGTTCCCAGAGTGTTATGACATATCCCTCGTTAGACTTGGTTTGAGAAAAGTTCTGTATAGCGGATGATGGATAACAATTCCTAATACCCATGCAGGTCATGAGCGACACTAACCACCTACTGGTCGGTCGTAGACTAATTTATTTGTCTTCTAGTTAAATATTTTTGAAAAGATATGTACCAGTGTAAATCCTAAGTAAAATACAAGATAAATATTTAAAACAACAAACTACTGGATACTTAAAATTTAGTCTAACGATCTGGTTATTAAAGAATAAGCTTTACAAACGTAAGATCAAAATATTTGATGTTATTTTACTGTTTAAAACAAACAAGATGAAATCTTGACTAATGATATCTAGATGAAAACAGAATACGAGCAATAAAAATGTCACATACTATTTATTTATGGTGAGCATGTAATTGTTGGTTTTATCACTTTAGCTGAAAAATTACTGTAACACAAATCATGAACCCAGTTTTATGAAGTGTAGACGATGTAAAACAAGGTTATATTAATTTTATTTAATTTTAATGATACTCTTAATATCTCTGCTTCTTTTATGTAGTAATATTGGAGATACAATATAGATTAAAGAATATTTTTCTCCATATAAAACATATACGAAAATTTCACAATATCTATCTATAAACTTAGTCGTGGTGGTCGATTTGATCTATTTCTTGCCTTCCGTCCGCGGTTGGAGGTTTAACCTCTTTGTACCGCTAAAATCTTAATTAATTTGTAATAGGATTTATGTGAAATTTAATGATACATTACTGGCTAAAAAAGATTAAAAACCTTTCAAAGATATTTTTACATTGACATTCTCCGACCCGCACTAGGCAGACGTTGACTATACTAGTCTCTACTGTAAATGAGATCTGATTCTAGTAGTGGATATTCTATTTTTAAATTACTTAAAAATATTTTTTATAACCTTAAACTGTTAAAGTTGTATCAGACTAATAAATCTAATTAGATAACATAACCAATATACTTTTCCTCGCTCCATTAATCTAGTTTTGACTTTTATTTATGTGAAAATGTTTGTGTTAGTTTTCGTTGGCGTTATAAATTTTACTTAATTGTTTTTTCTTAGACTTTTCAATTCATCATGCGAAAGTATATAGTTGCTACCTAAATAATTGTATCGCGGAAATCGGAACATTTTTCAGCAAGTATGAAATTTTAGGGGTTCAAGTGTTAAAATGGCCTACAACACAATACTACCTATTTTATTAGCTTTTAGTTATTACCTTCTACGCAAGTTATTTAGGGTAAAAATATTCGATAGATATTATAATTAGCAAATGAATTAAAAATAATCTAGTGTTACTTTTCTTTTTAGTTTCTTTTCGCTGTAACTTTTTTCAGAAAAATAAAATATTTCTTTGCCATCAAAAACTTCCTATTTATAAACTGAATTGAAATCAAAACTACACTGATTTAAACCGAAAGAGCCTTTTATGGTAAATTCCTTTCCGAGAGTTCAGTTTAAAAAACATTTTATAATCTAGATGGAGTTTATCTAGATTGTATTTTGTTTAAGAGCCTTAAAAGGTTACTAGAAAAAGCTTAACTCCGAAATCATAAAATGCAAAACATTGACAGATATCATATTCTTATGACGTATATAACTCTACAATAACGTTACCGGACGTAAATGCAAGAACGGCCCATAAATTCGAATATGATACATCGTAAATAATGTAATCAGTTGCTATGTCTGCGTGAATAACATCTGCCCATTACAAGCAGTCGGTGCATCGTCAAACAGGTCATCCTATTCACACCGCAGACGTATTAATCATTGTATGTTTTACATATTTTGTATATTTTTGAACGCTGTGGATGATAGCAATCTAGATATATCTGAAAGTTTAGGCGTTGTTTGAGTGAAAGTTTGTGAACTAACTCTATGGATTGAAGAGCTTCGTGACTTTAAAGCTTCTGAATAATATAACAAGAGTTTTCTACGAAGGGAACCTGGTTTTTCAATTGTAGGTACTATTATACGCAATGTAAGTTAGTTGACGAATAGTCACTGTTATTGAGCAAAGGAGGTATTATTAAATCAAAGGAGATATAAAAGACTGTCCCATTTTATCGTGAAGACTAATATGTAATGATAATTCTAGCGCATTGTTATTCAAAATTCAAGATGAAATGATTAACACATATTCGTTGAACTGGTTAAAGTTTATTTGTTGTAAAATCACGTTAAAGTAACTGTTAATATTTACAAAACACCTGTAAACACGGATCTAACAATAGTTAAGTCAACTACATGATTGACACTCAAGCTGGTTCTTGTCACCGGAAACGTAAATTACCAACTTCGCTTGCAGTGTTTTGACAAATTCAAATTTACTGTCATTTTGGAGCTGTCAGTTATGTCCGTGCTGTCATAGTATGTTCACATATTATTATTGACTTGCCAACACACGTAAAAAACAAATGACGGTGACGGCCGACCAACATACTAATAGGGGTTTTGAATGGATTGATCGGCATTGAAATAATGCGTAATGTCGCTTTTCCACATTGACTCGCCAACTTCCAACTTTTATAATGGTCAGCCACCAAAGTTTATTTTATACATGTGTTGGACGTTAGCGAAGCAATGTGGAAACGCTGTTGACACCGTTGCCCTAGTTGTCATTTGCGCACATTGGAAGTTGGCGAGTTAATATGTAAACGCAACATTAAATGTAAATTACCGACTTCGCTTGCAGTGTTTTGACAAATTCAAATTTACTGTCATTTTGGAGTTGTCAGTTGTGTCCGTTCTGTCATTTGCTTGTTGCTAACTGGTAGTTGCAAAGTGACAGGTTGTTCGACATGATGTAATAGCGAGAATTATTGCTACCTGTGTCGATCGAGATCTTAGCTATAAACAGTAGGTTTGAATATACTGAGCTTGGAAGTAATTTAAGAAATATTTATAGGTGTTGTTAAATATATTTTTTAATTTCCAGTTTCAGATGAGGAATATTAATCTCGTAGTTAAAATATGAAGGGTATAAAGGTATAGAGTTTTATTTTGAGTACTGTAAATTTGTTCGAGATATGCAACTTTTAGTTCAGAAGTCACCAGAGTCACTTTAATATTGTATTGAATAGTTTTCTAGTTCTTTCTTATACAGAACTTTTGATTTGCGAAAACACTGTCTCTAAGGAGTATATCAACAGGTGAGTCGCTGACCGGTCATTGTGAGTTATAAAATGATCTTATACTAGCGAGATTTTATTCTCAATAACGATGTCTCCAACAAAATAATAGGAATTTTTAAGATAAACATATTGCGCCGACCCCGTTTAAATGGGATAAGGTTGAGCTAAAGAAGATTAAGATATAATTTCAATTCCTAATAGAACTACATCTCGGATCGGACATGGAAATATATTTTATTATGGTTTTCGAAACGACAATCATTTCTGATTTCAAAAGTTATCAAGAAACGTACAAAAACAAACAGATGTCTATTTATAACTCACAGTTCGTTGTCAACTTCGATGACGATATATACTGAACATTACCTCATAAAGTAGGAAAAAAACATAAATTTAAACTACCAATCCCTTCATCTAAATAATTTATATTAGAAATTATGTCATCATCTCATAAGATCGTGTCGTGTTCCTCAAAATGTCAATTATTCATTTCTAGTTATCATTTGGCTCTTTGCCTTACGTTTATTTAATTGAACAGCTAAAGGAAATTGGCTAGAATATTCTAAAGAGCGTAATTATGAGGAACATTGATTGGCACTTTAAAGTGATTTTTAATAGCAGATGTTTATTTTGATATACGAAATAGTTGGGATTGATTTCTACGTTAGCAATTCTATCGCTTAGCAGTTTAAAATATATATATATATATATATTATAAACTAGCTGGCCCACACAACTTCGTCTGCGTCACATAAGGAAATTTTCTCACCGTTTAAACCTTCCCTGAACTTCTACGAATATTTCAAGATTAAAATAAGCCAAATCGGTTCAGTCGTTCTCGAGTTTTAGCGAGACTAACGAACAGCAATTCATTTTTATATATAAGAAGATTAAAATGTTAACTTTATTTCCAAATATAATGGAATGAGAATATGTTATTGTGAATGATATAGATAGATATATAATTATAGAATTTACAACGAGAATATGTTATTGTGAATGATAGGTATAGATAGATATATAATTATAAAAACTTTTATTGAACACCACAAAAATAATTTATTTAGATAATTTACTTAGAGTGGTATATCTTTGCAACATTTTATGTATATTGTGTATTTTTGTGTATATTATGTGTAAAAATGTAAAAAAGCGAAATATAATTAAAATTTCACAATTAAAAATCTAATTGATCGAATGATCTTTTTAGTTGAAGTAAAAAAATGCAAAATCCGAGAACTCAGGTGATGTAGCGAGTTAATCAATCTAACACAATTTAAACGATCATGAATCATGAGAACTCGAATAAAAAGTGCAACAATAATCTTATCGTGACAGTTTAATTGATAATATTCTCTATTGTTCCCGTCATTTATATCTTCAAATTATAAATAATGCGCTGACAATAGTTTCAAGTAATCACTTTGAATGAAAACTGATATTGTATGAATTTATAATAAGCTAACATTTTATTTCTGATTGACGTCATGTAATCTGAGAAATAAAGCTTTCGAAGAAGTGTAAAATATTAATAATAATGGTTTTTTAAATCCCATGTTTATCCTAATCCAAATGGATCCGTTTTCAACCAACATCACAATGTGATTGTAATAAATGGACTTAATTAGTAGCTACTCTTGATGACGTATTTAAAATCAATCATCGAGAGCAAATCTATTTTATTTATATAACTAGTCACTATAGTAATTACAAAGAAGGGAATGCATCTGCATAGAAAAATGTGTTCTGTACTGTACTGTACTGTAACAACCCATTACTGCCCACTGCTGAGCTTAGGTCTCCTCCGAAGAGGGGTTAGGCATAGTCCACCACGCTTGCCTAATGCGGATTGGGGACTTCACATATCTTCAAAGGATTTTAGAACCCTTTTCCGACATGCAGGTTTCCTTACGATGTTTTCCTTCACCGTTTTTAACCAGTGGTGTTGTGAAAAATTGCACATAAATCTTTTTCATATTAAGATTTAGAGAAAATGTGTTCATTTACCTCAAAAATGACCAGTGTTCTCTGTTAGGTATATTATGCATGTACCTATTATACATATAAACCATGCTCTTCTATCACTATATTTACTGAAAAAAATCGCATCAAAATCCGTTAGGTACCTAGTTTTAAAGATTTAATGCATACAGACAACGGTAAGTGACTTTGTTTTATACTATGTATTAATACTTATAGTTGAATAAATTTTTGTTTTTCTAATCTGACTTAGTATATATCCAGAATATCCTTTGAATAGGAAGTCACCGACAAAAACACTTTTATTTATTATTTATTTAAACTTCATGCACAAAATAGTGTACATAGGCGGACTTAATGCCATAAGCATTCTCTACCAGTCTACCTTTAGGTCATGGAGAGATGATTGAAGGTAGGCAAAACAAGTCTAATGGAAATATAAAAAAAAAAAAAAAATTGCGAGCTTTAAAGCTTAAAAATTTAAAATAAAACTTGCTAATTTTAGATTATATAAATTTGAGTAACAATACAATCTACACGTACAATTTACATACTACAAATACATAAATATACACATACATACTGGAATCATACAATACACTATATATAGGTACCTACATACCACACATAATAATATTTTAGAGTTTTATTTATTTTAGAGCATAATACCTCAAACAAACACAGTAGTACAAAATTATATTAAACAAACATTTGTAACCAAGCTATTTGTCTTCTAAAGTATAAGATGAACTGACTTTGTTACGAGATCACTTATCTACAAGACCAGGCGCAGCAGAACCGGTATCCGATGTTTTATAGGAAGTAGAACCTTGGAATGTACTGTGCGATTGTTTGATTTATTACCTCATTGCCTTTTATGTTTTATTCGCATTAAAACAAATAGTAGCAGTAGATATCCTTGTTAACTAGGTATATGGAGACAAGTAAGGATATGCTTATAGTCTAGCCTGGGTTATTGTTATATAATATGGTTGTGTTTGAAATGAGGACCGACTTTTTGTACGTAAGTATAGAAGATAAGATATGTATCTACACCTGTGTCCCAGGTTTTTGGTACAATTTTAATCAGGTGAGAATTTTACTCATTAACATAATCTTTTAGAAACAAGACACCTATCTAAAACTTGCAGTGCGACTATTCTCTTAGTACTAAAATTTATTTCTAACTATTAGTATTTCTTGATAAATATACTGACGACGATATCTACAAAAACTTTTGGGAATACCTCATTCGATCGGTCCGTAAACTCGATCGACACACAATTACCGCTGACGCCGTGGGACCTCTAATAATTTAAAAATATCGCTCCGTAAATGATGCCATAAATTAAATTTAATAATACGTACGCCCAACGAAACAGCATCATGTGCGGAAAGCTAATTGAATATTAATTTCACAATAAATCTGGTCGAACCAGTCTTAGTTTGTATCGCCTTTATTTATAACTTAACTAGTAAGGTTTGGCGGTTCTTTAACATTAATTCTCGATTTATTATTGTCAACATCGGCGCCAACTTTACGTCTTCAATTGTTTTTGTATGTTCTTTCACATGAGCCTCATGATACAGTGCATCACAGGCGGCAACCATTACAAACACCTTCCGTTTCACTTAATTTATGAGTTTTATCTCGGGCAGTGTCGCGGTCACTGCACAGAAACACACGACATCTCCGACAATAAGACAAATCGACCGATTACGAGCCACTACCTGCCCGCGGTGGGTCCGGTCCATGCAAATCTTTGACTTTTAAAACAATTTTGTTGAAAGTAAAAGTATAAAAGGCGTACCACAAAAGATACATTAGTAGATTAATTGCTCTGACGTCGCAAAGAAAGACTTTCTTCATTTAGAAAAAGAGGGAATGTGAAAAAAAAACAGATATTGTTCTGAATTTGAATGCAAGTTGACCTTGCTTGTTGCACGCTAGGATTTTGCAACATTTGGCAGAATTCGCACAGACTTGATTTATTACTGTTCGAGGCGTGCTTTGTTGTAACGATAAAGCTTGGAGCAATGTTTTCTTGAGAAGACCACTTGCGGTGTATCTATAACATTCGAAAACTAAAGAACTGCACGCACATTAGGAGACTATAGACAACATAATGAACATACTAAGTACAAATCCCGCGCATTGTGTCTACAAACAAAGATGACGTAGGCAGATGTAGAGTATAAAGACCTCGATGCCAACTAGATGGATATGTTCGAGTACGGTACTGTGTGCCAGAAATAGATGATGATATCATAATATCTTGCAAGCAATTTGGCTGAGATCCTATGAGTGCTTCAGACTCCATAGCGTGAAGGCGTTTATGACGATCAATTTGACAAACACGCATTAAAATTTAGATGCATTCTTAAGGATGTTTTATTAGAAGCGGCGTTTATCAATTTCAAATATTAATCTTAGACTAGATAAAGGCCACAACACGGCTGACGGCACACTATTGCCGAAAGAAATCTCCATACAAAACATTACTCGGTGCTGTTGAAGGATTTATGTGACCGTTCGCGGCTTCGTGCCTCCGTGCACTCTTTATTGTATATTATTCTAGTGACACCGACTAATCTGCTGGCCGACTGATGAGCCAACTGCGGGGAAGGAACTTGCTTATGTCTTGCACAGTTGGACTTTATTAAGATTCTAAGCAGCTGATTTATTTAGAGTGGTATTTACAGTATGTATGTCTATTAGCAGAATTTGACGATGTACCATGAAAATAGTGTTTCATTATTGCATTATTGAAAAAATATTAAATTGAAACCATCGTAACGAATACACTATCTTCAATATTCCCACCCAAATATTTTTTTTTATTTTTAAAAAGTAGATGTAACTATTAAGTTACGAAACTATATCGTCTATATCCACACACGATAAATGATAACGTATATATCAAAAGTTCCATTAAACGCTCCTGTTATGATTCCAATTAATTGAGTAATAACTGCGGATCTTGTCCAGTTTATACCGGCTTTTAATCTTAGCGAGTGGATTTATTTAATCCTTAGTTCTGCGTAGAACGTCGGCTCGGAAACTGTCGTCTCGTGACAGAACGATGCGCAGGCGCGTTTCTCTTCACGACACATTACCAGAATTGATGTAACCACAAATATGTGAAATTATTTGTTTAGTTAAGTAAATTTTATAATGAAATTGGGTATGTTATGTAATCTGACTGAATGGTGTCGCATATTAGTGAGAAATAGGGAATAAGAATAGAATAGATAGACCAATGTTGATTTTGCGAGTAGATAATTTGAAATTAAAAGTATGGTTCAAAACAAAGAGACTATTTACATTATAGCGACGACTCAATACCAACTTAATAATACATATTAGCATCAAAAGGATAGATTGTAAGACCAAAAGCAGAAGAAGAGGGATAAAAATACTGCAGTTCACATTATACTGTTTAACAAAAAAACTTCATATAATCCAAACTATGAACAAAAGTCCTCTTTAAAACACTTGCATTCAAAATGCAACGTATTTATAACAATTTAGTATAAATCGTGGCTTACGTACCGTCAGACACGAAACGAGTGGCTCGCCATCACCGCCATGACATTTCAAAACAAACTGATCCATCGCCGCGGAAAACGTCAGTATTTAGACGTGTGTTCCTCGCAGCTTCTTGATACTATTTGTACATATTTTGACTATCTGGATGGATTTAAAGCTCTGCGTAAAAGATAATTATAAATTGTGATGCTGAAGGTCGGGCAGGTCAAGGTTATGCATTTGCGATTTGTTTTATTGTACTGCTCTTTTTGTTGATTCAGTATGTTTTGTGTAAGTTTATTTTCTTTTCTTATATTGGTTTTGTAACGTTATTTCTTTGAAGATCAGGTTGGACTTGTTTCTGTTGTAAGTTTTCATTTTTATTTTTAGAGGGAAAAGTCAACAATGCCTTCGATGTTTCACTGATATCAAACAAGTTAATCAATAATTTATTTTAAACCAGATCTTTAAAGATTCGTTCTTCAAGATTAATTTGATTGTCATTAATACCTCTGACTAATTCAGTGCATTTTTAAACAAAAACTACCAGGAGCAACGTAAAAAGTTGTTCAAAGAATACTGTACTGTACTGTAACAACCCATTACTGCCCACTGCTGAGCTCAGGTCTCCTCCGAAGAGGGGTTAGGCATAGTCCACCACGCTTGCCTAATGCGGATTGGGGACTTCACACATCTTCAAAGGATTTTTAGAACCCTTTTCCTATATGCAGGTTTCCTCACGATGTTTTCCTTCACCGTTTTTAGCCAGTGGTGTTGTGAAAAATTGCACATAAATCTTTTTCATATTACGATTTAGAGGTACAAGCCGGCCGGTTTTGAACCCACGACCTCCCGTACGTAAGGCAAGCGCTTCAACCACTCGGCCACCACGGCAAAGAATACTAAATTAGTGTAATTATGAATTGAATGAACATTAGTGTCGTCACTCCCTTGAGCTTCTGATAGACACATTAATCATAACGATGGAACCTACACAAACTTTACTATCTTATATGTTAAAGTGATTATGGTCACTGCAGTCACTTTGTTTACAAATTAAGATAAAACGTTTTTGATGAAATAGTTTGTCTTCTTCTATAAAAAAAAACCGATGAGGTGGTATACCACGGGAAGTCACTGGATGTAAACAGTATGAGAATATGATAATTTTGTAAAGTTCATTAGGAACACGATGGACCTGTAATTTTATCCCAAGGGATGAATGACCTAACGAAATACAACTTAAAACAATGTATTTTTGAATTGTTTAAACTTTAATATTACAAGGAAACCCGCAATGACAGTCGTCCACCATATGATATAAGAAAAAAAAAAGTTATAAAAGTGGTTCTAAGTTGTATTTTGTCAGGTCATTCACCTCACTGCAGCTGGTACAGGTTTACACCACAACAATTGAAGACACTGCAACTTCATACCACTAGAACATATAGAAGGTATATACCATCATATTCACAAATATTCTAAAATTTCCAAGGCGTATAAAACTACCTCCATATAAACAGCCTTCCGCGGTTACACCCATTGCCAAGTACGACGACCACGCCCAGTTATGCTGATAATAATTAACCAATTACGGTATGACAACCCTCGGCCAACTGTTTTAATTGGTTCGCAGAATGTAATATATCGATCCAATTATTTGTTTTGTAATAAACGGAGTGTATGTTATACTTGTATTAATGGTCACGTGACCACTGTTTAAAATAGAATATCTAATTTGGTAATGAGGTTTAATTTAAATTCTTTCAATTTTAGTTTACGATTTTAATGAATAATTTATAATTAAAAAGTATGTTATGTAAATGTATGTAATGAATATGTCAATTTTTTTAAAGTACGAGATTTTATGCGTATAAGTACACACCATTAAATATTTATAACTAAACTCATAAAATATTTCAGTAAAAAACTATCTAACGACAACTTAATTCCATGTTTTTTTTCCATACATATTAGTTGAGAAGTTAATTAAAATAATACCTACTTAGTTTAAAATGTTTAACAAAACTTGCGAATTTTGTTTGAAATCTATAACGTAATACAAGGTGGCGATGCGACAGTAAAATATGCCAGAGTGCGTAACGCGTCATGCCGTCACATGTAACACCATGTTGGGTTCGGGTCTCAACCAGGGTTCGGAAATTAAGTGTGACCGAGATTTTAATGCAGATTTAATGCAAGTCTGATTCCTCACACAAAAAAAATCCCAGTAGGTACCTACATCATCCCAAAAACTTATTCTAAAACTTACATTTTTATCGTCTATCAATCAAGTCATCAATCTGTTATTGGCGTTTTAATTGCGTAAACTTTATTGTGTTTTAAAAGGCAGGGAAACGGAAACGCAACAATATTTTTTCCATATAACCATTAATATCTGTCCGTTTGTACCGAGACGGACACCCCACAGTTGGGGTAACTGTGGCTCATGCAACTTCTATTAGTTGCTATTGTTTTGTGTTTATTAATATTGCTACATTTAAATATGAAATAAATCCATTTTTTGTATGGAGGTTTTTATTTTTGTTAGGTCTATAACCAATAATAATTATAATCAGATAGCTCGTTGACTTGTCTACATGACAAAAAAAAAGTACAAATCCATGGCAAAGTAGTTTGTAGGAGTTGAGATTTAAACTATGAAGTTTATTTATATCAAATTATCTTTTATTTCGCACCCAGATAAGACAGCGCATTTTATTTTAATAATAGAAACGGTTTACTTATGGCATTATGTAAAACATAAGACACTCGTCGTATAAATGTAATAGAGAGCTCGCTAGATGCTGACTGTTTTTAGCTAGTCAAATTAATCATAAAAAAATAAGTCATGACGTATTTCACAGCATTTTCTTACTTGACAGATAAGTAAACGAGTCTACACCACCTTGGTTAGTAGTTACTTTTAGTCTTTAGTTTTAAGTTATTTTTGTTAATACTAACAACTTGGACCACTGATATCCGAATAAAGAAATTTTGAATTTGAATTTAATCAGAATTTTCAATGCACAATAATATGTTAATATTTTACAAACGAAAGTCATCAAAATTTCTACACCATCAAGCAAATACATTGACAGCCCAAGATATATTGAAAATTTTCACCAAAACCCTCTGAAAACAAATACTGCAAAAGCAATATAATGTCATTGATCAGAGCGTTCAAGAATTAATGAAGTGGCCATGTCGACCCCTGTCACACATCGAAGCTTTCTGCTTGTCCCGACCTTCTGTTGGAATGTTTATAAACTACGTGACGAATACCTAAAGATTTTTTTGCTATATAATATAAATTACTGAAGCCTTTTTCATAATAAATAGAAAACAGAGTTTTCGATTAAATATAAAAGATTCAGTTCCAAACAAAAAGAAAGCGTTATGAAACAATACTTTATCTCTGGATTCTAAAATTCCGAAATTATATTTAATTATATAATTTTTGGAGTAGGTATGGAAAATGAAGTCTGTCACATATTTAACAAAAAATAAGCAGACACCGAAATTAAAAAGATGATCGCAATATTTGAAGAATTAACCTCAAGAATTAATCATAGATTTAAAAACTAGGAATTAATTGAAATAGACACTGTTTTTTTTTTTTTGAAAAGTGGTGACAATGTCAGAAGACACTAAACAACCTAAACTTATCCTCATTGGTCAAAAATCTTAATAAACTGAACTATTAAGCAAACTATTTTGCATATTATTATATTCAAGTAATCATCAAATAGTACTGTTACTATAAAGCATAGCACGTAATTAAAGGTTAAAATATTTCAATGTCAAGATTTCTTTAACAACTCCTAACACAAAATTAATCACTTCTAACAAAATGGATTAAGTGAAGTAAAAAGAAGTAACGGTAATAGTAAACGAATCAGGTAAATGATTAATAATCGGATTAATGCTTCGTACAGTTTACACTGAATTGAGAGCAAAGGTCATAAGACTCGTAACTCCGAAGATAAAGTCAGACTAACCGAGTAGTTAATTTTTAATCCAGTTTAAAAATAATCGATGCCGTAGAAAGGAAAAGTAACTTTTATAAAATTTGATGTTACTGGTATAAAAGAGCTTGTCTATATCATTACATCCTTTTTAAATTGTGTGTTAGATTAATGAGCCCACTTAATGGTAAGTGTAAGACTAAATATGATATTGATGATTAAAGTTAGACAAACAAGAATATTGACACAAAATCAAATTATGTTTATTTTACCCTATTTTACTATTGACGGGTTTGTTGTTTATTTTAAAATCGACTCTATGAACTGGTGTTAAGAACTTATTTACTTTGGCCACAAAAAGATAATATTACATTCTATAATCTACCACATCTAGTTTGTGACTACAGCACAGAATAATTACACAGAAGTAAAACTTCATAGAAACTTCAACTCATACTTATGCACCTTTTAATGACTAGATATCAAGAGATTTCATCGACGTAAGAACCGGCAAATGATCGAGACAGCGGGTAGATAGATTGTTCTGCTCTTTACTTTACCTTTTAGACTCTGTCTTGTGATCATGGTGCTTGCAACAACATTGAAATATCGGGATAGCTCATTTAAAAAAAAACATGACAAGAACCAGTTTAATATAATTTCTATTCATAGAAATGTAGGTATGCAAAATGAAATTAAAAGATTTGTCGACCCTAGAATGTCAATAGTGCCAGTCAAGAGTGCTTCATAAATTGGTTTATTTCTGCATAATAAGTTATTCTGTGGCTCCGCTAAAGGCGTCTTCTGACTATTTAAATTCCTTTTCGGTTCGTTGCTTCCCTGGTTTATACGGTGCCGTTAATTTCATTGAAAATTGAACCCTTATTTTATATTGATTTTGTCCGAACTTCCGGAGGATAATTTCAATCTTCTCGTAGTTACAGTGATTTAGTTTTTTGTATTTGATTATTAAAAATATAATTTGTATTTTTGTTAGGAAAAGTACATGTTTAACAAATTATGGTATTGAGAAATGTTATGCCAAAATGTAACTTGAAAAATTATTTCTTCTACATAAAATCTTGTTCGTAGGAGGAGGCCATACAGTGTCGCTTAACGTTTCAGGACTCCATGAGCGACGGTAACAACTTACCATCGGGTGAGCCGAAATCTCGTCTAACGATAGAGCAATAAAAAGACAAATTTTATAAAAGACTAGGTGACCCGCGCAACTTCGTTTGCGTCACAGAGGGATACAACATAGCCTATAGCCTTCCTCGATAAATGGACTTTTCAACAGTGAAATAATTTTTCAAATCGGACCAGTAGTTCCTAAAAGCAAACAAACTCTGCAGCTTTATAATATAAGTATAGATAAAATATTATAATTACATAAATATTATTAACATTTCCTTTACCATACCTATGACTTATGCATACCTTGAAACTACAGAGGACTTATAACCACATATACATATGTTACATAAGCTAATGTTAAAAGCAACCTGTATTGGGTCACCTGACAACATCACATGTTTGCGCAAGTAGGTACTTCGTGAGTCATGTTTTGTATACGACCTTTATTCAATACATATCCTTAAATGTATGGTATCTTAAACTTAATTTATAAACAACTAGCTTTTGCCCGCGACTTCGTTCGCGTGGACTTCAGGTTCGTCCCGTCTAGTCGTATAGCCTATGTGTTATTCTGACGTATAAGCTATATTGTGGTAAAGTTTCATTCAAATCCATTCAGTAGTTTTTACGTGAAAGAGTAACAAATTACCATACATCCATACTTTCGCCTTCATCTTCTAATATATAAAATTCTCGTGTCACGGTGTTCGAACTTGAACTCCTCCGAAACGGCTTGACCGATTTTGTTGAAATTTTTTGTGCTTATCCGGTATCTATGAGAATCGGCCAACATCTATTTTTCATCACCCTAAATGTTAGGGGTAGTCCACCCCTATTTTATTTTTATTTTTTCGACGCAGACGAAGTTGTGTGGGGCAGCTACTAATATATATTAGATACACGTTTTGACAAAAGTATTATTTTCTGCATTTGCGTATGATATTTTTATTGTATTTATAGTTAAATGGCTGAAACTGGAGGATCTAGATATCGGGGTAAAGAGCTTATCTCCTCAGGCTTCAAGATATCTCGATATCAGTTTCAGGATACCTTTGCGTTTTAAATTAGTACAGATAAATTAAATTTAAATTTGGAAGTATGGTCTGTATCTGTACTTAGACTGAGATGAGTACGAGTAGTTCTGATTTTAAATATAAGTCAACCCACAATCAATTTAGAAAAATATACTTATCAGATGTGATTTACTTTTTTTAATTGTTTAGTATACAGGGTGATTTGTTAGACAGGGTACATATTGCAGGAGGGTGATGAGTACTCTGTTCTAATACGGAATATTACAAAAAATAAGTAAAATTACAAAATATTTTTTTTTTTTTTAAATCTAAAATCGACAAAACTACCTCAAACATAAGCAATTTCGGCTTAAAGAGTGTTGACTAATGACCTCTAGTGATTTCACGCACCCCACACCTCCGCCACACCTATCAGCTGTCGAAAAACCAATAATTTTGCAAGAGTTTTAGATATTTTTAAGTTGCGATTACTAAGGCATTAAGCCATATTCTTTGGTAATAATATTTTTACTGGTCGTATATAACCATCAGCTACCATGACCTTTAATATGTACCCTCACTAGGAAATCACCCTGTAGTGATTTTACATTTATTCCTCGTATTATATCGTCATCTCTCATGAATAGATTAAACTAATTGCCGCGTTCATTATTTAGCCCCCCAAAAACACGAGACGTAATCACTTTCATGCTTAAAATAAGTCGTAAAACGTCGACTTACACTCAAACGTCTCCTAGACAGTTTTATTAATTTTAATCGCATCACAAATTAATAACAGACATGGTTGCGCGGTCGCTGACAGATGTTTTGACAGCTAGAATATTATTAATTGTGACATTACGGTGTCGTTAGAACATAGCATCGCCCAGAACTCTCTTCCGCTTCCATGTCATTAATAAAATGAGCAATAGTCGAAATATTTATCAATGGCATAATCGATACAGAAACAATTATAACCGCATCCATCAAAATTCTAAAGTTCGTTTTACATCGAATTCTTTTGACAGGCACTGTATAACCGACTCTATTGTCCAGCATCAAAGTTCGGTATCCTTTAAAAGATATCGTCCATAATTTACAAGGTAAAATGATTGTTACGTTCTTAACTATAAGATTGCTTTTTGTAATGATCGGTGAAGTAAAGTATCGAGTAACATTAAAATTCTTATCTCTGGTCTGTCACACAGCGAGAACGTCAAAGTTCGAAGTGAAGAACGCATTGTAATTAATAGCCGATGATACGCGAGGATCGTAAACAAAAGCGGTGATAAATGGATTAAAGTCATTGATACTAGATAATAGGAACTGTGGGTTGTAAATCGTGCTTTCGTAAGCGGTGGTCAGTTTATGGACTTTCATTACACCGTTGTGTAAATGCATGGTGTTGATCTTTGCTAAAATTTAATCTAATATATAAAATTGTCGTGTCACGGTGTTCGAACTTGAACTCCTCCGAAACGGCTCGACCGATTTTGATGAAATTTTTTGTGCTTATCCGGTACCTATGAGAATCGGCCAACATCTATTTTTCATCCCCTAAATGTTAGGGGTAGTCCACCTCTAATTTTTTTTTTCGGCGCAGACGAAGTTGCGCGAGTCAGCTAGTAGTAGCTATAATATTTGTTTTGACTGTTTTCATTTTATTGTAAAATATATTTCGATGGTTATAAGCGCATAATATAAATAGTCGTGGTGGCCCAGTGGTTGAAGCGCTTGCCTTCCGTACGGGAGGTCGCGTGTTCAAAACCGGCCGGCTTGTACCTCTAAATCTTAATATGAAAAAGATTTATGTGCAATTTTTCACAACACCACTGACTAAAAACGGTGAAGGAAAGTCCCCAATCCGCATTAGGCAAACGTGGTGGACTATGCCTAACCCCTCTTCGGAGGAGACCTGAGCTCAGCAGTGGGCAGTAATGGGTTGTTACTGAAGCGCATAATATAGTAATGGGGTACCATAACTAACTATATGAGAGAGGAATCTTGTTTTTGGTTTTTTGATTAAAATGTACTTGCGACTTTGAAGCTTGTTATTGTTGGAAATATGTTAAGAAATTAGATTAATATTACAATATTTTCTTGTCCTATTTTTTTTAAGTTTTGATTTAAAATAAGAGATCAGATATTAAAATTAGACTTAACAAAACGTTCAAGAATATCTAAATTTAGTACGAAAGGTTGGCGATAATCGTTATGCCGCGTTTCCATATTGACACAACTTCCGACTATCATTTTAGTCGATCTCACCGTCATTTGTTTTGTTCGTTGTTGTGTGGACGTTGGCGAGTCAATGTGGAAACGCGACATACATGACGGTGTAAAGGCATCCTATGTCTTATATCACAATACTTTGGATTCAATGACATATTACCTGTCAGATATTACTTTGATATTTTTAAAGGCGTGACGAATTCTGTTAAAACCTATCATTAAATTTGATTTAAATACGTATTGCGCCTTTATTTATTACTTTTGACAATTCAGTGTTTTCCGATTTCGTATGAAACTAGGTCAGATATTATCATTTTACGTGTAAGATTCATTTTTTACTTTCACTTGCTATAATGGTTTGGTCACCTTTTTGTAATAAATTATTATTGTGTTCTATCATGAATCGATATGAATCTTATTGCGAAGTACTTATTACGAAATAAATCAAATATTTAAACTTTTATATCCGTGTTTTCTTCATGTTCTTCTCTAGTTATTGAGTTAAAGAATGTTGTTATTTGTTGTGTCTTAATTATCAGTGCATGATGTAAATTATTTGCTTTTAGTGTGTTTGTAAAGATTATAGATTTACCAGTATCAGTTTTTGGAATATTCCAGTTTTTTATTTTATTTAGTATTGAAGTTTATATTTTGTTGATAGAAAGCGATGTTTTAATTCTATATGAGATGTTTTTCAATTATAAACATAAAAGTACTTAAGGTGATAATTATAATAAATTGAAAATGGAACAGCTAATAAAAAAAATAACTCCTGTAAAAGGCGATGTACTCATACAATTAGCAACAGTTAAAGACCAAAGTGAAATTGGGTGATTATTGAGTTAAATACTACCCACACAAATTGAAATCAATTTAGTCTACGAAGCTTCCTACTGAATTTAAGTACCTATTCGCAAATAGATACCGAGTCATATTATAAGGCCAATTATTCATCGATCAATTTTCACGGGTCGAATCGATCGAAATCTGTTTTTAGTGTAGCAATATTTTATTCTATCACATAACTACAGAATTATATTTTTGAACATCGCGAATAAATTCTAACTAAGAACAACTTTTTAACGAGTATTAAATTCATTTTTAAAATGTCGCAATCCTACATGCAATAAAGTGTTAATCTAAAATATATTTCCACTTCTGAACTACGTCAACAGTAATCTGCATTTTAAAACAATTTAACATTTTAAATAGGTATTAAACGTATACCTAAGATCGTAACTCGCAAACTAAACGACCTCAACACGTGTGGGTCCGAAATCAAATTAAAATCATGTTTGATAACATCGAATGGCGGTTATGAAAATTTATGACTATATTACCTGCGCGGGCGCATCGGACGATACCAGAACCGGACTAAGAAATTATACAGGGTGACCAATTTAAAATACAACCTAAACAAACCACTAGATACGACCCTGATAAGCTTAAATTTAGCATAAAAGAATCTAGTAGCGAAGGAATTAATAAAGTTAACATTTCGATCGAAATAGATAAAGCTACGAAATGACATGCAAATTTGAATAAAGCTAAATTATGCTGAATTTACTTTTATAATCTAAAAATCAACAATCATAATTCACAGGAAGGAGGAAACTTTTCTACGATGAAATGTGAACGGCAATAAAAAAATTCAAAATAGATAAAAAGTGTAGGCTCGCGTGGAACAGGGGATTACTCTGAGACAAAAATGTGTTGGACGCAAAGATACAGAAATAAATCAGACAGATGACAATTTAAAGTGGTTAACCCACTAACTGTGACCATTTTAGATACTTTGATCAGATCTTGTCGAAGCCGAACTTACTATTAGCAAAGCAAATTAAAAATATACTCTACACACTTTATCTTAAAGGCTAATTTCGTATGACAAAGAACCGGACTGTGGGTGTTTGTTCAACAGTTTATAAAGTCAGAGTTGAGATTTATGTTTTTATTTAAGAATTTATGTGAGTAGGCAAAAGCCGTTATTTTAATTTTACGCATTTTAATGGCATTAGATTATAAATATATTTATTTATTTTGCATAATTTTGTAGGCCTCTGATATTTTATGGTGTTCGTGCTCATTTCACACGTTTTAAATTTGAAAGTGACTTAGCTCTCGATTGCTTTATGGGTTATTGATTACAACGCATGTTAACAACTCATTAAAAACAAGTTTTATGGTTTTCATTCGATTATATTACATTTATTTAATGCCCTAAAGTTAGAATCCGCCGTATGATATTTGTAAATTTAAACTGTCGATTAATTTCAAAGCTAGCGTTTGATTGCTTCGATGATTTTTTTATTAAATTCTTAGTCAGTAAATTACTTGAATTTATATTGTATAAGTGTTCTTTAATATGAGAATTTCATGCAGTACAATTTAAGTATATTAAAGTGCAGTCATTCTATTCAAAGTCCCCTTAAATTAACTAAAATGTCAAAAAAATACACCTGGCGCCAAAACGGTTCCTCGTCTCACTTTATATACTTTACGATCTGTTAAAACCGAAATTCGCTGTTCAAATTAACACAAAATAAAAACCGAAGCGGAACCACAAAAAATAAGCGAAGGCACAAGATAAAAGCTTAAAAAAGGTCCACGTCAAAACATTTGATTGTATTAATATTTATAGGCACTGAATCGCCGCAGGAAAGTCGAGTTTGAGACGAAAAAAAAATGTTTATCAGCCCGTTTAGCTTTTAAGGAAACCGCGAATCTTTTGTAAAAAGTTATTTATGGTGTAGAAAACAATTGCAGTGTTACCATTATATCAAGTTTGACAGCAATAACCGTATTATTATTGTTTTTTTGTTATTTGAAATGAAGATGTTCACTTCATTTTTGAGTTCAACAATGCTCGTGGACTTCTCTAATATCAAAAGATGAAAGTTTTTATAAAGAAAAAAGTAATAATGTCATTTTTTTATTTGAATGGATCTCTAAAATAAAGTCATGTCTTAGAAATGTTACAGTTATGAGGGTATTTCATAAAGTGAAATCTGTGATTATTTTTTAAGCGTCGGTACTTATTCCTAAAATTTTGGACCATTAAATATTATAACTATTTAAAAAAACTACTAATTTCATAGTGTTGTTTCAAGTCTGAGTCAAATGTCTCATAAAACTTTGTGTAACTCGAGCTTTGACTTTCTAGGACACATACACAGGGCGGTTACGATAAACAATCTATCTCGGCCATCACTACTGCAGTATTTAAAGTGCAATCCCTAGTTCACTTATCAAAAGAAACTGCGTTGATAAACTAACAAATTATCTGCAGACTAATCTTTTAATTGCTTTTTAAGTCCGTTCAATTCATTACAGCTCGGTACAGCATGAATCTTTTTGAGTAATGAGGCGAGATTCCTATGTTAATTCTGATGCAGGATATTATGCAAAATGGAACTCAGTGAAGCTCTTATGAGGAGTTTAATCAGCGTCGAAGTCGACACGGGTTATTGAAATGAAATTAAAACTGTTATTGCGTTTGGAATGGTTTTCTGCGATGACTGCGCCATGGAGTAGTTCTCAGTGAATTATTACTGGATGTGTCTACGTTTATAAATGGTACTGTTAAAGTTTCTTTGTTGTTAAGTTGATGAACTTTTTCGCGTAACATTGCGTAGTATTTTTGAATAAGTAGTTTATTTTGTATGTATATTTTTTATTGTGTTATGGTTCATTTGATGGTTTGATTCAGCCTTCCAAAATTTAAGACCTTTATTGAACAAAAGACATAAATTAATGAGTTTTTCACTAATAACGGTACTTTTCTTCTTTTTATTTTAGTAACAGTTTTATCACATTTTCTTGTTGAAAAACGAATATCAACATCATAAATCGACATTACTCAATTTAAATATCAAACAACGC
Organism: Trilocha varians; assembly: GCA_030269945.2. Taxonomy (NCBI): domain Eukaryota; kingdom Metazoa; phylum Arthropoda; class Insecta; order Lepidoptera; family Bombycidae; genus Trilocha; species Trilocha varians. Next base: position 4,094,702 of record AP028259.1, read on the forward strand.
AAAAGAATCACAAACAGAAAGCCAAAACGTTTATTTTAAACATTTTATACTAAATTTAGTATAAAATAACAGATAATTTCGATGCGTTTAACATTAAAACCCAAGTAATCGTTGCTTCAAAAATAGCTGCCATTATATTCATTATTGTAATCATTAAATTATGTCTTCGCCCTTCGTTTATCGTTTTCTTTTTTATTATTATTATTGCAATATACTTTATACTAGGGATGTTCCGAATATCGATTTTTAGTCATTCGGGAATGTGATTATAATTATTCATTCCCTCTCCATCCACGTAACTTTTGTCATAATATTCGTATGACGTTCGCATATTTTTTTACGAATAGTTTGTAATATTTCTTTTTTGTGTTTTGGAGTATATTGATTCATTGTAAACATATACTTTCAAATTGTGATAAGTATTCAGCATTGAGGAAATAAGATATTGTTAGATATTTAAATATATAAAGTATCTTTTGATCAGTTGCAATTTTATGGATTTATTTCTTAAACTGCTGTTCTTTTTCTGTCCTTTATTTAAATTTCAGAGAAGACTTTATATCTTTCCTTTTTAACTATTGTAAACATATTAACCAGTTTTCTTCAAGTAGCTTTGGAAAATGAAATCTTACCTTCAATCTTTTAACTAGTAAACTTTAGAATAAGTACCCATTGGTAATTTATAGACATCTCATTATTTATCGTACTATATCTGCATAATTAATGACGATTTATTAGTATATACACCTTAGCTAAATGATATAGGTACTAAGCTTATCTTGAAATACTCGTTTACCTCCCACGTTACAAGTATATTCTTAATACATGTAGTGTATATTTAAAATATTAAATTAAACTTTATAATAATATACTCAGTTTTTAATTTAAATGCCCTGTCTACGCATTCTGCATATAACGTGATGGTAAATATAGATTATTATATTATATTATGGACAAGATAATTATGAATTCTCTTATCATATATTTTAAGGTAAAATTTTCACACACATGTAACAGAATATTAATATATCAACATGTATTTTTTGTGATTAAATTAATAGATAAAGATAGGTTACACCTGCGTAAATTGACATTCTGGAAGGTTCCTTCGAAGTCTCGTTATAATTGCTTGCCTTTAAAATTATGTGTGAAACTTCATTAAAAATTCTTCCAATAAATATAGTCGTAAGTGGATGTTGTTGATCATGTTATGGAAGATTAAAATTAACATACGTACAAAAGTATAGACGGTATATTTAAAATTTATTATGCACTAGTAGTATAGAATAAGTATACATACATTATAATATTATATTCTGTCCTTTATCTGTACCAACCCATTACTGCCCACTGTTCGGCTCAGATCTCCTCAAAAGACGGATTAGGAATAGTCCACCACGCTTGCCCAGTGCGGATTGGGGACTTCACATATCTCCAAAGGATTTTTAGAATCCTTTTCCGACATGCAGGTTCTGTCCTTTATAATGTGTATAATTATCATTGTACATGTATATTAGGGGGATCCAAATTTTTCATTATTATTAAACGTAGAAAAGCTAGTTAATTTAAAGGACTTAGTACTCTTAATGAACCTTTATAGAAGACAGATATGTATTCAAAAACTAACGGGAAATGAGTTCCATAGACAAGTCCTTCAATATATACAATTTCCAGTTTATCATATAAGTTGATAGACCAATAAACAAAACTATAATCACTTGCTTAAACCTAAACAGGGTGAGAAATAGTTTTATCCACCCCAATATTTTATAGAGGCTAAAAGTTGGCATCAATAATTGAAGATGGTGCTTCCCTTGAGAGTTCGGCTCAGGCTGAATCCCCAGTGTAGGGTAGTTTTACTTGGCAATTTTCACTAAAAAGTTAGTCTGAGTTATTTATGTTCACCTTTAAATAGGGTTTCATTTTAATTATTGTGTCAACCGCATTAGTAAATGTTTGGGGAAGGATTAAAAGGGTGGTTGGTTAAAATAGTGGTTAAAATGAATTGAAAAGTTTATAAGTTCATTAAAGAAATTGTTAATTGCTTAATATGTAATTGTCGCATAAAACATACAATATTACCTATTGTATACTAGATTTCACATTATTATTCGACTTATTATCTTTCGATGAGCCACTTTATCAAAATGCAAAAATTGCTCGAAATCTTAAAAAGTACTACAATCGATAGATAAGTTCAAATTTCACCTTAGTACAAAGTAAAATATATATGACAACAGTAGACACCCGCCCCTATTGTGACACACCAACCAAAACCACACAATTTTGTCGACTCATTACTTTATTGCAAGCCAAACTTTATATACCTACACACGCTAAGTCAAACCTTTTGTGACCGTTCCAAATGATTCTTCTTTACACATAACTGTGCCGTTATTACTGTGAGAGTTAGGCTGTAGATGTATGTTATTCTAGTGACCTTGTTTAAACTATTCCTAATGCTCAAAGTCCTTCTTCTATATACAAAAATGAAGATATGTCAGTTGACACCCGCCCCTATGAGATTCGCCAACCACAAATATGTCGACTCATTGAAGCCCAAACTTTAATCTCCAGCTATGTAAATCAGAATCTTTTGTGACGCCATTGCGTTAATCCCTTTTCAAACTTATTTTACGAAGTTGTAGTTTATTTTTGCAAACCCTTTATGCATATTTAAAGGTACGGTTGCGGGCGGAGTCTTGTAACCGGACCGCTGTTCGAGTCGATCTTATCTTTTCTGATCACGAATGTTAAGTCTGTTTATTTTTACATTCGCCACGGTAGGCTTTGGTACGCTAGTTGATAAACTAGATTTATAATTAATTGTCGAAGTTTTACTGTGTTTGTTTAGACTGAAGTTTTGTGAAGTATGCTTTTTTTTGGGGTCTTGTAACTTTTAATAATACTTATTTATACCTGTCAGGTGTTAGACAGAATTTTCGCGTATTATTTACTATAAGTAGCATTAATATTATTTTACCTACTTTGAATTAGTTTTAAAAAATATTGAATTAGATATTACTAATATCCGGTTTAAAATCCACTCAATCTGTATCATAAAATCAGTTGCGTAATATATACCAAAAATATTACACAAGCCACAAAAAAACACTAATTACGAAGCAACAAAAAGCTCATATGAGTTCTGAAAGTGGCGACTACAGTGCAGTAATATCTTAGCATAATATTATTTGAGTAATATTTTACCGCGGCCGCTTGGCCCGACTGCACGACTTGATTTATTTATGACCGAACGCTCATTCGTTCACTAATCTTTACTGGAATTTAATTTGTTATTTATTTACTAATCGCCGTTAATGTAAGCCCAGGTAGGGTTCGCATCTGATTAAAAGTAGTCAAGGATAAATTACCGCGGTTTACTGCGAATGAAATTTTATTAATTGAGTTAAACTGCGCTGTAACCTTTAAATTGATGTAATTTTATATTTTATGCTCATAACTTGGTGTTTAATTATGTTTTATTATATACCATAAAAACAATTTTTAAAAATATTTATAAAAAAAAACTCGAGAGGTGTCATGAGACACCCGAATAGAACGAAGTTCCTTTCGATTAAAACTTATCTTATTTTTTTTTCCTAACGTAACGCGCGATAAGGAACGTGTTTTAAAAGATTTTGATCACAGCGCCATCTAGCGATAATCATCTAAAACGAAAAAAGTGTCGTGCCAACTTTTTCATAAGAATTTCCGTCTAGCCCCCTTTCGATAACGCGCGATAAGGAACTTCGTTCCAATAAATGACGCACAAACGCATGATGTATTTAGTTATACAGTTATAATAGTTACTGAAGCTATGCAGTCTACTTCAGAGTTTTTAAATTTAATTTTGTTTCACATCTATTTTTAGTTACCTGTTTTCTTTTACACTATCCCAGTTGAAGTTGGTAGTACAATAATAATTCAACCATTACAATGTTAAACTATATTAACATCAGATTTAAATACCTTACATTGTAAGAATATTCTCTAGACACAGTTTTCTGATTCTGATCCAGATTAACAACATTCATTGAACAATTTCCGTATATCACTTTGATATTAAATCATTAGGCTATTTTGTAGTATTTTGAACATAATATACTCTTTTAATTCCTTTTCCTTTGTGATCTCACCGTAATACTGCTACATAATGGATTCAACTTTGAATAATTAGCATCAACTTTGAATACATAACATTCAAAGATCAACGTGCAAACTCTTATTCAATTAAGAGCGTGAATTAATGAATTTATAATTATTCAAACTGCAGTGCTATTAATTAATGTCTAAGTAATCGAGGTTTAGTTGGTACTTAGTTGAGTAACGCTTATCTGTGGTCAGCTCGCCGTGTGCTCGTGTATCTTGGCTTTTAACAGAAAGATTACAAGTTTACTTGAGAATTATAAGTTATGGCAAGTACTTTATTTGATAGTGCTACCAATTGATCTTGTACTTCATTTCAATTGTTTAGATTTAGTTTTTTTTTTTCGATTATTATTTTGTTCTTAAACGGTCCTATGTGGTACTAGTAGGAAATGTTTAAAAAAATGCAATTTAAAACTAATATACAATCGTTGGCGATTCTACCTAAAAGTAGAATTCAATTTATGCTTAATGGGAATTATAATGCAAAACCCTCGATATAAAAAAGATAAAATTATTTTAGTTTATGAAAATACGCGCTAAGTAATATAAAATTCCATGTTTGTGTTTTTCCTAAATTATGTAATCAATGATAATAAGGATTCTTATTCAGAGAAGTAACATTTAGAAAGTTCCATCGTAGTAAATTTAGATTAATTTGCCGATATCCAGTATAACTCTAAGAATCCAATGGCCAACAGGCAGCGAATAACGGGCTCATACTGCAAGTTACTAAGTGTTATAAGCATATTTTAATAAACGGAATACTTAACTAAAAAAGCTGTTCATAATTAGTTTGACCTTAGCGAAACAAAAGTAGAAATTAATGACTAAGACAAAGTATCTAACGATATTGGTTTATTAAACAAACTTATTCAGACACTCGCGGTTTTCTATAATACTTTCATGCATTTTCAACGGGTTCTTACCACGATATTTAATCGTGATGTGAGTTCGAGTTCCCGTGGTACCACCCAAAAGCGAACGAGAAAGAGGGTAGACAGATTTGTTTGCTCTTAAATCGATCCGCAGTATCCAGTCTTCTCGTGATCACGACGTTTGCAACAACGTTGAAATATCGAGACAACTCAATTAATTAAATATCGTGGTAAGAACCCGTTGAAAATGCATGAAAGATATTGGTTTATAAACTGTTGCAATAAAATTTAATATAGAAACCGTTTTATCTCTCAATAAGACTAAATAAACATCAGCAAACTAATTTCTGTTCAGCACCAAAGGCAGTACTAATTGGTAGCAATTAAAAAACATCTACAATAGCGTAATTTCTCACACCAAAAAACCTTATTATTACGTTATAATGTAACGGTTACTAGTGTTTTAATAGTGATATTGAATTGTTATAAGGCATTCTGCACGCAGCCTGTTCTAGCTTGATTTATTGTACTCAGACATGTGAGGGTGGCAAGTTTCATATTTGCATACTTAGGTGACTACTTGGGTTTTTATTAGGGGTTTGGTTGTGACTTTATTACGACGAAATGGTCGTATAATTGTGTTTTTATGAATATTAAGGATATTTTTGGGAACAGCATGTCTTCTCCTGCTTCAAACGATGTTCGAGGAGACTAGTTAAAATTAAGTCGTATGTCATACGACTTGCTTGTTGACAAAGTCGTTGCTTTGTAGTAAACCTGATATTGCAGAGCTTGAAGGTAACTTACTATCAGATGGCCCTTTGACTTGCCTACGTGACACTAAAAGTATTTTGTTCAACATTGACTGAATGTTGTTTGATAATGTGAATTTAATTTCTACATTTTCTTTGATTGGATATGTTCAGAGTTTTCTAACAGTAGCATTGTAAACAGTATTACGTTAATTAGCGTTGACTAGATTGAGGTTAGTAAATTACGTACGGTAATTCATACGTAAAAATAATAACAAATTTAGGAACATTGAAAATATTATGTCGAACTTTGTCATTCTTTAGAATTGCTGTTTCCCATTACACTTGCGTTAATTACCTCTTCCAAATATAGTACCTTCCTACTCTATACTTTGTTATATTGTTTAAATAATAATTTATGATTTGATCAAAAGTCTCCACATCTTTTTTCTAACCTTAATTATTCATGACACATCCTGTACATGTGAAAAGTCCTTGAGACAAACATGACATTTTCATTGACATAATCCGTCGTCTAGCTTGTAAACTCAACGAAAACGTAACTGTGTTTTGAGAACAAAAAAGAAACTCTAAAAAGATCACATTCTCACACACTTGAAACGTATTGGAAGCTTTCAGCGACTTGGACCACCATGTTGGTAATATTTAGCTTATTTTTCAGAATGTGTGTACCACGTAAACTTCTCTACTATTTATATTGTGTAGTATAAGCATTATAAGTCCTTGAAAAGTGCACTACTATACAGAATAACAAATAAATATATAAACAACAATAACAAGATATGGGTTTTTCGAAAAAAACAATATTTCATAGAAACACTGAAGGTTAACAATAGGAAAAACACGTGTATCTGAAACAACTGAAAACAATTCCAAAGATCAAATCCTAGGAAGGTAAACAAGTGCTATAAATGTAGATAATATTATAATATAAAGTATAAGAAAATATCTACACAAACGTAGTTGACGATGAAGAAGTATCAAAAACAAAACACGACAGAAATGCAATCATTCACTGCAAAGAAAAATATGTAGTAATTAAACTTAAGTGTTTCACGATGACAAGGCCGTCGTGCATTTTTGTGTATAAGTGGAAACAATGGAAAGCATTTTATTTTTGAAAAACGTACAACTGGCCGACATCTCTCACGTTCATATTACGACAGTGACAAGCTACAACCCCAGCCAGATGTGTTTACTACATTTTGTTTCAATGCTCGAATAAATTAAAATTCAACCAGTGAAAACAGACAACCGTGAATCCTAATTTAAAATAGATTATTCAAATAACATAATTCGACTAAGACGCAAACGATCAGGTGCCTTCATGGTGACGAAGCACTTTTCCCATCATTAGGAAGCCAAGAAAAAAGGCTTCGGACGTTCAGTCGTACGCGCCCGCTAACAAAGCCATTATGTCTTATTATGAACACAATCCATCAGCCAACCATATCGATCCAACATTAATGCATGCTAATGTTTATAAATAGATATATAATTTGTTTTGTCTCCACCTCGGTATCCAATTGATAGATTGTTTTATCTGTTACATCAAACGATGGGTTTCTGATAGAGGCGTGGCGCTCGTAACCGCTATTAGTTTCTTAAAGGAAGCAAAGTCGTTTATGATTTCACGGCCACGGTAAAAAAGTGAGAAACAGTCTATTTGTTATATTGATTGTTTGTAGTCAGGAAACCATAAAAACCGGAACGAACACGTAGAGTGAAATTAATTAAATGTTACTTACTTTGTCCAAGATGCACACGCTTCATCCACGGGTATATTTGAGGAGGATTGGCTTGAGACGTTGAAGACTTCGAATTCTTGGTGTTGTTTGAGCTAGAATTGTTCGCATCGTTGCTTTCATTGCTCGATGTGCTAGATGCCGGACTCGATATGTTTTGATTAACATTGGCCTTGTGCTCGACCGGAGACGCTATTGGAGTGGTGAGACCCAGTTTGCTGCTGTTTGTTCCGCTTGGGTTCTGACCGACTCCGAAGCCTGGTGAAGTCCTGCCCGGGCCAGATGAAGTAGACAAATCTTGAGGCGAAGCTACTCCTGTTGTAGATGTAGAATCGGCGAATTTACAACTCGCCCCTGTAGCCTGACTGGGCGGAGTCGACATCAAGTTCGGGGACAACGCCCCAGGACTCGGATTAGAATGTTGATGCATGTGACTAGCCGTGCTCCCGAGTCTTTGTGGATGTAGTTGAGTGTAATCTATCATCGTTTGCGGTTGCATGTGTGCTCCCGATGCGGGCGTCGCGTACGGATGTTGTGGATAGTGATGGCCGACTTGCGGCGGCGAGTAGCATGCATTCGGGTACGCCGATGCGGCTGCATTCGGGTTGTAGTAGTCCGCTCCCGGGGTCGGCAAACCAGGATGCCCTGTTTGCTCCACCGGCGTCCCGGTGCGGCCCGGGGCCTGATTCCCGTAACACGAAGCCAGGGAGTTGACGAACTGGTAGGAGCTCATCCCGGCGTTGTAATTTAGGTCGTTCATCGATAACAGTATAAAGTTCCTTTCCCCTGAAGATCACTCGACACTTGTCATCGTTTGGGGACACTGAATGATCTAGTTGGACATGTTAAGTGCTACCGATGTTCACAGGCCGTTTCAATTGTCCCCGCAGAGTGGAGCTTGATTGATGGACCTGCAATAGAATGAGACACATTAGTCGGTCATGTGCGTAGTCTTGTTAGATATGATGAATGTTTCGTATTAAAAGATACTGTATAAGTGTTGGATCAAAAATACATCGAGCGCGCTAATTTTAATAATCCACGAGTTATCGAATGACAAGTTTAGAATGGATCGAAATATAAAACACGTCTAATAAATTACAATGAGATTTATTTTTTAACGCGTGATTTATGTTATATTCCACACATTATTATAACAACTTGTAATGCATATTTATTACAGTGTTAAGTTTTTTATTTTGTTCAAATATTTGAATATTTTATTTCGTAAATATAAAACATAAATAATTCAAATAGAACGTTCAAACAAAAGCAAAATCATCTATTGTTTCAACATCGTTTAAAAAAAGAATACATAAATCTAAAAATGCAACACTTGCGTCACACAGGGGGTCTATTCTAAAACAATAAATTAATAAGTCGACGGTGACTTCCTAAAGCGTTGTACACATGTCATGTCAAGTGCGGAAAAAATTCCGACTTCGCCACGTGGTTCGGCTATAAAAGTGTCCGCCGAGGTTTATGGGTGTAAGCGGTAGGCCGAATGAGACTTGGTCGGATTTATGAACTGCGCAGTGCATACGTCTTCATGAGCAAATTAGCAGTCATTGTGCACTCGATTTATTTGTACGACCGTTCGAATGATGAATGTGAGAATTTCAGTTTGGAACGCTAAATTTTACGATTCGAATTTGTTTTAGATTTACAAAACTAGTTTGAGAGATTTAATATGCTGTTATAAATTATATTATTAGTGAATCTGTATTATATTAGAATTTTATTCAAATTTTAAGTATATTGACTGCTTATTAGATAAATTTAGCTTGTATCTGTAAATTTAAAATGTTTTAACAGATATTAAAAACGAATTATTTCCTAAAACCTTATTCGACTCATAATAAAAAAAGACAAATCAGTCTCGCGTTAAAAAAACAACAGAAAAACGACATTATTCCTTTTCACATATGAACATAATAATTCAACAATTTAAAAACTAATTTCATACATCAAGTACGTTTGTATCCGGTTTATGAATAATTAAAGAAAAACTAAGGCACTAATGAAAAAAACTTGATCCAATTACACGATAAATTATAATTAATTAAATGAACATTTGGATTAATATATCTAAACGTTTAAATATAAATAAGTAATTCTACAACTGCCTGAATATATAATGTTAATTTACTTAAAATATTTTATAAAATGTAACTAGTAGTAATCTGCTTTATCTTATTACCAGTGTTAATTATTTTAACCTAAGTAAAGTTTTTTTATTTGTACAAAATTTTTATGCAGTGAATAATAAATAAATATAAAAGAAAACTTTCTTAATTCGTTATTATTTTAATTTGTATCATTTTACTATTATTTTAATTGAACTTTAAAATGAAGTCTTACTATAAGTACATAATATGGTTACAGTGCACGAATGAATCTTCATTATAATTATGGTAACTATATATGTTTTTGAATTTTACTTTAGTACCTAATAGTTGTTACATTAACGCTGAAGATTTCTCGTCGATAGTCATAGATATATCTATAATATATATAATGGAAACACCAGAACAAACAATGCAAAAAAATACTCAAACAAGTTATAATAATAATATAATGACTAATTAGATCTAGAGAAGCTTTCGCTCCCCGGCTGGGTAAAGGGCTTGATTCAGAAGGCGGTCGTTCTTGACACGGCGCGTATTGTGAGGAGGTTCCTCTCTCTTGAGCCCTGACCACTGATGGCTTGGGTCGTAGACCTCGTCTTCAGTGGGCCTCTGTTTTTTATATTGTATTTTTAAATTTTATTCCTTTGTTAATTTTTTTAAAAATATAATGTAAAAAATAAGTGTAAATAAATGAATACAGACTATAATGACTAATTAAAAAGATTTCTTAAAAATCTTATTCAAAATTAGAATAGATATGCCGGAATCACAGTACAGAGTCTCAACAATTTGTAGAGGAAAACATCCGTATACTTAATCGACGGTAAACAATCCATCAAAATCAAGGTAGACAATATCAAATCAGTAACAATATGATGAAACAGTACTTACTGTACTGTACTGTACCAACCCATTGCTGCCCACTGTTGGGCTCAGGTCTCCTCAGAATAGGGATTAGGCATAGTCCACCACGCTTGCCCAGTGCGGATTGAGGACTTCACATATCTTCAAAGGATCTTTAGAACCCTTTTCCGACATGCAGGTTTTCTCATGATGTTTTCCTTCACCGTTTTTAGCCAGTGGTGTTGTGAAAAATTGCACATAAATCTTTTTCAGTACTTACTATACTAAGTATAACTCAAAGCAGTTTCTTTTTTTTTTAATATTATGCAACAAAGAATCTAAACGTTTTCAAACCCAGCATTAAATATTCTTAAATCAACCCAAAATCAACAAATATAATATATGTTTTATTGTTCGTCCTCGGCAGAGTGACATCTAAACACATGTGTGGGGTTTATTTCAGTTACAGAATTTTTGTCACACCCGTCCGGTCCAAGTTAAATGGGCCGAACGATTTCAATGCTTTTTCTTGTTTTTTTACACGTTTCCATTCCCAAGACTCCTTTGATGATTGTGACGTCTAGTTTAATATCTATATTGTGATATTGTGTTTAATTAAATACGGGTGAGAACAAAAGCTGTATATTTTTTAACTTCTTAAGTAAATGTATATTATGAAGCTGAAGAGTTTGTTTTCTGAACGCGCTAACCTCAGGAAAAGCTTTGAAAAAGTCAATTTAGCGAGGATGTGTCTTTGTGACGCAGACGACGTTGCACAGGTCACCTAGTCTTTGATATGAAGAGAGATGTAATGTTAACTGTAGTAGACTTGGTGTTTCCCGAATACTATGACTTATCCTCCTTCAAACGAGTCTTGAAGAAAGTCCTTAAAGGTAGGTCCTAGGTATAGGCTTCGCAATATCCTTTAACATTGTAGAGATCGATGATGCTTACAATTAGAACTAGTAACTGCTTACGATCAGGTGACCCGTTACCTCATTTGCTTATAAGGTATTAAAATACGTTAAATGGCAGTCCAAAATATCTCAATGTATCTTGTATATTTATGAATTAAACTGTATACATATAAATGGTACAATGGCGAACTGAATGCCTTAGGCCTTATTCTCTACCAGGTCAACCGAAAGTGGTGTAGATAAAACTATGTCTATACTTTGTACGTCTATTGGGAAGCAGAATCAAAAAACCAAAGACATGTGAAGCCCCCAATTCGTAATAAGGAAGTGTGATAGGTAAACAATACTTGATCACTCTACTAAAGAAACCATTGCCCAGTAATGAATAGAAATATCGCAATACAGTATAGTATCTAGTATGTAGAAACTAAAAACACATAGTAAATTCAACAACGGACTTAAAGGTGTTACTGATGATCTCGAGACAGCTGTTCTTTACCTGAATCAGTTGGTTTTAAAGCTTATCTTTTAATTAGAGGTTACGCTGTCAATCCAAAACCCATAAAAACAAAAGACGACTATAAAAAGTTTCACTAAGTTTAGGTGATGCAAACGAAATGCAGAAGTATAAACTTCAGAAAATTGAAAAATATTTAATGAAAAAGGCTCGGGAATTTCTGTATACGCGGATACTGTATTTTTATTTTAAATAAAGGTAACATTTTATATCATTGATTTAAAATGATTTGATGTTTAGTATTAATGTTATGTGTTATTTAATTTCTTTGCAAAATGTTGATTCACCACGGCAGAAATACCTACTACATCAGACTGAAATATTTCTATTGTAAATTTACAATTAACTAAGAATAATCAAAGACTTCATAAAGAAGGTTATGTTTATTACAAACTATGCTATATTTTAGTATCATCATCAACCTATAGACGTCCACTGCTGGACATGGGCCTCCCCCAAACCTCGCCACATCGACCGGTCCTGCGCCATCTGCATCCAGTAACCTCCCATATTTTATTATATTTGTCAATTATGGCGCTTAATACTTATTTGTACTAAAATGTAATATAAAAATAGTAACACTTGATGTAATAGGCTCATAATATTTCACGTAACACTAGTGCTAGCTTCAATCCGCAGTTAAAGAATTACAGCATGTTTTCAAAGAAAGTATCTTGTCTCTACATATAATGTAAGTACCAATACGTGCATATTGTCTACTTGATGATGAGTAGATTATTTCGCTTATGACACTGCAATGACGAAGAATAAGTACCCTATCGCCTATAAATATTTTTCCACATTATAGTGCAGTGTCGGGAAACACCGAGAAGTTTAATTTAGTGATATTTATTTTATACTCCATTACTCATTAGATACAACAGAATATATTACATTAATCTAGCATACTAGAATAATATATGTAGTTGTATATTTTTCATATTATTATCCTGCTCGCTGAGTTTCCAGCCAGTTCTTCTTTAGACGATTGATAGTTTTTTTTTTCGAACTAGTGGTAGCTTTACGTCAACAAGAATGAGGAATTCATCAATGTTGAAAATAAAGTAATTCATTTTATTATTCAGGAGTTTTTTTAGCAGTTAACTACTTTTTTCAGACAGCCTATTAGTTATAAAATATGGGACATTAAAAATATGTAGTTTTAATATTTGTGTGAATCTAACCTCGTTAAAAATTAATTCGTTTTATTCACTGCACAATAAAATTTGATATGTCGCTACTGATGTGATTTTTTTATGATCGTTTCACAGATTTATTGTTTTTCGTAATAATAAATGCTGTTTTGATTTGAATTTTATTTTTTAATTATATCAAAGCTTCTAGGTATGTAAAATGGTGTTTTTATTAAAATCATATTATCGACCATTTATTGAATTAAGAGTTTATCGTTATCATGTAATTATTTTTCATTAATTAATTAGCCTCTATTTTATCATCAAATCCGTTGAAGAAGCTTAAAAATAATAGAAAAATTTAATTTAAACTTCGGCGAAGTCACTTTTCACAAGAAATCATCGCTTTCTCATTTTAATTCGCATGAACATTGCGTGAACACAAATAGATTTCTAATTCTATTTTAATGACTTAATGCCAAAAGCTCCCTGGATATTATACCTTTTAATGTGCCGTATCAAGTGGACGTTTGAAATCCACTGCGACCGCAGAGATTTACTGCGACACGCTTTGATTTTACGAAATTGCGCCTTTACAATGCAATTAAATGCAATTCCGAATTATTAAACTAAATTAGTACTCACTTCAAATCGAAGTTTCACGTAATTTTTTATTTCACTCAACGTTCACATGCCACAATGTTTAACACACACAGTTTTGTTAGCCGTTATTTTCGAAGTTCGATTCGAAAACTTGGGTAGAGTCGCGCGGAAAACGCTCGTGTTTTCCCGGCGTTCGGGCGTCGAGTGCTGCACGCGTCTGACGACTTAGAGCCCAGAGGTGAGCGACTGGGTACGGTCGGGCGGGGCGGGGTGGGGCGGGGCGCACCTGAGGCAGCGGCCACGTGGGACCCGCTCTCGCTCCCGCTGTCGCTTATGAACAATCGCGGAGGATAGACTTATATGATGGTTGGGTGTTTAACGTTTGAGTTGTCGCGATCTGGTATGTTTTTTCTGTGTTTACAATACAATAACTTACCTAGTTAGTTTTGTGTCTTCCTTTCCACTCATAATTTAATACGAATTTAAAGTTTTTGATATGAGAGTCAGATTTTTAGACTTTAGTGCTAGTGTAAAAAGGTGGAGTATTTATTAAGTAGGTTATGACTTTAACTTTGGAAAGATTTTAATACACCTATTTACTTATATTTTAATTTAAATATATTTTATCTTCTATTTGAAATTAATTATTGTATTAAACTCAAATCTCAACACTACAGAAGATTTCATCACAACCTTTATGAAACTAAAAATCAAACAGATATGTTGTCAACAACTATATCATCGCAGTTAGTCCTAGTCTACAAAGACGGACACACATCATGTATCATACATGAAGCATGACAGTTGAGGGATATCTACATTCATTTATAACTGCCCTTATAATTGTATGCAAAGATATTCTGCATATTGCGTAACTTACAAGAATCATTTAGAAATGTAAATAAGTAAAGTAAGTAATATAAGAGTAACTTAATCTGGTACGTATAATATGATGGTTTGAGTACAGATAAATATGCTATTAACAGATTTAAACCTCTATTTTGACACTAATTCTACTCTACAAATCAGGCTTTAAAATATTATGTTGGATCACCAACTTCCAACACTGCATGTGTGACGACTGGTTGGACTACTGTCACATTGGACCAATGTTATTTACTCCCTTAATAAGAAATTTGATGATCTGCAATGTGGGGACACTTCGGAGCCACTGCCTACGACCTGCGTTTAAGGACTTTGAGAAATAATTTGAATGATTATATAAACATCGTTCTCATTCTGCTAAAATATTACGAAGGTTCCTAAGCGACTAATGAGAGTAATCACTAACTATTAGTGTAGTCGTATGCTCGTTTACCAAAAGCAATAAAGAAAAACTTACTTAAAATAAACTTGCTGAAAATCAGTGCTTTTGGTCTTCTTTGAGACCATAAGCTTTTGCTGAGCTGAAACATATTCAGTTTTATTTAATTTTTTAACTTTTTTGTACCTTGTTTAAATAGGTATTATACTGTTTAAATGTTATAATAATATGAATGTCCTCTATGTGCGTGTTGAATAAATGCTTTTTCTTTCTTTCTTTCTTTCTTTCTTTACTTATGTAATGATTTCTGTAACAAGTTTCAATACTTCTACTGATAACCTTCTTGGAACTTAATAATAGTGCAATATCGATAAATCTGTATCATCTTATACTATCTAACATTAATTGTAACTACACAATATTTGAGCTGAAATGTTCAAGATTTCAACAACATTAAATATGTTCGAGCATAAAACCTCTTTCGTGTTCGAAATTTGAAAAATAAAAAAAAGTGTTATCTGTCAGAATTGTTTAAGCGCCAAAATGTAAAATTGAAAATATAATTATTGTAAATCCAAAAAAGTCACATCTTATTTATTTCTTACTTATAAACACACTAGTGTAATGTTATTTTATTTTACTTATAAACACACTAGTTTAAAGTTAAAAATTTCACATCCAGTTACAGATTATTTTAGTACCTAAATGAATAAACAAGTCATTAAATACTTTAAATATATTGCTTTAGAAAACTAGACTTAGTACAGACAGTGACCAAACAAAACGATTAGTTAAAAGTGATTTCAGGAACAATTGTCATTCCACATCTAGATAGGTACTTAGTGTAGTAAATAAAAAATCATTCCATCAGTATATTACTTTTTTTTTTTAGTTGTAGGAAATCACCTGATGGGGTATGTGGAAGTTGAACCGCACGAAAACCTCCAACCACTCACACTCAGCGTCCGAACCCCGGCTGAGGCCAGAACCCAGCACGGGGTTATGAGGGACGGCGTGACGCGTTACGCCCACGGCACTCTTTTCCGTCGCGACTACGGTTTTTGAAACAATGGAATGGAAATAATTCCAATTATAAATTTAAAAACCCTAATTGAACTTTTAATATTTTTTTCATATTCCTTTACAATTCTCGTGGGCAATAAAATTTATTACTACCCAATAGTCCACAGGTCACGCGACTTACCCACGTGTTGTGATGCATAGCACTGACTTAAAATAATTTACGACTTAATTCCCTCTCTTTCGTTACAATACAATTGAAAAAGGACAAAACATTAAATGTTATACTGCAGTTTAATTATGATGCAGGGTGTTTTTTGTTACTAATAGTATATTTAGTTTTGTAATGTGAGAATTGTCATTGATATTATATTATATTGATTTTAAATTATTTGTGTTTCTGTGCTTTAAATACCACCTATTTATTATTTAAAAAGATATAACTTAAGATCGCAGATAAAGCTTAACGTACTTTTGAAAACGGTGAAAGAAAACATCGTGAGGAAAACTGCATTTTGGAAAAGGGCAAGCGTGGTAGACTATGCCTGAACCCACTTCTGAAGAGACCTGAGGCCAGCAGTGGTCAGTAATAAGTTCTTACAACTTACAGTCCAATACTTTTAAAGAATCGTAATTATCAAAATTATTTACTACGAGCTGACCTGTGAAACGATATCTACGTCACATAAGAAGTAAAAGTTTCCAGGTTCTGTTATAAGCCTTCGAAGTGCATCGCAGAAAAAGTATTGAGTAGCTGATAACACTCAAAAATAAAGTAGCTTCCAATTAGAAAAAATATTTTTGATATCGATTCGGTAGATCTAAACATTACCAACAACTTCATAAGTTTTAATATCACTACATTACCTCTTTACAATATTAGCATTTAGAAATAGATATTTTTACTTCATTTCTCCAAATAGTAGATGACTTTAGAAAGAAATTGGAAGATGAGTAGATTCTTATATAATATCATTCTGAGAGTATTCGCAGAGAGGTTTGACTGTCGGTATATGAATCATTGTGATAGGATCCATATACTGACAAACAAACAACTGATGTGTCCCTCTTTAACTAATGATATTTTATTTTAGTAAGCATAATAAATATAATTTAATTTAATTTTGTAATTGCCTAATAATAATATGATCTATAATTGATTGAAATAAATAAATAAAAAAATAATAACTTGAAGGTATACTTTGTATGTAGCTGAAGAGCAACCCATTGTAAAATATTACACTGCTGAAGCTAAGAAAATGATAGATTACTGTTAACTGTGATATTTTTTACACTTGTGTTCAATTATATTCCTGTATCTCATGTTCATTCATTATTGTCATGTTATATATCATAATAATAAGCGTTCGTTTATAAGCTTTATGCATTAAAAGTTAGAATATACAAGTCTTTTATGATTTTTTATTTTTGATGATTAGATACTATTGTCTTGATGTAATTTTATGGAATAAGAAATAAAATTGAGATTTATTTATTTTATATTTTAATTTAGTTTTTAAAGAAAACTCCTTTAATTAGGTTTCTGGAAATCATCATTTTATTGCACTGTCCATACTGAATCAGCGTTTCGAACCATATTCTACACACAAATTCACATACTCATATCCTTCGAATGACCACATAGAAACCAGTTGAGTGTTAAAAAAGTTTATTTTTATTGCCAAAATAAAAGAATAAACATTTACACTTTTTAATTACTACGCATCAATAAACGTAATGGTCGTTTACGTTTATTTAAATTTATTCGAATTTCGAATACACAATATGGTACCATTGAAATAGTTTATACTACGCAAATGACTCCAATCCGTCTAGCTGTCGACGATCTCACCTGTGGTTTTATTTTTAATTTATTTATTTTTATATAAACTTTAAAATTTATTTATGAACCGTTAAATTTATTCGTTTATTCCGGATAAAGCTCTTCGTTTATGTAACAGTGATTTTATTGCTTTTAAATTTAGAATGTGCGGAGAAATGTTTTCGGAATTTAAGTGTCCAGTTCTCTTAATATTTTTATATTTTTTACTATAGGTACTAATGAATTTTAGATTGATTCTCGACTGACCTATTGTTGCTTTCTGTTGCTGTCTATTAGGACCGTATTTTTAGTAATAGAATTTTAACGTGAATTAAGCTGGTAGATTGATATATTTTTTATCATTTAACTATATCGAAGAAACTAGCGTTTTTGATGACCTAATGGTAAGTGGTTACCGTCGTTCATGGACTCCTGCAATATCAGGACACACTGGTATAAACATAGATAAAATTTTAATAAGCTGTTCTAGTAAAATCTTCATAAAACTTCCACTTATATCAAACGTTTATATTTTATAAAAAGTTCGCCTACTTAGCCTTAATTTATTAGCAAAACCTAATTTATAGCTCAAAGTAAATACACTGAATTTTCTAGTGTTTAGATTTTAGATTTTCTTGGATAATAAAATTCGCACAATTTCAGTTTTATAAAAAAAATATTCTATAGCAGTTATTAAATAAAAAAGTAAAATACTATTAAAAAGAAATCACATAACGACCAAGCAAAATCCGTCACGCATACCAACTACACATGTAATTACTGACGAAAAAATTTGCATGTCATAATCGCGATTCGCCGTCCCTTTCACCCTAACGTAACTCCATACGAGTAAAAGAGACAGATATAGTATTATTACTTCGCTGCAGTGCCTCGTGCGTAGTGCAGTGGCATGGGGCGCGGCCTCTCTGACAGTAATACCGCCTCTTATTGGCGGGAAAGTTACGAGAACTGTAGTAGAAAAGTTTTTGAAAATTGTAAGTTTTTAAACGTGAGGCGAATTTTACTGTAGTTTTTGTTGAGACGTGATTAGGTTTGGTAATGTTGATTTTTTGTGTGAATTCTGATTTTTTGTTTAAAAATCTAATATTTAAATTTGCAAGAAGACATTGACTTAAAAAATTATGGGATCTTGAGAAAGCTGTATTTTCAATGCAATTCTCTTATATCATAATTGAATTTGTCATTAGATATGTGCTTTTATCACAATTGATAGATGTCTTTCTTAAATAATACTTCGATATCTACCAATTTTGATTAAATATTATATGGTATGGTCTAAGTGCACTGTTATAATTTTTAGCTAATAATCATAATTATATTTTTAAATTCAATGTGTTTTTGTATTTGTTATTGTATATTTTTTATTTAATTTGAATTTTTGATGATAATTTAATTTCCAATTCTTATATTTAATGTACAATTTTTAATATAATTGTCATAAAATGTTGTTATGCACACTGATTGTACCTATAATTTGAGTGATATTTACTATGTTTTTAACTCATGATTATAATTTAAGTAATATGTTTGATTTGATGTTTACTCTGCTGGTGCAACTTTTTCTAAAAATAAATAAATAAATATGGTGTAGGTAGGTAGGTAGGTAAATCATAGGTATACTAATGAATTAAGTACACATGATTACACCTAAATTATTGCCTGTTTTTTTATTGTATGTTCTGTCGCTCATAGACCTCTGCAATGAATTGAAGAACTTATAGTTTACCTACTAAATTTTTGTTAAACCTCGTTAAAAGAGGGACAAGTCTTATTACCTAATCTGATGTGGTTTTGATGGTTGATTCTATCGTAATTATTTTTGGAGGTCGGTTTTTTATGGTATTTAAGAACATACCTAATGTTATTACGGTTCTGTAGGTAACTGAAAAGAAAAAAAACCGTTATTCTATCTGTTTGGTAATAAGGTTCAAACTTGTATGCAGTCACCGCGGAGAATAAAAACGACGTGTTGTTTGCTTAGTGTTTATTTAGCTACTGATCCATGCGTTCATACAGGTTTTTACACACACATACCTATAACACACACATGCAACTAACATCTTTTGATCCTTAACTATATTGAACACACTATATTGATCTTTTTATCAGAAATACGTGGAACAGGCAAGTCATATCGAACACAGTAACGCGTTGTTAAACCTCGCGTAACTCCGTGCTGGGTTCTGATCTCGGTCGAAGATTTTAATGCGGTTCGTTTCTTGAAAGTAGTTTCTAGAAAAAATGGTACAAAGAAAATATTATAGCACAAACATACATATAGTGTAATAGAAGAAAAAAAATACAATTATGATAGGAATCTATTTAGTACCTATTCTTTTCGTTAACACGAAACCACCGCAAGATAATTTCGAGAAAGTATAAAAAGCGTCGTCAGATTCTCACAGTTACTATAACAATTAAAAGCTAATATTTAAAGATCATTTGGAAACCACTTTCGTCAAAATAATTGAACTTAATACTTTAATGCATTTTCAACGGGTTCTTACCACGATATTTAATTAATTGAGTTGTCTCGATATTTCAACGTTGTTGCAAACGTCATGATCACGCGAAGACTGGATACTGCGGGTCGATTTAAGAGCAAAGAGCTTTCTCGTTCGCTTTTGGGTAGTCCCACTGGAACTTGAAACTTAAAACTATACGTAATTCTAATTAGAATTTGAGACTAACAACTAACAACGTTTTTTTATAAGAAATCTTATTCATTGATCATCCATTGTAAACTCCACTTACATCATTAACTAGGTGACTTCGTCTGCGCCACAGAGGAATATAACATAGCCTATAGCCTTCCTCGATAAATGGACTTTCCAACAGTGAAAGAATTTTTCAAATCGGACCAGTAGTTCCTAAGCTTAGCGCGTTCAAACAAACTCTGCAGCTTTATAATATTAGTACAGATATGATTACGGATCTATTTCAAATAAAAATAGGTATTTGCTTTCTTTATTTTTTCTTAAATAATTTTAATCGCTTTCTTTCATTGCTCTATGTTGCAATATAATTTTATTTATTTAGTTACTCCACCAATTGCTTTTCTCGCTTACTTCTACGGTAAAGTCGTCGTGAATTTCTTTTGATGAGCGTCAAATTTGTAGCAGGTTCTATTCAGAGGGATAACATTATGTAGGTAATCGTGGTAAATTCCTGATATATCATTAAAGTACATATAGGTACCCCTGGTGCGACACTGTCACTTTTGCAAAAAGTTCAAAATGAGTTAAATATCTAAAAATAATCCTAAAGCCTTTACTTGGTGCTATATATATATAAGTTGACGTTGTAGTATAAGCTATTCATCTCATCTATATACCTATTATTAAATCATTGTTTTGTGAGGTGTCAAAGTTTTAAATGCTTCTCCTGAAAAACTACACTTTTGTAGGTATAAGTGACATTGTCGCACCGGAGGTGAGATATGTTACTCAGTTGGAATGATAACCACTTACCATTACACAGTTCGTTACATTTTATCGTAAGCATGTATAGGTATTTTGGTAAGGAAAATGTAGTATGTAGGTAATTGTGGTAAATCTATAAAAAAATATTATAGAGACGTAATGTGATGTTAATTACGTTGTAGAGTGTAATATTTGGATCTATTTAACAGATCGGAAATCCTTTCATTAATTGAAAGCGACGTTATTTGTGAGTAGGTATCAAAGACAAAATTTTAAAATATTATTTTTAGACGAGTTTACGCCAGTCAGTCGGGGGCGGCGCGACGGGAAAGAATGCCTTGGGCGTAACGCGTCGCGCCGTCCCTCATAACCCCGTGCTGGGTTCTGGCCTCAGCCGGGGTTCGGACGCTGAGTGTGAGCGGTTGGAGGTTTTAGTGAGGTTCAACTCCCACATACATGAGGGATCGGGTGATTTCCTCCAACTAAAAAAAAAAAAAAAAAAAAAAAAACGCCAGTCAGTCAGTTCAGTCGTAGCAGAATATCCGTCGTACTCCACTTATGAGATAGAAATTAGAGTTTGTAAATTTGAAAAATCTAGTATGAAAATAAATCTAACAAGAGAATCTCAAATAAATTTCAGAAATATTTAGATTCCTAGATGCTAATTTGTAGTACAAACAATTTTTATTATTGAAGTGTACCTAATATGTACTAAATTAGAGAGAAAAAAAATACTAACAAAACCATTGTGAACTCTTGTTTACTCATATTAAAATGTTTTATTCTTAAAATATTGTATAAAATTCATAAAATAATTATGTGTCTTACATAGTGTAAAACAACGTCGTTTTCTGCTGTCTGTCCGTTCATTAGTATGCTTAAATCTTCGAGCTACGCAATTGATTTTGATTAAGCTTTTTATGGATAGATACAATGATTCATGAAGTCTTATGTGTTATATAATACATGCATACTATATACTATATAATATATGCATACTATATACTATATAAAACATGCATGCATACTAGAGAAATGTTGATAATTTAAAAGTTTTTGATGTGATGTCGTAAACCAGCACATTTTTTTGATATTATGTGAACTCTTTTGTGGCGAAGACGAAATACCAATAGACTAAATATCTTTAAACACTCGCGGTTATCTACATCACTTACACTATTACTAAACGGGTTCTTACCACGATTATTTTTAATTGAGCGGTCCCGATATTTCAGCACTGTTTCAAGCGCCATGATCACGGGAAGACTGAGGAACTGCGGGTAGGTCATTTAAGAGCAGACAAATCTGTCTACCCTCTTTCTCGTTCGTTTGCCGGTACCACTGGAACTCGAACTCACATTTCGACATACTACACTGACAGTATCGGCTGCCGTCACACAACTAGATTTTTTGGCTTTATTTTCGTCTAACACTGGATTCCGCATAGAGGATAGTTTGAAGCCGTCACCTCAATTTAAAGTGCCCAATTAAAAATAATCGTGGTAAGAACCCGTTTAGTAATAGTGTAAGCAATAGACTATTTTTTAATTAAACATTGTATTTCTTCAATTTGAACTGAAATAATGACTAAAGGAAGTTTTTCCTTTTCTCCGTCATGGCGATACTGTTTCGTTTGCGAAAACAACCCTTCGATGAAAACTCCAATAGATGGCGTTGTTATAAATAACTCTGAACGTGGTATATTATTTGTAGAAAAAGGAATATTTAACAATATTTAGTTTAATTGTAAAACCTTATTTTATATTGCTTGTAACGTGTTAGAGTGAAAAATATAAAAAAAATATAAAAAAAAAAATATATATATTTTTTAAGTAAAAGAACCATCTGATTTGGAGCAAAGAAATTTGGAAATTATATTTTTCTCAAGAGTATTTACTTATAATTTATAATTTACAATACTATTTAAGCTTACTTGGATGATTGGTAATTGATAACGTCTTTAAGCAGCCATGTAAATGTAAATATATTTTTGCCTAATATAAATTCTGGAATAAAGATGCAGTTTCGAAAAAAAAAAATTGATTTGGTTTGAGAAGTGTTCTACGGAGAGTATGGTAGGTCGTAACTCATAGGTAATATTGAAAGAAAAGAAAACAAAAACATTTAATGGTTACACAGTACAGGATAACAACAACATGAAAACAAAAAGTAAAAAGAAAATATAAAAAGGAAAGCACAGTACTGTGTACCATTAGGCTTCAACTCAGCACATGCTGTGGCGCACCACAGCGCTGATATTTTTTTTTTTTTATTGTTGAAATTGCAGAAGACTATGAACATAACCATTTACCATCAGATTGGCTGTTAACATGTCTACCTACGAGGCGAAACTTTCAAGTTCGCTTAAAACCTATTTCCTTTTTTAATTTGAACAATAAGTTGTTCATGTTATGTGGGTGAACCCTCAGAGTGTTTGCGTTCACTCACGTCCCGCACCATCCAATAAGCGTGTATTTGCTGCTACTGAAAGAAGTCAAACTTGGAATCGTGATTCTATTAACTGTGGACTTATGACATTTTCTCAAAAAAAGTTTTATAACTTTCTGAATTCTTACTGCGTCTGCATTTCTTGATAATGTACTAACGAATGGATACAGATTACAAGACAAATATTAAAATAGAAAGTGTTTTTAAATATCTTAGTTTGGTTTTTCTATTTAACTAAGGGAAATACTATCCTGACTAAGATTTCAACCTATCGTAACAGCTCATAGATGGCGCTGTGATCGTGTTTACTTATCCAATCTGCATTGGGGACACAATAATATATAAATGGTCATAAATGTCAATAGGAAGCATATTTAAACTATAAAGTAACATTAGATTTAGAGTATAAAAAAATCAAGTCATTTTACTTTACATTCGAAATTCATTAAAGTAAGTATATAGTTCATTAACAACGGTATCCACATACCATTAGACCGTAATCTTGTCTACATACGAGGTAACAACAGACATTCATTTAATAACACTGAAGCAAAAAGTCCACAGTCACACACTTTATATTCAGAATTCAAAGTAGGTATATAGTTCATTAGCAACGGTGGCCACTTACCATCAAACCATATGGTCATCTACATACTTAACAACACACAAATAGTCTCAAGTTCACAGTCACACAAAAACCGTCATCTCAGCGAAAGTAAGAGAGTGACGTTCGCCGCCATTAGTCAGGCTGTCACCCCTTGTCAAAGGTCTGAACTCGCCCTCCGGCGCGCCGACCTTACGCCAATACCGCTGCTAAACACTCGCGTTGACTGACAGCGTGTGACGTTATTAAAATGTTACCCAGTGTTGATGGTAGCTGGTATACCTTCGACGAAAGTCGGATGTTTGGAAGAATCTCACTACGTTTTCATACATCATTGCCATAGTTTTCGAAACAAGACCAAGGATTTATAATTCGCGGTGAAAATTGGTAGAATTATCTATAAATAATTAATTTGTGTGGGACTGGCTAGTTACGCGAACTTAAGTTTGTTACGCGTAACCACATAACTCTATGTTGGGTTCTGATCTGAAAAAATAAAGGGGTCCGTTAAGCCCTTAGCAGCCAGGTTTGCAGTTCCAAGTTGGGATAAATCACGAGAACTATGTACCAAGTTTTCAGTTTATGCAAAATTGGACACTAGCTCTCGGGCTATAACTGGTATACCCTCGACGATTTTATGCAGATCTCAAATAATTTCGAAACATTGTCTAAAAATAACTCTCTCTCTCTGTCTCTTCGTGATCAAATCAGAAATGAGAAGATCCGCAGAAGGACCAAAGTTACCGATATAGCCCAAACAATTGCGTCTTTGAAGTGGCAATGGGCAGGACACATTGTGCGCAGAACTGATGGCCCATGGTGTCGAAAATTTCTAGAGTGGTGACGACGACCTGGTAGGCACAGCGTAGGCAGACCTCCCACAAGGTGGATCGATGACCTGGTCAGGATCGCGGGAGTGACTGGGTGTGGACAGCGCAGGACCGATCTATGTGGCGAGGTCTTGGGGGGAGACCTATGTCCAGCAGTGGACGTCTATAGGCTGATGATGATTATGATGATAGTCTCAAAATAACAAATAAAACGACTAGGTACTGTGTATTTATATTTTATTTATATCATTTCGTAGAATCTTCCATTTGCACCTTCGTTGGCAGGAAATACCTGTAAACAAAACAACATCATTATTATACCTACAATGAAAATATCTTAGTATTTAAATTGAAAAGAACTTAAGAAATAATTTACCAATATTGTTCGCAAGATTTGGACTACAATTAAAATGCTGATTTTTTTGAGCTGCTTTAATCTAAGAAAAGTCTATGCACAAGATATTGATGTAAGCACTAAAATTATCATTTTTATATTAGAAATTTACGAAACTGCAAAAAAAGAAGACACTATATTCCAAAAAAAGTAAGTATAATTGTAAAGAAATTGCACGTGAAATGCATTTTACAGATTTTTTATTGTATGAGCTAGCTTACGGCCCTACCGACGGTAAACAGTAAGAAGTGTATGCAAGTGTGAAGTACCTACACGAATTACACGAATTACACTCTGTACACGAATTATAATGCTAATTATAATTCGTGCCCGTAGCCCTGACCACTGATGGCTTGGGTCGTAGACCCCGTCTCCAGTGGCCCTCTGTTTTTTATATTGTATTTTTTTTTGCGATTGTTTTTTTTTAAATGTAATGTAAAAAATGAGCAAATAAATGAATATGAATTATAATTATAATAATTTATTTATTTCCCTTCACACAGTAGCCATTATTATACAAAAAATATAGGTATATTAAACCTTACAGTTTGTGAAGAGCTGGTGTCTGTGAAAGGAAAAACTGTGTTACAGATAAGATAGACATTAGATAGACGTAGACGTTGTTTTTACATAGCTCAACAAATCGAACTACAGTAAAACCTAGGAGTGCCGTACCAACCCATTACTGCTCAGGTCTCCTCAGAAGAGAAAGTGAAGCTAATGCGTACTGTAACATTATTTAGTCACTATGAAGAAGATCCAAACCCAATCGTGGGACACAGTAGTTGATAAAAATAAATTGTTAAACAACGAACCAAAATACTGTAGAAGTAAGTTTAATGAGTTTCCTTAAACGAACAAAAATGCTGTAAAAGTTTGAGAAAGTTCCCGTTGAACTTTTGTTTTGTTTGCCCCTTCCGGGCAGAGACGACTTTTGTCGTGGAATCCTGTCTCGATACTTTAATTAATTTTGTGTTTTTAATTTGGGTTAAGAATTTAGATTTAATTTTAAGGCTAGAAAAAATATACAAGATGTAGATTCTGATGAAGTTATAATGACGGAAGTGTGATAAGCTAAGCACATTGTCTGTGCTTGAGTATGATCTTGTACAGTTTTTCATGCTGCGACTTCTTCTTTGGACTGATATACAGTTGATTGGAGCACGAAGGTTCTGGAGTGGCGCCCGCGTCAAGGCAAGCGCAGTATGGGACGACCAGCTGCAAGTGGACGGATGATCTTGTTAAGATCGCAGGAACACGCTGGATGCAGGCCGCTACCGACCGATCGCATTGGAAATCTTTGGGGGAGGCCTATGTCCAGCAGTGGACGTCTACAGGCTGATAATGATGATGATGATGACAATTGATTGTAATTTTAACAATTTTACGACTATACCTATCTCTAAATTGCTTCCCTGAATACGAGAAAACTTACACAAGACATGGATTGCAACACATGCATTTAACGGAATGTGGCAATTTGAAACAAAAAAATGTTTTCCTTTAAATTAGCATATTCAGTTTTTTGTGATTGCTCAACTGACTAGCATAAGTCTGAACATTTCATCGCATCTTAGTTAAGATCTCTTTTGTATTGCCATGTAAGCAAAGGACCTAAAGAGCCACGTGGTCTTAAGTGGTTACCGTCGCTCTGCAATGTTACCTGACCTATGACCTACCTTTCAAGATTGTCTTTAAGTCTAATGGAGCTATACTCCAATTGTAATAAAACGGAACATTATTGTAAAGTACTATAATAATTATTGAAAGAACCAGGTTACCGAAGGCTCTGGTGCGTCGCTCAAACAATGCTAACTTCCATTTAGCTGTCAGTCAAAAACAATTTGGAATTTGGTGCTCGTGGAGGGTCGAACGGGAACGGGAGTACGGTGGAAAACATTAAATTATCTATATAGAGTAGTTACAATAGGATTTTTTTATCTAGACTTTTTTATTAGGCTCTATTAAATTTCAAACCTTTTCTTTTAATCAAATTTATTATACTGATTATAATTTGGCTTTTTAATATTTGATGTATTCTATCGTAATGTTCATTTTATGTTTGTTTATTTGTTATTCAGCCTCTATATTTTTAAATTGTGGTATTGTTAAAACTGCCAAACAGTGTTATCAAAATAAACTACCTACATGACAAAATAAACTTCGAAAGACTATAATTTTGAATAATTATTTTTACCTTCCAACAACACTTTTAAACGTTAAAAAAATCTCTTTTTAGTTGTTATGACACAGTAACTAATAAGTAATTTTCTTCAAATTAATTTAGTTTTTACGCCCTCTACTCCTTTCCGCCAAAGCTTAAACAAGTCTGAAATTTACCACATGCCAACAAAAAACAGTCTTGTACAGAGCTTACAAAATTTCACGATTCTCAAACAAAAACTATATTTACTGAAACAACAGCTCTATATACATAAAAAAATGTTCTTAAAGTTACAAAAACGGCCCGGTTGGTGCGCGATCCATCATTTCCTCCATCCACTCGCCGGGTTAAGCGCATAAGTGACATTGACGCCGACCCAACCAATCTAAGATGAACCTTCTAGCACACCACATTTACAGAATACAAAGTTATATAGAACTTAGGTATGGAAAGCGTGCTATTGAATAATCATACAGTACGCTTTCATGGTAGCCCGCAATGATTGTCGTCGATACACCATAATGTTATGATAATAAAAAGTTTAACCGTCTCCAAAAACGTTGTTTCAGGTGTATTTTGATCTTTGGCAGAGAACGTTACATATCCAAATCCAGTATATCAGATATCGTTAGTATTAATACTGGGTAAGTATGAGTTCAGAATTAAACCTGAAGTACATACAGATTGTACGTGATTTTTTTTAAAGCAAAGAAAAAAGTTTGATTAAATATTGGTTTCTCGTGGTTACCCTTTTTTACCGAATTCCACAATACGAAGGGATAGTAACCTACCGTTTAATAATGTTAATTATGTAATTATTTGTAGTAATTGCTTATTAGCTTTCTTTGGTGTACTTGGGCAGCACTGCTAAGAGTCATTTCGTTGTTTCCTACTGTTGATTTTGGTCACACAGAACTAACAGCTGTGGGGATGAAACCTGAACAATCAAACGTCTCTCTTAAAAAAAAACATGCCACAGCGTACATTTACTTCTGTTTATATTCTGCGCCACATCCGAACCAAACGAATTATTGCTCTAAATAACTGGGAAGATCCATTTAATATGGACGTTCTTTCTTGGGCCCGTCATGTTACGTTACGTGAAGGTAAACGTTAGGTTTTGATTCGAACTGAGAGTGACAATCAGGGTTATTTAAAATTGAGAGCGTTTAATCATGTAGCTACGTATATGTATAGATTTTGTAAAAAAAAACGTTCATAAAGATAAAGGTATAAAAGCATATAAAATTCCACATATTTTTGAAAATTTTATGGTCAGAAATGGTACATCAGTTATCAGAATCCTTGGCAAAGCCAAAATTGACTACCAGAAATAGTCAACTGATAACATTGTGATTAAAAATAACTTCCATTTCGAAGATCTATTTTTAAAAAGTCTAAAATCATTTATAGGTAAGTGAATTCAAGAAAAAAAAAAACTTGAGAGGTGTTATGGGACACCCGAATAGAACGAAGTTCCTTTCGATTAAAAGAAATCTTATAATTATTTTTCCTAACGTAACGCGCGATAAGGAACGTATTTTAAAAGATTTTGATCACAGCGCCATCTAGCGATAATCATTTAAAACAAAAATAAGGAACGTGTTTTAAAAGATTTTGATTACAGCGTCATCTAGCGATAATCATCTAAAGCAAAAACTGTCGTGACAAAAAAAGTGTCGTGACAACTTTTCGTAAGATTTTTTTCCGTCTAGCCGCCTTTCGATAACGCGCGATAAGGAACTTCGTTCCAAAAAGAACCACACAAAATAAAATCGATCGCACCAAGAATCTTTTCTTTTAAGAACAACTTAATAAAATGTATAACTACCACAAAAAATATTTCTTGAAACAAAAACCTTGTACATAAACATTTGAGATCCTTGTACTGTCGATATTGGTATGTGTTTAAAACGAAATTTATATAATGATCCATTCACAGAGCCTTTTTACAACATACTGCTCTGAAACCACAAATTGAGTTATTATGAATTTAAAAGCGTTAAAATGCAAAATTATAATGATGCCCATTAAACAGTGGCGAAGGAACAACCCTGAATAATTTAATGTATAAATTAGCGAATATATAGCGCCATACGATCTCATGTTTTATACATAATTAATAGTGAAGTATAATTCTGTAATATAGTCATAATAGTATCGACAGGTTGTTTATAGAAAGGCAAGATCTGACTGATGATGCCTATGTTTTTCAGAAACTCGTATTTCTTACCTTGCTGACAATCAAAATAAGAAGAAAGAGAAAATCGAATTATCAGCGTAATATTAAACTTTCCCAACCCGTATTAGCGTGTTAGACTATTTCTTCTCTATTATCGTAAAGGTTTTTTTTTGTATATTGCTAAAAAAATGCTCATTATACAAAAAAAAGACATGCCCACTCAGTTTCTTGCCAGTTCTTCTCAGGACGGTGGCTATAATTATTATTTTTTGTGTCCGAACTGGTGGTAGTTTTTAACTTTTGACGTCAACAAGAATGAGTACGTCATCAATGTTGAAAATAAAGTATTTCATTTCATAAAGTATTTCATTTCATTTCATTGACGAAAAAGATCCAACCATTTAGGACATTACAGATTGGTAATTTGTAAACTACTTCAATAACATTATTTAACGCAATTTCACAACCAAACATGTAAACTAAGAGTTCTGTTTATAGGCGGTAGATAACGGTTTCTCTATGTACAGGCGTCGCAAAGAACTGACGATAATAAAGTACTATCAAGTTGATCACCATTGTTTATCTATCATAATTTCACAGATGACCTTCTGATAAACGATGTATGTCCACAGAAACTGAATGCAAAAATTTTAATCGAAGGTTTAGGCTCCAGCATTGATCAGATCTGCGTTCGAACGTCGTCAGTGAAGCGTTGGTGATAAATGATTCAACGGGACAGGACAATGCGCTCTGCAGATTCTTTTGTTGATCCACCCGCTTTTTGTACGGACACTGATGTTTCTGTAACGCGACGTGTCCGCGACGGGCCCTTGCATTTTTTTTTTCTATTTTTCGTACAGTTCAAGGTGTAATACATTATGTCCGAAAAGTATATGGTGAGTAAATTGTAATTTTATTAAGAGGTAATGTATGAGGTTATTTAGTTTTGTTTGGATCTACTGTACTGATTTCGAAGTTTTTTTTGGTCATGCTAAATTTTAATTAGGTAAAATATTATTCCTTAAATTCCTTCCTTACGTGACGCGTTGGCTAGTATTATTCATACAATCAATTCATGCTGTGTGTTAATTTATGAAACACTAATGATAGTACATAAAACAACTGTTATTGAAAATACCATCGATACTATTTTGCCAGTACAATTGTTATACAATTGTAGGTGATATTATGTAGATTATACTTTCATGTAGTTTTTTCTTCATAAAATATATGTGGGAAATTTTTTCAGCAATTTGGTAATGTTCAAATGAATTTTTTTTTTTATTCTTAATTATAATAACTGCTTTCTATAATCTACTAGCTGCCCTGCGCAACTTCGTCTGCGGCGAAAAAATTAAAAAAAAAAAATTTAGGCGTGGACTACCCCTAACATTTAGGGGGATGAAAAGTAGATGTTGGTCAAGCCGTTTCGGAGGAGTATGGCAACGAAAACTGCAACACGAGAATTTTATATAATCTACTAAAAAGGACATTTCTACATTTCTTACATCTGTAACAAATAACTTTACAATTACGAAACTCAATTACAATAAAATTTACCTTAAATAATTGTAAAGTTATTACAGAAACAGAACAAACACATGTCTAACTTCATGCTTTGATCACACCAGTAATCAGAGTTGCTTTATCTAAGTACATAAATTATAATATAATTGTAATGTATACAGCAATTAGTGTGATGGGGAGAAGAAATTATTTATTACGCTTTTAAGATAAACTTGCTTTTGATGTATGGTTTAACGTTGATCATTTTAGGTAAGGATATAAATAGAATAGAAAAAAAATGTTAGTATAAAGTATTGAATCTAGTCGATATTTTGTAGATTCGAGTGTTAATTGTGAAATATTATGACCCAGTTTATTTAAGACTTGCGTAATTTCTTAGCGTCCGTAGAAAAAATAAATTTCGATGAAAAATAAACAAAATTAAGCTTACCTATGTTACTCCCTAATACATTTTTTTTTTTTTTTTTTTTATTTATTTACACACACACATACATTTTACATAAAGTATATTATGCCCGTGAAAGTCCTATATAAATCAGATCGTGAAGAGACCACCCAAAACAAACAGATACTTGTATAATACTTATTGAAGAAGATATCTTGAAGAAGATATATTTTGACAAAATTTTTGACTTGAGATAAGTAGCAGTTGGTTGAATTCGTTCAGTACAAGTATCGCCAAATCTTAATCCATTCAAATAATACCAAATTTAACTTCACGAAAATCAGTGTTTAACACCTACATTTCAACTAACAAGTCATAACAAATTCAAAATCATTTACATCCAGCTCCTGTGCTCCATTCAAAGAAATTAATTCAAAGCATCAATCGTATAGTACGTAGCCTAAATGTGTTGGACGTTGTAAAGCGAACTATGAAGGAATTCAAATATACATTAGGAGGTTTCTTTTGATCGGATTTCAATGAACACAGGTTCGAAGTTGGATTAATTAGACCCACCATTCAGCCAGTCAATACGAACGGACAGGGTTATGTGTTGGAGAAATGTTGAGGCACATTAGTCATTGGTAAGAGCTAGAGCTGACTGAATATTTCAATTTATTTGATGATCATAATATTTGCCTATTTTATGAGCATCACAGATAACAAATTTTAATTTAGACGTTTCGTTTATTTATTTAGACACTAACAACTCAAGATCGGGTGGCCCGTTGGCTACGTAGAAAAATTAGTAGAAATATCAGATAGTTTAGCTTTTTCTACGTTTCAGTAATGAAAGTATTTACCTACTAGTTATTACTAGCGCATGACTAGTTTATGTTTTAAATAGTATTATTTTTATTACGTGGAGTAGTTGACGACTGCAGTTAGCCGACGATAATGAGATCACGAAATATCCATCATAACTTTGATTTATCCCACCTTTATTCAAATTAATTAATTAAATAATTTTATTTAATTCAAAAAACACCCTGTATGCTGCCGTTGCTTAATATTAAATGTTTTATTTTTAGATGACTCATAAGAATGTTTTGATGTGATGAATGATTGGTTAATGATGAAAGATGTGAATATGATTGCTATAAGAAAACTGTGTACTAATTTGTTGTTAAATTATTATTAAGTAACAATTCATAATTGCTGGTGACCTTATATTTTATTAAATTTAAAGAAACTGTTTTGAAGATATAAAAAATTTAAGTGATCTCCTTTTCCGTAACTAAAAGTCGGTCCTTTCTTTTATCCTTTGTGACGCAAACGATGTTGAGCGGACCAGCTAGTGTTTGAAAAATGAGACATAGGCTGCCTTGGAACCTGTCTAAGACACTAATAATTTTTGAGTCCATGTACGTGTGTGGGTCTATTATTACAAAGGCAACCTACATGTAACAAAGGAAGCCAAACTGTTGAATGTTTGATTTTCACATCCTAACATAGAAAAAACATAACTGATGTTGGCAAAATTAACAAACGCTTTTTTTTCAATAGCAAGCTATGCTAGGATTTTAAAATAAAACAATTGAAATATGAGTAGACTTTGTGACTCATTTGTGAGACAATATTATTGTAACAGAACTTACCCGATTTATCTTCTTGGGCTCAATTAAATGGTGATGAGATGCCCAAAAATAATTTAAATTATAATTATTGATTATTTCCTCTCGAATTTTGTTTGAAAGTCTCAAAAATACTTTTAAAATAAACAAAATACAGTCTAAACACAAGCTGCCATCTTGTTAAAATGGCCACTGCGCATGCGTATTCGTGTCTTACCCCTAGCATAGGGATGATTTTTGTCTCTTTCTAGCTTATACTGTTGCAAATAGTTTGTCTCTTTTATGCAATGTCTATTGTTGTTCTTTGTTGAAGGCAGAAGGGTCGACTTTCGAAATTCGAATATTAGTTTTGGTGTGAAGTTAGCAGCACTTTGCATGTGCTAATTTTGAACTGTGAAATTTGTTAAAAATGTTGATTCTTGAATTAAGATACTAAATACTAATAGATAGATATATACTAAATACTAGAGCCTATTTTAAGCCAGCCATGGGGGTCTTCGGACACGGACGGGCCTTGGGGGCACCCCGCTGCCCGGGAATGATCTCTCCGCCATTCTAGGCGGAGGTGAAGGTAGTGGTGTGGCGTTGATTGATGACCCCTTTCTGGGGTTTGACCCATGGTCTGGACTGCATCGTTCGAGAGGTTTGGCTTTGATCAGAGCTGCCACCAGCCCCGGCCGGAGTCCTGCCCATTCTGGGCTGTCTTCTAGTCGAAGGCCACAGCAGCGAAGAAAGTGAAGAAAACACATGGTTACAATTTAATCATCATGCCGTACTGTTTTTATCCCTTTTGTAGGGGATGGGATATCCCTTTATTTTATATTTACAATAATAAACTTATGAACTAAACATAGAGATCTATACAAAACAAAATAAAATGGAATGTGAAAAGGAGAAAACAAGAAAACAAAATGAATCATATCTAAAAACAAACCAAAACAAAATTTAAAACAAATTTAAAACACTATTGTAAACAAGGCGTGTATGTGACACATACAGGATACATAAAGGATTTTTTGACCCATTTCAAACCAGTTATGTGCACTTTTTCACTAAAAAAAATTCTAGCTCTTTATATGACTGATGTTTATGGCTACTTTTGCATTTTTTTAATGTATAACATAAATAGCTACAAAATTGCATCATTAATTATTAAAAAAAAACCATTTTAAATTAATTAACATGTTTTTTGTTGTTTTCCAAAACCTTGCAAAAACCACATATGGAACTTGGCAGGCGCAACGACGATATAGACTCATCATGATCACATTACTAAAACTGCCCATGAAACAACCAAAGATCAAAGCAAAAGATCTTAAACACAGGTAGCCAAAAAGGATTACTCAGCAAAATTTCAAAACCGCATTCAAACGCTAGTCAAAACATATCAAAATTTTAAATCTGTTTGCCGACAACAGTCCCTAGTGGCAAGTTAACAGTATTTAAAATTTCATCCCTTCCGTGAAAGGGTTTGGGATTGTTAAACAATTGTCGAGTTGTGTTCATTTTAAATGGATTAGGATTTACGAAAAAAACTGTCACTGTTGTGGTAATAGTTGCATAAGGTTAACTGACTTCTGTGCTATTGTTTTGATAACGAAACAATTTCATTAGAGTATTACTGTGTCTTATTACAATATCAAAATAATATAAGTATCTAAAAATAGAATTCTGATATTGATTACTTGATCTGGTATTTTTTCAGGTCTACCATGATTTTTAATCCTGTTTGTATAATGTCTTTGAATTGTTAATCTTTTTCCAATGATATAATAATAACTAGATTTCGATCCATGATTGTAGAAGATAAGATATTGTACTTCTGATATTGTAATAGATACTGTGATTATGTAATGATAAAATACTTAAAAATGCCATTTTGAATTCCGCGCTGTTGTCGATTTTGAGGGTTTAAAGATGTTTCCCTCGGAAATTGAAGATTTACTTTTTTTTTCAGTTCATTTTAAAACAACGGTTTTTTTACCTACAACTTATATTAAATAATCAGGATTATTGATTTTAAATGTAAAAATAGTAATTGGATGTTTAAGGTTATAATTAAAAACACATTTTGTTATAGCGCCTTTTAATTGACTAGATCAATAAATGATAAATATGTTTCAAATATAATCAACCTTAATACTATAGTTTATTATGCTTATGTTGATGATTTCAACTAAATAGGAACTATCATTTAAAGAGACTTAAAACTATTATTTACATTTCGTCTTAACTTATCTTAGTATCAAAACCCTTAGTTCGTTATTAAATTTTGTTTTAGAAATTAGATACAACAATATCGGTAAAATTAATTTAAAAATGTTATTGAAATTCCAAATTCAAAGATTTTAAGAATGATTTTCATGCGTATGCGCATTGA
This sequence comes from Trilocha varians, assembly GCA_030269945.2. Lineage (NCBI taxonomy): Eukaryota > Metazoa > Arthropoda > Insecta > Lepidoptera > Bombycidae > Trilocha > Trilocha varians. The sequence goes on from AP028259.1 coordinate 4,130,486, forward strand.
TCACAAATTTAGATTTAATATTAAAAACACAAGATGAATATGCGACCAAGCTTCACTGTTTAAAAATCCAAATTCGAATGAAATTTTTCTAGGTCACATCTTGGGTATCGGGGGGATGCCCCCATACGGTGGCATCATACAATGTGTCATGTTCTCCGGTATATGACCCATATTTGGGTGTGACGGAGCTGTATGGTAATTCGGGTATTCAGGCAAGCCCATCTGTTGTCTTCCGTCTACGTAATCATTACCCAATTTGGTAGCACCAATATCATCTAAACCGAATGGTTCTGGTGAAATAGTTAGTTTGCCATCTTTCTTTGCTTTCATTCTTCTATTCTGGAACCAGATCTTGATCTGACGTTCTGTGAGCCCCAATGCGTGTGACACCTCGATTCTTCGCCTCCGTGACAGGTATTTGTTGAAATGGAACTCCTTCTCTAGTTCCAATGTTTGGAATCTCGTGTATGTCTGTCTTGTCCTTTTTGAGCCTTCTTTTTTTGAATCTCCTGCAAAATAATAGTAGTTTTAAAAATGTTAAGGTATAGTGATTCGTCCATTGGTGGGTAAAAGTTGAAAAATATAATGCGATTATCTAAGTAAGTATTTGTCGGCTTACCATTGACTCCTTTCATCCATGGATAATATGCTTGCACTTCGGGAGCAGCGGCCATCTTGTTCTCGGTATAATCCGTATTATCCCCGCCTGCTTGGACCCTCGTCATAGTGTCCTGACAAGACTCCGCGGCACCCATCGATGACTGTGCGCCTTCGCTCAAAGGCGCTCCACCCACAGCATCCTTCTTGATTGACGTTTGATCGTCAACGTTTTCGAATCCACCGTGAAATTGCGACAAATTGCATTCCTTTGCAGATGTTGTTTCGTTATTTTTTTCCCAATTATTGTTTTCCGCGAATGGAGCTTGTTGTGACATTTCTTGTGGAGACAACTTATCGGTCGGGACATAGTAGGATTGATTCTGACTTTTTGGTTTAGGTTTTGTCAGTAGAGCCCTTAGATGTGGAGAATCTTCTCCTTGCGGACTGACAGATTTGAAATCGCTGTTAACGCTCTGTGGTGAACCATAACTTTCGGAAACACTATACTGACCCGGAGAATTCATTGACCTTACATCACTAACTTTTTCCACTCCATTAATGTTGAAAAACATATTCTGCTGGCTGTAATTATAGTTGTTGTATTGCTGTTGAGCGTATTGATTCATTTCTTGCCATTTTTTGATTGCTTCTAAACTACTATTCCCAGTTTGAAAATGACTTGGGTATTCTTGCCAATTCGGTTCTGATTTCACAATTCCTTCAGTTTGGGTTCCGTACAGTTTTTCACTACAATTAGCACTTAACATGTTACCATAACCGTTCTGCGCGTAATAATTTTGATAGTTGTAATAATTGTTAGTCATCATTGGGTATTGTTTATAGTTTTGCGCTTTCGATTGTTTTAAACTCTCACTAGTATTAACACTGTTGTTCCACATTTCACTAACACGACTAGTTGTTGCTCCCGTGGACATGATATGAATGATAACACTACTCAACACTCATTAACACATGCTAATTAAAAGAAAGACTGGACTGCGTGGGAGATGTTTCTCCTAGGTTGACTGTGAAACGAATGCAGAAGTGCATAAAGCGGCACGACCCTAACAAATGTAATACTTTTATTTGACCTAAAAAAAAGTATGGGGTACTTTCAACAATAGCGTCGCCATTGTCCCTCTGCAAAGTTGTAAAACCGTATTCACTGTCTCGTTTCCGCATGGGTGTTACGTATTGAAAGTAATAAATAAGAGAGAGATGGGTATATCCGACACATTTTGGCGTGTATCTAGCGAATATTCTATCAATGTTTACAATGGCAAAATCTCCGATACTGTGTATGTGTGCGTGCGCATCTGTATAGAGAAATCATTGATTGGTGTATTGTAGTGTGCGTATGAGAGGGTGGTATAGATTGATTTTATTCTATTATTGGTTTAGTGTAAAGCCGCGTATGTGTATCACTGTGTTGCGACTTGCATTTAGAGATTGCAGTTATACAGGAGGTTTATTTTAAGATGAATGAAAACTTTCAGCGTGTAAAGATTTTGTTGCACTGTAATTGTATTTATATTTAACACTTCGATTTTCTAGTTCCTACTATTTTTAATCGTTCTTTGATTTGACATTAAATTATCCTCTTTTAAATTGATTAATTTAGATGCACGATTATAGCAGAAAAGGTACCTAATCCGGTTGGAGCCATTATTGTTGGTTTTTTTTTATAGGTAACTTGCTGCCCCGCGCAACTTCGTCTGCGTCGAAAAAATAAAAAAAAACCTAGAAGAACCCGTTGAAAATGCATGAAAGTATTATAGAAAACCGCGAGTGTCTGAATAAGTTTGTATGTATGTAATCAGCACGTTATTGTTTTACATTGGGCTTAAATAACGTAATAATACTTTGCACAGCTTTATTTAAAATAACTATCACTTATATCTCTATAAAATAGGTTGAAGAGAAAACCTGTAATGCTGTAAAGAACCCTCAACTTCCTAACATTGTTAAGGTCCGTGAGTGTCCAGAGCCACTATCAGGTGTTAATTCACTATGAAAAAACCATCGCTAAGCCAAATGAACATAAAGCGAAGAAAAAATGCCATATTGTAATGTCTACAAAAATAATTTCTAGACTTATTCAGACACTCGCGGTTTTCTATAATACTTTCATGCATTTTCAACGGGTTCTTACCACGATATTTAAGTAATTGAGTTGTCTCGATATTCCAACGTTGTTACAAACGTCATGATCACGAGAAGACTGGATACTGCGGGTCGATTTAAGAGCAAACAAATCTGTCTACCCTCTTTCTCGTTCGATTTTGGGTGGTACCACTGGAACTCAAACTAATTAAATATCGAGGTAAGAATTCGTTGAAAATGCATGAAAGTAATAATTTCTATTTCTAACTTATCTACAACTCATATCAAAATGTGAACACTCTGTATATATCTAACGAACATAACTCATCTAGGCCTGCAACAATTCAATCCGGGGTTCGTGACAATAGCACACTGTGAACGCGTGCTGTGACTGCAGCCGGTCCATTCTAACATTCAGGTTTAACTTCGCTTTCGTAATATATTCATAGTTTAATATTATGTAGAAGTCTGAACATGTTGGAGGCAGACTGCTAGACTTTACTTTTATACAGGGTGATTTCTTAGTGAGGGTACATATTGAAGGTTATTTATTACCAAAGAATATCGCTTAATGCCTTAGTAATCACAACTTAAAAATATCTAAAATTTTTGTAAAATGATGATTTTTCGGCAGCTGATGGGTGTGGGGAGCGCAAGATCACTAGAGGTCGTTAATCAACACTCTTTTAGCCGAAATTGTTTATGTTTGAGGTAGTTTTATCGAATTTATTTTTTGTAATATTCCGTTTTAGAACAGAGTACTCATCACCCTCCTGCAATATGTACCTTCTTTAAAAAATCACCCTGTATTTGTATTTAAAAGTAAAGTCTTGTATATAAAATTCATTATAATATATTTTAGAACTAAGGTCTTAAAACGCTGGAACCAGGAAGATAAACTTCACTTTCATATATTTTTACACTACAAATTACAATGTATTGTAGTTTTGTAGTCTAAGTGTAGTCAAGTTATATATTGTAGTATGAAGACCTGAACACGTTCGATGTAAGCCACTACCAACCGCGAGCATTGGAAATCATTTGGGAAGGCCTTAGATGTCAAGCAGTAGACATCTTGTGACTGAGAATGACTTTGGTGATAATGACTGATGCTTTAGCCTTTGTCACAATATGCTTCGATCAAATAGGTATAACTAAACAAAAATAATATCAACTAAAAACAAAAAAAAAACACCAATCGAATATGTTCCTTATTGTAATGCGATAGAGTTCATTTTTCAATACAATTCGATTAATTGCGATGAATTAATTAATTCCAAAATAAATGTCCAGCGTTTAATTTTTAGAGACACTATTTTTAACGCTTTATTCGTAATAATTAGTGTATCTTGTTACATTTTATAAAATAATAAAATGACGTTTCAACATTTTCAACAGTTATTAGACACTAAATAGATAATTAATATGTTACTTTTGCTTCATTTCCAAAGTCAGACAATACAATTTCTACTTTTCATTCATTAATACTTTAAAAACATAAATTGCTGAGTTGGGTTGCAACTTGCAGGGTTAGCAAGTAGCAACTGTCTTCTGAAATTCATTTATGTATTAGGTGGTTTTAAATTTATCTGTAATTAATAGTAATTATTAGAATGTGAACCCATCTGATTTATCTATTCATAGCCTTATTAACATTAGTGACCTTTATTTTTAAGTACCTAGTATCTTTTATCGTTTAATTCTACACTACTTTAATGTGCGAATTTTACGTATAACTAAATCATGTATTAAAAATAAGCAAGTCAGATTTGTACTTGTAAAATGTCGAGTCACGCCACGTCGACAACTACGTGAGGCCCAATAGTACACCTCGAATGTATGTAGTGACATCCCTAATCATACCTCCCCATGCAATGAATACTAACAGCTGTCAAAATGTATGAAATGACATGCTATGTGCTATTTGTTCATTCACGTTCTTTTTTCAAAATATTGTGCTAAATTTAATCATTTTTAAAATCTTGTTAGGTAGGTATTTTATTTACTTTTTTTTTCTAATAATAGTTTAGAATCAGACAACATTGGACATTTAATTTCATTAATTTATTATTATTTATTGATGTGATAAATTATAAAAAGCATAGATGTTGTGTAATTTAAATAATTTGAAAGTTAATACCTCTTGATTTGTGGTAATTATAATATTAAAAAAAAAAAAACTTATCACTGTAGGTTATTTTTTCTCAGAGCATAATACTAATATATTTTAGGTACATTATAGTGTACGTAACATGGCTCTGTTTTGAAAACCATAGATACTTTCTTTGCCTACGAAACGCACGAAACGACTGACAGAACTTGGTCTATAAATTAGTGCATTTTAGTGGCCGTATCGACATATGAACCGATTGTAACAGAGGGGCACAGGACTCGCAGATGTTCAACTAAACCACGATCAAGTTCTTATAATCAAAATTAAAGTTCAACTTTATAGGAGAATTTTAACGTATGTTTTTCTTTATGTCATATTTTTAAGAAAGACCAAACAAGACCAAACTTTTCAAAACATATACTTATTAATCATTATTAAAAACTCAATTTGTATATTCACTTCCCACAATCTCGCTATTTAATAATCGTTTCAATCAGAGTAGGTACTTGAAAAAACAATCAATCATAACATTAATTTCAACCCATTACATTTTAATGATCATTGGGGTTTTAAATATAAATATTAGTTTAAAACCAAACAAATAAATATTTAATAGACGGATTAGTCGTGGCCAAATCTGCTTCAATAAATGTGCCACCAAATAAAAAAAAACTTTCATTTAATTTCACACCGAATTCCAAAAGCAATTCTATCGAACCCTAAGTCATACAACATCTAAAATGTAATAAATACAAAATGAAATCAGTCGTAATTTGGTCTTAATAGTAATGTTATTACGTTCGCATTTTGCTAAACAGTTATACATCATTCATTAAAGTGTCAGCTCAAAACGATTTCTAAAAAATTGAATTTACTGGTTCTTATATTGAAGGTCGTAAAACACATTTTTGTTGCGCAAAATGTTACCTACATTCTCTTCATACTGTGGCGCTGACAATGTACTACCATTAATCTTGCGAAATCAATCGATGGCTTATTCAGAATATTGTATTTGGTTTTGCTTCGGGGCTTTCCGTCCATATTTACTTTGGATCTTTTTCTCTAATTTATTGACGGATCGAAAAAAATATGGACATCTGTTATAATTTATCATGAAAATGTACACGCCGAACTGTTCCTTAGCAATATGCAGTTGGTATTATCAACCTAATAGACAGAGTTTCGAATTAAAGTTAATCAAAAATACACATGTTTTGTATCAGGAATATCACGAACACAGTTCTTAGCAGCTTCAAACATCTTTCATGAAACAGGCAATATCAATTAAACTCTATTTAAATCTTGTAAAGGATAGATACTTAAATTTATTTAGGGATCGTATCAAGACTTATCGAGAAGAGAGAATCTCTGCGATTGCAAATGCTAAAATCGAAAGCGCCACGCATCATCGACTTTCGAAGATTTCTTATAGTTTCAGTACCTATTTCAAAATTTAAAAATAATCCGTCTTACAAGTTTAAAAAGAGTTTTCATCAGAAACTCCTGGTGTCCCAGACGGCAACTATCAAGGTCTCGCCAGCATTGTTCACCTTCACAAAGACCATGTGAAACATTGTTATCTCTATGCTATCTGTATACACGTGATAGAAGCATACGGAGGCGGCTTCTTGTAAAACAAACAAATCTATATTATTTTATTGGGGGTCTTAAAACAATAAAATACTTTCTAGTGTGTTACAAAGCCTTTGAACGTACCGACGGACCATAAAAGCGTATACCTGCTTCTGTTCGCGAAACTTTATGATTTAAGTTTTTGCTAAATTTGTTTACAGCTTCGAAATTTTCGTACAAGTCACGTAGAGGTATTTTTATGTGATTTTTAGTCTTTGTTTGTCCTTGAAAATTATAAAGTGTATTGATAAGATAAGACCGTCAATGTGTAAGGAAGTTGTGGAAATTTTTACGTCTTGTGCTTGTCTTGCGATATAAAGAAATAAGTGTCAATTATAATTATCAATTACCAGCACTTGTTAATCGTGAATGCCTGCTTGAATAAATAAATAAAAATCAGATATTACAGAAAATTATTTACCATCCAGTTAGGGGGCGGCGCGTCGTCCCTCAAAACCCCGTGCTGGGTTCTGGCCTCAGCCGGGGTTCGGACGCTGAGTGTGAGCGGTTGGAGGTTTTAGTGCGGTTCAACTCCCACATACCGGTGATTTCCTCCAACTGAAAAAAAATACCATCCAGTTAGCGTGTTGTGTTTATGTAGATAAATGTTTAAAACTTAGAATTCCTATTTTAAACAATCCATTCGTCTACCGAACATGAAACGATCTAACATGGAATAGATTATCTTAGTAATTAAATATAACTCTAAAAACAAAATATATAGTTTCAAACGCGTGTAACATCGTAAACACAAAAACAATGTACTCAGTCCCGCTTCATGGTACAATCAGACAATCATTCGTACATTGTTTCGTTCCATTATTTTGTCAACTTGCCGTCTGTTGACAGTTAGAGTGGTTAATTTGAAGATTTATTGTTTTCTTGAACGGGACCCAGACGTGTACGGTTCAGTTCAGAATTTGGGTTTTCGAATGCAGTTATTTTTATTGGTTTTTGTATTCGCAGACGATAGATTATTGATACTGTATGTGGCAAGTCTTAGGTCGAATTATTTTCTTTTTTAGCGCCTTGATTACCTATATCGTCCATAGCAGAGAACTGAACACCTGCCGCCTACTTTAAATTGTCATGACGCTATTACACCTAACAAGGAGCGTTAGGTGCAATAGATAAGTGGGTCATATTATTTTAATACTTTTATGACTAACTATTTTTATGACTGTTTAATGATATCAGATCAAGATCCAGGGGAAGAGAGCTGTAGGTAGAAGGAGAACATCTTGCGCCAGTGGTTTAACAAAAGCACTCGTGCTTTGTTTCGAGCTGCTGTGTCAAAAGTACAGATCGCCTTAGTGATCGCCGACCTTCGATAGAAGATGGCACAGGAAGAAGAAGAAGAATGATATCAGATAAATAGCTAGGCATTCAAATGCAATAAAAGACAATGAATTATAATAACTACCAGATTTAAATACGATGTTTTTTAATGCTTGCAAAAAGTCTATTCACGCTGACTGACAGTCGAGTATGTGTAATATGTAGAGGTTGTTATCAGCTTCAGAAACAAATGAAAATTCCCACATCGAAATCCTAAAACAAATAAACGCCAGATCAAAGAGACACCGAAATAAACTTGTACCGAATCTTCATTTTATGACACTCCTTTTGCAAAAACCTTTTCCATTGTTCACCCACACATACACAATATACGCACGATACAATACATGTAAAAAAAGAAACAAAGCGACCCGTAAACATCTTAATTGTAAAACAATTGAAGTTTTCGAAAATAATAAAAAGGTTCGGCGTTTTCAAAGTACTTCTAAACAATACTTTAAAAAAATCTGGGAATGTTAAAAGACCATGTCGATTTTTACTATAGGTGTTTCTGATTCAAAAAGGTACATTTAATAGAACTAATATTAGTCTATTTTCTATTTAATATGGAAGCTATTTAGTACGGCGCAGGACCGGTCGTTATGGCGGGGTTTGGGGGAGGCCTATGTCCAGCAGTGGACGTCTATAGGCTGATGATGATGATGATGATGATGGAAGTTATATAATATTACATAGTTAGTAAGCTACATATGAATTAATCAATAATCTCTTTATGAGACTATTTTTTTTTCCTTATTTTCTCGAATGATTTTAAACTCAATTTATTGTTACCTACTTACTGTACTTCTTAATAATCTTATAATATATTTAAAAAAAACAAATCTATATGTGTAACTAAATATAACGTTAAGATAATATTAATATACATACATACACACAAATGTATGAGATTTGGTAAATGACTTCTGCAAACAAACATTGTCGGTCAACTATAACGCTATCAGGTATAATCTCACCGTAGCGTTAACTCACGCCTTTGGTGACGAGAGAAAGCGATTTTATCAAACTCTAATCACATTGTTTTTAGTTGGTTGATTGCAGAAAAAAAAGAGCTTGCGTATAATACGTACATCTTTTGGATTGCAAATAAATAAACAAAATACTATAATTTTAATTTAATGCCTTTGATTAATTCAATAATGTTTGTATTACAATTTTATCTATAAGCAAAAAGTATTGATTTATTTTTAAATTATAGTTCATATAGGTATAGATTTTAGATTTCTGCTACAGATATTACTGCACCAACACAAATCGTATTAACAAAGCAAATAACAAAATATTATCATGTATGTCAACGCCCTACAACGCTATAGAGAATAATAATATCAAACTCAATTAAATTTGTTCTGAAGGTTGAATGCATATTTTTGATTTCGTTTTCTTTATTAGACTATGAAATTATATCTCTCACACTAAGACACAAAATTAAATGTGTGTTACAACACTGTAAGTGATTTTGAATCGCTATTTGACATACATCATGCTCTTACCCTGCTATTGTCCCTCGCTGCACTATCATTAATCAGAAGTTCGATCCTGGTCTTACAATGGGGAATGTTCAGCACGCCGCGTACGATCCATTAAAATAACAATAATTACAGACCAACTTTGGACCAAAAACATCAAAAATTGAAGTTAATTTACGAATGTTATGAGAGATGCAGTTATTAAATGTTTGTGATTGGAGAAAATTGAGTTGGAAGTATTTATTTACGAGTAGTCGTTTGTCAATTGTATTATAAAAACTGAACCATTAAAAAAAAAGAAAACTTGAGAGGTGTCATGGGACACCCGAATAGAACGAAGTTCCTTTCGATTAAAAGATATCTTATGTTTTTTTTCCTAACGTAATGCGCGATAAGGAACGTGTTTTAAAAGATTTTGATCACAACGCCATCTAGAGATAATTATTTAAAACAAAAATAAGGAACGTGTTTTAAAAGATTTTGATCACAGCGCCATCTAGCGATAATCATCTAGAACAAAAGTGTCGTGACAACTTTTCGTAAGATATTTTTCCGTCTAGCCCCCTTTCGATAACGCGCGATAAGGAACTTCGTTCCAAAAACTGAACCCTTTTTATGTCACTACTTCTAAAATTTAAGTTCCCTAATATTAATGAACTAAAGTATCAGGAAACTACATTATGAAAAACAGAATTCCTTCTGTTAAAATAACTTATGTGTGTCAATATTCTAGTAGTTTTCTAAAAGAACGTAGAAAAATAGGTACCTTCTGATGTCAGTATGTTGTGTATTTATGCGTAATACAGATATATATACAGAAATCTAACTGATATATATATATATATACATATATATTGTGTTGTTCACCGTCTTCTTTCCAGATGTAATAATGTATAATAAGTTGTGAGAACATATTTGGCCAACGGACCACATGATCGTAAGTGGCTACCGTAGCTCATGGACCTATTCAATGTCAAGGGACACTGAAGAGTCCCTATCCATCATAAGAAATACATTATAAATGTATTTAGCTTATTTGACTCGCTAACTCATACACCACATTCAAATAACCTCACATAGCTACATTCTCAATTTAAAAAAAAACAAAACACTATATTTTTAGAACGAAAAGCCCTTTGAAGATTCAAATAAAACTTTGTTTTCGAACATCTTATGCAAATCTGTTAATCCAGAGTTTTCATGCTCAATTTTATTTTATTTTAAGCCACATTTCTCGAATGATATTGTCTCGTAAATCAGTCGTACGGTGTTTTTCTTGGAGCGTCCAAGTCCGCCATGTTTTGTTTAGAATCACGCACACCCTGTCTGAGTTGCTTCAGCTATTCTGATTTACGACACCTGAATTGTTTTATCACATAGCATTTGAATTTTACAACTGATTTAATGAATTAATGCGTCGTGAATTTGAAAATAGAAGTGATGTGGATATTGTTATAATTTCTATTTCAAGATTCTGAAAAAATATAACTAAATGGAAGAATATTGAAGTATATCACGAATGCGATATTTACTCCATCAGTCTATAGAGGACTTACAAGTATCTAAGAAACATGATAGTTTAAATGAAAGGATTAAAAAATTCCACCCTGTATCTTTTCAGTGCTATCAAAAAAAGTATTTATTTAGTGTTCTGAAAATGCACAATCACATAAAAATCAAAATACTGTAATGTAAAAATCAATTTACATTTAATACATTATCGTTGCTCATGGACTCTTTCAATATAGAGACATCACAGTGCTCCCACCTACGCCATACTTTTCAGAACTTTTCCACTTCAAAATAAGGACAACTCATAGCCCTCAGGAAATACCGAAAAGGAGATTAACATTTTGTTAAAACGTCACACAATGCTGATTTAGTAATACTGATAATGGACGAACTTTTTTGTAAATTGCACCATATCCTAATGTTGTAAACATTTGTTTTTAAATGTCACGGACGTTTAGTACACTTCTCTTAACCTTGAGATGAATAAAATGCCAGATAAATTCATATTTTCATCAACTCTCATAGTGATGAAGACAGATCGAAATTCACCGATTGAATCGTTCCGTTTTTCTGAACATCCCTATAATGGTTGTCATTGACATAAAACGCTTGGAGTAGATATTGATACTTTTTACAAAAACTTTTGGAAAAGGCATTGGAAATTTAATTATAAACAATTGTCATGAAATACCTACCACATCTTTTCATGAAATACTTGGTTCTTAAATATATTTTTTTTAGCCTTAGCATCGTCATATCTTTTTTTAATTGTATGGCAATAAACGATTACGGCACACCTGATGGTAAGTGGTCACTAACGCTTATAGATATGCAGTGCTAGGGTATCGATGGGACGTAACATATTCTTAATTAGGATTTAAGTTTAATTGTAGGCAGAAATAACTTCTTTATCAGCATCACGACTATAACAAATTCTAGGTTCATCTTATTTTTAGTTTCTAAAAATGAAAATAAGCTTCCGTTGTAATCTTTGAAATTTTGACAAAAAGCGTGACTTTTTAACAGTACTGTACCAACCCATTACTGCCCACTGTTGGGCTCAGGTCTCCTCAGAAGAGGGATTAGGCATAGTCCACCACTCTTGCCCAGTGCGGATTGGGGACTTCACTTATCTTCAAAGGATTTTTAGAACCCTTTTCCGACATGCAGGTTTTCTCACGATGTTTTCCTTCACCGTATTTAGCCAGTGGTGTTGTGAAAAATTGCACATAAATCTTTTCACATTTAGATTAAGAGGTACAAGCCGGCCGTATTTGAACCCGCGACCTCCTGTACGGAAGGACGCGCTTCGACCACTCGGCCACCACGACGACTTTTAAACAATTTGACTCAAATAACATTAAAAATAGTTCCTACTATATACTACTACTACTACTATGTACCAAGAACGACTCCACCCATTTCTTTATCCACAATCGTTCAAGGGGCCCTGCAAACCTTGACACGACGGCCTATGAAAATGATATCACTGACACAGGAATACACTTAATGTTTCTTTCCTTTCATTGCTTTTCTACGATGAACCTAATCTATCATGTGTAGACAGCTCTTTTGTGCGTATGTAGGTGTAATGGTAATTAACGATGTTAGGTATATTTGTTTTGAGGTTGACAATTTCATACAAATAATGTATTTTTTTCTGCTACTTTATAAATGTAGCCAGTATTAAAACTATGTCAGATCCCTCTTTAAACGAGGTTTAAGAAAAGTCCTGTATGGGTAGGCGATAGATAACGGCCCCTCTTTGCCCTGGCATTGCAGAAGTTCATGAGTGACGGTGACCGCTTACCATCAGGTGGGCCGTAGGCTCGTTTATCTATCTTGCAATTAAAAAAAAAATCATATTATAGGAAGTCTGTGATAAACTTAGAACTGAAAGGTTGGTGTGGTTACACATGTGATGATAAGAGTAGATGAGGATCTCGTTACAAATGTACCTATTTGAAAGAGAAGATGAAGGCCAAGAAGAGGTATATGGAAATTTGTGGAGAGTCGTATGCCAGAATAGGAACAACTGGAGAGAATAAATATGTTACGTCAACATACATTGCCCATACAATAAAATTTAAAGATGAGATATTGAGATCCACATCAATATCGATTGTCTAGCAAGTTTTAAGTACAACAATCAATCCAAATACAAAGTCGTAGGCAAACAGCAAGTCGTCACCTATTTACACTGTTTGTCTTCAAAGTGTTAGGAGCTTGATTTGGCTCATACCCTATAAAATTTTAAGTTCAATAATCAATTTAAATACAAAGCTATAGGCAAGCAAGTCACCTATTTACACTGACATTGAACAGTAGTGGCCCGACATTCGACACCCACTCTCGACTTGTAACTAACGACCTGCCAATCAGACCCCGGCTTAATTGGAAATCCGTGTTTGTGGAACCGCTCCCGACTTCCTAAGGCTTTTGTTAATAAAAATTAAACGTTTTCTTGTATTGATTTGAATATTGATGTATTTGGGTCGGGAAATGTGTTGTGTTTCGTTTGTTTTAGGTTGTTGGTTTTGTTATGGCGTAGACGTGATAATTTACTTTTTTCTATGTCTTTAAAATTTGTGTATTGTGGCGACTAATAGTGGGCGACGTCCTGACTCGCGGTTACGACATTTGCAAGAATCTTCGCATATATACGACATCTCAAATCTACTACAGTGGGCTTCGGCCTGACCGGGCATACACTACCACGCCCGGTCGGAGATCTCCCTTTGGCCATAAGTCCACTGTAGATACCCACAGTGGACTTATGGCCAAAGGGACCTCATAAGTAACGACTTCATTGTGAGCAAAAAATCTAAGTTTAGACAAACATATGTAGATAACCGACCGTCAAACTTCAAGTTATTTTAATTAAGTTGTTACCTATAAAAACATCCAATTGCGACAAAAAAAAATGTCAAACATTTTCATTCTATATGTCAAGGAACACTTAAAAACAGAAAAATAATATATCTATACCTTTCACTGGTCACAAATGATTTTCTGTTTTGGGATATTAAAAAAATGTTCCGTCTAGCGCGTAATGTTCCACAGCCGGCGAGCTCCCAATATTACTTACACTAATGTAGTTATGTATTTTACACCCAAGGTATTAGTAGAAGCAAAGTAAAATTTAGTCTCATAAATATTTTGGTCATATATTATATTAAAGATGTTGCCATGTTGACAAACCAGTAGTAGGTCACTCATAGATATTTTATAATTAGGATGATTAGGATTTGATTAAAATTAAATTTCTAATTCAAGATCAGGCATACGGCTCACTTGATGAAAGCTTCATAATTAACTTAATGCTGATTAAATAAATAGGAATAGTAATAAGGAAATAAACTTTAGGTATATCAAAAGACAGGGAAAAGTTTAGGGAATGTACGGAGGAATTACAAAGATCAGAAACCTATTTAAAAATATGAATATCTTCAGACCTAAATTTTAAATCGCTGTCCACATAGTCACGAGTAAGGAAATCACTGACGAAAACAAAGTCAAGCTCGTCCACGAGTACCTAGGTGCGAAAATATACAAATAACTATGCGAGAATTAAAAACAGAACTTTCATAAACTTAATGAGAACAATTTAATCTAACTTAATTAGACAATGATTACCTCGCTATTATAAAATAGATAGATAGAATAGAAATGCAATTATTTGTAATTCTCTCGACTTCATAAACAACGCCATCTTGCGGTCAATGTCGGAAACACTCAAAAAGCAATTTAACTGCACAGTCACGCCATCTGGATATACAGCGGTGTAACGTTTCATCCCTTCGTAGCGAGGGGTTGCAAAAGAAAATTTGCGATAACAGCGCCATTTTATATGAACTTCGAGCTTTAAATTTAGAACTCATTTTTTTTAGTTGAAAGTTTATTTAAGTAAGTTAAATAATGGCTTTGTTTTACTTTGACAATATTAATCGTAAGCATATTTACCGGCTTTTCTAGCTAGGTAAATGTATGTTAATAATTTGATTTTTTTTTACGTTATTGCATTTTTGTTTCTTTGCCTCGTTAAATATATAAATAGACAGATCAGAGTTACAAACCAACTATAATACGATAATATTATGTAGCAACAGAATTGAAATTAAAAAAATTCAATATCAACCTCTATGCCTCAACCTTTATTTAAAATTTAAATGTCTTGTAAACTTTCATGCATTTTCAACGGGTTCTTACCACGATATTTAATTAAATCAGTTGTCTCGATATTATCATTTTCAGATTATCGAGTATGTGGAATCCAGTGCTAAACACAACAGTCACTAAGGGTTCATGCTCAGAGAGCCTTGCAGATACAGTGAGTGTGGTGTGTCGTGATGTGAGTTCGAGTTCCAGTGGTACTACCCAAAAGCGAACGAGAAAGAGGGTAAACAGATTTGTTTGCTCTTAAATCGACCCGCAGTATCCAGTCTTAGTCATTCTCGTGATCATGACGTTTGCAACAACGTTGAAATATAGAGACAACTCAATTAATTAAATATCGTGGTAAGAACCCGTTGAAAATGCATGAAAGTATTATAGAAAACCGCGAGTGTCTGAATATGTCTTGTAAACCCCTACATAGATATAAAGCCTACAAAGTCTACACCATAGATGATCTCTCCACTTTCTTTTCATCTCCGAAGAAAAAACACGCGAAAACATCATTCATGCGGTTCGAGGCTAGAATTTAAATCACAATGATGTTAGAAAACTTTTGTTCGCGCCAAATGGCGAGCCAAGTGAAGTTTCAAAAGTTTTAATACGTTGTGATGCTGAAGATCTGTGGTAACGAGATGTCGTTAGAGCTCTCCTTGCTTAGTTATTCCAGGGTCGACAGATTTAAAGAAAGGTTCTAGAACTATTAGAGCTGTAGGAAATAAGAATAAAACTTAAATTAAATTTTGGGGTGTAAAATTTGGACTTTAATAACGTTTACAAGAACTTAGATTACTGAACTTCATGCATTTTAAAGCGGCTAGTTCATCTCTATGAAAAGGTAAGCAAGATAAAGTTTAAAGAAAACGGTAAGATAACTTTACATACAATTGGATTGCATAAATTGCCTGTACCAACCCATTACTGCCCACTGTTGGGCTCAGGTCTCAGAAGAGGGATTAGGCATAGTCCGCCACGCTTGCCCAGTGCGGATTGGGGACTTCACATTTCTTCAAAGGATTTTTAGAACCCGTTTCCGACATGCAGGATCCCTCACGATGTTTTACTTCACCGTTTTTAGCCAGTGGTGTTGTGAAAAATTGCACATAAAACTTTTTCACATTTAGATTTAGAGGTACAAGCCGGCCGGATTTGAAACCGCGACCTCCCGTTCGGAAGGACGCGCTTCGACCACTCGGCCACCACGACTATCGGACATAAAATACGCTGGATTTTAAATTTGATTTCTAAACATTAAATATTAACTTAATAATCGGGATACTCACTTTTTCTAATGTATAAAAGAAGCCTAGTCTGATAAGGACTATTTTGTTGAATGTGATCTATAATCTAATAAGTAATTTACATCTGAGTTCGTAGAAATTGGAAATGTATCTAATAGGGGTGTGCGAATAATTCGAACTCACGAATTATTCGAAATTCGCCGAATATTCGAAAAATTTCGAATAATTCGAAAAGTTTCGAATATTCGTCGAATTTCGAATAGTATCGAATTCGACTACGACGACTACGACTATTTTGTAGACATCTAGCCCATTAAAGATATTATCTACTAAATACAAATTCTTGTCCTATTTCCGATGCATCGTCGTAGTCAAATTCGATACTATTCGAAATTCAACGAATATTCGAAACTTTTCGAATTATATGAAATTTTTCGAATTATTCGAAATTTTTCGAATTATTCGAAATTTTTCGAATATTCGTCGAACTTCGAATATTCGAATTTCGAATCGAATTTTAATATTCGATTCGATTCGATTCGAACGATATTCGCACACCTCTAGTATCTAATAAGTGCGTTATGCAATTACGTAAATTTAAAATGTACGTAATCTATTTTTATGCTTACTAAGTGTATCTACAACACCCATACAAGGTAACTAGTCTTTTCTTTTTTAAAATTCCACGTTTGAGACATGACTTTGCTCAATTTTTTTGTTGAGACCAGGGCAAACTTACAACATTGTATAACACCAAATATTTAAACGTATTCAGCCTTAAAATTGTTCATTGCGTTAGAAATACAGAAATTAAACCCCTTTTCTCTCAATAACAATAATCATAACTGATTACAAAACTATGCACTGTTTCAAATCCCAAGCAGGGTTCCGCCATCAAAATGCTAATCGTCGAACTCGAAGGATCTCGGAAGCATTAAGCTTGGATGTTCAGCTGCTCAGTTTTACAGCACGCGTAACAATCCTCGGTTGGGGAGCGAGCGTGGAAACTTTTAATTGGCGTGCCATTAGTGAGGACGGAAAGCACTAAGCGATTTGTGGTGTACGAGGCTCTCTCGAGGTTTTAATTTCTCTCTCACCTCACGGCATGTTGATTACTTGCTTGTGAATTACTGGATTACGCTTCCGGGTTTCGGGTAATGTTTTTGAATTTTTATATTTATGATCATGCAAGTCGAATCATTTGTTTCAGATTTGAAGTGGTCGCGGATGACTGTCACCGTCTTGAAAAGAACTAGCGAAAGAAACTCAGAAACATGAGTGATATCACAAGGAGAGAAACGTTTTCAATGAAAACCTCCTTTAAAACATTAGGTAATAAACTTACCAAAACAATTTAAATCAAAAATAAAACACTATCCAACGAAGACTAAACTCAAAAAGAATATTGTTAAAAGACCCGTAACTCCTAAACTGTCGCTTTTAAAATTATTAACATGTTTATAAAACAAAAACTATTATTACCCTCTTTTACAAAAAATGCAGTCGATTGTTCTAATTATGCGGTCTCATTACCTTGATGGCCTGTAATAGGATGTTATCATGCGGTTTTTGTAACGGCCACGTCGCAGCAATGAGGTGTAGATACCAAGTGCTTGGCAGGCAGTGCACTTTTAAAAGAAAAATTTGCAAGTGATAGGAAAAAGCGATTAGTGATTATAAAAACAGAAAATGTGATGAGAGTTTCTCATTGTATATTTAAGATTTCTTTTTTGAGTAGTCGTTTTACCTAATTGAGCTATCACTTTTGTTGATGGTCTGTTTTTGTAACGGCCACGTCGCAGCAATAAGGTGTAGATACAAAGTTTAAAAGAAAAAATTGCAAGTGATTGGAAAAAGCGATTAGTGATTATGAAAATGGATTAGTGTGACTGTTAAACTAGAAGAATTGTAATTTTATTTGAAAGTTGTTGACGACTAGGTTGATTGTTTTCTTTTTATATAGTCGATTGTATTAATTACACGTTCGCATTATGTTAATGGACTGTTTTTGTAGCGGCCACTTCGCAGCAATGAGGTGTAGATTCCAAGTGCTTGGCAGTGCACTTTTAAAAGAAAAGTATGTAAGTGATAGGAGAAAGCGATTACTGATTATAAAAACGGATTAGTGTGACTATTATTTTTACATGTGATTTAATTTGATTAAATAGTTATTGATTATGTTTCAGAATTATTTTAAGCTTAGATTTTTGTCAAGTTAATTTATTAATTAAATTATTTGCCACAACTATCAAGCCTGACTTAGACCACGCACCAGTTTTGATGCATTGAACTGTAACATAACTCACAAGTAGCTGTGGTTTAGAAAACGATTGGAAAAAACAGTAATATTATGTCCTGTTATAAAGTGCTTTTCATTACCGGTTCGATATCACACATGTCTAACTGTGATAACCCTGTCCACATATTACCTATATCACGTATTATACTAGACAATAATTTCAGTAACGATTTTTGAATCTAAGTTTTTTAAGTTAAGGTTGCCAATTATTTCAAAACAATGCAATGCAACACAACTTTATCAAAAAATTCGTTTTACAATTTCAGTCGCTTAGAGTGAGGCTAAGACCTATATTCAGTATTCAGTTTCAAAATTCGTTGTCGCATTATTCTTAAAAATCAAATGTGCTCAATACGATAGACTAAATATTTCCAATATTATATTACATGTGTACTTTTCAGTATTTGTTCTATTTTTATAAATTTTTCGAAATTGTTTATATTTAATTCTGATCTAAAGCACTATTTTTTTAAATATGTGAGTGATGATGATGTGTGATTTACTTACTATTAAAATTGTATTTTCACACTAACCTTTATAAAAAGTCATGGTGAGATCCGACGTGTTGTCTACTTTAAGTGTAGTTAATTATAATTGTAAAACTTAAATTACAATTAATAAAATTCATCAAGTTTTCTACATTAAACTGCCACGTTAAAAGATAATAACAGTGTTTTAAACCCATGCTTGGCGTAGTTAATTTACCATAAACACTTTCTAATTATAAGAGTACATTTAAATTAAGTTTTCGTGTTGAGAACTTTTATAGATACAGTTGTGACTAAACTTTTAAAGTTTGCAAACTTTGATTGATAAAGATGATATCATAGTGATGTTAATGTCTTTTACATAGAAATTTAAAAAAAGAAATTGGTTGCCTGTAAAGTCGGTATACGGGCGAAAGTTTTACGTGACAACGACTCGGGCATGGTTAGCCCGCCTAAGAGCGAGAGAGACAGACATAAAAAGTGAAAGGCACGCGTGCCTCTCACTCGCTCTCATTATGAGCGCATAACGTGAGCGGAGTGTAACGCAGTTTCTTGAAGTGTCACCCGGCAAACCAATTTATAAGACGTTGTCACGTCAAAATCAAATTGAATGAACCAACTTAACTCGGGAACTCAAACTTAATAAAAAGAGTATAGTATAGGAGTTGTGATAGAGAAGAAAATCATCTTTGTATAAAATAAAACGTGAAATACGTGACGCAGATGAAGTTACAAAGGACATCATGTAAAAAATAATTTATTCCATTCTAAATCAGTCAACCAATAGATCTTTCTTCTCAAGAATGTTTTGAGAATTTATACATATTATAGGAGACACAAATATTAGGGAATTTTCATATGAATATGATAGTGTTACGCTGAAACATTCTCTCGTCGCATGTAATAATTAGGCTGAGTAGGAGTCGAGACAAATGAGTTACAAAATGTACTTTTTATAGGGCTGTCGATATTCATTTTTTATTTAGGTAATGTAGATGAAAGTACTACATGATAACCAGTTTAATTGGAAATTTGAAACATTTCATGGGCCTATTGAATAGGTACCTATGTGTTTTTCTAAAATAAAATATTACATTACATTTCTCACGTTCACAGTACCAAACGTTCTATACATTCAAGGAAAGAAAAATCTTCATCCTTATGTTGTCAGAAATTTCGTTTTCATTGATTTATCAATTTGTACTTACCAATAACATAAGAAGTTGACTTGAACTTCCAAAAAATTCTCATAATAAAGCAACAAAAAATATCATTTAAGATGCAACAAATGCGCCTTAATAATCAATTTTCCAATATCATATTATAATTTGATAACCCTATTTCAAAGTGATGTCACTAACGAGTCGACAGCGCACCGCCGTTAGCCAAATGCGGGACAACCCGAAAATCCACTTAGCTGCCTTTTGCGGGACTCGGAAAAGGGTTACATCAAGCCAGTTACGGATTAAAAGGTTCTCTTTGTTAAATTACATACGATGATTCAAATATAGAATTTCGTAATCCACTATAAATGAATCAGAAGTTAGTGGGTATGATGTACGGAATATAGTATTAACAATAATTTATATAATAACAACACTAGAGTTTACAGATGATTTTTTTTTATTGCCCTGTAGGCAGACGAGCCAACGGCCCACCTGATAGGAAGTGGTTACCGTCACTCATGAACCTCTGCAATGTCAGGGGACACTGAGGGGTCGCTACCTACGACCTAACTTTAAGGACCCTCCTCAAGCCTCGTTTGAAGAAGGACAAGTCATAGCGCTCTGGGAATACCGAAGAGGGGAGCTCATTCCATAGCCGGTTCCATACGATGATTCAAATATAGAATTTCGTAATCTACTATAAACGAATTAGAAGTCAGTGGGTATGATGTACAGAATACAGCATTGGCAATGCCTACAAAATTATATAGATGTTTGAAAGAAGAACAACTGAACATTTTTTCACTAAGAAAATGATGTGATCCGATACCATCATAGTAAAACGTGAGATCCTGAATCATAAATCTGAAATTAAAATGTTTAGCACTCTTTTTATCATATTAACAGCATTAAGAAAAATAGATAATGAAATTAATTAGCGATAATTAAATAAAAAAAGTACCCAAAAACACTAGATCTCGCAAACGATAGTGTATGGAAATGACTAACCAATTACTAACTGTAGTGACATCAGTGCATAAGCATGATGCTTGGTGCAATGGCGTTGTCATTCAAAAACCGCTTCAAACAACATTCGGAAAGAGTCCTTTATCCCTTTGATAAAACTTGTCTCTGGTAATGTAAAGGTCCACTAGGTGCAAACTGTAGGTATACGTTATATTATTATATTGCACTCGAATTTTCTTTGAAAAAAAAATGTTGAATCATTTTCATGCATATTCAACGGGTTCTTACCACGATATTTAATTAATTGAGTTGTCTCTATATTTCAACGTTATTGCAAACATCATGATCATGAGAAGACTGGATACTGCGGGTCGGTTTAAGAGCAAACAAATCTGTCTACCCTCTTTCTCGTTCACTTTGTGTAGTACCACTGGAACTCGAACTCACATCACGACACACCACACTCACTGTATCTACAAGACTCTCTGAGCATGAACCCTTAGTGACTGTTGTGTTTAGCACTGGATTCCACATACTTGATAATCTGAAGACGTCACCCCTGTTAAAAGTGCTATGTCTTGAAATCTCGATAGCTTCTTTAACTATCCTTGGTACGTAACGACGTTCAGAAGATAGTACCTGAGGATTATATAATTGTACCCAGTGATTAGAACCCAAGTCAAGCACATGCTCCACATACCATAATATTATTAAAATAACTAAAAAAAACATTTCAAAAAACAAGTATATTTTTGTGCAATTTTAAAATGTTACAACTTATTTAAAGTTGAAAGTTTGGATTCCAAGTAATTTCGCAATCAAGCTGAGATCATTAAGTTATCATCATGACTCGTAGATAATAACACAAAATTGGTTGTTTAACATAAATTATTATAATAATATTATTCTTATGTAAAAACGAGTTAAATTGAGATGTAATGTATGCGTGCACATTATTGCTTTGTTTTTATTTCAAGATGTGGCTATTTACTTTTTTGAGAATTTATTTTTATATTTTATGCGAGGAGAAAAAGGTCCGACGAGTGTAATCTAAATTTACTACTAAAATTTATGGTAAATACTTTCATAAATACACTTACAAAGAAATCGTTTTCAAAGACAACCGAAATATTATTCGTCATGAAAAAAAAATGGAAACTTTACCTCATGTAATCGGAATTAGGAAACAAAAAAATGCGGATATCATGAACCAGATCATTAGATATTACCATCTATACATAAGTTATCTTATGTTGCAGTAAAAGTTGACGCTAATGACTTTTAGGTAACGACCATTGGCTTCCACTAATGACTCGACGGGACGGCCCACTTTTTTACTAACAATCAGTTTTGGTAATTTACCTTTTTTATACCGTGACTACTGCGTAAAAATTAGAACGGGGCTTATCGTGTTTTGATCTTTTTATAATTTTAATTAAAAATGGCCTTGGATTTTTTGGTTATACCACTTTTGAAATTGAAATTAGTTACGCCTATACAGGGTAATTTCTTAGTGATGGTACATATTGAAGGTCATGGTAGCTGATGGTTATATACGACCAGTAAAAATATTATTTTATTACCAAAGAATATGGATTAATGCCTTAGTAATCGCAACTTAAAAATATCTAAAATTCTTGCAAAATGATGGTTTTTCAACAGCCAATGGGTGTGGCGGAGGTGTGGGGTGCGCGAGATCACTAGAGGTCGTTAGTCAACACTCTTTTAGACGAAATTGTTTATGTTTGAGGTAGTTTTGTCGAATATAGATTTAAAAAAAAAATGTATTTTTACCTATTTTTTGTAATATTCCGTATTAGAACAGAGTACTCATCACCCTCCTGCAATATGTACCTTCTTTAACAAATCACCCTGTATACTATTAAAGTTGAGTAAGCTTCATGAACTTTGAATTTTAAGTTAGACAAGATCTCTTGTAGAAGATAAGCTGTAAATATCATAGAAAACAGCGTATTCACACACACATTTATTTCTGAAAAGCCTTCTTCTGTCCATTTCTGGATTCCGGTCCTTTTAGTAGAGGAATCTGCCCACTACGTTTACCTAATGCGAGTTGAGGAAATAATATTATATTTTTGAAGAACGACTGAACTGTACCTATACCAATCCATTACTGCCCACTGTTGGGCTCAGGTCTCCTCAGAAGAAGGATTAGGCATAGTCCACCACGCTTGCCTAGTGCGGATTGGGGACTTCATATTTACATTATTTACATTACATTATTTAGATTTACATTAAATTATTTTTAGAACCCTTTTCCAACATGCAGGTTTCCTCACGACGTTTTCCTTCACCGTTTTTAGCCAGTGGTGTTGTGAAAAATTGCACATAAATGTTTTTCACATTTAGATTGAGAAGCACAAGCCGGCTGGTTTTGAACCCGGGACCTCCCATTCGGAAGGAAGCGCTTCGACCACTCGGCCACCACGACTGAACTAATTTGGCTTAATTCTTGAAATATTCGTAGAAGTAGGTACAGGGAACGTTTAAGCAATGAGAAAATTGTCATATATGACGCAGACGAAGTTTCGCGGCCAGCTAGTACCGTTGTATACTTTAAATTGACCAACATTTCGGAAACATGTAATCTAACATACTTCCCATAACGAATGAGACACCCATGGCTGCTTCAGCAACCGTGTACAGATGCAATTGTTTCAAAGTCATTCCGATTCGGTACGCATGCGCAACGATTAGTTACCGTCTCACAGTCACCGTTCACTACTGCCTTTCTAATCTACATCAGGATTGTCAAAACAAATTTTGAAATTGGAGCTGGACGTTGAGAACACGGTTGACATAGATTAGGCTTTACACTTTTTGGTTGGGTTGTAGATTACTATAACTGCTGAAGAAAGGTTACTTTTTTCTGTGGTATATTTAAAGATTTTTGGGATAATTGATCTCTCATTCTTCTTTTCTTACTGAAATGTGATTCATGACAATCAAAAAAACTTGAGAGGTTTCAAGGGACACCCGGATTGAACGAAGTTCCTTTCGATTAAAAAATATCTTAAAGTATATATTTTTTTCCTAATTCTTTTTTTACGCGCGATAAAGAACGTGTTTTAAAATATTTTGATCACAGCGCCATCTAGCGATAATCATCTAAAACAACAAAGTGTCGTAACAACTTTTCGTAAGAATTTTTTCACAACGCGCGATAAGGAACTTCGTTCCAATTATTTCTATAAAAGAATTAAGTATTAGTACAAGATATATTCTGAAAACACTGATTTTCATAATACCAACAACTTTTAATTTTTTTATTTATAATATATTAACCATCGAAATATAATATTAAAGGATATTTTATTTCCGTACAATTTGTAACTCATGAACTTTAGCATGCTTTAAAATCTAACCCTGAAAGCCCATTACTCTTTAAGCCAACACTCTTCGCGGAGGTGCTCATATTTATATCAAAGAATAAAACAGAAAATATTTTTCTATAAAAAGGATGAGAATATGGCTTATAATATGATTTTTAAAATAACTTCTTGTATGTTTTGCTGGTGAAGTTGTTTCTACAACAAGTAAAAGGCTAAGCGTGTGAATATTGTTAATGCTATATTAAGAAAATCAGTAACTTATTGTAGGTTTACCCAAATATTATTTGGACACATTATTTTATTCTGACAATATCGTTTCTTTACGTCTGTTCTTTATTAACTTTTAGTAGTAGTAGCTTCATTCATACTTATAGCACCTACATAATATTACGTGAGTTTCCGTCTAAATCGATGTACCTATGTTTAAACATAAATATTTTGATAATAACATCAAAGGAAACATGATCCTTTTGCCTATAAGTTTTATTTAAAAAGTCTGGTTTCAAGAATAGTTTTCTTAATACAATAATTCCCATAACCCCGAAAACCCTCTTCCGTGATTCAACTTTGATACCCCATCGCTTGCTTCTCAGAGGCTTACATAAAAACCTTTCCCTACAAGCTACAAGCAGTCTTTGGGTAAACGTGTACCCCTTACCAATACATCAACATTCTCGCGTCTCTGATGAGAAGATGATGACCGTAATTTGCGACGCACCAAGACGTCTATGTCTCGAGTTTTTCACTGAGCTCAGGTATCACCCGAGTACAAAATTACATGTAATTTATCGTCTGTACACGGGATAAGAGCGAGTAAATATGTTATACCTTAAAAATTGTTGGGTGTAATTATTATTTTTATATGAAAGTGTAATATTTTAGCGAATATAATCAGGTTTCGCTCACTTACGTAAAAAATTACGCGCGATAAGGAACGTGTTTTAAAAGATTTTGATCACAGCGCCATCTAGCGATAATCATCTAAAACAGATAAGGAACGTGTTTTAAAAGATTTTGATCACAACGCCATCTAGCGATAATCATCTAAAACAAAAAAGTGTCGTGACAACTTTTCGTAAGATTTTTTTCCGTCTAGCCCCCTTTCGATAACGCGCGATAAGGAACTTCGTTCCAATAGCTTTTGTCAACTTACGCAAAACTATTGACAATATTTTATTACGCTGATGGATCTATTAATATCCTTATCAGTTGAAAAACATCATAATACTCAACATCGAAATACATCGTGAACATAATACGATGCAAATGGAAAACCAATACGGATTGAAAAATCTGATGCCTGAAACCGATGAAATATTGGATACTATTGTGTCACATAAATTAAGCATTCATTCGACTGTTTTATATGTAAACTTATATAAAACTGCCGGACACAGCTTTACCGATTGTTTATTCTACCTTTATACCGATTCCGACACGCCGATTTCGTGGTTTTATACTATACGCCATTTACCATAATGACCATTGCAACTTAAATACTGTCATTCGAAAATCAACTTTAGGCTGTGTAGTTTAAGACAGGTATTTGCTGTATAACATAACATTAACGATATTTTAATTGAGTCGATCCTGACATGGAATAATGATTGGATGTAACATCGATTTATTTTGTGTTCCCGTTCCTGATTGGCGGCCACGATAAGTTTGTGTCTATCTGGTAATGTTTTTATAATAGCCATGTATTAAAATTTCCGTCCGATTTCGTAGCCGGTGCATCGGTACTGGTCGAGACAACACTTTGCTTCGGTGCTGGCATACGTGTTGACCGGAGACCTAAATCGAAGGTGGTGCGATATTCGATTTTTACGCTCCCAATCGCGACTAGTGAGTGTGCCCTGTCCCTGCTGCTGTCCCGGGACCGCCGACTTCGACGATTCCGGACAGCGTAGTAAGGGAGCCGGCGTCACAGGTGAGTGGAGACACTTTTATTCTTTAATTAAGTGCATTTACGGGTGGTAGTCTTCACCCTGTTGTAGCTGTGTCCCTGTTTTATCGTTCCATGATAAAATTAGGGACTCCAGCGCCACATTGAGAGTTGCCTGACTGTGTCAACCCCCTTTACCCCCCCTGCAGGGGGGTGAGGTTAGCGAAAGACCCGCACTGTGCTTCCAGGAGGTTCGAGCCCTCCTCTAGTTGTTATTTAATTTTAATTAAATATAATTAGGCTTAAGTTAGAATAGGGACCTCATGGGACCTGCCTAACAGTAAGTGGTAGCCATAGCCATGCCCGGGGGGGACTCACCCCCCCTTGTTAGCACCCCCGGCCCGCCCCGCAATGCTCGCGGTGGTCGAAAATCGAAGAGGATCGTTGTACAACGAGACCTCTTCACAAACCGTATTCGGGAAGTGGTTCCCGAAGCTCAACCGGGTTCGCACAACCCGGTAGTAGATCTTCCCGCTCCTCGGGCAGGACCCTCCTCTGAGGGCCAGGGGGCAGGGGGCATCGGATCGGGGGAAACTGTGTTTTCCTTGCCGACCGATGCGCCTATGCCAGCCAGGCCTCAGAGGAGGGCCCGATCCGACTCGGATCCGGTCCCGGAGGACAAACGTCCTCGAGTAGGCCCTTCCTCAGCCACTCTCGAAATAGAGAGGGAGCTGAGGGAGTTACTCGGAAGCTCCGACAGCGAGTACGCGTCGGATGATTCCGAAAATTCTACATCAACATCATCATCGAGGGGGCGGGGCCTCGCGCATCTCTGCGTGCCGTCCCACCCCTCGACCACGCCCATCTCGACTTCCGGGAGCAGGCCAGTGCCAGCGGTGCGCAGGCACCGAACGCCTCCTGCTTCACCCACACCGCCTATGTACTCACCGATAACCGGCGAAGAACCGGCGCCACTGTCAGCGTCAGCCGCCGGCCAACAGGTAGGTCTAGGCTTACTCGACTCGACCCGATATGCGGAGATCGGTGGAGGCCCTTCGGGGTACGCGGACGCGGCCAGTCAGCCCGCGTCGCCGCGCCCGTCTTCATTGACGGCTCCACCGGCTCCGCAACGCCAACCGCAGCCTTCGCGGCGCGCCGCCGCAGCCGCGGCGTCAGCGCCAACCGCAAACACGGCCCGTACCAGCGTAAACGGAGCCAACAAGGGGGATCTAGACTTACGTCGACATCCCCCAATCGAAGTGCAGTCGCTCCCCGACTGGCCGCGGCACTTCGCTATACTCAGGGAGCGACTAGGTGCTGCCCCGAACGGCAGAGCAACCCCGGCCGGTGGATTTAAGTTCCACCCGGCCTCTGTCCGGGAGTTCCGGACCATCCAGGCCTACCTGGTGGAGGCCTCGAGGGAGACCGCAATTTCTTGGAATTGCTGGTCTCTCCCCGAGGACATACCCGCCAAGGTGGCAGTCCGGGGACTCCCGGGCAATACCGATCCGGCCGTGATTGCCGAAGCTCTCAAGGAGCTCGGCTTTCCGGCACGTTACGCCAGAGTGGTCCTGGCAAAGAGGGGTCGACCATCCAGCGTGTTTTACGTTGAGCTCGACCACCTCTCCAGGGAGGAACTCGCCCGGCTTTACAGTGTAGAGGAGCTCCTCTACCTGCCGGGGGTGGTAGTCGAAGCCTGGAGGCCCAAGAAAGGTCCTGCGCAGTGCCACCGCTGCCAGGCCTTTGGGCACTCCAGCGTGAACTGCCACCGCGCGGTCCGCTGCGTACATTGTGCTGGCGAGCACATAGTAGCGGACTGCCCGAGGCCTCGGGATGCCCCACCGACCTGCGCCAATTGTGGCAAAGGCCACGCCGCCAACGACCGGCGCTGTCCGGTCTTCGTGCGGAGGGCGCGGGCCACCGGTGCGGTCATCCCACCACGAGTGCCTGAGCCGCCGCGCTCCGGCGACCCTCGCCTGAGACTACAGCCTCAACCGCAGCCGCGGTCAACCAGACCGCAGCCAACACCCCGGCAATTACCGGGTACTTCTGCCCCCGGCCCTCAAATAGAGGGAACGACCAAGAGGTGGAAGGGCAAAGGGAAGGGAAAGTCTTCCCGACCCGCGCCCCCACCTCCCTCACAGACCCCTTCGGTCCCTGCAGACCCTCAAGCGACCACGCTCATGGCGGAGGCTAACGCCCCCCGTGAGCAAAGGCCGCCAAAGCCCAGACCCCGCGAGAGGGTGACGGCCGATGCCCAGACGGCGAGGCTTCCTTCTTCTTCCTCGGCTCCCGCCACCCAGGTGGGAAGAAGAAGAAGAAGAAGAAAAAAAAAAGAAGCCAAAGGGTAGCCAACCTGCGGCGGTGGGTGCACGAGCTGCGCAGGAGCAGCCCGTGACCGCATCAACTTCGGTCCCTTTGCCTCCTCGGCCACGACGTGCCGGAGAGAGGCCTGTGTTGGAGGCTGTAGCCCCTCCACAGACGCTCCAACACGAACCAATGGAGGTAGGGTCAGTGCAGACCTCGACGGGGGCTCCGTCAGCTGCCACCCCATCCCTCCGCACGACGGTCCAGCCTCGAGCCCACCCACAGCCTCAGCAGCGCGACGGAGGGATAGCCCCAGGGCATCCTTTCTCCGCCGCAATGCTGCTGGAGCTGTGGGAGAGAGTGTCGGAGGCGATCCGCGAGTTTATTCGCGCGATCGCTTCCCTCATAGCCCCCCTCGGGGGACTAATATCGGGATTCGGCCCATTCGTCCCGCAGCATGGATAGGGAGGAGCTGCGGGCCATATATTGGAATCCCGGGGGGGTCCTCCCTAACAGGCTGGACCTCATCCGTTTAGCCCAGGAGTACAGACCGCATGTCTTGCTCCTGGGAGAAACAAAACTTAGACCGACTACGAGGTTTGTGGTGCCTAACTACATCGTGTACCGAAGGGACGAACTGACCCTGATGGGTTGCCGTTCAGGGGAACGGCGGCTCTCGTCAGGAGGGATGTCGTGCACGATGAGTTAGAGCTACTGAGCTTCACCGACACCAGAACGGTGGGGGTGCGAGTGCAGGTATCGGGGGTCGAACTGCGGATTTATGCCGCGTATCGTCCCCCGGGCTACTACCTCGAGCCGGCAGACATTAGACGGGTCCTGGACTATGACCGTCAACCGACATTGATTCTGGGAGACCTCAACGCAAAACATACTGCGTGGGGCTCTCGGACTATATCGATGGCGGGGAGACGGTTGATCGATGATGCCGAAAGGGGGGACTACTGTGTGGTCGGCCCCAATGAACCAACGCACATCCCGTACACGGCGAGTCATCGTCCGGATGTTCTGGATGTGTGCGTTCACAAGGGGTTACGGTGCCCGATTAACATCGAGGTACTGTACGACATGGGTACCGCTCACCTGCCGATCTTGGTCACGGCGAGTTTGGGGATCACCCGTGCCGCGGCCCCCCCCTTGAGGCCCAGGGTCGACTGGGAGGCTTTTCAGTCTTCGCTAGTCGACCAATCACCGTTCCAGGATCTGTCTACCCTTGATGACGTCGATGACGCGGCCGTCCGCCTCACTGATTTCATCAGGGGAGCCATAGACCAAGCGACGACTATGGTGCCCAGCAGCGGGCCCAGATGCAAACTCCCGGCGTCGATTGAGGCGTTGATACGTCGCAAACGGCGTCTGCGGAAGCTCTGGGCGACCACCAGGTGTCCCAGGGTGAAGCGCGAGCTTAATGCGTTGGAGGAAGAGGTGAAGACGAAGGTCCGTGCCTTCCGGGGCGAATCCTGGGAGGAGCACGTGAGGGAGGCTGGTGACGACCGCACCATGACCTCGCTTCACAGGATCTGTCGTCGCCTCTCCTCCAAACCTAGCCCTGTTTATCCACTTGTGGATGACCAGGGCCTAAGGTGCTTTACGCCGCAGGCTCGCGCCGAAGTCCTGGCTGGCTCGCTGGAAAGGCAGTTCACTCCGAACGCCTCGGTCCCGGAGATGGCTCACTTCCACCGTGTCTTGGAAGAGGGGGTTACCGAATCCCTAGACCCTCGTCTCCCGATGCCAGTGCTTGAGGAGGATCAACTGATCACACCTCGCGAGGTGTATCAGACGATCAAGACCCTCAAGCGCCGTAAGGCTCCCGGGGACGATGGTATCCCTCCCATGGCACTACTATCTATCCCTTCCAACGTTCTGGCAAATCTGTCAGAACTCTTCAATTCCATTCTCCGCACGGGTCACTACCCACGGACCTGGAAAGTGGGTAAGATCATCGTCTTGCCCAAGCCCGGCAAAGATAGGCGTCAAGCTTCCAGCTACAGGCCCATCACCCTGCTCTCGCACGTCGGCAAGTTGTTTGAGCGGTTGCTCCTGAGGAGGATATCTCCGCATATCCACCTCAGACCGGAGCAGTTCGGTTTCAGAGCAGACCACTCGACGACTCTACAGCTAGTCCGTGTATTGCATCACCTTGCGGACCAACGTAACTCCGACCGGTACACGGTCGCAGTCTTTCTCGACATCGAGAAGGCCTTCGACCGGGTATGGCACGGGGGGTTGGTCAGCAAGTTGCAATCCACCGGCCTACCTCATGCCTACTGGCGACTGCTGGGGTCTTGGCTGGAGGGGAGATCCTTCTTTGTCGCGGTCGAGGGGTGCAAGTCGTCTGTGCGCCCCATAACGGCCGGGGTACCACAGGGTAGTGTCCTGTCCCCGATCCTATACGCCCTCTATACCAACGACATTCCCACCCTGGAGGGGCATCTCCGTTGGTGGGAGGAGGATGTGAAACTGGCCCTCTTCGCAGACGACTCGGCCTATTTTGCATCCTCCAGAAGTGTTAAACTTGCCATCTCCAGGATGCAGAGGCTCCTGGATGTTCTGCCTCCATGGTTGGACCGGTGGAGAGTCTCGGTCAACGCGGGTAAGACCCAGGCCCTACTCTGCGGTCCGACCCGCATCAGAGTCGTCCCCCGTCACAGTCTTCGTGGTGTGGATGTTGAGTTTAGACCCACTGTTCGGTATCTCGGGTGCGAGATAGACCGTTCGCTTCGCGCGAAGCCTCAGGTCGATCACGCGATTGGCCTGGCTCGCGCGGCGCGGTTTGTCTTGCGACCGATTCTCGCGTCCGCGTTGCCGATCAGAACTAAGCTCACTATCTACAAGACTTATATCCGTCCACGTATTACGTACGCTGCTGAGGCTTGGTATCACCTCGCACCGCCGTCCCAGTGGAAAAGGTTGCAGGCCCAGCAGAACCTGTCCCTCCGAGTCATCGTCGGAGCAGGCCGTTACGTGCGTAACGACGTAATAGCCCGGGACCTTGAGGTGGAGTCGCTCGAGGAGTTCATCGTCCGGCTCGCCCGTAACATGTACGAGCGGGCCGACCGAGGACCCCACGAGCATCTCCGCAATATAGCTCCCTTGCACGCCAGGCCGCCTGAAGGTGCGGCGTTGCCAAGGGAGCTGCTGGGTCCCCCGAGATTCCTCGGAGTTAACTACCCTACGGCGTAACAACGTTGTAGGATATAGGCGATCCCCTCTACGTGACTGAGACATTGTGTCGTCCGTCCCGCATGTTTGTCTGCCCTAAGATGGAGCCCACGGGGGCTACCATCACCCTCCCGGCAGGGAGGTGCGACCCCGCTCCCCGTTAGGGAGCTGTTCCCCCTTCAGGGGACCCCCCACGCTTTAGTGGGGGCTTGTTTTTATTTTTATTTTTATTTGTAAGCCCCCTTATGGGGCTTGTATACCCCCCTCAGGGGTTTGGGTCGCCCAGACTAGGTCTGGGGACCTCTTATAGAGGTCTGGGGCCGCGGAACGGAGCCGCGGACTTGTCCGGGACTCCGCCCCGCGTCTCCGGGTCCCACTCCCCATCAGGGAGTCTAATATCTCTTGAGAGATATGTGTCACCCCGCCTAACGGTGGGGTGACAAAACTTTTAAACCCTCTTATCCCCTTCCGGGATCAGTCAATCCCCCTTCTGGGGATAGGACTCCCAATCGGGGGCCCTTTTTGTACTGCGGACCTTGGTCTGCAGTCCCGTTCCCCTTCAGGGAACGGCCGACCTTAGCACGGGCCTTTCCCTTCCCACGTTTTCGTGGTGTTGTCGTGGGAGGGAGGGGCCCGCGGGGGCTGGACGGGGCCCAAAGGCCTTTGTACATATTTACTTTTCCTCTTACATTTTTCATCTTTTATTTTCATTCAATTAGTCATTTTTATTTTTTATTTAGTACAGTACAATAATGTTTTAAATTTTGCTTTGATTTGTTTTTATAGTCCATTCATTTTGTTTTCTCTCTTTCATATTACATTTTATTTTTGTTTTGTATAGATTTTCTTTTTATTTTCCGTGTTTAGTTCATTAGTTCATAAGCTTTTTCTTTAATTGTAAATATTTAATAAAGGGTTTTCCTACCCCCAAAAAAGGGAAAAAAACAGTAGGGCCTGATAATGATATTGACTTAAATCATCAATTAAAACGTTCTTCTTCGCTTCTTCGTTGTTGTGGCCTTCCGATCCAAGACTGCCCAGAATGGGCGAAGACTGGGCCGGGGCTGGCGGCACTAAAGAAGAAACAGTCAATCCAGAACGAGTACCAGTCCATGGGAATACCCCAAGAAAGGGGATCTACAAACATACACCACACCACTACCTTCACCTCCGCCCAGAGTGGCGGAGAGAATGAGCCCGGGCAGCGGGGTTGCCCCAAGGCCCGTCCGTGTCCCCCTGACACGAAGACCCCCATGGCTGGTCCGATTTCGTAAATTACTGTCACGTGAAGTCGGATGAACCGGCTTTTTCCGGATAACGACACGAAACTGTGCATCGAAACTTTTGTTTTGAAACGTATTTAAATTCTCATCTGCGTTTTTGTGGATATTCGAAATCACGCGATGTTGTACGTAGTAGAGAAAATATAGTATTTACTAACTAGGTGTAAGTCGACCGGAAAATTTTACTCTTGCACAGAAGAATGCAACCACTCGCTCGTCAAGACTTTTAGAACTAACAACTACGATCTCATGAAAACCTGTAGTTTGATAAATTTTGAAGAAAAGTACCTAAATTAGGATTTCGACACCTATACTCAAAGCTTAGATTCTATGTTGTTATTTATTTATGAAATGAATATTTTGAGGTTTCTCGCATTGCGAGTTCCTATTAAGCCATGATAATCCCATGAGGTTTGACCAGATTCACCCCTAATAAGTTGGCTCTTGATAAATGTGAGGGAATCGCCCTCCGTCATCAATCAAAGCACAATGAGGCCTTAAGCCTTAGATAACAATAGGAGCACTTGAAAGTCTTAATTGCCTAAATAGAGAAGGTTCTCTTTTGGAGCAACTTTATTGTGATAGAGGAATTGAAAGACTACCTTTTATAGTTCGTCATTTTATTATCGTGCTTGACCCGAAAAATCTGAACTATTTGGCAATTTAAGAGGAAAAATGATTAGTACATTTAATTATCGGAATTGATTGTTACCATTCTAATATTAAAGACGCTGAAAACTTAAAGAAAATTGTTCATTGTTCTAGATTTTTTAGTGTCAAGAGACTTTTTGACAGTATTTTCGGCCCCATCCATTTCGATCACAACACCACGATATAAAGCTAAAATTCACAAATCAAATATTGAAATCGTAAATCAACAATCTCTAATCGGAGTAACCTGCGTATTCCCCGCACCTCCACATGACGACAAGACAAATTACTTACTCCTATCTGTTAATTAAGATTTTCGCGACCTCTCACGTGCTGACGGATGTCGACAATTTAACTTTGAATTGCTGCAAAAGCAAGAATGTTCCGAATGAGAGTGAAATTGAAGATGTAGTCAGTCAAGAAGGTAAAGATTTCGTAATGGCGATCATCGGTTAGGTTTATAAATTAGTTTTTTTAAATGAATTAGGATTAAGCAGTGATAAAGCAAAGTGAGGCATTCAGGAAATGAAAAGTAAATTTTCTCAGAGATTCATTTTCGATGGGAGTTTCTATTAGATGATATTAAACATTTCATTATTTTTTAACTCCGAACAACTCACTATGTCTAAATCCATGTCATTATCTGGAACTCTAAAACACGATTTCCTACCGTAGTCACGCACAATACTATTCTTATACAAAACTTTGTGGATAATAAACAGATGCGGAAGCTGCGAGATCAAATTACATAAATGGGCAGTCGTGATATAATTTACTTAAAGAACCCTTTCTCAGGCATCAATTACTAATAGTATATCGGAGGCAACTTCCATTAAATAGCTGAAATTACATGTTTACCAATATTCAAACATGGGAGCCGGACAGTACCGAGTGACCTCATTCAGAAACTATAATTATATTCAACTTTTCCTCACTCAATGCTGCATCGAAATTCAAAAGAAAATTAATGGTACCCTGTCGAAGCTACAAAAAAAGTGGTGCAATGAAAAATTACGCGCCAAAATTAGGCGAGTTACATTAGGGTGTTCCATAATTAAACATCAATACCGTTACAAAAAGTAAATAAACAGGGTATATAGGGGAATGGGGGGTCGGGAGGGGCGGCTCGAGGTCTCGACTATGACTAATGTCCCGCGATCCGTCAGTGTCACTCGCGGGCTGAGGGGGGCGCCACGCTCGCCCAGGGTCGAACTAGGTACCCTTTCGAAATAACATTTTCTCTGTTCACTACATAGATACGTATCTGTATGTAAATTGTGGAATTCGTGTTTAGATTGGAACGGAGATAATTGAATGTCCGAAATGACAATCGGTTTGAGGCAGAACTGTTTTCAGGTGCCGATGTAAGGGACTTTCTTTGTTTTTATAGTCGAGTAAAACCCAACCTTCATCAAGATAAAGCTACGATAATGCTATCAAATTTGTGACAAACGTTAAAAATGTTACCGACTAATGACCCCAACGAGATATTTGGTATGAGGCGAAGTTTGAGTTTGATAAAATCTAACACACAAAAATTTAAGTTGTCTGTTCTTCGTGTTTTATAGAGAAGACTATGTATGAACTATCATTTTTATTTGATTATGACAACGATGATTGAAATTCACGATTGATCAAAAAAATTAACCAAGGATTTTTGATTTCTTAGGTCATCCATAAAACAATGATTTTCATATCATGGGACTACATTTGAAATATCTTTGTTCCAATAAAAAAAAACCATCAAAATCGGTTCACAATCGACGGAGTTACCCGCGATCAAACACATAAATCCTTCCCTCTGCCTTTTTTGAACTCGGTCAAAAGATATCCCTAAAAGCCCTCAATACATCCGTCTCTGTTGAGATTCTCGGTCTTTTGAAATTGGTTTCCGCGCGGGGCACAGAGCAGATACTCCGCGACACATCGCCCCATCTCTGGGGCATACCGCGGGCACAATTAGATAAAATAAAAAAAAGAAAACGAGTAATCCCGGGCCAAACTAGATTGCTTTCGGGACGATTTTGGGGCAGAGATTAGAAAAAAACCCTTATTTTTTCTCGGATTACGTTTCAAAGTGTGTACCTACCTAATTGAATAAGGAACATGATGAAATATGATATGATATCGAAAGTGGTTAAGGAATATTATGTGGATATAACTTATGGAAGAGTACCTATCACTCAGTATCCTGTCCTGTCATGTACCAACCCATTACTGCCCACTGTTGGGTCTCCTCAGAAGAGGGATTAGGCATAGTCCACCACGCTTGCCCAGTGCGGATTGGGGACTTCACATATCTTCAAAGGATTTTTAGAACCCTTTTCCGACATGCAGGTTTCCTTACGATGTTTTCCTTCACCGTTTTTAGCCAGTGGTGTTGCACATAAATCTTTTTCACATTTAGATTTAGAGGTACAAGCCGGCCGGATTTGAACCCGCGACCTCCAAGTACGGAAGGACGCGCTTCGACCACTCGGCCACCATGACTATTCACTCAGTATGAAATGAATTAATAATAAAGTAATATAAAATATGTGAAACTAGAGAAACTAATATTGTACTCTTTTCTTTCAGATTTCTCACAATAACTCAAGATTGAAAGATCACATTTTGGAAAAGAAGATTTTGTGTTTGAAGAAGGCACATCGTACCAATGCAATCAAGATCAAGGATCCTCCTATTGAATTAATTAAAAAAATACAACAACTACAGCTGAAACTATTGAAAGAATTTGATTACTTCGTGTTAAAAAAAATAGACAGAAAATCAACAAACGCTAAAACAAGATCATTATTAGCAAAATTCATTTAAAATATCAACAAATTAAAATGATATATTGCCCGATCCAAACATGCACTTTATCACAAAAACAACGATTTATCAAATTGATTTTTTCCTTTAATTTCATCAAATTTATTTCACTCGTACAAAATATGGGCGTCCATTAATTGAACATTTGTACCGCGTACCATCGCACACTTATTTAGTGTAAAACACGACAAAAAAATTTAATATTTTGTGTTAATATACGCGAATTCAATTTGTTTATTACTATGTGACATAAAGTAGGTAGGTACATTCTTAAAGATACTTTAGGAAGTTCATTTATTGATTTATGATGTTTGATTTAAAAAAGCAATATGAATATGAAAACATAATATAACTACAACTAAAACTGATTAATCAATATTTTATAGCATACTAGCTTTTGCCCGCGACTTCGTTCGCGTGGACTTCAGGTTCGTCCCGTCTAGTCTAGTCGTATAGCCTATGTGTTATTCTGATGTATAAGCTATATTGTGGTAAAGTTTCATTCAAATCCATTCAGTAGTTTTTACGTGAAAGAGTAACAAACATCCATACATCCATACATACAAACTTTCGCCTTTATAATATATAGTATTATGATAGATGTAAGATATTACTGGTACTGATCATGACTGCTGGTTGAAACGGAGTATGTATCTATTTAATCAATATTCAATTATGACCCACTTTTATTTTCATGTAAACTTCTACTAGACAACTAGTAGATACTAAAACTTCTAGTAGTAATGAATAAAAGTTGCCATGTTCCACATGTCTGGGTTTCCTTCGATCTTCATTTATTTTGTTTGTATACGTTCGGTGATATACAATAAAACTGTATCAAATACACAGTACTTTCGCAAAAATCTATAAAATTCGGAATAAACAGTTCCATCGTAAAATGAGCCGTATATTTTCGGGTGTAAGTTGTATTTTCTATTAGCGAGGGAGTTTTCCTCCCCGCCTCGCCCGTGCCCCGAGACAAATGACGTAGCATTTGTCCAAATGATGGCGCGGGCGTCGGAGAGAATGAATTTAAATTATCATTCAGCAGTACTAACGTACTACAGTTGTGTCCGAACGTGCCTTATAAAAGCTTATTTCATTTACATTTAATATTCTGTAAAGTTTAAATCTGGAAAGGAATCCCATCCTCGGTGTTCCTGGGGCGCTATGACATGTCTCTCTTTAAGCGATGTTTAAGAAAAGTCATGTATGAAATTGGTTATGGGCAATGCCACTAAATGTCCTATCATTGCTAACTAAGGCTTAGTAGCGACGGTAACTACTATTATATAAAATAGAAAACGAAATATTTAAATACATAGAACAAGAAAGAAAAAATAATTAGGTTTTGCTGCAGATATAAAATGTAAGGATTAATTTAGTATTACTATATTATATTCATTTCACTTTAACGAAAACGAATTACTCAGTATAAGTTAAACAAATATCTTAAGTCACACGATGTATTTACTTATATCGCAATGCGTAGGTGTAATAAAGTGGTAAGTGGGTGGAGTTCACATAAAAATCACTTAGGTTTACTAAAAATTCTTCAAGCCACTGATTTTTTTTTTAATGTGAACGTGTTATACGTTTCGGATGTAGAAAGTAGAATGTTGGTGTTGATTTCAAAAACCTAATCCTCAAGATCTATCATTTTGAACTGAAAGATTGATGCTAAACTTTATTATGATTTTATTTGAATAAAACTTCTATATACAGAGTACAACAGACAGCTACGTATGTCAGAGTTGCAATTCACATTCAAATCAGAGAGCAGACACACAGAATACGTACAGAACAGAAGTCAAGTTACCAACAAATCTAGACTGGTGAAAGACATATGAGACGTGGTAGCCCAACGATTAAACTGTATTGTTCCATGCCGCACTAGGCAAGTTTGGTGCAGCGTTACTAATTTAGCACTTTTAGCGCTAAATTTGGCGGTAAAGTCGCATCTAGCACTTTTAGTTTTTAAGCGTGATTTGAATCACATTTCATAATAATAATAATATGTTGATTGCGGATAATTCAAAATTACACGAATAGAATTATATCCTTTAGGAAACTTTCACTCCTATGAATATAAAGTTTAAAAATTGAACTAATGAAATGTCTGTGTTCCATTTTTAAATATCTCAATTCTTTGCATGTGATAGCTGGCAATGCTTATGTAGAGGACTATGATCGATCCCTCTACCGAGGGTACCATCAGCATTGAGAATAATGAGTTTATATTGGCGAAACGCGACAAATGCAAAAATTGTCACAGCGAATATCAGCATTCTCAGTACTAAAGATGTTTGACAAGTTTGACTTCTTACATTATTCTGTGTATACGTCTCAATTTCGTATTCCTAAACGGATTGTTTGAATCGTTCCTTTGAATTTCTTTTTAGGCGCCCGTTTTTTGGCGTTGGAGGAAATTGAGTAATGCCGCTGTCGCAGATGGCATCACGGTAGATTGATAACGCGGAATGGAACGCTCTATTGTGATGTCTTTTGTGTGACGAGACTACGCTTCTAAGATAAACATGACTGTTTAATTATTGTTGATTTTAGGCTGAAACTTTTGTGTCTTGATGCGGTGTTGAAACTTAAAAGAGAAGTGACAGATTAAAAATTGGGGCTTTCTACTATTTAGCCCCTCTACTCCGCAGCCAGGTTTGCAGTTCCCAGTTGGGGTATATCAGGAGAAGTATGGACCAAATTTTCATTTTGCCTAAAACAAATACCTACCTACCCAAAAATTGGCACTAGTTCTCGGGCTAACAGTTTAAAAAAGCAAGTTCATAATAACGCTTTTATTGGAATCTGAAATGACCTATTGCTGCCATTATTTTATTCTCAAGCATTAAAATATCATTTATTATTAAATTTAAAAACTTCGATCCTGAACTAGACATAGTTTCATTTATCTCACCTTCAGAGTCAGCATTCTACAACGAAATACACCAACATATATTTATTTCTAAATACAAGTGCCTGACAAATGAGTACAGAGACGGCAGAACACGTTTCCCAACTCTAGACCCGTAACAGAAAACAATCCGTGTGCTGTCTAAAGAAAAAAAAACAATGGTCCCGTGATGAAGACGTAGTCATTGTGAACGGAGAGCAAGTCATATTTCACGGCTTTGTATGCCTTTAGAGGTCGATTAATTCTGGATAACTCCATCGCAGTGATGAAACTTTTTTGATTCGAATAGTGTTAACAACGGCTGTGTGGGTTGGTACATGAATGAGGTATCGGTGTGAACTTGTGTGCGTGTTCGAAATGATTTACCAATATTCATTTCCGATTTTCGAATTATGATTTATATTTGGTATTTAATTGGTTTTTGGTGGATTGTTACTTTTATCTCTATGGTTGATTGGTAAAGATTTGTCACCTAAACTACCAACCTCATAATAATGTATCACGTATCTTATAGTCCAGCATTCTATTTTCAGTTTTAAAAATCTACAAAATCAGTTGATCACAGATCACAGAGTAACTAAAATTTTCAAAAATCGTATTCTGCCTATAATCTCAAACTTTAAACTGAACCAAAGTCTCAAACCAATTAATCCAATTTTTTATTTACTCCGCGCCACAAGGGTAAGATAGGACTCCATTAGTTGGACAGGGTTGAAAAACTGCCGACAACAGTTGCCTCAAAGTACACACGTATAAATATTCAATAAGACATTGAATATGTTAATACAGCCTCCTCATTGGCTTGTAGATTGCCGTCTCGTTTTTATCTTATACGACATTTAACTCCGGTAATTCAATTTACTTTATTTGCATAATGTTGTCGAAGAATGTGAGTTTCGGAGATGTCGCTTTACAAAGATTTATGTCGTTACGTATTTACGAGTAAGACATATTTTGTTAGTAACAGTAAAAAAGTTGTTTAAATTGAAAAGCTGATTAGAAATTGTTGATTAAGTATTAAATGTGATTCCGAAATTAATGTAATGGTAATTTGTTTTAATATGAATAAACTGACAAAAAATGTACGGAAATATTTTAATAGTAAATTCTGTTTAATATTCGATTTCATTTCAATATTTTTTATCCAAATTATTTCTTATAGAAAGTT
The DNA here is from genome assembly GCA_030269945.2 of Trilocha varians. Taxonomy (NCBI): domain Eukaryota; kingdom Metazoa; phylum Arthropoda; class Insecta; order Lepidoptera; family Bombycidae; genus Trilocha; species Trilocha varians. The sequence goes on from AP028259.1 coordinate 4,171,171, forward strand.
AATTACTCTTAATCTACGAAAAATAATTGCTGTAAATAATAACAGTTTATTATATGAAATAAACGACTCTATTCCAATTTACACCGCCAATGATAAAACCATTCTTATAAATTTATTCCTATTGGTTAGTTGTCTGATAAGTACAATGTGCCTATTAGAACAAGAGTCTAATAATCTATATTAGTAATATTATTACAAAAGTATCCCTATTAGACCTTACTTAGTCATGCCTAAGCCAAACGCTTTAAATATTTAAAATGCAATTGATAAAGTTCTATGTAATTCTGAATCTGAAGGTACACACCAATTCATCATCATCAGCCTATATACGTCCACTGCTGGACATACGTCCCCAACCTCGCCACAACGACCGGTCTTGCTGCAGGATTGCCAGAAGAACGGGTGGGCGATGAGGCCGAATAGTTCTGGAGTGGCGACCACGAACCGGTAGGCGCAGCATAGACAGACCTCCCACAAATTAACCGGTGACATTATTTATTTATTTAATACTTTATTGAAAACGACAGAAAAAAAGTTATATAAAAAAAAATGTTCACAAAAGGCGAACTTAACTCAATAAGTAATGCAAATGATAAAGTAGCAGGTTTTCGGTGGAACAAAGATTCCTTTCGCGGGATGACTATAAGTAACATAGTAAGGTGCCAATCAAGTTAGACGGAGTTTTAGAAATAGGTATTCAATTAAGCATTAATGTTAATGAAGATAGTCACCTGTAGCCCGAAATGCTAATTTATATTTCGATAGATATAAAATAACATCTTACTTTAATACTTATAAAATACTCCTTTGAGTCTGTCTTACAAAAAAAGCCATAGCAATCTTTAAGCATTCAATTTCTAAACTAAAATAAAATAAAGTAGGTACTCACAAAACGCGACGATCCTTTCGCAGTCGCAAGTGGAACAACACTGTTTCGATGATCGGCTAGCCACGCCTGCGCCTTAGGGCGATTCTCAATCTGTATTACATTTGAAATAATTTTAATGTTGATAATACTGTTCATATTTTCATTAACGCAGAATAGTAAACTAAACTGTTAAGTGAAAGTTTATAAAAGTGTTAATGTAGTAAAATAATTATATTTATTTTAGGATTATTCAATAACTAACATCACTCATAGATCTATGTATGTATGTCTCACACTGGAATTTGTAAAAAATCTACCTATAACAAAAAATTCAACCTTACTTAAACTTCAAAGACATCATTGATCGATTTTATTTTATTTACAGTATTGACTGTAATCCTAAAACCAATAAAACTGAAAGTAATACCTACTTAACAATAATTGTTAATTAAACACACTCAGCACCAATATCTCACAATACATCTCAAACACATTACCATATCACATGATCTTGTAATTTAATCAAAAAATTTAATTAAACAGAGAGGGCAGAACATCAAAGAGATGCACTGTAGGCTCATGAATAAATAAACAAGTGTTTATGTTACGTTTGGCTTAGATTAAAATTCAAATATTCTGACAAGTCAATCTACGTTCCCGAGTGGTATGGTCCGCCCCGAACAGTAGAATCGCCCTGCAGATATTACAGTACTACTAAAAAATTAAGATAAATCGACTTGAGTTGAATGTTTTTGGCGTCAAACTTGTGATATTACTTGTGATAACTTGTGATATGGCGTATTTTAGATAATACTAAATGAACTACTGATCTAAGCATAAACTTTATTAATACTCCGCCATCGAACTTTTACAAAATGATAATTATTATTACCTACTTATACTGTTATTGGAAATACGAATAGATCATCAAGTAATATCCTTAGGAATTATGTAAAACTACGACTTACTTTTTAATTCACATTCCATTTTGACGTTTTGAATTTAAATTGAAAACATCTCCATGATTATAAAGTAATCGACGTTGTCTATGTATGTATGTGTATTATTGTCACCCCTGAGTAATCTGTAACTTTTCAGTGTACTGTGCATATTAAGTACTTTCAGTGCATTTGCATACGCTTCCATTCCGAAGTTCTATATTGGACTGTTTGATTAATATTGTAATCCGGATCTTAGCTTTGCGATTACAGTCTATTAATACTATCCACTAAGACTACCATAAATAATACGGAAAGAAATTACCTTTACATTCTTAAAGAATTTTAACAAAAAAGTATTTACGACATCGAACAATACAAAATTCAAAAACGTAAAAAAAACTTAATTAATTGGTATAATGTAAGGACCTTACCTAACCCCATTTTTCGACCGCTATGGTAATGAAGGATGACAAAAAAAGGTTTTAATTAAAAAATACGACTTCTTTATTAACAGAAATTAAAACATCAAAATCAAACACAAAGACGCCATGTTTGGTCTGCAGGCACGTAGTGGAACACGCACCGCTAACAGAAAATAAGGGACACACAGAAAGACAGGAAGGGCCCGTGCGAGCGAGAAGGCAATACAACTGGCCCTTGAACGACAGAGAAGCAAATAGTGACGCGATGATTGAACGCGCCACAAGAAAAATGATCACCCGTCAAGCGGCGACTGAGAGAAACTACCCCTAGCGGGCGAGAGCGAGAAAGATATATTATTAGTGTATAAGTGAGAGCGAGAGGGAATGTGCCAAAATAGGGGTGACGTACAGTGATGGATTGTGCTTTTCTCTCTAAAGAAGGGAGGGGCTCACAGGTCGTTATGGAAAAAGCTGAGGGAAGTGGGGATCGACATGTGTCGTAGACATCGGTCGAAGCGACGGTGTTTAATTGATTTCTATATGAGCTTAAAAAACTGATGATGCATAACTACTGGTGTACTTACCCTATTACAGGTTGAAGAGAGAGAAAGTAGTTGAGGTTTTTGAGTGGATATCACTATTCAATTTTGGCATTTGCCACTACTACTTTCAAAAGATATACAAGTAAAAGTGAACCAACACTGGCGTTAAAAACACGTAACTATTTACATCCAAAACTGAAGTTTTAACTTAAAATTGCTATTTTAGAGTAACTTAAAAATAGATACTTTTGGATAGAAATTCTACAAATCTAAATGTAACTAAAACAACTTGTTAAATACCAGTTAATCAAGAGTTTCAAGAGGGTGGACAGTGCTGACCCCAAAGGACTTTTTTCCGTGGGCCACCAAAAACGCACCTCCATTGTCCATTTTGAAGGGCGCTTATTGTTTTACGCTTTTGTTGTGTTAAAATTTAAATCCACAATTATTCATAGGATTGTATCGTACGACAATATTTTCACAATAGTCCCTCGGTTTTGCGAGGGTGGTAATCGTATTGATTAATAAATTGTCAAGTTGAATCCAGTGTAGAATTGTTACCACAGATATTTCATTCTATTATAACTCGGAGAGCTCATTGTTTTACGAAACGTCATCAATTATTCTGTCACCTGATTGTTTGGGATGGTATTCAATGAGGTGTCTTCAACATGGGCTGTAGTGTGATTCGCATTGTCTGTGCTGAATTAATGTAGTTGTTCATGATTTATTTTAAAAATGTAACACTTTAGTGATTAAGTTGTGAAGTACGAATTTTTAAATGTATAAATGCATAATTGTTCTTAGTACTAAAAAAACTGAACTTGGAACTTAATTTGCTACAAAATAAAATTCATAACTGTTACATTACATTTAGTTTGAAAGTTTAAATTTTATGTTTTAGTTACTAACTTAACTTTATTTTCTTATCGTTACGTTAAACTTCAAAAGTGCATATTTATATTTTTATCATTGATATTTATTTGCAATAAATCACTGGAATATTCATTAGTAAAGCGTAGGTATGTTGTTAGACATGATTATATAGCTTAGTACTTAAATTTTTAGGCACAAGGCAGTTAAAATACAATTATAAAAGTACAATAATTAAAAAAATGCAAATCTTTATCATTCCCAAACGAAAACACAAAGTTTGTTAGCCTCTGTTCGTAAAACAAATTAATTTATCCAGAAGGAAGATGTAAAAAGTTCCGAACAGCAATTACATTTTATTGTGAGCCATTATATTAATCATCAGCGAAATTAATTTTTCATTTGGACAAATCGCCGAGAGGTTCCGTACAAATGTATTTGGGGCTTGATTGATAACTCGCTGGATAAGAAATCTGGAGTGCTCCGAGCAACATCTGTTTGTGTTCTATCTACATTCATGCCATATTAGACTCTAATTATTACTTAGCTATATCGAACACATTTTTTAATTTTAACATCAGTGTTGTACGTGTAGGTTTGATTGACGATTGTTGTAATTTTTCGCTCGTGTATTAGTGAATTCTACGATCATGTACAAAAGAGCAGTGGACTTTATAGTAGGCATATCTTGACCACAAATTCGCGTATTTATTCGCATGTTCGGCACCGCCTGAATACACAAAACAGTAGCGCCACTTTTTTAAATGCCACAATCTTCGTCATCTCTTTAGAAATTTCTCTTACTCTTCATTTTCTTCATTAACAAATATCTGAAGTCCGCCAATGTAAATCAATTTTGAAGGCAGGATGGTTCATTCTTTTTTACTAATCAAAATCATAATTACACTAACTCGTCTGTACTTCTTTTTCTTCATATCGGTAATACTTCTATTATGAATTACCTACTAATTTACTTAACTACAATGCAATACTTTCATATCATCAATTATTATTCATAATCTACACCAAACTAAGTATTTAAAACTGTACCCCTGTATTTGTAATTGATTTACCGCTCATTGTTCCTTAGTCTCGGCGCATAAGCGTCTCATTAACGATTCAAGAGAGCAAATTGTGCTACCTAATTACAACTGAATGGTTAAAGACAAAATAGTATTTATGTTCAGCGATTTATCACACAAAGAACCGCTGTTTCGGACAGGTAGTGCACAATGAACTAGAGAAACTATATACCAGAATCGGACACCGTTTAGCATACATGACGAATGCACGTCTCATCCTCTCTCTTAAAACAAAAGACGACTAAAGAAGTCGGTAACAATAACCGTTTACGTGCGTGTGCTAATGTTATTACATATTCATAAGCTGTCTTATATGTCACGGACGAGGGCTCGAAAACGTTTTAATTAAAATAAGTGTTGGACATGTAATTTAAATTAATGCATGTTACCTATCTACTCAACTTAAATTACTATTAAGTGAAGCGATTTAGTTACTAGCTCAATATAATTTCAGTGTTATTACGAATCGTTTTAAAAAGAAGATACCAAAATGAGAAACCGCGTGTTTTGGTATAAATGATTAATGTTGTACTTAATCAAATGGAATTTTGTTGACATCGAAATCCATTAAACATGAGTGTGCGATTATTTTGATAGATTCCATGTGAAAGCATCAACACTCCCCAAATATCTCAAAACCGAACAATAGGGACACGTGAGACTCCCTTAACGTCAGAGGCTAATGCTCACCCCACACGGAGGAAGGAGAAGTAGAGAAAAATGCGTATTTATAGCAAATACTCGTACTCAAACAGTCCTACATTGTGTACGAGTCAAATAAATGGCTCTCATTTTTCGTGCTGTCAAAAAAATCTGAATGGAAAAGAAAACGCGGCGAAAAAACGGCAGGCAGCAGGGTTTTTTATTTTATTTTTAATGTAATACTGATTCGGGATGTTTCAGATTAATTGCGTCTTACCTGAGGTGGCGGCAAGGGTGACGGCACTGAAAGAGTTCCGGGACGCTGATCGATCGCACGGAGCAGATTGAAAGGAGAAACGTGAAAGGTAATTATTCATTTGGCGACTAGAATAGAACACTTTTGTACCTTTATTTCGGATTTTTTCACTAGTTTTGCACGAAATTTGCAAGTAAATGCTCGAGGTGACACGCTCATTTGTTTTGTTTGACGTTTGACGTAATAGCGTTCTCACGATAGAATTAACATTTATTTTATTACCTGCAATCTGCATTTAAATAATAACATGAATAACATGTTTTATAGAAGAAAGTTGTGTTCAAAATTATTGCAGTACAATTTAAGAAGAAAAATGTATTAGAGGTAATATACAGTTTTTTTATGTCACGAATACAAGGAAAACAGAATACATAAAGAGCAATTACATTTTAAAGATCAGTTTCACAACATACGAAGGTAAATCTGCAAACTTCTAACAAAACAAAATCTCACATCGAACGCTTTTCTAAACAAAGAAAAAAACAATAGCGCAGTAGCCAACAAAAGCGATCACAAAAAATCGCATGCAAATTTGCACAAAACAGACACCGAAGATCCTGGAAGATTGCACAAAAGTGCACATGTGACTTTGACCTGATTTCGAAACCTCCAAAGGACTACTGACGCCAGGAGCCTTTTGTCTCAAATGCCCTTTATGATTTATGTGACATTTTATGACTTCTCATTTGAATATACAGACTTGTGTCTTGCACATTTTAACGCCCACGGTGATTTTTTCAACTCGGTAATGCTTTTAGCGTATGAATGGACATTTGGTTACCAGATTAGGTTTCTATGAACCGAAACTTTACGTGGGTAAACAACTCGTATTCACTCATTAACTTATATTCCAAATGTGTTAGTCGCGGACAGAAACAATATTGATACTTAACATATGAATATGCCGTGAAATTGTATGGAATATATTGTAGGAATGAGGAAACTTCGTTATCCTTTACTCATATTCAAATTTACAAGACTAAGTATTTTTTCTTTAAACGTTTGCCTAGTTGAAGGTAAGGTTTAAAATATTTCGTAATATAAGACTAAAATCAAGAAAGCTAATTAAAATAAAGAGAGTTGGATAATAGTGTAGGCAAGTTATATCAGTATCTAGTACCTAATTAACAATTTTGTTGAACAAAATATTTTTTACAAAATATGTACAAAGTAAAAAGAAAAAGACGAAGCAGAATTCTTATTATACAGGGTGTTAAAATCCGATGAAACAATACTTTCACAGCAAATAGTATACTTGATGTAGAAGCCATCCACCAAGTCTGGGTTTTCTAGGCATAATATATCATAAGTTATAACTAATCAAAACTACGTGTTAATTTTCTATTAGTAGGAGTTTATTATAGTACGGAACTCTAAAATTGCGATCGGATGCGCCTGTGTGCGTTAAAATAGCATATAGATATAGCACGCTACATGTAGGTCAGGGTAGGATTGTCAAAAGTAATACAAAATAATAATTTGTCAACTTTGTATGGGAAAATAAAGTCATTATCTCCGTTTCAAAAGTATGTGTATATGATTTGAAATGTGATATAGATTAAGCCCTTAAAGTATTGTTTCACCGGGCAATAACACCCTGTATATTATTTGAATAAAAGTAATTTAAGGAAACAAATTATTAACACCTGGATTTGTCCATTAGATGATTCCAATTAAGATTAATAGTAGAAGACTAGACGATATTTACAATTAAGAAACTACGTATGTAAAGTAGTGAACCAGTATGAAAAATTTGATATGATAACGATGTAGTATATTGTAATATAATTTAGTTTTAAAATTTGCCGTACATTGAAACCAGTGTAATTTACATTGACGTTAAAAGTACCAAGATTAAAAAAATCCAAACAATGAAACAAAAAACAAAAGAACGGTCTAAATGAAGTCTTCGAATTATGTTATTACTAAATTGCATAGATCTAGGCGGTGAAAACTAGCAAATTATAGTTATTGAGGAGAGGCTTGTGCTGCGACTATTGCCAAGATGCGATGAGATTGCTCTATTGTGGATCACTTAGCTTATTATAGGGTCAAGAGTTTTATGTAAGATAATATAGAGATTAAAAGGTCGGAAACATTTTATCATACAGTTATTTATGAAAAGTTTTTTTTTAAATCTTGTTTTTTACTATATCTGTGACAGAAACTTGTTCAAAATTGCAAGTTGCAAAATCAACAAAAATTAAGTGATGAAATCAAGAAATTCATTAACAAATATTTTTAAAACTTGTTTATTCAATAATTTAATTTTACAAATACAATACAAATCGATTATAAACTTTCGAATGAAAGCAACACTTTTAGTAAAGTAAACATTTAAAGATTTTCTAATTTCAATTCAAAGTATATACTCGTAGTTAGATAACAATCGTGCTTGGAAACTTGATTAATATTTATTTTTTAAAGGCTCGATGCCGTGGTAATCGTTAAGTTTGATCCCAAAACGTCTCAATACCCAAGTAACGAGTTGGCCATTAATATAGGGATGTATCGCGAGATAACTTTATTCTGGTAGCCGACTGCTTTGTATGCGGCGGTCCATGCGTCCGTCATTACCTTCTTACAAATCTTTAAATGCATACCATCCATTGCAATATAGTCTTTATTCCCCAGTTATAAAGCCTCTGACACGTGAACAGAAACGTTTGGAATCGTATCCCTCTCGCTTTTATCTTATTGGTCAACCATTACTTCTAAATTTAAACTCTTCATTATAATGCCGCAGTGAGAAAACTGGCGATAACAGACAGGCACGTGAATAAAATATAGGTAATGAATTTTGATTAAAGTGTACCCCGTGTATATAAATAAGACGTAAGATAAGAAAACTTGTTTAGATACATTATACATTTACGGCAATAGAAAAGTGATGATGGTAATGACGCCGAGTTTGGAATGTTTATGAAATTTGTTTTTGGTGTCGTGTTTTATATCACTAATAATACCAGTTTATTTAAAGTTTATTTATTAATTTGAACTTCGATCTTAATCTGTTCGATGACGTTTTTAAAGATGGTATTAGTCCCAATGTATGGTGTATGTTTTCATGTATAGAATGTAAATGAGACAAAAAGTTGGAAGAGGAATTTTAAGAAGATAAGTAATACCTGTTAAGGTTAGTTATAGCAAAAAAGTGAAGTTATAATTTATACTACATGTTATAGTGATTTGTGGTGTTTCAAAAAAAAAAGAATCTTTTGCATATACCTACGTAAAAACTAGACAAGACCTATTATTATGCTTCTTCATATCTAGGTGGATGTAAAAGTACTTTACTTTATCCTAGTTTGACAATGACGATGACAATTAAATACTTAAGTTTTATAAAACAACCACTGCTACTAAATTTCGACGAACATGGACATGTAACAGGATATTCGGTAATAGAAATAAAAAAGTAACTATTCCTACCAAAAGTCGATCCATCACTCCAAAAATATACCTAATAAATGGGTACTTATTTTTCACTAGTACATAACAGTAATCTGTCGAAAGATATTAGGGTCTAGACCGTGATTAGGACTTAGGGCACGATCTCCGAATAACGAGTCTGGGTTTATTTACTACACATCAGGGTCATCGCAATTTGTAGCATCGTTATTTAAAAATGACTGAGCTGTTGGCGAAGTGAGTACAAACTCCAATGATACTTTTGGCTCTTATGCCATTGACATAGAGGTACTTGATGATATGTGCTTATATAGATTTTAAAGAAGAAGAAGAGGAGGATATTAAGTAAATAGGTTACCTATAAAAACAATACTAGAAGGTAGTACAAACTCGTCGAAAAATAAAACTATATTAGTGTATTACGCTATGACACAATAACAGGTAGGTATAAAGCAAGAAAGAAACAAACAAACCGATTCAAAACAAGTTATCGTATAATTAGACAAACACCTGTATCGTGCTCGCTAAAAACCCGTTAATTAAAACTTACATCGAACTGTAATCGATACTTTTCACCACGCAAACCGAAATCGATTACGTAGAATCGATACCCATTCCCTAGAGGAGGCCGGGGGGAGACGGCCCGGTTGTCTCTGCACCGGGCGTTGACTAATCGTGAAGCGTCCGCGCGGAATAAGACTGATTGCATCGTCGCTCGCCTATGCCTGCCTGCTATGTGGTTCGGAGCCCTCCTACCTACACAGGCCGACATTATTTAAGAAATCAGCTCGCTCAAGCGGCAACAAAGGGAGTTTTACCGCCCACGCTACGTGTTTTTGAAAGACTTATTGCGTTTCTTTGTAATTGTTCGCGATAGTATTTGTATGCATGATCGCGTTTAATAGTGCCTGTGTTTTAAATTAGTCACACGATTTCTAACAAGGTACTTAAGATCCAAGTGATTTCCCTGTCGTCTATTCTCAATAGTTACACTAATGCAATTTTTCATTCTTGTGAGTTATTTACATTTTCAACATCAGCTCTATACGATACTATGTTATATTTTATGTTTAATAATAATATGTTGATATCTCTTTATTTTCCAGACGTAAAGTAATCAATAATTTACCATTATCGTTATCTCTTTTACATAATCACTAGTTGTTATATAGTAAACAAATCATGTAGAAAATTAAGTGTTACTTAATTAAACAAAAAAATATTTTAAGATTGCTACTATTCGCATAAGGTAAAACGAGTTGAAGTTGATGTCGATGAACTTCACTCAAAAAAGGAATGCATATAAAAACGCAACCGTAACAAGAATACTAAATAGGTATTAAACGAGCTCGCATTAAATTAATATCTATCATTAGTAATCGGTAGTCAGTATTAGTGTCTTAAATGATTGAAGTTATTAATCATAAATTTCTACTCGATAACCTCACGCCACAAACGCCCACTCTCCTTTGAAAAATGCATTGAAATTTTCATTAATACACTTCACTGTATATTTGTCTCGCATCATAAATAATAAGATAAAGGGAGATGCAAGATCTTGACGAAGACTATAATTAAGATATTGCATTTTAATCGTGCGATTATTGTGGTCACGCGAAACGATCAAGGCGTTATTACACACTCGACGTAACACAAGTGTGGCGAGGATAGTGTTTTACATTTTTTTGTACAAATTATTTTATAATGATCATTGTTTTTAATAACCTAAGCTGAGACGTCGACTATCCACCGTTAGTTTCAGTATCTGTCATGATTTGTTAATACTGTTTGTAGAAGAAGAGGAACCAAGTAAGTGGCTTGAAATCATTCAATTTTGAATTTTTGATCACGTTGTATACTTACATACATTTCAATGATGAAGTTGAGTGAACAGTTTCACTTCCCTACCTTAACTTGAATATCGAAAACTGTTTTACATACAACATCATATTAAAGAGAATAAAAATCAACATCTTTATCCACAGCCAAATTGATACGTAAAACTATACATTAATACCGAGATTAACAAGACGCGTTGCGACTAAATATAGCTTCCCCAGTCTGTTTTAATAGGCTATTAAAGAACTGTTATAGTGAACCTTTTAATAGAATCACATGTTGGCTCGGTTGTATATCAAACTTTCGCTCGTGATGAAGACGCGAAAATAAAACAATCAGAGTAGAACAAAGTGCAGGCGTTCGACGTGTTTGGGAGTGTGGAGTGATGCCGAACGCTGTCGATGGTGACAAATTACTGTAGGTATATGGATGTCAAGTTATATGTAGATTTGCGACGGGAAAAATCTGCGATGAAGTAGATGGGTAGGTAAGGAATAGTACTCATAGCATATCCACGGCATATTGCAAACACAGTTTTAACTTGCGGTCTTTTTACGTTATAGTATAAGACGAAATTATAAGTTTTCAATTTGTACTATGGTTGAGGTATATTTCTTAGGCATCGCTAAACTATCGTGGTGGTTCCAGGCGTTGTTGAGTTGTGCGCTTACCAACACATTTTGCGATTCATTTTTGTATTATAGATAAAAGCGGTTATTGTGACAAAACTATGATAGTTAGATATATGCTGTCGCGGACTTTTTTTTTGCCTTACAAAGACCTAAAAACCCGTAGTACATCATTTTGTTCTATTGTCAATAGTTTTTGCAGCGTACGCATAAATAGGTTTTCGATTATTCAACTTGTGTTACATATTCGATTTTCATATTCATACGGATCCCTAATTTAAAAAATTGTAAAAATACAATAATTAGTAATAAATAATGATCAAAACAATTCTATTCCTCTCGTGAACAGCACCGAGGAAACATAGGTTGTTTAACACCAAATTAAGTACCAGCTATGAATAAGCGTCGTCGCACATCTATGTCCAGCTTTATCCGCAAGTCGTCACATGCCAGCATGCAATAACAATGTCTACGATTGCATAGTAGTACACTCACCCGCATGCCGCGCCGTCGTACCATTATTGGACAAAATTGTTCGAAAGAGTGCCGTCCCTATGATGTTAATCTCATTTCCTATTTGTAGATATTTAGTTTGGTAAAGGATATTTAAATTGGGTTCTAGAACCCCTGTTCGGAGGAGACCTGAAACCAGCAGTGGGCAGTAATGGGTTGTTACAGTACAGTACAAATTGGGTTTAAATTTTTTTGAGGTTTGCCTAAGGACCATGAAATCTGTATCTTTTGAATTATAGGTCGAGCAATTAAATGAAACTTGTTACAGAAAAAAATGTATTTCACGAGATACTAATAAACTGTATCACAGAAATAGGTAGACATCTCTCTCTAGTGCACTAGATGCGACAACAGATCAAGACAAAGTAATAATTGTTACACTTGTGAAAGCAAGCAAAGGTAGTCTATAAGTTGTTCAAAATAAATTACCAAACAGAACATGTATTGAAATTGATACATATAGTTCCCGGATATACACATAAAAGCAAAAATCGCATGATACTATCATTATATTTCTAAAAACCGTTAATTCGATCCACAAGTGTCAGTATATTTATAGATCCTGATTAATGACATGGAAGTACCGTGACGTTCCGCTGCGGTGATGGATGGAGCATTCACTTATTAAATAATGGTGTTTCAATAGAATTAGGATCTTTGTTCTTCGTGCCCTCACGGCTCGGGTCAGCAGACGTGTGAACGTTTGTAGTTTTGTTATTATTTTAGGCATGTTTTTAGTTTAAGTATGTAGACCATAAAACAGTATTTGGTGTCTTTTATAGTAAAAAAAGAAGTGTTTTAATAAGAAAATCATAATATACAACAAAAAAGTCATTTCACGCAATCTGTCTTCGTATTTGCCTCAACCTTTAAAAGTAGATTTTCATCCGTTTTTTAACAGATGGAATAATTTAACAGAAGTAGGTACATTAGTATAATACTTGCATAATACAGAGAAACATTGATAATTTAACATAAAACTTAGCTTCGTTTGCTGAATAACAAAACATGTATTTAATCTGTGCCTAGTATATTTGACGTAAAATAATAATAATATTATAAAGGCGAAAGTTTGTATGTATGGATGTATGTTTGTTACTCTTTCACGTAAAAACTACTGAATGGATTTGAATGAAACTTTACCACAATATAGTTTATACATCAGAATAACACATAGGCTACAATTTTTGATAATACGGGACGAACCTGAAGTCCACGCGAACGAAGTCGCGGGCAAAAGCTAGTGTTACATAATATTATGTTAAGGTAAAATATATAAACATGATATGCTCTATCTTTTAAACAGGTATGTATAATACTTTCATGCATTTTCAACGGGTTTCTTACCACGATATTTAATTAATTGAGTTATCTCGATACAGTGAGTGTGGTGTGTCGTGATGTGAGTTCGAGTTCCAGTGGTACTACCCAAAAGCGAACGAGAAAGAGGGTAGACAGATTTGATTGCTCTTAAATCGACCCGCAGTATCCAGTCTTCTCGTGATCATGACGTTTGCAACAACGTTGAAATATCGAGACAACTCAATTAATTAAATATCGTGGTAAGAACCCGTTGATGATGAAAGAATTATGGAAAACCGCGAGTGTCTGAATAAGTCTATAGGTATGTATAATATACGTGTACAACATACATGTATGCACCACATGCATTCCCTTCTCATTATCACGCCTTGCCCTAACAGATGTTCACTACTTTATTAATATGATACGAATCGTCTATTAGTAGTCAACTGTATTTATTACTTTATTCTTCCTTGATCCTTTAAATAAATTAAAGTCTTCTGCATTATGAAGTCCCATGGTAAAAGAAATTGAGTGTAATTAATTTATTTTGCGACTATAATAAAATTATTTAAGCTATGACTATTTTGAATTTGAATATGGAAATAAGTATTATTTTTTGTATTGGCATTAATATGTTATATACTTATATTTCAAATGTGCAAAGGGAAAGATTAGGACAACTTTGTCATTAAAACCTTGTTTTAATATCAGAGAAAAATGAAGTTTTTGCATCATAATAATTAAAGTGAACACATTTAAATCCTATGCAATTTCTGAAGCAAAAATACCAAGCAACGTCTAGTTCTAAGAATAATATCAACTTTTGTACATTACATTCTAAGCCTTCAACCGTACAATATAACACGGTTCAAATTCCCAATCATTAATTTTATCCTGACAAACAAAACACAAGTACCAAAACAAAACCCTTTGACAAAAGTCGCACAGAGAAAGGACCTGCGAAATCAGAACAGGTACTTTTAAAAGAAAGTATTTGCACTGATTTACAGCCCCAATAAACGCAAGCCACTAATATTAAACAAAGAATCGAAAGTAAAGGTGCCAAGGACTTTAGAAAGTGTATTGAACAAAAGTGATGGACACAATGTGGAGTACAAAACTAGTTCAAAGAATTGACCACCTGCAGATCCGAGTATTTGCATATTATTCGCAAACCGCTTTCATTTTCGATATTTTTGCTTAGTCTTTTACAATACTTTGGGCAGGATATACAGTGTATACAGTGGTCAAGTGTTACGATTTAAAAGTGTATCGTTAAATCTAAATATGTAAAACTAGTTCTGATAAAATGATTCAGAAATATAGACATAATCATTTGAATTCCGTTTGGTTATGTTGGCGGAAGTGTCAGGCAAGTAAATGCATTTTCTAATTAATACTCCAAAATATGTTAGTAACATATATGCACAAATAGTATTGGTACAATACTTTTAAAATAATATGCAACCTTAGTAATATTAAATTTAACTAGAAATAAAATATCTGTCTATCTTGTATGTAATTATGATGAGTATTAAGAGTTTATTTCCAATAAAATGCATTCTGCTTTTGCTGGATTGATTTATAGTTTAACCTTAAAACTTAACCAAAGTAAACTATGATTCCACAAAATTCCACATTTTGTTAGATATATATATCGATCTAATACCAGTAATACATGCATGGCCCAAAATACATTTTAAACTTTTTACTTAACATGAAAGAAAAAAACAAAATATTCAACATTTTAAAAGTAGCATCAAGAATATGTAAAAAAAAGCATAACTTACGATTATATTATTTAAAGTAGATGTCATCGGTATGTTTTTTTTCTAAAACGTTAGTCAGGTATCACATAAGCAGTTTTATTTATAAGGTGATGGTAGTAATAACGTGGAATGTGGTGTCCGTGCCGGGATCACGGGGGGAGACTAGCCCATCAGTACAGTATACAGGGTGATGGAAAACATATTAGATTTAATATTTAAAAATTGTTTTGTGAAATAAGTCATATATTCTCAAAAATAAATGTAGATATGTTTTAACGAGTCATAATGTAATGAAATTATACTGATGAACGTAAAATCTTCTAATATATAAAAATAAATTGCTGTTCGTTAGTCTCGCTAAAACTCGAGAACGACTGAACCGATTTGGCTTATTTTAATCTTGAAGTATTCGTAGAAATCCAGGGAAGGTTTAAACGGTGAGAAAATTTACTTATGTGACGCAGACGAATTTATGTGGGCCAACTAGTAATTGATATTTATTGCTAGTAGTGAATTCGTCTCGTCTAATTTAAATGTGTCTTTAACCCTTTCAATGCCATACGTACCTTTAATACGTGATTGAAAGTAATAAATAACCACAAAAATATTGTATTGTGATATCATTCAACTATCTTATAATATAACCAATAACGTCATAGTTTGTTTTAAAAATTAAGAAACGATCGTCCATTATTAAAATACAATATCAATTTTGAATTTCAAAAACTCTCTTTTACTTTATTCGTAAATAAATAAAACCTCATTACCAAAAAAGCAACAAAATACCTAATTGATTTGATATATTTAATAAAAAAAAAACAGCCTGTATAATCAAGAGTATGATATCAAGGTTAGGCTTAGCGGAACACTCCACATGTGGTCAACCTTAATAAAATGAAACACCGCTATTTCGGCCGCAGAGGTGTGACAGAGACAGACATAGGAGCTTAGCGGCCATGTTGTAATATGGATGCCTATCATATTTTGGACCCGCTCTGGACCGGATTATTTCTTTTTTTTTCTTTTGCGCTTCCATCTCGAAAACCGGTCTCGAAGCGAGGACCTCCATTTATTGTAGATTAAAGAGGCTTGTTGTCTTAATTTTAAGCCACGTTTTAATTTATGGCACGTATAAATGTGGCGACCGCCATTTTTTTTTTCTAAAAGAATCGTCAATGATTTCTTTATTTGTTGATGGCCAGTTCATTAATTCAAATGTAATAGTTCTGACTAATATTTACGTGCTTAACTTAATGATTTGGCAATTAAATTAAATCGTTCTCGTTGTGGCGTCTAAATGAAAATATACAACGTTGAGATTTTAAATTGTAACGCAATGCCCATGTGTAGGATAATTTATGCGTGTTTTATTTCGTAATCGTTTATTAAATTAGTATTAATATATCATTTTCGGTAATTGAAGCTATCATCTGAAGTTATGTTATAAATTACTTTGGACACAATGGTAATCGTTTTTTAAATGTAATCAATTGTATCGAAAATTTAAATTAAATTTTGAATTAATTATCACTTCGGCAATAGCGTTTGATGATAAAGACAGATAAACTTAAGGTGTTTACAGTTTATAGATTTTTGTCCTTGCCGAATGATTATATGATACACCTCTTCCATCAATTTCAATTAAAGAACGTTTAAGTCTAACTTAACTTTTATTGGATACCAATAAAGATGTCCAGTAACCGTTTACACCGATGGACACGAAAAACAAATGATTACGCAATCGAACTCGATCGGTCGTTGAACTCGACGAAATTAATCGGAGTTTGGACAAATCAAAAGCAAATAATAGAATACAGAAGTTAAATTTATTAATGTACTTCCCTTTTAGAGCGGAAAAATAATTTTAGACTCTGTTCATGTTCCAAAATGTCGTGTCTATGCAAGCTGCTTTTGTTTTAACTTTAAACGCATTGCGCCGCCTCGCTCAAACTCAGCTTAGGTAGTCCAGCTTAGATAGTAATGATACTTCTTTTGAGGTATAAAAGTATGATGTAGCTGTCACATGCCCGGGTATGTAGGTATACGAGAATATCCTCATTCTAGTTGAAGCGCGTCACTCTTCTTACGACACAAAGTGAGGCAATTTTACCATTTTTTTCGGATAATTTTATTACATCTTGGGTTTTTTAACTTGTGTAGTTGGGATCTCAATTATTTTCAAAATATAATATTTTAAATATTTTACGAATGAGACTAGTGGTTTTTTGGGATTAGCGCTATCAAACAAACAGACTCTACAGCTTTAGCCTATATATAATAATATATAAAAAACCTACTCACAGTTGTCCTCACACACTCTATATGCATCTTGTCTTCTGTATCAAACCTATCCTGTGTCAAAAACGTGAGCAAGTGTAAACTCGAATGTCCGAGCGAAAAAAAAATGACTCGACGCCGGCCAACCAAAAGGACGCCGGCACAAAAAGCGGTACCGGTGAAAAAATATGATTTATCGCGTGAAAAATGTGGAAACACACGCAAAAAGGGAGGACGGTGAAAGCGTGGCGTTTCCACTAGACAAATTTATTAATCCTATCGTTCGTTTTGTTTGCGTATTCAATGTATTGGATGGTTATTTCGAATAAATAGCACAACTTTTTATTCAGTAACTTTTTACAACTCTACATGGTAATTAATTGTTTTCCGTCACTCTTAAACTTGAGAAACGGCTAATCTAAGATATAGGTATCCACCACCTAAATCTTAAACTGCTTTACTTTGTGTGGTAGGAAATCTCAAATGAAGCTTCAGAACTTAAGCTCGAATCACATCCGAGCGATGGGCAAAGGATGCGTTACAAGTTAAAACAAAACAAAAACTGCTTGCATAGACACGAGATATTTGAACACACTAAAACAGAAACTAAAATAATAGCACTGAGATTATTGTAGGTACACATTACTAAAAGTGAATACATTAATAAATTTAACTTCTGTAATCTGCTATGTGCACATCACATATCCCACCCGGGAAGAGGGAAGTTCCTCCAACGAAAAAAAAAAACTACATATCTTCTTAGATGTCGTTGAGTAAAGTATCTAAGACATTACCCAATACTCTCTCTTTACAATGTCTGTTTTATATGTACTATTTCCTGATTGTTTTGTTTTTATGGCATATGATGAGCGGACGGCCCAATTAATGTTAAATGGTAACCGTCGCACATGGACTCTCAGGACTGTCACTGTCAGGAACACTGGAATTACCACCAACCCCCTTACATTAACATTAACACTCTTTAAACCTTATTGAAAAAAGGACATATTATCATAGCAATCTATACCTACTAATATTATAAAGCTGAAGAGTTTGTTTATTTGTTAGTTTGTTTGAACGCGCTAATCTCAGGATCTACTGGTTCGATTTCAAAAATTATTTCACTGTATGTTGGAAAGTCCATTTATCGTGGAAGGTTATAGGCTATATTTTATTTTCAAAAATATTAGGGATCCGCACTCTAATACTGTTTGAACCCCTTTGTAACGCAGACGAAGTTGCGCGGGTCAACTAGTTAAAAATAAGACGAGAGAATTAAAATTAGACTTACCCACTATTTTTTATTAATAGACATGTAGACTACAAACAAAACGAAATCGTATTTCTGAGCATAAAATACACATATTACAAAAAGTACAACTACAGCACAACCGTATAACGGGACCCAAAAATCTCACTTAATCAGACGAAAAAGAACCATTAATATTGCCAAAAAATAACTGTAGTTCTGGCAAATCACAGGCTTGCGCAGGCGCAAATTAACACGTAGCATGTATCTGAACTTCGATCTGCAATCCAAAATACCGCCCCGGCCTGTGGCGGTAACTGTATGCAATTACGACGACTTACAATAAAGATAACTTAATAGTGCATTAAGAATTATATTATTTGCCGCTTTAAGCTGACCGTCGGTTCCTCTTTTCGAATGCTCTTCTCGGATAGTTTGCAATTTTAAGCATGTATAGAAAGCCTGTAGGAATAAAGAAATAGATGCTCTGAAGCAATCTTCAGCTAGAACAGTCATTGGCAACTGTTTGACCGCATGACGTAATTTTCAGTAATGGTTCACCATAACGCAAACATTACATTTTTAAAATTACGTATTTACTGCATGCCGTCGCATAATAATTAAATCATGCTAAAGAAAGAAGTGTTACACAAAATTTGTCGCAAGACTAATATCTTAATTTAACAATTCATTTTACACCAAAAAAAACCAACGTATCTTCAAAAACCAATCTTTGTCCCAATTAATTTTCCCTCCAAATATACGTACATACATAACACACATCTACGGATTCGTCCGCTGACAGATACCGGGTCGTGGCGGATCTTAAGCGGAAATTAAAACTAATAATTCAAAAAGTTTCCGCGCGACCGAGCCGCCTAGCCAGATTTATGTCTCAGCCAGTCTTGCGAAAGCTTATGTAGTTCTGTTAAAACGTTTAAATAGAAGATTCTGTGGAGCTATTGATTCAGTTATGGAAGGAATGTTAATTTATTTCACAGTTTCAAAAAGGTTACAAAAATGTTGAACGAAAAATACACAAAGAAGAATCATTAAATATTTACTTATTTTAACAAACTAAGAATATTAAAAGTAAAGACATGAGTAAAAAATAAACTAAAAAATACATTCATCCATTTTTGAGATACTAAAAAATCAAATGTAATATAGCGACGCACGGTTAAAAAATAAATAATTTGTCGTGCCTACAAAAATCAATTTATTGCAATTTCTGTAAAAAATTTATTACTAAATACTTACGAATAGTTAGACGATTAATGACAAACAATTCGTTATAATTAATGAAACTGCTTTTATATAAAGTGATTTTTTTTTCAATTATTTTTACTGACCTTTATTCAATGAAAAGAATTATTTACTATCGTTTAATAAACTTTAATTTTAACTCGAAAAATATTTTCATACAAAGAGTTTTACCTAAAGTTATGGCAGTGTACAACATTTTCAAAGTAAGTTTTTCAATTATTTCATCTTCCATATCTGAGATGTCATCTTTTTGGAAACTGTAACGAACAACTTGGAAAACTGTTTCGGTCACCCTCGCGTAACTGTTTTAAATTACTTTCGATGAAATTACTTTTATGACAACTTTTATTGTTGTATTTTATCAATTTCAATTCTATTTCAATGCAGAGGTGATGTTCTAGGGTGTATTTCAAATGGGCTTGTGTACCTAGGTGAAAAATTTACAATAGGTACTCGTTTAAACCACTTTGTGAATAAAACAAAATCTACGGATTTCAATACGATTTAGTATCTACTTATAGTCATAGACAACCACGAGTATTCAAAAATACTAACTTTAATACCAAAAAGTTTAATCAAAAAATACCTACAAGATCCTGTCATACATAATCTTTCAAACAATTTATAAATTAATTATTAAATATCACTAAAATTTATAATTCAAAAAGAAAACAAAAGACTAAAATATCCAGTAGTCCTTTTTGCTACTAATTAAAATAAATGAGAAACAATGAAACGACGAACATCTGATCATTATTTACTGATTAATACATGAATGCTTAAACCATACTTAAATTAACTTTAAAAGGGAATATTAATCATCTCGTAATTAACGATAAATGAGACATCGAAGAACTCAAAATACGAGTGTTTTTCATTTATTGCAATATTTTGTTTTATATTTAACGTTTGACTATACTATGCGTATAGACTAGAGATAAGAAATTGTGTTAAAGGCTTCAAAGAAAGATATATCTAAAATTTCATATCAATGCTCGCTAATTTAAGAATAAAAAGCACTATAATTGGTAGTTGGTTATTCTGGTCTAGCGTTGATACGACAATCGTTTTTTTACAATTTTAAAAGCCTCCAAATATATAAATAGAACGAGCACTCGGAAAACTAGTTAGAGAAAGGAAACACTAAATTCTTTGAATAGATGAACTGAAGTGCAACTTTGATACATTCGTTCAGGGCCTTAGGGATGCCGATTGATGCTGCAGAATGCTGGACATATGGCCATCATTATGCACTGTTCGATATTCAACTAGAGTTTGTCTTTGTCTGCATTCGTAGTTATTTCGTTAGGCGCTGAAAGATTGGTACAGTGGAAATAGAACCATTTGAAATTCGAATTGAAGTTACTTTTTAATAGTCAATGCAAGGAAACCTTATATGTTAAAGCTTAATGCCACTTTACTAAATGAATGGAATTACCCTAAAAATTGTATATTGAAATTAAAAGCCATATCATCAAAAAGTACTAAAAAGATATGTGATGTAGATATATAACTTTTGTCCTACCATTTTTGCTATTTCTAACAGTTAAAAAAGTGATTTTCCATGTAAGAAAGTATTCTATACATATGTATAGACTGTTTATTATTTAGAATGTGTAGCGGTGGGGCGACGCCAGTTGATGCGCGCTCCAAGTGGAAATCTTTTGGGATTACGCCCGCCGTCAACCGAATACAGCTGGTAGTACACCGAGATCGTTTTCTATTAATGATTTATAATATCTAATATATAAAATTCTCGTGTCACGGTGTTCGAACTTGAACTCCTCCGAAACGGCTTGACCGATTTTGTTGAAATTTTTTGTGCTTATCCGGTATCTATGAGAATCGGCCAACATCTATTTTTCATCCCCCTAAATGTTAGGGGTAGTCCACCCCTATTTTTTTTTTTTTTTCGACGCAAGCGAAGTTGCGTGGGGCAGCTAGTATAATATATAATAATGTAAAATTATATTGCTGAAACAACCTACAAAACACCTGTATTGTATAATTTGAGCATTTATACAATATGGACCTTTGACTTATTAATTTAGTTTTCGAAAGAGTAAAGACCTGAGATTTTCGCAAAAAATACGACTCGAAAATAAATCTAAATAAACCCTTATAAAAATATAAAACTAGTTGCAAGCTAAAAATTAATTTTAAATCATTTAAACACCAACAACGTCATTTAATTTTACAAACAATTGTATAATCGCTGCTAGAATATCAGCGCTTAATGCATGAATATCCTGAGACGGTTTTGGGATACACGAAATGAACTTTCTTAAACCCTCTGTCCAAGAAACGTATTCTTTCTTTCTTTAACTAAATATCTTGGAGTTGAAAACCATAATAAAAATAACATATTCAACAAGCTATCAAGAAAACGCCTCAGTATACCTCCACCCTGAGGTCCTGAAGCGTGGCTCGCTATGATGTACGAGAAGAAGACGCCCGCCGAAACCTAAACCGGAGTAAAGCCTCCATCACGTCAAATGAATACTAAATCACGGGCACCCATTTGAATTTCAATATATATCCGTTTTGCCCGTACTGTTATATCTTAATGCGTTTTCCACCTTCGAAGTTGCTTGAATTATTCAATGGAAATTCGAGATACTAAATATTGATTAGATGTAAGTTTATGTGATGTTAGAGGTAGCTTTCGCAAAAATTAAGAGTTTGAATAAAATTTTATAATTGAATTTTGAAAATCAAAAGTTAACATTTTGCATTTGATTTTTAAAACAGAATGAAAGTATGAACTGTTTTTGTACATAAAATGTGATACTTAGTCCTTTCGAAAGATATTTAAATAAATCTATTAGACACAAAATCTTCCATCGTCTGAGATAAAATAAGAAATAAAATTCACTTTTACTTGTACAAAAGAAAAATAAAAACTTTTCCAGCAAACATTTCGTTTTCCTCAAGACATTTCTAGAGAAAGTTTTTTTTACCACTAAACCACTTAATGAAACAAAAGGATCCGAACTAGCAAATTGCCAGATACATATTCCTTGAACATTTATCAGTGGAAAAAAGAACCTTCGTCGAATCGGCTAATATTTTTTCTAGACGATTAGCGGAAATTCTCTCGAAATACCTACTAAACGACCACGTTTTTGCCAATCGTTTTACGTAGCCAAATAAAAAAGAACCTAAGTCGTAGTGATAGAACTGCATTTTCCTTATTTTGCTGGAAATAGAAGGAAATTTTAAGTTGGCAGGTTTACCGTGGGAACCACCGGGTCGCATTGACCCCTCCAATACTTAGACAAATGATTTCTTGTAGCTGTGTTTTCACAAAAATGTTTTTATGTTACCGAATAAATGCTAGATAATTCATCAGAGGTTTTTATGGGTGTATTTTAATGAAGATCACGATTGCAAAGTTGTACTTGTCAGGGAAAATTTAAAACTGATTTGTACTATGCAACTTTTCCTAATACATTAACACATTCTTTTGATCATCAGAGGTCTGACCTGACGGGTTCAGATCCAATCGATTTGTTAAATATTACTAGGTTAAAATTTATATGTAGTTTATAACAAAAACAAATAAGAACGCAGAAGACAACATGTATAGAAACCAGCATTTTGGAGAAAGATTTAAAACTTGAAGATATTATGTGAAGTCTCCAACATCAGACAAGGTAGGTCTTCTTAATTGAAGAGACCTGAGGCGCTGATCTGGTGATACAATCTAAACAGTTTTATGATCTATCTACTAGACCTGAAGGACAATTTACAAGTACATATAAAGTCGTACACTAAAAAGAAATCTTTGAATATTTTAAACAGAATACTTTAGGGTCGTCAGAATTCGATATTGGAATTTTCTAGAACAAATCCAAGTTCCATCACCCTTACTAATCCACTAGTTGTTTACTTATAGGGAAGCATCGTTGCGTTCCTTACAATATTTCTCATAAACCGAACATGACAGATTTGTACAGTGATTGATCGGGTAGGACGAGTCGATCTGGGGTGAAAAATACCGAGGGGCTTCTGTTTTGGTTATACGTTTGTGATTTGATTAAGTAGGTATAGAAATTGTATGTGACATACATGTATACATTATAGTACTTTTAGTTACTACTCGAACAATTACGCTTTGGAATGAAGTTCGGGCTATATGGATGTCGTGGTGGCCGAGTGGTCGAAGCGCGTCCTTCCGAAATGGAGGTCGCGGGTTCAAATTCAGACGGCTTGTACCTCTAAATCTAAATGTGAAAAAGATTTATGTGCAATTTTTCACAACACCACTGGCTAAAAACGGTGAAGGAAAACATCGTGAGGAAACCTGCATGTCGGAAAAGGGTTCTAAAAATCCTTTGAAGATATGTGAAGTCACCAATCCGCACTGGGCAAGCGTGGTGGACTATGCCTAATCCCTCTTCTGAGGAGACCTGAGCCGGGCAGTAATGGGTTGGTACAGGTTACAGGGTCGTAAGCTTATCGGCATGGAAATAAAGAAATACCACAACGTTTCATATGTTTCGTTTCAACAACATTAGTGTTCGTTTAAAAAGTAATCATAAAATAAATAAAGTGTCATAACTAAAATCGATCAAAATTTTACCAAGTCGGTAAAGTCGTTCGTAAAGAAGAGATATCAGCTGTTTATTTAAAAAAAATATTAGGTAAACATATTTGCGTATAACTTAAAATTTAGAAAAATTAACTGTCGACTCAAATTTAAGTAAAAATGAAATAGGTGTAATGTATCGTAAAGTTCCATCCCGTTTTAATTTTTCAAAGAAAAGTTCTTCTAGCGAGGTAGTAAATTTCAACAACACTAAATTATATTTACCTAATCAACAAGAAAACAAGCCCTAAGAAAAATTCAATAAAATGAAAACAAATTTATTCTTTGTTATTTATTTTTTCTCTTTCAAGATTTGTTCAATGTCACTTTCGATTTAGAAAGAGAGCGGTTTTAATGCCATGAACTTCGCATAGGTATTAAAGAGTTTAATTTAACAAATTGCATCTAAAGCCTCTTCGAATTTTTTCTCCGCATTCAGATGAAAATCTTCATTTGTCGGAGGGCGAGTTACCCTTAAAAATAAAAAGTATTATTAAAGAAGGCTACAGTTCGGGGCCGCATTTGTAACTGTCGCGGGCCCTATGATGAAAAATTAGTTCAGTCTTCGTGACAAAGGCAAGCTAAACCTTGTATACACGTTTATCTCTCTCACACGTATTAGTTTCATAGCGTTAGAAAAGGATAGTGTTATACTGCGTATCCAATAGCAAATGACACAGATAGCTTAGGGATGACCGTAGGAGCGAACAGCAAGTTTTTGACAGGGCCCATTTGTTGTGTATTGAATATCAATATAATTTCCGTGAGAGTCGATTTTTGTCCCATAGTGTGTGTGTCCCTCAAGTGAGAGTTTGGGCATACAGATTACGTCCAATAGCAAATATTGTGTTTGATCGATGAAGGCGCAGCCCTCGGAATGTCGTTACTTTATTTTGTTTTTTGCTTCGACTAAAAGATGTTATGCAAATTTAGCATGATTTTATACTTTCTTTAAAGTGACTTGTATGTTTGTTTAATCTTACATAGTTTTATTTTATCTTATTCTTTTCAATCGTTTAGTTGCAACGAAAACTTGTTAACCATGGTGTTAAGACTTTACCTATTTATTTCTTGTCTCTGGATTGTCTCTGGATACGGAGCAAGCTTACTAGCAACTCACTTTTAATCTTTACAGTATTTATTATTAATACGGTCTGACACAATATGTAAAGTATATCTAACTGTTACGGTATCAATAAACTAATCCGTAGTAGGTACTTTTTACTGCATTTTTTACCAAAACCTCAATAAACGACATTTCAATTAAAACACGACAGTGTAACTATCTCAACACCATAGTCTAGGCCAGGGCCATTCCAAATTACATATAAGAAGCACAGTTACAGCAGCAAGACAATCGATTACACACGGACCACGCAGTAATGTATGTCACATTTAGGCGGAATGGTCTCGCCATTACGGTGTAAGCCCGACCATTTGCCCGCGGCCACCGACACGACGTCCAACGGGGAATCGAAGACGTTTCTATCGAGTTAATGATTTGTGAATCGATTTTAATTAAATCGATTTTGAGGCTTGAGATTTGTCTTAGATTTTAGATAGTGTAATTGAAATTTTGGGTACATAATATTTTTGTTGTTGTTATTTGTTATTCAAGTCTTATGTCAGTGGGCGTAAAAGTAGTTTAGTTGCCTATACAATTGTTTTTGAGTCGATGAGAAAAATAATACTTGATGTTGGTGTTTCCAAAAAACGTCTTTCAAACAGTTTTAAATTATGCCAATTCTATTTCTTTAAGATACTAAAATCTTAAGTTTAATTGCTTTCATTTTATAGCGGCAATACTCGTAGCTACATTTATTTACATTTATTTATATGTAATACAAATATATTTTATTTTTAATGTTGTTTCCTTCGTTCAAGAA
The DNA here is from genome assembly GCA_030269945.2 of Trilocha varians. Lineage (NCBI taxonomy): Eukaryota > Metazoa > Arthropoda > Insecta > Lepidoptera > Bombycidae > Trilocha > Trilocha varians. The sequence goes on from AP028259.1 coordinate 4,197,592, forward strand.
AATCACACAAAATACGTAAGTTTTTCTTCCTCATACCTATGTTTTAGTATGTAGTGAGGTAGGCAAATGTATAGGATTATGCGGTAACTGTGAGATCATTCGTGTAATGTGATACGTGCTGCAGACTCAATTGATTGTTTATACTTTCACTGTTGAATGTAGTAAAACTTGATAGAAATATACAGTTCCTAGCAATTTGTTTAAGTTTAGTAAGTGTGATCTATTTTATGGTTTGCGATGAGAGAACTCATTATTGCGTTAAGCTCGCTTTATGTGCATATTTTTCTCTTACAATCTGCAATACTTTTCTGTTGTAACACATAACTATACGTAAAGATAAAGCTTATTTTGGGCGACCTGCTACAAGATGGGAAGACGATATCAAAAGAACGGCCGGTCTAAACTGGATGCAGACAGTACAAGATAGAGAGACTTGGATTTCTTTGGAGGAGGCCTACACCTGCGGAGGGATTCCTGCAAGTTAGTTTTTAAGTAATGTATATAACATTGTTTTATATATTTTTTTACTTTCCGTTTTTTTATATTTACTTGTAGGAAATAATAAAAGCTTTTTATTTTTTATTTTATTTTATTTATTTAAAGCTTATTTTTTCTTCTTCTTATATAATCTAGTTTAATTTAGAGTAAGAATCAATACAACGATCGTTTATTCACATTAGTATCAATTAAAATGTATATAACGAGCACTGTAAGCCTGTACACAAAAAAATCTTATCACGCGGAGATACTACAGAACCAATAAAGAACTGTCATATTATCTAAAAAACTGAAAAAAATAGTCGCATATCACACATTGTGAGAATCAAAGTAATTAAAGAACAGGAATCGTTTATAAAAAACTGTATTTGAATAATCGTATTTATCTCCGTCAGCCTTCGGCTTTTTTAAAGACGGATCTGTCACAGATTATCTCTGTACATTACTCATTCCTTTGCTGGCGGACCAATCTGACAGCTGTCTTAACCCTTTTTAACCAATGAGAATGTCATAGACGCACGATTTACATTGTTTCTTTTTTTAAAACGTGTGACGCATCAAAATCGTTGGCTCAATAAAACGTAAGGTGCGAATTCTAAATTTAAATTTTGAAATTGACTTTTCAATTTGCATTTGTAACCTCCTTGCGTCAACTATCACAAATTAAATTCGTTAATAAATAAAAAAGTAACACGTGTATAAATTAAATAAGCCATTATCGACTTTACTATCTCTTAATTAATAGCTGTAATAAAATTAAATCTAAAATATACAAATAAAACACACGAAACAAAAGTTGGTAACAAAATAAACGAGCTCAATAATACATCATTTGTGTAGTAATCAATATGGCGGCGAAATCTTAACATCTCAACTAACATCTCAATACGTTGTATTCGATACAACAATAATATTTCCTGAAACAGGATATTTATTTAAAACAAGGCGTTGATAAAGTAATTTTCTTTTAACCTTAACCATGTCTTTATGGACTGGCCATTACTTAGCAATGGTACACAGCCCGCTCTGAGCAATGACTACGTATTAATCAAAATGCCATATTTTTATCTCGCTCCTTTTGTGCCTTGGTCCCGCTCACACTAATCATGGATATCACGTTTTTTCACGATAGTTTTGAGCGAGCCTATCTGCGTGATCGATGCAGGTGAAAACAGCCTGAAAATCACATTGATTTAGAGTTGAAATTTGTTTGATGCTAGAAATTTTTGTCATCTTTTTGTTTGGATAAGGATACTCAGGTTCTGCAGACTTACTCTCCTGAGACGAAATTCGGTCTTTTTTCGACTCTCCATCAAGGAGCCTTTTTTCGCTTTTTCAGAATAGGAGGTAGGAAAGCGTCCGCACTGGGTCCGACCATTTCTTACCTATTATCTCGTAATCATTAGTTTCACCATTTCCTTGATAGAATGAGAGGTTTTTGGACAACTCAATTAAGTGAATGGATTTGTTTTAGGGATTCGTGTTAGAAATTTAGTTGATGTGTCTAATGGGCCCGATTGATCTAGAAGAATTTATAATGAACTTTAAAATGAATAAGTTCTACGTCTTTTGTTTATAATCTTAATCGCTACTTCTCGCTTTACATTCTTTTGAAAGTCGAACGTGTGAGTAACTTACAAAACATGATAAAAAATTAAAGCAGTTCTAGCTCAGACTATAGGCATAGCAGTGGCTGCTTTTATCTGATTTAAGAGTTATTATATACCTATGAAACTTACAAATAACATAACTTTCTATTAGGTAAAAAAAAGTATTCGAAATTGATTCATCCATAGTTTTTCCCTAACAACATCAGAAACATCACGACATTCTCTATAATAATATCTGATAATCAGCATTCTCAATGTACAAAAACTAGTCCAGTACACCAACTTCAAAACTATATCAAATTATTTTCGACCTTATATTGGCGGAGACAGTTCTATCCCGAGGTAAACAAACTCATCAGAATTGTACATAAATCATGTGTGTTTGTCTGGCAGTCGACGAGTAACATCAAGCAGTCGTAGAGCAAGCTTTCTATCACCACCTTGCAAGGACTGCGTATTTCAGAGATATTGAATGTAACTGGATACAGTTGAGGTATTTAAGTGGATTGTTGGAATTTGTTTAATTCAATAACGTTCTTTATTGCAATCGATAATCCACCCGAATTTAAAGAAAATCTTTTTTGTATTGAATATCGATTTTTTTTCTTACTAGGTAAATTATTTTTAATTCAGCTTTATACTGCATCGCGAAATTACTTATAGCGTTTTCAAAGAATGCATTTTATCAACTAGTAAAACAGCAGCTAATGCAGCTTACAACCCTATAACAATTCTTTAAATCTTGTTCCTAGATAGCACAGCAAATAAATCATAAACATCAGTGTAAATACGACAAGACAGACAACAATTTAGATCGATCTATGTATCGGCCATCATCTCCATATTACACAAGGGTGAACATTTGCATAGAATAGAACGTTACTGGAACATTTGTCAAAATTGTTGAGTGACAGTTACGTAGCCAGTTATAGTAACGTACAGGGTGATTTTAGTAAATTTTGGAAACAAAACTAGAGGTTTGGTTAAGATCACAGGTATGTGCAGAAGCAAAATATAATCAAATGAATAAGAATCAGTGTGAGGCAGGCGGACAATCTAAGGGCTTTTAAAGAAAGAGTCATGGACCATTATCTGACTCTGAGGTCATAACTACTACAGGACTGTTATACATAATACAATGTGTTTCCTATTTGCTGTCGTTGTTTGTTTATTTATTTATTATTTTTTTCATGATTATATTACTTTGTACCCTAAATACTTATATGTACTTAAATATATATATATATTACTTTGTAAGTATTGAAACGCCTCCATAAAAAAAATCCATTTAGTTTTCATACCCTAAGGTTGCCTGGAAGAAATCGCTATAACTACTATAAGCTGTATCAGTTTTTAAATTAATTGGTGTTTTTGGTACAGTAAAGTATATTCTAATTCTAATCTCAGTTTGAAGATGAATCTTTGTAAGAAAAATAACTGTTATAGTAAACATTAAAAATAATAAAATATAACTTGATATAGCATTCCTAGTATTGTTGATTATACTTGTCTAAACTTTATCTAAAACTTAGTATGTGGACTTGAAATTAATACACTATGCAATTTAGAAAAATTAAGATTTTTTTATTGCCATGTAGTCAGACATACCATGTTTCAAATTTAGCTAATTTAATCAAATTATTTTGTTGATTTATTAGATACCCCCTGTATAACATAAAGGGTCGTCTATGTAAATAAAAGTCGAACTAAACGCATTAGGTGTTCGGGTGAGACACCTATTGTTGTCATATCTTTAGATAAGCAATGACATTAATCAATTTAGTATGACAATAGTGCCGAACACCTCAAATCAGGGGTCAATAGCCAATGTATGATGAACTATAGATAATTTCAAAGTACCCTCACTATTTGGAGAAAGAATGGGTTGAATAGATCTATTGATATTGGTGAAGTATGAATGCGTACTTTATGTGTTGAAGTAGTATGTATGTATGAATGTTAATTTAAGTTCATTTCTTTTTGTGTGATTTTTAAACTGAAAGGAATATTTGGTTACTGTATTAATAATTTAATTTATTGTGTCTCAATTGTATTATCTAATAAATTATTCAAAATTTTAGTAAATTAACTATCCACTCAACTGGGATCGGCAACCAAATTGGATTGTTTACTTTTACCAAGTCTGTGGCAGGAGCCAAAATTGAGCACAGTTCTAAATCTTGTTTTGTTTACATTTTTTAATCGTCTCATATTTTACGGAGAAACTACATTTTTGATGAAAATGCAATACAGCGTCACTTAATAATAAAGATTTAAATCGAGAGGCGCATAGATGCAGCCAGGACCCTTATAGCGAAGCTTATTTGTTTCCAGGCAGGCAACACGCGCCCGCGCGTAATGCGATTCGTTGACCGAGCCTTCGCTGACACCGGTGTCAGCAGGAACGACTACCTGGCTCGTGTCGTCGAGCGTGTTGACTACTGGAAGCAGAAGGTTTGCGCATGGGCGAACCGTATTCGTAGGTATCGAATAAGATCGGAGCGGTACCGCTTGAATAGAGTCTTCCAGAGTAATCAGAAGAGTGTCTACAGAGACTGGGAGGCTTCTCGAGGAAGAGTTACCGATGGACACCCACCAGTTGATGAGGATGTGATGACCTCATTTTGGAAAAATATCTGGTCGGTGCCCATCGGTCACTCCGAGGGGGAGTGGACTGAGACGGTCGGGCGCGCGTGCGAGTCTATTAAAGATATGGACTCCATTACAATCACGCCGATTGACGTAGCTTGTGCGGTACGTTCGGCCCCGAACTGGAAAAGTCCGGGACCGGATGGGCTGCACAGCTACTGGCTGAAATGGATACGCAACTCGCACGGGCGTATGGCTGCTCAGTTTCAACAAGCCCTTGAGTCGGGAACCCTCCCAGATTTCATGACATCGGGAGTCACTCACCTGATATACAAATCTGGCAATACCTCGGACCCTAAAAACTATAGACCAATAACATGCTTACCAACCATCTATAAGCTACTTACATCCATCCTGAGAAACAAAATTCAAATACATATTTCGGCAAATGACATAATGTCACCTTCTCAGAATGGATGTAAGGTAGGATCCCGAGGTACTAAGGATTTGCTCCTCATAGACATGGCCATTACGCAACAAGTTCGTCGAGGCAGAAAGGGAGTACACATGGCTTGGATAGACTATAAGAAAGCGTACGATTCGGTGCCCCATTCATGGCTAATGAGAGTTTTAGAGCTTTATAAAGTACATTCCACGCTACGCTCCTTTCTTAGTTCATGCATGGGTCAGTGGTCTACGTTTCTTCGTCAACCAGGACATGTTGGCTCTCCGGCCTCCCCGAGCTTGATAAGGATAAAGCGGGGTATCTTCCAGGGTGACAGTCTGAGTCCTTTGTGGTTCTGTCTGGCGCTTAATCCTCTAAGTACATTACTTGGAGATTCAACGCTAGGCTACCGACTCAAGAGAGGGGGTGAGCCCATTTCACATCTCTTGTACATGGATGATCTCAAATTATTTGCTACTAAAAAACCAGACTTAATATCTTTACTCAAAATAACCGACAATTTTAGTAAAGCTATTGGAATGGAGTTTGGAGTAGATAAATGTGCGGTCATAGATATACAGAGAGGTAAAGTTGTAAACTCGGAGAGTTTGCAACTTAGCCAGAGTGAGGTGCTTAGATCTCTGTCTGAGTCGGAAACCTACAAATACCTTGGAATGTTCGAAGCTTTGAGTATCGTCGATGCAGATATGAAACAATCGGTGAGGGATCGGTTCTTCGGCCGCCTGATAAAGGTTTTGAAAAGCCTCTTGTCTGGCGGAAACAAAATCCGAGCCTTCAATGGTTGGGTCATGCCTGTACTGACGTACTCCTTTGGCATTCTAAAGTGGACGCAATCAGAACTGGATGCCCTGGATAGAAAAGTTCGGCGACTGCTGACGGCATACAGGATGCACCATCCACGCTACCTCGGAAGTGTGGGGGTCGTGGCATGTTAAATGCCAAGGATCTGCACAACCGAGAGATATACAACCTTCGGGAATATTTCCTAAAGGTGAATGTGGGTATGTACCGTGATGTAGCAGCAGTCGATAAAGGACTCACTCCGCTATCCTTAGCGAACGGGAATTGGCGAGCGCCGAAGGTGATGAGTGTGGCGGATCGCACGGACGTATGGAAGAGCAAGGAACTACACGGTCGATTCTACCGGGCCCTTACGGGTCCCGATGTAGATCAGTTAGCCTCCGTGGCCTGGCTACGATACAGTAACCTCTTCGGAGAGACTGAAGGTTTTGTCTTAGCAATTATGGACGAAGTTATCATGACGAACAACTACCGTAAATATATTCTAAAGGATGGGACAGTCGACATTTGTCGGGCATGTCACCGTCTGGGAGAGTCTATTAGACATATCGTTTCCGGTTGTTCCCGTCTTGCTAACGGCGAGTACTTGCACAGGCATAACCAAGTAGCTAAGATCATTCATCAGCAACTTGCTCTGAAATACGACCTTGTTGAAGCCGCCGTACCTTATTACCAGTATTGGCCTCAGCCGGTTCTCGATAATGGTCATATAACTCTCTACTGGGACCGATCTATTATCACTGACAGGACTATTGCTGCCAATAAGCCTGACATAGTGATAATAGATCGGGATGCGCATCGGGCGGTGCTGATCGATGTCACCATTCCACATGACGAGAACCTTGTGAAGGCAGAAAAAGAAAAACTGCTAAAATATTTGGATCTGGCCCACGAGGTGACCGACATGTGGCGTGTTGAATCGACCATCATTGTTCCGATCGTTGTATCTGTGCACGGTCTAATAGCGAAAAGCTTCGACCGACATCTAGAGAAGCTTTCGCTCCCCGGCTGGGTAAAGGGCTTGATTCAGAAGGCGGTCGTTCTTGACACGGCGCGTATTGTGAGGAGGTTCCTCTCTCTTGAGCCCTGACCACTGATGGCTTGGGTCGTAGACCTCGTCTTCAGTGGGTCTCTGTTTTTTATATTGTATTTTTAAATTTATTTCCTTTGTTAATTTTTTTAAAAATATAATGTAAAAAATAAGTGTAAATAAATATATAGACAAAGATTTAAAAAAATATAAGGTTTAATTAAAAATCGAAATTAAAATTGGCAGTGATTCCGAACGAAGTCCCCAGTTTCGCTATCTAGCGAATAGTAACGTTCACAGTTGAGTGGATATCTATACTTCTACAATTGAAAAAAAATGGATAGTATCGCTTATTCAAGTGGACCTAAGATTTTTTTAATCGTTGGAATTATTCAAATTTGACTCTAATATATTTAAATTTGAATTTATAACAGAAACACTGTGAAGATTATTACATTTGTATGAATTGTATTTGCATTAATTTAATGCATGAATCTGACATTAAGAAATAATCAAATTTAGTCGGAGCTGTTTCTCAAAGGGAGATGCAAACTTCCTCGTGTTATTTGAACAGATAATTTCATAAACCATTGTACTCTGTAGGTATAGTTCGGGTCTTAAGATTAATCATAATATATCAAGACCCGTGTCAAATACAATGCTTTAGAAAGCTGAATAGTTTTTATTGATTTATTTTTAAGTACAATAATAGTCCAATTACCTAATATTGACAGTTTGAAAGTACCTATGTATTTTTGACTTAATTTAAAACTAATTTCAAAAGGAAAGAGGTCTGTAATTCAACTCTTCTTTTTATGTACGTTACCGCAGAAGTTTGACTAAGTGAACCGATTCAGATAATGGTTTATTTTTAGGAATGGTGATGACAGGAGTTGCTACGCTATGAAGTTTTTATTTATATTATACACACATATAGTAATTATAAAGTCCATTAAAAAATAAAAATAAAGTAAATTTTTAATAATAAACTTACCTTGTTACAGATTCTTGCTACCGGAGTTAGTTGAAAGCGAAGAAGCATCGGAATACCTCTTCAGGAAGATGAAACTTACCTTTTGATTAGCTTCCACGCTGAAATTATATACTGCAACATTAATTGGAAATTATTACATTTAACAAATTTCAATATTTGATAACTTCAACCAATCATTGTACCTACATAATTATATATTTTCATAGTAGAAAATAAACATATCAAACCTTATTTAGATGATGTGTAGGTACTTTGTAGCTGATATTTAATTGTAACTAAAACTATTACTACCGTGAGTAGTGCGAGATTTAGTCAAGTTTTGTCTGCGATACTAGAAAGTCCCCTCTGTTACAGTACAGTACAGTACTACAAAGTATTACATTTTTGATGTACACAACAAACATACCATAATAAAGGATTCCGTCACTCAGTTGTTTTATTTCTACGTCACAATACAGACTGCGTAGGCTTGTGTTATCACCATAATTATCTTTATTGAATTTCCCCACATTCAGTTACTCCGGTCTCAAGTATACCTTTTTTTTTTTTTTTTTTCAGTTGGAGGAAATCACCGGATCCCCGCCCGCCCCGCGGGCGGGGTATGTGGGAGTTGAACCTCACTAAAACCTCCAACCGCTCACACTCAGCGTCCGAACCCCGGCTGAGGCCAGAACCCAGCACGGGGTTTGGAGGGACGGCGCGACGCGTTACGCCATCGGCATGCTTTCCCGTCGCTCCGTCCCCGGACGCCGAACCGGTAGCCGCCGGCGAATACGGCCACCGGCTCTCTCGGTCGGCGGGCTCTCCGAAGCCCGCCAAGATGGGACCGCGTGTCGCCCTCCCACGGAATACCCCGCTGGGTCAGAACCAGCGTGGGTCGGGGAGCGCGGTCTACCATCCCCCGGATGCTCTAACGCTAAGGGCGTGTTGAGCGAGACACGGCACCTTCTTGGGTCCCCGCTCGCACTCACATGCGTTGGGGACCCGAAACTCTTAGGGGGCCAGAATCCGGGCGAGATCCCGGTCCCGGCCCCCTGCTCGACGGCGGCGGGTTGGCAAGTTGAGAGCGGCGTAAAGCCTCTCTCTCGCAGCCCCCGCCACCTGCTTCTGCGAGATGGTGGACTCGCAGAAGTCGAGCATCGCCTTCCAGGACTCGTCGCTCTCGAGCATCGACGCCGCGACGCCCGGGCTCAAGTATACCTACTATACAACTATAGTAGTTTAGAACAAGAAATATGGATGCAAGTTATAATTTATTTAAGAATCAATACCGTGCATAGTATTTGCAATTGCGTGCAAATATTGTTACTATTATTATTATATCATTATACAGTTTCATTATAGTATCGAAAAAGCAGGTTGTAAAGCAGTAACTTGGGATATTAAATATAATATACCAAATATATATCCTTGACAAATGTATTAAATTATGTAATTTATAAACTTATTCAGACACTCGTGGTTTTCTATAATACTTTCATGCATTTGTAGATACAGTGAGTTTGGTGTGTCGTGATGTGAGTTCGAGTTCCAGTGGTACTACCCAAAAGCGAACGAGAAAGAGGGTAGACAGATTTGTTTGCTCTTAAATTGACCCGCAGTATCCATCTTCTCGTGATCATGACGTTTGCAACAACGTTGAAATATCGAGACAACTCAATTAATTAAATATCGTGGTAAGAACCCGTTGAAAATGCATGAAAGTATAATGTAATTTATGTTACGCAAAAAAACATAAATACATAAAATTTTGGGATAATCAAAACTACTACTTTAAGACATTATAAGCATCAATTTACTACTCTAATAGAAAGTAAATTTCTACAACAAGATAAGAAAATTTTTAAATTCCAGAAGCTCCAGTAATTATTTCATTACACGAACTAACAATTATCTAATGTTCAACATGACTTTTCACGTAATAAATCACCAGATTTTGTTTAAAATTCCTAGCTTATTTATAATTAAAGTAAATAAAACTTACCCATAGTCTCTTAGAAGTTGAAATTAACCAGTGCGTCGTATGAAAGCTTAATGACCACTTGTAATTTTATTGACCATTGACGAGTATTAAATGAGTATATCCTGCCTAAGTCAGTTGTTATTTTTGCCTCAATAGTTTGACGAACAAATAATTTGCCTAATGCTAGTTGACCACCATCGCTTATGTCTATAGGTCTATAGGTATTCTCTGTCAATTACCGCTTAATGTTAAGGGATCTTTCTCAACCTTGAGGATGTACCAGAAGAATTGTTCGAGTTGATTCCAACATCTTCTTTGTATCATCATATCGGCCGGTGCTGAAGTGGAATACATTCTTACTATTTGAAACCACCGTAGTCATACACGGTCCAGGTATTTTTTTTTATTTCTGTCACATACAGAAATCAACCGGGCTTGAAGAAAGTCCTTATATATTGGTAGACGCCTCGCTGTGGCTCCTGGTCTTGAAGTGGTCGATGAGCAAAGGTTATCGTTTACGATCAGGTAGCCTGTTAGCTCGTCTACCTACTAGGCAATAGAAATGGAATCACTGAAACTTTTGGATTTTCTTAAAATATGTAGTTACAGCGGTCGAATTCGAACACAGCACTTTAAAACAACTTTAATAATGGCGCCAAAAGTATGCGGCAAATATTTATGTTCGCAACGGAACCTCACCTTGGCTGAATCGCAGACAAAATAAACCGAACACAGAATATAACAATAAATAGTCTAAAATTAAAGCAAGCTGAAAGATTTTATAGTAACAAAAATGCTGGAATAAAATAAAGTAAAATTTCTTTACATTTTTATAGCCAATAGCTGTAGAGCTAAGTTTTTATATTTTTTTCTCATGAACTTCTGCAATGCCAGGGCAATGAAGGGCCGTTATCTATCACCTACCTATGAACTTATAAACCTACCAAGGTAGGTAAACAACAGACAGTTGCATACCATTATTTTGAAATTTTACTAAAATGTAAGTCGTTAAAGTACTGTTACTTTAATACTGAAATTGATCTCTATCATGACTTATGGTAGACTTAAAATTCTATAGAATGTTATTCTTAGAAGATTTACATTTTTATAGATGTAAACAATGCAGGTTAAAGTATGGTACTGTAGAAGCAGTGTCTGGAAATGCTATTAAGACTTTTTTCCAGCTATTTCATATATTTAAAAAAATATTTGATTGTCAATAATATCAAAAATAGACTTCTATTTTAACGTATTATTAATATTGTAGGTAATAAATTAATCAACGCTTTGTACCGTTATCCAAATAATTAATAAAAATTGCGATGTCATCTTGCCAAAAATGAAATATCGAAAATTTTATTTAAGTCGTTTTTGTGTTACTACTAGTGCTTGTTAGGTTACGAATTATTATAATATGATTGATATCGTTTTCGAAGCTTTAAAATATTATATTTATTAATTTTAAATCGTAAGCTATAAATATAAAATGTTAGCCATTGTATTTTTAAATTTAGTCACTTACTATTTTAAAATGGCTTTTTAGTTTATTTTTAAGTCGTTTTTTTATTAGAATTAAATTTAGCCAGTTCTGAGCTAACGAACGTAGCGTTTTCGGATAAAAAGTTTATTTAATTTAATAATATGAAGTTATTAGTAAAATGAAGTCATTATTATTCTACATATTTTAATACTAGAGATATTTAAATAATAGTTAGCATGATTTTTACTCTGATAGAACGCTTTATTCATTGCCGTCGGATAAAGATGCGTTAGCTGATGCTACCTTAAAAATATTCCGGATAATTTCGTTATATGGAGTTATTTTCTATAGCTATTTCTGGGATACCAATTAGTTGACAGTTTTTAAATAGTGTAGTGTAGTGTAGTGTGTGTGTGTGTGTGTGTGTGTGTGTGATGGAAACTTTTATTTGTATTATTATTGTTTTTTTTTTGTATTGTTTGTGCCACTGTTTCCATCATAAATAAAGAAATGTCTAATGTCTGTGTCCGAAATAAAGGCTTTATTTATTTATTTTATTTATTTATTATGGAGTTACTATTGGCTGAAATTCCAAATAACGAAACAATTGGTAACGAAACAATTTTTAGATTTTTAATTGTTTGTTAAATATACTTTTCTAAAATTTCTTACTAAGTTTTTGTATGTTAGGTATAATCTTGCTTGTAGGTAGTTGTCAGCTTATATACGATTAGTATGTAAACTTACCTAATACAAAAATTACATAAGAAACAACAAATTACTTTAACATCCACCTGCAAGCCAACGACTTCTCAAACATTTCGAAACGAATTAAACACTTTACTATTTAATGCCATATAATTAATACTAGTAAATTTAATTACATATGTACCCATAAATAAAGTGCCATTTTGGCACCGTTACAAATGAACTGGCAGTAACATCACATGTGATAGGATGTGATTAAGGATTTACATTGAGTAATCGTTGGAAAAGACGAAAATATAGTTTAAACACAAATAGGTGATTAGTAATACATTGTTTAATAGCTTTAGTGTATGTAATAGTGTAATATTTAAATAGGTACTAAATAAAAAGTGTATTAAATGAAAATAGTGTTTTTTTATTAATTACTAGATGACCCACGAAACTTCGTCTGCGTTACAAAGGGGTTCAAAAATTGTAGCCTATGTGTTATTCTGATGTATAAGCTATATTGTGGTAAAGTTTCATTCAAATCCATTCAGTAGTTTTTACGTGAAAGAGTAACAAACATACATCCATACATACAAACTTTCGCCTTTATAATACCTATATATTAGATTGAGTAATGAGTGTTATTGTTAGTCATGAAACGAATTATTAATTGATCATCTCTAAACAAAATTTAAAATTTAAATCAACTTAAAGTTTTTTTTGAAGATGTTATAGTGACTAAGCAGGTGCAACTAAAGAACTATATTTTTTACAAAGATTCGATTACATTTTCTTTGTTTTCTATTTAATACTTACACTATGTAATCAATACATTCCTTCTATTTACTTTTTTTTTTACTTTATTTTCAACATTGATATGCTCATTCTTGTTGACGTCAAAATTATTATTATAGCCACCGTCCTGAGAAGAAGTGACAAGAAACTCAGCGGGCATGTCTTTTTTTGTATTATAATAATAATATGAGCATTATCTTTTTTTAAATATTTTAACAATATTATAGAAAAGCTGTTAGCTGTAGACGAGATTATGACCAATCTGATGGTAAGTCCGTCGCTCATGGACTCCATCAATATCTGAGGACACCGCAGAGCCGCGACCAACGACCGTAGTACTAGTAAATGATTTTATACTGATAGTTTTTTATAAGTTCGTACGTAAAGTAAGAATTAAAGGATAGATTTAGGTAAAATTATTTTATTTTTTATAAGGTTGTTATAATAGATAAGTAAATTATTATTATGTCCATGAGCAACGGTAACCGCTTACGATCAGGTGGCCCGTTAGCTCGTCTGCCTACAGGGCAATAAAAAAAATAAGAAAAAAAAAATACTTACAGGACTTAATATCCTAACTATAATAGTAAAGAGAATAGGCATCTTTACAAAGAACAAAGTGGTTAAAATATGTATTGTAGTTTTATTTAAAAAGTACGATGGACGACTTTTGACAATGTAGGTATCTACTCTAGTTTCGTGTTTAGGTCATAAGTATTAATTATAGACATAATTAATTTTTTTTTTTGGTAATAGTAACGGTTTGTTTATAGATTTAATAGTGTATTTAGTAATAGTTGAGTCGTATTAAAAATGAACATTGAATGTAGCACGATTTTAGACCTCCATAATCCATTTGAAGGTTGTCATGGTAACCAACATAACAGAACATGACATTGCAAAGTTTTACAATAATAATTTTACAATGCCATCAGCCGACAGCAGATGTCTATCCGCATTTGTGGTTTAAAAAATTCAAAAGCATACACAACTATCTAGATATGTTCGTGACGTAACACCACCCTGGAGGAAAACGTTCTGTTTGAAGACGGAGCTGAGAGAATTTAATTAATAAAGACAGGTGTATGTCAGTGCTGTGTAAGGAAGGAGGACGACTGCAGTTCTGTCGATTTCGACTTTGAAAGTAACGGTACGTGTGTATCTGGCGGTAACAAGTTCTGCTGCTATTTGTGTGTCTGTATTTTTATTTTGAGTTTTAATCGACTAAATGTTTTCCAGTATTACTAAGTCAAAGAAAGTATTAGATGTTAGAAGTGAAGAATATATTTTACTTTCACACTTTTAATTGGTATTTTAGACAATGAGGAATTTTATCTTCTACATACTTTTAAAATCAAGTTTTGTACCTCACACATGACAACTTATTTGTAGAGACAAAAATATTTTTTCTGTTTTAAGTGCTATTGTTGAAGGTAGGTATAGTTTCATAATTACCTACTTTTACTTATAGTTATATTATTCAATCAGTGTATTGTTTTAAGTTTTTTTGCGATTTTTGTGATAAAAGTTTTACAATCACCTAAACCTACATGAGTACCTATAGTTTAAAAAGAAATTTCTTCTAAAACCAGTTCTATTAGAATTAATATTAGATATTTTGTTAACGAAACCTGCGCGTTGCTCTGTACGATGTGATAAATGAGTTGGGCTGCGTCCGAGTGTATGGTACTGGGTGTGCCTCGGGCGGACCGAATACAGTCACCGCCCTAAACAAAATGGCGGCTTTTACGCGCCAAATTTGAATTTCGAATGTTTGAATCTTGTATAAAATGTTAGAGCTGTAAAAAGTTTTTGTTTAATAATTATTATTTTAAATGTTGTATTATTTTGATTTTTGTTTTATTGATTGAATGTTAATTACTGATGTTTGTAATAATGAAAAAGAGTAAGAAAATTATAAGTAAAATTGTCTATATTAAGTTAAAAAAAATACATCATGAATGGATTAGTGTTGAGATAAACTAGTTAATTAATAAATACTCGATAGCCATTTAAATTTTCAGCAATAAATTATAATTATAATGACAAATGTTAAAACCGATGATATTCATGTCAATGATATCTTAACATGATCATAAATTATAAAGTTCACACAATGTCTCATCGAACTCCGGCATCCACAAACAAATCATTCTCATTGCGATTTAAGGACCCATTTAAAAGCTATAAACTACAAAACACACACAAATTTAAACCGTATTTAATAGACATAACGATCAAAATCGCACATCAACAAAAGAGCAGTTTCGTTCATAAACTATTTCCAGTAACAGCTAAATGAAGAGACTTATTCGCCGTCTCTTACTGATGTTTAAATTTTGCTGTAAGAGTGAGTGAGACAGGTGATATTTATGAGGTGTTTATATCGATACAGTGGCGTTGATTTAACCATTGCTTTGGTTTATTGCAGTCAATAAAATGAATGTTATGAGGCAAGGTCGCAAGTGAAAAATTGTTTGAGATTTATGACTTCATCTTGGGTTTCTCAGGGCCCTATATTGCCCTTTTGAAACATTTTGACCTTTTAATATTACTGTAAGATGACACATGTTAGAAAGATTAGTCTAATAAGAAGATTTTCATTAATTAACAGTAAAATATTAGTTAAGTAGGATTTTAAGAGATTGTAAGAAGAATTTTACACATCGAATGTACTTTATATTTTTCGTGAGAAGTAGGTGATGATAGTAATGTCAGGTGTGAACAACTATTGAAAACAATCAATAATAATAACATTGAAAATTTTATAAGTTCAATGACTTCAACTCTTCAAGAAATTTCATCGCAAAACAAATGTATACAAAAGCTCCTCTTTTTCAAATCAGTTAAAAATTAATACAAATCGTTTGTCAGCGTTGATTGCTCAATCAATTGGTACCAATTCCACATGACGTTTATCTTGGCACGACCATGAACTCAATTTCTACCAAGTGCAATGGCATATTGACCATAGAATACGTAGAAACAGAAGTCAAATTACATGCAAAATATTCTAACATGTCAGCAAATAAAATACAACAAAAGATTTAAATAAAATAAAATACTGTTAACTGTCATTACTGTAATTTAGTTTTTTTTAAGGAATACAATATTTCTAGTGGCCTATAATATATTATCTGTTATTTTGTCACTAACACTTAGATTAAGACTTACTAACACTTTTATGTATTTTATGTATTGTAATGTGGGCCCTTGTAGCCACCATGATTAAAACTAAATAAATAAAAAAAATATTGATAGACAGAGCTGTATGTTCGGTGTTTTTATTATTTGCAATATTGATAATTATATTGTTATAAATATACGTCCATATTCATTTATTAGCTTATTTTTTACATTATATTTTGTAAAAACATATTTAAAAAAAAATAAATTAAAAATACAATATAAAAAACAGAGGGCCAATGCAGGCGGAGTCTACGACCCAAGCCATCAGTGGTCAGGGCTGAAGAGAGAGGAACCTCCTCACAATACGCGCAGTGTCAAGAACGACCGCCTTCTGAATCAGGCCCTTTACCCAGCAGGGGAGCGAAAGCTTGTTATTATTAATAAGTAGCATTGATTTAAATTTTTTAGCAATTTTCGATTGTGTACTCTAATATATCTTTTGTCATTTAACGGCAATAGTCATAACAGCAATTTTTTTTAGAAAAATGTAAATAACTTTTCCTTCTTTATAGTGTGCAGTAAATGGAGTTAATAAATAATTATCAGTATGTGAGTGACAGTCCATTAAGAATGAACTATAGTGTAGTGGACAAATAATATGTGCAGAGATCGAAGTAAAATGGTTGTTATATTGGACTTCAATTGTATCCGTTGCTGTTTTCATTTAAAAAGAGCTTTTTATTATTTTGATTCAGATAAAAACTGCTTATTACCTGCAAGCCTGAGAGGTAACTACGATAAAATCAAGAGAAATGGCGACATGTTCTGCTCAGAGTCCAAGGATCGCTTGTGGTACCTATTTATGACGAGAATTTAAAACATTCAACGGAAGTTGCTTATCCTAGTAAGTTGCTTATCCTATCCTAGTAAGACTTGGAGTATTATTTTGGTAAGAAAAGTGGTAAGAGAGACCTGCCCTTGATTACTACGACCCTTACGGTTCCTGTAATCATCCCCCAGAATTATGCAACAATGTTTAAGTCCAGCACGTACTGAACAGTATTTCTAGGGTACATGATTTTAACCTCCCTGGGGGATAAGTGAATTATACATAAGTTGCTTCTCAGAAGGGTCTGATGCTATTGACAGCAGGGCAATTGCAGAGCATGTAGTGATATAAACAATGATTTAAAATTGTTGACACTCTTAGTGTTTTGTATTTTGATCAGTCTTACATACAATTAATATTATATTTAGGAATCACAAAATTCACAAATCTTCAAATGAAAATTATAATATGAACAAAATATTTTTTGTACACGATAAATCTAAAACCCCAAATACCAAGGCAAAATTGCTGAATACATTTATTATATATTTACGTGTCTGGCCTTGTGTACACAGCACGCGATAAGTCAAAACAGGTAAATTACTTCCGCTGCGCCTATACAATTACTAAATCACCCGACAGACAAATACATGGCCATTTAAAACTCAGCAAAACCATAATTGCCTCAATTTCAAATCGCATTAGCTCACCTCGCCTCCGAGAATAATGATTTGCCTTTCGCGCTCATTGGATGCGAGGGATTATTAAAAACACATTAGGAGCCAGCCACACCTAGCCATATAAATAACTGTTGAAACAGAAAAAAGTAATTTCGAGATTTGTAACGGGAGGGCACCAATCACCCACGACTGACATGGAACGGGGCCTCTATCACGCGAAATCATTATTTTGTCGTTTGGAAAACTTATTATAATGACGGTATCTCGGGCCACGATCTGCGTTGAACCTTTGAAGTCTAGTACTAGGTAGATTGATGTCCTGATATTAGTCTGTAGCTGACGTCTGAAGGCTGTTCAAAGGAAATTGGGGAACTTCCAAAATTTTCGTTGATGAGGCATTCAGGCATTTTTATCCACAATTTTATGTAATCATTTAGGTCTGTATAATCTATTTACGTGTCATCGTTCGTATTTACTTTGTCTTATTTTTGCAACATACCTAAGTATAATTTAATTTTCTCTCATTGCAGTTTATAATAGTTATGTTTGTCGTTATATCTTCGTTTTAAATTATTAATAGTTGCACGGAACACTTTCGTTCTACTTCATAATCAAAGCTTGCGTTACTAAGAATTGTTTTGAGGAATTAGCAAAATAGCAAATGACGCTGTTCTATTTCTATTTTTAAATAAATCAACAATTTTATTCCATAAATCGATGAAAATAAAATTTAGAAATAATTGGGAGAATTATTAAAGAAAATATCGAATTACAATCATTATGCTTTATTAATTTCACGTATTTATATATGACAATATCGTCTCTTCTAACCTTATTAAGTTACTAATTATAGTAATATTTCATAAATTTTGAATCGATAGGACACAATAGTAAATAAAATCGTTCAAATTAGTTTTTCATCACACTGACCGAATTTTAGAAAATTTCAGGACAGCCGTGTGCAAATGAACTTAAATTTAGAGTCATATTAAAGATCTAAAATGTACTAAATCTTTACAAAGCATAAACCCATCTGGCAAGGAAACTGATTCCTGAATAGTGATGTTGTCAATAAATAAAAAAATCGGAACTAAAAATAACTTATTGCTAGATTCAACAACGTAGAAATTCTTGAGCAAACTAAAAATGCATCCCAGCCAGACAGTTTGAACCAATCGATCATAAGCGAAATAATAAAGCGAATCAATAAATAAATATTGAATATGTCGTCAATATACAATTATTACAATTTACATTATAACTTATCGAACACAGCACAAAATAAAATTATATAAAAAAAATCTATTTATAAACGAAACCGGCTCATCAAGTTCTAAGTTCACTAATCATAAATCTATGAAAAATAATAATTTACAAAGTACTTTACAGTATTACGAAACGTATAACTTGAATCCTGACAAACTCACTCCTACGAATTTCACTTCGATCTCATAATATTCATTAAACTATAAAGTTAAGAGTAAATATACTATCATTGATCGATATTATTACGTATATCGGGTAATTTCTTATGTAATGATTTTATAAAAATACCATTTTTTTTCATTTAAGCATTCTCGTTCGTACGAACATTGCATTTTACTATTTAACATTTAATTTTTTATACAAAACTGAACAGCAGTTTATTTCCTAACTTTGGTATACTGTGTCACCGTTACTACATTCACAAAAGATTCGGAAATGAAACATATACTAAGTCTGTAAAACAGTGAGGTAACTCTTTCACTACAAGCGACATTCGTTCAGTTTAAAATATTTGAAATTCTCCATCGGTTCGACGGAGTTTGCTGAAAATTTTGTTCGCGCCAAAAATCACCTAAATTTAAGCTTCTTTCACGTAACATTTTACAATTACATTACTCCTTATACACTTATCAGTAATTACGTATATGTGTCATCAAAAATCGTATACATTGCACTTGTATAACTGGCCTTCCACACTACTAGTTGCTCATAGATAAAAACAAATCCAAGAACTTCATAAAACAAACACTCTTTCAAAAAATTCAAAACCGAACAGCAACTGATCGTTTCACAAATTAATCTCCGAAATTATTCACACTTAAAACAATTGTACATTAAAAATACTAAAATTATCGTGTATTTACATAATAGTTCCGATAGCTTAATTAGAAATAAAACATCAAATATATTAAATTATAACAATATGGATACTAATTGCCTTCTTATCAATGGTTAAATATAAGAGGTCATTATGGTTTTGTGAATGAAAATTTACTAAAAGCTTTACAATGTCGTGACGTGGCGAGAAAAAAAGCGAGTAACAATTTGAGCTATGAATGATAGAAATAATATAAAAGTTACATTGCTGAATAAATAAACTGTAGGTACTTGATGGTATTTAATAAAAGAAAGGAATGCCACGCCGCTTTGAACAACAAAAAAAGTGATTAATAAAAAGTGAAAAAATAATCGAATGTTCCTGAAAAAAGTACTATTGAATCACATAAAATTCAATGCATTTCACTAGATTATAAATCAAACACTGCGTTTTTGGTAATTATTGGTATTGAGATTGTTCTATAAATTAATTTATACTTAACAACTGTAAAAATCTCTTCGTCACACTATAATTAATCTTTATTCGAAATCACTAGTTTACGTATTAGTTATAATAATGTAATAATTATTATGAAAAGTCCAACATACAATTTATACAAATTAAACTGTTCTAGTAACTTCGGCCTTTGAACCGACTGTTTCAGATTTATCGTCGTGTCGAAGCAATCTAACGTAAAATTCGTGAAACAAAATGCTGGGGAACAATGCGAGGGATTGCTTCATCGAATCTGAAACGATGTGACCGTTCACTTGGACCGCACCGACTAAGCTAAGTTTTACTGTGGCGAGGTGGGCGGACTCATGTTGTCCGGTTCATCTCCCGAACCAGGCTCGCCTTTGGTCTTGTTCTCCTTCTTCCACTTCATGCGTCTGTTCTGGAACCAGATCTTGATTTGTCTCTCGGTCAGGCAGAGCGCGTGTGCGATCTCAATCCGTCTCCTCCGCGTCAGGTACCGGTTGAAGTGGAACTCCTTCTCAAGCTCCAGCGTCTGGTATCTGGTGTACGTTTGCCGGCCCCGCTTCCTCTCTGAAATGATATTAAATCTCGGATTAGTCAAAGAATATCTGGCAACCCTGGCTAACGTCAGACGTTAAAAACTGCATAGGCATTTCTGATAAATGGTGGTTATTTGTAAACGGCGAACACTCCCGGCGGAGTTAATTGAAAATTGTTTTGAGCTTATCAATTTGTTAATTGTTTTTGCTTGTTGGACATTTCTCTTTGTTATCGGGAGCATTGCTTTTGGAATTATTATTATTGAGTAATTATATTTCTGAACACAAAGTGCCGAAGCCGTTTGTAAGATTTTGATTTATTTTCCCCTTGACAAATTGATGTTGTTTATATTTAAATACAGTTTTCAATTAATTAAATGAAGTCACAACTCAAGTCATTATTAGATTTGAGTGCATTTAATTTACGAATTTAGAAAATATTTTTAAAATTAGCTGTATGTACGTGTAGTTCTTAAGGATGAAGTCCGAAGCGCTACCGGAGCCAATTAAAATAATTTGAATCGCCGCGGGCATTTTTCATTTTGTAATCATTATTCTCCGAGGAAGATGCGAAGCCTATTATACGCGGTTTAGAATCCTCGCATCTGTAATTTATTTGAATCTAAAAAAAGACAATTCTGAAGATCAACTTCACACGAATGATTAATAAGGCTTGTGGACTCGGCGTAATTACAATATTTTAAAAATGATTCCTTAAGATATGATAAAATTAGTACCGCTTATAGATTTAGCAGCATTTTCTTAGCAGTAGGCGAGAGTATGCTGAAAATGATCATGATGATGATGATGATAGTTTTGGTATGAATTCAAAAGCTTGGTGTTAGATATTTTTCCGATTACTTTTATCAGGATATTTTGGTATTTGAAATTATGGACTGAAATTACAGGTTCATACGTCGAGAACATGTATTCAAATTGATGGACACGAGAAGATTAATTTTGATTTATGTTTTTCAACTATGAACTTACAATTTTACAAAAAAAAATACTAAACGAATATTTGTTGAAATACTGCCTTCATTTCAATACATAAACAAAAACAAAAAAAACTAATTAATTAACGAAACATTGACCACCTACTTTCTTTTTTGATTTATGGGAACGAAACGCCATTATTTATACACGAGGCTACTATACAATAGATGTATTAGATACAAAACCGAATGCGAGGGCCATTAACCCAAATAACGGAGTCATGAACAGGGTAGCAATATCATTCCAAATCGAAATTGAAACATTGGATGTTTGTAAGACAACTAAAGTTGTTGATTATTTTTGGTAGGCAGCACGCTATAACTTATACCCTATTTTAGATTTAAGTTTGGAAGATTTTTCAATAAAAGCTGGATTTACAAAAACTCTTTTTCATTATCAATATGTCGTGTATCAATGACTGAAATCGTAGTATCTTAAAATAGTAAAAATGACTTTTTATTTCAGATTTAAATTTTCATTATAATTTATTTCCGAAAGAGACTAAAAAAAAGATATAGACCACTCATCTCTCTACAAAAACGAAACCAACAAAATGATATCACAATAATATAAACTTCGAAGAATTACAGAAAACAACACGCCTATAGCAACTGTCCCAACAAGTGTTTCTAAGAAGCATCACATCCTTGCAAAAACAAAGAGGTCGATGACAAACAAAATGTTCTTTCAGCGTCATCCAATCATGACAAACGAGGAACTGAGTTACAAGCCATAAATATAGATAACCTATGACCAGTTACCATTCATCTTTTAAATTATATAAGGATGTAGAAAACTACGCTCATTGCAAATGTTAGGGATGCAGCAGACTTGAAATTATTGCCCACTTGTTGCACGGAAATTGATAATGGAGACAAAGCTTTGGTGTTGTATGATTTTTACGTTTTGCATAATATATTGCGTATTATTGTTCTTCGTAGAACATAAACTTTAAGAAAACTATTATTTGTACATTGGAGACACTTTAGTTACTAAGTATTACGAATTATTAATTGGAGACATTGGCAACAAAAGAAATGATGTTATCAAATTTTAAAGATGGTGGAGTTAGCTTCAGAAAACTTCGTAATGGGAAGTTTTTATTAAATTGAGAAAGATTTACCATCATCCTACAGCATTATTGCTAGTGAAAAATTGAGCATAATCGAGTCATTTGATGTTCAAAATCAAAAAATACTAAGCTACATAAGAAATATAAAGAAAGTATCTCATGAAATTCAATTCTATATGCTTTATATATTGCACTTGTAGTTTCAACGTCTAGATAAATAAAACGTGATCTCGGCGTCAGATTTAAACCGTAATAAGAGCATTGGCAAACCGGCGTTTAGTAGCGAACGCTGAATGATGTGTCTACGATATGAACGATTTTTAGTAATGTTGATGCCAACTTTGGATTAGTATTATTACTTCATTTATATTTTAGTATAATTTTAATTTTGAAATTGGTTTGTTTTGGTAGATTTGAT
Organism: Trilocha varians; assembly: GCA_030269945.2. Classification (NCBI taxonomy): domain Eukaryota; kingdom Metazoa; phylum Arthropoda; class Insecta; order Lepidoptera; family Bombycidae; genus Trilocha; species Trilocha varians. The sequence continues at coordinate 4,220,737 of AP028259.1, forward strand.
AAGTTCAAAGTACTTTCGCCTTATGTCAATTGAAATTGAATATATCACTTAGATTTTTATTACTTCGCAGGTTAAGGTCCACCTAATGTTAAAACGTTCCCGTCGTATATGAACCTTTTCAAGACCAGGTCATCAAGGTGCAAATGCTTTAAATTTATGTTGAGATGTTTACAAGTTCAAATGTCATGATTTGAAAATATTTTTTTTACTTAATTTTAATCGTAGACTTCAAATTTTCTCTCATTCAAAATTAAATACCACAAATCGTATCTCTTTTGTTTTCACAACAATACAGGAAGCGTACACAGTGACAATCGAAAAACGATAAAACCGAATACGTGATGAAATGCGTATCGCTGCGTTTTCACCGCGTGTTTGTGCAGCCCAAACGGAATCAGTACGTGGAGCTCGCTGCATGTGTCGCCGGGGTATAAATCATCGCGCACTGAGGGGACAGCTTAGAGAATATATAGCAGGAGAAATCACGAACTTTATAGTTTTAGTTGGTGTGACTTAGAAAGCACTGTCAATACAAATGTACACACAAACGACATGCATAAGATTGGTATTGGTTGAGACGAACAATGTTTACAAAATATCATTTTAATTGTTTCAGAAGGCAATGAAGAGGGCGAACATCCAACTGATAGAGTTAAACTTGAAGAAGAAAATGATCTTCCACAAGATCGTGGACAGTTGTAGTCACGGCCAAAGGAACTCACTGAAACTTTACGACAAAATAAAAGGACTGGTGATTTACAATCCGCAATTTTATACTTAAATAAACTTTTAACAAAATATTTTTTTTTTTTTGTTCGTTATGCTTTCTCCTAGTGTTTATCTTTCAAGGGGAGAGCATCAGGCCCCAGCTTACTTTCACAACACGACGCAAACATGCGACGTATTAAAGTTGCAATGAAGACAATCAGATCTGAGAGGGACCTTGGATTAAGTAGCTCGGAAACTAATGTTATAGATCGTGTGTACATTGGAGATAAGAGATAGTAAGTTAAGTATTGAATTTGGAAGAGGGTTAAGATTTATAATATGAGAGAAGTATAAGTTAAAAGTTGAAGAAATTATGGTTTTATTTTTACGGGTTAATATGACCTATCATTGTAGTTTTTTATTACTTTAGTAATTTAACCAGGAGAATATCAATCAGGACTCTAGTTCACGCGGATTTTTTAATATTTTGTATTTTTACTATTTTTAGAAAGCTGTAAGGTCACCTGATTATTTTGAAGAAAAAATATACCTAATGTAAAATTACTCTGACTTTAGGTTGCATTTATCAGGATAAAGTGGGAGATAAAATATTGACCCGAGTCGATGTCACTATCTTGGATCGCATTTGTACTGATTACATTCAAGGGAGGCCATGATACTTTTAATCCGAGATTTCTTTTTTAGAAAGATAACAAAATACATTTTAGAGGAATGCTTACTCGAAGCACTTACTAAAGGGTCTTTAGAATAAATTTATAATGATTATTATATTATATTTTTTGGTTATCTCTAATAATGAATATTAACCCATTAAATTTGCATAAGTTTTGGAAATATATTTCTGTTTTGTTTTAATAAATGGTAGTGCAACAATCTATCAATTACACACTATTTCTCTACAATCGATTATAAAATCAGTGCTATTGCAACATCCATAAATATTGATATGAAACGAAAACCTCAAAAAATAATAACTGACGGCAGCGCAAGCCTAAATACCAAATTCATCAACGGATGACAAGTGAAAAGAGCTTTTAATTTAATTCGTTGCGGTATCGGGATGGAGGAACGAGAAAAAAACAGCAACAGCTTGAAGCGTTATCGACAATCCATAATTCATGTCCTACAATTTCATACATTTTTACCCGCAAACTTTACCTCATGTCCACGAAGAGCATCATCCAAATTGATGCTTTATTACATTGTAAAACGATCGAAAATCGCTTGATAGTGTTTTGTTTTAGGTCTTTAGACTTTGAGACGGTCACTCAGTGTATTGCAACATCGTACACGATATCAAACGAGTATTCAGATTAATGCAATTTCTCTTAAACGCTTACACGTCGTAAATAAAATTGGTCTGACGTACTCTTTGAAGGCGAACGTCTTTTTAAAGATAAGTGTTGCATCCATCATGGTTTTGAATTAACCATGACCTAGGATAGGGCAAATCGTAGCGTTGATGTAGTACCTAGTCGTATTTTAAGGTAAACAATTTTCTTGTTTATTTAGGTTGAATGACGATTTAACGTCACATAGTCACATCTTAAAATACTCATTATCTAGCTATTGAGTAGAGGTAAGGAAATTTTATTCACTGTTATTTCACCAACTTGCTTTATAAAACAAAAGGTAGATTTAGTGCCTGAAAACAAATTTGTTTTCTATAATTTTGAAACAAAAAATCTATGTAGATAATTCTGTTCCATAAAATCATGTTTCTTGAACCACGTCTTTCTCTTATCGTTTAATCTAATATTCCTAAAAACTACTCCAATTTCAAACAACACAATAATTTTCGAAACAGACAAAGCTATTTCGACGAAATTATACGAAAAATACAAACATAAAATATAATTTGAATAAAACAATAACGACGTCGACCACCAAAATGCGATAGATGACAAAACACGCAACGGAATAATTACGAGCACCTCGTGTATGATTAATGTGGAAATGTGCGGTGGATGGAAAATATTATAACATGTATAAACTGTTATATAACTATATAAACATTGCGACTGGTACGAACACATTAGTCGAAAATAGCTGTTCAGAAATTACGAAAACTATACGAAGAATACAAAATGTTTATTAGTATCTAGAGTCTAGATCTGGTATTAGTAGAAAGTTGGAATTTTGTTATTTAAATAAAGTTTTGATAAAGAGTCAATGTAAGTAAAAGTCGTGGTGGCAGAGTGGTCGAAGCGCGTCCTTCCGAACGGGAGGTCGCGAGTTCAAATCCGGCCGGCTTGTACCTCTAAATCTAAATGTGAAAAAGATTTATGTGCAATTTTTCACAACACCACTGGCTAAAAACGGTGAAGGAAAACATCGTGAGGAAACCTGCATATCGGAAAAGGGTTCTAAAAATCGTTTGAAGATAATTGTGAAGTCCCCAATCCGCACTGGGTAAGCGTGGTGGACTATGCCTAATCCCTCTTCTGAGGAGACCTGAGCCCAACACTGGGCAGTAATGGATTGGTACAGTACAGTAAGTACAGTAAGAAAAAAGTAAGAAAAAGAAACATTTCCTAATCCTATACGACTAAATAGGTCGTTGTAAATTAACCAAATAACGACATTAAAACAATACCTGCAGCAAATAATTTTAAGACCGAAAAACTACATATTGAACTTCAATATCAAGAGAATTCATATACAGACAGGAATCAACGTTAAACACCAAAAAAAAGTAAACTAGTTTCTCAAGATATTTTCTGGAATCAAAAACACAGTCAATAAACAGCCGTAGTAAACAAAAGAAATATTATTACTATGTACTGAACTAGAGAAAGAAGTACAAAAACATGGCGGCCTTTGAGCTCTGACATTCATTAATCATTTCGGCGTGGTCTGGGCGGGTATGTACGTAAAACTGTTTTTATGTAGGTCTTAATGACTTTTTTGGTAAAAGATATTAGGAATAATACCAATATTATGTATAGAAAAGTCAATATTGATGAGACAAATTAATTTGGTGTAAGAGAGTTTAATTAATGAACTTTTGAAAATGATTTCTGGAACAATTTAGTCACGTGTGTAACTCTGCTTTGTGATATACTCGTAGAACATTCTCCTGAGAAGTACCTACCAAATGTATCTTTCCTCTTGTATAAAATTACACGTATTACTATGCTATGTAACTTAAAAGTGGAAAGACTTTCAATTTCTCTCAGTTTTTGTGTAGATCTACAGATAGGATAATCACGTTATAGAACACAATAATATAAAAGCTTCATAAAAATTTGGTCGGATCCCAAAAAGAATTTATAACTTGAATACAGGCTATCAGTCAGTGTTGTGTTGACGCTGATTCCCGTCGTGTTTCGCATTCGAAATGGAATGTTATTCACAGAAAATTCAACTTCGGTGTATGCTAAAAATTACGCGTCGCCCGGGATTGAACGAAATTCCGCCCGCAAAAAAGGTGTCAAATGAAATATTCAAATATATTTTAATATAATTCATGCGGCGGGCGTTTCATTTCTCTCCCTCGTAATGGAATGCTAAATTTTCGGGCGAACAAAAAATATATATTAATGCGCGTACCTAATAGCTTATACAAACTCGTTGGTTGGGTATTGTTGCGCACAATGGGTGCCATAACTCCGCGTCGCAACCACGGCCGGTGACGTCTTTGTTAGGACGGCACAGCTTTGTTCGGCGCCCGGCTCCGCCTGTCAACACGCCGCCATACCCAACCTCTATGCCGTATGCAAACACCTACATCTATACCTTTAATCATACCGGTTTACAAAAGAACAACCCGACAATGCTATTAACAAAATTGGATCTATTAATTAAAGACGATCAATATCGGAAAACGAAAAAAATGAAACGAAATAAACGTTGTTTTTTAGGAATAGCTGGCTCACCCCAACACGTATTCTAATTACCGGTTTCGTTCGGTCCATTACTATAATTTGCACCGGGAAAAGCACCAATGAATATTTGAGAAGGCGATAGAAAGTGAGTAATTGGTTTGGATCACGAAGTGAAAAGTTATGAAAGGTGCCGGGGCGGGCGATTTTTCAACGTCATCAGCACACGTGGAAATCGCAATGATAAAGAAAATATTCAATCAAACAATCTTACTGTTACACCGTACCGCCTTTGTGTTATTTATTTTCGAAAGTAGCAAAATAAATACTGGCCAAATAGATTCAGAAATTTTATCCCACGTAATGTAGAGCGTGGAACGCATTAGGGCTCCAAGATGAGCTTCGCCGCGGGACAGCAAGCCCCAGGGGGCTTCCCCTGCCCCCATAAGCCGGGAGGAGGGCGATCTCCGCTCCAGAGAATATTTGACACGGGTCTGGCAGATAGACAGGCCGGTCATGTGTGATCCCCTGGCAGGAAACGGGGGGCTTTTTTCCGTTCCTCCATCGACACATCCTACAACTACAAGTATAAAGATACTGTGTATGATTTATGGCGCCGTCAACTCGCACATGTGCACACATCGTGTGATGCGACGCGTTTTGTTCCGTCTAATGATATCGACTTTGATAATAATATATTAACGAATATCGTGATGTAAACTAATCATGGTGCCATTTTAGGTGCAATTACAGTCCTGAAATAGAACATGCTTTACAAAAAGTTGTGGTTGGTTAATGATGTCCATTATCATTATGATATTATGTATCCATTTCAATTTGGTACGGTTTGTGTGTAATAATTGAATTTTAATACCTTATAATGAGTTCAAATTCGACGGCTTAGTAGCGGTCAAAGTTTGATTGGCGTTCTATCCCAACGTTAAATTAATGTGAGCGTATCCTTCGATGAGCGAGAGGAGCACGAAAAATGAATTGGAAAAGGACAGCAAGTTTATGAAAATGTTGCCAGTTAATTGAGTAAAACTTTCCCACGTCTGATAGGATATAGTTTGGGATTCGTTGGACCAAACTGAGACAACTTCGGGGTGGCAAAGGGAAACTTGTTACTCAGTGAACTTTGATTTAACTTTGAGAACAGTGAATTAATGTGTTAGGAAATACGATTAATCTCTCAACGATGTTAATTGAATAGTAGCAAAACAAATTTATTTTATCGTTAGCTTTGTATGATTTATGCATGTTTAAAAACATTATGTTAAATATTCATTATTATTTAATGGATAGTAAATTGATGGATTTAAAATGTAACATTTTATAACAATTTTAATGAAATTAATATTGTTGTCTCTTTGTATCTGGTGAAACATTTTTTTTTATTTTATATTATTTAATTGATTAATAAAGTATTTTCGTGACTGTTTAATTAGCATGCAGTTTATACCAGTAAGTGGAATAAAACTGCGACATATTGTAATTGTTGTAATTTAGATTTTTAAGTATATATTCTGTAGGTGTAGCATTGAATAAATAAATATACAAATATTAATTTAAAACAACACTAGTTATACATATAAATGGAAATATTAAAAAATACCTATTATTTATGGATATGAAATACTTGTCACCTTCATAACAATATTTGTTCCAGTTTTATGAATCTCGTAAGGTGGTCCATTTAATTTATTGTCAACCACTTTATCAAGCGAGTATTATAAATTAATTAACGTTATTTGAGAAGATATCAATTTATTATGCATAATTATCTTACTAGATTAAAACATACAATTTTAGTAATAACATAAGGTGTTATTATTTGACTTGGCCAGAAGATGATTATATTTTTTTGTTTTATTATTTGAAGTTTTATATTTAAAATAAACTTATTTTATTCCTATACGTGCATACATAATATATTTGTTTAATTTAAGAATGAAATTAATTGAGCATTTTTTTTTCTATACACCTCGAATTCGTGCAAATTTTACAACATGGCAACACTTAATATACACACCCTCGAATCTACTTCCATTATAATTCGGGATTCATCAATGTGTGCGTCGTCATAAGAAGATCCCGAGAAAGATTACTGCAGTGTGCGTGCTAAGGTTGGACACATATTAATGGGATTGGAGTATTTTGTATGTGGGCGTATGTAATTATGGTACCGTAATGGCTTTTTAATAAGCTTTGGTTTTTACCATCATTTTTATGAGGAAGTAGGTAATCAGTTATTTTTTTTTGTATGTGCAGCGGTTTTTGATAATATGTAATTTCGGAGATAACCGCCGGTGGAAAATTCTTACTATTATATTGCAACAATACTCAAAAAATTTTTTTTTTCACACGTAATACATCTTATATTTAAACCGTACAAAAACAGTGTTACAACACGATTTTCTTGTTAAGTCCGCTTTAAGCTCAATAAAAACTACCCGAAAAAATGTTTAAAATCTCAGCTGTTTCTGAACTAATATCAATAGAGCCAATCATTCAACGTCACATACATGGATACCGGATCCGTGGTACAGAATTAGAAATACATTTTTATACGTCGTTCCTCCCCACGGAAAAAAATCTTTATGCAAATACGAGCATGTGTAAACACAAGGGGAAACAGGAAAATGCAGTAGCTTACTTTTAAATAAATAACCGAATCTGACCGTTTTTGGTTTAAAATTATGTGAATTATTTTATCGCATTATATTGTTATTTCTTTACGGCTTATTTATATTCATATTTACCTAATTAGAGCGTTAATTAAGATGCTCGAATGTGCTGTGATTATTTTATAGTGAGATAAGAGTAATTAAAATTTTGTAGTTCGTGTCTAAGATTATTTCATTAAGGTATGGAATGTGGATAGTAAAAATTAAGTTGTGATATACCTAATCATAGTTGAGCTTGAGTAATTTAAAATTAAGTGTATAGAAAGGGGAAAATATTTGAAAAGATGGTATTATGATTACCAACAGTTTTTTTATGTGGTTAGTTGATGTTACTTGATGGCTAGTGGTTTTTAGTACCTACTTGAAGATATTAAAAGTATAAATGATATAAAACAAATCTAAAAATGTATGAAACCGAATTGAAGTCAATCCAAAAGTATAATCAAAATCCAAAGTTAAAATTAACAACCAAACAAATGTATTGCCAAAAATACTGAACGCATCGAATTAATGATTAAAGTTACGAGAATCAAACGTTTCAATCAAAACACGTAACTAATCTTTCAGAAAACTCGAGTTGCCGAAACACTCAAACAATTATTTACAGAAAGTTACAAAGTACAAGTCTGATCAAAAGCAATCTTCGCGATGATTAAGTTAAGATTTCATTTTCGAACTTGCAACAAAATTTCTTGCTTCATCAAAAACAATCCGAGAACGAAACCAAACAACAGCGAGACCGAAACTCATTTGTAATTGTATTATACATCTCTCTACGTTTAATACGAAATGATTCGGGCTTTCAGTGGCAAGCGGGAAAATCAGAAGCAGGCTCCGGAACAAATACTTGTATTCAATCATCGGGCTTTCACAAAGGCCTCTGGGCTGATAACTGAACAATGAAATGTAACAAGTCGTCTATTCGGCATTGTATGCGAAGGGAGAGCGAGGGTAGCGCGCGGCAGGGGGGAGGGATTTCCATTATATTTCCATTTCCACCTCGATTCCCTGCGACTTATCGCGGCCTACCTCTCGGACTACGTAAGTATATCTTTCTGTTCCGTTAGTCAGTGAGGCTATACGTCAAATCGAGCCCAAATAAAAGGTGTTTTCTCTGGGAAATTGGCAAACTACGTACAAAGTTGCATGGTCTGTGTCTGTTCTTGTGAGTAAACCGATCAATTAGCGACCCACCGACGTCTTACGAATAAATCAGCTACGTTTATATCGTCTTGTATCAGTTCGTTTTATCGCAAATAAAGTCGCTATAACACTCTAAATTTAATTAAAATTAATGATGAACACGACTGTATTATCAAAATACGTAGTTTGTTTTACATGACTACACATGAAAGGACATGAGTCTTAAACAAAACTAACATTAGTGCGACAAGAAAAACGTCGTCACTCTCGAAAATTTAGTTATCAAAATTAATGTACCGTACAACGATTTCCGACATATATTTTATGATAGCAATATTTCCTCAAAAAATACTGTAGAGAACATTATCAAAAACCTAAATACGTTTTAATCATTAACTACTTCAGAAGTTGGTTCACAAATGATTAATGATTTGAGCTTTGAGAACGGCAGAGTGTTCTATATTTAAAACGAGAACCGTTCCTATTGGTCGATTTTTTATTTCAAAATGGCAGCCGATTTTTGAAGATAATTAATGAAGGTAACCTCAAGTGGATAAGGAGGAACTCAGAGTGTACCAGAAGTGCGAGCATTTGCTACCGTAACTTTCAAGTACCGAATTTTTCATGCCCTAAATACTTGTACGGCTATTGAGTAATTGATTGAATGATTTATCGTCGCCAAAGAAATAATTGTAAGTTTTATCATTTGGTTATAAATTACTTGGAAAGCACGCAACATATAATTAAACAAATTAGCGAGGTCATTATGAAAAATGCTACTGTGTAATTTGAACTGTCGCGTTATAAGCGAATTCAATTACTCATATTATTTATAGCTGCATATATTAACATTGACTCTAGATACCATTTTTTATGTATCATGTTTTTAAATCATTTTTTATTTTGTAATATGGCAATCATTAATCAAATCAATTAACTGGTTATACTTTGTAGATCGAAATATTATTACCTACTTTACTTCATTAAATGCTTTTAACTTCAAATGAGTTATTTTATGACTACTCCTATCATACTCTGATGATGATGACGATAAAACCTAGGTGCGATGATTGCTGATTAATATACTGGAACACTACTACATACTTTTGAAAAGATCTCTTAGTTCATTAGTCTCACCATTTACACCAGTACCATCAATATACCGAAGTGTTTAGAATTATCTCGCCTTCTGGCTAATGCAATCATACTAAATAACATGAAACTACTCATCATCATCTCCAACAAAGGGAGTAATATTCCCTAAAACAAGTGAATTTCCAGTGTACAATATAGGTATTATTTTAGTACTATCTAAACCAAGTTTAATATTTGCTCCGTCAGAAATAGAGTTTGAAATTAATTAACAAGTTGCCCCAAGTCGGTCGGTTGTCTCGGAGTTGACCGAAAATTGACAAATCTTATCTGGCATCTTTGGATAAGGGTTATGACATGGGTACTTCGGCTCGGTCTGGCTTCTAGTTAAATGGTTTTAGTAACCGAGAGGGAAGAAAAAATCGGTAGGATACGAAAAATACTTTGTTATATAGTGCCTGAATCTATTTAATATAACTGTTATGATTAAGAACTTTTCACATTTCCTATACCTACGCTGTTCCTCTAGTCCTAAAATATCACATTAATGAAATAGTATATTGAACTCTGGTGAGACGTGAACTCAAAACGTATTAGGTATCAGTAGCGGAGGATATATTCTCTAACGAGAGAAGTCGATGAAAAAAACCTTGAAAAGTACATTTGGAATGGAATGACAAACTTCCTAGTAGATATTATTCCTAGCTCTAATTATTCTGTTTAGCACTGTGCCAGTCTTCAAAAGAAACATGACAAGAATACGCTCGAACTTTGTTGTTAGGTATAATATCTCAAATTGAAATAGACAAACATAAACATAGCTAACAGTAAGTTTTTTTTATTGCCTTGTGGGCAGAAGAGCTATCGGGCCACTTGATCGTAAGCGGTTACCGTTGCTCATGGACCTCTGCAATGTCAGAGGACACTGTGGGGCCGTTACCTACGGCCTACCTTTAAGGACTCTTAAAAAAAACTAAAGTAAACTTTAAAAATTAAACACTTTAGGTCGCTTTCATTATAGTTATTTATAGTTTTACTTGACGTTCTCTCTGTATGTACTTGTATACGATCTTGTCAAGGCGATTGTCGTATCCGTTCGAAGACGATTAGAAGATGAAAGAGATCCGGTACGAGAATTAATGTCAATTTGGTTCTATTGATGTGGACTACTTGAACAGGACAGACGACTTACTACTGACTTTTTGGATTTGAAACTAGTTTAATATTAAGCTTTTCAATACTTCTATTGCATATTTTTATGGAGAGTCAATTATTATTTGTAATTTACATGTTCTCAGTTATAATATTTAAAAAAAATTGATTCTAGTCCATGTTCGTTTTGATCAAGATCCTATTATTTAAAAAACAACGTTGCAAATTAATAATTAATTACACCGAGAACAAGAGAACTGAGGGGTTCACCCTCGTTCACCTTAGTTTAAACTAACCAGAACTATCTCTTTCAACTATTAATACAACTAAATTCCTAGCAAACTACTGGCACAAATTACAATGGAATCTGTAAATCAGGCAAGTAAACCGTAAATTAGATCGCAGACAAATTCAAAAACAGTTGGAGACGGTACTACTCGAACGGTCTTTGTTCACGTTCGGCGTGAGCTAAACAGAAGGTGAGCCTTTGTCCCGGCTGTTGTAAATTTTATGAAAAGTGAAATTCCTTTTGAATGCCTCTTCGGTCATAAATAAAGCCCGAACAGTAGGCACGGTATTGTTTCTGACGCTTATTGTTTCACGTCAATGCAAAACGAGAGTGCTCCTGCAGATTTGCGAATCTGTTCAAACTTGTGCAAGTAGCGCAGTAGCAATAAATCAAATTCACTTTCAAGGTTATTTTTAAATCGTTGCAAGAAACTAAAATGCCCGGAAGTAAATGTCTTGAAGATCTACGAGCTACGATAACCAAATTGGTGACTATGATTTTTTTTGTATTTCTATTAAATATCAGAGACACCTGTTTGTGAAATTAAATCATACAAAGAATATTTAATGATGCTTACCAAATTGACTTCTCATCCATGGATATAGTGGACTGGGCAGCGATGCGTTAGTATTAGGCGGGGGCTGCTGCGGGGGAGGTTGCTGCGCATGCATCGATTGTTGGTGCATGGGAGGCATCTGCGTCTGGTGCTGCATATCATCGACAGGGTACATGAGATGCTGCTGATGCGGAGGCACCCCGTGCTGGACCATATGTTGTTGGGGGTGCATATGATGGGGCATTTGTTGCGCTTGTTCCAGGGGCGGACTACCTGGAACTCCTCCTGTAGCTGCCGCGGCTTGGAGTTTACACGACGTGTAAACAGCAGGAGTAGTTGGTTGGTGACCGTTGGGTCCGTATCCATCCGTTTTCGGTCCCATATGCCCCATCTGAGAAGGACTGTCCGGCCGATAGCCATTCTGTTCCATTTGTTGGTAGTACCCTAGCCTGTCGTAAGGTGGAAACCTGGGGTATGGCATACCGGGCGCGGGTTGCGCCGGATAGTGATGCTGTGCCGGCCTGAGCTGCTGGTCGCAGCCGTCCATGTCGTGCCCTTGTTGTGGCACCGCGCCATAGTGCGCGTGCGCCTGCTGGTGGTCGTGGCCACCTCCGTTCCTCATGTCCGGCATGTAGGCGTTAGAAAAATATGTCATACTGTCGCAGTTGTTGGCGCTCATCGCGGGCCCGCAGCCCGCGCGGCTCACGTCCGTATTTTCCGTCGCAGATTTTCGGCCCCAAGGGCCGACACTACTTTATCACAGTTCAGTCACAACACAAACACTTTCGATTCCATTCACTAAATGACGTTAGTTGAACTCACTGGCGATTCACGCGTTGCTGACGGACGGTGTCTCCTCATCTGATTCTCGGCCAATCTGAAAAGAAAAGGTTGATGCATTTAGTCAATCTATAATTAAATATTTGGAAGTTATCGAGAGGCGGCTCACGATTGATTGTATGTTTGTGTTGGCTGGCTTGTGGATTGTTGCGCCAGAGTCATCACTCGCTAAACCGACCTGCCAGTCGACACAGACTAACACGTGTCTGGATACCGGGACACACACGAAGTCATAGAACCTTATGTTCAATGTAAAACGCCTATTAGAGGCAACCTGTTTGCTAAACGGCCCCTATTCGCGGCACCAAACTAAACGTCGCATTCCTGAACACAACAAGATATGATTTAAAATCTGTCTTTGTCTGTCTCAAGGAAGCAGTTCCTCAAAAATGAGAGAGGAGACGATACAGTGTCATGTAGCGACATGTGGTTGACCTGACGTCATATCCTCGATGTCACCCAACATTTGATGGAGCATGAGTGACAGCCGCATCGCGGACCAGTGACTTAACTTTACATCGTCGTTAATTTATATGTGAGAATAAAATCAAGAGATACAGGAAAAATATCGCATGATCTTATTTAAAATGTAAAAAATAGTGATGCACTTAATCTGAGATTTACCAGAACTGACCGAGAATATATTCAGGTCAAACAAAAAAGTTACTGTTAACGTGGACAGTTTGATCCATTAAGACAACAATCTGAGAGCTACTGCAGCGTTTGCACATTTCGGTAGTTCAGCGTCTTATGTTTATCCTACGAAGTTACAACGTCACGTAGCCGCAATTTTAATACGGTTTATTAAATTTCACATATCTACAGCAAAAAGTACAGTACAAGATCTGAATGTGTGCCGCCCCCGAGAACAGGGCGAGCTATTTAAAATCCAAAAGTTCAAGCTCCATTAGTGTTAGTTAATGATGGCGGCGAGTCCTGACAATGTGCTCTGTAGTTACACTTATGTAACACGGAATAGCATGTGAGGAATCAATGTGTGTTGTGTTAGATTTGAGAATTGATCATTTTCTAAGGTGTCATTTATTCATTCGATAAGATAAGTAAAGTCGAAAATCAACAATTTCTAAATTTTCCAAATTATGTGTAAGGCAGCGAACTTGCTTAGGTCAGCATAACAGAGGTTCAAGAACGAAACGCTGTTTTGTTATTACGTGAGCCATTTATTCATGGCTGTATTTCAGGAAATTATATTTTTAAACTATAGGTTGTTATAAGCACGCAAGCTACATGCAAATTTCATGTATAACGTAATTAAATTCGTCTGTAAAGTCCTGGCTATGTACACACAATAGGAAGGTATGCCTATTCGAAAAATTTGCATCTCGGATGGACAATTAAAATTTACGATTTCGCCACCCCCGGCTTTAGGACCCTCGCTTTTTTAATTTTCAATTTCCATTTGCATTCCAGTGCTTATGTCGTGTCCCAATAGTTGTCAGTTAGGATTTATTACTGGAAATGTTTTGGAAAAGTAAAACCACTTTAATTTATTACACAGAAGCAATCTGTAGGTACTGGCTTTTCCGTGTCTAAGTTTTGTGAAAAAAATAAGCACATTGTTTACCATCAGGATTAACCGTCTGCTGACTTAGGTAATAAATAAATAATTGACATGAAATAGTTTGGAAAAAATCTTCAGAAGAACACGTTAGGTTACCATATTTTGTTGTAAAAGCTAATGTAACTTTACTCTCTTTATTAAATGTATATCCTAAATCTAATCTCCACTTAAGCAGAAAAACGCTTTCTCACTACAAACGAATGCGTCATCTAAGAGCAAAGTTCTAAGAAACTTTATTATAATTGTAACACTATCTCGTAGCCACGTATTTAATCTTAACACGTAACAAGCGAATGTTCTAGCCAGCAATTACCAGGAGATAAACATCATAAACTTCAGGGAACATGTCTTTAAGCTGACCGACGTTGAAATTAAATCTCACGTGCTCTTGATAATTTGATAACCAAGTACACAGCTTTGATTTATGTCTTTCAAAACCGGCTTTTGAGTCATGACCGCTCTCATGGCCTCCAATTCCGAGTAAAAATAATTAAATACTTGTCAAATCTTTGTCGCTAGTTGTGCATTTAATTCAATTTAAACGTTGTCTTTTTGAGCAATGGTGTGTCATGTTTCAATGTATTTTATTAAGTTAAGTAAATTAAAAAACTTCTTAAAGTAAAGCTGGGTTTGAGGCAAAGAAGATTGTGACTGATGTCAATCAATTATTGGTATGCTCGTTTACCTAAAAATGCATCTAAGTATAAAAACAAGCTTTAGGCTTTTTCATGCGACTTCTACCTGATAATTGAATAGTGTGTAAGAATGCAATACATTCCCTAAAATTCAGTAAGTCTTTCCAATAGGTAGTCATGACGTTAATATTAAAATAATATTTACTAACCAAACATCATTTTGATAAACTATCATTTAAATCCATTGAACATCACTGCAGACATAAATTACGCACTACATTTCCTAGACGTTGAAACCGCTAAAAATGTACCGACGACTCGTTCAAAATTTATAATCCTGCTTTTATTTCGTAATGACATAAATCATACGAAAATACACCGCATAATAGCCTCTAGAGTTGAAATTAAAAAGAATATTAATAACATTTCGCGTACGACGGTCGCCGGTAGTTAATCAAACGACGATCAAAGGGCGTGTATTTTAAGAAAGTATCCGACGCTAGTATTTATCATTTCGACTATTTGTCAATTAGAGAGCTATTGTGGGAACGATTTATATGTTTTAAAAGTTCGATAACGAAGGATGTGTTTTGTAATGGGAAGCTTGTTTGACAGTACTTTTTTAACTAAGACTGAAGTAATACTTTCATGCATTTTCAACGGGCTCTTACCACGATATTTAATTAATTGAGTTGTCTCGATATTTCAACGTTGTTACAAACGTCACGATCACGAGAAGACTAGATACTGCAGGTCGATTTAAGAGCAAACAAATCTGTCTACCCTCTTTCTCGTTCGGTTTTGGGTAGTACACTGGAATGGTTAAAGAAGTTATCGAGATTTCAAGACATAGCATAGCATAAAAGTATTATAAAAGTATTATAGAAAACCGCGAGTGTCTGAATAAGTTTAAGTCTGAATTAGTTGTATTTGAAGAATTTTTAAATGTTCTCCTAGCAGAAGTCGTATTCAATTTTTTAATTGATAATTCTATAGTTTTATGCCTATTCTTTCTCTCTGGCTGTAGAGAAAGCTTCCAGATCTAATTTTAATTTAAGTTCTGTTCAATGCTCATCAATTGCATAGATTTATTGTTGTTTAAACGTACTTTCAGAGGCACTAATCGAATTTTAATTTTAAAAACAAAACAATATTTTTCATAAAAGTTTCACTTAAAGCAAAATTAATTTCCTAATATCCAACGTCTATTTGAAAAACAAAGTCACCTACAAAACCAGGTTCAAACAAATGTATTCATCTCAACTGTCCATACGACATATATGACATGATCGAACATACATTAGGAAGTGAGATCTCATTAATCTGGAGCTCTTCCTTCTGATCTTACGAACACTACATTTATCTGTTTCTAAATTAATACCTTAATTTAATCGAAGGTATGCGATTTTCCAATAAGATTATTTTGTTGTAATTGGAGTACGAAGTTTGAATGATAGGACCACCCGTTAGTATTTGTTTTACCATAATTTAATTTTAAGTGACATATTTAGCGTCTTCTCATTCTATAGGATTTATTGTCGGATAGTGTAAATTCATTACTGTTTTAAATAGTGTAACATTTATTAAATAATGAATATCTTAAATTAAAAATCATTAACACTTACATTGTTGTATGTAAAAGATACCTACCCTTTTAGGTCAAGTTAATTAAAAAGCTCTTTTCATTACACACAAAACCTAGTAGCTAAAACAAAATTTAACCTCAAAAATGACCAGCAAAATAAACCTATCCAAATATACCAGAAATTTTCACATGACAACACAAATGGGTCTCAAATCTGGCCAGCTCGGAGCACCCTGAGTGAAATGCGTTGTAAGCCTAATTACACATGCCCAAGTTTCAAATTTAATTAGACAAGTTGCGTAATTTTGACGCCGAGTTCATAATTTTTCATGAGGGTGGAAACTGGGCTGTGATTATTGCGTTTCCATGTTAGAAGTTGTCGTTGAATTTTGGTTTTAATTTACTTAAATTAAGGTCTGAAATCGTTATTTTAATAGATTTTGAAATCCGTACTGTAGGTAGACCTTTGTAGTAGTTAAGTAACGAACCATTGCTGGTCCTAACAATTTAAAAGATCTGCAAAACGTATTTGACGAACACACAGAAAATTGGCTATTAGAGAAGTTATCGAAACAATTAAAACTGTGAAAGAGTGTCGGAGATGAAAGTCAATAGTAAAAGTGCATGTACCTAAGTAAATTTATATGCAAAACTTAAACTAAGCATAATATAACATAACATTTGTATAGCATGACTTGGAAAATAGGTATATTTTATGTATCTGTACATACCTTTTCTAAGTTATTGGTAGGTTTATAAACAGTTCGTTACAAAGAAACTTTTTTTTATTTTCTAATGGTAACTAATATACAGCATAACGTGGTTCCACCTTGACAAAGATCAATCTAAAATTATAATGTTGTATAGAAATCGTGTGAATAATCACAAAAAAAACATGTTCCGCGTGTTTTATGTCTACATATTATCAATAGTTGTAGTTTGAAAAAACCTTATTTCCCGGAAGTAATAAATTCGCTACATTCTAACGGCATAGTATGTTTATATGACGTTTGACATATAAAATAAATGGCAGCACTTTATTTACACGTGTCTAATTAACGCTATTTGTACGTGTGTGAAAAAATGTCTGTTTAATAAATAGGCATTTTCCAAATTGATTAATGTTATTCAATGTTTCGCCAATATTAATCAATTATAATAATCAATCGGAGGTTTTACTCACGCTAATTTAAAATTGAGATATTATTTACTTCCTTTTGCATGCAGATTTCATCTTGGGTATAATTTTATACTCTATATTGTTTTGTACTTCATTATCTATCTAGGCTTTCTCTGTGTTTCCTAAGTGCTGTATTCTTTAGACGTGGAAGTCCAAGTATAAGGTCAGCTTAATTTTTTTTGTTACAGGGAGTTACCATTAGTTGGTGAGCCGATTAAATAGCAAAACAATTATTTTATTTAAAAAATGTTTTGGATGTGTCTGATCTTCATTTCGGAATAGTTTATCTTCATAAACATGAAAATTAATTGCTGTTCGTTAGTTTGGCTAATACTCAAGAACGGTTGAACCGATTTGGCTAATTTTATTTTGAGCAATTTCGTCTATCTGCGTCATGAAAAAACGAAACAAATGAAAGTGTTCACGTAAATTTTCTCACCTCTCACTTGTATAAACCTTTCAGAATATTTTAAGACTAAAATTAGCCAAATTGGTTCTCGAGTTTTGCAATTCATTTTATATAAAGGAAATAAGGCTTAATACCTACCGTCTGATGATTGCATCAGTGGTCTATATTTCTACTACCAAATCATCACATCATGCAATCCAAACCGCTACATTTCCGGGTACCAATTAATCAGTTCGCTCCACAATCGGGACGCAATCAAAATTACTAGCATACCAGACGCTACGAGGGATGTTTCATCGAATGGAATTAATTATAATATATTTGGCATTGATTAATTAATTAATTAAGGTGTGATTAAATGATCTGACTGACAATGCGATGAAGATAGGTAGAGAACCTTATCTTTGGATTTTGAAAAATGGAGACATTGCTCAGCAGGACATTTTTTTTCGTTAAGTAAGCTTTTTTTATATCAAAAAAGTACGAGTGTAGAGCCCACTTGATGTAAAGTAGTAACAGCCGTTTATAAACCTCTTTAATCTCAGTCATGACGTAGTAACGATTTTCATAAAATAATTTATTTTTGATAATGTTTGTCTTACTCTTACTTCTTATAAATTAGAAAGAGACAAATAATATTAACTACTACTTCTTAATGTCCTACTTAGACATTAAAACGCTTTGTAAGATTTGTTTTTTATTGCTACATAATGGCAATGAAAACGCCATTAATAATGTAACATACAAAGTAACGCCCACTGTAATTTCTTAACCGCAATTAAACACTTTTAATTACAACTTACAGTTGCGTGTACAAGTGTACTAATAGAAATGTTAATTGAATGACTAATTACATAAATTACATTAAAAATCACGGTGTAAATTGAAATTTGCAGATTCGTTCCGTTTTAGTTCCTAATCTGACCACTGTGGCGCCACCGTCGCATGGGCATTCAATTAACATAGCTATCGCGCCGGCTAATTGTTGTATCGCGGAGAGCTGATTTATAGCAAGATATAAGCGCCAACACCTTCGTAATTGCAACACGATTCAAACATTGCACGCATACGTCTAAACAATAGAAGCGGGGGTGAGATACGACCGAGTGGGAGTACGTACAATGTATATTTTACAAACATGTGATAACATCATAACATATAAATTATAACTTCATATTTTATTAATAAAATATATTTGATAGGTACAACAACGTCTAATTATTGATAAAATCCATTTTTCTGATCTTCCAAAAGATGTTATTAAATTATTCGGTTACAGCGCCATCTATCAAAAACTTAATGTACCTCATGTAAGAACGCCATCTTTATTTTTGACTCCGAACTGAATTCACGAGTGTCAACACGACTATTTGAATTTGACAGAACTTTCTGATTGGAATAAAAACTTGTGGTAAAATAATATAAATTAAAAAAATAATTGAACAAAAGCGTGAATTAATGCAATTTTGACATATTTTTTCATTTATGATGCAGTTATTTTTTTGTGATATCGTAAAATAAATTTATTACCCGTATTGATCCATTGTACCTATTTTTAAAAGTAAATTTGTATAATAGTCCAATTGGAACAAAAAGTTTCATTTTCTTATTTATCCTTGTTGCAACAATTTAGTACCTACCAATAGCCAAGTTTGCTGTTCTTTTAGTATTAAGTGCAATAAAAAACAGATCGCATTTTTGAGAGTGGAGTCATGATGTTTTTTTATTAATTGAATTTGAATTTACAACAATTCAATGATAATCTTACAGCCGTACGTACAAACTACCTTTCAATTTCTTGACGCTAAGTAATTACTAAAGAACTACACAAGTTATATTTTTACATTTTTAAACTAAGCCCAAACTTCTTGGGAATTTGGAAAAATGTATACCGGGAACGTCGTGACGTGCGGGTTAATTTACGCAGTGGCTGTATGGTTGGTATCTGAGAGCTTCCGTTGTGACCGGTAGTGACGACAAAAGTACATCAAAGTTGAAACACGTTCAGAAAAAACTTTCCAATATTTGTAGATTAGATTTTAAGTGCTTCCTTTATTATATTCATAACTTTATAAAGTTCACCGAAGCCAGTTTCATTAAAGCTCTTTCTACTTACTGTATGTTTTATCTTAGGTTTGCTGTAAGAAAACTCAGTATTGAGTTAAGCTCGCCTTTTGTAAACATTTTTTAATATAACTTATTTTTCTGTCGTGTACAATAAAGTATTAAATAAATAAATAAGCTTTGAGTCTATTATTTTTTTTAAATAACAAATTGACATGATGTTAAGTGTTTTTATAGACCACTGATAATTATTTAATGATGCCATCTAAAAGCTAGGTACAAAACTATTAGCATCCATTTCTATTTTTATCTATTTCTAAAAATTAAAAGGTATTTTTCAAGTTTATACTTAGTAGGTATATGAAGACTAAGCACACAGGCTAGGATTATAGGGTCAAAAGCATAATGCATAATATACTTCCATTATTTTCCACACAGAAATGAAATAGTTTTTCATTCACATTTTCAGGTGAACCCATAAATCGTTATTTTCCATAAATTAAATTTATACATCGCTAAATACCTTCACGCACTATTAATTTAGATGCTGTCAAAACTGACAAGGGTTAAGCTTTGCGATTAAGGAATTATATTATAAAATTGAACAGAAATACGCATCTTGTTTAAAGGCGAATTGTTAACTTATGTTCATCAGATGAGTTATTTGCTGTGACTGTATTGCTTGCTGGTATTTTACCTACATCGTTGTGATGTAAGTATCAATCCCTTACTGCCTACTGTTAGGCTCATGTCTCCTCAGAAGTGGGGAAGTTTGCTTGCCAATGTGAATTGCAGACTTTATATAATAATATCTTCGAAGGGTAGGTTTCTTAACGATGTTTTCGAATTTCTATAACAAAATTTTTAAAATATACAGTTACCGGTTCTAATAAGTACATTCTTATTGGAATGTAGCAGGATATTCTGTTTACTATTACTATTTCAAAAATGTTAAATGTTATAAAATTTTGCACCTAAAATAAACAGAACTTTAAATTAGAAATATTAAATAAAAGCAAAGCAACGATAAAAAGTTGTTAGACTGACTCAAACTTAGAGTTATGAATTATTTAAAACAGCACCATCTATCGCCACATGCATGAACTAAATGACTTACTGATTGCTAGTTTTTAAAAGTTTGGTATCCCTGACCTCTGTTGGCAAGTAGTGGTACCAAAAGTTTATGTTAACATGATTCTATTTTAAAACTTTTCGATAACAGATGGCAATACTTGGTGCATAAATAATTTTAAATCTAGAATGCAATTGGGAGGTACTTTAATAAATTGAATTATATTTAATGAATTCTATTTTTTTATGTATTAAAATATTGCGTTACGTTATAATAGTGATTAATGATATTTTAATGGCAATAATACACATGTACCAATATTAATTTATCTAGATACGTCTTGGAGAAAAAAAATACAAAACACCATGTTTTTCTTGAGAAAACAACAAGTGTAACCCAAATAGTATAATAATTCATAGTTGTAGATGTAATTTTTTTATTACGTTTCTTTTGTTTTAAAACACCTGTGACCACTGTTGCGACCTTCTTATTGTTAATTTGTGTACTATGTCTGAGCATTGCTCGGCTATTTGCGTAACCTATTATCCAATATTACTAATTGAATTATATTAGCGAGTTATATAACCTTCATGAAAAGTAAGACGGCGGTTGAAAATCAAATTTCGAATTTTAAAATTTTGAGTGTAGAATATAAAAGGCGTGAGGTGAGGTTTATTTACATTGTTGTAAGAATTATGATGAATATTTTGGAGAATAATGAAAAATAAATTTTGTTATTTTATGGTAATTAGGTACGGAAAATTAGGAAACTTGATTTTGAATAGTTTATTTAAAAAAAACATATTTTTGTAGTTTTTCTTCTTAGAAGTATTTTATTTAATTCCTTAGGTATACAGTTCAGCTCAACACAGACTTCTTCACCTCCATCCTCCATGCACAAAACTGGCCGCAAAAAAACCATTGATAGGGTCGAGCGTCTGCGAAGATTTTTTGCGAGATTTTTTCGACATTATTATTATGAGAAAAAAAATGCGGAGTCAGTAAAGCGGAACGTAGGGTGGGGTCATGACGAGGGTTCCCCGGTTTGATTGAAGCGAGGAGGAGGGGGCGGGGCGGTGACGTCACTCTCCTATAATGGGCCGAGGCATGCAGTGATGGCCGCCGTTTATCAAATAAGTGTTAGCTCCCTGCACTTGGACTATATTCATGATTATTGATGTTGCGAGATGAATGTATGTTTCGATTTGTTAGTGTTTATTTTTGTTGGTGAGTTGCTTTTGTTTCTTGGATGAATGTTGAAATATAATTTTTGAATTATTTTAATTTTGTTACTCTTTAAATATTTAGGTAGCATGATTCCAAAAAGTGCTTGTGTAATTTTATGGCGTTTTTTTTAGTGAGAGGGAATTAGCCTATTTTAATGAAGTTCTAGGCTGCTCTAATAATTATCTAAAACATCGTTCCTATAAATTTGGTAAAAAATTATTTCATTTATACACAATAGTAAACCTTTAGGAACACATACAGCTAGCTAGTCGTAGTTAAACTACGCCACAAAATTACTACTACAAAATTTGGAAATTCAATGAAATAGAGATTTAATCGCAACACCCGATTACAATTGTAATTATTAAAGTAGAAACGTTACAAAAATCGTGTTTGAATCGCGTGCGACTGGGCGGAGTTGTTCGCGTGATTGTACGCCGTTAGTGAGGGGAAACGTGGCACATCACTAGCAACGCCTATTGCTGGATGGTTGGCTAGAACTGTGCTTTTTTAATACACGATAACCGTTGATTACGTACACTTTCTATTGGGAATTTAGCGGGTGGAGTCATTTGTTTTTTTTTTTCATCTACATCTGACGTTTGTCTGTGAATAGCGGTTAGAGATTACTAGTGGAGAAATGGTTGCATTTAATTGAATGAATGAGTTTTTAAAATGATAGATTTATTTATTTTTAGGAAAACCAACAGTACATTGCAATTAAATTTCGAATTTGAATTTAAAACTAGAAGCTAACCTAACAGGTTTTCATTAGTAAATGTAACTATAAATTTTACTAGCTGAAACAAATTGATCTTATACAAAATTTTAATAAAACACACACGGCGTATTAATACCCCATAACTAAAAGCAAATTACCTTAAAACTCGTTAATAATTTAATCGATTAAAAACCTGCATTAACAGTACAAAGGCGTAAGTAAACACATTGTTAATGTAATTTAAGACAAACATATATGTTTGAACATATGGCAGCTGGCATTGGCAGTTACTAATACGTTCGTGTAAACCGAGCTTGACTGTAATGACCTATTTTAATACACGACTCAAGTTTGACATTGTCATTAACTGCTGAAGAACATCTTCGATTAAGTATAATGTCGCGTTTCCATATTAGCTCGCCAGCATCCAATACAAGTATAAAACAAATGACGGTGACGGCCGACCAATATGAAAGTTAGAAGTTGGCGAGCCGATGTGGAAACGCGAGATCATTTTCGATTAAGTATAAAATACTTCTCTGACTTTGAAAGAATATACCTAATCAATATTTTCATGCATTTTCAAAGGGTTCTTACCACGATATTTAATTAATTGAGTTGTCTCGATATTTCAACGTTGTTGCAAACGTCATGATCACGAGAAGACTGGATACTGCGGGTCGATTTAAGAGCAAACAAATCTGTCTACCCTCTTTCTCAAGCGTAGTACCACTGGAACTCGAACTCACATCACGACACACCACACTCACTGTATCTACAAGACTCTCTGAGTATGATATGATAATGCATGAAAGTATTATAGAAAACCGCGAGTGTCTGAATAAGTTTATAATCAATATGTTAAGAACAATATTTTTGTTTATGTTTCTTAAGTATTTAGGAGTTATGTTATGGGAATTTTTATTCTGTGTTAATAACACAAATATTAGGTATAAAATGTTACAATTCAAAATGTAAGGGACAGCTTTGGTAGTTTTGTAGTTAGTGAAACAAAATGTTAGAGAAATTTGGTCTTCTTAAGGTATGGGTAATGAAGGTAATAAAAACGTAGATCTCATTTAATTTTTAAGAAATCAAGACATAAATAACTTGACTTGACTTGTAAAACATTAAATAGTTCAGTTAATTTTATTGCGCATATAATTTATGGTAGAGCGGTGCTCTGACGTAAAATTTGCGAGTTAAATCTTATGTTCTTTTACGATTTGTAGTTTTCAATGCAATTGTCTGATTAATGTAATAAATAATACATAGTTGTAGTAATTTACTTATCGACGTTGATGTGAAGTTCATCTATTATATGGGACGACCTCGATCATACATAGTTAATTTCAGAATTTCTACGTTGGCACGCACGATCCACATTTGGTTTGATGTGGTCAAACGACGCTTAAAGATATTTTTTCGCAAATTATAGGTCGTTGGTAGCGACCTCACAGTGTCCCTTGAGAGGTCTATGAGCGACGGTAAACACTTACGATACTATTAATTCAACAGCCTCAAACTGCATGATCTGAAATATAAGTCGCAATAATTTACTTACAAATAAAAATAAAATAAACATAATAAAAATTAAACGAAACGCCAAATTAATACCGAGCTATAAATCACTGAAACATACAAATTATATGAATCCGTTTTTGTGCATGTCTTGTTAGAGCCATATTTAAAACTAAAGGTCATCGTTTGTAGCGGTTTGATTTGCCGTCGGCGAATATAATATTTGTTATGAACAAAAACATTGTTATGTAATACATAGTATTAAATATATAATCTTGAGAATGTTACCACAATATTTCTTAGCAAACTTATGTCTTTATAATAAAAATATAAGGATTTGTTTGTTTTTACCGCGACAATTGAAAAACTAACTATCCGAATACAAAAAATATTTTCCTGTTCAAACTTACATTATTCAAAAGGCTAATCTACATTATTAAGATATCATGTGATGGAATTAACATTACGCTAGTCGATTATTATTTATCATACCATTTAAAGCCACAAAATTAAATGTGTCTTTGCTTATACACGCTTAGCTTTCTATATATCTGTATCATCTAGTACGTAGCAAATAAAACTCTGTCATCAAAGCTTATTACAATGACATATTAATGACTACACAATAATTACAAGATTTTAATCTTAATAAAAGAGCGAACAAACATAAGTACTCAGACTAAAGCTCAGACAATCCCACTGATTTATTACCGCACTTGAATCTAGGAAGGGAACCGCCAAATATGTCAAGGCTTTCAGCTAAAACTAGATAAAGGTTACCTAGACGAGGAACAAACTAAATTGGTTTTAACCACAGACAAAAAAAAATGGAACGTGCGTGATATAAAATTAAAGTTTATTTTTGATAAATACAAATAGTTAGTAGTATAATGATCTAACCTATTTATTTTATTTTAGTTTACTTTTTTGTATTGTCTAGTTCAAATTAAACTTCAAAGACTCGAATTTCTAAGACTTTCAATGACATACTAACTTTGTAAATAAAAGAGTCATCTGCTCATAGACGTCCACTGTTGGTACATAGAAAGCCTATGTACCAACTACACCCTATACTTTATCTAATTTAAATTTAAGAAAATAAAAATCGAACTATATCAATTAAAACTAGGTCGTGGAAACAAATCAATTACAATCAAGAAATAAAAAGTTCTGTTATGTGACGTCATAAATCAATTAAACGAAAATTTAAATGAGTGTAACCAGTTACTGTATAAGGCTGATATGTTATTTATTATATTATAAAATGTAAATCAGTTCTAGTTTATAAACGTTTGTTATATAAACTTTAAAAAGATAAGTGTTTATTAAGATGTAATGTATTTATAAACTATGTAGAGTAATTAGAGGTGTAAATTTCAATGTATTTAGATTCGAATGAATTTTAATATAATTATTTTCATGATTTGTTTTAATCTTTAGAAAAATTATAATGTCAATTAACATAGTACCTACAAAACTTCATATTTATTATTTAAAAAAAAAACACATAATGAATACCTACATTGTATTTGTAAGAAGTATAATTCTAAAATCGTAGAGTCCTGTACTCTCCACGTTTTTAATAGACACAAATTGAATGATCATTCCACTTACACATACACACGACCAACACGTACATATGTATTGAACGTGTATATTTGATCCGATTCGTATATCTGGAGCGGGTTGTTGCATAAACAGCCTCCCAAAACGTCTACGCAACATGTCTAATGTTAAACAGATGTTGTCTTATAATCGATCTAGTTTCGATCCGAATCATTCATCAAGACAATTAATAACATCTCATTTTCGATAAATAATTGATTTTTACATTGACGAATGACGATGGAGTGCATTATGAACGATTTAATTATCGATTTTTTAATAATAAGGTGGTATGTGGTAGTGGTGTGAAAATTGTAGATTGTGATTTGACATTAACACTTCAAGTTATGTATATTATTCTTTATTTAATAACACGTGTTTGAAGTTATTTCCTTTACATGTAGACAATGAGATCCTGATCACTTGAACCAATTTACTGATTGAAATTTACTCTTGAATTGTTTCACAAATAATGTTGAAGTGAAAACCTTTTCAGATTCTAATCCATTTCGGTACCCAAACCTACTATGTAAGGATTCTAGTTAAACCTTGATAAATAAAAGCATAACACTCGCGATTAGATAACAGTATGTGTTCACAAAGTTGTTTTTCATAAATTATTATTCAAGACCTTCTTTAACTAAAATCATGGAACCGTATCAGTTCAAATATAATATCTTAATTAGGTAACTATGCAAAAGAGCGGTCAACAATCGTACGTTATAAGTATTTAAAAGTTTAAAAGTAGTTCAACCGGTTTATTAAATTATATTTTCTAGTTGAAAATGTTACCTCTAATACATAAAATTTAAAGTATTTTAAGTTAAGCTACAACCTATTCCGCAAAATTAGATATTTTTTTTTCATTTTATTCTCTTAAACAATGTTGCGGTTTTAGTCACTTTAAGTTACCTTTACCTCTAAACCGACAAGACAAGAAAAAAATCAACTATACCGACAAGACAATCTTAAGTCCCGATCATCGATATTAATATTCAAATCGTTCGATAATTTTACAAGCTCACCTCACAAACGAGCGGGTGTACCCAAGCCCTATAATACACATTAATTTTATCGACTTCACATGTCATACAGCAATTCGCCTGTGATTATCTTTATTTAGCACTAATTTATCAACGTAAGGAAAATCGAGGGAATCGAAGTTCTGATGTTATTTTGTTTTGACGGTTTTTGATGGCTGATCGATTGTTTGGAATACGGTTAAGTCTAAGTATATTTATGTATCGTTGTGGGAGAATTTCGTGTGTCAAACGTTGTATATTTTTGTGTTTTAAATGTTGGTGTTGAATTTCATTTTTAATTTTAGAAAATGACCATATAAGTTTCGGTTATGTATAGTTAGGTTAGGTTAAAATACAAGTATTTACTGTGTGTGTATGTTTAAGTTTAATGTTTTGATTGTAATATCGAAATATTTTAAATAGTGAATTCATGCCATATTCTAATATGCTTCTAATATTTTAATATAAGGAGTGCATAAATTATGGTAGATGAAGATTTTTAACCCTTTCCCAGACAAAACTAAAATCCCCAAAAAATTCATATAACATCACCAAATTCCGACATAAACTATCATAACATACCAGATTTTGACATAAACATGACCGTCGAAAGTCAATTAAAATATTTAATGAGGTACAACTCGGACAGTGGGAGCCGATGACAGAAACAAATGACATTAAATTAACGACACACTGAGGTGGGCGTCATTCGTACGAGTTTCGGTCATTCTTAGCAAATGTTAAATGATTTTGTTGTAAAAATGATGTAAATAGTTTAATTCTTTGAAATATTAGCGTAAATGGTGATTTATTGGTTTATTTTGGATTTGATTAAAGTGTTGTAAATGATTTTTTTATACATGATTTTATTTTAAACGAAAATAGTTCTTAAGCACGATAACTATTTTTTTGGATAGTATAGTTTATATGACTAGTAAAGAATGTTCATTTAAGCTCTCCGTTATGTATCTATTTAAGGTTTGTATGCGAAATTCAAAACTAGGTATGTTTTCTTTTTCTCGAACATTAGCTTATTTTTCCTTGATCATTCATTATATTCATTTTGTGGAAAGATGCAGCGCAGTCTAATTTGTCCGCTTTAGACATCCAGTCATGAAAAAAACCTTCACTAACATTTTCTACACTGCCTGTTATCTTTTTACCCACACTGTAAAACATGGTAAGTAATATCAGTATTATAACATGTACCGAAATCTTAAACTATAGATATAGATCAATTACGCAAAACGCGCTCATTGGTCAAGCACAAAAGGGCATGGCATTCCGAAATCTAACACGAAAAGTCCGCCTTGGGTTTTTTCGACATAACGCATTAGGGTTGTCAGTCTCGCTGTTTTTTTTTTTAATAGAATCTCTACAATAGTTTTTGTTCTCTTGTATTTAGACATGGAATAGTTTGCAAAATAATTATTGGAACGAAGTTCCTTATTGCGCGTTATCGAAATGGGGCTAGTCGGAAAAAAATCTTACGAAAAAATGTCACGACACTTTTTTTGTTTTAGATGATTATCACTAGATGGCGCTGTGATCGAAATCTTTTAAAACGCGTTCCTTATTTGTTTTAGATGATTATCGCTAGATGGCGCTGTGATCAAAATCTTTTAAAACACGTTCCTTATCGCGCGTTACGTTAGGAAAAAAAATATAAGATATCTTTTAATCGAAAGGAACTTCGTTCTATTCGGGTGTCCCATGTCACCGTTTTTTGTTTTATATAGCATGTACAACTTAATATGCAAATGCAAGTTAAAGTAATGATTTGAGTGTAGGTTGATCACGATGATCATAACCAAAGTTGGGCTTTAAAACTCCAATATATAAAGAGGTAACTTATTAATATTAAAACTATAAGTAGATGTTATTAAAGTTAAAAAAAACAATAATTGTTGATGTTACAGTAGAAATCAGTAAATTACCATAGCTTAACTCGTAACAAAATTAAGTTAATCAATTTCTTTAAATACTCGCGATAATCTGCTTAATCTAATTAATGGTATCGTTCATTTAATAATCGTAGTAAAAAATGAATACGTGTGTAAGTGACAATGAAATAAAGTTTTAATTCTATAATTTTTCTTATTCCGGACAGCCCTATAGTCAGCATAGAAAGTCGTGATCACGCAGTCACGCCGCATTATCGCATCCACCGAATCTAGTCTACTGCACATTAAAAATCTTACATGCTGCTTTATTTAGTAGCTTCAAAAAAAGCAGTTGTTGATGGTCAAAAGATAGCGGTGAAAGGGACCGTTAGAATAGCCAAAGGAATCACGGGCTTTGTGACTATGATTACCATTTAATATACTTATACACACTGGATGCAAACAGTGTAGGTCGTTGTGGCGAGGCTTGGGGGAGGCCTATGTCTAGCAGTGGACGTTTATAGGCTGATGATGATGATGGTACTTGTAGGACATTAGAATCGATCGTCTAAATTGATCAATGTTGCGTAGAGAAAATTCAGAGTGTTTCCAAGACACATCAAAAACCTCTTAAATTATTAGGTTATCTGCTGTAATATGCATGCTATAGGTATACCTACATATAAACATTCCTCTTGAATCGCTCTATCTATAAACTTGAGGCAAATAAACGCAAATCGCACAGGACCGGTCGTTGTGATAAGGGTTGGAGAAGGACTATATCTAGTAGTGGACAGACGAGCCAACGGCCCACCTGATCATAAGTGGTTACCGTCGCTCATGAACCAGATTATCATCTACCAGATTATGATGATGATATTCTTTTGGACATTTTATTTTCGAAAATGAGCATTATGGCTATTAACTTAAGGTTTACAATGAGATCTGTGGGTGATGGTGATCGTTTATCAAAAACTGGGTAGGTATGTCCGACTTCTTCGCAATCATATTGACCTTTTCATTGATTAATAGTGCTCGTAGATATATCATTTTAATTATACAAGTAATTATGAATTATATTTAATTCGTGTCGTTCGTGTTTTATAATATTGTGATGTAACTGTACCAACCCATTACTGCCCACTGATGGGCTCAGGTCTCCTCAGAAGAGGGATTAGGCATAGCCCACCACGCTTGCCCAGTGCGGATTGGGGACTTCACATATCTTCAAAAGATTTTTAGAATCCTTTTTCGACATGCAGGTTTCCTCACGATGTTTTCCTTCACCGTTTTTAGCCAGTGGTGTTGTGAAAAATTGCACGTAAATCTTTTTCACATTTAGATTTTAGAGGTACAAGCCGGCCGGATTTGAACCAGCGACCTCCCGTTCGGAAGGAAGCGCATCGACCACTCGGCCACCACGACTTCACTGTGATATACCAATAGATACTATTTGGTACTCAAAAACTAATTTGAAAAAAGTTATTTAATTGACTTGAGTAGTTACTACCATCAATTACAAATTATTGATTATTATTATAAACTTGTGAACTAATTTAATAAATTATTATTACATTAAAAAAAAGGAAACTATCTCTCGAAAATCTAATAAGAATGATAATTGCACAACATTAGCAATGAAGTGAATCGTTTCATAAACAATTCGATTTAATAAATTATTATGATCTCGGTTCAACAATGATTTAATTCAAGATCTTTTCTTTATAAATTTACACATCATTACGATTACAAACTCTTGTTTACTATCGCTGATTTGACCTACGTGAAGAAAGAAGGTACTTGAGTCCATTCATTTTATACCGTGGGTTCTTATTTGTATATTCAGCAATTTAAAGTTATCCTTTAAAACAAGTAGGTGCATCTGATGAATCAATTTTGATGACTAATTTTCTAGACTCGAGTATTGTTTTATCTATTTTAACATTGAGTGACAACGTACCTATAAGAATCAATTTAAATATTGTAGAATTTAATATAACTGTTAGGAAGTATTCTTACTCTTAGAAAAGTGTATAAGTGAATTGAAATTCTATCCTCACCTTAGTCGTAAACCCAGTTAAACCGTTATAAAGTAACTATTACCTTTTATAGATCAACAGACGGTATTCACACTTGATAAATAACTAACCGAAATTTGTTTTATTTATAAATACTTTTGTATCAAATAATTCTGTGCATTTTTACTTTACACACTAATTTATCTATATTAAAAATAAAATAAATGAATGATTAAAAAATACTTATTTAGACAAAATTTAGGTAGCTAGGGCTAGACTACGTCAAGTCTCGTGGAGATCTTAATATAATACATATATATGAAAAACGAAAATGAAAAAGTATTTATTGATCACTAATAAGAGTTATATATAAATTTCCCACATAAACTAAGGTGAACCAAATTAAACCGACATTACATGGTAAGCTTACAGTGGGAAGGAACGTCTGAGCCCGTACTAGTAAAAACTGTATCACGGGTGTAGGAGTCCTTCATATAATACAAGCCAGGTCAACAGACAATGAACCGGTGACTATTAAATAACATTAGCAAAAGGCATACACAGTAACATGTTTTCATAGGTTTTAATCAAATTAACCGTTTGTATCGATACCAATTGCAATCTGAAATTTTAAAGAACACCATTATGTGTCTATATAGAGTTATTAACGATATTAATTTACCATTAATTCTTATCATTAAAAACGATCTCTTCCGGACAGTCACATCAACAACAACATAATATTATGGGTTGTTATTTACGTCATCTCTATATTAAATGAGTCAATCTACATCTCATCTATGTAGGAAGTATCTTTTAATTAAAGTAGTGCAGATAAATCCGTCGGTTTATCCATTTAAGACATGTCTAAAAATAGGTCTGAAGATTTTTGTAAATAAGATAAAAGAATAGATAGAAATGGATTTTTTGGTATTCATCATCAGATTGTTTTTTTTTTATTGCGAGATAGATAAACGAGCCTACGGCCCACCTGATGATAAGCGGTCACCGTCGCTCATGAACCTCTGCAATGCCAGGGCAATGAGGGGCTGTTATCTATCGCCTACCGATACAGGTGCAAAGTGTAATTGCAACAAAAATGTTTTGCGAGTCTCTTGTGTATAGTAATCAATTAAAAATATTGTAATACTTTCTATTATTTTAAATAATTTATAATCAGCATCACCATAATTATATCCATCCGTCCATTGATTCTCATAACACAAAAATAGTATCATAAACTTTAAAAATAAAAAAAGCTGAATTAGCTCCCCTCTTCGGTGTTTCCCGAGCGCTATGACTTGTCCTTCTTCAAACGAGGCTTAAAGAAAGTCCTTAAAAGGTAGGCCGTAGGTAGCGGCCCCGCAGTGTCCGCTGACATTGCAGAGGTCCATGAGCAACGGTAACCACTTACGATCAGGTGGCCCGTTAGCTTGTCTGCCTACAAGGCAATAAAAAAAATATCTAAAAGCGGTATAGTTTCAAAATTAATTTCAAAGTAGCAGAAACAAAAGATAAACTAAAACTTCGAATTTATCTTAAAACTAAAAAAAAGATAAATAAACGTAAACCGTGCTCTCAAATTGAGTGTTAAATTATTCAAATCAACTTATTAACTTCAATGTTATGTGATATCATTAAATTTATAATGCTTAACATTTACAAGCATTTAGTAAATGATTATATTATGGGACATTCATTATATTTCTTGTAATTTTATTAGGCTTACATTCTCGATAAAAAATGCTTAAAACTGGTTTTAAGACCTATATTAATTTTAGCATAAACTCATAATTACTAATAAATAGGTCCTTTAAACGTGTACTTTGTAGTCAAAGTACTTATTTAAGATGCACTTGTAATATCACCCTATTATCTTTAATTTGATCTAGATTTAAAAAAATCTAAATTTATTTTTTAATTGTATATTTTTTTTAGTTATACCGTTATTGAAAAAGTTATCATCTTCTTATATATAAAAATGAATTGCTGTTCGTTAGTCTCGCTAAAACCGATACCGACCGTACCGAACCGATTTGGCTTATTTTAATCTTGAAATATTCGTAGAAGTCCAGGGAAGGTTTAAACGGTGAGAAAATTTCCTTATGTGACGCAGACGAAGTTGCGTGGGTCGGCTAGTCTTATATATATATAAATGAATTGCTGTTCGTTAGTCTCGCTAAAACTCGAGAACGGCTAAACCGATTTGGGTAATTTTAGTCTCGAAATATTCGCAGAAGGCTAGGTAAGGTTTATAGGCGAGAACATTTACTATACCGTCTTATGTGACGCAGACGAAGTTACGCGGGTCCACTAGTAAGCATATAATAGTTAAAATTCAAAATTTAAATTTACGTATTTAATACCTAGTCTCAAAACTTTAAAATCCGAATGTCTAATAACTCAAACATATTTAAACCCAATCAAAAACAACCCATAACATTACTAAATTAAAAACAAAACACAATATTTATTATAAATGACCACATAAAGAAAAAAGCTGACGTATTAATTCCGAGTTCGGGGCGGCTCTACCTATCAACCCCCGAATGTCGGACATCTCTATTCGCTCCATAAAGGACAACACCAAGATTTTGATTAATGAATCGAAAAAGTTTTGTACCTGCCAACGAGACCTTTAAATATATAAGTTCATTTCTGTTAATATCTCTATTAATCTTGGCGACATGTGCACCTTAGTTTTTTTAAATTTGGAAACGAAGCCGCCACACATGTTTTTCTGATTTGCATTTTAATATATCCGTTTGATATATATTTCATAAATAACCTGTTTTTTTACGTTATTGATGTCGAAACTAATCGATGTTGCATATCCACTTTTTAAGTGTATTCGGTACATCCGCGCAATATTTTTTGATTTTTCTAATGTTGGTCTACTTTCTATTCTATGTAGTTAAACTACATAAAAACAAGTACAAGCTGGCTGGAAATTTTCTCTTTTCTTTTTAAAATAAAAAAAACTAGACATTAAGCACATTTACATTCAAAAGAATTAAAATGCTATAACTGTATAAGTTTAATTTTAATAATTTCTAGACTTTATTTTGCACATTTTGTAAATTTAAATAACGGTGAAATACCAAATAATGTTCCAAAAGAAATAATAGAAAACTCACCAATACGTTTCACGTACGATTGCTATTCCCAAAGGCAAATTGGATATTATTTTGACGTTCACTAAATTCACTGTTTATAAAAAATAGACACATAAAAATATACAAAAATAATCTATGATCACTATTTAGTATCACCTCATCCTTGACATGTTTGTTACAGTTTCAAGTTTTTCGTGTTTACATCACTTATAGTTCCGGTCGCACAAATGTACTTTGATTGTTCCGATTATTTGATAACAAGAAACCGCAAGCGACTTTATTCATCTCGTTGCCCCTCGAAGTGATTTCCAACGAGCCGTGTCTAATTGAGAGCATTATAAATGCTCCTGAATCGCGGACATATCACAAATCAATCGACAAATTGAATTCAATAACACAACAATCAACAGCTTCGTGCGCGCGAAAATCAAAATCGTACACTAATTAACCCCTACGTCACTGCACTAACGACTTCGACGCACATATAAAACTGTCATGTATTTCACGAAAATTATATCGGCGTAAAATAAACGTCTGTACCCGCATTGAGCTAGCTGTCAAATCTACGAGCCGTCATAGTCGGCTGCCATGAGTGGGCCCGCACACATGGACGCGTGCACGTACAGCCATGGTCACCAACACACTGACAGACTCCAGCGGAGCGCGAACGTACGGCCACTCTCACATACAAAGCCCATGATTCATACATGTTTCGCGTTTGTGTTGCTGCGGGTGGGAGTGCGAACATGCAGCGTGCTTTTAACGCGGCCAGACGAAATGATGCCTAACTGCTGAATAGACTCAGGATCGAATAGGTTCTGTAAACTCGCCGAGTATGAACGCGTGTCCGATCACATGAGAGATTAGACGAATGCGTGCGAATGCATGGAGCGTAGCGCTACGGATGGGCGGGAAACGCTATCGGTAGACCGACGCTCTATCTACGATCGAAATCATACCGATTCATTATATTTTTGCAAGGTCATTTTAACGTTATTTAGCAAAACATTAACCCGAACTCTAACAAATTTTACATAAGACAAAACTTTAAAGAAAAGAAGTACCTACGTACAGCACAAAAATAAGCAAACATTTGACTTTTTGTTGTTCGTATGTCTTGTTTCGTTGCGAACTTTTATAAAAGCAGCCCGTAAGCTTCCCTCAGATTTTCAGCTGTCGCTTACTCACACAGCCGCGTTCATCGCTCCAACAACACGCGGGTCCGCGCGAACTTGAAATACGACTTTATGTAAATTACAATTGAATTGATAATAGCTTGAGCACGTGACAAAATAAACGATCACCGCACACACGTAAACGCGTTTCGCGATTCGAATTCCGAATCCATTTCCGTAGCTCCAGAGAACTGTCAAGATCCTTACCTGTAACAAAAAAAAACAATCATTTAAAAATGGAACAAAAAAATCGTCTGCGAAAAATCGATAACGCGGCACGCTATGAGTTATGGCGTTGTAAATATTTGTAATGTTAATTAAAAATAGTAAATTTACAAATGTTACACATAAATAAGGTTTTAATTTATTCAAATACTAGCGACAAATGCCCGTTACTAAAACTAATAGAACGATTTCCGGACGCAAAACATAATTCAATATTTATTAGCGACAGTGTAGGTCATTAAGATTATTACCACTTGACTTATTAACCGTAGTCCATATCGATACGTATAGTAAACAGGTCTGGACGAGACAATAACGTCATTCATAATTGCCGCTTATCTAGAATCAGGGAACAAACATTTTCAAAAAGTCGTTGCCTTTAAATGATACGATATCGTGAGGTCAGAGCGAGATAACTAGGGCAGTGTCTTCAAGTTCATTATTGCTATTACACGACAAAATTAAAAATATACTTGAAATTCAATTAATTTCAATTAATGTTATCTTTAAAACATACGTGTTATTTATTCGGCCTATGACCTTTTGACATGTCTTAAATTATTGCCGGTAAATCATTTCGAGTGATACTGGTCTGGGTGACATAGAGAGGTTTTATTTCACTAATTGATAATGTAATCTAAGATATATGTGGGAATTTAACTAATTAATTTTAGAATTAATAAATTATTTTAAGATTGATAGACCAAGTAAAGTTTATAGTATTTGAATTTATGTTTTCGAAATTGAGTATAAAAAAGATCCATGAGCGACTGCAACTTATTATCAGATGTGCCGTAAGCTGGTTTGTCTTACATGCCATTATTAAATCATGACAGTCGGAAATATTACTACCAACATCATAGTTTTGAATTATAATTATTATAGTTATAATTCTTTTTTCAATTTAATTTAAAGTATAAACAAACAGGAGTGATGAAATACTGCATGATTCATTTCGAAATTTTACTACTTAGATTATATAAATTTTAGTATTTACTCATATAACATACTACCACATAATAAATAAGTACACAAGATTCAGAATAACAGAGAGAAGAAAGATTTTTTTTGTCTTATTGTTTTCTACTTTGACTTTGTGAAGTGCTTATTTGTAATGCAGAGGTCCAATAGTGACAGTAACCGCTTACTATCAAATGGCCCGTCAGCTCATCTGCTTATGAGGCAATAAAAATAATTAGAAAGACATTTTATGAATGTTTTAAACCAGTTTAAAATACGCTATTTTACTTGAAAAATAAAATTACGGTTGAACTGAATGACGTAAAATTAATTAAGATAAAGCTTACATTGTCATAAACAAAAGTTGAACATAATTAATTAAGTATTAATTTAAATAGGATTTTCCTGTCAATGTACTAAATGTTGATTTTGTAAACATTGAGGTGAATGTTCTGTATTTACTGACGGGAAGGGTTTGTTTACATTATTGTTTGTACATGTTTATTTATAATATAATATTTTTACAGTTATTTGTTACAATTATTTTTGTAGGATATTTAGTTTTTCGAGGTACATTTTTACTTTTGAATATGTTGGAACACTGAAGTAGATTTTTTTTTAAATGTGTATTGTTCATATTTGTGAAATTTAGATTTTCAAAAGGATTTTAGTTTAAATAATGACTTCTTTTAACTCTACTCAAAAACGATAAAACGCAATTAAGTAGCCTTTCATTTTATAGCCATAACTATGATGTATGTTCTGACCGCACTTAATACGCCTTGATTCTATTGTCACAATCAAACAGGGATAAAACGTACAAAATAATGATGTCCCATGTTTTAATGAAGACGTTAACAATTTTTCACGAGCCTCGGATGATGTACTGAGCGTGAAATTTACAAAAATACCGCTCAACTTTCTGAACTCCCTCGGAGAATTATAACATTAATATATTTACCAAACGCGATCCTATTATTACGTTTTCATGTACTCGGTCGCGCATAAATTAAAAAAGTTGTCAGTTTTTCTTTTGTCCCGGCCCTTATTTGGTATTCATATTTGATACTTTGTTAATACAAAGGGACGAGCGTTTTGTAACGAAAATATAAAACTACACGAGAAAAACCTGTTTCATCAACAAAGTATGCTAAGGATACAAATTGTGAAAGAGCGATCACTCATGCGCCGGTTCTTATCTACTTTAGTTCTTCATAGAACTTTGAACCCTTGTCCTTAAAGAATAAGCTCGAAATTCTTTTAAATCAACAGCCAACACTTCAATTACGGTCATACAGAATGAAATATGATTTAAGTGAGGATATCAAAGGGCGAAGCGGGGTTGTTTGTGAAATTTGAACTTTTATATGTACTGCAACGGAGCACCCTTTTTTAATTTGTACTAAACTATGAACCGTAGCGAAATAGGGTCCCGAAAATATGTCAGAACGAGACCCGTTTTTTTTGCCGATCGATATTTCGTTCGCGTAAACTATATATTTATTGGATAATTTGTAACCGTTCGGAATTTTCGTGTTTCTTATTGCTTCCGCAACGAATTTCGTGCGACCCAAAAGTCGAAATGATTGAACCTATCGGGCATTCGCCGGCAGCGGCCGACTCCAATTTAGTTTTTCGGATTAGATACGGCGAACATAATAACATAATTGGTCTAATAACAGCCCGAGCGACGGTGCGAGCCGTGCCTTACAATTCACTTTCCAAATTGGTTTATTTTTTTACCTTTGCTCTGTCTAAAACTATTATGATTTATTATCAAATTTTCGTGCAGGCAAATTATGGCCTTGTTTTTCGTGACTCTTGCATCCCTTTCTTATGTGCGCTGAAGTAATGTGCTAGACAAAGATGCAGCATGAGCTATTGTGTTTCCTCGAAAGCCTCGAGGCCGTACATAGCTTAGATCAGTAGATGGAATGATTTACGGTACTTTTTCTAATTTACTCGTTCAGTAATTAGTCGGATTAACATGTTTAGCACGATGCGTATTTTTCAACGTCATCTACTCTATTAAGCGGCCAAATTATAATTTTGTAAATTAATTTCAGACAGGAAGCTCTGACACAAAACACCGGTATGAGTTATTGGAACTTTTTCTAATAAATTTTATATTATTTACATTTACTGTCTGGGATTAAATCGAGTTCATTAGTTTGTTTTATCGATCTAAGCATTAGCGTAATGTATTACTTTTTGTCTATAAGAAAATATTTCTAAACTACAAGAACAAATTACTGATGACATTCGATATTAATTTTAAAGTTCAAAAGTAATCTAAAATACATCTGAATGTTTTGTTACTTTGTTTCTTTAATGTTTACCCATAATGTTGTGATCTATTAATATTGCAAAAAATGCAAAAAAGCCTGCAAAAAAAATTGCACAAAAGTCAAAACAAGACCAAAACCAAAAATTATAAAAACGAAAAAAGTCAATGAACAATTTATTTGACAAAGATGGTGTCCGGTGATTTTTACCGAACACCTTACTCAGCGGTATTGGCGTAATGTACAACGTCATTTCTATAGACCATCAGTGCACATTTGATTACCGCGTTAGTCGGGTGCATTCATTAACATTTTTAACATTAACATTTTATAACATTTTTCAACATTTTACAAATAAGTTATTATAAGTCCATTTCAACATTAAACATTTGAAAACAAACAACATTTTAATACAACCCTCACACTGCACCCTACAGATGGTACATAAAATAAAAATACCTAACTTCACCAAAACGATATACAGTATAATTGTTTTCATACAAACTACTATTATTTACCCGCCTTCAGTAAACAAAGAATAGCGAATATACAATTTTGCAAATAAAATAGCGGTCTGAAATAGTGCAACCGACAAATGTTCATGACAAGCGGTTGCATTAAACATGAGACCTGCCACGGAGCCGTATTTACATATAAAAAACTTACATTTGAAATTTTACTATGAAATAGAGTGAGTGTAACGGTAGGCTGGTCTGTGAAGACGTTTATTAATAGATAAACGGTCTTATCAATCAGTCGAATTGATTAAAAAAATAGTATGTAAGACATCACACTATCAATGACTAGGTACAATAGTGAAAGAAATGTTAACGATCTGCTTCAAAAGATCTTTTTGGTCTCCATTGGGCCTCATAAACTCCTGTTTCCAAGAAATTTTGTAGAACCTTGGTGATGGCATTTCAGAGGTTTATGAGCGATGGTAACCACTGACCATCTGACAAGCTAGTTCATTTAGCATTATAATAAGAAAAAACTTTAAACGAACTTGCAAAAGGACTTTCAGAAATATGTACAGTCTCTAAACCCAATTCACATTACTCAAACACGGCTATACCTGCTCATCTAAGACAGAAACTCGATCCTTACAATTGTATAAAAATATAATAAAGCATATTAAGATCACATAATTATTACAAGTGTATAGCCATTCAACAAACAAAAATACTAAGAATATTTATTTGCAAAACACTAAAGAATCTCTCCCTAACAAAAATATTAATACCGTTAGCTAATTAGAAACTATTAAGAATGTTTTGATAGCTAATATATTAATCAAGTTTTCTGTACACGGTGCAGGCATTTTATTACATTAGTTAGCTTTTAATTAGCTACCAACGCACCAGTTATTTGAATTCTTGTTAAAGGTTGAAGATTTGTGTGAATAAGTAGTACTTGAATGGGAACATAAAATATTTTTACTGTGTAACTTTTGTTTTGGTTTTAATTGGACAGTATGAGGTAGTGTGTTCGAAGACTAGAAAGCTTGATGCTCACAGAAGCCATGGACTTTGTTGGATCAAAGAAGAAGACCAATGGATGAAGGAATTAGCTTGTGTTTTGTTATTTCTATGTCTGCTAGAAGCCGGACCACCATGTTAGAGATCGGTCTTTCGGACACTTGGCCAAACACTAACAGCTCCTCGAGATATCATCTTGTAGTTTAGCTATAGCCATATATGGCCAAATGATGCAAGCATTTCTTGAAGACTCACAGTCAAAGTTTATTGGTATTTTACTTACTTAACTGTTTTAACGTATTTTTTTAGGTTGAGAATTATTTCAATTTAATTTATCTACAATTTTATTATTGGTCATGTATAAAATAAGAGTTCCACATAATATGAGTATTAATATATAAGGAGGGAAGTTTTGTAGTAACGTGCGTGGCGGTGCGGAAGAGACCTCCGACAAAGGACGACTGCAAGACCGCAGGGTTGTCACAAATTACATTATTTTAATATTTTATGCACTTAGTAAATATTTTGCGAGTTCAAGGAAATAATATAAAATTTTGAAATGACAGGAGTCAACAGGACACTGGTCTTTGCCATAGTCTTCTACTTTCCTAGTTTTTTTGCGGTATACATTTAGGCATGTTGTTTACGCCTATAATTGGAATATCACTTAGCATTATTTTGGAATTGTTAATCTGTTATTGTATTTAGTGTTTATTCTGTTGGTGTAACTTTTTAAATAAAAATAAAATAAAATAAATTATATTTTATAGATCTTGACCTAACGTTAAAATTGTATTTTATCTGATTAAAATTTCCAAGTTCGCTCTCTACTTTCAGTAGATACAAATATATCATTTAATATTTTGTTACAATACATAGTATTATAAAATATCCGAAATCCTAAGCAACCCCTTCACCCTTTTATTGTTTGTTAATATTTGCATTGTTTTTTTAATGATAAATAATGTATGAATCCGGGGCTTAACCGTGTATATCTATTGTTCTCTCAAGGGTGATATTTTAATGAGTCTAAATAAAAACCACATTTTAATATCACGTTTGCTTTTATTTTTTGCGCTTTTTACTGCGCTGTCATTGTAAAAAATGGACGTAGGGAATCTTTATATTGTTTAGTATAAACTGATAATAGTATGTATGTTGTTGCTTGCTATAATTCTAAATTTTAATGTGTTTTATTTTTGTGGATTAAGATTTTTTTCTACATAAAAATCTAGCGAAATTGAAAAGAAAAGAGAAAGAAAGAAGTTACAAGTTATTTCTGCATAGGTAACAACAACAAGCATGTAAACCTACGAGTAGTAGTGAAAAATCCTGTCATGTCAGAATGCATAATCTATACAATTCAATTTAATTTAAAGTACCTAAAAAACATCAGTTAACATATGTTATAACTATATCATACCGAAATCTACAAATTTTAACATTCTATAAGAGAAAATATTTAGTTAATATACAAAGTAAGTACTTTCTTATCCTTGGTCCAATTGAGTGACTATTTCATAATTTTATGTGTAAACAAAAATAACTGACAGTTGGCAGCCCTGCGGCAAGCTTCGCGTCCAACACAGCCGCCCGGACACGTTTCAGAATCATGAATTATGGCGCGAGCCGATGTGACTTTTCAATTTGAAATCATCAACCTGGAATTAATTTCATTTTTGAACCCCATTATTTCTGTTATCTACACACGGATCGCGCAATATGCGAGTTTTACGTTATATTGTCGGTTCGACAAAAATATTTTGAGGTGAATCGTTTCAGACCGATAATTTAATTTCCGATCGGCTTTTGTTTCAATGTTTTGGTGACAACAATATCGCGATTTAATTTCAAGTCAACGACCTTTCACAACACTTCTTTCATCTCGAAAACAAGGTTCCTTGTGTTCTCAGTAGAACAGAAATAGCTTTTCGAGATGCATCTATTTCATTCAAACATGACAAAATTAGTGGTTCCTGAGCATAGTTCTGTAAAGAAACACATCTAAATCTTTCATTAAAATAAAAAATATATTCTTCCGGACCGCGTAGGATTCATTTGTAACGCACAAATCTGTCACTGAGTTATATCTACAGTCGCTTGGATTCCGTGGGCGCCTATTCATAGTACATATTCGATTCTCGACGGTAGCTAGTGTTGACGAAAACCGAAATAGACGTCCCAACTATAAATTTCTAAAGCTTTCGTTTTATTTTAGAAAACACGAACTTTTTTGTGATTACCAGCGCCCAAAAAATCTCACACTGGGTCGACGACCGAAAACACTACAACTTAGTTTTTATTAAAATATTTGAAACGTGAGTCAACTCGGAAAATTTGTCCGTTACGTTTGTTATAATCAGAAACCATTTCTTTGTTTTTATTGGCAAGAATTCGCTCGACAACATTTACTTTAGCTAAATAGTAGAACATAAATTTACTTTCATTGTCACCGTAATCATCATTAACATGCTCGGCTAAATAAAAAAAGATCTTATTCTCTTTATCTACTACTGCATTATGTAGCACGTGTATCGAATAACAACTGTTAATTAAAAGTTCTCGGACAAGAAACTTAAAGAATAATAAATGCTTTTATAAATAACGTAGAAAATTTCGAAATACGTCAAGAAAATTTTCAGAAAACCGTTCTCAAATCTCAGTAGAGGGACCTTATAACAAAGCTAATATTAGAGAATCATTTCCTGTCAAAAGGGAGGTTCTCCCGCCACCCTGATGGATCGTAGCCGGGGGCGGGAAATACCTCCTCGCCTTACAGAATTCCCGTTCAAGTGTGAATCTGATTTTTTGCGAGGTTGATGAATGGATTTTTAATAACCATTTCAAAATGTAAGTTCTTTCAGCTTAATGTTACTAGGATTGAGAACTATATTTTTGAAAAAAAAACTATGCGACTGTTCTTCTCACCTTTGAAAAATAAATCATAAAAATCGGTTCAATCGAAAACAAAACTTGCTACACATTTAGTCAACTTCAGTACCTTCACCTTTTCAATCGACAAAAGAGAAAATAAATGTTCGTCATGTCTTACAGTACAGACAAGACAGCATCCAGGACATCTCAATACTGGAGATTACAAAAAACTCGGCGGTCGCTCCCACGGCACGACTCTATTACGACTCGGCCGCGAATAAATAAAACATGACGAGCCCTTCTCACACATGTACATATGTACGTGGCGGATGCTAACAGATCTCGATTTGGCGTGATTTGAAACGCTTTCTCTGTGAGCTGAGGGTAAGTCGAGCGATTCTATTCGATATCGTGTTGTCGAAGAAATCGATTTTTTGGTTGCTTATCTATTAATCCGAAAAAAAATTCACGCTTAATTGTATAATCGATGATGTTTTCTTTAGACATTTAGGCGAGCCCTTTACACTTCTACGTAAGTAGGTATGTGGTGATTACTAAAATATTACGAATCGGCGTTTGAAACGGTGTCTTTGAGATCTGATTGTAAATCGAGCGAATCTATTCGATATCGTGAAATCGATTTTTAGTAAAAAACCGATTTTGCTAATAACATAGTCTTTAAAATCCTTCATAGGTTAAAAGCGATGTACGATTTTTGCTATGTTAATCCTTTCCACAAAAATTATAACATACGTCTTGCATTTCAAAGATTACAAGATATCACAATTGTACCACATTGGTCCGTTTGCCCACAATGTCGCTCCTAAATAATATTTCTAAACGAGAACGTTCTCGATTGCGTAACGGCTAGATTTAACAT
Source organism: Trilocha varians (assembly GCA_030269945.2). Classification (NCBI taxonomy): domain Eukaryota; kingdom Metazoa; phylum Arthropoda; class Insecta; order Lepidoptera; family Bombycidae; genus Trilocha; species Trilocha varians. The sequence continues at coordinate 4,264,566 of AP028259.1, forward strand.
TTAATTGAAACAATTGATCTCGTCAGTCGTTGTCAGACAAAAATAAAAGATACATTGACGAGAAGGCATTTGTACAATGAAAAAAGATAAGATTGACGGGAGGTTTATTGACAGGGGTTCGAGAAAGCCTGATTGCAGACTCTATTATGCGGGGAAACTAGCTATGATCTGCGACTTCGTTTCCAGGTTTTAACTTAGAATGAAACTAAAATGCGTTTCGTAAAAGATATGTAGATAAACTAATGTGTTATGACGTCCTAATACTGTTACGCTTTTGGTTTCTAAAATGTATGAAGTATTTGTATGAAATTTTTTGATTAGTTTATTTTGAAAGTTAAATGACTCTACACAAGAACTACGTCTTTAAAAATGAAATACCAGTAATAAATATAAAATAAGAGGTTTAAAAAACAAAGAAACAGCTCTGTAAATTTTATTATTAAAAAACGAACACATTTCAAATATGCGTCAATACACACCCGTCATTACGTATGTGAAGCATTCGTGAAGCGTTCGTTTCAAAAAAACAAAAGCTGTAGACACGTATTAAGCTATAATCGTCGTTTAAATCATCCCTTTAAGGGTTTAAATTGCATTTAATGACGTTCGCGCATTTTTACCGAGCCACCGTGTGTGGTAGTTCTACTAATAGTGTTGGGACGTATAAATAAACAAAAAACAAGCGTCAGTATGTACGCTACATTAACGCTCTCGCCATAGTTGGCAGTGTTGGCACATCACTGGCCACGCCTGCTGGCAACGTTCGTCAAACGTCCAAAACAATGGACTAAATATAAATAAATATATCGTCATTTTATGGATATAAATGATGTGAAATGTAGTAGATTTGTTAAGTCTTTTGTAGTTTAATATATACGAGGAATAACTTGTACTTCAAATGCATATAGACTTAAAGTTCTGAAGGGTAGGTCACCACTGTAATTAATAATGTTTTGTGGAAAGGTGTTGTCCGTGTTCATACGAGTTTTGAAAAGAGTCTTTAAAAGGACTTAGCTAGCTTACTCATCATACCATTAGGTGGTAACCGTTTTTGTCATTGTAACCAAGTCAGCTATAGAGAAGAAATTGTTTGGATGGTCAGTTAAAAAGCTGCAAAACAGACAAAAGAAGAAGAGCATCGATAGAAATATCATCAAAACTCGTAGTACAAACTATTCATTCTAAACTATAACATTTCAATACTATTTAATAATGACAACAACAGTATCGTACAAAACGGATTTCATCGATAAACATACAATTTTATTGCACATGAAATCGCGTGCCACAAATGTGTCAACAATGTATATTACTGTAGTTTTTCATAAAACAGAAAATCAATCAATTCTAGTAAGCGTTGATAAGATTTATTACTATGTACACGATTAAACAAACGCATTCTTATTAACAATATGATAGATATTTTATTGTGACATTTCTGTTCAATATGAATTACAGAAGCTTTATTTATCTTTATCCATAAATAATGTTGCAGATTAATATTAAACTTATTACATATAGCAACTTGAATCACAAGTATCATGTTTTAGAAATGCATTTAATTTCAAAATCAAAGTACGCCATTTGTAAAAAAGTACCATTTGAAAGTGACTTCGTAACTCATAAGTAACAATTAATTTTATAAAATAAGTGACAAGAAAATTTCTCGAATTTTTGACACTATTCGAGAATTTAACAATTGTGTTTTACCATTATTTTGAACATCATTACCATACCACGACTACTAGACAGATGGTAACAGCGGTTAAGAATTCGTAACACAATGGTCACAATCTCTGTAATCCTGGCACGACGTTTGAGCGGCTGTTCTCTCATTTCACACTACTTGGCACTCAATAACTCTCATACTATACGAGTGGACTATAATTTGTGGTCCAACTACAATGTTTGTGATTGATTGTGACCGGTCCGAGAAAATTACTGCTAGAGATAAAAACTGGCACGTTTTATCGTGTTCTTAGAGTTCATCTCAATTGTGTTATTAAGTTGTGTTTTGTTAATGTTTTGAAGGTATTTTTCACTGTTATCTAGTTTTATTTTAGCCATTAAAATCTATTCAAAACAGACTTTTGACACCAAATTAGGCACTTTGCCGTTAAATAAAATATATGAGACAAAGTTCCACAAGAAAATCCATGACTAAGAACGGTAGACAATACACACAAGGTATCTGACCTATTTTAGCTTACACAAATATTTACGCTTTTAAACCGAGTACCGATTGCACGGTGCACTTCTTAAAGCGATGCATTAACTTCAGCACGAAGGATCTGTTATGACAACCGGCGTACACGAGGTGGCACAATAATAATATGTCAGAGGTGTAACTCAGTGGATTATGTTTAGAACAATGTGAGCTGTAAATTAGCAGTTTATTTTAGTGCCACCGAGAAACAAGTGACAATCGTGATGTAGATGTGCAATTGTTTATGATTTTTGAGTGACTCTTTTCCTGATTTAATTCGTCTATGATTATGACACATTTTTACAAGCTTTTTATTAATTTGCACTGGATGTAACTATGTACTAATGTACCTATGTAAGTTGGGGTGGAATCTTGCGAGTCAAATTTGACAAACTTCCCGGTTTCCGATTGTGCTGACATTTTGCGTACATATGTATATCGCGTGACAATGCAATAATATAATATGACAAAATGTCGCTGATCCGATAGATTCGGAAGGTCATTGGAACTCCTGTACTAAATAAGATAGACCTGTCGTGTTAAGGCTCATTGTCCTACTTGTCTTGGCTAGCATTACTGATGCTTGATATTCAGGATCTTAAAAACTTGAATTTAAAGTTTTCTTTAAAACAAATTATTTGTCATAATAATTTGGAACAGTTACTTAATATAGTTGTAAATTACCTACGTTCGTCTAAAACAAGAGCAATATTAACGCACTAAATACTGTAATAAAAATGAAATCTTCGTGATTTTGCAGTGAACAATCGTACTGTATCTAGTCACGAAAATAAAATATCTGTGTCCACTTAATATCATCTAAAATACGTGACCTCTTGTCTAGAGGTTGGGTTCCTTTCAAAAGATCTAAGCGATTAACTTTGACTAGACAATACGAAAAATATGCCAATTTAGATCGATCTAGTTAAGCTGAATAAACCGCGCTTTTTTGTGATAATGGCACTTGAATAATCGATTTTTTATTTAATCGATTAAAATATGACAAATAATTAATCGAATTAAACTTTCGTATTACGTTTTTAAAAAAACTTTAAAATACAGTTCTAAGTTTTATTACACTAGCATTTTATATTTTAAAATTTTGTAACCCCACAATCTTATCACATTAAACATGTTCAATAAAAATAACTAATTTAAATAATTTTTGTTCGTTACAAACATAAAATAAAATTGTACGTTGTAAAACGTGCTAATAAAATACAACACGTCTGATTTACACAAGTTAACAAAGTAATAATGGTTACTACAAAATGTAAGAACATAAATATAACTAATCAGCGTAAGTTAAAACTAGACTTACTTTTTAACCTTTAAAAATTAACTACTTACGATTAACATCGAAATAATTTAACTTGTTAAACGTCGAAAAAACGATACGACTGTTGACAGTAAAATTGAAGTATTTGACAGCTGTTTTCGTTTATGAAGCTTTTTATACTTTTAGGGTTCCGTACCCAAAGAGTCTCCAACACAGTGGTGTGACCAGATACGGGAACTATCGAGTATGTCCCTAACTTCAGCAATTAGGGAGGCTCAACACAGAACCACATGGAAGAAACTGTTGAACAACTTTACTTACGGCTTCTAGCAGACACGACCCTCAGTCATGAGGATACGACTCAGAAGTAGAGATCCAAAGAGTACGGGACCCATTTACTGAGACTTCGCTATCCATCCGTCCTTTTATCACTAGGCTGCATCTCAAGAAAGATATTCAGTTGGAATTTTCACAGGTGATGATAAAATTAAATAATTGTAATTGTAAATAATTATAATTAGTTCTCATAAAACAAACTTCATTATTGACATTTTAACTATTCACAGAATATTTATTCTCTTTAAATATAATTAAAATAAAATAACTTGCACTAAGATGCAGATGGTACGGAACCCTTCATCCACGAGTCTCTCTCGCACTTGGCCGGTTTTTTATGAATTCCTCAAAACAATAAGAGCTCAATTGACGATGACAAATGACGAAAATGCCTACTAATTGGCAATACTGAGTGCGAATACTCCATCGATATTGATGAATGGTTTTATTCGAATAATTCCATTCGGATTAGTGTTTTGTACTTGTTTTACACCTGCCCATTGCAGTATTTAATATATGACTTTATTTTCATGATGTATGCTTAACGCGTCGTCATTTAGTTTTATTGTCGTTTCTTTTATGCTGATTAATAGGATAACGAATGTTTAGAATTTATTGTGGTATTTAAATAGTTTTTGTTCGAGTTTATTTCTTGTTTGTTATGAAGTTTTATTGCTAACTTTCACCGTCACTAATATTTATGCACATTTTTTACGCATATTTTTTTTTGTTTCAATTTTTAAGTAGTTTCGTATTTGTTATTTAGGACTTTACTAGCAATCAAACCACTTATTAACAAAATTGGTAAAAATTTAAGAAAAAACGTAAAGAATGCGAAAACATTAATAAACTTTGTTCACACTAAAATAAAAATAACTGAAGCAACATAAAATAAAATTCAATTAATATTTAACGGAATTCTCTTCAATACTTTAATTGAATATTAGAATTATTTCAATGCTATCTAAAGTCATTTAGTAAGTTAGATCTAATCGTATAGACGTGAAGGTCAATATAAAACATCTTTGTAGCACCTACAAATGCCAGGGACGGTTTTGTGCTTCGATGAATATAAGTACTATTTAGACTGATTTTATTTATTGTGCGGTTAAAATCTATCAACACTAATGTACTCTATTTAGTTGCAGTTAATTGTTTTCAAGACATCTAAGAGGTCATTAAGTTATATGTAACGGACAAGATTTCATGATTTGCTGTGCATGTATTCTGTATGAACCGATCTCGATGGTTCTTTTTTTTTGAGACATAATCTCACATAAATTTGACTAAGTAGTTTAGTGCTATTCTCGAAGAAAAATGTAAGTCTGTAAGTGGTCTTTAGTTTTGTCAATCAATAATAATTTTGTAATCATATTTCGTTCAACCTATCAAATGACGATTTAATATAATAGTAGAGGAGGCGACGATGCTAAATGGGGATTTACTCGAGCGTTGAAGAGACCTATTGGGATGCAAAGCTTAGATGATAAGAAGAAAAAAATGTTATATGACATATACCTTTACATCGGTGGGGAAAGGGGCTATAGATTTTTAAAGATGTAAAAAAAAACTGTTGCATGGACATCCTCGAGCGCGTCAGATATTGATAGCATCAATGCCCTACGTATTTTTAATAACGTACGTATGTTAATCTGATCGTTTGCGTGATGCGGGTGGTTGTATTTAAAGGTTGAAAATGAAAAAAAAAAAAAAAAATATCGAGCGCGTCAGATTTTCTAAGGGAGTGTTAAGTACACCAAAAAAAAGCTCTCATTCACTAATCTGACGATTTCGATGGGACGCAAACTCGCAGCCATTTTCATAATGTGCAAAAAAAAATCGCCATTTTGAAATACTCAAGCGCGTCAGATTAAGATATATATGGTTTATCTTTATGTTCTAAACGTACTGTCTCATAATCTGACGATTATCTAGAGGGATTCGCCTGATCTGACAAAAAAAAAATTAGGATAATGGTTCACTTTAAAGCCATCCCTGCAACTTCCCGCTAATTCCATTCCTGAGTTCAAAGAAATAATATTTCTATGCATTTGAGCTCTCCCAGCTCGAAAGTCTGATAGAAGTTTCATAGAACACTATTTTTGGAATTTTCAAACTGCAATAACTTTCGAATGGATGAACCAATTTTAACGCGGTTGGCACCATTCGACGTAGTTTTATCATCCTCATAAGTAATTTTGATCGACTCACAAATTTCGGAGATAAATTTCGGAATCCCGAAAAACACTTTTCGGGTTTCTATCGTTCACGATATCTCTCGAACGAACCTTCCCTGGACTTCTACGAATATTTCGAGATTAAAATAAGCCAAATCGGTTCAGTCGTTCTCGAGTTTTAGCGAGACTAACGAACAGCAATTCATTTTTATATATATAAGATTTTTGTTATTTCGGCTTGCGGAAATCGTCAGATTATATATTTTTTATTATTCTTGAATTATTTCCTTCCAAATAAAAAAAAATTTAGCTACGCTCGAGAATGTCGAGATGACGTTTTTTTTTTACAACTTTGTTACCGTCTCCTTTTTTTACGTCACTCTCAAATTGTCAGATTATTGGAATATACACTTTTTAGGATGTAATTAATTCACCCTACCTTAATCTGACGCGCTCGAGAATTTCTGATCATCAATTTTTTTTTACTAATCTGATCCTGTATCCTTCACGGGCGGCCTTAGATATGGGCCTCATATTTTGTGGAGGTACTTAACCGGGTACAAGGTACCCCCTGTATATTAATCTGCCGCGCTGTAGTAAATCCCGGAATCCCCGCTTGGGCTCCTCTACTATAAATAGATTTTCGAAAAAATCTGTAGTAAGCAACCAACAGCCATATTTCACACACGTCATAACATCCCGAATAAAAAAATCATTGTACTAGTGAACAAAAGAATATTCTAGTATATTCTAGGTCGAAAGCGTACCGAGCCGGTGACACGATAACGCGCGGCCATGTTCGTACAACATAAATCACGTACACCGCTTGTTTTACCAATAAAATTGATTTTTTCGCGCATCACTGGCATTTCGAACAGTTTTGGAATTCGAATAAAAGAATGCGTTCTGGAATCTGTTTTTGAAATTGGTTTTTGGGCTGTAGAATTTTTGAATTAAAATATTATTTATTTAAGACTTATGAGATCATTATTGAATATCATAATCATAATAATATTATAAAGGCGAAAGTTTGTATGTATGGATGGATGTATGTTTGTTACTCTTTCACGTAAAAACTACTGAATGGATTTGAATGAAACTTTACCACAATATAGCTTTAATATCAGAATAACAATTTTTGAACCCCTTTGTAACGCAGACGAAGTTGCGCGGGTCACCTAGTAACTTAATATAAGTCAGTTTTATTTAATTGCTATTTTTGTTAAGCATCTTAAAATTATTTTAAAAGTAATTTAAACTTTATAAAAACCAAATTTAGGTTAATCAAATCTGTTTATGAGATTTAGAATTGTAAATCTAATTCTTCTAAATTTAGTAAGTGTATTGACAGCATTTTAAAAACACCCAATAAAGTCGATCTAGTTCAACAACAATAGGTACAACAAAATTTATATCATCGAGAAAAAAAAAGCAAAAGATATTTTTAAATCGCGAATTACACGGCGACGACATAAATCAAGGCATCGACAATGAGTATCAATGGATCTGGCCCCCAAATGAGGCCTTTTATCAACCGTACATAGAACGCACGCGCCGTCGCGACATCCCAACAAAATGATCCATCGATTATATCTCGAATGATATATCGATAACTCGTATTTTAAATAATGACAAACGTTCAAAGTTTTCACATAATAAACATTATGTTATCGGTTAACAGAATATTAAAATGTTATAAATCAGTGGCGTAATATGCATTATATCTGCATAATATTTAAATCGATGTTGTGGTCTATTCGACAGTTATTCGAAATTCGAATCGTGATAATAAATTATTTTAAAAAAAGAATTAAGAAATTTTGAGGAACGAGTTCTGCATACATTTTGTGTTGTGTTTATTAATTAATTTTACGAAATGTATTTTAGACTATGAATCTAGAAACTATGAATTATTAAATGTTGTGGGAAGATAAATAAATAAAATCTATGTGATGTTGACCATAAATGTCCGTTCAGCAGAAACAGCAGGGAGCAACAAAACTACGTTAAACAGGAAACACATTTTGCGAACAATAAATAAAAGTTTATATTTTTAAATTTTGCGGTTACAATTTGAAAATGGATTTATATTTATGGAGTGCAATCTTGATTTAAAAGTAATCGAATAACTTTACAACGTACTATTTTATTTTGTACGTTAAGTTAATCTACTTCTATACAAAAGAAAAAGGTAGATAAAGAAAAAATAAAGCTGTCAGGTAAATGGAAGGAAAGTCTAGTTAGATCTGTTCTCCCAGTTGGGAGTTGTCAGACCTGGTGTAGGTACGTTTTATTATTTAGTAAGACAATGAACAATTATGTAAGGCTAGGAATTTATTTATTTTGTTATTTTGCCATTTTAAGAAATGAAATGAAATGTCGTTATTATTGATGATTATAATAAATCTAATTATTCCAAATTGTAAAGGTCTCTTAAGCTAGATTTAAACACATTTTATTCCATTTTTCTACTACAGGAAGGTAAGTAAAAAGATTTCTTTAAACACTCGCGGTTATCTACATCACTTACACTATTACACTACAGTTCTAGTGGTACCGGCAAACCAACGAGAAAGAGGGTAGACAGATTTGTCTGCTCTGAAATGACCTACCCGCAGTTCTTCAGTCTTACCGTGATCATGGCGCTTGACACAGTGCCGAAATATCGGGATCGCTCAATTGAAAATAATCGTGGAAAGAACTCGTTTAGTAATAGTGTAAGTAGAGTAAAAAGATATCGAAATAGTAGTAGGAACATATTAAAAAAACATGATACCTACTGTAAAATAAAACTAAACATTGCAGCTACATAACAACAAACATAACTAAAAGAAACACTTTGGCAGCTTCCGCTACATTAAGAAAAGTACATCCAAAGTCAGACGTAAAAATGAGAACAGTCATACTAAAACCACTCTCACAAGCGCATATGCATTCTGTTCTTTTATTTTCCTCCATTTTTCATTTCCACTAAGCGAAAGCGAGTTTCCACGTTGACTTTTTTTCAGTTGGAAAACTCCGAGGAATTGTGGAAAAATAATAATAAAAGAAATAACAATGGACGATGAGGAATGGAAATAAAAATTTGCTTTGTCATAAATCAGAAATGCTTCCGGATGGTTGCTTTGTTACTAAGAAAGTTTGTGTCAATTTTAATGCTTTGTTATGAGACTTTGATTACGTTGAATTTCTGTGTTAAGGTTTTAGTTCTGATAAATTAAGTACCTACAACTATTCGTAATGTGTCTCATTTAACACAAGAATATTTATATAAATTAAAAATTTCAGATTTTTTTTTCATTAATTCAATGATGTTCCTCAAGGGGGCGGCGCGACGGGATAGAGTGCCGTGGGTGCAACGCGTCGCGCCGTCCCTCATAACCCCGTGCTGAGTTCTGGCCTCAGCCGGGGTTCGGACGCTGAGTGTGAGCGGTTGGAGGTTTTAGTGCGGTTCAACTCCCACATAGAGATCCAGTAATTTCCTCCAACTAAAAAAAAAATGATATTCCTCAAATTAAAAACGTCTTTATTTCTTCAATTGCGGAAAGTAATAAGGCTTTAGATCTCAGACACAAATCCCAAGCAAAAAGATTCCATTAAGAAAATCAAAAAAGGTTCTCTCTCTTCACAGGCCGCGATTTTCATTTAGCAAAAACAACCCATAAATTGTCATCTTAACGAGATATCTGTTTTAGCAGGATTCGCGTCTACAAGTCTTCGAAAACCAGCTGATTGATTTCAAGCAAGCTATAAACATTAGTCGAGATAAATGTACCTATAGATAGTTGAAATTATTATTGATAATATGGATGATGAAGTTTATTAATAGAATAGAATAGAAACTCTTTATGGAAAACCACAAAAACATGCAAAAGAACGTACATAAAAAAATACAGTGTAGTAAAGCGTTACAATAGCCGGCTTTATCGTTTAAAGCGATCTTCCAGTTCATAATATTAATAGTACAAGCATTATAGTAGTAATAGTTCATTAGGTACTATTTATTTTTGATAAAAAAGCAAACAGTCATGGCACATCCCGCAACAAAATACATACACATAGTGTCTATGATGGCGCGAAAACGTCATGCCGTTTATCGTAATGCCATTTGAATTAATTTAACAAGGAGTGTCTATAGTTAAATCGAGAAAAATGTACATTTTAAAGTGATGTGATTCTTTATTTATTTCGTATAGAAAAAACCCAAGGAATAAAATATGATAATAATTAATTATTTATTTACGAGGTCTGTAGTACCAAGGTTTAAGTACAGTCACCTAAACGGTTATTCACCTTATAGGTTATTGTTTTTCTTAATGAGTCCATTTATTTTTTTATCTATATATTGTACTGTAGCATTTATAGCAAATAAACTTTTATCTGCATTCGTGTCTTTAATTAGCGCACTTTCACTTATCAAGCTTCTTTAAAAATGTCAGAAATGTCAACTCAATAAAAGAATCTAAAAATATTCAAAAAATAACGACTTTAAAACTTTTAATTTAACTGCGTAAAATAATAAAAGAATTTATTGAATTAGTTATTTATATATCAAAAATAATAAAGTGTCTATCAAAATGGCCGCTCTATTTAATCTGTAACATAAATCAGTGCTGCCAACTTAGTAAATTAACAGAAATTCGAATACGAGTAATTTTCGAATTGAGAACGAAATGTACTCCAGAATATCATAATTAAAGTGCCGTTTCACAGTTCGGGGCGTCACGTGATACCGTTGCCCAAATTATCCGGGCCTCGTGTCATCTTGTCCCAATCCAATATGGCGCCATAAATCCTGAGTGGGGGAAGGGGCGGTGGGGAAGACCCGTCACTCAAACTTTCTCTGCGCTGCGTCTTATACTCTACTAGGGGTGGGTACCGACAGACCGGACATTTTTTCTAGCTTTTTTTTCACTTTCACTGTATCGTTTTTCAAGATGGAGTTTTATAAGCAGTGTTGTGAAATGCATTAGTGTATTTAAATAACTAAACTACAGTTTTTTATCATCGTGAGAAAACCTGCATATCGGAAAAGGGTTCTAAAAATCCTTTGAAGATATGTGAAGTCCCCAATCCGCATTAGGCAAGCGTGGTGGACTATATGCCTAACCCATCTTCGGAGGAGACCTGAGCTCAGCAGTGGGCAGTAATGGGTTGTTACAGTACAGTACAGTACAGATTTTTTATTGCCATGCAGGCAGACGAATCAACGGGCAATCTGAAGGTAAGTGTTTACTGTCGCTCATGACCTTCTGCAATATCAGAGCGCTACCTAAGAATTACCTAAAAGGAAATTGTTCAACCTTCGTTTCGGTAAACAATGCCAAAGCACTCGGAAAATAATGAAAAGAGAACCACAATCCATGGACGAAAGATAAGAATAATTGAATTACTATTTAATGTTCCATTTTTGAAATGTCAGTTTTCTTACGAACCTAAGTAAGTCGCAATACAGTAAATAAAACGCTTAATAATTTAGCGAGACTTTTTTGCAATCGTTACTGTCTTCGCTCGAGGAACACTCGGATAGAGTTCGAACGCGGATGAGTAATCTCTTTTGTTTTTCTAAGAACAGCCGGCCGACGACCGAACCGCGATTATCAGCTCACACACACAACGTAACGCGTTCGATTTATAAAATTGCAATTATCTATGCCCGTGTTGTGTGTGTTCGATTTTTATTTTGTTGTTCTTTTTTTAAATTGTTTTTAGATCAGGTTATAGATTATTGGGCGGCCATTTTATTTAGGTTTTAGGTTACGTGTATGTATTTTAAATTTTATTTAATTATAGCGGTTTAAAGGTAACTTGTTAGAGGTTCACTTACCAACTTGTTATAGGTCGTTAACTCATTTATACAGGGTGTATGAAGAGCACTCCCGAAAACGAAGACTGGTGGTAGTACTATTGATACATGTGATGATAAGCCGGGAAACCGGTCCGTTCACACTATTTTTTTTTTTTTAATTCTTCACATCCCAGTAGTCACTAGAACTAACATCAACTTTTTCGGGAGTGCTCTTCATACACCCTGTATATTTATTAGTGACTGTTATCGTTCATTATTTACCTTACTTACGATACTGAACTTATTTGTCCCAGACATCGATTCTTTTCTTAATACAACTATTTTTGCACACCAAAACCTTTAACAATATTATCAAGCTATTGCTCCAAATTACCTCCCAAACACGAACCATCAATACCACTATCTTTTCGCAATTTAATCAAATTTAAGGCACCCCGCCTGGTAATCTCACTAATACTCGCGTGACCAAACCCTATGTGTGTTAGGTATTGGTTTTCAATAAAGTGACCATCTATCAAGGCGTCTTACCTCAACGGGGGGCGACTGTATTAGAAACCATGTGTCGAGTTTACCTCGCTCTATATTCTTGCAATGCCTTCATTTTGTCTATGGTTTTGTAAAGAGGTTTAACTAAAATATCGTTAACCGTTGCTGTGATTTTCAGTTTTTGAAGTATCGAGGCATTATTAGGATTAGGTATAAGGAAAAGTTCACGAAAAAAGATATTGAAGAATGCTTTAAGCTCCTTTTGAAGATATGTGAAGTCAGTATGAATAACATAGTTTTACAATATTATTTTTCAATCACATAATTAAAAAAATTGAAGTAAAATTAACCATTAATATATTATTATTTTAATATAATGAAAAAGCACTTTGCAAAACAAACACAACTTTATGAAGTCGTAAATCATTTTTAATTAATTAATACATATTTGAATTAAGATTTAAATAAAGTGCAAATTTAAAATGACGAATTAAATACAGAATTCTAAATTTAAAACTAAAATTCAATGTCCCTATTCTGTTTTAAAAAAAGACACAAAATAAATCAGCTTCGAAATTAAAAAAAACATTCCAAATTTAAATCGCATTATTCTTTACTACACGTGTAAGTGAGTTGAGTTAATCTCGATAGCAACAATTTAATTAATTTAAGTAGTCGGAACATTTTTATTGACCGTTATAAAGTTGGGTTTGGGTAACAACGTTTAACAAGCGTGCCTCCCGACCGTGTTCGAACCTCGTTATATAATTATTTTTTAATATAGTGCCGTATTTAATTGGATACTATGATTGATTTTAATGGTAGAAAAATGTGGAGTTGGATTTTGGAATTTTTATTAATCTAAACCAGTTCAAAATTAAGTAGATCAGTTACGGTAGCCCATAAATATTATTGGCAATTTGGAAAACATTTTTTTACTTTCCAGTAGATTTTAAGTGTTGTCACTAAAATCTTAATAGTTTTAGTTTGGACATTGCATTTAAATTTTTTTGAATGCACAAATTTCTTACTATTGTTGGTTGTTATTCTTGTTACTAAGTTTCTTAAGTTTATAGTACCTCATAAATAACATTTGTACAACGTAAAATAAAAGAATAAAAGATTCATAATTACGTTCATAATCTTTTCACTATGAGAATTGTTATGTGAAAAAAGTGTAAGAACAAAGATTCGAAATTTGGAAACAAAACGAGATGCTACACGGAAATGCGCTTTAATGTGGTAACAATAAGGGTTATGTAAAAGTTTAAGTCCCTATTCTGGAGCCCGCTGAGTTTACGAGCATAACGGGAATCGTGCGGTCGAACGTTCAGGGTTCCGGCCAAAGAATTAATTATGCAAACAAAAACTGGGGTTATTGTTTCTCATAATACTTCACTGTTTAGACATTTTGCGTAATTCTCCATCACATGTTGGCATAAAAAAACAATTGAACAAATTTCCGACCGCATTGTCGCAAAATATGATTTATTTGAACAAAAAAAATCGCAGCAGACACAGAAAAATACTGCTAATGCACGATTGGAAGTGTTCCAACTTGGTAATAAGAAAAGTTACGGGAAAACGATCGTCGGAATTGGACTGAACGTTCGATTAGTTTCGTCTGAAAGTGTAGTTGGCGCGTTTTTTTCATCTTATTCAGGGATACAAAGTTACGGCCTTTAATTTAAATACAAACATAAACTGTTGTATAGACTACAAAATTCTTCCTAGAATCCTTTAAGGAGGGCGCTGACAACTTGGTTTATACAAAATAGGTATATAAGAAGCCGATGCGATGCGTTGCGACCCAGTTAAGTAAACGGTTAATAAAATCATAGTGTTGAGGAAAAAGAAAAAAAATAATTTCAAAAGCATGCATACGTTAAACAGAATAAGGCACTTTATTTATTAACAAAATCCGAGATTGCACGAAGATAATCTTATGAAGTAAATGAATATACCCATCTAATTCCATAATCTAGGTAATTAAACAACATTAGCAAATTTCTACAAAATGTTGTTATGTAGATAACATTTTAATTGTTCGGCTTTGTTTCTTTGGTAACTCATGTGGGTTGAAAAATATGATTAGACAGAACCCGTATTGAGGAGTCACTCAGCGGGTCGTTTATAGCCCCATTTGTATTCGGGCCTTTTCTTTGAACCATGACCACAGGACCAAATAAAATGAAACCTCTTTGGAACGTCTTTAGTATAAAATTGAAGGTCATTTTAAATTTGGCAGCGTTATCATTCGATCTCTTTTGATTAGACCTAGTTTGTTCGAATTTTAATTTTTGAACTTCGAACACATTTTGTGAAATACACGACGATTTAATTTTGAAAATGGAATTTTATTTTCTTATTATGATAGGATAGTGGAATGGCGTAATTTTGTCGCAGCATTACAACACAAAAACGAATATAAGAGGTGGCGGAGTTATAGAAAAAAGACCTAATATCTCAAATGTCAAAATGTGACATTGAGTGATTTGTAGCTAAGCTCCGCCTGTCCCGTGTTTCAAACATCACCGCTTTGGGTAGACAGCTGAGCTCTAAGCTTTGCAAGGGCGCAACCGAGGTGCATACATCTGTCTCGCTCGCACTCGTGTATTCACTCTATTTCTATCTACACCGCCGGATAAGACTCTATCCCATTCTATAATCGGAACTACCTATCTCTATACTTACCTGAGTGCTTTTGTGTAAAGTTCAACGCTTTTTCACGATGCAGTTTTGTATGTAAAAAGAATTCGTGAGAAGAACGTTGCACAAAGTATTTTGCAAGATTTTATTCGTAGTATTTTACTATTGATTTTCGATTGTTTGGTACAGACGGTGAGTTGTTTTGTTACTTCCCGATTCTCAGATGTTTCTTGATTTTTACTTACGCTTAGTTAAAAACCATGTTGACACATACCTGTAACAAGATAAAACTAATTAATTTAATTTTGCACAGATTACCTACATTAACAAAGTAATCAAATTCTCTTCAATCAAAATCTCAGATTTATAAACAAATAATTAAAACATAGTTCAATGACTATAATCAAAGTTCTTCATAGTACATTACAAACGTAATTGACCTATTTAAATGAACCACACAGTGGCAGATAATATTCATTGTAAGAACTCATTTACTTAGTAGTTATTAGGCATCTGTTTTTAATGAATGTGTCTCTATGCGTTTTCTTTCGGCTTTGTACCAGTAGAATACGCCTGAATGTTCTCACAGTATATTAGATGATAAATGGTTTGAAGATGTCATTACTGACGTCACATGAACTGTGGCGCTTGAGTTTCGACATAAATAACGTTGTTCGATTTGGAATTCTAAATTCAGTATTTAAAATGATTCTAATTCTTATTTATAATTTGGTGTATTTAAATTTGAAAAAAGAACAACGATAAAAAATAACATTTTAGGTCTAATTCAATTTTTGATTTCCTAAAGCATTCGACTACGCCTATTCGAATTTCAAAATTGACGAACCATTTTAACTCTCAACCGTTTCAACGAAAACAAAAAAAAGTTTTTTTTTCGTGAGGTTGATTGAGAAAGTTCCGTAACTTTGCAGACAGATGCTCGGGCATACAATCTGTCTCAGTGGGTCCCTCCAAGGATATAAATAGGCTCGCTTTAAGTGGCAAAGCGCGCCGACTCGCGGCCCTCTCGTCCTTAACGATAACATCACATTAGGGCAGCGAAAGAATATATAGCTACTGGTCTTTATCATATTTCTACATTTGGGGTTTTGTGTGATAAAATTATCAACAGATGTTCTATGTCTTAATAGTTTTACTAAAACACTTCGATTGTACTACCTAGATTAGTAAATGGGCGTTTAAACAAGCTTTATATTAACTGCACTGGATTGGATTTGACAATCTTCCCGGTTTCCGATTGAGCTGACATCAATAATATATCACAAAATGGCGCTGATCCGATGATGGATTCGGAAGGTGGCCATAGGAACTCCTGTACTAAACAAGATAGACCCGTCGTGCTTGGGCTCGTTTCACTTGTATTCGTTAAGTAACGTTTTCTTTAAAATTAATTATTAAATGTTTAAAAAATATCAATATCATTAAAAATATTATAATGGAATTTTTATTGCAATAATATAAAAAACCCATTCCAAATTAAATTTCGAATTACAATTCTTAAGCTTAGTACACATTAGTAGGTACCGAATCGATAAAGTAGTCGAGCGGTGACTAATTTCAAGCGAAGGTTACTCAAGTAAATAGATGAAGGTTCGAAATGAGATAGTGTTTGTTCGTGATTTGAAAGTTACATTATCGTAACTGCTCACGTTTGTAGCTTTAATTAAGTTATGTTGCTTATCATTGATTCGAAGCTATTTTTGAAAGTAATTTTACAGTGGCTTTATTACAAACTATACAGTATGTTCCTCTACAAATAAGTTTAGTAATGTAGAGTTGGGTTTTACTTTCAATGTGTGCGTTTTTTGTCTGTTTTTACATAGATATTTATTAGAACTGTTTTATAAATTACGAACATCTATATCAAACTACAAGTCAGAAAAAATCTAGTTAATTTCAAACTATCCTTTACATTGTTGTAAAAATTTTAATATATGCCGATTACGTATTATCTCATCCTAAGATCGATTTTTGTTTTCAGACGAGAATGTTCGCAGGGATTCGGTCCAGTGAGTTCGTGTATCAATTAGCGTTAAATTCGCTGTTCGAAATAAAAATAAATGGTTATTTCCCACATTACGTTGGATTATCTTACGTTAGATTATATTAAGGAAAAAAATATTTCGTCAATAATGTTTACTTCCTTTAATTTTACGACTTTATTCAGAAAATTTAAATTCTGCTTAAAGTAATTTCAGATATTAAATCTCAAGGTTTTCTACCTTTCGTTGTATCACTTAACTAAAATTCTCAAATAGAAAGAAAAATAATTATTAACAAACGAGCATTAAAATATGTTTTTTAACAACACCACGTTACAAAGTTATACGAAAATCACAGAATACATTCTGTACACGGTACAACGGTCAAACCCCGTACGGACGAATTCGGAAGCGGTGCTCGGAAATGAGATGCCAGAGAGCAACCTGCATACATTGTAGACTATGCTTATGCATACACTATGCTTTATATTCACGTGAAAATCTAACGGCAGAATCGATTTATTTATAAATACTTGAATTCAATTGTTTTTCAATACAAATTTACTTTACTGAACTTCGTAATTTAAAAAAGTCGTAGAAGTTCTAGAGTGAACATAACCATTTAGTATGAGTTTTTTTTTAAGTCGTAGGAAATGGCTGGATTCCCGCCTCGCCAAAGGGATATGTGGAAGTTGAACCGTACTAAAACCTTCAACTGCTCACTTAGCGCCCAACCCCCGGCTGTGGTCAGAACCCAGCACGGGGTTATGCGGGACAGCGCGACGCGTTACGCACTACGGGACTCTTTTCCATCTCGCCGTTACAGTAAAGTAGTATTATTTACCCACGAAACGTTAACACACAAATCATTTATTTAAACTCTAACGAGATAGTTATTATTAATCCCTAGTAATCCCGCTAAAGTAACCAGCGTGAATGAGATTCCTGTATGTTCTAGAAGATGTATAGTTAATGATCCTATTTATAAGTTCTCTCGGCTTTCATGAATAACACGTGATAGTCTAAGCCTTGCTCTAAATAACAAAGTGACGAGTTATTTGAATTTAGAATGTTTCTGTGTTTTAATGCATTATTTTTGTCACATAAGGTCGGATTTCGAAATATGATTCTTTTATATATAGTAATAGTTCTCTATGTTGATTTCAGATAACTAATGTTTTTTATAACACATCAGTAGTTTTACTTTATTTCACTTTCATGCATTTTCAACGGGTTTTAGTTCGAGTTCCAGTAGTACTACCCAAAAGCGAACGATAAAGAGGGTAGATAGATTTGTTTGCTCTTAAATCGACCCGCAGTATCCAGTCTTCTCGTGATCATGACGTTTGCAACAACGTTGAAATATTGAGACAACTCAATTAATTAAATATCGTGGTAAGAACCCATTGAATGTCTGAATAAGTTTACTTTTTTTTTATTTTTTTTTAAATTGGAAATTTAATAGAATTCAATACTTAGCATTTATAAATTCCTACAACAAAAAAGAGTCCCGTAAAAATACGACCAAAGTAAGTTATCATAATTAAACTTTTGTTTAATCACCCTGAGTTCTGTTATCACTAAAAACGTATTCAGACATTTATAGTGTTTAATCCTGATAAAACGATCGTAAAAAGTATCAAAGCGTGAAACTCTAATCGAAATCATTTTACGATGCCCAAACCCGGACCTAGTTTTTGTTCAATACTGTGGTAAATAAAAAACGTAGACTTAAATAATTAAATTGTCCATTAATCTGATTTGCTGACTGATCTTCATAACAGTTTTTTTTCGAAATTTAATTATTTGTCCAGAGATCTGAAGATAAATACTCTCACCGCCCATTTCCTATCTCTGTAATTCAGCATCTGACTTTCGAAATTGTTATTAATTCACATTGTTTTTACATTCACTAATAACTCCGCTATATGAATATTAATACGTTTTACTTTCTTAGCTGTAAATGTAATTTCGAGAAGATTACAGTCTTTTTTGGCGAAATCTGCCGATTACAGCTTTACATGTAAAATTTGTTTTGGAAGTGAATGTTTCATCTAATATTTGATACAGTATATAAATTAGTAAAAAATGAATAATAAAAAACTTGAGAGGTGTCATGGGACACCCGAATAGAACGAAGTTCCTTTCGATTAAAAGATATCTTATTATTTTTTTTTCTAACATAAAGCGCGAAAAAGATTTTGATCACAGCGCCATCTAGCGATAATCATCTGAAACAAAAAAGTGTCGTGACAACTTTTCGTAAGATTTTTTTCCGTCTAGCCCTCTTTCGATAACGCGCGAGAAGGAACTTCGTTCCAACAACGTTCTATACAAATTATACCTACCCTATTTTAGTTTTTGTCAATTCTAACATATAATAAAGTCAAAGCACTTAAAAAACTATCTCACCGCTAAAAAAATCATATCATACAATTTTAATCACAAACCCTACTATTCATAAAAAAACAAACACACAAAAACCTGTTATTTTCATGTTTTTGTTACATTTTGTTTACTCAATTATATCGTGCGTGTGCACCCAGCCCGCCTCTTCCTTGTTTAGGCGAAAACAATAAAGGAAATTGCATTCCTTATTTTACCCTCCATCGCTGATTAAGGGATCAATCTATTTTAATGTAGCCCACGGTATATTGTGGGAAATACGTTTGATGATGTAATATAGGGCTGTAAATTATTGATTTTTAGGACACTGTATTTTTATTGCCTTAGCAGACGGCTTACGAACCGCCTGATTATAAGCGCTAACCGACGCTCATGGACCTCTACAATAGCACACTGCGGTATCGCAACTTACGACTTACCATTAAGGACTTTCTTCAAAACCCCGAAGAGGAGCAGTTTAATACTTCGTCGTTTTCGATTCTAAAGTGACAAACAACTGAATATCTTATTAGATACAACACTACTAAAACTTCAGAGCTATAATGTTACATATTATTAGATCTGCCAACTGATGTAGATAGAGTTTTTATAGATAAAGTTATTCACGTTGTTGTTCATAATATGTAAGATACATGTACAATACAAGACAAAAAAAATGTCCAACGTACATCCACGGACCGACCTCAATACCTCTTATACGACGCAGACAAAATGGACAGATCAGCTAGTAAATACATAACAGTACATGAACAATTTTGAACAACTTCATAAAGTATCGATACCGAACTAATATCATATTCCGATCACATACCTTCCGAATCAGTGGTCTTATTCTGTTGGCGTAAAATCCACTAATACATTTCCAGGCCTGCGTCGACGTCGGACCAAAAATCAGGGCGAAAAGCGCCGCCCTGCATAGCAAATAGCGAACGAACTGAACGTACCCTACACCCTTGTACTGACTACTTGAATTACTTTACTCGCAATTCAGAATTGTAGCAATATCTATTCTTATATTATGAAGATGAAGAGATTCTTTGAACGCGCTAATTTAACCGCTGCTCCGATTTGAAAAAATCTTGCAGTATTGGGTAGTCCATTTTTCGAGGAAGGCTATAGGCTATTTAAAGTTTTAAAAGTCTAATAAATATAACCTAACCTAAGGTGTATTGGTTTTATGGTTCAACTTCGTCTGCGTCACAGAGGGATACAACATAGCCTATATATAGCCCTCCTCGATAAATGGACTTTCCAAAAGTGAAAGAATTTTTCAAATCGGACTAGTAGTTCCTGAGATGAGCGCGTTCAAACAAACAAACAAACCCTGCAGCTTTATAATATTTATATTAAAATTAAAATAAGTATAGATTTGAGTTTATTAATACTCTAAGTTTTTTACATAAAAACAAGAAGTTGTATATTTACAACACTATATTTGACAGCCTATTGTGTGTAGTTGTGTAGCCCAACAAAGAATTCAGCAAGTCCCTATTTTTAAAAACACGTGTAGCTATTTAAAAAACTTAAAGAAAACAATAAAGTAATTCAAAGAAAGCTTTTCATAAATTCGAATTAAGTTTCAAATTAATAGATATTTGTTATTCGTGAAATTAATAATTGTATTTTTGAAATGAAACAGCTGCGATAGATATCGCACATAACTCTCTAAGTCTTCTTTACGATAATCGTCATGTTTAAAGATCGTCAAATCATTATAATGTCTGTTTGAACTGCTTGGATTAAGATTAACAAAATTTATAATATATTTAAGAACCACAATCGACTGTGCAATATATTATTTAGTTTTGCACTGAACAATAAAACACCTATTTCAATATTTGATATGTTTAAATAAATAATTTTGAATGTGTATATAATTTTTCAGTTAAGTAACGAATGGTTGCAATATTAAAATAAAGTGATGGAGTATATTTATTAAGTGGTATTATCGAAATAATATTTTTAAAGGATCTTATGATCGTTTAAAGTTTTTGCTTAAACATTATTTCAAATTTGAAACCACATTTCAAACATTTGTTTTGTCGTTCCATGAAAAAAGTTTCGACTTGAAAAGCGTTACATATTTATGAAGTCAGATATTTTAAAGACATGTTTTTACTAAATCCATATTATTTATTCAAATGCAATAGGTATTTAGGTACCTATATGAAAAAATATTTTTTATCTTTCTCTTAGTGATAGTTTGAAACTACTGAACCGATTGGACAAATAGCAATCTACCAAGGAGTATCTCAGATTTTTTTTTAATTTTTTTATAAACTAAAAACTTCTCCACAGATAAAGTTAGTTTTTAAATAAAAACAAAGCATATTAGAACTATAAAACACATAATAAACCACACATTTGTATCAAGAATGACACAAATACCTCACGTGACTACTTAATAAGAATTTCAGTCGAGACACGCGATGTTAAGTCGTCCCATATAAATGCTTTAAGTCACAATGTGAATCGAAGTTTGCAACTTGTTTCAAATTCCTAAGTTTACTGAACTACTTAATAATCATAGTTACAGTGTTGTTTTATCGGCAAAACTTTGATTTTGTTTTTGACTTAAATGGAGTAGAAGTTAAGCTATAGTAGTAATTTTAAAACAAAAAATACTTCAGTGAATGAAAACTTCAGATTGAGTACTAAATAATACCTAGGTATTCAGTATAGTCATTAAAAAATGTATGGGCTCTAATAAGTATATTTTCAAAACATAGTCGTGACTATCAAGAGTAATTAAAGTTTCATGCATTTTGCAACGGGTTCTAACCACGATATTTAATTAATTGAGTTGTCTCGATATTTCAACGTTGTTGCAAACGTCATGATCACGAGAAGGCTGGATACTGCGGGTCGATTTAAGAGCAAACAAATCTGTCTACCCTCTTTCTCGTTCGCTTTTTGGTTGTAATAATATCGTGGTAAGAACCCGTTGAAAATGCATGAAAGTATTATAGAAAACCGCGAGTGTATAAGTTTAAAGTAATTAAAGAGTTTAAATTAATATAATATTCGGTTAGCCGTTAAAATACACTTTAATATGTAAAACAATAATATTTCAATTCGTATTTTCAACATTTCACGAACAGAGTTCTGTTAGTAAGGCTTTGTCCACAATGCATTATTTTGTACGCAAAATCGTATTTTAAATCATGATGTTAGTTAGTCATTATTGTATAGATTTTTGTGCAGATTCAAATCTGTAACTAGTTTTTCAATAGTGTTTTCATCTATACAAACTTTACACTGTAGATATAAAATAAAAAATAAAAACTGTAGATATATTTTCAACTAGTAATCTATGCACTTATATTACGTATGTGTTTTGTTATTGTTGTTTGGTGTTCCCGGTACGCTATCGTCTATCACGTGTCTCTCTTTAAACGAAGTATAAGAAAAGTCCTTTTATTGGAACGAAGTTCCTTATCGCGCGTTATCGAAAGGGGGCTAGACGGAAATTCTTATGAAAAAGTTGGCGACGAAATTTTTTTGTGAAGATGAATAATCATCTAGCGATAACGCTAGATGGTGCTGTAATTAAAATCTTTTCAAAAACAATTCCTTATTTTATTTATATGATTAATGCTAGATGGCGCTGTGATCAAAATATTTAAAGTATAAATAGTTTAAACTACCTAATTATTATAACTTAAAAAAATAAAATTTTATTACAATTCCCTCACTAATCGAAAGGAACTTCGTTTCAGTCGGGTGTCCCTTGGCACCTCTCAAGTTTTTTTTAGTTGGTGATATAACGGCCAGCCAGTGCCTTGGCTTGTAGACTCTTTTATCTATCATGCAAAAAAGATCCAATATGAAATACCCATTACCCACTTCGGTCACATACGCGTAAATACTAGGGCCGATTTTGGCGTACACCAGTATTTTAATTACTCGTTTCGGCAATGATTTATGTCCTACCCACACACATACGAGTCCGAAATAGGCGTCTAGCCGTTTAAATAACGTGGGCAGTTGTATACTAATAATATACGAGTTAAATTGTAAGTTGTAAGAGCTTTTACTAATGTTGATTCATAAGAAGTAGCTTGTGTTTGTTGTTGGAAGATAAACAAGTAACTTCTAAAAAGTATTTAAAAATACTATGTCTAGTATTGTCTGATAAGTGATAACTGTAACTGTAACAACCCATTACTGCCCACTGCTGAGCTCCTGAGCTCAGAAGAGGGATTAGGCATAGTCCACCACGCTTGCCTAATGCGGATTGGGGACTTCACATATCTTCAAGGGATTTTTAGAACCCTTTTCCGATATGCAGGTTTCCTCACGATGTTTTCCTTCACCGTTTTTAGCCAGTGGTGTGGTGAAAAATTGCAATCTTTTTCATATTAAGATTTAAGAAGTACCTACAAGCCGGCCGGTTTTGAACCCGCGACCTCCCGTACGGAAGGCAAGCGCTTCAACTACTCGGCCACCACGAATAAGTGATAGTATAAAATATATATAATAGATAGTATTAAATTAAGTATTTTTTGAAGTTTAAATAAATTTTGTTATGGATCTAACTAAGGATATAAAATTAATTATAGTGCCAACTAAAATTTTTGGTCACCACACTGATAAAGTTAAGGAAAGAGTTCAAAAATGTCAATCCAGCCAGTTCACTTCCGTCCACCATTGACATCTATTTCTTCATCTTCCCAAACACTCGATCAAAGTTCGAAACAAGTAAAAGCGTGCGAAATCCGTTTGAATTTCGAAAGTGTACCGAAATATGGAAGTCGTAAAGAAATTTATGAATTTAGTTACGGTTAAAGGAAATCGGACTAGAGAAATAAAATGAAAACGACATGTAACGGGGTCACGGCTGCACGGTTCTCATGCGTTGATACTTCACTTGCACAACGCGTCTGATGAATTTCATGTGTGCAACGTTACAAAAATTTAAATTACGAATCTAAACTTGTTTTTGTCATTAATCGTGAAACTTCGGAACAGAGGAAGGAATGTTTCTGCTTTAGTTTTTAATTAAGAAATAGCCTGTTGTCACCGGCTATCGACTGCAGCCTGCAGCTATTTCTCACAAATAAAACCTCTTGGTTAAAATAATTTCGAAATCTACAGATTCAAAGATTACATAGTCAAGAATAAAACAACTAAATATATAAAGAGTAGTAGAAGGACTTTTTTTTCTATTACAACAATTAAAAGGAGACGTAGCTGATGTTAACAATTACTTTGAGTAATGCTAATTTAAGAATTTTATATTTATCATGCAAATACAGTTCTCAAATTATCTTATACATACACTTATCTCGCTCTTAACTTATCGGAACTTACAAAAAAAATGTCCAAAAATTCTTAAAACATCTTTGTCTATACTAACTTTCACCTACCACCCTCTATTGCCCAACAATTGCCACAAAAACTCTGTCAAAGTTATTCACGAATAATCGTGAACAAAAACAAAATGGTTGCGCAAGACCATTCACGATGCTATTGTTGAGGTCCTCTCAAATTGTAAGTACCGTTAGACCCACGCGTCTAAGATAAAAAACTAGACTCTTTGTAATATTCCACAAAAGGACCAAATATGATTTATTAGGTTTCTTCAAACGAGCTTTTTATTCCCGACTGTCCGTTTTTTGTTTTACCTCGTTTTTTATATCGTGTGAACATTTAGATTTGGAGCCTAACTGTACGATAATTTAATTAGTTCTTTGTCGTATGTAAATTTTATCTAATTAATCTGTGTTTGTTTTAGAAAATACTGTTCGTTTTTTATCTGTGATTCCCGTGGGCCCTGAAGTTCTGAACGGTGAATCTTACATTAAACTGCAAATTAGGTGATGTGTATGTGAGAATTGTGTATTTATACGTATTTTTCTAACGGGTGACGTTCCCAGTTGATTGTTTCAAGGTGTCGGTATATCATTTTTATTGCTACAGCTTCATGCATTTCATTTATAAAATCTCACCATGCATCTTATTAATTTAATTAGCTTAGAGTTGACACCTTCTCTTGGTTATGTGCTGTGAATTTTTGTTTATGTTTGGTATATGTTAAGTATGCTATGTGTGTGATATTTAATTGGAAGCATGATTATGAAGAAAGGAGCTACATATTTTTGTGTAAATTAAAAAACTTCCTTACTTCTTATTTATAATATTTTAATTTCAAAAACGAATAAAGGCAAAAACAGAATCAATTTAATAACAATTATTTCAATATCAACAATCTAGTGAATGCAAATGCAAGTAACCTGTGTCTCTTTTGCAACGTTGTAAACAAAACAATTGCAAAGCGTTTGATACGAGATCGGCATTTGTTCGTGCTAAATTTAAATTGTTAGGCTCGGGACAAACAATTTGTGGATTGCGAGCAACGGCGGCTTGTCGCCCGCTCTCGCCTCTGCCACCTCGCGTGATTTAGGAGTTTGCTGTTCGACTTAAATCATAGAGGTGTCGTCTCCAAGACTCAGAATACGTGCGCTTTTTGCATTACCCGTGTTCAGTGTGGCCACCGTTGCATTAACTATGTACTCGCGATTCGTTTTGTTTTGACGCTCGTCTCCGACACAGAGCGGGTGTTCTTAATTATCTTAATGCTTTTTTCACATACGTATCTCCATACGATCCGTAATTTAAAGCAATTTCGACGATGCAATGTTCAAACCTACAGTTATCTTTCATTACGATGATTTGATTAACTGCTGCAAGTGTGTATAATGATACGAATTTATTCGCTAAGCATATTATTAGAAACGGTAACTCACCTAAAATTACTCACGGAGGTAATCTAAAAGCGGTATGAACAGTAGCAACCTCGATTCGGCGACTTATACTACAATCACATTGAATTCATACAAAACAGACCCTGTATTTATTCGTATGTAAACTATAGACGCTACGGTGCCACTAACATTATCTTATTTTGTACTTTAATAATAAAAAATAATCTATCGGATATACAATTTTGTACTGAAACGAAAACTTTCACTGAGGGAGACCCGTGTCCGTCTATATAGTGGTCCAGGTAAGAGGAGGATTTGTCGAACTTATTCAGTTTCGGTGGTCGCGGCGCGCGAGTTCAGATCGCGGTGGTCGCGCGGAGGCGGGCCGGCGTCGGGAGTCGCGGAGTGGCGCGTGGCATGGCGGCGGCAAGCGACTGTGGGCGGGCGGCGCCTCGGCCGCGCGCCTAGCACTGCCGCGCCGTCGCCGCCCGCGCCCGTCCGCGCCCGCCCGCACCCCCGCTAACACTTATTAAACATTCTTCGACAAGTTTCTTTAACGATAGCCCTCGACTTGCCTTAACTTGCCCTTAATGCGGACAATGCGCTTGAAAATTTCAAAGCACTCTTGGTGTTATTGAAAAACTTTGCCGTTTTTCATTTACTTGAATACCTACAAAGCCGTTGTATATTTTAAGCCAGAGACTACTTGTAACTTTTATGTACCTACATATAATTTAAGATGTATAGTTCAAAGGTACTATTATACATGATAATGTAGTAAATAAAAACAGTTTAAAACATTAACCTTCTTCGACCTTTTTCTTTAACATTAGCCCTCGACTTTCCTTAACGCAGACAATGCGTTCGAATTTCAAAGCACTTTTCGTGTTATTGAAAAACTTTGGTGTACCGAAAGATGCAGAAATTTTTGAAGCACGAACAATTTATACTGCATTTAACCCTCATGCACATAACGTATTATATAGTTGCACCAAAATATAAATATTATACCTATGATTTTAATAGGTATAGACTAGCAAACCCAGGCTTATTAAAAAGTGTCATTTTCATCTTAAATAATGGTTATTATCTATACAGTTTTCAAAAATGAATTTTCAACAGTCATATGACTACAATTATTTTTTACTTGTAGTTCCAGTAGAACCAAAAATTTTACACCGGAATAGTTGTAATTTTTCAAATGATTATTATTTTACAAGGAAAACTACACAAATGCCAGAAACGTGTATGACGCCCTTTTACCCCCACAACTTAAGTGCTCGCCGGATTAGGAGGGCACATTTATAGTACATACTACGATATTAAATCATATATCCATAAATCATATTTTGTAAACTTTAATGGCCGATCTAATTTGAGTTTATAGAACTTGCTTTGGTCAAGACCTTATTTGCTTACTACTCATTCCTCCTACTGTAACTCCTGTGCAGCCAGGAATCAAAGTCGCGACCGCCGTTTTTACTCTGAGCAGTGAAGCCCTGAAACCTTATGAAGTTGACCAAGACCAAACTAACCAAGACCATCAATATTCATTATTATTTTGATAGAGGTACGTATAAAATATAATGTCAACACAATACTATGCATCATTTTACAATACAGACCTACCAAAAATACCAACCGTGATAAATGATTTATTTAGAACAAGTATACGCTTTAAGTTTAGTTTAGGCAATAAATACATAATCACAAAAAATATTGCGTTACATAAAACGTAAATCAAAACTATAAACAAAGAGCGAGAAGTTCATTCCACTTTTCAAACGTATTAATTCACAATTGACATCTGTCAATGTCATTGTCTATAGATAAGATACCGCGGGTTGCCACCTACGGCGAGCTCACAAAGGACCCCTCTAATCGCCACCCCCACCCCTAAACGCCACGGAAAACCGTGACGACCCACAAATATAATTTTAGGTAAAACTTTCCCCTGATCGGTAAAGATGCTACGGGTGCATTAACCACGAAATGAATGGCGTTGTTTTAAAATTGGAATGGATTTTTAATTTAATAGTTGACGTGTAACTTCGTCTGTGTTACAAAGTGAAAGTTTAACTTTTATTTACGAAATATGTTTATTTACGACATCACAACAAAAACTTCAAGTGCAAACTTTATTAGCATACAAAAGGACAAATAAAATGCGATTTTGTTTTATATTATGGACTTTCACACTAATCTAGGCACTAAAGAATAGTCGGTAATTGCCGCTCTAATTAATTATTGCGTGTTTTAAAGTAAAGTGATATAATCTTAGAATTATTTGGCATTAAAAATAAACTGTTCACATCATATTCAGTCATAAATCTTTTGGCTTAACCATGAAAAATTTTATAGATCGTAAAAGTCGCATAGTAATCTGTATATAAGCAGGTGCTGTAAAATTTACTATATCATTAAAACGTCGACATCGAACTGATATAAGACGCGAAATTAATACAAAAATGTTTTTAATTTTTCTCTTCAGGGGTCATTAAACGGAAGATACCAATATATTTGAGAAGATTAATTTTATTTCAGTGATATTATTCATCATACGAAACTATTTGGAACTCGAACCGTCGACCTCGAGAACGACAACCAAACAATCGTAAAAATGTCAACAGGTATTATCAAGTCTACTAACTATTAATCAGGGAATGCTAACTGTTCCGAATGCCTAAGCAGTGAAAGTTTGATAACAAATGTTGAATGGACTGTTTTAGACACTTTTGGTGGAAATATTTGGTGAAGTGTAGAATATATTGCTAATCACTAAATTATTTGGGAATATAACACTAATCAATAAATCTATATATAGGCTTAAACTTGAATTTACAAAGCACAGTCATTGAACAGTCTACAGCTGCTAAGCAAGTGCAGTCATCGTTACGTTAAAAAGCTGCATAGTATTTTGATTGCATGTAGGTATAAGTACGTTAAAGATTGCAAAACGCAAAGCTATCGGAAGCGACTATTTGTAAAAATGCTAATGAGACGATACAACTCGCTAATGTGAACATAATATTAATGAATGCACTTACATCCAACATTACATCAGATAAAGTCATACAAAAGACGATAATGGACGTTTAATGATGGCCACAGTTAACTGCATTGTCTTTATCGCTAAAACATTTGAGAATTACAAATAGGTTGTCGAAATATAAGAGTAAAAGCTATAAACAATGAAACGCGATAATCATAGACACCGAGTATCGGACATAGCGACCGTTTCGCCGCTCACAAAATCGTCGCACACTTTTTAATTTATTTCGTCCACAAAAAGCTTTTTGCTGTTTTATTTTCATTTCAACGGAGACTTGCGCTGTAGCGGGATCTCTATTTTTATTTATTCCGTTCTGTATTTTCTTTTTTTTTTCAATTTCGCCCCGATCGACGCGGGACCAAGCGGAACGCAGACTGATCTCATTTTAAATTGAATTCGCTCCCACTTTGCATTTTTCTTTGGCGTTCTACGTAACGTTTCTAATTGGAGACGTCTATGTGATAGCATTGTTTGTTTTTTAATGAAAACGCTCGTTATGTCAAGGAAAAATACGGCCTGTTCTGATCGATAGCGTTGCGTGCTGCCAAAGTCTTAGACTGAAAGCTTTTTTGTAAATTGGCGGAAGACCTTCTCGTTCATAACACAGAGTATCCGTAGCCAATCTAATAAATGAAATGGATTACGTCGGTAATGAAAAGCAATCAAGCGGGTTCGCGGAACGTTTCGCTGCCGTAATTCGGACAGCTTGTCATGTTGTCGGGACGTCGGGGTGCATCCAGCTGCGTGCTACCGAAACATGGACGTCCTGGCGACGTTTGAGGATCACTTTTCATTAAAATTAAAGTAGTCTTTTATTACTTAGTTACAACTAAACTATATTTTTTTATTTTTGTTAATTTTACCGTTCATGTTTTTTAAAATATAAATATATAAATTTCGGATGCAACCTTCAACAGCTGATATAGTGTATTAATATTGATGACATGATACAGGCTCCTGTAGAAATGAATTCGAAATTGTATCTATTAACTATTACTTTACCCGAATAAATACAATTATAATTTAACACAGAAGCGATCCTTAATAATGAAAAGTAAAAGTTTACACTAAATGGTATTTAAAATCTAAATTAATTTTATCGTGGCGTCCACCGGGCTTTTCGCGGTAAAGTCATTGATAGTGACTGCTACCCGATACTCGATATCGACTAATGAATATGTATGAAGCAGGTGTACCGACATGATTAAATAGGTGCCGCCGTCGATTTTTGTATCGATTCGATTTATCGATAGGTATTTGTCGCAACACTATTTTTATCAGTAATTCCTTTTTTACTTCTTTCTAAATGTTTTATCGAAGATTCGTGTCGTTTTGATGCGCTAAAAATGTCGCTGCAGATACATGCTCCAAACAACTACGCGCTTTGCATCAGTACCTTTTTTTAATTGGGGCGTAAACGCACTATCACGATAACACAAATGACAAAATGAACTTTTTGTTCACAAATAGTCGGGATTTTCATCTAAGTGTTGCAAACGATAGGTGGCATAAAACCCCTTTACGCTCATCAATTTGCGTCATGCCCCCAAGTTGGGACTTACTCCCAGAGGATTCATTCGTAATATTTGACGTCACATTTGTAGTTCGTTCTCGGATTTAAAGGCATTTTAGTAAAGTTAGGATAAAATTATACAGTAAATACATATTGCATGAAGGTGACATTACGGTTTTCCTCATAATAGTTAATTAAGTTTTTGCTTCTTTATTCGAAATCATAAGGCATAAGTATCGATGTATATTTTATTCAATTATTTTTATTGCAAGTTCAATTAAATTAAATTCAAAAATACACTAATATTAAACTTGTTTGAGACAAGTTTCATCATTCATTTCGACCAGTAGCCGATATAATTGTATTTCCTGCGTTTGACTTTATTACTGTGTTTATGGACTAATATCGATCAAAATCGATCATTATACTCGATTTGTATCGAATGTTATTTCAAAATAAATTGCTCATCTTATTTGTAATTAAATGTACGTACGCAAAATTGATTATAATATTGCATTTTGTAATTAAAGTTATTACGCGAATCTTTCTTGCTTAATATTTTGGGAAATCCACATTGCAATAAAAACTGTTGTTTAAGGATATACGATACTGTGTTATGTTTTTCTCGCAATATTTTTTGTGTTGTTTTGCAATTAAATTTCAACATGTCTAAGTGCAAGTAGCGCAGAACGTAACCTGCATCTATTTAAGAGACTCTGTTGTAACTGCCCATGGTCTTATAGGCAATCTATTTTCTATCTATGTATGAGCGATGGTAACCAATTTTATACTAATGATTTAAAAGTATTACTAATGATACCACACACGATCTTCAAATAAAGTACCCTCCATTTCCAGAATAATTCATCGTCAAAATTGTTAACAAAATCAATATGTTACGCAACAAATTACCGAGTGTATCTAAGATAATCTCGGAGTTTGTTAGATTTAAAACGTATTAAAAACCAGTTTTATTAATTAGGTGTTTTCCAAAAACGACCAGTTTTCGAGTTCTCACGGTAGATCGAGTTTTATCTGTGTTAATGAATTCTAAATTTAAATGTTGCTAAACGACTAGTCATCGAGACTTTTTTGAGAATTGGGAAGTTTATCTTGTAGTTTACTTAATTTAAAAGGTTTGTCGGAAGTAAAAAAAGTGTAATTAATAATTTAAACCACATTTGGTATTGCCTCAAAAAGGTCAAAAGTAGAAATCAAAAAAGGAAAAGTAGATATTGAAAATACATGAATTGACTCACATGTGTTGTTATTTCTATCAATCTATCCAATTATTTTGAATGTATATGCTTCCATTATTGCAATAACTAAATCTGTGTATTTTATTTTTGTTTTATAAAAAAAGGTTGTATCTTTGTTTACATTTTAATTGGATACTTCTTGGAATTTCTTTAAAAGTTAATATAAAGACTACATTACGAAAAAAATGGCTAGTTATATCAATGAAATCGGTTTGTTTGTTAAGTTAGACTACGTGACTAACATTGAGAACTAGGTCGTGAAATATGTACCTATGTGTGTTGTGTACAAGTCTTTCTATATTAGATGAGGCTCCCAAATTTTGGATTAGTAATGTTAATTGGCCATGAAACTACTTTTTTTTTTTTTTAGTTGGAGGAAATCACCGGTATGTGGGAGTTGAACCGCACTAAAACCAATCCAACCGCTCACACTCAGCGTTCGAACCCCGGCTGAGGCCAGAACCCAGCACGGGGCTATGAGGGACGGCGCGACGCGTTACACCCAAGGCACTGTTTCCCGTCGAGCCGCCCCCCATGAACCTACTTAAGTTTTTAAAGATTATAGTAAACTAGCTGCCCTGCGCAACTTCGTCTGCGTCGTTTAGGAATTTTCTAAAAGTACTCATCAGGATGCTTCATTAGAGCCCAAACACGATGAGGTTATCTTGCTTATTGACGAAGTTCCTGTGGCCACCTTCCAGCTCCATCATCAGACCTTGACCAACTGTAAATCTAAACCATTCTCGAATCTCCACGAACACACACAAAAAATTTCATCAAAATTGGTCCAGTCGTTTAGGAGGAGTTCAGTCACATACACACGTACACAAGAAATATAGGTATGTATATTAAGATATGTTTTTGATACATTACTTTTTGGTTAAATACTTTGATAATTGGCAGATATTTAAAAAAGATGAGCTGATTTGAAACACAATGCTGTGTTTAGTTCTTATTAAAACGGTTGATTGGGTCAGTGTTTAAAATAGCAACATTACATTCTTTAACAAGTCAGATATTTTTTTACATGACTGATACGCCTACCCAGCTGGTGTTAAGTGGTACCGTTGCACATAAACCTCTGCAATGTTATGACATTTAGGTGCACCTATCACGTAGTATATCGGGTTTACGCAAAAAATTATCATACATTTAACAAATTTTCTCAGCATTATTTCGATGAATAAAATTTTGTTTTCTTTTAAGGTGTCGTGTCATACTATTAATTCCAGGTTTTTTGTTTGTGGACACTTAAATAGAACTGAATTTATGAACGGACGGCGCGCTATTTCCGTCCGATGTCTTCAGCCTCAAGATTTATATGATTTGAGAGATGGCTCACGACAGTTGAACGAAAATTTAATTGGATTATTAACTCATTGTTAAATTAAACTAAACAGGAAGAATATAATATAAATCAAAATTAACTTTGTTTTATGATAGTTCCGAAAATACTCGTTTAAGAAGGAGGAATTAATTAGGAAAGTTCTTGATTGTCGGATCTTATTTCAATAGTATTTTTCATGGACGTAATGAGATGTGTTATGTGCGTAGCTATGGTATAGTTATGAGGTGAAAATCTTGGTTTAAATAGAGTAGGTTGTTTATTAGTTCTGTAAGAATAAAGTATGTTTTAGAATAAGTGATCCTTCGCATTCGTTAAATTTGAAGTTGAGTTACTTTAACATAATTTTTTGTGACGCCAATTTTACTACCCCTGAAAATTAGTAGAAATTACTTTCCAGAACATACTTTTAAATTACTAAAATACTCAAAAACTAATAACAGTAGGTATCTAGTAAGACCATAAAATATGAGTTTTTTGACTACTATTCAAAACAGCTTTCCAATTATGTATCAGTCAAAGTCTTTTGATGTAAACACACTACCACTTTTCACAAGAAGTAGCCTCCGCCTTTTTCTAAAACAAAAAAAAATCCAAAGTACTTGAGACATAAAGCTGTTCTCAGCTCACCTTAGAAGAGGTATACTATTTTACTTTCGAGTCCCGACTACAAGAGATTCTCGACAAAGGCCCAGACGTGGCCGGCGTTATTCTTTTGTTCTTTTTGCTCCGGAAAACTGCGAGAGAGCGAAAATAATAGGGAAAAGAAAACTGTTGAGTAACACTTTAGGTAACTAATTGTTTTTTAAACTTGAAGTTTTTTTGGTGATTGTAAATTTAAGTCAAGTGAAAAAATTATGAGAAATTATTAATAGTCTTTCTATATTTACACGTGTTTTTATTGTAGTTTTTATGATCACATAAGGGTGTGTATGTATATCATGGATAATACGACAAACATTTTTGCTAACAGCAATTCTAGGTAGGTACAGAATAATAACAAAAAAATACTAAATTTATTCAAACCACAAAATCTCAACAAATCTAACTTGACAGTCGTAAATATAATAGACAATGTTAAGGATCGTTTAAAATAATATAAATTTTCTACAGTCCCGTAAAGCTTTCAACAGTTCCCGGCAGCGTTCCGAACTGACGTAAATCACTAAGTTTAGAAAAAAATCACCGAAATAAAGAGCTTACGTGAAAGTTCAAAAATATCAGTGAATATAATTATGAGAGCGGACACCCGCTGGTTTCCGGACTCGTTTTTAGGGCTCTTACTATTGGAAAAGGTTTTTTTGCGATTTTCATACAAAATTGGTTTACATTGCATAGTATAGTGAGTGTTCGTTAGCGGTGAAAAATGATTGTTGATGATCAAGTAATTCGACAATGATGAGTGTTTCCCTTTTTTATTATTCCGGTATTAAATATAAGTCATTCTCTTTTGTCACTTTTTTAGTTGAAAACATAACTGAAGTACCTTGCGTAGTTTTAAAAAAAGTAGGGTGCCCAACCCAATTAAGAGCAAAGTTCAATTAATGACAACTTCCAAATTGTAGTCAAACGCGACTATTTTTTTATTTCCGGTGTTAATAAATGAATAGAACATATCTTCAATAATCTTATCCCCAATCCGCACTAGGTAAGCGTGGTGGACTATGCCTAATCCCTCTTCTGAGGTGACCTGAGCCCAACAGTGGGCAGTAATGGGTTGGTACTGGATATCTTCAGCTTTATAATAAAATCACTTTCGATTGTTATTACTTTCATTATAATGATGAAAAATTGATTAAAAAAACATTTATCTAAAACTGTTCAAAATTTGAATTTCTACATACAAAATGTATGAAAGTTGCTAATAACTAACTGGGCCCGGGGTCACTTTTCAAAGAAACATGAATTTCTCTTTAACAATGATATTTTTTTACAAAATATTTGTAGCATCTGATACTTGATTAAACACCGATCCTACACATGTAATTATTATGAACTAATTGCTTGTAATTTATAAATAAAAACTAAGTTGAAAATGGAAAACGCACTATTTTACGAGCATTACCCTATTAGATGTCTTTTGTTTTCCTTTAAACCTTAAAACCTCCTTTGACTTCCTTAAAAATACGAATAAACTGAAAATCATTAATTTCGAAATAGAGTCGTTGAATTGATTTTATTGTCTCTTCACGAGTTTGAATCGAGAATCCGTGTTAGGATACAAGAGAGGGATTCTTTCCATAGTTATAAATAAAAGATAACTTTGAAATTCTACCTGCGGTGAGACTTCTTGTGAATTGCAAATGTAAACCAAAGTTGAAAATGATGGCGAAATTGAAATAGGAGATTCGTGACATTTTTTTTTTCTTTTGGATCAATTATTTTTAATTGAATTTTCGTAATTAAACGGTACATCAAAAACTAATGTCTTCTGTTTTTATTTTATTGTGGTACCGTAAAATTACAGTATTTGATTATCTACTCGTAATACTTGCGCTAAGACTTTTGCATACAAACAGTGTGCAAACCCCTAGTTTAGTACAGAGAAAAATATTATAGTACTTTCATGCATTTTCAACGGGTTCTTACCACGATATTTAATTGATTGTTTTGTCTCGTTATTTCAACGACTGGTCGTTTCGATCACGAGAAGGCTGGATATTGCGGGTCGATTTAAGAGCAAACAAATTTGTCTACCCTCTTTCTCGTTCGCTTTTGGGTAGTACCACTGGAACTTGAACTCACATCACGACACACCACACTCACTGTATGAGCATGAACCCTTAGTGACTGTTGTGCTTAGCACTGGATTCCACACACTCGACAATCTGAAGCCGTCACCCCTGTTAAAAGTGCTATGTCTTGAAATCTCGATAGCTTCTTTAACCATCCTTGGTACGTAACTATATTATTGTCCAAGAGTCAATATGTAGGTTTATTATTAGTTTACTTCAGAGTAAAATATAGAACAAGATCGTAAGTTTTCAATATTTCGCACTTCAACCATCTCTACTGTAAAATTCCTATTAAAATATTCCTTCCAAAAAAAAACACTGTTAATTAAATCAATGAAACACAGTAGATTATTAAATCCGAAACGACGGTCGAACATCAAAAAAATACGTAGGTATGACGAATTTTATTATCTACATCCCAGAGATGCTTATCAACGGTCATATAGCAATTAAAGCTATAATTAAAATACGTAAGAAACGCGACCGAAGCACGGTGTAAAACGTAGGCGCGAGCATAGTTACAACTGCTATAAAATATTTTTATTTCTTCACAGATTAGTTAAGGTGTAGAGGAATAGCGATTTTGAGGAAGGTGGACTAAGTTGGAGTATGTAGCAAAAGAATAATGAAAAGGGATTTTTTATTTTAATAAATTTCATTAAAGAAATCAACAAAAAGCACGTGGCATTATTATGTGAAATAATTTAAAAAATGATAATTGAAACACAAATCAAAATTATTTATTTAACAACTTTTTTTTTTAATGGCTTTATTGCCACCGCTTTTGTAAAAATTATTTGTCGCGGATTTATTTATTTAACAACTTAATAACAGTATTATTTAATCGTTATCACCATTTGACATTATTAGTGAATACAGATTAATAAATTAAAATTTATCTTATAAAATTTTCTATGACATTACCTAATCTGTGTAGTGTTTTAGGTGTGGGCATTATGATTGACGAATAAACTTGTTTCCGATTTGCCTAATCTATTTTATTATACCTCGTTACATAATCACAAGGAGTAGAGACTTTTATGTGGTAGTCGTAAAATACACTAAACTACACGAAACTACCGATTTAGTTCGAAGTATTATATTTTATTTTACTTTTATTCAGTTGCATTAGCTCTATATCATTTAATTGTCATATAGGTTGACGAGCGGATCACTTGATTGTAAGTGGTTATCGTCACTCATAAACCTTTAGAATGTTAAAAACCACTGCCGGGCCTCTACTGACGACCTGTCTTCAAACATGGTTTTTGACCATTTTATTCATTGGGATTTATTTATTTCTATCTTTTTTCCGTAGAATTATAATTATTATATTAGTTAAAAAAACAAAAAATACTAACATAGTTCAAAGCACGTGGAAATAACGTGAAATAAAATAACGGACACAAGTAAAAATGATTAAAAATAAAACTTATTTGAATATTTTCGCCATTTATCATTTAAATATTTTTTTAAATGAATAAATTCCGTTGTTATTTTATTCAGCATTTAAATATTTGAAGATATGAGAGATGTTATCATTTTTTTAGTAAAACGAGGTGAGTTAATGCGGAATTATTGTATGAAATATTTTTTAATTTAGAAATTTACTTAAATAATGTTGGTTTTATTTGTAGAATTTTCACGGTTGAAGGATTACTACTTAATTACTTTAAAATAATGTAGATTTTACGTTAAAATTTGAAGTAGTTAAGTATTTTTTTATAATTCATCCTGTTTTTTGTTTTTATGTAAAAAAAAAATATATTTAATAATTTTCCATTTATTTATGAATAATAATTAAGGGGAACATACTCTTTATTCTATTAAGGCTTATTCAAACAACGATTAAAACTGAAAAGTTTTTAATTGTTAACAAAATAAGTTACTTTAAATTGAGTCATAGAAAGTCGCAAATCCATAGAAAAATCGTGTTAAAATCTTTTTCAAGGAAAACGCTTTAGAACATTCTCGAAGAAGTTTAATATCCATTTAAATCTTCGACGTTGGTTCCCGAGGGGTTACAACGCTGCAACTGTTAAAGCTAGCACTAGAAGGTATAATTGAGTGTTTATGTTCTACAGAGAATGCTGGAAATCTAGGTAATGTTTTAAAGGGTTTTGCAAAATGGTTGAAAAGACTTAAGGTAAAGTGGTTGAGAGAAATCTTTACCTAATAATTAAGACGAACAGAATAAGACCAGATTTACGTTTTGAACGACCATGTAAAGGTTTAATAAACGACGTTGATTAAGAATTATCTACAGCATATTCATAGAGATAACCGACCAAGACAAGTTGTCAATTGTTTCAAAAAAATCACTACAAAACAAAGTTCAAATTTCGAACGCCCGTGTTCTAATGACTCAAGAAAAACGCAATATGCGATATCGAGAAACACCTAGGTATTTAAACTATAAAACCATTATTCATCGTAACTATCACCTTATTAAAAAAGTAACTAAAAAAAATGATATTTCAAATTTCGAACGACCACGTTGTGATGGGCCAGTCGACGGGTACATCGAGTATCACCTACACTATTTAACCATTACTTTAACAACCTAATATCTATGACCTGAAAAACTAAGAACTGGCATAAAAAAAAATAAAAAAAAACAAATTTCGAACCACGTTGTGACGGGCCAAGAAAAGCGCATCAAGCGACATCGAGCAACACCTATCTACACTACATAGCCTCGTCGACGACGGCACTAAATCAATACGAGCCATCACCCCCCCTCCCCTACTTCAAGCCGCTGCTTTCAGCCACCACCCTTGAAAAGCTCGCGGGCTGAGCTCCTACTTCTGTTCGGCTTTTGTGGAGGTGTAGTCGGAACGAGACCTCTTGGGATTTGTTACTGAACGCTCCAATTGACAGTTCGAAATTTAAAGACGGCACGTTCGAAATGTTTTCTTTGATTTTTTTTTTGGTGTTCTGTCGAGATATTCACATCTTGAATGCCAAGTTTAATAATTTTACAATTTAAAGTTATTTGGCTAAATTAAACCTTATCTATTTCATGATAATTTTAGTAGTGTTGGATTTTGGAACAAGAAAAATATTTTACAACTTAATTTATACAATAAGGTGTGATTTACCAAATACTGGTATGTGCTCTAACAAGATTGATTTACACACATTTTATTCACACACAATGCTCGAGAAAATTGAACACTTCACTATAAATTATTCAATAGTCCATCAATTACAATTAGAATAGTTTTTTCTTCAATTATGAACATATCAAGATCGTTTAGTCGTTCTATAATTATCCGTAATGTTCGGTACTAAGCGACTGTATAAATCAAACATGGGACGCTATTGTTCGTTCGTGTTAGATTGATAAGAATATACCTAAGTGTGAACGAGATAGATAGTTATTCAATGCTTTCTATTCATAAGTGATTGTATACGCGAAATTTTGAGAAACGATTTAAGTGTATGACCCTTGGGTAAGTTTTTATAGTTAGTACTGAGCAGTCATGGAACTCTGCAATGATGGCTGCATGTTTAAAGTTTGTGAATGGTGAACTGAAAAATACAGTCAAATTGTAAATACCTGTTACTAATTCTTATATGAAAAAGGTGAAAATGTAACTATCGTCTCATGATCATGCTAGAGAGTTACCATGTTACAATTAGGTAGTTTAAGAAATACGCAGTTTTATCAATATAGACTTTAAATGTGTAGGGATCAAAGTATCTTACATTTCAGATTAGCGTTCGATGGGCTGGTAGCTAGTTCAAATATTTGTTTGTGGTATACATAGCTAATATAAGAAGTGTGTTCACTTAACCTGACCTCAAAGCAACGCGTCTTGACAATTTTAATATAAATATCCGTCAGTTTAAATTTCGT
This sequence comes from Trilocha varians, assembly GCA_030269945.2. Lineage (NCBI taxonomy): Eukaryota > Metazoa > Arthropoda > Insecta > Lepidoptera > Bombycidae > Trilocha > Trilocha varians. The sequence goes on from AP028259.1 coordinate 4,304,390, forward strand.
TGCGGCCTGCCTATGTATATGTGCTTCTTTAGAAAAACCAAAAGTAACTCCTATAGTTGTCACTTTGTGTTCATAACTTTAAATTATCTCGATTTATCTTCAAATTTTGCGTATACTGCGCTGGAAGACAATCAAAAAGTTTCAGCTTACTTTTACCAGTTCAGTTAGAAAGCGATTTTCATTCGAATTTACATAACGTTTTAACCCTCTCAGCAACTCTTGTTTTGAAATGTTCAATCCATTATCTCCCCATTTTGTTCACGGATTGGTGAAAATTTAACTTTTATCTGTTTTATTTACAAGTGAATAAAGATAACAGTTATGTTTAGTGTTATCCAGATATCATTTCATGAGCGATGGTAACCACTAATTATCATATGAGCCGTATGTTCGCTTACCTGACTTTGTTTTTTTAAAGATGATAATTGTAACTTCTCCAACCTTCACACTATTTCGGATATTTACCTGAAACAAAAATAAAACATTTTTTTTTTACAAATTTAAACCACACAAATAAAAAATCTTTTTTGTTTACAATTTATATGTCTGTAATAGCAATCACAAAAAAATGCACTATTCTAAATAGTTTTTTTTAAAAAGCCCGCTCGCATTCCAGCGACAGGCAATAATGAAATAAGCGCGCGACAAATATAATAAATCTCGCTCAGACACGAGGGAGGCGCGACTTCCTCTTTCGATATTTGAATTTAATTTAGAATTCACATTGTTTCTTTTGTCAATACGAACTGATTCTAAATTTAAAACCAAATAACGTTTTTGTTTTGTTTTAAATGGAATGTTTTTTAATCTTTTAAAGAGACTTTGCTGCTTTTAAAAAGTTAGATGATAATGACTTAATTCGAAAATTCATTTTACATTTTGAATGCAATCTTTAAAATAAAGTATGGAGTATAGAATAATCTACCAATAAATTAAAAAAAATGATCATTCAAAGCATGATTTCAGTTATCAATCATTGTCGGACATTGATGGAAATCTTTAATTAACATGTACGCTGATTTATGGTATAAATGATCCCATATTAAATATAATATGTTCGGTACAATGTCGGCGGGCGGAGTCCAGGAGGCGATCGTGTTTCGCGTGTTTACATCCCGGATTATCTGTGGGGTCGACTCACGGACTATAATGTTAGGTTGAAGGCATATTGAGTGAAGACTCTTCTTCAAACTATGTAGTTGTTATTTGGTTACGTGAAAACTGTAATGAGTAATAAAGCACCAATTTGAAGTAATCTTAAGCGATAAAATATTTCTTATTAATATAAACTAGAAGAAGATTCCATCTGCAAATCAATACCAGGTGACTCACAAAATTGTCATTTGCCTTAATAGCTAATCGAGTAAGTTAAAGTTTTTAAATCTGAAACAAAAATATTATCTTTTTTGTTAAGCATTGCTGAACGTCAAATAAAAGTAAACGCAACTTTAAATCGTTTTTTAACTATTATTTTTATTGTTCTTAGGTACCCTACACAAGCTCTGCACAAGCATCTGATGGTTTATGAATCTTCGGAACACCTACTACGACTTTATTAGTTTCTCTCAATGTGGCCCAAGCTTTAGCCTCCGATGATAATCAGATTCGGCTGGTATCTCTATACATATCTTCCATAGCGAAATACCAACAGAGCGAAGTTCTTAAACTCCCCGCATAGTCCAAATCGTGACTTACACTAGAGCGGACATGTTATAATTACGTAAGATTACACGGCAGATTAGTGCACGGTAATGATAGGTCGGACATCTTGAAAACCGTAGAAGAAACGATCAACGAAACTCGAATTTCAAATTTCGAATTCGGCATGTTTCATTGTGCTCCAAACTTTTATTAACGCGCCGAAGGAGGTTTTCAAATTTAGAACGTTATTTGGATCGAATTGCAGTAGAATTTTAAATATTCAATGTTTTTTTTTATTTGAATGAACTACTTTTTTGTTTTGTTTTGATCTTGAAGATGAAAATATGTAGAAGGTTTTTCTGTAGCCTGTTTAAATATAACTTCAAATTAAGTATTATTTTAAGAGTGTGTACATTTTCTGAGATATCAATCAGTGCATTTATCATTTTTATTTAGGCTTTATCATAAGCATTTAACATTTGTAACTGATAGCGTTAATAGACCATTCACATGATACAGATCTCACGACTCAACTGGGCGGCGGCTACTAAAAAAATGTATTGAATTCAAATCTCACATCCAAAATGGCCCTGGAGTTGACACGAATGACGTCGGTAGGTGCGGCTGGGACTCGGTAGTGATGGGGTAACACACGCACACATACGCTGTTATTATTAGTTTTTTGTCCCCACTCTCTACGCTCCCCGCTCGGGGCATCCCGTCCGCCATTAGAATCACTTTTTGTAAAACTTTTTTGTCGAGACGAGAATCAAACTTGCGATTTGAAAGATAACGGCGAACTCAGTGATTCACATACAAATAATTAATTAAGTTAAAATTAATTATTCACCTCAGATTTTATCATTCACATCATAAATATAACAAGAGTCGTAAACTCGAGATGGATGTGAAAAGGAGTCGCGGGTTATCGCCCCGAAGCGTCTCGGTTGCGTAATTTATTATTTATTTACAACCCATTCGATTTTATGACCATTCCACGTTCACGTAACACATTTTAAAATCGAACAGCTGATCGGGAGTCACTTGCCACTTAATTTTAAGAGTTTACATTTTGAAAATAGAACATTTATTTTTTAATTTAACTCAATTTTTTTTATTCTCACTTTGGCCAGTCCGATTTTGAAGAACAAAAACTTTTTATAAAACTTAAATTTAGAACACTTTCCGATGACACACTAATGCTCGTTCTAACTATAATTTCACGGACGCGTTCATCCCACGGACGAAAAAGTCATACTAAATTTTTAGTTGTAAGGTGTCGAATTATACGAAGACCTTGAAAAATGTTTTGTTTTTAAACAAAGGACGTTATGCAAGTCGTAAATGGTCGATCGTTTGTTCGAGTCGCGTTTTATGGTCGCATTATATGGACGGGGCGAGATAAAGCGCTTGTTTTGGGTCGTAAATAAGACTGCAACAGGTATGTGCCAACGGGACTCGACAATCACGTGCACTTTCACTTTAGCTTATTATCTTCGTGTATTGATCTCTTTGAATGTGACTTTTTGTTGTGTGCTACTGGTGTTTTCGAAATTTGACTTTGTTGAGCTTTTGATAGCCGCTCTAGTAGAGGTTTTTAGATATCAATGTGTGAAAAAGTAGTTCAACGTGTCACATTTAACTAATCGTTAAAGTTACATAATTTTGTTAGTCAGTAAAGCGTATTAAAAATAGCAGTGCAAAAAATATTTGAATCTAATTATATTATTTGTTAGTAGGTACCTACGAAAAAAATATGCACCAAAAATAGTTTTACAAAATACCACAGTAACCTATCCAGCGCTATGACCAAAAAGACCCACCTACATAATAATTGAAGAGCTCGTATGAATAATATTTGGGCGTCACACGAGTCTACGAATCGATACGTAATTATATAGTGAAAATATTAACCCCTCATAAATATTGTATCCGTAGGGTCGGAATGACCCGTGGCATTGTCTTGGAGCAGTCTACCGTGGTAGTGTTAGAAAAATTGTGTTTACGTAAATTTGTTGAATAGTTGTGTTAATTGAGACAACATCATTTTAATTATTGTAAGTTTTAAATGTTAATATTGTTATAATTTTACTTTTTTTTAGGAATACACTGACTAGATTTTTTTTTAATACTTAAATTGGATTTGTTGTTGTAATTGGAGTATACTTAAGTCTTGTATGATACATCAGAATAAAGTTTTTACCTTCATTAATTAATAACGACAAGTATCTAAAAGTAAAAAAAAAACTAATTTCACTTCAAAAAGTATTGTCACTTGTACCTCTTTAATTCCATTACCCAAACCGTATCATTTAAAATGACCCAAATATTAACATCATTACTTAGTAAATGTACACGTATATATAAACAATCGCTCCAAATATGAAAACCTAATATGCATACATAAACTAATTAAATAGAACGACCCTACCCACGATCGATTAAAACCTCATTTCCTAAAACGCAAGGACGAAACTAAAAATTCGAATTTCGAACACAACTTCACGCTTCCTCATTCCAGAAAGTTCGTTAAATCCAGTTCTGATTCACGCGATGTTTGCGTGTCAAAGAGCAATAGAACGTTAAGATTAAACCCTGTGCCAACTTCCACGAATCATATAAAAATTGACCGTGAAATTTCGAGTTTGTCGCGGATTTTAACGTTTCGTTTAATGTAGTTCGTTAGTGTATTTTAAACGGACCTTTTAAACCGTGAATTATTAATTTCATCTTGTGTTGGTGATGGATTGTTAAACGTAATCGCGCTTGAGAACGAGGTTTTGCCGCTTTTAGAAATGTTAGCGGTATGGCACACATACCAAAAACAGTATCTTTTTTGAAAATTAGCTTCATTTGTGTTTGACTGTATGTTCTGACTGAAAGGTATCTACTGTGCTGTTTTTATAGGACTTTCACTAAAAATGAACTCAGAAGTAACACAAGTTACTTTCTTGTCTTCTTTCTTCCCACGCAGAAAAAGTTGTCCAACTTATGTTTTATTTTTTAATTATGTTTTTTTGATTGGTACAATAAAGAATATTCTATCTATCTATCTATTTTTAGCTTCATGTGTACCACTTTTTCACTTAGTATCTGAATGATTATTACTGAAAACTTCTATTTAATAAAAATCAGTCACCTACTATTGCTACTTATAATTGTGTATTATCCGAAAATGAAAATAAAATAACAAAGTTTTTCTATACCAGTACAATGAACTTTAACATTGTATGTAAATACATAATTAGCGAATTCATACCAAACTGATTGATATAAATGAGAGACGACGAAAGCAATTACCATTTTATCGCGCCCGCATATCGTGAGGGGTCAAACCATTTAAGGCACAATATTGTCCGATGTAAAAAACAAAGGCACTCCCGCGCTTAATCTATGAGGGTATTTACAAAACATCTGCTTGTAGGAATCCGACATGTCGCATCTGTTTCTCTGGCGTCGGATCAAAAGTCTTTTTACAAAGTTCTTTTTTCAAAATTTCAAATGCGCGAGAGTCGATTCCCAACGACGGCAGATGTTTCACAATTTATTTAATGTTTATGTCTCAATAAGAACCTTAAGTGCAAACGTTACAATCGAATTTTGAACACAATTTTCGTATTAATTCGAATTTGGATTATGTTGTTCGAATTTTTAAGTTAGCGGCAATTTTGGAGCTCCGATCTGTAGAGATAACGGTAAATAGGGGTCATTACGACCCTACCTCAAAAAAATGTTTGAAAAATGTCTGGTTCTATTTAATCGTCCGTCATTTGTTTTCGAAATAATAACTTAACTTAGTAAAATGTTTTACTTAGTAGAATTAGGTGGATAAGAAATATTTCGTTTCGCCCTTCCCGCGAGGCACAATGAAGCGCAATTTGGAAATAGAGCAGGGAACCCCCAAGGGCTTTGACTAAGCTTCTTTCCCATAAATTCAGAATCGAGCACTTATATGCAGAAAAATAGAAAAATATAAAGAGATAAAGGAAAAGAGGCTTTATTGCTTAAGTTTTATGGTTAATTTTCAATTAATTGACTAAAGGTTGTGAGTTTTAGCGATCGTTGAAAACAAGGGGAACGTATAAACGGAACGAACTCAATCAAAGTGAACGTTTTTAAAATTGAACTAGTAAATTAAATCAATTGCTGCAATGTTTTAAAGAATATCTTACGTAAAAAAAACAAAATATATCAACAAAACTTGATCAGTTCAAATCTTTTTTTGAAATTCATATTGTTTTTAGATACTATTGTAGCGCCTGTTCACGAAAACACATTTTGTATTATCATATCAATATTATTGATTTAACAAAATACAATACATCCTACAGGCTACATTTTAGGATACACACTGCATGACCTAGCTCAACTTTTTAAACTAGTCCAATTTTTGCACCGGACAAAAATTTGGCATCAACAAAACAAAATACAATTCAACTATAAATTACAAGACATTTTAAATCAATAGGTGCTCGATAGGCGTGTCGTATATGTCTAGAGAAGACTTATTTCTTTGACCCTCAAATTCAGTAATTTAACTTTTCCCCTCCGGATAGCATTTCATTTACCTCTTCAACCGATACGCTGCGTGGGACGAACTAATCTGGAACTGGAGTGATGTAGAGTCGCCATTGATATTATATTAAAAATGTTTTGTTTATAATCGACGTTGAATAGATCCATGAGCGACGGTAATACTTACAATCAGGTGGCCCTCTTGTTTGCAATATGTTAACGTGACAAGAGAACGTTGGCGTGGTATCGACATGTCACTAATATTGAGAGATTAAGATTCATGATAGTTGCATTTAAAATTAGTTGCATTTGCATTATTTGCTATGTACACAATAGAGTTACTATAATACCTAATTATATATTTAACGTTCAACATAACATTTACATTTGATTGTAGGTACATACGGTAGGTTTTTTTGTTCATATGGAAAACGCTGGACTTGCGCCCCGCAGGTGGGTATACCATAATTCAATATTCACACTTTCATTCATCATTACTGAACTCAACTTATAAACTGAATGAAAAGTTTGATGTGTTGTAAAGAGGGAGTTGAAGAGACATGAGGCTATTTTAACAGATACAACTTCATCTTCTGTTCACTGTGTCTGAGGAGTCCTGGTACCCATAACACAAGTTAGATCTTATCTTGGGTACCAGGGGTCAACTCTTTGCTATTTGAATTTTACTCCACTAAGTTTTATTTGTGTTGTTATCGTAATGTTTGTTTGTTATGAATGTTTATGTATAAGCGTACCTTTTGTAACCTTTTGAGTATGTGTGATAAATAAATTTATTCTTATTCTTACAAAAAATAAAATAATATAATTTTTTGCTTCAAATTTCAGATTCCTCAAATGTTCCACCGATCTAACGTCTGCTCATCATTATCTTACTCAACCATTGGCTATAAGCGTTTTCAGTCTTATTCCTGTAATTGATTTTTTTATGTCAAGACAGATAAGCCTATGGCCCAACTTATGCTAAGTAGTTACCATCGCTCATGAGAGTTTCTGCAATGCTAGAAGATTCGGTGCTGTTATTCATCACCTCTTTTGAATAGGGGCATATTCTCACAGCGCTCCGGAAAGTCTGAGGACGATCTCAAATTGGAATTTTGACGTGACAACGTCTTATAAATTGGTTTGCCGGGTGACACTTCAAGAAACTGCGTTACGCTCCGCTCATGTTATGCGCTCATAATGAGAGCGAGTGAGAGGCACGCGTGCCTTTCACTTTTTACGTCTGTCTCTCTCGCTCTTAGGCGGGCTAACCATGCCCGAGTCGTTGTCACGTAAAACTTTCGCCCGTATAGCGACTTTACAGGCAACCATTTTTTTTTTCTTAATTTAAAATTTTCAATGCATTAACTTTTTTTTTTGTTACAGTTCTTCTCCAAGGATGCAGTAGTTCCGATAATTCCCTCCATTGATTCGTAACGCCTCCCGCGCCACGGTACAATGCTCGCGAGTGAGCCCCGACATTTGCTATTGTTGTTCACTATGCTAAACTCTCCTCATGTATAACATTACAAGTATATGCATCTATTGGTATTCGTTTTTGGGAACGGAAATTGGTAAATTTAATTAAAAGTAAATGATTTCGTTATTCGAATAAAGAAAGACAAACTATGATAATATAGGCCTACCTATTTACCTAATCGTATTGGGGTGTAATTTTGGTAAAAATTACAGTAATGTGTAGTATCCACTGTGTCTCTCAACGACTTGGTTGGGCTTAATTCAACATGTGATCTTAGGTTGTTACCATCGCTCACAAACCTCTGCAAAGTCAGGATAGTGCAAGGTTGATACCTACAGCTTTCTTCGAAAGACTCTCCTTAAGCTACGTTTGAATAAGGAAAAGTTAATTTTATCTACATACATAAGGCATATAATTAACATACAAAAAAAATAAGCTTATTTCATAATTTTCATCAATAACAAATTCTATAACATTTTCCAAAGCGAAATTTAAAAATAGGAAAACCACCCCAGTTGCCCACAGTTGGGGTGACGGCCAGAAGCACATACATCGTTAGTGGACAATAGAGCCAAGTGTGCGCTTGTCGAAAATAAACAATTATTTCCTTTGCTCCCTGCAGCCGCGACCACGGTTGCGAAAGAGAATCGGTGGGGTGCCTTCGATGGAAAAGTATAAGGTGGTATGTGAAAATTCACAAATATAGTATTTTGAAAAGTAGTAATTTTGAAATTGAAATTGCTTCGTTTCCTTATTCATCAACTGGTTAGCATTCAGTGGAGTGACAGCTCATTTAGTCTGGAACTGCTTAAACAATTATTTCTTGTTTTCGTACTGCATGCACGGTTATGAGAGATAAAAGAACTGTGATAGAAAACTACAGGGAAGTACGAGAAAATTTAGGATTTCACATATATTGTCGCAGTTTTTTTTAATCCTACTTCTATATTATATAGTTTACTTGACGATAAATTCCTCCACAATTTTATTTATTTTTAAGGAAAGTTTACAGACTAATAACTTAAATTTTACTTATGAAAGACTTATGATTAAGTTTAATCAAAACATTGTCGATTACAAGCTTCCACAAATTAAGTTGTATTTAACTGGTAGTAGTTACTTGGTAATAGTTACTGTTTGCGATTACACTATTTATTAGCCTCCCTGTATTATTATCTTCTAATATATAAAATTGTCGTGTCACGGTGTTCGAACTTGAACTCCTCCGAAATGGCTCGACCGATTTTGATGAAATTTTTTGTGCTTATCCGGTACCTATGAGAATCGGCCAACATCTATTTTTCATCCCCTAAATGTTAGGGGTAGTCCAGCCCTAATTTTTTTTTTCGGCGCAGACGAAGTTGCGCGAGTCAGCTAGTATTAAATAGGTCTACATGAAAATGTAATCCTACATTAAGTTGAAGCATTTTGTTTCATTCAATTTAAATTCATTTTAATTTACTCAAAAAAAAAGGAAAACGTCGTTTACGTCTCTATCACTCTGGGTCATGTTCAGGCGAACGAATCTGATCACTGACCCATGAAGCAAACAGAAAGGAAATTTTCTTCCACCAAAGAAAATACGACAATATAAATAACTCCATCGGACCCTACCTACTACTACATCACCCTATGACAAAAGAGTTATCGGTGCGTTGAAAACAAAAATGGAGAGCTGATTTATACAGCAAGGCTGTGTGTGATACCAATGGAACTAATAAAGGTAAGCTTTGTTGGCCACGTGACTTTTGTGAAAAAAAAAGAAAACATTTGGAGGTAAAGTAGGTTTATTAGGTTCGAAGGGTGGTATTTCCAAAATTTGTGAATATTGTGTTACTTTTTAAAAATACAGGGAATTTTCCTTTGAGCAAAATTTACTATTTTCTCTTTTTAAGGTACTTTCTTGCGGCTTTTAATTCAGACCTGTTAATTATAATTATTCCATAAAGTCAATATTTCAGACAGAGCCTAAATTAAAATAGTTCATTAAAAAAATGTCCTCACACAATAATCGCAAGAAAACCAAAGATTACTTTAAAAATCAGTCAGTTTCATAATACACAAAACATCAAACAATTTCACAAGACACTGTAACATAGACAAAACTTTCCGCCGACCGAGAGAGCCGGTGGCCGTATCGCCGGCGGCTGCTGGTTCGGCGTCCGGGGGCGGCGTGACGGAAAAGTGTGCCGAGAGCGTTACGCGTCGCGCCGTCCCTCAAAACCCCGTGCTGGGTTCTGGCCTCAGCCGGGGTTCGGACGCTGAGTGTGAGCGGTTGGAGGTTTTAGTGAGGTTCAACTCCCACATACATCCGGTGATTTCCTCCAACTGAAAAAAAAACAATTTCTTTAATAAAATTCTGAATTATATGAAGTTAGGCGCTGAGAGAAATCTGTTTACGCCAAAAACAATTCTCTATGGCGGGCTAATGAGACCAGACATTGATTTAGAACCTTACTGCATATAAAATAAGGTGCTTTTAGTAAACGTCAAAACTGATATTTTTTGAGTAATGTATCTAAGTTTTAGGTCTCTTAGTCTGATTAGATTATATTCTAGAGTTACTGCTTAAGGCTTAAAATATTTCACTGTATGATATATGAGTCGAATTGTTTTTTAATAAATAAATAAATTGCATTTATATAGATATTTTGAACACATAAATAAAAAATTAAAAAACTTTAGTGTACTAAACTAAATATTATAAAACTTTTAAATAAAGAAAACTATTTTTTTTTGTTTTTATAACATAAACAACATCTTTTTTTGCCGTACAAACGGGCGAACGGGCCACCTAGTGGACCTCTGCAATGACAACTCTTTAGGACTCTTCAAAGCTGTAAATTGTTCCTAATATTAGCGGTTATCTTCAATTACAATCGATTTAGAAATCAAAAAAATCATGGATATTGATCAGAAGTAAAGAGACGTTAACATACAATGCATAATGCAAAAGCAAATCTTTTATTTTTATTTTAAAGTAACTCTGAGTTCAGAACTACATAAGATTGACTTCTGTAGCTGAACATCCCAAATTTAAATTCACTGCACATTCTAAAGCATTTAAAAAAAAACGTAGCAACATAAATCCGTATTCGACGAAAGCGAAGATTAGAAGGTAGCAAGTGAAGCCAAAACTCGATATTGGGTGAATAATCGTCGCCACTACCGGCGCGGTGCCGGCTGAATGTGCCAGATTTATACTCGCCGTACCCGGTCATACCCGAACTATACGCTCGACAATTTTAATTGTATTTTTTAGATTGTTTAGCGAATATCTATAGTAATATAAAAAACTGAAGATGTTTAAACATGTTAATCTTAGAAATCGCTGATCTGATTTGAAAAGTTGTTTTATTGTTGGATAGGCCATGTATCAAATTATCGAACACTACAATTTGTATAAAAGTAATTGAGTAGAAAAAAGAGAGTCAGATATACATTTACAAATTTTGTAACTAATTTAGTATAAAATATGTTCTAAGGTTTATTTGATAAAAGTCAAATCTAAATCTCCAATAAAAAACGAAACAAATTCAGAATTAGAAGAGCAATGTTACCACGTCATCAGCTCGGTCTTCATAAAGCTCCAATGTCCCAACGCATCCTTGAGGGCCGCGATTTATGGCGTGGAAACGTCATAGGACCCCGTGTTACCGAATAAATCACCAATGTTTGTCTTGTGCATAGACGTCTAAATATCTTGGCTGCACGCTGTGTTCATACAGTATCATGATCAGACGTAGACTACATGAGTATAGATGGGTCATTTTAATTTTGGATTTACAGGCCATAGATTATTAAAAATAATAGAGGTGCCTTTGGGTTTTTCAGAGTGCTATATTTCCGTCTTCAAATAACGCATTATAGAAGGTTATTACAAAGGTTCATTAGTGACGACAACCACTCACCATCGTGTAGGCCGTATGCTCGATTATCTATAAAGCTATTTAAAAAATATAATTCATTAACATTGTTAGTCTCGTACCTTTTCTTGTGGAAATTTAAATACATTGAGTGAACGCCGCGTTTATATGCAGTATTATTATCAAGGACATCTTTTTTTTTTTGCGTGACAGATAAACGAGCCTACGGCCCGCCTGATGGTAACGGTCACCGTCGCTCATGAACCTCTGCAATGCCAGGGCAATGAGGGGCCGTTATCTATCGCCTACCGATACAGGATTTTTCTTAAAGATAAGACCACTCTACTGGTAAAAAGTATCTTATTAATGAACTAGCTGCCCTGCGCAACTTCGTCTGCGCCAATCTCAATTAAATGTCAACTATTCGATTTTTTTCTCACTGTAAATACCATCCTTGAATATCATCGAGAATTAAAAAAAAACAACAATTTCTAAAATTATTATAGCCTAAGTTACTCCTTATAACATAAACTATCAGTCATTGAAAGTCAGCCCGTCCGAATCGGTCTAGCCATTCCAGAGATTAGCCAGACAGACAGTGGCCACCTTCCAGCTCCATCATCAGACCTTGACATTCATCCTCTACGCAAAGAACTCATAAAGACGCTTCATTAGAGTCTAAACGCGATGAGGTTATCTTGCTTATTGACTGAGTTCACATAGCCATCTTAGAGCTCCATCATCAGACCTTAACATTCATCCTCTACGCAAAGATCTCATCAGGACGCTTCATTAGAGCCTGAACACGATGAGGTTATCTTGCTTAATGACGGAGTTCCCATAGCCACCTTCCAGCTCCATCATCAGACCTTGACATTCATCCTCTACGCAAAGATCTCATCAGGACGCTTCATTAGAGCCTGAACACGATGAGGTTATCTTGCTTAATGACGGAGTTCCCATAGCCACCTACCAACTCCATCATCAGACCTTGACATTCATCCTCTACGCAGAGATCTCATCAGGACGCTTCATTAGAGCCTGAACACGATGAAGTTATCTTGCTTAATGACGGAGTTCCCATAGCCACCTTCCAGCTCCATCATCAGACCTTGACATTCATCCTCTACGCAAAGATCTCATCAGGACGCTTCATTAGAGCCTGAACACGATGAGGTTATCTTGCTTAGTGATGGAGTTCCCATAGCCACCTTCCAGCTCCATCATCAGACCTTGACATCCATGCTCTACGCAAAGAACTCATCAAGACGCTTCATTAGAGCCTAAACACGATGAGGTTATCTTTCTTAATGACGGAGTTCCCATAGCCACCTTCCAGCTCCATCATCAGACCTTGACATTCATCGTCTACGCAAAGATCTAATCAGGACGCTTCATTAGAGCCTGAACACGATGAGGTTATCTTGCTTAATGACGGAGTTCCCATAGCCACCTACCAGCTCCATCATCAGACCTTGATATTCATCCTCTACGCAAAGATCTCATCAGGACGCTTCATTAGAGCCTGAACACGATGAGGTTATCTTGCTTAATGATGGAGTTCCCATAGCCACCTTCCAGCTCCATCATCAGACCTTGACATCTATGCTCTACGCAAAGAACTCATCAAGACGCTTCATTAGAGCCTAAACACGATGAGGTTATCTTTCTTAATGACGGAGTTCCCATAGCCACCTTCCAGCTCCATCATCAGACCTTGACATTCATCCTCTACGCAAAGATCTCATCAGGACGCTTCATTAGAGCCTGAACACGATGAGGTTATCTTTCTTAATGACGGAGTTCCCATAGCCACCTTCCAGCTCCATCATCAGACCTTGACATTCATCCTCTACGCAAAGATCTCATCAGGACGCTTCATTAGAGCCTGAACACGATGAGGTTATCTTTCTTAATGACGGAGTTCCCATAGCCACCTTCCAGCTCCATCATCAGACCTTGACATTCATCCTCTACGCAAAGATCTCATCAGGACGCTTCATTAGAGCCTGAACACGATGAGGTTATCTTGGTTAATGACGGAGTTCCCATAGCCACCTTCCAGCTCCATCATCAGACCTTGACATTCATCCTCTACGCAAAGATCTCATCAGGACGCTTCATTAGAGCCTGAACACGATGAGGTTATCTTGCTTAATGACGGAGTTCCCATAGCCACCTTCCAGCTCCATCATCAGACCTCGACATTCATCCTCTACATAAAGATCTCATCAGGACGCTTCAGTAGAGCCTAAACATGATTGGCTGGGTCGATTTGGATGGGACTTTCAATGGCCGAGCTTATGTAACTTTTTTTTTTTTCAGTTGTAGGAAATCACCGGATATGTGGGAGTTGAACCGCACTAAAACCTCCAACCGCTCACACTCATCGTCCAAACCCCGGCTGAGGCCAGAACCCAGCACGGGGTTTGTAGGGACGGCGCGACGCGTTATGCGCTCGGCACTCTTTCCAGTCGAAATACGAATTACTCAATATGACTGGTTCCACCGGCCACTTTAGTCAGAGCTCCAGTTGCGACGATTCACCATATAAATTGGAGATCTCTTTATGTTGGCCAAGTAAACGTAATACCCATCGACGTTATTTCACTTATAACTTTTTTAATACTGAACCGATTTTGATAAAACAACGACTAAATGTTAAGTGAGACTTGCCATAATACATTACAAAAAACCCCAACTAAATTGGTTCAGCCGGTTCGGAGATTAGCGTGCACAAAGATACAGACAAACAGATAAACAGACAAACAGACAAAAAAAAATCTAATTGCATTTTTGGCATCAGAATCGATAACCAAACACCCCCTGCTAGTTTTTTTTTTGATATTTTCAATGTACAGAATTGACCTCTCTACGATTTTATTATAAGTATAGATGAATTAAAAAAAATATTTTGACACTTGCTATCAAAATACAGAAGGTTAGTGCAGACATCTAATTAATTATCTTGACTGTACGCCGTTTTCGGTCTAATAATCTAAGACATTAGACAAAGAACACATTAAAAATAACATTATAAGCTAAAATATTATATTATAAATTAATCAACATGTAATTTAATTCATTATACAATATTATTTAATATGCATTTAATTTATTATATAATACTAGCTGGCCCACACAACTTCGTCTGCGTCACATAAGGAAATTTTTTCACCGTTTAAACCTTCCCTGGACTTCTACGAATATTTCAAAATTAAAGTAAGCCAAATCGGTTCAATCGTTCTCGAGTTTGAGCGAGACTAACGAACAGAAATTCATTTTTATATATAAGAAGATTTTTTTTTTAAATACAGTCAGCATGGTTTTAGTTCAATAGTATAATTACGATTAAAATAAATCATATTTACTTTAGTATATTCTCTCGTTGGAATATAGCTGATGTAAGTCTCTTGTGGAGATAAATTTTAAAAACTTAGCTTAACATTTGTCAAGATTGTTTGTCAAAACATCAACTAATTCGTTCAATTTTAAATTACAATTACCATTTTTTATCTTTTTTAAAGAGACAGAATATCATTTAAGTTTCAAAACTATAATTATGATAAATATAAAACATATTCATTGTAGTGTATTCTCCCATCGGAATACAGAGAGCGAGTTGTGAGTCCACTTGATGCAAGTCTCTCGAGGAGATAAAGCTTACAAGCTTCATAGGGGCGTGCTATCTTGGTATACGTTTCGTAATTTCATTGGTTAAAGCTTTATTTATAGGATTAAAATTGTTATAATAATTTCAACGTCATGTGTAATGTGTATGTAAGTTTGTTTGTTTTAAAAAACGAAAATATACGTAATTATCACTCTGGTTTCAAAATATTGATGACTATCGTACAACATAAAAATACAGTAAACTTAAACACTTATTTTTGGTTTAAGTCGATTGTAAAGTGAACTTATCTATAATCCATTCAATTTTTGGAAGTAATTTATTTTAATGCAACTATAGTATAATCAAGCTACAGTAGTCAAATTAGTAAACTAAATAAAAATATTTTTCACCTACGTCATCCCATTAAAACTAGCACACTATAAAGTTGAATGATCTCAAAACCGGTAGTCTTACCAACTTAAATTTAAAAATAGCCATAAAAAAAGCGAAAGTTACTTCCCGACAGGTAATACTCAATAGAAATTAAAAAGAATTTTACAATTGGGTCAGCAAAGGTAAAATTTACGACTTCTATTGTCGAACTTCATGCAATACAATTTAAACAGTGGCAAAGGTTGACGCGAATTTGCATGGAGATTTCACTTTCTTTGTCGCGAAATAGAAGAATGGTAGCGTTTGCAAACTTTACTATTGTTATTGAGACTTTTGTTATCAAGGAATTTTATAGGTAGACCTACATCGAGGCTTTTGAAGGAGCCGTGATTAGATATGCTAATAAAATATGTTGAAGAGTATTTTAGTTCAACGCTCTTATTAGCAGAATTACTGCTTACAGTTAAAAACATATGTAATACTAGATAAAATGTCTTTTAAACTTAAGTTACAAAGACAAAATTGGAGAATTATGTTAAGTTAAAAATTTTATTTTAAGTGTGAGATGCCATTCAAAATATTTTTAATGAAAAATTTTAGAACTTAAATTATACTACGCTTAGTTAATATCAGCAATATAGAGATCCATATTCATAGCTAAAAACAAGCTAAAACATAAGTTTCTAGAGCAACGACTTCTATAAAATAGTACCTACTTAAAGAGCTTTCATAGTGATACTGGAGTAGCGACATCTATTCAAAAGTCCTTGCAACACGTCACGACAAACCTCCACAATTTTGCACGAATCCGAACCACTGAACATTTCCAACCCTCAGAAAACTACCCCTAACAGCGCCCTCACGGTAAACTCTTCAACCCCGCAAACAACGCCATCTCGCGACAAACAGCCGAACTTCAAAAAAGCTCGTAGTTCCGCAACTTTTCGTCGTGGCAGCACCATCGTCGAGCTTTTGAATGAACCGAAATCCCCAACCGAAAAAGCACTGTATTTTATACAACATAAGTGTTTGTTTTGTTCGTGATTTGAAGCTATAGTATGCAAATGAGCCATTTAATGGTAATTTATTTGAAACGTTCCGTTTTGCTTTGGTGCATCAAAAGGCTGTTGGGACCCTGACCTTACTGCGTCAATTTATGGCCCACCGTTATACGTTTTACGTAATGACGTTGCGTGTTAGCACAGGACTTTCACCTTTCAGTTGGAAAGTTTGAATTTACACCTGATACTTTGGTGTAAGGTTACTGCTATTAACAAATTATTTTGATGGATCTTCACCTTTACAATTAAAAGGAACGTTTTACAAGGAATAGGTTTATCTTATAGATGTTAAAATGTATTTCATTTTTTTTTGTTTAAAAGTGTGTAAGTTACCTCGCACCTTTATAATGTAAAGATCAATAGTAAAGTAACGAATATTCCTTTATTTATTTTGACGGGGGCGGCGCGACGGGAAAGAGTGCCGTGGGCGTAATGCGTCGCGCCGTCCCTCATAACCCCGTGCTGGGTTCTGGCCTCAGCTGGGGTTCGGACGCTGAGTGTGAGCGGTTGGAGGTTAAAGTGCGGTTCAACTCCCACATACCCCGATCCGGGGATCCAGTGATTTCCTCCAACTAAAAAATAAAAAAGCTTATTTTGACGACGCACTGATATCATATTCAAAATCGATTACCATTTACAAAAATAACTTCAACACACTACTAAATTAATTAAAAACGAAATAACAAAAGCTCAACTTAAAATGTTTCTCACAACTCTTTTTTATCAATCTGCCCAATGAAGACATACAATATGCTCCATCGAAAAACAAAAAAGTATTTACTCATACTTTGATTTATGAGGACAGCCGCTCACGCCCATGACTATACGATGGGCCGATGATAAAAATATGCATTAAATAAAATTGAATTATGCTGTAACATCTTGGGCGAGATTTAATTAATGTTATAATGCAATATTATTACGTTTTTGGGTTATTGAGTAGTTCTTTATTTTAAAATGCAAATATAATATTTTAGGTAGGTTTTATATCATTATGTCGTACTAAGTTTACTATATTTTGAAGCTTACAGTAATCTCAATAGGTACATCGTAACGTAGGAGATTAAAACAATGACTAAAATTTTCTAAACACACTATTTTATGAACTTATTATAATCAAGTAGACAGTTACAACTTGAAACCTTTAACAATTTTTCCAAAAATATACACAACTAAACGACGTTTAAATATTATTATAACATTGTCAAATTATCGTTAAACAGACATCAGAGAATGCGACGTTAATTGGGCAGATAAGAGACGGATAAATAAACCCATTACAAAATTGATGTACGTTAATGAGTATGTAAGTTGACAGTATTGCAGTTATAATGTCTTATGATATGAACATCTCTCGTGTACAAAATAATTTTCAAATTATTATTTGATGATTTGCTGCTTTTATTTCTTAAAAAAACCTTTTTTTGCCACGGAAGTCAACGGGTCAACTGATCGCTAGTGGTTGTTCATAGACCTCTGCAATAGCGGCTACCTGCGACCCACCTTTTAAAGACTTTTTTAAGCCTCGAGCCACTAAAATCGAAAACATATTTCGTTTCTAATATTTTTCCACTACAATACCATCAGTTAAGAATTTAAATTGCGTGATTTACGCAAATAAATCTTGCTAAACAAAACATCAGTCAAATCAGACAAGATAACGTTTAATAAAACAGATAAGACCGTTGAAAGATTAAACGCTTTTAGAACAAAGAGCATAGAAGAAAACGAACAATAGTGGTGTGAATGTTACACTTCGATATTACAATAATGGTATCGATTATAATTTGCGTTAGATGCGACTGGCGATAAGGCGGGAGGCGACACGTAAGCGACAGCGACTTGCAATCGGCGACGCGATCAACTCTCGCGCGCTCCGCACAATGCTATCGTGGCGCTACCATCGCAAACATGGCCACTCGCGCCATTACGATTCGAGAGTTTGACGTGAACACACCTATTTTACACTGATTATTTAACTAGAAAGGGTTGATTAGCGATTAATTTAAATAGGGCTTGATTAAAGATGGTACTATGAATCTGATAAATTCGTGAACTTGGTTTTATAGTTGTCGATGATAGAAAAGTTTAGTACCTGCCTAAGTAATCGAATAAGTTTATGTAATTTCTCTAAAGCGTTCTATAGATATTATTTATCACAGACCACAGACACAAATTAATCAAAATATTATCTGGAATAAAATTACAAAAAAACAAACATTGAATATTTATTTTTCGTTTTATGCCTAGATATTTTACGATGGCTATAAAATAAATATAGATCACATTTACATGTTTGATTTCAACGTAAAATTCGTAAAGATTTATAAGCCGTAAAATTTGGCAAAGTCACTTAATGGATCTAATAATAAAAAATTAACACCTACTTTATCTCAATTTTCTCAGTTTTATGACCACTAAAATACTAAATGCGATAAATATTCATTATTCTATTACAATGAATACAGTAATCAATGTAAAACAAGTTCGAATTGATTTTATATTACAGACTGAATAATCGTAAAATATTTTATGTTCAAAACTTGGGCCGCACGCACCGAAATGGTCAATTGAAGATCAATAAAATAGAGGACTTCCCGCTAAGCAAACAAGTTGGATAGCTCATTTTCTATTTAACATCCGTAATTTTATGATCATAAAATTGATATTTGATCTGAGTCTTAAGCGATTGTATCTTGGGTTTTGAAATACATAGAATATGTAAAGTTATTGATTGTTTACTCGCAATTGTCTCTTATTTTTTGTGTATTATTTTTTTTTATCTTTGTTGTTTCTTTTTTTTCCATCACAAATAAAGAATGTCTATGTCTATGTTTATAATTTACAACTGCCTTATTGTTTACTATTTTACATATTACGTCTTCTATATTATGTGGTCACTACCTGCCTCATGTCGTAATGGACAGTTTCCGATTTTTTTTTTCAACTTAGAAATCCTTTATTTTATGAATACCCCCAACATTATCTCCAAACTAACAAGTCTTTTACACCCAGAAACAACGCTGAATCTAGCCATCTAGGATCCGAATATTCATGTACGGTAAAGCAACGGTAATAAACACAGCGACGTCAATAAAAGTCACCGTCCCACCATACATATGTCCAGTGTTAACTTGCAGGTGTATTCAGTATTACAGTAGGGCTGGCTATTCAGAGATTTTATTCTGGTTTTTCTAGAATATTCGAATTATCAAATATTTTCTATTAATAAAATTATTTTGTATAAAAGTGAATATATGATTTTAAAGTAGGATAGAGTATAGGTACTTGATACTAGACTTCACGAAAACATTAAAAATTACCTGGTGTTTATGGAATTAAAATCAGATTTTTAATTGCAATATGAATGTGATGCCATGATTAGATAAACGACCCCACTACCATTTAATAACCATTAGAATTTAACTATTTCATAAAAAATATATCCTAATTAATTTTCCAAACAATACTTAATATAACCTACCAAATTCAAAACTTAAGAACCCACAAATCTTCCATTCAAACGTAATATCGATTTCGTATTCGATAATCGATTAATTCAGTCGTGCCAGCCCTAATCTAGTAACATTCCATGCAAATTCGTGTCGTGGACGTCCCGTCAACATTTTCATACCACCGTATTGAAATGCTGTTCATTTAGCATAGTTTATAAGCTTTACTTAAGGCTTTAAACAGTTTATGTTAGGACGTTATTAAACGCATGTATGTGTGGTATGGGATTAGCTGACTTCCAAGATTTTACTGAAAAAATGTTGTTTATCATTTCTTTTATTATAAAGTTGAAGAGTTTGTTCGATGGTTGAAACTTTGAGTAACATGTTTATTGACAAAAATATAACACTATCAGTAAAAGCGTAAAAAACAATTTTTTCAGAAAGTTTTCTTCGCGTACAAAGCTTTAATAGACTAGTATAATATATTCAGCTAGTTTCACCCCAATCAAACCTAACTAGAAAAGCAACCTTCTAACCAGTGGCCAATTTAATATTACTAACACTTCAACAAAAGCTCAGTAGGTGACAAGTACCGAGAACAACGGATGTTGGTTTCAGCGATAATTGAACAAACGCCAATCAGACCCTTACGAGGCAAGTTCACACTTCACTGGACAACTGTCCACATTCACATTGTAGGGTTGTACTAGATATTCACAAAATTAAATTATTTTAAACTAGGTGAGAAGGATCTAGGCAATATTTGCGATTCAAGTTCAGAAAAATCCTATTATTTTCGACATCATATAAAATAACCCTAATATTTATTTATATTTTCAGTGTCTCTCGACGACATTATGCACGTATTACATACATAAACCTGCCTTTGGGATCATAAATTTTATTAAAAAGACGCATCAAAAGTTCAAAACCCATAAAGGAAATAGCAAAATAAAAAAAACATATTACTTAATATCTTTGTAAATTGTATTTATGTTATACGTCACTAAGCGATGATAAAATGATATAGAGTTAAGAGTATAAGTCCCTTATAGACATGCTGAAAAAATATTATACTCAGAAAGCAATACTGAAAAGTTTTGAATGATACACGTAATGAGCCCTCTTTATCTTAACAATGCAGGGTTTCATCAGGTTTGCCATAATCTTTCTTCTCTGCCATGCTAAAAAACAGTCCAATGCAAATTTCTTAATTGGAACGAAGTTCCTTATCGCGCGTTGTGAAAGGGGGCTAAACGGACAAAAATATTACGAAAAGTTGTCACGACTCTTTTTTGTTTTAGATGATTATCGCTAGATGGCGCTGTGATCAAAATCTTTTAAAACACGTTCCTTATCGCGCGTAAAAAAATAAATTAGGAAAAATAAAATATAAGATATCTTTTAATCGAAAGGAACTTCGTTCCATCCGGGTGTCCCTTGACACCTGTCAAGTTTTTTTAACTTTAAAACTTCAAAATATTTTTAAGTAGGTATATGTTTCTCTTATATCCTTGTTCTACTGTTTATTGCGAAACGTCAATCGCAGGCGACCATGCGACCATTCCCGACACCTCGTTTAATGATACAATGATTTGCATAGGGTTCCGTTCGCGCGGAACACAGCCTATTCTCACGTCTGTCTTCTTAACATTAACTTTCCTTTTAAAGGCGCTCGCTTATTACGTGAACGATTTTACTAAAACCGGACTACTTTTTTGAAAAGAGAAACGAGATAGTTTTTCCGAAAGTTTGTTTATTTTGTTCCAAATTATCTGGATTAAAATATTTTTCCATTGATACCACTCATTAATTGTGTTGTAGAGATCCCTGTTCTTGCATTTACATTTATTGATTTACTTTTAATAGCCACCTATACCCATTGAAAAACTTTTCAAATTCAGTAAAATGTCGAGTTATGAATTTGAAATTTGTTTTAACCTAGACTGCATTATTAAGTAGTTTTAACTAAGTAGCAACTTTTACAGAAATTAAATAGGTTAATCGAATTAAAAATAAAGAAGTCAGTGCACAAACCCCTATCCTTTCATTTAATATTCAAGTCAAATACTCTAACATTAATCTAGATAGACACATTACCAAACAAAAACTAGTACTTAATACATGTCTTCACATACGTACCATTGAATGCTTTATAGTGTAAGGTCGATTAAACAGGAGCAATGGTTACCTGAAAAAAAGGACATTTCATTAAACTTTTTTATGTTTAACGGACGACAATAATTATTACGAGTGTTAACTAAAACATTAAGATAATTGAGTACTGAAAAGAATCAATTATGGAGTTCGGGAGTTTATAAAATTGTATGCCTATTCATGCTACCGTCGGTTTGGTTACAGTTTATGTAGCTTTCAGTAGGTGTTGATTGTAATTTAAAAAATAAAAATAGATCTCATATTTTTAATATAGTATAACAGTAAAAAGTAAACTTTATGATTTGAGTGTATTTATTGAATATATTTTCATACTGTGAATAAATGAAGATTTAATAGAATGAAGCAAAAAATAAAAGGCGATTGTTCTAGCAATTTTACAATCTATAATTTGCATTGGGTTACCTTAATGCAACTTTGTAAGCTCTATGAATAATAAGTATTGCAATAAAAGTTAAAGAGCTTAACGTTTCTTTTTAATTTTATTGTTATTTTACTGGAATCTAAACAATCATAATAATATATTGCTTCCGTACGTCAAGTCCAGACATAAAATCTTCAATTCTCTTATATGAGTTAATTTTCATACAGAGAGCCTAATTTTCAGATTAATATTCATATTAAATGCATAATCTACAATACAAATGTCACATAATAAAATTGTCGAGTGTAACTACTGTATATTTTTTGCACTAAGCCGTTCTCGAGCGGGCCGTCCTGCTAAACCCGGGCGCACAATCTGACATTTATGAGTGCCATAAAAACGCTCAAGTACTGACTTTTACTACTTGTTTAGTGAACATAAATGTCTTTGCTTTGCCCGCGTTCAAAGTCGTACGTATTTAAAAGCGCAGTTCCGTTGCGATTTTGTACGTTTTTCATTTGTTTTTATTTAGTGGTAGTGTCGTGTTATGCAAGTGGATGGCGTTTTTTGATGATTTATTCAATTGTTTTTTGTACAATTCTTTCTTTTCTATTTTGTCATACAATGTGCTAACTAATCGACTTTTTTTAAAGCAAAAATTGCAAAATTAATATTGCTTTTATAATAATTGCTTCTTTAAAATGTAAAAAATAGTTTTCACTTTTAAACGCACATAATTTTATTAAAACGGAGTAATATAAATTACGCTCATTATATTAAAAATAATAATGGAAGCAAGCATTAAATTACTCATTATATTGCCATTTATAATAATTATGACAGGGTCATAATCGTATAATAAACTCGAATCTTGATTACGACAAGTAGTACCTATCATAAACATAATTAGATATAATCAAATTTATATGCACGTGTTGTAAATACAAGTTTATTATAAATAAATTACATGTATAATAAGTGTAATAACTAATTAAGTAAGTTTAATCACGTTATTTCTTACCTATTTTAGTATTTATTGATGATTATTTATATTTTATTGGTTATTATTTAATTATTACTAATGCTATTAATATGCAGGTAGTCATAGCAGCTGCCGTTTAAGTGATCAATTAAATAATTTGGACGTAATTTTCTTAATAATTCTTCACCATTTAGTAAATGATTAACGACTATCATTTTAATTATTACTAATTGTTGTACCGATTTCATTATTTTTATGAGCGAAGGTTTTATAATCTAATCAGGTATATCTAGTTAGTTATTTTAAAGTATATTAAGTTTTGCTGAGAAATTAAAAGCACATTTTTTTTTGCCATGTAGGCAGACGAGCTAACGGGCCACCTGATCGTAAGTGGTTACCGTCGCTTATGAACTTCTGCAATGTCAGGGGACATTGAGGGGTCGCTACCTACGACCTAACTTTAAGGACCCTCCTCAAGCCTCGTTTGAAGAAGGACAAGTCATAGCGCTCTGGGAATACCGAAGAGACACATCGTATTTTATGCTTTTATTTGTATACAATTTTGGAAATATTACTGTTCACCTCGATGACTTGAAATATATTATAGTACCACTCATCCTGCACTTCAGCAATGATTAATATAAAGCAAATTCTTCTACGGTCACTCAGGAAACAGTCTGAGAAAAAAACCGTACGTCACACTAATGAATTCTTATTTTTTATTATAAACACTGTAATCCTAACAACAGTAAAACTGTCACTAATGAATAAACACTAGAATCTTACCAACATTCCTAACAATAGTATTTCCGTGGAACTTTATATTCTTTACATATAAAGAACCATTACTTTTCAATCGATCGTAAACCAATACCTCCCTGAAACTGCTGATAAATATTCTACATTCGTCAACAGCAGGCACAGTAAGTAAGAATGTTTAGTACTGGCCACACACATACTTTTAGACTTATTAGTTTGATGCAAGGTCGAAAAACAATGAAAATTAATAGATTTTTTACCAATTTGGGATAATCAAGTAACTGTGGAACTCGTTGTGTTAACTAGTAAACCTGTCTTTTAGATAAGAGTTTAAAACTGTTTTAAAATTTTGAGAACTTCATTTTCACGAGTCTTCGAAATTTGTAAATTCAAAATCAAGTTGACCATGGCTGATAGAAAGTCTTCTAGGTACTAGTAGGTAATTTAAAATGTATTAATAAGTTTCATTCGAATTGATTTCTACATTTTGTATTTTCTATCGCCTTTAAAATTAGATTCATTGTTTAAAATAGCTTTAAATGAATTTCAAACAAACATATTTAAATACATTTTTGAATCGACGAGCCAGACACGATCGAAACAATCGATTCACAGTTCTTTGACTCCATAATCCTTAATTCAATTCATTATTTTTCAATACCGATACAGGACCTAAATAGCGTGGCCTGTTTACTATTCCCTACGGATATTTGTAATATCGAACCAAAAGAAAGTCCTTGTGCATACCATAGTAATATATTCGTCCGTCAAACGATACGTTGTTTTCGCTTCAAATTAGACGATTAAGAGTCTCTGTGTGGCTTCGGATCTATTCAATTAAACCTGAGTACGCATCGGGCACCTACCGCCGCGATTTTTAATCGTATGTATGCTACGTGCGAAACGCGTTGACATTTCGCATATCAATGGGCTGATGTTTGACGAAAAAACAAAATTGGAACGTGGTACTTCGTTGGGGGTGGGTCATTGGATTGCTGAGGCTCTATTCACGTGCAACAGTAGTAGAACCTCTTTAGATGTACTTTTAGCCACTGTTTTAAATTTCGAATAATTGTGAGCTGTTCTCCAAAAAGGTTTGAAAATTGCACATACTGTGTGCCTAATAATTTTTAAATGTATCAGTATTCGAGTATAATCAAAGCAAAATAAATAATATTATCACTAAAATAATTGTAAGATCCTTCAGTGTCCCCTGACATTGCAGAGGTCTATGAGCGACGGTAACCACTTACGATCAGGTGGCCCGTTGGTTGGTCTACTTACGTGGCAACAAAAAAAAAGTTATTAATTTAATTTAAATTATAATGTTATACGATAGGTATTTATTTTTTTTGATGAGATAACGGTAGAGTCTGCATTATATCGATAGCAATATCGAATGTTGAACTTAAACACAATTAATTTGACATGTCAAATATAATTGAGGATATAACATCCGTATCGTACATTATATAGTGGATATATAATTTATACACTATATTACAAGCAATCGAGCGTGATTCATTAACTAAGTCATAACTATTCCCTGAGAATACAATTATTATGAATAAATAAGTAAATTGTTCGGTAGAAATGTCTGTTGTTTATGACATGTTGTTTTCATTGACGACTATATGGTTGTGAGAACACGTACAAATATACATATTGGTGGTTTAAATACCAGTCTTATTTATTAGTCGGCTGGAGGAATAAGAATAGCTTGATTTACTTTTTAAATGAAGTGATTGTGAAAGTTTGTCGGGTTTAGATTAATGTTGTTTTTAGTTTTTTTTAGTTAAGTAACAATAAGGATGGCTAAAAATTACGGTTATTGTTTTGATTAAGAAAGTATGAAACTGTTTGTTTTTTATCATAGCCAAGACAAGACCCTATCATTCGATTTACAGTCTTTCATCTTAACGCGTTAACTTTGATAAATTTAAATTAATAATCACCAAAGCTTCCTCATAGAACAAGAATAGGAGTTAGTTAACATTTTTATGAAATTTGAAATATTTATATCATTTTGTATCATATTATTATGAGTTTTCCTTAAATAAATACCCACTTAAAAATGTACTTGAGAAAGATTTCCTTTGGCCGTCAAAGTCAACTTTTCAAGGTCTACTGGTAAAGACTGGTTTTATTATTTACTTCTTTGATTATATCTATTCATGACGTTTAACGCATCATTTTTGAAGCTTTTCTTCACTGTTTTTCTTATTGAAAGATAAAATATCACTAGGAAGCAAGACTTGAAGCTCGCCAACGTCCAACATAAGTATAAAACAAATTACTGTGACGGCCGATCAATATGAAATTTGGAAGTTGGCGAGTCAGTGTGGAAATGCGAGATAAGCTTAACTTTAATCACATTTTAAATTAGTGTTAATTTAATTTGAATGCCATTTCATATTCTATTTGAAAAGAACCTTTAGCGCCAAAGAAACTATTTCAAAGACATAAATAAGGTGTTCTCACGTTGATACATCACTCTACACACGTGAAGGTAATTTGTCAGATAATACTATCAGAAACGGACAGGCTCGCCAGGCGCACGTCTCCTTGCTATTTATCTTTCACTCACAGTCGCCAACTAATTGTATTGATGGATTAACACTGGATTTGCATTTTAAATGTGAGCCGTGGTATCTTTACAGATAGGCTGGGAGTTAAATTGAAAATGCTGAGGTTTTAGAGGAATAGTGTCTTGTAAAAGACTTTTTGGAATCTTATTATTTTGAAGACTAATTGAAGTGCTTCTGCTACTATACCTACGAAGAATATGATATCGTAAAAGGACAAGGGCAGTACCACAACTTCATTATCCAAACACAACCCATCATAACAATAGAATACAATACAAAAATTGACACGTCAGCCCACAAACTCTCAACCAATCACGCCGGCGATTTAAATGTTAATCATCGGGTGTCGAAATTATTAATTACAATCGGACATTCGAGACAATGTTACGAATGCAGATTGCATAGCTAACGAATGATTAACTATGCATCGCATGGTGAATCTGTGACGCATAATCGTATGCGGCGATTTGAATGATCGATCAACATTCTATGCGATTATTCGACATTCATTTTATGTCGCGAATAGGATTTATGTGTTTTGCGTTTAGTTTACGATTTTGATTGTGGGATTTTCACTGCATAAAAATAGTGACTGAAACATTGAATATCGCATAAAAAAACTTCATTCAATAAAAGATAGGTTTTTCTTCTTCAAAGTTATAAGACGTTCCTACAGCTTTCGACAATTAATTCAATAAGTTATTTCCTTTCTTTCAATTCACTTCCAAAAATGGCAAAAAAGTCAATCAATTATTCAAAGTGCATCAGATAGGCTATAAGCTTCGCTTCACCCATAAGCAAAAATAAGAATAACTTACTTTTTAAAGTCAGTTAAAATAACAAAAAAACAGTAAGAAAGTGCCGGTACACACATTAAAAGTAATTAAGTATTTTGTCCACGATCGTCTTAATGCGGGTTTGATGACTATAAATATTGACTGGCGCCTGAATTATTGCGTTCGATTTATAAATCGATAAACGACAATAAATGATTTACACGTATATATAAATTGTTAGGTATAAATCATTTATGTGCAAGTTTATTACTTGAGACATATGTTGTGAGTTATTGTAGAGTTTATGTTTATTGTTAAATCTTGATATCGAGATTAACGACTCTTTATTTATTTAATAACTTATATTTAGAAAAAAATAAAATAATAAAGAACTGGATCGAGCAAAAGCTTGTCAAGATGTCGGTCGAAGTTTTTCGCTGTAAGACCGTGCACAGACAACGATCGGAATAATGATGGTCGATTCAACACGCTACATGTCGGTCACCTCGTAAGCCAAGTGCAAATATTTTTAGACATAGTAACACATAGCATTTTTATATATTATACCGAGAACTGTTATCGGAGTATATTGCTTGAAAAAGTACTCTAATGTGTCACTTCTTTTCAGTCGGTACACCGGTAAGAGCATTAAGCTTTGCTGAACATAGATCGGCTAGTCTCGTAAAGTTGTTATCGACTATTTTCAAATCGAGTAAAAATCGATTTCCGTCGTGAACTGCAAAGCGACAAATCTGAGAACACACTTCCCGGAAGTATAACTGTTTAGGACTACCAGGCCAGCCCTACATTAAAATTCACCGAACATTTGAAACGGGAGTTATCACGTATCGAATAGAATAGAGCTATAATATTTTATGATCCCTTGTGCGCCTTACTAGGCGGCATCGATGTTCGAATTTTAAAACGACACGGCGTCACATCGATTGCTTTATCGATACAAACGATAAATACTGCGCATTTAAACTGTACCGATGTTATCAGTGATGTGGTATTTTGATTTGCATGTGGAATTCGTGAGTGAGTTTGTGAGTGCCCGAGTCGACCGACTTTAGTAAAGGAGGAACTGTTTCATTTTAGTTTTATTGAAATGACTCCTCAGATGGTAACATATATTAGTAAGATTGCAGATTTTTTTCTTTGAAGTAGAAACAAAAGTCGAAAGAGTGGTATATAAGTTTCATGATGGTAAAGAATGACCATGTAACATTAGATAAAACTTTCTAGAAAACATAAATAAGACAAAGCTGTCGTTTTTGCAATCAGTACAGTTTAGAATCAGACCAAACCTGCTCCAGCTTGCATATGTTCAAGTGATTTTTCACGGCTACGGTACTTGTGTACAAAGGGCACGCAGTACCGTGTCGTAATCACGATCCGAGATCACGACTAGTCCCTCTGCTATTCGCTAATCTATCCTATCTGCACTTCACAAACGAATATCCACCTTAACACCCTGAAAATAAGAGCTATCAAGACCGCATGACTAGGGATGTCGATTGCAATGATCTCCTTAGGGTCAGTGCAGATGAAATTGAACTTTAATAGGTGGAAATAAAAATGATTATTATAGGATATAGATGTGGACAGGATAGTAAAATGTCTCTAGACCATGTCGCTACCAACCTTAAATGCATTAAGTTTGTATAAGAGATAACAATCTTCGCGAATGCAAGTGCTTTGTTATTTCGAAGATAGAGTTGTTACAGTTGATTTATTTTTGGTTCTATTCTATTTGACTTGATAGCCAGTGTTAGGCGTTCTTGTTGTACCTACTTTATAGTAATAGTAAACTGTAATTTTCTTATAGTTTATGGAAATTTGTTAAATAATTATAAAGTTAGGTGTATTTTTTTATTTTTTTTTTAGTTGGAGGAAATCACCGGGTATGTGGGAGTTGAACCGCAGTAAAACCTCCAACCACTCACACTCAGCGTCCGAACCCCGGCTGAGGCCAGAACCCAGCACGGGGTTATGACGGACGGTGCGACGCGTTACGCCCACGGCACTCTTTCCAGTCGCGCCGCCCCAAAAATATGCTGTCACCAGGATTTGAACTCTGAGCTTCAGGCACGAAAAGCTATGGCCCTGACCACTACACCAATGCACTGCATTAAAGTTAGGTGTGAAAAAAAAAACCTATTAAAATAAATAGGTAAGTACCATAACTATAAGATTATAGAACACTCTGATGGTAAATGAAATGTAGCTCGACTTCACAGTATTTATTTTGGTATATTTTTTAAAGTACATACCACCTACATAGAAGTTATTACTGCAACTTACATAACCTAAAATAAAGGAACAATATTTCCCAACAAAATTATACCGACAGGAACTCAATTTTATTAATTTGTCGGTATGGCAAGAAATGTCGTTCTCCCCTCAAAATAAAAAAACTTGACGTCTAAACAACTTCCCGAAATTTTCCTCGAAAAAAAATCATGGGGAAAATATCAAAACATTCACCTAACCTGGTTTATTAAAATAATTTCCAAGTGCGTGAGGTACCGCCCTAAACTGCTCTTCAGCACGCAGAGCTTACGAAAATACACCTAAGATTGAGCAATTGTGTATCTTATTGTCATAGAAATAAGGGTCACGATTTTTTTTCTGGGAGTTAATCAGTAAACTTGTCCCGTGAGTTATGCGTGCAGGTTAACGTAGATAAGACGGCACAGAAGAATTATAATTAAATGTTAGAAATAAATTAGTTACTCCTACGCGCATCGGATGTCCCAATGCATCTTTCGTTTAGAAATTTCTGTTAAATCTTTTGGCTGTTGATTGAATAATAGAGACAGCTGCTTTTACATATCATTTGCGATAAAAATCGCGGTGTGAACAAAATAATATTAATTTAGATTACCTATGTTTTACGAAATTGTTGGAATATTTAAATTGTTGAATTTGTTTTACAATTATTTCGACTGTTGAAATTAGGTGTTCTTTGTGGTTTAACTTGGTTCACAGTTGAGTATGTATGTAGGTATGTAGGTACCAGAGATTACCTATCTAGCTAGACTTTGGTTAGGTACCTCACGATTCAAACAAAACTCTAGGCATGTTAGTCGATTTAGGCATGCAACTTAGTACCAAAGTAAAGTCAAATTTTAATATTGCAACACATATTTAGATAATAATAGATCCATTCAAAGGATATTTTTTGCATCGAAGGTATAAATCTAAACCGAGAAAAGAGAACGCATTCGATCTAATTTCACGCAAACGAAGTTTCACTAAAGTTATACAAAATAAAGCCTGATTAAAGAAGCTCACGTCACATACATCATTATTATTTACAACACAATTTCGCATCATTTTTACTGAAAACAAAGTGTGTACAAATAACCCCCAGTCGTCGAGAGATATTTCTCGGCGGGGCGGGGGTCGACATAGACAAATGACACGCAGCGCCCCTGGCG
Organism: Trilocha varians; assembly: GCA_030269945.2. Classification (NCBI taxonomy): domain Eukaryota; kingdom Metazoa; phylum Arthropoda; class Insecta; order Lepidoptera; family Bombycidae; genus Trilocha; species Trilocha varians. Next base: position 4,335,501 of record AP028259.1, read on the forward strand.
GCGGCGGTATGAGTTATTGCCGCCAATCGAGAGAGCTCCCGGCAGCGGCCATTTTTAATTTTTAGGGGTAACCTGCCCTCGTATGTGTATTGTTATTGAATGTGTAATGGCGGCTTTTGAGCAGAAAATGTTGCAACTATAAAAATATTTTTTAGGATTATTTTTTTATTTAATTTCTTGTCGATGTAGATTTTCATGTAACATTATGAATGTATTTATTTTCGGTAGTAGTAGACATCTATTTATGAAAATTGGAACTGCTAATTCTAATGGATACAAAGAATAACGATGGAACAAAAAGTAACTGATGAATTTATAAAAGGATTATATACAAATACAAATGTTTCACTTTCAAAATCATCTCTCTTAATTATTTTACATTTTATCTTGTATTAACAAATGTACCTACCTACTAATACTTTGTACAACACATGTAATAGTTATACAAATAAATTGATTAGAAGAACCCAATTAACTTGTCTTAAAAGTGTTGACAGAACAACATTAATAAATCCCTAGAAGCTTATTACAACGATTACCGATACTGTAAATATTTGAAGAACCACCCATTAAATTCATGTTTGAACACTTTGAACGCTCGTAAAAACTAATGCGTCCATAATCGACTATTTAAAAAAAAGCATCAATGTTGACATTAATCACGACATCTAGCGGCCGGGTCCCGAACTACAGCATTTGTCGCTTTCGTATCGCCTCGATCTACGATGATGAACGACCCGTTTTATTGCTTCAACACGTTTATTTATTTACAACTTCATAATGGAATGTTTATAGAGAACTTTGATAGCAAATAAGTCATAAAACGGTATGGTTTTAGTAGAAAAAAATAGTGTTTTAGAATTCAATAATAGTGACATCTATCGGCGAATAGTTGAACTAAACTTGTTTACGAATTTCTTAAGCATTTTTTTCTCTGCAATGAAATTATTAGCTTTCGTTTATAAGATCTTTATTAAACGGTCACTCATAAAATAGCTGTTTTTTTTATGACTATATTTATGTTCTGAAATGTCATTGAAAATTCCGAGCACATTCTCAAGTGCAAATCACATTAGTGTTTTTATTCAGCTGAAAGGGCAAAGGTATCGAAGGCGTAAGGCCACAAAAACAACGATTGTATACCTAACAAGCGTAGATCATTTATCACGCGCTACGACACATCAATAATTCATCACTAATAACACGAGGGGCTGACGTAATTAACGCAATTACTAGGCCACCCACAATTTCACGAACACCTTGCTCCATACTTAATTATTTATTAAATGAATTGAGATAAACATTGTGACAAGTCCTCATCAGTTTGCATAAGGTACACAAATTTAGGTAGGTCACAACAGACTGACTGACTGGTAGATAATGCCTCAGGCATTAAGTTCGCCATTGTACTTATTTTTTTTTGTACATGAAGAATAAATAAATAAATAAATAAAAAACAGAAGTTGAGTTGAAGAGTTGCGTCTCACCTAAGTGAGCGGCTTTTTATATGTACGTTGGTTAGTACAAAATGTAATAGAGACGGATCGAGATGGATTTTGTGTTGCGGACAGTCAATTGTGCCTGCAGAATTAAAGGTAATGAAAATAGCTGAGAAATGTAAGAATAAACCTGAAATGTATGTCAATAGATTTTTCATAGTCAATATTTTTTTTGTTAAAGTTGTCATAAATTAGCCTAAGCGCCTAATTGGATTGGGTCTTAAATTCTCACCTCTTTCTTACATGATTCAAATCAAGTGTAAAATCGAAAAAAAAACCAAAATATTGCACTCAACACCCTAACACCAAGTTAGGGCTTTTAGTTATTATATTCACCAGGTTTGTGGCACATGTAATCATGTCCTTATAAGTGTTAATTTGTATTGTTGTTTCCTTATTCAATAAATAAACTTGGAAACGCCTATCCTAGATATTTATACTCGTGCTTTTTTAAATTTGAAATACAAAAACGGTTTAAGTTAGAAACATGTTAAAGCGCGTGAAACGGAACGACAATAGATGCGTGACGTTGCCCTAAGATTAACGACTTAGATAAGATTTATTTATTAATTAAAACTATTTTAACTAACATCGTAAATAGTTAAATCTAATTAGCTTAGTATAAAAACTGTTTGTTTTTCTTCTAATAAGGTTTGGAAGTCTAATATGATTTTTAAAATACAATTTTTAGATTCGATTTTTTTTTAGAAAAATCATTGTTTTCATCAGGAACCCAGTGTCCTCTGCGATTGCAGAGATTCATGATGGTTATTTTTTGTAGTTGGAGGAAATCACTGGATTTCCACACGCCCGGCGAGTGTGATATGTGGGAGTTGAACCGCACTAAAACGTCCAACAGCTCACACGGGGCTATGCGGGACGGCACGACGCGTTACGCACTACGACATTCTTTCTCGTCGTACAGGTCCATGACGGTAACCACTTCAGATCAGTTGCCTGTTGCATCTACATGGCGATAAAAAAAAATATATTTGCTGTCTATAAACTTCCATATACATGACATCAATGAGAAACTCATTTATAACTGAAACATACTTCAGTGTCAAAATAAAGCATTGGGTTAAACCGGCCCTAAATTGGGTTGACCCTTTTGCTCTCCACTTAGGAATGTTTGAATATAGTTCAGTAGACTATGAGTTATTTAATTTAATAATAGTCGTCTCACAATTGTATTAATTTTACATCTTAAAAGGATTTTTATTAAATGAGCGATCCTGATGTTTCAGTACTGTTGCAAGCGCCATGATCACGGGAAGACTGAGTACTGCGGGTTGTTTAAGAGCAGACAAATCTATACCGATACCACTGGAACTCGAACTCACATCTCGACACAGCACAGTGACAGTATCGACTGCCGTCTTAAAACTAGATTTTTGACTTTACTTTCATCTAACACTGTGTTTAAAGAAATTTATCTTAAAAGGAATTTTTAATAGTTTTATTTTTAGTAACTGGCAACCCTATCCTTTGACATTATAAAGGTCAATGAACAGTAACTACTTACACATCATCAATTGAACAACTACTTCGCATGCTCATTGATTCAATAAAAGTTAAGAGTAAAACTTTTTAGACAAAATATTTGAATTTCAAACAGCGTTCTATCATTGAGTTTTTTTTATTTCTTAATTAATTTTATGTGTTAAAAACGTGTTATGCATTAAATTGGAGCACGAATAAATTAACATTAAATTATTTGAAGACTTTTATTGCTTTCCAGGAATACTAAAATCCAAATCGCAAAAAAAATATCATCGATAAAATTAGCCATCATTTTCAAATTTAAATTTCGAACTTCATAGTATTGTGATAGAATTAACAAAATGAAATTGAAATAGCAGTTATTTTAACATGATTTTTTAAATTCACAATTCGAACAAAAGCAACCGGTTGTCTAAACGTTTATCTATACGAGTTATTGTACATTATGTGGGAACAATTACACATCCATTAATCAGTTGAGTCCTCCGGTTTATTGCGCCTCCGGCCGGCGGTGGTTACAACCCTTCCCAGTTGAATAACACCCTTTCGGGGCCCGGAGCACCCGACTTAGTTACAAGTTTACACTTGATTAGCCACACTGACTTTGGAAGAGTACAAAACAGTGTTGTATACGGCTCTCGCTTTTGATTTACGATCGTTTCGTAATTTATAGCTGTTTCTACTTATTGTTTGGACGAAATTCTATGAAAAATTGCTTATGTTTTAGTTTTAGCTTGTTAACGGATTATAACTGAATGTCTGTTTAGTATTTTAATGCTAAAATAACACTGCTAAAATATTCAACGTTTGCTGTTAATAATTTTGGTTGATAAATCTTTTTAACTAGAATATTTTACGTCAACGGAAATATTCGTGAAATTTTAAATATTGAGTCTGAGTTGCAATAACATTACGTAAGTGCAATAAAGTCGGAAATTTTATAACACTGACTAAAATTTATTATTTGTTACAATAACGTTAAAATATTCTGCCACATCACTCAGTGTTTTAGTTTTCTTATTGGAATTTAAATTAAAATGAGAAAGAATTAATTCAATTACATTTCATTTTAAAAATACAAATTTGAAATTTTAAACCGTTCTAAATATTTTCGAAATTCGAAAGAGGTTTGTTGGCGCCATTGCTTCACAGGCTGTACCGTAGAGCAAGGACATTAATAATTTTGGCGCGAACAAATGACGCAGCTGATTAATGATTTACGTCCTCAATTCCGTGTTGTCCACGAGATGTGGGTACACACATGTACTGCGCAATCTTGTTTGGTAATTAACCGGAGTATTGCTTAACAAAGATAAATTAGTTTTTATTAACTACGTTATCTTTGTTTCAGACTGGTTTAGCTACATTTGAGTTCAAATCAAAATTGTTTGAGAGTAGGTATTTTATATTCTACTATTGAGTTACTTTTTAAGACTTATATTGTGACAGACGTCCGTGGCATCGTAGCTATCAAAAAGATGCATCATTCTGGATTTAGTTTTTGTTTGAAAGGAAAATTGATCCAAAATGGCGGCTGGAAAAAATGGAGGACCTTTTCACATTAAAATATTATTTTGAATTTCAATATATGTCAGTTTTTTCGCACCCATTCTTTCATCCACACTTGTCCAGCATTTATTTCTATATATAAATAAGAATATGTAAGAGAAACAAATGTAGATGGCGTCAGATGGCTCGGCGGGGGTCAGGTGCGGGTCCAAAGGGACCGTGTTACTAGACAGTGTTCATGATTTACGATCAGCTTACATATTTATACCCATTTAATTTAAATCCACGTGTGAAGTTTATATTTAACGAGTGATTTATTTACGTGATTTTTGAGATTAAACTGTAAAAAATAGATACCTAAACATATTCCATTGGTTGAGTTATTTTTGGTTATTAACGTTTTCATATATGATATATTATTATGTATTCTTTTTCTGCACTACCTACCTTAATTTTAAAAACTTCACTACTAAATCAAAACTTGTTAAATCACAAGCTATAGTGACAAAACAGAAAAAAAACAACATAAATAAATGGTCCACGGCATCACTTTTTAAACATGATAAATTTGTAATATTTAGATTCACATTCATAATCACCTACGCGAAGTCAAACTAAAGGATACTCCAATGTATCTTACTCACGAAAACATCACGAAATCAGCGATATAAAACATGAGGTTTTAAACGCGTTTCAAAACAAGTTCTCCACACGATCAATCCACGTGTTAAACAATGTTTGTATGTATAACAACTTTTCTAAACGTCCGCCCGAAGATTTAGGTGCGGGATAAAATCGAATTCAACATCGCCGGTATCACAATACCGACTGCCAAACGATTTAAATTTATTTCGGCCGTCGGTAACTTCCAATTTAAACCTCTTAATCCTCTATGATGTATGTCGGTATTCGGCAGGATTAAAAGTTCCACGGAAAATAACCGGGAAAACCTTTTCCGGGGTCGGATTGACCCGGCCAGGAGCGGGATTAGAACGGGATTGGATATACATAAATCACGGCGAGGCTTTCGGGCGACGCAATTAAGCCCCGAGCAGATACGTCATTTTGTGACGAGAATAACCCGATACTAATCACGCTACGAAAACATATAATTGGAGTATTAAAATTCAGCTGTAGGCCTGCTGTGGGCACAATGGCCCCGGCCACATAAATAATTCAATTTCATAGTAATAAAATACGCGTGACCGGTGTGACGGCGTGAAAAGTTTTCAGCAATTACGGGTTGAAATCATCCGCAGATTTTAAAATGTACGTAGGATATTATCATATTATTTTACACATTTTCATGTATTTGGTAAAAGTGTCCAAATGTTTTTTATGCTTTTAGAGCTTTAAAAAATCAAATAAAATCAGGGTCTATGATACATAAGGCACAACAGTAACTCATGTATCAGCTTGCAGAGAAGGGTTGCTACCGATGACTTATAGACTGTATTAACACAACGAACACGGGAAACCAATATGAAACGAATACATTAATATGAGAGATATTTATTGGTATAAATGATTTTTGTAAAATGAACTTTGATATTTTTAAATAAGTGTCATTTTGGGACCTGTTCTAGTAGAAAGAGGTTGTGAAACATTGATACAAAGTTCAAGTGCTTTGAAGGCTTTTGATCGACGGAAATCACTGTAAGCTCTCTGTCTTGTACTTCAAATATAAGTAATTTTGAGTTTTACTATTTTTTATCAAAGGCTAAAGATTGCCCACTTTTTCACCGATTAAAACATCAATAAATGCAAAAACCAGTTTAATAGCTTAACGAAAACAACACAAGCATACATAGTAACGTATTTTACTAACAAGGCAATAAATATTGAATTAACAAGCTGTTAAAGCCATAAGAATAGTCGATGCGTTCAAAAACACTATAAATCTATAAAAAAAACTAAAGGAAGTTATTGATTTAAAACTGTTTAATTACGGCTATTAGATACGGTGTCTAATCAACGACTTTGTACGCGAATCTTATGGAATCACAGGTTTAGTTATGGTGTTTTTACTAATGTTAAATATAAACTATGGGTAATAAAATTGGATTCATTTTCGATATTTAAAAACTCGAGTAAATCTCGTTTACAACTGTTAATTGTAAATTTACAAACACCCTGATTCCTAAATAATAAATATGAGGTATTTTTTGCAAGATAGACCAACGCACCTATGGCCCATCTGATGGTAAGCGGTTACCGTGACTCGTGAACCTCTGCAATGCAATAAGTAATAGTTGATCACTCTTTTCTACTTATTATATTTGTAAACTAACAAAAATATATGATTGTATAAGATAATACTATTTTTTTATTTTAATAAATTACTTTTATCAATAATCACAGATCAATATTTCATAATCAACGTGCTATCTAAAATCTACAACATTGACACGTTATTACTCGAAACGGTAAAATATTCTCCATACTTGGCATCCGGATGTGACGAAATGAGCGGCCATTAAAATTAGGGTTGGGCCACGCAACCCGAGGCTAGGGCAGGGCCGAACCGCGCCCGAGACAACAAAAAAAGTTAAAAAAAATACAATGAACACCGACCGATACAGATGAGATGAGAGATTTCAATGTTTCTGTTACATGTAACTTAATATTGAAGTCGTGTTTTGTTTTATGACTTTTTAATAAGACCGTCCGCGCTGCGTCTGTCCGACTGTCTTTTGTTTTTTATTGATTTACAAAAAGGTTGTGATATTGCGATGGTATTTAATTCGTAATTTTTTCAAATCAAATTTTCTACTTCAAAAGTTTTAAATAATAGTTTATCATTAAATCTATTTAAATTTACTCAATAAAAAATCAATAACTATAGATTTTTAAATTTAAATTATCTGCTTCACTAAAAGATAAGAATTGATCACCATCAGAGCAAAAAGTTCCGTCTCCAAAAATATCAACTTAATAACGAACACGAAATTAAAAAGCAATTTGGTAACCGTTACTAATTTAGGCGGCGCGGCATGGAGTTCTCAATTTGGGAGGGGCCCGGGAGGGGCACTGCAGGAGGCGTGGGGGACGAGGTGGGGGCCCTAATCTAAAAGCTGTCAGTTAACGGGTCGAGCAGCTGTGCCCGCTAGCTTGTGTGGTACACAAATTAAAAATACATAGTATTAATCGAACAAATTATATTGCTACATGAAATTGAAATATTTAAATTTGTAGTGTATTATTGATTATGACAGCTTCTTATAAAATGGGTTAGTATAATAATATCATAGTCTTTATTCATTAAAGTGAGAAATAATTAAAATTGGAACCTGTCGTGTAGTTTTCTTTATAGGTTATAATAAAACTTGATAGAAGAACTAATGATGAGATTTAAAAAAATTGAAAAATTATTAAGGTTTATATTTTTGTCCTATATCCGAAATTATTTTAACATTAAGTCTAAACTTCCAATTGAGAAAAATAATACAATTAAAAGTAGTAATTTTGAAAATTTAAATAACATTTGTACGTAATATACGTTACATTTGTTGACAATTTTATCATGCATTCATATCACATGGATGCAACATATAAAAATTCCGATTCGACATTTTATCAGACCCCAAGAAATATTTCTAAATTTAATTGACAGAGTCATATTTTAACGACCTATTAAATTAAAACGGACGGTCAAAGCGTGAACTCCTATTAATTAAACGGTGTCATCTTGATTTACTGTCTTAAGAAAACCGAGTTTCCCTACGACCTCATTAGTTGATGTATACCAAGCAAAATTTATATTATAAAAAAACTATAAGTCACTGCCCACATTCGGGGACAGATCGGAATCTATTTATGCGGTTCCCAATTCTGGGCGCCCACGCTTTTCTCGAAATACGAAGTTACGTAATTAGCATAAGTTTTTAGGTGAATAAGGTTTTTTCCATTTACGTTGACACTAATTCGTGACTACTATTTTATGATATCTATTTGATTTGGACGTCAAATGGTGATAACTTGGGGGTTCTATTGAAAAGTTAAAATATAAACTCGTTTGACACACCTCTGTTTCAGTAAATGATAAATATCGAGCCTTAATAAAGTTTTTATATGATTTAATTAAAATTTATAGAATTTATTAACTTAGCGCCACTTTACTTATTTTATTGCATTTCTCGTTTTTTTTTATTTACATTCTTATAGTTTACCACGATATGTGTTCAAATTTATAATTGTTAAATATTTCTTGATAGTAATTAGGTAAGTAATGTAACTAGACTTCCATCCACCGTATTAAATAGCATTACCTACCACTGTTCCTTTTACAATACAAACATCTCCTTAATTAAAAAAAAAATTGGTTGCCTGTAAAGTCGGTATACGAGCGAAAGTTTTACGTGACAACGACTCGGGCATGGTTAGCCCGCCTAAGAGCGAGAGAGACAGACATAAAAAGTGAAAGGCACGCGTGCCTCTCACTCGCTCTCATTATGAGCGCATATCGTGAGCGGAGCGTAACGCAGTTTCTTGAAGTGTCACCCGGCAAACCAATTTATAAGACGTTGTCACGTCAAAACTCATCTATCTAACCTTCAATTTACAAAAGTAACGTAAATTTACTAAACTTATATTTTCCCTAAACATTTACGAGTAAACTAAAAAGGATTTCCCACAAACTCGTCAATTTAAAAGTCGTAACGTGACATCGGCTGTAAACGTCTGTTATCTGGAGTTAAAAGATTGAGAAGCATCAATAAAACAGTTATGGCGTCGTTCATTCATAAAGCTGTTATTTTACGAGTTTTAAACAGCTTTGTTACGTCATTGTTACAAGGCATCGTCTTTTGTTCGATAATTTGATTTTAAACAATATTATAGATGACTTCGCGTTTTATTAAAAATAATTGAAATCCGTCTGTGAACTTTGTAGAATGGTTTATGAGTGAAATTAAATATTGAAAATACTATAACAATATTTCTTGGCTAATGTATTTGGTGAATGTAATTAGTACTAAAATTATAATACTACAAATTAATGCCAACAACTTATGCCTTTTCAGGTTCAAAATAAGAAAAAGAAAAAAAAACTGAATAATATATATTTCTTAATTTATAAAAATAATAAACATTTCATATTAAAATGGCCAACCACTTACCGTTCCTATTTCAACAAAATTAAATAATATACCTTTAAAAAACATACCCAATAGGTAGGTACATATCAACCGGAAAGCATTTCCATTTAAAACAAGAATTTTTAATACATACCTACTTTATTTACATGTCAGAATTAATTGGCATAAATTACAATATTTATATGTTTTATCTTTTAATTTAGATTTATGTGTATTGATTGATTCTTGTACTAGTATCAGGTTATATATTCATAAGATACGGAGGCATCGAAAAATATATTTAACGTTATTTTGTGTTAGTTATAGATTTATATAATATATTAGTTGTAGGTATATTATTTATGGGGATTACTTTATTATTTTAATATTCGGAATTAAACAACATAAGCTTATATATTTTTAGTTATTACCTTAAGAATACTTATTAAAACATAAAATAAAAATTATATCAAAATCTTAGGATCTTATTAGAAGCCAACATAAGCGTTCATCGGGCAAAGATCGAGGGCAAAAAAACATAAGACCGGTCGAGGACTCGGCTTTATCCAAAGAAATCAAGAACACACTTTAATAAAATAAATCGATTATGCAAAACGTCGGCGTATTTATTTAAAGAATCGCTCTGATATCGATTCATATGTGTTTCGATAATATTATTAATAAATTGAGTTACTTGCTTTTAAAATCGATTTGGATATGTGAATCTTTCAGTGATCAATTTCGTTTTGTATTTACAGACCATTATTTAATTGTACAAACAAGTTGGGTACAAACTTTTGTCTTTATGAGTCAATAGACATTTATTTTCTCTCAAACACTGCAAATTTCTTATTACAATTTGGTCCGTTAAGCTTTACGACAGTGTGTCTCAAAGTTAGGTAAAGTGTCAAAAGCGAACTTAACTCAAAAATACATAATTTGAGATACACGTCATTTAATTCAATATCTATCATGTTTTATATTCAATATCTTAGCTATATTATAATTTATTGACAACATCAAACGATTTAGTGACCATCAGTTCCTCGATGTCATAGCTTTAACATCTGCTTGGAGAATTGAAAACAAATCATTCAGAGTAGTGATGTCATTCAATTTACATAATATCTAAGCGAGTGTGCAGACGTAGGTTTGAGATTTCACTGTTGGTAAATATATTTACTTACAACTCTAATAGTTTTTATATCTCTAATCGATGTCTATAGATATTGATATTATATATCATATTGTGTTAAATATAAAATCGTATTTTAATACAATTTAGAAAAGAATTACCTTCATAATAAAGTCAATCTGTCCTGTACCAACCCATTACTGCCCACTGTTGGGCTCAGGTCTCCTCAGAAGAGGGATTAGGCATAGTCCACCACGCTTGCCCAGTGCGGATTGGGGACTTCACATATCTTCAAAGGATTTTTAGAACCCTTTTCCGACATGCAGGTTTCCTCACGATGTTTTCCTTCACCGTTTTTAGCCAATGGTGTTGTGAAAAATTGCACATAAATCTTTGTCACATTTAGATTTAGAGGTACAAGCCGGCCGGATTTGAACCCGCGACCTCCCGTTCGGAAGGAAGCGCTTCGACCACTCGGCCACCACGACTTATATAAAATAAAAATAAAATCAACCAAATAATATTAACTGAAATAACAAATTTTCTTTACATATACCTACGAGTAAAATAATTTAACTGTGAGTTTGAATTTCAAACTAAAATTCAGCTTAGTTTTGGACAGTTTAAATACAACAATAGACGTTAAGTGTATTGCACAAAAAGAGAAATTTCAATGCTTTAGAATCCAAAAATCCTTTTTCTAAACACAATGATGTGTAAAAAATAAACAATGAAAATAAAAACTGGCAGAGTAAGGCCGGACGCTAAATGAAAGAAGTTTGTAAAAAAGTTTGACACATTTTTAGAAACATCAGGCACGCAGTTCGCCCGGTGGGACCGATCGTAAATTTTATGTAGCGTCACAATGAAAAAGGGGGACATCGTTGTTGAAAATTTTCGAATGCGCACACCGCGATTTCATGTGTAATCGTCGCGATTTGCATGACAATAATAAAGTGAAAAACTATTTATTTAATTTTATATAGTTAGCTGATCCTAGGAGAGTTGCCGGTATAGTCTAGTCAACAAGCTGAAAATGGTACAAAATAGAGATACTGCTCTTAAAATTATGTGCGATAGCTCATTGGATCCGGAATGACGTCTAGAAAAATGTGCCAAAAGCGTGTATTAGCACATAAAAAATTGCAAAAGTTATAAACAATTAAAGATGAAAAAAAAATGGCTTTTCGTTTTTTGCCAATATTTAATAAACTATTAATATTTAAGAAATTTCAAAAAAAGATTCTAAAAGAGGAGGAAATTTCCAATAAAAAACTCCGAACTCCCGGAACTCTATCTCCATTATTTATAATTTTAATTTAACGCTGAAAATAGGTCTGCGCGTGACATTTTTAGGATGCGCGCGTGGCGTCAAAAGCGAGTACGGCACATTAATTAATTTATTTAAGGTATTGAATATTTTTTTTTAAATTTGAAAAAATTATGGTGTGTTCTGAACACTATAATTAATTTATTCCCGTTGAAAATTTTACTTAAAGTTAATTTTTCAACAAGTTAAACAATTGTTAACTAACGAAATTTTCTCGAACTACCGTCTTAGTTGTAAGTGAAAAAAAATGTTTAAATAATGGTCGTAAAAAATTTTCGCTTCGTAGAGCCTTTCTTACATACATACTTAACAAGATCGTGCCATAAAAGTTAAAAAAATATTTATACTTTGTTTATAACAATTTTTTTACTTAAACAAAAACTTAATTAAAAATTGTTATTAAGGAAAAATTTTTCCTTAATAACAATTTTTAATTGTTTATAATCGTTTTTTTTATATTTCTATTGTTTAAATTATTAGTTAAGAAATTATTTTTTTTCTAAAAATCATAATTGACAGTCCTCTATAAAGTAACAAAAAAAAAAACAACATTACTTGGATTTTAAAGTTTTTGTTTAAGTAAAAAAATTGTTATAAACAAAGTATAAATATTTTTTTAACTTTTATGGCACGATCTTGTTAAGTATGTATGTAAGAAAGGCTCTACGAAGCGAAAATTTTTTACGACCATTATTTAAACATTTTTTTTCACTTACAACTAAGACGGTAGTTCGAGAAAATTTCGTTAGTTAACAATTGTTTAACTTGTTGAAAAATTAACTTTAAGTAAAATTTTCAACGGGAATAAATTAATTATAGTGTTCAGAACACACCATAATTTTTTCAAATTAAAAAAAATATTCAATACCTTAAATAAATTAATTAATGTGCCGTACTCGCTTTTGACGCCACGCGCGCATCCTAAAAATGTCACGCGCAGACCTATTTTCAGCGTTAAATTAAAATTATAAATAATGGAGATAGAGTTCCGGGAGTTCGGAGTTTTTTATTGGAAATTTCCTCCTCTTTTAGAATCTTTTTTTGAAATTTCTTAAATATTAATAGTTTATTAAATATTGGCAAAAAACGAAAAGCCATTTTTTTTTCATCTTTAATTGTTTATAACTTTTGCAATTTTTTATGTGCTAATACACGCTTTTGGCACATTTTTCTAGACGTCATTCCGGATCCAATGAGCTATCGCACATAATTTTAAGAGCAGTATCTCTATTTTGTACCATTTTCAGCTTGTTGACTAGACTAGTATTTATACGAGCGAATCGAAATAATTTTTAAATCTTTATTGTGATTTTATGTACACGTGATTCGTTTTTATTTAAACAAGTTTTCTTGGGCCTCTATTTTCAGTGCGTAAGCTTAATTTGAATAATGAATTGAAAATTATGAATAAAATAATTTTAGTGGTTATTTTTCTGCTGTTTCTTTTTTTTACGAGTAGGTAGTTAAAGTTGAGTAACACTGATATTGTGTAATTGTTTTAAATAATTAATGAAGTTCAATCCACCTATTTGTTCAATGACCTTTTAATTTAATTCAAAGCTAATTCTATTATCCCGATAACTATAAAAGTAAATAATAATGGACATTCAAAACAGATCACAGCCCCATTGTGGGACCTTTTCTATCAACGTAATCCATACAATCGTGCCCCAAAAATATTTACAGCGATAAGTTCCCGGAGATTTCTCAATTCAATTCGACAATCAGACGTCGGTTATTGCAATGGTTGAGCCCCCCTATATTTCCTTCTCGGATAACAGAAAGAACTGAGCTGCTTTCTACTGAAACACGATAAGAATTTCATTTCCTCTCGGCTGAGGGAACCCGCTATCTGAGGAAGTCACTCACAAAAATACCTAAGCGACAAAAGCACAGGTACGAATTTAAGAGCATTTTTGTCGAGCAAAATTAATGGATAAGCTCTCCTGAACTTTGTCCCAGTGAAATGATAATGAGGAATTCGGATAAAACAAAAGAAGAACGTTTCGGGGAATACAAAACGTTTTATGAATTCCCGAAGCTAGGTAGTAGTTTTGTGTTGGAAAAAAGAAGGTTTTGTGCAAGGGATAATGACCTCTATCAGGTCAGATTATGGTGGTTTTTTGCTTGGTGTTTTTATCACATGTGGCCCGGTTTTGTTGTAGTCCTGTGAATCCGGATGACATCTTTTATCGCGATACATTCCTCTCATCGGTCTTTAATGTTTGCGTTTAGCCGCTGAGTTGAATTATATTAATAATATTTTGAAAATAGAAAAATATGCCTAAGGTTCTATTTACTCTATATTATAAACCATTATCAACCAGTAGTGAACAATAGAATTCCTTACTTGTGCCTGAAAATAAGTAAATAGAAAAAAAAAAAAAACTAAATTTCATGATATTTTTGTAGTGTACAATTAATTTATTGTTCAAAGACTGACGAGATAATTTTGTTTTTAAATATATTTTTTTTCTATAGATGTTAAAAATTAATTAATTCTTTAATCTAGTTAATAAAAGAGTTATAATTAATAAACAATATAATTAAAGGTTCAAAAATGAATTAATCTAAGCTTAAAGTATGATGCTAAAGTACTTACTAATAATAAATAATCCTAGGAATATCGTCAGCCAAACACAAATCAAATGTATTGTTGACACTGATACACCAAAACTATTCTTCGATAGCACCATAAAACACAATTATTCTATTCGGAGCACAAATTAATTAACTAATGTTTATAATTAATCTAATAAGTTACAAACAACGAGAACAAATTCGATCCGTTCACTAAGATACGTATGGTCTATACAAATTCTTATTTACAACTGACAGTGTTGTCCATACTATAATACAATGAGTTCGGCGTTCGCATAGAGTGGAGCAGGCATCTACAAAGTCCTACATCTAAACCGATCCACAGTTTTTAGAAACACAACTTCACGACCCCGGCCTACACGCACGACTGTAAAAAAAAGTCATGAGGTAGGGGAAATTTCGTAAGCCATTATCCAACTCTATACAAAAGTTTTGACACGGACACTTTGCGCTTGGGCACCGTCTATTTTAGTGAAGTACGAGATGGCGATAGGTGAGTTACGACCAATCTACGACGGAGAGACAGAGACGGATAGATGAATGTATGTCGCATTTGAATAAAGTTTAGGGGACCAGAGATCGTGAGCCGCGGGACGTCGAGTAGGTGGTGATAAAGCATCGGAGCGAGCTCGTTCCCAAATCGAATACGATGAGTAATAATATTTAAAAAGTAAGATTTGTTACCTGTCGACCGTCCAGAGATAATGCCCCACGTTTTTTGGTAGAAAAATACAATTAACTAGACCGCGTTCGTAAATCATTGTGTTGTAGTATTCGGTGCGCGGGCTCAGGTTGTACAATTATACGCGCTGTAAAAAAGAAAGGTGGTAATAGAAATATGTGGCCATTTTTAGTTCCACTGAACAAAACAGATAATTAGAAAGGTCGATGTTTTCAATGTAATTTGGGTGAAACGAACCCTAAGATCTATAATTTGCTTCCGCAAATTGAGCTTTTTTGAGATAAAAACTGTTGTTATTTTTGGTTTACTAATCAAAAAAATTATTCGTAATTTAAAAGCTTTCTATCAAGTTCAATGCATCAATTTTAATATTTCAGTTCTACCTAAGGCAGTGAACACTTCAAATGTACCAATCACTCGATTACTCGACAAGACCTTAAGAATGTCTAACGCTAAAATTGCAGACCGACAAATAGGGTCTTGAGCGATGGGACCTTGGAGCGAGTATAACAGGATATATACCGCGATCAACAAAATAAAAGACAATATTTTTATTGTTAGTATGCTGAGGGAGTGTTTTTAATAAGCTTGAAGATAATTTCTCAGAGTTAAGGTTCAAGCAGTGTCCGCGATATTACAAAGGAACGCCATAAAACTTCGATGACGTTACCTCAAAAATCAGCACTCAACCTAGTATTTATCTAGGTATTCGTATACAGGAGACATCAAACTAAATTAACTTATTCGTTCCTCGTTATATCTCCTGTTGTAAACGTTCTAAGGATGCAAATTACGAACTAGTTCTGATAGCCGATCCCTGAAATTGCATCGAGAACCCACGACCCTGGGATCATACTCGTGCAAGTACTAATGAAGACATCGTACAACACATTTCATATAGATTTTTACTACATCGTTTTAAAACCAGTTTCTTGTAGGCGGGCCGTAAAACAATAACGTCTTCAACCAATATATAATACGATTAGAGTATAAAAATAGAAACAATAGGAACAACCGAACACTACCAAAAATTGGTAGTTTTTTTAATGTCATTGACTCCGCGATTTCGTTTGTCGTATATTGTTAGAGATGCAAAAAAACTTGAGGTCCGGTTGAGGACATCCGGATAGAACGAAGTTCCTTTTGATTAAAACTTATCTCATAAAAAATATTTCCTTTCGTAACGCGCGATAAGGAACGTGTTTTAAAATATTTTCATCACAGCGCCATCTAGCATTAATCATATAAAACAAAAAAGTGTCGTGACAACGTTTCGTAAGAATTTTTTCCGTCTAGCCCCCTTTCAGAACGCGCGATAAGGAACTTCGTTCCAATAAAAATTAATACACACTGACTCTATCGTTTAGTATTGATGATGACTCTATGATACGATTTGTAAAACACTTAACGTTCATTTGTTTGGAAACAAAATTTTGTATTTTTTTGTTCGGCAGCGTATCTAGTATTAGTTTATCGTTGAATAACATAAATCTAAAACATGTCGCTTTGAATTATTAAGTGAAATAAATTTTAGTACAAAAAGCGCTGTCACAAGAACAAACAGACACAATTTAATTTAGTCGACATAAACACAAGGCTATCTGAAGCTGGCATCGATACTAAGGGCGTTTTAAACGACACGAGAGAAATGCTTTTAAAATGGTGTAATTTTTACTTTTATCTGAAGACGGTTTGATCTGCAGGTGATTTTCGGACAAGCTAAAATATGCGCAATGACTTGTGCATAAAGTTGATAATTAACATTTACCTAAATGTGGACAGTAACTTGCTTTATAAAACTGAGGAAGGTAAATAAGAGATATTGTAGTCTTTTTTCACATTTATAAATTACAATCCATTTGATAATTTCCTGCCCTGCGAATAAGGATTAAGTTTTCGGGTAAGGTATTGAAAATAATACATCTTTTGAACTTGCATTTGAATGGCAAAAGATATATTTTTTTCTGCCATAAATTAATGTAAGAAATAAGACTGCTGAACTCAAGGTAAATAACCTCAAAATTCATTACTATAGCCCTCACTCGCGATATTCCATGGATCCCTACTACCTGACATTGATATGAAAATTTTTGTTTCTAGGTTCAACGATGCCTTAAGTTAGGCTGTTTATTGCTTACCTACAATTAAAACTACAGTAAGAATATGCAAGCTTTACACTCAAACTCTCGCTTTGATTGAAGGTTTTCTCGCACGCTCTGAAAATTATCATTTTAATTATCACCTCCAACGTTTTGTTAAACAATTTTGTGTGTTATTGAAGTGAAATTTAAAATTACAGTGTTTAAAAGTTTTCGAAAACATTCATGTTCTGTTTATCGCGAACCCTTCAATTTTATTTCAATTTCGAACAATTAAATGCCTAAATTAATACGTTTTTGTTGTACGAGTAGTAATTAAAAAAGTATTAAATACGAATGTTTTAAATTCAGATTTATTGTAACGGTCATTGTTTTTGCAATAAAACTTCAAAGTCAAGTGTATGGAGCACATTAAAGTATGTTTGATGTTAAGTAGTTTCTAGAATATAACCACTCGACTGAAAAGCTCATTTTGGTACCTCAAGGTATATGGCATAGTTGCACTATCGAGTCACATTTGACATTCAAAGAAGAATTTTAGTTTCCTATCATATTAACTTTAACATACCTAATGATAAAAATTTCAAGCGAAGGCTTCTTCTTAATTATTACAATCGATTGTAATTAAAATCGATTACAAACTTTTTGCACACACAAATCATACTTAAACTAAAGACACTCGATTTAAACATAAAAGGAGTATTAGATACATAAGTAAAATCGATATAATCGATCGAACACACCTACTTGATGAAGATATAACATCGAGCGAGCTCTCAGTTTATTTCTGGACCGGATCGTCTGTACCTGAGAATTCAGTATGGTGTATTGAGTACATGCAAGGTCAACGCGTGGTACTTCATAAATTCTTTGCGAATGAATGAGGATTTCAAATACGAAGGTATTAGATAAAATGTTTTAGGATATAGTGTTTGGTTTGTAAATATTTTGTTAATTTTAGATCTGTGGGTAGTTTCATATTTTTAGGGTCTCTTGATCAAGTGTCGTTTTATTGATAAAAAAATATTTGGTAATAATCTTCTTTAAGAATAATTAATAAAATGTCATAGTTTGAAAAATAGATGCTATTTACTTTTACATTCTTTTTTGTTAGTAAAAACAAAAAATGCACAATAATGATGTCCATAACATCACAATTTATTAGTTAAAAAAAAAACAATCACACCATACCATTGTACTTTTTAACCACTCCCAAAACAAGTCACTAAATTCAACAGAAGCTTAAAACGTAATAAAATCCGACGATATTCTTTCCAAAAAAGCCGATACTTGATAAATCCGCAATAACTCAAAAGTGGGCCATTAATCCCACCTAATATTTCAAACCCAATAATCCGTCCCTCCGTACGCCGGCTGTAATCTAAACGACCTTTTTTAAAACTAATAAAATAGCCTGTTATAAATAGCCACTGAAAATTTTTCGGGAGTCGACCATCGTCTTTGGTAAACAAGAATGCAGCTACCATGGGTTTTCATACGTAACCTCGTAAGCTCGTTTTGTATTCAATTACGCCAGCAAAAGATAGAGAGTATCACAAAAGCTACTGTTGTTAGAAAATTATGTTTTATAGATCAAAATAGTTTAAGTTTTTATTCTTGCCCTACATTTACGGGGAGGCTAGCTGGTGCTGGCTGGCAGAAGGAGTCATCGCCGAGGTTTGCTTGTCAAATTATTTATTTATTTATTAAACTTTATGCACATAAATGGTATAATTATCCAAAAATATAGTTATTCATTATCAATAGACAAGATTTAAACATCAATTTAAAAAAAAATATGCAGTCTGTTTTCACCGCACCTTTTCTTTATTAAAAAATCATAGTAGGGCTACAGCTCTTCTGTTGCCTATAGAGTATTATCCGTCAAATTCCTCAAAGTAAATAGGTACAATGGTGGGCATCAACGTATTGCTCATCATCTGGTACTTTTAAATAATATTGGGAAACTCTCTTTCATATTATACTGATGCAGAAGGAACGCAAAATTGATTTTCTAAACTTTGATTTCTTTAATTAATTGATCACAATAAAGGACTTTGATAAAGCTAAAATGAAAACATGATAAACGATATAAATTTAAGAAAAAATAAAAGCTTTGATCACCTAACTGTCACTCACGATACATAAGAAAACTACAAAAAAGTCCAATAGTAAATCTGTACTGAATTTCATACACATCTTAAGCAGAGAGCCTCAGGATCTTACTACCAGCAGATTATAATTTCTGCACTGATTACAAAGGGGAGCCGGCGGCCGCAATTTCGTCTTGTAAAGATCGTGCTGTACATAAATTATCAGTTATTGATGAAGACATTAAGCTTACGTACCGTACTTATAAACGTCTGTTTCTTACATCTTTTTTTGTGCCTTCAAAAGTTTATTAACCTTTGGGTGTGACTGTTTTTAAAATATGGGACAGATGTATTGTCGTAGTCTAGGAAATGCAATTCTGAAGAAGTCGGAAGTCTTCATTGGCGAAGATCTTAACAAGTGTAAAATGTAGTACATTGACGTACCTAATATCTTGCAAATGGTATTTAAAAATCATATTCGTCGCATGTCAAAACAATCATTTATCAGGGATTATAGTATCTGTTCTAACGTAAAGTGCATCAACTGAAGTACATTTGTAATATTTTATTATTACTACCAATGGCAGCCCTAAAAGTACTTAAGTATCCCGGCAGTGTACTATCGAGACACTTAACATTTTCATTTCCGATTTATACAGTTCTGTTTTTTGAATTCTTTATAAATAAACGATTGTGCTCGCGTCAATCTTTACACTCGACAGTTTCGGTAATGAGAGCAGATTTTTTCCCAAGTCATGTTTTGATCATTCCGAAAGTGCAGCTACAATTTCGATAATTATTTCGTCCGGTACAAGATTAATTGGGTGAAGTTTTTCGTGTTTATAATTAATGAAAAGTTGTTCGTTAATTTTTTTAACACCAATAGTGTTGTTCTCATTTGTTTGTAATTCATAATTAGACTAAAGTTTTTTTTGAGGAATTAGTAGTTCAAATGTAATTGATGATCTCTTAAGCACAATCACTTTTTAACCCACAGAAAGAGATTGTACATTTACTTATAGCTTTTTCACACGTATCACACAATAGTATTATACATTTAAATATCTCTTAAGAATAGTTCATCACTAGGTTCACTCTACTAACAAAAATCCTCAATCAAATTCATTAAACCGTTTAAATTTTACACCAAATTCACTTTGTAAACTTTAGATTATATCAGGTAAAGCAATTAGAGTTTTATTCTTATTCTATTGTTGTGTAATCGAAGTGTTGTATCTGAGTGTAAATGATTTATGTGAGTCGCGCCTCGGCTTAAAGAAACCATCGCCTTGAGCTTTCATCGACTAAGAATGGGAGTCACGAATGTAATTTTAAAATGTCGATACGGATGTTTGATGATTTTATTATTGTTTCATGTTATTTATGTGTTAAACTTTTGTGTATTTAAAGACGGTTGATGTGTGTTTATTTTAAATCGTTTTTATTTATATAGTTGTTATAAGTTTGAAACTATGGAATCTGAGCAAGAGCATCTAAGAAAATGTTTCGAAATGTACAAAAAATATTCCACCCCAATTTTCTTCGTTTTACATTGTATCATTTAGAAGTAGACTTGAAAAGGATGAAGTATGATGATCTTTTGTTGATGAATTAGAGACCAAAAGTTCATATTTCATGGTCAAACTTAATTTTTTGATAAACTCATAATAATAACATCGCTCAATCCAGTCTTCTAAAAAAAACTTAATTCATCGTAAGCCTGTCAAACAATAAAAAATGCATACAGTACACTATTACCGTTTGTATACAATCAATACAACAAATTTTAATATAAAGAGGTAAATACAATTCAATAACTCCTGTTATGTAAAGCGCGAAATTCAATTGATTTTCAATGAATTCCAATTGACTATTCAATCGAATGCTATTTCGACTTCACTATAGGAAATACGAATAAGTAACCTTTCGACTAAAATTAAATAGCTTTAGCTCTTCAACAACTTATCCTATATATACAGTGTATTTTAAAATAGATCTAATTTTACTATTGTAGATTTAGTTTAAACATTCATAACTGAGATGTAATGAAATGGCCAAAGAATGTCTAGCTCTAAAATTTCTCGTAATCTCTTCATCCAGTTCTGGAACTATTGAAACTCCGTGAACCTAAAAAAGTCAAGTGTATTTAGTACTAATAAAAAATGCATCTAAAGTTAATTAAGTAGTTGAGGATGGTGCTGTGAAGAATACCGTATTATGTAACACCATCCCACGTAATTCCGTGCTATGTTCTCCAGCGATTTTTCCTACTAAAAAGCTATATTTGTAATAGAATACCTAATAGTTTTTAAAACCGAAGTTTCTTAGTCACTTTCGACACCTACACAAAAATCAGTAACCTTAACCGATATTTAACAAGCAACGGTAAACCAGCAGTTAACTTTGTTTATCGTCAGTGTTTGTTCTCTCCATTGTGGGCCAGTGGAGCTTTATTATTGACTTCCTACGCAAACCGGTCGGTTTGTAAACCTGCGATTGTTTGTACTAACTTCTTAATTATGTGCTTAGAGTATAGTGCAAAGGGCATTAATGTTGGTTTGTTTTGTGTTTATTTTTTTGTATGATTATAGCACTAAAGGTGTTTTATTATTCTGTACAAAACTAAATTACCTAATAGAATTAAAAAATGTAAAAAGTTTTTATATATCACGATTTTTTAGGTTATTAATTATAGCTATGCTAATTTACATGATTTTTTCCATTCAGAACCGTAGAGTGATACACATCACTTATTATCACATTTTTTCTTTTTCCATTCACATACTCACACATTTACGAAACACGCTCGTCAACCGTCGCCCACAAACAAACCAACATAAAATATCAAATAATAATAAAATACGCTGACTATTTATTATACGACACTAAAATTGAATTAGCAATATTTCCACTCGCTCTCAAGACGAGTCGTATTTTATAATTTTCCATAGGCCGTTTAAAAAAAATCTTTCGATCATTATTCGAACAACGACATCAGAAGAGGTTTTTTTCTATGAATATGTAGTTGGTTTGTCGCGAATCGACATATTTTAGGCGACAAGTTGTTGGAACCGGTTTGGATCGTAACTTTAATATTTTTTCCGTGTCGGTGTGGAAATTTCGAATATATTTACGATTTGAGAGGTGAAGGGCCACACCGATAATAGGCGGTGGAAGCCAAAAACAGAGGTATAAACTATTAAGTGGATAATTTGAATTTGATTATATAATAAAATATGCATTTAAATGCTATTTTTCTTGACACTATACACATAATACGTGCACCATACTGTTTAGTCATATTTTATTAGCATCTACCGCTGTGTATTGGTGAAGTTTGTTAGTTTAAAAACGTTTAAAAATCTCCAAGAGTATAATGATTACGACGACTGTTACTGGTTTAAAATTAATTAAAATTCATAAGTAGTTCCAATTAATAAATTATTTAATTAAACGTGACTAAAATTATTGCTGATTAGTTTTATGTAAATAAGTAATTGAAACTTTGTACCATCTGCACTGTTCCAACAACACAAGTACAGAGAAAAAACTGAAATTAGAAAAAACTAAACGTCCAATGAGTCTCGGACACAAGAGATGCAAACAGCGCAGATCTGGTCGCTGTCACAATGTTTGAAGAACAACCAAGTCTATCATACTTTCATGCATTTTCAACGGGTTCTTACCACGATATTTAATTAATTGAGTTGTCTCGATATTTCAACGTTGTTTCAAACGTCATGATCACGAGAAGACTGGATACTGCGGGTCGATTTAACAGGGGTGACTGCTTCAGATTATCGAGTATGTAGAATCAAGTGCTAAAAACAACAGTCACTAAGGGTTCATGCTCAGAGAGTCTTGTAGATACAGTGAGTGCGGTGTGTCGTGATGTGAGTTCGAGTACCAGTGGTACTAACCAAAAGCGAACGAGAAAGAGGGTAGACAGATTTGTTTGCTCTTAAATCGACTCGCAGTATCCAGTATTCTCGTGATCATGACGTTTGCACCAACGTTGAAATATCGAGACAACTCAATTAATTAAATATCGTGGTAAGAACCCGTTGAAAATGCGTGAAAGTATTATAGAAAACCGCGAGTGTCTGAACAAGTCCATCATACCTAGTCTATGTCAATAATGATGATCTAATAAATGAAGAAACAATCGTATAAAGAATCCACGAGCATAAACAAGTCCTAAGCACAAACCCGCATCGTCCCATCAATCAGCTCGCTAATCCTTCACGAAAGCGATAAAAATAAAGTCTGCCATCAACAGGCTTTGCTTCTAAGTGAACGTGTGCGAAAATTCCCCACATTCAGTATTCGTTGTATGCATGCGATGTCAACTGAGCGCGGAGCTGTGAATAATAATCGGAGTTAGTTGGCAGAGAGCCTTGATGAGCCACCGGGTCCTGATGATTCATTCGTGGAGTTCTAGTTTTGTGATGGAGATTCTTTGTTGATTATGCTTGTAAACTCAGTAAAAAAACTTGAGAGGTGTCATGGGACACCCGAATAGAAGGAAGTTCCTTTCGATTAAAAGATATCTTATTTTTTTTTCCTAACGTAACGCGCGATAATAATCTAAAACAAATAAGGAACGTGTTTTAAAAGATTTTGATCGCAGTGCCATCTAGCGATAATCATCTAAAACAAAAAAAGTGTCGTGACAACTTTTCGTAAGAATTTTTTCCGTCTAGCCCCCTTTCGATAACGCGCGATAAGGAACTTCGTTCCAAAATATTGATAAAACATTTATTAATTACGTAAAAGTTTTGTCCCTTATTCTATTAGGGATTTTTGAATACTCTGCACCTGTATTTTTATATTTATACCTTCCTCGAAATTAAAAAAAATAATCTCTACTGAATAATTATTAATCAGAATTAGGTTAAGAACAGTTTGAAAAGATTGGCATAAAAAACAGCAGAGTCAAGTTAAACGAGTATGCAAATTGAATTATAGTATTAAATTGAGAAAAATGTATTTTATTGGTTACGCAGCACAGGATATAAATTGTCGAATTTGCAATTAAAAAAGATTAATCAGTTATAATCCGGAAGAGATAAAATAGTTTTAATGCAGTGTGAACTAATGTGTTGTCAAGAAAACTATAAATTAAATTGATCAAATCAGACTTGTAAAAATAAATTAGCACTATACAGGGTGATTTGTTAATGGTGGTACATATTGAAGAAGGGTGATGAGCACTCTGTTTTGAAACAAAATATCAAAAAAAAAAAAAAAAAAGTTGACTAACAACCTCCACTGATCTCACGCTCCCCACACCTCCTTCACACCCATCAGCAGTCGAGCAACATTAGTTTTGCAAGAATTTTAGACATTTTTAAGAATATTGTAAATATAACAAATAGTAGTGGTCATGACCTTAATCTTGGCAATAAGAGTACAGTGATGCTGGCAATGAACGGATGACACAATGACATTTCGACGGACGCAGCCGCAACAACTAAGGCAATCATATCACAGAAAACTTATACAGACCACAACATTGTGTCCAATGTACCTATATAAACTATATAAATAATGTATGAATTTCTTTAATACTGTCAGTGTGGTATGTCGAAATGTGAGTTCGAGTTCCAGTGGTAACAACAAACGAACGAGAAAGAGGGTAGACAGATTTGTCTGCTCTTAAATGACCTACCCGCAGTTCTTCAGTCTTCCCGTGATCATGGCGCTTGAAACGGTGCCGAAATATCGGGATCGCTCAATTGAAAATAATCGTGGAAAGAACCCGTTTAGTAATAGTGTATGTGATATATTAATAATGTATGGTTGTATTTATTCTGTTATCTTTTTGTTTCTTTGACTACTTCAGATGTTTCTATATGCATATAAAGCGTACAGCTTTGTATAAGGTTTGACTTCTGTAGTGTATTTTTATATTGTAATAGTATCTGACCCACGCATGTTTGTTTACAAAACTATTAGAGATATTTCGATTTGCTATGTAAGCGCAGAAAAATACATATATTTATAAAATCACATCAATTCATTTCATTTCATTTCATTTATTTTCAAGCACTCTATCAATTCAAAGTGGCATCAAAATCCGTTGCGTAACTTTAAATATCTAAGCACACAATATCCCTATATTGTATGTTGTGTGTGGGTCAGACAATGTGAAGTTGATTTATGATGTGTAGTGTTATTGATATATTAATAATTTATTGAAATTTAAGTAATTAAATTATTCAAAATATTTATTTAATTATTTTCATTTTAAATTTAAATAGACACACGTATTACTAATATTTTAACTAGACCAAAGTGTACACTTTCCGACAATGATACTCAAACAAGTACTTACTATTCTACATTAACATGCGGAAATCATTGCAAGTAGAATTTATCTCAGTTACAAACGAATTATATAACCTAAGAAAAGTAAGTACAAACCCGTATTAAGTAATAATACATAGAAACTGGACTGTTGGAAAAAACGCTTGTTACATAATAAAAGTGTATTTCCAAGCAGCACGTCTGGTCGCAATTGCTAGTAGTAGCTTAACACGTAGTAGATGCGAAATCTGTCGCAGTATGTATGGAATTGTTTTGAGGATCTACGTCAGTGGTAGATTTTTTTTTATTTAAATCTATTAGAAATCTATAATATAAAAATGAATCGCAAAATGTGTT
Source organism: Trilocha varians (assembly GCA_030269945.2). NCBI lineage: Eukaryota > Metazoa > Arthropoda > Insecta > Lepidoptera > Bombycidae > Trilocha > Trilocha varians. The sequence goes on from AP028259.1 coordinate 4,361,693, forward strand.
GGTAAGCGCATAACTCAACAACGCCTGGTCCGATTTGGCCAATTTTTTTTTTAAATGTTCGTTGAAGTTCAAGGATAGTTTTTACGGCTAGAAAAAATCGAATAGTTGCTGGGAAAAATGAAAAAAAAACGGGTCATAGGGTTCACGCAGACGACGTCGCGGGCAGCAGCTAGTAATGTAATAAAAATCTTATACAGAAACACTAAACAATATTATCTCTCCTGATTGATCACCATCAGTCACCTATAAAATATCGACAATCCCTATTTGAAAAAAAAACAGTCAATATCATTCTCCTTTCTAAACTCAAATATTATAACATTTGTAAAATGATGAGGAGGAGGGTTTTTCTCATCCAACTTACTACCCATTCAGTCGCACGCGAATATTTATGTATAGCTTGGTCGCAATGCATGAAAATCTACCTTAAGCGTGACATTCAATTGTGAGTAGGTACTTGTGATTCAGCGTGCCAACACTACACGTGTTGAAATTCGATAAGAATAAATCTTAAATTGACGAACGATTTTAGATGATTGATATTCCGCACTTGCTTTGTAATGACATCCGTTTTTTATCTTTAATTTATTTTTAAACTGCAACATATTATTTACGACGTATCAAATGATTGATTACTAGCTTGTTGTACCTATATCGATTTTATTGAAATACTAGCTGCTGCCCGCGACGTCGTCTGCGTGAACCCTATGACCCGTTTTTTTTCATTTTTCCCGGCAACTATTCGATTTTATCTCGCCGTAAAAACCATCCTTGAACTTCAACGAACATTTTAAAAAAAGATTTGGCCAAATTGGTCCAGGCGTTGTTGAGTTATGCGCTTACCAACACATTTTGGTAAGCGCATAACTCAACTAACATAGATATTTTTGTATATCAAATATAATTGGATGTGTAATTTGATTTTTGATAGAAGTAAATAGCTCACAGTCTAGTTTTAAGACGAATTGTACAAAGTATATTTTATTTTGAACAGTTATTAGTGGAGTACTAATCTCATTATTAAAACTAAATCACCCAAACTATTCTAAGATTATCTAACTATATCCAACGTGACTGCGTTTGTCCCCAAAAACATAAACAAAGCAGTGAACTCTAAAAAGGCCGGCTTATTTTTCATTCGGGACAGGTAATTTTAATGCATATTTAATGGGCAATTCTTGGCTTCAAATTCACTAAGATAAGGTACTGCTATAATGCATGCAGTTTGCCCTCTTGTATTATTTATCGTGTGATTTTTGGCAACAGAACAGTTAGTTTGCTTGGCTTGGCTGGATCTGCAATCTTCATAATGCATGCACTTTTGCACCATATCATACAGAGCTTGTTGGTGACGTAATGCTTTGAAGTACTCTAAATATAACAATGGTAGCTTTGAAGCTAGTTGAGGTTATTCTTGTATATTACAAGAACCAAAATTGGCAGTGTACAATAATGAGGTTTGATCTCAGCTTTCTACAGTAACAGCTCGTCACTCTTAATTTCCAATTTAGGTCTTAATAAGTTTTAGTTATCGTACAATTTAGTATAAATCTAAGTTCTAATAAACTATTAATGTATTTTATGGACGTTTAAATACTCTAAAATACAAAAAATCTTTAATAATTACCTAAGTACATTTTTAGTTTAAAATAACACATCAAAATGCTATCCTATAAATACCTAAACTTTCAAAATATATTTTGTGCCCTTTCACACACGTCCAACATATGTTGACTATTTCTCAGACTATTAAAAATTTAATGAATTAATTAAATCTCATGTTAACGACTCACGTGCTCTGGTCAAATGCACACTAAAGTTGTCTCATGTACCTGCAAAGAAAATTAATACTGTATTTAGTTAAAAATTCATTACATTTCTTATCAAAAGAAGATAAATATTAAGTTGAATTTTCATAGAAGACAAGTAAAATAATGTAAGTAAATACAATAAATGATTATATTATACGTTCAACAGTTTTAATTTTGTGAAGTCAAGACAAGATAAACTAATTAGATATACCTGAGATGGCAAAAACTAAGCATATACCTTAGTAAAATATGATCAACCGAAATAGGTGATTTTGTGACATGTCGAAACAAGGTAATAATATATAATATTATAGGCAATAAAATGGAAACTATATTGAACAGTAACTTCTCAAATCAGGTTTACGACACGCATATACCATATATACAGGGTGATTTCCTAGTGAGGGTACACATTGAAGGTCATGGTAGCTGATGGTTATATACGACCAGTAAAAATATTATTACCAAAGAATATGGCTTAATGCCTTAGTAAACGCAACTTAAAAATATCTAAAATTCTTGCAAAATGATGGTTTTTCGACAGCTGATGGGTGTGGCGGAGGTGTGGGGTGCGCGAGATCCCTAGAGGTCATTAGTCAACACTCTTTTAGCCGAAATTGTTTATGTTTGAGGTAGTTTTGTCGAATTTAGATTTAAAAAAAAATGTAATTTTACCTATTTTTTGTAATATTCCGTATTAGAACAGAGTACTCATCACCCTCCTGCAATATGTACCCTCTCTAACAAATCACCCTGTATACTGGATAATCAAAACACCAAAGAATCCATTTAACGAATCTAGTTTAAAAATCAGTGTCGCTTTTTATATGCCAGTATGACAAGGCTCTAATTTGGCCAACCGACATAACGCGCTGGCATCATGAATAATTCCGGCCGCTCATGTCCGGCCAGTAAAGAGCCTTAATTGAGAGAACAAGATGTTTGTCGAATATTGAAGCGTGTGAACTTTTTTCTGTATTTTAATAACTGGAGTTTCGTAATCGACCTCAAAATTTATGGCTTCGAGTCTTTTTCGACGCCACATCTCAATCCGGCTCCGACCGGCCGGTTATTTTAATGTTAAATAATTGCAAATTAACTGAATATGTAATTTTGAATGGATTGAAAACCCTTATTTACTCAACAAATTTTGATATTTCGTATCGTAAATAAATCAGAACAATACACGTGACATTTCATCGGTGATTTATGTTCGTATTATGATTTATTTGTGTGTACGACCGAAAATGCCGATCGGACTAAGCAGTAAGCGCCGCCTACACGCGGGGTCAGCGGTAAATCATATTGCGACATCTCAAAAATGCCAACTTCAAAAACATGTTCGCCCCGTGACCGGTAACGCACGCACCGATGGTAAGACAAGAAAAACAAACCCAAAAAATGAATTACTTTTGTATACCTCCTTTCTTTCCCGTTGTTGGACGCCGAACAAGTCATAAATCACAAGAAGATAAGCATAAAAAGATTGTATGAGGTGGGTACACGGTAGAACTAAACTTTTCGTATTTCGTTATCTCGCGTCAAGCGGGCCTACAAAAAATGTACCGCCTACACATTTCCACGGAAACGATCTACTATACAGGCTCACTGACTTTACACTGATAAATATAATCTACATTACATAATCTTTACAGTATCCTTATTACTGTTTTAATAATGAATAAGTTTATATAACTTAAAAATTGTCTAGTGGCCTTAACTTTCAAATACCCACACGAAAAACGTTATTTAGAAAACTATTATTTTCATGAGAAATTGCCAAGCCAATATAAAACCTAACACTTTATCTGTAGCTGCAATATATCACAGAATCTGCCAGGGTCACCTGAGTGTACCAGCTCGCAGCATGAAGAGCCATTTTGTACTACACGAACGCCTACTGAGCAATTAGATTTGTTAGCTTGTACCTACAGAGTTTCATCACGCCCCCGTTCAACAACAGATGCTTGGACTAATAACCTCTCGAAGTTTCCCCTTGCCCCTCCCCCGCAAGCTCCCGAACCCTCCCCAACCCAACTAAGATAGATTGCGCCACCATTCTTGCAATTTTCCTGTCGTATCTTGCCTCGTAAATTCCTAGTGATATATTACTTCGGATCTCTCGCGATGCGACCAGGAGCATACTCGAAATATGATAAGAGATATTTATTATTGTTCTTATTGGTTTTCTAAGGGGCGTCTCGGTAATAGCTTTTTGGTATTTCTTATATTATAATGGTTTGCTAGAATGAGCACAATAATAAGGTATGTATAAGGTTTATACTGGCAATAAAGAATTGAGAATATTGATCAATTATTAAAGGCTAAAAATCTAAAAAAATCTAGCTACCTGCCTCCTTTTACAAAATTCTAGAAGGCTAGGCGAATACTATATCCTTTAACCTTCTGTAAATTCGCAACTTTAAAATCAACAAATTTCGGAAATATTATGCAAAACTTAATTAATCCTCATCCATAATTCTTCTAACGCAATAAAATGATATTTCAATTAAAATAACATAACCGATACGGCCACGTAGGACCTCGCTCTCAACTAGGTTAATTAATTTACTAAAACAATGTAGTGTACCAGTGGAACAATTTAAATAGGTTCGTTAAGTTATTAAAGAAGCGGATACAGATTAAACAAAACAACAGCGAGGCCGAATTACTGGGCGAAGGCGGGCGTACTCTAAATACCGCAACTCTACAAATGAAATAAGAGAATTCTTCATTAATTTAGCGCCAAATTAAAAACACCCGAGTCCCTTCCACAACAGCAGGCGCCTCCATTTCCATATTCTAATAGCAATAAATTGACATCGCTGTGAGATTCCTTCACGAAGGGATGAAAATAAGCAATTATTTAATAAATAAAAATATGAAGTCATTAGAGGACTTGGAAGTTGAAGTATTTCTGATAGCGAAGTCTTAATTACAGAGAAATCATGCACGTTAATTAATTTAAGCTATTACTGACTTAAACAATTTTGTATGGAAGATACCTAATATTAGATGTGCTAAGAATAAGTGTGTAAGTGTAGTCATAGAAAAACGATTAAAGTTTAGTTGACTATTCTAGAAAGTGTCAAATCATTGGTAGCCTCACATTTACAGTATGAAATAAGACTTTGAATATTGACTTATCAATACGTAGGTAATTAAGAATATTCCATAAGTAGTGCTAAAGCTTGCTACAACAACAAGAACATACGCTTTGTTTTATTATTATTAAACGGTTTTATTTAGCTCACCCCGTTTGTTTTATTCTTTATTATTTATTCTTCCGTCAAATCTTTTAATTCAAATTTTACCCTCTTCCTTTCAACCGATTAATCTGAAATTTTGTATACACTTTGGATTTTGGTGACAATACAATTATGTTTATTCATTATCATTATAAATTCAAGATGACGGCCTCTACAAAATGGCGGATAACGTAGGTTTTATCAATCCCATCAATATGGGTATCAAATGAAAGAACTCAACAAGCAGAATACAATATACTATAAAAAATTGAAATCCAAGATGGCGGCCGCTACAAAATGGCGGATAACATTTTTTTATCAAACTAAAAACTAGAAAATAATATATATAACAATCGTTACTTAAAATGTTTGTTTTGTAATGTTGTAGTTGTAGACAATTGACGTGCCCAACGGTTTTATAATTCCCACGACTGTATCTATTTTATCATTTTTTGGTTTTTAGTACATTTATCTTAAACATTGCAATGTATGTTTAACATAAAACCGTTTAACTTAAAAAGTTTTTTACCTATTTTTATTTGGTTTTTAGTACATTTATCTTAAACATTGCAATGTATGTTTAACATAAAACCGTTTAACTTGAAAAGTTTTTTACCTATTTTTATTTATTTTATTATTACAAAAAATATCTAACAGAAAGACACAATTTTTTAAGCCACTCGCTGAATTACAAAACGAGCATCAGTCTGAATTCTGTCAATTCATCAAACCGAATTTGTCGAACATAAACAATTGAAGGGAAGCACTACACTCGGAGATGCCGGAAGTGGACCGAGTGTCGACGCCGGAACTGTTATTGCCGGAACGACTACTACTTCCGGTCGTGCAGACTTCGTGTCTACTCTTGTGACGGTAACTGTCTTTTCCATTTTCATGACGCCTTGTGAGGACAAAGATTTTAGCTCACCGGAAGTGACGATGGAAGTAGATATAGAAATCTTGCAAGAGTGGTGTTAGTGCTTAAGTTTATTGTGTATATGTGTGAAGAGATTCTGATTTTTACTTGCTTTATTTTTCCAAAGAGATATTTCCAAGAATTTTTGTCGAGTATTTTAGTTACAGAAGAATAGGGAATTGTTAATTAAAAATATTATTTTAAAGTTAAGTAAGAATTCCAAAGTATTTAAGTTCACTAAATTTCAAAGTAGGTATTTAGGAGATAAATGTTGCACTGATAAATGTATAAAATATACACATAAAGAAAAAGCTTTATATTCGTACGAATTTTTTTACCCTTAAAAACTAATACTAAAAAGGAAATTAGATACTTCTTGAAATTTACGAATAAAAACAGGGGTTTAAAAATTCGACAATTAATTACTTTCCTTCTAAACAAAAAAGTTTTATACAATGACTTACATTAATGTACGACCAAATTAAAATCAAGTATTAGACGCGCATTGAAACCCGATCTGGCACGGACCCTAAGCCCAGAATATACAGAAATAAATCTACATACAAATCGCTTTACCTCACCAATATAAAATACCAAGTGGTTTAAACCAGTGAGAGAGCGATTGTCATTTGTTTTGAGGATCCATGATAGATGTATCACATAAAATTCTTCCGAATTTTTTTTATGTATTTTGATAGTTTGCATAGGGGAAAGAACAGAATAGAACAAAAAAACTGAAGTGAATTTATGGATAATTATACGATGAATTTATCTAAATGGCAATGGTATAGCAGAAGAAGAATCGATCATGAATATCCCTGCAGACGTGCTTGTAATAATTATATTCAAAGAAATAGGTCCGTTGATTCTAGTAATATCAACGTTTCCAAAGGTTATATATTATATCATTTACGTAAGTCGACTTCTAGTGGCTAAAAAAATGTAGTTTGCGTGTATATCTAGATCCAAGACCTTGATATACAGTTATCCAGCGAGCACATTTTCAAATGGAGATATTCGAATTAGTATACACTTCTACATCTGTGCACAAATTATTCTGTGCTCAAGTGACAAGATTTACACCGCACACATGAGCTGTGTTGGAGCAATTAATAAAACTAATTATTTAGAATTTATTCTTGCTCTAACAGGTTTAGCGAGACGCATTCACGACGAGTTAGTAGTCCTATGTTGCACTGATATTAACTATTAGGAATCGAATATTAATCATAATAAATGCTGTTTCTTGTAGTAAAATACAAGTTAGTAAAGTGAACAATGTTTCTGATCGTAAATGTTGTTTGTCAAAATCGAACTGTGAAGTAAATGAAATCTGTCTTAATCGATTTTTAAGATTTTACGTCATTATATTGTACTGCATATTGAACTTAATATATCAACAAACAATGTAATTTTCAAAATTATATAAATACTTCCCAAAAAATAAAGTAACAACAAAAAATAATGCGTACCTAATATTTGTATACGAGTCATAATGACCTCCCAATCGGCCCTCTAAGTATCGGACGCCGAAGACCTTAAGAATGTGAGAGACGCAAACGATTTTTAATACACTCCGCACCCCATAATGAGTATTTTCGCACCCCCATCTGCGGTGACATTTGAAATCCAACGCTCTATGAAAAAACAAAGCTCGAAACATTATGCAAATGGCATTATGTCCGTATTTTTGTACGTTTCGTCGACTTTATGAGGCGAACAAAGGGTTGAAGAGTTAAGACAATTCGATTGTTTTATATAAAAAGTTTTGATGTTATATTTATTATTTAATAAACGTATGTACCCTTTTTTTCGAATAACTTTGGTATACGTGTGTTACCGCTTAACCAGGTGGTGCATAACAATAGATTTAATACAGTAATCTGAATATTTTTTGGGGGCATGTTAGATACGAAAAGAGAATCAAATTTTGATTAGTTTTGAATAAGGTGTACAAAATTTTACAACTGGCTTGCTTTTAATTGGATAACGATTATATATTACATACACCAATACGCTGGCGATGGTATTAATGTCTATCTAATCACTGAAATTTTAATTTGGAATTTGTGTCAATTCCCAAGAGGCACCGTATGCATTTCAAAACAATATGCATTGGTGTTCTCATGCTGACCTAATTGTTCTATCTTTAGTTCAGTACTCTTGGCTTCCAGTGCAACTGCGTTCTGACGGGTTATCGCAACAGCTGGATTCCATCAGAACCGTCAATGATGAAGGTATGTAGGTTTCGCAATTGCTCGCATTGACGGTTGAATATGACGGCATCTGTCTGCATACTTGTTAATTTACCTATATTCAGGTCAACGAACCTTGATTTGTTTTGAGTTGAGGAGAAATCAAAACCGAAAAAAGTTATAATCGGGATTTAAAAATTAAGATCGGTATAAAGAATAGTCGTATAATACGGCAATTTGTCGTGTCATATTTAAATTGAGACATGTTTTTATTCAGCAATAAATATAATAAAGGAAGTACTTTATACGTTGGTATTCATCCAAGCGCATCCCCCATGTAAATATATAAAAAAACTCAGGCACAAATCACACAATATATTAGCATCTGTCATCGCAATGTACATGAACAACCCTGAAATCAAAATAATAATGCATTTTTAGTGTAAACTGAAACATTTCAGTGACAGAGTGAGATATTTTCAACACTCGAATATATTTCGTCTGCTACCAAAACGTTGATATTTCGAATGTTCTCATAATAGTCTCTGAAAAACAAAAGGAGTGACTTTAAATACACCCACAGAACGGAGTTATGGATGTTACTTCTACATCGCGTTTAAGAATTTTAAGTGGAATAAAAGCTTGAAGACGTGCAACATATTTATTATCAGTAAGTATATTTATTTGTATTGTTATTCTATCATTTTATTTTCCATTATATTACGCAATATTGGTGTTATTTTTTTATTATTTCACAAACAATAAATATCTTCTTTTAATTAAAATTATACGTTTGTTCTGAATATTTCGTTGGTTGTATATAAGTTCATAAATTATCCGTACATGCTAAGTTCTAATCAAGTAGGTATTGTGGCCCGACACCCAATACGTCATTTGCATATCCCGAGCACATGTGGCCGTAGACAAAAGGGTCAAACGGACCCCGTATTTAATTTTCATAAAACGAGTACCGTTTTAATATATCTGCCAGCGAATAATATTCCAACCCTTTCTATTTCGAAATTGGCTTTGGTTTCTAACCGCAAAATTTATTGTTAGTTTTAGTTATATACTTTCATTTCCATGTACTATATTTATATATTAATTACAAAAAAGCTCAAATTGGCTATATAAAAGGATTCGATGATAAGAGTAATTAAAATAGATGTAAAGTATGAAACACTGACTGAACTCAACGAATTAGATACAAACAATGTAAATTCCGGTACAGTTCATCCAGCAAACAGGGAAACCGGCAATAAATATAAAGACAAAGATAAAGCTTTTATCGTTTATCCACAGCAAGATAATCACACGGGCGTCCGCGCCGCCGAGAGCAATGATTTATGCAATAGTGCAATACCAACATTATGATGCATTTGCATTTCGTTCACAAAGGATAGAATAATATGCAACCATGGACTATACGATACAATAGCTAAACCTAATGTTGAGTAGGATTTAGTTAACAACGAGGATATAATAACAGTCGTAATTGCAATTATTGTGGTTTCATGTAGATTAATATTATCTTAACATCCTGTAGATTTCTAATTCGTTGCGACATAAGTAGAGAAAAAAGATTCTGGTTTGAATCATTGATAAATAGCTACTGAAACACATAACAAATGTATCTGGCGGGAAGCCAATCTTGAAAGGTAATGGAAGATATTTTCTTCGTAAATAGACATGCAATTAAATTACGTACTGTTCCAACTTTGTCCACTATTGAAACGAATTGAGTGGCTATTCTAAATTTACTCCCGACTGTTATTTATTTTCAATGGACTTGGGAAAAATATTGGATGTTACAAATGAATTGTAAATTCAAAAGAGTATGTATTTCCAATATTATTATTTTTGAGATTTTTGATGAAGAAATGGGTATAAGATAGAACCGATAAACGAATGCTGTAAATGTTTAAATAAACGAATGGATATAAATCGAAGAAGATCGCGAAATTCTAGTCCACGAAGCCGAGATCGTAAACTTCAGCAGCTTCTTCACGAAACAAATTCATTCGTACTACGTTTATCTTATCTCGACGTCTCAAAGCCTACATTGCTTTGTTAAAACGATAAATATTCGATGTGAAATTTGCAACTGCCGTATAAATTTCTGTTTTATTAATACGTTTTACTTCGGCCTTATTCCGTATACTTAAGGTATATTTTTGTGAAGCAATCAAAAAGTATCGTTTGTGCGAATTCTGGTGCATCTTTATCTGGTGGCTGGTCAATGCGTCCGTTAAATTTATTAACTGCGATACGCATTCAGTGTCTCCGCTAAAAGGTGACGTTAATTAATATTAATTATAGCCACACCTCTAATTAATGTAATTCGCGAGATATCTGTCGAGCCTTTCGGACATACCGCTGGGTGGTTTCCGACATTGCGTCACGATTGTGTCATTTTTTCAGAGTTCTTTGAATATTAACTAACAATGAACGTTTTTGCGATGCTTATATTTTTATTATTAGGCAGGTGTTTTAGTTCAACTGACTTCACTTTGTCGGTGACTTGACAGTAAAAACTATAAGAATAGTAGAAACTTGTTTAGTTTTATCTATACCTACTAAACTTACCGGTAGTCATATTCGTCGTTGACATAATATAAGAAATTGCAAAGTCAATTCTTGATCTTGAAATTGTAACAGTTCGTCGCCTCAGTGCCTGTTTGGCCAATCTGACATTTTTTACGAAAATGACTTTTTAATGCAGTATTATAAAGAATACGATTTCCATCCGACTGGTAAAATATTTTCTTTAAATATTCAATTCTAAAGCAATAAAAATCTCATTTCAATTTTTTTCTCAACACGGCACTTAACGGAAATTCCGTGCTTGTTTGCTGTCTCCTGTAAAATTTGCTCGAGTGCAGATTGGCCAAACAAGCACTGAGGCGACGAGTTATCACTAAATATCTCCATTTAAACCATCCAGAATGTTATATATTTCACTAAAAATATATCCCGGAGTCTCGTTATTTTTAATTATAGTCATATATTACTATGCTAAAGAGAAACAAAATTAGCCATTCCTGTGTATATTGTTTTGGGCTGTGTTTGACTATAGACCACGGTATTCATCAACTGGAAACAAGGTTACATGAGCTCAACGGCAAGGAATTAATCAAAGTTTAAAACAATTCCATGTTGCGGAGCCAGAACGGGTCGGATGACTAGGGCTGGGAACACTACATATGTGTGCCACTATTTTGACCTTAGATATTGCGCTAGGTTTAAGGACTAACATTGGAATATGCGAACAATTTGATCCATTGCCACCATACTAGTCATTTCGCATCAGAAACCTTTTTAGTTAGTTCACTTGGAAATTTGACTGTTTTAAAACTGAAATAGAATTTAAATTGGATCATTATTAATATTTAACTGAATATCTACTGCGTATAGTACTGTACTGTACTGTACCAACCCATTACTGCCCACTGTTGGGGTTCAGGTCTCCTCAGAAGAGGGATTAGGCATAGTCCACCACGCTTGCCTAGTGCGGATTGGGGACTTCATATATCTTCAAAGGATTTTTAGAATCCTTTTCCGACATGCAGGTTTCCTCACGATGTTTTCCTTCACCGTTTTTAGCCAGTGGTGTTGTGAAAAATTGCACATAAATCTTTTCCACGTTTAGATTTAGAGGTACAAGCCGGCCGGTTTTGAACCCGTGACCTCTCGTTCGGAAGGAAGCGCTTCGACCACTCGGCCACCACGACTGCTTATAGTGCATGTATCTAAATATTTTAATTTCCTCTCCTAAGTATAGAAGTAATTAATAGTTTCATAGTCTCGTTGACTTCAAAGATTATCAGATTGATATAATGCTATTATCCTATATTTTGAATTAAATGTAAAATATTTTTTAAAGTTCTATGTTTTCGCAGCCCTATGTTGTTAAAGGGAAGCGATCTAATACAGACCGCAACGCACGAGTGTGGTACCTTGTGTTTGAACATGTTCAATAATAATAGAGAATTTCTGTGCTATCAAATTATATTATTAACTTTTATAACCTTATCATAACTATAATGTTTTAGGATTCTGGTATATACTAAAACGGGTAATTTAGAGAGAAAATCACAGAAAACTTTACTATATTAACTTGATGATAAATTTAATTGTTAAACTGTTGTTGAAAATAAAGCCAATACAATTTTAATTCTTAAATACTAATGGATGCTTCCAAAAAAACAGAAAATTTTTAGATGTAGAAATAAAAGTCAAAGATCGAATTTGATCGAATAGTAAATACTAGAAGTTATATACGTTTTTAGTATACTTAAATTAGTACTTTTCGAAATACAAAACGATCTATAAACGCAACAGGCTGTATTTTGTACTACACTTTACAACTTCATCAAGCCAGTCTGTTACTAGTTGTACCATAAGCTTTACTACGGAATAAGTTGTTCTGTCGACAGTCTTTTGTTTCATTTTGTTTTTATCTGTAGTCGTAATAGCTCTTATGTAGTGTGATTGTTATTGTTGGTGTAATAATGGAATTGAAGAGATTTATTATTTAATGAATTATTATTGGGTATTTAGTGTCCTCTCACTCCTACCATAGTAACTCTTGTGCAGTCAGAATCCACAGCGGTGACCTGAGCAGTGAAGCCCAGGAGCCCAGGGGAAAACTAACTTTTCGTAAGGTAAATTATTAGTTAAAGATATAAAAACTCAAAACAAAATAATACTGGCCACTTCTTAAAATAAGAGTTAAAAAAATAACATCAAACAACTATCGACAAACAAGCAATTTAAAACAAAACATGAACATACAGGCGTACACACGAGCCGCGCCTCGCACATAAATATTACGCACTCGGTGTACGCTCAAATTTCGCCACCGTCTGCTTTATATTGATATATTGTATTGTTTATGGTGCGGCCGAATCAAAACGTGATATATGGAACAACGCGCGCTGTGTTCGCGAGTAACTTTCATATTTGGAAGGGTTGCGGAGTTATACTACTAGAGCTGTCTGGGGTGAGTTCTAAAACAAAAAATGGTGGAATTTGATATATTTTTTAATGGCTATGTGGATTGAATTTAGTTTTGTGTGTTATTATTTTAATGAGTATTCATGAAATTATAATATTCTTCTGTTACTATCTGAGCTCTAAGTTTATTTGTTAAAATAATCTTCTGATATAAAAGCGAATTGTTCGTTAGTCTCGCTAAAACTAGAGAACGGTTAAACCGATTTGTTATATTTTAGTCTTTAAATTTGGAAATCCAAAGAAAGTTTATATCGTGAGAAAATTTAAGGCAATATTCTTATTTATTTCGTCTCATGTGCATTCTCGAACTCGAGTTAATTACCTACTAATAGTAAAATCTACTCGAAATTATTATTATTCGCGCAATTAAAAACTCCTATAGATTTTTGTCTGCAACTTGGTAGAGCCAAAAAAAGTCAGTTCTAAATTACATTATCTATGGCGTTGAAACTGGGATACGTACACAAGTTTGAGCCAAGGGAATAGTCGGGATGGGGGATGAATTATTGCTTTCTAGAACTATGTGTCTGCACCATATGTTATGATGCAATGTTTTATATTACATAATACTATCCACGCAACTTTGTCTATAAAAGTATTGGTAATTTTATTATATTTGATAATATTATAGTTTATATTAATTACAAATAATGCAGCTTAAAATTAGTAAAAGAATTCTCAAAATCACGAAATTATTAGTAGGTATAGATTTTATAGAGAGCGAAAACAAAAATATTTAGGTATAGTAGGTCAGAGAGAATTGTGCCATATAACGTAATAGAAAACAGTCTAAAATAATTTAAAAGCCTTATGTTGATTTAATTTTACATATTAATTTTAAATTTAAATGTTATGTTTCCATGAATTATTCTATTTTTAGTCTGCTTTTATGATTAAATGTAAATTTATGAGCTCAATGTTTTATTACATTTTGTGCAAGTACTTTAAATAGATTGTTCTATTTATATTTCTAACTTAATTAAATTTACTTCATAAAGTTATTTACAAAAAATATTCTTACCACACTTATTGCGCAACTGTCTGACTCGCGCAATTTTACCTAATATTTATTTTAATACTAGCTGCCCCGCGCAACACCATAGAAATTTTTTTGGAGTGGACTACCCCTAACATTTACGGGGATGAAAAGTAGATGTTGGCCGATTCTCATAGATACCGGATAAGCACATAAAAAATCATCAAAATCGGTTAAGCCGTTTCGGAGGAGTATGGCAACGAAAACTGTGACACGAGAATTTTATATATTAGATTGGATTTTTAGTACGGATTTTTTTTAAAACATAATGTAGCCTTTATTTTCCTCGATAAATGGACTTTCCAACACCTAAATATTTTTTTTAAATCGGAGCAGTGGTTCCGCACTGGGCAAGCGTGGTGGACTATGCCTAATCCCTCTTCTGAGGAGACCTGAGCCCAACAGTGGGCAGTAATGGGTTGGTACAGAGTGGTTCCTAAGTTCATCGCATTTAAATCAAACAACCACATTGGTTTTATACGCAATGGCCAAAATAAATGACATTATCAAAACACGGAACATCCACAAAATTAAACATGAATATTTTTTATACCTTAATGCAGATACCGTGTATGGGGCTCCAGATGAGACAAACTTCAGGGTTCGCTAAAAGTTTTAATGCACAAGTACGTAGCCGGTGCTCTGGGGGCGTACACAAATGAGACGATGACGGGAGGGAAAACTTACTTAATATACTGTTTTGTTAGTTTTTTGTTTAGAAGCTTTGATTAAATTTAGAAAAATTGTTAGAAATAGTGTCTTTAATAAAAACTTGAAAGGTGTCGATTAAAAGATATCTTATATTTTTTTTCCCTAACGTAACGCGCGATAAGGAACGTGTTTTAAAAGATTTTAATCACAGCGCCATCTAGCGATAATCATATAAAACAAAAAAAGTGAAAAAAGTGTCGTGACAAATCAGTGTCGTGACAACTTTTGTAAGATTTTTTTCCGTCTAGCCCCCTTTCACAACGCGCGATAAGGAACTGCGTCCCAATAATTTATTTTAAAGAAAACATGAATATAGGCTTTTAAAATCCTGGATATCATGTAGCAAGTAGAGTGCTAGCACAAGTCAAACGAGCCCAAACACGACAGGTCTACCTTATTTAGTACAGGAGTTCCTATAACCACCTTCAGAATCCATTTTCAGATCTGCGCCATTTCGTCATATTATTTTTCGAATAGAATAATATAACGAAAGTTCAAGTGTATGATATACTATTTTAAAACAGAGAGTATTGTAGGCACTATAAAAGTAAAGAAAAGGCAACGTGGATTGGTTTTACATAAAATGAACTGACTATTTGAATGTTATTTTATTACCAGTTAAACATATTGGAACCTTATGATTACTTAAAGATTATATATCATAAGCAATTTTCTTCAGACATTAAAAACATTGAGCTTTCATAAAAAGAACAGACTTGAACATTTTTCTTCTCAGTGGGAGGCGTCATGACAAAAACGATTTAATTCCAATATTTTCCGATCCATTAGTTGAACGTTCAACTTGTTTTTCAAGTCTTAGACAATAATAATTCTATTTTACTGTAAGAAATGAAAGTGTAAAAAATCCTTCAAGAGGCTGAAGGAAAATAATCCTTTTTTTACGTTGACAACGTTGATAACTAAAATTGCAATATTTGATTTTGATGACTCTTAATAGTATAATTTTGAGTAAATAGAACTTAACACAACTTAAATAAATAATTTTAGGTCTCTAACATCATCAAACAAATTGTGTGTGACCATAACCAACCATTTGATTTAAATAATAAAAAAAAACCCATTTTTGTATTAAAAAAAAATTGAAATAGCACAACATAATTTTATTACCACTCGATAATTACCGAACACGACATTTAAACCGTATTTTCACCGAAGGCCCCCTTTCTCTCACACAGATACGCTCAGTCCCCCTATTTCTCCAATATTTCTTAGGGGTCAGACAAGGGATCGAACTCGATACACCCCTGTCTCACGCAGCCCGAGCCGCCCGATAGTGTCAGAAAAAGATAAAAATATTATAAATTGCACTTCTCTAAATTCTCCCCATTCTTAAATATTTTTCTGCGCGGTACATATTTCAAGTAGGTATATTTTATGGCTTCTATCTTTAAGTTTAAAATTTAGACGGTGTAAAAAGATTTCATGAATTGTTAGGTTTAAAGAGAATGAAATGTATTATTAATACTGTAGAAAACATAATAAAATGCAAAGAACTTTTGTTGAATTGTAAAGTTTTATACTTTTCTAGGTAGGAGCATAATATTAGTATCAGACATTTTAAACATATCGCAGTTGTTGAAAATCCCAAGGTGCACTTTAATTAATGAAACTCTGGAGCTTGGTCACAATATAATATATTCAATGTTTTTTCTATAACAATAAAAACCAAACTAAAAACTGTACATTTTTCCATATAAAAGTCATCTTGTTTTCTTTGACAAATCATTTTCAAAAAAAAAAATCGAAATAAATAAAACCTATTTACAACATCAGTAGCTATTCGAGCTTTGACTGCTAACTACGGAAGCTATGGTAACCTCCTACACGCAATAAAATTATAGTCATACTTGAGAGCAAAATTGTATTCCATTATAGTCACTGGTGTGTCGAATTTTGGTAATTTTCAAGATTTTGATCTTTCAAGCAATATTATTGTAAAATATACGAAAGGCACCCTTCTGGAAATGTAAAACGAAACGAAAACAGATTACAGAAATATAGGTGAGCGCATTTAAGTACATTAAAATCACATTAGTACAGAGATCTCGCGAGGGGCCCTCAAAATTATCTTCCGTAGTCGAAAAAAAAATTAATAAAATACTTTCAACGTTTCATAACTCATTTGGACGTTTAAAAGTAAATTGTATGGAAGCTTTGATAAAAATATACTTCGGTGACGTACGGTACAACTTACTAATGTAAATTATATTTCTTGTTTCTGCTAATTACATTTTTAGTTCTTAAGTTAAAATAAATGTAGTAGTGTTAATAATAATTTATTGCATCACTTTTATCATCATCATTTTTACACCAGTTGTAGCAGAAAAGCATCTTACTGTTATGTCTGAACCGACTGGTTATAATTTACGACATTTTTTTAGAATCATTTCAATAGCTTTTGAAGTTACAGAATTACAAACTATATTGAATTTTCAAACTCTACGATACAAAAAAAAACTAGCTACATAAAATACTGTCAACTACCACATAAACTCCCAAAAACTTATTGCGTTTTTTTGGAATCTAATAATTCGCGCACACATTCGCATTCAACCACACGAGGCCGGTCGCCCTCCGAAGGCACGTTTAATATTAGAAGGCCTGATTTATGTCCTGCCCCTGTAATGAAGTGTCTCCACACTATAAACGTGTGTGCATCGCACTAATTCACTGCCACAGATTAATAGGAGGAAGCTGAGACAACGGCGAGTAATTTTGTGGGATGAATTTTAATGTACTTCGCTTTTGGAAATGTTGCGAGGTGCTTAATATCCAATTTGATGGATAATTCATGGGTTCTTACCACATAGTAGTCATTTTTAATTCGTGATGTGAGGTTGAGATGTATAAACCCATAAAAATAAATCACCATTACTTTTACTTAAAGTAAAAGAATACAAATTGACTATAAAGTGACTGTTAGAGAATAGATTAGTATAGAAGAAAACGTATAAACCGGATTGTTAGAGTATCTAATGGGAGAACTGGACAGAGAAACTAAAGGTCTTACAAAACTTAGCCTTTGACTTGAAGTGATAGTGAAAGTACTTGTATCTATTGAATGAAACAAACTGGCCTCTATGACTTTGACCGCTAGTCTAAAATAGAGACTAAAATATACACAATCTTCTTTACAAGCTATTTTCATGAAACTTAAGCTAAAGTAAAAAGTAGAAATAAACTTGAACAAACAAATTTACTGAATCAATATACAACACTTACTCACTAAAGAAACACCAGTAAATAACGATTCTTAAACTCTTAATAACTCATTCTTAAATATCAAAACCAAACGCATCAACTGAACATGCCCACAAATCAGAACGAAGTATACATCAGAGTGACACTCGGACCCAGTATATAACTCATATGAGATTAAATGCGGAGTGCACTTACCGTATCCCACATAAATACTGCTAAATTAAAATGTTATTGTTTTTTCGCCTTGAGCCATTAACGCTATACATCTTGCGTTGAAAGGCAAAACAGTCGTATTTTAATTCCTAATTTATATTTGCAAACACTGTCAGTACATTCAAGTTAAAATGTGTAGTTAATCTCTGAGTAACTCAAGTGGACGGTGCAGAGTTTATGTCTTATTAAATCAGTTCCTTCACACTAATGTAAGTTATTCTCTTTGTTTTCGACACCGATATATGTTCCTTCGTGCTACTCAGAAATTTTATTTTCAAACTGGATGTTTTAGTGTAAAGATATTAATAATATAAAGAGGTAGAGGTTTAAATTTTTTTGACATTGTAGTGAGGAATCTTCATAGGTCATAGATGATAATAATATCAAGTTAATATTATAATGTTCTAGCGACAAGAACAATCGCGTGCTAAATTTACATCATTCCATTCATCAACATATTTACCTACTTCTCAAGTATCGACTATCATTTGTACCTACTATGCAACATAAGAATTAAAAAAACACACCATAATCACACCAACAAAAAATCCGAAATTACTAACTATTACAGCCTTAACGAAAACAATAAAACATTTTCACTAATTCTGTAACTACCAAATTTGCACGCACCTAAAATACCTGAGTACTAATTACGCTCCTAAGAACATGTTAATCCATCCAGAAATATATTTCTCATTCGGAGCAGATCCGATACAAAGACCGCTGGCCGTTGAAGGAGTAATAAATTAAAGGGAAAGCCACGAGCCAGGATTTCCCCTGGGTTTATTCTCACTCAAGTGCGCTACACCTAATCCAGAAAGCCTTATTATGCTACCCTTAATACAGCGCTCAAGACTACTTGAAATTTTTCTCGTGAAACGTTGAGTTACGTATAAATTTTTGTGGAGTTGTCGTGGACGTGACTTTTTTAAATGGCTGGTTAAATATGAATACCTACTCAGATAATGGTTATTTACTTTTATTATTTCGACAAATTATTTTAAGTTATTAGATGTATGAATAATGGATTGTGTGAAAAATAAGATGAGAATGAGTTTAAAATAAATTTTTGAAAGAAAAAATATTATGCTGACTCCATTTGAAATGGGCTAAAGAATAATGTATGAGGAAAATATAAGAATGCAGTAAGATTAAGTTTTTATTATACTTGATTTTCTTAATTTGGAAACGCTAAAATCATAAAACGTTTTTTTAATGATAAGCTAATGATTTTCTCATCAAAATTTCGACTATTGAAATATATTTTCGATGACCATTTAATAACTTTAAAAAAAGGTTAAAGAAAATAACTTCTTGGTTATTTCAAAAATGTATCGCGGTTCGATTTCAAATTTGTTCGATGCATTCCGTTGCGCGATGACCTGTCTCCGAGGGGAACTTTTTGCACCGTTTTGCGACAATACACTAAGTTTCTCGGTATTTACGACCCAAAAAAATATATATAGCCTATATTTATTTCATGCTTTAGCCGTTGACAGTAACTTTCCTCTAAAGGTCAGCTATTAATTAATTTTGAGAAACGATCACTATCATATCTTTTGTCTTTTAAACGCGTGAGTGGAATACATTTTGTCATTACAGTGTATATTCATTTAAAATTAATGTCTATAATAAGTCAGGTTTCATCGCGAAAAAAACTGTTTCTTTAATTACTATAATTAATCACTAATTAACAAATTTAAACATCGAGATCTCTTCCTCATAGTCTATTCTTCGAATCAACAAACAAAATTTCAGCAATTTAAATTGTCTATGAACGGTCGACTGAAGTTAGCCGGCGCATTCCGGGTTTATCAACGACGCGAGCGCAACGGTTGTGTTAAGCGTGAAAGAGACAGAAATAGCGCCGAAATTAATGAGTGATAAAGACAGATAGGGCAGCGGGCTTTCGCTTTTTTCGAAATAATTGAATAAAGAATGCCGATAAACACCAGACGATTTGAAACATTTTATTGAACTGGCAACCCCAGCGCGGGAAGTGACTCTTTAATTTGTTTCCGTCTGAGTCATGTTTAAATGCAAAAGCAAACTTATGTGGGAAACAAAAGAAGTCAAAAAGAGTGGAGGACATTTTGGCGCCAATTTCATATTGTAATAGCAACATGTAATATTTTACTCTACTATCTAGTGATGTAGATATCAGTAACAAAACATAGTATCTATAGCACTTCCTAGTGTAAGAAAGGCATAAATCAGCAAATTCTATTTTAAATTAACTCGCGCCAGACACCACTCCTAATTTGAACTGAGTCTATAATTGGGCAGATCTCTGATTGGTGCGTCGAACGAAGCCACTCCGTACTAGGTGCAAACTAATGTGAAAATATGCTGTATTATAATATACATTGAATACAGTGATATGTTTGTTAAATGTATTATTAAATATGATAACAAATTTAATAGAAAAGTATTGAAAAATTCGGTCAATTTTTATCATTACCAGTCCAATGCCATTTAAGTTTCTCACTGGAATGAAAGTAGACCATAATTGAGCTCTCGTCTCTTCAGACAAGGGATCTTATCTCTCTTGTCTGATGCGGTTTGGGAACTTCTCGTATGTTCTGTGTTTTTAATCCTTATCCAAATATAGGTTTAACCACGATGTTTTTTTTTATTGTTACTTACGGCCATCATTGTTGGTGGATACCATCACTCATGCATTCCTTCAATGTCAGGGGATACTACAGAGCCGTCATCTACGTAGGTAGGTATGGAATTATTTTCAAACCCAAACATAATTTTTAAATTAAATAGTATTTCAATTAATAATATCCATAGAATATTCATCACTAACTAATAAACAGAGTACTCCTTTATCACAATCCAGTTTTTGTTTTTGTACCGTTTATTTTGTAACTGCGGAGCCATATTGCGCCCGTAAATTATTGCACACAGAGATTTGTTTTCATAGTTCTGTGGCTGTGATGTATCACTGTACCAAAGCGAGTTAATGTTGACTATCGTTTTGTTTTCTATTTAATGATGTGCTTAAAATAATACTTGTATGGGATGTGAAAGGTGGAGCGAAGAATTACGTCTTGAAAGTGGTAAAAGGCATTGTCCGCAAAAGACATGGCTGATGGGGCTGAAAAGTTTAGGAGTAGCAGACTAAACCAGCTGGTGCAGCGTGAGTAAACTGTCCACTGACCCGGTCTGGGCGGGAACTCCTTGGACCTATTTATCTATCTATATTCAACTAGATACCGAATAACAATATTTATATAACAAGCATATTTCTCGAACCAGTAACTAGTAGGTAAATACAAAAAATATTCATAATTCTTCTCTTATACTATCCATCAACAACTTCTTTATAAAATAAACATAAGCTTCCAGCAAGAGCTCTTATTTAGTCACATATGACTGACAAGTTCATAAAATGTAACCAAATTATTTCAATTGAATAAAACTTATTGATAACTCTTTTATAGTCGAGCGGTCGACCGTCTTTTACTACACTAAAGTGAAGTTAAGAGCTTCAATATATTTGTAGAGATGATACAACGAGTATAAATAGAGATAAAAAAAAATCTGAAGATAAATTCCGAAAACTGTAAGACTGATTTATAATTAAAAATAGTGTTAAAATAGCTCAATCAAAATTACATTTTTATCGTCAAAATAAAAAGGAAGTTTTACACATTCTTGCATTTTTTTACATTTTATGCAACCATCTATAAAGTGTAGCCGATTTTAGAGTATTTCCCAATTTACAGAAATAATGTTACAGATATTTTAATTTATATATTAATAAATCCAATTTTCAACTCATTAACTAATGAAACATGATATTTACTTTGAAAAACGTAGTCAAAAATCGCAATATATAGCGCTTGTCTCCACACAACTAATTTATTACGAATTTTATTTTGCTTCAGTTCAAGCTTCATAATTTATTAGGTCAAATATCCTCTTGGAATCAGGAAGATAAAATATATTTTGATTTATGGAACATATATCACTTCAAAGTGCATTGAGCTCGATAATTTATGGGTCTACAATTATGACGTATGACTTCAATTAACACGAACCTTTTAATGGAGAATAAAAACACAACATACACTCCGTTTGATCAGATTTAAATATAGTATGCTTAAGAGTATAGCTTCAAACTACAATGACAATTAATCAGATTTAAAAGTGGTCGTTATTGATTTCTTTTTGGAAAGGGTGAGTTTTGGCTAAGCTGCCAATTAGTATAGTATTTTTTTATTTTTTTTATGGGCCATTTTCTGTATCAGTATTATAATTTCTGTGTCTTCTGTAGAAGATATAAATTTATAATACTTCAATTAGACACATTGTAAGAATATTTATTATGAAATAGTGTTAAAATTTTAAAATAATATTTTAAATTACTGTCGCAAACAAAACTATATTTTCCAAATATTTGGAGTTGGTTGTGACATCTCTAGTGCACTCGTTCGGCTCGGGACTGCGTAATGTTTTACGGTATGGGGCGAGACAATAATGGGTTGCTCATAACATTACTCGTCCTCCGGCCCTGTACCAAGGTGCCGGCCACTGCTCGCAAAATTCACACGTTTCCTCGACAAAAGATTGAGATAATCCAAAATTAGGATTTCGTGGTACAAGTCCTGAAGTGTTTGATTTGAAAAGTTTAGGAAATTTACTAAGAATTTGTTTGGTCGCGTTCCGTCACGTTTCGTCTCTATATTTGTTTCTAGGAAGTTTTAATTTTATTACTTGATACACTTAAGTTTTGTAGATAAAGTGGCATTTAATTTTTAAGCCTTGTTTTTTAATTGCAGCGTGTGAATATCCGGGCGATAAACACGACATTTTATTCATAACAAAATTCGTCATAATTTTGTTTTTGAAATTTTAAGTAAATTATACATTTGGTAGGAATTTGCATAGAATCAACTTCTAATAATCTCAGTCTTGGCACGGAATACTTAGAACTAAAGAAATCAAGTCTCTGTACCTCATAGAATTAAATTCACACTGACATATTATATGGTTACACTTTAACGTTCTGAATGTGGTCTGTGAAAGCTACATATGAATGACTTCGCCAAGGAAATTGTCTTCTGCAATTTATCTAGTATTCTCAGTGTGCACATAAATAATTTGACGTCACATGAAGTCTCGAATTTGATGGGTACTCTGACCTTTCTTACTACGTTTCTTATGCATGATTTCACACGTAATTAACTAAGGTAATTAATTATAACTAATGAGTTTCTGATTAACAGTATTTTATATTAACAAATGTTATCACGTAATATTTATGTATTAAATTGTCAATTTACAGTTATTGGTCTTAAGTATAAATTTATTAAATTCTATCAGACTTACATATTTTAATATTGAATATAGTATAAGATGGCAATGATACATAGATCTTTCAAAACAGAAACTATGTCTTAGTGAAAAAGTCATGAAATTAATTTGAATAATCTGACTACGGCGCGAATATTAAGCTGTTGGGTATTCCCCAACTACAAACTTTGCTCTACACCAAAACATTTAAAAAACCATTACGCATGCTGGTGAATAATTACGAAAAAAAATATCGTATAATTTAATCACTATTAATTTGTGTTTCATACGTTGTAATTACTCTCACAGAAACGTACGGTATTTAATTACATCGTCTTTCAAAATTATTCACGCTACCGTGATTTCTTATGGAGTTTAACGTACCCAGTTAATGGATCACGAAGCTTTAAGTGTGATTTTATCAAATTCAAACAGTAGCCGAAATTGAAATCTCTATGCATCTTTGCTAAAATATGCGGCACGTGTTATAGTTTATTTTGAAGATAAATAATAAACCATGTTTCTTTTTTGTAAAATATCATATTCATACAACAGTTTCTCTATAATCTGGACTGGAGCTAGTCTAGTTTTAATATATGGTGTCCTCGGTATTTACCTATTTCTATCACTTATATTTGTATTTTGTAAGGTTATCTAGTTTTTAATTGATAACATGAAATATATTTTATGACTGACACGTGATCGTAACTTTATTTTGAGACAGACTACTTAAAGAAAACTTCTAATTGAAGACTTAAAATCGAATAATAAAATTTAGTATCAAAATTTAATATTTTTAAAATTCTAACTCGTAATTTACATGGAAACTGCAATTGATTGGTAAATAAAAGACATAATTTGGAATAAAAACATTTGCATTTGTCGATTTCGTAATGATGCCAAATGGAATGAATTGCTTGATGCTTAAAAGCTATTGTTTTTAATTCCGAGCGGCGCTCTTTATCCTATCAATCAACTGTGTAAGTCTGATCCAGATCATTGAAGGAGATCGTCAAAGCTTTCTTACTTTCTAACTTTGCCAATTATTTTATTTAGTAACAATAATAAGCTTACGAGAAAACGTTCAGTTGAAATTGATTTTTTTAGCAAGATATAATTTACAATAGAAATATATACTGAGACACTCATTCTTTTAAATTAAAGTCACATGTTGTATGAAAATATTCGTACAAAAAATTCAAAATTTATCTTCAGTTTTTATACGTCCAGTACAAAAAAGACAGACGAATATAATTCATATCTACACTTCCCACATATGTGTCGACAATTTTGTATCTAAAATATAATTCCCATGCTTCGTTGTCGCATAAAATAAATAAAGAGACATAACCGGACCAAAACTGGATTGTATCATGTTTTCTAAGAAACTCTATGAATTTTGTCGGACATAGACAAATACGGAATTCAGGCGGCTTTGTGGCACAAAAGTGAAGTGTCAGGTCAAACGTCATTAAGATCCTCATCAACGTCAACTGAACTTTTTATTTTTAAATTAGATGCTGGTCAGTGAAGTCAAAATTATTTATATCTCAACTGTGTGTACTACTTTTTTATTCAATATAGTGAGAGAAAAATGGTTATGTAAAAGTTATAATTCAAACATAATATGTATGAATTATGTCTGAAGTGTGTTATTAGTAGTCACGTTATAACTGAAATGATAAGAGAAAAACTTGATCTTCTTTTGTTTTACCTTACCCCATTTTAATGGAGTCAGTCTTACACGTCACCTATCATACTTTTCTCTTCTGTCATAGCTACATCTTCGATTAAAAAAGTCATTGAAACCAGAAATATACAAAATAAAACTTCCGAAAATATAAACAGATTTTTAAAGTAATCTACTTAAAATTAGTTAAACAAATTAAAAAACGCTGTCAACGAACTTTACAACAATTCTCAGAATAAATTACGCAGTGAAATATTTTACAAAACGAATAAAATAAATAGCATTTAAATGTTTAAGAAACGACCTCGTCAAGAAGTCAAAACCACATTGAACAAGCTCAGTTATCATGATCTCAGATACCTAGATAGATAACTGGTCTATTGAAATAAATGTAACTTCTAGAATAGACAATGAAATTTAATTTGCAGGTGGACTATAGTTATAATGATTTTAGAGAAAACAACAAACCTCTTTAAATAAAACTTTAATTAAGTCCTTAATAGTAGGTACTAAGTAGTACTTCAATCACATAGTCTGACTTTGTAGCGATACATAATGCGAATAAAAGGAACCACTTACAATCAAGTGGTTTATCTGTCTGCGCAGCAATAATAAGAATCTATATAGCTTACTTGGTACTTCCGTCACAGTTGGTCACATAGTGATAATATAATTAAGGATGCGTGGAAATTCAATTTGATTTACAGTTTTCATTTAAAATTAGTTACAAAAAAATGCTTATATATTTTTGCTTAGATATCTATAAGTCATACTGGACAGCCGTTGGACCTTCCGGGCCCACTTTACGGAACTCGTCCCCCGATTGATGAGGACAGCCGGCGCACTGAGCCGGTTGCTTCCGAATGTCGGGGGACCAAACCGTGTCGTGCGCCGCCTCTACGCGGGGGTGGTGCGTTCGATGGCCCTGTACGGCGCGCCCGTTTGGGCCGGACCGGGAAACCGGACAGCAACCGTTGTCCGGCTCCTGCACCGGCCGCAGCGCGTCGTAGCTATCAGGGTCATCCGCGGATACCGCACCGTCTCCTTCGAGGCGGCGTGCGTGCTGGCGGGGACGCCGCCCTGGGATCTAGAGGCGGAGGCGTTCGCCGACGACTATCGTTGGCGTTGCGACCTCCGTGCTCTGGGCGTTGTGCGTCCCCTCAGAGCCGCGGTACGGGACCGGAAGGCCCAATCTCGGCGGTCCGTGCTGGAGGCTTGGTCAAGGCGCTTGGCCAACCCCAGCTGGGGTCTAAGGACCGTCGAGGCGATTCGCCCTGTCCTGGAGGACTGGGTGAGTCGCGGCGAGGGACGTCTCACCTTTCGTCTGGTGCAGGTGCTGACCGGGCATGGTTGCTTCGGGAAGTACCTGCATCGGATACAGGTCGAGCCGACGACGAGGTGCCATCATTGCACAAGCGACCTGGACACGGCAGAGCATACGCTCGCTGTCTGCCCCGCATGGGAGGAGCAGCGCCGTGTCCTGGTCGCACAAGTAGGACGGGACTTGTCGTTGCCGGGCGTCGTGGCATCGATGCTCGACGACGAGTCCTGGAAAGCTATGCTCGACTTCTGCGAGTCCACCATCTCGCAGAAGGAGGCGGCGGGACGGGAGAGGGAGAGCTCTTCCCTCCCCGACCGACCCCGCCGCCGCCGACGTCGAGCAGGGGGCCGGCCTCGGGAGATGTCCCGGGATCTGGCCCCCTAAGAGTACCGGGTCCAACAACACCGGACCCGAGGGGTGCTGCGCTAGGCATCAGCGCGCACCCTCCGTGCCATCTATCCGGGGGATGGCAAGCCGTGCTCCCCGACCCGGGCTGGTCCTGGGCCGGCCTGAGCCGAGGGAGACCCTCCAACACACGGCCCCATCTCGGCGGACTGTAAGGTCCGTCTACCGAGTGAGCCGGTGGTCGTTCTCACCGACAGCTGCCGGTTCGACGTCCGGGGGTGACGGGGCGATACGTGAGCGACAATCTCGAACGCGTCCTGTCACCCCTACATCATCGGATGTCGAGCGTGATTGGCGGGAGGTTTTAGTGCGGTTCGACACCCACATACCCCACTCGCGGGGCGAGTGGAAGTCCGGCGATTTCCTCCCGTCAAAAAAAAAAAAAAAAAGATATCTATAAGACTATCATTAATAATATTGGGCAATATTCACTCCAGAAGATCAAAGAGCTGTCCCATTATTTATATTGATATCATTTTCATAACTCTAAACGTTGTATCTCTCTTTAACTAGCTACTTTTTATGAAGGAGTGACAGAGACAAAAAATCCATTAATGCAATAAAAATAAATTAGCAATATTCGTGTCACTTATTTTGTAAGAACTGTGGTAAATAATATTTTACTTTGAATAAAAATACAAAAGAATTTTACAACTATTCGACGTAAAATTTATAACACGTTGAGTAAAAAATTGATTATTTGAATTTTTATGCAATAACTAGATAAATACGTACCTTGTGAAACTACACTAATATCTCAAACACGCATTAAAAACAATTTTTTTCTTTATTATGAAAAATAAAAGGATTTATAGAGAAAAATATATTACCAAAAGTAGCCTACATGACTCCTTCATACATTAACTGTCTTTCAAAGGAAATCATGCCATCTATTTACCTAGAAGAATAAACATACAATAGATGGCGTTACATGTGCTTCTGAATCGCACTGTTACGAGGATCTGAATGAGCGTCTGACATTTAAAGTCTATCGATTTTGTTCATGATTATAGATGACGGCGTAAATAGTGTGTTGAGGTGTGATGACGTGAACAGTCGATCTTCGTTTTTTTTTGTTAGGAATGACGTCACAATGTCCACTTGAACTTGAACACTTGATGATCAACACTTTTGAATAAAAACTTCAAAATAACGAGTTTTAACAGTTTATTACTTTTACATCAAGAAATCCGTTCGCCTCGACAATTCAAATACGAAGGAATGATAACAGCGGCCAGCGCCTGTATTTATAGCAAGTCTCCACTTCCAACTACCCGCACGGTGAATAGGTTGGTTTCCCTTGTCACCCCGTCATAGATAAAATACAATAATATGTATAAGCATGGTATTGAAAGTATTTGATAAAATATAATGATGAAACTATATCTGACAATGGGTTTTCAAAAATACTTCGAACGATTTTATTGTAATCTAATTTTTCAAGATGGGATTGTCTGTTGGTTGTCTGAATTTTGTCCTTCCATGATAAACTACCATTTATCCACTGATTTTCCATCCCCATCTAAACCACTCAACTGGGATCGGCAACCAAATTGGTTTGTTTACTTTTGCCAAGTCTGTGGCAGGAGCCAAAATTGAGCACAGTTCTAAAACTTCTTTTGTTTACATTTTTTACTCGTCTAACTATATTTTCGCTGAAAATTCAATACAGCGTCATTTAATAATAAAGATTTTTTATTCCTTTGTTAGTTTTTTTAAAAATATAATGTAAAAAATAAGTGTAAATAAATGAATACAGAATAATAAGATTTACAAAAATATAAGGTTTAATTAAAAATCGAAATTATAATTTATTAGAAAAAATGTTTTTAAAAAGAGGGTCAAACAAGGTAATGATTCCGAACGAAGTCTCCAGTTTTGCTATGTAGCGAATAGTGACGTTCCCAGTTGAGTGGTTAATACTAAAAATATTATAATATACACAACAGTAAAAAACTTTTGTGTCACTTCTAACTTTTACATATTCCTTTACGCTTTAATACCTACACAACCGGTTAAATTGATCAGCGCGTTCACCTAATTGATTTCAATTGTGCATTCGCGTTTTCCCGTCTATGATCCGGTAACTATCTGTTAAATCTGAGATTTTAATGAGCATCGCAGGTTCGTTCACACGCAACCGTTTTTTACGCTCTTGTAAGCGATAGCGTACGACGAAACGCATAGTTTATTATGTTTATTCATTTATGCTTCAACGAATCTGGTGATTCTGACGATATTCAAATCGCATTTATTGCTCTTCCGTAAATTATTTTATTAATTTTTTTCCATAAATTAATAGAAGCCTTAAATAATGTATGAATGCAATACAAATATTGAATAAAAACTGGACATTCACTATCTATATTTTAATCGAAACGTTTAGTCGCATTTTATATCTGCACCTTGCTTATATAAAAACTCGAAACAATTACTGTATACGCGACAAAACGTCTTAAACGCCAGTCAAGAATTAATCAAATTTTGACATTTAGACATAGTAGCAAAGATTAATTTAGATTGGGTCGGTACTGATATCGATTGAAAGAAGGCATGTGGTCGGTTCAAGTTTCTTTGAGGCTATGCATTTTCATGGAATCGCCAGCGTTTTTCCGACACCTTACAATCGCATGTCTTGAATTCTAGAAAGCTATCGGAGTCTACATTTTTAATGACAGGCCTTTTTATTTTCTAAGATGTTATTCATGTTATTCGTTTTGTGAGACATTCAGAAGAACTATCTTGCAATAATATGTACTGGACTTTTAAATTACTATTTAATGTTATTTTTTTAGGTTTTCGAGTGCTAAATACGCGCTAAAATTTGTAAATTCTTATGATACTCGCCTGAAACTCAATTCGTTAATACCCCAGTAAGTTAGGTTTTCTTTGTACACCTAATTTTAGATCAGGTATACATCCGGCTCGAAGGACCGGCTACAATGATTATAACAAGTGCATACTATTTCTAGAAAATTCGGTCCAATTTTTATAATCGAATCCAATTCGTATATTATAGATATATTTGTATGTTATTCGCATAATCCTATGTTGATATCAAAATGCTGCACAAATATCGCGAACATTCCCCCGAGTTTGAAGGAACCTCTAAAACTCAGACTCTAACAATTCCTAAATGAAAACGAAAGCCATAGGTTAGAATGTGAGCTCAAAAATACTCATAAGTACAGTTAAAGCCGCAAATGGAATAAAGTAAGAGCATAAATAAGCCGAGGTTTTGCGGACTAACGAGACGAAGCAAGTTTGTTGCAAGGAATTCTTCGAGAGAAGTTCAGCAGGTGCGGTTAGTCTTGGCTCCGGGCGGCGCTAGTTTAAACAATTATTGGGTTACGGTCTTTTAGTCTGCTACTTTGTAATTTGTGGAAGCGTCTGGTGTATTTTATAGTGGTATGTTATGTGGATATGGTATTTTATAGTGAGGAGTAGATACTGATAAATTTTAGAGGTTTAAAAAGGCTTGTCTAGTAGGTTATTGAAATGGCACCTCAATGCCCTGGCATTACAGAGGCTTAAATGGGCCAAAATTCGTTTACCTAATATGCAATTTTTAAGTTATTTTGTACTATAACTATTTTCATAGTTGATAAATGAAAGGATATTATTATAATCGATTACATCTTGTCATAAAATCGATATTGTATTTTGCATAACTGTCACAACTCGAGACAGATTCTGATAAGGACCGATGTATCGACGTTACAGATTATGTTCATAAATAAATCATGTATGACGCGTATACATTAAATTATGTAAATGAGTATACATTTAATTACATGATGGTTGATTAAGATTGGATTAAGATATGAACACACTATCTGTGTATGTGATTTTTTTTGTTGGTTATGTTATGAAACAGGTATATAAATATGGTACAGTCTATTAGCACAGTCAGACTGTTTGTCAGATCAACAAACCTCTTTATTTTAATTTAATTTTTGCACTCTATTACATGAAGTTTCTGAAGCGTTAGTCTTGTCGTGTCGGTGCGAGGTTGTGTATGTGAGTGTGTCAAGCAATTTGTATAAACCTTTTTTCCTGTATTCTCCGAGTACTACTAGTTTTTGAAATCAATAGTACCAACATAACGTAGTGTTCAGCTGTTGCTAACCGTAATCAAATGCAAGATTTAATCTCACAACCAAAATACAATAAATATTCTCAGCGAGACAAACAATAAATTATAACAATAAAAATTCACACGCTAATAAATATAAATTACATAATATTTTTTAAATGATTGCTCAATTACATCGAGTACATGAATACGTTAAAAAACAAAAGTGCGCGCTGAGAATCTTACATGATTGCTCACGTATGCTTGCTTAGAGGTTACTAGGCTTGGGCAAGACCGGTTTGCCACATGGAAACATACCACGTGCGGCCTCCAGAATCTATATATAAAAAATAAGAGAACTTAAACGACTGTACGTTTTCATACGTGTCGATGAATTTATGGTATTGTAAAATTTAATGTCATTTTTGTTGGTGTGAATTTTGTCCGCGTGTAAATTATATAGGTTTCATGTGTAGGTACTTGTTTAGTTTTGTGTGTTTTTGAATGTTCCCAAAAAATGTAAATCTCAAAAGTAAGCTTTTAGAAAAGAAATACTTACCTAATGATTCTTAATTCGATAACTGCAGATATACAGTGTAGAGTCATTTATTTTTAACTCGTATATTTGTGAATTAAATGAAACTATAAAAAATCTCGACTTATAAAATAATTTAATTTTCAAAACTTCAAAACATAAAATTTCTCTAAATTATAACAACATCGACCACTAAATCAATTTCAAAATTTGTATAAATCAAAAGAAATACAAAGTAAAGTCATGTGTACAAATTGAATATACGACCAAATTTAAAGTGTATCTCGTAAGAACGCGAAGGGGTCTGGGTGAGTCTCCTTCGCATTGTCAAGACATTATTGGTATGGTAAATACGGTAATGGATTTTATAGCTTTTTAAACTGTGCCATTGTATCGGGACGGTTTATATGAAAATTTATCACGTCTCGGTTATAATGTTTATGTTCGTGTAATCGATGTGGTTCGTAACGTACGATTAATTTTGATCATGTTGAGTAGTTTGATTATTAAGTTGGTTATTTTAGTTAGTGTCTTGTTATGTGTAATATAAGAGTTTTTTTTATTCCCTCGTAGCGAACGAGCTAGGTATCTACGGTGATCGTGAGCGATTACCGTTGCTCATGAACCTCTGCATTGACATTGTCTTCAGACACTGCGGGGCCGCTACCTACGGCCTACCCTTAAATATTTTCTTCAAGCTTCGTTTGAAGCTAAGTCATAGCGCTCGGTTTTATGTGATTTTTATTGAAAAATAACTATCGATGAACAATAATATAATTTGATAATTATAAAATAATTCATTAACATTTATGACGAGAAAACTCTACACTGAATTTTCTACCATTTTTTTTGTCATGTTCTGAATTACGATCAAATGTCTAAATTACTTCAAAACACAACAAATAGTTGCATAATCAACTTATTTAAACCAACGCCCAAACCTCAGTTAAATGAAGTGGGCGTTGTTAGAGTATATTTTGATCAAATTCAACGGCAGGAGTTCAAAAACAAGCCGAAGGGAGGCACGCACCCGCTAACTTAACTCATTATTCAAGTGAACGCGACTCTTGAGTAATTTTGAAATATTACAATTTTCGAGTTATGCCTCACCGCACCAGCCTTCGACGGACCGAGGAACAACTTTGTTCCTGTGTGTATGAACCATCCATCTTGTTTGATTGTAATATCTGTGGACTTTTTCTTTGTTTAGTTATTGGTTACGTAGGTATATTTATTTTGTATTTGAGGTGTGTGATTAAAAATGAATTTTTATAGGACCCTTTTGCGTTATGTATAATGAATAACAAATTAATGAGGAGTTTTTTTTTATTATTTTGACTCAGTAAAACTTTAATTCATTAGTTATATTATGGTAAGAATATGTTGCAATAACGTAAAAAGTTATTAAAAATAATTGTATAAGCAAACAAATGTACCTATCTTAAAATTTTATAATCAAAACCAGTTCTATTAAAAGTATTAAATCATACTTCGTGTATCTAATAGTAATCAAATATACTATTTTACTGAGAGCGGAAACCATTTCGCATAAAAAAACGAAAGCAAACAAACATAAAAATGGTAATTTATTTCATGTTTTTATTAGACTTATTTGTTTAAAACAAAAGATAGTGTCAAAACGGTAGCCATTATTACTAAGAAACAAAACGGTAAAAACATGCAACATGTGTATAACTGTCAAAAATACTTAAAGAACAATACACTTTAAAACTATTGTTAAATTTAAGTCAAAGAAAAGATGCAAATCCCGTTATGTTTACAAAAATTTACCGTTAGCAAAAAAATGTCTTTATGATATGCAAAACTAGGGACAAATCTTGCACAATTTGCGTAGAATTTCTAAACAAAAGCCTGCGACAATTCACCTGTTAAACCAGGTAACCGATTATTATGATAATTTTTGTAACAATGAACATGCTTTGAAGTAATGTTTAGAAAATTGTGGTCAAAGCCTCCACGCTAACACCTTGAGGTAATTTATTGATGTATTTTGTTAGTTTCATAACAAAAGTTCGTTTCCGTGTTGTTTATCAGCTGCTTTATCTATAATGTTGAAAATTTATAACCTGGATGTGTAAAAAAAGTGGAATGTTAAAAAAAATGGAGACATCTTTGAATAAATTTTTATTTAACAATTTTTGCTTGTTATCTATATTGTGCTTGATATTTCAAGAAGATAATATTTTTGTAACAATTTGTAATGACTTGAGACTTAAAGTACAGGAGAAAGCTCTTTAGGTAGGTACACTATGTGGTGCTTAATTCAGCATTCGTGTTTGTGAAATTATGATTTAGTAAAAATTTCCATTCCATAAGGATATAAAGCGACGTTAGTCAACTTTAAAAACTTTTGACATTCAAACTCGACAGCATTAAAAACTGAACTCCATGAAACGAAACTACAGATCAAAAAAACGCAGTATCTCACAAAATTTACGATCTCATTAACGACTTTTACTACAACAATAAAAATATTTAATCATTCAATTAGTAACTATTCGTAAGCGAAACAACTTATTGAACAGATGCGGTGAGTTTTATGACGCCTAATAGATTTTATAGCTTTTTTATTGACATTAATGTCGTCCTCGCTTCAACGTTTACAACCGGCTCATTCATTATCGAACTACCGAGGTCGGAACATTGTAAATCATAGGAAATATGGATAAGTAAACGTTACTGACTGCACAATTCGGACCTCTACTTAACTCGATATTTATAGTCATTGAATCATCGGATACATCGCGCGAAGCGATTCTAAATCAATCGATAAATTATTCGGCTTTTATTATTGTGATTATGCGAGTTTGTGATATCTTAATTAAAATTTTAACTGAAATTTCTTGATTAGATACTATTTTGGCATAATTTTACCGACGAAACACAGTGCATGTAATGAAAAATTCAAAGGACTAATTCTCTCTTGACACTTTACTATTGATCCTTAAAAAAACGTAATTATAACGCCTTTATCTATAGACTATTCAACAATGTAAAAACGTTATAAAATCAACAAAAAACCTCATATTATATAAATATAGTTAAACAGGTTCGTGTTGCCAATAAATTAATGCAGTACGCGATGTGAAATTAATCGGCATCAAGTTTTTATCTCGAAGCGTCAAGTGAATTAAAAAATGATAAAATTTCGATGTTGCTACCTCTTACGCGGTATATCTTAAAACATCAGCTTTCATATTT
This sequence comes from Trilocha varians, assembly GCA_030269945.2. Classification (NCBI taxonomy): domain Eukaryota; kingdom Metazoa; phylum Arthropoda; class Insecta; order Lepidoptera; family Bombycidae; genus Trilocha; species Trilocha varians. The sequence goes on from AP028259.1 coordinate 4,396,616, forward strand.
AAGCCGAACTTTGTTTAATCGACCATCAATTTGATAAAGATTACATTTTTATATTGAGAGTATTTTAAGTAATAAGTATTTTTAGTTGTATTTAATTTATTCGGTTTATTTCTCAATACATTCGTAACGTGATACTACAAATGACACGCACCCGAACACTCTAGATATTTATTACCTATTCGATAATTATGCGGATCCGAAGGCACCGTGGTTTACGTGTTTAACGGTAGTTCATCGCGCGAAGGAATTTGTGTTTTATGGCTATAGTTTTAAGGCTTTCTTGTTGAACTCTAAATCGGGAATGAAACAATCGCTTGTTTATTCCACTGCACCTTTGGAGTGACTGCAATTTGTCTCCAGCGACGTACTTCAAGTAGATATGATCGCGTACTTGAATTTTATTTCGGGCAGATGTTGGTTTTTGCACCTCGCGGGAGGTAAACTATTCACCTGTTATAATGTACTGTTTAACACTTCGAGGCGACTTTTTGCTGAAATTAAATGTTCGATTTTTGATGTAGGTATGACATATATTATTGAATGTCAAAACAAAGTAGGACACTACTTTATATCTTAATAAAATTTAGATTGTAATTATCTGCTTTAATAGATCATTGGTGTAACAACCAATATGTTGCAATTCCGATTGCTCTTTTAACCACCAAGATAAAAAAAAAAGGATAAATATAGTTTAGAAATAAGAGCAAAGACGATATCATTTCCTTCCGAATGTGATTTGTTGTACACATAATTTATTGTCATAATATAATTTGATTGTGTGTCATAAATTCTTTATTAGGTAAGAATAAAACGGTTAATTAATGAAATGATCCCTAAGGCTTTAAAATTACATAACATAATTGTTTTACGAAGTTAAATTTCCTTAAACGGTTTCGAAATACGACACAGTTAAAGTAAATGCACGATAAATATACATGAACTTTAATCAAATTCGATAAAGGCAGATGCAAGTTGAGCCTTTAAGGCATTAACGGGTATACGCCGATGTCACTTGCGCACACGCACAAAAACACTAGAATTACTTAACACTGGCTGACCTGTGTTACTTCGTCTGCGTCACTAAGTGTTCAGACAGATGAAGCCCAGAAAAGTGTGTTGGTTTAACACATATTTAAAACCTCTATAATTAGGTTTCTCTACTATATTATGCATGTATTAAATACATTAAAAGCTGTATCGAATTCGATTACATAGTTTTTAAAAGATTTAAGTATATGGGCATCGAGATGCGACTTTGTTTTATGTAAAGATTATAATTTATTACCATTCAGACAATTGCGTTTACAGTTGCTTAACAAAGAAAGGCCTTTCTAACACTTGTGTTGGAAGAAAAAACGTTTATTCCTCGCCTTTCTGTATGCATTCAATTTGTCGGTTGCGCTAACAGACCGTTAGTATTGCCTTCATTAATATTGAATAAAAGTGTAAATTAATTGTAATATTGCTTTGAGTATTGAAGAATAAATAAATTACAATTCGGTAATCGAATTAATGAAATTCGTGCCGAAAGTAATTTATTCCGAAAATTATACTTTTAGATGGTTAACCTATTTTTTGTTGTTAAATTTAGTGTTCAATATTTATATTTTTAATGTTTTGTTTTTATGATAGTTTAGGCTATACGAAGATCAAATATACTGTGATTGAATAATAAGTTTTTTTTTGATAAAACGTAAATTTTTCAAATTACTTATATTATATTCAAGAAAGTATTATAAATAATTCTTAAGCAAGGTGAGTAATGTACTATATTACAAAATGCAGCCAGCATCGGTGAATAATAAGCAGAGATTGAGATCTAAGTGATGTGGAATAAGACAAATACGGTACGACGCATGACATGAATGTCAAACAGCGCTGGACGTACCTTGAACTAGTTCGCGTTTTTCTGGACAGTATTTAAACAAGTTATTCATATAAAAAGGTAGAGAAAAACTTGTGACAAATAGTGTTTTTTTTTTTTAATTTATTAGGTTAGTGTTAGTTCTGTAATTCGTTTTTTGAGGCCAAAGAGCTTTTATGGTAGGCCATAACTCGATATGATATACAACATATCTTGATATTATATGATGATAATTGTATGCTTATAATTTTTTTTTTTTAGTAGTTTTTTTAATTTTAGAAAGAAATGTTTTTCAATGTTAGAATGTATTGACCATATTTAAGGCTTAAAATTGTAATTAAATTTGACTGAACAGTTGAACAGATAAGACAACTTGATAAAAGGTTTTTGTGATCGAGACAAAAAATAGTATCAATGGACACATTTGTTGTAAAATTTATATTATATTAGAGTATTTGAGATTTAAAGAAAATTGCTTTTTAATTTGTAATTACTTTAGAGTACCTACGTAATAGTGTATTTTTTTACATATTGATTCAAAAACTGTAGTAATTAGCATCAATCAGTTACATGTTTAGCTAGTTACATAGAGTTCAAAACAAAGTATTAGAAAATCGTCGTTGCGCCTGCCAAATCCCATATGTGGTTTTTTTTTGATTATTCGTTTTTTGACTAAACGTGATCTCCATTTCATTCTCCATGTGCTGATAAAATCCTTATTTTCATATTTTAATAGTGTTTCGAAAATTAATTTTAACCAAAAACGAAATCTAAAGAAAGCGAGAAGATTTTATGCGTTTTTGTACACGATTTAAAAAGTCATAAACATATAATTTAAGAATAGTAAAAATGGCAGTCTTATTTATTTTTAAACTTTATGCTAATAAATAACACAATGGAGAACTTAATGTCTAAAGCATTCTCTACCAGTCAACCAAATCACTAATGTGACAATATTAATATGTTAGGTACTTAAATAAGAAAATTATAAATATAATTATTTTCTTTGATTGTATTTGATATCCAAATATCATTATTCACATCGTTATTTCTCATTTTAAGTATTAAGTTATTGGATATTTTTATAAAACCTTGATTTTATTAAGATAGGTATATTAATGCAAATTTGGTGATAAGTTTTATTTGTTACTAAGCGCTTAACTTGTTATTTATAATTAATTTTAATGAATTTCGCATATTCATAAAATAATAAGTTTAGCGAATTCGTGACTTATGTAAATTTATAATATAAGTTTAATGATATTTAAATGTTTTAACATTTTAATGTTTTTTTAAAACAAGTATTATGTAATAATAACTATAGGTAGGTTTCTTTCTAAACAAAAAAAAACTTTACCTACTGGAATAAGTATATATTATAATTATATATAATATAATTAGTAATAAGAGCAAGAAACTCAACATTTTTTTTGATTTTGCTTAATAGAGCCTACCTACTATAGTACATTTACATACATTTTATATTCATATACATATACAACAATTACATTTTATATTCAGTGTTAAAATTTGAAAAACTCATAAAAATACTTATATTGTGCATTTATTATATTTTTTTTCAATGCTTGGGGTTGTATCAGTAAAAAGAGTAATACAAAAAAAAAAACTCTACTCTCTTTATCTGTCTTTTAATGATTACAATGTTTTGAGACGATTTAATTGTTTTGCAACTTCAAATTAAATATCATATCATGCTCTACCTTCAATCCTATGAGGTTTGTGTATTTTATCTACTTTGTTTAAAATTAACTCAATTAGTGGAAAAAATATTTGATTTTTGCGAATAAATAATCTAACTTTGTGATTGGACTTTACATAATTTTAAGAGTTCATAAAAACAAATGTGCACTTCTAAACAAACTTTGCAAGTAGTTTGTACCAAATCAATAAATCATGTGATAGAAAAACGGTATCAATTTAAATATTTTTTACATCATAATATCAAATTATAATAAATTAGTGACTATAGAACGTTGATTTATAATATTAAAAATAGTTTTTAAACATTACAAGTTACTAAATTAATGTTTTTCTAATGTTCTGATTTATCAATCTACAATAATTTATTAGTTTTTCTATTTTTACTACTCCTAATAACATTATTTTAATCTACAAGGTGTTTTTATATCTAAAAAGCGTCTTAATTAGTGCACGTGATAAGTCATTCAACTGAAAACGAGTAATTTATTATCATTGAAAATGTAACATCATGAAACGTGTTTTGGGACTGATAAAACTTACAGTAATACGGGTAAAATGTATCGTTTTCTGTGTGTTGAAAAGTATGTTCTCAATCAACGCAAACAATAACAAAACGGCGTCCGGCGTCAACATAACCTATTGTAACCATCGTTTACAACCTCATAATCGCTTTATTACATCAATATCAGCTGTAAAGTACTTTAAAAAAGTTTGTAGTACAAAGTAAAGTGTTGTCGGACCCTCTGTTTTCGATGCGAGCAAAGTTTTGGGTCATAAATCGGCAATAAACTCACCTTAAGCCGGGCGGCCGCGGCTCGCCGACGGAACACGGCCACGCGCCATCAGTACAAACTTCTTCACAAATCTCACAGTTCGAAAAAGAGTTTGTGGAGTTTCACTCGTCACGTGTTTTGAATTGTGGCATGAGCGAAATACGTAATGTGTGCCAGCGCACGTGGCTCGGGAGATGTCAGGTGCGGTGTTGAGCACGTCGTGATGTTTATGGCGCGCTGAGTTACGCAACGCGTAGTCGCCGAGGCGCGCGTCACTTGAATGTGCCGACCGATGGTTTACGAGCGACGGCGCACCCCCGCCAAGCGACGCCACACGCCGCGGCGCCGCACTAAATCTGCGACCAGAAAAGGACACCACCCCCGTTAATCCGGCACACTTGACGTCCGAGAGACAACCTTAATCGCACCGATTAATTGAACCGTTCGAACTCGCGATAGAATTGTATCGGCAGCGGTCGCCTGTGGCACGGCCGGGCCGACCAAGTGCGGCCTCGTAAAGTTTCTTCGTGTATCGTTCGATGCACCAGACGTCGATGCTACACGATCGTTACGAATGTTGCTCTACTCAATATCACTAACGGTAGCACCCGACGCGAACCATGCACTAGTTCCTATCGTGCATATAATTCTTTATAACACTAACATTGTAAAATATTTCGTAATGAAGGACAATAATTTCCAATAAATCAGTAGAAATTCCAGACTCAATATTAGAATCGCTCCTTCGTACAGTCTACTGGTGATGTTGCAAGGAATATTGCGTAACACGGTACTATCAAAATAATTAAGCATTGAGTAATACGCATACGTGACTTTTGACTCAGAATTCTCAATGGATAAGCCCACTGCGAGTGTGTCAATAGGTGCATGTCTATGGACTTCATTTCTAAAATAAGAAAGATGATTGTAGTTACTGAGATAAACTTATCTTAGAATATATTTTTCAGAACAGTAGGAGTATTGTTTATCTGACTATCGTACACAACTTTGATTATAACCTAAAAATAGCTTTTTTTATTTTTTAATTATTGTTATCTGATTTAGAGTGATAAAGCTTCCAGTATTATTTGACTGAAATACAAATACGAAGAAAATAGATAATTAAACAATAGATAACTAATTGATTTCGATTTATAATCTCTCTAAGATTCAGAAGATTATGAGATAAAACTCACAACACACCTTTTTTTTTCTCAGTATACTAATGCAAAAATATGCTGGTTAGTTATTCAATCTGTTAATATTAGTCTTGAGTGTTGTAATAGAAAGTAAAGAAAGTATTATCAGCTGCTTATTTAAAAACAATATTTTTTTTCTTTTTTTAATTTCTAAGAACTCAACTAATTTACATAAACACAAAATCTTACAACTTTCTAAAGCATAAAACACTCAAACCAATTCAACTAACTTCACTAAAAATTTTAACTATACCTACTAAACAATTACCTAGAATCACAAAGAGATGGTAAAATCGAAATACAATTATCTACAATAGCATTCATTCCCAAATTTTGTACGCGTTGGGTCATTGGTTTGTACATCGTTCAGCCAACCAATGCGCGGGAAAGATTCCGCCGCCATTTTGTTTCCCCCGCCATTTTATCTCGCGAGACAGACACGGGCGTTAGTCTCATCTGTCAGTGTCAAGATGCTGTACCTATTTGTAGTTGTGTATAAATATAAGTGTGATGAGTTTTTTTGTGTCATATTGTGTGTATTTATTTTTTTATATTTTTGGTTAGTTTTTTATTTTTTCCTACATGTATTTTGTAACTTATTGTTTCTAATTATGAATTTGTTATATGTAAATAATATCACGTGTTAATGTCCATAGTAATACATGGATACCACACAGGTTTACTTCTACATTACCTGTCAGGTAAAGTTAAGCTGAGAAGTATGATAAACCTGTACAGTTGCACAACAAACATGTTCAGTTTAAGCTGCAGACTGTTTATCAGTGCATGTTATATAAAGGTTGTCAAATATCTCCCTTCCGCCTTTTTCGCGGCTATGTACAACGCGCTACAGAGCTCGTATCTGGCAATACCTTACCTTATTACCACCTGTTTCTGTCCATGGCAAACGCCCTTGATGGTGTAAAGTTGAACTCAAAAGAGGCTTGTGAAAAGTGGCTGTCCAAGTTCTTCGCACATAAGGAGGGGGGCTTCTACGAGGGAGGTATTATGAAGTTGCCGTCTAGATGGAAACAGATTATTGAACAAAACGGCGCATATTTGAACTAAATCCGATCACTGTAACACTTTTTATAAAGCATTGAACAAAGAGCAAAAAAGCGGAAGGGAGATATTTGACAACCTAATCTTTTCAGATCTACCATAATGCGTATGGCCTGTGTAAGACCATTTTAGGTATAGTTACTAAAGTTACTTTTCTATAACATATTGTGTTAGAAAAACTTGATCTTACTATTATAATCTTTTTATTTGGAATCTGAGAGTTGTTACTTAGCATTAAACTATTCCACTTTATTTTATTAAGCAGGAAGATATCCCTTTAAAAAAAAAAATCTCTCGATACTTTCCTCACCAAAACATTATAATATGAATAACTACGAGTATGTATGTACCAATAAAAATCTTAAAAGAAAATAAAAATTAAAAAAAAATGAAGATTTTATTTCCTTTGGCGTTAAATTAAAAAAAAAAACACGATACTTAATATAAAATTGTAAAAGGGTACCTAGTCATTTCAATTTTATTACATAAATTAACTGGAAAATAGCGCAGTCTCAAGTTTTATGGATTGTCATAAAATTACATTGTATTCATACATTGATACTCACTACCGAAATAGGTTATTCCTATTGAAGAAATACATAACAAAAAAGCGTTTTTCTAATTGAAAACTGTAGATAAATTTAAAACCATCATTTAAAACATATTGATTAAAATATCAATAAGTCGTGGTGGCCGAGTGGTTGAAGCGCTTGCCTTCCGTACGGGAGGTCGCGGGTTCAAAACCGCTTGCAGGCTTGTACCTCTAAATCTTGATATGAAAAGGATTTATGTGCAATTTTTCACAACACCACTGGCTAAAACCGTGAAGGAAAACATCGAGAGGAAACCTGAATATCGGAAAAGGGTTCTAAAAATCCTTTGAAGATATGTGAAGTCCCCAACCCGCATTAGGCAAGCGTGGTGGACTATGCCTAACCCCTCTTCGGAGGAGACCTGAGCTCAGCAGTGGGCAGTAATGGGTTGTTACAGTACAGTACAGATTGAAATATCAAAAAATCTCTCTATTAGTCAGGACATAGTTATGTCGGAGTGCTGAATACATCTACCAGTTAGTCGAGTTTCAGTATAGTGGTCTTCCGTAGTACCTTATCCAGAGTTTCATGCAAAGTCCTTAATAATAGTGAAATACAGACTCCATTGTCTCCAGACTCCGTCCATCGGTATACCCAACGACATAGTTTTACTAAACCCCATTGCGGGCTCCTACTTTCAGTTCATAACTTTTCTTATTATTTTATGTCATTGTTGTTTCTTTGTTTTATTGTTTAGTAATAATGTGTGTACCTTCGTTCTGAGGCTCTGCCTGAAAACCAACGCTGTATTAATCGCAGCAATATGCCGAGGCAGATTCCTTTTGGACACACAATCTATGTTAATTATATTTTGCTATTTATCTTGTGCTTTAAGTGTGATTAATAAAATTATTTTCTTTCTTTCTTTTCTTCTTTCTATAACCCTGGCTCACTAGCTAGATCCACTGATATACTTGGACTATCCAACATTTTCAATAAAACAAATAGTAATACTATCATAGTTAGCTTTGCTTCTCTTTACGAAAAATATAGATAGATAAATACTGCAACCACTGCATGAATATTGAATGACACTCTTCTAAGAGTGACTACAAATCTCACAGAAATTACTAAGAGTAAGACTTAAGATTATATAATCGATTTTTATCGGAAAGTGCCTCTAAGTAGGTAGGTAATATAAAAATGAGGCTCTAAAATATAGTCATAATGTTAAGTATTAAAGTTTAGTATTAAAGTGGCACCTGCTTCTAGTTATAATTGTATTACTGGTATTAAGATAGACTAATAGGATGAAGGTAATAAAACTTCAAAATTATGACTATGACTTGTCCTTCTTCAAACGAGGCTTGAGGAGGGTCCTTAAAGTTAAGTCGTAGGTAGCGACCCCTCAGTGTCCCCTGACATTGCAGAGGTTTATGAGCGACGGTAACCACTTCCTATCAGGTGGGCCGTTGGCTCGTCTGCCTACATGGCAATAAAAAAAATAATTACGATTAATCTTTAATTACCTAGAATCTTTGAAAATTACTATGCCTGAATAGTAATATTGATAAAGATCTCGATTAGTATGTCAAAGTACTGAATATAGGTACCTATGCGCATGCGCATAATATTTTATTTTCCGTTGTTATATGAAAATCGAAATTACGAAAAATATTGCCACGTGTTATGGTAAGCCGTAGGAGAGAACTCACTCTACCATTACAGAGGTGCATAAATAATGGTTAGGTACTTACGATCAGGTGACCTATTACCTAATGCATTGCATAGCATAAAAGAAGTATATAGTTATAAAATATTTATAGTTCTTAATTTTTTAGGAGGGACATATAATTGTACCTACATAGTATAATAACCCAGTTGAATTATTATTATTTTAATGATTTTTTTTGCTTTCAGTTATGATAATTTTCGATATTAATACATCCAAAACAAAACTGACATTGAATTATATATTTCAAGTAGAGCAACATGCGTAGCGTAACGCCAGCACAATTCGTCCACCACATTCCTCAGCACGTTTAAAGCATGCCCCGAACAGCTGATTTCCCCGTATATATTCCCATCTCCTTTATCGCCCTCTAAAACACATAATAAAACAGAGAAAACTATAGTTTATGCGCTCCCACCGGCGTTGCGCGGCGGCGTGCGTAACCTATATGCGGCCGTTTCGAGATTTACGATCTGGGAATTGCGTGTAAGAAAGAGATAAAACCATTAAACTCTCTACTGCCGTGAATTCAACGGAGCCACTCGCCGAGTCCAAGACTCGTGCAGTATATTTCAAAAACGCAGATACACTTTGAACAAACACACCAAAATTTCGTAAACTTTAGAAAAATGAGCTTTAAGGTTATTAGCACAAAAAACATGATATTAAAAGTTATTTTGAACACATGAAAAGTTTTGAGATTTATCTGAAAATCTTAGAGATACGCGGTTCTCAAATCGCATACTAGCTCATTTCGTTTTGTATGTGTGCGTAAATTAAACTATCCGCATGGGACCGATGAACGTTATAGCTTTCCCTTTTGTTTGGCTGAGTTATGGGTGTGTTAGAGCGAGAGGTCGTAAATCGCGGGTTGCGACCGAAGTGACATGTTTATGGGCGGAGATGTTGCCGCGTGCACCGCGGAGAGGGAACCCGGCAGTCTATAGCATGGCGTCGATGAAGTTGGCTTCTCTTATAATTAAAAAATCGCGATTTTTTATTTTTTTTTTATTTTAATTGCAATTGATTGCTCATTTGATGTCTATTATGATAATTTAAAAATTACTTTTCGAGGGATATTTAGCTAAAAAATATTATAAAAAAAACACAATTATAAGAATTTACGATTTTTCAAAGAAAAAAATAACGATTCCGCCTTCAATCCTCTAAACCCAAAAAATCATATCTACTAATCTAAAATTACTTAAAAACATTAAACTGAGAAACAGGCCCGCTAAAGCGTCGACCAAACAATAAATTCAATAGAATGGATCATTCTACAGGTGGCAAGGTGTAAACCTGCCCTTAATGAGTGTTGCCCTACGCTCGATAAATTACCGCGCATACTTCGCTCCACGTACAATATTCTAGATGTTTTAGTTAATTGTGTATAAAAATTTAGTAGAAACTGAAAGACTTAGTATTTCTTAGAAATGTTAAAATTTTTAAAATTTATTAATTAATTTAGGTACTGTAACAATGATGTCCGATAAGTACCTTAGTGTTATTGGAACGAAGTTCCTTATCGCGCGTTGTGAAAGGTAAAAAATTCCTACGAAAAGTTGTCACGACACTTTTTTGTTTTACATGATTATCGCTAGATGGCGCTGTGATCAAAATCTTTTAAAACACGTTCCTTATCGCACGTTACGTAAGGAAAAAAATATAAGATATCTTTTAATCGAAAGGAACTTCGTTCTATTCGGGTGTCCCAGGTCACCTCTCAAGTTTTTTTTAATACAAGTAGATAGCACATTAATGAACTTTAGGTGCAAAGAATTTGGTATAAAATGTAATAACGTAAAATTTCTACCCCAAAAATTGTGGTCCGTATGAAAAAATACTCAAAATTTGAACATGTGTCAAGCCATCTCTACATTGAAAAACCCTTATTGCAGAAGTCTATACGCTACGGTAACTACTTCCCATTGAGACAGCCGTTAACTCGTCTACTTACCAATAAAAAAATCTCCACTCAACTAGGAATATTATCTTTGACTTCTACACTTGATTTTGCATAAAATTCTTTAAGCACTCGAGGTTATCTAGGTACATCAATTACCTACACAATTACTAAACGCAACAACAATGCTGCAATATGCATGCTTGCATGTTACCATAGACCTTAATATAAAAATTGTTATTACTTAGGTAGGTACTATGCGAACGCGGATACTTTACTTAATTTCCTATTACCCACTAAATGGTTCACTCGGTGTGCGAAGAGCGTTGATGCCTGTGACACAGTTTAATTACTACTGCAGGCATCATCTTTTCATTAGTTAAGTCTTAATGTTATTTTATTTTAAGGTGCATCTATTTTATAAGTCTTATTTTGTTTAACCTAAGTTGTCAAATAAATAAATTTGAAATTGATTTGAAATATCGGGATCGCTCATTTCTTAAAGATAGTGGTAAGAACCCGTTTAGTAATTGTGTATGTAAGTAATGTTGATTTTGCATAGTTTTAAATATCAGGAAACTACATCTGTTTCTATTACAAGTACTTATCTCCCAAGTCACGGCGACTGCGCAGTTTCACTGTCCGAATATGTCACTTACGCATAGGTATATCTTGTGCATGGAAAAACCAGAGTGAAACAGTTTGTGTATTAGATTACCAGGTGATAAGTGCCACAACTTTCACAACATGACTATATTCTTCTTATTATCTAAGCTTTGCAGTTTCTATGACGCTCGTGTGAATCGCCGTTTAGCGTCGTGGGCTCCCGTACTATAAAGAGTACTTATTGCAAATAGTTATTGCGACTATCTTGAAATTAGACAGAAATGTAGGTATTGTCACTATTTTATCTACTTGGATATTATTTATGAAAAATTATGTTGATGTTAGTGAACTAGTAGCACAACCTATCTATAGATATTTAGTTGGTTTAATTTTTTATTTTTTTATCGCACCGTAGATAAACGAGCCTACGGCCCACCTGATGGTAAGCGGTCACCGTCGCTCATGAACCTCTGCAATGCCAGGGCAAAGAGGGGCCGTTATCTATCGCCTACCCATAAAAGACTTTTCTTAAACCTCGTTTAAAGAGGGACATGTCATAGCGCTCCGGGAACACCGCGGACGGGAGTCCATTCCAAATCGGAATGGTACGGGGCAAAAATGATCTTCTGAACCGAACTGTAAAAGAGCACAGCAGTTCCAAGTAAAGGTTGGTAGTCTAATATTGTATTTTCTTGTCTGAGAACAAGTATTTTAGCATTGCTTCAGTAACAAAAACTATTTTTTATAACTTCAGTTATTTTATTACTACCATTTGACTGAAATTATGACAAAAAAAATGATTTATTAATCCATAAAATGTACATCCAAAATATTGCTAAAAGAATAGCTACATTAAGCTTCAGACATGGAATACAAAAATAAACCACACAAAAATTACGATAGTCGCATTTCATTCGAACAACGGAACACTTTGCTAACACGCTAAAACCAAGGAAAACCTTTTCATATCCAACAATAGGCCGAGAATATCATAAATATTATTAATAACGCAATCCCGTACTAACTCTCATTGGGCTACAATAGAAAAACTCCGCTAGATGTAACCTATGCATTGCCATCTGTCTTTTTCCACAAAAGCCGGACATTATTGCTCGGTCCAAATACTAGTAAATCTTGGGTGGAGTAATATATTTTCGTTTTGCAATGCGGTCGGGATACGCAGAGCCGTCACTACGTAGCTTCTATTATTGTGATTCTGCAAAATAACTTTTCATTATGTTGAGTCTAGACTTTGCGTTTGATGTCTTGTTTGTTTGTCTTTAGTTGTTAGTAGTAAGTAAGAAAAGTTTTAAATACTTATTATCATAGAACTTGAACCCTTCGTTCGTATGGACGTACTTACTACCTTATATGGTGCAAAATGAGTGAAGAGTAAATACGAAATAATTTTGGATCACAACAAAGTTTTGAATAAGACTCCAAACATTACAGTTGTCGAGAAAGGTCGTGTTATACTTTATAACTTCAAACAGATTTAGATCTAATAAAATCCAGTTTACGACAGCATCAAACTTCAATTAATTTGCAAATTTTCGAAAACTACCGTGATACTGAATTTTGACACATTTTGTATTCAGAATACAAAAAGCTCGTCCACATTTAGAATGCACCCATAACTCACACGGTCACCTTCGTTTTCAATAATAAATCTCCGATACGAAATTCGTCAGAACCGACCCAAAAAAAAGAGCATCCATACCCCATTCTCAGTATTACGTAATATACACGCGTAATTTGAGAATGAGCCTCGTAAAGCAGCGTCAAAATATGTAAAGATTTTTATCTTTTCCGTAAAATGGCTTGGGAAAAAACATAAAGAAGGTGGTGTCACCTGATCTTGACAGGCGGGATTTAGTGCAGTCGGTGTGGCCGCGGCCTAAGGTCGACCGGAGTTATGATGCTGGAGTATAATTTAACTACAGGTAGGGCTGTCTTGTTGTTAAGTTTACCGAGAGCAACGTTTAAATATCTATTGTATCTATATTCAAAATAATAAATACCATTTCCATATTCAAATTTAGAACTTAAAAAATAATGTAAAGGTGATAATTAAGCTCAACCCTATGGCAAGGCAAGCAAGTCACACAATCCATCCATACTTCTGAGGCCTTCTTATTCTCTTATATAGATCCACTTTATAAGTATAATATTGTGTTTTGATTTAGATCGAAGTTTACTGATCTATTTGTTAATTTCAATATAACTTGATGCTAGTTTATTAAACTTCACGAACAATCATTTTTGTTATATATACTCATACCAAGTCTTTGTGAAAACAAAAGGTTACCCTACACACATAAGAAGATATAAAAGCAGTAAGAATAATGATCAGGCATGGATGAGTCACTTTTCACATCTCGTGCATTCTTTTGAAGTTTATTTTTGTCGACGCCATTTGATAAATTCATGTAAGTTAAACATGTATAGGTTTTAGTTTCATGTGTAAAATATATTTTGAAAATTATTGATAAATTATAGATTTTTAAGATAATAGATTCTCTATTTTATTTTACTTAAAAAGGGGTTTTGCATGAATGTTAGTTTAATTTTGGAACGAGTAGATATGTTGAAGGTTATTTTTTAATCTCTTTCCCTCATATCCCCGTGCTGGGTTCCGGCCTCAATCGGGGTTCGGACGCTGAGTGTGAGAGGTTGGAGGTTTTAGTGCGGTTCAACTCCCACATATCCGCCCCGCGGGTGAAAATCCGGTGATAACCTCCAACTAAAAAAAAAAACCTTAACAATTAACATTATTACTGTTTGTTTCCACAAATTATATTTAATTTAACTACATTAATATTACCAAATATACTCAAAAATCATACGTTTTTATTTTAAACAAGTTTCGTACAAAGAGGTAAGCTGCCAAGAATCAAATTAAAACGAGAAACCACTAAACCTTCTCATTACAACCAAAAGACATTAGTTAAAGGCGAGAAAAGAAATGCCTAGGCCTACGAACGTACCCAAAAACATCCGCTGAAGCAACCCTAAAAATACCCTATATCGCTCCAAACAATCAAACAAATGTAGTCCTTAAAATAATCACGATTAGGTTGAAATTTATCTACTTGGGATGTGGATATACGACTTTAAGGTACTAAACGATGAAAGCTCAAGTAAAGTGGAAAGAGTCTCCGAGAAAATTGGCACAAGTGGTTTTAGCTGGGACTGGCTAGGGCGGGGCGAAGGGTGGGGGACGAAATAAAGATTCGATAACATAGACGTGACAAGCATGAATATAAATATGTGCCAATCTGGTCAATTCTATAATAATTCGGTGATATTCCTAGAGTTGTTGCTGATTCTTTTTATTGCCATCTATTGCTTTTAATAAATAAGTTATGATTCAATCTAATTTTATGTCTCAAGATATCCTCACATTATATAATTATAATTAAACTTCAATATTTAATCATATTGGGTGCTAATTTTTGAATGTAATTTTAAAAAGCCTTCAAAATTATTTATTATACAATGTACGTAAGATAGTAAGTTTTTTAAGTACCTAAAGAGTTTATATGCTTGATGTGGTCCTCTGTAATTGAAGGTGGTGGCAGGTATCTAATATGTAATGTATTTTTAATTTGTTCTGTGTATGTGTTACCTTTGTTGAGGATCCAAATAAAATAAATAAATAAATTGCCATTTAGATGGACCAATCTGCGGGTCACCTGATCATAAGTAGTTAAGGTCTGTTATAGACTTCTTTAAAGACAGATAACACCTCCTCTTAAGGATTCTATGTAAGACTAATTTGGAGAAGGACAAGTCATATCGTCAACTAACCGTTCTACAGTGAAATTAGCATTTTTTTTCTCTCTGTTCGTAATAATAATACAAAGAAAAAAAATGTCCTACACTTGATGCGATGCAGCTGTTTTTTGGGAGGATAATAATGAATACAGTGGACGACTCTCTCTGCGATACAAAAATATACGAAATCACAATTTCATTTAAAATTATTATTGATGAGTACAAATCTCGGAGGTACAGAATATTATAGACATAGACATAACTTTATTTATGGCGGAAACAAACACATACATGTTATCAACTTACAAAATACATTATCAACTTTTTTCTAACATACCTCATGGTGGAATAATTGCATCTCTTTACATCATATTAAAGTAAGTGATAAAAATGACACCGTGTCAGTTTTATTGTAAAGAAACATCTTGAAATAAAAAAAAAAATATCTCATCTCAATATTTATTCTTTGTCACTCAGTATAGGGGTGGCCGTCGAATGTTCGCCCAGAGATAGGACTCGCAACAAGATGTATTGCTGCTTACGAAAAATTTTCAAGTCTCTTCTATCGGATTGGCTCCGAACGGAAAATAAGAGGGGACATCGCCAAATAAATGAACGCTGTAAATATCCCTATGACAATAATACAGGTCAGCAATAGATATCTTTCTTAAGATAGTAACGCATTATTAATGTAAGAAAAACACAGGAAAAAACAAGATTGATAGACGTAAGATAAAGTAATAGGCCGGGTTGTATAAGTTCTAAATTGTTGATGTGATTGAGACATCGACTGCTGATGAGAATTTTGATGGACTGTTATGGTCAGATAATTTTGATAAATCAACACTTGATAAACATCGTCAAAACTTTCACTTTGCTATAAAATATATTTATTATAGAGATGTATATTCAATGCCGTTCATTAAGTCGAGATGTCAAAACGTAATTTTATAATTATGTCGTAAGAATTCACTAAGATATAACGGTATTAAATAAACTTTACTAATAAGACAACAGTTTGTAAGTTCAATGTGTAGATATTCGAATTACCGGAGTATTAGATAGATTTGGGTAGGTTGGGGAAGTTCGGAACTGGAGCACATAAAGTTATCTATAATGAGAATACATTTACATAATATCTTTATTTACATCGAGAAAAAGAGCTAAATAAATCATTAACACTTTTATAATTAAATAAACAATATTGTTCTTCACCAGTTCAATTGACTTGATTGAAAACATCACTACGCAATTCAGTATAAACATCGCAATTTCCGTACCGCACCCCAATTTTAAAACGACTTAATCCAATTAAACACTACTCTAACAAACCAAAAAATTGATCCTCATGAAACTTTCATGAGCGAGATAAAACCAATTCAATTAAAATCCAAATCACACATTCCAAGGGAAACCGTCGCGGATTTTTCTTTTGCGATTTATTTCCCTCCCGAGGGGAGGGAGGGGTGCGACTTCATTTCGCTCGTGTCGTTTATCTTGAGAAACATAATTCAGGGACAAAGTCTCTGTCAACTTACTCCTATTCTTTCGCCTAAGCGCGAATGAGCCTATACTTTTTCTCTAGGTTTCGAGACCTATTCTTTGGGGAAATAAGTATTTTTGTGTCTTTTATTATTTCGATATTTATTGCTTTTAAGACGGTTTGGGACTAGAGATTGTGTTTTGCTGTGTGAAATATGAAGAGGGTAAAAGATGATTGCAAATTCGCGATCGTTCAATGAGTTCTTTTGCCTGGATTCAGTGTAAATCATAGTTTAACGATGTAACTAATTCAGCAAATGTGACTTAGTTTATTTTATTTACATTACTTTAATAGTCATTTAAAACATTGTATTATTTGTTAGAATAAAAATATGACCCAATCTGCAAATTCATTCTCTAATAATTATCACTCTTAAACAAGACAAACTACTGGTAAAAACTAAATCAGTTTTAAAACACTTATGATTGCAGCACTGCTCTAGCCAGATAATAAATTTACAACGTGCGCTCACCCACTGTTAATACAATCAAGTACAAAACGAAAGCACTTTGTGTCTTTAAATAAACGTATCTAAGGAACTAAGAAAAGTATTGAAGCATATTTCAGTCAGTAACCGAATGTAATGGGGATATGATATTGAGTGGGACGTTATCGGTCGTCTACCAGTCTACGGGTCGTAAATAACACGAATTCATTACTCCCCCACCGTCGAAGCTAGAGAAAAATGTTTTAATACCCAACGCATGCATGGTCATAGTACTGTGGTTTATTTTTTCTTAGTTGTCAATTTTGAGTTCGTAAATCGCGTTGATAACAGTTTCGATGCGTACTTATTATTGTATAGGTACTCTGTAGCTTCATATGTGTAAATTGTTGAGTCAATAACATAAAGATCCTGATATAAAGTGAAGTCTGTAATATTATTTAAAGCTTCCATTTTCAAAGCTATAATTTATTTTGTTGAAAGCTAAATAATGAACTAAGTATACTACAAATTCGCATACCTATACTAAAATAAAACTCCAGTTGCGCTATTACTCTAAAGTCAGCTACCTATACTTCTTTTCGCAACTAAAGTTAATAAATGTTCGCAACAGTAACAGATCATACTTCTCAGTTTGTTTTGCTTGCATCCGATTCAACCACGCACGCCTCCGAATCATCCGATCCGTACAAACAATACGTCATTTGACGCAATAACGGTCAAACAATAAATATCGCTTTGCGCAGACAACACGCGCAAAGTAATATATGAAGTTAAGAATAAATAGGCAATTTAGTTCGGGACTCACGTTCGGCCGAATATTGCAGACGACGAACGAATTTCCATATCGTATCGCGATTCGTGGGGTGCGTTTATGGGGTAAAAATTAAGTCGCCGAACGCATTTACGGGTTGATTTTCAATTGGATAGTAAATGGACGTATCTTTTTTGCGGAATTAGGAAAGATGAGGCACTCCGATTTGGTTGTTGAAAGGTTTTTGTCACGCTAATTTAGGGCGATTAATTTAGTGATTTCGAAATCAATGTTGATGTTTTAATGTAGAGTTCGTAGGGAAATAGGGAGGGGAAGAGTTCTACTGCAATTCAAAAGATTTTTTATTTTCATTAATTACTATTATATCGACCAAATACGTTAAGAAGGACCACTTTATAAAGTAAAGTCAAATTTACAATGAACTTCCTCAACGTTTTTGTAACGATTAATCTTGGAGCTTATTAACACAGTCCCAATATTTTCGATCACCAAACCCATTCAAAAACTAGTTTAACATATTAAAAAAACAAACTGATTACTACAATTCCAATATCGCCTCGTTACGTAAAATTCACAGTCCTCAATCTTCTCGATCCGGCGACGTAAATTTGCAAAGTACAATCGTATGGAAAAAAGATCCACGGCGTATAAATCGCGCGGTAAAACCAGATAGATATAACAGAAGCCTGCGTTAAATCTCTTTAACTGGAGGAGGTACTGAGTAAACGGATATGTAAAAAGTATTTGTATAATTGGCTTTTGTACGTCGTGTAGAAATACCTGATTGTGTTTTGTTAGATTAAACGGCTTTTTGCAAACGCAGATAGATATTCTTTACCGTCACTCATGTACCTCACATGTCATGTCATGTCATGTACAATTCAAAATAAACCACTACCCGTAACCTAAGTAGAAACTTCTGTTAAGCAGTTTTGGAGGATCGTTTCAATAATAATTTACAGTGATTTTTCGGGTATTAGCCCACCTCTCACTCCCACCACTGTAACTCCTGTGTAGTCAGGATCCACAGCGGCGACCATCGTAATGACTCTGAGCAGTGAAGCCTAGGAAAACCCGAGGGAAAGCTAACTTGTCTTGGACCCCGCAACGAATTAAATCAGAAAATGATAGAAGTAGGAAGAATTTACAGTGATTGGGAACAATTGATGATGTTGCTACTGTAGTTTGGAACCGTAAATGAATGATTACGTAGGTTTTTCCATTAGTAACCTTAGATTTAACGATCAACTAGAACATTGAACATACAATAGAATTCTTTATTATCATTGACAATAGCTTTCATTAACTGTGGACATTCTGTATTTCAGAAAACGTTTTTTAATGAATTATATCCTCAACATATTCTTAGCATAATGTAGGCTGTATGTACAGCTTAATTAGCAAGTAGCATTTTCTTATTTTATGTACATAGGGATTAGTTCGTAATAGGTACATAATTTGGAGCCTAGATATTGTGGGTACAGTGGACTTATGGTCAAAGGGAGACCTCCGACCGGGTGAGGTAGTGTATGCCCGGTCAGGCCGAAGCCCACTGTAGTAGATTTCAGATGTCGTATATATGCGAAGATTGCAAATGTTGTAACCGCGATTTAGGATCTCGCACGCTATTATTGGTCGCCAAAATATCAATAACAGTTGTACCAATTATAGTAGTCTTTCAAATCTAAAAGTAAAACGGTTCATATATTTCATTTGTGAAGGTTTGACTTAGACTACCTGTTAAAAACTAAAACCTTGAAGTGTAAAGTACACCCCGCGCCCAAGGCACAGCCTCCCTCCGAGCGAACCAAAATGTGGCTTTAAAAATTTGGAACACAATCCGGCTATTTGTCTTTCGAACGTCTCATATAAATCAAGGAATAAAGCAGCCAACAATGCTTTATGGCCGAAAAAAAGTACCTATATAAGACGGGGGAAAGCATACAAGCATATACATTATGAATGTTAGTGTTGCGTAAGAGATAGCTCTGTTTAAACGTTTCGTAACAGACAGGTTGTGGAAAGTCAAGTGTAGCGGAACTTTTTGTGTTTACCGTAAAATGCAAAGCGAGTTTCATAAAATATGAGTATTTTATGAATCGAGAATTTCATGGTGAACACGTCCCAAAATGTAGTACCTGCTTAACATTGTTATACAATGATTTTTTACAAATTCAATTCCGTTTTCAACCTTATAACTGTAGATATCTACTGTTGTTTTAATAAAAATGCTTATGAAGATGTTTAAGTCAATAGAAATGATATATTAATCAACCAAAAGCTTTGACTAAAATAACATTTACATCTACGTTAGATGAATGTTAATTAATATACCATCATAACATTCGTTTTGATATGCAAATTTATGTATAAATTATGACAAAAACGCATATTCGGCGGCCATTTTAATAACATACATCGTTATTTAACGAGCGTCACACACGTCGGCACTACGCGACGCATTCACAGAATTATTGCCTTGTAAACCACTATATCACTTAAAATTTACGACAACCTGTATATGATAGATTTTCAATCCGGACTCCGTGATATATAGCGAAAAACGTTCCGCTGTCAAAATAGAGAAATAAATAAAACAGCGACAACCAATTAATAACTCGTAAAGTGTCAATGTGTACAATAAAAAACTTTGGCGGGATAAAAAGGGGCAGAAAAAGGCGCCCACAATGAACGGGATGAGGAGAGAAACGCCTGTAAAATGCTCCGATATCGACCATAAATTTGGACGGATTCAAAACAAATCGCCCTTATTCATTACACATATGACTTATGACCAATATTTTATGCACTTTAGGACACAAAGCGAATAGAAACTATTCGAAATACAAAAATAACAATGTAAGTGTTTTGGTTCATTAGTCACGTTTCAGTTTGTTAAAGAATTGTGTGTAGACAAAAAACTGTTAATCGTTGCTTTGAAAAACATTTTTTTTGCGTCTAATAGACCGTGAATATTTTACTTATGTAGAGAATTAACTATATAGATAAATTTATTGCGATACTTTAAATTGCTAAGTATTATTTTAACGTGAAATAGAGTGGAAAATTGTTATATTATAACATAACAAAGTTTTTTTAAAAGCATACAGTATTTTGGACATATGTTTGTTCAATATATTGTAAGTACTATTCATTCGTTACTAATACACTTTTATTGTTAGAAATGAAAAGGTTCAATGATAAATAATACATGCTTTCCAAATTACTAATAGAAGAGATACAAAGTAGAGTTTAACTACTAAAGTAATGATTTATACAACTGGACTATTTTGAGTCAAACTTAATCGAATGTAATTTGAGCAAGTATTGATAAACAAAATATTCACAAATCGAGTTTCACAAATTTAAATTTCGAAATTCGATTCCTTTACCCTTGATCAAACATCGAATCACATCCAAGTAAGAAATAAATCTCCTTTAAAAGTGTGATCAGATGTACAAAAACTGGGATCACACTAAAAACGTATGCAAAATGATAAATACCTCGGTTTTCAAGGAGGTTATTTATGACATGATAATGTATTGTGGCCTTAAATTTTATCAGATTTTGTCCGGTTGTGCATCCTAAATGTGGTTTCGAGTTGACGTGAGACAAATATCCCTACATGTTTTGTTTGCGAAGGTTCTGTTTTTCCGTTAATATGATAAGTGTATTTAGATTTCAAAATTGATAGGAGAGTGTGATTTGAAATAAACAAATAAATGAAAATGGCGTTGAATTGTTCTTTTACTTTGGTTCTATTAAAAAGATTGATATGTAGAGACAAACCCTACGTTTATAATAAGCCTTTAAGCATACGCAATATAATTGTCAATATATCAATATCAGCAACATAATATTGTCACAATCAACTATATTTTTTGTAATATGGACAGTGAATTTGAGCTAGAATAGATGAAGGCCTGTAATGCTATAGTTACAATACAATTCGTATCAATAGCGATACAATTTTCGATATATAAAGTATTTTAAAATAATTTGAAATTAAATGAAATTGTTTATTTACCATTGCAAATTACATCAATCATTGGTGTACAGTGGATCCCACTAATAGCTTACGTTGACGATCGACGAATGACGAAATTGACAATTCTAAAAATATACACTAAAATATCAATAAGGTGATGTTACACATGAACCACCTTCAGCAAAATTTAAATCGAGAATCGATCTTAGCACGTAACTTAAATTAGACAAGAAGAATTATTCTCCAATCTCTTTTATTCCGACCACAAATCACGTGGCTCCTTTGGAAGTAATTGAAAATACATTACGCAACCAAATTAAAGTGGAAAGTGGAACAAGTTAGCAGGGCGGCGGCAGGTGGAGCGACATCTCCCACCCGCGGAATGTTTTGGCATAAAATATTGCTTCAATTATTTACGTGAAAGATTTATGGCACTTAGAAAAGTGCGCCGAGAAAAAACCGGGAGCGACGTGTGCACGAAAAGTGTTTTTCTTTGGCAACTTATAATGGGTATGAGTAGGAAAAGTTTTTTTTGAATCACTTTCCTATGGTAATTTGTTTTGGGTGCGTTTACAAAGATATTAGTTGTTCTTTATTAGTCGACGAAGTATGGAATTATGTATAAGATGCTGTCTTATTTCCTGTTCGCGTGTAATATATTTAGTATTTTTTGGTATAAGTAGATGAGGAAATTCTGAGGGGACGTTGTGTTTATAATAGTAATCTACGATTAACTTTTAATTATATTGTCGAAACTTCTAACCACAACATTCTGTACTGTACTGTAACAACCTATTACTGCCCACTGCTGAGCTCAGGTCTCCTCCGAAGACGGGTTAGGTATAGTCCACCACGCTTGCCTAATGCGGATTGGGGGCTTAACATATCTTCAAGGGTTTTTTAGAACCCTTTTCAGATATGCAGTATGTCACAACATTCATAATATTTAAATTCATAAATTTTAAAGTTATTATTCCTGACCAAATTAAAGACTTTTTTATGCACTTTCAAAACGATGACTTCTTGATCAGTCTTTGATGAAATTATCTGAACATGGAACATCTCGGAAAACAATCATACCGCAGACAATGTATTAAAGATTCAATCCTAAGTGACCTTCCATATCATCATAATGTTGCCATAATATTTTGATATAAAAATATTAATATTTTATCAAAATTCAAATCGGAGCCTCAAAGAAAGGTCCGTGTTCCCTTAACGCTTATGTTATTCTCCCTGAGGTTTGAGAACTTAGTTCTTGAGTTCTTAGTCTTCGGAGGTGGTGACATTGTAGTAGTCCATTATTGACTGTCACGATCTACCACCAAGTGGGTTGTATGCTCACCTTAATAAAAGAAAACTGTAGGTATATGAACCGAATACTTTACAATACAACGAACGAACGAATAAGACAACGAAGAAAATTCAAACACCAGTTTACGCGTATCATATTATCCAATTAAACGGAACCCAGGTGGGTTTCTAAGGTATCACGTTTAACTAAACACCAAGACGAACTCGCAAACAATGTTAAGTATATAATATAACAAGTCACATGATGCGTGTGTTTATTTTTCATTTACGTACGGGGGCAGGCAAACAACCACGTAAGTTATTATATGAACAGATTCTTGTGTTGTTTTTGCTCTATTATGCGTTTTAGTTGATAAGTATGAGTAATGTAGGAGTCATTGCTATTGTAGTAGTTATTTTCAGTAAAGAAATTTGTGATAAGTGTCATTAAATTACATAAAAGCACAATAATAGAGCCCGCACCTTAAATGTAAATAGAACTAGGGTTAAAATTTTTCACACTAAGAAGTAAGTACTATAGATAGTTAGAATAAATAGTAATAACATTAATTGAGTTTCTTTGAGTATCTTATTAGTTAATTTAAACTTGATATTCAAATAGCAGGATGCAGACAGCACAAGACCGGTCGTTATGAAATGGTTTGGTGGAGGCATATGTCCAACATTGAACGTCTACACCTATGTCCAACAGAGGACAGATTGATGATGACGATTAAATATTGATCTGAACCACAACTTCCCTTTCCGCTCCAGCGATACAGATAACGTCAATATCTGCAAGTTTACTATTTAAAAAATAATTTACCTTATACATACAACAATTTGAAGTATAAAATGTACCCACAAAACATTTTTGCTTTACGTCTGCGTGATAATCTACAGTAAAAAATTAATTGAATCCGGCCGGCGCAGATGGGACACCTTATTGTGTTTCACCGGCACATTTTCTCCGCGAATTTCGCCTATTCACTTAAGGACATATCTTTTGAACGTACCGTGGAAGGCACTGTTTTAACGTTTTATGACTGTCACAATCTTTTGTCTGCTTAATAGAATGTTAGGGAGGAATTGTGCTTGTGAGGTCTGTAGCGTGAAATATAATGACGTATTAAAGTTAAAAAAATATGGTATTTTTTGTGTTTTATATTCAGAATTAGGTGACTCCAGCAACTATGTCTATGGAATAAAGGGAGAAATGTATATATTTAAAACTATTAAAACTTGAGAGGTGTCAAGGGACACCCGGATGGAACGAAGTTCCTTTCGATTAATTAGTGAGGGAATTGAAAAAAAATTTTTTTTTAAGTTTTAATAATTACTTAGCTTAAAATAATAGATGCTTAGTAATAGATGCTTAGCTTTCTATAAGAGAGAGAGACAGACGTTTTAAAAATAAATATTTTGATCACAGCGCCATCTAGCATTAATCATATAAAACAAAATAAGGAATTGTTTTATAAAATATTTTAATCACAGCGCCATCTAGCGATAATCATCTAAGACAAAAAAGTGACAACTTTGCATAAGAATTTTCGTCTAGCCCCTTTTCGATAACGCGCGATAAGGAACTTCGTTCCAATAACCTATGACACCCATTAGCAAAAACATTTCCCATTAGGAAAAAATATAAATTGGTTTAGTAGGTTCATAAAAAAATACCTCTTATAACGTCACAAACATCACGACATTACCTCTTTATAATATTGGTTTATTATACATTAAATACACTACACTAAATAAAAGCTTCAGTTTTGTGTATTTTTTTGTTCTAAATATCCATATATTTAGAACAAAAACTCTTTTATTTTATACTCCTTTTTAATTTTCAACTTTAATATTCATCACACCATTCTTGATTCATAAAAATATTACTACAATTAAATTAACATCAAAAAAATAATACAACATAGTAAACACGTCGATACTCATCTAAATGTTCGACGTAAATTTCATAATTACAAGATAATTAAAAAAAAATGTTAAACGTTAACAAATGACTATCGTTAACAATTTTTACTCATTACGCGAAACGATCTTACACAGTGCAAATATGATAAGCATCGGACGTACTTTACACCGGAGCGGGTGTTAAATTATAGTCGGAGAGCCGGCAGACCTTTTTAGTTAAGTATCACATACAAAATAATATTTGGAATATTAGAAAAGCTATATTCATGTTGGGCTGTTCCTTATATATTTAACGATAGTTTTGTGATTCGTCAATTTATATAGTGAAAACCATCGTGGAAATTGGGTCAAAATGGCGCTTGTTGTTCCTACACATGTTCTACTCGTATGGTATTGTACTTCATGTTAAGTTTTTTTTTTATTGCCGTGTAGGCAGACGAGCCAACGGGCTACCTGATAGTAAGTGGTCACCGTTGCTCATGAACCTCTGCAATGTCAGGGGACACTGAGGGGTCGCTACCTACGACCTAACTCTAAGGACCCTCCTCAAGCCTCGTTTGAAGAAGGACAAGTCATAGCATAGTAGCTTATATCGGGACTTTTATTAGTTTTATTTTTGCACAGAATAAATTAAATACTCCCATATTCACATGGTGAGTGAGGCGTGTAAAATAGGAACTAGACTAACAAGTTGTGCTAAGCTAGTTCAAATATTTCATTGAACGATAGTTGATAGGCATTACTAAAACGTGACTTTGTAAACATTCAGCAACCACTTATGTCTGGTTACTTATCTTTGATGTAAATATAAAAGATAAACAATTTTTCAAACTACCTTAAAAAGACTTATAACTATCCAAAAATGACTGCCAGCTCTCTTACTATAACGAGGCGAGGACAACAAAGAAAAAACTGTGCGTTTCCCGTTTTAATATAATTTGTTAATGATAAATAAACTCATAAATCGGAGTGTGAGCGCGCTCGCGAATTTGTTTACAGCAGATTCGCATTTAAGATATCGTAGCCGCATTGTCGCTAATCTCCTAACAACTTTGAATGGGAAAATTTTAAATCCGACATTTTACGGGCCCGTAATGAAGAATAATAAGATTTTTTGCGCTTTGTTTACGAGCTTGGTTGCATCTGTGTTTGTGTTAATAGTGTTTAAGTAAACTTTTAGATTTGGAACTTAAAATAGTACATCTACAACGAATGGTATTCATTTAAATTTATTATAGGTCCAACTTATCCTCTTAACAGTTTGATGGTTTATAAAATCAGATTGAGTACGATAATTTGCCGAAAAAATCAAATCAATTTTTGTGCGTTGCTACTTTAAAGTCTGAATAGTAGCTATCAATGTCTATAAACGTTGAATGGTTCGTGAGCAATGGTAACCACTTGACATTACTACCTCACCATTCATAACCATAAAAAATTGAAGAACCGAAATAGAATTCTTTTAATACAATTCCTCCCCTTGACCTTACCGTTCCTGCAACAGGAATTTAGAAACTCATACACATTTCAAATTAGGGATTCCTTTAAGACGAATTACGGATGGCGGGCATCCTCAGCGCCCTTAAGGCATTATGCTAAGGCACGTACCCGAATGTTTTCACGTACCACCCCTCTCATCTCGGGCCAACCCCCAGATATAATATATCCTGCAAACTTAACATATATTTGTATCGTAAATCCTTTTAATGTATAGCTCTATTTTTGTTGCTCTGCTTCAAATTTAAACGCGCTTTAGTACAGATTTGGTGGATTGTTGACTGAATTAAATTTTCGCAGATTGTTTGTTAGAATTTTAATGAAAAAAAGTTAAGTACCTACTACGTACTAAAATAAAACTTATTATGAATTTTTAATTCAGAACATCTCGCTAATTATTATCGATTTCGAAGTAGAACTGTATACATATGTACTGTAACAACCCATTACTGCCCACTGCTGAGCTCAGGTCTCCTCCGAAGAGGGGTTAGGTATTTTTTTTTTATATTAAGATTTAGAGGTCCAAGCCGGCCGGTTTTGAACTCGCGACCTCCCATACGGAAGGCAAGCGCTTCAACCACTCGGCCACCACGACTATACTTATGTAATTAAAACTAAATGAGCTACTTACCTATAATTTAGCTTGAGACTTTATTGTAGCTTTAGCTGATGCTAAAACTATCTACAATTTCAGTAATCGATTCACACAAAACTCCAACACTAGTCGAACTATAATTTACAAAGACTAAAAGACACATTGCAGACGATACGTAATGCGAAAATAGGCAGGCTTTACTCGTATTTGACATCGTGGATAAATTGATATTTATAAGTCGAAGGGCCAAGGATACGTTTAAAGGGATTCCCTTTATTGCTGTATCGGCCCGGTTCCTGTCTTGCCTCAGGTTATTATGAAATATATGGAGTTAACTTGAAAACGTCGAAGGTATATTTATTGGGAGAGCGGTGGAATTATCGGAGGAACCGGATGTGAGGGAAGCCATTATTATCCTTTTTATTGGTATAATATTTAATTTTGGACCTTTAGCTAGTCCTCGATAGTAGTTGTTACATATAAATCGGGAAATTATTTAGTGTGTAGTTTTTTTGGTTGGTGTTCGTTTTTATTTTGACAATTTATTTAGCAAAGACTTTTAAAGTAATATAGTATTTGAAGCATCCATTTTACGTCACATTCACTTCACTATCATCTCTAATTCAAAATTAAATCTAGATGTGGGTATTTAGATTGGGGGTGGGGATAAATGTGGAAGTGTTATAGAATGACTATTATTTTCATTATGTAGGTTTCGTGAGTAGTTAGATACCTACACTAATTTTAGTGTTTTATAGAATAGACTTACGAGGCTCTTGGTATTGGCAACAAAACAAACATTGATGAAAAAAAAATGCCATCAAGATACAGAGAAAAGATAATTTCAAATCAAATCAAAAAACATTTATTATTTCAATTTAAAAATCATTTCTTTCAATTTATTTCTTCTTAAATAAATTTCTAACCGTAATATCTTATTATTTACACACTCATAATATCATTTATAATGCTAAAACAATGAATTATACAAGTTTTCGAGGAATGTGAGAGAGTAAAACCACGTATAAATAATTGTGATCGGCTGCAAGTTTCAGGGCGGGTCAGAGGTGCTTCGCGGGGCGGGGGACGACCCGCAATTATCGGGAACAATCATATACTATTATACTGGATGTACCGTGAACTATTTAGTAATTCATATTGAAATACAGCAATAACTATACTAAACTTGTCCTTCTTCAAAAGAGGCTTGAAGAGAGTCCTTAAGGATAGGCCGTACGTAGCGGCCCTGCAGTGTCCCTTGACAGTGCAGAGGTCCATGAGCAACGGTAACCGCTTACGGTCAGGTGGGCCGTTAGCTCGTCTGCTTATAGGCAATAAAAAAATGTAAAGCTAAAAGGTTGTTTGTTTGATCGTAAATCGCTCGACTTCCACCCATCCCACAAAAGGAGTATATGGGAGTGAAACCGAACTAAAACCTTCGCACACCCTCAGTGCCCGGACTCTGGCTGAAGACAGAACCCAGCACTAAATTGGACGGAGTGACGCGACAGGTTTCACGCATTGTATAACTGTTACAAGAAACTCAAATCCGATATTCGAGTTGGTTGTAAGGGTGTAGGTGAAAAAGGAGTATGCTCATCATCAAAAATCAAAATGTTACATCGAACAAACTATAGTACAAGAGTCACTTCCAGTACAAAGCCCATAAATCTCTGTACGGTAGCGTCACCCGCACTAGATAAAGTAAAGGCCCGGAGCTACGTCACCCAGCCTGATTTATGCAGCAACCCTTAACCAAGATTACGATGACCGCCATCCACTTGCTTAGCTTTGTTCTCTTACATGTGATACGTATAATTAAGCAATAACTTAAACGTAGAGCCTTTAATGGATTGCTTTTAAATGAACTTAAGTGTAAACTAATTTCTGTAATTGGGGAAATTAAAATGCTATGTGTCTTTCTACTGAGTTGGTAAATGTGATATCCATGTTCAATTCCATTGAAGATTTTTATACAATTTAAATACTAGTGAACGGGATATCGTCTGTATAACATTATATGGAATAAATGAATGAACTGTCGTCTGTTTTGTTAAAATATGGTACCTTTAAGATGTAGAATACTATTAAGACTTTTACTAGTCCCTTTGGTAGTTCCTACTTAATAAATTTGAACAACATTTTAGAAAATTAACTTTAAATTTTACCATGACACAACGAAAATTTACATCCAATTTTCATTTAAATTTCCACTGAAAAAGCGGTACGTTAAAAAGAACAAACGAAAAACGGCGCTTTCCCGACTTCTCGTTTACAAAATAAGAGTAATGTGTTTGAATTTGATTATAAAGATCCAGCGGGATTTATGCACGGAGCCGTTTCAAAGGGTGTGTATTTATTAAAATGCTAATTTTCTGTGCTCTCGTCGGCGGCGAGGCTTTAGATACTCTCTCGCTATCTGAACTCCGCACGCTTTGTATACGCTCCGTAGATTTATTCCATACGTTGGGTACTTACTAATGAACTGTGTCTCACTAGTTCGCAGTCGAGGTGTTTGTGAGTTAGGTTTTGCGACTGGTCTGAATATTTTGCCTAAATATAAACTAGGCCAGCGTTAAATGAATGAGGAATTGCAAATATTCATGCGTGATGAGGTGCTCGTTGCACGTTATGTATGCTCGTTTATGTTTTTCAATAAAATAGGAAGATATTTTAGAAAATAATTTACTACTTATTTTTGAAGGCAACATCGTAAAGGGAACTAAAAAAGTCGGAGCGAACAATGGCATTTCTTTACCATCCTTTTTGAATAGCGTATTCGATATACCTAATGTCAGATGCCGTTTAGTAAAGAATCATTAATTCTTTTATATTCATCGATTTAACAAATCCAACTCGAAATTTCGAAATCACTAAACGAGAACCAAAGGTATCAGAAAATGATACATGACCAAAGGGTAAGGGCAAACGCGCAAGGGGCCACTGAAAACGCAAATTCAATCATGGAAGATTAGAGGACCCTTAATATTTTAATGGGTGACCACTGCCCGCTAACGAGGAATCGATCCTCCCCCCAGAAACAAAATACATACTTTATACCAATATATCTCATCTCAGCTAATTGGGGTCGCTTAATATGGCTTACCGCGTTAAGTACGTAATTTATTTCCTTCTCGCTTAAGAGTTATGTCCGGCTGGCTTATTATATATTACTAGATAGGTGTGATAAACTTTTGGACTTTTAATTAGACGGTTTTCGTGTCTTACTTTGACTTCGGCTTGAAGAGAGGCCTTAACGAGAGGAGGATGTAGTTGTCTCGTAATGTTTCTCAACATTGCAAAGGTGTATTAGTGATCGTCTTACTTACGATCAGGTGGTCCGCTACTCTTGGTGACTGGTTGGCATAACTTTGATTGCAAAAGTTTAAGATATTTTTCTTCAAGTCATAATATTTAACAAGACTAGGTATTGATCTTATGAAGGTTCTATGAAGTCATTCTATGAACTCATACAGATGAAATCTCTAATAGGATTAAGTGTATGTAAATTGTTGGGTGTGACTTACAAAATAAATAAAAGACATGAGACCTATATATTACTATATAATATCATATCTTATGTACTCATTTTATTCATTGTAGTTTCTATCGCGTTTTATACATTTACAATATTATGTACTGTTAAGCTTCATTGTATTTAATAACACTATAAACAGTATATATTCTACTACTGCTGAAAGTGGAAACCGAACTATATTTTGGCTTAGTATCTTTGAGTCCGTGTATTTGTCTCACTTGATATTGACGAATCGTCCCCAGTCTTGGTGGACGAGGTCCATGGGAAAAAAAAGACGAAGAAGAAGACCTATATAGCAGGAATTTTGATGGCCATAGTCTGATAATCATAATGAAATAATGTAAAGATCAATGCGATTTTGTAATAGGTACATACAATATATTTACAGTATGTAGTAAACGTAAACAGTAGGTATGTAAATAAAAAAAAAATACAATCAAATTTAATGAAGAACAAAAAATAAATTGCAATTATATTAAGATCAACAAATCAAACTAAAACAAGTTCGATACTAAATTAATTGGATTCGAATAATTATTTAAATCTCTTCTTCTCAGACGAGTCACTAACTCACACCGAATCGACCGCACACAATCTTAGCAAGCCATCTTTACGCCTTAACGCTGACATTAACAACACAATTAAAAAGTCCATCAATAAGTGCACAATATCTTATTTACTAAAATGCAAACGACTTTCGACCTTATAGTTTAGAATTAAGAGTGGATTTAAATGAAGTGACGGATAATTGCTTGGACACAATAAAGTTGATCTACAGAAAGTTTAGTTTGCTCAGTTTGCAAGTGAAATTGTATTTAAAAGTGATGCAATTCATTTTCAGCCAATTATTCTACTTTACCACATCACTTACTTCTAGTTTAAAGAAAATTAAAGTACAGCTCTCCAAACATGAAAATGACGAGAAAAAAAAAAACAATAAATTTTATCGGATTATTGGATTGGTACAGATATTTTTCAAAATATTTATAATTCCAAAAATTTATAGAATTTTTAAACGAATTAAACTACGATTTGACGTTAAAAACAACAAAAGATTGCCATGTTTAATTTTATTTACACTCCTTTTATTTATGAATGGCATCTATTCACTATAGCGATTTAAGGTTCATCTCAAAATCATAAATTAAAATTAAAGAGTGCATTCTATTAGTTCAATCCGTTTTGAACATACAACGTTTTTACATTTTATTTTGTATTCAAACTTTTTTGTTTCGCTTTTCTTCTTATCCATGTCGCGTTTTATTTTACTTTTATTTTATATCAATTTATTGTATTCTATAAATGCAATAAATAAATGAATTATTAAATTGTGGTTTCTATAATATCCCAACGCTATTTAATAAAAATAATATCAAGCCTTCTGTAGTCTCACACTTACTGTGACAACAACTTGTCCTAAAGCTACACACGCGAGCCAGCATCTCAATAAGGGCTGAAAAACAAAAACTCGAACTTAAACCTCGTTTAACATGCAAATTTGAGAGTATCCTGGACAGAACGGATTCGATACTTAATTACTTGCTTAATCGTCCAATCTTTGAAGTGGGTGTTGCCTGAATTTCGGTTCGCGTGTCACGAAGCCTTCGGTAGCGCTCTTTATAAGATAAAATACCTTTTTTACGAGTGAAATTAGAACGAAAGTGATAGCGATGATAAATTGTTTGTTTATTTTTGGAACTTAAATTTGAGTAATTAAGATTGTGGTATTGTTTTTCTTTAGTAAATTGTTTCTTCGTGCTATTTATTGTGTTGGTTGTGATGTTTGTTTAGAAATAAACAATGATTATTTGAGATGCGATACGTGGAATTTACAAACAATTTATTTCATTATTTTACACTAGGCGAACTGCTTTGCAAAGGGAGGCAGTTTTTTCATTAAATTTTATTATTTATGATGATGATATGCCTATGACACACACAAATGCATATTACCTTCCTTTTAGTAAAACGATTTTCGAAATCAATTCAATTGATCCAAAGATTACCTCTGACAAAGTCACAAACATCACATTACCTCATGTAATAATATGAGTATCAAGATACTTACCTACAAAGTTACCTCAAGCATCAATACAATCATTAAATACCGTATCATTCAGTAGCCAGATCCGATCAGTTTAAAGTAAGTACGTTCGAATAGGAAGACCGGAGCATCAGATAAAATCACGAAACCTCCAGCTTCATGTTTTCGCATCAGATCGTGAATTCGCGTGCATGTTTTATCTGATTTGTCAGCCAACATGTTGTGGAATTGTGGAACTACCGTGTGAAAATAAACCACCAATAATAATACAGATATATACATAACAAGAGTAAGTGACACCGAAGGTTTTAGAAAAGAAACACCTCTATATTTGCAAAATATTGGTCGAATAGTTTCCAAACCAGGAATTAAAGAGGTATTTTCATGCATTTTTAACGGGTTCTTACCGCGATATTTAATTAATTGAGTTGTCTCGATATTTCAACGTTGTTGCAAACGTCATGATCACGAGAAGACTGGATACTGCGGGTCGATTTAAGAGCAAACAAATCTGTCTACCCTCTTTCTCGTTCGCTTTTGGGTGGTACCACTGGAACTCGAACTCACATCACGACACACCACACTCACTGTATCTACAAGACTCTCTAAGAACGCGTTAAAAATGCATGCAAGTATTATAGAAAATCGCGAGTGTCTGAATAAGTTTAAAAAGGTATGTTATTTGTTTAGTGACTGGGATTAAAAGACTGGATTTTTTATATTACTGGAATTTAAGTGGTTTTTATGCTCTCACCGTATACCTACTTAATTCTTAATATTTGATCGAAGATTGAGACAGATTAACATAACATACTACGGGAACTGAAATGAAGTCCCTCCTCCCTCCTTGGTGTTTCCCGATCATTATTACTATTGTCCTTCTTCAAATGAGATCCTTAAAGATAGGTTATAGGTAGCAGTCACTTAGTATCCCTGATATTTACGATGAGGTAACACGTTGACTCATCTACCTACATATGCAATTCCTGTACCAACCCATTACTGCCCACTGTTGGGCTCAGGTCTCCTCCGAAGAGGGATTGGGCATAGTCCACCACGCTTGCCCAGTGCGGATTGGGGACTTCACATATCTTCAAAGGATTTTTAGAACCCCTTTCCGACTTGCAGGTTTCCTCACGATGTTTTCCTTCACCGTTTTTAGTCAGTGGTGTTGTGAAAAATTGCACATAAATCTTTTTCACATTTAGATTTAGAGGTGCAAGCCGGCCGGATTTGAACCCGCTCCCTCCCGTTCGGAAGGACGCGCTTCGACCACTCGGCCTTCACGACTTCTACATATGCAATAATTAAAAATAAGTAAAAGCAGATTATACTAAAATCATACAATAAATATTAAACACAAAGCTTTGTTATTTATTTTCTCGATCCATAACTACGATCTGGAGTGATTCATGGGAACTACAAAGTTGAGTATAAACAATAACTTGAGTCATGACAAATGTAGCGAACTCAATTTATTGCTTATTTTTCTAGTTTTTATGTTCATTTGTAGCTATCTTGATTTATTGTAACGCGATATCGTAGAACAAATTGAGTTAAGTTGTTTTGAATGTTGGTTTAAGATGTTTAAAGTTTTTATGGCGTTTTATTAATCTTGATTATGTTGTATTGTAAGATAGTTATAATGAAATGGTTTGATTCGATATTCGTAACTTTTAAATTGATACCAATAAATCTTATAATTGTTTATGTTCCTGTAAAATTAATAGACAAGAACTATGTATATTCATGAGTATCTATTCAAATCAAAAAGAAAGAGATTGCAATGTGTATCAGCTTGAAATAAAATTCGACTGAACCTACATTTTTATAATAATGTATTTATATAATTAATTTTACCTAGCAACATATCATGTATAATTCCGATGAAATTATAAATAGAATCCTATGTTCTGCATATTATACAAATATTTTTGATAATATTTTTTTATTTTTCCAGTCTTATAATCCTTAATATGTCTCAAACGAACTAATATCGATAAAGGTATTTTCTATGACCCTTTTTTGACCTGGATCTAGATAGATCTTTTCATTAAGGTTAATGCGGGATCCTAGACTTTATAAGCTCACCCTAAGACACTTGAAATTTATAGTCTAGTGCTATTAAGAAGGATAACAGTCAGAGTGGCCTAGTGTCTAGAAATAACATTATTTTATTTGAATTATTTACTGTTGTTACTTTTAGGTATGTTCAATGTTTTGATTAGGAGCGATACTAAGAAAAAAAAAATTAAAAGATTTTAAATGTCTTTAGTTAAATATTTTGTGTAGGTACCTACATGCTGTTGGATTATCATAAATAATGAAAACAAAATAATAATAATGTCATTGTGTTAATTTACGTAACCTTACTATGCTGTAGTTTATAAATGTTGGCGTTAATTGAATTTAATCATAATAATATTATAAAGGCGAAAGTTTGTAAGTATGGATGTATGGATGTTTGTTACTCTTTCACGTAAAAACTACTGAATGGATTTGAATGAAACTTTACCACAATATAGCTTATACATCAGAATAACACATAGGCTACAATTTTTGATAATACGGGACGAACCTGAAGTCCACGCGAACGAAGTCGCGGGCAAAAGCTAGTTAGAAATAACTAGTAGGTAAAAATAAAGAAAGTTTGACTTAATCTATATCTGAATAACGTTTCTACACCAAAGAAAATAAGTCAAACATCCAGATTATTTTATTGCCTCAATTATCCTTAAAGACTCAAGCACCATAAAACAAACGCAAGCTATTAAGTCATAACAAAATTTATTGGCATAATTAAGTTAGATTCCGTGCCAAGTTTCACCAATTATTGTTGTCTACAAAAGATACATACGTACTCACCTATATGTTAACAAACTGAAAATAATCAAAACTTTTCACATAAAATTTCAAAACAAAAATGTATTATTCATATTTGCCACTTGGTGTGGGTATAACTAGTATATTCTGACCTCAAGTCTGAGAAGTATATGCGTATTTTGTTCCAAACTTGGAGGTCTATAAATACTGGTTGAAAGTATACAACCAGTCAAGCGGACATCACGAAGTATGAAACTGTCAGAAAATACATAAATATTATATTTTAGGGTGTTTCGTTGTCTTGTAAGTTTTGTTGAAATGTTAACATCTTTCGAAGAATTGTGTTCAGTTTTTAAAGTAAAAATTTAGGTGAAATAATTTGAAAAGAACTTTGATATTACATCTCAAAAATGGCAGAAATCTGTTTTGGGTTCCATATACATTCGAGATGTAAAATAAAATAAAATAAAATAAAAATAAAAAAGCCTTTATTCTATTACCTCTTAATAACTAGTTAAACTACTGGTAAAAAATATTTAAATCTTATAACTAAACACAACAAATTATTTAATTTATATAAAAAAGTAGCTATGTAATTATTATTATTTCATTGTTTCTTGAAGTAAAAGTCGCCTTTAATGGCGTAGGCCTCCCCCTTTTCCTTCCACCAGCTGCGATTTCGCGCTTTCTGCATCCAGTCAGGTCCAATGATCTGGTTGAAAACGTCTCGCCATCTCCTCCTCTGGCGGCGGAGATGTACCTACCAGTAAATGCTTCGAAGGAGATCTGAATCCATTAACTTAACATCTTCCAAAGAAGTCTACTAGGTACGTACTATTGTCGATGGTGGTAGTATAAAAAAAATTGCTTTGAAAACTAATTAAAATTTGGTCAGGAAGAAATAGCCAGAAATAGTACTTCCACGTTCCCCGCACCCACAAAGCGTCCAATCCACGGCTGAAGCCAAAAATTGTCTTCGCAAAATCCTATGAGACATTCACAAAAGTATTGGCTTAGAAATCGTAACGAATAAGAAAAGTCACGTCCGCTGGCTCCTGCATTGCTTTCCTAAGAGCTGATTTATACTCTCTATCAAAAGAAAAGTTGCATACAGACAACTCACTACCAGTAAAGGACTATTCACATAAGCAGATTTTTAACTTATATTTGAGATGGTGATTTTTTTACATTTGTTGAATTTACATTTATATTTGTTGTGGACATAATTTGTCTTCAGTAAATACATTTTCGTAATATTATATATAGCCTTCAATTCCTCTCCAAAAAAATAAATAT
Organism: Trilocha varians; assembly: GCA_030269945.2. Classification (NCBI taxonomy): domain Eukaryota; kingdom Metazoa; phylum Arthropoda; class Insecta; order Lepidoptera; family Bombycidae; genus Trilocha; species Trilocha varians. The sequence goes on from AP028259.1 coordinate 4,433,554, forward strand.
TTACTATACATACCTCTAAGGGATGCCTTGAATTATGATAAACGGTTTCAAATAATAAATCTATAAAATAAATATCTATAATAAATATCTATATTATAAAGCTGAAGAGTTTGTTTGTTTGTTTGTACGCGCTAATCTCAGGATCTACTGGTCCGATTTCAAAAATTCTTTCACTGTTGGAAAGCCCATTTATCGAGAAAGGTTATAGGCTATATTTTACTTTATTTCAAAAAATTAGGGATCCGCATGAAAATATCGAATATGTAACAAAAGGTGAAAATATATTATTTATGCGTACGCTGCAAAAACTATTGACAATAGAACAAAATGATGTACTACGGTTTTTAGATCTTTTGAAGACAAACAAAAAAGTCCGGGCAGCATATATCTAACTATCATAGTTTAGTCACAATAACCGCTTTTATGGTTATGAAAAAATTTTTTTGTCCCAAGATTGAATTTAACGTTAAATGGGTATCGTTATATTAACCCTTTTAGGTATTTTGTTATCAAGAGTACCTATTAATGTAGAAGTAAATTACTTTTTGTTTTATTCCAATCTGACTTTTCGTTTAGAATTATTACGAGTATAAAACGCAATGAATATGTGGGGCACTGCGGGCCGCGAAAATAATAACTCGACGGCATTGCGAGTACTGTTTGAACCCCTTTGTAACGCAGACGAAGTTGCGCGGGTCAGCTAGTAAAGTATAAAAGAAGTAAAATCGATTTCTACACAACAAAATATGGCAGTATGAATCCACCCTAAAATGTAGATTCAGTACCGACTTGGCATGCAAGCAGCTGTTTAATACACTGTCAATTGCAACGTCGCCATTTGTCGATTTAAGTGCCTAGATCGTATTTCTTAACTAAAATATACACAGTTTCGAGAAAATTCTGTCTTATTTGTAAAGGAATAGACTCATTTTTCTGTCGAGACTTTTCTGGTGAATTTATTTTCACTATAAATGAATGAAAAGTTGAAGAAATTATTTTTGGTTGTATTTCAGTTAGCTATAGAATTCTATCCTGATATTCAGGCTATGACATGTTGATCTTAGAAGTTTGAAATGATATAAGAGACAGTTACTTCGTGTTTCAAAAAGAGCGTTTTTATTAATATTTCAGTATATCAGATGGATTCCAAACAAATAATAGAAAAGTCCGAAATAGATTAATGTGGTTAGTACGAGAGCTAGGGAACTCAAAAGCTACTTCATAGAACATATCTACTATGTTAAAAAGAGTGGTCATTGTAGTGAGATATGGGGGAAAGTTATGTCTAACAGTGGACGTCTAAGCGATGCTGACGTAGCGCATAAAGTTAAAACCTTCTAAGAAGCTTACATCGATAACACAGAATGCGCAATAAGTCTCTTTGCCTATTAATAAATTTCAGAACTTTATATATGACAGTAACTACTTACCATCCGACAGACTATTGGCTTGTTTATCAATCAACCAAAATACTCAGTCGTGCTGGTTAGGTTTTAAGACCTAAGCTACAATAGCACTAATGTTCAACCATCTCAGAAACTTCTTCCTTCTATCAGCCTTTTTGCTTATAAATAAATATCAGTTTATAGATGACTACTACTATCAACCAATCAAAAAAGTCGGCCGAGGTAATTGTCCACTCATTACATCTTAACACCTGGGGTGTCGCGACGGGAAAGTGTGCCGCAGTGCGTAAGGCGTCGCGCCACCCCGCATAATCCCGTGCTGGGTTCTGGCCTCAGCCGGGGTTCGGACGCTGAGTGTGAGCGGTTGAAGGTTTTAGTGAGGTTCAACTCCCACATACCACACCCGCGGGGTGGGAGGGGATCCGGCGATTTCCTCCAACTAAAACAAAAAAAAAACATCTTAACACCTAAACTAAAATAGCACTATTGTTAAACCTCAAACCTACAAAGATAACATAAATTTTGCAATACCAGTCTCTTTGCCTATAAATAAATATCAGTTTATGTATGACCGGACGCAGCTCTGGACCAGCGACCAATGAATAATGAATGTTTATTCGTCAGTTTTTAATCGTACCCGGGACACAGTAAACATGTTTACGCTCTGTATTTGGATGTATTTTTATTTTCCCTCTAAGGTATTGCCACTGCGATTTTCTATTTCACGTGGATGTAGAACGTTACTGAATGTTCTTTGTTGATATTTTAATAAAATTTTGTTAAATTAAAATTTATTTTTATTTATAGGTAAACCTATATAATTCGAATAACATTTTGCATGTTTTTGTTATTGTCCATATTCATTTATTTGCTCATTTTTTTACATTATATTTTTAAAAAAATCACATAAAAATAAATTTAAAAATATAATATAAAAAACAGAGGGCCACTGGAGACGGGGTCTACGACCCAAGCCATTAATGGTCAGGGCTCAAGAGAGAGAAACCTCCTCACAATACGTGCCGTGTCAAGAACGACCGCCTTCTGAATCAGGCCCCTTACCCAGACGGGGAGCGAAAGCTTCTCTAGATTCTCTCTTGTTATTGTTATCATTGTATTAGTAGTTAGTGTATATTATTATGTTGTTGATATAACTAAATTAACTAAATACATTATCATTTTTCAGTTTTACCTTTTACACTTTTATCAATACGGATTACTGTTCCATCAGTTAATAATGATTCATTAAGTATTAGGGATTAAGATGACACACTAATAATTATCTCTATCTACCACTAATTATGATCTATTAAATTAACTATAAGAATAGTTACCTATAGTTTCACATTTTTAATACAAAATGTTGTAAATAAGAAACCTATGTAAAGAGTCTAGAATTTTTGCTTAATTATTCTTCTTGATAAAACTTAAGTCTAAAGATTAAAACGATTTTGTTAGAAACTAGTATCTTTTTAAAGACTTAAATATAGACATCACTGGTCACATCTAGTATTTTATATCTGAAATTTCCACCGCCCGATGTATTGCAGTCGTTTCTTTCCGAAAATATATACGTTTACGGTCTTTTCATGAGCTCGGCTGAATGTGGCGTGGTCTATTCATTCGTTTGCACAGCCAACTGGATTTTTATAGACTTAACGAAGATTATGCTTTCTTAAACTCTGTTTGAAATACTATTCGAAATAAGTTATTGGGATCTTGTAGATATTTATTCTAGAATGGAATAGAGATAGAAGATAAATGAGATAGAGATTTGAATGTTGCCAGAACTACTTCGAATGGTAATAGCGACCTCACGGAGGAGTTTATAATTTTAATGATTTTTTTTTTTTTTTATATCTGATAATTAATGTTTTAAATCATTAAAATACAAAATTGATTTATTATAATAATATTTTAATGATAGTATCCAAATTAATTTACCTACCCATTATTTAATATTGTTTACTAAATACATTACTTAATAGCTATCCTCATTATTTTGTTGCTAGCCGAAACTGTGTTTAGGTCATTAGTAAATATTGGAATTTATCGCTAATGGCTCATTTATTAATTACTTTGTTTACAATATTATTGTATAAATACTACTGATTTTTCAAACTATAGACAAGTTAAAGTGCCATAGTCATGGAGTGCACATCAAGAAGGAACAAGTCCTGAGTTTAAAAATTTATAGTTAAATTCAAGTGAAAGTAGAAAACAGTATTGAAGTCCTGATGTTGTTACTCAAAGAAAAGGTTAACTTAAAGTTTGAAGACCATGAAGATAACAATGTGTAGTAACGAATACTATCACGTGACATAGTTCTGGAAGATTCACAAAGATTAGTCCACGGTAACAAGACTAATGACTTTAATAAGAGAATGGTGCAGGATGTAACGATTAACTACGCATTACTCTAAAAGGAATACATCTAAGAAGAACTGAAGGGATCCTGATATATAAAGTTAAAGGCTTTCACTTCATCAATATGGCTATTATTGGACGGTACCAGTCTGTTTTCAACTACTTCTGAAGAAAACCAATATCTCAAAATTTTATATTACTTCCTGTCGATGGCGGATTCCTGGGCAACAGTCACTACTTTAAGTAGTGACTGTTGCCCTGTAACAAGATATTCATAATCAAGAAAAAGAAACAGAAGAAGATCTACAACATCAGCAACAGTAATTCAAGAAGCTTCAGTGATGCTGCAGGCGTTCTACATACGGTATCTATTTTTTAACCATATTTCTAACATTTTTATTTAAGGAGAAAACCAATATCTCAAAATTTTATATTACTTCCTGTCGATGGCGGATTCCTGGGCAACAGTCACTACTTTAAGTAGTGACTGTTGCCCTGTAACAAGATATTCATAATCAAGAAAAAGAAACAGAAGAAGATCTACAACATCAGCAACAGTAATTCAAGAAGCTTCAGTGATGCTGCAGGCGTTCTACATACGGTATCTATTTTTTAACCATATTTCTAACATTTTTATTTAAGGACTAGCTGGCCTAAGGAAATTTTCTCACCGTTTAAACCTTCCCTGGACTTCTACGAATATTTCAAGATTAAAATAAGCCAAATCGGTTCAGTCGTTCTCGAGTTTTAGCGAGACTAACGAACAGCAATTAATTTTTATATATAAGAAGATATATGTGATATCGATTAGATTAAAAACTTAATTGATTAATTTCTCTTCTCTTCTATACTAATGGCAATGTTACGTAGTCGACGGTTACGTTAAATTCAGTTTGAACTCTTAATAATTTATTTATTGAGTTCTTGAATTCATTGAGTAAGAAAATAATTATTGTTTCAAGATATTTAGTATCATTTCTATTTCGTTAAAGATGTAATTCGTAAATTTTGAAAAGGAAAATTATATCTTTGCGTACTTATCGTGTTTCGCTTGTTCGATCTTTGAGGTTATTGATTTTCGATGTCATCTTCGTCGTCGGAGATGCATGATGTTGTAGAATGTCCCATAGTGGTCATCGGAATTGAGAGTTGAGTTGTTCTTCTTCTTGAAGGATTATCGAAGCAATTGTTGAATATTTGTATGTCTTTGAATGCGAATTGAGCTTGGCAGATGTTTGAAGATTTTGTATAGAATGAATGTGAGCATAGTGATCCCAAGTGAAAAATATATTCATGAAAAACTGCCTTCGAGTTTCTTCATGAAATTTTGACTTTTGATATTCTTGATTTCGTCGGAGTATTTATCAATATGACATTTTATTTGTTGAAGTGAGCCCAGCGGAATCTCGTTGATAGAAATTGGTATTAGGTTTGGCCTTTCTGTGTTTTCTAAGTTTTTGAAACAATCGTCCGTGGTTATATCTGGTGTGACGATTGGATATGTGATATTTTCTTCTGAATTTTTGTTTGCTGCTAGAGTGCTATATCCAGTATACAATTTGCACGATGCTGGTAGCGTTATGATTCCTGGTCCATTTAATTTATGATTTGATACTTCACCATTACATTGAAGTACGCATGGAGTTTCTGTGCTCAATACGTTGTTGTCTGTGCTCAGTAAGTAGGAGTTGTAAGTTGCAATGTATGAATAGGCGTTTGATATTTTTGTAAATTACTAATTTTCGCGATTCTTCGTAAGGATATATTGTTTCTTTTTCCTTGAAGAATAAACCCGATTGGGAATTAAACTAATTATTGAACTTTATATCTGCGTAGATTACAATGGTTGCCTTGGAACAGACAGACTAGCTATTACTTTTAAAATGATTTTGAAAATAATTCTTTTTCAATTTTTAAATTTGGTCAATTAGTACGCAAGTTAACATTTTGAGTAAAGACCAAATAATAAAACTAATACAAGGATTAGAGAGGGTTTGAACCAATGAATTGGTGTTACGCGGTGAGGACTTAAAGTCTTTAAAAAAAACTTTGAAATACACTGAATTTAATAATGTATTTAATGTACTTTGTTACACAGATTTAGTATTTATAAGATTTAAGAGTCGAACTATCGACTGGAAACTATGCTGCTTATTTGTAACAATTGTTACGCGGTGAGAAGTTTAAGTCTTTTAAAAAAAAACTTTATTTAATACACACTGAATTTAATAATATATTTATTATAGTTTGTTACACAGATTTAGTATTTACAAGATTTAAGAGTCGAACTAGCGACTTGGAATTAGGAACTGTCGCTAACTGTGACTGAATTAGACGTATAACTGTAACTGTAACTGTCTTGATACTCAAGGAACTTGAGTATTTATACATAGTTGATTGTTGTAGTTGAAAGGTTGCGATGTCTGCTGGGAATGATGTAACTGTACACGATTTTGGGATTGATTTGCTTTCTGAAGTTAGGATTTGATGTTCGCAGATTGGTCTTGATGATGACTCGTAGACGACCATGTTCATACATAGACGTTGCTTCGGTGCGAAATTGTTGCAATTTTCTAAGGTGCTTGTTGTTATATATTTCTCTTGATTTACATTGGTAGCTAGGTATATATGGTCCGGAAGGATAGTGGAATAGGTAGAGTTAGGATGTTGCATAGGAATGGAATAAATGTGGTATAATTTGAAATTATCATTTTGGACTAAAGGAAATTCTAAGATATAGACTAAACGATTTGAGTAAACATACGCAGATAAGATTGACGAATCTAGTAACGTGTGAATGTTTTTCTAAAGTTACGGATGTAATTAGTCGTTTGTTTGTTCTTATACGACTTGATAACAAGAGTTCTTCGTAAAGACGTTTGAGAGATATGATAGAAGAATGAATTGTATTTGATTTAGCAAATAGTATACTAGTAAGACAATCGTTAATATCATTTTCTAAGCTGGTGATCAACTCTAGAATTTGTAAAGAGATTGTAGAAATATCTTCGCTGATTTTAATACCAAAAATAGTGTTTTCGGTTGCATTGATGTAATCGTTCAATCGGTTAATATTTTTGTTGATGATTTGTTCATCGTTTGTGATTTTAAATATGGATTCATTAAAATTTTTAATAGTAGATGATGTTATTTGTAACTGTTTTTGCATAAGATTCATAACATCGAGTTCGCGTTTTTCTAAAGAATTAATGCAATCATTGTAATGCGACTCTCGTTTGTTTCTTGAATTTTTGCCTAAGTTAAGATTTAGTTCAAAGAGTCTGTCTTCGATTTTATTTAAACTTATTTTTAGAAATTATTTAGTAGATTGGACGTGAGGAAAACGTGAATATTGAGAGGATACGGTTTCAAAATTTTTAGCAAGGCGTAGGAGAGATTCTTGTGATATGAAAAAGGTTTTAAGGTCTTTATAAATTATTAATTTCCATGATTCTTCATACATGATTTAGGAGTTGGAAAGTTTCTGACTGCTGATACTTTTTCAGGATTTGGTTTGACACCTTGATTTGTGATTATGTCCTAAGTATGCGACTTCTTTGCGCATAAATTCGCATTTATCGGGTTGAATTTTTAAACCATATTTACGGAGTCGTTCAAAGACTTCAGTTAACTTTTGTTCATGTTCTTGAAGACTAGAGGCGAAAACTACTATATCATCTAGTAACAAAACAACGTTCTCCCTGTAAACCATATAAAACGCTATCTATAGCACGTTGGAAGGTTACGGGGGCATTTTTGAGTCCAAAGGGCATTCGTATAAACTCATAATGTCCGTAAGGAGTAATGAAAGCTATTTTTTGGAATATCTTTTTTATCAAATTCAATCTGATGAAAACCATAGGCTAAGTCTAAAGTCGTGAAGTAAATTGAATGACCTAATTTATCCAAAATGTGTGTGATGTTGGGTAAAGGGCAACTATCACCAACAGTGATTTCATTTAATTTTCTGTAGTCTATTACTACACGCCATTTCTGTTTTCCAGATGCGTCTAATTTCTTTGGAACAACCCAGATGGGACTACTCCAAGGGGATGAACTAGGTTGAATGATTTTTTGATCTAACATTTTTTGTACTTGAGTTTTAACTTCTTGTTGATGAATAAATGGAAATCTATAAGTTTTAGTATTGATTGGAATATTAGAAGTAATAGGAATAGAATGCTTTGTTTGATTGCTAAAAGTTAAAGGTTCGTCTTCTAAATAGAAGATTTCAGGAAAATTCGAAACAATTTAATTTAAAGATTTGTATTCTTCATGATTTAGATGATTAGTTCTCACGAGTTGACGGACTTTATCACGTTTACGGATCACGTTTGTGGATGCCTTTATTTAGTGAGTTTGTGAAATTTATTTGTGAGCTCGTATTATTGGAATTAGTAATGACTGATATAAATTTTGTTTGAAGTAATGGTAATGATGTGAGCGTCTTATCGTTGTCGCTAGAGTTTACACAAGTAATTAAAAATCTTCCATTGGAAATTGATATAAGAGCATTTGGTTTAGTCAAATCTTTATCTAGAGTTGTTTTTTTACGAAAGCATTGCCATCAGCAATATCTTCTGTAAAACAAGCGTTAACGGTTTCCGACCGTTTTCCTATGAATTGGTTATGATCTGAAAATAGTTGCTTGTTCCCGATGAACTAACTTAGCAACATTATTCTCAGTAATATGACTATTTGAAGAACTTAAAGTATTTTCATGAATTTTAGGATGTGTTAGTATGGGGTTTGATCTACTAGCATTTGGGCTGAAATTGGAGAATTCGCGGTTTCCGAAACATTGCCCAAATTTTATTGATTTATTATTTTGAGGACGAATTTGAACTTGGGGTTTATGAGAAGGTTTATAAGAGTTTCTTACGTTATTTTGGGGAGTAGAATTACGATGTTGACATTGTGAAATGGGATTTGGGTTGAATAGTCTCTGTCTAGCGCTATTCATATTACGTACTTTTTCTTCTTGGATTGTGAAATTTCCCACGTCTGTAAGATTATTGAAATCTCTCGTTCTTAGCATAACTCCTATGTCTGTTGATAAACCATTGATAAAAACGTTGAGAGCCGCTTCCCCTGCTGTTATTTGTCTACCTAACAAAATGTCGTCATTGTATTCGATAGACAGCTTCTCTATTATTTTACTACGGCAAAGATTAAATGAAAAAGAGATTCTGCATATCAGCACGTCTGCGAAGTAAGTTAAAAGCCTTCAGCTACCGTGCGTTGTCACGTCGTGTTGTTGCTCCTGCTGGGCGATGCTTGTCCCGTTGTTGCTGGTGTTTCATGATGTGGTCCTGTCTCGATGCGGAGATGCACGTTGTACTTCGTCTTAAGCGTTTTTATTAATAGGCGGAATCCTATCGACTAGCCAAATTTGTTACGCGGTGAGGAGTTTAGTCTTTTAAAAAAAACTTTATTTAATACACACCGAATTTAATAATTTATTTATTATACTTTGTTACACAGATTTAGTATTTACAAGATTTAAGAGTCGAACTATCGACTTGGAATTAGGAACTGTCACTAACTGTGACCGAATTAGAAGTATAACTGTTTTAGTAAGAGACTTATAAATTTTAAGTCTTTATTTTTCAGTTATATGAACTCGAATCTTCTTCTTTGTTTTAATTTGTAATAAAGATTGTAAGATCAAAAACCTTCTACGATTTTACCCATGTTTAGGAGCAGTAGTACCTAATGCATTTTGTTAAATAATGGGTAATGTTCAAATTTATTATCTTAAATATTTACCCTAAGTTTCGATTATTTGGTTATTGAATTGACTTAATTATTTTAATTTTCAAGTTCAACTTGGAACAAAATTCAAAGAGTTTTTTTGATGTTTCATGGATATCGTTATTATTGAAATAATTTCAATTTTTTTCTTGGGTAATTTTCTGATTTTACGAATTTGAAAAATATACCCACATTCTTTTTTTGTTATTTTGTCATTTAATCGAATATTATATTTTATATTCAAATTCAATGAACTTCAAGTAAAAAAACACTTTAGTGAATAAATATATTTTATTACACGATTTAAGATTGAAGTCGAATTGTTTTTGCTGAGACTTATTTTTAGTCTTTTTTTTTAGTTCTATGAACTCGAATCTTCTTCTTTGTTTTAATTTGTAACAAAGATTGTAAGATTAATAAAAAAACTTTTTGCAAGTTTTACCCATATTTTGAGCAGTAATACATTCTATGTTTTAATTCGTAATTTTCAAATTTATTAATTTGAAATATTTACCTTTTTTTTTTCCTTTCGTCATTTAATTGACTTAATTATTTTTATTTTCAATTTCAACTTGAAAAGTAATTCAACTTTGAAACGTTGAAAGATGATTATTTGATGTTTTATGGACATCGTTTATTTTGAAATATTTTTTTATTTTTTTTTTTCAAGTTTTTTCAGAACTTGTCATTTTTTGAACTTTTATTGTTTTGTAAGTTTAGCTTATGGAAATTCTATCACACACTACAAAAATAATTTTATTATTTCGTATTTGATTTTGTGTGCGATAAATAACTTCCATATTATAAACATGTTTATATTTAAGGAGTTATTTTAATTTTCATCTTAAGCTACGTAAAAAAAACTAGGGGTGTGCGAATAATTCGAACTTACGAATTATTCGTTCCGAATCGAATATTGATATTCGATTCGAAACTCGAATCGAATAATTCGAATCTTCGAATTATTCGAAATTCGACGAATATTCGAAAAAAATTCGAGTATTCGAAAAATTTCGAATAGTTCGAAAGGTTTCGAACAGTTCGAAAAGTTTCAAATAATTCTAAATTTCGAACAGTATCTTCGTGCTTCTTTTTTTTCATTTTCATGCAACGGGTTACACTCACGTTATGCCCAATTATAAAAATAGTAAAATTGACTAGGCTGTACATAAATTATCAGGAACAGTAAATTGCTATTAAAACATGCTCCAACACTTGTCCTATTTCCGATGCATCGTCGTAGTCAAATTCGATACTATTCGAAATTCAACGAATATTCGAAACTTTTCGAATTATTCGAAATTTTTCGAATATTCGTCGAATTTCGAATAATTCGAAGATTCGAATTATTCGATTCGATTCGATTCGAACGATATTCGCACACCCCTAAAAAAAACCCTTTATTTTATAAAACTTGAAACTATTTTTATAATAAAAAAAAATAGAGAAAAGTGTTTCTTTTTAAATACAAATATCGTGTTTCTTTTTAAATTTCAGAATAATAATTTTAAGTATGATTGAATCTCGTTATTTTGATAAATACTTATAACATATTATTTCTAATTTGCACTATCGACTTGATCCAATAACTGTAATTTGAAACTATATTTCATTAATCTTTGTGTTTGATATAATATTTAAAATAATAAATATAGTTGACAGAATTGTGGCGAGATTTAGTATGATTTATTGTGTCGTTAACTTAAATTATGTTCATCATAAGGTTATACTTTTATAATGAAAAAATTGTATCTATATCGATGTACTATTATCCAAGAGAAATTGTATGTTAAATAATAATATTGTTATTTATTTACATTTCATTGTTACCCGTTTTGTTAAACACAGAAATAAATTAAATTGAACTAAATTAAATGTTTTATTTTACAACCATCACTACCCTAACTTCGTCTTTTTATTTTCTTCCCTAATTGAAACGACTTGAAAGACATTATCTCATTACAAATCCACGGGGCCATAAAATGGTGTAACTAATACATGCTACCAAAAATATAGTAAGACAAGTTTTATTATTTAATGAAACTAAACAATAACAATGCTTATGACAACCCCTTCCCTTTACTGAAAAATTGCACATAAATCTATTTTTCACATTAATTTTTACAAGCCGCTCGGAGTTGAACCTGCGACCTCCAGTACGGAAAGCAAGCGCTTCAACCACTCAGTCACCACGACTACATTGAACAATTATCCTAAACTTTGGAAACCACACTAGTAGACAAACAAATATTCGGTAATTTGGCAAACAGTTTAGTCCGAACTTAAGATTCCCCAATGAGGTCACTTTATAGGAGTTTAATGATGGTTCTACCGAGTATTGTCTTAAACTGTTTAGATACTTTAACCAAATAAAAGGTACATTAAACTTCAGTTTGTATGGTTTCGTACCTACTTTCGATAAATTTACAAGATTTATCTTGTGACTTGATGTGTTTTTTTTTGTAATACTGGTTCATTATTCAGTGAAATTATTTATTGTTTTATTTATTAGTTTTTACTTCTCAAAAGACAAGAGTTTAGATTTTTTGTGACACATTTTTATTTATCTTACTATGATCGAAGCAAAGAATCATAAGAACAAGTTGACGACCATTAAAATCTCGTTGCAAATACAAAATAAGATAAATACATTTCTGTTACTTTGTTTCTATTAAAGATCATTACGCATTCAGTCCTTACTTTTGTTTCGTCATTTATTACAAATAGGCTCAAGAGCCGCTTTATTAACATTCTTAGTACATAATAATTTATTGTACAGTGGCCGAGCCAAGTCAACTCAGATTAAATTGTTTTACTGCAAAATTTAAATAAACTATTTTAATGTGGACAAATTCGTAGACAAAACAATTCGTGAATCAAAATTAAGACTTGTTTTTTTGGTTTCTTTCTTTTATATTTATCTTTTCATTAAAATTCTTACTAATTAGTATTTCAACGAAAAGGTGGCAAGGTGTTTGTATTGAAAAAAAAATTCGGAACCTGTGTTGGTTGATCGTAAATGGATACCATCGTTCACGGACTGCAATGTTAAGAGACACTACGGGACCGCTAACTATGACCTAACTATAAGACTTAAAGCCTGTAATAAACATACTTTCCGTTATTATAATTTCTTTGTAATCACATCCTTTTATTAAGGACTGAACATACATATTCCACTTCAAAAACGCATGTTTATTTAAGGTCCCGTGCGATGTTTTTCTAATTTCGAGGTGACGCTAAAAATAGTAAAGCTGTCTTCGCACACGTGACATGTGTTTATATGTGCTAGTGTTTATGTTTATGTCTCGAATTGAGCACATGTAGATAGCGTATGGAAATTTAAGTGAAACTTAATAGTAACGGTAGTATGTTTTGATTTTGAAACCATGATAGACCGAATCCGCCAACGCAACGTGTAGCAAAATATGAAAGATTTTTTTCGAATCTTTTTCTGTTTCATTGTGATCGCCATTTTAAATAAGATGATTTTTGTTGATTTTTTCCCGTAGATATTGTACTAATTAAATGAATGTAAAGTTACGCCAATATTGCTCAACGACCACGTAATTTTGTGGTCGCTTACTCAAGAGAAAGGAGTAAAAACTTCAACTCTTTAAAAATCATAGTAGTAAATTTTTCTCATATTATAGTGTCCGTTAAGCGATACAATTTACCAAATTAACCTTTTGAGAATAAATTATTTAAAAAAATTAAAAAAAATAACAGACGGTAAGAAGTAAATTAATCATTCTCTCAAAGACTCATCTAGGTACTTTTAAAAACTCATTCTTCTCATACACAACCCCACAGAATACATAAGCCAACGAAACGAATACCTAATAAGAACAAAGGGGACGAAAGTTAATCACCGAAATGGGCCACCGGTGATTCGCTAAAAAATTAACTGTAACATTTGCCTCTTAATAAATATTACATTCCACGGCTTGATTTACAACAGCGACGCGGCATAGTAAGTAATTTTAGCGTCGTGACTGAAGGAAATTGTACTGGAAGAATGAATAATAATAATAGGTAAAGGTGGAAACAGCATGTAAAAGACTTAAATGGAAATGGGCAGGACACATGAAAAGAGAGAGAAAGGAAAAGTGGACCAAATTAGTGACAGGGTGGTACCCTAGGAATAGTAAAAGAAGTAGAGGAAGACAATATAAAAGGTGGGAGGAAGACTTCAAGAAGATGGCTGGATCGACTTGGATATGAGTGGCAAGGGATAGGCAAGATTGGAACTCCTTTGAGGAGGCCTTTGTAGAGACAAGCTGTAATTTAGTTTTACCATAGTTCAGATTAGTTATTTGTAAGAAAAGCAGTAATAAAGGTTTATTTTATTTTATTTTTAATGGTCATGAGCAACGATAATCACTTACGATCAGGTTGGTCATAGGTTCGTTTTTCTACAAATAAAAAAAACTTATTATAGTTATTGGATGTTTAGTCATGTTTTGGTACCATATTATCGACCTATTTGAGAGGAACTTTTTTTGATTTTGAAACAATTTAATCCATCAGTTTTTTACATAATATCTACGAAATCATTTACTAGAGTTACAAAAGGTAGACCATAATACTTTCATGCATTTTCAACGGGTTCTTACCACGATATTTAATTAATTGAGTTGTCTCGATATTTCAACGTTGTTGCAAACGCCATGATCACGAGAAGACTGGATACTGCGGGTCGATTTAAGAGCAAACAAATCTGTCTACCCTCTTTCTCGTTCGCTTTTGGGTGGTACCACTGGAACTTGAACTTACATCACGACACACCACACTCACTATATCTATCTGTGTTATTAATCTGTGTTGTAATTAATTAAATATCGTGGTAAGAACCCGTTGAAAATGCATGAAAGTATTATAGAAAATCGCGAGTGTCTGAATAGGTAGACCATAATTCAAAAATGCACTTCTATTTTTCTCAATTGGCAGTAGAATTTAAAAACCCTACATTGAATTTCAACCTTAACTCGCTAAATTAAAATTACTTATTAATAAACCAATAAAGAAAACCATTTAGTTAATTAGATAAAACATAAACTCACTTACGAAAGAATATTATTATAAGTATAGTCGCATAATTTCGCAGCTCATCATCTCTGAAACGGGACATGCAAATCGTGAGCGTGAAAAATAAAATATGATAACATTTTTATAAAGTTCCGGCGGTCGAAGGATGGTTACCAAGCGAGTGACCTGTTTAGAGCACACGACACGATTTTTTTAAATTGTCATGCCTCCTCAAGCCTCGTTTGAAGAAGAACAGGAAATTCGTATTATTTGTGGAATCGTATTGATATTTACTTGCTCAAATCATATTATCTCATAAATGTGATAATAATGTGGGGTATATTATATTTCATTAATTTGTTAAAAGAAAACCTAAAAGCTGTAACAGTGGGAAAACCTAAGTATTTTTTAATTACTGTGGTGGTAGATTGAAACTTCGGTAACATAATTGGTCATCAAAAGAAGTCTTGTTCAGAAAATGATGCTTCTTCAACACCAGAGACATGACGGCAGCGTAGGTACAAAGTTTTTTTCCTGATAGGAGTAATTAATTGTGTGAAGTTATATAAGTTACAAAATAAATAAATTACGTTTTATTATTCAGGTGTTTTTTTAAAAAGGTCTATTACATGGCTAAAGATGATCACCTGAGTGATCTGCTGTAGTAACATTAGGTACCTACATGATTTTTTTTTATAAGCGAATATATAAATAAACTTATCTTGTATTATAAAAGTACTTTTTCTCTATTATTATCTAGAATGCAGAGAAAAACCAACGACATAAGGGTGCATCAAATTAAGATAAATGATGTGTTAAATATTCACTGTGTCCAGACACTTGAGGGTTGACCCTTTACATTAAATTTATTTAAGTAAATGGACTCACATACTCGTTGTCATGATAACGGGGAAACATGTCATCATACATCTAAACCTGTGGTTCTGATATTCTAAGTATTATATGCGCACATACATCCACGTAATAAAAATGCAATGTACTAGGTTTTATCGTATGTCACCATGTGTAATTTATGTGGGAGTAGAAAATATAAAAAAATTCAAACTTGAGTATTTCTACTGAATTTCATT
Organism: Trilocha varians; assembly: GCA_030269945.2. Lineage (NCBI taxonomy): Eukaryota > Metazoa > Arthropoda > Insecta > Lepidoptera > Bombycidae > Trilocha > Trilocha varians. The sequence continues at coordinate 4,449,200 of AP028259.1, forward strand.
CTCTAAACTTTTTGGCTCAAAATAGGATGTTTAGTAAATTTTAAACTATTATAAACAAGTGTAGATACTAAAAGGATATAAAATCCAAACAACTCTTCACGACGTTTTGCTCATAACCAAACAACCAATAAAATTAAAATGAAATAAATCAGGGCGTTTCTCACTGATCCGCACAACCGTTTAGTCGCGAAAAAAATATATTAAACCCACCAAAAACCAACAAATTACGCCTTCAATTCGCGATTAATGTGAAATACGGGCAAGTCTCTTGGAGCTGTTAAAAAAAATTGAGCGTCCCCAGTAAGCCGGCAAGACGCATAGCCCTGAACGTGTCTGCTGAGGTAATTAGTGGAGATACTAATTTACATTTGTATTCAAAATTCGAGCGCTCTCTCGCAATTCCTCGTCTGTTTATTCTCATCTTTCTTTTTTTTTGTGTAAAACGTACCGCATTGCTGTGTTCCTCGTTTAAAAATTATGTGGATCGTCCTTAATAAGTAAGGCAGTCTATTAACCAGACGGTTGAAATAATCTAAATAATTAATTTTTGGATGTATTAAAAATAATTCATAGTTAAGAGGTTCTTTTTGTTAAAATTATATTTAAATTTGGAAATACGTTTAATATTAGGTGTTTTCTCAATTTATCTCCAAAAATGTGAAATCTATCAGGATATTGAACGATCAAATTAACGTTTAAAAGGCCCGAAAGCCCAAAAAGACTTTAAAATAGACTCGCATAACACATTCATAGTAAGTGAATAATCACTATTAATTTCATTGGTTTTTTGATAATCTGTCATAAGGACACTTTTCTGCGCTTCATCGCAAATGTTAATCAAAGCCTCCTATTGTGACGCAGACCAAGATACCAATGAGCTATAACAACATAGATCCTTATCCTGACCTAGTATATGTAAAAGAACAGAACCAAATCGCACGTATCAATCAAAGACAACGGACCACAACATTAGTAGGCAGTAGAAATAAGATCGCGGATTAACCAACTGGGTGAAGGTCCGAGCTGAATGTAAATATTAACTGCACATTAAAGATTCCGTACATTTGCGTATTTTCATGTATTTACGACTATTATAATGGCTTTGGTTTGCTTGTTGGTTTAAACAGGATAATATACATAGTACAATCGTAGTAGCTCCTTGACAATTCAAATAGTCTTCGAAGTTTCGGGTTTTGTTTGATTTAACTAATTTACTGTTTCTTTGGTGCCACATTGATCTATCTCGCTATCTATTTAAGATCCTGAAATCTGAAGAACGTTTACTTATAAATGGCTGTCACTCAAAAACCTATCGACAATCGTAATTATTTGTTTTCCAATCATCATCAGCATTCTGTAAACATCATTGACCGATAAAGACTCCTCCATTGCAAGGAATCGTCACCGCAGTTTATAGAAACACTACCTACGCTATAACTATCGGTAATCTGCTCGGTCATTACCACTTCCAAATCTATTTATGTATATTTGTCTACAGATATCCTTTTTCTGGACAATAAACAAACAAAATTCCATGTCAAATCACTGTTCTAGTTTACAACAGTCCGTACACTAACCGAGTAGTTTTCCACTCAAATTTAAAATGGTGAACACGATTTCCTACGGCAACGGCCTATTCTCACTATTTAAATTTATTACCTCTTTTGATGTGTAGCGTAAACGGTTTTCCACTGTCTCGTGAGCCTACAGACGATTTAGTGATAGATGACTCACGAATACTAATAATGCCATACGATTGTATGATGATATGATTTTATAGGCTCCTCGATATAATGAGTATGTGCTGGAAGATCCAATTTAATAATATAGTTCTCAAGTTCTACTTATGTTGACTTAAATAGGAAAGGAACTGTTTCTTAAGACATAGACGAAGTTTACTTTAAGGAACAAGGAATTCATCGTAACATTCAATTTATTCAAAACTGGTCAATAAAGTAAAATTTCGTATTAATTTTCAATGGGTACATTTTCTTCAAAAGAACAGTTACAGAAGAAACTATGGTACTACACTAGTCATATGTCTGACAGTGTAAAGATTCATTAGAAATATGGAATGAAATGTAAGAATAGAAAAAGAGGGAGATCTAACAAAAGTACTCACATCATTATTATAATGAAACACGGTACTACGCTGGAGAGAGAATTGATTTCACATACCATGTATATTTTATATCCGTAGTCGTTAAATAACATTTGTATTTGTACACACGACTGTTAATGAAAGCATGCGAAATCCATTTCGCGTTTTCATTTCAATTTTATTTAATTAACGTTCATACGTTGTGACTGCGGTGTTTGGTACCTACATTTGGTTTGTTACTTTTAAATGTATGTGTTCTGAAATAGTGCGTAAAATAATGGTGTGATTTGAGTATAGAGGAATATGATTTAGTTTTATTGCTATAAAGGCAGAAGAGCCTACATGTCATCTTTTAGTTTCGTTAGTGGTTAAAGTCGCTTTTGGTAGAAGAAGATAGAAGACGCTGCTATGTATTCGATTCGATTTTCGAGATTCTCTTCAAGTCTCGTGTGACGGTTTTTGGCTTCGGTCCTTATAATTAGAGTTGAGTTAGGTAATATTATTTTAAGTAAGTTGCTTGAGAACAAATATAGATTTAACATACTATGAAAATTTTCTGTAATATTTTTGAAAACAAGAAAACTTCATAAAATGATTTTATCTATAAAATATCATTAGCAGCAATAATTAGCAATATGGTCGTGGTTATATTATTTATCGACAGATCCAATCAGACAATTAAATACATAAGTTTAAACAAATAATGAGAATCTTTTTACAGTATATATTAAAAGTTTAATTATTATCTGACTGATTGCACGTCGTGGGAATGAGTCCCCCTCGGACTTATTAATATTGTAAACAATATAAGTGTTAAATTACTTTTGCATCTAACTCAAGTTAATATTTTTTTTTTATTGCTATGTAGACGAGCCAACGGCCCACCTGATAGGAAGTGGTTACTGTCGCTTGTAAACTTCTGCAATGTCAGGAGACACTGAGGGGTCGCTACCTACGACCTAACTTTAAGGACCCTCCTCAAGCCTCGTTTGAAGAAGGACAAGTCATAGCGCTCGGGAAATACCGAAGAGGGGAGCTCATTCCATAGCCGGATGGTGCGTGGCAAAAAAGTGTTCCAGAAACGAACCGTGGATGACCGTGGTGGTTCCATATAGTAAATTCTTAGATAACATGTTTTTCATGCACCGTAAACAAGCCCACCGTATGGTAAAGAGGTAAGTAGTTTGATTTAAATATTTTAAGTAGTAGTAAGTAGTTGTTTGTTTGGTATTAGTTTGTAGATCATGGCCTACTCGATTTTCGATCAAACATTGACCTGAGGCTTTGTTTTTTTTTCAAGTTACCGTTACTATGGGTCTTGTAGCTTAGATAGTTTTATCTTATGGTTCCATCCCTCATTTGTTTACTTTGTAACAACTTTAGATTTATGAGAATCCAGAGAAATTAATGATACAAGAATACAATAGTCAAATCTAGGAATAAATTCGCCACAAAAATTCGGAACTACTATCAACGAACCAACTAGCGTGTCTATTTGTGACAATGCCAGTCTGTCTACAACCAAACACAATAGAGATGACGTAATTGTAGGCGCCTCTGTAATATACGTATAATTAGCAGTCGCAATAGACAGTCAAGTACGTGACCGATAGAATATCGATAACGATCTGAAATCTAAATCTGACTTCACGTACCTACCGCAGCTTAGCCATATATCAAACTGATCTTATCGATTTTTGACCGATATTTCGAATTAATCGATTAAATTGATGAACTTAAGGAGCTTCAACCATTATTCGTCCTTTCTTTTGATGTTATATCCTTAAATGTTGTTGGTTAATCGGTGCGGTGTTTTTCAAAACAATAATGTAGTATTTTGAATTTCTTCGTGGGTGGTCTTCCTTGTTAATTGTTGATTATGAATTCTTAATTTTACAGTAATAGTTTTTACTGTTAGACCTGTGATGTCGGCCGCATAGGTTTATGTTTATTAATGTTAATGCTAATAATGCCGAGTGTATTTTTATCTTCGTATCTAGTAATTAACATAAGTGTAAGTTACTTTGATGTTTCCTATGCGAGCCTTTGCCTGTCTAGAAGGTTAGCTAATTAGAAATGAAAAAAAAAATATGCTATTTACTTTGTATCAAGCCATACTATTTATAGCTTGTCATTAATTAAATATGTAGTAACAAACCTAAATTAAGTTAAAATTATTGAAACTGTTGATAACAACGAGTTTATTATTATACAAATGTATACTCCATGAAATATAAAGAAAAGTCCTTGATTTTAATTATACTCAAGTACCTTACTATAACTATTACTAATTTAATAGTGAAGATTTTAAATATAGATGTTGGTTATCAAATTAAGTCAAACGGTTGAATAGAAATGAATAATATTTAACAATTTTTTACTCGAGCAGCCACAACTAAAATTACTTTATAATTTAACAAAAATCTACCTAAACAAGAAACACGCAATGATCATGCGGACATGACGCATTACGCATTGATATTCCGTGGTCATGCCATTAAAAAAAAAAACTATTGTCATTCAAAAAGCGAACTGGAGGAAGAATCATGATTGACAGCACATTAGGAAGGTGAAGCCTGTACATTTGGCTCCGGTGATCGCTGTCATGTCTTCAACGTCGCAGCAAGAATACTGATCAGTAAAACGAACTGAAACAAGATTACTTCGAATGATTGCAACGATGTGAAAGAATTTTGAAATGTATTTTTGGATTGATGAATGTTGTAGCGAGATTTGGTTGTAGTACTTCGATTTGTCTGGAGAAATCTAAAGTAAGCAAGAGAAAGCTAATTTCTAATGTAAATTGGTAAGGATAAGTTTTCATGCATTTTCAACGGGTTCTTACCACGATATTTAATTAATTGAGTTGTCTCGATATTTCAACGTTCCAGTGGTTCCAGAGTTCCAGTGGTACCACCCAAAAGCGAACGAGAAAGAGGGTAGACAGATTAGTTTGCTCTTAAATCGACCCGCAGTATCCAGTCTTCTCGTGATCATGACGTTTGCAACAACGTTGAAATATCAAGACAACTCAATTAATTAAATATCGTGGTAAGAACCCGTTGACAATTCATTAAAGTATTAAAGAAAACCGCGAGTATCTGAATAAGTTTATAAGTATAAGTTTTGACAAACTCAGCTGAAGATACATTATGGTTTTTTCCGTATGACACTACAATTATTGGGCTATAGCGCAGTAAAGGTTTCGCAAATTAAACTAAAATAACGTTTTCCTTTGTTACGAAGATGAAGTTTTGCCGGTATAAGACATATAAAAACTGGGGTTTTTGCGTAAGAATAAGTAAACAGTTATCCGGTATGACCATTTTTTGGTTAAACAAAAAGTATAAAGAATTACCTGTTTTGCTTTACCTCAACTTAGGAAATCGCGGGTGGTAATATTTTTATACAATACTGTGAATAATTAGATTTTACAACTTAAACGCTAAAAAAATATTACAATGTTTATGACGTAAATTCATTACTTTATCTCCAAGCACTAAGGTTGAATTTGGAATTTATTGTCAGATTAACAGCAAAGTTAACTTTGTTTTGTTGTAAAAAGCATAGTAATTTATAGTCGTCTTTGAAATTCAATTGTGTAAATCATGCATTTATGACACGCAGTCAAACTAATAAAACAAGTGTTTTGTTGTTTAATTTCAATGCAAACAGGTTGCTTTTGACATTTAGTGGTATTTCACTTTTAAAAACATAATAATGGACCAAAATTTAAACACGTACCATTGGTTAACAGTGTTTAATTTAAACAAAGAAGCTTGAACACTTCAGAAATGACACTAGTTTCAGGAAAGAAGAGTAGAATAATATGGGAAGCAAAAACGACTAGTTCAGTTTAAAAGGTCACCTACCTTTTGTAGAACGATAGGGAACATTTTCATGTTGATCAATTCTACAGTTTTTAATGTAGGTATATTGTCGTCTCGTCAGGAAGCCGCAGATAGAAGCCAATGGAATGCCTTGGAGGAGGCTTTTACCCAAAGGGGGTCCATACATATACCATATTAATTGTTTGTGAATATCAATTGCATGTTAATGTTTAAATAATTTTTTTTTCTCATATTCCATATTATTATTTTTTTTCAATTTTTTATGGATTGTATTGTAACTGATTTTATTGTAATTTATATGGATTTAAATAAAGCTTATTTATATTATTATTATTATATATTTATAATTATTGAAAGCTCCCTGCTTTTCAGAGGGGTATTTACCCTGTTACACGGGTTTTGGGGCTTTTAAAGTCTCTAAGCTATAGCTAAGACTTTTGGGTACTATTCCAGTTGTCGATATTACTATAGGTATAATATGGACAGTTCTCACTTTTCATTGGTCTTAAACTCTATTGCGAGATCTTGGTACTTAATCATATTATTATATTGTCATCTCAAAAGTGCAGATAACTGACATGTACCTACGTGTCCGTTCTAGTGATATCACTTCCACACTGCTAATGCATTTTGAGTAGGTTTTACCTATAGTTAAGGTAGGAATCAGAAAACCTATTTTAACCTGTTAAATACCAGCACCCTACGAGCACTATAAATCATGAAACGACGAAACGCTTACCTTTACAAATACCTACATCAGAATTACTGAAGTAAAATTTATTGTCGTGTAGAATAAAGGCATAGTTGACTTACATTTTAACTAGTGTGACAAGCTAGTTAGCAAATAAAGCATAAAATCATGCTGAAGACTTAATTAGCGATCGCGGCGGGGCACTGCGCACGCGCTCTACGCTTTATCTTATCTTTTGCGCTTGCGCACGATTTGCGAGCGCAGATATAGAAAGCATGTATAATGTGGAAATGGCAGTTAAGACTTTTTAAATTTAATGTTTTAATTAGACATAGTGTGTTGACAGACGAAGACGAGAAATTCTGCGTCTGAATATTTTACGTTACCTATTTGGACTAAAAGATACCAATTTGAATACCTTCATTACAATAAGAATGTGATCAAGAAGCACATGTGATATTAATCGAGAGCCTTTTGTTTTTGCTTCAATATACCTACAAAATGTTAAATTTGTCAACCTATTCTGATTATGAAACATGATAAGCTTTAACACCAGAAGGTAATATACTGCAAAATTTTGACATCCATAAATCAAGATTAGCAATAAGTAAATTATATAAAGGTGACTAGTTGGGCCAGTTCCGTTGTCTCCACATCTGTGTATGGACACCGACTGCGCGGGAGTTGCCAGGCTTGATACCGTGGAAGTAACGATTTATGTTCACGTTCCATGTATCTGAATACTACAATAAATAATACTTTTAGCGCATACGAATCATGTACGGATCGGAATTCTGTTTTTGTTAGTTTGGTTAGGTGTGCGATTCTCGTTTGTTTCGTTTTTATTTGAATTGTGAGATCCACGATTTGGTAGGTATCTTAAAAGACTCATTGGATATCAATTTAATAAGATTTTTTTTTTAATTTTGTATAAATTATAGCCTTACTCCTCCCTGAGTAACACTAAGCCTTCTGACAGACCTTAAAAAAATAGCTTCTGATAGAAGTCTTAAAGTTTAAAATATAAGTTTTAATATTTATTCAAGTATTTTTACATCATCACTTTTAACTAATAGGTATAAGCCTCATCCAACGATGTAACTAACCTCTATGATTAGGCGACCTTAAAAGGTCATCTTAATATATCAACGATTATAAAGAAATTGTACAGTAGCCTATCGTAACCGGATCTCATGGGTGGGTGCACCAACTAATTAAGATAACTCAATATGTACTGAACGCGAAATATGGGAGCGAGCACGCAAAGATAGATAGCCCTACAAATATATGACTAAGCAAATTGTTTTATGAAGTTGTAGAGTTTCTTGATTTATTATACACTGAGGAATAAGGTAATATATATTAATCGCACAATGGTATAAGAGTCGCTTCACGCTGTCTATGTGTTCCTATGTATATTTAAAACTTTAAAAGTACGCAATGGATTTTGACGCTGCTTTTTAATAAATGAGCTGACTAAATATCGGTATACTGCAATTCTTACTTTCTAAGATAACTCTGCTGAATAATGAATACATGTCATGCATCATCATGATCTACATTTGATGTACCTAATGATCTTCATTTGAAGTAATCAATAGAATTATTTGGTACATGTTATCAGGATTGATAATTACTAGCCAAGATAGCACTTTTATTCGTGATGGTTAAGAATAAATTATACCTACAAATATCTTAATTAAAAACACACTATTTCACCCAAAAATCCTTGTTAATTATCAACTTTAGTTTACTCTAAATTTTGTTACGTAATTAATTAAACCGGTTCAAGAACCCGATACCGCGTCAGAAGGATCTCTAATAAACAGAAGATCACGTTCCTAATTAGAACGTTAATTATAAGGCTTTCATGAACGCCTTAATTTCACCATAAAAGACTATCTCGTTGGCTCCGTTTTTGACCGGATTCTGTTACGGATGTAATATAGTTAGTTTATTTTGTTGATGTAATCTGAAAACGTGGTCGTTATAGATAGTGAAGGACATTGTAGATGGATGCTATGAAGTTTATTTTGTTGAAATTTTAATTCGATGGTAATGGCAATCTAAAGATAAGATGCAGGCTTGACTATGAGAAATGGAAGCAAATTAATTGGTGATACAAAGTTATTAATCACTTGTGTTATTATCCAGAGAAAGTTAAATCAGATTAATTCTGTCCCAATATGTTTCGACCAATAAATTTGGGAGAGAAGATTGTGTGTTGTTCTTATTATGAAAGTATTTAGGTTAGTAGGTAGGTAATAAAGTAGTGTGTTAGCTATTGTGTTGACAATTAATACTTTAACTTTCAAACGTGACTTTCAAATTAAAAATGCAAAAATATTATAACAAGATCATTTTACTAATATTTTTGATACAGTTAAAAGTACGTTGGATATTTTGAGAACACCGGTTTAACAAATTGATATAATTTTATGTCATGGATCAATTTTATTCATTCCGTCTCAAGTTACACAGGTGTACAATAATAAATATCACATCATTTAAATACCAATGATCTCGCCCCAAACTAGTCATATAACGGTCGAGCAAATATCTAAATAATGTTAGTCCTTCAGCAGGTGGACTGCGGTCGTATCTCATCTGGTAATCCTCCGAATACAGCCTGATTTATAACGGAGTAGAGACGGACCGCCAAATTTAGGCGTTTGTAAAAACGAGCAGTTCCTTGCCTATAAATAACTTTAGAAATCCCCTAATCTATGTGCTTTCTGTGTGATCTTTGTGTAGTTTTGATAGATGACAAAACTGTTTTGGGGATATCACGAAAAGTATTAATAAATTTTTAGTCATGGCAAGAAAAAAATGATCTTAGGTAATATGTAGTAAAATTGCTACACCATCATACATGTTAAGGCGCTGACAGGTCACTTTAGTGGAAGTGGGATCTAAACCAATTTTTAACACGCAATGTGAGTCCGTCTTTACGATTTTAAACAATGGATGAGTGGGTAGGTATGAATGAATTTAAAAATAAATAGAAGAAAATTTTTCGATTTTTATAAAAATTGCCAAAATCAAACTCTCTTGACCTCAACGCATCGCTCAAAAATGATTTCATTGAATTAAAGCATTATGTAACTTAAGCATTTAAAAACCATACATGTTACTCGGAATGCTTTAGCACGCCTACATGGACTTCCAAAAATAAACATGTCTAATAAATAAGGTTGAAATTCGCGTGGCAAGAGAACCGAGGCTCACATCCCGTGGCGGCCTCGCGTGCACACTTCCTGTTTGGCACGACAACACGACTACTCTCAATACTGTTCGTATTTTACTATCTAAGTATTAGAATGTTTACAACTTTAATAGTGAATGAGGTTCAAAGGTAATTTTCGAGTTTACGGTTTGGTCGATGATGATTTCTACTTTATATTAATATATATAGGAAGGTAATGAAATTTATCAACTAAATAAATATGACTACTAAATCATAGTAGACAAATATATCAGTGCCTATCTCGCTCCAGCTTAAGTTGGCATATTTTGTTATATTTATTTCATTTTTCCAACATTTATATCGCATCCCTTGTGTGTACGTATTATTCAAGTTAGTATGATTTAAAATAGTATCCATGAATTATGGCACAATAATGATTTTAAAAAAAATAGTAGTTAAGTAATTTAAAAAAATAACGAGTGCATTAATATGTTGAAAAAAATCATATCATATATCATCTACTATCATGTGTAGGCATCATCACACATCATATTGTGATTGGCAATTATTTCAACTTAAACAATGTACTTTATCAAAGCTTCTTCAATAGTAAATGAGGTAGACAGAGAAATCATTCCATTATTAATTTATGGCTTCAATGTCATAGCACATCATAAATTATTTCCATTGATTTGTAAGATTTATTTTGTATGCTTTTCTATTTAGTATTTGTACTATTGTATCTCTTTGGATTCGTTTAGTTAAGTTGTTTTCTAATAAAAAATTAACTATGATATTATTTCTTATTGAAAACGAATACTTATACCATTTGAAACTGGATGATAATTGAAATTACTAAGCTTAAACTAAGTTAAAATAATATGTATTTTTTTAAATCCTATCATTTACTTTTACTATTTCGTGGGTTTAAAAAGGTGGGTTTGTAAATAAAAATATATAATAGAGTAACAGAATTTTATTTAATGCAGTTCCATCACGCACTGTAGCCGATATTGTACAAAAATTAATAATATCGCTTTCCTCCAAATTATAGGAAATTACACAGTTACAAGTTATTCACACAATTACATTCATGAAACACAAAATATATATACCAAATACTCTACTCATTGTTTAAGTATAATCTTCTCACTATATAACTAATTATACATAGTATTACAATAAATTGGGCCTACCTATTTACGTATGTCGAATACTTCGTTTAAAACAAAACATAGCGAATTACAAGAATAAATAAAAATATAAATCTGTTTGTGTACAAATTTACAACTTTAAAAACGTCGATTTATTTTCAGAGTTCATATTTTTGAAAGTATAACTTAAAATATTGCATTAATAAATAGTATTAAAAAAATCGAATAACTGGTGATATCGTATCGATTATTTATTAAAAATCTGGTCTGAAAAAAATCGATGTTTTTCAAATTTGTAAACTTATTTCCATTTTAATTTCCACCGAAAATATGTAATAAAAAACGTATACTCGTGAAGCATAAATCATAACTATTTACAAAACAGAAAATTTAGGTGAAGATTCTTTACGACGTTAATTAGTGCGTTATTAAATCAATATTCTCATTAAAATAATTAAACCGTAATCCGAGGAACTATAAGGAGGTAATGAGTTCATAAATCAAAAAATGAATTTGGCACTTCGAAGGTTTTAATAAAAAACAAACCATCGAAAGAATCTCGACCAAATTTTTACTTACATCTAAATTACAGAGAAAAATTACGTATATATTTTATAGGAATCCAAAAATATTACCGCTAATGTATCCTTAAAATAAATTAGATTAATTAATATAATATAATTAGCTATTCGTATACTGGGCACAACTAGTAATGTTTTCTTGTCATTTTAAGTGACTATAGGTAATTTATACTTCTAAGAATAAGTTATGATATAGACTAATAAATGGAATATCTTTTTACTAAAGCTTTTTTACGTATATAGGATATTATAGAACCGATACTGAAATTTAAAGAAAATGTTCTAAAAGCTAAAATTGTTTATTTTTTAACTGAAGTCAAAGAAGTGCTTCATTCCACTATATGCTTGCTGCCTCTAGGGCACTGCCAATGGACATTTACCTGCTTTAAAAACTTAAATAATGTAACCAAATAACTTGTAGAGAAAACTTGTTTTTTTAATCTCTGATAATCTCTTCGTTTAGGGCTCATAATATTATTATGGTGTTAAAGAATTAGGTATGTTATATGCTTTTTATTTTCGTTTTAAAATAGTTGTCCACTGGTTTCGTTGTTTTACTATATTTATTTTTTATTCCAGTAATAGTGTAGAAAAATATTACATTAAAAAGAATGCAACAGAAATGCTAGTTTGCTTTGAGAATTTTAAACTTAAAATATTTTACACAAAACAGAAGTTTGTTCGTAAAATTAGCCTTAGTATTTAAACCTTATATACGAGTATTAAACAATAGTTTCTTCGATATCTTATTATATTTACGGTAATCGCAACAGATACTATTACAATAATTAAGACTTTTATGCGTATACAGACGTTGTACGATCTCTTAACCATTTAATTAAATCTAACCTTATTATTTACAATTTGTAAAACGTATTTCTGGCAAACAATATGTTAAAACCGAGCTACTACAAGTAATACTCAACGTGGATTTAAAATGATACTATTTTGTTAAAAATTGCCACAGCGATTCGACGCGTTGGACAAAGTGAGATTTCGAGTGAGTGATAGTGAGGTTCGTTTCGCACGATAAATAAAAGCACAATTCCATTTGAAGCTCGGAGTTGCAGCCGCCGTGTCCCGTGTACCTCAGCAGGCGTTCAAGATTTATACAGAGAGATGCGGAACAATATATCACTGACGTGAACCCGAACTGTGCCTAGCCACTGTCTAGATCAAACACGATACCAGATCATCCAAGAGATAGCGCTAACGCCCCCTACATTTACTCATAAACCTTCAATGCCACTCGAATACATTTCGTAACGAATTTATCTATTACACATTAACATAATACACTCATGCATAAGTCAAGCTAAGCGATAAATAAGCGAACACCGAACTGCGTATTTTTCATCCGAGCTTCATATAATTTATGGTCGACGATGATATCGCGACTGGTTCTTTTATTTGTGGAATAGTGATACGCGGAGTGTGCTCGGTAAGCGTTACTAACGGGAAATTTTGACGATAAATCACTGGTACTCGATTGCCTAAGCGGTTGTGTAGGCCGGTTAAAAAATTTATTCGACACTCAATTTTTGATATCTTGATTTCGCGACTTTATCGAGTTGCGGCATGCGGAGGCTGTCGATGCGTTTTATCGACAATATGGAGCACGCTTAGTCCCAACTCTAATCCTAAACTTTTACGTTATCTAGTTACAAATATTCAGTGACTTTTTAACTAGTGAATGAGATATCGATTTACTTATATTAAATTGTACTTCTATTTGATCTAAGCGTAGACTTGAAACGCTAGAGTCGCCCTCCTAACCTACCAAAGCATCGACATCGCGACGACGACCTGAAACAAAAGGAAAGCGAAATTAATGAAAATGCCAATAAAAATAATTTGGAAAGCTTTTAAACATTAAAGCACCTACACATCCTGCATTACATTCACATTTATTTGGGACAAAGTCTGTCGTCATAAAACAAGGGAGGATTTAAATTACAAATAATTTTGGCGACCCCCATGGGCACCTTAAAACAAATTCGCTAGTCTAACAGCTTTTCATTATTTATCGCTTACGGCGGGTTTTTTCTTTAAAATTTAAGTTAATTTCTAACGTAATGCGTATTTGATAAAAGGCCGTATCTCAGGCGGGCAGGCTCCGTCGAGCCGGCTCTGAAATTAAGATGTAACATGATGCGAGAACGAGCAAGAGCTGCTAGATTTATTGCTATACCACTTTGCATATGCTGATTTACAAAGACGGCGGATGTTATATAGAGATGTTGTGTATGATGTAGTTTATTTAAGTCTGACAATATTAATAATAATATCATTAGGTTGTTTAATGTTATACAATAATTATGTTATGAAGATAAACTTTCGAGGTTTATTTTAATTTAAGTTTAATTCTTATTTATGTCACATCAATTTTACAAACTTAGATATATGTTATAAAAAATATCTCTCAATCATCCAGGTTTACTGTTGCTAAGAAATTCAAAATATTTTTCCTATAACGAACGTATCTAACTCTCAGTCTTTAATACTTTTTGTTAATTATTGACTTATCAATAATAATCTGTACTTTTCGTATAAGATTCAAGCTACTCTTCGGACCGTGTAAAGCATCCTAATAAAAAAATATTTTCAACGTGTACTACTAAAGCAACTCTAATCTTCGTCACTTCATATTTACAAAAAAATGAATTTTATTTTTCTTATTAACAACTCTATATAATTCCAACATTGCTGATGTCGGTGGTCGCTAGCAGCGGGCGCGAGAGAGACGACTGTCTGCAGTCAGCAGAAAGAAACATAACAGTATTGCTTGCCTTAGCTCAGCTATTGTTGAGTGTGAATTTGCTTTTCGAAGATTTGTTGTGTATCTAAATCGAGGGAAATTACTTATCCGATACTTTATACGTAGTTTGTGCACTTTAGGATATTATAATGGATATTTTTAGGTGGAATCGATTTATAGTTCTTATATTTTTGTGATGCTGTTAATAGTCACAAATATTTTTATTTAAAGACACAGACATTTATTCTCACAGTACAAGATTTTTAATACGCGTCAATTTTCTAAAACTTGAAGCAATTTAAAAATAATATTTTTTTTATTTGTTACATCAGCAACAAATGAAAATAACAAAGTCATCTTTACGCTCCTTAGTAGTCTCGAGAAAAAAATTGACGATCGTAGTCATATCTTTTTTTATTATTTATTTTTTTTTATTTCGGGATAGGTAAACGAGCTTACGGCTCACCTGATGGTAAGTGGTCACCGTCACTCATGAACCTCTGCAATGCCAGGGCAATGAGGGACTGTTATCTATAACCTACTCATACAGGACTTTTATTAAACCTCGTTTAAAGAGGGACATCTACCATCAAATTCAATATACTGATTAAAGTACCTACCTATATTAATATTATTTAATTACCAAAAAACAAAAGACGATCGTCTAATTCACACTACACTTTCAAGTAGGTACTAGTGTTGTACCACAACATAAAATACTTTCTAATCCCGAGTAACAACAAAAAGGCCCGTAAAAACCTCACGTACATTTCCCGGTCAAGAGACGTAATAAAGAAGAAGGACGCCAACCGAATAATTGATACGATTATGTGATACTTGTACGTAGGACGTAAAGGCATTCCCATATTGTACCGGGAAATAAGTTCTATAAATAAGTTAGAATTGTAAAGGAATGATTACACAAGACAGTTGCCGTGGATGTCCTAATATTTGGTGTAAAATTTATTTACATTTTAAAACGAAGATCGAATATCTGAGTTCTTGGTAGAAAGCATCACAATATGTGTATGAAACTAAGCTTATTCTCATCAATGTCTTTGAAGAATGTACCCAATTAAAATAAGTTTCAATTTAAAGCATACATCTCAGATAAGAGTTATAATGTTCGTTTACGTAATTTTATAATATACATGTGTTTTAAATGAATTAAAAGTAGTCATAATATTTTTTCTAAAATATATTTTTAGGTTATAACATATTCACTATAGTAAAGACTATATTTTAATGAATCAAAAATAAAGTACAACACTAACACACGTATGACTACACAGTCAAACTCATGAAAACAAAATTCATCATTCGCTATTCTAATATTCCAATTATAAACTTTCAGGTCGTCGATACGTTCTATTCGTGGTCCAGTGTGAACACGGCTCCAAGAACAATAGAAGAAGGGCGGCAGGCGCTCCGTCAACTGCGAAGGCCCATAAATCCAGCAGGACTCGCAATTTGTTGAATTACAGCATGCGCCAGCCAGCCACCGGCTCGGCGCGAAATTAGCTTCCACAGAGATAAATTGACGGAGGCCCGCTAAATAAATTATTTGGGAAAACCGAGAAAAAACGGGCGCCTTCCCTTGATAAGGGTTGTGTTGCGTCGTGGATATAATGAATATCGACCGCTTTGTTAAGAATGTAACGTACATCTGCTACTGTATTACGATTATAACATATGTAGTCTATTGCTGTAAATAAATTTAAATTTAATGACCAAATAATAAAACTTCAAGCTCAATGAAATAGAGAATTAAAAGCACAACAAATTGGTATCTTAAAAAAGAAATAACGAAACAATATGCATTATAATAAATCTCTAAATTCGAAAAAAATTCTAAATTCGAATTCTTTCATCAAAAACGTTTCAAACTGGCCGTAAAGTTTAAAAAAACATAATAAATTCAAATACAGTTTCAACTCAATCAAGCGTACGTAATTACTGTGAACTGCATAATGAACATTACACAGTGTCCGTCAAAGAAACTCCTAAGAAATGAATACATTATGCCGACCACACCAAGTACGCCGTTAACTGGCAATTATCACATGAAGCCTGCGCACTCGATATGGTTTCACACGGCACTTGACGCTAATTAATAAGGTAGTGCGATGAAAAATGTCGTATAAGAGTAATGGGAAGAACTGCGCATCAAATACTAATGAAGATTGAAGCGCGTTTTTCTGTTGATTCAGTGGCGTAATCATTATTTTACACCAATGTATTTCTAAGATAGCTGAAAGCAATTCTGGTAATTAAGTCTTAAATAACCACTGTCCCCCTGAAAAAAGATGTACGACAAAAAACTCAGCCGATAATTTACAAAAAGCATTCTAAATAATTCAGAATAAGAACGCATATTTCTTTCTTAAAACTGAACGCAGATCCCTCAAAAAGGATTGAAACGCACCCTTTCTTTCAGCAGGATTAATCTTAGTTGTATATTCGAGATTTAGGCGGCAATAAGAAAGACGCATAGGTGGGCTTACGGCGGGGGCGAGTGGCAAATTGTCTCAGATTCCGACCCTCCCCATAAGGATTTTATTACATTCGTTAACGCATAAAAGATTAATGTGTAAATACTTTATTTGTATGCAAATTCTTCGCGTATTCAACAAAGGGTTGTGGTTGATATCGAGTGTAACAAAAACGTAATAGATACTCTTTTGTTTCGAAAAGAGTGGAAATAAATTTTCATGGGACATAAAACCTTCTTTGATGGCAAACTATTTCGAATTTGTCTTCGTTTTAAAAATTTATAATAATATTTGAACAAGGGTTCCATTTTTGAATTCCCGATGAGACTGTCCCCGTAGGTACCTGTAGAGGCCATCAATTCATCCCCACCCAGCACGCGGTCCTGTGTGACATTTCGGTATAAATGTACGCCATTATTGTTCGCGCCTATTTATTTAGTATGGTGCCTAAAATGAAAATAATTTGCTTTACGAAGCTCGAATTTACTAAAGAGATACGTATTTTCACTTAGAATCCTTTAGAAAAAATTGTAAAAGATAAAGTGTGTTTTTTTTTCAGTAGCGACCAGCCCGTACCCAAGGGCATTTATCAGGATTTTGGACGGCAAAAGCTAAAATTTTTAGACGGTTTAAGCTCCGCGTAAATTTCGTAAAACATGACAAGTTCGGGTAAAAATACCGGCCGAATAAAAACACTCAACATTTACTTTGAGCAACAATGAAAAACAAATTATACATTTACGTGAAAGAGTGTATTTTAAAATAAATTTAGATTTTACACGTGGATTTCAACTGTTCAATGTACAATATTTTTATAACACATTTTATATGTAGGTTTAGCAGTTTCTAGAAATCTTGTGCTTTCCTACCAGAACAAAACTATGAAGCCACTTTTAACTTATTTTTAGGTTCATTAATTCTTACAAATATACCAAATAGATATTTTATCTAGCCATCACTCCAAAACCAAACTTATGACAAATTAAAAAAATAACATTCAAATTTTAAAGTTCAAATCTCGCATAACTCCGTCGCATCCGAGCAGTAAATTATCACGAGTGTCTCAAGCCGAGCCAATTACACGGAAGTTTTTAAATGCGGTTGGACGTGTAGTCATTTGTCGTCACAGTGAACTTTCACACTATGTTATATATTAATTTTATTTTTAGAAACGACTAATGCACGACGTGCTCAGACTAATCTCTATTTTTTTCCTTTCTATTCCTGTAGTTGCCATTAGTGTATTTGAATGGTATGACGATTATTTTTAAAGGGGATGGTTACATTCATTGACTATTTGTACAACTTCAAATGGTAGATATTTTAAAATACTAAATCATCTCGCTCTACGTTGAACAACATAGATTATAATACGACATAGATTTTAATAGTTATATTTGCTAGTGTTCAGCAATTTAATAACTCAAATACTAATTTTACGATCAATTGATAACAAATCGTCTTCGAGTAAATAAAAGAGATTGAGTTATTCTCAGAAAACAGGTGAAATTACAAATAATAGTAAGAATATATTCAACAAAAATGCCAAGGTAAAGCTTTTTATATCACATATTTAAAACACACTTCCTCTTAAACAAAAGTGCCACAAATTAGTGTTCATACAAATCAGTGTGGCCAGAAAAAAAGTTGGCAATAACATCGAGAAAAAACTATTTAATCTTTAAACTTTTGTAGGTTGGCACGATGCTATAAATCAGTACGTCGTTGCTGCATCGATGCCAAGCAAATAAGATGATACTGAGTTGGCAACACCGTACATGAAGGCGCCTACTAATGTATTCAGATTTAAGATAATGTTGGAAATTTAAAGCGTTAAGCGAGGTTTTGCGATTAGCATTTTTTTTGTAAATTAATGAACATATTAAGTAGATGAAGTATGGGTTGTCAATTGTGATACTAATATGATAACGCCATTATAATATCACGACCAAGTCTTTGTTTTTTAAGAAGCACACTAGAAAGAAAGAAAGTTTTATCTAAATATTCAGCTATCATCAACTTAAATTTTAATATTCATCTACCTTTTTTGAAATTGTTTTCGCCGCTTAACGAATCATGTAAATTTTTCCAACTGCATATTTTTATAATTTTATAATCATTAGTTTTTTTTCATTTTTTTTTTGTTGTAGTACTTTTAAATCGAGTTGGATAGCTTTTGGGCCGCTGACGGATGTCACTTGATAAATGGTTTCTGCTGAAAATCAGCGCTATTAGTAAATACCTACAGTATGAACTAATAGCTTATGCTGAGCTGAGACCTTTTCTCACGTCATATTGGGGACACACAGCAATTTACATGTTGTTTATGTTCAATGTTAAAAAAAATGTGTTTCATATTTAAATTTAGGTCCATGTTAATTATTTATATTATACATAATATTTACGAACTTGTGTCCTCTGTGTGTACGTGGTGAATAAATACTTTTTCTTTCTTTCTTTCTAGAAATTTAAAATAAAAATGCGTATAGACGCGTGAAGTGACTAACACAAAAAATAATATTAAAAAACGAGTTCATTTCGAAAACCCATAGTTAGTATCACGGCATGAATTCTCATGTTTCTGTTGAGTACCTCCTTGTTTTTTACGAACACCTCGTATATCTCTGTTTATATATATAAATAAAATCAAATAGTCTAATTAGTAAATTACTTTTTATTCATTTAGTAAACTGAATGCCTACAAATGGTACAATTGCGGACCTAATGCCCGAAACATTCGCTATCAATTCTATAAGTTAAATGTTTTTTAATGCTTGATGTATTTGAAGGAACACATATTAAAAAGATTTACTTGAAATATTTATATTATAATTTAAGTGACTCGAAATTGTTTTGATAGAACTAATAAATTGAAATGTTCAACTATTTTTATATACGTAATCATTAACAATATTTTTTTCTGATTTATCACGTATCCACAGATAATTTCCGGACATCAGCCAATTACAATCCTTCATAACGTAAAGTATTGGGGTGAGAAAAACAATTTTCCTGGGAAAAGATTATGTCCAGGATGCTTTCTTTATGACGTTTGATCACGTGATACGACGATAAAATACTTTTCACTTGTCGTTTACTGTTCCGGGAAAGTTTGTAGTATTTTTAGGAGATTAATGTATTTTGTTGGGGAGTATGATGTGTTCAAGGACTTCATAAATACTTTGTTTTGATAAGAATTTTTATTTTCAGCATCATTTTATGCATCTAACTACTCTTTCAAATCTTGCTATAAGTTCAATCTCTTGGGCAATTTGCTGTGCTTATTGTAAAATTTTGCTTTTCGCGTCCAGATCTAATATAATGTCTATTTCAAAAGTAGTGTTGAAATTAGTTTTTATTTGTACACGTTGGTGCATGATTTTTTATTATTTTCATTTTAAAAAAATGTGGTGTTAAAATAGCGGTTTTTTTTTCATTAAAAGAATTTAACCCAGTATTTCATTTCCAGATTTATTGTATAGTTTTATTTTTAATAAAAATAAACGAAATGTCTAACATCGATCACCACCTGGGACGCTCGTTACCGAAATCACGATTTTCATAGATCATTTTGTCTTTCAATTTAATCGACAAAGAAGCTTAAGGTAATCCATAGACGCAAACGAAGAGTTGCCTAATCTTACTATATTTAAAGTTTATTTTAGCTTGGTACTAAGATAGTGTTTATATCCTTTATTTCAAACAACAGTCAGCCACACACGACGAATTATAAGAGAAGAACAGGACACAGGTTGAATTATTTGGTAAAAATACATAATATGATATATGTTTTCTTTCTCAGTAAAACCCTTAGTTTTGGGCGTTAATGTACCTGCGACATTCGATTCAGTCTCATTAATTTTATTGGTAACTTGACTCCGTTTTTTGTTTTTATGTGGAAGGGTTCGTTAATGTATGCAGTTGAATAAAAATGCATTGAAATAGAATAAGTCAAAGTAAAAAAAACAGTCCTCTAGAAGTGACAGAAACAATTATTGAGAAAGACCAATAATTTATTTATATCGGCGTTCCTTTTAATAAATTAAACTAATTTTATTTTTTCAGAATCCGGCATCTCGCTCCGGTGTGGGCGACTCGATTAGTCAAAACGAAAACAAACATCACAGAAATAGTATCAGTTGACAAGTTAATAGCGCATCTTCAGTGGTATCTACCGCACTATTAAATTATTTTAATTGCTTCATTTATATAAAATTAAAAAATACAAAAGCAAAATAAGATAAGGAAAATCAATATTAGTTTTAACTTTCAAACAAAATTAAATAAATAATGCTTTCTAATAAGCTGATAAAAGAACCATGTTAATGTCCATTAAATTTATAACCTACGTCTGAAACCGCAATTTTAAAGTGCGATTTTTAATTATCTGCACTTAATAAAATTAATAGTAGTTACATTAAATTTACATTCTGTAAAATAAATAACTAAAAGTAGTAAACTAGTCAAATAAAATTCTATAATGTAAGTTGTTATTCGTTTAAATGAATTGAAATAAAGACGCAGGTGTTTGAAAGCGTTGACTTTATAAACAGATTCATACTATCAAGTATTAAAATCGGAGAATTCAAGTATTAATGTTACTTGAATAATTAATATTTAGAAAGCATCGTTGTAAATTAAACTTAAAAATCAATATTCAATGGATAGAGAAGATAGATCGCGATGGGTCCCGATAAATATTAAACAGCTGGTGCGTTTGAGTCTGAACACGTATGTAACTAGTTTCTGTGGATATTTGTCTAAGCAGCTTGCCAACGGGGAAGCCGGCAGGCCACGTGTGGAGTTGCGACTGTCGTCTGCGATTTGCGACTAACTTATTGCGACGTTGCGGATTTTTTAGCAAGCAGTTGTTGTGAAGTATGTGAAATAAATAAGACTAGTGGATAAATATTAAACAGCTGGTACGTTTGAGTCTGAACACGTATGTAACTAGTTTCTGTGGATATTTGTCTAAGCAGCTTGCCAACGGGGAAGCCGGCAGGCCACGTGTGGAGTTGCGACTGTCGTCTGCGATTTGCGACTAACTTATTGCGACGTTGCGGATTTTTTAGCAAGCAGTTGTTGTGAAGTATGTGAAATAAATAAGACTAGTGGATAAATATTAAACAGCGGGTACGTTTGAGTCTGAACACGTATGTAACTAGTTTCTGTGGATATTTGTCTAAGCAGCTTGCCAACGGGGAAGCCGGCAGGCCACGTGTGGAGTTGCGACTGTCGTCTGCAATTTGCGACTAACTTATTGCGACAGTTTTGAAGTTCGTGAAAAATAACATCTGTGAAAGTAACTAAAAATATAATTTGACTTGCTAAGCTGCCGCGTATCTAGATTTTATAAAGATTGTTAATTAAAATCAAGAGTGTTTCCATAATGCTTAACTGTAAAAAGTGCAATCATCCAAACCGGTTACCGGTGAAAACAGTGATTCAGTAAACATCGAAAGAAATGAAATAAGAAGAGTCAACGGTACAAATATTAGATAGGTATTGTCTACTACTATTATTTTGTTTTGGTTTCGATCTCATATCTCGATTGTGGGTGGTAGTATTCACGTTCTATTTCCTAATATAAGGGTCAAAAGGTGAAAGTATAATTTTGATCAATAGATTAGATAGATAAAAATAATATAACCTTTGGTTGACTGGTAGAGAATGCCTTCGGCATTAAGTCCGCCATTGTACCTTTTGTGCATGAAGTTGAATAAATAAATAAATAAATAAATAAAACTTAGTACGATTATAAAAACAGATGATACCTGTTGACGTATTAATTGTATGTTCCTTAATATGATTTATCAATTGTATATAATTTAAAGATAAGTTAAATAAGTTTAATAAAAAAATACTTACCTAATTGCCTTTTTAATTGGTAAATGCTCACCATCTCAGAAAACAATCACCTTCAAACCACTTTTATCGTTGGCGACAATCGCATAATAACAATCCCCGATCGCAGGTGTACCGGCAGCCTAAGGAGGGTAGAAGTAACGCGGCTGAGAGCGCAACAAGAATAATACAAAATGTTTTTCATTTTCTTTATGTCACCCTCGGCAGTCGTAAAAGCATTAAGCGTGACCAAACTTTTGTTTGATACCAACTACGTAAGTACGAAGCAAAGGATCCTTGGATACTCAACTTTGGTAATAACTTGACAGAATTATGTGACAAACCTTATATTTTTTTTTTCAATTATATATCTTTGTTAGTAAGCCCATAGCATTCTATAGTTGAATTGAATTTGGCTATGGAAAGTCATGGGAAGTATTTTTATGGCAAAAGTACCTATAATCACAGTTACTGTTGTGTGAAATTTTATTTCTCATTTTTTTTACCAAGTAGGCTCAGTAAACGGGCCACCTAATCGTAAGTGCATAATGCTCCTAGACATAGTGTCAGGGGACTTTTCAGGACGGCCTCCTTTACCGTTTGAAGAAGGACACGTTTTAAACTAGTAGAAGTTTTAGATCAAATAAAGATTAATTTAAAAAGATAAAAAAAAAAATCAATACACTTACCTAATTAACTATGAATTTTAACCACTGAATTACTCCAAATACAAAGACGTTATGTCATTACTACGATGGACCAACTGCAACTGACCTACCTGTGGCTTCGTCTAATAACCCGGTAATAATATTTTACGACCATTACCTTTGTAAACACGGTTAAAACGCTTTTGCGAGAATTTGCTTCGGTAAAAAATGGACGACAATTGCGCTAGCGGGAATTCTTTTTACGAACAATAAGTTCGAACGTTCTGTTGTTTTGATTTTTGAATTGTTCTTTTTTTAAGTTGTCACGCTTGATTCTTTTTTTTAATTGCGTAATTCTCGAACCTTTTTAAATTTTGTAAAGATTTGGAAACTTTAGCATTTGCCGAAATTCGAAAGCATTTCTTTTTTTGTTTTTTTTTTTTATGTTTTAGGTTTTTAAAAAGAAAGTTCGATACAATGACAAGAATATCGTTCTAGGAAGTTGCCGACGGGATGGGGATGTGCCAAAAAGAGATAAAGTAGTTTTATTGATCTATACGGACGTTCGGGTGGCGCGAGTGTGAGTTGAATGAAACGAAGATAACTTGCCGCCCCAATTTTTTTTGTCTCTTTTACTCTCGGCAGTATTTCATATTGTCATCCCTCTCGGGCCACGTGACCTAAGCAGGGTGTAACTCACCCTACGGCGGCCATAACTTACTCATACCGATAGGCGGTACGGTCGCGAAAAACATGCTACAATATTCTTATTTTTAATTTCTTTTTTTGGCAAACGGTTTAGTGGTACACAGCCAAGGTTATGCGGTTTAAATTCCAATTTATTTATCTAGGATTTACAAGATAAAGTATTAAGAGAATTTGCTAGTTTATTTTCTCTGCGTATTTAATGAGGTTATAGTTTTAGTTGTGTGTTGTCATAACATTTAACTAATTTGGCAATACATTAGAATTATAAGTCTTCTATCATAAAAATATGAACTAGCTACTCTACTTTGTCGGAATGAGTAGATACCTAATATACACCTGTGTTACCAAGAATATTCTAAAAAAAACATTAATATCATAACCATACCGAGAAATAAGTTTTATTTGGCGCTGTTCATTCCAAATGTGCATCACATAAATAACGTCGCTCCTTCACTGTTTCTTTCTCTCTCCTGATTTACGTTTTGTCTTGTTCCCTCCTTCGGTTTATTAACTGGCTAGCTCAATACACACGAGTATAGAACCGTTTGCCTTTAAATTAAAAAAAAAAACAAATGCTACCAACATTATGATGTTGAGTTCTTGATTTGAAATTAGAGTCTTGTTTTATCATGGTGACAACTTATAATTTTACGAAGTATTTTTTTATGGCAGACTGATTAAATGACCCATTATTGTAAGTGTACATAGGACTTTTTAAACCTCGATTAAAGAGGGACATATCTTTTTGAAGATGAAGCACATCTTAAAAGTTAGTAGCTATGTAAACTACAGTACCCACATAAGTTATTTTAATTAATTAGACTAAGTTTAATAGACAATTAATATACCTAAAACCAACCAATGACTTCACCAAAAAAAGAACTAAACCACAAATTAACGTCTAAAAACCAAACAAAACTTTTATAATATTTATAAAACACGATCTCAGAAGCTCATAAAATCGTCCGAAGTATACAATATTAATTTAAAGTGCCACTAAAGAGCGGAGATTACTAAACAATCAGTGTCGGGAGGTGTTAACCGATCGTAAAAGTCAACTTAACGATTCGTACGATCGTAAATTTGTCGTAAAACAAATAATTGTGATCTTCTATAGGCGGTACTGATTTTTTATGAGTTATTCCTGTGTTAATTGGAGTTTGTTGGTAGGAAAATAAACGTTTTTAATTATATGGATAAATTGTATTAGGGTATTTGAAGTATTGAATAGTCGGTAGCCGAGTGGTCGAAGCGCGTCCTTCCGAACGGAAGGTTGCGGGTTCAAATCCGGCCGGCTTGTACCTCTAAATCTAAATCGTGAGGAAACGTGCTTGTCGAAAAAGGGTTCTAAAAATCCTTTGAAGATATGTGAAGTCCCCAATCCGCACTGGGCAAGCATGGTGGACTATGCCTAATCCCTCTTCTGAGGAGATCTGAGCCCAACAGTGGGCAGTAATGGGTTGGTACAGGATTTGAAGCAATTTTTATAAGGACTTTTAGCTACTAATGTATTTTTGTTCATCGTAGGTAGAGCTCATGTCGAGTCACTCATGACTACAGTAATGCCCTAGGACGATACAGATGTTACCTAAAACCGTATATAACTCTTCTAAAACCACGTTTTAAGAAGGACAAGTTATAGCGCTTTAATTATTTAGCGATATTTTCCACTTTAGCGATGTAGTAGAACGAAGCGTAGTTGTTAAGTAGGTACCTATTATAATTGCTAAAAATTACAAAAAGTCAATACACTCATTTTTTTTTTCAAAATAATACACAAAATGTAGATATAATAATAGTTTACCTAAGTTTTTTTTTGTTTTAAGCGCCACTTAACCAAATAATTATTATTAGTGTCAGGAGGTGTAACCGATCGTAAAAGTCAACTTAACGATTTGTAAGATCGTAAATTTGTCGTAAAACAAATTACAATGAACTATTGAATTTGATGAATTACTATGAGTAGCATAGCATCTGCTTTTAAAGAGATAAAATGTCTTATTTTATTAATTGTAGCAAAATAAAATCAATAGAAATAGGTTAGAAAAAAATAGTTAGCAGTAAATTATTAACTATGAATATAACTTTTAAAACAGAAAAAAATAAAATTAGTCATATTAGCTACATCTACTCTTTAATTTACAAACTAATTGGTATATATTTAAGTATGGCTAATGTAACTGTAAAATGTAGGTATAGAAATGATTTTGATTTAAAAAATAATAATTTGTACAGTATTAAAACTCATCTAAATTTCTCGTATAGGTACTATTTTAATATAAAAATGTCGTAATTAATAATATTTTAACATTAAAACTATCATGTGCACGCGCAGTCAAACACTGCCATCTATCGTCGAGTAGCATAAACAGTAAAAACTCTTCTAATCTTAAATTATTTCTTGGACTAGAAGTAAAGAATCGAAACTCAATATTTTAGTTAATTTAATGTATTATAGAATTTTGTAAATTACAATTAATAGATATTTAATTTAACTACTTATTTGTCATCAATACGAAACACTTCATCAAACAAACAGAAAACATCGCGCCGCAAAGTTGCAACAAAACGCCTTCAATCTGAATCTTTTATAGTCCCATTAACACTTGTTATAAAGTGATTTATCCAATAAAATGCCAGCTGATCGCCGTGATTACGCATAATACGAGCAAACTCATAATTTTACAGCCAATTTACAAACAATAAAAGTCGTTCTCTTGTCTTGCACGCCCATTCTGCCGATATCTCCATAACTCGTAACTTTTATAACCTAATAAAGCTATAAAACTCGAAGCTGAAGTAGTTTAACTCATCCGGATTATAGATGGCGCTTATTTTTAGTACCATGTGTCGCCATCTGTGAGCGAACGCCCGAACTACTTTATGGGCCATTTCGAGTCATCACATCGTAAAGTTGATGTTTTATTGCTTCGTTTGATGCCGCTAGTGTTTCGCTTTGGTTTGTAAATCAAAATATTATTGTTTGTAATTGAATACAATATTATCAAGTTTATTTACGTTATTAGTTTTAATTATTAATATTCAAATTAATGACATTGATTAAAAAAGTGTTTTACTTTTACGTAAACATAAATAAGCACGTCTACTTATATAAATCCAAATGTAAACATAAAATAAAAGCGAACAAAACGAAGAAACTATAACAATGTCTGTGCTCAAGTTATTTAAAGTGTTGGGCAATATACGATCTGTAAATTGCATCATAAACATCCCGGGAAGCCTCCAACCTTGCCTTTATAACCAACACAGAAATTTCCCTCGCTTTTTGTAGTTTCACAAAACGACCGCAGCGTGTTTGTGGCGTCAAAATTTGTTTATTACAGCGCCATCTAGATAAAAGTTACTGAACTATTTGGGGAAACGACCTGAGACAGTATTGGACAAGATTGATACCTATTTATTTTGAACAATTTGTGAATGAAAATACGTCTTCTTCTGTTTATAATATTTTCTTAATTTTAACAAGGTATTTTGAGAATATTGGACATAAAATTAAAAGTTCAAGTCGGTGACGAAAACTTTCGTCAACAGATGGCGCTTGTTGACTTTAAACATCGCAAAGTTCTATTTTAGCCGAACTTTTATTTTGCAATAATTTTTATTTTCTTACCAATACAGATAAGAGAGGGTAGTATTTACTGGCTTTTATTAAATTTTTGTTTTGTTCTATTTTTTTCTGCAAAGATTTTAAACTTTTAGTGACAATATCCATTTTAAAAATCAGTTTATATGTTTGTGGAAACAAAATTTGATATAGAGGCACGTACAAAATATAGCTACTCAAGTAAATTATTATTACCATAGTGGCAACTGAATTTTTGGAATATGCATTTTAAATCCGTTCTTAAACATCAAAAACATCACTACCCATTCTTCAGATATTTTTCACAAGCAACATAATTAGGGCTCTTAAGGCTTACTCAAACTTCCGGCACACAACGCGGCACCGTATTAAACAGAGATTATACTAAACAGTCATAACGTAACTCGAAGCCCCCAATTACGAGCCAACGGTAATCCCCAGATCAAAAGTAGCAAATTCGATCTAAAAAGTTAGCTCCAATATCGTGGTAATTATAAAAGAGGGGGTGAGTGACAAATACTCGTATAAAACAACAAGGAAGTTATTCCGATCGTAAATATCCCTCTCGGTGTGAATGGAATAGCAATTATTTGGTTGAGTTGGTACTTGGGCGGTACTGTGGGTTAGAGTCGAATACTCACTGTGAAGTCGATTGTAATTAGGACTTTCTGATTTTATATTCTGAAGAATGAGTTAAATTGAAGTTTTCTTGGGTTAATATAATTATTTTATGTTTTCAAAGAAATATCAAATAGTTTAGTCATGCTGATGAAAATTATTCTAATATCCTATAAGCAACTCAACTTTCCAGTTAGTCTTAGAATTACACTACTCAGAATTAATTACGATTAGAATGGAATTGATAGTAGGTAGGACGTGGAGTAAATTATATTATTTGGATAGTAGTGTAACGTAGGTAATTAGAATTCTATCCATAATATTAATGAACTAAAGTCAATAAGTAGGTAGACTCTCATTAACGTTATAACCAAAACATCTAATGCTATCTATCTATACCTTCACTCATTAACTCCAGATCATGTCATGTCAAAAATCCAATTCACAAAATCTAATCAGACGAAACAATACAAAAGGAATCCCGCAATAAAGTAAAGCGGATAGCGATAAATAAGCGTATCTCGCGAGAAGACGGATAGGGGTCGTCGGGAGCGCGGAAAAACTTGAGGGGCTTAACCCTTCCTCGGTTATTTACTCCCAACACCCTTTCTGATGTTCTTTATATGTATTCATAACGGGAAATACTTTACAAAGCCAATTACTGACACTGTATATCAGTGAGTGGTTGAAATCTAATTCTAATTAGTTAGATTGGTTTGCAGTAGATAGGTATAGTGCATGCTCGTAAGTCTTATTTGAATTGTTGATCTTATTAGACTAATGAGCATTTATTAGACATTATTTCTTTTTGTTTTTTTTTATTTAATTAATTTATTGCTTCTTTAAGATAGATATAATTCCAAGTTTAATATTTTATCTCTGTATCCTTAAAAAATATTTATTTTGTATATTTTGTACATACAGTTTCTGTTACTTGTTGTCAAAATTGGTGTGTTTGGTATGATTTTTGTAGCATGCTTTTATGTGTTTTGGTTGTTATAGATCTCATTGAATAATTTACATAACGATTGTTTTAATTATATATAAAATATTTTCCCATATTGACATTTAATATTGATTCTAATATACTTTAATTTTCCAGTCAGTCTACCTAATATTCATAAATCGAATGAGACTTATGAGAATTCACAGCAGATATATCATAGTAACCCCCTTTTTGAAGAAATATTTTACTATTAATTCTTTTATTTTATTCTTAAAGAAAACATCAGTGTTTAATATTTTATCGCTGTTTCTTGATATATTTTGTATATTCTGTACCTACAGTTGCTCTTGGTATACGATCAAGAAATGCAGGAGTAGAACGTGCACTGGTTAGATAAACAGTAGGTATCAGTATAAATCAAGAACCGAGCTAAGGAACTAAATTTTCTCAATTAACTGGTTCAATTTCAATTAATGACTTTATCTAATTCAGTAGGTACTTATTTACTGGGACTTGAATTTAAGGATTTTTAGTTCTTATCATTTTAAACTAGTTATGATTTCTTAATCGACCGTTTAGGAAACAAGGTGCAACATTCATAATTAATTTGTAGGATTTTAATGTCTATCTAGGAAATACTTGAAGTAATGAATGATATTTTGAAGGTTTCCTGTCTTAAGTAATTTCTGAATAATTGTGCGAACCAAATTCATTTTTGACCGACTTCCAAAAGGAGGAGGTACCTACTCAATTC
The DNA here is from genome assembly GCA_030269945.2 of Trilocha varians. Taxonomy (NCBI): domain Eukaryota; kingdom Metazoa; phylum Arthropoda; class Insecta; order Lepidoptera; family Bombycidae; genus Trilocha; species Trilocha varians. The sequence continues at coordinate 4,479,136 of AP028259.1, forward strand.
TCTGTTATTATTTTTATTTTTTATGTTTGCTCCTTCATAACTTTGGTTTGGATGGACCGAACCTCACTGAAAATTGTATGACTTTTAAACGGACAAGATTTCAATGGAATTCGACCGTTTTCATTTTTGTACCTAATCAAAATATTATTGTGCTATCTGTCAGTTGTAAGATCGCTCACCTTAAACTTAAACTTAGATATGAAAAGATTTGATGATAAATAAATCAAAACAAATACTGAATTTTATTATTTAATACTAATACACAAAAAAAATCATTTCCTACCTAATATAATAACGATGTAAGTATTAACAACGTAATCAACTTAAACACAATAATACGAACTGATAATTCAGTCATTCATTAACTAGTCTATCTAGTTATACGTTTACAACTTGAATCATGGTGCTGTAAACTAATAAAATAAAGTTGGTAGCGCGAACAAACCGATAGATAATGAAGTTTTATTGGTCAGTTTTACAGCGCTCCCGGAGTGATTGTAAAAGCGTAAGCCATAGACAATGTAGAGGTTTATCGATTTTTTGGAATATAAGTATTGTTATGTTGTAGGTATATTATGTTCAGTGAAGGGGTAATAAATTCGGCACAACAAAATGTTCAGATTATAGTATCTTTAGACAACAATCAGTATACGAGCTTTAGATTAATGTATTGTTTTTGGATTATTACCTTTCAGTCTTAGGTAGGTACTTACACTTAGTTGATTCATAAGTATCTATCGTATACCGTACCAAAACGTTCAACATTATCTACAATAGTGTAAGATACTAAAAATTCTATTTCCATCCAGTAGGTACCTAAGTCTCAGTTGTGTTTTACTAAACTCTACGCCATACTGTTATCATACAGAACAATACGCAATAACAAGTTTTTATGCAAAAACACTTACTATAACATTATTATCATGTCATCTAAACTGCCAAATACTCTATAAATGTATGCAAATTTTAATTATGGAATTGCATTTAACATCATAATCCTTCTATAATACTAATTATACAATTAAATTTGTGGGATATAAATATATTAAAGCTTTAAGAAATAGATACAATCTATTTGAATGGGTAATTAAAACTCATAATTCATTTTAATGTTATATTTTGATGTCTAATGTGTTTTCTATTACTATTGTTGTAATCATTTATTAAATACCTTATTCTGTACCTATAGTATTTTCTATATCTTGTGTGTTTATTGTAGTTATAAGTATTGGAACGAAGTTCCTTATCGCGCGTTATCGAAAGGGGGCTAGACAGAAATTCTTATGAAAAAGTTGTCACGACACTTTTTTTGTTTTAGATGATTATCGCTAGATGGCGCTGTGATCAAAAAAGTTTATTTAAGTTAATTATTATAACTTAATTATTATTAATTTATTTTAATTAATATAACTTAAAACAAAAAAATTAAAATTCCCTCACTAATTAATCGAAAGGAACTTCGTTCCGGGTGTCGCTTGACACCTCTCAAGTTTTTTTTTGATCTAGATTGTGTCTTTTATACAGTATTTAAGTAAAATTTATAATTATAATAGTTATAAGCGCTTTCGCATGCAGCACATAACGCCACTTTTATTTCATTTTGTAAACTTTTTTTTTTGTTTTCAATAAATACTACATTTTTTTCGTCTCTTTTTTTTATTAGTTTTAGTGTCATTTGTCGACAACACCACTTAAACTTATCACGCAAATTGCTGTATAAAAGTGTCACATAACATAACATCTAGTGTAAACTAGCCGTTATAGCAACAATTATGAACAAATAACAGGGTAGCGTCAGTTTGTCGTATCTAGTGTGTTCCCAGTTTTATTGGTGTAACGATACAATTAATAACAGTTCGCTGCTGTAACCGAATATTTCGTGCAGCCTCTAAATTTGAAATGGTCGAGTTATAAGGGTTAACTAGATTAGTTGCAAAGTTTATATGCGCAGGGTTATTGGTTATAAGTTTTATAGAGTTAACGATATTGTGATTGCAGTTAGAATTTGTCATAACAACTTTAGACGCACGAACACATCTAACGTTGATGTTATCATGTTTTCCAAAACGATCAATGAAAATAAATGAATTAATTAGAACTTAAAATGTAAAATCAAATAAATAAAATGGTCGTTAACTTCACCGAAATAAACAAAATTAATACTTATGCAATAAACACTACTTCATAAAAATACCTACAAAAAAAATTTCATTTACATAACACGAGTAAAATCTCCTCTAGGTATGAAATGAAATGAAATACTTTATTTTCAGCATTGATAACGTACTCATTCTTGTTGACGTCTAAAGTTAAAAGCTACCACCAGTTCGGACACAAAAAATAATTATTATAGCCACCGTCCTGAGAAGAACTGGCAAGAAACTCAGCGGGCATGTCTTTTTTTTTGTTTAATGAGCATTTTTTTTTCAAAATCGCATTTTTTTTTTTTAGGTAGTTGAAGTATAACGTAATTTTGATAATCACTCTGTTACAACTCAGATCTAGTACGGGAATCAATGCCAGTAACGAATAATGTGTTGATTCTTTTTTCAATAAACATTTTTCTCCTATACAAATATCTCATAACAGTAGGTAGGTGCAGTCGTGGGGACAGGGCAAAGATAGCATCAGACACGATCCCGGGACGAACACGGACTAACGGACTGCCCAGGTAATGTACTAGCTGAATACGACACTCAAGGGTCGGGACTGAGAGTAAATCTATACAGTTATAAAGAGGTAAAGTTTGTTTGAAGAGGAGAGAGTTTTGTTTAAAGAAATTAGCTATGCAACTGGAATTGAATCGAACAAGAAGTAACGTAACAACAAGCTTCACAGAAATACATTAAATAAACTGTATATTTACACTTATTTATCTAAACATACCTAAAGCTTCAAAATTCCTTTTGTTTAAGCAAGTATTTAATAAACTCTCCAACTGAATACCATTAGTACAAGTTCAACGATTATCTCAGTAGCTACACAATATCTTAATAACAGGAATACGATATCCAACGCTCATTTTAGCGCGATAATTATGTATCCTGCGCGATTATTATTTACTCGTTATCGCAATAAACAGTCGGAGCTGCTTTCGCAGTTAATAAAGACTGAAAAAAATAATTGCTCAGCAGTTGTGAGTTGATTAAATTGAAATATGATTGTTACTATAAAGAACAAGATAAAAAAATCCATGTCTTCGTTAAGGGGCAAAATGAAAGGAACGAAATTTAAACGCTCATGTTTTTATTCTTACAGCTGCCTTTTATAATGTTTGTACGCATTGGTATGTTTTAATTAAGTGAGAATACAGCCTGGAAGTGTCTTTTATTATTAATTGAAATCGGCTGTGCAATATTTGCGCTATCTAGTTCGTTAAGACGAAGATTGAGAAATCAATATGATTAAACTTGTTTTCAGATGTGGATCGCTACCTACTCGCTGTTAAAATGAATTTAAATTTGAATCAATTTGAATAAAAAGGTAAAATTACATTCGAAATTGATGCTATGAACATTATGTAGGATAAAATAAACTTTATTGTGAAAACGACGAAACTACATAGTAGTAAATCACTATCAGCACACTATGCAGCCTCTTCCTACTGGTTTAACCTTCCAAGAATTTCCATCATCATTCTATACCATTGTCAACTAACTGATGACTCAATTTGAAATTTTACATTTTGTAGTTTTTTAAATTACTTCGCCTAGCTATAATTCAGAGCATCCCAATACAAGCTCATAGAATCACTAAAATTTATTCGGTAATCACATCTCAGATCTTTATGCTTTATTATTCAGTAGACATTGCACAAACTGTATCTTTACACGATTCATTGCACGCATAAACGTAAGCAAAATTAACATGTTCGAAAATGGCTCGATGCGTGTTTATACCGTAGCAACCAATAATTTTTCGTATCGTCTAAATAATGATCAGTTATCGTCGAATTGGCAGGTCGGGTCGGAGACCGCTAAGATGGCCGACCGAACCGGCAGCGGAACAGGTACTGATTCATGAGATATCAATATAAATTTTTATGTATATTAAGTCATCAGATACTAAATATTTGGGTTTAAAAGAATCCTACATAAATATCATCGTTTCCGTGTTTGATTAAATTTTTCAATCGATAAAGTCGGCGACATAAATGTTAATTAAGATTTTTTTGTATCGACGAACAGGTGTTTATTTATGTCCATAAAACACCTTTTATATTCTGCTTGTTTACGCAAACAACTGCTTTTTATCGCACTAGTATGTCCTAATTTGATAAGTCCATATATGTAATGCAACATATTTCAACACAACACCAAATTTATTCGAAGATTTTTCTTGAGATAGTCGAACGGGCTTCGGAATGTATTTTTTACTTACAGCCAGTAATAGGCAGAAAAAACTACGTAGGTAGTGTACTATAATAGTCAATTTAATTAATAGTTCCCACCATCAAACGTCCCATCACTTGATTAAGTTATTACAGCGTAAGAAACGTAGACTTCCACGCATGGGAAGGCTCATGACCAATTTTGAGAGCTCAATTATTAAATAAAATATAGTATCGTGTTTATCATGGAAGCAGTAATCGTGCAGGATGCTGTTTATTTTAAAAGCACTGGTAGTGCGTGATTGAGTCGCTCGGCATCGTACGCAAGTGGAGCGGAGACGGCCGGGAACATCAAAGGGCGTCAGACTTAGTAAATTAAAACATTGCAAAACAGTCGAAGGGTCGCGGAGACATCAAAAATGGCATCGCGTCGCCTGGTGCCGGCGATTCAGTTTTTCGCGACCGTCTCCACTCGATAAATAATGGCGGTGACTTTGATAAAAACTTACCTAGTCCTGTTCGATGGTCTGCAGCGTGCTCCCCCCCCGCATGCCGATACACCCCTCACTCCCCGCGCTCGTCTCGCACTCGCCGTAGCTTTTTCACCTCATTCCACGACGCCAGCGCATTGCGAACCGCTCATTTCAATCAACATGAACGTACCCTAACTATTTACACCGCTACCAGCTAAATAATAACTACTTATATTTATGGCAATTTGTTTAACTTCACCGACTATTATAACTGCAGGAACACGATCACGTTTACACTATACTTATGTAAGAGTATTGAAGGATTAGATGGCGCGGAAATTGATTTAATTCACTGTTAATTTATTTACTTAGCTTTAAGAGTATGAGACCGGGTCTCTTTGGTAGGCATATAATATTTGGACAATGTAACTGTTTGTCGCTGCCGATAGAGCGCGCTGCGATCGCACGTATCATTACTACGGTACACCTACACACTATATTACACGGAAGAGATTTCTACAAATTGCACTGGTTTCCGAACGCGAACATCTTCGAAGATCACGCGAATAAAATTATTTAAAATAAATCAACAAAAACAAATCACCCGAAACTCAAAAATAATACAACCCGTTTTTAATCTAGCTTCCAACAGTTTATTGTTCGTATCAAACCATCGATCAGAAAACATTAAAAAAATTAATTTAAAATAATCACAACAACCGAACAACACTTAAATAACAAAAAAAACTAATTACAAACAATTTATATAACACAAAGCTAATGAGTGTTCGGCGGACTGCAGTAGTATCACTAGGACAACGCGAGACGGTTCAATTGTTTTAATGCTCGGGATGGCCCTGTGCGGCCGCCGCAGCCGCAGCTGCAGCCGCCGCCGCCTTCTGCGCCTGCGCCTGCTTCTCCTGCTCATTCAGCTCCTTTATAGCCTGGATCTCCTTCTTTAGTTTCATCCTTCGGTTCTGGAACCATATTTTGATTTGCCTCTCCGTGAGGCACAGCGCGTGCGCCATTTCGATGCGTCTCCTTCGCGTGAGGTAGTGATTCGTATGGAACTCTTTTTCTAATTCTAGCGTTTGATATCTAGTGTAGGTTTGTCTTCCTCGTCTTCTGAGGCCGTTTGCTCCTGAAACAATGAAAATTTAGAATTATAATTGATCCTAAGATAAGTTCGTAGAAGGTTATGGCGTCAAGCCGACATTCTCTCTTCAGTAAAGCGTTTGAATACTGAATGGGATTGGTTGTCTTGCATCGGTTGTTTTGTAATTGACGTTACAATTGGCAGTGACGACAGCTTCATTCCGTTAAGAACTTTGAAGCTGATAAACGGAGCTGAATTCCGCCTTTAAAAGGAACAGGCCGACAGCATTAAATACTGGTTCAAAAGTTGATTAAGAAACACAAGAAGACTCTGGTATCCTAATTTGCTGAGTCGAACGCGATACTATCTCAAATGTATAAATTATATGGAATACAATAAGTTGTTAAATAATTATTTCTTCTTAATCTTGGCTTGGACGGTTCGCAAAACATAATTAATCAATATTGAAACTCCTTTCTTGGCTGAATGCCTTTTGAATTGGTACTGGGAACTGGATTCGGAGCTCGATAGCTGGATAAGAAGCGAACTTAACCGTGGTTCGCGAAAATTCTAAAGAATATAGGGTTGTTTGAGTAACGAATAATTACTCTCAAATTTTGTTAATAAAATCGTTATAAGAAAGTTCTTTAATTATTTATATTTCACACGATTGATACTAGTGATTTTCTTACAAGTTTTAAAATTAAAGTGAGAATGAATGTTTAGTTTAATGCTTTGTCCTATCTTGCAATTAAAATTATGCAATGGAAAGCACCATGTTCAAAACTTCATAGTTTATTTTTAATAGCAATGAACTGAGAAACTTAACACCGCAATATCTACTACTCATTGTTTTAATATTCATAACTCAAGAAGTAATAGCGAACTTCAGGTTTTAAATTAATCGCGACAGGCTATGGACAGCCCTATAGATGTTAACCCTGCAGCGCTTATGTAGAAGCGTTCATTGCATGCCCCGTACATTGCGTGATCTGTAATATATAGGTTTCGGAACGCACGCTGAGATTTCATACATTTTTTGTACGATGGAAATACCTAAGCCAGATTGAGACGAATTGAAGTCTTAATTTAAATTTTAGGTTTTTTTCGAAGATGCTATATTTGGAATATTGATTTATAATCGTTGATGTCATATTAATATCTGCTAGAATTAACATTTTGCTAATACAATTTATATTTAAGTTCAATAACAAAATAAACTCTGAATAAAGTCAAAAATTATTTCTTCTTTAACCTCCTTGAAACAAAACAGTTAAATCAATAAAATTTATAAATGGAACAATAAAGTTTTCGAACGAAACGATTGAATTATAAATGTCAAAATCGACCCACTCAAGACGAGATAAAGGAACACATTGCCTGCTCCAAACGAGAGCGTACGAAAATAGCCAGTGACCGAACGAAGCTTCTCACAGCATTAAAGGGTTAAGAACCAATTTAATTGCTTAATTATCTCAAGTACTCAGATTGAGGGCACATTAAAAGCAAGTATCCACAACTTTCTTCGACTGCTTATCTTTCCCTTTTAAGTCGTGAGAATGTAAGAAAAATACGTCATTGTTTACTTATATGCAATACAATATGGTCATTAGATATTTAATTTTAATGAATGATCAATTGTAAGATTGCTTTATTACATTTATCTTTGAAGTTGTAAATAAAGCTAATGATGCTTTTATAGAATAATCTTATTGCATTTTGTATTGAGACATTACTTAACCCTTTTGATGCTTAGTTTATTAAATTGTAAGAATGTATTAAGTTTTAAATTCTAAACTCATTATTTTTTCCCAAGTTTATTTTTAGAATGGTGTTCCATATTTGAACTCTTTTTCGTTTTTCAGTTTAATCGCGAATGATTTTAGTACGATAAATTATTTCTTTTTCGAACACTTAACTCTTACGAGAAATAATTGCTCACAAAACATATAAAATCAATCACGTTCGCTAAATAGCTTAATAAAAATACCGAACCAACACCTTTTTCTACCATACAATGTTGCAGCTTATTTGTTCGAACAATATCTTAGCTACCAACTTAAGTGCAACCTTTTTAATTATTAACAAAATTCTCGTAGCCGGAGTAGTGGTTAATTGAGTGACGCTAATTACCTAAGCCGTAAAAGCCTCCTGGAGGAAAAACATAAATATAAGGCCGGTTTTATTTTCTTTATGTTGTTGGGTACTGATTAATTAGAACAATTGCTATACATCTTTAAGTAAGGCAGTTTGATATTTTGAAAACACGTAGTGGTTGTACGGGTTCTTAACCCGTTTTGGAAGTTATGCAAAAGAAACCTTGAGGTTTTAAAACGTTTTTCGTTTTGACATATAATATATGTTACATTCAAAGTAAGATATCAGATCGTAAATTAAAAAGGATTTTGAGAAAAAAAATACAGTTGATACTATTTGTTCTTTAAAAAGTCACACATTGCAACCCTATCTAGAGCAAAGAGACGGAGATTACTAAAATAGTAGATTCATATTAAGTGCGTGCACTTCCTAAGCTAATGTCACATAAAAACGTCACCAGCTCACACGTGTGACAACTAATTGGACCGCTGTGGTTCCTGTGTCAATTTTCTCCCTGTAAATTAACCACAGAATCCAGAGAGCCCTGTAAAAGCAATAAACATGACATAAACGGCTTCATTAAAGCCTTGGGCGGAGTTTGCGGAATGACAAAAAAATGCGTAGTGTCATCCTTAATATGTATATAATGAGGGACTATGTTTCCGTTATGCAAGCTTGGGAGATGTCATCTGCGTACGCATAACGTGTTCCGGCGTAGGGGTGGTGTCATAAGGCGATTCCTATTGCCATCAACGACAAAAAATGTCGTTCAAAGGTCGTGTCGCATTACAGAACGCTTATTTATGACCTTTTTACTATCATGTGTGCCATTACGCGCTGTTAAAATGCCGATATAAACGGCTACTGAAACTCGTTTACATAATCGTTATAACATTCACGAAGAGACTAGAAAACACAATAAAAACATTACTCGTATAAAAAGTCCCGAAGTCGAAGGAATAAGTCAAAGAACAGTTTTGAGGAAATCGACGCCAGATTTACTCTGAAGTGTCGGTCGCAACCCGTTCTGCAACACGTGTCGCAAACAAAAGAAAGTTGGGCAACTCTCCCCCACCCCGGGGGGCGACAAAGGATTGCACAAGTTATATTAGTCGTAAAGAATTTCGGACTAAGATCTATAGGTTGTAAACCGGCCGTATTTCACAATGGTCCCGCAATTGCGGAGGACATTCGCAACAACTGTTGTTTGCTTCAATGTTTTAATTGTTCCTAATTCGTAAAACTTTTCAGCTTGATTTACAGCTGTTGTTGTAACGGATCGGTACGATTCTGTTTTTCGAACGCTCGAAAACATGTGGCTTGCTAACAGTGGGACGCATTAAAGGATTTAAAAATGTAAATCAACAAAAAAGCGTGAAAGGACCCATTACAACTGCAACAAATATACACAATAAATAAACAATAAATATAAAGGTTTTTATGAGGATTTTTATTTTTTGGGCTCTTAGACAAATCATCATTAGTGTCGAGCTAGTTCCTGTCTCTTTGTTATCTACAGAAGATCTGATTCTATTAGTTTAAAACATCATTACGGTGTAGCTATTGACTTTCATTCTACAATCAAAAATACGTTTATTGATGTGATTCTCATGTCTTAAAAATTCTATGAAAAATTAATCTCTTTCAGAAATTTGTATAGGTACTTTTGATACCGTATTTTAACGGTAAAATCGATTAAAAACATGTTTGACAACTTTTCCGAATTTTATAAGTTAACGTACCTCACGAAGCGAAACTTGTTGAAGGCGATTTTCGCTGAATTATCATTTCATTACCGAACGCCATTGGAACGATTTTAAATAATAGCCTTCGCTTGCATTCGCGAATTTTACTCATTATAAATTCGACCAACGGGTACCATGGTATATAATAACTCAAATTATAAAAAAATCGTGATAAAAATTACGAAATTATAAAAGTTGAAAAAGTACATTCATCTTCTTGGAATGTATTCACAGATATATTATGTAGGTAGCGGGAGGAACCAATCCGACTTGGGTGGTCGAAATCAACTGACCGTTTATAAGGTAGGTACATAACGCTCGTAGCTATGGCGCGATCATTTATAAAGCGTTGTGAGAGTTATCGATTAAAATAAAACATCGAATGATTTAGCGTATCGATATTCTGAGCAATCAAACGCGGAGGAGTGCAAATAAAATGATTTCGATTTTAGCGCAAATTTTTGAAAGATTTCGAACAATTTGAAATTCGATGTGCTTGCGAATTCAAACGATCATCACATGCTTATCTCTAATCCGTATCGGTAACAAAGATCGACATCTCCCGAGTGTAATTTTAATGAACTTTCCGAGGTTCAAAGCGGTTTTTCCGCTATCTCTGCTGCCTTCCAATCAGTCGCTAGATGTGTATCGACTTAAGAGCTTGCTTGTTATCTCAAAAACACAATATGAATAATACATTAGTGGCCGGCAGTGTACAGTCGCGCACTCTTAAATTGGCATCGTTTAATTGACTCAAAGGTTGAAAATGAAACAGGGTTCCCGAAGGTAGAGGAAACGAAACAACTTTTTACTTGACGTGTAGGTACTGAAAGAACTGCATAACGGAATCGATTTAAAAATCGGCTATTCGATATTTCGTGGACCATAATTCAGTTTTGAGTGTATTGGTTCAAGAATCGGTTAATCGTAATTTTATGGGAGGAAGTCGATGATGCAATTATCTCGCTCTCATTTTTTTCCCATGTAAGGGAAAACCAAAAGTAGATGACCATGTTACTATCGCTTACGAGCGTAATAAAATAACTGCTTACTTATAGCTTAGAATTCAATGCACTTATCATAAAAATATGTGACTCTTGAAATACCATAAGTGAGATATAATCGCGAAGGATCTAAGATTAGAAGAATATTACCTACTGTTAATCATATGTATAAACCTCTATCCTATTTTCAACTGGTGACAAAATTGTTATTCATACAGAATCTAGATTAAAATACACTACGTTTTTTAATAGTTTCTTTAAAATTTAAAGTACCTAATGTAAGTTTTGTTGGTGGATTAAGCTAATATAGACTACAGAGTATCGTATTTTAGCGCTAACAGTCTAGTTCATCTAAAATTTAATTGAACATTGTATGCATTCAATAATGTATTCTAATACCAAGTGCATTGTGATTAAATTACGCTGAGTTGCCAGCAAGGCGGAGCACACGCCTCGTACCGCCTTTAATTAGTTACGATTTCTTAAGATAAATACTGTTTGTTTATAGTTAATCTAGTTTATTTCTAAATTAACATAAAGGAGGTTGAGTTTGTAGCTTAAGTAAGTACGGAAAGTGAGAAGTAACTCTGTTTTCATAAGGATCAATTACCTACTGACAGGACTCCTAAATCTGAATTTAAAAAAATATGTGTGTACGTTATTTTACCTAAGACAGGTTAAAAATGACCAAAAAACATCGCAAGAAAAGTTGAGTAATATTTGGGAAGGATTTAAAAACCTTAGTCTTCAAGTCGCAGTAAGTGTAGATAGACAAAATCTAATCCATCTACTGAGGAGATCTCCCAGTAGTAGAATAAAATTTAGTAAGAGGTATGTGTGAACTTGTAAACAGTAAGTAGAACGGAATATTTTTAACTAGGTATATTGGAATTATGACCTTGTAGTGATAGTGTTTTGTTTAGATAAGAACGCGCATGTGAAATTTTATACACGAACATCTTAATATATATATTTCTTGTGTGCGTCTGTATGTGACTGAACTCCTCCTAAACGACTGGACCGATTTTGATGAAATTTTTTGTGTGTGTTCTTGGAGATTCGAGAATGGTTTAGATTCATACATTTTTTTGACGCAGACGAAGTTGCGCCGGGCAGCTAGTATTAATATATTTTCAGATGCAACCACTCAACTGGGAACTAACCAAAATCAGATTTTGTGTATGACAGCCACAGACCACAGACGAGTGGTTAAAAAAACCAGTTGTACTAGAACTTGATGTGAAACTTTTTTCATCATGTCTTTATGTACTTTTATATCTGATGGCAATTACAATAATTGGGCGCGTTTAAGAAAATTAATTGCTACCGATATTTACCGAGAAAGCGTATAATTTATGGAAGCGAAATGACTTCGACATTTTCGTTTTTCGATCACGCCCATAGAAACTCGAAACTGCTGAAAATGTAAATTACTTAATGACTGTTCGAGAGAAGTTAGGACAGTCTATAGGTATCGTTTATAAAAAAAGCACGTTTGAATTTTTTTGTGATTAGGTACACAGCTTCTTGTATTCAACATTATTAAACAGAAAATGATAAGAAAAAAACAATTAAATATGTTTGTTTATCATAAGCTAAATATTTCCTTGAAAATGCTTAACTAAGTTAAAATAGTCTAAAATCTGAATCTAATATAGGTAAGCTATAAGACTGTTTTTCAGTCAGACTAAGGATGAAAACATAATACAAAATACAGTTGACATTAAATACCTTCTTATTACATAAGGACTATCCTACACTTGCGTTTGAACCCTTTTGTTATCAGTCCGATACCGATCTGATATTAGCTCATAAATCAGGGTTGAAACCAATAAAATTGGTCCTCCCGAGAGGATTAGGCCAAACCCTGACGTATGTGACACGCGGAAGCCTCAGACTATTTCTTTTCAAAGGGGAGGTCATCCGATGTAATTTAAAAATCAATTTCGAAACCACTTAAAACATCGACCTTCCTGTTTGAAAGCGAATTTCAGAGACAACGCATTTTACAACATGAATACATTGACTATTGAGAAATAAATCGTTCTATAAATCAATAATAGACAGTTATTAAATACGAGGTCATGCAGCGTGTAATTTCGATAATAATCTAACATGAATAACGTCTTTATAAAGTGTAATTTTCGAGGGGCGTTCAAATTTTAATGTACACAATCATTGATGCAAATAACAACAAAGAATCTAACAGAATCAACGCTAACTAGAAGCAGATGTAGCGATGTACGACCATTTTGAAAAACTCGGAACTTTTCGAAAATAGATTATAAAATGTCACTCCTTCCATAATAAATCAGCTGTGATTAATGTATCCAAGTTAGGAGCGTGACGGGGCAGTACCTCATTGGGTGGCGCGGCCGCCATATTGCTCCGTGCTTGTACCTGTCAAACTTTGAAATATTACGGCGCGCTTTCTCTAGTGTGCGCCTTGTCTTATACCCGGCCAAATTAAGAAGACCATTTACAACGAAAAAATCGCAAACGAGCGACCTTTTTTTGATTTACGTATCATTCGATTTCATGGGATTTTGAAAAATCGTTGTTTTGTTCTCGAGGTGTAAAATTAAAACGAGCGCCCACTGCTGAGAAGTGTAAAGCATTTGATTTATATTTTGACATTCGGAGCCAAAACATGCGTGTTTTTATTATAATCTCAAAATTTATTTCAATAAAACTGACAAGTTTATGTAAGGGCATTGATTTGTGTGTGTAGTTTTTCAACACAAAAAAGGAATAGGTTAAATTAAAAAATGATAAACAGAATTGAATACGTTTATATTTTTTGATAATTAAACCATTAATTTAATTTAATTACTATTAATGAATTCTAATCACTTTTCGGGTTCTCTAATCGAAAACGTCAGATCTTCATGGTTAATATATTCAAAGTTACACGAAACAAGTTGAATAAACATTCATAAAATTCACACAAATCTCAATGCATATTTATAGCGAATTGTGGCATAAAACATAAAAGCGACTCAAGTAGCTATTTTCCACTTAACTCCGATCTGTGTAGATAGCAATCTGAGTCAATATCATGTCATTAGTGTCGTGCACCTCATATTTATACCGTCAGCATAAAAATAATAATAATAATAATAGCGAAAAGCTTCGACCGTCATCTAGAGAAGCTTTCGCTCTCCGGCTGGGTAAAGGGCCTGATTCAGAAGGCGGTCGTTCTTGACACGGCACGTATTGTGAGGAGGTTCCTCTCTCTTGAGCCCTGACCACTGATGGCTTGGGTCGTAGACCCCGTCTCCAGTGGCCCTCTGCTTTTTTTATATTGTATTTTTAAATTTATTTTCTTGTGATTGTTTTTTTAAAGATATAATGTAAAAAATGAGCAAATAAATGAATATGGGATAATAAAAAACTGCTATTCTAATCAGATTTGACGCGTTTGAATATTGTTGTAGTGCTTAATTAAAAGTCGAAAAATTATAAAAATATTTTTTGTTCCTTTTATAAAAGACAGGTATTTTCTTATTGAAACAATAATATAAAAAATGGTTTAAGCTGAAGATAGGCTTTAGAGTCACAGATAATTTATATACTATTATATTAGTTGAGAAAAGTTACAATAAACTTGTTTGTGCCAGCATATCACTTCGAACTTCTAGTAATAATTAAATCATAAATAAAGAAATAAAATATATAAAACATTTATTTAGTTTATTGCCTATTAGCTTCACACTCGTGCTGCTTTTAATATTCTATTAATACGAAAATATTTCTATTTTTATTAAATAACCGTGACCTGGCCTCCAAATATTTCAAATTTGTGATGAAAATCTTCTTCGTCTTTTAGTTATAATATAAAAATGAATCGCAAAATGTGTTGCTAAGCACATAACTCATTACACGCCTGGAACAATTTGGCCCAATCTTTTTTTTTAAATTTTCGTCGAAGTTGAACGACGTTTTACGGCAGTAAAAGTTCGAATAATTGACATTTAAACTTAAATGAAATTGACGCAGACGAAGTTGCACGGGACAGCTAGTGTTTTATAAAAATGAATAGTTGTTCGTTAGTTAAACTCGGAAACGGCTCAACCGATTTGGCTAATTTCAGTCTTGAAATATCCGTGAAAGTCCAGAGAAGATTTATACGGTGAGAAAATACCCAGTAACAATCTTATTTAATCTTATATGACGCTGGAAAAATTATATATTAAGGGAGTATTTTGCAAAATAAATTTTAGTTCTTTTTCTCTGACGGTACAATCGCAATAACCGCGGTAAAATATCAGGTACGATGAAAACGTATACTATTTCTCGAGGTTTGTTCAATTGATAGTTTTATACGCAATCCATTTAGTAAATTGCTGTAGTGCGAATATGAGACGAACGTATCAATTTAGACTAGGGGTGTGCGAATAATTCGAACTCACGAATTATTCGTTCCGAATCGAATACGAATATTCGATTCGAAACTCGAATCGAACAATTCGAATCTTCGAACTATTCGAAATTCGTCGAATATTCGAAAAATTTCGAATAGTTCGAAAGGTTACGAATAGTTCGAAAAGTTTCGAACAATTCAAAATTTCGAACAGTATCTTCGTTCTTCTTTTTTTTTCATTTTCATGCAAGGGGTTACACTCATGTTATGCCCAATTATAAAAATAGTAAAATTGACTAGGCTGTACATAAATTATCAGGAACAGTAAATTGCTATTAAAACATGCTCCAACACTTGTGCTATTTCCGATGCATCGTCGTAGTCAAATTCGATACTATTCGAAATTCGACGAATATTCGAAACTTTTCGAATTATTCGAAATTTTTCGAATATTCGTTGAATTTCGAATAATTCGAAAATTCGAAAATTCGAATTATTCGATTCGAATTTCGAATCGAATATTGATATTCGATTCGATAACGAATATACGATACGAACGGTATTCGCACACCCCTAATTTAGACATTATACTGTGGGAAATATGTTTGCTATTATTCGTTCTGCGTTTTACGAAGAAGTTGTAGTATGTTTTATGTAGTTTGCTTGGTTTAGATATATGAGTTTCTTTTTATTTAACCTCAATGAAAAACGATAGTTGGTATGTGCATCGTGATTGGAAGAACGATGATGTAGTTTTGATTGATGAGAGAATTAATTGGAAGTGTTCTTAACGATGTTTCAGAAATATTGGTCCAAGATGGCGGACGCTTTAAAATGGCGGATGCCATATTTTCTCCCATCTTTCAATATGGGCTTCATAAGTTGACAACTTTAAATTTAAAGAATCTTTTCAAAACGATATAAATTACCAACAAACAACAAACATACATAAATAATGCACGAAAGCCTAAATCTCCATTTGCGCGGAAACTTTAAATCCGCACCGTACAGACGATCTTCGCAAAATTTTAAACACGCCGAAACAAAGTCACATGTAAGAAGCATTCAGTTTCAAAGTTGGGCGTAGCTAAGTTAAGGTACAGTTAAAGAAACCACAGCGCCGCACTGTCTGACTTAAATCTTAAACGGCTTTAGATTTTGCATGTACGTTTTATATGATCTCCGAGTTTAAACTTGAGGCTTCTTAAATGTTTTAATGTTTCAGAACAAAATTTATACCTTTAATATTTAAAATTATTTTATTTGTTTATTCAATTTGATTGTATAGTTCTTATTGTCCTAATAATTACTTTTATGGAGAAGATATTTGTGAAACGAAGCAATTGAAATACTTTCATCGAGGAAGACTTAATGTTTTAAATATTTCTATATTAATAATGTATTGAATCCAACATCCTATTGTGGACATTGTTTATGCTAAGTTAGCGAACAATTACAATAGGTTCACAGAAAGTATATTCAGTGTGCAAAAAGCTTAAATGCAAATTTCACAGCGGACGGTGCGGCGAGATAAATATTCTAGATTTGCAGCCAAGAACACTGGGGGTTGAGACATTGTTTCATTTACGGCTTCTTTTAAGAACACTGTACCGTTTACTTGCACATTGTTCAGCTACCATGTAAATCTTTCAACTGGAATTCTCTCACTTTAATGCGACGATAACTTTTAAAGTGCGTAAAACTTCGGCAAAATCTTGTAAATAAAGCCGGACTTGTCACGAAACAGTGTCAATAAAAATGTACCCCAAAACCTGTGTCAATAAAGATAAAGGAAAACTAATATCAAAACAGGAATAGGTACGTGATAAGAAAACATTTATTCCCTATGTTTAATGCATGATTTGTCATAATTCCCCGGCTTCCCCGCGCTACGCGTTGTTTTGTTGCTGCGAGGAAATAGGCGCAAGTGATTTATTGCTTATCTTATTTATGGCGGAGGCTGAGGAAAGTCGGAAAAACTGGAAGTTACAGGTTCATCGATAAAAACAGTAGACATATTGATGCTGAATAAGACCAATATTTTTAGCTGTGATGTTCATACATATCGATGAATAAGGACAATCATTTTGATGACGTAAGAGGCCAAGGGACACAGAAGTCTACTTCGTGAATTATTCAATTTAGGCTGTTAACATAGACATGCGTTTTGAAAATGATAATATCCCTATTGTCAGCAATACTAGGGGAAGTCTGGCAATTGTCGACTTTGAATTTGGAATTGGACATAAATAAAATCGCCATCTCACAACACTTTAAACAAGGCTTCATTTTACGGTGCATCGTCCCTACATTGCAACAATAAAGCCGCGAATCAAAAGTCCTTCATAAATCACAATATGCCGTCCACTGCCCGTGTTTGCTCTCGCCCACATAATCCGTTCATACGGCGGTAAATCCATCCAGCAGTGTCGTACAGTACTAAATCATCATAAGAGTATCGCTATGTACAAACTGCGTATCGCTGATTCGGCAAGCGTGACGTCACATGTTGTTTATGCTGTTAATGATGAACGTACATCAATTAAGATGCATTACTATTAACTAGTTGGTGTTGGAACTGATTTATGGCTTTTGGACTGATTTAGAAGAGATGGGATACATTATTGGTTTCAATAGTGCATATTTTACTTCCAGATAAAGTCTTTAGAAACCTAAATGCTTAATCCGACAATTAGGTAAAATCATTGTTCAGAACAAAATGAAGAATCATAAAAATATTATAAAGGTGAAAGTTTGTAAGTATGGATGTATGGATGTATGTTTGTTACTCTTTCACGTAAAAGCTACTGAATGGATTTGAATGAAACTACCACAATATAGCTTATACATCACAATAACACATAGGCTACAATTTTTTAACCCCTTTGTAACGCAGACGAAGTTGCGAGGGTCATCTAGTATGATATAATACAAAGTACAGTAAAATTTCTTTAAATGTTACTTAAAAACCTTACATCCTTTTTTCCGTTTTTCTAAATCAGGTTTAAACAACAATTACATCGGAATTACAGGCAACCATTTTCTTTATTCCGAATTCGAAATCGAATTCCTGAAAAATTTATTCGGTAATTTTTCGAACGCAGCGAGCGTTGAAAAAGTTTTGCATCGTAATGCAATCGTGCGGTATTAGCTCCGTCGTTTATCAACCGTTTCCACTGCTGCAAAGCTTTGAGGGATTAATCTAGCAGTGCAAAGTGGAATGGAACTATAAACTTTAGACCACAATGAGTGCTGTATTGTTAATGCATTTATTTTTGTTCTGTAATTTAGTTTGAAATCGAAAAACTTTGAAGTAATTAAACAGTAAAAAGGACAAGCCATTTGCAGTAACTAAATGTATTTCTCACTTTTTCTTATGCTGTCTTGTAATGGAAAATATGAAAATGGTTTGAAATACGTAAGTCTTTAAGGCTTTGTAACAGTTACTTTCGTAATAAAGTGCTTTCTCCAAAACATTAAATCTCATCTCCATCAACTTCATCACACATGGTAATAAGATGAACAATCCAAAATGGAATAAAACAATAAACTTTAAACCATAATGACTGCTCATTCTGCTGTTAATGCATTTGTTTCATCCTGAATTTAGATGATGCATTCTAAATCCTAATTCATAATGCATAAGTCAGAAGCGGTTGACTTGAGCCCAGCTCTCAAGTTGCTGTTTTACCGCGAATGCGATTGTGCGAATACGAGCAACTTACAAAAATATAAATAGATATACAATTGCAGTAAAATTGCACCAATTAAAGACTACCAAAAAAACCTAATTTAGTTAGCAATCGTCATTTCATTATAGTGTGGCATTACTCTTCATCACGCATGTGTTCATATTGTGATGCTCTATTCTTAATTTTCCAATACGCTTGTGGCAATATTGTATTCATTTTTCGAGGCTTTGTTCGAAACGGTATCTTCGTAAATTTGATGGAAAACGCGCAATTATAGCGAAATTTTATCTAAAACAATACGATTTTCATTTGTTTTGTAAACCAAAAAACTTTGAGTGCCATGTGAGCGCGTCCTGTAATTTGGCTTTTTCGGTCGATTTATGCGAGTATCACCGCACAGTCGCGGATAGCGGATAAACAAGCGCAATTTATCGTTGATAAACCACTATTTTTTAACTTTTCGAACGTATAAACAAAATGAATGTTTTAATAAACTGAAACAAATAATACTCATTCAACACTTTACGTTGTTTACGGTGATCCAAATGCAATTATAAAAGACATTAAATTATTTGTGTTCGACTAAAGTTTTCTTCGCGTTACACCTAGCCAGACCCGTGTACTACCCGGATATTGCACGGTATAATAGAGTCCTTAAAGTGCCCCGACATTGCAAAGGGCTCCATGAGCAGCGGTAACCACTGACGATTAAATTAGGTGGCCTGTTAACTCATCAGCGTACACGGCAATAAAAACTACTTTATTCAAAGGTAAATGCTATAAAACAAACTTTGAGCAGCGACGTTGACAAACTCACAGAATCACAGAACGCGTTCAAACAATAGTCGCTCAGATCACTTACGTTTGTTAAGCCCTGTCTGTCTGTACGTCACCGGTTTATACATACAGAGATTGGAGCGATAGCATAAAGTAACTATGCAGAAATAAAGTGACATACAAATCGCTTTTACGATGCACATTTTTGCAAATGTTTTCAAACGAGCGTTATGTGATGTATCTCTTTAAACGAGGTTCGAACAAGTAGGAAGTAAAGTCATGTATGCATGGGGCTCATGAGATATAGTAACCACTTACCGTCTAGGTTTGTTTATCATCCAATACCCTAATTAAAGTGTCACTATAATCTCTGCTACCACTTATTTATCACTCTTTGTTGTCTAATGTCATCTATGGTTGACACTACCATACGAATGCCGTTTTGTTAGTTCCCAGTTCAGTGGATATGTTTATTTCTGTACAGTACCTATGTTATTTTGTAAAATAGTCCGTTTACCGCCAACGAAGCTTCTCGAATTAGGAATCGTGTATGTTCGGTATTCCTTTTGCCGTTTCTGCATTTACTTTCATGTCCGTCACTTATCAAAAGGAATATCTAATTCTTGGAAAAGCGGATCCTGTAAAGGATGCAAATTCTTATTTATTTAAAAGACCCTCGACATTTTTAAAGTAGCTCTAACATAATATTGTTAGACTAGTACGTACTTAATCTGTTTTTTTTCTACACTACTGGCTAAAAATTATGAGAGAACCTACAGTACTAAAAACATTTAGGATATAATAATAAGTGAAGTTCTCAACTCATACTAGGCAAACATGGCGGGCTATGATTGATCCTTTTAACTAAGATACCTGAACCCAACAGTGGACAGTTTTGAGTTGATGAGTGTTACAGTATTGTGTATCTAGTAGCACAAAAAGTCATCTTCAAATCGCAATTAATTACTCATTTTATATTAATAATCAACGTGGTGGCCAACATTAAAACTCAAATCCATATGCAACTATACATAAACATCAATTCCGGCCAGTCTAATACGAAATAATATTTATGAAGTCTATCTAGTGAGCTGTATGATTCAGCGGGCCTTGTAAACAATACCCGCAATGAAATATTGGACTCAACCGCGCACTAAATCAGCCGGTACGATTTAACCTCTGCTATGTTTAGTACTACAGCTTTTGGCGGATTCGTACATAAATTGACGGAGGCTGTTCATCTCTTTTTACGCTTTGAATGTTTAATCAATTTTAGGATTTGATTGTACAGATGGTGCATTGTTTTTGGTACAAAAGTTTATTGTTTTCAGTTTGATAATGATATTCGGGAAATAACGTACTATAAACTATGAATCCAACTATTTGGTTCTATTAATGTCCTTCAGTCTAATTTCCTTCTCCAATAGTAAGTAAATACTGTTTTATAATCTAAAAATCATTACAGAGAAAAAATAGTCGCTTTACGCTATCTATTCATATGCATGCTTAGATCTTGAAAACAACACAACGGATGCGAGTTTTTGTGATAGTGTTTCAAGAGGAAAGTTGTTATGTAAAATAAGTGTATAAAATAGTAGTGAAACACTAGTAATTGGATATTTGATGTGGAGTGGTAAATAAACACATATATCTGGGCTAATTATCTCTGAACCCTATCTTTGTGACGGAGACGATGTTGCGCGGGTTAACTAATGGTCATATAATACTTATAACCTCAGAAAATAGAATAATAGAACTTAATTGAATACAGATAAGTCTACCGAGGTTATATCGTGAACAGTTTTCAGTTGCAAATGAACTGAACTCGCGGAACTCCTTATATGAATCCTTAGATATCACGAAGCTGTTTTGCGAACAGTTAAGTTCAGACATACCAAGTTTGAAAGAAAATAGACTTCGTACTTTGAGAATCTATAGAGTGTAACTGAATTGTGGGATTCCAAATTTTTTACGATGGTTTTAAAATTGAGATTTGACTGAAAACATTTTCATTTAATTCATATTACTCACAGCTTAATGTTATGTTAAAGAACAGTTTTTAGGTTATAGTAGATCACGAACTAGGGACAAATCTGTTGACCAATTATGTGTTCTGTATTAGGTATAATATGCTTAAATACTTAGCAAAATAAATTTTCAGACAAGTTAAAACGAAAATGTAACTGCTTAACCATAAAGCAATGGAGACGAAATAAAGTTATTCTCTAAATTATAACAATACTTCGATGTTCAACTTTTTAAAGTCTCTGTACGTCGTGTAAATTTCTTGTTGTCTTTTATAAACCTAAACCAAGTCACGAGTCACGAGGGACGCCCATCTATAAGTGGCTGAGATTCAGACAAGGCTAAGACTTCATCCGGTTTGTACGACAAAGTAGACTTCTTGTGTCACTGTCTGAAATAAGTAGGGTTGCCAGCACGAACATTTAAAATTAAAACGAAGATTGGGAAGAATGCACCATGACAGCTTGAGCAAAAATATTATGAAAATTTAACTACATAACTACATACTTACATTTCATGTATTTTATATAATGACGTAGTATAGACCTATTTCTAGAAAATTGATACGATGGATTCACGTAGAAAAATATTAATAGAAGACCAAAAAAGTGCATTAATTCGCTTGGGAAAGAATTTAAGCACATTAACTACTTTTTACAGTAACAAGTAAACTATACCTACAATTACCTTTCAGCAACTAAGTAACACAATAGTTTTCCCAGAACTCTCATTAGATTCAACCCTAGCTAAAGTCTAAACCTAGCTCAGGTCAGAGCCACTAACAATGCGCTGTATCGCGATGCTTTATACGGGCGGGCTATTCTCTTAGTTAAGTTTAATTGGAGAACTTGTTTTATGTACAATCGCGATTTGACTTTCATTTAATTAATTGGAAAGTTTAATCAAGAGTAAGTACAATATTGGTTGGTATTCTGTTGTTTAGGACAGAGTTATCGTTAGAGATGAACATTTTGAATAAAATAGACTAGAGGTTTCGCAGTTCAAAAAACTAACAATTAGGTATATAGTTTTCTTTCCCAAAACTTTATTTTTACATAACTGACCATCGTTAAACTATTACCCCGTAGTCGCATATTGTTGAACATATGTCTTTCACCAATTACGCGTTCGATCTTAAGATGAGTTCTATACCATGCCCAGATTCTTGTGAGAGACTGCATAAACTTTACAACTCCATTGGTCATTTTGCAAAAAATATGCTCACTTCAACACCTCAATTATTATTTGTCTGTGATTGGGTTTTCTTCGAATCTTTTATATTGCATGACAAATAAAGGAGCGTACTTCCTTGATCTATCATCTAAATAAACAGAACTTTTCTTAAACCCCATTCAAAGAGGGACATGTCATAGCGCTCCGGGATCACCGTGGTCTATTTCTGTACTGTACTGTACCAACCCATTACTGCCCACTGTTGAGCTCAGGTCTCCTCAGAAGAGGGGCTAGGCATAGTCCACCACGCTTGCCCAGTGCGGATTGGGAACTTCACATATCTTCAAAGGTTTTTTATAATCCTTTTCCGACATGCAGGTTTCCTCACGATGTTTTCCTTCACCGTTTTTAGCCAGTGGTGTTGTGAAAAATTGCACATAAATCTATTTCTAATAACATACAATTACACATCAGCACACATAGTTCAACGTATAGATTCCGAATTCATCGGTGTTAATTTGTCACGGTGAATTAGCCACGCTCGGGGTAACTGATAGCCTTAGCATGTTGCACCGGACCCGCCAATACGCTCGTAAATGTCCGTGTACGACAATTTAATACGTAACTACGCATCTAGATGCTTATCTGTTTATATGTACGATGCCTATTCTATGTTATAGCTTAATAATCGATGTTAACGGAATTGCTGGTGAAGAGGATTTGGTGTAAAATTAATTCGTACGTAAATTGTATTGTTTTCTATTATGACAGTATACCTATTTCGGAATTATATTTTTTTTCAAACCACACCATGACCTTTCTTTTGATAGCCTAATTGAGGTCGTCATTAATAAAATCGCCATTTTTTATCACGGCCATAATGATTTTCATTTTTACCACTTTCGTAATTTAATTCAGAAGTCTTTTCATTTGAAACAAAGGTAAAAAAAAACTTTAAGAAAAATTTAATCCACCGTTTGTAGTGACTACCATCTTGGATTGATTTTCGTCAAGCATAGCTAAGTAAATTCTGGACTAATATCCAGTACCTATAAAAAAACTGATTCAAAATCGATCCATTACTTTGCATCCGCCATAAACATTACTCCAATAACATTACACCCATCATTTTTCGTCGAGCGTAAAACTATTAAATTCTAAAACATTTAAAAAGCAAAGATATTTCAAATAGTTCGTACATTTTGTTGATCGTAAAACGAAAAAATATTAAGTCACTTTTGTTCGAAAAATAAAAGGGAGAGAGTTGCGCAACAAAGCAAGCTTTCTAAAATTCGATATTGTATCTATTGTCCGCACACAAAACTTTATCTAGAAAGAAAGTTTACTGTTATATCGAGAATTTAAAAAGGTATTTGTGATAAATGGTTGTTCAAAAATTTTGTTTTTTTATTGCGTAGTTATCAACTGACAATATGAATGATAAGGTTTGGAGTTTTTTCATTTATAGGAACTCTTTTAGAAAGATTCATTTAGATTTCGAATTTCAATGATATTCATATTGCATTTTATGTTTATTTATTTCTGTTAAACAAAAAAAACTAATTTTGGAAACCTCAACCTGGGCGAAGATTCCACGAAACATTCCGAAATCCAAGCATAACTCGAAAACGAAATTGGCTCAATTTTATAATTAGAATGACGAAACGAAAATTTACAATTTCTAAAGAAGTCATTTCTTTCCCTCAAAATATGTTAAATGCCATAATTCAAACATTCCGTAGGCAGTGTGCGTGTATGAAAAAGCATAAAAAGAATTTCATTAATTAGATATTCCAAGCAAAGTAAGCTACTCGAGTTTATACTTTTGCGTTGAGATTGGCTGTCGTGCCAGGGCGCGGTTAGACCGCCTTGTTAGTGAACAATGCCGGGGACAGAGTTTCTTAACCGTATCACTTGCATAGAACCTTTCACATAGACAGACAGAGAAAAAAGATTTTCAACTATTTGCATTTTAAATTACGAACGACGTCAAAGAAGAAATGCTACAGGGAATTCAATTTGCATATCCTCTGACGCTGGTCTACATTTCTTTATAAATAGAATTATGCGAAATCGATTTCTGATTCGAATAATCGACTACAACATCCCCGTCCTCCATCAACTGTGACTAATGCGGAAGTAAATACTCTCAAATAGACCATCAACAACAATATTCGACTAATGCAGACATTTACGACTGTCTCGTCACGACAATAACACACCAACTACATCAAGCCTCATTGAGCGAAACAAGACCCATAAATCATCGATTCCGATTAAGAAATCAATCGAGTCGAATCGAGTAAAAAATCGATGACGAAAACGATTTCAAAATATTGCGATCGAGAATTTTTATTGATATAAAATTTTTCATCGATGTAAATTTTATAGGCGTCGAAATTGTTAATGCACATTTTGATGGCTTTGAATTAAGCAGGCAGTTCTGATCGTCCCGACTGCATTTTTTAATTCGTCCAAGAATATTATGATATGTTCATAAATATGTTCTGGTTCAGTAGCGTAGACAGAATTTTCACCTAATAAAAGGTAGTGTTACGTGCGGAGAACATTGGACACGCAATTACGAAGTGTCCAGTTTGAAGAGAACCGCGAGTCGAGTCGCCACGGTATATGGAACAGAGAATGAAAAAGGAGTAAATGTATGGACTCCCATGTCTCAGGGTTCATTGGTGAGGTTTCAACGAAGTTTCACGTTGCACGTTAATTAGTGCGTGCCTCACGTTTATAAGTACCTATCCATATAGCTATATAGTTGTTTGTTGATGTTTTTCCTGAAATTAAAAAAAAATACTTTTTTCTACAATTTGTGATCGCAAATGATGAAGTTATTTTCCCTAAATATAAGAAGGCATTTCTATTTAACGTATTTGCTGATAAATAATATTCATTCATCAGATACAACATAGGTGATTATTCAATTACATTTACCTGATCTAATTAACCAATTAAATTGGACTAAACTAAAATTGAAATTGAGCTCATAAAAATGTATTCAATTAACTCATTTTATTTGACCATGATAACAAAATCATAATTTATGAACGATCAATAAAAGGACCGTTTAAAATTTTTCAAGACCAATTGTCTGACAGCAAAACCAACAGAATAATCAGGAGACTAAGACAATCGCTAATCCCAGTTTTTACGCGAGACAATTTCGGACGAAACATTAAAATTCAAGTTGTGAATTAATAAAGAGATAAATAAATTTAAGTGCAGAAGGAATGTGGGTCTGCCGTTACGCAGCCGGTTCTCTTTATGTGCATATCGAAGATGGATGGCGCACCGGAGCATAGGAGGGGGCACCGCATACCTCCCCCACCAATCGCCCGTAATGGCCGCTGCTCGTCAGACGACAAAAATGCCATAATAATGGGCCGAGAATAGTTTTTGCTGCACCGCTCCAAATACTGGCCCTACGTACGTGACAACGCGCCGGCCGACCTGTCTTATTGAGAAATTCGTCAGTTTTATATCCGTGCGGAAAAAGTATGCACCGGAATCCGGTCGGGTCATTTCGAACACTTGACAGCAATCCCTTGTACGCTCGCTGCGAAATATTGGTTTGTCTCCAATATTAGAAACTAGGTGACCCGCGCAACTTCGTCTGCGTTACAAAGGGGTTCAAAAATTGTAGTATGTGTTATTCTGATGCTATATTGTGGTAAAGTTTCATTCAAATCCATTCAGTAGTTTTTACGTGAAAGAGTAACAAACATACATCCATACATACAAACTTTCGCCTTTATAATATTATTATGATGAACGTTATAGCTATTTATATGGTCACCTTCAAATCAAAATTATGATTCAAAACAAAAAAAAAATATTGAGCACTCTCTTAGTCTTGAATTAATTTATTTTGTTACGATAAAATGAAAAATTGCCACTTAAAATTTGCACTTCGTCGTTTTCTGTTTACATTAAATTTTAAAAATAAATATACTTCAAAGATGTTTTATTTTCTTATTCCAGAGTAGTATTACGATGAACAGGGTCATTCTCATTTTTTTGCATGATACTCTAGTAACAAAAACTGCAATGAATGTTACGCTACAAGCTTCAGGTATGCTAAATGCAGAAAATAAGCTCTTACACGATTCAGGTATGCTTAAAACTCATCAAACGGGTAATTAAGTGGAACAACCTGCTAATAAGTGGTCATGTTATCGAGGCGGCATTATTAAACGTCACAAAAGGTGGACCAATTAAGAATTTCCCCGAATGTCCGAACGAAAAATACAGAATGATAGCACCGTCAATTATGGCCGACTCAGAAACCGCTCCGCCAATTACTGACCAGCGATTGATAAAAACGCTCTCGAAATTCGCCCCAACAAATTTTAGTTATCTCCCAAGCTTCTGGCACATCATACCGCTACTTTTCCGGAAAATAATTTCGGGCAACTTAATATATTTAATCATCAACAATGAGGTAAATGCATCTGACATGATTGACGAAAAAATCACAATTTTAAAATCACATGTTGCGAAAATTCGGCATTTCACGAAAAAATATTAACTGCCTGAGGACAGGTCGTAAATGTTCCAAAAAAACTAGTCCCAGTACGCTCTTCATGTATGAAGCATCGTGGTCGTAAGAACAATCAGCGAGAATAATTCATATTCCGAACGCGCTGCAAATATCCAGTTTCGATTTACGGGTTTCTCTTTGGAGACTCCAGCGGTATCTTAGTTACACGCAGAAATAATTGGATTTCGATTGTGCGAGAAAAAGGACTGTATGCGGTACGTCATTACCGATTCCCTTATACAGAATGAATAAATCGTAATTGGGAATGTACGGACGCTATCGGCACATCGTTCGTGTCTAACGCTTCGACAACTGAGCTTAAAGAGCCCCTAGCCTATTTAGTTTCCCATCCGTGGCTATTTGAAGGGGCGCTCGACTGCTCGACACCTGTATGCGTTATTTAGTCACATAAATTCTGGTCGATTCAACCGCGAGGTCGCTTCCCTCGGTTTATTGAACTTTCTATCCAGATAAGGCTCGGTTTAAGCACTGATCAGAGCACTTTGGAGACACTTTTTGAATATTTGGTTAACTATCTCTAACGTATATAAATTGTACTAGTAATTTAATTCAGATCACATAGCATTTAAATTCATCTGATGCACCTTAAACGGTACGCGTTTGTATTCGCTAAAATTTGTTCTCGCACCATATTTTAATTTTGTGGCATGTACTCGAGACTACATAGAATATGTATGTAAATTAAACTGTTGGCATATCGTTGTTTCAATAGGATAGCGGCGGAGGTGTATTAGCACACAATAAAGTTTATCTGCGAATATCTCATGTGTCTGCAGATTCGCTAAAACATCTATTTTCCTTGGTAGCAATGGAAATGTCGCTTATATAAACTAGCTCATTTATTAAAGAAGAAACTTAGAATAAGGTGACAAAATTTTCAATGAAACTATAAACATATTAATTTATTTCATAAATAGAAGTATAACGTTTAAAACTCAATGATGTCTTCGATACCACATAATGAAATGAGTTAAAATTATAAGTGTTGACTGAATACCATTAAATAAAAGCACCCAATCCTTTTAGTGATTCTCTGTAAATTTATTAAGTCCCATAAACATTAACTCAGTTTTTTGCGGTACCCTTAAGGTACTTTAGCTTAATAAATATTAGCAAAACGGCAATACGTATGTACTACCGTAGCGCACTAGCTTTTAAACGAATTGCTTCGCATAACAATAAAACCGCGTATAGGCCCTTTCACACATTCTAATGTGCCCAATGCTCCTTCATTTGTCGGGGGCCAGCACGCAGAGGAAATATTTTCCCAAATCCATACAGCCTTTAAGGATCTCATAAAGCAGCCGTTTTCCCCACGCGAAAGTATGGAAGTGAGATTTATGCGGGGGACTTCGGTCTCGAGCCCGAGGCTTTACTATGATGAATTGACACTTTTTCAGCGCCGCCTACAAATTTCAAGTCCAATATACGCACCCTGAATGAACAATGAGAGGTAAGAGTTGCCGCAGTTATGGCTCAGAAACTTTTAATGCCTCAAATGAGGTAGGGCATTCATAAATATTGCCTTTCGTGAGATTAGTAGCTCTTTCTGAAACTTGTGTAATGTGAAGCGCTTTGTTAATTAAGTTTCGTAATTTTATTCGGATTATTTTTATCAGCTAAAAGGCTCGTTAACTTTGAGATTTTGAAGCGAGGTTGTAACATAAATAAAAGCAAGCCTATTTATATTTTAATTTTCTCCTCATTATACAGTTTAAAGAGGCAAGCTCACGTGTAGACCGGCTCGGCAAAAAGTATAAACACATTATAAACATGAAGGGGTCCCGCCATGACTTTGCGTCACGGAATCTTCGTGCATTTTTGCATAACAAACAAGTCTATGATTTGTTATCCACCGTTTATCACCTTTTTCATGTTAAACAAAACAGATAATATTCACTTTCAATTTAATGTTTTCTTAATGCTCTAATAAATATGTGGAGAGCGATAGTTATGTAATAAAAGTGTATCAAATGCAAAAGCAAACTGGATTTTCAAGAAATATTTTGATGACTTCATTTGACGGAGGACGCTTTAGGCAATCATCTAAATTATAATAATAAGCGGGCGTGAGCTCCGATGGCTCGTCTTAATAAAGCCATTATAAATATCTCATACGTCGATGTACGATACAGAACGACGCCAAATGCCAAAGGTACCATCGTAAATATCACAGAGTATATTTAATTCAAATGTGACATTTGATATCGTCCTCTTATCGTACACTACACTTAAAATTGAATTATAATTAAATACTTATTATGTTGTTTATTTGTACTTAAATAACAGTAAATCTCTAGATACGCGATTGCCGTTTGTTATTAATGTTTTCAAGAAATATTACAGTATCTAGCGTGCCGCGGAGTGCTCGTGTCGTATCCATGGGGAAATAAACTTTTTGATTTGACTTGTAAATTCTTAAAGTGTTCTCCAAATTTATTACCTTAGTTTATTATTTATGTTTGTTAAAATAATGAATGGATTCCAAAAATGACATTGCTTCTGTTGTTTCGATAAGATCGTTTCGGAACGCCTTATGAATAAAACGAGTGGTTTAATCAAATAGAAATGTTTAGTAAAATGAAAAGTACGGAAGGGAGTATGTATACATATTCAACAAGGTACCTACTGCATCACGATCGGGGCAATTTATGCGACTGCTCCCGTGTGTATCTTTTACCTTAGGTACATGTAAAACTAGCGTATATGTATTTTTTGTATCCTGTTTCGAGCCATTAATTACATTCGATTTTGATTACAATACCTTTAAAGCAGATTATACATAAACTGTTGTTTTGTAAACATTTTAAAGTTCTTGTTGAAGATACCGAGCGAAAATTTTTCAAGTCAAAATTATAACTTTATACTAAAATATTTGCATGCGTTCCTTCGAACTTCTTCTATAATATACAGTAATGTGTCTATTCTAGTAATATTAAATCGTATTTCAACATCATTAGAAAATATAATAGGTCTTTTACAATAATCAAAAGAAATATTTAGAGTATTCATAGATACTGAATATAATTCTTTAGATAAGCATATATAGACCTCGTTCTCGAGTCGCCTACAAGTTTCCTTTCCAGTATTAATCAAGAAACACGTCGCGTCTCGCGTTCTCTTTTTGCAAGTGAGCATCTGCCCTTATTTATATTAAAATCGAGTTAACAAAAAATGAGTACATTTTATTTTATTTTTGGATGTGCTTTTTTGTACGTTTGTAGGACAGTTGCGTTGTTGTATTTTTTGTTTTATAAGAAATAGGTTTGTTTGTAATTGGAACTGTTTTACTTTGTAATTTACATTAGGTAATGATGTAACATAGGTTATGTAAGTTTTCTTCTCACTAAATTTAGCTGTAATATTAAATTAGCTTTTTTAACTGAAACTTACACTCTTCGGAATTGCAGAATTGACATAAATATTATATGCATACTAGCTGGCCCGCGCAAAATCGTCTGCGTTACATAAGTAAATTTTCTCAGTGTTTAAACCTCTCTAAAAATATTTCAAAACTAAAATTAGCTAAATCGGTTAAGTCGTTCTCAAATTTTAGCGAGACTTACGAACACCAATTTATTTTACCTATATAATATAACATTAACAAAAAATATTGGCAATGACCCAATATACCTATCCAAATTAATTTTCACTAACATTCGTCGTAACCCATCATACGTTTAAAAATCCTTACATGTTCTTGTGTGAAAGGTTAAGGGAGCTAGCACTGTTTATCCACGACTTTATCAAGTCACGAGGCGGGTACTGTTAGGTTAGGATACAGGCCCATGATATCCCTTATTGCTCGATGCTGTATCATTTAGACACGATCTGTGGGAACAGTTTTTGTAAGGAGTTTGGTGTTTTTATTTTAGGTTTTTTTTTTCTTTAATATATGTCAAATATTATGGTATCTATAGTAAGAGAATGAAGAAGTTACTTAACTATAAATAAAACGTTTTTGATAAATATCAGAGTAGAATTGAATTTGTAAGCTATAATAATGTTTTTATATTTTAAATGACATTATTTACAATTGAAAGAGACAATACATTTTTTGATACTTAATTTATGTAAAATAATCATTTTGTTTAATGTAAACTAAAACCAGATAACCGTACAAAAACATTTTCATGTTATTTGAAGTCCCATATAATTTGAATAGAAAGCATTCTGATTTACATTCTTTAGGAATTATGTTTTATGCCCCTAATAAATTGAATTATAATTAATGGTATTGTAATATAATATTATTATGTATAATAGAATAAATTAAAACCCTAATAAAGTCATATCCGTGGGTATAATGTTCATTTAAAACACATTAATTTATTCTTAAACGTTTACCTAAAAACTATAATTTATTTGGAGTTCATTTTTGTATGTAATGTATTCTTAATTGTGATCTGTGATCATGATAATTTTTTTTAGTCCACTGTAAAAAAATAGTGGGTACCTACTTCCTATGAATGAATTTTGTAAGTAACATAACTTTCTCGTTTGGATTTTACAATTATTTTTGACTAAAAGGTTTACTATTTTGTCTCAAAATTACAGTGATTTTAAATTTGATCTTTATGGCTTCTTGCTCTCACATAACAGTTTTTTTTTTTTATTATCTCGTTAGAATGATCATAAAGCTCAACGGATGGTAAGTGTCTAACATCAGTTATCGAATCCTACATTATTAGGGAACACTGCATTTTAAGGCCTACGACCTCCTGTGAACTCTTCTAAAACATTATTTAAAGACGGACAAGTCAAGTTTATGTACTAAAGTATTTATAACAATTATAATATATATATAACCTATATAATGTGCGTGGTTTAGTTGCGTGTGGACTCAGACAGGCAGTAAACTAGTTCGGGATCGATGTCCCTCAAGGGGATTCGCGACGAAAAACCTATCGTGGCCGGGAAAATGTATGGTCTGAAGCAATTTCATGTTTTCATTTGTTTTTTAGTTAAATAACAACGTTTTTTTGTTTCGTTGAACTATATTATTGTAATTAGTAATAGGTTTTAATTGAGTTTTACTATAGAAAATAACTCGATGGATTTTAAAATTGAGAAGAATAGAAAAATTGTCGTACGCGTACTTTGGAAGTATTATGACTTGTTTTTTATATATGACTTTTATGAAAATATACTAATGTAATACCTACTATTACACCCAAATAAAAGACACAAATTAAATCAAAAGTTACAATTTACTACAGCTGTAATGGATGTTATTACTTTAAAATAGTAGTATGTTTCTAATATTAATTTAAATCAGACGAAGGATTTAATTCATGAACTGTTATCACTAACCATAAATTAAGTACGTTATCGAACAGTCATGTGAAATTAATTAAATTAATTTATGCAGAATTTTGCCATTATATTTGAGTAATTATGTTATCAGAGACCTACTTCACTCAATATCACATTCTCAGAGTAATAATTCATATTTTTTCAGTTGCTA
The DNA here is from genome assembly GCA_030269945.2 of Trilocha varians. Taxonomy (NCBI): domain Eukaryota; kingdom Metazoa; phylum Arthropoda; class Insecta; order Lepidoptera; family Bombycidae; genus Trilocha; species Trilocha varians. The sequence goes on from AP028259.1 coordinate 4,511,954, forward strand.
TCTCTCTAATGAACATTAATGATGGTTATTCAAAAGCATTATTTAAAAAAAAACATAATAAAGCTTTTCAACAAAATAAAGAATAGAATAGTCGGATATCATGACGTATAGAAGAGGCAAATACATCATTAGCTGAAATGCAATATCAACATCGATAGAAGTGAATTTCTTTACATCAATATGCCAATAATCACTGGTGGTTTGACAGTAGTGTCATTGACGGTCTACTATATATTTTGGGCCATCAGTAAAAAAATCTTAGTAAATAAAAAAAAACAAAAGAATACCACACTTAGGTATAGTTGTAAAAATCTTAAATACCTAAAGCCTGATTCATATCCAAAACAGATGTTATTGAAACAGTCTGAGTGCCACATGACAGTGTCGTATCGGAATATAAATCTTCAGTTAATTTTGAACATTTTAATGGACTCGTACATACATTTATCAACACTTGTTATGAATTTCGTTCATGTTTTATATTATTGTTGACTTTTTTTTTTATCAATGCATTTGGTTTTATTACTCATACCTACTCGTAGTATTTATTACATTCTAAGCAAACGAGTGGTTCCTTACAATATCTGAAGTACCATGACCATTATCTAAGTGTCTACAACTCCAACAATTTTATACTCTAGTTTACGAGTATATTGTTTCAACAAAATTTTGTGCCTCATCCGTACAGCAGACATCGAACGCGAACATTTTTAGTACCTAAGCAGAACGCATTAGACTAAGTTCGAGAACAAGTCTAACCTATGGAACTTGCCAGTGGAATAGTAGCCTAATAAAATAATCTCCTCCAATACATACCATCACATTTTACTTGACACTTTCCATCACAATTATTACACCATAATCAAACAATAACAATTTACCAACAAATAATTTTATTAAAATCAAAAAATGGGAATGTCCACACTGTAGATCCCGATAAACGACCGCAGTATAATAGTGGTCTTAGACATATTTGAATATCTTGGTGCGATCGGCTATTGTTGTTACGCCGAGTATGGACTTAATTAAGGGAGGTACAGGAGGAATCTAGTGGAATTTAGACGATGGCCAGAGGTGACCAAATAAGTATTTATTAGGGGAGAGGGCGCTGAATTAATGAACGTGAAATAATTGCACTTAGTGGTATGAAACTGTGAAATGGTTTCTGTTTTATTAAGAAACTGTTTAGACAGTTTTGTGAAGTTTTAACTGCTTATAAAGATTTCATATTTATACAAAATATATAAATCTGTAGTGGAGAAAAGTGGCTATTGACTGTATCAAATAAAACTCTAACAACCCAATGCTGACTCCTCCGAAGAAAGATCAGGCATAGACCACTACACTTCCCCAATGTGGATTGGAATAAAGATTTTAGAATTTTACTTGTCTCAGAAACTATAAATCCTGTGTAAATGCACTAGTAATATTATAATTTTAATTAAATATAGTTAATCATTAGTTTGCAATGAATTAGACAGTAGGGAAATCAAGACAGCAAACTTAGAGTTGTAGTGGTCACCATTACGGCTCTCGGGGGCTCTATATCAACGTTTGAACTTCAGAATTTCAGTGCTGAACGAACTTTATGTTCAAGTTTGGAATTCCATGCCTCATCTGGAGAAAGGTACATTCTTACTTATTTATGTATTAGATTGATGGAAAATAATTATTTGGAAAGAAAAAAAATAAAACTAAATATCTTATTTAAAGAGAAGTAATCTTTTATTATCTGGTAGGCAAGCGAATTGACGGTGTAAGTGTTGAGAAGTTTTTATTCATTAATCTCTAAAAACTTAGGGTATAGCTAAAAACTCCCTTATTAAGGTTTATTTAAATAAAACAAATCAATTTTAGTAATGAATAAAAACACTTATTAAATCAAGTTCTACATTTTCACTGGGTATATTTTAATTAACATTTCTATCATAATAGTAAAAATAAAGTACTATTCTTAACTACGACGTTAATAATTATTTATGACTTGATAACCTATTAGATTGTAAGCCTAAAATAATATATATAAAATATTATTTTATCTGTTTTAAAACAATCCTACACAGTTTTAGAAATAGTATTGCGTCGAAACCAATTTCTAAGCCAAATCGCTCCGTTTATAAACTTATACCGTATCACAAGCGGCAGCGGAGTTTACTGCAGGGATATAAATTAAATGCTTACGTTTCGCGTACCCCGCTTCGCTAGTTTAATTAAGCGTCCTTTTGTATGCATGTGCGTAAGGACATGTTTCTACATACCTATATCTTGAAGAACACATGAGACGTTCATATAGGAATATATCTACTTTTAATTGGTTTGAGGTTCTTAGTGTGAGAATTTTGTAGGCTGATTTCAGAAATATCCTAATTAAAAATGTATTATCATATTTTATGGGTAAATACGTGGTGGACATGAGTTTTAGTCATTAATGAATTCATTTATAGGATACCCCTCGCTTCCTTATTTCAATTACCATAGCCCTTTTTACCTAATGAAAATTAACTTTTTTAAGTTTGGACTGATTGACACACACTATGTTTTTATTTTATTACACCTTGAAAAACATTATTGAACTTTTAGATCTTTACTTTTTTTGTAAATTTAACATAGCCAATAGCCTTTTTTAATAAATGGAATATACAACACTGTAGTCGTGGTGGCCAAGTGGCTGAAGCACGTGCCTTCCGTACGGGAGGTCGCGGGTTCAAATCCGGCAGGCTTGTACCTCTAAATCTTAATATGAAAAAGATTTATGTGCAATTTTTCACAACACCACTGGCTAAAAACGGTGAAGGAAAACATCGTGAGGAAACCTGCATATCTGAAAAGGGTTCTAAAAATCCTTTGAAGATATGTGAAGTCCCCAATCCGCATTAGGCAAGCGTGGTGGACTATGCCTAATGCCTCTTCGGAGGAGACCTGAGCTCAGCAGTGGGCAGTAATGGGTTGTTACAGTACAGTACAGTACAACACTGTAAGAATTATTCAAATCATACCAGTGATTGTTGAAGTTAGCGTTTTCAAACAAATAAATGCTTTAGCTTATATTGGTTCAGATATGTTTATAAATCTAAAAACTTAACAGTTAATTTAACAGCATCAACAGATGAACATTTGAAATTGGAAACTCCGATCCAGTTGATGTTTATTTGACGCGGAACCAACATATTACTCGGACAATGCCCGCAACATAACTCAGGCCCTTCGCCCTGAATCCTCCTACGTACCGCATCATATAAATTGCCTAACACAAAAATTCGTAACGTTAATTTGTCCAGATGAAACGTACACGGAGTGACACGGCCGTGAGATTAAATTTTCAAATGCGGTACCCAATTAATTTTTCCGGAGAAAACTCGCTTTCGTTGACACGTTTAATCTGCTTTGAAATTGGTTTACTGTTTCATGTTACTGTACTGTATACTATTACTGCCCACTGTTGGGTTGAAATCCTTTGAAAATCGTGAAGTCCTGAACACGCACTAGTTTATAGTAGACTATGTTTGATACCTCTGATGAGAAGATCTGTGTTTAGTAGTGGGCAGTAATGGGTTGTAACAGTTATAGCTCTGCTCGAACTTCAACAGTGGAAGGATTATAGACAATAGTTCATGTTTGCCAGGTGCGAATTGGAGACTTGAGACTTCATATTATATATTATCTTTGAAGGATGTTTGCTTATTTTCCAATATGCAGATTTCTTCAAAACCCGCAGAAGTGAGAATATGTGTTTGTTGCGCAGTTCTTTGTACAGTCAAAGAACACTCATGTAGAAGTAGTATAAGTAAATATAAATAATATAATATAATCCCAAAACTGACCTACTATTGTAGTAGTTGGTATGCAATAAAAAATTGGTGGTCATTACGGAATTTATAATAAATTATGGAAATTATAAAAAAGATGATAACAAAAAGTTTTGCAGCCCGCGATGTCTCTCAGAATTGCAAAGGTCCATGACTGACAGCAATCACTTCAGATCAAATCTACCTAATACCAAATAGCTAAAGAGCTTGTCTCATTTTATTCAGTAAAAATATCTTACCGAATCAGAATTACTCGTTCCACAAACCGACCACATTTTTGTACCAAAAAACGCACACACTACAACACAGACAATCCGAAACTAAAAAATGTTTAAGCTTGATCGTTCGCTTGCATAAAAGCTTTATAACAATGGCGACTTTCTCTCCGGTCGTACCTCAAAAAACTTTATTTTTTACAACAAAGCGACAATACAAACTTTCTCTTTGCACTTGCACAATGAACCGTTACTTTTGAAATAGATAGCAGTGTTCGTTTTATGAAATGTTTGTAAAAAACTCAGTCTTATTCCAAACGCCGATCGAACTATCCGATCCACGGCACAATCGTGATGATACTGAAAAACGGTACTCCTTTATCCAGGAATCTTAACGAGGTTAGTTTAGGCAAACTTTTGTGACGTAATTTTTTATTTGGTTTTGTTCGGGTCCGTATGAGCCTTTCAAGTTGCCCTTTCGAAGACGAGACCATCCGAGTAAAGGGTTGCACTATTCTATCGAGCCCCAGATGCGCAGGAGTGAGCGTGACGTAGCTATGTCAGGCGCTCCTCGTTTGGAATCAAGAACACGTTTGGAGAATAATTTGAATACCGAAATGCAGATGACTTCTTTTATCCGAAGGGTTTCGGGTCGGTCGAAATACAAGTTAATTAAGGTATGCCCATCAATTAAATATTGGTTTTGATTGTTTTCATTTTGCAAGATTAAGTTACGTTCTTGATTTATATATTAATTGTGTTTTGTTAATTAAGATATCCGTTGCGTGTTCGCGGACCGGCTGAACCGGAACGTTTTGCAATGCAAAAAAGAGTAGCCAATAATGAACACATAAATCAGGCGGCGGATCTACATAGAAGATTAGCTGAAGTTCTTGATAGATAAATTTCCTCACTAACTTATAATCTCAAGAAGATAAATCGGTTTCGTATTTGGGACGATGCAATGGTACAACGAACGGATTCACTGAGCGAAACACCAAAATTTATTAGGTTAGTAGTTGCCGTAGGTCGATAAAAGTACAAATGAGCTGCAAAACGGCGTATCTCTGCGGATCGTTAAGGAAAAAATACGACCTAAAAATGATGGGGACAGAGTTAATTTTCCTCTGACATGTCTCGGAGGTTGTACGACTGAAAAGAGCAATGCGCAGTGCAATTCCGTGATATCTTTTTCACTCTTTCAATGCCGAAGCTTGGCGACATACGGGCGTTATAGTGTTGAATTAGCATATTTATTGCTAGTTACGCGAGAAAATAAATTTATCTTAGGCCATTGAATCGAGGCCATATTCGTCTTTTTTCTTTCCGCTATATGTTTCTAGTTTCCGCCTGCGATGCCGTCTGGGTGTGGCTGATTTCATGCCAAATCAGATGAATGTAAATAGCTCTTATATTGTAGTCGAAAGTACGAGTATCACTTCCTTTTCAGCTAAAGTTTTATGATATTTGAATGACCGGGGAGTTACGGGGTTGAATCAAGTCGACTGTAATTCTATTTTTTTAAGGTTGAAGATGAAGTTTAATATAATATATTATTCGAAATGTACTGTAGGAAACTAAATAGAAGAAGTCGCTCTAAAACCATGAAGTTACAGACATGTAAAAGTCTTCTGTCCGCATCAGAAAAGCGTGGAGAACCAGGCTTGCTCCCTTTAAAGAGCAAAACCAAACTCAATAATGGACCAGTATAATAGACTGGTAACTATAGTTGTTTACATCATTCATAAAATCTAAACAAAGATAAAAATATTAATCAAAAGGATTCCTGCGTATTATTATTTCGAAAAATATTTCTTTAAACCACGGTTCAAAACAGCTGATCGTATGGAGAGTGGGTTACTATTTTAAGTTATGTAGGTATAATATTTAAATTAGGTTGTAAAATTTTTATTACCTACTTTTAAATTATTTTTATTTGTTTAGAAATTTTTAGACGCAAATATTTTTAGTTAATAATGATTTTATTTGAAATAGTTATCTATTCTAGACTTCATAGTATTTATTATTATTTAATTTAATATTTAAATTTACCTACTAGAAATGAAACCCTAAACAAATAATGAACTTATTAGATTTTTTTTCTCTACCTAAGTTAATAAATTTTAAAAAGAATTGTTTAATTTTTTTTTAATTTTAATACTGATTCTAAATGTTAAGGTAATTTAAAGTAAATTTAAATTTATTATAAAAGTTTTGAACACCTGCCCTTTATTTACTTTTATTCTCCAAATCAGTCTCGTCATACCTGAAACAAAAGAATAAAATATTTAGTGACAATTTATAAAACAAAATTCGTATTATAAAGGGCTTCTACCTGCCCTCATCACATAGAGAGCACATACACCCGTGAACGCCTCTGACAAAACCGGTCCAAATACCAACAGCATACAAATATACTCCCGCTCAAAACATCTCTCGTCCTTCATTAACGCGAACAAATCACATAAATCTGTCTCGCTCGCACACCCAAACCAACTTCACACGGATGCCATCGTTGACCAATCAGCGCGCCGTAAAACATCGCCATATTGAATGGAGCGATACTGCTGCCCTCTGTTCGCATCGATGCAAAGTGTGTATGTGTTTGTCTGCATTGTTTTTGTGTATTTTTCACTATTTAAAATAGTTTTTCATTGTTTTTTGCACTTAAAACCTGTGATTGAACACGTGTTTTGTAATTTTAGTTGTTATTTCATCATTTATGTGTGAGTTTTGTGCGAAATAAACGACTGTTGTCAAAAGGACGCCGCTTCTTAACTAAAGCTAAGTTCACTTCGTCGAATGTTTTGTTTTGGAAAGTGTTTTGTTTTTCCAAGCCGGTATTATAGTACAATGACAATAAACCAATAAGATTTTTACAATTTGACCTAAGGTCGATTCCTTTTTTAGAATAATCAAGTATTTTAGAGGTTCTTGAATCGAGTCGAGTAGGAGCGACATAAATTAAAAAATATATAAATAAATTGTTATAAAACAAGAATATTTCATATTTTTCGTTTCTAATATATATTTTAAAATAATTGAAGGTAAGTTTTGTAAAATAAATATTACTTAGTATATATATATTACTTAGTAATAACCTATCTCTATGAGTTCAAAAGCAACCTAAGTATCAATAGTAATTGAGAAGTTATTAAATAATATTTAGGTAACTTTAGAAACTTTGTTGATTATTTCAGTATAAACTGACAATATTCTATTAGATTATGAAAAATATAAAATCAGGTAGTAGGCCAAGAGCTTTCTTCCGACGGCGCATGCGCGATAAATTTTAAAAGCAAAATAACCTAAACAATAGTTGCTTTTATTAGAATTAGAATATATATGTAGATATATTCAATTATTAACTTTAGAAAATACTGTAGGTATATCCTTGATTCCTAAATAAATAAATGAAGTGAGTTGCAACATTTTATACCTACTTAAATTTAGGTTCCACATTGTTTTATCTACCAAATACAAGAGAAACATTGAATAAGAATTAGGAAAGTATTTCAAGATGTTCTACTGTTTTTATGCTTTTTTACGGATTTTAAATGTATCAAAAATCCTCTCTGTATAATAAAAGCTTCAATATGAGAGGTTCTAAATTAATTTAGATACTGAATTTTGATCTGTTAATTTGCCCATTATTTCAGCTGTAATACCAGACAAATACACAAAAAAATATATCCTAATTAGCGAACATCCATTCAAATTTAAACGGCCCGCCTAAGCCCTACTTAAACAAATTTACACCGATCGTACCTTCTGAAGGTGACCCAAATTACCATGAAAAAAGTTTTACAGCCCTTTATTTCAGTACAAACAGAGGCTGTAGGTGGGAATCCCGTGTAATCCCACTCACTTATCACGCGTGCAAAATGCAAATTCGACCGGCCCGGGTGAACGCGGGATTAACCAAAACTGAAGCAGGTTGTACGGGTAATGGTCATCATAGTTGTCGACAGTTTATAACTTCAAGATGTTAGGTTTTAGTTTAGTTTAGGCCCGGGTGAAAGCGGGATTAACTTAAACTGAACTATAGTTGAGGCCGGGGTAAATGCGGTTTAATCAAAATTGCTGCTAAGTTTGCATTTTAGTTCACCAACGTCCAACACGTGTAAAAACAAATGATGGTGAATGACGATCAAAATGTAAACAGGCGTTTGTATGCATTGGTCGACATTGAAATTACATGAAACTCCGTTTGACAGTTGGACCAAATAAATGGTCATCATAGTTGTCAACAGCTTATGACTTCAAGATGTTAAGTTTTAGTTTTAGCCTTTCTTAGTATTTGATTTGATATATAAATATTTTTCTACTTGGTTACCTAATTCGGTTTTCTTCGATAGTAGCTTAATTATTTCCCTGATTTTATCAATGGACTAAGTAGTAAAAGTATGGTAAGTGATAAAAATACCTTTTTGTTCCTATTTTGATCATCAAAACAATTCATTATAGCTATAATTCATACCTTTATTGGATAAAGTTAAACAGTTAATAATTTAAAGACCATCATAATTTAAATAATAAACCACAATCAATACTAATTTCCATACAACTTCATTCAAAAATTTGCATTCAATGGACATAATTAACTAATTGATACACAACAACAAAAAACTTCTAGTACAAAATGTCTGGCATTGTTACCATAATAAATAACAAAGTAGCACAATCGGTAGATAATTGAATTCGATTACGCCTTATTTTTTAATCGAATTATAATCGATTCTTCAACAAAAAAGTCGCGTGTCTAAACGATTACAGAACTTACTATATTTTCTATAGCTTCACATTATTGATTGTAGTCTGAGAAAAACTTGGCATGAGTAACATACAACCATTCTCAAGTAAAACTTCCGTATTTTAGTTTTATTTTTTCTGTAAAATGTTTCCTGTTTCAATAAAGAACGTAAGGAGATCAAAGGTTTTAATATGTTTGTTAAATAAAATATAACCAAATAAAATTTACTGTATTTTTTTAGGCGTAGGTACTAAACATATTGTACTCTCAACTGCTGGCATACTTTACGGTTATTTACGAGTAAATGAAATTGAAAAATAATCGAAAATCAAACTTAAGTACATAATATCTATTAAGACCAGCAACAAGGCTATCTTAATTTAACTATTAAACTAATTAACCTTATATTTTTTCATTCAAATAGCTCAAGTAATTAAAATCTTAAAAAATATCCTTAAAGGTAGGTAGGCCCCGAAGTGTGCCATTGTAGCGGTCCATGAGCGGTAACTACCTACAATCCAGCTCGTCGCGTCATCTGCCTACATGTTTATAAAAAAAACCTTTCTCCTATTAGGTACCTACTTATGTTACCTATCCCTAATTATGTCAAAAAGTTTTAATCTTTCATAATTCCTTGTTAATTTTGAAGTCCGTCGGCTAATCTTGCGTTTAAAATGATGGCGTTAAATCCCCGAAATCCCCGGCTGTTTGTTACCTTTAATACGATTTTAACACCTGCTTTTCAATGTTATGTAAAGTGTTAACAAGATAAAATACCTATTGTATGGAGTGCTGAATGAAATGAGTACGCAGCGAAGCGGTTGAGTAATGTTTATATCGATTACATTGATTGATCGATGTTGAAATCGATTTTAGATTTCATTAAATTGCGATTTTTATTTTGTTATTTGTTTGCTACAATTTTTTTCGTCTGTTAGTAAATTTTGTTTCTAAATTTAAAAAACGTATTCTTAAAACGAGTATTTTATTAGTGTAGCTATTGTACCGTAATGTTTTTATTACATTAATTACTTGATAATTTATAATTTATTCGTAGTTTTTCATTATTTACCTCAATAATATTTAATATAAGATAAATTATTGCATAATAATTAGACTAAGACTTTGTTTGTGCAATATTACTAGGCCAGGAAGAACATCTGGCGTCAAATACTGATAGATTTATTCACTGATATATTAATGACTCAAGCGATAATTGCCCAGTCTGTTTTCTACATTATTCATATAGACGTCTGAGAAATCAATCATATGCATCAATTAGAATGTTTATGTTATTGCAATGAGCCCTTCTCGAGTTAGGACTTTGAAATCCGTGGGGTTAGGTCGTTTTTGTTTAATATTTTTAGGTTATTATTTTATAATGCATAATTTGGTAACAAAGGCAAACACTTAAGCATTGGAAAGTTATATACCGAAGTAGGTTTTTAAAAACTAAAACAACCTTAGTTACTTATAATATTTAAAATAAGATTCATGTATGATTTTTTTGTCTTGGTATAAAACATAAAATAACACTACTTTCTTCGTAAAGCTCACTTTGTCCAGACATTAATTTGATATAAAACATTGCTGAAATAGTAATATAAATGTAACTAATTAGTCAGATGTCTTGTCTGTACGATGTACATCAGTAGGTACTATTTATTACTTTAATTCTAATTGCAATCTTTCAATAACACCACTTGTTAGTGTTCTTTGAGTAATTTGTACGTGTTCTATAAAAAAATAGGCCGATCTGATGTTAATTTATCACTTTAATATGTTACTTAGGTATCAAGGTACTTTTCTAGGTAAAATTAGTCATTTCTCGCCTATATATTTCTTCAATGTTCTTATTCAAGTCTTCTGTGAATGTAATTTGTTTGTTGAATTTAAATTGGTGCATTTTAATATCAGTTTTATTTTCAAATTAAAACCAACCGATAGATACCTCATTGGTCACCCCATCTTTTAAATAAATAATCTATTAAATAATCTCTGATATACTTGAATTTGAACTTCTCACCATTAGATGAGCGCCTGGCATTAATAAATAAAAGATGTTAACATATTGATTTAGAGGCACCATCCTCTTAAAACCTGTTAACAATAAATTTAACATTACGACCAATAAATCTTAGATTTCCAATAATGAATCTCAACGTTTGTAATCTATAACGTAAAATATGTAGTTACTTAATGAACATTCGAAAATCGGTATATTAGTTAAGTGGGGAGAGTCATTATCATTTAATAACAAATCGGCTAAGGGCCTACGTACACAAAACGAAATGAACGCGGCCTCATACTTATGCGGAAGCACGACAACACACAAATTTACCTAAACACGAAGATTTATACGTATTTACAATATTTCTATTACGATAAATCGCGCTAAATTTTGAGGCTTTAGCCAGGTGAGGGCGTATCTCCATATTTATGAAAAGCACGGAAGCCTTAAGGGGAGTCTCGGGTTTAAAAATGGCGGAAAATGTAAACTTTTTTCTCCGCAAGTTTTTAACAAGATCCGCCTTATTTATGCTGTACTAGGGCGGGTATCTTGAGAGATTTATTGGAGGGAACCGTGACTGATCGGAGAACTTCAACTTAGGTACCTCTGAATTTAAATTGGCTCTTTAAAACGTTATCCTTAATTGTTTTTGTGGTGGTTCTAAATGTAAATTCCATATTTGAAATTGAATACTATTATATTCATAATTGTTTTAACTTTGAGGTTATAGAACTCATATCATGTAAATAAACAACTCATTATTCTCTAATTATCGATTATCTAATTTTAAACTATGATGTAGAGCATAATATCACTGCAATTAACTCATAAAGCATCAATCAAGTGCAGATTGTGCATTCGATTTGCCACAGTTACTGTTTACACTACCAATTTAAAACGGTCCTTATTCTTGAAGTCATTCTAGAATAATTCAGGTCTTCTTATTTTGGTTAAGTAAAGTACTAATCAGTTAGAGGTGAAAGGAGTTCAGCCGATAAATATGGTCGTTGACAAACCATTTATAGTTGTATCTGAGTGTACGTACGAGTACTAAAATAATCAAATGTTTAATTAAAAACACACTTAAGATAAAACTGTGTTAATAGTGTCAAAGAAATAATTAAGAGATAAACGTTAAACGTTTTATTTTTAAATATTATTTGTTTTCGTTGTTTTGTACATGAGTTTAAGATTTCTATTTTTTTTAAATCTCAAAACTTGTTACAATAATAAAACATTTTTATTTTGCAGACAAAAATGAACTACAATACATCTTAATTTATTGTTTAGCAGAAATTATAATACACGGACATTCAAAATTTAAGCAATATTATTGAATTACTAATAGGTACCTATGTCTGCAACGGAATAGGTATTATATAAGTTCCTACATAATATAAAATATTTGTATAATAAAAAAATCCAGACGCAAAAGTAAGCTAATAAATAACAAAATGATGATTCTTCGTCAACCAGGACATGTTGGCTCTCCGGCCTCCCCGAGCTTGATAAGGATAAGGCGGGGTATCTTCCAGGGTGACAGTCTGAGTCCTTTGTGGTTCTGTCTGGCGCTTAATCCTCTAAGTACATTACTTGGAGATTCAACGCTAGGCTACCGACTCAAGAGAGGGGGTGAGCCCATTTCACATCTCTTGTACATGGATGATCTCAAATTATTTGCTACTAAAAAACCAGACTTAATATCTTTACTCAAAATAACCGACAATTTTAGTAAAGCTATTGGAATGGAGTTTGGAGTAGATAAGTGTGCGGTCATAGATATACAGAGAGGTACAGTTGTAAACTCTGAGAGTTTGCAACTTAGCCAGAGTGAGGTGCTTAGATCTCTGTCTGAGTCGGAAACCTACAAATACCTTGGAATGTTCGAAGCTTTGAGTATCGTCGATGCAGATATGAAGCAATCGGTGAGGGATCGGTTCTTCGGCCGCCTGATAAAGGTTTTGAAAAGCCTCTTGTCTGGCGGAAACAAGATCCGAGCCTTCAATGGTTGGGTCATGCCTGTACTGACGTACTCCTTTGGCATTCTAAAGTGGACGCAATCAGAACTGGATGCCCTGGATAGAAAAGTTCGGCGACTGTTGACGGCATACAGGATGCACCATCCACGCTCATCTGTTATGAGGCTGTATATACCTCGGAAGTGTGGGGGTCGTGGCATGTTAAATGCCAAGGATCTGCACAACCGAGAGATATACAACCTTCGGGAATATTTCCAAAAGGTGAATGTGGGTATGTATCGTGATGTAGCAGCAGTCGATAAAGGACTCACTCCGCTATCCTTAGCGAACGGGAATTGGCGAGCGCCGAAGGTGATGAGTGTGGCGGATCGCACGGACGTATGGAAGAGCAAGGAACTACACGGTCGATTCTACCGGGCCCTTACGGGTCCTGATGTAGATCAGTTAGCCTCCGTGGCTTGGCTACGATACAGTAACCTCTTCGGAGAGACTGAAGGTTTTGTCTTAGCAATTATGGACGAAGTTATCATGACGAACAACTACCGCAAATATATTCTAAAGGATGGGACGGTCGACATTTGTCGGGCATGTCACCGTCCGGGAGAGTCTATTAGACATATCGTTTCCGGTTGTTCCCGTCTTGCTAACGGCGAGTACTTGCACAGACATAACCAAGTAGCTAAGATCATTCATCAGCAACTTGCTCTGAAATACGACCTTGTTGAAGCCGCCGTACCTTATTACCAGTATTGGCCTCAGCCGGTTCTCGATAATGGTCATGTAACGCTCTACTGGGACCGATCTATTATCACTGACAGGACTATTGCTGCTAATAAGCCTGACATAGTGATAATAGATCGGGATGCGCATCGGGCAGTGTTGATCGATGTCACCATTCCACATGACGAGAACCTTGTGAAGGCAGAAAAAGAAAAACTGCTAAAATATTTGGACCTGGCCCACGAGGTGACCGACATGTGGCGTGTTGAATCGACCATCATTGTTCCGATCGTTGTATCTGTGCACGGTCTAATAGCGAAAAGCTTCGACCGTCATCTAGAGAAGCTTTCGCTCCCCGGCTGGGTAAAGGGCCTGATTCAGAAGGCGGTCGTTCTTGACACGGCGCGTATTGTGAGGAGGTTCCTCTCTCTTGAGCCCTGACCACTGATGGCTTGGGTCGTAGACTCCGCCTGCAGTGGCCCTCTGTTTTTTATATTGTATTTTTAAATTTATTTTTTTGTAATGTTTTTTTAAAAATATAATGTAAAAAATAAGCTAATAAATGGATAGAGACAAAAAAAAAAACAAAATGATACTAAAATAAAAATAGATTCTAAAGGAAGTATTGTATGTGTAGCTTATTCAACAAAATAAATATGCATTCAGAAATAAAATAATAGCAAAACAAACGAAATCCAGAATAATATACAATTCAGCACGAAACCGTTTATCATAGATATCATGTCCGCACGTAACTATATTTATGATTTATATCAAAACAGTTGACTCATAAAACTAATTATATTAGTTTATATACAATAGTTTTACTGACTTATAATGACTATTTCATTAAATTCGTTACTAATTGCAATATACATAATGTGCAGCCACGTTCCTCGATTTTATTAAATTAGGTAAATTAATGAAATATCTGAAACGTCTGCTTAATTAGCATCGTTTGGAATTTTAACTAAGATGAAGTTTTTAATTAGATACAGTAGCAATATCTACACGATTTTTGGAACGAAGTTCCTTATCGCGTGTTGTGAAGGAGCGGTAGACGGATTTTTTTTTAACGAAAAGTTGTCACGACATTTTTTTTATTTTAGATGATTATCGCTAGATGGCGCTGTGATCAAAATCTTTTAAAACACGTTTCTTATCGCGCGTTTCGTTAGAAAAAAAAAATATAAGATATCTTTTAAGGAACTTCGTTCTAATGGGGTGTCCCATGACACCTCTCAAGTTTTTATTTTAGTTTTAAGGTCACGAAAAGATAATTTAAAACTACAACTTCAACACATATGCATTAATAATTACTAGTCTTTCCATATGTTAAGATTTTAGTAAAAAATAATTTTAGTATTAGGTACCTTCTTTTTCAAGTCCCAAAATAAACTCTCTTCAAAACAGTAGCAACCCTAGATACGTTCAAAGCAGAACCGGATAAACCTGAACGAGCGACATCCGAAACTTATCCGAGCTAATGAGATTCTCATAAATAGATTCATGTATAATATATTAAGAGTCAGCTGCATTTTTTTCCGCTTTCTTCGCGACTACGGAACGCGGGACTATTTAGAGGGGCTTAAGTTAAGTAGATACTCTTTTAAATGAACGATCTTGAGTTCAGGACAGTTTCTTAAATCGGTACACAAGCATGTCTTATGAGATCAGGGTTTGTAGTGAATTATTATGAGTTTTATGGTTTATTTTGATGTGCGAAGATTAAGCTTTTAATTTTAGATGTTTTTTTGCTAGTTTGAATTTGTTAGCCGTTGAATATAATGAAATAGTTTTAATCATAATACTATTATAAAGGCGAAAGTTTGTATGTATGGATGTATGGATGTTTGCTACTCTTTCACGTAAAAACTACTGAATGGATTTGAATGAAACTATACCACTTTAGCTTATACATCAGAATAACACATAGGCTACAATTCAAACTTACATTACTTTTGATAGTAATTTTAGCAATAAATGAACTTCAACTAGACGGGACGAACGTGAAGTCCACGCGAACGAAGTCGCCGGCAAAAGCTAGTGTGTAATATTAGTAAGTTTCTTTTATTGTAGTTTATGAAAACTACTCGAAGATCAGTTATCCATTTCATACTACAGAAGAATATTTTTTATTGTTGACTAAAATCATTGCTGCCACATTTATCTCATTTTAAAATTCTGTATTTTCAATTTAGTAGATGTTTTTCTCTGGGGAAACTGCGCAAACCTTATCTCATTTACATCGAAAACGAATCAAGTGGACAGATGTTATATAAACCAAACTACTGGTGCTTTAGCTTGTTACTTCGTTAGCTTATCATCATTTTTTAAAGTATAAATTATGTTTTAGTGTAAAGATAGCTTTAAAATATTGATAGCGATTTTTTAACCTAATTGAAATTATTTTTTTATTTTAGATAATGTTAAAGAACTTAGAATAAAGGATTCAAAATTATTATAAAAATACATTCTCGCGTGAGAGAATCGTTTCCAATACAAAATGCAACACATGTCACATACATCGATACGTACCGCGATTAGCTATGAATTATTTAAAGATATGTCCATCTGCCGTCTTGAACGAAACACAATGAACATACTGTATTTGCAAAAGCTGTTTACGGTAACAAACACTTCAATAAAGACGTTTAAAAGGGCATTTACGAAAAACTCTACAACAAGATTTTGGTACTTTTAGATTATGGAATTTCGAATTTGGAAATTTAATAGTAAATCATTTATTATTGAATGACACTGCTGATAGGAAGCACTGTTTAATATTTAAATTTTGATTTTAAGCGATTTTCATCTAATATAAAAGTAGCAAGTATGAACTCAAAAAAAACTTGAGAGGTGTCATGGGACACCCGAATAGAACGAAGTTCCTTTCGATTAAAAGATATCTTATAAAAAATATTTCCTGTCGTAACGCGCGATAAGGAACATGTTTCAAAAGATTTTGATCACAGCGCCATCTAGCGATAATTATCTAAAACAAAAAAAGTGTCGTGACAACTTTTCGTAAGATTTTTTTCCGTCTAGCCCCCTTTCGATAACGCGCGATAAAGAACTTCGTTCCAATACTCTTAGCAAAATGTGAATTAAAACGAGATAGGTATAAGGTACTTTTATTATTATGTTTTATTGAAATCAGACTTCCACTATTGCAATCTATAAACACATTGCTATAGCGCTATATAGGTACCTTATAAAACAGGCCTAATTAAAAAAAACAAATGAGTAAACGTAAAAATCATTAAAACTTCCACAACAAGGTAACTTTTACTCATATAAATTAAAATTAACCTCGTAAATCATAATATATTCACGTATTAATACGTCACGCCGTTGTTTCCCGGGCTGAGGTCACAATTTATGTCTCTCCCGGGAGACGAAGATAAATGCGGGACGAAAAAAGTAAAAAATACCCAACTTCAGCCAATTATAACTGACAAGAGGTTCAAGCATGCATTTAACTACGCATTTTGTTATGCTGTTTGAATAACGTATAATTTTGATTATAATTAGTTTGAGGATATACAGGCTGGTTTAGTTAAAGGAAAGTTAGATAATAAATGAGAATGTAGACTGGACAATTTATTTTTGTGGCTAATTGATTTGTATTAGGAAGTGTGAAGTTCATTGATGACGAGTTCGACAATTAAAACGTAATTAGAGTTGAACTTTTGAAAACTTAAAAAAGAATCTATGACGGATGTTCCATAGAACAAAATTAATAAAAAACGAAAGACTTAAAAACAAAACAACACAAACTTAAATTTCAACGTATTTGAATTTGGAATTCGGTTACACGCCGTCCACATTCATTACAGGTACGTTCGAAAACTTAAAAAGTGACTTGGAATGAATCATGGCGTGCGATCCCGAAGAAATATTACACCGGAGCTGGCACCATAAAGCAAACGGCGTGGCACAAGCGATACAACGATAGCGACACTGCGAGTCTCGACAGACTGGCCTGACCGACACATACAGGGTGTTCAAGAATAAAAAAACTAATAAAAATCATCCTGGTATTATAGTGTTCAGTTCATGAGTAAAGGTATTCCCTTACTGCACCTTATACATCAGAATGTAGGTTAGTTTATGTCATGCAATAAAAATCAGTAAATAAAGCCATAAAAAGGATCTTTAAAAGTGACGAGGTCTGATTAATGATTTCAAAAGAAAAATAAAATGTGAGTGATTCGTGAATTTTGATAAATATAATTTTAACCTACAATTGTTTGAAAAATAAAGAAATTAAAATTGAGGGATTTTGTAAATCATGTATCAACTTAAAACACGTGAATAATACCTACACTAGACAGAGATAAAACTACTCAATCTATTAAACTACAGAGACATTGGTACCTACTCGAAGAAATGAAATGTGACGAAAAGAGACGCTTTTAATCTTGGCTGCATAACGTAACATCGTTGTGATTCAATGCTTACTTAAAAAATATTATAATCTATGAAGCGGAACACGTGGCTTAGTAGAAGTATAATAGTACCGAATCTTGTGGTCTTCATACCCTGTCCGAAATACTTGAACTTCTCTATCATTATGTTATTACTATACGATTGGTCGGGCTGCCTTTGCGGTCACCGAAGATAGAAGCAATCGTTCATTGCCACTACTATTATTTTTAATGAAGTTTTGAATGACCTTGAGTTATGTATAGAGTATTTTTTTGCTCCAGTCAATAGATAAAACAGCGTATCGGCTAATGAAGAATTATTTTAATCGCTCATGGGTTTATAATATAAACGAATACATAAGGAAGTTTTGATAGTAAATACGAAAATAATTAATAAAATTAAGTTATACACACGCTTATGTACCTACGCATTAATTTCTCAAAAACAATTAAAAGATTAGGTAATGAATTCATTAATACCCCAATAAACTAAACGTTGAAAAGCAATTAAGAAATAACCAATAAATTCTTCAGTCTCCATGTAAAATGCTAATATATTAATTAATTTGATAACAACGGCTCCGAAATAAAACGGCCTGTATATAACTCCCACATATATTATTCACCAACACTGGGACGTAATGAAGCAATTATATATCGATATTTTTATGCATAAGAGTTAGGTATCTGGCCTGACCAGTTGAGAAATAAAGCAAAATGTCTTGTCATTGTTGGAACGGGTAGGTGTGCTTCGCTATCGAGCTTTTAAACAGACGTGCAATGTGACATCGACTGTATTTATCGCTTCGTCTGAAGCCACAACTCATTCCTATTTCTCGAGAATAAATATCGATATAAAGAGTAAACCTAAATTTGAGTATTGAAGATTTTAAATGTGTTAAATTGAAGATCAATAATTATATTGCCATTATTAAAAACGTTTTATTAAAATGGAATATTATTGTATTTTTTGTATTGCCCTAACTTACCTCTACTCAAACACACGAAACAAAAACCATAATTATTTTCCAAGCTTTGTAACTTTTTTCATGAAATAATATATGTTGTTACTGAAAACACTTAAACGTTATAATAATGAACAATACATCACCACAATAATGAAATTATCGTTTAAAGAGACCATTATTGACCACATTAAGAGTTGGTTATAGCAAAACACGCGACGCCGACGCTTGCTTAGCATACGATTAATATTTGCTGTCCCTTTCTTTCGTCCGGCGTTGATAAGAAGCGAGATAAGGACGGCTTGTGAATGGAGACGTTTGCCAAGTACTTTATGACCGCCGCAGATATAAACCCTAACGTGTACATCGTTTTCGTTATGTGTTTATTCTTGTATTTGAAATATGTGCTATTATTATGATACGAAAGTATTTTGTCCTCGCTTTCGAGACTGACTCATTTGTTTTAAGAGTAACAATATGAATTTATTTCGGTATTTTATCTTGTCGTGTTCCTTGATATTTCTGAGATTGAAGAATGATAGTGACCTCTTACAATCCGAAGGCTCGTAAAAACATAATAATTAAATTTGACATTTTGAAATATTCTTATCCATTAAATTAATTACGATGCACAGTTTATGATTACACAAAAAATAATAAACCGTTTGCAAGTTTTATGAAAAACAAGAGAAGATCGAAGTCAGAGACGAAGCGTAGTTCAAAGGCTAAAGTTTTGTATTCGAATAAAACTAAAAAATAATACAAAAGATATCTCAGTTAGTATGTGTGCGTGTGGCAGTTCTTGCCCGAGTTTGTTCAACTTGCCTTCAGTTAACTCGTTCAGGTAGATTTATGTTTTGAACTTTTAGTTCAGTCCGGCGACACTCACTTCCTTCACACTCTATTGTTTCAACATTGCTTTTCGATCTTTTGCTTCAAGAACTTTAGATACATTGTTATAGAACCTACTTATATACTTTGTAATATTTTTTATTTACATACCTTTCAAAAAATATGATGCAGTTTCTTTTAAACTAGAAAGTAGAAGTGTTTTTTCTTGATAGATAGATAGATAGAAAATTCTTTATTGTAACATCACATAGCAACAACAATAATAGTAATTTTGTACAAAGTATACAGTATAACAATCGGCGGCCTTGTAACGCTTAAAATTACTAAAAGTAAAATGTATTAGTAATAACATGTTAAACCTTTAATATTATAAACAGGTATTCGTTTATCTATGTACAAAATGATAAAGATAGTTCTGAAAACAAATTTTAAATTGTGTAAATAAAGTTTCATTCTGACTGCTACACTCCATTCATTTAGTTCTGTGCTAACACCACTACTAACAAAATCATTAAGATGCTATTTACTATTGCCGCAAATGAATCGTCAATAAAAAATACTACTCGTTCTGATGCTGCATAAAACTTTTGGCCATTACCATCGTTAAGAACGTTCCGCTTATTTTTATACACTACAATGAATTACTACTTTATTTCAGTAAAAACAGCCACTCTACGTCTTAATTAATTGTTATATTTACCGCGTTTCCCAAACTTCATAGATGTAAATTTTACTTTTTATTGTGGCTCGCGTAAAATATACACGTGTTGTGCACGATTTTAGCTGTCAAACAGGCCGGTTGTTTAGGAGTTTAAAAATTACAATGTTTTAGCGACGTAACCTAATTCCGCGGGAGAGTTCGCCTTTTGCATAACAATCGTGGTTTGGTATGCAGCGAGTGATATCTTAAGCATTGTTACAAAATTTAATACACAAGAAATTTGAGCTTTTAAAATACGTATTTATAGGAGATTAAAATTTATAGTATTCAAAAATGGTGGACATTCATACTAAAAACGTGAGGTAAAGTTAACAATTTATCGCTACTAAAACTTCAAATATAATCAACATTCGTTGGTCTCTAATATATCCGCATTTCGTCCGCTTTTGGGCCTGATAAGGCGGCCGAATAGTGGCTCGACATTTATCTTTAAGATTAATGAGCCAATTTTCTTAGTTGGCTATAGAAAGAATCGCTAGGTCGACCTCGGAAGCCATCACGACCACTTATGGGCTAACTTCGCACAATGAGATCATCGTATTTGTGAATAAGATCGTAAAAAACAAGATTTATTTACTTCAAGTAATGTATTTTTTAAAACGAAGTAATTATTCCAAACCATAAAGCAATCAATATTGTTGGTCTTGCGGGATTCCACGGAACGTTTTGAAATTCTAAACAACAATTATAAGGACAAAAATTCTTCCCTCGTCCCTCGGGTGGAATACCGAGAAACAAATTGGATTAAACCGTCAAAGGTGAAATAAAAATACGCATATACTTTATCTCTCGCGACATCTGTGCAACATCAAAATTGTAGCACCTTAAAATTGAATTCGCGAATTTGAACGCTTTTTCGTTGTAAAAACGCGATTATAAAGTCGAAAATGGCACGTGATATGTATTTTTCATCAGCAAGTGTCATGTGACCGTCGGTGTAATCGTATTTGCATTTAAAACGGTAAGTAAACATAGAGTTGAGTATTTTGTGAATGGACGAGTCGGTGTTTATGACTCGTTTTACGACCTGTTAAGCGAAGGATCGCTCGTAAAATAAATCGTTTGATGGTTAGTAGTTGGTCTACTTGTTCTCTTTGTAAAACAGGATTTATACATAAAATTGTATCTGATTCTCGCACTGCAACGGTTCAGTTTGTAAGCGGTTTGCACGCGAAACAAATGAAGCAATATAATATTGATAAAATGCTATATTTATAGACGCGAAGTTGTATCGAATGCGGATACATACCCGCTTTGTTTTCGCCCACATAAATCCGGCGTGTACAACGGGGCTAACTTATTTTTGTACGTAGGTACGGCAGGATAGATGGATCCAATTCCAAATTATGTCTATCTTGGGAATTAACGGTGGAACGGGGATTCCAGTTTATCCAAAAAAGTGCGGGAAACGCGGACGGTGGAGCAAGGGGAGGTACGAGAGGGAACGGATGGAAGTTATTTTGGAATTATGATTCCGGATGCGTCCTGTGAGCGGCGCGTGTTTCACGCCTCGTTTCCTTGTAATATCTACCGGTTGCAACTGTTCAACTTGCAATCCCGGATCACCGAACTTTTACTGTACACCTACGAAATTTTATTCGTTTGTAATCAAACCAATCGTTTTTCTCCAAATAAAGGAGCAATAATTTCGAGCGTTCCTACTGCGAAATCCAGTTTAAGTCGGTTGAGTTGATTCGATGCAAATAAAAATACCCTGTGTTATGATTCAAACAATCCGAACTTTTATCAACTTATCCATAAGTTTTAGCAACTGTTATTGAAGCTAATATTTTGAGCGTGTGACACAAGTATCATATACAACCCTTTTCAGAATTTAAAACAGTATGCGTTGTCACCGCACCTAATCTCATTCCCATTTCGGTCCGAAATTAAAACGTCTGGCCAAAAATGCGGGACGTGTGCTTTAATGGGGTGTCACCAGGGTTCTTAAGTATTCTACCGGCCCACCCTATAATACCCAGTCTCCTTAGTCTGGCACGTCCCCCCTTGATATATTAGTCCCAGTTCGTCGTACATAATTTTGCGGAGGGTGGTGCCACCCTCTCTTCCTCGCGAGCGATCTTAACAATACCGCGGACTAGTTTATTGATGTATAATAAATTCAAAAACTCAATCGAAGCCTTCGAGATTGTAATCAACTATTTCTTTGTTTTCGTAAAGTCTGTTGGCAATAAATTTAGCTACTACTTCAGTGTCCTTCTCTATTTTTATGAAATCTAATAAATACATCACTTTTTTAATCGTTATTTGTTACTTTTGATACAGCACCTGCAAAGTTATATAGTTCTTCTTTAGTGTCGTTATCTTGTTTGTTATTATCTATGTTTATCTTTAACGCCATTCTTCTAGAAAATCATAGAAACTGAAAATAAACAGATTTGTCATGCACTAAATTTCACGACACTCAAGTTTTGTTGCGATCGGTAAAGCTGAAAATAGCAGAACGCGAGCTGTAAAAGCATCCGGCGATCGTGCAGGGAAACCTAATGCAACTCTAGATGCCAATTGCACCATCCATCTTTCAGAGATTTACTTTATTTGTAATGGTCTTCTCGAAATAAAATTTAAAAGCAATACTGTTGTTTATTGCTTAGGCAAAGAAAGTTTGGTTAAAATTGAAAATAAATAAATTATTAACTATCTAGCAAGTTTATAAACTTTAGGTTATCGATCCGGGAAACAAACAATAATCTGGTGAATAATTTTGAATGCACATAGCACATTTAAAAATATGCATTTTGAATTCAAATAACTTATGATTTATTTTTATTTACTTATTTACACACCTATTAAATAGAATGTTTCCAGTGGCGGATTTATGAATAGGTATATAAAATATTTAAGTTTAAAATGTTCAATGTTATCATAAGTAGTGAACGAATAGAAACAGATAAAACTAGGAAGAGATAGAAAAATTATTTGAAATCCACTGAAATACATCAGCAAAAGCAATTGCATTTAATGCATTTGAAATGGACTACATTAATCAATACCGATCGCAAACCCAATTATAAATCCACCAGAGCCCCATTCGTCTTCTGTGGTCACGTGTACCTCAATATTGAGAAGGCTCAAACCGATAAGTTCAAAGCAACTTCCAACAAAATTGTGGGGTACAAATTGAAAGATATTGCCGGCCCACCTAATGTAATTTTATAGGTGAATCCCACATAATATGTTTTATTAGCATCATTTCAACAAAGGGAGGAATATATACAGCCGCAAAACCAAAAAAGTTTAAACATTCTCGAAGTTTTGGTAATTTCAAAACTTATACACGCAATAAGCTTCACATATCATACAAAGTTATTATATTAGTCCATTAGTTAAATAAGGTAAGATTTCTCTCCCTATCTTGGCGAGTTGTTTATCATACGAACGCCTACTTTAGGGACTCACACCGTACAATATATCGTGGTTAAGTCATTTAATTTCGTACTAGCAATGAATCTTCATTTTGGTAATTTGAATCTCATGAAGTAGTTGTTCGGGACATGAATTTATTGCTCATTGCGTCACTTGTTGAAATTTATCAGCATTAGCTATTAATTTGGTGACACTTGACAAACGATGTGTAAATTATTGTTGCTTAATTGAAGTCTCGTTTCAATATAAAACACTTAAATTGATAAGTGATATCGGAGTAGGTACATTGAGTCATTAGTAAACACGAGGCGTCGCGTTCTAAATCACTGCGCCCACGCTGTTTCACCGCAAACTGTTTTCTTTATGGGGACCTATGGGTTGTAGACGTTACAGATCTGAAGATTGTCATTAGTCAACTTTTGTAGTAAGTTTTGTAATATTCACAGTTAAAGAATTGCTGCTCTAAATATAGATTTACTAAAATTACAAAATGACGTGAGAGTGCAGTTTCAATTTAAATCAATTACTCTGACTGTTCCGTAATATGATAAAAACAACAGTGAAAACATAATATGAACAGGAAACATTTCTGATAATACAACAAAAATTAAACACCATTAAAAAACCGGGCGATAAATCGAAGGAAAATCTTGGCATATATTCAACCTCGCGTGTTTGACCGGAACAATTTATTATATCGACGTCGAAAAGAGCATATAAGTTTCCATACGCACATATTTAGTCAAAGTTAGCGAAGAACAAGTTCCCGGTGAGGTACATGCGTGCATAAACCAAACGAGCATCGGATTAAATTATTTAACGTCTTCATTCCCCGTGGTGAGCGCTGGTTGCATGATCGTATGCGGATGTTAGGTTGGACTTAGCAGGTACTTATGTGGCCTGCGATTCCTGTATAGCAAGGAATAATTCAAATGAAGCTTTTGCTTGGGTTATAAATTATGATGAAAAATATTAAACTGCGAATGAGGGTGTTTATGAAAATACGACAAAATTGATGACAGTCAAAACTTACAAACTAGGAAAAGTTGAACAATGTTCAGAACCTTTTAGCAATAGGTTCATTTTGAAAAAGTACGTACGTCCGTAGGTAAAAGAAAGATTTAAGAATAAAATGAACGCGAAAGTGTGAAAGAATTGACAATGATAGTGAACTCAAACTTATTTCTAATTAATTACACTTTTATAAATATAATTTATGAATAAGAAATATCTCAGTTATTGTCAGTATGTTCAAATATAAATAAATAAAACTTGAGCACACAATAGATTCACAGACAAATTTATCTTCAATTCGAACAGTTATACATTAGTACAAGTAGGTACACTATGGTATTTGATAAAATGCCGATTTTTGACTGTCTGCCAAAAATGGTACCACAAAGTTTCATTGTAGATAATACCTAACGTATTTTATAATGGACTTTTGCTGTACGAAACTTCGTCTTGACTAACTTTTAATTTTTGTTTGTTCAAAATTAGTCTCATAAAATTATTGAGCTAAAATTTTTTGTAACAATTTTAAAATTAATATACGATAAAGCATTTGGAGTATAAATTGAGGCTTTAACTGTATATTATTTAATATTAAAGATCTTAAGGTAAACGGGAGGAGTGCCTGCAGTTTCGCGATAAGACATTCCCGTCTCACCCCTCTTTTTGGGGGGGCTTTAAGACGCGGTCATACTTCAAATTGCGTTTAAGTTATGTTGTTTGATACATTGCCTCCCCTTATTGCATATCGGACAGATCTTGACAAAATTGTGTTCGTAATCATGAAATACGACTTCATTGGTTTGTCGCGAAGAATTTATGGGTGTTTAGCTCTTTTTAAGATATACGGACTGGAAAATTAAAACTATACAATTTGTTAGAAAATCCATAGCAATAATGCTATCAATTTACATCCAAGATTCATTATTGTAAAGGGCGAAGTCATTTTTTTGTTGATTAGCTAATAAATGTTAGTTTGTGCTGTTTATGCTTCGTTGTATATCTATTAAAGATATAAACGCTACTAACATTCAATTTATTGTACTTACCTAAATTGAAAAAATAAAGATTAGTAAATGAAAAGTCTAGTGAAAACCAGATGAAATACAAACACAACGATAATTTAACGACAACTTTTGACAAACACTCATTTAAGGCACGATCACACATTACAATTACGACAACGCAAAACTCAAAAACGCCTAAAGCGATACAATATCGATACAGATTAAACATCGGATGCCAAATGAACGGTCGATAATTTATCGAACCACCCCCATGTGTATTAGCTGTATCCGACTAATGCTGGCTCTCGATATTCGGCGTTCGGTCGCGATTCGGTATTTACGAGCCAACGAGACGCATTAGACTGTCCAACGTAGGTAAATTAGCACAGATGCTAGCCACCGTTACAGTGATTCATTCCAAATTGGCTTTTCAGCGGGGGAAAAAACGGACCGGCCGGTTGCGGTAGACGTTATCTAGGGAGGTCTAAATAGCTTTTAAAAGAGTTTGCATTTTGTTTCAGTCGGTCGTTAAGAACTATACACAACTTAGTTAGCTCTAACGTTTAAGAAGATGGATGTTATTGTTCGAATTTTCTTGTCCTTATTTACATGAAATATTTGGAATACCTACAGTGTACTTCTCAAAGCATTTTAGGTCTAAAGAAACATAGCGATATACCGGTGTTTCTGGAGCACTATAACCCTTACTAAACGCAGTGAAAAGTTTTGTATAATAGACAATGAGTACAGCCCTCCAAAGCCTTGGCATTGCACAAGTCCATCAGCTACCGTAGACCCGTTTATCTGTCATGCAATAATAATTGCACAAAAAAACAGCTGCCCCAGAAACACTTCATAAAAAATAATAAAATAGCACTTGGAATTAATCGCACTGTAATTTAACACTTAGATTACGAGGTAGCTACACCGCCTGAGATGGCTATCACTTCAGACAGTCCCGCCCTAACGCGTGCTAGAACACTTGATAAACTATCGCATTCACTGTATGAGTTATTCGTTGCAAAGTGCCCATTTAAAGTGAGCCTGTAATTTAATTTTATGAAATGCATGTTATCTTTTGAATATTTGAAGCGAAGTTGAAGGAAATAAGAACGTACCTACTGCATTTATTTATAAATTAAATATAGAAATACATTCATTGAGAGAAAAATTATGTTTTAAAAGTCTACAATTCGTAGTATATAATTTATATTTTTTCTTACAGATTGCAGCGGAGATGACCTTGCTATGAGAAGTTCCGACATCGAAAACATTTCCTTAGATATACGATATATCTTTGAACATTCAACAAGACATAGTGTCAATAAAAATACGAAACTTGGCAGAAAATCGGCAGTATAAATTATTTAATGGACTCAAAGATACTTAGACCAGGGTGAGTGTTCAAAATGAACCTTCTGTACATTTTTTGGACAAAGACTCTAGAAGAACTGGACAGACTAGTGGTAAAGTAAAAGCTTAAATATGTAGTAGATTGCTTTGTAGCGTCTCTGAACTAAAAAGGCTCACGGTAGGAGAACCTTGAGCAAATATACTTGCTTATAAAAAGCTTGGTGTTCCCGGAGCGCTATGACATTAAACGAGGTTTAAGAAAGGTCCTATATGTGATGGGTAACGGCCCTTAAATACCTTGGCATTAAAGAGTTTCATGAGCGACGATATCCACTAACTATCAGGTCCATAAGCTCCTTCATCATCATTATACTACATCGAAGCTTCCTCAACACACAGTTAATAATATAAAATTAATTAATTAACCCAAGCATATCAAAATGGCCTGTAAATGCAGTAACGTGAAATACGCAAATGTAGCTTTTACCGATAATGAACCAGTGAAATTACTTTTAGTATAAATAATCCGAACGAAAGGGTGGCTTCGATACTGCAAATCAACCGCCTCCACCACGCGGCTGTCGACAATAAATAAAATTCACGTTTTAACAATAAAATGCATTTTCCGCAAATGCTCCCAGAGAATTATAGTTTGGGCTTTACGAGCTTAAAATTATATGGACTCTGAATTTTCGATTTCGATAATATATGAACTATTAAGTAGGTAGGTACATATATTATCGATACCAACTATCCCTTTTGTACTTTGTTGTAGTATGTTTTACGCTTTGAAAAAAATATGATGAGCCACAGTAAACTAGTCATGTAAAATGAGTATGAAATAAAATGAGGTGATGCACTTACATATTTATGAAAAGAAATGACGAAACGAGGGTTGCATCTTTTATGCACTTTTCCATTTACAAACCAATGCACCCTTGAAACCTCAGCACCCCAAAATAACACATCACGTACCGGCCATAAAACTTATAAAACATTTCCCGTAGGAAAAAAACAATGTTTTATTGGCAACTAAAATAGATCACACGACCGCTTGATGGAGAACCAATGGCGGCCCCCGGCACAGATGGCGACACAAGCGCACAGATACGAGAATATGAATTGTGGCATTCGATATTTGTCACTTGAATTACAACTCCCTACGGATACCCGAAATGGCCAAATTGCAACTCGCACCTCGTTTGGTGACTGATGTATTTCATCCAGTAGATATCGTCAGCATTCTTTTCGTGACGGCCATTATGCCGTTGTTTATGCACGCTGAATGGCCGTGTTGTCGTGACGTCACAGTTCCTAATTTAAAATGAGGTATTATTTTTATTTTCGGATGCTGACTCGTGACTCATATATTGGCTGTAGTATTCTTAATGGTTTCATTTAAAGCAGTCTGTTTATTTTAGACCCAAAAATACTCAGTTGCTTTATTTCTACTGAATCCCACTTAGATCAAATTTTGTTCTAAATTCAAACTATGTACGGTAATCTCTGATTCACAAACAATACCACGTACATTGCGCTGTCGCCATAAAGAATATTCTGAGACAACATCCAGCTACCGCTCTGCAATAAGTAAACAAAACGTAATAACGGACAGTCACGCCAAGGAAACCAATTTGGGAGGTATTTGTAAACGTCAAATATGTTTGTGCGCACCTATTTATTGCGAGCATCCCTCACGTACGAGTAAATAACGGAGACACAGCGATAAAGTGAAAAGAGATACCCGAAAACTGAGTAGTCATACGCCTTAACTGTACAGAACAGTTAAACTGAAATACACTCTAATCTATGCTAGCAAAGTCGAGTTTAGATTGCATATATTTTGTCAAGTATTGCTCCACGTTAAGGGCAGTGCGTACACCAGTGGAAAACTGTGTGCGCCACGTGCGAATGATTCATGTCCGTGCCTTAATTAAAGAAGATTTTAATTGTATCGGATGTCTGTGAAAGCGAAAATAATGCACTCCTAAATTGGGGTTGGAATTCGGAAATTTATTTTTGTTGGCCTCACAAAATTACTGCATTGCGTGTTTCGGTCGGAGAGGCCTTCGACATATTTGTGACCAATTATTTGTTGGCTAAGTTATTACCAAAATGTGTAAACGTAATAAATTTCCTTTAATAAATTATTCTAAAATTTCATTTGCAAGAAAATGCAAATTATGAAAATTGAACGAAATTTCTGAAATAATTATAAACTCAGTCGTACTTCACTGAATTTCTGAAATTGCTGAATATAAACAATTTCGTCCGAGTAAACATAAAACACCATTAATTTGAGTAAATTCATTTTGTGTACATAAAGTCAAGCTGCCGCCCGCTTAAAATATCTTTCTTAATTACAAAAGCCTTTGTTGAACGTATCTGATCTATAGTAGAAGGGAGAATGTTTAAAATAGCACCCAAATAACCCAACAAATAGGTTCCGGTCTGAAGGAATCAAACTTCTTAATGAAAGAATGTAGAGAGGGTGGCCTCGCTGATTGTGAAGTTGCACAGTAAATTATTTATTTGTACAAAATTTTTAAAATGTTTTTGGACTTTGTCGTTCAAAACTTTAAAACATACATTTTATGTTTAAGTTACTTCTTAAAACTATTGTGGCATTTAAATGCTAATTTTTTTTTTACGAAATATAGACACGAGATAATGGGTTACCTCATTAAGAGGAGCTACCATCGCTCAAGGAGTTTGTTTTGAAGATATGCAGTTCTACTAATATGTTGTCATATACCTACATCATGTGCTTTTTAAAATTGTACTCTAATCTATTTCCATTTCATGAGCCTTGTTAGATGAGTGAAGCTTTGTAACGATGTTGTAAGCCCGAAGTTTAGTTCATTTGCCGAACAATACAGCCGGTCCCGCCCCGAAGCGACACCGGGTAAATTGACTGGGGCTTTAACTCGCGCCCGCCCGCGGAAAATTGGGGAAAATCGATTTAAATATCTTGAATGTGATGTCTTATCACGATCTCAGGAGTAAACCGACTTCGATACTGTCGATTTATACTGAAAACACATTTTTTTGAGTTTGTTAACATAATTTTCTGTTGGAATACATTTTAAGTCCCTTTTTATCAAACAATAATGAGTTTTTTTGTAGATAAATCATAATTTAGTTCACAATTACTTGAATAGCAATATCAAATAGTGTTTTTCATTGACGTACACAAGAAATACATACGTAATATGTCTATATTGAATTTACATTTCACTCGATTCAGTTTCTACTCATGTAGGTAGGCTATTACATCTTAGGCACGCCTTTCTAGTTAGCCAACTAAATCCAATGACAATTAAACTTCTCCAAAGCCTGGGCTCAGGATAATCAAGCAAGTCTTGCCAATTAAGAAATGTTTGGCCCTGAATGAGAAGATCTAGATAGCTTGCAGACCAGCGCTGTTTCTGATGTATCTTATTTTGCACGCGACTGGGGAACAAAATATTGCTTCTGATTCTTGAATTCGCTGAATAAAACAAATTTGAATAAAGTTTTTTGAAATGTAATTTATATGTTTGGAAAATAGTTTATTTTTTGGTATGTTTAGGTTGGTAGATTTAGAGTGTTGCCAACATCTAAAAATATGCGATAGCACATTGCGGTTCTTAATGCTAATGCGAGATCAAAAGTTGACCAATAACCTTTTTGATTTATACGTAGGTTATTTAACTGTGTAATTTTCCAGTTATTCCCCAAAACCTTAACTACAGTAACTTCAAAACTATCACCACCGAACTACGACTCATCGAATTTGATTAAAAATAAATCGCTTCGACCATTTCGGAAGCCCCAAAAGACCTGAAAGTAAACCTCCGCTTAACTTACACTAATAGAATCACCTCGGATCGCTTTCCGATATTTACTGTTTGATTTTTCCCCTCGTGTCGTGATTTGGGACGTTTGCCCAAAAGAGGCGTGTATCGGTTGATGGTAATGGTACAAGGGTCGTTGGATACATAAACTTGCTAATTAACTTCAATTTATTAGCTGTGATAGGACAATTTTTGAAAGCTTTTGTTATTTATTGAATGTACCTTTAAGAAAGTGCATCTAGATTTCAGACGGGATTTGCAAATTTGTATTGGGCTACCTACCTACGCAATGATTTTTCGATTACTTTGAGTATAATTTAGTAAAATAATATCGTGAATTTAAAATCTTATTTCTAAACTGAACTTGGCCAACCTTATTCTCTTTGTGTATGTTGGCCCAACCTCATTAACAGAACCATTAAAAGCGCCAAAACTTCTAACAGACCAAGACAAACATTGTCTGGTCCAGTGAGTATCCGTTATTGGCAATGTATCAACTTATCTACGATGACAAAAAGGATAATACAGCGCACAGTAAGTTTATTGGCTTGATCATGCGCAAATATTTATCGATGGGGTCGTAACAAGATAGGGTCACAATTTATTGAAAACCAAGAACATTACATACATAGGTAAGTTACATAAATTGACGTTGGCAATCAGACAAATTGGTTCCATCGGCCCCTCGAGCCGAATTAATCTGATGCGTAGGCTTTCTTAGACAAACCCACTTAGTTGTTGAAATTTCGAAATGAGGGAGAATTCCTTTGTTTTGTTTTAGACAGTTGTGGTGAAATTTAGTCAAGAATTTCAAATCTTCACTTAAGAAAAGCATGACTTTGTTTCGAATTTAATCACACACACTATCATCAAACATGCCATCGCAATCAACAATAGGTAAAAATAGGTTATCAATTTCATGAATTTCAATACTCGGCCTTTCATGCACCTATAGAACTTACCTGGTACTACCTTTTTAAAATGAGTACTTCACTTAAAATTGAAAATGTACTTAATGATAAGTATTAAATCTTAAAAAACTTATATCGTTTTACAAAAATCTTCAAGACAGTTTCGTCTGACATAAGTTACCCCAAAAACATGTGTGCAGTTACGTGAATAAATATTCAACAAATCCACCTTTAAATAAACAGTATGGGGGAATAACATTTTTGCTTCATTCTGAGTAAACGATGCTTAAGATATTTATAGAGGGATGAATACAGATATTGCTACAATTTTTTTAACTATAGTTTGATTTGTTGTAACAATGCAATCTGATGAAAAGAGAATACAATGATTAAATGTCAAGTATTTTCTTGTGCAATGTTGCACAATATTTTTGGCCTATACGATGTTTTAAGCTGCCATTTTTTCCATATCCACTATTATAATCTAATATGGATTTGTTACATTACAAATAGATATATTATGCAGTATAGCTATCAAATTTAACACGACGACGACGCTTTCCATTAAATTTAAAGGTGACTAAAGGCCCAACATTCGAAGGCGACTAAATTTGGATTACGAAATTAATAATTGTGACGTTGCATTAAGGTGATTTTTTTCCACCAATGAATATGTACTAGTAAATTCATAGTTTCTGTAGTAACAAAACTCCATAGACATCAAATAATTACTATACCCTTAAAGTTTTTTGTACTCGAAAGCCGTCTAATTAGAAGAATGTCACAGTCTCTTGGGTGCTGGCTAATCACAAATTAATGAAGGCTTGTACCACGGTGTCCTGGCGTGATGATAATTCTACGCAGCGCCGCCCTGCCGCGTTAAGAACCTCATCAATTATGGTAGAGAGCCCCACTGCACGGCCACCCCTTTGTGATGTACTACAGCCTGATAAGATTTTTAGATTTCTATTGTTTATCACTGACTCAAGGAACTGTGTAATTGCTATTAAATTGTATGGTTCGTAAATAATTTCGTTCCACATTGAAATTTTCTGTAGAGATGCTGGATTTTGTAGAAAATAGTAGTCTCATTTTTAGTCTATGTGATTTTTGGATTTGGTGTTTGATATTTCTGTTACAAATGATTCAAATTTGTGCTTAATAAAATCCACATTACTTAGACTTGAGTATTTATAATTTAGTATTAAACAAGTTAAATTATAGCCAAGCAAATTCTTTAATGCTTCTAAAATTGATAGTACAACATTGATTCAACAACCACGTAAAAAAAATACATTTTACAAAACTATCACAAAAAGTAAATAATAAAACACGGTAGATACATTGTAACGTGCCCATTTATCGTGCCCGAAAACGTTTGCAATAAATATATGCTAATTAAAACACATAAATCTAATACTAAGGAATATTAATGGGTCGAGGTTGCATCGCAACATCGGTTTGATAAACAAATATAAAAATATATGAGACTAATTTTATTTACGTATCTTATTTACTTGTATTAAAACTTTATTTTGCAAAAACTTTATTTTCTGCATTAAAAAATGTATATCCACTCCATTACCTCACAAATTAATTACAACAGTAATTGTATTTTTTAAATTATCAACTTCTCTCTCATTTGATGTTTGTCTTTTTTTGTAGAACATTTATAACAATTGACTTCAACATAGTTCGAGTTAGTTAACTCTTACAACATTTTGATTATTTACGTACAATATTTCAAACTATCTAAAACACAAGATCACCGTTTTTATCATACTAAGTATAATTTAATCGGAACCCTTAGGCTAATGTCCCATAGAACTTTGACAGCCACGCTTCCGTTCCAAACCACACTTGATTTGTTATCCCGTTTAGTGGTAACTGTCTCCTATCCCAGTTTAAAACACGCCATATGGTA
This sequence comes from Trilocha varians, assembly GCA_030269945.2. Lineage (NCBI taxonomy): Eukaryota > Metazoa > Arthropoda > Insecta > Lepidoptera > Bombycidae > Trilocha > Trilocha varians. Next base: position 4,545,835 of record AP028259.1, read on the forward strand.
CGGGTGTGAACCCGGCCTTGTTAAAATTAGAATTATTTATAACGTGTTTTGCGTTGCGTTTGAGAACTAGCTGTAGGTTATTTTATAAGGTCTAGAGGGCATTTTAGTCCAGCGTATATGAGAATGTTGCTACAGAAACAAATGTTAAATGTTTTTGATTAATACAAAATGTAGGTCTTTAATTCAGTCACAATATTGTTATTTATATTAATTTAATATTTGCGTTCATTACAACTGCTACCATGATCCCCGAAGTGTTGAAATATCTATCGTATGTAACTTGAATCCACGTTTGAATAAATCTGTGTTACCAAACCAAATTATGCTCTGTCCTACAGTAATTAGCGTCTTCAATCCAATGTTCGACAACAAATGCAGTGTTTAACGGCATTCCTAGTTTGCATATCGCAGTTCCAAAACAACAGGTTTTATTTAGCACTCTACAATTTGAATGGGATCACCCTAAACGGGGCTCTTGTTGTTATGCCATGAATATAAATCGTGATAAATTCCTCGCGGGCGTGAGAGGGTAGAGGGTCGGGAGGAGCGAAGCCTCAAGGGTTTTTTTCTTAAAAATAACTTTTGTCAGAGTAATTCGGAGGAGACGTGCAATTTATGTTAAGGTGGTGTCACCCCAGTAATTAGTTTTTAACTAGTTGTGATAAGGGTCCGCCCTGTTTTATGCGCTCTTTCTAATAAGTTTAGACTTACGGTCGGATCTGTGGATGAGTTGGGCTCACAACGGTTCAGATGCAAACAATAAAAATTACGCGCACAATCTTTTAGCAAAACAAAAGCGTCCGGGGCAATTGTTCAGAAATGTCACAATATTTTTATTGTTACCATATTTTGCGCATTTGCCCGTCAGTAGAATGAAATATGATTTATGCATTAGAAAGTTTCTTGGCCGTAACTTCTTTTATTCTCGGTGAAAGTTTCGTAAAAAACTGGAGGCGTTAGAAAAAAAGCAATTTTCTAGCTCAGGTGTGTGCGATGTTCTTTATCTAACTTTGCATCCGAACCGCTTTGTTTACGACGGTGTATTTTTTCGAAGTTTTGAACATTTTATTACGTCATACAAAGTCGTGAATAGCTACTGTTTTTTGTGCGAGACAATCTTTGTCTAACCTTTAAAATTGCTACCTGTCTTACAAAAATATGGTTTGATAAAAAGTAAAAATAAACAATTGAATAACTTTTATTGTTCAAATTTAATAGCAGTAACCACATCGCCTTTTTAATGAACACGGAAAATTTAATTTGAAATACTCTTTATGGGCGCCATAATGTACCCAAGTGGCCCAAAAAATGGTTGTCACCGTCTGGCGTAGTACATTAGCATGAAGGGTGTGAGGTAAGGAGGTTTTATCAGGAGGGCCTTTCCTGAGGGAGGGCCAAATAATGCGATATTGCTCGTTTGTGCGAGCTCCTATTTATCTATTAAAAAACGCGAGATTTATGAGCGCGTATAGGAAACTTCGGGAAGTTTTTATGTTGTTCCTCGAGCCCGGAGCTAATATAAGAGATTGATGCCAGCTATTTTAGCTCCATTCGGGTGTGTATTACGTCTAATTTTTTGCTTTGCTGAAAATTATTTGACGACTCGACAATTTTGTTATTTAAATATTGTTGTACGACTCTTAACTTTCTTTGCTTTATGGATACTCTATCTTCTTTTGACCTCCTTTTGGCCTTCAAAGAAGTTTATAGTGCTGTTTAAATAAATTTAAAATAAAATAGAAAACGGCTCTAAACAACTCAACTAGGTAAAACCTTCAACAACTCAAACAATCTATTTACTACCAAAGTACTTACTTTATAAAGTTACCATTTCTTGAATTTCACAGTCACGTTTCAATCGGACTCACGTCAAGATAACTCTAATTAAAATATTCTATAAATTCAATCTAAATTCCACATAGGAAGCTAACGAGAGAATGCCAGGGTAACGAGGTAATAGATTTGAGCCAGTTTGAGGTCCACACGGAAAAACGTGACTCGTAGCATAGAAATACATCTCATGAATCCTAGGCACTAGACCTCATTTTGTGAAGGAGGTTTATAACTTGATCACTGTATTTTTTTTTAAGTTTGCTTTCCAGGTGGAATTCAGCTCGTTTTCATTTGAACCAGAAAAAAAGGCATCTATCATTATTACCTGTATATAAATAGTGTCGCATTTAACACATTACTATTTGGTAATATTCTACTATCATCTTGATTTTATTGAAAATATTATGCTCTTGTAGCAAATCTAACTGTGCAACAAAACAATGTAGACACCTACGAACCAAAATTTCCTTTTTAATAAAAATCTAATATCAGGAAGTTTCTTCAAAAGCATCTACATCTAGAACATATCTACTATTCGGTATTTTTAATTTAAATCTTTCGTTTCTTTCTGTGCCATCTTCTAACGAAGGTCGTTTAGACGATCTACTTCTTTCAAGCTTCAAGCTATTGAGCTTCAGCCAGAATGTCCTAGAGTTCCCCTCTCCATCTTACCCTCAATTTTAATAAGCATCTATTGTGATATATTGTGATTTAAACTAAAAACACGTTATCGCTAATATCAATGTATACACGATATGTTTATTATCAAGCTGGATATTGGCCCGAAACAGCACTAAATTCAACTCGGACACCCGATACTGTGGTATTATCTGCCATTATTTGTCATTGCATGAACAATGCCTTCCACCCTCGTAATAAACTTACTATCTTACTCAATTTCACTATAATTACAATGGAATATGTTTTGATATAAAAATATAGAATGTTGAGAGAGTTTTGGTTTATTTATATAAATATGAGGTGTTTTATATTGTTACTAGCTGGGCCGAGCAACTTCGTAAAAAAAATTTAGGGGTAGGCTACCCCTAACATTTAGGGGGATGAAAAATAGATGTTGTCCGATTCTCATAGATACCGGATAAGCACCAAAAAATTTCATCAAAATCGGTCAAGCCGTTTCGGAGGAGTATGGCAACGAAAACTTTGACACGAGATTTTGTATATTAGATATTATCATATTTAATCAATAAAATTGTTAAAATATAGAAAGAAAGAAGAAGAAAGAAATAAGAAAGATAATACAAGTAATTTGCTCTATCATTATGTAATTAATTATATACGCATAGTAATATAATTTTTCAACTTTGATGAGAAATTATTAAGAATTCATGTCATACCTAATGAAGAAAAAAAAACAATTTTTCTGAATGGTAAATTTACGTGACAATTTAAGACAGTCTTCTAATCACAAGATGATGAGTATTTTCTGCCGATGATAAACTTCTGTAATAGAAGTTAGCAAATTGAACGGACGTGAATACCAGTTCCTAATTGCAAGTTGATGAGTAATTACCATCGATAAACTTCTACAATTGAACTTGGAAAAGTGAAGAAGAACAAAGAAGTTATTTTTTTAAGAAGACTAAATATTTCTTCCTTCCACTGCATATTGCTTCCACGACCTTTAAGTATGAGGTACAGTTAAGTAGCTGACAGATGTTACACTTAGTCTACTGAACTCCGGGGTTACCTAATAAATAATAGCGACGTGAGTTAAGACCGCCCAGTGTGGAAGCAGGAGCTTGTTTATGGCGTTACCCCAGCAGTATTGTGGCCACCTACGCTATATATTTTGCTTAGCAAATTGCTGTTCGCTCACGGTGTCTAATAACCCTTTAATGAAGCGCTCAGTTAGTGTATTATTTATTAAACTGCGGAAAATATGATGCTTTATTTTTAAAGTTGTTTTGTTTTGTTTGTGTTCCGAGAAATAGGGATGGTCGTTTGTCGATGGTTTTTATCGATAGTGTGACTTACCTTTAGTTTAGTGTTGGTTGGTTAAAATGTTTTGTATTTACCTGAAACAAAGATGGAACAAATTAGTGTGTTGCTTAAAATAAATTTGATTAAAATTCGAAACGCATAAGAATCTACTTTTTAAAAAAAATCCTCGAACTTAAACTTAAATATATCAAGTGAAAATATAATTTTATTTGAAGTTAATTTTAATAAGTACTTCTGAGAAAATAGTCAATGTTAGCTTTTGCTAGAACTATGGCCGACCTTTGAGTCTTTATTTTCTATTTTACAAATGAAAAAGTAATTAAAATTTACTTTAAAATTTAAAATAATTCATTCGTTGATATAGCCTTGTACAGTACATAAACCAGTGACCTAATAATTTTGCGGTCATCACGCAGTAAAATTAAATTTCGATAGTAGGCACATTACGCACACTCTGAATTCAAAGTTTGGCACACTATCATAAATCAAGGGGCGTTATACGCCATGTTTCACAAGCTCTCCACTTTCTTTGTCGTGCTCGTATGTTTTGTTATATATCTATCTCTTTCTAACGTAGCCCTGGGCCCTGAGGGGCTTAGGGAGGGGGCCGCTGTCTAGTCGTGACGTATTACTCGGTTGGCGGTCAACTAACTTACTAAGGTTCTGTATATATTTTATTTTAATCTGTATTAAAATTATTACTATAATAAAACAATCAAATTTATCGATATCTCCTCTAATTAACTACCGCACCACTATTATAATTGATTCCGAGTAGAATCTCAATGCAAATTGCAAGTTCGATTCTAGAATAGACAATGCGAGTAGAAGTTAAGACCACCCACAAATACATAAAAGGCATGTCCATTCAAGTAATAAAAGGTAAATAATTAAGTAGATATTACATACTATGCTCCTTTGAAATGCAAATTAAATTAAAAATCTTATAAAATAAATGAAGAGTCTTCGTATTAACCTACTGATCGCATGTCCAATCCCTTTATTGCTATGTTCTTATTTGTATAAGCTAATTCGTCGACCATTAAAAGTATCGCGCCCTTGTAGGACATCTCATTGGATAGCAATAAATATGGCGTTATCTGACGATATCGACCGCGGACCGCACTTCGGTCCACGCGGCGACCTACCCCCGCTCTAATGAATTACACAATGAACTCTCATCTAAATACAGAAAAAAGCTTTTAAAGGCACATATCAAAAATGCTCACAAAAGCCTACTAAGACAGGACTTTACAGATTTATGGCACTCCCTTTGTTAAATCACGTAATCTCCACGTGGAGCCGCGATATAAATGGAGGTAAATGAAAATAAATGTAGTTCCTCATTCTGTTCCTTGCCTATTTACATTGTGACCGCTCTCATAAATCTAGCTCTGTTTAATGTTAATCTATTTAAAAAATTACCTGTTAAATCACATTTGGACAGATAACACATTGTTTGGGGGTATGTGCCGTAGAAAAAATGTTTGTCGGTCGCTTTCAATGTTTGTTAGCTTCAGGGTGGGATTTACATCATTGTGTCGACCATATATTATGAAGGAGGTCCGACCTGGTTCACAAAACCTAATATTGATTTATGCTAATTGAAAGTATATACTACGGAGGTAATTAAACGTATTTGTTTGGCTCGAGTTTTCTGTGCGAGGATCGACATTTATTTAATCGTCTTAAATCATCGCTATCGCTAGTGTGTGGGTGAGTATCGAATTTAAATTAATGATAATTTATCGGCCATGTTTCGGGCGTCGATACGTGGTGTCCGCGTCGTCCGTGATATGACAAACCGTAGGGCCATTTTCGGCGATTTCCGGGTATATATTGTATACGTGACCATTTAACCCATCCTATTCAAATGCGTAACTGGTTTTCCAACTAAATACTAAACAACGTAGATGTTACGACACATTTCTATGTATAACTGGTCTAATATTCATAAAAACTTGTGTCAGTGGAATCGAGAAAAAAATATAATGCACAAGAAATAAATATTATAATTAGAATGGCGATACCCCGCGGTGTCGACCAGCCACGTCGTAAGTTTCATCTACATATACACGAGAGGCGTCATGCCAGAGCAATACGAAATAAAAGGCGAATAAAAAGAACTGGCCCAAAGCAATAATTCACCGACAGATTTGCCCGAAAGATGCTGATCCGGAGAACTTGTGACAGCAAGTTTTGAGATATTTTCTCAATTGGAATTACCAAGCATATTATTTACGCTCTCTAAAGTTTTCAAATATTTTGCATCACTTAATTAAATTTAGATTGAAACCATTATTTATTATTTCACAAAGGTTTTGTTGAACTAGCAATTATTAATTTTCTATGCATATCAATAGCTAGCAGCTCACATTGGGTCCTATAATACTATTTTGTTCAACTTAAGTTCACCTACCTATTAATATTCGTCAAACATGTCTTAACCAGTGATATAAGCTTAAATTCAATTGTCGGTATGAACTGTTCAAATCAGGAAACTATATCAGTATCTAAATCGATTTACAAAAAAGCTGCATTTAATTGATTATTTAAGTACTTCAACATAATCATACCTATGGTTATCTCTTATGTGCTCATTTTTAATAAAATAAATAATAAACTTAAAAAAAATAATGATATAAATAATAATAAATTATTTAATATTGTTTATCGATAATCACGTACAACAATTAGCTCATCACTAGACAAAGCGCTCTCGGGTGCGAGCCTACAAATCAAACAGATAGCATCTTCTACAAATTTGAATCGGATCTTATTTATGATTTGCCTTTTTCACGGCTACGTTTTGGGGAAAACTCGAACATAAATCATTGATAAATGGATATCGGGTTTCGTACCTACTTTGAACTTTGTTATCTTCCACTGTATTTATTCGAAACAATTCCCTTAACGCCCAAATGAGAAAAGTCGTAACCCAATCAGAACAACAAGAAAACCTCCCTAATAAGTGAAAAAGGCGGCCAATAAGTGAAGTTTTCCCACGGTATCCTTTCCATTAAATTCAACAACATAATAATCATAACAAAAGGATGTACAAACACCGTACTTGGTTAAACAGCAATCGCATAAACAAACCCCAACAATAAAGCCAAATAAACAGTGGAGCACGCCATCCAATCGCACCTTGAATCGCACATAAAAGCCGGTGAACACCGGTGGAATTGAATACGCCGCCGCTCCACAGAAGCATCCAAATATTGCATTCCGTCCGTACTCGGTCGGGTAATATCAAGCTCGAGAGTAGACTTCGTTAGTGCCTATAAAATCGTTTACGAGCTGCCGAAGAACCCTCTTCAATAAACGTGCCATAAAAGTTCGGTTATTCGACGCTAGATGGCGACACTAGTGGCCGCTTGAAACCTTTGCTACGATTTTTACTGCCATCTATGGAGCTTTTTAAGCGTTTAAGGACTGCGGGGGACAAAGACGGAGAATAGGTTCTCTCTTTCTGTCGTATTCGAGCTGAACTTTGGCGCGATCACGTAGAGTCAAGAGCGAGCTTCTGGCGTCGTTTACACGTACTTTATTTTCATTTGGGATTATAATATATGGAGAACAGTTTACTATTGAACGTTTGAATTTTTATTGAGCATTTAGTATTATCACAACATTTTTATTGTACCGATTAGCATTTAGAATATTTATAACAATTGAAAAAATTAATTAAAAAGAAAAAATATTCATTGTTTATTTTAATCATTCCCTCATTTACAATTACTATTTGCATTGTTACCTAAAATTTTTTATTGTTTAATTTCATTCTCGGAACTTTATATACAGGAAGTATATATTTATATACAGGGAGTATACTTTTATATAAAATCCTCGCCTGGTATGTCAACTGACCAAAACATGCTTGATTATAAGCGTCGGTAGTAAATAAGTATAGTTTAATTCTTAACGAAGCCTCCTCGATGCAAGTCGTATGATGAACGGTTTCACGCGCATTTAGCCTCCAGGAACTCTAGGGTTGTCACTTACGGGAAATTATTTTTTAGAGATTGCATTTTTTTCCTTTAGTTAAGTAGCTAAAGATTATCTGATGATCTTTGTGATACGCTTTAAATTGAATTACATTAGATGAATAATTAAAACAAATAATATTATCTTGAAAGACGTTTTTTATTAATTTAACTTTTTAGAAATATTATTTTAGAGAGATAAATAGATTTTTTTTTTATTTTTGTCATAATCTACTGAGATTACCACCGAATAGGTGTTTTTTTTTTTTTTTCTTAATAGGTGTCATTCTTGCTTAAAGGAATAAAATATTATTTTTAAGAAATAAATGAACTGCAAAAAAGTTTTATAATTTAACAACCCTATCTCCCCCGTTCGAAGGTGGTCTCATTAGATTACGTACTTTTACGATATTTTATTTTTTCGTAAATAAATTATAAGTGACGTGCACGATCAAAACTAAGATATGCATGAGTCGCTAAATGCCTGCAAAATGTAGCAACAATAGATAAATGCTGTAAATTAATGTTACTTAAAGGCCAGCACACACCTTCGTTGAATCCAGTTGCATAACCTTACTAGTATTGCTATATTAAGTACCAATAAATCGACTTAGGTGAATCGCAACACATATTAATAATATTTATAACAGTTTTACACAGTAGTTATAAATTATGTTTTAGTTGTTGAAAAGATATCATGCGATGAAAAAAGTATTGTTTTCACAGTAATTTCAATGTCAGTTAACTCAGTAGGTAACCAAAATAATAATATTATTCTGTCTTCAAAAAGATTAATAATATCAATTATAATTTATACAAAAACCTACAGACGAACATAGTAATTCACGTATAAAAATACTAATTTATGATGTAATACCCGAATGAATCATTCGATAGCTAACATTAATCAAGTGCCGAATTGTAAAATCGATAATTTATAGACAATGATATAAAATCGATTTTGAGTATGTTCAGAGTATAAATCTCATCGTCATCTTGTGGTTGGACAGGAAGCACGTACTGACAGCAGAACAAGTTTTTATTTTAGGTTTTATAGGAAGGAGGTTCTCACATTTTTTTTTATACGGCTGATTGTAAATGCTTACTTTTTTTAATTTGTAGCGACGATTGGTCTTATACGTTTTTACTTAGCTTCCACTTAATTGAAGAGCGAAGTAAAATACGTAGATTAAGGTAAGTATAATAATGTCATATTTCGACATACAACCTTTTGTTACTCGATTCAAATTCAAAATTAAATAACCTTTTTTTTCTATAAATTCAAGGATAATAGGTTAAGTTAACATTTTGTTTTAACGAAAAATAATTGTTTTATTACATTTTTCGTAGATAAAAATAAGTTTAATTTTTTTCATATATTTGCAGTTTGTTTTGCAGACGCTATCCTAAAACAGGTTCTACTCGCCTATACATAACATTATACTGACGTTAAACGCCCTGTTATCTTGCCTTTCGTCAGAATACTCCACATTGTTTCGTACTAAATTATTCATAAATATTCGGAAAGGCAAATGAACGATTTATGTACCGACAGCATATTATTAATTTACAATTTCGAACACACAGTTACCGAATTTAATTATCAATTTTCGAATCTACTGAGGGGACCACCATATTGAGTCTTTTAAATTTGGAACTACTGTTGCTAAAAAAAATTGTATGTAGGTATAAGGAAAGTAAAGAAAGACGTAAGTGCCAAATAAAAATACTTTATTAGAGACGTAACTTAAATTTTTAGTACAATAAATACATCTTATTATATAAAATTATAATAAAACTTAATTTATAAAAATATTTTGATCATATGATATACCTTTTAAATAAATTACGAGCAAATTACACGAAATCGATCGTTTAACGTACCTTATGCGGTGGTTATAAATAACATAATGAGTTCAATTATCCGCCATCTTGAAAACGATGGTCAACGTTTGATACGCCTTTAGGCTAACTTATATTTTATATAGAGAAAATAGAGTGACATTCGAGAAGTGAAAACAAATAAATTATCTATTATTATATTTTTAATCTAAATAAGTAAAGGTTAAATCGAAAACAATAAACAGTCGATCGGTAGTAATAAACATTCATCCTTGACACGTAATATCAGAAGACAGTCATAGATCTAAAAGAGTATCTACACAAAACAAATCATAGACAAAAAGCAGTAGGTACCTACGAAGTTTAAAAGGTGTTCTTAAACAGGTGAGTAACATTGAAGGCTTATTTTTCTTTTAAATAAAAAAAATGGTGTCATTATTAATGTGGGTTGAGTTTCTATTTGCACAAAGTTACAGCTATAATTATGTAAATAGTGGGTATATTCAGCCTTTGTTCGTCTACTGGTTTTGTCTATGCAATTAAAAATAGTCAAATAGAATTAAATTATAGACGTATGTAATTTTTTCCTACGACCTTCATTGAAATGTTATGTAGATATTATCAGATACAAACAGATTCTTATCTGTATTTATGTATCTATGGCAACAGATATTTACTAAATAAATTAACTAGCTACCATAATTTTTATTTATAATTAGTCGAGTTATCGAGATCAGAGACGTTTTCAAAAGTCGGAATTAAAGGTGATAAATAGCTACTTACGAATACGAAGTGTCGACAATATTAAAAACAAGAAAAAATTCCGGAACACATTTTTCATTTCTCAAATCAGTTGATGCAAATTACACATCAAGCTAATGACTAAAAATAGCATTTAAAACTTCAACGTCTTAGTAATTAGATAAAATCGCACATTCGTTCGGAACTTTTAAATACAGAGCATGTTATCGATACATCTCTAACGCAAAATTACTAAACATGCATTATTCGTCGACTAATATTTTAGGGGATACAAAGTAAAACAAAAGACGTTAGATATCAAACGTCGGTGAAAATAATCACAATGTTCGTTATCTTTAAATCGTCAAATTGTAAACTAAACTTAGACATATGCATTTTTGAGATAGTTATCGTAATACATAACAGATGTGCCCTTATCACAAGTTTTTAAAAACTTAGTTACGTCCTTTTATGACTTAGATGCAAAGGCAAGAATGGTTGAACATTGAAAAGTAGATTCTTAATTGTTAGTTAATTTATTTTTCTTACACATTATCAAATTACTATTAAGTCGGTCGGTATTATTCACCAAAAAATACTAAAGATATACCTACGAGTTAAATAATTGTACAAAAAATGATGCTGTTGTCGAAGCAAAAAATACAAGTGAACTGCAATTTTCACATCGACTTACATCAATTATAAGCAACATATAATTTCGAGTTCTACAAATTTTACACGCAATTAAAGACGACTTCGGTATCTGATCATTGCGATGAATCCCATCCTTAAAAGATTTTATGTCACCAAAGACCTCAAAGTCAAAATAAATCTAATTTACAACACCTTAAAGTCCAGAGTTCAATAAATAAAAACTGATTTATGAAAATTTATCATACACTTGAGGCTTAATTTTGAAATGATCCGTTTAAGTAGCAAAAAGAACGTAACTACATTTTTCTAATCAAAAGAAAAAGGACCTTGTCTTAGAGGAAATTAGACTGGTTTTTGATTGTTTCAAAATGTGGGGAAGATGTTATTCAGCGGTAGAATTGAAGTGTGTCTGCGTATTGTTTTGATAAGCTGCAAAACGGGTTTGTAAGATTTATGTTCGGTATGATTTAATGCGAATAAACTACCTCGTGAGCACTTTGTATGTATACCCTATTTTTAAACCGATTACCTATATTCCACCTCATAACATTTGAATATTGTGCTTTTACAGTAGTCGCATTATGTCATTATATTAATTAAATGAAGTAATTGTCGTCCAATTAAAAATGATTGTAGGTTAAATTAAAAGATCGTTATATTTTATAATAACTTGCTACCTAATTTCACCTGTGTAATTGTCATGTCCGTTCAAGCCCTAGTTAGTAATTTTTTTTCAGTATCTATAGAGATCAGTTTGTTTAAACATATTCATTATTTGTAGATTGGCAACCCTGTCATTCGTAGCCAATATGAACTATGTAGTGCGGCGCCTGAGCTCGGACGCCTGCTGAGCTATGCAGTGTAGCCAACATGACAATCCCTTGTAACGATCAGGAAATGATCGTGATGAGTTTAACAGAAAGCTCTTGAGAGGTCAATGTTTTCGTGCATATTTTATTAGACATTCAGAAGTTGATTTGGGGTAGACTATAGTTTATGTTAAAATTTAAAATTTTGGAAGTTAAAATAATAGCAATTTATGAAAGAAGCACTTTATAATAGATGTGAAATTAGGTAAATATGATATGAAATTATTCATGATCCTTAGTTTATTTGAATTAATTTTATGCTACTGAGGTGAAAATTCAACTAAGCAAGAAAGAAAAATGGAATGTGTTTTAATAAAACGCGAGAGACATCCCTATTTCAGAATTATACAAAGGTAAACAGAACAAATCGATTGCTCAACCAAGCGTGTTCGAAACACAAAATCCATTTCCAAAATCAGAACAATTTGTTTCAATAGCACCGTTCTAGCGAATCTATTTCGATCTATTTCAAACATCAAAAGTCGTTCTTCATTCGAGAACAATAAATCATGTGCAGTTAGCGAACATTCGCGTGTGGCAACATTTGAATTTATAGCGAACAGCAAGGTCGAATGTAGGAACAAATCCTGAATACCTAATGAAAACTTTAGAAGGTCAATGAATTCTGGTCTTGAACGAAATCTCGCTCGGTCCATATCGATAATGGACATCGTAAATCATCTTAACATATAATTACAAAAGCCGAATGAAATGAATAAATAATTATAAATCGTACGAAGATCTGTACGCGAATCGATAATAGTCACTAGTGATGTTCAAGTTTGATATTTTAATCAAAAGTTAATTGCTAAATTATTGGCCGGAAATCGATTTCATGATATTGCTTCATCCAGAGCTTTTTTGATTTTGGATAGCTTAATTATTGTACCAAAAAAATGTAAACACGGATATCAACAGTGCCATCATTTTTTATGCATTTTTTTCGTTTTAGAAATAAATTATTTTCCACTAATAAATCATTAAGTACCTACCTACTCAATTTTCATCTTGAGATATACCTTCCACAAAGTTTGAATAAAGTGGGCTCACGATTTGCTATTACCATCTACTAAATTTGGTCATGTATACCATTTTTATTAAACACTTCCTTTAGGCACCTTTTTAAGTACCACAATCTCAACAATTATTTCAAACAACTAGTTTTTAAAACGTAGTAAAGCTTAAGCATTCGACACACGTTCGCAGTCCTTGTCCCCTGCAATTATGGGGGCTGGCAAGTCAACAATATGTGGAAATGCCACTACAATTACTAAGCGATCAATTGTTTGTTACGTGCAAATACAGTCCAGATTGAGGTCGGGGTGCAGCTGAAGTACCTCGGCCTCGTGTTGGATAGCCGTTGGACCTTCCAGGCACATTTCGCGAACCTGGTCCCCCGATTGATGAGGACGGCCGGCCAACTCGGTCGGTTGCTCCCGAATGTCGGGGGGCCCAGCAACGCAGTGCGCCGCCTCTATGCGGGGGTGGTGCGATCGATGGCCCTATACGGTGCGCCCGTCTGGGCCGACGCACGGGTGCGATTAACTATCGCCCGATTCCTGCGTCGGCCACAGCGCATCGTAGCTATTAGGGCCATCCGCGGTTACCGCACCGTCGCTTTCGAGGCGGCGTGCGTGCTGGCGGGGACGCCGCCCTGGGAGTTGGAGGCGGAGGCGCTCGCTGGCGATTATCGCTGGCGATGTGACCTCCGCGCCCGGGGCGTGGTGCGTCCCCTGCGGGAAGCTGTTCGCGATAGGAAGGTCCAATCTCGGCGGTCCGTGACGGAAGCGTGGAAGAGACGTCTCGCTAACCCCACATGGGGTCTACGGACCGTCGAGGCGATCCGCCCGATCCTAGATGATTGGGTGGGTCGTGGCGCAGGACGCCTCACCTTCTGGATGGTGCAGATGCTGACCGGGCACGGGTGCTTCGGTCGGTATCTGCACCGGATCAAGGCCGAGCCGACGGCGAGGTGCCACCATTGCGTGGGATGTGACCAGGACACGCCGGAGCATACGCTCGCGCGCTGCCCCGCATGGGAGAGGCAGCGCTGTGTCCTGGTCCAACAAATAGGTCCGGACTTGTCGCTCCCGGGCGTCGCGGCGTCGATGCTCGAGAGCGACGAGTCCTGGAAGGCGATGCTCGACTTCTGCGAGTCCACCATCTCGCAGAAGCAGGTGGCGGGGGCTGCGAGAGAGAGGCTTTACGCCGCTCTCAATTTGCCAACCCGCCGCCGTCGAGCAGGGGGCCGGGACCGGGATCTCGCCCGGATTCTGGCCCCCTAAGAGTTTCGGGTCCCCAACGCATGCGAGTGCGAGCGGGGACCCAAGAAGGTGCCGTGTCTCGCTCAACACGCCCTTAGCGCTAGAGCATCCGGGGGATGGTAGACCGCGCTCCCCGACCCACGCTGGTTCTGACCCAGCGGGGTATTCCGCGGGAGGGTGACACGCGGTCCCATCTTGGCGGGCTTCGGAAAGCCCGCCGACCGAGAGAGCCGGTGGCCGTATTCGCCGGCGGCTACCGGTTCGGCGTCCGGGGACGGAGCGACGGGAAAGCATGCCGATGGCGTAACGCGTCGCCCCGTCCCTCCAAACCCCGTGCTGGGTTCTGGCCTCAGCCGGGGTTCGGACGCTGAGTGTGAGCGGTTGGAGGTTTTAGTGCGGTCCAACTCCCACATACCCCGCCCGCGGGGCGGGCGGGGATCCGGTGATTTCCTCCAACTGAAAAAAAAAAAAAAAAAAAAAAAAAAAAAAAAACGTGCAAATACAGTACATTTACTTAACTGACCATAGTTTTAATAAAAGGGTGCAACCTGCAAAGGCACCAACTTATAATTATTTCTATGTCCCCGGTAAACAAACAAGGTAAACTCCACTTATGCTCTCGATAATGATATAGTTAGAGGAACCAATTAGCGTAGACTTTATTAATGGTAGGTTTTTTATGGTTATTTCTTTTTATGTGTGTTCTAGTGGTTTGAGATATGTAGATGATCTAAAATAAAAAAAATCGTATTTGAAAATTATTTGGCATCAAAATAATTATAGTTTATTTTATTTAACTTTAAAAATGCACCTAAAAATTCAACACTTTTTAGTTGTGTTTTACTCGTTTCCCTAAAATACCATCAAATGTTCCATTAATTCACTACTACAACAATGTTGATGGTTATAACTCACTGGCGCCTGCGAAGTCACGAACAAAAACTAGTTTATTGCTGTTTAAAGTGAATTAAAGCTCATTTTAAACGTTAACACTATTTATTGGGTGGTTTTAATGTCGATGAAAATAAAATAGTTACAGCACTTTTTCTTAGTCGTCTTATAAGTTGGAATTTAATACGTTCAATGCGTTAGCGGTCAAATTTTTCTCAAAGTGATTTCTTCGTAATATTAAAAAACTCATGCTTTTTGTAAAGTGCGAAGACTTCTCCTGGATTCTTAAGTGATCTTATTCAATTCTGATTTTTGACCTAGTTTTCCATGTCCTATAGCTAATAGAGTTTCCAAAGTTATTATAAAGTATTACAGAGAAATGAAAGAGAAGATTTTTTTAAGAACTCGTCAATCCACTAGATACCTTGACACACTAGTTAACCTCTCAGAGTTTTTACTGCCCATTTCCACCTGCCCGTAATGGCCCACCATAATAAGAGATTAATTATGTCGACAGATAATTTGTAATTGGAGAACAGTTTTATTCAATTACTGGAAGATGTAGGCACACCGCCAGATGCTTGCAAATGTCAAATATGCTGGAGTTGCCAGAAATAATCAATAAATACACCGATGGTAGCATTTTCATTCTTAGGGTTCTTATTTTAATATATTTACCATATTAATTGGATATTCTTGTAGGATACAATTTCATAAAGGTAAATTCAGAATGTATTTACAAAACCCCAAAAATGCAATTATAATCATTTCAATTTCTACCAGACCAACTTGTAATAACTTCATCAAAATTTTATGATAGCCCGGACAAATAAAAAACACACTCGATAACAATATATTTCATTCTAACAACCCTTTATAGATAATCTCTCGCCATAATAGGGAAACCTCAGGACGGTATAGTCGGGAGACACGCTACATGAACTACTGCGCTTTATGGAAGACAGATAGTGTTTTATCCCAGAATTGTGTCGGCAGTACTTTAAAATTCGTATTTCTAGATAGGTAATTTTTCAAAGTAGCTTTTATGTTCTCAGTTGGTATTTATTTTAGTTATCTAGAATTATGACTTGCTAGACAAGAAAAATACATGCTAGAAAAAAATTGTATGGAATTTAATATTACCCTGTAAAAAGTGTAGTTACGTCTTTTATAGTAGGTATACGTCTTTTTTGTTTTTTAGTGTTGAAACACTAAGCAGATTAAAAATGCTATGACAACCATCTAATATTATTGGTAGCTTCGAAAATATTTTAGTATCATTTTTAATCGAAAATAGAATATAACCATAATTGACAATAACAGTCCGATACTAGTCTCACAATAAACATTCGGCATTGTTGTTTCACACGCAAAGCGGTTATAAAGACATAAATATTCGGGCCCTTGTATCCGAAGGCACGTGGAATTCGGTAATGATGGTGAACTACATTCGTTTATTACAATTTTATTATTTTATTAATCATGCTAGTTTTAATTTTAGAAGTCGTATAATGTTGAAATTTGATGTTACAAATTCTGATACGAAAAGTCAGCTTTAAATTAAAGGATTGGTGTAGAGTAAAATAAAACAGAGAGCATCGTTATAATTTATTTAAAAAAATTTAAAGACTTTTTTCTTAAGATAAATAAGCTTATCATTGTTCATAAATAATTTAAATTGAAATAATATAATTATCATCTATCGTTTTCACGTCAGCTGTAAGTCACTTATCTCTTTAATTTTAAAATAATAATATTTTTTATTTGCTGCTTTATAATAAAAGTTTTTAAAATGACTTTATTTTTTAAATAAAAATCACAGTTTTGTATAGTTTCATTAAGGTAAAAGAGTTACAAATGTATTCTAGAATGGTTCAAAAATTGTTTCATACTACGTTTTCATATGAAGCAGCCATTATAGACCTGTGGGAAAATACAGTTGGGCTAAATCTTGTAGTATCTCACGTCTAGACGATATAAATAATACACAATTTAACGAGTTCAGGAAGTAACGGGTATTTTTAACAATAAAAATTCAAATAATAATACTTAGAGCAACATTTTACTTAAAAATTTTTAACAACTTGTTCTTATTAAATTTTACATTGCTTTCAGGAGCTGATATAATATCTACATTAAACAAGTCTCGATTTTTTGGTTGCAGGTTTCAAAGGTACAAACTTAGAAAAGGTCTCAAGTCAATATACCTACACCAGTCTAGTGCTAAAAATACATCACTGGCTGAAAATATTATTACAATCTTTATTCAATAATATGAGTAATATCTCAAATAGCTCATTTCATTGTTCTGTTTCAAATTATTATTGTATAAATAATAGATTTCATATATCATTATGATCTTTTTTTGGTCAGTCAATGCCTTCTGGCGAACTAGACATAGGCCAAGAATGTAACTGGCACATAAAATCAATCATATTACACAACGTTTCCTACCGAGCCATAAACAATTGACTCATTTCAACGCGAACTGTGCTAGCACAATAAACGGTAGCCATTGTAAACATGTTTCCAACCATTCGGAACAACGCGCCAACTCAACAAAATGAACAATTCTGAATTTGAAATTCATACTCGGAAATTCGCATTAAAATAGTCTCTATTAGTAGGTATAGTGTAAAAAGTATTTGTTTTAGCTAAATAAGTTTTCGCGCCAAAATATACCTTTTATTTTTTTTTACTCAAAGTACACAGTAGCTGAGAACCATTATTCTTAATTTGAAAGTTTTCACTTCTTTAATAAACTAACGTCTTTCTTAATGTAGTCAAGCGCACTAATTAAGACCCGTTTTATTATTTTAAGTTATTCGACTCGAGATATTAAGATCGCAATCAGTTTTGTTTCTGACAGCTATACCTACTATTACAGTGAAATATAAGAAATAAAAAGCACTTTTATTTACACTTATTTTAACTTCTTTCGTGAGTAGATAAATATTGCTTGGAGATGTTATTTTGCATTAAGAATTATGCTTGTTTTGTGAACTGTATCTTTACTTTTATAACGTATTGTGCAGAGTTTTAACAACATTGAAAGAGGTAAAAAAGCTTATGTGTTTAGTGTCTGTTTAGACTTTTGAACTATGATAACATATAAGACGATACACAGTTACAATCAAAGTATTTTTTTATATCTAACTAGCTGGCCCACACAACTTCGTATGCGTCACATAAGGAAATTTTCTCACCGTTTAAACCTTCCCTGGACTTCTACGAATATTTCAAGATTAAAATAAGCCAAATCGGTTCAGTCGTTCTCGAGTTTTAGCGAGACTAACGAACAGCAATTCATTTTTATATATAAGAAGATATATTTGATCGAAGTTTGTAAAGGATCTAGTCATGAACTAAAATAGGTAGGTATTTTATTTTTATAACCTCAATTAGACGTAACTAAAGCTTCTATTTTTTTAAAATACAACCTTTTTATTGTTCCTATTTCAATTTAAGTTTTATATTGTTGCCGCCTTTCATAGGATAGTCATAATCCGTCACGTTTCGGTTCTGTTCACTCCGGTAATTTTTATTGGGGCCTTGAACTTGTAGAATTCGGTCGATAATATGAACGCAGTCGGTTGTTCCATAGAATAATAAATACAGAAATTAAACGCTTGGAAAATTTGGTCTGTAGGGTTGTATGTTCGAGAAGTTTCCAATGCGGATTGAATTGTATATAAAATTGAGGAGTGTTAAAAAAATATTTGAGAATTTAATCTGAATTGATTTCGCAATGTACTTAAATACTTAGTCCAAAAATTCGCATCTAAAGACAGTTACGTCCTTTTTGTAATATTTTCATATTTTGTTCCGTTATGTAATGTGTCGACTTTTGGGCACATGCGGTATTTCAAGTTTAGTTTTAAGTGTATAATTATAAAAGTGTATTATGTGCATAATAAATTAATTATTTCTTCCTTTCAGTGTTATATGTATCTTGACTTCTGCACTGAATGTATTCTGTGGTTGTACTGCCTCAGATGACTCGCTCTAGTTACATTCATACCGAGTGATATCATTCTTTATTGTGGCGTATATTAGATAATACGGACGCTGTAACTGTCGAAAATTCAAGGAGAATTTTTACGAATGTTTGGTACCAT
The DNA here is from genome assembly GCA_030269945.2 of Trilocha varians. Taxonomy (NCBI): domain Eukaryota; kingdom Metazoa; phylum Arthropoda; class Insecta; order Lepidoptera; family Bombycidae; genus Trilocha; species Trilocha varians. The sequence goes on from AP028259.1 coordinate 4,564,998, forward strand.
TGGCCAACTTCCTTCCTATGTTTGACAAACATTTGTTTTACAGTAAGCTCAAATAATGCTCAGTGAGTGTTTTGTGTTATTTTATAAAATACTTTCAGTAGGTGAAATATTTACACCAACACCACTTTTATTTCTAGCTTAAATAAGTACTGAGCGATATTCAACCACTTTTCATTGCTTAGAAAGTAAACCTTAAGCCATCACGATTATGTCGAAATGTTTTCATTAGTCCAGTTCATTCGATTTAAATATCGATTTTATTTAGTGCGTTGAATTTCGAATGATTATAGTGGTGTTGCGCAAGTATAGCGGAACGGGTCGAGCCCTCCGGCTTCAAATAACGGATATCGTCTCCATACCTCCGTAACTGAGCCAATGTTTAATGCGTTCTACGATTCAAAGTTCTAAAATTAGATTTTTAAATTCCGATGTAATTTTAAAGGAGGTTTATAATTTTCCTTTTGGAATTTGAAAAATTATGGAAATACAATTTGTAACGTTAATTACGTGCCACGTAAAAACTCTAAGCTTAGCAACAAAAAAAATATGTGAAAAAAAAAACAAACGGGTTAGCAACTTTATTACCTAACCACAAATGATTAATAAAGCCATAAAAATAGTCAGCGAACGTAATTAAATTGCTCAAAACATTTGCCCTTTGAGCACAGTCCGAACACAGATAAATTATTTTTTTGTTGTTAAAATAATTGAATATTATGAGAAGCTAAGGTACTGGTAAATTACTGATCTTTGAACAATAGAGGTTTGGTACGATATACGATGTGATGCGTTTGTCGCTGTTTCAATATCGACGCGTCGTTGCATTTCAAACGTGTCTGAAACTGCATCCAAACAATGGCATATTCATATCCGTTTGATAACATAATAGAATAAAGATATTTTTGCATAAATCAGGAGTTCAGAAAAAAAATCGTAAGTTGGTTTAAATCAATAAAAATTGGTTCATTTTTATTAGTTCCAAAATTGCTCACAAAAGATAGTAAAACTATTTGTATTTCGAATTACTTATACCTACATTAACGAAACAAAATTAAATTAATTAACATTAAAATTTAAATCCCGAAAAATTTTAAAACTGTCACTTTCATAATATCATGTCCAACGTGTGAAAATCGTGTTTCAAAGGTCAAAGTTAATGTGAACAGGTCAAGGGCTTGAAACGTTATTCTGTTGAAACACATAACTTATACGTGGCGTAATAATTACATGTAAACCTTGCGTTTATTTACTTATAATTGATACCTGTGACTAGGAAACGAGTGTTGGCCTTAAAATTTGTAACTAATATTATTTACTGCTGTCTTGCAATGATATTATTGTTGTTTATTTATTACTATTGTAGCAATGAGGACCTTTTTACTACGGTAGCGAAATGCGTATTAGGTAGGTACTATTAAAAATTGCATTTATAGTTGGGGGTAAGAATAAATGCACCTCGACTTTTAAAAAGAGAGCAGTTAATAGCTTCGGATTTATAGAGCGCTTTCTCTATCGCACACAGCTTTGTTCTAATGTTCTAATTCAATTGAACATATAATATAATATAATATAGAGTTATTAAAACTCTAAATATTTTTGCATAATTTCCTTTTCGATTAAAAGTCGATGTGCATTCTTGCCATGCCCCAACTATACTTAAGCTTCTCTTTTAGTTTATGATAACATTAATAAAACAATTGTAGTATTCGTAAGGATATAACTAAATAAAAATGCTCATTCTGGTTATTGTCAAAGAGTCCTATGCGTAATTCGGCTTAGTACCTAAGGGACTCACTTTTCAAATTTCAATTTGTGTTTTGTATGCTAAATAAATTAAAAGCAAAAAAATCTTTTTTTAACATTAAATTAAAAATACCTAAGAATAATACAAATAAGTGTTACAAACTTAACATTGAGCGTCCATTCTTATTTTTTCCGGTTGAATCGTGAGAGTTACATATTCGTCGCCGTCCAGTTTGTAATATTATTACATTACGGCACTAAAACGCCGTATAATTAACATGATTTACGAATCACATATTAAAAATATAATTATTTAATTAAAATTTTTGTTACAAGGAAATTTTTTGATGTTAATTGCTTAATTGTTACATTTATTTAATAAGTCTTACGTGAGTTATAGAGATGGTAAGTAACTTTTTATGTGGTTTTGATTTCAATTAGGTAACACTATTTATGTATCCTTCAATGACTTATATGTTATGTAACCTTTCACTAAAAACAATAATTTATTTGGTTAATTATCTTTTAATTGTAGTTTTTCTACGAATAATGGTGTTACCTGCCGTTTTAATTAGGCTGCTATGTTTTTTTTTTAGTTGGAGGAAATCACCGGATCCCGTATGTGGGAGTTGAACCGCACTAAAACCTCCAACCGCTCACACTCAGCGTCCGAACCCTAGCTGAGGCCAGGACCCAGCACGGGGTTATGAGGGACGGCGCGACGCGTTACGCCCAAGGCAATCTTTCCCGTCACGCCGCCCCAGGCAGGTATGTAATGCAGACTACGTATGTAATACTTATGTTTAAGAAACATTGAGTAATAGACATAGTCCTCTGTCGGGAGGAACGAAGGAAGTAGTTGATCTCAATAAGGGTGTTTCCAAGAAAATAATTTATTTACTTTCATAATTACACTGAATATCCGTGAACAAGCAATAGTGAAATTAGATAAAAATTAAAATCAAAATTAATGATTTTACATTCATAACAGAAATTTATAATATATAGCATAAATAACAAATATTCACATTTAAAAACAAAACTGTATCTTTAATGTCTTCATTTAACGAAGCATTTACCTACTAAAAATAATTAAGTATTAAAATTTAAGCCGCGCGGGAACTTACCTATCTAAAACAGTTACCCCAAAGACATGTTTCTGTGTATTTTTCCAAAATATAACGGAATTCAAAGGTGCCATTGTGAAATATAACAAAAAGAAAACGTCTCATTCATTACCAACAATCACCTGTGACCATAAAAATTATGCAAGTTTTATGAACAATAAAACAGTTGTAAAAGTCAACGGTAAATTTACAATGAATTCTTACCTGACTTAATTGTGTCTTTTCTAAACTTTTTAAACAATTATCTTGTGATTTTTGCATAAAACAGCATTTGAGGCATAGAGTAATTTAAGAGCATTCTTGTGTTTTGTTTTTGCAAAAAAGCATCTCGGAACGGACATAGAGTAATGTAAAATAGAAGGTACTGTTTTAAAAATTTCTTGTACTAATTAACATAATATTAAACATTTAAAATAAATAACTGCAATAGATGAGTATCAAGTATTTATAACTATAATTTTGAATGACCTAAAATAACTTCCCTATGAATTAAACTAGGTCTAATCTAATTCTAATGACATGACTACATTTTATTGTTTTACGAAAGAAAACAGGTGTGTTCTAATAAAACAGCTGATACCCAGAAATGTCGTAAAAGGGGAAAAGCTAAGCCAACGAATGTCGAATAACATGTAAATAAACGATTTATTGCGCATAATCTATACTTTGTAAGTTTTTATTTTAAGGTTTTCCAAAAATAATTTTGAAGAATATAAAAAAAAATGCATTAACAACACTAAAATAACACTATTTCAATATTGTTGTTGTAACTGTAAAATAAAGTCTTAAAATAAATCCTCATTTAAATACCTATTAAGTTGCAAACATTACCCTTAAACTTTATAAAAATAAGCGAAAATTTGTCGAGACAAATAAAAACACGGTCTACTAAGTAATATCGGTCGGGCGGCCGCTAACTCATAAAATGCTGGTCGTAAGCACCTTCGGTTCACGATCTGATGTTTTGTACTAAAACCGGCAGGTGTGAACATTATCTTAATTCAACGACTACCGAGTGTGCGATCAGCTTTATATCGCAAATTATATATGACATTCACGTGGTTGGTCCAAATAAATAAGGTTTTTCTATACTAATATTATAAAAAGGACAGGTTTGATTGTTTGTTTGTCTCGAATAGGCTCCGAAACTACTGCACCGATTTGAGACATTATTTCACTGTTACGCTATCCCTGAGTGATATAGGCTATTTAGTTTAAAAATAATAATAGAGATCCGTACATACTAAAACGTAAATAATGCAAACTAAAAGCCAAGGTGTGAAAAAAATACCCATAAACTTTCTTACATCGCGTGCACTGCGAAAAGTATTGATTATAGAACAAAATGATATACTACAGGTTTTATTAAAATCTAACAGTTGCTTGAACCACTGTTTGATGCAGACAAAGTTTCGAGGATAAGCTTGTTATTAATAAATCTAAATAACGTACTTCCTTAACTTTATTTAAATTATATAATTTAAATCTACAATGTTAAATAAAATCATTTATCATGAACATAAAATTGCATATTTTATTGACAGCCCATTTGAAAACATTTCGTTTCTAAAACTAGTAGGCAGATGAATCTTGTTCCTAATGGATCGAATATTTTGCTTTTAAATTACTTGTTAATTTATTTAAATTGCCTCAATCAATTTTCTTAAATTGTACGCGTAATGTTTTGGCTGTGGGGCACAAATGTGGCCCGTCTACGCGATCGTCGTGAAATTGACATTAATTTTATTTTATACGCTTTGTACAATTACCTTTGTTTTCTTGATTTAGACATTTTTGTGGGTACACAAGTTTTCTGTTCTTTAATTGATTTACTTTCTTCTATTATAAGTGCTTTATTTTAAGACTTTTGATATAATATGTAGAGCTGTAAAAACGACTGAAGTAAAAAAGTATAATTTATGGTCGTGTAAATATAAAAATCAAATCTTTTCTCTTGTTTAATTTAGCTGACATATTTTAAATGGAAAAATTATGCGCATTAAAATGTGTTCTAATTTTTTGTAAAATCACTTTGAGTGCATGTTAATATAGTAGGAAATGTATATGAATATGCATAAGTTAGAGATTATAATGAACCAAAAGTGGCCCGCAAATTAGCATGGGCTATTGAGAAAAGCGAGTCAGTTTCAGGCGGGGTCAACGGGTCAGGAAGTCAAAGGTCGGCTTTGCTTGCCGTTCGATAAAACAGAAAATTATAGCTGAAGATGTTTTAAAAAGATTTTCAGTTGTAATAAATTTTTGTGTTAAAAATAATGCTTGTAGAGTTAATTTCATTTTTCAGTCTAAAGTTATGTGATTTATAACCGTTTTGTTTTTGTGTTAAAGATTTATTATTTTAAAAGATTTCGCAAAACTTGGTAATCTATTTTTTTACCAAAAGTATAAAGCTTAAATTAAGTGAGATTACACTTTATAAATATAATTTTTGAATTAAATTATTTTACAAATTTACCATACATATATCTTGAGAAGCATATTGAGTTCATGACTTCAGGGACCGTCTGTGTTTACGGGAAAGAAATTACCTTCAGCCCGGGAGCCTAGTTTAAATTCATAGAATAATTACCAGGCACATGATTGTTACTTCGTATAAATTTTAATTTGATTAAATGTAAACTTGGTTTTACAGTCATTCCTTTAAAAAGTTTATTAAAAAATAAAGTGGCACTATAAAAAGAGACAACTTACTTACCTAGTCAAAAAATACCTGAAAATCAGTTGCGAAATGCACAAAAATTCTGTTAAAAAATGTTATTTTATGTTATTTCCTGTGTGGGTAGGTGATAGATAACAGCCCCTCATTGCCATGGCATTGCAGAGGTTCATGAGCAACGGTGACCGCTTACCATCAGGTGGGCCGTAGGCTCGTTTATCTATCTTGCAATAAAAAAAAAAAAAGATATGCTTAAATAATAAACACCAATACTTCACTAATATCACACTATTTTATGCACTGTAAAATGTTCTAAAACTACGAGCAGTTAATTGAAAGTTAATTCATATTTTGTTACAAGCTACAATAACATTATGCAAGTGCAGGTTTTGCTTCAGATACTTATTCATAGCTAAGATCGTGTTTAGTTTACTTTGTTTGTGGCCACATATTTTCGCGGCGAGACTCGCCGTGCGCTCGCATTCATAACTAGTGTGTTTGACCCTTAAATTTACTGACACATTTCTGCATATTTCGTTGAATTTTTCGATATTTTCTTTTGTTCGTAGTAATATTTAACGGCTTAATTTTTAATGTATGTAGTTCATTTAAAACAATATATACCTAAGTAAGAATTACAATTTACAGTTGAAACAATCTATCCAACAATATTTCAAAAGACACACACACTGTTCAAAAATCACATCGTTCATTTCAAACAATTTAAAACACATTATAAATTGCGTTTAACAAACAGATCGCGATTATACTTTCCGTTGTAAACATGACGGCAGGCTGCATAATGTTTATGAATCGCTCAGTGCACTACAGGAGGAAATTCTCATCAGAATTCTGCGCGAACGCCGATGATACCAACATTCGTGCTTAGGCGAATAATTGCGTCTCGTGCGATGCGTGTGAAAAAGTAAAAGCAGTCAGCGTGTGTGAAGGACAAAACGCATCCTATTTAATGAAAAAGTCTAGTATTAAGCTCATTGATATTTATATTTTTATCGAAGAATTTTATACAACAATTTTCTTCAGACACTGGCTGAAATTTATCTGAAATTCTTCACTTGTCTGTCTTCGAAAAAAGGTTTTAAATTGGCACTTAGGACTTTAAGTTCACTTTCATCATTTTCAATAATAATAGTGTTCCAATTTCAAATATCAATTTTAGATATTGATCTACAGATTCATTATAAAATCGACCATTTATGAAGTGGCCTAGATATCTTGATTGTTTGACAATTATAATTTATAGTTTGTAGAACAATGTTGTGTGTTGTACAATACATAAATTAAAGACTAAAGTACTCTTCTCGTTTTGATGACGTCACTTTTCAGAAGTTTTATAACACTTTTCACTTGAAATAACTGAATTTAATTTTATTGTATTTTAGCGTCAGACACGATCGGAAGTTCATCTTAAACTGAGTTTGATCAAAGGCACGCCGCCATAGATCCGAAAAGGATAATATCTTAATTTCTCTGTCGCTTGGTCTAATAAATTATAATTTAGGATTGTGTGACTGGACAGTGGATGGTAAAAAACCGACCTTCCATAATAGAAACGTCGTTTTTTTACCCGCATATAGCATTTAACCGAAACTTTTCGATCAGTATCGGCCGCTGACTAAGCTTTTGTGCAACAACACTGAAACAAGTAGCCATCTCTTTCTAATGATTCTTAATTTTATCAATTACATTTACTAAATTTTGAATTCCGAATTGCGGTAACAAAACGTTCCAAAGAATAATATTATGCAAATTTTATAGTTATCATAACACTGATTTGATTTTAAAGGTTGTTTAAATTAATTTAATATTCACATTAAAACAATAACAAAGGCTTAAATTTACAATTTTATAAACTGACAACAATAAGATCTTCATCTTGATAAAATTAATTGTTATTTTGTGAGATAATAAATGTTTTATTGGTTGACGAGAGAGATGGATATAGGTTTGCAGGTCAGTCTTATAATTTGTGTTTATTAGTGCCGTGTATGGTGGGGCCCCATAGATCATGGTAGCGGCGCCGGCGCAAGTTCCAACATCCCGCCGAGAACACAGTTTTTAACAAACGATTCCATAATAAAGACATCCAACATTCTTAGCAAAAGACTATAAAATTCACCGAGTTTCACCTAGGTGGTAAACAATGAACATCAACTTTTATAGTCGCATAATTACAGATTCCTACTGTTGTGGTAAATTTTATTGATCGTTAAAAAGAGTCGAAACAAATCCGTGAGTGGCGCAACGAATCGTATACGATTTTCAACGGCCAGTAATTTAGATGTGATTGACCAAAGATAATTAAAAAGTAGCGAGAGTGCAGTAAACGTGAGAGTTGACTTCTGCGTAATGGAACCGACATTTTCCAATAGCTGAGATTCTACGACCTCTCTACACTACACATTTATGGTAAGTGAATGCCGCTAAAAAATATTGCGTGTCGATAATTGCATTGGTAGGCTTTGCTATTAATAATGCAACCGAATATCACTCTTATTACTTGGAGTTAGAGCTGAATTTACCAGCGGTAGAGTCGTATCATGCACGTGCTAACTTCTAACCATTATTTTCGTTCGAATATTCCATTGTTTTTATCAACGTGAATTACTTTGATTTAATATAAAACAAGTATTTATAATGCGAAATTGTCTACTATAATATCAATACCTAGTGAAAAAAGTTATACCTATTAATCGGTTAAGAAAAGCCAAATTAATCTAAACGAACGTTTTTGTTTGTTTTTAATCGAATAATCAAATATTCTCTATGAGGTAATTAGTTTTCTAGAACAAAATATAGACCAATTTATTATTACAGCGAAAATGTATGGAAACGTTGCTCTTCCAGTATCTATGGCTATTGAAAGAACAGCGAATTTTAAGATTGACTAGAATTACCTAAATTTTATTTCACTAAATTTTATTCTCAAATGTTTTCACGATTCCAATTCTGATACTACTTTTTTGTGACAGGAGAATCTGATACTACCTAGAAGTTAGTAGGTAATCACCATGACTTGGGATCACAGTTTTCGTTCACTTACATGACTAACTTTAATAGCTTATACATGTAAGTGACAGTACCTATATCCTAAAATAATTTAATTAGTTTCAACCTAATGATATTTTTAACAAAAACAATGCTAAGATAATATAATAGAAGAGCCGTTTAATGTGAGATTCATAATGAAACCACGCGATTAACTTAGTTTAAAAAGATACATTGCTTTCTAAAACGCTAGTTTCGGCACGAAGCCCTCTATATTCGGAAAATGTGATACAAAGTCCTATACGCTATTGATTTTATTAATAATTTTCATCTTTATGCTCCTCATCTTAAAGGTCAATTTTGTTTGATGGTTATTGTACTTGAGATGTAATGTAAAAATGCTCTATTTATAAGGTGTTGTAGCTTATTTTCCTTTGCAGTTTTGTTCAGAAGGGACAGAGTAATTTTATTTAAGAAGTGTATGTTCCATGCAGTTTATACGAAATTAAATATGGTTTAATAGTTTACCGGGAAAGAGGTTAGTATCTCGAATATTGTGATGCAAACCACGTTTAATGTACCTACTTGAATTTGAATATCATTATTTAAAAATTATGTCACAAATTTTCGATAATTACAATATTTATTAAAATTCTTAAACTTTTACTCGTGTGTCTAATATATTATACTAGCTTTTGCCCGCGACTTCGTTCGCGTCGACTTCAGGTTCGTCCCGTCTAGATTATTATCAAAAATTGTAGCCTATGTGTTATTCTGATGTATAAGCTATATTGTGGTAAAGTTTCATTCAGATCCATTCAGTAGTTTTTACGTAAAAGAGTAACAAACATCCATACATCCATACTTACAAACTTTCGCCTTTATAATAGTACTAGCTTTTGCCCGCGACTTCGTTCGCGTGGACTTCAGGTTCGTCCCGTGTAGCCCGTCTAGTTCGCGACGTCTATAATATGGTACTATTATACCGATAAAAAAAATTTTTTTTTACGACCTTAGAAACCTCAAAAATTGTAGCCTATGTGTTATTCTGATGTATAAGCTATATTGTGGTAAAGTTTCATTTAAATCCATTCAGTAGTTTTTACGTGAAAGAGTAACAGACATCCATATATACAAACTTTCGCCTTTATAATATAAATTAGATTATGATTTGGAAAAACGTGTACTAAATTTTGACTAACTATTTTGGGAACTAACATTTTTTAGAGCAAGTATTCTGATTAACAACAACATGAGAAATTTAATATTTTCAAAAAAAACTTGACTAGTTGTTAACTGAAATCCAAAGTGACACTAAACATAGTCACTTATTTTAAAACATGTCGTATTTGCAAATAACATGACAATACACAAGAACGTTTAAACTCTGTGGGGCTTCCAGTGTGTATCATGAAATAATTAATTGCCGACGGATATCAACTGCTTCAAGACGGTCGTCCAAGCGAAGCGAAGCGATACTTTATGAATAAAAATCAGTAAATGTGCTTTTTATCGCTAAACGCTGCAAATAGATACCGTGATTAATTATGCGTTTTTATTTTCTGTAAATGTGATGTTATTTATTACTTGGTATCATGATTTCTGAGTTTATCATCTATCACAGATTAATTAGGGTATTTTTATTTGAATGATCATGAATTTAAAAACCAAGCAATATTACGTAATTATTTGAGATTTTATTAAACGACCGTAGGCCGTAGCTCTGTTTATGTTTAGCCACTTAGATCTGAAAAATGATGACACTTGTTGTCAAATTGACTGTTAAATATATTATACACTTTAACTTTACTGAAATTAATTTTAGTAACTTCTTTAAGAGCAAAGTATTTTATATAAAAATAATTTCTAACATTACAAATAACATGTTAGAAATATTTTTACATCGTTAAGTACTGGTATAGACTACATAGATACGAACATACCTAAATATATTTACTTATGTCGCATATAATATCATACTAAGTGGGGACGTAATTTATAAAATTGCAGAGCGGCTTCTTAACTAAAGGCCGAAGCATAATTTTCAATGTAGCGCATTAAACTTAGGTCATAGGATCAGACAATATTAACATTAATATAGTTTAATATCAATTTATGGACAAATTGGTTTAGGTACGATATCAGTTGGGTTTAAAATTGAAAGCGATGTTTTGCAAGATTTTGTAGCATTTAGTGGATAATGATCTGAAATAATTTGAATTTTTATTTTATATCATAGAATTTGAATAAAAATACCTCGAACGTCGCATTTTACTTTAGATTAATATAAAATAGTTTTTATTAAAAGCATAGACTAAACAAGACACTGATGAATGTCTTCAAAATATCTGTCTAATTTTGCTATTTTAAATAATTATCGTTGTATTTTGAATAGATTTGAATATTGCGATAATATTAATACCCGTGTATTTATTACATTATTTAAGAATATTTGTTAATTTTAAAAGCATTTAAAAAAAATATTAAATACAGTAGCATCTTATGACTTAAATTAGTTGTTGTTTTTACGCTAACACTATTTCTATTAAAACAAACAAGAATCATGATATATTTTGTATTAAAATTTAACACCAAATTAAAAAAATCTTTATGTTTTAAACCTTTTTTTATCTTAATTGTAAACTCTAGTTCGCTTAAAAGATAGATATATATCAATAGAGATATCAATTTATTAATAACATTACGGCTTATACGATCTTCTTTCTTCCAGGTACAAGATGGGCAGTGCGATGAATGCTCCTGATTCGTAAATATCACTTCGCAGCTGTGGACCTATGATGGATGATATCCAAGATGGCCGCCGGCTCGTACAACGTTCACCTTCGCTAGATATGGGGCACGTCAATCTCACCAATTTAGAACGTAACAACTTTTTTGTTATTCTATTTTTATACTAAGTCGATCACTTTTGTTATGGCGTTTGGTAGTATTAATTTAATACAGCAAATATGTTTTTTAAAGTTTTGTTTTTAAATTTATAGAGTAACGAACGTGCGGTCTCGCTGACGGTTTGTTGTGTACTAAATTAACAAAAAAATCGTTTAAAATGTATTCAAAAACTTGAACCCATGAGCGTATTCTCCCCCATTATTAGTTTATGGCCTGCGACTTACGGAACCATTATATTGTGTTTGTTAGTGTTTGTTTTGTTTGTGTGCGGCGAACTAACCGATTTGGGCAACCATTACCGCGCTATTGAGTCAGACTGCATTCTTTTTAAAATAACTCTATTATCTCTGAGATATTTTAGTTTTAGTTTGTTTTAAAATATCACGTGTTATAATAAAAATGAGTCAATTAATAATAGGTATAAAAAACTTGATCTGTAAAATATTTTATTTTCTTAAGTAGAGCATCTTATTTAGCGTATCATAAAAATATATAGCGGATGCGTCTACATTTTACAGCTTAAAACTTATAGAACTTATTGAACTAAATAATTATATTATAAATAAAAGGTAGGTTAACAACTTCATATAAATATTCATGTATTTTTATTATCATTTTATTGAACGTTTATTGATATTGAATGCAAGAGATTGATATCTTTGTTGGTATTCATATATTAACATATTATTTAGTATTATATCTGTAATAAAAATTTAGATTATGTTTAATAAGCATTATCACTTATCAGCTCTATTATAAAGACAGAATTATCTTTAGCGTCGAATATTAAACACTTTAACAGTTTCAATAATTTATACAATACAAAAAATTCAAATAAGTTTGATAAATTTATCATCAATTAAAACAAAAGTTTATAACTTTTCAAAAAATTGATTAAATTTTTAGAGATTTTAATGTTTTTGAAATTCAGATTGAATATAGGTATCAGACGAGTTTAAGTAAAGGAATATTTTAAATTCGCCCGGAGGCTTGTATCGCGAATTTGGTACCTGTTTAGAAATTATAGGGTCAACTTATGGGCGCGATTGCAGTTGGTGAAAGAATAAGATGGATAATTTTAAAATAATTTCAAGAATAAACGAAATTTTAATGTGTTTTGCAGTTGTATATTATAAAAAAATATTATATTTTGTTACTTTTCTCAACAATAGAAAAAAGCAGTAATATTTTTAATGTGTTCTATTTTCGATAGCTACAAAAACAAGAAAGAAATAAAAGTAGCAAGATACACTTTACAATAATTAATAGTTTTCAATACTTATTTTACGATAGACTTTGTCTACTACATGTGATTGACAACCCTTTTGATTTATCTTATAAGCAATAAAAATAATATGACAATCTATTCAAACAAACTTAATGAAGTTGTGTTTTACTATAAATTCATACATAGATTAATTACATATATTAACAATCATAAAAAAATCTTGACAGTACATTTGGCGGCTTTTTAGCTGTCATTTTTTTTTAAATCTTTAGTAGGTCTGAAGAATCAAAAGGAAGAAGAAATGATGGTATGATTGTTGAAGGTTGATATGATGGTTTGTGGTGTGACAGATGAAGTATGTAAAGTTAGAAAAGAGTAGAGAGAGAAGACATATTGCGCCGACCCCATCTAAATGGGAGATATAGCGAAAGAAAAGAGTGCGATATACCTCAATAATTGTGATATTATATTTCTTAACTTTTTTGTTTTATTTTTTATTTTTTTATTTGGTCCACATAACTAAGATAAACTATAATTGAATAGAATGGAATAAATACATAAATAGAATAGAATTGAATACATCATTACTTATCGTCTAGTACATAGTTAATAATAATTATGAGTGGTAACTTTTTTGTTTTCAAAATTTTATTCTCAAGAAGGGAAAAACACCATTTTGAGATATTTCCTTCTTGAGAATAAAATTAAATACCGCTTTCTCGTTGATTTAATTTAATAACTAAGTTTTGATTTCCAAACAAGGTCCATATTCAATTATACAAGTACATGGTAGCTTTCAAATTATAGGGTTTACTTGTTACGTTCAACTTGCTCGTTTGAGCTAAATGTTAGGGCTGAGTACTTCATTCTTATTGGAAGGGTTCCGTACTAATAAATTAAATGTTTTGAAGTATTTTTTTTTGTTTTAAATGTCCATCTAATGTTTGTAAAATATGGATTTTAATGAATATTTTCTTAGATGAATAATTTATGGAATTTGTTAGTGATCTGAAAAACAGTAGGCTTGTCTGGTAAGTGTAATAATATTTTTTTCTAATTATATAGATTGTTCTCAATTTCAGATTTAAATTACATTTCAGTTTCTTTATTATTTTTAAATTAGATTAAAAGCTTGTCTTTTGTTTTTTTTTTCAAATTATTTTTTTTACTTCAGTAAAAGTTAGTTATACCTTATAAGTTAAATAAAACTTTACGCAGTATGTTTTTGTTGTCTAGATAATTTATCTACTTCCTAAAAGTTATTGTTAAAATAAAAGATAATATATTCAGTCCATATAAGGCATAGATAACGATATCTAGAGTTCAGTGAATGAAACCAAAAATATTATCAAACCAACAAAAACGTGTTTTAAATTTTCCGCTTAAAATTAAACTAAAAAAAAACTAAAGTTAATAACAACTTCCGCGGAACCATAATTTAAGTCCTCAATTATATGAGATCGGGAGCAACTGATTGCATTCGAAACTCGCTTTTAAGAATTTATCATTTATTTCACGCGAATTTATAATAAAAATAAATGTGGAAAATTTGATTTAAATTTTCATTATTATTTTTCTTTTAAAAAAAGCTGATGAGTTATATTTTGTGACTTAAAATAATTCATAATTACCGTTTGCATTTATTTATTTTTTGTAAGCGCCGTCTTTTATTCATAATTGGGCTATAATTATAGTTTCATAGTAGTTTCTATGTACGTGTAAATAATCTTCATCTTAATTTTAGAGATTCTTCAAACGAAACTGATTGTGGTCAGTTCCGAATTTTTCATACTACGTCCTTGTATTGTTTCGCGGTCCATGTTGCGTGAACCACGCTGAGTTATGGCCGACGTTTCGACTACTTTTATTTTGTTATTTTTTAGGCCGTGTTACTTAATTTTTATCAAGTCGCATGAATTATGACGAGGTGGGACCACACGCGTAGTATTAATTACTGGCTGGTTCAGGTGGGCCAACCATCGGATTCGAAATTCGAATAGGTTCGAAAAAACTAATAATAAAAAGGTGCAATGTTTAAAGAGGTGTTACGGCCAGTGTGTTTTGAATTTTGAAATAAGAACGCTATAAATAGTTCCAATAAGAATTATAATTCTATTTTAAAGTAGAATCTTACTAATTATTTTTAAAATATTCATTAGCTGTTATCTAGGATAATTTATAGTTTACCTACATATCTAAATGTAGATTTGAAGATTGAAGCGCTCGTAATGGGATGGTCATTTGTCGAATGGTCAGTGGCAGTAAGTAATAATAATGCGCCCAAACTAGACCGGGCCATTGACCCGGGCGGGCGGCGCGAGCGCACCGTTCCCTGTTGGGCCACTAAAATGGCGCTTTTTATCACTCTTCAAATAATTTTAGATGACATTTTAGATTTATTGTTCATTACTTTTTAAACTTTATTATTTTCCTCGATTATATTTATTTCTGACGAAAATTGTACAATAGTTAAAGGAAGTTTTAAGGATTGTATTTCAATATTGTTATTTTAGATGTGTGAATAAAGTGAATAAATAGGTGTAATGAAAATTAATACAAGCATTATTTTAATAATAAATAAATACAAATATAGTTTTTTATTTGTTTTATTCAAAAATTAATTGAATTAAATTAACAATTGGCATTTAAGTCAATTTCATAAATCAAACACCTCTTATACTCATTTCATTGCTGTACAAGCACTAAAATTTAATTTAAATCATCATTAATGATTTTATGACTAACAAAATCGCTGATTATTATCATTTTATCGTTACAAATTAGTTATTTGAGAGATTCCGAGATTTGTCCGCAATAAAATTATGAATGGCACTCAAATCTGTCTCACTAATAAGGTGTTAACGAGGGTCGTTCGTTTTATGTGCTTTTTATTGACACTTGAGTTGTCGACTACCTGCCGCTTGTTCTTATTGGACTCTTACGAGAATTTAATGGACGTTTTTGCGATTAGGAGCTGACTAACCGGATGGCAGCATTTTAGTTCCTTTTACAGGATACGTTTGTGTGTGACTTAATTTTTTTATTGCTAATGATAGATTTTTATTACAGCCCGTCAATTTAATATTGTTAGTTAGAGTTTTTAGGAGCGTTTTTATGAATTAATTGGCGTAAAATTACAGGTGTGGTTTAGGTGATTTTTTATGAAAATTACAAGCTTACCTGCTATGGCCATCCAGGGGTAGAAAGTGTGGTTGGTGGGTTGCTGGTGTACTGGTTGAGCTGCTGTCGCTCCTGCTCCGGGAAGTGCACACTGGTTGCCCCACGGTAGTGCTCGGCCAGGACTTGATGACTCGCTGTAACGAGCTTCAGGAGTGCATGCTGCCGGCCTCACCAGTGCTCCAAGACCTGAGCCCCACGCCTCTTTTCCACCATACCCATTCTGCTGTTCACCACCTGGCTTCGAACAATCTGCCTTGGGGTATTGCTGTTCTCCAGCGTACAGTTTGCAAGCTGCTGCGACCGACGCATCGTAGGGCGAGTCTTGAGGTCTAGGTTGGTGCAGGCCGTGAGGCTGTGCATACGTGAGGCCCAGGGGGAATCCTCGGTACTGGTCTCCGCCGCCACCGCCCTGGTGCACTCCATGGGCTCCGTAGAAACCGCCCTGCTCGAAGTAAGAGTTCATGGTGGCCAGTCACAGACACTAACGTCACTTGGGGAACACTTATGTCATCGCGGCCCCACGCGCCGTGATAACGCGACCTCCGTCAATGTCACACCAAATACGGACAACGTAATATAATTTTATTAATTTTATTGCCTCTTAAACGTCACTAAAGCGTCATAATGGGCTTCGGCGGCGATAAAGGCCAGTTGACGTGTGTTTACTTTTTACGATTATTTTACGAGTCGGGAGCGCGTGCCGCGGGTTTTACGACTTTTTAAGCGTTTTCGTCTGCGGCGCCGGCTCGTCTCAAGACGTCGGCCGAGAGTGTCGTTTGTATGAGAAGTGCGCGTGGTACGAGAGCGAGCGAAGTTTTCGGTCGCGTGTGTCGGGGCCACGCGGCGTAGTGTCGTGTGCGACCGACGAGACGCGACTCACGCAATCTACTGAGCGCGGCGAACACACGCGCGCCGCCCCGCGCTCGCTGCTTCCATCGCAACCCAACCGACCATTGTTCCGTCCCCTTTTCGCTAATCACTATAAATATTATCAGTTACGCTCTCTTTTCCCTTTCTTATCACACCCACTCGAGCACGTGCTCCTAGTCAATCAAACACTACTCTTACTCTACCATCAATTTTTCTCAACAACACGTGTTTAAGAAAACTTGAAGAAAATTAGGAAAAGTTTTCAAATGTCCTTCACGATTTCTCATTGACCAACAGTATGTCTCATGAAAAAAACTTCAACAAAGCCCCAAAAATGAATACAACCAAAAAGCTAAGCCGCAAAAGTCGTAAACTAATAAACGTACAATTAGTGAAACGGGCGAGTAAAGAAAAGATTTTACAACCACTTGACGACCGTGCCACAATGAGCGCGCAGTATCGTAACAAGGTGCTGAATAGAGTGAGAAGTCGTAAAGATGATTATTATTTCTTCTACTACCTGTTTTTACGAGTGATGTTTCTGTTACTTTCAGGTTTACGGGGTTTGTGCGGGAGTGAGCGAGACGGTGGATAGAGCGCGGCACGGTTATCACGAGAGCGGGGTTGATTGGTGTATGGCTGTCTTTGTCTGTCATAGTGTAGCGCATGCAGTGGACACCGCACTATCGAAGGGTAAACAATAGAGCATTATCGCGAGTTGAATTCGCGTCCAAATGAAGTCGTCAAGCGAATGAATGGCGGTAGTGCGCCCTACCCTTAAGAATTGAACGCATTTTATTGCACCTCTTTATGTAAATACTCGTTTTTGATTGTCTATTGACACTTTTTATATAGAGTTATTAAATTGTTTGTAATTGGTGCAACCAATTGTGTAGGTAGTGACTTTTTTAAGTTGTTATGTTATAAGATTGACATATGTTTATGATATACATTTTAAGAAGGATATTTAATCAAAAACTATGCACATCTGTTATTGTATAATTTTTGTATGGTGTTTATAATAAATATATATATATATTTTTCCCAACTTCCTTCTTCCTACCATCGGATGCAGCATAGCATCCTAGATAATATAAGTATGGCTAAATTAATTTAACTAAAGAAAATCTGAAAAAAAAATCTAATAAATTATTAGAACCTATTCATAATGCAATAATTATTTTTTTATAATGATTAATTTTCATAAGTTCTTAAGAATTTGATATTAACGAAATTACGTCACAGTAGGTATATGCCCATAGAGTCTATTACAATGTTTTTTATAATAGGTAGGTACGTAGAAAATAATACGCATCACACACATATCTAGGACACTGGATTATGTTGTCCGATTATCCGTTATTGTTGACAGATTTCTGTCCACCTGATGGTGAGTGGTTAGGTACTCTAATGGAACTTTAGTAATGTCGACATTTTCCATTATGCATTTTGGTTACGAATTTTGTTGTTGTTAAAGCATGATAACTACCCCAAGTAAGAAGCTAATCAGTAAGTATTTTAAAAAGTCCTTTCGCTCGTATCGCCCGCAATACAGGTTTTACCTAGTGCGGGGATCAATGTTAATCCCTAAACTAAAGTTATAAGTAAATAAATTTCATTTCATTTCATTTCCTTTAACTTTACCCCTTCGAGAGATATCTTAGGATTACAATGAAGGTATCTTTTTAACAATCTCGTAAGTTTCATATTCATCTCAAGCAATTCAAATTGGAATTAAAATCTTATTGGAATCATTTTAGTTAGTTTTATAACTGAGAAGAAAATTCAGGTTGTAAAAAATACAACATAAAATACTTTAGGTTCCAACCTAAGCCTAGTCCTTATTGCGAAAGCTGTGAAAAGTTTAATAATATCTCTACTGGCCATGGTATTGCTAACAGTAGTTCATAAATGTCAACTGCTGAACTACTTTACACATATCTCCACTAAAAAAGAGTATAAAGAATTAATAAAAGATAATAAAAGACCTAGTGTTCCCACTGAGCTAATGATAAAACTAAGGGATCGTCGTAGAGTCACACTGAAGGCTTTTTTATGATCAACAAACAGCTCACGGGTGTACCAAGTTAAAAATATTTTAATTTGTAACTGCAGAGCAGAAGCTTCGTATTTCCTTAGCTTTTCTACAAATAGGTGTTAATCTATTAAATACTATTAATCTGTTAATCTATTGAAATAGTCTTTATATTTCTTTAGAAAAGTTTAGCTCAAAAATAAAAACTATGTTCTATCCTAAATAAACGGACTACAGCAGCAGTAGTTTCATTTTACGATACTTATGAGAAAAATACCAATGCATTAAAAAAGTTGACGATCTATGACTTGAATGAACCTACAAAGACAATAACAAAACATTAAAGGTATCAAAACATCTAAATTGCCTTTATCAACGCTGCATTTCTTATCTCAAAGAAGAACTTGTCTAAACTGCATATCTATAGTTCTAAACAGAACTGTGTTGTGCAACTTTTTGCTACACCATGAACTTTGACACTTAAGTTTTCTTTTGATGCGGCTATACGATATAAAAAATGGTTGATTGCATCACAACTGCTTACTAACGCTGTATAAAAAATGTTTTGACTTCCTTATCTTAAACATGTTGGTAAATGCAAAGACCATTTATGCTAATTTATAGAAAGGATAAGTGAAATTTAGTGTAGGTACTATAGGTCGGGGGCGGCGCGACGAGAAAGAGTGCCCATGGTGTAACGCGTCGTCCCTCATAACCCCGTGCTGGGTTCTGGCCTCAGCCGGGTCTCGGACGCTGAGTGTGAGCGGTTGGAGGTTTTAGTGCGGTTCAACTCCCACATAGGGATCCGGTGATTTCATCCAACTAAAAAAAAAGGTAGGTACTATAGGTATTGGTCGTATATCATGTTGTTTGATTTAGCTTTGTAAATAGACTATCTATGGTTTTAGTTAGTTTTTGTGGGAAGACAAGACGAGAAAACCTAACCAATGTTAAGTGAATACTGTCATTCAAGATTTTTTTCCATTACTGACATTTAGGGAACATTAAGTTATCTGCAATCTCTTCGCAACCGACATAAAATCAAAAAGTATGATTTAAAAAAAAACTGTAACATCGCTGTGAAAAATACCATAATAATTGGCAAAGATATTAACATGAGTACTACCTACATTTTTCTACAGGGTGGCGCAATAGAACGTGCATATTGCATCATCTTTTTTTGCGGGGTAGAAGGGGCGTGGGCGGGGGGAGACCGATATCGTTGGGTAGCGCGGTTCATAAAGTTTTAGTCACTATGAGTCACTTCGACGGGAAGCGTCGCGCATTTTGCGTGCGCGCATTTTACGAAAACTCTCGTTCGTACGTAGTTGTCAGGCGACTATTTTGTTCTGAGTATGGTGTACGGCAAATTAGGGAGGCTCCGAGTGCTAATTTAATTAAAATCTGGATAAAGCGTTTTGAAGAGACTGGATCGACGTTTAAACCACACGCGAAAGGTCGTCCACGCACATCTAGGACCGAAGACAATATTGAGAGTGTTAAGCAGTCGGTACGAGAAGATCCACAAATGTCTACTCGCAAGAGATCGTCTGTCCTAAACATATCGCGACGAAGTTTGCAACGAATTTTAAACTTGGATCTTAAATTGCATCCATACAAGCTGCAATTAACTCAAGAATTGAAAGACTCTGACTTCATAGCACGGCTCACATTTGCTAATGAAATGCTCAATCGGTTTTCAAATTTTGAAAACATCCTTTTCTCTGATGAGGCACATTTTCATATGAATGGGTTCGTAAACCGCCAAAATTGTCGTTATTGGAATAGTGAAAATCCCAGACTCAAACATCAAAAACCGTTACATAGCCCTAAAGTGACAGTTTGGGCCGCAATATCTGCCAAAGGAATAATTGGTCCTTATTTTTTTGAAAACGCACGGGGGCAAAACATCACTGTTAATACCGAACGCTATGTTGCGATGTTGGAAGGTTTTTTGGCCCCAGAACTTGAAAATTCAAGAATAAAGAACTCTAGGACTTGGTTCCAACAAGACGGAGCTACCAGTCACACATCAAATGACTCCATGGCGGTTGTGAAGCAGATGTTCCCTGGCAAACTGATTTCGAAAAGAGGTGATATCCCATGGCCTCCGCGCAGTCCAGACTTGACGCCTCCTGACTTTTTTTTGTGGGGATACCTCAAACACAAAGTCTACACCAATAATCCGAGAAACATCAGTCAGCTCAAGGAGAATATTCGTGGTGAAATGGCAGCAATCACACCAGCACTACTTAAGAAAGTTTTCGGTAATTTCCGTTTGCGGTTAGAGGAGTGCCAACGTAGAGAGGGTCATCATTTAGATGATGTTATTCTTAAAAAATAAACTTCAGTTATCACTTAATAATTGCTTGGTTTTATTTTAACTATACCTTTTGTATTTATAATTTAATAATTATTTTAAAAATGCACGTTCTATTGCGCCACCCTGTAGTACCTATCACATATTTCTGTGTCCATATGTAAACCTTTAAAAATTACCTAAACAACACATTTTTGTACTCTTAAATCACATGAAAAAACTGCACACAGACTTGTCTGACTAAAAATCTTTGCACCAACCTCATTCGAATTCAGGCGGCAAATGTGATGAGTCGCACACCGGCGCCTGCGCATAGCACGCGCCGAACTCCATAAACATAATTTTTACTACCACTCGAACGATCGTAAAAGTCGTGTGAAGTGCGCCGTTTGTAGAACTCCCAGTAAACGTACAGATTATTTCGTATACGCCTCTGGGGCTAAACCACGGTATAAATTCGATACTTTATTGATGTTCGAGCACGTGGTTATTATGCCGTTCTTTAGACGTTTATTGAAACGTTATTGACTTGTTTGAAGTGTCAGTTTTGTTAAGGAGGTTGGTTGGGTTCGTTGTGACCTTTTAGCGTCTTGGAGTCTACTCAAGTCTGCTCTTTCTTTTTTGGGATCTTTAACAATTTTCATGAATTTCTATGTAATTACTTTATGAGACTTTTAATAAGTTTTCAATAACACTTCAACGATTAAGCAAATGGTATTGGACATAAATTTGATTGGTATTTTGGACACTCGAAAATTTTTTTCCTTACCTTCTTACATGTAAAATTATTGAAGAAATAGGTACTAGCAACCTAATTTTATCCTAGCTTATATTATTGGGAAACTACAAAAAGGAAATACAACTTTAAATTTGAGAGTAAAAATTGTTTTAAAATCGTAACTGATAAGCTTCTACGTAAAGCTCTTACCGCTACACTATCGCCATCTTCTTTGAATCTTTAGAAACTTTTGAAAGCTTGCACTGATTTAACGTGGTTATATAGCCTTAAACATCTTTATAATAACATCATTTTCTTTTAACATTTATGTTAGAATAATTATCGTTATTAAATAATAGTAAAAATATGAGATTAAAATTAATACTAGATTAGCGCCATCTGTGAAGAATCCTGTGTACTAAATTGAAGGTCGCTCCCAAGCATGGAACCCGAGGGATAAAGTTACAAAAATGAAAACACCAATACAAGATTTGATAAAGTTTTTATTGCAAATAAATATAAAAACAATACAACATATAATCGTAAACGTCAAATTTTATTTTATTATGTTAAACAAATTAATTTACGAGTCATTAAAATAATCAAAGACATATCTAAACAGATGTTTTAGAAACGAAGCTATTTATATTGTAATGATTAAGTTTTACGATCGTACACATAACACGACGTGTCGCATCTTCATACGAAAAACCGACTCAGTGTCAATAGAAAAGCGATAACACGAACATAAAAGCAGATTTTATAGCTTTATTCATCATTCGAGCTATATAAATTCATCAAGACACTTGTTAATCATAAAATAAATCTTATTACACAGTAAAATGATGTTTAAATTGACGACAAGTGTTTTATTTTCGTCATAACAATAAAATTTATTTTTACGAGCGCCACTAGTGTGGTTCGGTACAGCGACATCTAGCGGCGAACGTTGGAACTAAGTCGCAGCAGTTAGATGACGTCATTTCATGGCGGGCGAGGCTTTTACGAGCTCAAAGCACTCGAATGAATGGAGTACTCGTAAAATAAATGTGGATTTTGTGGTTACAGTTTAAGAGTTTTTCTTTGCCGTTTGCTGTGTTTGGGATTTCGACTTTGTAGTCGAGTAGGTGGTAGTGTTTATTTTTATTACATAACCTCAAAAATATGTTGAAAATTTAATACTTAGATAAAAACGTAGACAGCGTCAGATTACATAAATATATTTACACACAGTTAATGAGAGATTATTTAATTTTAAGGTTAATACAAATAAAATTATGTATTTTTTTAAACAATAAAAATACGACAACGACGTATTAACTCACCAACCAATTAAAAAGAAGTATAAAAAAAATCCAAATTATAATCCTAAAATCGGGTCAAGTTAACTGCCATCTTCCAGAGTTGCTTCAAAAGATCCGCTGTCGTGCACACATCAACAGAACGTTCAATGTATTGTCCCCACGCACTTTCACTATTCCCATTAAAACTAAACAAACTTTGCATAATTGTCTCGCTCTTTCGCGTGCATATCGTAATGATGTTGTCTCGCTCGCACTCGATCGTCAAAATGGCCTCCAAACGAGATATTTTGAAGGAACGCCAACTTTTACGTAGCTGTAATGGGCGGAGCGTGCATGCACAGGGACGGATTCAGATGAGCCAAATTATTAATATTTTTAAACGTTATCCGAATTCGTATTTAATTGAAAATGAAATCAGGATAAGTATTGAAATAAATTTGTTGTTACTTTCTGATATTTTTTTACACAAAAATACTGTTATGCGATTTTAAAAAGTAAGTGATAAAAGTAAAAGTGTTTTGTGATATAATTATGAAATATAGGTAGTATTCGTCGTCCTAAGTGATATTGAATCAACCACCACGAAGTATTTCCTTTCCCTTTTCTTTAGGTATCGTCCATCAGTAGATAACTACTTTCAAAATTCGTTCGTTATTAGCAACGCTATGGAATGGTTTAACCTTGGATTTGTGGATGGATTTTTTCAAAATCAATACTCCGTTCCCTACCAGGATTATGAACAAAAATCTAATGCTTTCATCGTTTTTCGAATCCTCTTAGTTTAAAATTTTGCCCACTTAAAAAAATCATTCCTTATTTTCCCGGCTGTAGGCTAGTGTCATCTTATTATAAAATTCTAATTTTAATTTCCAAGAGTCAAAGAGCTCACACATGACAACCTCCACAGTTAACAATCTCTTCTCAAACTAAAATCGCAGCAACGTCATGCCGCTGGTTGTAACGGCATTCGTACATTGAGCTTTAAAATTAAAAATAGACTTTATATTACTTTCATGCATTTTCAACGGGTTCTTACCACTATATTTAATTAATTGATTGAGTTGTCTCGATATTTCAACGTTGTTGCAAACGTCATGATCACGAGAAGACTGGATACTGCGGGTCGATTTAATTATGATTTTGTTGAAAATGCATGAATTATTATAGAAAACCGCGAGTGTCAGTTTATAGACTTTATATTATCATTGCGTTTACAGCATCTTTCTGTCGACCCACACTTTTATTTAAATTAAATGACTATTTTTGATATCCCTAAATACATCCCTGGGAACGGAATTCGGATATGGCGACCGATGTGCTCCTCAACGAACATCCAATGGCCCTATTTTATATTATTTTCGAGCAGTTGCATCTGTGATGTTTAACTAAATAGTTTCGATATTAGTTTATTCGTGTTTTTATCTTATGTTAATGCTAATAAAAGTAAAGAAATTGCTATTTTAGTGCGTGTCTGTTCGTCGGCGAGAGATGAAGATCAATATCCTATTGCCATCTCTTTTGCACTAATGGTGGTCGTATCGTGAGAATGGTTACCTATATTATTAATTACGTAATACTTATCATAGGTTTATTTAGTAGGTATAGGTAATTGCAAAGGTTTTTTTTCAGTTGGAGGAAATCACCGGATCGCACCGGGGTATGTGGGAGTTGAACCGCACTAAAACCTCCAACCGCTCACACTCAGCGTCCGAACCCCGGCTGAGGCCAGAACCCAGCACGGGGTCTGGAGGGACGGCGCGACGCGTTACGCGGTAGGTAGAATTTTGATTTCTTTATAAGTAATAAGTAATTAAGACTTTATAAGTAATTAAGATTGTTTTATTAGGTAAGTTAGGTATATTTAAGCAAGATATAAAGTTATCAGTACCTACCTATTTAGTTTAGTTATTTATTTATCTGAAGACATTTTATAATGTAGAGTTCACACAAGCGATGTTGAAAAAATATGATGTAATATAAAAATCTTAAAATTTAAAACTCAAATTTAAACAATGAATACCTATAGCATTCAAAAGCTCACGAAATTATTCAAAATATTTTATTTAAATATATTGTTTTTATAATTTAATATTCTGTATGCATCACATCCCGTAGTTGCCGACGGAACTTTGTAGAATGCTTTCAAAGCTCGATTTTACAAAAAAATATGATACGGGCTTTTGATGTGAATATTAACCCTTTTGGTTATTTAAACAATGTTTTTAAATAACCATAGAAAACTATTTGTATTTCTACTAAAAATATTCACTTCATTTTGTTTAAAAGCAGTCGCCTATCTATATACTTTACTAGGTAACCCGCATAACTTCGTCTGCGTCACTGAGGCATAGCCTATATATAGCCTTCCTCGATAAATGGACTTTCCAATAGTGAAATAATTTTTCAAATCAGACCAGTAGTTTCTTAGATTACGCGCGTTCAAACAAACTCTGCTCGCTATTAAACTATACAATCTCTACTATCCGTACTAATATCATAAATGCGAATGTAACTAACTCTGTCTGTCTTTTCCACTTAAACCTCTCAACCGATTTTGATGAAATTTGGCACAGATAATCTTTATACCCTGAGAAAGAACTTTGAATGTGACGCAGACGAAGTTGCGCGGGTCCGCTAGTATTATTATAAAAACCCTTTATAACATAATGTTTTCATCGTACATTCGTTTAAGCCTAGTGTAGACACGACATGTAGTGTAAATAAAAAAATAATAAATATTTCGTCGACGAGGCACGTGCTAAGCTTCGGAAACCATGTTTGTTTAAAACTAGGCTTCGTGATCGCTTTATTAAGTTCATTACATAGTTTAAACGATGTATTAAACGATACTGAATGGTCTAATGTAGTGTCTCTGTATTCATTATAGTAATATGTAGTATTGTAACGTGTATGGATTTTAATAACAAAGTAACATATGACGTTCTTTTTTAAATTCGTTTATCATACACAAAACAAAGGAATATTATATTTTATCTGAACACTATTTATTCCAAATTGATTCTAATCTTGTTCTTAAATAAAGCGCACTCACTGGCAGGTTGCAACGGAATGCATCGGCTCTATCTGCTTCTTACACATGGCTTAGACCCAGCAACTAAGCAATTATTTGTGAGATTTATAAGCCTACAATAATTAACAGTGACAGATTGCATTGCGTTGCGTTGTGATCCGCCTAAATTTGCACGCACTTTTACAAAACGAAGTCAAACGGTATTTAGGCTGTAAGCTTCCTGACTTTTCTACTTGATTTTTGACTGTAGCTGTAAAAATGTACATACATAGACATGCGTAACTCATTTTAATACATTTAATTAGACACTGCAACGATACATCAGCTGTTCATAATAATTCATAATGAATCATGTGAATCTTTGAAATAATATACAATCTTTTATTAGGTGAATAATGTTTCATTTTTACCGTCAAATCGCACAGTAATTGCACATAACACGTTCCTTATATATTTTTGCCCACGCAATAATATTTCAGCATTTCAACACATGTTTGCAACAGATGTAAAAAATACAAATGTTATTGCAAAATGATTGTACATTTTAATGTACTGAACATTCTAGATATTTTTCCTGTTATTTTTTACTTTGTTGAGGATTTTATGGAAATGATTTATCAAGAATTCAAGTTTGCAGATTTATTACAATGTTTTTGACTTCTGACTCTATTTTAGTCTGTCAACATGTATGCCTAAATCTATAAAACGACGGAACGGATTTAGATGCAGTTTTTTCCTGCATGGAGTACCTAACTGAAGCGGAAAGTTTTTATGTATAAACACAACCAAAAAAATTGTGATGCAAAAATTACACGAGCTATCCTGTTATCCTAAATAAAACAGTATTTGACAGTAGATATGTGAATTAGAAGTAGTGTCGCAGTGTCCTTTGACATTGAAGAAGTTCTTAAACAGCGGTAACCATTTACAATTAGGTGGACTAACTACATATTTAAATTGAAAAAAAATTAATACTTAAGTTTTCTTCATATATTGTAAAGTTAATAGTTTTCTATCCAATTTAGTAATTATATTGTAATTTTATTTTGATTGATGTAAATTTCCCTTCTACTGAATTTTGTTTTACCAATTACCGTCACGTGTACTTTTGTTTCATTGTGTAAACCTATATAATTGGTCTTACTTTAAATATTCGTATATACCTATTGTTAAAAGTTATAATGTTGTTGGTTAATACAATATATTTTCTATATTAAACATAACTCGAGAACGAATTTTAGTGTTAAAATATTTGTGGAAGTTCAGGGATGGTTTACACGGTGGGAAAATTGAGAGGAATAATCTTATTTATTCCATCTTATGTGACGCAGACGAAGCTGCTATATAACTCAATGCATGAACGGTGTACAAAAGTTAAGGTCTTTTATTTATCGATGAAGGCAGTAGGTGCCTATGAAGCCTGTCGGATTATCTAGTGCCTAGTAGATAAAAAAAACAGCCAAAAATGTTTTCAAGTCATGATATTATTTACACTTCAACATTTATCTAAAATATACAACATTAAAACAATAATTCAATACAAGCTCTCCGCCATTGTTCAAAACTATGCGTCCTACCCGCATTTGTATTGAATGAAAATTTAATACATTCCATTTCCGTATTCAAATCCTCTTGATATACGACTATTGTGTATGTTGAATTAATGTTAAACTAACTTATGATGGTCTATTGTAATTGTTATTAGCCTACATTTTTTGAAGTAGTTGTTATTCATAGATATTTGAATTCGAGTTTAGGTTGGTAAGTATATTATGTAGCTAAGCGTTTATTGCTAAGGCTGTGATTAGCTCACCCAATTTTGAGACGATAATTTTGAGGCTTTCATGAAATATACATACAGATCGATATTTGATTTGTTGAATTTATTTAATATTAAAACCCATAGACAATATCATATAGCAGCAGATAGAGCATTATTACCTATATATTTACTATTGGAAATGATTCAAAAATGTTTTATGCATAAGTAAATCTGAAAAGAAAATACTACTTTTAAATTTACATATTACGAACAGTTAAATTAGTAGGTACTATTGTTGTTTTGTACCTAACTACTTTATCTTTACATCACATTATAATATAAAAGAGCAAGTTTTAATTCAACTAAACATCTGAATATCACTTTCGCTTTAAAAAGAATAACAGTTTCTATTTTCGTTTATGAAGTTCAATAAAATCTCAGCTTCTTGTACTTCAATATATGTTTCACTAAAACACTTGAAAGGTTTGAAAACGTTTTTAGGTGTAAGATAAAAGGTAAAGTAAAAGAAACAAGTCAGTCGGCGCCGGTCGGTACAGAACCCGGCTCGAAATATCCTCCCCACGTCACTGCTTATAAACGTGAGGTTACATGTGACTGCAGTTTAATTTTATTATTTTTATATATATATTCTGTAAGGAGACGAGAAAATGACACACCTGATGACATATAGCTACCGGTCATTAGTACACTCCAACAATATCATGGAGCACTGCAGTGCTATTATTTACGGTATATAACTTTTATTAAACCTCATTTAAAGAAGGAATTTGTATTAACTTTTTAAAGAAAGTATTGTTTCTTTTAAGTCGATTGCCCACCCGATGAACAATGATAAGGTACCGGTAATACTGCCTGTTCAGGCAATATTCAATTTTGATAAAGAAGGTTTAATTTCAAACACCTAGCACTGACAGATGTCATATCTTTACTATTGTCTTTCGGCTTCCGACGCAACGCGGATCGTTCGTCGTCGGAAAAATTAATAATTATATCGGATTAAAATTGTGATTAACGGCGGCCGCCTAGAAGAAAGAATCTCATCCATCGAGCATCGGTCCGGCTAGCAGAGGTAAGTCGGATTACTTTATTATTGATGTGTATCGGTCGGTGTATATAGTTTTTGAAATTAATCCAGGTCGAAATTGAGAAGCCCTGATCAACGCCTACAAACATAATACAGTCCACTTTAAATGCCACACCACTGCCCTCAAGTAATTTTTAAAGCTCATTAACATTTGATATAGTAAAAGTGTGTAATAGTGATGTTTATACATACATAACTAATTACTAAAAATACATGAAATAAATGAACAAAGGCAGATTACAATATATTATTTCTTTTGTATACTGAAATAACAATAGAAATATCTATACTCATGAAGTTCAACATCGCAAAGACAACAAAAATTTAGACAAATCTAAAATTTGAATATAATATAAATGGAATCAATTATAAAACATAATATCTATACCTAATATAATACATAATGTAATAATAATAAGCTATGATGTTTTCAGACGGATTGAAAAGGACTATTAGGTTACCTATGTTCTAGAACTAAGGTCACAAATGAAAACACCGTACTTTTATATTACCTACATAATGGAATAAAGTTTAACAAAGTTAAAAGAATAAATAGTTTGGTATTATATTAATTTACAAACTGCTTTACCTCGAAGATTCTTTATCCTTCAACTATAAAAAAAAACTTCCCTAAACACGTCACATAAGTCTGTACTGTACTGTACCAACCCATTACTGCCCACTGTTGGGCTCAGATCTCCTCCGAAGAGGGATTAGGCATAGTCCACCACGCTTGCCCAGTGCGGATTGGGGACTTCACATATCTTCAAAGGATTTTCAGAATCCTTTTCCGACATGCAGGTTTCCTCACGATGTTTTCCTTCACCGTTTTTAGCCAGTGGTATTGTGAAAACTGCACATAAATCTTTTTCGCATTTAGATTTAGAGGTACAAGCCGGCCGGTTTTGAACTCGCGACCTCCTGTTCGGAAGGAAGCGCTTCGACCACTCGGCCACCACGACTTCAGGAAGCGCTTCGACCACTCGGCCACCACGACTTCTACATACTTCCTTCACATAACTTACTTCACATAAGTCTACTCTACACCAATCTCAAAAACGATATGAAAAAAAATTTAACTGTCAAAAAGTCGGCCATTTTGGATATGTGTGAGCCATCCGCGCGCGGCCCCTCCCGCCTCGTGGAGGGGATCTATAGAATCCTCTCCCAATACACGCTGACCTACCAATCAGGCGATTATCAACTCTATGTCCTTTACATAAGGGTGGATACAAGTTAAAATTAAAATAGGCAATGGTATACGGGCTGTTTATGTAGCCGAAACTGCCGCTTCATACACCGACGGCGTCACAGCGATCACTTTCATTATTATTGGGCGATTCACGACGTTTACTTGGTACTACGAGATTCTCTGTTCCGCTGTTCAATTAAAATTGTGATTGTTATTTTGATTATTTCCTTTATTTATGCCTCGGCGATTTGGTAATCGATAGATGCGCTCGGTGTGGTCCTAGCGCATAATAAAATGGCATTAATAGCGTTATACTAAAGATTAACAGATTAAATTGAAGTGAATAAAATAGATAGATAGATAGAAAATTCTTTATTGTAACACCACATAGAAATACAATTATAGTGATTTTGTACAAATAATACAGTGTGACAATTGGCGGCCTTATCGCTTAAAGCGATCTCTTCCAGGCAACCATGTACGGAGATAAACTTATTTAAAAATACAGAGCGGAAAATAATTACTTATTAAATAGTATTAATTGCAATTTTAACAGTTTTTCTATCATTATAGTGTTAAGGTTAACATGATAAGTGAATTGCAAAAAAACTCTTTTTTTTAAGAAATGAGTTTAAAATTTAACTGTAAAGTCTAAGTTTTAACACACTTTATGATAGAATAGTCAGCCAGGTTGGCCTCTAAGATTATGCGTCAGTATTAAAAAGCTATAAAATGAATCAATAACCTCTAATGTTATATAAATAAAGCAATAATTTAACTAAAAAGTTACTTTAATACTATTAGAAATGTACATCTGTTGAAACAGCTCTCAAATTTTTAAATTACGCGTTGCCTACGCTTGATTCGAAAGGTCGTTCCCCTTACAAAATCAGCTGATGTCGTATTTTACATAATTTAGTAGTTATCAGTTCTGTACTCTGTTTTCGTAATAATATCAGGCATGTGTTACTTATTATAAATCGTAAATTTTGATCTTTTAACGCTGCTAGCCAAACTAAAATGTTGGTGATAATATATTATAAAAATGGTTAGTTTTTACAGGGAAAAATTAATGCCTAATGAGTTTCATTACGAAAATAGCATAAGGAGCAAATATGACACGTTTATTTGTTCAATTGACTAATACACTACTAGATCTAATATGCCAACTTTTACCTTCGAAATGATGCTTAAAACGTGCGAAGAGGACAAAAATAAAATCGTAACTTAAATTCAAGGCAGTGTCTAGCAAGAACTATTTATGGGTATATTTTTCTAGCAATGTGATATAAAATCAAGGCTAAGCTATTCACAAAAATTGACAAACATACTTAAATAAATCAACAAGGACTTCACCCACATATACCACAGTTAATCTTAAGCAAAAACAGCTTTTCATTAACACACCTTCTACTCGATCTATTTAAAATTTCAACTGTTTAATTACATGAAATTCCGGGCCGAGGCAAACCATAATGGCCACGAGAGGACATCTCGGAATGGCGCGGTTAGACCAACAGGGCATGACCGTTGTTCAACTCGAAATTATTACTGCATTTGCATTCCCTAGAGGTGTTTGTAATTGTAGAAACATGTTAAATGTAAATAATTGTAGAACTAGACGACTCTTTTTAGATTTCATTTATAGTTTGATTTAGAAAGCACTATTTTAAGTCACTATGACTTGTACTTCTTTAAATGAGGTTCGAGAAAAATTATAAAATTATATGGTAGGTCGGAGCAGTGTCCCTTACCGTTGCAGAGAGTCTATAAGCGACGGTAACCACTTATCATAAGGTGAGCCTCGCCTACGTAAGGAGAAGTGAAAATACTTGATACATTTATTTACTATTCTGTCATACCTTTTACAGCTATTGTTATTCATAGAGTACCTAGCGTTAGGTTATAGGTACGTTTCAAAATACAAATGATTATCCTGTTTTTTTATTATTGTTATTGCTTCTTTGATTACTTTGTTAGCAGTAAAGTTTAAATGTGTATTAAGTAAATGTTCGTTTAAAGCTTAATAATATTAAGTGATAAACATATCGTCAAAATTGACTCCAACAAGTTGGGATATAACAAATTTTATTTTACGAGAACATCATAAAATAAAAGTGCATCAAAACGTGTCTGTCGTTTGCATTGTCCGCGATTCACATCCGACCAAATTAAATGTTCTATTTCCCCTCACAGAAGCGAACGTTCGAGGTGCCTCTTAAACTGGCCACGTTCTCAGGGTTCCTTTACGATTATTTAGTCGTAAAAATCAAAGTTATAGCCTATTTACAACGGTAACTGTTTGTTTTACGGTAGCACCGACGGCTTATTATTTAATCGTTAATCACTTAACACTTGAGTTTCGTATGGTCGTAATTAGGGTTGTCACAACAGTGTACCTTAATTAATTGTAATTGATCCAAATTACGAGATACTCAAAATATTTAGTTAATTTCTTTCAGATCTTTTTTAGATATTATTGGTACTCACTAACACAATATAATTTTAAATTTATGTAACTCTGAATTCTTTATTTGTAATTAAATTTGCCAGCCCTATAACCTACCTAATAATATAAATAATTATGGTACGACCTTGTTTTTATGTAGTCATGATATTTTTAGTTTTGTTTGCTTATTCGAAGTATTTCAACTCGACTTTAGGTACCTATAATGATTAAGTACGACTATTACATAAACAAATCCTTGTTTTTATATAAACTTGTTTTAATTTGGGTCCAGAAACATGATAGCCTAGTGCATAACCTTTTATTTTTTAGATAAGATATTAAATTTTGTGGAATTTTCACACAAAATTTATTTCTTATCTAATTCACGTGTTTAAGAAATACCAATTTTTGATCATTTAAGTCGTAACTTCCAGATTTAATGCGGAATTTAATGGATTTGGTTGACATTTTAGACAAAACAAACATCGGTTTTGCATCGTTGTTTTATCTTAATGCACAATATTTTATTTACATCATATGCACGCCTTATATACGAAATATAATATATTTATTTGAATTTTTCTCGTAGACAGCAATAATAAACAAAGCATAAGTCAATGACTGGCGATAAACTAATGATAACTTAATGTGGAGGATCTCGTTTGAACAAAGACATTAAACAAGAAGTCAGGACCTCAGACAGTATTCCACACATCGTTCACTCACTTATAAATCTGATACACCATCTTATACCCTACATCGTACCTCACAAATATTACCACGGGATTACCGACCTTATAGTCATTAAAATAAATGTTATTATTGTGTATAGTATTAAATACATGTTACGTTTTGTATTAATATGTTGTAAATGTGGTTGAATTAACTGCGTGAACGCATGTGGTCGCATCGTAATTCGCACTGTTATTCACTTGAATGCATTGAGTGAGTTATTAGGTAAATTCCCAGTGCGGTTATCGCTTTCTGAGTGATTTCTTTTATTTTTAGAAAATTAATAATTAGAGAACAACTAACAAAAATTATATCTGTGATTGCATCACTAAGTTCAAATGCTATTCAAAATTAGCAAGTTGGTTTTGTGCACAAATTTTAACATGTGTAAATGTTTTAAATTATATTTAAATATAAAAGATTGCGCAATATTTTTAAGGCATGATATAATTCTGAATGGATATTCCTAAAAGTTTCTGTTAAATAAAATAGGTAACGAAAGAACTAGCAAACTTTTTGATAGTAGAAAAATGCCTAACTCTACATTAACATTTTCATAACAGTTTTAGGTATTTATATTAACAGACACATAATAACAATATTATCTACGCGTTATCAATTCGCATGCTAATGTATCATTAAAATGAGTAACAATGTAATATTAATATAATGACGTAGCTTTTAATAAACCTACCATTTTGGAAATGTACCTTATAAAAGATATTTCCTAGTTCCCAGTATACTTCTAGTGTCCCCTTAAAATGTCATCATAAATCTCCTAGTACAACCTACGAGGTTGTTCGGAATACTTGTGAGTTGGCAACTTATGGCCGCCGTAAAGGGATGGCTAACGATAAAACTACAACAGGAACATGGAACTGGAGCCTTTTGGCTTGTAAGGCCTGTATTGTGAAGCCCTATGTACCTAGTTGGTATAGTTCAGAATTTATTTGATAGGATATAGTTTACAGATTTGTTATTTAGTTGTAATATCAGATAGTATGAATGTAGTCAATTGAAATTGATGTGATGACTAATTTACGACAGCTTATGTTTTACTGTACACTAGTCAAGAATATACTGCTACCTAGAAATTTGAATAGTTGTATTAATGATAATTATTTTCTAATATTATAAACATAGAAGTATGTAGGTATACTCATAGTTTTAAAGATGCTATAATTTGTTACAATAAACAAAAACTTACGGTTATTTCAATTAACTCCGAAAGAGGCAACAAAATTACATACCTTGCCAAAATGAAAAGGCCATTCAAGTGAATCAAAACAAGGCATATAAAGGTACAATTTAAATCGGATCGTATTTCGGTCACGTCGTTCTGGGAGTCGTGACATGGGCTGCATCACGTCGAGATAAAATGCTCTGCGTATTGCCTCTGACTACTCACGTTTGAAAGAAATATTTGTTTGGATTCATTGGCACCATCCTTCTTGATGTCTGTGATTTTATTCGTTCAAAATTGTCTATAAGTTAAATATTTTAGTAGAGTAGCAATAAACTCCGTAGTTGATAGTTAATTGATAAGGTATTTATTTAAAAAAATATATGTACCTAACATCAAAATTTTATATTTTTTTATGAGGTCCTGTCTATTATTATATATTTAAATGTTAAATATG
This sequence comes from Trilocha varians, assembly GCA_030269945.2. Lineage (NCBI taxonomy): Eukaryota > Metazoa > Arthropoda > Insecta > Lepidoptera > Bombycidae > Trilocha > Trilocha varians. The sequence goes on from AP028259.1 coordinate 4,600,027, forward strand.
TTATAGTTTTACATAAAGTAGGTACATAATCCTTTATGTCCACATTGACAGTTACATTTGTACCTAAGTTTGTTAAGGTTATTTACCTTATAAAACAGATTAATGTTAGCCATAAATAACAGAAACAGAGATAACACGCTTTATCAACCTCGTATCCGAACTTAAGACCTTCAACTCCACACTTATTTCCAATCCGAATACCCAACCAGAAAACATTATAAACCAAAGCTAGATATAAACCGGCAAACAAGAATAAGTCGGCAATATATTATGCTGCTGACTTATGTGGTATCAAGTTTATGTAGGCGGGGTACGGGGGCTACTATCTGACCACGATGCGGTGACTTACGAGTTACAACGTTTGATATCGTGAGCTCTGGCCTCAGATAAACGCTTTTAAAATGACGAGATTTATGGAAAAGTGTTTTATACTTTTGAATTAGTGTATGTGAGAATCTGTGTATACAGGATTTGTTTCTATGTAGGTAATAAAATTAGTCTTGAGCACATTTTCATAGCTCTATTAGAGTTAGCAATCTCAGAGGAGAAGTAAACACATGCGTTATGTATTTTTGACTCGTTATTCATAGATGAGAAATTGATTTTAAAACTAAGGATTAAAAGTACCTGTATTATGAAATAATTGCATATTAGCAAAAGACTACTAGATTTATCATTATTAATAGCAAAAAATATTTTACCATAGTTATTCCTCTATCTTGAAGTCTCAACATAGTTTATGTAACTACACCATTAAAATTCACATTATGTTTTTGCTTTCAAAATATTTATGCGCAAAAACTTGAGTACAAACATGAATAAAAGAATTCTAGGTGTCGAAGACGAGTGATGCTTCACACTGTATGTCACATCTACTAACTTTCGAGCTGTAGGGGTACTATGAGATTTACTAAGTTAATTGTATACTGAACCTAGTAAAAGACTTATAATACTGTACGTTTGGACTTCAGCACGACGTTGGTTACAGACTAAAAAAAAAGGATATTAACGTTTTATAGAAACTAAAAGTGTTCTGTATGGTAGAACATAGGTTATACACAAGCTCCTAAATGTCATGACATTACAATAAAAAATCATTAAAAGAGGTCAATGAATGAAGGTAACAACTGACTATCTAGTGGATCGTCGCTTTTTTGGTTTATAATGTTATCTATAATAGTAAGTACAAATGGTAGGGTTTCAAATACTTAGTAGGATTGTACTTCTCTCATTGGAATGCTGAACATACTGAAGATATAAGTATTGGCTCCTTGCATTGACGGAATGCTATTAAATTTTAAGACATCATTGCTTTTTCTACTATTTATTTCGATGCGTACCAAGAACCCTTAGAATAAGTAATTGAATATTTTTGATTTCTTGTAAGAGCTTTCCTGACTGTATGGTCTGTGGAACTTTGATAGGACATCTTTAGAAGAGTTTTGTAATTGAACTATTTATGTTTAATAGTAGTAAGTAGTTTTGGGAAAGGTTGTATTATGTGAAAAATGAGTAAATGAAGTGTAACATATTAGGTATTATTCAACCGTCCCCATTTGAATGAAATAAAAAAGAGAAGAAGAATCTTGACATTTTTGATTAAGAACTAAAACTTACTAAGTTTTATCATAGTAAGCATCAGTATCTGAACCTTGGCTGAGGTCAAAACCCAGCACGGGGTTGTGTGGGGTTACGCGACGCGTTGCACACTAAGACAAACCGTAAGGTATCGTCCCGTCACCCCCAAAATGTTAGATGCTTTGATAGAATTTTGAGGTTAGACTTACCGATTGGCGGCAATGTCGTCTATTTCACCAAAAATACAACTGAATTATACATTTTCTAATCTTTTACCTATTAAACCTAACCAATAACGTGATTTTCCACTTGTTTTTGACATTTTTCTAAAATACACACTACTTTTTAAACCAAGCGTACACTAGAACGATTTTTTCGAGACTAAATTCCCGACAACAGGCTATGTCTAACACAATAGCCCCAAACGTATATTTAAGCGTCGATAAAATAAAACAAAAACAAAACGATGCTTTGTACCGGGCCGTTCGCAGAAGACTCTAAAAAACGTTAAAAAACCGTTTTTTTTGTTCAAAACGTAACCCTTATTCTGGACAAAGGCATTATAAAACTTGAAAGTTAAAAAACTATCACGTTTGGCGAATTGGCTTGACGTTATCAATACCGATGTTATGGCCTCATAAACCACTAAATAAGTCAAACATTGTTATTAAATGTTCCGGGTCGTAAAAAATATATGGAGACAAAGAAATTTCAATAAGCACATCTCAGGTGTAAGACAATATTTTGCGCAAACAATGAGAGAAAGCATTTCGCTCATTGTCTGCGTAATTGCGCAAAATATTGTTATGAAAGCACCGTAATGGATAATTTCACAGGTGAAATTTTTATGGCGGACGCTATTTTGACAAAGAAATGATGGATTCTTTTATATTAACTCAGTCTGGCTTTTTTAGTTGTGGTAAGAAGACATTTTGTTTGTATAAAGTATTTTTGGAAAATGTGGTATTATTTTTAATGGTGTTTTGTGTTGTGTATTAAAAATAAATTAAATGTAAGTCGCAAAATCTACTTATATTATTTAGGTTTATAAGTTTATCTTTTTTGTAATCAATTAATTTTATTGTTTTCTTTGTAAGGTAGTGTTTTCTTTGTTTGTAATTCTATTTTAAATGGAATAACAAAAATGGCTCTTGAACTTGATATTTGGTAAACAGATAAAACATGTATGTAACACATAATATAAGATAACCTACATTTGATCTCTACACCCCATTTCATTTTCAAAAGCTTTTAAACCAACAGTCAATAAGAAGCAGAACAGCAAGCAGCAAACATAATTTACTACTCTAGGAACCTATGAGTTGATTATATTTTGTTATATTAAGTGTAAAAGCTACAGTAGATATCGCTCAGATCCACAAAGCCGACTAATGGACCAACAATCGACCTCGCATTTCATAATTATCGTCTATTTTGACCGGACAATATCAGCAGTTGGACGTAACTTCTATTGCGGTCTTTGCATTCTACACTAATTCCAAAATGAAATAAACTTTTACTATTTACTGACAGAATATTTGACACAAGAATTACTACTCCATTTTAACAAGTCCATAAAGAGTGGTTGAAAATTAGTTTGGTTAAGGACAAGGTCCGAATGAGGTTTTAGTTTCGGACAAACGAGGATTGCAAATAGTCCTTAAATGTCGTCGGTAGCCGTCCTACATTGTCCCCTAATATTGCAAAGGTATGAGTGAGGTTAACCACTTACAATCAGATGACACTTAAGAATGGAATATCCTCTTGTAAATTATCTTGAATAACTTACTACGATTACATAATAATGTACAATAATACACATTACACGCACTTTAGAAAAGATAGAAGTGACTTTAAAAATATTAAAATTTACTACATTTATTGAAAAGGCTTAAGTAAAATTTAAACAGTACTATGAATAAATCTTAGCTAATGATATCTGTAGACGTTTCTGTGGTTTACGAAAAAACTAAAATTATTGTTAATTTATTCGAGAATATAAGCCATTTTAGTCACGTCAATAAATTGTTAGAATGAATACGTTGCTTCGTACCTCCAAGTGTCCAGTGAAATTCTATAATCTTACTTACATCAAGCAAAAAATCTTTTAAATTTTTGGTTTATTTAATCAGGTTTTCTTTTTTCTATCTTTAGTTTTAAATACAAATTGATAATGCATCTAGAAATATTCGTAAAACTGAAAAAATAATGAATTTTAATAAAATAAAATATTATGACTATTAAAAACATATTTCTTTAACAATCATATTTTTATTTCACATTATGTGTTCTACTTCAAAATTATTTTAAAACTTAAAACAAAACAATAGCTTAGCATGTTCGAATCTACATTTTTTAAAATAAAAATATTAGTATCTACTCTTATATCCTTTACGGAAATACACCCAAGCGTCATTACGCGCATTTGTTCGACGTATCAGGTTCACAATACCGCTGCCAAATGCCGACCGACTCACTGCCGGCGTCACTTTTAATGTACCATTCGCTCGGGCACTAATAGACCTTCACAGTCATCTCTGATATATTATAGGGAGCCTTCCGCGTTCGTATATGTGAGTTATGAAGCTGCAACTGCATTCGTTTTGAGGATTATGTCTAATCCTTTCTATTTCTTCAGTTTTGGAATTGGGAACTATGTTCGACTGTTTATAATTCTTAAGATTTTCACTTTTTTAGTTAGATATGTTGTACTTCGGAAGTTTATGGGAATGTTTGTTTGCTATATTTGTTTTACATGCAAAAAGTACTTGATTAATTTTAATAATTATTTAGAGTTAAGATAATAAAACAAAGAAATAGAAACGTTAAACTACTTAAAACACAACATTTATTTTGTTCAACATATGATTACAGAAACTAACTTCATGAGAATTATCACCTAAAATCTCTCTTCTATAAACTATATATAATAAAATAAAACACTGCCAAACTCATTTAAAATTTATTTTCTTATTGTCCGAACATTCGGGCGATTCTAACTTTTTGTATGTACATTAGTTCGGCTATTTCAGCCTGGAATAACCCATCAGGGTCGTAACGTTGGTTCGCGAATGGCCCTCCAATTAACTGTAATGAGACTCTCGTACCTACATTTACATAATACATCCACAGATGGACGCTGAATGTAGACAAGGAACAATTTAATTAGGTCAGACCCATTAGGATACGACGAATTATGCTAATTGCTTTAAAAATTTAATTACAATGTAAATACCTAAAAATAATTGAATAACTTGTTTTGGATATCAATTAAAAAGAGTTAAGAAGGGAGAGATTGTAATGGATCTTATAGCTTTTTAAGTCATCGTCATCATTGTGTTAGTAAATGTCCATTACCAAACATAGGGGATTTCCATCCTAGATTTTTTTAAATTGCAATCTGCTGAGTTTCTTTTTAGTCGTTTTGAGTAATGCCAATTTTTAAAGCGAATACTTTCAAAATATTTAGAAATTTTCATACCTTTAAACTTGAATTCCTTTCCTAGTTTTGCTATTCCATTCACAGGATTTAAGGAAACAATTTTTCGCTTACTTTGCTTTCAGTATTTATGCGTTAAGTACAAAGCCATAACGTATTAACCACTAACAGAGGACACTTAACTGCTTTTGTTTCCGAGAGAATATACATTTTTCATCGGTTCCCTTCAAAGGAAAATTACCTTTAGTGATATTGCATAATGGAGCTTGTTATTATGTTTTGTATGTTTAGACATGCATAGGTGTTTATAGATGGCGCTGTGAGTAGGTTTTTATACTCTGTGTAAGCTGATGAGAGTACCCACCTAATAGTAGGTGGTATGTGTATTCATTCTATGATATTGATGAATGCCAAAGGTTCAGTAAAACGAAGTTGGAATCAAATATTTATCTCAACTGGACCGTAACGTTGAAGTTTAAAATGTTATGTTAAAGTGTAATTTAAAAGAGCATCCGTGTTTCGTGTTGATGGCAACCGGAAAATCTGTATCCTTAATTTGGTAGCATTTTTCGGTACATCCTCACGCAATATTTATGGTAGCAATCGTAATTAAACGAAATAAATCGACACCGTATCGTGTGCAAATTTCGGCAGGCACGAACAGATTTAACGCGCCAAAAAATCCAATCAAACCTTTCGTCCGAGCGATCCCAATCGCGAAACGAAATTAAAACCTGACACGCCATCACAATTGGCAATAACCAATCTCTTATCTGTACATATCCATAGCGAGTTTAATACAAAGGAAGCGCGGCCGCGGGCGGCGAACGGCGAACTAATCTCCATAACTTTAATCCCTTAACCCTCGCAGTGCCAGGAATCCAATCAAACAGTACAAGCGACCCCCGTGCGACCCCCGCTCGCCCGCGCCTCGCCTACGCAGCCTGTCCCGAGTAATTATCAAAGCTTTAATGACGTCATAAATCGAGTGTATAATCTAATCTGGAAAAGCCCCGGGCTGGAGCGCGCGGCTTAATGGTGTGAAAGCTACCTTATCTCCTTCCATGTGTGAATAGTCCTCTACGTACATGCGCGCCTGAAAGCCCGCTCCGGGAAACTTTGGAAAAATATGTCGTAGAACATTCGAGATAAGAATGTGGGACGTGAAACGCTTTCAAGTTTAATAGAAAATCGAACATTATCGTAAAGGAGATGTCTTTGCTAACAAATTCTTTGAAAGTGTATCTAGTAGAGTGAGCAGTTAAGCTTATGGGATGTGGATTATCATGGCGCAAATAAACCAACAACTTATTTTATACACAGAAATGCGAAAATATTTTTATTATTGTTTCTAAATAATAATATTAATCTAATACGTTTTTTATTATTTTATTACCCGCTTTAAGCACTATGGTTGCAACAATCAATCACTACTCACAGCTAGGCACCTCTGAGGACTTTCAGATATTTTGATTAACAAATAACATGCTTAACACTCAACAAACTTGTATAATATTTGTATACCTTTGAGTTTTACTATCTGTTATAACTAGTATACTACGACCTAACTAGTACGAGAGTTCAAAGTAACATGCATCTACAATTTTATTCAAATTAAAAAATGCACATTGCATTTCAAAATGTTCTAACAATTAAATCGATGAACCAAAACCGTTAATTAATTCCTGCTATAAGACAAACGGGTCAATAAACTTTCAAAGCATTAAAATAATTGTTTTTAGCATAAAAAATTTACGACTTTATAGACTCAACCGCGATATTACCTAAGACTAGAACTTCGCAATATCATGGTTTAGACGTTCTCTCTGTAGCAAATCTTTGATTGCTCGTAATGGCTGACGCTTTGCCGACAGCCGCCGGTGTGCGGGTGCTATTATTGAATTACACGCAGTCTTTAATCTAACGCCTTTCCAAAGCCCACTTCACTTAACAACCGATACAAGACCACAGTATAGTCACAACTTATTCAGCAACGAAAGGAATCCATCAGTCTTACAATGCAATGTAGGAGATTCATCTGCACTGTGGCCGTAGTAATGGGAAATTCTCTCCCAATTTGTTTATTAGTGTAAGTGCGACGATTCGATTTAAACTACCATTTGATTGCAGTTAATCGATAAACGCTTCTCACGTTTTTGCTTTTTAACCTTTCGTGTTATAGAGGCATCGATTACTTTGTGTTCTGTGTTAATCGATTGTGATTTGATTGATCGGTTAGACGGTTTTAGTTTTGAAAGAGGCATGTTTAAATTTGCAATTTCTTGCCGATTTTATTGCTACGATTTTGGGTCATTATGCATATTTTATTACAGTTAAGTTTCGAAAGAAACTGCTGGCGCTGAATTTGGGTTATTTTCGAAAATGTATCTTAACCTAATTTTTCCATTATCATTTTGCGGCAAAGTGTTTGTTTAGGCATTACCCTAAATTCTGTTGTAACGCTCGCCCGGTAATGAACGAATAAATAAATTGAGCCCTTCTTGTAAACACAGGACGCGATACTCTTAAGGGCCCCACTGCAAGGGGTAAGTGGATTTCTGTGTCGTACCGAATCTCTACATGCGAGTACATTACTTATTTATAGCATTATACGAGTCTTTGTTGTGAACAATTTTTGCGCAGACTGTTCGAAAAGAGAGCTGAATAATGATAGTAGCTTTAGGCGTTAGAAAAATACGTTTTTTAAGTGTTATACCTAAACTTACACAACAATATTTAAATTAGTATTACGTACTCCGCCAAAACGGTATCTTTTTACAGAGTACCTATCTATCCATAAAATTATTTATCGACATCTTTCCAAGTTTTATTTCTATCTTTAAATTAACGTGTTATGTTAACAACGTTGATTAGTCTTGTACGAGTTAAATTTAAAATGATTAAAACCACCATTCCATAGCAACATATATATATCACTCAAATACGCAAAAAATATGATTTGTTGCAAAATAAACAAACCTTCGCAGGAAACTCAAAGAGCTTGTAACGAAAACTATTTAAAACTTCAAAGTTGGGCACGAAAACGTAAGGAAAAACCACTCTGCCGTTAATATTTCATGTAGAATTATGACTTCGTGGGTCGTATTTAACATCGTCGACTACAAATTACAAAGATAACGCTGACAGAGTGTTGACTGGTGTACCCTCCGATTTCAGTATAAAGTGCTTCTCAAGGCTGTTTAAATTTAAAGCCGTTGCCCAATAATAACATACACTTTGATACTTTTACTTCGGTTTGGTACAGAGACCGATTTAGAGATGACGATTTCGAAAGACACCGAAATTGTCTAATATAAGCATAATTTTGTGACAAAAATATTTTTTGTCTTGATATAGTTAAGCTAAAGAATAAGTTAAGTAGACTATAATGAAAGTAGATCAGTAGTTAGAACTATTTTATAGAAGGGAGATTAGCTGAATCAGGCCCTGCGTAGTCATGCTTGGATAGAAATGAGACCCCACATTAAAACAAAATTACTTATAAAATTCACTCATTACTATTCGAGTTTCGAACGAGATTATACTTAAAGCGTTTAATTTTGTTTTTAAATTACATTTTTAATTTATGTTTAATGGATTTAATTACTGCAAAACATTGTCGAGAACCGAGTTACACGTATGTACAAAATGTGTTGGCCGATCTTATCGGTATATTGATTTATTGCCAGAATACTCATTTCTTAAACAAGTTTAGCACTTAACTGTTTTTTCAATGAATTGCAAATTACAGTGCGGCCTATGGCAATTGAATGAATATGTAAGAGATTAATTAGAATTTCATTTACTTTCGACATGAATTAGATGCGTCATGCTTGGAAGGTTAGAGGAGAAGTAGTAAACATGTTTATTCACAAAAAGATTTTCTCGATCCTTATTTTCACTTAAATAGGGACCTTGTGTCGAAAACAAATACTGAACTTGAGAATAATGATATAAAACACTTTATTGAAGATCGTCATTTTGTTTTAAATTGTGTAGTTCTTTAGTCATTCCAGGACCTTTATATGGAACGCACACCCCTTTATCTATTAGCTATACAAAAAAAAATTACATCATACAATCGGACGACACCCAAATTTTCTATCGGCACAAGTCCTATTATTTACTATACAACGAAAATAGATACAAAATTACAAGCAAAAATTGTTCGCCACATCATTAAGAGTAACCTCAATACCAAAAGCTTACATAAGACATTAAAAATAAACAAGGGCCGGCCATACCGTGAGTCTTCGTACTCAGTCATCTATTTAAATAAAGAAACATCATTAATTTCGATCGAGCGTTATTTACTGAGCCTAAGTAGACACGAAACGGGTTCCTTGTAACGCGATAAATCGAGACGAAAGCTCCGAATAAATCTTACGGATACGACGATAAGGATCGTTGTCTCACGCGACGGTATTTTTTTTTTTTTTTTTTTGGGATAGGAGGAATCGCTGTTGGCCCTCAGGCCTTTACAGCTTCGCCAGGATGGAGGTGCGAGCTCAGAAGGGGCTCTGCTGAGAAAGGGTAGGAAAGGACTGCTAAAAGTCGCCGCAAGGCAACTTGTTAGCACATAATGAATCTACCACTGGATTCGGAACGCGACCCAACTGAGAAGAACCAGCAAGAAACTCAGTGGGCGTGCAAATAATGAAAAGCAGTACACCAGAAAATAATTTATTAAATAACAAACTAAGACGAACTTGCAGGAAACGGGTGATGATGATGACGCTTCATGGGGCACGTAGAACTCTTCGTCGAGCTCGACGACGACGGGCGAGGAATCCGGGGCGCCGTCTCGGTCTGTCAGCGTTAGGGCTGTCAGCGAGCAGCGTCGTTAGGGCGTCGGGAGGGTCCGTGAGAACGTGTCGCGGGCGTCGGCGTTTCGCGATACGGGCGTGGGCAGGGTCGGGCGCGTAGTTCGCGGCGGCTACGATGAGAGGATTACTGTGATCCTCCGCGGTCTTGAAGTATCGCTCGGAAGCTTGCTTCAAGAACTTTGAGACGGGGACGAGGTCGAAATCATCATGAAGGTCGACGTTCCGCATATACCACGGAGCACCGACGGCCTTTCGCAGAAACCGATTCTGCAGGACCTGGAAGGAATTTAGGTGGGAACGCGCCGCATGAGCGAACGCTGGACTTGCATAGGTCATGATGGGTCTGACGCAAGTTTTGTAAAGAGTCAACTTATTACGAAGTGACAATTTACTACGCTTGCAGATCATGGGGTTGAGTCTACCGAGGATGAAGGCGGCGCGATCGCGCACGGCTTTGATGTGCTGACGGAAGGTCATGGCACGATCGAAAATGACACCTAGGTATTTAACCTGACGGGCCCAGGGAATGGGGCGACCGTAGAGAGTGACTGGGGGAGTTTCATTCCTCCGGAGAATACGTCTGCGGGACTCCGCAGTCGGGAGACGCCTCGCGGATCTTTCGAAGAGCACGGCTGTACTCTTCGCAGGGTTCACTTCGATGCGCCACTTCCGAAACCAATGACCTAATGCTGTGGCGGCTGCCTGAAGTTGTTTGACGATGAATGCCCTGTTTCTATCAGAATAGAAAACGGCAGTATCATCGGCGAAGAGAGCCAGTGAGGTGGGGTAAGTACGAGGAATATCACTCGTAAACAAACTGAAAAGTAGGGGGGCGAGGACGGAGCCCTGAGGGACTCCGGCGTTAATGGGACGAGAGGAGGAGCGGACGCCCTCCAATCGATACCGAAACGAGCGATTCGACAGGTAGTCTCGAATGATGAGAACGAGACGATCTGGCAGACCCAGTTCGTACAGCTTGTACAGCAAGCCGTTGTGCCAGACTCTGTCGAACGCCTTCGCGATATCGAGGAAGAGGGCGCCCGTGTAGACGGGCCTGACGGGACTGTTCAGACCGGAAAGGATGTGCTCCGTGAGGCGGTGCACTTGTTGGGTACACGAATGTCTGGCGCGGAAGCCAAACTGTTCGTCGGGGAGGAGGTTGTTGGAAGACACAAAGTCCCAGAGACGTCTGTAGAGCACCCGCTCATACAGTTTGCCTAGGGACTGAAGGAGACTAATGGGACGGTAACTACTCGGGTCGTTACGGGGTTTACCGATTTTAGGAATGCCGATAACTTCTGCTTCTTTCCAGATATCCGGGAAGGCGCAGTGTGTCATAGCGGCATTGAAAATGGTGACGAGGAAGCAAATAAGTTGCCCGGGAAAGAGTTTGAGAACTCTGTTGGAGATGCCGTCGGAGCCGGGCGCCTTGCGAGACTTCGAGTACTTTATGAGATCTTTCACCTCGTCGGAGGTGACGGGGGGTAAAGAGACCGTGGGCGGAAGGGAAGATCTGCGAGCGACCTCCCTGTCCACCATTTCGACGTGCGCGGGGTCCGCGGTGGCATCGCTGAGCGTACACTGGGCCTCCAGTGAGTCCGCCAACAGCTCCGCCTTCTCATCGTCATCGAACGCTACGCGGCCACCAGCGGGGTGGTTGAGAGGCGGCAACGTCATAGTCGAGTCGTTCCTTAGAGTCCGAGCTAACTGCCAGTACGCTAAGTGGGAGGGTTTGATTCCTTCAAGAAAGGAACCCCATCTGGAGTTCCGATGCTCTGCGATGCGACGTCTCACATCACGCTGCAAGGCGCGCATGCGAACCCGGTTCTCCACGGTGGGGTAGGAGTCGAAGGCTCGGATCGAGGCGTTTTTAGCTCGGATGAGCTCCCTAATTTCATCGGGCAGTTTGAAGCGGAGAAAAGCATCCGCCTCGACCTGCCTCGATGCCCTATCTACGTGAGACTTAATGTCTGAAGTGAATGCGTGAAGCGCCTCTGTGGTTTCCTGAAGGGAAGGAGTGGACTGGTCCGGGCCTTCAGAGAGAGAAGGAGGAACGGCGTCCGCCAGGCTGGCGCCTAAGACGTGCCAATCGACGACGGTTTTCATGATGGGTTCCGCTGAAGGCGGAGGGCCTAACTGCATGATAACCGGGCGGTGATCCGAATCTAATTCAGAATGCACCTCGATAGAATGCAAGCGCAATGTCACATTCTTGAGAAGGGCCATGTCCAGGATATCCGGCCGATGCTGGATATTGTACGGATAATGAGTCGGTTCGAGAGGGGCTACGATATCGAACTCCAGGACGTCAATCAGACTATCGAGACGTCTGCCGTTCGGGGTTGTGGCGAGGCAACCCCACCTAGCATGCTTGCAGTTGAGGTCCCCCGCCAGAATGACGGAGTTCCCCATACCGAGAAGCGCCTCGAGGTCGCTTTGCAAGACTGGTTTATCGGGAGGGAGATAGACGGACGCGATGACGATGGACGAGTGGCCCGTCAGTGCGATGCGGCACACCGACGCTTCCATGTTAACGAGCGTGGGGGGATCGAGCGGCACGCAATGCAACACTCTCCGGTAGTAGACGGCAGTCCCACCTCCCGGTGAGGTGGGTCTGTCGTTCCTAATCATGACATAGTTCGCGATTCGGGGGTCGCGCGTCGAGGGTTTGAGGAACGTTTCCTGCACTAGGAAAATATCAACTTGATGACTTCGTAAGAAGTCAGCAATTTGATCGCGTTGCAAGTAGAGACCGTCGGCGTTAAAGAGACCGACGGTGAGGGCGTGGGGCCTACTTCTTTGTGGTGTACTACCCATAATTAAGTTAGTTAGTTTTAGTGCGCGCAAGCGGATGCGCTGGGGAGGTTATATTTTGATTTGAGAGACCGTAGGAGAACGCCTGCCACACATCAAAGTATGTCAGGAATACCTCCATTCGATCCCCTTCTAAAGTGCAGGCGTTGTACGCCTCAATAAACGATAAGAATCGCTCAGGCGAGACCGATTTCAGGACATGAAAGAACGCGGCGTTTTCCTTCATGAACCCGCTAGAGAGCGCCGGGCGCTGAGAGACGGGGGCGCGAGGCACCGGTTGTGCCAAGAGGGCTGGTGGAGCCGGTGCGGCGGCGACGAGGGGCGCGCGTGGGGTTGGCTGCGCTACGGATGCGCGAGTGCCCGGAAGGGGCCAGGCGTTTGTCTTGGGCAGCGGTGCCGGGACGAATTTTTCCACCGGCGGCGGGGGGGCCCTAATCTTATTTTGTCGCGCGACGCGTTTGTTTGGCTTCGGGGCCATCGGGCAGCCGCGGTAGTTGGCCGTGTGACCAGCTCCGCAGTTCACGCACAACGGGGGCTCCGTCGCGGTGTCCCTACGCCGTGGACAGTCGGCTGTCGCGTGGTCGTCCAGACACTTCACGCAGCGCGGGCGCGCGAAGCAATTCCTGGATGAATGCCCATATAGTTGGCAGTTGTGACACTGCCCGGGCATGTCCCTCTTGTGAGGGGCTTCGAATTTGAGACCCGAGAGCCTGCAAACAGTCTTCAGGTTGAAGATTTGCTTGCCGCGATCGGAAGCCTCGACGATAGCAAGGACCATGTTGTATGGTTCCTTACTCCTGGACTTGTACATCCGGTGTACAGCGATAGTTGGGACTCCTTGAGAGACGAGATCCTCCTTTATGAGGTCAACCTCGATCTCCTTTGGCAGTCCGCGGATGACCACCCGGAGGTCGCGCTCCTCCTGAAGCGTATAGGTGTGAAAGCCTATACGCTCCTTTCGGAGGAAACTAGATAGAGCTCGGTGGTCCGAGGAGGTTGCCACCTTAACTTGGATGCCGGCGGCAAGGTTGCGCGCCGACAGAAAAGTGATGCCCTCCTCGCGGTTATGGAGGGCATGGGAGACGTATTGCCACTTACTCTTATCGCGAATGATAAGAGGTGGCGGGGGAGGTCCGTCCGGACGGCGGGGCGGAGGAGTAGGGGAAGCTCGCGACGAGCTGGAGGAGGACAATGAGGCCGGCCTCGGACGGGGGCCGTCGTCGGCCTTCGTGACCTTGGTTGCGGCCTTCTCGCGGGAGGAGGCCGCCCGCTTTTGCCCTTGGAGACGACTTCAGTGAAGCCGTCTCCCTGGGCGACGATCTCCTCGACTTCCATGTCGAGGAGCTCGGCTGATGGCGAAGCGGGAGGGGTGCGGCGCGAGGCACCGGGCGCGGGTTGGGACGTCGCGGGAGGCGCGACAGGGGTGGACGCGGAGTCCGCTGTCCGTAGCGGAGCGCTCGCGGGCGCCGGGGATTTACGTGGGGTTACCACGGTTGCCTTAAGGGCAGAGATTGAGGGGGTACTGGGATTAGCCTTAAGGGCAGAGGGTGGGGTTGTGACTTTAGCCTTAAGGGCTGCGGGGGTGGGCGATTTGGTGGCATTTACCGATGCCTTACGGGGGGTGGGGTTGACGCGGGGGTCTCTTACCAGGGATGGGATGCTCTGCTCCAGATGCCGCTGGTAGTTGTTCCACACCTCCGGGTGATGGCTCCGCAGGAACTCAGCCAGGCCTCTCCTCGCTTGGAGAGAGGCCATCTCGTACAAATCTGAACCGCCTTAAAGAAGGCGGGTCCCTAATACGACCTCGCTCCCTGGGCAGTGAATGCCACTGCTAGCAGAGTCGCAGGGAGCGGCAATTCGCCTTGAAAAAGGCAAATTGAATGACGATTGCCCTAAGCTACCTAGCCCTCAAGGCAGTGAATGGCACTGCAACCGAAACGAGAGGGGCACCAGCGCCTTGAGAAAGGCACTAATGAGAAGCAAATACAAACCAGAACCAGCTCGACCGCACCGAGGTGAGGTCGAGGTGACGTCAGCAGCGTGTGAACGAAGCAGGAGTATCGTATCGTACGAACACAGAGGGCGCTCAACACAGATCACACAAAAGCACGACTGTATCGAACGACAACTGTGAGCGGACTGCTCTGTCACGCGACGGTATTTATTTATTTACAGTTTATATACGGAACCAGGAAGACTTAATGGTACCTACCTCTTTTCAGTTGTAAATCGTGGTATAATTCGATGTGTAATTTTGATGTGTGAGTTGGAAGTTTAAAGTTTAGTTTGTCATTTAGTGTTTAAGTATCAGTGTGAAATTATTCAGCATGCTTGACCTAGATGAAATGTTACCACCTCAGTACCTATCCATTCATAATTTTATCTGTACTTACGATACAATGATTTTATCGCTTTCTTAACTTGAAGTTAAAGTTAATTGAATACTTGAAGGGAATGGTTTAAAATAGTTAGTTGACAAACTTAAGGACATTTTTTAGGCTTATATAAGGAGTCAATACCTGTGAATTATAATACTTTAAATCTTATATAATAATACTTTAAAAATCAAAAATAAAGTTAAAAGCAATATTTCAATTTATGTTAAACAAAATATATTTTGGGTAATTTCAAAGCAAATAATCTTGCATTTACAATAATAAACTGTATAAATTATTTATAAAACTTGTTTAAATATGTACGTAAATCTTCGGTGTGTATCTTGAGATGTTTGCAAATGTGTAATTATAGAATGTTATGAGCAGATGTTTGGGAACGTGACTGTAATTTTCGACGTGTGTTTTCACTTTCGTCACTGATATACCTAATATAACCAAATGGCAAAATATATAGTTTTTACCAATGAAGAAATATATTAGGCGAGCATGTTAGTGTCATTTGTGTTCAACGTTATTTTAGATAAAACCTGACTCAGATTTGTTTTAAAGAAATAATTGATCCGGGTATTTTCAGATAGGTAGTTTAGCTCAAAAATAACACAAAAGTTGTGTTTTTATACCTACATGTTTTTTAAAACAAGAGAAAAAATACCGATTTAAAGCGTTCCTTGGATTACCATTGTAGTTATAAATTTACTTGAAAATTTACATATCGCAAAATTACAATAACGAGCAAAAATAATGAGAGTAACCCATCAGCCAACTAATGTTATAAAAAATGGACGTCAAGAATGTTGTAATTAATTCACTCAAAGTTCCGCATCTCGAACATAATAAGAACATGTTTGTTTGACGTTGTACTAGCGAAATGGGCAGTAGGCGTTACAAAAATAACCACTCACCGTAATCACAAAAACATTTACTGAACAGGAGCAAAAGTTAACACAAATTTTGACAATGAGAGGTGTTATGTTCATTTTTCTTTTATTTTCATTTTCATGTGTGAGTGCGTCGGAGAGATTTCTAAGCTTTATTTCTGTAAAGTCATTCTATACTTAAACTATTATATATAAATAACATAAAACATTAGATACACCGAAACGTTTGTATGCTGGTATATAAATTCCAGTAGGTAATACACAGATTTCATTTTCAATCAGCGCAAAAACTTTAAATGAAAATAATCAAAAATGCTAACGCTATTGCAAGTGTATCGCCGCGTTTCCATATTGGCTCACCAATGACCAATTTACAGGTTGGTCGTCTGACACCGTCAGTTATTTTATACGTGTATTGGACGTTAGTGATTGCCAATATGGAAAAGCGACTTAAATGTCAAAATTTAAATCATCATCATCATCAACCAATAGACGTCCACTGCTAGACATAAGCCTCCCCCATACCTCGCCACATCGACCGGTCCTGCGCCATCTGCATCCAGTGACCTCCCGCGATCTTGACCAAAGAAAATTTTAATAAATACAAGTATTAAATACTTCTGTATAGTACCTACTCTGTACCATAATGCCGCCATAGGCGTACATTCTTTCATGTTTTTAGGCAATCGTTGAATAACATAGCTCTCAGTACCCTGCAGAGTGAATCATTGGTTTGAAATATTCAATATAAGAAGCAAATAGGTGGACTATAGTGTAGTTGAGAATAAAATGAATTACAATATCTGTTTTATATGAAGTTATTTTGCAGAAGAAAATTATTTCATTAATACTAGTAGGTATATAACATGAAAATGAAATATAATGTTATGTAATAAGGTTGATAACACAAGTAGCACGAAATAAACAATACTAATTAACACCTTAATAAAGTGTTACGTCATCAAAACATATTTATATGTTTTTAGCAATTACAATAAATTGAGAAATACTGATGAATGTTTAGTAAAACCTGTTATACCTATTGAGAATTCGGATAGCCACTGAAAAATGTTTAAAAAGTATATCAAGGCTTGAGGAGAGTCCTTAAGGTTAGGTCGTAGGTAGCGACCCCTCAGTATCCCCTGACATTGCAGAGGTTCATGAGCGACAGTAACCACTTATGAGTAGGTGACCCGTTGGCTCATCTGACTACATGGCAATAGAAAAAAAAAATTGGGCTATTCCAAATTTTAATCAATTTTGTAAATGTTACTACATTTAATGTAGTAAGTAATAATGAGTTCAGGGTAAGAGAAAATAATAATCAAAACAGTTAAGAATCTAAACAGTTTCTAAGTTTACAAATTCTTTAACATAGGTATGCAAGTTCACAATATTTATGATTGGAAAAAATAAACATCAAAATTCATGGCTAGTCAATTTAATAAATTATATGAAGGATTTTATTTAATGCAAGATCAACTTGTTTATTTTATTTTGATTGTAATTTATCGATATACAATTACATACTATTAGATAATTGAGTAATAAGTTAAGGTCGTAAATCTATGGTAGATTATATACGAATTATTGTCAAATATAAAGTCTTTATTTTAAGAAATAAACAGTAGTGAAAATAAGGAAATTCTAGTTTTAAATAATTCTAATTAATAATTCTAGGTTAAAATAATGAACACTTTTAAATAAACCTGGTAAAAGTTATATTTGCATCCAAAATAGTACAACAGCTCACCGCAAAGGTCAAATCAATTTAAAAAAATCAATGTCCAATTTTCTCAATTCTGGCGTAATGCTTTTTCAATCTTATTTTATTATCTCCCGCTTTGCGAGAAGGGAAGTCGAAACTCATGTTTTCCTACTCCTTCTATTATCTTCTGAATAAATTCGTTGCGGGGCCCAAGACAAGTTAGCTTTCCCTCGGGTTCCTGGGCTTCACTGCTCAGAGTCATTACGATGGTCGCCGCTGTGGATCCTGGCTACACTGGAGTTACAGTGGTGGTAATTTTAAAATCATTTAATATACTACTGTGAAACTTAACTATTGTAGGTACGATTGATATTGCACCTATGACACAAAAATAGACGACCAAGAAAAAACAAACTATAAACTCATTAAATCAATAATTTATGAGTAAATAGCACTGAGTATTCGTTTGTACTTGACCATTATATTGATTAATTGCCAATCAAGCTTAAGGTTGAATCATTATTTATTTTTATTTGCCTATAATTTTATTGTAATGAGTACATACGATTTATTTTACGCTGTTTTTTCAAGATACAATATTTTTAGTTGGTGAGTTGGCCTTCATTTTAAGCGTAAATTTGAGTAGTAATTTTACTGAATAATGTTGTTTATAGTATTTTTTTTATGTTTATGATACTGTGATGTGGATGATTTTTTGCCACTATTTTGTAACCCATCTCTTTGTAAGATTAAAAGATGAAAACATTTTATTGGCGGGATTGTTTTTCTCTTTAGAATAAAGGTGATAATGATTTTACTTGGGATATGTGAACTCAGAGTTATTTTTGACTATTAGAAGTCTTAGTGTCATCTTAGTGATCCTGAATACCCACAAATCGTAATTTGGGAAAACACTATAATAAAAATTTAATATCAAAAATAGCGATTCATTATGATTTTTCATCTTATGAATGTGGTATCATCTTACACTTTCTCAATTTTAAAGGTTTAAATCACAAATGTAAATTTGACTTCGGATTTAAGTCGGCTTAGATTATAAGTTACGTAACAGTAGTTCCAAGTGTATAGGAGTTTCATAACCGAAATGGCGGTCAATGACCCCGGCCCGGGGGAGTATGTCGGTTGGTCGAGGCCGATCACTACATATATCATTCACGCATGTACCTATTTATTCTATGAAGACAAATGAACAAAAAACAACGACATCTGAAATGGAACTTAGGTTATCTAGCTACTCTTAATAGGTCATCGTCAAGTTTCCTAAAATATAAAATACATTTAATTCTCTTCTATCTCTGGTCTAAAAAAGAGGTAAAGGCCTAGCTTAGTAGCGCTAACGAGCCGAATTAAAATTTTAAGAGTGATTGCGGCTAAAATTTATTTTATTTCTATTGCCATTTTGTTGCATACAACTAATATCGATGAAACTAAAATCTTTTTTGATATATTTATACATAGATTTTATTGATAACTAGCTGACTCGCGCAACTTCGTCTGCGCCGAAAAAAAAAATTAGGGGTGGACTACCCCTAACATTTAGGGGATGAAAAATAGATGTTGGCCGATTCTCATAGGTACCGGATAAGCACAAAAAATTTCATCAAAATCGGTCGAGCCGTTTCGGAGGAGTTCAAGTTCGAACACCGTGACACGACAATTTTATATATTAGAGATTGAATTCATTAAATTGGCTAGTTTTGACGCATCATTGATTTTAACCTAATTTTACATCTGATATTCAATCAGATGTAAAAGTAGATGTTCTCTATTTTTATCTCAATTTTATTTTTACCTGTTTTCCTAAAAATAAACCGAAATTAAAATTTAAATGTGTTATTTTGCCATTACTGTCGATTTGTATTACCTTTCAAAATAAATGATTTTAACATCTTTTTAATATTATGTGCAACAAATTTGAGTGCATTTATATTTAGTTCCACCGAATATTTAAAACGTTGTGGTTGACATTCTTCGATGGAAAGTCAATAAAATCTATGATTAATCGCATTTATCTCGAGACGAAGTTTTTTCTTGTTCTTTTAAAAATAAATGAGTTGAAATTTATTGATTTCGAATTTTACGGATTTAGTTGATAATAGTTAAGTCTATCAAGCAGTGATTTAGAAGAAATATGGTGTTGAACTTTGTTTAAAAATTTTAATATGAAATTTTCTTGAATAAACATAAGTTTATGTCATAGTTTTTGCTATTGATATTAATAAAATTAGCTACTTTGTGAGTTGTGGAAACATTTTTAGAAGTAATTAACACACACAATCAGTATGTAGGTAGTAGTACCTTACCTACATACTGTAGATTAATTCGTTTAAACTTTGACGGATTTGATGGAAAAAATGTAGTGTAATTTGACAGTATTTTTTTTTTAAATTCTGACTTGCAAAGTATTTTTTCTCAATTGATGTAAATTCACATAATTAGATACTTAAATGGCACACTATGTAAAAAGTACACTTTAAATAAAAAATATCTTAAAAACCTAATTGTTTATTGATATCGACTAATTTTATCTCTGCTTCATCGAAACAAAAATAAAACAAAACTAAAGTATTTTTAGGTTATGTTCCAAAAATAAATTGACAATAGCGGCCATTTTGAATTTAAATTTATTCGGATGACATATTTGTTGGACTAGGATAGTTGGCTTTTTGCCATTATTACGGTGCGTGAGGTGACATACACTGTGAGGAGGGAGGGAGGAATGGAAATCAATACAAACTGCATACTATTCTACTGCAATGCTCCGATATAAATCAGGTGTTCTACACAAAACACAAACAATTCTCGAACTTATACTAATGAACGTAATGACTGTTTTCGCGTAAACGTAATCAGGACTCAATCCTTGGTATTCTTTGACATCACCGATGGGTTTTTTGATCGCTTTTTATCTGATTTATAACTAATTTATTTAAATGTTATGCTGTTTGTTGGCAATAATTTTTCTATGCTAATTGCGTTTTAATGCTCGAGATTAGAGAAATAAATGTATTTGATATTTATTATACATGACATTCAAAATTATAACATCATTTTTGTAGAAATAGTAGGTTTTGTTTTCAAAATTATGACAGAATTTTTGACGTGTTTTTTTTAAGTATTGTAAGTTATTCTACTCGAAATTACCTTCAAAGTACGGGTCCGTGTTTGCCAATCCATTGTCTCGATATCTTCGTATTTCCATAGTGATCTGCAGCCTAGACCGTATCTAAGTAAACAGATACGGGGTCCATTGAAATCGCTTTGCTATCTCCCTTTGGTATAAAGTTACACCTTAATGTACACCTCTAGGCGGCTAAGAAACAAGCTAGCTCGGAGCAAGTACTAACTCTTCTCTACCTAATTTATTACCTTGCATAAACAACAGGAGATATGCCACCAAAATGAAGCTTAATTTTTGATGATGGTTTAAAAGTTATTTCAAAAATAGAAAAAAAAAATTGCATAGTGTTGTTACAATAAATTTCGTAGTGATCAATTATGGCGCCCTAAGTTTAGAGCAGTTTAGTCCTGTTGTATATGCTCAAAGTTTATTACGCTACGTGTTCAATGCGCACCATCCTTGAACCAGATTATACTGTAACTCAAAGCTATCTTGTCATAGAAAAATCAACCGTAAATCCGAAGCTTTACGGCTCAAATAAAATGATACATCCGTCATAACAATATTGGTAAGTGCTCCTAATTGGTGTTGTATCTGGTACTCTGATGATTTAGAGTTTCTTTAGAAGATATACAATTTATGATGGGTATCTCTGCGTGATACTGTGTGCATTGGCCTTATTTATTTGGTTTCATTAATAACATTTTGTTGTATATTACTACGTAATTATACGCCTCGGAAGACATATACATTTAAGTCGTAGTTTGAATAGTTTTTAACATGTTAATTGAAACTAGAATGGTAAAAAAACGATTTGTCCTAAAAGTAAACGTTATTTTTTGGTGTTTTATAGCTTAATTTTGAATTCGTTTTAAAAGATATCGCATAAATATTGAAACAAATTTGACTCGAATTATATCAAGTATAATATTAAAATGTGTGTATAAGCTAAAATTTGTCTCTTTTAAACATTAGTTTCTGTAACTGGTTATTTGTTTATTTTTGCTCGATCTTAGTTTTCAGAATCACCTTAGTTTACAAGAATTAAAAATATTGCACTATTATTTTCATTATACTTATTGCCATCATTCATTCAATTTCGCCCACGCAAAAAGGCCATTGATTATCCAAACATAAGACAGGCAGCCTAAGCATAATTTATATCAGAACCGGCAGCCATATTTAAAACAGATGCAAATTAGTCAATTGCAAAGGCGAGGCAATAATCGAATCCTTACTCGGGTTGTAAATCGAATAAATCGAAAAATGCTTTATGTGTCGACGGGTTGAGAAATATAACATGTTAGGCCGGTTTTCGGGTGCTTTGTCCTTATCTTTCTAGTGGCGATAGAGCGAGAGGTATGAGATGTATTGCCGCTTCGGAAACCAGTTTATCATCAGTTTTAGTTGTCGTTTTTGCAAGGTAGGCGTCGATGGTCTCAGCTGTTGTTTTCTCTCGATTTCACGATCTTTAATACCTAAACAAAACTGTTTTTAAAAGTTTTTATCTAAAAGTCCTTGAAAGAATAAGAGTATGATTTAAAATCGTATTATTTAATAGGAAATATGACTTGTCCTTCTTCAAACGAGGCTTGAGGAAGGTCCTTAAAGTTAGGTCGTAGGTAGCGACCCCGCAGTGTCCCCTGACATTGCAACATTGCAGAGGTTCATGAGCGACGGTAACCACTTCCTATCAGGTGGGCCCATGGCTCGTCTGCCTGCATGACAAAAAAAAATAGAGATGGTAAACTACCTACATCATTAGTAATGATAAATAAAATCCAATAATTTTCTGAAATTTGAAACCTAGTTAATGCTAGATTTAAATTGGAAATTATCGACATAAACAAATGAACAAAAAATAAATTTGGGTTACAAATGGAGGAGAAAAGTTAGTAAAAGTAAGCTTTCACTGAACGTTTCTTTTATTTAAATGTTAACCAGATATATGCAAAAAAGCGCTGAAAAAGTGAAATGTTGTTTAATATTTATTTATTTAAGAAAAATATACAAGAAAGAAGAAGAAATGGCCGGTTCGTCCCCGTTGGTAAGATACGTGCGAGTCAAACCGCACTAAAATCTCCAGCCGCTCACACTCAGCGTCAGAATTCCGACAGAGGATAGAACGCATCACGGGATTATGCGCAATGACACGATGCTTTGCTAAGGATTTCAAATCACTCCGCTCCAATATACCTACAGGTTACCTCCCCAAAAGTTGAATTGGCAAGTCGATATTTGCCGTTCCTAGCCACAATGGGCAGCCGTTCACCAATTATGGCCAGCGAAGATGTATTTACAATTTACTAAAGAATCGACGACATTCCAACAGGTAGAATACCCAATTACGGATTTAAGTAATTAAAGGTTTTTGTTTCATGGAATACCGACGTTTATAATAATATATTCGGTTTTCTATCAGTTGCGGCATTCTTGGAGTGTTGAATAATTCTTGAATTATTTTTTGTTGAATGTAAATTACGTAGGTATTTTCGTTTTTGTAGGTGTGAATGGTTATGTGATAATGGTATTTAAAGGTAGTGTAGAATGGACATATATTTTTTTGCTTCTATTCCGATGTTTGGTAGAATGTTTTGAATTGAAGGCTACAATGTGATGTCAGGAGACTGGATTTTATTATTAAATAAATTGTAAAATCACAACACACGCACGCAAGTAACGACTAATGGGGCGATAAAGTTATAGAAGTTCGGCTATACACTAGCCGTTGCGTAAGGTGGATCGAAATGGCAATCTTGTTAGTCGAGAAAAAAGTAGCAAGGATAAACATCATATATTAAAATTAATAGATAATATCGTATTTAGTTAATTGATAATTTATTCGTAAAGACTCAGAGTAATTTATGATCAGTATATTTTTTTATTCTTGACTTCAATTAATATTCGAGTATATATTATTTTGAAATAACTGGCTCCAAGTTCCGACTTTATCTCGCTTAACGGGAATCCGGTTTTGTTTTTCACGCACATACCTAGTGGCGGGCTATGAAATTGGTGTAGTTCTTTTAAGATAGAATTATTTTTCTTGGCAGAGTTAGTTTTTTATTTTTATTAGCAAATCAGGATTTTTTTTTCTTTATTATATTCAATTTTAACACCATTGCTTTAATGGCTTATCTTTAATTGTATTAGAGAGAATTCGTACCATTTCAAAACGTTAGTGCGTCAACCAGAGTGCCATTGAAAAACTTAGGTGTAATAGCTCGAAGTAAAATGATACTGCTTATTTATTTGCTTCACAATAAAATTATAAATCCCTTCTTAAACTTGAAATAATGATAATTTTACAAAAAAGAAACAAACAAAAACAACACACCATTTGCGAAGTTTTTACATTGTCGTATGACTGCCAAAAATATTATACACCATTGGTTCAAAACTAAATCCTCAAAGATTCCTAACGATTAATTGTACTTAATTATAACCGTGGGAACATACAGAATTAATCGATTTAACTTTGAATAATGTTAATTATTTTTATTTTTGTCAGATGTGTTAAAGGAATATTCCATATATTATACAGATTAGTATACAATTTGGCAAAACAACTATTGACTTTGAGGCAATAGTTGTTTTGCCAAAATACTAGTACTAGTTTCACCGTGTACATTATCTTCTCTAGAGCAATTTTCTAAAACTGATATGAAATGAAAGAAATATTATCAAAAAAAACACTAAACTAAGTAATTAGCGTGACGGGAAAGAATGCCGAGCGCGTAACGCGTCGCGCCGCCCCTCAAAATCCCGTGCTGGGTTCTGGCCTCAGCCGGGGTTCGGACGCTGAGTGTGAGCGGTTCAACTCCCACATACCCCGCCCGGGGTTCCGGTGATTTCTCCTAACTGAAAAACAAAAAAAAAAGCTAAGTAATTAACCATAAAATAGCTAGCTGCCCAAAACTTCAAACGCGCTTCTCATAGCCCATACAAAAGATTTAGTATTTCGAAAGTTACAAAGACAATTTTAACCCGATAAGGTGGTAAGCAGTAAGTGGGTTATGGGTCATCTCCGATTACGGTACGAAGTGGTACCATCACCATACCAACTTCGATTAACCTTGATTGAACACAACCGAAGTAAATTATACGGCATTTATAAGCCATCACGATGAGATGTTTAAAAATGAAGTGAAGTGTTGAAGCGTAGGTAATTTGACAGTGTTATTATTGAAAGTGAAGCTTTAAGATTCAACGATCAACGATCTAAAAGGTTAATGATGTATTTTAAAGACGTCCTGGTCGATTGAAGCGCCACCAGGATTAAATAACGCACAAGTGTCATGTTAAAGTGATAGTTGCAACGAATATAGTTCATGAAATTGATTCACTAGTCGAGTGGAAGATTCATGCATGGATACTCATTAAGTTTTCAACTTTGAATTTTAGCAGAATTTGTTATTGATGAAGTAGGTTTCTGGGTATTGAAGTACTATCTAATACCTATATAACTATTACTTAGGTACTTACTAGTTATTTAAAAAACAACCTTTTTTAGTTAGTTGATACAATCTGGAATATTCTCTATACCTCTTTTGTATTTTTTGAAGAAATCTCTCAATGTGGTGAAGATCTTAACTGTGTGTAAAAATATTTTTACGATTCGTTACATTTCGCCAAATGCTATGTTATGGTGTTTTTACAAAGTTTTATGACTTTAATGGTAATTTAAAACATCTATTACAATTTTACGTTCAAATGATGTATCTGAGGCATGTTTAATTGTATAATGTACTCTTTGTTTAATAGTTTATTAATTCTTAGGATGAAATTTATAGCCAAACTTGAAATGAATTCATGTTGACGTCAAAAGTTAAAAGTTAAAATAACTTTAGCCACCGTCCTGAAAAGAACTGGCAGGAAACTCGACGGTCATGTCTTTTTTGTAATATTAACCAGTAATTTTTGTTGGAATAAGTACTCAAATAATTCTTCATGAAATTTTGTTCCTCTAAATATTAAAACAAATAATTACAATTCTAAGTTCAATTTAAAAAAAAACGTATACTTATATACTTATAAGTTTTTAGATATTTATTCACAATATATCTAAAAAATTATGTAAAAAAAACTTTATCAAACAAGAATTGCCTATCATTTTTTTCCTTGAATTTGTAAGTCTAGTAAATTAATTAGGATACGTTATGTTATTTATTACGCATGTATAATTTAATAGAATAATTAAGAAAAATTAAATAAACATTATGGGCGTTACACGTGTAGAATCGAAGTAATAAATTGTATACTAATCTGTATACCTACAATTTAATGATAATTTTTTTTATTTTTTTTCTAACATGAAACTAACTTTAGGCAAGGTCGTTTATTAGTCTATTGTTAGCAAAAAAGATATATTGTTTCACTATTATTTCCTGTTGTTAGTAAATGTATCATACTTTACTTCTTTATTGTATCTGGCAATTTAAACTACCAACATTAATTAACCAACAGTAATTGACTGAATCGATTTTTTTATTTTAAAATGAGGTAGAAGTAGTCGCCGATGCTGTGCGGTCAAAGAATCGTCCTTTAGTGTTTTAAAAGTTTACGTTAATTGGTACTTACTTTTGCTTAATTATTTTCAGCAAAATTGCAAAACAAGTTGATATCTTATAATTGACTATAATGATTTTGCTTTTTGTTTCTTTAATTATTAAAAACAATAATTTTATGAATTTGCGCAAATCTTTGTATTAAAGTTTTTATTCAAGTTTTAATTACAAATCATTACAAAACCTTATAACTAGTAACTTTAAAACTTTGGTATTAATTCATAAATACTGCGTTATTATTACGATGAGTTTGACAACTCTCCCAATCCTTGTTTTTTTTTAAGAATAATCAGAAAATCACTGCTCAAAGATAAATCAGCTTGTCTATTTGAAGTTTTTTTTTTTTTTGTTTTCCTAGTATACGTCATTTTATAACGCACACTATTATAATTACAATCTAGTCTAATTCAGACTAAGTAATTTTGTTTTAACCTAAATAACTATATGTTTATTGTCTATCTTAAGTGAAAAAAAATCTTTTTAAACTACGATTTTTCGAAAAAGTGATAAATTGATCACAAAATTTTCCTAAAACTGTAGATTAAGCGTTAAATTAATAATTTATAAGTGTCTGGGAATTTTATATTTTTAAAATGCCCAATGTTGGGCGCAAACATTTGAGTTCCTGTTTAGATACCACTTTAGATAACGCGGTTAAAATCGAAAGCCTTTAATTCGTGTTTCCTTCAAGTTAAATTAAGAATTGTTATCATAATTGATCTGATACAAAGTTAATTTCGTTTCAAGAATAGAGCGGTTCTTATTTTAGCTTTTGGTTTTAATTCTAGAGTTATTTCAAGTAGTATTTGTAAAGTTAGCTCATGTTACATCGCTACATCAAATGAAAATAACAATTACGTTTTTAAATTAAGTTTTTTTAAATTTACTTTTTACAAATATCGCGATAAACAATGAAGTAAGAAAGTAAACAAACTAAGCCGTCAACTTTGTACCAAATCCTCCACACACCCGAAGCATAAATCCACATTTCAAATATTCAAAACTTCACCATCCTTCGCCAATATTTACTAAAACCGGTGAAGTAAGTACGGGACTTATATGAAAATTATTCATGGACGTCATGTCGCAAAATCCTCTCCGCATGACGTCGGGATGTGCTCACACATGAATACATTTAAATAGTAAATGTGACACTATACCAGATTTAGTGACGAGTAATGTATACGGTCAGAGATACGATGCCATTTCACAAGAACGGGTACCCCGAAGACTCGTCGCTTTCAATAAAATGGACTAAAATTTTCAGATGAAAGGGACTTTGTTATAATATTTCTTATGTATAAAGGACAAAAATTGTACTTTAGTCTTTTTTATTATACACCTTCATGCCTAACCATCAGACTGTCTTTTGTGTAATCTCATTTTCAAATTATACGTTACCCATTATAATCCAATATTTCGTCGCCTCAGTGCTTGTTTGGCCAATCTGACATTTTTTACGAAAATGACTTTTTAATGCAGTATTATAAAGAATGAAATTTCCATTTGACTGGTAAAATATTTTTTTAAAATATTCAATTCTAAAACAATAAAAATCTCATTTAATTTTTTTTTTCAACACGGCACTTAACAAAAATTCCGTGCTTGTTTGCTGTCTCCTGTAAAATTTGCTCGAGTGCAGATTGGCCAAACAAGCACTGAGGCGACGATTTATCATAATCGAAATTACTTTTAAAAATTCAACATCAAAATGAAAGCACTAGACAAATTCTACCTCTCTGTACGATGTCATATCTGTTTTTTTTTTCTTAGGTTTGCTGTAAGAAAACTCATTTTTGAGTTAAGCTCGCCTTTTGTGCTTATTTTTTAATTACTATAAGTCACTGTAATTTTCTTTACCTGGTGTACAATAAAGTATTAAATAAATAATAAATAACGAGACAAATTCTTCATTTATTACTCATTATAAGGATTCTACCAGTGATTCAAACGTACCTGTATCTATGATATGAAGATGTCCCGAATTCTGCTTAAAACCACAGACGTTTTAGCTTTGCGGATGAGCCAATCGACAATCGATTACAGGAACATCTGCGTCGCAATGCAGTGTGTCACGTTAACATTAATAGAAGAAAGAAAGAAAGAAAGAAAACAACTTTATTCCATACACACAAAGAGATACATATGTAATGTTCACGAAAGTGTAACATGTTTACTAATAATTATTATTAAAGAGTTCGTATAGTTACAAAATGTGGGATTGTAGAGTAAAACGGAATGTAATTTTTTTATTGTTAGACTAGCTGACCCACGCAACTTCGTCTGCGGTACAAAGGGGTTCAAACAGTACTCGCAATACCGTCAAGTTATTATTTTCGCGTTTTATACTCGTAATAACTTCTAAACGAAAAGTCCGATTGGAATAAAACAAAAAGAAATTTACTTCTACATTAATACTCTTACATAAATTATAGATAACAAAATACTTAATTTGGATAAGGGTTAATATAACGATACTCATTTAACGTTAAATTCAATCTTGGGACGAAAAAATATTTTTAATAAACATAAAAGCGGTTATTGTTACTAAACTATGATAGTTAGATATATGCTATCGCGGATTTTATTGTATGTCTTCAAAAGACCTAAAAACCCGTAGTACACCATTTTGTTCTATTGTCAATAGTTTTTGCAACGTACGCATAAATAGGTTTTCGATTTTTCACCTTTTGTTACATATTCGATATTTTCATGCGGATTCCTAATTTTTTTGAAAATAAAATATAGCCCTTTCTCGATAAATGGACTTTCCAACAGTGAAAGAATTTTTGAAATCGGACCAGTAGATCCTGAGATTAGCGCGTTCAAACAAACAAACAAACTCTTCAGCTTTATAATATTAGTATAGATAGACGAATTAACGATCCACCTGATCGTTAGTAAGTACTATCGCTCACGAGCCTCTGCAATGTCAGGATATACTACGGGGTCACACACGTATAGATACAAATAAAATTCCATTTAAAAACATACAACTATGTATATATTAAAATTTTAATAAGATAACAACTCCAGGTATCCCTATATATAAATTCTAGCTTACGAATGTCTTCGGAGCCTACCATAGGCTATAACTCACAATCATAACTTCCATTTTGATATAAATACGACCGTCTCGCACTTAGTTTAGGGTCGTATAACTCGTTATTTTCTTCACACAAAGGGTTTGTTAGCCGTGAACTATGAAGTACTACCTTCGTGGGGGAGTTGCACGATTCTTGCTAATCTAAGTATATTTTGTATTCTATGTTTAAGTATGTGAAGATGGATGGTTGGTTAGGTTATTACTGAAAACATCTGGTGTGTGTTTTGATTTGATACATTGCAATTCGTGGTGGCCGAGTGGTCGAAGCGCTTCCTTCCGAACGGGAGGTCGCGGGTTCAAATCCGGTCGGCTTGTACCTCTAAATCTTAATATGAAAAAAAAAAAAGATTTATGTGCAATTTTTCACAACACCACTGGCTAAAAATGGTGAAGGAAAACATCGTGAGGAAACCTGCATGTCGGAAAAGGGTTCTAAAAATCCTTTGAAGATATGTGAAGTCCCCAATCCGCACTAGGCAAGCGTGGTGGACTATGCCTAATCCCTCTTCTGAGGAGACCTGAGCTCAACAGTGGGCAGTAATGGGTTGGTACAGACATTGCAATTTGCAAAACATATAACATACAAAATAAACATCGGAATATCCTTTTGAATTAATTGTGTCTGCGGCCAAGTAGATTTTTTTTTAACGAACTAATCCGCATTCTTTCCGTCTCTATTTATTCTATGTGTATTTTTGAAAATCTAAGCGTCTGCATGCACGTACATTAACTTTTTTAAATATTTCTAGAAAAAACACGAGGCCTCAATAGTTTTTAAACTACGTATCTTTTTTTAACATTATCATTTCAATTTCAATTTTGAATCAAAAGACACTTAAATTAAGTATGGTCTTTGTTTACATACATTTATGTAGATCTAGTCCATTGGACATGTTTCAATCTAACCCTAATTTGGCAAGGCCCACGCCCAATTGTGACCATTAACAAAATGAATCATAGCTTTTGGCACTACGTACTCGGTACGTGTACTAGAATTAACACTAATTTACACGTAATGCGACAGCCACAACAAGGTATATGTTTGAATAATGGTCAATTATTGGTTATTTAAGCTATAAAGGATGTTATTAGACTGTTTTTTTATTGATTTGATGACTTATGACCTTTTATTCGAAAAGTAGCTGCTGTTTTCATGGAAATCATTAAGATCAAAGTCGTAACTTTACAAACGTTATTCTTAACAGGTTTAATTGATGAAAGTTAAGCAGCAAGTACGGAAATTAAAAATAAATAATTAAGCCCTTCTTCGTAGGAACATTAAGATAAATCTTTGTAATTAAAATCTCAGCGTTTTCACATCATCATTAAATGCGATATTTCTAAGGAATACAAGTCAGTGGATGGCTCAATCAGCAGTAAGTCGGTTCAAAACTCAGGACATTCTGTAATTAAAGTCTCAAGAGTCCTTTGATCTACCTCAAGTGCTCATGAATATATGACGTTCATGCGTTCAACATGCTTCAATGTGAGATGAATTCAAGAAACAAGCTGAAGCGTTTTGTGTATAATTCAATAATTAACTTACACAAAATAATATTATGTAATTGTTAAAATTGAAGTAGACATTAACCTGTAGCCTGTACCAACCCATCACTGCCCACTTTTGGGCTCAGGTCTCCTCAGAAGAGGGATTTGGCATAGTCCACCACGCTTGCCTAGTGCGGATTGGGGACTTCACATATCTTCAAAGGATTTTTAGAACCCTTTTCCGATATGCAGGTTTCCTCACGATGTTTTCCTTCACCGTTTTTAGCCAGTGGTGTTGTGAAAAATTGCACAAAAATCTTTTTCACATTTAGATTTAGAGGTAAAAGCCGGCCGGATTTGAAACCGCGACCTTCTTCCTTCGGAAGGACGCGCTTCGACCACGACTTCATGAAGTAGACATTATTTTAATTGAAAATATAAACCATCGACCCACCTGACGGTAAGCGGTTATCGTTGCCCCTGATATCCAGTGTCATTACATATCAAACCTTTTGTTATTCATCATCAACTTTTGAAGAATCTTACTTAGCCTAATGTTGAGGAAACCAGGTTATAGATATTCACTGATAGAGCATCATCAAGACTAGTTGCCTGTTACAGTAAATTTCACAATGTCTCCTGACATTACAGGAGTCCTGTGACTATAACTACTTATAATTGAGTCACCGTAAGTTTATCAGAGTGTGTAAAATCTATGTTCTAATAAAAAACCGAAAAGAAAAAAATCTGACACTAAAAGCGAATTTGCTCTAAGCTTATATTTTGTACCGTGCATTCATGTTGCAAATGAAACTGATGGAATTTACACGAGTGGAGCCAGCACGTGTTTCGCGTATATTACTCTCTTCCTCTGTACACGTACACAAGCGTTAGATATTCCTAAATCTAATCTGTATCTGTTCACACCTAATGTGTTGAGGAATACCAAAAAAGTTTTACTACATCCTTATCTGATAGGCATAGATTAAGTGTTATAGAGAGGAAATCTGCCTTCATTTGTTTTTGCAAATTTGCTCGTTTCATGTAATTGAATGACGTGGTCTTCTTTCCATTCATATGTCATGTTTCTTAATCTTAATCAGCCTACCGATTGATATCATAGAAGTGTGTCTAACAGTGTGTATTCAATTAAGTATGAATGCAGCTGTGTTTGTTTTCAAAGATAAAGTATATACCTTTGGGTGAGATTTGCTTTTTCCATTTTTATAGAGGTTTTATACTCATAGTATTCACACAATAATAATGTTAAACAATAATCGAAATATCAATTCTGTTTTAAAATTAATTTTCATTTATAAATGCTTAAGATTGTATTAAAACTTAGATGAGGGATTAAATCAATGTTATTAGATTCTTAAGAACATATTTTTTATTAATTGTTTTGATTAAGCTTTTATAATATTATTTATGATTTACCTATGAGTAAATTGTTTATAATCTAACTCAACGCCTCTTAAGCTCAGATTTATGGATGATAGAAATATTATTTCTTTAATTACAATGGATTATATATTTTAGAATATTAATAAATTTTATCGGATTTAAATAATAAATTAGTAGACAGTAAAGAAACTATTTTTTTTCTATGACTACGACGAATTTATTCATCTGGGGATAACCAATAATAGTAAGAATACATTGTGAACTGTGATGTATTATTCTGGCTGTGGGATGAACGGTGGCCCGGTAGCTCGTCTGCCCACAAGGCAAAAAGAAAGTAATATTCATGTATGAAAACAAAAACATCTATGTTAGCCCTTCATTTTTTTATTGCTTAATGACGCTGAAAGTAGATCTATAGGTAGAACACAGGTAATATTGTTGATTATAAGATAAATAAAGTCCAAAAAAAACTTTACCAGATATGTGCCATTTATAAAAACACAGTTTTCGACATGCACCATGTACGATTACAAAGTAAATTACTAAAACACAGAATAAAACAGAAGTTAATCTACTTTTATAATAAACACCAAAACAAGTTTATTAAACATTTCAAAATCTTCGAACAACTGTCATTCTTATCAGTACTAAAACATCTCTGTATGTGCTAACGTTCAACACACGTAATAAACAAATGAAGGTGACGGCTGACCAACATGTAAACGGAGGTTTTGTATGCATTGGCTGACAATGAAACTATATGAAACACCGTTTGACAGTTGGCCTACCAGTCGTCATCTGCGTGAATTGGAAGTTATCGAGCCAATATTATGTAAACGTAATATCTATACTAATATTATAAAGCTGAATAGTTTGTTTGTTTGAACGCGCTAATCTCAGGAACTACTGGTCCAATTTCAAAAATTCTTTCACTGTTGGAAAGTCCATTTATCGAGGAAGGTTATAGGGTATGTTGTATCCCTCTGTGACGCAGACGAAGTTGCGCGGGTCACCTAGTAAGAAATACAAGTGAGTTATACACATAATGTTTACTTCTGAATTGTAGTTATTCTGTAACTTAAGTGTCAGGTTGTTATTTTTACGGCTCTCGAATATTTTAGACGCCGTGGGTGATCGATAAAAAATAACTTTAAATTTACTTTATGTATTCTGAACATGTGTGATGGCGACATTGCACAGGTAAGGTGTTACTTAAGTATCGATAATTTGATTTCTGTCGCGATAATACCTCGTAAATTAATATTTAATGATACATTAAATAGCATTATGTTTTAATGGTGGTCTTGCTACTTAATTATTAAATTAATTGTGTTCCCATACATTTATTATAGTCTATGTGACATATATTGTTATGTATGTACAACATTGTTGTTGATAAAACTTGTTTTCATCACAGATATTCATTATATTCATCATTGATGATATTACTAGATACATTGTACCGAAAAAAAAAAACAGTTTAAAATAATGGCTCCAATTAATAACCTATATTTAGGGTGGGCAATCTAACGTTTGCGATTTGAACTACTGTTTATTTAGAGAATGACAGCTCAAATGTCATTCAATTTGTATTCATATTTTAGTTAGAAGTTTGACATTTACGAAATGGGACGTTTTCGGTTCGCCCAATGGGCAGAAGATCGTTTGGCCGAAGATGAGCATTTTTACCGAAAAATTGTCTTTTCAGATGAAACCCATTTTCACCTCAGAGGTTATGTCAATAAGCAAAATTGTCGCATCTAGGGGTCGGAAAAACCACACGTTTTGTTTCCAAAGTTGAAGAGTATGACATGGACGACATTTGGTTTCAATAGGATGGAGCAACATGCCACACAGCCAATATGACAGTCGAACTTTTGGAAAATGCAAACTTTATATAGCCCACCCCTTACAACATAAATTGTTTCACAAAAACAGTTTCAATTTTAAGCGGTATAGAATCCATGTTTTACTTCCATGCATTTTTAACGGGTTCTTACCACGATATTTAATTAATTGAGTTGTCTCGATATTTCAACGTTGTTGCAAACGTCATGATCACGAGAAGACTGGATACTGGTCAAAAGTGCGACCCAAAAGCGAACGAGAAAGAGGGTAGACAGATTTGTTTGCTCGTAAATCGACCCGCAGTATCCAGTCTTCTCGTGATCATGACGTTTGCAACAACGTTGAAATATCGAGACAACTCAATTAATTAAATATCGTGGTAAGAACCCGTTAAAAATGCATGGAAGTATTATAGAAAGCCGCGAGTGTCTGAATAAATCCATGTTTTGCACTTCAGATGTATAATTTCTTACATATTTCATAGTTTACCCAACACGTGCGGTCACCGAGACAGTGACATAAAAACACTATCAATTTTTCACTTTAAAAGCGTTTAATTGGTGTTATTTTTACGCTTTAATCATGTCTCTATAATCTCGTCGAATAAAGAAGACTCATAAATTTGATACCAAATATATTCGTTACTTGAAGTCGTAAACAAAGATCTCGTTTTCAACAAATCACTTGACAATAATATCGTGTGATAACATTCAATATATTACGAAAGAGCCTTCCGACGTCTAAGTCACGGAACTTCGCTTCCCACGATCCATAAACTAGAGGAAGACTTAACTTTGCTACGGAACTACAACCACCATAAGTTTCGAAACATTTGTCAACTCAGTACAACTGTTGGTATATTTTTCATATGCCTACATAATATAATATGCTAAATTATGGTGCACCTGGCATTGATATTTTAATGCAATATTAAGTATCAATTACCATATTTTTACTCGGTGTTATAAATTCACTTTTTGATCGTAAACTAATCTATCTCAGGTTGTTGACCTTAGTACTTAACGTCATTTCAAGTAATTGGTAGTCATTTACTTTCACATAAGCTATTTTATTCACGGCTGAAAAATCCCCAATATTTATACCTGGCAACCAAAAAATATCTCGTAAAATCGCGGTCACATTCATGGCAACATCAGGCATAAACAACTGACTGCTCCAAACTTATTTGCATTTACACGGGCCCAGTAATTGTGCTGCGCTTCAGGGAGAACTTTAATTAAACTAAAGAGTCTTAAACTCGAGTGGATATAGACGGTGAAGTACGTAATAAGAAAAGTTTTCCTTACCCAGGTTGGTTTAGGCATAAGTTTAAATTTAGAACTGTCGCTTGGCTAGGTTTAGTGCTCATTCAGACAACAAAGGGCCACGTGTTTGGCTTTTGTTTCACTCATCCCATTGAAGAGAGAGTGAAGTTGAATAAGTTAAGAAAAATGGGAATATAGTTTTAATAAATAATAAATAGTTAAATGTGAATAATTAATTTGATTATATTCATAGAATTGGAGATTAAAAAAGGATATTAAATGTTTCACTACATATAAACATATTAGCTAGTAACATTACATTAATCCATTGTATGGTTTTAAATCTAGTTTTAAAATTCCGTTCTAAATTCAAACTGAATTCGACAGGTCGCATCAAAAATCGATACAAAAAATATTCGGTAAAAAAACCGAATAGTTTTATAACGGAGAAATCTAAGAACTCGGATAGCGTTTAAAATCGGTAACAACACTTTCGGATCAGCTGTGAAATCAATAAATCGATTTGTTAAGGTTAGATATCAATAAAAATCGTCGGTAACACTATCGATAATTTGGAATCGATTCAAATTATATTTCGAGAACTAGTTTTTTTTGTCGGTAAAATGTGGAATTTGCATTTTAGAACAATACCTTTTTTATTAATTTGGATGTTAAAAGAACAATAGATGGTATTATTGTCGAAAACAGTTATTTTATTAAACATAAAATTTAAAATCTAATACACAATGCATATTGATTGTTGCATATCTATTTTTATTGATATAATATTATTGTCTCACCTATATTCGATATCATTAATTCTTGTAAAATGTTTTCTCGAATAAGCGAAATATTGAATACAAAATCGTCCCATAATAAGTTTTATCGTTAACAAAAAAAAAAACTTTAACTCAATTTGCCTCAAATACGATTTAATTTCACCATCAATATCTTGTATTTTCTTTCACCCAAAGAAAATGCATTTTGCCGTAATACATTTTCATTGGACCAAATTTAACCTTAAGATCACAGTTGTAGCTCACACATTTAAAGACCAGTATTTACGTAATACACAGTTTCTTTATCTCCGTAATAACTCGTAGGCTTTCTAGTTAGGGACGTAGTTGATTCGCTTCATCTGATGTATGGTACTAGTTTGCTCCGGTCGACACAAATTGAAAATTATAGTCACTTGTGCCACACAAGTCGCTCTGAATTGTACTTCAACTTGTTTATGTTATGTACAATTTGTGTTATGTATGTTCGTTTATGTGTTTTGTTGTAATGAGGTGTTGTTTGTGTTTTTTGTTTAATTGAGTGAATATTAGTTAATATTCAGTTTTATAGAAAATTTAATTTGAGTAATTTTTGTTTCAATACTAGGAGATGGTGTTTTTAAAGTTCTGTAGTTCTACCTTTGGAAAATAATTTGGCAGTGTCCGTGAGCGACAGTTACCTCTTATGATTAGGTGGCCTACATGGCAATAACAAAAGATGACGAAACTAAAATCAGGAATCAATGAAATTATTAGGTAATCATGAATTTTTGAAACAAAGCCGCCAGGACAAGTCACGCTCACTACATTTATAGCAATAAAACATCATCGCTAAATTTACAACATTTTTCACCAACTCTATTAACTACAAAAAAAAAATATTCATTCTAGACTCAAAGCCAAAATACTAAACGCCTACAAAAAAAACACAAAATTTTCTCACGTAAACTTATGACATCACATTCAAGGTTAGATCAGGATAAGGCTCAAAACGTATTAAAATAGCTAGTAGTGTCCACTCGGGTCGTGACATACGAGGTTTTACTACGTGATTTCCATTTCAACTAGTTTTAAAGTGCTCACACTCGAAGGACCGTGGAAATGCGTGGAATTACTGTTCAAGTACTTGATAAAAAGACCTGTTCTGATTAGAAGTGTTTTTGTTCCAGAGCTGTTTTAAAATACGCGGAATGAAATGTTTTTTTTGTATGAAATTGAACTATGGTTTGCGTAGAAAATTCTTAAAGCAAAAACATTTATAGTAACTCCATATTTACAAGACTAAATAACAGCTTAGAGTGTGTTCAATTTTAAACAAAATCAAGTAATTTTCCATCATCATTAGTCCACACTCATCTACCTACTGCTGGCTATAGACTTCTCCCAAAGTGCTGCATTGAGCATAATCTTTTGCTCGTCTCTACCAATTTCTGTCAGTATCCTTCTCAAATCTTCACTTCATCTCGCAAGAGGCCAAACCACACTACGCTTTATTCTTAAAATTTTAAATTACCATTCACACTGAAGTTTATTTTAGGAAAAAAATGTGTGTTAGTTGCCATTATAATAACACCGCCAAAATTATTTCTACACATATTATTATGAACACAACAAGGTGAAAACAACAAGACAATGTATTCTCATAATACGTATATCTCACAATAGTGACGCCCTCACTTCATAATTTCCTGGTTCTAAATTTGTCACAGACCTTGGGGAGCAGTT
Organism: Trilocha varians; assembly: GCA_030269945.2. Taxonomy (NCBI): domain Eukaryota; kingdom Metazoa; phylum Arthropoda; class Insecta; order Lepidoptera; family Bombycidae; genus Trilocha; species Trilocha varians. The sequence goes on from AP028259.1 coordinate 4,637,987, forward strand.
TATAAAATAAATTAATTTTGTTTTAACGAACGCTTCAGACGAGCTGGAGTAATATGAAAAAAGATCCACAGCGACACAGGCTCGAAGATGTGAATCGTAATTGATCGATAGTCCGGTACTTGACTGGATGTGTTCAATTCATAACACTTGCAATACAAGTTTGATGCTTCGTTTGATACTACTAAGCTCGCTTGTGTTATACGCTGGAGAAAATCTAAAGCTAACGTTTATGCTAAATTTGTGTCATTTTATACATTAACTGTTTTCATGACTTTCAATTTCAAATGTTGTAATCACGCGCTAAACATGAAGTGCAAATGAAGAAGAGAAATTGATGCTTAGGTACTTCTCGAAAAAAATACCTAAATAAAGAAGATGTAGGATAATATTGCAATTCTTAAAATGAGGGTTAAAATTTCCTATTTAAACACTATGTATTGTTACTGGAACTATCAATAAATTTGTTTCAAACTTCGTCTGCGTCACATAAGGAAATTTTCTCACCGTTTAAACCTTCCCTGGACTTCTACGAATTTTTCAAGATTTAATATGTCAAATCGGTTCAGTCGTTCTCGAGTTTTAGCGAGACTAACGAACAGCAATTCATTTTTATATTTATTTCAAATGTGTCTAGGACTGTTCAACTCTCAACAATTAAGGATAAGTGATGTGCGGTTTGTTTATCAGAAAGCTAATAATCACACACATCTCAAATATAAACTGGCTCTAGTCATTTGAACAAGTAACTAAATCAATTAAAACGCAGCACAAAAACACAAGGACCTCAGACGCGTATATCAATTCGCACAGCACACATTAATGCCTTAAGTAAAAATATCGAATGCAACGCCCATAAACATTGGTGGCGAGGCTGCCTGTAGAATACATCAGTGACGTCAATTAGGTCGAAACCGTAAATAAATAAATGCGTACATAAAACAAAAGTCTTTGTTTACGTTTTATAAACCGTAATTCACATGGTCAGTTACTCTTTTCAATCAATTGAACTTTAAATTAGCATTGCCACTACGCCATGCCATGAACAAGTTTAGAAGTAGATCACCATTATAACAGCAAATTTCAGTAAGGAAAGTCATAAAAAAATCCGGCTAACACAAGTTTATCAATTCACAACACCAATTAGATCACGTGTTGGGAGAAATATAAGGCATTATTTCAATACTATTTCGATACGAAAATACTTCATATAATATTATGTAGGTACCTACTTCAAAACTGCTACATATTACTATTGCAAGGACACAATCCTGCGTTCTATATTTCTCTTCGTTTATCATTCGATCACAAAAGGTAAACACACAGTTTGCTTTACATATGTATTGGATATATCTACATAACTCACTTCATACATAAATCGGAAAGACATTTGAATATCTACAGTTTATTTGCTGAATAAAGCTGCGTAGATTGTTCAAAATAAAACAAATTTCAATTTTACTGTACACGAAACAATACTGTAGTTACACGTTTTCATTTCATAAAACAAATTGAAAGTGCGAACATTGGTTGTTTACGATCAGTCGTTTTTTGTTTTTTGATCTGGCAACACCGATACCTTAATTGGGGCTTTTTTTTGCGCAATCGAGAATATTGTTTTTTGTAGAATATGAAAATTTAATTTGACAACCCAAGACTAAAAATTTGTGTTTACTTAAAATATAAGTAAAATTCACAGTACATTAACAAAACAAGTTATTAAAAAATAAAAAATACTTCAAAGTTTTTAAAACCAACAACCATGATACCTTTCCGCAGCTAATTGGTCCATTACTTTTAAATATTTAGTTGTACTGAAGTTAATGACACATGAATGTTGAATCTACACTCGTAGGTGCTAATTGGTAATGGGCAGAGAATACAGAAGCTCATTATTTATTTACAAATTGTAAGTGGCCACACAATGTATGCAGGGTCTAATTGTAATATTGTAATTAGTAAAGCGAGTAAGGTTTGAGTACTACTGTAATTTACGGATGTTTTAGTGAAGCGACGAAGTGCTTTCACTAGTTAGGTATAGGATGAGGTTGTTAGAAAAGGACAAAATATTGGTGAATGATGATGATATATTTTTTTTTTTGCATCAGTGAGTATCAGATAGCGCTTGCAAATAAAGCTGACGTTATAACGCTAAAATTAGGGATACTGATTTTAATACCTAAGGTTTTATCTCATTCAAAAGATAATAGCTGTTATTGAAATATGGTAAAAACAAAAAAAATGTTTTTTTATAAGCTTTATATTAACTTGGACTGGATGTAACTATGAAAGTTCAGGTGGAATCTTGCAAGTTAAATTTGACTAACTTCCCGGTCTCCGATTGAGCTGACATTTTGCACGCAGATGTATATCGCGTGACAATGCAAAAATATGAAGGTGGTCATAGGAACTCTTGTGCTAAACAATATAGACCCGTCGTGTTTGGGCTCGTTTTACTTGTATTAGCCAACACTATTGCTATCCAGGATCTTAAAAGCTTGTATTTAAAAAGTTTTCTTAAAATATTCTTCTCAAACATAAATTAACTTGCGATCTTACACAAAACCAGAAATGCTCTATTAACAAGCAATAAATTCAATAATTTTATTTTTAGATTCGTTTTATCGAACTACTGCTGATCTCGGAATATTTCAGAATAGATAGACCGCTTGCCGGGATCTACCGATGCGATAGTCGGACATGGGTGGACGCTGACATTTTTACTGCTTGAGATAACTCCGCAAATAAATTATGAGTTTCGACTAGAAATGTAGGGTGAGCATGAATGGTTTGAAAATATTGTTGCGGTGAACTAGGGTAGGGTATTGGTATATCATTGTGGTTGATGTAACAAAAATCATTTGAACTTGGATGCTTGGCATTTGACGATGAGCTAAACATGATTTTTTTAATCTATACTAATTGGAACGAAGTTCCTTATCGCGCGTTATCGAAAGGGGGCTAGACGGAAATTCTTATGAAAAAGTTGTCACGACACTTTTTTGTTTTAGATGATTATCGCTAGATGGTGCTGTGATGAAAATCTTTTAAAACAATTCCTTATTTTGTTTTATATGATTAATGCTAGATGACGCTGCGATCAAAATATTTAACTTAACTTAAAAAAATAAAATTTTATTACAATTCCCTTACTACATAATCACAAGGAACTTCGTTCCATCCGGGTGTCCCTTGACACCACTCAAGGTTTTTTTTTTGAAGATTAAATTATATAGTTAAACATTGACAAGTAACTGAGAACAAGTTTGTTTAAAAAGTATAATTGTGTCAAAAAATGTTACGAGTAAAGTAATTGTCACAGTTACGTTGTTTTTAATTGTCTATTTCGTGTACCTACGTCAGAAGTGTGTGTACAGGCTATAAAACACTGATTCATGAATATTAATTAAATGTGTAAAAATATGTGTATATTTTGTTTATCTTTTATCTTAAATCTTAAATTTCGGTATTTAAAGTACCTACCTACATGAAAAACATGTTATTAGGTTTTCTTACAATTAGTTTTATAATTTTTGATGGCGTGTTAACTTTGAAAAGATGCAATTATTCATGTACCTAATGATTGTTTTAATTTAACATAATTTGGTTTGATTGCTATTTTATCAACATAACTGTCATTTAAGACCCAAATGGATACTTTTAAAGGACTATCACAAATATGAACAAGTAAAAATTTATAAAAAATATTCCGACTGTAATTCAACAGTATAACGTTCAACTTAGAATTTATTTTTAGATTATATCGTACATTATGAATAAAAAAGCTTACTACCTGTCGGCGCATCGTATCATATAAAATATTCACGCGACCTCGCACCTCATTTTGTATAAGGCATTCGGTGTTCTTCTAAATTCCATTAAGTTTATTGAAAATTATATAAAAAAGCTGTAAAGGGTACCTTTACTTATACTTATTTGTAAAATCGTGTAACGTAAAATGTGTAAAATAACGTAATCGTGCAACTTATTTTGGGGTTAGTACGTTTTTCATTAAAAATCCATCAAACTTTATTTTCTCGTCTCAACAAAATAATATCAATTTAAATTTTTCATAGCATTTTATTCATCCAAATTTACCGATAAAATAAGTTTTCAAACAGCACAACTCTATCGTACACTATCCGCGACAGAAAGTTAATAAAGCTTTACGACTAAATGTAAAAAACAGTTTTCGATCATTCAAAGCATTCAAAACAGGCAATGTAGAGAAAAATATACCAGACAAAATAAAAATAAAAGTATTATGCTTTAAAAAATCCACCTACGTTGTTTCTTTAAAATTTCTTAAAGTTCCAAATATTTTGAAAATAAAACCGTTTAAACAAAACCTATTTAGATACTTATCAATTAGCTATTGCATTTAAAAACCACCAATTTTTCCGTATTAAATGTGCATGAATCTCATTACAGGTTTCTTGCATAATTAAAAATAAAATTTACTAGATTTTTATACATAATAACGGAAAAAAAACCTATTTAATTTGGATTCGTGTCAAAAGTAGTTTTTGCCGATGCCGTAGGTACATATATGTTTTATTCATAAGTTTTATACATGAGAAATGTTTTTCGTTGACTATAAATTTTCAATTTTATAGCATGGAATATGATGAAATTAATAGAATTAAAATAAAAACACTTAATTCAAGGTTTCGTGTTTCCACGGTCAAAATGTAATTTAAATTATGTGAACAAATTATTTGTAGAAATATTACTGTTAGTTAGGCCAATAACCTTCTACTACATAAATAATTATAATTACCATTTTGTACTTACATTGCAATAGACATTTCTATCTCTTAATTGCATTTACATAAACGCTAAGTAATTATTGTGAAAAAGTAGAGCTTAAATATATTGTTATTCTCAAGAAAAATATATACCTAGTTGAAATTACTGTTTTCACAAAATAAGATTGTTTAAAAAAAATCACATGTTTAATATTCTTAAAATTACCACTGATATATCCTGAGACATAAAGATCAAAACTGTAAAAAATATTCCAAATTAAATTTCGCATTAAAATTCATAAAACGATCACCAAGAAACGAAAAAAACATTTGTTAAAAATACAATAAGAAAATGCTAAAATGAAAATAACATTTTCGGCCATCTTTCGAGTCGGCCGCGTGCTTCTGACACGTTGTAGGGTATCAACAAAGTGTGAAATGGCTTGGAAGTATCGTAACCTCTCCCATCCAGACATTTGGTTCCTTCCCGCTTGTTACGCTCATTATCTTACGTTTCACTTCTTTGTTGATTTAAACTTGCTTTATTTATTCAAAAAATGCTGTAATTTTATATTTATACCGCAATATACGTTTTTTCCTGTTCATTGTTAAGCTAATTTTTAAAACATAATTTAAATTAATGTGAAAATAAAAACACGATATTTCCGTAACCTTGTATTAAAATAACGGGTAATAGACTTTTTAGTGTTAATCAAAAGTTACGGAGTGTATTTACGTTTATAAACACGGGCTACTAGTACTCTATCACTTACACTATTACTAAACGGGTTCTTACCACGATTATTTTTAATTGAGCGGTACCGGCAAACGAACGAGAAAGAGGGTAGACAGATTTGTCTGCTCTTAAATGACCTACCCGCAGTTCCTCAGTCTTCCCGTGATCATGGCGCTTGAAACAGTGCTGAAATATCGGGACCGCTCAATTAAAAATAATCGTAGTAAGAACCCGTTTAGTAATAGTGTAAGTGATGTAGATAACCGCGAGTGTTTAAAGAAATTTATTACTAGTACTCTAATTTAAAAATTTTACTATAATAAATTCAAAAACTTTTTCTTTGTCAATGCGGGATCCGCGATAAATAAAAACCATAGATACAAATTACAATTGATAAATTAATGTCACTACCAATAAATAAAAATCAACAAACAAACTCTCAATTTCACAGTGTCATTAACCGCAACTCTCGAACCATACATTAATACAACAGCAACATATCAGTAATCACAACATTAGTACGTCGACGAAATATAAAATGAAATAAATGGGTAGTGACATGTCACGTAAATCATTCCCTTCGTTTCCGACGCGACTCGCTGTGTGTATCCGGTAGGGGAGTCACCCTACAGCGCGACGCCATTTTGTGAACGTTGAATAATATTAAGATGGAGACGGACGATGGATTGTGACTTAATTTGTATTGTTAAGGTCTTGATTTGTTTTGTTTTTTGGATTGTTTTTACAGCATATAAGTCATTTTGAAGTATTAACTGTGCTGCTATGTAGTTTTCGTGAACTTGAATCATTTTTTGAAATCATAACCTTTTTAAATGTAGCGTGATTTTATTTATCACATAATAATATTTTTACCTATACTTATATGAATCTCCGAATGTTCGATGATGATGTATCCGATTCGTATTTAAGAGATTCAAAAGTGTGTTGTAGATTACTATGCTGTCATTCGAGCAACAATTTAAATTAACCTTAACATGACCCTCGGCGAGTTAAAAAATAATGTTAGGAAGAAAAACCTACAATGATAATTTTGCGCATTATTATAAATTAAAATATAATTTAATCAACTTAATTATTTTTATCAAACAAACTATTTACTTAATTCAATTATCGCGCTTGTTCACGATTAACAAAAACGATGTCCCACATAATTTCAAATTAGAGATACCCTATCACCAGCGTAAGATGGTACATCACATTTTTGTTTTTCAACGCAACCATCCATCTTTTTAAATTGGTCAAGAGCGAAATAAACGAATGCTTTGCGCAGTGTTGATTAAATTAAATAGTATAGTTTATGTATGTACCAATTTAGCAATCGTGGGATATGTATGGGGGTGGTTTGTCCAAGTTGGAAGTTGTATCATGTTTTGGTGTTTTTTTATTTTGATCATCGAACACTTTTGTTATTTAATTGCGCGGGAAATTTAAATGGATGGAGCGTGTAATGTGAGAACTTTTTTTGTGTGATGATACGACCTGTAGTTGTTGTTTCTTGAAAGTCTACGGTTTTATGCTCCGAAAATACTTATTTAAAATTGGTTGAATTATTTTTTTTATTTTGTTATAAATTATTCACAGCGCTATGCTTAGGTAGATGTGTTTTGGGTATACAAATCATTTTAGTAGGTGTTACTAAAATTTATTTTGATTGTAGATGTATTTTTCTTCCCTTCTGTCACATATATACTTCAATCATTTTTACAATAAAGTCTCGATTGAGCTCGTCTGCCTACAAGGCAATTAAAAAAAGTTTCTATAGATATATTAGATCTTCCTTACCATTTTCTTATCTAAATTTATTCATATTTATCCCATCAAAATACCATTATAAGACATCATCTTCAATAACAATAACCATCATATCCGTCTAGACAACACAAAATTTACATAAGAATATTTTAAAGCAACAATTTACTAATAATTTAGGAAATTAAACTGGACTATTGTAAACATTTACATAAAATAAATAAATTAAGAACAAGTCTAAATTTGATACAAGTGCTTCCATCTAGATGAAAACGACTGAACTAAATTGCGTCAAAGCCTCTTTTACAGAATGATATTGGTTTCGAAGCTTTGTAGCGCTGTTCTCAAGTAAAGGTCTGTACTGTGAAATTTAAGGTTATGTAAAAATTTTAGGAGTCGCATAGTTACATAGGATTATAAGATTTTTATTTAGTTCGAGCTGTATGTAATTTTTCACTGAGACATTTTAGGTTATATACTGAATGTTTTCTAAGCACGTTACTAGTTATAAGGAGTTATAATTATATAATTAAAATTATTTAAAACTGCAATTGTTTCTGCATATGAAAATACTAATATTATTTTAAGTATATATTGATGTAGTTTTATGAAATTATGTTTAATTAGGTCTTTATAAAATTTCCTACATAGGTAGGTACTGTTTTACATTGTAAATGAGTGTTAACTTCAAAGCTGTTACTGAATAATGGAAATACTTGTCTTACAGTAGTGTAATAATTATAAGGTAAAAAATCTTTAATTTATACTTGACATTGAGAGGTTAAGTAACTGCAATGTATTATCGAATAGAGTATTGGTTTAGTTCCAAAATGCTACTTATGTGCACTACTTCAAGTTTTAAAAATCCCCCATAAAATTATGCAGCCTCAAAATATATATACCTAAATTAATACCTGTATGTCTTATTCTAGTCGAAAGCAAACAAGCACACGTATCCTTCAAGCTAAGTACACACAGTCACCATCTCCTTTAAAATTTTATAACATAACTTAGCACTAACCTAAAACACCCTTTATAAATTACATTCATATCAATCTAAGCCATTACGGTAGCCCCATCAACTTGGGGCAAAATAAACCCCAAATGACCTACGCCCGCCCTCGTACGGGGCCTAAGTGAGTGGCGTCAGAGATAAGGCTTACCCCGGGTTAGCCTGCGGACAGGTCGCACGTATCTCTAGATTTAATACGTTAAAAGCACCTATAATGGGGTCGCGGTCTGCCTACATTATGTGGAACTATCTGACCGTATTTTGGGAATAGTTGATGGTTTCGAGTTACGTTATGAGAAGGTTGGGTAGGTGCAACCTTTATTGTAACAGAACAAGTTTCGGACTTTTAAAATACGATACTGAATTTAGACAAAGCCTAGGGAAAGCTTGAAAGCAACCAATGCAAGGTGAGGGTGATTTAACACTGTTGAAATAGTTTTAATATTGTTGGGTTTTTTTTTTTTTTTTTTTAGTTGGAGGAAATCACCGGATCCCCGCCCGCCCCGCGGGCGGGGTATGTGGGAGTTGAACCTCACTAAAACCTCCAACCGCTCACACTCAGCGTCCGAACCCCGGCTGAGGCCAGAACCCAGCACGGGGTTATGAGGGACGGGGCGACGCGTTACGCCATCGGCATTCTTTCCCGTCACTCCGTCCCCATTGTTGGGTTATCTTTTTTTTTTTTTTCAAGAAGTGTAATTAATTAATTGTTGGGTAATCTTTTTTATTAATTAATTACACTTCTTGAAAAACATTCGATATTTAATCAAGAATATTTTACTAATCTTCTTATATATAAAAACTAGCTGCCCCACGCAACTTCGTCTGCGTCGAAAAAATAAAAAAAAAATTAGGGGTGGACTACCCCTAACATTTAGGGGGATGAAAAATAGATGTTGGCCGATTCTCATAGATACCAGATAAGCACAAAAAATTTCAACAAAATCGGTAAAGCTGTTTCGGAGGAGTTCAAGTTCGAACACCGTGACACGAGAATTTTATATATTAGATGAAACGACTGAACCGATTTGGCTTATTTTAATCTTGAAATATTCGTAGAAGTCCAGGGAAGGTTTAAACGGTGAGAAAATTTCCTTATGTGACGTAGACGAAGTTGTGTGGGCCAGCTAGTATGTTATAAAAGTTCTCAACTTATATTTTATAGAATTTGAATTGAATGATGAATAAAGTTGGACACTCGTTTTATTGAAACTATTCTTCCTATTCAGGTATCATTAACTTTGAAACTAACACTAATAAAATAATACCTATTACATTATAAAACAATTTAAATTCCAACTTGCATTTTCCAAAAATACATTTACAATCTACAAATGTTAAATATTTATATAAGACACTTATTTATGTTATATATCGCTTAATTTACATATTATTATCGCGACAGTTTTTCGGTTAGTTCTCAATAAATGATAGTATAATGTTTTAAATGAATTATTATTTACATAAACAGTCATAAACCCGGACTTAATTAGGTGATACGAATTGTTTATTAATTAAATTTATGTAATCGATATCTATGTATAAAAAGTATTTAAATGTTGGGAGTGTAGTTTTGAATTAATATTTTTAAAATATTTTCTTATATGCCTACGTGATACTGCTATGAATATTTTTTTATTTAAAATTATGAAATGAAATGAATAGTTTTTGAGCATTTATATTTTTAAATACATTTCAAATATATAATAATATATTTTTTTAAGTATTATTAAATAATGTGTACTACATTTTGTGATAGATAGATATAACAATATACTATATATACCTACTATTAATGTATTACCTGATCTCTCTATAATTATCTATTTTGTAGACAAAACTAAGTTTCAAAAACCAAATTTTATCAATTTTATCACTAATTTTGTAAATATCAACTTATATCTAAAAGTAAATTAAACATAATTTATTTTATTTGATCCTTTATTGAAATTAAGGTGTCTGTTACTAAATGTTAATAAGTACTAAAAATCAAATAAAAACATTTCAAACAACTTTAATTATGCGTACAGATTTATATTATGTGATTTAATTGGTAATTATTAAGTTTTATGAAATATTAATTTACATTTTACTAGAATTATTAAATAATATTTTATTTTTTTATGTTATAATAAAATGTGATTTATAAATGTATTCAAATTTATCCAAAAAGTATTAACTGGCTTTTTGCATCTGCCGTTTACATTTATTGTAAATATTATAAAGTATACATTAATTTTACAATTTATTTGTTGAATAAAGAATGAATAACTAAATATTATTACAATTAACAAAAAATATTTACTTCACGTTACCTACTTACTACATTCAACAAGATTATTTACGAATTTTTAACATCAACATTTTTTTTTTTAAATTTTTTTTTATTGCCATGTAGGCAGACGAGCCAACGGGCAACACATTTAAAACATTTTTAACAAAAAACAAAGAAACTACTGCATTGCAATGTTAAATTTTAATAAAAGTAGTTACTTAATGCATTTTATGAGGAACTAAAATTATAGAAAATAAAGTACAATAACAACGTTCTGTTATTAAATACATGAAAACACTACAAAATTGGTTTTGAATAACGCTGAAATACGAGACTAAAGTTTAAATTAACACAGAATAAAATTATTACGTAATAAAAATTAATATTCATAACGTACAATTTGGCAATCTAAAGAGACCGACCGTTTGCGGTTGCGGCAGCGTATTTTAATTAGCGATACATGAAAATGCTTTGAAACGGGTCGTGTGCCCGCGTTTAACGCAAAATTATAATCACAATTTCACAGTCGTGTATACGCGCCCTAAGTTTACACTCAATGTTTGTTCTGCGCCTTTGTTATTACAAATTAAAAGTTTAAAAGCTTGTTCGTGTTTCTAGAAGTTTCTAGATGCAGAGCCCGCCGTCTGTGTTTAATGCTCTTTTAGCTGTGATTTAAAAACTTCACGAACAAGACGTTAAATTTAATCTTTCGCAGACCGTGAATGCCACTTTCTTTATCGAGAATCTTCGAACGAAATTCAAAGAAACAATAATTATATATAAACGGCTGCTTCACCCACGCGTTACAGATATAATTCGCACTCGACAACCCTAATTAGGAGCTCGGGAATCTAATAAAAGATAAGTCGAAACTCATAGCAGAAGCCGCATTCATAAGGAAAAGTTTCCCAATTAAAATTCCTTTAACGAGTGCCAGCCATCCAGCTTAATAAATACAGGGCCCCTCTAATTTTCCTTTGAGAGATTTAAGCGGCATAAATTTTGCAAGCTGAAAAGAAACTCGCCAAAAGAAGAGCTTGTACATTTTTACGATGGCGAGTCCCATTCGCCCCTCGAGCGACGAGTTGTCTCCTTTAAATTAAATTTTCACTCCTAATTTGAAAGTATAATGTCATTTCACTAGAATTCCGTTATTAAAACTTTTAAATCATTCGGAAGTTTCGTTTTGAGCCGCTCCGGGGTGGGCTCTCGTGATTTTTTAATCAAAATGGGATCATTTCTAGTGATTTTTTACGAGTGCGCCATTCCGCCGGCATCAAATTGTCATTAGCCACTTGCGTATCCGATATTGCTTTTCTTTTAGTACTGTCGCGATTTTATGGAATATTTAATCTTTGGACCCTTCGCCTTGGTGCATTTTTTAAGACTAGCGTAATGGAAGTTCGGCAATTCAAATGTTTGCGAAACAACGTGTTGTTTTGCGTTTGCAAAATTGAAACAATTGGCTACTGTTCAGCAAAAAGTTTCTGTTAAAATAAATGTGTTTGTTAACATCTGCTAGTCAAAACAAAAAAGGGTTTTGACATGTTGTAAAGTGACGTAGAGTCGTCACAAAATGGTCAATAAAACTGTCTCGAGTCCTTGACACACAGACACAGTGCAGACGGTGTCTTTATAGTCCATAAACATTTTACTAGCACGACCTTGTGTAGGGTCTGCAATGAGGTCGTTGCACTCAACTTTATTGCTTTTGTACTTCCCATGAGCAATGTTATGAGCATATGTTCCAAATTTCTGTCGTAAAACACAAACATACATATTTAATACTGATCACTCTCAAACGACATCTTGTATTCCGCATGAAATGTATATAAACGTCGTTTTACCTTGTAATGTAATGTAATCTTGTAAAAAAAAAATTTCAGCTATGTGATAATGTTCACCTTCGTGTGTCACATTAGTGAGTTTAACCTCTAACAAATCTTATAGTATTGAAAAGAAGGCCTAGTTAGCTCTTTTATTTTAGAATTTAAATTAATTAACGAGGTTTAAGAAAAGTCCTGTATGAGTAGGTGATATATAACAGCCCCTCATTGCCATGGCATTGTAGAGGTTCATGTGCGGCGATGACCGCTTACCATCAGGTGGACCGTAGGCTCGTTTATCTATCTTGCAATAATAATTTAAAAAAATATATAGGATCTTAAACAGTCTTTACAGGCAGATCACAATTTGTAGTGATTACACTTCAGTTCCTTTAATTTTATCATCTATGTAAATAAATCAACCTTCAACAACCTACACAAAACATATACCTATCTATTTAAAACACGTATGAGTAATAAGTATAACATTTTAGTAACTTTTTAATTGGATAAATATTAGTCTATTGCCAGTCAAGACGCAACTTCGATCCACATGTGGGTGGATGCGTTTGGAATTTAAATATTATTAGTTAAACTATTTGGAATAAACGAATGAATCATTCTATTGAATAATTTTTGTGAGGTGATTAAAATTGAAAAAGGAAACGATTTATAATTAGACTTAGAGATTATATTCAAATGTATTGATGAGGTGGAGGCCTTCAAAGTAAGGATTCTAATATCAACGTTAGACTTTGTGAGAAAACCAGAACATTTCGTTAAATTATATGATACTGTTGTACTTTTTCGCGTAATTATATTGTGTTTTGTACACTTAATATTGTTCTATCTATCAACTACAATTTATTTAAAAGAAACTCATGAAAATTAATTTACAAATAGCACTAGATAATGACAAAAATACATAATCTATTATTACCAAAAAAATAAATTACAATTACATATTGTAAATTTTTAACCTTATATTTAAAAAAAATACTAATCTAATGATACCAGGTGACTTTAGGTGACAGGTTGACTTACCTAACTAATGCGTCTATGCAATAAATAAACCACAAAAGCAAAACCATTAAGTAACGTTAAATTTCAGAATGAGCAACAACATCCGCTAAATAGTTAACTTTTATAACAAAAACAGTTAAAATTTTACCTGAGCGAGTAAAAAAGCTAAAATGCAATACCAATTTCAATGGTTTCTTTAGAAAATCGATTGCGTCAAAATAATACACAAAGGGCTTTTGTTCGATCAATGGAAGGGTTGTTGTTCTTCCGAAAAGAATAAAAGGGTAAAAGACACCCTTTCTTTATTGTTTTTGGATAATATATTGCGCAAGGTACCGTTTCGGACTGTCATTGTGATTTTTGGTCAATACATTGTATTTCAATGACCATTTTTAAATCGAAAGAGTTTTTGGAAAACTTTTAGTTGTGAATTGACTGTTGTAGTGAGTCGAGTTGATAAAATTAAATTTAAAAATTGTCAAGCTTAAGAGTGTCAGTTGTAAGTAATGGTAAGTACCTACAATATTCATGAAAAACTTTACTATAGTAATAAAAATAAGTTTTATAGCTCAACTATAATTAAACACGCTGTATCTGTCAATAATTAAATATTAAAAATAAAAAACAAAAACACATCGTCACTTCTAAATTTAAAATCCAATCTGAGAGCAGAGCGCATCGCCTCGGCTCCGACATTCTTTCTTTTATCCAACCAAGTCTTATCCTGCACGACATAAATCGAAGCGACCCGTATAACTCTCTGCGCCCATTAAAAAGATAAACAACTTAATATAAGTATAATAATAAACAACGGGCCGTAAGATCCGACTTAGAGCCTCGTACACACCGTTCATAATTTTATTTATTCACGAAACCGTAAATATCTGTAGGAATAATTCGAAGGCTCTTTGCGGGGATTAGGGGGCGCTGCGGGCCTGAGAAAATTATATTCAGCTATAACAGTTATCATGCATCACCTGGTAGAAGCTTAATGTGCCTTTTCGCAATCTCGAGGGCGGCGGTAGAAGCTCCGCTCAAATTACTTTTTCAAAGTATTTACATGTAAATAGAGTTTGGCGTTTCAAAGTTTGAGGTGTGCACGCCTGTCTGCATCTAGATTTTGGCTTAATGTCTGTTAGTGCAGTTAGGCTAAGATATAATAGCTGAACTTATACCTTGAACTTGTTGAAATTGTGAGCACTTTGTATACCTAATTATGTTAGCTATAGCACTCAAAAGTACATGGATGTTTCTGAATTTTAATATAACAATGTGAAAAACCTGTTTTCAAGATATCTTAACAACGTACATTTAATTTTATAGAATACCATTAAATAAGTCATATATACAATTTTTTTTTTTATTTCTTTTTTTTTTTTTTAAGAAAAGGAGTTTTGTCACTTAGTGACCACGCCACTCCCATTGGTAACATACTTAATCTAACAAATCATAGTAAACTAACAAATTATAGTAAATTAACAAATTATAGAAGAATGGAACACAACATGCCACGCCGGGATAAAGGTCAGACTAGTCTGGCCCTTAGGCCCACCGCGACTAGGTGATACAGATTTTTCGCGGTAACTGATAACATACAATTAAAAAATATATTTTGGCATTGAATTTATTGGTGACAAAAATTAACTGAATTTATCGCAAACTACGTCCCATTATTTAAATTAATTAAGGTATAGTTTAAATTCAAGCAATTTTTTAAATTTAGTGGATTACCTACTTAAAATAAAAAGTGATTACTTCTCAATGATATCTTAACGCATTACATTTGACATCCAAACCACTTAGCCTATATACCGAACCAGAAACTCTTTTAGCTGTTATCGTTGAAAGAGCACGCTTCATACATAAAACCTTTATAATTATCATCCATTCTCCTTATAAACTTTCATAACGGCCTATACGTCGAGTTAACCTCTACTTTCGGGACCCCGGGGGCTGCCTCCCTAGGGCGAGTCTCCCCCTTCTTATAATGGCCGTCTAAGAAAAACGGGTGCACGGCTCGGAATAGAAAACGCTCCTTTGGAAATAGCTTCGGTGGAAAGCTGCCGATTTATGCGAGCTACGGGATACGCTCGGAAAATATCCGAGAGCGGATTTTTAATGGGCCCATTGTTTCTATTTTAAATGCGGCGTGCGAATGGAATACTTAAGCCGGGCTGTTCTTTGTTTTCTTAAGTTCGGGAAGGGATGTGACGTGCCGTCTTATCGATGGCTTTAAATTCTCGTGCTGGAATTAAATTGTAAAACGTTTTTAATTAATTGTTCCAATAAGCTTCCTATAATTTACATAAGTGGTAGATGTATTTTAATTTCAATTTGTGCACATCAAATTTTAAATCTGGAACCCAAGTTAGAGCGTTTGTTTTTAACCATAGATGAGCACAATAACAAAAAAATTTAACCCACGTTGTCCGCCTACTGCATACTACAATATTTACACCAAAAAACCCATTCAAAAGCAATGCTCTCATATGCGTCTAAACAACTATATTTAACCGGCACACGAGTTCTCTCATTAATATAAAGCAGGCTAAACACAACATGAAGCTAAATTGCCGCCTATCTCACGATTCCACGCGCGCTGCGTTTTTACAGCGTATTATAAGCGTTGATATTAGCTCAGTATTTCACTTATAATTCGCTTTTTGAAGAAGGGAGCGTGCGTGTCACTGAGACGCAGGTGGCTGGATTGTTTGACGATGAAATGTTGTGTACTAGACTTAAGGAGACAAAATATTATTGGTCTGTTTCTATTAATTTATTTATTAAGAAAGGTAGGTAAATCGCTGAAAAATCTTTTTTTTATTTTATCTTTTTGTATAAAATTGGTTTTAATTTAAGTTCAATAATAGAATGCCTAGACTTTGTTTATCAACTAACAAAGGACCATTTACACGTCCTTTAATAGTATTTATTAAATCTGGAATATATTCGAAGCTATAAGTACTATGCAAGGTCTTTAAACTTAAAAAAGTAAGGAATATTACCAAAAAACAAAACAATAGTTAAACCAACAATAAATCAATTTACTGCTAGAAAAACATTATCTACTTTCAACCAAAGATTACAACTAACGTACACATTAAAAGCTATAAAATTGAGCCATTTATTACTTTTAATATCCTAAATTTAAATACGAAACGACACCGCTCTAAGTTATTGTCTAAACTAGCATGTTTCGAAAAGCAATCATCTTGACTTTTTTCTCCGGAAGAGATAAAAATACTTGAAATAATGAACAAAGCTTTCGGCCTAAGCAAAATATATTAGTAGGCGAGTAACACATCGTTTCGGAGCTATAATGAACATGGCTCCCTCTAGCTGGGGTCATAAATCAACTCCCCCCGCGCCCCTGAAGTTCCCCTCAAAAACGCCAACCCACCCCCCTGCTAGAAATGTTTCCAATTCATCACGAGACTCCGCCCTTGACAACTCTATATGAAGATGGCTCAGGTTTGAAGTCCCCTACTTTTGTTTCTTACGAACGGTTTGACCACGTTTAAATTACTAAAATTTTAATGGGTTATTTTATGATGATGTTTTACTATGATGTTAATGATTTTGTTTGATTGCTTGTTTGTAAATTAGTTTGTAAGATATTTAATTTTCATGTTCAATTTAATTGTGCTCTTGGCAACTTTATATGAAAATCGCTTAGGTTTGAATTCCCCTACTTTTGTTTCTTACGAATGGTTTGACCAGTTTTAAATTACTAAGAATTTAATGAGTTATTTTACAAATGTATTTTACAAATATATTTTACTGTGATGTTAATGATTTGTTTGATTGCTTGTTATTGCTTACTATTGACTTGTAATATTTGAAAAAGTAGTAAGAACTTTGGACATGATATTAATAAAAACAACTTCGTAGTTAAGGGGGAAGAGAGACAAAGAAAGTTAAAAACTACAGTTATGTCTGGCGGGATGCCGACGGCAACTGTTTAAATTGATGTTTGCAGAAGTAGGTACTGTTACTTAGTAATATTGTTGTTTTAAAATTTGAAATATAAATATATTTAAAGAATTAGATAAAGTATGAAATAATATGAATACGGAATTATTATTATATACCCAAATTACCATTTTAAAACAAGACTAAAATTAAAAATTATCAGTTTATTATTAATTTTTATAACCAGTTTCACTGCTATTACCGGGCATGAGTGTCGGACTAACGTCCGGAGGTAAAACGGCCCATTACAAATCGTTTCCAAAACACTTTCAGTAATGAGTGCGATCGTAAGTTCAACTGGTAAATTACACAAATGCTATCTCAGATTGTTTAGTGCAAAGTATTGAAGCGAGCGGATTGAATTTAACTATGATTTTACCATCATATTTAGGCCTAAACTTTGTTGTGGTATTTTAGTTACGTTATAAGGTAAAGATGTAGGCAGGAGTTTTATTACTGCTATTGTAACATCTGAGTAATATAATAATATACTTTCGAATGAGCAACAAAGATGTATAATGATGACATGTGATCAGATTTTGCGTCAGTGAACATGAACCAAATAGTAGATAATTTTACCACTGTCTCTATAGGCATAATTGGCAAAATGACAACATAAAATTTAATGCAGCAATTTTTATTTACTGAATCAGATTTATTTCAGTTTCAATGCAATTTTGATATCTAATTTATTGTTTTCTCAGATTACTGAACAGATACCTATAATTTCCTATTTCTTAATTTAAATTCATTTAAAAAGATTCACATTGACATAATAAACGACAATCAGCTGATTACCTAATGATTTAGTTGAGTTTTGCAACGCCAGGTATACAGCTTCCTGCTGAGAGAATTCTCGCTTCAGTCTATAACTTGCACCGCACCACAAGACCAGCGCCAGTGCGGGACTAGTTTATTCGCAATAAAGAAAGTGGAATCCCGGGTTTCGCTCCAATTACCGGGATATACGCGGCAATCCCGTTGACGTGTAGCCGGTCCCGGGTACGGCCCGGCAATTATACATATTGCGACCCTATTCGAATATATCGTCAACGTGGCGTGACTCTCCAACTATTGGTTTTGCTTTTACTGTGGCACAGGCTTCGTGCGAAATTGCCCAATATTTATCTTGGAAAATTGTTGTGTCAATTACGTTTCAAAATGGAAGAGTTGAGCTCGTGTTGAAACGTTGTGACTGAAATTGAGTTGTGTATTTTTCTGTTGGTGCATTTTTTGGTGTTATAGTACCTATTTTATTCTAGACTTAAGCATTTATTAAAGTATCATTTGTTAAAGTCCAATATTAGGTTACTTTCTGTATTGACGACAAGGAAATCAATCTTTCCTCGCCCACGAACGTCTTCGGTGCAATTTCGATCTTCATTTATTTCACGGTCGTGTACCCGAGCGTTTCCTTAACCCCACAACGGTCGTACGAGGACAGGCAGGCCCGGTATCACACCCGGGGGACGTATACACTAGTTTTTCCAAGCATATCTTATTGCTCTTTTGTTGATACCAGGGCCGTTAGTTTCATCGTCGGGGTCACGAGAACCAAGTCCCGGCGTCTCGGCGATTTCTAGACGGTATTTTTCGTTTGTGATGTTTACTGTGTTTTGTTAGTTGTAAATCTCTTCTAATCTTAGTTTGCTCTTTATAATATAAATAACTTCGAAAAATTAGACCTTTGACTAAAAAAAAATCTATTTTTAATCTATATGAATTTTAATTACAAAACTTGATCACACAGGTACATAAGTTACGCTAATTTTGAGTGAACCAATGAATGGATAAAACCGCGATAATATTCTGTTATTCAATAAATTGCAATAGCTGATAAACAACCAAAACTGTTGGAAAGCCTTTTACAAATAAATCGAATGTCAATATATAATTAATGTAATGTTATCTTAGAGCTTTCAGTGTGCAGAAATTAATCAATTTCATTTCTATTTCGTAACGTAAATCGTGTAGGTGGATCGGTAATATAAACAATACATAAATACTGCAGACGGTTTGATGTGCATGTAAGTGTGTTTTGTAAAATACGCGTTGAATTAAGATGGAGTTTTGCGTCAATTTATTGGTACATTCTTGAGAAATTGATGAAATTAGCGTGTTAAGATTCATCAATTAATTGGTACGATGCTTACTATGTGTATGTGTATTCTGTGTGTTAGTTCTGAGTTAAATTTAAATTGAGTTTTTATTGTTTTAGGTACTATAGGCTGCATGATGAATGGAACATTTTTTGTGTGTATGACTAAACTTGAGATAATTTCACTGACGATTTTGTAATGAATTAATGAAAAGAAAAGCATGCACACATTTTCTTCTTAACAGTTGATAGCCTCGTTGCTCTTATTAGAATGAAAAATACTATAGTAATTTGCAGTTTCTTCCAAATCTAAATAAATAAACAAGCCATGCCAGAATTACCATTTAAAGCTCTTTATTATCCCTGAGACAATTATCCAGGGCTATTCTAACTAACGTTAAGATTTCGTAAAGGATTAAAACATGCAAATAAAACAAGTTACTGTTTCAACACTGAAACTCGGTGGGGAACGACCCTCCTCTTATTTATTCATCCGACTCGGAAAATTGTTGTACTGTTTACTCTGGAACGGGGGAGGTCAGAAATACGCTTCGGAAGCGACTTTTCCGATTTATTATGTAGAAAGTGCGTTTCGGTATTTTTTTGTTGCGCAACAAGGGTTAATGGTACCCGGCGGCGTTTCGGGTGTTAAGATGGATTTTATATGCAAAATATTATTTTCATAATAATATGTAACATACTGTAAAAATCCGTTAGTGCCCAGTCCTGAGCTCAGGTATCCTCTGAAGAGGAGAATAATATTTTGTAACATGTTCCTTAGTAAACTCACACTCACTGTAAAATAGGTAGGTACATATTTAAAATACTAACTGTAAAACATATATTTGCTAAAGTAACATTTTTTTTTTCTTTCTGTAATGATCATATAATTATTATATTCATCTTACTTACGTTATTGAATTTTAGTGCTTTTTAATTTGTAATGTTTAATTTAATTTATGTTCTTTTATTTTTGAAATACGTTATTTTTGTGTTTTGGAGCACATTAATTAATTAATTATATTGAATGCTGTAATCATCTGTCATGGGTATACATATTAGAAATTATTTTGTGATATGTTAAGAATGATTGTTAAATATGTCATACTCTTGATGTTTCTTAAATAAATAAATAAATAAAAACATGAACTAAATATAACAATAATATAAAACACAAATAAACAAACCTTAGAAAACAATAGTCTAGTTAAGAGCCCCATATTTTCAAGTCGGCATGTAATAAATGATCCTTAAATAATAAAACTAGTATGTAAAAACTCTAGTTTCCTACAAAATTTTCATAAAACTTTCTCCTTAAATAATATTTATATGTTTACGTAATAATCAAAACAAGAAAATTAAAAGTATACGCCTGTTATTCGACTTCAGTTAATTTTCTCAACTTCGAGGGTCTGTGGTACCTTTTATTCTCCCCTAACGCTACCCTTTTTAAGGGGATTTCTTTATGTTGTGAGAGCTCATTCATAGCATCCATCAAGACTATTCCAGCCATCGTTACGGTCTTGGGAAATGTACCGAAATCATCGCTTCACTGCCGGGCGCCGGTCGACGAGAACCGCCATATTGAAATACTTTACTAAATCTTTAATATTTTTTATTGTTTTATTAGTTGTTAGTGAAGAATGAGCTTGGACTGTTGGGTAAACTTATAGATGTATCTGAGTACCTAATTAAAAAAAACTTGAGAGGTGTCATGGGACACCCGAATAGAACGAAGTTCCTTTCGATTAAAAGATATCTTATATTTTTTTTTCCTAACGTAACGCGCGATAGGGAACGTGTTTTAAAAGATTTTGATCACAGCGCCATCTAGCGATAATCATCTAAAACAAGAAAAGTGTCGTGGCAACTTTTCGTAACATTTTTTTCCGTCTAGCCCCCTTTCAATAACGCGCGATAAGGAACTTCGTTCCAAAAATATATATTACTAACTAACAAATCACTGTTTCGAAAAGTTACTGTGCAATAACTTGTACCTATATGTTGTAAATGTTTTTTATCAAGTATAATTTTATTATTAAATTATAATTTTAGTAGGTATGCTATAAAAGAGAAAAAATAATAATTATTGACCTTCCAATTTTCCAGTCCATTTTCCTAGATAAAATTTTAGAGTTTTAACATTAAATTACACTATTCAAATGATATTACAAGTTTTGTTTCATTTCATATATGTTGGTTTTACACTGTAAATAATTTATTTCGTAATTTTCAATTACAAACAGCAGAGGTAGCTTTAGTTATACTTAGTTTGGAAACGGCGTTATTGATATAAATATTCATTTCAAAGCATATTTTACAAAGTAGATTAATTTAAAGGTCTAGTGTCCAAAAAATTTGTTTTTCTTCGCAAATAGACGCTATTTAAGCTATAAATTACGGCTAAATCACCAAAAAACTCTGCGTAGTCGTTTGACTATAATCGTTTTATTATTTAAAATTTTACAATTTGTAATTCATAAAGCCTTTTTCGTTATATAGCCGTCTTTATATTATCAACATAAATAAATTAGACATTATTTAAGCTAAATGTATAGATGTTTTAGCATCAATTTTTGGTTATTTTAGTTTCGAAATCCCTACTTATGTTATAAATGCGAAAGTAACTCTGTCTGTCTGCCTTTGAGTGTTTCTGTCTGTTACGCTTTCCCGCTTAAACCTCTCAACCGATTTTGATAAAACTTGGTACAGACAATGTTTAGACCCTGAGAATGAATATAGGCTACCTTTTAATTGAAAGTGACGCAGACGAAGTGGCGCGGACCCGATAATATTGTATATTTGTGGCGGGATGTTTTAATAAAGGCTCTATTGCGGCCACGGCTGCCGTCTCTTCGCCCCAATATTACTCGTTCAGACGACAGTCGTTAATGCCCTTTTCTGATATTACACTGAAACATTATTACGTACTTAGGAGTACCTATCTTTGTCTTATGATGTTCGATTTAATAAAATATAAGATAGGATACTCTAATGGAATTGTGGTCTATTAAATTACTGCTTTTTAATTTTGTACATTATTTATTTTCGTTAAAATTATACTTAGTATGTTACTACCACAACAATTAATAATCATTATTTTTAATCGGGTTATGTACAAGAAAATAATAATTTCAAGTCTTTCGAATTTTCTCTGATGGTTAGTTAACAACTGTTTTATTGTCATGGTTGCACTCGGTTTTAGCACTAATTTTAATTTATTGTCATATTTTTTATGCAGGAAATTGTCTAAGTTTATCATAATTTAATGCATGTAGTTTACTAAATTTTATATAGTTTATTGTGTCTCCCGACTTGTTCATAATTCTAATCAAATGTTTTAACATGGCTCGGTCTCCCGCGATACAGGTCTGACCTAGTGCGGGGATCATTTTTTTTGTAATGTGTAAAAGTGTATTTTTGGACAATCAACTTTCATTTCATTTCATCATTGTCAGTAAGGCTTATAAACACACAAAATTTTCAACGTTAACAACCTTTACATATACCTTAAAATACGCTAAAAGGGAAACGTGTGCGCAAACCAGTTAATAGAGAGATGTTATTTATAGTACTATAAAACAGCATTAGCTGCCACCGCACGTACCTAAACATTTAGTGAACCCTCGTAAATGAGGCGAACAAGCAAAATAATGTAGTGCAGGTCCTCGCAATAGCCGGCCCGCAGAACGTCGGCATTTAAGATTGGCGACTCCCTACGAAGTTAATCCGAAAATACGTGTGCTGGGTGTTTATTGACCGTCTACGTTATTTAAGAGAATTTGTTGGGCATTTTAATATGATAATAATGGATTTTTTGTAGTATGTAATGGTAGGGTTAAGCTTCCGCTTATATGGTGTTCAGCTTGACCAAGTTTTAGAAAAAAATCACCTTTGAAAATAATTACCTATCTATACGACTTCGGTATTGATTAAGATGTTAAAATACCCATTGAAAAAAATTGAAAATCAGTTTTAATTCTCATCTCTTAAGTGTTACAAGTAACAGGGTTAAAATGGCAGAAATTAACTCAAGATAGAGAAAAATGGAAAACTTTGGAGGAGGCCTTCACCTATAATAGGGGTTCCTGCGTCGAAAATTCATGATAAATAAAAGACAGAAGACGATTACATGATTTTACATTATAATTCAATTAAATTTTAATTAATATAAATGTTGTAATTTTAATTAATAAGAATTGTTATACCATTTAGATTTTTATTTGTAATTGTAAACTAATAAGGGAATAAAAGGCTTTTTTATTTTATTTTATTTAAGTGTTCACTTAAATGTCTCATTTGTCAAATGAAATGTGTAATTTATGACTAGCTGAACACCAACACAATTTCGTTTAAATTTTGCATTATACTAACAACTAATTACGCAATAAGCGCCAACTTCAGTACTAAAACAAACTTCCCCTCTTTTAATTAAAAATGCCGTTTCAAACTTTTAATCGTTTCTCAATGGGTACACGAACAGGCGAATAAATAAAAAAGAAACTTAACTTGTTACTACTTAAAAGTTAACAAGTAGAAGTGAATGGAAGTCGTGAGTACCTAATAAGGAGTATAGAGTGGAGGCTCCAGGATGGCACGTCGGCTTTATGGACCGTTAGTACTACTGAAATCAATAAAAGTACCGGAATGTACAGCACATGCGCATTGGAACACCGCAGACTGAGTCAGCTACATTTGTTTTATAGTCACTTGTATATCTATAGCAATTTTTGCTCTTGATTGTTTCAAATCGGGAAAAGAAAATTCAACTGAAAAAAAAGTTTGTAATTTTTTCCAGTTGTGGTAATTAAAAGCTACTAGGTATATGATAAGATACAGTAATTAAAAATGTATATTTTATATGAAAGTAGAAAAAAATTGACCTCAATTTTAAGACAGAAGGTGTCATAGATGGTCATAAAAATATTACATAAAAATTCTGATAACCAAAGCTGGTTTTGTTCAAAGTTAAACTTCATACTGTAACTGAATAACAAATATGGAGACTCCGTCGAATTTATTTACATAAATACAACATGAATACGTACTATGAACAGCACTTCATTATTATTAATAACTTTCGAAGACTGGCCTTAACGACTCATAGAGTTGCGGAGAGCCAAAGGAATTTGGCCACAATGGGCTAAGACTTAAGGTCGCCACGTCAGCACCAAAAAAATGTTTTAAGGAAATTATTTTGAGAATCTTTTATTTATTACACGTACTGGGCCGACGGTGAGTAAGAATAGATGGGACTTCAAGCTGTGACTAACGATCGGCTCTTTTATACAAACTTGTAACTTAACATTACTTTTAATTTATAAAGGAATGAAGACGTTTTCGATCCCGCCCACAGAAACCGGCTAATTGGGTGTTTCATTTAGAAAAAAAATATCGATACCCAAAATCCGATTAAGTTATTTATTTTCTGTCATCTAAATGGTTCGTTAAGCGTATGTGCATGTTAATTAAGTTATTTTTGTTATAAAACACGTTTTTTACATCTGAAATCTATTATCGTAAATTTAAGGAAATAATATTAAAGAAGCCACTTGGGTATTTATTGGGTAATTTAAATGTTTTTGTTGGTCACACTGCAGGACCACGTAAAAGTATCGAATAATTTGTAATACGATTCCAAATAATCTGCACTGAAATAGTTAACCTATATTTACTAGTTACAAATAAATTAAAATCTGATTAGGCCGTCTATTGGGAACAACTATGAGTTATTACCTACCTACTCGTATAATGCAACTAAACATTGAAGAAAACTTGTCTAAAAGTAGATAAAATTTATTTCTTGTTATGCGCTGCAAAAAGTTGCGCAGGTCAGCTTATCTAATAGACAGCGAGTTCGATAAAAATGTATAAATATAAAACCTGATACATTGACCTCTTTACGTCCCATAAAATTTGACGTGAACTACAGCGAAACCACAGCAAAAGGTAATTTATGAACTAAACGATTTACAACGACGATTTTACGATATTTTTATGAACTGTTCCGCCATAAAATAACGTTTTATTATTAAATCACTAGTCGGTTAACAATTTTCCGAGCATCGGCATCAGCGACAAAGCTGATATGGCTTTTAACGGCACGACAATTAATTAAAAAGGCATAAACGGCACTTTTATACTCCCGAGTGCCTATAAAGACTAACTTTTATGCGTCGTAAACGCGATTGTCTGTGGCCCAGTCGGCTTCGATACTTCGTGATTCAAATAAAACGAATGTTCCTCACTGTTTTTGGGACCTTTTAAAATGTATGTAAACACGAATTTTAAATTAATTTTATCTCTCAATTTATTAGGTTTAGTTTGCATATTTTAGATATGACATTACGTGTGTATCTATGTGTATTTAAAAAATAAAAAAAAATCATCTACGATATCGTTGACTTTAGAAAACAAATCTATACGAAGTCCGTTTTCAAAAAAATCGATTATCTTAACTTACAATTTTTGGGCTATTTTGTCGCAACTAAATCACACACACACACACACACACACAACCTGTGATATTTTAAAGCAAGTAGCATCTCTAACAATATTTCAATGACCAATGTTTTCATACAACATATTTATTCCCCCATAAATACTAAACATTCACTTTATGAAGTGAACAAACAATATTCAGTTACATGATACACGGTACACAAAAAGGAACGTCAATAAAATGGGACCAGTCGTCCAGAGCATAACACTAAATCACAAAGATACTGAGAAGAGCACAAACATCACATAAAAGCAATTCCGATCAAAAGCTTAATGTCTCAGACGACGAATAAAATAGATTTATAGTACACCCCCGGAGGAAACTTGGAATGAAAATTGTGAGATTTTTTTTTAAATAAACCATTAGAGAAAAAGTTCCGGACCGTTTGAAACGTTTTATTGTACCACTATCGGGCGCGATTGTTGACTCCATCGTTGCTTTAGTTGAAGCTAAAGGTTTATTTCAATGGAATCACCCGCAAGGTATTCAAAGGTTTTATAAATAAATGTATCGTTTATCTAACCTTGGTTTCATAGTGAAAGATTTCGACAAGTAATTTTGAATCTAATCTTTTGCAGTACATTCTGATTGTGCATTTACCTACCTAACATCTCCAGTAGATAATTTCTTAAATTTACTTTTTTGTCTATTAAAATACCTACACAAACAGAACATCAAAAAATACAATTAAAATCTCAATGAAATAAATTTAATGCATATAAATTATTAATTACAACAGAGCGATAAATTATAATTCAGTTAAATTTTAAGCAAGTCATTTAAAATGTCAAGCATCCTTTTTTGTGTCTTTATCGTTACAAAAAAAGAAACAGTTTACTGAGTTAGCTGTTAGTTCTTCTAATTTTGGCATTATTGAAAGAAAAATCGAAGATACCATTAATCAACTTTTAAAAAACATCTAATCTTTTTAGTAGGTAATAATGATATTATACTAAATATTTCCATGCACTAATAATGTCATTTATTTACCCTAATTACGTAATAAATAGTACTAACTGTATTACCGTTTGATAACTCGTTATATTTAATTGTTCCCAATAAATCGACCTGCCACATTTAGTTGCTAATGAACTCTTAATAGAAGTTATATTTCAAGTACCTAATCTCTGTATTTTAAACCACTATATTTATATGCATACATTTACAAACAAAGCTGTTATGAGAACGCACACATAAACAGCTTTCACAGATACGAGATGTTGAGATATACCTACTAATAGTACTAAAACAGTGCCAATAAATGCCATGTATGGTTAATAAAATTTCGTTAATGATGATGATGAGCAAATTCTAGTATCTGTATCTGTACCAACCAATTACTGCCCACTGTTGGGCTCAGGTCTCCTCCGGAGAGGGATTAGGCATAGTCCACCATGCTTGCCCAGCTGGATTGGGGACTTAACATATCTTCAAAGGATTTTTAGAACCCTTTTCCGATATGCAGGTTTCCTCACGATGTTTTCCTTCACCGTTTTCAGCCAGTGGTGTTGTGAAAAATTGCGCATAAATCTTTTCCACAGTTTAGATTTAGAGGTACAAGCCGGCCGGCAATGTTAGTATATTAGAAATTAATTAGTAAATTATAACGGTAAACTTCAATTCTTCATCTAGAGTAATCTAGACACTTATTCAAGTCATAATGTATACTTCTCATAATAGTAGCGCGTGGCAAAACTACCTACAACTGGCGCCATCTATTGATGATATATTTATCTGTTCACTCTGGATCTGTATCTCTGAAACGGACATTGCAGAGGTCCATGAGCGACGGTAAACGCTTACCATCAGGTGGGCCGTAGGCTCGTGTATCTATTAAGCAATAAAAAATACGCAGAATTCTCAATAGCAGATAGCAGATAAACCACATTGTTTTTGAGGGTAACCGCTTACGATCAGGTGGGCCGTTAGCTCATCTGCCTGCGTGGCAATAAAAAAAATAAATAATAACCAGTCTTCCTCTCCCGCAGTTGGAGTTGGGAGTCGGGTTGCACTAAAATATCCCACCGTGTACACTTAACAGTAATGAGCGATGACGTGACGCGTTACATACTAAGGTTTACACTAACCCCAGATATTAACAATGCCTACTTTTTAGTGTTTTTGTTTTCGTAAGTAAAACTTTTATTTACACCTTAAAAATCCTAATTCCAAGATACTAACGTGTTTCAACTTCACTTAATCAATATTATTACAAAGTACAACCTAGAATGGATAGAAATATTTAAGGTTACAACCTTTTAATTTTTAAACCTATTTAAGCACCTTTTCAAGCACATAAACTTATAATCGCGTCAAAAAGTACTAAGTTAGAAGTTTAAGGGCTTATTAACACATTTTAATGAGAAAACCACTTTGTATGTAAATAATTTTACCGTTTACGTGCCGGTATGGTTGATCAAATTTGTTGATAAAATAATTAAATTTTTAATATCGCAGTCTATTGTACAGCTTAATGTGGGAAAGGTTTCAACTTTGGTCGTTCACCTTTTTGGAAAATACAAAATAAATATATTTTTTGACTTTCAAACAACTTATTTGTAACAATTAAATTAACACCAAAATTTATGTATTTTTGTCATACAATGTTGCCTTTATGTTTATGTTGTTTTATAAAAATCATCTTTAATTTTCTCTCACGCAATTAAGTTATGAATAACAAGTGTCTCGGTATACTGTCTCAACTATATTTAAAAAGCATCGTAACACAATTTTAGACCATAAAAATAACTCCAAAAAACACATCTTCCATAAATCCCAAAGTAATCTAACCCAAAATTCGAGTCTTATAAAGAGCCTAAAACAAAAATCATCAATTACGTATACGAGCAAAATAAATACGAATAAACGTTTTTCGTAACCGATTTATTTTCGTTGTCGTACGTATTTATTCGCGAGGAGCGTTGTTCGTCAGGGGGGAGGGAACAAACACAGGAAACGGATCCGTCGAGCTTTCCCGCCGAACCGACAGAAGGGAGATTCTGTACCCTCCGAGTAGGGTGACAAAGAATATCTGGGAATGTGGTTTGATGTTTTTTGCCTCTTCAAATAGATGAGCAAAAGATCAGCTGGTAACCGTAGCTTGTGGACCTCAGTGAGCAATATTCCATTATATTTAAGTGTATATAATTTCTATATATATATATCTTAATATATAGGTACAAATCTCGTGTCTCAATGGACTCCTAAACCACTTAACCGATTATAATAAAATTTGCACACCATGTGCAGTTCGATCCAACTTGAGAGATAGGATACCTTAGATCAAGATCTGATGATGGAGCTGGAAGGTGGCCACAGGAACTCCGTCAATAAGCAAGATAACCTCATCGTGTTTGGGCTCTAATGAAGCGTCCTGATGAGTACTTTTAGAAAATTCCTGGGAACAATTCCTATACGACGCAGACGAAGTTGCGCAGGGCAGCTAGTATATATAATTTCATTTAATGCCTAGCTTAAAAAGGAACGAAAATCTCAGTTAATTATTTTTTTAAGACGAAACACAACTTATTTAAAAAGTAACACAAAACCACTCCACTCCAAATGAGACTCGCATATTTTTTTAATCACTTATAATACTAATTTGCTCTGAACTACATTGTTGTTCTTTTTCTCGAGTCTAGCGTCCTAATGAGTTGTGTTTCTATGAATTTATAATACCAATTAATGGAAAAGTTACCAATGAATATTACCAATTAATATAATAATTTAATTTTAACTGATTGAAAATTCTACCATTCTGTTTTATTTGGAAGTGTAAGTCTGATGGAAAACGACTAGGTATCTGACCTTAGCTGATATATCAAAAACCGCTGCAAGGCGCTACAAAATAAAATGATAGGTATAGATGTTTAGCGTATGTGAAACTACCTACATGCTACTTATAATCCAGAAAGAATAGTTCTAGAACGAATGGTCACCCTATTACGTCTTTCTCCTGATATATTTATATGCATTAATACCGGTTTATAGTAGCGAGATAAGCATAAATCCGACGGTAGGCGGACCGCGATGTATCTACATCCCACTTTATTGTTACACACTTTGAATTTATTTAGGAACGTTTGAATTGTCTTAGTAAAGGTAGATTTTATAAATTGGAATGTATTAGAATTACATTTTTACTTTAGTTTTTTATATTATTTGTAATAGTGTACTTAAAGTCAGTACATTGCTTTTAGTTATTCGTGTGTAAGGTTTAAAAGAATAAGATAACTCTTAAGCAGTTTCATCAATAGATACTTGACTTTACTTTGTAATCTACACAAAAACCTCCAAAGTTTTTGATATAAAATTAAAGTGTAAGAGAAAAAATATATTTGCACTGTCTTTTATTGTAGTACTAGATGACCCGCGCGATTTCGTCTGCGTCACAGAGAGATATAACATAGCCTACCTTTCTCGATAAATGAACTTTCCAACAGTGAAATAATTTTTCAAATCGAAACTGTAGTTAATGAGATTAGCGCGTTCAAACAAACAAAACAATAAACAAACTCTGCAGCTTTATAATATTAGTATAGATAAAAAGACAATGGAAAAGCTAAATTTATACATGTAAATTACAAATTATGTCTTTTAGTTTAAATAAAATTGAAACAATCTGCGTGTTTCAAAACATAAATAAAAAATCCCGTGAAATTAATATAACAAGCCCTAAAACCTATAAAACACATGCTTGCCGGAATGTTTTAAACATTTATTGAAGATATAAGGAAAGCTATTTTGATGGTACTACGGCAGTGGAAGGTTTCGGTACATTTATTTTTCTGTGACGGTTGCTAAAATACTCTACTTCAATTTTTAAAAAATATTCTAAATTCGTTATGGGTATCATATTTTCTTTTTGAATTTTTAGAGAAATTACATGGTAAACAATTTTAATTCCTAGAAATCTGTAAATGATGCGATAGATAATATTAACATCATTTGAATAAAAAAATAACTTTACAAAGCTTCGCTCTTATTAACTCCTCGCTTGTTATTTCATATTAAAAACATAATTTTACTTTAGCAAATTAATCAACACTTAATTTTAGCTAGATACATAAATATGCATTAAAATTTTCTTTGAAATTTCTTAATAAGCATAAATGAAAAAAAATTATGTCGACTGCCTTTTT
This sequence comes from Trilocha varians, assembly GCA_030269945.2. Taxonomy (NCBI): domain Eukaryota; kingdom Metazoa; phylum Arthropoda; class Insecta; order Lepidoptera; family Bombycidae; genus Trilocha; species Trilocha varians. The sequence goes on from AP028259.1 coordinate 4,669,087, forward strand.
TCTTTCTAGAGCCACCTACAAATCATTTCACTTCTCAAAGACGCCAGCAAAAGGGAGACTGAAGTAAAATATGAATTCGGAGCGACTCGGTTGTTCCGCGCACACGTTACTTGTTTATCCTTTTAAGGGAGACTTCTCATTTCACGCAACTGCTATGATTGCATTACAATCGCCAGCTTAACTTGACCCTCACTTTCTTCCTTTACTTCGCCTTAGAAATATATACTGCTGATAAGTCAGAGGTCGTCTTAAAGTGGACGAAACATTAAGCATTCCAGTAACGGCGTCTCAGGAATGAAAGCAGATTTTCGGCAACAGATTATGAGACTTAATATGTTTGTTATGTTTACTAGTTGTGTGTTGTACTCTGTGGTATTGTTGTTGTGCAATGAATATTTATCAGTTCTTAGAATCAAAAAGTACATAAAAATTACATAAAAAATCTTGACTGTTAGCTATTAGTATTCTTGTTCTTTCGCTCTTCCTTATGCCATTATTTTGGGTCAACGTAATATAACATTTTTAAAAGCCTGCGTAATTATCATATTCTCTATGTAATAATAAAAATATAGTGCAGATACTCTATCAATATCCAACCCTCAAAAATATATTTAAACTTATTTATCTAACAATACATTTTCTTTGTTTCAGGCACTACATCAGTGATACCAGTGACGTAACACCCCAAATAAATAACTGTTCAAACTAAAACCTTGTTTTATTAATGCCCTCGTTAATGCTAATATTATTCGTAGTTGAACAAGTGCGTGTTCAAGTCAAATTATTTAATAACAATTTCAAAATTTATATTTTTATTGCCTCGCTGGCTGATATGAAATTTATTGTTGCTGATAACTCAAGTTCAGCCTTGAATATCGACTATGAAAACGTTCATGAAAAAACGACTATACCTAACTTACAATAGAAATGAAGTTTGGTCAAAGAAGGACAAACAGTGATGGCAAGTTACTGTCACTCATGGACTAACTGCTATGGATAGTGCAAGAGTGAAAACTATAGTCATCCATCATGGATTTATTTCAAACTTTTTTAGACTCAGACAAATACCAACACAGTAAAAGGGGCACGAAGATGAAATAATTGAATATACAGAAATAAATTATTATGTTATCAATACAATAAATTACAAAAAGACATTCTAAGGAATCTTAGTTAAGAAAGCAAATTTAACGATGACATTATTGAATGTTATATATTTTCAAAATTCGAAGAAGCAAGTAAGGAATTATCAGGAGACCCTAAGTGTGTTATTACAAAACTATGTACGTATACGTATGTATATATACGTGAACTTCATATGAATATAATAATCATCTACTACCGTCTACCACTAAATGAATTAAAATTATTTAAATATTCTCTCGTACATTATTTAAGAGCTATCCGTGTCATATATACCTGATTTACAATATGTATGTTTTGCATATTCTGGCACAATGTCAAAGTATTTTTGGCTCGGCACCGGTTCGTGAATGCACTCGCTATTACCAAGAATATCACTATGAACTAACTTTCTGCCTAGGTTGAAAATTGTTATGTCTGTATTTTAATTCTTTACTTGCTGAAATTGGGTTAGTGGAGTGTGATAATTCTATTTGTAGACCTAAATTTATGGATAAAGTTATTGATCTTAAAGTAAAATGATTATGTTCTATATTTTGATTTTTCTAGAACTATATTAATTTAAGTACCTATATGACATTCTAAAATACATGTTTTTGTTTTTAAAAATTCATATTTTTCACAACTTTTTAATGAGTAAGAATTCACAATTCCCATGTTCTAAACGTTAAAGAGACACGTTTGTAGATAGTGGCTTCATCATTAAGAACGTCAACTGTAATCACTAACAGTCAGATGGGACGTCCGCTTAATGACGTCACTAAAAATCTATTGCCCTTGAAAAGACATTTCGCTCTACTTATACATAGCTACAAAGTTAGGAGTTTATTTAAAAACGAAAAAATAGAATAAGAAATTTCATTATTATTTTAAATTCCAACTTAAATATTCCTCTCATCAACAAATACTCCGTGATTCCATTACCGTTATGTCTTCGAAAAAAAAAAAGACCAGCAAAATTGAAAACAAGTCATTGTTATGTTATACGAAGGTTGTACGAGAAAAGGCAATCTACATGGAAGGTTCATGCCGGACGGCATAAGATGAGGAAATAAGAATTCATCCTTTCTCGCCCCCGAGGGGTTGAAGGGGGGTGGGGGGTAAGACGGACGACGCCATTCCAAAAACCCATTATACGAACACTGGAGCTGTTTTCTATCTCGGGAAGGAACCCTCCCTTTCACCCCGCACCCTTCTGGGATTCTCAACTTTGTTTATGAAAATTGCCCATTAAAGTGGCTATGAAAGTAACGGTTTTGCCACTCCTGAAATTAATAAGGAAATTGATATAGATTTTTTTGCTCATTTAGGTGAAACGTGCTAGTGGGGATATTTTAATTTGGCTGCACTATTTTATATTTTTCATAACTTTTTGAAGCAATTTGTGCTCTCTACATAGCATGCGATTATCTCTTATAGACATAGAAACAGTTTTAGTCAAAGAGTTATAACAAAAATCTCTATCTCATCATAGAATTGCGTTATTTATCTATAATCTCCCTAAGTTTCCTAAACAAATTCCAAATCATGACCGATAAGATTTATAAGGCACTCCATTTTCACCCCTACAAGATTTACAACGACATTAGAAATTAAATTAAAAAACAGAATTATTACACTTGAAGCAAAATTTAAATACACATTACTGTTCGCCCCTCTTTATTGAGAAGACTTTCTTGAGTGTTGGCATCTCTTTTTGTCTTGTGAAGACTGAGTTAGAAAGAGTGAGAGGGAAGACAAATGCGGTTGTGGCTCATAGCTCGATATAAAGAAAGATTATCCGAAGCCCCTGAGGAAGTTTGAAATTGCTATTGTAGCGAAAAGGATTATATGTTAGTGCTACGTAGCGGGTCTACGGATCTCGGGGGCCGCATTCAGAAGATTGTGCGTGGAAATTTAAAGCACGTGTATTGGATTTTTACAATGTAACTGATGAAGTTACTTGATAATAAATCTTGGGTTTAATTAAAATAAAAAAGACAATATTATTATGGTATTTTAAAAAGTATTCACATACCTTTTTGTTAAATTAAAATTCGAAGACAGTTTAGGAAATTATTGTCAAAGATCGTCAACAAAGAGACCGAAATTTGATTTTGGAATTTATCAACCAATTTCAAAGCCATAAAATTAATTACGTTTATTTCGAATAGCACAGATGAATATTTTTATTTTAAAAAGTTTAATTTCTATTAATATATTTGAATCTGTATTCTACACTACAAAGATACAACAAATTACGGTTAAAAATTATGCACAAAAGGCGAGCTTTTTTTCAAACTTCAACAGTAATTACAATTTAATTAATTAAAGAGAAATTATAAGCTCAATAACGAGCTTAAATTTCCAAATAAACAATGCGATATCGTTGCAAAGCTCAGGCAGCGCCGTTGAACCAGATTAATCCGCTTAAATCCGGGTAAATACGGGTGAAATCCGGATGGGGTCTGACTGGCGCTCGCGATACCGTTCGGCCTAGGCACAGAATACTGATACAGAAGTCAACTTCACGTATATACCTAAGTTTTGTAATCATACCAATACTTTTAAGGTTAATTATAGCAACTAAGCATCGTCTCAAAATCAAGAGAGCCGACTCTGTGTGACAGAAAGAGGTAAAGCGAAAGAAGAAAGGAACAACGCCTCAGCCTATAGGTAGGCGATAGATAACAGCCCTTCATTGCCCTGGCATTGCAGAGGTTCATGAGCGACGGTGACCGCTTACCATCAGGTGAGCCGTAGGCTCGTTTATCTATCTTGATATAAAAAAAAAGCCTGCCGTGCTTTGCTCAGTCAGTATGCTTTGTAATAATTTATATATAGCAATACCTACTCTACTCACAATATCAATGGGAACGATGAAGTGTTGTTGCAATGCATTGAGTGACATCAAGCATGTTTTGTATGTAATTTGACTTCTGATTTGTATTCTGTGGGCCGGTCTAGCGATACGGTGTTAATCCCTATTTTAAATTCTGATAAAAGCCATACCTGTAATTTACATTCTAAGCTCCATTGTTATATGAAATTGACTTTCGGGTATCTTCTCTTGAGTACCAAAATACTGTATTTATTTTTATACATTAGTTGGATCTGTCAGTATAGTTAAATTTCAAATGTTTTATTTTATTCTTAGTTATTATACTACTTAATAGTAATTTTAAATTGTCTTCATAAACATTGATCATTATCATCAAACTGTAGACGTCCACTGTTGAACATAGGGCTCCCGCAAACCACGCCACAAAGTCATAAACATTATCTACACACTACACTTTACACTATTAGTTACCAAAACAAAACACAATCGAAAAATACAGTCATCACCAAAAACAGCGAACTAAACACCGCAAATCATTAGTGTTAAAACAACATTATAAATTTAAGTGTATCTGTACCATCAGCGTTCCGAATTGGAGGGTTGCACGCTCGCATAATCCGACGAGCGTAATGGGATCGAAAATGTTACATAAATTGTCGAGACGGACTGTATGGACGATTAAAACCATTAACGTGGTCCGGGTCAACGGGACCTTACTCCCGCTCCCGGCTCAATCAACAAACCCTATTATGGTGTTAAGGCTCGACATAGGCTTTGTTTTTTGGTATAGGAATATGCGGAAAAGGAATGCAATTTACGACTATTTATATTACTAATTATTTTGTTGACTTATTATTTACATTAAATAAAAAAAACATTTAGAAAAAGTAATTTAAGAATACAATATTAAAACGGAGGGCTATTAAAGACAGAGTCTTGAACCCAAGCCAGCGGTCAGGGCTCTAGACTGAAGAACCTCCTCAAGATGCATTTCGTGAAAAGCGGTCGTCCTTTTCATTACATTAGTTATACAATGTTCACTGAAAAAATTTGGTAAGGAAGTTCCTGAGATTTTAATTGGTTTTTAGAAATTGTAAACTTTTTTCAGAACATATTATGTATATTGAAAAAACAAAAATATTGGACGGCAGGGTTGCAGCTGTCAAACTCTTTAATGGGTGACGATAACCGCTTGGAACCATTGTGCACTCGACTTCTTGGAATGAAACATTCCCCTAAAAATTTAAGAGTAGCTTCACTTTTAGCAAGTGTTCTTTCTATCCTATTAAGAATCCCTATGAACAATTGAACCTCTTTGTAAAGATTTGATACACTAGCCAGTCTTTTTGTAGAATTTGTTAGCTAAAGAGAATTTATTTAAAATTTAAATTTTGAAGAGCATTCTTGTATTTTTTGTAATGTTCAGAAAAGTGCTTTTCAACCATTTCATATTCGTTACTGTACTCCCAGCAATAAAAGCATTTTTGGGATCAACATCATTGCAGAACTCCATGAGTGACAGTAATGATCATTGGGTCTGTTAGATAGTCTGATACATAATATCTTACTGACTTATAACCCTATTTGTTATACTTTTTCCATTGTTTAAATGAAATGGGATACCCAATACTGAAACATTAGATTATTTAAAACAAATACTTAAACTCAAAAGCACGGTTCCAGCTACGTCGGCCGGTCTGTATCAGGATTCATGATAGGGCGCTCCCATACGCCCCCTTTTAGATATACGGTAACGATCGCGCCACAATACCATAGACAATAAATACGGCGTGTACGCGGCTACACACGTCGCTACAATGTTGCCAGCTTAACGACTTTATTTCTGTAAAACGAATTGAACTACAAACTGTGGTATTAGCAGACGCAGTTTTTGAAGCTGAATAAAAAATCTTAAAAATAATTTTGTGCTATTACTATAAATTTTATTATGTATTTCGAAGTGGTAGTATGCACTTTCTATGATGACAGATCGAATGAGAAAACGATCAGAAAGTTAAGTTGCTCGTAACTTCTAACACCAATGCAGTTATGTTAGAGACCTTCTAAGGCTTCGTTTGCAAAAAGAACAACATAGTAAAACCTCAAATTTGTGGAATAAGGTAACACATTTCGATCCCGACCCGCGTACGACCGGCAACAGCATTCGTATTGTTTATATCGCATTAAATTGTTACAATGTTGCCATGTTATTGCCGAAAACGTATTCTGTACGCGCAGTTGTGGGCGTAAATTGTTTCGCTAACGTTCAGTATTGTTACAGCCTAGTTTTGTTCGGTCGTAATAATTCCTGTATTTATTTGTATGTAATAATATTATATGTTCTGTGTTTTACTCCGGGAAATTGGTTCGATTGTTTGTTTGTACAATAATATATGATAATGGGGACGTTTGATTTTATTTCTTGTTAATAATGTGAAAAATATTGTTTTGTTCTAGGCTTTTGTTAGTACAAGTACTAAAAATACTTTTTTATGTAATAACAGTAAACTTAAATAAGTCACAAAATCAGCGTAGACTGCAGAAAAATCTCAACAACTAACCGAAACTGACATAAAATGTACAATGTGATCGAGAGATTAATTTATTAATTATTATTTTTTGGAACGAAGTTCCTTATCGCGCGTTGTGAAAGGGGGCTAGACGGTAAAAATTCTTACGAAAAGTTGTCACGACACTTTTTTGTTTTAAATAATTATCGCTAGATGGAGCTGTGATCAAAATCTTTTAAAACACGTTCCTTATTTTTGTTTTAGATGATTATCGCTAGATGGCGCTGTGATCAAAATCTTTTAAAACACGTTCCTTATCGCGCGTTACGTTAGGAAAAGAATATATAAGATATCTTTTAATCGAAAAGAACTTCGTTCTATTCGGGTGTCCCATAACCTCTCAAGTTTTTTTTATATCTGTTTATGTCCATAAGAATAAAAAACAATTTTAACTTTCTAACATCATTTGATTATCAAAACACCGTTTTAACAACAAACAACATTTATAGAATCATAAAATGTAATGAAATAGTTTCTCATTTCGATAATAGAGTAGTTAAGTTACTAATTATAAAATTAATTTAACTGAGCTCATTTCACTTAGTTTTCAAACTTCTCATACCCACGTTCCGAATAAACTCATTAAATAAAATAAAAGCTTTCTGACTATTACTAAATTATTCCGGTTCGCGTGACACTTCAGAATATATCAACTACATGCGTGCTACAATTTTTTTGAAATTATTCAATGAAATGGAAAAAGTATAACTTAATTCGTGTGCAGTCTGGGCAGTATTTTACGTTATTTTATGGGACAAATTGAAATTTCTTTGATGTTGTTTGATAGTAAATTAGTTTAAGTAAAATATTATGATAATTGAAATCAATAATTGTGTACACAAAAGCACGTCAATGAACTTTATTGTTTTGTAAAAAATAGATGTAATTATTTTTAGTGCTCTTGAATATTACAATTTAATAGAAAAGAAAGAAAGAAAATACGTTTATTCAGACACACAACTTACACATAACAGGAACAATATATTACTAAAAATAGATTAAAACTAAGATTGAACAATAATATAAAAGTAATAAAAAATAATTTAAAACAACAATAGACATTAATATATTTAGACATTAGATCTCCGTCTTAGTCTTCCTTTTTCAGTTAAAGTATGCAATAAAAAAAATAACCTTACCATTAAAACACATTATATTAAGTAATTCAGCAACAGTTCATTTCAATAAAAAATCTCGCAAAAGTGTTCAATACAAAATAGAGTCTACTAGCAAAACACAGTTACTAAAGTTGAAAGTAAAGGAAGACGTGTCGAATATAAAGACGTCGATACACACGATCGGATGCTGTTCGATGATGGCTTATTACAATATCAACAACACCTCGCCAACCTATCCGCAAGGCTGTGTATTCCGCCTCAATTTTATACATAGACAAAAATTTCTAGATTCACTTTTACGTAAATAAAATGTTTTTTTTTTTCTTTAATGATGTGGATCATGGTCGGATGGTGTTCTTATTCATACAATCTTTAAAAAATGCTTAGAATTGATCAAGCTTCATTTTTCATTAAATCATTTTGGTTATAAACTAAATTAACAAAAATACTTATTTAAATAGTTTTTACATTTTCCCTTTAAATTTGGATTTTGTTATTCATTAACTTGTTTCTTTCAGGGCAAAATTTGGGCAGCTTTGCATTGGTACATCGAGTTATTGCAAATTGAATAATTAAGAATTAGAAAATAATCACCTTGAAGAAAATAAAAATTGGTTGCCTGTAAAGTCGGTATACGGGCAAAAGTTTTACGTGACAACGACTCGGGCATGGTTAGCCCGCCTAAGAGCGAGAGAGACAGACATAAAAAGTGAAAGGCACGCGTGCCTCTCACTCGCTCTGTCACCCGGCAAACCAATTTATAAGACGTTGTCACGTCAAAATAAATGGTGCTGAAAAAAGTTTACCCAACTGAAGTTTAATTTGCCTCTTCATTATTGTTAGTTTCATTTTATAGATGTAAATTGAGAGTTAATAAATTGTTCCAAATTAAATTGATTACTGAAATAGCTTATCTTACTTTTACTTCCTCATTAACCTCATCATATTATTGGTCAAGATGGCCCGATGATCTGTCAAACATAGCGGAAACTCACCAGGCCTATGTTCAGCAGTAAACATCCATGAGCTGATATTTATTAAGCTGTCATCACCGCTAATCCAGTCAGTCTTAGTATATTTTATTAAGTAGCTTATTTTAGTTCTCATGTTTCTTCCAGTTATCTCAGATCATTGTAAGTAGATAGGCATTTCAAGTAACATCGTCGACCCATCTCAGTACGTTGTTACGATACTCGTAAAAGTAAAGAGTATTCAACAACTTCATATGTGTATAAACATTGAATTATTTTACACCTACATACCTACATAATTTAAAAGATTTACTAACAAAAGGTTGTAGGTCGCAACTGAGTTATTACAAGATTAAGAATACTTCTTTTAAATTTATTCCTTACCTACGATTCCGACTGCTTCTTCATTTTTAAATCCAAATTCCAAACAAGATTATAATTTTTCGAATGAATATTTTAGCATAATTGTGATTTTTAATTTGAATACCTACTTAAATGGTGAATTTATTTAAGAGATTTATTGTTCTTGAATGTAACGAGGCTATGCCAAATACAGAAGCTGTTTTGATTAAGCTAGAAAACTATTGCACAACAAATGTAGATATAATAATATGAAATTTATGTAGGTACTTTTTACGTAGTAAGGTATATTAGACACGGTAAAAGAAGACAAGAAGGAATCATAAGATAAAAGATTAAAAGACAAAAAAAAATATGGAAGATATTTTTAAGGTTCTGTCAATCTCCCCTCGGTATTCCCTGAGCGCTATGACTTGTCCTTCTTCAAACGAGGCTTGAGGAGGGTCCTTAAAGTTAGGTCGTCGGTAGCGACCCCTCATTGTCTCCTGATATTGCAGAGGTTCATGAGCGACGGTAACCACTTCCTATGAGGTGGGCCGTTGGCTCGTCTGCCTACATGGCAATAAAAAAAATAGTTATTTCTTTAACACACAACTTTATTATACAAAAACTATGTTAATTTAACGTGTAAAAACCAACGAATTACGAAGACAGAAGTTCATCGTTTCCAACCATTACAATGCCATCTTACTCATCTTAAACTTGTCTAAAACGATTTACTAAGGAAATACAGTCCCTTTTCAATAATATTCTTCGTTTCTGTATAATAAAGTCCTTGTAAAACAAACAACGGTACGATATAGACATGACCGGCGGCCCGTGAAACTATCCTCCGCTCCATTAAACACGAATATCTCTGGGCACTTCGATATAGATATTGACCACTATTGAACAATATGTAGGTATATATCTAGGGAATGTACCTATGAATTTAAGAAAGGTAATAAACTTGATTTCAAAGCAAATAATCGGAACCATTAGAGGTGGTCAAGATAGAATGAAAATTGGTAAGCTTAAAAAAATATAAAAATAACAGAAGATGTATAAATGCTAGAAAATTAAAGAATTCAAAAAACAATTAGCATCGCGCAGCAGTTCAATTAATTAAGCAAGTACCTAACTAATAAATAAAGATAATGCGGTTTCAACTGACTTTTTCAATTGATTATATTTTTTTAATGATTACTTTTTTTTATTTAAAATAGACTAACTGCGCTGGATTGTTTATGTATGTCATTCTATGCTTACTATTTTTCTATTTGAAGTTGAGCTAACTAATTCACTATTTATGCCACTCAACTTCGAGTTTCCCAGACACTAACAATATAAAATAATATTATACAAACAAAAACAAGTATAGAAAATAAGTTATTGCTTCATATAGGGCTGGCCACAAGGGAAATTTAACAATGTCCATCGTAATATTTGCATGGATGCTGACCCTTCCATCTATCGGTGTTAATATCTCCCCATTCAAATGATATTTGCATCTAATTGTAAGCCATTGTTGTCATGGGAACGGAGCCATACGAATATACTTTGTATGTACATAATTTGAAGTTATAGTTATGTTATAAAATGAGTACGAGTAACTCTTTTTGGAATAATAGAGTAAGTATTGTGTAAAATTATATTTTTACTAGCTGACTCGCGCAACTTCGTCTGCGCCGAAAAAAAAATTAGGGGTGGACTACCCCTAACATTTAGGGGATGAAAAATAGATGTTGGCCGATTCTCATAGGTACCGGATAAGCACAAAAAATTTCATCAAAATCGGTCGAGCCGTTTCGGAGGAGTTCAAGTTCGAACACCGTGACACGACAATTTTATATATTAGATGTATGGAATAAGATTATTAAATTCTAGTAAACTTGTAACAAATAAGAGAATATTTACTGTTTTACAATATAAACTAATTTCAAACACTTATCCTATAACCGAATCTTTGTCTAATAACAAAAAGTAGGTATTTTCAACATAAGACATTACAATGAAAATTAGTTGCTTCCTTGGTGAGTTTTATGTAACTTTTTTACGACAAAGAAACATACTATAGAGTGATCACCTAAAATCATAATAACACTTATGACAATCCGAAACTTACAATGCGATAACATCACACACAGGAACACGAGACTGTTCAGAAGATAGATGGTGGACTTCCTAAGACAACTGGCATGGCAGAATTAATGAATTCCACCTACCGACTAGCTTCGGAAAATACCCTGAAGTAGATATATGGAACGACAATTATAAAGAAAGTAATTTTAGTCATTGAAGCCTACACAGGCACACAGTATTGTTCAACGAGAAAAAAATTAAAAAGAGACCCTAAAAGCGTAGTCCGAGGGCCAAACGCGTAACTTCCGTTTTCCGCGGCATTGGGCACAATTTGAAATATTTTACTGCTGTTGTAACGACTTGATGGCGCTGCCGAGGGCACTTATATATCTCTTTTATCTTTTGTTGGCCCTCGCCCTTTTGCCCTCTGTGTCGGATAAAACTCTCCACTACGGAGGGAGTTTTTTGGCTCAATAGCCGATGGATTGCGAAAAAGGCTTATTTTCGACCGTTATGGTATTATTTTCGTCAAATAATGAACCGGGTTATGACTCTTTTTGTGTATTTTTCTTAGATGTTTCTTTTATTAAATACACATTGACGAGTATATTTCTGGACTTACTTTTAATCTGGGTACTATTGATCGATTGCAAAACAAATTGTAGTAACTGTACCAAATTATTATTTAATGCTATTATTTTTTGAAGTTGGCGGTAAAAATTCAATTTTTAATACTACACGAACTAAAGTAGATATAGTTTGGCACTAAACCTTACTTAGCATAATTTCCTTTAAACGAACCCTTATTTTATCTACTTCAAGCAATAATTCAGCAAACTAATCAACATAACGTCTCGTTAACTTATTTCAAATTGAAAACGAGACAAACTTAACAGCCTCAAATAACATCTTATATCACGAACACTCGAGCATTCATAAACCTATCGGTTCTTAACATAAATCTGTAGGGCGGAATGACTAAATCAAGTACTTATCTGTAATGCGATCGCGGACCCAAGACATGTTTTATTGTTTATCTTATAGAACAACTGTTTTCAGTTTACATTCCATGTTTTAGTTCACGATTCTATGTCCAGATTGAGTTGTTCAAGTTTTGCTTTATTGATTTTCGTGATGGAAATTGTCTTAGGATATTGTTGTTGTTTTGTGTAGTTTATTTGACAGGGCAATAGATAGTTTTATTGGGTTATTAAGGTGTTTAATATTGCGCAACATAGAATAAGAGCAATTAAAAGTTAGTATATTGAAATAGGTAATTGTTTTTTGAAAATTAATTAGTATGACTATCACTATCTTTATATTATTATTTTTTTGATTTACTTTACAATCTGTTACTGTTTAGAAAATAATGAACTCTTGTAAAATGAATCCCCATTTTGTGATGCTATTCAAATAAAGTTTCAGAAACCAAATACTTAGAAACCATAGTAAATAGTTATACTTAGTTTCATTAAAAATAATACTGGAGAAAATCCGACATTCAAGGAAATATTTAGAAAAGTTAATTCTAAGCCCAATTACTACGATATTCTACAATTACTTACCTATATTATAAGAGCAAATAGAATTATCACCTTCATTGATTTAACCCACAAATAGAGCGTAGGTACTATAGAACTAGAAAATAACGTAATCATTACACCAGCTTATTACAAATCTAAATAAATAATGTATGTAGGTAAATAGGTCGATTGAATCCATTGAGTATCGAGTCCTTTCATCCTTTCAGACCTCATCTACAATTCATGACTGTCGGGTCCATATTAAATATGCATTTGTTCAAGTTATTAACATCTCGAAAGACAACTTTGTACTGGTTTCCAACGCACAGTTTATTGCTAATATATTCATTATAACATACATCTTTCCCATCGTATTAAAATATATAAATAACAAGGTCTAGCCCGGTCACATAATTTAAGCCGAACAAAACGATAATTCAGGCAAAAAACGAAATATGGTCGTGTGCTTTTTTCTTTTTTTTATTTGCTGTAACGTCTTGATTAAGTAGGGACCACCTGCCCGGTCCGTTCTTTGGGACTATCGTAAATAAGTCTCGAAAAAATATTAATGTTCGTATAAAGATTATGTTGAAATACAAGTATAGGTCTATGGCCGTTTAGCTGTCATAAATCGGAAGGGTTACTCAGAAGTTGACTTTGTTTTTGCCGCATTGTTTTTGTGTGAAAACTCATTTTAAAGATGGTCTTCATTAGTAATTTAAAAATAGTTTTGAAAATGAAAATTGCTATCATTGGAGTTTTCAGGTAGCAACGCTGCGTTTTAAAAATAGTTTTGAAGGCAGATGCAAGATTTAAACCACCAAATTTAGGTACACCTAAGATACCTAAAAAACATTGTGATTACGTTAAAACAAAACGATAGTATTTTCTCTAAGCCCAAAAAAAAAAAAAAAAAGCCCAAATCCATTGTTACTAATTACGTTCAATTACAAAATATTACCAACATTACATAGTAAAGTAATTCTTTTGAAATACATCTAAAATACTGAACATTAAGATGCCATCTAACACTCAGAACACTTTGTCGGTCCCAACAAAAGACCATCAATAATAAACGTGCAAAATCGCATTTCACGTGCAAAAAACCATTTCGTATTTTTTGCACCATTGTGGTGCATCAAACTATCCCAAACCCATACCACTTCAGGTAAATAACAAAATGGCTGCCCTTTAAATCATGGCCGACACATTCCGCTTTATATCTAATCGAAAATGTATTATTCTGAGGCTCGCATCGGTACGAATTAACAATGGACAAGATATTATTACACATTGAAACATATTCGTATATTAAATCACTTTTGTATTGTGCATGAGAACTTTTATAGTGCCATGAGCATTAATGAAGCGATTTTCTCTACCGCACAATGGTTTTGGTGTCATTTTAAATTGATTTTATATTTTGTTTGACGTGCATGATTGACATGAGAGCAGTTTTAGTGTTGGGGAAACGAGCTGCTTGATGGTTTTACTGCAACGATAATTTAGTGCAGTTTGTTGTGGGTATTCGAGTAATTTTATGAGTCATTTGTTGGAGTTTAGTGCTTGAAGTTATTGGAGAGGATTTGATGGTTGTATTAGGCATTTCTGTATTTAATATAGTAAAAACTGCTACTTTAGACGTTTAAGAATTTTTTTGTTAATTTTGAAGAATAAATACGGAGTTTATTTATAGAACACAACCAACATTTCCATTTGATATATTCTATTTTAATTTTTGTTTATTTTATAATAAATGTGTAAAATGTATTCTAGTTTGTATTCGAGTGTGCTCATTTGGACTATTTGTTTAATTAAATGTAAAATAAACTTAATATTTTAGATTAGGTAATATTGAGTTATTATCTATTTATAATATTATTATATACTGAGTTTGACCAAACACAATCGTAGATTAGACTTAGAGCTTAATTTTAAAATAATATTTAGAAACGTGACAGAATAAATTGGATAAAAATTAAAACTAGGAAAGGTGAAATCATGATTATTATACGAACTAGGTCACCCGCGCAACTTCGTCTGCGTCGCAGAGGAGACAACACAGCCTATAGTCTTCCTCAATAAATGGACTATCCAACAGTGAAAGAATTTTTCAAATTGGACCATTGGTTTCTGAGACTAGCACGCTCAAACAAACTCTTCCTGTACCAACCCATTACTACCCACTGCTGAGCTCAGATCTCCTCCAAAGAGGGATTAGGCATAGTCCACCACGCTCGCCCAGTGCGGATCTTCAAAGGATTTTTAGAATCCTTCTCCGACATGCAGGTTTCCTCACGATGTTTTCCTTCACCGTTTGTAGCCAGTGGTGTTGTGAAAAATTGCACATAAATCTTTTTCACATTTAGAATTAGAGGTACAAGCCGGCCGGATTTGAACCCGCGACCTCCTTCCTATACGGAAGGAAGTGCTTCGACCACTCGGCCACCACGACTTTTGAACTGAACAAACTTTTCAGCTTTATAATATTAGTATAGGTAGTAATAGACAGCTTTGTTTATTTATTCTGATAGCCACGAAAAATGACTACGTACGAACACAAGACAGTTCTTAAAACAAGTCTTTCTTTTTGTAAGTATTTTTCGTTTGTTATTTTATTCTTATACTTTACAAATTATTTACCCAGAATTTGTCATGACTAATACCTACCTAAATGTAGTAAGTTAAACAACATATTCTAAATAAAAAAACAAGTTTAACCTATAGTAAGCTTTTAAGTTCAGCAAGATTAACTATACAAAAATGGTTTTTACTATGTTAATAACCTAGATGCAACGTAAATACGATACAAAAATGTTCAGATCTGTTCGACATTAGAGGCTGCGGAGTTGCGATCGCTTCGAAGGCTTTCACGCTAAAACATTAGTCTTCCAGATAGCGCCGCCCAGACTCCACGGTTCTCTCCCATTGGCTGTACGGAACCCGCCCAGAAACACCTACAATTATATTTATAATGCACACACTGAAATAATTTACATTTCAGCTGAATTTGCGACCGTTCTGGGTAATTGAAAATTTGTTGTATTGACCCCCGAAACTGCTTCGGGATGAGGTTTGGAAAGTTAAAATGATTGGTAGTGTTTCGGGTCTTGTTACATTTTTGTAGAGTAATTTTTATCTTGTGATGATGTTTTTTGTTGTTTTTGAACATAATTTTGTGTTTGTCTACTAATGGTTATTCTAATTAGAATACGACTCTACTGTACTTCTACTTTGGCAGCATGAAGCAAATAGTGAGATTCTTCAAATTGCTGATATGTTGTAAATGAAAAAATGTCTTTTTTCTCGTTATAAAATAAATGATCACTTTAGTTTTGATGCTACTATACTTAGTTATTAACTAAAAAATAAATTTGAATTACACTTCTAAGTAGAACCCACTCGTATCATTGAAAACATCAAGCTATTGCGAATAAGAACATGCTTACTAGTTTGCTTTTAATTGAGTAGTAAAAAACACAAATTTAAAGTGATTTTGGGAGCAGGACTTTTAGCGCACATTTCCTTTTAATATTTTAGGCATTAAAAAAGTTTTATATAGGTAAACATAAATGGTACAAAATGTATTTATTTACCTACGAATAATGAGTAACTCTTTAACAACACTATATTATAGTACCTATCTACCTACCCAATCATGAGGTGAAGAGACAAGTGTTCAACAAATATTTTAGGCTTATTCAGACACTCGCGGTTTTTTATAATATCGAGACAACTCAGTTAATTAGATATCGTGGTAAGAACCCGTTGAAAATGCATGAAAATATTTCAGAGTTTATAACTACATGCTATTTAATTTGCTGCAACCATACCTACTGTTTGATATAATCCGATTTAAAGACTTTTATCCAATAAGGAAAGTAAGACTCCACTAAAAAAATAATTTAACTGCATGATTGACTGTCCGAAGACTTAATTGAATTAAAAATAAAGGTACAATCTTAATAGTTACCGGCAGATCGATGCTCCGTAGATACAACGTAATAAAACAGATAAATAAACATATCAATACTAATAAAGTTAGTGCAGTTTAATTGGTTCCACAATATACAATTTAATTGGTCGTAAATTGGATAAGGGCTCTTAATGGGTCTTGTATTCGAGTGCACAAATCTTGCATCGGAATTAAGATTTTTCTTCACGTTGAATGTCATTGTATTACACCGATTTTGTGAAAGTCCTCTTTGATTTGCGATTTTTCATTCTTATTTTTTTATTAGGATAACAAACAGCCTCTAAACATTGATATAAAATGGAATACAGTAAGTGCTTAGCTTAAGTAGTTTTAGTTTATCTTTACTCTATTTTTTCTCCAAGTAAGCGTCTACTTTTTTTCCCTAATACTTAGTTTTTTAATTTACCTTATACAAGTGTGTTATTTGATGATATGAGGACTTTATTTTTATATTAGAAAATATAAGAAAAGATGAATAAACGCTTAAGTGCGATTTCTATAAACTTCTATAGTAGTTAAAACTAAAAGGAAAGAAATGGTATTTGAAAGACGACTTCATCTCATAAATGGTTGGTGAATAAGCAATACTTCAAGCATATCCTCAAAAATATTATGTTGGTGTAATTCGTTTCAGTGTAAAAGAGGACAAATTGTAGATGCTTTTCGTATTTATCGGATGGTCGTCTTGAATTACTTTAATGAGTTCATTAAGATATTTTAATTTACATTATAATTATACTAATAGACTTTTCGATGTAAACTAAAAGTAAAATCTTGCGAACCAACTTTCTGAAAGTAATATCTCAATGAAAATAAATTTCTAAATATATTTTCAATAGAAACGATAAATAGGTTTAGGTACTAGAGTAGTATAATACATTTTTATTTAAACCAATCTTACATCTATCTTCTTCTAATATATAAAATTCTCGTGTCACGGTGTTCGAACTTGAACTCCTCCGAAACGGCTTGACCGATTTTGTTGAATTTTTTTGTGCTTATCCGGTATCTATGAGAATCGGCCAACATCTATTTTTCATCCCCCTAAATGTTAGGGGTAGTCCACCCCTAATTTTTTTTTTATTTTTTCGACGCAGACGAAGTTGCGTGGGGCAGCTAGTATTTCTGTAAGATTCAAGTAGGTATTGTCATACTTTCATGCATTTTCAACGGGTTCTTACCACGATATTTAATTAATTGAGTTGTCTCGATATTTCAACGTTGTTGCAATCAGAAGCCGTCACCCCTTATCGAGTATGTGGAATCCAGTGCTAAACACAACAGTCACTAAGGGTTCATGTCAGAGAGTCTTGTAGATACAATGATTGTGGTGTGTCGTGATGTGAGTTCGAGTTCCAGTAGTACTATCCAAAAGCGAACGAGAAAGAGGTTAGACAGATTTGTTTGCTCTTAAATCGACCCGCAGTATCCAGACTTCTCGTGATCATGACGTTTGCAACAACGTTGAAATATCGAGACAACTCAATTAACAAAATATCGTGGTAAGAACCCGTTGAAATTGCATGAAAGTATTATAGAAAAACGCGAGTGTCTGAATAGGTATTGTCATGTTTAAGTATTGCTATAATTTCTGAAAAAAAAATAGTTGTGTTTGAATGTTTATTGTAGAAAGAATATTATGATACCTAATATTACAATTATTGTTGCGACAAGTGCAAAGGATCTCCAGCTTTCAGCATATTTAGCTTACCCATTAAGCGAGTTAAGGTCCAGGGCCAGGGTCGCTGCAGATCGATTATACTGGAAGGAGTTGGAGGAGGCCTGTGCCAAAAGACACACCGAGCTACGAGATATATTATAGTTTTAAGTTAAATTGATGAACTTTATTGCATGAACTCGGAAATAAAGGCTTTTTTATTTTATTTTATTAAGCGAGTTAGTAAAAAATACGACATACAACAGAACTTCCGCAGGACCTAACAATACACTTTTTACAAATGTTTTAAAAGTTGATATTATGTTTCAGTCCGGATATTCTTTTTTTTTATATTCTAAGCTGTCCTTTGGTTGCAACTATGGCATTTAAATGTGAATGATTGAAAAAGATCAGATTCCAGAGAAGATCAGTTTTGAGAAACTTTTCAGGGTCGAATGCCCTTTGGCACAGTTTTAAAAAATATTTTCTTTTTCAAGGATACCCACTAACTCTAAAATATAACCTACTCAAAATAAAAAGTAATGTTAACAACTGTATTTATTGTTATTACAAACTCATTCATAAACAGTTTAACCAGGTAAAGGTTAATCTACAGGTCGTAAACCCGTCGTCATCAAGAAGCCCTGCTGATGAGCAACCATAACATCAACAACATAAAGCAGATGGCGGTAATGTGTTGTTATTAAATGTTGGGTAATCTCGATTTATTTGGTTAGTTGAGACGATGACCAAGACTATCTTTCGACCAACATTCATATTCTTACTTAAAAAGATTCCTTAACATGTAGTTCCAGACGTCCATGAGCAACGGCAACTAGGTACTAATAAACTTTTTTATTTAGATACTCGCGGTTTTATATAATGTGGTGTGTCGTGATGTGAGTTCGAGTTCCAGTGGTACTACACAGAAGCGAACGAGAAAGAGGGTAGACAGATTTGTTTGCTCTTAAATCGACCCGCAGTATCCAGTCTTCTCGTGATCATGACGTTTGCAACAACGTTGAAATATCGAGACAACTCAATTAACCGCTTTCATATATTCGTTCCATTCGTTTTAGGACTTTTTTTTACGCATCAACTCCCCTCTTCGGTGTTTACCACGCGCTATGACTTGTCTTTTTAGAAACGAAGTTTGACGAGAGTTCTAAAAGGTAGGTCGTAGGTAGCGGCCCCGTATTTTCCCCTGAAATTGCAAAGGTGACACTCATAGGTGAGTGAAGGTAATCAATTTCGATGGCCCCTAGATTCTTCTGTCAATATGGTAATAATAACACTATAATGCAGGATTCTTCAAACGAGCCTTGAGGAGGGTCCTTAAAGTTAGGTCGTAGGTATTGTACTCAGTATCCCCTGACATTGCAGAGGTTCATGAGCGACGGTAACCACTTCCTATCAGGTGGGCCGTTGGCTCGTCTGCCTACATGGCAGTAAAAAAAAGATAATAATTAACACAGGTAAAATTTCGAAGGAAATTTCGAAGAAAAAAAAAGGAGTCTATTACTTAAATATATCACAAAAGATATCTTCGAAGAAACAATTTTAAAATATTATTAATATTATAAAGCTGAAGAGTTTGTTTGTTTGTTTGTTTGTTTGTTTGTTTGTTTGTTTGTTTGTTTGTTTGTTTGTTTGTTTGTTTGTTTGTTTGTTTGTTTGTTTGTTTGTTTGTTTGTTTGTTTGTTTGTTTGTTTGTTTGTTTGTTTGTTTGTTTGTTTGTTTGTTTGTTTGTTTGTTTGTTTGTTTGTTTGTTTGTTTGTTTGTTTGTTTGTTTGTTTGTTTGTTTGTTTGTTTGTTTGTTTGTTTGTTTGTTTGTTTGTTTGTTTGTTTGTTTGTTTGTTTGTTTGTTTGTTTGTTTGTTTGTTTGTTTGTTTGTTTGTTTGTTTGTTTGTTTGTTTGTTTGTTTGTTTGTTTGTTTGTTTGTTTGTTTGTTTGTTTGTTTGTTTGTTTGTTTGTTTGTTTGTTTGTTTGTTTGTTTGTTTGTTTGTTTGTTTGTTTGTTTGTTTGTTTGTTTGTTTGTTTGTTTGTTTGTTTGTTTGTTTGTTTGTTTGTTTGTTTGTTTGTTTGTTTGTTTGAACGCGCTAATCTCAGGATCTACTGGTCCGATTTCAAAAATTCTTTCACTGTTGGAAAGTCCATTTATCGAGGAAGGTTATAGGCTATATTTTATTTTCAAAAAAATTAGGGATCCGCATGAAAATATCGAATATGTAACAAAAGGTGAAAAATCGAAAACCTATTTATGCGTACGCTGCAAAAACTATTGACAATAGAACAAAATGATGTACTACGGGTTTTTAGGTCTTTTGAAAACAAACAAAAAAGTCCGCGACAGCATATATCTAACTATCATAGTTTAGTCACAATAACCACTTTTATGTTTTTAAATTTTAATATTTCGTTCCGAGATTGAATTTAACGTTAAATGAGTATCGTTATATTAACCCTTATCTAAATTAAGTATTTTGTTATCAAGAGTATTAATGTAGAATTAAATTACTTTTTGTTTTATTCCAATCGGACTTTTCGTTTAGAAGTTATTACGAGTATAAAACGCAATGAATATGTGTGGCACAGCGAGCCGCGAAAATAATAACTCGACGGCATTGCGAGTACTGTTTGAACCCCTTTATGACGCAGACGAAGTTGCGAGGGTCATCTAGTTTTAAAATAAAAGTAGGAAGAATTAAATGTCTATCTTAAAGAAAAGTGGGAAGCTCGACTCAGACTCGACTAAGTTTCTTGTATCGATCTTTCTAGTTAACGAAAATAAAATCTTCACGTCGCAACACTCTCTAGAATATTATGTGTTACCTATCTAGTAACTCCTTCTAAGGAAAAGCATATAGTCGTTTCAAACTAGTACCTACCTAATTCATGAATAACAAAAGAAACGAACAATTTTCTATTTAGTTTATAAATTGACAAAATAAGAACCATTCAATTTCAATAAATATCCTGAAATAGGACGAAAACAGAATCAACGAATAGATAACAATTTTATAAAATACATACGCTTACTTGAATTTCTATACATACCTACCTAGAGATCGTTTATCTCCCTGTTCATCAAAAAACAAACAAGTGGGAATACACGATTCAGCAATAAAGGGGTAGCCGGGAACGATTTAATCAGCCGATAAAAATTGTCAAGAACCTTCGCTAGATGGCGGCAACAGATAAAACTTGGCTCCTGCAACATATTTGTATAAATAACTCTATAATTCTTTTTCGTATGTGAGGAAAATTTCAGTAAATGATGAGTTTTATAGATCGAACGAACTGTGCTGTCTGAATTATTTAGGACTCTTTAGATTCGCCCTCATATTTTTTTTAGAATCGCCGACTAAGTTTTTATTTCGAAAGGTTAGATACTTTGTCAAGACTGCACAATTTCGGAATAAATACGATCCGTCGAAATACTAGTAGAGTCAAAAAGAAACACAGAAACACTTTATGATTTGTGAGCTACAATGACCAGTTCTCAGTCTTATTACCAGGTAGATCGTGTACCTGCATAATCATCATCGGCTCATGGACGTCCACTGCTGGACATATTATTCCTTCCCCAAATTGTGCTATCAATAACGGTCCCGTTTGCATTGTCCGATAGTACTGATCCTGCGAAACTCGTCCTCAGATGACTTGTGGAAGAACTGTTAAAATTGCGCCTCTATGTGAACGTGATGTTGATTTACAATTGCATTGTAAGTTGTCCCTCATTTGAAATTAACAAAAGACATACCTACAAGCCATAAATAAAAATTAATATAATCATTTCAAACATCGTGAGGAAACCTACATATCGGAAAAGGGTTCTAAAAATCCTTTGAAGATATGTGAAGTCGCCAATCCGCACTAGGCAAGCGTGGTGGACTATGCCTAACCCCTCTTCGGAGAAGACCTGAGCTCAGCAGTGAGCAGTAATGGGTTGTTACAGTACAGTTTTTCTTTTAAAAATTTCCGTAATAATTATGTACCTTACATGGTTACAAATTCAAAGTGGTAGAAGAATTTGTTGTGAGTTGTATCACATTCAATATTAATCAATGGCAAGCTCGTCTAGTAGAAAAAATATAATAACTAAACACGTTAATCTAAGATAAAACTATATTTGAAGATACCTACAGTTAACAAAAAAAAAACACTCACCATTAACTCCAAAAAGTTACTCAGACGCTACCTGAAACAATAAAAATACAGTTAGGTAAGTAATTAGAAAGGTTAAAAATAAAACCTTTCACAGAGTCCAGCGGCAACTCAAAGAGATTTGAAAACAAAAGTACAGTTGCATAATAAAACAAACATTACCATTTGCCGTTCAGTAATAAAATATTCGTAATATTTTCCAGTTTTATTTAGTCTCTACCCGGTCACCCCTTGAGGAACACCAAATATTTTAGTTCCAAAAAGTGTTTTTTTAAATATACTTCAGTGCGTATAATAATTGTGAACTCATTTACTGTCAGCGATAAAAAAGTAAGTCCGAAAATATGTTTTTTTAATTTATTGATAACAGCGACATCTATGAATCATACCCCTTAATTAGTTGCAACTGATTCCAGCGTGCATCGCCATCTGTGTTTGTGCGTGCGTATTACTTGCCGTTGAAGTTTGTTCGAACGCTAGTGGCAATGTAGTTACTGGCTTCGCCGTGAGATGATGTTATTTTAAATGTTTTTTCATTATTAATTTTCAAGTTGTTTGAAAGTTAATAATTATTCTTGTTTGGTAATTATTTTATTTTCTTTAATGATTAAGTTTAATTAATCAGTTTAAAAATTAAAAATTATTAAATGAACATAAATTATCATAATATTTCATTCATTAATCTAAAAAAAAACAACAAAAGTGAATAGTAAGTTAAATATTAACTTTTTTTTATTCGGTTAAAAAATAGTTGTTCAATAATTTATCTGAGTGTTTGAAACGAAAAGAGAAGGTTTTAATTTTATGGACCAACTAGGTATCAAAAGTTTGAAATAATGATCAGTATTAAAAGTTGCCCACTTCACAATGAAGGTTTTTTTGACCAACTCCAAAAAGGAAGATGGTACTGAATTACGTCTGTATCTTTTTACGGACGAGATTTGACGATTTTCTTTGTGAATCAATTTCGATGATTTGATAATTTTTGATAAAGATCTGGTGACTAGTCTTTTGTACTACTCTTAAAAAAATGGAAATCGATCGTTCTCATTTTTGTTAAACACAAATTATTTATATTAGTGACCCGGAATGTACCTACCTACACGGTACAATATAAAATGTGTCATAAAAATGCGTTTTTTCTATGTGTATCTAAATATGAATTATTCTGTAATGTTTCCCACTAAACATAAAATTAAAGGATTAAATTAAATCAGTACATGGTTCGATTCTGTGCTTTACATAGTGCGCAATTCTAAGACTTGACAAGGAACTTGCAAGCTAGATTGATATTTCAGAAGAAAAATATTTTTATTATACCTACCTACTTCTTTAAGGGTCAAAACTGGTAGGAAACTAAATAATCAAGAAGCTAATAAAAACATAGAAAAACAAACAGTAAAACAAAGATAGAAAAGAAGCAAGTGTATCGATTTCAATAGTAAAAATCCAATGAGAAAAAAGTATAGTCGATGTCAAATTGATGTTTTGTTTACATTGCAGCTATAAAATAGTTACGACGTGTTGAATAATCGCTTCCAGTTTGAGTGACCATAAATTTGTATATTTTTAAAGTCCCGCTGTTTGGAGACAATAAAAATTTAACGATGGCGAGGGTGCCCGAATAAAATCGTTATGTGTTTTAAGGTGCTAACTAGGTGGCTGTGTAGTTTTACAACATTGTTGGTTTACCAGATTTATTCACCTCTCTTAAACTCGTAAATTATAACGACATAATAATATTGCTTTTAAGTTTATAGCCTTACGAATGAGCAAATAGTTATGCGTGCTTTCCCGAAATTACGAAAATAATCTCGTGTGAAACTAATTCTGTGATGAAAGACGTATTCGTACTGTTGTTTTACGACTATGGAAGTGATAGTTACATAAATACACTATAAAAGGTTTATTATAGTAAATGAGTTATGGTATTTTACCATCGGCAGTAAATAGACAAATGCTTGTGTTATTTTCTAACCTAAAAGTTATCTATGTCGAGCTTCACCGCAATATCGGTTTCTGAACGATTAACAGAGCTAGAGGGCGTACGTGCCCTTCGGTTTTATAGCATACTTTTACGACGTCGTAAACTGGGCCGTATAATGCCTATAATCTTTTCCGGCGAGCTTCGGACTCCGACTGATAGATGGCGTTAAACACAAAAACTGAGAATCTCTGTCACCGAACCAAATGGTTAAGTTTTATTGTGTGTTTCGCTAATGTGGTGTGAAATTAATAGGTAATAATGCTTTTATGGGTACTTGTCGAGTTTATAGGGGCATAAAGCCGTGGCAGGTGAATTTTGTAGTCAATTATTTGTTTTAAGTTGACCGCAGGTTTTCTGGAGCATAGTTCCTTGGGTTTCGGGTGTTTTACAATGACGTTGAAGATAAGAGTAACTTTTATCTCGGTTACGTGATTTATTATAAACATAGAGCTAAAAGTTGTTAACTAATAGTTAAAATACTTAAATATTATAGCTTTTATTGTTTCAGAACTTATTAATAAAGTATATCCCGAAACATTCTCGTTTAAGGTTAACTATTTTGCTTGAAGAGTATTTTTATTTTGCAAAGATTTTGGGGATTATAATTAAAATAAATTGTATGAAACTACGTCAAGTAATTTAACTTCACGCATTGTTTCAGCAACAATTCTTGTCCCTTGAAACCGCATAAAGTTAAACGCGCAGAAGTATCATTATAATAAATTTTAACCAGACCATCGTCACGCCTTTTGCTACAACTTACCCCGTCTAGACTGAAACTATTTCTATATTACCCTCAATTACTATTTCTATATGTCTCTTTCTGGCCTATGTGGTATGTGGTATGTGAGAAAGGGATAGCGTGTGTTACTGAAGGGTGGACCGCTGAAATCCAGCCGATTTTCCATGCAATTGAATAAAATACGTTACGGTGTGTTGACGTCGCATGGGATTTTTGGCGTAGTTTTTGCTCGTTCTATGTTTTAGAGCTTCCTGACTTCGTTCGTTAGAGTTCTGTTGCTTCCGTCTTTTGTTTTGTAGAAGATGTTTGTCTGAAGGCATTTCATAGTAAATGGCAAAGGAAGTTTCGGGAAGGAAAAAAATGGAGTTGAATTGTATATAGTAATGTATGTTGTACTTATCAGAAAATGCTTATGTAATCTCAAGTGAATAATATAAAATCAGTAAAAATTGAGTTCTTATTAGAAATTAGTATATTCTAATACAATACTTTTATTTCTGAAGTGAACCTCTTTAAACGAGGTTTAACAATAGTTATGTCGATACTCGAAAAAGTCGTTTTTCACAGGAAGCTAATAATAAAGATTTTTTTCAACACACTGAAATATAGATCATTTGTACGCCTCTTTACGACCTAGTAAATAAAGTTAAGTTACAAGAAACACCTAAGTTAGAAAAGTTGCAAGTTATAGATGTTATTAAAATGTTTAACGTGAGTTTGTCGACATAAAGAGGCAGTTTATAACTCTCTATTGTATTAAGTTTAGCGAATTAGGTGCGAGGGATTTAAAGTTTATTTATTTTGAGAATGAGGCTCGTATTACCTATTTTATTTTAGTAGTTTTCTTATAAGGAGTTGAGTAGGTATCTAAGCGTGAACAAACGTGTCACGTGATCAAATATTCTCTTTTACCCAGCAGACTTTTCGAAATATAACGATTTATACAGATATTTTCTGTCATATTCGTTTTTGAAAAATTTAAGACCATTTTTCTTGTTACCACTTTCCTTAACTAACTGTAGGTGTGTACGTACATATGCAACATGAAAATTTTCTATGAATTTATTTTAAACCATTTTTTACACTGATACCTACAATTAAACATTCCACTCATTCGATAACATTACTAAATAAACACACTATTTTCGTGACGAAACATTACAAAGCTCTAACAGCGTAAAAGCGAATAGGATGTTTCACACCGCGCAACTGTTAAATTTTATTAAAATTAAAACAAAAGCACTTGATAGCACGAAAATACATGTAAAGCCGGAGGGTTGAAATGTGCCTGAATTTTCAGTAATGGCGCCTAAAACTGCCTCCCACGGCCGTTCCGGAGCGGAATTTGCATTATCGCGATATTAATGTGATGCTAACACAAAAACGCCATAGGCTGTATGGAATATCGATGTTGGCGCCCAGTGCTAGTCGATTACTTAGATAGGCTACTCTGTGATAATGAGGAAAACGTGTAACTTTGAAACTAAATTATTATATTTCGATAAACATAGGAGATTTGGTGATATATTAATTGTTGTAGATGTTGGAGTCTCTCCGCTGCTCGGCGTTTCACAGGCATCTTTCAAAGTGGTTAGAGTAGTGTCTTTAAAGGTAAGTAGAATAGGTATCGACCTTACAATGGCTTTGCAGAAGCCATAAGTGACGGTAACTACTTACAATCTGATGGCCTGTTGGCTCGTCTGCTTAGGTGTCAATAAAAAAATGAATAAGTAAGGATAAGCCTTAGTGTTGCCCAAATTCAGTCTTGGTCTTGCAGTCTTGGTCTTGTTCTTGCGTTTTTGCAAGACCAAGACCAAGAACAAGACCGCGTATTTTTTGCAAGACGCAAGACCAAGACTGACCTTGCAAGACTTGAGCAAGAACAAGACTAAACCTGCAAGACTCTTGCGTCTTGCAGCTAGGACTTATTAGAGGATTATAGAGGCGCTATTTCACGGAGTAGTTAGGTTTAACAGTCGGTGTATAGGTACGCTTAGGAATTCTATGAGACGCAAAAAACTGTATCAAAGAATTTGAAAAACTGGACCTATGCGCATTACGACTAATACCATAAACATACCTACATAGCGAATAAAAAAATACCCATTAAAATTAAATTGAGTGCATGCATAGTTATGTTTTAACCATCGGCACTTTGATAATGCGACATCAAAGGTTTTGTCCTTACTTCTCAAAGAAATTTGCCGCATTTCGGAAGTACATGGTTATGATACACGCGCCGACGGCTTCTTTTGAAATCATATACAACAATCGTTGCCGCCGCGCCGAAATCACAACATTTGGCACTATTATTGAAATAAATGATAAATCGTAAAACTCTTTTATTAAATTTCATATAAGTTGAGGGTTCAATCTCTTTCTAGACACATGTTGTTCTTTAAAATACAAGTCAAGTTATTGTAATTAATTTGTTTTTTTACATGTTTTAGCAAATGTACGCTTATAAATGTTTAGAAACAGTTACTTCCATGGAAAACGACATATGTATACCTAGGTCAGTTGATTTTTCGAATTTCTTATCAAATCCTCAGTTATTTATTAATCTGCTTAATCTTTACTAGGGCTATGTTAATTAAAGCTCACAATGTTTCAATTGTAATACGTTTTTCTAAGATTTAAAGTAAACTTTAATAAATAGTAATAGACTAATAGGTAATTGCAAGACCTGCAAGACTCTTGCTGCAAGACCAAGACCAAGACTGGGAGCGCAAGACCAAGACCAAGACCAAGACCAGGTGTATTGGCGCAAGACCAAGACCAAGACTGGCTAAGTCTCGTCTTGTTCTTGCATTTGGGCAACACTAATAAGCCTTGATAGGTAGCCCACTCTTAGCGCAGGTAGTTTTGAGTCGACAATCTAGAGAGATTATATTTGGGGTGTGATTTGTAGGCATCGGTTTTAATATAACTAGGTACCTACTAGTGGCACTATGATTACGTTTTATAATGTAATATTACATTTTTAGTGTCAAAGGAACATTTCATATTACCTATAGTTTAAAGAGTCAATTCCGAAATCTGCTAAAATAAACATCTCAAACCTCCTCAGATCTAGGAAAAGAACGATATCCTTTTTATTCTTTTAGGAAAACATACAAAGTAAACGCACACAAGATAATTGTTAAGCCCATGAACCTTGGCACATGAGTCCGAAGAAAGTTTACAACTCGTTTGAAGATAGCGGTCGGAAACGTACACAAGGGAAATATAAAGAGCCTACGGACATTCTGCTTATTTCTGTGCCGTAATAACGTTGAAGAAAATATACACCCTGTGTAACTTGATCATTAGTGTTACTGATAAGCACCGGTGGAAGTGATAAATAGAACTATAGGGAATAGTAACATGGACATTTTTTTTATTAAAAAAAATATTTTACACACACAAAGTTATTTTTAAATTGTGTTTTACATAAGTTATAGATTGTAATTATTTTACTCAAGAACAGCATATTGTAATATTTTGAAAAAACAAATTCAAAAACAGAATTATTATGTTCATGTTTCGTATTCAGAATTATAATTTGTATCATCATAGTCGGTAGTCGTTAAAGTAGAACTACAGTTGCCTATTCTCAAATTTCATTAGCACCTCTTTTGTAATTTACATTAGAAATGTGTACTCACGTACCCAGACACCCACACAAATGCAAACAAAGGTATCTCGAACAGCAAAGAACCGTCCGAGTACGTCGTTATTTTAATACCCTTATCAAAAAACAAGGCACATTACAAAATGGCCGCCATTTTCATGAGTTTGCGCGGGAAAACGTTCGTGAGCCAGCCTGGAAAATTATAACAAAAGGCATCTACCGCTATCTTTCTAATTATAGTAAATCACCTTGCTACAGGCGAGATAAGACTACACGTGCCATGTCTAAAAGTCTTAAGTGCTGGTGCGAATCGCGCACTTATGACGTTATTGTATTAGAACAAAACACTTCTACTGCACTCAGATTTAAAACGGCGTAAGTGCTAACACGTTCGGGCGAGTTGAGCCGTTTTTATGGAAAGGGAATTAAGCCTATTTTGTTACACTTTAGGTTCCTAGTTTAGTCTGTTTGGTATTGTTATTAGGACCTTTTGGTTCTGGTTACTTGCATCGTTCGATGAGCGGACCCTCTCGCCGAGTACAATCGCGACGAAAAGTATCCTGTATTGTATTTTGTAAGAATTCTTTCAAGTAAGGTAGTGAGAAAATGGCAGATAAAATGTGAGCACAGGTGAGACCGGAATGTATAACTTCCACTGTTTTAAAAGAATATTACTTTTACAGTAGTAAAATAATGAACTCAGTATTTTAAATTTCAATTTGCTTTATCTGTTTTAAATGATCTTTTGTGTTGCATCTTCTCACATGTAAGATTATTTTTGTTTATTTTAAGCATTACAGTTTAAGTACCTATAAACAAAAACTAGACGTGGTACACTTACATAGAAATGTAAAATAAAATCAGTGAACGTTAGAAAAGGCTTAACCGAATATGTGATGAAGGAAGTGATGCGAATGAAAGCGAAAATTTCAAAATAATTTAAGTTATTTTACAACACAGTAGTAAAAGCTTTTTTAACCATTTAATCTATACTCACATTATAAAGAGGAAAGTTTTGATTGAAGAGACAGACGTCTCGAATACACTCCGAAACTACTGGTCCGATTTCAAAAAATCTTTCAGTTTTAGAAAGTTCATTTATCGAGGAAGGCTAAAGGATATATTTTAGTTCCCTTTGTGATGCAGACGAAGTTTTTCGGGTCAGCTAGTTCTTAAATATTTTGGACGGCTTTCCATCGAAATATCGAACCGAATGACTTAAGTTCAGTTCAAGCGTGGTCGTAACTCACCGGGGGTAGTAACGCGCAGGGTTGGAGCCTTAAATTGCGCCCGCAGCACGGTGCCACTATCTGCCACGTAATATCGTCCAATTAAATTTGCAAGCAATTTATGGGCATGCATATTACATGTAGTTTGTTTGTTTAAGTGCCATTTGTAGTCTGTTAAAGTTAGATTTACGATTCTTGTGATAGTTCGTTGAAGACATAATATAATTGAGAATTTAATTGTTCTTGATGAAACTTTGTTAGATAAATTTATTTAAAAAAAAATATTGAAAATAGTTTAAGTCGTTGAACATGTGTTTTATAGAGTTAACTAGGTGACCCGCGCAACTTCGTCTGCGTTACAAAGGGGTTCAAAAATTGTAGCTTATGTGTTATTCTGATGTATAAGCTATATTGTGGTAAAGTTTCATTCAAATCCATTCAGTAGTTTTTACGTCAAAGAGTAACAAACATCCATACATCCATATTTACAAACTTTCGCCTTTATAATATATACATTTTATTTTATATTGTATTAGATGTCGAAACTTAGAGTTTACACTCACAACATCCAGAGCTTCATGGGTCATTTTACGATAAGTAAGTAAATATTGCTAATGCACTCGGTCAGTAATATAAGGGTTAACTAAAACTCCATTAACTATTTTATAATTTTGCAATTTTTGTTTGAGAATACTTATCTCATAAATCATAGAACAGAAACATCGAGGAGAGAAACTCATATTCATCTGTCAAAATTTTACAACAACCAACCAGTATCAAAATTCAATGACCTAAATTGATGTACGCATCTTCTTTAGGATATATTTTAGTAACGGTATATTGTAGATAAACACGATCAATCCAAACCATACCTTGAACAAATATAGAGACAATAAAACATCTGTAAACGTTCTAATTTCAATTTGTTTCAGCCATAATTGAAATTGATCCAATAAGACTAGAATCTGCTTCGGTACGCTAGTTCAACCAATACACTCGACACGGCAAAAAACCGCAACGCTCGTCAAATTATTACCACCATCTCAATAGGAAAAGGACAATTCGACCGTTTCTTTCAATATTCCTGTATTTCCCTCGGAAAACGTAATCGACCGAGGACAGTAATATTACATTTTGTTATATAATAACGATTTTCCTTCCCAATAGCAATTCGTCGTTATTGGACGTAAAGTAAGAACGAACGGTGGCTTCAGTTGAAACGAACATAGGTAATAATAATATAGTTATTGTTATATCTACCCTTAACCTAACCTCGGGCTGGGATCGAGGGTCGTACGAGTGTACGCAGTTTTACGATTTACATTGCGTGCTCGGTAGAAGAGGGCCTGATTGTATTGTTAAGTTGCAGGTCGATGGTCGTTTGTTTCAGCAATGCGTTGTTCAAGTGTTGAGCTCGAAGAACGGGAGGTAGGTTCGTGCGTTCCGACCTGGCTTCTATCTGCAAAATCAATGTGGCCATTAGCAAGTTTTCGCGCAGTCGCAAAACGCTGCCGGATCGCTACCGGTCAGAAGTTACTGGAGTTCAGATGGAACTTTCTATGCAGATGCGACGTTTTACAGCCAGAAAGATCAGTTTCATCGTAACTGATAGATAAAATGAAAACTGCGGAGATATGAAAATTTAGCGTCTTATTTCTTAATAGTTACGAATCGCTTCTTTTAGAAAATTTTGAGTAATTTTAGTTGATACTATAGTGTCGATTATGGATGGTAAAATCTTCATGAGTTTCACGTAAAACGGTAATTAGAAATTTCACATTAGAATTATTGAGAATTTTTGGTACAGTTAAATTTCTAGGAAAAGGCTTTTAATCTATATAAAATAAATAAGGGATTATAATCCTTCAGACGAAGTTTCTCGAATCAGCTAGTGCTTTCTAAGACAAATTTTTGGGAATTTCCAATAAGCCGTTTCATTAATTAAAATGAGATCAAAACTAGTTTAAAGCGTCTCAGAATATTCAGATTGTGCCCAATTTTTTGGTCAACAGTATTCGATTTTCTTGTCTTTTTGTTTCTATTTAAAACATAATGATTTGAATGCGACAATAATAATAGAACGCGTTGTGGAAGACACGTTGTTTTTGCCGATAAATATGATAATACAGCGTATTCACAAATTCCTCGCGTCTCAATTTTCTTGTTTGCGTTTTCACGTGATGTTATACTTATCTGACTTTTGCATATTGTTTGATCACTGTATATTTCATGAAATGTATTGTGCTGCGTTGTCGTAATTTATTTGTGTAGATACATCGTTTTCTTTGTTTGTATGAGGCATTCTTCAGATGTTAAATTTACTAAGAAAAATAAGTTTATGTTAAAAATAGTTTTGTATTAATCCTTACAGTTATTGAAATGTATTTCACATTAGCGACGTGAAATAACATTATATAGGTGTTTACCTCATTCGTCTGTGATGTAATATTTTTTTTATATAGAGATGTCACTATTTTGTATTTTGAAATATGTTGGTTTCGGAGTTTCAGTGAACTTAATAGTCTATTTCCACAAACAATGTTTTTAGATTATGCTGGCATAAGTGATTTTATAAAACAACTAGCTGCTCCACGCAACTTCGTCTGCGTCGAAAAAATAAAAAAAAAATTAGTGGTGGACTACCCCTAAAATTTAGGGGGATGAAAAATAGATGTTGGCCGATTCTCATAGATACCGGATAAGCACAAAAAATTTCAACAAAATCGGTCAAGCCGTTTCGGAGGAGTTCAAGTTCGAACACCGTGATACGAGAATTTTATATATTAGACTAGCTGACTCGCGCAACTTCGTCTGCGCCGAAAAAAAAAATTAGGGGTGGACTACCCCTAACATTTAGGGGATGAAAAATAGATGTTGGCCGATTCTCATAGGTACCGGATAAGCACAAAAAATTTCATCAAAATCGGTCGAGCCGTTTCGGAGGAGTTCAAGTTCGAACACCGTGACACGACAATTTTATATATTAGATTAAACAACCAATACCTATGCACTATTTCCTAATAACGTTGCAACTAGCATTAAAAAAGTTAAATACTGACAAAGTAGTAAACAAGAAACTAAGTATTACTTAAGTAGACAAACATTCGAAGATAAGGAAACAATAGAAAATTAAGGAATGTTAAGATAATATTAACGTGTGCTTTATCTGCTAATTAAGATTTTTATTTTTTTGCAAATTCTTGTTATGACTTCATTCTAAGAAATATAATTTTCTGCTGAATGAAAAGAAATTCCTTATTTATGTTACATAGTATTACATACAGCTCTTTTTAATTGCTTTATGCTTTTGCTAAATTCCAGTGTAATGAATTTCTAATTAGTCAAAATTTTTGAAAATCTATCTAACATATCTAAATCTCGTGTCACCATGTTTGTCCGCGATGGAAACTACTGAACCGATTTTAAATTGGCACACCGTGAGCAGTCTGGTCCAACTTGAGAGATAGGGTAGCTTAGATCAAGGTTTGATGATGGAGCTGGATGGTGGCCACAGGAACTCCGTCAATAAGCAAGATAACCTCATCGTGCTTAGGCTCTAATGAAGCGTCCTGATGACTACTTTTAGAAAATTCCCGAGAACGACGCAGACGAAGTTGCGCGGGGCAGCTAGTATGTATATAAAATCAAGTAGTTTTTTTTACATTTTATGTCGTTTTAGTTTTATATCCTATATTTTGAGAACTTTTAGTTAAAGAGTTGAACCTAATTTGGCGGAAGCAGTCTAGTAGGAATAGTATTGACAATAGCTGGAATTCAAAAAATGTTAAACGTTTGTTTTAATTACTACATTCTACAATACTATAAATAAATTGGTAGTAATTTCTTATTTTATTAAACCACTATAGAAAATGTTTCTAGAATTTTCTACGAACATTTGAAACAGGAATCGTCTCCCATACAAGGAACATCTCCGTTATAAAGTTCACTTACAGATACATATACCTATATAGTATGAGAGGGATGAATCCCGAATGAAGGTAGTTTAAATCGATATTGCAAGGCTGCCCGACTCTGCGTTGGACTATCGAGCAAAGACGTTTTATTCTATCTTATCGTATAAAATAGTTTTCGAATACTTATTTTAAGTTTCTTTATTCGTAGTTCTTAAATCGAAAATTAAATTTTAAAGTTAAAATCTTTTTTTTTAATTATAAATCTTGACAATGTATGTACGACGATATTTTTTAAATTAAATACATAATCGGATAATTCTTCAAATATTGCATTTGTAAAGTAGTGTTTCGATATTTTATATTTTAAATAATAGTGCCAAAGACGTAACCAGTTCCATTGTTAGCTATTTTGTCAAAATACCTCAATCAAATAGAATCCTCGTATTTTTACAAAAAAAAGTGTATATTGTATAGAAGCCGTTTTTTCTACGACGCGGATAAAATTTCGAGAAAATATAATACTAGATAAGATCCTATAACGTTCTACAGAATATATAAAGCATATATAACTAAGATCTTGAAGAAAATCAGTAGCTGTATGTTACCCTTATTAGTCCTTAAATTTATTTTATGTAGCTTTTGATCCTGTTTCAGCATGACGTGTATTGCTGAATCTTTTGGAAGATGAAACGTTTTATTTTGTTGTTAGTTCAAGCTTTATAATATTCATATGACATATTTAGTTTTATGTAGTATAGCAAATAGTTGAGAGCTAGCTATACCTATTAGCACATAGAAATGAAAAGGCTATTTAAGTTAGAATCTTTTAGGGTATTTAGTCATGATTTGAAAGTATCCATATAATACTTTCATGAATTTTCAACGGGTTCTTACCACGATATTTAATTATTTGTGTTGTCTCGATACTGCGGGTCGATTTAATTATTATTTATCCAGTCTTCTCGTGATCATAACGTTTGCAACAACGTTGAAATATCGAGACAACTCAATTAATTAAATATCGTGGTAAGAACCCGTTGCATGAAAGTATTTTTGAAATGTTCCTTTTGTTCAAACATTCACAAACTACATCACAATTGATGGACTATAAATAGTCTAATAGAATTTTCTACAACTATTTATTCCTGAAATCAATGCAACTTCTATTGAATACAAAGCCACTGTCTGTATATAAACAATTTGCAGTGTGAAATTATGAGCGTTTAACATTTTGCACGTTTCTATGAATTTTGTCTCGACCAAACGTGACAGAGCGAGTTAAACATGTAGGTATCTGATTAGAATTTATTATCTCAGTCTGAATGACTCATTGGAAACTACTTTGTTGCGATATACTTAGAAAATTAGTATTTAAATAAAGCTATAAATGGGATTGGTCAAATTGAGATAAACGTAGTGTTGTAGATATTTATACTAATACTTTCATGCATTTTCAACGGGTTCTTACCACGATATTTAATTAATTATATAGTGAGTGTGGTGTGTCGTGATGTGAGTTAGAGTTCCAGTAGTACCACCCAAAAACGAACGAGAAAGAGGGTAGACAGATTTGTTTGCTCTTAAATCGACCCGCAGTATCCAGTCTTCTCGTGATCATGACGTTTAATATCGAGAAAACTCAATTAATTAAATATCGTGGTAAGAACCCGTTGAAAATGCATGAAAGTATTATAGAAAACCGCGAGTGTCTGAATATATTTATTTATACTAATATTATAAAGGGCTATGCTTGTTTTTGATATTATTTTTATCATAGTATACTAACTAGTTATAGTTGCTAAGCCAACTGGCCTGGGCAACTTCGTCTGTGTCACATAAGATGTAATAAAGACTGTCCCAATTTTTTATTATAACGCTTTAATGCATTTTCATACATAAGGTTTATAATAAAAATAAATTATGAAACTGATTGAAACGATTATCCCAAGTTATTTTCATTAAAACTTGGCCATTTACTGTGATAGGATTGGATAAATGATATAGAAGTCATTTCCGTAAAATATAGGTAAAGTTTCAGAGTAAATAAGTGGAGTTTCCCATAGCGTTCGCAATGGATTGCAATCACCATCGCTATGTCCAATAAGGGCATTATTTCATATCGTTATAGCAATAACATTATTTTAAAGAACTCAACCAGATACCACCATTTTTTAATTTGGTTCTTTTAAAATTGATGATAAAATAGAATTGTAATAACATAAATAAGTAGGATAAACTTGAAATCACATCCTATTACAAGTTCTTCTTCATTTAACACTAGCTGACCCGCGCAACTTCGTCTGCGTTACAAAGGGGTTCAAACAGTACTCGCAATGCCGTCGCGTTATTATTTTCGCGACCCGCTGTGCCCCACATATTCATTGCGTTTTATACTCGTAATAACTTCTAAACGAAAAGTCAGATTGGAATAAAACAAAAAGTAATTTACATCTACATTAATACTGTTGATAACATAATACTTAATTTGGATAAGGGTTAATATAACAATACTCATTTAACGTTAAATTCAATCTTGGGACGAAATATTATTTTTATAAACATAAAAGCGGTGATTGTGACTAACCTATGATAGATAGATACATAATGTTTCAGACTTTTTTGTTTGTCTTGGTAAGACCTGAAAACCCGTAGTACATCATTTTGTTCTATTGTCAATAGTCTTTGCAGCATACGCATAAATAGGTTTTCGATTGTTCACCTTGTGTTACATATTCGATATTTTCATACGGATCCCTAATTTTTTGAAAATAAAATATAGCCTATAACCTACCTCGATAAATGGACTATCTAACACTGAAAGAATTTTTGAAATCGGACCAGTAGTTTCTGAGATTAGCGCGTTCAAACAAACAAACAGACAAACTCTTCAACTTTATAATATTAGTCTAGATATAGATCTACTGTTAGGTATATTCAAAACGCTTTACGTTACAACTTTCGAATACTAAGTCATTTAGCGTCACAGTATTCTTCGTATATACTAATAAGCAATCCTAATAAAGCCATTTATCGGCAACTATCAGCAAATATTATATGATAGTAATTATGTTTCTATTTCCTCGTGAATGTGAAATAAGATGACTCGTAAAGCGTGACTTGTGTATTTAATAGCAATTGGGCTTAGCAAACGTAATAAGCGATTCTGATGCAGGGAGGGAGCGTTAGACCATGAAATTGGCCCAGTCTGTGCCATCAGAGCAACGCATCGGCACTTAATGGCCATCGAACAGATAGGATTTCAGCTATTTTCATAAATAAACTCAACTTGATAACTATTTACGTATCTAAAGCCTTTAATGAAAATACGAAGTCTTTTGTACTCGAGGGACTGTTTTAAATTAATGAAAATCTGGATTTTGTTTTCTATATTTTGTGCCAAAAAGTTTGCTGGAAGTTGGCCGAGCAAGCGCTCGTGCTTTTACGCATTTGAAATCTTGGATTTACTCTATGATAAAAGTTTAAAATAAGTTATTGTTCTATTTCTATGTTTAAATTATTCTATTTCTCGTACGTAATTATTTTCTACATTTTTTAACTCGATCCTTAAAAATATACTACATAAGGAATTAATAAAATTAAAATGTTACTGGACAATATTTAGGACTCCATTGTACCTATTGTAGTAACTTATTACGCAAACATTACAAGAGTTCCTTTCAAACCTCAGTTTACAATGTTGTAACAAAGCAATCAGGCAGTAGGCAATTTACCATGATCACTAAATTATATTCCTACATTTATTGCACAGATAGACGATAACACTCATAACAGTTAATTTGATAGCAACAAAATTTGTTTTGGCAGTATCAAAACGACTCTCAACCATTACGATTTGCTTCGATCGCTTCCAAAGATTATAAACGCCATAAAGGTAATGTCAAAAGATAGCACTCGAAAAAAACTATCAACAAAAACTATAACGGAGAAGTATCGGAAAGGTCGACCCGAAAAAAATCTCCGCTTTAAGATCAAAATTGCTTGCACGCTTTTATGCTTTTTAGAGCGATCCGTTGTGTGTGTCCGCTGTTTTGCCAAGCGATTTTCGGTTCAGTGCGTCGTGGTCCCACCTATTGTGAATTCCGTAGGTCTGAAATTTATTTGACAGCATAGTGTCTGTGGAGAATGGAAAATGGCGGAATGGCGGAATACATTATGGGGATAACTCATGGTTTGTTTTTGGCGGGGGACCGACAGACGTTATTGGTATTTAACTATTAGAGGTAACAGTATTTTTTGCGTTTTGCCTATGAATTGTGGGATATTAGATGTCAAGAAAATGAGTTGCCGACAGTGAGGTTGGTCACGGTGGGAATTAATATTATTTAAAGTAGTGCGACACGTTGAGTTTTTAAAACAAAAAATCATGCAAAAAGCTCGAGTGTGTAAAATCAGATAAATAGCGATTATGTATTTGAAGAAAGCGACTCTTTTTATTGTGATTTTTAATAAACTAAATGTAGCTTTTGAGCGAGAATTGTGATTTACCTCATTGTAACCCCTAAGGACTAAAATCAGTATAAATAAAATGTAAATCCGTAATTGGCTAATTTTTTGTTTTATAATTTTAAGTTGAATTTAATTGTAATTGTAGCTGTGGATTTTTGTTAAATAAATAAATTGTAGTAGGTACTTACCTATTGTCTTCATCATCATCCACACCAGTTATTTTTGTCGGACACTTTCATTAATTTATTCATTTTAGTTACTCATTAAAAATACCTTAAGTACATTGGTGTATTAATATTACTATGTATTAAGTAAGGTATTTAAACATTCAACTCAAAAAAGTGGTTAGAGGTAATATAATAATTTATAAACGCGCTTTTCAACTCAATCTGTGTAGTTAACTAATTACCAAGCTTTCAAAAAAATAGTGTTTTTCAGTCTATAATTATAATTTCAAGAGATCCTTAGTACTTAGTTAATTACGATAATAAATCTACATCAAACTTGTACATTCTTAGGTTAAAACAAATTATCCAAATAAAACTACAATTGCGCTGGTCAGGTGGGTTTAAAGTCACTGAACTATGAACACAACAATCATTATAAACCATTTACATACATAAATTAGTTTAGGTACAAATTTGATTTATTAAATAATAAAACGATTAAACTTTAAAACATTATTTTTAATATTTAGATGAACTTGAACAGCTTTCAGGTCTCCTCAGAAGAGGGATTAGGCATAGTCTACCACCCTTGCCTAGTGCGGATTGGGGACTTCACATATCTTCAAAGGATTTTTAGAACCCTTTTCCGACATGCAGGTTTCCTCACGATATTTTCCTTCACCGTTTTTAGCCAGTGGTGTTGTGAAAAATTGCACATAAATCTTTTTCACATTTAGATTTATAGGTACAAACCGGCCGTATTTGAACCCGCGACCTCCCGTTCGGAAGGAAGCGCTTCGAAACTCGGCCACCACGACTTAATAATAAGTAAAATTCTGTGTGACAACAAAGTTTTGATTGTTGTGTCTATGCACGGTCTAATAGCGAAAAGCTTCGACCGGGTTCTTAAGAAGCTTTCGCGACTACGTAAAAGGTCTGATTCAGAAGACAATCATTCTTGACATGGCGCGTTTTGTGAAGAGGTTCCTCACTGTAGAAGTCAAACCACTGCACTGGTGGCTTGGGTCGTAGATACCTACCGTCTTCAGTGACCTCTGTTTTTATATTGTATTTTTAATGTCTAATATCTTAGTCTAGTTCTCAATAGTTGGTTCAAATAAACTTATTTTTGTTAGTTTCTTTCCTATTCGTTGTCTTTGAAATCCGTTTCATTTTTAAAATAATACATAAAAATATTATTATATTACCTACTTGTTCATTCAAAACTTTGTTTAATTCAAATTATGAATGGTAATAAGTACTTACGTACGGATACAACTTAGTTCAAAAAAGTATCGTGTTGAGTAGTTTTTCAATCAATTCTTGTTTAATTTATAGTTCTTTATAACTGCTTTATTGTCCACACAGAGTATTTTATCTAGGTAATTGTAATAATTATTTATAATTTATTGCATTACCAGGTAAACATTACATTACACTGGTAACATTGTTACCTATAGCAGGTCAATTATAAATTATAACTAGGGGTGTGCGAATAATTCAAACTTACGAATTATTCGTTCTGAATCGAATATTTCTTAAAAATAATATCACGATCAACTTCACAAAATCTGACATCTAGCCCATTCAAGATATTATCTACAAAATACAAAATTCTTAACATATTTCCAATGCATTTTTCATATTTTCGAAGATTCGAATTATTCGATTCGATTCGATTCGAACGATATTCGCACACCCCTAATTATAACTTATTATAGCTAGGGAAGTTCGTCCCAAAACCGTTTGGTAGGTGGCAACAACAAATTTTTGAAACGAACTGCTAATGACCGATTGTAATATTATTAATTTATTTTTCCTATTATACATATATTATTTCATTATCACAAAATCAGCTCATGCATGGCGCCTGGCAGGTACTTGAATAAGTGTCCAGAAGATTAAAATCAATTTA
Source organism: Trilocha varians (assembly GCA_030269945.2). NCBI lineage: Eukaryota > Metazoa > Arthropoda > Insecta > Lepidoptera > Bombycidae > Trilocha > Trilocha varians. The sequence continues at coordinate 4,709,488 of AP028259.1, forward strand.
ACGAACACTTATCTATAAAATGTGAGGTGCGGATTATGATGATTAGGTACTCGACGTGTAGCTTTGCAATATATTGGAATGCGATTGTTTTGTACTCTTCACAGTTGAGAAAAACTGTATATCATATTTATTGTAATGAAAAATATGTTTATGAACCATTTTGGCATGCTCAAAGCTCAAAAATTTCAACTTTAGAAAATATTAAATATGTAAAGTTAAAAGTATGTTAAAAGTATCAAAGCCTTTATTCCATGTTTCCGCTCAAGGAAAAAAAAAACATTGCTATTTAATTTTAAAATAATAAAAATAAAGTAGGTACATTTTACTGGAAAAAATGTTATTCCTCAGTTTATAAATGTAATTTAAATAAACGTGTTCTATTTCTAACTGTTGATTTACGAGTTTGTTATTTTAAATATAAAATTTAACGTTCGTTTATACTCTTAAGATTGTTTACATTCTACTTGTTTAATTTGTTGTTTATATATAAACATCTTTTAAGAGTTCTGGGCACGCTTTCAAATCAAACACATTGTATATAAAAATATGAACAAGGAATATAAAGGTTCAGGATGTATAAATAAATTAGATAAACGTACATTTTTATTAACTCTTTATTCTCTTGAATTTTTGAAATTAATATTACAATATTGAATGCGGGCTTCATATATAATAACCCAACTAGATGCTTACGTACCACGACAGTCACTTTACATCGCTACCTTGACCACGTTCAATATTTCAACACTGAAACTTCAGCAAATCGTGTACATTACATACACGTTATATTTAATGAACGTGTTCAATGAACATGGTAAACGACATAATAAAAATATATAACATAAACAAAAAAAAATGCGCCACATAAAACTTTCACAACTATTTACATTTACTTAACATTAAGATGATTTAGTTACTATACTCAAAAATATAGATATAGGTACATAGATACATAGCTACATTAATATAAAAGATGATACGCAATCAAAAGTCTTGCTACATTAAAAATAAAATCAAGTGAAAATACTATAACGTTTACAACAATTAAACTTAATATAACAGAATCAATGTTCAATTTAGTTATAAATTTTATAAAAAATAAAACAAAAGAGGGACGCAATAAAAATAATTCGATAGTAACTTCACTACGAAAAATATCAGTTAGGTACGGACTAAAACTAAGAGTATGGCAAGACATTACAGATGAAGGACGTATATAATCTATTAAGAGAATAGCTCATTGTTTCACATGAATTACAGTTCTTTACGACTCAGAAACAATATAGTGTATGACATAAATCATTGGACGTACATACATACCTATTATTACTGTATTACCACGACTGCACATTTAATACCTCTCCGAGAATTGAGCTTCTATCTATGTTATAACTGTTAAAAAAAAACATGACACAAAACCATGCCATTTTTTTGTGAAACCTAGACGATTTCCTTAAATAACGTAGCATTTTCTGTTAAATAAGAAATTTCTTCAAATATTAGGTATCATCTCCATGTTAAGTTGTTAGAAAATGATTTCCAAACAAAGCAAGATAACTTTTTCATGAGGCACTAATTTAGCATTAATATTGAAAATGTGCTTTCCGATTTCAAAGTTATTTTACTGGTTTACCTGTATTCAACAAAAAACTAATTCTATTTGAATGTAAAACATGTCAATCGTATATACGTCCTTTTCCTTACTTATAACTGGATGAAAATAAAACAAATTTAAGCTTAATTTGATTGAAATGACCGTCTGATCCACGCGTTAAAACATGTATCTGCAATAAATTTACGAACTACGCGATTTTTTATAATTTATAAAGCCTACTTATATCGAAATTACTTAAGTACATTTTGTTCGAATAACTCCACATTATTTGATATAAATAAGATGGGATAAATTTATAACTAACGACAACCTTATATTGTTATTAATCTTAGAATAGAATATGGCTTTCAATGAAATGTGTGGTATTATTATTGCACACTTTAATAAGATTGGAAAAATATATATATCTCCTAATGGAGAAAATACTGCACTACATTATATTAATGAAATAAGTATATTGATTAATTTATTTTTATATTTTTTGGATTGACTCCAAGTTTCCGAATAGATCTCAGTGTTATAACTCAGTTTGACTTAGGATTGGCGTCAAACCGATATTGTTTTTGCCTTCATGAAATGATGAAGTTGACAAGAAGCTTCATTAACTCTATCGACTTATCATTCACTAATGATATCACGACATTCAATTTAAATGCTACCAGATAAATAAATATCAGTGGACAGAGAGAGGAGTGACATATAAAAATTAAGCCGAAATACGAATTACTTAAATACAGATATCATTAATTTTATTTATTCTACCCTGGCGTTAATTTACGTATAATGGTGACTATCAAGACTAAATTTTCATTAAATTTCTAATATTTGCTCTGATTTTACGTATAGACGGAAATTTAAAATAAAATATTAACTAAGCGCGGAAGGTTATGCGAGAATCGTGCTTCAATGTTAATTTACATATTTTGGCACAATACGGATGAGAAGCGATTATTATAGAACTAGTGTATTTCTCGAAATTAAATCTAACGGACTCTTTGTTACTGCAGTTCGTGATATTATGTTTACGAAGCGAAAACAAAATATTAATTTAGCAAAACACTAAAATATTTCCCTTTTATTCGTTGAAAAAGGAACTTGCGATTTTTGAACTAAATTATGAATAGCGCTCGACCACAGCGAAGTCTAAGTCAGTTACGTTTTTAGGTACCTATACTTAGCAATACTTCATACAAAGTCAAACCTATAATACGCTTACAATATACACTTAAACTACTCAACTTTTAATCATACGTGTAAAATTTATATTAATGTCACATTATTGTTATTTATTATATGTATCATTGTTACGTATATAATTTTTGAACATCGGATGACTTCAGATAACTTGGACGATGTCGGTATGACGATCAACTCATGATTCCTTTCATCAAGATCGACCAGTTACTACATTCACGAATGATTTATATTATACTAGAAACATCAAAAAATACCATCTAATTTTAAAATATTTATCGCTCCTGAAGACGGAAAATTTAAAACTTAATAATTCACACCACGAAAATCTAAAGATTGTACTTCCATACGTATTTTGTTGTTACATTTAATTCCTTATTGTAATAACTATGCAGGTATTCTGATAATATTTAAACTATAAAAATTGTAGAACCAAATCATAACAATTCAATTAGAAAATGAATCACAATGTAGTCAAAATAATAACTCTTTTGAAATCACTGATAAAATACAACAAAATTTTACAATTATAAAAAAAATCGACCAAAACATAACCGGCCCGCTAAAAGCGGACAAATAATAAAATATACATCAAAATGTACATAATATAATAATATCTATTAATAAAAAATAACTAAATGAATTAGAGTAAGTGGTAGCAATAAATACTATGAGATTCACAGATTTAAAATCTTAACTAACAATACCGAAGTTCACTCGGGCTCCCTAAGTAAATCTTAGAGCGATTCTAAACGCTTTTTGTAAATTTTAGTAAAATATTATTGCAATACAAGGTGTGGTTATGGCAACAAAATAAATGCTTAAAGCACATCACCAGCCTGTCCACCCAGCGACCGACGCTGAGCAAAGTCCTCTGCACTAAAGGAACATTACAAAACAATGTCACGTCACACCTCCACAACGAGACACTTCCAAATCAGCCGCAAAACATAAAACTAGTGGATACGAATCGACTAACGCCGCCCGCCTGTCCCTTTGGACGCAACACTTCCATACACACACTATATGATACAGAATCAGTCAAGATTTCCTATTAGGCGTCGGGGACACCTTACGTGGGGACCTTGTTCACTTTGAGTAGGTCGTTGGAACCTTTGTCGATGGGCATCTTCATGGGATCGTGATGGTGTGTCACGTGGTGTCCGTGATGCTGGCCCTCCAGTTTGGCCTGCTTCTCCTGCTGCTGCTGTTTCATCCTGTCCTGCTCCTCTCTCTCGCGACGAGCCTGCTCGTTAATCTCTTTAACGGCTCGAAGTTCTTTCTTTAGTTTCATGCGTCGGTTCTGGAACCATATTTTGATTTGTCTCTCGGTGAGACAGAGCGCGTGCGCTATTTCTATCCTGCGGCGACGTGTCAAGTAATGATTGAAGTGGAATTCCTTTTCTAATTCTAGAGTCTGGAACCTTGTGTAAGTTTGTCGTCCTCGCCTTCGCGGACACCCGTTCGGACCTGAAAGCAAACGAGAACAGACTAGTTACATCGAAATGTGATATTGAAATAAATAATATTGCAAAAACAATTTATTGCATCATATATCACAGTATTGTGATTCAAATTTGCAACGGGCTCCAGGAGAAACCCATTAAAATTTCACTTTTATGCCGTTTTAGAGTTTAATAGCTCGTTAAAACTTTATTATACCCACTAAAGTTAATTTTCGAAATTAATCGCTACCGGCCAATCTGAAGCGTATTAATTGATACGACTGGTACTCGGAAGAGAAGACCGTTTAACAATGAGTAAAGCTGAGCCGGAGATATCACAGTACCCACAATAAAAATAAAGTAAAACAATATCTTAAAAAGTAACGGAAAGGGTTAGCAGCAAACGGTCCGCGAACAATAGACTTCTTTCTAAAAAGAAATCGCTACAAAAAATTCAGGGATGCGTAAAGAAGGGTTGCGTAACTTTCTAATTCTTTGTAAGGTGCACCCTTATTCTTGTCAAAATCGAGACATTTTCTTAGAATTTGTGAAAGTCAACCCTTTGAACGTACGTATTTTTAATGGTTCATTAAACTCTGTCGCTGATCTGTGCCTTCTCATATACAACTAAAGCCTGATACACATAGGTAGGTAAATGTGGAGCCATACAAAGCAATCTGGTCTTGGAACCCGTTCTCGAGTCACTCAATAAATAAGGTAAGATAAATAGCCTTCCCATCGCGTATAATATTGATAGCGGACCAGCCGAGTGAGTCGGAATGTGTAGGACGGGCTTTACCTGATCGACTATACAACTTATAGATACCACTAATGGATTATTTTAATTGATGCATCGATATATACCTATGTACTTATATTTGGCGGTGTATTTTTTACCGCCAAAGACCTCAATGAGAAAATTCAAACTTAAAGTTTGTATATAATTCGATTGTATGTTTTATTGTTTTTTAATTAATATTATTTTAAAGAATATTTATATTTTTAACTATTATTTGTATTGTATTATTGTAAAGGATTAAATGAAGCTTTATAAAATATCCTTGACGGTGAGACGATGTTGTTATTTTAAGAAAAAAAATCGTCGTAAATAAATGTTTATGTATAATTTAATAATTATTTCAAACATAATTAAGACAGATAATGTGCAATATCACACAACGTGTTTCTCAAGTTTCATTAAGAATTAAAATTAAATATTGATGTTCAAAATAAAAACTTATTTTAGTTTAAGTGTTTAATTAAATTAAACGGGTAAGTAATTTTGTATTCCGTTTTCGATAACATCAGACAATTATTTTAATTGCATTAAGATTTTAAAGTGCTACAATTGCTCCAGTAAAAAATATAATATTTCGAACAATACAATACAATTTGATTAAAAAACACTTAATTTGTATTAAAAATAAGTAATATAATAATCACGTAACCTTAAAGATTTAATAAACGTTAACCTAATAAAAACGTAATTCTTTTATTACTTCAAATACACCTAACCTTTATTTGCAACGAGCGAATCTTATAAAGTAAAAAATTATGCAAAGTTAATGTGTGACTCAAACGAAACTCAAACGATACGTTTACATGACCCATAAATTATCCAAACTGCGTTTTTACTACCGCAATAACATTAATGGTGCAGTTATTTCAACAAAAACTTAAAAACTGTTTAAAATCACATAAAAAGAGAATAGAATAATTATCCAAGTGCGGTTAGAAAGGATCAGACATATTAAATCGATGTATTAGAAAGAGATGGACTACTCCATTCTAAATTTAAAAAGCAAAGATGGAACCCGAAACACAATACACGCAACTCAATAATGTCATCACGGAGAAAGGTCGTAAGAGAAGTTTGATGGTGCGACAAATAGGGCTCTCTGCTTTATGAGGCAGGGCTCAAAATCTGCGCAGTGGAAGGGTCGATTGTGGCTGTTTTCGTTAGGGTCGGTGATATGTTGTCGCGGCAGGTTAGCCACCCTTCGCACGGTCGCCATGGCAACGGACGAGGCACCTCCCGTCAGCTGGCGACCATTATTATCTGCACTATTGTTATCCTCATGTTGAGTGTCACAGTGTACCTGTAAGCGTATTCTGATGGGAAGCGCCGCCTTTCCCATGCTCAGATTATAATCAAGAACAGGATACAATACATCACCCTCATTTGCATTGTTTTAAATATTTGATGCTTAACCTGATAAGCTAAGAATATATCGAAAATGGTTTTAAGTGGTCTCGTATCTCGTTAGAAAAATAATCCAAAAAGACAGAGGCTCGAAATATAATACATATATCCCAGAGAGCAAAGGAACAGCATTAATTAAAGTCGTACATTGTGAGGCGACACCGGCACGACTATAAACATACTGCGACAAGACCCGGCTCTTACCCGGCCACGGTTTTTTCTCCGAAATAAATCTCATGGAATGCCGAGCTTATTTATTATTTTATTTAACTCGCCTGCCTTTGTATAAACCCGTTCCATGTATTTGATTAATGCTCGGTCGCACGGCTGTTATATTAAAGGTCTGATTGTGAATTATAACAAAATTTTGTCCAGAATTATCGTTATTTATGGAGCGTTCGTAGTGGACAGAGATTTGTGACTGGGATGTGGTCGAGCGAGATATCAGATTATTTAAGACTTTAAGGGTAAACATGTAAATTATTTTAAATCTTTAACCTGATTTCGCTCCGTAAGATTTTGTTTGTATAAGTTCGTGATATCGTTGGTCATTTTAGTAAAGTTCTAAAACTGTTTTCAAATGTTATTTGAAAGCATCTTGTTATGAGCAGATCAAGAAAACACGCTTTGAAATGGAACCGGATAAAGCAATCGTAAATCGCCATGAATTGAGCGAAGGCAATAAAACTGCGGGTCGTCAGCATGAAAAATATAATTTTTCATATAATCAGCGTAAAGCAATGCTTCTACGGAATTATGAAGAAGCACGCACGCGCTAAATATAGACAAAAATTTTAATGCGCATATTAAAATGGTTTTGTTTCGGTATAAATTAATTTGGAACACGCTCCAGTAATTATTCAACGTCACGGAGTCCCGTGGTTTTACAGGCAATTATTTCAAATTTAAATCGTGTGTAATCAGGGTAAAAGTAATTTCAGGAATTAAAGTTGATACCCGGTAATTTTATAGACGTATTAAATTTATTATCGTGTGATTATATGTAACATATTATTTCGGCACACGATTGTTTATTAAGTGTTTAGTAGAGGGTATAAAATTCGGTAGACGTGTGTTACTGACGTTAGAACGCATTTGGTAATAATAACAGTCTTCACGCCCTCGGAATCGAAACATATAAGTGGTTCATGGTGTAATAAACTGCATGCACTTAGTTTACATATTGTATACCTACTATAGCATAATTTAAGTATCTTTCAAAAGTAATTTTAAAATTGATATTTTCATTGAATTTGATTTACAAATCTCCTTATTTCCAAGATAACTAAATAAGCTTTCAGCAGAGCAGTTGATCTTACTCCAGGACCTTTTTAAAGTCAGGGTTAGCCATGTTGAACAGAACGTTATTCAAATCTGGTTAAGTGTAAGCGGTTAATTATGTTTCTTTTTATTCACACACCATAATAAGTTTCGTAAACAATACGGCACGTCGAGCGCCAAGTAATTTGTAGGAGCGAATACAACTTTATTTAGTAACGAGCTTACTCAAGTACAGAACTAATAATTCAAGCTTGTGCGTGTCGGAAAGGACTATTTTTGCTCGTTGCGAGAGCCAGTTAAATCATCACTATGTTTCTCTGCTCCGCTTTGAAGGACATTGTCTCCGCCAGGGCTGCTCTGAACAACAATTTATTAGTATTGCACATACATGTTTCATAGTGAATGTGCGTATATGGTACGTTTGACTTCCGGGTTGAATTAATCTAGTTGATAGTGTTAGTTATGTTTATAGTGAGAATAAATTTTGTTTGCTTATGACATGATTTTTAGTAAACATCTAAAGAATTTTTTCATAGTATTTTTGTTGAGCGCTAATTAGTGTTTTTTTCGAGTTTTTACGATTTCCTCTTTACTATTTTTAAGTCACGTTTTCTTTGATTCGCGTGGTTAGCAGTACAACCCTATATCCGCAATACTGTGTATGTGCTGGAGCGAAACGAACTTTGATCAAGGGATGGCGCGGCTGATGACGTCACGATTTATTCATCCTCTTTGACTGTGTTTTAAATCTATTAGTAGTTTTTATTACATCTTTTCGTAAAATTCCCGATTTAAACCTTTTTTGTTTGCACATTGATTGATCTCAACAACTGTAATTTGTTTTCCATTAGTAGGTTGTTACAATTAGGTATACCCAGGTTTTATTTTGGCAAGGCGACTATTTAAGTCACTGAACACGTATCATCTTAAGGAACAACTTCTAAAATCTAAACATATTTTAAAAATTACCTACACGGAAATGCACAAAGTAACAAATTGTAAAATTAAACACAAGGTCTTAATTCTCACGATGCATTCAAAAATACATTTAAGAATTGTTTCGTTCGTTTACTTTTTGGTTCCCAGATGCCTGGTGGTATCTATTCTGCTGTCAATGATTCGATTTTCGTCTATACATTATGGCGAGCCTTCTTGGTGGTCCCGAATAAATATTCAATTGATTACGGAATAGGCAGGTTGTTTTAAAGGTAATGGTTTTTTATTTTAATTTGTTTGTAAACAAGACATATTTGTTGTTAATTTATGCGTAAATGGATTATGTTTTTTGAGAGGCGAGGTCATGGTTTAGATGTTGTGTTGATTCATAAGTTAATAAGTGTGTGTCTATGTATAGTGTAGGTACTTTAAGGTTGTTCATGGTTTTATTTTAAACAGTTGTTGCTTGGTTTAAATAAAACATTTTTTTATTGTTTAATCGTCAACATTTTTAGTTCGTACTTTGTTAGAAGTGATGTCTTCTAATACAAATTTGCTTAGTTTTTAACGACTCTATACGACATTAAAAATAAAATGGAAAAAAAAACATTATTTCTTTAAAATAAATCACAATCTATCTTCAATAATTTATAACGGCGCCAACTCGCTGTTTTATTTAAAAATCTTTTTTCGTACTTAAGTAGTTTTCTTGTAGGCGAGTATATTTAAATGGTTATAACTTAATGACATCATCTTGCTAATGATCATTATTCATTGATACATTGTCATATCGTTATTTTCCGTAATAAATAACTAATCTTCCTGAGTTGGTTATTAATGAGATTTGAATGATAAACAAATGACTATTTTTGTTTGAATTTGAATAATAGATTCAGCTAAAACGTATTGATGAAACCTTTTGATTGAACAATTCCGTTAGATAGTGTAATAAAATCTATAATTACGATAATATAAATTTGGAAAAGCTTTTTATGGTATAATAGTGATAAATTACATGACTTTTAAGTAAAATGAAAATTAATGTTCTTTTTATGTTAATTCTGATAAGTCGGTAAAATTGGTATAAAAACAAGGTATTTTTACACTGTAGCAAAGGCAAAACGTTTGGTATCCTTAAATAAGCTCAATAAGTAGACGTTAAAAAGATTTAAATTCAAATTTCATATCATTATATTTAATCACAAATAAAGTGAAACAATTAAACAAGAAAAAAAATAACTGAATTTTTAACCGGATTACGAATGATTTAAATTATCATTAATTGCAAGTACTGGATGCAATTAAAATTTAGGTTAATGCACAAACACGTTGGTTACGCAGACTGCAACCTAAAGATTATAGATAACTGGATGATGTAGAATGTTGAGTTAATTGAATTATTTATCTCAATAAGTTTTAATTCTATTTATTTTAAATAAACTCAGACATTCGAAATACCGCATCGAAGTATTTTAAGCATATAATTGAAGATAACTCACAAAATACTAATTATAATCAGAATCAGTAATTTGAGTCTCATTGACACAAAATAGTCGTGGTGGCCGAGTGGTTGAAGCGCTTGCCTTCCGTACGGGAGGTCGCGGGTTCAAAACCGGCCGGCTTGTACCTCTAAATTTTAATATGATAAAGATTTATGTGCAATTTTTCACAACACCACTGGCTAAAAACGGTGAAGGGAAACATCGTGAGGAAACCTGCATCGGAAAAGGGTTCAAAAAATCCTTTGAAGATATGTGAAGTCCCCAATCCGCATTAGGCAAGCGTGGTGGACTATGCCTAACCCCTCTTCGGAGGAGACCTGAGCTCAGCAGTGGGCAGTAATGGGTTGTTACAGTAACACTACATAAGTATACAAAGGATAGCAGTTGCAGTTGACTTAATAAACAATAAAGAGCGTTAGAAGCCTAACCTAATTTAATAGCTAAAATATATCTCTTTTAATGCCCAGAATTCTCAAAATATCAATTTAAAATGCAAAAAGATTTTTTCCAGTCTGTAATTATGAAATCTAGAATATTCTCTCTGTATTTAAACTACTAACAATGTTTCTGAATTATAGTACATAGAAGAACGTACAAATGAACTGAAAACCGCAACCAACCTGATTTGAAAATTGAGGTCAATGACCACACCACACACCCATAGCTGTTAGGGTTGTCGATACAAAGAAAATTATTATTTTACGAATATAGGGAATTGTTAATGTATTAAATTTATTTTCAGTAACAAAGCATTTTTTTTATTAAAATACCCAAATAATTGATATTTTTAGGCCACGAATAGGCTATCAAGTGGTTGCCCTCGATCATGAACTTGAGAATCAGTAACTACTACTTACGACCATCTTTGAAGCGTCGTTTGAAGAACTACATTTTACACTAATGTATCATATTGCTATAATTTGAATGATTTGTCGCTTATTTTTAATTTTTGCTGAAGTGAAAAAGAGCATTAATTGAAGGAAAATGATAATTCAACATTTAAAATATTTTGCGACTTACAACATAAAATCATACAATTGTTAGGTTACTGCTAAAGCAGCATTTTGACAAACATAAAAAGAACCTAAAAGCTTATTTGAATCTCAATTGAAAGAACTACAACCAACATTAAAAAAACATAATTATTATTAAAGCTTCTACCAACCCTACGAGATTATTATGTTACATACAGAAAAACCGCCTCTGAATAATTTAAATATAGAAAATAACTGTTTTAAAGACATTTATTTGCGTAATTCAGTTAGTGGTAATTATTTTGTTCTTTAACTAAATAATTTAGCCGACTGCACATTAGCATCGGATTATCATAAGAGTTGCATATAAATGCCTTACAAGCCTTACATAGTCGAATAAATATGATATGCAATTATAAGTCTTAAGCCGTTGCATTAAACCGTAGAATGATTTTTAATAATTTTGGGAGAGAATAGAGCTGGTATTGTTGTTTTCAGATAAAATTTGCTTTGTCAGTCGATTTACTACTTTATTATATGAAAGTAAAGATCTAAAATAAAGTAGCTTAGATGATTATTACTTAAATTAAAAATGTAAGTTTGTATTATTTTGAATTCATATTATATTTGTGTCGTGTATAGTCGTGGTGGCCGAGTGGTCGAAGCGCTTCCTTCCGAACGGGAGGTCGCGGGTTCAAATCCGGCCGGCTTTAAATGTGAAAAAGATTCATGTGTAATTTTTCACAACACCACTGGCTAAAAACGGTGAAGGAAAACATCGTGAGGAAACCTGCATGTCGGAAAAGGGTTCCAAAAATCCTTTGAAGATATGCGAAGTCCCCAATCCGCACTGGGCAAGCGTGATGGACTATGCCTAACCCCTCTTCTGCGGAGACCTGAGCCCAACAGTGGGCAGTAATGGGTTGGTACAGGAATATTATATTTATAAGTAAGGTTTGTATATTATAAGTACCTAAGGTTTTTCCTATCTCGAAAACGCGCATGGTTTCTTTTACTAAATAGAGGACTATGCAAATAAAATTTTTAGTAACCACTTACTTTCACTCTGTTAACTTATATGATCTTTTTTATCGTCTTTTTATCTCTGTACATCAACTAGTATAGAAAGATAAAAAGATTTCATACCTTTAACTAATACATATCCTATAAGGATGTATGGATTCTATATCGTCTGGTCCACGGGGAATGCTTCGAGGAACTCTTTGAGATGATTCCTTCATCTCCTTTTTACCATCGCACCACACGCCGCACGGGCAAGGTTTACTTGGAACCGCTGCGCTCTTCTACAGTTCGGTTCAGAAGATCATTTTTGCCCCGTACCATTCCGATTTAGAATGGTCTCCCGTCGTAGGCGATAGATAACGGCCCCTCTTTGCCCTGGCATTGCAGAGGTTCATGAGCGACGGTGACCGCTTACCATCAAGTGGGCCGTATGCTCGTTTATCTACCTTGCAATAAAAAAAAAACACATTTTGTTCCATTTGCATACACGCTTGTCTTTGCCTATACATCTCAAATGTGCATTTTATACTTTTGTGTGCTTATTATACCTACTTCGTATTGGACTTAGGCCTCCTCTACTAAATTAAATATTCTTCTCGTTGATAGTAATGTTTTCTTTAATTAGTTAACTAGTGTCACTAAGATCATTACATCGAAGTTTATAATACAGCTTGGGAAACAAATTTATTCTCACTGTATAATATTCTACAAATGAAAATAGTCTTATTTACGTCCCCATAAAAGTGAAATTACAGTATCATTTAGTAATCAATCACTGGTTCATGATAAGCGTTGATAATTGAATAGTTTATTAGCAATTGCTCTTCATTGTTTACGTTCTTACTGAGAATAAATTGAGAAAATAACAGGATCGTAGAAACGGGTATTTATATCCTTACTATTAATATTAAACATGCTGTCTGTGTCTCTGTTACGCTTTTCCGCTTAAACCTCTCAACCGATTTAAATGAATTTTGGCATAGACAATCTTTAGACCCTGAGAAAGAACATAGGCTTTTAAATGAAAGTGGCGCAGACGAAATTGCGCGGGCTCGCTAGTACCTACTGTGTATGTAAGCCCAAAGATAAATCAATGGTGTGTACATGCTACTTCTGCGGTTCGAAATTCGTACTGTGTATGGGAAACTATCTGGAAAGTTTCAACATTGAATGGCATCACATGTGGTCAATTCTACGTTAACATACTTTCTTTATTATATGTGGTTTCTTTATTTTATTGCTATTTAGGTAGGCAAGTCTGTACGAAAAATGTTACCATCGTTCCTGGGGGACGGCGCGACGGGAAAGAGTGCCGAGCGCGTACCGCACGCACCCCGTGCTAGGTTCTGGCCTCATCCGGGGTTCGGATCCGCTGAGTGTGAGCGGTTGGAGATTTTAGTGCGGTTTAATAAAGGATCCAGTGATTTCCTCCAACTAAAGAAAAAACCATCGTTTCTGGACCGCTGCAATGACCTATATTAAGGGATTCTATTACCTACGACTTTATACCGTGTGCCTATTAACACATATTTTATGCACTTCTAATATATTAACTAATATGTAACAAGAAGTACTTCAGTTTAAATATTATTGAAACATTAAAAACTAGTAAAGCTTCATTATCTTACAATAACAATAACTTCTTAGATAAACAGTCATTTAAGTACAAAGATACGTGTGTTTTGTTCAAACATTATATCATTTTAGTTTCGTAACGTTTTCGTAGTCAAACCACAATATAACTACTGCACAGAAGTATAATTATTCTACGCTCAAACCACAAAATAATTATACAGAATTCAAAGTGATTTCAAACTTTTGCAGTGCAGGAGCTAGTAACAAATGTAATAGAAATGTCATATTATATTACGCAAAATTATATCAAAGTCAAATTTGTTGATTCTGGTAAAAAGGTGATGGTATATTAGCTTCATTTCTGTAAAATAAATGTTCTATGGTTAAACTGTTCTTACACAATCATGGATTATTCAATTGATCAGAAATGACCGGTTTTGAAATTGATTCATAACAAGCGACAGTTTCTTAATCGTTCGATATAAATGTTATGTTAATTTAAACTACTGTTAAATCTATGTAGGTGTTAAAAACCATTGCATCAGAATACTTACACTGGAATAAAATTTCATACGGAGTATTTCGACGAGCGTAAAAATTTTGCTTTATTCAATTCAATGTCTTCTACCTAGGGTTTAGAATTCATTATATGATAATTGTATATCTTGACTTTGAAACTTATAAATTAGCGTTGAGCATTAAAATGGAAATTTTTGTTTTTTCAAAATATTGCGGCGAGCAAACAACCACTAAGAAAGGTGACTGGGTAGAATGTCGACTGAATGAACTGACATAATGATTGAATTAACTATAAGAATTAGGTATAAACTTATTCAGACACTCGCGGTTTTCTATAATACTTTCATGCATTTTCAACGGGGTCTTACCACGATATTTAATTAATTGACTTGTCTCGATATTTCAACGTCGTTGCAAACGTCATGATCACGAGAAGACTGGATACTGCGGGTCGATAACTCAATTAATTAAATATCGTGGTAAGAACCCGTTGAAAATGTATGAAAGTAGAATTAGGTATGTTTGTAATATACGTACTTCGTATTCGTACTAAATAAATAGAAGAATAACTTATTATACTCAACAACGTTTAAATAGATTTTCATTTTGTTTCTAAAACTTACCAATAACATACCATTATGTTTATTTACTACACAGACTGACTTATATACAACCGATTTAAAATTAAAGTTACACAATACGTTCATTATAAGCAATATTATTGAAATGGTCGGCTTTATGCGAGATAAATAGGTCATGTGATATCTTTAACGGCATAATAACATTCAATTTAATTAGTCTCAACGTTTCATTATACTTTAATACACATATCTAGATCATAACAGTATCAAAGTTTATCATTTTATTACTTTAATGATTAACGTTTCGCATGGAAACAAGATTTGTAATAATATTATGATTTATGTACAATTAATTTGATATAATTCATTTTAATTGTTGTTGCACGCTTATAATTAATAATTAGAAATGTTATTGTAGTATTCAAATCGCAGTACCATTTATTTATGTAAAATTTATTTTTCGCATCTAGACTGGCAAATGTTTCTGTATTTTATTTTAAAGACATTTTATTATACTCTTTTTGCTTTCAATATTTCTTCACTTAGTTAAATTTATTTACTTAAACTTATTCAGACACTTGCGGTTTTCTATAATACTATCATGCATTTTTGATCATGATCTTCTCGTGATCATGACGTTTGCAACAACGTTGAAATATCGAGACAACTCAATAAATTAAATATCGTGGTAAGAACCCGTTCAAAAATGCATGATAGTATTATTTACTTAAGTAAAACTGTCTTAATGCCAAAGTGCCAATATTGTTAATAACAAAGCTGTCAACGAAGCCAAAAATATACTCGTACTTGAACGAATAACTTGAGACAAGTAATTTATAGAACGAAATATTACTTCTACTTACATCTTGCAAACGAATCTATTTTCTCATCTCATGAATACATTTCTGCATCTAAATATTAAACAAGTTGATGTACAAACGTTGGCAAAGGGAACACGCTAAAAGCCATCAATATATACATATGTAAAAGCTTTTTACTTTGAGATTTATCTCAAAAAACATAGATCACTGTCGTGGGCAATAAAAGCATTCTCGGTAGCTAGAACGAGTTGCCTTGTACGCCCATAGAATACCGTCAGAACAGACTGGACTATGAAACTAAATTGTATTTGTATGCATTGACGTATCTATCCGTAGTTGTATGCATGTCACATCTATTTTATGACAATTCTATGTTTATTAAGCGACTCGTGTTCGTTCATTGTAGATGAAATACATATTTAAAATTAAACGGAATTATTGTTCGGTTAAATGTAATTTCTCACGGTAATGTTAACTAATTAAAATAAAAAATCTACATTCTTTTCTCAGTAAGTATTTCATTTACTATTTCAAATGAAATAAAAAATAAATAATCAATACATTTGAGGATTAAAATACTCATTGAATTGCAACAAACGAATGAACATGTAAAACGTGAATAGAAAGTCAAATGTATAAAACATTATACATTCCTTTCAATAAACAACGTAACAAATTCAATTCTAATTAAAATCACTGTGGAAGACAGTCACTCTAATTAATTACGTACGCTTGCATGTAATAAGTATCAATTAGTTTTATTTACACGTTTGTTATTGTGCCGACAATAGACTTTAAATAAACACGAGCACATACGGTTGAAGTTATAATTACTTTAGAGACTTTCAACCAACACTCGGAGTACAGAGCAATTATACAAAGTCTGCACAGGATGTGCATTTACAACGTACTTGAGAAACGACACAAGTCCAGGAACAAACAGTCTATTGTGTCCCTTATTTAGCGAGAGATAAGACTCATTCTGCTGTGTACGTTTCGTAATAGAAATTTCAGTAAGGATTTCCCCCTTTGAGCTAAGTCTGAAATATATGGTAGCGACACAAATAAAACGAGTGTGGCCGCCCACCGCAGTGGGATTAATCCGCTTTGCCTCCCGACGTTTTAATTAAGAACTTTTTGCATTCTTCATTGTCTGACTCAATATTGTCTTTACTATTATCATAAAGTGAAATACAAACATTGAAGTGCTACAAATCCTGGACACGTTAATTCTGACTCAGAAACATCAACATATAATAGAAGAAGATCCAAAAGAGTTATAATACAAGAAGAAAATATTCATAAACTATGAATAAAAACACGTTGACAGATAAATACTTAACACGCAATTTTATATTACAAAACGCTCATTCAAAGCACCGTTGAGTACTCCCGGAAACAACCGGCTTACACCGCTTAATTTTTTTCGTCGTCATTATTTATATTAGTGAGCCACGTGTTAAGATTACAGCAGGATGTTTGAAACAAAAGCATTGTTTTGCTAACTACATACTCGGTCATTAGATATTATTTGTGAGTTTTCTCAGTAGATAAGCCTGTTTCGGTGCACGCTTTCAAACTAAGCGTTATTCCGATAATATATTAATGTGAAGTGGCCATATATTCTCATCGTAAGAAGAGAGGGCCGTTTTATTTTAGAAAATGACTCCATCAGTCACAGATAACGCAGCCGGGGCGTCACAAAAAAACCATAATGGTCGGTGTTATATGCCACGTACGATTCCGAAGTAACTAAATATTGTGAGACGACTTCGTAGATATTTCAGTGATGTTATTGCCACTTACTGAACGTAAAGGGGATAATTGATTTATTTAGAGTTCGGTTTTTTCTTGTCTACTGTTGTGTGTTACTTTTAGATTCAGACAATTATGATCATGTAGGGCTATATACAACAATTAATTCACTTCAAGAGAGTACAGCTAAAAGAACCCACGAATTAGATTACACCGAACTTTCTAATGCATAATTAATAACTAAAAACCTAGTATTTATCTAGTATTTCATCAGACAGGTCAAAAGACGATATTTTATAATAGTAATATTACAAATGTGCAATTTATTCGATGCGTTTCCTGTGTTCATCAACTAATATAGTATTTTTTGGGCGTAAAGTATTTTTCGAATACAAATGTGAAAATTTAAATAATTTGCTACGAAATAATTGATGACTGCAGCTGTTGTTTTAGACTAAAACTAGTATCCAAATTTAGCTCTAAGTTGTAGTCTGCATAATTAATGGGTTTTTAAAGCGACTTTAGAGTTTGCCCTCAATTTAACATTCTAAAAACGTATTCGCAAATGGGTTGCTAGACAATGATATTCAAAATTAGTGGTTAATATTCAATTTTAAATTAGAAAACGCAAGAAAAACCGATAATTTATTCATATGCAAAAGTTTAAAATCAAACAACAAATCGCATTATTCATATCTCAGAAGTTTTTATACAGAGCTCAGTTGATCTCCTAAGCCGTTATATCCCACTATTTGAACACCGAAGACTAACAATAAAAAGCTTTTTAAAACATCATTCAGTGTCATCGCTCGCACGGTCTTGTTACGTTGTTTTGAAAGCGCATAGAACTATTACGATTACGTTTCCAACGAACTGTCGACTTCGGGTTACGTTTTATACCGTCATTTGAATCTCAAGCTCGGATGTTTGGTCCGAGACGCTCGTTCATTAGCATTTTATGACTGATACACCCGATAAAACTGTAATAAGACGCATTCAGCGGGTCATGTGATGTGTTTGACTGCTCCGGAACTCTAACACACTCAATGTTGGCACTACATTATTGAACTATATCCATTCACATCGAAGTATATCGATTAACTGAATGGCTCTTATTTTACGTTTGAGAGCGTTCTTGGTTGTTTGTTTTGTGTAAAGGCAATACTCGCGTCTATTATTGAGACCAAGTACGAATGATGCCGAGAGAAGTGACTCATACTAAATCTCGATTCGAAATACTGAAAACAACGACGAGCTGAAATATTATACAAATTGTTGTCGATAATAAAATTGAATTGGTTTTCGTTTTATTTATTTACATCGATGTTTCTTTCTTTGTCCTTCTTTAAACGAGCCTTGATGAGAGTCCTTAGAGGTAGGTCGTAGGTGACATTGCAGGGCTTCATGAGCGATGGTAACTCACAATCTGCCTATAGGGCGTCAATAAAAAAAACATGAAATTGAAAGTGCTACACAATCGTTCGCCACTTCACGACTGCATGTCGCATCGTAATTGCTTCATCGTAGCGTTTGTGAATATACTTGTAAATGCACACCCATGTGTTTTTAATGTCCTTCGATATCCGCTATTTAATAATTATATTTGCTTGCAACGGATGTTCTACTAAATTTTCGAGGCGTCTTTTTTGGAAATATTTTAAATTATACCTATTTTACTTACAGTTAAAGAAAAAACTCATGTTTTGGAAAGTTTTAGTTCTCGTATTTAATGCTTCATTTTAAGATTATTTCAAATGGTTATATGTTTTTACTGAATACTAAATATTCAATCTAGCCAATGAAAAACGAATCAATAGTTGAACAGGATCTTTTAGACAGGTGTGTGTGCCATCTGTTCTATAGCGAGACTGTCCATCGGACCTCACACCCCCAGCAGATATAAAACCAAACAAACCAGGGGCTCGGAAGCTCGTAAAATTTTTTAGAACTTCTCTCGACAAAACGCGAATCATAAAAGTAATTGGAGCCCATTCATATTAATAGACATTTACGACGTCCGTACCATAAAACAGAGATTGTCATCGTCTTACGCAATGTACAGTTCTTAAAGGCGATTTCTATTAATCCGCTTTGTAAACTGTATAGTTTTTATTGCTTTTTAAATTACGATTACCGGATGTGTATTTTCGTGTTTCAAACGAATACCTTCGAATTGGCACGCACTCGTTAAGATTTCTTAACAGTTGTCCCGAATTATGACATTAATCGTCTACGTGTCATACCAAACCATCTGTCGGGCTTTCGATCTTCGCAATCGAGATACAAAATCCTATCGGCTCTATCTGTTATGACGTATATTACATTCCAGGATGGAGGATAAATAGAAAGGGCATTAGGCTTCGCAGCTGTCGCTCGCTTCGTCCTTAGGGACTCTCGCAATTTTCCTACCCTTAGTTTAATTCGAATCCCGAAAGGTTTTCCTCGGGATATTTATTATTATATCTTTATTAACGTTCCCGTTTCGTTTCTTCGTTTTATTGCGGACAAGATTTGTGTCTCGTGCATGCCGGGCGTGAATCCGAACTTATAGTTTTTATGACATACAAAGTTAATAAAACATGCGGCCGAGTAGTAAATCGCAATTGTGACAAGAACACGTTCACATATTCTTTACAAGTGGGCGTAAGATACTTCGAAAATAAGAATTATAAATTCAGTTTGAATCACGATATTCGAGCAAGGGATAGCGAAAGTCGTATGACATTCGCTTTCTATTCATATTGCATAAACACACTTTTGAATTGATGGTCCATAAAATAAACATATCAAATATTAATAATAAAAATCGGACCTAACTCAATGTTGACTTTGTGAAGTATAACTTGTTATGAAAATCATCTGTTTTATGATCTTAGTCTAGATATTATTTTCTTTTCATCGAACACGATAATCACATGAATGAGTTCCGAGTTTAAATGGTGGAACAATTTAACTGATGTGTAATAAAGTTTTCTTTGATATAAAGAATTACACGAGTTTTAACGATAATTACTATTTTGCAATTATAATGTGCCTATGAAACCGGTTTTATTCATAAAAATATAACAAAAATGTTGAGGATAAACGAAGTAAATAGTATGTTTGTTTCTCTCTATCCTTTAATATACATACAATTTATATTTAACATATCATTATTAAAATACATATCAAAACATTACACAAAATTGTACATTATACGACTTCATCAAAAGTGTCGTCAGAATGTATATTATGAACATTGATCATAGTATTTTGGGGAAAGTTTTTGTCAAGGTATCAGTAGCGAAGGTTTCATAGAACACGATTGTTTACGGATCTCATCTTGACACTACTAAATAACCGCTTTTTATATTTAAAAATATTTTATTCCTTTACAACGCCTTTTTTTAGAACAACTGCAGTGTACAGAATTTGATTAACTCAGTATCAAACATCAACAAAAATAAACATTAAATCAAGGTAATAAAATCCAAAATTCAGAAGCTCATCTAACGGGTAATCTTATGAGTCGAAACAGACTACCTCCTAATATTGCATCCGAACCCTCTCCTATACAATATTTTAACTCAAAATGTAATATCGTAACGTAATTTAAAACGAATTAGCTACCCCTGCAGGGCCCGAAATTTGTATACGGCTATGCTCACGCCCTATTCGATACCTTTAAAAAACAAAGGGAGAGTCCTCGTTGTTATATTTTATAATTTTGTACCTCCCTTAACACTCAGATGCGTTCGATGTTTTTAAAATAGACCCCTTAATGTCGATCTATGAGACCTTTCTCGTACATAGGCTTGTTTATTTCCAAAAGTTCTACCATGTTTTGGTAGTGTATTGTATGTTTTTAAATGTATCTTAAAATTTAGGAAATTAGAAAAGATTTTTGTAATAAATGTGATTCCTTTTAAATCTTCAGAATTCTAATGAAATCCTTAAGAATACCAATTGTGTATTGATTTATAAATAATTTTTAAGCGATTTTGATGAAATCATTATGTAGATTAACTTGAAATAGAATAACCAATATTCAAAATGATTTACATAGTATATCTGCATCTAATAAATATATAGGTATATGATACGCAAAATTCGATATCATAAAATTCAAACTCTTCAGTAGATTTTCCTAACCCTGACAACACACGAGGAGGTTCAAACCATTAATAATAATGGGCACATAAAACAAAACTGCCGTATTGTAATTAATTTCGGTATTTCTATGCAAACGAGCATCCCGAACAGGCTGCGGTTATAATTTACAAAGGCCTGGTCAAACAAAAATGGCGGATCAGGGGCGGTATGAAGGGAGCATGGGGTTGCCAACATGCAAATTTAATATTCTCCTATGCACCGCTTGTTAGTGCTATTGTGCACTTATTCAAGTATAATTTATTACAATTTCAACGTACATTGTGCTGCATAAATTATTTTAATTGAAAGTAAATGCGGGTGATATGTTACATTGAATTTTGTTCGTATCTATGGCATGATAGTGGCGTTCGTTTATGTTAATTGTGGACTAGATTAATTGTTTTTGCTACAGGATATATTCTATTACATGTAAAATTATTGTGTAAAAGTTGAATTAAAAATAAGTTATATTTGTAACATGTACAATATGGCGACCACTAAGTTCATTAGAGTATTATTTATCCTTCAGCGCTGAACGTGTTAAAAATGTATTATACTGAAAATGTAAATTTAAAATTTTTAATTTAATCTAAAATTTGGAGGCGCTTGTTAAAACTTCTCACGACTCAGTGAACGCTCATAGGTACTTCATAATAGCCAGTTTAAAGCGTTTTAATTACGGAGTCCCTATTCTAAGGGTGTAATGCGCTCTTAAGAGCCCAACGGCACAGGGCGGGCCCTCATGTGCTTGTAAACTATGATAGGGCTCGGTAACCACGCATGTTGGTACTCGAAATGCCTAGTTTAATATCGTTGATATGGCGTTAAATAGTTTTAGGAAATTATAATGGACTTATATAGTACTTTATTTAACTTCGTCTCTAGCGATTTGGTGAATGAAGGTAAATATTTTGAAGTAAATAGAACGAAGTTAGTTTAATAAAATTTTAGTAAAGTTTAAACTAGAGTTCAAGTAAATGTATATGAACAAATATCGTAAAAGATATTATTATAACTTTGATTTTAATAATCAAAAATGTATACAAACAAATCAAAAGGTAATATGGTCTTCATCTAGATATCTGACTATAGCCTGTTTCATGTGAGAAGCTCAATGTAATTACACATTTAATAAAGCAGAAAATGTCTGAGCGCAATTAAGGGGCTGTTATAACTGAAGAATGCTCTTAATATCTCCTCTCCCCCGCCTCGGCTATAAGTCGAGTGATTAAATCGCGCCGCTCTCGCATTCTAAAACGACTTCTTTGAACGATCGTCATCTCCTACGCCGCAATTATAATTAAAAATTAATCCGTGATCTAAAGTTTCATCAACATTTTTCACGGTTAATTTTAGTAGCTTACGAGTTCATCTCGGTCTAAATGGTAACGTCAAAACTGTATCGATTTTTAAATTTATGGTACGTAATCAAGATCTCCTTCAAAACCCACTTAAATTGAATCATTCCCCAAGCGTGCATAACCTAATACGTAGAGGCACTCAAAAGGATACTTAACGCAAAATTTCGAGCACGCACACTCATAAAGCTAACCTTTTATATTCATAAAGCAACACGGTAGATTGCCCAACATACAGTTATGTTAATGTTGGACCTCCCTCACCGGGCCAAAAGATAGGATTGCAAATTTGCGGCAGACAATTTATGATGGCCGTATAACTCCCCTCGGAGGCGTGGGGGCAAAATAGACCTATTGGCATTTGTGAGAGCTAGCAGAGCTCGTTGCCGGTCAGAATGACCCTAAACATTTTATTTGGTGGCATCGCTATTCACGTAACGTGCTGGAATTGCGTAGACTAATCTTGAGCTTCCATTTAGAGGGTGTTTCTGCGCCTTTTCCGTATAAATTCGGCCGGAGATTACACACGTATGTTCGGAGACTTTGATCGGGACTGTCCTTGTGTCCTGTTTTGTCTACGAGCGGAAACTTCTAACTTTTTTTAACATGAAGTTTTCTTGATTATGATTAGACATTGTCTGTTGGCAATATACCTAATTAGGTAGGTAGGTCATTTGTAGCAAAAAATAATAGCTGTAGTTGGTGGACCATTGAGTATCTTTATTGATACTAGTACCAATTTTAGTAGTACATGTCATTTAATACGTCTAATTAATTTAACTAAAAATGTTTGTAAATAAAATTAGTAAAATGCAACGTTACACAAACACCTCGCCTCATGAACAACAAAAAAGCAATAGTATTTCATTACAAAAGAAATTCTTGACCTTAAAAACTTTTTCGTGCGTACTACATCCTAATTTACTGTTATTCGATTAGCAACAGCCAAAGAGCTTTGTTTAATCGAAGTGCTACCGTGATTGGATTAACGGACCCTGCAAACCTCCCTCCGTTACTTCTCAGAGTAATGAATCGAAAACATAAACCTTAATAAATATCTATGGCTTTTTGTTCATCCTGTAATGTAGTTTCTAAACCTACATATGTAAAATTTTCTCAAAGTATATTTTTTGTTCATCTTTTGCTCAACCTTATCCTACGTGCAATACCTACGTCTGGTTTTTTTCGCAAAATACAGTTCATGGATAGATTAATCTTTCTTGCATAATAACAAAAAAATTGGTATTCAAAAGATTATATTATTATTGGAATGTGAAATATCATAGATCGATTACAAATTATCTTTGTTACATAAATACTAAAAATTAGGTATTCGTTAGCTTATATTGGAATGTAAAATATAAATTTTAATAATATTTTATTAATGTTAAAACGATGAAGTATGTTAAAGCATACGTAAATAGCTTTAAACATTTCCTATTGTAATTGTGACCACTAAAGATATTTTTCTAAAGTTAACAACCGTAAAATTTTACTAACTGTATTTCAAATCGATAATTAATTTTATCAATATAAGCAGTGTTTGTTTTAGTGAATGAAATCTTATCATTCCCACGTTGGTGTCCACATAAATGTAAATATGACACCCCATAAACTGAATGTTTTATAGGCTGCCACTGCCATCCCAATTTATTCTGGTCATTTTTGTATGTCTAAGGGTGACCAGTTTTTAGGGGAGAATTTATGAACGTTCGTGACGTGAACGTGAACGTGACAAAATGCGACTTCATCAGATTTGGATTTGAATTCCCTTAACCAACATTTCGTTAAGCCATCTAATTTTGATAGAATACTTAAAAGTCAAACACTGCGCCATCTTTCAACACTCCAGGCTCCAGGATATTCATCATTTGCCTTTACTGAACTTACGGTGAGTGGTGTTAAGAAGAACATTCAAGCTATAACATCTAATGCGGTGGGAACAGACGGTGTTAGCCGTAATATGATACTTCCAATCATCGATGAAGTAGCCCCTATCATAACTCATATCTTTAATTACTCTCTCATTAGTGGTATATTTCCAAGTGCGTGGAAGGATGCACAGATCACACCTATTCCGAAGAAACCGAATCCTGTCGCTCTCTCTGAATTTCGCCCCATATCTATCTTATCATTCCTATCTAAAGTTCTAGAAAGACTTATACACTCGCAGCTGGGTGAATTCCTGTGCAAAAATAATCTTTTGAACCCATTTCAATCTGGTTTCCGATCGGGTCATAGCACAGTCACCGCCCTGGTACACATTACAGATGAAATACGGCTGGGTATGGAGAATGGGATGTTAACGATACTTTCACTGCTTGACTTCAGTAATGCATTCAATGCTGTTGACATTGATGTTCTCCTTGCTGTACTGAGCTCCCTTAACATATCTCCTTCGGTGGTTTCTTGGTTTCGTAGTTACTTGTTTGGTCGCCGGCAGTGTGTTCGTATTGAGGATAATTTGTCTTCATGGTGCAGCGTGCTTGCAGGCGTACCGCAAGGTGGTGTTTTGTCTCCTTTACTTTTCGCAATATATATAAATTCAATCTCTGCCAAACTGTCTTCTTCCTATCATCTGTATGCGGATGATCTCCAAATCTATACACAAGCGTCACCTGATACACTAACAAACGCTGTCACAACTATAAACGGGGATCTGGAGTGTGTTTCGGAGTGGAGTAAGAGCTATGGTTTGAAGGTAAACCCTACTAAAACTCAAGTAATCATTATCGGCAGCTCTAGGAAGTTATCCCAAGTGGACTGGTCCCAACTCCCGGGTATAGTTCTCGATGATGTTGTTATACCCATAAGTGATAAAGTTAAAAATTTGGGAATATTTATGGACAGTAATTTGTCCTGGTGCTCTCAAGTTAAGGAAACCAGTCGAAGAATTTATGCTTCTGCTGGTTCCTTGAAAAGATTAAGGAATTTTCTCCCGATCTCTACTAAGGTTGCACTTGTACAGACACTACTTTTACCAATTCTCGACTATGCCGATGTCTGTTACCTCGATCTTACCGAAGCACAGCTTGATAAACTTGAGCGCCTCCAGAACTTTTGTTTGCGATTCATATTCGGTTTACGCAAATATGATCACGTATCTGAATTTCGTGCCAAGCTTAAGTGGCTTCCTATACGGTCTCGCCGTAATTTCCATATACTTTGTCTACTTTTTAATATTATTTTTAATCCATCATCTCCTTCTTATCTCAAAACACGCTTTGTCTTCGTCCATGATACGCATAAACTGTCTCTCAGGTCCTCAGAGAATTTGCAGTTAAGTATGCCGGTGCACTCCACGAAGTTCTACGATAAATCCTTCACTGTCCAAGCTATTCGCTTGTGGAATGCACTACCGGCATCATTAAGACGTGTAAAAAGCTTGACCACTTTCAAAAGTATGTTAAGGGATTATTATTTGAAAATGTAGACACCTGGGTGTGTGTAGTTGTATGTGTTGTGTATGAATGTTGTTCTCTTATCGTTGCTATGTTTTGTAATTGTTTCTTTTTTGCCATTCCCTTAAACATAAATCATATAACCTTTAATTATTTATAATAATACATTTTCTATTCATTTGATATAAATCATTTTCAACATTACTTTTCTTTCTTTTTAATTTTTCGTAGGTACACCGCAAATATATAAAACATTGTTTTTTACTTTTGGTCCGCCACACGGTTGTCTGGAAGAAATCGCTATCAGCGATAAGACCGCCGATTGTACCACTCTAAAATGTTACATCTTTATTTTGTTGTTCATTGGTGTACAATAAAGAATATTCTATCTATCTATCTATCTAACGTTATTATGACATTTTTCGGTGTTAATACTAGCTTTGAACTGGGCGTTTGTTGCTGAGGGATATGTAAGAATTATTGCCGACAAATTCGAATCAGTAGAGATTATTTTTACTGACTATACTAATAGTATGATTAAGTACTGTGTTATACTTAGAATTAAAATAGGAGAAATCCAAAAAAACTGATTTAAATTTCATCAACGAACTTCTAAGGTCTTTAACATGTTTGGTAAACACTTGTTTAAGTGAAATTCTCTAATAAAAACTCAATTTCCATGCTGAGTATAGTCAAACTGTACCGATACTTCACGTTAGGTGTCAAACGACACGTAAAACCCATAAATTTCCATAAACTTTACAATTTATCAAGCAGATACCGATCCGTATCGTTGAGCAGTCGCCTTCCCGCATCGTAATCCGTTGTTTAGGACGCTAAACTCTGACTACTTGTACTGGCAAAATATTCTGATCTCGTACAGAAGTAACACCCTCTGCCGCCGGCCCTCGCTATTTATACAGCTCGGTTATTGGCACTTCTTCAATGTCAGCCGCACCCTGCGTTGTCCCCCGATCTCCTAAGCCCCAAGCAGTCCCTTCGCAACCCTCCGACATGCATTACGCAACACTCGAATGCTTAGGGTTATATAAAATTATATCAATTGCATGGATTTATTGTCGAATTACAATTTTGAGATGACACCTCGTTTGGCCGCGGAGGGACGTCGTTGTCGAGCACCCGTACAATGTTGCGTTATCTGACTTTATCATGCGCTTGAATGTAGATTCATATCGCAATGTAAACAAGGAATTATCGTAGTTCAGCATCCGGCGAGGATACTAAGAAGTATGCAAAGTATTGCCTACTTGTCACAAAGTTTTAAAATTAAACGCGTCGTTTTATTTGCGACGAAGGGCCGAGTCTTGAGTTTACTATATCGATTATCAAACAAGCTGTATTTTAAGATTACAGATGTAAGCATTGCCCACTATTTACAACGAACGATTGAACTGTAGCATGTGTATCGAGATGTTCGAATGCTCTCTATGAAAATAAACAGTATTATACATAATATAGACAAAATAATGTCTGACCAAGAGATTCTTTTACACATTTTAGTTTACACGACTCGTTCAACGATCATCCAGTAGGTGGTTATTTACACATTCAGAGTCGATTAATTGAGAAATTAATAGCTTGTAACGTCATCATATATTTCCGTAATTAGCTGTAACCTAAATTCTTCAGTGTACACCAATAACTCACATTGTTATTTGATTTGATATTATAATTTAAGTGTGGGTTGTTAATTGTGATAGAGTTTGAAAAAAAATAGGATCTGTCGAAGTAGGTTTCTTCTGAACAAGTGTCTCTTAAAATATAAAAGCCGTTAAAATATAAAATTATTTATCCCTAAAATTGGATTTTATGTTATCTCTATATAATATTATTATGAAGAAAATAGACAGTCCATAATACTATAGATTACTACTAGGAGATTGAAGAAAAAAGAACTCTAAAGTAAAGGAATAAGAACAAAATTAAAACGCACATAAGATGATGTACCACATCAGAAAGATGTTTATAATTGCAAGTAAATACCGCTGCTATGAATAAGCGATATCGATATATAAAGTTTATCAGAGTTACAACGTACATCCGACTGAAATAAATTCTCATAGGAATAAATAATAATTCTATCGAGCCCTCGTGGGTGGTGCCGCTGTAATTAACAATCCTTAATTACAATTTTCCACAGATTATACTCATAAAATGCATTCAATACGAGTCGTCGACGGATTAAATTATTTATTTATGTTTGCAACTTGAGAACTATGCACATAGGTAATTGGTTACATTTTAAAAAAGACTATCGGCAAATATATTTGATTGTAAAAACACTAGATGTGTTAATTTAGGAACACATTTCGTTGTTAGTTACTGTTTAATTTATTTTGCAATATCGTAGGTCAGGATTTAGCTTTTGATTTTTATTGGAATCGCTTCAAAATGACAATAATTTTCGCAATCATAAAATAAGGTAAAATATCAATAACAGAATTAATTCTGCAGGGAAAATACACTAAGGTCATAGATTTCAAGAATTTCTTCATACATAGGTATTCTAAGAAGTCTTGTGATTCATAACGACCACAAAATAAATCTGACTGTAGCCATTTAAATAACTGAATAATAATATCAAAAGTGTTTTAAAAGGGCTTGACACAGTCGGCATCGAGCAAAGAGAAACAGAATTCTGTACTGCTTCTACAATAAACTTGTATTTTAATTGCTTATTAGTGGTAATTAAATTACTTTAAATGTCGCCGTAATTGGCCAGACGCTTTGAGCTCAGCCCGTATGTGTTCAGAGCAAAAGCCCATTCACTAAAGTCGAATTTATCAGGTCATTCCAAGAAATATTTCGTTTATAATTAGTGGTATTTTAATGCACTGATAAGTATATTAAAACGGTTTATAATTAACGAAAAAACATGGCAAAAATCACTGATAAAAAGACTAAAAATACGCTTTAATTGTTTATCTTTTGTTGCTAACGAATTCCATAATAATAACCACAGAAGCGAACCACCCAATTTATCATCGCTATATCTATTCCTAAACGAAGAATAAATAAAATTTTATACCATGGAACAATGCTGAGACTAAGGTGTTTTACGGAGGTCACATAATCCCCTCTCCTGTCCCCGTAGGCTGTATTTTAAGATCAGTATCTTAGATTTATGCGGCGCGTTCTACCAGTGGTCGCGATTGTATCTCTTAGATTAATGTGCGCTCCAACCTGACTTGTATATAATATAGCTATAGGTTCAAAGGCTCTATGTAAAATAGAGATCTAAGTTTATTAAAGTTTTTCGTATTATTTTAAAAACATTTATTTTACCAGCCGTGAACAGGTTGATGAGATGTCCATTCAAGATTTTATTGTAATGTTTTATGTAAATTAAGCTATGTAAAGTATCAGATTACATACTGTCAAATTAGGTAACAAAATAATAGTTTGCATTTTATAACCATAACAACTGAGTGTGTTGTGTGAAAATGTCAGTAAATCACCTTCAAGCGTGTCGTTTGGTTTCCTCGTACGTGTGTAATGCGCGGCTTTGGTCAGCGAGCCAATTTGTTTTTATTGAGACTACCCCCGAGTTATGCAAACTGGTAGGAAACGCTGAGCCCGCTGTAAACAAACTTAAACTGGACCAGTATCCGGAGATCTCCGAGTTTACGTATCGCACGTTTTATTCCGTGACAAAAGTTGAAACGAGCAGATCAAAGCCAGCTGGCGGAGGTGGCCAGGTCCACCTTTAATCTCGAAGCGAATGTTTTCACAAGCGTCTGACTCCGGCCTCCGAGGCCGCGGTCAGACGTGTGTAAACAATACTAACGTTAATAGAGATATAAATTGTGAGCATTCCATTTAATCCCTTCAGAGCAATCGATACTTATTATGAAACTTGTTATCGGACCGAACAGATTTCTGGTTGACCGGTTACGAACGAAACCTCCCGCAGTGGATGTTTACTTCGAAAATCTGAGCTTAGCAACTCCTAAGCCAATAAATTATCGAAGTGAGCACAATCCGATAAACTTTTGTTTTCTTTCTCGGTAACAAGATAGAGTGAGCCTAAGAATTGATGTAGTAATAAACCGTCTCGGGCATTAGCATTATACCTAAATTTGAAATAGCAGACGAATAAAATAAATTCGAAGTAGAACTGGCAGACGACATGGTATCAATATTAGCATATCGTTTGGCGCGAGTCGTTTGAACCGAAGGCAATGAATAAGTATACAGAAACAAAACCTTACATAAATCAGTCTAACAAACTTGCATATACCTACGCATAATCGATACGATATTTCAAAGGAGTATGGGAATGTCAAATATTTCAGAAACTTCAGGTTAAAGGAATACAATAAAATGTGTCTTCAAAAATGTATTAAATTAATACAGTACAATGTCAGAGGAATATTTTATCTCATTAAGTTTTCCACTATCCTACTACTATTATAAAGGCGAAAGTTTGTAAGTATGGATGTATGGATGTTTGTTACTCTTTCACGTAAAAACTACTGAATGGATTTGAATGAACCTTACCACAATATAGCTTATACATCAGAATAACACATTGGCTATACGACAAGACGGGACAAACCTGAAGTCCACGCGAACGAAGTCGCGGGCAAAAGCTAGTAATAATATAATAATGACATTCGTTCTACTCTACTATCTCTATTTTTAATTCTTCGTTGTTAGAAGGGCATCGTCGCTTACGATTTCCTGTTATGCCAGGGGGCACTGTTTCTACATTTAAGAACTCTTCTCAAACCTCGTTTGAAGAAGAACAAGTTGTGCTTGGGTTACATCGAAGAGAGGATTCCATTTCAAAACGAAATATCTACAGTGGTATATAATGTATTATTTTTAATACTGTGAATAAATCTTTCTATGTACAAGCGTTCTGTACACTGAATATTCTGTACCAAAGTTCTTTAAAGTTCGTCGTTCTGAACAATGCGTGTGGAATTCTCTTTGCCTTTGAGTCACGTCTCACTCGCGCTATGTACCAATAACAGGCTCCATTCTATGTTCTATGTGTTAAATATACTGTTTTTGAACCTTTTGAAAGCAAAACAATTTAGTGTTCTTTGTTATGATTTTGTTACTTGTTATTGTTGGCACTACTTATAGCTTATGCGAGCAGTGATGCTAGTTGATACTCCAGTATTTTTTTAATACTTTCATGCATTTTCAACGGGTTCTTACCACGATATTTAATTAATAGAGTTGTCTCGATATTTCAATGTTGTTGCAAACATCATGATGACGAGAAGACTGGATACTGCGGGTCGATTTAAGAGCAAACAAATCTGTCTACCCTCTTTCTAGTTCGCTTTTGGGTGGTACCACTGGAACTCGAACTCACATCACGACACACCACACTCACTGTATCTACAAGACTCTCTGAGCATGAATCCAGTAATTTTATTTGGGAAGTGCCAAAGGATAAATTAAGATATATGTACTTAAAATATTTTCTGAAGGTTTCATAAATCTGAAATTCTTGTGAGTCTTGACTACTCTTGACTAAAGATTTTAAAAACATTTACAGAAATTCAGTAATAAATAAAATATACGTCAAATTCTAGAACTAATTTATTCTGTTCAGTTACTTTGCAAGAAAAACAGGGTCCAAGGATGAAAAGTTCCCTTCACCATACATATTTAATACACAACTTCTCATAAATAATTCGTAAGTACAAGCGAACTCAACATCAATTATTCAATTACACTTGAAATCGTATATAATCAATAGTTTTTGTACACATTTTGCACTTATATTCATTATAATAAGGTGTTATTTACTATGGCATATCAAATGAGACTTTCAATTGTTTTTGATAATTTTATTGTAATCTCATTTTAATTTAATTTAAATGTGTTATTGGATATTCGTAACAATCAATTAACTTCACTTGTGGACGTTACACAGAACAGCTTTGGAAATTAAATATCGTTATTTTTGTGTGTATAATGTACAAATTGAAGTTTTCTCACATTGCATGCAAATGAAAACTTTCAAATCGACTTGACATTCATCATTCATCAGTCATTTTCATTCTACACTACTGTAATTCATATCAGAAATAGTTGTTTGATGTGGAAACAAAAATGAGATTAAAAGTTAATTACTATACCTACCAAAGTTAGTTAGGTATATACTGTTAAAACTACTAGGTATTATCCGCTCTTAAGATAATTCTGTCCGACTAATTTTTCCGTTCAATTCACAAAACGTGACTCTTAATGACAACACCATAAAGTTCAATATTCTTCAAAGTAAAAACAAAGAATGAATGAATGGGCCAAGCGCCAAAAAATTATGCATCAATCCGAACATGCAAGCAGTTTGACTGTCAGTAATACTTCAAACTCGACGGCTATGGCATTGTATTATTTGGCAATAAGCCATTCACATTCAAAAGACAAACGATTTAATCGAAAAACAAACAAATCACATACAATTATTATTATCTTTGTCGTCTGCATTTTTGCTGTGATTGTATTAAATGACCAAATCAATACATTCGATTCACATTCCGAAAAAGAAACTCAAAATTTTGACAGACGGCTTAATTTAAATCCTAAATTTTTATTTTTTTTATTATAATTCCAATTTTGAAAGAGAAATCAATTTCTAAAGTTAGTTTTACATAAATGAATAACCGAGATATTTTAAATGCAACAATATATACAATGAATGTATTATATTGCACTTCAAGTTGATCGATTGACAAACAATAAAGAATCAACTTTATTGGAACAGGATACAAATAAAGAATGCAAAGTCGCAGTATTTTCTTCATTTATTATTCACTCTAAAATATTATGCGAAAACGTTCATAATTCAGTGTGATGTTCGGAATTGAAATTAGAATCTCGTGTCGCTGAATTATTTATAAATACTTAAGTGTAATATAATTTAAAATATTTCTTCATTAAAACGCCGATAAAGCTAACGGTAGCCTATATTTTAAGCGGCAAGTACTCACTAAATGTACAGTGTAGATAGTAACGCATTCCATTCATAATGAAGATAAATATTTAAAATGTAAAACTATCACTTCCTTCAATCTTAAAATAATTATGTTCTATAAATAGGCACAAACCAAAACAGATCGAAATCTCAGGTCTTTAAGTGTTTAATTGCTTTGAAAATTAAACAACGATATTTTATTCAGTCGGTTTCCCTGTTATGAGAAAAAAACTCTAAGAAACTTCATACGTGGTTGCGGTACTTAATATTATCATTAGTCTGTGTTTTCCGGGAAGTACTTTTGAGGCCCGTGATGTTTATACTTCAAAACTAGTTTCATTCATGTTATCAAAAATACTTTGATATTATGTAAACTGAGTATTTACGAAACGGAGGTTATAAATCTTGATAGATCAAATTTATTCTCTTCGTGATTTAATTTTGATATCGTAAATAATTCAATCTTTTCATAAGTTTCGCGTTTGATCCGTATCAAAAACATTACGTTTTGATTCATAATCGAAATTAGGCTCTCATAAAATTTTGATTACGATTTCCTTACACTTTAATTTGGCCAATTTGTGATACGATCTCTTTGAATGAGGTCAAGATTAACTTTTTAATCGTCACGGAAAAGGTCGACAAACTTTACCATAGTTTTGAAGTTCAACTAAAAATAGAACGTTACGTAATCTGTGGAATAGCGACAACAAATACAACCTTGGTGTAATGCTGGCGGACATGCGTGTACCCAATTGTCTTGAGCGCCAGGCCTAATGAATAAACAAGATAGTGTGAACAGAGCGTATGGAAACGACAATGACAGAATTTAAAAAACGAATAGAAACTTTTTGTAGAATGAATAAAGTATATAATAATTTAATAAAAAAAGTTTAAAAATTTTCCAATTTAAAAATGGAATTCGTGGTTATGTGACCGAAATGGAATAATAAAAGTTGCTCAATGTAGTTTACTCCTTTCAGCTCTTCGAACAGGACCTTTTCGCTTCAGAAAATTAACCATTACTAATTACTTAATACTATAAATCTAGTCCTTGTTTCTAATATAATTAGAACTTGAAATATTGTCTACTTTGTAAATTGGTTATTAAATTAATGAATCATAAAACGATATTACAGTTAAACATTCTAAACGAAAGACCTTAACATTTAATGTGCTTTATACTGTAATTAATTACAAGCTTATCTTGATTTATTTACTTAACATTATTTAATGCAAATTTAATTTCATTTATTAAAATATTAAAAGCATTATATTTGTTATGTTAGCTAGTCGGCAATGTTAGAGGAACTTTGAAATTGTAGCAGCCTAGTTAAAAACTATTTGAAAATGTAGAACACGCGTTCTTCCAAATTTAAATGTGATGTTTTGATGTAAGTCATAAGGCGTAAGGCTCGTCGAATAGTGTTGGTCAACGGCGCGAGACGCCTGAGCTCGGTCGACCGGGCGCGCCATTATGGAAATTGATTTCCGTCTAAAATGCTTTGATGCTTATAAACACCCGTAAATGTCCGCAAGACTGTTTCAGAATACATAAAAAACGAACTCGATCATCATTGAATGCCCTTAAATATAGCGATCGATCGACATAATAATATAATAATTCAGAAGGCCACAGACGCAGTAATGATTGCGTTAAAAAATATATAGAATTCTAAATCACGTTTTTGACTACGAAACGAGTTTTAGAA
This sequence comes from Trilocha varians, assembly GCA_030269945.2. Classification (NCBI taxonomy): domain Eukaryota; kingdom Metazoa; phylum Arthropoda; class Insecta; order Lepidoptera; family Bombycidae; genus Trilocha; species Trilocha varians. Next base: position 4,744,475 of record AP028259.1, read on the forward strand.
TAACATACGACGTGTCCGTCGTAAATCAGGCGTCGGTTTTCTTAACTCTTTCTTTTTAATGAGGTTCGAGACGTTATTCTGTCGCTGAGGCAGTCTCACAGATGTGTGACCAGCTGTTCCTATGACAGTCACGTTCACAAATCTGACAATGTGGCCGTACTACGCTACGGGCGTAGCTCGTTAAATTTTTATAGTCACAAGGTCGCAAGTTTATGGTCAATTCTCAACAGTTATTGTTCGCGGACTAAGTTTTTTTTACAACTAGCGTTGATTATTTTATAACGGTGGAAGACACAATTGTTATGACGTATTTTTTATGAAGTTAAAGCGCAATTCTCAGTCATGAAGCGATGATTAAATGTTTTTTTTTGTGTTACTGAATGGAAGTTAATTTGTTGCTGCGAATAATTGGTTTTAATTATCGGTGTGACTGCACGTTTTATTTGTGAATATTAATTCTGAAATACATGAGTAACTACGTTATACTGTTTTAACTACATAGTACAGATGAACATCGTTGTCGGTATTGCCATTTTCAGGACTATTTTATCGGGAATAATAAATCTCGGAGAATAAACACAACCTTTAATAATTATACACGATTATCAGAATAAAAATAAACCTTATTATAATAACATTATGAATGTATTTCGAAATGAAATGACACCGAAAATACACACGTCTTTTACACCAACGTTTTATTACTTTTTAAACACTCATGTGTGAAGCATTCAGAAACAGCGCATGTTCCGAAACCCGAGTTCTCTCGTTCGTGATGACAACAAACATTGTTTTGACTGCAATTTCGGCAATCGGTATTCGAATAACAATCAGCGAGCGATCGTAATAAAGCAATTTGCCGGCGAAACAAAACAATGGTCCCTTTCTAAGCGTGTTTTAAATCTTTCGACGCCTTGATTTAAAACCCTTTGAGTTGCACCTTATTTGTAAACATTGAGCACAAAGGATTGCTGTTTTTTGAGAATAAAAAAATTACGCAACCCCATCGCCGTGAGCCCTTTTGTTCGGTTTTGGCGGGTCCGGTGAAAGTTGTGTTTTGTTTTGCAACATGAAGTTTTTTTGCCTTTTTGGAGAGTCACTGATGGCGAGTGGATGCAGTCACTTATGGTCAAAGATAAAATGGAATTGAGCTTAAAGTGATTCCTTATTTATCATGTAAAGTATTTTTGGGAACCTTTATGAACATTTTAAATTTTCTGTTAAAGTTCTTAAGTGTTTTATATTATTTATGTGTGCAATAAAAAATAATATAATTCAGACCTTATTCTTTGTAAATGTTGATTTCTTGTATTTTTGTGATCTAGTTAAGTAGGTATTCAATCACAGATATATCAATTACTTTTCAGTTAAAATTTTTTGAAGCAATGTCTTAGATGTAGTCATGGCATTCATAAAACTCCTTGCGTAAGACCTTTTAAATTCAAGAACTCTTTTCTTAAGAGACAAACAACATAAAAATAACAATAGTTTAAGTTGGTGAATCTTCCGTGCAATAAAACTAAAGCTTGCACAAAACTTTTTACCTTAATGGCGCGATATTATGACCCACAATCGTTCTTTGTCCACGGTGAAAGTTTGTATTCTAAACATTTTAAACCCTTTCTATTACTTTTTGTCGCAAAACAATAAGCAGTTTCTCTCGAAGAATTCGCAATGAATAAAACCTTCCTAAAACGCGTGATATATGACACAAACACTATAAAATTTAAACTTAATTACACTTAAAGTAGTCACGATTTATGTAAGTTCCATTTACGTATGCTTTGTGCTAGTAAAATAACAATTGAAGATCGTTATAAACATATTAAAAAACTTTACTTTTTAAGTTATTGTTTTGTTCTGAATTTTAAATAGAGAATGGAACAACATATTTCGGAAACCAATTAAAAAAGATAGCCAGTTTTCGGAAAAAGCAATGTCAAATTAATTGCAACATAATTTTATGAAAGGCTTCAACTTTTTTAAAAGGTGCGTTTGGATGAGCATACTTACTTGCAATTGTTTTTTTTTAATCTAAATAATTATTAGGAAACAAGAAACAATTTCATAACATATAAACGCAAAAGTTTTGTACAGTCATCCAAACGAAAAAATGTTTAAAACTAAAGAAAATAAATGTGAAACGATAAATACCATTGAACTCACCGCAGACCACGCGGTCGAAGGGGTTCATCCAATCTGGAAATGGAAAATCTATTATCAATCGTATTGAAAGTCCTTTCTATTGGTAGAATAGCATGCACAACAGATAAAGCCGGATACAGGCGAGCTGTAATTTACAATCTAGAGGCAACTTTCTTTCGGCAAAAAATCGCGCTCGCTTCAAATGGGTTTTTGTAAATCGAAAATGGAATTACATTTTTCTGTATTCACTTGAAGGGTTAAAAAAATTGGAGAGTTTATTTGTTTACGGCCAGTGGTTACAAAATCGTACGGCTTTTTAGTGTTGCCAGCTAGATTGAATTATTGCAGCTCGGAAAAAGAAAATTAGTAAATATTTACAATAAGCTATTAGACACACGTGAAGGCAAGTATTTACATAAGACATCAGCTTTTAATTACATTTATTGTTTCAAAAGAAGCAGGTTAAATAAAAACTGAAAAATTATTTCAAAAACTTAATTGAATAAAAAATAATAAAAAAACAGTTACTTTGCACATTAAAATTAAAAATCGTAGCTATAAAATGCATTATCAAGTATAGAGTGGCACCAACAATGTTGCCACATCAAAACGGCAGTATCATTTTCTCATAATTTCAACAATCGTATCAATTGAAACAATCAGAGGTTGCAAATTAAAAACGTATAAAGAAGCCAAAGATTTCCACAGATGCGAACAATTAAACCAATAATTGCCTATTAATTAGTTTTTATCGTTGTTCTATAGACAATTTTACGAGTTAAACATTTTTAATAGTTTCCAATCAATTAGATCTGGTTTTATGGTGTATGTATGTGGATTCTAGTAGTTTTTAAACGCTTTACAATAGGTCGTTTCGAGATTATCTTTACTGTTATTTTTATAGGCTGTTTCTTTGTGTTTAATGTTTGATAAAATTTATCAAGACACACATCGAATAATGTGTTAGAAGATAGTGTGTGCAAAAATTAAATTTAGAAATGGTAATTTATATTTTGTTATCATTATTTTTACAAGTATATTGTAAAGTGAAGTCTATCCGATTACAATTACACAATTTTGATTATTTAAGATAAACCTCACTTTGACACTAAATTACACCAAAAGAGCTTTTTTTATGTTGGTACCATTTGTATGCTCTAATCGTTAGCATACAAATGGTACCAACTTTTTCTTAGGTCTAACGCCTCTTCACATAGAGGTACAGGTGATGGCTAGGAAGGCACTTCAAAGGCTGAAAATCAACAGCCAATGGAATGATAAACAACCAACAACTAGACACACGACATGGGAAAGTGATGGGAACCTTGACAGAATACTCGACATGATCTGCGACAAGATAACTCCCATACACATATTCGACAGGAATTTCCGTCTGCACATACCAAGCAGACAGGAATGGCAAGATGGATTCATAGAATCCATTAAAGATGGCCTGTTATTTTACACCGATGGATCCAAGATGGAATCGGGAACAGGTGCAGGTGTATTTTCCAAAGAGCATAGTTTACACTACAGTCTTGGTAAGTACACGACGGTCTTCCAGGCAGAAACATATGCAATATATGCCTGCGCAGCTGTGAACATGGGCCTCACAAATAAGGACATCCACATTCTCAGCGACAGCCAAGCAGCCCTGAAGGCACTGATGAATTACAGGGTCGAATCAGGACTGATAAGAGATTGTATCCGCACTCTTAACCGGCTGGGAAGACGCAATAAGGTTAGACTAACATGGGTACCTGGCCATGTAGGTATCGAAGGTAATGAGAAGGCTGACGAACTAGCAAGAAGGGGGTCTGAAGAAGACCCCATAGGACCCGAACCCTTCACTGGACTATCAATGAGGACAATAGGGTCAGCATTGAGGGAATACTCAGATAACATATCCACAATAGAATGGAGATCCCTACCAGGCTTGAGACACTCGAAAGAGTTCATAAGCAAAACCAATTCACATAAGGCATCTGGGCTTAGTAAAAGTAAACTGAGACACCTTATGGGTGCCCTAACGGGGCATTTTGCCACCAGGGAGCACCTATGTAGGTTAAAGTTGGCTACAAGCCCAGTCTGCAGATTCTGTGAAGAAGACACAGAATCAATGCATCACATATTATGTGCATGCGACGGCCTGGCAAGGGTAAGAATGAACGCATTGGGTGAAGGATACCCGGACCAATGCGTGTATAAGTCCTTGGCGCCAAAAAGAATTGCAGAATTAATGCAATCACTTTTTGAAGCCGAGGAATAAAGGAAGGGGTCGTGATACAAAAGATCCGATTGGGTCGAAGTGTCAGGTGATTACAGGCACCACCCCAACAACCAAGATAGATAGATGCTCTAATCGTAGGTATATCTAGTTTAATTGCAGTGTATCTGTGTTTTAAATTCAGATATCAGAGTTTTATTTACGGGACATTTTTTTAATGGCAAGTAAACGTTTACAGTAATTTAACGTCTATTAAACATCTTGTACCTATTTCACAAAACAAACAAGTTTCGTCGATCGGAAGTTTTAATCGTAAAGGATTGCATTAATTAATTAAAAATACTCGATAAAATTGAAATAAAATACTTTACAATGCAGTCATAATAAATTGATACTGCAAATAAGATAGGTTTGCCCTTTAATGTAAAGGTTAAAAGTACGACGAATCAAATTATTCACAACAAAAGATAAAACATCATCTCGTAAATTGTTATAACAAAACTAAACAAAACAAGGGTATTATAAATTTTAAATATTGGGTCTCAAAAAACTCCCAACTTTTTTATTGTAACAAAATACAATAATTTAGATTTATGACATTTAAGTGTCAAAATTTAGATTTACAAATTCTCAAAGACGATGTAAATATCGGAGTTAATTGCATGAGATATATAATTGTGTTTGATTAATTAATTGTGCTACAAATAGCAATCAATAGTATAAAGGGCTTCTGATGGCATGTGGGTTCCGTTTGCACACGGCGCCTTGCGATTGGTCACGAGTGACGGCCATATTGGATCCGCGCATGCGTTCGATGCGATGCTCACATGTGACTGGTGCTCATCTTCCCGCCGCACTCTATGTTTACGAGGCTGGGTTGCCAGGAATAGATATTTTAAAATAATCTCGAATTTTATTTTAGTTTTATTATTTTTTTATAGTCGAAGAACTAATTGTTTTATTAAGTTAATTCATTTAGTTTCATACAAGTGTAAACAAACATAAAACCGCTCGAATTATGATAACTTCAACACATTTTATTGTTTTAGATTTTGTATAAACATCATCATTAAATGCACCGTCTTTATTATTTATTATAACAACTATCACCGATATTCAGTTCACGAAATATTAAACATTGGTAGGAATTTAGTGGCCATAAAAAACACATTACTGCACTTTGTTTCATTCATACGAGAATCGAGAATGATAACACAATTCGTGATTACGGCGAATAACTGTCTATGCGCTGACAACATTTAAATATAATTTGGAGTACGCAACGTCTGAGTTCGTAGTGGTGCGTTATTTTAGGCCACTTCAAGACAGATCCCCGATTCCGTTGCCCCGGACATTTTTATAAGCCAACATTGACGCTAAATCACGGAAATAGTTCATTTCTATTTGAAAAAAAGATATTATAGGCCGTTTTATGTAATTTTAGTGATCTACAGCACGTTTCGGACAACGAGTTGGCTTTGATAGTTTTTTTGTGGATTGTAACGTGCCAACTGATTTGACACATTTTAATGAGAGTTTATCTTTAATACAATGAAGGCGAATTTTAGTTAGTCTATTTACCTACTTCTATGACAATTATAAAGCCCATTTTAGTGAAATTTGGTATGAAGATAATTTAAAATCTCATCTATAACATACATGGACTACGTTTGATTGAAACTAAAAAAACTTATAGCTGTAGATTATTTTAATATTTTATATTCATATATTTTAGTAATAAAACTGACCGTCTTTGATCTGAAAAATGAATTTACATATAAAAATAATTTATACAGGTGTTTTGTAAAAGTCGTTATCATCAAAGATCACAGATGAGTGCTGATAATATTATTACTTTGACAATTGAAAAACATATGAATTACGATTTTAGTTTTATGTGAAACACGGTTTTTATGAAACATTTGAAGATGTACTTTTTCTATAATTTTCACTGGAGATGTAAGAATATTAAATATTAGGACAGATAATGTTATATCTAGACTGTTTCCTTTGATTTATTCGCGAATAATTATTGAATGATTTTCTTCGTTGTAAATGTTTTCTTTTGAACATTAACATGACAAAATTTCAGTGGTGAAAATAACGATAGGAAAATTTCACTAAAAATGTGACTGGTTTTCATTTTCATCTCTTTACTTTTTCATCTTGAATTTTAACAAAATTGTTTTCGTATACGAATCTATGTATGGTATCACTAGTTTTTTAAACGTTTTTATTTCCGTTTGAAGTAAAACATAGGTATTTATTAATTTACTTTGATACCAGTACCAACCCATTACTGCCCACTGTTGGGCTCAGGTCTCCTCAGAAGAGGGATTAGGCATAGTCCACCACGCTTGCCCAGTGCGGATTGGGGACTTCACATATCTTCAAAGGATTTTTAGAATCCTTTTCCGACATGCAGGTTTCCTCACGATGTTTTCCTTCACCGTTTTTAGCCAGTGGTGTTGTGAAAAATTGCACATAAATCTTTTTTCACATTTAGATTTAGAGGTACAAGCCGGCCGGATTTGAACCCGCGTCCTCCCGTTCGGAAGGAAGCGTTTCGACCACTCGGCCACCACGACTTTTTTTTTTTAATTAATAAATTTAAAATAAATTTATTAATTTACTTTGATCAGAACAATAAATTACTTTGAATTTATCAACCTATCAAAAACGAATACATTTTAAATGTCGCTATAATAGCCAAATTTTTTATAACAGGTACTCAATTAACAGCATAATAAATCAGCATTTAGACTAAAAGCCAGACTGGGAATGTCATTAAGGTCTGACTATACCTGCATAATAGTGAAAATAAAAGATGAAAAACATTTAAATTAACATTTTAGTAATGTTTTTATGAAAATGTCTGTTGTTTGAATTGTAGATCAGTGTGGGTCGAAGAACTATAACAAAACGTTTGAGTATGTTAATTGAAGTTGTTTTTACAACGATAAATTGTTTTCAATTGTTAATTGCGTTGTATTGTTACATTTTAAGTATACTTTTTTTTTTGATGAAAATCGTAAATAATCGATACATATAGGTAAAATAATTTTCAAAAATAGAGTTTCTTTAGACTGATTTAATGTGAAATGAAATTATCATCGCTCTATTGAAATGACTTCATCTATTTAATGATTTATTTATACTAAAAACTTTATTTAAACATTTAGATAATAAACACATAATTCTTTGTCTGAATCGCATCGTTATAATATTAAAAATATATTCTTATACATTTAATTTATTTTCCACTTTATGATAATGTGCTTATATTTTATGTTAATCTTTGTATTAATTATTGGTTAAGGCAATTATTAATTAGGTATTTAATATTTTAATTCGCTAGATTTAAGTGAAAAATAAGTAAATGAAACTTATTTAATAATGTTGTGATGTTACTAAGATTTGTATTTGAGTTTATTTTAAAAATAATGTTATATTTCTTTCACATTTAATGTGTTAATTCAGATTAAAAGAAATCTATAACATATGCTTTCATTTAAATCCATTTAAAAAAAGACATTCAAAGAATAATAACAATCAAAACAGATGTGAAACCAAAACGTACCTAATTTGAAAGATGAAAAATAATTAAAATTATTTAATTCAAAAATTAAAAGGCATTATAAAACTTCCGTTCATCAATAGGCCAGTGATTCGCGTAGCTTCGTTTATATTTAACGACTTGTTCGATGGCGACTTTTATCTTCGAAAGAATGATTGCTAGATAATAAAACTGCGAATAAAAATAATTGTGCTATTGTATGCTAAGCGTACAGGCTATTCTATACTGTAATGTGTCACCATTTAGAGTACTAAGTGGACCTCACAGAAGGTTAGAAGTAAAAATGTGTCTCTTCTGAATTTTGTTATACTCTTTGACCCTATAAAATTTACTAAGTTTTAATTATTTTTATTCGTTAATTCTGTTTCAATTTATAGTTTTAGGTTACCGTTACGGTAATAATTTAGTTGAAAATTATTTTACGCCTACTTAAAACGGGATTTGCCATAAAATCTAATTTCAATTCGAATTTCTAAATTTCAATTTCAATTAATTTAATTCAAATGGAACCCAATAGAAATAGGTAGGTAGGTAATTTTAAAATAAATAATACTGTTGTTGTAAAATAGGATCTTTTATTTTATATTGGTATTTCATTCAAGCGTTATCAGTTTTCAATTGATTTGAGTAATTAATAGAATTAATGAGCACTAACATTTTTATAACCCATTAATTTAATTACTGTTTTATTTTTTATTGAAAATACTTAATGCTATTGTTTCAATTCAATTAAATACATGGATGTATTCAATTGCGAAACGTTTTAAATGTTAATGCAATTATTATTTTTTAATTCAGTTAATAATAGGAAATCCGCGTTTTCTTCAAATAAGTTAATTTTCCGTCGGCCGACGCGATTTTAACGACCGCGTGTTTTCCGATATTTTTAAGAGTTTTATATTTCAAGAATATAAATATTTTATTTTAAATGTTTTGATTTAGATTTTTTTTAGTATTTGAATTTGTTTGTTTTATTGTTTTATATTGTAATTAATAACACGCGGGTTGGTGCTAACAGCTGACTTAGTAGTAGAATTTACTAGACTATAAAAGTTTTATAGCTTTTATATAGTTGTATTTCAATAAATAATCGATTGTTAAATTAATAAATAAATTAATGGCCTTTTTATTACTTTCTTATTAGAAAAAATATTTTAATGGCGTAAACAAACATAGAACAACATTTTTATTAAATAAATTCATGTTGTTTTGGTTTTTAACATTGTTTTAATTGTTTTAGTAGTTGATAACGATTTTTATAGGTTTTTAATGGCAGAAATCAAAAGTATATAATAAAAACAAAGCTAGGGTGCATTTTTCTGAGACAAGCAATATTTGTAACTTTATTCCAACAAGATAAGTATCTAAGAATAATAAAACGCATACATAAAACATAAAAAAATACTCTAGCAATTTCTATGATTCTAGTAAATAAAAATTTCGGTTTCTTTTCAGGTAAACAAGACAACACCGCAACTCATCATGCAATCAAGAAGTAAAGCATTTACCAGTGATGGACATCCACGGGTACCGAGGGATCTCAGGCAGGGTCTGTGCTGAGGGTTGTGCGCAGGCCACACCCATGGCGTCTGCAGTCGCTGCTGTTGCTGCCGAGGCTGCTGAAGCCGCTGCCTGGTGGTAGAACTGAGCGGCAGCCGCCATGCTGGCCGAGGCTGCCGACACCGCTGCCCCGCCGTTGTGCTGGCCCAGAGCGTAGTTGACCATGGGGTCGGGGCCCACCGCGGTCGGGTACCGGCAACTCTTGTCATCCGCCGCGGACAGCCCTCCGCCCGCCGTGAACGGCACTGAACCCCCGAACTGCTGGTGATGCGACACGTACGGATACATTCTCGCCGGCGCCCCCGGTGACGCCGACGACGAAGATGAAGACCTCTGCGGGCTCCCGGCGCCCGGCGAGCCAGCTCCCAGTGCTGCCGCTCCCAGCCCGCCCGACAGCGAACTCGACAGCGACGTCGACAGCGACGACGACAGCGATGAAGACAGCGACGCCTCTATAGGCGACGCCCCGGCACCGGCGAACAAATTCTGGTGGTGGAACTGCTGGTGGTATTTTGGGAGCATGCTATCGATGATGAACTTGGAACTCATCGCTCGGCGGCGACGCGGCGCGCGACGATCGCCTCGCGGGAGATGCGTTTATCGCCGGCGATTCGGATCGATTCTCGCGCGTGCACCTCTACTATGGCCGCGGATCGTTTATGACCCGCGTATGAGGCTCTACGACTCTGAATTCCCGTCGTAGCGAGCGTTTACCGCTGCCGAGCGCGCCACTCGAGACGGCGAAACCGGTCACGTGCGTGCGAGCGAGATGCAACGATGAAGCGGGTGTACCCGCCGGAACCCTCTCCGTCTCATTAATTCCTACCTGCGTGGCTTATATTAGAAAGAGATAAAAGCTATTCGCTAACGACCATTTCGACGGCCATTGTTCGTAATGGCGCCAGGCCCCGCGCTCCCCCGCGTTGACGTAGTCTACGCCAATAGTAATCCGGTGCAGAACATTCACCGCCAATCACAAACCATTCCGGCACTTCTAGTTGTCAAATTGAATGGTTTTAAACATTAGCGCAAAATTATTTAAAAGTTGTTAGAATAATTTTAATTCCTCTTCTTAAATGAATGTTTTTTGAATTTGTTGATTTTGATAGCAAAAAATACTAGAAATATTTTTAGACAGGTTGTTGTCATATTGTAAACCTACACTAGTAAGTAGTTATAATGTTTAAAAGTTACAATAGCAAAAACCAAACCCTTGAAAGCTTTGAATCAATTCAGTAGCCAATTATTATTAAAGATTATTTTAAACCCGAAATAAAATTATTATATTTAGTGTCAAAATAGTTCAGTTCGCAATAATAATAATATTTTAATTGTGATTTGTTTGATTTAGGTGATTTAATATGTTTTTGAAACCTATTTTAACAAAGTAAGGCAAGAGGTGTAAAAAAAAAATACAAAATGCTTTTCTTGTCTATTTATTTGAATACACCTAGTTTATGCATGATAAAACCTATAAACAGATAATGTTAATAGTTTAAAATTGATTTTCGCATTATATTAAAAAACAAACCCTTATTCTTATGATGATAAATATTCAAAATGAAAAATCACAACAAAATTATCCTTAACTTAACATAGTACCTAATAAAAATTAAGCTTATGAAATTAAAACAAGTAAGATAAAACATCGACAATTTCTTAACATGGTATGCAATATTAGTATAAATAAATTTTATTATAACTTTCTCTAGGTTTTATTTTTAAATTACTTACTCAAATCCTTACTTAAACAGATTGTTTCCTAATAGATAAGTAAGTAAATAAAATTCGGTAAATATCTTTTCAATTATACGAATAACTCACTCAATCATATTCGTACTTAGTGTACAAAATACAGTAGGTAGGTAAAATTTAAACAATTGAAATAAAAAGATTTCATCCTTTAGGTACTCAAATAATATTATCCTCTTAAAACCCTTTAAAACTCTTCTCTATTAGAACATTTTTGATTCAGTGTTGTGAGCCTGTTTAACCTGTCTCCAAGTCTATTGAATTAAAAAAGTCGTAGGTATTGAAGTAAAAAATTGATTTACAAAACTTCATAATAACGTAAACACTAATTCAGAATTACCAAAATGCAAATAAGTAGTAAGATACTTAGAAAGAACTGTTGGTTTTTCGTAAATAGCCTCTCCAAAGCACTTATGGAGTATCCGTATCTGTAAAAGTAATTTTCAAAACAGTTCCTTGTGGTGGAACGCTTTTGTTTTTTATAATAAACAATAGGTATCTCCGCTAATTTTATACAATGTATGTTAATATCTATGAATTAAAGTAGTTGATTACTGTTAAATATTTTTGTGCCCTATTAAATAGTAAAAAAATCTTTAAAGTCTGAATACAAAAATACATCTAAAATTTAATATAATGAATGACTTAAATAAGAATGGTTCACATTTGTTTACCACCGGCCACGTGGTAAACTGACGCATTCCATCTCGCTCGATCCGCGACACCCTTCTCTCTCTTACGTTTCATTCAGAACCACGAGTCGTAACCGCACAGAACACATGTACAATAACAATCTTTACGACCATTACAATAAAACAGTTTATTGCCTGAGAAGTTTATTTATTTATAACACTTTAGAATGTAACGCCTGTTTAGTGCATGGTTTTTATAGGCTTAAGTTGCCTTTTCAGCTTTATCAGGTCGCTGGTATGACGGTGTGGCAGTAGAGCATTGCATAAGTATAGATTTTATGTTGTTATTGTGATGTTTTCGTAGTAAACGTATGGAATACGTGATATGGTCAGTCATATGTACTTAATTCAATAAAGAATATCCTTGAGTACAGTTGTTACGTTTGTTTTTGTAATAAAACTATTTTCTTTGGCAGATTTCGATTTGACGCTAAAAATGGTTCTGGGATTATTTTTGTTATAGCGATAAAATGTTTATTGGGAATATTATAATATATTTAAAGGATACAATAATGTGTATTTAAAATAAGACACCGATTTTATTTATTGTTTGGATTTACTTTTTGTTTAAAAGAAATTCCAATAACCATTACGTAAATATAAAATAAATTTACTAAAATATTTTATCTCATAAGAATTAAGATGAACAAACTTATTTGAATAATCGATCCAGTTTTATTTAAAGAATAAAGCAATAGCAATAAGTCTAACAGAATCTTATAGATTACTAGTTGCCCCGCGCAACTTCGTCTGCGTCGAAAAAATAAAAATAAAAATTTAGGGTGGACTATCCCTAACATTTAGAGTGATTAAAAATAGATGTTGGCCGATTCTCATGAATACCGGATAAGCACAAAAAAATTCATCAAAATCGGTCAAGCCGTTTCGGATTTTATATAGGTATTAGATTTATTTGTGTAATAATTATTAGTGGTTAAATTTACTTACTTAGGTAATTATTTTATAAACATTTGTCATTATTTGTCAGTATTTTAAAAAATGATTGAAATTGTAAATAATAAAATACAAATTTTAAATTGAAGAAGCAGCAGAACTGAACTTGTGTTTCTTAAAACAAAGTATTATAATTATTTCTTGTTCATAGTAACTAAGATACCTACTCTACGTACGTGTAATAAATATTACGAAAACGGTAAAAAACTTATTTGAACATAAAATTCCAATCTGAAAAATCTTATTAGAACCTAATGCTGGAATGGACTCCCATCCGCGGTGTTTCCGGAGCACTATGACATGTCTCTCTTTAAACGAGGTTTAAGAAAAGTCCTGTATGGGTAGGTGATAGTTAACGACCCCCCTTTGCCCTGGCATCACAGAGGTTCATGGGCGACGGTAACCGCTTACCATCAGGTGGACCGTAGGTTCGTGTATCTATTAAGCAATAAAAAAATAAAAAAAGATAAATTTAGGTGGAATTTATTTGTTAAATTGTGTTATATTTCAGTAATACTGCGCTGTGTTTTTAGTTTAGAATTTTTCAAGTTAGGTAATATCCCTATTAACAGCAAGGAGTACCTACTTAATGCTCTAGAGCAGAAATACCTACTCTTGTAGCTAAATAACCATGACCTACTAGATGGTAGGTACTAAGCAGCTCCCATTTCTATTACTATTCAATGAACCCATCATCTAACAACAACATCACTTGAAGTAGAAGTGTGGAGAGGCCCATGTGGATAGGTAACTTACGATCAGGTGGCTCGTTAGCTCGTCGGAATAGCTATAAAAACACTAGACTTTCAAGAACAAATCTTATTCAAAGATGCATGGTAGGTAGGTACAGGATTCTTATTGTTTTAGCAGACGGTTTGGTGACCTATTTATTAGCCTAGTCACTTTTGCTCACGAATGCTTGACGTCCTCTGTAATTGAAAGTATCTAATATATGGTGTGCCTACTTTTATTTTATTTTGTTTTGTATCTTTGTTGAGAATCAAAAAAAAAGTACTTTCGGAAACACCTACGATTTAGAACTCTTCTTAAACTGTTTTTTTAAGAAATCTAAACGGGAAGTGGAATGTAAATGTTTAAAAATTAGTATTTACAAATCCCAAGGACTCTTGAAATATTTTCTAATAAGATAACTTGTCACACTTTTACTAACTAGAGATTTTAATTAGGTTGCATTTCTTAAACTATAGGTATTTGTATTTTATAATAAAAAATAAGGAATTAAAAAACTTTGTGTAATATTTCAAACAACATTGAACAAATTCATAATAATAAACTAGCTTTTTGTGCAATGTGATTTAATGCATTTTTCATTAATATTAATGTTTGTAAATTTAAATTTATATTTGATATTCTTATAACAATATTAAAATGATAATTTCGAGAATGATGCTATTTCTAAAATTAAACATAAAGGTATACTTTCAGTTGAATTAATTCTTAGGTTTTTAGTTTTTCATGTTTAATAAAAAAAAAGATATACCTACAACAGTGAAACATTTGTTTAATACTTTCATGCATTTTCAACGGGTTCTTACCATGATATTTAATAAATTGAGTTGTCTCGATATCAACGTAGTTGCAAACGTCATGATCACGAGAAGACTGGATACTGTGAGTTCGAGTTCCAGTGGTACTACCCAAAAGCGAACGAGAAAGAGGGTAGACAGATTTGTTTGCTCTTAAATCGACCCGCAGTATCCAGTCTTTTCGTTGAAATATCGAGACAACTCAATTAATTAAATATCGTGGTAAGAACCCGTTGAAAATGCATGAAAGTATTATAGAAAACCGCGAGTGTCTGAATAATTTTATAAACATTTGTTTATTTATATTTTTACGCTAAACACTTAGAAGTAGGTACTTTCTTTACAACTATTCAATAAAACCGGTGGAAGTCGTAAAGTAAAACTAGTTTTACTTTATGACCATGTATATATTTAACACAGATTTTGTGTGAAATTTTGTTACCAAGTTGAAAAAATGTCACACTTTTCAACTCATTATTCATTATTACTATTTTATTAACTAATGTAAATTCAAACACTGGTCAGTGTAATATATTTAAAGATTAATAGTAGAAAATACAAACTAAGAAATTATAAGTATCACCATTATTTGGTATTTATTCTAATTAACATCGAAACGAGTGAATTTTATATTTACTTAAAAAAAATTATGTTGTTAAAAATACACGACAAACTATTCATAACATTAGGGTATTAAGTTAACAATATCTAAACACGCTAAATATTGAGTATAGAGTTAAGCTCGCCTTTTGTGAACATTTTTTAATTTAACTTATTTTTCTGTCGTGTACAATAAAGTATTAAATAAATAAATATAAAAACTGTTGAAAGTTTCAGTGTTAATAATATTTTAATATTATTTAATATTTTAATAGTAGGGGTATTAATAGTAAGCTATCGAGTGTTACACACAATACATTCGTAAAATCTATAGCTGAGGTAGGTACTGGTATTACAAACAATCACTTCAGATTTACTTACTAAAAATACCCTATAATAACATGTAATATTTGTATTTTGGTAACATCACTATATTAAGATATTCACAAACAATGTTCCCATTGCGAACTTAAAAAAAATCTCAAACAAAAAGACGCCGGCGCATATAAGCACCATCGCCCTTTTTACGAGGGCTCGACTTATAACACTGAGCCCTACAGTGGGCGGAGTGGATGTCCACCGTAAAACAACCGCACTGTTCACAAAATTTACAACTATCGCCTGCGAGATTTAACGATCAGTTTATAGATCCTACGCTTTTAAATTCGTTATAAACATGCCTTGTCTCAATGAAACGGCCATCACTGTGACATTTGCAGCAGTTATGCGGAATTATTGCGCAATCGTGACGATTTATCGCGATGTCCCACTGGTTTTTTCGACGGAAAACGTGCCAGAAATTCACTAGATTAGGCTCGCACCTGTTTGGCTACAAGTCTTCTAATCGAACCATGTATCCGTTTTAAAATAAAGGGATTAAAGTTTTGTCCTAATTAAATTCCCGTTTCGAAATTACATCTGATAATTTAAGTTGGAGTTAAAAGTTACAAAGAAGATAAGCTTTTCCGTCACCCTGAAATACTAGATAGATTAGAAAAGGGAAAGCATAGATAAAGTAAAGGTCAAATAAGATTTGTAAAACTTACCATTTTAGACACACTTTTACCACCTGCAACAAAAAGAAAAATACAATTAGCTGTTATAAAATTATCCACAAATACACATTTTAAGTGTTATTTTAGATGTAAATATCTTGTACTATCTAAAAGGTGATTTAGATGACATTTTGAATGCAAACAAACCAACAGAAAATAGTTGTTTAAGTTCAAGGTGAAGCACAAATTTATTGGAGACACATACAAATAATTTATTTTAAATATGTATTAAAAATAAATATGACATTTATATTAAAAAAAACATTTATAATAAATTAAAAAAACTGACCACCAGATGACGTGTAGTAAGCGCAGCATGTGACAAAGGCATGAACATTTCTTGAAGAAACGAATGAAACCTAAACCTATTTTGAGCACATGTATAGGGCTCTCGATAATGATGTTCTACGTACCTATCACTATTAGCTACGTCGTTATTGCAAACATTATGATGACACTCATCCTCAATTAGAATCCAATTATACCTACAGAATGTTAATTTATGTAAATTATTAGAAAACGCAAATTTTCTGAATAAATCGGATTTTCCTTGTAGGTATACCTAGTTATGTGTTGCATTCCATACAAGTTTAATTAGTTATAACGTGTTCAATTTTCAATTTTTTTGGTATATTGTAATAGTATTCAACATCTACTTAAAATTAAGGGTGTCGATTCTAATATCAGTTTCTGAACGGTAATATAGCTTAACACGTGGAGCTCATTCATCTTGATATTTAAGTTCCGCGAGATACGTTAACAAACTTCAGGAACCAATTCATTGTTAATACCTATACATTTAAAAACCGGAATTTTAAATCAACGTGATAAATTAAGGTACAGTTACACATGCTAGTTAATAACACGAAAGCATGCTACTTTTGAGCAATTGCTACTTAGTGGTACGTGTGTCGAAACATTGCTAATAATGAGCGCAGACTAGACAGACAGATGAGACAAGTGCAGAGCATACTCGAAACAAGTAGGTATGCTAATGAGCATACTAAAAAGCATGCTACTATCTAGCATGTGTAACTGTACCTTTACTTCTTACCTACGTGTCTTTGAACTGCCTGGCAGTGCCATTATCAGTCATATGCAGCTAATTTCTACTTGTGACCAAAAACCTTGGATGACTTCAAATACCGCAATTAAATACAAAAATTATACAGTACATACTTGTTTAGTAAAGGTTCTTAAGTAGCAATATTTATTTAGCTATTCCGACAGTACCGTATAAAAACGGGGGTAAGTAGGAAATTTTAATTTCACGTCTAGAGGGCTGGCGGGGAGCGGAAATTTGTGTGGCATAATAAGTGAGATTGTTGCGAAATTTGCTACAAGAAAAAGAACGAGGGCCCGTCGCGGCACATCGGCTGGTTTTTGTGGATATGACTTCATTAAAATATAATTTTAATTTTAGGAATATTGAAACATTTAAACGTGCAAATTATGTTAAGCTAATGGTTTTTTTAGTTAAAAGTGATATTTAGTGCTATCGTTTTGAGACAGATTTATGATCTTGGAACGATGATGTCAAGATTGAAATCATTTTCTGCAGGAATTTTCGTAAATTAAATCACATCTTCTTATCGTGTTCTATCATCGACGTGTTGTATGGAACTTGAATTATTTAATTTGAAACTAATAATTAAGCCTCATTTTACTAATGGTCTTTACACGTTAGGTTTTTTTATTAAAAATATTGTATCTTTCAGACATTCTTAATACTGAAGACTGATGACTGTTGAGGTGATTTTATAGTCATTAAATAAACACCCTTGAAACATTCTAATAGTTCTTGTAGTCTTTAATTCAGAATTCAAAATGAAAATTTCAAAGATACTGCTTTCCCATTGCTACGAAATCTCAGAGAATTTTTCTCATTTCTTTTATTATGATAATTATTTCGCAAAGAAAGTCCTTAAAGGTAGGCCGTAGGTAGCGGCTCCGCAATGCCTGCTGACATTGCAGAGGTCCACGCGCAACGGTAACCGCTTACGATCAGGTGACCCGTTAGCTCGTCTGCCTACAAGGCAATAAAAAAAAATTGTTAAGAAAAAATAAAAATAAAATTAGGGTATATCTACATTAAGATCTCCCGCAAGCGGTGGGCGCACGTGTAAGTGGCAGCTTCAATATTTATGTGCAATTTTTCCAGTTACCCCTCACCCCTCGGCGGGTCGCACCACCCCTCCAGTGATAAAGGATGCAGCTCGCGATCTGCTACCCTCGCAGAAACACAAAATTGCGTTACAATTTGACCTGTTTATAATAATTTTGTTAATAATTTAATGGCCGCCCTTAGTACGAAATTCTAGGAATATAATAAAGAAAACTTTTTCGGAATTAAAATTAACAATTAGGTATGTCTTCTAACATCTTGATATTATTTTCCCAAAAAATTAAAATGACCTGAAATACAGCTTACGAACTATCACAGCGGAATTTCCTCTTAACATTAAAATAATAAGGTAGGTACCTATCATAATGCTCAATATAAAAATCCTCCAAATTCGTAATTAACTTACAAACATCCAGTGATCTTTAAAAAATTTCGCAATCATAATTTAAGTAGAATAACTATAAAAATATATCGCCTATGATAATGTTAATTTCATTATAGTGTTTAACAAATATTGAATATAAAATTAATTGAACTATGTAAATTAAATAACTTTTATAATATCTTAACTAACTGCTAAATATATTCATTTCAACATTTTATTTATGAAGATGGTAAAAAAAATATTTAGATGATATTGATACTCATCTGAAGATAATAAAGGAACAAAATATGTTGTTATTATACTGATAAAGTCTAAGTTTCATCTACATGGTGCTAAGAAAAAAATAAAACAAAAAAAGATGCATTTCAAAAGCAGGAATTGCTTTTCTTCCTGCATTATTTGGTAAGAGTAGGTACCTGAGTACACTTTTTATGGTATAAATTTGCTTAAAAATGTATAATATTAAAGCAAAGTTAGAAAGAGTCTTTTTCTCAAGGTATTTTAGTTTAAAGACAATATCAGAGCGACATTTACGAGGTAAGCAGTAATTTCGAAATAAGTACAAAACAAACCATAAATTACAAAAACACAAATCATAATAAATAATTTATTACACTCTAATAATATATTACTATTATCATTAAACAGTCCATCAATATCGAAATAAACAAACATAAATACTCATTTACATCAATCAAGAGTTTATCAACTGGGAACATTTACGTAATCGATACAAGGAGCCATAATAATCTACTAACATAATACAATAATATCGAAAACAATAATTTTGGAGCAGTCGGTCCGAGTACTACACGGGCTGTTCACGGCAATATTATTCAAATAAAAACAATTTCAATTTGTTCCTAAATTGAAACAGAGAGCAGGCGGCGTTATTACATTTGGGCGGAGGTTAGCTGCGGTAGAGCGTGTAAAGTGCCGATAGAGCCTTCTCTCCCAGCCCCTCTCATTGCCCATAACACCGACGCCGAGCTTTCCTCAAAAACCTCCTAGAACGCCTCAAATTTAGCGACTTTTCGCTCTCAACACTTTTACGCGGCATTTAGGCGGTTAAGAAGCATGCACGATATTTTTCCTCTCGTCTCGGGGAGGCGAGAAACATAGTTTTTGATGGACGCGCTCGTCGCTCTGTATTGTAGATGGCTAATACGATGGCTGAGGTATTTCTTACTTAGCGATGGTATGCGTCTGAACGTTTCGTTTCTCATTCGAAATTATTATAGCGCTCTGAGGTTAATTTACAATGGAATCTGGCGGCATTTAAAGGGTTAAGCTTTGAAATACATCGAGAATCAATGAAGATCTTTATTTTGGGGATTAAATCTTGTTTGTAAAATGCACGAAAGAAAATCATGATTTGAATTTTACAAAAATTAGATAAGATGTTTGAATTACTACTACAAATAATTTAATTCAATATACCTGTTTGCTAATACCTATTATTTAAATAAATGTAATAAATATAACGTACGAACATTACATAAATCAGATATCATGTTTAAAGAGTCAATATTTTCTACATTCCAAAATGATCTTTAATTCGATGAAGTTAAGCTTTCTTTTTGTGCAAACCTAAATTCTCCTATGTAGCAAATTCCAAGCTTCATTATTCTAGGTATCTTCAGAACATTATCGTAAAATTTGATTGAACATAATTTCGCTTATGCCAGCTCATCCCTATTAAGCTGTGCCTATATTATTACCAATTGTAATTACAACTAGAAAATATTAGTAATAATTACAAACGCTTTCATATTTCATTACTCAGAAATTACTTACACTTATTTAAGTAAAATTACATGAACAAATAAAGAACTGAAACACCGACATCTCTGTTTTACAACTTGAACTAAATTCTCGCATATTTCAGGAACGTGCTTACATATTATAACATTAATAAAATTATACTTTTTACATACCTAAATATCGTTATTACTTATGAATGTAAATTTATGTAATATTTGAATATATTTTAAGTGTCTTTACTTTGTAAAATAATAATTTGAGGCTAAGAGTAACGCCATCTAGCGTAGGGTGAAAGTACTACGCACTCAACGGGTTGAGAATGCAAGTTGCAATGCATTTTGCACCCTCTGTTGGCAAATTTAGTAAATTCTATAGAATACAGTTCAATTAAGTTAAGTACTATTATACTTTTAAATAATCTCTAATAATTACTTTTAAAGTTAAGTAATGGATAATTTAATAAAGTTAACAATTAATAATTTTTAAGTGTTCTACTTTTTGTACCATATTTTCATGCATTTTCAACGGGTTCTTACCACGATATTTAATTAATTGAGTTGTCTCGATATTTCAACGTTGTTGCAAACGTCATGATCACGAGAAGACTGGATACTGCGGGTCGATTTAAGAGCAAACAAATCTGTCTACCCTCTTTCTCGTTCGCTTTTGGGTAGTACCACTGGAACTCGAACTAATTAAATATCGTGGTAAGAACCCGTTGAAAATGCATGAAAGTATTATAGAAAACTGCGAGTGTCTGAATAAGTTTTTGTACCATTTTGAAAAACATATTGCAGTGTTTTCTTGTTAATTAATTTTAAGTCGATAAGTTGATAGTAATTATTGTTATCAAACTGATGTGTTATTTAATTGGAAGAGTGTATAAGGGCAATTTAATTTTATTTTTATCGTTAACAACTATACTTACTTTTGTAGAATTCTTGTAATAAGTAACAAAAGTTTTTGTTATAAAGTAATTTGTAGGTACATAAATAGTTTTGCGATAGTGTTTTGTTTTTATTATCTTAACATTTCCCTGCTAAATGTTCCCTGTTCTGTTCCTAATCACAAACTAAATGACACGCTACAAACGCTACCATGGCGCTCTTGAAACGAGATTTTAGAAATGTTCTGTCTGTAAGGGATTGATATAGGTTATTCAATGCCGTGACATTGCATAGGTATACGAGTTACAGTAATGACTTACTATCATATTGATCGTAAGATTGTTTATCTATTATCGAAAATATACAACTATTCATTTACCAACAGGTGATCTTAAAAATAAGATGATAAAACGACCAATGATGCAATAATATGAAAATAGATATTATAAACAATATCACCTACATACGCTTAAAAGCTCTCACAGTCGAAACACAACAACGCGTAAATCATTTCATACGTTGGAAGGCACGTAAGTAACACGTAAACTCGTACATACACCTCCAAAATAATGAATCCATTCTCACGTTCTACCCTGATTTACTGCGCCACAGAAAACCGTCATAAGACTACATAATCACACCTACCACAGTCACTTTATTTTTTGGACCTTTATACAATTTTTTTCACACGCAACGATTCCGAATTTTTATCACGTAAATTTTCCGCTTGAAAGGGAAATCCGTATTGTCATTCTGTACGCAGAGCCGGTTTCCTCACGAACACGTGTTTGAATATATTTAGTGTATATGTATAGAGAGAGCATTTATTTCTGTCACGCAATTTTGGTTCGTTCAAATCTGAATTTTCATAGTTCGGTCTTTTGTTTTGTTGGGACGCGTCGGAAAACCGATAGTGACTCAATTAAAGGAAATTTATTGGGCAGCGGCACGTTACCAGTTGGTAGTTTGATAGCCCTGATTTATTTTTAATGTGGGCGCGCAGGTCGGCGTGTACAAAAAGCCCGGTAATGGTTGTTTAAGGGTGGTAGCGAGTTTTTATGTATGTATACCAAAAGATTGATAGCAGTTTCAAAGTATTAGATACAACAAGGTGTGGTTCGCGGTATTCGACTAGCATGGAAAATAATTTAGGAAATAATAATTCTGCTATTGTATGCAACTGAACAACAATTTTTATAACTTAAGGTTTAGAACCCTTTTACAATATGCATTTTTCCTCACGATGTTTCCCTTCACCGTTTTTAGCCTGTGGGGATATGAAATTCGAAGGCCATCACGAATAGTCTCCGACCCGCATCCAACAAGCATGATTAACTATGTCTGCTCGCTCTACCTAAGAAACGAGCTACTACGGTACGGCAACACCACGCATGATAATCATTATTGTGTTGCAGGTAGATATTTTATCCCACCAATAACAAGTGCGAAGTACCAACCAACTTTATATTTAAAATAACTAAGTATGGCGACCAATAATAACCGATAGAATCGCGGTTACGACATTTGCAGAAATCTTCGCATAGATACGACATCTGAAATCTATTACAGTGGGCTTCGGCCTGACCGGGCATACACTACCTCGCCCGGTCGGAGATCTCCCTTTGGCCATAAGTCCATTGTACCACACACTAAGTATATATTTTTATTTTAACATGATATCATTTTAAATGTTATGAGAATTTCGTGTCGGAATAATTAAATAGAAGTCTCAAAAATTATGGTCATTAGGTTAACATTGCTAGCTAATGTGTGTTTTTGCAGCAAAACTAAGTAATTTATAGCTCTGCAGGGACAACTCACTCGCTTTATGGCCTAGTTTTCGAGGCTATACGTACATTAGACATAATTTTTACAGTACAATATTATAAAAAGGTAATTTTTATGATGTTGTAAGGGTAATCTTTGGATCTATTAAATTAATTTCGGAAATTCTTTTAGTAATAGATTGCTACATTATTACTGAATGTCACGGGGTTAGTCATAATACTATTATAAAGGCGAAAGTTTGTAAGTATGGATGTATGGATGTTTGTTACTCTTTCACGTAAAAACTACTGAATGGATTTGAATGAAACTTTACCACAATATAGCTTATACATCAGAATAACACAGAGGCTACAATTTTTGATAATAATCTAGACGGGACGAACCTGAAGTCCACGCGAAAGAAGTCGCGGGCAAAAGCTAGTTCTAAATAAAAATAAGGTAAAACTGGTGTAAAACAAGAGCAAGAGTTTAACACTTGAGCATCGACAAATTTATATTACAACTAGCTGATACCGCGACGTCGTTTTCGTGCACCCTATAATCCGATTTTTCTTATTTTCCCAACAGGTATTCGATTTCTCATCGTAAGCAACATCCTTGAAATTCAAGGAAGATTTTAAAAAAAATGGCCATAGTAGTCCAGACATTATTGAGTTATGCGCTACAACATACTTTACGATTCATTTTACATATGAGATTGCATTGCCTTGGTTCAACTAGGTACACCGACAACCCGGTGAGGATCTCTGGAAATCACTGCCATGGCACATTGTGACGACGTTTGGGGATGTCCTATTCCCAGCAGTGGATATTTACGGGTTGATGATGATGATTACATGATAGACGATAATACATAATTTAGTTATTCCATTATTAGTTACAATTACATATTATACTACTACATATTAAAGTAATTATAATTACGGCATAATTTCTGCTGTTGTTAGAGTTCAAACGCTTTGATACGAGAAAATAATTAGAATTTAAAACTACGATATCTTTAGTACATTACATTAAGTACCTACATGAAATAATTAGATTACTTGTTTGTGATTAAACTATACAATTAATTTATTACTATTATTACTATAAGCAACTTCGATGGAGGTTGAGATATAAAAGTTATTAATTACAATTAATTATAAACGTAATTTAACCGGATATTATATTCGTAATTACGTTTCTGTAATTAGGAATGAGTTTGTTTATATTTGATGTTTGCGTGTGTTATAAACTATAGGTACCTACTGTATTTTGTACGATATTATTATGTGTTTGATAAGAACGGGCCTGTACGTGATAAAACGAATTATTCTATTAATTCTAAAGTCGCATAGAACTTGTTTAAAAAATACAAAAGCTAAGTCTTCTTCAAACTCGTTTGGATTTCAATTCCATAATCGAAATCAAATCAAAAATCCATCCTAAAGCTATCAAAACCAAATCCGTAAAATATTCGCAAAGCTATAGCCATAGTAGGTACCTGTATTCATAACTACGACACATTATAATAGAGACGGTCTGAACACGTGTCGTTATAGCAATGCATATTGCTATCGCGATTTTTATGCACAGCTTCATGAATCATTCATACAAGTCATTAGAATAATAAATTTGATGAGTTGATGTTAAGAATTTTAAGCTTTTTTTTGTATTTAATTGGTGTGATGTTTTTTATTGGTGTCTTATTAGTGAATATATTTATAAATGTTATCTTGCCGTTAAATAAAACTGGTTGTGGTACTTGAATATTCATGAAAATGGCGACAATGACACTTAAAAACAAAGTATAATTTTCATACGTAACAATGTCTCTAGACTTATTTTTTAGTGTATATAATAATCGATAATAACCTACATGTAAGTACACGAGAAACTTTCCTCTGATGATTTTTTCTTTTACAATCATATTTTACTGTTATGCAAATTTATAATGTTTCAGATATACATGAGAGCAAAATCATTATTTGTAAAAAAATGCAACACTGTTACAATCTTATAGGTAATCATTAATGATGCAATTTATGTTAAGTTTTGTACTTAAATGGTCGTAAAGCTAAAATTATCGTCCATATTCATTTATTTGCTCATTTTTTACATTATATCTTTAAAAAAACAATCACAAGAAAATAAATTTAAAAATACAATATAAAAAAGCAGAGGGCCACTGGAGACGGGGTCTACGACCCAAGCCATCAGTGGTCAGGGCTCAAGAGAGAGCTCAAATTATCGTAATTATGAGTACAGTAAAATTTCCTCTATATTTCTAGAACTTCACTAAAACAATATTAAAGAGTTGTAGAGTAATAAAAAGATAATTGATTACTAGGATGAAAATATCGTTAAAATAATTACTATGTAATGTAATTAAGAACAACACTGTTACAACTACATCCTTTTGTAGAAGCTCTATCTAAGAAATTAAATCATGAATTAAATATAATATTGGCATTCAGTACAATATCAAATATTTCAATTTAATCACTCTTAGAAATTTTTAAAAGAAAGTTATGGTCTATTTAATGTAATTATTAGATCTTTTTTTTCACCAAAAAATCGTTGAAACATAAACAAAGTAGTCTTAAGACACCCGCAGCCTTTTTGTAGTTAAAGTTAATTAGAGACATTTAATTTAAAAGTAAATACTCTAATTGTGAGCGTATTTTGAATCTTTTTAAATACAAGGATTCGTCTAGGAGTTTTCTTGTGAGTTAGATTTTTAAAAGAAATTATTCACTCAAAATTGAACTTTAAACTATACTTACATAATGTTAGTAGACACAGCTATTTTTGCTTCTAGTATCGTTTATAAACATAACTTTATTTATTACTAAGTAGAAACAATCTATTTTATCATCTAATTGTCGTAATTTTATTCTCCAATTCATCTATAACATCAAACGTCAAAGTGACATTAGCAATTGCTATGGATATCTATCGCGTCACTTATCATGGCGTTTCGTAATACACCCTGCTCTCGGTTTATATTTGTCACCCCGCTCGTTGCAGACTAAGGGTTGCAGACAGGGGTGGCGCATTGTATTGCAAAAACAGACACACCCCAAAGATGGTGCTACTGTTTTGCGCTTAGTTTAGTTTACGTTTTAATACATAGATGGGGTTGAAGTGTTTTTGTTGTGCTTTTCGTTTTTATACTAATATTTTTGTTTTTAGATTACCTTCTATTATGTAGTCAAAAAAGTTATTAATCTATAGGTACTAATAAATAATGGAATGGAGTGGAATCACTACATAAAAGTCCTTCACACAAAATTGACAAAAATTCATTTGCTTAAAAATTTTCTTTTAAAACTTCAAAATTTAAATGTTTTATTTTCCGTTAAGGTTTCTAGTGACTCTTTAGAATTTGTTTACAATCATTACTACAGGTAATGTTATGGTTACTTTTGTTAGGATAACTGATTCGTTGGGCGAACTGTACAAACGTGACGTATTCGTTAAGTTTGTGACACAGTATTAGCAATGTGTTATTTTTGAAATGCTACTTATCTTTAAAAAAAGTAAAATTGCTTACAAATTATTAATGAGTCTTCCGAGTAAGTAATATTAATACTTGTGGTGGGAATGACTCGCTTCTTCCCTATTAAACTAAATAATATAATATAATAATATAAGCCTTTATTCAGACAAAGTATTTACAAAAATTTTAATGAGTGACTATGATGCGTCGTTGACGCCGACAACTTCGTCTGTTTGCCCAGCTTTGGCAAAGGCCTCCTCCATCTCTTTCCACTCTGCTCGGTTTAGCGCTCTCCTAGTCCATGTCTTTCCTGCTATTGCCTTTATATCGTCTTCCCATCTTCGAAACTTATTAAACTAAAACATTCTTACAAATTAGGCAATTTAAATAAAACATTAATAAACTAAATACCTAACCTAAAATAACCTAGTCTACTATATTACCTCTTACCTACCCATCCTATTATCATAATAGTGCTCAGAAATTAGTATCAGGGTTTTTTAAACAGGATAAAGATTGTACGATAATATAATTTATTAATACCATTTATTTGCAGGTTTCTCAATGAGAAAATGAAAACGTAACATTAGGCGCAATGATGTAATTACCAACTTTTAAATGCAAAAAATTGTGTATTTTTCGATCTAATATTTGTAGGTTAACAGGATTTTAAGGGCTTACGATTTTTAAGCTGATTTTTTTGCTTTATTCCCTCTTTTCTACATTATTTTCGTTCATCGCATATCTTTTACTGTATTACTATCCTTAAATAGCATACAGAAAGGGTTGTTCAGCGATACAAAGTCATTTGTTTTAGGTACGTGTCTTTGCGCATTTGTTTGATGGTCAAACGGCCATTGGCGAACATTTGTAGTCGACTGAGATAGTCTTGATACTTCATTTTTTCCTATTCCATCATAAATGGGTATTTTTGTTTGTATCAATTTTAATGTGTGTTTTTGTATAGCAACCGATTTTCCTGTAGTTTGATTTCATTTTTTAGTACCTAATGCTTTTCTCTTCTTTCCCTTTATTTAATGATGGTCAGTAAAATTGAGCACTAAAATTTAAATTTCTGACATGAAGTTCTTAACTGAATATAATTTAGGCCGTAATTAGGTTTATAATTATAAAATAACTCAAGTACAAAATGTAATAAGTGGTCATAATTTACTGTTATGATTACAAATTTATGATCTTTAATTAATTAAACAGCTATTTTAGTAACTAAGTTGGCTATAGTCAATGTTATGTAATAACCGTCGGTTTGATTAAATAATATTTTATTGATCCTAAGCACAGTAATGTTTAGAAAGAAAGAAAAAACATTTATTCAACAGACAATTTTCGATAATTAATATAGCAATAAATTATTGTGATTTGAGTAAACAAATGGTGAATTTACTTTAATTTAAAACATTAATAGAGAATAGAAAGTAAATTAAACAATATAACCGATTTTTTTTATTTTAAGATTATTTAAACATTTTTTTTTTATTGCTTAATAGATACACGAGCCTACTGCCCACCTGATGGTAAGCGGTTACCGTCGCTCATGGACCTCTGCATTGCCAGGGCAAAGAGGGGCCGTTATCTATCACCTACCCATACGGGACTTATTACTCTTACTTACTTAGGTACTCTTTTTCTTTATTATCTAAGTAGTACCTAGTATATACTACTACTACTACTACCTACTAATAATTATAATAGTTGTATGAGTTATAGGGACTATTGTACATACACAAAATTAGATATTTCTACTTTCGATCAAATCAACTTATCAAAAAAAAATCAGACTGTTACTGCTACCATTTATACGTATAGTATATTTTTTGTATAACAATATTTCTAACATAATATTAGTTCATATAACGGTAAAAAATATCAAGTATCAAAACTATTTGGGCTTCATAGTCTCACTGTACCTCTCTCCGGGACAATAGATGAAAATTGCACAACGGAAAACCATAAAACCATCAAACTATTACCCAACCCTTTCAGGTGTAATAAATTAATTCTGTCATTGCTATAAAGCTACAAACGACATCCTACTCTATCCCAGTATTTTAAAGGTGATTTTCCTCTGTAAGTTTTGTCAAAGGTCCGAGGAACATAACTGTGAAAGTAATTAGTTAACAAAGAAGTTTAGTAATGGTAATAATTACAGGTATCAAGGGTAAAGCGCGGATATTGCTCAGTGTTTGCCTGTTTGTGAAGTTGTTTGGTCCGTTAGTTGAATCAAAGTGAGTTTAGATGTAAGTTTTATATCGTGAATTAAAAAAATAAATAAATTGGTAAGTAATGTTTTCTTTGTAATATCTATTTGACTTGTAATTAAACTCGTAACAACTGCGTTATTGAAGGGATAAGAAATTGTCCTATTATTCTCAGGTAAGTTGCAAACTAAATTCTCTAAAAAGAATGTTTTGGATGGTACAAAAAGAACAAAAATGTATAAAAGAAAATCAATGTAAGATAAAAAAGGAAAAGAATAACTTATTCGGTAATATTTGAAACATAATATCGTATCTAAACCTCACAAAAAAAAACGAAACATCCTTTTTAAAAAGCGTCTTAATAAACTCCGTCTTCATTTTGAAAATGAGATATCCTTATTCCAAGGCGCCATACCAACGTTTTCATTCCCTTATCTATTCGTTCCGGCGTCAAAAAGAACCGAATAATCAGTATTACGACCCTCTAAACGTTCTCATACTATACTACATCACTGACTCTCTCACCTACAATAATATCAATTCTGTATGGTGCTTAGATACCTATAAAAGCACTTTCCGAGGTTGCGCACCACTAAAACGACCCATAAACCGTTTTATGACCCATATGTACACACATTAAACAGATACTTACATCAATAAATCATAAATAAAACGCTCGGCAATTGTTTCGACTAAATAAATAATTTAATGACATTGAACGACCTTGATATTGTCTCGAGCGAATTTTATTGAGTTTATGATTCATATAAATGATTTAAGTTTCCTCAGAAGTTTAAATCACGTAGCACGCTCTTACTATGTCGCTATCGAGACGCCCCAATAAATAAAGCAATGAATGATTTGTGAAACAAAATGGCGTCTTTAAAAGATAAAGTTTTCTGTACTGAACCCGGTCGCGCGATAAGAACCACTTGACATTTTCATATGGACCCATAAAAGTAAACGGAAATAAAATATGCACTACGATTATCTAAAGCGTAGAATTTATCTCGTATACGCCCAACTAATGGAGCGATAATAATATCGCATTGACTATAAAATTATGTTTTTATTTGCTGAATTATAAAGAATATGCAGATTTGAGTAGCGATAAATCAAACCACATATTTTATGTTCATATTTAATTGTAACGAGGTTATAACTTTTTTGGGGAAATATACGATCATTTTATGTCGTTTTAAATTTACGAGTTTGCGATAGCCAATGTTGTAAATTATCAGTTTTATTTGGTCAACCTACGCTTGTATTCGACGAATCTTAATTTTCTTTCGTTTCGATCCCTAACAATATCCTAAGAAAGCCAACGTAATCATTATCCGGAGAAGCGTCCAATATCTATTCCATATACATAATGTACTATAGGTACAGAATGGGCCGGATTCCTCATTACTAGTTTTCTCATTCTGCTCGCGGAGGGTTAGCTATGGATACCAATTTAAACTTGGCGACCGACTGGTTAAAAAGCAAAAGTTCTCTTTGAACTTACCCGTAGTGCCGGCGGCGAGTCCTTTATTTTTACTTATTTTACAACTTGGGCTTTTACGATCGTCCGCCATGATGCTAAAAGCGAGCTACGTTTTGCGATCGTTTATTATTTGCCCTTTGTTATATAATCGCGTATGAGTTATAACCTTTCTTTGTTATAGTCTACATAGATTTTTTATGGCGTATTCTTTGATATAATCTTACAATCTGGAATTTGAATTCATTTTTCAAGATACACATACTTTTCTGTTCGAAATATATTCGAGCTCAGGTATATAAATTTTAAATAGCTTGAAAACTTTTACTCATTACATTAAGCAGGAATTTCGAAGCAGAAAATTGGGATGATTAAAGAAATGAGAAAAGTTTCAAATTGCTGAAACACCGTCACATTTAAACCTTTATATCGTCGAACAATGTTAATCAGAAGGTTTAAACGCGAATCGTGCACTTCCGAACAACAATTAGAAACGGTTTCGACCCCAAATTAACGACCACGCCAACTTTCTCGATGTCATTCCGTTGAAAATAGAAATTGGGTTGAGCATCGTCATTGAAATAACACAACTTTGGAACACTGTTGTCTAATATTGGCTTAAAGTTTTATAATTAACTCATAGGGTTCTTGTCGCATCAAAATTTCAGAGGTAATTTTCTTGACGAAAAGTTTAGAGAAAATATTGATGCGTTAATTATTTTGATATGTTGTGAAATAGTGGTAAAGGTAATTTATATTTTAATCAAAATATTTGTGATTAAAACAGCTTAATCATGAAAATCATTCCGTAAATATCTACTATTATAAATAGGCCAAGGTATCTCCAATGATAACACGAATAAAACGTGGATTGCTGATATACCATCAACTTGTCATTCAAAACACACACTTCACCAATCTATGTTCTTCAAATTTAAATAATAAGTATTAAAATATAAAAAAGTATATAAATTTTTCATCGTGTATTTACAATAACCTAAAATTGTATGAATAATAAATAGGTCTACGTCTGAGACAGTTATCTACAATTGATTCTGGAACGTCACAGGTTATCATAGTTAATGGTCGTACTCGACGGACTCGAAGACAGCTTTACAACATTTATACGGAAATTTATTAAGTTTATTAGTAAATTTATTACGTTTATTGATTGTTTATTGTGTAAGTTTATTACATAACGGATGCTAATGTTATCAACCGATGTATCGTAAATGTGTCGTAAAATGATTTTTTTTATTTGCAATTTCTGTTATTTTATCGTTGCGTTTGGCGGTCGCAGATTTTAATAGTCTATAAACTGTCATATTAATTTAAAGTAGACGTGTTTAAGTGATAAAATTACGCCATTTACTAGATTTACTCATTTTTCAAGACTTTTAACGATATGAGTTTTTAAGTGGAAAGCTGAAGCTAAAATATAATTATAAAATTTTAATAAATCAATTAAATAAATTGTTATCTTGTAATTATAATATAAGTAACATGTTACTATTAATAAATTTATTTTATTAGGTAATTTAACTTTATAAGTGTGGCGACCAATAATAACGCGCGAGATCCCGAATCGCGGTTACGACATTTGCAGAAATCTTCGCATAGAATATATAAGATATTTGAAATCTACTACAGTGGGCTTCGGCCTGACCGGGCATACACTACCTAGCCCGGTCGGAGATCTCCCTTTGGCCTAAAACCACTATTGGTGACCTCCGACAAAGAACACGCCTCCTTCACAATCATCACAATAAACCTACATAGAAGATTTAATTTCACATAATGTACTAAAACTCGTAACTATTGTTACCTACTAAAGTTCATTTTAACGACGCCCTATTTAAAATTCCTTTCTAAATTAAGAAAGATATATACACAATGGGTTTGTCTAAAATACTCAAGGGAATATCTAAAATTGAAGAATTTTGGTACAATTATATACCTACCGCAATCCGTAAGACATTCCTTGTAGGTTTAAGACTAAGAGTATGTACATTAAAATTATAATACAATAAATACAGTACCTATATACCTATTAAGCGTTTATATATTTATCAAGTTCGATATAAAAAATAATACTCGTAAAATTTAATAATGATGAATAAAAAAGAAGATTGTCCGGACAAGATGTTCGTAAGAAACATTGAAAGGAAAATAGATTATAATAAAATTAGTGTGCACATAAATAAAAAAAACGATTTAAAGTAATATTCTCATCCCTATTTTCTTACACTCGTTTCTATACTTTAAGTCATATTATTCAAAATAATGTACTATATACTTACATTACTCAATTAAATCAAAATACTCAATTTACAGTTAAAATTTATCCTAAACTTTAAAAAAACATTTTATTTTCATTTTTCCGTAAAATACTCGGAAAAATAGTCATTAAGACCAACAACAGAAGGTTTAAATTCAAACACTTAAGTATCAGATGTACAGCGCTAATGAATTTTCATCTTTATTACGCCTTTAACACTTTCCAGTTTAAGTACTTTAATAGTTATAATGTAGCTATTTTACAGCAAAAAGATTATAGTTTAATTCCTCGCTATTTATATCGGAAACAACGTAAGATATGCAGGTGTATATTTAAATGCGAAATTAACTTTGTTGATTACTTTCGCTACATAGTTGTGCTATATGTTTTGTCTATATTTTAGATTTTTTCGCTAATGTATTTTCAGTGCATGTTAGAAAATAAATAGCTATCTTAAGTAACCTATTTAATTTCAAATTCTCTAGTCACTAGAATCTCACTGAATAACAAAATATAAAATTGTATATTCCAAATCGAAACGTGGCTTAAAAATCAAAAAGCATTCGAAAATTAAAATTCTACGTAGTTTCTTATAATTCGAGAACCATTCACGAATCCTGTCAAGTTAAATATAATGCTTGAGAATCGAGAACAAACCCAGAATTTAAATTGGGCTTAAAAATTCCATGTATCTTAATCCCGCGGTGTTATAAAAACAATTTTAATTATAGCACATAATAGTTTGAGGTACAACGCCTACATGAAGTCACCCTAATTTAAGTTCTACTAAGTTTGGGATTGTACGTGTAGGGATTATACCGGCGTCATGTTGTTCTGACAGTTTAAAATATGCCCACGATACTCCAAGAGCAGCTTTTGTTATTGCGCTACAACTTACTTTGTAGGAGATATAAATTTTTCAAGACAGCCGGACCGAGTTAAAAAATAAACATGCCCAATGGGGTCAGAATGTAATTGTACATTTGTTTATGCGAAATTATTCTTTATTTTAGTGATAGAAGGTTAAAAATATAAATAATTTAACTCTAATTGTATTTTCGGATTTCTTATTTAATTGTTATAAATAAGTGATACATGCAAGAATTGAGTTCTCTTTAAAAGGTGGACAGTGTAGGCGTTGCTTTCAATTGGATTGTCCTCGGCTGTGACTAAACAATAAAATGGTTTAACTCCACATGTAATTGCATTATTACATTTAATTCTGATATTTGATACCGTACAGTCACTAGTCGTATTTATGATATGAAATTTTTATATTGTGCTGTGATATTTTAGTATTTGATAAAGTTTAATATGTTTGTTGTTCAATAAGAGATCAAAAATATGCTACTTACTTTTTAATCTTCGATTGCAGACTAAATATCAAGACCAACCTTCGTCACTTCTAACTGTTCACAATATGAAGTAAAATATGGAATGTTCCACAAAAATATTACGGGCACGTACACGATACAATGAGGCTTTGAATATTTCTAATAAAAAACGATGTTATTGTCTCAAAACATTTGAAAAACGTTAAATTTATGACCCAATAAGGAAGTGTCAATCCCGAACATTTTTTGACGAAAGGGTTAAAATTGTACAATTGTTTTTTTAGCTTTTTGTAGTTCAAGTTAATTTTTGTCTGTTATTGTTGAATGGTCCATTGTTGTTCTTTTCAAACATTATGTTATTTGTTTTTATAATTTTCTGAAGTAGTATCCTATTGTTGTGTACGTGAACTGATGGTTTTTAAAACCGTGTTCCAAGTTATGTCTATTTTATGTGTGTTCGTTAAACTAGCCGATAATCCTTATTCATTTTACAAGAGCTGAACTGAAATACTGAAGTAAGTATCAATTGTCATGTTGGTATTGTTCGTTAGTTGATGTCTACTTACATAAGAGATTTGAATTTATTGGTACTGTACTGTTTCAATTTATTGCTGTATTCTTCATTTACATATTATGTATAATAATATTATCTTAATAATTACATTTAAAATGCAAGAATTTGAAAACTCTTAAGTGGAAAGAAAGCGTTTTCTTCTCTCATCCACTATGGCAAGATTTTTTTTGATTGAAATGTTTGGTGCACATTTGTAATTCGATTGTAATTGGATTGGCAGCAGCACTCCAATTAATTCATTTTTTTTATTTAGTATTATAATTGTATAATTTATTTTAAGTTCGAAACCATAATCAAAGACGATTCACTTCTCTTGTTCTTGTCAAGAAGTTGTTGCTGTACCAAGGAGTTCGAATTCAAGTCAACTTAATTAGAATGTCTTCAGTCAACAATAACGAAATGCACAATAATATGTATATACGGTACCTTCCTCAATCAATTCTGGTTGCGTCGACAATCAGTAACAATGGATGTATGACCCTCCGTATGCAACGCACAACACGGATGCAATTGATGCGAACATACTCGTAGATGCAAATTGATGCGTCTCCTGAAAATTAACGTGGGTTGTGATGTCGAGTGGGAGCTGTTGTCCAGATTATCGTCTGTTTTATGTGTATTTTATTTGTTTTATTGTTTTAGTTGGCAAACGATCAGTACTAAAGGTTGGGAGTTTTATGGTTGAATAGTAGAGACAGCCAGTTTTCAAGTAGTTTGTGCATTAAATAGATTTACAAACCACGTGTATTTACCGCGAAAGGATCACTACTGCTTTGTCCTTTTATTTTATTTTTTTGATACTTCTATTTCACATTTCTTTGTTTGGTTTTTATTTCATTTATGTGATATTTATTTTATTAAGATAGTATTATATAACTCTGAAAACTATGTGGCATGTACATATGAATAATGGCTACATACTATTAATATGTATATGCCTATGTATAGTTATGGCATTGGTCATCAACTAATCAATCTGTCTGTCATTTACTATGGGATTCACTACACGTAGTTCAACTGCAGTTTGCATGAACTAAATTGTTATTTCCATAGCGTTCTACGAGTTGGCGCCTTTGAGGATCGTCAATTTTGACGTAATCGCTACTACGAGTTATATTTTATTGATATAAGCCATTCTTGGTGCAAATAGTTAACTGTCCAGATATGGCCGGAAAGTGCTTTTCTTTCTTACTTTAAACTTTAATTAATGAAAATTAATTCCCTTTAATATATGTTTTCTAAGCCCGTATTTTATAAAAGGTGTTTTAGTGTCTTCTTTTCAAGTCTGTGGATAGAACTGTATCAATAATTAAAACCAAAAAAGTTTGTGTTTTTTTCCTTTTTAGATCATCAATTGTTTTGTCTCTCAAGAACAAACATAACTTGAAACTTTAATAAGTCGAACAGCCTCCTTCCTCCACACAAAGACTTGTCAAACTCGCCTACTTTGATAAAGTAATAACATAATTCAGAATCAGAACTCGTACAAACACATAATAAATGGAACATAGAATCGACTGCTAAGCCTACCTAGTGAAGTCTAGACAAATAAGTTCATAAATTTTTACAATTTCCACGAACGAAATCGTAGATAACCCCAACTGTGAGTCAACGAATGAATATTAATGTCTATTATCAAATTATATTCAACAGAATAAACTACAAGAAAAATTACTGGGAACAATTAATATTCAATTATTCAGCAAGCTACTAGACGAACATACACACATTTGTACATACAAAACGTTGGCTTATCCGTCTGACGGAAGCCCCCTCCGGTTTCTGAGATCCGACTCTCATTGTGATGCAAATGCGTCCGCTGTCTGCCTTCAAATTATCCCTTCGGTCAAGCGAGACTCGACCGATGACCAGACATTAGAACCCTCCCTTTAAAACAAAATCGACCCTACACTGTCCTTTAATAACCAGAAGGAGCACGCGATTTTCGCTTCAATTTAATGACGAATAAACGGCTTTATCCCTTACAGCGAGATTAAGGCGTATTTCATAGTAGATATAGTGTTATGAGAGTTACTAATGCGGTGGTATGGTAGACGAATGGCGTAGCAATTGCGTGGACAATAATTAAGGGTAATGCCCAACGTTGAGGCGAGTCGTGATGGCACTCGGATAATATCTTACGATTTTGTTTATGGTTTCGGTAGGCTCTTGATGCGCAGTTATTTGTTCGAAGGGATCCAAAGAGAGGTCATCAAATTTAATACAATAATCTGCGTGCTTAACTAAAGTTTGTGTCATTAAGAAACGTTGTATGCTTTGAGAAAAGGACAATTTTTCAATTTGTATGTCTCATCTGAGACGATAAAGCTTTCTTAATTTACATTGAATATGCTATGCATTTTTCTACTCTTGTGTATTACTCAGTTTAAAATTTAGGTACCAAAAATTATGCAACACGTTTAAGATATTCTCCATGTTTACCAACTTTGTTACATCTCGTCAAAACTATAGGTACACTTAAACCTGCTTTCCGCATTTGCATTCATTTTACATTCATCCTCATTACTGAAGCTGTATTTCCAACTGATGAATCTAATTTCTATTTTAGTATCACATTACATTCACTAGCAACTTCTCAAGATAAACTTAATATTGTTCTAGGTTTAATACTGGAGAAAATTTTATTACAATTTATCTATTTAAATTAGTGTTCATAAAATATGACAAACTTATTATTTATGATTAATTTTAAAGCGGATTAGACGGAATTATTAGCAATAAAATTATTCTGATTATTTAGAAATAAACGTTTAAATAAATTAGTCTTCAAGTTTATAGACAAAGTAAATTAACTTAAGCATACACTCTGAATTAGGGAGTATTTACGTTAAGATATAAAATGAGGTGTTTAGTCCAGACATCCTCCC
The DNA here is from genome assembly GCA_030269945.2 of Trilocha varians. Classification (NCBI taxonomy): domain Eukaryota; kingdom Metazoa; phylum Arthropoda; class Insecta; order Lepidoptera; family Bombycidae; genus Trilocha; species Trilocha varians. The sequence goes on from AP028259.1 coordinate 4,781,790, forward strand.
TTGGGCTAAGACAAGAAATGTTCGCAGCTTCTTCGCAATTTCACAAAATGCGAAACAACCTGCCTTTGTCTATCCTCTGTATCCGTCTGAAAACCAGTCAAGGAAGAACTCCCACTCTCGTTTCAAACACGATAGATATAAAAGATTCGGTGGACCTCCTTCAATTGGTCAAGGAATGCTAGACGGAAATAACTACACAGACAGAAACTGAATTGGAATATTCTCGAGAGGCTTGAACTTCCGCTAATGTATTTATAATGGTATTTAATTTAAAGTTCTCTGTTATTGTTCATAAAATAGTCTGGAATATAAAGTTGGAGATTTATTTAAAATAACTTATTTTCATAGTTATTTGACGTTAATTTTGCTTGAGTAAACACTAAAATCGTTTTATTTATTAAAATTGAATAGGTAATTTCTTGTAGTTAAAATACTGGACCACTATATTTTAATAGCGGAAACTAAAAATATTGATTTATTAATGTATTCATTAGGTATTAGATACATTAAAATTACGTAAAGTCTACTAATATCTAGCTTACTAAGTTTATGACATACACAAACTCTTAAGATTACAACAAACAATTACTTTTAACTATGAAAACAATGAAATAACAAACACAAATTGTAAAGTAAATTACTTTTGACCACAGTACGGTTAGCCAATACTACTGTTTAAAAGCCTACGACCAGGTAGTTTAGTTAACAACACGGATTCAGAGGCCAAATTTAAATGGACAAAACACGATCAATAGACTAACCACGGGTGGTATTACATAAGCACGCCATATCGATTTATTTTATACGAAACGATCGCAATTATGACATTAATACATACGATAAAGACCATCAATTTTCATAACGAACGTTCCGATCGAGTTACTTTATCCCGATGCCGCACCGAAATATTTGAATGTTTACTTTTTGTTACGGCACTGATATTGGAAACAGGTAGAGGTGTGGGAAGATTGCCGAATAGGACGGTTCACTCGATCGAACAGGGATAAATTGTATGGAAGACACGGGCCGAACGATTTGATCTCGCTTAACACATAAAGACGGCGGATAGGAAAACCAGTTATGTAGATGCACGATGAAACTGAATATTCTACATTCAATCGTTAATTACTTTTGTAATTTGCAGTTGGATTATCGTAGTAATTTTATACGTTACCAATACGCAAATATTTTAATAATTCAACAGAAACGTCTTATTTTTATTTCGCTGTTGAAGCAATAATAAATGAAATTGAATGTGGATTTTTTTGCGATGTCAAAGAATTTACTGCTGCGTCGTGATGGTAAACGAAGATTGTCGTGCAAGTCAAATAATTACTTACAAAAGTTTTAAATAAGGAACCCGAGCGTCGTTATCGCTTCGAATGCAGACAGCTCAATGTGAATCAATAAATTACATTCAAAATAAATGAGTGTTTTTTTTATTTAAAATACAATATAATTACAAAAGAATTTAGTAGGTAGGTATATTCAGTTAGATAATTTAATGGGGGTATTGTTGTACAATAGAGCCGAAAGATTTTTTTCTACAAAACAATATTTAGGAAATAGTGCGTATAAACTACGTGTTTTGATTTCCCCACTACAATTTAACGTAAAACTTATACTAGCATAAGCCTAAGCTAACTTATAGGCAATCATAACTAACTAGATTCTTAGTTGACGAGACAAAAAACATAATATTACTCCTTTAAATACATAAGGTTCCCCTGTGCTTAAGACGAGCGTCGACTTAAAATCCGCATTAGGCTAGGAAATGGGAAAGGGCTGAATTTGCGGCCAAAGCGGTGTCATTAACTGACAATCGCTTTAAATCTCTCGCAGGCTCCCCTACGGATCTGCACCAGCTTATTACAAAAGGTAGCTACGCTATTGTGCTATCTTATTCATTAGTTCCTGCGTATTACCTCGTTACGTTTAGAATTTATTAAGGTTTAAAGCTTAATATCTTGGAAAGGTATTTTGAAGGTATTAGGTATTATTTACTTCTAGTTTTACCTTAATTATTGAAAAGAGTTTTTTTTTGCATTAAGACATGCATTTTTGTAGTTTGCTTTTCAAAGTGTTGTTCAATGAGTTAAGAAAGTCAAATTAAATTTAATAGTATTCTATTGCTAAAGGCACCTCTGTATTGTACACTTAAGTACTATGTTACTTCTATGCTACAAAAGACAATACAACACAAAATGTCGTTCAAATATTTCAAATAAAGATCTCTGTAAATAAAATCACCTAACCGCTGCCCCAAAATCTTAACAAGGTTACTTATTCCCGTACCAGTATCTGTACAATATATTAATCTATAAACAAATTAAAATACAAACCATCTTGTTACAAAGTTTTTATTTCTAAAATGGTTTCTGTACAACATATAGTAAAGATGGCCAGTCTAAACAAAAACGATTGAAATGTTTACAAGAGCCTATATTTTATTAACGTTCGCTTTATCTTCGTGCAAATACCTATTAATAATACGGACGTGGTTGTCGATTGTGTGCTTCGAGTACATTTACGATACCCTAATCAAAGTTAACGAGTTTAACAAAGTAAAGGTACAATCGAGTCGGCTAACTATCGTGTGAAATGCACATAACTACGTTATGATAGTTCAAACAATAAACTCTTTCTTCCTTTAGCATTATTTTACGGCCGCGAATTTTATCTCGTTGCTTCAACGCTGAAAATAAACACGATATATTTACATTCTATTTGCATTCATAGAGGCTGTCGTCTGCGCGATTTTCAACTCTATGTCAAAAGTTTAAGAGCTATGTGACGGCATTGTGTATCGTGGTATTGGCAAGGGATTGTTGTAAAGTATTACAGGCAAACATAGGGTCCCGCAGTGTGTAATGTTGTGTACGAGCTCGCTGTTTTATGAGGAAATGCCGGTTGCGGCGTTTTGTTTAGCGGCCATCATATTTCGCAGGCTTTTTTGTCGGAGCCAAATGATTTTTTACTGGTAAAATATTAGATAACTCCCCGACTATACAAGGATGCCAACCTATATAGATGAGTCAAGATAAAATTTTGATCTGTGTTTGTGGTGCTTGAATGGTTTTGTTGTTCTATTTTATCTCCCGATTTATGATGATGTAAGAACCATAAAATAACAGAAATCCGAGCATTATTATTCAAATTTAAAAGAGAATGAAAGGAATAAAATGTGAGTGACCCCAATTTAATTATAAACGGATAATTACGTGTTTATATAAAAGAACGTGTTTTACAAAGAATTTGAAATGTAACCGCGAACACAAGGGGAGTTATCTAATTTTAAAAAGAGGACAGCTATCCAAACATCCATTACTTATACTTCAAAATTCCCCTAACACGCGGACAGGCTGAACTGCTCTCACGTGAATACTAAGCACCTAATTCTGATTTTTCAACAAAGCCAACGAGCATCTGAGTTCCGTTCATCGATCCGGCGCTCGGTTCCGGTCGCAGCTAAAACTCCGCGAGCGTTTTTAAATCCCCAACTCGAAACCGGCCAGGACACAAGACCCACCCATCGGGCTGGCCAAAATAAATTTCGAACCGGGGATAAAGCGGGATGAACAGGACAGCGGGTCTGCGGATGCTGGATGTGTTATCTGTAGCAGGTAGCTGGGAGCTAATTGTGTATTCTTTCCTCGCTCCCACCGTCCTTAATCTGGCCGTTTTCCCCCACCCTGGCTCCACCCCGTGGTGGCGCACCAACTAAGCGGAAAGTATTAAAACGCTGTATTTATGCAGATTTCATGCAATCGCTTTTATTGCGTGAATTAGGAAGACAATGTGATTACGATCTCTTACAGTATAAAGCGTCATTTGTGCTTACTGGAAACGGAATGTATTTGCAATCTACTTTAGGTATATTTACTCGAAAATAACATTTTTATTATAGTGTAGGTACAACTAATTACATAACTCAGCTACGATAATATTCATTTTATTTTTTTGCGTAAAAGTAGGTTTTAATATTTTATTTACTTCACACATTAGACGAGTACCTACCCAAGGAGACAAAGATTATAGACATTTCAGTACATTTTTATGTAAGTACATAATACGCCTATAAAAGTAAGGAATTTATTTAGTTCAAAAACCAAACTACGAAATCATTTAAGTTATTTAACTTATTGACACACGATACGAGTTTGCACGTGTACCTTTAACACCAATCGAAATTTAAATGAGTATCGATTTTATTAGAACTACCTCCAATCAAAATGTACAGAGCAATTACAGTCCAAACAAGACACGATAACAACTTCCATACAATTTGTATCGACTACAAACAGAATAATGATTGCATTGTTCTTATCGATTCCTGAATATCGATATTCAAGTCACACAATTAAGAGGAAAACTAATAAACATTTTCTTGTGATATGCAGTGATTAAATCTGTGTTTTTTAATTGAATCTTTATCAATTATGATGATAAAATTTTATGTATGTAACTATTTTATGATATTCTTATAATAATATAATTGTTTTGATTATTGAACTTGGGTTTGTGTTTTGTTTTCAAAAGTTCTGTTTAAAAATAACGTCTTGTGATGATGAAGTCTTTTTGAAAAATAAAAAAGTTAGTTGTGGTACAGTTTTTTGACATTAGTTTTATGTTAATATAGTTTTACCACCTCAACCTGAGTAATTTATCAATTCGATTTAATTGTTATTGAAATGTGTATCTATGTATCAAATTACGTTTTTTTTAAACTAGTACCATTTTTAAAGCTACTCCACATCCATTTATCATTCTCCGAATTAAATCATATATGATCTCCTAGATCAGAAATAAATAACATAATATAATACATGTAATCCTGTTATGGGTAACGTTTGTAAGAGAAGCCGCCCGGGTGTAATGCGGTGAAACTCAATAACAGGGCGGTAGGTAGTGAGAAGGAAATTGCTCTGGAAAAAAATTTGCATTTTTATTGAAATTTCCAGTGTTGGCCACGGATGATACTATGTAAGAAACGCGTACCTTTTGCAACTGTTTATATTAGAACAGACGCTGGGATTGGGGATTATTGTGGAGAATTTTAGAATAGAGAAATTTGTTAAATGTACGTATGGGATCAAACGAAGTCATACACCAATTTCATATCAATAGTATTTTTTAATCTCTGGTCATTCAATCAATCGAAGCGAATCGAACCTTTGAATAAATTTCTGCAAGTTAGATTAAAAAATCTTTATACATATATATATATATTTTTCTATTCATCTCTTCAATACCCAAAGGTAGAATGGCAGGGAATGCCTATGGCATTAAGTCCGCCTATGTACACACTTGTACACGAAACAATAAATAAATAAAAAGAGTCATTTGGAAAATAATAATTTCAAAACACTAAAAATGTCGTGCAATTAAATAAAAAAAAATGATTTTGGTAAGAAATCTTTTGCTAATAAGGATTTTTTTTCAAATAAAGCGAAATTGATATTAAGGCCAAGTCACACGTTAATATTAAGTAGTTCAATGAGATTATAATACTTACATATTTTGAACACAGAGAAACTATACTAGTGTAAACAACCCCTTAGTTTGTAGACAGTCATCTTGCTAAAACATGGCTACTGCGCAAAGTTTTATTCTTTAGATTATTTAAGATAGAAAAATGAGATTTGCATTTAGAAAACCTATTTTCTCTGTTTTACTCAATCCTTTAATATGAGATAGTAAACTAAATATTCAATTTTACCCCTTTTATTATTTTGGTACTGTTTCTTTAAAACATAAAATATTTTAAGATTAATATTCTACACTTAAAACAATATTTTAAAAACTTTTTAGAAACAGAGCGCTATGACTTGTCCTTCTTCAAACGAGGCTTGAGGAGGGTCCTTAAAGTTAGGTCGTAGGTAGCGACCCCTCAATGACCCACTTACGATCAGGTGGCCCGTTGGCTCGTCTGCCTACAAGGCAATAAAAAAAAAATCTAAGTTGCAGGCAAAGCAATAAATTTCTTTGAAGTCGGAAATAGTCATATTTCTAGCCGTACCCATAAATTATCAAAGCCTCATTAAAGTTGACAACGATTTCTAAATTCATATTTATTTCAATTTTCAAACTGTCAAAAATTTCATTAAAATTCAACGGAAAAAGTTTTGTTATTAAAATTTATACATTGCGTCACATTTGAATCCGTATCTACATAAATAAGAAAAAAATATGTTTAAAACATGAAAATTTCATAATTTCATTCAAAATATTACAAATCCGTTTTAAAATTGCAAAAAAGTGTTAAAAATAGCATTCTTAGACTGTTAATTGAATTATAATTTAATCATTGGAACCTAAATTTAGAATACCTACGCAATATTTATGTATTTAAGGAGCTCATATCTTTTTATTACTTCACTGTTGAATTGGGCTGTGACCTAACTTTGTGTCACTGTTTTGGAACCTTACTTAAAATACCAGGTAAGTATTTTGATCTAAATATTGCTTCAATTATTTTAATATACAATAAGATGTTTGAAAATAAACGAGATAATTCTAGAAGACTACATCGGAGCGATAAACTGAACTTAGTTTCAGACTAAATTCAAAATCAATATCTGTCTGCCAAATCGTAGTTTAAATATTAAGAATGAAAGTTTGTTCATTTTTAAATTAACTTTTATTCAATGAAAAGCGATAATACATAAAGTAGAATAGGTACTATTAGTACTAGAATTGGAATGTACTGTGGTGCATAAAATTAGCCTTAGGTATATCTACGAGTTAATTTCAGAAACTCAACTTCTTCAAACGAGGCTTGAGGAGGGTTAAAGTTCCTTTCCTTCCTTAAAGTTAGGTTAGTACGTAGCGACCCCTCAGTGTCCCCTGACATTGCAGAGGTTCATGAGCGACTGTAACCACTTCCTATCAGGTGGGCCGTTGGCTCGTCTGCATACATGGCAATAAAAAAAAAAAAAACTTAAAATTTTCCATACAACCATAACAATACACTTCAAAATTTTCTAGAATAATCCAATCAAAAATTACAAAAGGAAAAGTCCAAACAATCAACGTTTCTTTCATTAACTCCGGAATTTGATTGCGTAACGATATTCTAGTCTCAGTCGGTACTTGCGAAGGGATCATATAATAGGATTTTTTCCCTTTTCGAATATGCGCACGACACCCGTAACCCTTTCGATGCGTATTGTTTTTATTTTCCAACCCTAATGAAAGAAGTTGCCGCGTCTGTGCTCGGTATATTGTCTAAGCCTAATACAAACTCTAAGCAGTTTTAAGAAAAGAGATTTTATTTTTTTGGATGTTGTATCGAATTTGAATTTGAAATAAGAATTTGTTGCGTTGGTTTTGTTTTAATTTTAGGTACACATTTTGTGGACGATGATGATACTTTGTGATTTTCTTTTATATTAATGTACAACTTCAAATGAGACTTGTAAGGAAGTTTAGAATATTTTGAGCGTTAGAAAACTGAAACAGCCAACAATGATATTAAATTTTACCTGCAAAGCTGTGATAGGCAATATCAAATAACGAACAATTTGAGATTATTTATAGCGCTACTATAACGAGAAAATGCTATAATGGCTTCATCATGCCTACAAAGATATCCTCTAAATAGGTATAAACATAGAACTTCTCTTTAAATAATTATATATAAATATATTTAATACATAAATTGAAAGTGTTCATCTACTGAAAGTGCTCTCGAAAATGTAAATTAGAGGATTTCACATAACACTAAACAAGGATTGCCAGGGTTTATCTTACAAAATGCTAGTCCATGTAAAGTGGATTATATAAGTAATCCCTAACTTATCCCTAGGCTGCTAAGTATACAATTTATAATTTACTTTTATACTAGAAGAGTAAGGTTGATAGGGATATAAAATTGATTATTTAATACGTAATATTAATTTTTTTCTGAAGCAAAAAAATATTTTTTACGAAACACATCCAAAACATATAATGAAAAAGTAAGTACTAGTTAAATGCTCTTCTGTCATTTGTTCATTAAACGTGTTTCAAATAAAACATCAAATAAATAAATTGATTTTAACTCGTTTCACTAAACAGTCAACTAAATCGTTACGATCAGTAAAACGAAATATAGTACAGCTATATATTTGTCACAATTAACTTTACGACTCTTACGATATAAAAACAAAAAGAACACGCAATAAAATACGATAAATGATTTATGACTGGCAAACAAGGATACGAAAAAAAAAACAGTTTTTGTTCATCAGCTGTAAATGTCTCCACAAATTGACCATAAACTTCTGCTCTATTAAAATTTATTGTTCTCGAACAGTTTATTGTAAGGTTACGTAACCCAGTAACCCTTCGTCGATAGTAAAACAATGCAGCCACGCGAAAAAAATGATCCAAAGTTACATAACACCTGGGTTTTAAAGCTATATTCGCATGACAAGATCGAACGGATTTTACGATACCGAGGGCGGTATTTTACGATCTCTTATCGAATCGAGAACTTTCCTCAGAACAAACAAACGCGTAAGGACCCAATTTGAATTACAACCCCGTTACGATAAGATCGACTTTCTATTCGTATTTGGAACGCATCCTTGTGTTTGCATCGTATTAATTACGTGTAAACGGCCATTAAATATGTTTTATGTGACAATTAAATTAAGACGTTTGTGAGAAAGTAAACTGATTCCTTTTAATTTGTGAAGATACTTTTTTATGCAATATAATTTATGCAATATAATATTTTTATAGAAAGGTACTAACTATACTCGTTAAATAGGTTTTATCTTACTAAAACACATAAGGAACTTGGATTTGTATCAGAATATAAATATGTTAAAATAAAAACATTATTCTAAATATTCTATCCTTAGCCGTCTGCTTACATGGCTATAAAAAAAAATAAGACAAATAAATTATCTCTTGATTAATAACAAAGCATAAATGACTCTTCGCAAAATCATTATAATTACTTATTTAAAAACAATAAAGTTCCAACAATATTTATTACGACACTCCGAAACGCACACTTAATTGCATTTTTCCCAAAATTTACTGCAAATTTATTTTCAATAGCACCTTTACTCTTTCACTCCTTAAATTTTATAAAGACAATAAAACTTTCAATTTGAATAATAAAAACGAAAACTTCGTCCGTCACTGAAATATTTATGGAGTCCCAATAATTAGGTACCAAAAACTTAACCCAGAGCTTTATAATGTAATTATACCTTTGTTAATATATTGTTATGTATGACTTCATCTGTTGCAACTGAAAACCAGCTCGCAAGGTCGACAACAATGACCACTATAACATTATTTTTAACTTAAAATTTGATCAATTTTTTATCATTAAAAGGACTGTTACATTCGAACTACTTTCATCAGAAATCAGCATTCTATCTGCAAAACTATTCCTTTAAATCTATAGATATGACATCTCCTTTTACTCAAGAAAACTAGTCTACTTACTAAAGCACACAACTCCAAGATAAAGAGGAGAAATCGACCGCAACTATATAAAGGTTTGTGGCGATAAAAATACTGTGTTTATTTGCACGTCCTACATCGGTTACCTTCACCTGAAAAACGGGTTTAAACGTGCAAACGTGATGAACGAAAACATACCACAAAATGAAAGATATACGACTTATTTTCGAATACAGCACGACCTCGATAAGACGTTTTAATCAACAGCTGGATTTGTATTCCTGTATCAGTAAATTCGACTCCCCATCTCAAGTAATTCTTACCTTTAAACATGATTTTTAAAAGGGTGACTAGAGAGAGAGGGAGCTAGTCGAAATAGATTGCAGGATAAATACGACAGTGCAATGTTAATACAATTTCTAAGCTATTTAAATACTTATTTACATCTTTTTATTTAAACATCAATACAATAAAATATGATTTAACTTATGCCTACTTCATGACAGCTAAAGAAAAATATATGAAATTTTCATTATCAATACAAGGTTAGTAACTGTAATTATTATTGCAACTTAGTGTGCAAATATTAATTTAATTAATCGATTTTAAGTCACCAAAAGAATCACAACAATTATTATTGTACTAAATGTATTTTCGATTCAACAAAAATGCAATGTAACTACTAAAATAGTTCAATTTACTACAATGATGCGCTTTAAGAGATCACCTTAAACTATTCCTGTTTCTTTTTAACATGCACATATTTACATAAACAAGAACGAGACGGGAATATTTCGCTCTCCCCAAGCAGTACTGACTGACACGTATTTTAAAGGTGATACGACAACAGTCACTGCGCTTGAAATTTTCTATTAATTGACATATTTAGGGCCTTTTGTCGATGCCATTCTCTGGGTTTAACGTGACTCCTTATCTATGTTTTCATGTTGGGCACATGTTTATTGGACAGGTCTATGACACATTCAGCATGCTAGAATGTTTTGTGAATTATGATCAAACGCGATATAAAGTTTTATGGGGACTTTAGACGATAAAATGTGTGTTCACGTGTTCACAAGATTTTTGATATGACTTGTATGGACCAACTTAAACATCTCCAAAATTTTCCATTCAACAATTTCACAAATAGTTGCTTTGTGATGTCTTTAAACCCTCAAAGATCACTGTTAATTGCGATCTAATAAAGGCATCAATATGTCCCAAATTCCACGTATTAACAAATCTAGGAAGCTAAAATAAAATTTTATTCCCGCCATTGCTCCCCAGATGAAGTCAATGATTCTCTGAATATAGGCTCATTTATTTTTATTTACCGAATAAAAGCGATTCAAACGGCCATAAAGGATCGTCGGATTGGATGCGAAATGTATGCTAATGCCGCCACCGAGTTGGTATAATTGACTTCCTCTTTATTATGACTCGACTTTATACATAAATATATCAAGCAGTTATCACTTACAGAATTTCAATAAGGGATGTTGCACACGGGAATAACTTAACCGAGACGTTGTTCTAAATTTACATCTTGGAGGGCAACAATGATAAAATATTCATGCTGCTGAAATTCTAAATTATTAAATAACATTCAACTGCTAAGCTCTTAATTCAAATTTGAGTATTTTTACGCTGAATGCTGATATTCAAAACTATAATTTCTGATTAGTATAGTCCAAATTAAATTACTACTACTAACTAGTAAGCCTACAACGCACCGTTTAAACAAGCGTGTAACAACCGGCCCTAAGTAATGACTAAAACGAAAGTGAAAAAGACGAAAACAATAACGTTGATCCAATCAGTATTCAGAACGCGCCGTTTCTGTCCGCAGCTGTGACATTTGGCAGGGGCACAAATACTGACACTGACACCCCGACAAAGCAGATGCATCGTCACTGGTTGCTGACCACGCCGTCGATTTATAACGCAATTAAAAATACATTATGCAAGGCATCAACGCTCTCAATCCAGAAATACGCACCAAAGTATTTCGAGTGCGTCTGATTAATTTGGTGAGAAATATCTCCGTACAATAGTCTCAAACGCGGTCAATAAAGTAGTCAAATTAATAAAAGATATTGCACAATAACAATAGCTTACACATTACACCTCGTTTGTTAGCCACTTAAAATTTGCTCAATCAATTGTGGAGCCCGACTCATCATGTCAATAAAGCGCAGTCTGCTGGCTCTATTGTCGTAAATACGCTCATTATTCTACCCGAACAGCAATTCGGTCAAATACCTGAATGTTAAATCAAATGCAATGTATTCTGACGCGATTTGTGTGTCGAAAATCATTCCTTTGTTTAGTCTGTTAAATAATTTAGTGCTTGAAGTCATATAGCCACTGAAATTTACTCACGTTTTACTCAATTAATTCCACATACATCATGTCGTGTTTATTACAAAAATACAATTAACAAAAGAATATTTCGGTCATTGTCGAACACTAAATTCACTGAATATTTAGAGAAAACAGTTTCAAATAAAAAAATATATATATTATAGTTATGTACTTAAGAACGACGTACTTGACTTTGTGTATTAAGAAAACAAAGAGTGTATTACATTTAAAATTCAATGTAAAAAGGCACATTCAATTAGGACAGAGTGTGTTTTAGCATAATTTTCGTAAAGAGCGAACCTCCCACGATCGCATCAAAGTACACCCATCGGTATTGTCATACAAAGTACTTTATCCGACGAATATTTTAAAGCGAACACTAAGATAAAGTATGAATTTATCTACGATCCAATAGAGTAATGTAATGAGGCGGTATCGATAGAGATCGAGTTTACCTATATAAAAACATCGACACTCGCTTCTCTCACAATTTATAACACTGTTTCAGAGATATCAAGAACTTTAACAAACATTTCTAGTTGTAATGAAAGTCGTAATATGCCATAAGTTGCCTTTACCAAAAACCGGTTTGTGTGAATGTAATGTGCATGATCTCACGTAGGCAAATCTAGTACGCTACTCACTGCAGAGATGTTGGCTAGATAGGGAGTGCGGTGACCCCGCAAGGCCGGAATCCGTCATTCGGAGGTCAAGGTCACCTCGTCAACTGTCACACGTCACACGTATATCTGCATCTGTGATCGTCTACATTGAAATCGTGCATCGAACGCGAACCTTATCCTGACGGAATAAGGCGCAACCGAAATAGAAGGTGCAACGACCTCCTTCGTCACTGGTTGCTTGTTACTTTCGTTGGCATTTTTTGTCGTCCAAATTTAGGTTTTATTCCGATTACCTAGTTATTTCAGTTCTGAGACATGTTCTAAGTGAAACTGTTTTGTAACTAAATTGGTACCGGTTGTTCAGCTCTCTCTTTACCGAGTAAATGTTGTTTTAATGAAATAATTCGAACTTTTACTTTGGTTATTAATTTAAAATAGAGTGAAGCATCTTATTGTGTTTAGAATTTTAATGTAATTCTATTCTATGAAATTAAACGTAGTATGAGTTTTAGTTTACTTGTATAGTTAGAACCCGTTCGAATGTATGTTTACGGTATACTAAAATCTTTAACGACTTGTTCACACAATTTTGTGTAATTAACTCGTTATTCAAATTTCGAATTAAGTATGATAATATTCTGTATAATATTTACTTTAATTTTACACTATTTTATATCCAAGAGCAGGAATGTACAGATAGGTTTGCTAAAACTTGTATTACATAAACTGCTTGTCTTTGTTAAATTAGGCTGAAAATAATGGAAAGAAAAAAAATAAAACTCACTCTCGTTGACTTGTTATTTTTAATAGAATAAAAGTACTTATCCAACTAAAAATAAAGTTTAATCTGCAGAAACGTTTAATATAAACGATGGGAATAGGTACTCCAATCAACAATTCCACTCTCGCTCCGTTCCCTGAGAGCTATCAATTTCATTACACGAGCACTATATTCTTTATTCAAACCCTCGTAACACCTATATTTTACCAACTATATTACACCCCGGTTCATCCACTCGAGTGAACGACAGGCCATACGATTGTCGACCCTTATCTCCACACATGGTATGTACCCTTTAATGGGTGGCATCGAATCTACGCATCATGTCTGACCTTTCGGTTTGAGCATCACAGTTCAGTAAACTCAATCCCCCGGTACCATTAGGTTTTAGCGACGTCACTGCGATCTAATCGCGATTCTATGTTTAAGTAACTCGAGTCCCGTTCAGTATGTAAATTACGTATCAATAAAAATCATCAAATGTTAATTCATTAAAATGCATTTCTTGTTCCGCCGCCAACGTCGAAGCTGGAGCCTTTTTTACTATTAAATTATACAATTTTAGAATTACATTTCAGTCCGAGAATATTGTGATAAATCGTCCGTTTTCAACGGTCGTAGCGGAACGTGATTATAATCATAAATTGGCGATTTTAAATAAAAATTATACCACGGGCCAATACGGAGTGATCACATAAATAAAGGGAACAACAGATGGTGCGTTCCACAGTCCAGCGCCCTTCCAATTTCATTTTACAACAATAAATTGTAGAAATTAAAAAAAATATATCGTCGGCGTCACAAAGGAACGATATAGTTGTTAATTTGAGACTCGGTCAGGTGGTCCTTAATTATTTGAGATAAAAATATGATAGAACTTCATTAGTATGGCGATGGTTCTTGAGCTTATAATAAATAACATCCAACGCTTTGTAATAACCGAGATAATGTAATACTTACACCTTTACAGTCTTTGTAACATAATATTTACCTATTTTGTAGTAGATTAAGAATACAATGATGGTACCGAGAGTTAATTTTTGATGTGTCTGATAACCTCATATGTTAAAAATATTCCACTATGTGGAGTAGAATTTTAATTAGTTTTTATTGAAATGTGAATGTGCCTAATTTGTATTTAGGTATTTTATAATGAAAGAAATAATATGAACTTAAAATTTGATTATTATTTTGTAGATTTTTAGTCCTAGACAACGTTTATAGGTATTAAACACCATTAAATAAAATCTGTAGATTAGGTGCCTACTACATGAATATACAAATTGCAAAAAATATATACTAACAATAATATACTCAACCAAAAAACCCAATTTTAAATGGTTCTTAAATCCATTTTCAAAAGCCATCTTGTTACAGCTTTCATAATTTCTCGTTAAAATAACCTACAGACATAAATACCGTCATGTGTAGGTAAAGTCATTCCGGGAGGGCACTCGCGTAAATTCTATTCACTAAAAACCCTGTTATAAAGGGGAGTACTTATTCAGAGCACCTAAAATCCACTTACAATGTAGCTGGTTCATTATCTATGCATGTGTTTGCGTAGGAGCTTTGAAATATAGCTTTATATTTTAAATTGACAATAAACCTTGTAGATTTTCTTTGGTTGTGAAGAATTACAGATTTAATGAAGAAGTTATCCACGGTGCGGCAAACGCTCTGTGTACTAAAAATAATTTCTGAAAAGAGATATTCTTTGAAAATCATAGGTCATCATCATGTCTATCTGCAAAGAAAAAACCTGATTCCAATAAGATTTAATTTGCTAAGATTCGTGATATCAAATCATTATTGATGATCTTACACCGTGAATTATAATTTAACTGGAATAAATTTGCAATTATTTTTTCCAACCTAAACAAGTCTAGTATTCTTCAAGCCCTGGCTTAACAACTCTTTTAAACATAGTACTGAACGTCGATAGCCAATTAAAATCTCTCAACCTGTCACTGTTAAGTTGCTTGAATTCTAAAAAGTTCCCCTCGCCAGATTAGGGTGCATCCTAAAAGCTTCTAAAGCGATAATTCACAAAGAAAGAATGCGGACCGACGAGCAGAGACGAGTAGTTTAATGCAAACTTAATTTTACAGTTATTATAGTCACTATCACAATACGATAAGAACTATTTTTTGAGTTTAAAAGGATTTAGTTAAGTTTGTTAGTTCACAGCAATGGTGGACTGTCATGGCGCGTTGACGTCACTCGACCAATAGGCGCGTAGAGCGACGCGACGGCAGCGCCACAAGATGGCCGCCGTCGGCCGGCCTCCGTCGCTTTTGTTGTTTAGGCCTACACACAACAATTAATTGTAAAAAAATCATGAAAAACTGAATCATATTGTGTTCTTATGATTCAAAAAAATAATAGTCGTCTGTTCCTTTTGTTTTTTTGCCAAGTAACTGTCAAATTTGTAGAGAAAACTGTGTTAATCGGTGTTGTTTTTCTGGTGACCGGTAAGTAAAACAATTGAAATATTAATTATATTTTGTTTTAAATCACTACTTTTCGTAGTTTTAGAGTACAATTATACAAGATGATCAATTTTAATTATTTTATTCACCTATTGAAATGTTTCGATTGCATTTAAATTAAGTTATTTCCAGTTTTTTTTTATTTTTCATTTAATTCTACTTTATACAGTTAAAATAACTGTTTCCATTATCATAAATTATATTTTGTGCTTTATGCTAAAACAATACCAGCGTTTTAAATAATTTATTAAAATCTATCTATTTTAAATGCACTGAAAATTTTGGAAAGTGTTACACCATTTCTAGTTTAGTGCATTTTAAACATTAATTTAAATAAATTGATAACATGGATAACTAAAACAAAAAGAAATAAATATCAGCTTTGCATTTTATTTAAGTAGGTAATGATATAATTAATTTATCGTTAAAGTCGGTCGTTTTCAGGAAATGCGACACAAGGGATCCATTCGCTCGTAATTAAATCATTTGGAATTACTTTTTGTTATAAATTGCAGTACTTTCGTGTGTCATTTTTGACAGAATTATACCAAATAAACAGTAATAACATTGGTCAGATTTACAGCTTTAAAACGTCTTAAGCAACAACAAAATTGGCGTCAAAGCCACATCAAAGCTTTCACTTTCAACTCATAAAATGTTTAATTGAAGTATTGGTTTTCTTTTGTTTCTGTCCCCAATTTAGTACAGAGTAAATAATTAAGATTTCAAGTAGAATAATAGAAACTTAGTTGACATTGTTATTTCTTCACATTATTTTCAAAGAATCACGGCGTTTCACAATGACCTCTTTTAATCAGTTTAAAGTTTTTTACCTATTTGATTATTATAAAATTTACCAAATTTTAAGAATTCAGTAGGTATGGAAGCAGCTACTAGATATTATGTAGAACCTACCTACCTAAACAGATAGGTAAGTAGGAGGTATATAGGTAGTAGATAGGAACTATGAAATAGGAATACACTAGGTGTTATGTACCTAACCTTCAACGAATGAACATCATCATGCTAGGTATACCTACTACATCTTTCATGCGTTTTCAACGGGTTCTTACCACGATATTTAATTAACTGAGTTGTCTCGATATTTCAACGTTGCACTGCATTGCCTACTACATTTGATAAACATAAGTACCTACTATTTAATATTTAGCTAGAGTATCCAGAATTAATTTTAAGATTGATGTGAGATTCTTATAGCAACTTCTAAAGTTTCAATGATAAAGTATGAAACTTTAATTTGTTCTGCTGTAACACTAACGTTGAAATCTTAGTTTTAATTATAATAGGCACCTATTACCAAAAATCCTTCGAAGATGTATGAAGTCCTTAATGCGCATTGAGCTACCGAGCTAACGTGGTGGAGTATGCCTGATCCCTCTACTAAGCAGACCTGAGACCAGCTTTGGGTAGTAATAGGTTGTTACAGTATAGTACATACAGTAGGTACCTATTACCTAGATGTAATGAAATTGTCATATTATTAATCATTAATAATATAACTAACATATTCAATATACATAATTATGACTACCATATTCAATTACTAGAATTAAGTGCTCATAATAAGTAGGTTTCACAGTCAAAAGGTAAGAAGTATGACCAAGGTATTCTAATTTTAAAAAAGCCATCTCTACAAAATTCCGTGCTCTTCACGCACACAATCACAAAAATATTATTATTACAGAACACGGACCACGCAAATAAATCTTAATTTTTTGTTACAGGGGCTGTGTGGTGCCACCCCATTTTTTCAACCCCACCCATCGTTGCAAACCATTTTGGTATTATATCGCCTATTTGACTGTTGACCGCTGCACGGAATGGACGTGTTAAAGGTAAATAAGATTTACAAGGAATTTTGTGGTATTCTTACCATGGAAAAGTTGGCATGTTTTATTTGCATTTAAATAAATGATTTGGAAATATTGTCTGTTAAAATAATTAGATATATGAATTAGGGGGCGGCGCGACGGGAAAGAGTGCCTTGGGCGTAACGCGTCGCGCCGTCCCTCATAACCCCGTGCTGGGTTCTGGCCTCAGCCGGGGTTCGGACGCTGAGTGTGAGCGGTTGGAGGTTTTAGTGCGGTTCAACTCCCACATACCCCGCCCGCGGGGCGGGCGGGGATCCGGTGATTTCCTCCAACTGAAAAAAAAAAAAGATATATGAATTATCAACTTTAAAATTAAATTGGTTGGGTTTTTTTTTTTACATTTTATCTAGAGGTTTGCGAATTATATCAATATAGGTAGGTATACTATGGTTTTCTCTTGCGTGGGAAAACTTCTTTTTGACCTTGCAAAGTAATGAATACAGAATGTGTGAACACACTCATTGATTAACACTCTTGTTATCTGGAATTTTTCATTCTAGTCTAACTTAACATAATACATTATGGGTAATATTGATTCATTTCATTAAGCATCAAAATAATTGTATAGATCATAAAATGCATTTACAATAGGTAATTTCAAATATAATTCTTAATTATCAAACTGACGGTAAAATGCATAGACTAAATTAACAAGATCAAGAACACACAGACAGTCCCAAAGCACATAACTTCAGCGAACAGGTTTGTTTCTAGTTTTCTACATTATTATTATTATTTGTTTATGATATCCTTGAGTACGCATAAGGTGGAATACAAGTAAAATATATTGCATTTTTACTTTCAAACATTAACCTTAATAAGTCAGAAAATGTAAAAAAGATTTTTCTTTTTATTGTTAACAAGGCTAGATGATTTGACGATAAAGTAACTGCAGGCCTGATAGAGATGACCTTAGATTAGAGATGTAGTTATTGTGACATAATACAGTTTATGTATTGTAATTGCTTTAGTAGATAAGCTTAATGATAGACTAGATTTTTACTGTTTTTAATTGTTGTTGAATTTGCATAGATTATAGGCAGTCTAGCTGAATTCAGAAGGTTTAATTAAATATGTAGGTTTATTGATAAGCGCATACCTAATTATAAGGCAGACAAAGAGTTTTATGGGTATTTTGTATTATTAAATAAAAAATGCCGTAGGTATGTGTAAGTACGTTACAACATAAACTTTAGAAGGTAAGCTCTGTTGGCTAAAATGTAAATTTAAAAATATCAGCAGCATGAAATCCTGTGCCATAGAAAGGAATAAATGTTAATACGACTCTAAAGCACTCTATTTGGTTATAAAAAGCCTATGTTTTTCTTCAGCTTTAAGATGAAGAATATTTACAGGTGTAGCAACCCGCTGTGTCCCCTGACATTGCAGAGTTCCATGAGCTACCCACGTGGCAAAATAATAAAGTTATCTTCTACGAAGTTTTATGTTTATAGTAATTAATTGAGGAGTAAAATAAAATAATACCTCAGCTAAAATAGTTTTTAAAACAGAAGTAGACAAACGAGGACACAAATTCGTATCCAATATAAAACCAATTCTACACGGTGTAACTTTAGTTTTTAATTGGCAAATTGGCCATTCAGTTCCGTGACCAAACGATTTCTGAGCAGTGACGTCATCTGATCGTGGGCCGATTCGTGACAATGGACCTTGATTTCAATAAGAATGTATGTCTTATTATTTGATATGACCTTTCCTTGTCTTGTCGTAAGTGATTTGTTCTTAATAAGAGATTTGACAGATCTGGAAGTAGGACGTAGTAGCTTTATTTTGTCTGAGACTCGAATTGGTTCATAAGTGACGGTGATCGCTTAGTATCAGGTGAGATGTCGCCATGGTAAAAAGCATAATTTTAAGGAGAGTTTATGGATAAACTTACAAATTTGAAGATCATACTATATTTGTAATGAAATTGTAATAGCATAATGACATCATTTTTGATTTGATTTTTTTTTAATAGTAATTAATTTGCAACTTCATATGTGAATGCTCTTACAATGTATGAAATTAACTGGTACTTAAAAAACAATGTCTTCTGAAATAATGCAACGAATCCTTGAAATTGTATTTCCACTATAAGAACTAGCTAATTGAATGCAAGGACTATCATTGCACAGTTAATTAACTTCATTGTACCTATTCGATAAAGTAAATTGCTTGAACCAACGAGTTGTTCACTAAATAAAATTCATTAGTTTCTGTTTTGTTCAGGACGTGCAGGGAAAGCCAAATTGTAGTCAGATAAATGAATGTCAGTGTAAATTACTTTTAGCTCGAAGAAAATTAGAAGTGTCCTAAATTAATTCTTTACTGTTTAAGTCCTTATTTTACAGAATAACCCTGCGATTATTCAGGTATTAACCTAATTTAACAAAGAAGGGTCTTGCAGAAAATATGTAATATTTTTTCTTGTTTATAATTAAAACTGAATTACTGTGTACAAGCTTCTACAAAACTATCTACCTATAATAAGTAATTATTATCTACCTCATTAGATTTCGTAGTTATCGGTAATTACAGTGTGTACTTTGCTAAACATTTATATAGGTATTATCTTTTAAGATCGTATCTGCGACACGTCGTATAATAGGTACCTACGTACAATATATTAACGTAGCAGGCTTTATCGCTTCACTTAAATAAGGCAATGGCTTTATAAAATTTAGATATGTATTAAAGTGTAGGAGGAAAGCCGCAGGGCGGAACCGTAATCAGCGGCAGCACAGGAACAGGTGTCGCGAGCCCGGACCGGCTTAATATCGACTTTTATCAACAACCACACACGCCTTTCAAAAAAACATGCGACAAAGTCTATCTAAAAATGTAAATGAATATTCGCAGTGTAAATAGTCTGGGGACCTGAACAAACTATCAAAAAACATTACGGGGTGCAAATAACAACGATCATGGCGTATGTAATGAAAATCTTGCATCGGCATTTGGCGTGGTGTGGTGCGGCGCGCGCCGAGTCACGGCGAGGGCGGCAATCGATGGCGGAACGGGACGCGCGCCCCGACGCCTAGACCGGCAGACGCCCGGAGACGCCGTCCCTGAACACACGCTCCTCACTCCGACGCTCCACCCATCCGTCATCCTTCAATGTTTACTTATCGGACTCGCCGCGAACAGCTGACCGACCGGTAAGTCACGTGCTTTCTGCAACTCGACGTTTTCACGCGCCCAATGCGTTCCGCGTTCACGTTCACGTTTTATACACTTTTTGAGATATTTTCGTTTGTGCATTAGAATCAATAATGCAGGCCCGGTGTGATGTTCTCTCGCATCGTAAATTATGAATATAATACACCCTTACGCCCTTTCATGTTTCTATTCATTCCCCCGGGTGACGCAGAGCAAGGGAATTCTTTAGTTATCTTTACGAGTGGTGGTCGAACTTCTCTTTTGTAATTTATCCTTTATGTGCGACAATAGCCGTTGGACAAAAGGCTCTGCGGGCGATTGTCGTGTCTCGAAAGACGGGCAGTAAAAATACGTAAAATCCTCTCGCTACCGGTCCGTTGGTTTGCGAAAATAATTTTTACAAGCCAATCCCGTGTTTTGCAAACATTTACGTACGGCCATTGGCTCTCGTAGACAATAGCTGTTATATTGAAACTTCGGCACTTCAAAACAATTTTCCCCATTCACTTCTGAACATAAATTTTCATGTTTTAGTGGGGGAGTTAGGATAGCGGATGTTATGTGCTATCAGTGTTACCCTTTTCACGTTGAAAACCCTGGCGTGTTGTAAATCGGTTGCTTTATTTTATAGGTGGTGTTCCCAGAGGAGCGGTGGGGATATCGGGACGGACATTACGGCGGTCGGTATCCTTTTAAGATATTACAAGGGTCCTGATATGGTGTGAGACGTTTACATTCAAATCGTTGCCTTACACAATTTAGTTTTGAAATTATTTTAAAATTAGAACTTACCTTGGTTTTCTAAGTTTCAGGTAATCTTCGTGGAAGAATGAAGAGAAGAAAACGCGTCGCCTTCTGTACGTATACTGAATGTATCCTGAGTGCGCGATTCTTGTCCGGTATACCTTCAGTATACGTAACAGAAGATGACACAATCCAACGGTGCTGCTCAAACGAAGAACTCTTCTGAAGATTGCATTCTTGAAATTTTCTTCATTTTGCTCGTGTGTCTAGTTTTAAGCTATATTATCTGTCTTAGTTATTATTAAATAAAACATGTTTTTAAGATTATTGTATAAAAATAAATTCTTAAGTTTAGTATGGAAATTCATATTGTTCTTGTTGCCAAATTTTCAAACAAAAGATATTATCGATATCATATCTTACAGCTAAATTATGTTTCATAAGCCTTTTATAGTATTTTTGTAATCCTATTTATTTTCTAATAAACGAAATTGTAACTGAACAGCTTCATTATTCCAACCCTAATCTTTAGCCCAAACTCATTCAATTAATTTGTTAGCAGACAAAATGTTTCAATACAAAACTTTTCCAGTTCATTAAAGTTTTAGAACAAAGGCGTTTATTACGTAAATAATTACGTCTGGACTTGGTTTTAATTAAAACTTCTTGTGTGAAGAGAATAGTTTGAAACAAAATCTAGGGCTGAACGAACTGATTTTGGGGAACAAAAGTTAATAAGTTTAACAAAGCTTGTATGTAGGAACAATAGAATTTCATAGAACTATCTAGTGGACAAAGAATACCTAGATAATTATGTAGGTACTAATGTAACATCAGGTCTATCTTTACTTATGTTAGTTAAAAAGATCACAGATTGACGTTGCAAAAGTAAGGATCATAGCCCTACTGTGACATTTATAGACCAATGAGCTTTTCTTAAAAGCAGATTTTTTGTTCATCTTCATTTTGTTAATCTGATAGTACCTACTCGTAGTGGTGAGTGATAACAGTTAATTAACCTATGCAATTAGAACTATCGTCTATTTATAATTGGTTCGTATAGAACATTCAAGAAACACAAGTAATAATTATTTATAATTAACTCAGTAAAACACAATTAAAAATAAAATATTTTACTCTAAAATTTCGTCGTTATTTCTACTGTACATTTTGTTACATTTTTTTCAAAAGCCTTTTCAAACCTAATTACGCTGTTCAACCCTAATACAGCGTGATGATACCTACACTTATCGCACGAAAATGAAGTAGGGTTGCCTCACAGAAAATGTCTTCCGCTATAACTGGTTAATTTACGAGAAAGGTTTCGCAGGTAAGTGAATATGTATAGGGACTTGATATTTACCTCGAGTAGGTACTTAGGCACTATCGATCTGACTTTTTCATAATGTTTTTGTCACCTCAGTGACGGTAAATTGAGTTGAGATGAAATATTTGAGACTTTGATCTCATATCTTAAGATCAGATCAGTAGTTAGCAACGTGTTGAGGTAGTAATGTAGTGCGTAACGTGTCGTGCTACTTTGCATAGCGTGGTTTTGGATTCTGGTTTCAGTGGAGGTTCGGACGCTTAGTGTGAGCGGTAGGAAGTTTTAGTGCGGTTCAACTACTGCAGAACAAGTGTTAATCCGGCAAATTTATCTTTCTCGAAAAAAAAAGAAAAATGTACGATCTACATACCCATCAGTTGCGTTTGCTTTATAAAAAAAAACATTAGGTACTATAATCTGAGACGGTAAACGGTATAGGTAATTCAATGTAGTAGCTTCTGTAAAAACGTTAGTACCTATAGGTATCAGACGAAGTATAACTAACAAAGGTCCGTTTCGTCCGTTTGACCTCTAAAACTGGCCAGCCTCTGCTAAAATTACTGGAATGAGATTAGAACCAATTTTGTTTTTTTTTGTTTTACATTTACAAAAGTATTTATGATGATAGTTACGCATCGTAGGTACCTAGTCAAATAAGCAAGAGAATGGGTAAACTACTCTACCTTCTCACTTTCTTGGAGATAGGTACACTACTCTACCTTCTGAATATTTTTTAAGACCTTTATTAAATTATTGTTAATGCCTATTCATTTATTTCCTCATTTTTTACATTTTCCAGTGCGATATAAGTAGAAGGTTTATTTTTATATAACTCTATACCTACTTGTCATTCCAAGATTATTTCTACCTATTTAAATAAAGATAATTTCGATCATTAAAATAAAATAAACAATAACAAAGAGTTTGATAGCAGACTTTTTTATAGTTAAGTAGGTTATAACTTATAAACTTATTCAGGTACCTCCGGTTTTCTATAATACTTTCATGCATTTTCAACGGGTTCTTACCACGATATTTAATTAATTGAGAGTTGTCTCGATATTTCAACGTTGTTGCAAACGTCATGATCACGAGAAGACTGGATACTGCAGGGTCGATTTAAGAGCAAACAAATATGTCTACCCTCTTTCTCGTTCGCTTTTGGGTGGTACCACTGGAACTCGAATTCACATCACGACACACCACACTCACTGTATCTACAAGACCCTTTGAGCATGAACCCTTAGTGACTGTTGTGTATAGCACTGGATTTGTGTTTG
Source organism: Trilocha varians (assembly GCA_030269945.2). Classification (NCBI taxonomy): domain Eukaryota; kingdom Metazoa; phylum Arthropoda; class Insecta; order Lepidoptera; family Bombycidae; genus Trilocha; species Trilocha varians. Next base: position 4,805,860 of record AP028259.1, read on the forward strand.
CAACAACGTTGAAATATCGAGACAACTCAATTAATTAAATATCGTGGTAAGAACCCGTTGAAAATGCATGAAAGTGTTAAGTAGGTTTGTAAACAGTTGTGGCTGCAGTAGGTACGTACCTACTTAGATATACCTATTCATATAGATAAAAATAAAAGGAATTCTCAAGAACCTTACTCAATTAATAACAAATTATGTCAATCAATTACAATGAGAATGTACAATTTCCATTCTTTACTTTAAAAGAAAATAAAATGAATTTAGTGTGAAAAATAGCAAAGTAGAATTAAAAGGTGAACAAAAAACTTAACAAAAAGTACGTAGACACTTTTGTAAGTAGAAACATAAATAGATATTTACAATCGTATTCGTACTACTAAAAGTTTTCTTTAAAATGTTCTCTAATTATCCAAAGTAAATAAATATCAGTAAAAAAAGCTACACCTACGTATTAAACCCCCACTAGAAAAGTTGCGTTAAAAATTTATAACAGCGCCATCTATTTATAGTGCTTTGAACTACGTATAGCCAGATGATTTGTAACAATGTAGCAGAAAAAATGTGCCAGGAACAAGCTTATTTGCAATTTTAATATTCAGACTGAAGTTGAAATGTAAGAGAGTCTTTTTCCATTTCAAATGAAATCTAAATTCGAGATATTGTATCGAGGTTTGACTAAGGCAATTTTTTTTTTTAAATTCCAATTTTATTATTGATTTTTAAATTACTGTCTATAAATACAATATTATTATCTTCCTTCTACAGTTTAGACTAGATATATTTAGACACGTATTTTTCTCGTCTCCGTAAAACAGAGTCGTAAAACCATTGTCTAAGGGGTGAAAGTTTCGAAACCCTTCCGTGTTCAGTACCAGGAAGAGTCGTAACTGTAACAAAAAAAGAGAAAGTGCTCTAAAGGTACAAGAATTGCGCAATGGACCAATAGTAAGGGAGGATACAAAACTTTCTAATTTTTCGTAGATTTTGGGCTCATATCCGTGCCATTTGCACGGTAGCAGTAGAGAGATATGGATAAATATATAATAAATTAAAAGTAAATACCTAGTGTTAAAGTGGAAGGAATATTAAGAGTGCAGTGATTATTAGTGCAGTGGTAGTGTTTAATCAATAATTTTCAAAATGAGTTCTAAAGGTGAGATTTTGAAATCAAACTCCAGATATTTTTCTTATCTTTTATATTTTTTAATAGCCAGTTTAATCAAAATAATGGATGCCTCAGAGGTAAAGTAAAAATTTTACGACACTGCAAAAAATTATTCGCAGAAATTTTCGTCATTAACAAAATTGCCCCAAGCATTGTTCTATGTAGAATACGGAAGTCACACCGAAAATAGGTCACTTCCCTACGTACAGTATACCTTTAAAATATTCTTGTTCGAATATCTTCCAACAAGAACTCGGCTTAACTTTACGCAACGTTCGTGCTAACCCTACGAGCTAGCGTTCAGCCATCGTGGTGCGAATCGGCCAAAAACGGACCCAGCATCAGGCTACTTAAAGAGTAAGCGAGATAAACGTAGCATTGATTGTGCGGCTGCGAGCGACCGGTATCGAGCGGTCCGTTGTCATGGCAACAGACAATGGATTTTGGGTGCATAATATTTTAGGCTGCGTCGGGGTGCGGCAGCGGGGAGGGGGTAGGACGAGATCGGCAGCCATCTTTAAAATTATATTCCAGTTTGGACGAACTCCTTCGATTCCATAGTATTTTTTTCTTTCTATGTAGGAGGATGTAGGCTATGTTTTGATACAGATAAATCAAGGTTTGTTTAGGAAAATTTAGTAGTCTGCCTTATTTTTGGAAATCACTTAGACTTTCATCTTATTATGAAATTATTTGATCATTGTTTCGATACAACGGATATAGTTTTATAATGTTTTTTATTTATTTATGAAAATAAAAATCAACAGTTATATTAAGAGGTATAGGATTCGGACCTGCGTAGGGTACCTACAAAGTAGAATAATATTTACTAGTTAAATACGAAAATCTACTCCAATCACACCTATACTGATCACAATTTAAGTGTCATTTGATTAAAAGTTCTTTTTGTTATATTATGATACAATAATGAAATAAAATCGATATTCTGCTGCCTTCCAAAACATAAATTACAAAAAATCCACTAACTCAAATGAAATGGTTTTACTTTCCTCTATAAAAAAATATACATGATTTTCTTTAAATCTTAAGATGAATCTGTATTCCCTTCATATACTGTTTGAACGAGATGTGACGAGCTCGTCTGCGGCTCAGATTCCCTCCGTAAAGCCTCCGATTAATGTTCCTCCGACAGCGCCTCTCGACTCGATTAAGCGATACTACAGTACCTGAGCTCGTGAAGACAAAGATCTTCAAACATTCATGAAGAATATTTGCGAAAATGTAGTTTAATTTTTTAATGTTTTGTATTTGAAGTATTAACCAATGTTAATGATCGTGAATTTTGGTATATTAAGGTTACAAAAAAATTCAAACTAATACGTAGTAGTGAAATTAAAATCAAAGTACCTAAATGACTTCTTTGTTAGTGTCTACTAGGTATAGTAATTCTCGTAAATGGTACTTAATACTGACACCTCATTTGTAATATAATACTTAATAATACAGCCGATGATCTCATTCTGGGGTTTCTTTTTAAGCAACTACTTGAAACTTTAATATGAAAATAGTTTCTCCCCAATCATATACTTTTTGGAAGTACCTTACTTACCAACAGTCAATATTAGTACAATAACTACCATAAATTGCACTCACACTTTTAAAAAACAAAGTAGACCTCACCAAGTATATTACGATAAAATATTATTTCATGAGAATATAACACCGCAATAAATGGACGATATTTTTAATCCAACGACGACATTACATATAAAAGGCTATCTTTGTACATGTATTTGGTCGTTAAATGAAATCAAGTGCCGGGGAAACGCAGGCAAGCATTGAAGGGTTAGATAAGGCTGGCGACACATTGACGGTGAACGTTGGGGTTTAGACGCTTCAAATATCTGGTATCACTTTAAACATATTGCAGCTAGAATCTTATCATATTTTCAATATATTCTAGTGAAAACACGTTGGGAGTTTATAACACTGCTTGGTTTTCCTCAATCCCCATTTCATGATACATAATAATATGCTTTGAGTGCACATTCACGAAGTACCTACTATCTTTTATCATCATCATCATCAGCCTATAGACGTCCACTGTTGGACATAGGCCTCCCCAAAAACCTTGCCAATACCTTCTATCTTTATATGAAAGGAATTCTCATTTCATCTTTCGTACGTTTGAAGAAGTCTCTCTTCAAATAATATTAAAGAGAGTCCTCAAAGCAAGGCTGACAATATCACAGTTGTAGTAATGAAAATGTGAATATCCATGAGCAACGAATTGTCATTACATACCTACTTACGCATTGTCATGTTTTTTCTCAAACCATTAAAATGTTATCAAATTATCCTTCTGACATTTTAAATTAAATACAATAAAAACACTAATTTAAAAATAAAAACATACATAAGTAGGTAAATAATTACATGTTCGCATCCTCCACTCTATCGTGTGGTATTACACTGTCTAGACAGAGATCGCGGTTCGATATTGACGGTCATAGCCCCGGGCGAAAGGTCGTTATGGAATTAAAAACAGCCCTAATGTCGTGACATTTCAAGGAGAAAACAAAAGGGGCTTCAAGCGTTATTGAATTTATATTTAGTCGAGTTTTTATGTAATATTTAGGGTAATTCTACCCCTATGTATAACTTAAGGAGCAATATTATATGTCAAAATGGGAGGTTAGGTTATATACCTACTCCCACAATTATGTAGTTGAAAGTATATTAAAACGAAAATCCTGCTTTTTTTTCGTTTACTACCTACACCAGTATCTATCTTTTATCTGAAAATTAAATAATAAGTAAATAAATAATATTATAAACATGTCAGTGAATATACGAACATATGAATAGGTGTTGAATATGAACAGGTGTTACATATTTATGCCGTTATCTAAATATGTATGTTAATATAATGTTTTTAATTAATTTTATTTATTTAGGTAACGTTATCACTTGAAATTATAGCATGTTAAGTAGTAATATTCCCTGTAGTTGATTTCATTTATTTTATAACTGTGGAGATATAATTTTGATATTAGTATTGTTTAAATGTTGGTAAGATATTTTATCTAATTAACCAGGTATTTAAAAGATTGAATAATATTATTGTTTGTGATAAAATATAATTTAATTTAAAAAAATTAAAAAAATATTTTCAAAATCCCACTTAATTATCTAAAATATTTTTGGATCGTTTTATAATATGTTATTTAATTTTATTTAAATTGTATTGTTATTTATGATAATATCGATAGTTATTTTCAATTCGTGAATAAAATGGGAAAATATCAAACGAAATAATAATATTGTCTTTATATAAAATAGTATAGTCCCCTTAATTTATATAAATTTTCTAATAACCAGTCTTTAAAATATAAATGAGTTTCAAACTAACATGATAATAAGAAGACAAGTATAATTTTCAAATTAAAACAATAAATAAATTCGTTTTAAAATTTAAATTGTCGACAATAGTTTTTGCGAACAACATTACTTTAATAAAGAAAATAAATGGTTACATGAAGTGATTATTACTTAATAAATGACCCTAAAGTAATATAGGAATAATAATGAATAGAAATACAATAAATTTGAGATAATCCTGTAGATAAAATACGATTTATAAGATTCATTACTACTTGACAAGTTTTAAATAATCGTTAGGTGTAATATCAAATTGTAATTTATTTAATCCAAGCTATTTAATTTACTGTGTATTCTTTTTAAATAACAAATTTGAAGGCTAATATTTTATACAAATAAGTTTACATAAATAACTTTTTTTTAATTAATAATAAGGTAGATAAATAATTCTCAGTTGTTTATTTTATCAGCTGTCTTAGAAACTGATTTTTGTTTTAAATAATTCACCTGTGCCCTGTTGCTGTGCATTTAGTTACTCTTCTTGTTATACAGAACTGAAATTACCTAAACACCTATTCAGTTACACATTTACAATAGGTATACAATTTTAGGCGTGCACAACAGAAAAAAAAGGCAAGAAAAATAAAACTAGTGAACGTGGGCGAGGCCGGGTATCTGTGACCCAATAACTCTCAATATCCCGAGATAAGCTTAGCTGCAGATAATACGCCTAGACCTATTTAAATGATATAGGAAAAAATCAATGAGTTTTTATTATTAGTAGAGTTCTGAGCTAACAGAAAAACATATTACAGTCAGCTTTATACCATGAAAATGAAATTTAAAAGACACCTATTTAGATAAAAAGGATATGAAACTTAACTTTCTTGTCTTACACGTTTAAAATAGTTCATCATTAGAAAAAATATAGTCAAGAAAAATCATTGAAACAACATCAAGAACAACAGATTGAAACCAATTGAAACGATCGCGTATTCATATTCTGACGTTTGAGGGTGCCAATGACAGTTCGGTTAGCATACTTCGTAATATTTTAAACGAATTTTTAAACCTCGCTTTCGCTTCAAGACGTAATGACACACGATCGGCATAGGTTCAATAACCTTAATTTTTTTATTCATCAGTTCAGTTGTTTGTCATGTTATACCTAGATGTAAAAATTATATGAGTAGGTAAAATAAAACCGGCGAGTATCTCTGAGTATGCCAAGATAAGACTGCAGATAATACTCTTAGACCTATGTAAATGCTAAAGGAAAAAAATCAATGCGGTAATTTATTCGGAGTAGGGTCCTGCCCGTTCGACCCTAGCTGAAGAATATGTTAGGGATAATTCTCTGTAAGGGATCTTTGAAACACCTGATGCCCGCAAATCGGCTGTTCGAGGGGTTACTTCTGTTTTTAATATTGTTTTATACATCTACTATATCTTAATATATATATTTCTTGTGTACGTGTGTATGTGACTGAACTCCTCATAAACGACTGGACCAATTTTGATGAAATTTTTTGTGTGTGTTCGTGGAGATTCGAGAATGGTTTAGATTTACAGTTGGTCAAGGTCTGATGATGGAGCTGGAAGGTGGCCACAGGAACTCCATCAATAAGCAAGATAACCTCATCGTGTTTGGGCTCTAATGAAGCGTCCTCATGAGTACTTTTAGAAAATTGCCGGTAACAATTCCTAAACGACGCAGACGAAGTTGCGCAGGGCAGCTAGTCTATTTATAAATACCTAGCTGTTTGTTTGTTTGCATTATAAAAGGCAGATGATATTTTTTTTGCTGAAAAATAATGAACTCAGTTTTGTATAACAAAGTAACGTTAGTATTTAAGATTAACTGAGAGGTATCAGTTATCAAAGATTTTTATTAACATAACCAAATACGACTTCAGTTGACATCAAAATGTTATTTAATGTTTATCAGTGGCAAAGATAATTCATGAACTTTCAATGATTTAGCGTTTAAAAATTATAATAAACTCTATCAAACATAGTTGCAGTAGACAACAATTACACATATTATTACAAATTCAGCAATAATCTTATCTTAACGCTTCATAGCATAAACTTAACAAAACACAAAGAACACCAACAAGAAACACGACTAGTTAAAACGTAATACTCTTAAAATTATCCGAATTAACACCTGTTTTCGGGAGAAAATTACATTACCTTCCAGCAAACGTTAAACCAGCCCCGAACTACAAGGGAACGCTCTCTCTAATTATGTTAATACCCAAATAAAGTTATGCAGCCACAGTTAGAGTTGGGACCGACCCGGGTGCTCGCAAACGACATTCACCGCACCCGACCCTTGCTATCTGCGAATAAATTTCTCTTATTCTTTATTAGAAATGATCTTTATACTATATGTACTTAAAAGCTGAAGAGTTTGAACACATCTAAAAAACTGTTGATCCGATTTTAGTAAAGTTTTTCATTGATTAATAGATCATTAGTCAAGGTAGGCTACAGGCTTATAGGTATTATATTCCTATGTGACAAAAGTGGATTAGAATCAGTCGAGCTACAATAGGTAGGAATAGTCGTGTTCTTCGGAGAAATTTGATTGGGAAGAGAAAATTTTGTAATAATTGGGTGAGAGTTGTTGGTTTGCGTTTTAATCGATATAAATATAAATAAAAATAAGTTGTGTACTTTTTAATATAGTTAACATAAGGAAGTGAACACGTTTGGTTTTTGTTTAAAACAGTTGAATGAACCGAACCTTCCCAAGGTCACAACTTACAGATCAATGATCGTTTCTTTGTTCGGATGCACGCACACGTAATCACGAAAACAAGAATAGAATTTTTCATCACATTACAAAGCAAATGCTGAAAATTTTCATCGAAAATTCAAAAGTTTTCGAAGGTGACGACAAATTAATAGTACATTACTTTCAAGACGCTCTAAATAAACGTGGTAATACAATTCTTCAAGAGTTGATGTTTAAAATTTTGTTTCTAAAAAGTTTTTTTATAAAATTTTTACGTAGAAGTTTGTTCATACATCGGGCGGTCACATGTGGATCGTAGGTCTGGAAAATATCATTCAAAATATAACCCCACGAACGCGACGCAAATATGAAACAAAGTAGCGTCTGCAATACAAAAACACAATAAAAGTTTTTGAAACAAAACTGTTGCTCTGTCTATTCTTTAAGACTTTTTTTCAAATTGACGCAAATTAGATATAATTAAGAGATATAATTAAGAGATATAATGAATAGTTAAACTAGACAAAAAGATATTTGTATAATTAATAGATTAATAGTAATAACATTAATCCTTTCAGTTATTCAATTTAAAATCAAGACGTAACGGATAAAAAATAGTTCATAATTCATACTAAATCGTAACATCAGTCTACCTAACTTGGAATGCCTAGATGCTGACTATTTTACGCTGATTAAAACATAACAAACTAACATAAAGTTAATTATTAAGAGTTAAACACGCGAACGGCTACATTTAATTTCTATTTATGTTCTAATTTGAACACAACGATACAACACTATTAAGCAAACATTACGCCTCCATAATGAAGTAAAAACTTTAAAAATAAATAGAAAAAAAGTGTAGGTATAATTAAAGCGTGCCCTTTACGATTCGCAGTCGTTTTCATTGGTAGAATATGATATGCTATGAATATTAAATTAAATGTCACGGCACTTCGTCCGTGAAAGGGCAGAAGCCTTTGGCCGGCGAAAATACAGCATTTGGTAGCCGATCGATCGTGTTTTGTTTCCTAAAGATCGATAATTTACATTTTATTACGTTATTTACTTATTTAAAATCCATTAAGCTTTCGTCGATTGAATTCTAATTTTGTTTACCGTAAAAATGTGCTCGAACGTGCAAAAATTTGAGGTTATTTTTTGTTCCGAATGATTTATAAAGTTGAATTAGTAGAGGTTTAAAAATATATTGTGTGTGAACTACTTAAGTTTAAAATAAATTTGAAATGCACTGCATTTATGATAAAAATTCATTTAGTTGTCTAATATATTATTATATATGCAGATTAAAATATATTTCAGGTGATATTTTAAGGAGCAATTATTTCCCGATATATAATAGGAGTTAAAAGCTACTTTAAATATACTATCATAATATTATGTTTTTCTTTTACCTTGGTTCCGTGAAATGATTCGATACAGGTTTAAGATAAAAAGAGAAATCTAAAACCACGAATAAATACAGCAAATCCAATTTCGGCTTCAAAACAAAAGCTTATTACAGTAATCAATGCCTCAATAACCTCCATGTTTTATATGACAGTAATCATAAAATAATTAGCGATGTAATCAATTAATTATGAATTTATAATTAAAACATTTCATACTTTGTTGCATGCCAAAACATCTCAATACTTTGGTATGAAACATAAATAAGGAATAATATAGGCCGGTAGCATTTTTTATGACAATTTATTCGGAGATAACGCAACAAAGTTTCAAATTCTCAGGATTGTTAATTAACGATGAAAACTGTTACCAAATATCCGACGAATGACAAACAGTACTGAACTATCGATTACAGAGATTTTATCGGGAGTTAGTTAAGCAATGACTTTCCCCGCAGCATCGCCTGCGCTTGATTTTGTTTAATTTAAAACAAATTATGTATATCATTTTATATGAAGTGTTTGTCTTAATCAATCTTAATTTATTGTCTCCCGCTTTTGCGAGAAGGGAAGTCGAAACTCATGTTTTCCTACTTCTTCTATCATCTTCTGATTAAATTCGTTGCGGGGTCCAAGACAAGTTAGCTTTCCCTCGGGTTTTCCTGGGCTTCACTGCTTAGAGTCATTACGATGGTCGCCGCTGTGGATCCTGGCTACACAGGAGTTACAGTGGTGGGAGTGTAAGGTGGGCCAATACCCGATAGAGTGTTTGTCTGAATAAAATTGAAAAAAAATATGTTCTGGGACAGAGCAACGTTATATGACAGCTTAATTTCTGGCATATATACCTAGTACGAAACATACAAGGCGTAGTCATGGGCCGGCCGCATGTTAAGAGATAGTCACTAGATTTAAACAACACATGATTGGCGTTACGACGAATTTTAAGGAATGCAGTTTACAGTGGATGTCTAAGACGATGATCTAATTTTATTTTGAAACGAATTGAAATTATTTTTTATTTAAATGACAATGAAATAAACAAACATTTGTTAAAACATTTTCCAATAGATTATTTGTAAGTAAAGATAAGAACTTTACTTAAGAACACATAACTATAAATATTAATTAAAATGCGTTACTCGTTAGGCTACTTACTGGGTTTATCTTTGATCAAGTTTTGTTTTTCATTTGTTTTTGAATTCAAATGAAACAGGATCTTCCTTAAATGCGTCTCTTTTTATTTGGAATAGATTGTGCTTCTCACAAATTTATAGCTGTACTTGAGGTTTTGCTTTTTGTAATAAATAAAAAAAAAAAGGAATGAATAGAATAAAGTAAATATGTAACAACAGGGACCATGCGATAGAAAGTGAATACCGTCGCTCGTGTAGCTCTGAAAAGCTAGGAGACACTGAAGGTTCTATATAGGTATCTTTATATTTATACCTAAATAAATATATCTACTAAATATATTTTATTTACTCAAGAAAGATATTTAATAAAAGTAGGTATATAGCGTAAATATTCATAAAACATACCAAAATAATTCCACCAAGTTTTAAATTTCCTGAAAACGTTTCTTTTCTGCAGTCCGTACAACAATACTCCCAGCGATAGGATGTTGAGATAACTATCAACACAAATTGTAACCCTTGTTTCATTCGCCAAATTGGATACATTTCAATGGTAAATTTTAACAAGACACCGTTGTCGCTCCCCTTTATACAACGACATCAACGTCAAAAGCGTGAGATATAAAACGGAATAGTTTGAATACAATTCAATTTTTCTTCTATGTAGGTAGGGTATATCCTCTGAAAAAATATATAAGAGGTGAAAATGTATTTCAAATTAGTAATGTAAGAGCCATAGGTTACTTTTTCAATAACTATCTACCATATAATAGTATTTTACAGTGATATCAGCGTATTTGAAGACCCTAGATATACAAAAAAAAAAATCATTGGTGCTATTTTATAGTCGAAAACCTCATAATAATATTTATTCAGAATAGTCTGAACCCGTGCTGTGATGTTTTTTTATATACGCAAACTTTGGATGCTGAAATAATGAAGAGTTGATAATATAATGAGCTTCAGGAAGCCGTATGTAAAAAATACTGATAACTGCTTCACTGCTATTTGCTTCTAGAACTTTCCAAACAAATAATTATAATTTTCATCAGTCAATTATTATCTATTCGCAATCTTCGATCGATACGTGACGGGATATGACATATCTAACGCCGTCATACGTCCTTTCTTTCATGTGTGTGTATGTTATAGTATACAAGGTTTCTATGTATGTGTTGTTTATTCGTTGCGCCTTTCTATTCGACTGTGAGGTTAATGTATTCAACACTTGTACTCTTGGTGTCTCTTTTTTAATACTGTTTTTATTTCGTTTTTTCTCTTCAATGTTTGCTTATTCAACGAATGTTTGGCAAATATTTTATTATGCAACGATTTATTAGCTGTAGAAATCATTTTGAACTATTTAATAGTGCTATTTAGTAACACTAAAACCACTATAAAATGTTAATGTATTAATACCATATTGACACGAATACCGCTATAAAAGAAAATCATTAAGTACCTATATAAAACTCAATAATAATATGATTAAAGATGTATAGTTTTATGAATTTAATGCTTTGTAATATAATAAAATATGATGATTATTTTATTAGCAGTAGTAAAACTAATATTGTGTATAAATTAATTTACAATAACTGGAAATGTGATATCATCTACTTCTGTTATATTTTTACAAATAAAAACCTATGATAAAAACAAGAATAACCTCTACCTCCTCACAATGCAACTTTAATTTCGTAATAAAAATAATAGCATGTAATTTCATATTAATTTGAAATGAGCATGATTGTACTTCGATTAAATACTATTGCGTGTAGAATGTTTCTGTATGATAAATATTTTCATAAAGATCAAGGCACGATCCGTGATAAATCAAGATCTTACAATCCTTTAATAATCCAATAATATTTTCCCTTCAAGAGCACCGAATCGTAAACACAAATGCAGCTCCAAAACAATCGCGTAAGTAACACATGACGCAAAGATAATAAACGTAAACAAACGAAGAATTATAAATACTCGACTTACAAAGTCAAGGCATCGAATCACTGCCTTACATCTACGTCAAACATCAAAAAACAATAAAATTCAAAACCCAATTTAATCTTTCACAGTTTAAAGTCCACATTCAAATGACAGAAATAGGCGATTAAGATGTTTTAAGATTCCGTACAAGTGTAAGTAGCCAGCGCAGGCTGATGACAGCGAGACCACAAGAATCGCTACGACGAATAATCGCTACACGTTTTATAGGTCGTAATTGTTGTCATAAAATGGTAACAAAAGTTGTTTTTATGTTCGGCACGAGAGGCGTGTTTATCATCCCGTAGCAACGATTCAGACTTACACAATGATTACTGTGGGAAACCACGATTTTATGACATTTTAATTGTTTCAACTCAAGTTTTTAGGTGTTTTTCACACGACTCCTTGCGGTAGATCAGTAGCGGAACTTTATTGGTGCTATTATTTTTTTTCGATGTCTTTTATTACAATATAAAATTTTATTTCAATGAACCGTTTCATTCAAATATTCGACGTATGGAAATGCTCGAGATTTACGTTTTACGTTTCTGCCTACGTAAATGAACTCAATTATGTGGAAGATGTAAATTAATGTAGGTATTTTAATTAAACACAGCGTGTAGATACATGTATGTATGTGAATAATAAGCTGAACGGATGAAGGAATATATTAAAATACTTAATTAGGGTTCGGAGGGAAAAAGGCTTCGCGAGAGGCCGCTACACAAAAACCATATCTTTATAGCGCCGCCGACTAAATTAAACAATTCTAATCAAAATTTTAATACTACGAGTACTTTATTTGTTCTAGAGGAGTTAGGTTTATTAATGAATTCTATTCGAGCGTGACTCTCTTCGATATCGACCTGGGATGAGCATACAAACTACTAAGATGGGCGTTTCGTGTTAACGCGTACGCACGGCCTCGTGTTTATTTAGTAACACATGGTAAGGGATATTTTCCATTTTGTAGGCGTAGTTCGACGGCCGTCCTCGGGCGCCAACTGACTCACCGACTACGGCCGATTGTTCGGTACTAAATGTCGATGGAATCGGTAACTCAGCCTTTTTATGGCCGACTTAAATAATATATGGAGCGTTACGTAAGTCACCCTTCGATTCTACCTTCGCTCTTGGTACAAATATTGATTCCGACGCACTTTTTCGTGGGTGAATTTTTAATTGTACGTTTTGGCTGGAGATGCCGTAAAAACTCGGCGAAGCTCTGACTTCCCGATCTCAATAAATTGAACTCAGCAGTAAACATAAATATTTTTGGTCGTTAATCCACCAACTCTCGTGCTTGGCTCTTTTTTACACTATAAACAATTCTCGTAGCTCGTTAACAAGAAGGATGGTCTCTAAATGTTTCAGTTCATGAACATTAAAGTTTACGGCACGTGTCTTACGCTCGGAGACATGCTATAATCCCATCTTATGATTAAACTATACTTACTGTAATCGTATAAAAGACAACAGTAATTCTAAATGCAAACAACCAAACAAACAATTTATATAAACACATAATCATGATCAATCTTAACAATCTATCATAAGCTTATCTAAGGGTAATAGCGTCATCAAGAGCCGCATTATCATACAAATTGTTTATATTTAATTCCAGAATGTGTATTTTTGAGCCTGAACACGCTTTTAAGAGAACTTCGGAAAAGAATTCTATGCAGCCGTGGGATGAGTCGTTGACCTCACAGCATGGTACAAACCAAACCCGTCCCCCATCTACATATTCATTTCCCATAATTTAAAAAGAAAATCACGTCGTTTCTTACACGGAACAAAGGCTCTAAGACATCGCTGCATGCTGCACAAATTACAAAATCGATATACCATAATGTCGTCAAGTGCATCGATATTCGACAAAGCGTTTATCGAGACATCTATTCGAATCGAATTCGCAGCATATTCATATTCACAAACTATCCAACGAGTGAAACGGGCGCCGGTACAAGTGAACAGGTAGGGAGTCGGATACCTCGGTAAGGTAAAGAGCGTAAATAGAAGCGGTTGTATCGACTTTGCGTCACTACCAATCGATACGTGATATCTCCATGCGATTACAGCCTAAATCCACAGTTGTCTTCAGGCGAAAACACAGCTTGTTCTCATTAGAATAAAACCCAATTTCGTGTGCTGCACTTGGAATGCCAGTCTCTAAGTGTAACGTACGGAAGCACACATCTATTGTATACAACAGTAGTTAAAGTTAAATACCAACATGTCGGAACTTTTCTTAATCAAACTAATGGAAATTGCTTGGTTTTAGGAGCCTTAAGGTAATTTCTTTGGATACGGTACATTCGTATTACTGTTGAATACTTTCATTTATAAATACTAGTCATTAATTAGTCATTCCCAATTTCGAATAAGTGAGTTGTAACTCGTTTTAAGAAGTTAATGAAGCAAATTAAACATTTCAGAGATTGATCTTAATTAAAGATTATTAAGTCAGAGCTTCGCTGTACTAATTAAGGTTTCTCTAAGAAAAATAGTACGAAATGAAGAAAATTTAAAAAAGAACAAAGCTTATGAAATAGTAGGCTACAAAATTAGATTTTTTTTTCCATTTCTACGATTTATTTTATTCAATTTAGTTCTAAATTCGCTGAGATTCTTGAGCGAAGAACTCAGTTGTAATGGGTAAAGTTTGAGGCCGAGACCTCCCTTCTTAAATAAAATCGCAAAACTTTTATCTTTTGCTTTGATAAAGTCGCTATCCGAGGCGTAACTTGTATTGGGTACTTTCGACTTCTCATCTCAGTTTTCGTGGAAATATGCAAAATTAAGATCGACGGTTTGTTTTGGTTCGAAATACAAAGTAAATACAACATTATTTTTTTAGCAATGTTGATAAAAGTATTTTCGAGGTGAAAATGTAAATAATTATAGAGAAATTCTAGTTCATTCTATTTTAAGTAGCTAATGTAATGTAATGACTAATTGGCTGGCCCTTTAAGAAAACCCGACAAAGTTTAAAAAATATATTTTGTAGATTTCTGTTGCTTTTATAGGTATTAATACTCTCGAAATTGAAAGTTAGAATGACAATAAATAATAAATATACATGCATATTAAATTGTAATATAAATGCAAATGAATGACAATGTTAAATATTTGTATTTAACATGAGATTAAACGGTATGTATAAACACATGATATATGATCATAGGTACCTGTTATACACGTATAACATACATGTTTAACTGACACGGATAGTAGGATAAGAAATACATTTACATATTACATACAGCTACATGATATTGTGTACGTTAAGACGTTATAATAGGTACTTAAGTTCGTAATTATATGAAATTTTGTTCAATTATGAAGAAAAATATTTTCTAAAATGACGTTTTGGATTTCGCAAGTACCTAAATATTTATTTATTTTACGCTCTACAATTCAATTACTTTAAGGTCAATATTGTGTGAATTTCTATTGTCTTCTAAATTCGAAAAAGAAAGCGTAAAACACAACAAGAGCCCTTTCTGAATATTCCTTGTTCACGTTCGCCCTTTTGAAGGGTGAGGTAGCTGACAAATAGAATGATATTCTGAAATTGTGATTAGAAATCGTAATGCTTGACTGTGTTTAAGTTTTAATGTATAATTATTACATATATTAACTGTATATTTATTTGTCTGTCTACCTATAGATGTAAAATAGCATACATAACATTACCTTACCAGTAACTAAACTGGCTCTTGATTCGTCTACCAAATAATGTTGATTGCAATAAAAAAGCAGTAATTTCACATCGTAAAAAACATTACCAAATAAATATCTCCTTTTCTGAAGTTGGTTGAAAATTAATAAAAAAATTGGCCTTGAAAACTGAACCTGTACTTAATAATGTCAGATGAAATTGGAATATCGTGTTGGACCTATAAGCACATATTGTAACACATATGCGAAATTACAATTCTTTTACGATCGAATTTTACGATTTTTTTATAGTTTTTCAATTGACTTCGTTTTGGTATTATCGTGCAGTAAATTCTATGAAAATATGTGTTTGAAGGTTCCGAACTGATTAAAATGCTAAGTGGACCTTAAATGAACAATATTATAACGACTCAGTAAGTCCAGAAAGTGAATGAGGTAAAAATAATACCCATATTTTAAATATTATTCTACGTTTTGTTTACTTAAGCTGTTTTAAATTTATATATTTATTTATGCAGATTATATCAAATATTATTTATGTTGATTAATTTCTACTTTATTATTATCATTTTAATACAGAGAAATACCAAGTTCTATCAAAAAAGGTTTTACTAAAAATCCTTGTGATCAACTTTCGCATTTCAGTGCAATGTAGTATTAATATATTATTCATTTACATTGTATTTAACAAATAGGTAGGTAGATAAAAGTATAACATATAAAATACTCTAGTATGTCCTCGATAGTTCAGCAAAAACTTGCAATCCAAAGCTGAAAAATAAAACTTTTCAATACTTTTTACTGAGCAACACAAGAAGTTAATACAATATATCAAACTAATAATATCTCTTTAAATCTCATAATTGTATAAAAATGCAATGTTTCAAATTCAAATTTAATTAAATGCTTAAATTTGATTAATTTAGGCCTTCTAAGAGCAATTCCAAGTTTGGGCGTACGTTTTGGGCGAAATGAAACCGTTAGTAACATCTGGGCACCTCAATGAATCTTCGAAGTTTATTAACTCTGAGCCGATACGATCATTATCGTAATGCTCGAAGGAGCGGCCTGTATTTTTAATTTGAGGTTCCTTTAATATATTTACCTGTCGAATACATATTTCATGTAAATCCGTTCATCCTGATTAAATTCTAGGGGAGTTCGATTCTTTATGCTCACTTATAATCGAACGATTAGTAACACGTGTCAACATGGCGTCGTTTTAATATTTATTGGCCACTATTTTTCCGAACCCTGGGGTTTTTCTTAAAAATATTTATCCAATATACACAATCAGTGCCGCCTCATCACTTATGAAAAATCGTTTCTCTACAGAGAGTCCTCTATAAAAAGCTCATTCCAAATTAAAATTAAGGTCTAGCGTAACTAAAGATGAGATTCTCATATATTTTAATACAACTGCGTTCGGGAATGGACTCTATTGTGTAGTGAATAGATTCAATTTTCTTTGCTAGATTATGTATTTACAACATATTTTTAAGAGGCGCTTGTCAAAATAACTGGATGTTTTTCAAGATCCATTTGTACGGTGCGCCACACTAGCGCTCTGAATTATGGACGTTAAAAGAAAAACAAAACACGTTCGATATTTTAGTTTTGTTCGATAAAGTGTTAATAGGAATATAAAGCAGGAGGTATTACAAAATGAATTTTATACGATTTTTTGATGCCCCAAACACGGAGTTCAAACAATGGAACGTTAAAAATAGTACAACTAATAAGCCAGCTTCTTTTAAATGATTGAACGCATAAATATCAGTTAACTATAAATAGTAATGAAACAATTGAAATGCGAAAACAAAAGACATTTCCAGACGATTCCAATCAATATGCGCGGATGTACCCAATTAGGAGAGTATTTACGAGGTGGTTATCTGGCGCTTGAAAAAAACATGCGAGTACTTAATATACAGCTCATTATCGGTAGAACATAGTGTAGATGTACACCACACCTCCATCGGGCAAGTCCATTAATATCAATCGTTATGAAGGCAATATCTCGGGCCCGACCACTGCGATAGCCCCACGTTCCATTAAAAGTAGTCGTAAAATTACATTATTATGTGTTAATAATTTCAAGTGAAAGGACACCCTTCACGTTTTCTCGTGACAAATTTAAAAATCGTATTTATTATGGAATGTAAATCTTTTGTTGTACACAATTAAACGGGTGTTTTGAAATTAATTGGTTTTTAACTTCACCGAAAAAATGCTAAACAAAAGTTTGTATAATATGTGGGAACTTCAACACTATTAGCATAAAATAATATAATTAATATGTAATTTCTACGCTACATTAGTACATTAACAACAGTTACCTAATCACATAAAAATAAGCTCACACTTTAATAAAAAATAATGATATCTTCTCTAATTAACTATCAAATCTAATTGCGTTTTAGCATTCGTGTAATAATAGAAACGCATTTTACCTACATTATTGCAAACTACTGAGAAATATCTTAAAACGAATCAGATGTAAGTACCTACGTAAATATTAATATTTCTTCGAATATGTTAGACGTTTTCTTATTCATCCAAAAATCAACCTTAAATCTCAAAAATCAGTCCTCATCACATTTTTCCGCAGAATAGACATTGTAGCGAATTTGTTTTGTGACCCAAATTAAATGACTGGAGACATCAAACGCATGCGTCAAAGTTTTATCGGAAAAATCTCGAGTACGACGGAAGGACGAAATACCTATCCCGTGAAGAGCATCCAAAGGCATTTACTGGAGCATGTCTCATAAAATTAGTGACTAACTGCCGTCGGTATTATCAGACCTGTTTTGAAGTTAGCCGAACCTACATGATGGTATATCAACGGATTGAATTAACGTTATCATTGTGTGGCGAATGCGTTTTTAGGGTTCGTTTAAGATATACCTACATTTTTTTATGTTTGGTGATTTTGAAATGAAAGGTTCTTAGTTTGCGTTTGTACCTATAACGTAGTTTGGCTATGTATGTATCAATAGGTGTGTTATGTTTTTGACTGGCTAGGTGACATAAAAATCTTGCAAATGAACGTCTACTTTTGATGGTGTAGTAAATTATAAATTATAAAATACTTGCAAAAAGTAGAACAATTATAAAATAAAGTAATACCACCTAACTCAGTTTATGAATTAGCGGAAGCCTCCGCCTTTTTCTGTTGTTTAAAGACGGAACCCTCCGTAAAAAGCACTCAGTATATAAAAAAATCGGAACTCATTACTGTCCTGGAAGATTATTATTAATTTAAACATTTTTTTCTTAAATTGCAATATAAAGAACTTAAGTAAGCTATTTTGGCCTTTAAGTACGTTTTAAATTTCGTTTTTTACATACTTGTAACTTGATAAGATATCATATTGCATATCTTTGATTTTTTATAAGCAAATTATTAAAATAAATGCTTTTAAATTGAATCTCGAAGATAAATGTCGATACCTAATGCATTTGAAGGAAGTGTTTTTAGTGTACCTATCCAGTTATGTAAAAGTAAGTCAACTACAATGAAGGTATTGTTTGAATAAAAATTAAATCGTATTTATTGATAAATTAATTTATTATTTAATTAATTTTCATACTCAAATTATAGATTAATAATACTACAAGATATCAACACAATATTTTTACATATACATATTACACAGAATAAACTAGAAAAACAAGAACAGTGTTAAACAAAAGTGAAAAAACATTTCTTAACGAACGAAGTTGGGGTCTCATTTTCGGAGGTAATTTTCCCGCTGCCTTACGTAAAGAGAAAACTAGTTTGCCATTTATTACCTGGGTCAAGGGGATGAAATAACCGGAAAATATAACTATAAGGGCGAGACACCACACGTTATAATAATAAGAAAGATATTTTCTACATTGATATCATTTTCTATTTGAAAAAAATATGTTTTTAAAGAACTCACTCTTGATAAAACTAAATTTAAATATATGTTAAATATAATTTAATGAAAATTGCATTTGAAATTGAAAAATTTCTTAATCGAGTTACCTATGTAGCTACTTCCCGTTTACAATTTAAATTGCAAATTAAAATCAGCAATGCTAAAGAGACTGCAACAAACTAACTTATTACTGCTCGATACAAATTAGACCAGTATTGCATTTACTAAATATAAACTGGCTTAATTAAACGGATCGTAAAATGAATTTACGTTGGCCACAAATTAGAAGGCGTTGGATCGACGGAATCAATATAAACTTCCTACTCGAAGGACTACCCCCGCTGTGGCCAATGTTTGCCAATCAACTGGCCCGTTTTACTGTAGCAAGCCGATAGTAACTTACCGCAACGAGCATTGGCTCTCAACTAATGAGACAACATCGTTTTGGCGACAAATGTTGGACGGTACAGAAATCATTACTCGTAGTTTTTAAATTGTAAAATGTTATACTAAAAATTACATGTTTTTGTTGCATGGTAAAATTTGAAAGTTTAATTATTGCATGACAAATACGATTGCTCATGAACCATAGAGGAGTTCTTATCGTGTAAACAGCAAATGAAATCTCAATGCAAACCCAAAAATAATGTAAAATTAGGTATCTAGTATCTACCAATCATAATATTTTACTTTTATCTTATATTAATGTAGATAACATTTTTTTAAAACAAATAAACAACTTGCAATGATTTAGAGTCAACAACATTAGATCTTCCGCACCGAGTAAATTTAAAGTTCGAGTTTTCATACAGATTTTGTTTTCGACAAATTAAGCTCCACTACTTAATATGCTACTAATTTATTAGAATAAAACAACAAATGCTAAAAATCTATCTTCTTACTAATCGGTAACTATCAACCAAAATAATCTTCAAAAAACAGCTGCACAATTCCTGAACCGTGTTACGCCTCAAAGTCTATTTGCCACAAGATGGCTCCTAAATCAATTAAACCATTCAATTTTGGTTTGTACAAGCCATTTGGAAGCGGTCACTTTATTTATCACCAGAGTAATTCTTGTAATGGGTTCATCCAATCAAACGGTCTCACCTGATTGTAAGATATCAAAATGTTGAGAGAGAAACTGACATGATGCTAATTATTTTGCTTCTTTATTTGTTTTTCTTTTAAATATTATAAGAAAATTCGGATATTTTAGATTTCGTTTTTAATCTTGGATAAACATTACTGTGTTGAACTTTTAGTTAGTTAACAATGTAACTAATGGTCAATACTTTCAGGACAGCAAACGACAATTTTAAAAGCTTTTATTTAACTTGCACTGATTGTGAGGCAATCGGAAGCTAGCTTAGCTTATATACCTACCTAACCTAAGGATCTTAAAAGCTTTTATTTAAAAATATTTCTTTAAACATATTTCTTGATAAATTATTAGATATTGGTTTGAAATAACTTTTAAACTTCATATGAAATTATTTCAGGCAGTGAAATACTTATCCGTTGTGTTCTTTTCAGAATTTACTACAATTGTGTCACTTGTCACTAAAAACCAAATTGTAGTCTCATAAATCATTGAAAACAATGCTTTGAGTGAAAGTTTGTAAGTTAAAAAACAGAGAGAACAATGGCGTTACTGTGACCTTCAAAACAATAACCTTTAGAATAAAAACGAAAGTTTATAACAAAAAATATTGTTCTGTTTACGTGTTGTAAAACGAACTTATAAAATTAAACTTACTAAATTTTATTTTCTTGTTAAATAGTTTTAATTCTTAGTATTGTCTCTGGCTGTACAAACCATTTGTAATCTCTTCTTACGGTCTCATGCGATACATGTCTGACCTAGTGCGGGGACCATTCTTAAAGATGTATCAGTTGTCTGTAAAATTCTGTTAATAAACTATTTTGTATTTGTATTTAAAAAAATAATGTAAGAAGTATTTATTTAATAACCTAGAAGTATACTTCTATAATAACAATATAAAATACCTATTTGGCATTTAAAAAAGTGCTTAATTTTAGTGACTAACTTCGTGGCAAATAATAATCAAAAATATCAACATTAAACTACAAATGTTGCTCAACAATTTTTTATGAGATTCATTAATAAATCTTTCATTCAAATATCGCAATACTACATGATATTAGTTGTCAAGTACCAGGGTCATTTCGATAAAGCTTTATCGATATATTAACCCAAGAAACATTAAATCACTGTCTACGCACACATACACATTACATCATCCATATATGTGTTAGCATATACATATAGTGTATGAACACGGTTATTTTATAAAAATACACTATGCGTATACACTTTGTAAGTGTGCGTAAGTGCTACACACATAGGAGAGTTTTTTTTACGCACACATCTATAACTTGATTTAATTAAGCAATTATGTTTTTCAAGTTTTAAACGACTGCCTGTTATTTATAAATATGACAGTAAATCTTTAAGATTAAAAAACTTAGTATGATATTTATTTGAATCACTTGTTATTTCCTTGGCGATAGTGATTTTCATTAGTTTTAGGTTTTATTTATAACTATGATTTAAACTAAGATTACAAGGACTGCATTGGAATGACTCTAGCTATAGTAAGATTCGTTCCGTTTTTGTTCGTAATATTAGACAAAAATAAAAATTCGCATAAATGTTTCAAAAACGTTATTTTTTTTAATTTGAAAATGATATACCTACTCAAATTTACAGGGCTAGCTGGACACTTATCGTTTCCTAAGTACCTAGGTACAAAATCGATCATTTTGGATTTTTTCGTGTTTACACTTCTATCTACTACTAGCTGACTCGCGCAACTTCGTCTGCGCCGAAAAAAAAATTAGGGGTGGACTACCCCTAACATTTAGGGGATGAAAAATAGATGTTGGCCGATTCTCATAGGTACCGGATAAGCACAAAAAATTTCATCAAAATCGGTCGAGCCGTTTCGGAGGAGTTCAAGTTCGAACACCGTGACACGACAATTTTATATATTAGATTACTACGAACATCATATTTTACAAAAACGTTAATTTAGGAAAATAATTATGTTACAAATCGAATTGTTAATTACATACATCATTTTGGTCATAACACGCGTACCAAGTATAAAATATTTTATTAACAATAGTTCGTTTCTACTACTAGCTACTCTCACACCACTTCTAGTAAATTACTCAATCAAACATCCCCACACATCCCCATACGAGAACAAAACAAAATTATTTAAAGAATTCCATTTCAGAACCTTTTAGAAACACCTAAAATAAACATATTGTCTCGAGATCAAAGCGACAAAAACTGATAGCGTTTTAACTATGCATTATGTCACGAAAACACCGAGAAAGCTCGTTCGTTTAAAAAAACAAAGAATTTTCAGTGAGAAAACAAATGCATAGAAAAATTTCTTTCTTGTTATAGGAAGACGGGAGAGGGCCGAGCTTACACGTCGGGCCTGCCTACATATTTTATTGACCTCGTTTGAAGCACACGTGCTAGCAACAGCAAGACACATCCGAAGATACAACAAACAAGACTATATTTCAACTACAAATCACTACTTTGAATAATGTTATTCATATTAAAACAACACGGAATTTCGTTTTGAAATGTGTTTTTAAAAATAGAAGCCTTTAAATTATGTGATTTCGTCAATTTGACGTGATTT
Organism: Trilocha varians; assembly: GCA_030269945.2. Lineage (NCBI taxonomy): Eukaryota > Metazoa > Arthropoda > Insecta > Lepidoptera > Bombycidae > Trilocha > Trilocha varians. The sequence continues at coordinate 4,828,928 of AP028259.1, forward strand.
TATCGAATGTTTTTAATGACGTAAATCGCGTCAAATATATGTGACGGTTTGGAATATTTAACGAAGTATTCACTTTTAATTTATGTGCCTAACGATTCAGACCTGAAATAAATATTAAATAGAAAAATCTGTAGATTATTATCAAATTATTTTTTTGTATCATTATATCAAATCTATAACTGACTAGATAATAATCTAGCAAGATTTTTTGCTTTTCTCATTATTTAAACTGGAATTACCGACGATTAAAATAATCTACGAATTCTAAATTTATTTTTGTATTTTTTTTTTCTGTTTTTTCACAGGATTTTATATCCTTTTATCGTCGGATAGAGCCGTTCCCTGTCATCCCCAATGGATCAGCCCTAGTACTTTATATCGTATCAGCCGGTGCGGTATTCCCAAACTGCACTTCAGAGCTCCCGACCGGCATATATAAAACCTGTACTGTACCTACATATATCTATGTATAGACCACGTAGCTCTCATTCGAAGCACGTAACGTGTGTTTTACGGGAATATCTTGTACCATATTTATTGTACAGGTGGATTTAGAAATATTTTACAGAATACACGCTTTTTGTAAATGTCGGAATCTTTAAATGATTTGTTTTAGTTCTTTTAGTTTTAGGATTTTGTTCGATTTGCATATAAATTTCTCTTATTTATTTATATTGTATGTAAACTTGAGACTACTGCTGTAAATTAGTCGGTCTAGTAATTGGAATATGATAAAATCTATTGGAAATGTTTTAAATTTACAAGATTATTTGCTTGTTTAATGAATTCAAACGAATAATTAATTTTATATTGGAATTGATGACAACATATTATACAATTCATTTATTATATTTACCTATTGATCTTTCCGCTGCTTCATTATTTACTAATTTATTTTCGCATTAAAATAATAATAGTTTATTTTATTTGTAAATAAGTTATAAATAATTTAATATTAAATTATACACATTGCATTGTTACCCTCATTCGTTCAGACGTTATTTCGTCGCTCTTTTTTTTGCCTTAACTTTATCAACACTACTTGATAAACTTATATCAAAGTACCGAGTTGCATTTTGAGCCTGTAGGAGTTATTATAGAATATGTGAAGTTATTATACATACCAATAACTCTACGGAAAAAATGGCCACAAGATCCTTTATCTAATCCGTGTTTGTATTTAAGTGTTTTAAATTCTACTTTGTGTTTAATTTAATTATTTCGTACGAAAATGTATATCTATGTCTAAGTAGTTGTGTAATAGTATTTAATATAATGTAAATCGACTACGCAGGAGCTCCGTTAGCTAGGTACCTATATTGCGTCCCCATGGCCACAACGCATCGTGTGCTCGCCCTCTTAGTTTTTTTAGCTTTTCTCGTTATTATAAGTATCTTGTAAAACCTAAATAGAGAGGCTAGTTGATTATTTTAATGTATGTAGCACGCTGCGTTTTATAATGCCGTTCTACTCGTTTAATTTTATATCTGCAAGGTGTTTTTCATGAAATAAACAATGAATTTAATTGCATGCTATGTTTAAACGAGAAGTAGTAAAAAGTATATACATAAACGATGTGTTTAAGTTTATGATTTATTTCAAATATTCTGAGGTATTTTTAAATGTAAATATTATAGAACAGACAGATTTGTTTTTACTTGCACTAAACTTTGTAATACCTACATTTACATAAATTGTTACTTATCTATACCATCTCTTATTCCCTACAAACAACAGTTAAGTAACATTAAGTTCATTCAACTGTAAAGTGTATATTTATGTGTAATAAATTGTAAACCTTCCCATTTATTGCTAGTCCTAGCATAAACTAATGCCAGAACCTTGTTTTAGGTATTCAACACCAAAGTCTATACCTAAGAACGTTATCACCATAATAAGCCGTACCGCATAACGATAAATTTATTTTGACTGCGAACGTATCCGCAATATTTTCATGATTTTATAGTTGGTTTGATACCACAGAAAATACACTATCAGAAGTAAATCTACAACCATCCATGGCCAACAGCAACGATCCCTATTAGATGCACCGATTTGGCATTGAATAAAAAATATAAATACAATTGTTCTTAACAAACATATAGGTGGCTCTTACGAACACGAAATATTTAAAACATTTCAGCACAGAGCGAGTACCTATTTGCCTACCTCTCACTTTCACTGTAACTCCTGTGTAGCCAGAATCCACAGCAGCGACCACCGTAATGACTCTGAGCAGTGAAGTCAAGGAACCGGAGAGATAGCTAACTTGTCTTGGACAACGAATTTAATTAGAAGATGATGTCAACTATCCTTCTGGAAACAATAAAAGATTAAGACTAATAGTGTGCGGATAAAAATAAAAGTACCTACATACTCTTTTTCTGTATGTATGACTTCTGATAATAAGTATTCTGTGTTGATACCATGCCAACTCACAGATATCTCGTTGGTAAAACGCAGCGCTATTGAAACTCGTAAAATTATGTGGAGTAAGTAGATGACGCGAACCAAGGATGAACAATATAACAAGTCTAGATTTAGTACTTATTTCGGTAGCCTACTGTCGCGATGGTTTGAGGAGATTGCGGTGAACTTAATTTAGTCTGTGCCAAATTTGTAGGATGTTATTTAATAACAATGTTACGTTGTGTTGTTTAAATTATAATATTGGTAGTGTTTATAAGCGTATCTATAACTAGAGTATTGAGATACATAATAATAGTATTTCTGTGATATATTGAAATAGCTTTTAATTTATAAAATCAATAAATACGCTCGCTTTGCCTTTTAAAATGTAATACCTACACAAGAAGAGCTTTTAAAAAAAAATAACTTCACAAAATAACATAATCACCAATATCATTTCTTTGATTTCATTAATAACTGAGATTAATAAATAATGAATTTGAATGCCAAAAAAATTACCATTTATGGCTTTTAATTGTGACCTACTGTTTTTCATTACATTGTGACAATAAGTAGTTAAAATCTCGTAAAACCAAAACCTTCCCAGTCAGCGTTGCGTGGTCTGACTTCCATTAGCTCATCAAATAAATATGTGATTGTGTTCATTAATTTAAGTATATTTTTATACCTATGTTTAGAAATTATAGTCTATTTCCAGTCATAATACTATTTTTTGTATAAAGGACTTCATTTTTGACTGAATTTGGGTGTCTGATCATTTCTCTGAATGCTGCTTTCTGTTCATTATTAGAAAAGAAGAAAATTATATGAATGTTCCCAACTGTGTTTACCCGAAGTAAAACGCAATATAAAATAAAATGTATTCTTTATCGTTGAATAAACTTTATTTTCTTTTGTTGTTTTATTTGAAACCTGAATTAGACTTGTTCAATTAGTATTTGCATATTAATTAGTTTCTTTGTATTCTTTTAATTACAGTACACGTTTAATTACAATCTATTTAAATGTCTAATGATATTAACATCTTAATTAGTAATGTTTAATTAACAAACAATTTGTTACGTTAAAATAATGCACTTAAAATATAATGGTATAAAATTATTTCTTAAAGAAATAGGGTTAACAAAAGAGCTATAAAAGTACATAGATACATTCAAATCCTGTTAGTCTTTTGTTTTCTAGACATACTATGAAGTTTTAATAAAATTATTTTTCATATTTATTTTCCCTCAATCATTTACTTTAATTCAATTCACAAAGAAACAAAATAAAACCATTGCCATAACTTACGGATGAACCGGATAAAACCTCAATAAGGAACAAAAATATACCTAGCACTACAAATTTGTTCTCATATTTACTGTCTCAGTGCTACAATATTCGAAACTCGACAAAATCGAAGTTTAAATTGTTCGTTTTACGATTATTGTGTACTTCGATAGTAGGTACATCTTGAATACAAATTTGCGTCGAGATGTGCACGCAAACCTTCAACATTGCCAAGCTAATACATACCTTATGATAAAGACAATAAAGTCCATGAGTTCTGTATAGGGCCTTCTTATAACGTCATAGCTTCTAGTATTTACTCGTTTCTTAGAGCAATAATTTAAGAGCATTGCCGATCACCTCTTGCTGTGCCTATATGGTGATCATTTAAGTACTTTATGTTATTACTGTTAAACTATATGCATTTTATATATTAATCTCTATATAAAATATTGAAATGATTCGCTAAGATTATAAATGAGGTTTTAATGCGAAATATGATATTATAACTGAAACACAAATATTCTTAGTGTTTAAGTTAGTTGAATTAATATGAATGCGTTTTGCTAAAAATATCGATAATGATTACAATATATATTTTCTTTGTCACTATTTAAAATCTTCACGCGATTGACCTTTTCAATAAAATTTTGATATTTTCATAGCAGCTATTTAATATTTCACTTAATTGTAAAGTTTAAATTGTAGTGCTTATTAACATTACAGATGAACATAAAACGAAAATGTTTCACGGCATTTAAGTTTAAAACGCTACGTTATAAGCCATTAAACGGACCAATTAATAATTCCGATTGCTATCTTTAATCGATACACCGAACCAAACAAGCGATTCTGTACTACATAAACGATACACAATGTTGCTATAAGCAATCGATTTCGTAATTCGAAAGGTAAAAAATCGATTAAGCAGACTGGAAGCGAGCATAATGGTATAGAGAATCGTTTTTATTACCAATCTACTACTATATTGAAGATACTGAAACGATTCTTATTTTTAGGGTTCCTTTGCATATATTATTTGGAATAATAAATTGACAATTCAAGACCTCTACTTTATTAATTCAATTGGAATTGTGATTATATCCAATTTTGTTTTTTAATATTTTACATTTGTGGGAAAAATGCACTTTAAATAGTAAAAGCATTACAAGAAACTATTACGATTAGAACACGATTGTTTTGTAATTTTAATTGGTTTTGAAACACTAAAGTTCTCGGCGGGAGATTACCTACTGTCGTATTTATAAAATTAAATATGTTTAAAGAAGAGTTTGTTTATTAATACTTGTCCATTATTAATAACTAAACTCAGATATTTCTTTGACCTTTAAATTTTACATACATTAAACAATAAGAGTATTTGAATGTAAAAAAAAATGATTTTGTTGAGCAGGTAATGTGTATGCTTAGTAGTTACACTACTTTTATTAAAGACAGACAAGAAAAAACAAACTCTACAATAGTAAATACTGTTACCTATAATAAGTACTTTTATTTATTCAAACCATTAATCGTTAAGCTCCTATGTTTTCTGTTTAAGTTAAGAACCAATTAATAACGCTAAATTTTGTTTTCATTTTATTTTACTTCATGTTGTTTTAAACGATATCTCTATAGGAAAATATTATTGTAATGTAGATAATATTATAGACCTTGCTTTACATAGACGTGTAATAAATGTGTATAAAATCATCATAAAAAATCAGTTTTATTTCAAATATCCTGTTTGACAATAGACAAGTAAAACACTTCAGCATTGATAATTCAATGGCGTTGTAAACAACAATATCTTCTTGACGATTTAAGCATATTCTTCAATGAATTTACAATTTCTCATTCGAATACAAAGCAGAGAATGCAGTATGAAGATTGTTCTTCGGACCACCCGATTGTAGGCGCCATTTTATAGTGTACGTGTGTTAGATATCCTGATGAAACACGAATGTTCACATGTGAGATAATGTTGTAGTATTTTTTTTTTTATGTTTTTACGTAGCGTCCATTGACAAAATTAAAATTATGTAAAAAATTGCATTTCGTGGCTAAAACAAATTGGTCTGGGTCAGCTAATGTTTTATTAATAACAGTCTCAGATCATGTAAATATTATCTCCGAAGAAGGCGCTATAGAAAAAAATTATAAACTTGCCAGATTTATGTTATTTTACCCTTAATATTATCCTCATGGTGAACCCATGACGAAAAACGGCGGACTGTTTGTAAGTTACTTAGACATAGACAGGTATCTAATAGTTAAAAAAATATTTTTAAACAACTTTTCTTTAAACATAATCGTCATCAATAATCCCTTCAAAGTATCAATAATTTATTTGGTATAGTGCGCGTTTTAAATGCCTTATGTGTTAGAAAATAAAACAGCTGTTTAACAACACATTGAAATATTTAACCTCATGTGAGCATTTAATGAAATTGCTCACATCTGAGCAGGTGCTGTATGACCTCAAATTCATAGTTTAAGAGGTTAAAGATTATTTAATGCTGTTTTTGTATCTAATGCTTGAAAAATAAACGCTAATGGCTCATCTGAAGGTAAATGGTTAATGCCATAAGTCTGTGCAACGCATCCGGGATATAACCTACCATCAGGAATTTTAACTATTTATAATAATTTACAAATTCTATGTTTAAAGCATAATAGGTAAGTTAGTATTCAAAGCTAATATAAGCGAGTTTATCATCTACTTAAACGTAATTGATTACTATGGTAACATGCATAAAACTATAATGGTGAATTTGTGGATGAAAAAGAACCTAATATTTAAATTTCAATGAATAGGTACCTACTAAGTAGCAGACGCTGCGACGGCCACCTTTTAAATACTACAGAGTACAAACTAATTTATATAAAGTAAATATTTATTATTATAATCGCTGATACTGCAAACATGTAGCGAAGTATAAACTAAATTAATTTCAGTAAAAACTTACCAAAATTGAATCTTAGTTAAAACCTCTAGTTAATACAGTTTAGAAATAAATTTCTACTCATAAACGACTTATTTATAACCTTTATTTTTAAATAAAATATGCAGAACCAAATCAAAATTTATGTTTTGTTGAGGAAATAAATTAAAATTTACTGTTTGTAAGATCGTTAATATTAGACAAACAGTTTTATGAACGCTTGACTTACCCAAACTAATGGTTGGTAAGCACGCAACATAAAACAATAGGTAGGAACATATAAAAATATATAGGTATTTTAGGCGTTATTTTTTGCCAATTTTAAATGATAAAAATGGCATGAGATTTCTTCTCGAAACGTTTTATTTAATTAATAAATTTAAACCAATAATAGGTTTTACAACTACTGTCACGAACAAAAAATACTGCCGTAATACATTTACGTTGTTTTCTCGAAATGAAATAAACTAACAAGAGCAAAAATAGCGAAGTGGAATTCGTTTCATTTCTAGAACACAGCGACACCCTCGGTCCATTACAATCCCATTGAAAACAGCTGACTCCTTCACAATTTATTATATCGAAACTAACGCCATCTATTGCCAAGCAGAAGAACTGCAAGACAACTAACGCCATCTCTTATTGAAACACGGCAACTGTGTAAGCTGCACCACTACATACAAAGCTAATGCTATCTCGCTCTAACACTACGCTTGCAAGCGAGATGCGCGAACTCTGCAAGATGTCTTCTAAACGACCTTTTAAAATGCACGGCACTGATTGGTCAGTTCAAAACGGGAGAAACTAGTTCATCTGCTTTTCTACCAATCGCGTTGCACCAGGCGTGTGGAGAATTGTCGGCCATGCGATTTCAGGCGGAGTTTGCGTAAAGAACCTCCTTTATATTCCTGACGTATGCAGTCATTTTAGTTATGGCCGATGGCGTAGAAATACGTGTATTTATAAGAAATCTGCTGATTTTGCCTTTAGGCTAATATATTTTTAGAAGCACACAGGAAAGTAAGATTATATTACGGAAGCTATGTTTAAAAATTCCAACGACTCAATTTAACCTAAAAGCCAGATTTAAAAAATTGTCAAATTGGTACTTTCAAAAAAATTAATAATCAAAAGACTTACGTAAGAAAAGTAACATGATAGTCCAAGAGCCGTCGGAAACTTTCATATCTTTAAAAGGATATAAAGCGTTAATTCCTTAACACAACACCCACGACCACAGTTCCAAATCAAAATGAAACTAAATTGATGACCTGTTTTAGAATAATAGATTAAAGCTACATTAGGAATAAATTATTTAAAAGACAATTTTTATTTCGACAATTTATTTGTAAAATTGTCCATTTTGTTTCTATTTCACACTTATGGCCTATTATCTTCACATAAAATGCCGATATAGTTTTATTAAGATATAAACATGAATAAAATTAATTAGAATACCATAATATCTATTCTTGTTAAATAGTTACCTACCTAAGAAAGTTCCGACTTACCTTACTATTTAATTAGATAATTAAATACAATACAATTCCTTGTTATGGAAAATAAATACAGTAAAATTATAAAGTCTAGTAGTTTATTGAAATAATTAATAAGAATGTAAATAGATAATATTATAAATATTTAGGTATATCAATTTAAAAGTCGTGAATAATTAATACTTAATTTGAGAATAATTTTGAAAACAATTTTAATAATTAAAATAAGTAGGCACCGCTTAGTTCGTACCTTTGTAGGTACCTACCAAATTATTCAAAAGTAATAGAATAAAAATTCAAAGCTGTAAACTTATTTAAATTGTCAGCATATTATTATATTTAATATAGCACAAATAACAGAAATTTAAATTAACAAATTATTCGTATTTAGTGATATAATTTAGTTTACATTTATATAGGACATTTATCTTAATTACTTTGTAAATAGATAAAACTAAGTTTATATTAAAACAAATACCAGTAGGCATAACATCTTTTCTAACATAGGTGCGAACTCCTTCTGGTTTTATATTTTTTTGTAATTTAACACGTTTTACCCAACTATCATTTACCATTATATTTAATGATAAAAAGTAAAATAATAATTTAGAAACAAAAAGTAATGTAGCCAATAGTATCTAGCCAGTAGTAAGTAGTTTGTAGATACCTACTTATGAATATAAAACATTCATACACAAATAAAACCTAACCATAAAACACAAAATAATGCTTCCGTAAATCAACACCAATGTAAAAAAAAAAACAATAAAATCCTAATAAAATCACACACCCATTTATTACTATGACGACAACAAAATCAACGACTGTATAACGTAAACAAAACATTAAACCATAATTGGCACATTAAAGTCATTGACACACTTTATTGACATAGTACTATTAAGGATAACACACAACAGGTGACCGTAGGTTTTTACGACCTAACGATGAAGCCACACCATAAAACTAAGTTGAAATCATAAAATCGTAAGGAGCTCTTTAAATGCCTTTGAACGACGTGTTCTATTTTATGTTACTTACAAGCGCCACTATAAAATTTTGACGTAAACTTTTAATAGGACTATAAAATTAGTCATCGTGGTCTAGACGGTAGTCAGACTGATAGAGTGATACGTGAGGATATGTTCACGATTGCATCGGTATGTAAGAGCGTGCAAGCATCTGACTTATGGACATGCAAGCAGAAACTTACGGCAAGGTACAAAAACGTCTTGAATAATTTTAGTACAGCTTAACATGAATGCAAAATAAAATCGATTTAAAAAATTTGGCATAACATAAAGTGCTCATAATAAACATAATATTACAAAATTATAGTATAAAACATGAGTGTTAAATAGAAAAACAACAAAAAACAGTTGGTACATAAAAAAATCCTTACAATTTTATTCTAGAACTAAATTTAAATTAACAAGCTCATCTAGACAGAAAACATTTTAAATTCAAATGTAAATTACACGGGTATCTCGTGTACAAAGCTAACTGGACGTGCCTTAATAAAGGCCGGCGCTAACACTAATCCTGCCCTGGCCGACGTGAATTTCACAAATTACTTCATCCTTTAATTACGGGCAAATACCTTCCTAGTTGTTTGCCGTGTTACAAAATAAAGAAAAGAAGTGATAATTTTGTAAACTAATTCAAAGTAGGTATTACGAATGTACTGTTTTAATCTACTTACTAACACATGTGTTGTAGGTACCTAGTTATTATGCCTCATAAGTGAAATAAGCTAGTTCTTACCTCACTAACACTTTCATGTATCATCCAAACTCCTCATGCATCTGAAACAAAAGAACAAACTTATTTGTATTTGAAAATAAGAGAATATATGTTTGAAAAGAAAATAAGGAATGCATTTCCTGAATACAAGGAACATGTGTCCTGAACTGTTTTCAGACGAACAGCCACGTCGTGTAAAACCGAAGAATGAAGTACGTTCAGACACCTCATCACCTGATCTCCAGCGCTCGCAGTAAAACCCGTCTACACTCTCCATTTTACGACCACGATACAAATATAAAAATAACAATTTCACAAACACGTATTACAAACAGTTTACGAGGCATATATTTACTTTTTTTTCAAATGCACAACAGACTATAAATAGTCTGTTGTGCAACTTAATAGCGCACTTGAACTTGGCGAGCTAGTGACACCGTTTGATCCAATCTTTTTATTGTTTTGCTCAATGGACGGACGTATTTTACGAGCGTTTCGTAATCTCTGACGTCGTGGTTATAACTCTGGTTTGTACTACGTCTGACTCATATTTTGTATGTGCTTTCCATTTCGAATAGTTAGATGAGCACGCGACCGCTTCGAATCGATTTAAAGACACGCCGATTAATCGAATCGGACGCGTGAATTCGAGTAATGAACGCATATTGAATCTTAAAAAAACGTAGCTTAAACGGCGTAATGTAATAACTCTTTTGGCGGACATTTTTATGGCTATAACGACACGTTTAGATACACGTGATTTGAAGACAATTGTTCTTAGTCAATTATTGATGCTTATTCCATCATGTAATTTTTTCTTTAATAAAACTCAAAAAAATCCAATATCCATGGTTGGTTATAAGCTACGAAGCTTACAAAATCCAAGGGCAAACTCATTCTTGAATTTTGCTGTTAGATATTTTCTCGATGTTTCTACAAATTGGCTGAATCGTGAACCGATAGGTCAGCTTTTTCTCCTTCGGTTCTTTTCCCTAATAACATTGTTCCCCGAGGTGTCCTCAGTGAAATAGAAAGGATAGAAAATAGCCCCAGTCCCTAGAGTCAAAGAAAAATTTGTTTGCATCGCCCATATTCATATTTCTGAACAAGTCCCCTAGAAATAAATAATAGGAACACACCTGATCCCGTATTAAGGGACATCTTTTTATTCGCTTTGAGCTTTGGTAAATATTTTTGTTATTGCAATATGCCTCCCTTGGAACGTGGACGTGTTTTTCCGATGATTTTGTTACGTTTCTGATAGAATCGAACAGTCAACCGTGCATTATAGATGGTGTTTTCGAAATTTTCTTTCATTATGTTGATTAAATTTTTTTTTTAGGTCTTGGTGAACTTTATCCAAGTAAATTATAAGAATAAGAATAATTTATTTATCTCAAACAACATTACAGTATCTTACACTGTTTCATTGATCCCCGCACTGGGTCGAACCTGTATCGCGGGAAACCTATACGATTTCTTAAAATAATGAACCCAATCTAAGAGATATAACATTCTGAGATTAAATTTTATCTCGAACATTATGTTACATCACAGTCATTGAAGATTAACATTTTTTAAACAATACAGATACCTAATATGATAAGTTATAACACAAAATAAAACAATAATAAATAACATTACAACCAGTGGTGGCAGTGACCAAGACGACAGGAAAACAAAATATAGCATTATCTCACAACGACCAACAATTCTTCAGTCTCATAATAATTTAGCTTAAGGAGCCAGTTGCTGTCCAGTCCATGTTTTACCGGGAACAGTGATGATTGAGGTCCGAAATTACATTATCATGCGACCTTGGGTACATCTAGTTAATAACCTAAACTTGGCTCAGCAATTAAGATTTGAAACTCGTAACAGCAGTTTTTTATAGTTATAAGTTCGTGCATTTATTAGAAAAATGTTTTCAAAATTCATTGGTTGAGAAGTGGTGTCTGTCTTTCTATGAGTAGATATTAACATTAATAGTCAAGGAAACTTGTAAGAGCCCGCATTAGTTAAGCACTTTTTTGTCGCGTCATAACAAGCTTTTTATCTAATCGCCTATAAAATTATGATACACAAAACACCCTTTTAAAATTTAATCAACTCGAAAATATCTCGATTGGTTATAATCGATATTTCCCTGGAGAACAAAACGAGTACCATCTGTATCGATATCTCATCCCATAAAAATAAAACCACTTAAACGATCTGACAGGTTATTTCGTAGCCTTCGACATTTACACAATAATACAAATTTTTAATCAACTTGAATACTCCGAATACATAAAATGTATTATTAACACCATCTGTGTTACCTATACGCAAAATACATAAAACATTGTACATTATGTGACAAAGCCCCGAAGGTATTTGCCTTCTGGAAATTAAATAAAATTCAATATTCATTAAAAATTCGTTTTCGTATTTTTAAGCTGATTCAATGTATTCTTACAAGATGGGGAGCCGAGATTGCGAATCGAGAGGGATAAGTAACGTTAGCATAAAAAGTAGCATTTTAAAAAATATATAAAACATAATAGGTTGTTTTTAGTTTTAGAAAATTTCAAGTTTCAGATTTTATTTTTCTTAAGATAGCGTGCTTTTAATTTACTTTTCTTAGAATACAATAAATAACACATTTAGGACTTGATGTTGAATAAGTTGTCTGAGAATTTTAAAAGGTATGAAGTATGAGCCAGAAAATCCGAAAAGAGATTTCATTTCATTCAAAAATTCTTAACAAGCTCATAACACCGAAAGTTATAACAAATAGTCAAAATACATTTACTTAAAAGCACTTTTCACATCAAATAATTAGACTTAATAGCAATTTAGATAAAAAATAACCCTTTCAAATGTTGTTAAATAGAAACATTCTTATATTACAAAACGTTTTTTAACAAGGGTTTACAACATAGAGCGTCAATTCTCAAACCAAAGTACATTACTTTATTCAAATTCATTCGTTGTACGACATACACATTACTTTTATCAATCTATCGGGTTCCCCACAAAATAATTGAAATAAGCTACGGCTCAACAAAAAGAACGAAACGATACTGTCTTGATAAAAATGAAAAAAACTAAAATCGAATGTTTATGACTATAGGTTCGGTTCGATTTCGTTGCGACGTCTCGGTTCGACGGCCTTACGAAACGTCGGATTTTGTAAATAAAACCAACATCTAATGACGGCAGCACCCGCCCACCGGTTACATCCACCGTCAGATTAGATTATCCACATTGAGATTTCACTAAGAAGTAGATAAGCGACTGTCTTCAACTCTACACGAGGTTTATTTACTTATCTTCCGGTAAACGGGTCGAGGAATGTGTCAGCTTAATTTGAAATTCATGAATGCTGGGAACGACGTTTTAAAGAAATAGTTAAATTAACCAACATCGAATATTACTTACTTGTTACGTAAGCAACCTGTCTTTAAATGACCAATCGTTAACACCACACGATAACTATTTCTATAGAGTAATTTATAATGTCCAATTTGGCTTCAAATTGTTACGCTAGTTAACTCGCTTAGCTATTCGAAAAGGCCATTTGGTGTCATAAAAACTGTAAATTAAAAAATATAGACAATGTATAAAATCTTTGGAATGAACAACTGACCCAGTTTTTCTGTTACATGTATTCTTTTGTAGTAAATGTGTGAGTAGCAAAAAATATTTAAAGTTTTTGTTGTTTTTTTGCAGATGGTGTAGGGAGGATGAAAACGCAGCCGCGAGACTTCGGAGAATACAAAGTCGTGTATTGCATAGATTCAGCCCTCTTGGTGTCGCCTAGGTGCACCTCAGGGGTTGAAACCTTTTTCGATTATTGTTCGGGGCAAAGAAAATGCGACCTCCATTTGCTTCGATGAAGTCATTTAAAGTTCTAGGTAGACTTATTTTTGTAAATGATGAAATATGTGACGTTATGGGTCTTTATATTGAAATTGGCATTGTTGAATGTATGCTTATATTATGCTGGGTTTAGTACCTTTTTACCATGAGAGGATTTTTTTTAGAATAATGAAGTAAGGAGAATTTTCAAAGAGAACAGTAAATTAAAATCTTGGAGTATATTGTGCGCTTAAAATCATAGTGGTAATATCAAAACATAATCTAAGAATCCAATATTAAAATAAACACCTTTACCAATAACTTTACTATAAAACTAGTCAATTATTCAAATCACTTATAGTAGCATTGTTATTTTATACTGGCGCCACAAACGTAACAAACGTCAAATGGATTTCTATAAATTATTTTCATAATCCTTGCTCTAACAAGCTCAATACATCGGTTTCAAAGAGGTGCTTGTTAACTGAGCTGGGAAAACAATGAACGCTTTCAGCTAGAAAATATAGTAACAAGGTGCCTTGTTACTACTCGTGTTTCTATATTAAAACTTAGAGGAATCATGATCATAGTTGGCTGAGAGCCAGTTGTGAGAAACATTTGGTAACTAAATATTAGAAGTTGTCGCATTTTAAAAGTTGTTTTCAATTAATATCGAAATAATGGAATTGTTAATGGAATGGAATTGGTTTTTTTAATTGAAAACGCCTACTACTTTTTGTGGTATTTAAATTTTATGAATGGACTGTGTATTCAAAATACGTAGATAACGTCATTTAAACAAGTTGTAAAGATTTTTAATTATTATCAAATTTTTATCGATATACTCATTTGTTCTAGAAATAATTTTACTGATCGTAGCTCCTTTTTATTTACCATCTCTACAAAAAAGTTAATATTTTATAACAAATAAAAAGTAAGTGCATTTAAATTAGTTGATATCCTACAAGATACGTTTATCATTCCGAAATCTTCGGAAAATTACCGAATGTAGTTCAATTAGAATAAAGGCTCAAGTCTGTAGTTTTTAGAATGTAACCGCCACGGATAATGTGGTAAGAGCAACGCTCTGATTTCGAACGAATATTAATGAGCTTTAAGGCTTATAGTTATAAGAGCTTCATATAAATTACACTATTTTGAAACTATTTTTGCTATTAGGTACTATAAATTTATAATACAACTATTTAAATCCGTAAAAATATAAATTTAGTTATATATTGATATCTAATAGTCCTATAAATTAATTGGGTATAATTTTCCGATTTATTTTTTGCAATTTTTAATTCAGTAATAGCCAGTGGTTTTTATTAATATCGTTCTATATTATCATTTATATTACTACTATTTTACTTAAAATATAAACTCAAATTTTAAGTTTCTTTATATTATACAAATATTCCACAATGTCATGTCCTACTTCAAACGAGGTTTAAGAAAATTCTTGTACAGTAGGAAGTAGGTACCGGCTTCGATGTGCCCTGACATTGCGAAGATCTATTAACATACAGTAACTCTCATCAAGTGGGCTAATTGCTCGTTTACCAGCAAATACAATGAAAACGTATTGAATGGAAAATTTGCTTCAAAAAAACTGATTTACGCTTTAATTCGTGCCGGAAGTCAATGTAGCAATAGCATATAACTCCTCATACAAATTTTGACGTCTGGCATCGCTCCAAATTGGCACAGATGACAGCGTTCATCTGGCAAAGAGAACCGCGCCTAATATCTTATCTGTATACATACATTCCTAGTTAATTAAAGATATATTCGATTATTACGTCACATTTGTAGAGATTAATGGATGTATAACGTAACCCACATTTTAAATGGTGCTTTAAATATGTAAAAGCTTTAATAAATTGATGATTTTTATTGACTTCTTGTTGTTTTGTTAATATATTTATGGTATTGATCAAACGAGGTGTATTTATTTCAGAAATAAATATTCTATTTAAGAATGATTATGAAGTGAAGTGGGGCATGTTTGAATAGTAATATAATAGAAAAATGGATGAAACACAAAAAAAATTGGTGATTACGGTCACTAGTTTATACGTTATTTCTGATGTTAAATAACATTGCAAAGGCACAATGAAACTGACCTTCTAATTGTCTTATTTAAATACTAGACATAAGCTACATTTACAAAAGTACTTACTATTAAACAACTTACGAAAATATTTTGTTAATTTACGATTCCACTACCTATTACCTACTATTTTTAATATTGTCAATAAACTATATTGTAGGTGGCTAGAGATAATGAGTGTATTAAAAACTTGAGAGATGTCATGGGACACCCGAATAGAACGAAGTTCCTTTCGATTAAAAGATATTTTATAAAAAAAAAATCCTTTCGTAACGCATGACAAGGAACATGTTTCAAAAGATTTTGATCAAAGCGCCATCTAGCGATAATCATCTAAAACAAAAATAAGAAACATGTTTCAAAAGATTTTGATCAAAGCGCCATCTAGCGATAATCATCTAAAACAAAAAAAGTGTCGTGAGAACTTTTCGTAAGATATTTTTCCGTCTAGCCCCCTTTCGATAACGCGCGATAAATAACTTCGTTCCAAAACTTCGTTCCAATAATTATTAAACAACTTTATCATCAGCATCTTTAAATTATTTTTTTTACAGTAATATCCCTATTAATAGGTACCTATACCGATACCGATTTAATTCATGTCACAGAAGCATCGCATCGAGGTTGAACCATTAAATTCCAATCGTACATTGATTGAGTTCAATTCTCACCGAAAAAGCAAAATGTCGTGTTCTCATGACGAAACACGAGTTCCATCCTAATTTGGACATTATACGATCGCTCCTATTGTTCACTTATAGGGCGTTCACGAGACATGACTGAAATAATGGACCTCATTATTACATGTGAAGTTTAAGATTTTAATCACAATTTTATTATTAAATATAGTTACGTTTATATATAAGTTTTGCTAATAATTTGATATAAATGTTAAAAATGTAGGCAGGTATATTAAATATGAAAAAGATAGCAGAGATCTTCACTTTTGATATATTTTTTAAATTAGGACATTTTACAAATTACTAAAAAATATACCTTATATCTAAATAGAGGTAAATATTCCTAAGGCTAAAAATAAGTCCAAGATACTTTAATTATGAATATGAAGTCATACATTGCAATAAATATAATTCTGAGATTACATCGAATAATTGCGCAGAACCAGTTTTATAGTTATTTGTCTATTTTTAGTAATACAACGTCAAATTGTACGATAATGATTAAGTTACATAACATTATGAATATTTTGTATAATATTCAATATATTTTATAATATTTACGCAGTTTAACAATATTTGATAATTTCAGTGTCAAGTGGCAATAAAAACATTGAATCGTAGTTACAGAATTAGATATGGACAAAATAACTGTATAATATCTTATGGTGGTATCGAAATACTTCATTGATCATCTTTATAATTTATTTAATTCAATTATGATCTAAAAGTATATATTCAGTATATGCACCTACAATATATATATTTTTTTAATTCAATTTCAATTCCTAGATGCAGTTGTATTTGTTTTCTAAATATAATAATGGTTTTTTTTTAGTATTTTTTTTTGAATTTATATTTCGCCGCCCCCACCGAATAGTATCGTAATCGACTATTACTATAGAAGTGTCTTTATTAGGAATTATTGAACTGGACGGTCGGATACACCTTGTGAATTTTTTTTATAATATTCGTACGAGTACTTTTCGAGATAATGATTTTGTAATGACCATACCTGTACTGTTCGCTTAAAAATAAAAACACAGTTTTATGACGAATATCATCATATTAGGCAATTACTAACTTTAAAGTATCACACCTTCTACAGGAAACTGTTATTACAATCTTATTCGGATACGAAAAAAATAATAAATTCCGGTACTAGACTTTTACGACTATTGTTTATCATGGAATAATAACGTAAATAGATTGTACAATGATCTGGTCAATTTGTTTATTCACCGAATATTATGGTAACATTTCATTACCGAGTTTCTAAAAAACAGTAAATAATATCGCAGTTGACTATTACTGTATAGATCACTGTCAACAATTCTACCCGAATAAAATCGTATCATTGCTTTACTAATGAAGATTCTATTTCAAATTTGGTAATATAAACTTTCGCTTATAACTGCAATCTTGTACAAAAATATATTTTTTTAATTACACTGCTGTATTGAAGAAAAAATCAGCCATTTTTTGGTATATAAATTATTATTATAATATGTAAACCTGGTAAGAAGTTATAAGCCAAAAATCGTTTTTTATTTTTCCTGTAAAATTTTGATTTTTCGATTACGGTATTATTCGGTGGGAGCGGCGATTTGAGGTTGTATTTTAAGGTTCCACCCTGTGTAACAAATGTTTTTTTTTAATTGTAAGATTGATTAACGAGCTTAAAGTGTATCTGATGGTAAGCAATTATCGTCGCTTACGTCACCGTTATGACATATTTAAGCCACAATGACACTTGCGTGATTTGTTAAAGTAAAAAACAGTGTCTTTGACGAACAAAACATCAAACAACATACCTACCAAATATTATGTCACATCATAAACATCATCATAATATCATATATCATAAAGTTTATGACTTACATAAATAACAAGCAATCCATAAATTCGTAGTCTGCCAAATAGATTGTGACCAACAATCGGACAGATCCAAATATATTTGGCCAAACGTGCGATTTGTAAGATAATCCCCAACTTAGAAATATTGGAACCTTCTAGAAAAATCAAGAAACCGTGTTATATTTTCTGTTACGAAAATCATAATGGAAATGTCAATATCTAACAAAATCTCTTATTCTGATATTTCACATAAGCTTGACAAAGCTGGGCCAACGTTGGACCAGCTAAATGATAGTATATTTTTAATAACAATACTCATTTGCATTAATGATGAGCCATGTAAGAATAATTTATTGAGCATATTATATACATTATATTTCCATATCTATATACACCATTATGTGAACATAATGTGTTGCTTAATTTATATCAGTATATTATATCGTTAATGAGGAATATCACACCTAATTAAGACCAAATAGACCAATTATATAAGATTAACGATAATTAAATATAGAATATAGGGTGTTTCGTCTCGTCCTGTTGTGATATAGTAGGTATATAACCTCTTATTTATTATGAAATGTACAAGAAATCTAATGAGTGAGTTTTGCATACAAAATATCTTTACAATGTAATATAATTGAAATATCCTCCAATAATTTAATGGTTAATGAGCTCAATCTTTCAAACTCTTTAAGCACGCATTATGTAAGCAAGTTTTCCTTAATTAAATGTGGATAATAAATAATAATATAAATGTTGCTATTATGGTAGACCGTACATTAGTAACTACAAGTATTTGTAATTTATTTATTTTTGGCTAGTAACCTTTATTTGTGGACCAATATTTCTTTACACAATTCTCAAAAAAAAAATACACCCTGTATATATTTACCTTAAAATCCTGGAACTTGTATTATTCGTCACGCTTCCCGAACACAGCTCCGTGTATTTACGAGCTCAGCACCAGCCATGTTATCTAACACGATAACAGGCCTACATTTGGTTATTTTAAACGCTTTTTGTGTTATCAAAAAAATGTATGTTACTCCGAAACGCTCAAGAAACATCCTAAGAGTATTAAACTTGACGCAATTCCCAAAAACAATTGACTATTGTCATTTTAAAATCAAAAAACACCTTACCCTTTCCAATTGTTTGAGTCTTTTGTGAAATTTTATAAAGAAACTGAAAGTGTATTGTTCTATTTTTGTTGTTTTCGACCGTATTTTTTATTAGGCAGTAAAAATTTGGAGCATAAACAAAAAAGTTCTTCCGTGTTCGTTCAATTGTGGATGTTTTAGGTGTACCAGTCTAAAATTACAGGTGATATAGTGAAGTTGGCTAAGTCAATGCGATAATGGATCTCTTTGTCTGTTCGAGTCAGTTAAATTGCTTTCTTTTATTTATTTATTGATTTATTGGTTTCATAGTGAGAGTGATCTTCAACTGTCAAAAGAAAGGTTTGTACCGTGTAATTTGTCAAAAAAAATATTTAGTATATCAGGTTGTGCAGTTAAGTATTGGTTTAAGTTCTCATTCATTTTCTAGTGGTGCATGAAATGATATCAAAATATTATGTGTTTTGTGATTTCTTAGATATTTCTTCACATGAAACCGTTATTATTATGAAATCTATATTCCTTGTATTTCTATATGTATTACCTAAATCTGACCATGAAGGTAACTTCAATAAGCATATCTTTATTATAGCTCAAATAACATTGTTTTTCAAAAAATACAGATTCCAATTTAGTACAATCTAAAAACCTCACTTTCAAAACTTATCTCAAGTCAAAGTTCATACAAAGAGAGATTCAAACAAAACCCATATCAATGAAATGTTTAGTAAAGTAATCTGGAATAATAGAAACCAGTTTCATAGCGAAAACTGAACAAGCGATAAGTATTGTACGTGCTCTGTTGCGAGCGATACAGACAATCGCAATGAACCCGTAATTCTGCAATGTTGTACCACAAAATATAAACGCCTATACAGAAGTAGGTATATCTACTTACAAATCGATCTTGAATCAAGTATTAACGGATAATACACACTACAAAACACTGTAAAAGCGAACATTAATATTGTCAGGTAAAAGAGCATTAAGCTAAGAGCTATTGGTCCATCTTAAAACAAGGCTAGAAGAGATTCCTCAGCCAGCCAGCCATGGGGGTCGTCGTCTGGGCCGTCTTCTAGTCGAAGGCCACAGCAACATAATGAATATCATTACCAACAATTTGGCTTCCAAATAAACCTTTATTTTTTTTGTTTTTCCCTTTTAAAGGGGATGGGAGAACCCTTTATTTTATAATTTTACAATATTTATTATGTTTATTTACACTAAGATTCCTCAGTGAAAGTCTACAGTATCCCCTGATATTATAGAGATCCATTAACGACGGTAACGGTTTTCGATCAGATGGTCTAACAAGGCAATACATAGATGAGCTTTACTTTTGTATAACAACGATACTGTGGTTATACTCTATGTTTGTCATACATTTGTCGTATATTTGCCGAGTCTGTAGTAATATTTGTCGAACGTGTCAACCAGCGTGTCAAATGTCGCGTTTAGGCGTGACACGTCGCCACCGAGGCTATTTTCAGTTATTACACATGTTATTATCTCGTTTCTGTTTCTTTTCGTCGCAATAAAGCGTTGATTGCCCCGAGACGGCTGCAATTGCTTACGGGACAAGGAACACTGTCTGTGGGGTGCCGATAACGTAATTGACGAAGTAACTACAGTACATAGGCCAACGAACCCCAAACTGTTAACAGTTTTACCAATCATCTCTATTTTTAATTATGTGCTTTCATCTGATATGTATCTTTTGAAATGTTGAGCTTGCCATGAAGTCATTATAATGAGTAAAATTTAGATGGCGTTTTCCAAACTTAATGATCCGATGCAAGTGTTAACGCGGTATCAAATATTTTTATTGCCAACGAACGATGTTGCATTTAATTTCTTTTCCGAGAAATTCTTATAATACGGTGTTTTAAAAAGAGAAAACTTCGACCTCGATAGTTAATATCAAAAGATGCAAATGGACTCTCTTTAAATTGGACGGGGATTCAAACTTTGCCTGCCTAAGTCTCTGATCGACTCAATACTATATCGTACAATCGTACATCCTTGCCATATTTATGCCAATTTGACTCATATTTTTAATGGCAAACATTTGTTTTTCCCTTTCATTACGACGGGACTTACAACTTTCTGCTCTGGACTGATCCTTGTAAAATATGGTGGTACTTTCAGGTTAGACGTACATTGGAGTTCGAATTTCAAATATTTGACTTCCAATCTTTCCGGGGATTTGTGATAATATGTCGATCGGATATAATTCTGGAAATTTAGGAGCATTATCTCGATAAACATGTTAAGGGGGAAAGTTTGGATTACGGATATACTTAGATAGACTTAGTAGGTACTACGTGTATTTTAAAATATAAAGATGAAGAAATCAACTTCAGTTTATTATTATTTAGACTACAATCTGATTTAGATTTTGCATCCCTAAAATGCTAAACGCTGTTAACGTATTAAAATTTTAAACATAGGTAGTTTAAAATTTAACTATATGATTCAATTCAACATAATATTATGTCCATAATTAAGGTCGGATAGGCAGAGGAAAGTGACGGACAGAAGATATCATAAGTTAATAAAACTATTCGCCTTCTTCGCCGACTTAAAATGTCTAACCACAATTATATGAATGCACAATAAAAGAAAAGACCGCTTCCAAACTATACATAGTAACATGAAACCACGCATCTAAATTAAATTAAACATCGAACGAAAGCAAACACATAATAAGCCGCATAATAAAACGATTCCCGCATTTACATAGTTGCAATATAACAATATTTCTTCGTATTATTCGTGCTTATTTAGTAGTAAAACAAGGCCTTAGCGGATGATACTCGCATGAAAGCGGTTAGCTTTTGAGGCGCCCATAAAATATATGATAGATGCTGACATTCACAGGCCATCGCGTGTTGTTCCGTCCCTACTCAGGGCTGAGCAATACCAGTCGTCGACACGACCAGTATATGGAGACCCACCGCCCCTCTGAATATGATAATAACACCCTTCTGTGTTCTACGATGGGAGAAGATTGAATAGGTCAATCGGAGTTGGTCAGCTATCAGAAACAGATCGGGGTATGGTGCATTTGGCACCATATTTAAAATGACTATCGATTGAATATGGCCGATGTTTTTCGTTTTGAGCTTTGATATTCATGTGCTAGTAATGATTTATGGTTTCAATATTACTAATTTCTAACACTGGTACAGGTGTTTATAATAAATTATTACTTTATAGAACGTTGTTAGTTTTACTAAATTAATTTTTAACACAATAGCTACCTAAGTTGCATTACCTTAAGATCATTTACAACTAGACATAATGTCATCAATATTGTTAAATTTAGAAATTGTGTTTAATGTTACAGTGCTTATAAACTTCATAAAATTATTGCCAAACCAACCGAAATCCTATCGGCGCCGTATAAAATATATGGACTAATGAAAGTCATAAATGTTTAAAACAAAATGATAAGTAATATCATCGAAAAGTATCGGATTAAAATGCATTTAAAATTGCAAAATCGAAAATCCCGTTAAGAACCAGCGTGAGATGAAAATGATCTTCTCAGTTTTTAGCCTGTTTCAGGGCCAGTTGGCTGACACATGGCCATACAATCATCTACTTTATGTGCAACTTGTCAATTTCGCAAATAAAAACACTGTTTTTATATTCCACGCCGAATTACGAAAAAAAAAATTCGAGATGATTATACCGAAAAATAGTCGTATCTATAAAATTACAATTAATAAACATCATTTATATAAATAAATCATTTTTTAAATAAATGTGAAACAAGAACATTTACCATTTATCAGTTTAATTACGAGGATCTTATATCTTGTACTGATACCAATTTCATTAACTTGGAATTGATTTAATCTGATCCGAGAGCCCAGAGGCGTCTCAAGAGGCACAAATTAATTTAAAGAACACAACACTGGAGTTATAAACCAATCGTTCTTTCGAATATTCGAAATTAAGTCTTAACTCGTTGGGATAGAGTCGTCAGTGTCTGTCAAGGGTAGTATACAGTAATTTTGTTTGTAAGTCAAGATGGACGAGAAGTGCGGGCAAGGAACAGATGCCCCAAACGGGTTTGTTCCTTATCAAAGCATTAGGCTGCAGAAATTATAGCTGGATAATTATTTTGTTAATATTGTCGTAATTGACGCTCAAACTGTAAATGTCCTGGGGCTCTATGTAATTTCCTTTGCCTGTTTGTTGTCGAAATTAATTTCGAAATTGAATTGGGACCTTTGCGGTTGGTAACAGTTGATTTGTGTTAGCATATTTCTTAGTAACAAAATATTAGTGATGCATATCTATATCAAAGATTTTATTTTTAGTAAAGTTATGTTAGAAATATGAATTTAACTAACGATTTTTACTTTTGTACAATAAATAGTAGTTTTGGTAAATTAATTTAAATTTACTGCATATTTAAATAGAGCGTCTCCAATGAAAATGACAAAAATAAAATTTATAAAATTAAACCGGCAACTGGATTTTGAAATGCCTAGCGAGACTAATTCTAATAAAGTATGTTTTATGTTAAAGTGGCATATTTAATATTTTTAGATAATATTCTGATATTTTAAAAATATTCTTAAATTTTCCACCGTATCAAATTCTTTTGAACGATAATAATCTAGTTAATTCGATTTTCATTTGTTTCAAATACAAATAGTTTTGTTACTATGTACTAATTTTAAGAAGTATGGTCAGGTACAAGACAACACAACATGCTCGCTGAGCTAGCACATGTTCTTGTCAGGTCGGTTACATAGGTTAAAACTGATAGCAAATTCAACTGATCAATCAATGAGATTTTACTGTATTACTTCTCCTACATTTACATTTAAAAAAACATCGTTTCAATACACAAAATTTTGCTCAATATTCTAAAAAAATAATAAGTAAATACCGCTTCATTTCACAAGGAAATAACACGGCAAACAAACAAGAAACTAAACGCTAAGTGTGCACTTTGAAGACATTTTCTTCCCAAGTTCGGAGCAACAAACGTTCCTTGTCTTGTACAACGTTGCTAGTTGGGGCTCCGTATTACAAAACGGTACTATTTTGAGTGGTCGATTAAGTGTTTAAGTTGTAAGATTTTTGAAATAAAAAATAATAAATTCTGTGTTCATAATTTCAAAGATCTGATAGATTTAACTTAAGTTGTAACACAAAGAAATATGAGACTCGTTATGTCTTAAAGAAATTACTTTTTGGTTTATGACACCACATTCACATAGGTCACCACATCAACTTTTGGCTACTAACACTTTCACAGCAGTTTAGAAGAATAAGGATTATGACAGAGTTTAGGTAATTTTTAATGAAGTAAATATGAATTGTTTTAATTAAACATTAAGAAGGGAAAAAAATATTGTTATAGTTATTCCTTTATTTTATAGTTACATTTCTATTTTCTTGGTGTTTTAAAAACCTACTCTGAATGTACTTTGTGTTCAAAACATATTTGTATCGAATTTCACCTGTTAATGTCAACTTTAATTAAAGCTAATTATTTTATTACTAACTGGTATGGAGTTATAAAGAAATATTTAATCGCTTCCGCTTGTCCCTCGTACCTATGTAAATAGACGAAGGCACTCAGACTTGTTAAGCGGCGTCCGCGGGTTAAAACACCAAGGGTTCTGTATATACCTACAACTAAATGTTGTCTTAACTTGTACCTATAGAGGTTATTTACAAACAAATTGTTTATTATATTTAGTTTTAGTCTGAAGAAAATGAGTATATTTTAAACTCAAGCTTTTAGTAACTCTGCGTCTAATATTTTTCTAGACATCCATTTCTTAAAATAAATAAACTTACTAAGCTTTATAATAGGTACTTGCTTCGGCAGTACATAAACTAGAATTGGAACGATACAGAGAATATTAGCATGGCCCCTGCGCAAGGATGACTCGCAAAATCGTGAATTCCATCGTTCCACATTTTTTGGGGACGGAGCGACGGGAAAGAGTGCCGAGCGCGTAATGCGTCGCGCCGTCCCTCCAAACCCCGTGCTGGATTCTGGCCTCAGCCGGGGTTCGGACGCTGAGTGTGAGCGGTTGGAGGTTTTAGTGCAGTCCGGGATCCGGTGATTTCCTCCAACTGAAAAAAAAAGCTTTATAATAGTACTTAAATCCCTGATATAATTAATAAATATCCATTCCCTTTCGAACCTCATTGATAGTTTCACGTAATGTCTCTTTTTAAGACAGAAATTGATAAGTTTGTTTCATTTCATTGAGACCGAGTTGCTTCTTGATTATTTTTTCTTTATAATATGTCCATTATCAGCTTATTGTACAAGCAAGTCAACATTTAATTATTCAAAGTGACTTTCTATTTAAGTGAATACCTACATGACTGTATCTTATTGATGTCCATTTTGAGTATTATATGCATTGAAGTTGGTAATACAATTTTCATTTTATCTGTTTAAGATTATCTAAATGTTTTCTGAACTTGTAATTTTATCACTCACATTACCATTTAAGGTTATTTATTTAAATCGTTATTAATCATTGATACAATATGTTTATGGGTTTCTATTGTGCTTTTGGAAACGTAATATTATAGGTAGGTATAGAGTAATACACCCACAAAAATCGATCTCTTGTATCAAACCTATTGTATGTTACAAGAAATTGAATATGAGATCTGAACATACAGTAGTCAGTGACTGCTGTATTAAATTATATAGGTATATTTTGATACTAAAATATAATATTTTTTGTACTTAGTTTTATGAGCAACCTGGATTACAAACAAGCCAGAGTTTTTTTTACTTGTAATAAAACAAAAAAGTCTCTAGATTTTATATGGTAGGTAAATTATTTACATACAAAAAGAGAATTAAGGAAATATATTGCAATCGTGGGCTCGGCCGGTGGGTGTTACGTTACATTGGAATATGTAGGTACCTACTTGTTTTGCCGAATAAGGTTGGTTGTAAACTTGCTAAGTAATTACGGTTCGCGAGCTGTCGTCTAAATTATTCGTAATTTGAAATTAGTTTTATCGAATGTCACGGAGTAAAAAAAACGCAATTAAATTTACTGTTTTTTATGACAATGTTATGATTGCTGATTGGCATTAGATAAAATGTAACTCAAAAATTAAATCCATTAGTAGTAGGTACCTACTAACTAGAATAAAATAAAATGAGGATTAATAATGCGTATTAGGTATAACTTGTTTTTATAAAATAAAGTAGAAAAAATAAAATTCCATCGATTCGATTATAGATAAAATTCGAATATTATGACAAGCGCATAATTTCAAATACATCGTAAAACACTAATTTCTTTCCAATACATTTATTTTTAATTTATGATCGCACAAATACAAAGTTGAAAAATTTAAATATAATTTACGAAAAATAAATTGATTTTTATAGTAATATAGAAAAATTCAAATTTAGACCTATAATTTGTATTAATATATTACATACGTATAAGAAGTATGTTGAGACGAAAAATAATTGAAATCCCTAAGATTATTTTTTCAAAATAATATTCTCGTGACTTCAATATTTCTTACTCTGTGTATATTCAAACAAAGTATAAATGTAATCAGCACAACTATGTCAGATACATTTATCATTCCAAATACAAAGTATTGCAATCGTGAGATTGTGTCTAATAACTTTTAACAAAGCGTAACAACCCACGTTTCTTGTTCAATGCATTCCCAATATCGATAACGCAAATCGAATATTCCATCAAATACCTATTCGATCACGACGTGTACAGAAAATTCGTATATCGAATCGAGATTTTGTAAATTCGGTTATTCGCATGCAGATCTCGAGATCAGTGCAGCGTTGTTCTGGAGATGCACCCTCTTCAATCACCCTGGGGGTGGTGTTTTCTCTACGAAAGTTTACGAATTAATTCGGTCGGTAAATAAGGCTTGTTTTTCTTCTCATTTGGGGGACTGATGTTTTTCTTCTTAACAAAGTTGGTCTCGTGATTGCCCGTTTGACGTGAAATTGTTTTGTGGCCAGTCGTAATGTTTCCGGAATTAATTTACTGCAATGAGACGTACGAATACCAAACTTTTTAGTAAAGTAAATGTTTATAAAGTGGTAGACAGTTGACCAAATGATATATATGCAAAAATAAAAATGCGACTTTAATTCTGCCACTTCATTTAATTTCTCGCGCTTAGTTCTTAAGCTCACAACAGGTGCGTAAATAAACCTTATATAACGGTATTATATTATTAATATCCCTCATCCTATGCTGTCCTATATCTACCTAGTATTTTATTACACGAAAATAAGTAGTATTGTAACCTATACCTGCAATAAATGTTCACCCCTTTTGTAGCTCAAAGTATTTTAAACAAAAAAACGTGTCTATCTGTACAACAATGTTGCAAGAGCTAGACTCTTGAAAAAAATCCGATAAACTCAATAAAAGCAAGTGCACGGCGTGAAACGTGTTTAATCGGAGTAAATAGTTGTAAAAAACGATATATATGTCGGAGTATAGCAATAAAGATAGTTAAAATGTTTTAAACGTGTGGATGTTGCTTTTAGGTGACTAAACTTTTAGTTGAAACCGAATACATTTTAAAAGGCAGTTTTTAAAAGTGTTTTCAGTATTGAAGACCTTTTAAGGAACTAATGGTCTGTCCTTTTACGGGCTTTATTTTTAGTTTGAGTAAATTTGGAAAGATAATTATTTAAAAGAAAAAACAATTTCTTAGACCAGCAGCTTCGTTATTAATATAATATTTTCCTTTATTCATTAGTAAATTCGTATCTATGTTTGGTACCAAAATAATATAAATTATAATCATTTGAGAATTTTAATTCCTTGTCTGTCTTTTTACACAAGATTTACGGCTAGTTAAGTTATGGTTGGGTCTCTATTAAAACATAAGCAACAATAGACATAATTAGGAATAGAAATGAGAACTTAAAAAAATATATTTTTAAATACTATAAAAAATCGAACTTATAGACATAGACATACTTTATTTGCAAAAAAAGAAACATACAATTATATTCGTAGCTAACTTATACGTAGCTAGTTATAATCTCTATCTAATCTAAGCTCTTTACTCTTTTCTTAGAAGAGCAATTTTTTACAACATTTGCCATTTGTCTGATAGCGTTACTTTTATATGCAATGCAGGACTCTTTTGTATTCATAAAATGCGACAAGACCGCACACGTAGCCATCTTTGCAACACATCCAATGCTCCGTCGCATTTACAAATGGATTGGAGGGAAAATATTTGGCTTAACATACATTACTGAAAGAAACGAAACAGATAAATATAAATATGTTAAGGCTAAAGAATTCTCAATGTTATTTGTGCGCTGATATGTAAAAAGTTTTTACTTAAAATATTTTGTAAATTTTGAGTTAGTCTGATAGGTATTGATAATATTTGTTATTTGAGTTGTAATTCTATGAGCAGATTTATTTTGCGTTTAGTATGTTTATAAAAAATATTATAAGTTGAATCTCATAAGTACGTTCTCATTTTGAAGGTTATTATGCGGCCCCATTTATTTTGACCAGGATTTTTTGTTAGATTAACTGACCTTCAAACATCTTTAATATAACTGCTTGCACAATATTCAAAATATAAAACTCATAAATACAATCAAAAGTCCACCTTCTACGAACATAAAATATGACCTCATTATCAGATGTTAAAATTAACAAATATAATTTACTAGAATAGTTACTGCAGAACCACAAAGAACATTACATAAATAACAGTAGGTATGATAAAGCGTGGCCAAATTTATCTCATACATTTTGTTCTTTTGACGTCACATGTGGGCAAAACAACGTCAAGTATATTGTTCTCATTAAATCATCTCTAAAATATTCATAGATAATCTCTACATTATGCCACCGTTTCTCATTGCTTTGTGGCCTGCATACAGAATGATAGTAGTACTAACCAATGCTTTAGTTTGAAAAACTGTGCGCATCCAACCTTGAATTTAATTTGGATTACTGGGTGCGCGGTGAAATTTCGTGAGCTGCTGGTTTAAGTAGTGGCTTAATTTAAATGTCTGTTTAATTTAAATAGAAACCTATCATTTATAGAGTAAAATTTAATAAGATTTAATTTCGATCACAAATAGACGGAAATATAACAGAAAAAAATGAGAATTTGAAACCATTATTCTATCCACCTGCTTTGAATTAGAGAGAGCTTATCTGTCCACTATCGCTATGGTAGTACTGAAATTGTACCAATGTAGTGATTTACTAATACAATATTTCTGCTAATATGTCTCTTCAGATAATATTATCATAAACAGTTTAAATTACAGAAACAGACCACTTAAAATAGGGCACGTTTAACATAACAAATGATAAAGTCATTCATTATAATTCTCATATCTACAAGCTTTGTTATTGGAAGTTGAAGTTATCTGTAACTCGTTGCTACGATTAAATGGCCGGTTGCTGTTTCATCTTAGTTAAAAACATGATAATAATACATAATATGATAACATTAATTAAGTTTCATTTCGATAAATATTTAAGAAACAACATGTATATTTCTGTTTAAATTGTAAGTGTAGTAAAAATGTTTTTCATCTTTCAAACCTTTTTAATACTGAAACAAACAAGACTGACGCTCTTATAACTTATAACGAATGCATGAATCTCGACAAAAACAAAAGGCCCTTTGTATTTTGGTTTCGTCACATCAAACGGAGTAATATCATCCCACGGTTTGTACAAAATATTATCGACCATACAATGATTGTGTTTATCAACAAATAGGGCATGGTTTCTAGTACGCATGCGCCGTCGGCGGCTGTGTGAGTGAGTATAAATATGGCGCCGGGACGCCCAGCCGCCCTGCGTTATGCAACACCACCCAATCTAGAAACATCTAGATAAATCAGCATCCATCTCCTGTTAAAAAACACATAAATACAGTTTTTATTTGACTTGTTTCACAAAAGATTCAGCTACGATCTTTAGAATGTTTTCAAGCTAAATAGACTTTATTCTGATTTGAATTGCTTTGTACTAATTATCTTTTAAAATGGTTATATATTATATTATGTAAGATAAGTTATCGTCAAAAAAAAAACAAGTTTAGGTAGGTAGATATAAGAACAAAGAATCTGTAAGACTACGTGAACAAATATATGCAAAAAAAATAAAAACCTATTTTTAAACATAATTTATTCATTCAAAAATCTTCTGTAATGAATTCACTGGATTCCGCTATTTGCTATTTATCAAATAAGAAAAAAAAACTAATAAGTTGAGCAATAATTATTCAAATTTATTCAAAACGATTCTTGTTAGATTTTGCGGAATTAATAAAAATATATTGTTCGTTTTAGTTCCGAATATTATAAGTTCTTGTGGGAATGCTGAAATTCAGCGAATATTTTCATTAAAAAAATAGTTGGCTGAAACCTACGGAAGGAAGCCATTATGCGGAGCCTAGCGCCATCTATCTAAAACCCTTGGAGGCTTTTTCACAGCGCATCGAATGCTACGGGATGTCGCTGAATATATTCGAAGAAAATTATTTTACTTGAACCTTCAGGTTCGTAACTATTGATTTTTTATACAAAAAGCTGTTCTTCGTTTTATTTCGTTATAGTTGATAGTACAAATTAAATTTGAACCTTCTCAATCAGAAATCTTTTGAAAATTTGATATTTAGTTGAGTCCTACATAGAAAACAAATTTATCGTAAAGCGTTTAATGTATTTGAAAAACGTAAAATACAAAATGATAACTCGTTATGAGAAGTAATTAATATTAATAAGACAATTAATTGTGTAACAAATCCGGTTTTGCGAGCATTTGCGTAATAGTCACGTAAATTGAAGGATCAGAGATTTCGTAAACAAATCTAAAATTGGAAATTTATTAAACTTTACGATTACGATATTTGACTTCGATTTTAATAGTAATTTTTATTTAAAGTAGATTATGTGATATAAAGAATTTGATGTTTTCATAACAATTATTGTTCTTTCCATGACTTAAATTTTATTTTATTTATTTCTGATCAATTTTAAATAAAAAATAAATAAAGGGAAAGAATCCCGAAGCATTCGATCCAAACCAGTTTCCGCGGCGAAACCTTATAAAGGACGCGACAGCCTACTTATTATCTGTCCCTTTTAACCTACCGAATTGCAGCACAAGAGAAAGAGACAACAAATCTATACATTACGTAAACTGCTTGTGTGGCCTTTTAGTTCCTGGGGATTAATCTCTTTTTATATACATACAGGGAGAATGTACAGAGCTCATAATTAGGTAATTATTTACATGATATGAATCTTGTATATCAATGAAGGTGTGTATTAAATAGATGCATACACTTTAAAAACTTGTTCGGTTCTTTTGACGTCATGAGTTATAAATTTCGTATGTACCGTAATAGGTATAGCTCTTCCGAGTTCGGTAATTTAATTACCTTATATGAGTCAGGTTACGTAATATGCTATTTGTAGTCTCGATGCTAATCTTAAAAAAAAATGGTAAATTTATTATTCGTTTTCTGAAAAATTGGAGGTCTCATATGTCAATTAAACTCAAGAATTAATTAATTGAAACCAGTTTCTTATTATAAAAAAACATATTAAGCTTTGGTCTGTATTAAAGAATTAAAATTTTGTATTTGATTTACCTATACATGTTATAATGATTCTATAAAATCTATTTTTTGTTGTTAAAACTTGAGCTATTCCCATACAAATGACTCACATCTAGCAATAATTTATATGGAAATAAATACCAAATCTAATAGGTTAGGCATTCTGAGACTTGATTACTAAAATATATTATTTATAGGTACCATAATTGATTGTAATTAATTTATAATAAACTGGACGGAACAAAAAAAACTCTATTTTTGCTGCAAACGCGAATAACAAAAATTAATTTTAGTTTTAATATTTATCAAATTCAAATCCTTAGATTATCTGACGCATCGTAACAGCGGGTGGTATAGAAAATTTGCTCGTCTTGTGAATTTGCTAACAATAGTTGTATTGTATTAATTAAAATAACATTTAGAGGTCAATGTCGGCAGTTAAATAATTTCATATTACTATTTTATATTATTAAACTTCATTTTTAATTTAGTTCAAAAAAGAGGGTGTTCTTGAAGTAATGGTAATTTTATAGGTTATAGTTCTATTGTTCTACATAATTATACATAAGTGATAATTGGTATTAATCAATTTATTGTGCAACTAGGTAACTAGCAGGTACATCAACACTATGAAGACTCTTAAACTGAACCTCTACCATCTCTATAAGTCTCTATATCTCTCTATTTCGGAAGCTCTGGGAAGAAAGATTGGAAACCTTCCTTGAGTCTAAATTTGTTGATGCCCATTGCCACAATACAATGTTTTTATTATATAAAACACATCTCGATAATGGTACTTGACAGTAGATACTAGCTGTGCTGCTCACTTCATCTGCGTCACAAAAGGAAGCATTTTTTTGATGTGCACTGAGACTTTTGCCAATCTCTACAATATTTTGACGGGGGTGTTGCGACGCGAAAGTGTGCCGCAGTACGTAACGCGTCGCGCCATCCCGCATAACCCCGTGCTGGGTTCTGGCCTCAGCCGGGGTTCGGACGCTGAGTGTGAGCGGTTGGAGGTTTTAGTAGAAGGTTCAACTCCCACATATAGGTACATACCTACACATGAGGATCCGGTGATTTCCTCCAACTAAAACAAAAAAAATATATATATTTTGAACCTTTTATACAATGTATACCGACTAATAAAAGTAGATGGTAGAAGATACATTTTTTTTGTATTAAGAAAACTAAGGCATGAACATTTCAAATTGCATATTTATCTTCAATATATTATTAAAATGGTAAATAAAAGTGACCTTCTCTTAATACATTAGACGTAAACAAAGTTCTACGTTTGCTGCGAGAGAGTTTGTTTTTTCTACAAAGGGCAACGCCAGGGAGGGATTAAGGGAAAAAAATGTAGGGTAAAATTTATCGAGAGAAACATTATTTAAAAAAAAATCTAAAATTGGATATCAAACTTATCGATTTATCAGTATATTTTGCAGAAATGTATGGTAATTTATGCACACATTATTAAATATGAATAAAATTTAGTCTAGCACTTCACGCGTGACGGATGCTAACGGATTAACATACAGTTAAAAATAACTGTTTTCAATATCCATATTTATAACTTTATAATGAACATCGTTCCATGATAAAAACAACTATGTTTAAAAATGTTGATTTTCAAATTTGGATAGATTTGTACTTCGACCTCTATATGCACAGGCTAAATACGTCCCTGTAATGAAATTTCGGTCGATTTAAACAAATCTTATTATAGAAAACACGAGTACGTCACAACTGGGTCATAGTAAATGTTTACAAAACATGTGTAAATTCATAGACACATAAATATATTTAAGATTTTCCGTGCCTCAAAAACATAATCTCTAAATTATACAGTTCAAAGGAAAATGAGCCTTATCTCAAACAGGATAGGATTAGTATAAAAGGATTTGTACGGAGAATATTCACGGATCAAGAGATATTGGAACCGTGTAGGTTATCAATGAAAAACCGACATTCAGCGACCTTGTCATTTTCTCCAAGGAAAATGATATATCGCAAGGATTTCGCACGCTTAGTATAATTTATTATTGTTGCCTACATCTTTCACTTATTACAAATGATTATAATAATCTACACGATTCTATACAGCTAGCAAAGAATATAAAAATTCTTACAAAAGTTTTTCTAGAGCAAATTGCGAAACTTTTCTCTCGAAGCTATTTCAAAAATCTTTGTAAACATTTGGCTCTCGCAAACTATTATGGCGACGAGTATATTTTTCGACCTTCAAAAGTTCAAACAGTCGACCGACTAAATGGCAATAATCGGCACCTGCTGCCACGCAACGCTTGCGACAATTTGCTAACGCGACTATCTCTTTCGTTTAGCGCGAAAAAAAGCGAGACAGAATACACGAGTCCCCTAATCTGAGTCTACGCGAAACGTCAATGAACTTTACTATGAAATCTCGTCGCGATACAAAACGTGGGCCAACCGCCAACGGACTGTCCTTGCGAAAAACTTAATTACGCATTCGTTTCACGCGTCCTTCGTATTCTATTGAGGAACATTGACTAACATCGCAATAGGAGGTATTTTTGTGCTATTTCATTAACAAATGTTGCAATGAAGGTCGATAGCCTCATAAAATACAGTGACATAACTCTGTGACGTTTGAATCATGACGTCATCGGCATACTTAGCATGAGTCGAAGAAACACCAAAAGTAGCGGTCGTGTCATTATAAATCGTATCGTTCGAATCTTAATTACTTAATAAGATGCTAATGAAAACTTATGTCTTCTTGTATATGAATATTTAACTATTGTATTAATTTCGGTGGCCATTAACTTTTTGTCGACTTTTTTGTTCAAATTGATTACGCACCGACAAAAATCCTTGAATTATAAATTAGTACACGGTTTTGTAGTAATTATCCAAAACGAATCCAGTCTGACCGTACGTGAAGGAAGTCTTTGATAGAGATGTCTATTTCAAGCTTTAGTCGCCCCGACGAAAAAGGAGGCTAATGACAATTCACAAATTTAATATTAAATTTATTTTTGGAGTCTTTTTGAAAAATTGATTACTATTGGAATTGATATTATGTTTTTCTACTAGAATTAGTATGTTATTTAAGGCCGGTGTATTTCTGGGCGGTTAAATGTGAATTGTGCTTCACACACGAGAATGCATGACACTTGACGAAGTAGAGTTTTTGCCGTCGATGTAAATGTCAGAAGATAAAATTATTCTTATAAGAATAAAATTATTCTTAATAGTTTTAGCTGTTTATGTTGTTCTGTTTAACATACAAAATTAGAATTATTTCTTAAGATATAGGTTTGAGAGGTTTAAATACTCCAGTAATAGGTAAAAATCTTGATCACTCAAACTGTGTTACATTTATGTTCAGAGTTTTTCTTTGAAACACAATAATACATGCGTTGTGAAACATTTTCAAATTCATCCCAAAACACAAATATATTATTAATCTCAAAGTCATTGAAGTAATCTTTATATGACTTTAAAAACTTAAAAAAGGCAAACACGTTCCTATTTATCTATCTATATATATATTTTAAAAAGCTATCTATCAGAATAAATCAGACTAATTATTAAGCGAAATGAAAAAGATATTGTTAGTTTAGTTTTGTAAATTTGCAATTAATCTACAAGTGTACAATTGAACAGTAACTAATCCTGAAATCCCCCTTCAAAAACTGATTTTGGAGTAGTCTTAATATTTTTACTTCTAATACTCAAAAACCTGAACTCTGTTAAACCAAGAATGCTGTGTGTAACTTTAATTGACTATCATATTAGAACTTAAGTTATGTAATATAAGTACAACAGTAGTGAATATGTAAGCTATTGATATTCCATTTATAAATAAATAAAAAAGTATCTCAGCGAGTTCGCTAACTTAAAAGTGGATAGAACTACTCATATAAAATCAAAACCTTAGACAGCAAAAAGTAAAAAAAATCAACATATCTTTTTTGATTTAAAAATATAGAATTATTTTGTATAGTATAAATCTACTTGCGGTCTTATTCGAAAACACCGTGGAGCAACTTCCATCTGGCTGCCGCAAGATGTCGCTACGCGTACTATTGTTGAGAAACTTTTCGCAAGTGTGCGTACAATCCTCGCGTTGAATAGACACGCCCACACAGATATTTTTATACACGGATTCGTACACAGACGAGGCACACAAACATGGCTCTTATAGACTTTACGCACACATCTGCATTTGGAGTTACACGGACACTGTTCGTATGATGTTAGTGTTCGTTCATTGTACGTGTTTACAAACACACATACATTTTATATAGAGATGTGAGACTTTGCCGACGCTGAGTGGATAGATGGCGGGACTATATTTGAATGTCGAAAAGAGATTTAATGTTTTAATGTTATTTCTAGATTATGATTCGCGATAATTAATTAGCTATAAAGCAGATTATTATTCATGTTATTACTTATTTATTTACGCATTAATGGTAATTAAATTTTAGTATTATTGAGCCTTAGTACGTTTATGTTGTTTGTGTAATCAATAGTTAAATACTAATTCTGTTTGCCGTTGCCAATGTTCTAGCTTTCTCTATAACTTTCGCTTTTCATTGAACGCGATAAGAATTTAAATACAGTACAAATATATACGAGACTTTGTATTTAAACAATCTTGAATAGATTCTATCTGAATTAATTTGAAGATAGGTTTATTTTTCAGAATGAATGTTGAATGATGCTATTTCTAGTTTTACCACTTTTGTTTATCGAAATTATTTTAAAGACGTCTTTGTTTTTTTGTAGTTTCGTGCCATACAGAAACTAAAATTTTAGTTTTTCGAACATTTCTTACAGTGCCTAGTAATAACTCTAAGTCTAGGATCTGGGTATAGTTGTTATAATAATTATGATATTGATGATTTTTACTTACGTTACGTTACGTTTTACTAACTATAGTCGAATTCTGAGACGTTTTGGTTTTTTATTACTAACTCAACATACTGTCTAACCCACAAAAAAAATATATTAATATACACAGATATCTAGATGCTAGATTATAAAATAGCTACCGCAAAAAACGATTCGATTTAAAATATACGAATTAAAAATACTTTGTAGGTCACAAGCCGACGCCCATCGGAGGCCATTTCACAGAATGTTAACCTTGAGATAACCGACCTACGGGACCCTAATCGTTAACTGTTTTTTCTATCGAGTGACGTCACTATACAAAAAAATCGTCTAGCGGCCATCTTGTGATTATATTGATTGGTTGAAATAATCCATTGTTAATGACATCCGGCAAGCTCATTGGCTCCTTTTTATGTTGGGGTGACGCAGTGTACCCGCTTTCACATTTTTTTGCCACCGGGACCCTTTTGAAATATTTTGGAGCTTTATCAAAGAGTAGACGTGTTACTACGTTTTTAATTTTAGAACTATTGGCTGATTTTGGGCAGTTTAGTGAAGGTGAGAAATTTCTGTTTTAAAATTTATATTTTTTATTCTAATTCCAAATTAACTGGATTTCAGCAATAGCTTTTTCATTCCATTCATAAAAAATATTTGCAATAACTTAATACAAACTACTTTTCCTTAAAAGAAACTTAATACTCTCATATAGATACCTATATCTAATACTTAATACCTAGGTATAAGATATTTACCTACAACAATGATACCTACATACATATTTATTTGTATATACGAGTAACTACGTAGGAAAACTAATTCCAATCTCTGACTGTTCTCACTCTGCCAAACTAATCTAACTTAGCGGTTTTTTGGACGGAAATAGTGCCAAAAACAAGTGGCATACATTTTCTTTTAGCTTTACTGACTATCTTGTATTATTATCTAGACGGATGGATTAGCAATGTAGACACAACGTTCTTATTATTCAAGGCGAGACTTCCATTTATTGAAACAAGTAGGTATTCTACATAATAAATGGACCTAGATGGTGCCTGAGTTACACTCAAGTGGTTTCGGCTGGACACTATTTGGTGCCTACTATTTTGTCGACTTCGGTCTCAAAGTTTTTAAGTAATATTGGTCCATAAGGCCCTATTAACCGTTTGGCAGGTACATAGGATTTCAAATAATTTAGGTATAATTACCTAAAGCTGCTGTCAACTTCGTTAAAAATCTTCAAAATAAGTCTAATAATAAAGGCGCCTATAGCCATATTAAATTTCTAAAGCTGACATAAATCTATTGCTTTACCTACCTATTTCAAAATGGGTAAAGATGGTCCTATAATATAAACTACTGAAGAAACAGTCTCGTCTAAAATACCGAGAATAACACACCCCCTTGGTTGTTAACGATCTTAATGAAATTGTTCCGACAATACAGCAATGCTGCATATTTGCACTCTACAATCTTGAGGCTAACAGTTTAATTTTAAGGCTATCCATTTAATAGCCTAACCCATTAAATCGTCTGAAAACAAATTGAAATAGAGTTCGGAATTACAGAATTGTCTATCAAGATTCTTTTAATGGATTAGTTTGAAACAATGTTGCTTCTGATTTAACGATTTAATTAATTTTTCTTTTTATTTTAGTGTAAAAATTAAAACTTAAAATAATGTCTATAATAAATTATAGTTTGACCTACATCAATAAGTAACTTATAGTACCTAGAGACATAAATTGAAGTCCTATAAATCAACTAGGTACTTAAATGTCTTTGATTTATAAACATTACAGCATTTAACATTAATTAAAATGCTGCTACTTTGTAAATTTAACGACCAAGTAGGAAAGTGTAATTAGTACCGAAATGTCAATAATGTACAAATTTAATCGGTTGGGCGGTAAGGCTTACATAGAGTAAAGCAAAAGCAAGAAATGATTGACTTTGGTTAACTGGTAGAGAATGCCTTCGACATTAAGTGCGCCATTGTACCTTTTATGCATGAACTTGAATAAATAAATAAATGATGTAGTTTAATTTAGACTTTTTTATAATAAGTAGGTAATTCAGTCAGCATAATTAATAGTGTTTAAATAATTATTGAACTATACAGGTAGGTATATGTGTAATGATTTGTCGGTAGATACAAGGTCTACAAAGTAGTCGATTATTGTCATAAATAATATGAATGACAATTGTAATAACATTTAAGACACGCCAAAGTTTTATTTAACAAATTATAACGAATGTTAGAACACATACCTACTTGTAAATTATCTTGGATTAGGTACATTCTAATGGACATAAAACGCAGCGGCGCGTAGTAAAGCAGAAAATTTCATTATTTTAAATGCAAATTGATTTCATCTCTACATAAACTAGCATGTTTGTCTATTGGCCTTGTAGGTGCATATTTAAATTCGTATTACTCTACCTACTATTACCCCACTATCTTGAGTATTACTGTGTTAGAAGTGATTTTAAATGGTACTTTTCATTTTATTCGACTTTGCACTCACTTTAGCTATATTAATGGAAAGTGTAAATAGAAAATGTAATTTTTACAAAATAAAATGTAAGTCTTTGACTATTTCAAAATCCGCACCTTATGTTCCTTATTCCTATGAAAATACTTATACACTCAATAAAAACGAAACTGGAGACAAAACCTAATAAGTTACCATACAACGGCCGGTGTACATTACCGGTTGACGTTTATCTATCGGCTCAGATCGGACGACCAAATGCACTTACCGAACAATGTGCCCATAGCATTATTTCGAGACTCCTGAAGGTGCATTCTGATATATTGTTCGAGAATGTGCACCCCTCTTAAGATATATAAGCTAAGTGCACATTAACGTGTTTATACTAATTAGTTTTATTCAAGAATTTCGAGTTTACAGTTCGTAATTATTGTAAACATTCCGTGCATTTACTTTGACGTGATCTGGATTGAGGAATGATGATGATCCCGTTAGAATACGTTAAGCAATTTGAACTAATTGTGTTGGCAATTAAATACCAACTTAAACGTACCTACTGGTAAACAATTCCAAGAATGTAGAAAATATTTTTGATTAGAAGGATTTTAACTTTATCTAACTATTAGAATACAAATTACCTTAAATAATTAAATTAAAATTTCTTCCGACAACCATTTTCCAAAATTAAATTTCTTGATAATCACATCAGCTCTTGCTTTAGTAGGAATACGACACGCAAAATTGACAATATTACGTAAAGCATGTTTAATCCGACCATAAGATTAAACTGCGCTCAGAATGACTAAGAACGGATGTGGCATTTAAATGTAATTAAAAGATTAATTTTCTGTTTAAGATGCAAAGTTAAGTAAATTGTCATTTAATGTTGGCTTGTTATTGTTATATTTCAGGATAAATAATAAGTGATGTAGCTTTGCTAATTCAATAGCCTTGTACCAATGTTTACTTTGTGTGGTATTGTAGTAGTAGTGTAACATATTCATGAAAATTATGATTTCTCATTAAACTGTGTTATATAGACATAGTGCCTATTACTATTTAGGTACCTACACAAAACATTACTGATTTTCATACAACTCAAATCTTTCTTGGGTGGGATGGAATGGGTTTTAATTATTGCTCCTATGTATACATATAATGTCCAGTAAAATGGACATCTCAGTAATTTACAAAACACAAAAATAATTTTACTAGTTTCATTTCCTTAGAATCTTTAAGACTATTGAGAACATACACGATATATTTTATTCCCAAACACATATCCTTAAAAGCCTAGCATCATTTTCTTACTTCCTAGCCGAGAGTGCACGATTTTAAGCGAGCGAACAGTAATCAAAGCGACTCGGAAGCCGATGTTACTCGAACCACGACCGGTCTTAAGTAAAACCCTTTGGGAGTACGCGGACGGAAAAATAAAAACCTTAAGCTTATTTACATTACGTAAATTTCGTTGATAAAGGAGATTAGGGAAGAATTGTTCGTCAATAGAGATTGTTTTAAATAAGTCATTTTAAGTGGCCTTTTGGTTGATAATGAAGTCTTCTTGTTTAGTTCATGATATTTTTTAATATCTCTTTTATAAAGTATTGACATGATTTTTACAGAAAAACATGACGGAATCGCTACTTAATAAACATCAATTAAAAGACTCGTAAAATAAAATCTTTAAGACATTGCATTTGATTTAAAAAATTGAATTAAATCTATACGAGATATCCAAGAATACATTAACGTAAACATGAAGTAAAATTTAAATAAAATCACATAAATGACTATTCAACATGATTTTTGTCATAAACTTACATTTAAGCAATATGACAACATTCATACTTGCTAATGAACACTAAAATGACAAATCTTATTTTTATCATTTTCTGTGATGTAGACAGTTGCAAAACACAAATTATATTTAGTAATGTTTATCATCAGCATTGCAATATTCAGATACATACATACTTAGTAACTTTTGTTACAAGCTTTCCAAATTCCCTACATTGTATCGCGGACTTTGTCTTAAGTCTCATACACGGACAACTTAGAACATATAATTTAAGCACATGAGGAAACATTTTGTTTTGTCATACAAGACTAACTCATGTACTTGTGGTATCTCCTTATCCAGTTAAAGTTTGTAACGGTGAGGTTCGTATCTTAATTTTATTCTGAACTTAGTTAAATTGTCTAAGTTCAATCCAAAGTCATATCTTAGATTTGAATTTCATTCAAATTGAACGATAGATTAAAGCAAGTAAAGATATCAGACTTAGTTTTGAAGTCACGAAGATTATCTTACAGAATTATTTTATTCATACTTTGTAACAGAATGGAAACAAATATAAATTCAATTAAAACAGTATTTTACTCTGTTACGATATATGTTTGTAACAAACACAACATACGGCGTGGTATGGATACGGCGAACTTCAAGTGGACATAAATAAGGGTCGCAATATTCGGCGGTCCCATCGCAACGGGCGGTGTGCCTCTACGAAACACAAACAATACTCTACACACCAATTTCGCCCTTATCTTTCAGAAAATACGGTTCAATATCCTATGAAACTAACTTATATTTGAACGCAAGTGTCTTCAATGGATACTCAACTCTCTCTTTATAAAAACAGAGTCACTTTTTACCGAACAGCTTCGTGTTTTTCAGACATTGGTCGTTTCTTTGCAAAACAGAACAGCATCAGTTTTGGGAACAACTCGGATTAAATAAATTCTTCAAGTGTCGATTCTTCGAAAGTTGATCATTGAATCCGTTCAAAATGTCTGCCTCATCCAATAATTTCTTGTCGGCGCGGCGGTTCATTTGACGCAATTTTGTTGAATAAAAATCCAATATTCATCGAACTAAATGGGAATCTTTCTTCATAACTTTTATTTTTATTTTAAGAATTTGTAAATGGAACGAAATCGTCACTGAACAAAGAAAGATTACTTAGACTTGATATATCGTCATCGGTAGGTCTACCTTAATAAAGAAAAATATTTGCCAATACGTGAGCGAGTGTAAGACATACCTACAGTTTACACCAAAATTGAAACATAAATGAAAGCTGCCGCGTAGGATCAAAAAGGTAAGGCTCTTCATATTTTCTGCGCCAATACCTAACAGTACACGTACTGTATTTCATTCCGCCTTTTATGTTTCCGCCCGCCCATCGACTTTCAATTTCTGACTGGGATGCAATGTAAGTCTCCTGCAATAGGAGAAAATATATCATTTGGGAACCTTTACACCTTAATACAGCTCAAGAGATTTTTCCTTGTCCGTTCAATTTCATACATATAACACCCGGATCACGTATAAAGGAATATCGTACGGAGACTATGGTTTTCCTTTCAGCTCCATTTGTCGGCCCAAGAGACTTATTATACTGTGTACACGGTCCTCGGAGAATATTCTGAACAAATATAATCAGGGATGCTGGTACAAACAATGCTTTTGTTTTGTCCAATGTTATAAGAATATGCGGGCTCTCAGAAATGCAAATGTTTAACTTGATATTGGATTGGGACGGGTTGGCATTTACGTAATATGTCGTGGAGTAAATATTTGGGTTTTAGTATAGCCTTATTTACGTAAACAATAGAGATACGTTGTCAGATAGACAAATAGACAAGAAAGTAAATTTTGATCCGAAGATCGACGAAGCTTCAATTTTTATCGAAATGTCGTAAAATTTGTTCTTATATTCATAATTTTATCAACCAGTTTCATCAATATTTCGTGAAAAGAAAATCCAACTTTTATATTTTAAATTCGAACAAAAAAATCTGCATTTGAAAATGAATTTAGTTATTTAGTAGACGGTTCTTCAAATTAAATTCAGAAGCAGCCAGCGTTCCACACAAAAACATTTTTAATTCTGCAAACTCAACGAGCACCAATTTTCCGCAGCGTTGTAAACAAAGTAGGTAAACATCCTGCCGGCCGTTGTAGCCTCAATAATATAAAACACGGTCCCATATCCCACCTGCATTCTGTGAATACATACGTAATTCTCTCCCTATAACTAGCTCGTGATGACGGTCGACTTGTGGCGGAATAATTTTATTTTACAAATTAAACTTTAGTAGTTCTAACAAAGGCTTGTTTTGAAACGAAAGGAGTTTTGATTAAACTTCGTGTGTTTGTTTAGATGGAAGTGTCTGGTGAAGTTTATTACACATAATAGTTCTTTATGATTTTTGATGAAAAAACTAGTCGTTTTTAGAATAGAACTATAAATCTATCTAAAAAATAGTAAATAAAGCATGCCAACCATATTCTCAAAGAAATTAAAAAACGAAACAAAAATTATTTTTTCTGACAACTATTAATCTTGCAATAAAACAATTCTACCTAAAACTATAGACTCAAGGAACTAAGGAGGATTATAATGATCCTCATCGGAATATAATAAATTATGACACATTTTATACACCCGGAATTGGCAAGAGTCATGTTTAGTAAAGTAGTATTAGAGCGGAGAATCTTGTGCCAAAGTCGAGAGTCACGTACTCAATTGACCACCGGACTCCATAGCCGAAACTACTTCGGTTCTAACCAGAATAACTTTACTCATAGAATAAATACAGAGAGTATAATTAATTCAGTTTTTCAAAAGAGGTTCAAATTTATCAAAACTTTTTTATTATTTTTAAATGAGGTTTGACTTAAAATAGTAATTTGAAAAGTTTACTTTGATAACGATTCTAATCACTTTAGTATAACCTGTTAATTGGTGAATTAATTGAGCAAAAACCTATTTAAAAAAATTACATAACTTTCCAACAATGAAAATTTCCAAAATACTAATTAACCACATAAAAATATCCACTTAAATATATTACACGACAATAGAACAATATCTATGTTCATATTACGTTCGAAACG
Source organism: Trilocha varians (assembly GCA_030269945.2). Lineage (NCBI taxonomy): Eukaryota > Metazoa > Arthropoda > Insecta > Lepidoptera > Bombycidae > Trilocha > Trilocha varians. The sequence continues at coordinate 4,873,337 of AP028259.1, forward strand.
AAAAAAGATGTACAAACATAATGAATCTCGTAAAATCTTGATCTTGTTAGCAGAAATATTGCTAACAAGATCAACTTTGACCCGGCCGATGCTATTCAATAAGAATACTTTAGATATAGCTTTAAATAGATACAGACTGATTTATGCTTTATTATTATTTGATTTAAAGTTGTGTTTTGTTTAAACTAGGACGATCTATTCACAATCATTTTTTTTCTCCATGTTTACTGTCAAAGACGAGTATATTTCGAGATCACTCAATAATTTTAAAGCATTACGAGAACCAATTCGATATATTTTTCAGAAGATGCTATAAGTTACTGTTCTATATTTTATTCTTTGATGGGCCCAGATCGCACGTCCAAAGCGAACGCTAAGCAATAGGAATATTATACAAAGATCGGATATTACTCTCAACGAGAGCTAAGATAATAAATAAAATTGTATCGAAGAAACCATGTTTTATCTGCAACATATTAATAATTCATTATAGAATTTATTTGAATGTTGTTTGATGGAAATCTTTGTTGTGCTGCCAAATACCAAAACCATACATTTTAAAAGCAACATAATTTTAACAAATATTTTATCAGTGTTCCAAAAATCCTCGGTCTATATTTTTGTATAAAACTTTATGTGTCTTACCTTCTTAGCTTACATATTCGAGCAAAACACACCGTTGTTTTTCCAAACATATTCAAGGGTTGCGTAAGACAAAGCCGTGTTCACATTCTTGTTTAAAACAAAAGAAAACATCAGTATTAGGTATACAAATATTTCTTTAAACGAGGCTTAAAGAGAGTCCAGAGTACATCAAGTTGGTGGCATTACAGTATCATTGCAGAAGTCCATTAGCGACGATAACCACTGACGATGGTTTTAAATACATAAACTTCATTATTTTAAAGTCTATTCTGCAACTTCGAGAGTTTATATTTAAGAAACCTTTTTAGATAAATCAACTGCTATCGTAGCAAATTTGGATCCAACAATCTTCGTCTCAAGTGCACCTAAGCGGTCGTGGACCTCCCAGATCGAATATCATCGAAATGAAAAGGGCACCGAAGAGAAAACTCAAGCTTCATTCAAAAACTTAATACATTTTATTTTTAATTAATGACAGAGCTTAAATTGAGTTCGTGGAATCAAATGAACAATTTCACTATTTAAATGCAAGACTGTAGCGAATCATCAACTAAAATACATTCATATGTGCGCTCCAATGAAAATTAATGTCGCACCTAATTCGAGCGGGATCTATGAACACTCGGAGTACTGTTTTGAAGATGGGGGATTTTGTATTATATTAGGGAGATTTGAGAATAATTTATCGGAAAAAAGGTCTGCTTGATGTAAGCAATCAAGTCGTTTCTTTGAAACATCAATACTTTATTATTTATGAGTGGTTTTCAAAAGAAAAAAATAAAGAAAAAATAACTCATTTTTTCGAAAAATACTTAGCTGATATATGTTAGTAAAATCGTAATCTATAAAATAGTTCATTTATTATTAAAATACAACAAGAAATAAAATCACAATCAGACGGGGAAATTCGTAACATAGCACCTGGCAACAATAGTTGTGAGTTACGCACAGCGTATCAGATGTCACGTGAATTCAAACCATTGCGTCCCCCCATACCGAACCAGCGCCTCATTGACATGCAAATGAAACGATCCACCGACCGCCAGTTATTTATCTCTGATTGAGTTCATTTATTCCGATTTGACTGACAAGTTCCAAACGGAACCAGTGCATGTTTACATAATTAGATATGCTAATTTTGTTAATTTGGAACACGGCCTTTTTGCTGTCGGCGTTTCAAACACGTAGCGTAGAGATCTTGATAGAGAGGCATACGCATTTTTGGAGTCTGATATCTTCGTTTATTATGAAGAAGTGTATCATTAAATACACATGAATAAAAAGTTGTGTTCATCGTTTTAAACAATACATTTCTTATTTATTATTATATTATAATATTGAATTATAAAATAATGAGCATTTATTATATTACTTGTATGTAAATAATAGAAAATGGAATATCAATTAACGGGGAACTATTGCTATTAGCATGTTGTTAGGTCGGCGTGTTTATGGAGACATGTGCTATTACAGTTTTCACTCACAGTAATTAGTTTCTTCGAAGCCATGTAATTCAATTAATTAACTTTACTTTAATAGAATTATTTAATTGAATTAGGTATTAATCATGATTACTGTTATTTAAAATATCAAATGTAATATCAGACATTACTGAAAAGTGTTAAGTTACAAAATTCGAGAGTATTTATACTTATTAATACTCTGAAGTGTCAATTATTAATATTTTATGTTTAAAGATAACTAGATAAAACTAACCGTCCAACTAAAAAAGTAATATTTTATGTAAAAAAGTATTTTAATTATGGATAGACGAGCCGACAGGTTCCACCCTCGTGAATTTATAAATAGACCATCACACGAATATCAAAACATCTCATTAAAAAACCCCACGCTTCAGATAAGAAAAACCTTCATAACAACTAGATAATCATCAAAGATTAAAAACAAAAAGCGATCATCACGCTGACTTACTTTTAATATGTTTTATCTAACAAAGTTTCTAACTTATTAAGTCTCACTACTTAACCCAAATAGGACCAGAGCTGTGCAAAGTTACGCAGTTTGTGAACTTGTAACTCGGCGATTCTTGAAATCGATAAAGAGTCGGATACTGAGATTGGGCCAAGGATTCCGGGTTCCGTACAAAGGCGGCATACCTACACAATTATGTGTAATTGGAGTCATATTATTATGTCGTTCGGTCTGATTGGAAACCGTGTAAGGCCTTGCTAATTTTGGGTAGACTGTTAAGGAAAAACCCGATTCGTTTTTACATATTTTTGTAAATTGATGAAATTATAAATAGATGTTTGCAAATTTATAAAAGTCGCGGACGTAACGATTCAGAATTTAATTTTGTAAAATTTTAATCACAAATTTAGCATTAAACTAAAGATTTACTATTGTTTAGTCTACCTAGTAACATATTACAACATACCTATACGTTTTACGAGGAACCGAAGCGAATGAAAGGGGTCATTGTTGTCAATTTTTACTCCATCTCAATAATAAACTTAACAACTAATCGTCAAGACAAAAGAACAATTTTTTGTTCCTATAATTTGTAAACATGAACAGCAATTAGCTGAATTTAAATTGAGCTAAACTACTTTCATGCATTTTTAACGGGTTCTTACGTTCAAGGGTTCATGCTCAGAGAGTCTTGTAGATACAGTGAGTGTGGTGTGTCGAGAAGTGAGTTCGAGTTCCAGTGGTGCGACCCAAAAGCGAACGAGAAAGAGGGTAGACAGATTTGTTTGCTCGTAAATCGACCCGCAGTATCCAGTCTTCTCGTGATCATGACGTTTGCAACAACGTTGAAATATCGAGACAACTCAATTAATTAAATATCGTGGTAAGAACCCGTTAAAAATGCATGAAAGTATTATAGAAAGCCGCGAGTGTCTGAATAAGTTTATGAGCTAAACTATTTAAACTAAAATTTTGTAATATTTAATTTCTATACTAACTACTGGAAAATTTAAATATGGTAGTAATTTATATTCTAAATTAAAAACATAGATTGCATTTGATAACCTGTTGTTAAGACCTTGATAAGTTTGGAAACTATTTTGTTACTATTCAGAATAAAAAATAAAGAGTAAAATAAATACTAGAATTCCCACGATATTTATATCTCAGAATCAAATATTTTACATTATTACATTATAATAATATTCTCATGACGTTAATTATGAATAATAACCAAATAACTAAACAAATATTGATTGTATGTATGTAGATTTTCATGTGGGCAGTCCAATGCAAAGGGTCTAAAATATGTTGATACTATTGATAATACATCGTATTATCGACTAGCTATGTCATCGATTTCACCCACGTTTTTCACTTAATATGTAAAATAGATTTTTTTTGAGTAAAAGTTTACTTATAGAAGTCATAGGCACCTTTATTCAGTTAAGATTGATCGATAAGCTCTTTAGTATTTTTCCGAACAACATAAAAAGAGCTACTACTATTATGATAATATTACCTCATGCTTAAAGATATTTGTGGAATATCTAGATAAGTAATTATTTTTATAAATGTACCTAATATTGATACAAATATACAGTACCTATGTTATTTCATATTAATATCATAACATACTTATCTTCAGATCTAATAAAATATACTTCATGATTTGGTTTTCATGCAGGCCATGCATTCATGTACGAATGAGCCGGAGGGAGCTGAAATTACTATTTTTCCGAAGTCACGTATCGGCTCAAGCTTATCCGGCGTTAGGTTTGATGATAATAAGTGATACCGCCAAATATGAGTAACACGGAATTAGGATACTGGATGTAACTGAGAAAAAAATCTTTGGTGATTTTATATATAATTCATCTGAGTAGAGGGGGAAATATATAATGTGTACTATACCGGTACATACAGTTAATGTATACACAATTTAATTACACAACAGGTACATATTATTATGTACATTAGTTTATGGCCCACCATCATTGCCACTGCAATGCCAGGGTAGAGTCGCGTACCATAGCGAAAAACCTTTATAATTTAAAATTCACACATGTATTTGCATTTTTATTATTTACATATAAATGATATTAAATTAGTTTTTGTGATTAATATGAAAGTCACTTATTTCACCAACTACCTACCTATATATTTTTAGACGTCTAAAGTAAAATGTGCGTAATTTTAAACTTTTTAAACTTTATTTATGCTATATCTTATGACGTCATAATACCTCCAGTCCATGTTCTCTCTAAAGTGACTCAGTTCACTCTAAATACGTCAAGCACGTCCTTAAATTGACATTTAAATTCTGATCATCTTCCGATCGTCATTTACACATGCTCATTTTAACATGTGTAGTCTTTGCTTGAAATAGCCTTGTAATGTTTATTTTACTTCGTTTATTCTACCTACAAGAATAATTCGTCCTACGAAAATTCATTCGTCCGTTAGGTTTCCAAAATTACAACAAAAATAGATCATTAAAATCTAGTAATGCCAAGCGATCACCTTGGTGTTAATTATAATTTCATTTATAAACTTATTCAGACACTCGCGGTTTTCTATAATACTTTCATGCATTTTCAACGAGTTCTTACCACGACACCTAATTAATTGAGTTGTCTCGATATTTCAACGTATATCGAGTATGTGGAATCCAGTGCTAAACACAACAGTGACTAAGGGTTCATGCTCAGAGAGTCTTGTAGATACAGTGACTGTGGTGTGTCGTGATGTGAGTTCGAGTTCCAGTGGTACTACCCAAAAGCGAACGAGAAAGAGGGTAGACAGATGTGTTTGCTCTTAGATCGACCCGCAGTATCCAGTCTTCTCGTGATCATGACGTTTGCAACAACGTTGAAATATCGAGACAACTCAATTAATTAGGTGTCGTGGTAAGAACCCGTTGAAAATGCATGAAAGTATAATTTCATTTATCACGGAATCTGTAAGCACTCTACATCCATTTACTCTAAGCATTTGTTCGTATGAAGTTGATCCTTTTAGGTACTTCAGTTAGCTAACGACGAGAAAGCCTTATTCCTAGAGGCTCAATTTCACTGCGCAGAGCTTAGTACTTAATGATAAGCCTTTCGCAATATACTTGATTAATCTATAATGATAGATCTAGTATGTTATACTGTAAATAGGTACTATAGTATTACGAATAAATTTAAATTATAGGAATAGGCATTTTTAAAATGACTAAGGAGGTAAAATGTTCTTTATTGAATTGTAATATAGGTAGGTATAGATTAATCAACTTTTCTATTTAAAGTAGAACGTTTCACGACATCAATTTAAATAATGCACAGTATAATATACTAAATATAAAAGGTTCGAAAAAAATTGTGGGTGATTCTTATGTTATTACAAAACAGACTAATGAGACTGCATCACACCTGATGGTAAGAGACTGTCGCTCATGAACCTATACAATGCCAGAGCACTCAGAACTGAGGGGCCGTTATCTATAGCCTACTTACACAGGACTTTTCTTAAAATTCGTTTAAGGAAGGACATGTCATAGCGCTCCGGGAACATTCTCAATTTTTCCTTTCTTTTCAATATACCAAAATATCCAAACGCATCCAGTATTCAAAATACTTTGTTTCTCTCTATTCACGCTGCGTCCTCGTAGAGTCAATATCAATAAATGGGAAGCTGCGAAATTGGATGTGTTGCTCGTGGAGGCCCGGCCCGACACCGCACGTAATAATATAGTAATGAGCCGATCTCACCAATCGTAAAAATATGCCCCTCGGCTTCCGTTCAACGACTAAATATTTAACAAGTCTGATTGACATCGGAAACAAATTAAGATTGTTTGTTAAGATAATTTTTGATGAAGGTGTCTTTGCAAAATTGTAATTTTGTGTGAAGAGAACGTGTTTCTAAATTTTCAGGATTCTATACAGATATGATGTGAGCATCGCTATCTTTCGGTCGCTATTTTTTATATTATGTCGACAATTATGTTGGATTGATTTGTCACAATAATATTATAATTGTTTATTTAAACAATTTTTTTTTATTTCTAGATAGATAAACGAGCCTACGGCCCACTTGATGGTAAGCGGTCACCGTCGCTCATGAACCTCTGCAATGCCAGGGCAATGAGGGGCTGTTATCTATCGCCTACCGATACAGGACCTTTCTTAAACCTCGTTTAAAGAGGGACATGTCATAGCGCTCCGGGAACACCGCGGATGGGAGTCCATTCCAAATCGGAATGGTACGGGGCAAAAATGATCTTCTTCGGCGTGGAAGATCGCCTGACCTGACTGACTGACCTAAGGAATAATCTTGCATATGACAGTATTTAAAAAAAACATTAATCACTAACATTGAAATCTACTGACGATAATTTCAAAATATCGTTCACTTCAGTTTTAAAAATATTAGTCTATTCCTGCAACTTACCATCACATCCATTAAGTTAAAATACGCCATAGAAACGCGGGCCTCCAATCTGTGAAAGAAATAAAGACGTTAATTAATTAAACTGTCTCATTTACGAAAGCAATTCTACCAAATTGTATGACTCGTTGCATCAGCCTACGGGGATTGATTTGACATTGACACGCCGCGCATGCGTATTACCCTAATTCGGGACTCGGTTCCCAGCGACGTGAGACGGCACGATAGATAAATGGATGCGTTAGAAAGAGACAGATATAGGGTTCAATGGAACGTCTATCGTAGAAAGGTTCGTAAAATGGCCGACGGGTGCAGCATCTGCATGCACTTAAAAAATATCTTTCACGTACGTTGCTGGCATATTCTTTAAAAAGAAAAAATATTGTCCTAATGTGCTCTAATGAGAGTTAGTAGATGTTGTTGAGAGCCAAATTTGTGCTGAATTACGTAATTTCGACCATGAATGAAGATTATGAATCGTGAGGCGCTAAGTTAAGTCATTCAATTGTGAAATCTCAGGCAGTTATTCACAGAAAATTAGGCGTTAACGTTACCGCCACGTGTATTATAGCTTACGGTTCATTGACTTAAAAATGGGAACCAACGGGTCAGAGCACCTATATATAATATTGAATGATATTAAATCGATAATCGTAATTTAAGGTATCATGTTAAATCCAAACTTAAGCGTCATGATCTGAATGAAAATACCTACACTTGAAGATTTATGAATATATTTGAATACAAATTATCTATAAGCTAATTTACATAAATATTGATTTGTGAATTCAATGTCAATTCAATAGATCGAGTATCGGCTTTTCGTTCGTTGCAAACTGGATTATATCAACCTAATACATTAAGATTAAACGATCACTTCGATTTAAAGGACATAACTAAAGATATTTTGACATATTTTTTTTAACAATTTCATTTACTTTATTTTTGGCTGCACCTATAATATGTTTGAAAAGACACGATTCATTGCCTTTTTAATAATTATGAATGAAATAAAACTATGAAAAAATCAATAAGTTGGCCATCCATGTTTTACATTAAAATGTTGGACCTAAGAAACACCCATTAAAATAGCGAAACAACAAATATTGAATGTTTTTATATCGATAACAAACCATTCAATGAATTCTACAAATTATTTTCATCGAATATACTATCCAAGAAACAACCTCAACACTTCATGTTTATGAAATTCCTAACTTCAGAAATGCCTTCCAATAAGCTTTAATTTGGAGCATCCAACAAAGGCCATCTAATCGTGTAAATTTCGCGCAACTAAAGTAAATAAAAGTTTAAACAGATTAAAGTCGTAACGAGGGCCGCGCCGGTGCGAGGGGTAGGGGGGCACAATTATCTCGTCCTATTTTCCCTTCTAATTTCACGTTAGGTCCGCCCTTGGAATGTGCGTGCAGACGAGCGATTTTTAATTTGTTTTTGTGGCTATTTTAGTCGCATGTTTTTTTTAATTATTTTTATTTTAGAGTACTGGATTTCAATCGTTTATTAAGTGATGTTTCAAATGAATTTCGATGAAATATTGGTGATAATTAAAGATAAATGCAGGTTTCTGAGTACGAATCGTAAAATGTATTTTAAACTATATAATTTATAAGTAATATTATATTATTAGTTATTATGTTGAAATAGTCCAAAAATGTCTGTCACATTGATATGTGAGGAACTCTCTGAAAGTCCTTTCACTTGTAGAATGAAGAATGTGTCTGCTAAGTAATTACCCATTTTTTCAACGTTACAAGGATTGACCGCTCAGAAAATTAAAATTTTGGGAACTTTATCATATACCTATACTTACTAAAACTACCTATACCTACTTAATTAAAGGCATTCGAAGTGCTCAGAGTGTTTCAATAAATAATTTACTGTGTTTTTTGCCGCCGAACGACAAAAACACATGACGATCAACTCCATGTTGAAATGTCTCACAACGGCATGGTATTCCTAGTTTTTTGACAATATTTTCGATTTTCTTTATTGCACCGTAAGTTGACGAGATTAGAGCTCATCTGATAACAAGTATTTATCGTCGCTCATGGACTCCTACAATGTTGGGGGACATCGCAAGGCGCGCCTCCTACGACCTAACCTATACAACACTTCTCAAACCTCCTTTGAAGAATAAAAAAATGGGTTATTATTTAAAAAAAAAAACAATAATAAAACGCCAGTCTGCACAGCCAAATGAGTATTGCCCAAATGAGAAGATACCTCAGAACTCACCGAGCGAAAATTTGGACGGAGTCTTCCTTAAAAGCCTGCATTAAGTTGGCCTTACTATTTAGAGATTGTTAATTGAACAACTATGCAAATGCGGAGAAGAGTTTAAGCAAATATTAAATATTTTATAAAAGACAATTTTTTTTGTACATATACAGTTATAAAAATAAATATGAAAAGTTATACTGTTATATGTGCCAATATATGAGATCAATATACGAGTGTTCGTTTTTAATTACAATAATATTAATGGTATTAATGAAGTTACAAAACAAAACAAAAAACTTTAATAATTTTCTCCTCCTATTATTTTATCTACTTATTTTCAACGCTTATTAGCTGGCTTCAGAGCTTGCCTAACGTTGTGTTAAATAATATTTCGCGCAACTCAACCATGAACACGTGATAGTCGGAAGAATATTAGATGTTCACCAACTAATGCTGTCCCTTCATACGAAAGAATACATGTGTTGTACTTGAAATTAATGATACTGAACTTAATGTTTTTTTTTTATATTTGAATTGTGCATTTATTTTACTTTTATCTTCAAGATAATCTTACAAGTTTACTTTCATCTTCAATATAATTTTACTAGGTGGTAGGACTCTCGAGCTGGCTGGTAGGATAGTTACTTTTGGGTATCAGTCCTGCCAGCTAGGTCGAGAGACGTCCGGGTAGGTACCACCGCCCAGTCTATTTCTGCCGCCATAACGGTCTTACCGTGTTCCGGTGGAAGGACTGGGTAGCCGGGAGCTATTCCCTATCCCCCCCCTCCCATCCCGAGTGTCGGCAGTGTTAGTCCACAATCGCATGCCTATCTCAACCTTGCGTCAGAGCATCCGGAGGATGGCGGACCGCGCTCCCCGACCCACGCTGGTTCTGACCCAGCGGGGTATTCCGTGGGAGGGTGACACGCGGTCCAGCCATCTTGGCGGGCTTCGGATAGCCCGCCGACCGAGAGAGCCGGTGGCCGTATCGCCGGCGGCTGCCGGTTCGGCGTCCGGGGGCGGCGTGACGGAAAAGTGTGCCGAGAGCGTTACGCGTCGCGCCGTCCCACAAAACCCCGTGCTGGGTTCTGGCCTCAGCCGGGGTTCGGACGCTGAGTGTGAGCGGTTGGAGGTTTTAGTGAGGTTCAACTCCCACATACCCCGCCCGCGGGGCGGGCGGGGATCCGGTGATTTCCTCCAACTGAAAAAAAAAAAAAAAAATGCCTATCTCAAAAAAAAAACAATCTATGCTTTTATTGTCAACCGTCTATCTGCCAATCGTCTATCTGCCAACCGTCGCTATCATATTTTTTGATCCAACGCATTAAACAAGCGTAGTAGACTATGCCTTATCTCTCTTCTCAGAAAACCTGAGCCTCTCATTGGACATCTGGGTTAATACAGTCAGACCCAAATTAACACAGTCCGTTACAAGTACCTTGTTCATTTATTCCCACTAAAGTATATCTTAAAATACATCTTCAAACAAAAATATGCTAATGAAAAAATCAAATTTTCATAATAATTGTACTTTTTTCTTCGGTCCAGCTCCGGATATACAAGAGAGCAAGAGTTGTAACATTTGCATGAGAATGGGCCCAAGTTTATACCATTGAACTTTATTAAGGAAAGCCCCGATAAACACCCCATGTTTCTTTTATATAATAATCTACAGGATTTCTTGTTTCGTAAGATAAGAACACTTTGGGCATGCGATTTAAGTGCAATTCATTTCTTGTAAAAGTTGAGTGTACCTTAAATTGTATTTTATTAACCGATAAATTTGATTAAATAATGAAATGATCACTTAGGTTTTTTCGATATTTAGTAATATGGGTTTAAGAGTAAATTCATTACAGAAAATAGTTGAGTGCAAAAGGATTAGTGTACACTTGGGTTTGGATGTGCTATATTATAATGTTGTATACCTACAACACAGTGGATTTTTTCATTACAGAGTACCTACCTGTTTTCTTATATATTAAATAAATTATGTTAAATCACAGTTTTACTATTGGGATACTGATTTTTTTGCACTGTGCTAAAGACCCCGAGCATTGTTTCTCATTAGACCAGTATTTTTAAAACAAATGCCATAGGACATATTTGGTAAGCTGTTAAAAGTTAACAGTTATATTGCATACCGTATGCAAAATACTAACAAGCATATCCTATACAGTAATAATCTTTTATCTGGCGGCGTGTTTGTTTCAAGATTGCAAAATACATTTTCCATCTTCGATCAAAAATAACAAGAATCACAGTTCCGAACACGGCGGTAGAAAAGTGTCTGCAAAAATTTAACTTGTGACATTTAAAAACTTAGAAACGAATCAATACATAGTTTCACAAATATGTTGGAAAATAAACTCAATCATATCACAACACAGAATTAATGTGCACTGCTACCAATTTTGCGTCGCCTAGCATCTAAGATCAAAAGACGGGATCTTTTGGTGTTGGTGTTGCTGCCTTTTTACACTAGAATTATGTATCGATTTATTTTTGATCAAAGTTTTCCCTGCAATTTATTTTATCACACATAATTTATACTCTACATTAAACATCAAGCTAATAAACAAAATTTCTTGTTACAGATGAGGATCGCATAAGTTTAGTGACTTCTTCCCTTTCCCACAATATATTTACCATGTTTTCCCAATCTACATAAGAACATTGAGGACGATCGTGACTTGCATGGAGTCAGCCTTATCGAGCCTGAAGAGGGAATCCAAATCGTCTGTGTAGATTAAAACATACATCTACATAATGCTACAGACAGCGCGACGTCCGAATAAGAATATATCTGGCAAGTTTAACATAATGCCGCAAATGCTAATATTTATTTATAAATCAGTTCTTAAATAGGATATTCTAATTACCGTAATAAATAAGGTAAGTTCAAAGCATACCTCAATCAATTATTACGATTTAAATTTTTGGAGAATAGATATAGACATAGATACAAAACATAAACTAGTTACTCCCATGTAAGTTGTCAGAAAACATTCATGAATACAATATTATGTCAAATGTGAATATGTTTCATATATTTCAGAATATCATAACTGATCAATTTGCATTATGGTTCATAGTTCCTAGAAACTACTAAACTAAGCAAATTACGTTTTTTAACTAATTATTACTGAGAATAACTATTTTAAATTTTCTTCCAAATAATCTGACTTTCTAAACAACAATATTTATTCACGTCTTGTATACTATTTTCAGCATAAACAGTACAGATAAATGAACACTTCTAAGCTATCTCTACTCAGGGACAAAACAAAACAAAAGGCACTATCTAAAGTACTTGGATAAGTTTCGGACATTTGCATTCACCTGCAGATCCTAGGTACGAATATATTAAACAAAAGAAGCGAGTAATAGTGGTTGGACTACACGAAGCTGGGAACAAACAACGCTTGCGAAATTCAATAGGGCGTGGATTATAATGAAAGGAAACGCGATTTTGTATTTTTTATACGAGGTTACACAATACAGTAGGTATGTTAATTACATTAGTGTAATGTGTATTTATCATAGTTTTTGTAATTTAATTATAGGTAACTATCTGCCCGGTGCAACTTCGTCTGCGTCAAAAAAAAAATCCCGGGTATGAATCTAAACCATTCTCGAATCTCCACGAACACACACAAAAAATTTCATCAAAATCGGTCCAGTCGTTTAGGAGGAGTTCAGTCACATACAGACGCACACAAGAAATATATATATTAAGATTTAATCTTATTTCATTCTGAATTGTACGCAATAGTAGCAAATCTAAAGTGATATTTTTATTAAAAATAAAGAATAAAGCCTGTAATGGTTGAACCATTATAATCGACCAATGCACGGGCAATAGTGGGTTGGTTTGTAGTTGGTTCTGTGTTTTTAATCATGTCTGTTCTGAGTACATCCGTATGTCATATAAATATAGTAATATATTATAATATTAATATGACATTTTAAACCAATATAAATGAAATAATTACAATCAAGACGTGTTTCAATCAAAAAAATAAAACAGAATGAATAAAAAATCCTCTTGAGTTTCTAACACTGTAAAATTCATTTTACCTTTAAAAGTGATTCAACAAATTGCCGTTTTTTTAACAACACATACAAATAAATTGCTCAACTCTCACTTTCAACAAAAAATTATGTATAATACTAAGTTTCACTTTCGGTGTTTAATAAAGCTACTCACAAAATACAGGTAAACAATAGCTTCTATAGAAAATATGCTACCGTTTTTTAAGTTTGTTGTTTCGTTCATTATAAATTTTACAATAGTATAACAATAAAGATATTTGTTACTGTCTGTGTTTTATTTAAAACTTCCTTGTTTTTTTGTTTAGCGCGTTTGTTTGTAAGCCTTTTCTCAATCGTCTAGACACCGACAGGTGAGTAGGTACCAACCAATCAAGTTTTTAAGAATTTAAATATCAGCAGCAGATAATGGTGATTGGTATCGATTAATGAATGCATATCAATTTTTTTTGTATGTAAATTTATTCGTGGCGCATTCTTGTAGAGTTTAGTAACATATAGATAGATATTTAAGTGATAGATAACGGCCCCTGTTTGCCCTGGTATTGCAGAGGTTCATGAGCGACGTTGACCGCTTACCATTGGGTGGACCGTAGGCTCGTTTGTCTATCTTACAATAAAAAAAAACATATTGGTACTAACGTTGCGTAACTTTATAATTCTTATAATTAAAATAATTTCAGTTTCTGTTGATATACAAGATGGACGATGTCCTTCCGATCGTGAAAATCTTTTAGGAAATATATCTTTAACAGTAGCAGGTTGTTAAACTAAATAAAAAAAATAATGATGCAACAGTTTAAACCAATAAAAGGATTAAGCTAGGTGGTTGTTTATGTTTTTTACGGTGTACAATAAAGTATTAAATAAATAAATGTTTCCTTAGTAACAAAAATTTATTTTGAGATTCTTTCTTTTAAGAACTATAATTCATAATTTTATTAGAAATTTCTCGGAAAAATACATATGGATCCACTAGTCTAAGCCGTGTATTATTTTTTTTGTCACAATATAATTTACAGCATTTAATTCATAATATCTTCCCGCTATCTCTCCTCACAATAACCACATCCCAACGAATGATCGTTCAGCCCGGGATGCCTGTCTATAAAGCAAGAGTTTTTAGTTACCAGACATTCTAGCTAAGTTTGCCCTCGGGTCAGAACCGTGAGAGTTCCAACACTACACATATTTCTACGTTTAATTTGAGCGAGAGAAATCGTCATATAATGCTGATCTTATTTGTGTAGTTAAATAAAACTAAAAGGGGAATGTTATTGTTTTGTTAATATATTGCAAAGTTGTGTGTTTATTAATTTATATTTTATATTATGAATGTAATCGTTTGGATGTTTCTTGATTTTATTGTTAATTACAAGCACGCAGAGTGAGTCAGTTTCCCTGTTATTGATTATGTAGAATAGCAATTAATTTGTTTCACATTAATACTAGCTGATAGTAAATGCAAGATGTAAATAATAACACGCAATGGCGTTGTAAGTATCGTGATAAGTAATTAATTAATTACATGCAAATATTTGTGTAGTAATCTTAGTCTTTTAATCTTTATTATATATTTATCTAATATTCTTGATTCTTAATCGTAACTATAATACTATATACTCATAATATTATCCAATCATAAAGATAAATAAATAGCAGCTGTAACAGTTTTATATAATAACTTAAATGTCAACATTCTCGCAGGTGAAGTCTCAATTTAGGAATTATGTTATCTAACTTTTGGAATAATAAGACAAACTTTATATTGCTTTGACTTCATTGGCATATGATATAGTTGGTAGATACCTACATACTTTTACACGTTCAGTTTTATAAACAACTGAGATTGGAAACCATTTCGTCTGCACTGAAGATCTGAAAACTTTTACCATCTAAAACTCGAGCTTGAAAAGTTTTTTGAAACCCGTCCATTTTGTTTAACGAATGTACCAAAAAGGCCGTTCATCCAGAGAAGGATACCACGAAAGTATGTAAATTATGCAAGCGAGCGAACGAGTGAAGGGTAAAGTCAAAAATAAACCGGCGGATTTCGTGCTCCGAGCCCATCGGCCCGAGATGAAATATTGTTTTACTGAAAAAACACGACATACTACAGTTTTTTTCGTATAGGCTGGTGTTTAACCATTGCTTTGGGTCACGCGAGCATCTCGAGTGAAAATTATTGTTATTGCGTTAATTTACCTACTGCCCAATTTGTTGGATAATAATTAGATGTTGTATTACGTACGAGTAACTATTATTTGGTTAGAATGGTGGTCAAGACGACCCTCACAAATTATTGATTGAGTGTTATGATTAAGCATAACTAGATTATACTCATTAAACTCAGTTCTAACAGGCAACCTTTTCTCATGTCAACAGCTAAGTTAACCGTCTCGGTCAACAAACCGAAAATTAATAAGAAAACCCAGAAAAAATACACGAATTTTGATACGACCATTTCAGTTTCAATTTCATAAACAAGGGACAAAGTTTTCTTTCAGTACGGGCGCAAGTAAATAACTCCTGAATACGAATGTACGGAAAATATCAAACTCGTCCCAAAAGAGGGACGGCGGAACTATTTCCCCTCTTGATACAAATTTCACGAGGACTCTCAAATACATTTTGCATGAAGCATTGGAATGTTCTCGAACGAAATGCGTTTCGTTCTGAAACAATATTTGCAACTATTCAATGAGCACCTGCTCTGTCTAGCTTGTTTAGGATGACAGGTGTAGCTATGTCGTAAATATAGATTTATTTTGTCTGGATGTTTTTGCACGATTCTAAAGTCTCAATCAGCGGCTAGTTTTTGTTAAACTTGTTACCAACTGCTAATATAAGCTTGCATGTTTATTGCACGTCTACGTATATATTTTGATCAGTTCTGTAATATTCATTTTATTAAAGGCGTTGAACAATATTTGAAATTTGGTCAAAAACATTTTATTTAATGAGAACTCAGTCTTTTAAGCATTTTACAAGGTGAGAAAAAGTAGGTCATTGTAATGTAATTAAAACACCTATTATTCGAAAATTAGTTCTTTCTTTTTATAATAAACAAAGATGATCTAATATTCATATTATTTTTAAACTTTGAAGACATATTTTCCGAGATAGAAGGAAACCCGGAAGTTACGTCGTTCGTAAATATTTTGTTTGTTACTTTGTCTCGTTTCCTTTTTGTAAACACGAAAATAGAGTGAACACATATAGAATATTCATGGTGTGGACTTTGTTTGTTTTTTGAAACCATCAACATAGTGGAATAACTTGTGTAAGAACATGTTGCGGTAAGTTTGATATTAAAATAATAAATATGCTTTCACAGGTTGATGTAAAAGAAAATTTGAAAAATTTTACATAAAATAAATTCTTTAAGACATTTTATACATATAAAATTACTCGTATGTAGGTACACCACAAAAAAGGATATTATTATATTTATTAGGTATAGTAATTGGTGTATACATTACAGTAAGTATTTCTAAAATATAAAATAGTTTCTGTATAAACTCAGTGATGCCACGAAATTAAAATAGTTAATTAAAATACCTAATAAATAATAAGATACAACACTTGAAGTGTTTTATGTATTTAATATAAACTTGTGTTGCTAGTTTACTAACATTAAAAGATATATTATATTATAATTAGTCTATAACTAATTATTAGAGTGACTTAATTTTACCTAGATTGTTTCTAATATAAATATATTTCTACATTCCAATTCGTTTAAGTAGTGTTATGTAAGTATCTATATTATTTATTCTCAAAAAAATATATAAATACAAAACTTTGTTCTACTTCTAAACCTTCATAAAATTTAATAGTTACCGAGTCGGATCGAGATAAATTAACACATTATATTTTGTGTTCCATTTCAAAGTTCGAATACAAGACTAATACTTCACTGCAGCTGATAAAATTATACTCATATAGCTTTACATTGTATAGAATAGATTCTTAGAAACCGTTATCATTTGATACTGAGTAACAATTAATTGTAACTTCGGTTTAACTGACCTAAATACAGGATAAAGTAGTAAGCATCGAAATATGTTGGTTCCTTTATAGGAACCTAATATTATTAATCTAATATTATTTTTGATCTTTAGCATTTACTACTGTGTTGCTCAACTTTATTGGCTTTCCGTGTCTGTAATGTGACCGATATTAAAAGTAAATTATAGTCTATTTTCATTCTCAGAATTAGTGCTACATTTCTTGTGGAATTCCTTTCGTATGATTCAATATATTTGATGTTAAAGGTAAGTAATAGGTAATGGGTTATAGGTAATAATCCGCAGTAGCCCATAACGTTGCAGAGATCCAAGAGCACTGTACTCATTTTCGATGATTTTCGGTGGCCCGTTAGCTAATGGTAAAAAAACAAATATTTAAGTTAAGAGTATTGATTACCTACCTTATATATATGTAATGAAGAATTCAAATGTAAGATTTCTCATTCTACGCTATTATTCTTATGATTAATTTGTTTCAATAAATTCAGTAGGTAGACAATTAACGATTGACTTAATAAAATACTTTAAGTGAAGATTACCAATAAAATAAAGTAATCTAACTTGCAGCTGTAATAAAAACTAAATATTAACTCTTTGACTTTGAAAAATAATAACTAAAAGCAAAAACAATTATTAGAAACTTTTCTTTAGTCTTCTCTTAGTCTGAAAGCAAAAATTATTCATTTTTCAGATACTTGCTTATTTTTAATACTGTCTGAGTTTGGCAGTAAAACTTAATCAGCTTAATGGAACAAAATCTTTAAAATGTTACAGATTTCATGTAACATAGTACTAAAGTTAGTTTTGTTTATTGAAGGAGACACTCTACTTACTAACTTTAATTAAATGAAGAAATTTATTGGTTGTGCGTTATGAAGCTTGGCTCACAGTGCCGAGGCGATGCTACGCAATCAGAAGCTACTCACGAAGAATTTGGAGACTTGGAAGTTGATGTATGTTTATGTTTAAACATGGATGACATTGATGAGACTATTTTAAAAATGTTTTAGTTTTTTTATTTGTAAATTAAAAAAAAAAGTATTAATCAGTGTAGACATTTTATTGATTATATTTTTTTAGGAAATAATAAAGATCTATAATATGCCTTCTTTAATAAAACTATTATAAAAAAAGCTTCATTAATTTTCTACACTAAATTACCTACCTATAGTATCAAATGTTACTTCCACTATGGTAGTTAGAATTTGATTGTATTTTAAAGTAATGTAACTAAAATAAGCAAAAGAAAAATGAAAAGTAATGTAGATGAAGAGTAGATAACAGTAATATTATAGATTTTATATATTGGAATGGTGGCTTTCCATTAGACGTGTTTTCATAAAAAAAACCTCTATTAGTTTCAATAACATTCTATTGCTATTATATTTATTCTGTTGTATAATAATAATGTCATGATTAGCTTGGGTCGTAGACGCCGACTTCGGTAGAGCCTTATTTTTTAATATTGTTTTTTAAAAATGATTTTTTAAAATATATTATATTGTAATAAATAAGATAGTAAACCAACCTAGCAGGCAAATGTCACGATTAAATTTCATACTTTTACTACATTAAATCTTTTCTCAGTTATGTAACTAGTTTAAGACATCTCTACGTATAGCTTGTAATGTACAACAAGCTAAACGTTGATATGAGGGCACTTGGCAGTTTTATTAACATTGTCGAGAAATATCGTCATTGAAGATTTTGCAGAGTGAAGATGGTAATTGATTCAAATGTTTACAATGTGCGATTTCTATTTGAGAAATTTATATGAACTCATAGAACTGCAGTGACTTTGTATTTGAGTTTATGCGTATAAGAAAATGTAAGTATGCAGTAGTGGAAAAGAGTTTTGAGATTTCTGTGTAGAACTTAATTATTATCTGTATTCATTTATTAACTTATTTTTAACATTTTATTTATTTCTTTTTTAACTAATAAGTTAAGAAGCCACAGTAGCTAATTTACAACAATCTAATGATTGTTAATTTTTCTTAGACGGAAGTGGGTATTGTTGAGCAATTACTGAACGGCGGTTTCCATTGCTATAACATTAAATAGATTTAAAAGGTCTAATAATAAAGTAAAACGACTCTAATTAAGAATATTTGCAAAAGGATCAACTAATGACGACTACTACGAATTACTAATAAGCGAGTTTCTTGTCTGCCTACACTAGGATAAAACACTAAGCCAAACATTTCGTAAAAAAATAATTAGTAACTGACACGCGCTACGCCAGTTCCAATACAAAAATATAACCGCTAGGGGTGTGCGAATATCGTTCGAATCGAATCGAATATTAATATTCGATTCGAAATTCGACGAATATTCGAAAAATTTCGAATAATTCGAAAAGTTTCGAATATTCGTTGAATTTCGAATAATATCGAATTTGACTACGACGATGCATCGGAAATAGGACAAGTGTTGGAGCATGTTTTAATAGCAATTTACTGTTCCTGATAATTTATGTACAGCCTAGTCAATTTTACTATTTTTATAATTGGGCATAACGTGAGTGTAACCCGTTGCATGAAAATGAAAAAAAAGAAGAACGAAGATACTGTTCGAAATTTCGAATTATTTGAAACTTTTCGAACTGTTCGAAACCTTTCGAACTATTCGAAATTTTTCGAATATTCGAAATCTTTCGAATATTCGTCGAATTCGGAGCGAATAATTCGTAAGTTCCTCCTCCTCCTCTAATAACCGCTATCCGTTCAGGATAAGTGAACTATCCAACACTGCAAAATATGCCTCGAATCGTACCAGCGATTAGCGTATTCAAACAAATAAAATCTTCAGCTTTATAACATTACCTACGTATAGATTAGTGAAACATTGAAAAATCGATATAAAAATAATATCAATTTCACAACGAAGTTGAACAGAAAAGTAACCTCTTCCTTGGTACTAAAATCTTAGTGTCCATTTATGACACATCCTAGTCATATACTTATTGATACTAAATTTACCGCAAACCCAAATCATAAATTCCATTTCACATCTCAATGTAATACACGAAATATTTCGTCTTATTCAAAGAAAACAAATACAAAAGCAGAGCGTAAAAACACATAACAAGAATAACTTGACGCTTTCCACACAAATTGGGCGCCTCTCCTTCTCTCATATTGGCAAATTACGTTGTCAATGCGGGCTTCTGCACAACATATTGGTATATCTATATGGAGTACGGATGCCGAGTATTTGTTACGGGAAAGTTTGCGAGTCAGAATAGGTATATGCAATGAGAATAAGTTCGCTTATTGGATTGGAAATAAAACTCTTTTTATAACTTACATCTTTTGTATGAGTTTTAGTATTTTTGGAAGTTGATTAAGATGGTAGGTACACGTGTATTGATTTCATAATATATTATTTTGGATACATAATACGTGCTATAATTATACCTATACAACTAATACCTAGAGCATAATTTTGTTTATTTTTTTGTGACCATATTATAACCGTAGTCGTGTTATTAGTTTAGTGTTAGTGCAATTGTTTAATTGATTTTTCTGTGTGTTTAAGCTGTGTCTATAATATCTGTTTATCAAATTGTATGTAAAGACAAAATTACTAAACAAATAAAAACTTTAAAAAATCCCCAGTGATTTCATTTTAATTATAACTGTACATTAATAGCATAAATTACTTCAGCTCAAAAGTACCTAAATAACTATCACAAACAAAAACTACAAATTTCTGAGCAACTAATTAAAACGCTTTGATGTTCACTTCAAAAATCCATTGAGTTTCCTTAGAATTTTAAAAGGAAATTTTCCTTGAAAACTTTCAATATGTAATTTCGTTCCGGTAGAGCGGAGAGCGGGCTGAATGTGTCCAAGTGAGGTGGAATTGGTCGGACTAAAATAACTGTCGAACGTGTCTTGAAACTGAGAAAGATTGTCCTTAAATAAAACAGCACTGGGGAATATGTTAATATTGGTTTTTAAAAGATTAAAGTACCTTTATCTAAGTATATTAAAAAAATAAACATGTAATATTCGATTTTTGCTTTTTTTGCATCGCATAGACTTCTATCTAATGATTTTTAAAATTTGAATGCCTTCTGTATGACTATACATGACAAAAATAAATCTTCCCACTTTGTCATTTACGTAGAAAGTACCTACAACAAAGGCTTTAGTTGTTAGAAAAAATCAGAAACTAAACAAAATCGAACATAACTTTTTGACATTAATATGTTACAACACCTTAAATTCATAACTAAAACAGGAGCAATCATTCTAATTTCCATAACATACAAGCTCACATTAAACTACCGAAGAATCCAAACACCAATAAAAAGCAATCGGAAAGACATAAAATAATCATATGCCGAAATTACCCTCGATTATGTCAAGAGCGATTTATTTATGACAATAAATGAAATAAAACTGTTGTTTAACATAAATAAAATCAAATTAAGACGTAATGACGATAAATTTTAATTATGCCTGTTTAGTTTTATTTGGGTCGTAAAAATTGTCACGGGGTCGTTGTTATTGTGTCCGAACAACGCGGGAACCGACACCTGTTTTTTACAGAGAGACAATTGCTGTCCTCTTCAACGAGTTTGAATAATGAGCATGCATTTTTAATTTTAATATTATGCTGTCTAGTATATCTGTACTTGTTAGATCATTTTATTAAGTTCATTTTTTAGCACTACTTGTTTCTTAAGTGTAGTAGGTACTAGTACAGTTAGGTACATAATGAAACCCAGTGTAAAATCCAAATACGGACGAGTCCTATTGTATAAAAATGTACCTATTAATTATTTATAAACTTACTTACGAACTACATTATCGATGACAAAAATTGATAGTATTATTCTCAAAATCATTTTTATGTGACATTTCTTAAATATGTTTCGCAGACTTTGAATAAATATCCAAATATTCTTATTTTTTAACTAACACACCTTAATCGGCTACTCTTCAAATACGGATCGCTGTGGTACCGTAGATATGTCAAATTGGAACGAATGGAATACGACGGTAATGGAACAAGTTAGATGAGAAGGGGCGAGGGGGTGTTCTATCATTCCCGCTTCGACGTAGAAAACTTAAGTCCCGACTTCATTTCACGTTGAACGGTTGACGCGCTTTAGAAACTCACTATTCTGAGAATTTACTTCAAATATAGTAGAAGGAAAATTAAGTTCAAAAGTAGATGGTAAATGGTGGTATATAAGAATGTTTTGTTAATTACTAAATATTAATTTGCATTATGTTGGAAACTACTAGCTTTGTGGAAAACGTCTAAACTTAGCAATACAATTTACATACTGCATGAAATTCAAAAACATTTATCGAATGCTACATCGCCTGCAACTAAGAATTTATTTTAAAACAATAAATATTGGATAGCAGAAGCTTTGTATTACTTTGAGATTATAATGAAAAGAACACCTATAAATTATTAGTGATGTGTTTTCATATACGTTAACTTTAAAATTTTGCCTTTAGGCTAAGAAATAAAATTACGATACACAAATATTTTTACAAATAAATAACTTGATGGTTTTAAAATAAACTTAAATTCAATAAGTTTACCTTTATATTAGTAATACGTATAACGATAATTGATTAACATTCAGTAAAAAGAAAAAGAAAACTTTTATTTTTAGTGTTTAATTTTCGTAAACGCTCGAACTTCATATCAGTCAACAACAATTCCAACTGGATTCCTTTTCTCTTGGTAAATTAATTCCCGAATTCTCCGCAGCACAGTAGCGCCAAATCCCTCTTTGAGGTTCCGAAGAGAGCCTTTTTGTCAGCGCCACCGGGCGGCGAACGGCTGAACCTTTTGAATCGTTTTTTTACGACCTACGCGCCGATTTGTGTGCGTGTCTCATCCGACGCACACTTACGCACCAAACAAGTTCGGTTTGCGCGTGTGTGAGCTTTATGTGCCTGTGTTACGATCCATGTACAAGGCTCTGACGTTGCGCCTGTATACTGAAGTTGGCTTTAGCTCAGATAGATGGCGCCAGCTACATCGAAATAAGAGCTTTTCTAATTAAACAGAAATGAGTACTCACCGACATCGTTGGCAGTCTGCCGTACTCACGCACATAGACATTCTTCAGGCTCCGTTCGAACAACAAATTTAGGCACACAAGGGCACAGTCGTAGTTTAATTAAAACCGTTAAAACGTGTTGGTCAGTGCGAGGTTACCTCATAACTGTGATAAATTACATGTACAGTTTTTTTCTAGCACAGCAAAAAACCGAGCTGCTTAGAAATGTGTGGCGAACTGCACTGGCTATTGTTTGGTCTGCCAATTTATATGGGCCGGTCACACTTGTGACTTTTATTGATGCATTACCGATAAAGAGAGCTATAATAGGCTTTATAGGCAGATTTGAATGGCTATACGTTGACCACCATTAAACTTCATACGTAAGGCATAGAAAGAGCGCGAAAAGAATCGCTCTATGAATATTTTCATACAGCCTTTGTACTTTGTATCTTCATTAAAAATTGTTTGCTTAATAACTAACTAAATAGGGATTTGCGTGTGCTAATTATTCGATTTAATAACCTAATTAGTCTCTTTTATCCTCCTTATACTACAATAATTTTCTCAACGCTAAAGATCAAGATCATCTCACAAAAGTTGCAACATTAAGAAACGATTTTTGATAATATCAAAGTATAGCATTGTTCTACGAAAATTAGGCGATAATTGTTTTTCTAGGATATCAAAATATTTAGTGATAGCAAAAATATATTTCGTTTTATTTGACTTTTTCATTAGAACAACCTGCACCCAACACCTTTATTTTAAATACCTACAAATTCACGTTAACAAGCATTTCCCAATCAATAATTAAGCACATGAATTTCGAATATTAAACAGCTTTTCAATCACGATAAGTCATCTCAAATGATTTCCATTAGATCTCTTGATTAGCTATTGAGAACAACAATGGTGGCTCTTATCGTAGCCGTTTATCGAATTTAATATGCATAGAAAGTCAGCCCGGCTTATCAGTACCAGGTTGTTCCATTTTGTTATCGCTGAGATTCTAGCTCGGTTACAGTATTGTAATGCGTATATGGCCTGTGGATTTATTACTGAATCTAGATTTTTTTTTAGTCTAGATTATGTAAACATTATATAGCAGGTTAATTAGGATATAACACTGAGAATATTGAAGTAGGTACATATGTTACGTTCTGCTATATATGCTATGTTCAATTTCTACTAATATTGGTAGGTAAGTATATCTTATTCATGTTTCTATCTATCTCGTTATAAGTAGGTAGATATGTTAAATTAAAGTTAGAATAATATTTTTGCGTATTTTGTTTCTTGAAAAATAAGTTATTGCTGAATGCAATGCAATGAAAATTGTAAATACATTTATGGTCTGGCTTGGCTTTATAAATATAATTTATATTATGCCATTATTTATGCATTGATTTTGCTATTGATTTAGGTAGAGTTGAAAATTTAATAGAAAATATAATAGCAATAATAGCATAATTTAAAGCCTTGAAAATTTATTTATTAGATTTGCTTAAATACCTATTTTTTTTTATTTTCTTTCTTTCTATCATTTAAATACTTAGATACTGATTTAACAAACACTGCTTTTGGTTTTTGTAGGTACTTACTTAATGAAAAACTTTAGGTGATATTTGTTTTTCTATTTTATCCTCTGTTATTCCTAAATTTTAAAAGTGTCTAGTCGAATGTCGAACTCTAATGTATCTTTACCATGCCAAGAATTAGAAATATAAGTAACATCATTTTGGTTAACCAACCTTATAAAATTAAAAGTAAAATTATACAAATTCCCTCTATACTGATTGCTAGTCCTGTCAACTATCTCTTTCTTTTGATAACTATATCACAAAGATCCATATTACCTGCCTAACTTCTTCAAATATCCGCCATTTTGAGTTTTGGATGACGTCATCGGTTTAGTATTTTATATCTGTCTAATCTGTCTATCTCTTTCATTCTATCTATAGAAAAATCTTGTTGAAAGACATCGGTAATACAATCACGCTTGAAGCTGACTAAAGCGAGATACTATAATATATTTATAGGAAGATATAGGTATATTACAAATAATATTTTTATTACAAAAATGAGAACGACTTTCATTACTCAAGCATAGTACAGAAACTACTCGTCAGATCTTTATGAAATTTATACGAAATAATGTTCAAAATATCTGCATCCTAACAAAAAATAATCATCAAAATCAGTTCATATAATTGTGAAATTCAAATCGGTCCATCCAAACTAAAGTTATGAAGGAACAAACATAAAAAACAAACAGACGAATTGAGTACCTCCTCCTTTTTGGAAGTCGGTCAAAAAGTAAATCATAACTATAACCTCCTTAGTTACGTTTCCTAGTCTATTATTTATCAGGTATGTAGTTCAATTAATGAACACGCTCAAACAAATTCGTTCTAATTTTCTTCCATGGCTGTAAATCATTTATTATTATATGATAAGGATGCACCACACTTGACAAAATGTCCTAGCTATTTTACTTTACCCTGGCTTACCAATTATTTAATCAATTTCTTAACAATACATACAACTATATTTTTACTAGCTGACTCGCGCAACTTCGTCTGCGCCGAAAAAAAAAATTAGGGGTGGACTACCCCTAACATTTAGGGGATGAAAAATAGATGTTGGCCGATTCTCATAGGTACCGGATAAGCACAAAAAATTTCATCAAAATCGGTCGAGCCGTTTCGGAGGAGTTCAAGTTCGAACACCGTGACACGACAATTTTATATATTAGAGAAGATTCCAAACACACATATATTTTAGATATTTTTATTCCTTCACTTCTCCTTTGTTCTTTAACACTAACAAAGCCACGGAAAGTAAGTCTATCGCTATGTGATTTTTCGAGTAATATAATGGTAAAATCATGCGTTTAGCTTTTAAAATTATCTGATTCAAACATGCGTTGAGTTTGAAGGTCAAGGTAAGCTTTATTACTATACAACTCACGAGTTTAAGACGAGAATGTAGGCGGGAATATTGAAATTATATTTATAAGCTTCCGTGTGTACTAAAGTATTCAGTTTTGTTAATTAATAGACAGAAATAATGTTTATTTTATTTTATCTTACAGATGAGTCAAATGGTCATTTATATTTAACATTAATGAGTTGTGAATAATGCTCATGGATTTGACAATATAAGCAAAGGAAATTCGTTTTATACCGTCTACTAATTGGGTCATATTGCAGACTATAATCGAAATAAAATGAATTAAGCATTTTTATTGTAATTCTTATTGAAATTAATCAAGCTCTCTATCTAAGCGTTAGATTCCGTAATAACTAAGTAATGTAAATTTAACATGGCTAAATATTTCAGTCCAATGTGGTTTACCCCTAACTCGTACAATGTAACAAAATAATGTTGCAAAAACAAGCATAAATAGGTCATAAGAGTGAACAGCGAAATTTATAAACCTCTTAAATTATGTTATCAAGAAAATATCTTTTAGAAATAGAAAGAGTTGTTGAATAGTTTTGCAACTTGAAACTTTATATTTTAGTTGTATAATATACAGGGTGTTAAAATCCGATGAAACAATACTTTCACAGCAAATAGTATACTTGATGTAGAAGCCATCCACCAAGTCTGGGTTTTCTAGGCATAATATATCATAAGTTATAACTAATCAAAACTAGTATAAATTTTCTATTAGTAGGTGATTATTATAGTACAGAACTCTAAAATTGCGATCGGATGCGCCTGTGTGCGTGAAAATAGCATATAGATATAGTACGCTAAATGTAGGTCAGAGTAGGGTTGTCAAAAATAATACAAAAAAATATTTTTTCAACTTTGTATGGGAAAATAAAGTAACTATCTCAGTTTCAAAAGTATGTGTATATGATTTGAAATGTGATATAGATTAAGCCCTTAAAGTATTGTTTCACCGGGCAACAACACCCTGTATATATGATACGCCTAATATTAAAGGTAAGTTAGTAACACTTACATATTAGGCACTTTGTAATGATTGTGCTATATTTGATAATATAGTTGAAGGTTTTCATGAACTAAGATTGCTTTGAATTAGGTATTTTCTTAGTGTAGTTACTTACAAAAATGATTATTTGGAAATTACTACAATATAATCACAGATTCAAAATACAATATTTTGCATTGATGGTTTACAAACAAACAATAAAACTATTAATCTCTACAATTAGACTAAACACAATGACATAACACATTAATGTGTAACCACATAGAGGTCATCGGAACCCGCGACCTCGCACCTCAGCTGATCGGCCGTTAAAACTTTACGGCCTATGACGTCACCAAGAGTTTTTTCTCAAAATGATTTACAGCCGGCCGTAAACCTCCACAATAACTGTACCGATTGTTTAACAGTTAACCGCAGTTAAACCCTTTCTAGGTAATGCGGTTCAATACGGTTTTTGCTCCAATTTCTTTAGTTCGAAGTTAATATTGTTATGCAATATGCAAAAAAGGGTTGTAATTCACGATAAACAATGATTCTTTTGTGGTACTAGACGATTTTGTAAGTTATTTTCTTCGGAATGTATTGTTGTACGTTAAACGTGCGCCGGCGATTTGTTGCAAGCGTAGGCCGTAAAATGTTAAATTCTATTTTAAATGACAGTGTGCGGAATGTAAAGCAAAATCAACAATACTGCAAACCTTATGAATATCAATGATGCTTGTACAAGTAATTTTAAGTTCTACTGTGAATAAGCTGTAAGTCTCTAAATAACTAGTGATTACTAGTGAATAAAAACTCAGTAATAAATTCATTATGTTCTTTAAATCAATTTTAATAGTTATTTAATTTAAGTAAGTTAATGAAACTTACATAAAATGACAAAATTACAGCTAGCAAACCTCAATTTTATGTATGTATATTTCATGTTGAGTAGCTTGGACGAAGATATGTTACATTACACTCACTTATTTACTATACCAAACATAACCAAAGATAATCTTATTCGTATGTATAATATGAATTAACTAGTTAAAATTTGTATATTATCGTAAGTTTTATTCTTCGCATCTCCATTTGTTAGTTATATACAAATTCCGGTTCGTGGCCGCCACTCCAGAACTTTTCGGCCCCATCGGCCATCTGTTCTTCGCACAATGTGTCCTGCCCATTGCCACTTCAAAGATAAGCGCAACGTTGGTAGACCCCCCACAAGATGGACCGACTATCTGGTCAAGATCGCGGGAGGTCACTGGATGCAGATGGCGCAGGACCGGTCGATGTGGCGAGGTTTGGGGGAGGCCTATGTCCAGCAGTGGACGTCTGTAGGCTGATGATGATACAAAGTCCGATCGAAAAATTTAGTGCGTGAAATATCATGTTATATAAACAAACTGAAAGTATACAATCGGCATACTCTAAAGTCAGCATATTTACTTGCAATCAGCATAGCCTTGGCACTATTGTCATTACATTATTTCATATTTAAGTTCTACGACTTATTAATTGGATTACTGATAAACAAAGAATTCATGACTTCTAATGAGTTCATTTCTTCAAACGGATTAGTGTTTAACGACATCCAACTCACTAATGAGCTAGATGTCGTATCAGCTGATATAGAGGGCATTCAACCCGCCGTAAATATTTTAATTGAAACACTATCGTAGAAAAAGGATAATATTGTACCAAGATTTTAATTAAGATTAAAAATTTGTTAGATTTAACATTTTTTGTATCTGATATTGGTGTGGTTTTCTCTTAACTATTTCTACCTACTATTAGAGATAGTTTCTTTTTATTTTCTGAAAGAAGTTCAAATAGTTAAGGATGTGGGCTAGGCTTTAATGAATATGAAACATAAAGTATATCAATGTCTATGACAAACTTTTTGAACCTGTCTTAAATGTTGATAGCAATAGTAAAAAGTGTTTTTAAAAATAATAGTAAATTACTAAAATAGTCACATGTAACAGAAAGAGATAGATATATGCATGAACACATGCTCTTCCTTTTAGAGTTATTCATTACTTACATAAGTGATTACCAAGGTTTCTCCACAACAACTAGTTTCAAACACGGAAAATCAATTACTAAAGTGAAATAGGTAGGATCAATTACCATCTCCATAAGTATTTTAAAGTTAAACTTAAAACATAACAAAATTAAATTACGGTATATTTAAAATGTACCTACATAAATTGGCTGTGACTTGTGAGCCAAAACAATAATATAGAGGGTAGCCAGAAATAAAAACATTAGAGGACGTTCAACTAAAACACAAGGGATGCAATTAGGCGCTCGTAGAAATTTTATACGAAAAACTCGTCTATAAAAAGCCCCAATTTACAAATAATAGATCGTAAAATATACTGTATTGTTGCAACAAAATATTGTATCGAAATTGTATGAATAAATAATGTACTGCGTTTTTATTCGTGTTTTCGTTGCCATATTCCTCCGAAACGGCTTGACCGATTTTGATGATTTTTTTTGTGCTTATCCGGTATCTATGAGAATCGGCCAACATCTAATTTTCATCCCCCTAAATGTTAGGGATAGTCCACTCCTAAATTTTTTTATGAAGTTACGCGGGGCAGCTAACATATTATGTAATTGACATAAATGGGTATAATACATGAAATTATGATGGTTTCCTTAAAGAAACTGGATAAAAAATTAGACTTCATTAATTGGTTCATTTAACTCAATAAAGCCATAGAAAAAACAAAAAATCTTTTGAATCAGACTAATTTAAGACGCCTTGTGCTAGCTATTTAATAGAAAAGCGAAGTAGACTATGTTCTGTTTTTTTTTTGGGTAGGCAACATTGACGTTTGATGTCTAGTATTTATCAGGAATAGAAACAGTTTTCTAATTATCAAAGATTTCATAAATAATTAGGAGATATTCTACAACATCTCTGAGATTCCAAGTTAATAAAACAACACTATTTCGAAATTTCAAATAAGGCTCCCCGTATTGTTTCGGGACGGCGCCGTTCAACGCTTGAAAAAGATTTTTTGTAGTGCTCCAAATATATATATGCATAGTGTTGTCTGGGCCCATAAATCATATACTCGTTACGATTTACGACGTCGGCCGAGCGTAGTACCGCGATTGGAGCTTTAATTTTAGGTCTTCATCCATTGATAGGCTAAGCGGGCGTATTTTTAGAGCACAAACATAATAAATTATAAAACGTGAAATGGTTACAACATGTTTTGATTTAAATAAAGAATGAGACGCATGGATGTGTTTTTAAAGGATTTTATATTTTCTTTCGAGGTGAACGTAGGAATATTGTACTCGACAATATTTACGCAGAATACAACTGTGTAGATATCATAGAAACTTAGATTTTTAATTTCGTATCAAGACTACTTAAAACCCAGCGTTTCTATAACAATGATCGCTTAAACAATCAAATTAACATTCTTCTTTTTTAAATCATTCTATAATTATTAAATTAGTAATATTAAAATCATTGAATTTTGGAATTTTAGTGTTGATTTTAAGTACGCTCCTAAAATTTTACGAATCCAAACGTGTTGACGGCGACACCCCATTAAACAGTCATTAAAATCATTAATGTCAATTTACACTCGATTATGGACCACTGAAAACATGACTTTACAATCGTAAGTATATAAAACGACAGTTAAGGCACAAAATGTATTCGAAAACATTTTGGATGTTTGAAAATAGAAGTTTCCAGAACACAGAAAATTTCTCCATACAATATTGTGGTGAAGAGAACTTTAACTGTCATGTTTTAATACTAATATATTTTTATATTAAATGGGGTTTTGAAATATGAATAGCTGTTGTTTATTTTTATTAATATTACCGATGAAGCGAGTTATAAAATTAAAACGCTGTTGACCTGTATTACTTTATTTTGTGGTAAGAATATTTTTCTAGCTAGAATAGAGTAATATTTAATTAATATATGGCGATGGTTTTGATTTAGAAATACACTATAGTTATTTTATTTCCCGCTGTTGAAAAACCAGTTCAAAACATTATCTATCTTCTTCAAAATAAAGTCATAAAATATGATATAAAATGAGTAAAAACTCTTAGTAAAAATTACCTCTAGTCCGTTCAATTTCATTCCCAAGAACTTTCTTCGCTCGCTCATGCAGTAAAACATGTACCTAATCGCTTTCAAGGGCTTTAAGCGGCCATGACCCGTCCTGAGTGCCGGTTGAAGGATATAACAGAACGATTGGATGCATAAGTACATTTTCATATGTGATAGAGATGAAAGAACAATGATTGTCTGTTCCAGGAATGGTTTTTCGAATGATTTATTTTAAACGATATACTCTAGAGTATAGTTTATCTAGGAAAATAAATATTTGATTTAAGGGTATTTTTATTGACAGCAAATTTAAATAATGAGGAAAGAGAAATGGAAGTGGTGACTGTAAAGTTCGGTTCATAAATTGGTAGGTGAATTACAAGTACGAGTATTGCGAGTTAAAATTTAGTCGGTGATACTTACTTAAAATTTTCACTCTTTCATCAGATTCTAATAAGTTAAAATGATAGAAAATGTATACCTTTTAATAATATTATTCTGTACCTATTCAACAAATCTTTTCTGTCTGCTGAACAGAATCTATAATTTAAAAGCATCGACGTTCTATGACCCTACTTTGTATTTCAATTCTGATATAAAATAGGATTGAGAAAATATTCACAAAGACGAATAAAGTCTAGATTTTTCTTTACAATATTATTCAAGGAGAATTATTCATTTTATACTTTAAAAGGTTGCTTTATTTTATATAATGAATCTTGAATGTTAGCCTTTAGCTTTATCCTCTGAATTGAACTTCGATAAATTATAGTCAATTTAAATTTGACGAAACGAAAAGAAATGCTAAGAAGAGACCAAGATAGGAATCACCGTGCCCAAGAGGGAGATAGACATACAAGTTAAAATGATCAACGCAGATATTTACTAAACAAAATTTTAAACAAACATAGTTACTGGTAACATATTTGCTTTTATTCTCTGGTTTCGTTTTAAGTCGTATTAAATCCTCTACTATAAACTCGAACTTAATTGTCTTTCATAATTCTAATGTTCATTTTATTTTCGGTTGAAATAATTTGTACATTATTACGAGTGTTAAAATAACATTACGTATATTTCTTTGAATTTGATAAAGAAATTGACTGAATCAAGTAAATTTCTGATAACATTCGTTTATCAACGAACATGTACCTACGTGTTCAAGCGGATGCTCTACTTTAGTTTATTATTCTCAGACTAGTTTAGGCCTTAGGTAATATTAAATAAGGATGGTTTTACCCTGCAGTTAAATGAGGGTGGGATAATGGGGTCATTTGACCGAAGCGAGGTGTAATGCGGGATATACGATACATACATGTATATGTGTGTTTTGAAAGTGTCAGAATATTGACAACGTATATTTGTGGACGGTGTTATACCTATACCTGCTAAGGATGAGATTATACCATCACATACTTTTAACAATTTCAGATTCAATTTAAATATCTACTTTTTTCGGTATACATATATGACACATTGGAATTATGTAAGTAAATAAAATAATCTAACAAATCGTTTTTATTAAGAAAAATGTTTCATGTTTACGTTATTAATATTACTATCGTGTAAAATAATCTGAGCTACGGCCTTCAATTGCCATGAAATTGTGATAAAGAAAATTCAACTAAACCTATATAAGCAACAAACCTATGGAATATTATATTTTAATATATTATATTTTATGTAGTAATCATATATTCATGAAATATATTACATGAATTGATACATAATGTACCAAGACATTCTCTATTTTCCATATTGGCTCGACCGTCATAACAACAAGGATCGGTCTATCTTAAACTTGTCTTATAAGTTAGTTACGTCATCCTACATGTACGGAGAACATTTTTGATAAAATATGAAACACATAGAAGTAGATAGGTAAAATTATAGGTATTTTTTTGCAAAATTTAATTGCAACCACTGTGAACTCTTCAAATGTAATCTAATGCTTACAAGGGTTGTCTGGAAGAGATCGCTCTTAGCGATAAGACCGCCCATTGCATGTATTCTTTGCTTTATTTTTTGTACGCGTTATTTTCTGTTTTTGTATGCAATAAAGTGTATTCATTCATTCATTCATTATTTAGTATTGTATCTGATACGCATTCGATTTGTTAAAGGTAAGACTTAAATGATGATATTTACCATAAGTGTAATTACTTTTCCTACCAGTCGATTTGTTTGATTGACATTACCAATGTTTTATTGCTTTTTCTTCAGTTTTTTTAGGTTTTCTGGGTAATGTGTATTTTCTAGGTACATTCAAAAATACGCTGTCGAAAAAATAAAAGTTAATAATTTAAGTTGTGCGATCTTTTTAACATTCCGCCTTAAATTGGAATTATTTTTCAGTTACATTAAATAATTGATAAATTACCTATTCACATGGAAACTCAATTTAAATATAATGAATATCTAAATACTAAGTTTATATAAATATTCATTTTGTTATCAACTCCACCTACTTAATAATATAATGGAAGTCGATCGTCGCTTATCGGACCACTTCTGTGCATAAATTAATTGCTTACATAAACATATAAATGAAAACTTTGTAATACGTGCCTGCTTTATACATATTTAAATAGTTTCAGGTCGAATTGGAATAGTTTTAACTACAGATAGGAGGAATTATTCATGATAAAATTGTAGGTATTTTGGTATGCCTACTGAAAATTAGATGTTAGTGAATAGGTACCAGGTAGGTGTAGATGAATTTAAATCAGATTTAGAGGTTTATGAGTGTATTTCAAACTTCATAAAGTTCTTCATTTAGTTGATTACGTTTGAATAAAGAAAGGTTTTAGTCAAAGATGAAAATATGTAAATCGAAACTGTTGCGGATACACTTCAAAAAAATGGAACGTGCTATTAAATCGGCAAACATTACGACGTAATCAACAGACACAGTTCATCGACTTAATTTCGTTTATAATAAACATCGTACATTCCCGAAATAAGTGCCAGTACATCGAGCCCACCTACATCAGTCATCGGTCAATTAGGCGGGCCTTCGCCGCAAACACGTCGTAAATAACTTCACACAAACACGGTTAATGAGCAAACACTACGAGTGAAGAGCTCTTCTACCCAATAAGGGCTGATCGGACGCTTGTCCCGATTGCGTGGACACTATTTGTAGTCTGTGTTTATTTTGGTCAATGGAACATCTTATTTACCTCAATCAAGCATGTTTGTTTGGATATCGTTCAGCTTTATACGAAAAAATGTAGCGGTTTTCATTAAATGCATCGATATTTCAGATGTAGGACGTAGCCTTTAGCATTAAATACAAGGTTCTTTACAAGGTTTTGTCAGATTACGTTGCGAAATAATTTTCAGCACAAATATTTACTACATTTTACAGACAATTCTTACATAAACTCAGTCGAAAGAGTTATTTACATCTAAATGTTAAGACTCAAGTTCTCACATAACGAAAATTAGAGATAAAATCCCAAGTATCGTAGTCTCCGAATAAAGTCCCAAACTCATCCAATCTTCTAAATTAGACAGAACAATTGTAAATACCATTTACATTCAAGTGTCTTTTAGAACTTTCTAGACGCATCGTCATGTTTGTACAAAAGCAACTGCAGAAAGTGCTCAACTTTAAAACGTTGGCCATTTCACAGAGAACTATTACGATAAGCCCTATTTTACAACGGAAACAAGTAAATTGAAGAGGGATGAGGGTCTTGGTATGCTGGCTGTGTATCTTCAAGAATATCTGTTGGACAAACACGCGGGGTGGGGTGCGCTCTGCGGTGGGGGCTGGGAGTGTTTACTACACTCAGGGGAGGTGAGAGGAGAAATGAAATTGGCAGATATTTCGGTGATGTGTCACACACGTGTAGGTAAAGCTTGGCTTGCAATGAAAGTTTTGCGAGGTTTTTCCACTTTCGACACGGCCGGAATAAAGTAAAAGCCGGATTGTGTGTACGTAGATACATTTTATATTTACGTTGGCATAAAGAACCCTTTCGCTATCTCCGCAAATATTGTTACGTGTACACAAGAAAAATAAAACAGAATAAATGAAAAGTAGGTATACCTATAATAATCTATGTACACAACCACACGTGGCCTTGATTTGAGCATGATGGCTACAATATCACACAACTTGTATTCCAAAAGAATACACTTTCATTCACTCTCTACGATCTTCGATCGCTTGTGTGTATTTGAAATAAATCTTATAGATAATTTAAAAAAGAAAATAAAGTGGAATCTACTTATTATTATCGTCGAAAATCACAGTTAAACTTTGAAATTTACTGTTTAACCGAACTATATCAAACAAAATGTGAGAGTTTAAAAAAAATGAATTCAACTTTAGTGAACATTGATAAATCAACATAAATTTTACTAGATAATAATAAATCCAGTCAACATTAAAAGAGATCACAGAAACACCAATAGTTTAGGTATGGTGCTTTTGAAATAACTTGAGAAAATAATTAAAATTATTCATGATAACTTCCACTCGGTATTTCACAGACACATCCCAAAAATGATGATTGCAAAACAAAAATAACGGAAATGTTATCCATGAAAATGTTAGTAGAAGTGATGTTTGTACAGCCACACGACAAAAACAGAAAATACGTACTTCGCAACAATGTTCGTGTTTTCGTGAAAGTCCGTTATGGTCGTGTTTGTTTGTCGAAAGAGATTGTTCTCCAACTTTCTGGAATATTCGATAAAATGTCGATAAAAACATGTATCCCAAGATCAGTGTTTGTAACTTTTGATATTGTTACTTACGTTGGTTATATACCTAGTTACAAACAAAATCGAAGTTTTATATTAATAATTACACTAGTTACATTGATGGCTTGGGTCCTAGACTCCGCCTGCAGTGGCCCTCTGTTTTTTATATTGTATTTTTAAATTTATTTTTTTGTACATGTTTTTTAAAAATATAATGTAAAAAATAAGCTAATAAATGGATATGGAAAATTACACTAGTTATAATGAAATGAAATTGTTCCCGTATTTAACTCACGCCTTCGATGCAATATACCTACATGCTTAATTTATTATTTTGTCAATGCCTCATGACCTCCTCCATTTTTTTATTTTATTTTATATTAATTTAATTTCAAATAAACTTATAAATAATATAAATGTTTTTTTCATAGAAACTTCTCAAGTAGATTACAAAAAATATAAAAAAAGAATTATCAAAATCAGTCCAACCGTTCACAAGTGATGGGGTGATCAAGAGAAATAGGGTTTTTTTATTTTATTACTCAATTATTATTTATTAATTTAACTAATCAGTTTAAAATTCTAAAATTCTAGAGCATTCCTTCCTTTCAAGCTTCATCCAAAGAAACTAATTGAAACCATTTATTCTAGTTTACGACATAGAGTCGACTGAAACGGAGAGAACTTTCAAGATACGTATGCGGTAATAAACGTGTAGGTATCAATGAATACAGCTGTCATACGAGAACAATATACCAATAACACTAAATATCTGAATGGGCATACGCGTCTGTACACGGGAGGTGTAATTTCAAAATACCAGCTCACAAAACGCTTTGACAATCAAATTGAATGCTCCACAGTTGAGGCTCATTTCCTTTTTGTTACGTAGAACGTTGTTCATTTACATAAATTTACCTATTGTTATTCTCAGTACGGCTTCCATCTCGCAAACGAATAAGATCCAACAATATTCGTAGATGACGAAATTTGACGAACGCGATAGGCTGTATCGGAAACGAGTTAGCGTGTCTTTTGTTTTGTTTTAGTGTCTCAGAGTAAATAATAACCCAGATGAATACAAATGAAGTAGGTACTGGATCTTTTGTATTGAAACTTGAAATTGGAATCTTAAGTCATACAGCTTGTGACTTGTAATGTTGCCATTTGTGTAAATTACAGAGTGGGTTTTTTTAAATTACACAAATAATCTATTCTAGCATGGGAAATTCTTAGTGAATATTTGGACATGTATAATGATAACTGTATTTTTAAATGATCTCCAAATATACCTATGCTTACTATCTTTGTCGGTTGAATAAAAATGATAATATTTTTCGTCGACAAAATCTGTACCAGGCAAACCGGTATCAGGAATAGTAAAAACAAATGATCCGAATAGAACGTAAGTAGAAAGTCAAGGGTAAAAATATAGGGCGTGGTCCAAATCTGAATTCATATCATGCCTTATCTGAACGTTTTCCGAACGGATAAATTCGAACGCGTACGAGAACGTGCATCTGCGGCCGAAGGATCTCATTTTCTTTATAACACCAATCTATTCGGTATCCAGCTATACGCTTTGTTTTAGGATTTATTAAAAGATACTCTGTGGATTTACTGAGAGTGTTCGTAATCAATTAATGTCTTAATCATGAGTACTACAGTTACATTTAATACAATGTAATAATATATTGTGTTTTTTTTAGTAAATCATGGTACTTCATTAATAGTCAAAATAACTTTTAGGACATTGTACTCGGTTTCACTGATAATTTTGTTACTTAAAGATATGTCGTATGTAGTGACATGCAAAGTCCTTTGACTTCACAGATGTCCATGAGAAACGGTAATCACATACGATCAGCTGGCCTGTTAGCTCGTCTACCTTATAAAAAACTTATTACTGCTTCGCTTTTAATCATTTTATACAGGAAGTATATTCCTCCTACTTTTTATACTATGTAGTTCGCTTACAAATGGTAAAATTAACATAAAATTCTTTTCACATGTGTCTTTTTTCATAAGATATTTACTTAATAAAGTACCGGAGATGAGTCGGAACACAATAGCACGTAGTGTAGGTATTTGCTAAGAAACATGGACAAGTTAATGAAAGACATTTGTATGTAACGGACTTGAGCAAGCTTCCTCTGGGGTCCGATAAACAATTCCGGCTGTTACGTGTCACAATGGCGATTGATGACCCTCTAACATTTAATTTAACTACAAAACATGTCAATTTAATGAAAAAAAAAACAATTGATAAATAGATTGTAAAACGTCGTAGAAAAACATTTTGGTGCTATTTTTCTAAATATACCAGATTTATACTGTTGCAATTATTTTAAGAAAATATAAAAATACATTTTGTACCTTAGTTTGACTATTTAAGTATGAGTGTCGTCGAGAGAAACAGCGTCTGTGGAAAAGCGATTTAAGACGTCGACAATTATATCAATAACCAGGGTTAAAGCAGGAATATAAAGACACTACACTTTCAATAATCGTTATGAATGTCAAATTATAAGGTATGCGATGCCACAGCAATAATCACCGAGAACATTCACATACCTATCCAAAAAGATATCAATACAACAAACTCTATGGCCATCGCTATCAAGATATGTATTAAGAGCCTGCAGTAATTCCAGTAGAAACGGCCGGTCCTAGCATTGCGCAGAGAGGTGGCTATTTGGCCCGAGTTCTCGGATACTTCTCCGCCTCCGTTTCAAATAAACCGGGCAAGGTTTTCAGGAGAACAGCATTTTAGTCTTACGTCGTAAAGGATCGTTGAACCGGTTGCGAAAACTCGACTTCTAAATTCAAATTTTTCTTCGCTACCGAGCAAAACATTACGACCTTTATCTGCATAAAGCGAGATGATTTTCGTTTTATACCGTTACGTTCCACTATTTTTACGTGAACGCTTCGCAATCGATTTCTTGGTTAATATACCTTGCTCCCGTCTGAGCTTGTATTTTTGTTAAAATAATAAGGATTTTCTTACAGTTTTTGATATTCAATAAGAAACAATCAAACACATCAAGTTTACAAACAAAAACACAAAAAAAGAAGGAATTCGTTGCATGTTAGATGCACTTACCACACATATGAGAAATGAGGAGCGTTTCACATCGGATTCTAGTGTTTAATTTTATTATCGAGTGTAACAAATCAGTTATCCATGTGTATTAATGTTATTTGGAATAATTA
Organism: Trilocha varians; assembly: GCA_030269945.2. Classification (NCBI taxonomy): domain Eukaryota; kingdom Metazoa; phylum Arthropoda; class Insecta; order Lepidoptera; family Bombycidae; genus Trilocha; species Trilocha varians. Next base: position 4,912,696 of record AP028259.1, read on the forward strand.
TTTTGTTAGCCTTAACCGCTTCCGAGAACAAAATTCCCACTCAAAGAGACAATAATTAAATATTGCAATGTGTATAGTAAATAGTAATATTATAATGAGTAAAGGAAATATTTCATTTGTGAATTAAATAACCCGTTCAATTTTCACAACATTAATTTAATATCATTCTACCGACAAAATGTATCTCACTTTATGTTCGCCGACTGATTAAAATATTACAATGTAAACCTGGCTCTTTGTCAAGCTACCATATTAAACAGTATTTTAATGTATTCATCTCTTAATTTAAGCCTCGTTATAAAGTGATTAAAAAACCGGTAGGTTTACTTAAATCAATTTAAATAATCGAATCGCATGAACATCAAATACTTCCATCAACATAAATGTTACTTTATAGCATAGTATGACGACAATTGAGAAACCGCTGACAAACTAAGCAATATAATAATTTGGAAGGCGTCATATAATTTGGCCGCATAAATCTCGTAGAGTTTTTCTTGTGGGCAAATCTCTGAAGTTTCCGAGCTAAAGCATTGTGAATAGACCCGTAAAACAACGAACAACCATTCATTTAAGGTTCTCCAAGTTACGTCAGCGGCTTATGAATAAAGAGGGGTCGGCGCCGGAAAAATGAGGGGGTTATTCAAAAGGAAAAAGTTTTTTCTTTGCGTAAAAAAGGACGACTAAGCGCCAGATTATCGTCCATTCGCCGACAAGAGTTTTGTGGAACTGGTGGCCGAGTTATACGAACAAGCTTTTTATTATCGCTTACTGAAAACGTTAGGGGAAAATTTCCGGATAAGAAAAAACAATTATCGACAGGCCTTTTGGGCAGTGCACTTACGCTTCATTTAAACAAAACCACGACGAAAATTTTAAGTAGGCAAGTATGGAGTCGTTTCCTGGTGTGGCGTGAGTGTTCGTTTTATAAATATTGATGTTGTCTTGCGGCGCCAACGCTATTTGGTTATGTGACTTCATTATCCATCAACTAAAAGGTTTTGCCTATAAACGTTTACACGATGTTTTGTACGGTGAATTAAAATTTCAAAAACGGTTAACAGTTTTTTATTTACAGTCCCTCATAGAGTTAAATGTATGGTCCACCTGCACCACCCACATGCTTTTACAAACTGCTCATAATTACAATATTAGGTGGTGTTATAAATAAGCGATTTCCGTCGTGTTAAGGTGTGGTTCTCAGGCCCAGGGTCGGGGCGGATGGTTTTATAATTATTTTGGTACATGTGGCCGGCGATTCGTTCCAGAACATTACCGGGTCCCGGAGAGCCTGTACGAAATCCCGGGCGGGTAACGAGATCTCCGGCTCAGCGTGAAATTGTGAAATTACCGGGATGAGTATAGACTAAGTCTGTCACGACGATATATTTTATGATTAAAGAAAATTTAGGTAGGTACGTTATCTACGTAATTAAAAATAAATCCTGCTAAAACTAATAGTCTTTTCAAGGCCGTTAAGTTTGGAGAATATTTTCAAATAAAAATTGTTTGATAATTTACATCTAAACTTATAATGTTCACTACAATCAACATTAAAATAATCTCACGAAACTTAATTTACTAATTTAATTAAATTTAACTCCGTTAATTACAACTAATTCACGAAGACTAATCTACGCCAAGAAAGACCTTAACATCCTAAAACTAATTAAGTCGAGTAATCTGAATAGATTCTGTGATTACGTAAGTACTCGCTGAAACTTCCAAGATAATTCCTAAGGCCATCGTCAATGTACTGAGAAAATTTACCTCGAGATAAAAGAAAATGTCTTTAACTCCGGAACATCAAGGAACAAAATCATCTCAAAGATAAAATCGTGCCGCGGTCCTTTAGGTAAATTACCTATAAAATTAAGCAACCTTTTTCTTCATTTATTTTTGTTTACTAAGATTTTCTTCTATAACTACTACAAACTCATATAAAACAAAAATATCTATGTGAATTTCAATTATTAATTGTTTTATTTAAGAACCTAACTAAATTATTTTAAACAAAGTAGGTATCGAATCCTAAAGGAAGATTTAGAGGTAGGTATAATTATAAAATAAAATCAGAACTACATTTATGGCAATCATTTAGTAAATAGTTTTCTTCAAATGAGGCTTGAGAGGCCTTAGAGAACCACGAACTACGACTTGCAGGTAGATACCAATTAGTGTCTTCTTTCATACGAGAGGTCTATGAGCACCGGTAACTACTTAAGATCAGGTGTTCTATTAGTTGGTCTGCCTATAAGGTAATAAAAGCGTAAAAAGACTCTTTAATAAATGTGGATAACATTAATAACATTGTAGGATCCTTGACTTAATAGAGACTTGAAAGAGAAAATTACGGTAGTCTTATTATTATACACTTCTATCAAAAAAACGTAAGTAACAATGTGAACCAGGAAACTGAATAGTAATATTTATCTTCATCGTTTTAAGTCACATAAAACTTGACTATTTAAAGCTGTAACGTCAAAGTTTTAATGAAATCGTTGAGGAAACACGCTTCTAATTAAAGCCACTATCTTAAACTATTCGATGTAGTGAGTTCATAAAAATTTAGGATCTTAATTAAGTTTAATGCTGTAATTTGTTTTGTAAATTGTTATGAGACAAATTTCAGTATTTTGTAATAGAATACGAGTATTACCTTGTTTAACAAAATATAGTAAAATAAATTGTAAATACCTACTTAGTTCTTGACTTAAGAAATTATGATATCAAAAAATAAATTAATCGGATTGTATAAAAGTATTATACTTACGGTTTAGTTACGATTATTGTAGCATTAAAACTGTACGAAAATAATTGACGCATTCAATTAAATTTCCGAATAGACTTTTAATATAGCATCATCTTTAACATTTACCGAGTTTATTTTATCGGGGCATATCAAAGGCCTTTAACAAGAGAGAGACGGCCTTATCAAAATTCAATATCTTTATTTTGTGTTGGAAAAGGACGCTACACTCATAGCTCGACTAATCTCGATGGAACAATGTTGCGTCTCAATCCAAAACAATTTCATCAGAAAGGTCCCAAGCGACAGCTGCCGTCGCACGATAATAAATTTTACTGCCTCGTTATAAGGGTTAATGTGTGTCGTACGTTTTTGGACGTATGTCGTTTTCTGTTGTCGAGCGAGACCTCATTCCGTATAAGCTGCTCCTTACAATGTAGGAGTCAGCATTCATCGGAGCCGAAATGCCGTTGGGCTAAACATTGTGAGAATGGTTCTTACATGTCGTAATTATGGCGCTAATACTGTTGATAAAAAATTTAATTCCGCTAATGAACACTGAAGACCACCCAATGAGGCTTACCGGTTTTAACTTGGATCGCTTTTTATTTATGATCTATCTATATTATTATGATTACTGTATTATGATTGACATTTTTGTAGGATGTCTAGTTTTATGCTTAATTTATGTTGTAGGTACTTCAATTGTCGTTGTCTAGAATAATTTCAAAAAGTGATTTAAGTTTTTAAATTATTTCATTACTTTAGTTTTTCTTTTTTTTTTAATATTACATTATTGTTTGTATTATGTACAATAAGAAAAAAAAATCATAACAAAGCAAAAACAAATTGTTTGAATTTCAAAACATTATTTAAATAAAAAATTGAAGTTGAAAGTACAATCGCAGACAAAACTCATAGCCACATTCGGCATGCGGGATAAGTTGAATAAATCAACCCGTACGTTGGTCTCGTCCCGCCCCTCAGCTCGTTTTCAAAATGGCGGACTCTATCACAACAGCTGAGCATCGCTCTTTTACTTTTTGTTTGCTCCAGCAAAACATTCGAGCCATTTTGTCTTGCCCGTTTTTTCTTTAGATTCTTTGTCGTCAGAAAAAGATTTCGGGCTGAATTAAGTCGAAGCAATTTGAATGTATGTGCGTGACATGTAACTGGAATGCTTTCCTGCTTTTGATGGCTTGTTTTGTTGGTTGGTTTTTCCTGTAAGTACGATTTGGAATGTTTCCAAGTATCAAAAATAATTCGGATATACTCTGTTTAATTAAATCCAGTGGTATGCAGAATTTAGACAATGTTAAAATTTTAAGAAAATAATAATCTTCCATGTGTGAGTAAAAGTGAATAGGTAATAATATGAATCCTAAGTATTTAAGTTCACAGACTTATTTTATGATTATATTTTTGTGCTATTATGCTAAAATGCTTTTAAACTAGAAAGTACATCGATACATTTAAGGCGCCCACCAGGCTATCTAGCTTTATAACCTCGTTAATCTTCTGAAAGGATAATATTTGACTCTGTACTCTGTACAAGTTGCCTTGTTCCATCTTTATGATATTAGGTTAAGTTCGCTCCGAAAGGATTAAGGCGGCTCTTAATTCATCGCTCCCGGGCTGAAATAAATTTAACGTTTTGAGAGGCTTATGAAGAAAAACTCGAGATGTACGCGCGGGTAAGCGCTCTCTAAATTTAACGCACTCCCGGTAATATCTGTGAGGGAATAAGAGCGCTGTACAAAAAGTGAAGATCATAAACCAGCATTAAAACGTTGCAAATATTGAATGCGAGTGTACCCAATCCTGTTTATCATGCGGACTTAAACCAAGAATCTTACTTTGCGTAAACATTTCAGACCACCACACCGATTTATGTTAGGATTAGTCTCTCAAGTCTCTCAACAACTCCAAATTCAGTTGCATTTATACACTTTAAACGCCAACATTTTAATTGTCGAGAATCCTCGCTAGCTCCAAAATTATTCGGCTATAAATATATCGTATCGCATGTAATGTACGTATACAGCCTTCACAACGTAGATATACAGAGTAATTGGAACGTATCTCTCGATATTTTATTTTCCGCCTCAATTTTATTTTATTTCCGTAGCGCGGAATGCCTCTAGCTGAATGGATGGTAATTGTAGGCTACGTGGCGAAGGGTTCGCTTCAGGGAATAATTGTGCGAAAATAGCGGAGCCTCTGGGAGTGTTTAATGCCAGGCCATGTCGAGCGGCATTTAACTGGGCCTGCGCGTTATGCTTAATGCTGGACCAAGGACGAAAATTATCTCCGTAACGAGTTTCGTAAAAGCAGCGATGGGAACTAATGACGCTATTGGGCCCTCCGACTTGTTGTGTGAATATTTTTATTGCACATAACTTTAATTTTGCGAGGCGATTAACTTTAATGACAATGTTAGGTTAGCGAGCGTCTACAGAGAAAGTCAGGGTACTTGTGATAAAAGCGGTACTTTATATCATCTATGTTAAGGGTTATGTAAGAGCGTACTCACCGTTCGCTGGAGGCTTCAGGTATCTCGCTAGATTCGAACTTCGTATACACTGCACACAACTGAATATTTAAAATAATGAAAAGCCCGGACAAAAGTTGGGGCGTTCCCTTTTTAAAAATGCACTGCACTGGGGTTTACTGCGGCCGTGCAGGTTGGTCGGACAGGAATTCTTGGAAGCAAGATAACAGTCTCATAAAGGAGGTGGTTCCTCAAACAGACCACTTGGAAATAAACATCGGCCAAAATACAACGACGAATGAAACATAAAATGTATTAAATTCTCACAGAAATTCAAATATAAAGACAGAGATAAAACTCAAGGTTCATGTTGCATTTAATTAAATAGAAAAAAAAACAAGATCTCAAACAGAAAATCTCTTCGAAACGATATTTAAATTATCATATTGATGACTTTTACATAATTTATAAACTATTCTTGATATTTTTCTGGTATTATTCCGAAAAGTCGATATGTCTAATTTAATTTAATATTTAAAATCTTTGTCAATATTTGATATAACTTATTGCATTTCATCAAAGTTCATTCAATAAAATTAAACTCTTATAGTTTAACTGAATCTTAATAACAGATATATTTATGAACTGTATATCCATCTTATAATTTTAAATTAAGTATTAAATTCTAATAATTAAGTACTTAATTTAAATTACCTAAAAGTACAGATATTCTGCTCAGATAAGATCTAAATAATCAACAATAAATCTGCAGAGCGTTTAATCACAATACACCTAACTAATTAGTATAAATTACCGGTGTTCTTAATTGGGTCAAAAAACCTATTTTCATCAGGGACATAAACCGAGGTCCATCTAATTAATTCTAATTAGTCCGTGGTACTATTGTCTATGGGAAGGAAGGAGGGAGGCATCGGAAAATCGTCGACGTTTCGAAACGTTAATTCGATTTGGCCCCGAGTCGGGCTCAGTTCTACGCTCCATTTGAATAATTTTGTCGTTGATTCGAACTAAAAAAGTTTTATAGAGTTAGATTACGCTGCGTATATTACGACGTGTTTTGATGCTTGTAGGTACTCTCGAAAGTTGGTTGGAAGTTCGAAGTGCCTTATTGATGTAGACGGAAAAATTTCTTACAAAGATTCGAAATTGAGCAAGAGACTATTCACATATTAATACGGTACCTATTGATGAAAGACTGAAGCTAAAATACTACATAGATATAATCATATGCTTTATCGATCCAAAAAAAAAAAGATATAAATAAGCCAATTTGTTAAAACTCAGATAAACTTTAATTAACAAAAACTATAAATATAACCAAACTACATGTATAACTTTTGTTTTATTAACCTAACTTATTTACTTATAATATAAACGAAAAAACAAAAAAGAACAAATACATTTCCAATTACCTCAAAGGTTATTTTGACTTCAAATTCTCATCGTACCTTCATAACTTGTATATTATTTGCACTCATACAAACACAGTAGAAACAAAGTTTCAAAAAACCCTGCTGGTATTGAAATCTTACCACCAAACGAGTGTGGTTTCCATTAATTTTGCATTATTTTAAATAATTGGAACTGATCGCCATTTCGATGCTAATTCAACTGTTTTGGTCCACAAATACCTATTCATTTCAAACTCACCCTCTTTTTGGGTTTGTAAATGATTATAATGATGTCGTTCAGATATTATTATTCTTTACAATGTAGTTTTAAGATGAGGTTGGTTTGTATGTGTGTGTTAGATTTGTTGATTGTTTTTATCGAATAACATAATAATATGTATTTGATTCAGAAATTTGTTCCATACATGCAAAATTTTACCTGTTTGATGTATTGAGATAATTTATGTAGTATAATATTAGTTTGTTTCTTCTCCTATCTACTGTCTGATATGGAACCGGCATGTGCCGACAAACATTAAAATATTTCTACGTATTAGTGTTATTTTAAATGTAATAAATAAAACAAGATTCTTTGTAGATTAAAATAAGCTAAGAGGAATTTTGCATTTGAAATTCAGGTTGTTAGCAACAAACGAATAGTTAATTTTCACACGTCTCTTGTGATTTTTAAATATTTATGATCAATAAATACTATTTAATAAAACTATTATTGTAAATTTAATCCAGATTAAATACACTTTCACAGTTATAAAATATGATCTTGTTGTAAATTAAACTGTCAGGATATCATTAACAGTATACATTTGGGGCATCATATTATATTAAGTTTATATGAAACTAGTAGTCATTCTCATATCCTAGTCTGTAGGTATTTAGCAATATTTTCATGCCTACTAAAACCTACTAAACCTACTAAAATATTCAAATGTGTAAGGCTAAAGTTCTATATAAAAAAGAATACATAGGTAAAACATAACCTCAAAAAAACAATGATTTTAACAGAGGAACTTAAATGAAGGTATGTCCAACCTATGAGAACCTTTGATCAAACGCTTAAAATTCAGAAGATGCCATACACTACAGGTACCCGTCACTGTGAATTAAAATGAGATCCGTTAACGAATAATGATTAGATCCAGCGCAACGGGACGCTTCCTAACATATCGATGAAATAAGAAATCAACGGAACGAATTAAGCTATAAATTGAAATTTCTATACAATTCAAACGTATATTTTTTCAAATTAAAAGAAAAAGTATTGCTTCAAGGTTAGTATAAAATAAAAACATTCTTTATTGAAATGTTTGTTATAAAAATACGTCACTTTTCTATATGTCTGTTTAAATCGTTTTTCAGTAAATGAACATTTACACTATTATCGCAGAAACTACGAGACAATTATTTATTTGTTTTAGATAATTGACTAGCCAAGATGTTATTTTATATTATGCTACGATCAATACGAGCGTCGAGATCGTTAAAATCTAAATATTGAAAACAAATTACCTATTAGCTATGATTTCGATATCAGTCATCGTGTTACACAGATAAAAAATATTTGAAAAATTTCGCCGAGATATTCGAAATGTTTACATGTTTAACTGAAACATAGCGAGACTGAAACATTTCAGTGCAAACTTGTTTTCAGACGTTTATCTTCGAGTGAAACATCTTGCGCTGATGGAAATGAACATTTTATGAAAATGCGTATTAAATTTATCTTAACAAGACGGATATGAATTGTATTTGAGATAGCAGATAGGAATTGAGCAGGCGTCGACAGCGATTGATATACGGCGGGCAAACGCGTGCCGACTCACAAGTACATACTAGCTTGTGTTGAGGCGGTTGGTACAGAGGAGAAGCGATGAGCGATTTAAAATAAGATCGACACTCTCATTCAAATTCTAAGAGGCTAAGAAACACAAATAAGAGTTAGTGACATGGTAATCTCTAAATAATAATATGTTATATTAACGATAGTAACTTCGATTGGGTGTAGAAGTCTGGAAATCGGCTGTTTTTTTAGTGTAAATGCAGATATATTATGGACATTCGGTATCGTCTTGGTAAATGGTTTCCATCACTCGTGAAACTCTGTAACGTCTAAAACACTACGAGGCGACTACCTTTAATTTATCATCGATCATCGATCTCAGTATCCCCCGTTTACAACAGACATACAGTCCCCTAGAGAGGTTAGTTTACATTTATTTATTGAAAACTTTATCCAGTAGTAATTAATTCAAGTAGGTACTAGAAAATTCGGAAAGTCGTACCAGAAAATACGTATGACATTCAATAACAAAAATGTACCTATAGTATGCTGAGCTTCTCAAGTAGATACCGATTTGTAGCTATCTTAAACAGTCCATTCCCGGGATTTTCGGGATTGATAAACTGTTTAAGAAACGAATCAAAACACGATTTTTGTAAAGAAAAATACCAAAATTAATTATTACAGTTGCAGGTTTGGTATGGTAAGTTTGCTTTTTCAAATTATGTAACCCAATAGATAATTATGATTATTCGCGAGTAATCATACTTTTCACTGCTCCGGTAATACCTAAAGCATTAAGCCGGTTAGTCGTAACAACAATATAATGCACATTGCTTCTCTAAAATTGTTTTTAGATAATTCTTTACACAAAACCAATAATTTTAATTTATTTTCTTGCGTTTGCTCTTTAGTTTAAGTGATTAGTATATTATAGCTATTGGGGATAGTCGAATATCCCATTAAAAATGCATCGGATTTTTCATACCTTACATTTTAAAGCGTTAATTTTAAGCCTTCTATCTTGGTTTCTCGTTATCTTATGCAAGGAAACAGTCAAAATCTTCTATTAGGACAATGATAAATAGCTAATTTATCGCTTTGAAACTTTGCAGCAATATTCAAGAACTCAGTCACACTTTGATAATGTATGTAGGTAAGTATAATATTATTATACACCACAACACTAGACGATGTGCTCCGAAATGGTTAAAATGGAACGATTGATAACTTGGAAAATTTTACAATTATTTTACAAACAAGCGAAGTGCCTTTAGAGACTTTATAAAATCAACTTAGATTCTTATTTAGTACAAAATTGTGATAAGTGGAAAAAATATTTTTAATTTTTTATCAATGATTGGATGCCGGGATTACTCGTCCTCAATCCCGAAATCCCGGGATCGCATAAGTTCCCCGAGATTGGATTCCCTAATCATGCTATGTGAGCACAGAAAATGACAAAAAATAAAGAAAATAATCATTTAGATTCTAAAAATATTTTCGCTATAATATTATGACTTGTACCACAAGCTAAACCTACCTCGTCATACGTGGAATTTTTACGTAACCGTCTCTAGTGTGCTTCTTTGTGCAGCCTACGCTCGATTGAAATTTATTTAAAAAGCTCCTGAGACTTGTATTATTTCTTATGGCTAAATTATTTATATATTTTGTATGCAACACTGACACTTCCACTAAAAATATATTTTAAGAATTGAATTTCAAAACTTGATTTAAATTTGGTCAATAAGTTTGTTAACATTTAAACGGTGTCCTCACTTCTTCGAATCTGATAATAATAAGAATCGATTTACACAATTCGAGTAAAGAGTTTTTTAGCGCTTCTGTTAAAAGTATAATCAACTTAAAAACATCATTAAGAAACAAATCAACGAAAAATACGATCGAGCGATTGCCAAGATATATAAACAGATTCGTTTAGTTAAGAACACAGATTACAATCGTAATTCTTAGTATTCGTATTTTGTTGGCACTCAGACTAAGATACTTAATGTGCAGAAGTACAACACAAAAAGGGTGCTTGAAATACACATATATTGATTTCAGAGATATGAGGTACTTTTTCCATTTTAGAAAAAAATAATTGGAGGATAAGACGAAGTGTTAGGACTACACTATAGGCAGAGAGCTAAAGTTTAAGTACACATCACATCTAGATCAAAAAGGACTTCTAAATTGGCCAAATCGAATCACCATCACATTTCCGAACCCAAAAACTATCAACCAATAAAATAGTTTTGAAAATATCTCAAACATTCGACGCTAAATCATAATTTGTAAACAGTGCTACGATGATGTTTTAAGAAATGTTTTTTGAGACTCCATTTATAACTTCTGTTTAATATTAGTGTTTTGTACTCAGACTGCATTTGGCTTTAGGGAGGAGATTCGCTATCGTTCGTCACGTATCGGTACGTTGGTCGCAGCGTCGCCGCCGCCAATCTAAATAATTGACCGCTGCCCGCCCGACTCTGCAAGTACGAACAATAATGGAATAGAGACGTTGTTAAATTTTAAAACATTATCTAACTATGATTAAATTTCTTAAAGGAATTGGATATTATTTATTCGTAAAGTAATTTTGTGTAGTGATGTTAGCTCTACGATTTTTTGCTGATTTCGAAAAGTGTTTATTATATTTTTAATAACTATCACTGTTATATCCTTACTAACTTGTAAACTAATTCTTGAAAACAGTAATTATCTATTACATTCGTGTTAAAGGTAGATCAAATTTATTTTTGTTTTTTTTTTTATTATTTTATTACAAATTCAAGAATGTATTGTTGTTTCTTTATTGCTTATGTAGGCAAAAGTCGAACCCTTTGTCAAATATTGATTATCTATTAGTTAAATTCTCAGAAAAAATGGAATTGTTACACAAAGAATAACGACTCTATTCGTCTTCGTTTTCTTATATAACAGTAAAGGGTGGAAATAAGAAGTAAAAAGAGGAAAAAGTGTATTATTAGTCTTTTACCGAAATGGAATTGGAACATTTCGTGTAGAAAATTCCAGAAAATATTCTCTTCGCTTTACTTAGCGAGGGCAGCCATCATCATCTCATACTTTTACCTACAGAACTTAATAATATTTTCAGAGAGAAAATATAAAATATTTACGTAGCTCTGTTTTATCTGCGTGCGCAGTCTTTTAACCCTTATTAACAAAAATAGTACCGATTATATTATGTAGAAAAATTTAAGCAAGCATCTGCTAACTTGAAAATTCACTTTACATATTTTAACAAAGAAACAAAGACGCTTTTATATCTATTTTATGAGAATATTAACTAACGTTAGAGAATAGCAGATGTATATATATAATAATATATCGACCTAGCTCAATAGTCCTGATCAAAGTTAACCAATTTAATTTTATCATAATCACGCATAACTGAACATAATAAATATTTTATGACGTAACAAAGCCGTTAAAATGAGCCAATCCTTGTCGGCTATTTTGAAAATCGAACTGTCAAACGTCGATGTAATGAAGACCTTTCGTTATATATTTTTATGTTTTCTTTGACGATGCCGCCAAGACGAATGAGGCAAAGGTAAAATAATAGACAGGCAGTGGCTGGGGGCAGGCTTCATTGTATAGCTATCCTGAGGGAGAAGTTACGACCGCGACAGGTGTGATGCCGAATTAACTTCTTATATAAAGTCGCTTTTTATACAACACCGACACCTTAATGAGACCGAGGGATCAAGGTAATGAAACGCGAGCTGTCTCACAGTTTTCTTCCGACCTCTTTTCCCAGGTTAATTAAGATGTTTTTGAGGATTAGGAGTTGATTTCTCAATATATATTCTAGTCGTTCGAGATTATTACGATTCGGACATTAATATGCGTGGATAAAACGATAACGGCTTCCATCGACCAACCTGCACGGGTATTTCAACATACGCCACCGTAGATACCTGTAACAAAAATGTACGCCGTTAAAATACCGAACCATCGAATCGACGTCAATTTAAATTTAGAAAAAAAAATCAATGTCGCAGTAAAGTTTGATAAATGCACAAATTCGAATGCGCCCGGAACATGTTCTTTTTTGAATATGACAGTTTCGTCTGGCCCGTTATCTGTTGGTCGTCGACCTTTACATTCTGATTTCTAAATGAACATGTGGGGAGTGCACTGATGAAATTACCAGTCGTGTAGAAATATGAATTGTCATGAACATGTCTCGTTCAATCAAGACAGCGGATGCGTTATAGGCGGTGTCAATGACCTACTGAAACATAATATACCTACTCTAAGTATACTTGTGCGCTATCAATATTCAAGATATTGCAATGAATGACAAGGGTATGTATACCTTAATGCGACAGAGCGCTTTACTTTACACAGCAGTAGGCGTTAAGCACCTGCGCATACCGATCTAGGTAATCGCCAATGAGAATCGGAATGACTAGTGCCTTACATTGTAGGGAACATTATTCAAAGAGTTAAATGATCGTAGTACGAAATTGCATATCAAGAGATTTAAGTTATTTCGTTCGAAGTCTAATAGTATCCATCCTGAGTTGTGATAATCTTTTTAAACCATTTCATTAGTTATTTAAAACTGGAAGTAGCTTTTTTTTAAACCGTTTTAATTTGTATTTTTTTATTGGGTATAGTCTTTTTGTTTATCATTATGAGAACTTCAATGGCAGTTATTAATCAGCCATCAATAGAATCATAGTACCTACGTTTGAAAACACGTAAATTAAACTTTGGACTTGCATAAAATCATTGCACGATCGTCAACATCAATACGTTACATTAATGAATTTATTACAAAAATATTGGTCATAAAATGAAATGTCGTAAAATTTAATTGAACTGCAACGAATGTCATCGAGACTATTAAATGTCAATTTGTCGAGGCGCCATCTGTAGGTGCGATTTTTTATGACTCGATTTTAAATTGGAAATTATTAGACAAATTGTTATGTTATGTTATAGACGGAGATGTTTATCTGAAACGGGAATAGAAATATTTCTTACTGAGCTGTTATATTTCGTACTGATTATGTTTAAAAGTAATGATATTATTTTCTTCATGTATTTTACTATTACAATATACATCAGAAGGTATACATCTGTATTTAGGTATCTGGTAGGTGACAGAACCTAATTATATATTTTCTCTAATCCTTTTACTTTTTAAATATTTATCTTAGTTTAGTTACTCAAATAATATATTTAAAAAAAAACTTGAGAGGTGACATGGGACACCCGAATAGAACGAAGTTCCTTTCGATTAAAAGATATCTTATTTTTTTTTCCTAACGTAACGCGCGATAAGGAACGTGTTTTAAAAGATTTTGATCACAGCGCCATCTACCGATAATCATAGATAGATAGATAGAAAATTCTTTATTGCACACGAAAATAAATGTACATGGGCGAACTTAATGCTAAACAGCATTATCTTAAACAAAAAAAGTGTCGTGACAACTTTTCGTAAGAATTTTTTCCGTCTAGCCCCCTTTCACAACGCGCGATAAGGAACTTCGTTCCAAAAACTTTATTTTAACATAGGGTGATGCATGCAGAATCTTAACATTTTAAAGTAATCTACCACTTTTAAATGAAAAATATATAATGAAAGTTCGGAATGGTAACTGCTCGATTTGAATACATTCTGTACTGACATGTAACTGTTGTTAACAATACACTTTTCTACTTAATATTCCACCCACATTCGAATGTATATGAAAATAAATAAAGAACTATATAATATGTCCATTTCTAAGCAAACGTATATGGTTACATATCTAATACTATATGGTTATAGTGTTGATGTGTGAAATGTTAACGGTTTTACAACTGCAAGTTCATTTTATTAAATAAAAATAAAATAAAAATATATCACAGCGATCAATTTAAGTCAATTTTCTTTATTCACAAATAAGGATTATGTTAATATTTTATGTTTACTTTATATTTACCCACTTTACTAAACAGAACTCTTTATTGAAACATCATAAATACAAAAAATAATATTAGAAAATATTAAATTTTTCAATAAACTGAGCTCAGTTGATAAGCTTATCAAAGGGCGATTTTATATCTTAAAGCGTTATATATTATAGCCTTGTATCACAGTAATTATCACAAAATATTTATTTAGTAACGATTTTAATTTTAAAAATTATTTTTCACGGGTCTCTTGGACTCACAACTTTCTAAAGAGTGTCAAGTTACAATAACAATGTTATCTTAAAGTTTATGTATTAATTACAATCTTAACTCGAAGCTTTTACCGAAAATGGTATCTTTAAGTTAATCCTGCAATCAGGTTAAACAATTAAAACTGTATTTCGAAATTCAAAATGATTTCAATTACTGTGAAAGTAGCATAATTAAACTTTAAATTTAAGTACACATAGCAATTCAAATTAAGAAAAATGAGGTTAGTGCTTTTAGCCAAATCTTTTAAAAATCAAAACCTCATTCCAAATTCTGTTATATCTGTCAAAAGTATATAGTAATATTAGTAATATTTGAATCGTATCGAGCTCACAGTGAACCGTTCTACGAAAACGTTCGTCTATTTATAAATATTTTTTACCAGTAAAACAGACTGTCCGCCTCGGAGCAACAAAGTATGTATTGATTGGGCGAACGCCGACCGGGCGGAATCGAGACCGCATCGTTCTATTTTAGAACCCAACCGTAGGTATATTTAAAACGTTCACGATAATCAGACCGGTCCGAGTCAATATTTCTTTCGATGTTATTGCATTTTTACAAGTCGATAGTTAAAACAACTATAATTAAGCGATTTAGTGGTAAAGGAGATTACATTCTTGAAAAAAATATTTAGTTGATTATCGATATCGATTAATGATGTAAGGTAGTAAAAAATTTGCCAAACAATAACCACGTATTTCCGAGACGTTTTTACATTAAAGAAAAATATATTTAAGCAACTTATATATTAGATTAACATTAAATACTGATAAATATGCTTAAGAAACCCTCCAATGAAAAATGCATAAATTAATATATGAATGTATCGACAAATAACGTTGTTACAAAATGTTTCGTAGAACCAATACAAGAAAGATTAACATGGATATGAACACATTATGCTAATGTCGGAATAATAAGCGTATACATTATGTAGATATTATGATACTTAATTAAACATTAACGCTCGATGCTAATTTCTAATCAACCATTATTTACTATAGAAGTTGATTAAATAAAACTCGACTTTAAAAAGCAAAAAAATATTAGCAGAACCATATAACGTGATTAGTAATATAAAGGAAAACTGTTTTTTTTAATGTTACATACGTAATAGTAGATAAAATTATTGAACTCTAAACAAACGATTTGAATAAAGCAGGCCTTACATATTAACTACTTTAATTGTATTTTTTTGAACATGCCTAAACATATTTTAGAATGTTTTTTTAGATATAGCTAATTTTACTTTAATATTTAATTAGTATTAGTAATTTCATTAGCTAATATGAGGATACCTTAATTATAAAATGAAAACATTTTGCACCTTTTACCCAATAAGTATTGACTCATAGTCTATTGAAATGTGTCAATAAAATAAATTGGATGTCCATGTTAGACTATCTCATTCTTTCCCTAATAAATAAATCCTACATAAATATTACTATGCTAATTTAAATAAAATTGTAGTTGAGATAAAAATGGAGATAGTCTTAACTTTAAATTTCTTTTGACTCTAAATCGTCAATAACTGATACTGGTACTCTATAACCGTTACTTATCTATGTTCTTACGTAACTTGTCTTCATCTCTGGGAAACGAATTACGAATGAGTACAGCGCTATGAAAGAGAATACTGAATATTTTGTATTTATTTTCTTGTTTTATTTTGATATATATTTGACTGGATATTATTGAAATACTGTATATAACAAGCCATTAATGTTAAGTTTAGTTTTTTAATAAGCTTTAATCACGATCTCTTCTTTCACTATAAGCTAGTAGTTCTTCAAATTAAAATTTAGAGAACGGAAGACAAACGGTTGAACTTTTTGACAACGACGAATATTTAGGTTAATAGTGGCTATTTAAATTTGTTTTTTTTATTTATGAAAGGACCCTAAATCCGAATATTTTACAGCAATTATTTTGCTCTGTTCTTGCGAAACATAATTTTATTTCTGGAAAAGAAATTACGGATGCATACGTACATTATATTATATGACTCAGCGAATGCTGTATATTTTAAAATTTTAAAATTAACTATCGTGTTTTTTTTTGCACAATATTTGACTACATCAGTAAAATACTGGTTAGTAATTAACATATATACTTGGTAATGAGTCAACTCAAATTCTACGATCTCTGCCATTATTTTAAGAAACCTTAATTTAAGCATTTTAGAAATTATTTTCTTTTGACTTATTATGTACTCTCTAAAATATCAATAGATGGTGTGTTAATGCAACATCTTTTAAAAATAAACACATTAAACTATTTTTCATACAAACAAAGAACAACACCTAACATAAACCCGTCGCATACCGCATTGCGAAGGTGCTACATTTCGGGTATACTATCGCAATATATTTCCCAATACCTATTCCATATCTTTGTCTTTCGTTCATTTTACTAGGCTGAACCAATAGCGGAAGCAGATACCGGAGTTTCGCAATAACAATAATGCGGGGAGCGTAGTCGGGCGACCTGCCAGGGGTATATCGATCCACATCACCAGCGAACCAGCCCAACTTGACCCCCGAATATACACTGCTAGCCCCCCATTGACACACTCCGATGATTGACAGTCAGAGGCGAGGAGTCTCAACTTACGTCAGCCCTCGAGATGTACAAGTAGGTCACAGGGAAAATATACAAATACCGCCTGAGAATCGAGATTTTTTCGAAAATAAACCGAGAAATTTCTTTTCGGGTCAATGCAAATGAGGATGTTTACTCGACGAGCTGCGGAGTCGCTGAAGCCTTAACTTTAGGTTTGTTTAACATATTATTATGTAAATTTATTCTAAAGCAAATAAAATGTGACAGAATATCGCTTTGTTATACAAGATCTTTATCTATATAAACCATTTAAACATTAATATGTTACAATGAATAAAAATTCTATAATTGTATTAATTTAATTAAACATACACCGCATTGTATTATGATTAATGATCTGTCCGGAATCATTGCATGTAATTTATGCTATAAAAAATCATAATTTTATATTAATTCCCGATGTTAATTTTCAACGTATCAAAATACGAGATCTAATTTACAGCCGACAGTTACGGATACAGTTATATTAAAAAGCACTTTGGTAAATTATTTTTTAGCTTCTCTAATAAATCTTCGAGAGCTCAAGTACTTCATTTTCGAGTTACGTCAAGTTCGAGATAAGTCGTACCTATCCGATCCTATACTTATTTAACCGCCCAGTTTAGGAAGACCCATAAAAGAACATTGCATTTCCTGATTTCTATTGTGAGAGAATAGGTTAGAGAAGAGGCGGGGATGTCAAGACGTTTTGGGTAAATCTAAAGGTACTAGAGGCCCGTGGGTCGACAATCAAGCGAACTCGAGATAAAATATTTAAAGGTCACCTTAAGCGCTAGGCCCTTTCACCACTCAAAGGGAATTGAAAGATTTAAATTCTGTCCTTATGGGTGGGAAACTTTAAGGATCTTACGTTTTAAGACTGTAGGGACGTCAGGGTTTTTTCAAATAACTACTTACGAAATGGCGTTCAAAATAACGTACTTCAAAAAAGTTAAACTTTTAAAATAAAGGTTAAAACCTCCATGTTATTAAAATCAATCAAATTGCATTGTAATATATTTTTAAATAAAATATTTCGTAGACACAACACGAAAATGAAACAATTTATTGAATACAAATAAAGGACAAAACTTACTCTGCGATAAAATCTGCAACAATGTACTTCGCCGCTTTATCAAAGGGCTCGAGATTACATTTAGATAGTACTATGCATAATTGAATGCAATATACTCATTGGTTTTAATGATTTTATCAACTTTTAATTTTATATACCGAGGTAAAATGCGCAAATTCAAAAGAAACATGACTGTTTCAATTTAAAAAATGTTGAATAAAAAAATGTTACAATGTTTAACGGATGTTTTGTAGTAGATAAATAAAATAGTAAAATCATAGGCGTTTCCTGAGGAATTCAAAGTTTTACTTTCTTCTTTCTCTGCTCTAAATTTGGGAAAGTTAAAAGTCGCCAAAAACAACTCATAGACTTGTGATAAATATTGTCTAAAAACAAGACTTGAGATAAATATTCTCTCAAGAATTTGAATTTCGATACTTACCTACACCAATCCGTTTTATGTAAAAATTCATTTAACAGCAATGAATTGAATGAATTGCTATTCGTTAGTCTTGCTAAAACTCGAGAACGGCTGAACCGTGTCCGTCTTATGTGACGCAGACGAGGTTGTATGTTCAAAAAACGTTGAAAACAAAACGAAATTGATATTTTTGTGAAATAGAACAATGACTAATATTAAAAAATAACTAATTTAGAGTCGAAAACTTTGTGTTTTATCGAATAGCTTTGTTTGTCACACGTTTTTCGTAAACAGTACTCAAATATAAATCGCTCTCAAACTTATCAAGCTAACAAATTTGATAAGTTTCTGAGACGCTATATAAAGGAAGACGAACAATGCGGGTTTATGTGTAGTAAGCCCGAGTTCAGTAACTCAGATACTGGATTAGATTGAAGGGATAACGAAGCGGAAAATTGAATAACTTTGAGTATTCCGCTCAATTTCCAAGCCATAGTATATAAGATGTTTTTGTTTCATTACGGTATATAGGTTTTATATCGTATTGAGCTATAGACACGTTTCAAAAAAAAATTGGATTGACTTTTTTAAACAACACCAATTGTTTCGGGTATTTGTCCACCTCTCACTCCCACCACTGTAACTCCTGTGTAGCCAGGATCCACAGCGGCGACCATCGTAATGACTCTGAGCAGTGAAGCCCAGAAACCCGGGGGAAAGCTAATTTGTCTTGGACCCCGCAACGAATTTAATCAGAAGATGATAGAAAGTGTAGGAAAAACATGAGTTTCGACTTCCCTTCTCGCAAAGCGAGAGACAATAAAATAAAAATTGAAAAACAATTGTTTAACGAATTTAGTTTTGAACACCACATGTGAGTTTAATATGTAACTCAAAATTTTAATGAATGCACTTAATATTATGATATCACTGTCTGAAAATATCTTATGTTTATTAAAGAATAATTTCTTGATCTTGCTTTCACCTTAATTATATTATGGATGTGGTACCAACATTAAAACTTACGATACAACCAACTCAACAATTATTTATTGCATGATGGGTTACATGTTGGTTAGTTAGTGTTCAACTAACGATAGGAAAAATACTAGGTAGGTACTTGTATTAAAATAACGATTAAGTTTAAATTGATAAAATGTAACATAAAAACTGTGCGTTTTAATTATGAAAAACATAAAAATTAACATGAATTATTATTTTTAAACTATTATTATTCTTAAAAACAGCATAAAAAATTGGTTACAATGGTCTTGGTTTAAAAAAAAAAATGCGAATAATTTACAATTAACGCAAAATTCTAACAAGTTTATTGCTCTTTTTTCGAACGGAGTTTAATTTATCTGCGCCAAGAGCTAGTAAAGAACTATTTAATAGTTTATTTTTCTAGAAAAGTCTAAGTAATAAAGCTCAAATTAAATGATGACTTAAATAATTTATTGTAATTACACATATTTCTCTGGTAAACATACTAACTAGAATTGTTAAACAGAACAGTTAAAATTAAATTTACACTATTTATAATAAAACTACAAGAATGTAGTTAAATTATACAAACTTACATTTTGCATTCTGCTTATGAAACATAAAATTTATTAATATATTATCATATTAATATGTTCTGGTGTTTTTTTTTGCAAACGAGTCAAAGGACCCCTGACCGTAAATAGATTGGTAGATAAAAAATACCCATTAGAAGAGAATGAAGTGTATTTTTATATTAATTTAACGCCAAATCAACGGTGAATTTTTAATTTGAAGTAGAGTGATAAGTACTCTAATCTAAAACGTAATATAAAAAACCTACTTAAAATTTGAAATTCGTATATATTATCCCCAAATTTATGAACAAAGAGTAATAGAGCATTGACTAATAAACTCGCGTGACCTCGCACCATACTCTCTCGCCACGACTATCAGTTATCGAGCGACAGTCATTTTGCAGGAGGAAGGTAAATATAGTACCTATATTTGTATAATTTTGATCCAAAACACTTTAATAAACTTGTGTTGTTAAACAATCAATTCGTGCACACTACATATAACTAACTCTACAAAACTCAAACACTAAAATTCGGTGCGTGTAACAAAATATTTTCGAGACAGGAACACGTACTATAATGGTTCAAGTTAAGCCATCCCAGGAACATAGGGTTAGTTCGTTATTATGCGTCACACGCACAAAAGTTCATTGTTTCTTAAATAAAACCTGTTTTCAGCTACGACCGGCTGTCTCTTATGTAATAACACAATTTTGACGACACGACCACGAGAAAAAATGACCTCCGTAGGCCTAATTTCGTCGTATCTTTGTATATTTTATGAAGGAGCGTGGTTTAAGAGAACGAGTTATTAAGAAGTTTGTTTTGGTTAATAATATAGTATGTATTAATTAGGAATTCCAAGTCCTTATAGCATTTTTGTAGTTGCTCTACCTCGTGTCATTTAGATGTGTAGCGCGATATGCAAAATGAATGACTACTTTACTACATTTTTTTTTTGTTTTACATTACTTACTAATGTTACAAATTGTGTTACCTGTGACACATATAATTACATCATAATTTATAAAATAACGTAGGTAATTTCTTATCTTGTATATTTCTTTGTACTTTCAAATTGAACATTCTCAAACGACGCTCACCTTTCCCTCTAAATGTAACAGATATAAAACAAAATACAATAAAACATGTATCTGTATGTCCCGCATACGTTTGTGCATCATTTTCTAGATTACTATGTTAATTCCAATAACGTAGCCATTTGTATTTGTGCATAAAAACAAGCAACCAATTTAAAAGTATTTACTACATAAAACTAGTTAACTATTTTTTGCATCGATTAATCTTTAATGAGAATTGCAACAAGTCATGCGTGTACGTACGATATAAATAATCCGACATCAGTAAAAGCCTACACAAGCCTGTATTCAGATCGTTTTTGTTTTTCTACGTTCTCCTTACACTGGCTTAGCGTAGCCGCGAACAAAATTATTGTATTACCTCGCAAAAAAGAGTTACAGGATAATAGTCACTAGTGCTTCGACATAAGCTTTTTTATTGTGTTTTTGTTGGAAAATAAGCGTGGTTTGAGGGAGTTTCGCGTTAGCTCACAGTAGCCGACGGCACGCGATCTCGCGTGCTGCCCTCTGATCCCTCCCAAATAGCCCTTACATTTCTACCTGTAGTTCATATTCTACATAGTAAGCGACTTTAGGAACGGTTACATTGTATGTAATCATTGAAACTACTGTGTTAATTGAATTGAGGGCATAAATATGGAGGTTATGTGAAGGTTTTCCGTATTAGTTACGTGTTATGAAATTAATCCAATTTTAAACAAAATAAAGTTACAAATTAATTTTAATGCAACAGTACCTACTTTCTTCCATATTTGTTTATTAATTTAGTTGTTTAAATTATTATGTCAATCATAAAGTTTTGAATAGAACTAGTGTAACAATGTATTTATTTTTAGTTCACATTAACTCACTTTAAGGCTATCTGTCTTTTATAACAATGATATACAAATTTTAAACGGGTTCTTACAACGATATTTGTTCTATGATCATGACGCTTGCAACAGCGTTTTAATATCGGGATGGCTTATTTAATAAAATCCTTAGTAAGTGTTACGTATTTAATGTATTTATTAGTAATTGTACATTGTAGTTCTATTCTGTTCTAGTGTAAATGTAATGTCATTGTGTAAATATTCCCGTCTCTTAGCAACTGTTTATGGTAAAGACATGACAGTCCTCCTCCGCAAAATCTGCCGCAGGATCGGAACAGCTTCGTTATTATCACTTCACCTATTTCTCGTCTCGTAGCATTTTTAACTTCTAGTCTTTTCTCTTTATCTTTAGGTTCGTATCTCATCTGCATTTCTACACGTCGTCGAGTAGTCTTTTTAGCTTTTCCCGTATCCTCATTGTGTTTTCCTTTGTCACGTAGCTTCTCAATTCGATCTCCCATTCCATGTCTTGTCTTACCAGTCAGGTGTTCCTGTGGTTCCTGCTGGTAGCGTGTCTTACCAGTCAGGTGTTCCTGTGGTTCCTGCTGGTAGCGTGTCTTACCAGTCAGGTGTTCCTGTGGTTCCTGCTGGTAGCGTGTCTTACCAGTCAGGTGTTCCTGTGGTTCCTGCTGGTAGCGTGTCTTACCAGTCAGGTGTTCCTGTGGTTCCTGCTGGTAGCGTGTCTTACCAGTCAGGTGTTCCTGTGGTTCCTGCTGGTAGCGTGTCTTACCAGTCAGGTGTTCCTGTGGTTCCTGCTGGTAGCGTGTCTTACCAGTCAGGTGTTCCTGTGGTTCCTGCTGGTAGCGTGTCATGTTTGACGTCGTTGTTTCTTTAGTCTTTTCCATTGTAGTCTCGTAATTCTCTACATCATTTTCTTCGTCGTTAGTTTCCGTAGTCATTGTTGTAGGCGTCGTCATCATTTCCGATTCTATTGTGTCAATTATTGTGGTGGCAAATTGTAGGAGATCTGAAATTGTTGTCTTTTGTATATTCTCCAGATTATCCGTTGGTGTAACCAATCTATTTCGTAGTGTGCGTAACTGTGCCATTATGGTTCCCGTATCCATTTCAAAATCAAACCTGTAGTCACATTCCTCTTCTAGATCTGCTTCATCTGTCTCGCCTGCAATCTCTGATTGTATTTCTCGAAATTCTCGTACGTTGTGTGTAAGAAGGTCGATCAGTATGTCGATTTCAGTTTTCGTCAAAGTGTCATCGTATATTGTAATTGTTTGATACAAGATTCTTCTTCTTGCTTCTCTTATTCGTTTCAGTTTTCCGATTTCTGTGTTCATTTCCATCCTCGTCGCCAGTGTTACGTATTTAATGTATTTATTAGTAATTGTACATTGTAGTTCTATTCTGTTCTAGTGTAAATGTAATGTCATTGTGTAAATATTCCCGTCTCTTAGCAACTGTTTATGGTAAAGACATGACAGTAAGAATCAGTACAATATTTGTGTAAGTCACTTAATAGCGGTAGTCTTGCATACAGTACTCAATATCCTCATAAATATAATGAAATGTTTAACTTCAATGCTCTTTCTAGTTATAAGTGGCACTAACTAGAAACCATTATAACTACACTAGGTGACCCGCGCAACTTCGTCTGCGTTACAAAGGGGTTCAAAAATTGTAGCCTATGTGTTATTTTGATGTATAAGCTATATTGTGGTAAAGTTTCATTCAAATCCATTCAGTAGTTTTTACGTGAAAGAGTAACAAACATACATCCATACATACAAACTTTCGCCTTAATAATATATATTAGATTATGATCCTTAATAAGAGTCAGTACAATATTTGTGCAAGTCACTAAATAGTGGTAGTTTTGAATACGGTACTCAATATCCTCATAAATATAATGAAATGTTTAACTTCAATGCTCTTTCTAGTTATAACTGGCAATAACTAGAAACCATTATAACTACATTGATACCGGAATGATAAGTCATGATCCGTGACACAAGTAAGTAGATAATTATGTAAAATAACGACATGGTGTTTCAAAAATAGATATTAATAAAATATTAAGTTAATTATGCATCTAATTTTTTATTGCTTGTACAATTGAAATCACTGACTGTGAAATCGTAACTTTTGTTTTGTTGAAGTTGTTAATCACATGTATTTGATTCTATAAAAATTAAATTAAATTGTTTGCAAAAAATAATATTAACATATTACAATCTTTACTATTTCACTGTAACAAAATGATATGAAGAAAATATACTTTTAGTTATAGATTACTAGCTGCACCACGCAACTTCGTCTGCGTCGAAAAAATAAAATTTAGGGTTGGACTACCCCTAACATTTAGGGGGATGAAAAATAGATGTTGGCCGATTCTCATAGATACCGGATAAGCATTACATTACTTCTTATTTTAGTTATTCTACTGTCTGTTTACTTCTTAGTCTTATATAATTTGGTCTGGGTAATTTTAAACTGTATTCCAAATATTACTTAAAATTTGTGTTGTATTAAAAAATGATGTGTATACTTATAATAGCATCTTCTATCATCGATCGATCTTTTATCATGTAACTTACACATATGTAAGCCTTTTGTGTCTGCTGTTGGTGTAAATTAAAAAATGTTTTAAAAACAATGCATAATATTGTATACGAAACACTAATCATGGTAGAAACATAGCAGTACAATACTGTCCTAGGAAGTACACTTATCCATACCAGTAGATTTTTAATTGACACACAAAAGATTACCTAATGACCTGATAGAAGGTATAATATAATGTTGGTAGGTAAAAACAATGCCCTGGCATTGCTTCATGAGCGACAGTTATAACCTACCATCAGATTGAATAACTGCATCTACAACAGAGTCTCTGGTTCGTGTGATATTAGATCCTGTACCGTGGCCAAAGCAAAACAAATGCTAGTTGAATGGCTTGCGTCCCTTTCATACGATGAAACAGAAAACCTTATTAAGATAATTTTGTAACATATTATAATTTAAATCCTCTATTATTTATTTATTTATAAATTAGTCTGCCCCCGAATAATGATTACAATTATTTATTATTATTCTATATAAACAACAATTTTATAATTATTAATTATGATTTATTTGACATTTAATAATTTATTTTATTATTCTTTACTATTTATTTATAATTTTACCTATTTAAATCAATGATTAGATTAGATTGTATTATTTAATAATTTTTGTTATAATGTTTTAAATCGTAAATTATTATTTTTAAAGTCAAACTATTCACATTGTAATTAATGTTCCCCTACAATTGAACCGAGGTGCCAATCACAGGGAGTCGTCTATGGTACTCACGATACAGGCTTGCCTAGTGTGAGTACCACTGTCAAACTGCAGTAGTGTAGATACAACATGAACTTAGTATTAGAGTGTAAGTTTGTAATTTATTTCATGTTTGTTTGATGTGTTATGTATGCATGTTGGAAAATAATAAATATTTTGAATTTTAAATTTTTTTGACTGCAAATTCGTTAATTTGTTTTGTAATGAAAAAATAGTTTACACAAAAACATTAAAACCAATCTCAAAGTATTTTCTTATATTGTATTCTGACGTGATGTCTACAAATTTTTAGTTTAAAACTATTGATTACCCAATTCAAGGATAAAAATTGCAATTGCATTTATTCGTATTCACAATGTTATTTTGCAATACCGTAGTCATATATCTATTGATATTCAGAGTACATTGCAATGTCCATTTTGTATTCGGCCAGATATTCGACATGTCGCCTCATTAATTATTCGCAAGAGACTACCTACAGCATTGTTTGATAGTTTTAGCATGACTATTTTTAATTGATGTGCAATTTGTTGGTGTGTCACAGGATATATTTTGTTGAAATCATTTCACTCACTCACATTAGGCCATTTCTTTATCTATTTTATACAGTAGAGTTTGAACTGAAACATTTTCTAACCGAGGAAATGGTTAGATAATAATTAAATTAAAAGGCAATAATTTTCAATGAAATCAAGTGTCTCATTTGATAGTTACTCTGTAGTGGCAAAACATGTTTTAATAGAGTTAATCTCATACTTATTTTACATTGTTTTGTTTGTTTTTGTTATATGTATAAACTGTTTATTGTATATATAATTAATAAATCAAAATCTTTTTTTATACCCGTTACCTGTAATTGATTCTTTTATTTACTCTTTTTTGTCTCGAATAATAGTTGTAAAAATAGTCAGAAATCCTGTTATTCGTCTTAGATGTCTAAAATAGATCGAAGGTCGTCTTTGTATATCAAAGTGTACATTATAATTAAGTACGCAGTTCACATTTAAAAGATCATAACGCTTGTTTATAAATTTATATAATACTCGACTATAGGTGTATTTTACAATCATAGAGCCGCTGTGTTTACTGGTTACTCATTGTTATTGTTTATGTTTTCATTATTTTATATACGACGTATCTAAACCACGACCTACATACCTACTACATCGCAATATTAAGTTACATATTATTAGTATATTTTTTTTGCTTTAGTACAAATTATTAGATAGGTGCGTCTACGAGAGATAGAACACAAGTTTACAAGTTTATTACTTCTACGTTTCTCAATGTTTAAACATAATTAAATTTACTTTAAAATGTTCTATAAATAACTGCTGTACAAGATCCAGTTTTGTTGCATAACACATCAGTTTAATAACAAACTTATCACTTACTGATGCGCGCTTGTTTCCCCTTGACATCACTTTATCACAAGACCACTTAAAAAACGAATTCAAATTAAAACGACACATTATCACATCACTGCGTTATTATGAGATTTATATTTCTTAAAGCGAGTCTCCACTCTGAAGACGAAATGGTCCAACTGACTCAAATATTGTAGCAAAGTCGTTTGGTTATTTTTATAGAGCATTAGTGCATGTCAATGTCACACAGTCATTGTATATTTATATTGGTCCATAAAGATCGTCCCTTATGGTATTTTACCGTAACCCTTTACTTCTAAAAGGTAACTTAACAATAAGTTTTTGCTCCAGTTTTTACGGGTAACCACAGTTACGGAACAAAGTGTGGATCATTGCGTCGAAGGAGACGGTATTCAAAAGCTTTTTTGCGAAACTTAAAAAATTGTAACAATTTAACGAGTATTTGTGTCATTATTGGTTTCTGTTGTTTTTTAAATGGTTTTAACGTCATATTGTGACGTTCGCTTTTTATAAGTTCCGTTTGACCATGTTTTTGTTAAAAAGAATTGGGTAAAACGGTTTGAAACAGCAAATGTGATGAGTTTAAAACTGCAAATTATATTTTGTTTTATTTTTGTATTACTAGTACCTAATAAGTTTCTAATAATAGTTGGTTGGTAATGTTAAGAATAATAAGAATTAACGCTGAAATATTTGGACTTGGCCCACGAGGTGACCGACATGTGGCGTGTTGAATCGACCATCATTGTTCCGATCGTTGTATCTGTGCACAGTCTAATAGCGAAAAGCTTCGACCGTCACCTTGAGAAGCTTTCGCTCCCCGGCTGGGTAAAGAGCTTGATCCAGAAGGCGGTAGTTCTTGATACGACACGTATTGTGAGGAGGTTCCTTTCTCTTGAGCCCTGACCACTGATGGCTTGGGTCGTAGACCTCGTCTTCAGTGGCCCTCTGTTTTTTATATTGTATTTTTAAATTTTATTTCTTTGTTAATTTTTTTAAAAATATAATGTAAAAAATAAGTGAAAATAAATGAATACAGAATAAGAGTTAATATGCTTTAAATTAGGTCCAATGCTTGTTTTGTAGATAACGAGTTTCTTTTCGTTTTGAACCAACATGTCGGACCGGTATATCATAATACGCAAGACCTAAGTGTACCTAATATAATTCACCTATGTTGACAATAAAATATATTTGATTTGATTTTATTATATCATTTTTATTTTATTTTGAAAATGGTACCATTAAATTAAATTACAAAAAAACTGTTTGAATAGCATTTCGCTATTTTCTATTGATAATATTTTTACTACCCAATTTGAAAATAGGTAGAACAAATTCACTTGTTTTTTGTAAATAATTGATAAAAGCATATTTAAGCAAACTGGTTTCGTATCTTAAATTTGAATAAAGAATGGGGGCTATATATTTAATGAACTAGAAACGAATTAACATATAAATTATACTTGCAAAATAATTATATAAAATTGGTACCAACGAAGACGTTTATCCAGTTAGACTGTCAATTGTTACACACAATTAGGTATTTCTATTGAATTTCCACGCGCTATTTATTTATTAAACTTTATGCACATAAATGGTACAATGGCGGACTTAATGCCTAAGGCATTCTCTACCAGTCAATTTATTACAATACTATATGCTATTCTTTACAATGATACAAATAAAACATTCGTATAAGAAGAAGTCAAGAATTAAGTTACATTTGTATTTAAATGTAATTATTAATTACATACTTTGAATTTAATCGAAGTAATAAATAATGGGCACGAACTATTCTCAATATGAGAAAAAGTGTAGGTTTAGGAAAAAGGTTAAGTAACACTGAAGTGAGATATAATTCTTTCATGCATTTTCAACGGGTTCTTATCACGATATTTAATTAATTGAGTTGTCTCGAGATATTTCAACGTTGTTGCAAACGTCATGATCACGAGAAGTCTTCTCGTTGAAAATGCATGAAAGTATTATAGAAAACCGCGAGTGTCTGAATGAGATAATATAATTTTTAATAGATATATTATTTTTTGTAGTCTAGTAAAATCAGTTTTTAATATATGACAAATTTACTATAACAAAAAAAAAATTGATCAATACACTACTTACGTAACATTAAATTACGACTTATGAAATATTTTTTGTTAATTAAAATATTTAATGTTAATAGTATCATACATTTATAATTCATACATGGAAACAAACTATTTACATATTATTTTAATATTATTTCTGGTTAATTTACAAACCAGATTTTGTTGTATTTTTTGTGAAATTTTAAAGTAACTCTTCGATAATTTCAATTAATATGTGGATTAAAAATTAGCAATCAGATAGCAAAAGATTGGATAATTAAATTAGTCTGAATAAAATAAATATCTTAAAATTTAAAGTAAATTTTTCACAAAAATAGAAAAAGCAATAATTATGGAATTGGTTATGCATTTAAACAATTCTTTTAATATAAAATTTGTGAGTTTCAAGAAAAGACGTATAAACGAACCAGTCTCTTTTAACTAAATTCTCAACTGCGTATGTGTGCGTTAATTTATCGTATATGTACAGAAGGGGAGAACTACAAGTGTGTTTGTGTGAACGTTATCAAATAGTTCCGCTATCCGACAACAGATGGCGTTGTACGTATGTAGTTTATTAAGGAGTTTCAATATTTTTCAATAGTTTTGTATTATGATTATTTCTTTAAATTTGTGTTATTTTAAATTGAAATGTTAAATATTTTTATTTCTGTAAATTTATTTATGAAAAGCGACACTAGCGCCACATTTTCGCGCGGATGGGGCTGGAACTAATGGAGTTCCTTGTTAGAATAACGCGGTTTAAGCGTGGAGGCCTCCCATAAAGCTATAAAACTTAATGGCTGGTGATAAGGACCGTTTTGTAGTAGAAATGTTAAGTCGCTTCGAACGTTTTGAACTGGTTGCTCGTTTTGTTGAACTTTCCAATCAGATTTTGTTATTAAAGTTGAACTGTTTTTAGAAAACAAAAATGTTTTTGAAGGTTTTGATATGAATAACTTTAGATATTTTTGTGGATATAATTTTTTGTGTAATTAAATCTGTAGGTGTCTGATATTGTTATGCATCATTTAATTAGGTAAATTTAAAAGTTACTTCTATTATGTATTGTAAACAGCTTTTGTACTTTTTTCAGTTTTGATTATTATTGATGAAGTGAATACTTTATGTCCTGTAACATGATTTTCACTTTCTCAGAAACTTTTTTGCACACGAAATTTATTACCATTGTAATATTAGACATATTAGATTAGATTAGACATAAACCTACCAACCTAAATAAAATTAATGACGGCATTTTCTTCATGTTCTGTACAAATATTATCATATTCACATAATATGACTACTATTATGGATATAAGTAAAAAAGCATTATAATTTTTTAAATCTTTTTTTTTGTGTTCTACTTCAGGTAATATGTAACCTTTATGAAAAAAATAAAATAATTGTATGTTCGCTGGTGCTGAATTTTAATGAATAAAAATGGTTTTGTTCACTTTCTTTTTCTCACTTCCCTTTTAAAACCAAGGAATTGAAAGGATTTTATGGCTTAGGTATCAAAATGGCTAAATCAAATCGACCACAGACTATTGGTTATTATTATTTGTAGGTTATTAGATTTTTATTATAAAGTTAGGTTATACTTACAAAAATATAGAAAAGGTTCTTCTCTTAATTTTTTCTTGGTGGCTTAATTTAATAAAGTTGTAAAATTAACACAATTCTATCAACTGGTTTCGATATAATATTACTTTATGTGGCATCAATACATGTAGGACTCAGTACTTACAAGCTTGATAACGGAAAATGATAACAATGACTGATGATTGATATGTGCCGCTGATATCATCTTTAGCAAAACATTGTATATTATAGGTACTTGGAGTATCTAGGGTCAGTAGGCTATGAAGATAGTATCTAGCACGGATATTACGTCATAGACTCTTAATAACAACTTAATGTTATTATTACTTTCATGCATCAAGTATACAAGCACCTATACCCTTTTCCGTAACAGTTGTATATTTTAAATTGTAAGCTAAAAACTTATTGTATTCATTTAGGTAGTTTTATATAATTATTTTTGAATTCTTTACGTCCACTATCTCTTTTCTGACTTGTTTAGAGGTGGAATCTTATTTGGTCTAAGTTTAATTTTGTGTGTCTCTGTTTTGATGTAATAACAACACTAATATCTCTAATCATGTCTTCTTTGTTTATTTTAAACAAAATTGACATCTTATATATATTATATTCTGTATATATTATATAATTCTTATCAAAAATCAATACTGCATTTTTTTCAAAAACATCAGCTGCCGCTAACTCGGACACTTCTTGGCTTTGTGTTGCCCGCTCTGACTTTCTTTTATACACCCTCATTCTAGAAGTAACAAAAAAACTAAGTAGGTATCTAAATCATAACATGGGGTATGTTACAACATGCCCCGGCATTTTGTTACAACTAACACCATGGTATGATTTTTAATATTTATTAAGATAACTATTTAAATAATTAAGCAATCTGAAAAACAGTTATACATTATCAGAGGTAGATAAATTTGAATGTAAATAAGTTATGAAAAGTTTATTATTAGTCGCATTAATAGCGCAAACCAAAATTTTACTATAGTTAAATTTTATATTACCTGGCAAAAATGAAGCGCGTGCACAATTCCACTCACTGCGTCGGTCGGCGGGACACTGGCTATGGCAATACGACGCGACGTGGTTTATAGGTTAAATCAAGTAAAACAAATACGTTAATAAAGTTTAAGATCTTAGAGAAAAAAGCCTGTTACTACTTATCCCTGTTACAACAAGCCCCTCGTTCCCCTACTGTTTTTCCCAATAAAAAAAAATAATAATAATAATACAGACCTACCGATATGCCCGGTCCCACTTTTGAAAAGACCTAAGCCCAGTGGGCAGTAATGGAAACCCATTTACAACCATAACAGTAGGTACAGTAGGTAAATTGCATCGTAAGAGGGGGTGACAAAAGTTTTTGTGAAAGTGATGTAGACAAGAATATTTCAATAATTTTGTAAATTTACGATGTAAATCTACTATCATTCTACGGTTTCTGGAGTGCTATACTGTTCATATTTAAAGGAGGTTGAAGAAAAATTTTATTAACCACTTACGATCAGGTGGCCCGTTAGCTCGTCTGCCTACAAGGCAATAAAAAAAATTTAAATATACAGGGTGTTAAAATCCGATGAAACAATACTTTCACAGCAAATAATATACTTGATGTAGAAGCCATCCACCAAGTCTGGGTTTTCTAGGCATAATATATCATAAGTTATAACTAATCAAAACTACGTGTTAATTTTCTATTAGTAGGAGTTTATTATAGTACGGAACTCTAAAATTGCGATCGGATGCGCCTGTGTGCTTGAAAATGGCATATAGATATAGCACGCTACATGTAGGTCAGGGTAGGGTTGTCAAAATTAATACAAAATAATATTTTGTCAACTTTGTATGGGAAAAAAAAGTCATTATCTCCGTTTCAAAAGTATGTGTATATGATTTGAAATGTGATATAGATTAAGCCCTTAAAGTATTGTTTCACCGGGCAACAACACCCTGTATATTTCATATTTCTTATTTAATACCAGCATCGCTATTAATTCTGACATTATTATTTAAAAAAATGTTTCAAATAATATCAATTACCTACCTATTGATGAAGGAATTTACTGAAGAGCAAAAATAATTGAAGGAAGAAAGCATTTATTAGACCAATGCGACGATGAACGGAGGTAAATAAAAGAAAAGCAAAGACGTTACAACGAAATATACCTAATTTGTATAGATCGATAGAGTAAACACACAAATTTAAAAGTAAAAGAAGGTAAAGTACCTACTTTATCTGACGGTAAACACGTAGACGGTAAACAGGATCTTAAGAATGAAGACAGCATAGTTGCAATGAAAATTACTTAAATCAGGAAAGAAGGGTGCAGGGTTAACAAAAATAAAAAAAAATAGTAAAAAAGGAGACTAAAAATCTACACTCTCATGAATGTCAAACGTAATTTATCTTCTACTAGCTGACTCGCGCTACTTCGTCTGCGCCGAAAAAAAAAATTAGGGGTGGACTACCCCTAACATTTAGGGGATGAAAAATAGATGTTGGCCGATTCTCATAGGTACCGGATAAGCACAAAAAATTTCATCAAAATCGGTCGAGCCGTTTCGGAGGAGTTCAAGTTCGAACACCGTGACACGACAATTTTATATATTAGATTTGTAAGTACTAACTGACTTAAATTTCTCATATGGACGTTGGATAATAATAGTAGCTATAACAAATAGGTAACTATATGGTAGGTACTATTTATTTATTTATAACAGAAGCACCAACTACATTCACACTTAACTCTACTTATACTAAAAATACATAGTTAACTCTTGGCCCGAGTGGAATGTAAAATAGAGGTGCATACAGCTTACTATCAGGTAGCTTGAATAATACATTAACACAAAGGGACAGATAATAGATAAAAATCTAATTTTACAATGCAATGATTTTCATGATACTTAATTATTACATTTTATAATATTTTAAGAAAGATTTTCGAGTTCTGAAAGATAAAAATATTTAGGAAACTGATTTACAAAAAAACATCATAATTTGGTGTTTTTTCACAATATCTAATGTTATGATTCATGTTTGTCGTATCATACAAATATTTAAATTTAAGATTTTTGTGCAAATATTAGTGTACATTGTTAAAGCTACAAACAAACTAATTTTGTACAAGTATTTTTTTTTATTAAACGGCGATGATTATTCTCATAACTCTATTTAAAAAAAAACATATTTTTTAATATAAATATTTCCAATAGATAGCATGTTCTTTGTTTAAAAACCTAAAAAGTTAAGGCCAAAATCTTGGCTGGTCTTTATCAATAAATCGCAGTTTCAATAAGGTCATATGCAGGGAAAATGAACAAGAAAATAATCTACAAGTACAGAATTTCTTTTTGGATCTACTCGATTATAAAATTTAATTAAACGAATGACGTTTTTCCCTACATATTTTTTTCTGGTTTTTCCTGAGCTCATAAGTAAACTGGAGATCTCGTTTCCTGCTTGTTTTAGTACCTCATTTCATTAGCTGGTTCTTGACTCATACATTATGACATTCACATGACAATGCACAAACATTCACACAATTTGCATTTTGTCTGTTTTGGGTAATATCTGAATCGAATAGACTGATTTTACGATTTGCTAATGAACATGTAGCCGATGTATTTTTGTAATTGCCTACAAGTAGGTACTTATTTTGTTTTTAACAATATAAGACAAACATTTTTTTTTTGCCATGTAGGCAGACGAGCTTATAGGCCACCTGATTTAAAGTGATTACCGTCGCTCATGGACCTCTACAATGTCAGAGCACACTGAAGGTTCTCTACCTACGACCTAACTTTAAGGACTCTCTTAAGCCTTTAGGAAACATTAGAGTAATTACCCTTTTTAATGATTTCTTTATCACAGAACTCGGTTGAAGAGGCGTGGTACCAAAATTTCAGATATACCTAAGTACCTATAATATGAATTTCAAGGGTCTTATGAAGATTTTACTGAATGATCCTGATGAAAAGAAAAACAAACATAAAAATATCAGATCTTTTTTTTAATCTATAGGTACTTTACCGAAACTGGCGTGGAGATATACATTTATTTATTATTTTAGGATATCTATTATGATGATGATTTATGAGGATCACATTCACACCATATCTACAAATAGGTAAAAGAATCACTGAGATACTAAGACATAAATAAATTAAATTCCTTTAATTTCAAACACAGTCGGTACTAAACTTAGTTATAATATTTACGATCATGTTAGTAGGTATTAGATATATCCGCTTACTTCAAAGAATAAAAAAAAAATTAAAAACATCATACCAAGTTACTAAATTTATTACAACTTAGGCAAATGATCAAACGAGGTAGGATATTCTCCTTATGATATTCTCGGTTATTCGCTTTTAAAATTTAAATAACTAAACTAATCAAGATTTTTTGCTTTATGCAGAAATATAAATAAAATATTATTATAATGCAATCTTAATGCCATAAACATTCAGTTGACTTTCCTCTGAATTTCCTTTCTCAAACAATATATTAATGACAAACTAACGATAAGAACCTATTATATATTTTTTTCGAACCTTAAACATTTTAGCTCATCTAAAATGACGCGAATTAGAATTATTTTAAATTGTGCTAGCCTATACTTACTCCTATTTCTAAATAAATTAATGTTTCTATTATTTTCTATTCACGTCAGATACAAAATTGTATATCCAAGGTAAAATTATATCATATTACGACTGATTTGACGTTTTATTATTATCGCCTCCCATGTATCTATACCTACCTATACTCGGTTAAGAAGATTTATAATATTTACCGAAAGAACCTATACCTGTCAATGTACCTTAGTAAAATGCTGAATGAATTTTAAAATAAAATTATCTAGTTAAGATAATACACAACGTTACAACTAATTATGTTTTTCATGAAATAGGTAGGTATACCTATGGCACCTTCATTTCCATATTTATTCTAGTTTTTAATATGGTTAATTTTTACATCAATATTTTATAGGTATCCTTAACATAAAAATAAGGAAGGAATAATTATTAAGTCACCTACCTATTAATCAGATTAAATTACAAACTTTTTAAAATGGCCTTTGTGACAAGAAAAAATAAAATAAAATGGCCTTACAGATTGAAATTAAATAATCAAGTGACGAGTAAAAATTATATTAAAAAACTGATGATAAAATACAACAAAAATTAATCAATTAAACGAATTATGAGCATAGACCTAAACTAATTATAATGCTCTAAAACTAAAATTCCCTAAACCCGACCATGAATCCGCCATAACACTACTAAACTTTCTGATCTGAGGACTGAACACGCTCCGCCTTTTCCATCATGGTGGTATTCTTGTCATATCACTTCATACTGACAAACATATACTCATCTTCACAGAACGAGATATCTACATATAACATCGAACGCAACAAAACGAGATATCGGTGAATGTGGGAGCGAGACAAACGATTTTCAATGTACCCAGCTCATTCTTAAAACGAAAATCGTTTGCATTGGAAGTGCAACCTTATCTCGATGTGAGAGGGTTGTGTTTGAATTGACTCGATGCAGCGGCCATGACGTCGGAGTGAATATTGTACGTGTGAGATAAACTATGCGCTTCGCTGTGAGTAAGAGAGGGATGGTGATATAATGGTATCGACAGTACTGGCCATGGTGCAATAAAGTTTTCTAAAGGCTCACTCTGCAGTTCGTAAAACGTCTACGAGATGGCGTTGTGTGTTTCTTTTGATGAATATTGTGGGGTTTTATCGTAGTATTTTGTTTATGGTATTTATTAAATAACTAAATTGTGCGAAACTGATTCTGTTAAATTTTTACTAGTATAATTAGATACTCTTAATCTAAGATAAAGTTTTTGTAATACCTCCCTAAGTTTAATTGCTTTCTAAATTTTTTCAATTACGTAGTTCTAATGAAAATTAGCTTAACTTCGACCTAAAAAAATAAAAATCAATTAAAATCTAAATTGAATAATACAATTGATAATATTTAGTTATTTTAACAAACATTTTAAATTGTGTTGTTGTAATATAAGTAAAAGTAGCAGGTATTTCTTAAGTATAATGGTCTACAGTTAGTAAGTTAGATAAGAGATAAATAGCTATGTTAAAAGTTTTAAAGAATTATATCATGAAAATTCTCCAAAAGCCTTCCAAAGCGGCTTGTTTTTTGTACCATGACTGCCCTTCTTCTAGCAAAGCTTACCCACAGCCAGTTTAGAGGTTTATTAGCAACGGTAACCACTTACCATCAGGTGGGCCATATGGTTGTTTACCTATTAAGCGACAAATAGGCTGTGGACACAACGGTCTATTTCATGTAGTCACCGTCGCTCATAGATGATTAAAATATAGTTACTAGTAGCTAAATTTTAATAATTATATTAAAAAAATATAGGTACGTATATATACCTACTGTATTACTAGAAGATTGGTGGTGGCTACTGTAGGTAGGTATAGAAGTTGTAGCATAGATGTAAAATAACATGCTGCATCGAAATTCAATGAAATTGTATAAATAATAATACAATATAAATCAGTAAATCTTTATCTTCTTCTTCTTATATATAAAAATAAATTGCTGTTCGTTAGTCTCGCTAAAACTTGAGAACGACTGAACCGATTTGGCTTATTTTGATCTTGAAATATTCGTAGAAGTCCAGGGAAGGTTTAAACGGTGAGAAAATTTCCTTATGTGACGCAGACGAAGTTGTGTGGGCCAGCTAGTTAAAAATAAAGATGACTAAAATAAGATTTCGTTTATCTTTTGCAATAAAAAAAAAAAGATTAGCAACAACCATTACAATAGGTATGCATTAGGCACCTAGTTCATTTACATACTGATGTGGCCAAGGCTACCAACCCTCTAAGAATGGTTTATTTCTCTAGAAGATTCAGTGAGAGTTCAAATATTTTTGTAGTTAATCTATATTTGAGTGTCCCAGAACTGTATGACATGAATGAGATGTAAAGTTCTGAGACACCTTGTATAGTCATTTTAAGGTTTTGATTTACAGAGATCCATGACTATCAGTAGCCAAATAGGTAGGTACTAATAAAGACCATTTACAAACCTAGTATGAAAATAAAATACGCCAAAATATAAATC
Source organism: Trilocha varians (assembly GCA_030269945.2). Lineage (NCBI taxonomy): Eukaryota > Metazoa > Arthropoda > Insecta > Lepidoptera > Bombycidae > Trilocha > Trilocha varians. The sequence goes on from AP028259.1 coordinate 4,950,498, forward strand.
AATATATCAGTAGGTAAGGTACCCACTAAATATAATTTTCACCGGCTAACCCGCCTTTAACGGTGGAAGGGACCAGCCAGAAAGAGAAATGTGGGAAGACCAAAAAGACAGTGGGCTGACGACATTACTCAAACAGCTGGGAAGGACTGGATGGAGGCCGCAGCTTGCTGGACAAAGTTGGAGGAGGCCTTCACCCAGAATAAGGGTTCCATACCTAGTTACATCATAAGATACTAACCATACTAGCAACTACATTAAGTTACTTAAATACTAACATAAAAACTGTGTGCAAAACTTATTGTTAACCCATTGGGTATGGAAATAAAGGCTTTTATATTTTTAACTCGCCTTTAACCAGCTTCACAATTATATTTTCTAACTAGGAATTGCAAAACCAACTCGTCAAAAAAATCTTCAGTAAGCTTATTTCTAGATAAGCTAACATAGAGTTCTAGTTGTCCTGCTATAGTGTCCAAATTAATAAAATCAGAATAGTGATAATGTGTAGGTATGCGAAGTAGCATCCATGAAATCTATTCAAAATTTGATTGACAGGTACCAACTGTATTGTAATATAATAATAGCCATGCATTCCAGTAGTACTCCTGCCTAGTGACGGAAAAAAACCTTTTGTAATTAAAGATTACCTAACAGATACTATTAGATAACATTTTGTAAAAGCATATCTTATATACAAAGCGACATTGTCTTACAACATAGAAGTACCTATAGTTCATTATTTTATTTAACTTTTAAGCTTTTAAGATACGTCGATACATAGCGTTCTATTATTTAGGTGGTAATCAATAGTATTCTATACCTACCTCCCTGACGGAACATGTCACATAATATTCTTTATTTAAAGTGGGTTTGTTAATGAAGCTTTAATTTCTCTTGTAGATACTTGAGTTATATTTTTTTAATGATAGCTACACTTAACATTTTTCAGTCTATTTGAACTTCTAATATAGTTGATGGTTCATTTTGTACAGAGCTTGTTACATCTTAGATATCTTGTGTAATATCACATTTATATATCTAAACTTTTAATATTATATAGCAATATACTCCAAATTATTTATCTTATACAAGTATTGTCGGCACTTCGGCATTTATATTTTACTTTTAATTAATGAATTCACCTGTGCAACCTTTAGATAATGAAAAGTCACAGAAAACAACATCCAAACGACCGATATGATCGTTTTTTTAAAGTTTATTCGCTAACTGGTTATTTTATCAGTAATTACGGATATTGTGAACTTAATATATTCAAAATTGGTACTCACTGTTTGTTTTCGCGCCTTCAAACGTCAAACTCGTAGTAAAACACATCGCGTGACGTCGGCGCGGCGTCATGCACCGGTAGCCGCGCTTCCACTACGATGGAACGCAAAATAACCTCGTTTTCACGCGAAAAACCCGAGTAAAAGCACAAAAATCACCTTCATATTTCGGTAAAAGTACGGAGCGAGTCGAGATGTGTCGTCCGTGGCCGCGTTCGCATCTAAACGGCCCGAGTTTTATGTTAGATTACAGACGTAACTTTTATAGATCCTCGGTGCTATATAACGCGGTGGGCGTGTTCAGGGGAGTGTGACCCTTACGAAGTGGTTAGAGAGGCTATAATGGCGTGTGGCAGTGGTTGCACGGGTGTCATTAAATGTCGCGCGCCGAGGGGCGCGGCGGGCGGAGGTGTGCGACTAAAGTTTTGGGTATTGATTGAATATGAGTCGGATTAGTGGCTAATGATCAACAATTGGACGTTGGGCGCCTTAATTGAGCCCATGTTTGGACACAACACGGCGGGGTACTTTTATTCTTCGAAAATATTTAACCCCCCATACTCGATATCGGAGAAACTACATTCGAATAAAATAATACGGTAAGGTTCCGTGAGTTTCGATAGAGTGAAACGTTACGTTTCAAGTTTCTTAGAAAGCCAGATGCCCAATCGCGATAACAAAATTGAGAGAACGGTTCACAAAGCCTACAGAAATAGGCTGATAGAGCCATCACGTGAGGCCTAACCCTAATCTACGTAGAGTCGGTGTCGTGAGTCGACTCTATCAGTGAGTTAGTGAGTCGTTGACGTGCATTCCGAAAATGTCTACATCGTGCGCGTAATGATACTAAGTTATGTAATGTTGTTATCATTTAAATTTATTCATGACACTTATTTTAAGCAACGAAGTGTTTAAGACTTCTAATATCGTTGAGAAACAAGAAGTCTAGAAATTTTAAGTAATAAAAAAATAAAAATCGAATAAATTGGGTTGTAACAGGTTATCGAAATACATTACCTATGTATAATGTCTATGTCTATGGAAAATTCTATCATGCTTTATTTGGAAACGTTGCACACGTTACATACCGACATCTGATCGATTCTTACTATTCTGTATTCATATCACATATACCTACAACAAAATACATTACACTGCAGAGCATATTTGAATTATGAATTTACAGATACAACCTTATAAATTTATGCTTGTTGCAGATTAAAGCTATTATTTTCAATGGGTGTGAATTGTTACAAAAAAATATGTATTAAAAATCTACATGGTTGAACTAAATTCTGGTTCTGTTGTAACTAATTTAAAATATGCACAATGTTTTAAAATTAATGTATTAACTTTAAGATTTTCAATTTTAAGCTTATAAACATCATATATAAAGTTATATTTCATGGATCTACCAAATAATACCTAATCATTGAAAAAATAATATTAAAATCAACAAACTACTTTCCTCCTATAAAAACTTCTCACTCACAAAAAGTGTGCAATACTAACACAATATTTTGCTAGCAAGTGTACCGACGGCTAGACGGATTTCTCACACCGACTGCACCCACCTACACGAGTACATACGTACACATATAGATAGGTCTTTCTACCTGCCCGGGCGAGCTTATGTCTACGGTGACTGAATAACAAAGCATTTTATAAAATCGGAAATTTATTTTTCCGTTTAACATTTTACGAAGCGTATTGGACGTGGAGCTATAGATTGAAAATTATGTACGTTTTAGAGATGTTTTGGAGTCGGTATACTTTGAAATAAAGGCATAGTACACAAAGGCAGGTACTAGTTATTTCTCTTGTGATATATTTTAAGATACAATTTAAAGTTTTTACGAAGTTTAGTTACACTGTCGGAAAAACTTAGTGGAAAGAAATACGTTATTAAAGTTATGAAAAATTTACATAGTAGGTACACGGAATTTGTGTAGATAGTAACACAATTTTTAATTTTAAAAAGTTTTATTTCATCCCTTTAATAACTGAAATCTTTCATATTTCGACTATTAAAATTCAGCATCGTTAACAAAATTCGTAGCCGTGAATTACCTGAAACATTTTATTAAAATTTTCAACCCTTTACAATGCTAACGGAGGCGGAAATTTCCGGAGGCTCGCAGAAAGAGAGCCATTAAGGGGTCTTAAGGCCTTAGTTCCCTCGGAAGTATTCTATTGTCTTAAATGAAAACCCGGCATGATGAAATATGAAATTGCGGAAATTACAGAAATTTCATACAACTTTTTAGAAATGTTAGAAAAAATGTTTTTTTTTACAAAAACTATTGTTATTTATTCAAAAAGTATTGTTTTATTTGTGTAATATTGCTTTTGAGTACTGAAAGTTTGCAGAACGCAAAACACGTAATAAAATATTTTTATATGTACCTATAGGTATCATTTAGGTACCTAACAAATTAATCTAAAATTTTGTGTTTTTTTTTTTTCGCTCTAACACAATATCCATAGTCGTTTCTTTGGTAATTGAAAAGAAAATGGAAATTCAAGTTCTACATATTAAAATCTCCGTAGTTTAGTAGGTATACCGCATTCGTATTTACGACAAGCGCATTCCCAAAGACAAAGAGCTGTACAGACGGGTTGCAGGGGGTAGGGGGTTCACGGCTGTAACAGTTTTACGATCGGATATAGGCATCGCTCATGCGCGGTGCAGCTCGCTCCTATTTGCATCAGATTATCGACTGGATGTCCGGCTCAGGTCTCATGCAGTATCGACTATGTCTGCGAACTACCTTTCAATTATATGACTTTACGTAAAAAAATGTGTTTTTGTTTTATGTTCTAGAGTTTATACTAGGTTTTTTCGGTTAATTATGCACAAAAGCGAAAATAAAATATCTTGGTAAAAATACTTAGATTTAAAATTTCAAAATATTATTATAATTTGCAGGTATAGCCAAATTTGGTGTTCCGACATCCGTTATTGATAAATTTACTTTTTGAAATTAGAATTTGGATACGTGATTTTATTTGATGTTTAAAATAATTCAAATAAATTGTAATTTCAAACGGTGAAGGAAAACATCGTGAGGAAACCTGCATGTCGGAAAAGGGTTCTAAAAATCCTTTGAAGATATTCGAACTCCCCAATCCGCACTGGGCAAGCGTGGTGGACTATGCCTAATCCCTCTTCTGAGGAGACCTGAGCCCAACAGTGAGCAGTAATGGGTTGGTACAGTACAGTACAGTAATTTCAAAAAATGAACAATTTGATTATCAAGTACCCACTACACTATAGAGGTGTTGTTTTAAATTTTTAATATTATATAATAGGACTAAGTAAATGCTTCAATAGAATACTCGTTTATTGTAATACATAGATTAGTTATTTTTGATTTATATGCTTTAAAAACATACTGTAATTGTATCTAATGTACTTAAATTGTTTTGTAAATAGAAGCCAATATAGAGTCTTCAATTAAGTGACCACAAAAAACAATATTTCACAATTTATTCAATTGTTATAATCGGGAGGCTGTCACGTTTCAATTGTTCTAATGCAGGATGTTTAATATTACTTTAAGTACTTCTGATTTAGTTTAAATGAATATATGAAGTAAGTTATAAGTACTAAGCTTTTGATAACAATTTAGTAGGTACAATTTTGCAACGTACCTGTATACGAATATATGAGAGAAAATCTTTGATACAATATAACATATACATGAATAAAAAGAAAATAATCACAACACTTCATTTGCACACTTTACATTTAAAACATCATAAAAACATAATAACATGCGAGAAATTTATTTATATGAATTTAAAAATACTAAAATGAAACCAAAAGGCGAGGATGGCCGCTATCTGGTATATAAAGGGAATCAAAATGATACGAATGCAGTTTACTTAACAATTTAGGAGACCCCTCGGACTTTGTAACCGATCCTGATCATTACTACACTGTTGCAGTCATTTATTTAATAGGGCTGTCAATTTATTAAAATGAGATTTTTAAATGCGATACGAAATGATAATTTATATATCAAATGGGAGATAATCATGACGTTTGCAACAAGTTTGAAATATTGAAACTACTAATTAAATATCTTGGTAAGAACTCGTTAATCATCATCATCATCATCAGCCTGTAGACGTCCACTGCTGGACATAAGTCTCCCCCAAACTTCGCCACATCGATCGGTCCTGCGCTGTCCGCATCCAGCCACCTCCCGCGGTTTGACCAGGTCATCGGTCCAGGTGGGAGGTCTGCCTACGTTGCGCCTTCCAGTTCGTGGTCGCCACTCTAGAACTTTTCAGCCCCATCGGCCATCAGTTCTGCGTACAATGTGTCCTGCCCATTGCCACTTCAAAGATGCAATTCTTTGGGCTATGTCGGTAACTTTGGTCCTTCTGCGAATCTCCTCATTTCTGATTTGATCACGCAGAAAAACACCCAGCATAGCCCTCTCCGTTGCTCTCTGAGCGACTCTGAGTCGTCTTACAAGATCCATTGTTAATTATGCATAAAAGTACCTAATCGAAAGAGAATCTGGTACCTATAGTAAATTATGAAAGATATAAATATGCAAAAAATCATGAAGTACCTACTACTATTATTTGTGAACCACTAGATGCCTAATATTACATAGATAATATACTTGTTACAGAGAGTCTTGAAATACCAAAATTACAACAAAATCCCTTTACTTCTATTCAAAGTTTTTTTTTTTTTTCAGTTGGACGAAATCACCGAATCCCCACCCGCCCCGTGGGTGGAGTATGTGAGAGTTGAATCTCACTAAAACCTCCAACCACTCACACTCAGCGTCCGAACCCCGGCTGAGGCCAGAACCCAGCACGGGATTATGAGGGATGACGCGACGCGTTACGCTCTCGGCACACTTTTCCGTCGCGCCGCCCCCTCTATCCAGAGTAGTGTTAAAATCACACAGAATCTTGTTTATGTTACATTGTGGCATCCTTATTTACAAAAATAAAATATACCTTACGGTTTTGTTGTTATCATTGAATTTGCATATATATTGTAGATACTTGTGTAAGCTATGAATTACAAAAATTATACGACATTTAAATGTGTTAGGTATGGGACAACAGTTTTATATTATAACAACATCTTATATTTAATTTAATTTAAAGCGTTGATCTGTGTTGTAGCTATATACAATTTTACTAAGGATGAAATCTTTTAGAAGTATGAACATTTTTAGTTTAGAAATATTCGTCATGAAAGATATCAAGATACAATTTAAAAGAACTTTAATAAATTATAGATGAGTAGAACATAGGTCTTGGTACTTCTCTTTAAATTTTACTTATTGGCAGTCCAAGAATCCAAAATTTGAAATAAATAGTATAGCACATAATATATTTCAAAAATCAGATAAAGTTACAAATAAATTATATTAATTATTTTCCATAACTATTGTTTTTAAAACTGTTTCTTGATTTTAGGAACTAATATGTAATAGTTAGTACAAAACAGTTGCATTTCTAGTAGTACAATAATTGAGAATTCATTAGGCATGTCACCAAAGCTCTTCAACTCAGAAAAATCTAAAATGATCTCCACTTGTCTAACACGTAGAGCACAGTTAGTTTCAGTTTCACTTATCACTTTCCAAAGCACTAAGGTATAACTTTACTAAAATTGCCATTAAAATATCAAACACACAAGGCACAACAATCTTGTTTGAGTAATCACGAACATTTGTGCTCTTGAATCGCTAGAGGCCGAACTTTCTTGACAACTGTGATTTGCATGTAAATAGTCGCCCCGTAGGACTCCGAAACAATGACTGTTTGCAACCTACTTTCTAAATTATTCTATTGTACCCTGAGGGTAGAATTTTATCATAAAATTATTTAGAGATGGTAAGAGGAATTTTAATTTTATGAATATTTTTTTGACGATTGAGCCTGTATTTTTTTATTAAAAAAAAAATCTTCTTTGTTTATTTTTAATGTTTATCTATTGATAGTAATGGATGAATAGATGTACCTACTCTGACATATTCACACGTAAGTTCACAGATAATTCAAAACTTAAGTTTTGGATGTGGTTACATAAAAGAAAATTTAGCTTCATACGTATATAATGTATATATCACTGCTTTCTTTATTGAAATATTACAGAAACGCTGAATCACTTCTAAGACAGAAATATATTTGAAGAGCCCACACATTTGGTCACACGCATACATTTCTTATGATAATGTAACTACTCCAAGAGGCACGGAATCTTAACTGAACTATTTTCGTATGCAAGGGGAGGATTTTTTTTTCTAACACTCGAGAGACTAATCTGATTTTGACTGGGGAATTTTAACGTTTTTTAAACTTGAGATGTTTTAAGATATTACATATTTTTATGTAGTTAAAAGGAGACCAATTAAAATGTTGTGTTTATTTGTTGCCGTTTTCTGTACTTTGGAAATTAAATATACGTTTAACAAACAACTGAGTTACATATGTATTCGTAATTATGTATTTATTTTGGATACCAAATAACGTACAGTAAAAAAAAAATATTCCCCATTTAAAAATCATATAAGTTTATGATTCCCCAATCAAACTTTAATAACAAGTAAAACCTTTTTAAAGTCGAAAACGTCGTTCGATATTCAAATTTAAAGTATCGATTCTTGGTGCATTCACTTCGGTTGTCTCTACTCATCTTGTTCAAGATACCGTCCGATTGGAAAGGAGAGGTTGAATGACATTTTTATGCAAATCGACCCGAATACACAGGAAGACCAACAATAACCCTTCGAATGATTCAAAAGAAATTGTTTCCAAACAGCTTTCGAAATTCGTTGTCATGATAATTTTGTGAAAGCTTTCAAATTGTGACTAAGATTTTTTTGTTATCTTATAACGGTAGGTATTTATTCATTTTGATAAGACTTTAATCCTTTTATGAAATTTAATTTAAAGGTATGTAGGTACTTCTTATTTCGTGAATTTTAAATTCAATCCAAAAATAAATAAGAAGTTCAAGTACCCAACTAAAGATACTATTCATTGTTCATTTTCTCTTCCTTTGTTGAAACAATTAAGTTTTATTCTGTACTGTACCAACCCATTACTGCCCACTGTTGGGCTCAGGTCTCCTCAGGAGAGGGATTAGGCATAGTCCACCACGCTTGCCCAGTGCGGATTGGGGACTTCACATATCTTCAAAGGATTTTTAGAATTCTTTTCTGACATGCAGGTTTCCTCACGATGTTTTCCTTCACCGTTTTTAGCCAGTGGTGTTGTGAAAAATTGCACATAAATCTTTTTCACATTTAGATTTAGAGGTACGAGCCGGCCGGATTTGAACCCGCGACCTCCCGTTCGGAAGGACGCGCTTCGACCACTCGGCCACCACGACTTTTTAAGTTTTATTAAATAAGTTTTATTCATATTAATATTATATTAAAAATATAATGACGTTATTGGTTTGTCTACTTGCCTCGGGCGTAACTCGTCGCGCCGTCCCTCATAACCCCGTGCTGGGTTCTGGCCTCAGCCGGGGTTCGGAAGCTGAGTGTGAGCGGTTGGAGGTTTTAGTGCGGTTCAACTCCCACATACCGGATCCGGTGATTTCCACCAACAAAAAAAAAAAAAAAAAAAACTATATTGAAGTCGAGGTGCCACTGAATGCCATATACCATCAGAGCTACACATAACATATACCTAACCTTAAGTGAAGTGGACGCATTCCCGCTGTGATCTTTAGTAGGTAACTCCGGCAAGTTACTTAGTACCAGAGTGTGCACTTACTTCTTATTTATTATTTAATAAAACCAGAAATATGTTTGTTGTAATATAATGGTAGGCTTACACAAATAATAAAATGAATCAAAGCTAATTAGACTTGGCCTACGAGTTAACCAACATTTAGTTTTGTGTAGTATTGAATAGACAATCGTAGTGTCGGTACACGGTCTAATAGCGAAAATCTTCGAAACAGTAACCTACCTACAATGAAGAGGTTTCTCACTTTGAATATCTTTATTCCTAGTGACGTGGTTCTTATACCTTAAAAACAATGGCCGACTGCTTTTTACAACATTTTTTTTTAAATCAATTAGGTATAATATAGGTAGTAAATTGAATAAATAAAATTTTAAATCAACCCTCAAAGATAAAAATATTAAAACTTATTTCTAATACTAAAAACTAATCGTAAGTAAGTCTATAGCATGCCAGTTATTCAATATAAACTAAAATACACCGCAAGTGTACAACACAACAAGTTAACCATTTGAAACCAACACCAGCATTTGGAGGTTATGTTCACGCCTGAAACCGGTTCCCGACCAACCTAATGTGAAGGTACTTATGTATGCATGCACTACAATATACTTCAGTGCCTACTAACCACGACAAGGGACAAGACGCGTCATACGAATTACATAGTTTAAGCTACGAATATCATAATATGTGTCTCTATTTTGCGCTTACAGTTAGGAATATGTACATTAATCGGTTAGATCTAGTATAAGATTAGTTATGTACTCACGTAGTAGTTGATGTGAAGTCGGCAACAAGTCGCGTGATAACAGCCAACACTCGCACATCACAATGCACCGGCTGACGTGTGTCCTTCCGTCTTGACACTATCACTCGCGATCTACGCTCGCGAATGCGGGCTGATTTTTTTCTCGCGTAACGGCCCATTAAACTCGTAGATTTCTATCTCGCTCGTTGGCACGATAAACCAAGAGGCGAGACAAAGAAAGGTTGCGGTTTATGGGTTGTTGATAGAATTGCTATCCGCTTCGTAACGTACCGCGGTGTGTTGCATATTTTTACACGCGGTAGCCTTGTAGTGGGGTGTGTAAGACGCGTCTGTAACGTGAAAATGTTGAAACGGTGATCGTTGTTTTTGTAACAGAAGGGGAAAGAAACGATAATTTGTAACGCTCTGCTGATTATGTTAACTTCAACGACTGGAAATATTTTTGTATATTAATTAGTACATAAATACACAACGATTTTTAATACCAATTTATTTGATTTGGTCCTTAATTAGTTATGTATCTAAGAAAACCTGTAATAAACGGACAAAGCGGTACAATTTATATAGAAGCGCATGCACACTTTAGAGCTCTAATTATAGAATATATACAAAAACAATGATAAAAACTTACTCAACGACATTACAAGGCCACGGCGTGCAGCATTATAACCCCGAAAGATGTTTAGGAAATATAGGCGTCGCCCAGAGCGCAGCCGTACATCTTGCTTTATATCGTCTACACCAGCATTGGAGAGCAGAACATCAAACGACGTTATGACCCCCGGACGTGCCGACCGTAGGTACAGACGCCGACAAGGACGGAACTACACGAGTAAACAGATTGAAAGATATTTTTGCAGTTTCAATACTTTTATTATCTGCTATACAAACAAACATTCGAATCAAATGAGTATGCGTTACGAGTCATATCGAAATTGCTGAGCGCTCGAGTAGTTTTATAATTGGAGGGGAGTCGGAGACTAGACCAACTAACAAGTTGTAGACTAGTTGTAGCGTAACAGCACAAGCAGTTTACGTACTTAATTGAAATTCTACGCGACTCGTAGACAGCGTAGACTAATATATAGAGTCGACAACGTAGTTGCTATACAAACCAGTCTATTCATTTCTGCTAAATGCTACTCTATGTTACATATAAAATGGTAGTATTGAATAAATAACAAAATGTCATTAAACATGGATTCTTTGTATCGTTAGGAGGTTGCTAAATATTCATGAAGACATTTTGCCTTTATAATGTAAAATAAACAAGGTTCATCTCGCGTTTCGAGGCGAAAAATTCATCCATTCGTATGTAAATTTTAGTATACTGAGTCGGCAGCACGCGAGTGAGACCGTTTTATTTACATTCGAACAAATTGAATCCTTGGTGCCGAGCCAAGAGGATCATTCGCATATTACATTGGCGATGGCACTGGATACGCAGTGTTGTTTGTGCAAATAATATTCCTTAAAGTTTTACTTGCTCAATTACAGAGAAGATTAATTCCGGACTAATTAATGTTAAGTACTATTATAAAAGAAATATATCTGAAATCTCTTTTCTTCAGCAATGTTTTTGAAAATTTAAAACACAATGGTTCATAAATTTTGGCGCAAAGATTTGCAGTGTGATAATTTTTATGTTACGTTAATATTATCTATTATTTTTGATCAAATTGTTAACGAAATATATTTCATCTACTGACATAATTGATTTAACATAATATTACCTACTTAAATCTTCTCAACTAAATCTGAAATATTGAACTCACACATAGGTACAAAGCTATAACATGCATTCAATAACATTCCTCTAACTCTCATTCAGTATTAGTGCAGTGTTCGGGGGAGGTCTGTCAGATTCGATTTGCCTAATAGCGGGCGCGAGGGAGGTTTCACTCAATTACGTAGAGTGAGCCGAGGTGTCCCAAACACTACGTAATTACATTACCCAATAAACGGTGACAAACATTCTAGACAATTCCCTGTTATGTTATACTGAGAGGAATGGTGACGAAAATACTGCACAGTTAAATATACTGTGTGCATTTAACCGTCGTAGGTACTCAATTGTTAATTGAAATCAAATTTTATTTAGTATTTTTATATTCATGATATAAATATTGATAATTTTATTCATTAAATCAGTAGCTCTGAGCTGTGCTAACGCAAGGTGAGACCACCACCTTGCCTTAACAAGAATTCAGAATAATTTGCTACATATACAGCTTGTGCTAGGGCCGTCTATGCTAATTTCTGTTATTATTGTAAACAAAATGTTGCTGGACCGTTTGATACTCGTTCCTAGATTATTTAAAAGCGATTTGTCTGAAGTTCTCTCTCCCGAAATGTAGTAATTCTGTGACGATAATCTCACTTGTTAATAATTTTATTACGCACATAGATGGACAAAATTAACTTGAGTTTCCATAAAAAGAAGTGGTTTGTTAGATTGTAGTTGTTAGTAGGTAAGTAAAAAAAATAAATCAAAATCACTACTATTACACGTTGCTAAAAAACCTTGTCCAATACTACAGAACTTGCCCTTACCTAAACAAACAAGTTGCTACCTTATCTACTTGCTTCCTCGCATAATACATTGTAGTCGACGTCAGACTTTCAAAACATTTTAAACAAATAGAAAAATTAAAGAGCGAAATACATCAGCTATTCCCTTTTTTTTATTTTAATAGATTTTCGACCGACTTATCAAAAGGAGAATGATATAAAGTTGACTGAATTTTCATTATCCAATTCAACCAGTTGGTGTGAATAGGATAGTATAATTTCTTTGTAAGTTAGACCTTAATAAACAGACTACAAAATAAGTATGCAGTACTGAGTAGGTATAAAAATAAAACAGATTAAAATAATACTGGTTTTATATAAGCTTGTAATCAACTATAAATATTATAAATTATTTAAAACTATATAAATTATTGACAGAGCTCCGACAAATAATTTATTTAAATAAACTATATTTGAGGTATATTTTTTTCAAGGGTTATTCACACCTGTAAATGTCAGAATCCGGTTTGTAATCACATTGTTATTCCATTAAAAAAATTAAATTGTTCACTTTGTTGTTTCAACGAATTCAAGGTGTCGTCATTATTAAGTACAATAATGTAAAAATACCTATACGAATTTTACTAAGCACTTTAAGTTATCTACATAATTTTGTAATAATCGGGTTTTATCAAGTGTGTTATTTATTTTTATATAGAAATTCTCGTGTCACAATTTTAGTTATCATACTCATCTGAAACGGTTGCGCCGATTTTCATTCAATTCGATCAATTTTAAACGCATAGGTATTCAGTAGGTCTGAAATTTGGATAGGAAGGTACTATTTTTAATACCCCCAAGTGATAAAGGTTGTTTGTTCCATTTTATGTGACGCAGACGATGTTGCGCGGACCAGGTAGTATTATAATAAATACTTTTTTTTTTGCCCGCGACTTCGTTCGCGTGGACTTCAGGTTCGTCCCGTATTATCAAAAATTGTAGCCTATGTGTTATTCTGATGTAAAAGCTATATTGTGGTAAAGTTTCATTCAAATCCATTCCATCCATTCCATTCCTGTAGTTTTTACGTGAAAGAGTAACAAACATACATCCATACATACAAACTTTCGCCTTTATAATATTATTATGATTATAATTATGATATAACGACCAATTTACTTGAATAAATTATTGTTGCCAGCACACTCATGGAATTTTCTCGAGAAGAACTCATTTATATGAAAACGTTTTTTTCCAATTTTTTTGATCCGCTTCGTAATGAGAAGTAGGAACGTAAGAGAGTATTTACCTCCTTATCTTTATTGGAAATATCGGAATTTGGAAATGATCCGACCTTTCACGATTGTGAGCTGGAATCGAAAGTCACATTATTCCCAAATTGAATTATTAAAATATTCAGTTTCTCTAATATTATTTAAGAATAAGAACGAAAATTTAATTTTAGATTTTGATATTCAATCGCTATGTACCTACATATTAAATTTACTACGAATTTGAGTTTTGAAGATTTTATTTTAGTCAGAAAAATTTTTACTCCGAAGTAGCTCAGCTGAGTATCTACTGAGCTGTACAACTAAAAAGACATCGTGCTTTAAGTACCTATCTACAAAAAGATCGTAACTCGACTCTACTCGACCCATCTAATAAGAACCAGCCAGAAACTAAACATGATAGCGAAGAAAATTGAAGTAGGGATATTAAGCTAAAATTAAATAGATAAAAGGTTACAATCGTAAGTTTTAAGTTATAAACTTTAGTTCTAGAATCTGCAGTAGGCATCTTTTTATAGAACGTCAAACAATAATTGTAAACCTCTTATTTCATTGGACTTTGTCTTCACAACAATGTTGCTTTAAAATCCTATACCTACATACAGAATAAAAATAAGTCTACACAAACGTGAAATAAACTTTAAAATTTATCGTAATTATCGAAACCGGAGTCAGCGATGAGAACGCTCAGGATTATACAATCCGACCAATGACAGTCAGTTCCACATTTAACCTGAAACCCGGCCAGTTGGCATGACACCTGGTTGCCATAGTAACGTCAATAAGCAACGTCCACTTTAAATTGGTTGTTTGTTATAAAGTTGTCTCGGGTCGGTTCATTTATATGCTAATCGGAGAGGAGGCGGCATGCTCCAGAATAACCGGTAGATGTGAGCGCTGGTGCATTCCGCCTCGGTTACTTTGTCGATAATTTCTTAGAGTAGTTTATTTATATGTAAGACGGCGTATCTACATCAAGATAGAGCCTTCGTGTTTTATTTAATTTAATATGACATACAGTTCTGTTTTACTGAGAAATTAATAGGTCGTGTGGTCCTTAAAAAAATATTTTTAAAGGTTAAAGCTCGCTATAGTGTGATGACATTTAGACTACAATAATAGTGTAGGCGTAGGTATTAGTTTCTTACTGTCTTAAACATCTTGTAGGTATATAAATGTGCATAGTCTTTACCAAATATAAGCTCAGTATTTTTCAGAGCTGATTAAAGACTGCTGTCGTTATTTTTTATTTTATATTAATCTCTTAATTAATCTCGAGAGAAAGTCGGTATTGAGGGAGGATCGACGAAAGGAGCAAACCACGCCACGTCTTTACGTGCCTCAAAGCCGGTTGCGATACACGTGGCAATAAAGAAGATACTTATCAAATTATAAGCCACAAACTATCAACACTGTAACTTTAAATACGAAATCAAATATTACAAGTTGTTAGATAAGGTGTAAGAGACAACAGATTTTCTCTATTTTTGTAGGAACATGAAAAAGATTTAAATTAATAAACGCCTCTAAATATTTTTTTCTTAGCCTCGACATTTAATAAAACTAGTTAATTAATTTATTCGACTTAATTAAAAAAATAGGTATCGTAGGCAATATATTATCCTTAAATTATTTTGTTAAATCTTGACTTTAGTTGAGTAAACTGTTTGAGATCTTAATTTAGTTTTAATAAATTACGAATATATTATCAGATTATATTATTTATACGACTCAATTCTCAAATTTTAATTTATTTTCTTCTATAAGGTTAAGTTTAGACATTATATGAAAAGTAAAATCGTTACTACATCTGCATTTGAGGAATAAATTAGAAACAGAAAGAGAGATGGAATCTTAAGATTCTATTCTCACAATACGAACTTTTTATTTTTAGAAAAAAATACACTATCTCTCAATTTACTATAAGTAAAATAATTTAAATCTTATTAATAGTAAATAATATAAATTTATCTGAATTCGAATCTTTTTTTTTATTGCCATGTAGGCACACGAGCCAACGGGCCACCTGATCGTAAGTGGTTACCGTCGCTCATGAACCTCTGCAATGTCAGGGGACATTGAGGGGTCGCTACCTACGACCTAACTTTAAGGACCCTCCTCAAGCCTCGTTTGAAGAAGGACGTCTTTGTGACGTTGGATTATGTTGATAGTTATTTAATTCTATTGAGCTTTTTTTCAAACTTCGATGCTACTTTTATAATTAACTTAATTCATAATTCTGAATAAATAAGAAATAACATATGTATAACTAAATAATTAACGCGTTTTTGTGTTTTATAGGAACCTATTATTTTAGATCTGTACCTATTATTCAATTCATACAAAGCAACGTCTATTGACATAAAGTAAACTGAACAATTCAAAAATAAATAAAACTACAAGAATTGGTTCCGAAAGAAAAAAATACATTTCAATCTATGCAGTTCCCTTATACAAATTTACAAAACACCTCAATAGATGGCGTTAGTAACTTGTAGCCTTGAAGAAGCGCCTTGATCAGTCGAGTTGATATAGGTAGGTATAATATAGCAACTTTTCGAATATTGGTAATCCACATTCATAATGTACATTTAAGTTTAGGATTTTTACTCTGTAATAATAGAATTCCCATAATATTGTTTCACCGCTTCTACCCTCTACTCTTTCAGTTTTTTAGGAATAGTCCAGTAATAGTAGACATTTTGTACTCTCATCTGCCGAATAGGAATTATTCCACAGAAAGACTAAAATAGCTCGGCTACAAATGCTTAGGTACTGCATGGAGATAGCTAAATAGCGGTAGCGGAAGGTTGTCCCCTAGATAGCTAGTGGTTACTTTACTATTAACTAATCTATATCTATATTCTTTCAGAATGGGTATAAATAATGTGTAGTAGGTACGTCGTTCATAACTTAATTAAACAGTAGGGATATTGCAAATGTCGATTTTAGGATATTAAAAAGTTTAAGATTTCTTATTGACAAGCTGCATTCAGATCTACCAGAGAGGAAGGTGTAGGTAGTTGCCTCTCCCACTAAATATTGAAATTCCTCCTTCCCTCAAATTAACTCGAGAACGGAAGGTCATAAATCCGTCTGGTTGAAGTTCCTTTGTAAGGGCATTATCAACCTTTATTTTGGCTTCATCAGATTCCTTCTCCATCTTCGTACCTTTTGCCAAAACGGTCGCAAAACATTCTATACGTCTCTATTATACAGGGTGGATCTGTAACTTTGGACAATCTGATGTGGGGTGAATTACCTGTCGAAATACATTTTTATTATTTGGACCGGTTAAACTTTTTTCCTGTCATTGTATGGAAAACGCACGTCTGTCGTTGCGGACTTCCATACTATGATGAATTTTTTTTATCCCATTCCTAAAATAAAAGTGGTTCTAATTTTTATTTCAACAGGTCAATCACCCCACGTTAGATTGTCCAAAGTTACAGATC
The DNA here is from genome assembly GCA_030269945.2 of Trilocha varians. Classification (NCBI taxonomy): domain Eukaryota; kingdom Metazoa; phylum Arthropoda; class Insecta; order Lepidoptera; family Bombycidae; genus Trilocha; species Trilocha varians. The sequence goes on from AP028259.1 coordinate 4,967,551, forward strand.
CATCCTGTATATTAATATATAATAGTAATATATTACTTATACATTATTGTACCGTAGTAACTTAGTATAGATCAAGTCCAGGAGATCTTTTTTTATTGCTTTCTCATATTAACGAGCGAACGGCCCTCCTGATGGGAAGCGGTTACAGCAATGTAACACAGCGAAGCCTTTTACCTTACAACTGTATAGGAATTCTTTTAAACTCGTTTGAAGAAGGACATGTCATAGCACAAATATGTAGAACCATCCCTCCACCAAATTTGACTGGATTCCGGTCTGAGTTTTTTTTTTTTTTGAGAAAATGTGGGGTATGTGGGAGTTGAACCGCACTAAAACTTCCAACCGCTCACACTCAGCGTCCGAACCCCGGCTGAGGCCAGAACCCAGCACGGGGTTATGAGGGACGGCGCGACGCGTTACGCCTAAGGCACTCTTTCCCGTCGCGCCGCCACCTTCCAGTCTGAGTAGATATGGTCTAAATATTACTCAAAGTGACAAATTAAAGAAATATGTAGATATATTATTGTAATGGATGTGTAGAGAAACAATGGATTAGGTACCAGGAGAGTCAAGTAGGATAAGGCTAAGATGTAGGTTACTTAGGCTACTTTTATTATTAAATATTCCTACTTGTGTGTTACAAAAGAAGTTGCGTGAGTACACTTTATTAGGTATACATTAACTATTCGTAGATATCTAACTCTCACTTTGAAAAAAATAGGTAATCTATGCACCTAAGTATTGATTTCTATTTATTCATATCAAATCGTTATAATTTAACCTTGGTAAAACACACTTACCGCCATAATATCAACGGTGCTCTATAACATCTTTCATTAGGTAACGATTATGGTGGAAAACCATTTCTCATTTTAGGTTTTTGTCTACCTAATCTTATATTTAAAAATGAATTGCTTTCGTTAGTCTCGCTAAAACTCGAGAACGACTGAACCGATTTGGGTTATTTTAATCTTGAAAAATTCGTAGAAGTCCAGGGAAGGTTTAAATTTCCTTATGTGACGCAGACGAAGTTGTGTGGGCCAGCTAGTATAATAATATATATCTAGACACGGAATAGCTACTCAGATGTTTGTCCTGAAGTCTATGGGCGAAGATTATTTTATTGATTTTCTTTTAAAATAAAATTTTATTGTTATCTTACTACCATTAAATCGTGAGCTTAATATACTATGACATACGATATATTTTCAATGTTGTGAAGGTAAATTATATTATTTATCTGTTCAGATTCCAGGTAATTAATTCTATAGGTACTTACCAATAATAAAAAATAAATAAAAGGAGAACAAAAGAAAAAATAACCGAGACACGACGAAGTATTTAATTTTTCCCATTTTCATATTACATTCTTTTCTAAATTCGTCATAAAACTGTCGAGAGCACATCCATGTTTATTTTTACTTAACAAAACTTCATATCTGCCGTGATTGACTACATTAATTTAACTGTACATTAATAGTTACGAGACCTTCATAATTATTAAAAATTACATAGTACATGTACGGTACTAGATGTACCTAGTTTCTACTGAAATCGTCGAATAAACAGTTTATAATGTAGAAAGCTATTATTAAATATTTTATCTGAAAAGCGTTATCTTACAATTAATGAGAATACATTATGTAAGTGAACAACCAATCAAATTACTACTAAGTACTTCGCCGATATTCGGTCGCAGTTTTTTTTCTAGTCAATTATCGCTTTTCAGATAAATGGAACATTCAAAAAGTTTATAGTACAGTAATTACTTAGTTTACGTTTTATTTGATTCATCTAAGTTGAATGCAACGCATGAGAACGTGTGCTTTCTTACATAGAAATTCGGTTACCTAGATGAGGTCGCCTGCTTGTACAAAACACCTAACATTTAATTACTATTTACGGGACAATACAGTTTAATGAGATAGATTTAGGTAAACTACTATATTTACCATAAGACATTTATTAGATTAAATAGATACATAGGTACGTAAAAGTAGACAGGGAGCTAAATAGTATAAAGATTTAATTCTAAAAACTGGGATGATTCAAAAATTTTATCTATTTACTAATTAAACAATAATAAAGAAACAACGTAAGTAAAGCGAATTATTCGTTGATTGCAGAAAAATATAAAATATTTATTTTATTTGCAGCTAAAATTTGTGTAAATAAATAATAAAATAAACAATGAAATATAAAAAATAAAAAGGTTCTAGAAAACAGAAAGATGATAGGACAATTATAATGCACTTGCCCACTAACTAACTTTGTCATAACATCAACTTCAATATTAAATAAAGTTATAACAGTAACTAAATGTACAATTCTACTGGAACCGAGTTAAAGCTTTGTCAGAAATCCATAATTTATATAACAAAATTTACGAATAATGAAGTTAAACAGTTATAAATATTTGATCTTGTCGACGTGCGATCAGTTTATAGAATACAATAATAGTGAATGACATTCTTATATTAAATGGCTTCTAATATATTTATAGTTAACGTAGAATATTATACAAGTTTTGTAGAGATATTCATAACTGCCACCAAAGCAACCCGAGTCGTTCAACAATTTGGTAACGAAAATAAAAGTTAACTGATTAAAAACTAAACCACCTCTTGAACAGCGATACGAATACAACAATAAGCAGTCTCACAAAATATTATACAAATTTCCTTTCAATAAACTATCTAAAAACTATAGTTCATCGGTGACGTCTTTAATAGTATTTATTCGTACTTAAATAACTTTCAAATACAATAATCAGCACTATTACTAGACATTACTCAATCAGGAATCGTTATCTACTCACGACTTAATCGATACAATTACAGAACGTAATTTCGTAATAATTAATACTATACACAAATCGACAACACAATAATCTTAGTACGAGATTCTCTGGGACTTGCGGCGCACGCGGCACTTGCAAAGCGTCCAACACGTTTCTAAATAAACGATATAGCGCATACAACGTTCCTCCAACTCTACTCTATCAGGTAACAAACATTGGACGTGATTCTAATCCCGCTCAATACGACCACATTCCACACTCAGGTCCTGCGATACCTTCCCGAATCATGCAGTTTAGCTGGCTATACCGTGGTGAAGGGGGTAGGTCCCAGAGAAGGGCGCGGGTCACTGATGATGTTTGGCGGGCGGTGGATGGTGCAGCGCGACGTGGTGTGGCGCGTGGTGGTGCCCCGCGTGGTGGTTGTGGTTGTTCGCATTCGAATTGTTGTTGTTGTTCTGGGCTGCCTGCGCCGCTTGTCGCTGCGAATTCTTCTTATTCTTCATTCGTCTGTTCTGGAACCATATTTTGACTTGTCTCTCAGTGAGATTCAAATTTCGTGCCAGCTCCCATCTCTTCTGTTTCGACACGTATGCGTTGAACAGGAATTCTTTTTCCAGTTCAAGTGTCTGGAACTTTGAGTATGGTTTGCGTTTTTTGCGCACCGTCACTTGTCCAGTCCAATCTAGAGGGTTCGACGATCCGCACCCCACACCGACTCCGACCGACATTGAGAGCGAGCCTGTTCACAAAGAAAAAATAAATTAGCAAATTTATTCAATACATATGTTACACATAAACAATCATTATTATATTCTCTTACATCAGTTAATGTGCCAAATGGCACGCTTAAAATAAGATTTACTGAAAGTCCTGCTTCAGTTAGACCGTCGATGAGGCAATAGTTGTATTTAGAATAGTTCTAGTAATTCATGTTATTTATTAATTAAAGCGAGCAGGATGCGTGTCGAGTTGCAACGTTCACGTTCACAGCATACATGTGGCATAGTACTGTATGTGTTGAATAATCCGTTGCGCGATTTATGGGACCGGTTCCTTTGATGAAATCACCGATGCTGGCTTAGTATTCAGCACGTGATACGAGACATGCAACTGCACCACTTCCTATTATTGTGTCTTATTACTGTAGGCAGTGGCTTTTGAATTTAATGTTAGAAATTACTATAATCAATAATAAATATTTCTAGGAGAAAGTCTACCATGAAGTGTTTTTATTGTATGACGTGCTCCGTAAAACTGCCCTACCGTAACAATATCCATCGCTACCACCTACAGTTGCATTAATTTTTTGTGGTAATAATGCACAAAAACTTTCAGTTGTGTTAATTGTAAAACGCAATTGAAATTTAACATTATAAATTAAATTACTAATTGAGAATTATAAATGTAAATGATAATAGTTTTTCGTAATACCGCAGTCGTCCGTTCGTCCAAAAAAGTACAGGTCTTTAATGTTATGTTAAAGAAATAAACAGCCCACTTAACATGTGTTCTCATTATGTTAAGTTGTCATTGGTTTTCTAAATCAGGAGGCTCCAAATGAACATTGAAGTTTCAATCCATACTTTATGCCATAATTGGTAACAGAAGCTTTTCCTTAACGTAAACTTGGTAAACAAGAACATCAAGAGAAATAACGCCATTTCTGTCTCTTTAAACAGTGAGAAACTAAAAAAAAATCGCTAACTGTATCGATACAAAGTAATAATGTTGTATTGTTTCAGGTTGTGTAAAAGAAACATCAATTGTTTAAACATAATGACAGTCAAGTTGTCAATTATGAGGGAATAGGTAGCGATCAGTGGCAATAAAAATGCGGGTTCTCTGCGCCCATAAAACCTACCTACCCGACCGTACGCATTGTCTATTTTGTTTTAAGGAAAGAATTTTATCTCAAGGCAATAAGGTTCAACATGCGAGAACACTTTAAGTGATCGTGAGAGTCCGACTGATCGAAGAGGTTTAAGAATTTTAATGGGTTCAAATATTTTTAGTCACGCTTAAAATGTTCGTGTTATCAAAATCGGAATATTGAGTTATTACCTTAATATCATCGACTACTAGAACTTTAACATTAAGTAGTATTACTTTATGAAAGGAAACATTTAAGTATCGCTAGCGAAGTCATACCACAAACCGTTTACTAAGCAGTAAATGCACAAATCAAAGTCAATGTCAACCTCAGGTGGGCCGTAAACACACAATCATAAACTGACGCCAACACTCGTATAACTTTTTCAACAATTGTTTCATTTTAATAGCCCATTATATGCGTGTTTTACGCAAAATTATGTCAAGTTACACCTCTGCCGTAACAGAAGCGCGATAAACCCATCTTTATGGTTAGGCAGCGATCGAAAGTGAACCAGCGGCGAACGTTTATGAATGGAGCATTTTTATTGCTCTCATATTGACATGGCGTTTGTAGTTTAGTAATTACTGGTTACTATCGCGATTTGGGTTGAAACTAGTATTGCATGCTTGTGACGTAGACGCAGTTTTATGATTCATAAAAGTGATATGTATCTGTGAGGATGTCTGCCTGAATCGTATGCACTGAGCGGCACGACCGTCGACCGTGAGTAGATTCCTACGCTACAGTCCTCACTCTTGTAGTTTTTATCGTCTCATCAACCTGTAATGTGTTTATTGTGGCAATATTTGGTTTATTGCTACTACTCAAAGATCGGTTTATTGTGTTAACGCTCAGATATCATGTTTATTTATTAATTATACATTTTTATTGGCGCTTTATTTTACGTAAACTTTAATTTATTGTCGGTTGTAAAGCGCCGTTTTACATTGCCTATAAAAAGGTGCTTACGGTTCGTTTTTAAACATTTGTAGCACGTGTTTCGTTCATTCATCAAATTTATGGTGGTCTGTGGGAAAATGTTTTGGTTTGGGCTTTCTGTTCAGAGGATCGGAAGGGATTCTTTGCTAACCAATGCCAATGTTTATATGAGTTAAAGATGATTTTATCGATCAGTTTGTTATTCTTATCTATTGAGGTCGTTTACTGTTTTTTTTAGTTACTTATTGTGATTTGAGGTTTTAGTCTACCTGTTTGGAGTTTCCTAGAATTTGCTACTTTGACAATTTAAGTTTTTCGACACTAACAATTTTACGACACGATAATTCCGATACAATAAAAAACGATTAATTTACTTTACATTACCATTAGTTATGTCGTACTAGTGAAAAACAAAACTTGTATACATTCATGCCAATCAGCTGTCGTCGATTATAGTAAGAATACGAAGTCAATCATCGCGTGTGTGCGAAGTATACATTTGACACTCCCACATAGCCCCGCGAGAGCGATCTCTGTGTGCGTCACGCACACATCGACACATCACGCGCTGGTGTGCGAGCGGTGTACAGCGCCATCTGCCGACGAGTGGCACGCACACACCAGGTCAAGGTTCATAAACTCATAATAAATTATTTACAAATCAACTTATCAACTTTAGATTGCTACAGATTTATTTAAAAAGTTGTATTAGAATCATTTTAAAATAAACTTTTCAAATTTCACGAACCACCCGAAGTGTATTTGTAAACGGGATGTGTAACTTTTCAGAGAAATGTTTGTAAATTTCATAAAATGTTTCCTTAGCGTGTTATGTTTAGTCAAGGGACTTGGACGATAAGTTTTAGATTACTAACGTCACAGCGGCTATGAGAATATTCGGTTGGTTCGAGAAACTGGTTTTGTTCTAGATTTATTTTAAGAAATTATATTGACTTACCGGGTAGAGTGCCTGGCGGTGGATACGGTGCGCTAGAAACTGATTCTGGAGCGTAGTTTCGTAAGCCATAGGCATCGTGAGAGAACCCGGACGCCTCGGAGACTGCAGTCCGACGTTCTTCGCCACTCACGTACGGCAAAGGTTGATCACCTCGGGGAGTTCCATACGGATAGTTCCAGCATGGTTGTGAGAATCCTTGATGACAGCCACCGTCAGCGTATGGTTTATATTCACCACTGCTGGCTGGCCAGAAGGGGAGAGTTGATTTACGCTCTCTTTCGACAGGTAAATTGTAGTATGTAGGGGCGCTGGGGTACTGATGTTCGAATGAACCGGGGGCATCCGGAGGGTAGCCCCAGGGCTGCTGGGCGTGCCGTATGACGCCGGGCTCGGGCTCGTAGCGCTTGGCCGGAATGTGCAACGGAGGCTGCGGAGGGTTGGAGCCGACCGAAGCTGGCGAGGCGCTGGAGGCCGAGGGCGGCGCGGCGGCCGGAGCAGCCGGGGGTGATCCTCCGGGCGGCGACGCGTGCGCCTCCTCGTAGAGCGCGCCGCCGACCCCGTTCATCATGGTCCACCAGGCCGGCCCGGCGGAGTGGCCGGATGCGGGCGCTGGCGACGCGGCAGCCGCGTCGCAGGGCGCGCCGAGGCCCCCGACATGGTTGTCAGGGTACAGGGTGGCGGCCGGGCAAGCCACGGGGGATCGGGACGGTCACCAGGCGGTTCACGCGCGCCGCGGGCACATCGCACCGCGCAAACACGCGTCCCACACGCCGAAGCGGCACATGAAAATTAAAACGCGAAGCCCGATTTAGCTAGCTCGGACTAGACTTGACCGCAGGGTGAACTTATAATATTGATGAATAAAAACTAAATCTCAAGAGTCGAACAGTCACTGATACGATGAGCTACTTGGAAGCTTCGAAAAAATTGTCTGTTTTGTATTTTTAAAAACTGAATTTAGTAATTTTATATAGTTCTAAAAAAGCACTATTTTTTAAATAATTTGTAGTAATCGGTGACGCAACAGTTTTGTTATTTAGTTGAGCCGTGTATTGGATACGATGTTGTCGCGAGTAGCGAGCGTATCGCGTGAGAGTGGACCGAGAGCTTGTAACACACGAAGCGCGCAGTCAGCGGCGCGGACGAGCGCGGAGTGGCGGCGGCGTGTGCCGGTGTGACGGCGCACACATGCGCGCATCCACCGCCGCTCCATCTAGTGTCGGGCGGCAGAACCACTACTCCGACACTGTAGGCGGGCGGACTGATATCCCACACTACATTTTCATAACTTTGCCATAACTAAATTATTTCAACTTCTAGTTAAACTATTTACATTATCGTTTTTGATTATGACTAAAATAATTTTGATGCCAATTTTACGAGAGGACCTATCCGTAATTTAAGGCTCAATATTCTAAGTACTATACCTACATTTTCAATATTTTTTTTGCGTCTAGGCCATCAAGACGCTTCGCTCAGAAAATAATGAAGCCAAGCGAGGTGGATTTGAAAGGGTTGTCGAAAGCGGAGGCGCGGGTGCGTAGTAAAGCGATTAATGGAGGCAAAATAGCCATAAACTGCCGTTTAACCAAACTGCAAGCGTCACTTCGGCCATCGTCGAGTTACCAATAAAAAACGCGAGACTTTATGACGGCAACTCACTCACATTTTATTGTGAGTATAAACTTAATTTTATCGTCTGTTAATTTCCCCACAAATAATGCTAGGCGATAGATTAAATTATAACATTTTGTTTTATAGCCGTCAATCGCAACAACAATGATAATATATTGTTGCCTCATTTTACTTTTTTTTTAAATTTTAATCGCCTATAAAACGTTTAATTACTTTCAAAAAGTAGAAGTGCGCTCTAGATATTAACAGAAATTTAAAATTTAAATTAAGTATAAAATTTAAACTACTTTAAACGTTTACTAACATTAAATTGTGGATTTTATCTATTTAGTATGTCTTTCAATTATTTCATTACCATTAAATTAAGTAGAGGTTTTGTTATGATGAATGGTACCTATGTGGTTATCGTCACCCTTGAACTTCCACTGTACCAAGCTATACCTAGTAAAACCACAAACTGCATTTTTTTCACGTAGATGTACTTATTCTATTTAATTTTAAAATATTTATTTATACTATTTTCCAAGAAATATTATTTTATTTGTATTAATCAAACCTATTCAGTTATTTCTTTTCAGCAAAGAACAATACTATTTCAGTTTTTAGGTGTCTACTGAATTTTCTTAATACTAACATTTTTGACTAATCGCTTTAATTATTTTTAAGGTAAAATGTTTCGAAAGAAAATAGTGGTAGAGTCCACTATTTTCTGTTATAAATTCAATTTTTGACCAAGTAGGTATCTACTAGTTCTACTAGTATTCTATTTCTGATAGTATTTTACTTTAAAACACTTATACGTTATATGAAAAAGGTGAAAACAAGATTTCACACAGGTAGAGTCGCAATGAACATAGACATTTGACCATAACCTTTTGTTAAAAATACAGAACAAACATTCCAAAAACTTGTACCTACTTATCCCTCCCTTCTTACCATCAACAATGCACTTACAACCAATAAATTTTCTTATTAACCTTTATCATGTGCTGTTTACACTAAGAAAGAACTATAAAATATGTCACTATGACAATAGAAAAACATATAACACGGTGAAACTTGTTAACATGGCAACTAGCACGGTTATTATGATAATGGCAACCGAATTGTCAAAATATAATACGCGATCAGGGTGTGTCGCCAGTGTTAGCGAGGAGCGATTTTGTATAGTCAAATCTTACCAAATATTCTCTATACATTATCGTATGGACGCAATATAGTTGACTGGCAAAGAATGACTATGGTATTAAGTTTTGTACATTTATCTTGCGTGGGTAAATAAATCGTTGCTACATATTATGTTGTTAATTTTGATTAAATTAGAACTTACAGTGTTTTTAAGATAGCTGTCTATTATTATACAAAATGATATGTCCGTTGTTTTAAAATGAATCATACACACATCTTATGTGTAGAATGTCAGAGAGAACTATTATTTTTTTATATTTAATTTTAAAATTCATAAAGTTCTTTTATTAATAGTTACTTAATAATTATGCATCAAAATTATGTCCAGTGTCCCTTAATATGAACAGCAACTCCCAATTAATGTATTTATCATTGATTTACAACGCAGGTAATTAATTAATATACCTACATATCTATTATCATATAAATATGTTTACAAGTTCCTTGTTTATGTCTATAGAAGACACTGATTTTTAATTAAATATTGTTTAATTTGTCACATAACTTACATATTTTACTGTTGTGTGTATTCATATATTATGGATGTTCGACTAGTTATGCGCTTATAAATTGTATAATAAATCTGTTTTTAATACATTTATTAAGCTTTTATGTTAAAATCTACGCAATAATTCAAGAAATCGAATGCAATTAAGGATAATGTATTCAAATTTATTCATGTATTTAATATCTTTGAAAAAAATAGAGATTATCGTTCAATTTGTAGCAAAGATACACCTGCATTTTTCATGTTCAGATTTGCGTGACCAGATAGTATTAATGCTATGTAAATGAAACAATTACTTAATACTAATTGTCGTTCGATAATTAATGCATAATTGATTTCATCACTATAATCGCTGACCGCTCATCGCATGACTACGTCTTGTCGCGAAAGCGTTAATTTCCCACACTAGTACATTGTGACGTAGCAGTAGTAATTACACCTCAACAATTGTAAGGGTAACAGAATAATAGCGAAGCGATAAATTTGCACCACTTTGTGGACGTGTCAACAAAACTAACAGCACGGATTATTGTACATTTTTTAAATAGTTCAAGACGTTCCATTTCATTGTCGAAGTCTCTGAAAAACAACATGGCTGCCGACGTTTTTGAAATGTATCCGCTCTAGCGTATGATCAAGTTAAAAACGCGTTATACAAACATTTGAAAAACGCGTGCGCTATTTAGTTTCAAAGGTGTTTTTAATGTTAGACTAATGTAGGAACTCTTGTCGCTAACACATAAAACAGGCGCTGTAAATAGTAACAAAATGAAAGTAACATCATATCGCCCGTGCACAAACATCCAGACGAGTATCAGGCGCGTTGAATGACATACACAAACATAGGAACAAGTGTGCGCCTGAGCAGCCGTCTATAAATATTTACGTTAGGAAACTCTCGAGGCCAATGGTCGGCCATACATCTCAGCGTAAATAAAAGTACGCTTTCTTATCTCGAACATGTACGCCGGTTGCGCAAACGTCTTCGACAGAATCCGTTCTATGTTAACGTAAATAAATGTTTTACTATCTGGACTAGGCCTGTGCTCGCTTTTGTGAGTGATTCATTGTTGTAAAACTACAAGAAACAAGGACTAAATTTCTAATATATAATCCAAAGTTCACAGTTTCACTATCTATCACTATCTATCACTCATTAAAATAAAAATTACAATACATTGCGAATTCCATTTACAAATTAAGTGATTGAACCTCTTTTAATTTTCGCCATTGTCTGAATACAAACCACAGAATTGTTCAGCAGTTGTTTTTTCTATGATATTATTATGTTTGGTACTCTTAATTTAATCGTAAATTTAGTATGACATTTACAAGGCGTCCACATTTAAAATCCTCGTGTAATGAGCTAATATTTTAGATTTTATTGGTACGGAAAATGCAACGGTACACGCCGAGAACATAACTTCTTAAAATTATTGATTCCGAATGCCTTAGGCAGTCGAATAACGGTTCACATTTATTTTGAAATTCGCATTCAACTCGGTATTACACGGATTTAAAGCTTCTCAATTGGTTGTGCCAATTTTGAAAGTTGTTCGATATTCATTGGACCACCTTTCTCCGAAGCACTTTCTGTGTATACTCGATGGAGATAAGCAAGATTGTAGTTATTAAGTAAAGATATTTGTTCAGTTATTTAGGACTTTGTTTTTTTTGCTTTTACTCATTATTCCATATACATTTATTAACTTATTTTTTACATTATATTTAAAAAAAAACATTTACAAAAAAATAAATTTAAAAATACAATATAAAAAACAGAGGGCCACTGCAGGCGGAGTCTACGACCCAAGCCATCGGTGGTCAGGGCTCAAGAGAGAGGAACCTCCTCACAATACGCGCCGTGTCAAGAACGACCGCCTTCTGAATCAGGCCCTTTACCCAGCCGGGGATCGAAAGCTTCTCTAGATGACGGTCGAAGCTTTTCGCTATTAGACCGTGCACAGATACAACGATCGGAACAATGATGGTCGATTCAACACGCCACATGTCGGTCACCTTGTGGGCCAGGTCCAAATATTTTAGCAGTTTTTATTATTAGTATTATAATCATCTTCGAGGCGTCTACAAGCTTGACCTAAATTGAAATAAAAGCCGCTGAACATATTAAACAGTTCTAAATTTAAATCGAGGCAAGGAAAAACAAAGTGCAAGTTCAAAAGTCTCCAAACAGGAACAGAATATTTGATAAAATCCAAAGCTCGATTATCAGTGACTGTCCGAAATTGCGACGTTCATTCATAACTCAGTTTTAAGGTCAATAACAATTTATTATAGAACAACGTCACTATGTATTACTACCGCGTTAATGACCTACACAGTAATACAATTTTATTACATTTATTACGTAAAACATTTTTGTGTTGCATATTGAGTTTACATATATAATCATGAACAATACAATGCATGAATATTAAAATCAATAATGTCATAAAATGTAATCTGCTGTTAGAAAAGAAAATATATACTAAACTTGAATTTAACGCGTAATTGACTTGGTTTAAAAAATATATTCGTTTCGAAATGTATATAAAGCATATTACAAAGTATTTAATATATAATCACCTTGACGTAAACTGGCTAGCGACGTCTGCGTGAAAGGGCACGGTAACCTGTGAACAAATTGAACGAGTGTTAATTAAATATATTGGTAATTATGAAAAAAACAATTACAAAGTGGTGCTTGTAACTTTGTCTATATTATGTAATAATTTTCCACTATTTAAAGTTCTTCAAGTAGTAATCTTTTTATAAATATTATCTCCCTAGGTTGGTGGCATACAAGTAGATCCGTTAGCTTATAGTTAGATTGTGGTCTAGTTTGAATTTAGTAATAATATTATGATAAAAATATTACAATAGACCTTGAAACTGACAGATATTGAATATTTATTAATAGCTATAACTTAAACAAAACACATAAAGTTCTAATAACCACTAATAAAGATATCAATCTTTAGTTTAACATTGATTTGACGTTATACAGGGTGGCGCAATAGAACGTGCATTTTTAAAATAATTATTAAAAAATAAATACAAAAGGTATAGTTAAAATAAAACTAAGCAATTATTAAGTGATAACTGAAGTTTATTTTTTAAAAATAACATCATCTAAATGATGACCCTCTCTACGTTGGCACTCCTCTAACCGCAAACGGAAATTACCGAAAACTTTCTTAAGTAGTGCTGGTGTGATTGCTGCCATTTCACCACGAATATTCTCCTTGAGCTGACTGATGTTTCTCGGATTATTGGTGTAGACTTTGTGTTTGAGGTATCCCCACAAAAAAAAGTCAGGAGGCGTCAAGTCTGGACTGCGCGGAGGCCATGGGATATCACCTCTTTTCGAAATCAGTTTGCCAGGGAACATCTGCTTCACAACCGCCATGGAGTCATTTGATGTGTGACTGGTAGCTCCGTCTTGTTGGAACCAAGTCCTAGAGTTCTTTATTCTTGAATTTTCAAGTTCTGGGGCCAAAAAACCTTCCAACATCGCAACATAGCGTTCGGTATTAACAGTGATGTTTTGCCCCCGTGCGTTTTCAAAAAAATAAGGACCAATTATTCCTTTGGCAGATATTGCGGCCCAAACTGTCACTTTAGGGCTATGTAACGGTTTTTGATGTTTGAGTCTGGGATTTTCACTATTCCAATAACGACAATTTTGGCGGTTTACGAACCAGGTATTTTATATGAAAATGTGCCTCATCAGAGAAAAGGATGTTTTCAAAATTTGAAAACCGATTGAGCATTTCATTAGCAAATGTGAGCCGTGCTATGAAGTCAGAGTCTTTCAATTCTTGAGTTAATTGCAGCTTGTATGGATGCAATTTAAGATCGAAGTTTAAAATTCGTTGCAAACTTCGTCGCGATATGTTTAGGACAGACGATCTCTTGCGAGTAGACATTTGTGGATCTTCTCGTACCGACTGCTTAACACTCTCAATATTGTCTTCGGTCCTAGATGTGCGTGGACGACCTTTCGCGTGTGGTTTAAACGTCGATCCAGTCTCTTCAAAACGCTTTATCCAGATTTTAATTAAATTAGCACTCGGAGCCTCCCTAATTTGCCGTACACCATACTCAGAACAAAATAGTCGCCTGACAACTACGTACGAACGAGAGTTTTCGTAAAATGCGCGCACGCATAATGCGCGACGCTTCCCGTCGAAGTGACTCATAGTGACTAAAACTTTATGAACCGCGCTACCCAACGATATCGGTCTCCCCCCGCCCACGCCCCTTCTACCCCGCAAAAAAAGATGATGCAATATGCACGTTCTATTGCGCCACCCTGTATTAATATTAAATAATGATCCGTACAGATGCGAGCAAAGGTTATTATTTTCATATTCAATTAAAGACTGCAGTTTCAAACGACGCGACTAACAAGCCACATAAACTACGCTTTAAATCATCGTTGCGTATTTAATGTCTTAAGAAAACACATAACTAGATTTATTTTTAAAACGACACCACGTTCCACCCACAACCATCCCATTGACTTCTTCGGTTACAATTTTATTTCCTGACACCAAGCGACTTGGTACGAATATAAATAAATCCTTTCTAAGTCATACGATACGGCGTATAGTCACGAAGTTTACATAAAATAGGTGATTTGCGCCGAATGGTTCGTTTTTTCCGAGTTTCCGTAAAGCAAGTTTGAGAGTGAAAAAAACATGTTTACAAGCTTTTTAGTGCTGCGTGTCGTAAAATCTGTTTTGTGTTAGTTGACAATCAGGCATGTTGTGATGATTGACTTTAAGCTGTACTTTCTTACATTTTGTGATTATGTACAAAATATAAAGATAAGTAAAACATAGAACAAGGATTTACCGCAAAGTTCAAGAAGATTTTGTAGTCGAATCCAATGCTAATTGGAAAAGTTTTCCGCTCCCAACTTTTCCGTTCTCATCTAACTTACAACATTCAACTCGAACGAAACTTCGAGGCCTTAATCCTAGGCTAAACGACGACGAGATATTTCGTTTTATTTTTGTCTAGTACGAATAAATAGAGCAACCAAACTATGGCAGAGGCCACTCGAACTGACATTTACGACTCAATCCCAAAACATAGCGCGTTTCCCAGTTTAATTAGATCTCCACGTCCCTCCGCACTGCACCCTTCATTTGCCTTAAAATACATACTTAATGTAACTTAAAAGGTCATTTTACGCTGGTCCTAGTTTCGTTTCAATGGCCGCACTGACAGGACTTGTTTAGACGCTTATTACAAGTTGTCAAGTTGCGTTATCGCGGCCACGAGTATGTGTTATCGGAATGTTTCTCCCACGGTTGAATGGTCAGCGCTCCGAGTTTATTTATGTTTTAAATAAATTTGTCAACAAAACGAATTTAAATTAGAAATATTATAGATGGATTGTTGAAATTTTTAAATATGACAGTGAAATACCTATTCGTTAAAAGCAGCGCCTTGTGGGATGATAAACAGCTTGACATAGTAATGGCCATAAGTGATATTAGTTGTCATCGGAGAAATTAAATTTATACTATTGCAATAAAATATTAAATGTAATATTTATCAATGTACTTTCTAAATGCATTAATGTGATTTAGCATACGATTATAGATACAATAACAAGACAGCGAGGGTGTAGGAGGTCCGAGAGGTTAATGGCGCGAAAACTGACTGGATCATATCCCTGGGTTTACGACACGAAAGTAAACGGCCGATTCATTTGCAATTCTAAGTGCGATTTATCTACGAATCTCCAGCGTTATTCAGATGTCAAAACAACCATGTTTCAGATATATTTATGACTCGAAAACACGCTAAATTAAATCACGTCACAAAATATAACACGTTTCAGAAACATAAAGATTATACGTCAATAAATGATTATGTGCATAATTAGAGGTTAGCCGTAAATCACGTGAACATTATAGATTATGTCATCACAAGTCGACGGAAGAAACAAGCATATTTGAGATCAAAGATACGAGTGATGTTGGATGAATACATATTGTGTTTGAATCAAACACGCCTACGTAAATTAATTTTCCACGCCCGAAACTCAGGGAAACTGAAGGGACGTGCGATTGATAGGTGGTCTACAGCATTAGCCATTCTAATCACCGACTCAGGTCGATGCTATCTACAAGGACATATATTGTGATTCGTAATGGTAACTGAGCCGGAATAGATCGGTTACTTGATACAATCAATCTATGAATTATTTATTCAATTTCATTCAATTGAAAAAATACGTCATAGCTTAAGAATTCTCATATCCCTACATAAAAAACTAGTGGGCCCGCGCAACTTCATCTGCGTTACTTTCAAATAAAAAGTAGCCTATGTTCTTTCTCAGTGTCTAAAGGTTGTCTGTGCCAAATTTCATGAAAATCAGTTGAGCGGTTCAAGCGGGAAAGCGTAACAGACAGACAGACAAAGTTACTTTCGCATTTATAATATTAGTAGGGATTAAAAAAGAGTGTAGTCAAAATAAAAATCGTATATGAATTTAAGATGCATACATACGTATAAAATAGGTACGTTTTATTTTCAGTATATGTGAGGTTTGGGTTATCGCGTGGAACGATTTTCATGCGCAATAGGTATAGATACCTTTACTGTTTCCAATACCTATGCAAATTTATTGGCCAGTATAACCTCAATATTCTTGATTCTTGCTACTTGAATGAAAAGTTATATAAATCAGGTAAATATAAAAAGCTTCAGTGTTTTATGTGAAAGAATCCTTCTGATTTTGATTAAAAAATCGTTTCGTGTATCTGCTTAGTAGGTAATAGGTATTATTGCTTAAACAGGAATACATCACGGCTTAGATGTTGTAATAAAATATTAGTTATAGGAAAATTTGTGATTCCTTGAAAAGTAATTATATTACAGTCATGGAATTGTCTTGACTCAACTTGATGAACATTTTAAGTTTAGAGTAATCTATAAAATAACTGCCTGTATATTAAATCATAACATTAACCTTTCAACTCTTATAACAACACTCCAATTATAATAATGATTATTAAAAATAGAATGTAAAAAATAAGTGAATAAATGAATATACAGAAATTAATAATTACCTTTTAATAAAAACTGATGAAAGGCAATTTTCTACAGTACCTATTGTATTACCTAGTAGGTAGTCGTTTTGACGCGTAACATTAAAGGAATGGTTATAAACTATCAACATATTTATCAATTATTTATTATTTTCGATAAACCTATGACTTAAAAATAAATGTATGTATAGTATAAGTTGCAATATCATTGAGTATTTATATTTTATTTTAACTAATATTTTATAAACTTCATCAATGTTGTTTCAATTAACGAAATTATATTATCTTACTAAGAACTTACTTATCTGAATAACAATTATTCCATCCTAAAAAGTAACTATATCAAAGTATATAACACAGGTATTTTAATACCTGGAGACAAAGTACCTTCTATATTTTATACAAAAGTGTGAAAAAAAACGAACCAGACCCGTGAGTTAATGCAACGTTGCTTTTCGTGTGACCTCACGAATGCTCGAAATTTGCTGTCCTGCTCCATCCCTCCTGAATAGAAAAGGACAAAACGGACCATATTTAATGCCACCAGATTAAATCGTTGCCGTGAATAACACAATCGCTACAAAGTTGTGACTTTATTTTTTGCTTCTTGATAATTTGCACGAATATAAATTACCGAATTTAATTAAAATGACAGGGCGGCTACTCAAAGGATGTGATCCAGGTAGATGAAGATAATCGTCCAATACGAAAATCCATATTAATTTGCATACATTATATGCAACTTTAAACCTACTTGTGATTAAGATATTTAGGTATGGATGCCATTAAAACATTCACATGCAGTATGTTATTGCAACATACGAAACTTATTTAAAATTCAAGTCTTAAAATTCCAACAACCTCCCTCCATTAGGCTTTATAATCCTATCGCAACTTTTTAGTATAAATAACAGAAGAATAAAAACAAGTTTTACGTGCACGATCCTTGATAAAACGATGTTAAAAGACATATATGTGGTTGTTTAAATGAATGCAAAAGTACAAGTAATAAAGATGCTAATTTTTAGTGGGCGGGTGCAGTGACATTGCAATCGTCCCTACATAAACATTGTAGTTTAAGACATACGCACACTGCAGACACATCCAGCTGCATTTTGATATTTAAAGTAGGTATGATATTTTGCCAAGCAAATATTTTTGTCAAAAATAACATATTACAAATAATAATCTTACATCCCTCGTTTTTAATATTATATTTATAGATAATTCATTTTATGTGAAAAGTTTTCTCAACTTAAATAATTTACGTTAAATTTGCTTAAGTTATCGTTTTGAATTGAATTTTAACTGTAATATTAATAACAAAACTGTTACAAGACCCATGTTCAACTCAAATAAAATGAATAAGAAACCTAAATGAATGTGCATAACAAATTCTCAATTAACTCACATATACCTCAATGAAACATTTCATGCAATCGTTACTAATGTTTATAAGAGAATTTAATTATAAAAAGTTATAAAATATAGAATCAAAACTTAAAAAAACATACTTTAATTACAAAAACAATTTCCCGTCGACGAAAATGAAACGTAATTTTCATAAAAACAGCGCACCAGTCAGTAATGAAAGCTTAGCGTTAATTGTGGCGTTGTGACGAAGCAGGGCGAAGGGGAATCGATCTTGTTGCATAGAAAATAAAGTTCATATTCAAACCTTAGTATCATGTTCTGTGTGGCGTGGCCGCCTCACCTGTTAGTAAGGACGACCGCGTGGACGCCGCGCTCGATCCTTACCCAAAAGCCTGTAACAAACAAAGAACTTGTATAAAACTGCATGAACACACCTGTTTACTTTTAAAATTTTACTTCAAAAGAATTTTAAAGGTTAGAATTGTAAATATGTATAGTGGATAGTAGTGGATACTACCTATCAGTTCTTAAGCTCATCGGTATTTCCGTTTAGTTTAAATAGTATTTTTTCTTATACGTTATTGTAACTGATTAAGGTAATTGAATATCATCATCATCATCATCATCATCATCAGCCTATAGACGTCCACTGCTGGACATAGGCCTCCCCCAAACCTCGCCATAACGACCGGTCCTGCGCCGTCTGCATCCAGTGACCTCCCGCGATCTTGACCAGATCGTCGGTCCATCTCGTGGGGGGTCTACCAACGTTGCGCTTACCGGTTCGTGGCCGCCACTCTAGAACTTTTCGGCCCCAACGGCCATCTGTTCTTTGACCAGTGTGTGTTGCCAGTGATGACCTACGGATCAGAGACTTGGCCGCTTACGATGGGTCTTATCAGACGACTCAGAGTCACTCAAAGAACAATGGAAAGGGCTATGCTGGGTGTCTCTCTGCGTGATCAAATAAGAAATGAGGAGATCCGCAGAAGGACTAAAGTAACCGACATAGCCCAAAGAATTGCATCTTTGAAGTGGCAATGGGCAGGACACATTGTGCGAATTGAATATCATACGCATATTTTTCATTATAACACGCCTTAAATATCATTTACTTATTAGTAAACTAATGTATTATTATTTATTTATAAATGCAGCAGTACGTAACCAGAATAGTTTATACAATAACTATTTTTTAAATCTTGCTACAAACCACTTTTTTGTTAATATTGTTGCAGATATTTTTAATACTGATAATAAAATATTGATAATGATATTGACCTCTCTATTTTAAGCACAGTCACATCTCATTTGCAGAGTAAAAATAATAGTTAATTAAAGGAAAAATTCCAAACTGCGTTATACAAACAAATAAATTTCGAAATGTAAATGTATCCACTGCATTTAAACCAGCCTACGAACATTGTTGCACAAATTACCGCAGTAAATTTATATAAATGCATTTATAAAATTTAACTACGCAATAAAAAATATGAAAATATTACAATACAGAACACTCATTGTGGATCTTAATAGGACGTGAGCTTTTAAATGTGGAACTTGTTGAGTTTCATTATTATTTAGAGATCTGTCGCTTAAATTATTGTGTTATAACATTATTTAAGGTTTATTTATTAATTTATTGTAATGATTTAATATCTAACAAAGATTTAGATTAGTTTTTCATGAAATACTATATTTTCGATACAAATTCTTTACTATATTTTTTTAAGTAAATATATAGCTACGTGTAGAACTAAAAAAGATACTTACTTAAAAGTGATATTTAAAATTTAAAGAAAAACTGCCGTTGTTAGTTTCGAAAACTATTAGGTATAAAACAGATGATTGATATACCTATGTAAAACGAGAAACTAAATAAAGATTTAGAAGGTACCTATAGCCTCATTTTCAACGGAACCCGTTGTAGCGTGTACAGTTGAAATATTTTATTGTACATAAATACATTTAAACAATATTTTCTTTGTTTCGTTACAATGTAGTGTAATTACTGAAGACGGAAATACCCGCTGCGTTTCTTTTGGTCCGAAACGAACTAGCGTGAAAAATTGAGTCACTCAAAGAAATAAATTCTATGTATGTAAATTACATTAAACAAGATACTTTGTTTTTGTCTCTTTCTTTCAAAGCTAAATGCATTCTTGTTTGAGTGAGACAAAAAAATTGGACAGTTCATTCAGTCACCAAAAAGAAATTTCACTGATATAAGATAAAAATTCCTCTATGTGTATTTAAATAATTTAAGTTTATATCCTGATAAAATATCGTTGGTATTATGTAAATATACAAAGATACAGAAACGACGAAATGTTGATACACTAAACATCTTCCCACGCAAAACTGGTGTAGATTTCAAATCAATTAAGATATCAAAGTCGGAACCTTTTTTAAAAGAACTCTTTTAACTGATCGCCTTATTTATACAATATTTAGACGATATTTAAATATTCAAGATTATTTTAATATTCAACGAACTTTATCTTGGAAATTTACCGTTTAGGTATATTTTACGAAAATAATATTTTTTCTCTTTCACACGCTAAATTATTAAACGTCGTCTAACTTCGTAATATTTAAGGTACCCATAGCTTTTTTTTTTTTTTTTTTTTTTTTTTTTCAGTTGGAGGAAATCACCGGATCCCCGCCCGCCCCGCGGGCGGGGTATGTGGGAGTTGAACCTCACTAAAACCTCCAACCGCTCACACTCAGCGTCCGAACCCCGGCTGAGGCCAGAACCCAGCACGGGGTTTGGAGGGACGGCGCGACGCGTTACGCCATCGGCATGCTTTCCCGTCGCTCCGTCCCCGGACGCCGAACCGGTAGCCGCCGGCGAATACGGCCACCGGCTCTCTCGGTCGGCGGGCTCTCCGAAGCCCGCCAAGATGGGACCGCGTGTCGCCCTCCCACGGAATACCCCGCTGGGTCAGAACCAGCGTGGGTCGGGGAGCGCGGTCTACCATCCCCCGGATGCTCTAACGCTAAGGGCGTGTTGAGCGAGACACGGCACCTTCTTGGGTCCCCGCTCGCACTCACATGCGTTGGGGACCCGAAACTCTTAGGGGGCCAGAATCCGGGCGAGATCCCGGTCCCGGCCCCCTGCTCGACGGCGGCGGGTTGGCAAGTTGACAGCGGCGTAAAGCCTCTCTCTCGCAGCCCCCGCCACCTGCTTCTGCGAGATGGTGGACTCGCAGAAGTCGAGCATCGCCTTCCAGGACTCGTCGCTCTCGAGCATCGACGCCGCGACGCCCGGGAGCGACAAGTTCGGACCTATTTGTTGGACCAGGACACAGCGCTGCCTCTCCCATGCGGGGCAGCGCGCGAGCGTATGCTCCGGCGTGTCCTGGTCACATCCCACGCAATGGTGGCACCTCGCCGTCGGCTCGGCCTTGATCCGGTGCAGATACCGACCGAAACACCCGTGCCCGGTCAGCATCTGCACCATCCAAAAGGTGAGGCGTCCTGCGCCACGACCCACCCAATCATCTAGGATCGGGCGGATCGCCTCGACGGGGTACCCATAGCTGGACGATTTCTACATATTTTTACCTTGACTTATACCACGTACTTACCTACTATTACTTGATACATATTTATTACATTTACACTGGTTTTCATAACTTAAAATATACCTAATATTATTTTACGTAATGGGAGCGGATATCGTTACGTTTATGTTTATTTATTTGCTATTGGTACCAAAAATGGAACTACGTATTACTAGTGGGCTTTGCTCAATCTAGTTTAGTATCTATTAGGAGTTTCAATTGCAAGTTGCTATTTGTATTTAGAATTTGTCGAGTAAATTCAGTTTCACAATCTGTAGGTACACTCAGAGTTAATGGAAATTTTCGAACTGAAAAATCTAATCTCTGTATCTATAATAGTATTGGCATTTTCAGTTTCATGAAAATATTTTTTTTACACTAAAATTTAAATGTTATCTAAGACGAATAATAATCACTAAAAAAAACTTTTAAAAAATCGTACTTCTATTTTGTTTTTACAAAGTAGGTACCTATCTACTTATGTAGTATAATAAAATTGTAGGCTTACTCTAATCGGTAAATAAGACAAGATACGTACAGATTTAATTTATCAATAATAACTTGTATTTCAACTGTTCAAAAATAACTTTTTACCGTGTGTTTAAAGAATTATCATAACATACCATACAACGTAACCCCAAACCAATCAAGTAAAAGGGATATTCACGTACAGAACTGCTATCTGTCCCTATTCCAGTTCCATTAGCTTTCAAGGAAAATGGGTGCGCAACACAACCCTCTTTAAGCGCTAGAAATCTCAGCTATAAATGCCCACAAGCGCTAAATTTATATTTATCGTCTGTTCCACTTAAGGTATAAGATTGAAAACTCTCCGAGATATTTTCTTTTGGTAATTTGTGCGTGTTTTTTTCGACGAGGGCAATAAAATATTTACGGTGCCTCGATGAATTCGGGAGTGGATCTGTCCTCGTTCTTCCGCGTCAGATTAATTCATTTTCATGAACAAACAGACATAAATATTCAATATTCGTCCATTACGATGAGAAAAAATACGCGGAATGAGTGTTATGTTATTTATGGTGATTAATTTTAAGATAATGAATATTCTATAAAACAAAATTTATGTCGTAATTGATTTGTAGAATACAATCAAATCAAAAACATAAATGTGAAATGAGAGCCAAGTTTTATATTATAAATGACTTCAACGACAAAAGAAGTGAGATCTAAATGGGTGCCAAGTTCAATGATGATGAACCTAAGACAATGTATTCTAGCCTAAGGTTTGATTTGGCTCGAATGTAATTTTTATAAGAATCTATTTTTTTAATATTGTCTGTTTTTTATTTTTTCCTTTGTATTCACCTATCTGCATTCCAAATTTTAACTCTCTAGGTCATCTGGAACTGGGTTAGAATTTTGATCTATAGGGCAGTCAGTCAGTCAATGATCAAAATGAGGACATTTTTTTGGACATTGTTAACTAAATCACCGTTTGAGATAAGCTTATAAAATTTAGAACACTTACGTATCTCGCAAGTCTCAATATATGAGCCAAATTGGTATGTTTATGTGAAATAGTTTTTGATTTATGAGGGGGTCAAAAGTCCTTCTTGAAACTTTTTTTTAGTATCATAAAGAATCACACAGTACTTACTATACATACCTATGAGTCAAATATTACTTTTAACAAATCTATTAACAGACAAATACCTATACCTAAATGTCCTTGATGCATTCTTAACATAATATGAAACATTGTGTATGCAATTCTTTATTCTTCTTCTTCATCCTCGCCATTTCCTACTTTATGTAGAGTCAGCTAATTAATATGTAGGTAGGTAAAAACACTAAATAACAAACAGACATTTTAAATAACATAAGTTACATTACAAACCTAAAATGTTATTTTTAATTACAAGCTTTACTACGTGACATCGTAAAGATACTTCACGAAACAAGAATTCTTATTAAGGATCCCTTACATGACCTGCAGTGTAAAACTTATCCGTCGCACTCGGGTTCTGCGAAGTGCAGTATCTGCGATCGCACACAGTCGTAACTCGAATGCAATGATGTGCTTTCAGATAGCGAACACCGGTACCTACTCTTTATAGCAAGCTGTGTATAACAGCTATAGAACATTTGTATGTTGTTTTCTGCTTATAATTTTTAAATTGAATAGTTTACTCGTGTAGGTAAACAATAATCTGGAAATAAATTTGAATGAGTACCTATTGAATCTTTCATTTGAGCAAAGAAAACTACGACTCCTTTTGTTAAAAATGTAACAACTGTAATTAGGTTTTAAATTAAGGGTAATTTTATTGTTGTACTAGATTTTGTTATGATAAAACCTGAGTAATATTTTCTCTTAATTGACCATTACCTGTACTTTATAAGCGATTAAATTATATTACCTATAACCTAACACCATATTTATCAGTATTCGACTTCATTATGTGCTTCTAAATTCGTCATTCGTGTGAAACTACAATAATTTATTGAAAAACTTAGTTTTATTCGCCTTATTTAGGTAAATGAAGTGATTTTTGTCACGCTACAACGACACGCACCAGTTTTTCTAATCATAGAAACTTGGCACATTTGCCCTCCATAATAAATTCAGACACCCTATTGTCTTCACAACTGCTTTCGAAAAATATTCATGTAAAATTATTAATTTCAATAAAAAACTTGAGAGGTGTCATGGGACACCCGAATAGAACGAAGTTCCTTTCGATTAAAAGATATCTTATATTTTATTTCCTAACGTAACGTGCGATAAGGAACGTGTTTTAAAAGATTTTGATCACAGTGCCATCTAGCGATAATCATCTATAACAATAAAAGTGTCGTGACAACTTTTCGTAAGATTTTTTTCCGTCTATCGTCGATAACGTGCGATAAGGAACTTCGTTCCAAAAATAGTTATTAATTGCTATCTTACTTAATAATTACTCATGTTTTACCAACCATTTAACTTAGGTTAAAACTGTAATCGCCTGCACTTGTTTTAAAAACTTCATTAACTCGAAATTGTTCATAATCATCTTCAGGACTCAAAGCCTATGCAGCAATTCAAGTATGACGAATCAGCAAACTCTGCCGTAATTATAATTTTAAGTTAATTTTAATTAAAATTTTAAGTAAGATATCTAATTATTTTTTATGAGTCATTCCAAGTCGGTGCATATAAAACGGTATATTTAAATTGTAAATTATTGTCCTTCGACTGAATCGATTGAAACAAATATATTCTTATATATTATTTTGTAAATTCAATCCCAAAAAGAGATTTTAAAAGCTTCATGTAACTGACTCAGTTGACTACATGTGTGCATTATTGTAATGAGTGGGTTGTTACTGCAATTCAAAGCCTACGAAACAGAACTTAATGCTCTTTAGGTATTGTTCTTAGTAACAATTATTCTTTTTTGGAACTAGTCTTGATAAAATCACTCAAATAATTTAAATTGAGGGTTAATTTATGCTTAAGTTTTTTTGTTGATTATAAAACACATTTTGTTAAAGAAAACAATAACACAAATCCTCTTCCACAAATATGTATTACGTTTAAAACATATCCACCGCTAATACCTCATAAGTTATTCTAAGGAGATAAGACAAGACGAGGGGTCGCAATGATTCAATATAATCCGGCCGGCACATATGTCGTACGAAACTTATGTCGACTTTTATTAAAGCGACTTATTTGGGAAAACAATATAACGGGGACGCATTGCTCGCTAAATTGAGCTGTCTTGCGAGTTCGCTTTATTGGGATATGTAGGTAGTGCGTCTTTGTGTGGATACATAAAGTCCAAATTAATGCGATAAAAGAAAATGAGATTCTGTGCTCATAGATTTAGTTTGTAGTACACACGTGAAATAATAAACGCAGATCCAAATAATAAAACAATGTAATTTCATTGATGCCAATAAAACTAACCTCCCGCAATAATTTCATTTCAAACTCACATTTATAACTGGTATCGTCTGAAAAAAAGAAACGGATCCGATATTAAAAATGCTGTTTCATTTGCGCTCCGTACAAATATACGTCTGTTATTACATCTGGGCTGAAAATTATTTCGGCCCGCACCTAATTCTGGTACATTCGCAACGAGCTTAACAAGAACGAGCCAGCGGCGCGCTTTTCATCTTTGAAGCGCAACATTTACATTTTCGTCTCATTTATTTGCTATTTCGGGCGAAGCTCCCCCTCCCCCACTTTTTACCCCTCCCTCATCCTTACCAGCGAATACTCAGCGTGCGTCAGACAAGAGTAAAACGAAATTGGGAAGGAACGCTCTATAAAGTCTAATTAAGTTTGAAGTGAATGCACAAATGGAAGGAAATATAAAATTCTTGGCAAGAAAAGCGGATTCCTTTTGTAGCGAAGATAAAGTTCTTGCAATTCAACGTTTTAAAAATATTCAACTTTTTAAATGCCATAATATTAGCCGACTACAAATTGCGCATGTTATAAGACGATTAGAAGTCACGATTATAAAGAATGCGTCCTTTTAAATAGCCGTAAATCTCACACGAGTGAACGTAAATCAAAACGAACAGAAACAATACATCTGAGCGTTTAAAGAGGAAACGTTTCAGGACATGATCAGAATGTAATCGGGTAATTCCGGTCTTTATTAAGATATTTTTACGAAGAAAAGGCCGCGCTTTGTTATTCAGCCGTCGTCCCGTATAAAATAATGCGTCCCTTTAAGAAAACCTTTTGTTTTTGGGGCGGAACCCACTCTCACAATAGACGGTGCTCAGTCGCCACCCTCTCTTAGTTGACATTCGGGACTTGCATTTGGCAGGATGCAACCGTACGCCGTGATTGAATTATTAATGTTATTGTCCAAAAAATAACCACGAAAACAACAGATACTTATTGTTAAACATTGTCGTCTTTAAATTGTCAAATCTTGTTTTATCGGTCTCCACCAAAAGGTTTTATCGTGTGGATTTTTTCACGAATATTTTTGGTAAACGATTTACGTACAATGACTGAAATTTAACACGTACGCGCATTATAATTTGAAAGGCTCAGCAAACGAGGGTGGAATACTTTCTATTATTGGTTCCATACAGTTCGTACGGAGTAAAAGTATTGTGAACGTATCCTGAACCACCCCCGAATATAAATCACCTTCTTACATTTTTCCGGGACATTGGGATTCATGAAGTTTGTGGCCCTTGACGATATGAAGCTGGAAAACAAACGACGTCTTTTAAAAATAGAGATTCTGTATATTTATCTACTTTGTTTTATAGGCTTTTGAAAGTCATTTCAAACAGATTGATTAAAATGGTTGTCAGGTTTTTAAACGAATCAATAAAATGGATCATTATCAATCTACACCAGTCGTATAAAACAATGGAGTCATAGATAGAAAATTGAACCTCTTCCGAAAACTCATCGATGTTCTACACCTACAATGAATTAATACAAGTATTATTGGTAGTTTAGTGAATACTCTGTCTTAACTAGATTTACTTAGTATTAATATTAAAAAGATTATAGAGTTGTCGGTGCACCTAAGGTCCGTTCGTAATCTTTTAGTGTGTATTGTCAATTTTTAAGAATTTTTGGTCCTTTAAAATGTGGAACTATTGAATAAAACAGGTTACATTTTTGCTTCTACTATCCAAAAAACACCTAACTAGATATACTGACTTGTATCATAAATAACATTCTTGCATATTTTAATATAATTTCTCTTCCTTGACTCTGAACTTGAAAATCCATTTCTAGGAAAATAAAATGATAATTGTGAATTTATGTTAATACTCGGTAAAGGCTGCTAAGCTTTTGAATGTTTAATATACTTAAGTAGCTTCTTATTAACATAAGTACAATTTAATTAAGGTATCCTGTGTACTCTACCGCTTAATTCTTCGTTAATTTGATATATTATTTAACTTTGAACATGTTTAAAGAATAATTAGCTTTAAAATTGAAGAAGAACGTTCCAGTTTTAATTTTTATAATCATCATTAGAGGATATTTGATAAGATAAGTCTAAGGTGCTCATGACTAAAATATAAAATGTATCCTTAAAATTTTGTATGATGACGGAATACTCTATCCAGCACATACGTACTACTCTAAATTCGTTAAAGCTTCATTTTCCTTTATATCACAGAATAACTTGTTATAAAATATAGCTACGATACCAGTACGATTTAAGTACCAACATTTAGCTACAGTGTAATTCTCTCGACAATTGTTTTGTTTCATGCTCAATCGAAATAAAGTATGGAGCTGTCTTCTGTTTATCAAATATTTCATTTGCATACACAGTGTTATGTGCTTCGATTGACAAAGTAAACAACATAAAATAAACATGACATCCGAAGTACGGATGTTCTAAGAAAACGCAAACAAACAGAATTATGGAGGATAACAATCTTTTACAGTTCTGCTTTTCCTACCTTCATTTATGTAAAAAGAGTTCTTCGTAAATGTAGCTATTATTACCTACCTAATATCGAAATGGTTGAATAATCGGTATATAATTTCCCACTAGAATTTATTACCAGATTGAAATCCAGTAGGTACATAAGACAATGTAAGCAAAGATAAATAATGTACCAAACGTAATTATCCGTGATCAAAACGCGAAGGTACATTTACCCGAGTGCCTTTCGCTTACACCGACGCTACCCAGTATAATCTGGCTACATAAATACAGACCGAGGTAATAACCAGTTTTAGAGTAAGAGTCAGGTTGATACCAAGTTATTAACATTCGTATGTAAATCAGCCATTTCCTACAGAACCACCAGTCAGCGGGACCTTTATCTTCTCGTTAAAGCCGAGATAAGTAAAGTGGATTTGCTCTTTTTTCGTCGTCATCACTGGCACCTTGGCTTTTTGTATAATCATATTCACGGCTAATAGACGACTCTTTAATTTGAATATGTTAATTTTAATGATTGAGACATTCTATGTGAACGATAATTATACACGTGGAACTCTAAGGAACACCACTCATATTTAAATATTATAATTTATTTCCTATCTTTTACTAAATGACTATTTTAAAGTTATAATTCTATTTGATTACGTAAAGCGGAATTCGTTTCAAGCTACAAAACAAAGTAACAATATTCATATAAATTCAAATTGTTGTTACTCACACGTCACGGAGACACCTACTCAAATGCAAATTAAACTTAATTATTTTACTGCCGTTAAGTTTGAAAGACTATTCATATTGTCGAGGCAGTAAATTAACAAAAGTATAAAGGGGTAACAAAGCAACGGTTGTGTAACACCGAACAAAGGGTGAAAGGCCGCATGAATATGAATGCCTTGTTTGGAGAAATTTTGCCGAAAAACAAAGTCGAAGGATTTTTTGTTTGTACTGTGATTTACTTCAATTTTATTCTGAAACATTGTTTTATTCGAAACAGAGTTTTACGACACCTACTGAAATAATTAAAACAGAAAAATGTACGAAATTTCTAAAGTAATTTTGCTTAAATCTCGCATCAATTAATCAAAGCAATCTTGCGTGCAAAGGATCTCTCAGACATTAAGTACGTAGAGGTTCGTCTGTTTACCCGGGGAGTTTGCTCAATTGTTTCGGGAGGATTATTAAATTGCCCGGGTAAGGGCGTTACCCTGGCCCAACTTGAACTAAACCCGGATCGGCTTAATGAAGGTCCAGCCCAAAGTGATACAAGAGATCAGAAAGACTCATGTGTTTTTAATCAATTAAGTTCGTTTTATATACCGAATAAATCCAACAAAAGTTATTTACCACTGTTTTTGTTAGACGACTCTAGTGTATTTTACAATCAACTTTTTTTTCATTTAACATTTTTTATTTCACATAAATTGCACGGTCTGTTTTAATTAAATTCAGATTGCAAGTAGGTAGAGCGTATGTAATTCTACGCCCATCTAAGAAACCGCAAACGTAGCTCCCAACTCGTCCGGAAACGTTATCTCGGTAGAACTAACAGCTCACTCCAAACGGAATTATTAAGAGACGAAAAGACCCTTCCGCAATATTACTGTCTAAAGATAATATTCCTTATTTTTTGCGTTATAAAGTTGACAATACCTTGAACATTTTTGCAGATGATACGTTTTATTTATTACTTACACACAATGCTCGCTCAGTAACTCAGCGAAAGACGTTAACCAGTTACCGCAAAACTAAAACTATTCGAGTAAGTTAGAGATGTTTGTGCTGTTAAAACACCGAATTATCTATGGCGAACGCCCAAGGACCTCACGTAGTTTAATACCAATGTCTCAGTTCTCATTTTATTTTATTATCTGTCTTGTAAATTAAAATTTTGTGGTGTAGCAATTATTACACTATTACAGATGATATATGAATATGTACCTACACTATTTGTAGAGGTTAATATTGAAAAAAAAATGAATAAAACAGTTTTATCTGATTTTTCGCTGACATAATACACACATACCTAGACACTGAATCATATAACCTTAATGTAGAACAAAGATAAACTACGATTCAATTTAAAAAGTCACAGTTGTTCCATATAAATAAAGGTTCTAAACCCATAATTTAATTTTAATTTAAGAGTGGAAAAAAATCTTATTTCATTAAAATTACGAGACAGAAGATTGTCAGTTACGGTTGTGGTTGGATGTGCTGAATCTGCGAGCGTCAAACTGGTCGTAAATCTCATGAATTTCGCTTCTCGGATGAAAATACACTACGTAGCAACGAAGCTATGCGATGGAGCCACGGTGCCGTTAAAAATTCAATGCCGGCTCTTTTTAAGTCTAAAAAGTCTAGCCACTTCATGTTTTTTTGCTCGTTTTAGGGGGTTTTGAGTGGGTGGCTGGAAAATTTCGCTGTCAGCCCTTTTTGTTTGTTAGAATTATAAGCTTTAAAACGTTTTACTTCGTGATAATAAGTTTAGGTATGTGCACATTATGTTTTTCATTTAGATCTGTCCTTTTCTGTAAATAATTTATTTCCGCGCTACAATTAATAATTCACTTTGTTAGTTAAACTATTAAAATTATACATTGTACTGTAAGAAAAAAAATAATAATTATTTTAAATTTTCTTTATTTTAAAAGACCTTGAAAAATTACTGCTTAAATTAAATGTTATTGAAACCAATTCAATACGTTTAAATTGAAGCAACTTTAAAGAATAATAATTTAAATTAATCACAAAAAGTACCAACTAATCTAGATACATTTCCAGCTATGAATAGTGAATATCTATTATAAATATAAAAAGGCGATCAGTTTTGTATTATTAACCAATCTTCAAAAAGAATTCGGGCAGCCATATTGAATTTTGGACCAATAGCAGCGCGTTACGTGTGAGAACAAAGATGGCCGCGGGTACCTGCCTATCAGAAACGCTTGAGCTGTCACAAAATGCAGACGCCTCTACTGTTTGTGTTTTTAATAAAATATTTTTTAGGAGTGAAATATACTTGAACTAATGATACAATTAACCATGACATGAAAAAAAAAATTACAATTATTTAATGAAATAAATTCCTATCTCAAATAGCTTGAATAAAATACCCATGTTTTGAAGACGGAAAAATATATCTTTAAAAACTTACTGCCTACTCATAATAATATGTGTGAGTGAAATATGGGAACAGATGTCCGGGGTGAACGACCCCCGTTCGTGCGCCCGAGCACTATTACACTACGCGTTGATTCATTTATTTATTACTGCAAGTCATTAAAACGTCAATATCAGTGTTCACACTAGATAATAAAAAGGTACAAACATAGACACAGTAATTACTCGTCAATAGTGAAATTTGATATCGTTTTTGAAGTACTTTAAACAGTAAATTATAGATTTAATTAATATTTAAGCATCGGAAGTTATATTTTTTAATTAATACCTAGTCATCCGTGAACAATGTTTTAAAAATAGTTATTAAATTTGTTTGGTATTAATAATTAAAGTAACCTCTAAAATGTATTCTTGTTTTATTTGTCTACATTCTGTTAGGTATTTTTTGGTAAATTATGGAATAAATAAAAGATACATGCCATATGTATCTAAACAATAGACACCTAACAGATGCACCTATCTATTTTATGACAGATCTTAAATTTTCTTATTTAATTTCATGCTTAAAAAGACAATATTAATTTCATGGTCATTATAAAATAAATCCGTATTTGAATCACCCTACGTTTTTCATCGTAACTACCAAAAAAGCGCCCTAAGATAAAAAAATAAGTATCTTTCTTTGTTTCCATGAGTATAATTTTGTGACGATAATAAGTACTTCGTACCATGAAAGAAGGAATGGTAGGTGATTTAAGAAAATTACATTATAAAAAGTGTAAAAGAATACCCGAGGGGTTGGGGTGGACTCGGCTTTGCTTCAAAAGCATTATTACAAAAATATACCAATTTAAATTCAAAACGTAAAATTGGTCTGGCGATGCGTTATTGAGTCAGATAGAAATTGGCTATATTTTATTATAGAAGGTTCGGCATATTTGCGTAGACAATAAAGTTTAAGTTTGACTATTAAATTTGATTGGATATCTTTTGATAATTATTGCATCGATTTTACAGTTTTTTTTGTTACCATGTGTCACTGTACTGGAATAATAATAGGTAATAATCGTAGATCTAGTAGTTAACAACTTAAAAACTACTCGATAACAGCCTAAGAATAAAAAATCTTAAACAAAAAAAAATATAACGAATTTTCCATAGATTTTTTTTTAAATATTGTGGAAAAATATTTTAAATATTATGGAAAATATGTTAAATGAAGCCAACAATACTTATCACCTTTCATGTGGACTAAAAATAATAATCTAAATCGGTTCAACTAAAGTTATAGATATATATCTTTGAAGTGGCAATGGGCAGGGCACATTGTGCGAAGAACGGATGGCCGGTGGGGCCGAAAAGTTCTGGAGTGGCGGCCACGAACCGGTAGGCGCAATGTTGGTAGACCCCCCACAAGATGGACCGACGATCTGGTCAAGATTGCGGGAGGTCACTGGATGCAGATGGCGCAGGACCGGTCGATGTGGCGAAGTTTGGGGGAGGCCTATGTCCAGCAGTGGACGTCTATAGGCTGATGATGATGATGATGATGAAAGTTATAGGCACGCTATGTAAAAACAAACAATAACACAAAAAAACCTGCGAACATAAAATACATCAGATAAATACTACAACTAAGTACCTATAGTCAAAAACAACGCGTTCAAATAACTTCGTATACCAAGTTTTACTACTAGCTTTTTCTTAAATTGGAAATAAGATCGAACACGAGTCGAACTTTCACAATAAAAACTTTCTTTGTTACCCCGATGCTATCGAAAGAACTCTTTCATTCTGGACTTAACGTCGTTTTCATGGAACGACGTAGACTCGACTTTAAATGACGTTCAGATTGCATAGGTACCTATTTCAATTGATATCGTGAGCTATTCTTAAAGGTTGATTTAAACAGTCTGCTTTATTTAGTATGATTGCAAAAAAATATTATAATATTGTGATTATCTATTTTATATATATATATATATATATATATTGTCTATTATAGTTTTATTCTCTATTATTTTTATAAAATAGGTTATGTACCTAACACAGATAGCTACAACGTGATGTTATCAATGAATTTTCATTTCATTATATAAAGAGCATTAATATCATACTGTTTAAAATTTAATACCATAATAACAGACTAAAACACTTAAATACGTGGGAAAGTTGTACAAAATTCATGGAGTCGGGGCCGCGGGGCGCAATTACGAAATATCCTCGCGGGATTCCAATTAAAGCGTTCCATCCGCAAAATTCCACGGGGTCGCAAAGTTTTAGAATATAACCCCCTTCCAGCGCGGGTGGATAATTGTTCGTCCCACATTCCATGAATATCTCGAACCGGTAAGACGTTTATTTTCACTGCGAAGGAGCTTTTGAATTTCGAAAATCAAATTCCATTACGCCCTTCCGTAGGTAAGTATCGAAGTGATTAACCACACTAAAAGCGGGACATTAACGCGAGGAAACTTTCTCCCTTAAATCTCTGAGCGTTCGAGAAAGCACGCGCCTCCAATATTTATAAATAATAACATAAAACAATATAACAGTTGCTCTTAAGAGAACTACATAAAGTTCACCCTGAGAACAAATGGATTACTTGTGTCCGACGCCCGCCATCTAGCGGGGGCGCGCGAACTATATGAATTATTGTTATTGCATGGATTTCCCCGCTTCCGTACATGTTTTCACTTACACCCCTCTTGTTAGCGGCCATAATAAAAATCTGGCCCGAATATTTTTGTTAAATTGATTACTTTACCAAAACATTTTGTTATGACATTTTATTGTTATTGTTTCATATACGAAAACTTGATACAGCAAAAAATACATAAAAGAAAAACGGTTATTAATTTAAGTAATAGGTACTGCTACGTTTTATACCACAGTTTTAAGAGTTTATGTAAAGCTCATTTGTTCAAGATATTTCAAATTTATTTTTTTAGACTCAAAATAATACTACTTATTCTTCAGAACACCCACGTTCAGTTCATTGAACTAAAACGTTAATCAGTTCAGAAACTCGCCTCTAAAACCGACATCAAAATATGATAAAACTACTTTTATTCAAATGACGAAATTTTAGAACGGCAAGAATCTAAAAAATTTAAAATATTCTTAAATGATTCATAATGATTTATTTCCAGTAATAAATTTTCTCTGACAGTTTTATATAGTAATATAAATATTTGGCATTCGTATTATGTTTAAAGATCATTTTAATAAATGATATCTATTACGCAATTAATGTTATCAAGTGACCTACTAAATAAAATACTTTCCTGTATAGTTATTGTATTTAAGCTGATAGATAAGTATTTTTAAAATTATTTATTTGAGTTATTTAATGATGGTTAATGGTGGTGGTTCAAATTCACTACCTCAAGGCTTATAATAAGAATAAGAATAAATTTACTGTCAAAGAGTCAGTAGTTACAATTTTTAAACTACTGCCATGGTTCCCGCACTATCTATTGTTAGTATTATACTATATACTTAATACTACATATGAGTATTTGATATTTAACTACAGTAAACACGTGATAGGTATTCTTAGAATTGAGTCAAGAATCCACTCCTAGAACGTAGATTCCTATGCACCAAATATTTGATTACGTCGTTTACTATTTTAATCCTTCAACCATAAAGTTTAAGGTTTATGTTTCAGCAACACATTCAAACCTCATTGCTGGATACGGGAACATAAATTACTTATTTACGAAGTATGTCCTTTCGTATTCAAATTAATGCAAATAGATGCACAATATTTGTCTGCATTTAACGAAAATAGCTGAATCAAATAATATGGTTTTAAAACTTGTTCTAAATTATACAACCAATATGTAGGTAAATATCTAATATACTACTAATAATAAAACGGCTATTTTTTTTAATTATTTTCACAGATTTATTAAAACCATACCATAAATAGATTCAAGAACAAATTAAACTATTTTTGCTCTCCAGTAAGAATTATAACAAAGTTTTTACAAATCAACATTATTATTACTCCAGTAAAGACTCAATAACCATCGTAGTTAAAAGTTCAATTAAAATATTATTATGAAAGAACATTATAATATGAAAAGGTTATAAAACGAGTGACCCGCATAAAAGTATAATCAAGCAACCATGATGAGTTAATTAATGACTATAAATTCAACATTTTAATATCATTAATGGATTCTTGAGGTAAGCCTGAATAAAATACAGCTTGGTGGACCACACACGATATCGGAAAAAAGAGAAAAATAACAATGAGTTCGGTTTCGATAATGTGGAGTCGTTTTACTATAAAGATAATTAATATTGTGTATTCAAAATATCGAAACTATTTCAGTTTTATTGCTCTTCATGCAGTTATCATTGATATGTAAATTATTGAACCATGTCTGACAATTTGCATTTTTAATCGATTTCACAATATTAAAAGAATTATTTTTTCTTAATTTAATAATTTAAAAAATACTTTCATTATTATTCTTTTTTTAAACTACCTATATATCAGTTTGAGGGTAGGAGAGTTGCTTGATAGTAGAAATTGATTTACGGATTCTGTTATTTGTTCACAACTTTCTTTTCTGTTTTAGCAACAAACTACTGACTAGAAACTGAAACTACAATAAAATGATTAATAATTATATTTAGTATTGTAATAACAACCTGATATAGTTTATTTTACAAAATTACATCATGCCGTCGGCTCTACGCTAGCTAAAATTTGAATGACTGACCAGTTCTTTACCTCTATATTATTAATGTTTTGTAGCGGAAAAATATTCTTTGTTTGTCAGCACACAAGACAAAATTCATAATTTCGCAAACGTCTTATCATAAATTTAATTCCTCGCTATCATAAACACTTACATTTAAGTACCTACCTAATACCTTTGATATAATTTACCTATGATCTAAATGTTAATTTTAGTGCAACAATAAATTATATTGACTTATGACAGCCACATGGCTTGACCTACTATTCATAAAATTATCAAATCGAAGACAGATTTTAAATTAGACTTACCTAACCACATCAAAACTGTATAAATGTATCGACATCTGGGCCTGCGCGACGGCAATCTCTTGGAAACACGCCAACTACCACGGGTCTGCTTCATGTTAACTTTACATATAATTTTTTTAACAAAGTTAAATAACATTTTAACACGACACTACTTTCACGCGTAGAATCTGGAACTAAACTGACTAAGTTGCAATAGACTTTCTCTTTGCAAGCGAAAAAACTAATTTGAATTTGTTATAGAAAAATTGTGTCAAAATGCCTTTCTAGGAAGTATGCGCACGTTGCTTATGTTTTGAGTCATTCTGTAGAGAACAAAGCTTGTATGGGATAATATATTCCGTGTTTGTGTTTATGTAAATTAGTGCTTATTCAATGTTCTCATTGTGGAAATTGCCTGAACAGGAATATTCTTATGCCACTTATTATTAAAATTGCACAAGTATTGCGGTATACTTTGTTGCTAATGGGCTTAAGCAATACTCAATAGGAACTGGAAACTGCAGGTAGTACGAAGTATCAGTAAATCTTTATAAATATTGTTTTCAAGAAGAACCAGTTATGTACTTTAAATTCTAATTTAATAAAACAAGTATACCTAAGTAGCAAAGGTAAAATTATATTCTTCGCAAGTTGATGTTATCTACCTAAATATTTTAGAGAAAGAAGCCGATTTTGATTGTATGTGACAAATGATTTTTAATTTGAACTTATGATATCCACATATTTCTTAAGGCTTTTTTGACCGACTTCCACAAAGGAGGCACTCAATTCACTTGTGTTTTTTTTTCTTTTTATTCTTATTTCCAAACGAATTTTAAATCATTAAATAAGTGTGTCTTTCTTCTGACATTACTCTGTATCTAATGTTGTTAAAACTATATACCTATATCAAACTCTTCGTGTTATTAATTCTTTAAATACCTAATAGAATATAGTATTATAAATGTTATAATTATTATATTAGTACTTAAAAGAAGAACTTATTGTAAAACTTAAAGTAAAATACAGAGAAAGAAATATTGTTTGTATTTTATTGAAAACAACGCCATCTGTGACACATTGCATGAACTACGTACCAAGTTAGGGCTTACTTTTCTGTCAGAGAAAAATATAAAAGAGAAGAGAGAACTGTGGAAGCTTTTGTTTATCAAATGATAAATTGTAGTATTTACTATGTGGAATACGTTTTACTGTTGATTTTTGAAATAAAATGAACACTTATTTTTTTATCAAAATAAAAATGTAATTTGAGCTTTGTGAAGAAATAGATACCTACATTTTTTTTTTATATTTTGTCAAACAATTATGTACCTGCAATGATTAATTTACTGTTATTTACTTTTTTTTTTGATTATTTATATTTTTAATTAGTTTCTATTTTTATGTTTATTTTTGTAATATTTTTTTTTTCGTCTCATTATTATATTATTACTTATTTACATTTATTTTCATCATCATTATAATATTTAATCTGGATACAAAATGTTTTTAATAGATTTTTACTTAATATCGTAAGATTTTTTGAACAATATCTATTATTTGTAATAAAGTAAACTACGTTGTTACCCATTAATATTAATTTATTTAATTTTATCACTAAAAAAATATTACTTCACAATCATAGCGTATACCTAGTCTTAATAAACTTGGATAAACTTCATTCCGAAGATTATTTGCTACCGTCACCATACCTTAAATCCTGCTGCCCAAATAATACTAGAAAATCAAATAAAACTAATTTTATTCCTCGCATTAAATTTCATTGCAGTGGAAGTAGGGAGATAGAATTTTCATGACAGCGCCATCTATGAAAGACTTATGGAAACTAATTCTCTGAAATTTCCATAGAAGGCAAACATTTGGTCAACTTATATACGCATATTAGGTAGTTTATTTAACCATTATAAGCCAATTTATCGTCATTAACTTCAACTAATTGAGTAGTTTAAAAAAGTATGATCTACAACTTTCAGTTCTTTAATCAGTAGTAGTCAGACAAATGCGCTGTGGTAATAACTGTCTTAAAAATATTTTAATTTGACCCAAAATTGGTCATGCCATGTTTTAATCTAATCTCATTATTTGGATAATCTACCTCCTATACCTACAAGGTAATTATGAAGTTTATAGTATTTAAAAAACCTTTATAATTACTAGGACAGATACACTGTAGATATACAGCAAGTAGGAATACCTAAGTAATAAAAATAACCCAATTTCTGGATTAAGCTAAATACCAAATTTTAATTCAGATCAGTTATTTTATGAAATCTTAAAACGATACCTAATTTAAAAGTTACCAACCCCTGACATAAGCCCTCCTAAAAGTTCTCACAACAGATAGTCACACAACCATCATATTTGTGTGTGTGCATCCATGAACGCAAAGCTTGACCATCCAATACAAGCCGCCATGTTTTTTTACCGCTATCCTTGTCCCTCTCACCTTTAAAGTACGAGGTATAATGAGATGCAAGATATGCTCTATCTCTTTCCCTCGAATGGAGCACCGCCGATCACAGCATGAATTCTTTGAGAAGGGGAATGAAATATTAAAGTTTCGAAGTATGGCTACGTTTTTCGATGCACTGGTAGGTTGATTTTTGTCGGGCGGAGCGAATATTTTGTCATAATTTAGATGTGGACTGACAACTCTAACCTTGGTTGAATGTTTATTGTATTTGAATATCTGGAGGTTGGTATTCTCTGTATTACTTATGTTGTATATCATTTAGGTATCTACTTAAATTATGCTTAGTAAAAATTGGTTCCTACTCAAGTAAGTAAATACACAGTGATTTAGGTACCTCCTACTTACGCTAACCTTATGTTTTCTTTTTTTTTATTGCCATATAGGCAGACGAGTCAACGGGCCACCTGATTTTAAGTGGTTACCGTCACTCATGTTCATGAGCTCTGCAATGTCAGGGGACACTGAGGGGTCGCTACCTACGACCTAACTTTAAGGACCCTCCTCAAGCCTCGTTTGAAGAAGGACAAGTCATAGCGCTCCTTATGTTAAAAAACTAAGAAAAGGTAAACTTGATTATGGATCCCCTCAATATGACGTTAGGTTTCTAGTTAAATCATTAATAATATCAATATCTTGATTTAGAGATCAGGTCGAAATGATGTAAAACATAAATTAGGTTAATAACATAGAAACTAAAACTTACCTATGAGGCTGGTATTTCAAACAGTTGTGTCAAATGTTCTTGCTTCAGACCATTTTGATGAGATCTGTAAAACAATAAAAAACACATTAGATGTTTTTTATAAAACTAGTTAACATACCTAAATAGATATAGGTAGTTATGATATTATACCTTATAATTATTCATAGTCTTAAGCAGTTAGATATGTAGGTAACTAAGTATTAATGATATGCATTCATTACAAGCATGTAAATGAATTTGTTAATAACAGAATGAGTAATTCTCAATTAATAGATAATTCCTTATGTACATACGCTTACGTAAGTGATATCAAATTACACATATCGTATTTAAAAAAACTTCAGTAATAAATTGATTCGCAATTAAACGTCACAATATTCCATTTACTTTATTACCTTAATTTTGTAGTGTATTTAAGAGTTCTTCTTAGTTGCGCAGCTGGTTAAGGTAGGTACCAATAGCCGTACCATAAATTAAGGTGGTCGTACACAGTGCAGTAACATCGATTATTTACAACCACATAGCACGGAGATAATCATTACTAAGTGCACGTTTTACTGGCCCGAGACGAGGCATCGTTCGCCACTCCGCTTTATGGTAAGTTAAGCAAATATTAATGGCGGCGGATTTACGACTTCACCTCTAAAGTGATACCGTGATCTTGTGGTATTTTAAAGATTTTGTTTGCTTTAGCACGTAGATATTTGTGATTTGTTTCAGTTTGCAAGGAAATTCGACTATGATGACTATGACAATCAATTACCAAATAATGTTTATAGAAAATAATAGTACCTATCGGTCTCTCTTTTTATCAGAAAGTACCTACGAGATATTTTATAGAACCTTTTTTGAAAAGTTTTCCTGTTTTATCTTCACATATGGAGGCACTCACATTACACTTACATTTTATTATTACTGACTAAACACTAGTTATTTTTAAGTTTAGTTTTTAGAACTTTCTAAACACAATATTTAGACGCCAGACCACTAATTAGATGCGGCGTCAACGAATATCTTTTTAAATATACTATAAGGACTATCAAACGTTGATATGGGATTGAGTGTCGACAAAATAAGAGCCGGCTGCTACTTAAACGTATCAGCGATTGATAACCTTAATCTATACTAATATTATAAAGAGGATTTGTTTGTTTGTTTGTCATGAATAGGCTCCGAAACAACTGGACCGATTTAAAAATTCTTTCACCTTTGGAAAGCTACATTATCCCCGAGTAATATAGGCTATATTATATTTTAAAAATAGGGATCCTTACTAAAACCTTAGTAATGTAACATAAGATGTAAAAAAATGACCTGAAAAATTCCTTCCGTCACGTGCGCTGCGAAAACTATTGACAGTAGAAAAAAATGATGTACTACGGGTTTTTAGGTCTTAGTAAGACAAACAATAAAGTCCGCGACAGCATATATCTCACTATTATAGTTTAGTCACAATAACCGCTTTTATGTATATAAAAATAATATTTCGTCCCGAGATTGAATTTAACATTAAATGAGTATCGTTATATTAACCCTTATCCAAATTAAGTATTATGTTATCAAGAATTTTAATGTAGAAGTAAATTACTGTTTGTTTTATTCCAATCGGACTTTTCGTTTAGAAGTTATCACGAGTACAAAACGCAATAAGAATAAGAATAAGAATAAATTTATTGTCAAGTCAGTAATTACATTTTTTTTAACTATTGCTATGGTCCCCGCACTAGGTCAGACCTGTATTGCGGGAGACCTTTACGATTTACAGGATAGTACCGATCGAGACATAGTAACAAATTACTTATAACTAATTAAGCACACAAAGCAAAAATATACAACAAAAACAAAAAGTGAAAATCAAAAACAATGTGAAAAAGAAAGATAAAAAAAAGATAGTGTCATAAACAGTTAAATACTACACAAGGACAATTAAAAGCTGTTCTGTATCATCGTAGTTTTGAGTCAAAAGCCAGTTACGAACTTGTTTTTTAAAAACATATGAAGACGACGTAGGTTCGCAGTTGCATCTCCGTAGGATTTGCTCATACAACAGTGGAAACAAAAATCGGCCGAATCTACGCGCGAAAGCTGTTCTGGTACGTGGAATTGGAACGGCAATGCGCCGAGAAGACAGACTGGATTGTGATAAATTAGCACGAAATCCTTTGTGAAAAATAGAGACAGCCTTAAGGATATATAATTTCCGTACACTAAGATGCTGCACTTCGTTGTAAAGTAGGTTAGTGGGATACATAAACGGTTTGTGATGAGTTACTTTGAGTACTGAACGCTGAGCTCGCTCCAAATTTATCAATGTAGACTTGTTTGCCCCTCCCCAAACAGAAATGCAATAACTTATCACAGACTCACAGAGAGCTGTGTACACCATGGTTAAAATAGATTTGTCTGCAGAAGCCCTCAATAACTTCATTACGTGGATCAGCTTCCGCGTTCTCCCAGCCACAAAATCAACATGCTCTTTAAAGGAGAGATTATCGTCAAGTATGACACCCAGATACCTAGTATTTCTTGCCCTCTCAATAGATAGACATGAACAAACGGATCCCTCGACACAATTCGTCTTATGAATTTTTATCTTCCGTGCTTGAGGTGGAGAAGAACTGGCCGTCTTATGGAAACACAAGAAATTGGTCTTACCCACGTTAAGAGTCAATATATTATTTTCGAGCCAGGATGAAACGCTACGTAAACCCATTTCGGCCGCCACAAAAACTTCTTCCCACGTGTCCCCTACAAACATTATGGCTGTGTCATCTGCATAGCATATTATATGTTTGTTATTATCAGACTCCAAAAGGTGAGCTATGTCATTCATATAAATGGTAAAGAGTGTTGGGCCGAGTATACTGCCTTGTGGCACGCCGTATGCAACACTTTCTGTGGTACTCCTACAGTGGGATAGAGACACATATTGCTTTCTGTTTGTAAGGTAACTTTCAAACCATGCAAGTGGATGGCCTCTGACTCCAATGCTCTCCAATTTACGTAACAAGATCCTTGTGGACACAGTGTCAAACGCCTTCGCCAGGTCAAGGAAAACTCCTATGCATTTCTTTCCAGTATCCAGT
Source organism: Trilocha varians (assembly GCA_030269945.2). NCBI lineage: Eukaryota > Metazoa > Arthropoda > Insecta > Lepidoptera > Bombycidae > Trilocha > Trilocha varians. The sequence goes on from AP028259.1 coordinate 5,010,271, forward strand.
GCTGAAACCACGCGGTCAACCAACGTAGAAACGGCATCCTCAGTTGACTTGCCTGTTCTAAAGCCAAACTGAAGAGGAGTGATAATCTTGTGTTTATCAAGGAATTTTGTAATTCTGCTATTTACAATTTTCTCCAAGATTTTGGAGAAGACTGGAAGTAATGAAATTGGCCTGTAGTTTGACGGCTCTGTTTTGCTTCCAGCCTTGTGTATCGGCGTAACCCGAGCCGTCTTCCAGCAATCAGGAAAAACACCCGTCGAAATACTCAGATTAATAACATGAGTTAAAGGTGTGACAATTTGTGGGTATACTTCTTTGAGCACTGAATTTTGGATGCAATGGATATATGGATGCACTGCGGGCCGCGCAAATAATAACGTGACGGCATTGCGAGTACTGTTTGAACCCCTTTGTAACGCAGACGAAGTTGCGCGGGTCAGCTAGTTATTTCTAAGCATAAAGTATAATGTAAATGTTGGTGCATCAAGGTTGCGATATCCTAATCAGTATATCAATAGCAAAGTCTGCATGTGAGAGGTGGTTATATCAGAAGAACTATGAATTAAGTTTTCTTCTTGCCTCAAATACCTACCCAAAAATTGGCACTAGCTCTCGGCCCTCGGGCCATTAAATAGAAAGGTGTCTGAGTATATAAGAGATATTAAAATTAAATTAAATTAATTTATAATATTAATATTTTTTTTGGATTTATACTTTAAAAATTTTCATTACATATCTTTTCATGCTCATATTAAAAAAACATTAAGCTATAGGTACTAGGTAGGTAGTTTGACTAAACAATTTTCTAGCAGGCACCAGTATGTCGCTCAACCAACCTCCTACGTAGGTATATCCACAATTAACCTAAGTAATCTTAATGGAGAACGATAAAACGGCATGGGCCCATAAGGAAGGAACTACAATACACCATAATGTAAGGGAAAGTTTGGTATTAAGGCATTGTTTCTTTGTTTTTCATTCAAATGTGCGACTTGAACTTCAAAAACGGTATTTTGATAGTCATGAGTTTCGTTTTAATATGACTAATTGGACAACATTGTACCAATATTAATTAATTAACTAGTTAATTTAGTAATAATGGTTCCATTGTTTGTACACACACGTTGGGAAACCACCCTGAAGGAACTCACGTATTGGAGAAAAGAACCATTTGCTAAAAGTGTTAGAGCTTCATTGAAAGTACTTCAATGAGACCAGAAAAAAAAGTCTAGATAATTAATCCGAGATTTGGAAAATGTTTATAACATAATCTACCAAGTTTCAAATAAGTCATTTTTCTGGAAACAATTCGGTTATTACGCTCAAGTAAACAAATTTCCAGTCGTTCGTTTTATGTTTGTTAACGGTAAGGAAAAAAATAAAACCAGTCGACCGTGAAAGCTTTCAGTTTCATGCATTTTGTGTGATTGTCTAATACCACCACGTTTCTTCTATTCCTTTTTATAATAGGTATTGGTATTTACAGGCAAAGTAGTATTTCACAGCATTAATTGGTTCTTTAAAGTAGTTATAGCTAGCAGGAAAAATTAGTTTTTCTGTGAACACAATAGGTAGCATTGATATTTGTAGAATAAAAATAGGTAAGCTACAAATCTGTATTAAACATAACTACGAGTTGCACTTGATAAACTTTATCTATTACAATAAATAATGGTAGATCGATATGTTTTAATAATGGAACTGTTGAAATAATGATTATAATCATTGAAGGTTTCATAACTACGTTCATGTATAAACACTTTGTTTATTAATACTTGTATACCTATGTATTAAAGCATGACACTGCATTGCCATTAGGTGCACTATAACATTCCATTGAAAGGCACGAGGAACATATCTCGATCGCCCAAACACCGGTTGTTTAGTGATGCTGTAAATCAAATCATCAATTATCGACAAGCGTTTACACTCGTGACGCCGCCGTGTAAACAATCCCGGACGTTAAAACTGCTACCTACGTTTTACGACTATTCAATTTAGAGGAAAATCGATTTTATTCGCTCGCTTTTCAATCGATTCGCGCGTAAAGTCGCTCGTAGATCACGCTGTCTAGTATTTGGATTCGATTTTTTTAATCGAGCGAGGAAGTGGTTGGCGGATACGGCTAAACGTGGAAGATTCTCTGGGTAAACAACAGAGCATGCTACCGTTTATTTAGTTAACCCTTCACATCAATTTTCAGCGAGGAAACCGAGTAATTTATGAGTGCTACGTTTGCTTACCTACTTTCCTATTTATAGAGCTTCATTTTAATACTTGATGTAGTAACACTTTTCACTGATTTGAATCTCGAAATAGGACAAGAGACACATAAAGTCAATCTTAATTCTCGTATGGAGCGCGGCCATCGAAGTCATGAGGACAACTGAGTAGTCCGACTACAATTGTATCACATATTAATACTGCTAACAAAACACAACAAATTGATATGTTTATCTACAAAAGAACTATAAATTCATTCAGGCTGGGCCCACCCTTTAGCGAGGGGATCCACCCTTGTGATTTAAAAAATTGCAAAATATTACATAAATAATAAAATGTTCCCCCACGATGTCCCCGCTATCTCTGAGATGGATATAATTTTGGCTAACTCATAGTTCCGGGGAAATGGTCTGTGAAGCTTCCTTTCAGATTTAAATTTTACTTTCCATTATGTATCAGTCATGTGAACATGATCGTTTAAGAGTCGTGCGTTTTTAAAACTGAGATATTATATAGAGATGAATAAAAATGTTTTAATATACCTATGTACGAAAAGACAACTCTCAGGAAACGTCGAAAATCCTGATTTATTATATCAATAGAATAATGTAGGAACCTATTAGTACCCGCACAATAATTTTTCACACTTCCCACCCTTTTACGACAAGTATCGAATTAACCCTAACATGGATGCTACGGCTATTAAAAATGGAACCCCCGAGTTTTCAGATAGGGGTATTCTATGTTTTAATGTATCATGGCGTGATGGGAAAAGTTGGAATTAATCCCATCAAGCAATTAAATCCGAGATGAATCAGCGCGTAGTTTCAAAATAAGAACAATTTTGTTGCGAAACAATTGACGCGAGGTAATGGCTTTAATAATGATGAGTAGAAATGTTAACTAATAAGTACTCTCTGTGTTAGATGTGTGGTATAGTTCTAGATTTTTTTGTTAATTATGTCCATTAAGCTCAATTAAAGACGTAAAAACAAATCCGAAACCTTATATCCTTACAATTAACGGCGCTGAAGTTATAGTTTCTCGCTGAGAAGACACGCACTCGAATTTATATTTAAAGCTTAGTTTTTGTTTCCCCGGTTAGTCGGGAGTACTAATTCTGGTTCGTTTACGACCCGGTCTCCGCCAGATCAGGCCGTTCCAGATGCCACGCTCCCACGCACCACACAATGTCCCTTCCGACAGGGCTGACACTCGAGACATTTTAAATAATTATATGCAAGTGTACCTTCTTTGTTTTTTAAATATTTTTTTATAACATGTTTTGGTTTAGGTATTATAGGTATTTATACTTTAAGCCACACATCTTGGGTGTATACCGTCGAGAGTAGGTTGTCATTGAATTTTAGTAGGTATGAGATATATCTAGCAATACATTAAACTATCGGGACCAAACTTTTTTTGGAATAACAGGCTAATTTTACAATAAACATTTCGGTTGATTCAAATTCAAGTTAAACAATTTTAAAAGCTTAAGTTCAACATTTGTAAGAAATTTACTATAGGTGCGTAACAACCTTACAAAAACATTAAACGAATAGGGTATGATTCACTTCTTTATGAATTTCGAACTGTAGGTATATGAGTGGAAAATTACAATTCAGTACATGAAATCATTGTTTTCATTTCAGTTGCGATCCAACATGTTCTACATTCCAAGTCTTCATCTTTCAATAATATCAATTTGTGTTAACTTACAATACAATACAATACAAAAACTCTTTATTGAAACACCACAATTACATAGTTATAGGTTACAAAAACTTAAATATAGTGTATCAATGGGCGGCCTTATAGCTTAAAGCGATCTCTTCCAGGCAACCATTGCATGGAAAGAAAACATTTAATAGAAGAACTTAATAGTTGTTTCTCATAAATTTATTAAAAATATTCTTAATGCTTTTATGTGTTTAGGTAAAGGGATTTCGGAAAATGATTTTGATTACTATATCCATACCTACTCTAAACTATAAACTACGTCGAACGATTATGTAGATTTTTTAAACTACAGACATAAAGAGCTATATAATCATTAATTCAATACCTCTTAATAAAGTGTCCGTTTAATCAAAACAAAATCAAATCAAATTCCCATAAACACTTTAAACATCCATAATACTTAACGGCTTAGTTTAAATGTTCAATAAAACAGTGTCATTAGAGCTCATCGCAAAATAAATAATCATAAGTTCGAGCAATGAAACCGGAGCGTTGAATAAAATAAAAGTCAGCGCGTTCCGAACTATCATAATGCATAAGCTACCTATTCGTTATAAATCTCAACTTTTTATGTACCATTAAAATGGTTTTATTAGTTATTAACACGTGTTAAACGGTTGAAATACTAAAACATTTGTAGAAAACTACGACCATTAACATATAAGTGTGATACATTGCTCTCGAGCGACGATACGGACTCCAACTTAACGAGTTGTAATTATTATTATGGGTAATACAGTTATGGTGTTGGAGAAGTAAAAATAACATGATCAAATTCCTAGTATTAGATGTCGTATGGGGGTGACAGGGCGATACGTAAGACTATAAGGTGTGCAATGCGTCCTTCTACGCAATCCCGTGCTGGGTTCTGACCTCAGCCGAAGTTCGGACTGGTAATAATAATATCATGTAAACCTTGGAATTGTAGCGTAAAAATATAAATTTTAAATGATTTATAGGTACTCATTTGTTGTAGATTATTACGCTTATTAAATTTACATATAGCCTCAACGCAGCGACTTGAAGCATAAATGTTCCTTATCAGTAAGATTTAAAATACAAATCGTACAACGGAAACAAAGATTTAACATGAAAACTACATTTTAATGACTATAAAATTGTTATTTAACACTACATCAAATTACCTAGCATTAATAACCGGCATAAATCAATTATTCGTTTCAAACAGTCATCGACTTTTAAATCGTAATAAAATGTACAAACGGCAGTCAATTTATTTATTGCCTTAAAGTTGTAAAACGATATTACACACCATAATGACGTGTGTTATTGGCATTTATTTTCAACCATTTCACCATCAATGACCGCTCATTCAAACTTTATGATTATTGTTTAATTAAAACAAATTAGTGATACTAAACAAACAAATGGTTATATGGGTTGGGTGTGGTTTAGAACACATTAACGTGCTGTGATATGATAGACTATTTCCTGAAGCTTTTGTGGGAAAATTATGGTTTTAATTTCTACTAGAAACAAGTTACATTACGCCTTGTATCTACTACACAAAACTTGATTATATTCTGGACACGTTTTTGTGGGTCGTCTTGTAAACTTGTACTATGTATGTGTATGTACGAAACTATGTATTCTCCCAGGCGGGCGCCCTAAAGCTTGCAAGAAAAAACGATACATTGTTGTCCAGTTACGCGCACACAAGGCCTTATAAATTTGCGCCTGATTTATTTATTACTCCGACCGAATGTCAACAATGAAACAAATTTGAAAAGTGAAACTTAAAATATTCAATAAAGGGTAGAGCATTGTTCGCGCGCCCTGTTATGCAAATTAGTACTCTGAAACCGAAAGCTTTGCCCTCGTTGACAAAGGCTGGGGTTTGTGCAACCTCCACATAAATTATCGATACGCGTTAGGCAAATTAACTACAAAAAATCAGACCAGTTGACAAAAGCGAAATTATCATCTATTATCTTCGGACGGCCGTTAATTTTCAATAGGTGAAATTTGCATAATTGCTTAAACGGGCTTGGTAAAATATTTTGCTTTTTGTGGTAAAAGTCACTTTCGTTCTCGTAGCAGTTGATATTATTGTCTTGAACAGGACCGAGCGTGCGAACGCGACTGTACTAGCGTGATTTTTCATAATTCAAACAGCAAGTTATTTTACTGCGGCAAGAGCGAGCGTGAATAACTTTCATAAAGCTCGATCGTGTCTGACATATTTTCGATAAGTATTACCAGATTTTGTGATTTTGGTTTGTGTGTTCGTGTCGCCGGATAGTTAAGTTTTTAGTGCCACGATAGAGGGGATCGGTTGAGTGTAGACTACGATTTGTTTATCGGTACAAGCGAGGCGTCGACAGCCATTGACGCGGTATTACCTATGTAATATGTACCTGGGACCTTTATGTGTAAGTGTTACGTTTAGTGCTCCATTTTATGACCGTTTCGTTGCGTTAACCTATCAGGTATCTACACTGAACATCCGTGAGAATTTCTCCTCTGAAGGATTTATTTTATCGCTTTTTAATCTCGACTTTGATATTTATATTTCGTGTAAGTGGAATGGATTAAAATATTTTAGTTCCCTATGTCGTTGAAAAACTATTCACGTATTAACGAAGGTAAAGAAGATTATACAGTTTAGTCGAAACTCTTGATTTACTGTTATCTTGTAGTAACTTAATTTGTTATGGAAATAAAAATGATTTGTATACAATTTCTATCTAATTTTAATGTTTTGTTTATGTTTAAATGTCAACGTAACGCAAGCTAAATTTTAACGTGCAGGATTAGAATAAATACATAAAATACAGGTATAATTTCAGAGCTTAATCTGTAACAAAACATGGATACAAAACGTTTATATTTCGATTATTTTAGACTACAGGAGACTCCCTAAGTCTTCTCAACAGTTTTCTTGATCTTTCATAGAACATGTATGAAGAAAGTGCTATCGCAAAGAAAATACTCCAAAAGAATCTTAGTATGATATAGACCTTTTTTTTTTTTTTTTTTTGGACGGGAGGAAATTGCCGGACTTCCACTCGCCCCGCGAGTGGGGTATGTGGGTGTCGAACCGCACCAAAACCTCCCGCCTCTCACGCTCGACATCCGATGTGGTAGGGGTGACAGGACGCGTTCGCGATTGTCGCTTACGTATCGCCCCGTCACCCCCGGACGTCGAACCGGCAGCCGTCGGTGAAACGACCACCGGCTCACTCGGTGGACGGGCCAATTAAGGCCCGCCAAGATGGGGCCGTGTGATGTAGGGTCTCCCTCGGTCCAGGCCGGCCCAGGGCCAGCCCGGATCGGGGAGCACGGCTTGCCATCCCCCGTACAGATGGCACGGAGGGTGCGCGCTGAAGCCTAGCGCAGCACCCCTCGGGTCCGATGTTGGTGGACCCGGTAGTCTTAGGGGGCCAGATCCCGGGACATCTCCCGAGGCCGGCCCCCCGCTCGACGTCGGCGGCGACGGGGTTGGCCGGGGAGGGAAGAGCTCTCCCTCTCCCGCCCCGCCGCCTCCTTTTGCGAGATGGTGGACTCGCAAAAGTCGAGCATAGCTTTCCAGGACTCGTCGTCATCGAGCATCGATGCTACGACGCTCGGCAACGACAAGTCCTGTCCTACCTGTGCGACCAGGACACGGCGCTGCTCCTCCCATGCGGGGCAGACAGCGAGCGTATGCTCTGCCGTGTCCAGGTCGCTCGTGCAATGATGGCACCTCGTCGTCGGCTCGACCTGTATCCGATGCAGGTACTTCCCGAAGCAACCATGCCCGGTCAGCACCTGCACCAGACGAAAGGTGAGACGTCCCTCGCCACGACTCACCCAGTCCTCCAGGACAGGGCGAATCGCCTCGACGGTCCTTAGACCCCAGCTGGGGTTGGCCAAGCGCCTTGACCAAGCCTCCAGCACGGACCGCCGAGATTGGGCCTTCCGGTCCCGTACCGCGGCTCTGATGGGACGCACCACACCCAGAGCACGAAGGTCGCAGCGCCAACGATAGTCGTCGGCGAGCGCCTCCGCCTCCAGATCCCATGGTGGCGTCCCCGCCAGCACGCACGCCGCCTCAAAGGAGACGGTGCGGTATCCGCGGATGACCCTGATAGCTACGACGCGCTGCGGCCGGTACAGGATCCGGATAACAGTTGCTGTCCGGTTTCCCGGTACAGGGCCATCGAACGCACCACCCCCGCGTAGAGGCGGCGCACGACACGGTTTGGTCCCCCGAGATTCGGAAGCAGCCGGCTCAGAGCGCCGGCCGTCCTCATCAGTCGGGGGACGAGCTCCGTAAAGTGGGCCCGGAAGGTCCAACGGCTGTCCAGTATGAGGCCGAGGTACTTCAATCGCACCCCGACCTCTATTGGGACGCCTCCAACCACGATTTGGGCCCCTGCAGGCGGCGTCACCCCAGCCCTGTGGAACCACAGGGCCTGGGATTTATTGAGCGCCACCGCGAGGCCCAATCTCCTTATACGACCGACGACGAGGGCCACCCCCGCTGTGGCGAGATGGGTAGCCTCTCTGAAGTCTTGACCCCGGGCCATGACGAGCGTGTCGTCAGCGTAACAAATCACGCTCAGGCCCGGGGTCAGGGTGCCTCTCAGCACCCAGTCGTACCCGACATTCCAAAGGAGAGGTCCGAGGACCGACCCCTGAGGAACCCCGCATACGACCGGAAACCGGTAAACAGGTGCTGGACGATGCGGGCAGCCAGAATGCGTTCCAGCAATTTGCCCACCTCGTCCAGCAGCACGATAGGACGGTAACCGGCGGCTGTATCCGCCGGGCGCCCCTCCTTCCGAAGAAGGACGAGTCTACCCTCTCGCCACAGCGAGGGAAACCGTCCCGACTCGAGGCAAGAATCGTAAAGCCTCAAGAGTCGGTCCCCTAGGGCATTGAGGGCCAAGGCCAGGACCCGGCCATGGATGCCATCCGGGCCGGGTGCCGTGTCTTTAGCACTCATCCTGACTACGGCCACACGAAGCTCCTCCCCGGTGATGTGGGGAACCTCAGCAGGGGCCTCGCCGCCGGTGTCCTCCGGCGGCTCACCCATAGCAGGGGGGATAAATCCCTCCTGCTCCTGCGGGAACAATGTCGTGACAATGTCCCGCAGCTGCTGAGGCGGTAGACGCTCGGTTATGGGGGGCGCCCATGGGCGCACCTTGCCGCGCACCATCTTGTATGGGCGCCCCCAAGGGTCGTCATCGAGCGTCTCCAAAAGGCGCTCCGTGTGCTGCTCCTTGGCCATCTTGATGGCCAGCCGCATGGCTCCCCTCGAGTATGATATAGACCTAGGAAAAGCATAAGCCCCTATAAACTTTTCTTTTGTTTTTCTCAACACAACTAAATAGAGTACTGTAGACCACAATATAACTCAATAAAAATGGCTTCTAAAACCGCACTCGCCCATTCATCAGAAGGAAACTGTCATAAAATAACATTATTAAGATCAGAGGACTGCCATGATTGCAGCGAAATCGTAAATCAGGCCCTCAGAAACCCGCACCGCTAATTGTAGTAGATCTCTTTGAGGTTATAAATCAAAATTTACAGTGTGCGGGTACTTTTTATAATTATTTTAATAATTGAACGAATGTAAGTCGTTAGTAATTGACAATTGTATTAGTATTTTGGTATTGGAAGAGCTACTCTTTAGAAATAAACCTTCCTAGTTAACTCTATCACAGGATGCATTTTAGGTATACTTGAATAATCTATTTATTTATTAATGGATTTATACTCGTACAATCCTATTCGTCACTTGAAATATACAAAACAAGGACTGATTTTATTCATTGAGAATAATCAGTAATAGGTACTTTTTATTTTTCGTAGAATAGGTACCCATTCTTTAAGGGTTTCTTCAGTAATAAACTAAATAATATAATTTCTCAGAACAAAATTCTAATACGATGACTGAATCCAATTATTTTTCAGACGACCGCTTTTCAATCATATTATTTAATCTATTTTTCCGTTCCAATAAACGTATCAATGAACACATGTTTCCGTTTGTAGGGGAGCGAGGGGCTTGTTGTAACAGTTTTCATGAAAATTAATATATTTTGAGATCTGTTGATTTTGTTCCTACCAAATAAAGGTGGATGGATGCTATAACTCTTCCTCTACCAAACCAAGCCAAAATAATACCATAACTGTTGGTCATTACTTTACAATCAATTATTTTCTAGAAAAAGTCCCGTGTTACAACTTACCCCGTGCTTGGGGCAAGTTGTAACATCTACCGGGGCAAGTAGTAACAACAAAAAAAACAATACTAATATCTCTAATAATTTCTTCTTTGTTTATTTTAAACAAAATTTACATCTTTTATATTTTATATTCTGTATATTATACAATTCTTATCAAAAATCAATACTGAATTTTTTTTTTCAAAACATCAGCTGCCACTAATTCGTACATTTCTTGGCTTTGTGTTGCCCGCTGTGACTTTCTTTTATACACCCTCATTCTAAAAGAAAGAAAAAAACTAAGTAGGTATCTAAATCATAACATGGGGCATGTTGTAACATGTTACAACTAACCCCGGCATTTTGTTACAACTAACCCCATGGTATGATTTTTAATATTTATTAAGATAACTATTTAAACAATTAAGCAATCTCAAAAACAGTTACACATTATCAGAGGTAGATTAAATTTGAATGTAAATAAGTTATGGAAAGTTTATTATTAGTCACATTAATAACGCAAACCAAAATTTTACTATAGTTAAATTTTATATTACCTGGCAAAAATGAAGCGCGTGCACAATTCCACTCACTGCGTCGGTCGGCGGGACTCTGGCTATGGCAATACGACGCGACGTGGTTTATAGGTTAAATCAAGTAAAACAAATACGTTAATAAAGTTTAAGATCCTAGAGAAAAAAGCCTGTTACTACTTACCCCTGTTACAACAAGCCCCTCGTTCCCCTACTTTATTAAAACTCACGTTTTATCTGAAGTTTTATTTGCAAACATATTCGTAGATATAATGTAATGTGTTTGTAAATCAAAAGAATTTAATTTAACGGTAGTTCAAATTTCATTAGTGAACATTATTGTGTCGTTATTACTTACAAAACCAATCTCCCTGTTTAATTACTGTAACCGTTGAATAAACACGGTTCTAAACTGATTTAATACTGTAGAAATGTATTTATTTGTCTTTTTACAGACTCACATAAACCTTAGACCACTTCCGACCGTATGGTAGCAATCACATCTTGAAAATTATTGTTTAATTTATTATTACCTAGGTATTTTCATAATATATTATGCGCTTTAATTCCTTCACACACAAAATTTTTATTAGCTTGATCTTATCTCTTCTCTAAGAACAGATTTAAGATCATCGCTGAAAACTATCAAATTTCTTTTCAAAATGTGACCAATCACAAAAGTTTATCCATATTACAACTCAAATAAAACTTCATTTATTTTTTTATATTTCTAATATCTTTCTTCATCATTTAAGTTGTTCAAATAATATTGACTCCGCTCTTCACACTTACAAACTCATCGAAGTTAATATAACGTAATTGACTCTCCCTAGAAAGCAATAAATACTTATTGACTCGACCAATAAACTCTTACAATCAATACTACACTTGAAACGTGGCTTAAAGATACAATCTTCTTTTTTATTGCAGAATATTCGATAGATCAGAATCTGATATATTCTGAGAGTTTTGTAAAAAGTTGCTTTTTAACGGAACATTTTTCTACACGAGCACCTGCTTAATACCACATCACTGGACATGAAATATGTCTAAGCCTAGACAAGACTGTCTGCACATTTAGATAGCTTTAATAATAAATCTTTGGTCGCCACCTCGATCGAATAAAACATTAAAAAATTCAAAACCAACTCAAGGGTGGTCATTAACCGTGGCGCGGGCAAATTGCAAACGTCTCCTAGACCGTAAATAAGTCTGGCATTTGAACCTCGCTCCGTATTTTACTCGCATTGGCAAATACTAGGTACAATGCGACTATAAAGCTTTTGGAATCTAAAACGCACTATATAAATGCAAAGGTTATCGTAAATTGCACTTTATTCCTTCCGAAACACGATCCGGTTCGTTTTGAATGCATTTTCAATACGGGATTGCTGCAATGCCAGGCGACTCACGACTCGAAAACAGATTTATGATCGGCACGATAACGGAGTCGCGATAAAAATGGCTTTTTCAAGGAGTACAGTCTGCGCCAGATATATAGATGCCTAGCTATTTGCAGGATAGGAAGGATCATTAACTAAGAAAAGATAGTACGAGATAAATCTGCCATTATTCTGCCGGTGTGCATGAAATTTAACATTTTATATAGTTCTTTTCAACGAATGTTGAACAACGGTTTTATAAACTTAAGTATTATTATTGAGCTCGAAGAGGATTGCTCAAGCAAATTGGTCTATTGACTATTGCGTTTCACGTTTAAAATACATGTAGGTACATAAGTGTTTAACTTATCGATACAGTAACTAGGTGAAACGTAGTACAACGTGCGATCGAAGACACGACTAATGTAACACGAATTTTCTTCGTGCCGATTCGATTATCGTAAAACATAGCGTTTGATAAGTTGAGTCACGATGCATTTTATACTAATATATAGTTTACGTAGGTACGTATAAACACACTAATATAAAGAATAAAAAAGCTCATGTGTGAGAAACTTAAGATTATAATATTCGTTCTATATATTTTTTGAAAGTGTAAGTTTAGTTATACATTAGCATCCTCAGCTTCAAAGCAGTTATTTACACCAAGTTATTGTAAGAAATAGTCGTATATAGTTATAGTACCTGTTAATTTACAATAGTATAATATTTAAATTTAAATTCTACACTTATTTTAATTATATCATGTAGATAAAACTTTTCAAAAAAATTTTATGACTTTCATTATTTAATTTTAAGTGTAACAATAGTAGTTTGTATACATAACAAAATAAACTTATAATATATATTTTTAATTATAAATGTACACAACATAAATCTGCACATAGAAACTCGTTTGTGAATAATAAATCCTATTTATAGTTTAGATGAAAGAGCTAAACCGACCTCTGGGCCGAGGTCGGAAGGCAAGCGCGAAACGCTTGTTTGAAGAGAATTCATAACTGCACCGCGAGATGGTAAACTTATGTGTGTATTAGCTTTTATCGATTACTAACTCGTACCGCAGATTGTAGATAAAGACGCCAGCAGTTTTAAAATGTAAACACACTGAAATAGAATGTTGTAGCTTCGTGTTGAAAATAGATGAGTTTGGGAGACGTTAATTGTCGATGACCCCAAACTTAACGATCATTTGGTAGCTTTTAACTTAACTTGAAGAAGAATAAACTATTTTATGCTATTTTTTAAAAAATAACTACCACTAAAATAATTACATAGCCAGATTAAAACAAATCTAATTTACTTTTAATTCAATCACTTTCTAATTCTTTGTACAATGTCTGCCCAAGTTATGTATTAGTTAAGTCCAAGTTATGTCCTACACAATATCATCATATAATCACATCATCATCTTAATTTAAAATTTTACTCTCCTGGTGACAGAACTCATATCCTAAAACCAATTGGCCCGTATCATCTATTTTATGTATTTAACAGAATACAATCCAAATTTATTTTATTTATTTATTATATTTTACCATAGGTACGTGTAGTTACTCTTTATGTACAAACTAGCTGATCCGCAACTTCGTCTGCGTTACAAATGGGTTCAAACAGTACTCGCAATGCCGTCGAGTTATTATTTTCGCGGCCCACTGTTGCACCCAGATATTCATTGCGTTTTATACTCGTAATAACTTCTAAATGAAAAGTCCGATTGGACTAAAATAAAAAGTAATTTACTTCTACCTTAATACTTTTAATAAAAAAATACTTAATTTGGATAAGGGTTAATATAACGTTAAATTCATTCTTGGAACAAAATATTATTTTTCATAAACATAAAAACGATGATTGTGACTAAACTATGATAGTTAGATATATGCTCTCCCGGACTTTTTTGTTGGTCTTACAAAGACCTAAAAACCCGTAGTACATCATTTTGTTCTATTGTCAAAAGTTTTTGCAGGATACGCATAAATAGGTTTTCGATTATTCACCTTATGTTACATATTCGATATTTTCATACGGACCCCTAATTTTTTTTAAAATAAAATATAGCTTATAACCTTTCTCGATAAATGGACTTTCCAACAGTGAAAGAATTTTTGAAATTTGACAAACAAACAAACTCTTCAGCTTTATACCTAATATTAGTTAGTGTACCAATATGAACGTTCATCAGCAATTAATAGTTATTGCTTTTGCATGAATATGTTGTTAGTTATTTACTATTAACATTTTATCTTATATCAATTACAGTTATTTATTTTTATTAAATACTGCTACTTGTTTTATTTCTACTAAGCTTTGAATATTCATGGTTCTTATCATTGAATTCTAATTAACCTAGTAGCCGGTTAGTTTTATAGTAATTATTATGCAATGTCGTTCTTGAATTGAGACAAAAAAACTTGCAATTTTAACTAGGTTGCCGATGTATTTGGAGAGACTACCAACTCTGTAATCTATATTTTGCCTATCGCCGCTTTATTGAAGTCTTAAGCAAATTCAGATATCCTATAATGTTGTCTGCATAACTATTTATAAGTACATTTTTTAAATTATTGAGGAAATATACCTACATTAAAAGTCACACGCCTCACAAACCTACCTATAGTTGTTCAAAGTCACATGAAACAATTTTATTGTTATAGATTACTAACTTTTTAGTCTATGATTTATCACATGGTCTTGACAATTTTAAGACTTCGTTTAGATTTGTAATATTATTATACCTGTATCATCATTAAAGTACTTGAGGATGCCTACTTATCTTTTGGATTTCATGATTAAATCAAACATTTTGTCATAGAAACAAAACATTTATTTACCGTGACAATAAAACAGAAACATTAGGAGATATAGTTCTCTCAGGGATTAAAATTTCTCCTCCTTTTCAAGAATTATAATTGAAATTTTCGTTCTTATTTCAAATAATTAAAACAGTCATCTTCGGATGTCTGTTTCCGACGGAACTTCTAAGATAATATTATCATAGTTTGAAAATGTTTGAACTTCATATTATAATAATACCGAAGTAGATCTTCTGACTGCTATATGCATAAAAACTTCTTTAATGATCGTAAGTTGGTAATTATAGCAGTCGCATGGCATCAATTAAAGTTTATTTATTACTGAAACGTTAATATAAACTGTAAAATAACTCACCAATTCACAAGTCTCCTAATTTTTCTGGCGTATAATGACTATGCCGTAAATATAATATACGGTTATAAACATGCAATATTTATGTAGCACTACAGTTAACGAATGTTCGTACAAAACCGATAAGCATCGATCGACTGAAAATTACTTGTGACAACGATTTTCAACAGAAAATAGCTTGTTCTTATCGGTTCACTTAAACAATTTCGATTTGTTCGTAATAAAAAAAATCAGATTCGATGTAGTTTGGCCGCCATTTTGAAACGGCGTGCGTAAGCGCCTGCGCGCTCCGAGCACCGCGAAATTACAAGCGGCGCGCGCTCAGCCGGTCGCCCGTTTAAAAATAAAATAAAGTTAAAACAACGTCATATTGTGCACGTGTGTGTGAGAGGGCCAGTATTTATTTATAGGCTAGTGGCTATGTAAATATAACGTATGAACGACTCCGGTTCAATATATTTTCTTGCGGTTTGCGAAACGTCTTAATTTGAACAGCTTCGAGGCAGTTCCGTGACACTATGTTTCATAGTAGCCTTCGATTCTATGTTCATGTTTCTGACTCATGTTGTGTGAGAATTTCAACAGCATTCCAAAGCAACCGACTAGCAGAAATTAAAGAATTAACTAGTCATAATATTAGAGTAACATCCAAAATTATATGATGTATTGTTAGTTTTCAATATTTTTTTAATTAAACAAGACAGAACTACGAAGTACTTTAAATAAGAAAACAGTACATTAGTTTCTATCTATTTATGCATATATACTGACTAAACCACCTTACCACGTACCTACATACTTATGTAAATATTCCAGAATCTTGAACCTGTTCAGGTACATACCCACACTTTTAAAGTCGTTGACATTACTTTCACAGAAACTTTATACGTTTTCATTCTCCATAAATTACTGCGATACTTTACACTTTAAAAGGGTAAAATTACAATTTTACATATCGTAATCGGGATTCTTTACAATAAAATCCGGAATTTACTACCGCACTTTAGAAAACGATGACGGTGATACAGTTAAAGTTTTGCCGAAATAGTAGAGGTGACCTTTTTATGTTTACCGGTGTAAGAAAAACTATATGGAATACAATATAAAATTTTCTTGACTATTTAAATATTACCCAACGCAACTGTTAAGCACAGATATAGGTATCAATACAGGTAGTTAAATTTTTATTGTCACATTTTGAGGTCAAATATTCCACATCCTGAGTATTGAATTAAGTTCAAAATTTAAGTGTTAGCTAAATTATAAAGCTTAGTTTAGATGGGATTAAGCATTGCAAGGCGATATTCCAGGGCAGCGCGGGCGGCGGTCGACGACCCCATCGCCCCACGTTGCTCACCAACGGTATAGGGTTGCCAGATGTGGGACTTATACAGTCTAGATTTTTATATTGTTTACAAAATCGATCTTTGGGGAGGTAAAATTAATTAGGTATAAAAATAGATTTTTATTGTTCGATATAATTTGCCTTACAATTTTTTTTGCTACAAAATTCTTGGTTAAATTATCAGCTAGAAAGTAGAGATACCACCAGCATTATACTCGTATTGTAGAGAAATTGATGTAACTATGCCTAGCGTGACCTGGATTTGAAACAAAATGGCAGAACTATTTATTAGCATCCAGATTCATTTTGGGTTGTAAAACCACAGGAATAATGAAGTTAATTATACTCAATATTCTTCAAAAAATCACTGTTTTGTTTTTCTTTTTGTAGTTCTTATAACACATTTTTATCGT
The DNA here is from genome assembly GCA_030269945.2 of Trilocha varians. NCBI lineage: Eukaryota > Metazoa > Arthropoda > Insecta > Lepidoptera > Bombycidae > Trilocha > Trilocha varians. The sequence goes on from AP028259.1 coordinate 5,027,275, forward strand.
AGCTAGGTTGTTTTAAGCGTTTTAAAAAGGGATTTGTCGGCCCTAACAAAACACGTCTTTCCGTCCGCTTTTTAATTTTACCTCGCAGCTGACAAATGCCTGTGTAAACATTTCCTTAAATATAAATTTATTCATAGTACAATCCGGTAAATATATAGGTGTGTAGGAAATTGAGTAACAGCAGACGGAAACCTTTTATTTGCATTGTGATAATAGTAATAAGAGACTATAACAAATTGTATTATAGAGTTAGGTATAGTATATAGGCCCTAATATAATTCTGGGATTTTCGCAGATAGGTTTGACTGTCGGTATTGATTCATATACCGACAGTCAATCCTATCTGCGAATACTCCCAGGTAGGTTGTGATAGGATCCATATACTGACAAACAAACAACTGATGAACCTTCTTAATCAATAATTAATAATAACTGTTAGTATAATTAATTAAATTTAATGAAATATTGTTATTTATAATATGATCTATGATTGAAATAAAGGAATAAATAAATAGCAGCTATGTTCAGTAATACCTATTCATTCTTTTAAATTAGGTATATCTAGTAGTTTAAGGATTGATTTTATTTTTTCCTCCAAAAGATAATATCCAAGGATATCTCGGTATCTACTAACTTACGAGTTATCTACTAGTTTTAGATTTTCTGTTTAAAAAACATCCTTTTTAATCTTAAAATGTAAGAGGAAAACCTTCATACACTTATTATACGATTTGAAAATTATGAAGAAACCGGATGTATCGTTCTAGGACACTATAATTGATATCCTAGAACGACAAATCCGACATTTTAATTAAACTGCAGTAGGTCGAGATAGTTATAGATAATCTATGTTTTAATGACTGCTTATTTTACAGTTATTTTCTTGTCAGATAACATTACTCGCGATTATTAAGGAAAGATCTTATTGCTCGTAAAGATGAACTTGATCCGAAGATTAAAACTTCAAACTTCATGAATTACGTTCCTAATAAAGAAAAGTTTTCGAGTTTTTTTTTGATAAAAACGAAATTAAAGAAAAAAATAAAAATTGCTTCTACATGTTGTTTTTATTGAAAGATAAATTTTAACAAATACGAAAATAACGATACTTCATTGGCTACTCAAAGGACATAAAAGTTATTAACAGCAAAAATCCAATGTCAACGGTATCGTATGATGTCATGCATTGACCAAAAAAAGGTCCACATGATACACATCAAAAGTCGTAACGTTTTAATTGAAGAGATTAATTCGCAGAACAAAACTAACATTAATAACTCAATGAAGATTATAGATAAAAATTTAAACATCTATATTATTTTTAAGAAATTTTTAGAATGTACAGTTTTTTCGTTGTAGATTTTATCTATGGCCCGCGTTTTGTCAGTATCATCCCGCAGTCCTCCCCTCGGGGTACCGCCGACCCCGCCCTGGTTGGAGCACCCTCCGAAAACAATAAATATGTCAGACGGAGATATTACAAGTCTCTGGAAACGTCTTAAGTAAATTATTACAGTGCAACTTTTCTGATGAGTTCCCGTCCTTATAACTTTTTACTTTTTATTACTGTGTAGGATTAAGTGTTGACTCATTTTATTTTTGTTTTTCTTGTTTCGTGAGACGAAGTGGAATCCGTGATCGTTGAGATGCAAATAGAAATACTTTTGGGATTATAAATGAAAGCGACCCTCTTGAGTACCTAGGTACCTACCTCACACCAACTGTACCTACCCGAGTAAACAGAAGATTTTGAATCCAGTTTTTTTAATGCACAAATTTTTAGTTTTTATTCAAAGGTAAAATAAATAGGTGCGATTGACTAATCTTGCATATGAATCATTGTTGAAGTAGTAACAATAATTGTAAAGTAGTTACTTTTAATGACTAAGTAATTAACACTGTTTAAGTGTTAATTATATTCAATGAAACAGGAATGAATGTACTAAGATAATAAGAAACCTTGAAATTTTTACTATAGGTAGGTATGTACTTTATAGCATTTATAAGTTATCTCAAACTTGTAACTGTTTTAGTAATTAATTGTATTAATTTAGCGCTAGAGCAGTTCTAAGATACGTAGTATAAGTATTTTTTATTCTTAAAAATAAAATTTATGTACCTATTTGATAAAGCCACTCAAAACCTACTTAAGATTTTAAATCTTATCAAAAGTTATTTTATAAAGCTCCATGATTTTACGTTAATGGACAAAACGTGTTCAAAATTTCGACAGCACGCAGTATTATTTACAAAAAAACAAAAAAATGGATCAAAACACGCAAAGGAATACTTAAGTACATTGTATCCCCTTGCAAAGCAAACAAAACATTTTCCCTTTACGAAAAAAAAAGCGGAAAAAGTACGCTCGAGAAAAACAACGACGTCCATAAAAGAAAGAGCAGAGTTGAGAGAAACGCGCATTGCTCAGCGATACGCCATTGGCGGCGGCGACCCGTCCCGCTTCCCCTTCACCCCCGCGACCGTAACTCACTGTTCACTTGTTTTTACGGCCGCCATTTTGTGACGTTCACTCGGCGGGCAGCCCGCTAATCCATACTAGCTACGAGTCACAGCGCCGATACGAGGGTTGCGCATGTGTGCGTGACCCGACCGGTTCACGAACACGTTTTTTTTATTTGTGTTCGTATCAAAACGTTGGCATCCCGGTAAGCTCTCAAGTCTCGACGTTTCTTGGAAATGGAACGTGGATTGAATTTATGTTGGAAATCTTTAATTATGTTCAAGTTGAGAATGTATTTTATTTATAAGAGAAACTGCTGAAGAAACTTTTGTTTTGTTGGAATATCTTTGTAAAGTGTTTCACACTGGTTGATAGAAGATTTTCTTTAAATAACTAATATTTACTTACATCAGGTACTGTTGTTATTTACCAATTCTTACTCGAACTTCTCTCCCAGTTTTGAGATGATTTAGACATAGCCCAATACTATTGCCTAACGTGATTTGGAAAATCCAATTCATTAATTACACACACATAAAATTAATATTTCTTACCTCCCACTAGATACAACAAGGTATAATTAAAAAAAATATACACTCATGTCTTCAAAATTTCTTGCAACCCTAACAAATTACAACATAATAAGAACTAGTCTTACATGTATTTGTTAAATAGAACCTCCTGTATAATTGAAGGAGGCGTCATTAAATGAGAGTTCCATTGTACGAGCCTCCCTAGTCCTTAATGAATGTTCCTCCATAGATGCATGAGGACCCTAAGGGCTGTAATGAGGCCGTATCTTTACGTCTTAATCCCTGTCATTAGGACGAGCCCACCCTTAAGTAATACTTAACTACATTCCTGAATAATAGCATGAGTATAATTAAAGTTTGAGCCTTGAATAAAATTGTACGTTCATGCATTTTCAACGGGTTCTTACCGCGATATTTAATTAATTGAGTTGTCTCGATATTTCAACGTTGTTGCAAACTTCATGATCACGAGAAGACTGGATACTGCGTTGTGATGTGAGTTCGAGTTCCAGTGGTACCACCCAAAAGCGAACGAGAAAGAGGGTAGATAGATTTGTTTGCTCTTAAATCCATCCGCAGTATCCAGTCTTCTCGTGATCATGACGTTTGCAACAACGTTGAAATATCGAGACAACTCAATTAATTAAATATCGCGGTAAGAACCCGTTGAAAAAGCATGAAAGTATTATAGAAAACCGCGAGTGTCTGAATAAGTTTATAAAATTGTACGTATTTTTAATATGGAATGTACTGAACCTTAATTTTTTTACGTTTAGAGTCTACTTCGCTGTAAAACGCGTTGACTTCACATAATATCTTGAAAGTGATTAAATCTTCCTATATGATTTCTTCACAATGTTTTTATTGTTAGCCCACAGTAGAATAATAATAATTAATTGATGATCAGAGAGAAGTAGAATCATACCTAGAGTTTCCTCAAGCCACTGTTACTCATGTATTTCGAGTATTATTTAAAGATGATTAGAGAGAAGTAGAGTGATAGAGTAGAGTTTTCTCAAAAAACCTCATGTTTTTCGAATATAATATAAAATTATTTTTAGACACAATAACTATTACCAATGAAAAACAACAAAAAATATATAACATGATTAAAATTGTATGTTCATTATTAAAATTAGCAATTTACAGAAATGAAGTACAACACAGTTTATTTTTTTTTTCTTTGTTTTTCCATCAAATGTAACAAGATTTTTATGAAGATTATAATTAATTCCGAACGTACTACTTTTTTTTTTTTTTTTTTTTGGACGGGAGGAAATCGCCGGACTTCCACTCGCCCCGCGAGTGGGGTATGTGGGTGTCGAACCGCACCAAAACCTCCCGCCTCTCACGCTCGACATCCGATGATGTAGGGGTGACAGGACGCGTTCGCGATCGACGCTTACGTATCGCCCCGTCACCCCCGGACGTCGAACCGGCAGCCGTCGGTGAAACGACCACCGGCTCACTCGGTGGACGGGCCAATTAAGGCCCGCCAAGATGGGGCCGTGTGGTGTAGGGTCTCCCTCGGCTCAGGCCGGCCCAGGGCCAGCCCGGGTCGGGGAGCACGGCTTGCCATCCCCCGTACAGATGGCACGGAGGGTGCGCGCTGAAGCCTAGCGCAGCACCCCTCGGGTCCGATGTTGGTGGACCCGGTAGTCTTAGGGGGCCAGGTCCCGGGACAACTCCCGAGGTCGGCCCCCCGCTCGACGTCGGCGGCGACGGGGTTGGTCGGGGAGGGAAGAGCTCTCCCTCTCCCGCCCCGCCGCCTCCTTCTGCGAGATGGTGGACTCGCAGAAGTCGAGCATAGCTTTCCAGGACTCGTCGTCGTCGAGCATCGATGCCACGACGCCCGGCAACGACAAGTCCCGCCCTACTTGTGCGACCAGGACACGGCGCTGCTCCTCCCATGCGGGGCAGACAGCGAGCGTATGCTCTGCCGTGTCCAGGTCGCTTGTGCAATGATGGCACCTCGTCGTCGGCTCGACCTGTATCCGGTGCAGGTACTTCCCGAAGCAACCATGCCCGGTCAGCACCTGCACCAGACGAAAGGTGAGACGTCCCTCGCCACGACTCACCCAGTCCTCCAGGACAGGGCGAATCGCCTCGACGGTCCTTAGACCCCAGCTGGGGTTGGCCAAGCGTCTTGACCACGCCTCCAGCACGGACCGTCGAGATTGGGCCTTCCGGTCCCGTACCGCGGCTCTGATGGGACGCACCACACCCAGGGCACGGAGGTCGCAGCGCCAACGATAGTCGTCGGCGAGCGCCTCCGCCTCCAGGTCCCAAGGTGGCGTCCCAGCCAGCACGCACGCCGCCTCAAAGGAGACGGTGCGGTATCCGCGGATGACCCTGATAGCTACGACGCGCTGCGGCCGGTACAGGCGCCGGACAACGGTTGTTGTCCGGTTTCCTGGTCCGGCCCAAACGGGCGCGCCGTACAGGGCCATCGAACGCACCACCCCCGCGTAGAGGCGGCGCACGGCACGGTTTGGTCCCCCGAGATTCGGAAGCAGCCGGCTCAGAGCGCCGGCCGTCCTCATCAGTCGGGGGACGAGCTCCATAAAGTGGGCCCGGAAGGTCCAACGGCTGTCCAGTATGAGGCCGAGGTACTTCAATCGCACCCCGACCTCTATTGGGACGCCTCCAACCACAATTTGGGCCCCTGCAGGTGGCGTCACCCCAGCCCTGTGGAACCACAGGGCCTGGGATTTATTGAGCGCCACCGCGAGGCCCAATCTCCTAATACGACCGACGACGAGGGCCACCCCCGCTGTGGCGAGATGGGTAGCCTCTCTGAAGTCTTGACCCCGGGCCATGACGAGCGTGTCGTCAGCGTAACAAATCACGCTCAGGCCCGGGGTCAGGGCGCCTCTCAGCACCCAGTCGTACCCGACATTCCAAAGGAGAGGTCCGAGGACCGACCCCTGAGGAACCCCGCATACGACCGGAAACCGGTAAACGGTCCCATCGTGCCCGGTGCATACTACCGACCTGGCCTCCAAGTAGGAGCCGACCAGCCGGCGGAGGTAGGGGGGAACTCCATGTCTCTCGAGTGCCCCCCTATCACGGACCAGGGCAGGGTGTTGAATGCATTGGCGATGTCAAGCGACACCGCCAAGGCCACCCCGCCCTGTGATACGGCTTCATTTGAGAGGGCCCGCACGCGAAGGATCGCGTCCACGGTTGAGCGGCCCTCTCTGAAGCCGTACTGCTCCGCCGACAGGTCGGGTCCCACCCCGACCAGGTGCTGGACGATGCGGGCAGCCAGAATGCGTTCCAGCAATTTGCCCACCTCGTCCAGCAGCACGATAGGACGGTAACCGGCGGCTGTATCCGCCGGGCGCCCCTCCTTCCTGAGAAGGACGAGTCTACCCTCTCGCCACAGCGAGGGAAACCGTCCCGACTCGAGGCAAGAATCGTAAAGCCTCAAGAGTCGGTCCCCTAGGGCATTGAGGGCCAAGGCCAGGACCCGGCCATGGATGCCATCCGGGCCGGGTGCCGTGTCTTTAGCACTCATCCTGACTACGGCCACACGAAGCTCCTCCCCGGTGATGTGGGGAACCTCAGCAGGGGCCTCGCCGCCGGTATCCTCCGGCGGCTCACCCATAGCAGGGGGGATAAATCCCTCCTGCTCCTGCGGGAACAATGTCGTGACAATGTCCCGCAGCTGCTGAGGCGGTAGACGCTCGGTTATGGGGGGCGCCCATGGGCGCACCTTGCCGCGCACCATCTTGTATGGGCGCCCCCAAGGGTCGTCATCGAGCGTCTCCAAAAGGCGCTCCGTGTGCTGCTCCTTGGCCATCTTGATGGCCAGCCGCATGGCTCCCCTCGCCTCCTTGTACAAGCCATGCAGCCGGGCCTCCTCCTCCGCGAATGCAACGGGGTCGTTGCTACGCGGAAGGCGGCGACGGCGGTGCCGAGCGCACTGGCGCCTCGCCCGGACGCATACAGTTCTCAACTGCGCTATCTCGGGCGACCACCAGTACGTCGACCTCGTGGGAGACCAAGGGCCGACCCGGGGCATCGAAGCGTCGCTAATGCGACGCATCGCGTCCCGGAGCCAGAGCGCCTCGGCCTCCACGTCCACTGGGTGTGGACGCATGGGCGTCCACGCCGCCACCGTAGAGGCTTCCATCAAGAGCTCCTTGTTCAGGAGCTTCAATGCCCACCTGGGGAATGACCGGGTCGTACTCCCGCGGGCGTCCGCAGCCGGCGTGGGGACGGAAAGATCAAACCGAATATAACGGTGATCTGATAACGTTTCCGCCCCCACCAACACTCTCCAGCCGCGGATGCGATCCGCGATGGCAGGGCTCGCGAACGTAACGTCCACGATGGACTCGCCCTGCCATCGCACGCAAGTCGCGACCGAACCCCTGTTGAGTAAACAGAGGCCAGTCGCGACCGCCCACTCCTCCAGCAGCCTACCGCGGATTGTAGAGCGGGGGGAGCCCCAAGCGACGGATTTCGCATTGAGGTCCCCCGCGAGTATCACTGGACGGGGGGCGAGGCGGTGAGTAATCGCCTCGAGCCCGTCCAGGAACTGCTCAAACTCGACGGTAGGCCGGCTCGGAGAGAAGTACGCCCCGATCACGACGGTATCCAACACCGAAACCGCGACGAACCCAGAACCCTTGGCCACCATTACCAAGGGCGGGATCGCCGCGGCCCTCCTGATATGTATGGCCGCCAAGCCGCAATCGTCCCCGAACCAACAATCGTCGGCTGGGGGAACGAAGTACGGCTCGGCGACCACGGCAACGTCAATTGACCACTCCGCCATGCTCTGGAGCAACATGTCCTGAGCCCTGGCGGAGTGGTTCAAGTTACCTTGGAGGAGGCGAAGGGTGTGGTCCATTAAGATCGAACCACCTCCATCGCCTCCTCCCTTCCTCCATCGCCCCCGCTATCGGGCGTCTGAGACGCCACAGCGGGGGCCGAAACGCCGGCCGGTACTCCTCCGGCCGACTTCTTCTTCAGGCGCCGCTTCTGCTTGCGGCGCCTGTTGCGCTCCGTGTTGGAGCCGGACGGGGAGCAAGCCTTGCCCCCCGCCCGGTGATCAGCCTTGCGCCCGGCCGCCGCGCACAAAGCGCAGTGCGGTGCGGCCGAGCACATGGCCGCCTTGTGTCCCGGTTGACCGCAGCGGAAGCAGAGTTCCCTGCGGTCAACCGTACTCGTGCACCTGGCGATGCTGTGTCCGGTGCCGAAGCACCGGAGGCACCGCCAGGCGCGCGACTCTAGCAGGCGCACGTGGGCCGCTATCCAGCCCACGCGCAACCTGCCAGGGTGTCCAGCCGGTCGTCCCGGCGGGGGAGTGGCCAGGGAGGTGGCCGCCTCAACAGGGCATCGCGCCCACGCCGATCTGGCCCCGGAGTAGCCGGGACGAAGCTCGCCCACGACTACGTTCTCCGGGGCACATTTGCCCTGGGCAGCGATTGCTGCTGCCACCTCCTCCTTGGTGGCGCAGTCGTCCAGACCGGTGATTCTGACTTCCGCCATCTTCACCGGCCTGTGGACTCGCACCACCTCCTCCGGCCAGACCGCCCGGAGACCCGCCATCAGGAGGTCCGCGATGCCGGAACTATCGACACCGGGACACTCCAGCAGACGAGCCCCGTTGGCGGTCGTCCGGAAGCGGAGGCCCTCCCCCGCTCCTATCTCGCCCAAGTCGATGGCCGCGCGCGCCTGGGCCATGACGTTAGGGTACGTCATGCCCTTTTCCTCGCCGGCTGGCAGCAGTGTTACCACTACTGCCGCCGACTTCGGCGCGCGCGGGCCCTTCTTCTTGGGCTTCTTCTTCTTTTTGGCGGCCGGTGCTCGACCCTCCCGGGGAGCAGCCACGGCCGCCGTGGTCGTAGTCCGGTTGGTGGGGGTGGCGGGCGCTCTACCCCTCTGGGGAGCTTCCGCCACCGCCCGCGTCGCAGTCCGGTTGGTGGGGGTGGCAGGCGCTCGACCCCTCTGGGGAGCTTCTGCCACCGCCCGCGTCTTCACCTGTGGGGGGGCTGCAGGCCCTCCAGGTGGTGAGGCCTCCGCCGCCACCGGAGGGGCCGCAACCCTGGCCCTTTTATTGCCCCGCCGCACCACCTCCGTCCAAGCGTCGTCCATATTGGACGGCGCTGGCGGCAGTGGACGGGGCTTCGGTGCTGGGGCAACCGCCGCGCCAGCACCGCGTCCTCTCTTTGGGGTTGGGGTCGGCCCCGCGGGGGGCTGACGAGCCGACCGCCGAGTGGTGGGGCCAGGCGGGGTGGTGGAGGGTGGCGCCGCGTCAGCAGCCGCAGTTGCAGCTGCAGCCGACGCAGCACCACGCAGGGCAGTGACTTCCGCCCTGAGTTCGGCAATCTCCTTGCCGAACTCCTCCATCAGCTCCCGCCTGATGCGCCCCTCCAACTCCGTCGCCTCCCTTATCTCCGCCCTCGAGCGGGGCGAAGGGTGGCGCCTGGGCCCTGCCGCCTCCTCGGGAGAGGGCAAGGCTGGCTGCTTGTCATTCGTTGGAGCAGTTGGGGACCGATGCGCTGCCGCATCCCCCGGGCTAGGGCCTGGTGTGGGCGTGCGCCGCTCCCTACGGAACGAGCGCGATGGCCCCTTCCGCTCCAACGCCGCCAGCCTCACTTTGAGGGCGGCGATCTCCTCCGATTGCCGAGCGTTCTCTTTACGAGACCGCTCGGCCTCCGCCTCCAGCGCCGATGCTCGGCTGATGGCTGCCGAGAACACCGGCACCAGTTTGCGGGCATCGGAGGCGATCGCTCGCAACCTCTGCCCTTCCTCCCTGGCCCCTTTCCCCGAGGCCCGGCTGGACGCATAAAGCGCCCTGCGCCCCAGGCTCTCGAGGACGGCCGTATGCTCGTCGAGCTCCTTCCGAGCCGGCCGAGGCAAGGAGTCTTGGCCGGGCCCGGCGCCGCCACTCTTGGCGGCCAGCCTCCCTGAGCGTCTCGTCCTCTGCGACCCCTCACCGCGAGAGGACGAGTCGCCGCCCGAGGTCTTCCGCGTGTAGGACTTCCTCTTGCGGAGGATCCTTTCCGCGTTAAATTGCTCTCCAGAGCCGGCATCACTCGATGACGGCTCTGGTCCCGCATCCTCCTCCGAGCCCATCTCGTCCGCCCAAGAGAACGGGACGATTTGGGCCCGGGCATCGGTGTCATTTCCACTGCCACTCGCAGGCCCGGCTACCTGCGAGTGCCTTCCAGTGTCTACTTCCATCGTAGGGGCCTGGTTGCCTACCCCTACGTGGGCATCGGTGGGCGTCTTCACACCCGCGGGCCCGGATACCCGCGGGCGCCGGGTGCCTGGGGCCGGACCGTCCGGCAAGGCATCCTCGCTATTTGTACTTTTCATATTACGTTTTTTAACTTGGGGATTACTCGCACCGCTTTCCCAAGGCGGTGCGGTCGCACTTTCTGGGGGGGATTTAGTCCCCCAAGGCTCGCGATCGCCTGGGTGCAGGTTACCCGCCGCCTGCGGTTCGGCGTCCTCCTCCGGTGGCCCACCAGCCACCCTCCTCGTCCCCGAGGGCACCGCTTGCTTAACAAGCGGTGTGGGGAGAGGAGCTCCGTGTGGTCCTCTTAGTCGCGGCACCCCCTTGTCAGTTAAACACCTTGCGGTGTGCGAGGGTGCACGCTCCAGCCCACCGCCACGACAAGGCGGGACCACCGGGTGGGCGAACGTACTACTTAGAAATAAAGCCGATAACATTGAGAATATTTATTAACGTTCAGTATAGTCAATACATTTTATTGTTTCATTTTAATAAATATAAATATTTAAAAGGCGAGTACCCAACTGTCCAAAAGATTCTCAGTCACCTTTTTAAAAATCCCTACAGTAAGTATTTTTCAATACCTGTACCTACTGTATGAAGAATGGAATATATTTATAAGGAAAACTAACACATAAGAATTATACAACGTGTTATAAAACCAGTAGCACAGTACTAATTGAAGCTTAAGTAGGCGCCACCGTTATCCACAATGTAAGTACCTAATTTACATAACACTGTTACAAAATGTTCATAAAACATTAATAACGTAGCTCATTTCAACTTGAACTTTAACAATGACCTCCCAAGTTTACAAGAATCATAATATGTATAGTACAGATGGAAAACTACATATCTTACCAACACGAAATAGCAAACGGTTTTAAACGAACGCGGGATTGAGTGTCAATTGTTTCAGAAACGTATATGGAAAAAAATAATGAAAGTAAATAAACACCAAGTTTCTACAGTGTAAATAATACTGTAATTTATTGAATTAATACATTATTTTTCTATTTGCAATTGTACTCACAATAATTTACTAAAAATTTCATCAAATAATTGCGTTTGTGGTTACCTTGGTAATTTACACTTCAGATAAAATCTATAGGTACTGGATTTAGTTTCTACATGAAAAACTTATTATCATTTGATAAAAAATGAACTACAGGGTGGCGCAATAGAACGTGCATTTTTAAAATAATTATTAAAAAATAAATACAAAAGGTATAGTTAAAATAAAACTAAGCAATTATTAAGTGATAACTGAAGTTTATTTTTTAAAAATAACATCATCCATATGATGACCCTCTCTACGTTGGCACTCCTCTAACCGCAAACGGAAATTACCGAAAACTTTCTTAAGTAGTGCTGGTGTGATTGCTGCCATTTCACCACGAATATTCTCCTTGAGCTGACTGATGTTTCTCGGATTATTGGTGTAGACTTTGTGTTTGAGGTATCCCCACAAAAAAAAGTCAGGAGGCGTCAAGTCTGGACTGCGCGGAGGCCATGGGATATCACCTCTTTTCGAAATCAGTTTGCCAGGGAACATCTGCTTCACAACCGCCATGGAGTCATTTGATGTGTGACTGGTAGCTCCGTCTTGTTGGAACCAAGTCCTAGAGTTCTTTATTCTTGAATTTTCAAGTTCTGGGGCCAAAAAACCTTCCAACATCGCAACATAGCGTTCGGTATTAACAGTGATGTTTTGCCCCCGTGCGTTTTCAAAAAAATAAGGACCAATTATTCCTTTGGCAGATATTGCGGCCCAAACTGTCACTTTACGGCTATGTAACGGTTTTTGATGTTTGAGTCTGGGATTTTCACTATTCCAATAACGACAATTTTGGCGGTTTACGAACCCATTCATATGAAAATGTGCCTCATCAGAGAAAAGGATGTTTTCAAAATTTGAAAACCGATTGAGCATTTCATTAGCAAATGTGAGCCGTGCTATGAAGTCAGAGTCTTTCAATTCTTGAGTTAATTGCAGCTTGTATGGATGCAATTTAAGATCCAAGTTTAAAATTCGTTGCAAACTTCGTCGCGATATGTTTAGGACAGACGATCTCTTGCGAGTAGACATTTGTGGATCTTCTCGTACCGACTGCTTAACACTCTCAATATTGTCTTCGGTCTTAGATGTGCGTGGACGACCTTTCGCGTGTGGTTTAAACGTCGATCCAGTCTCTTCAAAACGCTTTATCCAGATTTTAATTAAATTAGCACTCGGAGCCTCCCTAATTTGCCGTACACCATACTCAGAACAAAATAGTCGCCTGACAACTACGTACGAACGAGAGTTTTCGTAAAATGCGCGCACGCAAAATGCGCGACGCTTCCCGTCGAAGTGACTCATAGTGACTAAAACTTTATGAACCGCGCTACCCAACGATATCGGTCTCCCCCCGCCCACGCCCCTTCTACCCCGCAAAAAAAGATGATGCAATATGCACGTTCTATTGCGCCACCCTGTATTTAAATTATTAAAATTTCCATACGTCACCTTCACAGTTACCTCCCAAGATCTCAACAATAATCCCGATATGATCCTTTGATGACTCCACTGCAACTGCCTACCTATTAATGAGTATCCGTAACTTTGTCTATAGTCATAGGTTTTATAATACTTTCATGCATTTTCAACGGGTTCTTACCACGATATTTAATTAATTGAGTTGTCTCGATATTTCAACGTTGTTGCAAACGTCATGATCATGAGAAGACTGGTTACTGCGGGTCGATTTAAGAGCAAACAAATCTGTCTACCCTCTTTCTCGTTCGTATGAAAGTATTATAGAAAACCGCGAGTGTCTGAATAAGTTCATAGGTTTTATATCTATGTCGTATATTAATCTGTATTTCTATAGAAAATTTTAAGAAAATAAACAGCACTCTCGGTATGACTGCCACCAAGCAACGGTCAAAGTTTTATAGTGACCGTTTATAGCAGTAAAAGTGAAACGATGTTGTAAAATGAGCAATTGTCGCGGCCAACCCTTACGCAGGTTCATTTGTAGCTAAAGCTCAACGATAGTGTTATTTTTATGTTAGATTAATAATCCTGGGCCCTCGTTAAGTACTTGAAAAAAAAATAGTTTTTTAAATGAATGTTTGATTTTTTTTAAGTTAAATAATAGCGTGTGTACACTTTGAAGACTAAAAAACGTGATTTCGAATTGCTTTAATACCTGAAAATTGTATACGTATTTGTTAAAGCATTTTCACTGACAGATAGACCAAAGTTCGACCTGGTGGTAAGGAATAACTATCATTCATTATCATAAACTACATATAGTTAGGTATTATAGTTATAAACTTACAAAGCTCCTTCATTGCGTACAGAAAATAAAAAAACTGTACTATTCTCATTCTCAATAACTTATAAGAAAGAAGTTAGTGTGAAAATATCACTAAGAATTTAATTATTTCAAAATATCACGGACAATAAATAATGCTAATAGAAATAGAAAGTCAATTATATGGTTTGAATAAAGCTTCAATAGAAATTACCATATTTTTGTACAAACATCAATAAACGTTTCTTACATTTGTAGCGGCGCTTTTGTTAATTTGAAGCAATACATATTAAAATGTTAATTAGACATTGTTCGTTTTGTATTTACGACATTTTTACTAATTGATGTTTGTACCGAAATGGTTAAGCGACAAATATACCAAATTTGTTGTTAAACTCGTTCATGGAATTTTCAAAAGAAAAATGGTAATGAGTTTCTTGGTTACAAAATTTAAACATAGACGTTACGTAGTTTCGATGAAGATAAGTTTGTTCAAGACGACAAGAAATTAATTTTGTAAAAAAGCACAAAGATTTCAAGAGTGAGTTTTTGCATGAATTCATTCAAGTGACATTTAAAATATTCATACATAAAATATCTACATTACCTATTCTCCACGTTATTTATTCACCTACAATGCTTTGTTAATATTATGTAAAATAAGTAAGAAACACGACACGAAGAAGGTTACCTCGCTATAGAATATTTAAGGATAAAGTGATTAATTTATTGCCTAGCCTCTATTATTAATCTGGTTGGACAGCAATTTATGTTCGAGTACTACGGATGCTTTGTAATTATAATAACTCATAAGTATAAATTACGATGAATGACGCTTTGAAATTTTATACTCATTTACACGACAATATTAAATTTTAGATTTCAAATCTGATACGAACGATATTTTCCGATTATAAAAAGATTAAACTGAAGTTTGACTTTTGTGCTCATTTATACAAGAATTAAGCTTAATTTAATAGTGTAGTTCTTGTACTTAATAACAGAATATAGGTAGGTATTCTGTGTTTTGCGTCATGAAATTTCATTTTTTTTTTTTAATTGCGAAATAGATAAACGAGCCTACGGCCCACCTGATGGTAAGCGGTCACCGTCGCTCATGAACCTCTGCAATGCCAGGGCAATGAGGGGTAGTTATCTATCACCTACCCATGCAGGACTTAAATTAAGCTTTAATTGCTTCATAAGAAAATAATATGATGTACTGCTTGTGTGCCTACGAAACATTCTAAAATTTGTATTTTTATCTACTTTGGTGGTAGGTATTTATGTTTTAGAAAAAAAAACATATGCCTATGAAAGTTATGTTTTCGCGCCCGGCATCGACAGTAAATTCTCCTGAAAGATTGATGACTTTAGAAACACCTTTCTTAAAATATCATGTCATGAAATGAGAGAAGCGAGGGGAAAGTAAGGCACCATATGTTGCTCATGATTCAAAATTTATCTGCGGAAAAATCAAGGAAACTTCGACTCTACGACGCTCGTAATAAGGGAATTTAAAGTTTTATAGCTGGAACACGTGCGTTGGTCAAAGTTAAAGGTGACACCCGAACTGTCGATACATTTCACAATTGTCGTAAACTCCTGGAGACGGAAGGGGAGCGCAGTAAAATTATCATTTTATGCCGTTCGACGACTGAAATGACACGGGAATGCTGTAAAACTGATTTATTGGATACATCCCGAGAGTCACATGCTGAATTTTTGATGCGATCTTTGTTTTTAGATAACGGGATCAAATGGAAACTTCGAATGATTTATGAATCTATATTGGTTTTGTGGAATCAGCGCGGGGAAATGTGGCAGCGTTCCGGATGAAAACTAAAATGAATGTAGAATGAACACGACTATTAAGCTAAATTTTCTTATCCTGATATAACATACTTAACTATTTGTAGCTAATTTCCAATTTACCTAGAAATTCTTAAGACATTTCTATATCTCAAGAAATATTTCTTAAGTACCTACATACGTCAAAGACTCCAAGGTGTCAACTTATACAGTTGGCATCTAGCACAGATAGCTATCGCAGACTAATAAATTTCTTTAAGTTGAGAATCGTATCAGTAGACTTAGTTCAAAATCACATTCTTATCTTACACCAACACAACTAACATTCTATTCGATTTCTAATAAAAAAATAAATGTCCAAACAGAATTACATTTCCGTCTATTTCCATTAAAACTTTACAAAATCTTTTATACGAGCGTTATATAAAAAGAAAACAAAAGCTAAATTACGAACACGTAAGCCACATGATAGAGTCTGCGTCCGGCGGTCATTCCGACAATTTGATTAAGTCGGCTCTCCACCGGTCCGTTTTATTGCCCTATATTTTGTGATTAGGACCACGGGGCCGACCTACGTCCTGTCATGCTGACTCTAATGAAAGCCGATTGGGGGTCCCCAATGACGGTAGGATACCAATTAGATACCTACATAAATTTTACCCTAAGCGGGAATGAGCTCATAGATAAACGTGGGCTATAGTAGATGTAGTGGTTGGTGTGTTATTTCTTTAGTATACTGAGTAATCATTATTTCATTTGCTTTTTTCGTCTTAAAAATCTACCTAATAATAATAAAGTAAGAAAAACCATGTTTCAGAGGGACCTTTTTATGTTAGAGGAAATAGATAAATCTTCTTTAATTGTTTTGAAAAGGAATTCAGTAAACCTAAAATTACGTAATGAGATTTTCGTGTCTATTCGATTTCTAGGAGAGTAGAACCAATTAAAGCGTTTCAGTTAACGCATTTCAAAGCAGGCATTCCATTCTGCTTGATTTATATTCTTTCCAGTTCATGATAAAGAGTGCTAGCGAAACACGCTACATTATTGTTTTAATTGTTCTCAACTCTCTCATAGATCAGAAAAAATACAAATGTTTTCAAATACTAGATTTATTAATCTTATAATTAACAATCCGTGCGCAAACGAGAAAATCGAGATAGAGACAATAAATATTCATTACATATACTAACTATAAAACTGTATAAGTACCGTTCACATCATTAATGCACTATAAAAAAGGCATAATCAATTTGTACGTCAGCGTTTAAATGAATGAGAAAGCAATTGTCGCGACCTCTCGACTCGCGAAATACGTATTAAAACAAACAGTGCAGTAAAAATAAATCTAACTGCCTATAAAAAGTGCCATAACTATCACTTAAACGCCATTGTACTGGATCGCGACTTTTATTTCGTCTTCCAACTAAACGCAGGATCTGGATGCAGTTTAACTTTGTAATGTTTGTGTGTGGGAAAATATTTTATACCTTACGTGTTAAATTATGTTATGAGAAAAATATTCTCATCTTTGCATAATATCAAAGTGTTGGATATACATACATATTTAAACATACAAATATTTCTACCTATGACTTTTCAATTAGTTCGAAAAGACCGCGATGATTTCGTGGTACATAAATACAAACTTTAAAATTTTGATGATTTTGTTAAACTTAATTAAGAAAATGAGGTATTTTCTCGAGTAAATAAACAAAAAAGAAATTGATTATATCAACTCCTACGTACCACCAACTATTTCAAATGCGTAGGCATCGAAGTTTTACTCCCACCAAAAGATATAGTCAAAAATCAATAAGTCGCTCCATCACTAAAAACAAGCTGATTTAAGATTGTAGGTATCTGTGATTTAATCTACTAAAAAACTTATCTACTACTTATATTACACGTCACTTTCGTGATTTCATCCAATATCATAACTCTGTCCTGATAAGCCTCTTTTCAACATTTAAATAAAATATTTTATGATAACTATTATATTTCAATAAAATATAACTGCCGTATAATAATAAATAAATATATAATCTTCTCTACTTAAATGTTATTTCAGAATGAAAATCAGTATCTATTATAATTTGCGTCATTTATTGTGTGTGAAAACAGATACATAAACTAGCACCTATCCCACTTTTATCAACATTAATATACAACTTGTACTTCGAAAAGTGTTGATGACAATATACATTATAAAATAATCAAGCAACTCTTAAAAAGTAATTTATTTTAGCGGCTAAAATTCAAATGCTATAAAATTTCACGTAGTAACAATAAATTAGATAAGGAAACTGGTTATGTGTGAGGAGGAATCACAGCAAGCATTTACTTGGGATAAAGAGTGCCGTATAGATACGTACGGGTTATATTTATCGCGAGACCGACCTAGCACAATAATAATAAAGACAGTTTATTAGCCGTCTCGACACGAAACCTTATCGAAATCAATTAAATATCATTTTTATTGAGTACCGTCGGAAAACGCCCAGCGGTCAGTTCGATGTTTTGTTTATGCTTTTTTTGTCATAACTTTATGTATTAAAACCATTTTACGACTATCGGACAAAGTTTAATGCGTTTGATATGTAAATTACACTTATACGTACCAGTTAGTGTATGTAAACTCTTGATGGAAGCCAATCCATTAATCTGAAAAAAGAAAACAATACTGTTAAATAAAACTTATTTTTGTAGAGAACTGAACGACTCTCGTAATGTTTACGACCGAAATAAATATAATTAACTATCCAACGTCACAATATTAAGGTCTTTCTCAAATAAATCACTAACAAAAACTGTTGATACCATTATTTATTTAAACGCTAAGAAAGCATCAAGCCATAAAACGAAATGTGAGCTCGCGGCCTTCGCAACAATGAATACGAAAAAAAACATGGAGCCAAACGGAGATCGCTTTTCTTCAATGGTTACTTTATATGCAAATTCCCTGCAATAAAAGCGGGAACCCTTCTCTCCTAGCTTTTATATAAAGAGCGCAAGACTTGAATCCGCCGTTTTATGTATTCGCGAATCGACTCAGTTTTATTGGTATCGACTATCGATTCGATTCGTCCTCAGTCGAGAATTCGGAAGTAATGCCTGCTATTTCGAGTATTTCGCTTGCTTGCTTCATGCCTATTCGATCGCTATCAAAATTTGATTGCTTCCGATAAAGGATTCATTTATATGCATTCGATTTGTTCCGTTTACGAAACTATTATGTCGAAATGACACGAATTGAATACAATTCAATAATTGTAGTCATTTCAAGTCTTGAACGATCAGTATCTTGACAGGTTGATAATAAACGAACCTAATCAATATTCTCTGTACTTATTACTACTGTGTTGGTCTTACCTATATTCTAGCATGAACATAATACGCAACACTTTGTGTGGGTATTCGTGTCATGGTTGTATTTTCTTTACAATATATATAAGCGTAATTTATATACAAAATCTCGAGTTATAAGTAGACACAGACGGGAGATTAAATTCTTGGGATGGGGTAAGGGCAAAAGGCCTGGTAAATTCACGTCCACAAGGATCTCATATTTCCATAAAACATACATTTTATGAGCTCATTGCCGCTCCTACGCGCCTACTCAGCTTTAAGACAGTTCATTTTAAGATTCGGAAATATATCAAAATTACCTCTCGAAAGACTTTTTTAAAAGAGTTTTATTTTGTGAAAAAATAAGCAATGTTTTCGTATGCAACTGAACTATACCCTGTAGGTATGAATAGTACCTAAATCTGTTTTTCACATAATTGTTTCTTAAAAGTTCTCCATAGGTCAACCGACGATTATGAACATCACAAATCAAATTATTATCAAGAAAAGCATTAATACCGCAGAGGTTCTAGTATGATCTGTTTTACGAGTTGTAGCTTTAATAAAAATCTCTAATAACATTCCGACATCGTGTTCCACGTTACCCGTCACGTTTATCATACCTACCTACCATAAACCTGATATATAGGTATAACTATCCAATTACCTTCTATTATATTTTCTTCCGTAATCTTTTATCGGATGCTATTCAATCTCCTAAATTATTATACGTAAGATCTTCGTCTTTTTTCGTCCAATAAACATGTAACTAGAACTGTGTTGGCTACACTATAAACTTCATAACAAACTGCCACATGAGGCCATTTCTTGTGTATATTATGAGCTTTTTCGTTTAAGCCATATAGCGTTTTATAAACAAAAACAAACGCGCCTATGCGCCTTGGCGAGACAACCTGGAATATACCTTAAACATCAAGTTATAAGAGATAATTTTGCATTACATATGTTTATGATATAACGTATTAAAAATAAAAAGAGGAACGCCCTTTGAATGTTTTACTTAACTGTTAATAAGACGAAGGTGTAGATATAAAATGCCGACTTACTCGGCCTTAAAATATATTATTTTAAGATATTTAAAAACATGAGCGTACATAACATGTAGGTTGAATTTTATGTTCGTTAAGGAACACGGCATTTTCATGTTCTTTTTATAAAGAAGTTCAAGATAACTGTAACTATTTGAGTATTACTAACGTAGTTTTTAGTAAAGATGATAGAGATAGACCAGAGTGCTGTAAAAATTTCAAGAGCTCCATTAAAACAACGACAACTTTTGATACTTGAAATCTAGTTACGATATGACAGAAACCAGACGGCCATTAAATAAAAATACATGCCTTAAATTACGTATTCAAGTATTTAAGCACAAAAAATGATCAGCTCATCAGAAGCCACCCACCTTGTATGAGTACGACTCGTCTCGTATGTAGGTATCTATAGATAAAACGTAAGTTTATATTAGGTAGGTACTTATAAGATTTCGGTTCATAGTTATAATGTTTTTCTTTAGTGGTCACGACCTCCTTTTGCGAATTAAGATTAGATACAATCGAAATTAGTAATGTAAAACAGAATATGTAGGTATTGTATTTTTTCCTACATAGAGATTTATTTTACCTATATTCTGTATCATTACTATTAAGATATTTCAAGATAATTTAGAAAATTAAACCAAGGAGTTTCTACTTGTTAAGCATAATATCATGATAGTATTAAGTTGTAGTTTTAATTACTTAAATATCAATTGCAACACTTCACTTACAAGAAAGTTTAAGAATTTCTTTTCATTTCAATTTCTACTAATCGTATCTACCAATTGACACCAAAACTTGAGTCAGTTAAAACATTGTTTTAGCCTTCGTATAGATAGTGTTTGCTCGGCCTATACGACAGGAGTTCCCTGTTCTCATTACGACAATGTTGTTCGAAACATCTAAATTACCTATTGAACAGCGGTCAGTGGTTGTGAGTTATAGTCGCATAAATTAAGTTCAGGATACGCCCTCAACTGTTATTAACCGCGGAACCTTATTCGAAGTTCAATTATTTGTTATAAAATCGATTAAATGTAAGACAAAATATCCCACTGGCTTTCTAAGTGTGACAGGCCACTTTGTTATCGATTTTATTGAATCGTTTTGTTAAATATCATAAAATAACTACCTACATGTTACATTTTATTTGTTTAAAATTGGACCACCCGTGTATCTACTTACAATAAATTTCATTTCCATTGTCTCATGTATTCATTTATTTACACTTATTTTTTACATTATATTTTTAAAAAAATTAACAAAGGAATAAAATTTAAAAATACAATATAAAAAACAGAGGCCCACTGAAGACGAGGTCTACGACCCAAGCCATCAGTGGTCAGGGCTCAAAAGAGAGGAACCTCCTCACAATACGTGTCGTGTCAAGAACGACCGCCTTCTGAATCAAGCCCTTTACCCAGCTGGGGAGCGAAAGCTTCTCAAGATGACGGTCGAAGCTTTTCGCTATTAGACCGTGCACAGATACAACGATCGGAACAATGATGGTCGATTCAACACGCCACATGTCGGTCACCTCGTGGGCCAAGTCCAAATATTTTAGCTGTTTTTCTTTTTCTGCCTTCACAAGGTTCTCGTCATGCGGAATGGTGACATCGATCAGCACTGCCCGATGCGCGTCCCGATCTATTATCACTATGTCAGGTTTATTGGCAACAATAGTCCTGTCAGTGATAATAGATCGGTCCCAGTAGAGCGTTACATGACCATTATCGAGAACCGGCTGAGGCCAATACTGGTAATAAGGTACAGCGGCTTCAACAAGGTCGTATTTCAGAGCAAGTTGTTGGTGGATAATCTTAGCTACCTGGTTATGCCTGTGCAAGTACTCGCCGTTAGCAAGTCCATATTATTATGATTGCAGATTCAAAATAAATAAAATATTTAGTCTCAGTTTACTAAGTCTTAGTATTTATCTATTTGTTTTAACGTAAAACCTTTTCCAAATTTAATACCAATAAGTAATAAGTTTATGATTTATCTGAAATGAAATATACCTAAGTATTTCATACGCCTGCTGCTGAGCATAGCGTTCTCTCGAATATCGTATAATTTCTCAATATATCTTTTGTATTTGTGCTGAAAGGCACACATAAAATTTTTGGCTACTTGTATCCGGTGCAATTTACTATCGCGTACTTTGTTTTTACCGTATTATTTCTTCTCTAAGTCGTAAAAATTGTAAGTTATATATCGACGTAGAAAAAGTTCCGATATAAATATTAAAAGGAGGGCTGCCGGAGCAAGTTACCAAGTTTCTTAATTAATGTTTTAAGAAGACATCACGGAGAAAAGTTTTTTCATCATGTTCAGGCACCGTAATGAGCGCCCCCTGCGGCTTAACATCGTAAAAACAACATACAACTTAATAAATAAAAGCTGGATTGTAGAAGATTTATCTCGAGGTCCATATTGCGATTCGTGACTCGAGGTCGAGCCCTGTTTTTGCTTCGTAACCACGGGATAAGACGGCGGCACTAAAAAATAGAGATATACATCATAGTTTCGGTCCGCCTCTCGCGTTTACAAAAGTCTTCGTATGAAATATTTTGACGTTTCTCGGTAGACACGGCACATCGGGAACGAATGAAACACGCGGGTGTTCCTTCGTGGAAACAATCTTGTTATTTACCGACAGTCATCTTCACACGCTGCCATTTTAAAAACACAAGTCACGTTGCTTTGGGAAGTGAAATAAGAGTTTCTTTCATACCAAAAGAAACATGTTGCCTAAGTCATGACATGTTGTTATCAGATTTTAGTTTCGTTGGAATTCAGTAGAAAAATCTTGAGGTTTATCACTTGAATAAATGCTTATTTTGTTGAAGTTTATTTTGCTTTAGCGTTTTTAAACGAAGCCCATAAAATTAATTTATCTTAAGAATTTCGTGAAAATCTTACGTTAATTTTGAATACAAACGAGAAAATCAGATTAAATATGCTAAATGAAATCAGATAAGCGACGAAACTAGTTCTCGTAGTCGATTTCCATAGGAATTATGTTCATAAATTCAAAATTCTCGTTGTATATTCAAACCACGTTTCAGGTCGCAGGTGATACGAGAGATACACGACGGTCCAAGTTTTATTGTTATTTCCACTCTGTGAATTGAATTTGAAACAAGCGAGCATCGATCGATACTAGACACCTACTTGCTTTCGAACATCCTGATCTTATCTTAACAAGAATTTAGAAGCAGTTCTTGAAAGGCTCTCAAATAGTTTACTTATTAGATACATTAATTTTCACTTTAGATATCACTAAAAAAAAAAACAGGCTCTTAGTTGCAATCAAAAAGGTGAATTTAATAGCTTACACTAATGAAAATTAAATGGCTTTAAAAATAGTCAATTTTAATGAATATTAATATAAAGGCCTGCTTAATTCACAAGTCAGATGTCCTTCTGATATAAGGAACTACGCCTATCTTAAAAATATAATATGTTTATAAGTTATATTTAAATAATATTTTAATGGGTTTCATTACAATAATAGAGATACTTTAAATATACCTACTATTATAGGTAATTTTAATAATTGCCTGTTATTGACCCAGATTACAACCGAACGCCTCCACTATCTGAATCTCCATTTTCGATATCGTCAAATCACCTAACTTTAAGTCTTTTTAAACGTTTTAGATTCTTAACGTCTGCATTCCAACGTATATTTTTTGAAACATAATCAATTCGTTCCCCTTGTTTTTCCTTTGAATATAATATTTCAAAACAGGTTTACTCGTAGAATTTTAATTTTGTTTTAGGGCTGGGCTTCAGACGTGGTTTATCCGTCGCTATTATCTTACCCATTTTATCTCCAATGTAATCTTGTTAAGAGTCCCTTCACCCCGCCTCCCTTCCCCCCCTGCACGGAGGGAAGCAATAACGTTGAAATCCCCGGTTTTCGGCGCTTAAACTAAGCTATGTATTAGCGGAGAATCCTTATCAAAATTAGTTTCGTCTTCTGTAGGTAGATAACGTTGATTTTATTTCACTAAATTTTGTATCTAGCTTAAAGTTTGGTTTTTAACGTTTGTACTTTTTTTCATTAACAGAATAGAGACAGTCTAACGCAATTTCGTCTTTTATAATATGGTCTTTATCTTCGATAAACTACGTGAAGTTTCTGAAGTTTCTGCTTATGTCACAAGATGACAAGACAATCGCCCACTTTTTGTGGTGAAATATTTTTTATGATTACAAAAATACCTTTTTTAAATTACACTGTTAGTTTATTTGATTATGCCTCTAAATCGAATACCCAGTGTGGAAAAATGTTGTGGATGTGTAACTGATTTAAAAACTGCATCAGCTATTATCGCGGTATTAGGAATTGTAAGTTGATTTGGAATTTTGCGCACAGCTGGTGCGATTGTGACGGGAAAGAATGCCGATGGCGTAACGCGTCGCCCCGTCCCTCATAACCCCGTGCTGGGTTCTGGCCTCAGCCGGGGTTCGGACGCTGAGTGTGAGCGGTTGGAGGTTTTAGTGAGGTTCAACTCCCACATACCCCGCCCGCCCCGCGGGCGGGGATCCGGTGATTTCCTCCAACTAAAAAAAAAAAAAAAAAAAAAAAAAAGCTGGTGCGATTTTCAAATGAGTAATGAGATAAGTTCACTTTTAATTGGTTTAAAGATAAACGATAATTGGACAATAATTATTTTTAAATGACTACTGGTGGCTTTTAAGAATTGATTACAATTGAGATATGAATTACTTATATTTTTATTTACTTTGTAGTGATTATTTAGTCTGTAAATACATCACAAAATAAAATAAAGTCACATCTTATTTACCTACCTAATTCTTTTATGTGTATTTTTCCTGTTCCTGTAACTTAACTAATGAGTACTAGAATTTTTATAGCACTTTAACTTTAATTATTTTTTTAAAATAAATATATTCAGTAAGGTATTTTTATTTCAGGTTACTAGTCCTTCAGTATCTTGGGCAGTTGTTAGACACTCGTATATCATAAGAGTATCATGTCACGTTACAGCAAATACTAACAGAGCTGATATTATGGATATCGACATGAAAAATATTGTGAGTACATGTATTCTAATTCCACAATTATTTAGTTCACAACCATCATCAATATCCAGCAAAGTTCATCGATTAAATTAATTATAATCAATATTATATGAATGGCTCTTCATATGATAGATTTTTACTGGTGCACTATTTATGCATGGTTTACTTTAGGCCGCGTAATGTTCCAGTTGAGCGGCTATTGAAGCTTATGGGTCAACAGCTCTCATACATTATTTGGAATCTGCGCCACGGTGTAATATACTTAACTCTGGTGACAACATGGTCTAGTTTGAATTATACTAATCTTATATATAAAAATGAATCGCAAAATGTGTTGGTAAGCGCATAACTTAACAACGCGTGGACTAATTTGGCCAAATCTTTTTTTTAAATGTTCGTTGAAGTTCAAGGATGGTTTTTCAAGGATGGAGAAAAAATCGAATAGTTGCCGGGAAGAATTAAAAAAAACGGGTCATAGGGTTCACGTAGACGACGTCGCGGGCAGCAGCTAGTACTAAATATAATTTATTCACGTTCATTCATTTTCCTTTAACAGATTAGTTTCGGTTTCGGTGCCAACGCAGGCTTGGGACCATCTTGCCTCGGCCCATTAAATGAAACCAGCCAAAGTCAGTTCCTACGTATACGAACAGATCCTTCTAAGTCGCCCTTCATAGGAATTGTAAAGAACATTGGATGGATCGTCTTCCTTTTTGATGTATTGTTCTTATTTTGCAGTGCTTTATTTTTGAGGAAAATGTTTAAGGTAATAATAGCAATTGTCAATGTACATAGTATCTAAAGTTTCATAAACATTGTCAAGTAGAGTAGTAGATAATAAATTAAATTATATCTAACTATACAAGTAAACCCGACTGCTTGGACTACCTCTATTTAAACATACCTACAGTTAGGAATAAATGCTTAAGATCTGATAAGTAAATAATTATAACTAACTTAAATAACTGTGAATAAAGATGCTGCATCGAGATCTAGCAATAACGATAAAATGAAAGTAGGTCGCGAATCTGCATGGAAATGAATTACAATTAAGCCTGTATATGTAGAGAGAAATTATAAACGGAAATAATGATGAGCTAAAAATAGTTGAAATAAAGAGCTAAGAAATAAAAAAATATTGATTGAAAACAATGCAGAGATAGTAACGTAGAAGATTTAGACTAGGTATATGTAGATATAATAGAGAAAATTATTACAGAAAAGAAATAAGATAAATTCAATATTAAAACATATCTGGTTTCTATGCGAAGTTTACTGTGGATTAACTCACACTTCTATTTTATTATTTTTATTTTCAGGGTCCAGACAAAAAATCTGCGAAGACTTTCATATGCACTGGTTTCGTAGCCATTTTTTTGTCATTCACATATGGTATGCTCTACGTGGTAGCGTGTATGTCAGTCGGGGGTTCGTTCCCGGTTTTTGAATTCTTCTTCTCTTTCATAGATTTAACAGGTAAACTTAATTTTACTTAATTTTAATATCGAATAAAATACTCTCTGATAATTTAAAATTAAATGTTACTAGTTTAAGTAAGTAATGCTTTTAGAAGTTACTTTTAAATATTTTAATGTACTCGTGCAAGTTTTACCATTTATATTTTATTATTTTCAGTGTGGATCTACTTTTTGATAGTGGTTAATTCATACAGGCGTAGTATTACTGTGGTGCAGCCCAACGTCACTTAAATGTGTTTAATAATATTAAGAAAATGAAGGTGACCGAATTTAAGATTTGTATGTGAATAAAAGTTATTATTATTTACCTTTAGTTTT
This sequence comes from Trilocha varians, assembly GCA_030269945.2. Lineage (NCBI taxonomy): Eukaryota > Metazoa > Arthropoda > Insecta > Lepidoptera > Bombycidae > Trilocha > Trilocha varians. The sequence goes on from AP028259.1 coordinate 5,053,892, forward strand.
TTAAACTCAACTCAATAAGTTTTAATTGTTCTTAATTTTGAAAAAAAATGATTCTTCGGAAATATGATGGATTTTTATGTAGTTTTAGAAGTCTCGATATAATTAAGTAAAATAATATACCATTAAATTTACTAAGTGACTTTTTTTTTTCATTTCAGTTTACAACCACACTAGCTTATAGCTTACTGAAAATCCCGTGATATTTAAAAAAACTAATTATATTACTCACCTCGTGGTTGACCTTTTCAGAATTTACTAGACAGAAGGAAGAGCTTACCTAATTAAACATTTAATAAAAATTTAAGATACTACCAAATTCGTTTTTATTATCCACATTATTTAGGGTGAACAACATAAATATTACAACAAACTAGCCTTGTGTTTTCATAGAAGTGATCAGGTGCAAAGTTAAAAGTCTTCGATAATTTTAATGAAACATTTTAACAAAAAGAAACCGTTAGTTGGGTGTAAATTAAATGGCCACTTAGCTACTGATAAAAAATGGAAGAAATTAATGAGAATGAATTAACTTAACATTTGAAACTACTTAGTTGTTATTGATTTTTAGTGAATATGCAATTTTTAAAACGTTATGATTATGGATTCTTGTAGTTAGTATAAATAAAAAAAAATCCTGAGTTTTATAAACTTTTAATTATGAGTTAGTGTCGTGAATGGTTATTATTTACATAAATATATAAGTATTTATGTACAGATTACCTATTTTAATTTAGTCTATGATTCTACATAATCTATTTTTGATAATGCCATCCTTCATCAGATGTCAAAATTAATAGGTCTTGGAAATCTTTGAAAACTTTTCGCGAATTTTTATATTTTTATTTAGTTATGTCGATTTTTGATAGTTTGCCACATGTAGAAAAGTGCCTTTTTTGTATCAGTTTAAAATGGGGAACTGTAATGATAGCAATTTTAGGAGTTGTATGTATACATATGTTGTAGTTGTAATATAAGTTTGCATGTATTTAAGACCAGTCTAACTGTAGTTGTTCCACTAGTAATAATAATAAAACAAATATACCTATTACTTTGAGTTTTGAGCTCCTTAAATACCTACTCATTAAAAGCTCATTGATAGAGAAAACTTGTTGGCTATAATATGTGTGTAACTCAATATCAGAGATGTCTGCAAAGAGAAATAAAGAATAGTTAAAAACGAACATTTCTTTTCAAGAGGCTACTTTATTTATGTGTATGTTTTTCAGCTAAGTTGTTTCTCTGGAGTTTTGTTTCATCAGCAGCAAATTTGCCTAGAAACGGAAAATTACGCGAACTACATAAAGAACATTAAACTCATCATCGTAGGTGCAGAACTTTGGGTTTTTGTAACGAGCATAATACTTTTAATTGGTATTTGTACGGTTAGTATTTTATCTGAATTACATTTACCTTATGTATCTATATGATTCAAGCTTTTGTGTAGGTATTAATTTACTTTTATTGTCAATTATTATTGAACTGATATTTTTAACAGAAATGTATTCTTATTGTGTGTTCTGGAGTGGTGGGCCGAAAAGTTCTGCAGTGATGGCCACGAACCGGTAAGCCGAACGTGGGTAGACCTCCCATACAAGATGGACCGATGACTTGGTCAAGATCGTGGTAGGTCACTGGATGCAGAGAGTGCAAGATCGGCCGCTCTGGCGAAGTTTGGGCGAGGCCTATGTCCAGCAGTGGCTGATGATGATGATGATGAATTATTATGATCAATGGCGCCATTGAAGATGAATTTGAATTATTAAACTATAAATACTCTGTAACAGGACAATGTAATTCTATCATGATTTGATTTTGTACAAATCATAGATCTAATTGTATTTTATTTTTACATATTTTTAATTATGTTTGTGCACAGAGAAAACCACAAACAGCGACTTGGTTCATGTATGCAGCAGCGTTCACGGCATTCGTAGTATTAATACTCACAATTACTATTATATTTTTAACTAAATTGAGCAAAACATGTTCGATTCCTGTGGAACAAACTATTTCGGCTGTGATTGGATTGTTAGGTAAAAACCAGTTTCTATATATATTTTCTTACTCTTTCTTATTTGCGCCTTTAACATTTTCAAAAAATGGTGAATATGACGTTATTATTTTTATTTACTTAAAATTAAGTAATTACTTACGCAGTAAATTATAACAGTGTCTTTTGACAAAAACTTTTCTATACTAATATTAAAAAGAGGAAAGATTTGATTATTTGTTTGTCTCGAATATGTTCTGAAACTACAGGTCGGAATTCAAAAATTCTTTCAGTTTTGGTAAATTCATTTATCGAGCAAGGCTATAGGATATATTGTTTCCCTTTGTGACGCAAATGAAGTTGCCCGGGTCAGCTAGTATAAAATATTTTACAAAAGTATTAGGTACTATGCCTTCACATACCAGTTGCACTAATTTCGTATTTACGAATTTATTTGTCTTATGATGCTATTAATTATTTTTTTTACAGTTTGGGTGTACTTCATTATCGTAGTGAAAAGTTACCGAGATGAGATGTAACTGAAGAACTAAGGAAAATTCAAAAGATTCCTTTTTTATAAAATGTATAAAAAATATTATACTAATAACTGAACCTACTTACCTTCAATGAGTTTTTCTTTGATTAAAAATATTTGTGAAAACTCTACTTTAAAATTATTTTCGTACTATTAATATTATCCTACTATCAAAAACTTATATTTTTTTACGCATGTAATGTTGGTTAGGTAAACTGGGTTTGTTTTCTTGGTATTTATATTCCTACTACTAATCTTATACAGGTTTTCCATTCGTATGTGATACAGTATATATTTCTATAGGTACATAGCTACTGACAGATAGTAAGTGCCTACCTACACTTGGAATCTTCATTAAAACCTTAATGTGTTTCAACCCTACTGTGATCCGTATGATAATGTTGGCATTTTGGAAATGTTAATTAAAGGGTAACATAGGTTTCAAAGGGAGCCGCGTTCATTAAGTTAGATCCTGGCATCAGCATAAATGTCATTCGGTTCAGAGGTTTTAATTATCGCGTTCGATGCAAGCCCACCGGTGGGACAGTCTCGTAAACGTAAATATTCCCAATTTGGACGTTTTTGCTTTAAAATTTATTTATTCTAAATGGACATGTTGTGAAGTTAATTTATAGAAAAATGCTTGATGTTTTAATTTGGTTATGTTGTTGAAAGGAATGGTTGGAGTGGAAAATAATATTTGATCATAAAAATATTGATAACTAGCTGACCCACACAACTTCGTCTGCGTCACATAAGGAAATTTTCTCACCGTTTAAACCTTCCCTGGACTTCTACGAATATTTCAAGATTAAAATAAGCCAAATCGGTTCAGTCGTTCTCGAGTTTTAGCGAGACCAACGAACAGCAATTCATTTTTATATAAGAAAGATCTGTTAGATTTCTGAAAAACTAGGTATGTTTTTAAGTATAGACAACAATTAGTAGGTACGGGTTATCATAACAACCTTATCGCATAGAACAATATGAAATGAAATTTATTTACTTATAACTTTAGTTTAGGGATATATAATATATAAACAATAACATGATATAGGTACAAACGATCCTATGTTCCTCTACGACTAGATTCCACCCAAACTTTACCACAAATAACGCTACCAACTCTACAAATATCACATCAAAATAAAGCATTGTTAACATAAAAATATAAAAACGAAACGTCCAAGAAACAAACAATACGAAAACAACATAAAATATTTTGGAATTTTCCGAGAAAATATCTTTGTCACGTCCCGTCCCCGGCGGAACGTAAAGCTGTATAAAAGTTAAAAGATAGCATAAAGAAGGTCTCCCTCAGATAGCGTTTCTACTTCGGATGCCTCTCGTTTTATTACTCGGAGCACGTGACACGAACAGCGATCCTTTGAATTCTCTTAGGTATACATGCCCAGCTATATATTCGTACCTATCTTGCATAACAATTGTTTTGTGAGCTGTAATTTACAGCTTAATGATTTAGTACTTTTAGATGTGTTGTTATTTATATTGTGACTTTCTGCAAGTGAATAGATTGATATTATAGGTATTTCCGTGAAAATTAGATACCTACTAGCTCCTAGGTACCTACCTATAGGAAATGCAGCTTTAAAGCTATCTTATTGTTTACTGGGAAGTATTAGGTAGCTAACTCACTTTGGTATTATTAATAAAATATTATAATGTTAAGTAGGGTTTTAAGTGCGACGGGAAACAGTGCCGAAGGCGTAACGCGTCGCGCCGTCCCTCATAACCCCGTGCTGGGTTCTGGCCTCAGCCGGGGTTCGGACGCTGAGTGTGAGCGGTTGGAGATTTTAGTGCGGTTTAACTCCCACATATCCCAACTGCGGGGCAAGTATTCCGGTGATTTCGTCCAACACAAAAAATGTAGGGCTTTAAAATAAAAAAAATTACAATGAATTAGCTAACAATAAGCACCTACTATTTTTACAATTAAAATTGATTTAGGTTACTTCTTAGCGGATTTAATGACGAAGAACTTGGAAACTCAGATAAATAAAGATAAGTAAACACTACAGGTGATTAAATATTAATTGTGTATCAAATAATTAAATTACAACATTAATAAATTTTCATGTAGCTAAGAGAAAAGCACGTGTTTGAAAAACGGTTGGTTTTATTTTGTGATAATATCAGATCTATGAATAAGATACGTGGACAAAGGGAGGATTGGACAAAGGTCCGCCGTCCCTTGGGCGTTATTCATAACAGACATTAATGTACCCTCTTTGTCCTTAGGAGTTTAGGAGACATTGGCGTAAAGATGTACCCTGTTATCTCCGGCCTTGCGTTACTTTAACCCTTCTAAAATGGAAATATCTTGTTAGCCATTTAGTTAAGTTTTACTTAGTTATTAATATTCCTAGAGTATGTATACCTACTATTGTATACTTACAGCCATATTCAAAGAAATTTTCTTTTTTTCAAGTTTCTCAATTCACTTTAATTTACGTGCTAAATAACATGCCTATATTTAAATTATTACTGTATGACAAATAAATGAGATGCAAAATAGGATTCTATTTTTTAAATTGTACTAGATATTTTATTTAATTTTGGTAGGTAATTAAATAACGATACTATGCTTGATTTTTCCAAAGAAAATCATCCTATATAAGAGATTAAGAAAGCATGAATAGGTAGGTATTTTTAGGTGGTAAGTGTAGGTAAACTAAAAATGTTATCATTACTGCAGAAAATAATGTTTACAATATTGAGATAGTTTCATGTCAAATAGTCAAATCATAATAATATCTCAATCATCTAAGTAGGTTTCTAATTACAGAACATTTTCAAAAGTCTGAGCTAGTGTTTCAAGTAGCACAAAACGGCGGCAATACCTACTTTTGATAATACCTATTTATCCTTAATTTTTCTAAAAATCTAAATTCAAATAGTTAAGTTTCATACCAACTTCGTATTTGCCGCCGTCGGAAAAATGCCGTCGGCTCTGACTTCGGACTTTGACTTTCAATTTGAAATTGTGATAAAAAATAATGTAGGTATTTTTATTTATTTCAGTGAGTCCGAGTATTATTAATTAATAATTCCTTATGTAGCATCTTAGACACCTCATGTCTCTCTGGAGATAAAAAATAACAGTTTAAAATGTGTGATAATTGTTAAATTTCATTTACCTAACTACTAACTTAATTGCGACTGACTTAGGTAGTTCTAAACAAATATAATTTTTCATTTTATTTTTTAAAGTTCAAAGACAACACAAATTTATTTAAAAAACTGCAGAGTATTTAACATCATCACTTTAACATCATGAGATCTAAATTGAGTGTTCCATTTTATTTTGCTGAAAAAACAAATCCACAAACTCAATTTTATAGTCGCACAAATCAAAGTGCACATAAATTCAGTAAAATGCACCAAATTTAAAAACGCCATCTATCTTAATCATGAGTAAAAAAAAACAGTTTCAGAGCGCACGCGCGTACAAAAATGGCCGCCAATCAATACTGCCACCACCTTCCCCCATACCCTCACCGTTTTATAGCCTGAAATTCAAAGCGAAATGGACTTTAAGCCGTTAACATAAGAGTTATTGGATGTTACCGAGATGATAAATCTTGTCCCTATCTTTTGTTTGGTGTAGTTTCCACCCGGCGGCTATGTGTACCTACTTATAGATGCTATACTTCGCTCTCTGTGCGTTTTGCTGAGTCAGGTACAGATATTATAGTTATAGCTATAGCTGCCTGGCTTTGTAGTTGTTTGTTTATTCCCTCGTAGATAAAACATGTCGTTTTATGTATGACGGTAACAAAATATGATCTATCGTTATGTTCGTTGAGTTTTGTTGATATTTTTCTTTGAGTCAACACGAATGAGAAGACTAAAAGCATTTTTCGTATTATGAGAAACATACTGATTATTTTAAGTACCTTATTAATTAAACGTTAATTTACGTTTAGGCACAGTAGATAGTTTAAAATACTAAAATTATGTTGTGAGCCTGTTCTTGATTGTCCCGTGAATGTATAATTTAATTTTATTAATTTAATGTCGCTATCCTGGCGGATTTTTTTGCGTATTTCGTCTACTGTTGCTGTAATTATCATTTATTGTCTTTATATTAGTTATAGACCAGTTTGTCAACTAGTGTATAAGATTTAGATATAACTTACTTAAAAGACTGTTTTGAGTCCTGAATAAATAAATAAATACTGAATAGAAAATTCAATCATAAAGTTAATGCTAAAGTTAATGTTAAGTTGTATGCTTGTATGTTTTTTTTTTATTGCCTTGTAGGCAGACGAGCCAACGGGCCACCTGATCGTAAGTGGTTACCGTCGCTCATGAACCTCTGCAACGTCAGGGGACATTGAGGGGTTTGTTTGTTAATTGTATGCTTGTATACCTTAAAATGTGTAGAATAACTCACTATTTACCTATTAGATGTCCATAGACAGCGATGGTTAAGTACCTCCAAACCATTTCCTATTATTAAAAAGACTGAGCCTCAAAAGTAGGTACTTAATCAGGGATTTTAAATCATATTTTTCACTGAAGGATAAGATCAGAAATGAAGTTATCCGACAGAGAACTAAAGTAACTGACATAGCTCTACGAATCAGCAAGCTGAAGTGGCAATGGGCTGGGACATATGTCGAAGAACTGATGCCCGATGGAGTCGACGGGTTCTAGAGTGGAGACCGCGATGTGGTAAACGTAGTGTTGGGCGCCCCCCTGCTAGATAGAACGATGACCTAAGAAAGGTGGCCAGCAACAACTGGATGAGACGAACAGAAGATCGAGCTCAGTGGCGTATTTTGGAAGAGGCCTATGCCCAGCAGTGGACGAGTGTGGGCTGATGATGATAAAATCATATTTGCATTGCCTCTTCTAGTGTTAGTAGGTATAAGATGTTACATAGGCATTATAGGTACATAAATAAGTAGGTAGGTATAGTAAATTTCAAATATTAATTTCTGAAATATTTAATAATTTAAACCACTACAAATTTACAATCGTTTTAGGAACGAACAACATGAGTGTTTATTTAGTAGGGGAGCGAGGGGCTTGTTGTAACAGTTTTCATGAAAATTAATATATTTTGAGATCTGTTGATTTTATTCCTACCAAATAAAGGTGGATGGATGCTATAACTCTTCCTCTACCAAACCAAGTAAAAATAATACCATAACTGTTAGTCATTACTTTACAATCAATTATTTTCTAGAAAAAGTGCCGTGTTACAACTTACCCCGTGCTTGGGGCAAGTTGTAACATCTACCAGGGCAAGTAGTAACGACAAAAAAACAACACTAATATCTCTAATCATTTCTTCTTTGTTTATTTTAAACAAAATTGACATCTTTTATATATTATATTCTGTATATATTATATAATTCTTATCAAAAATCAATACTGCATTTTTTTCCAAAACATCAGCTGCCGCTAACTCGGACACTTCTTGGTTTTGTGTTGCCCGCTCTGACTTTCTTTTATACACCCTCATGCTAGAAGTAAGAAAAAAACTAAGTAGGTATCTAAATCATAACATGGGGCATGTTACAACATGCCCCGGCATTTTGTTACAACTAACCCCATGGTATGATTTTAAATATTTATTAAGATAACTATTTAAACAATTAAGCAATCTCAAAAACAGTTATACATTATCAGAGGTAGATAAATTTGAATGTAAATAAGTTATGAAAAGTTTATTATTAGTCGCATTAATAGCGCAAACCAAAATTTTACTATAGTTAAATTTTATATTACCTGGCAAAAATGAAGCGCGTGCACAATTCCACTTACTGCGTCGGTCGGCGGGACACTGGCTATGGCAATACGACGCGACGTGGTTTATAGGTTAAATCAAGTAAAACAAATACGTTAATAAAGTTTAAGATCTTAGAGAAAAAAGCCTGTTACTACTTACCCCTGTTACAACAAGCCCCTCGTTCCCCTACCTACCTACCTAAATAGGGTGGATGTGAAACATACTCTTGGAAACTCTTTTATTTTTGGAATCGGTTAATCTTTTTATCCAATAATATAAAAATATACCCATTGCCCTGTGTTCCCTGACATTCCAGAAGTCCATGAACGACGGTAACTGCTTATAATCAGGCGGCGCGTTGGCTCGTCTGCCTACATGAGAATAAAAAAAACCATTGCGGTCTACCACATCCTACTTCGACTAGGAGACTTAATTTAATACTTATTATTACCTAGTAAGTACCTACCTACCCTTTATAGGTCACCTTTATCTTTCCAATAATGACATTAAATTTCTAAGACTGTGCTACGCAGTTAAAATATGGAAAATTAATAGACTAATTAGTTTTAATTAGGGAACGGTGATGGCTTCAATTCACTTAGGTAGGTATACCTACTGCATCAACACGAATACGATCAATCGGCAATCAGAAACAACGATTAATCAATATTTCAATTCAATTAACCGTTTTAAAGCCATTATTTGCAGTTAAATTGCAATAGCAGTTGCATAATCGCACTAAATTCAGCTAGTTTTGAGGTAATTAAACGCACCATCCGGCTATGGAATGAGCTCCCCTCTTCGGTGTTTCCCGAGCGCTATGACTTGTCCTTCTTCAAACGAGGCTTGAAGTCCTTAAAGGTTGGTCGTAAGCTGGGCAGTGTCTATTGGCAATGCAGAGGTCCACGAGCAACGGTAACCGCTTACGATCAGGTGGCCCGTTAGCTCGTCTGCCTACAGGACAATAAAAAAAAAAGTGGGACGAAAAATGGGAATTCTTAACTTTTCAAAATTACTATCAAGTAAGTAGGTATAAGGAAAATTGTGTAGACATCCTAATTCTTACTAATAATTGTTTGAGACTTGCTTACTTGGTTGTTTGTTACTCTGTCATACAAAAGCTAGGTGTACCTAGGTCCTCAATGGATTTTACTGAAACTTTACCTACAGTTGTACACATTGGGTCACAGCAGGTGGCGCTACAATTGAGCAGAACTTCTGATGGGATTTAGTACAAACATATTATATAGGTAGGTATAGAATTATACATTTTCAGAATAATAACAGTTACTATTAATTTCTGACAAAAGAAAAGTCGTGTATAGTCAAGTACCTACTTACCTACGAATTCCCCGACTTTTCAAAATAACATTTGAAATAAAGGACATTACTAGGTCGCACCTTAGATAATTACATGATAATAAAAAAATTAAAAACGGTGTAAATGAGCACTGTAAAAAAAGGATTAATCAACTATACTGACTTTATTTTATTTTATTTTACATTTTTAGGAAAAACTTACAGCTAGTTAACGTAATAGCTGGCTACTGTTCGAAGTATAATTTATTGTGATATATTTTAAGATTATGAGAAGACATCTATAGTAAAGATATCTATGTCATGTTAGTTAGATCTTAGATAGGTAGGTACTAAGAAATTACAACTTAGCTACCTAATTTTCTAATAGTTGCTACATACCTACATATTATATCTATTACATCCCAAATACCTACGTATCAATTACAAGATTATCAAAAAATATATCTACAATACATATGTCGGTATATTTAGTTAGGTACCTACCAGGTAGTTATTTACCTACCTTATAACTGCGAATTCGAAGATTGTCACAGAAAAAACATTAAATACACTCAGTTAGTCGTGGTGACCGAGTGGTTGAAGCGCTTGCCTTCCGTACGGGAGGTCGCGGGTTCAAAACCGGCCGGCTTGTACCTCTAAATCTTAATATTTTGGTTTATGTGCAATTTTTCACAACACCACTGGCTAAAAACGGTGAAAGAAAACATCGTGAGGAAAACTGCATACCGGAAAAGGGTTCTAAAAATCCTTTGAAGATATGTGAAGTCCCCAATCCGCATTAAGCAAGCGTGGTGGACTATGCCTAACCCCTCTTCGGAGGAGACCTGAGCTCAGCAGTGGGCAGTAATGGGTTGTTACAGTACAGTTACAGTACACTCAGTTATCTATTAATTAATTGTAAGTACATATAGGACTATGTTCTGGGTCACAATTTTCATATGGATGAGTGACTACCTACACATTATAATAGATAGAATCATCTATTATATTCAATCCGAATCTAGTTCAAGTACACCGCTCTATTTGGTACTTATGTGGCTATAATGTAGATAATGATGAAATTATAACAGTTTGATACATTCGCTACTCTGGTCCATTTTTTGAAATGCCTACAACACTACTAACAGTAAATTACTAAATAGAGGCTGGACCGTTAATATTGTAAAAAAAGAGACATAAAGAGTATTTTTTTTTATTAAGGCTATTTTTTTAGATTCTGTATATTTAACAAAAAATATGGATTCAGTTAACGACGAGGTAGGTAAATACTTACAAAAGTAATAATACTGAAGTTCCTTGTAAAGTGTTACGTAATGTTTACTAAAACACTGAATATTATTTCTTTAAATTCGTAAATAAACATTTTAAGAACCAAATTTCAAAAAGAACAAATTTTTTAAAACAGCGCCATCTGTTATCACAACCCTGAACTAAATTGCAAGTAAGAACGGGATAGGTGACGTAGCGACATCTGTTTTAATTCTTGTGAACTATTTTGTCTTCCCAACGGACAACAACTTCGTATTGAAATATCAATAGAAGTTGAGAAAGAGTTTTAGTTAGTATTTCGTTTCGTATAATTTCCGAGAGATGTCTCTATAATAAAAAATTGTTTATTAATCACTTTACTATTTAAATGGTTATTAGTTTTACATTTATATTGTGCACAATCTTTTGTGTATAAAAGTGTTTTTATTTGGACTTGAAAAAAAAAGAAGAAATTTTTTTTTAACAATTTACTGCTAACCTAAAATAGATTTTAAAAAATATACCTATTATGAATTTTAAAATATGAATATTGAATAAGAATTCGAAGAAAAAAGTTACAAAAAACGATTAACAAGTTGTCCTGAGTTTTGTTACGTACACCAAAAAAAAACAAAATGAAAGCGACCACAAAAAATGCGGGTGCAAAAAACTCGTCCGTTGCTAGGCAACCGCAAGCAAATTCAATTCACGCAAGCCGAGTTTCCATTGGTCGGAACCGCCGCCATTTGCCTTAAGGGCCGCCGAGACACGCCCACAAGTAGCCGCCTCAGAAACCAGCCATCTTTGTCTCTCAAATTCCCAGTGAAAGAGGTGTGGCTTTAGAAGCAACTCGACCGAATTTAATGAGCGTCCTTCCCTAAGAAGAACACGAGAAAAAACGTCCACGTAATTAGGTAGGATAGTAAAACCTGTTTTCGCGCGCCGTCTGCAAGAATATCATGATTGTGGGTGGCTGGTCCAGTATTTTTCTTTAAATATTTGCTGGTATTACTTAGTTTAATCTTGCCTGTCTGTTTTAATGTAAATTTATTATTAGACTTGGGTATAATATTATGTTTTTGTTAGGTGTTTGTAATTATCGTGCATCCACTAAAATCAAAATGATGATTAGTTAATGTTAATAATCTTAGGCACTAAAACATTTACTAATCTGTCAATTAACTTCAATCATCTATTCACAACAAAAAGACAAGTAAGAATAAACAAACAATAACTAAGTATAGCCCTTATTGGAATATCAGTAATAAACAGGGTGGATCTGTAACTTTGGACAATCTGACGTGGAGTGAATGACCTGTCGAAATACAACAGCAAAATTTTAATTTTTGGATCGGTTAAACTTTTTTTTCTGACATTGTATGGAAAACGTACGACTATGGTCGCGGACTTCCATAGGTACAATGATGAAATTTTTTTTATCCAATTCCTAAAATCAAATTGGTTCAAGTTTTATTTCAACAGGCCATTCACCCTACGTCAGATTGTCCAAAGTTACAGATCCACCCTGTATATAAGTATCTATCTAGCACTATTGCATTTTCAAAACAGACACCGAGATCATAATACCTATTTTAAATTGAAATTACTAAAAGAGAATGGTTGTCACTTTTAAAAATATGAGTCATATTTTAACGCCAAATTTGGTTAATTTTCTAAGTAAATAATTAAATACAAATAACTCAACAATTAACGTTAAAGTTTTACTAAAGCCAAATAACAGTCAAGAGTAAACGTAAATTCCCGTAGTAAACAAAGTGGACCAACAGTTTGTAAGAACTAGTAACATTGAACCGTTTTATGTTCATTTATTACAGTTTACGAGGAATAACCTGCATTCGGAGTCGTTCCCCGGATTTATTGGCTGAAAACTTCGTAGTGTTCCTTTCGATTCAAGGTGAGGTAATCATGCTGTTTTTAAAGCTTTTTACCGACGTATAAAAAGGAGGAGGCTGTCTTGTAGCAGTAGATTTTAATGTTTGTCTTCGTATTATGTGTATTTTTAAATCGAACAATTAGGTAGGCACTTTTAGTCTCTGTTGAAAACTGTACCAAAACAAAAGAGAGGTAATTTTATATTTTAATAAATTATTTGATATACAAAGCATAAATTTGTTACAAAGTTACTTTAACACATCGTAAAGACCTTTAATTAGCGCTTACTTTTTAAATTAGTAATTATTGTTCTCCATATTCATTTAATTGCTCATTTTTTACATTATCTAATATATAAAATTCTCGTGTCACGGTGTTCGAACTTGAACTCCTCCGAAACGGCTTGACCGATTTTGTTGAAATTTTTTGTGCTTATCCGGTATCTATGAGAATCGGCCAACATCTATTTTTCATCCCCCTAAATGTTAGGGGTAGTCCACCCCTAATTTTTTTTTTATTTTTTCGACGCAGGCGAAGTTGCGTGGGGCAGCTAGTATTTTTATAAAAACAATTACAAAAAAAATAAATTTAAAAATACAATATAAAAAACAGAGGGCCACTGGAGACGGGGTCTACGACCCAAGCCATAAGTGTACAGGGCTCAAGAGAGAGGAACCTCCTCACAATGCGTGCCGTGTCAAGAACGACCGCCTTCTGAATCAGGCCCTCTACCCAACCGGGGAGCGAAATTATTGTTATTTTTATCAGTTGTTGGTTTTCCCATAATTAGGTAAATAAATAGATAAATGAAAATGAAAAGGACTATTACATTTTCCAAGAATAGAAAGAGAGAAGGACCATCTCAGAGCATAGATCAGTACCTACAAGTACCTACAGTTGTATAGGTAGATAGGTGTACCTACGTAACATAGGTACCTATATGATATCTGTTATTATTTATTGATTTATTTTTATAAGTCAAACCAAGAATTTACACTTAATCCTATTAGAATAAAAATACATTTCAGTTAAATATGTGTACCTACATAAATTAATTAAAGTAAATAAATTAAAATAAACTTATTAAATTTTGTAGGTGTTTAAATGTCCGTTACTATAGGTAGGTATATAAATAAGTAATTACATCTACTTATTACTAATAACGTTATAAACTTATTCAGACACTCGTGGTATTCTATAATACTTTCATGTATTATAGAAAACATAAGACAGAACAACAGACAAAACAACAGACAGATTTGTTTGCTCTTAAATCGACCCGCAGTATCCAGTCTTCTCGTGATCATGACGTTTGCAACAACGTTGAAATATCGAGACAACTCCATTAAATATCGTGGTAAGAACCCGTTGAAAATGCATGAAAGTACTAATAACGTTTCCTGAATTACCACATTACCCCATTAAAAATACGTACCTACCTACCGATTTCTCATTCTAGTTACATCAATACCTACACAAACTAGCACACAAATGTACCAACACACAAACGCTTATAACATCTATAGACAAACTTAATTTCTCGCTTAGTTAACTTTATAGCGCTCGCTGATTGGACTTTGATTAGAATTTAAGTTTCACTTCTTTAAATGCCGAGTATTTACCGAAATAACATCGAGCTACTACAAATTTACACTCTATTGGTTTTCGTTATTGCCCTGGCACGGGTTTATGGCCACTTTTGATTAAATAAAGCATGCCAATTGCCATTTTTTATTGAATCTAAGACAGCAGTAGGTTTGTTAAAGCGTGCCTAAAAAAATAATAGTGTTTTATTATTGTAGTAGTTATCACGTTTTTCGTTTTTTCACAATAATTTATAAATGAGTATATTAGCCAGTTAGTCTCTTAACTAAAACAATGAGCTTAATATACAATAAATAATTTCTTAAAAACATATTTATAAGATGATTTAACCTCAAAATTACCCAAAAGTTCCAACTAGTGAGTACCTATACTTCTTACGTATAAAGTTACCTGTTAATCTTACTGCTTAAGAACTTAAAGTTTGCCTTCTTTAATAAGTATTGTATGATTCAAAAACAATCTTTTATTAAGTATTGTTTGTATAATAGTTGTATGTATGTATAATATAATAGTTTTGTAAACCGAAAGTAAGGCTGCGTTTCCACCAGAGATGTGCGATGGAAATGTGTCGTGCGACGATGTCTAGCTGTGCTGTGAAAATGTGTGGGTGTTTCCACCAAAGCTGTGCGATGATAATGTGCCTACGAGGATGTGTAGCGGAGCTGTGAAAATGCGCATTTATGTGTGGCGCGAGGATATTATCATATTATTTATCCATATTATTATCTATTTTGCGCACTTCTACTTCCAACAAACTCCATCTATGGACTGGCTGGTACAGTATGCGCAAACCTCGCAACACATCTTTCTCAACACACATTCCTCGCACACTTCCCTCGTACACATCCCGCGCTTGTTTTGTATGCGCAAAAATCTAGCTCCGCTGAGCCGTTTCCACCAGAGCTGTGCTGACCGAGGCAAGGTAAATGAAGCGATCCTATTGGTTCTTTACAAACACATCCCTCGCTATGCATCCTCGCACATCTCTGGTGGAAACGCAGCCTAATGATACGGTATTGTTAGAAAATGTACTTTTTCTTTTGTATTTATACTCTCATTTAACTTTATTACAACCTCATATTTTATGTGTAAACAAATAATAAATAAGAAACACGTGTTTTGGGCCTTCCTATTTTTCCTTATTATAACATTATTTTCATCTCAATAATCGTTGGTTCTGCTTAGTTAACTACAGTAATAGATAAGAGTGGAAATAGATTTTCTATAATATTAAACATTAAGCACTTTTCAAAATAATCAAACTCAAAACAAGAAACATTCTAATTTATAACTCTACTTTAATTTAAACAAACAATTGTTTATTAAAACGATCATCAAAACCAATGTAAACATTCATATGTAAAATTGTAACAATAATAACAAATCGTAAACGCTACTGCTGTGCTTATAAATGGTATTTATAAATTGACCTCCGGCTTCGGAATTGCTTTACGGCATCAATGTTGCGCAACCGTTGGGATTTCTTGCTCCTAATCTACTACTTGGGTGTCTAGTTTTATGTTGGACGGCATAAACTGTAATAAACTACGTGTCTCTGTATCCACTCATGTCTGTACGAATAAACGAGCGAATCTGAACTTTAATACTATAGTAATAAGGAGGTTATGTGTTATGAACGTAGAGCACGTGGGTGAATGTTAGCCCGTTATGAGTTTATGGCCGATGTCATTCATTTAGCGAACCGAGTGTGATGGATGGACCATTGGATGGACTCAAATAATTTACATCCTCCATGTATTGTATATGTAAAATATTCCTTTGACATATTTATGATTTAGATGCATTACGACTTTAATTAACGGAACAATGAATGGGACATCGAGAAAGTTCTCTTTCAGATAAGTATTTAATATGTATACCTGTACTGTACTGTACTGTAACAACCCATTACTACCCACTGCTGAGCTCAGGTATCCTCCGAAGAGGGGTTAGGCATAGTCCACCACGCTTGCCTAATGCGGATTGGGGACTTCACATATCTTCAAAGGATTTTTTAGAACTCTTTTCCGATATGCAGGTTTCCTCACGATGTTTTCCTTCACCGTTTTTAGCCAGTGGTGTTGTGAAGAATTGCACATAAATCTTTTTCATATTAAGATTTAGAGGTACAAGCAAGGCCGGTTTTGAACCCGCGACCTCCCGAACGGAAGGCAAGCGCTTCAACCACTCGGCCACCACGACTCTTTTATACCTACCTAATAAGTATTATATCATGTTATGAAAGTTCGAAAAACAGTGTAATTTCTATCTGGGTACATATTATATTATTTATTAAGATATTAATATCGTTTTACATTTTTGAATGAAATACATGTAAGGTATAGGTAATATTTTACATCAAATGACGCTGAAAAATTAAATCTATTGAGACAAAAAGTTCAATAGAATAATTCGTAGATCCTTTTGCTACAATAATTTAATTAATTAGGTTTTTTATTAAACAGTCTAGTAACTATTTTATATTTTTAATGAATTGTTTGAATTTTGTATGTAGTTCAATTATCACTTTAGATTAAATTAATGAATCAAAAATAGCGAACAGGAAAATAAATTATAATTAAGAGTAATACATGATAATGTAATTAATGTGTACGTACACTACATATAGGTATATACCTAGTTTATTATGTACCTATTGATATTGCTACAACATTGCTGAGTAATTAGCTGTATGACTTTGCATAGAAAATAATATATTTATTTTTCTAAAACATTTAGGTCAATTTTTAAGCCTTTTTTATTAGATATCAACTACACTTTGTTTTATCTTCTTTATTTTATATATAGATAAGCTAACTTATCTTGATGAATAATTATTCATTCTGCATTCTACTATTTTTGTTATTATCTCTCAATGTTTACTTGAAAGATACTTAATTATTCAAACATTTTAATAATTAATAAAATATTGGTAGGTACATAGGTATTCCTCTACTGATGAGATGTGAGCTCAACAGTGGGCAGTAATGAGCTGTTACAGTTAGTTACAGAAGTAAATTAGGTAGAATATATTATTGTTATCAAAGTTCAGTTTCATAAGTACCTACTGAAAAATAAACTAATTATATTATGTTACTGGCTCCTGGTTTTATATTCAATATTTTAATATCATTGTAATCTGCAGTTGGTTTTCCTTATACAAGTAAATCAGTATAAATTACCTACTTTGCTAAACGTTTCAATGGCAAGAGAATCGAACTACTTCAAACTAAGAGTAAACTCAGAATACCTATTATTATAACTGAGGAAGCATCTATCTACACCATATTCGAGGGGGCGGAGTTTATTAGTAGGACCTACCTATAATCTCTGCTAAAAGAGTTGTCTTTTTTGCTTTAGAATATTTTTATAGGCAGATAACCAGTCTCATGGTAAGTGGTTACCATCGTTCATTTTTTCAGAGGAAATCACCGGATTTGTGAAAGTTGAACCGCACCAAAACCTCCAACCGCTCACACTCAGCGTCCGAACCCTGGTTGAGGCCAGAACCCAACACGGGGCTATATAGATCTATTCACGTTTTACTAGTATTTACCAGATTAAGGTCAAATAATAATAAGGAGCAACAGTGGCTGCTCAAGGCACTACGGTTTGGTCTGCTTTTTTTGTAGTTAGGTTACGTAGAACGTCTACCCGACACTAAGTGGATACCGCCAGGTCATTAAAGAGTTACCTATCAACTACTATTCATACCTAACTCTTCTTAAATTTAATTTATATTTAGACTATTAATCAGGCACTTACTTTTCAACGATATAATTAACATTCGTTATATTTTTTCCTCTATAAATATTGGATAGGTAGGTATTGTATTCTTAACCATTTACGAAGGTAAAGTACCTAACTACTTATAGGTACATATAAATGAAGCTGTTCTTAGAAATTTTCTTAATACTTATTTACTTAATAATTACTAGGTATGCAATGATTATGAAACTCTAATGTAAAATTAGATTTAGGTAAATAGAGATGATAAAAAATATTATGTCATTTACTTTTACAAGTTAAAGTTATTGTTGGGTACTTATTGTTTATTGTTAACAAGGTGACTTGCACAATTACGTTTGCGTCACAGAGGGTTACAACATAGTCTATAGCCTTCCTCGATAAATTGACTTTCCAACAGTGAAAGAATTTTTCAAATCGGGTCAGTTGTTCCTGAGATTAGCGCGTTCAAACAAACAAACACTGCAGCTTTATAATATTTTTAATTAATAAATAATAAGAATAGATTACTTTAAATATCTATTTGGCGTTACCTTCCCCAGAAAATTATTCATATTTTAAATGTCTATTCTGTGTCTTTAATTTATAAGTGTTATAACAAAAGTATTATTGCTGACCCGGTACATTTAATTACATTAGTATGCAACACTCAACACAAATATTAACAAAATTAATTGCAATGTAGCAAAATTTTCAACTTCCGCAATTAACACAAAATCTCAACAATTATTTAAAATACAATTACTATTGAAAAATATTCATAAAAGTAAAAATTTACAAGCCTAGATAAAACTGCAATTCATTAAACTAGTAGGAGTTAATTACTTAAACGAACAAGAATAATAGCCATGAATATTTATTTACCAAGAACTGGTTTCATCGGCACATCATTCTGTGTTCGATATTAAATCCAATAAGAATATTATTGCTATTTTATAATCTTAATAAATAATGTCATAATATTTATTATGGATATATTAAAAAGCAATTTGGATAATCATGCCTAATTTAGATTTTAAAAGAGGTATGCTGAATTAGAGTGCTACATTTTTCTATTACATATCCATCATAAGTAATTTTACAAATGACGATAACGTCTAAAAAAGAACCTTAACATTTCTCAATAAAACAAGAAATTCCAAGCATGTATTTAATTTAGAAACGAAACTAGAAAAGTTCACAAGTAAGTACCGAAGCAAGGAATCCCGACGGTTTCGACACATTGTTTGCACTACAAACAAAGCGGCGGTGGACTAAACAATTATCACTTACCTGTGACACGCGATCACGGCACACCACAGGTTTATTGTCGATAAACAGGTATCATCACTTTTATGTGTTGTAAATTTATAATGTGCACTATTTATGTGAACGCGCGAAGTGACGCGGCCGGCCGCGATGACTGCGAACGACGTAGTGCGCGCTCTGGGCGGGCGGAGTCTATCTCGAGTCGCGTCGAGAAGCGCGCGCCGGTTCATCCCTCGCTAGGTAATCGGACCCCGGGAAATCATCGACCCCCCCGAACCTTTCTTCGCGTTTTTTATTTCCTATTTCTTGCTCTCGATTTAGAAGGTTTCATTTTTACTTTTATGATTTTTTTAAGTGTTCAAAACGTTTTATAAATCACGAAATTAATGATCTGAAAATGAAGATTTTTGCAGTTGCATAAAGTGCATGTATACTTTATTTCTATGGAAATCTTAATAAAAATATTACTTTAACTTTATAAACTTGCTTTTGGGACTGATTAGGTATATTATAGTTAATAACAGAATTAATTTTACACACACGAACCACGTAAGTAATGCAAGGCATTTAAAATAAAACATAATTTAATTTAAAAGACACGAAGGTCCTCGAGTATTGCGACATGCAAAATTTACAGTCGTCTGTCTGACTACCTGCCTTAATTGGAAAAATAAATAATCGCGAACGTACGTAGATATAATTCAGTCAAATTGTAGTCATAAAATCAGTTCCGCTTCTCGTCGACTCGACATTTAATTGTAGCAGGGCATTCACTTCACCGTTATGGAGGCAACTCGCGCTTAATACAATAATTAGTTTAATTTTCAATCTGATAAAATTAAAAAAGTAGAGCGGCCATATTAGAAGCCGTGACCACGAGAACGTCGAATTCAAGACTTGTGAACATAAATTGAAAAGTTTATCAAAAACCCTTTAAGTACCAGCATTTTCGTTAAAAAATTCAGTCTTAATTAAGGAAAATTGTAAATTTAGCAGTAAAAAATAGGAAATGTAACACGAACAGTAGCTGCTATGTATTGTTCTATTAGCAAAACTCACAATGAAATTAAGTTCCAAAGAACCAGTTTTTAGTCGTAGGCTGTTTTATTATGTGTAATTGAGGTTTGAATTAAAAAAGATTTTTATCACAAACGCGCCGGTTTCTCTTAGCTGGTGTTTATTCATTTTTAATGGTTAACTTTTGTTATAATGGCTTAATGATAGAGCCACCGGTTAATCATTTTATAGATATGTATGTTGCGGGTAACAAAATTGCTTTAGTGGTTCATTACGAAGTTACGGTGTGTATTGTTCAGAAACTGTGTTTGTTCTTTCAAATTTAGATTGTACGTTGTATAAAAGTTTTCGTTTTAACTCTTAATTGAATCTTTTCACTTTATGACGATAAATCTAGATTGTGTACTAGTATGTAGTATAATTCTTAAATTAATATCATAGTCGTTGTGTAAAATCTATTTAGTTTTGTATTTAGTTGGATTAGCACAAAAGTTGCAAATCTTTATTCATTCGGTCTAAATGCTAACCGCATATTAAAAGAATTAATATAATAACGTGAGATATTATAAATCATTTGTAGAAACAGATTGGTTTGAAAATTATAATAGTAATGTTGAATGACTTCACACGTCTACTAGTAGGTAGGTACTTTAATAAAATAAATTAAATGAAACGTTAGGATTTCAGGTGCACAATAAATGACAATTATAGGTAAATAAAAGAATGTTAAAACGAAATTATTACTAATATTTGAAGGGATTTAATAGTTCGCTATACCCTAAAAATGAATCTTAAAAAAATATTATTGTGATCATAAAATAAACTTCACACATATCATATCTTAATTAAAATCTAAATTATCCGGATGTGTGTGTTGTTTATTTGCTCGGCAGATAACCGAACGTAAAAGACACCTGGTTTTAAGTAGAATCTAAACAGAACTACATAATATAATATTACTTATATAAATAAAGATACTAATAACACTTAGTATTTTTGCTAGCGTACCTACTAGATATTTTGAAACTGTCCTCCAAGTCGTCTGTATAAGTACTTTAGTCTATTTTTTACATTATATTAAAAAAAAAACATTTACAAGAAAATAAAATTTAAAAATACAATATAAAAAACAGAGGGCCACTTCAGGCGGAGTCTACGACCCAATCCATCAGTGGTCAGGGCTCAAGATAGAGGAACCTCCTCACAATACACGCCGTGTCAAGAACAACCGCCTTCTGAACCAGGCCCTTCACCCAGCCGGGGAGCGAAAGCTTCTCTAGCTGACGGTCGAAGCTTTTCGCTATTAGACCGTGCACAGATTGGTATCTTTTGGCGATCGGAACAATGATGGTCGATTCAACACGCCACATGTCGGTCACCTCGTGGGCTAGGTCCCAATATTTTACCAGTTTTTCTTTTTCTGCCTTCACAAGGTTCTCGTCATGTGGAATGGTGACATCGATCAACACTGCCCGAAGCGCATCCCGATCTATTATCACTATGTCAGGCTATTAGTATTAATAATATTATGACTAAATAACGTTAAGTCTACTTCGTAACTTTATATGCAAAAGAAAACTATTTTAGATTATAGATACTACTTGGAACCACTAGGTGCCTAGTATATAGGTTCATTTGCTTAATGAAAAAAGGCACCTACATCGTTCGTTTTCATACCGCGTAATTTAAAGTTTAGCTATTAATTCTAAGTATTTCATCGTAATATTATCTTTTGAGGAGAGCGCGTGCCGCATTCCTCTCTACACGTTTGCGTTATGTTGACTCGCTACGTCCTACCTTCAAAGTAAATTGCCTACTCCGGGATAACATTGTACGGTCTGAATAATAATACTTTCATAAAAAATGAAAATAACTTCAGTTTTCCAATTGCTTTCAGTAATAGGAGAAAATTTGAAAAATATAACCTCTTAAAAGCATTTAGAAATCTGAAAATGCTTATACCTACATACCTATACGATTACGTGCAACAAATTGTCAATTTACATTGCTAAAACTGAACTGCACTCAATTGTTTTTTTTTACAAACAATAAATTATTTAAAAATAAAGTTAGTATCTCACTTTACTTAGGTAATTATATTAGGTACTAGAGTAAAAACAGACATTTACTGTCGACTGGCATTTCATAAACTAAAATTTCGATAATCGTGAATAAATATCTCGACATTATTCAACACAAAAGCGTACGAAATAGGGCACCTACCAATACCTATATATTATTATATACGTATATAACGTACCATTTCAGTGTATGACATAATTTCTTGATATTTTTTCCGTATTTTAGTTCCGCAAGTGCCATATTTCTATAATAATATTTAGAACACCAGTTTTTTCGTTTTACCTCAAAGGAAAAAAAAATAACAACCACTCAGCAAACCATCCGGGTAATAAACTACTGACCTCATGTTTCTCGAGCGTTTTGAATAGTCCTTTTCTAAAAAAAAACCTTAAAAAAGCAAGTTCTCCTTAGCTTATTTGCAACCGTTGCTCATCTGAAAACAATAAAAGTTTAACAACATTTCAGTAAGTAATAGTTATTGTTACTCTAAATTCAAATTTTCAGATGAATATTTTGCTAGCTGTACTTAAAGTGCAATATTGTTGGCGCGGCTGTTTGCAAAGTGAGCCGCTAATTACCGACCAGACGCAGCACCTTTCAGCTGATCTTATAACCTCCCGACATTTCTACAACAATATAAATTGAACATTTTCCAGTAACAGTAATGGTACCTGGTAACTTGTAGTCTCGCCTTGTTTAGATGAAAAAAAATCTTAATTATGTGCTTTCAAGAGATTTTCTCACTTTTTCATAATAAATTAAAATATAGATTAGTTATATTATTTTATCTGATATATTTTAAAATGGGATCTATTCGTGATGAAACATGTATTTTAGATTCAATAATACACGTAGGTACAAAATATAACTTCTTTAAACAATCCGAAAATACGTAGAATCATAGTAATTTCTTACTAATAGGTAATTGAGAAACAGCAAAGAGAAACAAAACAAAATGATGGTAATAGATGGTACTTTCAAATCAGCTAATAGTGAATTGAAATAATGATTTTGAATTTTGATTTCAGTGGAGTGAATCAAAAATATAGAGCCTAAGTACCTAAAAATACTCTTTTATACATTAATTACTGAAAAAGGAAAATAAGCACATACGCACAGTAACAATCCAGACTCATATACCTACATCTTATCATCCCCTCCAAATTAATGCAAAACAATAACAAATTTTTAATATTTATCGTAATTCAGAAATCCTTCTCAGCAATTCCCTATCTCGAGTAATTTCGTGACGAAGAGGATTGTTTTTCTTTGGTCCCCGATTGGATTTATCTTGAGTTTTATGACGTCTCGCATCCCTGTCGTAAACTTTAATACCGACCGGCTACCGCTCTCCACAACCGTCGCTATGCTTACAAAGATATGATAATTCTGTTCGTATTCAAAATTCTTCGAATATTTCTAGTAGGCCACGTTCTTTGTATCATAAATCAAGCACAAAGCATGAGGATGAGATAAGGTTATTAGGATCAAACATCCATTTAGCAGAATGAAAACTAATCTTTGTTTGTAAATAAAATTAAAACGTACATTTTAGTATTAAAATCAAATACTTTAGCAGAAAGAAAATAAATCTTTTATATCGACATCGCAAAACATTTCTTAAAATAAGTCTCTTCCAAAAAATTTCCGCCTATTAATTTAAAAAATAGCTTGCTCACGTATAAATTTGGATATCCAGACATGAACCAGACAAGCCATGAAGAAGCACCGTGACATGTCCGATTACCCTTTGAAAGTAAAATCTCGAGTCAATATTTTGCTTAACACCCAACAAAGCGCAACTGTTCCTTTATCAGTGTCAATAAACGAAACGCCGTCAAAAGGGTTGTTTTGAATAACAAAAACTAATTCGGTAGCACCACGAAAAACATCTTTTGCATAGCGTAAATATTTATGTTACAATAGTTTTAAGGATGCAACAATATGCTCACAGTTGGCTTTCACTTTTGACGGACCCTTCTACAAAGGCTACTGGGCACATTTGCATAACACTGGACAAAACAATAAAACACGCGCTTATTTGTACGCGAAAAGTGAAAACAGGGTCCAAGGTGAACGATACTGTCCGGTCAGTATAAGTTTTGATTCCTGTCGTATTGCACGCATCTATTTTGCTAGTATCTTTCTGTTATAAACGTGAAAGTGTTGGTGTTCGAATAATCGAAAGGAACAGTTGAAAGGAAGAGCGGTAATTAAAATGTACGCGAACATGGTAGATATGTCTTTTAGTATTTTGCTTCGTAAACTTTAGCTGTAGATTGAATTTTGTTAAGATCATAAAATATAACATCCGATAGCAATCGCATGTGCAAAAAATAAAGACAATGAGAATTTTTCTGACTTAAACCGGTTCAACAAGAATAACTCGATTTCGTTAACATTGAAAAATCGAGTTACGAAAAATACGTAGGTATAGTTTGAATTATGGACGTCACTTTTTACATTGATAGGCTTAGAATCGATCAGCTGATACTAACCCGTTACTCATCTCACTCTCGTTTTATGATGCATTTAAGAAAAACACTTCACAAATTAGTCATACGTTAACATGGAATAAATTGCCTTTGGGTGCAATAAACCGACCGGGTGATCTGAATGCAATTTAAAAAATCATCATAAAATAAGATTTAAGGTATCATAAATAAGAACCGAACTTGTGTTTACCTACAACAGTGTATAGGCCGTTTTGATTCCGAGAGCGCTAGTCGTGAGGATCTGTTAATAAGTCAGATACACACGAATATTTGTACGTCTCGTTACATCATTTTGAGTCGGCTTAAACCGCTGGTGTTCCAATATTTAGTGTGCACGAGACTTAAGCTCCGATATTTGCTATTAAATATTAGTTTAAATTCGAAACAAAGCGGCGTTTTTGAAAAACTTCGCAGTTACGTGAAGGTGTCAAACGTGGTATTAGACAGTAATCGTTTACACGGCAAACACATAAAATAATTTTATGAACTTTGAATACGATTTACGTGACTTCCATTGCAGTTACCGGTTGTAGTTAAATTAGGGAATTCCCGAAATAACTTCAGATCCGATCCATTAGAGTGGAATTCTATAAATTTATGATCACTTCGTGTTGACTTTACCAAGCTTGGAATTTGATTTATAAGCCAGAAAGCAAAACAATTAACGAAATAAGTAATTAAAAATAAAGAATGAGCGAGGGAAGGATTTAGGTCAAGGGATTGGAGTAAGGCAATAAAGCAGGTTGAAAATTCCACATCAGCTGTCGAAATTGGACGGACAGAAACTAAAGCGAGATACACATTTGTTAACGAATGTAAAGAATATACATTTAATCCAGTGAATCAGTTTATATTTATAGATCAAAACAAGTATGCGTTAATAGTTTAAATTAATTTAAAAATTGGCAAGAGATCTTAAGAAAAGCTACATTAATATTGTGAACAATCTTGTGCAGATATCATCACTTAATAATTGACTTTCAATGATGTAAGCAAATTATACCTACATATCTTCATTACACTGCATAAAATAATTTTATTCGTTTAAATGTCTCTTTTCTTCAGTTACCTATCATATTCCCAGTATGAAACTATCTAGGTACCTATAAGAACTTGAAATACCTAGATAGGCTATTTGAGTTTCTGAACTGAATGATTTTTACAAATTATAAATAAAATATTAATATATTCAACCATTTTTTTAATTTTGTTTGAGTGTGTCTAGTTCCTAATAGACGCGGTTCAGTTTATTGACGGATCATATAACTGGGTTGTCCAGTCTGTGGGTCAGCCAGCCTGTTAGTTGAATTCCAAACACAAACGAGACAAGTCAGAATTATATAGTGAATATTTATTTCTAAAGTGAATTATTAGTGCCAAGAATTGAGCTGAGTAAGTAATGAGTAAATTGTAGTTGCCTCCAGATTCATCTCATTTGATAAAAGTGTTGTTTAAATTTCAGTGCTATCCAATATTAATTATAGAAGTTGATCTATTTTAGTGAAATACTAATAAAATAATAGAAATACTGCGAAGGTACCTACTTTATAAATTTTAAACTAAAATATAGTTAATAATATTCCACTGGTATAGGCTGGTAGTGCTGTGGTGGTGGTGCAAGGATGTCCGCGAGCTACCATTGACATAGGTAGTAATAATAGGTAGATAGCATCCTTTTCAGGTGTAGATAAACACTGCATATACAATTTGTCTTGTTTTTCGCATGTCATTTTCATTCTTTCTTTCTGATCCTACTTGGTGTAGGATTTTTAAAATTGAGAACTGCCTTTAGGTCTACAATTTTAAGATCAAAATTGAAAACTTAAATATTTTAATTTAATTTAAGATTACTTAGTAAAGTACAGTTAATGCCGGCACATCTAGTTATACCTATCATAGATACCTACTTAACTGCACTTTACAACTTCTGTTCAATGATATATACATATTTGTTTTCACTACTTCACGTACTAAAGCTAAAACTAAACTTCATCTCAATTGTTCCATAAACTTTCGATCACTAATTTACTGAAAATTCTAGTAAAATATTTAAAAAATATCTAATTTTGTGTCAACCAACTTTTATTTGCTGATGATTTAGGTAAAAGTAACGTATACCTATTCAAACTCACGCTAAAACGATACTGTCAATAGACATACGTTTGAGTGCATTGACATGTCAACAATACCTACATGTAGGCAACCGCTACTTTGTAAGATATAGGTAAACGTTAACTTTCTAACATTAGTTTGTAAAAGTAAAGAGTTTAGTGACCCGCCTATAATGATAGCCACATCAAGCAAGGCTGGAGGTTTAACTAAGAATAGGTCGTATGAAGCCTCGCAGTGCCCCTGACTGGTGACATTACAGAGTATCGGGTCTATGAGAGATGATAACCACTAATCAAGTTGCCCGTCGGCTCATACCTAGGTACATGGCAATAAAGAATGCTTTCCTATTTTGGAGGGAAGTATAAAATCAAATCAAATATATTTTATTGTCAACATAGGTATTTACATTTAGGTCTTGTATTTGAAGTAGTCTGGTCTGCCATGCTGCGCCATTTTAGGTTTACAATATCTAGGTAAATGATTGCGAATGATGTCATTCTTGTCAGTTAACACAAATTTAACTATTTAATTATATTTAATGCTTATCTATAAAGTATCATCATCTAAAAATTCTGAAACAGTGTAAGAACTACTAATTTATAATTGTTCACAAAAAAACAAATATTTAAACTGACATATGCATCTGAAGAATTGGTTTTTGTTTGTTTGACTGAGCTAATCCCAGGAACCGCGGATCCAATACCAAATATGCATTCAGTATTTATCCATTTACCGAAGTAGGCGATAGGCTATATCGCTATACACCCTTGTGACGCAGACAGAGATGCGCGGGTCAGCTAGTGTTTCATACTTCTATTTTGAATTAAAAAAAATATAATTAAATAATTGTCGCTGACATTTTCTAACAAATTACACTCACACAGACACTATGTTGACATTTTAGCTTAATATAAAAGTCAAGGTCATCTGATTCTGTTTTATTTATTTCATTTTATTTCACTATGAAGTGGTGACCATCAAACGAGTTAAATATGATCTGTTACACTATGTATGTAGAAAACTAATAACTTTACAAAAAACGCCTACCTACATACCTAAAGGCATTAGTCTACAATACTTGGTTATTTCTTATTATACATGAAAATAAATTGGTTTCACGCTATTTATCTACAATAGGTATCTAGTAAATAATATCCAAGTTAAACTTTAAAATACGGCTTGGTGACGAAGGTTCAGTTATTAAATCATTAACTAATAATACTTATTGTTACGAAGAACGCCAAAACATAACATTGAGAAAATGTATTCGAGTTTCCCCCTGATTTTTTTCATTTTACATTCAAACCTAAAACGAGGCTTAGAAATATAGCTTCCTTTGCTACGAAAACAAGTGT
Source organism: Trilocha varians (assembly GCA_030269945.2). Lineage (NCBI taxonomy): Eukaryota > Metazoa > Arthropoda > Insecta > Lepidoptera > Bombycidae > Trilocha > Trilocha varians. The sequence continues at coordinate 5,082,300 of AP028259.1, forward strand.
CCCATAGCATCTGAAACAACAAAAACTATATTCACATAAAAACCAAACCTTATGGCGCATTGATGAAATCTCTTCACGTAATTTACTCACCGTGTAACCTTTTTTGGTTCCCAAAAATAATATTTTATAAAGTCGAACCGTTTGGTCCGTATCTTATTTTAATCTGGATATTTTTAAGTCGATAAATTTGGTTGTCACTGCACATGTGGTGGTGGTAGATAAGAGGTTCCAGTTTCCCCGCCCCCTCCTCGCCTCTGCATAAGCCGTCGTAAAATATTATCCTGCTTCAGACATTTATGGCCCGGTTTGAGATAGGTACCGTGGAATCATTTTTAAATATACCGATCTATATGCATACATTTTTTATGTGTGGCCTTTTAACATTATTATATTTTTCTTCGTGGAAGCTCTTCATGTACCGATATGTATTGATGATATGATATTGGATTTTTAGATAGCAATACCTACCTACTTAGGTTTTGCAGATAAATATTTTTTTAAAGTAAAGAGTAAATGAATTTGAATTTCTACTAGAAAACAATATACTTAGCTGAGCTGTGTGCTACTAAGAACTTTATGTATCTATCAACGCCGGATGATATTTCTATAATAGGTTCAATTTATTACAATATTATTTTCTATATTTTTTGTGATAATAAACTAACAATTCTATTTTCATGAATAATATTTACCGGAATAATACAGCATTACAAGAAACATACACAAAGCATTTTTACCTAATAATGCATATTTCTGTGAACCGTATTGGTATTTTATCTTATTACAGATACCTACTGCTTTTATCCCACAACTGTAATTTAAGGCGCAGTAAAAGCATTTAAACGATCAAGGTATTAATTTTATTCATAATAATGTAATAAATCAGTTCTTGTTAAACTGTATTATACTGAAATTATGTAAATCATATTTATGTATCCAGATTTTATATTTTTAACATTGTCGTGACCTTAGTCATCTGGCTCCATAAAGTTCTTAAAGCACGCCTAATTTTTACTGGCAACTTAAGAAACAGTTTTAAAAAGATCCATTCTGACGCGTCAAAAAAGCTGAAACATTGATTTATACGTACCGCCTTTAGAGATGCTTTTGAGGCAATGTTATGTGCTCACTCGCGTTTTTAATCCTTTTATTATTCGCAACTTTGTAACATAGCTAAGAGCAGTCACTTAACAGATATATGGCGTATTAAATCGCATAAAGAAAACACTGTTTTCAGAACAGTTTGAGTATAAAAGGGAGATGTAAGGGTGTCGTAACTCCGCGCATAAAGCTTTTGAATAGAAAGAATCTATCGCGGGAGAATTGTTAATAAAGATATAGAGCAATGTATTACGGGACATTAGTGACGTTTTATGACCTATATGATGGAGACGTGATGAATGCAACCCGGGATCCGAAAATTTTATATTGTTTTATAGAAATATAGGAATAATAAAAAAACGAAAATAGGGTGGCGAAACTTTTATTGGTGACTTGACAATGTATTTTACAATTGTGGTATAGCTGAGTCCTCTGATTTAGTGACCGTAAGTGAGATTTCTATAAGATCGCTCTATACAGCATGATTATATAAAGTGTTTAAGTTCTAAGAAAGTATAGAATTGTTTGATTTCCAAAAATGTATGACTGTCTAAATTGTGGGTCATAATTTACCCTGTAGGTATAGATGTTTAATATTTCCAGCAGAAACCTATTACATAGATTTGAATCACTTAATTTTTTTGTAGTCGATATACCGCATGCCTTAGGAAATCTACTTTTATTTATATCTATTGAGTATTTTTAATGTATATAATCACATATACATGCTTTATAATGGCGTTTTTGCTAATTGGCAAAATATTAAGTACTTTTCACATTTTCTTATTTTTATTAATTTCCATAGATTTTCAGCAACTTGATAAGCTACCGAAATAAATAATCCAGTGATGTTTCTTAGCGCCTATTTTAGTCTTGTTTATTTTCTTATTTCCATCCGCATCTGAATAATAATATATCATTTCCAGATTCACAATTGCAAAAATAATAATTCGAGTTTAGTGTTTTACGTAATATTTTTAAATTTCCTACATAGAAAATTAAATATCTAAATTCCAAAATGTTTGCTAAAGTTTGCAGCAATATCGAACTCAAGCATGTTTTAAAATATAATACAAAAACTTTTTAGTTAATGGATGCCAAGCAGGGTGGGACCAAGATTTATCTTTTACAAGATGGTGGGAACCCAACGCTCCACTTGACGTCGTGTATAGCAGACATTTCAAGTGGCTTATTTATTGAGATACGGTTACGGAAGTTTTTATATTATTTTGAACAGTAATCGCTGTTTTCCACTTACATTAGTTTTATATTTACGGGTAAGGTTATTCCAGTTTTGATATTATGTAAAAAATATATCACCTCATTGAATTAAGGTATAAGAAAAGTTCGATATGATTGACTAAGTGTTGGTAACGACACCTCTAAACCCATGCTTTGCAGAGGTTTTTAGACATCGCTAATTGAGGTATGCCGTATGCTCGTTCATATGGTAAAAACACCTACTCCGACTGATTTTATAACGTCGCTTTAAAACACAATCAATGTTTACAGTCAATTTAAATGACATAAAAATATGTTGGTTGTTCGGTAACACTTTAAATGCGAATAAAACACCATAGTGTATTACAGAACAATTTAAACTACGATAAAATCTTTGTGGTCTTTGTTTAACCATCAAATTTACAACGTGAAGCCCTTTAATTTGGAACAGACCGAAATCTTACTGAACGATTGACCTTAAACCTTAGATCGTCAATCCGACGACCGTTATACACCACTTATTGCCGCCATAAACTCATTAAGCCACATAACCGGCCAATCGAGCTTTCCAATCATGAAATTAAAATTACGTCCCCTTTATTGCCAGCCGTTACGAGCTGCGAAAAAAGGGGGCATAAATAAAAAAGGGGGAATAAATAACACACCTTCAAAGCTGCACGCGATGTGAACCCGAGAACGAAGTCGTAAATTATCCGCTTATAACCCCAACAGCCGATCAATACCGTTCATTAAGGAAAAATGTACATCGATATTTTTGGTTTCGGACTTTTGTGGTCTCGAAGCAATTTGAGGCACGTTTAACATCGCATAAATTATATCGTATCGCTTTTGATCATTTGGAAAGAGATAAATAGATTTTGTTTACACAAATTACGTTGTTGTTGCACGCTGCTTGTCTACATCTTCTTTGGTGTTTTTTTTTTATTTTTTTTTTTTATTGCCTTGTAGGCAGACGAGCTAACGGGCCACCTGATCGTAAGCGGTTACCGTTGCTCATGGACCTCTGCAATGTCAGCGGACACTGCGAGGCCGCTACCTACGGCCTACCTTTTAAGCTTTACGGCCCCCTGTTAAATTACTCTATGTATTTAGGTATAAATTCTAAGCGTTACTGCAGTGGAAACGATAAAATGCAATGCTGCATAAATTCTATACTAAATTAATTAAACTTCCACTGGATGTCACTTTTACATATAAATAAAACAGTCACACGCTTAGGTAACGAAAATAGTTTAAATCAATGCAGTATACTACCTACAAAAACTTCTTAAAAAATCGTCACTCTGGAATCTACTGTTAAAATAAAAAATAGAATTCGTCTGAAACTAAATTTAGCCGCATAATTCTGAGTGAAGGGCAGATGGCGGACGTTTGGGAACTCGGGAACCCTTCTTGGAGGGCTGTGCCCGGGCCGATCGATACAGCGTCTTCAACTTATACACAGTTATAGCTATAGGTACATTGTGTTTATTTTTATATGGAGATACTAGGACTACATTAATGTTACTTGAATTAATTATTAGTCACATGAAATGATTGAAACTTTGAGTTTGAAATAAAGTGGAATAGTATTATTTTCAATACAATAATATTTTCAAACCAATTATAGATAGAATTATCCAAATAAGAGTGTAACCTGTACATGCACTTATGTCGTTGAAAAATGCCTTCACGTATCTCATTTACAACAATTTGCACCACCCTTCCAGTCTCCCCACTCATAAAATCGACAAGAGAAACCTTTATCTTAAATTTAATGTTAATGACAAGTTTATGAGTCGCTCGAGAGTTAGCCAAGGGTTAATGATGAAGGGGAGATAAACATAGTTCTGCAGACACTCATCTTAAATTGAAATCACCAAAGCATGAATTATTCATATTTTCTTCGTACTTAAGTAGTCAAAGTGACTGAGACGATTTTAAAATATTAAAATTTGCATATTAAATAAAACTTAGTGAACGTGTTCTCAAAACAAAGGTCGTTGCCTTTCCGACAAACCTGCAGACCTTTTCAATCCAATTGTACCAATTAAGTCGAACAGTCGAAAGTGAAACTCACAAAACCGGGCCCCGATGGTTCCAGGCGTTTTTTTCTCAGTAGATTTACATATTTATTGGGGCACATTTTATGGAGGCAGCGAAAAAACCTCCGCTCGTTTAATGGACAAAAAGGGTGGCTCGGTGTATATTTATTTTGTCGCATCCTTTTTACGTGCGAAAGGACGTGGCTTGTGTATTTTTTCGGTACCGACTCGGCACATTTGGCGACGCACTTTGCATAAAAATATTGGATCGTAAACTCTATGCTGTTCCGTGGAATCGGGCATATGTGTCGTAAGAAAAATATTGAAATCACACTGAAATAACGTTTTATGAAGACAGATACGATGAGGTGATTGAGTTATGAATGCTTCATGTATCCTATTAATATATTATGATTGGAGGACACCTGCCGGGTGGTAAAACGAATTATTTATAAGGGACAGTAACCCTCTACTGACTTGAATAATTCAAACCGAAATTCGAATAGTTTCAAGAGTCTGTCGATCTTGCTCACTCTACAATACCAATCTTCGTAATACCTATGAGACCTATACTCTTGGCGATTAAACTTTAGTTTATTTTAGTCAAATTACTTATACATAATCGTCATTCCAAAAAATAATCAAGAACCTTCAAAAATTAATAAAAATCCGGAATAAGAGATTTAAGAACAAAACAACCGTGAAACTTGTTCGGAGTGACTACGAGCCCTCGCGTAAATTAATGACTCCGCTTCATAAATTACGCACTCACATTAAACCTGGTGCCTTCATCTGTAACATCGGTGCCCTTACAGAGACGGACTCGAATACTTATTACGTTTATTTATGTTTTACCAATAAAATACGAAATACTCATAGATATGAGATTACATAGTGATAGGAGAATGATGAAAAGATTTAGTTTGTCTTAGGTGCATTTTTAAAAGTGATAATTATCCGTATTGCGTTAAAGTACGTGGTTAAATTCAGCCTGAAATCCTTTATGTAGTAGATTAATAGAAATAATTAGGTACAATTTAAGATTTTCACTAATAAGTTTTTGTAAGGTCTACGTTTATAATTAGAAAGAAAGAAAGAAAAAGAAAATACATTTATTCAGCACTTAAAAGCTTACACACTGAATATAATAATATAAAATCGAGTACTACATTTAAAAATAAACAAAGTAAAAATTAAAACGATATGCTAAACGAAATAAAAAGAAAAAAACAAAGCAAAACAATCATCATCATCATCATTGTCAGCCTGTAGACGTCCACTGCTGGACATAGGCCTCCCCCAAGAATTTCCAATGCGACCGGTTGGTAGCGGCCAGCATCCAGCGTGCTCCTGCGATCTTAACAAGATCATCCGTCCACCTTGCAGCTGGTCGTCCCAAAACAGCAGTCGTAACAAAGCAAAACAATAATAATGATAAATTAAACTAAAACAGATGGATTAAGTGTGTGCAAGATGCTGAATGAGCGACCAGCTCAGCTAAATGCTGCAGCTACATAAAACTGCAGCACTGATTTTCAGCTGGACCCTACCTGTTATGCAAATATTTGTTCAGGTGTTTAAATTTAACAAACAAAATTTTCTTTCTTAGATATACAATCTCTTCTTTCTGTCTTCTGAAATGTAAAAAATAGGTTCGAAATCTTCTAAATGCTAAAATATTGGCAAAATTATATCCCTCGATGCATTCCCGTCTTGCTAGGTCATTAATTTATTTCATTTTATTCTTTGTCATTAATATTATTTACATATTCGTATTTTATTATCGTTTGCAAGAACATTTCATTTTCGTCGCTAATTTATGATTTGCATACCAGGTCATTACATGGTACTTTATTATTCTGAATCGTGGGTGGCCTGAATTTTTCAATTTAACAAAGTTCAAAACTTCTACACAAAAACTGCAAGTATTGGATGATATTGAATATTATCCGCCACAGATTAATACTTTTTATCTTCACACAGACATATCATAAATTAGTAATTAATGTATGTAACCTTAAGACACCCGGTAAATCATGTAACTTAAATCAAAGTATATATTAAGTTATAGTATCTTTTGCTTCAGGGTTGTGAAAATTATAATTAAATTGTGAGACTAAAAAATATTTGAATTCAAGTAATACATTAAATACTTAGCAAAAATGATCAATTGACTTAAAACGCTGTAGGTAGGTAAAATAAAATTTTAGGTAGAAAGCGTTGAAGGCAACGAAAGTTTTCGTGTATTTTAAAAGTAACTATAAATACAACACAACTATTTTAAGTATCTCCGTAGTTATCAACCCTACTTTAAAGTGTTATATGACAACATACCGAGTCGTAAACTTGTAATATTGTTGCTTGTAACTAAATCCACGGACCAAACTGTCGTTCCGCTTTATCTAAGTATTTGAAGAGCTAAGATGTCTACTATCTCGAGACTTTAAGGGCGATATGGCCCCAAAATGATAGGGTTACTTCGGATATATAGCCCTAATTTGTAATGCTGTAAAACCACTCTAAACAGCTTGTTTATCTGCATTGCTTTGTATGAGTAATGTATCGTTTTGTACATTTTTAAAAGGAGCTTTTAACATTCTGATTAATGATATTCTTCTAATAAAGTTAGGTCAAACTACAATTTACTTAATTCATTATTTGTGCTAACTCCAAATTATTTAGAAATTCTAGACATTATAATTTTAACCACTGCATTTTAACACCTACCATTATTACTTATACCTAGGTGTTAGGTATATAATTTAAGCGTTTCTGTTTCCAATAGGATAATTTAAACGCTTTAAGGCAATAACTTTTAAAAAAGTTATATACATTGGTGTTATGCTTCTAAATAGTATCTATATAAAATTAATTATCAGGGTGAAACCGAGGCTCTCGTTTTTCTTACAAGGGTTATAAGACTGTTTTTTCATAATAATAATATATGATACAAATTTATGGCATTTTTACAGCCAAAACATATCAGATTTACCTACCACATACTGAATCACACATCGCGCTCGTACATTAATAATAATTTATAGTCAGGCTAAAGTGTATGTATGTAGGTACATGTAACTATACTCGGACCACTCAACAAGATTAAAGTCCACGTAATAACTCCATGTTCATTAATCAGCGGATTAGATACTCGGATTATTTACGAGCAAATCTAAAACGTACGGAATATAATTTCATTAGGGGATTTTAGTGGGACCATGTTGTCACCCGCTGCGCCAGGGCAGCCACACCGACGTATTTCATTCAGCTGTCAAGCGCCGACCAATCACAGGCAAGGGACGCGAGCGCGATACAACTTTTAAAATGGTGGAGATAATTTCATTGTATATTATTTGTGACAGGTCGTTATTTCGAATTTTTATCGGTCGCTCTTTCAATATATTTAAAAAATATCTCGGATCGACGTTTACGAGTCAAGTTTCGAACCTATCTAGAGATATTTTTATAATATCACCGAACTGTATTCAAAGTCGACCCACTCAGCGCTTTATCTTTTATGTAGCATCGGGTAGCTAGCTATCTGTGTACATAAAGATTGCCGTTCTATATTTTCCCGGGTAAAGTCAACTACTAAAAACTTCCATAAAACAACAATTTCAAACAGGCCATTTCGTTCAGGAAAAACAGCATCCCGGCTGTGGGGACTCCACGGGAGGAGGAAGGCGAGAGGAGGGTCCAAAGTGAAGCCTGCCTGGTTTATGTCGCGGAATTACGACTTAGACGTTTCAAACAATAACTCTCTCCATAAATACGAGCCGATTCCTTCACGCGTCATAGCGCAGATGGTTTTTCCTTGGCTCAGCCGAATTTTGAATTGTTTATGGAGTTAGAATAAGAGACGCCATGGTTTGTTCTATTGCAATTTATAGAAAACCTATATAAAAATAATTACTTAAAAAGTTCATAACATCGTATGAACTTTACTTTCTCTGCTACTTTCTTCTAAAATAGTTGAGATCTCATTTCATCTTATCTAAAAAGATAATGAATTTTACTTTCAAATATTTAAATTAAGAATGTTTTTAACCAAAAATATTTTGTTCATTTCCAGCACTCAGAACAGCGGACTGGAAGCTCGCTTCTAATCTAGAAAACCTAATAAAACGAGCCGTAATAAAACCCCGCGTTTTCACGTTGCCCGTAAAAATATGATAACGTTCACGTAGGTAGGTACCTACATAGCGTCATCCCGAATAAAATGGCTGGTATATTTTTTAGATTAAAAGCGAAGGTCGTTGAACTAAATTAAGATAACACTGGTCATACTAATTAGACGGTTTCAAACAAAGAATTTTTAATGCGTACCTACATAATAAAAAATATTTCAAGAATACGCGCATCTGTGTTGTACAGTTGTAGATAAATGTTTTGGTAAGGGCAAAGCAATGTATGAAGCCAGTAATATTTTTACAACCTTATAATTAGTAGAACTATTATTTATATCCAGTACTATTCTGAACATCAAATACGTTTCCTACATAATGTTTATGCTAAAGTTTTATCATGTTTTCGTTGCTCATTTTTGATGTTATGAAAAGGGAGAGTGTAAAAATATTATTTGATTTTCATTTTAGTTGATCTACGTAGAAAATAATTGAATATTTGACCTTGCAAAAACTTTATAATTTGTAATAACTTTAATTTTTGTTTCAGTGCTATATATGTTTAGAAACGTATTACCTAAAAGAATAATTACCTAATTAGTTACCTATTAATTAAATACGAATAATTATATAATAACGAATTCATTTTATAATGATGGTCGAACAAGCAATAAGAGATACCTACCTACATAAGAGATACATATTTTACTGTACCTAAACTAAACTACAAATTGTATGTTACAAACGACGTTTCAAATTTTCCTATGCTTAATATTCATATTACAAAAACCAGTTTGTACCAAAATACATCAACATATTCTAGTGACAGGCACTTCAAACTTTTTGATATACCTAGGTGCATTCTGCAGGATGTCTGGTTGTAAGATCGTAAACAAGTTTTGCCTCTTCTAGCTAATGGAATTGTAGATTACACTTCAGATATAATGCTATAACGACTTGACTCCTCCTTAGATTTCATGGAATACCTAAATAATCATCATTAACTATCATCAGTAACATGAGTCTACTAAATTTTATATTATAAAACACATAATTGGTACTTTATGAAGAATGAAGAGTAGAATAAAACAATTCTCATTATAATACGTACCTAACACAAATAAATACAGACCTATATGCTGTAATTTTCAAAATAAAAATTTGTAATTTCAGCCAAAAAATATTTATTTGCTAGATATGTAAATATTACCTACCTGCTGTAATTACCAAAGTAAAAATTTGTATTTTCCCCCAAAAAATATATGTTTGCTAGATAGGTAAATATACACAATGTTTTACTTCTAATTATTATAATAATATCACATACCTCCGCGCTCTGCACTGTGAAGGCGCCTAGACTCCCCTCCATAAAGGTGGATTAATACAGCCAAAAGCCCAACTTACTTAATAAATATAAAAGCCTTCTCCGCCCGCGCTCGTAAACCGCCCACTGTGCTTCTCTAAGATTACTTATACCGTGACCAATACAATTGGACCCCTTGCTTTCATTATCTTTGCCAATTTCGAGAACTAAAAACGAAAGTTGGGAGATTCTGTTATTTTGGTTTTGCGATTATCAGCTCTATGTAGATTGCGCCGCTGCTTTCTCCAGATAAGGTTTTATAGGGGAATGGAAGAAAGGATAATGTTTTTCATTGATGTTAGGACGAATCGTTGGACGCTTGGTTCTGTAGTAAAATTGGATAATGGTTTTGTTTTATTTTGCATTGTAAAATTCGGACAGTTTGTTTTTATTAGTTTTTTTGCAAGCTATGTTAGTTTTCATAATTTCACATTCTGGTTTTATCCTGAAATGCGTCTTCAATTTCTCTTGCCTTACACTTAGCGAGTACTCAAAATGGAAAGTAGGTATATTATTTTTTATTCCTTCTTACATCTACTACATAATTTCTGTGCGGAAAAATGCAAGTTAGTTATAAACTTAGACTTCACTTTAAGTCATTTCGGAATCACCGCTGTGACAATAGATACCTAAATAGGAACAATGATGGTGAGACTGAGAAAGAAAATTCAGTAGGTACAATTGGGATGCTGTTTTTATTATCTAATAATATTTGTCTTATCAATAAATTTACCCAAGAATTTCATATTCCAGTCAGCAACAACTTCTAGGCAACAATAAAAAACCCGCCACGTGCCCACGCCTCAAGAAGTCTAATAGGGTGCTGTAAAATTAGTCAAATTAACGCAACATTGTTACCGATTAGCGCCGACGAACTAATTGATGCCATCGAACGTTCAATAGTTTTGATAACATTCCACGTCAATTTATATTCGAGTGAATACTTGCTCATTAGGGACGCTGTTTGTTCAAGATTCTTGTTGTTACTGGCAGCGGCAAACGGGTTAATGCCGCGCCGCCCATGACTTGTCGCTTCTGTTATTTCACAAGAATAACCATATCTATGCTTAATACGTGAATTTTATCAAACTTAACTTTAGACTTCATTTTGAACTTAGTGTTAATAGAAAGACAGGTCATTCTTTGTTGTAGGTAAAATAAGTGCGAAGTAACTAAATTAAGCTACTAAATGTACCTAGAGCTATATTAATTACCATAGGTCTACATTTACAGGCAAAAAACTTCAGAATGAGACAGGGTTATAATAAAAAACTCGTAGATGTTCGACATTTTTTGGACGAAAATGTTCATCATATCACTCTTAGTAGTAGAGGAGCCCAAGCGGGGATTCCGGGATTTACTACAGCGCGGCAGATTAATATACAGGGGGTAGCTTGTACCCGGTTAAGTACCTCCACAAAACATGAGGCCCATATCTAAGGCCGCCCGTGAAGGATACAGGATCAGATTAGTAAAAAAAAATTGACGATCAGAAATTCTCGAGCGCGTCAGATTAAGGTAGGGTGAGTTAATTACATCCTAAAAAGTGTATATTCCAATAATCTGACAATTTGAGAGTGACGTAATAAAAGGAGAGGGCAACAAAGTTGTAAAAAAAAAACGTCATCTCGACATTCTCGAGCGTAGCTAAATTTTTTTTTATTTTGAAGGAAATAATTCAAGAATAATAAAAAATATATAATCTGACGATTTCCGCAAGCCGAAATAACAAAAATCTTATATATAAAAATGAATTGCTGTTCGTTAGTCTCGCTAAAACTCGAGAACGACTGAACCGATTTGGCTTATTTTAATCTTGAAATATTCGTAGAAGTCCAGAGAAGGTTTAAACGGTAAGAAAATTTCCTAATGTGACGCAGACGAAGTTGTGTGGGCCAGCTAGTTCGTCGATAAAGTTAAATGCGTGCAGCTGCGTGATGCCTACATTTCCTTCTCCGCGTTTCTATTCCTCTCTCACTCTTTCTCTATCTATGACTCTTACTCCGTCACCACTCTGGTTTCTGTTGCCATGACGCCATCACAGCTGATCATAAAGATTCGTTCGTGGCATATTGTTTACAACGTAATTCCAACGTTTTGGCTTTTTTTGCTATTTTAATAAGATTTGTGTGATTCAAGTATTTAATATGAGTGATATTAATTTGAAATGTGTATTTTGTGGTGAAAGTACTTTACAAAAAACAATTAATTTTACGGTAGAAACATTAAAAAGCATACACTTATTTATTTGCATGCTATTTCCTGAGCTTTTTAATTAATTAAGTTCAATGATTTAAAAAATAAGAATTTTTTTTTTGTAACTAGTTTTTTTGGAATAACTTTTAACCGACTTTATCGATTAACTTCAAAAACTAATCCGCCTTTGAGCTTGAAAAACCACGTCGATCGCTTTCAAGCTGTTCGTTCGAGAGATATCGTGAACGATAGAAACCCGAAAAGGTTTTTTCGTCGACCCGAAATTTGTGAGTCGATCAAAATTACTTATGAGGATGATAAAACTGCATCGAATGGTGCCAACCGCGTTAAAATTGGTTGATCCATTCGAAAGTTATTGCAGTTTGAAAATTCCAAAAATAGTGTTCTATGAAACTTCTATCAGACTTTCGAGCTGGGAGAGCTCAAATGCATAGAAATATTATTTCTTTGAACTCAGGAATGGAATTAGCGGGAAGTTGCAGGGATGGCTATAAAGTGAACCGTTTTTCTAATTTTTTTTTTGTCAGATCAGGCGAATCCCTCTAGATAATCGTCAGATTATGGGACAGTACGTTTAAAACATAAAGATGAACCATATATATCTTAATCTGACGCGCTTGAGTATTTCAAAATGGCGATTTTTTTTTGCACATTATGAAAATAGCCGCGAGTTTGCGTCCCATCGAAATCGTCAGATTAATGAATGAGAGCTTTTTTTTGGTGTACTTAACACTCCCTTAGAAAATCTGACGCGCTCGAATTTTTTTTTTTTTTTTTTCATTTTCAACCTTTAAATACAACCACCCGCATCACGCAAACGATCAGATTAACATACGTACGTTATTAAAAATACGTAGGGCATTGATGCTATCAATATCTGACGCGCTCGAGGATGTCCATGCAACAGTTTTTTTTTACATATTTAAAAATCTATAGCCCCTTTCCCCACCGATGTAAAGGTATATGTCATATAACATTTTTTTCTTCTTATCATCTAAGCTTTGCATCCCAATAGGTCTCTTCAACGCTCGAGTAAATCCCCATTTAGCATCGTCGCCTCCTCTACTATAGAGGCATAGAATTGTTAATTATGTTAAAAATGGTTAAAAATTTCAAAATGCATCTAAAAATAAAAATTTATTGGGTCTCACCCTCTACATTGTGCTCCTCGTTTCACAGTCGTGACCTCGACCTGACATCTCTCCTTTATTAATAAATACCCTCTATTTAGTTCCGTCCTCATTGACATTTACTCATAAATAACTCCAAATTGCATGTTTTAAAAACGTTGAGAAATAAAACAATTTTTGCAGGGTTAATTGCAATACAGATAACGTTGAGATCTCCTCAATTTTATTTAAAAGGGTTTCCTTGTACATACTCCCATCATAATTTATATCTTCGACTTCAACGAGTTCGTATTATATTTTTGCAAATCTTTTTTTCTTTTGCAGGCTTGCATCGCCGAGGCTTTAAGACTCGACACACGTTGTACAAAGTTGCATGTAATTTATGACTGGGCAGTTTATGGGCTAAGTTCGCACATGCGCCGCCGAGTCGACCCAACTTGTATAGAAGCCATAAATATTAGCTAACCCCTTCCAAAGGGTCAGGTATGTTTTCACTGCGCCATTTCCAGACGCTAAGTTTTAATGAAAATGCAAACTCATTTAATAACGCAGAAAACACGTTACTTGCCATAAAATATTAAGCTTTTACTAACATTGCTACACCTATAATACCTACTGAATTCCAAAAATTTCTCACTAAAAGTGTCATCGAATACCAACCATAACAAGCGATGCCCGCTCAAAAACGATTATTTCAATTAATAAAACATTTTACGCCTACTTAAAGCAACTTAGTAGTAGAGAAATCACCATAAAAATAACACTTAATTTTAGCTCGCAATTACGAGGCCATTAAAGGGCGGCTGCCTGAGGTTCGACATCGCCATTACATTACTTTACCTCCACACTTACCATACTCACATACTAACTGGTCTATGATACGTTCGCTTGCGCCGATGGGATCGTAAAAGATCGAACGCGTTTAAACGAAAAAGAATGCTTTTGCGGCGTGCACTATGCTATATTACGAGACTGGGAAATTAGTTTTGCTTAATTCATTAACCTTTTAACAAAATAATATTGCTTAAGACTAAACTTGAAGTTTTTACTTAGGTTTTCTTTGAAAAACACATGAAAAATACGCTGTTTTCTACCTATGAGTCTAGATCATCGATTTTGGTAGGTATGTTTGAACGAAGGTCTTGATGCACAATGTTTATGTAAAATTCAAATCTTATTATATTTAACTGGATGTTTTCAATTTCTTTGTTCTGTTACAATTTTGTGACGTCATCTCAGATCCGTCTCGCAGTTTATAAAATGAAGCATATGTTCCATAATACACTATCCACATTTGAGAATCACATGTTACAGAAGGAAGATTTTTTGTACAATAAATCAAGTAGATTTATAAACAATAAAGCTAAGATTACACAGTTTTCATTATAGGTGTCTACATATATGTTTAGATGGGTAGGTATTGATTTTTTTCTAATCTGTGGAGATTAAAAACATTACGCCAAACTAATTGTAAGTGCATATTAGCATATTTTTAAACACAATACTAAATAGTATAATTTATATCTAAATATACCTAATATGTATTTACCTACACTAGACATAATATTCTTATCCATGAAATTTAATGCACATGTATACCACCAAGTATCATTTTCCCTATCTATTAGAATGAGAAGTGATCTTGTTAATCAAGTCAACGAGCCCGCATCATCTTTATAGTTTAGATAATGATAATCACCTAACAGGCATGATGGTTTAATCATTCTTTATAATTAAACACACGTGTTACATGTATTTAGCCTGAAATTTAGTATGGGAGCTTATTTCTTTTTAAATTTTTGATTCATTAACATAAAAATGAGAAGAAGGGCAGATAAATGTTATTTGAATGAGATTGCATAAGTTTTGTAATTTTATTTTATCGTTTTTTCTCAGCTTTATTTTAGAATCGAATAGCTTTTTAGTACCTACAATCAATCTTAAAAAATTTGCAAGCTACATTAGTTTTACACATACATATTCTAGGCTTTTGGCTTTGTAAGCCTATCAACTATAATATATTCGGTTTAAAGAAATGTATTTCTCAAAAGAATACAATTCACTTACATGAGAAAAATAAAATATTCACTAACACAATTTTGTTCGTTCTAGCAAATATGCGAAAACAATAACAATAAATTATCACATGTATCCAATTTACAAACTAACAAAAACATAATCACAATAAATTAGTTTAAAGCCTTTTGTGCTTATATTTTAATTACTACAAGTCACTGTAATTCTCTTTACCTAGTGTACAATAAAGTATTAAAATATTAAATATTAATATTAAGTTTAAGACTTTAAACTTCAAACTACTACTTTAAGAATACAAAGAAAGCAATTCTTGCTGCAAAACTTAACTTACTTAAGTAAAAAAAATGAGAAAGAACTATAATATATTATTTTAACTTACGCCTATTTTAACTATCAAAATAGTTACATAACAAATTAAATTGTAAAGTGAATTGTAAAATATATAAAAAACGTAAGATTAAAAACGTGTTGAGCATTCTAATTTAAAAAACCATTTACATTTAGATACACTTGAGCGCGCAATTTAGAAGGGTATTCAAGATTAAATTTTTCGTTCCCCCCTTCCCTTCTTTAAACGATAGTTAAACAGTTTCACAATTTATTGACTATAAATTAGAGAATAAACAAGTACCTAATATTTAATTTTGTTTATAAATTCTTTACAGATGTGAACATTTTTGTAAAAAAACAAATTAACACCTACCATATAATTATTACTAGGATTTCGAATTGAAATAGTAGTTATAGTCAACAAGATATCGAATTCAAGAATTAAGAGAAGAACTACAGTCGTTCAAATTTCATAACTCTCCCACATTATCTTAATGCATCAAGCGAAGAATAATACCTAAAACTAATAAAACAAATCCTCTTATTCGTCTAATAAATGAAAGCGCTTAAAACTAAAGTTATACGGAGCGTACCCACCCCTCAGTGGAAGCACTCAAGTGAAATTTCCTGCACGTCGAGTTGACACAAAGTTTACTGCCGTCGTTATCGAGGCAGTTACTTTTCGTTATTTGATCGCATTAGGGGTGCATTTGGCAGGTGACTATACATACTTAGGTACTTATATAATATCTCAAAGGTTTTATTATTAGCCTTTAGAGATTTTGCGTCGGTATGAGCGATAGTGATGTAGATAGAAGAGTAGGTGTACGGATGCAATGTACCGTATGTTGGTACTGTTTTTTTTAATGTTGGCTAAAATAAGAGTATTCAAAGAATTTTTACACTAACGGTCACTAACCGATCTATCTGTAGCAGTTTTACTATGACTATAAGGTACTACTTCTAATCTTGTTAATGTTCACTTCCTAAGTTACTTCATAAAGATAAACTTTTTAGCCATTACCTAACAGTAAATTGAAATTCTTAAACATTTCCCTCGACCGGGATACAGGTACTCTAGATACTCTACTTACATAATGTAAAAAATAAGAACTAAAAGTACGTCACCTAATAAAAAATAACTGTCCTGACTATAATCAATACCTACTGTGTTTTTCAGGTTTGTCCAGCAGAAAGAATAGTCAGCAGAACTCAAAAGAGACCGCCAATTGTTTTCAAGATTTCCGCAACAATCGAAAGCACCCTCTTTTGTTAAACATTCAACCATAACTCTTGTCTAATTCCATTACACCCCAGTCTTCCATCTCTTTCTTACTTTAAAAATAAAGTATTTCTCTCTCGCTCTAACTTTGTAGTAAAACATGGCGGATGCTGTGCGCTCGACGGAGTGGGGTGACAGGATTTCCGGAGGGTGAGATAAGGGTGGCGAACTTCGGGAGTGAAATGAAGCGGATTTTGGGGAAAAAAAGGAAGAGATCGATAACAATAAATAGTGATGAATGTTAGAAGACTGTTTTTCCTCATTTCAATCTATATTTTTCTATTAAATAAAGTATGTACTAGGGACCTACCGGTTATAATTATGAGATACGATTATTATCGTATTTGCTGTGGCATACTTTGATTAATTACTTTTAATTAAACCCAAGTGCCTATCTATTGTGTATTTATTTACTTCGATTTTTATTTTAAATTATAGGTATTATAATGCAGCAGTAATGTATATCCTATAGAGTCTCTATGAACCATAGTTGATAGGTCGATCTTAAACTTTTCTAAGTGTATTCTAAAAAGGTGTCAAACTATTCCGAAATAGACTCAAGCATCAGAAAATAGATTAGGTTATGAACCACTTTAGTTACAGAGAAAAGTTCCTTGACATTCCTAAAATACTTCAGTTTATTCATTACTATTAATTTTAATAACTGTAGTGACTAGAACAAGAGGGAACCCCTACTCTCAGTTCCATTAATCCGTTGATTGGTGAACACTAAGGGAGATTTAACGAGTGCATTCAGTTTAGTAATTATACCTCTCCGCTGGCCACCGGGTTACGACTTGGATTTATAGGTGCACGTAATGGATTCAGCGGTACTATCTTCCAACTAATATTTTAATATGATGGAGTACCATGTGCCTCCATCATGTAGTAAAATGGAGCTATGTATGCAAAGGATGATTAATTTAAGAAAATCTTTTATGGTGTTTAGTGGCGTCGTAGCAGAAATCTCCGTGTGATATTCCTCTCAGAACTGTTCACTGTCGCTATGAACTGGGGGAGCGTTTCTCTTTATTTTTTGAGTGCATCGTAGTCATCACTCATTAAATATTTTTTTTTTAATTTTGGTATATTTGTCAAATACCCAAAAAGGTAGACTTATATGTAGTGTTGTGTAGATTTAAGTTCACGGTATCCCGCAACATAGGTATTAGCGAGGATCACAGTTAAACCGAATGCTACGAGTGCTATGACTTATTTTTCTTTAATTGATGCAATAAATAAATTAAAATATGGAAGTCATTTTATTTTCTGAGAACCCTACAGTAAAAATAATACTTTTTACTTTACAATAACCAAAATTTAAATAATAAGTTAAGTAACCTACATAAATATGTAGCAACCTAGCATTATTTACCTGTACCTAGGTAAATCTACACATTAAAAGTAGGTACAGCTTATGCCGTCTATTATTTTCCACGTACCTGCCTACGCTGTGGTTGTACCTAGAAAATGTACGTCAAATAGCCGTAACAAACAAAATAAAATGTTATCATCATTGAACACAAGCATTCAACGGACACCCCAACAATTTAGACTACGCACTTCAACAAATAAAGGGACCTAATACTTTACAACGACCATATGACACGTTCCACGTCTGTTTTATTGATGCTTAATTTTAAGAAGAACCTACCTATATTGTGTAGGTACTACAGTACCTATAGGTATTTCTAAATGGCTTCTTAGCTACCTTATACTACCTCGATATTATTTTGTAGAAAAAGGAAAAACCCTCACATGCATCGTCCCCTAATTAGATAATGTACTGTTGTTTCCTTAAATAAATAAATAAATAATTCTTAATATATTTTATTTTACATCTTAAGTACCTAATAATTGACAACCAATCCATTAGGTAGGTATACCTACATAGTACCTAATTGTAGAAACTACGAAGACATAGAATAGCTGCTTGCATCATAATAATATATTCCCATGCAATCCACGGTAAAGACCTATTTCATATTCAAACGAAGTTTTATATAAACATTAGGAACCTACCTTTAACTACTTAAAAAAAAAACGAGCAGCTAGACACTTCGCAACAGCGGCGAAGCGACATTTCCTACTTATTTACCTATCTCTAATTGAATAGGCAAGTAGAAATATAAGAATTATTTACCTATAAAAGGTATTATGTACTTCAGTATAATGTCGATACCTACTTACCTAACGTGTTTCCAAATGAACCTTTAGGTACTTTTATTTTAATAGCTAAGTTCGCCTTTCGAAAATACTAAGGTAAAAGCTTAGAATAATAATACTCAAAGGTTAGGTTTAGGTAGATACCTAGTCATTTCATCGAAAGATCAAACTTTAGTCGTATCCTTGCCTTTCTTGTGATGCACATGCTCGTTTCTGTATATTCATTTATTCACTTATTTTTTACATTCTATTTTTAAAAATAAATTTACAAGAAAATAAAATTTAAAAATACGCCTTTATTTATTAAGGCCCTACATTCTGCTTGTTCAATAAATTATTCACACAACTTATTCAAATGCTGAGGGAAAGCGACATCTAGTTTTAACGTGTTGCACTGCTAACTTACTTACTACAGTGACATCTGTTGATAAAATTCTGCAACACATGATGGAATGTTTGCAGCCACGTTTTCAACAAATATTTCTAGAACAACGCCATCTATATATCTGATACAAAACTAAATTGTCCAAGTGTGGAGCTTGAGTTTTCCGTCGTACCGTGACTTTATTTTATTTTTTTGGTACATATTTCTTTCATTTATGAAAACATTGGTTCAGATTGTATATATATTATATATTTTAATATCAATTTTAAACTAATCAAAACAACTCAAAAAGATCAAGAACTACGTAAAGTTAAATTACTGCCATCTGTTGACAATTTTATGAAACTCTTGCCTGTTTTGTTTCGACGTCCTCGTCCAAATAAGTGGCCGAATTAGTGCGTCGTGCCGCCTCGCAACCGCGTATTTATCAGTGAGACAATTTTTTTTTTTTTTAAATTTAAGATCCGACATATACCTACATTTTGATTGTTTTATTTTTTGTGTCATTTTTGTTTTATTTTTTCCTTTTGTGACGTCACTGCCAGTTGAGGCTGAAAAGCGCGCTCGGTGTGTCTGTGGGTTATCTCCAGCTACACCCAGCATTAAGCTGAGACTCGTTTGGTTTGTGATGGAAACCTTTATATTGTATTATTATTTTTTTTATATATTGTTTGTTCTGTTTCTATCACAAATAAATAAATGTCTATGTCTAATGTCTATGTCTAATGGTAACTAATTTTCTGTTCTTACATTTCGTATAATCTGTTTATTAAGATAAAAGTCTTTCTTTCTTATCATAAACTAAATTAGTTAAGACACATAGATAAGTTTACCTATAAGTTTCCATTAAAGCTTGACCCCAATAGAATTCGAAAGCTAAATATAAAAATTTCGATGTTTTAGGGCGGTTCGATTCCCAAATATCCCATATGTGTCCAACAATTTCCTGTCAAGAAAGACTTCATAAACAAAAAAACAAACGATTTACAACAAAGCAACCTATAAACATTGTAACCAGTGAAGCCATTCAGTGGTTTGAAATGGTGATTATGACTGTTATTATCAAACAAAAGCCTTACCAAAAGGATTGTCCTTGTAACCAAGGTCCATATTCAGCAGTATTTGATCAGCAAAATTTAAGATAGAGTTTTAATTTTGTTTTATGATCAGTTATTTTGTATAAGTGTACCTTAAAAAGTAACTAACCTACCGACTTAACATATTATTATTATCTAACTAAAACATTTATAGGTCAATTTCACCAAGATGATGAATGTTACCTAGATACCTACTTTGTTTTTTTTTTGACGTGAGGAAATCGCCGAACTTCCACTCGCCCCGCAAGTGGGGTATGTGGGGGTTGAACCGCACTAAAACCTCTCGCCAATCACGCTCTACATACGATGATGTAGAGGTGACAGGACGCGTTCACGATTGTCGCTCAGGTATCGCCCCGTCACCCCTCCTAGTTACCTACTAGTTTTCTTATATGTAGGGTAGACTGGGTACGAGATGTGGATGGTAACGATGAAAATCAAGGAATGGGATATAAGACCCACAATGTTTACCCGAGAACAAAAGCGCGAGTTATTTTGGCCTAGCTATAATCCTAAAGGATGTGATGAAATTGACATAATATGAACTAACCGTCAAGTACAACTTATCACGACCTCGGGCTTGGGATGACAATGAAGAATGAAGAATGGGCTGGAAGAAAAACATGATATTTTATTATAGGTATTTTGTATTATTTGCTTGTGTTTCAATTGATCCCACGTACTGTTTCAACCCATTGGGACGGTTGAAATAAATACCATTTTTGTTTAAATATGATTTTATACAGAAAATACTAAACAATAATCTCAAATAACATTGCGCGAAGTAGACTAGAATACCTATAGTGTCTTTAACTTAATATATTTACACCATCATCTTCAGTAGGTACAAATTCCAAAGTTACTGACGATAAACGCTAAAATGTTTCAACCGTATCCAGTCTACCCTACTTAGTAGCTAATACCTACTTACTTACCTATCTATACAAGATATTTGACAAGAGAATCGAATAGACTTGAGTAGAGAGTAAGTAGGTACAGTAAAATAATGAGTCTATTGCCCTAAAAGGTAAACTACAGGTCGGAAAAAGGTAAACTAGATAAAAGGCTTACTTGATTTTGACTAAATGGACAATGTTGTTTTTAAACAACAAACTAAACATCACCGATAAAATTAAGCTTCTTTTAAGTTATAAACTTATTCAGACACTCGCGGCTTTCTATAATATTCTTTTAAGTTTTTTGTTAATTTTGACAGCTAGTTCTTATTTCTGAACGAATTTTGTATTTAAAAAAAATAATAGTAAATTCATGTCTAGTTTTTTTAACTCATTTTTCCTAGACAGTAATACATGTCCATTACACAAATATATTTTTTAAAACGTGGAACAAAAATCGTCCATTTAAGGGTTAACTGTTTTCTTTTTTTTCGTCTATCAACTACCTATTTCTCTATGGGTAAAACAGTAAGTACCTACCTACTAGTACCTACGTATTATTTATTTAAGTACTCAATTCCTAAAGCAGCATTCTCACAGAGCGTCTAAATACGCCCCTGTATCCACTATAAACATTTACAACCCTTGCACAATACCTACGTAATCGCACCTTTACATTTTATACAATAGTGTTGTAATTGCATCTAAGATCGTATTTAAATAAACACAACAGTCACGTTTCAGGTTTGATACACGACGAACATTCGTCTAAAATATTATAAAATAAAGTGTTAAAGTATTAGAAAATAGTAAGAACATTTTTATGAAAACCTTGATCGTCTATTGTTAATTGAATACAAGTGTTAAGTGCTCAAATTACCGAATTTATTCCTGGATGTGATTATGTGAAATGATAACCTAATTAAATGATATAAACTGCATCAATACGTGGTTATAAACATCGCAGTGCAGTTTTAAGTTAAGAGTGATTGTTTTATTGATTTAAGGCATTCATGGAGGTAAGCAGTAATATGGTAATACTTATTCATTAAAATGTAAAATCACAGATTATCCACCATTAGTAGGTAGATAATTTATGACTCAAAATATCTAAGTAAATATTGATTACTTATTTAAAATTCCGTAACTTTAATTTGATTATAAAAAGACTTAGACTAAAAATAACCTACCTACTTTAAGAATACTCTCACCCAATCACAATCCGCAATTTATCAAACTGTCACTATGAAATGTCACTTTTTGTGTCGGCCATTTTGGAAATAGTAACATTATTGGCGCATGCGTACTTCGACAAAAGAAAGTATAAAATGATCGGCGAATGGGGACGTGGATTTACAGCCGCCATTGCGAAAAGGGCGGGAACTACTGTCAAAACTTTCGAATTCAACTGCAGGATAATACAATTAATATTTATAGAATGGATATAGAATGTTTAATCCATATTTAAGTAGGTATTAGGTATAAAGATCTTATTCGTATTAAACTTTAGGAATTCACATTTCCAATTAAGTAAGTAGAAAGCAAAAACTCTTTGGAAATTTAGAGTTAAATCAAGCAGGTAAATTTCATTAAAAATAGGTAATATAAGGTATAAAGTTTGCATTTTTCAAACGTTCGACTGTCATGTTAGCTGTGTGGCATGTTGCGCCATCCTGTTGAAACCAAATGTCGTCCATGTCATACTCTTCAACTTTTGGAAACAAAAATTCGTTGAGCATGGCACGGTAACGCTCGCCATTGACCGTAACGGCGGCTCCTTGCTCATTTTCCAATGATGCCGCCGGACCAAAACCCACACCAAACCGTAACTCTTTGTGGGTGCATTGGCTTCTCAATGGTGACGTGTGGATTTTCCGACCTCCAGATGCGACAATTTTGCTTATTGACATAGCCTCCGAGGTGAAAATGGGCTTCATCTGACACACACACACATTTCTTACAGTTTGGACTGAAGACTCACCACTTTGGAAGTAACTTTTCAATATTTCCCAATTTTGTTCAAGCGTATAGCGTCTCATTTCGTAAATGTCAAACCTTTAACTAAATTATGAACACAAATTGAATGACATTTGACCTGTCATTCTCTAAATAAACAGTAGTTCAAAATGCAAACGTTAGATCGCCCACCATATATTATACCATTTGTTTTAGGTATACCTATTATCGAGCATTGTGTTGACCTTAGGAATTTCTTAGTAGATATAAGGTAGGTACTTACCTACAGAGAAAAATGAATTCCTAAAACAAATCATGGATGACATGATACCTATATCCGATGGTCTCTACTTTGGAGAAAAAGAAAATGATAGTCCATCTATTCCACGGAAAACTCTATTTAGAACAACCAATAGATATAAAACGTCTACAAATTACTTCGAAGTTGATTGAACTATTGTTGTGAACAACGCAAAACTTCTTGCTTTAAGAGTGTTTTCAAACACCAATCTGATTTAAGTGTGATCTAAGTACCGCTTCCAACTAGGATGAGGTTCAATATTTTGCTAACTGTTGGGGTAAAATTTATTCAAGCGTAAAATCGTTGACCTTCTATAATACGTTTCAAAAGTTTATTTTTAAGTTTACATTTAAAATAAAGTATCGTCTTTGTGCACACAAAAGTAATACCTATAGGTATAATAACAATAAGATAACCTTCCAAACAAGAACAAAAATGAAAAACGGAGAAGGATCCTCCTTTGAATTTGTAAGTCTCAACAAACATTTCAAGTGTCAAGGGTTACCTCTTCTTCAAATTTGATTAATTTGCATGTAAGATTGTGGCCTGAATAACAGCCCCTCGTTAGCCTGGCATTGTAGAGATTTATGAGCGACGGTGACCGCTTACCATCAGGTTGGCCGAAGGCTCGTTTATCTATCTTGAAATAAAAAAAAAATTCTTTCTTTCTTTCTTTTTTTTACATTTGCAATTCAAAAGTACCTAACCAGACGTACTTAGATACAATAAAAGTACCTAGGTCGTCTCGTACAAAGTTAGTTCGGAAATTCAAATGTTAGTTCAACAAGTATAAATATTGTACCGGCCAATCTATCTACTACCTAGTTTACTTTTACCAATACTGAAAAATTTCCTATTCCTAGGAGTTTGCTGAAAAGTACTCAACGCACACAAGTACAAATCACCTTGTTTAGGAACTAAACGGGATGATGCTAGCCAAAAAAGTCACGACGTACATTTTTAATAATATTTCGTGCCAATTTTATTATTAGGACATTATGTAAACCAAAAAAATATTTTCAGAATAACTTACATAGATTATTGTTATATTTATTAACAACAGTACAATTGTATGTTTCGTACTATCTATGTTTCGTTATTCATCCAGAACACTGCCATTTTAATGTGCTTAGCTAGAGGTATCTTCCCTCCCCATTAATAAAATGGTAAACTCATCTGTCGAAAAAGGCGTCTTTCCTTTATTACGGATTAGACAAAGTTCCACGAGATCGTAATACGTAAAGGAATACCTAACGCAAGTTTATGTGCGCACACTTTTTATCGTGGCCGACGATATGGCTTTTTTATTTTTATTACGAACGTGCCCATCTGCAGTCGTCTACTTCAATTATTTATAATGCTCTATAAAACCGTACATCTAATATCTACCTACTGTTTATTTAGAGATGTATCTAAAAGAACATGTCTTAGGATTAAGTACCTACATTCTGCAATATCTTAGATGGTATTGATTATTGAATTCGCTCTATTGCAAATTATTTGATTGGATAGACTTATGTAAACTCAGATCTGACTTAGTAACTTGGTAGGGACAACAGTCACTCATAATTACTGTTCTTACATTAAGTAGTTATACACGTTAAAAAAATGAACGTGGTACAAGTAGACGCCATTGAGGATAAGTAATCGATTCTATAAAATCGATCGCATTATTTACGATAATATTGCTGCGCCCATCAGAAAACACGGGTTCATCAACAAGTAAAAAGTGAAGAGACCAATCGTTTTACAAGAATTTCGCATGTTTCGTTTCACTAATTAAGTCTTGCTTTAATATTTTAAATGTCGTATAGCACTAGGTATCAACCATCACACCTTTTAATACCTTATTATTTTACCCTGTATGCCTATTTTCTGATATTGTTATTACAGTAGTAGGTACCTATTAGTTTGAACTTTATATGTTACCTACCTATTCAAGAAGTAAAAATGGATTCAAGCACCACGGATTTTGTCCCTATAGAAAAAAAACGGAATTTTGAATATCGGAGCTTTTACCTACTACCCCAATACCTATTAGTTATTATAATCTAACTACTCAATAAATGTCAATTTTATAAGCAATAGTGTAGTTGTGAAAAGAACGACGATCGATCTAGGTGTGTACCTATACATTTTTATTTATACTATTTCGTTTTAAAACCTATATAGATACAGGTACATCTAAACCGTATCGTAATTCGTAACCTAACCTATCGTAATTTATCATATTGTTTTATTAGTTTTTAGTATTCTTATACTTCTTAAGCAATTTTCCCATGAAATGTATTCAACTCTCTACATTATTGATCCATTTCATTCATGCATTGTAAACGGGTTCAGTTTCCAGCAGACCAATGCAATTATTGTATATCTATAGTATTCCTTGGTACATACAATAAATTACTCCCCCAAAGCCGTAGTGTGTATATAGGGATATTCATCTGACATTTTCCCATTACGGCACCCCAAGTTTCCGCAAATTATAATTGAGCTCAAATAAAACCAACCGGTATAAAACTTGCACGAGGGGTTCTGAAATTTTGATGGGAAAATATCGATCTACCGTACTGATTAGTTCTGGACTTTATACTGCCCGTAAAATGTGCGTAAGACTAATTTCAGATTTATGATGTCGTAAATCAAGTCTGTTGAACTTTGTTGTGACTTGTGACACAGCATGCCCGGATAGTTTATATACAATCGGTTTTTTATTAGTTACATGGGAAGATCTTGGTCTAACGCCAGTACCATCCAAAGTAGCTATTATAGTGTTAAGTGATTTGGTACTCTAGAACGTGATATTTCTGAGGAAAATCAACAACAAGGTTACTGACAATTCGAATACATACTTATTGAGGTAGTTTTAATAAGCAAGAGATTAAATTCTTCACCTGAGGAATATGGAATTGATTTCTAAGATAAGATACTTTAATATATTTTCTGTTGAAAGAAATAAAATCAAGAGCTAAAGGTATATAGCGAATTTGCGTGGGTCTTACTACTTACTTAGCGGATTTAGAAAAGTCTTAAGAAAAACTTTCAATTTGGTTTGAATGTTTTTCGTTTCTTACTTCGGTAAACGCGTTAGATTGTGTAGGTAATAATTTACAGCTATGGGATCTTAATTTCCTTTAACTTGTGCTTACATCGCTTAATATTTTTAATTTTTATTACCGATAATTTTGTTAGTTGGTGAAGATGTCATATGAGTATACTCGTTCATCGATCGTTCGACATTTTGCTTTGCCAGTTCTTCTCAGGACTGTGGCTATAATTATTATTTTTTGTGTCCGAACTGGTGGTAGCTTTTAACTTTTGACGTCAACAAGAATGAGTACGTCATCAATGTTGAAAATAAAGTATTTCATTTCGTACGGAGAGATTTCAGGTCTCTGTGCATACCGTACCGTCTGTCTTTATGAATACTCTTAGGAACTCTTCCAAATGATTCCGCCTCCTCCCTTCTCCTATCACACCACACGTAGGGCCAGAGTTCATTGCTTCTACTTGGATCTTTTTGGTCTGGTACCATCATCTGGTTCATTTGGAATGAACTCCGGTTCTCGGTGTTCCCGGAGCACGATGGTTTGAAACAGGTCAAAAAAAGTTTGTGAATAGTTATGGTAGGTGATTAGTAAAGGGCCTTAATGCGCGTCCCTAAGTGCTTAACACTGGCTCATGAGAAACGAGATTTCAAAAAACAAGGACTTTTCTCAACCAGCCCCAACCACGTCATCTCAACCGTATTTTTAGAACGCGGATAACTTCGTCGTTTAGAAACCGATTATGATAATTATTTTTTATTGAAGTGAAGATATTTTAAAGGTCCCATGATAACTATGTAACTCAGGGTTCGATGATGTCAGGTGCTATTCTTTAAGGAAGTCGGTTGTTTTCATAATTATCGTTCAAAATATTACTATAAGTATTGCTTTAGAATGAACTCTATCGCTATGTCCTTTAAAATTCAATAAGAAAATCAAAAATGACGATAATCACAAAGTTAAACATTTTTTTATGTTCATTTATGCTAGTGTGGTGATCAGGGAAAGCTGTTTTATAGATTTTAAATTACCTACAAGTATTATATATATAATATATAAGCATATAGGTACCTACCTAACATTTCGTGTAATTTTAGAGCTATGTTTAGTTTAGACAAAACTTAATTTGAAACTCATTTGAAAATATCGTCTAACACGTAGATAGGTATGTACCTAATATCAGTACCAGATCGGAAAAACAATATTTAAATATAAAAGTAATTTATAATATCTATACTGTAAAATCAAAACAGAAAATCTTTACTGAAATAAATAGTGTAGTCATAAAAGATGTAGGGCGGTGTTAATTAGATTTAATACCTAAACTTAGTAAGTACCTATGCATTACTCGAATATATTGATCTTACTGATTGGTTTGAATTGAATTGAAAATAAAATATTTTAATATGAAGCGCTCTTAAATTGAATATTAATTGTAGTTGATATCGTACTTCCGAGCAATTTAGATCAACAAACTCATCGTAAAAACTTATATTTTTTGAGTTAACATTTATTGGTAACCTGTCAAAGCTTGGATAGTCAGAATGATGGTTTCACTTGTTTTAGTTAAACAAACACAGAATAGTTGAAAATAAGGTTCTTTTGTTTAAGACTCTATGTTGGTTAGCAAAAAATATTTCTATTGGCATCATAAAAATACAGGGTATTGATTATTGCCGATTTTGTTAGCTCGATTTTCAGACAAACCAAGCAATTTACGAAAAATCTGTGAAAGCAGTATTATTAGACATCAAAAATAAAATGATGTTTCCTTTCAGCAAAACATCCTATTTCGATTATTTAAGGTACTTCCCGATCATGTCGCATAGTTTTGGGACACCCTGTATAAATACCTATGTAAACAACTATGTGAGTTCGGAGCGAATTTTTCGAGCTAGATTTTACCAACTTCCCAGATACTGCTTGAGCTGAAATTTGGTATACATATGTATCACGACAATGCAAAAACTTATCTGATGATGGAGTCGGAAGATAAGCCGTAGTAACTCCTGTCCTACTAAACAAAAGAGATCCATCGTGTTTGGCTTATTTTACTAGGCTTAATTTATTTTGTCTTGGCTAGGTTACGTGGATATCATATATATATATATTATCTAATATATCATACTAGCTGCCCCACGCAACTTCGTCTGCGTCGAAAAAAAAAAAAAAAAATAGGGGAGGACTACATTTAGGGGGATGAAAAATAGATGTTGGCCGATTCTCATAGATACCGGATAAGCACAAAAAAATTCAACAAAATCGGTCAAGCCGTTTCGGAGGAGTTCAAGTTCGAACACCGTGACACGAGATTTATATATTAGATATTATTATCTAAGATCTTAATAGCTTTTTTAACGGAATTTAATTTAGAAGATTATTTTCAGTGACGAAGTTTGGGGGAGGCCTTTGTCCAGCAGTGGACGTCTATAGGCTGATGATGATGATACCTACTCAAAATACCTAAGTACCTATTTTTACTCTCTTTCCTACCTACAGCACCTACGTATATTATTCGTTTCTTAACTACCTAAAATTTTGATTATATCAATCTGTACGTATTTAATTTTGTTTTACATAATCATAATGAAACTCAAATGGAGAATCAAAATTAGACGTCAAGTACATTTTGTGTTCTTAAAAATGTAATACGCATACATCGATATTTTTATTGAATAAGTATACCTATTAGTGTATTTTTATTTGAATATACTTTCAAATTTCATTTTATATTTTATTTTCTTACATTATTTCACCATTTAAGAAATACTCATTCTATTCGTCCTCAAATAATAATAAATATAATGGCAAAAATCTAAACAATGGATTTTTGGTTGATATCTTGCGGCCAAGAATAATATCTTGCCTTAATACGTTCTCACAACATCAACAATGATTTTATAGGTTACATTCGATGTTTTATTTACAATCGTTAGTACCTATGTATTGTTCCGGTCGTAAATATATCAGGACAAACAATCGACAAATCCCATTTTTGTCCATCGTAAAGTTTATGGCGTACCGCGGGTACGAGGCATTATGCAAGACATGCAATTTTCTTCCAAACTTTATTCCCGTTTTATGGGCGTCTACTTGAGTAATGAAAAACTATTAAAGTGGTCGTGTGGGGATAAAGCGAGGGTCGTCGGGACCTTACTGGTTTATTATGGCCCGACGAATGGCGGAACGCTATTTTTATAACCCTGCCATTTTCATGAGCCCCTCTATAACATGACAACCCACGTAGTATAATAAACGTACATGTACCTACATACTCGTAGGAGGCCGATAGTCAAAATTAAAATTGTAGGTAAAGACAATTATTCTAATCTTCCCGCAGCCAGCATTATTGAGTCAATCACAAAATTGATTGGTATTATAGTTATCCAAAGTAGGTAAATACGTATCTAAAATATTCAGAACATAATATAACATAAAATCAGATATTTATAACATTAGTGAGGAAGTAGATAAGCTTAATGTTACCTTTTTGATCGACTTCCAAATATTATAAAACTCCTATCTGGTATAAGGTATCTCTGAAGTAATCTACCTACTTAAAAAAAAATCCGATTCCCGCGCAGCTAACAGAACACACAAAAAAGCTTAATATTAAATCTTACATGTGACTAGAAATCGTCGAATTTTATTTTTTCGTTATGGGGTTTAAATCCTTTTAATGAAAACGTCTAAATATGGGATATTTACCTATATATGACTATAGCGTTTTCTACATCGTTTCACGGAGTGAAATGAAGTTGTCTCAAAATCAATTTATCGGTTATTTGTTTTAATAAAAAAAATATAGGTACCTAATATTACCTACGTGTTTTCAACATTTCTGCTTCTTATTCTTTTATTATAATACTAGCTGCCCCACGCAACTTCGCTTGCGTCGAAAAAATAAAAAAAAAATTAGGGGTGGACTACCCCTAACATTTAGGGGGATGAAAAATAGATGTTGGCCGATTCTCATAGATACCGGATAAGCACAAAAAATTTCAACAAAATCGGTCAAGCCGTTTCGGAGGAGTTCAAGTTCGAACACCGTGACACGAGAATTTTATATATTAGATATTACCGAATACCGATATTTGGAGAGGAATGAATATAGAATACCTAATCAAATCAAGTGTAGGTATTTTACAAGCTTTATATTAACTTGCACTGGATGTGACTGATGAACTATGTTAGTTCGGACTGAATCTTGCAAGCTAAATTTGACAAACTTCCCTATTTCCGATTGATCTAACATTTTGCACGCAGATGTATATCGCGTGTAAATGCAATAATATGACATGCTTTTAAGATCCTGAATAACATGTATCAGTAGATTGCTAGCCAAGACAATTAAAATAAGCTCAAACACGACGAGTCTATCTTATTTAGTACAAGACTAACCTACCATGGCCACCTTCCGAATCCATCATCAGATCAACTTCATTGTGATCGGTACCTACATCTGCGTTCAAAATTTCAGCTCAATCTTCAGTTGAAAAGTTGGTTACTCGCAAGATTCCACTCGAACTTACATTACTTACATACAGGTAGAGATTACATAGTGAAATATATCATCTACCGCCCGCAAGTCAAATAAAAGCAATACAAATAAGGTAGATAATACCTAAAATCCTATTTTTTTATGTTTTCGTATCTCGTTTTTGTCACAACGTAAGTACCTACTTTTATCGCTCACACAAAGTTTTTTTTAAATAAAAGTAGGTACGTGTAAACTCCATATTTAGAAAATACTAGACTAGAACAATAGTACTTTGCATATATACGGCCTCCCTCTGTCTTTACCTCTGTCAAAGAATTCATATCTTTAGTTAGGTAGTTCTATAGTAATATTCAGAGTAGGTAGTAGTAGTAGTAGTCAAAATAATACCTACCTAGTATTATTTTGACAAGAGATTTAATAAATGTATTAAAACTTAGTGTGGTTAATTATTTCTATCATCTGGCAAAAATTGTAATAAGAAATATGAATTTGCTAAAAAAATAGTTTGATCATTTCTTCTTTAATAGCTTAGCCTTATTCCATTTATTTCCATTCCATTCAAATGAGGTTGGCGCAATATATTTTATCTCTTCATTAATTCTTAATCCTCATAAGTTTTCTGTTACACCGCAAATTTTCATATTATCTTCTTTCACACAATCTCTTTTTAGGACTTTTTTCCCTCTTATATTCATCTTCTACTCTCAAATACCACATTGTCTTTGTAACGTGGTTCTCATCTCTCATCATCACATGCCCAAACCACGCCAACCTTTTATTCCTCAGTTTGTCACAGATAAGTGCTACTTTCTAACTACCTCTGACATAGATACTCATTTTTTATCGTAGGTATAGTTTAATTATTGAATCTCATAAAAGAAGACTCTTACAATCGTTACAGTCGTTACAGTTTAATAATTAAGCATTTTTGAGTAGGACGAGTGGAGTCTAGATTAAAAACTGTGCTCAGGGGAGTATTCCGTGGCAGGTTAACACGTGGTTCCATCTTGGTGGGAGTCGAATAACACGTCGACTTAGTCATGGTCGACGAAGCGGTAAAAATTCATAGAGGTTCATGAGCGACCGTGACAGCTTACCATCAGGTGGGCCTCAGGCTCGTTTATCTATCTTGCAATAAAAAAAAAGAAATTATGTAGAACCACCTAATATAAAAATGTGGTAAGGCGTAGGTAGGTACTGTGTTTTGGCCTCAGCCGTTATCGGAAAGTGGGTATGTAAGGAGGGTAGAAGATTTTAGAGTGATTTCCACATACCTACTATAGGCAGTGGCGGCCTTAGGGGGTGGCGAACAGGGCAATCGCCCGGGGCCTCGCGTTTAGCAAATTAAAAAATAAAAAAGACTTAGAACGGACATAACGAAACGAACGAACGGAACAATATAGTTTGTAGGTAGTAAGGTAGTAAGTTCTAATGTCTTTAAAACCTGTAGTTTTTTAACCGTCGCCCATACAAGCCTGTATTTCGGAACCAACTACAATGTAGTCGATCAACACTGAAATACTTATTTTTTATTAATATTAGGTAGGTATAGGCCTTTAAAATTAAATTGAAAAAATTAAATGCCCAAATGAAATTTTTCATTTGTTTTTATTTGTATTAATCGAAGTAATTACCCATGCAATCAGTGCATCTCTGCCAATAGAGTAGCAGTTTATTGATGCCCTTATTTAAGGAATCAACTGGACAGGAGGCAACAAATTCTTTAAAGACATTTTTTGCTACCTCTTGGGTATTAAATTTTTTCCCGTCAAGAAGTTATCCAAATCCTGAAAAAAGTAGTACTTAGTTTGTAGGCGCAAAGTCTGGTGAGTAGGGTGTGTTTTTTCAATACCGACGATCACGGTACTAGGTATGCTCAGAACCCACAGCAGCTACATCATGGTGCATACCTACCGTATTAAAAATATGCCAGATACGATGCATACGAGAGATGATAATAATATTTTATACAAACTCAATGCTCCCTGACGATCATCGTTGGCGATGCGACTTTCGCGGCCGGTGCGTTATAGGTCCCCTAAGAGCTGCGGACCGGCACCGAAAGGTCCAATCTCTGCGGTCTATGCTTGAGTCGTGGGAATGACGACTCGCCAACATCAATTGGGGTCCAAGGACCGTCGAAGCGATCCGCCCCCGTCCTGAATGACTGGACGAGTCGTGGCGAAGGACGTCTCACACAAGTTAGCTTTCCCTCGGATTCTTGGGCTTCACTGCTCAGAGTCATTACGATGGTCGCCGGTGGATCCTGGCTACACAGGAGTTACAGTGATGGGAGTGAGAGGTGGGCAAATACCCGATACCATATATGTAGGTACCCCACATGCAGAGCGTGCTGCCTGTGGGAGTCCGGCAATTTCTTCCAACCAAAAAAAAAATACAAACTTATCCCATCATCTGTCTATGACAATGTATCCTGTATGCCGATGTTTCTTTATTTTTTAAAAAGTTGGGGCATCCAGTCATCAGTCTATCTGCAAAGCAATAAAAAACATTTTGATATTGTCTATCTTTACAAGTCAAAAGAGTGACGGAGCGATAGATGGTAGCAGTTACAGTGTACCCATAGCGATACCAGCGACCCTGTGGTGTAGTAATATCAGTGTGCTTAGTGCGACTTTTCCTTCACTGCAGGTGCAGTTTCAATTCCATACAAATTAGAGTTTACATAAATGTAGTGGGCAGTGAAGGAAAACCCGGAGTAGGCACATTGACATTACAGGTTAATGAGTGACCATCATACGGTCATCATGATAGTAAGTGGCGGTCGACATGCTATATAGTAACCACTTCATACAGAATACTTACGATTCGGCCTTCTACAGGGTTATTTGTGCCCCAAAATAGTGCATAAGGACCACCTCAATAAAAAGGTTAGATGTGGGTTAGATTACAATTTAAATTTCTAAATTTGAGTTTGGATTTCCGTTATAAATATCCTTTGCTTTTTGTCACAATTAAAAAGTTCGAAAATTATCTATGGTTTCTATAGTGATGGCTAGAGTAAAAAATAATCGATTTTATAGAATCGATGTTAGATCGGTAGTCTACTCAGCGGTGAAGAAAGGTGAAAAAATTAAATTAAGCTAGTATAATTTACGTCAGTGATGATTTATAAAAACATGTTATTTTCATTCAACTTGTTTATTAAAATTGTTCTGTGAAACGAAAGATGGTATGATAATATACAGGGTGGGTCTGTAACTTTGGACAATCTGACGTGGGGTGAATGACCTGTCGAAATACAACTTAGCACCATTGATACTAAGCAAGACTTAAATTTCATAATATTATAATAAAATTTAATCTGTAATTAAAATGTCTTAAATTGGTAAATTTAATCTTAATGACAAATTGAGAACTCGTAAAATTGCAAAAAATTTACACTAACAACACTTGTAACATAACAATGAAAATTGTGCATGAAATTTTAACATCCCTTATCTTTAATATTATCAGAAATTGACGTGGGACTAATTGTGACCATTACGAGTTAGAAATCGATTCATTTTCGATTCTTAAAATCGATACTATTTCACAGACCTAGTTGGACAAAAAATAAATTCTTGTTTAACCAATATGGCGTCGCCTCTGTTATGAGATGACAACAGCGCAGTTTGTGTTCTGTTTGTCATTATCGATGCTAAATTTAACGTTATTTATCTACCTCATAATGTTCAAAGATAATAGTTAAATATTATGAAAGCTATGAATATTTGACACGTGTTTAGTGGATGAATAAAATCGAAAACAGTGGTCGTTGGAAAAGTAGATTGCCCTGTAAAAATGGCGGGTGTGTTATCTTTATGGGTTGTGTTTTCATTTTGATCGAATTATTTATATTTCGGTTAATCTAAACATATTAGACTTGTTTGGCAAGTACGCGGTTAGAAAGCGCGCGTAATGTGCTGTTTACTTTGACATTTGACAAAAACTTCGGTGAGCCCGTTAGTGCAGGTGTCATCGTATTTGATGAAATTATCAGAATGTCTCGCTGGGGTAGAGGTAGAGGCGGGAGCGTGGCAGTGCCGCTTGATAGCGCATTGTTCAGAGAGAATAGCAATTGTCCTACCGCCGCCCGTTCGGCTGGCACAGTTGGAAAGTGGGGTATCACCAGTTTTACATCAATAAGAAGCGCTCCTTACGGTAAGCTATTTTGATCAATTCTTGTCAGTGTTACTAATCTATCATTGAAGTATTTAAAAAAGTATCAAACGGTCTTTGGTCATCATACCTTTTGCAATAATAACAATTTCAAAAATGTTTTTAAAATTTCATGTCAGCAAGACTGCTTGATCCTGTTCATCAGGAAGTGTGCAGTCAAACTTTCAACTATGACAGTTAAAAGGTTTTAAAATAAAATATATAAAATTTCAGCGTACTCCGGCAATGCTCTTAAGAAACCAGTTCAAGATCAAAATAGCCCTCTGACAGTACCAGCTGTTGAATCAGAACAACCACCACCAAAACCTAAGAAATTCTTCAAGTCTCGAAATGCAGAGCTATACCCACCAGTGCCACAGATTACTTATGCTCCACCAGTACCAGCAGCTCCTCTGTCTCCAGAACATCCCTCTAACAGTAAGGAGAAAAAGGCAAAAAGAAGGACCCACACCAGAGATTCATCTTCACCAGAAATTCCATGGAGGAGTTCAGAAAAGGGTAAAGCTAAGAAAACAGTTGCAACGAAGGCTGCCAAAAAGGAAGAGGCCCCAGCAGCAAATACCCAGCCACCTAACAAACGTTACCTGGTTCGTAACAGGAATAAGGTGATAAATTATGCTGAGGATGGTAGTAACAGTCCCATACCAGAATTCACAAGTCGATATGAATCTTTACCAGTAAAACCTACACCTCCTAAAATACCCACACCATTACCAAGTCCACCATTGGAAAATCCATCTCCTGAAAAATCAGAAGTTTCAAGTCCCTCCACAAGTAAAGACACAAATGAAGAGCGTAAACCACCTCCTATTGTGTTAAGGATATCTAAAGGGACCTCTAGAATTGTTAGTACAGATTCAAATGAAGGGTTTACATCTCCGAATTCTGACAGACATTCATCCTTGGACATGCATTCAGATGTAGGTTCTGATCACAAAAAGAGCCCATCTGTTGAAACAATGTGTTCACCAAAACAAGAAAGCCTTAAAATTACAATAAAATGTCCTGGTATAAATCATGAAACTAAAAAAGAAAAGAAAAAAGATAAAAAGGATCACAAATCTCATAAAAGGCATCACCATAAGAGCATTGATAGTGAAATTAGGAAACCAACATCACCACTGCCAGAGTCAGATCCTTATGATCCTTATAAATTATGTGATAATGAGAAGGACTCAAGACTTAAACATGTAGTTAAAGATGATATAGAGGCTCGTCTTGCTAAGCTTGATTCTACAGAACCCCCAATAAAGTCACCCAGATTAGAAGTGCATCCAAATGAAATGCCCCCTGAGCCAAAACCACCAGAAAATGCTGGTCGGTCTAGAAGGAATCGACCTAACATTAATTATAGTGAAAATGATGATTACTTGGATGCACTAACCACAGGTTACTCTAGTAAACAAACAATTAAAACAGTTAGTGATCTAAAGAAAGAAGGACGAAAAACTAGAAGAAAACAAGAGGCAGTAGAAAATGTTCCAACAGTGGCTACCATGGAAACAGAAAATGAAATTGAAAAGACAGAAACTCCCATTGATAATAATGAATTACTAGACATACTATCAGACAACACTGAAAGTAAACCAATTGCTGAGACATATAAAAAGCCTCACAAAAAACAAAAGCACAAGCACATAAAATATTCCAGTCCTGAACATGATACAGAAATGGTTCAAGAGAATAACACTGAAGATCAACATGATGGCAGTGATAAAGAGTCAAGGCTTGATGACATACCACTCAATAGCTTAGCCCAGATGTCAAATACAAATGAAATCCCCAACTTCTCTCAACCAAATACACAGTCTTCAGACTCTGCATACAACAGTTGTCCTAATGATAATTCAGAGGAAGAAACACAAAGGCATTCACAAGATGATGTTTTTAAATCTCCAAGAGGTATTGGTGAATTAGAAGATCATTCAGATGATAAACCAAGTGTTAAACTAGTTATAACTAAAAAGAAAGGTTCTATATTTAAGAGTAAATCTTTAGTGAATGACAATCCATCACCTTTACCAGCTAGGAAGAGGCGACATTTATACAGACATGAGTGGGCCAATGATGTAAGTACTTTTGCTATCTATTTATGTAAATATGAAAATATTGATGAAGCTAAAGTAACTTCTTAAATAAATTTTGTAGAAAGGAAATGAAACCCCAAGGCCTGAGCAACCTGAAAATCAAGAACTGAGAAATCCAGTCGCCCCGGTCCCTGAGGAACTGACGAGGGTCACCAGATACAGAGCTGCTGATCCTATAGTTGATGACATTGAGACAACTAATGATGGCTTTAAACCTTATACTAGTGTCAAGTGTGCTAAGGAAGCTAAAGAAGTAAGTTAATATACTTCTTATAAACAACTAGATGACCCTCGCAACTTCGTCTGCGTCACAAAGGGGTTCAAACAGTACTCTTAATGCTGTTGCGATATTATTTGCGCGGCCCGGGAGTTTTATACTTGTAATAACTTCTAAACGAAAAGTCCGATTGGAATAAAACAAAAAAAATATTTACTTCTACATTAATACTCTTGATAACAAAATACTTTATTTGGGTAAGGATTAATATAACAATACTAATTTAACGTTAAATTCATTCTTCGGACGAATTATTTTTTTTTTTGAACATAAAAGTAGTTGTTGTGACTAAACTATGATAGTTAGATATATGCTGTCGCGGACTTTTTTGTTTGTCTCCAAAAGACCTAAAAACCCGTAGTACATCATTTTGTTCTATTGTCAATAGTTTTTGCAGCGTACGCATAAATAGGTTTTCGATTATTCACTTGTGTTACATATTCGATATTTTCATACGGATCCCTAATTTTTTTGAAAATAAAGTATAGCCCATAACCTTCCTCGATAAATGGACATTCCAACAGTGGAAGAATTTTTGAAATCGGACCAGTAGATCCTGAGATTAGCGCGTTCAAACAAACAAACTCTTCAGCTTTATAATATTAGTATAGATTTTCTTAGTACTTAAGTACTCAACATCATATTTATTTCTTCCTTATTTATTTTACAGAACCTCACAATCTTAGGCTTATGTTGTCTGCTTGTGCGATCTTAATTTTTGTTTGTGTATAAAGAGTTAATAACTATTTATTTACTTATAGTATTACACTGTGGTAAGAAACGTACAGAAAGCACATCAGATACAAGAGAGTGGTGAATTTCAAGAGTTCAATGATGATGTTGAGTACCTCTTGGATGCATTACAGGTAACTTTTCTTTTTAAACTTTTCTACAGCATATTATTAGGAACTATAATACTTTACATAGTGTTTGTATAATGTAACTCTTGCTGGTACTTCTAAATCGTAGTTTGTTTTAAAGAAGAATTTAATCAATAGTTAGCAATATATTGGGGTATAATTTTTGGTTAGTGCCGAGTGATGATTATTATCCTTGAGTGAAACATCAGCGCGGTTGAGTGTATTCATTCCATTTAAAGGCATATTATTGTAAATCTTCAAACAATATTTTATTTTTGATCCACACTTTTTATTTACAGGACAATAATCCCATGTCAACAAGGTGTTTATCAGCAATAACACTAGCAAGTAAATGCACAGCGCCTGCGTTCCGTATGCATTTGCGCGCGCACGGGACTGTGCAGAAATTCTTCAGTGCTCTTCATGACGCTACCAATGATCAGGTATTTAAGTAATACATGTATCTAAATTTAATTTAGCAAGGTGTGGCGAAGATGGGATAACTTAGTGTTATATATGACGTGACAAATAGAAAGCCTAGGATGAAATGTCTCATTTTCAGCAACCTGCATGAAACTCAAAATAAGTATTCTAGTCACTCTCCGGCATGTGACTCTTAACACTTTGCCTATAATATTATCAAAAGTATAATCATAAATAGTTTTGTGACGTAAAGAAAAAGAATTTAGAAAGTGCATGTGTATAATTATAAAAAAATCTCATTTAAATGCATTGCAATTTATCATGTATATTGTAATCCATTCTAAATTTACACTTTCAATAGCAAACGTCATAAGTTTTAATGTAAATCAATCTAGAACGTTGGTTTGTTTTTTCCGACCTAACCTTGTGCGCGTTTCAAACAAAAACATTACAAATGACCTACATTTTACCTTTACGCGCCCATCTCATCTCACTACTAGTGGTGGGCGTAGTGAAAGGCGATTCAGTTACTACCTACTCAATGAACATTCACGACACGCATTTGTAACTTTGTACCAATGTGATTGTGAAATTGTATATTATAGATGTAAATTCTTAAAATATTCTGTATACGATTCTGTAAATATTGATTGTACAAATGTTTCCATTATGTGATGGTTAGTGGTTAATTACTTTGTTCACGGACCTATAAAATGCCGATAATAGACAGTTACATGTCGCCGGCTGTCGCTTACCACACAAAATTCTTCTATAAAAGCATTTGTACATGAATTATTTGAATTTTACGAATGGTTAGATAAATTGTAAAAAACAATTCTCAATAATTGCCAACTTTGTGGTATTATCAACCAAGGTTGTGATAAAGATAAACAACTGCATATATAAAAAACCAAATATATCTATAGATAAAGTATTAATTATTTTAATTTTAGTTTCACAGTTTATTGAATAACTATTAATAATGCAATAAGTGAAGAAACATGTGGTCATTGAGTTCATTCAACTTTCATTGCATATTATCAACAAATCGTTTTGTATTTGATTCCATATCTTTTTGATATAGTTATGTTACATGTAATAATGTTATCTTATCAGAAAATATATTAGTAAAATAATAAAAATAAATTGTATCTTTAATTTTGCAACAGTATCTATTTTTAATTATCTTGTTTTGACAATTCGCCGCCCCCACCGAATAATACCGTAATCGAAAAATCAAAATTTTACAGGAAAAATAAAAAACGATTTTTGGCTTATAACTTCTTACCAGGTTTACATATAATAATAATTTATATACCAAAAAATGGCTGATTTTTTCTTCAATACAGCAGTGTAATTAAAAAAATATATTTTTGTACAAAATTGCAGTTATAAGCGAAAGTTTATATTACCAAATTTGAAATAGAATCTTCATTAGTAAAGCAATGATACGATTTTATTCGGGTAGAATTGTTGACAGTGATCTATACAGTAATAGTTAATTGCGATATTATTCACTGTTTTTTAGAAATGTTAACTAACTCGGTAATGAAATGTTACGGTGAATAAACAAATTGACCAGATCATTGTACAATCTATTTACGTTATTATTCCATGATGAACAATAGTCGTAAAAGTCTAGTACCGGAATTTATTATTTTTTTCGTACCCGAATAAGATTGTGATAACAGTTTCCTGTAGAAGGTGTGATACTTTAAAGTTAGTAATTGCCTAATATGATGATATTCGTCATAAAACTGTGTTTTTATTTTTAAGCGAACAGTACAGGTATGGTCATTACAAAATCATTATCTCGAAAAGTATTCGTACGAATATTATGAAAAAAATTCACAAGGTGTATCCGACCGTCCAGTACAATAATTCTCAATAAAGACACTTCTATATTAATAGTCGATTACGATACTATTCGGTGGGGGCGGCGAATTAATAACGCATAATTTTGTTTGTTTACCATTGAGTTTACCATGATTATAATTTGATTCCTCCGGACTATAGTTATTGAAACTATAATATCATAAGTGCAGCAGCTAAAGAAGTATCTTTTCTAATTCAGTTCTAATCTCATTTAAAACTGTTGAGTTCTAATTTTAAATTGTTTTGTTACAGAGTCTGGGTTTGTGTACAGCTACAGTAATGTTTGTATTATCACAAGATCGTTTAAACATGGATTTAGATCGAGAGTCACTCGAACTTATGTTAAATTTACTGGAATCCGATGCTTCTCATAAGTAAGTATATTCACATAGGGGAGGGCGGGGCTAGTTTTAACGGAGGTAAGTATTAACAAGCTTATTCCTGCCAAACCTGAAGTGTTAAAAACTTAAGATTTGGTTTCGATTACGTATATACCCAGCCAAACATGTCCTGATTTGTGAGTTATTAGACCATTGCAAGTGATAGTTTTGTGCAGTGACCTTGGTGAGATAGGTAAATAAGCTTTTCGCCCTTCGCAATAAATTGATTTAAGAGATTTTTTTCGAGATTTTTAAATATTTTACTTTCTGTAATTAATAAAATATAAAAAATTACTATGGGGCTAAAAGTAACAAATTGAGTGGGGCAAGAAGTAACTTGTTAAAACTTACCCCATATGTTTTATTTTGTTTTAAGTATGTTTATTTAAACATTGAAACATTACAAAACAAAAAATACAAAGGGGTCTTTGTCTTAAAAAATATTTGAGCTAACAGTATGTTGCTACGGAATACGATATTATTAAATTGTTTAAATCAGAGATCAACGGAGAGAAGTGTGTAGATTGCTTATGTGCGTGATCAAATCAGAAATTAGGAGATCCGCAGAAACACTAAGGAAAGGGTCAGATGGCCGATGGAGGCGAAAAGTACGTTGTGGTGAGACTTGGGGGGGTCTATGTCCTGCAGTGGACTGACGGTGATGATAATTGTTTAAATATAATACCTTAAGAAAATAATGTAGAAGTGGAAATAAAGAAAAAGAAGAAGTGAGAAGAAGTCAATTGTGAGAAAGAAACGAAGATAGCAGATTATTTAGTAAAATGTTATATGTGAACGTCTTTATTGGATTGCACTACTAGATGATGTCAGAAAAAGCTTACTGGGAAATTCTATACAAGACAGATTCAAGACTCCATTTTTTTTTATTGCCATGTAAGCAGACAAGCCAACGGGCCACCTGATTATAATTGGTTACCG
Organism: Trilocha varians; assembly: GCA_030269945.2. NCBI lineage: Eukaryota > Metazoa > Arthropoda > Insecta > Lepidoptera > Bombycidae > Trilocha > Trilocha varians. Next base: position 5,124,522 of record AP028259.1, read on the forward strand.
TCAGCAGCTCTGCTTAAACAGAGAAATATAGTTTAGCCGTAATTATGTTCATTTATTTTAAGGCTTAAAAATATCGAATGAATAAAAGTATCGAAACATCTTCATTATTCTTCGCAGTTATCATTTAACAAATCAATGTGAAAGAAATTACAATTCTTTAATCTATTAATGTGTTTTTTTTTTAATTCCTAATATAAAAGGACTGATTAGTTTGTAAATAATGTTTTTTTAATAAAATCGATATTTTATTCAAGAATTAAATAAGAAAATATCCTCTCTTAATTATTGCGCCTAACGTAAATACTTACCCCAGCTCTGTTAATATTTGCCCCACATGCGGGGTATGTATTAATAAATGTCTTTTTTTCGTTTTCATGATTTTTCTCAGAAAACACTTACAAACTTGGTGATTTTTGTTAAATAAAAAATAAATTGAAAAAGTTGAATCCATGAAGATATAAACCATAATATCTAATTTGTTAAAACTAGCCCCACTCTCCCTTACTAAAGGAAAGAAAACATACAGTACATACGTGAAAGCTTTTTGAACTGTGTATTAATTACTTCCGTTTTCTTTTAGAAATGCTCTTGATGATTGTGGTTTGACGTCGTCTCAACTAGCTAAAACTCAGGAGCGAGTCAGAGAATTATGTGCTGAAATTAAAAGCCAAGGAAAAGCGCAACATTTAGATTTGGATAACATAACAGTAAGTCATTATTAATCACATATTAAGCCAATATGTGCATTGTTATAGTTTCTTGATGATATTCCCTTGTGGAATAGACAAGCATAACTCAAATTAAAATATAACTTTACATTTATATCGTTTTTTTATTGGTAATAAATTAACATATTTCATTGTGTAGGTTGGACATTTAGCAATGGAAACTCTACTGTCGTTGACATCCAAACGTGCCGGTGAATGGTTTAAAGAAGAACTAAGAGTGTTGGGCGGTGTTGACCACATTGTGCGTACCATACAGGACTGTGCTGCTAAACTTGACATGCCTACCTCAACTTGGACTAATGCACAAATAGATATCTTGAGAAAGGCAGACAGATGTATGAGAGTCTTGGAAAATGTAAGTAGTTTACGTTTAAACATTATCTGAGTTAAAAAAAGATTATAAGTTCTGTCACTAAAACCCTAAACCACTCTCTATTTCTTTTAATGTATCTTCGTCTTCTACCTTTCGTTTCTTTTTGGTTGTCAACTACGCTCTTTTTCAATTTAAATCCAATATGATTAATTTTCCATGTTATTTGGTGCAACTCCATTTGATTCCATTTGATTGAAGTGTATTTCGTCCAACATAAAAATAATAGCTCAAGGTGTATAGATTGCCTTTGAGTTGACATAATGCGCGTTAAATTTTACCCAGCACAGACCTCAAACTGTACTTTGATTACAGGTCACCCAACAAAACGAAGAGAACCAGATGCATCTAGTGCGCGAAGGAGGCGGCGCGGCGCGGACCCTGGCCGCCTTGCTGCGGCGGTGCGCGGCCGAGGCCAGGCATGACGTCGAGCGGAGACTGCCGCTGCTGGACGCTGCCTTACCGGCACTTAAAGTGTTGGTCAATCTGTCGCATTCGTTTGGAAATACAGGTAAGATAAAACAGATGTGTGGTCCATGAGATAATATCTTCTTGCCAGTAAAATATGAGCAATGTATAAAGAATAAGATTTTGTCTAATGCTTATGATAATAGTTCATAAGAAACATAGTAGACCACAAATCTTATCCGCTAAGGGTAACTTAAATTAATATATGAACTAACAGAGGTATATTTCTGCAACTGTATAATATACGGTGTATGAAGACCACTCCCGAAAACGAAGGCTGTGTTAGTACTGATCTAGATGGGTGATACTTCGATGTTAAGCTTTTTGCAGAAAAAAAATCGTCTGAATGGACCGCTATCTTGGCTTATCACAGGTATAACTAGTACTACCACCAGTCTTCATTTTCGGGAGTGTTCTGTTTACACCCTGTATATGGCAATATTGAGTTAACTGGCATCAGTTTTTATGTAGCAAAATCCATTTACAGATCTAAAATCACTGATGTAGATTCTTCACAAATTGACATTAGTTGAAACAATAATGGATGGGTAATTGGTAACTTCCCTAAATTTCCAAAGCATGATCCATAATATAGAAGATCATAGATAAATAGACAATTTTTGTAACATCACATTATTATAATTTATTTTCAGCATCAGTTGGCGCACAAGTTGTTGGTGAACAGCCATCTGTTATGGAAATTTGCCTTATCATTCTTAACAATCAAGGAAACTTTATACCTGATAATAGAAATTTCGAGTTTAGCGTTTGTGTGAGTATTCTATTCATATGTAAATGTCGTTTTATTTTTAAGATTCACAATTTATTTCACTGTATGTGTTTCAATTTTGAATTACATACATAGTACAAAAGAAGAAAAACTGTAATTTGAATTGAATTGAAAAACAATTTTTGCACTGTGCATCTAGCTAACATAGTGAAAACATATAACGGTGGAGTTGGAACATTGTGCTCATCATCGCAGGCTACCCATAATGTGATATTGAAAAAAGTTGAACCAATTTCAAAATTAAAAGTGTTTTCAACAGGCGGTTAATGGCCTTAACCTCTTCCGCTGACACTATATTACAAATGCACCCTGTATATTTTTCAATGTTTACAAACATCAATCAACGATCAATCCAAACCCTTTACTGAAACTGTTCCAAATTTCAAACTTTCATATCTTTTCAGGTACTTTTGTTGTTAATAAATCTAGTACAAAACAATGAGTTGAACACTCAACGTCTATTGAATGTGCGGATACGTGTCGATAATGAAGACGACATTATATCGCGAAGCGTGTCTGCGCTCGACCTTATTGTCGATTTGTTCTACAAGCGAGAAGACTTGGCGAGGTCAGTGGCCTATTTGTTAAATTACTACCGCGTTCTGGTTTGTTCTAGACATAATAATTCAAACCTAATTGAGGAATTTAGCATGTGTGAAATTGTAGCTGAAATAACATTGAAAGAGAAAAATGATGCTGCTATTTTTTTCATAGAAATGTGCGATTTTCACACAACTTTTTCAAAAGTATGAAATGAAAATGTAATTTAAAAACTCTGCATTTATACAATAGCATTCAGTAAAATAAGTTTTTGTATGGAATTTCTTTGAAGTAAAAATGTTAAAAATTCAAATAGGCGGGCTGAGGAGAATACGGATGCATTATTGGATGGCGAAAAGGAAGTAGAGTCTGACAACGAAAAGAAAAAGCAATCTCAAGACGATATTGATGAAACTGTAGCTAAGTGTAAGTATTCTTATTACATTAGACTTTTATGTAAGTTGTAGTGTACTGTATTGTACTGTACCAACCCATTACTGCCCACTGTTGGGCTCAGGTCTCATCGGAAGAGGGATTAGGCATAGTCCACCACGCTTGCCCAATGCGGATTGGGGACTTCACATATCTTCAAAGAATTTTTAGAATACTTTTCCGACATGCAGTTTTCCTTACGATGTTTTCTTTCACTGTTTATAGCCAGTGATGTTGTGAAAAATTGCACATAAATCTTTTTCACATTTAGATTTAGAGGTACAAACTGGCCGGTTTTGAACCCGCGACCTCCCGTTCGGAAGGATACGCTTCGACCATTCGGCCACCACGACTTCCAGTTGTAGTGTACTCGTAGAATATTCTGACGCGACGGCACGGTCGACGGTCATAGTTTTACTTCGTCGAAATCAAGAAAATATACTCCTGCCTAAACTTTCTGTATGATTGTGAGTAAGCGAGGTCACTGAAGCGTCTGTTTTGTTAAGTTACTTAAACTATAGTTGTCAAATAACAGTAATTATTGTGTTGTGTTTCCAGTACTATCCCGTGCCGGCACGCACATGGAGCACACGATGGTGGGAGCGTACATCGGTCTGCTGGTGGGGCACATGGCGGTGTTGTCGCCGGCGCACGCGGCCGCGCTCCGGCAGCGAGTGCCCGACTACTCGCCTCTGCTGCCCACGCTCAGGAAGTACTACGCCTTCCTCTCGCTCACAGCCAGTGTGAGTACTTCTCTACTATGATAAACTCAACCTCCTAAACTTCATGTTTTAGTTCTGTAGTAGCATGAATTGCACGTTTTCCTAATCAACTGTTCGTTACGTCGATCTTTGGTTGCGACGAGTCCTGGAAAGCGATACTCGACGTTGCGAGTTCAAAATCTTGCGGATGGTGGGGCGTTTGAGATAAAGATCTTTCCCCTGGGTTGGACCTGGGATCTCGTTCAGAAACTGGCCTTCAAAGAGTATCAAGACAATCATCCTACCCTACAAGGAGGTCTAAAAAGAAATGGTGCTTTGTGTCAACAACCGAGGATAGAAAACCATCCCCGATCCACGCTCGTTTTGGCCCGAATAAATATGCCGAGAAAGGATGCCTCGTAATCCTTATCCATAAGTTTTCCCTTATAAGTTCGTCACATGCACGTTTTATGTGTCATGTGCTTTTAAATTGTATTGTATTGTTATTTCAGGGAGAAGCCGCGATAGTAGCCCACGTGAAGTCCACGCAACGCATCATAGAGTTCATGGAGGCCAGCGACAAGGAGTCGTCCGACATGCCGCAGGACATGTCACTCAACACTCTCTCCTACTCCAACCACAACTACAGCGCCAACTCAGACAGGAACTCCATGGAACTAGACGGATATCACTGAAATAACGCTGTAAAATAACTGATTTTTACCATTTAATGTGTGAAGATGTCTCGATATCAATAAACGAGAATTGGATTAAAAAAATACATAATAAATTTACTATGTAAAAAAACCAGGCTTTTTGCCAAATCGAAGCAATATTTGAGATATGTAATATTTTCATTGTTGGGGAAATTACTCAGATTAAATTTAATTATTACAAGAACATTCTCCTTCGTTGGCAATTGATATCGAGAACTTTTGACTTTAGTTAGTTAAAATTTACAACACCGAACCAAACTTTTTTACAAAACTAAAAACATTACTCATTCGATGAAAAAAATCGAATATTTGAAACTTGTCAATTTTAATAGTAATGATTACAATCAGAATTATGATGCGCCTTTTTATTGAAGTCTATGGTCATATCGTGTTTTTAATATTCGTGAGCAATAATTACTCGAGAGAACGCTTAAATTTTAAATCGTGTTGTCGCAGTTTCAGAGTATATTTTATTAATAGATATTATTTACGTTGTTAAGTTAAATAAAATTGTCTGCGTAATTTAAATTTAATATAATTGTGTATAAACTACGCGTAGTTAGATGTTAATCGTTTTTGGTGATTAGAAGTGTTAGAAAACCGTTCCCAATTTCGAAATTACTAATTTAAACAATTAACACAAAAGCATGTACTTATCGAATAGAGAAATCAATTAACCTGAAGTGTAAGGCGTAGAACACAAAACATACTTTGATTTTTAATTATTTTCGGGAACGGTTGTAATTCATATTTATTGAAAGCATGGCAGCCACACATAATACATCACTGTTTTTTGGACAAAATTACGCGACTGTTTGAGAGCAACCCGTAACTGATAAGACTTGTAAATATTAGTGTAAGTTAGTGAATAGTTATTGTATATTGACACTAGAACACGCGTCGAATGGCGGTCGTCTCAGCACGGTAGTAGGTACTCACTCTTTGTATCAATACTTATTCCTTCTTTAATCTATAACTGTAAATATTAATTAAGATGTTCGTGTTGATTATGGGTTATGAAGTCTTAATAAAATTGAGATATTCCGAGTTTAAGCCACTTAAATGGCAATATTAAAAGTGCAAAAAATATATTAGTCGTATTTAAGTATATTATAGTAAATACCATATTCTTTTATGTGAATATTGTGTCTGCACTTTTTGTACTATATTGTGAGTGGATTTTACAAATTTAACATTGTGGCACAATTCAAGATTGTACATAAAAACAGCTAGCGGAATACGTGTTGATTTAACCAGCGCAAATATTTAAAGTAAATCGTAAGCAAGTCTTACACGATCAAAATAATTTTAATTTTGTTTTGCGCGAATCAGAAAATCGATTAAAATGTACAAACGTACACTAACGTGGTTAGTTAACGGTCGACGAGAGAGTTAATCTACGCTTAGGATACTGAATAGATCTTTAATGATGTTGGAAATGTTTAAGACGATAGTTGTTAGATGTTGTCGGCAAATGTTGCGTGTGTTTTCTTACGAAACTGGACGGAAATCTTTTATACCTCGACTGAATGTTCAATTTTAGTTCACATTTTATTCGAAAACGATATTTGTTATTGAAAATGGATGAAAGGACGTGCGGGAAATTAAGGATATTATTCATGGCTTTTTACTAAAATATTTACGATTAAATAAAACATTGTACTAAATAGATTTGAAACTACCAGAAATCCTACTGCAAAATTATGATTCGATGATGGGTATATTTTTTATTTGCCGCACTTCTTAATCTTAACTTTATTAGCAAGGCCGGTAATGGTGAGGCTCTTACATTATTATTAATTAAAACATTTGATTGCACGTGAAATGATTGCATAAAATAAACTGTGTAATAAATTTTGCAATTAATAGTTAATTTATAATCACTTATATACAGGGTGGATCTGTAACTTTGGACAATCTGACGGGGGGGTAATGACCTGTGGAAATAAAACTTCGAACCACTTTTTAGGAATTGGATAAAAAAAAAATTTCATCGTAGTATGGAAGTCCGCAACAATAGTCGTACATTTTCCATACAATGTCAGAAAAAAAGTTTAACCGATCCAAAAAGTAAAAATGGTGCTAAGTTGTATTTCGACAGGTCATTCACCCCACGTCAGATTGTCCAAAGTTACAGATCCACCCTGTATTTTTTCTTATTTAAAGTGTTATGAAGTGGCTCGCCCATACAATGAAAGGGAGCAAACATGAATTATCTACAAAGAGATTGAAAATCTCCACTCATATACCATTTCAATCTACAATGGTAAATTAAGTTATTGAAACCAGTTAGGTACTGCTAATTCGAAGTTGTAAGTTTGAGTTCGTTAATTTGAGGTGATGTTTAGTTCTGTGATTTGCTGCACATCGCGAATCAGTCGAAACACACCCTAAGTAGAGTGAAATTAGTTTATATACCTGCTGTGTTCAGTGGGGACACTCCCATATTAAGAGCCTCATCTTATAAAGAACATACGAAGATTTAACGTTACCGTGTTGTATATGATTTGAGACAGCTTTACTTAATTTTTAAGGTTTTATTTGAAAAACAAATACAATTGTGCTACGTTTATTTCTACGTTATTTTACAATAAAAGACTACATGACTTCTGTGTACAGTTTTGGTTCGTTTCGTCTAAATTATAATTACGTAATTTATTCATCTATATATTAATATTGTGGATTGTTTAAGCTTAGCTGTATAATGCATTTCGTTATGGAATTACACTCTTTAAAACACTTGTGTTTTTTTATAATGTTTGTTTGAACTCTATCGCGAAAGGTCTATTGAGAAATTATAATTGTATATGTAATTTGTAATTATGTTAAAAAGTATTACGTGTAATTATTAAAAGAAGACAATTTAAATACTTTTGCACTTTATTTCCATGCATTTATACCCCGAAAAATAACATTGTACATGTAAACTACAACAATGTTTTACTCTAAGTAAATAACGATAAAACAAGCATTTAACAAACTACAAACAAAACGTCACTATATTAATCCAAAATTTGCATATATGTTATCGAAATCTAAAGCACACATTTTCTATCGTCACCTTTTTGAAAGTCTTTCCGAAATAAGTATTCACTACTCTTACTACTTCAACATAATTGTGCTTTACAAAAACCGTAAATATTATTTAAATAACATTGACATGTTTCATATTGGTTCTACTGCATCTACACGAGCCACGGCAGGAGCTCTTACATTTTGCCAATCACCGCTCTCCGTGAAACGTTTGTTCACAGACATTAATTGCTCAAAATTCGCCCGAGCTAATTTATGTTTAGTTTCCACCTTCTGAACTAATTCTTCATCATACACATCTTCAGGATTTTCCAGTTTAAGATGCGCCTTCATTTCTTGTACGGTTACCAGAAAACAATTCCAGGGAGACCAATCTTCGTTAACACGCCAGCGACACAATCTTAGCTCCGTTATGTCTTTGCATTCACTGATGGCAGAGTGTGAATGCCACAACTTTTCGACGATGAAGAAAACGTCTTTCTCTTGTAGTACAAATGCCAATGATCCCCAACATTTCCGCCGACGTTCGTCTCTTTGTACTGCTCTGAGAATAAACTTGTAAGGCGTCATATCCACCCAACTCCTTTCATTGACGTCCTTCCAGGAACAAGATGTGCATACCAAGAATCCACTCATCTTTGTGTTCAATGGGAACTCTGAATTTCCTTTAACTTGATGACATAACTCGCAAAAGTATAATCTGTTTTGTTCCATTTTTCTGTATTCACGGATATCTTTACATTTTGTAACACCGAAGTTTAATTCTGATGTTTTGATTAGTTGAAATATAGTCGCCGCTATTCTTTGGCGTAAGAACTGTAGTTGGAATCCATTACATCTTCTAACAATTAGATCGCATTCCTGGTCTAATAGAGTTATTACTTCTTCGGCTAAAGGGTGTCTGAATTCTTGTAGAGCAAACTTCATATCAACTAGGAGCTCTAATCGTTCTTTTACCTCCATATCTTCACGCAGAAACGAATTGTACAGTTCTTTTAACTTTCTAGCTCTTTGTATTTCTATAGTATCCATTGTAATAAGTTTACCGCTTCTTCCATACCACGCGACTGGTTTTGATATTTCCTCCAAGAAACGCTCTTCCCTTATTTTCCGACTATCTTCTTTTATTTTAATTCTGTATGCTTCAATGCATCGCAGCAATTCGACCTCTTTATCGAGAAGCAAAGTAAACTCTGCTATTTTGGGACCTTTTGAGTGTAATTGAGATATTCTGGCTATTTCAGCATGTTTCCACCGATCTACCTAAAAAAAAATTAAATTAATTATAATTATTCATTCTAATAATTGTTCTATTGCTGTGTGAAAAAAAAAGTCAATTTTATTTACTTACCATAGCATAAAGTTGATCAAAATCTTCTCGTGTTTTCGGAAATGTTTTTGTAACGAGATCTCTCTGCAGACGTCTCTGTATGGCTTCCTGTTCTTTTCGATCTTGTTCTTGCATTCTTTTTATTCTAGCTCTGAGAAACATACGTTTTATGTTAGTAAACCATTTATTTTCATATTTTTGAAAATTTGTCGTATTGATCAACTTATCTTAGAACTAGATAGTTAGGTATGTTAAATTACGGGACATATTTCGAATAGTTAAATAATTATTCTAAAAAACAAGAGAGACCTAAAATTACCTGCATTCATGTAACCATCTCTCTACTTTCATCCTAAACTGATGATGCCTGAAAGCCTTTTGTATTACTGAAGCGAAGTGGTCATGGTTTAGGCGTCGTTTCATCTCTTCGTACGTTTCATAAGGCTTGGGAGTTAGTATTCTATCATTAACACTGGGGACGTACGCTTGAACGCAGTTCATTTGTGTTGCTCGACTGTAATCTGTATCCTGAAAAAAGGTAATAAAAAAAGGCTTTAACGATAGCAATAAATGATGGTCCTATTAACAGAATTTATTGCAGAAGCAATGTTTTGGTCACTTTGAAACTGAAAACCCACAATCACACTATGGGCACTGCAATGTTGGAGCATCATATAATTTAACCAGACTCATCACTTTTACCAAATTAATTTTAGATTGTCAACGTTATCGTAGCATAAGTTATTAAATATAATCATTACTGAGACTATAATAATTAGTGCTGTACAATTTGGCCGTTTAAACCGGCCACAAAGTTTAACCAGGTTAATTAGTTCAGCAGTCAGCTAATTTTTTGAAATTAACCGGTTAAATTAAATTAACCGGTTAAATTAACTGACTGGCTAACCGGTTAATTTGCAAAAGATTCTTAACATTTATTTTATTTTAATTTTTAAAACTTTAATTTTATTTTTATTTTTAAATTTATTTTTATTTTTCAATGTATTTATATTTTTAAATTTATTCATATTTATTTTTATTTTTATTCATATTTTAATTTTTTTTTTTTTTTTAAATTTATTTTTATTTTTAATTTTTTTTTTTTATTCATATTTTAATTTTTTTTTTTTTTTTTTTTTTTTTAAATTTATTTTTATTTTTAAATTTATTTTTATTTTTATTCATATTTTAAATTTATTTTTATTTTTATTTTTAATTTTTTTTTTTAAATTTATTTATATTTTTGATTTTTTTTCTTATTTTTAAATTTATTTTTATTTTTATTCATATTTTCAATTTATTTTTATTTTTAATTTTTTTTATTTTTAATTTTTTTTTTATTTTTTTTTTTTTTTAAATGAAACTTTTTCAATAAAAATAAAAAATAAAATATGAATAAAAATAAAAATTGAATAAAAATAAAAAAATTAAAAATAAAAATAAATTTAAACAAAAAAAAAAAAAAAATAAAAATAAAATTTTTACTTTAATATTAAAATTATAAAAATAAAAAAAATTAAAATAAAATAAATTAAAAAAAAAAAAAAAAAAATAAGAAAAAAAAACAAAAATTTAAAAATAAAAATAAAATGAAAATATGGATAAAAATAAAAATAAATTTAAAAATAAGAAAAAAAATCAAAAATAAAAATAAATTTAAAAATAAAAATAAAAATAAAATGAAAATATGAATAAAAATAAAAATAAATTTAAAAAAAAAAAAAAAAAAAAAATTAAAAAAAATTAAAAATAAAAATAAATTTAAAAATATAAATACATTGAAAAATAAAAATAAATTTAAAAATAAAAATAAAATTAAAGTTTTAAAAATTAAAATAAAAATAAATGATTTATTCAATGTTAAGAATCTTTTGCAAATTAACCGGTTAGCCAGTCAGTTAATTTAACCGGTTAATTTAATTTAACCGGTTAATTTCAAAAAATTAGCTGGCTGCTGAACTAATTAACCTGGTTAAACTTTGTGGCCGGTTTAAACGGCCAAATTGTACAGCACTAATAATAATATATAATATTTATGAGCCGGTGGCCGTAACGCCGGCGGCTGCCGGTTCGGCGTCCGGGGGCGTAAGAGGCGACGGGTAAGAGTGCCGAAGGCGTAACGCGTTGCGCCGTCCCTCAAAACGCTGAGTGTGGGCGGTTAGAGGTTTTAGCGCGGTTCAACTCCCACATTCACAACTACTTTACAACTAATAAAAAAAAGATACTAACATAAATTTTCTCTCGTTCCTCAGCAGTTTGGGTATCTCTGCAATTTTTCTTTTCTGGTGGCAATTTCTCTGGTTTTTGTGGTGTTTGCGTGTATGCATGATGATATTCAGTTCCTGTAATAGATAATTTATTTATTATGATATTAAGATTTTCCAAATAACATTGGTTTGTATAAAAATGCTATGTACCGGTAAATATATTTCTATAGCCTCCTAAGTATGGTTTTTCAATAAGTTCTGTAAATATCTCTACGTTAATCTGTTTTAGAGTATTTCCAAACGGTACCATAACACTTAAAACGTCGTTTATGGGTAACTCTTTGTATAATTTTTCTAAATGCAACTTCTCATTGTTTTTTGTTAACAGCTCAACTTCAACGATACCATATTTGTCATAATCAAGATCTAGTAGTGCCATTCGATCTTGTAGAGGTTGTTCTCTTCTTAATAGAACTAAATTTTCATGTTGTGTGCCAAAAAGTCCTGCCAGGTTCTTTTTTACGTCATGGACCTTCATAACTGAATGGTAAGAACGGGTAAATATGCCATTTTGGTTTCTAACATTAAATTTAATTGCTATAAAAGGCATCGCTTTCTTTTTTGGCATAACTGCATGAAGAAGATCATGCACGTACGATTCTTTCGGTATAGATGATAAAGAAAATTCTTCGGAATCCTTAGTAAATACATCAATAACAAGATTTCCAAGAGGATCAGTCTTCAGATCTGATATAAGACTCGAGTCCTTCAATACCGTCCTATTTTTAGTTAAAAGGACATTATTATTTGACACAGATAGTAATTTGGCAAGTTTTCTTTTTATAAATTTAATCGCAGTATTCGCTGGGAAGACTTTACTGAACACTTCGTTGGGATGTAGAGGCGATTTGAACGTGATGAGTATGTGGCTAGTAGGACACTTGTTTTGGTCGAGGTCTCGAGCACAGGGCGCCGTGGAATACCGCGACTTATTTTCATCTCCTTGTGGTGAAGAAACTCGATTATAGGGTGGAGCAGTCATAAGTTTCTCTCGACCTAGTTCACATTGACATGCAATCACTCCTTTAACACAATCTGAATTTGGAGCGATGCCTATAGTGCGATTCGCGTCCATCTCTCCGATCAACTAGCACTTTTAGATATTGTAAAATGAGATATTTGATTTAAAAAACGACTTAAAATAAACATAAAAGGTTATTTGGTCACAAACAAAATATAACTACTGCGAATGACATCACTGTTATTTGCTATAGTAACAGTGTCAAGGTTCTAACGGTTACCTAGTTACCTACTTGGCTATTACAAAGGATATAAGGAATAAAGGAGTTTAGTAGAAGATACATCGAAAAGCGACCCTCGCATGGTCTGCGTATTCTGAAAACCGAGCATTTCGAAGGACACATCGGTCACATGATACAGAAGCATATCGCATAGTAAATAACGTGTAATCAAAGGCTCGTTGCGTAGTTATTTCCAGTTTCCATTTCTGGTTGGGAATCAATGGTTTAAGCTTATTTCTGCTGTGTGGTAGGAAGGATGAAGATAAGTAGTGGTGCCGTGACTACAGACTTCCACGAGTGACAATCGCGTATTCCACGTCATCAATAATCATCATCAATAAAGTTGTCCAAAACCAGTAGAAAATATTAAAAACCCTCCACAGAAAGTTCTTCAAATAGGGTGTTCAGTAACTTTTTAATAACTTTAATCATAGAGTATTAACATGTCAAGTTAATAATCAAAGACTACCTACCTATTACCTACTCAAATTCAAATAATTTGCTATAGGTACCTACTTGACCCGGAAATCGATATGCTTTAAATACTACTTAATACTTTAAGTAGTATTTAACTTAATAATTTAATACTTAAATTCGAAAAAATCACCCTGTACTTTATATCTAATAATTAGGATGAAAAACCTATAGTCTAAGAGCCTGTGAACCCAGACATTCTATTTTAACAAAGCTGAAAATTTCTCATCTATGTATACTCCCAATACAAGGTATTATGGATTGATAATTTTGAACTTGGTGGTTTGGCAGGTAACGGTACAAGCTTGAGCTTATGCTAGAAAATCCTTAGCCAGACTCCCGAATTATTCACGAACTTATACATAGCTACTTATGGTACCTATAATACCTAATTAAAACCGTTATGGATAAAAATACAACAATTTATGTACCAATGAAGTTTTATTCGCGATTTCTAGTTAAGAATAGTGAGTGTAAATCATGCACAGATCGCCGGAAACACCGTCACAGCGAAAGGATATTGTTTCTCGGGTTCGTTTCCTTCCTAGAACACAGAGATCCACTATGTAGGTACAGATAGATGCAATGTGGTTTGAACTTAAGGAAAAGTGATTAAAATAGGAACGTTTTTATTTCAAAATCATATGAATTACATTTTCTCTAGGCCTATTTTGTTAAATTATATAAATAACTAGCTGCCCCGCGCAACTTCGTCTGCGTCGAAAAAATAAAAAAAAAATTAGGGATGGACTACCCCTAACATTTAGGGGGATGAAAAATAGATGTTGGCCGATTCTCATAGATACCGGATAAGCACAAAAAAATTCAACAAAATCGGTCAAGCCGTTTCGGAGGAGTTCAAGTTCGAACACCGTGACGCGAGAATTTTATATATTAGATTAGATATAACATATTTTTGGTGTTCAATGTTGAAAAAGTTCAGAATTCACAATAAAAAAAAATGAAATCCATGCTATTGGGTGACAGATAAGCTAATGGTCCTCCTGGAGAGAAATGGTAACCGTCGCAACTTACATCCTAACGAAAAATAAGAAAAACATAATACTTTTACATAAATATTTCCTCACTTTGACGACACAAAAAAATGCAGTTATAAAAATGAAAAAGTATATAGACATAAGTTATCTAAACTAGAGATCCTTAACGTGAGAAATACCTACCTATGCTCACAAAACAAAAGAGAGTTGATCGTTTCGAATTGAGTAGTAAAGTGCTGTTGTTTCCATAAAGAGTAAATTAACCGCTAAGCTTGAAAACTACACTATTAAAAAGAAATTCATAAAAGATGCAAACCTTTGTTAAACATTTTATACACAAGTAATTGGTTTTACTCGCTTTTGTAAATTGCTTGTTTATCTAGTGTTTGCCACTATAACTTTTCCTTCGTACCCGGCTTAAAAGAGCTCTTGTCGAGATGATTACATTGTTAACTAGAAGTATGACTAGTCACAGCAGCGTATCTAGATTTTTTACCGACTATCAAAAAGGAAAGGAAGCAGCGCGTCTACGTTAATTAAATAGCTGTCGATTAAAGAAGACGATGAGTAACTGATCGTTGAAAATCGCACCACATCGTCTTAAAGTAACTAACACGAATCTTTTCAATTTTTAAACCTCTCATATTACGGAGGTAACTAAGTTTTAATTTACCAAACCCAAAAGCTGCCTGATTAAGAAGAAAAAACATAGGTATACGCATATTTTTTACCATTAGGTATATTATGTAAAGAACCTTAGTACCCTGATAAGACGGTAGTAAACAAGGGACCCACTTATCTACTGTACTACGTTATGATATTGAAAACCTTTATTAACCCTAAGTAAAGAAATAAAATATCATTGATCTACTATAAGAAACCAAAGTAGGTGCTTAATAGTTAATAAAAATTGAGGAAACAATAAAATTACAGCGCAATAAAAACAGAGAATGTGCCGAGCGTAGCTTGGATGATATTAAATTCCTCCAAAAACATAAAAATGATTTTCGATCGTAAAACTATAATTTACAGACGTAAAAATGTGCTGAGTTATATGTTACGCCGCGTCTGAGATGTGAAATAAGGATATTGCACAGAATTCGAATGCATTTCTATCCTAAATCCTAACAACTTTACTGCAATGAATCATTTTTCGAGTAATTAAAAAACAACTACGGTATACTTCTTTTCATATTTCATCATCCCCTTGTAGGTCCACCACAAGGAAGTAATTCTTTCCTTGGCAGTCTTTTCAATCTAAGTAGGTACTTCTGAATATATAGATACAATGTTTTCTAATTTAATCGTTTACTTTGCAGGAGAAATGTAGAGGATGTACAAATTTCTCCGCAAGACTTCAATGAGCAAGTGCTGTACTGGTTTCCTCATTACAGTGCATCAGGCATGATCCACAACGTTTGTTGAATGTGAACTGAGGACTACCTATTGTAGTGAACACACGCTAGTTGGTTGAATACTGGTTTATTTACGGTCACCCACACAATTATATTACAAAATGTAACGATCACAATTTACCTGCTATAGCTATATACTACATCTCCTTTCTTCTCAGGGAAGATAAAATAGAACTAACAATTAATAAAATAAAATATAAAGCATAACACTAATACTATTCAAACATTTAAACCATTAAAAATTAAGTAAAACAAATACAACAGCAATTTAAAACTAGTCACACTCGTAATACAATTCTTTTAGCATCCGTGCAGTTCTTTCCCTTGACCTTGTAATAGGAACCAAGGGCGATGACTCCAGGCCTGAAGAGGCATATAGTGTATCGTTAAAGCTGGTGGGACTGTGAAAGTTGTCAGTTACACCATGCGACAGCACCCGAGTTGCAGGGGCGCCTTCTTGTGGTGTTGAACTATACTGCGAGCTGTGCTTTGCCGTCGATGGTATTTGTCGTCGATGACGAACACTCGACCTATCCGCGAATAACGCCTTGTTACTCTGACAATTATGTAACGGATGTGTTGATGATGTTTTCAAATTATTTCTAGGAACCGCTGCTCGTGACACCAAGTGATTCCTAGTACGCCTAAAGATATTTCCTGCCTTATCTTTAATTATATAAGACCGAGGTTGCTCTGCCTCTGTTACGACTGTGACTGGTTTTCTTACCTTTCCTTCGATTAATGTCGCTTTTTCGCCTGCTGATAATGGTTTTATTGGCTTAGATGACTTATCATACTGTTCTCTAATTCTGTCTTTATTTTCCATTATTTTTCTATAGTTATTTTCATTATTCACATTTTCCTTTAACATCTTTGCAGAGACAGGTAATTTTGTATTTAAACGTCGACCCATGAGAATTTGTGCAGGTGAATCTAATCCATTGCAAGGGGTTGTTCTTAAATTTAATAGTGACATGTAAAAATCTTCTCCAGAATCTACACATTTTTTAAGAAGATTTTTAACAGTCTGAACTGTTCTTTCACTCTTACCATTCGACTGAGGGTAGTGTGGAGACGATGTTACATGTCGTACTTCCAAATCTTTCATAAACATGTAAAACTCTCTTGAGCTGTACGCTGGCCCGTTATCTGTAACTAATTCTGCCGGTATACCATGACGAGCGAATTGTTCTTTTAAAAAGTCTATCACGTTTTTCGAATTAATATATTTTAACTGTCCAACTTCTACAAAGTTTGAAAAGTAATCTACTAAAATAATGTAATTCTTTTTTTTATATTCAAAAATATCCGAAGCAAGTTTATTCCAGGGAAGGTCAGGTATATCATGCTGTATGAGCGGCTCCCGACGCGGGCGCGGCGCGTACAGCGCACACGAGGCGCACCGCCGTACCTCACGCTCCACGTCCGAGCACATCCCGGGCCAAAACATAACTTCGCGCGCGCGACGTTTACACTTCTCAATACCTAAATGACCCTCATGAACCCGCTTCAACATATCATTTCGTAATGTACTTGGTATGAAAATTCGGTCACCCTTAAAAATAATACCACCAATGTTGTGTAATTCTTCACGATATGGCCAGAAAACTTTGATTTTTTCGTTAATATCGCGCCTATTCCTTGGCCACCCTTTATCAATATAGTTTATTAATAGCCGACAGTCCCTATCCGCTTCAGTTTCTTTCTGAACAGTTATTAACTTTTCGTTACTGTATGGCACATTCTCTATCATAAAACACGTTTGCACATCGATTTCTGAGGAAATTAAATCATTCATTTTCTCATTTAATGGAGCTCGAGACAAAGTATCCGCTATATACATATTTTTGCCCGGCGTATAAACCACTTTAAAATCGAAACCTTGTACTTTCATCATCATTCTTTGTAATCGCGCTGGAACAGAAACTAATGGTTTACTGAATAATGCTTCAAGAGGTTTGTGGTCGGTATAGATGGTAACATCAGACCTACCGTAAATGTATTGTCTGAATCGCTCGACTCCATACACAATAGCTAACATCTCTTTCTCGATGTGCGCATACCTCGTCTGTGCGTCAGTGAGTGTGAGTGACGCGAACTCGACCGGGCGCCCGTCCTGCAGCAGCACGGCACCCAGCGCCACGCTCGACGCGTCCACGCACACTACTATCGGTGTAGTCTCACTGTACAACGCAAGTACGGGTGCTCGACTCAACTTTAACTTTAATTTATCTACTGCCTCCGAGTGGTGTAGCTCCCATAACCACTCTGTATCTTTCTTTAGTAAGACTCGTAAAACATTGACACTATCAGAATAATTTTGGATAAATTTTGCTAAATAGTTAACCATACCTAGAAATCTTTCTAGACCTTTCCTATCGGATGGATAAGGCATTTCTAAAATAGCTTTTACCTTTGATTGATCGGGACACATGCCATCAGAATTAAATTTATGGCCTAAGTAAATAATTTCGGATACTCCAAATTTGCATTTTTCGCGGTTGAACTTTATACCTATTTCTCTAGCTCGCTGTAAGAGGCATTCTAATCTTTTGTCGTGTTGTTCTTTCGTACTACCCCAAACTATGACGTCATCAATGAAAGATTCCACGCCTTCTAAATCTTCTAAATATTGTCTAAGTTTAGCGTGGAATACCTCGGGAGCACAGCTTACGCCATACGGGAGACGTAAAAATTGGAACCGGCCAAATGGAGTACCAAAAGTGCATAAATCTGCACTAGCATCGTCTATTTGTACCATCCAGAAACCACAGCGCGCGTCAAGCACGCTAAACACAGTCGCGCCGCGCAACCTCGCTGCCAGCTCGGTCACTGTCGGTAATGTATACTGTGCGCGACGCACCGCGCGGTTCAAGGGTCTCGGGTCTAAACATACACGAATGCTACCATCTTTTTTCGCAATTAAAACTATTGCATTCACCCAGTCAGTCGGGTGTGTAACCTTTCTAATTACACCTAATTTTTCCATTCTAAGTAACTCATTTAACAGTTTATCTTTAATTCCCAAAGGAATTTTTCTAGTCGGACTAATGACTGGTTGTATATCTTTATTTATGACAATACTATACTTACCAGGTAATTTCCCTAGTCCTTCAAATAAATCAGAGTAATGATCAATATTTATTGCATTTACATTGTAAATTAAACCAAGATAAATACAGCTTTCCAACCCGAGTACGTTCTGACAGGGTAAATCGGCCACAACAAATGATATTAAATAATTATTGTCTTTGAATACAATAGGCAGCTGATCGCTTATACCTAATATTGGTAACCGGTTGCCGGTAAACGAATGTACTCGTTTTGTGAAAGGTTTAAGTTTATCGATTGAAAAACCTAAGTTTACATACACATTTTTTGACATCACATTTATCATTGAACCCGTGTCAATTTTTAATACAATATTTTTGCCTTGATATTTTACAATTTCAATCCACTCCTTTGACAATTTACATACTTGGTCTTTTTGCGAGATTGTACCGACATACAAAATTTCATTGCTGTCACTTTCAACTTCGGAATCTACATTTAATTCTAATACATTACGCACTATTTGTGTACACATTCGTGAAAAATGACCTCTTTTATTACACTCGTAACACTCGGCATTATATGCCGGACACTTTTCACTTCCCGCACATCGGTAGCTACCGCACTGACGACACGCGATGCGAGCCCGCCTGAACCCGCCAGCGCCTCGCGCGCTGCCTCTGCCGGTCGCGCCGCCGACACCGCCGCCTCCCGGCGTCCTGGTACCGCGCCGTCCGCGTCGTCCGCCGCTCCATCCGCGTTCATAGTTACGGTTCTGGACTGCAGATACGTGAATGCATTCTAAGCCTCCGTCGATGAATTTACTCTCCTCTTTGGAGATCTCGGCCGCCTGACACAGTTGCAACGCTTTTGTCAGCGTTAAATCATCCGTACGGAGTAATCGGTCCCTCACCGTATTGTTTTTTATGCCGCACACTATTCGGTCCCGCAACAAACTTTCCTGAAGTTCACCAAATTCGCACTGTTGGCCCAATACTCGTAACGCGGTTATGTATTGTTCTATATTTTCGCCTTCTTCTTGGTTACGAGTAAAAAACTTAAAGCGCCTCACGATTATGTTCGGTTTCGCTCCAAAATAATCGTCAAATTTTTTAAGGACACAATTGATGTCATCTTCACTCTCACCCTCATCAAACGTGAAAGTAGTGAAAACTTCGTAACCTGCGGGTCCGATGAGATTCACCAACAAACTAGCCTGCACTTCTTTAGGCTCTTTGCTCACTCCAGACGCTTTAACGAACACTTCGAAAAGTTTCCGCCACCGACGCCATGACTCCGAGCGTTCGGCCGGACCACCGTTGAGTGATAATTCGACTGGAGGACGCGCGTGTTCCATTATTAAACAAAATAATGTTTAGATCTGTGTTTTGATCAATGTATCACTAATTAGTTACGAATTAACTGAATTTATTATAGTAAAACGATACACCGCTGTCACCATGTAGTGAACACACGCTAGTTGGTTGAATACTGGTTTATTTACGGTCACCCACACAATTATATTACAAAATGTAACGATCACAATTTACCTGCTATAGCTATATACTACACCTATCACTATTACACTCATAAGTTTAATTTTGCAACGATATTATTACCTTCTCGTTAAAAAACGTTCGCGCTAGATACGATTAACAAGAAAAACTTTTGTACTTTATTTCAGACTAGACGTGCCTCCGGCGTGATCTGTGCATAAAAGACTCTTAATTATGTTTCTAAAGAAGTCAGCTAAAAGCAGCCTGAGTTACCACATTCAATGTGAGTTATTAGCTTTTGTAATTTACATTTACTTAATGGCTTGTAATTAATACATTTTTCTGTAAGCCCTGTCTAGATACTTTCGCTTATCCACATAAAATACTGAAGAGTATTGATCTTGACTAATATCTAATATCTGTGTATAGACTGAATTGTTACCTCTTTGTTTTAATTTACCTAAAATGGCTGAAATTATCACGAACCTAAATATAAACAGATAGTTATTATTGTACCAAAGCAACATTTATGTTTGTGGTTCTTTTTCAATTTACGTACTTCCCTCATAACGAGTTTGATATTAAAAGAGACATCTAAATCTGCGGAATAATATCGTGTCGTAATAGCCACTAGGCGATAGCGATTGCAATCTAACTAGGTGTATTATGATAATAATCACATTTATATAATGATTAGTATATAAAAAAAAGTAAAGTAAAAAGTGCTTTATTTTCAGAAAACTTTGTTACAAAATATTATTGAGTCCTCCCAGTAAGTAATAATAATACTTGTGGTGGGAATGACTCGCTTCTTCCCTGTTGAACAACAACATCTTACAAACTAACAAACTAAGCACAATTTAAATAAAAGAAAACAATATTAAAGGGAAAGGTTACTTATTGGCTATAATGTGTGTTTTAGTTATGTGTGTGTGTGTGTGTGTGTGGTGTATGAGTGTATGTGTTGTGTAGGTGTGAATGTTGGTGTTGTGTGAGTGTGTGTCGTGAGTGAGTTCAACTTCCGTTGTTCAATATACTTAACGTAGTATAAATATATTTGATCTATTTATGTGTCTAATAGTACAAGTATATATATTTTATAATATAATATTTATGTATAGTGTAAAATGGTCTATACTAATGTAGTATTTTATAAAGTTAATCTTTCTAAGATATGTTCAGCATCTTCATAGTTTAAAGTTTTTAACCATTTGAGGAGACTATTTTTACAATTAAACACGTTCATAGGGTATATCTTTAGTATTTTATTAATCTTATTGTAAATATTGGCAGACTGATATCTATACTGTCTTTTAGCAAAGACTGTTCGTACAATTGTAACTTGGGCAACAGTATCTTTTCTTCTTCTCTTTTGTAGGTCGTGTTTGTAATCGATTGATTTGTGATATTTTAAGATTGCATTCAAAATGTACAGCTTCCTTACAGACAGAAGTCCGCAATTTTTAAAAAGCGTGTCTGTTGGGTATCTACGGGGCTTAGAATACATCACCTTTAAGAGAGCTCGTTGTGCTCTTTCGACCGCCAGCAGACTAGTCTTCGTGGCACCCCCCCAAACTGGGATACAATAGGTTATAACTGATTGAACCAACGAAACATAAGTAATATTTATTAATTCCTTAGTCATAATATGTCTTAGTGTTTTAAATATCCACATAAATTTTCTAATTCTAGCCGTCGTGATTTCAATATGGGACTGCCAGCTTAGTCTTTGGTCGATCATTATTCCCAGATACTTGACGGAAGTCATTTTTTGTAAAGGTATGCAATTACAGTTCCCGAAGTCTGGTTTTGAACATTGATGTATCCTTATTTTAAAATCTGTGTTTGGTTGGGAATTGATGTAGGGTGCGAAACATACATAATTGGTTTTTTTAATATTAAGAGTAAGGAGGTTATCATTCAACCATGTCGATATTACACTTAAACCCTCCTCGACTCTTGCCTGCACTTCCTCCCATGTTTTCCCGGAAAACGCAATAGCAGTATCATCTGCATAGGAAAATATTTTACCTCCAACGATGTTAAGATTACACAACTCATTAATGTAAATCAGGAAGAGGGTAGGACCAAGTACGCTTCCCTGTGGCACACCGAAGGTCACCTTTTCCTCAACACTGATATATTTCCCAATCCTAACGACCTGGGTTCTGTCTGTCAGATAACTCTTTAAAAGAGTTAAAGTATTACCCCTTACTCCTATATTTTGTAACCTTTGCAATAAAATAGATACAGAGACAGTATCGAACGCCTTTTTCAAGTCTAAAAAGACGACTAAACATTTCTTTCCCTCATCGACCTCTTTAACTATTAGTGACGTCAAATCTAGAACTGCATCTTGTGTAGATTTACCACTTCGAAACCCGTACTGATATTTAGAAATAATTTTGTATTTATCCAGATAACATGTAAGTCGATTGTTTATTAATTTCTCAAAAATTTTGGAAATAGAATTTAACACCGAGATTGGTCTGTAATTATTAACATCAGCTTTATCGCCGTTCTTGTAAACAGGAGTCACAATTGATCGTTTGAGATACCTAGGAAAAACTCCACTGTTAAAACATTTATTAATTAATGACGTAATAATTGGAATAACATAAGCGCAAGAAAGTTTTAGGAATTCTGTAGGAATATTGTCCCATCCAGGAGAGCTTTCGGATTTCAATCCCCTCAGTATTTCATCAATTTCATTTGACTCAGCCTCCAGTAAGACAAAGGAAGACTGGTTAACATTTTGTAATTGAGAGTGATTAAATTTGAGTTCTTGTTTTCCAGTCCTACAAAAAATTTTCTCAGCCAAATCCCTACCAGTATTGACAAAGAAGTTATTGACGTAGTTAACTGAATCATGAGGACATGGTAAAATTTGTAATAGGTCAGTGTTCGACGTTTTATTCGATTTATATTGAGTTATTTGATTTATTGTAGACCATAGTTTTTTTGAGTTTTTTGTGGAAATTTGTATTTGGTTTTTTTGGTATGTTCTTTTTAGTTTTTTTATTAGATTTGTACAATAATTTCGAAAACGTTTGTAAGTAATCTTAAGGATTTCATTTAATGGATTTTTTCTTAGTTTCATATACATATTATTCCTTAGTTTTATGCAGCGTAAAACGCCTAACGTCATCCAAAGCTGTATTTTCCTTGTCTTGTTAGTAATAGTTGTATATTTTGAGTTTTCGTTCAAAAGAGACATAATTAAATTAATAAAATTCATTGCAAGTATTTCCGGGTCTTTAAGGAATGTGAAAGAAGAAATATCAGTCTCACGGAGGGTTCTGTATGCATTTTCATAATCAATTGTCTTTTTATGTTTGTAATAATTATTTGTAGATTTAAATGGTTGAGATAATAATACAATAACCATGTCATGATCCGTAATACTTGTGTTTAACACAACGACGAGAGCCGAGGTACTGGAAAAGTTATCTAACTTAAGCATCACATGATCGAGGCAATTGTCTAATCTAGTCGATAAGGTGTGGCCAGGTAGGAGACCATGAGATGAAAGGGTATTGAGATAATTTAGTCTGTTCGACCGTTCATTGGCTTTCTCAGTAGGTGTAACAATTAAGTTAATATTTATATCTCCAGTAATAATAATGTTTTTATGACTAGAAATACCGTCAAGATGATCATTCAAAGACTGAATGAAGTTCTCGGTATCGATAATAGATGGTGAACGGTAAATACCTAATATCGTATTATTTTGAGTTTTTATTTGGAGACCCGTAGCATTTATTAGTTTCAGTTCCGTTACTGTAGCATGTAAATCATGTCTAATATACGCTACAACGCCATCATTTTGGTTTGATAACTTAGATGTGTAAAAGGACTTATAGTTGTCTATTTGAGGAATCGGTTTTGATAGGCTTATTCTACATTCCGTTAATATCAAGACATCAATTTCGTGTTTAATGTGGGTTAATGTTATTTGAAGGTCATCCATATTTTTATAAATACTTCTAATATTTTGAGTTGCAAGTGTTAATAAATTTTTGCTTATTTTTAAATTATTTGAATATGTAAATAGATTATCTACATCACATTTAACTGCCTTAGCTACGTGCAAATTATCTAATTCTTGTATTTCTTCAAGTGTATTATCCATAAAGTGGCAAAAAGATACAGAGTGGGTAGTCTTTGAGATACAAAGATAAAAGTAAGATGTTGACAGAATTAAAGAAAAAACTAATATTATGATGCAAATACATCTCTTTAGATAGATCCTTATATTGGCATATCTTAGTTTCTATTTGCAAGATAATTATTAGGTAATTGTGGCTTAGTATTTTAAAATAATTGTGCAGTTTATTTGTGTTTGTGTAGATGTGTAAAGTGAGTAGTGTATTAAATAAAATTAATGTAGTTACTGTACCAACCCATTACTGCCCACTGTTGGGCTCAGGTCTCCTCCGAAGAGGGTATGTAGTTACAGCAAGTTTAAATACATATTTAGTCAAGTCATTCACATAACTTTTAAGCGTTATTATGTTAATGAACCAAACATAAAAATAAAAATAGTTAACTAAAAGAATAAAATTAAATGGTTTTAAATTAAGAGTTAATAGTCATTTTTCTTGCATCAAATGTTGAATCTGAGCCTCATTAGTAATTAAAATTATTTTGGAATTTTCGTCCTTTCGCACAAAAACTTTACCAAATGAGGTCCAGCAGTACTTGTAATGCTTCATCTTCACTAGATCACGCGACAAGAAGAACAGGCGAGCTCCCTTCGGTGTAAGTTGCTCCGATACGAATACCGGAGTTTCCTCGTTCGAAGTAAATCCTAAATGTTTAGCCTGTAATTTAGTTTTAGTTTTTATATTAAATTCTTTGCTTCTTTTTATCAAGTTGGTCCTCAATATGGTAGAATTCAGTTGGACAATTATTGTCGAATTTTTTTCGCTATTCTGACGATTTTTCAAGCGGAATATGTCAGTAATATCGTTCTCCTTTAGATCAAGTTTTAGTGTGTTTCCGAGGCTCGTCACCATTGTAATAAGATCTTCTTGCTTTTCCTGTACCTTTCTAGGGACATTTTTCAGTTCGATACATGCCTTACGTCCATTTCTTTCAAGGTTTTCAATTTTATCCTCAAGTATAGTTATGTACTCCTTGTCTTTTTTAGTTTGTAGCTCAAGATTGCTTAATTTCTTTTGTAGATCTTCATTTTGCGCTGTGAGTAAGCTTATAGAAATTTCAATTCCTGAGTTAATTTGTTGAAGGTTTTTAACATTTTTGTTTATGTCAATTAATTGCGCTTTTTGTTCGCTAATGAGTGTTGTAATCAATTCTCTAATTTCTTTTTTAAAATTGCATAACTCCGAAGACGGTGAATTTTCGTCGCGCGTATATTTCTATATAAAAGCTCGAGATACCTATAGTATCATAAATATAAAAAAAAACTTGTGATTAGCACTAGACGAACTCACAGACTTTTAAGGGGCAGTGATGAAGTACGTAGGTACTACAAATAATGAAAGGACATGATAGAGTAGAAACTTTATTCTTATGTTTAGATAATAAGATAGGTAAAATCAAAAACAGTACAGTAAGTAGGCTTATGACCATAATGGGTCATAATTAAATACTTCGAGAAAAGAAAAGTAAATTTTATCTATCGCGGCTTATCTCGTAGAAGGCGATATTACCATTGGAAACGTTCGCGATTACCCCGGGGCGCGGTAGAAATAGGTTGGAACTGTGTCTGCAACGGAATGCTAACTGACCCTCTCGTATTATTGCGTTTGTCCGGGATCTAGTGTGCGTTCTGTAAACACGTGTTTTAATCAAGCCTGTTGCTTCGCTTCCGTTTGCTGCGGCCACTCGGCGCTCAGTAAAGAAAAACTTTGCATGTGTTTTATTACGACGGATGCTAAACCGCCGCAGGGCTCAATTTCGATCCCGACCTGTCTCGCTTTAATTGTTTTATACTTTGTCGGTAAATATCAAAAACAGAAATGTAAACACTTTTTATAAATATGTTTCTGTTACTGCTGGTATGTTTGATAGATTTTATTTTATTTTGGTTTTCCAAAGTGCTTAACAAAACTAATGTTATTGATACGAAATTAGTTCACTAAACTGAAAAGTTGTCCTGTATTAATGTAGTAATGATGTAGAAAAAAATCAAAATATAATAATTAGTGATCGACATTTCAAGAATTGCATCTTTGAAGTGGCAATGGGCAGGACACATTGTGCGCAGAACTGATGGCCGATGGGGCCGAAAAGTTCTAGAGTGACGACCACGAACTGGTAGGCGCAGCGTAGGCAAACCTCCCACAAGGTGGACCGATGACCTGGTCAGGACCGCGGGAGGTGGCTGGATGCGGACAGCGCAGGACCGATCGATGTGGCGAGGTTTGGAGGAGGCCTATGTCCAGCAGTGGACGTCTACAGGCTGATGATAATGATGATGATGATGATCGACATTTGTAAGTACCTAGAGAGATTCAGATTAAAGAAAGCTTTTTGCCTAAGTTAAAACTTGAAAGCCCTAAACATCTTTGGTCATCGAGCTGTCAAAAAGAAAGGATTTTTACAAGTAGGTATCCCTCCACAAACGCGCAATCTTTCCCTGGCCCGCGATAATCGAGGTGAACAATTTTATTGCGCTCGCGGGCAGGGGGATGGCGTCCTCAGGGGGAGAGGACCGTTCATTCGATTAAAGCTCGCTGTACACGGAAATTATCAAACGAAACGCACCGACAACTCAGCGGGCCGAGAGAGCCTCTACATTAATAGTTTTTGTTCCCCAACTCACCCGTTTCGTCGCAGAAAGGTAAAAGTTTGGTCAAGTTCTTCTTTTTGCAAGCTATTTGTTTTCAAACACCTCTCATTTCGGCACTCTTTTGGTCAACTCGAATTCAATATTGAGCTCGTTTCATTTCTATAGGTAGCTTCCTTCTAACTGCTTTTGCAAATTTCCATAAATTTTTGATGTGAAAACACAAAGTGTACGAAGTTTGCCATAAATTTATACACAAAATATTTATATTAATTGAATTTAAAGCGCAGGATAGGTGTTATTTTATAAAATACACACAGTAAAATTCAGATTTTTCGTAAAACTCTCTACAGTACAATAGTTTCAACAAAAATATTCGGTTCATTTGAATATGTATGTTCCTATGACAAAACCCAAATTCAGTTTGTTTTCAATGTTTGTTCAGATTTTCCAATCGCACCTCGCGTTAATTTGTGTGTACAAATTTTACCGCACCACAAACGATTCGATTAAAATTTAGTTCTCTATTCTAGCTGATCGTTGTTTTGAAATACAATGTAAAGTTAACGATCTCGCTTAATCACATATTTGTGTAGACTTGAACAGTCTATGTCGTATTGATTCGTAAATTATCAGTGTTTGTCACTTCATATTTGCTGTCAATATTGTGAAAATATGATTGTCGCATTGCAAACACGAATAATTGTAACGATGAAACTGAAGCATCAATGTGCTTAATGAGAGTTGATTAGCGTCAACAATGTGCAAATGATGTTGTTGAATAAGTTTACATTTATGATTTTGTTCATAATATGGTGTAGATGAAAACTCCCACGAAAAGCTAGCTCTAAATTTCACTGCTTAACTTCATGAATCTGGCAGTTTTAAGCTGCGTTGGATATTAAATTAGAAGTTCGTAATCATGAATCGACATCATCGATGAATCGTAATTTATTTGATCTTTTTCTTATTTTTATTTGTAAAATGATCCTTCCGTCCACATACTTGTTCACATAACCAATACCTGACAAATTGAAAGCATCAATCGGACTATCATTAGCAGGTATTTAGCCTTTCCCCGACTGCGGTTACCAGTCAATTTGCCGAGTGCATTTCCATCTGCGTCCACTCAACGTACCAAATATGCCCTATTAATTATTTATGAAATTAATTCCAATGGCAAAAACAAGTCCGATGTATCTGCATCGAATCGTGTCCACATGCGTTCGTCTTTTATTCGATTATACGGGCAGAGTGATTAGTGATAGTGTTCGGAGCGTTTCGAAATCGTGTGTTCGTTTGATTTATATTTTTACACAAAATGACAATGCTTTTAGTTTTCAAGATTTTACAAAGGATTACCCATAAATGGATAGCCATCTGAATATTAATGATATTCTAACGAGTCGCTTATAATGCTAATTTACTGTTTAATTCTAGAACCTCAGAGCTTACCTTACAATTTAATTATAGAGTTTTAATGACACCTTTCATCGCTCTCATACTTACTTGTTATTACAAGTAGGTACCTACCATTTTTTCCTTATATTGCTTACATTCGCTTGTGAAGAAAACTCATACGATACTCAACTGAAGTTGTTCTATAAAACCGTAATAAAACTCATCTCTAAATAAAAATCCAGTTAGCACTTTCATATTCCATACGGCGTCATTAAATTTCCTTTACGTGGAATTGAAGTGTGTGACTGATTCAGGAAAGTTTAGAGCAGTAATATTCTCGCGAGTTCATCACATATGCACATTATGACATAACTAGACTGGTTTTATTGCTTCACGAACGGACGTGGCCAAGGATTGGGACGTCTGCAATATTATTATATGCCTAAGCGAGTACTTTAATATACCACCTTTATGATTCTCGTGTAGTCGGTGCTGGATACTATTAATTTCGCGGCTTGCACGTGAAAATAAAAACTCATATTTCTGCTTCGTTTATTCTGTTGTTATGTTTTACTTTATCTCATGAGCGTTAATGCGGTCGCGTAATTGAAAAGAAAGAATGTTGCTTACACCTCCTTTACAAACTTAGCTTTTAAAAAGATCCTGGCGACATCGTTTGCATGAAAAGTTTTGTAGAAATTAAATAAGACAAGTGTAGCTTTAATTAGACTTTTTCCTCACTTCAGGATATATTTATTTAAATTTTGTTTTATATATAATACTATGTGTTTTTTAACTAAAGATGAAAATACTATAAAATATAAAATTCGAATCTACTACGGCCCAAGCCACCAAAAGTCAGGGCGCTAGAGTTGGGAACCTTCACATGTATCGAGTATGACGGCCTTCTGAATCAAGTCCTTCACCCAGTCCAGGAGCGAAAGCTTATTCAGTTTATCATAACTTTTTTTGATGGTTGATGTTTTTATGGTATTGTTGTTATGATTTCGGATCATACCTACTCTATTACAAACAGAAGCTGTCAGATTAGAAACGTTAGGTAATTGCATTGAGACTATGATGTTCATTTTTATATTGTACTAGCTGCCCCGCGCAACTTCGTCTGTGCCACTCTCAATTAAATGTCAACTATTCGATTTTTTCTCGCCGTAAAAACCATCTTTGAACTTTATCGAAAATTAAAAATAAAAATCAACAATAATAAATAAATATAGCCTAAGTTACTTCAGGATGCGTCATTAGAACCTAAACCCGATAAGGTTATCTTGCTTATTGACGGAGTTCCTGTGGCCACCTTCCATCTCCATCATCAGATCTTGACTTTCATCCTCTACGTAAAGTACTTATCAGGACGCTTCATTAGAACCTAAACACGATAAGGTTATCTTGCTTATTGACGGAGTTCCTATGGCCACCTTCCAGCTCCATCATCAGACCTTGACATTCATCTTCTACGCAAAGTACTCATCAGGACGTTTCATTAGAACCTAAACACGATAAGGTTATCTTGCTTATTGACGGAGTTCCTGTGGCCATCTTCCAGCTCCATCATCAGACCTTCACATTCATCCTCTACGCAAAGTACTCATCAGGACGCTTCATTAGAACCTAAACACGATGAGGTTATCTTGCTTATTGACGGAGTTCCTTGGCCACCTTCCAGCTTCATCATCAGACCTTGACATTCATCCTCTACACAAAGTACTCATCAGGACGCTTCATTAGAACCTAAACACGATGAGGTTATCTTGCTTATTGACGGAGTTCCTGTGGCCACCATCCAGCTCCATCATCAGACCTTGACATTTATCATCTACTATTAAAATATATATCTACTATTAAAATATGTCAAAAGTGACAGAGAAACGTCAAATATGACAGAAAAACGTCAAATATGACAGAATTATACGTCAAATATGACAGATATATATGTCAAAAGTGACAGCATAATATGTCAAATTCTAATGTAATTTTTTTTGCAAATATGTTAATTTGGCACTATTCCGAGAATTCTTTTAAAACTTTTTTTATGTACAAACCTTCCTTGGACTTGCACGAATAATTTAAGACTAAAATTAGCCAAATCGGTTCAGTCGTTCTCGAGTTATCAAAACACAACGAAAAGTAGCATTGATTCATATATATTAGAAGATTTAATGTCCTTCATATTTTAGCTTCAACAAGAGCCAGTTTATCCTCTCAATTAGTAAATCTGTATTAACTTTATTTATTTTTATTCACCTCGCTACCATTAAGTATTTCAATATTTCATGAACAATCAATAGAGCTCTAACAAAGCATTTTTAGAACTTTTTTATGCACAAAGATATTGTTCAAGTTGTTTTTCGATCCATGAAACGTCGTATAACGCAAAATACTGTCTTTTTTGTAGAAACAAAACAATTTTCGTTCGCAGTCAACTTTCAATGACCAGAATGTTCGATTAAAAATTCGACACAATGGAAGTTGTTGGCGAAACAAGAAATTAGCTGCCAATTGCATTGAACACACTATTATAAGTTATGCCATTGTTTTCCCGTTTTTAGTAGGTACTGGTGTGAAGTTGTATTAGCGGTGTCGGACTCTGAACTAAATCTGAAGCGCTACGTGACCAAAGGGGAAAGGAAGTCAAAACGAACCATGTGAACAAAAACGTCCAACTTAATATTTTTTAAATCGACATAAACTTTACCTATCTTTTATAACATCTCAATTTGAATATAATTACATTATATTATATTTTAAAAAGGTAACTGGTATATTTTGTACCTACATTGATATGAACATGGTTTAGGAATATGAGTATAATAATGTTATTGAATATCGACTAAAATATAAACAGTGTGGAGTGGATATTACTTATAACTTTTCTACTCACCGAACTGATAGGTCAACCGAGTACCTGAACGTGGACTTATGAATAGTTAGCTATTTAAGGGTTAACGACTATAATGGGACTAGTTTTTTTCCACTTTTGTTGGATTTTTCATACGTATAACTTCTGCACTATGAATAATTACGATAAACTTGATCCACCCCATGATATGTGGTTGTTATTGTTAATAGATAATGCGAAAGCTACCAAATACATTAATCTACTCCTTTTCAAATTATCATAAAAACACTTTGTAGATTAAACACAGATTAATCTTATATATAAAATTCTCGTGTCATCATGTTAGTTACCATACTCCTCTGAAACGACTGAGCTGATTTTCATGATTTTTTACCTGAATATTATTCAGTACGTCTGAGAATCAGCTCCTATCTATTTTTCATACCCCTTAGTTTCGGGTTGTTCAGCCTAAACATTTTGTTTAGCTTTACACGATGAGAAAATTTACGAGAACACTCTTATTTATACAATCTTCTGTGACGCAGACGCTGCGCGGGTTAGATAGTAATTTATAAATTCTTTATCATAAGAAACAGTAGTCCAGTTTTGTTGCAACCTCTACCTTCATCTATTGACAGAGACTGACGAATCCCGCAAACATATTAGTATACGTGGGTAATTCCTGGTCAAACTGTCGCGGGGCCGTGCGTGATCGTACGGCTGTTGTCGGGATCTCGGTGCACAACGCAGACCAACACTACTGCATAACACTTACTGGTGGTAAACCATGCTGTATTTACTCGTAGAACCTTTGTCAATAAACTACGGAACGTAAAATTATTTCGCACTTAAATAACCTACATAATAATTGCTGTGGAAGTTTGTTTTTTCAGTGTCTTCAAAGACCGAATACCTACAGAGTTATTTTGATATACTTAAATTAGTTAAAAAAAATATCGACTTTGATAAAAAATAATGTTCGAAATGATTCCGCCTTTGGGTGACTGATGATGATTAGATCGAAGACCATAAAAATATTGTACTCCCCTGCTTGTACCTATGTAAATTTATACGTGATAAAATATTAAAAGTTAAGTGTGAATCGCAAAATTAGCAATTAGGATGAAATGATGAAATAGTGTAATTTAAAGACGTATAGCTATTTGAAAAAGTATTATAGAAAATAGTAAGTATAATAGTAACTACAACCAACATAAAAATGCACGTGTTTACGGACCCCACAGGCCAATATCAAACAGACTGATTGCTTCTTTACTGTTACACGATAAAAATTTTATTAGATGCTCGTAAAATGTACTCATACGAATCGCGAGACCTAGTAGCCAATATAATTTAAACTAGCCTGCAACTAAACTTTATAAAACTTGAAAATGAAAATGTGCATTCGGCTCTCTTAATTCGCCGCTCAAGATACAACATAATTATTGTTATTATTTCGTATATTTAAACTTTTATTTACATAACCATTTATTCACTTATCTTTTACATTGTAACAAAAAACCATATGAAAAAACAGGTGAAGTCTACGACACAAGCCAGACTCATCTTTTATTACAATTAACAAATTACTACTTTTATCTTACTTTTACAAAACGCTCCAAATCTTTTCTGGTACCTACTTAACAATTAAAGAACAATATCAAAAAAGTTTCATAAAACAAGGAGTTGTCGTTGGATAGAAATTATTAAATTTCCACCCAAAAAATTCATGCGAATGGATGCTCAAACCGACGAACTGTTCAAATCGTTTAGTAAACACTGAATAGGTCGTGTACAAGAGAGGTACATCGATTTTAATCGAATGGAAACGGAACAAAGTGAAAATGTACACCTCAATTATTCCAACAGTCGCTTGTGGACAAATAACCATACGCAGACGTGACTACTGCCAACTCTATGCACACAGTACTTTGTTCCACAACCACTGATATATTATGTAAAGTACTCGCAAAACTTAATAAAAATATTGTGCATTAATTAATTATTATTCCTTTTCATTTCCTCATGCACAAGTGTGACAAAACTGCTTATTATGTGAACCTTTATGTCTTATAGGTACAATTAATTAAGCGATAAATACCTACCTATATAAAGCATGTACTAAAAGGAATAATTACATACATACATACTATAATTTAATATTTATTGAATTAAATTGAAAAATTTTACTTCATTACTAGAGCCTGATGACGAAATTTTCAGCGCTGAGCTAAAAGAGAATCGCAGCCAACTCGACTGAGAGCTTTTGTAACTTACAGCAGAGAATCGTGTGCAATTAAATTAGACTGGTGAGAAAATTAAAAAAGTTAATGGATTCCTAATAGACTTTTGTACAACGTCATTCTGGTCGAGTTTAGTAAAACATGCTTTTAGCTTTTATAGGTAATCTTATTTCTGCATTCTGCGCTTCACATGATTTGTTTCTACTACGTCAGGTTAGATGGTCCTTTTTTTAAATCTATTTTTTTATATTTAAGACTAGATGACCCCCGCAACTTCGTCTGCGTCACAAAGGGGTTCAAACAGTACTTACTTGCAATGTTGTCGCCACATTATTTGCGCGGCCCGCGTTGAGTGTATTCATTGCCTTTTATACTCGTGACAACTTTTCAACGAAAAGTCCGATTGGAATAAAACAAAAAGTAATTTCCTTCTACATTAATGCTCTTAATAAAAAAATACTTAATTTGGATAAGGGTTAACATAACGTTACATTCATTCTTGGGACTAAATATTATTTTTCATAAACATAAAAACGATTATTGTGCATATATCTAACTATGATAGTTAGATATATGCTCTCGCGGACTTT
Source organism: Trilocha varians (assembly GCA_030269945.2). Lineage (NCBI taxonomy): Eukaryota > Metazoa > Arthropoda > Insecta > Lepidoptera > Bombycidae > Trilocha > Trilocha varians. Next base: position 5,158,417 of record AP028259.1, read on the forward strand.
TTTGTTGGTCTTACAAAAACCTAAGAACCCGTAGTACATCTTTTTGTTCTATTGTCAATAGTTTTTGCAGCATACGCATAAATAGGTTTTCGATTTTACACCTTGTGTTACAATTTCGATATTTTGATACGGATGAAACAACCAAACAAACTCTTCAGCTTTATAATATTAAGTATAGATATAACCAAAATGTTTTTTTTTTTGTATTTAGGAGGTGTATTGTTTGTATATTTGTGTATTAATATTGAAAAGGGTAATGATTATTTTTGTAATGGACGTTGCTTTTTGTAAAAACAAACATCTCAAATCATCAACATTCAAATTCTTTTCAAGAATGTGAATAGGTTACGTTTCACACACATCGGCGAAGTACATAAGTAGATATATTCTGCCCTCGGAAACCAATCTTTTATCTCAAAGCTGAATCCGATAGTGTGACGAACCCGGAACCCGAAGGTAAATAGCAAGGGCCACTGGCCAGTGATAATAACGAATCGATCGATAGCTAATTAAATGTACTGCTTAGGTACCATTAATATCAAAGTCTATCAGTGTTCAAGTCTCATAAAAGAACTCAATAAAACATAAAGCTTTGGTCCGTGGCGTTCGGCCTGTGTTGGAGTCTCGTCCAATAAAATACAAATAGACTCGATTGAAATGCAGGACGTAGCTGGCTGTTTACTTGATGCCGCTGCCCGTCCGATGTCGTAGAACACAACGATAACTAAGATTGCTTTTTTCAGTTTGCAATCACTTGTAATTCTTATTTGATTTGCTCTATGTACCTACGTGTCTTCAGTTAGCTTAATAATTTAAGAAAGGTTAAAATAACATCATCAAATATTTCCTGCATTCTATTATTATCCGATATTAATTTTCTGAAGAAATTAAAATTTTTAGACTTTTAAAGCAGGTGTACCATGACAAATCTACAAAACAGTGAGTAAATTAAACGTCTATTAGTTCAAAATTAAATTTCCATTGTAATTACAATTACTATAATTGTATTAAAAAAATCTAAATAAGCGAATAATTTTCTTCGATATAAATAAAATTTAATTTAATGAAAACCAACAAAGATTCATAAATCCGTTTATCAACACCGTATTATAACTTTCAACGTATTACCGATAAACATTAATTAAAATCAATCAATGGTAATAATCTTAATTAAGTTTATGAGGGGAATTAACACGATAACAGTTAATTAACAAACGATGAAGTAAATTCCCCGCGAACCGACCAGCATTAAACTTACATATCATTTCGTAAATCTGATGGAATCATGCTTGTTGTGGAGCTCATTTCACGTAAGCATAATACAATTTTTAATTATAAATTTATTATTCGATTATATTTCTACTCGGTTTTGAAGTAATACACCACGTTATACATAGGTATATTGCTATGCACTCGTATACTATTTTTTATCTTTATTATGCTTCTCCAATTCAGTTTTTTGGCGGTACGTATGATACAATAGGTACTGCTTTGATATCTCATTTTTTTTCGTTTAAAATTTGATTTTGTGACTAAAAACAATGAAGCACTGAAACATACCGCGTAACGATTAATATTACTGCTGTAGTAAAAAAATATAAAGCAGTAATATGTTATGGTGTTATTTGCTGTTTTAAACTAGGTACAAGACAACAAAATTAAATGAAAAAAATATTTTCAAAATAATAATACATTATGTCTGCATTTATTAAATAACCAAATCTAAAGAACATTTCAGAAAATTTAGTACATTAAAAGGATTCTAGATACCATGTGCTTTTATAAGCTTCATATGACCTACCTACTGAAAGAAATGGTTTTTCAATTGAGAAAATTTCCAAATTTTAGTAATTGTGATGTTTTGTTTTTAACATCTAAATATCATCATCTCAATCATGAATATAAATTCCACCTAATATATTGTTTCAGAAATACTGGTTACTGGATTTATACTTACACATATTCAAAATGCTGATACTGTTAGTGTCGCCAGTAGTAATTTGATGAGTGTTCAAAATTCATCTCAAAACTTGTTTTCTAAAATTGAAACACCTCAACAGAATACTACACCTTTAATAAAACAGAGCACACGGAAAGAAAAACACGATTCGAATGTATATTACATAAAAACTTTTAAAGATTTTATTCATATAATAAAACGTAATGGAACTATTGACAATATATTAGGAGAAAGTAAAAATAATACCCTAAAGACAGTCACTGAATTGTATCCAACCAATGATAATATAATATCTCTACAAGATACCGACACTGAAGCAAAACTACAAAACAAGTTAAAAGAAAATGAACACAAAAATAACTCTGAAATTTATTTATCTAACAATGAAACTATTACTGATGATGGAATCATAGAATATAATAATTCTGAGTATGATAAAAGCATTGAAAAGACAACAACAAGCAACAAACCTGAACTTTCACAAAGTCTTAATGAGACACATTCAGATGAAATAGCTTTCCGAAGCAATAGAAGAGTTACTACAAAGAAAATAAGTAAACCTTCTCAACAAAACACAAATCAAAATACGCAGAAAGGTGAGAAACAAACATTTAAGTTTATGAAACTATCTTCAAACGACGGAAACGTTATTAAAGTACACGTAAAGCGCCCACGATGTAAACATGAATTCATGATTTCAGAAAGCAAAACTGTTTTTAAGAATGTTCCTTGTGGCCACATAGGATGCAGAAGAAACATTTTCAGAAATACTGAAAGTCCCATTGTTCAACAACTATGGCCAACAACTTATGCCTTACCTATGCCATATCTATACAAAGTCCCATTTCAAGATAATATCACACCACAAAGAAATACAATTTTACCTAAAGTAGGAAATTTAAACTACTCCTTTAAAAATATTCCTTTACGCATTCAAATCAATGGAGCTGTACTTTAAATTTTCTCTAATAATGTATTTTGACTAAAGTATTAGAATCAAACAATATTGACTTAATAATTTTATTGTGTATTGTTTTCCTCTATTTTCTAAGACATATAATGTACAGCAGCACAAATACATTGACAGTGGTTTTCAGAAATAAATAATATTTAACTGTGTTTATTATTTTACCTTTCTTACAAAGCAACACAAATTTCAATTGTTCATAATCAGTCACCGGCAGCTAGTTAGCGGAGTTGTGACTCGGAAACACAAAGAAGATATCCGCAATTCGCAGTCTAACTAGCGAGTAGCGAGCAAACACGATCAAACCGAAGTCCAAACTACGCTCAAAGATCTAGTTAGCTGCGGGGATGACTCCACTGTTCATTGCCATGTTTGCTGTTTACTGACGTGGTTAAGAACGGCAGTGCGCTGTCAATGAGTTTCTAACAATCGCGTACAATGAGATGTAAGTCTCTATGAAATTGGGGTGAGCTTATTAAGGTTGGATTCGTTGCTGTCTGCATTTAAATAGCGCAAGAGCACCACAATACTGCAGCTGGAAGATACGATTGTTAGGTCAGATATTTTTTATTGTTTTTAGTTTTCTCTCTTTTTCATCACATTTTTTAAAATTGAGACTTGTGAATACAAAACTTAATTACAATTAATTTCATAGGAATCGTTAAAATCATCTTTATCGTATTTGAGATACTCAGTTGATTATTTAATGATGTTTTTATTAAAGTTGAGCCTTTCAAGTCAAGTTATATTCGTTTGTTTACGCTCACATGTGTGATTCTCGCCACCCCTCTCGTCTCGGGGGCGAACACATTAATTTTTCAATGTTGGCTGTTAGCGGGTGCATTATATCAAGACAACTTCATGCCGAGTGGGGTAATCCTTGGACGCGTATTTTCACGTGTTAATCTCTCCGAGTATGAGAAGCTTTCAATAGCGTTTCGCATATAGAAAAGTTTCGTTGAAAATGTTTGAAACTTCTCACAGGCAACACGCCAGGTGAAGTTGCTATGTTAATGTATTTTCTCTTTGTATCAGAACTGTCTGCTTGTTAAATACGTACGCAAAGCAGTAAAGTGCTTCAAGGTAAAAGTTTTATCTTTAGAAGCTGCTAATAAGTGTTACTGCTTGTTTATCACCTGGGATATTCATTTTGCAAGTTTTATTTGAAAAACATTGTTTTCAGTTATTACTTGATAAATTGGATAGGAAGCTTATTAGTATTATATTGAGTTTTCATTTATTTCTTAGTTTTAGCAAATTGTACGATCCAGTAGGTACAATAAGTACCTACTTCTAGCTTCAACAACTTTAATGATATAGTTTTAGTTCTTTACTAATTTCACCACGGCTTTCTTTTGTGAGTTTTTATACTTGTGTAGTATAAAATACCTTGGATTTTTTTGAATTCTAGACTGGCAGATAGACCTACAGGTCAAATCGATGGCGAACGTCTGCTGTTGGTCAAGAATATTTACAATACCAGGACAGGTCAGACAAAATTTCAATGAAATTCTTGAAATCTTTTGCTATTAACGCTAACAATATCTAATGTCCTCTTTGTTAACGGTTACAAGTAAATAATTGAAATATAAATAAAACCACCTGAATATAATTGACTTTCCTGTTAGACCGCGGAGTTGAATAATAATGAAGTGCAATAATCCCAGAGCGAAACAAAGTAAACATTTTCCCGGTTATAATATGTAGTTTTAAGAACTCATACAAATCCAATTTATTTTCCATTTCCTCACTTCGTGAAAACTTAAATATGTTCGCAAGGTAAACCACTTTGAAAGCAATCCTTTGATCGTGTTTACCTCTTTATGCAAAACTGTATCAAATTTTGATACAACGAACAGATAAGCTTGAAAAATGCCATTTAAAAGAAGAGTGCTCCTCTTCTCTGTTCTTGTTTTATAAAACAACTAGCTGAACTTCGTAACTTTTCCTGCGTCACAAAAAAAAACAGTTTTTATCTTATTTTAATTTTCGAATCATTGAGACTCGCAAATAACATAGCTTCCTTTTAGTAATAGAATTCCTATGTATAATATTATCTAGTATATGTAGATACCTAGTTTAATAAACATGAAGAGTAGATGCTTATCGTATTCCGAACGAATTCTAAAATAGGAGGACTTCAAGTCGAGTTTAATAACAATTGGAAGAGCGGAACAGGTTACAGGAACTCTCAAGTTAATCCGGATAAGCGGACCGAATCGGGAAGGCATCATTTCATTACCTTCTATAGCGTCTGTTTAAACAAAAACAATATTCTCAATCTTGCTACATAATAGACTATCGTAGTATAAACAGAACTGCTTCCTTTTATCTAAGAAACAATCTGTTCAACATTTTTAGTTTGATCTAGACAAACTATCTAGTTTACCTATACACTTCCTGATTTCAAAATGAAAATATATATTTTTTTAAATCATAAAAAATATATCTAGTCGTAATATCTACTCTTGTATATGTTTGTGGATTCGACATAATATTAACTAACACATTCAAGATTATAACACTACCTACCAATCGATATTGATGATATTGATACCGTCATCGATTTGCATTTTTGTTATAGATACACAATATTACGACTATTCAATCAGACATTGTCCATGCACTTAACACATCAGCATAGCGCCGAGTTTGACGGTGATTGCACAGATTGCGCTCACCGACAGCCCGGGTTGACCGACGCTGTGCCATTGTAGACCATGATTGACCCTTTCCCATTCATAGTAACACGATTTCAAAGGCCGATAATAGATTAGTAACATTGTTACTAAAATCATTCGTTGGTAACGTACTTCATTTCTTTTATTATTGGTAGAATCTTTAAAAAGTTATTTTACTTTTTAAACACCAAATTTGTAAGTTAATAATACTCTTAAATTCCATCTTCAACCTTCGGTATCTTACAACATAATAAAAAGAAAAAGCGGAAAATTCTCGCCTCAGAAGGTATATCCTGAAATATACGCGATGTGTATAAGTTGTTCTGGTTTTACAACACTTTAAAGCATGCACTTTCAGTCTTATTCACAAACCGAGAATGAGGAAAAAGGATGGAAACTCATTTTATGTTTGCGGTCTCCTGGACTATTTTCAGAGAAATAATTAAAAGTTTTTACGATCGCTTCTCCAGCTTCGTGTAAAGAATCCATTGGTAGTACGAATTTAGCAGTAAATTTCTGATGGCTTGATTCAGAGTTTTGAAAATACGTGTCGAATAAAATTGTTATTAAGATACTTTGGAATAAAAAATAAAACTGTTTTTTTTTCTAATTTCGGTTCTCTCATGGTACCTACATAATTATTATTCAATTGTTTTATTACATAGTATTAAAAATAGTCTTATACAAAATCAATAATCCATTTTGGGAAAACGTAAGTATATTAATGAACAAACTTAATTTACAAAAACTAAAAAAGGCGACTTTATATTCGAAACTAAGCATAGCTCAAAAACTAAGCAGCATCGTTAAAAACATACACAAGAAGCAATAGGTACATATCAAATAAAAATTAGGTACTTGTTACATACCTTTAAAACCGGGAGAGCGATGAAGGCCAAATTACAAAATTTAATTCCAGTAAGAAAACGTTAAGAAACAAGATTTTAACTGTACTAGAAATAAATTTCCAAGTTTGTGTTTGAAACGAAAATTGCACAACCTTTTAAAAAAAGCTTAAATGTGGTATCGATAGTGCAAAGTGCGAATCGATCAATATTTAATAGTACGCGTAAATATGCATAGAGAGCCAATTTACGTTTGTGAACATGAGTTGATATCAATTTTGACGTCGGTTTTTGCAAAAGACTCGAACCAAACAAGATTAATAGTGCAATCGATGGTAGGTACATGCTGTCACCAAATACGTGCTCTATTCACGCATAATAAATATTTGAAAATTATGTTAACAAAATTACAACTTCACCTTGTCTTTATAACTTATTTTTGATAAATCTAATAAACCAGCTCAGTCAATCAATCATACACCATAAAGAAATATGAATGGTGTATCTTATGTACCTTCCATCGCAATAAAAGATTTAAAATGTTCATGTTTTCAATTAATCAAGAAATTATACTATACGGTCAAACGTAACCTCGTTTACGATCGAGAGCGAATACCTTAGTTTCTCCATATAATTTTCCCAGCCATTTTACAGCGTCGTTTTCGCCCATCGTAAAGACTTAATTATATCTGACGAGGCATAATTTTAAACGTTCAAACCTTATGTATTCTTTGCGCAGCTCGGACGAGACCGTTCCAGCTTTATGCTCTTTGTTTAAAGGTACTGTAAAGAGCGCGTTCCAGGATATTGGTATTAGGATACGCTACTCTAATTCCAGTTTTCATAGACCGTAAATGTAAAGTATTTACTATGGCAGCACATTTAAAAGACGCAAAGAATAATGGTTCTTTTGAATGGTTTTTTTTAATTAAATGCTCTAAGTTTATTCATTTTTTTCAATAAAACTTAAATAAATGCTCATCACATAAAGGAAGGAGAGAAAGGGTCAGAAGAAGGGCGACGAAGAGGTAAGTAATATGACCTGTATAATGGTAATTGAAAAGAAATTAAACAAACACTATTAATCACAGTATTTTAAGAATTCACCTACAAGTAAAAAATAATACTTGTTTTTTTTTAAAACACCTATTCCACTGTTTCGACATCAGAAATGGAGTTCCTAGTAGGTATGTATAAGCCGATTAAAAGTTGAATGTGAAATCAGAATGAAAACACAAAAGTTATTGTTTGTTCACACAATCACGGCAGTGTTTTTGCAAAACGTACTGTTTTGTTTTGTACGCAACTTTTAGTATTAACCAGTTCCTACATAATATGCAACATGAACTTTTAAAAATTTTAAAACATTAGCAAAAAATAACATCTCGATTCTCATTAAACCGAACCAATTTATTCTCAGACATCGACAAACTCGTACCAATAAAAGCAAGATAAGTAGAAATTACACGATACTCAATTAACGAGTCAAACACACAAGATTGCAATTAACTTCAATAAAACGCATTTGATCCAAATAAAAGCGTGTTTACATACGAGCATCGTTTACAAGTCCGTTCTACCGGTGATTCCAGTTGCTGCAAACTTTTAATTGCACGTCTCGGTACTGACATCGTCACAACTATACGGAGTTCATCTACGTCGTAGACGGCTACGAATCCAATAACGAAGTATCATGATATTGTATGCTAACACAAAAGACAGGAAGCAAAAGGAAGGTGGAACTGAGAAATTTTAATTTATGTCAGTTTTTCTGTTTTTTATTTTATGTATTTTAGCAAGTACTTACGTTATTTTGTGAATGGAATAAAGAACCTTTTGGAAAAAAAAAACAAATAATTATTCCGTTTTTGGTAAGTGTGATCCTTTTATAAATAAAATAGTGCAATTTATTCTGAATGATTATCTAAATATACTGCAAGGATACATAAATGAATGAATGTGAATGTTTCAAACGAACCCCAAGGAGCTTATAACGAAATTATGAAGAAAGGCATTAAAAATACTTTCCATCAAAACTATAATAACTATTTCACCGTTAATTTGAAGTACAATGGGCATTTTAACAGAGATTCGTCTGGGAAACTAATTAGTGATATTTCTAACTGATAGAAGGCAGTCTAATTTCATTTTATAGTAATTTGAACCGGCATTTTAAATGTCGGTCAAATCTAATAAAGCCTTAGTAAAGGTAGGCGCGGATGAATGTATTTTACCTCCAGCTAAAAATATTATTTTTACTATTTAAAAAAAACATTGTATCATTGTACCACCCGGCGTAGAGGTGGAACCACCACTGTCATCCACGGTTTGTTTTAGGAACTCTTTTTTGCTACGCACCATCTCACTATGGAATATAATATCATTTTCGGGCTCTTCGTGTTTGGACTCATTTTACTTGTATTAGATAGCACTCTACTGTTACATGATATCCAGAATATTAAAAGCTCGCATTTAAAAAGTTTTCTTTAAAATTAAGTAAATTTAGAAATACATATTATGGATTAATCAACTATCAACTCACCAAAAGTAAGACGAGACTTAACATTCAGATCAGATCAATAACAAATAAATAGTTGATTAAACGCTACGTCCATGTTCGAATGTATCTACCTACTATAAGTTTTTTTTAGAAATAATTCCGCTGTTCGATGATCACTCAGTACTACCCTTTAATAAAATCCAGACATGGTACCTCATACGTACGAATATGTATAATTTATTAGAATGGAAGGAAACTTTTAAGCTAATTGTTAAATATTTTAGATGACGTGAGCATGTTAATGCATATAACCTTTTATAATGACCCGATTTTTCTATCTATCGAGCATTAACAATTAAACAGACTCAGTCTGGATGTCAAAGTTAGAATTGCATTAGAGTTAATTATATTTAAACTACGAGGGTTAAGAAAAGTTATGGATGGTAGATGATAGTTAATGGTGGCGGCGCGACGGGAAAGAGTGCCGAAAGCGTAACGCGTCGCGCTGTCTTTCATAACCCCGTGCAGGGTTGAGTGTGAGCGGTCGGAAGTTTTAGTGAGGTTCTACTCCCACATACGGTGATTTCCTCCAACTGAAAAAAAAAAGATGATAGTTAATGATGATAAATTCCTGTACAGCATTGCATACGTCCATGACCGATAATAACCACTTCTTTATTACAAGCCTACTATTACGAGCTTACGGCCTTAATAAGGAGTATGATGTTATAATAATATGATTGTTATGAGGTTAGTCAAAAGTTTGTTAATCAATAATGTATAAATGTAGCATATTAGCACCACCAAACCATGCATTAGATAGCTGAAATATTATACCTATAAAATATTTTTTACCTAAGCAAACTTGTATTTCTACTTTATGTTTAGTCTATTGACATGTGGTACGCAAACTAAGTAGCAATACTTCCCAGTAGATATATAATAATAAGTACTTATCTAGAACAAGTCTACCACAGTATATTTCATAATATTGCCGCAGTTTATCGTAGCGAAGTAGCCCGCGCGACGAAGGGAGCGACAGTTGTTAATTGGAAAATGAAAATCCTATTCCAGCCATCACAAAATCGACCTGATGCTTGTAAAAGGAAATTGTTTTAAACCACAAACTGTATTACGACGCTGAGTAATTGGACTGGTCTTCGAGCATTGTTATTTAATATTGCCGAAGGATAATCATAATCATAGATTCATCTATAGGTACATCATTTCTTTCTAAAATGTTAATTACCTAACGTCACAAAATACGAACGGTCAGATACACTTTTAGATACATTTTGAGTTAATAGATCCAGGATTTTTATCGACAAATTCCGAGTTATTTTTTTTTATTTTATTATTATTGTAAAGTACACATAAGCAATGTTCAGAACTACCTTCATTATTATTTTTGTCTTTTGACTTTGCTGAATGCTTTTTTTATATTCCTCACCTTACCTTACGATAAGTAGTAGCTCACCTTATGATAAGTAGTGATCGTCGCTTATTCTCCTCAAATGTCAGGCGATACTGTAGGCGACCTACGACCTATTTGTTAGTCCTATGGGTTGTGGCAACGCCGACGGTTATCACAGATTGTGAGTATAAAATTAAGCATCTACCTACGCCTGCGGTCTCGAGACGAAATTACACAGCGACCTTCTACGACCCTGAAATATATAAAAGAATCTTGATATTATGATAAAGTAAGTAAAAATCTTTAAACCTTAGCAATATAGATACGGTAGAAAATGGGAATACGCTATCAAGCACCCTTGGGTGTTCGCGACCACGCATGCATGTGTAATTATTGTTAATGGCCTCTTATCGGATAATGTTTGCATTGGTGATATTTACATGTTTTACACCACCAACCAGTTCATTGTGAAATCATGTGGATATCTCATTTGGTTACTTTTGAATGCGTGTTCATAATACAAAATTATTTTAACGGTATAGGTACTAAATACCGATTCAACTAGATTCCACAAAAAATGTAAATCAGAAAATAATAACTTTAATGTTAAATCAATAATAATCCTTTACAAGCATAATTTTATTCGTTATAAATTAATTTAATAATCTGCTTTAACTGTTTTAGGAGTTTCATATTCAAGTAGAGTGTAAGTAAGGTTTCACGCCCTCTCGAACAAACTCCGGTCCCCGAAGTTAAGCTTTGAATTTTATTAGGGGCTTAAGGATAACAGAATTTACTGACCTACCCCAAATTTACTTGACCTTTATTGTTAAGGAGAGGGTGGAACTTGTACTATATTTGAAATGTGGGTCAGCATCTTTTTTTTATTTATTCGGATTCCAAGGATTCCAATAGTTTCGTGGCATTATTAATCATGAACAATCACAATAAAAGAAGTGTGTAGCATGATGATTAATGAGTGGATCGCAAGTTTTATGGATGAACGACTAAAAATATTTAATTCTAAGTAAATTGAAGTGTCTATTAAGTATATGTAGATGCAGATATATCTCCTCAGGATCGTTTGGTCTGAATGGTTGGATATTCTGGTATGCTTCGGTCAATAATTAGAGACATCAACAGCCCGAGGCTGTCCAATGTGACCGTTGGTATCCAATCCGTAGTCGAATATCCAAAATAACATTGAACAATGTTATAGGTATAAAGGTATATTGTAGAAATAAGTATTTAAAAAGATTCTCTTTTTTTGCTACGAGGGGTACAAATTTTAATATGACCAGGATCAACGATCTTTTTTTGACAAACATTCATTCTAGTCCGTTGATACCAGTTTGTTTGGAAATCATACCAACCGTTAACTGGATATTGAAACATTCTGCAAATATAGCGACAGTGCATACAAAATATGTCCTAGTTCCAAATCAAATATCGAATCGAATTGTAATTAAAATGTTACATGAGGTACGTGCGAGGTAAGAGTCCGTAACAGTGAATCGAATTTTGAGGAGAGTAATCATGAAAATAGGATTGTCGCTTTCCAATTAGCGTTGTGTCGGTGCAGTCTCTCTCGGTGACGGGTGCCCTTTCAAACGTCACAGTGCCGATCGCTTTCGAAAAGAAGTGATTTTTATGAAAAGTGTTTTTAAATTGATAGCACTTTACTAATTGAAGGAGAAAGAAAGAAAGAGCAAGGCTCTCGTTTTTACCTTTCAAGTTTTATTGTAACTTTCTTTCAGACCTCTACGTAAATCTTTATGGAACTTTAAACCAAATGCATCAAATTTCAATAGCTAAATTTATATTTGTTTTATAAACCATTGAATAGATTTCATAACTGATCAACGGCTCACTCAGATATCAATTATTGAAATTTACACGTTCGATAAACAATGAAATTTGCTCGATCATTCTGAAATACAAGTAGGAATAATCTGTATTGCAAAACGGAAAACTAGCAATCCACTAACGAGTTATCTTTAAGCTGCTTTGTCATAACCCTATAGAATAATGGACCGATGTGATCGCAATTCGCTTCGCAAAATAAAGCTCCGGTCATAATGTAATTTTGATACATTATACATTTTTGAATATCACCTGGAAGTTTGTTTGATAAGAGTAATCTCGTTTCAAGAATAAGTATGTTTTATTAAACAAAAAAATATATTCTCTACTTTTTTAGGAGAAGGTAACTATCGTTTGCCCAACTAGACTTTATCAATGTAATCTTTTGGATTTTGAGTTTCATCTTCCAATTAGTAGATACTTGAATATTAGTAATCTTACCCCTCTCAAAGTAGGTATATGCCTCAGTAATGACATAAGTGTTGAAATAGATTTATGATCATTGATGAGCTAAATAATAAATAATCTAAAAATCGAACAGCGTTAAACCAACACTTATAACTTTAGTTTTTTTACTAGACTGTTCAGTTTTTTAAACTTTTGAGATCTGAATTTAAGTGAGTAAATCTTAGAAATTTTAAATACATATATTAATTCCCACTTGTGCTTTACCCTTATGTGGAGTTGTGCCGCGGGCGTTGATCGGTCGCCTAATTTCAGCCGGTAATAACCGGTCCCGACGTGGACATCACACACAGAATCTTTGTGGGAACTGTCCACTGCCTCGCCCGTCACCTAGGGTGTCCGAGGGTCACTCCACTCTGTATTCCAAACACAGGTTAAAAATATATTTATGTATTACTACGTTATAAATTCCTAAATAGTTTAATAAGTCAATTATTCATATTTAGGCAGTTTTGGTTGACTATCTAACATTTCTTGTCTATAAGCCCATGATTCTGTCTACAAAACAGAAAAGATAAAAGGATAGATGAGAAGAATTACGGACCTTTAAAATATATTTCCTTCACGATAGAAATAGCTAAGCGCTACTCCACTAACAACACCAATAAAAATAGAAACAAATTGAAAACAATTACATAATGTTCGTACAGCTTAACAACATAACATTTTATTCGCCATAGAATTTAACACTCGAAAACAATGTAGCAAACACGGGTCACGTACAACCGACACCAACATTTTGAAGTGAACATAAAATGTACACGAGTTATATCGACAACCCTATTCGTTTTGAATAGAAGGATGTTTGTTATTGTAGCGCTAAACTGAAATCAGTGACGTCGGTCCCACGTTGACGAGATATTGCTAGTTAAAGTTCAATTTGGAGAACTTGTCAAGTTGATGCACAGCGTAATCCGGTTATATAGCCGCATATTTGACTATATTAAATCATTTCTAAAATACAACATTGATGGGTAAGATTTTAGACTAACGAGTTTGGAGTCTGAAGTGAGAAACAACTATGTATATCGATGAGCACTTGGTATTGGTAGTTCCATTGACGATATCGGCTGCTTATTGTTAGATGAATCGTAAGTTATTTGCCTCTAAAATGCAATAAGAAGATATTTGAAATACCCTTAAGGGTATAATGCTATTAATAGTAGAGTAAGAAAATCATTGGTTTTCTTCCGAATATATTTTTATTTCTTTATTGCAAACTCACTGTTATTAATAGTGTTCGTCTACCTAAAGCAAATTGTAAATTGATCACTAAATTATAAACACTTTGGTTAGTTGGGTAAAAGAATAAGTTTGAAGACTACTAGTTTTAAGACTGCTGAAATTATGTTTGTTCACACAATTTTAATGGATAAAGGGCGTTTAAAGTTTTAAAGAAATTAGAAATATGTTTCAATATAGCTCTTAACATCTTACTAATATGGAGTCTATAGTACAGCCAAGAAAGCACGAAATCGTAATTGTCAACATTCATCAACATAATCAATCACCAGCAAAGTCATCAGTTGATTTATAACAAGACTTTAAAAACAGCATCTGATCTCCGATATCTTTGTAACTCAGAATAGCCAGAAGCCATAGAACAAAACACTTACATATTCGCCAAAATCAGGACAGAAGTTAAAGTGAGTTTAACTCTAAATAACAAAGTTATGTTCGTTGAACGACGTACCCTTTTAATGCACAGTGAGCTGGTATACTACAATGTTCCATAGTAACTGAGGGTTTTATAATTTACCCTTAACGTATTTTCTCCTTGGTTTTATTTATTCTGACTACATTTTATTTTCCAATTTAATTTTTAGCTCGGATCCTTAGGGCTTGCTTCGACAAAATATGAACAAACTTTACTATATTACAATAGTAGGTGTATCGTTCAATACTTTCAACATATTTATGTGTCTACATTATTGTCTTAAAAGACCATAGTGGAAAGGAAAACCATTTTTCTTAATTTGAGTTTACAATGATTTTGAAGGACTACGTAATGTATTAATATTATGAATAATGATATTCACTCCTAAATACCTTTGTTTTAGTTAATTTAATTTTAAGTATTCTTTGTTTCATTCGTATTGAGAAATAATTTTCATGAATCATTAAAAATGATCATATATTGTCTATTATTCATTTTCTGTATTCATTTTCATATTTATTATAAAATCATAAGACTTAGAGTACGGTTCGCACACACGCACATACACTTACATGTACACATAAGCATCACCATTGACGTAAATAGACAGGGCTGAGCTTAGAGTACATACTTTAGATCGTATTTTTTATAGTATTTCATCTCCAAGTTTGTTAAATCACTGAAATGTCTAAAAAAGAGCATTAATGTAAATTTTGTGGTACATTTGTGTGGGGACTTTTAGGTCAAGTAATTGCTATGTCAGAATGATTGAGTCCTACCCTACTGTCTTCATTATACTTCAGGAGACAATCTTTTTTTTATTGCCTTGTTGGCAGACGAGCTTACGGGCCACCTAATCGTAAGCGGTTACCGTCACTCATATAAACACTCGAAAATATTATTTCTCTTTGTTTAGTCTATTTTTTTATATTTAATATAATTGTGCGTGTGTCTATGATTAGGTATCTACATTATAATATCATAATTAAAAGAACATCCTAACCTTGATAACTGAATTACTGTGAGTTTATAGTATACATACTTACATTCAAAACTTATTAAATTGTTAAGATAGACCATTTTGAAGAACTAACTTAGGAATAAAACACAATCTATTTTCCCACTTACCTACCTACGCTTTTCTCTTGACTAAATTAGTGTCAACCCTCAGCAATATCGATTCACGCTTCGTTGATTTTCTTCATGGAAATGATGAGCTTACGACGTAAGTGTTACGAACTCTTCATGCGAGGCAGTCAAAGACTTTCGTTTCCTATAATTTTGTTTTAATTTTCCAATATTATGAATTTTACGCCATTTCTGCGCACTCGATATCAAAATCAGATAGAAGATTAGTAATCTTCAAAATTATAAAGTCAATTTGCCTTTGAAGATTATTCTGATAGTTTAAATGATTAGTGGAATTGCTTTAATAGTTTTCAGAATGTAATCTTCAAATAAAATTGAACCATTAATTAGATATTTTTGAAAGGATTCACGGACAAGTTTATCGATAGACTTTGAGAAAAAGAGAGAGATGTAGCGTAATTATATTTCACAAAATCAGTTTAATTGAAAATAGAATTAACAGTAAAAGTCAATAATAATATCGGAAACAAACTACAGAATCAATAATGGAAATTATTTTTAATTTACAGATGTTTATAATTAATAGAGGTTGATGAAAACATTGAAAATAATAAGTTTACGTAGTTAGTTATTTGGACTACAGTAAAGTATAAGTATTGTTACATTTTGACTTTATTCATCTTTCAACAAATTTTAATAACAATGACGAAAATATGAAGCACAAACATTGTTAATATTTCGTTTCACATGATGGACTGTATGTAGTTGAGTTATTGGATGTACTTAATACACTTCAATGACAGGATTCAATATTGGAACACTGAGTAATTCACGTTATTGGAGTTAGTTATCTAATGCACAGTGTAAATTGTAAACATAATATAAGCATTGAAAAACGGTTAATATTGTAGATGTAATTTAAGTTCCTTAGGTACTTTTTATTGATCAAGTTTCTTGGTAATATTGTTTATAAATTACCTGAAATTATTAAGAAGCTCAGTCCTTATTTCTTGGAATTACCTACTAAGTATACTAAACAGAGATTTATATTTGAAGAGGATTTGAGCTAATTAAAATGTATTTTACTCGTAAAATGGTATCTATTTACAGAATTAATCTGTTCTGCTACGCCTCCTCCTTAAAGATCAATAAGAATCAGAATACAATACATAATGAAATTTAGTATCGGAAAAATACGTTGTGACAAACTTGGAAGGTAAACTTACAGCATTATTGGCTCTTGCACTCGCTCCTAAGTAAATAAAACGGCACATTTCTTACTTCCTTTTTAGTTTTTACCACTTTTCCTGTGCAGTGCCATTCGATGTTCTTTAATGTACAGTCAAACGAATTTTCATCTTCTGCATATTATGTGTTCCTAGTACTTAGTCATGCTACTGAATTGTATAAAATCAATTTGGACTTTTGAAAATTTGATAGACCTAATCTGTAGGGAGAACAAGGAACTACCTCAATACTAGTGTAATGCGTGTTACATAATTGGACTGAATTCGACACTTACTACCAAGAATCGAAGACTTTGATATCATAACCCAGACACGACTACAAATTGAGACCTTGTCATAACCCAGACACGACTACAAGTTGAGTTACAGACATTTTATTTCAAGTAAAATAGTTAAGCGATTGTTTTCTAATATAAACACTTGTTTGAATTAAAATAATGGCCCTTTGCTGCCTAAAAGTGCCCAGGTACTTGAAATCAATTTATTTAGGTAAAAGTTAACACAATTTGGGTGAACACGTTCACCGTGCAAAGTACTAAATATTTAGTTTTAATTTGACTTACATCTACTAATCGATAAAAATAAATACAGTGTCCTCAGTCGATGGAAAATTATCATTCTGATTAAAGGTTCCATGCCATGTCAAGTGTGGGAATTCCATGTATGCTTCATTACATATTATGTCATGTACGTTGATGCTCAGTAATCACTCAATCACTAATCTAGACAATTAATAGGAATAGCTATAGCGATTACGTTATCATAGCGTAGGTACATAATTGGTTTTGCGTTGTACTTGATTTTAGTAGACTTATAATCTAGGCTTTCACTGTTTTAAAATACAATCCTTTTTTATCATATAATAAATTCTTGTTCCACATTTTTTCTACTTAAGCGATTGAAAATGACCTCTACGAAAAATTAGATACATTTCATTAATTTGAATTCTGGGTATTGGCAATTGATGTACCCGTCAATTAATCAGTCTTTTATCTAATATGCTGTCAAAGTACTAGCAAATAGACATCACGTGTATGTCGCAGACACCTTGAGACATGAGGTCATTATCACACACAACGACACAACACACCTTTGACTGTCATTGGTGTCACATTTAAATTTAAACCTACGTCATTATAAATATAGTTTTCAAAATTGGTAGCTTACTTTACAAATTTTATTATTTAAAAATACATAAAGCATAAAGTCAAGAAATAGTTTTTATGTAGTAATTTATTAAACTATTTCACAGTCAGTCATAGAAAACAGAAACACATAATATCTATGAATGATTATATTATTGGTTGACTGATAGGCTTTGACTTCGTCTTTGACCTTGAAAACCGTTAAGAAAATAATAATATGTAGTAACAAACATACACCGAACTTAAACGTGTTTTTCAATCAATGTGCCGAATGATATTTCGCTCTCACATTGTGGTAATGATATTTAGATGTTTGTCAGTACAGACTAAAATTACCGTGAGCTACGGGACACGTGGGGTGCGAGGCTGCTAGGTCGGGCGGTCACCCATGGCGACCGGCGCGCACGTAGGCGGACCCGCCCCAAGCCACTCTCTTTTCATTATCACTCTAAAGACAACAGAATCATTATATTTTTCTTTGAGTCAACATCTCGCAATAACTGTTTTTCTTTATCATTAAATTTATTTGTGTTATAAACCAACCAACTCTGTGTTAAAAGAAAGTATGTTGAGTAAAATAAAAGGAAAAATCTAATAAATCGCATAGCAGACCTCCGAGAACTTTTATAGATGTTAAATCGGGTGTGTAATTGGAAATAGTATGCGGTTAGTGTTGTAAGTTTTCCAAGTTAATAGGAACACTAGGGCGGGAAAGTGAGGCACGAGGCAAATGGGCGGGTGCAGCAGTCTCGCTTGCACAGAATGCACCACCCCCTATGGAATGCGTTCGGGTTGCAGTCAGCGCCGTCG
The DNA here is from genome assembly GCA_030269945.2 of Trilocha varians. Taxonomy (NCBI): domain Eukaryota; kingdom Metazoa; phylum Arthropoda; class Insecta; order Lepidoptera; family Bombycidae; genus Trilocha; species Trilocha varians. The sequence goes on from AP028259.1 coordinate 5,177,060, forward strand.
AGCCGTTGAAATAGCTCGCCCATCGCGCCCGTCCGATCCCGCCGCGACGTTACGCGACCTGTAACCAGTTACTAGGCTCACATCAACGCCGTGGAGGTAAGTTCTTACATTTTCATCCGCCGCCTTCTCGCACTTAGGCAAATTTGATATTTCTATCCCGTTTTAACCCAAGGCGCCAAGTTAAAACGGTTTTCCCTTTTATTATTGGAATGTGGGAAAGCGGGTTTTGGTGTCTCAACTCTCTCTTTCAATTTGTAAGTCGTTTGCAATTATTATTGTAAAGTAAGGCGTAAATCGCGACGCAATTAAGGTGGTTGAGTTTTCAACATTATTTTATAGAACATATCCTAAGATTTTCGTGGAAAACTAAACGGACCATATGTTTTCAGTTTAGCTATATAAATAAAATTATTGCACGTTCGAAAATGTAGAACCCTCTTTAAGAAACTAAAAATATAACAAATCAACAGTGCGGAGACACTGAACACTGCCTGTAAACTAATAAAAAATACAGTGGGGAAACAGCTGTCGTGTTACTAAATGCATTACAGCCCTTCAGTAATTTTAACCCTCGTTCTTGTTACATAAATAGCTCACAGGTAGTTTGTACGGAACCCGCTGATGTAACTTGAATGTATTTTCCAGTTAGTTTTCCTTATGTAATGCGGAATTTAAAATACATGTTCAAAGAGCCGGAGCAGTTTCTGCTGAATACAGGAAATGTAGTTTCTAAATTAGGTTTGTAAGCGGCTTTCTTGCCAGCTTATCTAAATTTAAGCGGACAAGGTAACTATATTTAAAACTAAACGTATTTATTTTAGGTAACTACTTATAAATTATTCCAAAAGATATTAAATTATAATTGCGAGAACTGTAAAATTATTATAGTAGCAGAAAAATCCGAATGGCTGTAGAATCATCTTATTATAGTACCTATAATTCTAAAAAGATCCGGTTTTTCTATAAATCAAATAGTAGATGATTTTATTGTAAATGTAAAGGAGAGGCGAGTCACTGAAAGTTAAATAAAACTAAAACCTAAAACATAAATCTATGACACGTAGATTTATTCGTGTAATAGTTTAAATGGGTCTTTTCCACTTATCTAAATTGTTTCTATACAACGGTATTGTTATATTTTCAAATTTACGTATTGAAAAAGAGTAATAAAAATAAAATTAGAACAGTTTTAACCTTTTTAGTAAAATTAACCAAATAAATTTATTACCTTCAATTAAAATACGTGAATTTCCGAAGAATAACTATTTTGATTTAATATTTTAGCTATTCAAATAAGATTATATAATATACAACTCGTAAAGCACAAATATTATAATATTTTAAGTGATTGTGATATTTCGAAGGAGATGACAAGAAATTGCCATAAATAAATTAGGAAAAGTTATGTTACAGTTATGTAAGTTAGTTAAACAATTATTTACTATACATTATTTACTGTTTTTACTCTCCTTCTAATAAGGTATAATACAAGTATCTTCTATCATTTATCGGTGAGTTTAAATTTGTCCGTCGGACTCTACCTAGATATCAATAACGTAAATTTTTGTAACCAAAGCACATTTTCGTTGATCTAATTGCGTCTAAATAACAAAGTAACTGATGTTTCTTTTGTTTTAATTTTTTTAAAACCGAAAAATTTGTTATGCTGCAATTATTGAACCGTCAATACAGCGTTTCTTTTTCCGAAAAATCCATACTTGTATGAAACGTTGTAACTTATAACATTATTTAATACATTCTTCATATTTTTTCAGGTATCTCAATTCGGAGACAAGGTAAGAACTTTTATTATTCTTGTTAGATGTGGTTTACTTTTAGTTAAGTAGAAACTGGAACATTTGGTCAAGCCATACAATACGCCATCATTATATGTTATTTTATGCCATAACATCGAATACTTTTTTGTAAGTACAAATAAGAAGGATGACTTGATGGACAACAATGACGTCATAGGAGTTGTGAGATTAATTAATACTGTGTCAGATAAGTGACTCGCGTAAGAATAAAATTCTATCAAATTAAATAACACATGCTGTCGGAAATTAATGAAACAAATATTATTTAGATTAATTAATCTTACACAATTACTAAACGGGTTCTTACCACGATTTTTAATAAATGGGCTATCATTTTTATTGAATACGTAAGTGATGTAGATACATAATCACGAGTGTTTAAATAAATTTATACATTAATATTTTATTACAATTCCTTACATCAGTATTAAAGTTTACTAGTTATAATACAGCCTAGGAACCGATACAATATACAGAAATACTTACATGAATAATACTTACGTGAAGCAAACGGATGTGTAAACAAATCGTCTACAAATTGTATTTGCATTAATTTAAACTTGACAGCATTGTTCCGCAAACGTCCGGCGATTTTCGTAAGTCAATGCCAAATAGTACCAGGCGTTCAGAACCGCCGAGAAGGTCTTGTTACAGCCGGTCCTGCTCGGGCTTACGGGAGGAATACTCCAGCCCCCACGTACGCATTCCCCTGACCGCGGCCGCGGGCTGGTAGCCGGACAAACTCCCCAATGAAAATCAGTTTTTCTCGCACCCATCGATAGTTTAAAATTAAACGTCATTCCGGTTGCGGTTAACACTTAATTTGTACAACGCATAATGTTATTACTTTGCAATTCAATTTATCATATCCCTGATGCGATTGTTGTGATAATAATCGGGGCTCTTAATGAAATTGAAGTCCGATAATTTAACAGAGAGATATAAGGTGCTTAACTACGATGAAATTATTGCGTACGGCGTTAATTTGTAAATTGAATTTAACAGTCGTGGCAAACAAGCAAAAATATTCTGAAATAATACTTCAAATATGAAATTATTGCATCAAACATGGTGACAAAGATGCTATAATAGATAGTAACTTACTAACTTTAAATATTTAACAACTACAACTTTTGTTTTACCGATGCGTCGGTCAATTTGGCCCAAGCTCAAACCATGTCATGAAACAATACCATTATTGGAATTTAGGAAAACTGCAGTACGGAAACTACCTAGGTATGCTTGGAGAGTATAAGAACAATAAAAATAACGTTTCTGTATGAAGTTTCAGGTGTATCGGTAATTCAAAGACGAAAAATCTTCTAAATAGAATCATATTTTAACTGTTTTACGACTGAAACTTTGACTTTTCAAAGCTAGATTTAAGGACATTGAATTAGTTTCACTATATTTACTTTAGTTCGAATAATATTAGTATTAACAAAATAAAATCTCATTTTATGTCTGCACGTTAAATAACTAAATCGCGGAGAAAAAGTAACTACCTCAATAATCTAATAATTTATCCAAATTTTGAAGTTTAGAATACCGTGTGCATAGGTTTTATATTTTCAGAAAAAATTATTTATTTTAATCCCAATTTCAATAGATTTTATTAAGAAGCTATTCTATAGAAAGCAAATATTATCTTCCTTCAAGTAATAAATATCATAGATTTCTTTTCCTAATTAATAGACAAGATAAAAGGCTAGAACTAAGCTTCCTTAATTTTGTTTTTCTTTTACCACATTGTGGTTCTACAAGTTTGCTTAAGAACTAAACTACTAACATTACAAAAGAAAAATAATTTCTAGTATAGTCTACTACGAGTAAGTAGTATAATATTATGTAGGTACAAAATAGAAATAGTAAATTTATTCAAAAAAGTAAAGAATAGGAATCCCGACTTTAATAATATAATGCTTTAGCAATGTTTTATGTTTCCTGGGTGAATCACTGTTGATCGGTTTTATATCTAAATTAGATTAGTAATTGTACCTGCGTTTCATATCGCTATTTTTTTTATTTATCCTTTAAAGTTATTTATTTATCTCAATAATTATTACTTGTTGCTTCATTTCAATAATTTTAACAATATTTTATCAGACAGAGCTAACTGCAGAATATTATAGCTTCTACTTCTTCTACTTGTATATTAACACACCTCACATTTAAAAGATACTTGAGTTGTTCAGTAATCCAAAAATTTAAGAGACCATTAAAAGGCTTCGACTAAACAGCTTAAATGCAGCCGTTAAAGAAAGAAAAGGTATCGTTTTTAGTTCGATTACAATCGGTATGATAATCGATATTCCCAAGCTCTAGTTTTATATCGGATTATGTAAAACGTTATCGAGATAGAAGCGGCGCTAGAGATACGTACAAACGTCAGCCTCTCGTATATTGCATGCAATTTTTTGTCTGTAACCTCGAAACCGTTTGAGATATCGAGATGAAACAAAGCGTAGGTCATGTTACGGAATATTCGCTATGAATTCTACACGTTTTATTTGATTTTGATCTGGAGTTAAAATGTTTATACAATTTTATTTCATTTTAGAATTCCGTAGTCATCAATACCTACATAGTATAAAACAAAGTCGCTTTCGCTGTATGTCTGTATGTATGCTTAGATCTTTAAAACTACGCAACGGATTTTGATGCGGTTTTTTTTTAATAGATAGAGTGATTCTTAAGGAAGGTTTGTATGTATAATAAATGCATAATATAGTAGAGAAACACTGATAAATTTAAAGGTTTCTAATGTGATGTCGTAAATAAGCACGTTTTTTGCGCTTATATTGCAAACGCTGGCTGAACCCTACGAGATAGACCAAAATAATGTACTACAGTATTGTTCACCTTAAAAAGTTCAACAAAAAAGTCCGCGATGGTATATGTCTATCTCTTAGGGATAACCCAGCATAACCATTTTTATTCTTTACTAAAAAATGGTTATTTACGAAGTGATTTTAAACAATACAGCATTAATCCTTATCCAATTAAGTACCTTAAATAAATTTTGCATTTATTATAGATAAATATGCTTTTTACAGCATGTAATTTAAGTGAATATTACCGAACATATTACAAATTTAAAATGCAGGGTCGTAGTTGTTTGCGCCGGGCGGCGCGTGCCTATATAGGCTACAATTTTTGAACCCCTTTGTAACGCAGACGAAATTGCGCGGGTCATCTAGTAACTAATAAAATGGTTTCTATCAGGATAGTTTTGCCATATTTTAATTTCGTTGTTTTGGTTTGAAATAAATGAATGAAATACATTGTTGTTAATTTAATTACATACCACTTAAACTACTACATCTTACTCAAATAGTCTTTCTTCTCTACACGGGGCCATGGTTTTAGCGTCGTCCATAGTCAAACCAATAATGCCGGAACTTTTCCACCTTATTTGAATGTCCATGTACATGAATTAATAAAAATATAAATGGTTGAACATCAGTACAGGCAAGTTGTGGCAATGAGCAGTGCCATAATAGCATAAATGGTTAAATTTGCCATAGTCAACGGCCTTCGGTTAATGTTTTTTCTTGAATTACTGGAATTGGAAAATTACAGGTAGGAATTAGTTTCTAATAATGATTTCAGTCCTATACAGTTAGCCAAATGAATATAATATTTTTTTTTATTGATAGGTACAGTTGCTTATTCTTTGGGCTATGTCAGTTACTTGTGTTCTTCTGCGAATATCCTCGTTACTAACCCGATCCCGCAGTGTGATACCGAGCATAGCCCTTTCCATTGCGCGACAGTGAATTTTTTTTGTAAGGCTCACAGTAAGTGGCCACGTTTCGGCACCATATGTCATCGCTGGTAACACACACTGGTTGTAAACTTTCGTCTTCAAGCACCCACGTCAAGGCAAGCGCAGTGTGGGACGACCATCTGCCAGGTAGACGAATGATCTTGTTAAAATCGCAGGAACACGCTGGATGCAGGCCGCTACCAACCGGTCGCATTGGAAATTTTTGGGGGAGGCCTATGTCCAGCTGTGGACGTCTACAGGCTGAGTATGATGATGATGATAAAGTACAGTTAGCAGTAACTAGAGACAGACCGTCAATACTCTATTATAATTATGGGGTATCCAACGCTTATAAAAGCCTCTAATGGGCAAGGGTGAAAAACAAACGAAAACGTTCAGATTCAAAAATACAATTTTAAAACTTGGAAGATTAACGAAGTAGAGGTGTCGTATCCAATATGTCCGTCGCATAGATTATATCGAGCCGTTACAGAGTTTATCCAGATTTGCATATTAGATTGTTTCGTGAATTTTGTAAACGTAGTTCCGGCGGGCGGACCCGTCGCCCGTCGCCTGTCCGCCACAATCGGGCGGCGGGACCGACGGATCAAAGTTTTACAGACTGTACCGTACCGCTCAAACTTTACTCTAATTAAATCGATCGCACCCCAGGACACGTCCAATTCTCATTGGTGTCCTTAAAATACTTTTTTAGTTTGTTCAAATGTTTTTTTTAAATATGGCAGTTATAATTTGTCACAAATAAACGTGTTTCACATCGTTATGAATATAATCATTTCAGTATCTCACAGAATGTCCCTGTTGAACATAGACCTATGTCTACTCTGGTACTTCTTGTTATTTCTGGGAACCCAAACCCGATTGGCTCACTTTTCCTTTCCTGTCTTCATTGCATGTTCTCGTAATGTATCATGCCCAGAGACATTATTACCACCGTATTACCTATTGGGATAAAATGGCGAGTAAGCCTGACGATTGCGGTCCAATATAGCCATTACCTTTTAAATCTCGCAATTATTCTATATTTCACTGTATCTTCCTTAGATCTTCCTTCTTCTTCTTATTCTTTTCCTCATGACTGAGGGTAGTGACCACCGATATCCATACGCCGAATCCATCTTGATCAATTTGGACGACTATCTGTCTACCTGATCGTTCCCGAAACGTTGGAGTTCGTAGCTATCAGTCATATTCAGTTCTATAAATATTTTAAGATCAAACATTTTGAAAGACTTGTGTTATAATGAGATGAACAAGAGACAACATACGATTCAAATGTACACAATACTACATACTTGGTTGATTAGCACCGTCTCAATTAGATTAGTAATAAACGTCCTTACTAGAATAAAACAAATAATACTTTGTATTTCTATATCTTTCTTTCCTTTCACTTATCATAGCTCCCAGAAATAGAACTACGTGTCGAATTTATGTTACTTGCGTATATAGAACAATAAAACATTTCATATAATTAAATGTTTGTTATTCTGTGACAATACAAAGGTACCGTACAATAAAAGGGAAAATTTACAGCTGTCGTCTAATAATGCTTTATGTAGACAGAGCGTTTCGCGATACACTGAAGGTTACGCCTACAATGAAGAGAAAATACTCTCAGAAAGGAATATAGTCTGTGTGTAATCGGCTTTGCTCACATCTCGTCTCACGTGGTCATCTTAGAACTGAATGTATACATTTAAAAAACACTGAAAATGAATTTAAAATAAGATATAACCCTCCAAATCAATTTCATTTCATAAGAATTTTTTTTATAGAATATTCGCGATAACACTGTTTTCGGATTTAAAAGCCAAGAAAAAAATCAATCAATTTGGAGGTTAACGCACTTATCTAGAAATAATTTCCAATCTTAACTTTAACATTTAATATAATCAGTTTAATCATACACAGGTTTTCAATTTTTATAACACAATTGTTAAGGAAAGTTTTTGAGATGATCAGTAAAATTGCGCGACATAGAGTAGTTCACATCCTCATTGAAATCAATGGAAATATCCCTATCTCCAATTGGGAGAAAATTAAATGTTGAGATCAGAATAGTTTGTGAATTGTGATTTATGTGACTCTGAAATATACATATTTTTCAGTCATACTTCGCAGTTTATCGAGAAAACCCCTTACATTGATTACAACTATATCGCTGCGAAGTACCAGGCTCGCATAGAGCTTCAGAAGTATTGTGTGATATTTTCATAGGGCGGGGCCGACCTTGTCTTACACGCGCCCCGCACTCACGCATACGCTCGCTCTCACATTCTTACATTGCACTAGTGAAGGCTGCACTCGTTTACACCACACCGCGCATCTATATGCGCGCGTACGTAGTGGTTAGCAGTCAGAAGCTTTGAGGCTTTACGTAATTTGTGGGTGAATTGGATTGAAGCTCTAGCGCTTTAAACCTCAGTTTGTGGTGCACGAAATGAAATTCAGTTTCAGAGATTTTAAAGCAGTATTACTAATTTCAAGGAAATGTGTAAAAGTATCTTTTATGATTGTACTGTACTGGGTTTATGTCTATTTTGTGTTTATTTTACTGAATAATCCACATCCACCACATAAGGAATGGATTAAGAAATCGCGGAATAATCTATTTATAAATGCAATTAAATACACAATCATAAAATATTTACATTAAAAATACATAATACATTTACATTAAAAATAATTAACTATCTGGATAACTTATTACTTATTAAGTAGGTATAACAAAGAACTAGATACTAAAGTAAATTGATAAATATCAACAAGAACGGAACTCCGCGGCATCCTTGAAAATGAAGTTTCAATTTATTTGTAAGTTTAATGGAACATTTATCCAATATTTCTGAAGCAAATTGATATAAACGTTTTGTGAGGCGAAGAGAGGGAACTTGCCTGCAGTTTATGAAGTTACAGTATAACTTTGTTTCGTGGGTGGTGTACCGCGGGATACCTGTTTCTAAGTCTGGTTAAACGCTCGCTTCCGATCAATTATCGACAATCGAACACCTGTGTGTATTTTATTTTCTATCGTAAATATTTTTAGATTATTGGGTTTTGTCAGCGTGATATATACACACAGCCAAACATTTTTTAGATACCTATTTTCAAATCTTCAAACTTCTAATAATTAAATTTCCTGGAACTTCTCCGGATGCTTTTGATTTTTGTTGACATTAGACTATAAGTAGCGGCTTAGAATATCTTTAAATAAAATTACTACCTATTTAACCCATTACAATAAAACTAAGAATACCTATAGTGAAAAGCATTACTGCTCTTGGACATCACCAAAACTATCAGCAAAGCCATAGTACCGTCCTATTTGACTGTTACATTTCTCCTAAACATAGTTTCGACAAAGACAACGCTTAGGAAAAACCAAAAGAGTGCTCATTCAGTTTAAAGGCTTTAGAGTTTCAAAAAGAAAGGGCTTTTTAAACGCATCGAGCGCGAGACGGGTGGTTCTAGATAAAATGGTTTTATATTGAAATACGCAGAAACTCTTACGTAAAAAGACCCACGATATTGTCAGGTTTTATTTATAATTGCCCAATAATTAACCAATTAAAGCTAAAAAAGGTTTAGGAATCCTTCATTTGTTTTGATTGACAAATAATAATATTTTTGTGGAATTTGAGTAGAAAGCGCGGATATCTATAGTAGACTTTGACTCTCAGTGTTGGTACTTTATACATAACAAAAGTAATGAGATATAATACATAATACTAAAATAACATAATTTCTTGATATATCTCTAGGAATGCTTAGAGGGGGCCCCCGTTGCTGGCGTCCGTGGGCGTGACCACCTTCATTGAAGGATAGCCCCACACGTGGTCCCCGGGTGGTGCCAAACAGCAACGGGAGAGCGGCCGTGAGGTTGGGTGCCCGGGGGTAATCGCACTAGTGCGATTACTCCCGCCGACTTCTCGGCGAGTGATGGACGTCGCGTCCATCGCTGAAGCCCGCACAGGGGTGGGCGACCAGGCCCCTGTGACGGAGAATGCCTCTGGCGTAGGGTCAGGGCGGGCATCGCGCGCGAGTACTGTCGCGAGCGATGCCTGCTCTGTCGAGCAGGGTGGGAGAGGCCGGCGCAAGCGGAAGACCGCGACGCGCCGGACCTCGGAAAGCAGTGGGCCTTCGTCCGCCTCCTCTGAAGAGGAGGCGCCGCGAGGACCCACGAGGCGATCCACCACCGAAGAGACGAAGAAGGAGCAGCGGACGACCTCCGCCTCACCGGCGCCGTCGATAGAGTCGTTTGCTTCGGCTCAGGCGACTGACGGGGAGCTCTCAGAGAGCCCCGTCGTCGTCCTGGAGACTATCAGGCGCCAGGCCGCTTCTGCGGCCACAAGCAGAACAATCAGGATGCGCCCGGCCTACGCGCGGTGGTGGCGGCAGGTGGCCGAAGAGACCGAAAGGATAATGCCTACTGTCTCGGCGGCCATCAGTCAAGACGCCGCGCTGCGGTCAGAACTGCAGAGGTCGTCGGCCGAAGTAGCTCTCCTCAGAGAGAAGCTGGCGGCCTTTGAGCAGGCCGAGGCTGAGCGTGAACGCGGAGCGGCGCGCGTCCCACGAAAGGCGCGGCCTACACCGCCTCCTCCTCCTCCTCCTCCGCCGCCGGCCAAGGCGCCGACGCGGGCCAAGGAGGCCGACAGCGAATGGCTGCCGGGGCGGAAGGAGAAACGGCTCGCGTCACCGCGAGCTAGGGTGCAGCAGACCGTCGAATCCCCGGATGAGATGGCTGCTCGCATCAGGCGAGAGTTGACGGCGGAGTTCGGCAAGCAGATTGCCGAACTCAGGGCTGAGCTTGCAGCCCTACGCGGTGCCACAACATCTGCGCCGCGTCCCGTCGCTCTCGCCCCACCGGACGTACGCCCGGGTCCGGCACCAGCCGGTCCGACCCGGACAAACAAAAAGAAGAACGGGGGTGGTGGGGCTAAAACTGCTACGCCACCCCCACAACCTCGCCCGCTTCCCCCGCCTCCATCCAATATGGATGTGGGCTGGACTGAGGTGGTGAAGCGGGGTGCAAAAAGGGTAAGGGTCGATGCCACCCCGGCCCAGCAACCCCAAACCGAGACGCGGGCAGCGGCCAAGGCGACCCCTCAAACGCAGAGGGCGCCGACCGCTGCCCAAAACAAGAACAAAACTCCGGCGGCTGCGGCTGCTCCCCTGCAGGGTCGAGCACCCGCCGCCGGAAAGAAGAAGGCCAAAAAGGCCAAGAAGAAGCCGCGCGCGCCGCGGCGGGCTGCAGTGGTGGTCACACTGCTGCCGGCCGGCCAGGCGAAGGGGATGACCTACCCCGACGTCATGGCGAAAGCGCGCGCGGCCATCGACTTGGCAGAGATAGGGGCGGAGGATGGCCTCCGCATCCGGCACACGGCCAATGGGGCCCGATTGCTGGAGTGTCCCGGCGGCGCCGACAGTGGTGACGTCGCCGACCGTCTAGCATCGGGCCTCCGGGTCGTGTGGCCGGAGGAAGAGGTCAGGGTGCACAGGCCGGTCAAGATGGCCGAGTTGCGGGTGACCGGCCTGGACGACTGCACCACCAGGGAGGAGGTGGTGGCGGCCATCGCTGCCCAGGGGAAATGTGCCCCGGAGAACGTAGCCGTGGGCGAACTTCGCCGAGGCTACACCGGGGCCGGCTCCGTATGGGTGCGATGCCCGGTCGAGACCGCCAACTCCCTGGCAACTCCTCCGCCCGGAAGGCCAGCAGGGGATCCCGGCAGGCTGCGCGTGGGCTGGCTCAGGACATCTTGCTCCAGAGCATGGCGGAGTGGTCAATCGACGTAGCGGTGGTCGCGGAGCCGTACTTTGTCCCCCCGGCAGATGAGTGCTGGTTCGGGGACGAGTGCGGCTTGGCGGCCATCCACGTAAGAAGAGCCGCGGCGATCCCGCCCCTGGTAATGGTGGCCAGGGGACGAGGGTTCGTCGCGGTAAAGATGGAAGACACCGTCGTGATCGGGGCGTACTTCCCTCCAAGTCGACCTATTCTCGAGTTCGAACAGTTGCTGGGCGGGATCGGAGCGATTACTCAGCGCTCCGCTCCCGGCCCGGTGATACTGGCGGGGGACCTCAATGCGAAGTCAGTCGCTTGGGGTTGCCCCCGCTCCGAACCTCGGGGTAGGCGACTGGAGGAGTGGGCGGTCGCGACCGAACTCTGTATCATGAACAGAGGGTCGGTCGCGACTTGCGTGCGGTGGCAGGGCGAGTCCATCGTGGACGTGACGTTCGCGAGCTCTGCCATCGCACAGCGCATCCGCGGTTGGGAGGTGTTGGTGGAGGCGGAATCCTTGTCGGATCACCGGTACATCCGGTTTGATCTTTCCGCCTCCACGACAACCGCGGTCGCCCGCGGAACTGCGCCCCGGTCATTCCCCAGATGGGCATTGAAGCTCCTGGACAAGGAGCGCTTGATGGAAGCCTCGACGGTGGCGGCGTGGACGCCTATGCGTCCACACCCCGTAGATGTGGAGGCCGAGGCGTTGTGGCTCCGGGACACGATGCATCGCATCAGCGATGCTTCGATGCCCCGGGTCGGCCCTCGGTCTTCTAACAGGTCGGCGTACTGGTGGTCGCCCGAGATAGCGCAGCTTCGTGCTGTATGCGTCCGGGCGAGGCGCCGGTGCGCCAGACATCGCCGCCGTATCCTCGCGCGTCGCGACGATCCCGTCGCGTTCGCGGAGGAGGAGGCCCGGCTGTATGGCGAGTACGCTGAAGCGAGGAGTGCCATGCAGCTGGCCATCAAGCAGGCCAAGGAGAGGTATATGGAGACTCTTTTGGGGACGCTCGACGACGATCCGTGGGGGCGCCCATATAAAGCGGTGCGCGACAAGCTGCGCCCGTGGGCCCCTCCCCTGACCGAGCGTCTCCAGCCTCAGCAGCTGCGGGACATCGTTTCGGCGCTGTTCCCGCAGGAGCAGGACGGATTCACTCCGCCTGCTATGGGTGAGCTGCCGGATCGCACCGGCGGTGAGTCCACTGCTGAGGTGGTGCCTCACATCACCAAAGATGAGCTCCAAGAAGCCGTGGTCAAAATGAGCAGGAAAGACACGGCGCCCGGCCCGGACGGCATCCACGGCCGGGTCCTCGCCTTGGCCCTCAATGCCCTGGGGGACCGACTCCTAAGGCTGTACAATTCATGCCTGGAGTCGGGACGGTTTCCCTCGCTCTGGAGGACGGGCAGACTGGTCCTCCTACGTAAGGAGGGGCGCCCGGCGGACTCAGCCGCCGGTTACCGTCCCATCGTACTGCTGGACGAGGTGGGCAAATTGCTGGAACGCGTTCTGGCTGCCCGCATCGTTCAGCACCTGGTCGGGGTTGGACCCGATCTGTCGGCGGAGCAGTACGGCTTCCGGGAGGGTCGTTCGACCGTAGATGCTATTCTACGCGTCCGGGCCCTCTCGGAGGAGGCCGTCTCCCAGGGTGGGGTGGCTTTGGCGGTGTCGCTCGACATCGCCAACGCCTTTAACACCCTGCCCTGGTCCGTGATTGGGGGGGTACTGGAGAGGCATGGAGTGCCCCTCTATCTCCGCCGGCTGATCGGCTCCTACCTGGAGGCCAGGTCGGTCGAATGTACCGGGTACGGTGGGACCTTGCACCGGTTCCAGGTCGTGCGCGGTGTTCCGCAGGGGTCCGTTCTCGGACCCCTCCTGTGGAATATCGGGTACGACTGGGTGCTGAGGGGCGCCCTCCTCCCGGGCCTTAGCGTCGTTTGTTACGCAGACGACACGTTGGTCGTGGCCCGGGGGGACGACCACAGAGAGTCTGCCCGTCTTGCCACAGCGGGGGTGGCCCTCGTCGTCGGCAGAATCGGAAGGCTGGGCCTCGACGTGGCGCTGCATAAGTCCCAGGCCCTGTGGTTTCACAGGGCAAGGGCGGTACCGCCCGTCGACGCCCACGTCATAGTTGGAGGCGTCCGAATCGAGGTCGGGGTGCATCTCAGGTACCTCGGCCTCGTGCTGGACAGCCGTTGGACCTTCCGGACCCATTTCGAGGCACTGGTTCCCCGTCTTGTGAGGACGGCCGGCCATCTCGGTCGGCTGCTTCCGAACATCGGGGGACCAAGCCACGCCGTGCGCCGCCTCTACGCGGGGGTAGTGCGCTCGATGGCCCTGTACGGTGCGCCCGTTTGGGCCGAGCCTCGCACTCGGGCAACTGTTGCCCGGTGCCTGCGTCGGCCACAGCGCATCGTAGCCATCAGGGTCATCCGCGGGTACCGAACCGTCGCGTTTGAGGCGGCGTGCGTGCTGGCGGGGACGCCGCCCTGGGAGTTGGAGGCGGAGGCGCTCGCTGACGATTATCGTTGGCGATGCGACCTTCGCGCCCGGGGCGTGGTGCGTATCCTGCCGGAAGCGGTCCGGGACCGGAGGGTCCAATCTCGGCGGTCCGTAATGGAGTCGTGGGAACGGCGACTCGCTAACCCCACTTGGGGTCTGCGGACCGTCGAGGCGATCCGCCCCGTCCTCAAGGATTGGGTGGGTCGTGGCAAACGTGGACGCCTCACCTTCTGGATGGTGCAGATGCTGACCGGGCACGGGTGCTTCGGAAGGTATCTGCACCTGATACAGGCAGAGCCGACGACGAGGTGCCATCACTGTACGAGGTGCGACCGGGACACACCAGAGCATACGCTCGCGCTCTGCCCCGCATGGGAGCAGCAGCGGTGTGTCCTGGTCCGGCAAATAGGACCGGACTTGTCGCTCCCGGGCGTCGTGGCGTCGATGCTCGAGAGCGACGAGTCCTGGAAGGCGATGCTCGACTTCTGCGAGTCCACCATCTCGCAGAAGCAGGCGGCGTCGTGGGCGAGGGAGAGGGTATATTCCTCCCTCCGCCCAGCGATTGCGCGACGCCGCCGTCGAGCAAGGGGTCAGAACCGGGATCTCGCCCGGACTCTGGCCCCTTAAAGGTTCGGGTCCCCAACGCATGCGAGTGCGAGCGGGGACCCAAGAAGGTGTCGTGTCTCGCTCAGCACGCCCTTAGCGTTAGAGCATCCGGGGGATGGCGGACCGCGCTCCCCGACCCACGCTGGTTCTGACCCAGCGGGGTATTCCGTGGGAGGGTGACACGCGGTCCAGCCATCTTGGCGGGCTTCGGATAGCCCGCCGACCGAGAGAGCCGGTGGCCGTATCGCCGGCGGCTGCCGGTTCGGCGTCCGGAGGGGGCGGCGAGACGGGAAAGAGTGCCTTGGGCGTAACGCGTCGCGCCGTCCCTCATAACCCCGTGCTGGGTTCTGGCCTCAGCCGGGGTTCGGACGCTGAGTGTGAGCGGTTGGAGGTTTTAGTGCGGTTCAACTCCCACATACCCCGCCCGCGGGGCGGGCGGGGATCCGGTGATTTCCTCCAACTAAAAAAAAAAAAAAAAGGAATGCTTAGATGAAAACATAGTAGTTTTTTATTAAATCTCTGAACGAGAAACATGTTGAACCGATCAATACAGTGATTCCTGGAAAGGGTGCCAGAACTTTTGTAAACATCGTACGTTAAAAGATTTGTAGTTGGAAGCGGAAAGATGACAAAAATATTCATTTTAGATTTATATAATATTTTGTAGTAGGTACAAGTACGACTTAAAAGTTATTTCTTGGGAAGTGTTGTGTTGTGGTAAATATCACATAACTATTTGAAAAATTAAGATTTTGATGTAATTACAATCAAAATCCTTCAAGATATGTCGAAATCTCCAATCTGCAACAGTAGTAGTAGTAGAGTAGCGGAAAAATCCAGATGATTTCATTAAATGAGGCTACCCCTTTGGTGGATTTTGGCAATTGTATATCAATTGTGAATTTTAAACCAATTTTGAGCTAATTAAGCTACAGTTCGTAGCCCCGAGCAAAGAAAGAAAGATGGGATCACGATTGAAAAAGTAAATAATTAGGTACCATAGAAATATTACTTCTATGTTCTTCTAACTATAAACTGTCAAGTGATCCGTAAGCTCAAATCTAAACTCAAAAAAACTATTGATTTGTTTATTCTATGGACTATCGATATAACCTCCTCACGTGCGTAACTAATTGAATCCGTGTTAAAATAACATGGATTTTCCATTACCAATTTTATCGAGACAAATCTATTAAAGATAATTGAGAGTGTCACCTAGTTTCTGACTTTATAATGAGATGAATGAACAGGAACAACACTTTTGTATTCAATTTATTTTAATTTAAGACATCAATTAATTTCAATTAGGTACAGTAAATTTGCAATCACTTTTGTCTATGTTTTGTTGCCTAGAATATCTAAAGAGTTGCAATTAAATTAACTGTGAAAGATAGGTTTTACGATTTTTAAGATAGGTTGCAATAGTAGAAACAGAAAATACAAACAAACTTTATCGCCTTGGTAAGTAGATTAGGACGCTAGTTTCTACTGCTATCTAGTAAGAGATTAAGCCTTTGGCACACTGCTACGCGATACGCATCGTTGAGCAGAAATCAAGCCCTACGCATCGTAGACAGAAAAACGCGCGCGTGTACGTAGAAAATTTGCCACAAAAATATCAGAAGGCAACCCACACATGTACCTATTGTGTTAGATAAGCGTACCTACATATTGATTATGTAAATTTTACAACACTTTTAGAATATTTAATACACTGTTGAATCAGCTTTGATAATTATTTAACCTAAAATTATATCGCTTTGAGCTTAAATCAAAAACTCAGCTACCATGAACTACTTTTGTACAAAGGACGTTCTTTTCAACTTTTTTCAAAAATCATTTCAATAAAATACTTTAAGAACCAGTTACCTTATTACAACAATTATCATTTGCATGTTTACGTTCATTTTACAGCTCCATAGTTGAAACTAGGAACCCATGTTTGGACCAACTGCAAATAATATATACATTATACACTGCACATTTTCAAAAGATTCAAACTTATCGATACCGTAATATTAAGTTTGTCGGTTTTCTGTTAACTAATCAAAATACTAAATAGTAAAAAATAGGGTACTAAGAAAACCCCTCGTCGAATACTTACCTCTATCATAATTACTAGACACATAGAATACATAATCTTTAGGTAAGCTCTTGGTCTATAATTTCTCGATTTTATTATTATAGTATGTGGTTGTGGGTGAAGGATTGAATTTTGTTCGTTAGCATTTAAATCTAATTTTGGAAGATTTTTTAAAACTACATACTACACTCATTGATACCATTTTGTGTCTAAGCTATTATAATTATTTTAAAGATTTAAAAAATGATTAACGTTTAATGTAGTAGTAACGTAGTAGTAGTAGTAGTAAGCGACCGAGCTGCATCGAGTTTGTGCCTATATATACTGCATAAGCAGGACATATTATACCTAAACTACGTCATGGAAGCAGGTGTAGGGGTTTTTTGTACATTTTGTGATACGTACATACACCTTAATACGCGTGATAGAGCGTAGCAGTGTGTTCGACTCCAGCGTAGCTGTGGAAAACACACTGCGACTACGCCTTCTTCACTTCATCGTATTTTTCGAACAATTTGACAGATTCTCATACATTTCTTAAATATTTTACTACGCCCTACGACGCGTAGCGTAGGCAGTATATTTTTCGCCTTAATGTCTTTCATGGATGACTTCATTATTATTTTTAAACTTTAGGGCAAAAAGGTGTATTTTTCTAGGAACGCGGCTTAATTATATTTTATTTAATCCACCAGTTCTAAATGACTTGTAAAAATATTTGATCTATTTCGAATTCAGGATGAATTTTGGATGGATTTTACTATTGATTAACTAACAATGTTATTTCTTTACTCTCAAACAAAATCTTTCAGAATAGATAGTAAAATGAGAATAGTAAATTTCAATTATAGAAATCATCATCACTGCAAATGAAATCAAAACAGACAATTTATGTTATTTTAATGAAATGTAACGTTAGAAGCCCAAAACGTTGACATTTAATGCTCGCTAAACGACTGAAAACGGAAGCGTCTAAAACAGCTGTCCATTCTATTCCGCGAATAAATGTATTATGCTCGTCACATGTATGTAATAATATCCACGTTGGACCTTTGTCGTCCATTTATTATAATTGTTATAGTAAATTTAAAACCTTCCCATACTGAACAAATGATGATTTTAATATTAAATTGTCTTGTAATTTTGTTATTATTGTTTAATATTAAATTATTTAATATTTAATTGTATTGTCCTTCTTCAAACGAGGCTTAAAGAAAGTCCTTAAAAGGTAGGCCGTAGGTAGCGGCCCCGCAGTGTCCGCTGACATTGCAGAGGTCCATGAGCAACGGTAACCGCTTACGATCAGGTGGCCCGTTAGCTCGTCTGCCTACAAGGCAATAAAAAAAAAAAAAAAAAAATATTTCTTGCTACGGTAATAAACAAATACCTGAATGGTTTCTTGGTAGCATAATAATATTAATTAATAAAGTCAGAAGTTAAAACATTTTGTTTTGTATAGTAAAAAAAATTTTTTATCCTCAGTCGCTCTTACTTTTTTAGATTATTATCAGGTCATTTACCAACTATCTACCGAACAGCTTTATTCCAATATTAGTAAAACTATAAATATATAGTTAAATAATTACGATTGGAGTAAACCTATTGATAGTCAGACAGCAAAACGCCATTATCAGTGCTTTATCAATATAAATCGTTTTTCAAGCCCTAGATACCTATACAATACAAATGCTTATTTGTACCAAAGTTTATTCAAAGAAACAAGTTCTTGTTCATGTTACGTTTGGTATTATTTGTACTTTTTTAAGGTTTAAGAGATTTATCAAAGAACGGCTATGCAGTAAAGCATATTATAAACTTAATGATTATATAAATGACTGTACTAAATGGGAATGAGGTGCTCGTCCCGGGTCATTTCAATTGATACATTTGTTAAAAACAAAAATATTGTAAAAAAATTAAAAAAAAAAAACATATTAAATTTAAATAAAAATAGGTAAAAAACTTTTTAAGTTAAACGGTTTTATGTTAAACATACATTGCAATGTTTAAGATAAATGTACTAAAAACCAAAAAATAATAAAATAGATACAGTCGTGGGAATTATAAAACCGTTGGGCACGTCAATTTTTTACAATCGTTGTTGTCTTAATTATAGTATAACATTACAAAAAAAACATTTTAATCAACGATTGTAGACAATTCTCTTATACATTATACTTATCTTAAACATTGCAATGTATGTTTAACATAAAACCGTTTAACTTAAAAAGTTTTTTACCTATTTTTATTTTCTAGTTTTTAGTTTGATAAAAATTGTTATCAGCTATTTGGTAGCGAGGGCCATCTTGGATTTCAATTTTTTATAGTATATTGTATTCTGCTTGTTGAGCCCTTTCATTTGATACCCATATTGATGGGATTGATAAAACCTACGTTATCCACCATTTTGTAGCGGCCGCCATCTTGGATTTCAATTTTTTATAGTACATTGTATTCTGCTTGTTGAGCCCATTCATTTGATACCCATATTGATGGGATTGATTAAACCTACGTTATCCGCCATTTTGTAGCGGCCGCCATCTTGGATTTAAATTTTTTATAGTACATTGTATTGTGCTTGTTGAGCTCTTTCATTTGATACCCATATTGATGGGATTGATAAAACCTACGTTATCCGCCATTTTGTAGCGGCCGCCATCTTGAATTTATAATGATAATGAATAAACATTATTGTATTGTCACCAAAATTCAAAGTGTATACAAAATTTCAGATTAATCGGTTGAAAGGAAGAGGGTGAAATTTGAATTACTAGATTTGACGCAAGAATAAATAATAATGAAAGAATAAAACAAACGGGGTGAGCTAAATAAAACCGTTTAAAAAGACATGCCCGCTGAGTTTCTTGCGCCGGTTCTTCTCAGGACAAAGGCGTAATTTTAGCAAACTGGTGGTAGAACTTTTGATTTTATTTTTGGCATACAAAATGTATGTCATTGTGTGTCCATATCTACCTACTTTGAAATAAATGATTTGACTTTGACTTTAAAATGCGCTATTTATCAATGTCTTTAGGTTTTTCTTATACAGAAACTGTGTTCATTTATTTACCTAATAAATGCATTCGTCAAAACGCCATATTTCTTGTTGAATGTTCCACATAAATATCTAGATAGTTCTATTTCTCAATTCCGTGTTGAGGTTGATTTTCGCGACTACATACACGGAATACATGCGGTCGACGGTTGTGTCATCGGCATAGAGCAGCGGAGATGGCTCCGTCCTCCGTTACATCCGCTTCATTGAGCCGGGGTACCACGTCCCTTACCTATAAACCATACGTATCTATCGATACACATCTATCCGTATCGAAGATAACTTTCGATATTTCATTTCTTAGAATTTGAATGTTTGTTCAAAACATATTCCTAGATTTCAGGATCAGAATAAAGTGTAGTCTTCGTGATGATTTGATTAACATAATGGTACTTTGTTTTCACAAGTAGATATGCAGGATTACGATTTATCGGTGGTAAGCGGTGTGTGGTTACCGTCGTTCAAGAACACCTGTAAAAAGACGTAACAACAAACTTTCGTAATTTTATGTTGTTAAAAAAACAAACCGTAAGGACTTTCAATCCTACCACTTTTGTCTAAGACAATCCACTTTCATCTTCACATCCTTTGTACCCACTGTCTAACTTTTCTTCTTTTACTGGTCCTAGACCCTATGGAAACACTCTACAACAAATGAAGTCCTCTTTTCCTTTTTCTACTATTATGTGTCCTGTTCATTTCTGTTTCAGTTTTCTTCAAACGTTTTATCGTATTTTACCTATATCGAAAATTATACAGGATTAATAAATAGTTTAAGTTTCAGTATTCAAGCAAATATAAAAGAAATAATATCATTCCCTGTTTTAATAGATATTTAAAATAAATAATTTCAAATGCAATCAGTTTCGTAATTGAATGAAGTTTTAATTAAACGAATGCTTTGATATGACAGCAATTTTCAACCCAATCTCGCAGATAAAAAACCGAACATAAACCCATTTACACGAACTGGAAATTCAAACGCTAAATAGTTCGATCTGCTTCTGACAGTTGTATAAACCACAAGTTTTCAGTAAAACTGAACTTTTATTCGTTTGATGAAATTGATGAAACTAGTTTTAGTTCAAAATGGAGTTAGCTATTTAAACAAGAATTTTGTCCGGATATTAGTTGTGTTTTCAGCGATAATATTAGATTAGGAGCTATTTTATTTGCTTTTAAATGGATTTTCGTTGCTTTGTATTTCTACCTTATATTTCAAACTATTTGAAATAAAAATATAATAATATGAATATTCCAAATAGGTATTTCTACAATACCGACACTATGCAAGGGTCTAAAAATATAGTATTGTAAGATTAACTATTTTAATAATTTTATCATGCGATAGTAAGAACAATAAAATTAAAAAGCTGTTCATGGTTATAAATCTAGACAAGAGTAGGTATATATTTTTTTACTGAAGGACTATCTTCTATTTCTCAATAAATACTTAAACTTCGTATCTTAAAACATCTTAAGTGAATAGAAATAGGACTTTGTAAGGTAACATTAAAATTGTTTAAACCTTAGTTATGGAGACGTGTGTTAGAAAACATGTTATAAGTATTTTTGTTGAAGCAGACAATGTGTTATGTACATATACTTAAGTACGTAATTCACGTCGAACTTTGTAAAATTCTTCTAGTTGACAGAATCGCGGACATAGCAGCTACAAGTTCCGAACGTTTATTGGACGAGAAACATTAACAGGCGATTGTTTCAGTTATTTGCATACTTCACTCCGAACTCCTAAAGTTTGATAAACATTCATGTTGGCGACAGACACGAGGGTTCCATCACTAAATTCCAAAAGTTGTTTACAAATATTTAATATGAAATGCTTAGAATTAAAATTTATTGAAATTAAATTCTCAATTGGTAAATATACATTTTAGGAGGCGAATTGTCAGTATAAAATCTTGTGCACAACGCGGAAAACATGCTCGAAAAATTCTGAATGGTGAATACCAATACCCAACCTGTGTAAAGTAGGTTGAATTCCTAACTAGAAATATGATAAAGAGATTTCACGCGAGGTCTGAACGTAAATGTAATATGAGTACAAATGATAGAGTTTCCCTTCCTTGGTTGGAAAAATTTTGCAATTCAAATGGAAAACATAGGTACGTTATCTCTTTTTAGATCACATAATTTTCACCAAATATTATTCTACTTTCGACAGAGCTCTTTAGTTGTTTTATTGCTTTAGATGTTCGAAGTAGCTTAACACCTATTTGCATTGATTACGAAAAGAGACCGATGATTAAACAATGATTTTGATTATGTAACGCATATAATAGATTTTACCTACTTTTATTAATTTCTAAATTCTGGTTATATTCATTTCGGTTCTTTAATAAGCCAAACTTTGTTATACTCCTAAAATTATGTTTTTATACAAACGTCAGACAAACATTACAAATGCTGTTGACAAATAATCACTTAAATTACAAGCAAATGTCTAGAATGTAGATTATATCTATACTAATATTATTTGTTTGTTTGTTTGTTTGTTTGAACGCGCTAATCTCAGGATCTACTGGTCCGATTTCAAGAATTCTTTCACTGTTGGAAAGCCCATTTATCGAGGAAGGTTATAGGCTATATTTTATTTTCAAAAAAATAGGGATCCGTATGAAAATATCGAATATGTAACGCAAGGCGAATAAACGCAAAAGTCCGCGACAGCATATATCTAACTATCATAGTTTAGTCACAATAACCGCTTTTATGGTTATGAAAAAAATTTTTTCGTCCCAAGATTGAATTTAACGTTAAATGAGTATCGTTATATTAACCCTTATCCAAATTAAGTATTTTGTTATCAAGAGTATTAATGTAGAAGTAAATTACTTTTTGTTTTATTCCAATTGGACTTTTCGTTTAGAAGTTATTACGAAAATAATAACTCGACGGCATTGCGAATACTGTTTGAACCCCTTTGTAACGCAGACGAAGTTGCGCGGGTCAGCTAGTAAGTATATATAGGTAGGTATGTTCGAGTACATTAGACTTATAGCTACATAGATGTCTGTTCACCCTTTTAAGACAGGCTCTATACTACAGTGTAATCGAATTAAACACAAATATCGTCAGGGCTGTGGTTCACGTTTTCAGACTAACTACATCAATATATCGTAGGTGAACTCGAAACTGAATTACTAGCAAAAATATGTTCTCCCGCCTATGAACATTGTTTTGAAATTAAACAATGTTTTGAATTTTTTCGATGACACGTCGTGTATTTCAATTTTCTATTTAGGTAATACAGAATTAATAGATAATTGAAATTTCATAGATAATATTGGAATATTATTTTATAAAATAATTTTACAGTCTGGTATTTCATAATTCATGGACGATTATGGGAAAAAATTATAACTTACAGAAAAAAATATATTTAGTGGATACTCAAAAAAAAACAACAAAAAGACAATAAGTGTCGAATAAAATGCACTTAAAAGATAAATCACCTAAATTTATTTAAATAAGGGAATCATTAACTACTCAATAAAAATTGTTGATTCGAAACTTTTTGAATGTAATGGTAGAAATGTTAAACTCTACAAATCCGGAATTTCATTTACAAATTGAATCGAAACGAACATACAAGGTTGTATTTGCTAAAGTATACTTGAAAACTACGTATATTGAGCACACAACGAGTGTATATTCGTTTAGAGCGTAATACAAACTTGTGCCAGACGATACGGTCCCGTTAACTTCCAGGACCGTGTGCGTGAACATAAACCTCTATTTATTTATTGTAAAACGGGATTCCGGGGACACACGACTCCTTTTTACCGTATTTCAACTGCTATTTACATAACTTTACACTCTACATATTAATGTAACTTGAATAAAATGTATGTAGGTATATTTGTGAAATAGATGTTTTTTCCGGGGTTTTAAGCTTCGCCTCTTTAAATGAAAGTACTAAATAGAACGATGATTTTTAAGTTTAGTGCCTGAATAGATTGATTCAAAAAAATAGTTTACTGATTAATAGTTTCCTGACCTTGGTGTAATTAAAATACGAAGATTGAAAAAAATATTTGAATATGGTGCTAAACTAGTATCAAATTGTAATTTTAATATTATTTTTGAAATCAATTGGATATTCTTTATGATGTAACTGTCTGAATCACTTCTTTATAAAAGAATTTCTATTAAAAACAAATCCATTTAGTCATAATTTGTTTTAGCAATTTCCTATTACTCAGCAAGCTAATCGCTTTTTATCATAAAGAAAACCTCAAAGAGAAAAAAGAACGACAAACGCAGCCAATCATTTCCTTTTCTTGCAGCTTTCGCTTGTTGACTTGATGAGTACATTTAATAATAACGGGATATTATATTACAAAGGTCGAAATGAAATTGTTGTCGTCTAGAATTCTTATTTATAAATTTAATTATGATTAAAAGGATAGTAGTGTAGGGAAAAACTAATGTAGTAAATACGTCCTACGCTAACTAATTACATTACCCTAATAACTGACATACCAATAGATAATTAATTAGAAAGTAGCTGTAACCTTAAATTCATATTTATAAAAGTAATCATAGTACTCTTTTCCTATGAACTAAACTATATTTTAAAATAATTACCCTATTTCAAATTAACAGTAGGTCCCTTTAATTAGAAAGAACTCATACAAAATAGATAATAGCTTTGTAGGAGCAACAAACACAAAGTTCCGTAAGCTTTGATTCAATAGCACCGTCAGTTGGAGAAAGTTTTACAAGAAAGTTTGTTATTCACAAACTCTTACAGCTCTTTTATATGTATTGACTTTGCGTCTCGTTTACAAAACTAAGAAGATTCTTGTATCAGGGAGGAACTATTTTCAAACAGCGCAGCTTCTTTACGAGGATAAGTTTATGTTGAACTTCACTTTAAACCTTTTTGTTCTTGTCATGCCTTCTTGAACAAAATTTCAGCATTTTATTAATATTAGCTTTACATTCTGATTTTTTTGTGTAATTATGAAGAAATTTCAATAATTGATACTGATTACTCATTAGTAAATTACATCGTTTCCAGTGCGTTTTATAAATAAGATGATATACTTAGTTTAGTTTATTTTAGTTCCATCGACACAGATCTCTAAGTGAAATTTACTGTCGTCAATCAGCCCTCTAATTTAGGGTCTGTCCAGTAGTATGTCTAATTCAGCACTCCTGTCATGTCTGGCGTCTTAAGAGGCACGGATTATATGACTTCCTATTTTCATAAAACTACGTAATGATGAAATTCTGTCAAATTAGTCAATAAATTCAGATCTTGCAGTATTTATTATTTTACATCATGTCCCTTTTTATAATAGCTACCTACAAAAATCCTCTATAAATCTTCACTCGTAAATAAATATAAAATGTGTAAACGATGAACATATATTTTTATGGTAGGTACTATTGAATGCTGTCAAATAGGATATCACAATTTAAAGAGAAATTCGCTTATTTATAAATGATACTAACGAAAATCCTTTAAGTCTACATTAGATGCTCTTAAAAATGGTTAACAACAAACATACTGTAATCTGCATTATGTGGATAATATCCGTAGAAGGCTGCCCCGACTAATGTATCCGAGGTTAATCTGAGTGCGAAATAGGATCGATATATGAGAGAATGTTACCGGAGGCGGAACATTATTACATCTATAATGTGATTTTGTACTAAGTTGATCAGACCTTAGTATATTACAGTGTCACGGCAACATAATAAGCAATAAGTGTATAAACATTTTGCAAATTGCACATGTTCTTAACAGTAAAATAAAATGAAAACTCATTGTTTGAGTTTCAATTACTCGTATAATCATGACAAATGATCAAAACAGATTGAGGGATCTAAACAACGTACCTTTTCGTCATTTCTGTTCGTTATTTTATCTATTTCATTTGGTTATATTTAATTTAAAAATATGTTTAACCTTTTATAGAAAATTCTTTAGGAAGCCTTATTATTTACTTAAATATTGTTGTTACTTGCTTATAATGTGTAGAAATGTTTAACGTTGGGTAACGAGACCCTACATTGCACGTGGCCAATCACGTACTTAGCTTCTTTTATTTAGTAAATAAGTAAGTTGTAATTCTTGAAATACTCTCTCTTAATAACTATAAGTAGAGTAATTACATAACTAATATTTAGAATTACAAAGAAAGTGATGGAAGTTATTCTATACCTACAGGTTTGTCATTAGGTTTCAATCAAAATTAATTAGCACATCAATCATAGGAAATTTCATTTCCGGAGTAACCGACACTAGAAAAACAAATCAAACGCAATATTTCAAAGCAAAGTCCAGTAAATTATACTTAAAACCTTGTCAGGTGTACTGCCAGCGACGAGAGCACTAGAGAATCTGCTGAAAGGGAACTAACGTTAAATAAACTTAATCTGTCCTTAATCGCCGATCGAGCGACGACTCTAGTCCAATACAATTTAATACGACAATAGAAAAGCTTAAGTATTAAAATGTTAATGCTTCAAAAAGAATTACAATTTATTTTGTTCGTTTTACATTTGAGTGATAGCTTTCTATTACGCCTAATAAATAGATACTTAGTACAACTACAACTTCAACTTAACTATGTTACTATCTTCCAGATTACTCATATTTCTTGCTAGTAGAAACCAAAGTTTTCTTTGAATATAAATATCGGAGACTACCTGATACACATTATCAAAAAGTATTTTAAAAATTTCCTACAAATCATTATTAAATTAAACTATCAATATAAATTTATGTTAAAATATCCTTCATAATTCTTTTATAATTGGTAATAAAGTACTGTTTGAAATCAAGAGTACCTCTATAGCTAAGTTATTCTATCGTCGCGAGGCAGAAATCGTTTTAGGTCGCGTTCCATTTCCTTAGAAGTGCAGACGAGGAGCTATTACATTTTTTTTTCTATCTCCTTATTAACAACCGGCACAGTTATTTCCAGTCAGTTTAATCAATTTAACTTAATTTCAGATTGATTTGTATTAAACTATTAATACTTTCAGAGCAGAAATATTTCATCTAAATATTTTATAGAATAGTAAACAAGGCATTAAAAATACTTCTTAAGGGTGCAGCCACGTAACTGTCTCGATATAGCTAAGGTCCATAAGCATTTCTGATTAGGCGTAACGTTGTCTAGTTTTCTTAATTTGCAATTAAAAAACGAGACACAAAACACAAAATTACTTATATAATCAAACATTTTTTTTAACCTAGTTTAATGTTTAATTAATTGAGGATTGATCATAATAATATATCAATAATGTATCTATACAAACGTAGATACACGTAAATAGATACAAATTTTAATTTAAATTACTTATCAGATCGTTTACTAGACTTCAACTTGGAATAGAGTTTCTCATTAACAACAGAAACCGAGGCTTGAGTGCGCTCGAGTTTCTTGAATTAAGCGCTTACATGGCGCTTCTGAGAAAATTGCATTTACTTAGATGCAGTCTAATTTTAATGGAATTTCGTAAACCCATCCCCTCTTTAATCTATTTCAATTCATCAACACTTAAATTACTATAGACAATTTTGCTTAAAAATAAGAAAAAGATTAAGTTCAGCTCATAAATTAAAATAACATCAACTTTTACAGAATGACATTATGGGAGCTTTGTACAAAATTGTACGAGAGCGGAGAGGCGGAAATATTGAGTTTAGAAGAGTCTTGTTCCACGCCAACACTTATGTTAAGAATCTGAACCGCTTATCGGATTTTCTTTATAAACAAACATCGTCGAGATACGGCAATTTTGTCGTAAAAATTATGAAAATTTACGGAAGTTTTTAAAATTCTAATATAATACGTAGGTATAGTATGTTAAAGTTTTGTGGCTGTATTTTTCGATTAATACCTATAGTTGTACAGTTCTAATTATTGAGTGATAGCTCAAAGTCACTATTTAATTATTTAACTATTTAAAACCTACAGTGATCGGTATTTATTTATTTCACCTTAAGTTAAACTTTAATGACAATATCTTCTACACTCAACCTTGGCACAACCCAATCGATCCAGATTAAGGAAGATACACATCCCGCTCGAAAGGAAACTCCGGACAGTCGGTTACATCACACTAAAGATATTGAGCTGTTGTCTCAGAGAAGATTGTTTTAATTACTTTCAGTAGCAAGCTTCGACGACCAACTGATTAATTTCCTGTGAGGCAAGATTCAAAGCCAAAACACTCCCTAAATCCATCAATATAGTAAGATGATGAGGAAATAATATAATGATTTGGCCATTATGATAATACACAGCAATAAGTAGTGTTTTTAACTTAATGCTATATTTTTCCGACGTAATTGCATTACGCAAACGTCCATATTTAGGTCAAATGAATTGTGTAAAAGTTGGTGAATACGCGAGCCAGTGTAAAGGCTCACTGCGACTGCCCGTCTGACGTAAAAACTAGCTAGTTAGCGGAGTTTACACAAACAGAGGGGCTTGTTAACTGTAACTTAACTTGTTAATTTTGTTGCGGTACACAGTTAACGTTTGTCACAATTGAAACTCCTACCGTATACGTGAACGGGAAATGATAAATTTTCCGTTAGTTAACGTTCGCCAGATGCAACTACGGACCAAAAATTATGTTTCAAATTATACTGTTCAAATTTACCTTAATTGAGATCTCTCCACTTGTTATTTTTATTAAAAGTTGAGTATGATGTTATAACACACGATTCGCTGTATGTTTTATGTAAAAAAATATTCAGTTTTAAACATCTAGAACGACGGAGGCTTTAACGACCTTTGACGTTATAGAGACTCACATTCAGCTAATTTCCTACTTTAAATAGGTAAATAAATAATAAAAACGAAGAACTGTAACTCGCAATTAACGAAGTAAACTACACATTTTGCGTACAAAGTAGGTAAACGCAAATTCTGAATATTTTGGTGAAGGAGCTGAAATTTCAATTTCGCATTTTATTCTTCGCGCATTTCAACTGGGAACGAGTGCTTCTGAGCGGAAGGGTTCTATTCGAGCACACGATAAACTACAATTTTTCAGATACATCATACAAGCCGTTTGTAACGTACCTACTCGCAAAATTGCCGCCAACAAACTAATATCGAATATTTGAATTCCATTTGAGAATTCAATATGGAAAATAACACAACTTGGAATTTTCCCAGATATGTTAATTTTTTTAACTCCAGTAAATGTTACAGTTACGGAGCCAAAAATTGTAGTTTGGCGTGAATCCAGTTACAATGATTATTTACAAACTGAACGTCCGACTAACAGGGACTCGAGTTTGGTACAATTTATGTTATCGTTTTCAAAATATGGGCACTAAATTGGCAGCATGTATCTACTCAGCAACGTCATGTATTCAATGTGTAACTTAGCATTGAAAATCGAAAGAAAACCATCTAAAAACAAACGAACAATTTAATTTATAAAACGTTTCCATGAAACCGCAACAAGAATATCACAAAGTTACCCGGAAATAGACTAAAACAAACCATATCAATGCTTTGTTTATAAAGTAAAAATATTAATGAGTTTTGGTTATACCACCCACTTCGATAAAAGCATTGTTTGAACTGTCGAAGCGAAGTCAGAAGTTATCAAATGCAGGCTGGGACGGCACCCCCGCATTCTTGTTACAGGGGATGCAGTGGGCGGGCGGGTGTTTAAGGGTGGTGGTATAAAATTGAAAGTTCTAGGGCAGGGGCGCAATTAGATTGAACGCCGGGAGAGCACTATGTCCGGTAATTAGACAAAAATAACTTCAGATTATGACCACAATTCTCTTTTAAGATGAATACGCATGGATTATGAATTAATACTTCATAATAAGAAAGCTTTTGATGAAACATTTTTATACATACCTACTTGAGATGAACTACCTTTTTAAACGGTTTTATTTAGCTCACCCCGTTTGTTTTATTCTTTATTATTTTTAAAGTTATAAAACATTATTATACACAAATGTCTATAAATACTAATGTCAGTCTACCAAACCAACCACAACAAAAATGAAATCATAATTCAAAGTGTTTAAATGACCTAATTAATTGATTAACGTTTATTATAAACCCTAAATATTGTAAATGAAGTATAAAAATAATCGTAAAGTAAAAATAGACTCAATTACTTATTAGTATAAACTTTCATAAAATATTAGGTACCTCAGGAATCAGGAAACTTCTAAAAATATACCAAGAAACTAAAATTAAAGTCTGTAGTCGGTAGCTCAATCGATAGTTTCCTCATATTTAATTTTATACATCATTTCACCAGCAAATGAAGCTAACTTTTCGCTACTAACGTTGGCTTTATATGAAATAGCAAGCTTTTTGCTACAAAGTGAAAAGTCAGCTCAAAATATTGTGGTGTGCCCGGTCCGAGGAACTTGTGTAGAAAATTTCAAATCAAATTACTAATTGAGTGTCACGTCCCGTTCCTTCGGCTTACATTACTTAATAAATCTAGAAACGTAGCTAGAAAGTCGTTAACTGCGCTTTGAATTTAATAAGAAAGTCGAGATCTACTCACTGATTTTTATTTTGTACAATGCTCCTGTTTGCTATTTAGCTTGAGGAGTTAAATAAGCAGTAGAAAAAAATTTTTAATAAAAGTATTAACAAAAATCGTTAATGCTTTTCGATTATTATTGATGTCTCTAACGAAAGAACCTTCCCTAGTAGAAAGCTGTTCGTCATAACGCTGAACTGATACATACATACACATTCAACTCATAACACCTACCACAAAAAGGTTCGTGATCATAATTCACCTTAAAAATTAATTAATCAAATGTAGACAAACTTTATATCGAAGACATCATGTGTATCCCATTATTTTAATCTAACAGATTTTTTTAAAAGGCTAACTAACATTGAATTGTTGTCAAATTAAATTGAAATTAACTGAAACACTGTTAAAGAAAAGTAGCAAAATTACAGCGTAACATCATGATAATAATGTAACGTATTGATCTGACACTCCTTTTCTGACTAAATGCGTTTTCCAGTCTACCACGTCTATAAATTGTTCATGTATATCGCTGTGACGCAGTGTACCGATGGCTCTGTGTATGTGTGAGTGTTCCACGTGTAACGGCACTCCCTCGCGATTCTGCACTCCTGGTAGCGCGCGCTCTGTGCTGTAAACGATCTAGTTTGTGAGAACTTTTGAAGCGGAAAATTTATCTGACAGTTAAGCGAAGCGTGTATTCAGTACAATAAAAATACACCGAGAAGTACCTTGATTTTATCGCGATACGGAAAATTTTCTAGTTATGTTTAACACTAAGAACAAGATTTAATTCAAATTTATTTTAGGAATCGTTGATTGCAAACGTTTTTCTGATCAAATAAAGTTTGTCTTATCTTCCTTGGCTATATTCAGCTTTGACCGTATGAAAAAATAATTGTACTCTACATATCTTACACAAAGTAAGAATGAGAAAAAAACTGATATTTCTTTATTCTTTCCTCCTTGATTACAACGTAACAAGTCTCTCTTTTGTCAAAGTATCCTAAAATGTAATTATTACGTGCTAAAATAAATTAAATTATTTCACTTCACTCGATCAAAGCTATTCGTTAGCGCTATAGAAGCATCGGTAATACGAAGACACACTGTTAAGATCGTTTTATACACACACGGGTACGAGTACACTTGCAATCAAGCCTCTTCACTGATGACCGTGAAGTGCGCGGTTACAGCTGACTACGATAAAGCAAACGAAACTACCGAGACCGCTACGCTTCGCTACGAACGCGCGATGTCGTAGCCACTTTGTAGAGTTTCTATATGTGTGCGTTCACGTTTGATTGATGCGATTCAAAGTCTTATTACGAGGCTATAGAATTTCAATTTGCATGCAGAACTCGCGACCGCCACCCTCACTGAATTACAGATATAATTGACAAGCTTGATTGGCATTCGATTCGTGTTCGGTACAGCCACGTTTATTACCAGGAATTCTTTCATTTGTAACGTGTTGTTTACAAATGAACATAACCGAGTATTTTTATAAAAAGATTTGCACGAACCTATGGTAAAAGGGCTAATTCATACTGTAAGGCTTCAGTTCCTGCGTAATACGTAGAAAACAGTTGTAGGCTATTTTATGTAGGTTACACTTTTACAATGATTTAAATATATGTAGTTTTACGAACAAATAGGTCCTTAGGAATGTACTTGATCTGATAAATATTTAACATGTAAAAAAATCTGATAAAATTATTCATTATCACAGACCTCTGAATTAAATGAAGAGCATCTGCAACAAATGTCATGATTTGCAATACCCATGAACGTTAATTGTAATTAATGTATGAAGGTGTAATTAAAAAAAACACAATACATTAAATAAGAGATTGAAAGTATGTTCTTGGTTCGTTCTTTCGAAGTTAGAAAGATAGAAACATAAGTTACAAAAAACTACACAAGTTTACTTAAAACTATATCAAGGCAAAGCTGTTAATTGAATCAGATACTGCTCTTAGTTTCATTTAACCAAAGCAGATGAAATGTAGGTTTCAGGGCACACAGATAGTCCGATTCTCTTGGGAGTAATGTGGGTTGTATTTTAGACGTGGATAGTTCACACCTATTTATGCTTCTGGTCGTAAATAGTAACAATAATTTATCTTATCGAAATCTACACATAATTATTTATATGCATATTATCACTTCTGTTTATTATTATAATCGGTAATGTTGTAAGTAATAAAACGTTATATTCGATTGATAATAATCAGTTTTCGATCAAGAATTTTAAAATAGAACTACACACTTAAAAATGTACATATTTTTTAAATTACACAAGCCTTTATTATGTACTGAAGACATTAATTATTCTGCAAAAACAAAAGTATTATGCAGTCCGTTTTATTGATTGATTTTTATATGAATTAGTGAACAATTTTGCAAGCTCTTTGTTAACTCGAGTAATGACTACTTGTGCAAGCAATTTCCTATTAGTAATGTCCACCCTCAATTATATCATAAAATGATACGTCTATAAAAACGAGGTATTGTTCCTTTACAAAGGCAACCTGCACGCTCTATTATTTCAATGTATGTTTTTTTAACGACGAATTCTGCTGATTTTTTGAATCGAAGCCAAAGTGGCCAGTTTGTGACTTTACATTTACAATACGCTCGTTGAATAAAATATAAGAGACAGACTATTCGGGCATTTACAGAGCAAAAGGAAGGAAAGTTGTTAATTTAATTGAACCTGATATGAGTCTTCCCATCCTGTTATGTAACATTGTAATAACTTTGTCTGTTGGAATCGCGCTTTGGACGGATTTGTCGAAGCAGATAATATCACGCTTTGACTTGAAAATGAACTCTTCCTGCAGTATTTGTCAGATTTTCATGCGAACATTTTCAACATTTAAATTTATTACACGTTCCTTTGCTACTGAACGTGTATACTGTTACTAACATTATAATCCATAGTAGGTAGAATGTGATATACCTATTCGATGTATGATACGTTAGTTTTATGTCCTTGCACTTATACTTCCAATAATTGTTTTAATTTTTCATAAACAAAACGCGTAAACATTTATTGTTAACAGAAAAATGAGCCATAATAGCTGAAGTTAAATATTTACTTAAAAACCCAGATGTCAGCATACGAAACTGATGCTTATGCAATAAATTAATTTTGAAACAAAAACTGTAGTAATAAAAATCTCGGCAAACGACTTTTACATCATAAAATGAGCGTTGTAAAGTGCTGTGCCCTGCAAGAGCTCTAAAGCTAATCTCATTATTGGTACGTGTGCAGTAAACAGTATCGCGTAAACTGTGGCGCTTGGGTCGGCTAGCCAACTCTAAATAATGTCTACCCGATGCCAAGTGGACTGTGGACCCTACCTTGCCGAAATTAAACGCGATTTAATTGGCACAGCAGTTACTACAAACGATCTTCATTTTAATAATGTATTAATTTAATTATTTTAGAAGACGTTTGACATTTTTTTTTACCTATATTGTTTGTCAATAAAACCTGGCTTTCTTTCGTATTCATGCTATCTATCATTAGTAATTTTAATACTAACTTTTCTTTCAACAGGTTATTCAACTTTCTACAAAAAAATCTCATAGACTAATAATATTTTGTCACTCACACTGAACAACCTTAAAAACATCACACCATATTACATTACAGACACGAATATTTGCAAACGTATCTTTTATTTATTTTTCAAAAGTCATTCCCCTCATAGGTTTTCCAGTCGAAGTATTTCGGTAGATAGACGGTAATGCGGGACTGGAATCAGTCGTTCGACGTCGTATTAGATGCACGGACTACCCGGCAGTGAGCAGTATGAAGAATGGGCAGAGCTGTGGGGCGCGTAATGTGGTCCTCGGCTTACTGAGACATCAATCGTTTTCACACCGCTTAAATCTTACACTGGCGATCGATTAGTCACGTATCATTGACTATCTTGTGACACACGTATCTCTATTAAATATATGTGCGTTCTATAGTGATGAGCAACAAATTGAGCTAATCTAATATATATTATAAAGGCGAAAGTTTGTATGGATGTTTGTTACTCTTTCACGTAAAAACTACTGAATGGATTTGAATGAAACTTTACCACAATATAGCTTATACATCAGAATAACACATAGGCTACAATTTTTGAGGTTTCTAAGGTCGTAAAAAAAATTTTTTTTGCGGTATAATAGTACTATATCATAGACGTCGCGAACTAGACGGGCTAGACGGGACGAACCTGAAGTCCACGCGAACGAAGTCGCGGGCAAAAGCTAGTAATCTATAATTTTAAAGTTTTACAATGTTCATTAGCACTGATTCCAATTTTATTGGCAAATTCTCCGTCTATTAAAAAGGTATGATCAAATTAGTCTCTGATATAGGTAAGTACATGTCTCTTAGAATTCCCATTAGAAGACAATGTTTGTATTTGTTCGAACTAGTACTTATGGGAGTAAAAATAATAGTGAAATGAATTGAACCACATAAATAACTAAATTACAATCAGCACAGAAACTTTTACAATTGCGGTAACAAACAATCAGATTGTTATTAGGTATAACAATATGTGGGATATTGAAATTGCAATTCGAACGTATTCGAAAACAAATCTCTCACGATTTTGTTATAATATAATTGTTTTCAGGTCCGTTGCGGGGTGACAAACTGGAATCATGATTGTACCTATTGTTTCACGAACGAACGCCGGTCAATTTGTCCCATTGTTACAAAATACACTTTCTCATTGTAAATCAACAGCAATTTGAAAATAAATGATATTGTAAAGTTTATTGTGACCGTATACGTAATTTTCACGCATTATAAATGGAAATTTTATTACTGTTTCATCATTACGTGTTATTGTCATAAAACCATAGTAAAAAGAGAATGTTGTTGTTATATTCGACTTTTAAACGTTTGAGATATAAACTTTGAAGTACAATTAATAAAATCCTAAATAAATATATATAAATTATGATATTTACGCTAAAATAGAAATTGATATTCTATGTATGCGGCATTAAACCTATTAATCAAATTGCCATGAAAAATTGGCACGTTGTCCCGCACAGTAGGTACGCACCCGAGAACAATCCAAGCTCAAAAATCGACTGCCCATAGTGCAAAGCTCTTTTTTAACCTTATCCATCTCAATTTAGTGGGCACTTGTAGTTATTTTCCAAAACAACTAAACCAACCATAAACGTATCGAGCCTATCTACGTGGGCTAGCTCACCACAATTCCCGCACAACAAAGATTGACATGTATCAATCGCAGCGCAGTTTTTCATTTCACATTCACGAGGAAAACTGAAACGAAGTGTAAGTGTAATGAATGTTAACTCGTTACGTGTCGAGTGTGTACACTATGTCTCTATTATGTTCAGTGTTGCCACACGTGATGAAAATAACGATTTTACATTACCGCGCGAATTTGAGGTTTTAATTGACAATACAACGACTACGAATCAGTGCAACTGCAAATGAAGTATTTTGTTCATTGTAATGAAGTAGAAATTCATTATTAGCTATCAAATATTATACTTTACATTTGTTACTGAATTAAAAAAGTTAAAACAGCGAAGATCGATGGTCTCTATGGAAAATTACACTAGACTTAGCCTTATTTTTTCGGTTGCTTTTTCAAAGTAACTTTAGTCATCTCGTGGCTGAAAATAGTAGGGAATAGTAGGTAAATTAATTCACTCTCGAGATATGCAATGCTTTTGAATTGTGAAAGTAGACCTTTCGTCTTCGAAACTACTATCAACAGTTAAATAGTTATTTAAATAATTTGCGTCCATGTTGAGTTCAAGTGGATATCACGTTGACTTTGTAGTTGTTTTGATGTATAGGGTGATACGCTAAGCACTGCACGTTATTCGACACCCACCACTAGATGGATCGCTGAGCTTTAGTCCCAGTTTAGAGACTCAGAAAAGGATGTGAGCGACAGGAAGATTTAGTGACGTCAGAAGCCATTTAATATCCCGTTTTTCAAAAACTGTACATTTAATTTTTGAGATGTAGTGACATAAACATGCTAGAGGTATCCCAATTTTAATCGTTTACGGGATATATAATAAATACTATTCCCGTTTAATCCCAATTGATTCGTAACTCGTTTACTTATATGTATATTACAAACTTATGCATATTATCGAAGTATGCAAAATTAAATGTAATATTCAATAACTAATTTAGTGTTAACATTACAGTCTTTGTTTTATAAAACACACAAATTTTGGTGTCAATTAGAATAAATTTACTCAGTTAATTTCTGTAGTTGCAGCATTATAATATTGAAAACCGCACGAAAATAACACTTGTGGTTTTTAAATTGAAACAAATGAATATAGACTAATTAAGGTAGAAACATTTTATTGAGATCAATATAATACAATTTTATAATGCAGCAATTTTATCTGAATCAATTTAATATACTATTGCAAGTATATTTATATATTTAAAATTTCACAAAAATTCCATTAAAAGATAAAAGAGAAGTGAAATGGCGACCATTCACAAACGTTTGTTTGGTAGTTGCGGCACGTCGTACTGTGGCGAGTTACATCGAACTTCAACTGACACGAGGTTTGGCACTTTACCATGAACCAGTTTACTCAGCTTTATGTTTCGCCTTCACTGTTTACGATAGACTGGACTTGACATCTAACAAACAAACCAACCGGTATACTTCCAGTAACATTAATAGTAATATTTAATTATTTCTTTGATTTATAATGATGAATAATATGTAAATTCCACCATTATGATATTCTATAACTTAGTCCAGATTTTTTTTTATTGTATGACACATAAACGAGCTTATGATCTACCTGATGGTAAATGGTTACCGCCGCTCACGAGTCTCGGCATTGGGGGTCGTTATATACATAGGTGACGTATTCACCTACTATACAGAATTTTTCTTAAACGTTCCGGAAATACCGAAGTCGGAAGGTCTACATTTGAAATCTGGATGGTACTTACCTACGAGACAAAAAAGAAATCTTAAGGTTCCAAGTAAAAATTGAGGAACTACCGCTGTGATGTGTGTAATTAATTCAATTGACTAATCAACTTGCGATTTAAAAAGGCACAAAGCACATGCTCTGTCACTACAAGGTGCCAGATAAAAATCGATGGAGACAAATCCTTTTTCTGTCCGAAACGCAAAAACACGATCCATTATTGGTCAATCGCAACCCAAATTTAGTTTTCATCTCAATGAGGCTCGTCGCATAGTCGTAACGTAACGCAATCAACATCAGAACATAATTGAATGCGTTCTCGACATCAATAAAAATTTACCGAACGCGCGCCACGTTGTGTTTTACATTTTTTTCGATCATATTCGCAATCATATTCTGAAAATAGTAAGCATTTGTCGATAACTTTCACTAATATAAATATTTAACAATTAATTGAATATTTGAGTAAGAAAAAAAATGTAGAAATTTACACAAGTACAAATGTTTACGTCAATATATTTATTTTATTAGAAGTAAATCTCTACATCTCATTTTAAAATGTTAGGAGAAATACATTACTTCAATTTCATCTGCATTTAATGTTTGCATTAATTTGTAATTTGTTAAAGCAATGTAGAAAGGATCTACATAAATACATAGTAATTAGTGAACGTTCTCTGTCATCGTTAGCGCAAACAAATCAAACGTTACATAGACATACAATCTGTGTATAGAGTATAGACAGATGTTTCTTTGTTATGCAAATGCATGGATGTGTCCCCTCGTCTGATGGCCGAACTCTGGCCCTCGTACCGCTAAAGGCTATAGCTCCGTTACCTGTAACGACTACAAGCTAAATGGTCAATTAACTGATTCTGCCATTATTCTCTATACATTTTCTCCTACAAACAAATCCTTTTGAGGGTTATAGCGATTTCGTTAATTTTTAGTCGATTGCTGTTTGGATTTATATTGCTTTTGAAATTTTTTAATGATTTCCGGATAAAAACAAATTTCTCATTATTGGATTAAAACTTAATATTTCAATAGAGAGATAATTAACATTCATTAAAACATCGTTACTCAGAACACAAATCCCCTTTGTCACAGAATTCAATCACGTTAGTACACAATATAGGTAAATTCACAGTAATAAGTAATTGACACAGAATAGATACTTAAGCTTATGTTAATACAAGGAAAATTGATTTATCCAGGTATATCGGTGCACAGTACAATCTGTGTTACGTAATACAACAGCATTTGCCTCGAGTACCATGCACCCTGTGACATGCAAATCTTGGTGATAGTATTAAATCGGATAGACGGAAGTGTGCGGGAGATTCGATGCCAGTAAATTGATGTAACTAGCAGGGATACGTGGGGTGAATGGTAATATGGTAGGTGGACAGACAACTGGTCCTGCTGGCTTAGTTAATTCTATTGCCAATTCCTTTGTAGTGACGATTCGATTGCGACAAACGAACTGCGGTTGGATGTGGAACTGTGTCCAGTATATACACTGTTGTCAATATCATGTATTCGGAGTCTGTTGTACTCAAACAGCATTGGTTTCGTCTCATGTAATCAGTAATTAATACACATCATGTCATTAATATTGGTTTCTGTGAGGCTGCTTTACATTTGGGAAAAAAAAGTTTTTTAACTATGCTCTGATATTACAATTTTTTTCGAAACCACAAGTTGAGGCCTACCTAAAGTTTAATAAAGTAAAAGTAAAGTAGTTTGTTGATAAACTATTATTAGACCTAACCATAAATATGAGTGCCAAACAAGATAAACTTATGATAATTGTTTCTTCTTGACCTACCTTTAAGGATTTCTGAATAAAGTAGCTTCATTTGGACTGATAAAAGAGAATCGAAATTAGACCAGCTATTTCTTTTTAGAAAAAATGTTAAGAGTTCAGAAATAATAGTTTATCGCAATTCTTTCAATGTATTAGTAAGATCTCCACGAGACAGGCCTGACCTAGTGTGGAGATTAATGGTTAATTGTATAGGTATTACACTGTGAATTTTTGGCTGAATAAATATTTTTAATTTTTTTTTTTTCAAAATATAAATATTGAAGATGAGTTTTCTATGAAAATTTTGATGTGGGCAGATGCTTGTTTTCTTTATCGTCGAGAATTCTTTTGTGAAGTGATGTCAATAGAATCTTGAATGGACAATGTATTTTTATCAGGTTTCTTGGTTCTGTTAACTGTTCTAAATG
The DNA here is from genome assembly GCA_030269945.2 of Trilocha varians. Taxonomy (NCBI): domain Eukaryota; kingdom Metazoa; phylum Arthropoda; class Insecta; order Lepidoptera; family Bombycidae; genus Trilocha; species Trilocha varians. The sequence goes on from AP028259.1 coordinate 5,216,427, forward strand.
TATCTACAATGTGCATTTGTTTGAATTCATGCTACACCATATATTGTACATCATAATATAAACATATTATGCATCCATCATCACTAAAAATAAATAAAATGACAATAATCTTAATACGTAAACTTATTAAATTCTTTAAATACAACTAGGTATTTTAAACCATTATTCTTCTAGTAGGTATGAGTGGTAAAAGCAAAATGCCACTGAATTCATATTATATACCTACGTAAAACTACAAAAGAAAGTTCTTAACATGCTCAGTTGTTAAGTTAGCGAATTACCGTCATTCAAAAAAGTTTCTTTTCTTTTCAGATTTGCATCGCGGAGAACTTCACTGCTAACGTACGGAACAACGCTCGCTCTCAAACACACTGGTAAAGCACTGTCAAACAGATTTCTCTACCTTAACAAAACCAACCTGAGGCACACAAAACTACTTTTCATTCAAACTATGCGGACACACAGTAAACAAACGTCGACTTCAACTTTAAGCGTCGACGTTACGTCACTAAAAGGGAACTCCCCATGAGCTAACACAGTTACACAATATAATACACTCACACCAACACACACTCTCAAGGTTCTCAAACACAACAAACCGCCTGAATATGTCGAAACGTTCATTCACACACTGATATAATTTTGTTTGTGTGAGAATGTGAAAGCTCTTCAGGTAACATGCTTGCCTGGTATTTGATGTAACGAAGAGGTAGTAGAATTGATACAAGTACCCACTTGTCTCTGTTACGTTGAACGCTAACCGCAGATACATACACACACGCGCGCATGTCCTAATTCATGACCCTTGAGTGAGTACTTCGCAAATTCACAGGGTAATTAGCCAGCATACCGAAATTAATAAGCCCGCATCCAGCGTAAATCGGTGCTGATTGGCTGTGACTCTGAAGAGCTACGGATGAATTTAACTACAAGAGGTGAGTTACAATCATTCACATCGCTACGCGGGAAATTGCGGTCATAATTACTATAGTTAAAATGAGTTTGGTAAATTATTACTACCCCATAGTATTCAAGGAACTCAGGTAAGGTAAAAGTTTAAACTAAACATTTACTTAAATATAAATTACCTACAAGATGTTTTATATTATTATGTTCTAATCATACGTTCTAATCAATGGATTTAGCTCTTTTTATAATATTCAAAACCGAAAATATTCAAACAGTCATCCATCCATAAGTACCTTTCATGTCGTTGAAATACAGTAAAAAAAATATCAAAGCCCGCAGTAAAAAAGTAAGTGGAACGAGAGTGGAACTGCTACGTTACATTAACTTTAATAGACAGGGATCCCTCTTCAATATTTATTTACGTATCAATTAATCGATATTATGTGGATAATCGATGCATTAGCCATCAAATTAAGTGTAAATCATACGTCAATAAGCAATGATTTTATAAGGGCGAGAGTAGGGCGACACCCCTGAGCAGTGGGGCATAAGCAAACTTTACAAGGTTTGCTACGGTCCAGCGAGCTCTGTACTTCAGGGCACAACATCAGGCTATTATCACGTTAAAATCGATTGACGTCACCTAGTACGCAGCACCTACGTTTAGAGATTTACTAGACAAATGTGTTTTAATATTCAATCCAACATAAATGTTAACAAAAGAACTTTTCCTTTTAAATTATGCCTATAGTTTTTTGTGTATCAAAATTATATTAAGTATCTCTATTCTGTAATCATAATAAACGCAGTAAGTTCTATCAACTTTTTAACACTTAAATACATTCATAAAAACAATACAAACATTTTATTTGAAAAGATATTTTAAATTAATCAAAGATTTATATAGATAACTAGCTGACTCGCGCAACTTCGTCTGCGCCGAAAAAAAAAATTAGGGGTGGACTACCCCTAACATTTAGGGGATGAAAAATAGATGTTGGCCGATTCTCATAGGTACCGGATAAGCACAAAAAATTTCATCAAAATCGGTCGAGCCGTTTCGGAAGAGTTCAAGTTCGAACACCGTGACACGACAATTTTATATATTAGATGATATACATATATTTTAAAATTACCCGTAACCTTAAATGATATCAATCCATAAAATTAAATGTAGATAGCATTAACACTGACGGTAAATAAAAAACAGTAGGTATAAAGTTGGCTCAACTTTAATCCTCCGAGCGTTCAGCTTTTAAAATAAGGTACCTAGCCGTTAAAGGGAGATTCCAATATTGGTTCACCAGTTTGGTACTGCGCCAAAAACTGGACATCCTATTAAGTCATGTAAGTTACGGTAATGCTATATTTTTTAAAGTTACTAAAACTTGAATCTGCGTTTATGCGTTTTTGTAAAATTTGTCTTTCTTTAAACGAGGCTTAAGGAATTAAAGTTAGGTCGTAGATGCTCGTAGGCAGTAACCACTTACGATAAGGTGGCCCGTTGGTACATGGCAATAAACTTTACATACAGTATAAATTATATTTGTGTATATAGTTATTCTACAGTCGCAAATGTTTAGATAGATATCATATATTAGATATTAAGATCTGTCGCATACAACAAAATCTGTGAGCCAACAACACAACAAATACAACAGATGTGCAAAACAATTCGTTCATCATAAATTAATAACGCGATACCATTGACAGCTCCAAGCGTTCGATTCGACTACTCGTCGAACCTATTACAATTGGTGCATATTGGTTCATTAACGTCACGATTCTATCCGTAATTGGTTAGGTATAGAGAGTAATTTATGAAATGAAATATTCAAAAGTTTTTATACCAAATACAGATGGTAAAGGAATATTCACCAAAATATATATAAAAAAAAGTCTAGTATAGTGTTGCACTATGAACATTTTCGAAAATCTATTATCTCATGTAAAATCAGTTATGTAAGATCTCTATGAGTTACACAAATCAGTAACAGTAAATAAAAAGAAAATATTACCTAGTGAGCAATATTTATATTTTCTGTTAAACTAGATTACGAATGATGTGATTTATACGTCCATCGAATCTATTTAAGCACTAATATTTATTTTTGAAAGGTTTTCACATTATCTACACCGAAGTTATACCATGCAACCCTCTTACTACAGACAAACCACCGATCGCAATGTCAATGGTTCCGTAAACCTCTTCACGCTCAATAGTTTCCCTAGAATAATCAGATGTAATCAATTCAATCACCTGATGAATATCTATACAAATTGTCGATTCTAGTTAGTGCGTCTGTTTTGAATAATGGTTGCCGGAGGATGTTTGAACAATGTCCACTCAACTAAAACTTCCACTCAGTTCCACTTGCATAATATCCTACGTACTCAATAGATGACCTCGAGCCGTCAATATTGTCATTCAAATATTAATTATTGATCTCACCTATTAACTGTATTTTTTTTTAATTTACTATATCTACAGAGTGTTTACGTACATACTTTGATAAGTAAACAAAATATTATTGAGATGTGCAAAAATAAAAAAAGGTATGATAATACACAGTAATGTACAACAGAACAGAGGTATAACACAAATTAGGTAAAAAGTTTAAAATTCGTAAACATTTGGTATTGAGTTTTATCTTTCTTAGCTTACTTTAACATTCACTATGTTGACAGAGTTACCTAGGTGCCTGCATTTTAATGAACCACTCGTCGATAAGATTCCCTTGTGAAATCTCAAATGTGTCATCAACAAAATGGTATGCTGAGGATAGGTACGTCTCTAATTTACTTTTCAAAATAAATTTACGTAGTAGTTAACACTCTTTAGTCATCACGTCGTAGCTTCGGGATGGAATTAAAATGTATGCATCGAATCTTTATAAAATAAACGAAATAAATAAGAAAAAATAATATATTATTTAAAACAACATTAGTTAATCAATCATCTGAAATGATAAAAGGATATAGGTAGAGTTAGCTACGTAAACAGCAAATTAATAATGTATAGAAACAGTTAACTGTAAATTGTTACTAATAACTATTTCATTCCAAGCGTGATAATTTTTCGCAGTAAGTAAACAATGAAAAAAATATCAAGAAAATTTCCATTTTTACTAAATTTAGAAAAAAGACGCAGTGTGTTCAGGCAATAAACAGCCAGGGAGAAAAATAATAAACTGTCCAAAAATATATTTTAAAACGTAATAGTCGACACTTGGCTAGGTACAGAGAAGGAGTGAGTTTTACGATGAAACAGGAAAAATTCTCCACGCCACGCTGTTACGCGACTTGCTATTGAAATACTCTTTTTATTGGCTAGTCCTGGAATACTCCAACCCCACTTGAGTCGGTATAAACAATATCTTTCTACTAAATTACATTTAAAAAAACAGTATAAGAATACTAAGATTTGCTTGGATAGGAAACACAACTTTTCAAGAGTTTTCCGAAACTTGGATGATCCAGTTTTTAAATTTTGTGAATGCTATACAGGGTGTTAAAATCCGATGAAACAATACTTTCACAGCAAATAGTATACATGATGTAGAAGCCATCCACCAAGTCTGAGTTTTCTAGGCATAATATATCATAAGATATAACTAATCAAAACTACGTGTTAATTAGTGCGTGATCAACGCTACCGTACTGACGTACACCAACAGCTAAAGACTTAAGCCGGCTAGTCACTTCCTGTATCATAGAACATTGTAATAATACGCGGGACAAAAATCACATTCTAAACAGGATACATGCGCCTGTGTTCTTGAAAATAGATGTAGCACGCTGAATGTAGGTGAGGATAGGGTTGTCAAATATAATAAAAAATAATAATTTTTCAACTTTGTATGGGAAAATAAAGTGATCATACGTTTCAATAGTATGTGTATATGATTTGAAATGTGATATAGATTAAGCCCTCAAAGTATTGTTTCACCGGGCACCAACACCCTGTATAGCTTTATTATTATATCGAACTTCATCATTTGTTCATAATTAATTACAGATAAATAAGTAGGTATTTTGGATACCGATTTTAATTGAATAAGGTTTTAAGTAAAACTATGTTGTTCCTTACTCAAATTAGACGATTTCTTTATTAAAGGTGAAGTTCTCAATTTAGATCTCGACTCCCTTTATAATTACATATTATTAATCAGGAACTCACTTACTTCTATAATTTGACTTATTTCTATAATATTCTAAAATAATAAAATATGTGTATTAAATGATACTATAATTATTACATTTGTTTCAGGATTCCGCTGGCGATATCAAACTGCAAAGCGATTTAACTACAATAATCGGTGACATCAGGGCTGTCTAAGCTTAATTCATATTACAGAATCTAATAGAATGAGTCGGCTACAATCTATTAAGATACTTTTGTTAACAAATCAAAATTGAGAAAGCATAGTAAAGTGGAGATTATTTTATGTAATACTCTTAGAGTTGAACAATACAAACATTTTATGTGTTCTGAGAAAAGACCTAACTATATTTATGGATACAACAGAATGTAAAAATGCTTTGAACAGCTCTGATGATTTTATTTAAGAACTTAAATTGTAAGCCGGAATCACGACAAAATATAAACACTATTCACATTTCAAGTGACCCCTCAGTGTCCCCTGACATTGCAGAGGTTCATGAGCGACGGTAACCATCTACGATCAGGTGGCCCGTCGGCTCCTCTGCCTACATGGCAATAAAAAAAACAAAGCATAGGACTTTTGACTCATTTTTGCAAACTAACTTACTTTAATTTAACGATTCTTCATATAGGTATAACTAATATAGGCAAACCAAGGTTGTTGCATGTGGTGGAACGTAAGTACCTTCCTAATAGATTTTGTATAACTAAAATATTGTTACGTATTTATATCATAGAAGCTATAAATTACAAAATGACCTATAATCTATAGTTTAAAGCGCAGAAACACCAAAAAAGTATCTTGTGAGAATATATTCGTGTGAACTTGAAAAAATAATATGCTTAATTAAAATTTACTAATTAGTTAGACAACCCAGGATAAAGTATCCTGGCGCCACAGAATTAAGAGAGCCGATCCTACATAAAGTGGGAAACTGCGAGGATGAAGAAGTGGCTAATCCAGATTGATTATAGTATTTTCGCAAAATAATGTTTCGAGTTGTAGATCAATTAATTTTGCCATGATTTAAAAAAAAACGTTAATTTTAAAGTAAAACGATTTTGTTCTTAAATTTACTGTGATATAAAAATCGACATTCGCAAAGTAATATATAAACTTACTGCATATAAACAGTGATAGATTATTATTTTTTTCTCAAATGACTGAAACAAAATAAATTGTTGATATATCTTGAGTTGATGATTTCCGTGATTCCGGTACTTGTACTGTTTAACTTTACAATATTGTTATTCCAATCTATCGTAGTTTGTTCTTCCTCAGTTTTATTAATATATGTTATATTGCAGTTACATTACAGGGTGATTTCCTATTGAGGGTACATATTGAAGGTAATGGTAGCTGGTGGTTATATACGACCAGTAAAAATATTATTACCAAAGAATATGGCTTAATGCCTTAGTAATCGCAACTTAAAAATATCTAAAATTCTTGCAAAATGATGGTTTTTCGACAGCTGATGGGTGTGGCGGAGGTGTGGGGTGCGCGAGATCACTAGAGGTCATTAGTCAACACTCTTTAAGCCGAAATTGTTTATGTTTTAGGTAGTTTTGTCGAATTTAGATTTAAAAATTATTTTTTTTTTGTATTTTTACCTATTTTTTGTAATATTCCATATTAGAACAGAGTACTCATCACCCTCCTGCAATATGTACCCTCTCTAAAAAATCACCCTGTATAGTTATACGTAGGTACTAGGTAACATACGTATGACTATAATTTGTATGTCCATTCCATTTCGATTGCAGTTAACAAAATTATAATAAGTTTTTTCATTTTAAAGATTTCATATTTTATAATCTAAAAACGGGAGAAAAGCAAGCTAGATACGCTTCGCATTATCTTTAAAAAGTTCAAAAGTTTTTTTGATCCAGCTAGTAATTTGATATTTCATAAGTATTGTGCTGTAAAAATTAAATATCACTGACTGACTGATCGACTAATTTTTCTCATCATCAAAAAAAAAACTTCAAAAGATTAAGTAAGTACCACAGGTTCGGACTCATCCACCCTCTTTTGGATCTGAAGGTATTAAAGATCCACCCTGGTATAAAGTATTGTTTTATATAATTTTTTCAACGTTAAGGGCTTAGCTCCGTAATCCTTACAGAAAATACGATAGAAAACCTATCGCACTTGTTGCCAATAATTTTATTTTTCAATAAAATCTCTCGAGATTGCTCATCTCTTTCAGGACGATTAAAAATAAAGTATTTTTTTTATTAATTTTAACATAGACATACTTTATTTGAGGTAAAAATGGTACAAATGATTTTGATATTATGATATAGTGGATCTTAAATAATCTCAGGTCTAAATGTGGATGAATGTGTTTGAAACCGAATGAAATCATTAGAATTTTTATTGTCATAATAAAATTATCGTGGATGTATGAAAATGAGTAACGAACTTTGAGTTAAGTCAGTCAATATTTAAAGTTGAATCAAAAAAAATGGAAACATTATGTGAAAAAAACCCTATTATTCTTCTTTGGCACGTCTAGTAAGCTTTTATTACTAAAAACAAGAATTCATAAATGTTAATGTTAGTTAAGCTCTGAACTACTCTGAAGGTAACATTACATTCTATCCAAAACTAAGACTCAGTGTCCCCTGACATTGCAGAGGTTCATGAGCGACGGTTACCACTTACTATCAGGTGGGCCGTTGGCTCGTCTGCCTGCCCAAAAATGAAAACGACCGAATTCCATTTCTCGAGCATAGCACAAAAACTACCAGTCAAATCTTTATCAAATTTATCTGAGATAATGCTCAAAATTTCTGCTTTCTAACAAAATCAATCTTCGAAATCAGTAATATACAAGAGAAATACACGCAAAAACACAGCAAATTGTGAAATTTTGTCCTTCCTTGATCTTTAAAAAAACGTATTGGACCTAAATTCAACCATCACCTTTCGTCTGACAGAATCATTCATATCGGTCCACCCCAAGTAAAGTTACCGAGGAACAAAAAAAACAATAACAAAAAAGAACCTACAGACGAATTGAGTAGGTACGTCCTCTTTTTTGGAAGTCGGTGAAATATTACAATGTTGCCTGGTTCTTTAAGTACTTACTGAATAAAAATTCAAGTTGTGCTCTTCACAGGAATAATAGAGTTTTTTACAGTAGCTACAAATGTATTTGCATTGGCGTAAAAACGTGCTAATTAAACTGTTTAATAAATTGTAACATTTTGAAAACATTAAGAAAGCAACATTTAGATTATAGATACCTACTTAATTGAAGAAACAAATAAATTTAAAACAGTTTAATTAATCCGTATAGCAAAAGCTTATATCAGGGATGGTGAATTTTACACACAAGTTTTTGAAAGATAAAGTTCAAATTATGAAATAATACACGATTAAATCAAAAGTTTTTTCACAGCTGTATTCGAAGATAACTTAGATTACAGAAACCAAAAGGCTCAAGAAAATAAATTTCACTGGACTCCCGAAGACATATACGTCCTGACTCGTCGAAGAATCAAAATCTACTTACAGAAAAAAAACGGAATAACCAGATAACAAAACATTGTTTTGGACTATGGTTTAATTATTTACTTTATAGTATTTAAGAAATATTTTCAGATTTCATATCATTTGCTCAGTAGGTACTATAACTGACAATTATTACATATAAATACATTTTAGTAGCCTACAGAATTTAATCCAAAAGTTAAAACAGGTATGATTTACCTAAACACAAATGGTGATGCATTACTTTTCTTAGCTAAAAAATAGATAATAAAATAAATTAATAAATAGTAAAATAAAGATCAAGGAACACTTCACCTAGGTAATTATTACAACTTTTAAATAGTGTTTCCAAAACTATTTCATATAATATACCTATTTATTTGTTTAAAAATTTTACTGCTCACATATACACATAAGTTATCCGGAGTACTCAACACACGATAAATATGATCGAATCGAAATTGGTCATCCCTGGTAGTAGAAAATTCATAAACATAGTACGATATTGAAATTACAACGTAATTTGCAAAATTACAATACAATTTCACTATTGTACGATAAATGCTATTTTAAGTTGCTTAGCGATCGAACGACTCTTCAAATCTTCGGAACATGAAGACGAAGCAGCTGGCTACCTACATCTGGAGGACGGAGTGGAGAAACTATGCTGTGCGTTACTGGCTTCTGCGAAAGCTTCTATTATTATTGTACAACAAAGACGTAAGTACCTAATTACCTATATAGAAATAACTGTAGACAGAACATAGATTTAATATTGACTAATATCCTTGGGAAGAAATTATCGGCTTAATTAACACTTTAGTTGGTACCTAATAGAATGAAAAAGTGTGTCGCGTCTCGCGAGCACGTCATCACACCACGTGCCTGACCTGATGAACACAAGTCGGTGTTATTTGCTGCATAATTTACATAGAGATAGACTGGAGTCCCGGGAGCCATGCACCCGTTGAATTTCTATTGTCTAGATTGGAAAACTAAGTATACCCGTGTTCTATTGTCGACTTTTGTTCCACGTTAAATTATAATTAGATTTGTTATGAACTTCAATATTAAGAATGGCATATGTTTATAAAATATTTAAAGTAGTACTGTAGTAGCCATTTTATAATAACAGCATGCAATACATCAAATTAAGAATATTTAACAAAAATAAAATACTTAAACATTCGGTAATGACATTTCTTACTTTCCATTATACAGGGCGTCCCAAGACTATGCGACATGAAAGGGAAGTACCTACCTTAAATATTAGAGTAACGTTGTTTTGCTGAAAAAAAACATAATTTTATTTTAATGTTTAATAATACTGCATTCACAAATTTTTCGTAAATTGTTTGGATATCATATATTGGATATATATAATCATATTCACAAAACTCTAAAATGCTTGTAATGTGGTTTTCAACGATAAAGTACTCTTTCATTTTAATAATATAAATTAAGTTTTTTTACAAAAGTCACTCACCTAAAAAGAATAGATTTTTAATATATTTATGCAGATGTTCTTTGCAAAAATACTATACGAAACACTCCAAAACAAATATATTATGGAACAAAAATAAACATTTACACTTCAAAACATTCCACAAGTGTCTGACTAAGCAATATTTTATTTCATCAGGCTTTCTCATTATGCTTCCAATAGTGATGGTAAAGGCTTAGATGTCGAAGGGGATGAACAAATCGATTACCTAATGGCGCTGGGTGACCACCCGACCCCGCGGAGATTGACTCATTTGCACTGCATTACATTACAAAGTGACACGGCCAGCCACTCTCATCATACCATTAATGAACAAATTGTTGTTCAGTTTTCAATATACGTTTTTCTTAAACGAAATGTTTCTTGCAACCCTATCACGTTTTCTTAAAATCCGAATTATTGAGTCTCTTTTTTATTTTTGTTAAAGTAAATTGATAAATTATAGCGATATCTGCCACAACTCAGGATAAACCGAGACCACTCCTGATATAGTAACGACCAGTCCTGATACTTAGATACATCGCGTGTTGAATTCCACAATGGCTGCTTTAGTAACCGTAGTATCTTGAGCAATTGAATTAATCCCCTGATATCAGTTAACAAACTTCTAACCCGATCCGGACTCCTTCGGATTTCCCCAAGATACATGTACGGAAATTGAATGTTGTCTCAACTATATATCTCAATCTACAACATTCTAAAAATATATATATATAATCGAAATAATTAATACTGTAAATTTTCTCTAATTTAACAATGAACAATAATGTCCACTGCCATTCATAATTTTATAGAGTAAGTAAATAGTTTACAATCTCTCGAAGATACAATGTACTGTAATACTAGTAGCTACTAGTAGGTACATATAAAATAACCAATTTCTGCCCACTGCTCACCTAACCTAGTCCACCACGCAAATCTAATTCGGATTGGGTACTTCACAACTTCACTTTCCATTTAAAGATTATTACCTCATGGAGCAAATCTTAAAGAAATAATTAGTAAATATTTTCTATATAAAGAAAAACGGATGAAAAAAAGGAAATTTCGTGTTTGTGCCTAGGTAAATCAATGTCTAGACTCTGAATGTCTAGACAAACCTAAAACTCAACACATGTTCCAATTATTGGCATGATCGCCTACTTGTAGAGCAGAAGGCCAAATTGAGCTAGATGTTGTCAAGTTCAATGAACTATGATTACGTACCTACTATAACGCATTTTTTTGTTTCAATGTAAGTTTTGAAACAACTATGTAGATTAATTTTATTGTCTATTTTTTAATAAACTTTAAAATAATAATTTAGTGTTTAATTGTTATATTTATAATATAATCCTATCACGAGTCTCTACATTTTGTAAAATTTAATTTGTTTCTATATTTATCTTCGGAAGAAATGCACATGTTAACCCTAAAATTTTAAATTACCCTTATCAAGGGTGATTTAGTAATATTTGTGTTATTTAAAAATTGAAACGGTTATATTTATTTTACAAATTAAAACTATTCGATGCAGCGAGAAATTCATGCAACTAACGCCATCTTCTGAGAATGTTACTCACTAAATCAACCATTTCCCTTCAGCTGATAAGCTGTGTAGATGGCGCTTGAATGTGCATGTGCGAATTTAGTGATAAATAATGTCAAGGCCAGTATAATAACCACAAAATTTATTTTAAAATGTTCAATTCATTTTCCTTCACATTATTTTTGGTTCTAAATATTATATTTGAGATACTCTAAAGTTAAATTCACCATTGTTTACAAAAATCTACAAAGTGCAGTTGTCGCTTCCGCATCATAACCTATCATCCGAACTATCTATGGATGCAGAAACTAAGACTTTCCAGGTAATTTCCTTCAGTTATTAGTCAAAAAACACTTTTTACTGTGAAGTTTGTGTAGTTAATTTTGATTTAATAACTTCTAACAGTAACAATCGACAGTCAAAGTTTATTTATTGTCGCAAAATAAAAAAAAACGATTGTTGCAAATTTTAAATTTAGCGCCTCAAACTGAGAAACGCATGAAGTTCGCGTTGCGAATCTGGCCGATTGATGTGAAAGATATTCCGAAGGCCGTGAGTGAACACGGAAATCGAGATGTGTGTGTGGTCAAAAAGACAGTGCAAGGTAGGGGTCGGGTGGCGTTTGTGATGGCAAAAATTTTGCAAATGGTGAGTTAGGAAATATTGACTTGTTGTGTCTTGAAATGAAATACTATTTTGTGACAGTGATAAATGGGTGTGATAAAACATTAAATTTGTGTTTACTGTTATTAAAAAACTAAGATTCTGTGATTCGGGATCGGCAAATGGCGCTACAAATATCTAAAGTTGACACAACTACGCGTCTAGCAATCGTATACATCTTCGGTTGCCAAATTCTAGGCACGCGGCATGACCTGTGATAAACAAAGAATAATAGTGAATCCTAAAAATCCCTATATCGAGCGTATGGACTTAGCAACTGGGACATCCAGCTTGGCGATTATAACGGTGTCAGCATGTTGCGATTTTTTTGGGCAGCGGTACTACTTTTTTAAACTCGTTTATAGAGGCGGCTAGAGGTTTCCGCGTCCCGTAGGGTCGGTGGCCTCGGCGGCGTCTTCTGGACTTAAATTACATAATGTATAGGTGTTGTTTAGAACATGCAACAAGTAGATATGTGTCGGCGGGCTAACTGTCAATGTGGAGTACAGTAAGCTCACTTGCCCGCGGCCCCTATTAATTCGAGCTGCTGATGTCACTTATCTGCGCTCTCCTATCTAGGCCCTGTGACCGTCAATATTTTGCAAATAACACCACATTGTAAAGATTTCTTAGCCAGATATTGGCTCTAATTACCACTTGTATAAACACTACCTAAATGATGCAAATCTAGTTCTGTCTTCAGTTCACAAATTTGAATTTTTATTACATGAGTTAACCTTGTAACTTTATTGCTTGCGAATAACATGTATTAAGTTAATGTTATTGAAGAAGGATGTGACTGTTTCCAGCACGTTCACTGACATTAGCACCAACAATGGACCAGCAATTCTGCTTGCGCTGGAACAACCATCCTAACAATCTGACAGATGTGCTTGCGAGCCTGCTACAAAGAGAGGCTCTCTGCGATGTCACCCTCGCCTGTGATGGAGAGACAGTCAAGGTAAGTTACACTCTAAATTGCCATTAATACTAAATTATATTTACAGGACTGATTTATATTGAATTAGAAAAGAAGAATATGTTGTAAAGTGGAGATCATATCCCAGGTATATTAATTAAATCTAGATGTAAGTGAAAAATATTAAAATATAAATGTATCCATCAGTACATAAATTCAATGGATTATAAGTTATATCATGTTTGTTGTATGTAAACATTGACATTGCAGCAATACATGCGATGCAAATATTTATTGTTGTGAGGTATGACATAACAAATGCAATTTATAGTAAACAAACATGAGTAATTGAATCATTCAAGATAGTAGTGGCTTAAAACTATTTGACTACACTTATTTAATTATAATTAAACTGAATCAAAAGAATCTTGTTCTTAAAATCTTTAATTAATTAAGAAATAACAACTTTATAATAAAATTAGTAAATTCAATGCGTTTTGTACCATTTCAAAGGAATGATAAATTAAAAAGGCAAATTATGTCTAAAATACTCAACAGGTATACATAATAATGAGCATTTAATTCCAAGGACATCAAGTTTTGTACCTAAATTACTAGATGAAGTGGGATGACGTTTGGAAAAATATATTTTTCATTTCAATTTGTTACTTTAGATCATCAAGTCAAGGTGGTGTTGATAAAAAAATAATAGTTTATTAATTTATGCAGATTTCACAAGGCTATTTTTAAGTTAAATCTTGTTTTCCTAGCTAAATATATTCTAGCATTACTATAAAATCGAAATTTTAGGCTTCTATATAAAGAAAGCATGGCAAAAGACACCGTTACATGCAAGTTATAAATATTTACAGAATGATACTTTATTACCATAACGAAAATAACAAAATTATTATTTTAATTTATTATATCATGCCTAAAACAGGTTAAAAAAAATTCAACACATTCTTTGTCTCATTATACAAAGTCATTTCAAACAAATTATGAAAAAACAAAGTACACAATTATATTACACTGTTATATGCTCCTATAAAATCATTAAACGTGGAGCATTCATGTCTTATTCCAATTTGTAGATGTATTGTTAGCATAAATGCAAAAAAATACACCTAATATCTTAAGACTGACCAATATTAACAATATGGTTCTAAGTATGAGTATTCTGCTAAATTTAAATTGTCGCTTAGAATCTTTTTGTAAATACGAGAGAGGACCTTAATTTATACTATAAAGAAATAAAGAAAGCCGTTCGTATTATATTTCGGTAATCTAAAGGTCAATAACACGTGTAGACCGACTACTTCCTCCAAATGCCATTTAAATTTAAATTCAAAACAATTAACTCTGAAAGCTAAACTTTATGCTAATAAAATGCAATTTGTTTTGTAGGTTGAAAGGAGTTTGCAAAAAATGCATGTTTTTAAACTTTCTAAATTTTTATAGCAGTTGTTAAGCGGGTTTTAGGGTCTTACATTTTGTTGGTCGAATACTGTCTGACTGCTGGCTATTAACATTATAATAACGTCGCATATATTTTTAGAAACCTTGAATCAATTATCATTACAAGTTATTTGATTTTACGATATTCAGAATAAATCATTCGACGTACGTACACAAACCATATTTGATTTTATTCGTTATACAGGATGAAAAAAATAACTGCACTCAGTATTGCTGCAGTAAAATTGTAATATAAGTACAGTAATGTGCTATGTAGAAGTACAGTAATCTCACTCGAGAGCGAACGGTGTCTGCGCTGAGATCTTCCGTGATCCACACGCAGGCGCGATGCTAATCGGTTCTAGTTATTATAGAAATGTAATTTTCTATAGCGACGATCGTAGATCAAAACGTATTTCAATGTGTACTTAATTCTATATAGTTTATTATAGGTTATAATGTTTGTTTGTTTAAAATATCATCCAACCTTACCTCTGTAATCCGATCAGAGATATACAAATCTTAAAGTCCTTTAATTATTTCAGTTACATACTTATTAAATGTGAATTAAATTTAATAAAGGAATTTTATGTTTCATCAGTCACATTTTATTTAATTATTTGATAGGTTTAATAATAAAACATCCAAATACTGGTTTATAAAGTCACAAAACCATCCATACCAGACAAACCATTCCACTTCCAACTTATATGTGAGAATTATGTTTAAAACGTTTCATTTTGCTGGATGGCGTTCGCGTTTATCTATATTCTATACAAACACTAGCTTTGTACTAGTTAACTAACTAAAAATAGGCAAAAAGATATCTAGACGTGCCTGACCCCAAAAAACGCCTTAATATTGTTTGTTAGTACATACTTTAAAGCTACGTACAATAATTGGATTTATTGAATTCTTTTTAAATTAAGTTTCGTAATTTATATTCTAAGACCTAACTAATAAAATAAAATGTAAGTGTAATTTAGGTCTACTTTTTTCCAATTGGTGACTTTAATGAACTTTAGCTACAATGAACAAGAAGTACAAAAATAAAACGACAGTTCCTACTACACATTATTACAAATGTTAAGCTCGTATTTAACATTCGTTAATATTATTTGTTCCATTCAATTTATATACTAATATATTTAGCACGTGTCGAAATACTAAAATGTACGACTGTTAATTAGCATGTAAATTTAAAACGGAGATTTTAAGTCTTCATTTTAGTCGCTTCTTCAAAATATTACAACCTTTGGATGTACTTAAGAATTTATTATGACGACCTCGAAATCTGTTTTATTAGACTCGTTAATCAAATGGAGGTAAACTGTAGTACTCTCCAAATAGTTTGTCCAGCCGTATCTGACTGAGAAAATAACTAGGTGACCCGCGCAACTTCGTCTGCGTCACAGATAGATACAACACAGCGTATAGCCTTCCTCGATAAATGGACTTTCTAGCAGTGAAAGAATTTTAGAACATAAATATAAAATAATTATTGATAGAAAGTAGGTTTTTATAACCTATGTTTTAAAATATGTTGTGAGGCAAATAATAAGGTCTCGACGACATTGACATTTTTGACATGTCTGCAAGACATTTCGTACCAATTTAATTGCAGCAAATAATATTTTCTTCTAAAACAATACTAGGACTTATGTCATAGGACTTATGATTTATATTGGTGTCTTCAACACCAATATAAATCACTATTTCTAAAATGATACACATGGTGAAAGTAGAATGCAGCCAAAATCAATATTTTATTATGGACGAAAGTGAGCTATAAGACAATATTGCAAATCGTAGCGTATAGCTTTCTCGAAAGCATGCAATCTATTTTGATGATAAATATTGTAAGATAAAGAAAGAAATAAATCTCGATGCGTTCGACAAAAAAACCAGTTTAGAATATTTTCAAGTTACTACTTCAAGATTTCTTAAAAAATCACTACCTAATTAAAATGACAATAGGTTTGCCAGAATGGTAGTTATGCACTGTTTCACTATAATGCTAAGAATCGTAGAGACCTTCACATAGCTCTGCATCATTTCTTTTGTGTAAATTAGTCATTCCATTCGTTGAATAAATTTAACATGTTTTCGTTGTTTTTTCTAGGCACACCAGACAATATTATCAGCATGCTCACCATATTTTGAAAGCATATTCCTGCAGAATTCTCATCCACATCCTATCATATTCCTAAAAGATGTACGATTTGCGGAGATGAAATCGTTACTGGATTTTATGTATAAGGTAAATATAATTTAATATGGTATTTTCTGAAGAAATTTCTATTTATCGAATAAAAATTATCATATTATATCGTTTTTTTCTTCTAGGGGGAGGTGAATGTTGGTCAAAATATGCTACCGATGTTCCTAAAAACTGCCGAAAGTTTACAAGTTAGAGGTTTAACAGAAAATAATACATTAAATCCAAAGGTAACTATTACGATCTTTATAGGTTTAACTTACCAAACTTTGACCCAAGTAGATATTTAACAGGTTCTAATTAGATGGCTGTGATGGTTTTGAATAGTATTAATCATCAAATGGATTATGACGTAAATAAATCATATTTCTATAAACGCATAACATAGACATGGCTGAATTATACAAACTTAGTAAACGTAAGTATCATAAGACTATGGAAAATTCTATGATGAAGAAATTGTGTAATAAAATCAAATTCGCAAAATTTGTGCATAACTACTTAGTAGTGGTGGAACATAGGTCGATACCCTCTCCTGCCTATTTATATCACGAAGCAGTCATGCGTTCCAATTCGAAGGGCACAATACTTTACGTTGCTTTTGGGATTCAGACCTCAGTCTCATTAAGAAATTTGTTTTATGAACTGTTATTTCTCCATTCTATAATATATTATACTCAATTTCATGAACTCATGTAAATATTTAAAATCAGATATTGCCTTTGCACAGATCAAAATCTAGGTTGTAAATGACGCTCTCATGCGCTAAATTAGCGATAAACTATGCCAAGGCCAGTACTAGAATAATCATAATTTTACCAATCAGTTGATGCTACTGGAAAAATGTCCCACTCATTCCTCAGAACTGAGGAACTTTTAAATTGTAGACCAAAACTATCGTAAATATTGAAAATCATTAAGATTTATTGTAGATCTTCGTAATCTAATCGGCTTCGTCGTGTCTGGTTTTTAATCGAAAAGTGATATCAGCTAGTTTTGACTGATTAACTAAAATGTAACGAAAGTCTGCTAAAGTTATCATTACAATCACCAGCTCAAGAAAAGGTCAATACTGAGCGCAGCTAAACCTAACCTTAATAAGGTCTTGTGTACAATAGGAATAATTCATTCGAACTCCGTGAAATTTTCGGTGCTAACTATCAAAGCTGTATATTTATGAACCCGTTGCTCCTGGGCTGGGGACACGTTTGCTGCTTATGGGGCTGTGTCTGCAGATTCCTTAAACTTTGAATCTCTACATTAGTCCATCTTGTGTGTAATTGTGTAACATTGTTAATTGCAGTGTGAAGACAGATCGACGCCAGCGGTAAGTGCTGAGAACCTATCCCGCGGTGAGTTCGCGACGCCCCCCGCGGCGCACTGCGGACCGCTGGCCGCTCCCCCCGCGCCCGCGCCGCCGCCCGCGCACCCCACACACGTGTCCGCGCACGTGCCGCTCGAGAAGAAACGCAGGAAGAACTCTACGCTGCCCCGGGACGACATCGACAACAACCTTTACCGCCATTATGATGTAAGAAAGATGATACAGATACCTAGAGAGTCACATTTACAGGGGTTGGACTACGACGCATCCAATCGCATATTCCGTTATATTACGGAAGTCTGTCGCAGACATTTAAGCGTGAAGCTTAGGTTGAAATGTACTAGAAAGATGTCTGTGCTATGCTATACAGGGTGTAAGGGGGATGATAAGCCAGGAAACCGATCCATTCAGACGATTGTATTTTGCAGAAAGCTTAATATCCCAAGTATCACTAGTACTAACCCAGCCTTCGTGATCGGGAGTGGTCTTTAAACACCCTGTATTAGTACTAGTATGCTGTGTATGGACTTCTATTTTTTTTTCTTGCTTAATTTTGTTTAATGTATCTTAACTCAAACTGGGTTTTATTTCATCGAATTTGGTAACTTCTTATAATTTGAATTGATGTGAACTTTTAAAAGATTTGGTAACGTGAGCACACAAGGAACCACCTGTAGATAGGAAATAACATAGTACATGTGACGTCAGGTCGGCGTGAAGAGCGGCAAAGGCTCGACGGGTTCAGGGTCGGAGCCGTCCACGCCGCCGCCCGCGCACACGCCGCACCGCCTGGCCGCGCGCTCGCCGCTCGTCAAGCAGGAGCCGGACTCGCCCTACATGCCGCACGTCACGCACCAGCCGCCCTTCGACCAGCAACACTTGCAGGTCAGATACCTATTACTAAATCATTTTATGATATAAGCTAGGTAATCTGGCTCTATTGAACGATACTCAATATCCTTTTATCCATACAAAACTGATATTTGTGAGCAAATCACTGATACAAACACCAGAAGATCCAAGATTCGGGTAAAACCATGTCCGTCAAGAAATAATACTGGTCAATTTACAATTTTCAAGGCATATAAAATATGAAGTTACAAAACTTTATTTGATTCAGAGGACTATTCAGTGTGACCAGATTTAAAATATAAAACAGTATTATCCTTACAATGGCAATACTTAATATTTTGATTGATTGCTTTCATTTACCAAAAATTCAATTGATTTCTACAGGTTATTGTTGTATATAAAAGGTTTTAAGTAGATATTTAAATTTACTACCGTAAAGACTTACTTAGTTTATTAGATGACAACTGTTTCGCTACATTAATTATAATATGGGACGTTTGTATCTACAAAACATTGCATATTATGTTCAGAGTTGAAAAGCCAATGGAAACTACAGTCAATATTTATACCTATTTTTTATTGGTTAAAGTGAAAAGGGGAAATTCAACGAATTTTCAGAACATGGGAGTGACGGAAATGGCTTCGATGTTGTCCCAGCCGCCTATCAACAATGAATGCAACGACGAGCCGACCATGCCGCCGCACCCCGACCAGACAGACACCATTGACGGTATGATTACTTTCAATATAAAATGACCACCAACTATGTTTTTTGCTGGTTTTAGGCAAATTTGCATGCCTAATGTTCTGAATTTTAATGAGTAATTTTCAAAGGCATTATGCAACATAGTCGGTGGTTCGCAAGTTTTTATTATCTTGTTTAGTGGAATTTTTGTGACAACTTATAAAATCAAGGATGTGAATATTTAAATTTAATTCATCATTTATCGATCTAACATTATTGCTCAACAAATATTCCATAAAACAATTTTATTCAGCCTTAAAACAATGTATACAAATATCAGTGGATCATACATACTTATTATTGTACATTGTTTGCTTTTAAATTTTAAGTTGCATGAAAACACTGCATGACCTGTCTTGTTGCTTATCAATCAACTACTACTCGCACTAATAAATTAACAAACGCTTCTTTCTTTTTGCTTCTGTAGACTTTCTTTTTACTACTGTATTTTATTTTAAAAATATGAAGAAATCGGTGTCATAAGATTTCTGTAAAATTACGATTTGGCGCCTCCGAGGGACATAGGTCGTGCGATTTTAGGTACTTATATTCATAACAGTAGGATACATTATCATTGCAATTAGTTTCCAACGACGTCTCACAACGGTTGTCCGTAAGAAACTCGTTATTGTTATCGATTAGGTTATGCATGGTCTAGGAACAGGAAAAGGGTGTGAAATGAAAATTTGCCAAAAATAACAACTTGCTAAAGTGTGCCGTAGATGAATTGACTTTGAAATAAAGAAGAGTGAGCATGCTGTTTTCATTAACGAAACAAAAGAAAAAACTAATCGAACATCTTACAGGTGATAATTTCGGAGTTGACGAAAATAAAAAACCGTGGGAACCGTTCAACAACAAACTGTCGAATGTTGAGAATCTCGTCAAGTCTTTTAAACTAGCTTTAACTCAGAGACCGTTCAATACCCCCGAATCCTGCAACATATGCGGTAAACTAGTAAACAATTTAAAAAAACATATGAAATCTCATAATCCGGAACAACACAAGTGTCCCCTCTGCCCAATAATATTGACTCGCGCGGATAACCTCAAACGACATCTCCGTATGAAGCACTGCTCAGTTTTAAGTTCAGATAATTTATCCAACATTCAAAAAAAGTGTGAACTAACTTAGAAAATACATTTTTACTATAAGATTCAATGAAATTATTTCATTCTGAAAATGATACTGTCCCGTTGATGAGCTTGTAATGACTAAAACTCTTTACACTAACATTCTAATATACTATCCGGCTATGTTGGTTCCTAATATCTGCCGTTAAACTTTAGGTTAAGGTGTTGTGTGTTTTTCGTTTGCAAATAAATTTATCTTAAGAATTTGATAAACTTTCACAAAGCAACTAATAAATGAATTTTGCTTATAAGTGTAGTTCAATCTATAACTATCTTTTTAAATAACTGCTTACTTGTATCATTTCTTGTCAAATTAAATTGAACCACATTTGTAAGTAATCAAGAATGTAATTAATTAACTAACTTTTACTTTGTTAATTGATGATTAAGAAAATGCTTTTTCTCAATAAGCTCTTCAGTCTTAAACGAAAGTTTAAAATCAGTATTAACAATTACTGTAGTGTACTCTTTGTGATAAATTGATAACTAATTGTGATTATGGTTAAAATTGAAATTATCTTATGTAATTAGTTACTATGATGGAAAATCACATCTGTCAACAATCATGTTAATAGTCATCTCAACTTATATATTAGTTAAAACTCATCACAATGAACTGAATAATGTTATGCAACAAGCATTATGATTGTTCATACATAAAGTTGCGTTGTTAATGTTTATTATAATGAAGTATTTGAACGAGTATAACAATTTTTGAATAAACATGAATTTGCATTGACTTTTACAAAAATCAGTTGAGGTGATTATATAACGGTTCATCTCCAAAGCGCACAATATTTATACTTCATGATCTCTTATTATTGTTCCTTTTAGTTTGTATTAATGAAGCACCGCTACGGTGTTCAAGACTGATATTTTGCTTTTGTAACTCATGTAATTAATCTAATTTATTTCCCATTGAACCTAATAATTAACTTAACGTACAAAACTTGTAAGTTTATCGTTACTGTGTGTTTGTTGCAAATATACTCCTTTATTATACCTCTTTTTTTTTCATTACACCTTTCCTGCTTTTATAATATTATTATATAATTAACATACAGCAGACCTATTTCTCTCTATAAATCGCCTTCCGCATTGGTGACAGTTATCAGTAACAAAATTTCATGCAAAAATAATAACCCAAAAGTAACCAACACCATATTTCTTCAATATCATTTGGTTCATTTTGCATGAATCTCCATTGAATATATTTTGTAACAATACTTTCAAAACTTTTATTTAACATATTTAAACTTTTCATATCTGATATACAAAGCTTTTTATAATAAATAGCGCTAGGTTAAGCATTAGAAAAGCGATAACAAATATACCTAGCTTAAAAATAGTGCTCAATTCCATCAAATAGCAACTAAGTTAGTTAGAGGTCTCAGAACTGTTGTACAAATGTATGCAAAAGAAACGGAGAAGCGCCAGGCAAGTCGCCGGACAGGGGTAGTCGGTATTGGTGGCTGACGCAGCTGGTGGTTGCAGGCTCGAAGGGCTGGCACATGCGGCTGACGTTCGAGCGCGTGGCGGGCGGCCTCAACCTGCACCGCTGCAAGCTGTGCGGCAAGGTGGTCACGCACATCCGCAACCACTACCACGTGCACTTCCCGGGCCGCTTCGAGTGCCCGCTGTGCCGCGCCACGTACACGCGCTCCGACAACCTGCGCACGCACTGCAAGTTCAAGCACCCCGCCTACAACCCCGACACGCGCAAGTTCGAGGGCCCGGCCGCCGCGCCGCCGCCGCTGCAGCCGCCGCACCCCCCGCACCCGCCGCTCTTCGCGAACCATCTGGACGCGCCCTTCGACTGATGTCTCGAAGCCCGAGCGCCCCGCTAACTACTATTTAGGATTAAGCTCAAGTGCTATTACTTAAACGGGCCTTTCTTGACGCGTCTCGTTTGTAGTATTGTCTCGGTTGTGCGCGTGACTTGCCCCGGTGTTGTCTTGTGACAAGCCGCGTCAGGAATGTACCTATGATGTGTTGATGTTACTGAATCGATGACTCGAAGCGTACGTAGGTAGGTAATTTTTTTCTATACCAATCGCTATACGGGAACGGGCAAAAGCAATAATATGAAGTTAATTTTATTATTACCATATTATTTTTTATATTATATCGATAGGAATCTTAAGATAACTAATTTCAAGTAGCGGTGCGACCGCGAAGTGATGTTGGCTATTGACTGGGCCTCCGGAGTGAGCCCGCTCTTTCTTGTTATATTTATTCGTTAGATAGGAAATTATGAGTTTCCTGTAGCTAATTATATTTATTTTATTATGAAATCCTATGGGTGGAATGGAATTACATCAGAGAAGGATGTTGGGGACTGGCAAGAGAATGTGATCTGTCGTTAGTCAACGACATATAAATATTGACTGAATCTCAGTGTAGATGCATTTTTAACTCTATGAGGCCTTTGCAAGATGGATAATTATTAAGGATTTGTGATGTTTTAAAGGATAGCGCCTAAGGAAACATACGAAAAGATTTTTTTTTATACTAGACTAGTTGATCTATTTACAGAGATTGTTTTTTTAATTCTAGATATATTCTATTGTCTGATTTAATATTATACTTTTTTATATTTATATAACTATATATGATTTATTAGTGTTGTTTGTTTTGATTGATCAATTAGTAACATTGATTTGATTTATATTCAGTTGACGATTAAGTTATGAAGTATCAATGTTGAGATGTTAACATGTTTTATTATATTTTATCGTTAGTAGTGTTTAATTATTATTACAACGGGCGGGCGCGCCCGCTCACGTGTGATCGACGGTCGATGGTCGATGGTCGACGCTCTATGCTCCATGTTGTGTTCGGGGCTCGTCGCTCGGCACTCGCAGCGTGCGCTGTGTGCGCTGTGTGCTCTGTGCTCCATGCGCTCCGTGCGCTCTGTGCTCCATGCGCTCCGTGCGCTCTGTGCTCGGTGGTCGATGCCCGGTGCTCGGGGTCGATGACCTCGCTCTATCACTTTATGTAAGACGAATTGAACGGAACGTTTCGAGGTTACGCGTTTAGTAACTAATATTGGCATTCTACGATTGGGACTAACCTAGCGTTTATGTGTACTTTTTTTTTAAGATTTAAGATTGTTACAATTTTAGCTAAACATTTAGAGTGGTACGGTAACTGAAATGTGATAAAATGGAATGGTGCTAGAACCAAGAGTGTTAAGACGATACGATTCGACAAGTATAATAATATTAATGTTTTAATGGTTAGGTACTTTACATAAACGTAAGGCATCTAACAGCCGATCAAGGTCGCATCGGTTTGATCAACGGGTAATCGAAGCATGGTTCGTAACAAGTAAAGAGATTACAGTATCACTCGAGACATTTTACCTTCATTTATCAATGAATTACAAAATTACTACTAACTTACTAGGTGTAAGTCGAAATTAATGTAAAACAGACCCTTGCCTAATAAAAACGTTCGTCGAGTACGTGTAGGGTAACCGCAGATCCGAATAAGTCCGTGAGCGTTTCACGAAACTATAATATAGCGTCAGTGCTGTCTAGTAGCTGTGAAAATGCAATTCCACTTGTGCAATTTATTCAAATAGTCATAACTCATAGCTAGATTAAACAATTATCTATTGAATATAGGGGCCCACTCAGTGTAGGAACGGAGCTCGCGTCCCCACATTAATAATATAGTCACCAAAACATATTTCTTCCACAAAGATTTTATATTTACTTTTAAGTACCAAAAGCAAAGATTTTTTATAACTACTGTTTAATAATTATATCGTGGGCGCTTATTATTTGATAGCATTTCATACTCAGTGCAATATTACTAGTTATTTAATTACGTAACCAAACTAAAGGATATTTTAAAATATATTATAAATATCATTGAAAGAGAGTAACTACCTATTTGTATATTATATATAAGGAATGAACTACTCCCTAACTTGTACCTATTTAGTGGATCGCAGTTTGGGTTACGGTGATGTACAGGTTTTATAGCTGGTAATATTAAGGAATAGCTTGTTTACCTCTGCCAATCGTAATAGTTGTGTACTGTTTAATAATTTATTGTCGCGCAGTTAAAGTATATTGTTGAAATAGATCATAGCTATCCGATAGGGTCCGCGTCCGGCGGAGAGTCGATCGTTGCGCTGATCTCTCAGTCTCTTTACGTCGCGTTAAACGCTTTACATCTAATCGTTAATGCATTTTTATATAACTATAACTCGAGACCAATTTTTAAATATTGTATTTGCTATATATAGCAAATTGATTGATTAGTACCATAGAATATTAATTTAGATATTTTAGGTTAGGATACTATGATAGTGTCTGGCCAGAATATTTTGGAGTATCACATCGTTTGGCTCAGAAAATATCTAACTTTGATCTCTTTTCAGCTTTCAAAAAGTATGCAACTTAATAATTGTAAAGATGACCACTTTTGAACTTAATGAAAGCTAACTTTATGCCATATGGAATTTAAACATAAGGTTAACGAATTACTAAATTAGTCTTATGAAAATTGAGGTCTTCGTGGACCTAGTCACTTGTTTGGCCAATCTAATGAATATTCCAATTTATTGTATATTAAAGTAAAATTTACAATTGGTATCACGTTGTGTGATCATTTGAAATCAACGGAGTGCAGGATGAGCTCTGAGGTTATTCAGGATAGCAATGGTCTAGTTATGTTTATTTGTTTCTTGTAACATTAGAGAATTTGTTATAGCGATGTAATATCACAATAGTTTAATACTAATAGAGAGGGGGTGTCAAATCGTGTGCCTAACAACTCTCTTTTGTTATTTGATTACATGAAATTTTATGAACGATTTGTTGTTTATGAATAATTTTTGTTTTATTTTAATTTCTTGGTTTGATGCCTCCGTTAAAGTTTATTTTATATTTTTTTGTTTTACGCAAGCAGTTAATGCAATTTTTATTTTTCACATTGTTTGATGTTATGTAATGCAATTTGTGCAAACCTCCTGCATTTATCTGTTGTATTTATTACTAATTTTTACATTAAATTGTGGTATGTTACAATGGTGTAGTTTCAGTTGTGTTGCCCCGGTTAGGGTCGCGCGCCCATTAGCCAGTGAGCGGTTGTGTGTGACAGGTAGGGCGTCGCTCGCACACGGGCTGGCGGGCCCGCAGTACTCGTACCACAGCATGTTCGTGGCGGCGGCCGAGAGCGCGGCGCTGTGGCGCTGCAAGTCGTGCGGCAAGGAGGTGTCCAACCGCTGGCACCACTTCCACTCGCACACGGCGCAGCGCTCGCTCTGCCCCTACTGCCCCGCCACCTACAGCCGCATCGACACGCTGCGCTCGCACCTGCGCCTCAAGCACTCCTCGCTGCTGCTCAAGCACTAGTCCGCCACGACCGCTACCACGAGACGACGCCCCCGACCCCGACCTTGCGAAACGAATCTCTCTGTAATTATTTAATCGTTGTAAATGTGTATTTTGGTCGCACCTATTTGTGCGTTTCTTGTAGCTGTTTATAGGTAAGTATATCGTAACTGAACATGACTAACAGGGTAAATATCATCAGAGTTAGTGAAAGTTGTTCAAAACGACTTATTGTTTTTTTAGGCCAAACTTCATTTGCTATAGAAACGAAAGTTAATTTTCGCTGCGACCTCAAAATAATTTAAGGCGAGCGTTCGTGAGCACCACATATCTAATTTATTATCGAATTAGTTTTTATACCAGAAATTTTATTGCATTTTAAGAAACCTCAGTTTTAGGCCTCTTCTCTCCTCTACTGTATTAGAGTTGGTGTAAACAATATAAAGGAAATGAATTTCGAATTAATGAAACCAATAGGAAAGTAGAAATAAAAAAAACACCAAAATAGTAATAACTAAAAGAAGAAAAATAGGTTTCCGTAGTCGCAGTTGACTAGAATTTTACCTGTGTCACTAGTTAGTATACATATCTATATTCCAAAAATAGCAAGATGTCTAAGGTCGAACAACTAGTGTGGATATTTTCTTCATTTGATAACATACCAAGTGGAAATGGAAACATAATTCAAGATTGACACGATTTGACACCTTATCCGCTTATATCTGTTCAGACAGAAACCAGTTCAAATTCATGCTTTTCATGAAAGCAACAGCTATTTTCAGAACATAGTTATACAGAGTGCCTGGTAAAATATATTAATTAACATGGTTGTGTGGTATAGTCATAATAATTACGCCACCATTAAAAGTATAACTATTCATTAAATTTTGAATAAAGTAGTCAAATTCTATCAAACCGTACGTGCGTGGAACTACTACACACCAGTATGCAAACAGCAGCGAGGAACTACATAAATTGCAAGAGATGATTGATGGTGAGATTTTAGGTAAATGCAGTGGTGTGTCCGTACGTACAAATACAATGGAGGATACTTGATACCTATAATATATTTTTTTATATTCCGTAACAGAATCACGTTCCTACTTAACATATTTCTATATGTTGGTTAATTTACCAGTCACCCTGTTTAGATGCATAAATAAGGTAAATATGCTTATAGGTAAGTTTCTTCATTTATTATAATTGAATGGACGATGTCTCTTGTCTCATGATGTAGTAATTATAATTGCTTTAGTAAACTTTAATTTGTTTTGCATCGTTATACTACTACAAGTAATTAAGGATCAAATAACGAACTGTTGAAATCGTTTTCATTGGATAATAATCGTACATATTAGTAGAATAAGACAGTAAAAAATAAATTGTATAAATATAAATCGACGGAGCCGTGAGTATAATACTTGTACCATAACGGAGAAAATCAGGCGCTAATCACATCACAAAATACTGAGTAAAAGACTAAGCTCAAGTATTACTTGGTTGTGAGAAACGTAGGCTTAACAAAAAGGTATTTACAAAGCCTAAATATGTGCTTGTCTGTTTCCTTATAGTCATTCGGAAACATGATATTTTTTTGCACAAAACTAGAACGAACGCACGATTACTTGAAATTATTAATATAAATTGGGACAACCTACCTTGTCAATGCCAAAATGTGTATCTTTAATATAAATGCATGTAAACAATCGCTTATATAATAAGGGCATATTTTTTTATATTTAAAGTATGCCCAAATGAATGTGATATTAGTCCTTTTGTCAAGGATTTAATACCTGAAGAACGCTCGCCTTGTTAAGCCATAGTACCTGTAATGTTCTTCAGTGTGATATCCTGCAGTCATGTGTTTTACTAAAGATAGGAGAGGGAATTATGATTGTTGTACGACAATTATGAAAATGTCAAGCGGGAAGATAAGACTGAATCGGCAACAACTTGTGATTGTAGGAATGGAGAAAAGGGTTGGTTGTACATAAATATAATTTTCAAATATTTAGTTAGGGTGATATTGGAAATTTACTACTGCGTGTTCAAAATTAAAGTAAAACGCGATCAGTGTATCGTGTAGTATACGTCTTAAAATTATATTTTTGTATTACTATTACAAAATAGTAACTATATACATTTTATGGCAACATTAACACGCAGAAGTTTAAAATTACAAAATTTTGGCTGCGAAAGAATTCTAAAATTTATTTAATTTGCTTGTCGTACTTATACTTTGCTAATAAGCTACAATCAAATTAGTCACTCAAGTTTCACGTGACAATATTACCAGTAAAATATTCTTGTAAGCTTTTAAATGTATACTCGTAGATATCTGTCGATAGATGAGTAGTTACGATTGTCTGTGTACCTACCACTGTTTGAATCTTTAAAGTATTAAATCACGAATTTAATGAAAGTGTAAGTGTCTAAGATAACCAAAAGAACATATATGTATGTCGTAAGTATAATAATTATGTTGTGTGTTAGACGAAAAAGGTCCAAATAGGATTCGTAGATGTAGCATCATCAACAATGTTGTTTACAATCATAAATGTGTAGTCATTTCTGAATCTTACTCATTTCGCTTATTCCGTAGAATTAGTCTACAATATATCAACTAGTCTTTACTTATATAAGATGTGTTAGCTTAAGTCCCAATCTAAGAATGTAGGATTGTAGGTGTTCCACTCGTGGGATCATTGTTTGTGAATTTTTCTAGGTTCGAAATCACTTGGTGTTTTTCTGTAATTTAGAAGTTATAATTTTATAATTGTTTCGCGTTATTTAATTTTGTTGATTTCTGAATGCTCAAATTTTATTTAGATAGTAATCGGTTAATCAATTGCCAATGCATTTTATTATAACGTCATGTAAATTATAAGGTTGTAAATAAATTCATAAATATTTCGTGTCAAATCAGTGTTTCCTTTAACAAATCATCAAAGTAAACACAAATCATTTTATTGCACTTCAGTATCATGGTAATACAAATCTAATGGTAGGAATATTATAACCCACTTTTATCTTAATAATAAGCAACTGTGACATACAACACATTGCATAAAAGTAAAAAAATAATAATTTTGAACAAAAATGCTTTAACTTAAACTAAAATCTACTTAAAATAAATAATCTGAATTAAACATGGCAAAATATGGCAAGTTTAATTCTCGGCATAACCCAAAGTACATAGTTTCTCAATCATGGCAGTGTTAAGTTAATTAACTTAATTTTCACATAAAAGACGTTCTTACAACACACAACTCAATAATAATACTAACAAAAAATAGCTATCATTCAAACGACGAATGTGTAATCCAAACTATCACAGATTGTTCTACGTACTACTTGAGTTTTAATAAATCCACTAAATAATTTAAAAGGCATCCAAATTAAGGTGTGACAAACAAAATTGACAAAGTCTATTGCTAAGCATTGTTTCCTAGAATGGGAATCTGCGCAAATACAAAATACACAAATTAATAATATAATACGAGTATTAGCTTATTCATGAAGCCTCTCCACATTACCACTTGTACCAGGCGACTCCACAATAACACTAGCTGTGTTCACAGTTGTTATTTTATCGTCAGCTTCATCAACATTTTTAGAACTATCTGAATCTTCTGCAACGGTTTCTTTCGAATTCTCATCTTCATCTGCATCCATCTTCTCGGATGCAGTTTGTTTATTTTTGTTCTTTTTGAATTGTTCCTCCATTTCTTTAAATTTCAAAGTTAAATATCTGAAACAAAAAAGACTTACTGAAACTTGATTTCCAGTTTACCTAAGATTTTTATAAACAACGTATTCCTGCTGTATAAAATGAAATAAGGACCAAAAATATAAAAGGTCACTCACTTATCTACTAGTGGCCCGCTGTAATCTTCAGGAAACTTTGGTCGATGTGGCAAGATGAATTTATATAGACTTTCATTAAGTACGTATAACTGAGTAGCGGAATCGCATCGAACGTTGAACCACCAGTCACATGTGAGACCAGCCTGCGAGAAAATGGTGCCATTTGGACAAAGAAAAGATGCTTGTCCACCATTTAGATCACAATAATGCCATACCTGCAAAAGTACGTTAGTTTTCGTAAGCATAACATTTAACATAGCAAAAGGCTCATTACTTCAAAATCTGTATGCTTAGTATTGGACATAGGTCATAGTACACTTGGACCTTTGCAAAACGGACAAAATGAGTACGTTACATATCTCCAAATACTTACATTTACTGTTACTTTGTAGACTTTTAAACTATTAAATTATAATCATTCATTACGTAATATGTAAATTAAATTTAAAACTGCTCATGTCGTTCTACATTTAAGCATTCATATTATTAAAAAAAAAATACCTGGCACCGAGTCTCTGTGTCTGCAAAGAATCCCTTATAACGTTGAGTTTTACAATCAAACGACGTTTGTGGTATCACGGTGAGTGTCGGATAGTCTATTCCTGGACGCCCTGGAGTACCTCCTTCCTCATCACCCCCTGCTGGCAGTGGAAATTGTTGACTAGTGCTCCCGTGTACTGGATAGTCTGCAAAATAAAATAGGTAAATAATATTAATATCATGTGCATAGGTCAATTACTTATTAGATCCTTTAAACACGTACCTGAAAAGCCTATTTTAATTTTATAAATAAAAGAAAAGTTTGACTTCAGACACATAACTAGATATATTTAAACATTTTTAACTTACCATCTATATGCTGCGACGGAGGATGCACAGGAGCGAGGAAAGTTTCGTCTTCAACATCTTCATTGTAACTATTTGCTATAGGCACAGGCGTTACTGGGTCGGGTTCCACTGGCGAATTGTTTATCTCTAGTACTGTAGCAGGAGTTACGAATGGGGACGGTGTACTTAAAGCTGGACCATCAGCATCGAGAGGTATGGGCGTCGCTTTTATAGCATTCAAAGCTTGTAATAATGTCCTAATAGATGATCCTACATTATCCTTTGTGATAGCCTTTGGAATAGATCTATTCAATTGTAAAGATTTTATTAATGATGTCAACGAGTTAGATTGTGTATGAATAGGGTTGTAAACTGGCCTGTCTACAACATAATATTTTTGCTCATATTCTGGTTCAGGAGCTTCTACCGTAGTTTGTATTAGTTCAACAGGTTTTTTGGTTCCATGGATAGCTTCGAATTTTACTGCTAAATCGGGTGTATAAATTGGTGCTCCTGGATTATGAGGTATGTTAACTATAGGTGTAAAACCACTTTCCACAATGGGCACTGCTGATTGTGGTCGTTGCTTACGGTATTGGTTCCCGGAAATCAATACTGGCTGTTTTCTAGTTGGAGGTTGCTGATTGATATTGTGATGGTAAAGTGAGTCTGGCCGAACTGGTCTGTGTTTTATAAATATTTGTTCTTTGTTCACTGGCATTGTGACATGGTAGGGTTTTTTAACTTCATGTAAATTTTCACTTTGTTGTGGGACCACAACAGGTGGTGTTTGTTCATAAGGTACTAATTTATACTTTGTTTCTGGTTCCTTTTCAGACAGATAGTATCGTATATTAGGACTTTCTTCGTTTTTATACAAATTTACATAAGGTTTTCTTTGTGGAACTGGATGAGTTAAGAAAGGCTTCGTTATATACTTTTGTACGATTCTTCCCGTATCGTAATTATTGTTTACATAGTCATATAGATTCGGATTCTGTGTTATTTTACCGGGATGGTGAATCGGTACACCGTCTTTATAGAAGACTTTTGTAGGATTCGCTGATGCAATGTTGTACTGGGTTAGTCGATTGCCCTGATAGCGTGGAATATTACTTTGTGAGTAATGAGCTATCTTTTTTGGTTGTCGCAAAACTGGACGATCTCTTTCATCAGCTTCTATTATTTCAGCCTTTTCTACTTCCACTTTAGTGTTACTGGTAGGCGCAACTAGATCGTTAGCATAATAAAAAGTCATATAAGGAATTAATCTGCGATATCTTTCATTCAGAGCAAGCGTTGTCGCATTCGGGTGCAACTGTCTGCTTTTTTCATAATTTGATTTAGTTGGTACTACTGCAATTAATGGTATCATTGTCGCTGATTCTTGAGCCTTCATTTTTTCTCCGATCATTCCACCTTCCATTTTGACTGCTGGACTGTTACCATTGGACGAGACAGTAATTGACGCAACCGAAGCTGATAGAACTGCAAAAAACAAATGATGTAATCAAACACTTATGAAATTGTTGATGGGCATCGTTAACATCGATCATTCACGTTATGAAAGAAACGTTTAATTAAATTTCAATAGTAATATGTTGATGAACCAGTCTACAAAGGGGATCGAGTAATAATATAGGGTTTCGTTCAGTGCACAGTAGGTATAAGGTAATATAGGCACTTAGACTTAGCTTAACGTAACTTTAAATGTCTAGTTACCAAATACCTACACCTAGATTACATCGGTACATCAATATACTAGCAGAATATTTTTAGACTATTTCTTATAGGCTAGGTTATTATATATTTTATATTTTTCGGGCTCAGAAACTTACTATCACAACATTTTACATTTTCACGCAGCACCACTTGAGCACAGCAATAATTATAATGGGAGCTACTACTAGTCCAGATTCACTTAATTAATTCCTTTGAATCTACAATTTGCAACTTGCAAGTAGTTTTTCCAAATTGAAACCAATAACAAAACTACATACCTAAGTGGTGCTATGGTTGATATGTCTCGTGTTTTCTTGAACAAAATTCGTTGATTCAAACACTTTTACGGCATTTAATACTTAGGTACATAGTGGAAGAATTGCAACACTGCGACTTTTAATCAAGGTTGTAACAATATGTGTTACTGTGAATAGTAGGTAATTAATGGAGCAAAACGAATATCATGTTCAGCAAGAAATAGACCCTTTACACGAAGTGCAATGTTGTAAATTAAAATTAGGAAATAATTATTATCTTATCACGTTTTTAAAACGTTTTCAACGATCTCGAACCTACAGATGGTTTTGTGTATTCCGTAAAGAGATGCCTTAAGCACCAAAACAAATTTCTGTTGAAACTTAAACCAAATAAATGGTAGCTAACTTTAGAAAGGCTGGACTGCTCGTGTGTCGAATAATAAAACCTTGGAGAAGTGACTGGTTCTTAAGATCCGTATCCTGATGCGTAACAGAAATATATATAGTAACTGTACTGATTTTATTATTAGATAGGACGTCGTTGAATTTAATTAGACCTAAACTAATCTGATTAAAAATGAAAACATAGCTACAAAAAATATCGGACCGAATGAACTTGAATACTGACAAATCAACAGACGAACGTCTAAATAGGTACAATAATAATGAGTTTAGTCACTGAGTAGGTACCTATATCCTAATATATGTGATAGGCATTAAGAGTTGTGCTCCATCAATAACGAGTGAGAGAACGCCGAGTCTGCTCAGAAGGTGTACCTACATGTCATAATTACCTACTTAATTCTACTTTCTGGAACTCAGCACGCTAGTTGTAAAGTTAAAGCATATCTTACCACCGATCCCATAAATAATAGCCAAATAATTTTATTAGTTTTTGATACGCTCTTTTACACGAAAATAGGTAAGTATAGTATAATAATCTGAATTGATACAACCTATCCCTACGTCTAGAAAAAGTTGAGTGTTCCATTTTTAAAACAATGCATTTCTGTCGTGATCAGGACATTAAAAATAATTTTACAGTAAATGTTGAGTTCCTGCTAGATTGTTAGTAGGCAGGTACATAGATATGATTGTTAAACTCCCTAATCATAAAGTTGTGAATGGCGGAATTAAAAATACGTTGCCAACCAATGACAAGGTTACTTTAACCACTATGCACAGTAGATATAATAACAGTCTATTATTATTTTTATGAAGTACAACTTAACCACAAATGCGAATAACTTGTGTAAACTAAAATAAGAAATTGTTTATTTTTGTCATAATTATAAAATTGTTGATAGATATTAGGATGGATACAGATATGCCTACTGTCCTCGTGCAAAATATATTATTATGTCAGAAGGTACTACCTATGTAATTAACGTTTGATTATGCAGATGTTCTCACGACAATGCCATGAGACTTAACAAAGATCACGAAGTCAGTAACACGAATCGACATAAGGTCTAACCTTCTGCCATTTTCCACGAACACTAGGTTAGGTACCTATAGTATTTTGTGATATAATATATTTTGTAGGAATTATATTGTTAGTAGCATGATTGATAGTTTAAATTTAAAATTTTAAAACTTTGAATTTAAATTGATTAATTAAAAAAATGAAAATTGCAATAATAATAGGTAGGTTTTCCTTTTAATTAATAAATAAATAATAAAAACTTGAAAGGTGTCATGGGACACCCGAATAGAACGAAGTTCCGTTCGATTAAAAGATATCTTATTTTTTTTTTCTAACGTAACGCGCGGTAAGGAACGTGTTTTAAAAGATTTTGATCACAGCGCCATCTAGCGATAATCATCTAAAACAAAAAAAGTGTCGTGACAACTTTTCGTAAGAATTTTTTCCGTCTAGCCCCCTTTCACAACGTGCGTTCTTTTTCAACTTCGTTCCAATAATTGACCATAAATTTATTTATTTATTACTACAAAACTTTTCTGATACTGGCTTTCAAAACTTCGGAGAAAGCGAACATCATACTTAAAAATGTCACTGCTCTATATTATAATCATATCTATAAACGTCATATATTCGAATATTTAAATAACAAGACATTGTATCAAAAAAAAACTTATTGATATGTGCAATTCAAGTAGAAGAACCACTTTCGAATTGCATAACTATAAAAAATCTAATCTCGGAAGAGATCTCGAATTCTTAAATCAGTCTAATGCTATCAAATTCAAGTTTGCTAACAATGGCATTCTGAATACAATGAACATCCGCTTGATACCATACACGTAATTTACGTCAAATTCGTTATTCACGTGACAATCAACAATAAGGCTCGGACACACTAGCACAAAGTTCGAGAAAGTAAAATTAAAGAGAAAGTGAAAACCCGTTCGCGAAGTATAGGACGCCAAAAGATATTACATAAATAGCGTCTCGTTTACCGATTAGGTGAGACTTTGCGACAACCAGTTACGCGATCGTGAGCATTCTGCAAGCTGTCAATATTCATCTAATAGGTACCTTTTTATTACACAACAGAAAAAAAACACACATGTGTCTTAAAACATTACCTCTATAGATATACAATACATGAACGTTTAGATCATTAAGCAAGTTCGATTCCCTTCAAAATCTTTAAATGCAATTTTTTTTTTTTATTTCAGCAAAATTCTTCACTAGATCAATAATTTTGACTGCTTTTCATTTTAAAATTAACCTTAGTATAGGATGGTTGGTTAGTTAATCCGGAATAGATATTTTCATTCTAGCATAGCTATTTATAATGTGGTTTCGAACAGAAAATGAATACCTAGTACCTAAGTATTATAATTTAACCACGATTATCTTAAGTACCGAGTATAATAATAAGATCTTCACTCGAATAAATAAACAAACACTTGACATTACACAAATAAAAAAATAACAAAAGTATGTATTTCATTTGTTCGTCCATTCTCAGAACTATTGTTATAACTGGGTCAAGATCATAACGATACGCTTCTTCATTTATTCGGCAATTAGCAAATTTGTAGTATAATTTAATTTGCATTACTTAATTTGTAAATAATACCGACTAAGTATTTTTCAATAGGAATAATTTAACTCATACAAATTTTTCAATTGCCGTTGAATAATCAGGTTTAATTGATGGGTGTATGCGAGTCGTTTCTTCACAATTCTATGTCCATTCCATTGTTTGTGTGGTTATGAAATAACTTTATTATTTTTCAAATCCAAGATGACCTAGACCATTTAGATTACGGACTAGTACCTGCAACCAATACCAACTGCAATTATAACGGTAGGTAACAAAAGGATTTCGATACTTTTCGGAATAACCGTACCTACCTATCTATCTATTGTTTTGGATTCATTCTACTATGAATTCTATGGGGATCTTTTTGGCAAACTTGGTACGCATATTGTTTTGACATTTTAGTATAGGTATCAGGGCTAACATTTTTCAACAACAACAGGAAATGAATTACCAATGTTTATAGACCTTATCTATGGCAAAAACCTAACTACCAATTTAATTTTCACAACTATACAGCTGTGATTGAGATTTCGTAATGTCCATTCACCGGGCAAAGGACCACAGATCCTTTCGTTTTATGTGACTCACTGAACATCGAACTTGCGACACATCTAGGTATGAAGTTTGAACAACTGGTTGCTGCTTACTATCCCTTGGCGCTTTGTCCTCAACATTCCAATTTCGACATAATTTAGCAACTTTCAACAGCTTTTTAATAAAACCCTGTGCTATTTGAATTTTGATTGAATTCCTGGAGCTTAAATAACTACTTACTGTGCGCTGTTATTTTTACCTCAGCACAGAAAGAACTACAGAGTATGTTTACATTTGGGCTAAATTTGCCTATTTCGACCCATGTTAAAATCTCTGTCTCACTGCACTGAAAATATCCTTTTTACCTAGGCTTGACCTTAGGTCTCCCTAGCACACATACAATATTATGTCACAGAGTTTACCGCGGTTGTTTAATTGGGATAAGCGACTTCACAAATACCTAAGGGTAGACCAGGTATAGATGAGTATAAAATACCAATTGATAAATGTGCAAAGTGATTTCTTAACTTTCCAAATACGATTACGACGGATGTGAGACTAGCAAGGAAATCCTTAATTTAATGTAAAGTTGAATGGAACAGGATGTCAAACAGGCTAAACTATAAAATAACGACTCATATTAATGAGCAATCATAAATAATATTATATACTTATAAATCTTTATTGTTCAACATATCATTACCTACTAACTACAGAAAAAACAAGATCGTTATTCAGTAAGTAATACACTATCTAAACTCTAAAGAGTTTGTAGGTATGTATTTACCTATCCAATTATCAACAAAATACCTACAGAGACATCGATCATATACAGAAACATTACCTACATTGTAATTTGTATCGATGCTCCACGACATCGTTATTATGAATTGAAACGCAAATAAATATTAAATACCCATTAAAATCTAACATAATTATATAGTAATCTTGACCGCAGTTAATAACTATGCATCCGTTAAAATGACGGATGCTCACCGGCTGCATTCTAAGCTGTTATTATAGCACTACATTACGACGTTATGTCAGTTTAATTTCGAGTTCAAGGTGCTATTTGTTGATGAAGATGTTTACCTACTGTTTACATTCTTTAGTTTACCTACGCTCTTATGAACGTCGATATAGTGCAGCTTTTCATATTCCTTGGAATATACTCATTCTAATCTACCTAATCTATAGGTAGGTATATTTTTTCTGTTAATTACCTACTTCTACTAAGCAATAACATAAAAAACTAGTATTTTCTCACTGTTTTAGGCAAAGTCAGACCACATACTCTTGGTAGAGACACCTAAACTTACTATACCTATTTTCTATCGCCTGCGAGCAGTGTAAATAAGCTGTAAAAGCTAAGTTCCCTCGTTTTCTGAGTACTCAATTTTTCTCCAAGGTCCAGGGTAAATTTGAAGACACAAGTATAACCAACTCTACAAATTTATATACATTGTTGGAGCATATTTATTTTATATAAAAACTATTTACTTGTGTTTGGCATAACGGGTGTGTTGCCATTGCCAAGAAGAAAGAAGAGCGAAAATTGCCGCCAAAATGGAAAAAGTGTAAAAATGTTAAATTATAAAATAAATTAATATTAATCGCAAACCGACTTTAAATAAATATCAATCTTGATAGTTTGAATCCGCAACATGGTCCTTCGAGCCGGATATGGTAATAATGAAATCAGCTGTTGTTAAAAGGATTTTTCAAGATTGAGAATGAGCATTGAACGAGGCGTTGGAAATCAAAGTGTGAAGAAATTGGCTGTTATTGGATGATGGAGGTACATTTCAATGAGCGCACTCAATTTGAGTCACAATATTATAAAACGTTAGCGAGAGCGCAAGCTATCATAAGTGAGCATGCAACTTGTAATGAATCTATTCATAGTAATGGTAGTAGTGGTGTTACTAGTGGAAGTAACAGTAGACTGGTCAAGTTGCCTACTATTCAATTACCTAGGTTTAGTGGTTCATATAGTAATTGGTTAGAGTTCCACGATAATCTGATAATACAAACAGAAATTATGACTTTTTTTTATCCAAGTGTCCGCTTTTAGTGAGCTTTATGGTATTCTACCAAATGTAACGAAATACCAACGCGGATATGAAAGTTTTTACGCATAGTTCTGTAACAATAAATCCCTTCCTGCACACCTTAATGATGGTCTTACTATTCCAGAAGTTTATCTTAGCAGGAAAATAGTTTTATCTCTTCCGTGTTTTTTAAATCCAATTTAGATATTGCGTGAGCAACTTTTATTAAATACCTACCTAAATCTGATTTGAATTATTCATTTCAAAAATTATATGAATAAAATTTGAGAAGATTGATAAACAAAATGAGGGATGATTGGAAAACAAAAATGTACGACAAAGTTTAAATTTAAGTATACTAACAAATACTTTTCCTGATTTTGGTTGCCATTCATACCATGTATGACTGTGTACTTATGTGTTATTTTATACATAAAGAGCGCTCAATGTTTGAACATCCCAAAAGTGCTGCTTGCACAATAATACTACCTACTACCTACTACCTACTCACATGTTTTCTAAAATAGAAAACTTTGATAACATTCTTAACTTTTTAATGGATGCAACGTGAAGTTCTAAAAATGTCCATAAGCACATAAAATGATCATGATGGTGATAAAGTATCATTACAAAAGTACGTACTTTCTCTACAATGTCGACGGTTCACGACCTCCATGACGATCACTGCCTTGAAAAACACGATTAGTTTGCCTAACGTAACAGCTCGAATTTGTTTTACTTCCTTATCATGAATAGAATAGAATAGAATATACTTTATTGTACCATAAAACACCAATTAATTTAAAAACTGATACAGCATATAGTAGTAGTACAATATAGGCGGCCTTATCGCTATAGCGATTTCTTCCAGGCAACCTTAGGGTATGGAAACTGAAAGGAAAAGTTATATGTAGGCGTTTCAATACTTACAAAATAATAATAAATATACACATATTAATAATATATATACATTATTTAGTTTTTCCGTTGTTTTATCGGTGCTTAAGTATAAGTCTATTTATCCTAATTCTTCTAGATTTGAAATAGGGTGAATGTAGAGACATAAAACAATAATAGGTAAACCACTTCTTAAAATCATAATTAAAAGATGCTGTTTCAAATAGTTATAATAACATGTTCAAGCATTTCGTAAGTCTTAACATTTGTACTTATTAGTTACTAGATGACCCTCGCAACTTCGTCTGCGTCACAAAGGGGTTCAAACAGTATTCTTAATGCTGTAGCGATATCATTTGCGCGGCCTGGGGAGTATTCATTATGTTTTATACTCGTGATAACTTCTCAACGAAAAGTCCGATTAGAACAAAACAAAAAGTAATTTACTTTTAAATTAATACTCTTGATAACATAATACTCTATTTGGATAAGGATTAATATAACAATACACAATAACATTAAATTCATTCTTCGGACGAATTTTTTTTTTTTTGAACATAAAAGCAGTTGTTGTGACTAAACTATGATAGTTAGATATATGCTCTCGCGGACTTTTTTGTTTGTCTTTGAAAGACCTAAAAACCCGTAGTACATCATTTTGTTCTATTGTCAATAGTTTTTGCAGCGTACGCATAAATAGGTTTTAGATATTTCGCTTGGTCTCACAAATTCGATATTTTTATACGGATCCCTAATTTTTTTCAAAATAAAATATAGCCTATAACCTTCCTCGATACATGGACATTCCAACAGTGAAAGAATTTTTGAAATCGGACCGGTAGTTTCTGAGATTAGCGCGTTCAAACAAACAAACAAACAAACAAACAAACTCTGCAGCTTTATAATATTAGTATAGATACCATGAATGGAATGGTTATTTTTTGGTTCAATCGGTTTGGTTCGTAAGAAACAAAGATGTCTACTCTGATTTTCTCACATTTGCTTTTGTAAAACGATGACTATTTAATAATTCAGTATCTTTATTAAAACTTTATTTTACATTTACTCCTTTAAGAAAAGTAGGTATCTTTGGATTTGTACCTTCGTACGATACACCACGATCATAATATAATATCTATAGGTCTTATCGAACAACCTTATAAAACTGATTTGATTATTACAGAATGTATCATACCCGTTGAAGCGAATGTACAAATCTGACGTGATGACGAATTATTTATTTTGTAAAACCGAATCGAAATGACCACAGGTATACATTCTGGCTTACTTCCGTGTTGCACTCGTTGTACCTATGTGACGTAACGAACCGTGGCGATTTGAAAGTTGCCGATATTCGATAATAACTGCATGATAAATAGCCTTGATTTAATAAAATTTGGTAGATATTTTGTGTGAAACACGTTCACCGCTGCCAAGTGACTAACTTTAGATAAGCTAAAATAATTAACTCTAAGATCGTAATATCAGTAAGTTAATCAATTACGCGACATTATTACAGCTACATATTTCTACTTATTTAAGGTAAAAAAGGTTTAATAGCGTATACCTAACAACAGTATTAAACCACATGTTAAACATAGGTAGGTACCTAGTAAATTTGCCCAATTGAATTGTGGTTAGTTGTAATACGGTGATAAAACTATTAGCTACTATAATTGGTATTACTAAATTATTATTACCTAAAAAGACAGTCTTGTAACCATCTAGATACATACAAAACTACTTAGATTTTGTAAAGATACCTAAAGATTTGCTTATTAAAAAAAAGGCAAACTTGTTTAATTATCTAATTTAATCTACACAAGTATTCGCGGAATTATAACACAAGTTTAATTGGCATAATAATAATGTAGTTAATTGAGTAAAGAACTGAAATAGTCTTAATTGGAATGCCAGTTGGAAATGTCATATTGTGAAAATACGTCACACTATAGCCAAGTACTCTGCTCACATTCGTATGTAGGTAAAATAAGTAATTACACATGATGTTGAGTTGCGTTGCATTTGCACTGTGGTTGCATCAACGCCTATGCATCACTGCATACCTAAAGGTTTTTAACCAATTAAAATTGGTTTCTTAACTTAATAATTTCCGTGAGGTGCTAGCTAACGTTCTTCCTAGTTGATGCAACTCTTATGCTATGTTTATTTTCTTAACAAAATGGGCAATCAATCAATAAATATAATTGATCAACAATAAAACGAGTTTACTTTATTCCTATTTCTTCATTAAAGTTATTGGTTAGTTTTATTCCTTGTGCTATTTCAGAGTATCTATATGTAGGCCCCGTTGTCCCTACCGATGTTATACTAGGTAATTTTAAGGAAAAAATATGATTTATTTAAAAAGGAAGTATTATCACGCCTACTGAAACGGAAAGACTTTTTATTGAAGTATACCTAGGTCCTAGAGCATATTTTTATTAAAGGTGTTTTCAACGTACCTACACAATTCATACAACAACAATATTCACTAGGGGTGTGCGAATAATTCGAACTTATTCTTAATCTGACAACTTAATCTGACATCTAGCCCATTCAAGATATTATCTACAAAATACAAATTCTTGTCCTATTTCCGATGCATCGTCGTAGTCAAATTCGATACTATTCGAAATTTCAGATTATTCGAAACTTTCCGATATACGTTGAATTTCGAATAGTTCGAATTCGATTCGATTCGAACGATATTCGCACACCCCTAGTATTCACTTATCATCGTAAACTGTTTCACTTGGTTATTTATAATTATGATATTTACAAACTGGGATCCTTACACAACTTGAATAATGAATATTTAAAATTTGTTTATGTAAAGGAACCAAACTGATTTGGTTTCGGTTACACAAGAAGTCAGTGCATTGATTATATTAATGCACATTTATCTAAAGCCAAGTAGCTTAACAAATATAGGTATGAATTTTAATAATCTCATAAAATTTCTTGATATTATTTAAATCCTATCTTTTGTTTTCAAATGACTTTACTATAACTATGAAAATCGAATATCTGCATATCATTTATAAAAAATTGAGGATACACTAATTAATAGGTATAATTGAGGATAAACTAAGTACAAACTGATAGGTAAGAAAAATATTTATTTATTTATTTAATTTTAAGGAAAACCAACAGCTGATACTCTGGGTACAAAACTGTGATTCTTACGAGAGAGACCGATGGAGCAGTCATACTTACCTACATAAACGCTTACACAGGATTATTGAAGTAAATTAAACTTAAAGATAGATAAACGGTAACTAGAGACCAGAGCAATAATAAATTAAAAAACTAAGTAGGTCTACCTATACTTCAAATTGCATCGAATGTACCAACAGAATTTTGAAACAAAATAATTAATTCTCATAAAAATAAAACAGTATGGTTAAATATAAGAGACCTTAGTATAAAAGCAATTATCCACGCAACAGTCACTTGTCCATATAAATGCTCTGGTATTACGTTAGGCTTTTTTCACACAAAGACATTGGCATTGAGACTAGTTTCGTTTTAAATAGCCTTTCCGATATCACTAAGGTCACGACAAAG
The DNA here is from genome assembly GCA_030269945.2 of Trilocha varians. Lineage (NCBI taxonomy): Eukaryota > Metazoa > Arthropoda > Insecta > Lepidoptera > Bombycidae > Trilocha > Trilocha varians. Next base: position 5,259,439 of record AP028259.1, read on the forward strand.
ATGCATAAAAAGTATTAAATAATTCACTGGATTTTTTTATTACAGTAATTATAAAAACGCTGACTGCAGACCATGATTCCGCTTGAATCTCGTCTGTACGAATTAAAATAAATGAAGCCATCAATTGTCTAATTATTTATTATACTGATGAAATAACATATTGTATAAGTTATGCTCTGATACCATCACATTATTTATTACCAACTAAAGGATTTAAGGATGTGCAGTGACCTCTTACCATATCGTGTGTCGCAACTTAATCCTCAAAGAGGTAATGCCATTGAAAAATATTACTTAATTACATTATTCAAAAAAATGAGGGACGTCTATATTTTTGAATTGATTGTAATTTTAGACGGCAAAAAAAAAATCTGTTTTATAAAGCAAATAGCATAAACTTTAAAGTGGAACACACAATTTTACACATCCACCTTATAAAAGAGGTAAAATTCAAAAAAGTTATAAGGATTGTTATCAGATTTGGTAAAATAAACAAAACTTACCGATGAACGAGATTAAAAATAAATTTAGTTTTAAATCCATTGTAAAAGGTGAAAATGCAGTTCATATATTAAATAATTTCCACATTGGCTTCACGAGCACATCAGGTTTTCGCGCGTGTACCGAACTCGCGCGTGTTTCCAGCGCGCTTCGCGTAATAAATGGCGGTCAACATTTAACAACAGAAAGCCGCAACGTGCATATAGACAAGCCATTCCAAAACCCAAATAAACAATCCTTCTGCACGTACACAATGCGCCATGAAAAACTTGTACAAGCATATTGACCACGAAAATTTTCCCACGATTGTCACACTTAGCTTGAGACAAGGAACTTTAACGCGGCCTTATGATCTCTCGACACAAAAGGTAAAACAAATACATAAAAATATTAGGTACTAGTATTACTAATAGCTATGAATAAAAACGGTCAAAAGAACATTTTTCTCCATATTTTGGGCGATGTCTATTTTCATTGTTATGTCTACATGGAAGACATTCAAATCACGAAGAAAAAGAACTTAGCCATTAAGATAACCAAATTCCCGTTGTAATAAACCATTTAATATCAACTTTGTGTCAACTGGCAAGTCTCAGCATGAACTATCTGAATTATTCAAACCCTGACTGACTCTACGCTGTATTGATAAATTAGAGAAAGCAGGCACATATTAAAAAAAGGGTAAAACAATCTTCCTTCATTTTTTTAAAATCTCGGTACGTAAATATTTAGAATCATAAATATTTACTTAATCATAAATTAGTAAGTTAGTTTTTAGATTAGTTGTTGTAAGATTTGATTGTTTCTTTTTTTGTTATTATTCTCATATCTACCTATTCCACCAATACCTAGTTTGCTGGAAGAAAACTCATATATGAGTTAAGCTCGCCATTGTACCTGCTTTTTTCATATTATTGTGTTATCTGTTATGTTGCTTTGTGTACAATAAAGAATAAGAATCAATCACTCCGAAAAGCAGTTCATATACGCATGTAGTCAAAGTCGTAAATGCAAAGTCTGTATATGCAGTCAAATCTGGAGCAGCTTAATTCAAAAGATGTAGGTAATAATAATATCGTTCGTATCGCTTTCTCTAATAAAGTTATTTCATACCAAATTCACCACTATCGTAAACCGGTTTCTTAATATCCGCCAATAACTCAATCATATTCATCAGGACGCCTGTAACGAGCCGATGAAAGTAGAAAGGTACTTCAAATAATTTATCCAAAAATAAAACTTCCGTATATTCATGTACGAACTTGTAATCAGTTATTTAATTACCTAAATTCTGTTTTTTACAATGATTGAGAACCCACACATGGGTGCTTACACTTTTAATTGATATTGTTTCATACCAAGTTTTTTTTTGAGTTGGAGGATATGTGGGAGTTGAACCGCACTAAATCCTCCAACCGCTCACACTCAGCGTCCACACCCCGGCTGAGGCCAGAACCCAGCACGGGGTTATGACGACGCGTTACTCACTCGACACTCTTTCCCGTCGCGCCATACCTAGATACCTACCATCGTTTGTATCCAAAGCTAGAGGAGGAATCGCGAGGCGAGTGACAGTTAAGATTTAAATTGTTTCAATCGTGATTCTTCGTCTCTAATACAAGGGCAATCTGAACTGTTGTTCTTAAACCGTGACTGTGTCTACCGCCACGACTTAAATATATTGCAATCTCGAAGATTGATTAATTAGGGAAGCAATATATTATGTTTTTGAAACTAGCAATGTCGTTGAATTGTAAATATATAGTATTAAAAATAAGTTTACCTATAACCGAATTCCGTAAGAAAATTCTACAAGTCAGCTCTATTTTGACCGACTTCCCATAAGGAAGAGGTTATGAAGTTGACTATTTTTTATGTTTATCTCCCACAACATTGGTCTGATTCGGATGATTATTGTTTGAAATGAAATGTGATGGCACTCTCGGAGCTTCGTGTAAAATATTGCTCTCATCACAAGGCGGGCGCTCCAAATTAGCAGCTGCTCCCTCTAGAGGAGGATCGATTAGAACCTCTGAGTGTGCGGAGAGATTTCAGCTCTCTGTGAATTTGTGTCGTCTGCTCTATGGAGGATGCCCTGAGTTACTGTTTTAGATGATTCCTTTATCTCCCTTTTACTATCGCACACGCCGCAGACGTAGAATTCATCGCTTTTACTTGGAACAGTTGCGTATATGTTCCCCATTTGGGAAATGGTCCTTTCATTCCGATTTGGAACGGCCTCATATTCTCGGTGTTTGCGCTATGAGTAGCCCTCTTTAAACAAGGGTGATGGATGACGAATAGGATAACAATTGGGTGCTATCATCTCCTATTAATTAATTATTTAAGATGCTACCATACATTCCCTTTCTATCAACGCACCTACTATCCTTCGTCATCCTTAGATACTACATTGAACCGCAACAGTCATCCAAGGTTCGTTGCATGAATCCTTTTTTGCCGGGAATCATCCGTGTAAATCGGTGTTTCCAGAAGTTTCCAGAACGCTATAACTTGGGAATCCTCGACAATAGGTTGTGGCGTCGTAGTGACAAGTTACAGTGACTGTGATATTGAAGAAGTTCATAAGCAATGGTACTATTGATTATATTGTATTAAATCTTTAAATCTAAACCTATTTCTATTCAATAATTTACAGTGGCTGTTCAAAAACCTGGTAGTTAAGAGTAAATTATTGACTTTTATATTGATGTAAGTAGGTTTAAATTAATATATCAGTTAAAGTAATTCAGTACCTAAGTACCTACATGTCGGGTACGAGCACAAGAATTCTGTACACAACAACACATACCTGATATATTTAAATCTATTATAAACATGCAACATTTTAAAGTTTTTTTTTTCTTATTCAGTTACGGTAGAACTTAAAAGTTAAATAATGTATTTCGCACACAAAAGATCCTTTATAGTTTATATAGGTACCTGGGAGTAGGTACCCTAAATTATATTTTCATCGCCAATTTAATTGTATCGGAGGCTGCAAAATGTTTGAATGTTTCCACACTTCCATTTCTTAAGCATAGCACAAAACCTACGAGTCGGATCTTTATCAAATATTAGATGACCCTCGCAACTTCGTCTGCGTCACTAAGGGGTTCCAACAACACTCTTAATGCTGTTGCCATATTATTTGCGCGGCACAGTCGGGCACAGGGAGTATTCATTACGTTTTATACTCGTGATAACTTCTTAACGTAAAGTCCGATTAGAATAAAACAAAAAGTAATTTAGTTTTAAATTAATACTCTTGATAATATAACACTTTATTTCGATAAGAATTAATACAACAGTATTAATTTAACGTTGAATTCATTCTTGGGACGAATTAATTATTTTTTTGAACATAAAAGCAGTTGTTGTGATTAAACTATGATAGTTAGATATATGCTGTTGCGGACTTTTTTGTAAGTCTAAGACCTAAAAACCCGTAGTACATCATTTTGTTCTATTGTCAATAGTTTTTGCAGCGTACGCATAAATAGGTTTTCGATATTACACCTTGTCTTACAAAGTCGATATTTTCATACGGATCCCAATTTTTTTTTCAAAATAAAATATAGCCTATAACCTTCCTCGATAAATGGACATTCCAACAGTGGAAGAATTTTTAAAATCGGACCGGTAGTTTTTGAGATTAGTGAGTTCAAACGTTTGTTTGTTTAAACCAACAAACAAACTCTGCAACTTTATAATATTAGTATAGATATATGAGATAATGCTCAAAATGTCTGCTTTCTAACAAAAAAAGAATCTTCGATTTCGGTTCATGTAAAAAAGAAATACACGCAAAAATGCATAGTATAGGTACCTATTGTGAAATATTGTCCGTTAAAATACACATTTTTAAACACAGATTCAAAAGTAAGTCATTGATCTTAAAAAAGTATGGGACCTTAGTTTGACCATAATCTTTCACCTGACACAATCAGTCAAATCGGTCCACCCAACCTTTTTTTTATTGCAAGATAGATAAACTAAAGTTATCGAGGCACAAACATAAAAAAAAACATATATATTGAATTGAGGCCTCCACCTTTTTGGAAGTCGGTCAAAAAAATAAATTTAATAGTATAATTTTGGAAACATGCTACCGTTTTCTCCGCATAAAAAAATCAGTAATCATCATCATCACGGTAACATAATACATACCTACATATTACATATTACTGGTTCCGAGTTAAAGCTCGGGCGGACGGAGAACATTGCGAAACTGTTCAAGGTTCCTTGTATAAACTACGAAAACCTAAAATGGTAAGTTAAGTGTGATGTGAAAAGCTATAATTATCAAAACTCTAATTAGGTATCCGTTAATTTTGACAGTAAATATTTTCTACCTAGCCAATATCTTTCTAATTGACAGATATACAAATACCTACATTTAAGTCTACTTTATTAACTTTACCTTTATGTAAAATCTTGTAATCCATCATAGTACACGTAAAAGGATAAGACAAACAATAACCAACTTTTATTTTTATAATTAAGTATAAAGGTATTAAAAAATATTTACAAGAAAATCTCATCAACAAGCTTTTTGTCGATCAACCGATGTGGCTTAGGTCGATTCTGTTTCCTTTTACGGCGATACAGCCTAGCGTTCAACGGATAAAGAGCCGGAGAGAGCGAACATCGAACGTTGAACCACCAGTCACATGAAGCTACGCCTTGGGAGAACACCGTGCCGTTTGGACAGAGGAACGATGCTTGACGACCGTCGATATCACAGTAATGCCACGCTGGAATAAGAAAATATTATATTAGGAACAAAAGTGGAAATCAACATTAAATTAAATCAAATAATAGGACTTGACATCAATAATCCAAAGATCTTGTATATATAGGTCATTCATGTTCAATCGCAGTCATGGATTAGTTCCATGATACCATAATGACATTAAGTTTATCAAAAGAATATCTACCTATACTACTTAAAGTCTTAAAGTACCTACGGTACAAGGTAGTTAATTCATAATTCATTAATATTTTATTTCAATTCTTAATCAATCAATAATTCAATCTTTTATTTTATGGTCGGTTTAAGGGAACTAATGATAGCCTTCTTAAATTGAGAACTAGACATATGAAACAGATCGACGTCAGCGAATTCCGCGTTGAAAACTTCACAAGATCTGCGAATAAAATCACTTCTTGCGTGAGTGGACAGAGGTACATTGGCATCAATTAACTTAAGATATATTGAGGACCACTTCCAAGTATTCACCATAGGTGTTTCCTGCGCATTAGCACATTTCCTTCTCTCAATTGAGATTTAGTAAGAAATCTACTGGGATTTTATTATTTTTAAACCTGAAAATACTTATATGTGATTTGTTCAACTATATCAATATTCTTTTACGTTCTATAATGACTTATCTCGGGTACCAATTGAACAAGTTTATAATCAAAGCAATTTAATAGCGGACCTCACGATTCTGATTCACAGATCTTAAGACGAGCATCTTCCGGGCTATTTTTTATTGTAATTATTTAACCGCCATGGCTTTATAAGGTCAGGCATTAATCATTAAAGCACTGTCAAGGTCCTTGGGATTCTTTTACAAACAATTTTAGACAATAAGTAATTAAGTTCCCACGCAATCATGTGAATCGCGTCTACATTTGTCTTCTTGATTTATTGGCATTTAAAGTCTAGGTTCATTATTATGAGCTTCTTAAGCTTATAGTAGGTGTTCTCTTTATTGCACCTGGTGTACCTATTGTACAGATCTGGTGCATGAATCACTCACAAGGTTAATGTCACTGTTAGGTAGGTAGGTAGGTACCTATGAACATTTTACGCTATTACATATAGTAGGTAGGTACCTCAACTCTTTTTAAAAGGATTTGCTTAGAGAACATAATTATCTGTCTATTTCAAACAAACAAATCAAATCGACAATATATAAATGTATTGTTTTAAAATAATTACCTTGACAACGAGTCTCCATGTCAGCGAAAAATCCTGGATAAGGCTGATCATCGCAGTAGAAATTGGTGTACGGGACCGCTCCTAATATTGGATAGTCAGTACCGGGTTTTCCTGAAATGTTATAAAAAGTTAAGTTAATAATAACTCAATTTAAGTTCTTAAAGTTCATTCATCAATCATTTCAAGCGTGGCCAAATACCCGCTGAAAAATTAAACGTCAAATCATTAGGGGCAATATAATAATAATAAATCCTACAACGTACTGTTCTTCTATGATTTCTAAAATGGTATGACCTAATTAATTTTGTTACCACTATATTCAAATAAGGTCAAAAGTTATTAGCCTTTAACAACCGACCATTTACAGAAACTCGAACTTATTACAAAATGCTTTATTCCCATCAAGTTTGATCACGATTTTCGCGTTGCCAAACGCTTCTTCCTGATAGTTACAGACTAGGAAAGTTCAACAGCAGTGGTCACTTTCACTGCAAGCTATTAGGTAGTTTCAAATAATCTTGGTGATGAATTCGCACTTCTGGATTTCATTAATATCGTAAGAAAAGTGTTACTATGTATCTGGTTTTAGTAAGATTGTTCGTAAATTAATATGTATGCTCAACATAAGTGAACATTCTTCTTGTGGCTTTAAACCCAAATATAATTTTCCCCTTACAATCTACCAATATTTTAACAATTTTCCACAATCAGAAAAGCTTTTAATAAAACCCATAACACATGGGAAAGTGGGGGAATTACGAACAGCTAAGAGAAAACTTAAATATAACGGTGGATGTTTATTGTAGAGTTTCTTTTTTTTATTGTAAAGTTAATTTATTTGGCTAACAAAATCACTAGTTAAATTCATATTTATTTTTAATAAAACACTAAAATCTGGACGAAAAACAAAACCTTTAGTGTTAGGCTTTACCCGGTGCATGTCTCTCACCACCACCTCTCACCATTAGAATAAAAAGTTCAAGAACAAACACATTAAATAGGTAGTAACTACATTATTATTGTTTTTCACTTGATATAATTTATTTATTATTTATTTAATTATCTATTAAATAATGAATACGTTTATAACACACTGTATAGGTTTAATCTTTTGTTTAATTATACACTGTAATACCGTTACTACAGTATCTACTGTAAGTAGGTACAACTAGTGAAATGTAATAATAAAATCAATCACATAAATCTAACGATGTGCTGTATTATCTCCTATAATTAAAAAAATTGATTCATCACAACCGTACAATGCGAAGCGAAGTGATTTTCGCAATGAATTCGCGAGGCGTTCTATTTCATGCTCATGATAAATTACTGCTGATATGATGAATATGCGTATCTGATGCAATTTATCTTTGTAACAAATACTCGCCACTTTAAAGTTTAATGCCACACAATAAGAGATGGTCAATAAGTGGTTGGTAATCAAAATCATAACAAGTTAATTGATTATATCTCAACATTATTGAGAATCTTTAAAAACTTCAATTAACACAGTAGGGAATTTATATAATCCTTTCCATTCTTATTTGACCACCCAGGATTTTCTCGGGAACAAATTTTAAGTCATATTAAATCATATATTCATCATTAATCATATATTCAAATGCTATTGAAGTAGGTAGGTATTGATAGAGACCAATACATACTTCAATAGCATTTGAACTGATAAATGTTAACTCCATGTTTCTTCAAATTATCTATAATTTAATAAAACAATAGAACTGTTATTTTGATGTCACGTAGCAGAAGTGAAAATTAAATTGACCCCATCCAGTTTGAGGTCAATGAATATTATAAAGGTTATACCTGTTCTCAATGCCTATAGCTTACGTAATGACTTGACGCCTTCAAAGGTATAGTTGACTAGTTTTATTTTTAGCATTGACAATGAAATACAATGGTCTTGGACCTGTGCTTGGGCATTGTACTTTGTAACTTATTATAATTAACATTTTATTTTTAAGAAAGAGTTTTCAACAATACTTAATCAATCAGACTCAAGGTAGTTAAATATTTTTAATCATGAACGCATTCGTTGTCTATACGTTTGAGCATAATATTCTAAATCACCTGGCGCCACGTTTGAGGCACTTTTGACTGTTTGTAACGTGTTCGTAAAACTTCAAGGGAATGGAAAATCAATTAGTTTTTAGTAAACAACATAAAATTTTTAAAGAGTTTAATAACCTAGAAAGGGTTTACCATAATATGCGGAGTCAAAGTAGGTAGGTATTATAATGTAATAATATCCTAATCCTAAAATTGTTATGAGGCCACTTAAGACATCCAGTCTGAATGATTGCAACTTCTTTTAATCGTTAATGATTGTGTAACATAAGATCACAATATAAAATCTCTAAAATGTAAAAAAATATTACACAAATACATAAACCATTAGGTAATTATTATTAGTCTCTAAACGATACGACAGAATAATTAAATAAATTCATCCACAAAATTGCAAGAAAACAATTTAACTGTGTCGCAAACACAAATTAAATGAACGATTGTAAAGTTTAAAAATGTACGATTCTGTTTAATTAAGTATTGCGCGTTCTAAATCATTTACATTCACGATGTTTTCGTGCGAGTGGATATGACGGTCATGTTGTTGTACATCTTCATAAAAACCGGCTTGACTGGAATCGTATATAGACTGATCGTCATAAAACAGTCACATTTATGTTAACATTACATATAAAGCTGTAGAATATCATTCGTACCTACATATTAAAAGTTAAAATTATTGTAGAGCCACTTAGACTCTATACCTGCTACCTACACCTACCTAACGTGATATTCGTCTAGTAGGTAATTCCTTGGTAAAGTTCTAGAGATTTTTATCATAACAAAGTTTTATGGCCTCAAGAAAATATTAAAACATATTGAATGCCGATATACTTAGCATAATTTATACCTGCTTATTCTCAGTATCTTTTAGATACATCATCGACTTGTAGATTTAGAAGCGATTGACATCAATACAAATACTTCACACGGCGATGACTCTATACCCTACCGCATATTAAGTAACTTTGACACTTATAACATGTGACGATTTCTTGTGCAGAAAGAAGAAATTGTAAAGCGCTCTACGTATGGAAGTAACACTGTTAAATATTACGTGTCCATAGGTCTTACAAGATTAACGTCGAGTCATACAATTTAACAAGACACGAATGACACTGGTAATGGCTGGCAATGTTGGTGCAACGATATCTTTATCATTAATAACTGTGTATGACCAACGCATGGCCATGCATGGCGCAATGGAATGGCGCAAACCTACCAAGGCAGTGTCGCTCGACTACTAAATAGGGAAAACAGATTCACTTTTAAGCATTCTGGCTAAGGTAACTAAATAAATAACAACCGAACACTGAAATTATGGTGGATAAATATTACCTATAATTTTAACTCACTATTTTATTTCCGAATATACTAATTAACGTTATTCAAATTAGGTACCTACCTAGGATATTATGATTAGGATTAGGATATCAGGATTTATTTTCTATGATCTAATTGTCCACCAGATTTATCACCAAGTACATTATGAAAAACCACTTCGAAGCTGTTTGTTTTCAGAAATAGAATAAAAGTAAAACACAATAAAAATTAAACAAGTATTGTAATAATCCATTACATTCTGTTACTGTAATAGTTATTGTGTTATTAAAAAATATTCAATATTTTAGGCTCGGAGACCAAACCACCAGTGGACTTAGTGTTAACTATTGTAGGCATACCTGAATTGTTGTCGTGTGATCTTACAACTATTGTTTTCCTACGAAACTCTTATTTCCTATTGTTTAGTAATTCTTTTACACTTATGCGTTATGAACTTACTATTAATTTTCTTCATTAAACATCTAGATAAGGTTTATTTCACACTTACAATGCTTTTGAAATAGTTTTATTTTAACATTATGTCTACGTAAACATTTCAAATTAAACAAAAATATAAACACATACATATTAGGAACCTATCGATGAAAACTCTTACCATTGCTAACGCAACCGTTGCTATTTTAGGTTATTATTTTAACATTGCTTACACTACATAAATTGAGATTGTAGCGATAGCAGAGTAAAGCAGTTATAAAAGTACTCCACAGATTTTTGTTGAACAAGGATGGATCTAGCCAAACGATAACCAGTTTAACAACTTTATTATTTTAACATTTTTAACGAGAGCTCAGAAAATCTTAAAGGTTATTCTAGATCTTACAGATTCAAGTATTTTACAGAAATATCAAATTAATAGCAACTATTCACGTATGTTATTATTATAAGAATTTACAAACAGTGTTGAGGCTACCTACCTACCTATTAAAAATCGTTCAGAGAATGTAAGTATGTAGATATTGTAGCTATTCTGTAAATTCTAAAACATTTCACCAACAGTTGCCGAAACACTGTAAGGTGAGCGAGTGATTTCCTAATAGTATGAGATTCACTTTGCACGAATGCAGTTTCACGGCAGATTTCTAACATTTACACACCCATAAATCACAAACAATGTTTACACGGAAGTGTCAGTAGGAAATGCAAGACTATATCTAATTTACTGCAGTTCTAACAATCCATGAATAAAATTTCACTCTATGCATAGATAATGTGTATCCGTGAACTATGCTCACACATTATGCAATTGCCCGACTTACACCCGCCCAAAGCGGTGCTACGACCTCGTTTATAATGTACGATTGTTAGCACAATTAATTGTGGTACTGTGTAAGAATAACACTGAGACTCGTAAGAGCAAGGTTACATAGCACACGAAGCAGTGCCATAGACGAAGCCTTCATTCTTTTACTAAATACACTATTTCAATCTAAAATCCGTGGTTTTTAATATTGTTTTATCATGCAAAGTAAATCCATTAGAGTTAACAAAATCTAAACTTATAACATAAATAAAATTATTAAGTGTTCGTTATAAAAGATTCTGGGACTGTGTATATCTGAAACTGCATTGAGTCTGCAATATGCATTCAATAATAATAATCACTCAAAAATGAACACAGTAATGTCCGAACTGACCTCTACCGTTGCATCTCCCTTCTTATACGTTCATCCAACCTCCAACTTTAGCCAATAAAATGTTAACTATAACAATAACATCAACAGCATCATTCTCCAATATTTAGCGTTTTGTTATTGATTAGATCGATTCTGAGATCCGCAAACATGTCAATAAAGTGGGAAAATGTCGAGGTCAGTAGTCAATCGTTTGTGTGAAATATTAAATTAAAAATTATTGGTAGTAGATAATATTGTGAATAAGCTGTAATTAAAGTTTTTGTGTAAAAAGCAAATCCTTATCTCTTATAATAAAAATATTATATGCACGGTAGTTTGATGTAGAGATCAACATTTTCTAAGAAGCATTCGACATTTTTTTCGTCTTTAATTTTTGTTAGTTTAGCGAGATTGTGATAATTTTGAGTAATAACTTTATCTTAATATACATTATAAAGACGAAAGTTTGTAAGTATGGATGTATGGATGTTTGTTAGGTATTCTTTCACGTAAAAACTACTGAATGGATTTGAATGAAACTTTACCACAATATAGCTTATACATCAGAATAACACATAGGCTACAATTTTTGAGGTTTCTAATGTGAGGTCGTAAAAAAACACATTTTTTGCGGTATAATAGTACTATATTATAGACGTCGCGAACTAGACGGGCTAAACGGGACGAACCTGAAGTCCACGCGAACGAAGTCGCGGGCAAAAGCTAGTCATTCATAAAACAAGCATACTAAGTTGATAAAATAATGGTAGTTATTACAAGGGGAAATACAATTTAAAAAAGTAGGATTTGATAAACCTAGAACTCTGTACGTATTAGGTATACTTAGGTACATTTTTAAGATAGATCAAATATTCATTATAGTAATTGTAGGTGATAATATTTAATTAGTTAATAATCTAATTCAAAGGGTTTTTATGCCTAATCACTGTTGTGCCATTGCTTAAAGTACTTTGTCAATCAAATGGAATGAAAAGATCAAAATAAATTAAAATCTTTCGCAAGTTTGAATGCTCCTGGCAATTTCAATGATGTAGGTAGGTACTTTAGCCCTGTTTGTTAATTAGTAATAAGACTTAAAAAAATAAGCAAAATAAACTGTACTGTAACGACCCATTGCTGCCCACTGCTGAGCTCAGGTCTCCTCCGAAGAGGAGCAAAATAAACAATAATACCTATATTTACGAAAGCCAGTATTTGAAACAAGTCTTACCGGGTATAGCCATGCCAAGCTCCAAGTAAGACTTAACGGATGGACTGAGAAATGATGTTGGCGCCGACACCGGGGCAGGTTCCGGATCTGGCGCATCAAGTTCTTGAGCTGGTTCCCGTGCTGGTGCATTGTCCACACGAACACGCTTCACTCGTGTCACTTCTTCGGATTCTGTAATTTATTTAACAATTAATAGAAAGCAAAAGTAAACTTTTCAAAATACTTTATAATAGTTCTTAAGTAATAATATGCATGACGAATTATGAATTCCAGGTTAAATTTTGAACTAGGTTATTTAATTAACATAAAAATTATGCGGTTCTACTGCAAAAAATAGTGACACAAAAAAATAATATAAAAAATTACAAACATTTCAAAAATGTAGGGATCCTTTTAGCCCCGCTATTCAGCAGCCAGGTCTGCAGTTCCAAGTCTGGGTATATCAGGAGAACTATGGACTAAGTTTTCAGCTCAAATACCTACCCAAAACTTGGCACTAGCTCTCGGGCTAAGCCCGGTGATTATTAAAAAATCACAACTCATATTTTTTTATTTTAATTTAAAAAGTTTTTGTATTAAATAACAGATTCTGGAAAGTAAAGATATATACGAATAACTGAAAGAAAATCTTTATTTTTGGCAAAAAACTTAAATCGAACTTAAAAAATATATTATTAAATTTAAAATGAACTAAGTCTTAGTGAGTTACTAAATTTGGCTTGGTAGTTCGAATATACTAATTATTATTAAAACATTGAACATTTAAAATCAATTTAATAGCTTAATGGATAGAACACAAGAAAAAACGCGCGTATGATTGTCATAATAATATTAGGTACTAGCTGCCCCGCGCAACTTCGTCTGCGCCATTCTCAATTCAATGTCAACTATTCGATTTTTTTTCTCGCTGTAAATACCATCCTTGAACTTCATCGAGAATTTAAAAAAACAACAATTTCTAAAATAAATATAGCCTAAGTTACTCCTTATAACATAAACTATCAGTCATTGAAAGTCAGCCCGTCCGAATCGGTCTAGCCATTCCAGAGATTAGCCAGACAGACAGTGGCCACCTTCCAGCTCCATCATCAGACCTTGACATTCATCGTCTACGCAAAGAACTCATATAGACGCTTCATTAGAGACTAAACGCGATGAGCTTATCTTGCTTATTGACAGAGTTCCCACAGCCATCTTCCAGCTCCATCATCAGACCTTGACATTCATCCTCTACGCAAAGATCTCATCAGGACGCATCATTAGAGCCTCAACACGATGAGGTTATCTTGCTGAATGACGGAGTTCCCATAGCCACCTACCAGCTCCATCATCAGACCTTGACATTCATCCTATACGCAAAGATCTCATCAGGACGCTTCATTAGAGCCTGAACACGATGAGGTTATCTTGCTTAATGACGGAGTTCCCATAGCCACCTACCAGCTCCATCATCAGACCTTGACATTCATCCTCTACGCAAAGATCTCATCAGGACGCATCATTAGAACCTGAACATGATGAGGTTATCTTGCTTAATGACGGAGTTCCCATAGCCACCTACCAGCTCCATCATCAGACCTTGACATTCATCCTCTACGCAAAGATCTTATCAGGACGCTTCATTAGAGCCTGAACACGATGAGGTTATCTTGCTTAATGATGGAGTTCCCATAGCCACCTTCCAGCTCCATCATCAGACCTTGACATTCATCCTCTACGCAAAGATCTCATCAGGACGCTTCATTAGAGCCTGAACACGATGAGGTTATCTTGCTTAATGATGGAGTTCCCATAGCCACCTTCCAGCTCCATCATCAGACCTTGACATTCATCCTCTACGCAAAGATCTCATCAGGACGCTTCATTAGAGCCTGAACACGATGAGGTTATCTTGCTTAATGATGGAGTTCCCATAGCCACCTTCCAGCTCCATCATCAGACCTTGACATCCATGCTCTACGCAAAGAACTCATCAAGACGCTTCATTAGAGCCTAAACACGATGAGGTTATCTTTCTTAATGACGGAGTTCCCATAGCCACCTTCCAGCTCCATCATCAGACCTTGACATTCATCCTCTACGCAAAGATCTCATCAGGACGCTTCATTAGAGCCTGAACACGATGAGGTTATCTTGGTTAATGACGGAGTTCCCATAGCCACCTTCCAGCTCCATCATCACACCTTGACATTCATCCTCTACACAAAGATCTCATCAGAACGCTTCAGTAGAGCCTAAACATGATTGGCTGGGTCGATTTGGATGGGACTTTCAATGGCCGAGCTTATGTAATAAAGACTAACTTTTTTTTTTCAGTTGTAGGAAATCACTGGATATGTGGGAGTTGAACCGCACTAAAACCTCCAACCGCTCACACTCATCGTCCAAACCCCGGCTGAGGCCAGAACCCAGCACGGGGTTTGTAGGGACGGCGCGACGCGTTACGCGCTCGGCACTCTTTCCAGTCGAAATACGAATTACTCAATATGACTGGTGCCGGCCCGCCGTGTGGTGCCGGCCTAGAATAGCACCACCCCACCTTGTCCCGTGGGTGTCGTAGAAGGCGACTAATTCAACCAAGGGACACTCCGGAGAGTGGGCAGCAGCGCTCTCTGAGTATAATAACATCATACTGCGATCGCCAACCCGCATGCCAAGCGTGGCGATTATGGCAAAACCCCCCCATGAATACGGCCGAAAAGAATTGGCCCCCAGTCCCCGGCGGCCCCACTGTGCTTGGTTATGGTAGCGACCAAGCCAACAGTGGGGCAGGGGGTGCTAAGAATCCCCGGGTGCGATCCGGCTACCATAAACAACGAAAACTGCACCTGGCAACACTGAACACGCGTACACTGCGAACAGACGAGAGAATTGCGGAATTAGAGGAAGAGTTGAGCCGGTTGCGCTGGGACATAGTAGGATTATCTGAAGTCCGAAGAGAGGGGGAGGACTCGATGATCCTGCGGTCCGGCAACCTGCTTTACTTCCGGGAGGGCGAACAACTGTCCCAAGGTGGTGTCGGGTTTATCGTCCACAAGTCCCTCGTGAACAACATCGTGAAGATCGAGAGTGTGTCGGCAAGGGTAGCATGCCTTATACTCAGAATAACAAAGCGTTATTCGTTGAAGGTCATACAGGTCTATGCTCCGACCTCGGCACACTCCGACGATGAGGTGGAGGCTATGTATGAGGACATATCCAGAGCCATGCATAGCTGCAAATCTCACTTCACCGTTGTCATGGGGGACTTCAACGCCAAGCTGGGCAAACGTTCTGAGGGAGAGCTGCGAGTGGGGCAATTTGGAGTCGGGTGTCGGAATCACAGGGGAAACTTACTGGCGGGTTTTCTGGAGAAGGAGGCTTTATACATGATGAACTCCTTCTTCAGAAAACGAGACCACAGGAAGTGGACCTGGATGAGTCCCGACGGTGCGACCAAAAACGAGATAGACTTCATCATGTCGACAAAAAGGCAAATATTCAGCGATGTCTCTGTGATCAATGCCATTAAGTTTGGAAGCGATCACCGAATGGTAAGAGGCACGCTGAATCTCAAGATCAAGCTTGAGAGATCCCGGCTGATGAAGTCTACGCTCCGACCAGCACAAGCCCACATCCAAAACCCCGAGAGCTTTCAGCTCGAACTCCAGAACCGCTTTAATAGCCTGGCCGGCACAGTGGACGAGTATAATGACGGTTTTGTGGAAGCTGTCAGAGCGGTAGGGTCTAAGTTCTTCAAGGCCCACCGTTCAAACAGAACCAGAAGACTGTCGGACTCTACCCTGAGGCTTATGGAACAACGCCGTGAAATGACTCTGCAATCCTCAGATGATGCCATTAAACATCGGCACCTCAATAGACAAATCTCTAAATCTTTAAAACGAGACCTGCGCCGATTCAATACCAAGCGTATTGAAGAAGCCATAGAGCGAAACAAAGGCACCAAAGTTTTCGCGAGAGATTTGTCTATTGGGCAGAGTCGTTTGGCAAAACTGAGGACCATTGATGGCAGAGTTGTTTCATCGGGTCCTGAGCTTCTGGGTGAGATCGAGAGGTTCTATGAACAGTTGTACACATCTACTCGACAACCCGTGACAAATCTGGCAAAAGACCCAAGAGCCAAACTTACCCGACACTACACCGAAGACATCCCGGACGTCAGCTTGTACGAGATTAGGATGGCCCTCAAACAGCTCAAAGACAACAAGGCGCCGGGTGATGACAGTATCACGGCTGAGCTTCTGAAAGCGGGAGGGAAACCTGTCCTCAAGGCTCTTCAGAGGCTTTTCGATACCGTCATACTCGAAGGAAAAACGCCACGGGCATGGACCAGGGGTTTGGTCGCACTGTTCTTTAAGAAGGGTGATAATACCCTTCTGAAGAATTATCGACCCATTACGCTCCTGAGCCATGTCTATAAGTTGTTTTCGAGGGTCATCACGAATCGTCTCTCACGCAGGCTAGACGACTTCCAGCCTCCCGAACAAGCCGGTTTCCGAAAAGGCTATAGTACCGTAGACCACATACATACGCTGCGACAAGTTATACAGAAAACCGAGGAGTATAACTTGCCTCTGTGCTTGGCGTTTGTGGACTACGAGAAAGCCTTTGATTCTGTCGAAACATGGGCTGTATTGCAGTCCCTTCAGCGGTGCCAGGTCGACTACCGGTATATCGAAGTGTTGAAGTTCCTGTATGAAAACGCCACTATGTCAGTCCAACTCCAAGGCCAGGCTTCGAAACCAATACCTCTAGAGCGCGGCGTGAGACAGGGTGATGTTATATCACCAAAACTGTTCTCCGCTGCCCTGGAGGATGTCTTCAAGGTTCTGGATTGGAAAGGGCTAGGCATCAATATAAATGGCGAGTACATAACTCACCTTCGATTCGCCGACGATGTAGTGATCATGGCTGAAACCGCGGAGGAGCTCTCTGCAATGCTCAATGATCTCAGCAGAGTTTCCTTGGAAGTAGGTCTAAAAATGAACATGGACAAGACGAAACTTATGTCAAATGTCCATGTCGTACCTTCTCCAATAACTATCGGAGACTCTGTGCTTGAAGTTGTTGACGAGTACGTATACCTGGGACAAACTGTCCGATTAGGTAAGTCCAACTTCGATGCAGAGATCAAGCGACGAATCCAACTCGGTTGGGCAGCGTTCGGGAAGCTTCGGAAAGTTTTCTCGTCCACAATACCACAGTGTCTCAAGACGAAAGTCTTTGACCAGTGTGTGTTGCCAGTGATGACCTACGGATCAGAGACTTGGCCGCTTACGATGGGTCTTATCAGACGACTCAGAGTCACTCAAAGAGCAATGGAAAGGGCTATGCTGGGTGTCTCTCTGCGTGATCAAATAAGAAATGAGGAGATCCGCAGAAGGACTAAAGTAACCGACATAGCCCAAAGAATTGCATCTTTGAAGTGGCAATGGGCAGGACACATTGTGCGAAGAACAGATGGCCGTTGGGGCCGAAAAGTTCTAGAGTGGCGGCCACGAACCGGTAAGCGCAACGTTGGTAGACCCCCCACGAGATGGACCGACGATCTGGTCAAGATCGCGGGAGGTCACTGGATGCAGACGGCGCAGGACCGGTCGTTATGGCGAGGTTTGGGGGAGGCCTATGTCCAGCAGTGGACGTCTATAGGCTGATGATGATGATGATGATGATGAATATGACTGGTTCCGCCGGCCACTTTAGTCAGAGCTCCAGTTGCGACGATTCGCCATATAAATTGGAGATCTCTTTATGTTGGCCATGAAAACGTAATACCCATCGACGTTATTTCACTTATAACTTTTTTAATACTGAACCGATTTTGATAAAACAACGACTAAATGTTAAGTGAGACTTGCCATAATACAGTACAAAAAACCCCAACTAAATTGGTTCAGCCGGTTCGGAGATTAGCGTGCACAAAGATACAGACAAACAGACAAACAGACAAACAGACAAAAAAAAATCTAATTGCATTTTTGGCATCAGAATCGATAACCAAACACCCCCTGCTAGTTTTTTTTTTGATATTTTCAATGTACAGAATTGACCTCTCTACGATTTTATTATAAGTATAGATTACCTTCTCGCTCGACCTACAAACGCACATAGAGTGCGATGGAGTCGAAAAAGCTAATGTAGATCTACAATTTTGTTGAGGACAACTGACAGTTCACGACGTTCAGCCAACTTTTTATGTAAAAATAAAAGTAAAAAACTTACCTATTATACTAAGCAGCGACATCACCAGCACAAAAACCGAGATACGATACATTTTTAAAAATCTTCTCATCTTGAACAGTAACTGCTCCTATCACAATAATCCTACCGCGATAATTCTTCTAGATAGATGGTTATGATTCAATAGTGTCACAATCATAAAGTTCGGCATTGAGGTAAACTGAAGGTCCCAGGATTGACGAATTTCGTAATATTATTTTACTTTGTTGTTAACTCGCATGCAGTACCGGTCGCGAATGCTCCGGTGTAAGCCAGAACAAGTCATGCGATTGTGTGCGCATTCGTGAACAAGCGTGAAGCGAATGCGCAATGATCAAGTCGCGGCCCAGCTTGACTATCTATAAGCATCTACACTTCCATGTTCAACAAAACCTTTGACCTCTAGCTTCTGCAATTAGATACAAATACAGTTTGCAAAGTGTTTAGTAAAAATACTTAAACCTGAAATAATATAATACGAGTCAGATTTTAATTTCCTAAGTCATTTCCAATATCTATCTTTTGAAATCCTGTATTAAGGAAATATGTAATAATTATATAGTCTCGTTTTGGTCAGTTACTCTGCAGTGTGTGTTAATTATAATAAATATTATATTTTCCGTTATTTCCTCCCCTTATAAGGCTTGGTCAGATCATAAATATAACTTCATAGATCCTAAGACTCATCCAGGGGCAAAACTCAATATTTATTTATTTAATCTTGTGTTAAACACAAGGTTTTGCTCGGAGATCTCTTGATACAGTGAGTATGGTGTGTCGTGATGTGAAACAGTCTGAGTTCCAGTGGTTCTACCCAAAACCGAACAAAAATACGCTAGTTAGATTTGTTTGCTCTTTAACCTACCCGCAGTGTTTATTTTATTTATTTATTTATTCTTCATGTACAAAAAAATAAGTACAATGGCGGACTTAATGCCTGAGGCAGTGTTCGTAAGTCGGTCAGCCGGGAAGTTACTGGCACCTGCGTAAAAAGTTAAAAATCTGAATTAGTGATGAATGAGCGAACCACGGTAAAGGACACAAAAACGGTGAAGGAAAACATCGTGAGGAAACCTGCAAATCGGAAAAGGGTTCTAAAAATCCTTCGAATATATATGAAGTCCCCAATCAGCACTAGGCAAGCGTGGTGGACTATGCCTAATCCCTCTTCTGAGGAGACCTAAGCCCAGCAGTGGGCAGTAATGGGTTGGTACAGGTGGAGCGAACCACATACCATACATATATAAATACTAGCTGACCCGCGCAACTTCGTCTGCGTTACAAAGGGGTGCAAACAGTACTCGCAATGCCGTCATGTTATTATTTGCGCAGCCCGAAGTGCACCCATATATTCATTGCGTTTTATACTCGTGATAACTTCTAAACGAAAAATCCGATTGGAATAAAACAAAATTTTTTTTTTCTATATTAATACTCTTGATAATACTCAATTTGGATAAGGGTTAATATAACGATACTCATTTAACGTTAAATTCAAGTTCGGCACGAAATATTATTTTTATGAACATTAAAGCGGTTATTGTGAGTAAACTATGATAGTTAGATATATGCTGTCGCGCTTTTTCGTTTGTCTTACTAAGATCTAAAAATCCGTAGTACATCATTTTGTTCTATTGTCAATAGTTTTTGCAGGGTACGCATTAATAGGTTTTCGATTATTCGCCTTGTGTTACATATTCGATATTTTCAGACGTATAACCTACCTTTTTGGAAATAAAATATAACCTTCCCCGATAAATAGACTTTCCAACACTGAAAGAATTTTTGAAACCAGATCAGTAGTTCCTGAAATAAGCGCGTTCAAACTTTTTTTGATATTTTTTTATTTTATTTGGTATTTCTGGGTTTCGTTATTAAAAGCGAGGCCGAAGATTCAGTTTCTGTTTTGGTTGCGGCCAAATACCAGTTACGGTCGGAATACTAAGATTAACCTACGTTCGATTAGAGTACGTATCGATTATTTCTAAATCTGAACCACATCCCTACTTTCAAAAGTACGGAAACTGACGTGACGGGACTCGGCAGTGACGGGAACTACCGAACTACCGGCATTTTACTTTGAAATTGTTTTGAAATGCGCTTCAATTCGTTTGTACTTTTTTAGTGGATAAATCTTTAGATTTTAATGATATAAACACGAACTGCAAATAAAGTAAAAATATAATTTAAGCTCATGTTACTACTTATTCATACAATAATTTTTAATACTAAAAATGACTCCGACAAAATAAAAAGTGCCATAGCAACAATATTGTCACCTAAAGTATTTAATTCGCAGTAATTCACCCATTACGAAAATGGAAATCCTAGGACATGGACACAGAAACTTTTGTCCGAATTGCAGTCAGCCTTATCAATTTCAAAGTAAGTACAAATATCAGTACACTAGACTCCTTGTAATCGTTGGAGATGTTTATGCAGGAATATTTATGTTATTTTGTGTATCTATCTTACCCGTAAGCCTACATATAATGTTTACCATTATAGTTATAGTGATTAAAAGTACTGTGATCATTTCATTTAATTAGTTTTGAATGCAGTCTTAGATTATAGATATTATGTACCATTGTAGGTATAAGTATACTTAACACATTCACTTTGTTTTTCCATCTCATCATCATCAGTCTACAGATGTCCACTTTTGGACCTTAGACCTCCCCCATACCTCGCCACAACAAACGGTCCTTCGCAGTCCTAATCCAGCTACCTCCCAAGATCCTGACCAGGACCATTGCTCTCTAAGTTGTCTTATAAGACCCATTGTAAGTGGCCAAGTCTCGGATTCATAAGTCATCTCTTGGTCAAAGACTTTCGTCCAATTCATACTGATTTATAAATGTTTGTGAAGAAATAGTTTGAATGCATATGCTGCTTAGAATAATGTGTAGTCAATGTAACCTTAAAAATGTACCTACATAGAATTTGTATTTGCCACCACAAATTATTTCAATTTTTTTCCGTACAAAGTAACATGCACTACTTTTGAAATAATAAACTACCCACTTTTTAAATTGTATCTTTTCTATAAGAATCATAGTTGCTGAAATTTCAGTACTCTCAAAAACATCAAAAATCAATCTGCCATTGTTTCTGGAATGTGGGCATTCTGTCTGTGAACAATGTATCAGAAGTATACTGAAATTCAATGAACCAGTGGAATGCCAAGTATGTCACAAATGCTCAGAAATTGAATCATCGGAATCAACTCAATTGATGCAAGATAAACTCAAGTTCTACAAAAAGTTTCTAGTTAACTTCCAGATACTTGGAGAAATTGCTTTTCGGATGATACAGGTAAAATTTTAAAAAGTGATAATGATTAATTTAAAAGCTATTGTTTTTGTATTTAAAATACATTATTTTCTGTTTAATTGTTTACAGAATCCTACACATGGAGTAAATAATGCTGATTATTACATTGATATCAAAGCATTAATGGAAAATGCTGAAAATACTCAAGGTACTTTATATTTTTATTTGTAAAAAATATTTAAGAAGATTGCTTATGTTTCACATCATTATTACTATGATACATTATTATAAAAATGTATGTAATTATGTGCAATTACAGGACAATGCCTAGAATGCAAGAAACCTTCAAACAAAATGTGCCAACAATGTGTAACCATCCTTTGTGAGTCTTGTTTCAATAAGAGCCACAAAAATTTTATAATTTTCAAAAACCATGCATTGCAGAGTATAGGTGAGCTACTGATTTACATATAAATGATAACTCCAAGTTTTAGGATGATTATCTGTAATTTAATACATTGTTTCATTACAGAATCAGTTATTACTACAAATAACTGTAACATACATAAAGATAAACAACTGGATTACTACTGCAATGACTGCACCAAACCAATATGTCTTGATTGTATGATGGTTGGTGGTGAAAAATCTTGCAAAAGTCACAATACAACATCTAAACAGGAAGTGGTAATTTCAACCTAATACTATTTATACCATTTTTAATACTTATTGTGCAAGAAAAGAAATTAGTACCACTACATCACTACATATTATAAAACAAAGTCGCTATCCACTGTCTGTCCCTATGTATGCCTAGATCTTTAAAACTACGCAATGGATTTTGATGTGGTGTTTTTTACTAGATAGTGATTCTTAAGGATATTTTATAAGTATATTTGTTGAAAAAAAATAGGGATCAGTATGAAAACATCGCACAAGGTGTAAAATTGAAAACATGCGTATGCCGCAAAAACAGTTGACAATAGAATACAATGATGTACTACGGGTTTGTAGGTCTTAGTAAGATTTGACAAAAAGTCCGCGAGAGCATATATCTAACTATCATAGTCAAAGTATAATTATTTTTGTTTTATTCCAATCGGACATCTAAAAATATTGCGAGGACATCGCGAGTGCTGGTTAAACAACTTTGTGACGCAGACGGAGTTGCGCAGGTTATCTAGTAATGAATATAGTAATAAATTGTTTATATTAATTTGTATTAAATATAATTTTATTCGTTCATTCCAGAATGATAAGTTCACTGATGAATTGGGTAACATTGCACCTAAAGTAAATGAAACATTTAAAAGACTCACCAAAACTGCAGTTGTAAGTATAATAATTTGTAATCTGTGAAAAATAAGTAAAAAAATATATAAAAAAATCTTTATTATGATTTTACTTCAGGATATTGGAAACTTACTGTATAATATTGATAGTGAAAATGAATCATCAGAGCTAACCAATGCCTTAAATAAGACTGAGCATCATTTTTCGAAACTAAGCTATGTTGTTCAGAAACATAAACAAGAAATCAATGACATCATTAACAAATTGAAGTCATCAGAAAAGACTTCTCTGATGGAAGCAAAGACAGAAATTGCTTCTGCATTAAAAAAAGCCAACAAAGTATTAAAAATGATAAATTTAACTTCTGATCCAGTCAAACTGAAACAGGTAAAATGTGGTTATTTAATTTATTGATTTATTTATTTAATACTTAGTACACCACAGAGAAAACAAGTTATATTTAAAAAAAATGTTCACAAATGCAATCATATTATTATTCATCATATTCTCATGTTATGTTTGTGTCATTTGATTTGATAACTTTAATTTTGGATTTTAGATGAATCTCTCTGTACTCTATGATGAAGCTAAGGAAATTGTTGATTCTCCATGGTATCTATCACAAAAAGAAGATGGGAAAGACACAATAAAGTTTGTTATTTTACTTTCTTATCCTTTATTTTTTGTAATAATTCATGTTTTTCAATATTATATGCTCCTGTTCTATTTTACATTGTAATATTCATCGTGTAATTTTTATAAACTTTTTTGTAAAAGAAAATTTGGTAGTTGGTTGAATGGTCGTAGTACCAAGTTATACCTATCAATAATAAACTTTCTGTCTGTACAGAGTTGTAGCAGATGAAGATTTATGCACTTTAATTAATGATTTCTTGCATCTGGAAGGGAATGCTGATTATGTTTATAAACTTCAAAGAACCCGTGATCTAGACGACGATATAGAAATACCGCCTCCTCCAGCCGCACCTGTATTTCCACCAGAACTAGTGAAGGGTACACTTTTTATATAATTAACGTATAATTATAGTCAAGAGGTTTTCATACTTACACTAATATAATCAAATTTTGAAAATTACGACTACCCTTTTTGTTATTTTCAGATGTCCGTGAACAAAACAAACAGACAGTTGAAAACGAAAAAGATCGGCGCAAGACTTCTACTGTTTTCAAATTTGCCCCAAAGTATCGTAATAAAAGTGATTCTGTTACTTCACTTAATTCCAACAGTAGTGAGTCGTCTCAAAGAAGTAACTTCAACTTTGGTAAGTGAAATTAAACTAAATAGTGTCAACGTAGCCATCTTGTTTAAAATTATATTAAACTTAATGATTTTTAGTTGAACTGTACAAACCTATGGTGCAACCAGTATCACCCTTCGCTGAAAGTCAACACCCAAAGCAGCTACGAGAAGGTAAATAAAAATTGTAGTTAATAAATTTTATTAGCCAATATAGATTTATTGCAAGTAAACATTAGAGATGGAATATATTCGTGTTTATTTTTATAAAGTTACAATACCAAAGTAAATTATTTTTGTTAATACTTGTGATTAAATATCCAACCAACATACATTCGAATATTTTACAGGAACTCAAGAACTTATCTATATTACTCATATAGTAGATCCACATAATTTCTATGTACAAAGAGTTTGTCATCAAGAAATGGTTAAAGAGATGTTGCGGGAATTCCGCAACGCAAAATCATTGCCTAAACCTGCGCTGAGCCATGTGACTGAAGGTAAAAAAATCTATTCCCCAATATATCTAATATATAAAATTCTCGTGTCACGGAGTTCGAACTTGAACTCCTCCGAAACGGCTTGACCGATTTTGTTGAAATTTTTTGTGCTTATCCGGTATCTATGAGAATCGGCCAACATCTATTTTTCATCCCCCTAAATGTTAAGGGTAGTCCACCCCTAAATTTGTATTTTTTCGACGCAGACGAAGTTGCGCGAGGCAGCTAGTTATCATATAAATAAGCTTTACTGTTATAGTAAAGATATTCAATTTAATTTTTTTCACGACATTAAATTTCTCAGTTTGTGTCTTGTATTTTAATTCTAAAATAACGTGATTCAGGTAAACTTTACTTGGCTTTCAATGGTGCTGATAAAATGTGGCAAAGATGTCGTGTCATCAGTATTGATAAACGTAATGAAAATCCTGTATTTCACGTATTCTGTATCGACTTTGGAAGCACAGAACTTGTTAAAATAGATAAGTATGTATTTGTTACTTCAATATGATAACCTTATTTTCTTATTTTTTTAATGTAAAAGTAAAATAATGTTTAGCCAAAAGTAATTTAATTTTGTTCGTTAGCATTTATTTTGCTTTCACTTTTGACGTGACAACGTCTTATAAATTGGTTTGCCGGGTGACACTTCAAGAAACTGCGTTACGCTCCGCTCACGTTATGCGCTCACAATGAGAGCGAGTGAGAGGCACGCGTGCCGCGTCACTTTTTATGTCTGTCTCTCTCGCTCTTAGGCGGGCTAACCATGCCCGAGTCGTTGTCACGTAAAAACTTTCGCCCGTATACCGACTTTACAGGCAACAATTTTTTCTATATATAAAGTTAATAAACTACAACGTTTTATTTCATAGGTTGAGGGTTCTGCCACCAGCAAGAGTACAATCGCCATATCCACTGGCCATTAATTGCTCCATTAGTAACTGTGAACCAAAGAATGGCACATGGAGTAATAATGATGCTTATTTAATTCAAAACATTGTTGATAAGTAAGTATGAGGGTATTTAAATAGGGTACAGACACTAACCTAGTGTTGAAATATACAACTTAGACAATATATTTTCATAAATTTTTAAAGAGGAAATGTATTTGCAGTAGACAAGCGGTAATTCACATTCGTCGTGTCCTTTCTACATCAAACTATTCAGTGAAACTAGAATGTGACGTCACAACCTTTGAACATGGCGTCAGTCTTGCGCATGCGCTCGTGTTCCACGAACGAGCCCGCATGATCAATCCAAAATTACCGGTAAAAATAGTGAACAAGTCTGCAGATACGTAAATATCACTATTTTTTGTGATGTCAATGCATATAAATTACTTTCCTTTTTAGTACCCAGTAACTACAGGCACTGGAGAAAAACCGAAACTATTTATCACCAGTAACAACTTCAAACACAAGGCGATTGAAGAAGTACGCATTACACATATTGTAAACCCAGACAAATTTTTCGTAAGAAAAGTATGTATTTTTTCTAAAATTATTTGCAATGTTATAATGTAGTGAATTCCCGATCAAAAATGTATTTTTTTTTTAGCGTCATGTTCAGAAAACTTATGAAAATTTGTGTGAAGAAATGGACCAAGAATACTGTGCTAATGTCACTACTGGAACAATTTACCTGCCTGAGATCGGTATGCAAGCTATTTTAATCATTTTTTTTTTGTTTTAAATAATCAAGTTGATTGTAAGCAACAAAATCAAATCAATCGACACATTGAGACGGCATTATAGACACGATTGTTTTGATGGCATTCATTTAGATGAGCAATACCTTCATGGCATTTATCAAAACAATATTTCATAAAAAAACCACTGTTTTTGTGAAGTTAAACGGAGAAAAACTAGTTCTAAATACTCGTACCTATGTTATTCTTGTGAAGTACATGTGTTTTCGCGGAAATTTCTTTAGTTCTAATAAAAGTTCATTTATGTAGTACATAATCTTCATGTTTAACGGACCATTTCGCGGATAAAGCAATTCGGTAGCGTTGTTTTTTTTTACTTACTTATTTAACAAATGTCTGCTATTTCAGGTGGAAATCTTCTTTAAAGTAGTTTTCTTTAACTACTAAAATATTTTCCTTGTCGGTTTACTATTCAGCCCTTTTTTTTTGAGTGTGGGATATGTGGGGTTTGAACCGCACTAAAACTTCCAATCGCTCACACTCAGCGTCCGAACCTCGTCTGAGGCCAGAACCCAGCACGGGGTTGTGCAAGACGGCGCGACGTGTTACGCGTTACGGAACTCTTTCCCCTCACGACGTCCCCGGTCGGCGGGCTATCCGAAGATGGAACCGCGTGTCACCCTTCCACGGAATATCCCGCTGGGTCAGAACCAGCGTGGGTCGGGGTGCGCGGAAGGGCGTGTTGAACGAGACACGACACCTTGTTGGGCCCCGCTCGCACTCGCATGCGTTGGGGACCCGAAAATCTTAGAGGGCGAGATCCTGGTCCCCTGCTCGTCGGCGGCGGGTTCCTTTGTGGAGAGAAGAGTTCTTGCACACGCACCACCGCCTGATTATTCAGACCTAGCATTCATTTAAATCGTTCTAGTTATTATGTACTCGTATATACCAGGTACAGCGTGCGCGGCGCTAACAGACGGGTCGGGCGAGGGCGGGTGGCGGCGCGGCGTGGTTCGCGAGCATGCGGGGCGCGGCCGCGTGCGCGTGTGGCTGGCGGACTGCGGGCGCACGCTGCAGCTGCACTACACGGCGCTGCGGTACCTGAGCGAACACTACACCAAGGCCACCGCACTGGTAACACGACCATATACTATTTAACGAACTTTTTATTGAAATTATTTTTAGCCTAAAAATACCATAGATTGTACAACCCAAAAAATTTCATTCAAAACTAGCCTTTGATAAGTTGTACCACACCACATTAGTGTTCACCGCATTGGCGGCCACACGAGCAATGGCAGTTTTACAACACCCCATCACAATTAGATTGGCTAGCTGTTGACTTTGACGTTCCCAAGTCGGATGTGCAGCGCGCATTGTGCTTGTGTGTGTACATTTATATTATTGAAGGGAACAATCTCGCCATCGTTCAGGTGCCGTGCCAGATACACGCAGTAGCGTGTGGCCTTGATCTTGCATAGTCACGTAACGCTGAATGAAGCAACCAACGAACAAATGATAATGACATGATATTGATTTAAAATTTCGTTAAGAAATAATCGACTACTTTATATTAAAACAGCGTATAAAAATTTAGAACCAATGGTAACCATGGATAAGTTCATTGTTTCATCCTTACTAAGTAATATAATGTCACTCGATAAGAATATTGTTAGTAGGTGCTGTATGTATTGCTAGTAGGTAGGTGGAATATGTAAATAATTAAAATATTGTATGAAACAGGCAACCGAGTGCCATTTGGCGGGTGTCACTCCGCTTAATAAGAAGTGGAGCACTGGATCTGTAGCGTTACTACAAAAATATGAAGATACGTTGTTAGAATTACACGTGCAGGACACGCGTACTAAAGGATCTATTGGCGTTACTTTGTACGACAAATCTAATGAAGATGACGTTGTTTGTATCAACAATTTAATGATCAAGTATAAGTTTGCAATTTCGTTTGGGTGAGTTCTATTTTTATTGCCGACTTCATGTTCATTTTGAGGAAATATTATAATGTAACTCTTACTTCCATTGAATATTTTTTTTATTTTTTTTAATACAGATTATTCAAATTCGGCAGCAATGAGCCAGTCGAAGAACAAGTAATTACAAATAAAAATCCATTACAACAGCCTGAAGTCAAACCTAAACCACAAAAAGCTATTAAAATATTAAATAGAAAATGTTCAATAGAGGAAACTGAAAATGTGGAAAATGATGATTTAGACGCGAAGGACAAAGGTCAACTACAATTGGAAGCAAAACTACTTTATTACAACTCACCATCCCTTATCTATATATCGTTGACACATCAACAGCAAGCATTCAACAATCTATTTGAAAATATGCAGAAATATTACAGTAAAAGCCAAACTATACCAAAGACTGAATGGAACGTCGGCGACAGATGTTGCACAATATGCAGTCAGTCGCAAACATGGCGACGCGCTCACATACTTGAACTAAAAGAAGACAGCGCCAAAGTGTTCTATTCGGATTTCGCTTGTACAGAAACTGTGCCGACATCCGGTCTGCAGGAACTCACCAGCGACTTCGCATCCATAGGAGACGCGGCTATCAAGTGCCATTTGTCAGGCATCATGCCGGCTGTAGGCGAAGAGTGGCCATCGCTCACTAAAGAATATCTCAGTGACCTGCTCGATGCTTATCAACGCATTTTTATTACTAAGTCAGGCAAATTTAAAGATAACAGTATGCCCATTGAAATCTGGGTGTATCATACAATTCAAGGAGGAGCTTTGGAACCTAATAATTCTGAATGGCGTTGTTTGAATACTAAAATCATTGAACAAGGTTTGGCAATTCCAGATAAATCAGAAACAGTAAGTTTTTGTTTGACTTTGTTAACTCAGTAACAGACTACAAGTAATGCGCAATATTGTATTGTAACTCAATTTATAACTCTTCATGGATTATATGAATATTCCGTAATGCTGTGATGTATTTTATTTTAGGTAACAAATGCTGACAAATCACAAAATATAGACGAAATATTATCAATTTTCAACATGAGCGGCACTGTTAAGGAGTGGCTTCAATTAGAGCCTCAAGAAAGTGCACCAAAACCTATAAAAGTGGCAGAGAGTCACTCTGGAACGTCGACTCCCGTTGATGAACACGAAACCATCAGTCCCAGTGCCTCATCCAAAGTCGTCTTCATATCGGATTGGTTACCGCCTGAACCATTGCCCTGTCATGAATTCACTGCCATGCCCACGTGAGTACTTAGTTTATAATTACACTTCGAAATACACATTGTTCATTTATTGTTTAACCAACCTAACATTATAAATTACACTAAAGGAACATTACATACCATTAATCATTATTACATTGTGAATTGTATTGTCATTAATCATTTCAAGATCGAGTTTTCATTATTCTAATATAAGTATCATTTTGTAATTTTTAGATACATCGACAATGACGGTGTGATATATTTACATGATGTGGCTCAAAATGATACGTTGGAACTTATTCAAAAAGCACTCGATGTGCGTTTCAAAAAGCCTGATCCCAGAGCTAAATACATGAAGTGGTCCCCAGGCGAACCCTGCATAGCCTTGTTCTTCTTAGATAATCGCTTTTACAGAGGAAAAGTTGTAGAAGTAAATGATGATAATAAGACGTGTGTCATACATTATATAGACTACGGCAACGAAGAAATATGTTCTTTTGAAAATCTTCGAAAGAATATTGCTCTTCACGAAATACCGGTACAAGCCCATAAGTGTTTTCTTTACGGCATTAAACCCGTTGACAAACATTGGGATAGAAATTCGTTAGACTACATACATAAGTCTATTGTAGAAAAAGAATGTTACGTAAAAGTTTGCGGAGAACCGATCGATGGCGTCATACCTATCGACTTAAAATATAATAAGCTTTGGATAAATACCCACTTGGTTGATTTTGAGATGGCAGAGTATGTTGATGGTACCAAAGCAACAATTAAAAAATTCGCCCCTAAAAAAGTTCATGATGACTCGAGTGACGTCATCGTGATCGAAACGGACTCTGGTCCTGACTACATCATTGAAGAAGAGCAAAAGGACACTGTTCCCTTGCCTATAAATTCGATTGATTCACTCAAGGGTAAGGATTGGAATACGTTGGTCGAAGAAGAAAACGATGCAAGTGAAGATGATGACAGTTTCATTACATATCATAAAGTTTTACTACAAGAATTCAATTGTAACATTTCGTCTATTAATGATCCAAACATACTGGAACTTAGTATATTACACGATGACGAAGTTACTGCTCAGTATAGCAAGTTATTTAGCACTGTTCAAACCGAGGGCGACAACAGACCGCCTCTGAATGGCATTTACGAGAACAAAGCATGTATCGCCATATTCCCTGAAGACAGTTTATGGTACAGAGCTTGTATACTGCAATACAGTTCGGTTAAAAATCAAATAAAAGTGCGGTTTGTTGATTATGGAAACATTGAAATAATATCTCTGGCTAACGTTCGAGAAATCAAGGAAGAGTGGTTGGATCTCCCTCCGGCGACTGTATCCGCAAAACTATACAATGTTGAAGTAAGTCCGGATGCAGAAATGAATTCTATTGTTAAAGAATATACAGATATATTATTGGAAAAGGGACCATTTGAAACCAAAGTTATTGAATACAAAAATGAATTACCATATGTTGAGTTACGAAATAAAAATGGCGACTTGATTAATAAAATACTCACGAAAAATAATATATTCGTAGAGATTGGTGCCACTGATTAAAAACAAATATTCAGTGGAGTTAGAATATTCCTTTTGTTTTTTGTTAAGAAAATTATTTTTTCTAAGGCTCGATTAGAGCAAGCCCTCGAATGTACCCAAGATTTTGATTTAAATAAAAAAACAAATATATAATAGTAGTTTTATTTGAATAATATAGAATATAGTTTAGTTAACTATAGTAAAATGTAATTTAATTTATAATTTAAATTTTTTTTTTTTTTTTTTATAATATAAACTAAAGAAAAATTTAGTAACATTGTTACTCAATTTTTCGTTTGGGGCATATGGCCACTAATCTCAACGGTGCACCGGTACCCATCGCTATCTTCATTGGCATAACAAAAGCTGTGCATCCATAATCTGAAATACATTATATCAAATCGTTACAAATAATTTCAGCATTACCTTATATTAATCATACCGAATACTATTCTACAAAAAAGGGTTAAATTCTATAGCTAAAAATAAATAATGTGAAACGAACAGGGTGAACGGTAAAAGACGATAGACAATAGTTCATATTACAGAATCATGTTAGGTACACAATCCCACATCCAAATACGGTAAACATAGTACCTACTAGAAGTAATGATCTCTAAATTCTGATATTTTAAATACCAGACACCGAAACGCTTATCAACAACTTCGCGTAACCTCACCGCGCATTCGACACATTACCGGCTACCCGTTTTCGTATGGGATTTAAACTATTCTCAACAGAATTTACTCAGTAATTCAAGAATGTTCTCTCAAATATTTTAAATGCTTTTAGTTTGTGACCATCCAATATAACACGTTCTTCGAAATGTGAAATCTTGTACCATTCGCCCTGTCATTAGACTTACCGGGAACTTGTGCATTCAAATTGATATTCTCCAAACCGTAAAGAACAGCACCCAATAGAATCTTGTGCACTGGGAAATCTTTACTAGAACCGGGATCTATTGATGCGACGTCAACACCGATGCCTACTACGTTCTTGTACGAAGTTTTTATCCATTCAGCTATTTCTTCACTCAATCCTGTAAATTTAATTTAGCTAGGAGAATGATATGTAATGTCTGTGTGTCTGTGTTATTCTAATTACGACAGGAATCGCCGCACGTTTTTTTTTTTATGTTTGGCCATAGAATTATTACATCTGGAATCAACATCATGAACAACAGAATGAAGCCAATTTAAGCGCACTGATCGCGCGTAACAACACGATGTTTTGAATCAACATGATGAATAACAAAGTGAAATTTTAAAGCACTTATGTGTATGTAACATTTTATTAGTGTGTTTGTGTTTGTGTTAATTGAGTGTCATCGGTACACTAACGCCAGAATATTGTGTAGTTACGCGCGATCGGTGCATTTTAAATTGGCTTCATTCTGTTGTTCATGATGTTGATTCCAGATGTAATAATTTTATGTGTTTGGCTTAGCTAGTATGCCAAGCACTCGTATTCAACATCTTAAAAGAAGTTCGAGTAATTGAAGATGTTACTTACCTGGAAAATTAAGATTCTTTTGACCTTCAGTAAGGCCTAAATACTTTTTAGGATCATTAAAAAATTTACTCCATCCAAACTTAAAAATTATCAAACATGGTTTTCCCATATTATCATTTAGAAGGTGATCTAAATGATGTTTGTACAATACAAAGTTCGAGTCGCCGTTAACAATCGAACTTATATCAACGATGATCACTGAAATAATAATAAAATAATCGACTTTAAAGAAAACTTTATAAATACAAACTCCTAAGATCTTGGATAAGTAATTTTATTGGACAAGTAAAACGAGTCCAAACACGACGGGTCTATATTTTTTAGCAAAAGAGTTCCATGACCTTCCAAATCCACCATCAGATCAGCGCCATTTTATTGCATATCATAGGATTGCGTTGTCACGCTATTTACATCTGCGTGCAAAATGTCAGCTCAATCGGAAACCGGGAAGTTTGTCTAATTTCGTTTGCAAGATTCCACTCGAATTACATAGTTACATTCAGTGCAAGTTAATATAAAGCTTGTAATAATATCAGAAGTAAATTAACGAAACGGCTACCCACATTTCAATAACAAAAGACCCAATCTGATCAGCGAGTCTCACCTTTGATTATTTCACGCCTAGGCCTAAGTAATGACGACGAGATACATTATGATTTGTAAAATTATAAAATGTGACGTAATTTAGGTATTGACCGCTTTCTCCAGTTCTCATAATCTTGTTATAAAATATCACATTATCAACGCTCTTAGATAGGACTTAATTTAATAATGACCCCTAAAGAAACTAGAAACACTAGCATTTGCTGCAATAACTGGTTTGAATGTCGATTATGAAATATTTCTGGTCAATACTTACAAGGTACGATTAACTTGTGTAAATCTATTTCACCAACGTGTTTACCACTGCTTGAAAAATGATAAGGAGCGTCAATATGTGTACCGCCGTGCTCGCCTGCAGTAAAATCGAAAGATGCGTACCTTGAAACAACACAAATTGTGACAAATTCTCACTTTTTCGTATTATTAATGCCATATTCAGTGGTCTGAGAATCGGTTACTATCTATTTTTCATACCCCTAAGTTATAAGGATTGTTCATTCTTATCAATTTTTTTGTGAGAAAATTTATGGGAACACTATAATTTATTCCACCGTTTGAGACGCAGACGAAATAACGCGGTTTAGCTAGTATTGCTATACAACTACCTCGAAATGGCCTTGTTTTAAACAAGAACATGAACACACGTAAAAAGTGCAATGCCTACTAACAAATATCATAATATTTGAAATATGGACTTATTGTATGGTGTGATTTAAATAAATTAATAAAATTAATTAAAAAGTACCTAAATTATTTATTGTAATTATAATTATTATTTATTTAAAAAAATCAGTTTTCAAGTTAAGATACAATCGATACCATGCAAAAGTTCAATCGGTCCCGCTGTGTGTTCTGGCAATGCAGAGTTCCATAAGCGACGGTAACAGCTTACGATCCGGTGGCCCGTGAGCTCGTCTGCCTACGAGGCAATAAAAAGAATAAACTTCCTTTCTCTTATCTCCAACTCGACCCTCAACTTCCATGAGTTTAATTATGTTTAAACGTAATATGTATTTTTAATATTTTAATCAGTGTTTTAAATGTTTTTATAAACATTGCCAACCCTAACTTAGTCACGTAAGGAATTTTTACTTTTTTTTTTTATTTGTACTAAAATTTAGCAATTACCATATACGATGACACTGGAAGCTATTTAACAAGGACAATGATTCCAAACTTCAACCCTTGGAATACCTACCTCTTAAAGGTAGGATGTAAATACTAGATACGACTCTGGTACCAAAAAAATATTTTTTTCCATTTATGTTTACAACTGCCATAAATATCTACTATATTAAAACACAAATCAACTTACCATGAGTTGTCCTCTTCGTATCCTTCAATTTTTTTTGTAAATTTAAACTTTTGTGCATCGGGCCAATATACTGTTTCATTGTCGAAATTATGTGTCAGATCAAAAAAATCGTAATCTCCGCTAAATAATATACCATTCAAACTTTCGTTGGCAGAGCACAAGTGTAGGAATACAAAGACAACCGATAGCGCCAACATCTTGACTGTTACTAAGTCAATAACATTTAACATATTTAGTCACATTGTTCACACTGTTAATCAAAGAAACAATTTAAATAATATTTTGCAAACAAGCTTGGACCTTATAGATAGCAATAATAGAGTCGATCTACAAATTACACTTACTCAGATTTATGTTAAGTAGATAATCGACCATAATGACCACATCCTCATAATGCTCGACTTTAAACTTGTTTACCTATTGCGTAGAGGTCTTGGCGTAAAATTCTTCAATGGTATAAATCAGGAAAGTAACGAATATTCGCATGTTTTTGACTATTCGCATTCGCAAAAAATAATGCCAATGTTTTGACAAAAGTAAGGAGGGTGTTGTGTGGATGTAGAGGTCATCTGATAGAGCCAAAATAAAGGCCTTTGACTGCTCTTTAAAATGAGCCCAAACTTGATGGGTCTACGATCTTCCGTTGTCAAGATAATTTGCGGGGGGCTTCAATTTATCTGGTGGGGGGGGGCAAGTACCTCTACTTCCCAAGTAGATCCAGAATAGGTAAAATATAGGTACATATTTTGTAGTACCTATAAATTATAAAGACTGTTGGAAGATCCGCTGACTTGTCAGTAAAAAACCTTGAACTTTTTGTTTCAAAATTGAATATTTGCATTCGCGAATGTCCAAAAATCGACATTCGCAACATCCCGAGTATAAATAAGGACATATATTATGATCTATCACTATTAGATCATTTTACAATTATTTATGGCTAGACATGTCAAGGCAGTCCACTTACCTATTTTCTTAACAATTTTGCATTGCTATTTTTCCAAAAATATCAAAATGTAACATGTGAGATAATATACCTACTTTAACGTAACAGTTTTCAGTAAATTTTTTTGATATATTTTGTAATAAAACCGTGATATATCTCTTATTTTTACCGACTTCCTAAAAGGAGGAACTTATCAATGACTATTCTTTTTTGATGGTGTTCGTGTAACTTTAGGTCCCTATTTGGATATTTGATAGTCGTCATGCGGTTCTATTAAATTCTTTTCAAGATCGAAAAGTACTTTTGTTGCCTATGTTTCAAAATGTTGCATTTTAATTAATGGACAAGATTTCAAGATCTTTTGTTTATTGAAATTAAGACGGTCTTACTACAACGAACGAGGAAAACTTCATGAGTTCTCCTCTAGTAGGTATGACATGTGTTCCTTCTTATGTGTTATGTAGTTGTTTTAATTTAATTTCTTGCATATTTTTCGAGAAACGAGAAACAAGAGTTGTTGACACTTGTTGATTAGAAAAAAATA
The DNA here is from genome assembly GCA_030269945.2 of Trilocha varians. Classification (NCBI taxonomy): domain Eukaryota; kingdom Metazoa; phylum Arthropoda; class Insecta; order Lepidoptera; family Bombycidae; genus Trilocha; species Trilocha varians. The sequence goes on from AP028259.1 coordinate 5,296,032, forward strand.
TACAGGGTGATTTGGTAATGATGGTACATATTGAAAGAGTATACTCTGTTCTAATATGAAATATTTGAAAAAAAATTACAAAATAGTACCTACCTAATCAAAATTTGACAAAACTATCACAGTGTTGACTAACAACTTCTAGTGATCTCGCGCTCCCCACACCTTCATCACCATCGGCTGTCAAGCAACACTAGTTTTACAAGAATTTTAGACATTTTTAAGTTGTGTTTACAAAGGCATAGCATATTCTATGATTATAATAATTTTACTGGTCGTATATGACCATTAACCTTCATGAGGTTCAATATGTACCATCATTAACAAATCACCCTGTATAATAATGGATGGTGAGTACTGTGGTGAGTAAAACAAATTCTGAAAGTTTACGACAGACTTGTAGAAACTGAAAATTTCAAAGAAAAACTTATTTATTGAAACTTGACTGGCTAATCTAAAATCTTCATTTTAAAAAGGATTACATGCAATTTACCACTGGTTAAAAATTTGTGGAAAATCAGAATAAATGAGGAATAAAGGTGATAGTAGTTCCTTTGAATCGGAGAACGATTCATACGAATATGCGGCTAACAATAGCGAAGACTCGGATGAAATGGAGGAGGTGGAATATTCAGAGGATAATATATTAGATAAATTACAATAACAATGTATCTGCGTCTTATTTTAATCCCAGAAAAAATAGAGAGACAATTTAAAAACACAGTATTACCTACTAGCATAGTATATTTATTTTTAGGTAATAAATTATTGTTTAATGAAATGATACTGATTTTAATAAGAAAACTATATGTAAAAACAAATAGTAACAAAAGTATCAAGACTACGCAATACGGTTACAGCGGGTTGCCATATAACATCAGTGGCGTCCTCCGGATTTTCTACTCTTTTTTGCCAAGCTGTAATTGAAGTAGCTCAAACTTATATTTTTATTGCTTTCAATACAATACGTCAATACCGTTTTTTTTTTTTTTTTTTTTTTTTATGGCTTTATTGCCACCGCTTTTGTGGGCGGCCCAGCCAATGTCAGGTAAAGCGAAGGCAACGTTTTGTACTTGTCGCGGATTGACCAAAACGTTGCAAATAACACTACTTATAAAATTCTAATTAACAAGGAAAATATTTACATATAAGTTACAAACAAATATACATATAAAATACAAATTAATTAAATATTAAAATTTTTATATTATAAGTGGATATTATTCATACTAATAAATTTAGCTAGTTTATAAATAACTTCTTTACTGGGAAGTGTGAGTAAGTAGGCCATGTTTAATGGAAAAGGTGTTTCGGAGTTATTTAGTAAGGTGTAGAGGGGCAGACTTTTCGAGTTAGCGGGGCAGTTAAAAAATATGTGGTCAATAGTTCCCTCCTCTAAACCGCACTCACAGATCGGGGACTGTCTGATTTTAAATTTATAGAGTTTCACTGGGGAACATACGTGGCCCAACCTTAATCGTATAATAGTACTAGTGGTCTGTTTATCAAAATTTCTAAAGTTATAAAACCAAGGACGTCTAGGGACCGATGGCTGTATGTAAGAATATTTGTATTTGTATGACTCCCAACTCTTGTTCCAGTCATTGAACATAATTTTTTTACTTAATGCAAGTAGGTCGTTGATGACATTAAAGTAAAAGTGCTTATCTCCCGTATTAATGGCGTTTTTTGCGTAACTGTCTGCCTTTTCGTTGCCTGAAATTCCTGCATGAGCAGGGATCCAAACTAACTCAACTTTAATGTATTTTTCTTCGAAAGTATATAGTAAGTCTTTGATCATGCTTATAATAGGATGGCGTGAACAATGTTTAATGGAATTTTCTGAGATCGAATTTAAAGCGCTCCGTGAATCACTAAATATTACAGATTTATTAATTGAAAATTGAGCAATATATATTAGGGCACTTAGTATAGCAATGCATTCACCTGTAAACACCGAAGTTTCTGGAGGAAGTTGATGTAGGATAGGATGATTTGCATCTGCATGCCAGACCGCAACCCCAGTGAGCCCGTCGGGATCAATTTTTGAGGCGTCAGTATATAAATAGTTCCAATTTGGCCATTTCTCCTGGGACTTTTGTGAAAACACGGAGTTAATGTTTTTAGTGTTTTTAGAGATACCTAGGTTAAGTACTATGGTGGGGTTATGGACTACAGCTTTGAACGGTATTTGGTAAATAGGCAGAGTATTAAAAGATAAAATAGGTGTATGTAAATTTTGTAAAATGGTAAAACTTTTTATAAAATTTGGGCAAGCTTTTCTCTGCCAATAACGGGAAGAGATTATAGAGTTATGTAAAGCTGAAACTTTCTGCAAACAAAAACTGGGAGAAATTTGCGCAGATCTAAATATGAATCTGTTTGAGAGATATTGTCTTCTTAGATTTAGGGGAGCATCTACGCATTCGACTTGTAGGCCATGCTTGGGTGAAGACTTCATTGCCCCTAGAACCACTCTAAGGGCCTTATTTTGAACATCATCCAGGCGCGCCAGGTCCTTTTTATTACAAGGTTCGAGTATGAGTGAAGCAAAATCTAAAATACTGCGGACTAGGGCGTTATATAAAAGCTTTTGCGTGTAGGGGTGGGCGCCCCACCAAGTTCCTGACAGGGCACGCAGCAAGTTGATACCCTTCTCGCATTTAGAGACCACATAATCTATATGATATTTACCTGATAGTCGTGAGTCTATGATAGCTCCAAGGAATCTTACTTTATTATCTACGGGTAGTCGTTCACCTTGAAGATAAATATGCGCTGCCGGTATTATGCGTTTTCTACTGAAGGTGACCACGCAGCTTTTGGTTATTGATAATGAAAGCCCTCGATCTGACAGCCATTGACCTACAGAGCCCAGGGAAGAGGTGAGATGGTCTGCAGCAAGTATATCGGATTTGTTGCTAGCGTATAAACAGATGTCATCAGCATATTGAATTATATTCACGTTTTTGGTTGATGAGCCTATATCAGATAGATATATATTGAATAAAATTGGACTCAGTACCGATCCTTGTGGCAGACCTTTCCAAACTGATCTGACCCCTTGGATTTTACCATCAACACGAAGATGGACCTTACGGTCAGCTACTAAATTGCAGGTGAATTGCACAAATTTACATGGCAGTCCAATACTGAGTAGTTTTTCCCTGAGTTCAGGAATAAGAACATTGTCATAAGCAGAAACGATGTCTAGAAAAGCTGCGGTAACATAATTATTGACTGAGAAGGCTTTTTGGATGTCAGAGGTCAGAATGCAATGGCAGTCAGTTACGCTTCTGTTTTTCCTAAAGCCATATTGGAATTCGGGCAAAATTTTCTCACTTTCGATGAACCAATCTAACCTGTTTTTCACCAGATGTTCAGTAATTTTGTTCAGGACCGATGCAAGTGCTATAGGCCTATACGAAAGAGGACACGTGGCGTCTTTACCAGGCTTTAGTATTGGAATAACAATTTGTTCGCGCCATGCATCCGGTGTTACCCCTTGGGAGAACATCATATTCACAATATCAAGGAAATATTGTTGGGCTTCAACTGGAGATTTTGATATAAACGAGTATATAATACCATCAATTCCAGGAGAAGAATCTTTTACAACTTGAAGTATTGTTTTTAGCTCCGCGAATGAGAAGGGTTCTGTGAGGAAGTTGTTAATTTGTGGGAGAGTATAGGCCATTTGAAGCTCAGTATAAAAAGGAACATACGGAGGAGCGATTTTCTGGAAGAAGCTTTCAGTCCAAATGTCGGTTTGGTTGGACGACGGGGATCCCGTGTGATTTCTGGAGGATCTAAATCTTTTGACAGATTTCCACACTGCTGAGACAGTCGTCGTCGGAGCTAAGGATTGGCAGAATTTTCTCCATCCTAGTCGCTTCTCTTTCTTTAAGGTTCTTCTACACTGGGCTTCTATCTTTCGGGAGGCTAAGAAGTTCACCAACGTCATCGATGCCGCAAAATACCGATCTGCGTTCCGTCTTTGTTTAACAGCATCAGAGCATTCTTTATTCCACCATGGCGGGGGTGGAATTTTCCTCGCAGGCTGTTTCACGGGTATTGAATTTTCAGCCGCTTCATGTATTAGAGATACAAACCTGTTGTAACACTCTATTATATTTTGTGCTGTTACAGGGGGCAGCTGGTCTACTCGGTCATATAAGATTGCTGAAAATTTCTCCCAGTTAGCACGTTCAATGCGGTATTTTAGCAAAGGGTTGAAACAAGCTTCAGGGGTGGTGAATGGAAAAGAGACTGTAATGGGAGCGTGATCGCTACCATAGGTAATTGTATCCACATCCCAGTTTAGCAGTGAAGCAAGCGGACTAGAGCAAATTGTCAGATCGACAGCAGACTTATTTTGGGTAGGCGAAGTACGACGTGTGGGCCGACCGTCATTGAGCACGGTTAGGTTGCAATCATCTATGACATCTGCTAATTTACACCCAAGGGTGTCACAGTGACTTGAACCCCAGAGACTATGATGGCAATTGAGATCACCTAGTATTAAAACGGAGTCTGGAAGTGATTGGAATAAAGTTTTTAACCTGTCTATTATATAAGCTGTGGGGTGGGGGATGTACATACTTAACATTGTATAATTTCTCTGGTGGCAGAAAATTTTTGCAGCAACAAGGTAAACATTATCAATTGTAGGGACATTTATTCGACAGTATTTTAAATTGTTTTTTATGAGAAGTGCAGCACCGTCCCAGCCATCAGGTCTGTCATGCCTTAAACAAGCATAGCCTGGGACTGAGAAGGTTGAAGAGGGTTTGAGCCAGGTTTCGGAGATAGCAGCCACTAAAGGTTTGTGTTTATTCAGTAAATAAATGAGGTCACTCTTTTTATGAATAATGCTCCTCACATTCCATTGTAGAAACTTGTCCATCTTGTTGGTTTAAAATAATATTATTAAGAGTATCTATTTTTGCAGCTACGTTGGACGGTAAGGTTGTTGATGATGATAAGAGGGAAATGATATTTGACAATAATGAGTCTAACAGTTCAGTCAAGTTAACTGGAGGATTTTTAGGATGAGTGGCGGTGTATGCGCAACCATTGTTTGAGAGAGATGGAGGACGTTTAATCAGTTCTCGGTGGGCTAAATGGTCATAACCGGGTTGATACGTAGGTCTGACTTTTGGTTTAGGCAAAACAGTCTTCTTATAAGAGGTAGTATTATTACCAATATTAAGTGGTTTCGAGGGTTGGGTTTTGGGCGTGTGGTCAAGACGGGGTTCAGTATTAAGGGATTTCAAAATTTCAGCGAAAGGCTTGCGCACTGGCGAGAGCCGTTTATTCGCCTCTAGGAAGGAAATATTTTCATTAGCCATGAGTAGTTTTATTTCTTTTTGTCGCGATTGTTCTGGGCAGGCTCTATCTAAAGCTGAATGGCAGCCAGAACAGAAAATACATTTTAAAGAGGATTCATCGATATCACAAGTAGCGGCAAGGTGCGGTTCAGAACATTTATGACATCGGGGTTTCGATCGACATTGAATCTGAACATGGCCAAATCTACAGCAGTTGAAACACTGTATAACAGGAAATTTGTATTGTTCAACTGTAAGGCAGTTGTGGAATAGGTAGATATGATTAGGGAGTTTCTGTCCGTCGAAGGTAACTACAATGGTTTCACTGGGTTTCCATATTTGTTCTTCTTTTGATTCTTGTTTTGATTTAAAGTTTAGTCTGCGAGCCTTTATGACTTTGTCAATACCGTTACTATAACAAGTTCTGTTGACATCCGCAACAGTTTATAAAACAGTTAGGGTGACCAACCTAGATGCTCGTCATATAGTGCGATTGCCATTTTCAACTTAGTTTTTCTTTATTAATTAAAAGCATTTAGTTCATGATGTGTAGGGTCGGTGTGTTATCAAGTATCTGATTCCATAAATATTTTGTAAAAGAATATCATTGTTATAGAAATATCATGTTTCTTTGAAAAGTGACCCCGGGCCCAGTTTTTAGCAACTTTCATACATGTTGTATGTAGAAATTCAAATTTCGAACAGTTTTAGGTGAATGTTTTTTAATCAATTTCATCATAATAATGAATGTAATAATATTTGGACCTGGCCCACGAGGTGACCGACATGTGGCGTGTTGAATCGACCATCATTGTTCCGATCGTTGTATCTGTGCACGGTCTAATAGCGAAAAGCTTCGACCGTCATCTAGAGAAGCTTTCGCTCCCCGGCTGGGTAAAGGGCCTGATTCAGAAGGCGGTCGTTCTTGACACGGCACGTATTGTGAGGAGGTTTCTCTCTCTTGAGCCCTGACCACCGATGGCTTGGGTCGTAGACCCCGTCTCCAGTGGCCCTCTGTTTTTATATTGTATTTTTAAATTCGTTTTTTTGTGATTGTTTTTTTTTAAATATAATGTAAAAAATGCAAATAAATGAATACTGAATGTAATAACAATGGAAAGTGAAATTATTATAAAGCTGAAGATATATTCTATTTATTTGTGTGTATTTACATGTTTTTCCTACTCCTTCTATCATCTTCTGATTAAATTCGTTGCGGGGCCCAAGACAAGTTAGCTTTCCCTCGGGTTTTCCTTGGCTTCACTGCTCAGAGTCATTACGATGGTCGCCGCTGTGGATCCTGGCTACACAGGAGTTACAGTGGTGGGAGTGAGAGGTGGGCCGATACCCGAAAAAATATTCTATTTATTTACTAACACCGTAAATAAACAAATTGTCGCGTTTGGCTACAATTTGGAGGTTGTCATTAACAGGACTTAGCTCCTAATTGGATTGGGCACCCTAGTTGCAGTTTGAAACCGTAGGTATCATTTTTTTAAATAAATAACGGATAATAATAGATCATACATTATATAATACAATTAGCATTACTTAAAATGATTCATTTAGAAAAAAATCGATTAAAGGCGATAAGGTAAATCATAATCATTCGAAAACACTTTGAAAATCCATTTTTACTCATCGTCACCGCACACTTGTCAATACTTCTGTCACAAGTATTGACAAGACTTTCGTCAATAAAATACCCCGCATACGTACAATACTATTGACAATACTTTTATAGGGATTTAGCTCCGATGTTGCCAATGTGGAGCTTTTAATTTTACACTTGGGGCTGAAATGGATACAGCGTGGTCGACCCACTGGACCACTCAACTGGGAACTTCAATTTTCACTTATAGATGATGAAACTGGGTTCGTTCGCCCAGAGTTCGTTCGGAATCAATACTTTGTTTGGGTATCTTTTAAAAATATCTCATCTATCTCAACTGGAATCGGCATCAAAATTGTTTTTTTTCTTTTGTCAAGTCCGTGGAACTGCCAGGACTACAGGAGGCAAAATTGAGCATGATGTCACATTAGTTCAGAAACTTGTTTTGTTCACATTTTATTATCGTCTATTATGTTCTGGAGATAATATTTTTTGATCCAACATGTATCACAGCGTACCTATTTTAAGAACAAATAATTACAAGAATATTAGGTATAACCACTCGTCTGGGAACATAAATTTTCGCTCCATGACGAAACTGGGGATTTCGCCGGAATTGAGTAGGGTAGCCAACCAATTTAAGAGTGATGTCCAATTATTGGTAACATTGCAAAAAAAATAATTTAAAATTATTTATAATATGTAATAGGTGTTTCAAAATATTATTTTTTATAATAATAATTGTCAATAATTATATTCAATGATTCACTAATAAAAAAATAATTTAAAATTAGGCTGTTTGTAACGTTATATATTCAAAATTTGGACGCAATCCGATAAAAAGAAATCCTGGGAATTCAAAATTTTAGAATGCTAAAAGCATTACACTTTTCTTGGATAAGAATTTGGATATGAGTTTAAAAATTCCACCCTGTAAATGACATCGTTATTATTATCATTGTTTTTGTGCTTAATAAAAAATAGAAAATGTGTAGTAAAATTATGAAGCAATAACAAAAAATGATTTAATACAATAAAAAAAATCTTTTATCCGTTGATTAAGTTACATTCACGTTTATATTTATTTTCCGATACACATAAACATTCCTCATGTAGTATTTATAAGAATGCCGCATTTCGGGCTTTCTTGTTTTAAAACTTGATGTCGAGAGTAAATCTGCTTTAAATCTGGCAATACCCGAATATTGTCAAGATTACAAGTATTTTAAACATTATTGACGATATTGACAATATGTCCCGCAAATCTACAATAGTCTTGTCAATACTCTAAATATTGACAATACTTTTCTAGCTGTGCGGGCACGCTAAAGAGGTACGAGTCTCAGACGATCCAGTAGAGGGCGCCAGCATTTTTTTTTTCTGTAGAATTTTTGCATTGCTGCATAAAACAAGTTGGCATTTAATTTCGGCCATTGGTTAAAAGGATAATCTATTACATTAAATTAATGTGACTTCTTTGGCCCAAATGGAGTATATCTAATGAAATAATCTAATATATAAAATTGTCGTGTCACGGTGTTCGAACTTGAACTCCTCCGAAACGGCTCGACCGATTTTGATGAAATTTTTTGTGCTTATCCGGTACCTATGAGAATCGGCCAACATCTATTTTTCAGCCCCTAAATGTTAGGGGTAGTCCACCCCTAATTTTTTTTTTCGGCGCAGACGAAGTTGCGCGAGTCAGCTAGTATTAAAATAAAATAGAATCAGGGTGACTAACCCAAATGCTAGGCAACTTTCGCCTATTTTAGAGGTGACTGTCCCACTCAGTATAAGATTTATTCCGCGACACCAATTAAATATTTGTAATTGCACAGTTGTGAAAATTATGTAAAATTTCGACTTTATGGGTAGGACAGCCCAACCATTCCAAATCCCTCCCAAGTAAATATAGGTTTTTAATATTTTTTGTTAAATTACCTTTTTTCTTATAATTATAGTTCAAGTATGCATTCGTTGCGTCTGTTAATGCAGAAAATGCTACAATAAATTGTGTAGAGGGTTATTTTATTCTTTTTCTTTTTAATTTTTTTCGTTCTCTAAAGATAATCAATTGATGAACTTTAGTGAGCTCTTCAGTTGTTATACTTTTTTCACATTTTGTACATTTTCTCCCTCTACATAACTTATGTACAACATATCCAGCCGTGAACCTCTAGCGTTAGTTATTTTTTTCATTAAAAACGAGTTGGCTTGAAAACTCAACTGTAAAGTGATGTTTACATTTTGGTATATTTATATTTTTTCTTTTTTCTTTTTTCGTCGCCTCAGTGCTTGTTTGGCTTATCTGACATTGTTTACGAAAATGACTTTTTAATGCAGTATTATAAAGAATTAAATTTCCATCCTATTGGTAAAATATTTTTTTAAAATATTCAATTCTAAAATAATAAAAATCTCATTAGTTTTTTACTCAACACGGCACTTAACGAAAATTCCGTGCTTGTTTGCTGTATCGGTATTAGGTTGGCGCAGGACTAGGTTGGCCCAATACTAGGTTGGCGCAGGACTAGGTTGGACCAATACTAGGTTGGCCCAATACTATCTGGCCCAATACTAGGTTGACGCAGGACTAGGTTGGCCCAATACTAGGTTGGCCCAATACTAGGTTGGTCCAATACTAGGTTGGCCCAATACTAGGTTTGCGCAGGACTAGGTTGGCGCAGGACTAGGTTGGCGCAGGACTAGGTTGGCCCAATACTAGGTTGGCCCAATACTAGGTTGGCGCAGGACTAGGTTGGCCCAATACTAGGTTGGCCCAATACTAGGTTGGCGCAGGACTAGGTTGGCCCAATACTAGGTTGGCCCAATACTAGGTTGGCCCAATACTAGGTTGGCGCAGGACTAGGTTGGCCCAATACTAGGTTGGCGCAGGAATAGGTTGGCCCAATACTAGGTTGGCCCAATACTAGGTTGGCCCAATACTAGGTTGGCGCAGGACTAGGTTGGCCCAATACTAGGTTGGCGCAGGAATAGGTTGGCCCAATACTAGGTTGGCCCAATACTAGGTTGGCGCAGGAGTAGGTTGGCCTAATACTAGGTTGGCGCAAGACTAGGTTGGCCCAATACTAGGTTGGCCCAATACTAGGTTGGCGCAGGACTAGGTTGGCCCAATACTAGGTTGGCGCATGACTAGGTTGGCCCAATACTAGATAGGCGCAGGACTAGGTTGGCCCAATACTAGGTTGGCCCAATACTAGGTTGGCGCAGGACTAGGTTGGCCCAATACTAGGTTGGCCCAATACTAGGTTGGCCCAATACTAGGTTGGCGCAGGAATAGGTTGGCCTAATACTAGGTTGGCCCAATACTAGATAGGCGCAGGACTAGGTTGGCTCAATACTAGATAGGCGCAGGACTAGGTTGGCCCAATACTAGGTTGGCGCAGGACTAGGTTGGTCCAATACTAGGTTGGCCCAATACTAGATAGGCGCAGGACTAGGTTGGCCCAATACTAGGTTGGCGCAGGACTAGGTTGGCCCAATACTAGGTTGGCCCAATACTAGGTTGGCGCAGGACTAGGTTGGCCCAATACTAGGTTGGCCCAGGACTAGGTTGGCCCAATACTAGGTTGGCCCAATACTAGGTTGGCCCAATACTAGATAGGCGCAGGACTAGGTTGGCCCAATACTAGTGTTCGGGACGACGACAGCGTTCCTTCCCGAGTCGTTGGATTGCAGAATTTCGACGCTGTAGCAAGCAGTTCAAGTGCCCTTGTACTTCACGGCGTCGCTTCAATAAAAATCCGGATGATTATAGAAATCTTCTTTATTCGTGTCCATACACTGATATTATGGCGGTTCCAGATTGATGCTTGAGTTCGTTCCGTATGTCTGTTTCGTTCGAGAGCGAGCGCCGGACTGCGATGATTTGCTCTATTCGGGTCTTCTCTTGGGCCGGTGGGTGGCCCCGAGGTAACCGGACCAGACGATGGTCTGTTGCGGTGGTTGCGTACGCCGACTGCAACAACAGCCGGGGACGGGGAGAGGCCTCTCGGCCAGGTGATGGTGTCTCCTCGACGTAGAGGCGGGGGGCCCCACGAAGTGAAGCGATCGAGCCCGCAGGAAGGCACGCCGGCGGGCGATCAACTGGTCACTCCAGGGGTTGTCAGTCCGGTGAGTGCTGCAACCCACCGCTCGGCGAGGTCGAACCCACCGAGACAAAAGGCGTCCCGGCGGGCATCCGTCCGCCAGCGGTGAGGAGCGTCGTATTCTTCTTACTGGAGAAGAAGGTCACGTGGCAGTTCCCTCATGTCCGCAGCTGGCCGACGGTATGGCGCTATCCCACGAAGGTGGTGAGATTGCGCTCCATCGGCTCGCGCGAACATGTTGGAGCTCAGGCGTCGAACGAAGTCGTCCAGGGGCTCCATGCGCAAGTCTCACAGGATGACGTCGTTCCGCACGAAGCGTGTTGCGCCGACAATTGTACGCAACGCTTGCGACTGCTGCGAGCGGAGGCGTTGCCGACGTGGTTCGCTGGCTAGCTGAAACCAGGCCGGGGCAGCATAAGTGAGCCGCGAGCGCACGTACAACTTGTACACGCCGAGCTTCGCGCGGATCGGAATTGCGGACTCGAACACGGGGCGGAGGAGGCTGCGCGCCGCGCGCGCCTGTCCGACGACGTTGTTCACGTGGGGGCCCATGCTGAGACGGCGGTCGATGGTCACGCCGAGGTACTTCGCCTGCGACGTCCAATCGATTTGCTCGCCGTTCAGCGTCAGCGCAGGCGGATTGTACAAGCCGCCCACGGAAATCGCCTGAGTCTTGGCCACGTTGACCTTCAGTCTCCAGTCTTCCAGCCACGCGGGAAGGGCATCCAGGGATCGCTGCATCTTCACTGCAGCGTGGGGTGAGTTGAGGGAGGTCGTCACGAGGGCTGCGTCATCGGCGTAGAGCGCCAGCATGGCACCTCCGGCGACTGGTATGTCGTCGGTGTACCACGCGTAGCACAACGGCGAGAGGCAGCTCCCCTGGGGTACGCCGGCTCGTACTGGACGTGGAGAGGAGAGGGCGTTTTCGACGGCGACCTGGAAACGCCTGTCCTGGAGAAAGCTGCCCACAGTCTTCACTACTCGGCGAGGAGTAGCAGACGTGGACAGCTTGTACAACAGGCCGTCATGCCAGACGCGGTCGAACGCCTTCTCCATGTCCAGGAACACGGCGATGACTCTCTCCTTCTTGTTGCGCGCTGCAGTGATGTGATGCAGCACGCGAGTCACCTGGAGCGACGTTGAGTGTTCGGCTCTGAAGCCGAACTGCTCGTCGCGTGGCTGGAGGTGAGGCGTCATATGCAACAGCAGCAACTTCTCGAAGACTTTCGAGATAGTGGGCAGCAGCGTTATCGGCCGGTAGCTTCCCGGCAGCAGGATGTTCTTCCTGGGTTTCGGCAGCATGATGACCCGTCCGAGCTTCCACGAAGACGGGAAATGCCCGGTGCGGAGGATGCCGTTGAAGAGGCGCGTCATCGTCGCGATGGCTCGCGAAGGCAGGTGACGCAGCGCTTCATTCGTGACACCGTCCGCGCCGGGGGCTTTTCGCAGTTTAGTCCGGAGGATCATCCGCTGGACCTGACCAGGGGAGAACACCACGGGGTCTTCTGTCGGAGCTAACGGCGGCTCGAGGTATTCGAGCACGTGCTGCTCCACTGCTGCTGCGTGTTGCATACTCGCAGTCGGGTTCGGTGTGAACTGCGTCTCCAGGAAGTCGGCGAATATCTCGGCCCTGTCCTCAGCACGGTAGCGGGGGTTCCCGTCACTGGCGAGCAGGGGCCGGATCGGCGGCGGCTTCCCGGAGAGATGGCGGCAGAGGCGGTGGATGCCCGTCCAATCTTCGCCAGCTGTCTCGACGGTCCGTTGCCAAGATTCTGTCGCAACCGTCTCCAGTGCAGACGAGATCTCTCTTCTCCTCGATCATCTTCAGGATGCGGGCGGGGAGCTGGGGCGGTCGACTTCGGGGGGCAGCGGCGTCGATCCTGGACTCCTCGAGCGCAGACGTAATGACGGCGCCGAGGTCCAGAGCCAATCGTTCGACGTCGGCTGGGTTCTCCACCCGGAAGGACGGCACCCGAGACTCCACGCTGTTGGCGAACTTTCGCCAATCCTGCCGGTGTCGAGGAGGAGGGAGCTTCCTCGCGGTGATGGGAAGCGTCAGCACCATGTGGACTGCCTGGTGGTCGGAAATCAAGTGGTCGTCCAAGACGTCGATCGACGCGGCGGCAATGTTGCCGCGGAGCACGGCAATGTCGATGACGTCCGGAGCGTGGGCTGCACAGTACGGGTAGTGAGTCGGGACCTCCGGTCCTAAAACCCTGTAGCCGTGGCGGTCTGCGTCATCCAGGAGGCGTCTGCCATCTGGGGAAATTGTGAGGGAGTTCCACGCCGTGTGCTTCGCGTTGAAGTCGCCAGCGATGACCGTCGGCAGCTCCGAGTCCACAAGCGTGTGAACGTCGGACACTGCCAGACGGTTCTGCGGCGGCTTGTAGTACGCGAAGACACGTGTGGGTTGGCCATCGATGCAGACCTCCACGCCCAGGGCGTACGACGTCAGCAGTTGTGGTACTGGCAGCAGTTGGTGAATGATGTTCCGACGCACCAGGATCGCCAATCCCCGGTAGGCGACCCCGAACGGCGAGCTGTGGTCAGTCCGGTAGACCAGGTATCCGGGAACCTTCAACCTGTTCTCCGGCCTGAGGTGAGTCTCGCTGATCAGGCCGATGTCCACACGGCGCTGAGAGAGCAGCAGCTTCAGGAGGCGGGCCTTTTGAGGTGAAAGCCCGTCGGCGTTCCAAAAGACGATCGTCGTCGTCGTCGTCGTCGTCGCTTGGGAGGTCACGGCGGAGCTGGACGCGGGATGCGCGCTCAAGCCGTCCGGAACAGATCCGCCAGCGCCGCTAGGATCAGCGGGGTAGGATCCCGCTTCTCCTGCAGCGCGGTCAGAACCTTGTGCAGGAGGCTGAGACACGCCATGCGCATCCGCTCGACCTCCGTCTGCGGGTGGAGGACTAGGGCTTCCTCCTCCTGCCTGGGAGGAGCCTTTGCTCTCCTCGTCCTCCGGGACGTCCTTGGCTGCTGCACCGCTTCCACCGCTTGAGTCGTAGCTCGAGCGGGAGCTGGTATCCGGGTCTGCGTGCGTGGCTGGGCCGCAGCTGGGGTCCGAGGCCGGGCCGGGGCCGGGGTTCGAGTACGGGCCGGTGCCGGAGCCTTCGCCACGGTGCGAGCCGGGGCTGGCTGCGGAGGAGGCACTGGCGCTGCATCGCCAGCGGGAATTCCGTCGGGGACCGACGCGGGAGCAGTCGCGGCAGGAGAACGGCCGCGTTTCCTCCCGCGTCCTCGCTTGCCGCGTCTCGTCCGTCTGTCGCCAGGATGGTGCGCGTCCGACCGCTGCTTTGGCAGGTTGGCTTCTGCCATAAGCGTAGCATGGCATCCAGGGATGGTGTCATGGTCATCGGCGATGCGGGCGGCTCCAGCCGACCCGGCGGGGTCAAAAGACGCGGCGGGGCGGGCGGGATCCGATGGGCGGCCCGACTCGGACAAGTCCGGGGTCTCATCCACGGGGCGGGCGTCGTCGTCCGTTGAAGTAGCGGCGGCCGGCGGGAACGCAGGAGGCTCCGGCGTCGGCGTCGGTGTCGGCGTCAGGGAGAGTGGGCTGGCGGAAAACCAGTCCTCCCCGGCTGACGTCGAGGATGCTGATGGTGGTGGTGGACGGGGGCGGGCGGTGACAGTTGCCTGGCCCGCGGCGATTGCCGAGGCGATTGCTCCGGCGGATGCGGGTGCGACGCCGCCGACGCGGCCGCGCACGTACGTCTTACGACGGTAGGGCTCCGGCCGCATCGCGCGACGCTGCGTCGGGTGTGTTGGTGTATTTGGCATTTAAAAATGCCCCAACATGCCGACGATGGCAGATACAGCGATGCGATGGTGGTTTCGGCAGCAGGTCGAGGCAGTCCGCCTACGCGGTCCTAAATGGACCACCCGGCACGCCGAGACCCGCCGACCGCTCTCCGGGGCTTGCCGCTGGTGGCAGACCGGAGAGGTAAGTCGACGGGTGCGACGCGTTGTTCCGAATGGACCAGTAGGGGCGCAGTACTGGGACCCGAGCGTTGATGTGCGCACGACGAAGACGTTGTATGCGTCCGATGCTTGAAGGCTTCTGTTTTCGATGGCTGCTAACACCTGGCGAACTGGGCTGTCCCGATATGATTTGCGCTAAAACGCGCCTCTTTATATACGATACGCGGGAACGTTGCCGCTAGCTCTCTCGCTCCTTCAAGTCAACAGTCAAGGATCAATCTGTTACAACGTTATATTGCCGCTTATCTTACTAGTTACATTACTTGAATATCTTAATATAGTACAAAAACATTAATATTTACTTAAGTTTAATTATCACATCACAAGTTCACTGTTCTACACATACTGGCACTGTAACACTCACTTTTAGTCCCGAATATCCTCCCGCCGTTCTTTGACGCCGTAGTCGAAGAAGTTCTGTTCTCGGGACTCCTTGCTGCGTAAGTATGATGGTCACCCTTCTCGTCGCGTTGTGAAGTAGTCCACCTCGAGTGCGAACATCCGCTGTCCGCACGTTGTCGTCTGGCCCAGGATAGATCGTCTCGACCATATCGCGTGGCCGAGTATTGCGCGGCAGGTTATTGTCGACCACTAGCCCAACGTCTTTGGTATTGATGTCTCTGACATCGGCTATGAGGCTCCCGCCGGTGTTGTAGCTTAGGCGAGGCGATTTCAAAACTATACTTCGAGCGTTCGTCCATGTTTTTCTCTATTATCTTATGATGTACGAAGTTGACTTGCTCTGCTAATTCTCTTGTATGTGAGCCGTGAAGTACCCAACCGAGTGGTGTATTTGAAGCCACAGGTTGATTCTTTCTGCCTCTGCGTACTTCAGTGGCAAGAAGTCCCAGTTATCTTGGCCGATTAAAATCTTCGGCTTTGCGTTTTCATATTTCAGTGCGTCCGCTATGTCGCACAAGTGTGTGCACTGTTCTAAATCTCTGTCAGTGACATGTACACGTCGCGGTGGTTTGTATGCGCTGGCTTCGTACTGTGAACTCGTAGGTATGCTCTCTGGTTCTGCATACGGCGCCCACAAGTCCACTTCTCTTTCTAAGAAGCGAGCGAGCTTCAGTAGGTCGGTTTCATCTTCAGGTTGTGCGGCTGCAAAGTCTAGCCATCGACTGCGAAGCGTCGGCGTCAGCTTATCGACTGTTAACTTCGTGAGTTCCGGGTTGTACAGGTAGTGTACACGTTCGAGTGCGCGAAGTGTTGCGACGATGTTCGTAAGCTTGCACGATAGCCTGAACAGGTCTTTCGATGTATCGGAGATGCGTGGCAATCCTCGAAGTCTGTTTAATTCAGCTCGTGCGATAGCGTCCGGTCTTCCAAATGTAGATTCGAGAAGCTTCAATACTTTTGTTGGATCTGTGCTGTTGATGAGGAGACTCTCGACGGCTTCCTTGGCTCTGCCCTTGAGACTGCGACGTAATCTAAACATATTTTCTATGTCTGTGTAGTCATTCGATGATTCGAGGTATGCAGTTTTGAACAACAACCAGTCTTGATAAGCTCCATTGAATAATGGTAGATCAAAGTGTCGCGTCGGCCTTGCTTGTTGTGCAGATTTCACGGCGAGTGTGATTGCCGAGGCGAGTTCACGGAGATCCAATTTTTGTTGATTCTCTTGTTCATTAGATGTATGTTTACTGGTGGCTTCCTGTTTGATGCATTCTACTGTTGCTTGTTGGAGATGCGCTTCGTTGGACGTGGCTAACATGTGTGGCTGAGTGTTGCTAAGCCACGCGCCAACTTTCGTGCCTTTGCTGTGTATTGATTCACAGTCACTGTCTTGGCTGTTGACGGTCTCATCGTCGGAATCATCTTCTGCTTCAAGAGCGTTGAGATGGGCGGTAGCCAAATGCAACTTCAATTCCAAGATTTGTTTCTTCGTTCTTGCGATCTCGGAGGCACGTTTTTTTTGATGACTTTCTGCTCTTTGATTTCAAAGTACGCTGGGAGGTAGACGGAGCTGTTTGTTTGTTCGTGGCGTCCATCTGTGTACTCAAAAGGGCGGCGGCGTTTTCTTCTTGAGTGTTGCTTGCTAAGGTCACTGTTG
Source organism: Trilocha varians (assembly GCA_030269945.2). Lineage (NCBI taxonomy): Eukaryota > Metazoa > Arthropoda > Insecta > Lepidoptera > Bombycidae > Trilocha > Trilocha varians. The sequence goes on from AP028259.1 coordinate 5,313,117, forward strand.
TATTGAACACAGCTGTCGAGGTTGATGGCGTAATAGGTGTGGTGACGGCGGCGTCGGCGGGTTCGGAAATGGCAGCGATACCAGTGGCTTGTGGGCTATGTTCTCTAACAGCAACATCTCCACGGGTTCGGCTAGACGCTTGTCTTCCACTCTGTGATCTTGTTGTGACCATGGCTGCGTCGAAATTCTGATAATCCGGCTTCGAAGGACAAATTTATGTTCGGGACGACGACAGCGTTCCTTCCCGAGTCGTTGGATTGCAGAATTTCGACGCTGTAGCAAGCAGTTCAAGTGCCCTTGTACTTCACGGCGTCGCTTCAATAAAAATCCGGATGATTATAGAAATCTTCTTTATTCGTGTCCATACACTGATATTATGGCGGTTCCAGATTGATGCTTGATTCGTTCCGTATGTCTGTTTCGTTCGAGAGCGAGCGCCGGACTGCGATGATTTGCGCTAAAACGCGCCTCTTTATATACGATACGCGGGAACGTTGCCGCTAGCTCTCTCGCTCCTTCAAGTCAACAGTCAAGGATCAATCTGTTACAACGTTATATTGCCGCTTATCTTACTAGTTACATTACTTGAATATCTTAATATAGTACAAAAACATTAATATTTACTTAAGTTTAATTATCACATCACAAGTTCACTGTTCTACACATACTGGCACTGTAACACTCACTTTTAGTCCCGAATAACTAGGTTGGCGCAGGACTAGGTTGGCCCAATACTAGGTTGGCCCAATACTAGGTTGGCCCAATACTAGGTTGGCCCAATACTAGGTTGGCGCAGGACTAGGTTGGCCCAATACTAGGTTGGCGCAGGAATAGGTTGGCCCAATACTAGGTTGGCCCAATACTAGGTTGGCGCAGGAATAGGTTGGCCCAATACTAGGTTGGCCCAATACTAGGTTGGCGCAGGACTAGGTTGGCCCAATACTAGGTTGGCCCAATACTAGGTTGGCCCAATACTAGGTTGGCCCAATACTAGGTTGGCGCAGGACTAGGTTGGCCCAATACTAGGTTGGCGCAGGACTAGGTTGGCGCAGGACTAGGTTGGCCCAATACTAGGTTGGCCCAATACTAGGTTGGCCCAATACTAGGTTGGCCCAATACTAGGTTGGCGCAGGACTAGGTTGGCGCAGGACTAGGTTGGCCCAATACTAGATAGGCGCAGGACTAGGTTGGCCCAATACTAGGTTGGCCAAGGACTAGGTTGGCGCAGGACTAGGTTGGCCCAATACTAGGTTGGCCCAATACTAGGTTGGTCCAATACTAGGTTGGCCAAATACTAGGTTGGCCCAATACTAGGTTGGCGCAGGACTAGGTTGGTCCAATACTAGGTTGGCCCAATACTAGGTTGGCCCAATACTAGATAGGCGCAGGACTAGGTTGGCCCAATACTAGGTTGGCGCAGGACTAGGTTGGCCCAATACTAGGTTGGCGCAGGACTAGGTTGGCGCAGGACTAGGTTGGCCCAATACTAGGTTGGCGCAGGACTAGGTTGGCCCAATACTAGGTTGGCCCAATACTAGGTTGGCGCAGGACTAGGTTGGCGCAGGACTAGGTTGGGCCAATACTAGGTTGGCGCAGGAATAGGTTGGCCCAATACTAGGTTGGCCCAATACTAGGTTGGCGCAGGAATAGGTTGGCCCAATACTAGGTTGACCCAATACTAGGTTGGCCCAATACTAGGTTGGCGCAGGACTAGGTTGGCGCAGGACTAGGTTGGCCCAATACTAGATAGGCGCAGGAATAGGTTGGCCCAATACTAGGTTGGCCCAATACTAGGTTGGCGCAGGAATAGGTTGGCCCAATACTAGGTTGACCCAATACTAGGTTGGCCCAATACTAGGTTGGCGCAGGACTAGGTTGGCGCAGGACTAGGTTGGCCCAATACTAGATAGGCGCAGGACTAGGTTGGCCCAATACTAGGTTGGCCAAGGACTAGGTTGGCGCAGGACTAGTTTGGCCCAATACTAGGTTGGCGCCGGACTAGGTTGGCGCAGGACTAGGTTGGCTCAATACTAGGTTGGCCCAATACTAGGTTGGCCCAATACTAGGTTGGCGCAGGAATAGGTTGGCCCAATACTAGGTTGGCCCAATACTAGGTTGGCGCAGGAATAGGTTGGCCCAATACTAGGTTGGCCCAATACTAGGTTGGCGCAGGAGTAGGTTGGCCCAATACTAGGTTGGCCCAATACTAGGTTGGCCCAATACTAGGTTGGCCCAATACTAGGTTTGCGCAGGACTAGGTTGGCGCAGGACTAGGTTGGCCTAATACTAGGTTGGCGCAGGACTAGGTTGGTCCAATACTAGGTTGGCGCAGGACTAGGTTGGTCCAATACTAGGTTGGCCCAATACTAGGTTGGCCCAATACTAGATAGGCGCAGGACTAGGTTGGCCCAATACTAGGTTGGCGCAGGACTAGGTTGGCCCAATACTAGGTTGGCGCAGGAATAGGTTGGCCCAATACTAGGTTGGCCCAATACTAGGTTGGCGCAGGAATAGGTTGGCCCAATACTAGGTTGGCCCAATACTAGGTTGGCGCAGGAGTAGGTTGGCCCAATACTAGGTTGGCCCAATACTAGGTTGGCCCAATACTAGGTTGGCCCAATACTAGGTTTGCGCAGGACTAGGTTGGCGCAGGACTAGGTTGGCCTAATACTAGGTTGGCGCAGGACTAGGTTGGCCCAATACTAGGTTGGCGCAGGACTAGGTTGGTCCAATACTAGGTTGGCCCAATACTAGGTTGGCCCAATACTAGATAGGCGCAGGACTAGGTTGGCCCAATACTAGGTTGGCGCAGGACTAGGTTGGCCCAATACTAGGTTGGCGCAGGACTAGGTTGGCGCAGGACTAGGTTGGCGCAGGAATAGGTTGGCCCAATACTAGGTTGGCCTAATACTAGGTTGGCGCAGGACTAGGTTGGCCCAATACTAGGTTGGCGCAGGACTAGGTTGGCCCAATACTAGGTTGGCGCAGGACTAGGTTGGCCCAATACTAGGTTGGCGCAGGACTAGGTTGGCCCAATACTAGGTTTGCCCAATACTAGGTTGGCCCAATACTAGGTTGGCCCAATACTAGGTTGGCTCATGACTAGGTTGGCTCAATACTAGGTTGGCGCAGGACTAGGTTGGCGCAGGACTAGGTTGGCGCAGGACTAGGTTGGCCCAATACTAGGTTGGCGCAGGACTAGGTTGGCCCAATACTAGGTTGGCGCAGGACTAGGTTGGCCCAATACTAGGTTGGCGCAGGACTAGGTTGGCCCAATACTAGGTTGACCCAATACTAGGTTGGCCCAATACTAGGTTGGCGCAGGACTAGGTTGGCGCAGGACTAGGTTGGCCCAATACTAGATAGGCGCAGGACTAGGTTGGCCCAATACTAGGTTGGCCAAGGACTAGGTTGGCGCAGGACTAGTTTGGCCCAATACTAGGTTGGCGCCGGACTAGGTTGGCGCAGGACTAGGTTGGCTCAATACTAGGTTGGCCCAATACTAGGTTGGCCCAATACTAGGTTGGCGCAGGAATAGGTTGGCCCAATACTAGGTTGGCCCAATACTAGGTTGGCGCAGAAATAGGTTGGCCCAATACTAGGTTGGCCCAATACTAGGTTGGCGCAGGAGTACGTTGGCCCAATACTAGGTTGGCCCAATACTAGGTTGGCCCAATACTAGGTTGGCCCAATACTAGGTTTGCGCAGGACTAGGTTGGCGCAGGACTAGGTTGGCCTAATACTAGGTTGGCGCAGGACTAGGTTGGCCCAATACTAGGTTGGCCCAATACTTGATAGGCGCAGGACTAGGTTGGCCCAATACTAGGTTGGCGCAGGACTAGGTTGGCCCAATACTAGGTTGGCGCAGGACTAGGTTGGCGCAGGAATAGGTTGGCCCAATACTAGGTTGGCCTAATACTAGGTTGGCGCAGGACTAGGTTGGCCCAATACTAGGTTGGCGCAGGACTAGGTTGGCCCAATACTAGGTTGGCGCAGGACTAGGTTGGCGCAGGATTAGGTTGGCCCAATACTAGGTTGGCGCAGGACTAGGTTGGCGCAGGACTAGGTTGGCCCAATACTAGGTTTGCCCAATACTAGGTTGGCCCAATACTAGGTTGGCCCAATACTAGGTTGGCGCAGGACTAGGTTGGCCCAATACTAGGTTGGCGCAGGACTAGGTTGGCCCAATACTAGGTTGGCGCAGGACTAGGTTGGCCCAATACTAGGTTGGCGCAGGACTAGGTTGGCCCAATACTAGGTTGGCCCAATACTAGGTTGGCCCAATACTAGGTTGGCCCAATACTAGGTTGGCCCAATACTAGGTTGGCGCAGGACTAGGTTGGCGCAGGACTAGGTTGGCCCAATACTAGGTTTGCCCAATACTAGGTTGGCCCAATACTAGGTTGGCCCAATACTAGTGTAACATATTTTTTTATATATTTTAATTAAATACACAAACTTTATCGATATCGATTATCGACCCCTTTCTGCTTCACTAGGTTCCGTGTCTCCTCACTAAACCGGTACGTAGTTATAGATGTATGTTGCATTCTTTTGTCTCCGAAGGTATAAAATCCGAGCGCACACATTAATTTCTCATTCCGAGATAATTTTTAAAATGGTTAAATAGTCTTCAGTATACACCCGTGATGGGTTGGTAAATTCAGTGTGCCCGTGGATCCTTCGGGTTCCACCCCTAGGTCTCACACTATACGAGACAAGTTGTATTTGTGAATTGCCTTCCATGGAGCGTACGCGGACGTCCTGGAATGGATGATAAGATGTGAATTGTCTCGGGATCACACCATCCTGATCGTACATTAAGTTACGTATCATATTTTTTATTATGTAACCTACGACCATCTCATCATAACATTGTAGGAAGCCAGTTCCCTATTTTAATCGTAATTTAACTTTACTCTTTATGTTAATTTAATTTTATAACTTGTGTGTCTTTTTGAATATATGCCTGTAGCCTGTTGCTAAGTGTCTTATTTTACCAACCCACTCCCTGATAGTCTCATTAATCTTTACCCTGAGCCAGCTGGTGAAGTAACAGTAGCCACTGGCCAAAAATTGTTACAAAATGGCGCCCATCTTCGAGGCTCGGTGACATGCCCTTGTGAAGGTCATGATCGCGTGATTCTCGCTTAGCAACACGGCTGCAATATTCAAGCGCACTTAATATTTTTTATTGTTTTATTTAATTTCTCAATTTTATAGCTTTGTATTTTTTATCTTCATCTACATCTCAATGCATTTTATTTAAATAATTTATTAATATGTATTTGGGTGTTTTCAGCGTAATTTTTGTGGCATATGGCCCAAACTCTGAACCCCATACATTTGTTGATGTGATGAAGATTGCCATCGGGATTGAGAAGCCGACGTCAAGGTCTACATCGGCGATGGCAGAGGGACTGGAGTATGGTCGTATTTTATCAAATACTCCACAAAAGTATGTATGGGTCTTTCGTGGAACGTATTTTAGGATTTCAGTTATCTGAATATATTCCTATGCGTTTTGTGAAAGTAACCCCATTCTTTTATACCGGTTACATAACGTAATAGGATGGTGTTATTTTTCTATTTGACGAAATAATACTTTTTTAATTTTTTTATAATGTCATTCGTCAAAGAATTGAATATCGTTGTGTTTTTTTTTTAACTTATTTTTTATTTTTTACATTTTAAAGCACAATGGTATATCAATCCAATTTATTAATTAACTTCAATATGTATTTCTTTTAATGCAGTATTTTAATCAAATCATTACAATTGTTCAAACTGCATTATTGTTATATAATGACCACGTTATTATTACTCGGTTCGATGTTTCGTTCGTTAAGTTGTTACGCGACGTCATATCGTACGAGTGGATATCAATTAGCGAGGGTAGATATTCCTCAAATACCACTCGTAGTGTCCACTTTAAAGCAACTTAACATCGTACTCGATGAAGGTCAAATATTTAATTTATATTCGCACACATTTTTTTATTATGTATTTGCTACTTAGTGTGCGTAATATTTTTTGTTTTGCATGGGATATATTCGGATAACTTTTGCGTCTAGGAATCCTAAAATCTGATGGATGAAGTGTTTGTGTGCATAATTTTGAAAGTATGTGAGAGTGGAAGAATGAAAGTACTATGGTATCTCTGTGTGGGAAGAATGAAAGAAGTTTTAAGGCGAAGGATGAAATAAGCGAAAGTGAAGGATGAAAGATGTACACGATCATTTCACATTATATAATCATCACACAATATGTATCCTAGATGTATGTATCTGTTTATTTTATTTATGCAATACATTTACGTATTAACTTTACAACGTATCTATTATTATATCTCGCTGTTTAAGTTTGAGGTTTTATATATATGTAGTTGCATATACATTCTGCTTTGTGTCGTTGAATGACCGGCAGATGTATTTTGTGCGTTCCTTTTTCTATAAGGCGCATCCGTTGACTTGTGCTTTTTAGGTCATTAGTTTTATAGGCATTCTGATGTGATCCATCAGATGTAATTTTTTTTGTGTTCCTCTTATGAGGCACGCTAATGACCTATTTAGATTCGTGATCTTTTGAATAGTCACAATCGATTTTTTGCGTCGTTGACGTAAGCACAAGATTCCACGGGCTGGTGCATCTACAGTTATATGTGTCTACTATTTTATAGACACATGCCGATAGCTTCAGTGTAGATAAATAGAATACTTTTAACTTAGTCCCATTGCAAACTGATCGAGTCCTAATAAAGACCGTCAGATTAAATTTAACTTTTACATGTGATCTTTAAAATAGACACTTGAATTTTTTTTGAAACATATTTTTTTAAATTTTTTTATTAATTTAAATTCATTTAACTTTTTATTTCGTGTTCTATATTTAGACACGTAATTATTTACCTTGTTCTTGGGTTACACGAACCCACCGATTTGAAAATCGGTTACTTATTATGCAACCTGATGAGTCATTTGCATTGACCATCAGTTGTGATTTTTTGTTTATAGTGTTCTTTTCAAGACACGTATTTTTTATATAATGTAGTGTATGTATTATTACTTTATTTGTATTTATTATTAACACACTACATTATTTATTTTTTATTTTTGAAAATTATCAGGACTACGGTTTTAATAACCGAGTGGTTTGTAAGCTGATAAATTTTAATATACATTTGTCTATTTATTTAGTCAAATTTATTTACGTATTTTATTACACTATTCACCCTACAACAACACTCCACATGCCATTTCTTTGTCCCGAAGTTATCTTCGGTGCGGGCTGAGATTTCGGTTTCGAAATCTTGGTGGTAATTTATTGTGTAGGATGTTGCATTGTTATAATTAGTGTAATTTATATTGTTCATTTTTTTTTAATTTTAAATTTAACTTTAACCTACTGTTTTTTTTTTTTGTATAACTTATATGACGTAAGTTAGTTATTTTGTTTTGTATACCTAAGTTGAAATGACTTAGATTTAAAGTTTTCCTGTATTATTCTTAAGTTTGTAACTTATAATAAGCACAAAAAAAAATAATTTAACGAATTAAATTATTTTTTTTTTATATAGCGAAAGGGGTTGTGTAACATATTTTTTTATATATTTTAATTAAATACACAAACTTTATCGATATCGATTATCGACCCCTTTCTGCTTCACTAGGTTCCGTGTCTCCTCACTAAACCGGTACGTAGTTATAGATGTATGTTGCATTCTTTTGTCTCCGAAGGTATAAAATCCGAGCGCACACATTAATTTCTCATTCCGAGATAATTTTTAAAATGGTTAAATAGTCTTCAGTATACACCCGTGATGGGTTGGTAAATTCAGTGTGCCCGTGGATCCTTCGGGTTCCACCCCTAGGTCTCACACTATACGAGACAAGTTGTATTTGTGAATTGCCTTCCATGGAGCGTACGTGGACGTCCTGGAATGGATGATAAGATGTGAATTGTCTCGGGATCACACCATCCTGATCGTACATTAAGTTACGTATCATATTTTTTATTATGTAACCTACGACCATCTCATCATAACATTGTAGGAAGCCAGTTCCCTATTTTAATCGTAATTTAACTTTACTCTTTATGTTAATTTAATTTTATAACTTGTGTGTCTTTTTGAATATATGCCTGTAGCCTGTTGCTAAGTGTCTTATTTTACCAACCCACTCCCTGATAGTCTCATTAATCTTTACCCTGAGCCAGCTGGTGAAGTAACAGTAGCCACTGGTCAAAAATTGTTATACTAGGTTGGCCCAATACTAGGTTGGCCCAATACTAGGTTGGCCCAATACTAGGTTGGCCCAATACTAGGTTGGCGCAGGACTAGGTTGGCGCAGGACTAGGTTGGCCCAATACTAGGTTGGCGCAGGACTAGGTTGGCCCAATACTAGGTTGGCGCAGGACTAGGTTGGCGCAGGATTAGGTTGGCCCAATACTAGGTTGGCGCAGGACTAGGTTGGCGCAGGACTAGGTTGGCCCAATACTAGGTTGGCCCAATACTAGGTTGGCCCAATAATAGGTTGGCCCAATACTAGGTTGGCCCAATACTAGGTTGGCCCAATACTAGGTTGGCGCAGGACTAGGTTGGCGCAGGACTAGGTTGGCCCAATACTAGATAGGCGCAGGACTAGGTTGGCCCAATACTAGGTTGGCCAAGGACTAGGTTGGCGCAGGACTAGGTTGGCCCAATACTAGGTTGGCCCAATACTAGGTTGGCCCAATACTAGGTTGGCCAAATACTAGGTTGGCCCAATACTAGGTTGGCGCAGGACTAGGTTGGTCCAATACTAGGTTGGCCCAATACTAGGTTGGCCCAATACTAGATAGGCGCAGGACTAGGTTGGCCCAATACTAGGTTGGCGCAGGACTAGGTTGGCCCAATACTAGGTTGGCGCAGGACTAGGTTGGCGCAGGACTAGGTTGGCCCAATACTAGGTTGGCGCAGGACTAGGTTGGCCCAATACTAGGTTGGCCCAATACTAGGTTGGCGCAGGACTAGGTTGGCGCAGGACTAGGTTGGGCCAATACTAGGTTGGCGCAGGAATAGGTTGGCCCAATACTAGGTTGGCGCAGGAATAGGTTGGCCCAATACTAGGTTGACCCAATACTAGGTTGGCCCAATACTAGGTTGGCGCAGGACTAGGTTGGCGCAGGACTAGGTTGGCCCAATACTAGGTTGGCCAAGGACTAGGTTGGCGCAGGACTAGTTTGGCCCAATACTAGGTTGGCCCAATACTAGGTTGGCCCAATACTAGGTTGGCCCAATACTAGGTTGGCCCAATACTAGGTTGGCCCAATACTAGGTTGGCCCAATACTAGATAGGCGCAGGACTAGGTTGGCCCAATACTAGGTTGGCGCAGGACTAGGTTGGCCCAATACTAGGTTGGCGCAGGACTAGGTTGGCGCAGGACTAGGTTGGCCCAATACTAGGTTGGCCCAATACTAGGTTGGCGCAGGACTAGGTTGGCCCAATACTAGGTTGGCCCAATACTAGGTTGGCCCAATACTAGGTTGGCGCAGGACTAGGTTGGCCCAATACTAGGTTGGCGCAGGACTAGGTTGGTCCAATACTAGGTTGGCCCAATACTAGGTTGGCCCAATACTAGATAGGCGCAGGACTAGGTTGGCCCAATACTAGGTTGGCGCAGGACTAGGTTGGCCCAATACTAGGTTGGCGCAGGACTAGGTTGGCGCAGGACTAGGTTGGCCCAATACTAGGTTGGCCCAATACTAGGTTGGCCCAATACTAGGTTGGCCCAATACTAGGTTGACCCAATACTAGGTTGGCCCAATACTAGGTTGGCCCAATACTAGGTTGGCGCAGGACTAGGTTGGCCCAATACTAGGTTGGCGCAGGACTAGGTCGGCCCAATACTAGGTTGGCCCAATACTAGGTTGGCGCAGGAATAGGTTGGCCCAATACTAGGTTGGCCCAATACTAGGTTGGCGCAGAAATAGGTTGGCCCAATACTAGGTTGGCCCAATACTAGGTTGGCGCAGGAGTACGTTGGCCCAATACTAGGTTGGCCCAATACTAGGTTGGCCCAATACTAGGTTGGCCCAATACTAGGTTTGCGCAGGACTAGGTTGGCGCAGGACTAGGTTGGCCTAATACTAGGTTGGCGCAGGACTAGGTTGGCCCAATACTAGGTTGGCCCAATACTTGATAGGCGCAGGACTAGGTTGGCCCAATACTAGGTTGGCGCAGGACTAGGTTGGCCCAATACTAGGTTGGCGCAGGACTAGGTTGGCGCAGGAATAGGTTGGCCCAATACTAGGTTGGCCTAATACTAGGTTGGCGCAGGACTAGGTTGGCCCAATACTAGGTTGGCGCAGGACTAGGTTGGCCCAATACTAGGTTGGCGCAGGACTAGGTTGGCGCAGGATTAGGTTGGCCCAATACTAGGTTGGCGCAGGACTAGGTTGGCGCAGGACTAGGTTGGCCCAATACTAGGTTTGCCCAATACTAGGTTGGCCCAATACTAGGTTGGCCCAATACTAGGTTGGCGCAGGACTAGGTTGGCCCAATACTAGGTTGGCGCAGGACTAGGTTGGCCCAATACTAGGTTGGCGCAGGACTAGGTTGGCCCAATACTAGGTTGGCGCAGGACTAGGTTGGCCCAATACTAGGTTGGCCCAATACTAGGTTGGCCCAATACTAGGTTGGCCCAATACTAGGTTGGCCCAATACTAGGTTGGCGCAGGACTAGGTTGGCGCAGGACTAGGTTGGCCCAATACTAGGTTTGCCCAATACTAGGTTGGCCCAATACTAGGTTGGCCCAATACTAGTGTAACATATTTTTTTATATATTTTAATTAAATACACAAACTTTATCGATATCGATTATCGACCCCTTTCTGCTTCACTAGGTTCCGTGTCTCCTCACTAAACCGGTACGTAGTTATAGATGTATGTTGCATTCTTTTGTCTCCGAAGGTATAAAATCCGAGCGCACACATTAATTTCTCATTCCGAGATAATTTTTAAAATGGTTAAATAGTCTTCAGTATACACCCGTGATGGGTTGGTAAATTCAGTGTGCCCGTGGATCCTTCGGGTTCCACCCCTAGGTCTCACACTATACGAGACAAGTTGTATTTGTGAATTGCCTTCCATGGAGCGTACGCGGACGTCCTGGAATGGATGATAAGATGTGAATTGTCTCGGGATCACACCATCCTGATCGTACATTAAGTTACGTATCATATTTTTTATTATGTAACCTACGACCATCTCATCATAACATTGTAGGAAGCCAGTTCCCTATTTTAATCGTAATTTAACTTTACTCTTTATGTTAATTTAATTTTATAACTTGTGTGTCTTTTTGAATATATGCCTGTAGCCTGTTGCTAAGTGTCTTATTTTACCAACCCACTCCCTGATAGTCTCATTAATCTTTACCCTGAGCCAGCTGGTGAAGTAACAGTAGCCACTGGCCAAAAATTGTTACAAAATGGCGCCCATCTTCGAGGCTCGGTGACATGCCCTTGTGAAGGTCATGATCGCGTGATTCTCGCTTAGCAACACGGCTGCAATATTCAAGCGCACTTAATATTTTTTATTGTTTTATTTAATTTCTCAATTTTATAGCTTTGTATTTTTTATCTTCATCTACATCTCAATGCATTTTATTTAAATAATTTATTAATATGTATTTGGGTGTTTTCAGCGTAATTTTTGTGGCATATGGCCCAAACTCTGAACCCCATACATTTGTTGATGTGATGAAGATTGCCATCGGGATTGAGAAGCCGACGTCAAGGTCTACATCGGCGATGGCAGAGGGACTGGAGTATGGTCGTATTTTATCAAATACTCCACAAAAGTATGTATGGGTCTTTCGTGGAACGTATTTTAGGATTTCAGTTATCTGAATATATTCCTATGCGTTTTGTGAAAGTAACCCCATTCTTTTATACCGGTTACATAACGTAATAGGATGGTGTTATTTTTCTATTTGACGAAATAATACTTTTTTAATTTTTTTATAATGTCATTCGTCAAAGAATTGAATATCGTTGTGTTTTTTTTTTAACTTATTTTTTATTTTTTACATTTTAAAGCACAATGGTATATCAATCCAATTTATTAATTAACTTCAATATGTATTTCTTTTAATGCAGTATTTTAATCAAATCATTACAATTGTTCAAACTGCATTATTGTTATATAATGACCACGTTATTATTACTCGGTTCGATGTTTCGTTCGTTAAGTTGTTACGCGACGTCATATCGTACGAGTGGATATCAATTAGCGAGGGTAGATATTCCTCAAATACCACTCGTAGTGTCCACTTTAAAGCAACTTAACATCGTACTCGATGAAGGTCAAATATTTAATTTATATTCGCACACATTTTTTTATTATGTATTTGCTACTTAGTGTGCGTAATATTTTTTGTTTTGCATGGGATATATTCGGATAACTTTTGCGTCTAGGAATCCTAAAATCTGATGGATGAAGTGTTTGTGTGCATAATTTTGAAAGTATGTGAGAGTGGAAGAATGAAAGTACTATGGTATCTCTGTGTGGGAAGAATGAAAGAAGTTTTAAGGCGAAGGATGAAATAAGCGAAAGTGAAGGATGAAAGATGTACACGATCATTTCACATTATATAATCATCACACAATATGTATCCTAGATGTATGTATCTGTTTATTTTATTTATGCAATACATTTACGTATTAACTTTACAACGTATCTATTATTATATCTCGCTGTTTAAGTTTGAGGTTTTATATATATGTAGTTGCATATACATTCTGCTTTGTGTCGTTGAATGACCGGCAGATGTATTTTGTGCGTTCCTTTTTCTATAAGGCGCATCCGTTGACTTGTGCTTTTTAGGTCATTAGTTTTATAGGCATTCTGATGTGATCCATCAGATGTAATTTTTTTTGTGTTCCTCTTATGAGGCACGCTAATGACCTATTTAGATTCGTGATCTTTTGAATAGTCACAATCGATTTTTTGCGTCGTTGACGTAAGCACAAGATTCCACGGGCTGGTGCATCTACAGTTATATGTGTCTACTATTTTATAGACACATGCCGATAGCTTCAGTGTAGATAAATAGAATACTTTTAACTTAGTCCCATTGCAAACTGATCGAGTCCTAATAAAGACCGTCAGATTAAATTTAACTTTTACATGTGATCTTTAAAATAGACACTTGAATTTTTTTTGAAACATATTTTTTTAAATTTTTTTATTAATTTAAATTCATTTAACTTTTTATTTCGTGTTCTATATTTAGACACGTAATTATTTACCTTGTTCTTGGGTTACACGAACCCACCGATTTGAAAATCGGTTACTTATTATGCAACCTGATGAGTCATTTGCATTGACCATCAGTTGTGATTTTTTGTTTATAGTGTTCTTTTCAAGACACGTATTTTTTATATAATGTAGTGTATGTATTATTACTTTATTTGTATTTATTATTAACACACTACATTATTTATTTTTTATTTTTGAAAATTATCAGGACTACGGTTTTAATAACCGAGTGGTTTGTAAGCTGATAAATTTTAATATACATTTGTCTATTTATTTAGTCAAATTTATTTACGTATTTTATTACACTATTCACCCTACAACAACACTCCACATGCCATTTCTTTGTCCCGAAGTTATCTTCGGTGCGGGCTGAGATTTCGGTTTCGAAATCTTGGTGGTAATTTATTGTGTAGGATGTTGCATTGTTATAATTAGTGTAATTTATATTGTTCATTTTTTTTTAATTTTAAATTTAACTTTAACCTACTGTTTTTTTTTTTTGTATAACTTATATGACGTAAGTTAGTTATTTTGTTTTGTATACCTAAGTTGAAATGACTTAGATTTAAAGTTTTCCTGTATTATTCTTAAGTTTGTAACTTATAATAAGCACAAAAAAAAATAATTTAACGAATTAAATTATTTTTTTTTTATATAGCGAAAGGGGTTGTGTAACATATTTTTTTATATATTTTAATTAAATACACAAACTTTATCGATATCGATTATCGACCCCTTTCTGCTTCACTAGGTTCCGTGTCTCCTCACTAAACCGGTACGTAGTTATAGATGTATGTTGCATTCTTTTGTCTCCGAAGGTATAAAATCCGAGCGCACACATTAATTTCTCATTCCGAGATAATTTTTAAAATGGTTAAATAGTCTTCAGTATACACCCGTGATGGGTTGGTAAATTCAGTGTGCCCGTGGATCCTTCGGGTTCCACCCCTAGGTCTCACACTATACGAGACAAGTTGTATTTGTGAATTGCCTTCCATGGAGCGTACGTGGACGTCCTGGAATGGATGATAAGATGTGAATTGTCTCGGGATCACACCATCCTGATCGTACATTAAGTTACGTATCATATTTTTTATTATGTAACCTACGACCATCTCATCATAACATTGTAGGAAGCCAGTTCCCTATTTTAATCGTAATTTAACTTTACTCTTTATGTTAATTTAATTTTATAACTTGTGTGTCTTTTTGAATATATGCCTGTAGCCTGTTGCTAAGTGTCTTATTTTACCAACCCACTCCCTGATAGTCTCATTAATCTTTACCCTGAGCCAGCTGGTGAAGTAACAGTAGCCACTGGTCAAAAATTGTTATACTAGGTTGGCCCAATACTAGGTTGGCCCAATACTAGGTTGGCCCAATACTAGGTTGGCCCAATACTAGGTTGGCGCAGGACTAGGTTGGCCCAATACTAGGTTGGCGCAGGACTAGGTTGGCGCAGGACTAGGTTGGCCCAATACTAGGTTGGCCCAATACTAGGTTGGCGCAGGACTAGGTTGGCCCAATACTAGGTTGGCCCAATACTAGGTTGGTCCAATACTAGGTTGGCCAAATACTAGGTTGGCCCAATACTAGGTTGGCGCAGGACTAGGTTGGTCCAATACTAGGTTGGCCCAATACTAGGTTGGCCCAATACTAGATAGGCGCAGGACTAGGTTGGCTCAATACTAGGTTGGCGCAGGACTAGGTTGGCGCAGGACTAGGTTGGCGCAGGACTAGGTTGGCCCAATACTAGGTTGGCGCAGGACTAGGTTGGCCCAATACTAGGTTGGCGCAGGACTAGGTTGGCCCAATACTAGGTTTGCCCAATACTAGGTTGGCCCAATACTAGGTTGGCCCAATACTAGGTTGGCCCAATACTAGGTTGGCCCAATACTAGGTTGGCCCAATACTAGGTTGGCCCAATACTAGGTTGGCCCAATACTAGGTTGGCCCAATACTAGGTTGGCCCAATACTAGGTTGGCCCAATACTAGGTTGGCCCAATACTAGATAGGCGCAGGACTAGGTTGGCCCAATACTAGGTTGGCGCAGGACTAGGTTGGCCCAATACTAGGTTGGCCCAATACTAGGTTGGCGCAGGACTAGGTTGGCCCAATACTAGGTTGGCCCAATACTAGGTTGGCCCAATACTAGGTTGGCCCAATACTAGGTTGGCCCAATACTAGGTTGGCCAAATACTAGGTTGGCCCAATACTAGGTTGGCGCAGGACTAGGTTGGTCCAATACTAGGTTGGCCCAATACTAGGTTGGCCCAATACTAGATAGGCGCAGGACTAGGTTGGCCCAATACTAGGTTGGCGCAGGACTAGGTTGGCCCAATACTAGGTTGGCGCAGGACTAGGTTGGCGCAGGACTAGGTTGGCCCAATACTAGGTTGGCCCAATACTAGGTTGGCGCAGGACTAGGTTGGCCCAATACTAGGTTGGCCCAATACTAGGTTGACCCAATACTAGGTTGGCCCAATACTAGGTTGGCCCAATACTAGGTTGGCGCAGGACTAGGTTGGCCCAATACTAGGTTGGCGCAGGACTAGGTCGGCCCAATACTAGGTTGGCCCAATACTAGGTTGGCGCAGGAATAGGTTGGCCCAATACTAGGTTGGCCCAATACTAGGTTGGCGCAGAAATAGGTTGGCCCAATACTAGGTTGGCCCAATACTAGGTTGGCGCAGGAGTACGTTGGCCCAATACTAGGTTGGCCCAATACTAGGTTGGCCCAATACTAGGTTGGCCCAATACTAGGTTGGCCCAATACTAGGTTGGCCCAATACTAGGTTTGCGCAGGACTAGGTTGGCGCAGGACTAGGTTGGCCTAATACTAGGTTGGCGCAGGACTAGGTTGGCCCAATACTAGGTTGGCCCAATACTTGATAGGCGCAGGACTAGGTTGGCCCAATACTAGGTTGGCGCAGGACTAGGTTGGCCCAATACTAGGTTGGCGCAGGACTAGGTTGGCGCAGGAATAGGTTGGCCCAATACTAGGTTGGCCTAATACTAGGTTGGCGCAGGACTAGGTTGGCCCAATACTAGGTTGGCGCTGGACTAGGTTGGCCCAATACTAGGTTGGCGCAGGACTAGGTTGGCGCAGGATTAGGTTGGCCCAATACTAGGTTGGCGCAGGACTAGGTTGGCGCAGGACTAGGTTGGCCCAATACTAGGTTTGCCCAATACTAGGTTGGCCCAATACTAGGTTGGCCCAATACTAGGTTGGCGCAGGACTAGGTTGGCCCAATACTAGGTTGGCGCAGGACTAGGTTGGCCCAATACTAGGTTGGCGCAGGACTAGGTTGGCCCAATACTAGGTTGGCGCAGGACTAGGTTGGCCCAATACTAGGTTGGCCCAATACTAGGTTGGCCCAATACTAGGTTGGCCCAATACTAGGTTGGCGCAGGACTAGGTTGGCGCAGGACTAGGTTGGCCCAATACTAGGTTTGCCCAATACTAGGTTGGCCCAATACTAGGTTGGCCCAATACTAGTGTAACATATTTTTTTATATATTTTAATTAAATACACAAACTTTATCGATATCGATTATCGACCCCTTTCTGCTTCACTAGGTTCCGTGTCTCCTCACTAAACCGGTACGTAGTTATAGATGTATGTTGCATTCTTTTGTCTCCGAAGGTATAAAATCCAAGCGCACACATTAATTTCTCATTCCGAGATAATTTTTAAAATGGTTAAATAGTCTTCAGTATACACCCGTGATGGGTTGGTAAATTCAGTGTGCCCGTGGATCCTTCGGGTTCCACCCCTAGGTCTCACACTATACGAGACAAGTTGTATTTGTGAATTGCCTTCCATGGAGCGTACGCGGACGTCCTGGAATGGATGATAAGATGTGAATTGTCTCGGGATCACACCATCCTGATCGTACATTAAGTTACGTATCATATTTTTTATTATGTAACCTACGACCATCTCATCATAACATTGTAGGAAGCCAGTTCCCTATTTTAATCGTAATTTAACTTTACTCTTTATGTTAATTTAATTTTATAACTTGTGTGTCTTTTTGAATATATGCCTGTAGCCTGTTGCTAAGTGTCTTATTTTACCAACCCACTCCCTGATAGTCTCATTAATCTTTACCCTGAGCCAGCTGGTGAAGTAACAGTAGCCACTGGCCAAAAATTGTTACAAAATGGCGCCCATCTTCGAGGCTCGGTGACATGCCCTTGTGAAGGTCATGATCGCGTGATTCTCGCTTAGCAACACGGCTGCAATATTCAAGCGCACTTAATATTTTTTATTGTTTTATTTAATTTCTCAATTTTATAGCTTTGTATTTTTTATCTTCATCTACATCTCAATGCATTTTATTTAAATAATTTATTAATATGTATTTGGGTGTTTTCAGCGTAATTTTTGTGGCATATGGCCCAAACTCTGAACCCCATACATTTGTTGATGTGATGAAGATTGCCATCGGGATTGAGAAGCCGACGTCAAGGTCTACATCGGCGATGGCAGAGGGACTGGAGTATGGTCGTATTTTATCAAATACTCCACAAAAGTATGTATGGGTCTTTCGTGGAACGTATTTTAGGATTTCAGTTATCTGAATATATTCCTATGCGTTTTGTGAAAGTAACCCCATTCTTTTATACCGGTTACATAACGTAATAGGATGGTGTTATTTTTCTATTTGACGAAATAATACTTTTTTAATTTTTTTATAATGTCATTCGTCAAAGAATTGAATATCGTTGTGTTTTTTTTTTAACTTATTTTTTATTTTTTACATTTTAAAGCACAATGGTATATCAATCCAATTTATTAATTAACTTCAATATGTATTTCTTTTAATGCAGTATTTTAATCAAATCATTACAATTGTTCAAACTGCATTATTGTTATATAATGACCACGTTATTATTACTCG
The DNA here is from genome assembly GCA_030269945.2 of Trilocha varians. Lineage (NCBI taxonomy): Eukaryota > Metazoa > Arthropoda > Insecta > Lepidoptera > Bombycidae > Trilocha > Trilocha varians. The sequence continues at coordinate 5,331,328 of AP028259.1, forward strand.
GTTCGATGTTTCGTTCGTTAAGTTGTTACGCGACGTCATATCGTACGAGTGGATATCAATTAGCGAGGGTAGATATTCCTCAAATACCACTCGTAGTGTCCACTTTAAAGCAACTTAACATCGTACTCGATGAAGGTCAAATATTTAATTTATATTCGCACACATTTTTTTATTATGTATTTGCTACTTAGTGTGCGTAATATTTTTTGTTTTGCATGGGATATATTCGGATAACTTTTGCGTCTAGGAATCCTAAAATCTGATGGATGAAGTGTTTGTGTGCATAATTTTGAAAGTATGTGAGAGTGGAAGAATGAAAGTACTATGGTATCTCTGTGTGGGAAGAATGAAAGAAGTTTTAAGGCGAAGGATGAAATAAGCGAAAGTGAAGGATGAAAGATGTACACGATCATTTCACATTATATAATCATCACACAATATGTATCCTAGATGTATGTATCTGTTTATTTTATTTATGCAATACATTTACGTATTAACTTTACAACGTATCTATTATTATATCTCGCTGTTTAAGTTTGAGGTTTTATATATATGTAGTTGCATATACATTCTGCTTTGTGTCGTTGAATGACCGGCAGATGTATTTTGTGCGTTCCTTTTTCTATAAGGCGCATCCGTTGACTTGTGCTTTTTAGGTCATTAGTTTTATAGGCATTCTGATGTGATCCATCAGATGTAATTTTTTTTGTGTTCCTCTTATGAGGCACGCTAATGACCTATTTAGATTCGTGATCTTTTGAATAGTCACAATCGATTTTTTGCGTCGTTGACGTAAGCACAAGATTCCACGGGCTGGTGCATCTACAGTTATATGTGTCTACTATTTTATAGACACATGCCGATAGCTTCAGTGTAGATAAATAGAATACTTTTAACTTAGTCCCATTGCAAACTGATCGAGTCCTAATAAAGACCGTCAGATTAAATTTAACTTTTACATGTGATCTTTAAAATAGACACTTGAATTTTTTTGAAACATATTTTTTTAAATTTTTTTATTAATTTAAATTCATTTAACTTTTTATTTCGTGTTCTATATTTAGACACGTAATTATTTACCTTGTTCTTGGGTTACACGAACCCACCGATTTGAAAATCGGTTACTTATTATGCAACCTGATGAGTCATTTGCATTGACCATCAGTTGTGATTTTTTGTTTATAGTGTTCTTTTCAAGACACGTATTTTTTATATAATGTAGTGTATGTATTATTACTTTATTTGTATTTATTATTAACACACTACATTATTTATTTTTTATTTTTGAAAATTATCAGGACTACGGTTTTAATAACCGAGTGGTTTGTAAGCTGATAAATTTTAATATACATTTGTCTATTTATTTAGTCAAATTTATTTACGTATTTTATTACACTATTCACCCTACAACAACACTCCACATGCCATTTCTTTGTCCCGAAGTTATCTTCGGTGCGGGCTGAGATTTCGGTTTCGAAATCTTGGTGGTAATTTATTGTGTAGGATGTTGCATTGTTATAATTAGTGTAATTTATATTGTTCATTTTTTTTTAATTTTAAATTTAACTTTAACCTACTGTTTTTTTTTTTGTATAACTTATATGACGTAAGTTAGTTATTTTGTTTTGTATACCTAAGTTGAAATGACTTAGATTTAAAGTTTTCCTGTATTATTCTTAAGTTTGTAACTTATAATAAGCACAAAAAAAAATAATTTAACGAATTAAATTATTTTTTTTTTATATAGCGAAAGGGGTTGTGTAACATATTTTTTTATATATTTTAATTAAATACACAAACTTTATCGATATCGATTATCGACCCCTTTCTGCTTCACTAGGTTCCGTGTCTCCTCACTAAACCGGTACGTAGTTATAGATGTATGTTGCATTCTTTTGTCTCCGAAGGTATAAAATCCGAGCGCACACATTAATTTCTCATTCCGAGATAATTTTTAAAATGGTTAAATAGTCTTCAGTATACACCCGTGATGGGTTGGTAAATTCAGTGTGCCCGTGGATCCTTCGGGTTCCACCCCTAGGTCTCACACTATACGAGACAAGTTGTATTTGTGAATTGCCTTCCATGGAGCGTACGTGGACGTCCTGGAATGGATGATAAGATGTGAATTGTCTCGGGATCACACCATCCTGATCGTACATTAAGTTACGTATCATATTTTTTATTATGTAACCTACGACCATCTCATCATAACATTGTAGGAAGCCAGTTCCCTATTTTAATCGTAATTTAACTTTACTCTTTATGTTAATTTAATTTTATAACTTGTGTGTCTTTTTGAATATATGCCTGTAGCCTGTTGCTAAGTGTCTTATTTTACCAACCCACTCCCTGATAGTCTCATTAATCTTTACCCTGAGCCAGCTGGTGAAGTAACAGTAGCCACTGGTCAAAAATTGTTATACTAGGTTGGCCCAATACTAGGTTGGCCCAATACTAGGTTGGCCCAATACTAGGTTGGCCCAATACTAGGTTGGCGCAGGACTAGGTTGGCCCAATACTAGGTTGGCGCAGGACTAGGTTGGCGCAGGACTAGGTTGGCCCAATACTAGGTTGGCCCAATACTAGGTTGGCGCAGGACTAGGTTGGCCCAATACTAGGTTGGCCCAATACTAGGTTGGTCCAATACTAGGTTGGCCAAATACTAGGTTGGCCCAATACTAGGTTGGCGCAGGACTAGGTTGGTCCAATACTAGGTTGGCCCAATACTAGGTTGGCCCAATACTAGATAGGCGCAGGACTAGGTTGGCTCAATACTAGGTTGGCGCAGGACTAGGTTGGCGCAGGACTAGGTTGGCGCAGGACTAGGTTGGCCCAATACTAGGTTGGCGCAGGACTAGGTTGGCCCAATACTAGGTTGGCGCAGGACTAGGTTGGCCCAATACTAGGTTGGCGCAGGACTAGGTTGGCCCAATACTAGGTTTGCCCAATACTAGGTTGGCCCAATACTAGGTTGGCCCAATACTAGGTTGGCGCAGGACTAGGTTGGCCCAATACTAGGTTTGCCCAATACTAGGTTGGCCCAATACTAGGTTGGCCCAATACTAGGTTGGCCCAATACTAGGTTGGCCCAATACTAGGTTGGCCCAATACTAGGTTGGCCCAATACTAGGTTGGCCCAATACTAGGTTGGCCCAATACTAGGTTGGCCCAATACTAGGTTGGCCCAATACTAGGTTGGCCCAATACTAGATAGGCGCAGGACTAGGTTGGCCCAATACTAGGTTGGCGCAGGACTAGGTTGGCCCAATACTAGGTTGGCCCAATACTAGGTTGGCGCAGGACTAGGTTGGCCCAATACTAGGTTGGCCCAATACTAGGTTGGCCCAATACTAGGTTGGCCCAATACTAGGTTGGCCCAATACTAGGTTGGCCAAATACTAGGTTGGCCCAATACTAGGTTGGCGCAGGACTAGGTTGGTCCAATACTAGGTTGGCCCAATACTAGGTTGGCCCAATACTAGATAGGCGCAGGACTAGGTTGGCCCAATACTAGGTTGGCGCAGGACTAGGTTGGCCCAATACTAGGTTGGCGCAGGACTAGGTTGGCGCAGGACTAGGTTGGCCCAATACTAGGTTGGCCCAATACTAGGTTGGCGCAGGACTAGGTTGGCCCAATACTAGGTTGGCCCAATACTAGGTTGACCCAATACTAGGTTGGCCCAATACTAGGTTGGCCCAATACTAGGTTGGCGCAGGACTAGGTTGGCCCAATACTAGGTTGGCGCAGGACTAGGTCGGCCCAATACTAGGTTGGCCCAATACTAGGTTGGCGCAGGAATAGGTTGGCCCAATACTAGGTTGGCCCAATACTAGGTTGGCGCAGAAATAGGTTGGCCCAATACTAGGTTGGCCCAATACTAGGTTGGCGCAGGAGTACGTTGGCCCAATACTAGGTTGGCCCAATACTAGGTTGGCCCAATACTAGGTTGGCCCAATACTAGGTTTGCGCAGGACTAGGTTGGCGCAGGACTAGGTTGGCCTAATACTAGGTTGGCGCAGGACTAGGTTGGCCCAATACTAGGTTGGCCCAATACTTGATAGGCGCAGGACTAGGTTGGCCCAATACTAGGTTGGCGCAGGACTAGGTTGGCCCAATACTAGGTTGGCGCAGGACTAGGTTGGCCCAATACTAGGTTGGCGCAGGACTAGGTTGGCGCAGGATTAGGTTGGCCCAATACTAGGTTGGCGCAGGACTAGGTTGGCGCAGGACTAGGTTGGCCCAATACTAGGTTTGCCCAATACTAGGTTGGCCCAATACTAGGTTGGCCCAATACTAGGTTGGCGCAGGACTAGGTTGGCCCAATACTAGGTTGGCGCAGGACTAGGTTGGCCCAATACTAGGTTGGCGCAGGACTAGGTTGGCCCAATACTAGGTTGGCGCAGGACTAGGTTGGCCCAATACTAGGTTGGCCCAATACTAGGTTGGCCCAATACTAGGTTGGCCCAATACTAGGTTGGCGCAGGACTAGGTTGGCGCAGGACTAGGTTGGCCCAATACTAGGTTTGCCCAATACTAGGTTGGCCCAATACTAGGTTGGCCCAATACTAGTGTAACATATTTTTTTATATATTTTAATTAAATACACAAACTTTATCGATATCGATTATCGACCCCTTTCTGCTTCACTAGGTTCCGTGTCTCCTCACTAAACCGGTACGTAGTTATAGATGTATGTTGCATTCTTTTGTCTCCGAAGGTATAAAATCCAAGCGCACACATTAATTTCTCATTCCGAGATAATTTTTAAAATGGTTAAATAGTCTTCAGTATACACCCGTGATGGGTTGGTAAATTCAGTGTGCCCGTGGATCCTTCGGGTTCCACCCCTAGGTCTCACACTATACGAGACAAGTTGTATTTGTGAATTGCCTTCCATGGAGCGTACGCGGACGTCCTGGAATGGATGATAAGATGTGAATTGTCTCGGGATCACACCATCCTGATCGTACATTAAGTTACGTATCATATTTTTTATTATGTAACCTACGACCATCTCATCATAACATTGTAGGAAGCCAGTTCCCTATTTTAATCGTAATTTAACTTTACTCTTTATGTTAATTTAATTTTATAACTTGTGTGTCTTTTTGAATATATGCCTGTAGCCTGTTGCTAAGTGTCTTATTTTACCAACCCACTCCCTGATAGTCTCATTAATCTTTACCCTGAGCCAGCTGGTGAAGTAACAGTAGCCACTGGCCAAAAATTGTTACAAAATGGCGCCCATCTTCGAGGCTCGGTGACATGCCCTTGTGAAGGTCATGATCGCGTGATTCTCGCTTAGCAACACGGCTGCAATATTCAAGCGCACTTAATATTTTTTATTGTTTTATTTAATTTCTCAATTTTATAGCTTTGTATTTTTTATCTTCATCTACATCTCAATGCATTTTATTTAAATAATTTATTAATATGTATTTGGGTGTTTTCAGCGTAATTTTTGTGGCATATGGCCCAAACTCTGAACCCCATACATTTGTTGATGTGATGAAGATTGCCATCGGGATTGAGAAGCCGACGTCAAGGTCTACATCGGCGATGGCAGAGGGACTGGAGTATGGTCGTATTTTATCAAATACTCCACAAAAGTATGTATGGGTCTTTCGTGGAACGTATTTTAGGATTTCAGTTATCTGAATATATTCCTATGCGTTTTGTGAAAGTAACCCCATTCTTTTATACCGGTTACATAACGTAATAGGATGGTGTTATTTTTCTATTTGACGAAATAATACTTTTTTAATTTTTTTATAATGTCATTCGTCAAAGAATTGAATATCGTTGTGTTTTTTTTTTAACTTATTTTTTATTTTTTACATTTTAAAGCACAATGGTATATCAATCCAATTTATTAATTAACTTCAATATGTATTTCTTTTAATGCAGTATTTTAATCAAATCATTACAATTGTTCAAACTGCATTATTGTTATATAATGACCACGTTATTATTACTCGGTTCGATGTTTCGTTCGTTAAGTTGTTACGCGACGTCATATCGTACGAGTGGATATCAATTAGCGAGGGTAGATATTCCTCAAATACCACTCGTAGTGTCCACTTTAAAGCAACTTAACATCGTACTCGATGAAGGTCAAATATTTAATTTATATTCGCACACATTTTTTTATTATGTATTTGCTACTTAGTGTGCGTAATATTTTTTGTTTTGCATGGGATATATTCGGATAACTTTTGCGTCTAGGAATCCTAAAATCTGATGGATGAAGTGTTTGTGTGCATAATTTTGAAAGTATGTGAGAGTGGAAGAATGAAAGTACTATGGTATCTCTGTGTGGGAAGAATGAAAGAAGTTTTAAGGCGAAGGATGAAATAAGCGAAAGTGAAGGATGAAAGATGTACACGATCATTTCACATTATATAATCATCACACAATATGTATCCTAGATGTATGTATCTGTTTATTTTATTTATGCAATACATTTACGTATTAACTTTACAACGTATCTATTATTATATCTCGCTGTTTAAGTTTGAGGTTTTATATATATGTAGTTGCATATACATTCTGCTTTGTGTCGTTGAATGACCGGCAGATGTATTTTGTGCGTTCCTTTTTCTATAAGGCGCATCCGTTGACTTGTGCTTTTTAGGTCATTAGTTTTATAGGCATTCTGATGTGATCCATCAGATGTAATTTTTTTTGTGTTCCTCTTATGAGGCACGCTAATGACCTATTTAGATTCGTGATCTTTTGAATAGTCACAATCGATTTTTTGCGTCGTTGACGTAAGCACAAGATTCCACGGGCTGGTGCATCTACAGTTATATGTGTCTACTATTTTATAGACACATGCCGATAGCTTCAGTGTAGATAAATAGAATACTTTTAACTTAGTCCCATTGCAAACTGATCGAGTCCTAATAAAGACCGTCAGATTAAATTTAACTTTTACATGTGATCTTTAAAATAGACACTTGAATTTTTTTTGAAACATATTTTTTTAAATTTTTTTATTAATTTAAATTCATTTAACTTTTTATTTCGTGTTCTATATTTAGACACGTAATTATTTACCTTGTTCTTGGGTTACACGAACCCACCGATTTGAAAATCGGTTACTTATTATGCAACCTGATGAGTCATTTGCATTGACCATCAGTTGTGATTTTTTGTTTATAGTGTTCTTTTCAAGACACGTATTTTTTATATAATGTAGTGTATGTATTATTACTTTATTTGTATTTATTATTAACACACTACATTATTTATTTTTTATTTTTGAAAATTATCAGGACTACGGTTTTAATAACCGAGTGGTTTGTAAGCTGATAAATTTTAATATACATTTGTCTATTTATTTAGTCAAATTTATTTACGTATTTTATTACACTATTCACCCTACAACAACACTCCACATGCCATTTCTTTGTCCCGAAGTTATCTTCGGTGCGGGCTGAGATTTCGGTTTCGAAATCTTGGTGGTAATTTATTGTGTAGGATGTTGCATTGTTATAATTAGTGTAATTTATATTGTTCATTTTTTTTTAATTTTTAATTTAACTTTAACCTACTGTTTTTTTTTTTTGTATAACTTATATGACGTAAGTTAGTTATTTTGTTTTGTATACCTAAGTTGAAATGACTTAGATTTAAAGTTTTCCTGTATTATTCTTAAGTTTGTAACTTATAATAAGCACAAAAAAAAATAATTTAACGAATTAAATTATTTTTTTTTTTATATAGCGAAAGGTGTTGTGTAACATATTTTTTTATATATTTTAATTAAATACACAAACTTTATCGATATCGATTATCGACCCCTTTCTGCTTCACTAGGTTCCGTGTCTCCTCACTAAACCGGTACGTAGTTATAGATGTATGTTGCATTCTTTTGTCTCCGAAGGTATAAAATCCGAGCGCACACATTAATTTCTCATTCCGAGATAATTTTTAAAATGGTTAAATAGTCTTCAGTATACACCCGTGATGGGTTGGTAAATTCAGTGTGCCCGTGGATCCTTCGGGTTCCACCCCTAGGTCTCACACTATACGAGACAAGTTGTATTTGTGAATTGCCTTCCATGGAGCGTACGTGGACGTCCTGGAATGGATGATAAGATGTGAATTGTCTCGGGATCACACCATCCTGATCGTACATTAAGTTACGTATCATATTTTTTATTATGTAACCTACGACCATCTCATCATAACATTGTAGGAAGCCAGTTCCCTATTTTAATCGTAATTTAACTTTACTCTTTATGTTAATTTAATTTTATAACTTGTGTGTCTTTTTGAATATATGCCTGTAGCCTGTTGCTAAGTGTCTTATTTTACCAACCCACTCCCTGATAGTCTCATTAATCTTTACCCTGAGCCAGCTGGTGAAGTAACAGTAGCCACTGGTCAAAAATTGTTATACTAGGTTGGCCCAATACTAGGTTGGCCCAATACTAGGTTGGCCCAATACTAGGTTGGCCCAATACTAGGTTGGCGCAGGACTAGGTTGGCCCAATACTAGGTTGGCGCAGGACTAGGTTGGCGCAGGACTAGGTTGGCCCAATACTAGGTTGGCCCAATACTAGGTTGGCGCAGGACTAGGTTGGCCCAATACTAGGTTGGCCCAATACTAGGTTGGCGCAGGACTAGGTTGGCGCAGGACTAGGTTGGCCCAATACTAGGTTGGCGCAGGACTAGGTTGGCCCAATACTAGGTTGGCCCAATACTAGGTTTGCCCAATACTAGGTTGGCCCAATACTAGGTTGGCGCAGGATTAGGTTGGCGCAGGACTAGGTTGGCGCAGGAATAGGTTGGCCCAATACTAGGTTGGCCCAATACTAGGTTGGCGCAGGAATAGGTTGGCCCAATACTAGGTTGGCCCAATACTAGGTTGGCGCAGGAGTAGGTTGGCCCAATACTAGGTTGACCCAATACTAGGTTGGCCCAATACTAGGTTGGCCCAATACTAGGTTGGCCCAATACTAGGTTGGCGCAGGACTAGGTTGGCCCAATACTAGGTTGGCGCAGGACTAGGTTGGCCCAATACTAGGTTGGCCCAATACTAGGTTGGCCCAATACTAGGTTGGCCCAATACTAGGTTGGCGCAGGACTAGGTTGGCCCAATACTAGATAGGCGCAGGACTAGGTTGGCCCAATACTAGGTTGGCCAAGGACTAGGTTGGCGCAGGACTAGTTTGGCCCAATACTAGGTTGGCGCTGGACTAGGTTGGCCCAATACTAGATAGGCGCAGGACTAGGTTGGCCCAATACCAGGTTGGCCAAGGACTAGGTTGGCGCAGGACTAGTTTGGCCCAATACTAGGTTGGCGCCGGACTAGGTTGGCGCAGGACTAGGTTGGCTCAATACTAGGTTGGCCCAATACTAGGTTGGCCCAATACTAGGTTGGCGCAGGAATAGGTTGGCCCAATACTAGGTTGGCCCAATACTAGGTTGGCTCATGACTAGGTTGGCCCAATACTAGGTTGGCGCAGGACTAGGTTGGCGCAGGACTAGGTTGGCCCAATACTAGGTTGGCGCAGGACTAGGTTGGCCCAATACTAGGTTGGCGCAGGACTAGGTTGGCCCAATACTAGGTTGGCGCAGGACTAGGTTGGCCCAATACTAGGTTGGCCCAATACTAGGTTGGCCCAATACTAGGTTGGCCCAATACTAGGTTGGCCCAATACTAGGTTGGCGCAGGACTAGGTTGGCCCAATACTAGGTTGGCCCAATACTAGGTTGGCGCAGGAATAGGTTGGCGCAGGACTAGGTTGGCCCAATACTAGGTTGGCCCAATACTAGGTTGGCGCAGGACTAGGTTGGCCCAATACTAGGTTGGCCCAATACTAGGTTGGCGCAGGACTAGGTTGGCGCAGGACTAGGTTGGCCCAATACTAGGTTGGCGCAGGACTAGGTTGGCCCAATACTAGGTTGGCCCAATACTAGGTTGGCGCAGGACTAGGTTGGCCCAATACTAGGTTGGCGCAGGATTAGGTTGGCGCAGGACTAGGTTGGCCCAATACTAGGTTGGCCCAATACTAGGTTGGCCCAATACTAGGTTTGCGCAGGACTAGGTTGGCCCAATACTAGGTTGGCGCAGGAATAGGTTGGCCCAATACTAGGTTGGCCCAATACTAGGTTGGCGCAGGACTAGGTTGGCCCAATACTAGGTTGGCCCAATACTAGGTTGGCCCAATACTAGGTTGGCCCAATACTAGGTTGGCCCAAAACTAGGTTGGCGCAAGACTAGACAAATTCGGAGGATTTAAATAAGGAAAGTCGAAAAGTGGGATTGTGATACTGATAAAACAAGGCAATGAACAGGACACAAATGGACAGAATAGAGGAAATAATTTATTTAATGAAATCGGATATTGTTCATTTCGGACAGGTCCTGTCCCTAGCGGTTTTTCGAGGAAAGAACTAGGAATACGTAAATTGGCAACGCTAGGAAGAGATAGTGGAATCTCAAGATATAGTGAAGAACAAAAATGTTAAAATGAGAAAATGAGAAGTCTTCGAAGGCTGTATTCTTCCAATTCTCTCATCTGAATGTCAAACTCCAAACCTCATCAAATTACACATCAAAAATGTTATCAGGCTGGCAGAATGCTATAACGGTAAAGAAACTTCAAGGGGTGGACTGACATACTATCAGATGATTCAATAAATGAAGCAAACTATATGAACTCGTACACCGGACAGAAGAGGAAAAGAGGTAGGCCTTTACTATGGTGGGAATACAAAATAACAGGGATATTATAATGAAGAAACGGCTAAAGACAGTTAGGAGTGGAGTGTAGGAGGCTTTTGGGCACGTAACGTTTTTATGGCTTTCAGCTATGGTGCTACGAGGCTATAGTATCGAGGAGTGCAATTCAACCATGGCTTTTTGTATGGACACTTAAATACTACGTTGCTTGATTTTTAGTTGGTTGTTTTGGTCTCCTTTTATTATTACTTTTTTCCCTCATCTTTTAGTAATGGTTACAATCAATCAGATTTACAGAGAGTTAAACAAGCGCGAGGACTCGCTTAGTTACAGGATGGCCGAGCTGTAAGGTGACTTTTCTCTAATTCCATTTAATTGTTTGTAGAAGCGGATATTACGTCGATTTAAAGGAAAGATGAAGAAGAAGGATTCCGGTTGTGATGAATCATTTTATAAGACTGTGAAATACTAGTGGCGCCATCTGATTTACTTTTCAAGAAATTATAAAAAGCGTGTGAACTATCGTTTAAATACAGTAACTGAAGGTCAACGTGGCAAAGACTCAGGCGATTTCCGTGGGCGGCTTGTGCAACCCGCCTGCGCTGACGCTGAACGGCGAGCAGATCGATTGGACGTCGCAGGCGAAGTACCTCGGCGTAACCATCGACCGCCGTCTCAGCATGGGCCCCCACGTGAACAACGTCGTCGGACAGGCGCGCGCGCCGCGCAGCCTCCTCCGTCCCGTGTTCGAGTCCGCAATTCCGATCCGCGCGAAGCTCGGCGTGTACAAGTTGTACGTGCGCTCGCGGCTCACTTATGCTGCCCCGGCCTGGTTTCAGCTAGCCAGCGAACCACGTCGGCAACGCCTCCACTCGCAGCAGTCGCAAGCGTTGCGTACAATTGTCGGCGCAACACGCTTCGTGCGGAACGACGTCATCCTGCGAGACTTGCGCATGGAGACCCTGGACGACTTCGTTCGACGCCTGAGCTCCAACATGTTCGCGCGAGCCGATGGAGCGCAATCTCACCACCTTCGTGGGATAGCGCCATACCGTCGACCAGCTGCGGACATGAGGGAACTGCCACGTGACCTTCTTCTCCAGTAAGAAGAATACGACGCTCCTCACCGCTGGCGGACGGATGCCCGCCGGGACGCTTTTTGTCTCGGTGGGTTCGACCTCGCCGAGCGGTGGGTTGCAGCACTCACCGGACTGACAACCCCTGGAGTGACCAGCTGATCGCCCGCCGGCGTGCCTTCCTGCGGGCTCGATCGCATCACTTCGTGGGGCCCCCCACCTCTACGTCGAGGAGACACCACCACCTGGCCGAGAGGCCTCTCCCCGTCCCCGGCTGCTGTTGCAGTCGGCGAGTGAAACCACCGCAACAGACCATCGTCTGGTCCGGTTACCTCGGGGCCACCCACCGGCCCAAGAGAAGACCCGAATAGTTTAAATACAGTAGTCGACGTGATTTCCAAGTGAACAGAGTTGGAAGTAATTGTGACTAAGTTTTGGAGGATGATTACACTGATTTTGGAGAATAATTATACTGTTTTTGGAAGATGAATAAACTGTTATTGTGAACCAAGGAGTTTTCATTGTTTCTGAACTGAACCCATTAATAAAAATATTATAAAGGCGAAAGTTTGTAAGTATGGATGGATGTTTGTTACTCTTTCACGTAAAAACTACTGAATGGATTTGAATGAAACTTTACCACAATATAGCTTATACATCAAAATAACACATAGGCTATAATTTTTGATGAAAACTCAACTGTAAAGTGATGTTTACATTTTGGTATATTTATATTTTTTCTTTTTTCGTCGCCTCAGTGCTTGTTTGGCTTATCTGACATTGTTTACGAAAATGACTTTTTAATGCAGTATTATAAAGAATTAAATTTCCATTCTATTGGTAAAATATTTTTTTAAAATATTCAATTCTAAAATAATATAAATCTCATTAGTTTTTTACTCAACACGGCACTTAACGAAAATTCCGTGCTTGTTTGCTGTATCGGTATTTTTTTTAAATTTCAGTGCTTGTTTACTGTATCACAACTCAATTGACCAATCACAGCCGGCGTTGCGCCGTATCCGCCATTTTGTAAGATGTCACAGTAGTGGGAAACACAGTGAGATTCGCTTGAAATCGCAATAAAAAATGAGAAATAGTTTATTAAATTATGTTCTTTTTTCATAAATTTGATTGAATATCATTTTAATATGTCTTCAACAAATCATAAAAGTAAACATGAGCAGACATGGCTAAAAATAGAGAAATACGTATTTTTTCTTTCTTTAATTTGTTTTACCCAGTTTTCTCGAAGAGTTAGATTTGCAGGAAATCTGAACATTTTGTAATTAATTTTACAAACAAATCCGAGATGCCGTAATCAGTGTCAAGTCGTCAATCGCAATGAAATAGTTTGAAAGTGGTTCGAAAGAAATGAGCAGATGTGAGTGCGAAGGAAACTGTGACTACTCTGAAGGAGAGTTGAAATAATGATTGAAATTTGATTGTAATAAGATTTAAAAAAAATATATTTTGGAATAATAAATAAGAGAATATGATATACATATATTATAAATAAGTGAAAAATATATTAAAATTTGCGAAGTTTACGGGCACACATCTTCTTTTTCTGAGGTAGAAATAATTATAAAAATCACCAGTTTCTGTTTAATGTAAACTACTTATGACTTAAAATCAAACTTTGGTCCTGGAATAATTATACTAAAATCCAAAATTCAATTCAGTCGTATAGATTCTAAATACCCCATTAAAAATGATTTAACATAGATTCTGAATACTATGTTCATTCATATTTTTATAAATAAGTAAAATATAAATAATTTAAAAGACGATTTTTTTATAATAATTATATTAATTCAAAAGAAAGCGTTTATTTTTGTCGCCAAAGCCAATGAGGACTAAAGACAAAAAATGGTGGCGCCCTCTGCTGGATTTTTAAAATCCGTACCGTTTCCACTAAGAACTGTCAAGTTTGTATGGAATGTCATAGCCGTGATCACAACCATAGATGAGAAAGTATAGTAACAACACAAATAAATCAAAATAAAAACATTAATGAATGTTTTGAACACTCAGTGAATAATGAAAAGACCAAAGGAATTAGTGTGATGGTCAGGAATGTAATTTTTTCTTAGAATACGTACTACGATGTCACTTATGAAGAAAACCAGAAACGATGCAATTAAAGCTGCTGTAACTTCTTATCTAGAAAGGAGAAATTACCCGGTAAGTCTAATAAATATGTTTGAACTACTACTCTATTGCTTAGGTATTTAACCTCTTATTACCATTTCAGGACTCAGATATCTATGGGAATAATAACTCAAATTGCCAGAGTGCTGAACAAATGGCTGTTTCAACTATAGTCCAATGTGAAGCAAGCCGTGCCAATTCTATTTTGTTCTCGTGCATCAACAATGACCCCTCACAATATGATTTACAATATACAAGGTAAAGTATTAATAATTTTATAATGCTAAATATTCAGATTAAGATATAATATTTTTGATTAAATTTTGAGCTGGAAGTCTTTGCATTTTTACACTTCATTAAAAAAAGCAAGGCAAAAGATGCATTTTATATGAGCCATCCATATTTTTCTCTACATAAAATATAACCTATTTTTCAGATTGGTGAACTTTATAAAAAACATTCAGAATGAGAAACTAAAAAATGAACTCCTTGGTTTGCTGAGTCCTTTGTTATGCCATCTATATTTAGAGATGCTTCGGGGAGAGCATGGGGGAGCTGCACAAATGTTTTTGAAGCGTCACTCGTCAACCTTGCCACAAAAAGATTTATCATTTCATCAACCAATAGATGGAAACCTACCATCAGCTTTATATAGACCTAATAGCTTAGAACAATTATTTAATTCACTTCAAAATGGTACTATAGATAATGAGACTCCTGAGAAAGATTACATGAATCAAATACTTGATGATATAGGATCTATTTACACATTACAGGATATTGAAACAAGACCATCTATTGCTGCATTCAGGTGAGACTTGATTATTACAATCTACAATCTTTTTTTGTTTTATTTTACCTCTTATTTTTTATTTCTATGTACCACAAATCTAATTATTATACCCTAGTTTTATGTCTTATTGCTGGTGCAAATAACTAACTGAATTGTTTCTTTTTGCAGATCATGTAAATATGATGTTTATTTATCACAAGATGCTTTAAACCTTTTAAAAGCATATTTAGCCAAACATGGACATGTATTATTGATACAAGTCCTGCAAACATGGTTTCATATTGATATTAATAGTGATAGCAACAAGCAAAATTCTGTAAGTATTATTTCTAAAAAAAATCAACATAATAATGGTTAACTTTGAATATTATTTGAAATTGTACAATATTTTAAGATGGGAAATGGTCTCAGTTTTTTTTAATTTTTTAGGAAGATGAAGAAGAAATGGATTCTGATGCTGCAATATCTGCAAACTGCTCAGAGGAGCAAGTTATAGAAACAAATGGTAGGGACTACTTAGAATACATAAATTCAGTTTTAGTTTATTAAACTATCCAGCTATCTGACTAGGATAATTTTAATATTTTTCAGACTTGTTTTCAAAATGTAATGGTCATGCTGAATATCAGAGTGTTGATAAAGAGTTAAAAGATTTACAAGATGCAATCAAAGGTGTTCGGGAATCAATAGCTCCATTAAAATTGTATAAAATATCAGATCCAGACACACAGTAAGTTCCTTAAACATTAAAAAACTAAATGAATACAATATGAATTTTTTGACAATTTTTTTTGATGTTTTTATTTTCAGTTTGATATGTGCAAAAACAGATCCTAGTTGCAATATCTTATGTGGTGGTTTTATTAATTCTGAAATTAGAATATGGGACCTAGGCCAAAATAATATGCAAAGAAGGATCAATCATAATATATCTAAAATTGAATTAGCCTGCAATATGCCACCAGATTCTTCGAATGACAATGATACATTGTAAGTATCTTTTAACACAAATTAAACTCTTGTAAAAAACTTAACTGTTGGGCTTAACAAAATAAATAAATATATAAACTTTTTCATGCATGGATTCACATTCACATTTTTGTTATTATAGATAAATAAATTGAGAGTAAACATTTTAAATGGTGATTGTTACAGACAAATTGGTGCTGGCTTACCTTTAAGAGGTCACTCAGGTCCAGTGCAGGCTGTGACCATTATGCCCCGAGAAGAATTAGTACTTTCAGCGTCACATGATAACACAATGAGGGCTTGGAGACTTTCTGATTATTCATGTGCTGCTATTTATAGGTTAGTTGTTTCTAAAAGGTTTTTAAATAATATAGAAACAAACACTATAATAGTATCAATTCCCTTTTTTGTTTTACAGAGGACACAATTATCCCATCTGGTGTATGGACATATCAAGAAGTGGTCTATTTATTGTAACTGGGTCTCATGATAGAACAGCTAAACTTTGGTCTTTGAATAGAACATTTCCAGTGAGAGTGTTTGTTGGTCATATGTCTGATGTCACAGTAAGTTTGACAAACTTAATAACTACAAAGAATACAGTCATTCGAATACATAACCATATAATATAACATTACAATCATTTATTAATCCTATCAAAGCCTTATATATGTGCACACCATGACCATAGAATGACCATGAGAATAATAATTATTCGACTTGGCGCAGTCATTTCAAAACTAATTTCGTTGCTGACGTACATTGCAGAAAATTATTATTAAAATCTACTTCATAACTTATTCTACGTTAATTTAGCTCTTATTTTTGAGATTAAGTTTAAAAAATATGTTGTGTTTGTTCATTGTTCAGTGTGTAAAGTTCCACCCTAACGAGTGCTACATAGCGAGTGGCGGCGCGGACCGCAGCGTGCGGCTGTGGAGCGTGTGCGACGGACGCCTGGCGCGCGTGCTGTGCGCACACCGAGCGGCGCTACGGACGCTCGCCTTCGCGCCCAACGGAGCTTACCTTGCCACAGCTGGTATATAACTTATTTGTTGTAATAAAAGATAAATGATACAAATTTAAGTGATAAAGTAAAAACAGTTTTTGGAGATACCAAAATATATTTTTTGTAAAAAAATACATTTTATTCAGACCTTTTCTTCTGACATAGATGTCCTTCAGTTTAATCCATAATTCTTTTTATTTTAAACATAAAACTCTTCAATTGGAGCCATAACGGTTTTCTTTTCGAAAATAAAAGCCAATGATAAATGTTGTAGGGAAATTACTATTAGTAGAAATAATAACTTACTTTTTAACAAACTAAACTAAAGATTCGCTGATTACAAACAGTACAACCAAATAAGAAACTAAATAAAACAAAAATACATGAAGCTCCACTTACCATATTTAAAGATATTTGCCAACTCAAATCACCATCCAACCAAGGAACAAAAGTAGGAACCTTCAGGAAATGATCATGTAATTTTTTACTTTATTTTACAGGAGATGACAAAAAAATTAAAGTGTGGGATTTAGCCGCCGGAACCTGCGTACAAGAATACAAAGGCCATCACGGGAAAATTACATCATTAGACTGGTCATCGGTTGGAAAACCTAGTGTCACAAATCGAGTTGTGTCAGATCCAAATGATACTTCAACAGAAAACTCCTTACTTTGTTCAGCTGGAATGGATGGAATTGTTAAAGTATTTTACGACTGTCAAACCAAAAATAAGTAAGTGCTATAATAATTATTAAGATTGAACTTTTATTTAAAAGATTTTAATGAATGTTCAATCATTTGGATTTTAACATAAGTAATATCCCTATGGTATTGTAAAACATGTTCATTATAATTAATAACTTTATCCATTTATTTACTTATTTTTTACTGTTATTAATAATATAGTGATAGCTTTACTTTTTTAATGTTTATTTATTTCATTTAACAGGTCAGTCTCCAGTCAAGATATCTCAACTTCAACATACAATACAAAATGCACCTATTTGGTGGATGTACAAGTTCATCCTGAATGGGTTGTTGCAATTGGAACTAAACAATAAACCCATTTTCTAACACATTAACTTTGAGTTTTAATTAGTTTCTTTTATTCTTCATTTCTATAATTGAACTGCATTACTGTAAATAAATTTTAATGATAAACCACAGACTTAAACATAGTATAAAAAATAACTTTATTTATCAGTATAGAATGGTCACCATAAATTAAAAACAACTTTGAAACTTAAACAGGCACTTTTTATTCACAAACAATAAATACATTACAAGTGAAATATTCCATGATTTTGTGCACATTTATAATGTTAATTGGGTACTTTTTTAAAGAAACTCATCATGGTTGGTTGCTTTCCTTTTTGAGGAGGAGAAACTTTCTTTTTAGTGTTCTTTATTTTCACCTCTTTAGTAGAGGTAACTTCAACATGATTTTGTTTTTTATTATCAACATTTTCTTTTGTACTGACTTCCTCATCAGAGCAACTTTCATAAATTTCCTCTTTTTTAGTTAAAATAAATCCTTCTTCATCTGTATATGTTTTATCTACTATTTTTCTTCTCTTTTTAGGATTCACAAGCCCTGATGTTATTTTAACAATATTTGTGGATGGTGTTGGTGGTATCTCATCTTCAGATTCATGATCCACTTGCATTTCATCTGAAAAAGGATCATTTTTCTCATTATCACTTTCACTATCTGAAACTTGCAATACTCTCTTACGCTTCTTATCTGTCTTTTTCTTTTCATCTGTTTTTTTAGATTTTTTTTCTTGTTTTTTATTAGTAGGTTTAGTTTTTACCGGTGACTCAATTTCAGAGCTTGTTTCCAATTTTATTTCTTTCTTCACAATTACTTTATTTTGTTTAGAGTTTATACTCTGTGTTTTTTTAGCAGTTGATTGAAGTTCAGTTGCTTTTGGACTTAGACTTTTATTTCCTTTCTCCATATCTGATTTCTCTTGTTTCATTTCAATATTGTTCAGATCTTTTACATTTTCTTTTTTTATATTTGATTCCTCTTCATTTATTTTAGACTTTTTGATTACATTGTCATTCTGATTATCCATCTTTTCTTGTTTAATTACATCTGCCTTTTTGGAAGGTACATTTGTTTTTGAAAAGAATCCCATAATACCTTTTCCAGTTGTATTTTTACCAGCAGGTTTACTTTTACCATTTGCAACTATTGAATTTTTCTGTGGTGAAGTAATTTCACTTTTTGCTTCTGGTTTTGGATGAATTTCTGGATTACTTAGGGTTTTATGTTGGCCTTCATTTTTCACTTTATGAGTTACTTCATTAATTAAATTCTTAGATTCTGCTTTCGACGTTTTCTCTGGTACTGTCTGGCTTTTAGTCTTCAATGTACCTAATTCTTCGAAGGTTCTCTTCACACAAACATCACTTTTAACTCTACCATTGCAAATCAAATAATCTTCAAATGAATTCACAGTTGCAAAAGCGACTTTATCTATAACAGAACGTCCATAACATACACTATAAATGTGCTCAAAAAATACTGTCTTCACTTTTTCTTTCATTATGTTCAGTTCCTCTTCTAACACGACGGTAGTAAAGATTTCATTATTTTCGGATGTTCCCGATAAAAGATAGGTAATAGTAAGATCAACATTGGGCTTGGATCTTTTCAAATCGTTTATAAACTCTTGAAGTAATATTTTCGCCCTATTCACATGAATGCTTAATTCTTTACTGATGGATGTGTACGTCACTAATTTTCTTTCGTCTAAGATTATGTTCTTTATGGACTCTATGTTTTCTAACTTGTTTTCATCCATTATAAAAGTGCAAATTATCAATTTTTAAAAATATTTTTCTCAAACCGCGCACTTTTCGCGAGTTTGACAGACATTTGACCAAAATAGGGATGTTAAAAAATAATCGATTTTTCTTTTAATCGATTATTATTTTAGAATAATCGATTTTTAATAATCGATTTTGAAAGTCATATTAATCGATTTTTAAAAATTAATTACGCGATTAAATCGATTTTTATAAATATGCACCATCTATGCGCCGAACAAAAAAACTCTAATGTATAAACCGCCATATTAAAAATGATGATGATTCGAGAGAAGCTAGTTCTGAAACATTAGTTCCATCGAAAGTAACCGTCGACGGACAAGATATCTGGCAAGCACATTATGAAAAAATAAAGGCATTGGCATGTAACTCGTCAATAGTCAACAATTCCGAATTGGACTTATACTTTGCGGTACCGCTATCGGATCTTATGGTAGATCCTCTCAATGTCTGGCAGAGCTCCAAAGAGACTACTCCTAAGTTAACCGAATCGGCGCTGAAGCATCTCTCTGTGATGGCCACTTCTACTCCATCCGAAAGATTATTTTCCAAAGCGGGAAATATGGTCAGGAAAACACGAAACCGTATTTTAGGAAAGAGATTATCAAAATTATTGTTTTTAAACTGCTTACCGGAAAATTTATGGGAATAATGTTATTCTAATTAAATCTATCATTTTTTAGCATCATGTGACAACATGTTAACGTTGTCATTTAGCTTTTTTATTTATCGTTTAATTTTGTGCGATTTCCATTTTCAACGTAGTTTTTCTGTATTACAAGCATTTAGTTTTTGATGATGCTATGTGTATGAACGGTGTTTAATCAAGTATCCGATTCTATAAATATTTTATAAAAAAATATTATTGTTAAAGAGAAATTTATTTGTTTGAAACCCCAGGCCCAGTTATTGGCAACTTTCATACATTTCGTATGTAGAAATTCAAATTTCGAACAGTTTTAGTTAAATGTTTTTTGGGTCAATTTATCATCATTATATTGAATGTTATAACTATAGAAAGAAATGTTATTGTAAAGCTGAAGTCTATTTATTTATTAACAACGGAAATAATAAAATAGTCGCGTTTGATTACAATTTGGAAGTTGTCATTAATTGGACTTCGCTCATAATTGGGTTGGGCACCCTACTTTTACATAAAACGAGAGTGAAAATTAGTTCCAATAATTATTTATTTATCGTCTTTTGATTGTTTAAATTTAAAGATTAATGAAAGAATTGTTTTAAATTTTTGTTATCACAATAACAAAGTTATCATTTTGTTGAGATGTTCATTTAATTTTTATTAAAATAAAACGTTTAATGATACTGAGAACAGGCAGCTGAGTCTGAGCGGTTGGAGGTTTTAGTGCGGTTCAACTCCCACATACGGATCGGACGGGGGATCCGGTAATTTCCTCCAACTGAAAAAAAAAAAAGGTTTATTATTGGAATATGAAAAGGATGAAGGATTTTAAATAATATAAAAAAATCGATTTTTCGAAAAAATCGATTATTTATTTTCATTAAAATCGATTATTGACAAATCGATTAATGTTTAATAAAATAAAAATCGATTTTTGATAAATTGATTATTTTCCATTAACCTCACATCCCTAGACCAAAATGATATTGACATAAAATTTTCTTATTTTGTAATGTCATTGTCAACATTTTAACTTACGTAATTCGTTTTTTTAACGCAAAAGCTTTGAAATATACTACACACATTTTTGTTCCAAATTGTATTTTATTTTGTTGAACCTTTTTAGAAAGAGTAAAGCAGAACTTATGTTATAAAATCGTGATAATATTGAGTTAGCTTTGATGTCCTCCTTTGATTAACTAGATTGAATAGATAATTTTAGATTGCTCTTCTGCTATTAAAATTTTTTCGCCTTCTAATCTATTCTATTCTTTTTGTATGGCATCGCTGCCGATATGTGTTCACATTTCGCCTTTACCACACTTGAGACAGACAAAAAAAAGTAACTTTTGACATTGAAAAATTATGACATTTGAAATTGTAGGTATTTTATTTACTTTTTTTTGCCTCTATCTTAGAAAATAGTAATTCGTGTTTTAAATAACTTGTGATCAGTCCAACAAAAGAATACTCGCCAAACTTCTTTGTAATTTTCTTACTCCAATAAGGTAAGTAAGTTTAAAATTTTAGTTATAATATTACGAGGTTATTCATGTTGTAGTCATACTAGTGGTCTATTCTCGTTCAATTACATCATTTGGTACCATGTACCTACTTTGCTATTTGTGGTTGTAAATTAGATCATTTATTGGAGTTTTTGCTAGTAATATAATTCTTTCCCACAGAAAATTTGTGGACTTCAACTTTGTTAAGTATTTGGGTACAATAGTGAAGTCAAAATGCCAGGGTAAGATGCAGCTGTATGTGGGAGTGGTTAACCCACTTGTCAATCATTGTGCACAAAAACTTACTTTGTAGCATCGAACCATACTGTTAATAATACATCAGTACCATACGAAAACCATTGTAAAATCAACAATAATACCATTCATAAAAACATAAACTAATAGAAATATTTAAGACATTAAAACATTTTATAACATAACCACTGCTTACTAATTAAAAACATATTTTCCTCAGTCTAGTTAAATATAACTGAATTTCCTGTTATTCATAAAATTTACCTTGATTCCAGAATATGTCAGTAAAGTCAAAACATAATTCTATCATTTAAGACTAGGAAATTAGTGTTCTTGTTAAAATATTAACAATCTTTTCAGATTAGCCACAATGTCTCTTGATAATATGTATTGTACTCGTTGTGGAGATGGCTTTGAGCCTAACGAGAAAATAGTCAATTCCAATGGAGAACTGTGGCATACTAATTGTTTTGTGTAAGTACTTTATATTTTGTAATGAAAGAAAGAAACTTACGAAAAAAGGATATAATTAAAGTATTAAAAAATAATATAATGAATAGTACCAAAATTTAATTCTATTATATTTAAAACTGAGTAAACAGAATGATAGTTAAATAATTAAGAAATTGATTTTACAGATGTGCTCAGTGTTTTCGTGTATTCCCCGATGGTGTTTTCTATGAATTTGAGGGACGCAAGTACTGTGAACAGGATTTCCAGGTTTTATTTGCACCATGTTGCGCCAAATGTGGTAAATATTAAGAAATAATTAATAAAATACAATAATAAGCTTTTAATTTTTTTGATATTAATGTAGAAAATATTTAACTTTAATTGAACTCTTACTCTCTTTTCTAACCTTTACTTTTATTGTTTACTGTCTATATTAGTGTTATGATCTTGCAGAAAGAACTAACTTTTCTTATATTATGATGAGCCTTAGTTACACTGACAGACAGACACATCAGTATTAACTGGTAATCTCAGTGACAGAGATAATATTAAAGATAATAATTAATGTTTTGTTTTACAGGAGAGTTTGTGATTGGTCGCGTTATAAAAGCCATGAATTCGAACTGGCACCCAGCCTGTTTCCGATGCGAAGAATGTAACGTGGAGCTTGCCGATGCTGGCTTCATAAAGCACGCAGGAAGAGCTTTGTGCCACGTTTGTAACGCACGCATCAAGGCCGATGGACTTCAGAACTACATGTGTCACAAGTGCCAGTATGTTTTCCTTTACTGTGACTAATATGGTTTCACAACTAGTAAACAGGAAACTTATCTATAATATAAAAATGACTTGCAAATAAAGTGCCTGTTTTCTACCATTTTGTACTTCAACCGTAACACTGTTATCTCATTAAAGTTTTGTCTTCACTTTAGCGGAGTAATTGATGGTGAACCTCTTCGTTACCGCGGAGAAGTCTACCACGGTTATCACTTTACTTGTGCTACATGTGGAGTAGAGCTCGATCATACTGCAAGGGAAGTTAAGAATCGTCCTGGATATGCTGCTAATGATGTTGTAAGTATTTATTTAATAAAATACCGAGTATTATATTAAATAGTGTAAAAATGTAAATTACCTGTTCTTTATTCTGATTGAAATTTTCTGTTTTAGAATAACCTCTTCTGCCTACGATGCCATGACAAAATGGGCATACCAATCTGTGGTGCTTGTCGTCGCCCCATTGAGGAGAGAATCGTTACTGCCCTTGGAAAACATTGGCATGTTGAGGTAGGTTTATATTTATGTCATTATTGACAAGTTTCAATAAAACAAAGAAAATAAATCAGCAACAACTACCATAAATTATTTGAAGTTCAGTACAGAAAATAATGCTCCCCCAAGAACAAATTATTAATTTTCTGTATATTTTCAGCATTTCGTGTGTGCAAAGTGTGAGAAACCATTCCATGGACATCGGCATTACGAAAAGAAGGGTTTGGCTTATTGCGAGCAACATTACCATCAGCTGTTCGGAAACCTGTGCTATGTCTGCAACCAAGTTATTGCTGGCGATGGTAATATGATTTTTTCGTCTCTATTGGTATAAACTGTAACTGTACAAATGATATAATCAAAGGGTTGAATTTTAAAATTGTACAACTTTTTTTGGCGACGAAGGCTGCGTGCAATCCGGTCGGTTAGTCTTTCAGATCTTCTTCATAATGATTTAAGTTTGCTAATTGGTAGAAAATAAAATGAGATGATCTTTTATAGTGTTCACTGCATTGAACAAAGCCTGGTGTGTCCACCACTTCGCGTGTTCCGTTTGTGACGCACCCCTGAGCACGCGTAGCAAGTTCTACGAGTACGACGAGAGGCCGGCCTGTAGACGTTGCTACGAGAAGTTCCCAGCCGAGCTCCGACGCCGTCTACGCCGCGCGCACCATTACACTGTCCGCCGTTGATCATCGTTCATGATCGAACAGTTTTTATTCAGGAGCTGGCTAACAAATCAGTTGCAAATAAAAATGTAAAGAAGCAGTTTAAAATGACAAATTTACAAAACTGGGAGAGGTCCTGTTCTACAGACTTGAATCCACCAGATTAAAAAAGAAACAAAAATTTTTACTACTTTGTTCGCCAGCTTCATAATTTTTATTGATGTATAAAACTAACAATATGAATAATGAGTAATATGCGCATGTGCCATGTGTGCCTTCAAATAATTTATAATTTGATAATCATAAGTTATCTAAGCTTTTATTAATATTATTATAAATAATAATTATTTTATATAAAATTATAATGAAATCTAATTATTTAATGTCAATTAAATATATTTACTAACAACAGTTTTTATATTTTATTTCTATCCTAAAACTCATAATATAATCCCCAAATATCATACAAATCATCTACGCAATCTCCAAAGACTAAACTAGCAGGGGAAGCAGATTACCCTATTTCCCGTGGTGGGACGGGGTCTTCTGCAGAAACAATAATCGTGACAATAGTTTGGTCGATTCAACAGGCTATCGATCTGTTGATCACTTTGTGGGGGGTCAATTCTAAATATTTAAACTGAGAGTTTTGTGATGAAGTAGATTAAATGTAGTCAAGTTTAATTATATTTTCGTTCTTACGTTAAAATAAAAGCATACATTCTGAGTAAGGGAATGTTTTATTCATAAACATATTTACAATCTATTATTTTAGAACCAATGTTACTGTAATTCATGTAGAAATTATTCATAAATTGATCTTTCTGCTGATGATTTTTTGTATAATAAATTAAGTTTTGTGGTTTTTATTTCGCAGGATAAAGTTTTGAAAATAAATAAGATTATAATGTATACTACAACAACATTTAATTACACAACTAATATAACATTATATATTTTCGTGTTAAAGTTATAACAACACTTAATCCTCTTAAGTATAGAAGACTATGACCATGATTTTATGTTAACAATATTTCTAGAACTGTTTCAATATTTGAAACAAGTGCATAAATAATTTGAACTCTATTTAGAACGAGATAGACTCGAGAGTGCTTCGGCAAAAAAGCGATAGTACGTGACAATACTGATAATAAGAACAAGATGTTTTTGCCAAGAACTTACAACTTATATTGCACCCAGTTCTGAGTTGCTCTGCTAATATGCAGACAGTAATGTAGATTTAGTTATCTTTCTTCATTCTAGTGTTAGTCATACGGTAGATAATGGAGTCCCTTCCTGGGTCCATGTCCATCAGAGCGTATACGATGGCGATCAAAGTGAATGTGAACACAACACCAAACCACAGAATGATGTTGAAAATCGCAGCGTAGTCAGCAGAGTAAGCATCATCATCCACCTGAAATTTATATTATGATACTATGAAAAGTAGCATAAGTAATTCCTGAGCCAATTATAGGATTCATTTTCAATCCAATAACACAGAATACAAGCTTCTCTAGTTAGCATGCTACTTGACCTCGTGGAGAAAAGGAACGTTTTGTACTAAGCTTGCACATCATATATTATTATGTCACTATTAATTATTTACTTGAAACTTTTTTGTGCCTATCTTGCCTACAATGGCTCAGCGACAATAGAATATTCGTATTAACGTGATAAGTCACTAAGTGTACCCAAATAGCAAATACTACAAACTAAATATGTATAGTATATACAGATTCAAAGCTTCTTGAGAACTGAAATATATGCTGTTATTGGAAGCTTTGTATCTAGTGCTGTTTATGAACTACCTTTGAACAATTTTTTTAATGCACTAAAGAGACACTTTTTCTGATAATGGGGCTCAGCCATAAAACAAGTGTTTATGCCAGATAGACTCATTATAAATTAAATGGCAGAAAGAAGTCAACATCCAAAATGTTTCTTAACAAACATTTGAAGTTCAAATCTACAACCATCATGATTTTCTCTTTTTAGTGTAGTGTAAATTCTAGATTATAGGCAACTAGTAAATATGGATATTATAAATAAATAAATAAAATAATAATTGTAACTACTGTATCAATCTATTATGCCTCATTGCTGGGCTTAGATCTGCTTAATCACAATCAGCCATAGACTACTACACTACAGAAAAACTACAACTACTTTTAAAATGTTCCCTTACCGATGAGTTGGAATTCTTATGGAAATAATGAAAAAACAATATTAGTCACATAAACAAAGAATTATTAAGGCTAAGGTCATTAATAAGCATTTAACACATGCTATAAATTAACACCTGTTCCTGTGTAAAGTAAACTGGAGTTAAGTGCAGGACATGCAAAAAATTTAACTGATAAAGGTATGACCTAAATTTTTTTGGCTTTAAATGTATCAATGTGTGATGAGATCACACCAATACAACATAAATTTTTGGTGAGTTTCAATGTTCTCTTGATAAAACCATACATTATGAAACTCATTTTTATAGGTAGTTGTCATTAAAATACTAGATATTTCGACATATTTCATTCCTATTAAGAGTATTAAGATTACCCCAAACTTGAACTACCGTTCAGCAAAATGTTGAAGGAGGTAGGAATGTTAATTTGTTTACATGATTGTTTGTTTACATGATAATATGTTACAATATTTTGCTTACATTGCTTGCTCTGAGCTCTGTGTTGCTAGGTACTGATCGAGGGGCACGGAGACGAGTGTGTTTAATGTCTGATGTAACAGCAGTAACTAGGACTGAACCGTCGTATGCATTGTCGAATGCATCTGTCAAATCTTTAAGGGCTTCACCTAAAAAAAAATTAAAAAGTTTGGTTAGAAGTCAACAAAGTCAAATAATAAAGAATATGTATTATTAATATAACTGATTTAAATAAAAAAAAAAAAAAAAACAAAGCACACTGTAATTTTAACCAACATACCCAATAACTTTTTGGCTTCTTTTGTTTGTAAAGAGTTGGGGCCATGGAAGTCACGTAGTGCATGCAAAGAGGTGAACCTGAAGTTGTAGAAATCAACAATGTTGTCTGGAACAATGGTGCCAGAATTCACCTGCAAATATAATTTCAGTAAATATATACAAAATTCAAATTGGCGACTACACATAATATACTCAAATCCTCTTAAACTTTCCCTAAAATCTATACTAATATTATAAAGCTGAAGAATTTGTTTGTTTGAACGCGCTAATCTCAGGAACTACTGGTCTGATATATTATCAAGAGTATTAATGTAGAAGGTAAATTACTTTTTGTTTTATTCCAATCGGACTTTTCGTTTAGAAGTTATCACGAGTATAAAACGCAATGAATATGTGGGTGCACTTCGGGTCGCGCAAATAATAACGCGACGGCATTGCAAGTACTATTTGAACCCCTTTATAACGCAGACGAAATTGTGCGGCTCAGCTAGTGTAGTCATATCAAGTGATTGTATCAAATTAATATGAAATGTTTAACTCTTTGTCATTTACCTTTTCAATAATGGCCTTCAATGCAGCAAGTTCATTTAGAAATTGCAAGTCTTCTTCAACTGAAGGTTTTAAATGTTGCAGAGACTGTTTTTCTACTTTTGGTATTTTACCACCAAACAAATTTGCGTAGGCCAATAGCTGAAATGAAGATAAAATTTTTATCTCAAATCAATTTTATATGCTATAAGTGAAAACTTTACAATTATTACCAGTGAGGACCTCACTTATGGAATCATAATATATTGTGGAATACAATATTGCCAGACAAACCACCTGCACTCAGTGCTCATTAATTTGCAATTTATACTATTTACACATACAGTTCAGCCGTTCAGAGAATGCGTTCCTGAAACGTTACTTTGTAATGGCGTTACAGTTACAATAAAAATATTTTGCTGGTTGATTACAGTTTTAACAATTGATGAGCATTAAAACAACATGATTATATCAATAATCAACTAATGTTATAATTTTGTGCCAAACTGAGTGTCAAATAACTTGGTAAACAATATTTTTTGTGACTAACTGATAGGTGTCAGGAACGCATTCTCTGAACGGCCAAACTTTAATTATATTCTTTCCAAATAGATTCAAAACTATTCATGCAAATTTTATCTACATATTTATTATCAATAATAATATCAGTTCATTTTGTGTTCAACACATATGTGTTTGCTATAATTATACTTTGTATCTCAAATATAATCAAATCATAGATACCTGATCAGGATCACTCAGTTTGATGTTGACTAGTTTATTGCCTCCATTGGTAAAGCGTTGATTGATCCTGTGTTTTAAGACATCAAAAGTGTCTGGTTCATATTCGTCAACAACCAAGGGATAGTTTTTGGAACTGAGATCCACCTACAATAAGATTTTGTATTTAAAAAAACATACAGTATATTGGTTACTAGTTATCTTAGTGCACTGAAATGTGTGGATAGTAGACGGCATGATTGAGTAGATGTTATAGGTTGATACTTAACCTTGATTGTTCATGGACCTCATGGAGGTTGTATGAAAGTTATGGTTACCACATACCGACTTACTCCTGATCAATTTATGGTTTGCCGTGCCCAGAACCTTGGCTGCAAAGTGAATTCACCCTTGTACTATGTTATTTAATATTGTTAAATAACGGTAGCATACTCACAGAATTTCCAAGACTCGAAATACCATCAATGTAGACCTCGACTACTGCTTCAGGAGTGTTGAATGGATCGGTAATCAATAATCCATTCCATTCAGAGTTCTGAAACATGAAGATGTATAAGTAGCGCAAATAACGCAATGTTTAAGAAACCCTAAATAAGTTTAAAAACGATTTGCTTACCTCTTCAACAGAAAGACCGAGAGATGCAGAAAATATTTCTTTTAAAAGACTCTCATAAGTCTTACTGGAACCAGAGAAACTTAAAGACTCAGGACTGTGAAGTATGCTTAGCTCTCCAGAGGCGTTAATACCTAAAAAAGTTATAAATTAAATAAAAATTCTTGCAGCGATTATGTATATGTATAAAAAAGCAAATAATCTTACCTATTACAAACAAAAGGAAGAAAACCCACACAGGAGCCATGGTCACAGCCATTTTGATCGAAAATAATGGACTGACTGTCATATGATTAAATTCTTGCCAGAAACAAAGCCATTGTTGCCAACCAAACGAGAGAATTTAGCGAGTAATACCTGGTACTGACTTGAATTTCCACCACGAAAACCAGACAACAGACTTAAAATAAAAAAACGAGACAATTTGATTTTCTTCATTTTGGCACTGATGCAACACGATACAATTTGGAACTACAATTAGAGATGGGATAGTATCGATGACGCCTTAATTTCCTTCAAACACTTGCGGTTTTTTACATTACTTGCACTAACATTAAACTGGTTTTACGTTACGACGATATTTATAAAAATACTTGAAGTGAATACTTTTCTTTTATTTTATAATTTTGAATACAACTACTTTTTGAAGAATTGATCAAAATTTTAAAAAGCTGAATAATAAAGTATTTATAACTTTTGAATGAAATTGTCGTGGTTTTGTTGTGAATTTATCTATACTTAAATACATATCATTTTACTTTTTAAAGTCGTCATTTAAACGTGACGTGACAACTTAGAAAAAAATCGAAATACATTTTCACAGAGTTTTATGATGAGACACTCATCAGGTGACTTAGGTATCTAGGCGATATTTAAGTTTCTAATTATTCAGTTAGATTAAACATCGACATTGGGTTTTGAACAATTTATCGATGGAGCAAGTGTTTCAACCCTATGATTGGCAGCCATTTTAAGCGCAGTATATACTTACGTGTAGAACCCATCCATAGGTTAAGGTCAACGAGCTACCTAGTATCTTATGTATCTATTGTCAAGTGTCAATTGCTTGTGGTGTTAACCAAGTTGTCAAATGTCAAATTTAGCTGAATTATGCTTTTTCATTTTCCTCAGCGTTTTGAGAATTTACTATGGAATTTACTTATTTACGGCGATGATAAAAGATTCTTGATACTTTCTTGATTCATATTTTTTCAATTACATAGGTGTCCTTATTTTTAAAATTTATATTTTAATATTTCTTAATATTAATCGAGAATTCAACAAATCTGAAACATGTCCCATAGCCAAACTCACAGCAGAAGGCTAAGCCATCTCAACGATTTGTTTCCGAGAGAAATCGATATAGAAATATGCTTGAAAACTTTAAAAATATACCAGAAAATTGAAGGAGACGTTAACTGCGTTGTGTGGGACGCTTCGTTAGTTTTAGCAAAGTATTTAGAAACAATGTGTCAATGTAAATCCGATTTCTTAAGTGGCCTACGAGTTTTAGAACTTGGTGCAGGACTTGGGGTCGTTGGTCTAACTGCTGCAACACTTGGGTTAGTTTAAAAATGTTCTACTAATTTCTCTGTTGTTTTTTTTTAATGCATAAATCACAATTGTTTAGAGCTCAAGTTACACTTACAGATTTACCTGAAGCCCTGCCATTAATGCGATTGAATATTAATGAAAACAAATCTAAAATTGCTAGTATGGGTGGCTATGCTACTGCAGAATCACTTGTCTGGGGAGATCAATGTTCTGAAATATTCAACGAGGAATATGATTTGATTGTACTAGCTGATTGTGTTTATTACGAAGAAGTGAGTATGTGAACTAAAAAGTAGTTACACTCAAAAACTTTTGTTGTTGTTATTGTTTTACACCCTGCACTGCACTGCTAAACTAACATGTCACTTTTTAATAAAATTTATTTTCAGGCTATAGATCAATTGCTAATAACACTTCAGCTTTTAAACAAAAGTCAAAAAAAGAAGCCTACAATATATCTAACCCAAGAAATGAGAGATTCTACGACACAAAAAAGACTTTGGAATTTATTTTATGAAAAACTTACTGATTCATTTTTTATAGAAAAAATACCAGAAGAAGAGCAACATTGTAACTATAGAAGTGAAGATATAATTTTGTTAAAATTAGAGAAAAAATGACTTGAACTCATTCTTCATCATCACTTATGCTATTAGTATACAGGATAGATTTCCAAATATTTAAATATAATTATCTTTATTGAGCCTTATAATGTTTGAGGGGGGGGATGGGATAGACAAACTTGTCTAGTATTATGCTCACTTAAATGAAGTACAACTTCACAGATATATTCTAGATCATCAGGCACTATGTGACTATGCTACTGCATTAATGCTAGTGCACTTTTTACACTACTATTTTCGAAAAAACTAACTACTAATAAACAATGACATACAACCCAGTATCACACTCTAGAGACATCTATAGCTATGCTCACACATGCAGAATTTTTGATTTATTAACGATAGTGTTGCCATCTACAAATTATATTACAGAAGCTTTGTGACTTGACCCTTCTCCACAAATGTTGTCAAACATCATTAATTCCCTCCAAAGTTCCTCCCTCATCAGAGGCTGTCCATAAATTACGTTGTGTTAAAATGTGACAGCACAAAATTTAGAAGCCTTCAACCCCTTGTCACATTGTGTCAAACTTCGTCAACCCCCTCCCCCCTTAAGGTGTGACGTAATTTATGAATGGCCCCATATCAGGATGTTGTTTATGGATGACCCATTTGATATGAAGCAACAAGTTTGACAAGTAATATACAGCAATAATTTATAATGGCTATGTTCTGATATTTATGGATAGTAAATAGGAAATGCATATTTTATGTTAGGTAACATGGTATAACGGGTATAACTCGTACTAAATATTTTTTGTGGTCCAAGAGCGGCAATCTGAAAACTTTGGTACATAGTTCTATTGCTATACCCCAACTCGGAAATGCAGTCCTGGCTGCTGAGCAACGGAGCTAAACGAATCCCTACGTTTTTAACCTCTGGGGTGCTCTAGACACAGATCAGTGCAAGCCTAAAGTGCGACTGAACACTCACGATTTTTCCGAAAATCCTCGGTTCGGGCGCTGAGCGTGAGCGGCAGGAGGTTTTGGTAGCTCTCGGGATATTACCAGTTATCAATGAGAAAGATAAATCTAAGGTAATTTTGTCATAGACAGATTTTTTTATTTGAAATAATTATTTTGGCTAATTTCTCAATAAAAAAATGATCGTACTCATAAATTGTTTTTATTTTAAACGATTCCCAACTTTGATCACTAATCCTTGTCAATGACGCCGAAAAGATGAAAAATGCACTAATCATGTGATTAATGAAAAAAATCCACAAAACCATATTTTTAAAACATTAGTTTTTCTGGTTGAACCGGTTTTGAAGAAAATATGTTTATCTGAAAATTATTTTTCAATTATTTTTATTTATTACTAGCTGCTGCCCGTGACGTCGTCTGCGTGAACTCTATAACCCGTTTTTTCTATTTTTCCCGGCAGTTAATCGATTTTTTTTCTACGAATAAACCTGTCCTGGACTTCCACGAATAATTCAAGACCAAATTTAGCCTTATCGGTAAAGGTGTTGTTGAGTTATAACATTATAACGAAAAGTGGCATTGATTTTTTTAACAGTTTGGATCTTATAAACGCCCCCTCCAGGGAAAGTACTCGAAAAACTGATTTTAGCGAATTTTGCTGAAAGGTTTGATAAAATTTAATGACTATAACTTAAAATTCCAAATTACCCTGGCGTTTAAAAATTCCACCCTGTATAAGAATCTAAGTTCCAACCAGTATAAAATAGAGAAATTCATGGTCCAAATTAGCAAGAAGACGAAGTATGTAAAGATCATTATGCGAAAACAAATACATTTTGGTGTAGATACAAATTGGTCGTGAATGAACACTACAACATCTTAGTTCTTCATCCTATTTAAAATTTACAGCACGTCGAGCATCCGGGTTGGGCACCCTATTGTTTTATGTCAATGACAGTTGACGTTTCACGATGTATTTTCAATATTTTGTTTCGAAAGAATGAAAACTTGAAAAAGTTTGAAACTGAATCTTCTTTCCGAATATTGTTTTTAGGTTAAACATTTATTATTTTGTGCTGTTACACAGTGAATTAAGATCCCGATAGGTGGAAAATGATTATTTTTTCATTCTAGCGTTTCAACATTTTGGTAATTATTTTTAAATAATCCAGATCTACATTTTAGCTTACTAGAGTTTTTACAGTAGTTTTTATAGTTGTTTTGTTATAAAATTACTATGAAATGAAAGAGTATCTTTATAAGATCCAATAATGAACTAATTTCAGTGACCCCAAAGTATTTTTATAATATACCTAGAATAGAATAGAAACTCTTTATTGAACACCACAAAAACATGCAAAAGAAACACATAAAATAAAAAACAGTACAGTAAAGTGTTACAATGGGCAGCCTACTGAGGCCATACCTACTGAGCTGCTTAATGTTATTTGTGTACTATAGTACTAAAGTCTCTTAATATTCTTTACTAACGATAATCTAAGAGTTCTATTGTTGTCATGGGTCAGAGAAGTGAAATAAGTATTGCCTGTTTAACTAAGATTCTGGTCAATTTTTATACACTGTAAATAAATATTTTTTAATTTTAATTTGATCAGTGAGATATTTATTACAATTTTTGAAAATTGTGTAGAGTTTGTGTTATTGCATGGAACATCATATATCATGTATAAATAACAATTAGTCCTGAACTTTAGTGTGAAAGATGCATTTGATTGGACCTTTCAAAATATAAAAATGTTCTGAACATTCAATCTTTTGGGATTTTACACGTTTTTGGGACTTAATTAGATTTTATTTCCTTACCACGTCTTAAATGAGTAGTCTATAATATAATAAATTTAAACTTAAATGTTTGGTTCTTATAGCCATGGATGAAAGAATACAAAAAGATAACACCAAAACATCCAATATTAACAATACTGGTAGTGCTTGGGTAATATGTAAATCTAAGTCACATCCTGGTATTAACTATTATTTCAATACATTGACTGGTAAAGCTGTTTGGAACCTCAGTGATGCAGAGGTAAATATTTATTTCATTCCTTTTTCAATTAACATTGTGTAGAACTATATTAATAGATTGTAACTATACATTTAATCCAACAGATTGAAAAAGCCAGAGTAAAAACCCAGCTGTTAGAAGGTCAGCTTGGGAATGATCTCCAGAAATGTCCTGAACCAAAAGAGCCACTATTACCTCCTCCACCTCAGAATTCTAACTTTCCATTTCAGAATACAAACTTTTCAATACAGAGTGGTGTTATGTTGTTAGATCCACAGTGTTCTGGTCAGGCAGAGAATGCTCCACAGTTTTATAATTCATTGGGTTTAATAAATGCAGTACCTGTCAATATAGCCATACCAGGATTTAATTCAAATGGTTGGCCTGTGCCACCTCAAACACAATTTATTGTTAATCCATTTATCAATCAAATGCATCCCAACCATCCCTCAATGAACAGCAATCCAACCAGGTATCAAAATATGAATAAACACCAATACTCAAATTACAACTTCAGAGGCCAAAATAATCAAGGTTCCAATAACAGATTTATTGAGAATCACAATTCAAATTTTGAGTCTGATTTGAGACAAAAACTAGAAACTACACGGAATAAATATCAAAGACCAAATTATACACAAAATAAATTGCAACATAAAAATAATGGAAATGTTGTAAATATCAAGGTATGTCTTTTATGAATGTTATGAATTTACATACTAATCTACTAATATGTATATAATTAATATACATTTATTTATTTATTAATTTGATTACAGAGAACTTAAAAGACCATAGTAACCTATACTTCAATTTAACATTACAGGACCACACCCAGATTTCAGAGAATATCACCAAAGTGGATCTTACACCACTGAGAAAATTGTCTCCATTAGAAACACTACATAATAGATGGTACATTGTTGTAGACACAAATACAATCTTAAATAACTTTGGTTTTCTCACAAATTTAACAGATTCAGGTAAGTTGAAATGATGTCAAATAAGCTGAGTTGATATTGTAACAGGTAATAATAATTATTTATTTTTAGATGAAACATGTGATTTAATGGTGCCTAGATGTGTAATGGAACAACTAAAACACATAGCAAAGGAAAATGTCAATGCTCGACGCATATTAAGGTTTCTTACACAGCAAATAGAGACTGGTTTAGTTAAATCAGGTCAGTAAAGTTTATAGCAAAAAAATATTTCATTAAATAGCCTCTGTATGTTATTAGAAAATAAATGATTAATCTAGACCTATTTCATATGTACTGTGTGAACCCATAAAATATTTTCACATTTTGTGAGTATTCTGCTTTCAGAAGAAAAACACGAAAATGATATTCCAACAAACATATTCAATCTCTGTGTCAGGTTGTCATTGGAAAAACATCATGTTGTAAGTATCTGGCAAATGTAATGGGGAACTTGCATGAAATTCAAATTCATTCATATCAATATTGTTAAGCAAAAGTTTGTTTTTCCTAAGAAATTTATTGTTAAAAAGTACAAATACAGAGGGCGATTGTGATCGAATGCGATGTAACGTTTTGTTTTGTTAATGTCAAAACTATGTTTTTTTTTCTCGTGTAATTATGATTTACCGTAATAATTATCTATTATATATTAATATTATAAAGAGGAAAGGTTTGATTGTTTGTTTGTCT
Source organism: Trilocha varians (assembly GCA_030269945.2). NCBI lineage: Eukaryota > Metazoa > Arthropoda > Insecta > Lepidoptera > Bombycidae > Trilocha > Trilocha varians. Next base: position 5,367,286 of record AP028259.1, read on the forward strand.
GGAATAGGCCCCGAAACTACATTTGATTTCAAAAATTCTTTCAGTTTTGGAAAGTTCATTTATCGAGGAAGTTCATGCTATACGATATATTGTTTCCCTTTGTGACGCAGATGAAGTTACGCAGGTCATCTAGTTAGTTTATAAGTTATGTGTAAGTGACGGAATCCAAGATTTGTCATTCCAAAATTTGTCATTTCCAAAATTTGTCATTTCCAAAATCTTTCAATGTGTGTGAGAATCCACATTATCAATGTCTTGTAATTTTTTTAAGTATGTCAATATAATTTTTATTATAAATATTTTGTAGGTTCTTCTATCTGATGATGTCAACTTATTGAAGTATAAAGGCCTCGGTAGAGTTACTATAATGACCGTTTTCGAGTTAAAAAAACTTTTACAAAATGGTAATTATCATTTACCTTTGCACCAAAACCAGCCTCCACGAAAAGTTACAATGATTCCCAATAACGTAGAAAACCCGATTAATCAAAAAGCACCAAATGTAAATATTCAGAAAAATCACGAATGCAATTATAAGCAAAAAATCAATGCGTCAGAAAAAATCAGTGATAGTAAAACGAGAACAAACAATCCTACACAAAATAAACTTAATGAATTTAATAGCAACATTAGTCATTCTCAAGATTCTCACAAAACAGAGCTGAATAAAACAATCCTCACAAAAACTCCAAGTGTTGAAAGTGAAGCTACTGAGAATAGACTTAATGTTGATTCAAATCGTAAAGATAAAGATATACAAGGAGATGGAAAAGTAAAATTACTCGAAAAGCTTAGTAGTTGTAATCAAACTATTGAAAAAGATAAAATCGCTGAAGTGCCCATGACTAGAAAAAGAATAATAAATTTGAGGCAAAATTTGAATGTAAGCGAATCAAGTAATAAAAAAAAACGATGGACTCTTAGAAAACGTTGCAATGAAAATATAAAGTCTGCCGATAACCCTCCTTTACAACCTACAATCGCTGAAAATACAAACGTAAATGCTGCAGTCCCAGAAAAAACAAATTCGGCGACAGATAATCAAATTATTGATGAACATGTAAAAAATATGAGTGAAAATGTAGAATTTAACAATGACTGTAGTAGCTCAAATAGTGTAATAATTACGAAAAACGTCGGTGAAAATGTTGTCATTGATGAATCTTCCATGTCTGGAATTATATCCAATACGGAAAGCAATGCTGACCTTGAAAGTCTATTTAATTACAAAACCAAATTCATTAGTGAGGCAAAGAAACCTGTTCAACGTAATGTTATGGTTGAGATTCCCAGCACGATTGTTGAAGAACACTTATCAATGAGATGTGAGGAGTGGATGTTTAGGTTTACGCAAATAATGGAGGAAGCCCTATCGCAGATACTGCAACAAGATCCGCCATTTGTAAATAGTGATTTCCCGCCACCGTGGACTTTACATGAAGCAACACAATGTATTATAAAAAAATTTAGTCACTGCTGTTATGTCGTGGATGCAGCTAATAAACTCTCTATAGTACTTCACGAACTTAGCGATGGAAAAGGTAAACACTTTTATCTATGAATTTACCATTTTTTTTTTGTCACGGGAGGAAAGCTCCGGACTTCCACTCGCCCCGCGAGTGGGGTATGTGGAAGTTGAACCGCACCAAAACCTCCCTCCGCTCACGCTCGTCGTCCGAAACCCGGCCGGGGACAAAACCCGACACGAGGTTGGTAGAGGTGAAAGGATGCGTTCGCGATCGACGCTCACGTATCGGCCCTTATGAATTTACCATAGTGAATGATAGTCGCTGTTTACAGAAGACTAACTGCTAATTCTGAATATAATAAACATGTTACTCTGTCCCTTTGTCTTTTACCCGTGGGTATGATAACTACAATATCTTAACAGCATGAAATTCGAACTAACCCTTTGTATAGTGTGGCCTGTAGTTATGGACAGATATTTTTTCTGTTATTCTTTTTCTTCTCTTGTTTTATTCAATAATGAATTTGAAATACAACAAAGACAATTTTCCAGGTAAAATTTCTGGAAATGTTAAGCCAGCTCAGTATATGGAAATGTACAGTTATGGAATTTATTTAATCAAGGCATTGCAAGTAAGTATTAGCACTAAAAACGTATTTGGAAAGATATTTCATTTTCACTTATTTTTAAATTGATAACAAAATTTGTTTCAGGATATTAAAAACTATTGCGAAGATCTCAGGACTGCCTCAAATCTTTTGAAAAAGTTGTTAGATGACATACACAATCCTACTATAGACAATATTACTAATGACATTTTTGTTGAAGACACTCCCTCAACTTCTGAAACATTTATGACTCCCAGGAGTAAGTTTTTCTTATTCGCTAAAACAAATATTACAAGTATAACAGGAGCAAAATTATCGATGGGCCTGTGATGAATCTTGGTAAAATTCAATTAAAAAGTTTTTTCCACGTCTGGGTTCTGGCCTTCTTGTCAAGTTTTAAAAAGTTACAAAGTGTGGGATGAGGTGACGCAATGCACGCTAAGGCTTTCATATTGCCTCGTCATTCCCCCACCCCCTCTTAAATCTGCTTAGTTTAATTTCAATATGAACTTATAAGAAATGATTCATTAATTGTTTATAATAAACTGTATTTTTTTCAAGCTCCTGATAACCCAAGCATACCAAAATCATCAGAAATTCCACGAAATCCAGAAGTTGTATTAAAAAGTCCTAATGCCAAAGAAAGAGGACAATCATTTGAGGTACTTTTTATTCTATTATTATGTAATGTTTTCTAATTAAAGCTGTTTTTACTTTGAATAAAGATGATATCCCTGATTTTATTTTATATACTGTTACAGGAACAAAATAGCACGAAGTCAACCACAGAAGTTATCGATTCAATCATTTCTAGTCAATCTAAAACAAATTCCAAAGAAAACGAACCATCAACTGTTCCAAATGTTAATACAGATATCAATGATAGTTCAACTCCTGTTTTTGCGCCTAAAATCATAAGGGTTTTTACAACATGCCCTGAATTTGAAAATCGTTCAGAATTAGACTACGATTGGGATGATGAAGGGGATATATTTAATGATCAGTATGATAATGATTATAACGAAGGAAACCTGGATTTGGGCGACGAGTCTCAAATTTTGGAAGATCCAGTCGAATCAGATGATACAAAAATGAAACAATTATTTTCAATTATTTCGAAGGAAATTAAGGAGACATATTCAGAAGTCATGGCGCTATGGTAAATCTCATATTTTTATAAAAAACATTAGACGAGCTAAACTCTGGTGTCTTCAAAATATAGAACGCAATATTTTTAATTTTATATTTCAATGAAATTAGTGGGGCATTAGTAATTTTATAACCAAGATCATTCATGCAATATAAATTAATTAAACTATCCACAATTAAAATTTATTATATTTTTTTTTGCTGAAAAATGCTGCAATAACATTGATTCATTTCTTCATAAATAATACTTCATATTTCAGTGATACCAGTTGTAAAGATCTTTTAGACATCAACGTTTCGGATGAAGTTAAAAGTACGATTGGTGTAAGAGCTGGTCAGGTTCGATCTCATATAAACAATCTGTGCAAATCATTTGAGAGGTAAGTTTTGTTTATTAAATAATTGATTATTGTAATTAATCATAATTCCCTTTAATATCTAAAACTAATGAAAATATTTTCAACAGTATTCTAGATCGAGATAGGTCACATCCAGACGAAAACATACATTTCTGGTTGAAGAAAGCTGGGTTGGAAATGGATTTCGACCAAAAATTGTGTGATGATTACAAGTAAGAACAACAATATTTTATGCTCTTTATATTTTTTCCACAAATAAACTATGTCTATGCATGTTTCCGAAAATCGGTCCAAGATGGCGACCAATTCAAAATGGCCTATTTCGTATTTCTATTATTTTCAAAACTCATTCGATATAGTTATCAAATACAAGAGCTGGACTATAATCCTCAAAAATTCAAATACATCATGATCGCAGCTACCTTTACATAATGGCAAATAACCTTTTATACCTAACTTTCTCAATGTGGAGATAAAATGATCGGGAAAACTTCGCTTTTTGGGCTCTAACTGTTTGTGATATTACTTTCATGCATAATTAATGGGTTATTACCTCGATTTTTAATTGAGTGGTCTCGATATTTCAACGTTGTTGCAAACGTCATGATCACGAGAAGACTGGATACTGCGGGTAGATTTTAGAGCAAACAAATCTGTCTACCCTCTTCTCGTTAAGTTTTGGTTAGTACCACTGAAACTCAAACTCACATCACGATACATCCTACAATGGTCTAGGCGGCAGTAATCCTAGGTAATTGCAGATGTTGTGAAAATTTCTTTGAGTTTTTTATTTTTTTTGTTACAGAACATTTATCAAGAACTGCAAGGATCAAGCTGAAACATTTATCACATCAATTGATATCATAATAGATGCCGCGAAGTTATAATTTTAAAATATTATATTAAGTTTATAAAAGTTAAAATAATGTTAAGCATTACTCTTACGCTGGAATAATAGATATCAAAATGGAATGAAAATTGCAATAAATGATCTGAATGAAGAAACTTGTAAATAATTTTATGAAATTGTTATCTATAAGTTAAAGAAGCTAAACCTTTATTGCATCAAACATTTTTTCTTTAGCGTTAATGTAACATAGGAAAGTGATATGAGAATTAATTTCAGTAGATCTGAATTTAAATACACTTAAATTAATGTTGAAATGGTAGTTTACTTACCGAACAAACTTAGAACGTGTAAATAATACAGGGAATTCTGCTTAAGAGCAAAACGTGAATATTGTGATTCAATTGGATATAAAAATAGTAATTCTAAAATACAAATATTAGATTAAGTTCGACTTTCGGACATAACTATTTTTTTGCTGCGGGTAGATACATATAACTTAACATAATATTACAACTCGTACGTATTGGAATTTTATCACGTTAACCGTTAAATCGTATTTAAATGCGTGCAATCTTAGAATTGCTATTAAATAAACGTACACAAACATGTTCGTGTTTTGTGTTCGTTCTGTTTTTTTTTTTATATTTATGAATTTTAACATAACAGTTAGTAGTTTACTAATTTAGATGCTGGTAGCTGAATAGCAAGTGATTCTTGTTATTCTCACTTTGTTGTTTATAAGTCCTTATTTTATTTGCTCTAAGATATAAACATAATTCGGATTCAATTTTAATGTTTGTATGAAGTTATTTTATTTATGTTCAATATATTTAGGTATAGAAATATGTAACAGCCATATTAAGATTATAATTTTTGTAGGTAAATCGTTGTTCAGTACTGTGCATGAATGTTTTGATTGGTTCAACAATGTAAATAAACTTAGAGTAGGTAATGAATATTTTAAGTAAATAAATATCTTTACATGTAATTTCTTTCTTTTTCTTAACTACTTCGAGTTCTCACTTAAACTGCAATATCTATTTATCTATTATAATTTCTTAAAATCCATGAATGATTGCTTTAATAATTTCCTATTTACAAAAAATGATATAAAACTCTCGTCAGTCGCGAATTAACTGTGCACCCCGCTGTAATACGACCCCTGTCCCTCTTCTCGCATTTGCCGTAAGCACTCAGTAGCGATAGCATATTTGTTGTTCTTGCCGTCTTCAGTTCAGAAAAATAATAGTCGAGTATTTAGAGAGTTACTTTAGTCCTTCTGCGGATCTCCTCATTTCTAATTTGATCACGCAGAGAGACACCCAGCATAGCCCTTTCCATTGCTTTTTGAGTGACTCTGAGTCGTCTGATAAGACCCATCGTAAACGGCCAAGTCTCTGATCCGTAGGTCATCACTGGCAACACACACTGGTCAAAGACTTTCGTCTTGAGACACTGCGGTATTGTGGACGAGAAAACTTTCCGAAGCTTCCCGAACGCTGCCCAACCGAGTTGGATTGGAAAGAATTGCATCTTTGAAGTGGCAATGGGCAGGACACATTGTGCGAAGAACAGATGGCCGATGGGGCCGAAAAGTTCTGGAGTGGCGGCCACGAACCGGTAAGCGCAACGTTGGTAGACCCCCCACGAGATGGACCGACGATCTGGTCAAGATCGCGGGAGGTCACTGGATGCAGATGGCGCAGGACCGGTCGATGTGGCGAGTTTTGGAGGAGGCCTATGTCCATCAGTGGACGTCTATAGGCTGATGATGATGATGATGATGATGATTTAGAGAGTTATTATTCTAAGTTGAAGTTCATATGTATCAATTTAATTGCAAAACGTCATAAGTGAAATGATCTAGTATTATGACGCTTTTTCATCAATACTATTATGATATTTTTTTTTAACGTAAGTCTTTTTGCAAACTGTATCATCCGAATGACGTCACAGACCGAGGTGCACAGTTAATTCACGCGAGTTGTACTCAATGTGGAAGGTTATTAGGAATTACCGTTTGTGTGATGTAATAATTATAGGGAAAATAAAACAACAAGTCACAGATAAAACATATTATGAGCAGGTAATACTTAAAGGCAGGCCAAAAATCACCTACACATTACATGTTATTAAAATATTTAATTAAAAAGAACATTAAAATAAGGGCACGTAAAAATTGTTCTACGGTATTTATGTTTGAGTTGTGAGATATTGTAACATTATATCGAAGAACAGTAATTACTTTAAGTAATAAATATAATTTAAATTCCATAGAATTATTAGGTAATATATAATTCCATGTTAAATTCATAATGTAATAATAGTTATGTGCAAATTAACTGCGATCTATGAATGTGTTTAATTAAATAATGTTTTCGATTAAAAACCTATTATATTTGTTTGTTGGAATGCCAATAATAATTACCTAATAAATTTAAACATTTAAGTTAGTTTTTGTTTTCCCTTTATAATTTCCCATATTTTTATCTACTCACGTCTTTAACCGTTATCGACACATAGATGGCACAGTTATTAAAGTCTCTTAAAATAATGTCAATAATTATAATTAAATTAGTTAAATCCTCTTCCTTCCATCATGGCTTGTGCACAATATCTTGGGAACTGCACCACTGATAGCAGGAAATCCGTTAATCCCTGAAAAATACAAGAAAAATGTATTTGAATTAAGTGGTCGAAATGATGAATTTCCAGACAGGAATCGAATCTTCATTTGAATAAAGTGTGCAAGGTTCAGGTTGGTAAAATTGGTACAAAATTTGCTTTATAGTACCATCGTCATGCTTTTGTTTACCTGTTAAATCGAAATTAATCATTTAACCTTAACCTATTGAGAGTTGCGTTTAGGTACTAGGTATGTAAGGTTTAAATATAGCTTATAATGACTCCTACGAATTCCTGTAGTATAATTTGTAAGACGCAGACTTGTTACCGTGACTATTTCTATTATTATGATATCAAAATGTTCGAAGTTAAATTTATAATTCATGGTTATGCGATTTGCCAACGAAATTTTCGATTAATGTAAAAGTAGTCGTAATTGTATGCCCTTTAACTTATGCTATGAATAAATTATTCACACACGTTTCTAGGTACCTAACCAGAACACCTACATGTATAACGCAGACAACTAGGTTAGAGGTAGTTTATGCTGTGTAGGTAGGCACATTGACGACAAGTCCGACAAGAATAAATTATTGAGCTCACGGTCACGAAGTGGCGTCATTTTTGATGTTCGTCTAATAAAACGTATATCTAGTTTTATAGTGACACCATAATCGTAATTAAAATACGACTACTTTAATGTGCCCAATGAATTGATAAAGATACCATCCGTATAAATTATTTTAATTGTTAAGCATACAAGCATTCTGACCACCCGCCCATGATTGGTTGCGTTTACGTCCCGTCTTTACCGATAGGAGTTGCTAGAGACTCATTGGTGTCTCTTTGCAAAAATAACTACATAGTTTTGAAGTAATTAGAAGAAAGAAAGTCACAATTCGCAAACCACCACTCGCATCATACTGACAATAAATAGATTTTTACCTAGATTAATAATTAGTGGATGCTCGGGGTTTAAGGGTATATGGGACTTTATGGGAGGCAGTTAAAAGTACAAGGCCATAAAATCTATACTAATACTAGCTGACTCGCGCAACTTCGTCTGCGCCGAAAAAAAAAATTAGGGGTGGACTACCCCTAACATTTAGGGGATGAAAAATAGATGTTGGCCGATTCTCATAGGTACCGGATAAGCACAAAAAAATTCATTAAAATCGGTCGAGCCGTTTCGGAGGAGTTCAAGTTCGAACACCGTGACACGACAATTTTATATATTAGAAGATTATAAAGCTGAAGAGTTTGTTTGTTTGTTTGTTTGTTTGAACGCGCTAATCTCAGGATCTACTGGTCCGATTTCAAAAATTCTTTCACTGTTGGAAAGTCCATTTATCGAGGAAGGTTATAGGCTATATTTTATTTTCAAAAAAATTAGGGATCCGCATGAACATATCGAATATGTAACAAAAGGTGAAAAATCGAAAACCTATTTATGCGTACGCTGCAAAAACTATTGACAATAGAACAAAATGATGTACTACGGGTTTTTAGGTCTTTTGGAGACAAACAAAAAAGTCCGCGACAGCATATATCTAACTATCATAGTTTAGTCACAATAACCACTTTTATGTTTTTAAAATTTAATATTTCGTTCCGAGATTGAATTTAACGTTAAATGAGTATCGTTATATTAACCCTTATCCAAATTAAGTATTTTGTTATCAAGAGTATTAATGTAGAATTAAATTACTTTTTGTTTTATTCCAATCGGACTTTTCGTTTAGAAGTTATTACGAGTATAAAACGCAATGAATATGTGGGATTCAGCGAGCCGCGAAAATAATAATTCGACGGCATTGTGAGTACTGTTTGAACCCCTTTATGACGCAGACGAAGTTGCGAGGGTCATCTAGTATTAATACATAATTGAGGAAAAATACTTACAGATAATGCTTCTATGCATACTGTGAACGGGAGAACGATGATGTAAATGCCAGCTGCTATTCCAGCTATCCAGAAGGCAACGAATATTAGAACAATTAGCCAGATTATTGAAAAGATCACGTTACCCATTTTCTGAAAAAAAGTTTTTTATATTTTATTCTTAGTACTTTACCTACTGTATCTATCGTCTTCGCTCTTGTGTCTAGTTGTTGTTTTTCAGTTGAATTTAATCGAGATGATCTAGGTAGTTAAGATCGAGATTTATTAAGTAATGACGGTATTCTTTGGTTTGCAAGTCAGTGTTCATATTTAATTTTATTAAACTTTGGTTGGTTGACGTTTAGATTCAAGTTTCACAAGAGTTATATTTAGGGTCACTAGAACATAAATTAACTTCTCGAGTAGGTGCTGCTATCCACAAAAATTATATCTTATAATATACTTAACATAGGTATACCTATCAGAACCCGAAACAACAGTCTACAGAGTTGTGAAGCAATATTCTTCTAGCAATAAAGTTACGGTCGGTTTCTATAAATGTAGGTATACTTAGGTATCTAGTAATTAGTACCCAGTACCTACTATAAACTCAACAACATTTAATTAGTATAATATTTCAAGTGTTAAATATCTTATTCTTAGATTTCATTAAAATTGTTTTCATTCACAGAAACTTCAAGGCCTACAAATTAAATGTAAATTCTATTGATCTTGGTATATTTGATCGAAGGTATAAGCAGATATTTTTAGTTGAGAATCATTCTCAATCATGAGAATGTTACTAATTAGCACTATTAATAACACATGAATCTACATCGAAGCATTGACCTATGTACCTTTATACCATTGTTGAGTTGAAGGAAAAAAAGAAGTAAAATTTTAAAATTTTTAATGGAGTGGAATAATAATACCTACATTTAATATATTTTACATGTTTTTTTTAATCTTTTCACTTAAAAGACTATAACGTTTTAAATTCTATGTTCGAATACCAATCCGATATTTACGTTCCTAAATGTAATCTATTATCGGAAGGATATCTGATAAGCGAAACTACACAACTGTTGATTCAAGCTAAAAAAGTATTAGTCATACCTAATTCTGGTGTCTCTTCGGTAAAATTAGTTATAAATGACTGACTAACTATAAGCATGCATTAGTAACAGTAATTATGTTAAATACAGATACGGTTCTACAAATTATGAAAGGAATGTAAAGTTCGATACCTGATAGTTTCTGACAATAACAAGATCATTAAAATTTCATTTAAAATTAAATCGGTTTGGTCATGGAACGGTCTCATTCATTATGTTTTGTACATAAGTGTTTTTTCGTTGTGTAAGTATTAGTTAGTGCTTAGTTGGTACTTATATTATGTAAAAAATAATTACCGAAACTGAATTTATGTCACTAAATTGATAAACTAATTTTTTTTTGGTTGGAAACGTATTCAAGCATGACTGGATTGAGTTCTCAGATATTGTTAGAGCCTAGGGCTAATATTTTGTGTTCTTTTCCACAACATCTACACTGCATATTTGATGTTGTTTATAGTCCGGTCATTTTAGACATAAAAATAGTGATCAAATAAAGAAAATTCCGACAGAGCCAAATCTTCGTAGAGACCTTAGGTTTACCACAAGGAATAAAGTGTCAAAAGTCCCCATCAGTCCCATGTGAGCTTAGGGACTTATTCGGGGCCCAAGGTAAAAATTTTAGGTTTTTTGGATTTTTCTCGAAAACGGTAAGTTTTATCGAAAAAGTACCTCAGAGCAAAGTTGTAGATCTTAAAATTCTCCATAAAAATGGTCCCTATGATTTTTTCTCTAAGACCCACTATTTCCCAGATATTACGCTTGTAAGAATCACGTTCTACATAATATGCACACATTTCCGCTCCACCTGTGAGGTAGTGCACTCGGTGCGTTTTTTCGTGGTACCGGTAGGCCTATTCCACGAACCTTTATGACGTTATTTTCAGGAACAATAATTATTTAATAGTATGAAGATTATTGATATGGGTAACTGAGTTTAACTGTCGTTCTAACTTTTTTTTATTACTTTAATGTGACTCATACTCTTCATATTCAACTTCAACAATGTTTTCTTCAATTTCTTCTTGTTCTTCTTCTTCTCCTTCCTGTTGATGAACGCTTAGAAATTGTTCAAATGAAGATGAATCAGTTGTCTCTTCATCAAAATCACATGAATTTTCCTCTCTCGTATTTAATTGAACATTTGAGCAAGAGACACCTTGGCAATTGGTACACGCTGGAGAACACTGCAACCCTACTTTTTTACAGCCACATTTGGCACTACAACCTTTCTTGCAATTGCAAAAAATAGTGTTAAGAAGTTTTTCTGGAGCAGGGAGCAGTAAAAATCGGTTCCAAAGTATTATTTATCAATTTCCAACCCAGTCTTAAGGGTTCAGTTCATTGCCTTGCTATGTCTGAACTTGATAGTACCTATACTCGAAACAAATGTTGAGTAGCAGATGCCGATGTTGGAGGAAGACAAGATAGCTGTACTTGATTTTTGTTTCGTGTATTTTTTACAAATGTTAAATATCTGTACGTATCTATGCAATCAATTTTTTTTGGAGCTCCATAAACCGCAAGAAGAAACCGAATTCCTTTAGTAATTAGTATTTGAGGTGAAGAATTAATTTCTGTAAATACTTTTGCGCAGTCAATCAAATCATTTTTTTAAAATAATTTTAATACTGCCCCTTCTAAACATTGCTGACGTAGTATCGCACCCGGTTATCGCATGTAAAAATAAAATAAAGTTTTGGCATTTTTGATAAGCTGATAAAGTTTTAGAAGAATATATTTCTGTCCATTGCTGCGCATTCCCAGGTTTTAAAAAGTAAATAATTTTATCAGAGGGAGTCCTTACAGTGAGTAGTACTAATAAATCAACATCTTCACCTACTACAATAGTTGTATTTCTTGCATTAAATTGTTCTATTGCTGTTTCAATTATGAGGACATCGGCGTCATTCGGAGCTTGTTTCACGGCAATATTTTCAGCTGTTAATTTGTTACTCAACATAGAAATAAAACGAGATTTATTATTAATGTTTGCAAAAAAATGTTGTTGATTAACTGGAACTGTCATAAATTACAGTAATACAGGAACTGTTATAAACATTATGTCGGTACCTGAGGATGTTTTTGTAGCACGACGACGTTGTTCTGCAGCTTTTATGTTATTTGTTGTGTCACTATCGCCATCAAATACTACCGTAACTGTATGACCATAATGTCTACGTAAATACTGAACATATTGAGTACCTAAATATGTATATACGTGGCGTATGTGTGCATACTATGTAGAACGTGATTCTTACAAGCGTAATATCTGGGAAATAGTGGGTCTTAGAGAAAAAATCATAGGGACCATTTTTATGGAGAATTTTAAGATCTACAATTTTGCTCTGAGGTACTTTTTCGATGAAACTTACCGTTTTCGAGAAAAATCCAAAAAACCTAAGGTCTCTACGAAGATTTGGCTCTGTCGGAATTTTCTTTATTTCAATTGTCTAAAATGACCGGACTATTAGCATACAACGTTTACATATAAATAGCCTATTGCCTAACACAAATCAGTCGGTTCGGTGAAAGTTATCCACGTGTGTATCGATGCGTTACTACTTACTACTGCGTATTGGACACCGGGTCAATAAATCCATTAAGTTATTTTGGAATTCAGATAATCAATGTGGATAATGTTTTATAGTTGTAATTGATATTAACAATTTAAAGTTAGTTAAACTTTAAGTAATAAACTAGGTACTCAGTAGCAAGACGTTATAATATTTTTTTAAATTTATTATCTACTGCTATGCATTATTTATATTGTGTATTACTCGTATAACATAACACGTTACATTTGATCGGTTTCGAAGTGTATCTTTCTTTCAAACAAAAACGATTCGAACAATGCATAACAGGTCAAATTCTAAACTGGTTAACTGTTTTTAACAAAACGTAGGTCTAACATTTGAATACTTATCTACTTTATATAGGTAACTCTATCTACCTAAGTAAAATTAAAAACATAGGTTTAATTCAAGTTCTAAGGTAAGTAAAATTTTGCAGTTATGATCATAGTATAATTGCTTTTAAAGAAGTAATTATATTTTAAATTGTTACAACAGATACAGGCGGCAATCATAAGCGTAAAAAATAGGTAGTACCTAGGAGTACCTACTAATAGACACAGCGGTAATTTGATAGTTTTAGAAATTTTTAGTATTCACTTCAGGAAAATTTGATACTCAGAGCTTCATAAGTAGAAAAATTTATTATGTTAGGTATTGTTGTATCTTACTTTGTCGAAAATATTCGTTCTAGGTAAATATTTTGATAAGTGGTATGTAAGTATTAAAGTCACTGATAAAAATGATACACCTCATTGAACAAAACCTTGCCTATGCACTCTAATCATCCTAATGAACGACATTGAATTTACTGTTGAAATCAGTTGGCGCGAATAGAATGTTTACACAAACAATCTTACCGGTTTTACTCCTCAGAACTGTACACAAACTAACGAAGAGCCGGCCTGCCACGCTCGTTTCTATTACTGTACTGAATCTAAACTGCAGACTGATGTCACGACGAACTATGGATAACAGAACCTTGTGTGTTGAGCAATACCGAGGCGTAGCCTTATCTGGATGACGGAATGTGACGTGATGCCTTACAGACTGCTCAGATTGTGTAAATATGTAATACCTATCAATAACGAACGCTATATTTTCGTTTTATGTCGTATAAATAGCTTAAATTTTGTTAATTTATGGATTTTTGTTATATTTTTAAGTTAGAGGTAATGTATCTGTGATGGGATGTGTTTGTGGGTGCTGCACCACACTAAAACCCCCATCGCTCACGCTCAGCGTCCGAACCCTGGCGAGGCCGGAACTCGGCACGGAATTACGCACTACGGCTCTCTTTCTCGTCATGGCACTTGGCCGTCTCGGTCACCGGGTTTTCTGAAGCGTGAGTCGGAGAGCACGGCGGCCTTCCACTCCTCGGTCGCTCTGGCGCAAGACGCGTACTTCTTGAATCCCATCTCGCAGAGTAGCGTAGGGACCCAAAACTCTTAGAGAGTCAGATTCCGAGTGAGATCCTGCTCTCCCCATAGGTTGCTGCGTGGAGCAAAGAGCTCTCTCTCACACGCCCTGCCACCCTCTTCCGCAAGATGGTGGTCACGCACAAGTTGAGCATCGAAAAGTTTTATGGGTACAATCTTCAGTACAAAAATACTTCTTTTAGTTTTTGAGTAAACTAACCCCGCACATTTTTTTTACGATTATCATAAAAATATTATAAAGGCGAAAGCTTGTATGTATGGATGTATGTTTGTTACTCTTTCACGTAAAATCTACTGAATGGATTTGAATGAAACTTTACCACAATATAGCTTATACATCAGAATAACACATAAGCTACAATTTTTGAACCCCTTTGTAACGCAGACGAAGTTGCGCGGGTCACCTAGTACGCAATAAGTAGGTACTTAGTTACGTATGCATTCTGGCTAAAAAAAAAAAAAAAAAAAAAAAATATATATCTGGCTACAGTTAGACTGTAAGAAAAAGATCTGCCTCGCAGATGAACCCCATTATGGGAGTCTACACTAAAACCTCTTCCAGAGCATTAAATAGCAGACAAAAGTTTGTGAAAACTTGTGGATACTGATCAAGCCTGTAAATATAGCCTAAAATGAGATTCAGCAACGGCGAGCGATTGCTCGTTTACCTACCTAATGCAAAAAAAAAAAAGCCAGAGACCGCTTCAGCAAAGGGGTTAAAAATTTAGTGATGACTCTTTTGACTATGGTGAGCACAATGCATTGTGCTCACACTCAATATCTCCAGTTATTACTGCAGCAGTGCTCAAACACAGATTAGAACTTGATTCAAGTAATCAACTAAGTAAATGCTGCGCACTCTCTGACGAATGCGTAGCGGGGTGAGAACCGGGGAAAAAGGTGCGCAGGGAACATTTTTTAATTATTTAAATGAGTATCATCAATACACAAATTTTAATTTACACGGATCAAATCTTAATTGGGTCGGCATTACAGATCTACAATCTCCTCTGCCCTCTACAATGATTTTTGGTTTGGCTGCATAAGTGCTGTTCTACTATAATGTAATAATTCTACTCACTATTCGCTTTGACATTTGTTACAGTCTTGTCACTGTCAGTCTTGGGTCGTAAAATTGTGAGTTATATAGTGAAATTCAAAATATTTGGTTAGATTACATATTATTTAAATAAATTTATTTCATTAAATTATTATAAAAAACAAAAGTAAAGCACAAACTTCGCTTCAATTAATAATTTTGTATTATTGTCATAATCTAAAACTATTATAGTTATAATAAACTACAATGTCGGGTATTGTGATGATTTGCAATTTGAATAATATCAAGAACATTACATTCCTTTTCCGATAGATGGTCACATCGTTGAAAAAACATCAATTTTTGATTTGTCACGTTTGTTGAAATTTTTATAAAACATTCCACGTTTTGAATTGAGATATGGCTGGGTATTTCGAAGAAATGGGTTGGAGGGAATTATCAGATGGAGAACATCCTAATCACCTCTTACATTTGGCAAGATTCCTCATCGATTCTGGCTTTGATCAGGCTGGAACAGGAGAGTGGCCAAGGTTAACATTATTTTATCAATAATTCTTTTCAAAATTGTGTTACTAATAACATGTTCTAAAACATGTTTATGATATCAATTTCAAGATAAAGTTTTCTTAGGCTGTTTCATATAAAGATGTTTTTTTCTAAATCTATCTTTCAGTTTACCCCCACCAGCATCAAAACAGGCAATAGCCAAACTACAAGATGTTACAGTGGAACATGAAAGTAAAGGCTGTCCAATTTGTTTGAAGAATTTAAAACTAGGCGAGAAGGTCAAAGAGATGCCTTGTCATCATGTTTTCCACACAACATGCATTCTGAAATGGTTAGATAAGGTAAACAATAATACTAATATTATAAAGCTGAAGAGTTTGTTTGTTTGTTTGAACATGCTAATCTCAGGATCTACTGGTCCAATTTCAAAAATTCTTTTGCTGTTGGAAAGTCCATTTATCAAGGAAGGTTATAGGCTATAATTTATTTTCAAATAGTTACGGATCCGTATGAAAATATCGAATATGTAACACAAGGTGAATAATTGAAAACCTATTTATGCGTACGCTGCAAAAACTATTAACAATAGAACAAAATGATGTACTAGGGGTTTTTAGGTCTTATTAAGACAAACAATAAAGTCCGCGACAGCATATATCTAACTAACACTGTTTAGTCACAATAAACGCTTTTATGTTTATGAAAAATATTTTTTCGTCCCAAGATTGAATTTAACATTAAATGTTAAATTAGTACAGTACAGTAACAACCCATTACTGCCCACTGCTGAGCTCAGGTCTCCTCCGAAGAGGGGTTAGGCATAGTCCACCACGCTTGCCTAATGCGGATTGGGGACTTCACATATTTTCAAAGGATTTTTAGAACCCTTTTCCGATATGCAGGTTTCCTTACGATGTTTTCCTTCACCGTTTTTAGCCAGTGGTGTTGTGAAAAATTGCACATAAATCTTTTTCATATTAAGATTTAGAGGTACAAGCCGGCCGGTTTTGAACCTGCGACCTCCCGTACGGAAGGCAAGCGCTTCAACCACTCGGCCACCACGACTGATAAAAAAAAAATCGTTATATTAATCCTTATCCAAATTAAGTATTATGTTTTCAAGAGTATTAATGTAGAAGTAAATAACTTTTTGTTTTATTCCAATCGACTTTTGATTTAGAAGTTATTACGAGTATAAAACGCAATGAATATGTTGGTGCACAGCGGACTGCGAAAATAATAACTCGACGGCATTGGGAGTACTGATTGAACCCCTTTGTAACGCAGACGAAGTTGGGCGGGTCAGCTAGTATATTTGATAAAAAATAACTTTAACTAAATAACATACAAAGAAGACAATACAATTTTAACAACATATTAGCATTGTTGGGAACAATTTAAAAAACACTTTTTGATATAGCAAATCATGAAATAACCATTTGAACAAAAGTAAGAAGTTACATGGTCTCTTCCTTTTGCATGTTTATTAAATAGATTTACACTCACATTTGAGATATTAATTTATACCATATGTTTATTTTACAGACAAATTCATGTCCATTCTGCAGACATGAGTTGCCAACAGATGATGAAAATTATGAAGCATATAAGAAAGCAAAGAAACGAGCTGAACAGTCACAGAATGATCTAGATGTACTCCATAATTCCATGTTTAGTTAACTATATGTAAATAATTCATTGTAATTTATATTCACTATAATCGGTTAAGGTATTGAAAGCTTTGCTGTAGTCTATTTAATTTAAAAGCAAAAAATTGTAAAGTTGAAAAATTACTTAAAACATGATTGAAATTTTATCTAATTGTTTAAATTAGGTTTAGAGGTTGGCATTAAGGTAATCACATGAATTCTTATAATATTAATTTTATTTAGATTATCTATAACCATACTTTTATTTTAATTTAATAAAATATTGTTTAATGTTCATTCCTTCAGTTTTCATGATCACATTCTGTCAAACAGTACTTGTCCCAGTTACTAGAGTCCGTCATCGTAACATAAAAGTGTCCTCATAAAAGAGAGAATTACCCCACCCAATAGAATATCTGCCTCATTTTATAAAACATTATTGATACCCTGCAATTTGATGTGGTAACCTTATACAACTTTTTAAATTACAATAGGTATTAAGAACCTAAATTATTGAAAATTTAAATTATTGCGGTTGCGGAAGGATTTATTATTTAATAGAAAAACTAGTATAAAAACATGTGTTTTATTTATGTTATCTGCATGAAGCAACATTGCAAATTATCGTTCAGGAATCAGATTGCAAAAAAAAATTAAGAACAATAAAAATCTCATTTACTAAACATTTGCCTAGATTTCAATAATTTAACCTATTTAATGAATTAAAGTTTGTAAAGTTCAAGAGAAACTTACTGTACCTATTTTTAACAGCATTTATTTAGATAAATAACTGTTGACACTAGTTGAAAGGAACTCCATATTATACAGGGTGGAATTTTTAAACGTCCTCTTTCTGGTTTGGACAGTACTCGAAATAATGGTTTTAGCTAATTTTGCTGAAAGGAAACCTTTATTTTTGAAAGGAAATACATTGCATTCTTAGATGTTTTAAAAAATACTTGGTACACAGGGAATCGAACCTAGTAAGTACAATTTGAAAAAATTACAGTGTTCTTGGCAGACGAGCCAATAAGAAAACCTTCAAAATCGGCTCATCCAATAAGAGTAATGCACTGAACGAGACTAATCATGATTTTTTTTTTACAAAACTTTTTTATTTTAAGAACATCACTTTTCCTAGGGCGTTTAAAAATTCCACCCTACCTATTTAAAGTTTGTTCAACAATGAGTTCTCCACACTGATCTCTAGTGTATAGTCAGATCAGTCTCTGCTTGCAAGCCTTCAGTAAATAGCACGAATCAAAGTGTTAATTTTTTTATTAACATAGCACTCTTGATTTCTTTATTTGAATATGACATCAATAGCCAAATCTTTGTGACTGATGTGTCATGTCAAAATTTTAAGACAAAATTGTTTGTTTCTAAAATGTAAAATTTACAAAATTTAAAAATTTAAATTTAAACAAAACTACAGAATTTTAAAAAATGAAAGGCTCGTAAGTATCCAGCTTTTAACTAAAGTAACTACTTCAAAAGTAATCGGGTATTGGCCCACCTCTCACTCCCACCACTGTAACTCCTGTGTAGCCAGGATCGCACACAGCGGCGATCAACGTAATGACTCAAAAGTAAATAAACTTCAAAAGTAAATAAAACTATTATGTATTCCATGGTTTTTTCCACCAATTCAGAGGTAGTTGACTGGATAAGCTAAGAATAAGAAACTCTTTTATGTTCTTAACCTCCATTTATCGTCGCCGTTTTATTACAATAATTTTATCTTCATTGGTTTCTTACACGAACACAGTAAAAAAAAAATCTTTGTGATTATGAATTTATTATAATTGAAAGTCCCCCTTAACGCTTCTTGCTTAAAAGAAAAGATAACAACGTTCTTATTTGCTTAAGCTTCTTGAATTTATTTTGATGAAGTGAGAATGTAACTGGGAATTGAGAAATAATGTGTCATCTAGATCTTGCAAGAAATGTCCAGCAAAACCTAGAAAATCATGGAAACCAACAAAATCCACGGAATGTAAAGATGTTTCCGAAATAGTTGAAGCTCTTACTTTCGATGATGAAAGTAAGTATCTATTTACAAACTTTCAAACATGAAAAAAATAAAAATGCACATAACATTATAGGTACTTCAAAGTGTCTAACTTGAATACTAGATGTCTAATGGTTTTAATGCTCTTTTTTTTTTCTCTCTCTTAATTTTACTCTCTCGACTATGTTCCAGGGAAAAGTAGTTAATGTAGTCCTAGAAGTATGATAATTATAATGGTTCCTTCACAACCGGTATTTGTTTGGACAAACATTACTCTACGTAGAGCTCGGTGTATCATTACTTACCCTTAATTTTCACAAGATATATTCTTGTATGTTTTAAATTAAAATAAGTTATAAATACTTAAGCAGCTATGAAAACAGCATGAAATATTTCGTTTTCAGTACCTGGTAAGAGTAAACGACAACCTCCCAGAATGCCGAAATTTAAAATGAAAAAGTTCAAACCACCACACAATAAAGAAGGTTGTGTTCCAATGGTTCCATCGATGCATACAAGGTTATTTGGTTTCATTTCAATTTAAAATATTTCGACCTATGCAAGGAACAGAGTTACATATTATGATTATAATCCATCCAAATCTACCAATTAACGGTAACCAACCACCATGGTGATCTATCACAACATTTCTTTGAAAAATAAATTATTTAAAGAAATATTATATTACAATAAGAAAATGTTAAAATATTGTGGTTTCAGATTACGATACATTGGTCATTGCTCTCTTGAGCCTTCGGAACCCAAAAGGAGGTATGTAGATATTTAAAAAATATAAAGGCATCTACTGCGATCAAGTTAAAATGTAACATTATTTGTCGTATTTAGTTTTGTTAGTATTATTTTTCCTGAATATGTATTCTCTTTTTTTTGTTTACCTAATTATTACAAGTTACAGAAAGTTAACATTATAAATTTTTATACAGCAGACATTCGCGTAGCAGATTTGAATTCCCGTCCTCTTCAGATGAGGAGGGGTCAACTAGTGGCATATTAAGAAGCAGGAGACCGAGTGACAAGTATAGAAAGAAAGTCCGATATTTCGACTTACTCCCAGGGGATGTAATGCTTCCAACACCCGCTCCTGTGATAAAACATTCTCCATCTGATAAGTCTATATTAAATGTATGTACCAATTTTTGATTCATTAAACACAGGAAAATCGCAGTTCTATATTATGATGTTTAATTTTAAAAATATTATTATTTGGTACCTACTTACTGTCTTTGTATTGAAACGCAAAATAAATTTTAGTTAATTCTATGAAAACGACAAAAAGTAAAAGTAGCAATGTGGTATCATAAGTAATATAACAGCCACTCGCTGGATGTATTCATGGTAGAGGTAAAAGTGGTCAATTTGGTGAACTTTGAATTGTCTTGATACATTAGCGGACTGTTGAGGCTGTACATTAGTACTTACAAGTCGTCATTCTAATGTTTTATAGGTACCAAGTCCTAAAACGAGTGGAGATGTAATTCAAGCTCAAAGAGCGTCCGTTAAGCCTGGAGAAAGTATACCACCTTTACCAGCGAAATCTGGATATGAGTAAGTTATATTTGGCCAAAAAGTCTTGTAGATGTAGGTAATAGTTAACGGTCCCTCATTGCCCTGGTATTGCAGATGTTCATGAGCAACGATAACCAATCGGTTGGGTCATACGCTTATTTGTCCTGCAAAAAAAAATATTATGAAGGTTAATTTTTAATTATTCTAATTAAATAATTTTCCAAACTTTAGTTTGTTCAAGCCACATAGTGGAATCGTCATAAACAGAGATAAAGAGTTTGTTCCTGATGTTGTTTACATGCCAGGCGGAAAGGATTTTATCGGGTAGGTCATTTGACGATTCTAAAAAGTAATAAAAGTAGGTACATATTTTGTTTTATTATAAACTCGTAAATATTCTTATTAAAACTTATTTCATGGAGCCAGCTGAAACCATTTTTAATTAATTGATTTTTTTCAGAGACAAAGGAAAACCATGTCATAAAGGAGGGTGAGTATGATAATATGGCTAATTGAGTTAATAATTTAATACATAAAATATTCTTATTATCGATTTTATGTTTTAGCGTGTGTCATAAAGCAACTTGTAAAAGAAAAAAATGTCGGTAAGAAGTTAATGCAAATGTTTGTAATCCATTACAAAGTAGACCAAACTTAATTAATTTAATTGTTATTATTTTACAGAAAATATGCGGCTATGAAACGAAAGCAAAATATACCAAGAAGGAAACGGTTAGACAATTCAATTCATTAAGTTATTCTAATTTTTTTACGAGATATCATATTAAGTTCTGCACCCAGCTTCCTGGTACTTGCTAGTTTTAGTTTAAGATTTATTTTATTTATTTTCTTTCGTTTAGAACGCACTCGTACCTACCATACACGACGTTAGGAGTATCAGAAGCGAAACCCACGTCCCGAGGGACTCAAAAGCATCTGGGTAACGACGATTCATTGTGTGGTTTCGATGAAATACCTAAACAGGAACAGGTGAATATAATAATGTATTATTTATTAAAGTTTATTGATTTCATAATTTTCCAAATGAAATCAATAAACTAAATCTTACCTACTTTTTTAATGACATTGTCATTTGTCTTGCGTTTTTCCATCCACGGCTATTCTCATTTTAATACTTACCTACTTGAAAGTTTTTCAAAGTCCCTTTTTTCCCTACCCGTAGTTTTACTAAGTGCTTTATTAACGTAGACAGGCCGAAATAGATCCAATACGAAGAAAACCTACGACGTTTTGCTTTGATCATTGCATAGTTAAAACAGTTTTGAAATTACAACTATTTTCTTCAGATAAGGTTACCCGCAAATCTGAAGAAAGGAATGTTTGAAACTCATTCGTTGACTGTTTTACCTTGTTCCAAAGAAAAGAAAACAGAAATTCATTATGGAATACTTACTGGTTCTTTCAATATGTATGATAGTAAATTTGGTAAGAACATGTGAATGCATTGTAAATATGATCTCACCTATTTGAAAGTAGTTTAATGGATATTTAAAAGAAAACTGTTTAGGACTGCCTACCTCATGTAATATACCTAATCATTTTTCAAATGCATCGCGATTGACTGAAAATAATAACGAAGTGTAGGGTAATAATTGATAATTCCATTTTGATAGTGGTTTTCACTGCGGTGAGCGGTAGTTGCGTTGATAAATGTGTAGCTACTTCATAAGTTGAAAGGATTCCACAAAATATTAACTAACGATTAAAATAGGTAGGTAGGTATGTTTTATCATCGTTTTATATTTCTTCAAAGGATTTAGGTAATACTATATTTCATTTAAGGTGGTCGATCAAGAGGTAGACAAGCAGTTACAATGAGTGTAATGGCTTATTGCTTGGCTTTTCACTATCATCCTAAACAATGGACCATGAAGCTTGTTGATAACTTAGTTAATGCTGGTGATCAATGGTAATTGGAATAGTACAGAATTATAATATGTAAAACTTCAATAACCAGAGAATAACCAATAATATTAATTCTCTAGGTACATTCAATGTCTAGAAAAGGTTCATGATCATTCAGCAGTTCAGGGAATGTGCGAAGTTTTACAATTTGGGAAGAAACAAACTCTTTTGCTAAATGGAAAGAGAATGCAGGTGTTGCTCGGTGAACCTGAAATTGTTGGTTATACGATGTCATTAGACCCTACTGTTTATAATTTATGTAGAGGACTAAAAGTTTTCTTCAAAGACAACCGTGCTGGATTGTTATTATCTAGGTAAGAAAAGTTTTACAAATTGTCACTAAGTATTGTATTATAGTAGGTAAAATATTTTGATACTAAAATAGATTTATTATATCAAGGGTCTTAAAAGTAGTCGTGTGGAAGGATAAAGTATGCTACTACATATTCGATCCAGCTGGTCGAGATTCGAGAGCATTCTCTAACTTTGCCACCGGGGCTGCTGCAATTATGAACGTCAAAAATCTCGATGCTGTTGCGGAAGTCCTTTTGTCTCGTAGTGTTCTCGAAGACCAGAAATATGTTTTGGCACCTGTTAAAGTTTTGAGAATGGTGGACGAAACTTGCGATGAAGATTTCGAGTCTGATAAAGAACTTACACAGACTGAAAAGGCTGTAATGGGTTACAGGATTCTCAATGAGAATTGTGCAATTGTTAATGCTACAATGCATTTAGGAGATCGATGTTTTGAAGATGCTAAATTTCGTCAAGCAATGCCAATTGCAATAATAGCGATGACGTATGCCAAAATATCGCCTCCTAATACTTGGTTCACCAAGACATTAGACAAAGTATTGCGCTTGGGAAGTAAATTGTACGTTGACTGTGCTCATCCAAAAACTTTAGCTGATTTAACTATAGATAATATTCCGAATGAGATTACAGTTGGGCCTTTTGCATGTGAAATAATTATATACAGAGAAAGGATCAAGGGTCAATTATTCACTACGAAAGAATGTTTGTTTAACATAAAGACTGGACTAGAAGATTTTTTCACTCATGAATATAACAGCGGAATTTTAGAATTCAACAATTATTGGTTGGCCGTTTGGAGACAAAAAGACATGTTTTATCTTTTTGATCCATATCCCAGGACTACTGATGGTCTACGATCAGTAAACATCGGTCGAGCCTGTTGCTGGATGCTTCTAAATACGGAGACCATGGCAGAAGTTTTTACGAAGAATTGGGATTATTTACCAGTTACAACTCAGTTTTTCATTCACGCATTCAAAGTGTTAAAATTAAAGAAAAAAGAGCCTAAGGTACGTAGGCTGTAGTTTTGATATATCTAAATAAGTACCTAGGTTAATGTAGAGTTTTTGAAGATTTACAGTCTTCTATCTAGATGTCTTATTTTACGCAAATTCCTGTTAAAACAGCAATTGATTACAGACGCAGTTACTTTGTACGTTGAGCGATGAACAGTTGCCAGGATCAAAAGTTAAAAGGAAAGTTTTACCGATGAGTAAGGCGCATGGTGATGGCAGAGAAGTAATCCACGATGTTCTGCCACTAGAAGAATATGATGAGAAAGTTCCTGCAGTAAGTATTATGTTTGTCTATATTTTCATCCTGTTGTACCTAATAGGTTTGCTTTTGTATGGCGTGTCGAAGGTCTAAGACGAGTTGGATGGAAAGAAGACAATAATGTAAATTTTCGGCGTGACAGATGACGTAAAGTATGGTAAAATAGGAATACCTAAGCGGTAAGCAAAAACATATAGGACCAATTCTACTTGAATGGGATAAGGTTGAGCTAAAGAAAGTTATGGAATTTTCTCGCAGTCTAATAAATAGATGTGATACATGCCTGTTCTGGTCCTAATGGATTTTTGTGTTACTTATTAAGAAAGAAAGAAAGGTTATAAAAATAAAAGTTATCTATTAAATTTCCTAAGTATATTATTTTCTTTTTTAATTATTCCGATAACTTTCCTTAGTAATAAAGATAATGGATTGACTCCAAAAATAGTTTATATTTTAGTGACTACAGGCAATGTGCCAAAATTTACTTTGATACTAACTTTTAGTAATAACCAGATTTAATTTGCTATGTGTTTCCATATTCTGAGTATAGGTTAAATTTCGAGTTTTATATTAGTCGTATAGTCATGATTACCAACTAAGTTTCGTAAATAAGAATACTTGTAGGAGTGTCAATATATTGTATCAGTTAGTATTTCGGGGTGGGGTCGGTATCTCATTAGGTATTTCAGAATAGTGTTAGCTAAACTAGACGTACCAAATGCAAATGGAGGATTGCGTTATTTCGATCAGTTTGAAAATTTAGTATAATCTATCACCTTAGTACCTAATTAACGCGCTAAAACCTAATAAGATTGTATCTGATAACAAAATAATTATTTATAGATTCCTGCAATCGACGAAGAGAAAATGGGTGACATTATGTCTTTGGTAGACAGTATACAAGAAGATTATTTACCATCGATTCCTATGAAGTACAAAAATATGGAACCAGAACCAGTTATACCTAAGATTGGTTCGTGATTAGCTTACATAATAATATTTTTAAACTATTATTCACCTCACATAATTTTACCTATTCACCGGAGTGACTTGGAAAAATGTATGATTTTGGAGAGTACCTAGTAATATTAATAATATTATAAGACTGATTAGCAACGTAAAAGTAGTACGTAGTATGTAAAAGTTTTATAGTTTGGGGGAGGGTTATGTCCAGCAGTTGACGTTTATAGGCGGATGATGATGATGATGATGACCAAATTAGGCTTCATCGTTTCTGAGATATATTCTGTAATTATTATACATACATACATACACGAGTGGATTTGTAACCTTATGCTAGCAGAAGTGGTGAGAGTGACCTGTCGAAATACACAGTTTTTGAACTCTTTGGAAAAATAAAACTCTTTTGTGATCAGCAAATTTGGACTCGCCGACGGTATCAGTGACGCAGGTTGTCCCGCTGTGGCCGAAGCCGCGCGACAAGAGCAACGAGCCGCCCGAGCCCGACCCGGACCCAGAGCCAACGCCGCCGCCAACGCCACCACAACTACCTGTTATACTTCGTTTTATTGTCTAACCAGCACTAACCACTCAACTAGGAACTGTTCAAAATTGGCGTTTGTCTAGTAGTGCCATCTATGGGTGTTTGACAGCCACTGACAAGTGGTTAAGAAACACTCACATTCAGCCGCTGCAATACATTTCTGCTAGGCATCGCTTTTGAACAATCCACGGGCACTTAGACGGGCCGTAGTTTCGAAATTCTTTACATTTTTTTTGCGATTGTAACATATTCGTCCCAGTTTTATGGTGAACATAGACAGTGTCTTTGCTAAGATAAAACCTGACATCATTCATAAAGTTATTAGGCCGGTCGATTATTCGTTTATAGAAATGCCACATATTACAATGCGTGTGACAGTTTTAAACCAAATTAGCAATAACAAATACCCTTGCAACTATTTTGATAGTAAAGTTAATTGTGCTCAACGTAATTTTTAACGAATTTTAGAATCCAATTCTTATTCTGCGTCATAAGATCACGAATATTACTCTCTGTTTTTCTGAAAGGAGTTACAGGCTATCTTGTCTTCAGGAACAAACATTTTCTTTAGATTGTGTTAGACAGTAATGGTCGAGTAACTGACATATTAATCATTTACAATAATAATTAGTCGTCGTGAAAGTCGATAGTGATAGATGTTTTCCTGCAGTTCAAACAGATAAGACTATTATTATAGATACATAAGTAATTTCTTGCTTGCTGTAGGTAGATACTAGATACTAATAAAATATTTGTCAACTTTTACTCATGCTTATTTCCTTGTTCTAGCCTCCGGAAGGTGGAGCAGAGGAGGTTAGTTTTGTCAAGAAAATAATCAACATTTACGTTTTAGTAACAAACCCAGAACAAACTTAATATAAATTATTTTTCTTTTAAATAACTTTTACCTTAGGAAGAAGAATTAGGTGAAGAGGAAGAAGATGAAGAAACTATGAAAAGAAAGAAGGAAGAACAAGAAAGAAAGAAAGCAGAAGAAGAGGAAGCTCGTCGGAAAGCTGAAGAGCTACCACCTCCTTTACCGCCTCCTCCACCCTCTCCACAACCTGAACCTGAAGTGCCGGTACATACTTAGCTATTTTCAGAAAAAAAAATCCGACCTCTATGAAATGACCTTAGGTTTTTATTACAAGAAAAAATTGTGCGAAATCATATCATATAAAAGGCGTTACTTACCTATGTAAACTAAACCTATTGATATTAATCAGAAAGTTTAGTTGGTTTCAGTTTTTTTAAGTACCTAAAGCCAATACTTTACGTAAGGCTTAATGTTTTAGTTGGCTCCACCGCAAGTCATAGAAGATGAAGTGCAAACAATGGAACCGGTCAACGTGGAACGCCACGTTCTGTTGACTGAAGATGCACGTTATCGTTTTAAACTCAGGCAGTTACGGAAGAAAATGACTACACCTCTAGCAGAAAATCAAATAGAAACAACGCCATCTGAAGAATTACAAAAGCCCAGTAATTTTAAACAACTTCCTGATAATACTGAAATTGTCAGAGGCTCATCTGCAATAAATGAATCGGATGCTATTGATATTCTTCCGTTTGGTGCCATAATGGCTATAGTCACCTCATATAAATATTCAATAAATACTTGGACAAGTGGGATAGTTAATTTTGTCGTTGATACTTCAAAAAAACTGTATCAGAACAAGAAGGAAAAGTTTCAGTTGGCGCCCATACACATAATTCCAAAAATCGGCATAGGTCATCAGGTAAAATACCTAAATAACATGACGTTATGCTTACTTATCTTTATGACTTGGACTAAAATATTTAATTGAAATTTATCTTTCAGGCCTACCACGCAAGTATAGACGTAGTTGGAGAAGGACCCACTTGGCAACTTGAAGACATTTTAATTAGAAAATTCTTTAGTAAATACGATAGAGGCATGATTACTACATCTAACTACAGCTGTGCTTTTTTCGTCAGAAACCAAATTTACTATTTATTCGATGGTAGTTCTTGCAATGGTATGGGTTTAAGGGATGAAGAGAATAAAGGAAAAGCTTGCATATTAAGATTTCGTACCCTTCATCACCTCGTGTGCAGGTAATGTAAATGATAAATTGAACATTCTTTTTTGTATTGCCCCGTGGATAAGATTATTATTATTAGGATTAGATGGCTCACAGCTCACTTGATTTTGAGTGGTGACATTCACTTGTGTATTTCTCCAATGTCGACAACCGTTAATATAATAATAAAATAATTTTCTTTTATAAACAAGATACTATTTCATGGCGAATTTGTACTAGACAGTAAAATACTAGCGTTCGTTTTCAACAAAGTATCTGCTCTAATATGTATATCCTTGGTAAATTTATAAGTACTACGGAAATTTTAATTTTCTCTTCAGAATCATTTACAACAAAGATGGGAGGAAAGAAGACCAACAATTTATTTTAAGTCGAATATTGGTAAGGCGACTTCTAACGGAGCCACGTGTAAAACTTCCTGAAGATTACGATTACTCTACAGGTTTACCAAAGTCAAAAAAATCAAGGCCATCAATAGTCTCATCAGGGAAAGAAGCTGATAAGAGGAGCTCGATGGAAATAGCTGAACGTAAAAGTCACCCATCAGTGGGGTATCAACTCATAGGTGGAATGTATCGAATAGAAGGCACGGCGGCTTTACAAGACCAAAAACCTAGTTCAGATGTAAAAGCCTGTCATTTTGTGAGTTTGATAGCAATGCTGATGGCAACCATGCATCCAATTCGGACGTGGGACCATGTCATGGTCGATACTTGTATTGAAAAAGGCCTTGAAATATATGAAAAAGCGACTAATCTAAGCGTTTGCGAAAAACGCGTCATCAAAAATATCATAGTAGATGGTAAATTTATTAACATAAACATAAAAAAGATAATTGTAATAAATGAGAACCCAGACAAAAAACTGGAGCAATATTTAAAAGCAGTGTTACGGCGACTACGCTTTGTTATAATTCGGTTTCCGCAATGTAGTATTGTAGTGTGTCAAACTGAAGGATATTTCCATCTTTTTGATCCATATGCTCCTCCAAGCGAGGATTCAATCTCTAAGGAAAATGTACCTGATCAAGAAGATAAGAAGAAAGCCAGTCCAGTGGCTTCATGGACTTTATACCGATCCTTAGATGCATTGATACGTAGAATTAAGAAAGCATCATTTGGAAAAGCTATAGATACACCTGAATTTTATACTTTTGAACTAACTTCCGTTAAAACAGCACCGCAACACTCTGCTTTGAATTACAGACTAAGTCCCTTATTCAAACCTGATGATAATCCTAATTTGCCGTATCTCAAAAAGAAAAGAAGTCGTCCTATAGTCGATGAGAAAATGTATTGGTTGAATGTTGAAACCTTGCCTTGGTCTAGAATGAAATCTGTCAATGATTTAGGATTTGAACGCAAAACTCCTAAAGCTTTATGGAAAGACTGGGATATTGAATTTCCGGGTGACTTGTTTTCACTGTGGGGAACTGTACACCCTACAGATACAAGTTTTGACGAAAATCACAGGGGAAAGCAATATCTTGCAACATGTGTTATAGCATTGGTCATGGTTGAAGCTTGTAATATTAGTGCCTGGACAAGTAATTTTCTTGATGGAATTGTGGAAACTGGAGATAAATATCACAAGAAATGTATTGAAAAAGTTGGCAGTAAAGTAAACTATGAACTCAATGTTAATGATTTAGATAACAAATTCGACATGTTTCCATATTCTTTTACTGTGAAGTTCGAAAATATAATATTTGGATTTCTATATAATATATTACCAGATCGCTTTAATTTGAGTAAAGCTTTACTTTTTTTCTTTGAAAAAAATAATCAGGGTTTATTAGTTAGCCCTTCAAAAAACTTAGCTTTTGGCAAAAATGTAAATTCTTATTTTATGTTCGATTGTCAAAGTTTTGGAGCACCTGTATTTTGTCCTGGGAGAGGAGCTGCATATATTTTAAAATGTGAAAGCCTCAATAGGCTGATCTATTGCATAACAATGACTTTGAATATTAGAAGACATGGACAACAATTTCATTTATTCAGTGCATCCGTATCACTCTCTGAAAAAGTAAAATAAATATATTGTCATTACTATTTTTGTTTATTGTGTGCGTGAAAACTTTGTACTAGGGGTGTTTCAAACCGCGCTCCCCGACCCACACTGGTTCTGACCCAGCGGGGTATTCCGTGGGAGGATGTCACGTGGTCCCATCTTGGCGGGCTTCGGAAAGCCGGCGTCCGGGGGCGGCAAGCCGGGAAAGAGTGCCGAGCGCGTAACGCGTCGCGCCGTCCCTCCAAACCCTGTGCTGGGTTCTGGCCCCAGCTGGGGTTCGGACGCTGAGTGTGAGCGGTTGGAGGTTTTAGTGCGGTTCAACTTCCGCCCCGCGGGGTATGCGTATGTGATTTCCTCCAACTGAAAAAAAAGGGGTGTTGCTTATTCACAAATGTTAATTTTTTATTTGTATGTTTCAATATTGATCCTCTCAACTAAAAGTTCTAGCCCGAGAGCTAGTGGAAATTTTTGGATAGGTCCAGCAGCCAGATCTGCATTTCTGATTTGGGGTATATCAGGAGAACTATGAACTAAGTTTTCAGCTTGCCTTAAATACCTACCCAAAAATTGCCACTAGGTTTCTGGCCATTCAAGGTTGTTTACTGAACAGTTAGCTACGGAAACATTATAATTTATAGGCTATTAAGTACCTACATTTTACACATACTAGATATATTAGGAAGGAAAATAGGAACTAATTGTCTCCCACACACCAAGTAAGTGATATCCTTCCTGCAAATTCCCTTGAGAATAAACTTATTCAGACACTCTCGGTTTTTTTAAACTTTCATGCATTTTCAACGGGTTCTTGCCATGATATTTAATTAATTGAGTTGTCTCCATATTTCAAAGTTGTTGCAAACGTCATGATCACGAGAAGAGTCCCTTGAGAATGTTAAGTTGTATATTTCATATAAAAGGGCAGGTAGAATATTATAGTTATTAGAGGTAGCCTGTATTTTTGCATTGTGGCTTTTGACCACATTAGCATGAATTTTTGTGAATGCAATTTTTTTTTAAGATTTACATCTTAAAAAAAAAATTGTTCCTCCAAGTTTTAAATTAAAATTTTCATTGGTTGCATGCATACTGCCTCTACCTTAAAAAAAGTAAATATAAAAAAATATTCATAAATCATAAATCGAATTGTTTACAAGCCTTTTATTAAAACTAGAAAAACCTTACATGTAACATAATTGTACTTTGTTAATGTCATTTATTCTAGATCAGGTAAATTTTCATCATCTGAATCAGTTTCCAAGTCATCAAACGAAGGTTTTTCAACTTTATCGCCAGCCCCGCCTGATCCACCAAAGTTACGAAGCATTTGTTCCAAATCTACTCCAGTGTTGGGATTTTCAACCTCATCATCATCATCTTCATCATTCCATTTGTTGAAATCAATTTTCAAGTAGTGGGGCTTTTTCTTATCTTTTGTAAGCGTAGGCCAGTACGGTGCATCAGTTTTTTTCTTCCGCAATAGCATCTCTACACAGCGGCCCTTATTTACAAATCCACTATTTTCAGGAACGACACTATCATATAATTGTATGGTTACCTCGTGTAACCTATTATCTGGTGCACAGACACTTTTGAAGTATACTGAATCACTTTCTATTTTGATGGTAGGGTCTTTAGTTTCCACACTGAAGGTGAGGAAAACTTCTTCCTTCCGTTGCGCCCATAATACCGACGGTGGAGTTGAAGTTTCGTTAGACATTGTGATGTGCTTGCTTATTTGTTCAGTTTTTTCAATATGGTTATAAATATATTTTTGAATTCGATATAGACCGGGCGAAACTTCTAGATTATATTTTCGATTTAAAGTTTCATAAAAGACAAAACGGCAAAGCAATTCACATTTCACAGCACATGTAATTCTAGACAGGGTTGACAGATGGCCTTTTTGACAGGCGGCCGTAGGGAAGAGTCTCAGCCACACAAAGAATATCGATAAATTAGTTTTACAAACTCGTTATCAGGTATTTTTGCTAGAAATGTCCGATCATCATGAAAAACATAAGGTTAAGACTATATTTTTTTGACCTATGTTTATCATTAAGCATAATTTTATACCAATAGAATGATACGATAAATTTATATTTCCAACGACAGTGTTTAGATAACCAAGAAAATCATTTAAACTCCATTGCGGTTAATAATTTTATAATACTTGCATATTATAAATTTCATTTTATAATACTTACATAATAATATTATAAAATTATTTTTTTATAAGTTGTCGTAAAATCGACACAATATTTTACAACTCACGATTACATCGTGACATTCGTGTCCGACATCCCTATTTATCATTTATTATTAAAAATGTGGCCCAAGGTTTAAGATCTTAAAGCTTAACGATAGTAAATCGTACAGAATTAACCAAAGGTTAACCAGCATACATTTGGGTCAGAACCACACAGAATTTTATTTATTTTGTATTAGGTAGAAATACTGACGATGTCGTGACATTCTTTTTTTTAATTTCTGGCTTATTATTTTGAGTTTTTAATACATAAATTACTGTTTGTACATCTCGTAATAAAAAACAAAGTACCAGCGTAAACTTTAATCCCGGAGAACTCAGTAAATAATATATTAAATAACATTTGCAACCATTTCGAAAATTTTTAACAAACTAGATATTAACTGTGAATTTAATGTACCTTGAAATACGTTAATGGAGCGCGCACATTAAACAAGGCCGCAACGAAATCTGCTGTCTACATCCGTCTCCTATACATTCGATAGACAGATTTTAACAAATACGGCAACAACATACATTTCGTCGTGGTACGCTTAAATGTGCACGCATCTTAAAAATATCTAATAATAAATTAAGCGTAACTTTATAATAAAAATAATTAATAATTATACAATTTACATCTTCGTAAGATTTCAAGGTATTTTTGTAATGTAAAAGTGTAATTTACACAATATTAGACATTCTTAGTTTTCTTATAATATAATCATTAATCAACTCTAATAATGTAAATGGACATTTAAAATCGATCACAGTTAACTAGAAGGATTAAAATGACGACACTACATAAGAAAATTCATTTATCATAATAATAATATGACACTTATTAAATTTGAATATAATAAACGTTTATTGGCGAATAACATATTGAAAGGTGCGTTGTGTAGTGAAGAAATTTTATACATCAGTTTTAAGTAGTTCTCCCAATAAATGCTGCTCTATAGGTTCGCGCACATTTAGTGTCGGGACACAACACATCCCGACTCTTCTACATTTTATATGAATCAACGCACACTAAGCCTGAACCGCCCATCAGATCAGCACACATCAGTGTGCACTCTTTATGCGATCTGATTGCAGAATATTGGATGAATCCCATGCCATGTAAGATAATTGTCTATATTTTTTGACACTGATCAAGGGGCAGTTAGAGAACATCATAATCGCCATTAAAATTATTTTTTCTTCTATCTTGAACTTACTGATGTCACAAAAATCTACCCTATTCTAAAATTGGAAGATTAATTATTCTGTAATCTAATTCATTCACGTATTCTTGAAATTGTCTTAAAACAGTGGCTACCAAAGGGTTGGCCTCGATTATTTTACGACTTATTTGATACGCCCACGAGTGGGCATATTAATATTTGTTATTAAATTAGGTTGTGCCACATATTATTTTAGCGCATCCCGATGTCATTTTTACGCAAACAGGATCACAACGTAATCAATTAGTGGTCACTGTCTTAGACCATTATTATACTATTCTAATTTTACGTGAATGTAATTCTACATTCATGATTACTAATTCTAAGAATTTTAATGGGCGTATAGCCCTATTTAAGTAATATTGCACAACAAGTAGTTGTAATTATTAAAATATTTACATAACTTCCGGTTGGAACACAACTGTTTCCTTTACTCCTGTATCGTTTGGTTGCCAACAACTCAATGAGCAAGTGAATATAAGGACTGAAAGGAAATGTAAATGATCCAGAGCGGTGTTGTTTGGCAAACGGAGGGTTTCTGCGAATTGAGGAACAAGTTGCACCTCGCAAATTAATCGGGACCCGCAGCGATCGCATATAGTTGGGACGGAAGGTGAATCTGGTGTTCCTGAGCTTGAAATTGGGGCTCCAAGTATTGGTGGTTCATCGCGGGAATATCTGGGCACATTCAGAATAAAAATTTACATGCATATTTTTTGTGAAAGAATTAGTTCAATAATTAAATCAACTTGCACATTCGAAGTAACAGGCATGACGACAGTATCAAAGATTCGAAGATTTAGTGATATTGTAGTATTACATATTAATATAATTTAACACTAGTTTGCGTTTGTTTACGTAAGTGTGACATCAAACGCGACGCCATGACACCACGGGGTGTTTCAAGCACTATTTGAAATGAAATTTAAAAATTTGCATTGTTACCAAAAATAAAAAAATATTTTCAAAAATAGTAAATCCATAGTATATAAGTAGTAAAAATAGTAATCTTTCGTCATGCCTATTTATTCGATACTTCAGACTCACGCTTTTACCTTTCATAAAAAAAACTAAGCACTTCTCAGTGATCCCTTTATTGTCAAAGCATTAAAGACCATTTTAGTTTGGCAAACTAAAAAAAACTGCTACTACCCAATATATTTATACATTTACCTCAGAATTTGTCCTGGATTTTGCCGGAGACGCGTAAGGAATGCATGAAACAATCTGTCTCCATGTAATGGAGCTGCTTCTTCATATGTTTCATCATCTCCGCCTCCACCACCTGCTTTATCCACTGCCACATCTAATTCTAAAAGAGAAAATATTTTAAAGTGACTTATGACTTTCTCAATCATTTTTGTTTCATACCATAGAAATAAAAGATAATTGCATACCCTCTATTGAAGATAACTATAAAAAATTCGACTTTTCCATTTTCAAATTTTATGAATGAAACAAGAAAATCTAGATATAAAAAATATTATACAATACATCCACAATAAAAGATAAAATATAATTACATTTTTCATTGATACTACTGCTCTCTATTATCTAACACAATAAGAGGTCTGTATCTCACCATTTTCATTTCTATATTTATTGAGCAGTTCATTAATTTTATCATCTTGGTGAGCAGAGTTTTTCCATTCTTCTTCTATGTAAATATATTTTGGTGTAAATTGCAGTGGTGCACATACAAGACGACTCCTTAAATCACCAGGTAGCTCAGCAGTCTAAAATAAGATTTTAATACAAATTTGATTTTTTTATAGCTTCACAAGCATATTGGCCACCAGATTGTAAATGGATATCACCACTCAGGAACATTCTACCCCTTGGTGTTTGTTAAAATCTAAGAACAGACAGTATTACTAGAGAATTTTTCACAAGTATCAGTGAGAACTGAGCATTATGTAAACTTGTTATGTTGATGGAGTCTAAATATAAAAGTTTTGTAATAAAATGCACAGGTTTTTTTTCTCATCTACATAAAAGGCAATTCTTTGTACTTAATTTTACGTCTTATTTGATACGCCCACGAGTGTGTATATTAATATTTGTTATTAAATTAGGTTGTGCCACATATTATTTTAGCGCACCCCAATGTCATTTT
Organism: Trilocha varians; assembly: GCA_030269945.2. Taxonomy (NCBI): domain Eukaryota; kingdom Metazoa; phylum Arthropoda; class Insecta; order Lepidoptera; family Bombycidae; genus Trilocha; species Trilocha varians. Next base: position 5,402,793 of record AP028259.1, read on the forward strand.
TACGCAAACAGGATCGCAACGTAATCAATTAGTGGTCACTGTCTTAGACCATTATTATACTATTCTAATTTTACGTGAATGTAATTCTACATTCATGATTACTAATTCTAAGAATTGTAATGGGCGTATAGCCCTATTTAAGTAATATTGCACAACAAGTAGTTGTAATTATTGAAATATTTACATAACTTCCGGTTGGAACACAACTGTTTCCTTTACTCCTGTATCGTTTGGTTGCCAAGAACTCAATGAGCAAGTGAATATAAGGATTGAAAGGAAATGTAAATGATCCAGAGATTCTATGTAAATATATTTTGGTGTAAATTGCAGTGGTGCACATACAAGACGACTCCTTAAATCACCAGGTAGCTCAGCAGTCTTAAAAAAGATTTTAATACAAATTTGATTTTTTTATAGCTTCACAAGCATATTGGCCACCAGATTGTAAATGGATATCACCACTCAGGAACATTCTACCCCTTGGTGTTTGTTAAAATCTAAGAACAGACAGTATTACTAGAGAATTTTTCACAAGTATCAGTGAGAACTGAGCATTATGTAAACTTGTTATGTTGATGGAGTCTAAATATAAAAGTTTTGTAATAAAATGCACAGGTTTTTTTTCTCATCTACATAAAAGACAATTCTTTGTACCTTATGCAATAAAGTCTCTAAATCTCTTGAAGGCAAAGTTGGTGTATCAACAGTGATCAATCCTGGTTCATCTCCACCTTCCAATTCAGCTGCAGCAATAGGTACTCCAATAGCTCCAACAGCACCTAAAAATCAAGGAAGTTCCTAGTTTGGTTTTGTATATAACAATAATTTTAACTTCACTTCTTCATTATTTTTAATCCAAAGTCGAGGTAGGATTAACATGATTGAGTATTGTAGAATGCAGTAATGAAACATTTTTTTGCATTGTTTTATGATTATTTTTTATTTAGTTATTCCTTTACTAACTGTATGCTTTTAGAGCTGTGCAGATATTGTTATAAACTGGATATGAATCATTTCTAATTATAGTGAAAAACTTGGGTATGTTATTATTGTCATACCTTGAACTGGAGACATATTTGCATTATGAGCATCAAACATTTGAAGGTTCCCAAGTGCCTGTTCAACAGTGTCTAACTCAAAGGAGTTGCTCTCTTCATCTTCATCAGAGTTTCTAAAATTGTTTCAATTAAAAAATGAGCAAAATTAAAATATTAGGATTCAAATTTTAAAGCTACTTAAATTTTGACATCTATTTAATTTATCTGAAAATTCTAAATAATCAATAGATAGAAAGTAAGGAAAAAAAACATACAATATTTCTTTGCTACAATGAATTGTTTCCAACATATTTTTTTTTATTTATTCTATTCTTAGTAAGTAATTTTATATGCTTCGACAATCTTACCTTTGTAAAATATTGTTCGGACTGGGCGCATTATCAACATTCATTAGATTCCCATTAGCGGAGTCATCATTGTCATTTTCATCCCATTCATCTGCTCCGCTACACCAAGTTGGGTTGGACTCTGGAGTTGGTATGGCCACTATTGCACTTTGCTCCTTCGTTTTTTTATCTTCATATTGAACGCGAAGACACAACCAGCTATATAATAATATAGGTTAGAAGTAATAACAGGAATTTAATTTCAAAGAATTTAATTTTAGGAATATAAATATGCAGTATATATGTATCTCGATTATAACTACCACTTGAAATGATTTCTTTACCTTTCTGATTGATTCCAGCAGTTTGGATTGATACAAGCAAAAATATACAAAGTGCGATGGTAAATAGAATTTTCCAAAGGAGCATAGCATTGCACGACGAGCAGTCGGTGCAGTCCACATAGTGGACATTTTAAAGAATATTGTATGTTTTCCACTGGTGGCAAATCCTAAACAAAAGATATTTATTTTAAAGTTTTAAAAATATGACGAAAAAATATTTTTTTAAAAACAGAACACACAGGTTGACCGCCAATCTTGTTCACACTGTAATTGACTAGGGTCTGATTTTTTTCTGCTATTACTTCATCTTCATATCCTAAATAAATTCTTCCATATCTTTTAGCCATTTTTAACAATATTTAAAAACTGTAAATAAAGCACCCATATTCTGAATTCTGAACCGGAACCGCGAGTATTGATCGATCAGGGTTGCTATGATTAAAAACATAATAAGAAGTGTGTGCAAGCTTGTGTCAACAGTGTCAAAAGAAGGAAGTGACTCGGTTTATCCGGTTTTTAAAATTAAATTGTAAACCTACAGTATCTTAAACCTATGATCGTTAAACTGGGCATTTACTTTGAAACAAAAATTTGGTTGCCTGTAAAGTCGGTATACGGGCGAAAGTTTTACGTGACAACGACTCGGGCATGGTTAGCCCGCCTAAGAGCGAGAGAGACAGACATAAAAAGTGAAAGGCACGCGTGCCTCTCACTCGCTCTCATTGTGAGCGCATAACGTGAGCGGAGCGTAACGCAGTTTCTTAAAGTGTCACCCATCTGTTTTTCACGATTACGATTATCAATCGTTAATCACGATTAAAAATTTATGATTAATATGAGTGGGAAAAAGTCTCAACAAGTTTAAAAATTAAGATTTTAATTTGAGCATTTGTTAAAATTACAGGAGTCATCAAATTATTAATTGTTACATTTTATATAAAACTAGCGCACAACTTCGTCTGCGTCACAAACTCTCTCAAACATAAACAAATAAAATGAAAAGTATTTTACTTCTACATTAATACCTTGGATAACACAAACGCCCCCTCCAGGGGAAGTACTCGAAAAAACATACAAACTATATTTAGGCATCTTAACCTCTCGAAATCACAAGATGGGGTTTATTTTTACAGAAATCCGTATCCGAAACCTTATTTGAGAATCATTTCACCTCTGAGTGGCCGAAGTAGACATCGTACGTCACTTCTTCTTACGACGATCTTATATAAATAGATAGATAGAAGATAATGAAAATCTTAATCGGCTTAATCAAATTAACTAACAAAGATTAATGATTAATTTACTTAATCACGATTACGATTAAAATTTTAATCACGATTAATTTTTATTCGATTAAATTATTCAAATTAACCATTCGATTGAAAAATCAATCGATTAATGCCAACACTGCTACGTGGTTCTGCTACCTACATACAGTCAAGCAGTTTTGTTACCATGGAATTATTACCTAAATAAATTCAGTTCATTAGTGGGATAGTACTATCTAATATCTTTATACTCTTTAAACCTTACGATGGACATTTGAAAGAAAAGAAAAAGAATTAGCAAAATCGATCCACCCATACAAAAAATTTTGATTCGACCCCAAGGCTTAAAAGTTTGACCCATAACTTAACTTAAAACATAGTACCTACTTATCTATTTTGTGCTATCACCGTTGTGCCATGTCACAGAGACTGAAGTCACACATAATATACATATAATAATGGAATAATGGGAAACTTCTAGACATTGTTTATAATTATGTTTTGAACAATTTCACTGAAATTCAGCTTGTTGGAATTTTACGTAACCTCACTCTCATTTTTTGGTCTAAATTGACCGAACCAATATCGGTTGCTTTCTGATCGTTTCGTGACGTGACTCGTCATCATAATATTTTGAATCATCTACTATACGAAACAAATTTAAATTGCATAACAGTTCTAAAAGTTTTGTAAGTCAGTCACATTCGTTATGGGAATACGTGTTACCAAATTGATGTCAGTTGGCGGCTTTTATAAGGATAGATATAAGTTGCGAAAGTGGATTTTTATTAAATGATTCTTTTTGTGTTTTTAAATGTATATTATTAGAGAATCATGTCTAGGTCGTGTCTTTGTTATATTTCAAATGGCAACCGTGATTGGTGGGTTGGTTCGAATTGGTTTTAATAAATAAGTACCTAATAGAATTTAGCTTTAAAATATAATTGGAGTTATTAACAAAACTACTTTTTTTAATGAAATCATCGGATTATTCCTAAATAGCTCATTTCTACCATAGGAACAGAAAGGGAGACAATATTAGAGCTAGCTTTTCTGACAACACAAAATATGGGAATAAATTGAGATACAACCTGTATTTTTTTATTCTTCTTCTAAAAATTCTGTACTATTGACCTACTTGTTATTTTCTGACCAGTAAAAAGTACTAATTAATATGTTTTACAGTTAAAGTAGGTACACAACACTACCGAGCGCTATGATTTGTCTTTCTTCAAACGAGGCTTAAAGAAAGTCCTTAAAGGTAGGCCGTAGCAGCCTCGCAGTGTCTGCTGACATTTCAGAGGTCCACGAGCAACGGTAACCGCTTACGATCAGGTGGCTCGTTAGCTCATCTGCCTACAAGGCAATAAAAAAAGAACTTTAATCACTGTAATCAATTGAAATTAATTAATAACGTCTATGTATGTAGTGTGTTGAACCTTATTGGGTAGAGCCTAGAGCTCTTTACATAATATAATCGCGTCTAGGAAATCTAGGAAAAAAATTAAGAAATTTCTTTTTGATACAATAACAAATTTTTAATTAAATTATGCGACTGATAATGTGGTCAATAGCGTCATTAGATAAATTTTGCAAGTTTAAACTTTTCTTAAATGGTCTGAGTATTGCTTAAATTTATTCGTATCCTTAACTGCGTGGGTATTGTCATTTACCGAGCTGTTTTTACGATGTTGATTTAGTTTTATATCAGACATTTTTGGACCTTCTTGGCGAAAAGTTCGTTTTGAAGCTACTTTATTAAACTGGAGTGTAGTCAACATGGAATCATTGAACAAATGTACAATTTTGACTGTGACGGTAAGCATATTGTAATTGTTTATTATTGTGTATTCTTTTCTATGCCATATATTTAAAAGGTACGTATGTACTTTTTTCGGGTAAGTTTTTGGCAGGTTTCATGTAAAAGTAGTAAATAGATTTCTCAATTGCTAACTTAACGATAATCATTTAATGTATTTCGGTTTAAAGTGAGAGAGGGTCACTTTTGATCACATCTCTGGATTAGTTGTTAAGGTGGATTATATGGTATTTTTTTCCTAGGTATTCATCATGGGTGTCTCATTACAAGCGATAACAGTGAGTCCCTTATGTCCAACTAATAAGATAGCTCCTCATCGAAAGATCTCCAGTTATAATAATTATTATTATAATCAATATCATGGCCGTACATTTGGAGCTTTCTACGACTTACTAGCACCGAACTATCCTAACAATTCACCATACAATGACTTACAAGAACAACCACAAGAAGATGACCCGAACGATTGTGGTGAAATTGAAGATTATGACGAAAATGACTTAAGTTCTTGTAAGTAGATCTATATATTTTTTATATCTATTTTGAATCTATTGTATTGCTTATCTGCTATCTATTTGTTGTCCACTGATCTCCCTTCACGCCATTCTCTTTTTATGGGTATCGACTCAACATAAATCCTTTTTTCGTTAGGTGAATATCCTTAGAAATAGATTTACTCTCAAACTATTATTGTAATAAAAACTTTACCTATTTTGTTAGTGTTCAATCTAGTAGATCGAACCTACACTTCAAGAGATCGTTACGTATGGGTACCATATTAATTGTAAAAACGTAGCATGAATCTAAGAGATTGTGTAATGTATAAATAATTTCTATCAGCTATGTATAAATTCTGTTGATACTTAATTAGATTTATTATAAAAAATATAATAAAAGCATAAAAATAGCCCTTTATTACGTTTGCAATGTTGTTTAACAGTAACCCATCAGTCACAGAGGCGACACGAGCGGAGAGGCCTCCACAAATTTAATGGTTTATTTAATAGGCCTCACTATTATCCTCCAGTAATGTCGCCAGTGACGTCACGTCCTCAAAAACCGACGTATCGGCCGACTCGACCACCCTTTTCATCGGGTGGACATTTCAGTAATAATGTCTACAGACCTCAACCGAATTTATATCCATCTGGTATGTTTGTTATTATGTTTTAAATACCTATTAAATTAAATACCTAATACCTATGTGGTGATAGATAACGGCCCCTGTTTGCCCTGGCATTGCAGAGGTCCACGAATGACGGTAACCGCTTACCATCAGATGGGCTGTAGGCTCGTGTATTTATCATGCAATAAAAAACCTACTTGTTTTTACTTATTTAATGACGGTGATTCAACGGTCCACCTAATTCTAAATCGTAACCGTTGCTCGTGAACCTCTGTAATTCCACATTGGGGGACCGTTACCAATCACCTACCATACTTTTCTTAAACCTCGTTTTCTCATTTACTTGTTTAAATATTGGATCATCTCGTGATAAGTGGAACACCGTTGTTAATCATACGACCTCAATAATATAGTGAAATTCATAGTGTGACTAAATGTACCTCTACTAATTGCTAATAAATAATCAAGAGAAAAAGCAAAAAATGGCTTATCAGTTTCTTTATTGACTGGTTATCAATTTCAAACATATTATGGTGTAGGTAATCATTTCAGATGATTTGAATATCCTTCGTAACACTTTAAATAATAACAATGAAATGAAAAGTAATCAAATCTCTTTCAATAGGTAGGTATATTACTGAGTCAACCACTCACGGGTAATATACTGTGATCGACTCTAATGAGTTAACCAATTAAGTTATCATACTAAATGAATGATAAATATATATTGTGATGTTTTACGCAACTAAATATCACGTTTTAACTCTAAAACCAATAAAATATAACTGTTGATTCTCTACAAGAACTATTTCGAAAATCGAACAATCGACTATCGTTGATAATTTTCAGAATATATAAAACCTGTCCACGAAAGCCATAGTCAACCATTTCAAGAAATGTATGTTCCCAACATTGTAGGTGGGTCTTTGAATTACGTGGTTGGTGTTTCGCCAGTCAAACCTACCCGGAAACCTACACAATACGATGCTACTTCGGCCAGGACCTCTAATTATTATCCTCATCGTACGGAACCAACACCGACGCAACTTCACGCAAGTACACAGCGATTGAGGAAAAACAACCAAAACGGAATATTCGGCTCCTTCATAGATTTGTTATTTAAATAAAAGCAAAAAACTGTTATGTTATTTTATTCGTAGATAATCCATTTCAAAAGCAATTCGACTTGAAAGGTCAACTGATTATTTAACCTTCTATTGTATGTCGGATGTAATTGTAGAGACACAAATCGTACACCAATAGCATACTATCGTAACGTCGGCTTGTAATATACTTTACATAATACCAAACATGCGCAAATTTTTCATGCCGATTAGTCTTGTTGACTGTTGAGTACTGGCTGGTGGTGACCATGTTATCCCAATGTTTTTCTTAATGGGAGGCACGTGATGAAAATTGCGGATTTGTTCATGTATATTTTGCGTTTACCTCGTTAATTAATTAAGTGTTATGATATCATCATATCGTGCTGTGCGTTTAATTGTGGTTAATCGTTTTAGAGCGGTGCCAAAGCGCACATGTAAATTAGGAAGTGTGTGTTTTTGTGTGATACATGATGCTAATAAAAATATTTATATGGTTGATCGCACCCTTTTGTATTGGTGGCAAATTAGCGTTTGAAGGTAAATACAATGTATAAATAAATAGGTATATACTTAAAACAAAGTTTGAAAGCTTGTTAAAATATTAAAAATTAAAAAACATCTGCTTATAGAAAATCAGTATTTACGAGCTGTGCATGAAAATTACTTAGCTCAAAATACTACTCATGGCTATGTGGAAGTGCGTCCAGGAGTTCACCTCTTTTACTGGTTGTATTTCGCGGATGGAACAAAAAAGGATGCAAGTTTGAAACCACTAATAATATGGATTCAAGGTGGCCCTGGATTTGCCGCCAGCGGTGTAGGTAATTTCGGGGAATTTGGACCATTGACTATGGATTTCAAACCGAGGAATCATACTTGGGTAAGATAAAGTTAATATACGAAGTAAATATATTTTTGAAATGAAATGTAACATTGAGCCTAGGTATTTTTTTTTTTACGATTTTGAATCTGTGTAGGTAATTAAATGACTTCTATTTAAATCTACAGGTTAAAGGAAGGAATGTATTACTTATTGATCATCCTGTTGGTTCTGGATTTAGTTACGCTACCAGCCATGACCTTTATGTCAAAACGGATCAACAAATGGGTATGTTGAGTTCTTACCAAAAAATTACAGCTTTTTTTGCATTAGAAAACTGTTCATTTGGTATGTAGTGTTAAGTACACAGGGTTGTTTTTGAACGAGTGTTAATTTTTAACATGTCGACTAGGTACTAATTAGTTGTTCTCTGTAAGCAATCGGGTACTAAAAATAATGATTTTCCATGATTTCCATTTTGCACAAGATTGTTATTTAAACTAGTCCTTCGTTATTATTCTCTGAGGAGGTAAAAACTTCAGTATGCCCTGCGGTATTGTAGATCTCCGTGATGATAACAGCTTTACCATTTGGTGATCGTTTAAGGTTAAATAATAAACTTATAATAGCATTTAGTATTACAGTACTTTGTAAATTCGCAATTCTAACCAGTGTGTAGTTTGTGGTTAACTGTAACTGTATAATATTGACATTAGGTACTACCTAGTTTAATTAAAAATGAAACAAACTAAATACTGAGTATTAAAAATATAAATAGAAAATAGTATTAGGTAGTTAATACCTATTTCATAATATATTTGTATTCTTCCGAAATATTGTTTCTGAATGTTTATACATTTTTTAATGCTTTCTAGCCATTGACCTATCGCGTGTCATAAAAGTATTTTACAAAAAGCACAAAATGTTTCGAAAAACTCCCACATATGTGATCGGACAGAGTTATGGGGGCAAATTATGTCCTAGACTAGCAGTGTACCTGTATACGGTATGTTAATTTCAATGAATGTTTTTTTACTTAAGATGAACAGACATTTTCGGTATCAATACTTCAACAGTTTATTTAATTTTAGGCAATCAAGAAGAAAAGTTTAATAATGAATTTTAAAGGAATTGGTATAGGAGGTGGTTGGGTAAACCCTAAAGAGAGTACTCTAGTTACTCCAAATTTCCTCTACCAAGCCGTGAGTATATTCCAGAATATTTTTTTGCTTTTTCCATCCAAGCCGTTTTCGTATTTTGCGTCTCACTAGTAGTGCGTAGTGTCTACTTGAATTCAATACTTAAGAGATAGTTTTTCATTTTATTTGGTCAATGTCCTGAATATTTCAACAGTTAGGAATTCTATGAATTCGAAAAATGCTGCCTTACTGAAATTACCTACTTCTATTGGTTTTTAAACGGGTAGATTCAATTCTAATAATTCTATATTAATTATTGAAATTTACAGGGCCTCATCGATCGCGAAATTTTCTTGAATTCAACACGGATAGCCCGTCAAATGATCAGATTAATGGATGAGAAAGACTATGTTAGAGCACATGAATACGACTTTAACTTTTTTAGGAAATTAAACGAGGATGAATTCATAAATTTCAATAATATTTATGGTCCCAGTCCTTATGCAGCTCTGACCACGCTTAGTGTTAAAGTAAATGAGTTTATCAAACCAGTATTAAAAGGAGTAAACCAATCTATTAACTGGGTGTATCTCAATACAGATGTTTATGATAGCTTGAAAAGCAGTTTACTTGTTCCATCATACTATTTTTGTAAGTACTCGTATTTTATTTTAAATGGTAAGTAATAAGAAATAATGTTTTTTGATTGTTTTAAAATTTAATGCAATTTTATTTTAGTGGAAAAAATATTGAGCAAGACAAATTTAAAAGTGGTAGTTTACAATGGGAATTTCGACGTGGTCACTCCGTTAGCAGGTATGATCTAAAACAGTTTAGTTCAAAATGTCAAGTAAATTACGTAAAAACTGTTACTTTTGCACTATAGGTATGTACCGAAAAAAGCCGTAAGGATTCTAATATTTTGGCTATTGCCACGAAGGTAATCAAATTAACGAGTCATCCGATCTTAAGTGATTATCGTCGTTCATTGACCTTTGCAATGTCAGAGGACACTGCGGTGCTGCCAAATACGGAAGTTTCTACCTAGGTTCTTTTAAATGTTAGTATGCTAGTATCTTACCAAACTGTGTTGCAACATAGAGAAAGTAGGCAAGCGACGGCCAAATCCCAACATGAATCAAACTGTTGTTTGCACAGAAAAATCAGTAGGAACCACTATCTTTCAATAATAACATACGACATTGGACTCCATTACATATTTTTTTAAATACCGATTAACTAATTATTCCTTTTTCCATCAAAACAGGCGCGTCGAACTGGGTTCACAAACTGAACTGGCCACTTAAAGAGCATTTCGCAAAAGTGAAGCGTCATCGTATAAGGGGTGTTAATAATGGATATTATAAAGTGATGGAGCAACTCAGTTTCTGGTCGGTGTTCCGTGCCGGACACTGGGTCCCGGAAGACAACCCTGAAGCTATGGAACATATTTTAGAATATCTTGTGACAGAAAACAATTGAAGTAATTTTACATAAACAATATTACAAATGATTAAAGAACAATATTTTATTATTACGTATAATATTATGGTGTTTTATAGTAGGAAATCTATTTTATTATTTATTTATTTGTGCGTTACCTAATAATAGAACCTATACGAAAATAATAAAAGTTATTATGGGTTAGTTAACTTGTGTAAGTGTTATTTATGTTTTTTTTAAACCGAACTGATTTCTACTATTATTTAGTTTGAATGGATATGTATGTTTTTATCCACACATTTGATCGAGGGAATTACTGGATTTGTGTTGTTGTTATTGTTAAAGTGCAAAACAAGCAGTTGTTCTCTTTTTAAGGGCAGTGTTTCATATGGAACGCCATAACACGTTTCTAGAAACAACCCATTACATACAAGATGGCCTCTCGACCTCTCGTACAGAACGCAAACGGTTCAACCACTCGGCCACCATGACTTCATGCACCTATGCAAAAAAACATTAAAACAAAATGGAATTCAAGAAATAACTGATTAAATATATAATTTTAAAAATAATGCGCAATAGAAATTTCTCATTGGAAAATTACATTAGAATTACCGTGAAAAGTGTATTTTATTTATACTCGTAATAATCTTATTATTAATACCTAAGAAGTGAAATGGTTCTCGCACTATCCGCTTCAAAAGGTTTTTTGCCTACCATCATGGGTGCCGTTTTCGTCGACGTCACTACTTCTTATTCCCGCCATTTTATTAGTCAGCCCATTTCAATGGAGCACTACCCACATTTACTTACGCGGTTTATTTGTGTTTGGTTGCCATTATTAACCTCTGCGTAATCGACTATCTGTTTAGTGAGAAGTATGCCAAAAGTCATTGGTTATTTTAGTTTAAGTTGGTACCTACCTAGTGTAAAAAATACCCGTTTTTTCTATGTATGCGAACCCTAAAAATGAGAACTTATTATTCACGGTGTATATTGCCTACGCAGTTGCTATTTGATGACGTGTTTAAGTCATATTGGACTTAGGTACCTTCTGACTAATCACTAACATGAGCAATTTACAACATTTTTATGAAAATTACACTTTGGTTTATTTTACTTAAAAAGTATAATTAAAATCACAATGTCAAACACATTTATTTTGTGGTTTATCGCTTTGTTTTATATTGAAGAGCATTTAGCTTCTAAAGGTAAATTTAAATATAATAATATATACTTACGGTTCCATTTACCATCGTCCATTGGTAATTTAAATTATATTACAATATTATCTCCTATCCTATCATCCGACCTATCATCGTTAATGTGGATCATTAAATTTTTTCATACTTATAATAAGTACAAATTTACTTAGTTAAACAACGTAGGAAAATGTCGTGCAGGAACCTGTATACATAGAATTATTACATCTGGAATCAACACCATGAACAACAGAATGAAACCAATTGAAAGTACACCGATCGTGCGTAACTACAAGACATTCTGAATCAACATCATAAACAACAAAGTGAAGTTGCAAAGAACTTATGTGTGTACCTAATACTTTATTGTGTGCTGAACGAATTGAGTGTCATCGGTACACCTTAACGCTAGATAGTCAAGTCGTTACGCGTGATCAGCATACTTTAAATTGGCTTCATTCCGTTGTTCATAATGTTGATTCCAGATGTAATAATTCTATGCCTCTATATCAGAGAAACTAACTCACAAACTAATGTGAACCAACTCGCAAGATGAAGGCAATTAGGTACGAATTAGTTCGTTTAATTTCGCATTCAAAGAAATAGTTAAAGAAAACGATGATACCTACGTAATAAATGAAATATCATCATCATAATTTATAATAATGCAAATAGGCTTTAATTGAGGACATTGGTTTAGTATGAGGTCCAGCGACAAGATTTGCCTCATAGTGTAACGTGTAAGTGTTTGGAAATGAACATTTGACCAGATATAATTAATGATGATGATACCATATTGCATTTTAACTTTTGAATATAATATTCGATTAATATTCGATGTCGATACGGTTAGCACATTTTTTTCTGATTATTGACACTCAAGGCAAAATTCGTATTTAATTGTAAATAGACGTCGATCTAACCTGTTTGAGAAATTAACTTAATGTATAATATTATGTGGTAGAAAATCCCTATTTGAAAGCGGTAAGTGAGAATTACTTAGCTCAAAATACTGCTCATGGTTACTTGGAAGTACGTCCCGGAGCACATCTCTTTTACTGGTTGTATCACGCGGATGGGACAACGAAGGACGCCAGTCAGAAACCTCTTATAATATGGATTCAGGGAGGTCCTGGTTACGCTGCCAGTACCGTGGGTAACTTTTTTGAATTTGGTCCTTTGACTATGGATTTCAAACCGAGAAATCATACTTGGGTAAGAAAACTTCAATTGAAATCTATGCAAATAATAAGAACCAATTAATAATATAAAAGTATGTAGTGGATTTTCGTTTGTCTTTCGCTGTAATTTAAAAATATACCTGTTGTTATACTGCACCACAGCATTAGACAAATACTCTTTATCAATAGGTATTTATAATTATCTATTTAAATCTACAGGTTAAAGGTAGGAATGTGCTACTTATCGATCATCCCATTGGCACTGGATTTAGTTATGTAACTAGTAGAGATCTTTATGCTAAAACTGATTATGGAATGGGTACGTTGAGTTTGTGTCTTGATTTATTAGTAAAATGATTTGGATAAATGGATATTTCGTCTTTAAATTAAATGTTGTTCAAAGGTTCAGATTATGTATGTTTGTAGTAGGGATGTTGCGACTGTCAATAATTATTGGACATTTATAAATGTCACTATTCATTTTCGACATTTATGAATACGATTGCGATTGTTGACGAAAACGTCAAAGAATGGTACTAGATCTACTAGAAATGGTGGGGCACTTGCCTCCCCCAACGAATAATTGTAATCCTTCCGCAAATTATCGCGAGAGTGGGAGGTCAATCCAGGGGATGGCAAGCCGTGCTCCCCGACCCGGGCTAGTCCTGGGCCGGGCTGGGCCGAGGGAGACCCTACATCACACGGCCCCATCTCGGCGGGCTTTAATTGACCCGTCTACCGAGTGAGCCGGTGGTCGTTTCACCGACGGCTGCCGGTTCGACGTCCGGGGGTGACGGGGCGATACGTGAGCGACAATCGCGAACGCGTCCTGTCACCCCTACTACATCGGATGTCGAGCGTGAGAGGCGGGAGGTTTTGGTGCGGTTAAACCCCCACATACCCCACTCGCGGGGCGAGTGGAAGTCCGGCGATTTCCTCCCGTCCAAAAAAAAAGAGAGTGGGAGGTCATGGATACATCGAGTTTGGGCTCATATAAAAGAGCAAGTAGAGACCTTTACTTTGACTCCATCAGATTCCTCTCTATATTCAGGCTACATTAATGCAACTTTTCTTACAACATCGCATATTTTTTTGCGAATGCGAATCTTCAAAAACATACGAAAATTTGCGATCGCGAATATTCGTTACATCCCTAGTTTCTGGGTATTTATATACTTCATTTTTGGACAGTTTTTAAAGCTTCAGTAGGTAGCAATATATTAATATATCCATTTCCAGCTATGGATCTAGCAGAAGCCATAAAAGGATTTTACAGAAAACACCGAATGTTTCAAACAACTCCTATGTATTTGATTAGTCAGAGTTACGGCGGTAAAATATGTCCTTTTTTGGCAGATATTTTAAATGAGGTACAACTATTTTGCACGGTTTATAGGTGGTTTTGCTAAACAATATTTAAAATATTACAAATTGTATTCTTTTTAGGATATTAAGCATAACAATCTTATAATGAACTTTAAAGGAATCGCCATAGGCAGTGGTTTCATTGATCCTCATGGAAGCATGGTAGAAGCTATTAATTTGTTCTATCAAATGGTAAGTATCGAACAATAATGACACAGCGTAAGGCTGCGTTTCCACCAGAGATGTGCGAGGATGCATAGCGAGGGATGTGTTTGTAAAGAACCAATAGGATCGCTTCATTTACCTTGCCTCGGTCAGCACAGCTCTGGTGGAAACGGCTCAGCGGAGCTAGATTTTTGCGCATACAAAACAAGCGCGGTATGTGTACGAGGGAAGTGTGCGAGGAATGTGTGTTGAGAAAGATGTGTTGCGAGGTTTGCGCATACTGTACCAGCCAGTCCATAGACGGAGTTTGTTGGAAGTAGAAGTGCGCAAAATAGATAATAATATGGATAATTGGAAAAAGAAAATACTTTTATATTTAACAATGTGTGATGAAGAAATGGAAGCAGAAGATACGGAGTTTATTAGTTCTATAATTTACACAGCTTCGCAACGCATCCTCGCGCCACACATAAATGCGCATTTTCACAGCTCCGCTACACATCCTCGTAGGCACATTATCATCGCACAGCTTTGGTGGAAACACCCACACATTTTCACAGCACAGCTAGACATCCTCGCACGACACATTTCCATCGCACATCTCTGGTGGAAACGCAGCCTTATAGGAATCATGGTTAATGCGTTTAACAGATGGAATTATTTACAGGGATATGCCGACAGAGTTACATTTCTGAAATGTAAACAATTACTACACCAAGTGCAGACATTAGTTAAGAACTACGACTATGCTAGAGCATTCAAATTAATTGAATCTGTGTATACAATTTTAATGCACGAAGAATTCAGAAATTTAAACAATATATTTCTTCCTAGCCGTTTACAGGAATTGACGAACTTTAGTAGTTCTGTCAATGAATTTATCAAACCAACACTTAGAGTTAATCAATCGATTGATTATTCGTTTGCAAGTAATACTGTTTATGACGCTTTAGAGTACCCCTTCATTAGGACAACATTTCATTTTTGTGAGTACTGCGGTTTTCCAAATGTTATAGTTAAAGTAAAGTAAAAAAAAAGTTGTTTTTTGTCTAATACAACCATTTTGCATTTGCAGTAGAAAAAATATTGACCAACACAACGTTAAAAGTAGTAGTTTATAATGGAAACTTAGATGCACTTACTCCGGTAGCAGGTACGATGCCTAAAAAAAGTATTTTATTACAGACGAGCCAACGGACCAGCTGATCGTAAGTGGTTACCGACATTCATGGAAATCTGTAATGTGTGTGTCAGAGGAAACTGCGTAGCTGCCACCAACTAGGTAGTTGGTAGAGTCTATAATAGAGTAGAGCTTTATGTTCTCCGCGAGTTTAGGAATTACCTACTAATGACTACTACATCATTGTAATTAAATAACGAGAGTTGAGGACAGGATAAACCTTTAATTCTCCTAGAATTTCACTAATTTGTCTTAAAAATATTAAAATCGAGGGAATCGACTAGATAAACTTCATGTTATAAGAATAAGAAGTTTTACTCTGATAAAATTAATACTGAAACAGACGATGAATGTTGTACACATATCTACGAAATAAACACTTTACTGCCCGGCGCCATGTAGAAGCCACAGACAGATTAACCTTTTAATTATTTTTCTATAATACGTAGTACATAGCTGCTTATTTACGAACCACTTTTATATTAATTTAATACAGACGCTTCGAATTGGGTTCATGAACTGAAATGGCCACATCAGAAGAAGTTTAACGATGCGAAGCGTTTGCGTATTCGCGGAATCAATAATGGATATTATAAAGTGATGGAGCAACTCAGTTTCTGGTCAGTGTTCCGCGCCGGACACTGGGTGCCTGATGATAACCCTAAGGCCATGGAACATATTTTGGATTACCTACTTGCTAATGAGAAAAGATAATTTCGTCAATTCTCTAATTATTAAATACAGATCTTATTATAATTTTACTCAGTATCACTTTAGACGTTCACAACTTTGCAGGGTAGACAAAAACCTATGCATGGCCATCAGAATAAATATATTTAAATTTTCCAAGATATACGTATGTAGGTAATATCCATCCCTTAGTAGTGCTTGGGGGTGCGAAGAAACATTCTGGATTAAAATAAAAGAAAGCTATTGCTACTACTGAATGAATGAAAACAAACATGTTTCTTAAGATAAACATCTATGCACGAATCTAGTGCAAAGAAAAACTCACAAACAATAATCTGAAAAAATCACACAGACCACATAGTTATGACCAAGAACGGATTGGCACTGCTTTGATGTGACTATGGAGGACCGATAAACATTAACACTTATTATTCACGGATTGTGCTAGTAGGTTAGAATAGGGATGTTACTAATGCTTGTTTTTGGACTTTTGTGAATGCGAATTATAATTTTTTAAATGTTTGAACCTTTTGAACAAAAAATATCCAAGTTTTTGACTGATAAGGCAGGTGTATCTAGACATATCAGACAGGAAGTAGTAGTTGCCTTTCCCACACCAAATAATTGAAATCCCTCAAAAATTATCTTGAGAACGGAAGGTCGTCGATCCATCGTGTTTGGTTTTATTTGAAAGACTTTTATTGGAACGAAGTTCCTTATCGCGCGTTATCGAAAGGGGGCTAGACGGAAATTCTTATGAAAAAGTTATCACGACACTTTTTTGTTTTAGATGATTATCGCTAGATGGCGCTTCATTAAAATCTTTTAAAACAATTCCTTATTTTGTTTTATATGCTTAATGGTAGATGGCGCTGTGATCAAAATATCTCCTATAAGAGAGAGACAGACGTTTTAAACTAACTAATTATTATAACTTAAAAAAATACAATTTTGTTACAATTCCCTCACAAATTAATCGAAAGGAACTTCGTTCCATCCGGGTGTCCCTTGACACCTCTCAAGTTTTTTTTTCTCTGTCAGATTCCCTTTACATCCACGTACCTAACTTTCGCCAAAACATTCGCATATTTTTTTGCGAATGCGAATATGCGTTACATCTCTAGTTAATACAGTAATAATGCATTCTTTGCACTTCCGTTAGTCTTATTAGTTAGTGCAAAGTAACGGTAACAACTTAATACTATTAGGAGAGTTTGTCGCAGTTTTTTAAGACTATTTATTTAACAACTTTCAAATCAACAGCATACTCGTATTATGATGTCGTTAAAAATATCAATTTTATGGTTTATCCTGAATTTTTGCATTGACGGGCATGTAGCATCTGAAGGTAAAAAAAGTAATAAGTAAAGCAATAAGAAATGTTAATAGACAATTTATCTTTATAGAAATATTTAGCAGTTGGTTAAATTTAATATTTTTGTAGAAAATCCATATTTGAAAGCGGTAAGCGAGAATTACTTAGCACAAAATACTGCTCACGGTTACGTAGAAGTACGTCCTGGAGTACATCTCTTCTATTGGTTGTATCACGCGGATGGAACGACGAAGAACGCTAGTCAGAAACCTCTCATTATATGGCTTCAAGGAGGCCCTGGGTACGCTGCCAGTACTGTGGGTAACTTTTTTGAATTTGGACCTTTGACTATGGACTTCAAACCGAGGAACCATACTTGGGTAAAATAATCAATCAAATTTAAAAGCAATAACGCAGATTGTGTAATTAAATTTATTTGTTAGAGAAAGGACTCTGCTTTGCATAGATTTATAACACAAAATGTTTTGATCTTGTATCATTTTTGTGCAGGTTAAAGGACGTAACATTTTATTAATTGATTATCCTGTCGGAGTTGGGTTTAGTTACGCGACCAGCAACGACCTTTATGCTAAAACAAATCATGAAATGGGTATGTTGTGTTTTACTATGTTTAGAACTATTTTTAAGTACCTTAATATAAGTAAGTAAGTATAGAGAAAATATATTCAGTAAAAAGGCAGTTAAGTGCGAGTCGGGCCAGGTGAAGTTTGAAGTTCCATAGCTGCACGTTATATCAGAATTTTATCCACGTTGTGTAATAAAAAGTAAAATTTTAACATTTCTGTTATAATTTTTTTAATTATAACTTAACCTATCGCATAATCTAACCAAGCGATTTAGTTAACAGTTTTGTTTTCTTGTAAGGAAATAAAATATTTGTTTTCAGTCACAGACCTGTTACAAGTCATCAAAGGATTTTACAAACAACACCCAACATTTCAAACAACTCCAACGTATGTGATTGGTCAGAGTTATGGCGGTAAACTATGTCCCATGCTGGCACTGCTTTTAAATACGGTATGAAAATAGATAATTATTGATTATTTACAAAAACATTAGAAATTATTAAAATAAACATGTATTTTTTTAAGGATATTGAGAACAAGAAACTAAAGATGAACTTTAAAGGAATTGCTATAGGAAGTGGTTATGTATATCCTTATGTAAGCATATACGAAACAGTTAATTTGTATTACTACATGGTGAGTAGAAAATGTGTGTATTTATTTAAATTCAATTTATTTTAATCTTCATATAAATTGTAAGGTTACGGTCGTTGCAGAATCAATTTATAGTTTACATTTGTTATTGTAAGTTTCTACTAGTGAAGAATTGAATCCTTCTTTAAGAAAAGCTTCTCAGAATGCCTCGTATGATCAGGTGGTTCGTTTGCTCATCTGTATGCGCAGCAATAAAAGAAGTCAGAAAAGTGAAACATCAAAACAAATAAATAAATATTAAACATAATACAATAGACAAATATTTTAATTTACAGGGATTTATCGACCAAGTAACATTATTTAGAGCTAAACGTTTAGTTCACGAAATGCTGACATTAATTGAAAAGTCTGATTATGCTCAAGCTGGAAATATCAGTACTTACGTGATTGGTACAATAATGCACGAAGAATTAAGAAATTTCATTCATTTATTTAAACCCAGCCGTTTGGAAGAGTTAAAGAACTTTAGCAGCACTGTAAATGATTTTATTAAACCGATATTAAACGTTAACCAATCAATTAACTACACATATGACAACTTCGATACCTATTTAGCTGTGGCAAGCGAATTCATGGTCCCGTCATACTCTTCTTGTAAGTTTTGGTCTTTAAATCGATAAGACAAAAATTTACACGAGGAATTTCAAAATAACTATTTTTACAGTGGAAACAATTCTGAACACTACTAATTTAAAAGTAGTAGTTTATAATGGAAATTTTGATCCGCTGGCTCCGATAGCAGGTACGATCTACGAGTAAAGTAATCACGCTAAGCCAAAATTATACATATTAATCTATTTTTATATTTATTATATACAGGCGCTTCAGACTGGGTTAGCAACTTAAACTGGCCACTCAAGGACAATTTTACAAATGTTGAACGTCTTCCTATCCGTGGTGTTGATAATGGATATTATAAAGTGATGGAACAATTTAGTTTCTGGTCGGTGTTCCGCGCCGGACACTGGGCCCCAGACGACAACCCTGAAGCCATGGAACATATCTTAGAATATCTTATGACAGAGAGCAGTTCGAGTACTTACCCTCTAAATTATACAGAATCGACTATTTGAAAGTAAATTTCGTTTATATTTATTTATTAATCTTATGAGTTATTTACGGTAAGTGGTAGGTTGTACCTACCCTTGATTAAACATGACAATGCAGAGGTTTGTGAACAGCGATGAACACCATTAGACGTCGACTATGCACATAATATTATGCCTATTAGTATTCAAAAGTAATCATAATATAATGGATTTAAAAGAAAGAGAAACGTTTTGTCATAGGTACCTATTATATTAAAAGTTGATTAGTTGAATGTGTGTTTATTTCTCAAATAATAGAAAATAATATATCATTGATCTTCAAATGAGTGTGACAGTATAAAAATCTAAAAATATATGAATCCAATCAATGTTTTGCTCCGCTATGTAAGTAATAACAACCATGCAAGAACAAAATGGAACATTAATGAAACAGCGGGTCTAACGACAAGTGGTATCAAAATAGGGAACTATTCCAACACACATCAACGCTATAAAAAAGGCGCTTGAAACTGTTTGCTCTATAATATGTATGCTGAAATATAATTATTAATTATTAAATTTGGTATTTATTACACATTATTATTTACAAAGTATAACTCTTTAAAGGGTAAAGTCTAGTTAGAATGTTTAAATACTGCACTCTTTGTTCATCATTAAGTAGGTACCTATGTTTTTGACTGACTTCTAATAGTAGGTACCTAAGTATTTGAGTCGATTGAATTTGTAAATGTACGTATTTTTTTACTGCATAATTTAGTGAACAGCATATAAATGGGTACTAAACTCATATCTTAAATAACAAATATTTCATTTCATTTATTTATTTGCAAGAGTATACAATAAAAATAGATCAAGAAAGTGCAATCTTTTATATTTTAATATACCGGGTTTAGGTTTATGCGACATGAAAGGTCAATATTTAAGATAGGATGTATTTTATTATATATATTTGGATTTATTTTTGAGATTTAATATTACTGTGTTCAAAATCTAAAATTCGAATTAACCAAATCTGGAAAAATAAAAAAACATTGCGTTCCCGAATGTTCAAATATCGATTCGCAACATCCCTACGAGTATTACATAGTTCGGTACATAGTTACGCAAGTGCAAATGAAATAAAAGCTTTTAAAAAAGGTTAAAATAAATATTGACTCTTGTTATCTACTTATTTTATTGAAATGAAATAATTAAGGTAAAGTAATAAAATATGCAATTTAAAAGAGTAAATAAAATATATAAAATGCTAAGTATAATATCAAAATACTATTAATACTATAAACACTTATTTTCGTCATAATTAAATTATTTTATAGATTTCGATGGTTAGTTCTAGATCTACTTATAATAGGCATATTATAAGACGTTATCGTAATTGGTTTTTACGACGTCAGGAATCCTTCTATTATACAACTATACTACGTTTTCATAATGTCATAGCAGTATTATTAGTTATTAATTTACCTTATACATGTATATATAGCTAGGTACTATATGCTACAGTGAAGACCCCGTCTCCAGTGGCCCTGTGTTTTTTATGCTACAGTTATTCTTAATTAAATAAAAGTTAAAACAAACACTTTTCATAACATAAAAATCGTTATTATGTAGGTACTATTTTTTTGATTTTGAAAAGTTCACTGTATATAAAATTAAAGTAGAGAAGAGCTTACATTAAC
The DNA here is from genome assembly GCA_030269945.2 of Trilocha varians. Lineage (NCBI taxonomy): Eukaryota > Metazoa > Arthropoda > Insecta > Lepidoptera > Bombycidae > Trilocha > Trilocha varians. The sequence goes on from AP028259.1 coordinate 5,424,309, forward strand.
GAAATGGAAATAATGCAAGAACTGCGCTGATCGTTTGGCTACAAATAGTTTATGTTTATAATGTTTTTTTTTTAAATCTTTATTTGGGGGCTTTGTTTTCTAATGTTAAAATTACCACTTTTCACATAAACCAAAACATATTTTTTTTATTTCGTGTAAGTATGTTTGTTCTTTAAAATGAATGGATCACGGGACTTGCATAGGTTGACATAGACATATTTATTTTTTAGTTTTTTTTATCAAAGTTTTCTGCCACGCAGACGACGTTGCGAGGCTGTCACTTTGTTTACTCCTAAAACATTTAGGTACTTAAATATAAATAAGCGATGTCTATTTTCACATTTTATAAATCACCTTTAGTCAAACCTCATTATGTACGGACAAGGGATATAACCAATATTCGCAATTACATTCATAAAATTAAATTAAATTCGCGAAAAATGATGTGAATCTTTTGCTAAAGCTGGATGCAGCTAAAATTGCATTTGCGAAATGAATATTCGCATTCGTACGGACGGTACGGTACGGACTATGGTACTACAAGTACCTAGTTATGTTAATAGTTGCAAGCATAATAGAAATATTATTTTTACTTCGGTCAGTCTTACAGAATAGTCATTACAGACTGGTAGTTCCGAAATTAAGTGATTTATTACAAGACCCTCATTTCACAAGTCACAATGTTAATACAAACATGGTTATTATTTACCGCGGCATTATGTATTGACGGACAAGCAAATAAAGGTAAATACTAAAAAAAATTTGGAAGATATTACAATGGCCGATTCAAAAAAAAAACTTTATACATACCTACATGTAATTTTAATCAAATTACTTAAAACAGTATATTATAAAAATCATAAACAAGAATTATTAAATATCCGATTATTGTGATTTAAAAAACCAAAACGTTTGATTTGAAATTGCCTGTATTTTTAGGAAATCCATATTTGAAAGCAGTGCGCAAGAATTATTTAGCCCAAAATTCAGTTCATGGCTACATAGAAGTACGTTCCGGAGCACATCTTTTTTACTGGTTGTATTACGCGGATGGAACGACGAAGGACGCCAGTCAAAAACCTCTTATAATATGGATTCAAGGAGGTCCTGGGTACGCTGCCAGTACCCTTGGTAACTTTTTTGAATTTGGGCCTTTGACTTCCGATTTTGAACCGAGGAATCACACTTGGGTAAGATAAGACTTTTTTCGCATAATGAGGTAAGGCTTTATCTTTAAGTCTAGTGGGCCCGTGCAACTTTGTCTGCGTCATATCAGACGGAATAAATAAAGTTGTTTCCGTCTCATTTACGCCTTCGATCCAATTCAATGTAGGATCCAATCTGTTAAATTATGTAAAAATTTGGGTTTGGAATGGACTCCCGTCCTCGGTGTTCCCGGAGCGCTATTACATGTTCCTCTTTAAACGAGGTTTAAGAAAAGTCCTGTATGGGTGGGTAATTGATAACGGCCCCTCATTGCCTTGGCACTGCAGAGGTTCATGAGCGACGGCGACCGCTTACCATCAGGTGGGCCGTAGGCTCGTTTTTATCTTGTAATAAAAAAAATCTTCCTCTCTTGATCGCCACGAATGCAATAAAAAATTATTATCCAAATCGATCGACCCGATATCTTGTAAGGAATTAATGAGGATTAATTTTTATATTATAGAGATTTTAAGACTTGATGATAAAATAATAATATTCTAAAGTAGATATTGATGATATCAATTGTGGAAATTTATAGGTGAAAGGCAGAAATGTGCTTTTATTCGATCATCCCGTAGGCGTTGGACTTAGTTTTGCTACCGAGGATTTATACGCTACAACAAATCATGAGATGGGTAAGTTTCGTGAGTTTGTATTGTATGTGTAATTTTCGAGACTTCATATTCCAAATAATTATTTACATTACATAGTCGCAATTTCATAAATCCGTCTATATGTGGATTTATTACGTAGTTAAGATACCCACTACAAAACTTATATAGGTTATAGTATGGAGACAGTTATATTTATAATAAATAATACCTATATAAATTTGTAAAAAAATGTTTAGGAATCCTCGTTTAATAAATGATATTGAAGTTATTGAACCGATAGATATTTCTTGGCAATATGAATAGGTACCTTTTGGCACCTTATATAATGTTACGTGTGGCTAAATTATAATTTACTTACTAAAATATATTTTCGAAATAGGTACTAAGAATATTATGTTGGTGTAAGTAAAAAAATAAAATTGAGGTACATAAGACTGACTTTTACCTATATAGATTTAGTAAAAATTTCGAATAAACTTAATGAACGAGTAGGTAGCTGATGTGCAGTAATATTATGAATATATTACATACCAATATTGTAATTATTATCAAATGAATTTCAGCTCTGGATCTGTTAAAAGCCATAAAAGAATTTTATAAACTATTCCCAATGTTTGAAAGAACTCCTACGTATTTAATTGGTCAGAGTTATGGCGGTAAAATATGTCCCATGCTGGCAGTTCTTCTAAATGCGGTATGACAATTACTTGTTACGTATAGTATGTAGAATTTAAATTCTCAAAGTAGAATATTTTAGTAAACATATAATTTTCAGGATATTGAGAATAAAAGTATAAAAATGAACTTAAAAGGAATCGCTATCGGAGGTGGACTTGTAAAACCTGATGACATCATGTTACAGACTCCTAATTATCTCTATCAATTGGTAAGTAGATGCTCAAAATAGGCTTTGATCAAATGAAATAAATAGGTTCACGGTTAGAAAATGAACAAGCATTTGAAAATAGTGTCTTCAAAATGAATCTGTTGATAGTTGGCACCTAAAAACTTAGAAATGAAACAATCATAATGCATTGTTTCATTGTTTTCACAAGTTTATTAGCGAATTATGTCTATAGTATTGAAACAAGGAACACTTTAGTTATAATGAAATTAGTTCAATATCGAACTTTGACACTGAATATGAAATCGCTAAGCAACCAAGATAAATAGTTGGTATCTTTTTAGATTTTAGTGGTGTTTAGTGCTATTTTTACGTTAGTTATCGTAGATCAACGCATACAGGTTATTATAATGAGTTCTAAATTTACAGGGATATATAGACTTACCTGCATTCGTGGATGCTACAGATTTTTCTAAGCAAGTGTCTGTTTTGGTTAATAAATCTGAGAGCTTAGAAGCTACCCAGAATGCTATTCAAATGTATGGAATTTTAATGCGCGAAGAGTTATTAAATTTAAACAATATTATAAGTACCCACCGTGGACCAGAATTAGATAAATTTAATATGAAATTTATATCATACATCAAACCGACGTTCAGAGAAGTAAATCAATCACAATCTTATTCATACGTAAATTGGAATGTTTACGGAGCTTTAATGAGTGAAATCTGTTTGCCAACCATGTCTTTTGGTAAGTAATGAAATGCAAAAGATAAAACTTTTTTACATTGGATATTATAGTCATTCAAATTTCAATATCTAAAGTTATTTTTTAGTGGAAACTATTTTGAACAGTACTAACTTGAAAGTGCTTGTTTACAATGGGAATCTAGATGCTACCGTCCCATTAGCAGGTATGATCATAACAGAAGTATTATTTTTTTTATTTTTATTTATTTATTTAAGGAAACAACAGTACAATTTAAAACTTATAAGGACATGATTACATAAGTTACACATTGACCACAAACGTTTCCACCGTTTATTAATACACAAATTGGAGATAGTGGAGTTGGTATTTGAACAGAATATATAATAAAGTATATTCCTGTTTATCTTAAGGAAAGCTGACAATTTGTAGAATTGGTGTAAAATATTAAAACATATCATACTATATAATATATTTTTACGATTGTCAAGTAAGGTAAGGTTGTTAAGTACTAAAATATCCAAAATAAACATGGAATGCAGGCAACGGCTAGCTTTAGCCTTAGCTCTTAAAAATCTGGGCACGCAGATAACTTATATTTAGGTTAGTTTAATACTTGCCTAATTTATTTCGTCGATTATTCTAACTGATATCATGGATATCTGCTCTTTAAATTTTCTAACTTACATTTATAAATCAGGAACTTCAAACTGGGTTCACAAATTGAATTGGCGATATAAGGAAGATTTCGCCCAAATGAATCGTCAACATATACGCGGAGTAAGAAACGGATTTTATAAAGAAACAGAAAATCTTAGTTTATGGTTTGTATTCAGAGCAGGACATTGGCTTCCAGATGATAATCCTATAGCTATGGAACATATGTTAGATTATCTTACAACGCAAGATAATTGTTAGTAATGTTCGTTACGGACCTAATGAGAATAATAAAATATTCCAAAAAGAAAATCTTAGGATTCAAATAAAAATAATTTATTCTCTAATTACAGGATTTAACTGTACCTAATCTTTTGCTTTATAATATTTGTAGTTGGTTTAGACAAACAATAATTGTAAAAATATCTATTTAGGTAAATAGATATTTTATTGCCTGTTAATGTAAAATTTATAGGTATCTATTTCAAATAAATAAAAGTAAATATTTAAATGTTGTTTTATTGTAATAATGACATTTAAACCACAATATTAAAATTAAATGCAGATAATGGTGTAACTATGGTTATTCTATACGCACGTAGTACGTACATTATTAAGTTTTATATAAACTTGTACTAGATGTAACTATGTACCTACGTTCGGGAGGATTTTTATGAGTTAAATTTAATCAACTTCCCGATTGGATTGCGTTCAAATTTTGTACGCATAATATTTAAAATGCGTGAAAATGCAATTATACGATACTATGAAGTTGATCTGATAATGGAGTCATAGGAACTCCAGTACTAAACCAGATAGACCCCTTGTGTTTGAGCTCGTTTTTTATCTTCGCTAGCATTTTACTGCTACATGATATCTAAGATTTTAAAAGGTTGTATTGAAAGTGTTATAAATAAATTTAAGTACGGACTAGGGATGTAACAAATATTCGCAATCACTTTGCGAGCGGGAAACTGCCGAGAAAATGTTATGCGAATTTTGTTAAAGTTGGTGGATGTACCTAAAGGAAATCTTATAAAGTTGAAATCGTTTTCGCGAATGTCTATACGGTATATTCACATTCGCAACAATGTTCAAAATTCAACAATAGTAGCATCCCTAGTATGGACTATGTTGCTGATATTACATGTTATATTCCTAGTTATAAATAGTAATATTATTTTTTCAGTCTCATTCACTAGTTATTACGGACTGGTAGTGACGAAATTAATACTTTTATTACAAGCCATTAATTTACCTGAACGGGCACAATGTTAATGAAAATATTGATACTATTGACTGTAGTATTATGTATTGATGGACAATTAGCAGCTGAAGGTAAATACTAAATATATAAGTTATATTAATAGAAAAATGTAAAACGACCGATTTAAATTATTCAATAATTGCAAAACCAAAACGAATTTTTTTTACATTTACTCAAAAAATGTGATAATTATAAATTTTCAAACAAAAGAAGAGTTTTTGAAATAGGACAATTGAGAAACAACTTAAAGACGATTACCTAGCAAAACCCTATATATTTTAAACATAGCGCAAAAAGTGCCACTTAAGATTTTGATAAATTTCAAATTGGACCCTGCGAAATGCCCCATTATAAACAGAATCATCTGAATCGTTCCACTGAGGCTGGAGATTTGCGCTACATACATACGGTCTACATAATAAACAGTCGAACTAAAGACCTTCGTTCCTTTTAATATTAAAGATCCGATTATTATGATAAAAGATCAAAAATTAACTGAAATTGTAGTAAATCCATATTTGAAAGCTGTAAGCGAGAATTACTTAGCACAAAGTACTGCTCATGGTTATGTGGAAGTACGTCCCGGAGCACATCTCTTTTACTGGTTGTATCACGCGGATGGGACAACGAAGGACGCCAGTCAGAAACCTCTTATAATATGGATTCAGGGAGGTCCTGGGTACGCAGCCAGTACCGTGGGTAACTTTTTTGAATTTGGCCCTTTGACTAAGGATTTCAAACCGAGAAATCACACATGGGTAAGTTCAGGTTATTTTAAAATATAGGTCACGAAAATGTTGATCAGTGCTATAAAAGTAACTCTTTTGTAAATTAGTTAACTATAGATCATTAATTAACGATAAATCATAAAATGGACAGATATATAATTATAATCTATGTAAAAACGGTGTGAGGATAACAAAGACTCTATGGAAAATGCTTTATCTTTGACTAGGTGACCCGCGCAACTTCGTCTGCGTTACAAAGGGGTTCAAAAATTGTAGCCTATGTGTTATTCTGATGTATAAGCTATATTGTGGTAAAGTTTCATTCAAATCCATTCAATAGTTTTTACGTGAAAGCGTAACAAACATACATCCATACATACAAACTTTCGCCTTTATAATATATATTAGATTTCAAGACACGATATTAATTTTATATTTGATTCTAAGCCAGACATTGATTATCTACAGGTAAAAGGCAGAAATGTGTTACTGTTTGATCATCCCGTAGGCGCGGGATTTAGTTTTGCTACTGAAGATTTGTACGCTACAACAAATGATGATATGGGTATGATTCTTGATTTGTTCTGTAGGTTATGTAGGTATCTGTGTCTTTTCTAGAGTCGTGTTCTATATGATATTGTAAAGTAGCTGACTGAATCACTACGATTTGACGTTACATTAACATAATTAACACATAACATCTTCTTCTTCTTTCTTATATATAAAAATGAATCGCTGTTCGTTAGTCTCGCTAAAACTCGAGAACGACTGAACCGATTTGGCTTATTTTAATCTTGAAATATTCGTAGAAGTCCAGGGAAGGTTTAAACGGTGAGAAAATTTCCTTATGTGACGCAGACGAAGTTGTGTGGGCCAGCTAATAATATTATAATTATTGTAAAATGAATTTCAGCTCTGGATCTATTAAAAGCCATAAAAGGATTTTATGAACTATTTCCAATGTTTGAAAGAACTCCTACGTATTTGATTGGTCAGAGTTATGGCGGTAAAATATGTCCCATGCTGGCAGTTCTTCTAAATGCGGTATGATACTTATTTGTTACTTAATAAGTAGGTAATATGTGGAATATCTGAAATCTTGAAAGAAAAAATATACCTAATATTTAAAAAATGTTTTTAGGATATTGAGAATAAAACTATAACAATGAACTTAAAAGGAATTGCTATAGGAGGTGGATTTGTGGAACCAGCTGATATCTTGTTACAAACTCCAGGTTTTCTTTACCAATTGGTAAGCAAGCATGTGTCTTAAAATAATTTATACTTTTATTTTCGGTCAACCTTATAAATAATGGACTTTATTAGACTAGCCGATCAGTGCAAAGTCGTCTGTTTTTGTAGTGATTAGTTTGTATCATTTATCGCTAAAGAGTACTTAGTTATAGTTGATCGAAGCATAGATAAGTAGGTTATAAATAAATCTAAATTTACAGGGATACATAGACCGACCTGCATTTGTAAATGCTACTAGTTTTATTAAGCAAGTGCCAATTTTGCTTAATAAGTCTGAAGGTTGGGAAGCTTCCCAGAGGGCCCTAAATATGTTTGAAGTTTTTACGCGAGAACATTTTCAAAATTTTAATAATATCGTAAAGACCAGCCGTGGACCAGAATTGGATAACTTTAGTATAAAAGTTGAATCATATATTAAACCAACGTTTACAGAAGTAAATCAATCACAATCCTATTCATACGTAAATTGGAATGCATACGATGCTTTAATGAATGAGATCTCTTTACCAGCCTCGTCTTTTGGTAAGCAGTGAATTACAAAAGTTAAAACCTTTTGTATTAGTTTGATTCATTTATATTTCTAATGTTTTTTTTTTTAGTGGAAACAATTTTGAACAATACTAATTTAAAGGTCGTAGTTTACACTGGAAATCTCGATGCTACCGTCACGTTGGCAGGTACGACCTAAAACAGAGGTATATGTTTTAACTTTTAGACAGGTTGACAACTGGTAGAGTTTGTGTAAAATATTAAGGTTATTTTATAACATCGAAGGTAGTTTCATGATACATATTAATTTGATATGAACTATGTATATCGAATAAAACAATAATGTATATGAATGGCCTGTCGAAATAAAACTTAGAACCGCTTTTATTGTTGGAATCGGTAAAACTTTTTGAACACCCTGTACACATGATTTGAATATAAAATAAGTACCTACCTACTTCCTAATTTTATTTTGTCGATTATTCTACACTAATTTCGTAGAATCTACCCTATATATTTTCTATCTTACATTCTACCGATTTTTTAAAATCAGGAACTTCGACCTGGGTTCACAAACTGAACTGGCGATATAAGGAAGATTTCGCTCAAGTGAACCGTCATCGCATACGCGGAGTAAGAAACGGATTTTATAAAGAAATACAAAAACTTAGTTTATGGTTTGTATTCAGAGCAGGACATTGGGTTACAGATGATAACCCTACAGCCATGGAACATATTTTAGATTATCTTACAGCACAGGATAATTGATAGTGGATAATGCTTGTTATGAATGTAATGAGAACATTATAAAAAACAATAATGGCTTTAAAAAAACAAGCTCTCATATTTAGGTAAATTAGAAAGGTAGGTACTTTGCAAGACGGTAGTGAAAACGATGATACAATTTTATTTTTGTGACCTTTTAAATCTTCAATGTGTTATATATTATCAATATTACATTTATAGTACTTAAAATAAATTAAATACAAATATTGTTTCTTATTACCTATTATAATTCCAATATTGTGGAATGATAAGCAGTGTAACTATATTATATTCAATATATTATATAAATCAATATTTTTTATTAATTTAATATGTTTTTCATTAATGTTTTTTTTTCAATCAACGGTTTTTATTTACCTATTTTCTCACAAATGTGACACATATTTTTTCTTTTAGAGTTCCCAGGCCTATTCGAGGAACAAACTGGCACTTGAATGTTTAGTATTTAGTACATAATTAAAAAAATGGTATATACAAGAGTCTTTATAACAAGACATACATCGTATTGTTAATAAACATACATCAATTTTAAAAGTCTTATTTGACGCTACGTAAGGTTAAATAATTTTTTTATGTAAAGTAAGCGACAGATCGATATTCCATTCATACATAGCAGAGGTTCATGAGATGGAATGAGCAACGGTAATCTATTTTGCAAAAAAAAACCTTCCACTAAATGATAAAATAGCAAAAAGCAGTTACTAGATTAGAAAAGAAATGATCCATAGGAAAAAGAGCAAATATTAATATTTTAAAACGTTAATATGTTTATATCCAGTGTCTTTTCCTTAATTAATGGCTACAATGTTATGATGTCATATAGGGAACGTTTAATTATGGTTAATCGTTTGGGAGCAGAGCAAAAGTGCACATGTGTCGTACCTAAGTGTACAATCAAACGTGTGTTGCCTATTTGTGTCGTACAAGATGGTAATGAAAACATTATTTTTCGTGTTAGTGACCTTCTGTATTCTTGGACAATTAGTGTTATGCACAGGTAAGTAAATGATCGTCTATTATTCCGTGTGTCTACTGCGTTTCGCCTGCTTTAACTACCTGATGATAAAAGATTTAATTCCAGTCGTGTCCACTAACACTACCTACAGATTTTCTAAAAACAGTTATCTACTTACTGGAAACTACACTTCGAAATTAAAAATATAATTATAAAATGCGACAGTTCAAAACCGATTAGAATTTATATTGTAGTAATTTGATATTAAAGAATAAATAATTCAGTGACCCCAACATATTTTATTATGCCTATAGTTTTTATTTAATAATAAATTTACAATTTTGTTATTGTAGAGAACCCATATTTACAAGCAGTAAATGACAATCATTTAGCACAACGTTTCATTCACGGGTATGTGGAAGTCCGACCGGGAGCACATCTTTTCTATTTATTTTATTATGCCGATGGAACAAAGCATAACGCAACTCAGAAGCCATTGATAATATGGATTCAAGGTGGACCTGGATTTGCTGCAAGTGGTTTAGGTAATTTTGGCGAATTTGGTCCACTGACAATGGATTTACAACCCAGGAACCATACTTGGGTAAGATAAATAATGTTTCTGAAGTTCCTATTAAGGAATAATACAAGATTAGGAATGATTAAAATCGATTAATCTGAAGAATATGTAGGTAAATAGCTATATTTAGGGTATCTAATGGCGAATTCAATATCTAAAATAATAATAATATCTTATTGTTAGTCAATAAAATTATTAATATCCTAATTAATGAATTAGGGGGAAGAATCATTTTCTAAATGTACTTAGTTAAATAATCCATATTGCATGTTTATAAAGCAAGATATTTTGGTCTTGTATCAATTTTTGCAGGTTAAAGGACGTAATATATTACTGATTGATCATCCGGTTGGAGTTGGGTTTAGTTATGCCACCAGTAATGATCTTTATGTGAAATCTGATAAAGAGATTGGTAAGCTTCATTAATTTAAATTATAAGCTTTTTTTTGCGATGAGGTCAAAGGTTCTCTGGAGTACCTACGCATCGGTTAATGCAGCGTGGGTAGGCCCTCACAAGAAGAGCCGATGACTGATTGAAATTCTACAAGTGTATTGTAGTTTACAATGTTTTAGGCTTTATGTTGTGACTACTTTGGTGTAGGTAATTGTTACCTCTACAATAATAGCATCAACTTAAAATTGAAGATCCTATTTATAAAAATTGAAATACATAAACATTAACTGGTGCTTGTTTTGTTAAGCTTGTGTCCTTTAGTGGGCGAATATTCGTGTGGCGTTAGCTCTTTAAGACCATGTATTTTCATGTTCTTAAGAATCATATACTGTACTTATTACACACGAATATTCACCGTACCCCGCCAATGAAACTGAACTGTAAAAAAATAAATTTTATTGTAGCTATTGACCTGTCTCAAGCCATAAAGTTATTTTTCAAACGACACAAAATATTTCGCAATACTCCTACGTACGTGATAGGACAGAGCTATGGTGGAAAAATATGTCCCAGATTAGCAGTGTACTTGTATACGGTATGTAAATTAATTATAACATAAAAATAAAATAAGTAAATAATATGTAACCAATTAACAAACTACCATAGATAGGTAATAGTAGGTAGGTAAACTTATTATAAAATAAATAAACAATATGTAACCAATTAATAAACTACCATAGATAGGTACTAGTAGGTAGGTAAACTTATTAAAACACTCGCGGTTTTCTATAATACTTTCATGCATTGTAAACGGGTTCTTACCACGATATTTAATTAATTGAGTCAGTAATTTTGTCAAAAAGTAACGTAAGGTTTGTACTTTTCGATAATAACGTAAAATCCAATGACCCCACTCGAAGAACCATAAGAATCACTAGAATCCGTCATACAATCAATAATATAGTTACTCCATTTGGATAAAGAAAGGTTTAACTAATAACTATACAATAATAATAACTATGAAGAGTTTTTATCGGCAAATTTCTTCATAATTTCTTATCAAGATACATAAGATGTTCCTAGAGGTAGCAGGTATTACTTGTAGGTATTCAATATTATTATATCTGTTTTTCAGGCCATACAGAGAAAAAGTTTGAAAATGAACTTCAAAGGAATCGGTATAGGCGGGGGTTGGGTAAACCCTAAAGAAAGTCTTTCGGCCATGCCATATTTTCTTTATCGAGTAGTAAGTATTCGATCATTGTACTAAAACGATTAGTTCAGGAAGTGGCTCTTCAGAACGTGAACCAACTTGTGATGCATTGAGCCAGGTTGGTTTTGGTAATGGAATCGGATAGGAACTGTGTAAAGAGACCGTTTGTTGCATTTTATTCTAATTTTAACAGTACTTGGATTCTTTTACCGACAATCAATGTACATCATCATATTTTTATGTATAAAATCGCTCATTTAAGTTTTTTAACAACAATGTACTCTTTTAGGGATACATCGATGAGGATACCTTAATGAACTCTAAGCAAATGCTTCACCTTACTTTTAGCTCTTTAGCAAACAAGGATTATGCTCAGGCATATAATGAACATTTACTATTTTTGTATGCGATGAGCGATGATGAGAGACTTAACTTTAATAATATAAATGAAGTCGCTCCCTATTTGGCCTTATCACATCTTGATCGTATAGTCAATATTTTTATGAAACCAATTTTAAAAAGGGTGAATCAATCAATCGAGTGGTCCTTTATGAGTGCGGAAGTTCACGATGAATTAAAACTCTCTATACTTATCCCGTCATACTCCTTTCGTAAGTATTATTTTTATATACTGTATAAATGTTGAAATTAGTACTTATATATTATTTCTAATGTATGTATTAAAATATAACAAATATTTCAGTGGAACATGTTTTGAACGAAACTACATTAAAAGTTGTGGTTTACAATGGAAATTACGATGTGATCGCTCCGCTTACAGGTATGTTCAGTTCAGTGCACTTCTTATTATAATAATTATAAGTATGATAATGAATATTGAGATATCACCATCATCACCATCATCAGCCTATAGACGTCCACTGCTGGACATAGGCCTTCCCCAAACCTCACCACAACGACCGATACAGATCTGTCTGTATTCAGTGACTTCCCATTATCTTGTGATATTAATAGTTTTTGAGAATAACCTGACAAGATAAGATTGTAATGTCTAACATTTTTGTTACAGGTGCTTCGAACTGGGTCCACAAATTGAACTGGGCACATAAAGAGGATTTTGCAAAAGTGAAGCGTCATCGTATAAGGGGTGTTAATAATGGATATTATAAAGTGATGGAGCAACTCAGTTTCTGGTCGGTGTTCCGCGCCGGACACTGGGTCCCGGAAGAAAACCCTGAAGCCATGGAACATATTTTAAATTATCTGACGACGGAGAAAAATGAGAATTGAGATTCTTCAGAAAAGCTTACATTTTTATGACACTAAAGAACTACATACAAGTATACAGTGTGAAAGTTACTAAATTGTGCATATTGGATTGAACATAAAGGACATGACATGGTCAGACACAACCAGTGAAAATATTATAGCTAGGTGAAATAAATTAACAAACGATACTGAAATATACCCATAATTACTGCAAAACCTTTAGCGTTCGAACGCTAGCGTTGTAGGCGGAAGTGGAAGATTGTTAGTCATTTTTCGTATTCGTAAATCTAAGTTCCTTTTTTATTCATATTTGGTTCTTTTTTACGATCGCACTTCTTCAATGTCTCATGTTTTAATTCACCATGAATACTCAATACCTAACTAAGTACCTAGATAATGCTGAAGATTTAAATAAAGTTACCTATATTTTACGTTAAATGAGTTTATTTTCATTTTAAATTCTTGTATTATATAGGGTGTATCGCAATTACAAATATGCCTGCCAGAGTTTTAGAAGGTTTTTTTATTGCACAATGCAAACCTAATATTCTAGGGTCGGTTATAAATCCCATTTATCATTAAATTCTTAAGAAAATACAGACTGATTGACGTCGTAAGGTATAAAATCCCCATATAATTTTCAGAAAAAGCTGCTATGTGGAGGGAATATGCCTGGCCCTATAAAATTAACCTCGTTATAGTTATGTCAAAAATAAAACAAAAGCAAATTAATTCAAAATCGATTTATATTTGATTCAACGATTTCAATAAAATTATAAATTTGTATTTACAATATTATTACAAATAAATTATGTTTGACGTATCATAATACACAAGCACAAATTCCGTTCCAGCGTAATGTCAATTAATAATAATTAAATTAAAAAAAGCTATTTAAAATTAAGCTCATGATAAATATATTTTTTTTATTTAAACATAGCATAAGTATTTCATTGTGACAGTTTCCGAACTCTACACACTTTTTCGAAAGACTGTCTTGATTTTTACAAAAAAATATAATTTTCTAAATGAAACTTTGTTTAATGTCAAATTTTAACAAATTGTGTATTATTTGTAAAACTCCAAAATCCAAATTTTATTTCATTTTGTCAATGCTTGCGTGACATAAACACTAAACACATTTTCCTCTAAACTTTTAACAATTTGAGTATAAAGGCATTTAAATTTAAATTACCTAGTTATTTAAATAAGGACATTACACAAATATAGCATTTAATATTTCATTTTTAATTAATACAAAAGTCAAAACTTTCACATTCACATACATTTATCTAAGATCTAAACACGATATAAACAATTTTAACCTGAAAAAGCTAGTCATTGCTCTTAACAATCATTGAATATAATCCAAAAGGCACTGTCCAATACAAAAATTCAACAACATTCGATTCAAGGGCGTCACTCCATTAACTTGAAGGGGAAAGAAATTAATATAAAATTGATCAAATTATGAATTGAAGATTGAAATTTCTGAAGATTAGAGTTTTTAATTGATCCCGTAAGAGTTGATTCGATAAATCGTTTAATATTTTGATGTCGATTCATGGTATTTTATACGAACTAAGAAAATGTGTATGTGTAATACTTTTTTTTGTAAAAACCATGAAAATATATAAAACCAATACTGAACAACTTGTTTAATAATTTCAATATTTTTTATGATTAATAATCATAAAAGAATGACTAGCATGCAAGAAAGATATTTATTTAATATTTGCTATTTTTCACTCTTTATCCCTTTGGTGACGCCCACGATTCAATTTATTCTATTAATTAATTATGAACTCTATTTGCGCTCATTGAGCTAATTGGATGTAATTATGCAAAAAGAACCCAACATAAAAATTAACCGATTATAATAAAATAGAAAACAGTTTAACGAACGTAGCATTGTATTCCAAACTATATTAATAAAATTTGACAAAATATCATGTTAAATAGACTTACCATTTTTGAAAATAAATTAATATTTATGTGTTGGTTCCATTTATCATAACACCGTCCAATTAGTTATCGTTTAATTACTACGTGTGCCTGAGGGCCTCTGTGTAGCACGAGTCACAAACTCGCACGGGTTTGGTGTTGCCAGGTAACGCGACAGATTTATCGCTGCAAGTCGCGCAGAATATCAGGCCACACTTCCTACAGTGATGCTGAAAATGTTATTTTATTTTTAGAAAACAGCTTGTTTGCATATTTTTAGCCATGAACTGTTATTGGAAAAGTTTAAAGAAATCTTAATATTAGTGAAATCGGTTGATCCAGAAAATAATCATGGACAGTAAATAGAGAAATCTTGCTTACAAAAATCTTCATATTTTGAGTCAGAAGAAGATTGCCAGACCCTACGACTATCATCACCTTTCATATAAAAAAAAACAATCGATTCAGTCCACCCGACTACTGACTTGATAAATAATATCTTAGTCGATGAAAAATAGAATGATAAAGTTTTGAAACTACAATAGATACAGTAACTAGAAGCCGGATCTCATGACAAAATCTCATATTAATTTAAATAGTTTTACTACTTACTTTCCGTCTAGCTATATTAAATTCTTTACTACAAGCAGAGCACGCTGTCGCATCTTTATCATTCGCCCAAGTAGGTGTTTCATCAGTCGTAGTGCTCAACGATTCCTTTTCTAACAATTCCGCTAACTGCAGTTTATTTTCGCTTAAAGTAGCACCAACTTCCTCCAAAGTCTTCTGAGCTTCACTGTACTGAGTCTTTAGAATATGTTGCTCTTCTTGTAACGCGAGATATTTCTGTGCGAATTTTAGTAAAACTTACTTTTGTATTAAATTCAGAGAGGATTCAACAAACATTAGTACTGTACCAACCCATTACTGTCCACTGTTGGGCTCAGGTCTCCTCAGAAGAGGGATTAGGCATAGTCTACCACGCTTGCCAGTGCGGATTGGGGACTTCACATATCTTCAAAGGATTTTTAGAACCCTTTACCGACATGCAGGTTTCCTCACGATGTTTTCTTTCCCCGTTTTTAGTCAGTGGTGTTGTGAAAAATTACACATAAATCTGTTTCACATTTAGATTTAGAGGTACAAGCCGGCCGGTTTTGAACCCGCGACCTCCCGTTCGGAAGGAAGCGCTTCGACCACTCGGCCACCACGACTTTTTTGCACAAACAATAAACAATAGTAAAGAACAGCAAATCTATCAGCAACTTTGTAATTCCCATTTAATCTGAACTTTTCTGTTCCATTAGTCAGGATTGGACTTACAATGTTTCCGAGCCAGCTTTATATTATCCCGGGTATGACTTATCTTAAATTTAGAGTCGATCAGAAAACGCAAGGATTTTCTATTGCTCTTTTAAGGAAATTATACTCTAAAATGTATAATTTAATATAGCCTATTCCGAGTAGTTTACTCATATGTTTACTAGTTTTATTAGTATGAACAAACCTGTCCTATAGATTTCAGAGATTCGACTTCTTGTGTTAGAGCTGATATTTTGTCTCGATCTCGCATCATAGACTCCTAAAATGATGATGAAATGGTTAAAGCATAATAATACCTAATTTAAATAGCATTAAGTTGAATTTCACTAAGATACGCTACATTAGGTACATCTAACGTATCGTTTGGAGCTTTCCTTAAAGTTATCAGATATTTTGTGAGGTATTTTATTTAGAGACCACTCTCTGAAATGTATTAATGTTTATTATTATATTATATTCTAAATACACGTAGTGATGATGAGTTAATGTATTTCAGTATCATAGTAGCTAACATTGGTGATCTGATTGTAATTTGCCTTTATACTCAAATTTCCTACAGCACAGACGAAAAATTAGTTTTCTACAATATTGGTATTCATACCACCAAAATTAAATGAAGTCCATAGTCAGGCTGAAAAATACCTTCACCATTGTTACTTACTTGTAAAGATATTCTCCATTCCCTCTCAATTCTGAGATCGCCTTCAGCAGCTGCGGTTTTCTTGTCGGCCGCATTCGCTTTCAGACCCATCGTTCGGGCATTTTCTTCTAAATGCTTCCTAGCTAATGAATCTTCTTGTAACCTAATGTATTTGTTACTTTAGTGTTAAATAGAAACTTATATCGAACCAAGTTTTACTTGAAAATTTTATTTGTAATTAAAGTTTTTTTTGATCTTGTTAATGAATTTTTTGTTTTTAAATTACAGTCTACAATTGGAAATAATTGCTAACCATTCTGTTGTGTAAGTTTAGACTATTTTGTATGTTAAAATGCTTCTACTTCTTGATTCACTTCTCATTATAAAGAATGCAAATAAAATATAAAACCTATTTTATTGTAGCGTTTAAAAGATAGAAAAATACTATACAAGTTAAATTTAATCCAAATGTGGATTGATATTTCAAAATGTTTCGAAAGCTACTTTAGTTTGTCGAAACTGGCAAACCTGCACAATAAACATAAAATTTAAGAAGCAAAATTCTCAATAAAATACGGTATTAGACTGAATATGCTTTATTATTAAATAAATAAGGCATTTACATATTACTACATGGTAAATAATCAGAAAAATATTTTAAAAATTATAACAATATTTTTTAATACAATCAGAGAAAATAAACTGAGATCATTAATAATATTAAATACAGATTCATTAAATACAAATTTTCATTAAAATATTAGATAATGTTTAACAAAAACTAAACTATTTAATAAACTTATTATTCTTAACAAAATTTGTGTCAGTCGATTAATAACTAAATTCAAATCATCGAATCGTTTTAACAAAACGTTACAATTATATTTTCGTTTTGTTATAGCAACATTAAAGCTAAAGCAATAACAGCGTCACCGTCTAATTTTACTAAGAATCTCGAAAATGTAAGAAAAATATGTCTTTTTATTTTATTTAACAGTCATTGTGAGGGTTTGCCAATGTCGAGCGTATTATGTAATGTAGCCTTCGTAAGCTGTGCGTACCACGTGGCTTGGTATTGATATGTCAAGCGATACTATTCGGGAGCTTAGCGTTTACTATATTGCACTCAATACAACCTTGACTTTAATTATCCTACGCATCAATATTTTAGTGCAATAGTGACCTAAGTTCCTTTTTGGAAAAGCAACAGAAGTTATGACATTAAACAATTTGCCTTTTAAATTACTCAAGGAGTTGTGCCAATTTAAGAACGATCTAATGATGCATTTTCTTCGTTTATTTGATAATAACGCGATTGCATTTATTAGAGCAATTCTTCACAACAATTATTGTAACACAGACAATCATTTTTCAAGTTTAGGCCACTTTTGCACTAAGCCTTAAAACAAAATATTCAATTCCATATTTTTATAAAAATATTTTATTTCTGTAATACTGTCAAAACTGATTGTTATAGGATATTTAAACTCTAGGAGTAATGGCTACCTGCTCGATGCATTATAATAGAAGTGGCACAACCTACTTTTCACCGAGTTGATGTATGGTGCTGCCCATTGATTCAGTCTTTGCTTCCAATTTGGTTATTAACTCTGTTTTATGTTTCAAGGAACTTTCACATTCCTAAAACAATGTCAACAAAATTTAGCTCAACATAATACTCGTATTGTCTTATCGTTTTTTAGTTGAGTTATGAAGCGTTTAATTGTATTAGTATGCAAATTATGGTTTATTATAAAGCTATAAGATTTAATATATAATGCCAACCGCAAGGCTAATAAATTTAGCTACTTATAAGCTATATAATTGAACGATCTAACAGCTTAACGTATTTAGAGATTCTATTACAAAGAGGAAAGACCACCTGTTCATACTCATTATTTACACAACGTGAAGTAACAGAATGTTATTCTCCCGAGCGAGCGACGTTTCTGTCGCGACTAGTGCTCTTTCTGAACGGTGGTATTTCCTGTAGATTGAGTTTTTTATTAGGAGGACCCTCATCCTTGGACTTTGTACCCTTGTGAGAAGTGCAGTGAGCTTTGAGTTTTTCTAATTTCTCTCCTATATTAGACTCGTTAGTGGTGGGAGACCTAAGGGCTTTAACTAATTCGTGGTCGGATCCTAGGAAGTGGTTATATTTCTCAATGTTCTGAAGTATTTTGCCAATTTGTTCGGCCTTCCCCTGAAGCCTCGATACCATTTCACCCTTCTGCGTGAGCTCCATCTCGCATTCCTTCCGTTCGCAAAACGCGGCACAGACCAATAAGCAATGTGTTAGTTATGTATATACATATAAATACAGCATTATTAGTATACATATTATTAACAAGTATTTATATAAGAATAAAGATGAGTCACAAGCAAAAATTACAACATTTTAATGGTTCAATTTCTTATTTGTATTTTCTTTTTAAATTATTAATTAACTCATACCAAGACATAGTAAGTACTAAATTCGACAAAAAAAATCTAAACTTCAAAATTCAACTAATATTTGAACCATAAAATGTTGTAACCAAAACATAATACAGCAAAGTGATGCAACAGAATTACAACAAGAAGCAAAACGACCATTAACTGCATATCAATATAATAGATTATTAATTGGCAAAAAATAATACAAAGGTACATAATAAATGATTAATGAGTGATGCAAACGGAATGCGTGGGGTTCAAATCGTTGAAGTAACCACCCACAATACAACCTTGAATCGTCTTTATTACTTAACAATGGTAAAACTAGTATCTTAGAACTGTGAGAAATTTACTTAGATTGTACATAGAGGAACTTTGGCAGCTGAGAATCGAAAGTAAGAGATTGTCCATTATTCTTGCTTTTAGAATTATTGTCTAAATTTTTAAAGGTAATACATCCAAAATTCTTATTCTAAGTCTTGTTTTTATTTCGTGATAATTATTGAAAAAAAATTCCATTGTGTTTTTATGTAATTTTGATGGATTAGATATATGGAAAATTAATAATATACTGAGAAATCTAATTAAGGTGTTTTTTTAACATGCAAACATGCCCCAATTTTTAATAGCCATGTCGAGCATAAAAGCCTTAGACCAGTAATTTTCTTAACGGATATAAAGATAAAGAAATTACGCGTGAAAAGATCAAATTGAGTTAAGTAACTTATTCACTTATACTTTTATTTGTGTAGTAACGAAATTCGACTACAGTTTCAATTTGTCATAGTATTGGTAGTCAACAGAGCGTGAAGGTAACTAAAATAATTGAGCAACATAGTTGAAGCCATCAAGGGTACAAAATCTCTAAACATGCATTATTTTAGATAATTTATTTGATTAAAACTCACCTGTAATTTTTTGTACATTTCTAAATTGATAAGTTTTATATCGTCGAGTTGTCTCCTTAAAGATATAATCGTATCTTGCTTATCATGTATATCTTTCTCTAATAGTTTCATAGCTACCTCCATCTCAGCCTTTAGTGAAATCTGAAAAATTTTATGAAAAAAAAAAAGTTTTTTTACTAAGTACTACTTGTTTTTAATTAAATGTATTATAGCAAAAACATTGTGACATAATATTTACTTTAAATTGTTATGATTCAAGTGTTTGTTCATGTAGTATGAGTGTAATGTTACCTGCAAATCTAGTTCTTTTTGTAGTTCCAAATATTTCTTTCTCTCTTCCTCCAATGCCTTTGACATCTCACTGTCCTTATCACTCTTAGATTTATCAGAAGTTATACTTTTGACACTTCGTTTTTCCTGGAACGCGAAGCATATCATTTCTTGAAATTTCCTTATTATTATCGCGAATATGTATATATTATATGAATCTTTAATTATTCATCGTACTTCTGATGACGTCATTAAATCGTCGCAAAATTTAAAATTGCGATACATTTATTTATTCATTTTGTTAGAGTGAAAGTAGGACGTTTTGATAACAACAATAAATTTTGTTAATAGCAATCAATTGAAAGAAGTGTGATATATTTTTTATAAATTGTTATTGTAAAGTTTGCAAAATATACCGATTCAGTTTATTGCAATGATAGAAGAGAACACGGCCCACCTGGTAGTAAGTAGTTACCGTCGCTCATGAACCTCTAATGTCAAGGACACAACGAGGTCGCTACTATTGCTTAGTTACATACTTAATACAACAACAAATTAGAAAAATATGAGCTCTGAAAACTAAATACAAGAACTTATTAAACAAGAAAATATTCACCTCCTCATCTCCATGCAGTTCCGTGATTTTCATTCTAGAATCTTTGGTTATGTCTTGACCTGCACATAAAAACAAAACATGAAAAACATAAAACAAAACACAAACGTCTCCATCAAAGTCGCTAAACTCACAAGATTTAATCCAAAACGGTTTATTATTAGTTTTTCCGTTATTATTACCCATTAATGTGGACCGATACCGCATAACGGTGTGCGAACGCAGTTAAATATAAATTGACAATATAATAAGGCGCGAGCGTATCGTTTCACATACAAATGCAGACTAAGGCATAGTAGACAATGTGAGTCATCAGTGCAACACGTCTTATCTATTCAATCCGACATTGTATCGTGATTTAGACAGTAAACAGTAAACACGGACACGTTTTCTACAAATCAGCTGGTGATTTTTATGATACGGTCGGCGACCTGCCTATTTATAAATCCCTGGAATAGATACGACGTCGTATATTTATAAGTCACGCTGATTTTTTCGTGCGAAAACGATAGTGAAGTTTAAAATATTCAATATTAACTGATATGGTCGTTAAACATAGTTAACTACTGTTAATATTGTAATTACTTCTAATTACTATTAAAAAATGAACTGATTTAAGTTATGTCGAAACCTGCTTAACCGTTGCGACCAAACAATTGCACTTATTTTATTCTAATTAGGGAGATAAAAATGGACAAAGCAAACAGTGCATTGATTGGTGTATGCGTTTGAAATTTGCTAATAATTAATTTTATCGTATTTCTATATACTGATCAGAAGATAATGATTTCTAAATGAGATGAAATGACGATGGAATGAGAAATTCAATTTTCACAATTAAACCACATTTACTAGTAGTGAATTGTTGTGAATGTTACCTAACTAATGCAAAGACGACTGTACGGATTTGCATATTTTTTTGCAGACACCTAGAATATTTGTCAGAGTATAGAAAATCCGGATTAACAACTTATAAGATCTATTTGGACCCAGTTTATAAAGAGAACAAAACTTAATTTTACTTAATCCTTAGTTTCTCTTGTTTATTGGTGAAACACTAATAAAAATAATTGGTATAAAACTTCTAAATTACTTACCAAGAGCATGTTTCAGTTGATTATTTTCCTCAACCAGTGTAATCATTGTGTTTTTTGCGATTGCAAGATCTTCTTTCATGAGAGCATTAGTTGTGGTCAGACTTTCGACTTTGGCTTGAAGGTTCGCTACAGTAGCACTGAAATATGCAATTAAGATAATCCGTGTTTTAAAACTTCTACTATTCTAGTTAAGTTTTGTTACGAATGTTTTTTTTGAGGAATGTTATCTAGTGCCATTTTTTAGCGATAATCATCTAAAACAAAAAAAAGTGTCGTGACAACTTTTTCATAAGAATTTCCGTCTAGCCCCCTTTCGATAACGCGCGATAAGGAACTTCGTTCCAATAATCTCATCAATACTCACTCAATACGATAAAAAGTAGAAAGAACGCAATACCTATGTGAAGTTTAAAAAATAAATTTTCACTTATGCACTCTAATATTCACATAAGTGCAACGAACACTGCCATTCGGATTTGCTTATAATATTCATCTATGATTCGAATGTGTAAAGAATAACTAAAGTTGGAATAATGACGTGATCAAAGATGTCCATGAAGTAATTGCAACAAAATATGTCCTGTGCTACTTTGTATGGCAATAAAAATAGTCTTAATAGCTATTATTCTTCGTAACTCATAATGATCGTTGTAAAATGATCAGACACATGAGTAACATTATTACAAACAATAACGGGTTGCACGTTAGAAAGTGAAATGGCAGCGTTTTTGTTTAAAACGTTTCATCTTTTGTTAGACGATAGTTTTTGCGTCATTATTGCGAGTCGTGAATTTTAAAACTAGGTATTATTTGGACGTTTGATTTTTTATCGTTTTTTGTTTTAATCTTTTTCACTTTTAAGACGATACTCTTTTTACGTTTGTCTTAAATTAGTTTGGCGTTTTAACGGATTAAAAAGTGCGAAAGTGTATTAAAAAGTTAGGAATAGATAAACTCTACTTTTACTGCAGCCGTACGTAAGATAATTTAGTGTTAGTAATTTTGAATTAAATAAAACCAGTATAAAAGGTTGTTTATTTAAATCGATGATATAAAGTAAATAAACTCACTTGAGATGTCTGTTTAGTTCTTCAATGTAATTCTTCTGGTCGAGCATTGTATTGATGTGGCGTTGTTTTGGTTCATTGTTTACGTTGCTCTCGTTTCCTGCTATGTCGTTCGAAGAGTTACTGCCACGCAAATATAATGAGAAATCTATGACGCCTTGTTGACTGTCTAAATCTTCTTCCTAGTAAGTTCAACAAAAAATCAAGTGATAACCATAGATACTAGTAGAAGTACTTAATATAAAATTAGACATAATCAAATCCAATGTACCTTAACGCACAAATTGCAGTCGACGACATTCAGGCCGACTAACAAACCAGTGATAATAACCGCTTCCTCGTTTAACATGAGTGCGTGGGGTTCGAAATATTCTTCCAAAGTGTCTTCACGATGCTCGAGTAAAATTCTAAGATAATCGGCAAGTCGTTTCTGCATTAATGCCAAACGTAGCCAAGCTCGAGCGCGACCCATAGCTGTCCTAAAAATCAATTCAAGCATAAATTATTGTTAAAATACTATGAACGAAAGCAGTATTATAAATAAGCTATGGAATAACTATCTAGGTTATAGCAGATATAATAGGGTGTTTATTATTAACTTACTTTACGGTGGGAAGATCTCGAACACTCGCCGTAATGTCAGCTGCTTCGGGCGAATACTTCTCAACCATTTGAAGAATATCCCATAACTCCTTTTTGGGGCCGAGAAGACCCTAAAATATGGTTTTAGAATTTAATTCTTTAATATCGTTAGATTTTGAATTTTGTTTAAGTATACAATTATGTAGATGTTTACATGTCAATGTACCCAAAGTTACCTTTTTTGGCTTAAGTCCATGACGCATAACATGTTCGAGGACAATAAAGAAGTGATGTAACGGCAAGTGATCACTGTCGAGCATCCGTCCATAGCGCAGCGATTGTTCAATTAACTCCTTCACTATTAGTTTCGAGATATTCACGAGATTGCTGCGTTCAATGACAACGGGATCGCGAGCTACAATAAAAGTAAAATTAAATACTTTTTGCCACACGAATTACACAAGAATTCTGCAGCGCAAAAAGGTTGATTACAAAGTTACCCATCAAGCAATGCATAGGATCGTCTGGTGAAGTAATCGCACCGTCGTCTGAAGGCTGAATATAAGAATTTTGCATATCCATGTCATGCAATTCTTTTAAACAAAGCCACTCTCCGTCTACCGAAACGCGAAAATTGCACAGATATATTGTATCATGGGCGCCGGCCATATCCGCGTCGAGATCACTTGCTTGTTGTAATCCGCCTTGAAGGCCTAGCTGCTGCAAGGGATGTACCCCATGTACGGCAGCAAGAGACCGCATAATAATTCAGCAAATAAACAGCGAAGCGAAACTGTAGAAACGTTATTGGAAATCTCGATTCAACTTGTATTAACCATTGCTGCAATAGGTACACAATAATTCAATATCTAACAATATTGTTTTCTTAGACACTTTTCGCAAATAAAACGTCTATTTAGGTACTGTTATTGAATGATATTAAGGTTAACAAGAGTCCTCAAGGAGCTTATTGCGTACGTTATGACGAATTTGGTTTTTCCATAAGTTCAGACTGAATATCGATTTCCCGGCGCCCGTAATGAAAGCATCGTTTCGGAAAAATCAATACTTCGCAGAACGTAGCGCCATCTGGACGTGTTTCCGAGAACTACTTTGACTTAGACTTGGTCAATTGGTGGTTGTTGCATCATGGAAGTTAGTTTTGCATGTATAGGTTAGATGGAATTAGTGAGCAACATCATAACTGTTTTTTTATAGAGGATAAAATTTATTTCCCATTAAAGACTAAAGCTGAACTCATATTAATTATTATGTCTAATTATTGATACATACATCTGATGTTGGTAAAATACAGCAAATCAGTAAGGTCTTTTAAATATATACAACATAAGTATCTATTTACTGTTTTGCTTTTACTTATTTGATTTCACTTAACTTTACATAATATAAGAATAAATATATATTCTAAAAATAACAAGTTTTTTATTTGAAAGGCGACCAATTAACCCAAAACAAGTTGAGATAAATAATTGTTTGAGATCAACTGATTTGTACCCATCATGTCACCTTGAATGAGACCAGATAGTTCCCGAATTAGCACAAAATACACTTTGGGACCTTTTTATAGGGTGCTTGATGGTCATGGTCCAGATGTATTTATGAAATGATGAAGACAACCAAAAAAATATTTAACTGTTTATTATGAACCAGTATTTAAAATTAATATATTGTGGGTACAGTGGACTTATGGCCAAAGGGAGATCTCCGACCGGGCGAGGTAGTGTATGCCCGGTCAGGCCGAAGCCCACTGTAGTAGATTTGAGATGTCGTATATATGCGAAGATTCTTGTAAATGTCGTAACCGCGAGTCAGGACCTCGCGCGCTATTGGTCGCCACACACTCCCCTTCGGAGACCGGAGGTCGATTCATTCATTCGTTGTGTCTTTGTGTGCGTGAATCGAGAATCGCCAGTGCCAGTGTAGAAAGTCCCAGTGAGTCGGAACTGTGTTGCTGCTGCATGTGTCCCAGTGAGTCGGAACTGTGCTGCTGATGCACGGGCTCCAGTGAGTCGGAGATGCTGCCGTGCGGGGCCGATGCTACGTGTTGACCAGGAGAGATGTGCTCTGCTGTGCTGACCGGTTGACGTAGTGAGTGTGCCCGATGTGAAGCTGGCTGGCGGGGTTCGAGGCTTGGGAGGGTGTGATGATGTCGAAGGAGGCGTGTTCTTTGTCGAGGGTCACCAGTTGTGGGTACAGTGGACTTATGGCCAAAGGGAGATCTCCGACCGGGCGAGGTAGTGTATGCCCGGTCAGGCCGAAGCCCACTGTAGTAGATTTGAGATGTCGTATATATGCGAAGATTCTTGTAAATGTCGTAACCGCGAGTCAGGACCTCGCGCGCTATTGGTCGCCACAATATTATATAATAAACAAAATATTTTTTTACTTTATACTTAGTTTATTACAAGTGTGTTAAACAAACAGAATAATAATTATAGTTATCATGAATGCAGTATGTGCCTGACACAAACTAGACCAATAACCTAGTGAAGGTTGCAATAAATTTGTTTTCTGTACAATTTAATGTTGGTTGCAGTGAAGTACTGTGTTGTTGATGACGTCAACAACACAGTACTTCAACGGCTACAAAGTCATATAAAATATGACATAATAAATGACAAACTGTAGCCCTTATTTCTTGTCATATTAACATTCAGTAGAAGAAAACCTGTGGTATTGGATAACCTCTTGATAAGTGGTTACTCCCGACTTTTGGTATAGTATCAGGAAAATTACACACCTTTTTGAATTTCAATTATAATCACAATAAAAAAATTATGACAGGAGTTTGTTTTTTCCAGTAGTAACAAACCCATGATTTCTTGCACAATCTGTTGATAGATTGATCAGTTTTAATATTTATGTTTATTTTTATCACTTTTATCATGGCAGTAAAGTATGTGCAGTAATTACTTGACTCATGATAAAAGGTGATAGTGTTATCAAAAAATATAAACAAAAACATAACAATTTCACACATTTATTATATATTTTTTAAAAGTATGTTGATGAAACACATTGAACGTAAGAAGAAATATATATGTTCCACTGCATATATTTATTTATTGATTTATGCACAAGTTTGTACACAGCTGGACTTAATGACAGGCATTCTCTACCAGTCAGCCTTAACGTACTACCCATACTATATACCTAAGATATTATTTATATGCTACATGAGTTTTTCAAAACAAAATGTTAACTAAGCTAAAGAATAATGAAACATATTGAAAGTATAAAATTGTGGGCGGTGCTACCATTGATATGAAATTTGTGAATCTATTATAATAAAATGTATAGTAATTATGTTAATGAACTCACTTTTGTAATTGTAGTATGTCTTTTGTGGTCGTGATATCAGCAATTCGGGCCACCTTTCCTCCTTGGAAGATGAAATTGATGTAGATCTTTCGAATAATTTAATGGATGATGTTGATGCCGTAGGTGAAGCTGCTTCATCTTTTTCTTTTGCTGATGCCATTATGGATTTTAAATGTATAATAATAACAGTATGTTCATTTCTGAAAACACCGTACTTGAAATTGAAAACACAAAACAAATCTTGAGCTGAAAGACGCGTCACTAAATATCAATTGTCAGATGTCAAATGTCGTTGATGGTCACGTCATCTGTCAAGCAGGCGGCTTGTCTGCTGTAGATGAAGTATCTGTAGATTCGACATTAGAGTGAATGAATAGACCGGTAAGGGACAGAATAATTCTTGATATTTTTAAAGCCAATTTATGATAAGCATTACAACATTTATCCTATGTTTCTGAAATTTAAAACAAACATTTATTCACTCTTTTACTTATTCTAAAATCGTAAAACAAGTTTTAGTGATTCAAATTTCAAATTAATTACTTTGGTATGATATGATTTTATGTTATAAATAGCGATAATGTGTAAATTCATCAATATAATTAATAAATTGTAATTTTATTATTGTACCCATGTTAAATGTAATGTGTCAAATCCAGTGGTATTCTCTCCAGTCAGTTCTTAAATTCATTAAACCTTTTATTTACAGTCCATGACAATTATAACAATTATGTAGTTACAACAAGTATCATATTATAGTTTCTTAATTTTTCCGCTTATTATTTTGATATTTTTCTGTTACTAATATTTGTTGTCATTGTTAGTTAACCGCAATAAAAAAGGTCTTTCGAGCCGGATCGGAAGAACTTCAGTCGATTATTCCTAGACCGTCTAGCGTATGGGTTACACAAAAGTACTTGTCAGTGTTGGTATGATAACACCATAACACAACCTGCAACGACAATTCTAATATGAAAATCAGACGCTTTGCGGATGCAAAGTATGGGTTGCTTCATATAAATTGTATAAAATGTGGACTTAGACGGCCGCTTCGTTGTATTGCAGTCTTCTTTCCTGTGTGTGTTCCATTATTACAGGTAGAAAACACACTAACAAGAAAGTTTAATAAATAAAATAAAACTCACCAATAAGTGAGTTTTAATCTTTGTTAATTCTTTTAAATGACATATTAAATTGCTTAGATAGGCAACGTCAAACTAATTTAAAAGGCAAATAAACGATTAAGACAATTCTCTTGATTTGATAAATTTCTACTTTAAAATGAATTTGGAAATACCTTTATTGCCACCACCTTTAAGAGTTATTATTGTCAATCCCCTTGATCAGGCGGCACAGTTAATTGCTGTCAAAATTTTATCTGGAACTGTGTTCGGAATCAATCAGCTAATAGATTTGACTCTTTTGGTTTATTCTAATGAAAAACAGACGGCCGAGGATTTTGTAGTTGAGTTGCAAAACTGTGCGTTTCCGTGTTTGAATTCGATAGGTATCTCATCTAATTTGCCCAGGTAAACACTACTTTTTCTATAGTAGTTCTTGAAAGTCAGCTATTATTCAGTAGATAGGAATTGTAAAGAAGCGACCACAGTTACGAAGGTCCTAATGCAACGCAACCTGTATGATTTTCATACAAAAATTGTAGTGACATGTTCCATTGCGTCCAGTCTAAGTGTGCGCACTTCATAACGGTTCTTAGTATAGCTATAGTAGGTACAAGTATGTACGAAATATTCTGATCTAATAGGTAGTATGGACTGTCGTGAAGTATGTATCTAAATGTTAAGGTAAATCTTTTTTTTTTTTGAGTTTAAACGATGCGTTTGACGGCGTGCATAAAATCTCGCCCGGTCGGAGCTCTCCCTTTGGCCTACCACTCATCCCACCATTTTATTAAAATAGGAGTTCATTGAATTTATAGTGTAGTTACAAAGAGTATTAAAATTCTTATAATTATCTATTGTTTACAGTATTACAGAAGCTGATGTTTTTTGTTTTATAACAAACTTCCCAAACCCGAATAGCATTGACTTCAATAATACCATTACCGACGCTGTATTCGACA
Source organism: Trilocha varians (assembly GCA_030269945.2). NCBI lineage: Eukaryota > Metazoa > Arthropoda > Insecta > Lepidoptera > Bombycidae > Trilocha > Trilocha varians. The sequence goes on from AP028259.1 coordinate 5,453,540, forward strand.
CGTTTTACTTGATTATAAAAATTGCCAACAATTTATTTTTACCTGTTTCGGATATTGAGGAAAATGTAGAAGAAAATGTAACATATCAGATGAAAAATATGAAATCAGAACATGGCGCTAGGAAGCCAATATTTATTGCTGACGGCTTGGTAGCGATAGATATTCTCATGTCTTTGTCAAGAAATCTGCCTTACGATGTATTTTTTTGTCCGACATCTTTGACACCCATAAGTAAAAATATTTTAGGGGATTGTTTGAAGGCAAGCATTTAAGTGTTTTGATTCAGTCTTATAAGTAAGAGTCCTATAAAGTAAAATAGTTGAAGTGAAATTATACGCTTAAATTTCTCATTTAATGTTCCTAATTCTGTTTCTTTTTAATTAGTGAGTATTGACTCTTGTATATTTAGCTTTGAGATCGATTCAACAGTTTATAGTTGGGTATACTCTCGTCTCATATTTTTTTGTTGTTAAGGTTGAAACTACTGAAATTAATGAAGTACTTGTATGGGCCGCCAATGACAGTGTTTTTCACGTAGAAGTAGAGAAACCTTTAGTAATACGCGATAAAACCAGTGGCGATAGTTGTGATTGGGACACGGTTGGAAAAGATTTGTTACAATCAACCAATTTAGATCATACACAGTTTAATGAGTCATGGCTGAAGAAAGATTTTATAGAAAAGGTATATATTATGTAAATACCTACGTTCAATTCGTTCTAATTACGTAAAATGCATAAATAAGAGATGCAATGTCATATTATAATGTGGTGATATAGGCAATCAAGTTATATTTTAAATCTTAATACAATGAATTAATTTCAACTGTAACTTTCCATTTTTATCAACAAATTGAGATTTCGTGTGAAAAACCTAGGTGGAAAGATATTGTTTTCGAATACAGGATGCTTACACTAGAATTATTGTAAAATATAGTGTGAAGGTTAATTTAAGAAAAAAATGTTTCAAACAATTTGTTGCCATATTTCATGTAGATGGAGTCGTTTGCGTCACGAAATCCCTACGGATGCATATATAACGCTTCTCAAATTTCGAAAACTTTGCAAGACATTTGGGCGTCACGTTCTACAGAATGTGAATTGAAATCTTATTGCAGCATGGGAGTCATTAGCGATGAATCATTGGGGACTATAAAAGGTTATTTTTATTCGATTATAACGTAATTTATGCAGAGTATTCGAGTGTTTGAATGGAGGAGGGTGAGTTGGAAACTATACTGTGATTATTCATAGTATTACATGTCATTTAAATGGCCAGCTTAAGACAGCGGACGCTTCAGATTAATTCTATTGTCAATTAACATCCCTACATCCTTCATTTTACCTTTAATGATTAAAGAAAGATCGTTTTATGTATACCTACATACTTGTATCTTAAAACGTCCGCTTGATTTATGAAACAAGAACATGATTTAGAAGAAATTAAACTCAAATATTTCTAATATCTCATGAGAGTTGTTGATAGTTATAGAACATAAACGATGAATGTAATGTTTTTTGTTATAAAAACACTAACAATGTTAAATCCAGGTTGCCCTTATGTTCTTCCATTGATTTTATCTGGAGACTCTTGGCGCGTAGACGAAAGATTTAAAGAGAGTACTCACCTAAAATTGGAAATTAAGAGAATTAATAAAGTGGTTCAAGAACAGCACGAAAAAGTATGTTTATTTTTTATATTCTCGGTATCGTGAAAACGGCGAGCCTAATTCATTTCATTTACTTAACATTTCGTCAATTTCACTAACTTAAACTTGAGTTCTTAATTAGTCTAATACTTTATAAATTATATTTTACTTTATATTGCTAAAGTATTTTGATAATTGTAGAAAAAAAAGCTTAAAAACACGCTGCGTTGCATTAAGTAGTGCTACGTAAATTGTAAATTGTGTGAGTAGATACGTGCATAATATGATTTTTTAATTAAACTCACATGAATGAGGAAGAAATTGATGATTTTAGTTGTAATTTTATATTGCTTTAAAACATTTGAATTTGATTTTGAAAAAATCTGAAATGATTAATTGGAACATGGTACTCTAAAAGTAGCTTTCAATAATGACAGAGGTGTTTATATTCCATCAACATACAAATAATTTCAGCTGATAACGTATTGTGAAAAATTTCTGGAAGAGAACGTTATAAATCAAGCTTTTGTACCGAATGACGAGAGCTCAGTCAATATCACGATTGATCGCGCCAGCAGGCTCAGTGAATGAATTATCAGACTAATATAGTAGACAAAATTGACTTTCAAGTTTAGTGAATTTTAACCTAAATGAACATTTCAATGTTTTCCAAATGGTGGGAATAAAGTTTTAGTTAAACTAAGTTAAATAGTTTTATTTCTAATGTAATTTCTACCTTTTGTTTTGGCGACATCTGTGAAAGATGCAGCACCAATTTAATTTATTGCATTGATTTTTAAAGGGCCGTATATACTTATTTTTTTTGGGTTTCAGTAAATACAGAAAATTTCAGATTTGACATAAAAATATCTTGACTTATGTATTGTTAATACCAGTTTAGAAATAACACATAAACACACATATTAAATAAATTACCCATTTATTAAGATTTATACTAGTATGTACATCCAATCGCTTTCGGGTTCTGTTCAGTTTAACGATTTTTATGTTACAATGTTAAACCACTATTGTTCTTTGTGCGCTCATGGCAGTTTGCGCTGACTATTGGAAAGCCTTTTAAGCCTTCCAGTAATGTGTCGAACATAATCCTTTGAGCTCAGTCGATCGTGTAATAGGTATTCCAATTTAAAGGTGACAGGGATTAATATTCAAATGAATCAAAGGAATTTGTAGTACCAAATCTGAATGTATTCGATAGACTGCCGATCATTTTAGTAGGTACCTAATAGACTCTATTGTGATGATAGTTTTGGGTAATTAGACTTACAGGTATAGTATAGTGAAGATATTATACATAATTTTATAAAAGGTGTTTAGGCTTACGGTTTGGTGAGCCATTAACGCGTCTTATAATATGTAATATAATATAAACTCAAGTATCACGCACTTCAAAATCAAACAGATGGTATCCTCACTCATTTGTTTTAAGCATAATCAATTTATTGGTTGGTACTCAACTTGGCCTGTGTTATTTCAGTTTATTTATTATACTATGCTATTTATTTTTATTTTTTTAGGTGACTGGTAAAAATGAAGTTGATGGATTGTCTATTGTTCTCGTTTTTTTAGATTTCATGAAAAATGTTAAATTGCCTATACAGTGAAACCGACCTTAGTGTAGCTCTTGCGCTGATTTCAATGGCTCCAGCTGAAAATCTTCATTTCTTATATAATCGGTATTTGAACTTACGTTTATCCTAATGGGAAATGAAGCGATCATTCTCTACTTCAGTAATACTAGTGCGTAGTGCGGTCACTATACTTTATAAGTAAGTCAAATAAAATCCGAGTATGAAAATAAATAGCGTGTCACGTATAGTAATAGTATTTTTGGCATGCAGCTGGTACCCGAAAGATGGAAACATAACTAGTAACTATGGGATGGCAGACTCTTTGTTTGGGGTTAATCATGAAGAAAGTATAAAGAGAAGCTTCATTACTTCAAGGTTCTTACGGAAGCTGAAACCAAATATGTATACACAACATTTCCTTAGATGAAACAGACAATCTTGCCGGTCTTATTGGCCTGCGCACAGATAAACAAAGCGTCTGGCCTCCGTAATGGAAATTACATACCCCGGAGGTCGGAAATCAAATTGACAGAAGAGGTTAAACAAACGATGCGGTCAGGGAGCCCAAGCCGTAGTCCGTCGAATATTAATCGCTCGGTAAATGCTCTTTTATTTGTGTTTTCTCTTGCTTGTTCCTGTGGTGGGAATTAGCGACAAATCTTCTCTGACCTTGTGTCGCTAACATTAGTCTTATGATCGGGTTGTTTTCAATGAATTAGAAAAGTAAATTTGATTTTTGTTAAAACAACATCAACTAAAAGTTTATTTGTAAAATCTGTCACAATAAGAGTACTTTGTGGCGCATTACTATCTATTTTATTTTAAACTCAATAACATTACCATTTATAAATAAATTGGTTGTAAGCAATTACTTGTCTGTCTAATGTTATTAGAGGTCGTAACGGAATTCTTAAATTTAAACAACTTTGTTCTAAGCCTACTTATTTAGTAGTACTTTTAAGATTTAAAAATCGTCAGACTTGAATACCTAGTTACTGATATGATAAACATCAGTAGCTGTCCAATATTTATATCAAAGCACGTGCACGGTATTCCAAGAACCATTTCAAGCGAAGTATTCCGAAGCGCTTCGGGAATCCGAATCAAACTCGTCTCATTAGCCAGTAAAGGAAAACTTGGATTAGTTGACCAACTTGAAGTAGGTTGTGGATTGCGCGGGTGCGTTCGGCACGACGACAGACTGCATACAAGTTTTCTTACTTAACGTAAAATCGAATTAACTCAAGATGGAAGATTCTTAGATATTTCTACGAAGTTTTTAGTACTGAAAAACTTGTGATATCGTTGATATTAGAAAATGTTAAGTTCTAGTTGGTGAATTTGCAAAAATACTGCTTAAGATTCTTTAGAAATTAGTTGTTTATGAAACTTACTTTTGTACCTACAGTTTAACATAGTTCTGAAAAATCTCCTTTTTACAATGGTATCTTTGACTACAACTTTTTGCTTATTCTGATGAGTAAGTTATTTAACTCATAAACAATCGATTCATGAATTATGAATTACTAAAATTAAAAAGGAAGTAGTTATAAAAAAACGTAAAGCATTTTACATTACCTATATAGAAATAATCATATGAACAAAATTCGCAAGGATCTATTTAATTCTATTCACTAAATTTCAAAAAGCCTTATTTAAGTTGTATTACAATCCGATTCTTAGATTTATTGACTTTCCCCTGTAGATTCGGTCAAATGGTCCACGCAAGTACCGGAACATTAATGCTACTCAAGGGAAATACGTTTGGCATTGTAGTATTTTTTTCGAAATTTTTTCACATAACTGTATCCGTTTTAAGATTTAATTATGTAATGACATAATCCAGAGTTGTAATTTACAAATTTAGAAAACAAAATAAATTTTATAATGTTTTTAAATAGTTATGATTTTGTAGAATTGTTCCATTTAAAGTTAAGATGAGGTAAGTAATTATTATTGCTGAAATTTAACATTAAAAATAAATAGGTACATGACTATCCGGCTAGTAATGAGAGCACGAACTTCTCGTTTTCATCATAAAAAGACAAGAAAATAATTATTTCCGACTTATTTTCAATCCGATAATGTGTTGTAAACCTTCGGTCTGATAAAAAACAGTTCCATTAAGTTCCGGTGGCATCCTTGAAAGCTTTTCCCACGGTCATTATTAATTACACGAACGGATCAACGTTGATCGAAGTTCGAACTCCGTAACCCATAGGCCATAGATCGCGACAGGTCGAAATTATCACTTAAATATTAGACGTGATGACAGGTTTTCATCTATGTTATGAGAACCTACTTTTTAACTGACTTCCAAAAAGGAGGAGGTGCTCAATTTAACTGTTTTTTGGATGATTCTGGTGTAAGATGAAAGGTGATATTATGGAAAAAAATTAGATGTTTGTCGCCCAATTCATATATTTTAAGATCGAACAAGTACTTTTGGATCTGTTATATATGTGAAATTTTAACGGACAAGATTTTTATGAATGTCGGTCATTTTCATTTTTGTATTAAAAATATTACCTATATATTGATTATAATTATGTATGAAATATGCATGCGGTACGTTCTTCTTTTTTTGTATTCTGAATGGTATCCGAATATCCTCTAAAATTTCGTGGCGTAGCATGTCATGCCTAATCACTTTCTTATATATAAAAATGAAATGCTGTTCGTTAGTCTCGCTAAAACTCGAAAACGACTGAACCGATTTGGCTAATTTTAATCTTGAAATATTCGTAGAAGTCCAGAGAAGGTTTAAAAGGTGAGAAAATTTCCTTATGTGACGCAGTCGAAGTTGTGTGGGCCAGCTAGTATTGAATATATTTTGACTTGATAGTTTTTGACAAACATTAATTATTTATGATTGTTGACAAATTTCTTGAAAAATACCAAAACTTAAACGAGTTTAGCTCCGCATTGTGCTAATTTCTTTGTCCCATTCTTTACTTTGTTCAATGATTTTTGAAGACCACTGAACGATTATAGCGCTGATTAATTGAACGATTGAATATATCGTTAGTTTTTCTTTCCTATGATCATTATTCATCATAAATCTTCTGTCTAGACTAAATTTTATTTTCACTACATTTTTGTGTGATTTTTATAATAGCAATAGCGAACTGTAGAATTTTTCATTTATGCTCTGCATTAGTTCCGATATAATATAGGTACGTATAAGCAGGTTGGGCTTACTGTTTCTTATTAGGAGGATGGGTAGGATCTTTACTTATTACGATTCATGCTGTACGCTACGAACCCTTTCAACGGGGTTTTCGTATTTAATTTTCTGGAATACGCGTAAAAACTACCTGCGTATTATTCATATAAGGTTTAATGTTGCAATATCATTCTAATCCTATAACATAAAGTGGGTTCCAGAGCCGAGGCAGCGGGTCGAAAAATTTGTTTAAAAATTCAATACCGTCTATAAGAAACTCGTTCTGAGAACGCAACGGCCTGCGAACATTCCCATTTTCCTTTAATAACATGGGAGAAATTGCTCGATTAGTGCAAAAGGGGATACCTTTCCGAGTCTTCGATTGCAATACGCAGACCGAGACGAAATTTAACTAAAGCGATATTTTAAAAGCAGAATGAGGTTTTGAAATATATTCAGTGAAACTAAAATTTCATGCGAATATTTTTATTGCAGTTTGTAACAGGTTTCCAATATGGAAGAATAAAGTTCGGCATGTTATCGAATTAAACATAACTCGGATTTTCGCTTCATTTTCTTAAATCTATATATTTTTATACCAGAATTTACTACAAAGTGTTAGTTTATTTGTTTTTTAGACTGCCTTTTAATTTCTTTAATCCTTAGAACCAATTCCAGAAAATTTTAGAGGACCCAAGGAAGCTTTCAAGGTTCAAATTAGCTTTGGAATTTGAGAAAGTCAATTTGAAACAAAGTCCTAATGCGAGTTGACTGATTATTAACACTGATTTTTTTCGTTGTATTTGTAGTCCGGTCATTTTAGACATAAAAATAGTGATCAAATAAAAAAAATTCCGACAAAGCCAAATCTTCGTAGAGACCTTAGGTTTACCACAAGGAATAAAGTGTCAAAAGTCCCCATCAGTCCCATGTGAGCTTAGGGACTTATTGGGGGCCCAAGGTAAACATTTTAGGTTTTTTGGATTTTTCTTGAAAACGGTAAGTTTTATCGAAAAGTACCTCAGAGCGAAGTTGTAGATCTTAAAATTCTCCATAAAAATGGTCCCTATGATTTTTTCTCTAAGACCCACTATTTCCCAGATATTACGCTTGCAAGAATCACGTTCTACATAATATGCACACATTTCCACACCACCTGTGAGGTAGTGTACTCGGCGCGTTTTTTTTAACGTGGTATCCCCGGTAGGCCTATTCCATGAACCTTTATGACGTTATATTCAGGAACAATAATTATTTAATAGTATGAAGATTACACAGGCCTACAATGATTTTGGTGCCGCTAAAAGTAAAACTGATTTCAAGTACGTTCGGTACTCTAATAAAAAATTGATAGTTACTTTATGAATGCTACGTGTAGTTTTCGAGATTTCGCAAGTGTGAAATCTCGCTTTGAAATTCCTCCTTACAGACTCGTTCCTGGCCGTAATTCGATTCTGTCGTGGGTTAACTCATTTCGGGAGTGTGGAAGTGTCTGTGGACTTACTGTCTGGTGTGCGATGTAGGTAATGGAAATAATTGGTCCTTATTTTTTTGAAGAAAACGAACGCGCAGTTACCGTGAATGGAGCTCGTTACAGGAACATGATCGAGGATTTTTTCTTCCAAGACTCGAAGAGATGAACGTTAGGAACGTGTGGTTTCAGCAAGATGGAGCCACAGCACACACAGCACGAGACTCAATGAATTTGTTGCGACAACATTTCCCCGACCGCCTCATCTCTTTCAGAGGCGATCTCCAATGGCCGGCACGCTCTTCAGATTTGACTCCATGCGATTTCTTTTATGGGGTTATTTGAAATCCCTGGTTTATGTCGATCGACCACGGACCAAAGCACACCTCAAGAACAACATTCGCGACGCTATTACCAACATACCGATTGATATGCTGCGAATAGTGGATACGAATTTCAAAAATCGACATATTCAGTGTATGCGCAATGGGGGTCGCCATTTATACGATGTCATTTTTAAGACTGCATAAAAAAAAAATGGGTTATTGTATTCTCAAATAACAAAAAAAATTAAAACAATAACTGAAGTACTTTTTTTTATTGACCTTTCAAATAAGTAAGTTTCTCTGGCGCACCCTGTACAAGTTACAACACAAAAATAATATTCATCAATGTTATTTTTTGGTTCTGTCCAAATCATCGGCACACTATACTTTAAATGATTACGTTTACCTACCATTTGCCCACTGTCTTAAATTTTCATTACGCAACTTGCAGACAATTTTTGGAACATATGGTTTGTCCAGAGCCTTCATCTCTATATTAAAGTAATCAACGTATGTCTTCTTCTCTGCATCTGTTATAGGTTTTCTAGACATGGATTATAATTTACACAACACTTTCGCGACGACATATCGATATTATTATAAAAAAAATAAAAATAATTGATTATAATAACATTAAGAATTATAAAATACATTTTTTAGGTTATGATCGATCGGTACAAACCTGCACGTAGCTTCGCGAATTTAACAGTTTCCCACGACGTCTTGCGGACTAATTAACCAAATTATAACATAAAGTTAGCGGCACCAAACAAAAATATTTTTTTGTAGACCTGTGTTATTGATATGGGTTATTACTGAGTTTAACTGTCGTTCTAACTTTTTATTATTACTTTTTTTATTACTTTAATCTGACTCATACTCTTCATATTCAACTTCAACAATCATGTTTTCTTCAATTTCTTCTTGTTCTTCTTCTTCTTCTTCCTGTTGATGAACGCTTAGAAATTGTTCAAATGAAGATGAATCAGTTGTCTCTTTATCAAATTCACATGAATTTACCTCTCTTGTATTTAATTGAACATTTGAGCAAGAGACACCTTGGCAATTGGTACACGCTGGAGAACACTGCAAAACTACTTTTTTACAGCCACATTTGGCACTACAACCTTTCTTGCAATTGCAAAAAAAAGTGTTAAGAAGTTTTTCTGGAGCAGGGGGCAGTAAAGTTCGAATCGGTTCCAAAGTATTATTTATCAATTTCCAACCCCAGTCTTCAGGGTTTAGTTCATTGCCTTACCATGTCTGAACTTGATATTATACTTGTATTTTTTACAAATGTTAAATATCTGTACGTATCTATGCAATCAATTTTTTTTGGAGCTCCATAAACCGCAAGAAGAAACCAAATTCCTTTAGTAATTAGTATTTGAGGTGAAGAATTAATTTCTATAAATACTTTTGCGCAGTCATTCCATTAATTTTTTTCCAATAATTTTAATACTGCTCCTTCTAAACATTGCTGACGTATTATAGTATCGCACCCGGTTATCGCATGTAAAAATAAAATAAAGTTTTGGCATTTTGGATAAGCTGATAAACTTTTAAAAGAATATATTTCTGTCCGTTGCTGCGCCTTCCCAGGTTTTAAAAAGTAAATAATTTTATCAGATGGAGTCCTTGCAATGAGTAGTACTAATAAATCAACATCTTCACCTACTACAATAGTTGTATTTCTTGCATTAAATTGTTCTATTGCTGTTTCAATTATGAGGACATCGGCGTCATTCGGAGCTTGTTTCACGGCAATATTTTCAGCTGTTAATTTGTTACTCAACATAGAAATAAAACGAGATTTATTATTAATGTTTGCAAAAAAATGTTGTTGATTAACTGGAACTGTCATAAATTCGTCAAACATTATGTCGGTACCTGAGGATGTTTTTGTAGCACGACGACGTTGTTCTGCAGCTTTTATGTTCTTTGTTGTGTCACTATAGCCATCAAATACTACCGTAACTGTATGACCATAATGTCTACGTAAATACTGAACATATTGAGTACCTAAATATGTATATACGTGGCATATGTGTGCATACTATGTAGAACGTGATTCTTACAAGCGTAATATCTGGGAAATAGTGGGTCTTAGAGAAAAAATCATAGGGACCATTTTTATGGAGAATTTTAAGATCTACAACTTCGCTCTGAGGTACTTTTCGATAAAACTTACCGTTTTCGAGAAAAATCCAAAAAACCTAAAATTTTTACCTTGGGCCCCCAATAAGTCCCTAAGCTCACATGGGACTGATGGGGACTTTTGACACTTTATTCCTTGTGGTAAACCTAAGGTCTCTACGAAGATTTGGCTTTGTCGGAATTTTCTTTATTTCAATTGTCTAAAATGACCGGACTATTGATTTATTTGGATACTTCTTGTCCCCTTTCATATTTAATTTACACGCTCATACGAAGATTTCTGCGTAGTGTATAATGTTCTTCCAATACTCTGTCCCAGAGATTTTAGTTGTGCATCATTCAAAATGTTATTTTAATTGTTTACTTCTGAAAAGTACTTTTAAGAAAAAAGTATTTATCGAGGAATATGGGTACATAATAAGCCTTTCTAGAAACTCGTACACTACACCCACATTTTTATTCCTGTACAACAATTTGAATTAGTAAACTTCTAAAGTAAATTTTGTATAGGAGTTTCAAAAAACATACACGTGGGCGCTGACGTTCGACGTGTTTAATGATATCTTAACAAGTAGAAGTGCGAGCTTATTTTTATGGACAAGAAGCTATACCCACACGATGGGGGCGATGTCTACCATAGGTATGAGTACAACGTGTCAAAGTTCCTTATTAATTTAAGTTCAAATTGGGCATTTTTAGAAATTAGATTAGAAATAAAAACAAAGAGAATTGTTTTAACCCTTTAAAAATAATCGCCTTGAAATATAATAATAGGGAACGATTTTGATTCAATATGACGCAGCGAGACCTTCGAATCCTCTAAAAAAGCGGAATTTACCGGATTAAAAGCATTCAATTTAAATATCCCAGACCTTTGTCCAGTGAGTTTCCGTAGGCAACCGGCCGTGAAATTTCATTTAATCGCTAGAGAGAAGTGCGTCTCCGCTAATGCAGATTGCGAGCTTCACCCTCGGGGACCGGTTAATTTATAGCTCAACAAATTTTTATTCTTTCGACTGCTCAATCGTCGTTTCCTTAAGTTTAGCCATTTGGATTTATAAAGAATACTAATCTTTTTATTTCTTAAATAACTACTTACCTACTTAGTATTTAAGGTTGTTTCTTTTATGTAATGTAATAAGGTACGATTGGGCTTTTTGATTTAAGTTACTGAGGAAGTTCTGAAATTAAAAGAAAATTCATATTCACTCTAGTGTTCTTTAATAACATTGTTTTCGATAAAGTGTTGAAGCCTGAAAAGTTTATGAGCTTTTAACTATAATTATAATTCATCGGCATGAGCATAGAAGATAATAATATCATGTACGTAGGTTATGTAAAATAATATAACAACTCCTGTATTGCAAAGAAACATTTAAATAAGATTAACGTTAAGATTTGGCTTACAAAAGACAAATCATGCACAAATATATTCACGTTTCGAATCCTCACAATAGTAAAACATGTCATGAACATTACCTTTAAAGAATACATAACTCAAGGATAAGTGGCACGTAGCTTTTGACAATAAAAACATGACTTTGTGTTGTATCCCAGCGGAACTGGCGACCTTTTCTTGTTGACATCTTTATCGAACGATTTTCGAGATGTGGAGGCGTGGAAAAGTTAAATAAATCCAAAGAGAACATTAGATAACGGAATGGCTTTTGTAATGTCTTCGGGATGCCGTAAAGGCAACCGATGCGCCATAGATCTGTCGCAAACAAACATATTATGACTTCAAATTTAGTTGCTCTACGTTTTAAAATTATTGAAATTGAACAATTGTATACATTTATTTTGTCTGATGTCTGATGTATGAATATTACAACCGATGGTGTGCATAATTTAGAGTTCAAAGTTAGACATAAAATATTTCATGTTGTTTTGGCAGTTTTTTTTGTACAAAAGATTAATATTAATTTAGTTAGCACCATAGATCTCAAAAGAAATCTTATTTCATTAAGTTAAATTATTTTCAAGCATTATTGGGTAATGGTTGAACGTAAAGAATTGTGTATTTCATAATATTTGTGTTACAGCATGTTTTGAATGACTACGCTGCTCAGTGATGGAATGATAAAACAGAACATTCAGTCCGGGTCGGACAAATCACAAGCATTTACGACTATGTATCTACATGCGTCGCGGCGGACGACACTCGTGATCCATGTTTCCATTTTCAGAACAAAAAAAAACAATTACATAACATTCATTGTAGATTTGAATTCAGTGATTTAAAAAAGTAAATCATTATATTTTTCAAGTGTACTCCAATATTCGTGGTATCTGAAGTAGACCCTAATTAACAAGATATTAAAGTAATTGAAAGTGATGTTAAATGTCTTCAGTTCATTATGATTGTATTTTATAATTGCTATGTAAATGTACACGGTAATTATAATATTACAACAGTAGCAGCATTTCGTAATGTTACAGGTCTCCCTTATATATTTATGTTCTGATTACTGTTCACTTATTGCATATAGCTACAAAAATTAAAGAATGTTAAATTTAAAATCAGGTTGTCTATCTAAAAATGTTTTTACTTTGAAGATGAAACACCAAATCTTATTTATCAAATGTTTTGTTTAAATGGCACTGGTAAGCTTACTTCAAAGCCGGAAATTGAAGGGTGGTTATAACCCCTTTGCATGTTTGTTCTTTTTTCGTAATTTTACTTGTATCGGTTTTTCTAATAATATCACATTGCTGGGACCGATCTATTATCACTGACAGGACTATTGTTGCCAATAAGCCTGACATAGTGATAATAGATCGGGATGCGCATCGGGCGGTGCTGATCGATGTCACCATTCCACATGACGAGAACCTTGTGAAGGCAGAAAAAGAAAAACTGCTAAAATATTTGGACCTGGCCCACGAGGTGACCGACATGTGGCGTGTTGAATCGACCATCATTGTTCCGATCGTTGTATCTGTGCACGGTCTAATAGCGAAAAGCTTCGACCGTCATCTAGAGAAGCTTTCGCTCTCCGGCTGGGTAAAGGGCCTGATTCAGAAGGCGGTCGTTCTTGACACGGCACGTATTGTGAGGAGGTTCCTCTCTCTTGAGCCCTGACCACTGATGGCTTGGGTCGTAGACCCCGTCTCCAGTGGCCCTCTGCTTTTTTTATATTGTATTTTTAAATTTATTTTCTTGTGATTGTTTTTTTAAAGATGGGTCATTCCATGTCAAATCGACAAATAGTTGGACGCGACCCCCACCGATTCGGATGATTTTTGGTGGAGAGTTTTGTCTCATTATAAAACGAAGTTCTGCCAAAGGAAAAAAAATTTAAAAATTTTTCCTAAGAGATATTCAATATCAAAAATTTCATTGTTTTTCCGATTTTATGAGTTTAGTTATTTAATATTTCAGAGACTACTGAGTATTAAAAAAAAAACTCTGGTATATTTTTAGAGGATACTTAGAGGTATTAGAAAAAAAATTTTTTTTAAAAAAATTTTGAAACTGATCAAAATTAAAAAATTTTGAATTTTTCAAAATCGTGAAAAGTACCCATCGCGGGAAAATTTTGGCCTGAAAATTTTTTATATTATACTTATAACATATCTAAAGATATTCTGAAATTTTTAGAGGGGTGTTATTTTTCGTTTCATAGATATGAATTTTTGAATTTTGACAAAAAAAAAAAATTTTCTATTTTTATAATTTTTTTTTGTTAAATATCATTATTCTACTACATGATTACTAAAATTTGATGTCTAAAATATTTTTTTATGTTAATGGGATGTGAAAACAAAAATATTTCAAAATTGTATGTAATTATCTGTTTATTTAGAATACTATTTAACATTTAAGGCTTCTGTGATGAAATGAAAGGATTAAAAGCATAAAGGAAGTATTTAATTTTTAAAACTGTAATTCCTCTTGTCCTTTCAGAGTTTGCTGCAGTTTATTTCGTACGACGTTTTTTGGTCACTCCCTTTTCTGAGGTTGATGTCTCAGACCTTTTTCTCAATCTTGAAAGAAAGAAATGATATCAATTTTAAAATAAAAGATTAATTGCCATCAAGTAAAAAAACTCGAAATTCTGATTTTCCTACCTGGTTTTCATTGGTGATTCATCGATGATATCATAAACATCAGTGTTTTTTAGGCGGCAGAGTGTGACACTTTTAATATTATATAAGTTTTGATTTAAAGTTGAATCTATAATATACAGGGTGATTTCCTAGTGAGGGTACATATTGAAGGTCATGGTAGCTGATGGTTATATACGACCAGTAAAAATATTATTACCAAAGAATATGGCTTAATGCCTTAGTAATCGCAACTTAAAAATACCTAAAATTCTTGCAAAATGATGGTTTTTCGACAGCTGATGGGTATGGCGGAGGTGTGGGGTGCGCGAGATCACAAGAGGTCGTTAGTCAACACTCTTTAAGCCGAAATTGCTTATGTTTGAGGTAGTTTTATCGAATTTAGATTTAAAAAAAAAAAAAAAATGTAATTTTACTTATTTTTTGTAATATTCCGTATTAGAACAGAGTACTCATCACCCTCCTGCAATATGTACCCTGTCTAACAAATCACCCTGTATAGTACATTTTGAAATATTTTTGTTTTCACATCCCATTAACATAAAAAAATATTTTAGACATCAAATTTTAGTAATCATGTAGTAGAATAATGATATTTAACAAAAAAAAATTATAAAAATAGAAATTTTTTTTTTTTTGTCAAAATTCAAAAATTCATATCTATGAAACGAAAAATAACACCCCTCTAAAAATTTCAGAATATCTTTAGATATGTTATAAGTATAATATAAAAAATTTTCAGGCCAAAATTTTCCCGCGATGGGTACTTTTCACGATTTTGAAAAATTCAAATTTTTTTAATTAAGATCAGTTTCAAAATTTTTTTTCAAAATTTTTTTTTTCTAATACCTCTAAGTATCCTCTAAAAATATACCAGAGTTTTTTTTTAAATACTCAGTAGTCTCTGAAATATTAAATAACTAAACTCATAAAATCGGAAAAACAATGAAATTTTTGATATTGAATATCTCTTAGGAAAAATTTTTAAATTTTTTTTCCTTTGGCAGAACTTCGTTTTATAATGAGACAAAACTCTCCACCAAAAATCATCCAAATCGGTGGGGGTCGCGTCCAACTATTTGTCGATTTGACATGGAATGACCCAGATATAATGTAAAAAATGAGCTAATAAATGAATATGGATCACATTGCAAATAAAGGTAAAAATAAATGGAAAAACAAATAAGCGTCTTTATTATAGTAGCTACAAAATCACGTTATCCAAATAATTTTTCAGATTTCGTTCGGGCTTAAAGCGTTGGCGAATGGGATTTTACGAAATTCCTTCAGGGGTTGGGATGAAAGAAAGTACCTACGAAATTTTAAGGGGAATTATCACGTAAAATACCTCGAGACCTCGAGGGCGTTTGTGGTTCCTTAATTTTCAAATATTAATTTTAAACTTCTAAGTTGTTTACATTTATTTAAAGCAAATATTTACTAACGTTGATTAAAACATCTTTACTTAGATTTAATCTCGTTTATTTATTCTCGGTCCATTTAACTTTAGTTTAGGTTACAAAATAAACAATTTATGTTTTACGAACACCATTTAAATGTATTGAAATATGTTGACAGATAAGCTAATTAGAAATCTATCTAATTTTCGTTCAGTTAATCCAAATATTTTAATACTGCATAATTTGAATTCGAAGCTGTAGCGGGAATGGAGGTTTAGCTTATCGAACGCTCCACACAGGACAAACGACCCAAATGCTAACTGAAACTGATTTACGACATCGATGATGGTTTACTCAACAACATGCGACAACGTTTATTAATTGCTACACGGTCGGTATGGTGTGCCAGTTGCAGCCTACATGCTCATCCTACTTTACTAGCCTGTGTTTAGACATACGTTTGCCAAGCCAGCGTATTTAGAACATTTGGTGCTTTACTAATTTTGATTTTATACTTGTATGTAACCCAGACAGTGGTATTGATTTATAATCTGCTGTGTATATTAAGAAATAAAAATCTCACTGGTTATGTAAGGACATTTTGGTGTGGAATACATCTGTTCATCCTCGTCATCTTCTATGATAAATATCTTAAACCATAGGATAATTTTTTAGAGTAAGAAAAAGCTATTTATTCCAGTCCAGGAAAAAATGTATTATGGTTTTAAATGTTGTGGTTTTAATTTTATTAAATGTTGCAATATGAACAATGTATGCGTCCTGTCATTACTTGAACACGCTGCGAGTCCAATATCTGTGTAATTAATTGAATTGAACCAAACATCGAAATGAGTTGATGATAAACATTAATTTGTCCGGATAATTGGATATGTACAGTTTTATTGCAAAAAAATTGTAGGTCTTTTAATTTGGTTTAATAAAATACCATTTCAAATTAACAAAATATGATATTTTTTACCATAGGTTAGCTTAAAATTATAAAAGTAGCAAGGCATGTAAAGGACCACAAAATGTAAAATAGTACCTATTATTTATTTATTATTAGGTTCATGAACAAGATTCACATGGTAACAAGCAAAGTCACAGACATATGAAAACAATACACTACATGCAATCTTAATTAAAGATGAACTCAACGTGGTAAGAAACATAGTACACAAATCACATAGCATTTAACAAAAAATAAAATAATAATTACACTTTAGATTAACATTTACGAATTTAAAAATAAGAACAAACAAATTAAAATAAATTAGTTAAATAATCCATTACACTTTAACTATCATTAGATAGAAAATAAGATTTCCTTATTTTTACTACTTCTAACAATACGGCTATAAAAGTCGTTTGATTAAATGTGAGTGAAATGAGCCGTAGAGGGAAATTGCAGCAAGGGTCGTGGAAAGGTGTCGTTTGCCTTTGCTTGGATACCGATAAAGCCCGCTCATACGGTCGCTCCGATAACGCCCGATGTCAATTGACCGAAACCGGGTTCTTGGCCCGGCTGTTTTAAATTTGTAATGGATGTTCTAGAGTAGTTCTCTATGAATTTTCATGGCATATTACTGTCTTTAACGTGATCTATTGAGGGTTCACGTTGTTGAGAACTAGATTTTGTTGAAACAGTTCTAAAAGGTTCAAGGTGAAATTGTGTTACTTAAATTCATATCCGCTTTGGTTTTTAGGTATTATGATACATAATTTTTGTGAAAAATCTCTAACGGACGAACACAATGAAATTGGACAGACATACTTTATTAGTGGTAAAAATAATACAAAATAATTAATAAAATTAAAACACTTAGGATTATTTAACTAGGGAACCCTAAATATCAGTAAACAGTCATTAGATAATCACATTAAAATACTAATTTAAAGCTCCGTATAATAAAGATAGTGTTAAGAAAGATATAGTTATAAGTGTGTTCGTAGCGATTCCCGGAGGAAGTTTCATTAGAAGGAGATATTGCGTTACAATGTGCTCTGAAGACAGCCGCTTGCCGCTACGAGCCGACGTGTTTTGACCCAATTAATATATCGCCAAGGGACCAAGCGTTCGTACACGACACTAATTTTGATTAATTGCCTCATATTTGTACAGATTTTATTGACACAAACCTATGGGACGTATTTTTCATCTTGTTATTGTAGGAGACAAAAAATATACAATTTCTTTTGCATCCTGAAGGCATGATGCATAAGTAGGATAAACAATTAATAAAAGGATTGAGATATCCGTGCTTTTTCGTTTTCGTATATTTTAAATTTTACAGCAATAATGACCTACACATTCTTTAATGTATGGTAATAATTCGTAGGATTCAAAAAGAAAATGAGATATAAAATTTGATCTCAGTATGATTTAGTACAACAAATTTACAATGAATTTTATAAAGTCTGTACTTTGTAGTAAGATAAACAGAGTACGGGCGTGCGTGGGGTGAGTACATAAGTAATCCTATAATTACATCAGTGTAGAGAGGCTCCGTTTTCATTGGTCGTAAACCTCGATGGTCGAACAACACCGGACCGGCTATTGCAGTATAAAGTGTTGGATAATAGGGATTACTACGCTTTCCTATACTAGATTTAACTTTAGTATACATAAACAAGGGGAGCCTCTAATTTTGGGCTTACCTTATCATTCATTGTCTAATAGAAAATTATTTTTGTTAGTATGTATTTATTACCGTGTAAACGTCAGATAAAATGTTTAATGTTTTAGAAAAATAATAAATCATATTTTTATTAATGTATTTAAAACGTGTTATTAAAGCTAGTGTTAGTTTTCAATGTAATTGTTTTGTGCAAACTTTAAATTCAACTACACAATGATAAACAGTTACGAACTGTTATGTCGTCAGTACCAATAATATTGTTAAGGCCGCAGAATCAAAACTCATTTCAACACCACGTTTAAAGAGGGACATTTCATATTGTTGTATTTAGCCGTATAAAACATTAAGCGATATTTATAAATTCATCCCTCGTTATGAAATGTTATAAGTGTAAGCCGGGCAAATCCTGGTTTAGCGTTACTTTATTGTTGTGAAGAGATCAGCACGTGAAGGATGAAGGTGCGACGCCAACTTTAACGGAGATAAAACTTGTTTGTTAGTTTATGCCTCCGTATTAAGCGGAGTTTGCCGCAGCCGCTTAGCTTATCTGATCGTGGAAAACTCAAGGACTTCGATCAGCCCGAGATGCTAAAAAATCTACGTTATTTCTTTCCTGGAGATTTACGGTTATCTAACTCGATAAAGGACACAAGTTCGGAACCTATCTGATTCAATTTGATTGTTACCAAAATTTAATTAATTTTTAAGTTTGTTACACATACAATATAATAATATTTATTTTATTCATCTTTATACAAGTACCTAAAATTTATCCAAAAAGTTATTATATTTCAAGACTTTTAGTTTCCTATTAAAATATTTTTTTTGCTTCAAATTGCCACCAATTCAGGGTCACATTATTATCAAAATTTTAAACCACGTAATAATAGACATAGCTTTCCAAAAGTCTGAAAATAGTAAATTCAATTTTCGAGACTATTCTGTAGACTATTTCCGTATCATCACTGACCATTGCAAAGTGTGAATGGAAATTTCGTGGTTGAGGTAAAATTAGCGTATGTTTATATACGTGCATGTCCATTGCAGTGTTTGTAGGGGGCTAGGACAGGCGGTCGACCGCAGTTTGCGCTAGCCGCATCGACTGCGTCCAACTGGTTTCCTGGCGGACTGACACAGGAAATTAATATAAATTCCTATCGCATAAACTCGGAACGAGCGCACTGTGCCGTCACGCAGACCGTGATGAGGCCTATTGTGCGAAAGTGATTGAATCGAATTCTACTGTCCCACTTTATTCGTTAGTTTGAATCTGAATGATATTAATGTTTAACTGATTAATTGGTAATTATCCATGACTGTTTATGATTATGAATTGCTTATGGTAACAAAAAAAAGAGAGTAACAATTTCGCGTGTTTTATTTTTGTTTAAAATTGTTACTTAATTTTTATTATCAATTATGTTTTGTAATGTCAGAAACTTTTAATCGAAGCCTTAGAAATATGTTATCTACATTTCCGTTTATAAAACAGATTTTTGTGCTCGAAGATACCTTAACTTTAACTGTAAATGTTTTACTACCTTTCGTTAACGTTTTACATCGGAATTCCGCCTACTTAAAAGCAATACGAACTCACAAAAGAATCGGAATTGCTCCCACCTTCGAAATGAAACAGATGCTTTGTCGATTTTGTGGGGTGCCTTGTAACGACACCTTTATTGAAAATGTTACTATATGTGATTCGTGACTCTTTTTACGAGATACACTCTATACGTGCGTGTTGGAGTCATGAGTTTTATTATGTTTTTTTTGGGCGAGTGTATTACTGCCTCCAGGAAAATTAAGGGAAGTTTTTGTGTCAATTTTCCGAGTTTCCTCCAACGAAGATAAGTGGTTCACCGAGGAGGCGTAGACTGGTCTTTAACCTTTCACTTTGTTTGATCCGAAAGTGCAAAAGTTTATCTTTCCGAAAAGAGGATTAAAAAATCAGTAAAAGCCAAACTTTTGTAAAACTTTGGCAGTGTTAAATACCCGTAGGATTTGCCTAAACATTTCTCGCAGCGTTTATTTGCTTGTTTAACTTGGTCTTTTAATGTCTCGAGGTGTCGTATTTTAAAGTCTTTGTAATTGACTTCCCACGACGCTAACTTAGGCTTGCTTAACTGGGTAACTTTCCACACCCTGGCAAATCGGATGGGACTTTAATGAAAGAGTTAAATTAAATGCCTACGTGTTTCAGAATGTGAGGTCGTGTAGAATTAATTCCATTATCATGAATAACAAAAGTAAGCATGGATTTTTTTCATGAATCCTGGCCATCAAAAAAATTAAAACGTTAATCGCCCCACATTAGGGAGAGTAACGGGCGTCCGCCGCTCTAGACCATCAAAGTTGCTTATTGTTACGCCACGGCTCTGTAAAAAAGATTAGCACATTTGCCGTTAACGATCCCGAAAACAGGGCCACATCAGACAGCATCGGGCCGGCGAAATAAAACGGAATAGCAATAAAAGTAAATCGACGGGCCCGGTCGGAGGTCGTTCTACGTGCCGGATTAAATCAAACGTTATTCGTCTTAGCAAATTACGGTTCATGTTTTTGTACATTGCCGGGACTTGACGCACGGAAATGTAAACTGGCTGGGAAGTTCATTCGAATGCAATTTAGGAAATCCGGTCGTAGGAAATTCAGCCACTTTAGGCAGAGATTTAAATTTAATCCTTCAGGCTCACAAAATTGGAAAATTATTCATGTTAGTATTGTGAGCTTGAAAGGTAAGAAGTGCACTTATTTTAAAAATACTCTTTGTAAGCCTCCGTCTTGGGTAAGAGAGTGAGCGTTAATGATAAATACTTAGTTTAGAGACAGACAGTTACAATGTAAATTTACAAGTTAATATGACTTATATTATTGAGTAACTTAAATATAGAATACATTGTTGGCAATTTAATGAGCTGCATATTCGCAGAAGTTCGATCGTCTAGGGTTTATACACCGTACTTCTAAGCCCCGCGAACAATATTAAAGCCGCGATAAACTTAAAAACAAGTTTAATCCAGCTTGCCGCGGACTTCATACCTTCATCCGGTACAATCTGCCTGCATTGCCGGTGAATTAGTTTTACTTCGTACCGCAATAACTGTGGAATAACATTAAATTTTATTTCTTTTAAGCTACGTTTCCGGAGTTGTAAACTGAGAAATTTTATGGATAGGTTCATCGACATTTGTTTTTTAAGGTTCTTATCAATGTGAAAAATACAATTGAAATATGTAGTTTATTAAATAACTTATTAAGAAAAGTTCAATCTATCTATAGCAGCTTATTTGATGTTCGTCTTCCTCTCCCATCTTCCCCTCCTCGCGATTTTTAGTTGTTCATCAGGCCGCCTTCCGACATCCAGCTGGATGTCGTCCATCCACTTTCGTGGCGATCTGCCTCAACCACGAGTGTTAGCATATGGCCTTCACTCTAGTGTCATCTTTACTCAACGAGATGTGTCCATTCTACCTCCACTTCCGACATTTAATTTATTCCCTTACGCGGGAAAAAAATTAACAATTTATAATACATACTAAATTTTCTCTTAGTTTTCTCTCAAATTTTTCTTAGTATTCCAAAATTATTTATGTTAAAGTTGAAAAGTTTGCCTAGTTAAACTATTTTCGTATCATGGCACAACAAAAAAGCTTTGTACGGCCAATATTTCCCCAGCGAAAAAAACTTTAGACAACCGCACTTCAAGAACTTGAGACTTGTTAGAAGTTTTTGTAGGTATGTTGTTTCTGAGGGCTTCCAATAACTACGTGCAGGGGTTACAGGTGATTTTCAAGTGAAGTGTTCCGCTAACTTCGTAAGTATGTGTCGAATTTCAAAGTTTATCTTAAACCTCCATCGAGAACGTGCAATGTTGGCTTGAAGACAATGACTTTGTCTTCTTACTTTGATATGTGTCTCTACGAATTGGGAAGAATATTTAAAAAAGGAATTTACTTTATCTCACATCTCGTGAAGTTTATTTACATGTTAATTAAAAACGTAGTTTATTTTGAGTTTGTATTAGTTTGTAATTATAAAGCAAATTCTCAATCTCTCAATTTGGGTAGATGTAAATCAAATAGTCGTTTTAAATTGATAATAAATGTTCCCTTAATTTATATTCAGTTTTTTTTAGATGTAATATTAAGAAATTATGATCCTATTATAAGAGTCTGCAAATTTAATATTTCAATACTCAATCCAAAGAGGTAAATCTCATTTTGAAAAGTTTTATGAAAAACATTTGAAATGCAAAACCGTTTATTTCTTATTAATTTGTTTCCACAACTTGTTTTTATTTTAAATTTCTAAGCCATTTTTGTAATAAAGTTTTATTTAAATTTTTTAGTAATAAATAGGTACCAGTTTGAAAATGTCGTTTTGTAATTTTGTGCCTTCACATAAAGTAGTGAATAATTTAATACTTTATCATTGGTAAAGCCCTCTTGATTGGTTCTAAAATAATCATTTTTTTATTCATTTAATGTGTTACTTACCGTTTAGGAGATGGTACTGATGGTAGTCATTATCCGCGAAACCTTGCTTGTATTTTGCAGCAATAAATATATTAAATCGCAATTTCGTTATTTATAAATTGCTTTTAAGAAACATTTTTGAATCAATCAGCCTTTTACCATAGCAAAAATAAACTCTACAAGAAGGTATATGTTTTAGAATTTAGACTTTTTCAGGAATGGAGTGTCGAGGTTCGGTAGGTTTCCGATTGCATTATGGCGGCGGTAGTCGCTAGACATTACTGAAGCCATTACCTTATCTAAAGTCCCTCTCGGATTTATTTAGTTTTCCCTCGCCGCAATTTATCGAAAACCGCTCGATAAAGTTGTCAACAGGAATGGATCTGGAGCCAATTCGAGAGGAGAACGATCCGCAAAAAAAGGAAAGGACTTTTTAGATTCACGTAAGTTCTGGTATTTGATAGGGTTTATTGAGTTGTAATCAGTAATATCTCTGTTATCTCCACTTGTGTATTTAAAACACCAATACAATGGAATTCGTTTGATCTATAGATTATTTCCAGTTCTTTGTCTCACATTGATGTTAACCTGTGAGTGTCGTGCGTGTTTCTGGCGTACATCAAACATGTTGAATGAAATCTCCAAAGTTGTGAATATTAATATTTTCCTTGATAACTCACAAGTTATTGGAAGACAGTTGAGTAACGATTTTTTCACCACACGTTCTATAATTAAGTCACTGCCGTCAATCTAACAAATTTTTGTTGTATCCTTATCAATCACACTATAATGTTTTAAGTAAAGTGTCTTTTAGACATTCTTACATCACTACTCTTGTAATATGGTAGTTTATAACTTAAAATAAGGTATTTTTAGCGCTCAATCTTATATGTTCATTAATTATTGGCGAAAACTGCTAATTGGCCATGTAAACCTTGCAATTGTACTAAATCTATAATTTATATTAGGCTGTAAGTTTTCCATGTACAAATAAATAAATAAATAAAAATAAATCTATGAATTTGAATATTCCTAAGTATAGGTATGTATATATTGTGTGATATATACATACCTACTGAACTATGCCCTAACAAAAGATATTCTTTTTGTGTTTTGAGTAAGAGAACACTTATTTACTAATGTATATTTAATACGCTTTCAAAATACAGAAACTTGAAGCATAATAAAACCTGAAACTTTCTATTAAAAGCGCATAAAATAACATTAATAAAATTCATACGAAATAAAATGTAATGTTATTCGCAGCTCGTTCGTCCTCAATTAAACAGATATTAGTTTACGTCGAGGGAACACCGTCCAACATGCACGCGGGCGTTCTACCAAAAAAACATCTTTCGTTTACGTTCAAAAAGTGCCGTATACAAATCCCTTCGGGTGTAAAAAAACGAAGGTTTGTAAAGCCAAACTTACCGAAACGTTTTTAAGCTGTTTCCCGGAGATATTGGCGGTTGGCGAGGCTCTCCGAGCATTTTTCACTGAGTCCCGGATATCGGCTTGACTAATAAATAACGTTGGACATTTCGAACATCAGGGTTACCTTCCCGATTATGTGTACTAATTTGTACCTTCAATTTGTAGCTGTAATGTAATTTACACTTCGAGGTTCTTGGTATTTTAGTTTCAGATTCTGTTAGTAGTTTAGTTGTTATCGTAGTCTAAGGCGCCCTTATAATAGTTTACACAAAATATGTTTTGGTAATATTAGAATAATAGATTAAAGCCATGTTGATATCTGTAATAATAATGTTTTCAGAGTTAAGATTTTATTCATTCATCTTAATAATTTTAGATAAGAATAGAAGACAATTTGACGTAGCGACGAAAAAAGCTTAAAATATATAACGGAACGTTCCGAATAAACAAAACTAATTGAATTTCACAACAAAAAGAACAAGTGTAATCATCATTGGCACCTTCTACATCATACCACTAGACAAATGAAAACTGCAATAATATTAAGGTAAGTGGAGTGCTGCTATCTACCACATTATTGGTAATCTTAGTTCACACCGTATATCTTTCTTTAACATACAGTCCACTATTTACAATTATTCACCAGCTAAAATTCTTTTAATTAATGTGTTTAATTACGCACATTAATTTTAAGTGCCCTTAATAAAAGTAATATCTGAATCGTTATTTAAGTTTTTGGCTTATACCTTGCTATGGCCGCATATACAGCCGGGGTTCGGACGCTGAGTCTGAGGGCCAGGAGGTTTTAGTGCAGATCGACTCTCTTATACCAGCGGGGCCGTCCGGCGATGTCAAAAAAAGTAGTGCCGTAGTTATCTAACTCTTAGTATAAATATTAATTTCCCTTATTCATCATAATGATGATATGAAACAAAACTACACATAGTTGAAAACAAACCACCAAGATTAGTAGTGCTCTAGACATAAATTTGAAAAAAACTAACTATAAGGAACATCTTAATAAAATTGTACAATATGTATTTCTATTTACAGGTAATACCGTACGATAAAAGCTGGAGGTTAGCATAAAATGTAAAATTAAATTTTATACAAAACACAAACAGGATTATTATACGGGAAGAAAATTTTGGTCAACAAAACGAGGTCGTAAGCTAACACTGTATTTAGTTAATACTCCCTCTGTGAAACGAAAGTAGGTTTAAATTTGCTAATTTTCATTACTGTTACAATATGGGAGCGGCTGCTATGAAAGAAGGCCAGATAATTTATTTAATGAACCTTAAATGTGTATGATTAAAAGTCTCAAGTCTTCTAATTATGAAGGGAAGGAAATGCCGACCGACTTTATTTGTGACGTCGTTATTGTAAAATTATAATGTTGACTGTGCATTTTGAATATTTCATCCAATTTGTTGGGGGATGTACCTACTGAGAAATTGCTTTGAAATTGTTTTAAATGGAAACAATAATATGATTTAATTTATGATCGTATTAAGATGCCTAATTGTATTTTAGAAAGAGGATATTTGTAATAGATTAAAACCTCTAAATTTATTATTATCTTTGTTTAGTTTGTTAGCTTCAACCATTTAGGTATCGTCTTTATCGATAAAGGTGGTACGTGGTTACCGTAGCTAAAAAAAATTCAACACCAGAGTTACACCTCTAATACCTAACAACTTTAATAGAAAATCGAAATCCTTCTTTTCTTTCTGTGTATTTTTGTGTATTCTTGGTAAGGTTCGCAAAGACCCCCAGATTAATGTCGCTAAAGGTGCGAAGTGGCTTACATCGATAGGGCGAAGGAATTCATAAATATGAGATAAGCACAGAGGAATCCGATACGAAACGTTTCAAAGGAGAAAAGTATTGAATAAATAAAGAAATCGACACGTTTTCGCAAACTCTCAATTTATCTAAGAAAATTTTATTCATATCCGACACAAGAAAAGACTTCAGAGAATCGCGACGCATGGACACATCTTGAAGACATGAAAGCTTACTTATTATTTTTTCCCTTTATATTTCTCGGAACGAACATAACAAATTAATTCCGATAATCTCCGTTACGGAATTATACAGCGTTATGTTAAAGAATCTGTACGATAGAAACTGAACGATATTTTATAAGCGATAAAGTGTCAGAAATACTATTTCGTTTATTACTTTCGTGTTTGTATTCCGAAATCACACATTGTAATCATATAGGATCGCGCGTGGAAGATTAAAAAGTTTTTCCACAACGTCTTCGGAAGCTGTAAGCTCGCTGTCATAAGGCAAGTAAAAGCCCGAGTTGAAAAGCGGATTATGCCCCTTAAGTTTGTCGCACGGTAAAGTAAATATCCTTGACGACAACTTGAAAAAGTTTTGAAATTTCAAATGCATTCAGAATATTTAATAGATAACTCGATAAGCTCTATCGATACTTTAAGATAAGGTACGTTTTGTATTATTCAGACAAACTTATTTGCGACGGAGAAATTCACTCAATTTAATCTGATTTTGAATTTAGAATAAAACACTTTAAATATTATTGTCATTATAATGTCACGAAACAATGTAATTGTTCTCAGCACTGTTTCTAAGTAAGCCTTTTTATCCGCGAAGATTCTCCGAGGCTGGGGGAATCCTTACCCTGTTCTTATAATTTCCTTGAATGGTGAACATTTGATTTAAGTACCGTCCCAGGACTAAGAACGACTCCCGAGGGACCGCCCAGACTATTTCCTTTTGTTTTTGTGCCGCTTTTTTAACAACTTTTCCTCAAAAGGATTCGCTAAGAGGCCTGCTGGAAGGCTGGCATTTAAAGCAAATCCCTTGATTAGAGTCAAACGATTGACGCCCTCGTGGGATTACGCCGGAAGATTAATGGAAACGATCGGATGGTAATTACGAAAATGAAACGTAACTTATGCAAATGGATACCAACTAAGTTCTGTACTCGAAAGTTATAGTTTGGAAGACCGGTTTCCGGAAACTTTGGGATGATTATTTGGTATTAAATTAAGTACAAAGCGGTTTTGTTTATAACCTGATAATTTATTGTTAGTATGTGTCAATTTAAGTTTCATGTTGATACTAGAATTTATAAAAATCTATTATTTCATTTGTATGGGTCTAACATATTTATGGATTAGTCCTTTCTTTATCAGTATTATAGCTTAAGTGAGTATGTTACTAAATAAAACATAAACGTAAATTATAGTTTACCAAGTAACGGATTTCAAACACGAAACTGATCTTTTATGCATTTTTATCATTATACTAGCTGCTGCCCGCGACGTCGTCTGCGTGAACCCTATGACCCGTTTTTTTCATTTTTCCCGGCAACTATTCGATTTTTCTCGCCGTAAAAACTATCCTTGAACTTCAACGAACATTTAAAAAAAAGATTTGGCCAAATTGGTCCAGGCGTTGTTGAGTTATGCGCTTACCAACACATTTTGCGATTCATTTTTATATATAAGATTTTTATGTTGCAAATACAGCTGTTTGCATTAGAAACTCGATTATAAAACCTATTTCTATATTTGAGCCTGCATACGCAGAAACAACATTATAAAGTAGAACAAAGGTTTGAATACACGTTGAATACGTAGAAAGTCAAAGCAAGGCAGAACAGGATCATGGACGATTAAGTGTACACGAGCAGTGCTCAGCACAAAGGCTTAACAAGCCAACTTGCTCAGTTTTGTGCATACACAACCTCTCTGTTATTAATAGCACCGCAACTAGTTCATGCTTAGCGCGCACTTGCTTGCTTTTGGTGTGTATTGTTGATACTGACGAGGGAATCATCACGTGCATTTGTTCTGGAAATAGCTCTTTAAGATTTAAATGACACGGTAATATTTAAAGCAGAGTAGTAGTTGTAGCTAAATACAATCAATTTATACAAAATGAAATTGGAGTTTTTTTCTGTTTGTTCCGGCTAATTTATGGAATGCCTGAACCGATTTTCATGCGACTTTCGGATTTTCACGGGAATTATACAACTATTTGATGTACCAGGTAATACTATAACACAAGTTACCGCAAATAAATGAAAGCTAATAAGGTATATTACCGAAGTAAACACAGTGTCGAAATATAGAATGTTACACGCTTATTTACGGTGTATTTTATCGTCAAGTTATTAATAATTTAAGACTTAATTGTGTTTTGTACATCAAGGGTAGAAAACCACAGTTTTGGCCCCATGAGACGCCTGTAGGCGTCCGCACAACGACCTTGGAACCTCAGTATGCTGAACTTGATAACAAGATATATCCCATGACTTGTTTTCATTCCAAAATACAAAACTTTTGCATAGTTATACTTGAATGTAAGATCTATTAATAATTTTTTGAACCTGTCGCTGGCGGATCTGTGGCAGGGATGAGAGATTTGAAAAGTGATTATATGTATTTTTCTTAACAATTTATATTGAGGTATCTTAAAAATACCCAAAGTAAAACTTGTCTTCTGTTATTGTGGAATATTTTTTCTTCAAAACTCGAAAGAATACAAAGAAAAGTTAAGACTAAGAGCAAACAATTTTGAAACCAAAATAATAGCATTTTGCACATGTTAATGTTTCATAACGTTGTTTTCATCGAGTTATACGTTAAAAGCCGTCGAATCGATAGTAATGGGACGCGACAGAATGCATTTGTGGACGAAACTTTGGCTATCACGGTGGACCGTTATTAACACGTCATGGAGCGCTGTTCGCTCACAATGAAACACAATTTTGAACACGTCGTACAACATAACGTGATTAAAATCTTATCTTGGTTGCATGTTCATTTTTATTTTTTTACTACTAGGAAATTCATTTAATTTGTGTTTTTGTAAAGCAAAGTTTGTTGTTTTAAGCGTAGGTAAATTCATTATTTAATGGGGCCGATAAGTTCTTCGTTGATGACGATGTTATTATTGAAAATAATTTATACTTCTAATATTTAGTATTGAGATTAGGGGTTGTCCATTAATCACGTGAGGCTTGAAAGGGGGGGGAGGGGTTTGATAAAAATCACGAAAATAACACAAGGGGAGGGGGGGTGTAGTAAGATATCACGTGTATTTATTTTTTCGTCAAACCTGCATGATGCTTATCCAGTTGTTAGTGTTGAAGAATGTCTTGCTAATTCGTGGTCCGAGGACAATATACATTAAATATATTCATGTACTAGCACAATACATGTTTTTCCTATGATTACACTCTTCGTTTATTATTATTGTTATGGCAATAAAAAAAAAACTTGCAACCTGGTGTAGACATTTTTATTATGGTCCTTAATTTCAGAATAAAATAAGATTATAGTTTATACCTGTATTTAAATTAAGATAATATTCAGAAAATTTTAAGATTCGTTGTAGGTACTAAAAATACACGTGATGTTGAGAAGGGGGAGGGGGGGGTGGTCTTAAACCTCACTACGTATCACCGATGGGGGAGGGGGGGTTAAAAAATGCTAAAAAAAGATCACGTGATTAATGGACAACCCCTTATCAATATATATATGTATATCTATTTGCTTTAAATTTAAGTCAATTTAAATGCAATAAAAAAATCCTTCTCTAATTTGGAATGATCTACTCTAATTAGAACTAGGATAAAATTTTGTCTTCCTTAACAATAAATATTAACTGTGTCATAAGAAATATGTGCGTAATTCCCTGCTATTTTCCAAGACTTAAATCAATCCATAGTCCGAACCGACAAGTTCGCAGTTACCGCCTGTACCCGAATGGACACCCAGTTACCCGATGTGTATACACGTGCTTATCCAGTTTCTGCCGACCGACACACAGCTTACGAACTAAGCGGTTCACGAGGTTCCCTAAAAAAGGATCAGAATTTTTAAACAGAAATTTTGCATTTACGCGTTCATTTAACGAGGCTCACGTGTTATATCACGTTGGGATTTGAACTGGCGTCACAAAAAAAATAATCCCCTTTTATTGAGCAAGTGACAATTTTTGTTTGAAATTAACGTATTTATCCTATTAAAAGTTGTTTTCAAACTTTTCTGTTTTCATAGATTAGCTAGGATAGCTTGTTTGAGGTAGTAAAATTACGTAATAATAACGCACGTATTCAACATACTCGTAAGTTCATTGAAGTGTTAACAGGGTTTTATCAGTATTTTTTGTCTAAAACATCATTAATCTTAAACTAAATATATGAATACCTAACATAATTAATATCTAATATTACCAATTATGCCTCCTGAACAGAGTACATTGAGCTAATAAATTGCACCTAAATCTCTAGCAAAGTCGAAATGTTGAGCTTGAGCTACCTTAACTATACATAGCCGCATCAAATACATTGTTCAAAGCCTACGTTCAATGGTATCTGGAACGTATCTAAAATGTGTTTATTAAACCGTGTTTCAAAAGGTACTTCGCATGGATGTGCACACTAAGCGAGATATTAGGTATCGAGTGACGGTTCTGCCGAGAATCTAATGTCCGAGTATTCCTGTTTATAGTCCGTTGCGTACGATCCGTCCAATTTGTGACTATACGGACTCGTGGCCATCTGCATTGATACGTCCATTTTAGATTTTCGGACATTTTGGATCGGAAATAGTTCTGAACGCCTCGCTTTGGTAGACACGTTGAGGTGTATTACGTTGAACTTCATTGCACTTGGGATTCGAAATCCTGTACTATTATAATATTTTATGTTTTTTTTTGTAAATTCGTATTATTATGTAAATGTTGCTGTTTTTATTTTCATTCTGTTTACATAAAAATCATGAAATCAAATCAAATTACACAAATAATATTAATATATTATAAGTATTAGAGAAAACTGATCAAACATCTACATAATATTGTATGTTCTAACTTTGTTTGATTAAATAAAACCCTGCTATTCTAAATTTTATTTAAATTGGAACAATCAAAATGTATAAAGTGTGGAAAAATAACGGTCAAGTTTTTTTCTAATTTATTCAATTATCTTTTAAAAAACATTTTGAGCAGGTCGGGGTTTAAGTGTTTTACAAAATCCCCACTGAAACAATAAAGTGTAACAATAGAACTCTATTGCATATGAGTTTTCGAATATTCCAGTTGAGTGGACACGTGTCTGACGTACGATACGACATTATTTACGGAGATTTATGACCATTTTTTGACCGCAATTTTACCATGTCGATATGACGGATAGGCTTCCGTAACAAATTTTGAATACGTAAGCATTCTTTTTTAGTTAGACATTCTTTATGTTGAGAAAACTGTATTTAACTGTTCTAGCTTTCTACTTAAAATAGAACAGTTTCTTTAAATAGGTTGAATAATATAAATTGTGTTTTTAATCAACTGCTCGTTTTAGTTTAATTTGCATGTGTATTTAAATTCATAACGCGTGGAATATTTCTCAGATACCATTTATCACGCCTTCGTTATTGAAACCCGAGAGAACAATGAATTCTCAAATACTGTGAAAACGATAGGAATAACATTCATAATTAAATTTTAATACCGTTTCGAGCATTCAAAATCGCTGTTTAAAAGTACCACAATTTTAGTATCAATTTAATATCTTTGTGAATTTAATGAATCGTTAAGTACTTAAGTACTAAACCCGTTTACAAAATTAATAACCGTAAACGGGAGCAACTTGTCTAACGTTGTCTATTGTTGCAATAAATTACACATTTTAATGGTAGTTTATTCTGGCAACTCGAGCCCGGTGGTGGCAATCAGTTGGAATACTATTTTTATGACCTGTACCGGATGCGTCATAAAGCGAAGCATAAAATCAGTAAGCCTCCGAGGGAGAAATATAAAAGTAAATAACACTTAGATTGGAGATTTAGGAGCGGAGCAAAGGACGCGACATCCTCTCATCGCTTCAATGAGCCGTTAACTCGGGAAACTCGTGTTGACCTGTACTTTTCATAATTTAAACGATCTTCCTCGGAATAAATTTGGGTAAATATACTTTAACTTTGTTAATTTTTTTGCCGAGATTCCAACATAAACTCAAGACGAGAAAGGAGTTGGAAACAATTTTACCGTTGATGTTAAGGTATGTTGTATTAAACTTTGTTTTGAAATTATTAATTTTATTTACAATCACTCAATACATGTATACGTAGACACGTATTGCTAAGTTAACAAGCGATAATATTCAATATTGTCCTAATCGGAAATGTAAAAAGAAAATCATTCCATACAATATGATATTATTTACTGTTTCATCCTGTTTTTTACCTATGATCATCCAGCACTTCATGAGTATATTATACTAGGTATGAATTATTTAGGAGTTTTCGTGAAAGGAATTTGACAAGATATTATATTATTGTGAAGTACCTACGTTAAATACGCTTACTAGGTATCTGGCTAGTAATGGCAAGAAAAAAACTCATTTATAATTTTTATCTCTTTCTACAGCTTTAGCAATGAATGAAGTTATATCTACTCTCGTAATTCAACTTTTTCGGCTTTTGTCAAAAGGTGCGTGATAAAGTTGCCACATGGATAGTTTGAAGGTGCCCACATCAATCACTTTCACACGTAGCTCCAGTTGTTCGCCCAAATGGATTATAGGAAGTCGCTGCCTCGTTCCCGAGGTGAGTCTCAGATTTTTCCCGCAACACCTACATGTAAACATTATTTGCCAAAGTGATCCGGTGACACGGCTAACTTTCTGGAGGCCTCATCACTTGAGCCTTTACTTCATTCAATGTTCAATGTACCATGTATGTTTTTGTCCTCTTTTTACTTTTATCCCATTAGGAGAGGTCTACGATGTATTCTATTTTTGATTCGCATTCTGTAAGTATCTTATTTAGTTTTTGCTATTTTGCTTATACTTGGTTTCGTACATATCTTATAGCTAAAATCAGAATATGACTATTAATTCCTCTACTACTTCAAGGTTGAGCTAAAAGTAGAATTGCATTTAAGATGAAAATATTAACACTGTTATTAGGGTCTAAGTACGTAGGTATAAATTAGGGTCCGA
The DNA here is from genome assembly GCA_030269945.2 of Trilocha varians. NCBI lineage: Eukaryota > Metazoa > Arthropoda > Insecta > Lepidoptera > Bombycidae > Trilocha > Trilocha varians. The sequence goes on from AP028259.1 coordinate 5,486,908, forward strand.
ATGTTTAACCTAAAAAATTTGTAGCTATCTATGTTCAGGTAAATTTTAAACGTATCTTGTTATTTATGAGATCATTAACGAACCACTCGATGTCTGAAATCTTGATCACGTTTTGAAACGGTACTCGATTGGGATCCGAATTTCAGGGCGACCAATTATCATAATAAAGTGGCGCATTTGCCTTATAAAGTAGGATCGTGTTATGACAAGGGACAATCTTAAATTATTCCGTTTTTACTAGTAGGTATAAAACAATGTTATAGTTTGGAATGAGATAAGAAGAAAATATCTAAAGAACAAATCCACAGTCAAATCTCTTCTTCATTTTTTACCCTCCTTCACATGACAGTGACATGACATGAAGTCGTGGTGACCGAGTGGTCGAAGCGCGTCCTTCCGAACGGGAGGTCGCGGGTTCAAATCCGGCCGGCTTGTACCTCTAAATGTGAAAAAGTCCTCTGTCCCGTTGCGGCGCCCCCGGAATAATAACGATGAAAGATGGAGACTTACCTACTATTGTAGTTCCATTGATGTTGATTTTAATCGTTACATTATAAAATGTAGGATAATTATAGAATATGATTGTAAAAGACAGAGCAAAGAACAGAGCAACAGATTGAAATCTGAACTTTTCTTGACTATATGAAAAGGTTTATAGATTCTATTTTTGTATTCTATTTTGGTTTTCAATATCCTGAATAACAATTGAAATTGTTATTCCTTGACCTTTAAAGTTAGTAAAGCGAGAGGTAAATCTATCTTTGAAACTGTTATACATATTCATTTTCACTTGATCTCAGAGAGAATAATTGTCAAAGTCTGAGCGGTATAAAGTTACTTCAACAATTCCAAATCAATCTAGAATTTGAGATCTACAAAGTTATAATATAGATTTTCAATGAATTTTCTATAGTTTGTTGTAATCATAACTACAATACTAAAATAAGGTTTGCTTATAATTTTAAATTATATATGTGCGTAAGGTTTTTTTAACTAATAGGTACTGTAAATCTTCTTCTTCTAATATATAAAATTCTCGTGTCACGGTGTTCGAACTTGAACTCCTCCGAAACGGCTTGACCGATTTTGTTGAAATTTTTTGTGCTTATCCGGTATCTATGAGATTCGGCCAACATCTATTTTTCATCCCCCTAAATGTTAGGGGTAGTCCACCCCTAATTTTTTTTTTATTTTTTCGACGCAGACGAAGTTGCGTGGGGCAGCTAGTAATTTATATGTTAGTCACAATATTGATGCAGACCTTAATTAGCCCAACAATATACCACGCTGAGTAGTTAAAAATCATCAAGGATGAATACGCAAAGACTAGTTAGTCATTGTAAAATCACTTTATAGTAGCTATTTAGCATAATAAAAAGCAATTCTAGGTTTTAATGGTTTTAAATTGTTTTTATTATCCATATAACGCTACCAGCTAAATAATTCTTGGGAATAATTGTGCCCATTAAGAATTTTATGCCACAACAAGGATAAAGTCATGCATAAACGCTTTCATGACTATAAGTACTTTAATTACTTCATTATAAATGTACTCGTTGTGTAATAACTTTTATCCGTGTTTGAACGTGACAAATTATTATGTACTAGAAGAGTTTTAGTTAGTCTAGTAGTTATAATAATATGAACTTTCGGCGTACTTTTTTTTTGTTGGAGGACGTCACTGGACTTACACCCGTTCCGCTTGTCGGGTATTTGGAATCTGAACCGTACGAAAACTACCAACCGCACAGACAACGTCCAGACCCCGGCTGAGGTCAGAAGCGTGGTGCTATGCACGGCGGCACGACGCGTTACACAGTACGTGTTCCGACTTTTAGGGCTACAGACATAACGGCCGATATTACGCCTATTATTTAAGTAGGACCTAACCACTATTTTCTACTCCCTGTCCCCTGTGACTAAACTAAACTATTTAGAATAACATTGAAGGGCTTATTTATTTTCAAATTGAACGTATGATTAAAACATAGTTTATATTGAATATTAATAGGTCAAGTTGTTAAGCGGAACACTTCGACGTGTTGATGGAACTGTGATGTCACTTTAACGACGATTATATCAATAACTGTGAATGTATGTATGGTTTATAAATAGAAAACACTTTTGACACACGTTACTTATAATAGAACATTTTCATTGATTATACACGAAGCATGGCCAAACAACCCAACCAAAAATAACTTTGCCCTGAACAATATTAATTTTACGAATATTTTTCGATAAGCCGCAAGTAATTTATACCGATATAAAGTTAACAACCACTTCATTGAAAGATCATAATAATATGATCAAAGCATTACGAATCGTAATTTAATATTCTTTTTTCAAAATTGTTCAGTGTCTTAGCTCCAATTAGCGGAAATGTTACGTTTACGATCAGTTTTACCAGAAACATGTTTATTCCATTCAAAATCGGCGGGAAACACGTTTTTACGCTTTGCATCAATAACCTGTTAGTGCACAATGGACATTCAACAAGGGTCAAGTGGACGCAAGGGGAAAATTTAATTTACTGTTGGGATCCCTCGTCGGAGTTTCTGCCGCTTTCGACTTAATTATTTTCGCATCTATGAATTATAATAAGACTTTGTTGTTTCCATATAAAATTACTTGGCCATTATTCAAGAATTAAAAATTCATTTCTCGATGTGTTTCAATTTAAAGTTTTACCGAAGTTTTTTTGAAAGTTTGTTGTTTTCAGTTTCTCTGACAGTTTTATTAATGAATTTTGTTCTGCATCTCCGAATCAAACGCAACAGGTCATTGATAGATTTATTTTGTTTACTCTGCTTCACCTATTAATGGGCTGCTACAGACGGAATTAAAAAGACATCTTTGAAGTTTATCTGTGTTTTTTATATCATAAATAGATATATCTGTGGCTACAATAACGAAGATGCTATTATTGAATATAATAATTTCAAAATAACCAGTACGTACGTTCACAATTACACGAGAATATAGATTACTTTATATACAAACGTTAAAATTCATGTGTATACTCTGTTTTAGTACTTACAGTTATCCGCAACCTTAATCAAGCTATCGGTTCATCTACAGAGCAGATTCAACCCGTTCATAGATGGGTGATAGGATGGAAGGGGTGGAGCTCTTTGTATTAAGTTTTGTTGAATATTGTTAAGTATAAAGTATATACCTAGTGATCGAGAAGCAAGATTACTTGCTCGCTGCTTAGAAGGTTCGTATTTGTAATAACATGTGAGCAGTATATAATAGCATCATAGGGAAAAATGATGAATGAAAATATCGTAACCTGTACTTTTATTAGAAAAGGAACAAACCCCTTTGAAGAAATGGAAGTTCTCATCCCACATAATGTAAGCGTGGTAGACTAGGATTCCTCCACTGATTTAATAAAGCAAGGTAAAGTGGGTTAAGAACGTCAGTACAGGACCGTCATTCTAATTTGCGGAGAATTGCTAAAAAGAAGCCTAAAATATATTTTTTTCAACGCATGTTACATGTGAAAGCACTTATCTAGGTCGTCCTACCTTTTGCTGAAAACATGGAAACTTTTTTGTAAAACATTGTGTGGAATTTGATTGTTTAGTCTACACCAAATGAGGTTTCTCTCTGCCTGACAAAGTAATGAAATTCCAAGTTTAATTTGTGTTTTTGAAGTTAGTTCAAACTTTTCAATCTAAAACCTTTTTAGTAAATTTACACAATATATGAAATACGTTCAGCGTTTGAGACTAATTAACAGATCCAGTGCGTAATATACTTCATACCATGAAAGTTCTACAATGATAATAATATTAACCTAAAGTAAATACCTACCATGTATTGCAATTTCATCAAAGCTGATTTTGTTTTCTGCCTTCTAAATCTACTGGCTTCAGTAACATGCTCTAATGTAATTTATGTACTCATTCTATTTTCGTACTTAATGTGCGTAGGCAACCTTAGCATGAGAGAATACATTATTATTTTCATCTATTCTTTATTCTACATAAGTACTTAACGTTGTCGTAATGAATAGTTTGTGCAAAAGCCGAGCTTAACTTAAATATTCTGAAAGCAAAGCTTATATTCTTATGATTATATTTTGCGTTTTATTATAAAAACCATTCATAAAATAATATTGTTTCATAGTTGTTGATTTATTTACATAATAGTGACAAATTGGTGTAACAAAGTAATTTTTATTAACATTATCTTATAGCCTCGTAGATAGGTACCAGTTTTGCTGTCAATTTTTAATACTATAACTTACTTTAGAGTTCTTGAATCAGGTTGTTTCATGTTTTAAAAGCATTTCATTGTTCCTAGCGTGGAACGTTGTTACATTGCGAAAATGGAATAGTGCATTTCGCTTCCTGTGCCTTGGGCTTCAAATGAAATGGGTACAGAAAGGTTTTACATCATTCTTTTCCTGCAATTGTATATACTTCTTAAATATTGTTAAGGAGTTAGAATATTGCTGCGATTTTGTATCTACTGATCTTACTAAATTTATGGTTACAAAACTATACATAAGTAAAACAATCAATACTAAAGCAGTTTTTACAATTATGACTCACATTTTGTCACTAAGACTTGTTGGTTTTTTTGTAATTTCGTTGCAGTGTTGCAAAAGCTTGTAGAAATATGAAATTTTCTTGAGTAGATGAGATGGCGGAGGTGAATTGCAGCTACACATTCCACAGTATATTTGAGGTAGTATGTTCTACATATCATTGTGAATTCAAATAGTGCAAGTCACTTTACAGATGACTCGTCTCAATTCCGGCAAGGAGTTTTTTAGGTTTTTATATAGATAAACATGAACAAGCTAAATTTGTATAACATTCGATTGAAGGAAAGCGCAGCATCTGTGCAGTTTTTACAAAATCAACTAATTCAATAATTTTTTGCAAAATCATCCTGTAATTTAAGCAAAATAATAATTTCAAATGTACTGAGTGTTTAGTACACTTTGAGTATAAAAATAGATATATTGATAGCAACATTGAATAAGCCACAATACACAAGTAAACACTTCAATGATCCTCTCAAGCACTCAGAAAGAAAAAAAATGAGGACGCAATTTCTTATATACAAAAGGATTTGATGTATTCTTGTTCTCCGTTGAACATCAATCACGGGACACATTCCCGTCGTCACTTGTGGAGTCATAAATAAAGCATCGAATCCTTCCGACACACCCCTTATTGATGTATTCACGCAATGGCTCTTCCTTGTCAAAACCATATGTATAATGAAAATGGATGTGATATCATTTGATTCACAGTACATTGTGTATCGCGACTTCTTGATATAAAGAAATATGAATTATACATCATACGTTTTGTCTCAGTTATATTTTTATATTATAACAGATGGTCACTGGGTTAGTTAACTTAGTTTAAACCAATTTTAAATTGAGTTTTGAGTTTTCAACGTACTAGTTCGTAAAGGAGAGAACCATATAAAGTTTTCTTATTTTATATTCAGGGCGAGATTGAACTTTAAATGCACTTATTTTATTTTTAGTGAATTATTGTAGAGTTTATAGATATTACACACTTGATTAAAAAGTGCATTTTATAACTCATGAACAAAACAATACAATGATAAAATACAAAAGCTATGTAAGCTATATACTTGAAAGATATAGTGAAAATATTAATTTACTAATTAATTTAATTTCTTAATAAGTGAAATTCTCAAAAATATATTTTAACACACTTCTTCACCAATTTATACGCAATAATTGAAAACAGCTACTTTACAACGACTGAAATTAATGTAAATATGTTCTATTTTTGAAAACAAGTTTGAATAATTAATTAACAATTGATTCATAAAGCTCGTTCGTCAAAGACCATTAAACTGTGAAATTACTTCCTACATCAGTCTGATGAACTCAACAATTTACAAACAAACAACGGACTCGTCGTTATATTTAACTTTTTATACTTATTTTACAATTGATGAAGCATTTGTTGTTAATTACAATGGCATCTTGAATACGATTTGAAGTAAGTATTTATATATAAAATCAAAGTTTAATTAAAACGAAAAAAACTCGTGATGTTCTTTATTTCATATTTTTTTATTTACATGGACAGATCAGATCACCAAATCATAGTTATACATACCGACTTTCTAATACAAGAGCACAAGTAAAGCTGTTACCTACTATAAGTTTAACTGTAATTTTAAGTCCATTACAGACTACATCGAAGATCATCTTTACATTAAAAATAGTCTTAGTGCTTAGAATCACAATAACAATGTTCTAAATACATTACCCTATAACCAAATTAACTTCAGAAATACGATTTAGCGCTAAGAGATCAATCGAACAATGTTTAAAACTTCGACATAATTAAACGATCTATCAAGTTTCCAATTCGAAGTTAGCGGGAATTAACCAAATCTCCTCAACCAGTTTAGAGAGATAGCCGAACACAACGGCCTCACTTCGTCGCTGATACGCTTATCTGTTGTATAAACACTGAATTGTAACCGAGATGCGTTTATTGAACGAACAAAGCTTATGTTTTGAAATCCGCATATTGGTTGGTTAGCATACTTGTTCATTGTGATGTGGAACAAGCCAAACAGATTTAGGAAGATACGTTTGAACAAGCCTCGACAATAAGTCCTAAGTATTATGATAGTAACAACTGATACCAAATACGCGTCTACGCTTTTAAGTATTTCCAGTGTTATTTATTCTTAACTTTATTTAGGAATTTAATTAAAAAACAAATCTTAATTTCTATTAAAATATCTGTTTATATCTTAAGGGTACATTTCGAATCAACGATTATCTCGCTTCTTTATAAACTTAGTAAAACGTTAATATTTTAGAATTACAAAAGCGAGTTATTCCTAAATAATAAACTATTTTCTAGTGGTCTAGATTAGATAAAGTAATGAGTAAGGTTTCAAACTACACGGAGAACTATGAACGTCGTGGGACATGATAACAATGCGATAGACGCTTTATGAAACGGCAACGGTTTTGATAAATGGTTCCAACCGTTCCGATGCGGACACAAGAATTTATGCATAGCCGTCATCGGCAGGATTACAATAACGTTTCACAATATAGAATAATGTATTCGGAAAATGTAGATTTTATTTGGATATCAAATAAATAACGCGTGTTTGCTCTGTCAATTTAATTTAAATTTTATTTGGAGTACAGGTAACTTGAACAATATCGACCCTGTGTAATTAGATGTACATGTGTACCTTTTCGAGTTAAAACTGGGCGTATTAGCTGTTCAATATTTGCACGTTACATAACCAATTTCAGATTTCGGAAGCAGACACCTGTCTCGTAAAGTGTAGTAAAAATATGTCAACTTGGAATCGTGGTAGGTACTTTGATTTATTATTTACTCGAGAATTCTGTATCCTAAAAAGTTGGAAAGGGGTAGCTATAAATTAAAAACGTTCGGTAAATATTGTGTGAGGTTACTTTGAATGAAATTGTATACCGATATGACGCTCGAGCATTGAGAGTGATGTTTAAATAGGCTGCTAATCCCACCAATATTGAAATATCTGCGACAATATTCAGGCGGAACGCCGTGATCCGCTTTTATTAAAACACCGGTTTATAAGAGACATGATGAAAAAAATGTTATTTTCTGTTCCAGTTTACTTGGACTTGTGTATGTAGTCAATTTTAAAATATTCTTGCTTATCAATGAAAACTGTTGTATCTTTCTTTTAAGATGACTTCAGTCTTAAGGGGAATATTCTTTCTGGATTGGGCTTGTGATTGACGTTCTAATACTAGAATAATATTTTGTTTTTATTCGATTCAATATTGAGACAAAGTAAGCAATTCTTCTTCTTCGACTCTGTAAAATAGGTTAGAAAAAATATTAAAAAAAATTCTTGCAAAAAAACTTTACCCTGAGCACATGTATATTATGTCAGAAAAATATCAAAATATGGTGTGATTACAGCTGAAGTAATAAAACCATTATGTAGTAATTAAGAGCTATCGGCCGAAAATGGCAATTTATATTAAGTAGGAAGTACGGAGAACCTGCTCCATTTAGTGGGTTTCCTATAATTGCTGCAACGTCCGGGGGAATGCATAATTTTTCCGGAGAGACAGGAATAATTCTCTTTATGTTTCCTTGTAATGATAATTAATGACGTCCGTGGAGCCACCTTTCTGGATTTTGTCATTACCGTTGTACTTTCTCAACATTGTATAAAATATGATGAAAAAGATGTTCCGGTGAATTTTTTTTATGATCAAATAAATAATAGATATTGCTGTTAAGTTACTTCGTGCTCATAAATTTTACACAATGTCATAGTGCATTATTATACCATAGAAATATTTCAATATCTTTGTGATGACGCTCATTTAGACGGTGACATTTTCTCGCCTCGAAGATACGATTATCGAAAGAATATAAAATATCTCTTTCGTCTAGGCAATTATCGCCCACGATAATGTCATAAGCGAATCTCGTATGACATTATCGATATTAGGCGAGATTTTAGTTCTCGCCTGTGTATAAACATTCTGATACGATTATGTTATGGCGATTATTGGTTGAGATAGTTGCGTATGGTTTCTCGTATCGAACGTTCGAGAAATGTCTCCGTCTAAATGGCTTTTAAGTTGTCAACAAGTAACATTATAAAATGTGAAAATGTCTATCGTTTGTATGAAAATCCTGTATCCCGTCATTTTATTTGTATTATTAGTTATTTTTGAAATCAAATTATACAGATTCGGGTCAATATTCAAAGAACTTTCTCAAATACGTTAGTTAAATCTAATTTAAAAATATTTTATTTCAGCAAGGTAATAGAATCTGTATTTTCGATTTTAGAACGAATCTCCACGTTGCAGCACGTTTCGGCTTACGAAGTTTCGATTTGAAACGGTACCTTAAGCCGGTCGGGGATGGTGAATGAAAAATAAAACCACGAGCGCGCTTCCTCTAGCAAGCTTCGTTGCACCGAGTCCTCGTAGTTCCTGAGAAAACCGAGGCTCTTCTCTCAACTACCATCTTATTAACAATAATGTTGACTTGCTTGCTTTGTTCGACTTTGTTTACCAAACTTTACCGGATGCGGTTCGTTTTCATGCAATGTAGAGTTGTTTGTTATGTTCACACATAAACTGCATATTTTTAAGGCTTTCTTTTGTTAAGTTCATAGCTATTACTCAAAAGTGCCATAGTGGATAAAAAGACGAGCGACGGGAAAGACTGCCGAGCGCGTAACGCGTCGCGCCGTCCCTCCAAACCCCGTGCTGGGGTCTGGCCTCAGCCGGGGTTCGGACTCTGAGTGTGATCGGGTGGAGGTTTTAGTGCAGTTCAACTCCCACATATCCCGCCCGCGGTCCGGATCCGGTGATTTCCTCCTACTGAAAAAAAAAATGGATAAAAAGGTAGCGTTCTTTTTCTAGTTATCATTGCCTGTGGCCTTAACGATTATTAATTATTTATTCTTTCAATTAGACTTACTAGACTTGCCTAATATATTTAAAGTTAACACACCCTAGTTTAGTATGACATCAATATCTATAAGTAATTTAAATGATAGTAAAACTCTTATCTTTTCAACTACAACTAAGAAATATATTAATAGTATAATACTTTACAGTCTTCTCGGTAACATTCGGTGTCTTCCAGATCATATGGATTGCAATCAAAATTATAACAAAAATAATTTACTGTTATATAATTATGCATATACTGTCTGAAAATTTACACACAATACCTACATTCCAATTTAAATCTATATTGAACAACGTGTTTAAATAATATTTAAATATTATTCCTCGCACAATTTGTATAGTCATTTATTTAAAACAATCAGTTAAAGTGTTTCTACGTCTAAACAAGTGATGTATTCATCCACTTTCGCAACCTTATAAATATAAATTACTTTGGAAACAAATTAATTACGTAATTTATTTTAGAAGTACGAAACAATTGTTTTCAAAGAATTTATTATTCTGCGTATGAACGAGTATGTTATATGTTCTCACAAATATTTGTATTGTTCTTCATCTCACAAGAACGCTGGTTTAATTATTGAGAAAAGTAAAGTTGCAAGAGTAAAGTATTGTACTTAAATGGGACAAAAAGCGCAGTACACAAGACGTTATTATTTTAATGGTGGACCGGGATGTTTTAAAAACTTTCCTCTGCCGTTACCTTCATTAAATTGATGGACGAAGTATTCCTTGATGATAGTTACGAGAAATTTTATTTTAATGTTGTTTGGAAGTGTTTTAACGACAGTTTTTGTAGTAATAAAACAAATGAAACCTGTCTTAGTCATTATAAAGTATTAAAGTTCTCTTTCGTATTGTATAATGGTTTCTTAGAAAACTATTTTTAGTTTTTTCCTTTTCTGATTGGAAACGAACGAATATACTTATTTCAAGAAACTTCATGCGAGAATGTGAACTAGATGCGAGCTCTAGAGAACTCCAAAGGTGAGCATTATATTCACTTGTTCCAAGGTAAATGAATAAAGCATAGGTATGTTTGTTCCTAGTCCGATTTACGGTGGGTACTTAGAGAAATCGACAATACTCCACTACCTGATATGTACAAAAATAAAGTCACGTAACATCTTTATAGTATCAACCGATTTCGAGAACCGTAATACTGGCCGATAATTATTAATTAGTTGCCGTCGTTTTCTTCCAGATAAGAAGATAAGACTTCCAGTTGCGTAGCCAACTGAATTTATACAGAAAAAGAAAACGATTTGACATAACGAAGATAAAACGTGAACTTAATCTTTCAGTTAATGTGTTAAATTATGCACAGCATTATTCATGTAGGTAGGTACTATGCGACCTTGCTGAAAATAGCTAGCAAGAAAACTGGCGAGTAAATGATAATAAGGTGTTAAATTATAAATACTTGTCGTGCTTGACACAAGTTCTTAAATTTCTTCAGAAATTTAGCTCCTCATTGTAGTCAACAATAGGTATATCTAACATTTTATATAAAATTCTCGTGTCGCAGTTTTCGTTGCCTTACTCCTCCGAAACGACTTGACCGATTTTGATGAAATTTTTTGTGCTTATCCGGTATCTATGAGAATCGACCAACATCTATCTTTCATCCCCCTAAATATCCACCCTAAAAATTTTTTTTTTAAATTTTCGACGCAGGCGATGTTGCGCGGGCAGCTAGTCTTTTATATAAATCTATTTACTTGGTATGTGCATATTATTTGACTTTAATTAGATTAAAATCATATCCTTGTGCTTAAATTTAATTTACTTGAAAGCTCCTTGAGTGTAAACATGGATATATTATAATTCCGGGGAAGCAAGATTAATATTATTTGATTCTAACGTAAAGGTTATTTAATCGGTTGGCTAATGATTAAAGTTCTCGTTAACTTGATTCCAAGAAGCTCCTTAATTGGAAGATAGTGTATACAATGACAGTTAATTGGATTAATCAAAGTGTCAGCGTTCATCAGCTTGTCAACTGAAAGGCTGAGGAGACGACATGACATATAAATTATGTAGCTATTTGGCTTTGTTTGAAATTCATACTATAAAGGGCCATACTATGGCCTTAAAAGGGTTTTAAACTGATGGGTAAGTCGAAAACAAATTTGCTTGCACATTTAACAACTGGCATTGATAATATAAAATTTTATCAGCACTGCAATATTATAAACAGAAAAACTAAAATTTTATTTTGTATGCTTATTTAAGAAAGTCGTTTATTACATTGATTAGTTTGTTTTGTCTGACAAACGAAATGTAATTCGTTTGTTGGTAAATTGGAGAATTAATTAGAGAAAATAATGAGTTTTGTACCTTAGTTTATTTTTATCTTTCTCGTTTCCTGACGATTTCAGCGAAATAACGAAAGCAAAAATAATTTATTAGTGAGACATTTACTTCCGTAGGCGTAAGTCTTATAAGAGATTTTTGACACTCAATTACCAATTTTTCTTCATCATTGTACTTGTATGTCAGTAACAAATTTTAATAACTTTCGAAATAAATGTTTTGGCTTTGTAGAATCAAAGTTGGGTTATTATCACCGGCGGCTGTGTACTGATTAATTATTTCTGCATGAAAGTAATCATTCATTGAAATTAACCAGTACCAGTTGATCTATACCATAAAGCTTTGTGTATTAAGCTTTTATTAACGATTATGTCCTTTTCACAATCAAAATTAATTTGTGGATCTTTGTATTTACATAAATTTGTAATTTTTACTTCATTGTCTCTTAAAAAATGCATATCAGCACAATCAACATAACAGAACCCGTACACAGCATAAATCCTTGTAAACAAAATTGTATCTGTCAATGATATCGTACTTTATGATTGTAACGCCGAAGGCACCACGAAATTCAAATCATATGAATTGACCGCTTACCCTTTTCAAACAACATATACACCAATATACACTTAGGTACGATTATCCTGGAACATACCCTAAATCCTTTCAAGCCGTTGGACAATGAGTTTGACGCTGCGCTATTATTATATTTTATTTTCCCTGACGACTTCTTATTATTTTTACACTTTTCTTTATTCGAAGATATATCGGCTATAAAAAGGAAATGTCTCTCGCCTGATTGAACCTCCGCGTTACGCGTTTTATGTCCTGTCTAACAATAATATGTGCGTTTGCGGAGTTCATTGCAATTTCATTGTCGCCTGAAAAGTAATTTGATTTGGTTGATTAATTGAATTTGGGTTGTTCTGTCAAATTAAATCAATGTTAAATCTACAGAAAGTATCTATTTATTTTAGAAAGTAATTCACATAAGTATTTATCACAATGTTTTAAAATCGTGACTCATAATGATGTTTATTCAAGCGTGAGGCTGTGTTTCTGAATTACATAAAATTATATTATCATAATAGTCCGCAGATGTCTGGAGTTGGGTACAGCCCAAGGCTCGCTTAGCTAACTGACCAAATGTCCCGTTTATAATACCTATATTAGTATCTGCAATGTTAGTCATTATCCTTGATAATTAATATGACTAACATTGCATTGATTAATTATCCTAATAATCCTCCTTTCCAGGAAGCTACGCTAGCGGGGTGTGGGTGTCACTTCAAAAATTTTCTGGGAACGCACTTGTTTGGTACTTCTCAGTGAAGACATAGCCACGTTTGCTCAATTATTATATTTTAGGGTGTTCATTTTTTTTTTGTTAGGAGATTTTTAATCTTTGTCCAATTTGCAGATTTTATGTCAATGTTTTTATGATAAGTTGGAAAGTAGCTAATAACTGCAAATTGACCTAAAAAAATCTCGATTTTCCAAATTGATACATCCACGGCTCACCTTATAATATTCAATTTATTTAATTATATTCAATATTTCCTTAATATTTTTCCTTCAATAAAATGCTGCAAAACCACAAGCACATTGTTATCGCAGGAGTTGTGATGATGTGAAATACCGTACCGAGTTATAAGCAAGAAGGTCAGGCTATTTTCACACTTCAGTGTCAATTTATAACGACGTGCGACGCGATAAGTAGCTACGTAAACTGATAGCTTATTTTATAGTAATAAAGCGAGCGTGTCGGCGGAATAGGCGCGGTTTATGAAACCATAACGTAGATTGCTAGTCGGGAACTTACTTGCATTTTGCATAAACCGACATGCTAGTAATTTTCTGAGCTTCGTTGTTATAATGCTGTGTTGATTACTAAAATAGATTATGAAACTATAGCAAGTAGAGGTAGGTATACGGTTTTTAATTTAATTTGTTTGAATTAATTACTTTTCGACATCATATTGTTTGCATGAAAATTTATATTTTTGGTAATATTGGTTTAATAATTGAATTGGAAATGATATAATTTATACAAGCAGACACAGTTGATACAGAGAAAATAATATTTTACTGAATATTACCTACACGATTCTTTCATAAAGTGTACGGATAACTGTACCTACTAGTAAAAGTTAGCAATAATTTCATTTGCAAAATAACATTATGCTGTAAGAGAATCCGAGAAGCTCTATAATAAGTGCAAACCTACATACGTTCTGCAGGATAACGATAAAGTACGGGAGATAACTGTTAAATTTATACTCTACTTTAGTTGCGAATTTAAGCGAAAAAGAAAATAAAATTTTGTGTCAAATTTTAAGTGAACGTTTTAGGTGTTTAGTTAATACTTGGCTTGACGCCGTTTTCCAGAAATAGTTTTACAGGAAAAGATTTTGCTCTTATAACAATACATTCTTGTTATTTTAGTGTGTCAACATAAACTTAAAACAAGACCAATGTGTAATTTCTCTAGAAATTATGATTTTTCGAAGATTAGAACGAAGTCGACTAATTTTTAATATCTTTAATTTCAAATAAGAATTTTAGTAGTTACGTAACTGTAAAAGTTTGACAAACAGAAAAATATTTTTTTGTTTATCCATGTTTATTTGTTAGTAGAAATGACTCATTAATAGGAATGTTTCATTTATTAAAGGTTGATAACATAAGGGCATGAGTAGAGAACTGAAAATAAAGAGGCAATTTTTGAAAGGTCAGAGATGTATGTTTTATTTCAGTCTCTTTGTTAAATTAAACCATTTATGGTCACGCAAATTGGAATTGTATCCTGTTTTGCCTTTCCGTCATTTAACGTATTTTTTTTAATTGACGCCAAAATTTCATTTCAAAGTACCTATGTTGTTATACTCGAGTTTCTCCGAACGATTCTCTAATAGTCAAAGTCAAATCATTTATTTCAAAGTTGATGTGGACACACATAGGTACATTTTGAATGTCAAAAATAAAAAAGATCTACCACCAGTTCGCTAAAATTACGTCTCCGTCCTGAGAAGAACTGGCGCAAGAAACTCAGCGGGCATGTCTTTTTTAATTTAAATGTTTGTGTTTTTAACAAATGTATAACCAAAACTGCCCGGGACGAGCACCTCAATCCCATTTCGTGCAGTCATTTATATAATCATTAAGTTTATAATATGCTTTACTGCATAGCCGTTCTTTAATCTCTCCCTCTCTCTCTGTTTAATTCTCTATTTTACCTTTCTTCCATTAAAATGAAAAGTGTTGAACAAACATTTTTTTTTGCGCCGCAATGTCACAAACTCTTTAAAAGAGACGAATTGCATTCACTCGTCAGTTACTCTCTTGGGACTAAGCGCATTAGTGTCTGCAAGTACAGGTATTGTCGTCCATTATTTTATGCATAATAACCCAGGGCGAGCGTGAAATAATTTCACGAACAATGAAGCTTCGTTCATTGTCATCTATTTAATACTAAATGGGACGTGTTTACAGCGCAAACAAACTTGTAGTTGTTAAGCGATTTGGTTTCAATCAAAATTCAAACTGAAAGGCAATTAATAACCGCTACGGGTTGTTTTCGGTACACGAATTCTCGGTATTCCAAATCGATGTTTAAAATTTCTAATAGTTTCGCCGTACAAATAAATCTAGTATTTACACTTTCGTTTAGTTCGTAGTTATTGAAAAATTAGAGATGAGATAAACTTATTTGATTTGATTGAATTTAAAGTTTAATATAATATTAATACACCTAGAAAAGTTTGGACTTTATATTGCTTTATAATGCAGGTCAAAAATACCTTATTAACATTCCAAAAAGTTGATTAGTACGAGTATTTAGCAGGTATGATAACCACTCAACTGGGAACATCACTATTCGCTAGTTGTAAATCTTTCATTACTAAACGACGCGATTTTCAGCGAAAATATATCATCTCCATAAAATATGAGACGATTAAAAAATGTAAACAAAACAAGTTTTAGAAGTGTGCTCAATTTTGGCTCCTGCTACAGACTTGGCAAAAGTACACAAACCAATTTTGTTGCCTATCCCAGTTGAGTGGTTAACGTCAAGTATTATGTTGTGAAAGTAAGTGCTCGGGTAAGATGATTTTAAATCAATAAACAGTAACATAAGAAATTTCATTTATTTATAATTTACATCAACATCTAGTAGCAACGATTACACTAAAATTGTTTTACATAATTACATTTTATACAAGTAGTACAAGTAATCAGATGTAAAATTAATAAATCATATTTTACTTAAAATATTTTTGTCTTTCGTCACGTGACAAAATTATATCAATAGTATAAAGGCAAAATCATATTGTCTTCAGTATATTATTGTAAAATACTATGGACAGAGTTAATACTAAATTTTTCTTCGAGCCATTATTTTTTCGGAAAACATATTTATTTTTATTTGCAAAAGTTACATAATATAAAATAATATCCAAAATTAATTTGTTTCTAACTCGTATTTACAAAAAATATTTAATTCTACAATGTTCTTTTGTATCAGCTTCTAAAATGATATTTGGATATTATATTTCATGATTATGTTATGTTGCAATATATGTGTTATATTTGTAAATATGACAGAAATAAATGCGTTGAAAGTGTGGTTTACACCTAACAGTGTTCCACTTACTGCCCCCGGAGACTCCCTGATAACATACAAGACATATATACAGGGTGTTAAAATCCGATGAAACAATACTTTCACAGCAAATAGTATACTTGATGTAGAAGCCATCCACCAAGTCTGGGTTTTCTAGGCATAATATATCATAAGTTATAACTAATAAAAACTAGTATCAATTTTCTATTAGTAGGAGATTATTATAGTACAGAACTCTAAAATTGCGATCGGATGCGCCTGTGTGCGTGAAAATAGCATATAGATATAGCACGCTAAATGTAAGTCAGAGTAGGGTTGTCAAAAATAATCCAAAAAAATAATTTTTCAACTTTGTATGTGAAAATAAAGTAACTATCTCAGTTTCAAAAGTATGTGTATATGATTTGAAATGTGATATAGATTAAGCCCTTAAAGTATTGTTTCACCGGGCAACAACACCCTGTATATATGTGATAACATTCTGAGCCATGACAGATGTAGATTGACACAAAAATTTTTGAAGTTGATTTATATATATTTATTAATTTCACCTGTTGTAATTTAGTTAATTCTATGTTATTTGAAGTATAAATTGTCTCCTAATGTGATCGTTAATGACTTTTGTTGTGAAAGTAAAAAAAATAAATAAAAAAGTATATTACAAGTTTTACTTATACTTGAATTATATTTCAACGTGATATTTGGGATACATGCGCTTTGCACTATAAAAATAATTTCGGGTTACTTTAAAGAATTTGTTGATATTGTATAGATATAACATAAGGATACACCTAATTTAAAATATGAGTTACATTTAACAAATGGGTAAAACTGATAGTTTGAGTTATAGTCAGATTTATTGTTCGCCTAATATCTAGATACACGTAGGTTGGAATTATTTTTAATTTGTTAGAAAATATAAATTTTGAAAAAAAAAACAAAAAAATCTGTTTCATTTAAAATTTAATTAACTGTATTTTTTTTTCTTTTCTTCACTATAATGTTAGTATTCTTTTTAGTAAAATTAGCCTTTATTTATTAAATATTCGTTTGATTATATTTTACGTATCTTCTTAACTTTTAAGTTTCACTTTAAATGGAGGTTTTTTTAGTAACTTTATAAACATTACCTGAAAATGATATTTCTCAGAATGGCACAATTATTTTATGGTAAAAAACTATCAGTCTTTCCTTAAAATATTATTTACAACAACATTTGAATCTTATTCTACAATTGAATCGGTATTGTAACTCTTTACAAGGGATGATATGAAATGAACCATATTTATTATGTTTAATTCTACATCACAATTTTAAGCCTACATTACTTTCTAAGCACTTTAATACATCTTTTCAATGTTTAATTACTACTTGTCTTATGTCTTTATGGTATTGGTTTTAGCACAATTATCCTTGGCACTATGATATGTCGAGATGTCCAAATCTTTGTCAGCTGCTAAACGCCAAACTGAAGAGGAGTGTAAATAAAATTCCTTGTGAACTATTTGAACCGGAAGATTGCGTCGACTCGTAATCTACGTGTTAACAAAAGAATAACAATCAGTTCGAGAACAATAAACATTCCTTCATTCAGGGAAATTATTAGTGATTGTTATTACAGACTCACCGACATCTTTCCATTCTTCCACCTCATAATCCCCGATTACTCTATTCTCGGCAGAGCCGTCTCGCCATCGATTTTTATGTTTACCTGATGAAAACAAGGAACATAAGATAAAAATGTCTTCGTTGTAAGAAAAGCGACGCGGAAAATGATTGCGTCATAAAATTTTCTTACATCCCGCTAAGGGCCCACGAAAGTGGGCTTTCAAGTGTGATCGAAACATATGGCCTCATAAAGAATATAAAGAAATCCCAAATCTATAACAATAAGGAGGTATATTCGAAGTCAAAGCGCAAACAAAATCGTTTTTCCCACAATAATATTACTAACGACCCAATTGTACGGAAGCATTGGGTCGCGGCGGCAAAACCAATAAATACAAAATCCACCATCGACCTTTTCAGTGAGGCTGCCTCCAGGAGAGCACGGCAAATGTATAAAAGGCACGTGGCTGGCTCTACGGAACTTTCAACCGCCTGCTATTGAATTTATAATACAACTTCAGTTAGGTGCCAAAACTGATTCGATTTACTGAAATACCCGATACGAAACTACGGCAGGTTACTATTACTTGGAATCAAATTAAATGTTTCTCGGAAATATTTATTCGATTATGAAGGAATTAACGAATGTTCGGAAATCATTGCGGAATAATTCGAGCAATCTGAAAACGCTAAATTAATATAATTAAATGAATATGAATGAAATAAGGAAATCATGTAGATATTTACCTTTTCTTTTAGGTGGAAGTGTGGGTATGTAGTGGATAGTCGTACTCGTAGTTGAAGGTGCCGCGATTTCTACAAAATTGTCATCAATATTAAAATTGTATTACAGGAAAACAATAAAAATGTAAGTGAAGAATCACTGACAATCATTCCAGGAAAAATATGTTCAATAAAATATTATTATGTTGAATTAAACTACGTATAAGCGTATTATTGCGGATATATAGGTACCGTCAAGTCGAATAAGGCCATCTGTCTCTCCAAGGGAATTCTTAGCAACGCAGCGATACGAAGAAAAATCTCTCGAAGATACTTTTCGTATAGTCAATTTCATTTTCCGACTGTATCCGTCGTCGCTCAACGATGTTATATATTTATTTCCTGTAAACAATTACGTGTATTCATGTTCTAGTACAGATTTATGGGACTAGAACTATTTTCTTCGTCATTACACGCATTGAGATCTTTAGTAAAACACTAAAACTATCTTGGAATTGTAGCCTGTACTTTCTTTATCTGTGAATGTAAATCTAACGTACAAAATAACTAATCGTGAAAACGATAGTTACAGAGATTAAGTCGATCGAAGAGATTAAGAAACTCTATTTATTTTGAAATAATTGGTATTAAAGAAGTTAAAATAAAAAAATAACAAATATAATAAAATATTTATTAAAATATTCTATACGTGTTTACATGTTGTGTTATCATTACAACTAAAAAATGTTTTTAGGCTATGAATATATCGCCAATTTTCGAAACAAAAATCTTATTAACTTGTAATACCATCTGCGCGTTTGTTAGTTGAAATATATATTTTAGATGATTTCATTGTTTCGTATTACAAGAACAAATTGTTATTCGTAATAACACAAGATTTCTCTAGAAAAAACTACAAATAGGAGTACAATCTTACGAATATTTGTGATGAATAGGACGTCGCGAGGACAAAAGAGTCAAAAACAAATCCCTCGATTTATATCTTGTATGATAAGGACGTGCGTTCCGAAACAAAGAGATGATAAGCTAAAGGTCGTGCTAACTTATGCGCACTTGTAATTGTATCATTGTGAGAGTCTGTTCGTTCTATGTCGTTTGTGAAATATCTTTTATAACGGCCTCGTTAAGGACAGGCAGAGTAGGTTATTATAAAATCAAATACTGTTTCTAGTTTGCATAAAACACATTAATAAAATGAGTGTGCACTATTTTACAAAATCCTTTATCAACATCATAAAACATTATTTTCTGTTGTTTAATCCAAAACTTTTGACAACTTCACCACTTGAAGTGTTTAGATGTAGATTCTTCGCATCTTTAGTTTCCTATTTTGTTTCATGTAACTTAAAAAGATTCAGAAAGTAGATAAAATTAAAATTCTTACCTGATATAATCATGTCTCCTCGATCGGTAGTCCAATAATTTATAGAAGAAGGATATGCTTCTGTGTGGCACTCTAACGTTACATCTTGACCGATGTAAGCTCCTTCCAATTGGTTCGGGATTGAGAGCATTGGTGGAACTACGGAATTTATAATAATAAAAATATTTGTATCATATTTTAAAAAGTTATTATTTTTTGTTGAAAACTAATGCTGCAAGATTGAAGGACATACATACATAAGAGATGAGGGAGATGACGATGATTATCCTTACATTAAGTTGTCATAAAAAAATGTATGCGACGTAGCAAATAAAGAAAACATGGGGTGAGAATAGTGAAAATAGAACAGTCACGTTTTAGTGTGACCTCTCCCTAATATAACGAGGATTGTTTCAATTACTCATAGATTTTTTCAGACTATCTTTAGATGTTGTAGAGCATGCTATTTTTATTTTACATTATGCCAGAAGGTGACTATATCCGTGGATAATGTCAAAAGGTTTTTATTATTATAGCTATAATAAATGGTTTATATCATTTATTATTTAAGTTGAAAAGTAAGTTGTGTTTCAGAATTCGTGTGAGTTGTAGTAAAAGTTCAAACAATGGACTATTAGAAAGTACCACGCACGCACTGGTACGTAGTTCGCACGCAAAAGTAACCATAAAATATATTCATACGCTTTGTTATATGTGATATATTATTACTTAACGTTATTTTACTTTTACATGGAGCACAATATAAACGCCTTTATCAAAGAACAGCTTTATGTGTGTATACGTTAGGAAACCTAACAGGTCCTTTTAGAACAGCGCGCTTAAAACGTTTTTCCTGAAAGGGTTATGCATGAGTAAAATAACAGAGACGCGAATCGAGAATAACACTGTCATAAAGATTTGTTTCCAGCCAGCAAAAGTAGAATGAAAACTGGCAGTAAAATTTATAAGGAAGTCGCATTGCTTAATCGAGTGAAAGTTACGTGAGCGTTTCACGTATCTCCTACGAAATGGAGAGGACTGTGAAGTCGCCGAGATACGGAATTTGAATTAGGGGTAGCCATCTCATTCGGCTCCGAAACGAAGACAGGCGGGCGGTGGGTACCAGGCGAAGCGGGAGAACAGATAGTATCGCCATTATCGCGTCCGAGCCGTATTCACGTCAGCATAATGCTCTAATTGGCCGCAATTACGGTCGATCCGGCGGATGGAGCCTTCGTCAGGTAGAAGCGCCCGTGTCCTCGTAAATACTCGTTAACGGCACCCATCCGAGAAAAATAATATTTTTCAACGTCGGCTCCCTTCTTAAGGAAAAGGATATCTGAAAATGTTCACTCAGCACGGGAAGAATTTCAAAATAGAGTTCTTTTTTGCGGTGATTGAGATTTTACAGAATGAAAAATGAAGTTCCACAAATATTTAATTTTGTAGCACTTTTAACAATGTTAATAATGACAAATTTTATCACTTAGTTCTTTAATTTCAACTCATATATATTTAGAATATTATTTTGTAAATATGAAATGTCTATTTTTGTCGGGACTAGAGCTATTTCTTCCAGGATCTACTAAACAATATATTTACGTAGGTGTCCTGTTGTATTTCGATCTTGAGCATTAGGGACCACGGTGTGACATTAACAGATTGTTATTTAATAAGGTTCGAAGTTTCAAACCTTCAGAATCTAATTTAACAATTTCGACGTCACAAGTTCCTACATCGATAATTTGATTTAAAGTTTTCTTTGAATTTAACCTTAGTAATCAATGTTGTTTACAAATTAAATGTGGATTTCATTTTTTACAAAGACTTTTCAGCCAATGACTTTTAAACAATTTTTTATTAGTTTTTATTCTTCAACATCAACTGAGAGAACTGTTATTCCACTCTTCTAAGTACTTAATTTCAATCTTTTTACTAACATTGATTAAACATAGCAAAATTGTAATTATTTTGTTAATTATTCCTCGTCTAACATTTGAACAAGATGATCAAATAATAACAATGACTACTGTTGTAATTAAGATATTATTCATGCTACACCTTTTCATAATCGGTCTGAGTCGTCGGCACAACAAACAGTGTAACTTGAATCACGATTTGTACTTTAACGGCAAACTTATCATCCTCATCATCATCAGCCTGTAGACGTCCACTGCTGGACATAGGCCTCCCCCAAACCTCGCCACATCGATCGGTCCTGCGCTGTCCGCATCCAGCCACTTCCCGCGGTCCTGACCAGGTCATCGGTCCACCTTGTGGGAGGTCTGCCTACGCTGCGCCTACCAGTTTGTGGTCGCCACTCTAGAACTTTTCGGCCCCATCGGCCATCAGTTCTGCGCACAATGTGTCCTGCCCATTGCCACTTCAAAGATGCAATTCTTTGGGCAAACTTATAATAAAATTAAATCGCAGAAAACTTCGCATATTTGTCATCGCATGAGTCATAAAATACAACAGAAAAAGGCTCTTCTATGTAGTTTTCTTTATCTTATTTTTCTTCCCACTTGTTACATGAAAAG
This sequence comes from Trilocha varians, assembly GCA_030269945.2. Taxonomy (NCBI): domain Eukaryota; kingdom Metazoa; phylum Arthropoda; class Insecta; order Lepidoptera; family Bombycidae; genus Trilocha; species Trilocha varians. The sequence continues at coordinate 5,509,578 of AP028259.1, forward strand.
CTAAGTGTAAAGTTGAAGATATAAATTTACGACTTCCTACCGCCCCATGCAGCGATACTGAATAGGGAGAGCTACGTTCCTCGACACCCTACGATTAATATATTGCTCACCACATATCCCCGTTGAATTTTATCATTATTTACGCTGACGTTAAATTAAGCCTTGCGTTAATCGTGAACTATGTCGATGTTATCAGTAGCTGTTGCATGTGAACGATGTCGGTTGAAAACTTATTATGTGGTCAGTTTAATTTATTGCTACTATGATAACCTTTATAGTGTATTTAATTTTGTAAACTAAATTAAAGATAGCTAGTCTTTGCGTAATTTTCTTTTGTGTATAATCCAGCGTTGCCGAGAAAAGTTTAGCTAATAATAAATTATTTATCTATAATAGCACCTGTGAAACTGTAAATTGTATATATGTACCTGAATAATGAAATTAAAACTATATTTTTGCTAGCATTGCGTAGCCAAAACAGATTTTGTGTACTTAATAAAAGAAGTCAAACTAATGTACTTACTAGTGACTAAGTATCTTATTGTGCTAGTGTACTTACATTGTACCATTAGTACGACCCGTTTGCTAATCGAAGGAGGTACGCCGTTCGACGCTATGCAAAGATAAGCACCCATGTGAAGTCTTGAAACTTTTGATATAGTCAAGTTTTCCCCATCGACTACATTGACTGTAAATAAACACCTTGTTAGCACACATTATAGCTGACATCAGCTTAAAAATGATGTAAAATTTTAAATTTAGAACCCAATTTTATGAACTAAGTTTGTCATAAAAATTTCGCGCCGGTAACGAGCTCTGGGCATCCTTGTAACTGCTTCTAGTTTATTATTTTCCTACACAAGTTTAACTTATTTTGAGCAGATCCTGTTTATAGTATAAGTTTCTAAGTGGTAAAATATTTCCAATGTTATGACAGTTTTATTCAAAAGCTCTGTGTATAAATGTATTTCAATTTTTACTACAGATATAACCTTTGACATACCCCTTTCGATAATTTAGGACAATCGGCGTACTTCATAAACCTAAGAGGGCAAGGTTTAATTATTCTCAAGTCGTTTACAGGCATTGTCAGGCAAATATTTCTGCTATGCCATGATTGTTCAATTTAGTCGTATTGTACGAAACAATTGGTTTGAGTCGTCCTCGTTTCGAGTTCCCTTTCTCGAACATTGACTTCTAACGTTTTGACTTTTGTTGGATCACGATTAATCAAAATCAAGACTCGCCAAGTTAGAGAAACAATTATGCGTCTCTAATATAAATCAGCTGTTGAAGTAGTTCCGTCGAGGGCCTTTAACTAATTACAAACTATTTAGCAAATCTCCGTAACAAGAACTGGTTTATCAAGTGGAAGCACACGTATCATGAAAATTAACTTGATTATAAGTTTAGACGCTTTATTAAATTTATTATTTCTTAATACAATATATTTATTTTATTTTTTGTTTTTTTTCCATTCTTTGTCTTTTCATTTCATAAATTAAAATACGTACACTGTTCAAAAATTACCACTTTCATTTCTATTTATACTATTAAACCAGGTCTACAATATTAAAGGTATTTAAATAGAACGTTAATTGTTCTAGCTTTAGCTAAGAATACTAGCACCGACTAATTCCAAATGCCGGTGCAACTCTAATCCGTTCGCCACAATTCTGCTAAGTTTGAAAAGTTGAGGCCAGAAATACTTAAGCCTGACATTGTTGCTTGTTATTATAATGATAAATAGTATCATTATTTACCAGATTCTCCATTGCAATTAAATTCTTGACCATCTTCTCGTCGCCACATAACGTAAGGTTCAGGATAACCTGTCGCTCGACACACCATTGTAACGTTACTGCCTTCGCGCACCACCATATCCGTTGATGTCATGTTGTCAATGATCATTGGAGGAACTGTTTAAACGAAATAAGAAAAATAGATGCAAAAAAAAATAATTGTACAGCATTGTCTCATGTAACATTTATTTAAAAAAATGGGTCCTGAATCAATGTTTTGCATCAGATTTATTACAGAATTCTAAAAAAGAGCGTTTATGTATTTTAAAATCGTACCTACCTACAACTTGGAGGTAGCCTTTTCTAGAGCGCATAGGGTCGGTGTTTACTTGACACATGTACCAGCCTCGATCCACTTCTTGAACATTCTTAATGTGCAGGTACCACGATCGGTGGTCGTTGTAAGATAAACTAATTCGAGGGTTCTGTGTTATTATATTGTGATGGATACTAAGTATTGTTTGAGTGTCCACACGAACCCAGGCCACCTAAGGAAAATCATCCTTTCTGATAATGTTTCAGGGGTAATAGCAAGCTCATCTTTAATCAAATTTGTAGTTACCTACTGAAGTCTTGTGTCTCAGGAGAAATAAATGGGGAAATGCATTTAATAATGTATGCATAGCAGTGATTGCACATAGATGGTCTAAAATTTAGTGTTCTGTTTATGGCAAATAATTCAGATGTTTTACTGTATTTCTCAGTATGCATTTAGTTAAATGATGCATTGACTTTAATTTTTAGATTATTATATGCATATAAATCTAAAGTCCAATATTTCCTTAGTAAGTTTAGCTTAAAAGCGCGATAAATTGAAGCAAACACTAGTTTGTTAACCATCAGAAACATACTAAAATAAAAAACATTTCCGTTTTGAGTTCCAAAATCGAGCGAATTGAATTAATAAGCGTACTTTATCACTAATTTTAGTTGGGACATGAATAAATCTCTGTGTATAACACAGCAGCACTGTAATTTAGCTAACTAGTAGTCCTGCATGATTAATAACTGTGGAATCGTGCTTTCTGAGCAAAGTGATATTAAGTTGGCTTGTTAAAACTTTAGCTCGTGTGCCGCGCCGTACCAATGAAGTTGCATGAAGTTCCTTGCAACGTCGACCTGATAAAATTATGTTTGGTATTTGATTGATGACGTTGGATTTTTGAACTGTTTCATTGATTTTGTGATTATTTTACAAGTAGTGTTTAAAAACTTATTTAGTAATATAATAAAACTGAAATAAGTACATAAATAGAAGTTAGCCTTTTTATGAGTAGGAAATATAGTGCGCCAGAGGCTTTTTGCTTTGTAAAAAAAAAATCACTAAGTCATTTTACCAGTAAAGACATTATTGACAAGCTCACAAGGACGAAATATTTGGCACAGCATTACACATTTTGTACCCTAACAAACGAAGTTTTAAATAGCTATAAATTGTAATTAATTTGATAAAAGGTACTTAAGTATTTTAAAGCACATTTTGTTGATTATATAAAGATCACTTTGTTGTATATTTCAAGTTATTACCTTGTACCCTCGTAGGTCTTCAACGACGCAGGCGAGCAATGCATCTCTTCCCACCGTGACGGTTACATTGGGCACTGGCTCCACGAAACGAGGAAGCATGGATTCTGCAAGGAAGATTCTATGTAAAGAGGTTTTAATTAAAATTTTACTTTCTTTTTCTATTGTATAGATTTTGGATGAAAGAGATGAAGTAATCAGATTTTAATAATGAAATCGAACATTCATCATTTTGTAGATATTATGTTTTTGATGTGAATTATGAAATAAAATTATGCCAGAACTTTAAGTTTTAAGTTATCATTCCTGTTACATAATTTTTATTTTATAACAGAAATATAAATTATAATAATGGGAAGTACATTTAGGTGTATCTGCATTTTCATGTTTTTCGTCTTCTTTAGAAAACGTATTAGGTGCTTTTTTGTACTGTATAAACATTTTGAGTTCAAGTATAAAAATCAAACCATTTCAAATAATGATGCCATTGACCACGAAATTCATAAATCGAAAATTGTAAAACGAAAATAACGAACTCGATTTCTAAAAGTGTTTCCATTCATATTTATAAGTCGCGAACCGTAAAAAAGATTATAAAGAATTCTTTAGACACCTTTTTGACTGGATTGAGTGCGTGTCTGAAGTGATATTGATTCAGTTTAGTTCATTTTCATGTACAAAATACCGTGTACGCGTCAATAAATCAATCACTGACATAATAGAATCAAACGCGTGATCCTTTCGTCTGGCATCGTCTTGTATGAATACATTTTCCCGAAGAACGTGAATGAGGCATGTGAAATTTTGTACAGGTAGATGAGCAATCCATCAAACCAGACATAAAATCTGTACCGCGTTCATTCGAACGACGTCTAGGCTGCCGTCAAAAGAGAAAACTTTATTCAATCATCTATAAATCATGGCTTTCTGAAAGGCATTATACACATATTTTGTAGAAATAATACGTTTTATAGGTATTTATGTCAGACGTGTTCAGATATAAATGCGTATGTATTTATGTTTAGACTGATATTAGATAGGTAGGTTTGCTAAAAACACTAATGCAGTGCTAGAGGCTCAAATTGATTATCAATAAAATTACACACTTATTATATAAGTGTGCACTGTACATCGCTGGTTAATATTCTCAATACGCTTTTCTCTAGTTCTTTTGTATGTAGGGATGTCACATATCAGTTAATAGATACATAACACTCTTAATAAGCAATATAATACACTAACTAATCATGTCCTTATAAGTTTTAAATAGCATTGTTGTTTCCTTAAATAAATAAATAACTATCATTCAAAGATTTACACTTTTTTTTCCGTACATTACTTTTACAACCACGAAAACAGCCCACAATGTTTTATGTTCGGTCCCTTTAACAATTCACTAACTATTCAAACGTTGACCGTAAAATTACGTTATTTACCCAAAACAAGAAAAGAAAAGACCGGCGGATTTCATTATACTTGATTCAATTTCGTTGTTTCACGATTATAAGATATAACTGGAGTTCACCGCGGGAATACAATTTTATTATATGAGCGAAAGAAGTCGTAAAAGCGTATTCGAAGGGTTGTTATGTGCCGTTTATGAAAAAGTCAATGATACGTCGTATGTTTTCGAAATTGAAAACGTTATAGGATGTTTACTTGAGTTTTGGAATATGAACATTTTTTATTTACAATATTCAGAACCTTCTCTTTTTATACAATTTTTAATACAGTTTTACAGCGTTAGGTACTTTCAGCATATTTTAATTTTATACAAGGCTTTTGAACGTATTAGTTAGTGAACCTGAAAGAGCTCATTTTCGTAGAATTCCAACGACTTAATTGTGTCTCTGAACTTTTAAGTGTCATCTTAAAATGCCTTGACCTTACGTTAGGTTCTATCCCGAGTATTTTTTTAGAAAAAGGTTTAGAACGATTACCTTAATGTATCTAATGGATTAGATTACGCAAAAATAAATTGGACTTTTAAGAGTTTATTAAATAACAGACATCACCGATTTAGGTTAATATTTAAATATTTTATGAGATGATAACCCTATGAATTGGAATACGACAGTGTCTTGGTAGAAACATAGGGCTCATTGGGCGCAGACGACTTAACAGTATAATTTAGTGTTAAACATTGTTTTGTAATATTGGCATTAATTGATAATGATAAATAGTAGATATTGAGTGTGGTTGATAGAAGCGGTAACTATAATGAGATTTGATATTGTAGTGCGTTCAGCAATGGGCGTTTGCAGGTTATATTATGCTTATGAAGAAGTATCACTACACACTTTTTCTTTTCACTCCCTGCTTCAAAAGAAAAGCACTTTAATACTATCGCAGACTTATTACTTCTCAATCAATTCGATTAACTCAACTAACTGAACCGATTCATTGGATTACCTTGAATGAAAATTATATCTATCTATCAAATTTTCCTCAATCATTTTACTGAATTAACTTGTTTCTTAATAAATGTGATTTTGAGAGGTTTTGTATGTTATGAGTACACATTTTTCTACTGTATTATAAAACAATAGGTAACATCTATGGAAAAAAAAAACTTTCTCGTGATTCTTAAAAAATAAAAGTATACGAAACTTTACAATATAAAGTGGGTGTCGGTTAACAACAATAATAATCTTATACATGATCAGAAATTTGCCAGATATATTGTTTTCAAAATGAATATTGGAGTTGCTTTCAATCATAGTTCTAAAATCTCTCATAAATCTACAATAATAATGACAAACAAACTAAAACATTATCATTTTACAAACGATAAAAGTTTCGAAAGATTTTCAATAATTGTAACAATATTTAGCCTAAATAACCTGAAACACGGAAAAATAACCGTGAATGATTGATGAACGAGTACGCGAATAGAACAAATCCATCGTATGGCCATCAATCTTGGTGTATAACGGTATGGGCTCACCCTGCGAACGACGTCTCCGTTTCTAATGAAAGAAGAGCTTACTGAGCACGTATAAACAATCGGAAAATGTTGTTTCTAATATCCGTGCGAGATAGATGGTCCGTGAAATGTGTTCCTACAGCGAGATAAACTATTGATTGCGTGTTATATTACGTCTTCTCCTTTCAGAACATCAAAACGCGATGGACATTTCGTATAATTTTATGACGAGAATTTTCCATGATGATGTACAAACAAGATCGATATTTCGATAAATCAAACTCATAATTTTAAAAATATGACAACTGTTGTATGAAAAAAGAGAGACGGAGAATAAAGTTTTATTATGAGTTTTATTTGAGAAACTATCTAAAATCCAAACGCCGTAAAGTAGCTACAATCATAGTATTATCGATTTTGTAATCAGACGATTGTAATTCGATTCCTGAAAACACAACACCCACCTCTGTGAAAGTGTTCATTACTCCATACATCGTCATTGTATACCGAATAATATTTATAAAACACTTAGTTTGGACTTTGCGGTGATTTATATAAATTATTTAATAATTAGTTGTAAGGAGTTAATAATAGAGTGAGCGTTGATGAGACGAGCAGATTACCCGGCCACTTGAAATATGATTACGGGCGCCCGTCACGGCGTAAGTGTTTACGGATGCACGTGACGGGTCGCGGTGGCCACCCCGAGACCTCGTTCACTGCCGCGTATTTACCTAATTGGTACGGTACGTTGTGACAAAAGTCCGTGTGGGCAACCGGGTAAATTAGATTCGTTGCCCGCCCGCCGTCGACGGGAAGGCTGCGCGTTCCCTAACTTACCTCTTTCGCTGTAAATTGACTTTCGCCCGGTGGCGCTAGTATCGCTCTCTCGTCCCAAATCTTGTGCGGTGTTAGCAAGTGTTTGTGAGTGTGTGTGTGAGTGCCGGTGTTGAGTGCGGTTCCTGTTCGCGGGTGTGTTTTGGTGGAATTTTTCCACCAGTTCTTCGCCTGCGAGTGGGTCCTGTTGCCCTGCGCCGCATGTCAAAGTGTCATGTCAAAGGTCTCGATCAGGGGACTCCCGGCCGACACCGATCCGGCGGAGATCGTGGCAGAGCTCGTGGCGTTGGGGTTCCCGGCCACGTATGCCAAACTCATCCCTGCGAGACGTGGTCGGGGAGGCGGAGTTTTCTTCGCCAAACTCGACCACCTCTCAAAGGAAGACCTTGCCCGGCTTTACAAGGTGGAGGAACTCCTCTGCCTTCCGGGTGTGGTGGTTGGTGCCTGGAGGTCGGTCGGAGGTCCTGCGCAGTGTCATCGCTGCCAGGCCTTCGGACACTCCTCAACTAACTGCCACAGAGCGGTCCGCTGCGTGCGTTGTGCGGGTGCACACATAGTAGCGGACTGCCCAAGGTCGAGAGAGGAGACCCCTACCTGCGCCAACTGCGGCGGGGCGCACGCGGCTAGCAGCCGCCAGTGCTCTGCCTACCGCAGGAAGGCAAGGGCTATGGGGATCCCTCCTCCGGCGTCTGCGCCGGTGGCACCGCGTGCCGGGGGCCCCCAAAGCGCACCCACCAACCTCCCCAGGTCGCAGAGACCTAGTGTCCCTGTGACAACCGCACCAGGGAAGGGCAAGGGCAAGGGGAAGACTTCCCGCCCCCCCCCCCTCCCACCACTACTTCGGCTCCTGCCCAGACCGTTACGGTCGAGGCCAGGGCTTCGGCCCCCAATTTAATGGCGGAGGCCAATCAGCCTCCAAGACCCGCATCAACCGTCGCTTCTTCTTCTTCCTCTAAGAAGAAGAAGAAGAAGAAAAAGAAGAAGAAGAAGGCTCCAACATCAGTGCCCCAAATTCCTGCCGGCCCTGCGTCCTCGGAGGCGGCACAGCCGCCTCGGGGCCCGGATGTGGCCACTCCCTCAGCCCAAGAAGCTGAGGGAACCAGGTCAAAGAAAAAAACAAAAAAAAAAGAAGAAGAAGGTGCCCTCTGGGGACTCGGCCTTGGTGGCAGCACCAGCTCCGGGCTCCGAGCCCGGCCCTCAAGCTACAATCCCTATGGACGTAGTAGAGGAGGAGCCGACTCCCAGCAGGGTGGCACCTTCCACGGCTGTGGCAAGTGGCGGCCAGCTACCTGCCTTGGCCCCGACCGGACTTGCGTCAGTTATCCCGCTGGTAGGGGGCTTACCTCTGCCACCTCCCCTTCCACGGCGCCAGCGGCGCGGTGAGCAGACGCCCTCCGAGGCGACTGTTTTCGCCGCAATGCTGCTGGAGTCGTGGAACAGATTGTCCCTGGTAGTGACTTCGGTCCTCCAGGACATAGCCTCCGGATCCAGCCCGGGGGACGCAATCTGGTCGGGGCTACTCCAGTTTTACCGGGGTTCCAGTGATGGATCACAAATTTAGGATCATTTACTGGAATCCCGGCGGGATCAAATCTCATAGGCAGGAGCTGGTCGTTCTCCTCCAGGAGTATCGACCTCATGTCGTGCTCCTGGGGGAGACCAAGTTGTCCCCTCGGGACAGATTCGCCATCCCCAATTATCATGCGTACCGTCGCGACGATATCTCCCCGTCCTCTGGGCGTCCGTTCAGGGGCACTGCGGCGCTCGTTCGGAGAGACGTCGTGCATGATGAGTTGGAGAGGCTTCCCTTCACCCAGATCAATACGGTCGGGGTGAGGGTGAGCGTCCCGGAGGGCGATATGAGGATTTACGCCTCCTACCGCCCTCCGGAGGGTGGAATGATCTGTCTCGAGGATCTACGTCGAGTCCTGGAGTACGACCGGTGCCCCGTGGTGGTGGTCGGGGACCTCAACGCGAAACATACCGCGTGGGGGTCCCGACTGATCAGTGTCGCGGGGCGCCGGTTGTGTCGCGATGCCGATGAAGGGGGTTATTGTGTGGTCGGCCCCAATGAACCAACACACGTTCCGGTACAAGCGGGCCATAGGCCCGATGTACTGGACGTGTGCGTTCACAAGGGGCTACAGCACCCTCTTAGTATAGAGTCGCTGTACGACATGAGCACCGTGCACCTTCCGGTGCTGGTCACACTGGATGTGAGCGGTGCTCGTGTCGAGGCCACCCCCCGGAGGCTTAGGGTCGACTGGGAGGCCTTTAAGGGTCTCCTGGCCGACCAATCGCAGCTCCAGGACGAGCACTTTATGACCGACCCGATCGCTCCCGGTGTTGTCGATGAGGCGGCCGACCGTCTCATCGGCTCCATTAAGGGAGCGATCGCCAATTCGACGACCGTGGTGCCCAGCGGCGGGCCCAACTTGGGCCTCCCGGCGCGCCTCCAGGCGCTTATTCGCCGTAAGAGGTCGCTGAGGAGGCTCTGGGCGACAACCCGTTGTCCCAGAATCAAGCGCGAGCTGAACAGGCTGGAGGAGAGCCTGTCGGCACAGGTCAAGTCCTTCCGGGGCTATGCCTGGGAGGACAGGATCGAGCGATGCAGGGAGGACTTTACTGCCACCTCCCTGCACAGGCTCTGCCGACAGCTCTCCAGCCGGCGTCCCCCAGTTTGTCCACTCGTGGACGAACAGGGGAACCGGTGCTTCTCGGCTCAGGCTCGTGCTGAGATTCTGGCTGCCTCGCTGGAGAGGCAGTTCACACCCAACGACCCTGCATCTTCGGAGGCGGCATTCCATCAGGCGGTGTACGAGAGCGCGAAGGAGGTTATGGCCTCCCCGGTGCCACCCTTGGGCGATGATGCCATCATCACGCCCAAGGAGATACGAGAGACAATAAAAGCACTCAACAAGCGCAAGGCACCGGGTGAGGACGATATCCCCCCCCTTGCCTTGGAGCATTTGCCGGGAGTAGCCGTGTCAGCTATGGCACGGCTATTCAACGGCATCCTGGCCACCGGTCACTTCCCGGGGACTTGGAAATTGGGCAAGGTCATAGCCCTGCCCAAGCCCGGCAAGGACAGGCGTAAGCCTTCCAGTTACAGGCCAATTACGTTGTTGTCGCACGTGGGCAAGTTGTTCGAGCGGCTGCTCCTGAGGAGAATGTCGCCGCACGTTCCCCTCAGACCCGAACAATTCGGGTTTCGAGCAGGCCACTCGACGACTCTGCAGTTGGCTCGGATCCTGCACTACTTGGCGGACTGTCGCAACTCGGGCCAGTTCACGGTCGGAGTATTTCTCGACATCGAGAAAGCCTTCGATCGGGTCTGGCACGAGGGGCTGGTCCACAAGTTGCGGGGGACGGGCCTTCCGCTAGCCTACGTGCGACTCATCGGGTCGTACCTGGAGGGCCGCTCCTTCTTTGTCGCGGTCGAGGGCCAAAGATCGTCGGTGCGCCCGATCTCGGCCGGAGTCCCGCAGGGAAGTGTCCTATCTCCACTTCTCTACGCTCTCTACACCGATGATATTCCCACGCTTGAGGGCGCCTCCGCGAGTGGGAATCTGACGTAACGTTGGCGCTGTTTGCCGACGACAGCGCTTACTTTGCGTCTTCGCACCTCCTCAATGCCGCCTTTGTACGAATGCAAAGGGTGTTGGATGTCCTGCCTCAGTGGTTGGATCGTTGGAGGACGGCGGTCAATGTGGGGAAAACGACCGCGGTCCTCTTCGGTCCGGCCTGCAACACGGCCGTCAAGAGGAAGCTCAGCCTCCGCGGAATCGAGCTCGGGCTTCGGTCTCACGCCAGGTACCTGGGTGTCGACGTCGATCGCAGGCTGACCATGGTCAGACACGTCAACCGTTTGGTTGGTCTGGCCAGGTCGGCCAGCTTTTTGCTGCGACCGATCCTCGCATCCAGATTGCCGGTGAGAACGAAGCTCGCAGTCTATAAGACGTACGTTCGTTCCCGCTTGACATACGCAGCGGGGGCCTGGTACCAACTCCTCTCGCCTCCACAGCGGGAGAGGCTCCAGGTCCGCCAAAATGTGGCCCTCCGAACTATTGTCGGAGCAGGCATCTACGTCAGAAATGACGTGATAGCCCGGGACCTGGAGGTGGAATCGATCGAGGAATTCGTCCGGAGGCTCGCTCGAAATATGTTCGAGAGAGCCGACCGGGGGCCTCACGACCACCTCCACGGAATAGCTCCGCTGCACGCTCGGCCGCCTGACGGACGAGCGCTGCCGCGCGAGCTGTTAAGTCCCCCGACGTAGTTCGGAGCGTAAGTCGGCCAGCATGCGAGTCGCGGGAAGGAACTTACGAGTGCCCCCCCGCGGTGCTGGCTTCCTATGTTATCGCGGTTTTACCCCACCCCCCCCTCAGGGGTTAGTTCCCCCTCAGGGACCCCCCACATAAAAGTGGGGCTTTCTCCTATTCTTTTTTCGGTTTGAGGAGGTGGGTCTGCCTGCCCCCTCCTCACTTCCCCTCCTTATGAGGGCAAGTTCACCAGCCCCCTCTTAAAGGGTGGCTCTCTAGGTCCCCCTCAGGGACCCCTTCCAATGAAGGGACTCTCCAAGGGGGTTTTTAGTTTTTAGTTTTAATTTTAGTTTAAGAAACCTTAGATTTAGGCGTACCCGCCTATGTCCGTGAGCTGGCGCGGCTCCCTCGTTCTCTTCTTCACTTTTACCTATATCTATACTTACTTTGTTCTCTTCCTTTTCTACTCCACAAGGAGGGAACTGGGACCGACGCCCCCCGGGAACGGGACGGGGGATACTTTGATCCCACCCTCTCGTTCCTAAACGGTCCCAGTTCCCTCATACTGTATCTTTTCTATTTATTTCTTTTTATTTTTTTTCACTCTTAATTCTATTTGTATATAGCTGATTCCTTTTGTTGATGTTGTGTTGTTTGTTTGTTTGTTTTATAGTTGTGTAGTTTGTAAATTAATGGTATATATATATTGTAAATTTATAGGAAAAAAAAAAAAAAAAAAAAAAACACACACAAAACCAATTAAAACCAAATAAAAAAAATATACAAAATGAAAAAAAAAAAAAAAAAAAAAAAAAAAAAATTGTACATATAATTAAGTCCCTTCAAGAGGGAAGAAGAAAGAAGAGGGGAAGACGTCGCGCCGGCCAGCGTCCATGGCCGGGTAAAACGGCATTTGTCAATGCCTGAATGTTGTAGCCGTGTAATCGGTTTGTCTGCTACTGGCTTTCGGCGGCTAAAGGGCTTGCACCTGATTACCCCCGCCTCGTAAGGCGGGGTGTCTGGCCTGGGCAGCGGGGGACATCCCCAAGGCCCTAAAACCGTGCCCCTCTCCGAGAGGCACGACGACCCGCTTCATCAAATTGACTTTCGTATAATTGAAAGAGTTGCTTTTAATTTCATATTTCGTTGACTCGGTTACTAGGTAAACTTTATTTGTTTTATTATAAATTGGAAAGGTAGGTATTATCTATGTGTACCTATTATATATTTTAGACTACATGATTGTGATTTCTGTAGTCGTAATTAATAAAGTGTGTATTTTTAATAAATATTTTTTAAAGTTCATTTATTTTTCCTATTGTTTACCATGATATTATGTAGTAATAGATTAATTACTACGTAAAAACTCGATTATTATGTTAAAGTTTGCTATTAGATATTGTCGATAAATATAAGCTTCAAAGTAATAAAATATTCGATGGACAATTCCAACTGTCGAGTCTCATTCTGACTCGATGTAGCCGTAGGTATTCATGAGTATCGATTTTATGCAAAATGCAACAAGATTCACTTGAACACGTCGACTGCACTACATATCGTATGGAGCCACCTATCCCACAATTACACTGGCATGTGTGCATGTAAATGGATGCGCAGAGGATGTGGAATTGAAATGTGAGGTCTTATTTGGTGTTATTGAGACGATCGGATTCGAATACAAACATCGAACACTGCAAGCTCAGACTATGTGGCTAGAAGTGTGTAGGTACTATACGAAGCCGATAAAGTCAATTTAACTCGGGTTTCGATTACTCCTTCTGTTTACTATCAGTTGCGCGTAAGTAATTTCAGTTTCGCTGTTTCCATTGTGTAATTTGAGTACACAATCAACCGATGCAAATTACCTCTAGTTATCTAATCCAAAGTTGCCAGATAGATTACGAGAGCGTCTCTAATCCCGAAAGAGACGCGAATTTGCGTTACAAGTTGGCTCGAGTGGATCATTTATTGCAAGTCTAATGTCGTTTGCATCTCATATCGTTTAAAATTTAAATTAAACCATTTACAAAATGCGGTTGCTTGTACAGCAATTATTAAATCTTACATGTACAGCAACAATTCCGAGATTCTTCTGGCGATTAATAAGGCAGTAAAGTGTTGAATTACGTTTTAATTACTTTTACTTACCTCATCCTTGTTAATTACGTGGAGCTCCAATTAATATCCTACACATTTTGATGAACATTATAACATGTGTTGGTTTAACAAGATTTCAACTAACGCTGCAGTTAGGTGTTTGTTCAGGCTAAAGACAACATATTAAATTATTAGGTTCAGTTGATAAAGATACAAGATTTGATGTATTGTGTATATAATGTACGCTATTTTGTGCAGGATAGTTATTTCAGTTTTGCTTAACTTTAAATTGCTACCGTTGCTTTTTCATTACTGATGACGTCACAACTCACAGCCAGATAGTGGAGCGGAAGAAAAATTTCAAATGACGCATATCGAATTTATTCATAGGCATGCAACATTGTAACCTTAGTTTCAGGTTGATGTAGCGAGACGGAAGTGAATTAATGGTGCCCCGTCGAGATCCTGAACTTTGTAGTTTTATGACATTGGTAGATGTGTAGCTTCATTGTTAGGTAGGTAGGGCAAATTAACTGTAGCTATTGTATCGAAATACAATAATGAACACATCATATGTTTTTTTGATAGTAGTAAGTATATAGGAAACATAATTAACAGAGAGCTAAGATAGTACGAAAATGCTTCCGAAGTCATAATCTCATAATCAAAATTTGATATTCAAAATAGTTTGAAGTACTTTAGATTAGAAGTCTATTTATTTCTATATTATAATATTACAGTGAAATATGATTGGGAAATGATTTAGCGATTATACCTTATTGTTTGTGAAATAAACCGGCAAATTACATGTCTACCGTTGTAAATCAATACAACCGAATCAGAAAGCAATGTAGCGAAAGAATACTGAGTTCATATGAAGGTTATAAAAATATCTGGAGGACAGGTTGGCGTTATATTGCCGCTATAAATCAGAGTTTTGGTGACAGTGTAGCGTGGCGTGCCGTGACGATGGCGAGTGTGACGCGTCGGTGGTGCCACTTCGTGTCTCGCACTAAACCATGCATAAATATCACTTCGGCATGACACCCGGCTAAATGACATGAAACCACTTTCAATACGATTCGGTCTGCATTAATTGAGTCATTTTGAATGGAATAATGGTAAATGAGTGGACATCCCACGCTCCGTTGAAACGCTTTGATCGTTTGTTTAATTATGTTTGTTTTTCGAATGTGTTCTGATAATTAAATTTTGTGTCATAGGTTATACTGGAAACTGATACTAACAATTATAATTTTAGTATTTTCGTAAATATATGTTCTATCTCTAAATTAATTGCAAACGAAAATGTTTTGGTTCAATGGAACTTAACTACAGACCTTGTTAGCAAATGTTATACAGTTATTTTGTAGATTCGCTCTGGAAGGGTCAGAAATGTGTTTTGTGCTTAGCCTTGTGTATTTTCTGAATAATAATACTACTATCAACTTTATGTTCTAATGACGATAGACTTATATAATAAACATTATATCATAGTAATAGAAGATATACAAAAAAATCAAAACGTCCATCTAAGATCCTGTTTACCGCTAAGTAAACAATGATGATGTCAATTTCAGAAGCGGGTCGTACCGCGTACGTGACAACAAAGTTATCATAAAACCAAGGAAATTTTGTTGTATGTAGTTACGAAGAGAGTGGCATAAAATGTGTTACAATATATTTACGAAATGAATATTAGTAGGTATATTTCTTAGGAAAATAAGGAAAAATTAAATTATTCTTTAAATTAATCGAATTTGAAAAAAATCCATTAACATGAGCTATTAATAATATCGCTCTGTAATAATCATTCTAAGTTTGTTTATGTTAATCGAAAACTATACACAAGTTTCCAGAAACTTCGAATACTCAATTAGTTGTACATTTTCCTTCTGAGAATAGCCTAATCCGTTACGCGGAATGAAACTTGTTTATTTCGAATCTGAAAACCTTATAAAAATATTTATTTGATAAAATTTTACTTATGCAGGTAAAGCATACTTTACAATAAATTTAATTTAACAATTGTTAAAATAGCCTCATTTCGTTTCCCAGAAACACGCAACTGAATATTTGTTTGAGTAATAAAACAATTTTCAATGCAATTAGGCTTTCATTAAT
The DNA here is from genome assembly GCA_030269945.2 of Trilocha varians. Classification (NCBI taxonomy): domain Eukaryota; kingdom Metazoa; phylum Arthropoda; class Insecta; order Lepidoptera; family Bombycidae; genus Trilocha; species Trilocha varians. The sequence continues at coordinate 5,525,150 of AP028259.1, forward strand.
TGAGTCATTTACGGAATGAAGCATTGGTAAACGTGTTGTTTTTAATTCATATAGGAAAATGAGCTTGTTTAAAGTTTACAAGCTACACGCCTTAAATATATTTTAACTCAGCGTCCTACTTAGAACGACAATTAAACAATTGACTTCTACTGACTTACCGCAATGATATTAATAACGACTTCGAGAAACTTTATGTGGACATTCGAAACCATAATAATGTTTGTAAAATATAAGCGTAATTTCATGATTTTCATATAAATCAAGAATTTTAAATATTCACTAATCACTCACTAATAAATTTAAAATATAAGATATCTACAATCGTAAAGTTTTATAGGTTTTATAAACTGGCTCAAAATCAGCAGAGACAAAGCCACTTTCGTGACCGAACTCCATACGACGGTGCAACAAAGTCGTAAATAAAATGATATTGTCGCGCGGAAACCGCACATCGAAAAACCGGGGGACGTCGCGTGAAATGCTGCCGGTGCCGGTATCACCGTAGACGTATGGAATTATGGGCGGACGCTCCGCACATGCCAAACTATGTACTAGAATGTTCTAGAATGTTCTAGAATGCCATGTTGACTGGAGTTGTCATGATCATAATTTTAGTTCTCATACAAAATATAATGTCTCAGACGTAACGAAAACCTTTGTTTTGATTTTTTTTTTCTTTTCAAAATCTATTTTAAATATAACAAACAAACTGACAGTAGTGTTAGTTAGTTTGAGATTCAAATGGGCCATTTGAATCTCAATCTATATTGCAGCACAAATTGAACTAATTGCAAATGTTTCAAAAAGATGAATTTGTAAAAACAAACTAGAAATAAACTATATTATTACTAGTTTTTATTTATTACCTACTATCAGCAAAGGAGTAGGTACTAGAAATAAAATGGCGATAATCATCACGCTTAAAAGTCTAGAAAAATCGTCAGAGACGCGAGTGAGAAAAATCGACAGATGATCCGCGGATCATCCGCGGACGGATCCGTCGAACTAATCTCTCGGATTTGCCCGCGGATCGATCCGCACGTGTAAATGTGCCAAAAGACTCTTGAGTTGCAAACACAATGTGCGTCACATCAAAAACAACCGCCTAAAGTGACTGCTTATTGCGGATAAGTTTTGGGTTCGTTATGCGAAAACTTATTTCTTTATACATATTTTCATTAAGTTCATATTCTCAATTTTTATTAAAAATATTCGTTTCATATTTATTTCAAAACGCATTAAATATACCTGGTATTATAGATTTTTCATTTCATACAGAGCACTTGAAACCTATAAGAACCTTGTGATTCGCAATGAAAAGCATCTCTTAGATTTCTCTCGAAAAATCACTTTTAATAGGATTACTATCAACATTCATTATGTGAAGTTTTATCATAAATATCTTGATAATACTAACATTGTTTGAAGCCTCAATACACCGTAAACAAGAACATTATCATAATGTACCTAAAATGTGTTAAGTTTACTGATTTATGAAGACAGCGAAATTTTTGCTACATTTTGTAGATTCACATTTTAGTGAAATTGTGTATAATCACGACAGTTCGAACTAACGTGTTTTGACTTGCAGATGGGAAGAGTATGAATAACTTAATTTTGTTTGGAATTTAAAATAGGGTCTGTTATTTGCTTGTTATTGCGCAGAGGAGTTGATGTCAGCTGGCAATAACATTCCTAGGTACACTATTTTTAGATTTTGTGAAACTAAATTTTCATTTTCTAAACTTAGGTAACTATAGTAGTCAACTTTTATTGCGACTATGTGACTGTGACTGCCAAACAAATGCCCAGATTCTTTGTCGTTTGGGTAAAACATTAAGTGTTTCATTTTAGCGTACAATCTGGTGTACCACTCAATAGTATAGATAATTTGTAATTGTATTGTATTTGTTTAGTTGCAAAATTTAATTAAAAAAACCACTTAATCATGATTTGTTTGAAAAGGGTACCCAATCAAAGCACAAACATCCGGAATAAATTTCCAATGAACTACTTGATGCAAGTAAAGTTAATTAATTTTAGCTGGAAAAATTTACTTTTTATTTCAGTCACGATTGCTGAAGTTTGATTTAGGATACTGGTAATAATATTATTTGCAGAATATATTTTCGTTCTCATACTTAGGTACTTCTACCTAAGTGTTAAGTACAGTTTTTAATAATAATTTATAGTTATTCGAAACTGGAGTGTTTCATTTTTTCCTTTATCGAAATTGGGCCAAAAGTGAGGTTAGGTATATCATAATCGTTTAGTTCAAATACTGAAAGATAATAAAAGGTAGTTAGGTTCGGTGTGTCGAAGGTTGCAGAATTATATAAATAACTAGCTGCCCCACGCAACTTCGTCTGCGTCGAAAAAATAAAAAAAAATTAGGGGTGGACTACCCCTAACATTTAGGGGGATGAAAAATAGATGTTGGCCGATTCTCATAGATACCGGATAAGCACAAAAAATTTCAACAAAATCGGTCAAGCCGTTTCGGAGGAGTTCAAGTTCGAACACCGTGACACGAGAATTTTATACATTAGATTATGGCTTATTTTGGGTGTTTACATTATCCTTAGTCTTGGAAAGACTTAATATTATGTCTGACCGAAATGTTGACCTACCCATTTTTTGGATTGAATTTACTAGTTCAAAAAGGTAGTTTATGTATTAAGATTTATTATTATTGATTGTTATTTAATTTACAGTTGTCATAAAATCAAAATAGCAATTCCCATAGCATTGAAATGTTTGTAAGTAACTACGACGCATTAATCTCAGTAATTTGACGTCTATTTCTTTACGAAGAGGAACAAATTTTGTTTATCAAATCAATGGTTATGGAATTTGAAATCAAAAGTAATCTGCGAACGCGCAAACGGAAGGAGATGGATGACAAGGAAAATACGCGAGAAAATTCAAAAGGAAAGCAAGGTGGGGCGGGTGAAGAAAATTGGCTTCATTAGATAGAGGGACGGCGTTATCTGTGAACACACGGCCGTGACAGACCGCGATCCCGATCGCAAAAACTGCACTCTAGATTTGATGTCTATAAATTACTTATAGACCCTTTGTTTATCCTTGTGATTTAAGCTGGTTTTTAAATATTTTTTATTGAATTCATTCTTATGTGAAACTGTTGTTATTAGGATCGATCTATGATTACTCAAATTATATTATATTTTGATAAATGTTTTTAAGCTAAGCGTAAAACATGCGCTGTACAATCAATAATGGTAAGGGCAATCAGTATTTTTCCATTTACAAGATCTCTAGTTTGTTAAAATACTTGTTGAAACAAAGAAGATAACAAATATAATTTTCAAGTTTCAAATAAAAGAGTTTGTCGAAATTTATCAACCGAGTCGCATGAATGTATCGTCGTGAGTTGATGTACCGTCATAGCACGCTGTTCAACTTTCATGTATCTAACCGTGATTTCTCGAAAATTTCTGATCTTATTTTACCTTCAAGATGAATTCTGAAGGGTTGAGCAATTTGTTCTGATAACCTACAACGTACCGATTGATCGCAATGTATGTCATAAATCGACAGGGCACTTAATGTCGAAAAAGTTACTTGTCATCCTTTACCAAGAAACCACCTAAGCAATTTTGCATAACAAGCATAATAAACTCGCCTGGAAAATCGGCTTAAGTCGTTTGGGGTTTTCGCAAAATTGTTCAGTTAATAGCACGGAAAAGTTGTCCTTTCTTTGGTACATCTGTAACTTCGGTAGGCAGTAATAATTATTTTATGAACTTAGTTTCATCGTTGATGTAAGTTGGAAATTTGGCGTCGGAATGTTTAGGTTTTACACTGATGATATATGAAGCAAAGCTGTAAACAACTAAGTTTTGAAATCATGAATATTTGGGTTGGGAGCTTGTTTATGTGGCAATTGCCGCCGCAGTGAGTAGCCACTATGACTGTGAAACTTCTCAGCGAACGCTTTGTTGAATAACGAACTGAAGCTTTGTTGCAACGCGTATATAATCATACATAAGGAACCGATAAGCGGAAGGTTCAAGTTTAAACAACTTGAGACTGATAGTTATTCACTTTGGGTTTGTGGTCAAGATACAGGCGTAAATTCGGGATCTTGAATGCCAAGTTTCCTCCTTTGTTTGTGTGCGGTGAGATTCTTTAGTACCGAACTTCATCTGGACGCCTTCTTTGTTTAAGTGTAACGCAAATGCAAATATTAATATTAATTATTAAACTACTGCTTTTGTTTATAATTACAGTGCCTTAACAAAACATTAATTATGGAATAATATTTAAGACAAATTATTCTTTTAATGGAATAGATTCTTACAAAATAGTTGTAACTACTCTTATCAATCGCTTTTTTGCAGTAGTAATTAATTACTAGGCTAGACTTTTTCTGGGAGGCTTCTGTCGGTACAACTATTTACCAGTTTCAAAATATTAATTATGAAACTCAAATATACTGTATTTCTATTGGTTCATTAGATCTAATCAATACCTTAATTCATAAATAATAGTACCTAGTAGAAATGACAATATGTAAACTTGAACACGATATTATTCATTCATGTCCAAATGCATAAAAGTTACTGAGTAAGACTAGTTTATCCATGCGAAATATTCATACAGATTCAACAAAATCCAATAATTCCCTTTTGAATATTCTACGACACATCCGGCAAAGCTAATCCGCTGAATAATGGTGTTATAGATATCAACGTTGAAACAGACACGCCAGAAAAATATGACAATTGTTTGGATGTTCTGATTTTTTAAGAATAAGAATAAATGCCAGATATGATGATCCTACTTAACGGTGTGGAACAATTAGATGATTATTATGTTGTTTCCATTTATAGTTTATATTTTATGTATAGGTACATATTAGAACGAAGTTCTTTATCGCGCGTTATCGAAAGGGGGCTAGACGGAAATTCTTATGAAAAAGTTGTCACGACACTTTTTTGTTTTAGATGATTATCGCTAGATGGCGCTGTGATTAAAATCTTTTAAAACAATTCCTTATTGTGTTTTATATGATTAATGCTAGATGGCGCTGTGATCAAAATATTTTATTTAATATTTTAATAAAATTTTATTACAATTCCCTCACCAATTAATTAAAAGGAACTTCGTTCCATACGGGTGTCCCTTGACACCTCTCAAGTTTTTGTTATAGCTTGAGTGGGTAATTTCTTATAGTTTTTATTTAGAAAGGACACCACTTAAAATCTTATTCATCCTATCTCACTGAATAAAAATCTAACGTACGAAAAAATACCAGGTCTGCTATTATGAGTAAAACAAAAACGAACTCTCCCATTGTAATTAGGAAGTATGAATTAAAAGCAAATATTATGACAATGATTCTAATATAAGTCATAATCCAATCAGAAGACGTCCATAACTTATCCTTTATTTTACATTCCATAATTTACAATGTTGATAAATGGCAAGCTTAAGTCTGTTAGATTGAGTAACAGGCAGATTAGGGGAATTTGCAATACTGTCGTAATTATAATTAATTGTCTTAGTTTCGGCTTCAAACAGGTAAAGTAAAACTTCGACTTAAGACCATTTAATTACAAAATAAGAAGCTTATAGAAATTTCAGTAACATCGAAGATTCGGTGGAACTGTCTTTAATTAATTTTATGTGGAATTCTATTTTTATTTGGATTTTTTTTAATTATTTTAATAAATGACGAAAAATATTTGAAAATAAAATATAACTACTGAATGTTTTTTTAAAATAATTTATTAGCTTTTAGACCGCAAGATATGTTGACAACACAGATGACAGTTCAGCGTACATTAATTGCTCTCACTGCCCTGGCATTTCAAAAGTAGAGCGACGGTAACCACTTTCTATCAGGTAGATTGTAAGCACGTTTATTTACCTTCAATAAAAACAATTGGATTGGATTGGCGTGAATTAAACAAGAGAATTTTATTTATACCGTTTGATATAATGTACTAGAAGAAGTTGCGCGGGCCCATGTTACGTGATTTTTAGTGAATACATACCTACCTAAATAACGTAACCTAAAAACTACATATAAAATGAAGAGAACGTAAGATATACTTCATCTGTATTAATCTTTGACACGGGATTTACAGTTTTTAACGTGGGAAAAACTGCGCGGGAAAAGTTTCGGCTAGCTAATTGAGAATATTTTTTTGACGTGGTTGACTGGTAGATAATGCCTCAGGCATTAAGTCCGCCATTGTACTTATTTTTTTTTGTACATGAAGAATAAATAAATAAATAAATATTTTTACTCTATGTTCTAAATTTAGTTACACCCGTATATAATATTTTTACATAGCATTGATTTTAAAAATAACATTTACTATTTATTGGTTCAAGGACCAAATATCTCTATTCAATTCCCATTAGAATCAGATGTGAAAAACCGCAAACTCCAAGAAACTTTCATATTTTATTATCATATTAATTATTTTTTTATGTAGAGCAGATAAACGAGCCTAAGGCTCACCTGATGGTAAGCAGTTACCGGTCATGAACTTCTACAATCCCAATGCATATAATAAAATAATTACAATGAAATTGCATTTGATGAAATGAAAAATGTTAAGCACTTACTACATCTATTTTTAGTTTGATAATATCCTTGAGTGCACGAGTCACGTGTTTCACGTCAAATAGTTCACACGGTCGTAAAAACTTACAAAGCAGTATAAATGTGTTTCGCATTAGTAACTTTTGTCGAAAAACTAAAGTTTCTGAAAGCTTTAAGTAAAAATTATAGTACGAAACTTTTACAGCTTTTGAAGTACCATATCGTAATTAGATGAAATAAATTGAAAAGAAAAACGAAATCTATGAAATAATATGATCTGAATATTTTGACAGAAACTAAAATACCACTTACCATCGGACGAGATAACGGAACCGCTAACAACAAGTAGTAACAAAACTGAAGTAGTTACAGTCGAACTCGTCGCCAATATTCGTCCAATCATATTGTTCATACTTTAAGTGTTTCGTTCATGTAACATTATAATCGTAAATAACTTATAAACAGCAAAATATGCCAAGAAAATATTGCAATGGCATTTAATAAGACGACGGTGTTCATTCATACGCCATTGAAGTCGGGTCGATTAAATATTCATCGGAAGGTGAATCTATTGAGGTTTGTTTTGAGTGCAGACGGCAGACGCGCGACGTACTGTTGACGTAGCTACGGGAGCGAGACGCTGTGGCCTCGCGACGCTTCGGCTGCGTACTGGTCGCGCTACGCTACCCGCTTTGTCTACGAGCGGAGCGAACCCAGCGCTTGCGTAGCTCCGCCTCGCTCTCAGATGAAAGGAACGAACATTACCAGTATTTGTAACAGTTTGCGTCAAATTGATATAAATGGAGACGGTTTTAATAAAGTGTAATTGACTTTTGCCGACTTTCCGTCGCATTAATTTCGACCACGCTAAGACGCCTCGGGCAGGTGCGGCGTTAAATACCATCGAAGTAACTTCTCGTCTGCCATGAATAATCTCGTATTGAAATTAATGTTAATTATGATGAGTTTTTAAGTTTGCTTGAAGCTGCCGAGATTGATGGCGAAATAGCGAAAAGGACTTGTTAGAACGGGTGCTTTTCATTTTCATAAAATGCTCCAATTATTTCGTTACATTTTTGCCTTAAAATACCAAAGACGAAATACGCCTTAGTTTCGAATTCTGATAATGGATCATCTTCAAAGGGGTGGATTGAATTTCAATTTCAAATGATGGAATATACAGGCCCACGCCTTCAATTCGAAGTGGAACCTGTTTGTCATGGTGCACGAAGCCGCAGAGAGATGGCCTTGCAAACTTCCGGCAAGATTGGGTTTCGCTTTACTGTCAGTATATCGTGACGATATTATTTCAAATGTTTACTTTATGATGATAGAAATCGAAGAAATGTTTTAATTACTTTGAAGAGAGTACTATAACTATTTCTCAAGTTTTATACAAAATTTATAATTGTGGAGTTCAGATGTTAAAGTACAATATCTGATGATATGGTCATCATTATGTAGGTTCATCTATTTATCAAACACTAGATGAATAAGTCAATAACAATTACCAATTCTAACCTTTGTATCAACATACGGTGATTGTAATATTTTAGTGTAAACTGACCCTAATTTGCGGGTTTCTCATAAATTTAACTAAGCACACGTTTGTCTAACTTGATATTTAGCTGAAGCATCTACCCATTCAACCACCCCCGCAAGAATTAATGTGTACGTTCCTTGAGGGATTACTTACAAAATTGAAAGAACAGATTTCTAAATGTTAACGAATCTCATTGAGCCGTCCATCATTGATAAATAATAGACAGTAACTGATACTGCTTTTTGAGTGAGGCGTACACGACGTGGGGTGCTGGGTATTTTTTGATGGATATTTTGAACGTCAAGTTATATTTATCATTATATGATTTTGTTCATAATACTGTCTTATTTTTAGGAATTTTTACCTATATTTTTATACATTTTTTAAAATATTAATTTTGAGTTAAAGTTCGCTTCATTATAGTTAATAAAAAACAGATATCAATTATTTATTTATCTTTTATTTCAAGATAGTAATTTGAAGAAACTTAAATCGAAACAATTCGTTTAGCGGACTGTCATGATATCAGAAATAATTTTTTAATCGGAGTGGAAACTTATACTATTTGTATTTTTTTTAAAAACCCATTACATAATTATGAGATTTTATAGGCTTTTATAGAGTAAAAAGTGTTTAAAAACTGCAGGCTCATTTAATAAATCTTTTCATTATATGCACCTACCCCTGCGGCTACTCCTTTAATTAAGGATAATTAATTCTTCCAACGTTAATCCGTTTGGTTTTCTACGAGCTAATTACATTAATTAAATGTATGTTTTACAGTATGTGTTTGTAAATTTTAAATTTTATTTAAAAAATATGAAATATGAAACATTTTTTGTGAGGGATTTTTAGGTATAATTAGTAACATAATATTCTTGTCTCTACATTCATTTATTAATTATTATGACTTCTATTTTATAAGAATAACATTGGTTGACTGGTAGATTATGCCTTAGGCATTAAGTCCACCATTATACCTTTTGGTATATGAAGTTGAATAAATAAATAAATTTGTGAAAGTACTTGAAATGAAGTACTTATGTAAGTATATCAATATAGAAGAAGATGCCAAATCAGATGTCAACCTCAGTAGTCGGATAACGCAAAACTTCAAGAACTAGTAATCAACAAATAAATAAAATACGCTTGTGGAATAGTAATTATTCGAAAACCCAAAAGAAATACAGCGTATAGCGAGCGAGCCAAAGCCAGAATGTCCCATAAATTGCATGTCGATGGAATGTGCCTCACAAAAATTCCATGTTGACTGAACCGCGCCAAATCTGAATATTACATGTGTGCCAAAGCTTATACTAGGCATATGCTCGTAAATCTATACTATATTATACAAATGTTCACAATATTTGGCTCAAGATGTTGTATCTTACTTATTTAAATTGGCTTTAATTTTGTATTTCGTAGTTTAGCTGGTCGTTACTCTGGCAAAAAATATGTTAAGTAAAGGACCGGGTAAAAAACGAAAGAACTTAAATTAAGAACACCGGATAAGATTTCGATTAGAGTATTTTCATTAATTTCATTTGAGTTCAAGAAATAAATAGGGGTTGAGGAGGAGCGATAAGCGTGGGCAAGAAGGCGGGTTGGCTATATAGGAGATCCTCGGTCTCTAAGCTTTCGAACCCTTTTTTCCTTCTTCGCAAATCGTCGGGGATTAAGGCAGAGAGCTCACACCTTTTCACGAATATTTTTTGTGGTTTAACCGCCGGTAAACCGCTATGATACAAAGTGTTTTCCCGGCGATCAATGCCTGTTTTGAAAGATAACGTTTCGTCAAGTCTTATTGATGGTTCGGATGATGAACCGGGAAGGGATCGAGAAAAAGGTGTGAAAATGTAATTTCCATGTTTCGGGAAATGAGAGAAATATTAATGGGACTTAAGAGCCTTCTGGGATTATTCGTTTTCCAATACTTGGTATCTAATAATTTATTTACGTCATATCGAACAAAATTAGAATACTCTGTAATTTTTTATTGATGCTCAAGAACTTTATGTATTGTTAAGAGAAATTTGAAATCGTAAAATTAGTAAATTGGAATTTGCTTCTTAACTACATTAAGTATTATGTTTAATATTCTTGTTCTTGTTAGTTGTCGAATTAAAATTATAGCATTGTAAACATTTTGAGAAAATCTTTTTACACGCCGCGAGGAGAACGTAAAAGTTTGTTCGTTTCAAATTCAATATATTATGGCGAGCGTGCTCTCGCTCAGCCGACACCGAAACTCACTCGAGCGTAGCTCACAGAAAATTTATTGTTTTTCTAAGAAAATTTTCTCCGCACGACCCTACATCCTTGTTGAGTCTCCGGGGAAGAGTTACAAAAACTTAATGACGCCTTGAAGTGGTTACATTGTTTAACCGTATTGGTTTCGTTTAAGCGCTAATTAGTAGCTGTTGAAAGATTTTCCCTGAATATTGGGTATGGTGGGGTATATTTAAGTATGATATAGGCTTTGCTTTTACTACAACTTAGCACTAACAAAAATAAACGACATGAAGTAGTTCTCTAATTTTGAATACACAATTAATTATAAATAGAAGCTATTAGTAATTTACTCTGTCAGCATCTACTAAAACTCAGCATGATGAAGTTAAATCTGACACGGGTCAGATAATATAGGTACGTTCACAAAGAGGTCAGATGTTAAATAAATATGACATGCAAACAAAAAAGGGGCTCAACGCCAACGGCACAGTTTCAAGATAAAGTCTTTTATCGGGCAAATAAAAACGTTTTGTGAAAAATCGTTAGCGTTTGCTCACGTCTGGGCAACACGTGCGCAATACCTGAGACTGATCCTTCTGCTTAGATTAAATTTGTTCTGTACAATGTATTCACTGCCGGTAGCATAGGTGTGACGCTAGTATAAAAAAACTACAGTAAATATTTCAAAGTAAAAAAATAAGCATGATAACAAATTTGGAAATTTTGAATGAAATGGACTTGTGAATAGAATAATATTTCAATACCTTTGAACAAACTATTTCACTTTGATGATTCGATAATATTAATAGTTTCTATATCTCAATTTAAATCCAAAAAAATATCAAGTTCTAAGTTCATGTTTGATAAAATAAGGTAACATTTATCATAAAGAATCGGTATAGGCCTCAATAAAACTTTCCATTTTGTAATCGTGATTGAAACTTGTACATTAAAGTTCGCAAAAATGCGAATCACTCTAAGTTAGTAATCAATATTTAAAGAAAGGAAAGTTGGAAACAAAATAAATCTTTTAAGACGAAGTTTTTGCTGCTCTTTTTAATGGATTTCATGACTTGTCAGACTGAGACGGGGAGTAATAAAAATTCTAAGATAATAAAATTTGTTTGAGTTCGAGAACTGTTTAAAATAATAGCTGAAAGAATAATATCGGATAATATTGTCTAGATTATATGCTAGTTATGATGAAGTGGTTTCTGTTAAGTATAAACATTGTGTTTTCTTTAGATACAAATGTCTCGGGATGCTTAGTATAAAGTGATTTCAGTATCTCTTATTGTTATTTATCATAATCTTAAATATGCAGTTACCTTTACTTATGAATCGCAAAGGTTTGAAAAAATAGCTTAAAGTGCACTAGAACGTTTAGGAAAATCGGGAAATAGCCAGTAGGAAAGCTTATTCCAAAACTTTATTTTGTATCCTGAAACCGTAGATGGTTCCCCGTAACGCTCATGAACTCTATTCCATACTTCGATTGTGATCTAATTATTAGGGATTGTGGGTACCTACAGTGGACTTATGGCCAAAGGGAGATCTCCGACCGGGCGAGGTAGTGTATGCCCGGCCAGGCCGAAGCTCACTGTAGTAGATTTCAGATGTCGTATATATGCGAAGATTTCTGTAAATGTCGTAACCGCGATTCAGGATGTCGCGCGCTATTATTGGTCGCCACAGGGATGTTGCGAATGTCGATTATTGGACATTTACGAATGCGAATTCGCATAATTTTTTGCGGATGCGAATATTCAAAAACTTGTGAATATTCGCGAATGCAAATGCAAATATTCGTTACATCCCTACTAAGTATTATGTGTAATACCTACACTGGAGAAAAACTTCAAACTGCCTTAAAACTTGAAATGAAAATTTCATTTTATAATAGACCAAAATGTTCTGTATGTGGATGTAATAACTGATTACTGCCGCTTATGAATATCGATAATCGTAGAGGCGGGGTCATGTCGTTGTTTACCATTAAGATCTTTTTTCAAACTTCGACACGTAAATATAGGTAAAAATGAATAATTCTAACAATGTAAGCTTTTGTTTGTTTATGGAAGACATGGGTTAGAAAACCAAACAAAGCCTCCATCTACCGATAATGCTTGCAGCCCTGAACGATCAATCTTTGGGCTATTACGATGTTTTAGCGCCTTGATGTATTGTTTCAGCTTCAATAAAGTTTTGATGAATCTTCGTGTTCTCCATAGCCATTGTTCAAAATAAGGCGAGAATATTGATGAATAATTTGAAGGCTTAGTAACGACGCTGTATTTATTTAAGCAGTGATATCCAGTTTCGTTATTCCCCCATAAAGAATTCATACGGGCCACGAAGACTTCGGTGCTTTGTAAGAAGTTATAACATTTATGACATTTTGTTTTCCTAAAGTTGAACACGTTTTCATTAATTCAAGCTGTATTATTTATAGCATTATAATATAAAGCTTGTAATACTTCTATTGTGACTGTCTAAAATTTTAGCATTTGATTTAAAAATATTGCATGTAATAAATACGTGTCTGATTTACTACCTTATTTCAAACACTGGTAGTGGATAAGTCTGCGAGACTCAAAGTGTAATAATATTTCTTCCCGGCGCCATGATTCGCCGCTTAAGCGCGATAGGAAAATCGTAAATTCGAAGGAAAGAATTTTCTTTATAGTCTCCTAAAAAGTTTCCATACACGAGCACGTATCTGAACACAAGAGGCAAAGCGAGAGCAAATGGCACCGAATTGTAATACCATCCGTTTCTGTAGACACCCCTACTTTTCAAATTTTCTCTTACAATGCGACGAGGTAATATGCGTTTTATTGGATCGTTTTTCTTTTGAAAATAAAATACAACGAGTTTTTGTAGAAAAATATTTGCCTCTTATTTCTTTCGCGTCGACACGTGAATACCAAACGAGTTACAACGAAGCAATGTTCGGTATATCTGTTGATAGAAAATCTTAAAGTTAGACTTGAACAAGTTTTATTTTCTCAGGAATTTTCAATTCATCCTTGGTTCCAAATATTTTTGTTGTTAAATTGTTTTTTTAAAATATCTTTATATCCATTAGAATTTTGTATTCTGCTGATTATTTTTTTAACTATAATATTGAAACAGCTAATCAATGTTTAATTTAGCAGTCCTAAATCTTTAATACGTTTTTATTTCAGACATATTTAGTTAACCTAGATTATTTTCACACAACTTGGCTTAAAAAAAAAGATGATTAAGACCATCTCAATTTATCTTCTTTATTGGAGTTAATAGTTAGATACTCAGTATTTAGGTACTAGTCGTATAAAATCCGGTAATAACATAACTATTCAAAGTTAGTAATACCGACAAAATTATTCGCTGGTATCGGGAATCGGTGACAAATCAAAGCCTCGGAATGCCGAAAATGTGAACGGAAACGATGTTTGAATAAAAAAGAAAGATCTGGAATGGGAACATTCTAGTTCACGCTACCGCCAATCCGTTGTATACCTACTGTGGTTATACGAGAGCCTGACAGTTTCACGAATCTGTTGCGGTGTACAGGCGATAGACTTTTGAATGGGAAGCCTTTGTTTTCGAGCTGAAAATACAAATAAGTTTTGGGAAGATAAAAGAGAATTACACTGAACTATGAAACAATTACCTACACAGTAATCGACCTAAAAATATTATGTTATGGAAATTTATGATGATCGAATGATCTTGTTAAGATCGCAAGAACACGCTGGATGCAGGCCGCTACAAACCGGTCGCAACTGGGCTTATGTCCAGCAGTGGGCCTTTACATGCTGATGAAGATGATGGAAATTTATGCTGTTTTGTCTATAAATATGACAGATACACTAAGGAACATAGCTAGGTAGTGATTTAACAGTCAATATATGGCTTGAATAACATCAAACTGAGGTGATATCGAGTTTCATTGCAAAACAAACGTTTCGAAATTTGTTTTCAATCTTGAATTTTCTCTTATTCGAAACTCAGTTACAAAGTGATGAAGTCATAAAACTCTCGTATAAAGAACGTGGACGAAAAATATGATGCTGGCACATGATAAAACAATAGGTATCGTGAGCGCGCGCCTTTAAAATACGGGTACTGAATGCGTTTGACAACTGGCAGTAATTTTATGAAGAATGGACGAAACATGACTCTTCTAGAAACGGCGTTATCCGACAACATTATTGATCAAAATACAGAAAATGTTGGACCAATAGGCTCCAAATTATCTATTATTTCAAGAATTAGTCATTTGTAGTAAACAAACAAAATAAAATGGTATGATTGTAACAATTTTGGCCAGTGGCTACTGTTACTTCACCAGCTGGCTCAGGGTAAAGAAGAATGAGACTGCTCAAGGAATGGGTTAATTAAATAAGACACTTAGCAACAGGCATATATTCAAAAAGACACATAAGTTATAAAATTAAATTAACATAAAGAGTAAAGTTAAATTTCTAATATATTAAATAACGATTAAAATAGGGAACTGGCTTAATAAACGATGAGATGGTCGTAGGTTACATAATAATTTAAATGATGTGATACGTAACTTAATAGGTACGATCAGGATGGTGTGATCCCGAGACAATTCACATCTTATCATCTATTCCAGGACGTCCACGTACGCTCCATGGAAGGCAATTCACAAACACAACATGTCTCATATAGTGTGAGACCTAGGGGTGGAACCCGAAGGATCCACGGGCACACTGAATTTACCAACCCATCACGGGTGTATACTGAAGACTATTTAACCATTTTAAAAATTATCTCGGAATGAGAAATTAATGTGTGCGCTCGGATTTTATACCTTCGGAGACAAAAGAATGCAACATACATCTATAACTATGTACCGGTTTAGTGAGGAGACACGGAACCTAGTGAAGCAGAAAGGGGTCGATAATCGATATCGATAAAGTTTGTGTATTTAATTAAAATATATAAAAAAAATATGTTACACAACCCCTTTCGCTATATAAAAAAAATAATTTAATTCGTTAAATTATTTTTTTTTTTTTTGCTTATTCTAAGTTACAAACTTAAAAATAATACAGGAAAACTTTAAATCCAAGTCATTTCAACTTAGGTATACAAAACAAAATAACTAACTTACGTCATATAAGTTATACAAAAAAAAAAAAAAACAGTAGGTTAAAGTTAAATTTAAAATTAAAAAAAAAAAAAAAATAACAATATAAATTACACTAATTATAACAATGCAACATCCTACACAATAAATTACCACCAAGATTTCGAAACCGAAATCTCAGCCCGCACCGAAGATAACTTCGGGACAAAGAAATGGCATGTGGAGTGTTGTTGTAGGGTGAATAGTGTAATAAAATACGTAAATAAATTTGACTAAATAAATAGACAAATGTATATTGAAAATTATCAGCTTACAAACCACTCGGTTATTAAAACCGTATTCCTGATAATTTTCAAAAATAAAAAATAAATAATGTAGTGTGTTAATAATAAATACAAATAAAGTAATAATACATACACTACATTATATAAAAAATACGTGTCTTGAAAAGAACACAATAAACAAAAAATCACAACTGATGGTCACTGCAAATGACTCATCAGGTTGCATAACGAGTTACCCGATTTTAAAATCGGTGGGTTCGTGTAACCCAAGAACAAAGTAAAGGTAAAGTGTCTGAAAACAGAACACGGAATAAAAAAGTTAAATGAATTTAAGTTTAAAAAAAATATGTTTCAAAAAATTTTAAAAAATTAAAGTATCTATTTCAAAGATCACATGTAAAAGTTAAATTTAATCTGACGGTCTTTATTAGGACTCGATCAGTTTGCAATGGGACTAAGTTAAAAGTATTCTATTTATCTACACTGAAGCTATCGGCATGTGTCTATAAAATAGTAGACACATATAACTGTAGATGCACCAGCCCGTGGAATCTTGTGCTTACGTCAACGACGCAAAAAATCGATTGTGACTATTCAAAAGATCACGAATCTAAATAGGTCATTAGCGTGCCTCATAAGAGGAACACAAAAAAAATACATCTGATGGATCACATCAGAATGCCTATAAAACTAATGACCTAAAAAAGCACAAGTCAACGGATGCGCCTTATAGAAAAAGGAACGCACATAATACATCTGCCGGTCATTCAACGACACAAAGCAGAATGTATATGCAACTACAAATTACAAAAACCTCAAACCTAAACAGCGAGATATAACAATAGATACGAGTTAAAGTTAATACATAAACGTATTACATAAATAAAATAAACAGATACATACATCTAGGATACATATTGTGTGATGATTATATAATGTGAAATGATCGTGTACATCTTTCATCCTTCACTTTCGCTTATTTCATCCTTCACCTTAAAACTTCTTTCATTCTTCCCATACATAGATACCATAGTACTTTCATTCTTCCACTTTCACATACTTTCAAAATTATGCACACAAACATTTCATTCATCAGATTTTAGGATTCCTAGACGCAAAAGTTATCCGAATATATCCCATGCAAAACAAAAAAATATTACGCACACTAAATAACAAACACTTAATAAAAATGTGTGCGAATATTAATTAAATATTTGACCTTCATCGAGTTCGATGTTAAGTTGCTTTAAAGCGGACACTACGAGTGATATTTGAGGAATATCTACCCTCGCTAATTGATATCCACTCGTACGATATGACGTCGCGTAACAACTTAGCGAACGAAACATCGAACCGAGTAATATAATAACGTGGTCATTATATAACAATAATGCAGTTGGAAAAATTGAAATGATTTAAAATACTGCATTATTAAAAGAAATACAAATTGAAGTTAATTAATAAATTGGATTGATATATCATTGTGCTTTAAAATGTAAAAAATAAAAATAAGTTAATAAAAAAAAACACAACGATATTCAATCCTTTGACGAATGACATTATAAAAAAATTAAAAAGTCTAATTTCGTCAAATAAAAATAACACCATCCTATTACGTTATGTAACCGGTATAAAAGAATGGGGTTACTTTCACAAAACGCATAGGAATATATTCAGATAACTGAAATCCTAAAATACGTTCCACGAAAGACCCATACATACTTTTGTGGAGTATTTGATAAAATACGACCATACTCCAGTCCCTCTGCCATCGCCGATGTAGACCACGACGTCGACTTCTCAATCCCGATGGCAATCTTCATCACATCGTCAGATGTATAGGGTTCAGAGTTTGGGCTATATGCCACAAAAAATACGAAGTCACTGAAAACACCCAAATACATATTAATAAATAATTTAAATAAATTGCACTGAGATGTAGATGAAGATAAAAAATACATTAAAAAAACAATTAAATTATAATGCGCGTTTGAACAATACTGCCGTGTTGCTAAGCGAACATGACCTTCACAAGGGCATGTCATATTCTCGAGCCCCACGTTGGGCGCCATTTTGTAACAATTTTGGCCAGTGGCTACTGTTACTTCACCAGCTGGCTCAGGGTAAAGAAGAATGAGACTGCTCAAGGAATGGGTTAATTAAATAAGACACTTAGCAACAGGCATATATTCAAAAAGACATAAGTTATAAAATTAAATTAACATAAAGAGTAAAGTTAAATTTCTAATATATTAAATAACGATTAAAATAGGGAACTGGCTTAATAAACGATGAGATGGTCGTAGGTTACATAATAATTTAAATGATGTGATACGTAACTTAATAGGTACGATCAGGATGGTGTGATCCCGAGACAATTCACATCTTATCATCTATTCCAGGACGTCCACGTACGCTCCATGGAAGGCAATTCACAAACACAACATGTCTCATATAGTGTGAGACCTAGGGGTGGAACCCGAAGGATCCACGGGCACACTGAATTTACCAACCCATCACGGGTGTATACTGAAGACTATTTAACCATTTTAAAAATTATCTCGGAATGAGAAATTAATGTGTGCGCTCGGATTTTATACCTTCGGAGACAAAAGAATGCAACATACATCTATAACTATGTACCGGTTTAGTGAGGAGACACGGAACCTAGTGAAGCAGAAAGGGGTCGATAATCGATATCGATAAAGTTTGTGTATTTAATTAAAATATATAAAAAAAATATGTTACATGATGAGTCACTTGTCCTTTATTTCTTTGTCACGAAGGTTTTAATAAATGTTGTAATTCTAGCATTAATTTTTGGTAATTATATACTTGGAGTAATTAAAAATGTTTTAAACTAGTAAGTTAATTGTAAAATTGTAGTACCAACAAGAATAAATAAGAAGTTAATTAAAAAATTTTAAGTTTGATTTTTTTAAGTAAGTTTTTTCACTTAATATAACAATAGGTACCTATTTTTAAACGTTTTGGAAGATTTGTTAAATTTTTGTTAATAACTAAATTGGAACACGTTGGATTAGGTATAAACATATTACAAACAACCTTTATTGATTAGCTATAAATAACAATCATTTCCATCATAACATGACCATTACCTGAAAACATTTTATCTTCGAACGCGAAAAATAGGTCGATTTTATTAAAAACCCATTTTACAATCCGAACAATAAATTCCGCTAGAACTTGAAACGAAGGGTGGCGCGATTTCATTCAGTGTGGTTTTATAATGGAAGGTGATGTTGGGTGGCGGATACCGTAAAATGAGCGTGATTCGAAATGTCCTGCTCACTTTGCAAATGTCGAGATAAAGACATCAATCTCTCTTACCTGAGAACATTCAATTCTCGAGAGAAACACCCACAAAAAGTAATTTTAAAAACGCATTAACGAAATAGATTTGACAAGCTTCTGAGAATACATTTCATAATACAGTTATTGAATTTGAAAGAGTCTTTATTTACACCAGGAAAGAAGAAGGAATAAAATGTAATGAAGCCTATGCTATTTTTAACGAAAGCATTAAAAGTGTAGATTAAATTATTATAAGCACTGACTATTGCTTGAACAACACATACATTTGGAAGTCACTGGTTTGAGATTAAAATATTGATAGTTTATTTAAAATATTAATGGCAATGTTCTTGTAAATGTAGGACCAAGGGATATTGCGTTGCTAAGAACTATTGATCATTCACGGATATGATTGTCCATTTGATTCCCTTCGTGACCTATTGGAAATGTTTACGTATTTAATCATATGTATTTTATGTAGCATCGTGTTATTTGCTCATTCAATTTATTTCACACATCGTTAATATCGTGATTGATTTCGACGCCGGCCCTAACGATACATGAAATATTCGCACTCATTAAATCCCCTGCCGCGGGTTTTGAGTGCTCGCGAAGCTCCATCCAATCAGGACTCGATCAAATATAAAATTTACAAAATAAAGAGTCACTTTTAATATTCCTAAAATTCGAAAGTACTTCGGTAGATCAGTTCAGATTAGCTGATTATAATTTTTCATGAAGTTATAATATTACGCCACAGTGAAAGCGAGTAATTCAATTAACACGTACAAAGTACAGAATATATTCCTCAAATATACCATTATTATCAATATAGAAACTTCAATAAAAATATAGCATTGATTTACCAAAATTCACCGTTTTAAGTCATCGCAATACCTACCTATTTTATTGCAAACCAACGCTGAAGTCTCAGAACTCAAATTTACAATTCAATGGAAACTGCACAAGGCTTTGCATGCCAATACGTCCATTTGAAGCACATGCGATCGACTTCCCATTTTAAAGATGAATGAAATCATTCAAATTTTAAACTAAGTTTATCAGAGTCTGCTATTTCATGTTGTTGTACCACGAACGTAGCGAAAGTATATCAATGTTAATACAATCTTAAGTTCGTAGCTATTCTTTTGAATGTCATTGTATGGACTGGATTATAAACAGAAGTACCGGTAATTAATGTCGATAATTTATATTAACTAACGTAGTGATTAAAAGAAAAAGTATTTTTCAGTTTCATTAAAATTGAACTGATAATAATAGCCTTTTTGTTTTTTATCGCGAATGACGCGGGAGGCAACACGATTCTTTGTTCAAAGGTTTGTCCGCGTAATTTGAACGTAGCGTATAATTATTGCGATTAAATGCTTTAACTGAAATCTAAAACTACAAAATCGGCTACTATTGCTTTAAAATTAAATTCAACAGATTGAACTTCGACAATTATTTGTCAAAATAATTATATAATAGTGTGAATTAAATTGGTAGCTACCTAATAAAGTTTAAATTCAAAAGTACTATTCAATTGTAGTGTTTTTATAGCAGTTTCCTTACAGTACCTAGAGTATTTTATTATTTTTCCAATTTAATCAAAAGTGTATTTATTGTTATTATTATTTATTTATTACATAGTCATGCATGATTCTAATTAATTGATACGATTATTTATTTAATGGTTATTTGTATCGCCTGAAGAAAGAAAATACGTTAAATTGAATTTTGTATGAATGCATGTGAGAAATTACAACCAGTATAGAACACAAAGAATTAGTACGCCTGCCTCCACTAGTTACAAAATATGTCGCAATAGCATCACAAGTGTTGTCGCCATTGTTAGGTAAACGAAGTTGCGCGGATCACCTACTATGTTATAGTAATTAAAAGAAAGAAAGAAAATAAATTTATTCAGAACTACAACTAATAATAAAGATTAACATCTCTCCTGTGCACGGTCTAATAGCGAAAAGCTTCGACCGTCATCTTGAGAAGCTTTCGCTCCCCAGCTGGGTAAAGGGCTTGATTCAGAAGGCGGTCGTAGTTGACACGACACGTATTGTGAGGAGGTTCCTCTCTTTTGAGCCCTGACCACTGATGGCTTGGGTCGTAGACCTCGTCTTCAGTGGCCCTCTGTTTTTTATATTGTATTTTTATTTTTTTTTCCTTTGTCAATTTTTTTTAAAATATAATGTAAAAATAAGTGTAAATAAATGAATACAGAAGATTAACATAATTAGTCTAAAATTAAACTAAGAGTAATTCATATACGGACACTCAAACCTCACAGAAGACATGACATACTCAGGAAAATGTGGGGGCTGACAATACACCAACACCTATACCTACCTACCTACCAAAAATATAATACTTTGCATTGTAATCCTTGCACGTATATTGCACAAATAAGGCTGGGACTCCAGTTTGGATTTAATTTAACCAGATCTATTAAAAATATTACTTTTCTATACAGGTTGATTTAAATGCGATCACGTAAAACAGAAAAAAGTGAAATCAACAAATTTCCATAATTCGATTGGAAGGGATACAGAGAAGCAATCGCCATGAGACCATTATTCAATCGGAACGATATATTATCTCGTCCGTAGGTCCAACTGGAGCGTAGCGATAGCTGGCTCTGCAAAAGTTGGCACGAGTGGCAACCGAGACCACTGCCAATTTCCATTAGCCCATCATCCAAAACGAAAAAATGCATAGACGATCATTTTTTCATTCAATTAAAATTGGCTCCCAACCAAATCGGTTAGACATTTTCACGGGTGCAACAATCCTTTCAAATGACAACGGCGTTAAATAAAAACTCCAGTGTGAAAAGTGTAAATATTTCGAGCACAAGTCAAAAGTAAAATCAGAGTGTTTGTATATTGTCAATATTGGAAACAAAACGAACGATCTGCGGTTGCATTGCGCCGTTGATTATCGAGTAATATTCGCCGACAACATCGAAAATCCATAAGCTTTCAATATCGTGAAGTTAACTCGGGTTTTGTTCCCAGTGGTTGCTCGATCTGAATATCAAAAATGTGAAAGTGGTCGTCAGTAACCGAGACACGTATATCGGGACCCTATCACTTCGCTCTTTACTTACTTGCTGGGCGCCATCTGCACATTCTCAACCTAATCCAGTAACAAATTTGATTATAGTATAATATAGCACACTCACATTTTATATTACTTGATTTTATATTTTTTGTTCTTAAAAAGATGCGACGCGTGATTTTTGCATTTATTTTGAAACGACTTTCAATTTTTTAATGCGCGTACTTTCTAAACGAAGGTAACAAGCTACTACGAAAACATATTTTCACCTTTTATCTTATGCTTTCATTATTGAGATTAAAATAATATTTTGCAATCCATCTTTCAAAGACAAGAAAGGATCTCTTGAAAAATTTCCGGGTTGTTTTTATTCGAGTAATTTCTTTGTTTTAAATACGAAGTCTTCCGACAGTGTCTGTTGTAAGTATTGGACGTGATTCTCAAGAAGATTGGCGCAGTGGAGGGCGCTTTAATGGCCTCTCGTCGGCGTCTCACCGGGCTCTCAGGTCACTTCGTTACTCAGATTGTACAGCCTGTTATGTGTACTATGAATAATCTTACGGAAACTTCGGTTTCTACGTGAAGTGCCAACTGTAATTGGAATCACGTGTGCGGTGGAAAGGCAGCTTTATCACGTGCCTGCCACCTTAATGTTGCTACTTAGATGTTTGCGGTTAGATTATGTTTGAGTGTTACGAGTAGTTGATCCGCCACATGCAAATATACTAAAGGTGTACTATATAACGCTTACTATATATATATGTTATGTACCATTAACGTTAGCTATGGATGAACAAACACTATAGGTACAATTCACTTCCGTAAACGCGCATAAAGCCACATATTCTGTGAATCAGAGGCAATGCATCTATTGATGCAAATGCTTCAGCGGTTCGGCTTGGAAGCAGCCTGCTCAATATGCACTCTCGCTCATATTGTGAAGCTTACGTGTGTAGTTGAGTATGTTCAACCGCACTAGTCCACAAATTTAGACTACCGATTGATCTGTAATAGATTTTGATTTTTTTTAATCAATTGTAGCGTGTAAAAGTATTTTCTCTGATGTATTTAATGTTTCCTTTGCTCTTTTGTAAACGTCAGTTAAGTTAAGGTATCGAAAAAACACCAAAAACATTTAAAAAAATCCTAATTCTTATATGATGAGATCATTTTGATTCGGAGATATGTAAACGTAGATTGCAAACAGATCAAGCTTGTTTTAAATATGTATTATTTGATGGCGGTTCTTCTTATTCTTTTAAAAACTTAGTAGTAGAGTAGTAGGTATTTTATATTATTGTGCATTAAGAAAAGAGGTTAGGGTTAGTTAATATATGTTCTTAAATGACACCCTTTTCTTTTTACTTGAACGCGACATATAACTTTATTTACATAATTATAAATTTGTTTAAGGAAATTCAATTCCGAATTATCATTTGAGTACAAGTATAAACAACCATAACCCTACAATTGGTTGTATTAACAAACTATGTTACTTTGTTGGGTAGTCCAAACATGTTTTAGACCCGTCGATCAATTACAAGTGAATTTTATCCTTAAAACCAACAAATTTAGGTACAAAATATCTAGAGCTTGGGAGCTGACCCTCGTCCCGTGTTTCCAGTCGTGTAGCTACATGCTGATACATCTACTAGCGTGTTTTATCGTCACCACACACTTGTTTATTGTGTCCGTCGAGATTGAATAATGAATGGTATAGTTGAGCAAATTTAATTACAATATACGAAGTCTTGTTTGTTTATCGATCACACATATGAATACTTTAAAGGAGTTTTGCATTTTTGTGATTGAAAATTGTTTAAATAATCATGTAGTTGCAATAGTGGGAATAGTATACCTTTATGTAGATTAAGTTTATCTCGGGATGGTATAGTTGTGAACGGAGGGATGAGTTATTAAAATTCACGTGCAAATAATTTACTAGTGACCAACTTAGAAACATGGATATCTTAATTGCACTATTATTATCTAGCGAATACTGACTATTAATCATACTCGTATCGTAAGAATATTGTGGGTCAAATCCTCAAAATCAAAATCAGCGTTAAAGTACTGCCTATGCATAAAAAAATTGTAGTAACCAATTTTGTCAAATCAAAATGCAATGCAATTCTGTATTCACATTTGCAATATGCTCTAAAACTTGAAACTATAATTTCTTATCAAAACGAGACAATTGTTCTGAAATATGTGCATCTTCGTTCGCATATATTACAAAACTGTGAACTAAACTCATTTATAATGAAACTTTAGAATGGTAGATAATTAAGTTGATATCAGTGTGACAGCGGGTCTAGGAAATTACAACAAAGAGCACTTGCAGTCTCTGCATTGTGCTACGATCAGGTGCCTCAAAGTTTTAATGAAGCAAATAGAGTTGTACCCGATAGGAGTTCAATAATAAAAGTTGACTGGCTTGTGTGGGCCGTGAACTGAACGACAAGGGATCAATAAGGTTGGATTTTCAAACACCTACATATTTCCATCTTTTATATTAAAGATTCTTCAACCTACGATGTAGGTACAATTAAATATATTTCTGAGAATTTTTGTTCATCAGGACTAAAATAATAAAATTTATTATATCGAATGATTTTAAGCGTTAAACACGATTCATTACTCTTAGAACCTGGAAACACGTTCATAATTGATTGCATTTTAAAATAAGTAATAGGATTGTATTTTTTAAAGAGCTATTATGTCATTGTGTGTAAAACAATACATAATATATAATATAAAGCATGGTACAAAATTCTTGTATTATGTTATAAACTTTCAAAATCCAATAATAGCATAGAAGCATAGATAATAACAATCCTAACGGCCAAAATGCCCCGAGTAATAATTAGACCATAACAAGCGACTGAACGCGATTTCCGTGTACACAAAAGTAGCGTTTCAATGTAAATTGCGCCGTGAATGGGGGCTCGCATCTCAATAGCCCATAAACAACGCGACCGTGAATACAAATCGAATATTAGAGCGATGCCTGCATACCATGCGACATTATCAGCTAGCATACAGCATCGCCGATTATTGCTAACGGTCCCATGTGTACTTTGGCGCTGGTGGTCGAGCAAACACTAATGTTAATAGCCCACATGTAGTGTATCAAAAGATCGGTGGATTTTGCTTACATAATTTGGATGAAATCTTTGTCAGAAGCAAAGTAATTTTCATTTTTTATTGTTTAAAGTATTATTTATTAATCTTGTGAATTTGTGTGTAATCTAAAAGAGATATTAGTGATGCCTGCAAATCACGCGATATTATAAACTAGCACATATCATCGCCGATTATTGTTAATGGCTCAGTATGCATTTTGGCGCCGGTGGTCTAGCGCACATTAATGATAATATAAGCTAACGTGAAGTTTATAAGAGGATTAGTACCTAGATTTTACCATCATGAGTTGTAATGTTTGTGGGTAAAGTAATTGTTTTCGGATTTTGTATTAATGTAAATTAAACATTCACTAACATAA
The DNA here is from genome assembly GCA_030269945.2 of Trilocha varians. Taxonomy (NCBI): domain Eukaryota; kingdom Metazoa; phylum Arthropoda; class Insecta; order Lepidoptera; family Bombycidae; genus Trilocha; species Trilocha varians. The sequence goes on from AP028259.1 coordinate 5,550,788, forward strand.
TTTTTTGCTGGTAGGTGCCTAAATTTTTTTTTTTTTTTTTATTGCAAAGTAGATAAACGAGCATACGGCCCACCTGATAATAGAAAAGATATAATATAATAATAGAAAAGAGTATATATTTGAAAAGTATATATTATGCAGTGTGGAAATAGGTTTGCACTTCGCCCATTAATGTTGTATGTAGCATACTCCACTTACCTTATTGGGGACTAATATTGTAATCGTCAGCTACAGTTTCGCCGAATGATGGAAAAGATGACAAAATGAACAAGTGGGTTGCTTCAGACTGTTTATTTCTGTCTTACCCACACAATATTTAACTTACACTACAACACTTATTATTTTTATTTAAATTTAAAGTACGAAAATTCGATCAAGACCACGGTTTTTGCTTAGTTATGTCAAATCGTCTTTTGTTTTATTCGACAATCTAGGTGGCCACGCATAACACTAGAAGGTTGCGATTTATTATTTTCGGCCAGTATTGCACTTCACGGAAGAGGTTGAGACTGTAAGAATGTCAATCATTTCTTGACTTTCTTTTAATGTATTCAGTAATAAAGTATTGTAAATTTATTGAACTACCTACCGTAGGTGAGATGAGGACCGAACATTGATATGTTTAGAACTAATCAAGATATAGACCAAAGACAAGAATACTTATCGATTATAGATAAGGTAAAAGAAGGAGGAGAAGAAAGGAAAAGAGTTTTTGAGTGTATCAAAAATGCTGCAAGACAATTCAGAAATTAAAAGGAAAATAAAATAAACAATCTTTACAAAAGCCAGGTGATGGTAAAAAGACGCCGATTACTACTTCAACAAGATATACTAGTATTAAAAACCATCTGTAAGCATTTTAATAATTATAAAAACGATAACTAATAAGTTTAAAGTATATATTTTTTTAAATAACACATTTTGAATGAAGATGAACTTTGGAAAACATAGATTATTCTATTTCTTTACAATTCTAGCTTAGAATTACTTTTGCTCTAGTTTGGATAATAACTTCTTGGAAACAGATATTTAGTGAAGCGTAATGCCTTTGTTGTTGATCCTAAGCCGAAACCATGTGAAGAATTCTTCAGGCTGACCTGAGCATTTCATGATTACATTCCGTGGCGTATTAAGATAAAGTGGAATTATGTTATTATTGATTATAAGTAAAATGTAATTTGTGTATTTATACTTAAGAATAGCTATAAAACCAAAATTTCTGACAATAGGTACACAGGTAATAGTAAAATTATGAATTAAAAAACTATAGGTATTCATTTTTTGTATTACTTTACTATTATTGAAATTTTAAACAGTAAGCAAGAGTTAAGTAAATTTATTTTTGTAGGAATACAGAATATTTTACAAGCAAAAATATTAAAATTATCTCCCTTAAAACCTTCATTAAAATAACACGTTACTTAATTTAAAACAATGAAAAATAAAATAATAATTTACCGACGGTGTTTAACTAAACAGAACAGCGAAGGTACGCGTACCCATAAAGCTCCAAATGATAAAAACAACACACTTTACAAGATCCATTATTTTAATCGAGGTATACGGATAGCAGAGCAAGTCTCACGTCATATTACAGCCGGAGAGAAAACAGATGGCTGGATTTCATTACAATATCTCAGCAGCGCGGAAGGCGAATCGCAGCAGGGACTTGTAATGTTCGTAGATTATACAAGACATATGCCTGCTCTTGGATGTTGGATAACAATTTAAGGATCCAAATATTTTTTCTTCAGATGGATTTAATTATAAAAGACTCACGAGCCAAAACAATAAGTTTATGAAAGTATTATAGAGTTGGATCACGGGAGAACTAGGATTATGACTTGGTTTCGGAAGTGGCACAGAATTTTGAAATGAAAATCTAGTTGAATGATGGTTCACAGAGAGTAGCACAACCTAAAATTATATGAATATTTCGTGTGAAATTTATGTGGTGGGTGGAGTATGTGAGACATGAACTAGGGGCCATTGTTGTCAACAATTCATATTGCAACCAGAACATGGTCGGGACTCGAGTAGCGAACCACAGCGTATGAAACTCGAACCGATTAGTTTCCCACAACCCCACCTCTGCTGAATGCGGCAACTGCAATCCCACACTTCATAATTACTGATATTCTAGGAAAGTTGATCTTCTGTTTACTACATGAACTACATCGTTATGTGTTTTAGTTTCCTTCATTTTATCGTTTAAGCATTTATAAAATGAAATACCCTATTGATATTATTACACAATTCGTAACATAATGAAATAAAACAATAATCATTTAAATTTACGTTATAGGTTTTATCAAATTGTTTGTTGTTGAATAAATATTTTTTTGCAAAAAATATGGAATAGTAATGAGCTCAGTTAAATATTATAATTAATTATAACTTGGTTACGCTTCGAATATTCGACGTGATCGGGCGTTGCTTGCTTAAATCTATCTCAATTAGTGAGAAAAGCGGTTTGTTAATTATTAATTAAGTAAACTAACGTTACGTTGAGTTTAATTTTTGATAACCACTGTAAATTAATTTAGTTTAGGCTACATTATTTCATTTGTAGGTTGCGTTTTATCTCGTTTATTATAATACAATATTATTTATGTAATTTGCACATGAAAGACTAAAGCTATACCTATTAGTAAAATAAAAAGTAAAGCAAGAACTTAATATATACAAAAATTATATGAAGAAAATTTTAGCTGGAAAAATGCTGAGCGTTAACCGACAGCATTCCACCAAAAAATTTTAGAAAACAGTTTACAAAATGTATTTAAAAAAAGATTTATGAAAACAAAATAAAACTCAGAATTCAAAAATCATTTTAAGATATTTAATTTTGATTTAAGCTGTATATTTTGCTTGTTAGTAAATTGATAAGGATCACAATTGTTACGTCAAAACTCTGAAATTCCGACGTCCCTCAGTTTACGCTTTACTTCTGGAGCTCACATTTCTTAATTAACATTCATTTCGTTGCAAGAAATTTTACCTTTCAAGTACAAACAAAGCTTCTTGTCCATCTTTATTATTAAGTTTAAATTATAGTCATTAGTGAACTAGAATACGAGCGGTTCTCTCCGTTTACTTTCGAGACGTAAAGTTAGGGTTTTGAATTTCCTTCAACTTTTAATTATTAAAGTCCTAAAATTAAACAGAATATTTCAAAGGTAATAAGTATTCATACTGGAATATTTTTAGGTGTCCGATATAAGAAAATGATAAACGCAAGTAAGATTTTTGTATGGTGACTTTCAATTCAGAATACTCGTGTTTGTCGAGTAAAGAAATTCACGAAATGCAAGACAAAGTAATAACTCGGAATCAACTCTATTTGTATTAATTTAGATTAGCAATGAAGTATCTGTGTGTATGTTAAAATAACAATTCAATCGATCATAACGTAAACATTTTTGTAATTCGAACGGTTACTAAAAGGGAAAGCGAAAACATAAAATATACAAAATTTAATTAATGGATTGGTAGCACCTACTTCCGATACATTAATCAAACCCGAAAACTGAAAGACATTGATCCTGCCATTAGACGGTTGTTATGCGGTGAAATTAACCAACAAACAGAATTCAGCTCGAGTTTCTCAAATTGAAATTATTAGCACCTAGATGAAAATGAACATTCTGGTTTTTCCCGACTCGCATTAGCATTTGGAGCGACACGAACGTACATATGGGAGGGAGAGGCAGTACGGCCTCTTATTTATGTAAACGTGAAAATGTAAATTAATTTTGCCGTTTATGAAAAGTCGTTTTGGCGGTCTTCCGTGGAATTACAACTGCGAGACGAGACGTGATGCAACGTGACGATCCAACAAATATTCTCTCGTTCACGCAAAATAATTATGAAAACAAACTTAATTAAATTTCTGGATGTCTTTTAATTTACACAGTAGCTTATGTTTGTCGAGGTGATCTATATTAATTACGTGTTTTTATAGGGCATTGTCCGGTGTCAATATTGTATTTGATGTAAAATACAAAACAAATTAACAATGCTGTTAGTAGATGGATGTCCCACGAGTAAGCTTTCAATAGTGAGTTCATTATGCGCCTGGCATAAAATATTGATACTGTGTATTGTGATTTCTTTTCCTTGCTTATTTCCTTTGTCATAAAAATAACGACGGATGGAACTCATGTTTTTATAATTAAATCAAGTTTCCTTCTAGTTTCTCTCAGACAGAACAAAATAAATTTATATTTCTTAATCATAATTGAAAAAAAAAAATCCAGATCACTTTTTGTTGCCTGCTGCAGAGAGCTGACCTTAAAAAAATAATAGCTATTTACTTTGCACTGTGCTAGTTTGTGTGCTATTCCTGGTGGGAAGATGTGCTCAATCTCATTTATTAAACAAAACGTATGCGTGATTATAATACTTACCTACATTGCAATTTTTATAATTTTGAATTTAAATTATAATTTCAACTTGTAATTAATCATTAAGTTAAAGAGTCATAATACTTGGTACATTAAAAAATGAATGGAGTGACATGAAATGGCCACCCCCGAACTTTGCTAATATGTGCCCAACCTCTGTCATCTCATGAAATAATGATGGTAATATTTGAAAAGTTTTCTTGAAGCGGTCCCGCTAAATTGCAAAGGATTCCAAGAATTTTACCCTCAGTAAAAACCGCGAGGAATTTACCTTGTTGTTAAATTTAAAATTCGCAGGTAAATTACGTACTTATTGTTTTGGTAACTTACTTTGTACTCATCCTCAACTCAATTATTTTGATATTTTAATTTTAAGACGTCTCCAACAGAATAACTAATTATTGGAAATAAGTATAGAAATATTCTTTGTAAATATTTTTACTGAAAAACTTGGTTATTTGTTACAAAAACTAGAAGTTCGCTTGGATATTCTAATAATACTTTGATTTAGTTAATTCAACTCAAATCCAATTACAAACTTTCGAATAGACTTTGACATCTTACTAATGAACGATGATAAAAGAGTTGAAAAAATAATTAAAATCAGATGAATATTTTTTAATCACAGAAATAGCAAAGCGTAATAAAGTCGCGTTCAGTCTGTGGTGTTAATAAGTGAGATCATTTTTTATCAGGCTTCCGAGTGAGGTTTCGCAAAGCTAAAACAATAAATCACTGGTGCGGCGGGTTGCGGCTTATTATTTCGGGCCACACAGCAGTGGCCCTTTCTGCTAACTAACCAACGCTCAGCGAAATGTTTTTTCTTCGACTACCCGGTGCCGTGGTCCCAGTTATTAATTAACTCGACCGGACGTGGACCGTCCGTGACACATCATATCAAAAAATAATCACAATATCCATGCGAGAGAAGCGCCACGAGTTTCTCAATTAGCTTGATTAATAAAACGTGCTCATAACTTTGACACATCTCTCTGTATAACTTTTTCTTTTTGGCAAGCATTGATTAATCTGTAGTTGGTAATCTAATTACTTTTTCTTTTATAATGCCAAAAGTTTTCAAATACATTAATTATTAGCACTTTAAAGATCAATTATAATTGAAGACAACTATATTGTGATTTAATGCTATCTGTTTTTATGAATTATTTTTGAGATTTAGAAAATAGTTTATTAACGTTATTCGCATCTCGACAAAGTTTACCTGAAATAGATTATTCGCCAGGAAATCGATTCTCCAGACAATTGGGACTGAGACGAACAAAACCAATATATTTTCCGACACTTGAGCTCTCAGGTAATTGTGGCAGAAAGTTTTCGAACGTGCACGCAATATCGATGAGTACAGTCGCCGTTCGTGCTTTGTTGCCTAACTTACGCCACGACGAAGACGTATGCAAGGGATGAGGAGTCAATATAACATGGTACTTTAAATCTTTAGATTTATTTAAAAAAAATACATTCTTAAATGTTAATCAAAACATTAGCTTGGGTATCAGTTTAGTAAATCTACGAGTAAATAAATAACGATATCAAGTATGCTGTTAGCGACTACCTAAGTTACTAATAAAAAGTATCCACTCCACTCTTTAACTACACATACACACTCAATATGCAATTATTCTGGATAACCAGTAATATCAAGCTGATTTTAACAACAACGAATGGTAATTTGTAACTTCTACCCAGTTTCAGTTCAGATTAGGCTTCACAAAATATAAACAATATTTATAAAGGTGTAAATTATGTAAAACATATTAAATTATTACCATTCAGATAGATTTATGAATACTCGTTTGAATAGATAGTTTTATTCATCCCCAGGCAATTTTATTTCGATACGAAAATTATTCGAGTAACATGTTAAAAGTGCTATTTCCACAATTTATGTTCGTCTTCGCGACGTACCTTGCAGCTCCGATCGCATCAGCATTTGCGAATATACTTTTATATTATACATATACGTACGTTGTGATAAATACAGGTAGAGTATTAAAAAATAGGTAGTAATCTTAATACACTTGGGACCAATTTTTGTAGTTGATGTAAAATAATATGAAAAAGGAGGAAATGAAAACTATATTTAATCTCAAACGTTTTTCACACGAAAAAGATATAATATCAAATAATATTTGAAACGACTAATATTAGAAAAATAAATCTTAAAAAAGAAATCAGGTGTTCAAAATTAAACGAAATGGAAGTCTTGTAATATCCAGCCTTCACGTTCAACTAACGTTACATTATACATTATACTACGGAGGTAGTTCATTGTCTTTAAATACCTCAGCATAGTATTGATTTTCAAACCAAAGCCAAACAAAGAACTCTCGAATGAACCACTTACGAGCACTACATTTTTTGACGATCACGAAATCTAGTTACGAAGAAGGTTCAACCGCATTTAAGGAATAAAACGCGTGTTTTCAAGTTTACGACATCCCTTTCTTATCTCGTTGCGATAGGTGCCGATTCAAGAAGCTTTCCGACGAGTTTGAATCACATTTCCGTAAACACAACCCGCTTTAGATAAATACGAGTTTATGAATTTGGTTAAAACAAAAGTTGGAATGTTTGCTTGTATTTGTTGATTACTTTAGATTAGGTACTCGATTGTGTGATTGTATTGTTCAACATGTTTATTCATTAGTACTGTTAAGGTTACATATCTCCAGTACTCAATAAATAGCGCTTACACCTTTCTGAAAACTTACAAAGCAGTTTCGAAAAGTATTGAAAATTGTCAGAAATGTTAAAAATGCTGTTACTGGCTTACCAGTGCACACTCTAAATGTCAACCCGTTTTCGGAATACTCTATCACCTTTATCTTTTGAAACATAAAATCTACCTCTAAATAAAAATTCGTTTTATCTAGTTGGAATTACAGGAATTTGATTGTCCTTTAAAATTTTAAACTTCACACTCTTCTAAAACAAGTGATTTCCTTACACTTTAGGTTTGTGTTTCCTTAATTCAAAATGAAACTTTGTTCGCGCCTCTTGTCGCATTACAGATGTTCCGTAATGTTGTTACCTAAATGAAATGAAACATTTATTGCGAAACTTTCGAGGTAACACTTTGTTTTGTGGAGACAACATATTCACGTATTTTTGCGGGATAATTGTCTTAATACGTGTTAGTGCCGTGAGAAAAAAAAAATATTTATCACACTTAATGCGTCGTAAATGTGTTTTCTTCTGGTTTTTATTTCGTTTTACTTTGTAATATTGTATACTTTATACAAGGCTATGCCTAACTTGGTCGGTAATTCAAGGCTTTTTTGTGTGTATTTCCTCAGAAAAGAAAAATCTTTAAACAAAACTATTCAAGATAAAATGTTAAACAGTTGTTGATATGCATTATCTTAGAAGAAGTTATTTGAAAGAGATAATGTGACAATCGGAACTTTTATAATGAAATTGCTATGTTGCAGTTTTTATTTGCTACAGTTTATTTATTTAAAGAGGATTACGAAACAATAGTGTCCTGCCGTACACAAACAACAACAAAACTATTTTTTGTAATAGGTACAATGTTTTGCTCTCATGTTCCCGTAGAACGAATAATTTTGCCTAAATACAAGTTGTTTTCAGACGAGGGGAAGCACGTGTCAGATCAAACACCGCCCCGGGGCGTCACAAATCATACCGCAAAAACCTGTTGTAGGTAATTCTGGACGGCCGATCTTCTCGATGCTCGAGATAACCGCTCCTACAAATTGCGTTGGACCTTAAACGTCGATATATTATGTTTATTTATTGCCAATATCTTTATTGATTTGTATTACACCTTATCGGTCGACATCAATCATTGTTACTGATCCCTCTTTCTTTTCGAAATTTGCATACACGTGCAGGGTGAATTAAAATCTTGTTCTATGATTTATTGATATTGATAACCAAAAATATTACAAAATTTGATGTTTTTTTCAACATATTTTATAAAATTATGATAAGAAGTTTCTTCGACGAACTATGTAGACTACCTAATAGAGTCTAAATATTAGAGTTAACTCGAGCGAAGCGGCTTCTATCTTCAAAATTTACGAACATGAACATTGAACGCTCGCTTGACTTATGAAACCTAGTTCATTGTAACAAAAAAAAAATATTTTTATAAAATTACAATTAATTTGATTAAGTCTTAAAATTTTTGAATTAACTTTTTCAAGTACGTACCTAATTATGTAATTTTTGATTGATCTGTATGTTGTAAAGACTTATTAAAAGCTTATCTACTTTGAAACTATCTGGATTTTAACCTACTTACAAATTTTATATTGCTCTAAGGTCAATTAAACTTCTCCAATTAAAGACAATTTACAAAATCAAATTTTCCAAACCAATTACCTGTTAATTGAAGACTAAGAAGTAATATTTATTTCCATAAAACAGGCACGCAAATGCTTACGTCAAATAAAGCTGCTTACACACAAGGCGTTACAGCAATGGCTTAAGCGTTTTATCTTGGGATTAGTATACATCGTAGCTAATTTACGTGACTCGTGTTACATGACGAGACCTTGTTTCCAGGCTCAGGTGCAAATAAAATTTAAATACAAAAGAACCGTACATTTAATTTGATGAGTATAACTGACACCACGTACCAGTTATTTTATCTTGTATGATAAATTCCGTGTACTTAATATTTAATTTATTAATGAAACTTTAAATTATTTTGTCGTTTAGAATAATGTGTTAACGGGGTTTTTTTTTTTTTTTCAGTTGGAGGAAATCACCGGGGCGGGCGGGGTATGTGGGAGTTGAACCTCACTAAAACCTCCAACCGCTCACACTCAGCGTCCGAACCCCGGCTGAGGCCAGAACCCAGCACGGGGTTTGGAGGGACGGCGCGACGCGTTACGCCATCGGCATGCTTTCCCGTCGCTCCGTCCCCGGTGTTAACGGGGTTAGGTATTTAGTTAACAAATATGCAACTATTGGTAGCCGGTTGATCTGAAATGTAAGTTAATGGAATTTTCACTTTCCTGAAATCATCATCATATAAAAATATAAAGTTCTAAGCGAACGTTGTCGTTTGATCATTTCATAAACGAATACTTTTTCAATTAAGCACCATCAAAGTCAACGTTATCTCTAGGCTCATTTGTCTATGTTGCTATAAAAAATCATCTTTATTTCAACGAATAAGACTACCGTAGAAAATTAGTTATTAAGCTTACAAAGTTAGTTTCGTTTACGTTTAGAAACTCTTACATTAGGTATTTATTAATATAATTATGAAATCAGGAAACAGTTTCATTACGAAAGAACCTTTAATTATATTTTACCCAAATCGGTCGAAGTGGGAGCTAAACAAATTTGGCAAAGTTTCGGTGGTGGCACTTCGCGCTTCGACTTTACAACCGTAACGTCGCTTATTTAAAAAAACCGTGCCTTTAAAAATTGCAGTCCACGATGACTCCGCTTTTTAGTTTTTGTTCAAATTGCAATTAGTGAAGAGTTTGCGAATCCTCGGCGTTGTGTCAGAGATTGATGACAATGGAAATTTTATACATCGTTAGTCACAACCGCGTTAGGTGAGCGCGCTGTTTTTTCAGTAATCCTGCCCCGGTCGGTACCAACAATTACGTTCCGTGAGCCCGGTAAAGTTAACCTCCATAAACCTACCTCATTTACCTCGGTGTTTTATGTCTCGACTTTCGCTCGCGACATCGTATAGTGATTACAACCAAAAAATTGCGCAGCATTAACACTTCAAAATAATTTGGTTAAATTGAAGATAATATTATATGAATTCATACGTAAATGGCTCTAAGTATATTCTATACTAATGATCGGCACAAGTGCGAAGTAACAATTTTAGTTCAACATCAGGGTTAATATCTCTAAGTAGATGACACTTAGTCTCAATAATAATATGTTTAGGCTATTAATGAGTCAGTTTTGAAACGTTTTATCCTTCTAGTCTAATACTACGCCACCTACGCCACAGCGCGGCAGTGGTCGGTCTTAATTCTGCTGGTTGCCACTCACAGTCAGATACAGCTCTGCGAATTTTAAATTTGTCTCAACAGAGATAATGTCACTTCATTTAGTGGTCGAAATCACTTTTTACGTCACCATTGGATTGGATATTGATAACTGAATTACGGGTTCAGCTCATTCGTTTGTGTTTATCAGGAGGGAAACCGATAACTCTCATTCCGCTCGGCGTGACGCAATGCAGAGATTAACGGCTTACACTCGTAGCGTACTGGATGTGGATATGGAAACGGCTGGATCCAATATGAGCCTAGTCTGACGTGCATGTCAATACCGCAGGGGATATTCCGACGACAAGACCTCCGCCGATATTTTCGTTTCGGAGTGATTAAAAAACGACAGATGTGTTTTGTTCTTTTTCGTAGCTAGGAGTTTTTGATTGTCCAGGCACATCAATAAGTCATGTGGCCCGTGCACACGTAGGGTGATCCGTGAGACGAATCCGACAGTTTGAACTGTGGTGCCATTTTAACGCAAAATGGCACCACAGTTCAAACGTGCCTCAATGGTGTATGCCATTTTACCTAATTAATTTTATAAATTTGATTGTAGGGCATATAATACTGTTGAAATGTGTAATTAATTATGATTTTTATTTAAATTTCTATAGAAATACTAGCTGACTCGCGCAACTTCGTCTGCGCCGAAAAAAAAAATTAGGGGTGGACTACCCCTAACATTTAGGGGATGAAAAATAGATGTTGGCCGATTCTCATAGGTACCGGATAAGCACAAAAAATTTCATCAAAATCGGTCGAGCCGTTTCGGAGGAGTTCAAGTTCGAACACCGTGACACGACAATTTTATATATTAGATTGTCTAAACACATTATTGTATTCTACGGATCGATCCGCGATCAAATCCGACGGATTTCCCACGGATTGATCCGCATACAAATCCGTGGTTCTAAAAAGACGTGAAAATGTCATCACGGATTTATCCGCGGATAATCCGCGGATGGGTCCGTGAAGATTTACGACGGATTTCATACTTTTATGTGAAAATTCTAATTTTTTTAGTGAATATCATCGCACTGCCTGGTTTACGAATGAGCTAAAATTTACCTTCGTAATAGAATTATTACCTAATTATTAATATTATTTTTACAACAAGTAAAATATTTTTTTTGTTTTGTATGTTCCTGCATAAATTTGGATTATTTTGATCAATTTGGATGATTGTTTTGTAGATGAACCGATTTGGATGATTGTGTTGTAGATAAACCAATTTGGATGATTATTTTGAAGATAAACCGATTTGGATGATGTCAAATAGTAGAAAATAATAACTGAAACCGTAATATCCAAAATATTGTATAAATTGAACTAATCGCAAATATTTCAAAAAGATGATTTCAAATTTGTAAAAAAAACTATCATTACTAATTTTTATTTTTATTACCTACTCTCAGCAAAGGAGTAGGTACTAGAAATAAAATGGCGATAATCACTTCTAGAAAAATCGTCAAAGACGCGAGTGAGAAGACTGACAGAACATCCGCGGATTATCCGCGGACGGATCCGTGATGGTTTTAAGCATCCACGGATTTGTCCGCGGCCTGGCAAAAATGTATGGCGTGAGAGAGAAATCCGACAGATCCGTCCGCGGATTATCCGCGGATCAATCTGTGGGATCGATCCGCACGTGTAAATGGGCCAATGGAGTAGTTTATTACTTCCCATGAACCTCACTATTAATATAGTAAGTACTTCAAGACCTTCCGCCTACGACTCAAATTTATTGTTTAAAGGAAGGAAAAATCACAGCACTCATATTATGTTCCCTAATTGAGTTGTTAAATTTTAATAATTAATAACAAGAATGTAGAGAATAAAAACAGACTCGTAAATCTTGAATACACGACTAGCTGACACAGTGTTACAGGCAGTTAATCCGGTGATCCGGGTCGCAAGCTCGGGGTTCAGCTGACTCCGAAGAACACACTCTACTTTGCAAGAATATGTCTTATTTCGTCATTTACAGAACTAAGAAAAGTAATAACCATGATTTTATCTTCCTAATACCTAGTATTATCCCGAACTAGTTAATTAAGTAAGCCAATGTAGGCTTTAGTAATACCTACATAATATTTAGTATCATGAATTACTTTAACAACGACTACGAATTCTCACAAATGGGTTTGGATCAAATTGAAAATATTTTTTTGTGTGAAAAAAATCGACATACGTGTAAAAATCAATCACGATTCACGACCATTTCAGTGTGCCAGAACAAAAAAGAATTGAAAATTTACTTTTACACAATAAAAGCTACTCGATAGGCAAATTGAACAATAATAATAATTGGTTTGCCGGCCGCCGCACTGGTCAATGGGTATCGGAGGGTCCAAACTCAGTAATCTGTGTATTTTATCAATACAAACACCTGAAAATTTATGGCTCTTGTTATTGATACCACCCTGGTAGGGCCTCGAATAATTAAAGTTTAACTCTACAGAAAGCCAATATTATGTTTAGTTTTAAAATAGGATATTCGATTGCGTAAATAATTAATCGGTATTTTCCGATCGGTTTAACTTTGTAATCTTCGAACAAGATTTTTTTTTAAATGTCTTTAGCTTTAGACCGTGACTCATGACTATAGCATTTAATATCTACTTCAGTGATGAGTATTATTATTCGGATGTTTATATTTTTTTACACAGCTCACTGGATTTCAGTCGTACACTTGGAGATGAGTTTAATAAAGGAGTAAATTTTTCCTACTATTTAAACTATGTTTGTTTTAAAGTTACTTTTGAGTAATTATACCTACGTATCGTAATCTGTTTGAACTAAAGTTGGGATGAGAAAAATACTTATTACATTTTTATAATAATTTTAATTTCTTCCATAACGGATAAAAGTAAAAAATTAAATATTTCTCACTTCTGCGTAATTAAAGAACAAATTATCACGAAAAGTTTTAAGCATAATATTTTCAAGGATCCACATTGTGCCAAATTCTTCTCATTTAAATTTGAATTAATGACAAAAAAAACAGATAGATAACGACAATTCGAAATGTCTTCGCTCCAGTAATGTACGGAGAATCTTTTAATTTAGTTAATTGCTAGTCACTCTGAAGAGGTTCAAGATCTACTTGAAAGATCACGAACGTCTTTATCCAATTTATTTAACGATGGAGTCTCTCTCATTAGAGGCTGTTGGGAACGAAGCGAGTTCAGGTCCGCTGACCACCTCCATTCGTACATTTTGTTTCTTAGTACGACTCGACGACACTAGACCGGTATAAGTGCCACGTCTAGGAAATTCACGCTCTGTCTAATGTCTTCCAACATACAGTTAGTGGCTGTTTTTACTGTTGTTTTAAATTTTATTGCTAATTGTTATTTTTGTTATTAAGTAACAGTTGTGTTTCTGTTTTCTTTGTATTGATATTAAATAATTTCCGACAATTCTGTATTATTCGGTTTATTTTATTAACCACTAGTTGGCCCGTGCAACTTCGTCTGCGTCACAAAAAAAAATCCCGGGTATATTCTCACCGTTTTAAACCTTCCCTAGACTTTTACGAATATTTCAAGATTAAAATAAGCCAAATCGGTTCAGTCGTTCACGAGATAAGATAAGAAGATTACCAACGTTAAGTTTGATTTTTTTTTGATAATAATTGTAATTGTATTTTTATCTTATTATTCACAGTCGAAAATAATATTTTTAGATTACAATACCGCTTACTATTTCCAAAGTTAGCTTAGAAAACCTTGAGCTCTATTCATATTAAAAACGATATGACTTATTGAGAAATATTACAAGAATAAAGTTATATCTCAGCGAATATCTGGTGTCGCCGCGTGTTCATGACAATGTGATATAGACAATGTTTTCGAAAAGGGTAGTGCCCCGTTTACACCCAACACAAGTTAGAAAAAACGAGCGACTATTTCGTTTACTGTCCGGAGCCATAACATATTCGGATTTGTGTTATTCTTATTTTGATCGTAACAGATGTAGTAACTGGAACTAGTTTCTGTTCCGAGTTGTAAACAGGGCTTCGTGACAATGCGTTAGAAAAGGGTACGGGTACATCGTCCTCCACACGTCCCTGAAATATGATTTCGATAAGTCGGGTCCTATTGGATAGGATTCTTCTTTCACAAAATAGTTTATTTTGCACGTGCTTCACTTTTTACTATTAGATTGGGACAACCGTTGACAGGACAGCAAAGATTGCTTATTTTTATTAGTTCTGTTTTTATTTTGTCAAGTACCAATAAAATTATTATTACTTAATTAGCTGATGATTGATCGAATATAATTATAGTAATGTCATTATTGTTTTTGTATTAATATTATTGTATTATTGGCATGTTGTTTACGCCTATAATTGGAATATCACTTAGCATTATATTGGAAATGTTAATCTGTTATTTATAAATAACTTTTATAATCGTTCTCTTGAACGAAATAATTTTATACCTAATAATGAAATTATTGCTACCCACCACCTTTTTACTCGATTGGTTTGCGGTGAGGAATTATATTTGATTGAAAATCACAATTATTGTTTGCATTTTATATTATGTTTTTCATCAATAAGCATCTTTACCAAATAATGTGATGAATGAGACATATCGACCCTTCATAAAAATATCGAACAGCTTTTATTAAAGAAGACGGAATAGCGTTATTAATCACCTAATATAATACGAAGAAAAATAATATCGTCACATGTTCCCGACACCGTGGGATTAACACGTCTCTCCCTAAGTTCAGCCTTCCAGTACTAACATATTGCACAAAAAATAGGGGTACTATCTTCTATATTAATATAGGTACTGTAATGTTTCAACCATTTTCGTGAGATGTACTGTAATGTTTAAATTATATTTTTTTTGGGTGTATGTTCTATGTAATTATTATTTAATAACCTTCAGTTTTTTGGATATTTACGAGTAAAGAATTTCTAAAGCCAATATTAATAACATCTGGTATTTATTTAAATTCAAAACAAAAATCATAAGCTTTCTCTAACTCCTGTTGATAAATGCGAAATTCCCTAATATAACATGTAGTGTGGTTGGTATCACCACACTACAATGAGACCTTATAAATATAATGAATATTTATGATTATACGGATATTGTAACTCGGTGAAACTTCACAATGTTCTTCGTATGCAGTGGGCGGCTTCTATTGTGTAGATATTCAAGCTAAAAGTGGTGAAACACGAGGAGCAGCTCCAACAACTTTGGACTTGCATATTTATGAGTGTACTTCCAAAGACTTGAGTGATGAGGAAATAAAAGTAAGTAGGCACTGTTGTTTTTAACTTTAAATACGTATTTAAATGTATTTTAATTTATTTACATTTGTTACCTAAATATCAGTATGTAACGAATTTGAACAAAGCAACCTCATCAGTGTCACAACGGAAGAATGTGTGGCGAACATTTCCGTCACGGTCAAAACGCATCGCGTGCGACGCAAATCTGCGCGCGCAACTTCGTTTCCGAGTTCGTACGACGAAGACCGAACTTGGACGGCAAAACGTCATCTACAAAAACTCTTGATTCTCTCATTTGACAACGCTTCTTGTACAATCTAATTAATTGTAACTATTTTATTATTTTTAACTGTAAATATTTCGAATATACTCTTTATCAAACTAATTCAAACTGTTCATCATTTATACCTCCACAACTGGTGACAACTCGACGAAGAACAAGTTACTGAAGAATTTGGAAAATACAACATCAAATTTTCACAAATTTGACAGATAGTTTGCATGAAAAATTTTTCGCTAGAAGATTCTTTCAAACGGTGAGCGATCAAAATTTTTATCACGCTTCAAGGAAAATGCTGTCTTATGCTCAGGCACTCCAAACTACTACTGCTACTTCCAATATGTCAGAATTTAACGACAACCAAATTAAACAGATGGCTCAGCAGATTAGTGTTTTGACAAAGCAAATTTCATTCCTAGCTCAACAAGTTGCTGACCAGGATAACCGCTCACTTAGTCGTTCAAAGCCTCGACAACCACCGCAAAATCATCCATATTGTTTCTACCACTTCTCATTTGGAGCAAAAGCCAAAAAATGTCAACAGCCGTGCAGTTTCAACCATATGGAAAACTTCAGAGGCAGTCGCTAATAGCGGCCAACGACTGCTCTTCCAATACAGGCCGTCTTTTTGTAACCGACCGGACTTCAAAAATGCAGTTCCTTGTGGACACAGGTTCGGACCTGAGTGTTTTCCCGCGAAAAGCCATTAAGACGCCTTGCAAACTCTCCAAATACGATCTTGTCGCAGCCAATAATACTGTCATTCACACCTATGGTCCGACTAACCTTCACCTCGACCTGGGACTAAGGCGAGACTTCATCTGGAGCTTTACCATCGCTGACGTTTCCAAACCAATCATCGGTGTTGATTTTCTCAGTCATTACAACATATTAATTGACGTGAAGAATCATCGATTGATAGTTGGCACTACCAAACTTACCACATCTGCTGCATCTTCTTCATCAGCAAACGTAGCCTCAGTCAAAACAGTTACTGGCGAATCAGAGTTCCACCAGATCCTTCGAGAGTTCCCTGACCTAACTCGACCTCCAGGCGTACACTCACCTCGTAAAAACAACACTCTCCATCACATCAAGACTACTCCAGGTCCTCCAGTCTTTTGCAGACCACGCCGATTGGATCCCGCTAGATTGATCGCTGCCAAGAAGGAATTTCAAGACATGGTCATGAGTGGTATTGCTCGTCGTTCCGAAAGCCCATGGTCCTCTGCTCTGCACCTAGTCAAAAAGAAGGATGATAGCTGGAGACCATGCGGTGACTACCGTGCACTCAACGCCCGAACCATTCCTGACAGGTATCCTATTAAACACATTCAAGACTTTTCACATCAACTCGCAGGATGCTCGATTTTTTCAACTTTAGACCTAGTCAAAGCCTACAACCAGATCGCCGTAAACCCTGATGACATTCCAAAGACTGCCATAACAACGCCATTTGGATTATTTGAGTTCCCGTTCATGACGTTTGGTTTACGAAACGCTGCTCAGACATTCCAGAGGTTTATAGACGAAGTGCTACAAGGACTCGACTTTTGCTACGGTTATATTGATGACATCCTCGTATTTTCATCATCCGTCGAGGAACACAAGTCCCACCTCCGAAAGCTATTCGAACGTCTAACAGCAAACGGAATCGTAGTGAATACCAACAAATGCTCATTCGGCCAGGAAGAGGTAAAATTTTTAGGCTACAGTATCTCAGCTGCAGGAACCAAACCACTAGATCAAAAGGTACTAGCTATCAGAGAGTTCCCACTTCCTAAGACAGTCAAGGAGCTACGTCGATTTCTCGGAATGCTCAATTTTTACCGACGCTTCATACCGAATGCTGCCAAGATCCAGGCACCTTTACACTCAGCTCTTGCGGGTCCAAACATCAAAGGATCGCATTCTGTGATTATGACACCGGAAATGCTGAAAGCTTTTGAAGATAGTAAGACTGCACTTTCGAAAGCCACACTACTTGCACATCCAAACTCCTCTGCAGAACTCGTCATAGTAACCGATGCTTCTGAAACTGCCATCGGTGCTACACTCCAACAGCGCAACGGTAAGGATTGGGAACCCCTCGCATTCTTTTCCCACAAGCTGAGCGCATCCCAGCAGAAGTACAGCCCATATGACAGAGAGTTGTTGGCAATTTACGAAGCAATCAAGTATTTCCAACATTTTGTCGAAGCCAGACAATTCGCTATCCTAACTGATCATAAACCCATCACATTCGCCTTTTCCATCAACAAAGACAAATGCTCGCCTCGCCAATTCAGGTACCTTGATTTCATCGGACAGTTTACGACAGACCTAAGGTACTTACCTGGAAAGGACAATGTTGTAGCCGACGCTCTCTCTCGCGTGGAAGAAGTCACAACAGCTATAGATTACCAATCTCTTGCACATTCTCAGGAACAAGATCCAGAGTTGCAAGACCTACTCAATCATGGCTCCTCACTAAAACTACAGAAAATCAAAACAATTAATAGCAATCTACCTATCTACTGTGACACTTCAGTCCAGCCACCACGTCCTTATGTCACTCCTGAGTTCAGAAGACAAGTTTTCGACCAACTGCACAATCTACATCACCCAGGAAGTTCAGCTACCGTACGGCTGGTCACTCAACGTTTCGTTTGGCCAGGGATACGTAAACAGTGTAGAGAGTGGTCTAGGCAATGCTTGGCGTGCCAAAAATGCAAAACCTTTCGCCATACTATTTCTCCACTTTCCCCTTACCTCACTCCTTCCTCAAGGTTCTCTCACATTAATCTTGACATCGTAGGTCCTCTTCCCTCTTCTAACGATTTTAAATACTGCCTAACAGTCATTGACAGGTTTACTCGTTGGCCTGAAGTCTACCCACTCAAAGACATCACAGCAGAATCCTGTGCAACAGCCCTAGTTTCTGGTTGGATAGCCCGCTTTGGTTGCCCAACTCGCGTGACTACCGACCGCGGTCGCCAGTTTGAGAGTCACCTTTTCAAAGCTCTCACTGCTGCGATCGGTTCTCATCACTTTCGCACAACCGCCTATCATCCTGCTGCTAATGGCATCATTGAAAGACTCCACAGACAGCTCAAGTCTGCTATAATGTGCCACTCTTCGCCAAGATGGACTGAATCCCTTCCTCTAATTCTTCTCGGTTTGCGTAACTCCTGGAAAGAAGACATCCAGAGTACACCCGCCGAATTGGTCTATGGCCAAGCTCTTTCCTTGCCAGGACAATTTCTATCTCCTCAAGATGATCCCACTACAGAAGATATTTCGGAATATGCTACCCGCCTCAAATCTACAATGTCCAAACTTTCACCCAAACCCACTTCATGGCATACTAATTCTCCATTTTACATTCCCAAAAACCTTCACTCATGTTCCCATGTTTTTCTCCGCCGAGACCACGTTCGAGCTTCTCTTGAACCTCCTTATGACGGACCCTTTAAAGTGCTAGAGAGATTTCCTAAATTTTTCAAAATTGAGATCCGCGGAAAATCTACTAACGTCTCCGTCGACAGGTTAAAACCCGTTTATTCTATCAAAGAAGACCAGGTTTCCCTTGCTTCACCACCTTCTTCAAGCACTTCAAGCGACGTGAGAAAGACGCGGAGCGGTCGAACAGTGAAGTTCACCAATTTTTACCGACCGTAGTTACGGTCTGGCCGGGGAGTGATGTGGCGAACATTTCCGTCACGGTCAAAACGCATCGCGTGCGACGCAAATCTGCGCGCGCAACTTCGTTTCCGAGTTCGTACGACGAAGACCGAACTTGGACGGCAAAACGTCATCTACAAAAACTCTTGATTCTCTCATTTGACAACGCTTCTTGTACAATCTAATTAATTGTAACTATTTTATTATTTTTAACTGTAAATATTTCGAATATACTCTTTATCAAACTAATTCAAACTGTTCATCATTTATACCTCCACAAATGTTTTCTCAAGAAAATAAATATCCGAATTAAAACTAGACCACATCTATTACCAACATAAAAAAAATCATCTAAATCTGTTCAGAGTTTTAACAATATACGGTAATTTATAGACAAGCATACTTTCACAGTTATAGGTATAGATTTACTGACTTAGTTAAGAAGGTAATAATTGTAAGAAAGATAACAACTGACCTCAAGATGAAAGAGAATATTCCACTGTTCAAACAAACTAGGACTTAAAAGACAATGTGTTCAATACTGTCTTCATTGATTGATTTCTTTAAAGCCATATCGTCAATTAATTTGAATGAATATAATATCAATATGTTATATTCTGCCGTTGAAAATACTCAATTGATTGAATAAAGAAACAACATCATCAAATACCTAGAACATTAAGGATAAGATCCAATTCAAGAGATAGGTACAAAGTTTCTTACTTTACTTCGTGTTCCAAAGTTCAGAAAACTATCGATATTCGTATCGTTCATGTCATATCAGACTATGATAAACTACTAGAACGTAATCAGGGAGCGTCGACCTCATTCCAGCACTAATGACAAGACCTTCTGAATTCATGACGCGTGCTTTTCTCTCAAACTTTTTACGGTTATTACTACGATTTTTGATCCCCTATCTACGACCCACCTTTGACTTTCGCCCCAATATTTATTAACCGCTAAATGATAATGGGAGCTCGTGATCAAGCATTTATCGAGCGTGCCCTTGTTATGAGCCTGCGAATTATGCCGTCTTTAGTATAAATAGAGATGTCTATCTGAAAATGCGTTGTTTGTTTAAGCGAGATTGTGTCCCAGATTCTAGGAAGCAACTATTATTTGTCTCTGAAATACGGATGATATTCTGTTGTAGATTTTGTAATAAAAATATTATGCATATAAAGCATGATAACTGATAGATAGTGTTCTTCAATCAATCTGCAATAAATAATGTGTACTTTGAGATCATAATCTGTTAAATTATACTTACTTTGTATAACTATCGAAATCTATCTTGTGCTACTATAAATTTTCTAGTCAGTAATTAGAGCAAATGCAGACATTACATTACCGAAGGTGGCCATTTATGTATTCATCATTATTTAAGTTCGTAGAATAATCTTAAGAGAATACATAATATAGGTATTTAAATACCTAAACACTTGAATATTTGACTGCGCAATCGATATACGAAGTCAATGAATTCAGTTCATATAAAAGTTGGTTGTCGAGTTTCCTCATGAAGTTATCTACACTACATACGATATAATGCGATATCGAGAGAAATAGTAAAGAGTAAAGTTTGTCGTGGAAAGTTAAACAGTGGTTGCTACTTTATCGCGAGTTGGTGGAGACCGCGCAACCACAATCATTTGCCAACTTGAACCAGGACTTTAATGTATTATTTTCATTGGCTTGCAAATGTGAACGTTCGAATTTGGGTCGACTGAAGTTTTTTCATTTGTGTCTTCTTAAACGTTGATTTATCTGTATTCATAAATTTCCTTGAAGCTTTTGCTCTCTATGTTCAAATAACCAATAAGTGTCCATAATTAAAAAATCGTAGTTACCATTTCCATACTGACTATTCTTCAATTAACCTACTTTACCTCAGAATTTTCAGATATGAGAATATAATAAATTAGAGAATTTGTAGCATACACTCACTAATATTCTAAACGTAATAAAACGTCAACAGATCCAACGTCAGCGTGCGAAACACAATAAAGATGTGCGTGTATAAACTAATTTGACGGAATTCGTAATAAAAATTTACATAATGCGAAAAAAGAGCACCTCACAAGAAAACACAAACGACGAAAATTTTATTTTTATGCTCACATTTGCGCAATTTGTATACAGAATGTAAATTAGAAAGAGCCTTATTCCAGCCGACGGCGTCACGGCATTCGGCTTCATGTCATTGATGCTTCATGAAAACGTTAACTTTTATTTCGTACTGTGCAAAACCATGAGTTTCGTGATGCATTGTAGAATAATAAATAATTATGATTTTATATTTCCTCAACACTGACATGTGCGCTTGTACTTATAAATGCAACGATATGATAACCACCGCATGTCTTCAGAATTAAGTTTAAGAAGAAAATAAAACAAAAAATGTTTATACGAAATGTATGGATACTTGAGGACAAAAATAGATAATGTGTCCCCTGAAAAACGGTTGGTTGTATAGCTCACAGAAAAAAAACATGAAGTGGAAAAAAGGTTTGTCTCATTGCGTGGGTCGACTGAAGTGCATGGTCCTTCGTTCATACCAGTCAGGACTTTTAAATCTTTACAGAAGAACGATTGTGAAGGACGATTCTTATATATTGCACATCACATCGTGGTTTCATTCCAATTAGGTAAATGTCTAGCTATAATTCTAGTCTTTTTACTGTAGGATATATATGTAATTTGAATGATAAAAAACCAAGGCTTTTTTATTTTGTTTTAAAGTATCCTTTATTTTAACAGCGAGTCCAAATAGTTTGAATTCCAATAAATATTTGCCAAAGCAATTAAAATGGATTTTGTAGCTGACACTCAAAATTTAAATATTTTCACAGATATTTTCGTAAAAATGAACATTCAACGCATTCCAACATCGTATTGTTCGGATTCCATGAAGTCAAAACAGCGTCAAAAGAAACTAAAAATATTTTGTATTTCGAACGATTCACAGTTAGTATCGTTAAAATGGGATACAGTCAGCGACATTGTATTGAATGTACAAAATCGAATCGGTGTTCCCAGAGGGGTGAATGGAAAAAATGTTTTGTTGCATGGAACGAAGCATCGCACCGCGTTGTCCACTCAAAGATTTACAACCTTCCATTACTGTTATGTATATAAAACTATACGAGTACAGCAGATAAAGATTGAACACAGACAATTTGTACTGCTGAACGTTCACTGTTTTACAACAATATATCAGTTTCGTATAACATTTTAATATTTACCTTTTATGTTTACTATTAAAAAGGAAACAGTGGCAAGTTCTGATATTGTTTAAATATAGATGCTGTTACGATCTAGACTCGTAAAAGAGCGACCTTCGTTTGTCTGATAACCGAAGTAATTTAGTTCCAACTAATGTTATTTAAATATTCAAAACACGTCTATTATAACTTGCCTACCAAAAAGTGCTCCTGGCTATTTTATCATTATTTTTATCAGTTTACCCACACTTTTCGATAGGTATGCTGTCATAGGCGCGTCTATCTTATTAACTATAAGGTTAATTTAATGTTATTTTTATTAGATAAGTATCTGATGTGTATCGCCTCGTTGTGTTTCTCAAATTTTATTAAGTGATGTTATAGAAAGACCTAATAATAATTACGTCTATACTTAGTAGTAGCAGATTATATAGAAAAAAGTTAACCTTTCTAGGCCGACGAATTAGGCAAAATAAATCCGCAGTTTGTCTAGGATAACTACAATAAATTTACAAATTGCATTCACATACTTAAGTCTTGGCTAGCAAAATCAGAAACACGCTCTCAAAGTCTCAAGTCAAAACTAAACGTGTTGTAAAATCTTTTATTAAAGGCTGGAACCATGCAGACAAAATTACACATTCAAGATTTTTATTCGATTAAATGATCCAGCCTAAAGGTAAGACCACGTTTATTATACAGAAGGTACTCATTACAGAGACACTGTCTTTTTTATTGTTGGTCTCGTAAGACCCGTAAACCTGCCGTAACTTGTATCAAACTGCTCTGTGACAAATTACATTTTCATGTTGTAGACATACTGCTTATCGTATAAAGAAATAGGTAAAGTACAAATTATTTAAACTTGACATAATTGTTCAAGATTTTTTTGCTACTAAAAGGGAAAAGAATGGTAGGAAATTACTGTAAAAAAGTTTTCTTAAATTAAGGCATTTAAGCTTAACTTTGAATTAGGTAAGGTTTCAAGTTTCGGTGTCTTTTTATCCAAACTAGACAGGCACAGCTAACTATCTAAAATGTAATGAAATATATTGATCTGGATTGGTTCTTAAGTGGCAAGACTATCTATGTTATTATTATTAAAAAACACTGTTTATTTCTAAAGCTTAAAATTAATAAATTTCAGATTTCTCTTAAACCTAAGAATACCAACTGTTAAATTTCATTAAATCATATTTTTCATCTTCTTCTTATATATAAAAATGAATTGCTGTTCGTTAGTCTCGCTAAAACTTGAGAACGACTGAACCGATTTGGCTTATTTTAATCTTGAAATATTCGTAGAAGTCCAGGGAAGGTATAAACGGTGAGAAAATTTCCTTATGTGACGCAGACGAAGTTGTGTGGGCCAGCTAGTTTCAAATAAAAAAAACCTCCATTTATCTGTAAAACACTCTGAAAAATAAAAATAAATAAACAACTATTCCTGAACGATTTATTTGGAATCACAAAACTAAAATTGAACACAACAAATACGACTGCATCGTCTCAACAATATGATGGATAGTAAACAAGAAGTGCACTGAACGAAAATAAACTTAGCTCACTTCGATTTGTACGGGAACGTTCAGGAATAATATGAGCTTAAATATGAGAGTTGAAGCTCTTAAGCGTCAGTTGGATATAGCCTTAAATAGTCGCTCGGTGAGAATTATGTTCTTCGTAACTTGTTTCAAGTTTTCGATTAAAATTGTTTTTGATGGAAGCAATCAAAACTATATTTACTTTGCAACAGTTGTAAAGTTCTTTTTGTAGTTTTCCTAACGTTCCTACTAACTATTGTTGTCATTTAATACTATTGGCTACGGTATATGAAATACTACTCGTACGAAATGTATACATTTTTTCATTGTATGAAATATTTCAGATAAACGAGTTTACGGCTCACCAGATGGTAATTAGATACCGTCGAACTCTAATCTTTACAAAGTCAGGGCATTACACACAATTAAATACCACCCTACTTCACAATTTTCGCTAATATTTGTATTCATTACATCAAATTACTATCAATATTTCTATTTCATTTGAATATTTTTTAGAAAAAGATTTATTATATTATACAAATTACATAAGTTGGAAAAGCTTACTCAAATCAATTCAACCATTTATGATAAATCCTTTCAAATGGCAATCATTTATTTACCAATATACAATTGAAGTAACTTTACTTTTTCTCAATGAATATTTTATAAAACCTTTTTATTTCACTTTATATTTATTGCAATTATATTGGAGATACATTTTAATAAAACAGTAGGTAATTTATCAGGATTGGGACCGTAATCTTATTAAAATAGACGCCTATATAGTCTTTTCTTTGAGATGAAATAAATAAAATACTTTAGTAGCTTTAATGTGCTCATAATCATCTTCATCAGTCTATAGACGTCCACTGCTGGACATAAGCAATGTGCTCATTTAAAAAAAAACTAACAGAAGATCAAGTTATTTACTTCTCATACTATAACCATACTCAAGTGTTGTAAGACATAAAAACAAAGGTGAGAGATACTAACAATCAAACGATTGTTAGTTCGTAAACCAAAATTCCACAAAGAAACTTCTCGATGGTAGCAAAACGTTTGTGCATTCTTTAAAGAAAAACAAACTGTTTTTGTACGCCACTCACGCGCCGCCCTCGTTTGTGAAGGTAACAATGTTGAGTGGAAAAGAGTTAAAAGACTCCTCGCGTGCCACCGACACTCGAGTCTCGAGAGCTAGTCCCCATTCGTACGCCTCTCATAATGAGAGCTACAATTCGTATCCTCAAGATTTATGACTACATGTTTATCATTTCGTGATTGCGCTGCAAACGGACCTCTTTGCTTATTTTTTAATAATTGCGGTTGTGATTAATGGTTTATTATGAATCAGTGTTCAGCACATCTGCGGGCAAGTTAATCGATCATAATAATTAAAATGCTTTTCAATAATTTGGTAAATTGTTATCTGTGAGATGATCAAACGATGCTTAAAATTAATAAAAAATATTTCAAATTGCAATTTTATCCAAGTTTGCGATAACTAAAATTCACTATGTTATGAAAATAAATTTAAACGCTAACCAATATATCTAAACTTTTTCATATTCATAGGCTCAGAGCGATATTAATTCAAACAAAATAAATCCGTGTTTTGTTTTCAAATTGCCCAGTTATCTGCGGCGGTCAACTTATTCATTCCGCTCTCTGCGACGAAAGATAAACAAATGGAAGTGGTCGAAACTAAATCGGGACGAGGTAAACACAGCGCATACAACTGAAGCTTATGGAAATCAGGGGATCTCATACTATTTCAGTGGATTAAATATGTTATTAAACTGGCAATTAGTGCCTCACGGGTTAGCCTGTTGGTTATTTATGGGAGTGGCGCGTCTTAATTAAAACATTGGTGGACTGCGAGGAAAATTATGTTAGTGTCAAAGTTAATTCGATTAGCCAGGCCGTACATTAAAAGGCAACTGAGGGACCCGTTATCAGGAGTATTGATGGATATTGAGTTTGATTTGTAATGGGACTAAGGGAAAATATTTAATAGTTATTACCTATACTTCTTATGTACGTTTGGAGCTTGTTATCCTATGTATGCACATAGGCACATGAAGTAATTTGCAATACAAGAACAAACAAAGCTTTAATTGTAGTTATACCTATACCTATATGACAACGTGTTCAACAAAACTGTTGTTATAACCTTATTCAAATACTCGCGGTTTTCTATGATACTTTCATGCATTTTGAACGAAATGATTTTGAAGGCAATATCCAGTCTTCTCGTGATCATGACGTTTGCAACAACGTTGAAATATTGAGACCACTCAATTAATTAAATATCGTGGAAAGGATTCGTTCAAAATGCATGAAATCTGCTGTTTTCTTAATGCAAAAATGATTGTTATTCGAACAATTAAACCCGTAAAATGAACTTATTCGAGTATTCACAAGCTGTGAAACAAAACCAAAGGGATTTCGTTTTAAGATTATAATCTGAATCTAAAATATGATTTAAACATTGAACCGCAGAGCGCAGATTAAAATTAAAAGTCAAAAGTAACAGACATTAGCATTACTTTAATCACTATCTGGGGAGGCCGGATCTTCGCGGTTTTGAATGTGCAGTTCAAATCTACGTGGAACTCGCTCAATGACGATTCGAATTAAAATTCTCTTTCAAACTCTTTGAAAGGATTAACGCTGTGAATTAAAAACCTAATCTTTGTTTGTTTTACTTAGTTTTTTGAGTCCTTCATTGGCATATTCTTCCTTCTCTAAATATTATGTACCTACTTTCTCGACTGCTATTTAACGACCGATCTTGCGTTTTTTTTTATTGATAAACACATCGACTCTTTTACATAATCTATCATATATTTTGTCATTTATTTTGTTGAAGTTTGTCGATGTAGGTAGGAATTTTGTGTCGAACAATACACAAAAAATCTTAAACCAGATAGGTAGGTTAGCAATAGAATTGATCAAAATAAATTCACAAGACGCCCTCGCCAATATCGCCAGAATCAAAAGTCAAAATAAGTTCAATCGCGTACTTAATTTTATTGTTGTAAAAATAAATCTCTCAAAGTGAATCAATTCAAAAGAGAATAATTGGTTAAACATATAGATTAATTGCTTATTGTTCATATCGTATGCAAACTATCGTCGATCCATTCATAAATGCACAACAAACACGGGCAACAAATTACGTAAAATTTATGGATTGGATTTAATCCATTTTATATTGTGAAATAATCTTATTTTTAAATAATTGTAATAAATAGTAGGATTATAAATAATATGATAAAGTATTATTAACACTAAATTTCTTGTAACACTCGCGGTTATCTACACCACTTACACTATTACTAAACGGGTTCTTACCACGATTATTATTAACACTTGTGTGATCATTTCTTCTTTTATAATTTAAAGAATTTTATTTTATTTTATGTATGACAAATTTTATTTGGGTGCCATATAACATAAAATAGCTTAGTCATAACTATTTCTAAATTACATGAAATTGTAATAAATGTTTACAACTTTATTAAATGTCGAGGAATTGCAGAATGTTCGTGTTTCGTTTTGCTTTTCATTCAGCGTTAATTAAAGTCACTTTTCGGTCCAACCACTGCAGTACCTCCTTGTTAAAATAGTAGTTATTACAAGCAATTCATAACTTTAAAAAACGAAACATTAACTAAAATGTAATTAAAATTTTGTAGGTATTTCTGTAATACACTTTATTCAACTTTTTTACTAATCATAAACTTTCACTTGACTATTAATACCTTAGCGGAATCAAATTTATAGATAAGTAAGTAAACTACTATCATAAAACAGAAATAAAAAAAATGTGACTATTCAAAAAAAAATATGGCTTTATATTTCATAAACAACAGTACAATCCATACAGAATCGAAGTGTTACCGAAAGCGCGCAAAAATTTGTTTCGACATTTTTATGGAAAATTTTCGCAACCTGCCATTCTAAATTTGCTGCAAAATCGGAAATAAATGTTCTATCCGTTATTTAATAAGAACAAACCTCCCATGCAAAGGATAATTGAAATAAATGTGTTTAGGTGTTTTATGTAAAGGAATAAAAACTGTTTTCTGGAAAGAAAGTAACAATACCGACCTGGCATTCAGCCAAAGCTAAATTAGATAATGGAGTTTGCGTGCAAAAATATAGGAAACCGAGAACAAAGACAAATGGGGTCGACTCTGACTCTGAAATGGTGAAATAAAATAACACGGGGAAGATTGAGGGAGGGCCCTTCTACCCGAAGCCTTATGTCGTCACGTGCCTACAATGTGTTTACAATAAGATCAAATCTGATATTGTTCTCTTTATGAAACGAAAATCTCACTTAATATGTTTATAAGATGTTGGAAACGGAATTATCCTAATGTTTGTTGAACCTCTGTTTTCTAAGTGATACCTATACACAAGCAAAAACACGTGTAGGTAGGTGTACTACAGAAAACCGAACCGGTGCGAGTAATTTTAATGAATAGGAAACCCTGCAAATTCTGTAGCATATCAAAGAACCACACAGCTACTTTGTTTTGTAAAACGTTATAAAGATTACAAAGTTTTTAGGCATCCGTAGTTACCTACAAATAGCTTTGGTTGTTTAGTATTTGAATTTAATAATTATTTTTCTAAAACTGAAATTAAACAAAAACATTAATTTATAAAGTCATGGATAACACAACTTCATTAGTTCACTTGCACTCGTCGTGTCGTCTTGTAGATTCTCCATGTCTTTTAGTACGTTTTGTCAAAACTGTAAGATTTTCAGGCGGAGGTTTTAATTATCAAAATTAACGATTTTTTTCTTTCGTGACTTCAATATTTTTTCTTATTTCAATTGTGCTATTGACTAAAACAGGCTGTCGAGTTTGATTTTACAAAAACCGTTTAAACAACAAGAGTTGTCAGCATCTTTATTGTTTCCCTTGCCAATAAAAGGGCACCTGTCTTTGACGGCCTTCTATTTTTATTGTGTAACTGGGGTAGATGGATTTGCTCTGGTATTGACGTTAAGCGTTTACCAAAACTTGTATACAATCATGCTATAGATGGTGTGAAAAATAAAAAAGATGTCAGGTAAAACAGGAGATGTCAGGTTTCATATTATGAATCCTACTCAGATTACTCGTTAATATAATAACATAACGTTTTTAGAGTTCAGGAAAATAATAAAAAGGTCTGAATTTAATATCATTCTGTGAGAAAACAATATACGTGCCTGTTTTTGGAACGAAGTTCCTCATCGCGCGTTATCGAAAGGGAGCTAACGGCTAGACGGAAATTCTTATGAAAAAGTTGTCACGACACTTTTTCATTTTAGATGATTATAATTATCGCTAGATGGCGCTGTAATTAAAATCTTTTAAAACAATTCCTTATTTTGTTTTATATGATTAATGCTAGATGGCGCTGTGATCAAAATATTTTATTTAAGTTATACTAATTAGTTAGTTTAAAACGTCTGTCTCTCTCTCTCTTCTTCTTATAACTTAAAAAAATAAAATTTTATTACAATTCCCTCACTAATTAATCGAAAGGAACTTCGTTCCATCCGGGTGTCCCTTGACACCTCTCAAGTTTTTTTAAATTAAATCTTTAAATAGCTGTTATAAACTTGCACGGTATTCATTTCTGTAATGTTCACTGAAATATCTCACAGAAAATTTTACAAAAATAAATCTGCTTTCTTACAAGTCATGCCGACAGCGCGGAAAAGCTAGTACCTACGTTATAAATAATTGCATCAGTATGAATTTGTATTCACGCCCGTTTCTTCTTATACTCGGGCCAAATAAAACTCGACATTTAAGATTACAGAACACACACGAATAAATACGATCGGACTAAATAATAAAGTCGTGATGCTGGCAACGATGATTTATTATATCGCTTTCCTCGGCCGCCCGAATGAACCACATGAAAAATGATCTCGGTTATTGCTAACGGCAACTCTGCAGTTGACGCTTTGTTTAAGCACAAATGACTCGCACTATGAACTTGTTATATTGTCGACTTATGTTTTTACCAGATTACTGAGGCGTCGGTCGCCCGGGGCGGTCGCGTCCGCCGTCTACCAACATTCTATCCCTTGCTATGACAAATTGTTTGAGAAAGCGCAACTTACTTTAGTTTTTATACCGACTGATCTGGCCGTAATTTAGTTTCATTTAGCAGAAAGTACTTTGGACTAGATTGTTTATATAGAAATGATTAGTTTCTACGCATCAAATAATATAATAATTTACTTTCTGTACTCTATACATTAAGTATGAATACTATGGAAACATGAATGAAACCTGAAGATATAATTTATTTTAGTAACTTTGACGATTATTAAGAGTCAAAGATTGCAACTGTTTTTTAAATGCAATTCTCTGCAAATTTAATCTTCTAATTTGTCTTTTGGTCTGGAGCTGATCTTTGCTGAAAAACATAACTGTCGTTACAGTCTAAGTGGAAAGTGCGAAGCGGTTGTGATAAGGGTTTCTTTTCTCGTCGGTGCCGGAAATTAATTGTCACCGAACGGAAAATAGGGCGAAAGTCCAATTAATTATTACTCACTTCATTTATTTAACCCGCCTGCGAGGTGCTTCTTTCAGATATTAATGTCCAAAGTGCCAGACTAATCTTAAGCCCCCCTAATAAAGGCGAACAACAAATTTACTTTTAAAAATGTTAAGGAGGAAAATTTAAGAAACTCTTACAACTTCTTGAAACGGTTTTTACTCCGGACATAGAACAAGATTATTATTAACCGCAATTATACGGCATCTGAGAAACAAAAAGGTTTCAAAATGCGAATTTTTGTGTCAACACAAACGTTTCGCTTTAAATTGGCAAAAGTTTGAATGAAGTGACTTAGGTAAGTTGCGACATTTTACGCCGTCAGCTGCGGTGATCCCATCGCTTCCCTAATGTAACGAAATAAAAAAGGACAATATTTACTTATGGGTAGATATTTCAAACAAGAAATTTTACTTTGTAGTTTTAAAAGTCAATCATTTTGTTATTGTAAGCAGTTTTCTGCTAGACTTTTAATTAAAAATATCATGACGTGTTAAAAATTTTAATAAGCAAATTTTCATAGTAGTTAACTATATTTACTTATTCAATTACAGCAAGGTATTTTTGGTTACCCTTGACGACATATGTGAGCAAGAGATAAGCGTGCTTATTTGTTTTCATTATATTTTCAGTATTTGCGGAGGTCTCAGTGAACGTATTGGACGGCGTCGAGTCTGCAAACTTAGTACACAGATGACATTAACATTGTTTTAATCGAGACGCTTCGGGAGCACTCCTGTGGTCCTATACAGTGAATGTCAGATTCGCTTCTGAAGCAATTTTCTTGTTATGACAATTCGGCACAATTTGAATACGGCAATCAGTATTCAGTGCTCGAAGCTAGTGATTATTTAAATTTTGTACATCAATGAGAGTACAAAGCTAATCTCTTTTGTTTGCCACTTTGACAACTCATTTCATTAAAGTGAATAGAGAGGACGGGTTTTCGGGATTATAACAAAACCGTTAGTAAAGTTAATATCGTCGCTGAATAAGAAATTTGTTTACAGAGTGAAAATATACAATTAAGATGTAATTTACTAGTTACAATAAATGTCAATTAAGTAAAACAATATATAATGTTTTATTACCGTGATGGTATTTAAACTCGGATATGGACGTATGGAGTAAGTTAATATAAATTACTAGCTGCCCCACGCAACTTCGTCTGCGTCGAAAAAATAAAAAAAAAATTAGGGGTGGACTACCCCTAACATTTAGGGGATGAAAAATAGATGTTGGCCTATTCTCATAGGTACCGGATAAGCACAAAAAATTTCATCAAAATCGGTCGAGCCGAGATTATCAAAATTATAAACTTGCTAAAAGGCTACACCCGCGAAAAGGTAATTCCACGATGCGCATGCGCTCCTCATAGTGATTTCATTTCAATACTACATATCAATATACATGTTTTAAAGAACTAATAGATTTTTTTCGTATAATAGGAGCTAGAGGATACGCGCATACTGTGGTCATGAAATAATAATTAATACTATTTTACTTTGTAATTTATTAATGTTTTAACACTAAACCAATACTGCCTACTCGATAATTATAATTGATAAAAAGGTACTATTGAAATTTTACAATATTCAACGTTAAATCTATGACATAATTGCATTTTCAATAATTTAAACTAAACAACTGTAATTTTTACAAATTCTGATTGCATAAAGTTTTATAAAATAATAATAGTTTCATTAAATTCCAGCGTTGTAAATTGTGGAAAGCGAATTAAGTGTTATTAGCAGTAAGTGTACTAAAAGCTCCTGAGTTTTATTGTTTTATTTTCAATGAGCGTGCGATATACGGTAATCCCACTACAATTATTAGCAGTTAGGGTTTAATTTATCAGTTGTGTTGGTTTAACGAAGGCTCCGTAACCGCAGACCGGGCGGGTGTACTGCATTCGACCCACTTTATTGGAATAAAGGAAACATACATTACGCGTTACGAGACTCATTTATGTCCATAACGTTGCCAACTTCTAATAGGGCTACGAAACATAGCATTTCTATTGCATAAAACAGTGGATTGTGGAGAGAATAGTGACTTAATTGGTATTGCTTTGTGCTAGCAATAGGTAAGTTTTCCGAACTGATTAGCATAGATTAGCGGTTAAAAAACACGAGTAACATGATTTTTATTACTTAAAAATGAATGGTTCCATGATGCTATAGATTAACTGATCCCCTAGCTTAAACAGTGGTTATTAATAACAGTAATTAACCCGGAAGTCCATTTCTTCATAGAATCATACAACAAAAATAAGACAAAAAGATATCATACAGTAAATATCTAATGCGAATTCCAATGGCACTTGCAATTCCGTAATCTAAACTCTGAATACATAGGTACATATAGAAAGGCGACCCTCAATGTTTGGAGAACAGCGATATCGATGAATTTTATATTTCATGGCTTTAGTGCGACTTCTAATACTTCGGGGAAATTCGTCCCCTTCAGGGTTGCCCTTCACTGTTCCCTACTATTATTGGATTTTGCCATCTGTGCATAAAGTTTGTTTACCAATGTAAATTTCAGAACGGTTTAATTTTTTTCCTTTCTGAAATTATTTATTACTGTCCAAAAGTTCGATATGAAACACAGTGGTTTCTCGTTTTCTTTGGAATAAGTTTTGACCCTTTTGTATTAAGGATTTCTTTCGTTGTGTAACAAACGCAGTATGGATTGGCGAGAAGTTTAGAGGTGGTGATCGTTCCTAAATTATTTATAAATTCTGGAACTTTATATAGTCATTGTAGGCCATCATACCTTCAAATTTCTTGTTTTTTTTTTGTAATTTAGTGTTATTAATAAATATTTTTAAAGATAACTCGACATCAATATAGTATACAGGGTGATTTGTTAGAGAGGGTACATATTGCAGGAGGGAGATGAGTACTCTGTTCTAATACGGAATATTACAAAAAATAGGTAAAATTACAATTTTTTTTATTTTTTTTTAATCTAAATTCGACAAAACTACCTCAAACATAAACAAATTCGGCTTAAAGAGTGTTGACTAATGACCTCTAGAGATCTCGCGCACCCCACACCTCCGCCACACCCATCAGCTGTCGAAAAACCATCGTTTTGCAAGAATTTTAGATACTTTTAAGTTGCGATTACTAAGGCATTAAGCCATATTCTTTGGTAATATTATTTTTACTGGTCGTATATAACCATCAGCTACCATGACCTTCAATATGTACCCTCACTAGGAAATCACCCTGTATAATAGTTTAGTAGAAATCGGTTCATAAAGAGAAAAATAATATTGCATCAAGTTATTCCTTTGCAGGCTATCATGTCTCAAGTTATGTGTAGCGTAAATTATCATATACAGTGAAGTTCTTATTACCTACTCGCTTGTTATTAATATACATATAAGTAGATTAGGTGTAGGTTAAGAATATTTTAAACTTATGGTATAAGTTTGATGTGAATAAATAGAATAAAAAGATGATATGATATTTTCACGTCATGGAGCTGTTCAAAAAATCAATAAAAACATAGAATTAATTACAAAAGGAAGAAGTTTCAAAAACTTGCCGTCTTCATTAAAATGAAATAGTACCTAACTATTCAATAAATACATTGAAAATAATCACGAATCAAAATACAAAATAAATTATATTTCAAACGTAAATTATTATTTATATAACATAGCGGAAAGGTCGAGTTTAGGAAACAATAATTAACTATGTAAATTAGAGATCATTATGTATGTATTGGCCAGTACCTTAGTAAGGAGCTTAGCGTTGGTGTCCCCAATGGGCTTTACCACCGACTATAAATAAGGCTCTGCTGTCCAAATATCCGGCAACAAACTAATTGCTGAAACTTAATCCACTAAAATAAAACCGGCTACGGAATTAAACAACTGCCTCCTGTTCCTACGAGTGATTTAAATAATCTCTTTCTTTGTTTATTGAAAACCCGGGGCGGGAACCGCGACAACTTTCAATGGAAGCGGTGAACAAATGTTTACAATTAAACACAATTATGCTACACCCTAATTTACAGGGCGAAGTCAACGTCTCCTGTAAGTAAAAATGATATTTGAAAATTAATTACTTGTTTGACTAGAATGGCTCAAAGTTATCTCCCCGCTTTTAATATTATTTTCCTAGGTGTAGGTACTTATCTATTTTATTAATACTAATCTAAAAAAATAAAATACATGTCACTATGTTAAGT
Source organism: Trilocha varians (assembly GCA_030269945.2). NCBI lineage: Eukaryota > Metazoa > Arthropoda > Insecta > Lepidoptera > Bombycidae > Trilocha > Trilocha varians. Next base: position 5,585,967 of record AP028259.1, read on the forward strand.
CCCAGTGGATTGTGCTTTATAAAAATAGTATTTACACATTACTTTTCTATACCTAGTAGAATATTTTAAAAGGGATATGAACAATTTTCCCGGTATTTTTAGAATCAAGAGTTTAATTTAAAAATACTTTCAGGTAAATAGTTGCAACACTGAATTTTAGACAAAATGTTTTCCGATAAAAATAACAAGCTATTTTACACAATGTAACTAAGCTTCGGTTGCAGTGGATTATATTGTATGAGTGCGATATTTCAGGAAGTAGGGAAATCCTGGTAGGTCCCTGTGGTCTGGGAGACGTACGCCCGGGGCACGGTAGACTGTGCCCGGGCCGACATGCTATAAATAGGGTACTCGCGCTCCTATTAATCACGGACGCCACCTGAGTCTAACGAGACTACTAAACAATGCTGGAAATAGCTGCGGAATCAATTAAATAAAAATCGATTACACGGAGGCCTTTGATGTTGTAATTTTAGTTATCAATCTATCATCTCATATTTCGACGTCTATCACGGTATCGAGTAATCCAAGCGATGTTGTCGGAAGTAAATTTTATAAATAGAACTGTCGTTACTTCAGATGATATTGATAGGTAGCAATAATTTATAAGTAGGTAAATTTACCCTTACTTATGTTGTTCAGATTTTACAGAAACGAACTGTTAAGCGCAACATATAGGTCTGACATTAAAATTATATGCGCACGCGGCGGCATTTTCGCGTAAGTAAAATTAAAAGTGCTAAATACAATTACCACAGGTACAGGTTAATTATAGTAAGTAGGTACTTAGAGAATTTTGTCACATTATTTGTATTGTGCAGTAATATCTGTGCTTTTATATACTGATTCTCGCGAATGTCTTTAATTTAAAAAAACAGTTCTAAAGTTACTTTCTCTCTTGCACTTACTTTATTTACTCAAAAAAAGATCGTAAAATAAGCGATTTTTCCATCCAACACACTTACTTATCATATTATACTTATAATAGAAATGAATGAAATACAATAAATTAAAAACTACATTTCATTACAATAATTAATTACGTTATCGATGACAAACGAGACGACACATTGAGATAATCCAAATGGAATAGCTTACAAAGCAGAATTATCGCCCCGAGAGAATGATTTACTAATGGTTTCTACAAAAGACTACGTGAACACAATTCTATCAGTCTCTTCAATTAATTTGATCTTACGTTTCATAAACAAACAAGCCTTACAAGTTTATTGATACGTTTGTTTGAAGAAACTACTTCAAGAGGATTAGCATATCGTCGCCTCAGTGCTTGTTTGGCCTATCTGACATTTTTTACGAAAATGACTTTTTAATGCAGTATTATAAAGAATAAAATTTCCAACCGACTGGTAATTTTTTTTTTTTAAATATTCAATTCTAAAACAATAAAAATCTAATTTCAATTTTTTTCTCAACACGGCACTTAAAGAAAATTCCGTGCTTGTTTGCTGTCTCCTGTAAAATTTGCTCGAGTGCAGATAGGCCAAACAAGCATTGAGGCGACGATATAAAGTTATTTGGATAAGAAATTATATTACTTTATATTATTCTCTGAATCAAATATTCATTCTTAATATTGCAAGAAAAAAATTAAGTAAAATTAGACGTTGCATTTTTGTTTTGGAAATGTTGACTTTGCAGAACGTGCTAAGTACAGTAGGTATAAAGATTATTCGTCTATATCACAACAACGTGGTCTTCAAAGGAGTTTCAACGCAACTTTATCCATAAGTTTAGTAAAAAAAATTGATAATTTTGAAAGAGCAGTATCAGAAACATTTTTCCTTTAAAACAGTACCATTAAGTTAAAAACAAGAAACATTTTTGTTACAACAATATCGAAAGATTTCTATCAGGAAACTCGTTTTCTGAAGAAGTTGAAAACTTTTTGATCCTGTTGCAATTTATAGGCTGTAAATAAATAGGCTTGGGGCCGTATCGGTATCTCCTCTCGGGGACAATTCATCACCGGGACCACCTGTGTCTGCACTCTTGTATAATTGAGAGATATCGTAAGGACCTGCACTGGGTTAAAAATAATTTTATTAATGAAGGTACCTAGTGAAAATAACGAACATTTATTTTAAGAAAATAAGTAGGTAAATCACTTTTATACCAAGCTATGAAAAATAATATGAAGTAGATATAATGTTATTTGTAATACTTATGTTTTTCTTTTTAATCTTAGACTTTAGACTCCTTGATTTTAACTAAAACACAAATTATGGAAGAACGTTCAATTGATCCGAAGAGTGACAAAAAGTTCCACACATTTAACACATACTTTTTAAAACAGACAAATCACAAATTATTCCATATTCAAGACAGTTATTTAAACCGTGCATTTGAGTAATCGAATATCGTACGGTATTCAAAAACGCTGAAATGACAGTATCCGGAGCACCTGGTGTGTCAGAGAGAAAAGTGGCGAGTTTCACCGTCCGTCTGCATTTCTGCAGCGGCGGCCGCAACGCAGACGGTCGTGAATAATCCTTCAGACCTGAAAAATGTTTCGCCGAATCCAATAAAATACGTATCCGCAGAGACTACGCCGCAGCGAGCTCGTTACTACGCCTAGACGATTTATTGAGATCTGAAACCTGAAATATTATAGGTGTTCTATTTTAAAGTCTTTTGCGAAACACATATTACACACAGGTGCTTATTCTATCTCCAAATGCTTTAATTTTGATTTAAGACACTATTCTTGGGCGTGACGGGACGATACATAAGCCTTGGCGTGCAACGCGTCGCGTCACCCCGCACAGTCCCGTGCCGGATTCTGTCTTCAGTCGGGATCGGACGCTGAGTGGATGCGACGGGAGGTTTTTAGTATGGTTCGACTCCCAGATACCCCACTTGCTATTTCCTCCTGGCCACAAAAAGACACTATTCATCATATGAAACACACTACTATCACTATAATAATATAATTATTACTAGTGAGAACTTTTCATATGTAGATATGTGTGTGGTAGTTTCAGCAAAACATCAAGTTTAAAATTTGTCAGACCTAAATAATTCTTCACTTAATACCCTCTTAAAAATAGTATATTCTAATTAAGTTTTAGTCCTAAAAACTCGGTAATGGATTCGTGAACTGATTAATTAAAAGGATTATTTTTAGTTCAATAATCAAACTTTTTTGTCCTTTAACAGAAAAAAAGGTCTGTTTTAGATTTTACGATACGATTTAGATTCTTAGATAATAATTATTTATTTGAAAGAAAACTTTTAAATACAAGTTTTTGAGATATAACATATTAGTATAGGTACATATTTAGTTCTAAATATAGCATCCTTAAAATTACAACCCATAATTAATATTAAATTTTAACCATTTGTTAAGAAAAATAACATATTTTGATAAAACCCTAAGCCTGGGCACACAATTAGGATTTACTTAAAACTAAGTAAATATTAGGTACAATTTTATTGCTTAGGAATTTAGAGTGGCATAATTACGTGAAATCCTAACAACGTTTCGAAATGTTAACTTTTTCAAACGTCCAAAAGTTACTTTTTTTTCAAATCACATTCCAAAATAAAATACAAAATTATTACGTTTCAACGTCAAAAGTTATTACGAAACAAATGTTAAACATCCAAACTTCAGGTCACGACATAAAAGAAAATTGCAGTTTTTTCTTGTTCAAATGACAGCGAGGACGAGTCGGGCTAATTTGACAGCTTAACGACTGCCGAACTAGCAATGTTAAACTCGAAAATGGAACAAACGCCCCGTAAATGTGTTTTCATCGCACACACCGAAGAGTTATTTTGGTACTTATTTACATTTTCCATCGAAATCTGCATTTATTTGCGGGACACATAATTACATTGTCCAAAGCAAATGTGGTTAAATATATCCTGCTTAATCTTCATTATGAATGTGAAATCTGTCGTGGCCTGGGGCACTCGCGTTTCATGTGACATGGGGCACAATGTAGTAAAGATAAGGTCCCCTTCCGAGTCACTGGGTCTATTGTCAATCTCTTACGCACGTTGGCATGTTAAGGGAGCTATGTGGTGGTCTGTGTCATAATCTAGTGTTTGTGGTACTTTGAAAGCTAGTTATAAGTAGTTGATGTGCCTGAATATTTTAACGAGATATTTAATGCTTTTTTTACTAGGAAACAAACCCCAGCTTAGACTAGAACCCAACATGGGTTTAGGTTTGCGGGACGACGTCTTACTCCCTAAAGTGGGTATTGGTATCACAGGGCCGGCCCTTTGTTTGACACTTGCATATAGAGGCGAATGACAACATTGATAGTTAATTTAAAAATTACATCCTGTGTCTGGGACTGAAATGAGTATCTTGAAAGAATACTAAAAATATAATATTATCTCAAAATCACTGTAACAAAATATTATCCCGTTATGGTAGAACAAAAAAGATTACGCGAAGCAATAAAAATGATAAGTGAAATAAAAATTAGACAGCATAGTTCTCTTTTAGTGAAAATGGCTTCCTTTAGATAGAGAAAACGTATAATGGAATGCAATAACTCTTGACCGGGTGTGCGAAGAAATAACACTGTGTCATATTTCACAACCCTCCAACATTTTTATAAAAGCGGACCATCTGCTTTTGACCCCTCATTCTTTTTGTTTCACGAATTATATCTGTATAAGTAAAATATTAGATATCTGCGGATATAAGCTTTCCAGTGCACGTTCAAAACCAATTTATATTGGAACACTGATTTTTGTTATTGCCTTTTATGCAATACATACATAACACGAGAGTAGGCGCTATGTAGCCAATGCTATTCCATCAAAACTTTTATTTAAGCAATATAATTTTATAGGAATGAGAATATTAAATTGATTCAGGATAATTCCACTTTAGATGATAACGTTCAGCAAGGTTTTTAAAATACGAATAACGTCTAACACAACATTACGAAATTAATATTACATAAAAGTGCAATTTGAAGCAAAATTCTAAATGAAACTTTTCTCTTCTGTTAATGCTGCCAGTCAATTTGGTACAATTTACATACATAACTGCTATTCGTTCTGTCGGTTACTGCTACTGCGTATCTGAACTCAGTTATTTATAAACCAATTATCAGCATCAATGGAAGAAGGTTTTTATATTTCTTTGTTTTAAAAACCATTATTATTCGATATATTGAGTATAAACTTTAGAAAATCCCTAAATAAAATTTATTTCTGATAAAATTGCAGAATAATGTTTTGTTTAATTCGAAAAAATCTTGAACCACTGCTGAATGAACAGATTTATTTACCTATCGGGTTAACAATATTGGTTACAGTAGCTATGCTTAGATTGCTTATACCGAGGGAAAGGAAAATCTTAATAGAGGGTGAGTGTTCCCGGTGTCCATAAAAACTTCTGCGGAGTGAACGTGTAAGGAATAAGCGTCACAAGAACCGGGTGACTGCGGTCATTCCGCTAAACGAAGATCAGAATCGCAAGCTGTTAGCATAGAGATTGCGATCGAATGAAAGCCGCCCCAAGTATTCCATCCCGAAATCGAGGGGCTCCAAATATTGCGGCCACCCGATACAGCCCTCACCACTTTACTAACATTCGTACGCGCAACTAAGCCTGATTTCATTCACAATTTAAATTATTTTTGAAATATACAAATATTTTGTTTCCACTTTGATATTTGTTATTAATCTGTATCCGAATGATAAATTGGCTGAAGCGGCGATCCATTAAAACTCAACAATGGAAATGACACATTTTTGCGGAAAAACACGACCAACAAAATGTTCAATCCCATCGATTGTCTTGTATTGAGAAAAACTTTCTTTGCAATTTGATCGATGGCCTCTTGTCCATTAGGGACTTTTTAAAAGAAGTCGTTTGATTTCTTTGTGTGTTTCAAACATCTACGAAATTCTTTGTTGTAGTTCGGAGTTTGAGAAAAAATAAACAATCATTAATCATGCGAATTTCTTTCGTGATTCATTTTATTCTTGAGACGAGCCGCGAGAGACAACGTCTCGAATTTCGTAGCTTATGTAACGTGACTTGCAATTTCAGTGTTAATAAATTGGCTTATAGGAGCACGCTTCAGTTTTCCTCGTGTATTTTTTCGTGACGATCAAAATCTGATTGTAGATACAAGATTTGCGACGCGGTAAAGCGAAGCACGAACGCGAGACTCGGCTATGCTGCAGAAGGTGCCAATATATTTCCTGACGGTTGAACGGTCCGGTAATTGTGGCTGAAACTTATCTCAAGGGGCGGACGTGAGCTGAATACTAAACCGTTTTCTGATTTTACAAATTATAAACACCAAGTTGATTGCGTGTTAGCATTCAAATATTTAGAAACACTTTGCTAATAACAAGCTAAGATTTCCATTTTAATATTTTCTAGACTAGCTATTTATTATTCAAGATCGCCTGCAAATGAAGTTGAAGTAATATTTTTATTTCCTTAACAAGTCTCCGCGACTCCGTCGAGTATCAAAGGGTGAAACTGTTGGCTGAATCTCACTGGCGTAGACTTTGTTCAAGTAATTTACTTTACAGCGAGCTCATTAACTAAATGACCGTACTGTGTTAAAGCAAAATCAGAAGTAAGATTGCACTTCCGTATCGTATTTTCTTAATAGATATAAATTAACCGTTCAACTGCTCTGATTCAAGCTTTTACCTAAAAGTAGTGCCTTTTATATTTTATTATTGGACAATTTATTTTGGTGTCCACATCGCAGTTGCGCATGTTATCTAATTATTATAAGAACATATGTATATATGTATATTACAATATGATACAATTTGCATCCGTATTTACTGGTGTTATTTTTTATTTCTAGAAAACAATTTTAACTTCAAAAATTGCTATGCATCAATATCATCTATGTATTTTTTTGCAAGATAGACAAACGAGCTTGTTTTTGAATAATATTGAAACTAATAATTACTTTAACGTTATAATTAAGGTAAGTTTTTTGTTAAAACAGTAGTATAACTAATACTGTTACATGTTAACTAATTCATTTTCATGTTTGTCTAGAAACATATGCATCCATGCAGAGTTTCACGTTAACGCGTCGCAGCTTGTTTCAGATCGATCGTTTCAAAATAAGCCCTATGTCAATTCAAATTAACATTTGAAATTATTTTCAGCTAATTTGGAATAAGTAATATTAACTATGAAATGAGTCTAAATAAGCGTTTAAGCATTGAAATTACAATTTATAAGCAACATAAACTTCAAAGGTAAGTCATGAAATAATCAAATTCACTAAATAACATTGCTCCTTCCTTAACATCGATTTAACAATCTACAATAACTTGTTGACAGCTGAAGGGTATAACAACGCTGAAATAATTCACATTAAAAGTTTTAGGGTTGACAATGACCCTTAACAGTCCATTGTCTAAAGGCCTTCACGCCAATTAAAATTTTATAGCTGTATTTAGGTAGCATGCTTAGTTAGACTGAGTTAACGACATGTACTCGAGTTAGCGGTGGACATAATTACTTAAACTTTATATTTACTCTCGAGTTGAGAACATGCTTGTAGATTGAAATTACATGGAATGGTACTTTTTGTGTTTGTAATTTGTAAAACAAAAATATACCTACACGATAGAGTAAAAATGACGTGTTTAAATAGTTTCATAGTTCAAAAGTGCAATAATTTAGCTTTTTACAGGTCTCATCTCATCATTCGCTGAAACGAAATCTACTTTACACCTATAACCTTAAATTTAAAATAAAACATTAATTAAGTTGCTATTGTTGTGAAAGTTACTTGGCAAGCCACCCGACTTGCGAAGGTACCTAATATAAAATTATTTCCTATTTTTATACTACTTTAAATACCTATTGAATATAAGATTCAGCAGGGGAGGCCAGGATGCTAATATCCTTTTAAATGTATCCAAATGTACGTACCCCAACTTACTGTCTTCATTAAAAATTATCGTTTTAAAATTTAAAGTTGAAGTAGATGACTGCCGTTATGATGCAGGTGAAGTAGTCAGCGACGCAGTGGAAACAAAACCGATATACGGTTATTCCCTGACAGCTGGGCTCTTAGGTGATTGTGGCGGAAACTTTTATCGGATGTCGAACGTGAGCAAAATAGCGATTCCCGCGAGCTCACCTGTTCACGATGAATTAGATCCACTCACTGGAATCGAACCGTTTATTTAGAGATGCATATGAAACAAACGGTCCTAACATTCTACTACTACTTAAATGATCAGAAATAACATAAAATAGAACTAATACTTATTATGTAAAAAGAAGACGTCTTACTAGGATCGGAAGCTTCTGCCCATAAAAGTTTGCTACAAGAGACAGAGCAGGAGTTTGGATTCGGTGCGTAACATAGCACTTATACTGGATTCTGGACGCAGTCGGGACCCGAATGTTGAGTATGATGATAATTTAGTGTGTTTTGACTCCCTTACGCATGCAGTTTGAGTCGAAGTCAGGTGATTTCTTGCAACTGACTCAAAAAATGAAACTGGGTGAATCACGCTTTGACTTCACGCCCCGGAATATTCAACCGTGGATAACGATAATAAGCTATTAAACCATTAAAAATTTTATGAAAAAACGTTGTTTTGCTTCACTTATTATTTAATTTAGGCCCGATAGCTTTCGTATATGAACGACTTATTCAAACTATTTTTTTTTCTTATTTTACTTCGGTCACATCCAGTATTTTTACATGAGTAATAACTTAGTCTCAAACACCGAAATATGCCGGTTTATTATCAATCATGCGTTATTTTAGACCATAAACCGATAAATATTATGACCCGTAATTCAGAATTCAGCTTTATAGCTCGACCGATTTCATTGTTTTGAAAAGTGAATTGAACTATAATATATTTCAATTAGATGACCCCCGCAACTTTGTCTGCGTCACAAAGGGGTTCAAACAGTACCCGTAACGTTGTCGCGGCATCATCGTTGTCGCAAATCATTGCGTTTTATATTCGTGATAACTTCTCAACGAAAAGTCCGATTGGAATAAAACAAAAAGTAATTTACTTCTACATTAATATTCTTGATAACAAAATACTTAGTTAATTTGGATAAGGATTAATATAACGATACTCATTTGACGTTAAATTCATTCTTCAGATTTAATTATTTTTCAAAAACATAAAAGCAGTTGTTGTGACTAAACTATGATAGTTAGATATATGCTCTTAAAGACTTTTTGTCGTTCTTACTAAGACCTAAAAACCCGTAGTACATCATTTTGTTCTATTGTCCATAGTTTTTGCAGCGGACGCATAAATGTTTTCGATTTTACACCTTGTGTTACAAATTCGATATTTTCATACGGATCCCTAATTTTTTTCAAAATAAAATAATCATATAAAACATCCATAAGAATCACTTTATCTATTAAAAAAACCGCATCAAATTCCGTTGCGTAGTTTTAAAGATTTAAGCATACATAGAGGGAGGCGGCGCGACGGGAAAGAGTGCCTCGAGCGTAACGCGTCGCGCCGTCCCTCATAACCCCGTGCTGGGTTCTGGCCTCAGCCGGGGTTCGGACGCTGAGTGTGAGCGGTTGGAGGTTTTAGTGCGGTTCAACTCCCACATACGGTGATTTCCTCCAACTAAAAAACAAAAAGCATACATAGGGACAGACAGACGGAAGCGACTTTGTTTTATAATAAGTAGTGATTAATTACTAAAACATCATTTGAACGTACAGCATAGTACATGCAATATGTAAGGAGACCTCTACGCCTGGTATTGTTAAAATCAATGAGCGATGATTACTCCTTACCAGAGGCAGAGTCGTTTATCCTTCATATTTTTTTTAAAAGTTACATGTTAACATCATTAATCCAATGTGTAGCGAGTTTTCCAGAAGATTTCACTTCCGCGCTTAATACAGTCAAACTTAACATGGTGTGGAGCGTAAGAAGTTTCTCATTTTGAAGCATTATAGGTTCATTTAACTATCGTAATACATTATAGCAGGACCACATATAATTAATAAATTATGATTCATTGTATCAAAAATATTTACCTACAAAATTATTTTGAATAAGCGGAAGTAGAAGAAAATACAGGAAACGATGCATAAAAAGTAAAAATCAAATAATGAGAAACAATGTATGATTCATAATTATAAAACAAGAATAATAATGTCATAATACTACGAAGCGCTTATGCTTTTATTTAAATTATTTTTATAAGCAGTAAGCATTAAGGCGAACAGAAAATCGTTGTCCGTAAATTGCATATTGAGCACTTATTTTTTTTTTTTGTGTTTTCGCTATTGAATTTTTTTTCCTATAAACATACATAGATATTAATATGCTATTGAGTCTTGTGTTGCTTTTTGCTCTAAAATACTAATTATATTTTAGTGTAAAGATAAACACACTTAATGTATTACTTTTAGATTGAATATTCAAATCTCTCTTATACTTTTCATACGAAAGGGATTTGTGTCTAAGATCGCGTAAACACATTTATTATTTTCTTTCAGAATTCTTTCTGACGGCTCAGTTGCTTTGTTCGTCGTTTAATCGATACGAGTAGGAATTTGGCAAGGTTTCCCCATAAAAATGTAGACTAGGCTCAGCAAATGTAGTGAATATTGTAATTTTCTGAATAGCTAGGTCTTTGTCCTTACAAGGACGCTTTAACAAAAGCAAACATTTTCTTTATTCAAATATATAAGAAATAGATAAGTTTCTTCAATATCTAGTTAGTGCATAATTAAATACGATTCATCGATCTTAATGAATAACTTACATATTATAGTCAAATGTGAAAAGCAAGAAAATAATTGTTTAGTATATAACAAACAATGTATTTAAATTAGAAGACATATTAAACAGGTAGTTCATGACGTAGTTATTAAGGTAGAGAAGTTGAAAGACGTAATGAAACTGTATAATCAAAGCACGTCTTCCAAGCTACAAGACAAGACGGAGACGAAAGGAAATCACCTGTTTTCATGACACTAAAAGCATAAAACACTTCCCACGCTCTAAATATAACTTGGTTGGTTGAACACAAGTAGTATGGAGCGTTGCACCTAGACTCCGTGTAGGGAGGGCGTTCTCCTTCCATTGCAGAGCTCAAGATATCTGTAATGGCCACTCGAGCTATCTGCTGAAGCGTTATTCTCAACAAATCTTCTATACTGCGGCCGACCGAGTACAATCAATAACGGGCAGTGCTGTTTACCAACTCGTTTTCCATTCGGAATCCATATGTACGATATGTGTTTTATTAATATATCGTTTCTTTTGGTAAAAGTTTCTGAGAAAATGATATTGGTTCGAAAAGGAAGTCGTGAAATTTTCAGACATTGTTCTACTTAATAATTTGTTCACAAACTATAATAACTCGTATGAAGTCGTATGATAACAACTACATAAACTATAAGTTCTAATAGTGTAATAATATGAGCAATCAATGTTACTTTACTCTATTTACTTCTACACTTTGTTTACTTGAAAATTTATAGTAAATTTAATCATCAAATAGGATTCAATTTTACTTTAGTAAAACAAAAATCTCCCCTATTTTAGTACCTACATAAAACCAAGAGTTATGATTTATACATGTTACCATATATGCTACTAAGTAGCCTGTGTTATCTCAAAACTTTATCTTATATTGTTCTATTCGCTTGAAGCTGTTAGCCTGTTATTACCTTTATGGATTAACATTTTGTATTCCATTTGTTTTTTCGTCGAAATCCATTTTCTAAATTAAATTTTGAGTCTTTATCAAATTACTAGCATGTATGTATTTTGTTTTCTGAATTTAAAGTTAATTGAACGATAACTAAGTCAATAGGTTTTGTAAAAATACTCTTATTCTAAAACAAAAGTTGAATTCTTCATTTTCTCTTCTTTTTTAATATCTTAAATAGTGAAAAAGTACTTAAACGTTTAATTGCTCATAACTTTTGCAATTTCAACGTATTTTAAACTTTCAAAAATCGTCTTACAGTCTTAAAAGATCGTTGATTTATTATTAGTGAGGGTAAAAGTGTCATTTAGGGGTGCCAGGATTAAGTGGGGCCGTTACAGGAGTGACCGAGACCGGAACACAGAGAGGGGAGGCGGCAACTTGAATAATTGTAGCAATCATTGGCAAGCTGACTAAGCGATGATCAGGCAAAACAATCCTTTTAACGATCGTCTTGTGCTTTTTAGGTAAATAAGGCCTAAGTGAACATTAAATATTACTTGGTTCTTTATTTTCGTGTATAGACAAAGGGAACTATTCAGAGTCGGGTCAAACTAGATCACTGTCCATTTTTTCACTGCAGAGTCAGTCGATAAAGCCATAAATTAGGCGAACTTTGTCAGTAATACAAATTACCTAGTAATTTACTAAAAAGTTTTTGTTGAAAATAATTCATTATTATTTATAAATATCTCTTTGTATCTTTACTGTTAACTGGAAGCTACTTTATAAAGACTCCGTAAATAACTCGTCCCTTGTTATAATTTTCCTTCGCTACTTATCAGTTTATGTTTATGTTATGGAGAATTTGTCTCGCGCAATTTTCCTGAAATAATAGATTTCCTTCGATGTAGATGGAGATTGACAACGTTATTGTTTCTTTGAAGACACATAAATTTTGATTTTGTTTTATGAACTGTTTTCGGTGTAATGCTATTTTTAGAAATGATCTTAATATAGTCGTAGTCAAATAATATTGTTTAACTAATATAAAGAATACAAGAAATAAAAAAATGTATTGACAGACAGTGGATATCCACTTTGTTTTATAATATGTAGTGATGATTACATAAGAGACGGAAATTACGCTTTATTTCTGTAAGAGCGACTATAAAACCGCACGTTCAAGTATTTTCATTTTAATTACTAAAATATACACATCACAGTAATTAGTACACAAGTCAGTGATTTTATGTTCTAAAGTTGTACGAACAATGCCTTGGAATGTGCGAAGTAAACACTTAACTGCAGGTTTACTAGTCGTAATGCAGAGCAAGTTTCACCGCAAGCTCGACCACAACGCTCTACTGCTCCCTTAACTTTTATAGTTGCAGTTTTAATGCGAACTAAGCTTCGATGACACTTCTGGGTTTGGTTGATACCAGTTTCATCGCCGCTATCATCATTTTATTCTTTAAATGTTTTTATTGTTTTAAGTCTTTCGTACACGTAAAATCTGTGATATTTGTATCAGTTTATTTAAACTACGTAATGATAGACTTGAAATTTAGCATTTAGAAATTCTTTATCTTAATTCGAATTCGACAACGACAATATCTATTCCTCTTCAAGATGATTTTAAAGCATTCAGAAATAAATGGTGGATATTCTTGCAACGGTCGGTAAGTCAGGAAAGTTAGAAAGTAAATGGTATTAGCATCGTCTAATCACTACCAAGGGAGCTCTCTGTCTAGCGCACCGAACCGGGTACCGACGGTTCGGAGTCGTTCCCGTACACTTGCTTGCCAGTTCTGGGAGCCTTCTTGAATGCAAATAAGCATTAGGAACGCCTTTACAACACTGAGACGCCCTTTATTGGGCCTGTTCGAGCATATAAACCGACGGTTCGGCAAACATTCGCTTTCCACGCACCTCTAATGCACGCCCCAGTGCGATTCACAGGTAGATACGGAAGAAATTTCTAATGAAAATTTACACTAAAGATAAACTTCACTTAAACAGAATCTTATCTGTGACTGTAGACAAAAATCAAGAAGAAATGCAAATTCAACAGGAAGGCGAACTTAAACAGAGTTGTAAATGTAATTAGATTTTCAAGTTTACAAAGACAAGAGCTTTTAGGTTGGTAGATTTACTGGCTGACCCACCTCCCCTCGGAGCAGGATAAATGAGATGCCTCGAGGTAGCGATACTAATTATCCTATAGGTAGGAATGTTACGGCGTCCACGTTGCCTCTAAATCTTGTTAGCGGTCGGAAGTGCAATTCTGATAAATGCAATTTACAGGAAAATACTAACTCAATTTTAATCTCAAAGGATTTATTACGAGTGTTGTACAAACAAATTGTAGCGTTTCGTTTATCTGTGTTTGTTCATTATATTATTTTAGTTAAAATACGGCTACAAATAAAGAAAATGAATGGAAAATATTTTAGTTAGAGAAATAGGATAACAGTTATGCTTATGTACAGGTACAGGGTATAATAAATTTAATTTTTTAATTTAATTTACACTGTTTCAAAGTTGAAAATAAGAAAAGGATATATTTTTAAGTAATAGGTACGCATTTCCAATTTTCTTATAATTTTAGTAAATTGAAACTCAAAATTAATAGGAGTGACCTGGTACATTTACTGGCAAATAACACAGACTGATAGTAAAGTGGAAGAAAATGAAAAATGAGGTGAAAATATTGAAACAAATGTAAGTTTAAAATGCTTACACAGACCGTGTACGACAATAAATAATAGTGCTTTTACAACACAAACAATCTGTTTGCTTGCGAGGTGGGAATTAGGATTTTTTTTTTTTTTTTTAGTTGGAGGAAATCACCGGATCCCCGCCCGCGGGCGGGGTATGTGGGAGTTGAACCGCACTAAAACCTCCAACCGCTCACACTCAGCGTCCGAACCCCGGCTGAGGCCAGAACCCAGCACGGGATTATGAGGGACGGCGCGACGCGTTACGCCCGAGGCATTCTTTCCCGCCGCGCCGCCCCCTCCGGACGCCGAACCGGCAGCCGCCGGCGATACGGCCACCGGCTCTCTCGGTCGGCGGGCTATCCGAAGCCCGCCAAGATGGCTGGACCGCGTGTCACCCTCCCACGGAATACCCCGCTGGGTCAGAACCAGCGTGGGTCGGGGAGCGCGGTCCGCCATCCCCCGGATGCTCTAACGCTAAGGGCGTGCTGAGCGAGACACGACACCTTCTTGGGTCCCCGCTCGCACTCGCATGCGTTGGGGACCCGAACCTTTTAAGGGGCCAGAGTCCGGGCGAGATCCCGGTTCTGACCCCTTGCTCGACGGCGGCGTCGGGCAGCCGCTGGGCGGAGGGAGGAATATACCCTCTCCCTTGCCCACGACGCCGCCTGCTTCTGCGAGATGGTGGACTCGCAGAAGTCGAGCATCGCCTTCCGGGACTCGTCGCTCTCGAGCATCGATGCCATGACGCCCGGGAGCGACAAGTCCGGTCCTATTTGTTGGACCAGGACACACCGCTGCTGCTCCCATGCGGGGCAGAGCGTGAGCGTATGCTCTGGTGTGTCCCGGTCGCATCTCGTACAGTAATGGCACCTCGTCGTCGGCTCTGCCTGTACTAGGTGCAGATACCTTTCGAAGCACCCGTGCCCGGTCAGCATCTGCACCACCCAGAAGGTGAGGCGTCCACGTTTGCCACGACCCACCCAATCCTTGAGGACGGGGCGGATCGCCTCGACGGTCCGCAGACCCCAAGTGGGGTTAGCGAGGTGAGAATTAGGAAGCATTAAAACTTGAATAATCGTGGACATGACTCGATGGTAACTTGATAAATGCGTGGTTTACTGAAACCAATATTTATAGACGCTTATAAGTTATAATGTATCTATTCAACTTTTAATTATTGAACCGATTTGTTGAATATCTTTTATATTATAAACAAATTATAAACAAACAAAAAACCATAACCATTCACTCATTAATGTAATAAATTTACTTTCTTAGTGAAGTCATAATAACCGATAAAATTTCATAGGTACTAACTATTCTATGAAGATACTATCTCTCAGTACTATCACTCTACCTATTACCTATTTTCATACTAAAAAAGGAGTCATTAAAGATTGCATGAACAATTCATGTTAATAATAACAACGAGTATTTTAGAACAAAGAGATTTAATATCCACTGTTATAGAAGCAAAGAGAATCGTTGAAAATTTATAATATTTTATAAGTTAATGGTACCCAAACTAAGCCCTACGTATTTAAGCACTTAATGGCCTTTTGTAGGACGTTTTTGAAATTTTTGAAATATATTTTTTTCTAGACTATCACCAAGTAAAGTTATATATCATAACTTTACTTTTTTTAAATCTAGAAGGTCTTAGGTAAGCTTTACGCAAAGGTTAATTAAAAGTTGAATGAATAAATTAATCAAGTTATTACAAGTATTATGTCATAAAATAAAGATAAATTTCGCTAAAATATTCCTAAATATTATTAGGTAAATTTAACATCAAATCTTTTTCAACTTTTCAATCTCCGCAATGTGAATAAAATTGGAGACGAAAACCTGTATAAAATTTCCAATTATCGATGCGCCGACTGTTCCTGCAATATTGCAGCATGTACCCACGACTCGATATATTCCATCCTCTATATTCCATCTCGACATCGCCCGTACACGAAGAAACGTTATATTCCTACGAGCTCATGTTTCGTTCTAATCTGACGTTATGCGAATCTCAAGAAATGCGCCAAGCGAACGCAGAAATATTTCTGGAAAATTATGCCATATGAAATTGACTTTGTCAACTTTAAATCTAAAATCAACTTTATCAGAAAGGCAACTAGTAAAGTCCATTCTTAATAGTGGATATATTAAAATTTAGATAGTAATAGATACATATCGCTGTAATGCCTACTCATTTAATATTAAGATGGGAAATACCTACTGCTAATGATACTTGCAAAAATAATTTAATAGAAGTAGTGTTACATGAAACTGGTTATAATATAAGAGTGATGTTGAATGACCTCCGGTCTCCGAAGGGGAGTGTGTGGCGACCAATAATAACGCGCGAGATCCTGAATCGCGGTTACGACATTTGCAGAAATCTTCGCATATCAGATGTCGTATATCTGAAATCTACTACATCGGGCTTCGGCCTGACCGGCCATACACTACCTCGCCCGGTCGGAGATCTCCCTTTGGCCATAAATTCACTGTACCCACACATGGAACGTTTGACTCTTTACAGTGTGCATTGGAAATGGAAACCAAGAACAAAATCTGAAATCTAGGGTTAGTTATTTCAGACCATGAGTGGTATAATACTGTGAGTATAGCCTAAACTTCATGCACAAGTTTTGCCAACTTCTACTGAATAGCATTATGAATATTCACCAACGCCTCGGGATTCCTTACGTGCGGAAAACTCTTTTAATAGCATGCTAAGTGCCGGCCAGGAATGAAGTTTTTTCTTGTTTTCAGTTTGGAATTTGAAAAATGAACTCATTCGTATTTATATATTTCTCTTTATTTACATATTGAAATCGTTTCCAATAGTGATTATAATCTGTGAATCGAATTTGAAAACGAAAACCAATAGAGTATAACCGCGTGAAACAACAGATAAATTGAGCGCAAACAAAAAAGTCAATCGTCAAAGCTAATATACATAGATTTGTATGAAACAGTCGAGCTTTATGCAAATCAGGCTCCTTTGTGTTTCGGGAGATTAAAACAGTGAGAATTAGTTCCGTGTTATTGTAGTTACGCGTATTGTTTTCGTAGACTCGTCTTGCCTACAGCTTGAATGGAACGAATAATCAGCAAATTAGATCATAAGGTCTTCCGTATTTCTAAAAATTAGCAGAGAATACATTGCATAATATAAATAGCATTAACTTTAAATCTATTTGAGTGGAGTGTTATTATTACTTTCAATCATCTAAGGAAGAATTCTAGAAATTTTATGTTTCTTTTACAAATCGTCTTCTAGATGGAGCAACCCATTTAGTCTGATGGAAAAAGCAAAAGGGAAACACACCGTCTCTTCGCTTTAAAGCCTTTACGTAAATTAAATCAATCACTATACGTATATATAGCAGAACTCTCATTTGTTTGAGGCAAAAACAAAATACAACTAGGTAGATATATCTTACCAATATCATAATCAAAATATTCAATCGCAAAGCGTAATCCTAACTAATCTTAAGTTAATTGAACATTTTTAAAACTTCTCGGCTCTAAGCCAAGTCAAGAAAGTGCCTGTATTATACCTCGCTCGACATATTTAATGAAGATCGTCGAGCGCTGTGAAAGTTTCCGAAGTTTCGAACATCAAACTACCTTTATAGGTGGATTAAAAGTCTTATTCAAACCAATGCTCTCTTTTCGCAGTCTAATGATGTTGTATGATGCGACAGTCTCTGCATATTCAAGATAGAACCGGCCCATCATTTAAAAAATGGTTTTCCTTTCAGGCCCGTTTTCACATAAAAGAACCCCTTCGTTATTCAAAGAGACTTTTAGTGCTAGTCGGGGCGAGTCAACTTTATTGAAACCTTCACCAGTCAGATTTATCTTTCCCATAAATTTATAACCATATTTTTGT
This sequence comes from Trilocha varians, assembly GCA_030269945.2. Lineage (NCBI taxonomy): Eukaryota > Metazoa > Arthropoda > Insecta > Lepidoptera > Bombycidae > Trilocha > Trilocha varians. The sequence continues at coordinate 5,604,232 of AP028259.1, forward strand.
TAGATTTATGTCATTATTAATTTTATAGCTGAAGGTGTTATAAATAAATTATTATGCGGATAAGATTCATTCGGTTCAGAACATCTTATTGAACTTCGTTATTGAATTATTTCATAGTCATTCTAATTTGCCTTTGATCTATATTGGAATTATTTGAGATTAAGGAATGTTTATTAATAAGTTGAAGAACGAATGAAATCAGTACTAATTATGGCTCAAGAAAAGTTTCTTCAAGTCTCCTAGTTCAAAACAACACTTTTTACTGTCGGCTCGCTCTATTCAAATTATGTTCGAGCTATAATTAATTATTACTAGTTAAAAACGATCGAAAAACATTACTTTAGGTCTTACTGTATACTTATCTCCTCTTAGAAAACTAGGTTAAAACGCAGCTAAATTAATATAATTTTGAATTATTTATGTATTATTTTAATGTTTTTGTAACAACTGACTGTGCTGGTGGCTTATCGTCTATTTTGTTCATTCGCTTTAACAAAATCGGATTCAAGCTGAATCGGATTAATCACTGATTGAACTCAACGCGTTGGTCGAACTTATCGACAACTGCGTTTTATTACAGTAACATGATTAAATATACTATAGATATTATAAAACATGCTATGTTACTTCAGTAGCAACTATTTTTAGTTATTTTGAAAATAAGTTGTAGTAAAAAATGATATACCAAAAAATACAAACTCTAATACGAAAAATTTAATCCAATTGCTTGCTCGAAGATAAAAACTGTATTTTTTGAAAGCAGAAAACGTTTAGAGCCGTAAAATATAGGAACATTTGATATTACGAGCAAAGTTCTCGGGGTTCGCCCGCAAACGATTTTCCTTATAAAGAAATTTGTTAGTGTTGTTAACATAACGGTGTTAAAATAATTTAAGGAGTTCGTAAACTTTAAGAGCGGACGTTATTGACGGTTGCCGAAGTTAATGCGATCCTTCGAAGCCGATCGGTTCACGCCTCATAATAACCCCACTTTGTCTATGACTATGGCTGTTCCAAGTTTCCCGTTAATAGCCTGCTTTTAATTAGGTAATAAGGAAATGTTTATGTCCTTTGTGATATTTATTGGTGACTTGAAAATTAAGCATCACAACAGATTTTTTCATTTGTGTTTTCTGTGATACTGCTATACTTTTTTTTCTTATGTCGTTAAACTTAGATTTTATTAAATCTTTGTAACAAAAGGCACCATAATTTTAGGTATGAACAAGTGCTAAGTATTATAATGGATACAGAACTTTAGCACAAAAATACAACAAAAGAAGGTTATAAAACCTAAAATTGTTATTGTATGAAAATTAAACATAAATCTCAACGTTATTTATGAAACAACTTTACAAAGCTAATTTTATTCATTTTCCGAATAAAAATCTTGAAGGAGCGAGGTTGTTCGACTTTGTAGCTAGATCTAAGTAATAAATTTTCATAAAATTGCCGTTTCCTTCGGTCCTACTTTTTATCCAAATACGTCGCCGAACAACTGTAATTCCTCAGCACGAAAGATGTATAGAATAATTTTGTAAATAACTCAACTTGTTTACTTTAAGAATAAAGATAATCAACTTGCCGTTTTGTATTTGCGTAAAGAAATAAAATAACTGTCTACCGTACTACCTGAGTTTGAAACTTCAAACTTTCAAATGTACACTGCACGTTATAATACTCTAGAACTTATGATTTGAATATTGAAGTCTACTACAGTGTTTCCTATTTGTTAATTGAATTAATTTTAAATAGATACAATTACTGGAGAACTCTGTCCAGGATTTGCCTTTACAAGACCGCATAGTGTTAATTAATTTCGTTCGCATCGTGAATACTAATGTCAGTGGTAGTACGACGAACCCTGTATTACATGTAATGAGGTCAAACCAAACTGTGTTTTAGTAGTCTCGATAAATAGTGCATTTAAATCAAGGCTCTGGAGGTCGGCCAAGTGAACGGTGGCCAGGAACGAAGGAGAGCCTCCTTCGTTATGTTTCCTGAATTTGTCCACTTTACTCGCTTTCAAAACAAATAGATATTATGCTGTTGGAATTCTAATTTTAAATGTTTGGATCGAAGAAACAATTTAATCTAAAGAGTAGAAATAAAATTATTTCACTAGATATTTTTTAGGTTACAAACGACCAAATTAATGCCCCGTTGACTCGTCTGCCAATATACATAAGATTTTCTAATGATTTTACATCTTATATTTGTGATATGTACATATTGATGGTTCGTCCTCCCACTAAAGCAACATAAAATAATGAAAACTGAATAGTTGCATGTACCTAACTAATTATTTTATTTACTTACTAGCTGACCCACGCAACTTCTTCTGCGTTACAAAGGGGTAAAAATTTAGGGTTGTATGTATTTTTGTATGCTGTGTCATAAAAAAATAAAAACAAAAAATTTTGCCTAAAAAATAAAAAAAATAATTTAGGGGTGGACTACCCTTAACATTTAGGAGGATGAAAAATAGATGTTGGCCGATTCTCATAGATACCGGATAAGCACAAAAAATTTCAACAAAATCGGTCAAGCCGTTTCGGAGGAGTTCAAGTTCGAACACCGTGACACGAGAATTTTATATATTAGAGATAGAAGAACACAAAATAAAATAGATAAAATAAAACCAACTTAACTTATAATTAATTGTTGGTGATTGAATATATTGTAGAAAACGTTATAAATGATTTACATTTTACTGAGTGATACAATTTAAGTTGCACCTAAAATAATTATAATTTATTATTCTAACAGAATTGAACAGTTTATTTTCATATTATTATATTACTTTAGATTCAAGCTTGAGAATAATTAAATTGTACGAGTATTCAAGTACATTGAGGATAGAAATATAGTAAATTTTATTAAATAAATCTTATTTTATCTGTGAAATCTGTTTAAGTTGTAGATCTTGCTCTCGAAATATGGAGGTAACGAGATTGCGTATTGTGGAGGTCGTCTTGTAGTCTGGCTTTCCTTGTTATATTCTCAAACCAATATTTTTTTTGTATAGGCCGATGATTATATTGCCACAAGTGGGAAAATTGTTGGCGAGATTGTTACATAACTATTTATGAAACTTTCTGTAAGGAAAAGTTTAGTAGTCGAATTATCGAAAACATGTGGAACCTAATTTAACAAATGTATCTTTTTACTACAAATTAAGTATATAATACAAATTAAGTATACTATAAGTCGTGGTGGGGTAGTGGTCGAAGCGCTTCCTTCCGAACAGGAGGTCGCGGGTTCAAATCCGGCCGGATTGTATCTCTAAATCTAAATGTGAAAAAGATTTATGTGCAATTTTTCACAACACCACTGGCTAAAACCGGTGAAGGAAAACATCGTGAGGAAACCTGCATGTCGGAAAAGGGTTTTAAAAATCCTTTGAAGATATGTGAAGTCCCCAATTCGCACTGGGCAAGCGTGGTGGAATATGCCTAATCCCTCTTCTGAGGAGACCTGAGCCCAACAGTGGGCAGTAATGGGTTGATACAGTACAGTACTACAAATTAAGTACTTCCGGAATATTTTACACTATTTTCTTTTTTTATTATTTATCTTCAATCTCTACCAATTCTAATTTTGCATCTAAGAACAAAAATCCTTTGAAGTGTAAGCTGAGTGGAGTTCTTTGAGAGTATCCCGTTATATTTTTTTTCGACCTTGTAACAATTTAGGATAATTTTTGTTTCATCATTCGTCATCGACTCCATTTTATTTACTAATTTCTATTTAGTTTACATATCAATCTAGATCAGGCTTCTCAGTGACATGTAAACGAATTAGTGGTTCGAAATGAATAAAAGCAAAAATCTGTCACTATTTTTGTTCTGAAACTATAATTCGTTCACATTTAAGAAAGGCTCAACATTGCAACGAACAGCACAAATTTTTTTTGTTCAAGACATAAAATGTAAAATATTACAGTGAAGCCTACACATTACCAATCCCCCAAACTTTACCCTCAAAGTGTTATATTATAGTTCACACATGGTGAATAATACAAAATTCACACATGAAATAAAATCTCACGAAAAACAATACCAAGAGCATTGTAAACAATTTCTTAAAATAAATATAATAAATCATTTAAACTCAATTTAAGGTATTGGGTTGAGTGCGCAGAGAATACAAATATCTTGTATTAAGATTGTAGGAGCCATACACGAGGGGAGTCCACATTTTTTCCCCAACTAAATCCAAACAACAGAGGACACGCAGTTAGTGTCCGTGACGAGCGTGAATGAATGGCAACGCATTTTTCTTGCTAACTCCACGTCGCCTTAGCAATAAAACATTCATGAATCCAGAATGTTAGTACTTGGTAACCGCGCGTGGATGGGGCGCTGATACTTTGGTGATTTGTAAGAGCAGCCATCCTAATTCGTTTTATTGTTATACTTTCATTTTCTTATATATGTAAACTGTGTACTGTGTAATCATTATGCTATTTTTAATTTTAGAGTTTGACTTACTAATTTGGGCTCAATTATTGGTTCAATAACTTATTTAAACTACGCGTAAGCTGAGGTAATTTCAATAACATATCTAAACAATATTACAAACAATTTAAAATCAAAAGACTACTCCATTTTCTTGATTTTTCATTTGTTGACTTTAAGTCGCCGAAGGAAACATTCTAAAAACAATCCAATAAAAGAATTGACATTTGAAAATAGAGGCGTAGTGTTCCAACGTGTATGTACGTCTGGATTGCTCTGCCGCCGGCGGAAGTGCGGCGAGCTATGCACGATGCGGGGACGGAATGCGGAAAATTTCACAAAAGCCCACCGAGTGAGAGGCTCCCCGTGATAACCGTAAAGGCCAATAAATTCGTATGCGAGGGAGGTGACGAAACAAAGCGTCTATTATATCCGTGTCTTTTTATATTCATGCTTTATGCGTTGTACTTTTATATTTTGTATTTATAAAATAAAATAAAAATCAAAAAAAAGTTTTTTGTTCTTGCTCAATGTAATGGGATTGGAATATTTAAAAGGGTTAATATCAGTCGCATTAATTACTTTTTTAGTATTAGTAACAAAAACTGTTAAAAATAAAACTTTGCAAAAAGAGTTTTCATTTTATAAACATGTATTGCTTAAAGCAATTCTAAATTTACTACCATAAACCACATGGTAACATTCGTCATTCGTGTGCATTATGTAACTCGTTTTACATTTACGTAACAATACAAAATAGTCTATAAATCCACCTTCACATGATGTAACACGGATCACGCACGCTACAAATTGACGACGTTATTGCAACATAGACTTGTTTAGTTTTATTATCTAACCGTTTCGGCACAAACATCCTTAGATTTATGTTTTCTGATCCATCTGTCGTACAACCATCTCGCATAATATTACGAGTGGACTTGGAAAATAATAAAAGTGGAAAGATAAGGTCTGCTCGAAGTGGAACGCTCGAATTGAGTCGGGACAATTTTATTTTTCATTTTCCTCAAACCTCGCCAAATACGAAAGAATTATTAGTGTTTGAATAATGCTTGTAGATTTATTGCTCAATTTAATCACGTAATCAAGTAAATTATGCAGATTTGGAACGAAATTAAGTTAAATATATATTTTTAGATATTTATGTATACAAACAGAATTTATTTTACAGCTTTGTCGTATAATAGGGAACTTCACTTTACTTTTTAGTTAATTAATACATTTTTAAAATATATTAATGAGTGTGTACCTACATAGAATAAAAAAGAAAGAACTTAAATTTGTATCACATACTGTACAAAAAATTTAGCTTGCAAAAAAAATCCAATTTCAAAAATATTGCTAAATCTCTAAAGTACCCCAGAGACTGTTATTAATAAAATACCACAAAATCTGCACAAAAATTTTCGATATGCGAACATAAATCTTCGCTACACAAAATCGCAATACAGATTAAAACATCGATTACGAAACAAAAAAGAAAGGAAATAATAAAAATAGGTTATAGCGTAGCAAGTTTCTCCGGGCAGCGGACCGGCAAGAGGAACCAATTTCTGAGCCGATGCGGAGCGTTTTGTTGAAAATAGCTTTCCTTCAATCTGCATTTTCTTGCTGATTTACCAACTTTCATACGAAGCGAAAAGTTTTCGCAAGATGCCTAACAGGCCTAACATCGGTCTACGTTCGATTATTATTTAAATACGATGTTGATTATTTGTCATTCAAAGCATTTATAGGCATTGGGTAGGTTACTTTTATTATCTTTTTGTGTATGAGGCTTAATTTGAACTTTAAAAGAAAGAAAAGCCTACAACTTGTTCTTCATTTATGGAAAACTTTTGCAAACTGCTTTTGCATCCAATAATAAGTACCTAGTTAACTTATATAACATAACTAGACTTATGCAATGCCGGGAGCATAAAATTTATTTTCTACAATATTTTGTTTCCACATCTATATTAGTATATCTATGACCAGCAAACCCGCACAATTTCCACTGTTAGAAAGTTCGTTTTCCATGAAAAATAAACACAAGAGTAAAAATAAGCAAATGTTACTCCCCAGTTCATCAGTTATCTGTCAGAAAAAGACACGTGAAAATCGGTGCAGTCGTTTCAGAGATTTCTCGGAACAAAGAAACAGACAAATATAAAATTATAACGTCTTTGTATTTGTACAGATTTATTGAAACAAATACCATTTATTTTAATGTGTGTGATAAAAGATAGTTTTCGCGTATAACTAAATTTTCTGTCTTATTGAATTCATCGCCTCAGTGCTTGTTTGGCCAATCGAGCAAATTTTACAGGAGACAGCAAACAAGCACGGAATTTTCGTTAAGTGCCGTATTGAGAAAAAAATTGAAATGAGTTTTTTATTGTTTTAGAATTGAATATTTTAAAAAAATATTTTACCAGTCGGATGGAAATTTTATTCTTTATAATACTGCATTAAAAAGTAATTTTCGTAAAAAAATGTCAGATTGGCCAAACAAGCACTGAGGCGACGAATTGCATTGCTCAGATCCGGGTAAGTATCTACACAGGTATTAGTCGCATGAAAATTAAAAAAAAAATAATTGGTCTGCAGTGAACTCGTTTATTGAGTCCTCGTAAAGTCTACGGTTCGATTACACACACGAGCTCGCACTGAATTAACTACAAACCGACCCGGACATTCGTGACAGGAATATTTTTAACAAAACAACTGCAGTTGTCCTAACTTTGTTCCGATGCTAACTAAGTCATATTTATTGCTACTAAATTAATTTAAAGCTATTCAAGCTTATTTTAAAAGTTTAAAGAAAGAATTACATGTAGTAAATGTTTGAAATTGAATGATCGAAGGTTTCATGGATTTAATTGAAACTTACAAATTAATTGGAGTAGAGACTCAGTACTTCAGATAATACCAATATTTTATTAAGTTATGTATGACAATATATTAAGGTGAAATTAACGATAACTAGTTAACTTTGAAGCAAACCATTTCAAAATGAAATCATATTGTTACAACCTACTTAAACACGAGGAAATCTATAACTTACAGCGGAAAAAGACAAAAAAAATCAAGTATTAAATTTCAGTTGAGTTTCGACTGCAGCCTCTTCCCATGGTAAATCAGCTAATGGAGTGAACGTGACGCGAATCCGTGACACCCCCCGAGGAAAAACCGAAGAGTATGAAAATTAAGTCCGCTGAGATAAATTACTTTCGGTAAATGATCAACAGGTATCTTAAGATATACAAATATGTGTAGTTATTAATAATTTTAATTAAAACGCAGCTTAGATGACACTTAGAACTGACTTGTACATCTCCACTTTGTTATATATAATGATGTTGTTGATTTTATCTATATCTAGATAAGCAGGACTATTATAATTTGTATTCAAATAAAAATAACAAATACTAAATAAGGATATATCAATAATTATATAAAGAAACACTGTACAGATTCAAATTTCAATTCTATCAACGTAAACCCTACCTACATAAACCGATAGTTTGAATTAATCCTTCTTCTCTTACGCGTGATACCGGCGACGCCAATTCCTCAACATTGTGACGTGATTTCCCTCGATACTTGATTGAAATCTACATACCTACTACAAATCTGCGAGAATAGTTTCGATTACAATCGCAACAATTGTTAAGGTTTTATGACCATTTTTCTAATAAGATTAACATTTGTTACTTGTATAAAACTGCTCAGTATGTCTTGATGTTTCCCTTTTCGGATTTCAGTTACGAAATATAATATAACTGAATGACATTATAAAAAACGCAGTGGGTTTCATAAATTCCAAAAAAAAATCTCCATCAATATAAAGAGAATTTCCAAGATTCTGTAACCGTTTTAATTATTCCTTGTTAGTGTATCGTAGCAATAACATAGACTATATTTGCTTACAAATTATTATCGTAGTATAATCACGTTTAAACAAGCTATATTCAAACATGAAAGCAATGCATAATTGTCTTAAATATTACCTCATGAATACAAGAGCGATTTCGTCGACTCGATTCAAACTTAATCCATTTGTATGCGGAATCGATAGACTGTGTCCACAAGCGTTGCGGCTCATTGTATCGTGCAATGCAATTATTAAGGGGCCTGTAGAACAAGAGGATGTTAAAGAACTGATCAAAGTAGTCGTAATAAATGTCGTTATCCTATATTTCGGGGTGAACAAACTGCAAAACGACTGTTCTACGGCGCGACGGCGACGCGCCGGCTGACCTCCGCGCCATTACTTGATCTGAACAAACGCGTTTCAGAAGAATATGTAGGCTTCCTCATAAATTTTCATGCTATTGTGCCTGCGGGCTAAACTGCGGAGCGGGTCAGTAATTAGGTTCAACGACTACCGGATCCTTTTCCTGATAAATGGACTGGACGAAATATGTATGTCAAAAGGAAAACGATAACAAACAAACCATTAAGTGTCACCGGAACACTTACAACATTATCTACATCGACGATGAACGTTTCGATAAAAATAACAGTAACTAATATTTTAAAATACTACCTTACTTTTACACGTACAAGGCATAATAATAATAATATTATGGTTTTACGTCCTGAGCTACTCGAAGACAGTGTGGACACATCTTTGCAGTCGAATGCATTTTTGAATCGATATTTACAATATTCTATTCGACTTGTTTTACAACCGGAGTAAAGTGGTCTGGGAACTTTAAAATTAGGGTTGTATCATGCATTTAGTCAGCAACTTTGTATTTCAATTTGTAATTGTTGTCATAAACAATTTTATGAAGTACTCGTTGTTGAGTACAAAATAATCAAAACAGATGTAAAAGAAATAAAGAAAATAGATTTTTAATCATTTCCGGAATATTTTACTATTTGATTTAATCTTCATTGCAATTAATTAAGTGGAAAACATACTGTGATCTCAATACTAGATTAGATCATCCTTCAAACACATTCTGATAACATTTATTGTGAGAGCTCTCAACGTAAGGGGCAAGATACACTTAAGAACTACATTACTGCGATGCGGTCTAAAGTGCAGCTTGGGGTGCTCTGACACTATCGTCTCCATCGTGTATAAAACGCCCCTAACAATACACATTGTGCGCTCAGACATGATATTATAGTTTGCGGTCCGTGTATTTAAGATATGATATGAAATAAAACGAAAATTTTATTGACTCTTATAAACCCGTTGAAGATAATAGCATGGTAATTTAGTTAAAGGCATTTTTTTTCTGTTTTACGGTTTTTTGTAATTTGTAACATACAAGTTTGCATTAAAAGGGAATATCGAATGTTTTCATTAAAAAGGTATGGTATGTATATATTTTCATTTTTCACACCGTTTCACATTTTTCACGCCGAAAAATGTTTTTCGGTTGAAAAGCTGTGATGAAACTGTATATTTTGGTGTAGTAAAATATAAAATTATTTGGGCAAACAAACAACCCAAATCAAAGCAAATAATTTTAGAAATCGATGAATATAAGAGATATCATTGTACAGAAAAGTTTTGAACTGAACTAAACTTTAATCTAGTCAGTCAATTCAAACATAACATCAAAAGATCGATTCCTACGAATCAAAAAATTCGATTCTAGTATTGTTTTTGTGGAGCTGTAAGAATGCGATAAAGGCTAGCGTGTAGCGAGACGGCATGTCTGTCTGTTCCCGGTTTTCTCGCCCTTGTTTATCTGGCTAGGGCGGCGCGCATTGGCGGCGCCCCGCGGCAGTGGCTCCGTAGCCTACCTCGCGATGGGACGACCGGTCGCTTCACACAAAACTGCTACACGCGTTCTACGATTAATGAAATCACGCTCGTAGAAGTAATCTTCCGGACTTTCATCACCTTATGTAACCTGACAAAATGACATTTTTGATACATTTTTATTGTGTTGTATGGATAGCGCTGTTGACTGTTTGCTGCGGCACGACAGGTGAGCTGATAGTGCAATTAGCATTTTTATTGAGTTCGATCGGAACTTGTAAAAGTTTTACGCTATGTTGTTTTAGTTGCATGTTCATTGTAGTGCAGTTTTAAAATTGTTTTTACATAATAATTAGTGTCAAGATTGTAACTTACAGACTTTTTAAACTTATAAAAACATTTTCCAACAGAATAGTCCCTTATTGCATAACTGTAATAAATATGTTATCTAAATAACAATTTTTGAAAGTAATCTAATGATCTATTAAATTATTTCAAACTAATATTCCGTTATTTAGTTTTATGATATTTATGTTATATTTTTAAAAACACAAAGAAATTGTTTGTAATATTATTAAGTAAGAATTTAAATGTAATGCATGGAATGTTATCCACAAATTATCTTTATTTCTATTTAATTACTGAAATAAAGGAACCGGTTATTGAACAATTTTATAGAATAGTAATTTACATAACCAGTACAAAAGTAGTTTATTTGCATGTTTTCAATTTTATTACTCTTATCTCTTATACAATAAATAGTGTATCACTGTTGTCAATAGTTTAAACTTGGTCATTGAACTAAACGATAAGGTATATATATACCAACCAATTATCTTTAGTCCTAAATTTGGTTTTATATGCATGTTTATTAATATATATATATACCTAATTGGTTACAAGTTACATTAGCATGTTGTTTACTTAAAATAGATGTAATTAAGCGTGAAATTGAGCGCAAAAAGTATTGACGCCGTGCATTTTTCCAATTACCGCTTTTAAGACATGTTTTAGCTTCAAAAGAAATTAAATATTATATGATATAACTTTCGTAAGAATGATTCAGGTGTGATAAAACAAATCCTAAATTAATACAACGTTTTAAACATTTGAATAAGTATTAATTCGGGTATAACTAATATGGATTATTTCTGAGTAAGACAAAATCGTCGGACTTCTCCCGGAAGCATGTGGCAGTCGAACCGCACTAAAACCTCCTACCGCTCACGTACTCTAAGCCTTCGCTACGATTATGGGTTACCAAAATGCTTCTCAGGCGTGGATACTGCGAATATCTACAGTTCTTTCCCAAAAGACTAAGCAATAATAGTTTAATATTAATTAATATGCGATATTATAATACTTCCAGATAATAATAAATTTGACAATATACCCAGTTTCTATGTAAGTAGTGGTATCTACTTCTCTCATTATTGATGAGCTTTTAAACCAAAACTCAAAAATGGAACCGTAAATTTAACCAATGATACATAAAGCTATTCATATCTTTATAAAGAAGAACAAAACGTAAAACGTACTTAAATATTACTTGTACTTTCATCGGAAGCTTTATATATGTCGATATATAAAGCTTCAATTACAAAGAAAAATACATGAAACAAAAACGAGACATTAATCAAAGAGCGGAGTAAGTTCAACCGAATACTTCTTAATAATTCATATACGAACAACATATCTAATTAAAAGTAGACCTTTGATATAAAAACAAAAATAATAATAACATGTAGCTTATGTACTTTGGTAATTACCTTCTTCAAACGAGGTTTAAAAATATTCATGGTACATGGTTTTGATATAATGCCATTTGCTATGAGAGATAAAACTATTAAAGCCGCTTATGTAAATTGAATCAATGAATAATCTTAAATGAGAAAAGGTAAAATTGATAAGGCTATCGAGTTATAATATGAGTACTGAGTAGGCATTCGTATTATAACACACCAACACGAGGCGATAGATGGTATGTGGATTGTTGATCGACACTGTTTAGTTCAATACACAGTAACCTCAAACAAATCATCTACTAATAAATGTATTTCATTTAGCTAATTATATAATTCTAAAGAAAAAACTTTGTATATTATGGAACGACTTTGTACTACATGCATAGGGGCATCGGCATAACAAAGGTCATATTTACTTTAGCTACTATGAACTACATTTAATCTTAATGTGAAAAAGATTTATGTTCAATTTTTCACAACACTACTGGCTAAAAAACGATGAAGGAAAACATCGTGAAGAAACCTGCATATCGGAAAAGGATTCTAAAAATCCTTCGAAGATATGTGAAGTCCCCAATCCGCATAAGGCAAGCGTGGTTGCCTATGCCTAACCCCGAGGAGACTTGAACCCAACAGTGGGCAGTAATGGGTTGTTACAGTACAGTACTATGAACTAAAACAACTTGTTTCGAGTAGAACGTGGACTACTGCATTATATCGCTATACAGGGTGTTGGTGCCCGGTGAAACAATACTTTGAGGGCTTAATTTATATCCACATTTCAAATCATATACACATACTTTTGAAACCGAGATGATCACTTTATTTTTCCATACAAAGTTGAAAAATTATTATTTTGTATTATTTTTGACAACCCTACCCTGACCTACATATAGCGTGCTATATCTATATGCTATTTTCACGCACACAGGCGCATCCGATCGCAATTTTAGAGCTCCGTACTATAATAATCTCCTACTAATAGAAAATAGATACTAGTTTTGATTAGTTATAACTTATGATATATTATGCCTAGAAAACTCAGACTTGGTGGATGGCTTCTACGTCAAGTATACTATTTGCTGTGAAAGTATTGTTTCATCGGATTTTAACACCCTGTATAAATACAGCTTATCGACATTTTTACCACTTCACAGGCAAAAAGAAAGTAATTATATTTCGAACAATACAACAAAATTGAAATTTTAACAAGAAATTAAACTGTGACAAAACGATTTTCCTTTAAATCTTTACCCAGAAATATTTGAAAACAAAGGGCTCGGGTAAAAATTGTTCACCCACATTGTGTAGCTGCTTCTACAATGAAACAATCATACTTCCTTCTTTGAGGGGATTGAGTCAGAGGGAAGATTGGATAAAGGGAAAGAATGGCTTTTATTCTAAAGCAATTGAGGTTTGACTCACACATCAAAAAGATTTGATTTGAAATTCTGTATTCCTTTCAGTACAACAAGTCTATTTGGAATTTTTGGTTAAGATAATAATGTGTCCTCATTGAAAATAAATGCACAAAATTTAATGCTCGCATTTTTAACATCGTTTTGTAAATAATATGCATTGATTTTTAACAACGTAATTCTTTGAGTTCCAAGTTATGTTAGTTAATTTGAGGCTTTTTGTATTTTCATTATAAAATTATATTTCTCTTATGCGCTTTACAGTCACTCTTCCTTTTAATTATAATCAATTTCAAAATTAAGTAAATCTCCATTTTCGTATATAAAATCACTCAATCCGTCGACCACGCCTAAAAAAGCGAATTCAAATTTCGTTAATAAGATCGTCGACTCAGAAATCCGTAACATAAACAACCCGAGTCGTCCACTTGCATTAAGAAATCGTAAGCTCCTTCAGTACGAGATGTATTCGGAGGGTAAACTCCCTGACGAGGAGTCCTGTCTCTATAACATAATTTAGTTAAGGGGAAAGAATCACAAACAAATGCGACCCCGTCGTCGGTGACGCATCGGCGGATATCCGCAACCCTGGCCATCTTCCGACCTACCCTGACAGTTATCGATGTATTTTGTCTTCATATAAAATTACGACTAATAAAATCAGTTTTATTTTATGTACATACAATGAAATATTTTAGTGTTTTAGTCCATCATTTTCAGTTATTCATGTTTTTGTGACGTCGTATCAGAAATCCCAAATTGTTTTATTGAATATGATATTATGAGCATATTCTATACGAATGTACCTATTTAAGATTGAAACCAGTCTACCGATTTCATAATATATTTATGTAGATAATAAAATAAGTGTAAAATGGTTATTGTGTTGTTTCCAATGATTATTAAAATATTTCGAGCCAAGTACTATATTGTATCTTAGTAAAAAATATTAAACAGAATAACAAAACACAGTGATCAATGTGCATCATTATCATTTACGTATTTGACGAAGATTGATAACCCATGCTCCATACGACCTCGTCGCACAGATAAGCATCATGGCCACACAAATATAAAAACAACTTCTGCACATACGCCCTTTTGTAGTTAAGTAATCCAAACCTGAACACGAAACTTACTCTTATTTGCCTTTGAGTATCCTAACTCCTCTTATATATCAAAATATTGAACCTAAGAGGACAACTTATACCCGTCAAGTAGAATAGACTTAGAAATGTAATACTCAACCCACGCATTTCAAACCTTAAGAGAAATCCCATAGGACAAACAAACAAACAAAATTTCAAAGCAAAAGATAAGGTTCTAAGGATGGTAAAGATTTTAATATTGTAGTCTATTAATACACTCTCCAATAAGTAATATTTCAATGTTCGTTCACAGGTAGTTAATCAGAAATTTATTATAGAGTTTCAGTCTCTACGTACTCGTAAGTAAAGTAATGTAACATTTTTCACTACAATAAATGTATTAAATAATAACAACGTGACATTTAAAAATAACCTTTCTAAAATTATTCACAAGATCTTTGCAAAAAATACAACTAATACAAATGAAATCGGGACCCATTTTAAATGCTATTACAATAAGTAGATTTAATTAATCCGTCCTACAAAGAACAAAATAAAGTTAACGAAGTCGGAAATAATATAAAAATAATATTGTTTTACGGAAAATTTCTCTTATTGAATTGCCGCGATTCAAAAGTGACGTCTGAAGCCCGAAAATTGATGCCATGGAAGCGCGGTCAAGAGTGAAAGCTTTAATATTTTTCCGGGAATCGAGGAATTGCGGAATAAAATATTGTTGAAGCGTTGACAATTGCTTTCCACTAACAATGTTTTGTGTTTCGATTGGATAAATATTTTTCAGGTTTCTTATTTTTGTTTTATGGCAAAAGAAGATCGTGGTCATGGTTTTTTCTGACAGGTATTGTCTATTTAGTATACCTAGTTATATCTTGATCATTACTGGTAGTTTTCAATTATTTTTATAAGACGTCCATAAATACTCTCACCGTAATAAATATTATTGTCTTGTAGTAAGGATGTTAAGCTTACATCAATAAAAAAATCAATGATTTTTTAAAATTCCATAACATAAACGCAAAATCTTCAATTAATTTAACAATACCTAATAATAGTCCGCTGCTGTAATTACGGACATTCAGTATTTTATAATTGACGGTTGTCATAGCTCCTCCTCTTCTAGTGAATAGGTACTAGGAAGTTATTATTAATACCTACGTAAGGTAAAAAAGCGAGCATTATCGCTAAACCAGTAGACAAAGCAATAATATTTTGTTACTTTTTACCATGACTTTCTCATTTTAATATGTTATTATAATATATTATTAGTAGGGTTAAAAAATAAAGACCTTATTTCCATTTAAAAAAGGTACTCACTACGTACCTTTCGATTAATAATGTACTGGGGGGGCGGCGTGACGGGAAAGAGTGCCGTGGGCGTAACGCGTCGCGCCGTCCCTCATAACCCCGTGCTGGGTTCTGGCCTCAGCCGGGGTTCGGACGTTGAGTGTGAGCGGTTGGAGGTTTTAGTGCGGTTCAACTCCCACATGCCCCGCGGGCGGGGATCCGGTGATTTCCTCCAACTAAAAAAATAATAATAATAATAATGTACTGGGAAACTACTACAAATATTATAACACTGCAAACACTATATTATGTATATGTATTTTAGCAATTAAAATTCGACAACGAAGAACCTAGTCACTTTATTTAATCTATTTATTTTAAAATAACAGTAGTCTACCAGACGATGGTGCAAAAAAAAACATTAATAACATAAATTATCAATACAAAAATTAATTAAACACAACAACGATGCATCAGCAAAAATCTCCCTCGCTAATTGAATATAAGAATAATAGTGATCCCATAAACGCATTAGCGACGGATGAGACTGAGTTTCCCCGGAATTCAATCCACTTATGGGTAAGTTGGCAATTGGGCTGGAAGCGGCATGTTTACCCCGCCAGTGACCCCGCGTCAACGGGGCTTGAGAAGTTACGAGCACATACTGCGAGCTACGAAACTAATAAATTGACTGTTCTTATTAAAACCTGAATATTTTATGCCTAAATAGAGCTTGAGTATACCTCGAGTATACGTTTACGGCAAACTAATTATTGAAATTGGGAAACTATGAAACTTTTTGTGGGTGTTTAAATAATTAAGTGTACCTACTGTTTTGTTTTTATGTTTGGAGATGACAAGTTCAATTGTATAATTTTGTTTTATACGATTGTATTGTGTTAATAAATGAGGTACAAGAAATTTCACATAAACATCTATCTAATTCAATTACTGAGAAAAGTGACGGTGAAGCTATAAATAAAGAAATAAAATTATAGATATCTACTTAAAATTCAAACTCAATAACTAAACAAATGACTTAAATATAATTTGAGAAGAACCGACCATAAGCAGTTAGAAGTGAAGTTACATTACTGCTGACAAAAATACCACAACAAAACTAAAAAATCATTAAAACACATTTGTTTCATATGTAGACTTGTTTTGTTAAGTCGTAAATCGTCGTCTTCGTGACTAATAATAGAAACGACGTACATTACAGTACACATTACCGCCACATCCATAGAGTGCAGTGTCAATTATTCATCTGAACTCCGATAATGGAACAGTCCTGTCGCTGCCGCGGAGTGACTCTGTCAACGCTAGACGTAATGGTAAACCCTTCAACAAAACATATCATAGTTTAGAGGAAGGGCAGACCAAAATAACTGCTGCAATATTGTTTCCAACTTTACGAAACAATTAAAAACTTTACGTCCTCTAAAAAGGCATGTGTATTTTTGAATTGAGATCCTATTTCATTAAAAAATACATTTAAATTAGAGTTCTTAAAAGCATTGGCCTAAACTATATTTAGCTCCATGTAGTACTTTTAGAAGACATCATTATTATTAACTAAAAGAAAATAATATTTTGTCCATTTAATTTCCAGTAAAAACTACATATACAGTCTAAACTATGCATATTGATTATTTTCAACAGAATATTTTTAGCGATCACTGATTTTTATTTTAACTAGACTACGGGAGAATAGGTTATGATTTGAAATATTTTTTACAATCTATTCAAAACGCGGCCTGAATATTATTTATTCTAAGGAAAGCAGAGTGCTCTATTAATCACCGTCTCGCCACAATTAGATACTCATACTTAATGATAGACGTAACCATTTATTAAACCTCAATAGGTCTTCACTTGTATCAAATCTACGCCAGCGGTTGAATTATTCACGGCCTCTCAATTATCTTTGTTTGTATAGGCAACTACATAGAATAAACAAATCGTACGCCCCAAAGGGTACAAAATGATCCTGAAACATTAAACTTGTATTCAACATAATTTGGTATTCTGTTTATTTTGAGGAGTCTTCAAGCATTCTATCCATTAAAATTTAATTCCAAAATTATTCTCAAATTCTGTTCATCATCAAGTAACTTATATTTTTTCTCTGTAACTAGACAGTGTATACAGAAATAAACTCATGCGTTTGTCAAAAACATATGGATAGGTATAGGTATTAATAAATACAGTACTTACCACTCAATAATTGCTGTAATTCCTTGTTGCAAACAAGTATTGCAAATAAGGCACATCACTACTATACTATGTACATCAATAAACATTTAAGGTACATTTTTACAAACTACATTTCACATGCAAAAAATTATAGCACTCTGAGATTAGGTGGGTAGTGTATAAAATTTGCTTTCGATAATTCTTTAAGTACCTTCTTTTTCTTTCGAAAAATTATTTACCATACTAACATTTTATGTAAAATAAACAATAAACATTTATATAAAAAAACAACGTAAATCCCAATTGGTGCATTTGTAATACTAATACACTATTTAAAAAAAAAGACATTCAATATTTTTAATTATATAACTTTTAACGTTCGTCATACAAACGAATCTGCTAATTAACGGTGTTTAAAAGACCAACATTTACTGAAAGTTTTAGAAACTGTTTTAATTGCAGGTCGTGAGTTACCTACCGGACAGAATGTTGTTTCAGTAGCGCCTATAGAAGTTCCTGATGGTAAGTGCTCTGCAAAGCTTTTTGATAAACATATTTTAGTGTTTTTTTTTCGCTTCGGTTTCTCTGTTCCCTTAATCGTCAGAATTTTCCTCATTCGAAAGACAAGTGCTTTAGGATTTTTACGTATGTTTTTAAGTTGTTGGACTCATCCGTTCATTCGTTTTTACTTGAAGACTTATTAAATGATTCGTTAATCATAAAGATAATCAATATCGCACCTCGCAATTTAAAAAAAGTTTAATGTCAAAGTAAAGTGTTATGCGTCTAGCACACTGCTACGCGCTACGCGTCGAAGGGCAGAAATCTGTCCAACGCGTCGTACCTAAAACAAAAAAACGCGCGCGTAGGCGTAGTAAGTAATAAGTGAGTAGGTAGCGTACGCAGAATCGCCTTAGAAACGTACAATGGTGATCGATAAATAAACTTTGAACTCTCCTTTAATTTAAAATATTGGAAAGTAATTGTATTGAAAATGTAATCCGAATTTCGACTCTTATCGTTTATAAACAAGCATATTGATTTCAAGTTTAATTGATATCGTTGACAAGTTTTAAATTACTTAAATATCCAGTACCAAATGTCTTTCAACGAGTGACCGGTTGACCTGAAATTCTCTAGTTTGTAATTAGTACGTTTTGGCAGGATGAGACCATTTGTTGTTTTTCAGAGAAAATGTTTAAAAATCCTGTTTTCGAAAATTTTAACAAAACCTAGTGGGTACTGCTGATAATTTTATTTTTATACCTATAGATAATGCCGATTTCATTTCCAATTTAGATATCAAATGTATTTTGCAAAATACTGTTGATACTATTTTGCATTAGAACCTAATTATCGACTTGCCGATAACATATTGGAGGTTGTGATAATGTAACCCTATTTTACGCACAAACCTTTTTAAATGTTATTTGATGTGGTCTGTGTTCTATAGCAACGTGTTGATGTAAAAAATAGAAAATACAACTGTCAGTCACAAAAAGGTGTAAAGGGAAAAAGTAAAGTAAACATTCTAAAATATATTCTTTCATTATAGCAAACAGCTGTACGATAAGAAAATTATTGGAAAATGTTTATATTTATATGCTGGTTTTTCTAATTTCAACAATTATCTATTAGCATTCAGAACCTTGAAGTCGGATAAAACGTCAGTTTAAGCATTTTCTGATCTCATTCTACGAATTGATGTCTTATATTTGAACGACTATTGTCGATATTTTATAAGTCATGTTATTTTCCTTGTGAAACAACAAAACTGCGACAAACCGCTATTTGTCGTCAGTGGACTGAGAATAAATCACGTAACCCTAACGTGAGGGCTGTTGCTTAGTTTTTCCTCGTAACAATTTTTAACAACCCAACCACTTGTATTTTTTATAAAAGATAATTATTCTAAAAACTACTTTTTTCTTTTTATGAAAATGGTTGTGAAACTTAAAATAATTAAAACCTTTTTTCAATTTAATGACACAAAATAACACCATGGAGTTACACTATCTATTAAACCGTATTTTAAATTAAAAAGAATACTGAACGAATTTTAAAATTGGACATATCTTACTTCCCTCTCCCTTCCTTCCTTCTAACTTACATAAGTAAATTATACGTAAAAACGTCAAAACAATAACCACAATCGAGTTAATTATTGTGGATTTTTGACACTTTACGTAACTTGTGGTCGATTTTCGTGCAAGTTATTTGGCAACCCTAACTGTGCGCAGATCGACTTACTGCAGACGCGCCGGCACCGTCTGTCTATAACTCTAGTATCAAACTTTTATAACAAACATGTTTACCACTGTCTTTCTCGAGCACTATCACTATTCTTTTCAAATGAGTTTGAGAAGACTACTTAATTTTATTCATATTAATAGCTCCGCACCAAAAAGTTTATTGAGTTTCTGTACCATAAAACCTCAAGATTCCTAAAATTAGCATATTGTATCAAATATTATACTAAACTACTAAAGCTAGTGATAGAAGGTTACGTTGATTTTTTGTCATCATAGTAGTAGTTGCTTTAGTAGTTCCTATATACACACAGATGGGAACTACATAATAATATAACGTCGGAATAAAATCACTGCATTTTTGTAGATTGTGTATTTTTCATAAAAGCTCTTCTTTCAGAATCAATGTACCCAAGATTCGCAGAGCCAATCCCAAATGTGACGGTTACAATCGGCCGCGACGCATTATTGGCGTGCGTTGTTGAAAACCTACGAGGTTTTAAGGTAATATAAAGAAGATTAAATATAAATACTACATACAATTAGGAAGAAAAACATTTATTTGTGACAATGTACAATTTTCACAACTTTCCATGAGTCACTTATTCAACACAAAAAGGTAGGTACCCATCTCAGCTAAATGCCACAGCAAGCAGAGAGTCAGCTGTGGCGCTGATTTTCAGATGGGTCCCGTGGGAGTGATGAACAAAAAAAACAGAATGGCAATTACCATGTACATAACTCTCATACAATTATGATATGGTATGTTTGTCACCATTTATATGCATGAAGGATAAATAAATAAACAACCATATGATAATATCATGAATAAGACACAGTGCCTACATTTAAATATATCGAGAAAATGTTTTTGACGCACTTGCAGCACTTGTTCAAACAATGTGTTATTTATTTTTAGTTTATGTGTTAGATATTTAAATATTTTTTCTCATTCGAAATGAAATATGGGAAATGTACGTAATATATTATATTTAACTTCAAACGAAACACGACAGGCAGGCGTTGTATATTGACAATGCATAGACAATGGAATGTACCCAACATACATTCAATACATCATTATATTCTAAATCTAAATAATAAATATCTAGTCCTATTGCAGGCAAATCCATTTTGGGAGACCAACTTTAACCAATAACATTTACGTATAGTTACGACTAATAATTCACACGATAGACGTTCTTCTTACATAATAATATTACCTGTAATGTTTTCTATAGCCTCTAAGCAACGTTTGATGGTAATTAATTTACAAAATATATCGATAGGTGGCGTGGGTGAGAATGGATACGCAAACAATTTTGAGTATTCATCATAACATCATAACTCAAAACTCTCGAATTAGTCTATCTTATAACGACCACCGATCGTGGTACCTGCACATTAAGAATGTTCAAGAAGTGGATCGAGGCTGGTACATGTGTCAAGTAAACACAGACCCTATGCGCTCTAGGAAAGGCTACCTCCAAGTTGTAGGTAAGCATACTGTTATTTGATATTACAATGTAGTCTACTAAATTAAAGATAGCTATATAGTAGTAGCGAGGCTTATGGGACGAAGATGCTGATATAATACTATATATTGTTTAGAAACTTGAAAATAGCTAAAATCAAATAACCAAATAAACTCATTAGCTAAGAAGATAATTCTCCATGTCGCTAAATTGAGTTCGCTTATACTGATTGGCCTAAATTAACGATTTTCCTCGTAATTGTTGTTTCATTAAAATTATTAACACTAAATCAGTTTTCTTGTAAACAATAAGATGTACGAACAATACGGTAATCAATCAAAGCAGACTCAATTAATATAATGTAGGTTACAATGTCTGTAAACACAATAATTCTAAGGCACTTTCTATCGGCTTACTTAGTTCCACCATCAATCATCGACAACATGACATCAACGGATATGGTGGTTCGGGAAGGTTCTGATGTAACCTTAGTATGTCGTGCCTCCGGTTATCCGGAACCTTACGTCATGTGGAGGAGAGAAGATGGACAAGACTTTACTTATAACGGAGAGTCAGGTATCACTGATTTCTACTTTTACTATGGACCGTACTATGGACACCGTATTAAAATTACTTGAAAGTAAAGTATTAAGTACCTACCTACTGTAGATAGAATAGTGTTTTCTAAATGTAGATGCTATTTTATTTTTCCGACACGACTACATGTACATGTACTAGTCTTGTACTTTTATTTTGTTTTAATGTAAAAATCTACTATTAGCTTTATTCTAATAAACAGACATTAAATACTAAATTCGCGTACCTACTTCAAAGTTCTTCCATCATAGATTTCCAGAAGTAACTTTGTTCCAGACAGCTTCGTTATTTTCTATAACACGGAGATAGTTTTGAAACTACCGTTTGAAATCCATAAAGTCTCGTAGCAAAGTTTACTCTGCAATTCTGTTGACTGCCAACTAAATCTGTTTGATATATAATGCGGTTTTCGTTGTATAAAGTATGTAAGCGTGTTTTCATTTACTAGTGTGCTCGTATTTTTGTTATTTCTTTACTTTTAACCTTTATGAAGTCTGATAATTTCCGAAAGGATTTTCAGACGTGGGAGGAACAATTTTATTTATGTTTAAGTTAATTGACATAATTATTCGAAAGATGAGATCTCGACTGAAAGGAGAAAACTCTAAATTACATTTAATTGTTCGATGCTAAATCGGGAAACTGAAATGAAACATAACAATGTTATTGTTCAGCTAAAATATCGTCTACTGAGCGAATACTTCACTTTCAATGATAGCACTTTACTAATTGTCGTATATGAGCGCAACAAAATATTAATAAGCACGATTCCTTTCTCCGAGGAATTCATCATAACCTCTTTTGACAGTAAGCGTCGTTGACGGGGAAACATTGACAATAACGAAAGTATCTCGATTACACATGGGTGCCTACCTCTGCATCGCATCTAATGGCGTGCCACCATCAATTAGCAAGCGGATCATGCTGATGGTACAATGTGAGTATAGCAACAGGAAAAATATTAAGCTCTTTGTAATGACATTCTTTGTTGAGTTTAGATATTTTTCCTCCTCGTCGAATTCGGTTTGTTGTCATAAGGAATCGTCTATAAAGTACTTGAGAACTTGACTATTTTAGTTGTCACGTCGGGCTTTCTCTATTAGAGGGCAAACGTGACTGAATTAGAAAAAATAAAAACAACTGTAATTTAATTCAAAAATGACCACTAAATTCTACAGAAATTGGCGTAAATAAAGATTGTAACAACTGAGATATTATATCAAATTCAAATGGATACGTTGAACATCTAGTTATGTTATACATAAATCCACAGTTCCACCAATGCTATCGATTCCCAATCAACTGGAAGGAGCATACATTGGTCAAGACGTAACATTGGAATGCCACACAGAAGCGTATCCGTCTTCAATCAATTACTGGACAACAGATCGAGGGGACATGATTATTTCTGGTGAGACAATTTGTAATACATCAATAATAATTGATTGATGACAATTTGTATGTGAACCCTTGAATTGGAAATAGTGAAAGCTTATCCGATGTAATATCTATCCAGTTGTTGCTGGATAATAATATGTACTTCGAGTAGTAATTTTAATAGAACATAGGTTTCTACTTTATTACTACGAATTTTAAACTAATGTAAATTGAGTATATTTGCTCTACTGAAGCTTAAAAAAGAGATAAATTTATGAGTTGATCATATAAAGAGATAACAATTTTTACATTTCACGATACAATACGAAGTCGTAATACCCACTGTAAATTACAATACGCATAATGATCATACAGACAATAATATGATATTCGAGTTTCGAATTGGTAACAATATAGTTTATCACAAAATC
Source organism: Trilocha varians (assembly GCA_030269945.2). Classification (NCBI taxonomy): domain Eukaryota; kingdom Metazoa; phylum Arthropoda; class Insecta; order Lepidoptera; family Bombycidae; genus Trilocha; species Trilocha varians. The sequence continues at coordinate 5,628,298 of AP028259.1, forward strand.
ATAAATAACATGTGTTCACGTCAAGGAAGGCATCCTTCGATTGTATCTTTGATTTATGATTCCATAATGAAAATAGCTTCTCCTACACCACGACGTATAGGCTCAGCGTATTACGAACCACTGTTAGTCATAAATAATGTTGTTGCTTTGAAAACAACTATTGTTTCTTGCTTTATAAATAAACTTGAAACTTTTTTAATCTTTATGATTACATAATTTAAATAATTAGCTTTCCGCGTAAAAAGATCTTTAACCATACGTTTTCAAGATACACAATATTTTTAGTAGACGTTAAGTCATTAAAACAGAAATTTAGACTTCGTATAGCTTCAAATACCAAGCCATACCCTCCAGCCTTTTCAAGTCATAAAGCGGATCCGAGGAATTTCGCTCGGGTAAAAAAACCTTATTTATTTCCCTAATTTTACTCTCGCTCTCTAGTCTTTATCCCAAATAGTTCAGGTTTTATATTTAAGTAGAAATGGAAATTGTAGGTGGAAAATACGAAGCGTTCCCGACGGACAATGGCTACAGCAAGTTCATGATGCTGAAAATAAGAAACATTACGAAGGATGATTTTGGTTTCTACAAATGTATTGCAAAGAATTCACTAGGAGAAACCGATGGCATCATTAAGCTGGATGGTAAGACGAACATCACAGTAGGTATTGAAATCGTGACCTCATTAAACGGAAGGACGCAGTCTGTAAAAACAACCTTTTCTTATTTTACGAGTTTTGGGAATTCGAAGATAAAAATGTTCATGTATTTTAAAAGCATTGACTTTGGATATTAAGTGCTGTTTGTAGATTTGTAAGGCTCTCAATGGAAAATTTATGTTTACAGAAATTCCAGCCCCGCCGTCTGCGTTCACAACGACACAAAGAACTATTTTAGATAATCAAACAATAAGAAAAAAAGATATTAGAGGTGAATTTTTGTTTATACAGCTGTTTTGTCATTATTCATTTTCTGTAGTGAATTGAAATTAAATGTTAACATTGTTGCTTTAACAGGCGACGCACAAATGATTCGAAACAATGACGCGATCATTTCGAATTTTCAAGGAGAAGCTTACGGAGAGCAAATTAGAGACTTCGGTGAGTAAACGTTCTGACTTTCTAAATTAATAAATGAAGAAGTTAAGGAAACAATGTTATTTTCATACACAATATCCATTTTGACATTAATCATTGTAAGAATCAGTTATTCGTCATTTGATCGACGTATTTAATTTATGAGGTTGGTAATTAGCACTTGCGGTTCATGCCTATACCTTGTCAGAGAAAATATAATTAAATACTTTTACAAATAATTACTCATCTTAAGATCTACAATACAAATTAAAATCATACGTTAATGATTCCCAATTTCAACGTTTTCTGTAAAATTTGATTATTTATACATATACTTATAGGTTCTATTTCGTCAAGATCAAAATGACATTAGACTGTATCATTTCAAAATATGTGCATACGTTCTTCTATTGTTTTTACATTTGATATTTCCAGATTGTAAATATTTCAGGATAAAAAATTGAGATGGATTGTTAAAAATTGTTAGTAACTATTTCTATAATCGTTTTACTTGATATTTTCCGTTCAATATGATTATCGTTTTGTTTTTCCTTTTGCTATGTCCGATATAGTTAATTTATAACAAATTATTTTTTTACAGACTTTGATGATGATGACAATGCAGGCAACGAAATCCACCCAAACATATTTCTATTCACTATTTTAGCTGGTATTGTATTAAGAACTTTAGTGTGTAGACATAGCATACATTCTTGATAAATGAGTTTTACGATTCTTTGTATGTAGAAAAATGTGATGTTAATTTATATAGGAAAGCTATTGTAATAATTATTTTCTATTATTGTGTAATTCAACACATTTTAAAACAGTATCGTAAACATTTGAATAAAAGTTGATTAATTAACAAATACAAATTTTAACGATAACATTTCTGGAAACTTCGAGATATCGAAAAGTCAGCGTATTTCAATTCATTTCTACTTAGGTATACACAATAATTATGTGAATTTAATCATAATTACCGCCTGTGATTTATCACTATGTTGTATTCATATATGTTCACTTGTTTTTTACATTATATTAAAAAAAAAATTAACAAAGAAATAAAATTTAAAAATACAATATAAAAAACAGAGGGCCACTGAAGACGAGGTCTACGACCCAAGCCATCAGTGGTCAAGGCTCAAGAGAGAGGAATCTCCTCACAATACGTGTCGTGTCAAGAACGACCGCCTTCTGAATCAAGCTTATCACTATTATTTTTTTTAATGATTTTTTCAATACCAATTACAATCACTAGTGTATGAATTGGTATTAAGTAAGGTTTAAGTGCTTCTGACTCAAAGCTCTCTGTAATATGGAACAAATAATTATTTGATAGATGACATACCTAAGCGTATACTTAATATGTATTTATGGTAAATAGTAACTTAGGAAAAGTTATGTACATAATGGTAATAATTTGTAAGGTAAATCACATTTTGTAGAAATGGTTTAGAAATTTCATTAAAATAATAATTTTGCTCACAATAATAACAATGCATGTATAGCAGTGAAGTAACCTAACGTACTTCATGATTTTGAACATAATGTTACATGTGTACCAATATTTATTTATTTACTAGTATATTTGTACAGCTTACTTGCTATTTGAGAAATAGGATAACCATACGTGTAATTCTAGAAATATAGGCGATTTTTGTAATGTTTTTAAAATAGTATTGCTATAAATTGAACTGCCAAACGAAATGAAAACTACAGAAATAAAGCTTAAAAAAATATTTGTGTTTTTCTTATTCCCATTCAAATTGCACTCTTTGAGTATAATATCTTAGATTCCTTAGAATCGTCTTGAATCATGGTGGTAAACCTTGAAAATCTTACGATTAAATTGTCCCGACAATCCAAAAACTAAAAATTTATGTAGGTAGATAATAGAACTGACCTTATTTGTTTGTGTTTATTCGGCAAGTATCAAACTACAGAAGGCTCCAGTGTGGCTTGTACTTCTAAAAGGCCTATTATACTACTACATTTTTAAGGACTCTAATGAAGTGTAATAAGAGTTAAAAAGTTCGTCGCCCTAGCAAGAGATCACGCCTCCCTAACTACTGGGCCCTGAATGCCGTGTAGTGTAACATCTACTTTAATTCTAATTGGGTAAAAGTTTTATATACAATTTGTCATAATATCGCTAAAAACTAAATTAAATATCGTGAGGAAACCTGCAAATTGGACCAACTCTTAGAAAATATATTTAAAGTCCCAAACAGCACAGTGTAGTGGACAACGCCTCATCCCTCTACTAAAAGGATACCTAAGCCCAGCAGTAAGCAGTAATGAGTTGTTACAGTACAGTAAATTAAACACAAATAAGTAAGTATTATTAATACTTGTGTAAGCAATATTGAAAGATCATAGAAATATGTTCTTATGATAACATCATTTGTAATTTAACTGACTACAAAGTCACAAGTGTTTTCTTTTGTTTTATTCACGGTAAGACACATAAAGCAATTACTTTTAATTTCACGACTTTGTGATGAGTTCGCTGCTTATAAATACCTAATCTTTTGAGATAAACGCAACACGTATCTCTAATAAAATTGCATTTTAATCTGAAACTGTACAAATTTCTACTAGGTACTAACCGTCTAAATTTGTAATAATAGTAACTGTTATTTTCTAAGAAATAAAGTAACAAGAAATAAAGCTTTTAAATATGTAGACAAGCACATAGGCAAACTATTTATTATTTTTTATTTTGTAAAATTGTTTGCAAATTTTTTATTTTTAAACTACTGTCTACATGTATCAATGTAAACCTAAGTATCTATATATTAAAAAACAATATTAAATAATAATATTATTTCAATTGATTTTTAGCATCAAATAACTATTTTAAGGTAAAATAATTTTGTAAACGTGACAAATTGAAATCAGCTACTAATTGATATATTATTATGCTTATAACTATAATATTTTTCCTGGTATAATTATTCACATTACTATTTATATTAAATGTCCAATTCATGATGTGTTCTATGCCCTTTATTGTTCGAAACCAATCGAACACTCACTAGTTATTTACTGGAACTTTTACGTTCGCGTAGAATTTGTAATGAACTTTCAAGTTTAATGATTCAGCATTTTTCAATAGTAGAGTCGGGAAAGTGCATTATAAATATAAATAACTGTTTTTAAAAAAGTAACAATTTCAAGTTGTTATATAAGTATAAAAACTATCATTTCAGACATTAAGAAAATGACATATGATCATAATATTGTGTTTGGCGATAGAAATGTTCAAGTTCCAGCACATCTTAATTTTGGTCAGTTCATTTTGGATCGCATTCGACAATGGAACGACAAGATTGCAATAGTAAGTATATGTTTACTTTGTTATGATTATAATAATTTTATCATCACTCGTTATCGTATAGGTGAAAAAAGATGTAGGTACTAAACATAAATTTTTAAATCAATCTTAAAGTAATTGCGATTATTTTTCTCTTACTTATATGTATGCCTTACGGGGTTTAATACTTTCACAGTATCGTAACATTCATTATGAACATTTTACTGAGCTAGAAACAATTTCATAGTGGTAAACCATAAGGTTCAATTACATAACACAAATTGTCACTGTACACTTTGTCACTTTAACCTCATGTCTCTTTTGTTTTATACTAAATGATACGTATTAAATAGGTTTCACTATTTTTAAAATAAATGATTTTTATAAATTTTGGAAACCAAAATATTTAACAACATTTTTAACAAAATAAAAATACATTATGGGCATACACAATTTAATTTTTAACACGTATTTTCAACAGGAAAATGCGGATACGGGTGCAAAGCTAACTTACAATGAGCTCGCTCAATATCTGGTGAATCTTGCCTCATCTTTAAAGAGCATCGGGGTCGGTAAAGGAGATATCGTGGCTCTGGGGTCGGAAAAACACAACGAAATCCTACCAACTTTGCTAGCTATTAAATTAACTGGAGCCACCAGTACTGCGTACGATGTGAAAATTGGCAGAGGTACTTGGTTTGTTTAAAATAACTTGATATCCTAGAGATTTGTAACGAATGCTTTAAACAGTCAATCATAAATAAAACAGAAGGTGAACTTTGTTACTGTACAAGACCATAGTAGTTGGAATGACTTATGTTTAAATTTATAGCTTTCCAATCGTCTCTCTTATTTTCTTTCTATCGAAAGATAAGATTAGATTATATCTAAATTTATCTTCTATCTCACTGGTAATAAAATATCGTAATTTAAAAAAAAATTCTAACCTTAATTTATGAAGCGTGATATTTTTCTTTATCACAAACAACATTTACGATGAAAATGAATCAAAATATCGCCATTGAATGGCTTGATTTCGCTAATGAACTTCATTGCTTTAGTGCCTAAATATAAAATTTGTAATAAATTAATTTACAGCGTCTTTGAAACACGTCTTAAACGTAGCGAAGCCAAAATATTTTATATTTTCCAATAATTTCTGGTCAAACTACAGTGAAATATTAAAAGATTCCGATACCATAAAAACTTTCCTTTCGTTGGAGGAGAATAACGATGGTGTGGCTTCGATAAAAAACTTGGCTTCAAAGTACGTAGATATAGATCTGTTTGAGCCCACCCCGGTTCAAGGGCAGATAGATACAGCAGCTATACTGTACTCATCTGGTACTACGGGGATGCCGAAAGGAGTACAATTAACACATTTGAATTGTATACTGAACAGTTTGCCATCTGAGTAAGTGAAATATTGTCGTTGTGTGAATTTATTTTAGTTATTGTTTAGCTAATGTTTTATCTGTTGCATCGACTGACATTTTATTTGAGTAGAAGATTTGATCTGAAATTTAAACGTTACAATTTTAATTCGCATATCGGTTTGCTACTCTGTCTCGAAGATTGTTGCTTTTTTATTTTAATCGTTATTATCTTGCTGCTTGCTTGCTTGTTTATTATTTTTTGCTAATTTTATTTTAACATTATTTTTTTAGTTTTGATTATGAATCACTGAACACTGTCTTCGTGTCCGGACAATGGTATCACAACTACGACCGATTTATGACATACAAGTTTTTAATAAAAGGAAAGAAAATTGTTTACGTTAGTGATCGTGATCCGGTCGCGTTTCTCAAAGCAGTTGAACTATATAAGGTATTATATTTCTCTCTGGCATAATATTTAATCATAATACGTCTTACTTTTAGATGTATAATATTCTAAAATACTTCATGATTCATATTTTAGGTTGATATTGGTTTTATAGTGCCATCTTTCGTTCATTACTTATCAAAAATGGATGACGTAAAAAAATATAATTTGGAGTCTTTAAAAATAATATATTCAAGATCGTGTCCTTTGCATATAAAAGCAATAGAAAAAGTTAAAACTAGGTAAGAATATAATAATTTACTCTCATTAAGTCTACATAAATTAAGAAGAAAATATTTATAAGTGGTATGTTTATTTGAAGACTACCGAATGTAAAATTTGTGATGCAAGGATATGGGATGACTGAAGCAGGAGAGTTGACTTCAGGATGTTGGGGAGGAGATCCGAAGCCTGGTAGTGTTGGCAAGGCTAGCCCTGGAATCATATTAAAGGTAAATAATATAGAACTATGTTTTCCTGTGAAAATGTATTTAATTGTCCTTTAGTCACACGTCAAATGTCGTGTGTAGATAATAAAACACAGTTAAAACACTTACAATCTTATAATTTTCTAGCTTGTTCGTGATTTTGAAAACTGTATTACGTAATTAATACAATTTTATGTCTAAGGTTGTAGATGTAGAAACCCGCCAAACGTTAGGTCCAAATGGTCGTGGAGAAATTTGTCTTAAAGGGCCTGTATTCATGAAGGGCTACATTGGAATAGATCCTTCAACTTACTTGGACGAAGAAGGTTTTTTCAAAACTGGAGACCTTGGGTATTACGACCAAGACCACTATTTTTACATCGTTGATAGACTAAAAGAAATTATTTCATATAAAGGAAATCAGGTAAATCTTTTGTTTATAGATTTTAACTACATAATATATATATAAAATAATTTCCACAAAATGTTTGTTTTAATTGTAAGTATTTATTTTTTATTTGAAAACGAATGCTATAGGATTTTAAAAAAGTGAAATGTAATTTCAATAAAAATATTTTTTAAATCCATAGGTTCCCCCTACAGAATTAGAAACAGTAATTCTGCTACACCCTGCAGTGAAGGAAGTTGGTGTAGTCGGTAAACCTCATCCCGAATACGATGAACTTCCCACAGCTTTTGTTGTGAAACGACCAGGATTCAATGTTACGGAGCAGGAAATAATTGATTTTGTGGTTGGAGAAGTATGTATGAGAATTTGGCCATAAGTTAAAATTAATAAAGTTGTTATTGTGTAAATATCCACCTATGCCAAGCTGAGGAGAGCTGAAGAACGGGATCAGTGGCATAAACTCACGATGGGACTATGTTTAGCAGTTGACTCATATAGGCTAACGATGAAAAACTTCAGGTCAATGATTAACTTTGTATTTTTCGATAGCAAAACCTATTTCATAATTAATCCAAAAATTTTTTTTTTTTTTTAGTTGGAGGAAATCCCCGGTTCCCCGCCCGCCCCGCGCCCCTCGTGGGACTAAAACCGCACTAAAACCTCCAACCGCTCACACTCAGCGTCCGAACCCCGGCTGAGGCCAGAACCCAGCACGGGGTTATGAGGGACGGCGCGACGCGTTACGCCCAAGGCACTCTTTCCCGTCGCGCCGCCCCCTCAATCCAAAAATAATATTTGCTATCAACTTTATTACTAGGCAAGTTTCTAGCAATGAAAAAATGTAATGCCAGTAGATTACAATTGCTAAATTGCATTTGATCTTACAATAAAAGTTATCACTTATGTGTTAGATATATTTCTGGAGTGCCATAATTTTGTCTCTTAATATTTTACCTTATCAGTTTACCCATTGATTTATCTTAATTTTAAGGTTCCCGTGTTTATGGAACTAAATGGTGGGGTACGATTCATAAATGAACTACCGAGAAATCCCAGAGGCAAGGTATTGAGAAGAGCTCTTCGCGATATACTTGTGCAAGAACAATAGTATCTCATGAATAACACCTTTATATTACTTTACAACTATAAATATTTATTTTAGAAACTTACAATATTCAAATATGTTAACTTTTTAAAAAACAATGTTATTTGTAATGTGGTATTCATAGTAGGATTATCAGAAAATTTATCGTCTTTACTCTTGTTTTTGTTATATATTTTCCTTTGTAGTTTAAAGCTTTGTTAAATATAAATGTTTTGAATTTTTCTAATTGTCTTTTGTCTCTTTGTTATACCCACACATATTCCATTTTAAATTAAAATATACTAAGCTTGAAATAAAAAATAACAAACGTATCAATCAATACCACCATCATTAAATCCTAATCTGTGCCTTCATCACCATTGTTATCAACAATTTATCTCATCTCAAAAGAACTTAATGAATGAAGTATTTTCGAAATCATCCTTGACACTTGTGAAAAACTACTGAAGTATAAGTAGCCCACCATTATTAACCGGAGTCCGGAGATTCGACGATTCCAGATATCGGTTCTTCAAAACTCTGAATAACCAGAGTAACAATGAAATCAATAACATTACGCAACAAGTTCGTCGAGGCTGGAAGGGAGTCCACATGGCTTGGATGGATAGACTATAAGAAAGCATACGATTCGGTGCCCCATTCATGGCTAATGAGAGTTTTAGAGCTTTATAAAGTACATTCCACGCTACGCTCCTTTCTTAGTTCATGCATGGGTCAGTGGTCTACGTTTCTTCGTCAACCAGGACATGTTGGCTCTCCGGCCTCCCCGAGCTTGATAAGGATAAGGCGGGGTATCTTCCAGGGTGACAGTCTGAGTCCTTTGTGGTTCTGTCTGGCGCTTAATACTCTAAGTACACTACTTGGAGATTCAACGCTAGGCTACCGACTCAAGAGAGGGGGTGAGCCCATTTCACATCTCGTGTACATGGATGATCTCAAATTATTTGCTACTAAAAAACCAGACTTAATATCTTTACTCAAAATAACCGACAATTTTAGTAAAGCTATTGGAATGGAGTTTGGAGTAGATAAGTGTGCGGTCATAGATATACAGAGAGGTAAAGTTGTAAACTCGGAGAGTTTGCAACTTAGCCAGAGTAAGGTGCTTAGATCTCTGTCTAAGTCGGAAACCTACAAATACCTTGGAATGTTCGAAGCTTTGAGTATCGTCGATGCAGATATGAAGCTCGGTGAGGGATCGGTTCTTCGGCCGCCTGGTAAAGGTTTTGAAAAGTCTCTTGTCTGGCGGAAACAAGATCCGAGCCTTCAATGGTTGGGTCATGCCTGTACTGACGTACTCCTATGGCATTCTAAAGTGGACGCAATCAGAACTGGATGCCCTGGATAGAAAAGTTCGGCGATTGCTGACGGCATACAGGATGCACCATCCACGCTCATCTGTTATGAGGCTGTATATACCTCGGAAGTGTGGGGGTCGTGGCATGTTATATGCCAAGGATCTGCACAACCGAGAGATATACAACCTTCGGGAATATTTCCTACAGGTGAATGTGGGTATGTACCGTGATGTAGCAGCAGTCGATAAAGGACTCACTCCGTTGAAGCCGCCGTACCTTATTACCAGTATTGGCCTCAGCCGGTTCTCGAAAATGGTCATGTAACGCTCTACTGGGACCGATCTATTATCACTGACATGACTATTGCTGCCAATAAGCCTGACATAGTGATAATAATAGATCGGGATGCGCATCGGGCAGTGTTGATCGATGTCACCATTCCACATGACGAGAACCTTGTGAAGGCAGAAAAAGAAAAACTCCTAAAATATTTGGACCTGGCCCACGAGGTGACCGACATGTGGCTTGTTGAATCGACCATCATGCACAGATACAACGATCGGAACTATCCGATCGTTGTATCTGTGCACGGTCTAATAGCGAAAAGCTTCGACCGTCATCTAGCACGTTAACTGCGAAACAAGGCTTAAAACGCCCTGTACACGTCTCGACGTTCTTGCGGTAAGGAAAAATGTTAACTTCTCGTTAGTGCGGGAGGCATAACTTCCATCTGGTTCAGTACAGGAAAGAGATAACTATATATCTGAGATGTGCTATTGATTCCTAGTTCTATGGTTTACCTATTTTAATACCGGGTTTTTTAGATCTCGTGCCGCACTGAACAAATAAAATTCTAACACAGTGCGGAACGAGGTTTCGAACACCTCGTACCTCCGCGCACCTCGTACCGTACTCTACGCTAGCTTCACGCGGTTAGTGTTGTGCAACGCATGCCAGGCTGCGCACGTGACGAAGAAAGACTACTGCCAATTATGTCGAAACATTGCCGAAGAAAGTTAATTACAATGCACATCATCTCGAAAAAGGATCAAAGAAAAGGAGATGTGTAGGATGTTATGAAAAATTGACAAAATCGTGAGGCTGACAAAAAAGTGAAGAAAATTCTCACAGAATGCACTAATTGCAAAAAATATTATTGCTTGACGTGTTTTAATGAAAAACATCCATAATTTTGACAAATAAATACAATTAAATAAAATCGATATTTATTTTCCCATCACTAAATATTAAGAAAATCTGCTATTTTTCAATGCGGTACGAGGTACATCAGATCCCACATTTTATTTTACCTATAGAATCTAAACTAAATAATCTAACCACGGGCGGCGGCAGATATTGCAGAGGTCCATGAGCAACGGTAACCGCTTACGATCAGGTGGCCCGTTAGCTCGTCTGCCTACAAGGCAATAAAAAAAAAAAAAAAAAAAAAAAGATATAGGTTAATCCACTCAATGTATAAAATCGCACAAAAGCCGTACAATTTGTCATATTTGGCGACAAAAAAAGTATTTTGGTCTTTTAAGGGCGGTGGGGTTTAATAAGCCTCGTGCCGCCACAATGTCTGGTTTAAGACAAGGTTTAAAACGACTCGTAACGCAGCAATGGAAAGTACAGATTAATCTGTACCGCAGGGAACGTGCTAGAGAAGCTTTCGCTCCCCGGCTGGGTAAGGGGCCTGATTCAGAAGGCGGTCGTTCTTGACACGGCGCGTATTGTGAGGAGGTTCCTTTCTCTTGAGCCCTGACCACTGATGGCCTGGGTCGTAGACTCCACCTGCAGTGGCTCTCTGTTTTTTATATTGTATTTTTAAATTTGATTGTTTTGTAAATTTATTTTAAAAATTAATGTAAAAAATAAGGGAATAAATTAATATGCAGAAAATCAATAATACAAAAGAGAAATAGAATGTTAACGATACCACTATAATATACACAGCTGCTATTTATTTACATGCAAAATTATTATAATAATATGTTACCCATCATTCAGTAGTGAGTAAACTACAGTAACAGGTTATGAAGAGACACTATGTGCTACCATATTTATCCAGGTAATTTTATCGTTATTATTCATAGAAAGCTTATACTAGATCGAACCATAATTTACAGCTGAATATCTCTTTATTATACAAGTACTATACTGTAGCGTGCATGTATATTTAAGTCAGAGGCTGCAGAAATGTAATTCTGAGTCATTTTCCTTATATTTACATCCTAACATCAATCTAATTTAATTTTTACATTAAATATACACCAATAATAGTGATGAGAAGTGCAAATTGATTAAATATACAGCATTTAATCGATTTTATTGTCAATTTTTAATCAGATTCGACAGTATTTTAATCATTTTTAATGCATATTTGCTTTTATGAACTGCACATCACTGGTAGTACAGAATTGAGCACTTATAAAATTATTTGCAAGTAAATAATATGTAACCTAAATGGTCGGTGCTTTGGTATAACGGTTTACTGTGTTTAGTATTTGATACTATTTAACTGCGATGATCCGCGCAACTTCGTCTGCGTCACAGTGGGATACAACATAGCCTTATAGCCTTTGTCGATAAATAACTAATACTGGTCCGATTGGAAAAAGGACCAGTAGTTCCTGAGATTACCGCGTTCAAACAAACAATCAAACACACTCTGCAGCTTTATAATATTATAAAGTATAGATTACATGACATAATTTTAGGTGTCGGGAACTGGGTGTACCTATTTCTTAGTTTACGTATGTTGTTATAATCTATACTAATATTATAAAGCTGAAGAGTTTGTTTGTTTGTTTGAACGCGCTAATCTCAGGATCTACTGGTCCGATTTCAAAAATTCTTTCACTGTTAGATAGTCCATTTATCGAGTAAGGTTATAGGCTATATTTTATTTTCAAAAAAATTAGGGATCCGTTTGATAATATCGAATATGTAACACAAGTGAATAATCAAAAACCTATTTATGCGTACGCTGCAAAAACTATTGACAATAGAACAAAATGATGTACTACGGGTTTTTAGATCTTTTGAAGACAAACAAAAAAGTCCGCGACAGCATATATCTCACTATCATAGTTTAGTCACAACAACTGCTTTTATGTTCAAAAAAAAATTAATTCGTCCGAAGAATGAATTTAACGTTAAATTAGTATTGTTATATTAATCCTTATCCAAACAAAGTATTATGTTATCAAGAGTATTAATGTAGAAGTAGATTGCTTTTTGTTTTATTCCAATCGGACTTTTCGTTTAGAAGTTATTACGAGTATAAAACATGAATACTCTCCGGGCCGCGCAAATAATATCGCAACAGCATTAAGAGTACTGTTTGAACCCCTTTGTGACGCAGACGCAGTTGCGAGGGTCATCTAGTATTATCATATTCATTTAACATATTAATGCATTTAATATCCCATTAGTATTAGTTTGCATCAGTCTAATATCCAATATTGCAGATTATTGCTATTATAATCTAATACAATTGATTATTAGAATTAGAAGTGGTTGTTTATATTAATAATCCAAGTTGGATGTCTTAAATTTTAAGTATGATAAGTTCTTCTTGTAATTTGTAAGTCGTCACTAGTATACTACTGAGCTGCAATTATATGTATTTGATTAACCTTCACCTTTTATCTCCATGCCATATTTTTTCCATTCGAAATAACTTCTAAAAAAAATTTCCTAGCTATATTAGTGGCAGTACGATCAGGTGACCCGTTGGATCGTCTGCCTACATGGCAATAAAAAAAACAATATATATAATATAAATATTATTTGACTGATAACTTCTTTTATCATTTTCTCTGTGTATGAATATTATAAGCTGCATATCAGTATTACCAATCTTAAAGTATTCATTAGCGTTACATGTATAATTACAAAAACTTATGTAATATTTTATACAGGGGGAGTGTTGCATTTTCTGAAAAAAAAAATAAGTAATTGAAGTTATTTTATGGACATGATATCTTACTTTACTTTACCACAAGAATGTATATCATACTACCTACATTTGTTTCAATTTATGACCAATGAGAATAATCTGCTTGTACTTTTTTACCTACTTGATATTATAACTTATTTTTATGATTATTTATGTCAAATTGTGAAAAATAGCACCTAAAGCAATAAAATAATAAAGGTGATTTTTAAGTCTATACCTACATGGTATAATATGAAATACGTCGGTACGTCAATGGGCACTGCTTCCACTGTCCAGTGCCGGTCGATATCTCACAACTTATTTACTGCTGTCTAGTTCTAGTTGGAATTTGCATTTGCACTATACCTACTCCTGGGTTCATTATTGACATTTTTGAAGTCATTTTAAATTTTATTAATTTAAGTTTCTTTCGTAGATAGTATTACTATGTAAATGATAGCCTGTGTCATAAACATGAGCTGAAAAAAAAATTCGAGTACATAAAATTAAAGATTTCAAAAAAGAAATCCCAGATCTTACATTTACAGTTACTAACAGTAACTTTTATAAAATAAAAAGACAATTTGTAATAAATGGCTCATATAAGGAAATCTATTTATTACCTCTTCTCCGTGATGAGATAATATTAAGTACACCTGAAATTTTTTAACAGAAATACTAAATTTTGACTAAAAACTGTATTCTAGTCAGTGTTGCAGTAACACTGACTAGAATACACGCATTTATGTGGTTTGTTCAAAAATACTTTCAGTAGTGAAACACGATGCCTTACGATCGCAATTTTGTTTTTGGAAATAGAAATGTTCAAGTTCCAGCTCATTTGAACTTTGGCGAGTTCATGTTGTATCATATTCGTCAGTGGAACGACAATGTGGCTTTAGTAAGTCATTTTACTTTTTCATTTAGTATATTATATAAATTTCTTAATTTTAAATATATTTTTTTAAAGATTGTCACTAGGACAAAATTCATTTAGGAAATTTATATACCGCGCATCATTTCCAACTCCATTTTCATAAAGTAATTAAAGTTAAACATATCACTGGTATGAAACCATATTAAAATCAGTTTGATAATCACTTCAATCTTAATTTTAATCGAATATTATATAATGGTGTGAATTCTTAGGTAAATGCTGACACGAACACAAACCTAACATATAAGGAAATTGCACAATACATTGTGAATCTTTCTTCATCACTGAAAAACATAGGAGTGCAAAAAGGAGACACAGTGGCACTTGGATCTGAAAAACGTATTGAATACATTCCAACTTTACTGGCAATTGTATTGACTGGAGCAACTTATACAGTATATGATTTAAAGGCTGGTAGAGGTAAATTGTCATATAATAAATAATACAAAATAATTAATTAACCTCAATCAAATTTTAAAACATTACCGGTATTTTGGTAAACGTGATAATTATGTACCACAGGCAATTTCCTAAAGCATTTACACCATAGTTAAAATAAATAAGATACAAATAAAATCAACACATACAATATGAAACATATACCTATTTAAAATTTGTTTATTTTTTAATTAGATGATTTCAACATTTTTTAGTCGTTTTGGAACACCAACTGAGTATAGCGAAACCGAAGTATTTTATTTACTCTGGTAATTTTTGGTCAGAGTATAGTAATTTGTTTAAAAAATTCGACTGTATTCAAGAGTTTCTAACGCTGGAAGATAAAACCGACGGTGTGGTTTCGATAAAAACTTTAGCATCAAAATATACGGACATGGATTCGTTTGAGCCAACGCCGGTTCAAGGACAGATAGATACAGCTATCTTATTGTATTCTTCTGGAACAACAGGAATGCCGAAAGGAGTTCAACTAACACATTTGAATTGCATTCTAAATAGTTCTCCACCAAAGTTAGTATTATAATGTTTTTACTTTAAAGTACGAAGTTGAAAGTAGTGGTATTAATTTCGTCTGTTAATCTTTATAAATATTATATAATTATTTCATATTCTACTTAGTTTCAGTCATGAATCTTTCCATACTGTTTACATGTCCGGTGAATGGTATCATAACTACCATACCTTTATAACTTATATCTATTTTGTATTGGGAAAGATAGTTGTTTATGTGAATAGACCGAGCCCAGAAGTAATCCTTCAAATGGTTGATCGTTATAAGGTAAAGAAAAACAAATCGTCTAATATCCATTGAATTTTTAGAAACTGTACTGATATTTTTAAACTATTTATGAGTAGGTTTGCTTTCAATTCATGGCATTTGTGATAAGCTTGAAGATAAGAATAAACTTAAAAAGTACTTTTCAATGAAAATCTTCAGTCCAATATTTTTCATATTTTGTAGGTGAATATTGTATATACTACACCAGCTGCTATTTATTCCTTTTCGAAAATGGATAATATAACAAAGTATAAATTGGAATCTTTGCAAATCATTTATTCACGCTCATACCCTTTGCATACAAAAACAGTAGAAACACTTAAATCCAAGTAAGTACCAATTAAATAATTCGCGTAATAAATACCTGCAAACATGTTTTTTTAATAATTACAAATATCAAAAACAGGTTACCGAATCTGAAACATGTGATGCAAGGCTACGGGATGACAGAAGCCGGAGAGCTAACTTCAGAATTTTGGGGTGAAAAGGGTCCTAAGCCTGGTAGTGTCGGAAAAGCAAGTCCTGGAATCATATTAAAGGTACCGACCGACCGAGATGACCGAATTCCAAAATACAAAGTATTTTTTAATGTGTTAGATATTTAGGTGCAATGATTCGAATGATTATTTTAATGAATGGCGAAATTAGGGCATATCCTATTTAAATTTTTGCAAGATCTAATAGTTATGGTATGAGCTATGTGTAGTTCGTCTCGTTTATGAATGTGACTTTTAAAACGACGATGTGTCGATTCTGAGCTACTCGATTTCTATGATTATTATTTTTCAAAGAGTGTTTTTTATATGTTCAAATTGATAAAAATCTAAATAGTATTTTTTTGTAATTATTGTAAAGCAGAAGTCAATTGTTTTCATCTATATAATATAACATATATAATTTATGTTTAAAATGAATTTAAATTAACCTCATACATGTTATGTTATATCACCTTTGACATTCATTGTTTCATAATAATATTCACAGTTGCTTCATGAAATTGATATTTTATCTGTAATATAATATTTTATATTGAGGTTGTAGATCCAGAAACCCGTCAAATACTCGGCCCCAACTGTCGTGGCGAAATTTGCCTTAAAGGGCCAGTTTTTATGAAGGCCTACGTAGGAATAGATCCATCCTTTTATCTAGATGATGATGGTTTCTTCAAAACTGGAGACCTGGGCTATTACGATGAAGACAAATACTTTTACATTGTTGACAGAATTAAAGAAATTATATCATTCAAAGGAAATCAGGTACTGTTTTCTAATATGTAGTGTTTGTATGTACTCAGTAACATTGTCGAATCAAATATGTTTTTCGTTAGTGACATGTATGTAAATATCCTCTCGAGCTTTTGATGCTTCAATCACCAAAATAATATATAAAACATATTGTTTAGGTTTCACCGACAGAATTAGAAACAGTAATTCAGCTTCATCCTGCAGTAAAAGAAGTTGGTGTAGTCGGTAAACCAGATCCAGAGCTAGATGAACTACCAGCAGCGTTTGTAGTGAAACGACCAGGATTTCATGTTACAGAACAGGATATTGTTGATTTTGTTGTTGGGGAAGTAAGTGTAAATATAATGATTTAAATGTTAGGTACTCAAAGTTACGAAAAACAAGAGCACAACATATTAAAATAAGCTTCTCAAAATGCATGCAATATACCTCAAGATCTAATTACTAAACAATTGTATTATTATCTACAACATTATAGCCTCAATTTACGATAAGATGGACCGTTAATTCGTCTATCTAGTAGGTAATAAAAACTCTACTTTTATTTTTAGAGTGCTATTTATTTATTTCATTTATTTCACTGTATACTAATTTTCAATTGGAAAAAATAACAGATATTTTTAAAGTTTTGAACTATTCAATTTCGTATAATGTGGTATTTGTGTTTCTTTTTGTTGTAAAATATAATTAAAAGAAATATAAGCATAAGGTTTTCAGTTTAAACTCCATTTTTTCTCTCAGGTTTCCGATTTTATGGAATTGAAAGGAGGCGTGCGATTCATCGACGAATTACCAAAGAACCCAAGAGGCAAAATACTGCGTCGTATCCTTCGGGAAATGTTTTAAACAAGAACTGTAATAATAATAATAACTCTATGGCAACTGTCACGAAAATAACATGCCAAAATTCTAAAAATTAAAATATTAAATACAATTGCGAAAAATGTCGAAATTAAACATGAATTCAGCAAAACAATATAAAATATGGACTGCAAATATATATGGTAAAACAGTTTGGCCAAATATTACTGAAAATTAATTAAAACAGTTATGAGACGAAATCCGAAACGTCAGTGCCAGTGCCGAGAGAAAAGCGCACGATTACCACCTACTCAAGACTCGTCGCGATCGTCGAGTGAACACACGACGAGACCAAGAACACCCGACGACGAGACTCCCGCTGCGCCAACAACAACTGCGCGGCGGGGACGCCCACCGGCTCGCTTGGGACCAGCGGATCGAAATGGTCCGTCTACGGCCCCCGCTACCAGTGGTGCAGTGCGCCCACGCATGAGATGGACACAAGAAATCAATAAAAATGTCATGCGGGCGTACTACAGGGCTACGGAGGGGAGGAACTAACCTCACTGCGTATCGCTCAGGAATGGTGCCTCTGTTTCAGGTTTTGTGCCCAGCTGTCGACGTCACGGTGCAACGATTAGCGGATCAGGTGCGGGCCATTCAGCGACTAAAGTTGTTGGATGAGTCTCTACTTGACCGATTGCGCAACGAAGCACTGCCTGCTCCTCCTGAACCACTACCAACACATGTGGTAAATGTCACCGTCACCCAACCTACACCACCAGCGGAGGAACTTCAGGTGCAGGCATGTGCAAATATCCAGGATGATGAGCGTTTGAGGAGCGCTCTGGAGGACTCTATACAAGAGTTTAGGTTTGTCTCGCCATGCTCGCGGCCACGTTTACCGCGGTTGCCCATGTGTAAACGCAATGTTTCGCTAGTATTGGCCCTGGACTGCATATTAAAACCTTACTTTGAGTCAACTGTAGACCTTGTTGACACCCACTCGGTTCTGTACTGCGGTGCGGTTGCTGTCTGTCGTGTGGCAGGAGTAAAATTTCCAAACCCGAACCAGACATACCGCCGACATGATGGTAAGCCGCAGTGGCAGTGCAGAATCGAGAAGCGCATAGATGCAGCCAGGACCCTTATAGCGAAGCTTATTTGCTTCCAGGCAGGCAACACGCGCCCGCGCGTAATGCGATTCGTCGACCGAGCCTTCGCTGACACCGGTGTCAGCAGGAACGACTACCTGGCTCGTGTCGTCGAGCGTGTTGACTACTGGAAGCAAAAAGTTTGCGCATGGGCGAACCGTATTCGTCGGTACCGAATAAGATCGGAGCGGTACCGCTTGAATAGAGTCTTCCAGAGTAATCAGAGGAGTGTCTACAGAAATTGGGAGGCTTCTCGAGGAAGAGTTACCGATGGACACCCACCAGTTGATGAGGATGTGATGACCTCATTTTGGAAAAATATCTGGTCGGTGCCCATCGGTCACTCCGAGGGGGAGTGGACTGAGACGGTCGGGCGCTCGTGCGAGTCTATTACAGACATGAACACCGTAGCGATCACGCCGATTGACGTAGCTTGTGCGGTGCGTTCGGCCCCGAACTGGAAAAGTCCGGGACCGGATGGGCTGCACAGCTACTGGCTGAAATGGATACGCAACTCGCACGGGCGCATGGCTGCTCAGTTTCAACAAGCCCTTGAGTCGGGAACCCTCCCAGATTTCATGACATCAGGAGTCACTCATCTGATATACAAATCTGGCAATACCTCGGACCCAAAAAACTATAGACCAATAACATGCTTACCCACCATCTATAAGCTACTTACATCCATTCTGAGAAACAAAATTCAAATACATATCTCGGCAAACGACATAATGTCACCTTCTCAGAATGGGTGTAAGATAGGGTCTCGGGGTACAAACGATTTGCTCCTCATTGACATGGCTATTACGCAACAAGTTCGTCGAGGCAAAAAGGGTGTCCATATGGCTTGGATTGACTATAGGAAAGCGTATGATTCGGTGCCCCATTCATGGCTAATGAGAGTTTTAGAGCTGTATAAAATACATCCCACTCTACGCTCCTTTCTTAGCTCATGCATGGGTCAGTGGTCTACGTTTCTTCGTCAACCAGGACATATTGGATCCCCGGCCTCCCCGAGCTTGATAAGGATAAGGCGGGGTATCTTCCAGGGTGACAGTCTGAGTCCTTTGTGGTTCTGTCTGGCGCTTAATCCTCTAAGCACGTTGCTTGGAGATTCAACGCTAGGCTACCGACTCAAGAGAGGGGGTGAGCCCATTTCACATCTCTTGTACATGGATGATCTCAAATTATTTGCTTCTAAAAAATCTGACCTAATAACTTTACTCAAAATAACCGACAATTTTAGTAAAGCTATTGGAATGGAATTCGGAGTAGATAAGTGTGCGGTCATAGATATACAGAGAGGAAAAATTGTAAACTCTGAGAGTTTGCAACTTAGCCAAAGTGAGGTGCTCAGATCTCTTTCTGAGTCGGAAACTTACAAATACCTTGGAATGTTCGAAGCTTTGAGTATAGTCGATGCAGATATGAAACAATCGGTGAGGGATCGTTTCTTCGGCCGCTTGGTAAAGGTTTTGAAAAGCCTCTTATCTGGCGGAAACAAGATCCGAGCCTTCAATGGTTGGGTCATGCCTGTACTGACGTACTCCTTTGGCATTCTAAAGTGGACGCAATCGGAACTAGATGCCCTGGATAGAAAAGTTCGGCGACTGCTGACGGCATACAGGATGCACCACCCACGTTCATCTGTTATGAGGTTGTATATTCCTCGGAAGTGTGGGGGTCGTGGCATGTTAAATGTCAAGGACCTACACAACCGAGAGGTAAACAACCTTCGGGAATATTTCCTTAAGGTAAGCGTGGGTATGTACCGTAATGTAGCAGCAGTTGATAAGGGACTCACTCCGCTGTCCTTAGCGAACGAGAATTGGCGGACGCTAAAGGTAATGAGTGTGACGGATCGCACGGACGTATGGAAGAGCAAGGAACTACACGGACGGTTCTACCGGGCCCTTATGAGCTCCGATGTAGATCAGTTAGCCTCTGTATCTTGGCTACGGTACAGTAACCTCTTCGGAGAGACTGAAGGTTTTGTCTTTGCAATTATGGACGAAGTTATCATAACGAACAACTACCGTAAATATATTCTAAAGGATGGGACGGTCGACATTTGTCGGGCATGTCACCGTCCGGGAGAGTCTATTAGACATATCGTTTCCGGTTGTTCTCGTCTTGCTAACGGCGAGTACTTGCACAGGCATAACCAGGTAGCTAAGATTATCCACCAACAACTTGCTCTGAAATACGACCTTGTTGAAGCCGCTGTACCTTATTACCAGTATTGGCCACAGCCGGTTCTCGATAATGGTCATGTAACGCTCTACTGGGACCGATCTATTATCACTGACAGGACTATTGTTGCCAATAAACCTGACATAGTGATAATAGATCGGGACGCGCATCGGGCAGTGCTGATCGATGTCACCATTCCGCATGACGAGAACCTTGTGAAGGCAGAAAAAGAAAAACAGCTAAAATATTTGGACCTGGCCCACGAGGTGACCGACATGTGGCGTGTTGAATCGACCATCATTGTTCCGATCGTTGTATCTGTGCACGGTCTAATAGCGAAAAGCTTCGACCGTCATCTTGAGAAGCTTTCGCTCCCCAGCTGGGTAAAGGGCTTGATTCAGAAGGCGGTCGTTCTTGACACGACACGTATTGTGAGGAGGTTCCTCTCTTTTGAGCCCTGACCACTGATGGCTTGGGTCGTAGACCTCGTCTTCAGTGGGCCTCTGTTTTTTATATTGTATTTTTAAATTTTATTCCTTTGTTATTTTTTTTTTAAATATAATGTAAAAAATAAGTGTAAATAAATGAATACAGAGATAATACTCGTTAACTCAACATTATACGTTTTTCACATAGGGTGAAAGTTAAATAAATCTAAATAGATATTCAAGAGGATAACTGCATAATAAACGTGAAATAAAAGATAGGTAACTAAAATACAATTTTATATGAGGTTTTAAATTAGAATACTTTTCACGCTTTTTCAATATGTACAATCTTTTAATTTCACCCCACACAATGTTACTTTTACATTAAAATTCAAAACCTTAGCATGATTTTCATTTTATGATACGTCACTATGTTTACATTCGTCGCTCCGTAGGATTTTTCCATTAAAAGGTCTCTTTCTACTTTTGTCTTTTCAAAATTAAAATGAGATAAAAGGTATTTATTAATTTTGTCGCGAAGTAAAATCAAGGTTACGATTCACCTAATTGTAAGTATTTATCACTCGTAGACTATTGCAATTTCATAAAACGTAATAGTAAAGTACTCATCGTTTATGGAGCGTGTTCAATCCATATTGAACATAGAAACTTTTTATATTTTTATTTTGTATTCAAACTTTTTTGTTTTCCATAGCGCGATGATTCTGTCTCGTGCTATGTCAAATTTCACTTCTTTACTAGCCATATAGGAGAGTGGTCATGTTTTTGTAATTTTATATTTTTTTCATGTTTCAATGAAATATAATATTTAAAAAGCAACAAGTATTTTCTTATGTTGGGTCCTATAGCATCCAATGGAGCGAAATGTAAAAATCACATTTTAAAAAGGGTCATTCCATGTCAAATCGACAAATAGTTGGACGCGACCCCCACCGATTCGGATGATTTTTGGTGGAGAGTTTTGTCTCATTATAAAACGAAGTTCTGCCAAAGGAAAAAAAATTTAAAAATTTTTCCTAAGAGATATTCAATATCAAAAATTTCATTGTTTTTCCGATTTTATGAGTTTAGTTATTTAATATTTCAGAGACTACTGAGTATTAAAAAAAAAACTCTGGTATATTTTTAGAGGATACTTAGAGGTATTAGAAAAAAAAATTTTTTTTAAAAAAATTTTGAAACTGATCAAAATTAAAAAAATTTGAATTTTTCAAAATCGTGAAAAGTACCCATCGCGGGAAAATTTTGGCCTGAAAATTTTTTATATTATACTTATAACATATCTAAAGATATTCTGAAATTTTTAGAGGGGTGTTATTTTTCGTTTCATAGATATGAATTTTTGAATTTTGACAAAAAAAAATTTTTCTATTTTTATAATTTTTTTTTGTTAAATATCATTATTCTACTACATGATTACTAAAATTTGATGTCTAAAATATTTTTTTATGTTAATGGGATGTGAAAACAGAAATATTTCAAAATTGTATGTAATTATCTGTTTATTTAGAATACTATTTAACATTTAAGGCTTCTGTGATGAAATGAAAGGATTAAAAGCATAAAGGAAGTATTTAATTTTTAAAACTGTAATTCCTCTTGTCCTTTCAGAGTTTGCTGCAGTTTATTTCGTACGACGTTTTTTGGTCACTCCCTTTTCTGAGGTTGATGTCTCAGACCTTTTTCTCAATCTTGAAAGAAAGAAATGATATCAATTTTAAAATAAAAGATTAATTGCCATCAAGTAAAAAAACTCGAAATTCTGATTTTCCTACCTGGTTTTCATTGGTGATTCATCAATGATATCATAAACATCAGTGTTTTTTAGGCGGCAGAGTGTGACACTTTTAACATTATATAAGTTTTGATTTAAAGTTGAATCTATAATATACAGGGTGATTTCCTAGTGAGGGTACATATTGAAGGTCATGGTAGCTGATGGTTATATACGACCAGTAAAAATATTATTACCAAAGAATATGGCTTAATGCCTTAGTAATCGCAACTTAAAAATACCTAAAATTCTTACAAAATGATGGTTTTTCGACAGCTGATGGGTATGGCGGAGGTGTGGGGTGCGCGAGATCACAAGAGGTCGTTAGTCAACACTCTTTAAGCCGAAATTGCTTATGTTTGAGGTAGTTTTATCGAATTTAGATTTAAAAAAAAAAAAAAAATGTAATTTTACTTATTTTTTGTAATATTCCGTATTAGAACAGAGTACTCATCACCCTCCTGCAATATGTACCCTGTCTAACAAATCACCCTGTATAGTACATTTTGAAATATTTTTGTTTTCACATCCCATTAACATAAAAAAATATTTTAGACATCAAATTTTAGTAATCATGTAGTAGAATAATGATATTTAACAAAAAAAAATTATAAAAATAGAAATTTTTTTTTTTTTGTCAAAATTCAAAAATTCATATCTATGAAACGAAAAATAACACCCCTCTAAAAATTTCAGAATATCTTTAGATATGTTATAAGTATAATATAAAAAATTTTCAGGCCAAAATTTTCCCGCGATGGGTACTTTTCACGATTTTGAAAAATTCAAATTTTTTTAATTAAGATCAGTTTCAAAATTTTTTTTCAAAAATTTTTTTTTCTAATACCTCTAAGTATCCTCTAAAAATATACCAGAGTTTTTTTTTAAATACTCAGTAGTCTCTGAAATATTAAATAACTAAACTCATAAAATCGAAAAAACAATGAAATTTTTGATATTGAATATCTCTTAGGAAAAATTTTTATTTTTTTTTTCCTTTGGCAGAACTTCGTTTTATAATGAGACAAAACTCTCCACCAAAAATCATCCAAATCGGTGGGGGTCGCGTCCAACTATTTGTCGATTTGACATGGAATGACCCAAAAGCTAAATATATATTTTTCGAAGTTTTTCATGTTGTTTTTATTTTAATTCGATACGAAAACCAATGCATTTTGATACGGTTGCTGAGAGTGAACAGGTTGTAAAGTTGTAATAATATTCTTAAGAGTGTCAAGCGGAAAGATTCAGTAACCCACTTCTGGTTCATAAAAATATATTATTTAGAAAACTTAATAACTTATACTAATAACTACAATACTTACTCCACGTTAAACTATCGTAAACTATAATCGTGATCTATAGCAATAAAATCGGGTACTTTCCTGTGGAAGAACCCACACGACACATCAATGTGGAACTAGAAATTTGTAACAAAATATATCACATATACCTGATATACCTACATACATCTTCAATGAAAAAAAAACATATCACTACTAGATTTTTAAACAAAATTACCGCGCAATCAGAAAAGCCACTTAATCGTAAATGTTTCAGGATCTATGCTCAAAGACCCTTGCGATGTTAGGCAAAACTGCAGATAGGCTGCTTAGGACTCCATAAGCCTGGTTTGAGGAAATACAAGTCACATTAGACTCGGAATACAAATATTGAACAAATTAAACTAAATTAACTGAATATAAAAAAAATAAACCGACAACCACTAGTCAAATTGTATTTGTCGTCTAATATCGTAAGCAGCAATTACAATTTCATAAAATAAAATGCACACTAAACTAATATGACCTTTTCTTTGTGAACAGTATAATAAAATGTATGTATATAGCTATTTATTTCGCACACCTACCAATTATAGCGCACAGACTTGTATAAAATTGCCATGCATGAAAAACGGTTCAAAGTCAATAATATGTTTAGAAATCGTAATATTATTGACTAGAATACACGTCTTAAAACAGCTGTTTTGTTTTTCGTTAACAATTTAATTTAAACAACTTTAATATTTTAAATTGAAAAATTGTGCTAAGATATACTTGCAGTTTGGAACATGCCTTACCATCCTAATTTTGTTTTTGGTGATAGAAATGTTCAAGTTCCAGCTCATTTGAACTTCGGGGAATTCATGTTGTATCATATTCGTCAATGGAACGACAACGTGGCTTTAGTAAGTTGTTTTTTTCGTAAATTAAAATATAATATTTATCATTACTTATGTGCAGGCAATAATTTATTTACAGATCAATAAAATTATATTATTATGTAATTTAAATTGAAATGATTTGCTAAATATTTTTATGAACATTGTCTTATATTCATCTGAAAAATCCAACTAGTTATTTTTTGCCAACCATGAAAAGTAGAGCTCTAACGTTTTCACTTTAAACTAACTAAACTAAAAATTATGTACTTCTTAGGTAAATGCTGACACCGACACAAAGCTAACCTATAAAGAAATTGCACAATATATTGTGAATCTTTCTTCATCACTGAAATACATAGGAGTACAAAGAGGAGACACAGTGGCACTCGGATCTGAAAAACGAATTGAAATAATCCCAACTGTACTGGCAATTGTATTGACCGGAGCAACTTATACATTATATAGTCCGAAGGGTGGTAGAGGTAAATAATTATGTACATTTAGTTTTACATAACGACTTAAGAACTTTTTTTTGTGGTCCAAGCTATTATTTAGGGAGCTGTGTAAATTGTGTAATTGACCGACTTTCAAAAAGGAGGAGATACTCAATTCGTCTGTATGTTTTTTTTAATGATTTGAATGATTCTGGTGTCAGATGAAAGGTGATGGTTGAACTTAGGTCCCATACTTAATAAGATCAAACCAGTACTTTCGGATCTGTGTTTAAAAATGTTTATTTTTAACGGACAACGGACATTTTTGCGTATTTTTTTTTATATGAACCGATTTCGATGATTCTTTTTTGTTTGAAAGCAGACATTTTGAGCTTTATCTCATATAAATTTGTTAAAGATGGGACTGGTAATTTTTGTGCTATTCTTGAGAAATGGAAGTCGTATTCATTTTTGTAATAAAAATATTACTTTTAGCACCAAATCGCAGCAGCGTTGCAGTAGCTACTCGATCAATTTTGCTCTGAACTAATAAAGATTTTAAAGCGATTTACCATATTCTTTAGTTGTAATAATGTACTTGAAAAATCTTTTCATTAATGTTTTGACTGTATTCTGTTTTGTGTAATATAAGTAATATTATTATTGGTCTATTAACTATCATGTTAGTGATCTTAAATATGAAGATACTAAGTTTCTTTAACACAGATTTTAAAAATAATAATTAATTCCAACCTTTTTTGCAGCCTCTATAGAACACCAACTAAGCATAGCAAAACCGAAATATTTCATTTACTCTCAAAAGTTTTGGGCGCAGCACAGTAATCTAGTGAAAAAATTTGACTGCATTCAAGATTTGTTTTCCCTTGAAGATAATAGTGACGGTGTGGTTTCGATAAAAACTTTAGCATCAAAATATGTTGATATGGATTTGTTTGAGCCAACACCAGTTCAAGGACAGATAGATACAGCTATCTTATTGTATTCTTCTGGAACAACAGGAATGCCGAAAGGAGTGCAACTAACACATATGAATAGCATTTTAAATAGTACTCCTCCTAAGTTGGTATTATAATATATTTATAAAATTAATTTGTAATATACTGAAGAACGCTTAAATCGGAATAAAAATGATTATGATTAAACAATCATCATTTCACCGTGATGGGTTTAATGAAATAATTTATTTTTATATTTCTGTTCAGTTTCAGTCACGAATCTCTACATACTGTTTACATGTCTGGTGAATGGTACCACAACTACCATACCTTTATTACTTACATATATTTTGTATTGGGAAAGCGAATTGTTTATGATAATGTAGGAAGCCCAGAAGCAATTCTTCAAACTGTTGAACGTTACAAGGTAAAGCAAAACGATTTATTTCAGGACCATGAAATTGTATAATGTTGTAATTGTTTTTTTTTACATATTTAATCTTTAAACATCCAATTTAATTAGCGTACGTAGCTGAATCATTTATAATCCCAAATATTGACATATTTACAACAGACCTTTCAGCATTCTTTAATTTTTGAACCCAAACATTGAGGAAGACCATTAGCGAGAATAGAATATTTTTGAAACCAAGTTGGTTTATTAAATAATTCTTGTATTTATTTTTAGGTAGATATCGCATATATCGTACCTTCAACTGTATACGCCTTTTCAAAAATGGATGATATAACAAAGTATAAATTGGAATCTCTGCAAATAATTTATTCACGTTCATGTCCTCTACATGTGAAAGCTGTAGAAACACTTAAATCTAAGTAAGTATTTAAACATTTACATGGTAGATGTAGGTAAATTTATTCCTTACTAATGCTGTGTCAATTAGATTACCGAATCTGAAACATGTGATGCAAGGCTATGGGATGACAGAAGCCGGAGAGTTAACTTCAGAATTCTGGGGAGAAAAAGGTCCTAAGCCTGGTAGTGTCGGAAAAGCAAGTCCTGGAATCATATTAAAGGTACATCATTTACTTTCTGAACCTTTTCAAGCTTTAATTGTATTCATATAAAGTGTATCTGGAGATATAACATTGTTATATTACAATATTATATTCAATTTTTATAGAAATATACAGTACTTTGTTCTGTAACGACAACTTTGTTATTTTATGATATCTTAATTTTTAATATTCATAGCTACTTGAGAAAATTGTTGTTTTGTTTGTTGTTAATATAAATGTTACACTTAGGTTGTAAATCCAGAAACCCGTCAAATACTTGGTCCTAACTGTCGTGGTGAAATTTGCCTTAAAGGGCCAGTTTTTATGAAGGGCTACGTAGGAATAGACCCATCCATTTATCTAGATGATGATGGTTTCTTCAAAACTGGAGATCTAGGTTATTACGATGAAGACAAGTACTTTTACATCGTGGACAGAATAAAAGAAGTTATTTCATTCATAGGGTTTCAGGTAAATTTGTTAACTTTTTATTTACTTTTATAGATAATGGCAGGCAAGATACTAATAAAATATAAACAAAAAACAAAAATGTATTCTAGGTATAAATACTAATTTAGTTTGAATTCCGTTTGTAGCAATGTATTCTTCAGATACTGATATTGAACATATAAATATGACATATATTAATATGACATGAATGGTCGTTCTTGATAATAAAATATATTGTTTAGGTTTCACCAACAGAATTAGAAACAGTAATTCAGCTTCATCCTGCAGTAAAAGAAGTTGGAGTAGTCGGTAAACCAGATCCAGAGCTAGATGAACTACCAGCAGCGTTTGTAGTGAAACGACCAGGATTTCATGTTACAGAACAGGATATTGTTGATTTTATTGTTGAAGAAGTAAGTGTAGGTACATAATAATGTTAGGTCGTTTCTCATAAACATACACAATGCAGAAACTATAAATAAAGCATCGACTTGTTCTCAAAGTCTACAATTCGAATGTTATCATTAAGCTGGACTTTATATACTTGACTTTTGACTGTGCAACTTACATTTTAAAATGTTTTAAGTAAAAATTTCAACTTATGTAATCAAATAGAAGAAGAAGAAATTTTAATATTATTTAGAAATTAAACACTAATATTGTATTTATTTACAAACATTGTATTGTTGTAAATAACGTTACAAGTGTTTCTGTATCTCTGTGAATCATAAAACTGTTATCTATTTTGCACGAACGTTTTTACAAGGACAAACTCTATACTTTGCTTTTCTTTCAGCTGCCTGAATATATGGAGTTAAAAGGAGGCGTGCGATTCATTGATGAATTACCAAAAAATCCCAGAGGCAAAATATTGCGTCGTGTTCTTCGGGAAATGTTTTGATTGAAAATTGTAAAAATATTTTCTTTTTTAATGCTTCAATGAATATAGCCAATTCAAAACGTAAATGAGATTTTCATTTCCCCGTGTTGATCTTTAAATAATATAATCATTTTAAGTATGTATTGCAGTATGTTGAGCACCTAAGATAATTGTATCTAAGATTTAAAGGTTTTTTTTTGTAAAATCGGCAGGTATTGCACCTCTTTACATCTTTCATTTTAAAGCCGTGAATGTTTTGTACAATGCCTATATTAAATTTACCCATATTTAAAATGCGACTTCTATGAATTTGATTAGTTATTATAGATATTTTGATTTACATTATTTTTTCATATATATACTTATAGTTGGTAGATTTCAATAAGTTTAATATGAAGTTTTGGGGTTAGCACGCTATTGGTCGCTACAAAGTGATAACAATGTAATATTTTAGCATATTATTACTGTATCTCCAAGCTTTGATTAGTAATTTAACAAATAACTGTTTAAAATTGGATTTAATTTTGTAATTTATGATTATAATTGATATGATATTCACATTTTAAGTTTTTTTGTATTGGGTTACGAATAAAAAAGCTAACTAGTTCAAACAGATTATGTCATATTTCTTGCTGCAATACACTTGTGTATTTTACCAAGACATCTGGGAATTTCGAAATATAAAATGAATCCAAAATAAATAAATTCGATTATCTGTAAAGCAATATTCGCGACATTTACAACTTTATAAAAAAGACAACCTAAAATAGTACCAATTCTTGTTATCAAGAGTATAATATGAATATATGAATACTAATGTTGCTATTTATTTCGTACGTCTACCAATCATCGCGTACAAATGATGATAAATAAAGTTGTCACGCATGAATTAACACTTTAAAGACAGTATTATCTTAATATATTATAGACTAGACGCACTAAGATAGTTTTGTTTTTCGTGGATAATTAAATTTAAATAACTTTAATATATTTATAAATATCTGGTCGAATACGGTTCTGTAACACAATGACTTACCATCCAAATCTTGTTTTTGGCGATAGAAATGTAAAAGTTCCAGCTCATTTGAACTTTGGGGAATTTATATTGTACCATATTCGTCAATGGAACGACAATGTGGCTTTAGTAAGTATTGTTATATTAAGTACTTTTTGTAAATCAAATGATGTTATAATTATTATTGTGCAGGAAATTATTAATCCAAAGGCAAATTTAAAAAATATCATCATCAATAGCTTGAAAATAGGTAAAAAACAGCTGTAAAAAATAATAGTTTATTTTATGTTAGGTAAATGCTGACACCGACACAAAGCTAACGTATAAAGAGATTGCACAATACATTGTGAATCTTTCTTCATCACTGAAAAACATAGGAGTGCAAAAAGGAGATACGGTGGCACTTGGATCTGAAAAACGTATTGATATAATTCCAACTGTACTGGCAATTGTATTGACCGGAGCAACTTATACATTATATAGTCCGAAGGGTGGTAGAGGTAAATAACTATGTACATTTAATGGCAATTATAAAAAAATATATAAAAGCGCACAAGCGCTTTTATCTAAATCCATGCTTATGGCGTGGGTAGTCCAGTAAAGATGATTTGAATGAAACGAATGGTCTTCAAAACTTAAACCATTTACTTCTTCAAAATAACTTTACAGTTGAATAATCTTTTGCAAACAATATTCTAATTAACGTTAAGCAGTTTAAAATAATTAAAGATTGAGGCGACAGATAGCGATTCGTCGACAGAGTGGTGCGCCGGCGACCGCTCTCCAACAAGTGAGTTTTTAAGATGGCCGCCCCTCTACCACAGACTCGACGCTCCGCTAGAGTGACCATAACAACTGTCACTCTTGTCAATGTCATTTTTCATACGCGCCTACATAATAATATATTTTTTAAATTTATTTTTGTACTTGATAAATTTTGCTCTGATCTAATTTAAGGTTTTGAACATGATTTACCATATTGGTTTATAATATTTTGGTTATATTATTGTTATTGGTCGCTAACTATCATGACCTTGAATATGCGCTATCATTTACATTGTAAATAATAATTAATTTTAATATTTTTTGCAGCCTGTTTAGAACACCAACTAAACATAGCGAAACCGAAATATTTCATTTACTCTCATAAGTTTTGGGCGCAGCACAGTAATTTAGTGAAAAAAATTGACTGCATTCAAGATTTGTTTTCCCTTGAAGATAATAGTGACGGTGTGGTTTCAATAAAAACTTTAGCATCAAAATATGTTGATATGGATTTGTTTGAGTCAACACCGGTTCAAGGACAGATAGATACAGCTATCTTATTGTATTCTTCTGGAACAACAGGAATGCCGAAAGGAGTGCAACTAACACATATGAATTGCATTTTAAATAGTACTCCTCCTAAGTTGGTATTATAATATATTTATAAAATTAATTTTTAATACGTACTAAAGAACGCTTAAACCGGAATAAAAGTGATTATGATTAAACAATCATCATTTCACCATGATGGGTTTAATGAAATAATTATTTTTATATTTCTGCTCAGTTTCAGTCACGAATCTCTACATACTGTTTACATGTCTGCTGAATGGTACCACAACTACCATACCTTTATTACCTACATATTTTTTGTATTGGGAAAGCGAATCGTTTACGTTAATGTACCAACTCCAGAAGCAATTCTTCAAACTGTTGATCGTTACAAGGTAAAGCAAAATAAATGTTTTTTTACATATTTAATTACTAAATCATCTTCAAACATCTAGTTTTTTTTTACCTTAGTTAGCATGTGTATACGAAATATTTATAAACAACAATATCCGAAATATTGACAAATTTACAAAAGACCTTTAAGCATTCGTTAGTTTTGAAACCCTAAACAAATCGTAGGCGGCGGCCCCACCGTACTCCCTGACATTAAAGAACACCATAAGCAATAGTAAAAGATCTTTGAAATCTCTTCGGTGACAATTTCACACGCTTCGTTGGAGTGCCATGTATTTGCCAATCAAAGATTATGCGATGTCGCGCGGCATATTGGCAGGAAAATTGAATTGAACAGTATGCCTAAAATAATGGAATAGAGTAACAGATCGAACTTTGTGAATTATTGCAACGAACTCGCTAAACTTGTAGTTAGAAGAAATAAGTAAGACATTTCCCTCTTTAAACGAGGTTTAAGAAAAGTCCTATACGGGTAGGTGATAGATAGATAGTCCCTTGCCCTTGCCCTGGCATTGCAGAGGTTCATGAGCGACAGTGACCGCTTACCATCAGGTGGGTCGTAGGCTCGTTTATCTATTGCAATTTAAAAAAAAATAGTAGCATTTTACATTTATTATCATATATCCATTTATTCACTTAATTTTTAAAATTATTTAAAAAATGTGTGAATACAAAAAAAATAATTTAAAAAATAAAACCCAAGCCATCAGTGGTCAGGGCTCAAGAGAAAGGAATCTCCTCACAATACGCGCAGTGTCAAGAACGACCACATTTTGAATTAGGCCCTTTACCTATTTATACATTTTCGTTTCTGTATTCATTTATTTACACTTATTTTTTACATTATATTTTAAAAAGAAATTAACAAAGAAATAAAATTTAAAAATACAATATAAAAAACAGAGGCCCACTGAAGACGAGGTCTACGACCCAAGCCATCAGTGGTCAGGGCTCAAAAGAGAGGAACCTCCTCACAATACGTGTCGTGTCAAGAACGACCGCCTTCTGAATCAAGCCCTTTACCCAGCTGGGGAGCGAAAGCTTCTCAAGATGACGGTCGAAGCTTTTCGCTATTAGACCGTGCACAGATACAACGATCGGAACAATGATGGTCGATTCAACACGCCACATGTCGGTCACCTCGTGGGCCAAGTCCAAATATTTTAGCTGTTTTTCTTTTTCTGCCTTCACAAGGTTCTCGTCATGCGGAATGGTGACATCGATCAGCACTGCCCGATGCGCGTCCCGATCTATTATCACTATGTCAGGCTTATTGGCAACAATAGTCCTGTCAGTGATAATAGATCGGTCCCAGTAGAGCGTTACATGACCATTATCGAGAACTGGCTGAGGCCAATACTGGTAATAAGGTACAGCGGCTTCAACAAGGTCGTATTTCAGAGCAAGTTGTTGGTGGATAATCTTAGCTACCTGATTATGCCTGTGCAAGTACTCGCCGTTAGCAAGACGAGAACAACCGGAAACGATATGTCTAATAGACTCTCCCGGACGGTGACATGCCCGACAAATGTCGACCGTCCCATCCTTTAGAATATATTTACGGTAGTTGTTCGTCATGATAACTTCGTCCATAATTGCAAAGACAAAACCTTCAGTCTCTCCGAAGAGGTTACTGTACCGTAGCCAAGATACAGACGCTAACTGATCTACATCGGGGCTCATAAGGGCCCGGTAAAACCGTCCGTGTAGTTCCTTGCTCTTCCATACGTCCGTGCGATCCGTCACACTCATTACCTTTAGCGTCCGCCAATTCTCGTTCGCTAAGGACAGCGGAGTGAGTCCCTTATCAACTGCTGCTACATTACGGTACATACCCACGCTTACCTTAAGGAAATATTCCCGAAGGTTGTTTACCTCTCGGTTGTGTAGGTCCTTGACATTTAACATGCCACGACCCCCACACTTCCGAGGATATTACATACTATACATTTTATTATTAACAAAAACAATCAATATCATAGACAACAAAATCTTTATAGAAATAATTTTATATCAACAAATTGACCAAAAAGGTTCAAACTAAAAAAAATAGAACAAGAACCTAAAATTGTAGCGAGCGAAAAAAAGTCTCTGAGTACAGAGTAGTCAAGAGCTGAGTAAAAAAACCTCGACGTTTTAATAAATAATTCTTGTATTTATTTTTAGGTAAATATCGTTTATACCATACCTTCAACTGTATACGCCTTTTCAAAAATGGATAATATAACCAAGTATAAATTGGAATCTCTGCAAATAATTTATTCACGTGCATGTCCTCTACATGTGAAAGCTGTAGAAACACTTAAATCTAAGTAAGTATTGAAACATTTACATGGTAGATGTAGGTAAATTTATTCCTTACTAATGCTGTGTCAATTAGATTACCGAATCTAAAACATGTGATGCAAGGCTATGGGATGACAGAAGCCGGAGAGCTAACTTCAGAATTCTGGGGAGAAAAAGGTCCTAAGCCTGGTAGTGTCGGAAAAGCAAGTCCTGGAATCATATTAAAGGTACATTATTTACTTTTTGTTAATTGTTATATTCATTTTTTTATAGAAATATACAATACTTTGTTCTGTACCGACAACGTTGTTATTTTATGATTTCTTAATTTTTAATATTCATAGCTACTTGAGAAAATTGTTGTTTTGTTTGTTATTAATATAAATGTTACACTTAGGTTGTAAATCCAGAAACCCGTCAAATACTTGGTCCTAACTGTCGTGGTGAAATTTGCCTTAAAGGACCAGTTTTTATGAAGGGCTACGTAGGAATAGACCCATCCATTTATCTAGATGATGATGGTTTCTTCAAAACTGGAGATCTCGGTTATTACGATGAAAACAAATACTTTTACATCGTGGACAGAATAAAAGAAGTTATTTCATTCATGGGGCTTCAGGTGAATATGTTAACTTTTCATTTGCTATCATAGGTAATAGATATAATTATTAAAGGCAGGCAAGATATAAATAATAATTCAGTTTGAATTCCGTATGTATGTAGCAAAGTAATTTTCGAATACTGATATCGTCATTGAACATATAAATATGATATTTTATGTACTTATAGCCCAAAAATATTGTTTAGGTTTCACCGACAGAATTAGAAACAGTAATTCAGCTTCATCCTGCAGTAAAAGAAGTTGGTGTAGTCGGTAAACCAGATCCAGAGCTAGATGAACTACCAGCAGCATTTGTAGTGAAACGACCAGGATTTCATGTTACAGAACAGGATATTATTGATTTTGTTGTTGAAGAAGTAAGTGCACAAAACAATGATAAGTCCTTATTTAACCCTTTCAGGACAATAAGATGGCTGAGACTAAATATGCGAATACTACACAATATTTAAGTTATTCTGTAAAGTAAGAGATATCACTAGAAAAACATAGTAGGGTGTACAAATTTCCTATAAATTTCATATGAAACATTTTAACACAACGTACCTAAACGTAACGTTTGACGTTCATTAAAACAATATCGATTCAATAATAATAACGATTTTTGTAGAAGGGAAAAATATTTCCCTTGAGCGTGAAAGGGTTATACACATAGACAACACTGTTACAAGATGATACATTAAGCTGAACTTTACAACAACTTGCACTTTTATTTATTTATTTATTTATTTAGGTACACCAACAGCAGACATAAAACACTTACATCTATGAATTATATAATAACTTTTCTTATATGAATGCCTATTATATATACACGACATTTTTTTATTTTTTATAACAACATGAAATGAAATGAAATGAAAAGAAACATGTTTAACTTAAGCTAATTATCATTATGAATAAAACTAGAAATAAAATAAATCAGAGAATTTAAAACAATAATAGTAAAAAAAAAAGATAAACTCTAAATTCAAAACAATAAAATTAAAATACTTCTTAAAAATAATGTAATGTTTTTGTGAGATCATTGGAAGAGGTGATCATACGCCTGAATCGGTTGAAAGACACACCATGTATATCTATTGCAGGATCTCTAATTGAGTTGTATGCTCTACACATTCTTATAATAGGTGAATTTAGACCTAGGTTGGTTCTGCAATACGGTATATGGAATAATTTGACAGGAAATCTAGGAGGTTTGGATGGAACAGTATACGAGATACTCTTCACTAAGTCGTTACACTTCACGATTCCGTTGAGAATCTTAAAGAGAAGCGACAAATCATATATACGTCGACGTTCACGTAATGTTGTTATCTTGAAAAAATTTAAACGTTCAGAGTATGGGCAACGGTGACTTACGTTTTGAGAGGAGAAGGCTAAATGTTTAGTGAAGGCTCTCTGTATACTTTCCACTCTCTGTGAGTGTACAGCGTAGGTTGGGTTCCATATGACGCTAGCATATTCTAATCTACTACGAACAAGAGCATTGTATAAAATCATTTTTGTTCGTGGTAATTTAAACTCCCGCGAGTTACGCTTTATGAAACCCAACATCTGTGCCGATGCTTTTACTGTTTTGTCAACATGGGATTTAAAAGTAAGTGCACTATCTACAATAACGCCGAGATCACGGATCTCGCGAACTGTTGATAAAGTGGTGTTATTTATTTGATAAGAAGGGATACTGGAGGAGTATTTTTTCCGCGTAAAACGGAGATGGAAACATTTTTCTGCACATAATGACATGTGGTTAGATTGGCACCATTCCTGTAGTTTTAGAAGATCATTCTGTAATAAATCTATGTCTCGGGGACAAGTTATTGTTTTATATAATTTTAGGTCGTCAGCGAATAAAAGAAATGGGCAGTTTTGGAAAATATTAGTAACATCGTTTATAAATAATAAAAAT
Source organism: Trilocha varians (assembly GCA_030269945.2). Lineage (NCBI taxonomy): Eukaryota > Metazoa > Arthropoda > Insecta > Lepidoptera > Bombycidae > Trilocha > Trilocha varians. Next base: position 5,664,953 of record AP028259.1, read on the forward strand.
AAGATAGGGCCAAGATGGGAACCTTGCGGTACTCCAGAGCGAGCATGATAATTATGCGACATGTACCCATTGACGCTAACAAATTGCGAGCGATTTAGAAGATATGAAGTAAACCACCGTAACAGTGATCCATGAATTCCATAACAACGTAATTTATTAATTAGGAGAGAATGGTTAACTTTATCAAAGGCGCTGCTGAAATCGGTGTATATTGCATCGACTTCATGTCTATTGTCTAAAGCCTGTGAAATATCTGTGATATATTTAACTAAGTTAGTTTGAGTAGAACGCCCTTCACGGAAACCATGCTGACTATCTGAAAGATGTCCTTCCATGTAGTTAGTTATATGAGGGCATACTAAGCTTTCAAATAATTTGGAAAAACAAGATAGGATCGAGATAGGTCTATAGTTTTTAATATTGTCATGATTCCCTTTTTTGTAGACAGGTATGATACGGGCTTTTTTCCATTCTTCAGGAAAAATACCGGATTGTAAGGAGCTGTTAAATATAATGTTCAGGGGTAAAACAAGAGCGCGTCGACACTGTTTGATAAAATATTTTTTTATTTTATTGCAGGATAGATAAACGAGCCTACGGCCCACCTGATGAAATATGGAGGAATGGAGTCGGGACCTGCACCTTTCCAGGCGTCAAGTTTCTTAATTTTAGAATAAATGTTTTCTTCAGTGAATTTAATGTCACTTAAGGTGTCAGTACATACCTCTTGTAAACAGTCAGATGTGTCGTCGGTTAAGTTGCTGTAAATTGATGAGAAGTGAGATGCAAAAAGATTTGCGATATTTTGGCCTGTATCAGCTACAACATTATCTAAAACCATATTAGCAGGAATTTGCGACGCGGGATTTTTTTTATTTTTTATGTAATGCCAAAATGCTTTGGCATTTTTAGAGATACCGTTTTCAATAAATATTTTGTAATCACGGTAACAGTCTCGGAGCAATACATGACATCGACTACGGATTATATCGTAACTGAGTTTATCTCGTGGGTTTTTATATTTCCTGTAACTTTGCCTGTACTTTTCTTTTTCAGCCAGAGATCTGATGAGGACATTAGAGAACCAAGGAGGATATTTGGATTTGTTAATTTTGCGTTTCGGTGCGTTTTTCTCAATGAGCTCATATATTATTTTGTAAAAAACTGTAACCGACTCATTAACTTCACAGTTTAATACAAGATGCCAGTCAACACGATTCAGTTCTATTATAATATTATCATAATCACACTTGTAAAAATCATAGCTAATATTACCTTTGGTTCTAAGATACCTCAAGTTTGAGTCTGACATTGTTATTAGCAGAGGAGGGTGCTTGGGATCCAAATCAATGATTGGTTCTTGCGTGGCAGTAACGTTCAGGAAGGGAATATTGCTGATAACAAGATCAAGTACACGATCATCTATGTTACGATTAACGTTAAATTGAAGTATGCCATTGACTCCCATAAAATCAATTAATTTGTACCCCAAGGAATTATCATAGTCACTAGGTGTTGCGTGAGTGTCGTTGTCCTGAATAGACCACTTAATGAAACTTAAATTAAAATCTCCGAGAATAATAACTTCGTTTACATTATTAAGAACATTATTAACCCCATCTAAGAAACTATTCAAAGATTCCAATCGAACTGGTGGAGGGAGATAAGTTACACAAATTGCTATATTTTTCATGGAACCATTGTTATTTACTAATTTAACCATCACCCATAGATCCTCATGCTCACTTTCCCAAGTATTAATTCGGGAGGAATGGAGGTCACGCGAGACAGCTAACAGTACACCACCGCCATCTTTCTTGGAATTGTTAGAAGACATTCGGTCACGTCGATATAAAGTGTATCTCGAGTCAAATAACTCCGAGTCAAGAATATTTGAGTTTAACCAAGTCTCAGTGAGAGCTATTATTTTATGGTTGCTGATCAAAACATTTTTATACAAATCATTCGTTTTTGTTCTAAGTCCTCTTACATTTTGGTAATATATATCAAGCACTGGAAATGTTTACAGTTACCAAAACAATTGTAGTAATAAAAAAAAAGATAATATACAAAGAAATTAAAAAAAAAGAAGAAGAAACAAAATTTGTTAATTTTTAAGTTGTGCAAGACTGTCCATGCTGCGAACTAGAATGGCCGGAAAAGAAACATCTTTACGAACAAAAACGCGACCATTTCGAATCCAAACAAATTTGTAGCCTAGTTACCTAGCCCGCTTTCTAGTGGCAGCTGATGCAAATGCTTGTTTGAGGGGCTTAGGTGTTCAGAAACATATATAGGTACAGGTTCACCTGATATACCGAGATGATGAGAGTTGAGTTTGTCCTTTTGATGTTTTTTGTTGAACTGGGCGACGGCTGCAAGTAAGGTGTCACGAAGGCGGGGGGTTTTCAATTTAACTATTAATGAGCGAGGCCTTTTGTTGTCCGGGTTCAGCTTGGCCACCCTTGTAGCGTGTAAGATGTCTCCGTCGGTCAGTTGCTCGCCAACAGTTTTCGCGAGTTGAACAAAGGTCGTTACATTGTTTTCGGATTTTTGCTCCGGTATTCCGTTGATTTCAATGTTACTTTCTCGTTGGTTTTGCTCCAAGAGTGATATTCTAATGTCTTGTTCTTTAGTTGCAACCAAAAGTCGGTCGTTATCATTTTGTAATTTTTTAATTATTTCATCCTTCTCCTCAAGTCGAGTTTTGAGTGTTTCAAACTGCTGGTTAAAATATGTCACGGAGTTATTAAAATCAATAATGAGTTCGGAAAATTGTTTTAACTGGTCTGAGACGAATGTTTTCATATTCGTTTCAAGAAAACTGTTTAGTTCTTGTTTAATAATATTCCTTATTTTTAATTCCAAGTAGTCGTTCTCATCTGGGTCAGTCAATGAAGACGAGGACGTGTTATGTGTTAGTCTAGCTTTAACATTTGTAGGGTCTTGGCTGTCCTTACCGTAACTTCTCATCTTATTGAAAGTGGCTTCATTTTGAGGCATGCACGAAGAGTCAGTAGAAGGGCGTCGACACTCAGAGCATTTCCAGGTAGATTTACCATTTCGTGTCATAGCTTGATATTGTTTGTCTAGTACGTTTGCACATAGGAGATGGTATTTTGATTTGCAGTTGCAGCAATTTAGGAATGTTGTTGCTGACACAGTTTTGTTGCAGCTCACATAGTTATTCGTGCTAGGTGACATTGTTTAAAATCGTTTTTAATAGTTAGTATTAGTAGTAGCAACGACGGTTTGATTCAGTTCTTTCAAAATATTAAAATATGCACAAGCCCGGCAGTCAGTCAGTCGCATTCCTGTTGTGTAAAAAGTCCTGTTGCGTTTGTGTGCGTGGAATGCGAGTCGCCCGCGGGACGCGAGTTGTCGTAGGTCAAGGACACGGACGATGCACAAAGTTTTTGAAAATAGTTTTGATGATTACTCACAATCAGCCGGATGTATTGATGTGGTGTAAATCAATTTATAAAGTCTTCAATTTTAGCTATTCATAGGTATATAACACTTTAAGAAATTTGCACTTTGAACTATTTTATGATGAAAAAAATGAGGAGCGAAATAAAAACGTGTTGTCTAGAGCGCGTCGCGCTGATTTTGGGGAATAAGTAATTCATCAAAACACAAAATACCGAAAAAATAATCATATTTTTTTTTGGATATTGATTCATTAAATTTTAACTTTTTAATAAATTTTCGGGCAATGTTTACTTACTATTTTTTTTCTGTAAATTCCTGTGTAATCATGAACATAATATCACTTTACTGGTTTTTTGACCGTATTTTTCATAAACCGAGAGTGTTTGTAATATTCAATTACCTAAGTTATTGCGGTAAAAAAATATTTACCAAATAAACATAAAGTCCTGTTACAGGTTTATTGCGGGATATTTTTTGCAAACATATTTTTTGTAATCACTATTTACTGATAATGAATGGAATATTTGTGATTGGTATTATTCAAGGAATAATTTAAAAAACATGAATTGTATCGAAATCATTCATTTTTTTGAACAAAAATGATTTTGTGGGGATAGTTTAATGAATAATGATCATAATTAATTAGTGTACGAACAATTAATCTCGATAATAGTATAAAAAAACAGGGATTAATCTACACTTTCAGTGGAATTTTCTTTTTATTCTTATTTACTGATTCCTGCAGATTTTAAAGATTCCAAACACCGGTGGATGTACCTTAAATGTACTCCACTGTTGTACAAAGATATTAAACAAGATAAAACGGTCTACTTCTCGGAAAAGGTTGACGATAAGAAGGTTTAAATACCATACCAGTCTTCAATATTGCACTCATTTTAGACTTCTGTTACTTGGTTTCATTTGAAATAATTTAGTCTAGTCTAGAATGTATAATTTGGTATATGCTTTATATTCTTTCATGACGTTCGTCATGGCAGAAGGAGTTTATATAGCCTTGTTTGACTACGAGAAAGCGTAAGAGTGGTGTCCTCGCTCATAAATAACAAGAGTTTCATTTGCTTAATAAAGAATACCCCAAACTAATGTTCCTTTCTTAACTCACGCATGGACTAGTGGTCTATATAGTTTCTATGTAAGCCAAGGCAGTTTGGCTCCATGAACACACCGAGCTTGATAGTGCTAAGGCAAAATATTTTCCAAAGTGAAAGCCTGAGTCACATGTGGTTTTGTGTAAATCTTATTCCTCTAAATACATTGTTTGCATATTCAACACTAGGCTACCAACTTGAGGATTAAGTTAAGCCTAAAAACATCGCTTGTCCAGTGATAACCTTACGCATTTGCTCCTAAAAAACTTGAAGTTATATTTACTCAAAATAACAGTCAAATTTTGTCAATAAAATCGTGATTAGACAGTTGTATTAGGTCTTTTTCCTAGTTGACTGCCGGTAAATCGAGGTGTTGAAATTTCTGTACAATATCTCAATAGCAATTTTGAGGTAGTACCAGAAACAGATCCTTTTGAATCACCTTAAGAATCACTCTTATCACCAAAACGAAAGTTGATAGCCGAGAACGTAGTGGAGACTCTCTGTATATTCTATGATCTCAGTAGAGCTTTTTTTAAATGTAGATTTTAAAATAAACACAAAAATGTTCGATGTCTAACATACCTTCTACTGTAAGGATCAAAGCCATCGATGCATACGTTAGAGAAAAGGGGAAAGATTCTACTTAAGACCGGGTGAATTTGAATGAAGAATCTAACCTACGCTAACTAGGCAGCTTTCAGAAAGCTTCGGTTTATTAAAAAAATATCTTATCCCCAGCCAGTAATGACATACGTAGCAGATTTGTTCACTAGAGCTAAGGTTAGACAGAGGTCCATGAGCAACGGTCACCACTTACGATCAGATGGCCCGTTAGCTCAAAAAAAGGGGACAAAGAACAAAGGAGATGACTTTACTTCTAGTTTATGTGTGATCTAATGAGAAATAAAGAGTTCAAGAGTGGCAGCCACGTACTGACCAGTGCAACTTGGATACACAAGTGAAAAATATCAAATTAAAATTTTACAATAATAAACCTGTAATCGCATTAACCGAAAGTTTTCAAGAAATATTTTGCAGTAATAGTTTTTAACCGAAAACAGAACTACCAAACTGAATTTTAATAACATATTACGGAGTTTATGCTGTTAACAAAAAAAATAAAATTTCCGTTGAAAAAAAGTGTTCTTAAGAAAATCGTTGGAAATAACCGCAGGAAAAATCTGAAAAAAATTGGGTAGATGCATCCAGACCCATAGATTACGAAAATGCAATAACAGCAATAAGTCAGTAATAGTGCTTTACGGGGTTTTTGCAGGGGGGCGTCGATGTTAAGATTTTCATATCTCAATCATAAAACTGTTATCTTTTAGCACGAAAACAAGGTAATAAAACTCTTTACTTTGTTTTTCTTTCAGCTTCCTGAGTATATGGAGTTAAAAGGAGGCGTGCGATTCATTGATGAATTACCGAAAAATCCCAGAGGCAAAATATTGCGTCGTGTTCTTCGGGAAATGTTTTGATTGAGAATTGTAAGAACATTAATTACTCGAAGTAATTAAACGGATACAAAATTTTTCCTATTGAATGTTTAATTAAATTTAACCAATTCAACACCCAAACGAGATTATTATTTTTCCATCATATTATTTAAATTATATGTTAAATAAGTATTTTAGAGCACCTAGGGCATTTGTATCTAAAATCTTGAAGTACAAACTTTAATTTAATTTTGTATAATGCAATATGCACCTACTAAGTACTACCTATATTTTATCAAATTAGATAATCATAGTTGGTAATATACTTAATAAAGAGTTAAAACAATATATTATTATTACATATTATCATTTTAAGCTTTGATAAGTTATTTGAAAATTAACTGTTCATAGCATTTAATATTGTAATTTATGATTTTGAAATGAACAGTTAAGGCACGGATGAATTAATTTCGTTTGATGTTCAATCTTAATTTAATTGGAACACACGACGTATGTTATTATTATAACTCCTAAAATGTTAGCATTTTATAATACAGTACATATCGTATCGTATACGTATTCCTAAATAAAAAATCCCCCTTAAAATTTCCTATTGTTCAACCAACTATTTCAAAGTTCTCTATGAGACTGCGCTTATTTACTTTTCTATAAAGAAAAGTGTGTTGTTGTCAGTTGTTTTAATGCTTTTTTATTTTATTTTATTGGTTTACAAAATTGGTCAATGGTGTTACAATAAATAAATTAACATAACGAACATGATTATATGAATGACCTACTAGATGTAGGTATGCAAATATAAACACACAAAAAAAACTTGTAGAACACTAAAACACAGAAGATACATAAATCAATGTGAGGCAAGTCATCAGACTAAACATACAAAGAGTTAATTAAAAATAATAGAAAAACGGTAATAATAGTATAATTTAAACCTGATTCTGTTCAGACGCAGAGCTTAAAAACTTTTCCTTTTTTTTTAATTGTTTTGATTATATTATAACAGTTACTTTCAAGGTTGAATGCATACAAAATAAAAGTATTGAAAAATATTCTAAAGCAGTAAAATAACAAAAATAAGAGGATAAAAATAGTTTGAAGGAAAATCAGTGCAACAGTTTTAAAGAATCAATATTGTTAATGAAAAGACTTCTCGAATTACCATCCTTTCTCATGAAGATCTTGCCGTTCTGCACCCAGACAAACTGATACTGTTCATATGTTGAGAATTTTAGTAGTTTTATAAATGTCGTTAGTTGGAGTTAAATAATCGTAATTATATAAAATTTTGTTTGAGCTGTTGCCCAAACCAGGCTTTAAATTTGTGTTTTTTCTCAAATTGTGATATTTTTTTATCAGAGAAAATAAAAATGCGCGCGTAATTGAAAATTGTCTGATTTATTGTGCGATTTTTGAAAATGTGTTACATTGAGCGCATGCGCAGAGCGCAGGCGCCTCGCCCGCGCGACGTCTGATTGGCTGTTGGTAGCGTGACGTCATGTGCCGTGTGATTATTGGTGGATTCAAATGTGTGAATGGCGCGAACATGCCCGCGGCCTTGAAAGCAGTGCCTTTCAATGAAGTTCCTGTCCTTCTTCTCGTTCTTCCTGAGGTAAGGGACACAACTTGACGTAGGCTCGACGAATGACTCCACTAGCGGTGCGTATATCTGCCACTCGTCAGATGCCGTCTTTACCGGGAATGGTCCGTAGCACGCGGCCCATCTGCCACTTTAACGGCGGCAAATTGTCATCCTTGATTACAACAAGCGAATCTGGTGTCAACTCGTCCTTGTTTGTAGTCCACTTAGTCCGGATTTGTAGTTGCGAGATGTATTCCTTTGCCCAGCGTGACCAAAAGTGCTGGCGCATTTGTTCGACCCTCTGGAAACGCTGCAGTCTGGTGGCGGGAACGTCGCGCAGATCATTGTTGCTAACTGGTGCTGTTAGTGGTCGACCAACCAGGAAATGGGCAGGTGTTAGAGGTGAGAAGTCCCGAGAATCCGAGGAGAGAGGGGACAGTGGACGCGAATTGAGGATTGCCTCTATTTGGATTAGAACAGTGCTCAACTCTTCAAATGTGAGGTGCGCGTTTCCTACAACTCGTCGAATGTGGTATTTACATGACTTGATTCCTGATTCCCACAAACCACCAAAATGACTCGCGTAACAAGGAATAAAATGAAATTTGATTTGTTGACTAACTGCGTATTCTACTATGTCTGAACTACATTTAAGTAAGAAATTTGAAAATTCATTAGAAAGTCCAACGAAATTCCGACCATTGTCAGAAAATATTTCAGATCGCTTACCGCGTCGAGAAATAAACCTTTTTAGCGCTAAGAGATAAGCTTCACTCGAGAGATCGCTTACCCAGTTCTAAGTGAACAGCTCGCGTCACGAAACAAATAAATAGGCAAATATAGCACTTAGTAGTCCTAGCACCCCTACCTTTTCGGTTCAAAATAAGCACTGGCCCAGCGTAGTCCACTCCGCATCGAATAAAGGGAAAACCTGGAGTGATACGTTCCTTGGGCAGATTTCCCATTAGAGGTGTTAGAGTTCTGCCTTTCAAGCGAGTGCAAGTGACACACTGATGCACCACTTGACGTGCCAGCTGTCTGCCACTCATGGGCCACCACGATTCGCGAATATGAAAAAGTAGTGCTTGTGGCCCCGCATGGAGTAGCTGTAGATGTTCGTAACGGAATAATAAACGTGTAAAGTGATGCTTGCTCGAAAGTAAAATTGGATGTTTTTTGGTATAGTCGAATTCATCCGAGTACTCTAAGCGACCCCGATCTAAAGTAGAGTTGAGTTCGCTACATAAATTTAATAATTCGTGTTTATCACCGGACCCCGTGATGACGTCATCGACATACATGTTTTCGTGAATTATTCTTTGAACGTCCGGGTTCATAGATTCGATCGCCAGCTGCTTCAAACACCTAACACTGAGAAAGGGCGCTGAAGCTGTGTGGTATGTTACGGTATTAAGCTGGTAAATACCCATCTTGTCTGACGGCTTGTCGCGCCATAGAATTAGCTGCAAATTGCGTTGTGATGCATCAACAACACACTGCCTGTACATCTTGCATACATCGGCACAAACCACGTATTTGTGTTGTCTGAACCGAAGTAAGATTGCGAGTAGATCACCTTGAATAGGTGGCTCAACCAACTGTATGTCATTGAATGAAATGCCGGTACTAGAAACGGCACTGGCGTTGAACACGACGCGCAGTTTGGTCGTCGTGCTATGCTCGCGGTACACACCGTGATGCGGCATGTAGTAGCATGGCTCGGAGGGGTTATCTATCTTGGTCATGTGACCTAAATCTAGATACTCCTGCATGAAATTAGCGTATAACGACTTATACTCCGGTGAGCGTTGAAGTCGCTTCTCTAATGCTAAGAACTGCCGTTTAGCATTAGTGTGCGTATCACCTAATACGTCAGGTGACTGTTTGAGTGGTATACGTACACTGAACCTTCCGTCGCTCATGCGCGTAGTAGTGCGAATGAAGTGTTCCTCGCATGCACGTTCCTCATCAGTCTGTGCGTCTCTGACCTTAGGTACCTCCTCGAGCTCCCAAAACGCTCGAAGTTGCGATTCAAGGTTGCTCGAAAAGTTGCATTGAATTTGTTTATAATTTTGCGTGTTATTGTATATAGGACCGGAAATTATCCATCCTAATTTTGTGTTTTGCAGGCAAGGTCCTGCAGGCAATCGAATTATGCCTTCGTTTAGCAGTTCCCAGAACTTGTCAGCGCCTATCAATAAATCTATTTGTATAGATTCCATAAAATGCGGATCAGCCAACTGAACATTACTTGGAATGCAAAGTTTAGTTTGAACATGACGCGCAGACGGTAAAGTGCTTGATATTTCGCGTAATATAAAGCAATAAAGTTTTGTTGAATATGTTTTATCGACGGACGACTTTATCTCTATACTACACGCTCGCGAACAATTTACAACTGAATTACCTATGCCTCTTATTTTGAAAGTGGACTGCAATATTTTAGTGTTTAGTAATTGGCAAAGCGATTCAGTTATAAAACAACTCTGGCTCCCGCTGTCGAGAAGCGCGCGCGCCTTGTGATAAACACCGTGTATATCGGCGACCTCGATAACAGCTGTTGACAACAGAACGCACCCGGTAGCCGCGGATGTAGTGCATCGGTTTAAAACATGTGACTTATTTACCTGAATGGGAAATGCTACGTTCTCTACGGACGCTCTAGAGGGAATTTGAGACGCGCGCGACGAATCCGCACGTGTGTCATCACTCGCGTGCTTAGCGTCAACCGGCCGCGATGAATGAAATGCAACGGTATTATCGATACAATCATTATGAAGCAATGAATTATGTTTGGAGTTGCACATTTTGCATGTACCGAACTTACAATCATTTGCGGAATGACCTGTGCGTAAACAATTAGGACATAGATTCTTTTCACGTACTAGTTTTAATTTAGATTCTAAGTCGCTGTCAATGAACTTTTTGCACGAATAAATAGGATGATTAGCATTACATTGAAAGCATGATGGCTTGCCTTTAGAAGAAATATTGCAATGTGAAATTGAATGCGGTTTTGAATTAATGTTAGGTCTTTTAGATTCGGTACCTAGTGGATCTTTACTGTGCGACAATTGTAAAGTTTCTAGCATATCGGCTCGGCTTTTAAGAAACTGAATCAATTCATTAACTTTGACCGATTTTTTATTAGAATCATTTGTGAATAGTGAAGATTTGTAACTTTCCCACTCGCGTTCTGTAACTTTATCTAGCTTAGATACGATTATATAATTAATTAGTGTGTCCCAAGAGTCTGTGGGTTCTCCTAAGATATTCAGTGCGCGTATGTTTTTTAAAATTGTATCGATAAGTGCCCTGATATGAAAAGATGACTCTCGTGATAGTGGCTGAATAGTGAATAATGATTTTACGTGATTTTGAACCAGTAACCTAGTATTGTTATACCTTTCTAATAGAAGCTGCCAAGCTACTTGATAGTTGGTGGCAGAGAATTCTATAGATTCTATAATAAGTTGTGCGCTTCCCTTTAGTACTGATTTTAAATAGTGAAATTTTTGTATTGGACTAATTTCTTCCTGATCGTGCACTAATGATATAAATGTGTCCCTAAACTCGAGCCAGCGCTCATAGGAACCATCAAAAGTAGGCATAGTGATAACGGGCAATTTGACTGAATTGTTTAAATGTGAGTTATGTGACTTATGACAAACAGCTGATTCTCTCGTGTCCAGCCTAAACTCAGCTTGCGCCATAGTGCTATAATAATGATTTTCGAAGCTTTCTCGTTGGTTAAGCTGTTCTTGTAATTCGCCATCCGAAACATTTTCCTCTATTTTATTTTGAATTTCATTGAACTCGCTAAATAAGCTAGTCGCACCCTGCACTCTTAACTTTAAATCAATTTTATATTGTGATGAAAGGGGTGTAACGTTATCCAAAGAATTTAAATAAGTAGTGAATCTAGTGAGCCTACCCTTTATAATGCCCCGTTTTCTAACAAGTTCACTGATTTTTATATTTTCTTTTGAATGTTGAACATGCAATAACTGCGGGGACGGATCGCGAGACCTATCAATAGGCATTTTGGTGTGTAAGAATCAGGAATGTACTCACGTTTTTATGAAGAAAACTAACCACTGACCACGTCACAAATAACTGCGTTGGTACTTGGTACGCGCACGACACACGTAGTGGAATGAACACTGAAATCAGTTTAGATTTATGATCCAGAGGGCTATGAAGGTGTAGTGGAAATTGACGTTGGTCCCACCATGCGTTGATGAGCTGCCAAATGCTGTATTTCCTGCGCCTTGCCTCCAAGTTCTCCGTGATCAATGCTTGCTGTTTCAAAATATGGCTCGAAGGACCAAATGTTTGAGCTGTTGCCCAAACTAGGCTTTAAATTTGTGTTTTTTCTCAAATTGTGATATTTTTTATCAGAGAAAATAAAAATGCGCGCGTAATTGAAAATTGTCTGATTTATTGTGCGATTTTTGAAAATGTGTTACATTGAGCGCATGCGCAGAGCGCAGGCGCCTCGCCCGCGCGACGTCTGATTGGCTGTTGGTAGCGTGACGTCATGTGCCGTGTGATTATTGGTGGATTCAAATGTGTGAATGGCGCGAACAAATTTTAATTAACTTTTTTTGTAGTATCTGTATTTCTTGCAAGTTAGTATGAGCTGCACTGCCCCAAATTTCGATTAGATATACAATATGTGGTTTAATTAATGAGTTGTAAATAAGGGGCCGTATTTTAGGCGGTATACAGTTTCGGATCCTATACAGTGCTCCAACAAGTGGTAGTAATTTTGATTTTATGCTGTCAATGTGATTTTTCCATGATAGGCTTTCAGGCCGAGATATTTTTCTTGAGAGGATAATTGCAACGTATCGTTAAATTTTAATGGTAAATAAGATTGTATTTTTTTGTTTTTTGCTGAAACTTTTAGTAATTTATGTTGCTACTTTGAACTTGTCTGGTCACTTTGGGTTGAAACGTCAGAAAAATGTGAGATGTTAATGTCACAATCGACGCTATTAACTTTATGTCATCTATCAAAATCTGTGGGTACTTCGTCAAAGACGTGAATGAATAACAAAATAATTTATTTGTGGGTAGATAAATACAACTTATCACTAACACTATTACTAAACGGGTTCTTACGGGTTCGGTGTAAGTGATGTAGATAACCGCGAGTGTTTAAAGAAATTTAAATACAACTTATCTTTGTCAAATACGAAAGCTTTCTGCTGGTGATTACTGTAGATAACTACTAATAAAAATTATATACTACTAAAAATTTGTTCCTAGCTGGTAATAATGCACTATACAAATATTAATATATTTATAATACTATTCGTGAAATATTGATGTTAAAATTGGAAATTAATTGAGAGCGAGTTGTGAACTAGAAGGACGAATGTGAACGAACTGCTTTCCATTATTCTAAAAAGTAATGAAAAAATCAAAACATTAGATTAAAACTTTTTGTTGTGTCGTAATAATTTTATATTTGTTAGTTACAATGTATTTCAAATGAGTAACTTTGTAGGTTGAACGTAAAATCGGTATTATGTAATATTCGATAACCAACATTCTGTTCACTTATAAGTTTCACGCCAGTCAGTCTAAACGTATTTTGAAACTGAAATAATTATTTTAATATATAAAATGAATCCAAAATTTGTGTACGGCGATAGAAATGTTCAAGTTCCAGCGCATTTGCATTTTGGACAATTTATTTTAAACCATATTCGAAAGTGGAATGATAACGTAGCATTTGTAAGTATTTTATATTTGAAATTAGAAATCGAAATGTATGTAATAAATTATGAAATATTAGAAAATTAAATTCACTGAATATGAGGAACTCAGACTTAAGCATAAGGTAGATTTAGCCTATACTCCGCAGTAGATAAATTTTGTAAAATTAATTTAATTTTGTTTTTAAAAATATATTTAATTTAAATCTACTTATTTTATAAAATAGAAATAACTATATTTATGCTTATTTTCTGGTTCTCATCATCATTTCATCTAAAGAAAAAGGTAATGTTTAAATTTATAATATTTTATTATTTATTATTTACATCAACAGTCGATGATGGCTTTTATATATTTCTGGACTGGCACTACATTTGGGAAGGCTTGGGGCGTGTTAATAGCCCCAAACTCTTGTGGGCCTTATACCCTGGGTCACGAAGGTGTGCCCGTCACCTACCAAAAGACGTCGGAGAGCTCAAGGGTACTACTTCACTATGAAACTAGTACACTAACCTGTAAAGCAATGACCTTTTGTCGAGTGCTACCTTCCTGCAGTAGTATCGGCAACTCCTTCACCAATGGCACACTCTTGCGACCGTCGACAACGATTTTCTTTATATTTGAATAGTCCAAAATTGACTATTTTCCAACATCATTTTTTCGTTAATTTCGATATTGTGTCAATAATGACATATTTCCAATTTCGGAGGTCGAGTGTGCCGTCTGGGTTCCAGAGCGCTAATACTTTGCGCTCCAGCAAGCACCAGACGACAGGCCAATGAGCACAAGGGAGCACCGATTATCAGTGAAATATTCCTTGAGCCCTCATCCCTACACCGACGATAAATTAGAGCATGCGGCTCAAATATCATTATTACAATTTGAATATTATCATAATATTTGACGTGTTCTTCAAGGAATACGCTGATACATGTGCAAAGATGACTTACAAAGAAATAGCACAATATGCCGTCAATCTAGCCGAGTCTCTGAAGAATATTGGTGTTGGGCGAGGAGATACTGTGGCACTGGGATCGGAGAAATGCAACGAATATATTCCAACTCTACTTGCAATAGCTTTAACTGGAGCAACGCACACTCCGTACTATTTGGACGTTGGGAGATGTAAATATAAATTCCTAATTTCCTGGTTTTTTTTTTACTTTTTTATTGCTATGTATGCAGATGAGTTAACGGGCCACCTGATCGATTAGAATTATCAAAAAACCATATAGTAGATTATTAATTTGCCAAATACGATAGTATATCTTCTGACTCCCCTCTTAACCAAACCCCATAATTAACTTTTAATAATATTTAATGTTTTTAATATTGCAGTTTCATTACAACACAAGCTCAATATTGTGAAACCGAAATATTTTATCAGTTCACGTAATTTTTGGTTGAAATACAAAGAAGTATTAAAGAGTTTTGACTGCATACAAACATTTTTTATGCTGGATGACAACAACGATGGTATAGTTTCAGTTAAAAGTTTAGCTTCAAAGTTTGTAGATATAGATCTATTTGAGCCGACCCCAGTTCAAGGGCAGATAGATACAGCAGTCATACTGTATTCATCTGGTACTACGGGAAAACCTAAAGGAGTACTATTGACACACTTGAATTGCATTCTCCACAGCTTACGTCCGCAGTAAGTATTTTCAATGATAATAAACGACGATAACCACATGCGATCAAGTGGTCAGTTGACTCGTTTGCCGGAAGAAACAAACAGACAGACAAAAATTTTACAGATATATATTTTGGTATGTATACCATATATACATTCAAATGCATGTAGTAGAAAGCGGTTATTTGGAAACGCATCATAAGATATTTATGCTATATTTATGGACACATTCACGTACACAACATTTTGAATCAACAGCTATAATTTGATCTATTTTTCAAAATGTTTCATAATACTATTTGATCAGTTTCAAGGATCACAGTATTCAAAACGTCTTTGTGCTTGGAGAATGGTATCACATTTATGATATAGCCTTAACATTCGGATTTCTTATAATGGGGAAGAAAATAATTTACGTGCACGATCCCAGTCCAGGCAACTTTCTGAATACCGTGGAGCTTTATGGGGTAATATAATTAGAATTGGCAATATGTAGTTATTTTCAAATTATTAAAATTCAATACTAACTCTTCGCTTGTAGATTCATATTGCTTTTATTGTACCGGCTGTAATCAATAGTATCGTAAAAATGGAAGATATACAAATGTATAATTTGAATAGTTTGAAGACTATTTATTCAGCAGGATGCTTTCTTTATACACAAACAATTCAGCAAATCAAAACTAGGTAAGCATGTTTCTTTTTTCAATCATAATGTTACGTGAAATTGTATGATTGTGGCTATGTAATGTTATTGTTTTTTATCTATAATAAAATTGTAGACTGCCGAATTTAGAACATTTAATGCAAGTGTATGGAATGACAGAAACAGGAGAATCAACTTCTGAATTTTGGGGTGATAAAGGTTTTAAGCTCGGGAGTGTGGGTAAAGCATGTCCTGGGATTATTTTAAAGGTAATAATATAAAGCGTGTGTGACATTTAATTATTATATGTTATTAGAATTTTTTTTTTTTTTTTTTTTTTTAATTTGTTGAACACGTTGTCATTATCTTTTCTTGTGTCCATCTTCGGTTGCCAAGCGGACGAGGAGACCAACGTTTCATCAAAGACCACAATCGCTACTGGTCACTTTATTACTTTAGTTACTTGATTTAGATCACCAAGTAATCCTGTTACAATAGACACGGCCTTTGGTACCACGTGTGCGTCGGGCGACTGTTGACTAACGTATGTCTTTAATTATCTAAGGGCCGACATATTTTATAAATTATATTATATATCGTCGTATTTAACTTATTCTTCTTTGTCATATTTTTTAATTAAGGTTATAGATCCAGTAACTAATGAAATACTTGGGCCAAATCAACGAGGTGAAATATGTATTAAAGGACCTGTCCTAATGAAAGAGTACAAAGGAATAAAATCGTCACTTTACTTGGATGAGGAGGGTTTCTTCAAAACTGGGGACTTGGGATACTATGATGATGATAAATATTTTTACATTGTGGATAGATTAAAAGAAATCATTTCATACGGAGGAGATAAGGTAAACGTAATTAATGTTGCCTTATGTAATGGAAATTTGTGTAAAAATGGAGATATACAAATAATAATACAAAACCGAATAATACTCAAATAAAATATTGAGCTCATTATATTCATTACCTTGTTGTTTATACCACAAAATGTTTAAATTTTAAATTACCGTAGTATAAAAGAAAATCTTTTATCATAGGTTTCACCATCGGAATTGGAGACTATTATTCTACTTCATCCGGCAGTGAAAGAAGTTAGTGTAGTTGGAAAACCACATCCAGATTTCAGTGAACTACCAACAGCATTTATAGTGAAGCAACTAGGATTTAATGTTTCAGAACAAGACATAATTGACTTTGTTGTTGGAGAAGTAAGTATAATTCAGCACAATAGTGAATGAGTGAGATGAATATCACCAAAACTAAGATATAGTATTTATGAAGGAAATCTGTCTGTAATGAAAAAGACTAACTACTAGTATAAGACCCTGCTAGATGGAATGACCTAAGAAAGGTGGCCGGTAATAACTGGATGAGACGAGCAGAAGATCGAGCTCAGTGGCGTATTTTGGGAGAGGCCTATGCCCAGCAGTGGACGAGTGTGGGCTGATGATGATGATGGTGACTAGTATAATAATATAAACGCCGAAGGCTAAAAAGATCAGCTGTACTTACTAAAACAGTTATTATCAATAGACATCATACTATTTTGATTTACAGTTGTATTTGAATATTCGTAGGTTCCACATTATATGGAGCTGCATGGAGGAGTGAGATTCATCGATGAGTTACCAAAGAATTCCAGAGGCAAGGTTCTTCGTCGCGTTTTACGTGATTTGGTTGTGCAAGAAGACTAACAATACCTATTTGCATACCAGAACCATACTGGTTAAGAGATATGCTTGAATATTTGTAATGTTTAAATGTATACTCTTGCAAATAAACAAATAGAAAAAAAATATAGTTACTCAAACCACATTATTTATTCGTGTCAAATATCCATGTTTTAAGTTCATTTTTAACTATTTGTTCTTTTTATAGATACCTACATAAGTAGATGTAAATTTAATTTGAATATCAAATGATTGATTAAGTTCAGAGATAGATTTTTTAATAATTTTGTACTAAAGTTGAAATTACTTTTATTCTTTTTAATACAAGTTATTTCAGGCTGTATTAAGATGACAAATTCAGTTGTTGTTGTTCCGAAGGTATTACAAATAAACTCAAAACTATAAATTGTTGAGGTTTATTGATAATAGAAGAAATGAAATAAACAAGTTACTTATTATAATTGTTTTATTTATTCAGCTACTACTGGAAACATAGCGCTCCTATTTAGGTTCACAAACTTTTGATATAACTGAATACAATAACGTTGATTCGATTCACGTAATTATAAAATTAGATTAAATTAGATTGATTTATTTATCTTAGGAACAATAAGAGAGTATCAAATTAAGAAAAACAGAAAAAAAAAACAAAGATAGAAGGAACTCTTTTGTTAAAAAGTTATAAGTTAAACTACTACAACACTTTGTTTAATTTTGTTATTAAAATAATTAAAAGATATTGTTGTATAAACTTTTATTTTTTAATCATTATTTGGGGGCTTTGTCAGTTTCTGAGTATGTCGCCACATAATGCCAATAACATTTTTTCCTTGAATTACATAATTAACAGACTAACTTACACTACATTATTTAAAACTTAATAAAATATACAGCTAAATACCTTCTTACGTATAAAAAAATACCTCTACCGTAGTATGACTATTATTCCTTAACTTTTAATAAAATCGCATTTATGATTTATATATATATATACTTGGCGTATTCTATCTTTAGACTACGCCAAGTATATCGCTGCTTTTTGCAGCCTCTTCATGTGGTTCAGGTAAAGCAGTGTTGATCTGGCCTATATTGTATTGGGATCTCACCCCAAGCTGTATTCGTTTCTGTTCAGTCCTGATACATTCACCTAAGACATGTAGTAAGTCTTCTATGTTGTGGTCACAATATGAACATTTAGGTGAGTTGATTTTTCCCATCCTGAGTTGTATAAACTTTTATTTTTATAATTATTTACCGATAAGTTTTTGTAATTGTAATTGCTGAATTTAAGAGGAGCGTCGCGCGACGGTTCGGAATTTTTTCAATTTACACGAGACGGTAGCATTCACCGTTGGCGGTTTCTAGTCATTTCAATAATATACAAATTCATACAATGAATGAAAAATAAAACAAAAAGATGAGATTTTAAAATAATAGTTTGTTGTTGTAAATTTATTAGTCATTTACAACTTTTAGCCTGTCCGCACTTGTAAAATATTATTTATGTCATTATTGGGTATCTCAAACGTTGCCAACCTATTGGCTCTTGATCCTCAAAGCCGGTAGTGGTGCATACCTATTTAAACTGATGAATGATGAATCACTGATGAATTCGATTCGATCGAACTGAAAGAAAGGTGTTCTAATTAGGTTTAAAAAATAATACTTAAAATCTATACTAATATTATAAAGAGGAAAGATATTAAATAAATTTATATCCTCTTCTTTATTTTTATTTATAATTACATAAAACAGAATACTGTCGAAACATGAATTAAATGATCTTATGTGGCTGCATTGGTCAACTAGTTACTTAATAAAACTATTTTCAACTTCTATCAGATACTTGGACAATTAAAAGGTAAATTTCTTTCAACACTCGCGGTTATCTACATCACTTACCAGTACATCCAGTGGTAGCGGCAAACGAACGAGAAAGAAGGTAGACAGATTTGCCTGCTCTTAAATGACCTACCCGCAGTTACTCAATCTTCGAGTGGTCATGGCGTTTAAAACAGTGCAGAACTATCGGGACCGCGCATTTAAAAATAATCGCGGTAAGAAGTAATAAGAACTTAACTATTTTAAATTTTAATGATACATAAGTTTTATTACTCGATTTAATACATCACATTATGTTAAAAAGTAGATACGAATTCAACACTTGACACTTCTTGTTCGGTTGAAATAATTTCCTATTTGTTAGTTAAAATGTATTTCATTAATAATTTTGTACGTATTGGTATCATTTAATGTATACGAACCACATTACATGATAGTAACATTCAGTTTACTAAAGCGTTCCAAGGTAGTCGGTCGAATCTATTAATATTTTGAAAAATAATTAATCATTTTGATATAAAATGAATCCAAAATTTGTGTACGGCGATAGAAATGTTCAAGTTCCAGCGCATTTGCATTTTGGACAATTTATTTTAAACCATATTCGAAAGTGGAATGACAACGTAGCATTTGTAAGTACTTTTTTTATAAAAGGCCTATGCAATTTGTATTGCTATATCTATACTAATATTATAAAGCTGAAGAGTTTGTTTGTTTGTTTGTTTGTTTGAACGCGCTAATCTTAGGATCTACTGGTCCGATTTCAAAAATTCTTTCACTGTTGGAATGTCCATTTATCGAGGAAGGTTATAGGCTATATTTTATTTTGAAAAAAATTAGGGATCCGTATGAAAATATCGAATATGTAACAAAAGTGAATAATCGAAAACCTATTTATGCGTACGCTGCAAAAACTATTGACAATAGAACAAAATGATGTACTACGGGTTTTTAGGTCTTTTAAAGACAAACAAAAAAGTCCGCAACAGCATATATCTAACTATCACACTTTAGTCACAACAACTGCTTTTATGTTCAAAAAAAAAATAATTCGTCCGAAGAATGAATTTAACGTTAAATTAGTATTATTATATTAATCCTTATCCAAATTAATTATTATGTTATCAAGAGTATTAATGTAGAAGTAAATTACTTTTTGTTTTATTCCAATCGGACTTTTCGTTTAGATGTTATCGCGAGTATAAAACATGACTACTCCCCGGGCCGAGCAAATAAAAACTCGACGGCATTGCGAGTACTTTTTGAACCCCTTTGTAACGCAGACGAAGTTGCGCGGGTCAACTAGTACCTAATATATATGGATGAAAGTATAATATTTTAAAAAAATATGCTTATATTATGTATAATCATTTTATTCTAATTAGTAGGTATATTAAAGTAAATTAATTATTTCTTGATTTTTCTACTACTACGTTGAATTACGTTTGAAGGAAAAAGATTCGATGTTTTATACTTTATTACTTACAACAACATTATGTACAATTTTCAAGGAATACGCCGATACAGGTGCAAAGATAACTTACAAAGAAATAGCACAATATGCCGTCAATCTAGCCGAGTCTCTGAAGAATGCTGGTATTGGCCGAGGAGATACTGTGGCACTGGGATCAGATAAATGCAACGAATATATTCCAACTCTACTTGCGATAGCTTTAACTGGAGCAACGCACACACCGTACTATTTGGACATTGGGAGATGTAAATATAATTTCCTTAATTAAGAACATTGTAGAGATTATCAATGTGTATGCTAATTGCCATCATAACGGTAGCTCCTTTTATTACCAACCCCGTTATTACTTTTTAATGATACGATTTTGTAAATCTAATGATTCATTCATTATTGCAGTTTCATTAAAACACAAGCTTAATATTGTGAAACCGAAATATTTTATCAGTTCACTTAATTTTTGGTTGAAATACAAAGAAGTATTAAAGAGTTTTGACTGCATACAAACATTTTTTATGCTGGATGACAACAACGACGGTATAGTTTCGGTTAAAAGTTTAGCTTCAAAGTTTGTAGATATAGATCTATTTGAGCCGACTCCAGTTCAAGGGCAGATAGATACAGCAGTCATACTGTATTCATCTGGTACTACAGGAATGCCTAAAGGAGTGCAATTAACACACTTGAATTGCATTCTGTATAGTTTATATCCACGGTAAGTATTTTCAGCAACAATAGACGACGGTAATCATTTATCAGGTGGTCCGTTGATTCATCATCTGCCTGCATTGTAATAAAAAATATCGCTAAAATTATTGCAGTCTAATTTTATTACTAACTAGCTGACCCGCGTAATCTCGTCTGCGTTATATTAGGATTGTTCCCGGGATTTTTTTTAAATAAAAGTAGCCTAAGTTACTCTTTATTACCTAAGATATCTGCCAGTGGAAGTCCAGAAATTAGCCGGAACAGACAGACAAATACTTTAAAGATATATATTTCGGTATTTGTACCATATATGTATGTCACCAGAAAATACGAAGAAATGTCACTTGTTAACTTCCGTTCAGTTTCTACGGAACTTAACAACTTTACGAAACTTTTTAACAAGTGGCAGTTAATTTGTGGTATTTAACTTCTTTAACTTGATAAAAGACTCGTTTATTGTTTACCAAATGATTATGTGGGTAAGCGTACACTTATTAGAAGCGTTTTAGATCTGACACTGGCATCGTATATCGTATCGTATCGTATCGTAGCATACTAACCTAACCTAAACTAAATTGTGCGAAAATAATTTTACCTTAAATGGAAGATTGTCGTTTTCAATTATTTGAGCGCTTGTTATCGTACGAACCTTGTTAAGTTCCGTGGAAGCTGAAAGGAACTTAACAAGTGACATTTCTTCGTATTTTCTGGTGACAAATACATTTATATGTATATAGTAGAAAGTGATTATTTTAATATTAAAAACAGACATTCCAATTTTATTTATTTGTGTGATAAAACCGCACCTTTCTGGAAAATGTTCGGTATACTGCGGTAATAAAGTGTATTAAATATATATTACCTATCATAAAATACAGTTATAATACTTAAATTCTCTTTATGACAGAATACAATGGATATTATATTTATAGATATATTTATTCAATTGATTTTGAATAATTTGCTGTAATTTTATGAATTGCTTCAAATATTTGGTCATGTCAGCACAGTATTTAATACCACTATTATTATCAGTTTCAGTGACCAGACTCTGCAAAAAGTCTTTATTCTCGGAGAATGGTATCATAATTACGATATATCCATGACGTTCAGATCTCTTATAATGGGGAAAAAAATAATTTACGTCCATGATCCCAGTCCAGTCAACTTTCTGAATACCGTGGAGCTTTATGGAGTAACTATATACCAGTATATTATATTATAATTGCCAATTATTTTCAAATTGATAAAGTTCGATACTGATTATTCTTTTGTAGATTGACATTGCTTTTATTGTACCTGCTGTAATCAATGGAATCATAAAAATGGAAGATGTAGAAAAGTATAATTTGAATAGTTTGAAAATTATTTATTCAGCAGGATGCCTTCTTTATGCAAAAACAATTCAGCAAATCAAAACTAAGTAAGCCTATTTCTTACTTAAGTGTAATTGTATAATTGTGACTGTATAATGTAATTGTTTTTGTCTGTTACTTAAGATTTCCGAAATTGGTCCATTTAATGCAAGGGTATGGAGTGACAGAAGCAGAAGAATTAACTTCTGAATTTTGGGTTGATAAAGGTCCTAAGCTCGGGAGTGTAGGTAAAGCAAGCCCTGGGATTATTTTAAAGGTACCATAAAGCATATGTGACATCTTATTAGTAGTTTAAAAAATCTTAGATTAAAGCTTTACTTTTTATTACTTCATTTTACCTTCAATAACTTGGTTAATAGCTTTAACACTTACCGTTTTATTTAAATTATAACTTGTATAAATATTTCATCATAGTTGCTTGCTCGACATTAGTATTTCATGAGATTTAGCAATACTCGAGCCTATGTTCATTTAACCAATTTAAAAACACCATATTGTTATAGATGCGTCTCTCTAATTTAGAAAGTTCTCCAACCTATTTACCTAATTTTCATTGTCATGCTTTTATTAAGGTTATAGATCCAGTAACCAATGAAATACTTGGGCCAAATCAACGAGGTGAGATATGTCTTAAAGGACCTGTCCTAATGAAAGACTACAAAGGAATAAAGTCGTCACTTTACTTAGATGAGGAGGGTTTCTTCAAAACTGGGGACTTGGGATACTATGATGATGATGAATATTTTTACATTGTGGATAGATTAAAGGAAATTATTTCATACCGAGGAGATAAGGTACACTTAAACACGGAGATATACAAATAGTAATACAAATCAATATAAACAAACAATACTTATATAAAATAATATTAACCTTGTTACAATTATTACCTTGCTGTTTTATACCACAGAACCTTTGAATTTCAAACTATGAGATAATCTTACTTATATTATAGATTTCCCCATCGGAATTGGAAACTCTTATTCTATTTCACCCAGCAGTGAAAGAAGTCAGTGTAGTTGGAAAACCACATCCAGAATTCAATGAACTAGCAACAGCTTTTGTAGTGAAGCAACCAGGATTGAATGTTACAGAACAAGATATAATAGACTTTGTTGTTGGAGAAGTAAGTTTAATATGGGATAATAAATAATAAATGAATGAGATGAACACCATCAAAACTAAGATATACTTAATACTAAACTAGAAACTGTGTCTATAACGAAAAATACTTGTATCTGAATGTAAATGCCGAATGCCGAAAGCCGAAAATTTAACAAAAAAAATAAAACGAGCTGTGCTTACTAAAACAGTTCATAGAAATTGATATATTAGTGTTTATAGTATTTTTGTTTACAGTTATATTTGAATATTTGTAGGTTCCACATTATATGGAGCTACATGGAGGAGTGAGGTTCATCGATGAGTTACCAAAGAACTCCAGAGGCAAAGTTCTTCGTCGCGTTTTGCGTGATTTGGTTGTGCAGGAAGATTAACAATAATAATTAAATATCTATAACTCAAACAACATATTTATTCGTATCAAATGTCCATGTTTGATGTGAACTTGAAGTTCAAGTTTTCAATGCTTTCAACTGTTTGTTCGTTTTATAGATACATAAGTCCTACTACGCTCCTATTTTGTGACTTCACTAACTTCTAATTTAACTAAATACAGTAACGAGCAGAACTACAAAAACATTGTATTATGTACTTACTAGCAGTTACACGTGACGTCGTCTGCATGAATGCTAAACAGCACCAAAAAATAAATATCAAAGAATATATCTACATTTAATATAAAATTCATTTACCCGATTTTTCTTTACATTTCACATCCACAGAAAGTGCAGTAACAGACGAATACCGTTTTTTGTTAAATGAACTTTAAAGGTGCTAATTAAAATTTACACAGTGCAGTAGTCCAGGCCATTTCCGGCGGCTAATAGATGCGGCCGAATTTGCACTATTTAGTCATTTCTATATTTCTGTTTATCTCAATAATATAAGAAAAGAGAATTGAAAATTTTAAAAATTGTTCTTTTCGTCCTTATCCACCTTATGTGACGTAGACAAAGTTGCATTCTTCAGTTAGTTACTTAATAAAACTAATTTTAGCCTCTATTTAATACTAAAAATGTTTAAAAGGTAACCTAACAAATTTAAATTTAAATGTAACTCAAGTTTTATCACTCGTTTTAATGCATTTCATTATGTTAAAAAGTAGATACGAATTCAACACTTCACACTCCTTGTTGGGTGGAAATCATTTCCTATTTAAATTTCTTAGTTAAAATGTATTTCATTAGTAATTCTGTACGTATAATTGGTACCATATAATGTATACGAACTACACAGTACACTATATGATAGCAACATACAGTTTACTAAAACGTTTCAAGGTAGTCGGTCTCAACTAATTTTGAAAACGAAATAATATTTTTGACATAAAATGAATCCAAAATTTGTGTACGGCGATAAAAATGTTCAAGTTCCAGCGCATTTGCATTTTGGACAGTTTATTTTACATCATCTTCAAAAGTGGAATGATAAAGTGGCATTTGTAAGTACTTGTTTATAGAATACATAATATGTTTGCTGCACCTATTATATAGCAATAGGTACCTATTATAATAGGCATCTATGGACGAAAATATATTATTAAAAATATGATGCCTATAATGTTATTCTATCTCCATATTCATTTATTTGCTCATTTTTTGCATAATATTTTTAAAATAACATTTACAAAAAAATAAATTTAAAGATACAATATAAAAAATATTATTATTTTATTCTATATTATTCTAATGTGTAATTTTATTCTGATTAGTGTAGTACAGTGAATTACTTTATACTTACTTTGATTGGTGTAAAATAAATAATATTTTAAGTATCTATCTACTACGAGTACCCAATAACATTATTCGTAATTTCCAAGGAATACGCCGATACAGGTGCCAAGATAACTTACAAAGAAATAGCACAATATGCCGTCAATCTAGCCGAGTCTCTGAAAAATATTGGTGTTGGGCGAGGAGATACTGTGGCACTGGGATCAGACAAATGCAACGAATATATTCCAACTCTACTTGCAATAGCTCTAACTGGAGCAACGCACACACCGTACTATTTGGACATTGGGAGATGTAAATATAATTTCCTTAATCAAGGACATTGTAGAGATTATCAATTTGTATGCTAATTGCCATGATAACGGTAGCATTTTATTACCAACCCCGTTATTACTTTTGATTGATACGTTTTTGTAAATCTAATGATTCATTCATCATTGCAGTTTCATTAAAACACAAGCTTAATATTGTGAAACCGAAGTATTTTATCAGCTCAATCAATTTTTGGTTAAAATACAAAGAAGTATTAAAGAGTTTTGACTGCATACAAACATTTTTTATGCTGGATGACAACAATGATGGTATAGTTTCAGTTAAAAGTTTAGCCTCAAAGTTTGTAGATATAGATTTATTTGAGACTACTCCAGTTCAAGGGCAGATAGATACAGCAGTCATACTGTATTCATCTGGTACTACAGGAATGCCTAAAGGAGTACAATTAACACACTTGAATTGTATTCTCAATAGTTTACCTCCACAGTAAGTTCAATCGTAAAATTAGTCATTTATGTAATTACCTACTAATAAAACACTGTACTTCCTTGAACTATATACGATATACAACTGTAACAAACAATAATTACTACGGTAATATAAGTTCAATAAACATGTTTAGATTAGTTATTGTTTAATAATTTTATTACAATACTCATGTTACCTATTTTACTGACACTACAGATATTTAAGCTATTTTTTAATATTTTGACTTTACTGTTCGTTTAGTTTCAGTGACCAGACTCTGCAAAAAGTCTTTATTCTCGGAGAATGGTATCATAATTACGATACATTCATGACGTATAGATTTCTTATAATGGGGAAGAAAATTATTTACGTGCACGATCCTAGTCCAGTCAACTTTCTGAATACCGTGGAGCTTTATGGGGTAACATAAAATAGAATTGACAATTATTTTCCAATGTATAACATTAAACACTGATTCTTCTTTATAGATTAACATTGCTTTTCTTGTACCTGCTGTGATCAATGGTATCATAAAAATGGAAGATGTAGAAAAGTATAATTTAAATAGTTTAAAAATTATTTATTCAAGAGGGTGCCTTCTTCATACACAGATAATTCAGCAAATGAAAACTAAGTAAGCATATATTTCTATATAAATTTCTATGTAAATTTACAAAATACGTACGTAATATAATTGTTTTTTTCTGTTATTTTAGACTGCCGAAATTAGTCTATTTAATGCAAGGATATGGAATGACAGAAGCAGGAGAATTAACTTCCGAATTCTGGGGTAATAAAGGTCCTAAGCTCGGGAGTGTGGGTAAAGCAAGTCCTGGAATTATTTTAAAGGTAAGATAAAGCGAATGTGACATAATATTATTATTAGCTTAAAGTATTAGTTTCTATTATCTCACCTCACATCACCTTAGAAATCTAATAGCCTTAGTACTTTCCATATTATTTAACTTATCACTTTTAATATCTTTCATCGTGGTTGTCTGGACATAGGTATTTCGTAAGATTTAGTTCAATAATGAAGCCTATGTTTTGTAAGTGATGTGTCTGTTAGAATATCATCTTACTTACTTTATTTTCATCGTCATCTTTTTCAATTAAGGTCATTGATCCAGTAACTAATGAAATACTAGGACCAAATCAACGTGGTGAAATTTGTCTTAAAGGACCTGTCTTAATGAAAGACTACAAAGGAATAAAGCCGTCACTTTACTTAGATGAGGAGGATTTCCTTAAAACTGGAGACTTGGGATACTATGATGATGAGAAATATTTTTACATTGTAGATAGATTAAAAGAAATAATTTCGTACGGAGGAGATAAGGTATGGTTATTTAAAATATTTTCTCTAATTTCATACATTACTTGTGTTAGCTTGTAAATTTATAACTATTTGAATTTTTATCAACGTATATGAAAGTAAATGTTATATCTTGCTAGGTTTCTCCATCAGAGTTAGAGACTCTTATTCTATTTCACCCAGCTGTGAAAGAAGTCAGTGTAGTTGGAAAACCACATCCAGAGTTCAATGAACTATCAACAGCTTTTGTAGTGAAGCAACCAGGATTTAAAGTCACAGAACAAGATATAATTGACTTTGTTGTTGGAGAGGTAAGTATTATAATAATAATATATATTACATATAACTAGCTATAATATAACTAGCTTCCCCGCGCAATTTCGTCTGCGTCGCATAGGAATTGTTCCTGGGAATTTTCTAGAGGTACTCATCAGCCCACCCGGTGGTCCCGCCTTGTCGTGGCGGTGGGCTGGAGCGTGCACCCTCGCACCCCGCAAGGTGTTTAATTGGCAAGAGGGTGCCGCGACCAAGAGGACCACACGGAGCTCCTCTCCCCACACCGCTTGTTAAGCAAGCGGTGCCCTCGGGACGAGGAGGGTGGCTAGTGGGCCACCGGAGGAGGACGCCGAACAGCAGGCGGCGTATAACCTGCACCTAGGCTATCGCGAGCCTTGGGGGACTAAATCCCCCCCAGAAAAAGCGACCGCACCACCTTGGGTAAGTGGTGTGAGTAATCACCCAAAATATAATATCGTAAATATGGAAAAGTCCCAAAAAGAGAATGCCTTGCCGGACGATCCGGCCCCAGGCACCCGGCGCCCGCGGGTATCCGGGCCCGCGGGTGTGAAGACGCCCACCGATGCCCACGTAGGGGTAGGCAACCAGGCCCCTACGATGGAAGTAGACACTGGAAGGCACTCGCAGGTAGCCGGGCCTGCGAGTGGCAAGGATACCGATGCCCGGGCCCAGATCGTCCCGTTCAGTTGGGCGGACGAGATGGGCTCGGAGGAAGAGGAGCCAATTTATGCGGGACCGGAGCCGACATGGAGCACCACCCCCAGTGATGTCGACTCCGGAGAGCAACAGGCGGGGAGGGTCCTCCGCAAGCGGAAGTCCGCTGCGCGGAGGACCTCAGGGGGCGACTCGTCCTCTCGCGGTGAGGGGCCGCAGAGGACGAGACGCTCAGGGAGGCTGGCCGCCAAGAGTGGCGGCGCCGGGCCCGGCCAAGACTCCTTGCCTCGGCCGGCTCGGAAGGAGCTCGACGAGCATACGGCCATCCTCGAGAGCCTGGGGCGCAGGGCGCTTTATGCGTCCAGCCGGGCCTCGGGGAAAGGGGCCAGGGAGGAAGGGCAGAGGTTGCGAGCGATCGCCTCCGATGCCCGCAAACTGGTGCCGGTGTTTTCGGCAGCCATCAGCCGAGCATCGGCGCTGGAGGCGGAGGCCGAGCGGTCTCGTAAAGAGAACGCTCGGCAAACGGAGGAGATCGCCGCCCTCAAAGTGAGGCTGGCGGCGTTGGAGCGGAAGGGGCCATCGCGCTCGTTCCGTAGGGAGCGGCGCACGCCCACACCAGGCCCTAGCCCGGGGGATGCGGCAGCGCATCGGTCCCCAACCGCTCCAACGAGTGACAAGCAGCCAGCCTTGCCCTCTCCCGAGGAGGCGGCAGGGCCCAGGCGCCACCCTTCGCCCCGCTCGAGGGCGGAGATCCGGGAGGCGACCGAGCTGGAGGGGCGCATCAGGCGGGAACTGATGGAGGAGTTCGGCAAGGAGATTGCCGAACTCAGGGCAGAAGTCGCTGCTCTGCGTGGTGCTGCGTCGGCCGCAGCTGCACCTGCAGCTGCTGACGCGGCGCCACCCTCCACCACCCCGTCTGGTCCCACCACTCGGCGGTCGGCTCGTCGGCCCCCTGCGGGCGGTCGGCTCGTCGGCCCCCTGATGGCGGGTCTCCGGGCGGTCTGGCCGGAAGAGGTGGTGCGCGTCCACAGGCCGGTAAAGATGGCGGAGATTAGAATTACCGGCCTGGACGATTGCGCCACAAAAGAGGAGGTGGCAGCGGCTATCGCTGCCCAGGGGAAATGTGCCCCGGAGAACGTAGTCGTGGGCGAGCTTCGCCCCGGCTACTCCGGGGCCAGATCTGCGTGGGCGCGATGCCCCGTGGAGACGGCCACCTCCTTGGCCACTCCCCCGCCGGGACGACCGGCTGGACACCCTGGCAGGTTGCGCGTGGGCTGGATAGCGGCCCACGTGCGCCTGCTAGAGTCGCGCGCCTGGCGGTGCCTCCGGTGCTTCGGCACCGGACACAGCATCGCCAGGTGCACGAGTACGCAGCGCACTGCGCTTTGTGCGCGGCGGCCGGGCGCAAGGCTGATCACCGGGCGGGGGGCAAGGCTTGCTCCCCGTCCGGCTCCAACACGGAGCGCAACAGGCGCCGCAAGCAGAAGCGGCGCCTGAAGAAGAAGTCGGCCGGAGGAGCACCGGCCGGCGTTTCGGCCCCCGCTGTGGCGTCACAGACGCCCGATAGCGGGGGCGATGGAGGAAGGGAGGAGGCGATGGAGGTGGTTCGATCTTAATGGACCACACCCTTCGCCTCCTCCAAGGTAACTTGAACCACTCCGCCAGGGCTCAGGACATGTTGCTCCAGAGCATGGCGGAGTGGTCAATTGACGTTGCCGTGGTCGCCGAGCCGTACTTCGTTCCCCCAGCCGACGATTGTTGGTTCGGGGACGATTGCGGCTTGGCGGCCATACATATCAGGAGGGCCGCGGCGATCCCGCCCTTGGTAATGGTGGCCAAGGGTTCTGGGTTCGTCGCGGTTTCGGTGTTAGATACCATCGTGATCGGGGCGTACTTCTCTCCGAGCCGGCCTACCGTCGAGTTTGAGCAGTTCCTGGACGGGCTCGAGGCGATTACTCACCGCCTCGCCCCCCGTCCAGTGATACTCGCGGGGGACCTCAATGCGAAATCCGTCACTTGGGGCTCCCCCCGCTCTACAATTCGCGGTAGGCTGCTGGAGGAATGGGCGGTCGCGACTGGCCTCTGTTTACTCAACAGGGGTTCGGTCGCGACTTGCGTGCGATGGCAGGGCGAGTCCATCGTGGACGTTACGTTCGCGAGCTCTGCCATCGCGGATCGCATCCGCGGCTGGAGAGTGTTGGTGGGGGCGGAATCGTTATCAGATCACCGCTACATTCGGTTCGATCTTTCCGTCCCCACGCCGGCTGCGGACGCCCGCGGGAGTACGACCCGGTCATTCCCCAGATGGGCATTGAAGCTCCTGAACAAGGAGCTCTTGATGGAAGCCTCTACGGTGGCGGCGTGGACGCCCATGCGTCCACACCCAGTAGACGTGGAGGCCGAGGCGCTCTGGCTCCGGGACGCGATGCGTCGCATTAGCGACGCTTCGATGCCCCGGGTCGGCCCTTGGTCTCCCACGAGGTCGACGTACTGGTGGTCGCCCGAGATAGCGCAGTTGAGAACTGTATGCGTCCGGGCGAGGCGCCAGTGCGCTCGGCACCGCCGTCACCGCCTTCCGCGTAGCAACGACCCCGTTGCATTCGCGGAGGAGGAGGCCCGGCTGCATGGCTTGTACAAGGAGGCGAGGGGAGCCATGCGGCTGGCCATCAAGATGGCCAAGGAGCAGCACACGGAGCGCCTTTTGGAGACGCTCGATGACGACCCTTGGGGGCGCCCATACAAGATGGTGCGCGGCAAGGTGCGCCCATGGGCGCCCCCCATAACCGAGCGTCTACCACCTCAGCAGCTGCGGGACATTGTCACGACATTGTTCCCGCAGGAGCAGGAGGGATTTATCCCCCCTGCTATGGGTGAGCCGCCGGAGGATACCGGCGGCGAGGCCCCTGCTGAGGTTCCCCACATCACCGGGGAGGAGCTTCGTGTGGCCGTAGTCAGGATGAGTGCTAAAGACACGGCACCCGGCCCGGATGGCATCCATGGCCGGGTCCTGGCCTTGGCCCTCAATGCCCTAGGGGACCGACTCTTGAGGCTTTACGATTCTTGCCTCGAGTCGGGACGGTTTCCCTCGCTGTGGCGAGAGGGTAGACTCGTCCTTCTCAGGAAGGAGGGGTGCCCGGCGGATACAGCCGCCGGTTACCGTCCTATCGTGCTGCTGGACGAGGTGGGCAAATTGCTGGAACGCATTCTGGCTGCCTGCATCGTCCAGCACCTGGTCGGGGTGGGACCCGACCTGTCGGCGGAGCAGTACGGCTTCAGAGAGGGCCGCTCAACCGTGGACGCGATCCTTCGCGTGCGGGCCCTCTCAAATGAAGCCGTATCACAGGGCGGGGTGGCCTTGGCGGTGTCGCTTGACATCGCCAACGCATTTAACACCCTGCCCTGGTCCGTGATAGGGGGGGCACTCGAGAGACATGGAGTTCCCCCCTACCTCCGCCGGCTGGTCGGCTCCTACTTGGAGGCCAGGTCGGTAGTATGCACCGGGCACGATGGGACAGTTTACCGGTTTCCGGTCGTATGCGGGGTTCCTCAGGGGTCGGTCCTCGGACCTCTCCTTTGGAATGTCGGGTACGACTGGGTGCTGAGAGGCGCCCTGACCCCGGGCCTGAGCGTGATTTGTTACGCTGACGACACGCTCGTCATGGCCCGGGGTCAAGACTTCAGAGAGGCTACCCATCTCGCCACAGCGGGGGTGGCCCTCGTCGTCAGTCGTATTAGGAGATTGGGCCTCGCGGTGGCGCTCAATAAATCCCAGGCCCTGTGGTTCCACAGGGCTGGGGTGACGCCACCTGCAGGGGCCCAAATCGTGGTTGGAGGCGTCCCAATAGAGGTCGGGGTGCGATTGAAGTACCTCGGCCTCATACTGGACAGCCGTTGGACCTTCCGGGCCCACTTTAAGGAGCTCGTCCCCCGACTGATGAGGACGGCCGGCGCTCTGAGCCGGCTGCTTCCGAATCTCGGGGGACCAAACCGTGTCGTGCGCCGCCTCTACGCGGGGGTGGTGCGTTCGATGGCCCTGTACGGCGCGCCCGTTTGGGCCGGACCGGGAAACCGGACAGCAACTGTTGTCCGGCTCCTGTACCGGCCGCAGCGCGTCGTAGCTATCAGGGTCATCCGCGGATACCGCACCGTCTCCTTTGAGGCGGCGTGCGTGCTGGCTGGGACGCCACCTTGGGACCTGGAGGCGGAGGCGCTCGCCGACGACTATCGTTGGCGCTGCGACCTCCGTGCTCTGGGTGTGGTGCGTCCCATCAGAGCCGCGGTACGGGACCGGAAGGCCCAATCTCGGCGGTCCGTGCTGGAGGCTTGGTCAAGGCGCTTGGCCAACCCCAGCTGGGGTCTAAGGACCGTCGAGGCGATTCGCCCTGTCCTGAGGGACTGGGTGAGTCGTGGCGAGGGACGTCTCACCTTTCGTCTGGTGCAGGTGCTGACCGGGCATGGTTGCTTCGGGAAGTACCTGCACCGGATACAGGTCGAGCCGACGACGAGGTGCCATCATTGCACCAGCGACCTGGACACGGCAGAGCATACGCTCGCTGTCTGCCCCGCATGGGAGGAGCAGCGCCGTGTCCTGGTCGCACAAGTAGGGCAGGACTTGTCGTTGCCGGGCGTCGTGGCATCGATGCTCGACGACGACGAGTCCTGGAAAGCTATGCTCGACTTCTGCGAGTCCACCATCTCGCAGAAGGAGGCGGCGGGGCGGGAGAGGGAGAGCTCTTCCCTCCCCGACCAACCCCGTCGCCGCCGACGTCGAGCGGGGGGCCGACCTCGGGAGTTGTCCCGGGACCTGGCCCCCTAAGACTACCGGGTCCACCAACATCGGACCCGAGGGGTGCTGCGCTAGGCATCAGCGCGCACCCTCCGTGCCATCTGTACGGGGGATGGCAAGCCGTGCTCCCAGACCCGGGCTGGCCCTGGGCCGGCCTGGGCCGAGGGAGACCCAACACCACACGGCCCCATCTTGGCGGGCCTTAATTGGCCCGTCCACCGAGTGAGCCGGTGGTCGTTTCACCGACGGCTGCCGGTTCGACGTCCGGGGGTGACGGGGCGATACGTAAGCGACAATCGCGAACGCGTCCTGTCACCCCTACCACATCGGATGTCGAGCGTGAGAGGCGGGAGGTTTTGGTGCGGTTCGACACCCACATACCCCACTCGCGGGGCGAGTGGAAGTCCGGCGATTTCCTCCCGTCCAAAAAAAAAAAAAAAAAAAAAAAAAGAGGTACTCATCAGAACGCTTCATTAGAGCCTAAACACGATGAGGTTATCTTGTTTATTGACGGAGTTCCCATAGCTACCTTCCAGCTCCATCATCAGACTTTCACATTCGTTTTCCTATCTCTCAAGTTGGACCAGACTGCTCATGGTGTGCCAATTTAATTTATAGTCGGTTAAGTAGTTTAGGAGTCAATCGCGGACAGACATCTTAACAGGAAATTTAAACATATTGGATGTGGAAATTAATATGTAACTACTATGGGAACATAATGAACATATCTATAATGAAGAAGATCTTTGTCTTTCAATATTATAATGTAGGTGCTGAAGGCCTGTAAAATAATAACACAACATTTGGTAATAGGATGTAATACTTATATTTTTTTAAGTTATCTTTCATTTTTCATAGGTTCCATATTATATGGAGCTACATGGAGGTGTGAGGTTCATTGATGAGTTACCAAAAAACTCCAGAGGAAAAGTTCTACGTCGCGTTTTGCGTAATTTGGTTGAGCAGGAAGACTGACAAAAATTATAACAATAACTCAAACAATATTTATTTGTATGAAATATCCATATTTTAAGTTTTTCGATCTTTTTTAATATTAATTGTTCATTCCATATGCCGACATAAGTATAGAATTTTATTATTATTAAGTTATTGATTTACTGCATTGCTAGTATTTTCCGAACGATATTTTACTCCAAGTGTAGGTAATTAATTTTGTCCTTTTTAAAACAAGTTATTACAGGTAGTATTAAGATGATCTATACTACACTATTAACAAGTACAATATTGGATATTTTGCATGTTAACAATTTCTGAATTTATTAGATCCTATTGTTAATTCTCGAATACAATCTACTTGATAGTATGTATTGATATTGTAAGAGATAAATAAATAAGCTACCATTTCATAATTGTTTTATTTATTCAGTATAACACTAGTAATATAATGCTTCCATTTTATGGTTTTTAATATAACTGAATATATTAACGATGGTTCGTATCACGTAATTAAAAAAATAATCATTTTTCCTACCTTAAGAAATCCAAGGATCAATAAGAGAGCACTTCCCTTCCTAAAATAAAACAAAATCAAAAGTGGAACAACTCTTGACAACAAATGAAAGCATTGTTATTTTCTGTATATATCCCTTTGATGTTCAAATCCTACATTTTCGTTAACCTTTTCTATAATAATTGATACTTTTTAATTGTAACTGATTTTCCTCAACTTCGTCATTGTACAGGAAGCTATAATACATTACGTCTTAGTTTATAATATTCTTATCAAATTGTGTAACATTTAATAACAGAAAACAAACGGATCTTGCTGTATTTGAAGATATTAAAATAGATAAAGCGCAACAAAACGCAAAATGTGTCAATTGCCACTAGTTTAACATTTATATTTACGAATACCTTCGATAAGATGCAACATTATCAAGCAACAGGATTAAAGAGCCTTTGGATACTTTAGAGATTTTTTGATAAACTTTACATTTACGGTAAGCAATCACACATCATATTAAGCTCAGATCTAAAACTAGATAGACAGCTAATTTGGTTTCGCTGCACGCTTTATACGTATATATAGGTCTAGTTCGGCCTGTCTGTAAAAGGTAAGTTACTACTTGTAATATATAATACAATATGAACGCAATTGTTTAACATGAAAAATCAAGTATATTATGAGTAGATATTATAAGACAAGTAATATTTTGTACAGATTTCTACAATACCTTAAGAATAGGTTTAGGAAATCTATAGATGTAACATCAACAGTGGTAACATCTTTGGAAAAATACATACAAATTTTCGAGCACAAACATTATCATGGTTTTGTCAATTTCTAAACAAGTTACTTAAAACATTTACAGAACAAGTGCAGTTCTTATTATGTACATTACCTGTTATGATTATTTCAGCTATAAAAAAATAAAGAAATAAAATGACTTGGGATTTCAATTTTGTATCCGGTGATAGGAATGTTCAGGTTCCAGCCCATCTGAATTTTGGACAGTTCATGTTAAATTATATTCGACAGTGGGGTGACAAGATTGCTTTTGTGAGTATAGTTTTACCAAGTAAATGGTAATTTAGTGAATAAAAAAATGTAAATACAGTATTTAGTGAGATTTAGTATATATTCGCTAAAACGAATTATCATTATTAAAAAGATCAACTAGCCGAGTTAATTGATGAAAGTTTTTTGAAATATTTTTTTAAGGAATGTGCTGATGATGGATCAAAAATTACTTATAAAGAGCTTGTACAGTATATCGTAAACCTGTCATCATCTTTGACAAAAATAGGGATTGGAAGAGGAGACATCGTGGCACTTGGTTCGGAGAAATGTAATGAATTTGTTGCCACTTTGCTTGCGATTTCACTCACTGGGGCAACTTATACATCTTACGACTTGACGATTGGTAGAGGTAAGTATTGAATATGCTTTTTTTTATAACGTATGCGGTGTACGGTCTCCGTGGCAAGTATTTAAATGAGGTTTGAATTACGTTATGATACATTTTATTACAGACGGCTTTTCTAAATATTTTTCATCAAGGCAGAACGACTATCGGCTGTAGAAATTTGTTTGCTTTTATCTCTCTTGTTTACATTACGGTAATCGTAGTCTCAAAAAAACTAGTGATGTGTTACAATTACTATAATGTTATTTTTATTTTACGTTTGTCATTTGTAGTTTTTTATTTTTTACTATATGAAACAGTCTCTAATATAATTTTTTTTTCAGCCTCGCTGAAACATAAATTGAGTGTAGTGCAACCCAAATATTTTATTCACTCAAATGATTTCTGGTCAAGATACAGCGAAGTATTAAAAAGCTTTAACTTTATAGAAATATATTTTAATTTAGAACATAATAATGATGGTGTGCTTTCCATAAAAAGATTAGCTACAGAGTATGTAGATATAGATCTGTTTGAGCCGACCCCAGTTCAAGGGCAAATAGATACAGCAGCTATACTATACTCGTCGGGTACTACAGGAATGCCGAAAGGAGTACAGTTGTCACATCTGAACTGCATCCTTAATAGTAAACCTTCTAAGTATGTATTTGTATGTTTTTATCAGTATTAGTTACCTATATATCGTATTATTCATGATCGTTGAGTAATATTTACTTATCTATAAACTATTCTTTTGTTTCATATGGTTAATGTTGTATTTTACGATCGTTTGCTAGCACTACAGTAACGACTTCCTTAATTATTCCTCAACTAATAAACACTTAAATTCTTTAAATATAGGTTTTATTATTAAGTTTACTAATTACCAATCTTTTATTGTTATTTTATCCATGTAAAAGTAATTATTATTTTTTAATTTTGATAAATTCTATTTCAGTGTCCTTATTTTTTTTTGCCTCACACGTTCTCGTTGATTTGACTAGGCTCATTAAATTTAACGGAACATAAAATGCTCTTAAATATAAATTTCTGCAAAATCTTAGTTTCAGCTACGAATCTCTACATACAGTTTTTATGTTTGGAGAATGGTATCATAATTATGATACATTTATGACTTACAAGTTTCTAATAAAGGGAAAGAAAATTGTGTACATACAAAATCCCACACCCGTAGCCTTTCTAAAAATCGTTGACCTTTTCAAGGTAAGATAAGATGAATGCGAATTATTTCTAAATCTGAATTAACTTGTTCATAATGAATATATTTTTGTACCATTTCAGATTGATGTCGGATTTGTTGTGCCCTCCTACGTTAGCGATATTCTTAAAATGGATGATTTAAAAATGTATAATTTAGATTCTTTAAAAATTATTTATACTCGAGGATGTCCGCTTCATGTAAAAGGAATGGATGCAATCAAAGCCAAGTAAGAAATTAATTCATTGATGTTACATTATACCTGAATATTTTTGAGCTATTAAGAAAGCATGTTTAATATTTATAGGTTACCGAATCTGAAATGTTTAATGCAGGGATATGGAATGACAGAAGCAGGCGAGTTGACTTCAGAATGTTGGGGTGACAAAGGTTTTAAGCCCGGTAGTGTCGGTAAAGCTAGTCCGGGAATAATATTTAAGGTTGGTAGTAGGAACATAGAACAATGTAGATTAGCTAAGGTAAAATTATGACTAATTTTGATTCAATCATTAAAATAAATAATACTTTCGCGATGTCTTTTAATTATTTCATTGATATTTTTGGCAACTTTTTTCTCCTAGGTTGTAGACCAAGAAACTCGTCAAATACTCGGTCCGAATCAACACGGAGAAATTTTCATCAAAGGACCGGTATTAATGAAGGGCTACTTAGGAATTGACCCAACGAGCTACCTGGATGAGGACGGATTTTTCAAAACAGGCGACTTAGGATATTACGATGAAGATAAATATTTTTACATTGTGGATAGAATAAAAGAAATTATATCATATAAAGGAGATAAGGTAAGAACTAAGTAGTCAACAACTGTAAATTTTTTGTGACGTATTGTGTAGATGTTGGCCGATTCTCATACATACCGGATAAACACAAAAAAATTCATCAAAATCGGTCAAGCCGTTTCGAAGGAGTATGGCAACGAAAACTGTGACACGAGAATTTTATTTATTAGATTATGTTATACTAATTACCAGCTCAATTACATATTTACAGGTTCCTCCAATAGAATTAGAGTCAGTTATTTTGTTACAACCTGCAGTCAAAGAAGTGAGTGTGGTCGGAAAACCTCATCCCGATTTTGATGAGCTGCCAACAGCGTTTGTAGTAAAGCGACCAGGATTTCATGTTTCAGAACAGGAAATAATTGACTTTGTTGTTGGAGAAGTATGAACATAATGCACAATTAACTTTTCAATACATAAATTATAAATTAATTATAATAAGATGAACTACATTAAATTATATTTTTTTAAGGTTCCAACTTTTATGGAATTAACTGGTGGAGTGCGATTTATAAATGAATTACCAAAAAATCCTAGAGGTAAAGTATTGAGAAGAACTCTTCGTGAAATACTTGCACAAGAATAACTATTTCTACTTAATTTCATTAAATCCCTCAAATTATGGAAATAAATTAGTTTTCTTAATAAACAAACATATGAAATTAGCGTTTTATAAGATGTGTTATTTTATTTAAGTATTAGAGTACTATAACTATTTTAACTCATTACCACCCACTACTGATCTCGGGTCGGATCAATTAAAAATTATAACTGTGACAATATTTTTTAAAAACTTACAACAATATCAAAGAAATAGTATCAACTACGAGTATACCACAAATAAAACTACAAAAAGAACGTTCGAGAACAATGTCATTTTCGTTGAGGCTTTTACAAAAATGAAACTCTTTTACCATTTAAATTGACTGGTTCCACCTCGGGGTAATTTAGCTTGTAGATTCTTCCCCGGAATGGTCTCTGTGGACTGTAATAGCTTTCTTTAAAGAAAATCGAGTTAAGCAGGCGTGATTGACTTAATTGTGGAAGAGCCTTATCCCCCAAGATTAAAGAATCGCACCGCAGCCTTCCTTATCTGAATAGATTACTTTACGTGTCATTTCGTGGATCTCTATTTGTATTTGGTGTACTTATTTAAGCTTTACACTTTCTGATTTTACTTTCTGATTCTACAATATTATGAAATAATGATAAATCGAACTTTAAAATACTGATTCATATTATGTTACGAAATAGTTTGGTTACTCAATATTACCTACAATATTCCAGAGATCGATCTATACTGAACGTAGGTTATATATACAAAATAATCTGCACGAATATGCACGTTTCGTGTAATTTGCACGTATCCGATTGGAAGCAATTTAATCGCGGCAGAATTTTTAAATGAAATCAGGGTAAAGTCTTCATTAGTGGCTGCCACTTGGAGAATTGAATCGTTTAATCGTAGCAAGGCAGAATAAGCGAGAACACATTGGCGGGGTGCCCGTAATTACGTCGTAGTACCTTTGATACCGTGTGGAAATAGAGCAATTAAGTCCCTTGAGCCTCGAGTGTTTGCTTTGATTTTTTATTGCCTGACCCATTGTGTGCACTTGGTTTTAAAATTAGCACACAATATTTTATTGGCACATTAAGACCATTGCTTACCTATTGATTGGAAATATAAACATTATTTATTTTCATTATCTTTTGTAACTTTATTCACTTGCTTTAAAATCATCAAAAAATTAAATACTATACTATAAACAAAGGCGATACTGCAAATAAAAATGTGCACAATAACCAAATAAAAACCGAAATAAGCCCTTTGTATTGTCATTTTATGTTATTTTATCTTTTTATTTTCAACCTCGCACCGAAGCACCGGTAAACGTCTTTTTCCCCCAGAAATTCCGGAAGGCCTCGTTATTAATGCATTGTCCGCAATCCCGAAATTTGCACCGAACAACACTTTTTGAATGGAACCGCAGGACCCAACTTTACAAAACAAAGTAACGATTAAACTTTTTAAATGAACAATTCATTATGTTTTGTAATTAGGCGGCAGCTTCGTATTTTAATTCTTAACAGACTTAACAATACAAAACAAAAATTATTTTTTGTAATCATTCGAAAGTTCGTTAATGAGTAGGTACCAAAATTGTTTCTATTTTAGCAATTTAAAGATTTCATGATGAGACTTTTGTATCACAAATATCGATCAACACTTACAGCACAAAATCACATCCTGGAACAGTAAAGACAAGTATAAAATACACCACCTTCCTTGAATCATCTTGTCTATTAGCATTAACGGAAGAACAAAACCATTGCTAGTCATCAGTGTTACTGTTTAATTAACTAAGTACCTACTAAACGTGTTTGGATGGTCATCGTACCCCACAGTCCGACGTCTGAATAAGTAAATGTAATAAAATAAATCCGCAAATCCCCCATAACACCTCGGATTTAACATGGCTTACAGACGCTTACAAAGGTTGCAAAACGCCCTTCTTATTGTCATAAGAGACAAGATATCAAACCAGATGTAGGTGTTATGCGGAAAACATTTCGTAAAGTGTATGAAATTCCAACCTACGGATTAATAAAACGTAATAGGTACTTTCTCGTATGAAGACATGAATATACGGAAGTGAAGAGATATTATTAAATAGCTGGTGGTATTTGAAACGAACGTGTAACTATCCGGTTTGACAAATGCTGGTATTATTAGACAATAATATGTGTACCTAGCTCTGGTAATAGGTACATAGATTTATTGATTTGCCTGATATAAATAAGAAGATTATAATTTAACCCTTAAATGGACGATTTTTGTGTTACGTTTTAAAAAAATATATTTGTGTAATAGACATGTATTACTGTACTGTCTAGGAAAAAATGAGTACAAAAATCTAGACATGAATTTACTATACTTAAAAAAAAATAGTACAAAATTCGTTCAGAAATAAGAACTAGTTGTCAAAATTAACAAAATATTTAAAGAAGGTTAATTTTATCTGTGATGTTTAGTATGTTGTTTAAAAACAACATTCTCCATTTAAGGGTTAAAAAAATATATATTTGACTAGGTAGGTACCACTTATTACTTTATTTGCGTATATACGTATCGTACGTATATCTATCAACAATTAAGGTCAAATATAGGTACTAGTAAATTTCTCATACGCTGGTATCTGAGCAAGATTCGTATTATAATATAAAAATAAATAAAATCAAAACGTTGTCATGCAAATATTATAAATTTCAAACTTATATTACTTTTAAATGATATTAAAACATAAATCACAAAGTGTACTTCTATTACGTTTTATCATACTTTGGAATATAATAATTATTCGCTCGATGCAGTATAACGATGGCTTTGAAAGGTTATGTGCTCATTGATGATGCAGCCTCCGAGCCATAATGTGAGATCATGTTTAATGAACCGTGCACTATATTCTCAATATTAGTGTTTCATTGTATAGAACTTTACTACTTAAATATTCTTCAATGTTTATGAACTCCTACGTTTAACAAATAGTAAAGTGTGTGTAGGTTTAAAATGTTGACTTATTTTACGTATTGAAATGTTTCACCTCAGTTTCTTCGGAGATCTGTTTTTTGAGTTTATTTCAAACAGTCGCATCAAAAACTTTTAAATGTTTTCTCTTGTTTTTAGCGTTATTTTTATTTTACAATATTTATTTAAATGTTAAAAACTCTCAAATATCCTATAATTTTTGCATCGTGTATGAAATAACATTACACTAAAA
The DNA here is from genome assembly GCA_030269945.2 of Trilocha varians. Classification (NCBI taxonomy): domain Eukaryota; kingdom Metazoa; phylum Arthropoda; class Insecta; order Lepidoptera; family Bombycidae; genus Trilocha; species Trilocha varians. The sequence goes on from AP028259.1 coordinate 5,706,937, forward strand.
CTAACACCGGTAGGTAATTATATTGGTAAAGTAAATGCACGGTATCATGACTCAAACATATCAGCGAAAAAATGAGATCAAAAATATTCGATAGAACCTTGTCGTTTCTACTGGTAAGAAAAAGATGAAATTATGTTTTATATGTTCAGACGCTGGAAACATAACACGATGTTCACAGATCATTGACCAGCGATGATCGATTAGCACTAGGAAACTTTAACTGTGGGATAAAGTTTGCCGGTTCCTTGATATATTAAGCCGTACTCATACGTTACCTAATAAATTTTATATTATCAGATCTTATCTACGAGATAACAACATTACTGAACCTTTTTAGGAACAGCGGTTTAGAATATTTTATTATCTCTTCATCCTCTTTAAGTGACTAAGGTAAAATATGTTAGTTTTAATGTTTTAATGCGATGTGCGAACGGCAATCCTATTGCAGGTATTTTAGACTTCTCTCTTAATAAGGTGGTACCTAAGCCATATAAGTTCTTATAATATAATTTTAAATGTTAGTAGATAATTATCTACTATCTTGTACCATATTTCAATGTTCACCTTATATTATTGACAAAGTATATTTCATTTAAGTTCGTGAGATTCAGCTTAACCAACCTCCTAAGAAAGTTAGGAACGAAAGACTTCGCCAAGATAAGTCATCCATCAAATAGTTCCCGTCTTGTTAAAATAACGAGGTTTTATTAAACCAAGCAGGTCCGTTTCCTTGCGAAATATTAAAATATTATGCAAGTTTAAGACGAAAGAAAGAATATTTTTCATGGAAATGTGGTGAGAGTCTCGGAAAATATAATTAAGGACTATTAATAAAACTATGAAGTTTAAGCCCTGGTTTAACTTATCTATTTATTACTGACGATGAAAATTGGATAAAGAATAAAAATATACAATTTTCAACTTAATAATTTCTGATTTATTTATGTCGCTACTTCATCAATATTTTTTTATAAAATTATGAATACGTTACGTTACATTTTACCGAACGGTAACAGTATGGTTACGAGCATATAGCACAAGATACAAAAAGAGATGTAGGCATCTATTCATTCAAACGATGGTAAAGCAAAGCATGATTTTCATTTATTAGCCTTACCCTGGTCATTCTCTTAGTGAATCTCAACGGGATCGAGCTGATATTTTGACACTGTCCATTGTGTATTTATAGACGAGGGTCCGTGATTTATGGTCGGGCAACGCGACTTACGGCGGGTGTACTGTCAGCTGAGCTTAATGGCCTAGTTGTTTAAGGATTTCTATGAAAAATAAAACAATATGGACTATAAGGAGCCATCAAAAAGTTTACTTACTCAATTATTCTCCATTAGTTATAGAAAAAAAACTCAATTTACAAAATACTATATGCTTAAACTGTATAAAAAAACGTAAAGATATGATGGAACAACGATTTCATTTTTCTAAAATACTTTAATTCGATCTAGACCGTATTTACGTAGATCGTAGAAAATAATGTAAGGTAAGGTGACCGCAAAGACCGCTAGTCCCAAGAAGGGTGGGCTATTCTACAACTAGCATGTAGTTTCATCTCGTCACTAATTAATTGGATTACACATCCTCTCCCATTATACGAGATGAGAGCTATTTAGCGAATGGACCCGACAATTTTATACGAAGCAGGCCGTACATTCTGTTCCTAAGTTTATATCAGCTAATATCGGAACAAACTTCAAACTTGCACGAATAAATTTCACCATTATCTCTCCATCATAAACACCTTGGAAATATTCCCCAGACGTGGTGGAGACCCTTGGAACGAGCGCAATATTAAGTCCATTATTTCATTCAGTGTAATGGTGTGGCAGTGAAATAGGGCAAAGGACGTATAAACGCGGACCCTGGAAATGAAGACGCCGTTTGTTCATAACCAGCTCGTTAATTCTATTATTACAAGTCAGAGGAGCGAACAGACCGGTAACAGATGTGCCACTTCACTCGTGAATCTGCACGACTGAAGATTTTTAAAGGATTTCAGCGTCGTTAAATTTTTTCAGTGGCTCAATTAGAGATAACAGTTTGAATCTTGCAGTTTTAAAGAAAAATGTTGAAAAGAGAAAATTGTCTGAATTCTAAATTAAAATAAGACCCTTCCGGCATTTCAACAGAATTTTATCTCTCATTACTTATGTTGTTAATTTTTTTTATGTGAAAATAGTAAAACATTAAATTTGTAGTGTATTTAATTTTGTTGTATTTTTACTATACGGCGTTGTATGAAAGAATAATTAAGAATATTTTATGAGTCTTTAAGATCATAAAAACGATACAGAAACAGGGCACAATAGTAGATGAATTACCAAAGATTTTAATGTGAAGAGATTTTCTAAGTTTACTACTTACACAGGCCTAGTTCTCAACTACCTTTAAAACGCAACACTACAACATAAATCTAAACATTATCTAAATTCCAAACACTTTACATGCAACAAAATTCATCGCTGGAATTTTTTAACGAAACTATAAATACGATCGCGTGAACAGTAACAATATAAACGGTGGCACTTTACCGTCATTCCGTATCTTCATCGTGAACGTTAGAACTAAACGGTGGCATCCATCACAGCGCCGGTGTTATACTGTGAATTCACAGTTTTTCATTAAACTACCCAAACTTTCAAGTCCCTTATTAATTAAGAAGAAACTGCTATGAATATACGAACAAAAAAAACTTTGAAAGTAAAAGCGTAAAAGAAAAAAAACTGATATTTTTTCTTCAGGCAAACACTGTTCCTCGCAATTATTTTAAGTACTTTTAAGTACTTGAGCGAAAAATTATTTAGATTAATGACTTAATAATATGAACTAAAATTTCCTGTGCTCAAGAATCAGTTACACATTGAACACAAAATACCAAAACCAAGATAATACTTTCGACGTAATACTTAATGCAAAACTTCTTAACCAACTATATATATAATACGTCTTATAATACTTGAACAACCAACTATTTTTATGATCCCAAAACAACTGATAATAATAAATCAAATGTAATTACACGCAAGGCTTTATTACCTAGATGTTTTTTTTTACTTTGTCATTTTGCAATAACAGAAAATATACTGCATACAATGAAAAATATTTCAAATAGGTACTACACCTACCATGCCGACGCTCAAATTTTGTATCAATTTAGTGGTTCAATATTACTGGGTAGTCAACAATTGAGTGAGCAGAGTGAGTGATGGGCTGCGTAGGCGATAACATCAGGGCTAATTGTTTGACAAAAGACCAGTTCGGCCCCGCGCTGTAATTATAGGACTACACTGTACTTGTACTTAATTTATCAAGTTTTTTGTAGTAATGTGGGAGATTTTATTTACATTCTCGTTACCTTTTTATTACATCGTATCGTACATTACACGAGTAATATTTTTACAGAAGAACCTGAACTTCTACTTCAACCGCTTACGCTTTAATAAAAACTTAATTAACTCAATAACAGCTGGTCAGATTTTGTTCAGACTTCAGATGACTGAATAAAGTTGAAATTAAAATTAAGTTCCTGTGAATAATTATATGTGTGACTAGTAAAAAATCGGGTGGGTTGCCCATAAAAATGGTTGCAATATAGCAAAAGAAAGATTTGTTTCAAAAATACCTACACTAAATGTTTTTCAAACACATCATTGTTTTTTCCAATACCTTCATAATGTAACAATTTCTATACGTGTCACAAGTCACGTTATGATAACAAAACTCTTCGAGTAGTTAAATCGAAACGATGTTTATCGATTTTACTGTCCATAAACTTTTCCTTCGCGATAATATTATGTATGTGAACGAATATAAATTACTTTGTTCTAGTTACGAGTACCTACTTTTCATGATTGTTGTGAGGCTATGTTTATTTATAAAATTTTGTTTCTGTACAATGTCATTGCTTTTGGAATATATTTAAAATATGAAGTAGGTACGTTTTGTTAGGAACTACATTCGTCCACATTGTTGCATTTCATCACACATTTTTAGTGTAACAGAACCTTTTAAAAATAGGTAGGTATAGAGTTTTTAAAAGACATCCAATATATTTAATAATATTTTATAATAGGTAATAATGTCAAACAAACTAACAAAGCCACTTTTGCCTTTATTGTATAAGTTCTGATATTAGTTTTAGAATTATCAACGAAGATACTTGTATGATACTTGTCTTTGTCTGGCATAATTAAGGACTCACACATGAAAAAACTTAAACTACATAAAAGTCGTCCAAAACTTTATGTTACATAATAGTTATGTGATTTAATTATATGTTGATCTTTGTTATTCATTCATAATATCGGATAAAGTTGCTGCTCCGAAGAATTAAACTTTACCAAATTTTAACAAAACTTTTCATGTTATCAAATTTATAGATGGGGTTGATTTTATGATTTTACGAGGTTTCACAGTCACTTAGCAAGACATAAATCCTTAAAGATGAGGGTTGGCTGCAACAACAATATCTGGATGAGCCAATTAATTTCGATCTAGGGGTCTGCCCTTAATCTGATGGTCACTCGCTCCCAAAACTTGTAATTGAATTTCAGTTTAGGAATATTCAGTAAGTTCGTACTTCTAACTTTACATAATTGATGTCTGTCTTATAGAACAATGATGTTACGATAGATATTAACAATTACGATCATGTTATTTAGTTTTACTAGTTAGGTTTCTCTAGTTACTCGTTAATATGATGTCACTACACATTTCTACATACATCTACATTTATAGCTTTCGTGATTATTTTTTTTTGTTTGCTTCATAATAATCATAATTCCCAAATGCATTATTTTCACTGTTATCTTTTTGTTTAACTGGTCGGATACACATCGCATCTAAAATTTATCGGTCCCTGAATATGACTGTCAATACTTAAAAAAAATATAATATATTTAAGATCCATTGTGCAAAAATACTACATTAATTAATTTTAAATCTATGCAAGATTTGTGTTTCGTTTTGAAGTCCATTTCACGATTCACAGGAGGTACGGATTTATACAACGGATAGTGCATAATAGAACATTCTAGAACTATTTTAATAGTTTCCGTCGCACTATTTATGGTACTTGTAGGCATGTTTCGGACTAAATGTCCCAAATGATTAAGGGTCGAGTTAAATTAGACGAAACGAATACTTTTGTTGGTCACGTCTATCGTTTATGCGAAATCGATTCGAACGTTTTATGCGACGTTTCCGACGAATTTAATAGCTCCAGAGATGACTGGACGAAGAGCAATAAACTCGAATAAGTATTCTTACACATTGACCGATAAAATTTTATTTTCGAACTATCAGTAGAAGACGGTAACTAGGTATAATTCGTAGATATCATGCGATATTATAGATATTTCATTGAAATATATTTTCAAACCGCATGAATCGATTTATATCTCCACATTTAAGTACGGCCACTTAACGTAATTAACAAGAAATTGATTATGATATTATGATTTTTTCATAAAATTTATCTTTCTATTCTCTAATTTTGCTCCTATTTTACAAATGCAAAAAAGTTAATTTTGTATTAACTTTTATACCTACTTAGTAGTTTAAACCAAATCTATCTAGAATAAGGAGCTAGGTATCCTACTTTATTCGGCTGGAAGCAATAACTTCCTGTTCTTTTCCTGAAGTTATAATTTTCTACCAGACACAAAACAAACTCTTAAAAGTACGTAAAATCAGTTTTATAATCAGTGACACAAGTAACATGCTAGTCGTGGTAATCCGTTTCAACAGTGTCCAGATTTCTCGTAACGATATAGTCCCCCAAATAAGTCGTGAGTTATATTTCAATCCATTAATAGGATATCGGGTATTGGCCCACCTCTCACTCCCACCACTGTAACTCCTGTGTAGCCAGGATCCACAGCGGTGACCATCGTAATGACTCTGAGCAGTGAAGCCCAGGAAAACCCGAGGGAAAGCTAACTTGTCTTGGACCCCGCAACGAATTTAATCAGAAGATGATAGAAGGAGTAGGAAAAACATGAGTTTTGACTTCCCTTCTCGCAAAAGCGGGAGACAATAAAATAAAATTGAAGATGCATTACGCCAGAATTGAGAAAAGCACCACGGACATTTTATTAAATTTATTGGACCTATGCGGTGAGCTGTTGTACTATTTAGGATGCCAATAATAGGTATGGCAAAAACGTTTGAATGCACGGAAATTTGCGCTGGATGCTACAAGATCCGTGTAATAAACGACTCTAGACGCTACTTGTAAGGAATTTAACATAGTGACGCGTTCCATATGCCATAGATTGCACTCCCAGAGGATGTGATGGGCTGTCTGTTCATACTTTTGTTGATCAGTTGAACAGTCGCAAAGCGGTGAATCTACCAATTTAAAAGAAAATAACTTTTGTTTAAAATTGCCATGTCCCGTTAGGAACTGCGAAACGCAATGATCTATTTCGATCCATTTCATTTTTAACCTTTCACGGATACAAGGAAAGAATTTATAGAGATGACGGCCCTTAATTGAGCTATCCCAGCGTGTTTGCCATTCCGTTATTAAATCGTTGCAAACGTCATCGAGTGAATTATATAGTCGTTGTATTTTGAGTTGATCACGCGGTAGTAGAAATTGACACGCTTCATCTTTATTCACATTATAAAACATTGATGCGCGACGTTGGATTTCTAAATCTACGGGGAGCACACCCGCCATCACGGGAAGTGCTTCCGTACTGACCGTCCTATAAGCCTTGCATAAAAATATCAATGCCAAACGTTGACTTTGAAGTAATTTTCTTCGAGCAGCGCCAATAGTAGACCTGTCGGCCCATACTGGAGCGCCGTAGCAAATACAGCCTAGGTAGGTAGCTGTATAGATCGTTTTCAAAACATTAAAAGTAAGGCCCCACGTAGCAGTCGATATTCTCGTCAAAGCATAAAAGTTACGTTTCGCTTTATCGCCTATCTGTTGAATGTGTTCAATAAAGGTGAATTTTTTTTCCAAAATCATTCCGAGATAACATACGGAGTTTTTCGATTTAATGTTTACACCATGGAACTTTATACGCGGCGGTGCTACCAAGTCACCCTTTAAGAGTAGTTGGAAAGTTTTATGCGGAGCGAAAGCGAGACGATTTCGACTACCCCATTCCGATATTAATTCAATAGCAGTCCTTCCTTTATGTTCGATTTCGGACCGTGAGTTTGCTTCGATTAACAAAAGACCGTCATCCGCGTAACCCGTAATGGAACATCCCGCCGGGAGAGGCAGCGCGAGGAAATCATCGAACCCTAGATTCCACAAATACGGTGACAAGACGGAGCCTTGCGGACATCCCAAATTCAAAGCCTTTGAGCACGCATGGTGGCCAAGCTTCAACGTAATTGTTCCATTGCTAAGGTAAGAGTATATGATAGAATATATGTTTTTATAGCAACCTCTTAGTTTAAGTTTAAGAAGAAGCATTGGCCACCAAGCGTTATCAAACGCTCCGGATATATCTAAGAATATGCCGAGAACATACTTCGCTGTTGAAGACTGAACTATTTTTCTAACCGACATTACTGCATTGATTGTAGATTTGCCGCTTGTGAAGCCGAATTGGTTTGGGTTAAATTTTAAGCCTTCCCGAAGCAACCTAGGCACGATCAACCGTTCTAGCACTTTTCCTAGCGATGGCAATAATGTTACCGGTCTATATGATTTTGGATCGTCAGGAGGTTTATCACCGCTTTTTGGTATTAATTTTATAAAACCTTTACGCCAAATTTTAGGAAAAACTCCTTCGTGTATGCAGCGTTGATATACATACAGGATAGAACTAGATGACATTTTACACGCTTCTTTTATCATTTTATTTGATATTTTATCTTGGCCTGATGCTTTATTAATGGATAATGATTTAATAACTTCAGTGAATTCAAAAAGGTTAGGTAAATCCGAGTCGCTAGTAACCGGTAGTTCCGTCACACGTTGTCTAATCTGTAAGTGATATTCGTTGTCATCGCTAATATTATCGTCCGGAAGAAGAACATTTAACAAAGTTTCCGTTGTCTCTTCTATACCCGTTGTGTGTGTATCGTTTATTTTTATGTTAGAAATGTAAGCCATTGTTACAGGTTTATTAGCTTTAAATTCATGATACAAGGGAGACCAAGGACCCTCTCGTTCTAGATTATTTACTATTTGACGGAGTAAGTTCGATTGTGCTTGAATAACCGCAGCTCGATAACGGGACCTGGCACATCTTAGTGTTAAGCGCGCATCCTCCATTCGTTCATCAGAGATAACAGACTTTTTTAACTTATTTACTTTACGTCTAGCGCGACGAAATTTCCGGCGTAAATCTACTAGTAAACCAGACCACCAATCACATCTGCGAGCCCTGAGAGTCGCAGATCGGCCCAAAGCAACATCAGCACAGTACATGAACGTGTCATTCATAACTTCTGCACATTCTGAAGCTGAGATATTATCGCGAACAAACTCTTTACTGTGAGCAGCAAATAAAGATGTAAAATACTGCCAATCAGCTTTTCTGGTGTTGTATGTATAGTCGTAACTACGCGCGGACGGATCGTGTTTCATACCAGCAGCAAACTCGTATATAATCAAACGGTGGTCGCTACAAGACGCGTCCAGGAGAACGCGCCATTCGTTTAAAAGTACGTCTGCACTTGATAGCGTGACGTCAATAAAAGATTCGCCCATTGGGCCACAAAAAGTTGGTGGTGCTTCGGGGGTATTGTGAATTGTTAAATTCATTTCAGCAATGAAATCTTCTACAGCATTACGTCTTTCAGCGTCAGCGGCGCGCTGTTTACCAAACCACAGAGGTGATGAGGCATTGACATCAGCACCAATGACAACCTTCTGACCTGCAAGCGCTCTCAGAACTGAGCGGAGGTGATTCAAATGAGGAGATACAGGGTCAGAGAATTGAAAGTAACAGCTCACAACAAATAAGTTGAAGGTAGAAGTTGAGACCTCCGCCACCGCACAGTGAGACCACGATATATTATGCATATATGTTACTGTGTATTTATTATTTGCGACATATATACCAGCTCGCGCTTTGTTATCAAATTGCACTACTTTACTGCGTAAGCCAGCCCGTTGATATTGTTCTTGTATTAATACTATATCTATTTTGTATTCTATTACCAGGTTATCTAATTCCGATGTAGCTGATTTATCGTTATGGAGATTTAATTGGCCTATGATAAGTTTATCCATAATTTGTATTTAATATGAGTTGCTCTAGTTTGGATTTTAGTGAAGGACACTCAGTGGAACCGGTAGGATGATCACACGGTTTTTTAAAACGTTTGCAAGAAGCACAAACAGGAGGAGAGTCTTTCTGTTTGCAGTCCTTGATCTCATGTGGACCAGCACAGTGCTCACAGCAAGGTGTTTTTTCGTGGCAATATTTGGCAATATGCCCATATTGCTGGCATTTTAAGCAACGTACCACTTCGATGTCATCTACAAACCGACATGTTGCCCAATCGATGAAAAGTTTTTCCTTCGTATTTACGAGATGATTTCTAATGGTGTGATCAAGTTCAATACCTATCCATTTCCTATTGTTGTTAAGAACGCGGCGACGAACTATTCTTGTCGATTGAATAAAGTCGTCTTCTTTGACTTTTATTTCGTCTTTAATATTTTGACGATATAACGCAACTAAGAACGCGTTGTCTTCCATTGAACCGGGAACGTCTTTAACTAGGAGGCGAGGCCTGCGTCCGCGAGGTTTTTCTAAGCGCAATCCCGCGTTTTTAATAGCGTCGACTGATTGTAATTTTTTAAGCTGGTTTTCATTGCTCACACGAAGAACTACACCTGCCTTCGCGGTTTTTTTAACTCCTACTATTTGAAATCCGTCGTCAGTGGGGTTTATTGCTTTCATTAGTGCATTTTTAGTAGCCGAAGAAGTTTGTAATTCTACTGCACGTTCCTGAGACGGATAAGCTATAACACACGGAAGAGGGGCGCGAGTTTCAACAAATGGGACCGATTTCGCTAATTTTAATTTGCAAGTATCTGCGTACGACTTTGGTTTCTCGTTTAAATTTACGGGTACGGGTTGCCTGGCGCACTGGGCCAAATTACGCTCTGCATTGGCAAGTTTCGTTTCGACCGTTGAAGAACGAATCGCGAGCAACGACACAATAGCTGTTACTTTTTGTGTCATATCCATAATGGACGCTTTATTCGCAGCAATAATCCGAGTGCCTTGATCGTTGACTATTTCATTTATTTTTGATAAGAACGTTGACGCCTCCTGGACTAGGTCGTAATAGTCGCACGTAGAATCATCGTTTAAGTCGAGAGTTCTTATAATATTTTCATCAGAAATAGTTCGCGGTATACGCTTTTCGTTCGAAAATACAAACGGTGAAGACGTATCTTTATAACTACGCTTATTACTTGGTGAGCGCGGTGTAGTACTAGACTTCTTAAAAGGATCCGGCGGGTCAACATTTTTGCTCGACATTATGCTAAAGGTGCGAACAAAACGTAAAACAAAGCTTATACGACGTACTTCGTTCAATAAAAACGCGCTTCGGAATACCCGACACAAAAAAAATGTTAAAAGACTTACCGAGTGATCGATGTTTTACAAAAAATTATAGAAAACACAAAAAACAAACCAGAGAAACTCACTAAATCAAAGGTTTATGATAATAATATCCTATTGAAATACTTTTTACCACAAAACAATTGCACTAAACACTATTTATCAATTTTTAAAAACCCGAGCGTAACAAAGTAAACTGTCAGCTGTGCGGCGCGCGGGGGAAGTCAATAATAGGATAGACTCATAAATTATTCAATAAGTTGTAACAGGTAAGTGGCATTTGCGCGTTACGGTCGCCCTGAGAGCCGGAGAAATCCGCTTCCACCACTCACGGGGGTGAATCTCATAGCAATTTTATTTCACCAAATTAATTTTTGATTCGCACGTTACTTTAAGAAATCACTGCACACGCGACAGTAGTATCCTCTCTCCAGAGCGGTTGCACGATAGTGTTTTGTTTTGAACTTCGTCTTTAAGGTCTTCTTTTGTAGGAAATATTAGGTGTATTTGATTTTATGAGTATTTTAAGTAAAATATATAAGCATACTTAACTAAAGTAACTTTGTTTTTTAATATTTATTATATACCTAGTGGGTATATTGTCTGGACTAATTTTAAGTAGATTAGTATCTACTTCACTATTACTCATTAATTACTTCAATCACAGCCTGTTAATAAAGTTTATAAAGCTATTTCAATTTTAATGTACCACATTAAATTGTTCTATAGATACCATAAATCTTTATCGCCAGTCCCAAGTTCGCTAACTAATCACTATAATAGACTATTAACATAAACAGTATAGTGCCGAACGTAGACATTGTGTCTCTAAGGAACGTCTCGTATAAGAGAGTTTCGGAGATAGATATGCGCATAATTTATGGACAATCTCATAGTTGTGTCCAATCTTATATAACTTGACAAATATATGAATAATGAAAAAAATAATCTCATTTGAAAAGTGAAGGTCAAAAGTGATATTTTAAGTTAAAAAGACTGCTTTGAAAGCTCGGTTAAACTTATTCATATAAAAAATATTATTTAAACTAACATTTCTGACAATAAAAATTACCTTTATACTAACCTACGTTTAACTTAAGTTTGTAAATTATAAAAATGTAAAATCGCATTGATTCTTTACATTGATTGGTAAAGTTATTACGGAATTAGACGCTATCTCTATTGTAATTCAACTTAGTTGGGATTATCCGAGCGCCGATATGTAATTTAGTGGAAAAGGTTGCGACCCCGCTAGTTTGTATTACCCCGACAGTGATATAGGGTATTAAGTTCCCTTCCCTGTCTCCCTTAACGAGTAAACAAGACAGAACCTTTCTGCGTATCGCCCTAACAAAGGTTAATAATTTAAGAGACTAAGCGGGAGATGCTTCTCGCCTATTTTCCACTTAAACTAAAATTGTTTTGTTTCCATCAACACTGCAATGCTTATGAATTATTTATAGTGAATGAGTAATAACAAACACGACTTCGTCTCAAAAGTTGTCACATTATGTGTATTATAACAGCATTTACGAAATTAGATATTCTCTGGAGACTAGGGAACATCAGTATCACTTACGAATTTAGTTAACAAATAAAAGCAGTTAAGTGCTAATCGCGCCACTTGCAGTGTAGTGTTCCGTTGGTGCTCATAGTCACACAATTTCACCCGTTTTAATTAAGTTAGTAGAGCCCAATTATATTGTATTTTCGACTAAACAACTTTATATGTACCTAAAGACACTTTTTATACATACGTATACATTTAGTAATTACATATAAGTTATTTTTTGTATGTAGGTAATAGATCGGCTATTGTAATATTACCAAAAAATACTGTAATTAGGTACATTTGGCTATAGATAAAAGTACTTTTTTTAAATTGCACAAATAAATGTACCTATCAAATATAAACATATTTTTTTTACATTGCGCTTAGATCTAGAGTATTGTTAACGAAGCGTAAGCCGATTTGTAAATTCGATAAGTTACGTGAAAGAGCGCATATACGTTCCAAATAAATCCCGGTTTGATCCTATTAACGCACGGCTAACAGGCGAGATCTGGTGACGGCGTTACTGGCTGATCCTCACGTGGACCCGACGAAGGATTTACCTCATTCACCTCTTACAAATCTTTATTTAAATTAAATTTAAACACACATTCTTCGTCAATAACCAGTAAATTACAGTTGTTATCGTAGGCGCTGTGCAATTTTGAATTACTATTGAAGTAGGTACCACTATTAGAGGAATAAAATCTCATTTAAGAATTTCAAAAGAAATAACAATCACAACAGTATCACTATTATTTTTATAAACATAAAAAGTCATCCCTCTACACAAAGGGCTTGAATTCGTTAGTCTCTTTGAGAGATGATAAAATATTTAGAAAAAAAGTATATATAATGTTAGTTGTCTTCGTATGATTATAATATACGCATTGTTTGGCTGCATTGGATGCAAATCTCGATATGTTTTCGTTTATTTTTATCGATGGTGTGCCACCCCCACATCGCACGGATACCCGATCAGATCAAAATGAGGTTATTTATCGTGTTTCGTTGTTATTTCGGACGACACTCGCGTGTGTGTACGTATCGTGTGTGTTTTATTGTCTACGAACGTGGTAGGTTATATTGATTTTACAGAAGCTTTTTGCATTTCGTTTACGGAATCAGAATCACGAACGTGTGCCACCTTTGCCGTTTTATAGCAATATGAACATCATAAAATTTTACAATCCTCACGTGTTTTCCCGCTATTAACTGTTAAAGAATGATTAAAAAGTGTAGGTATATGCAACGCTTAATATTTATATTTACCTTCGTTATTTCTATTACACTTTAAACTTGGTTAATTACTGCTAAAACTTTCAGTTTTCTCCAATTTTGTGAAGTGTATCTTGGTATTTTAAAGATTGATGAACAACACCAACGCTATTTACCACCAGGTTAGTCATTGGCACATGTTATGCAAAGATAAAGTAGCTAATGAAAAATTAAAAGTATAGTTAAAAATTACAATTAAAGCTTTTTGTTTATACTTTTGTAAGAAATCAGTCAGGTGTTTAAATAAAAGGTATTCACGATTAAATACATCCTAATGAAAGACAAACGTTCCTATTTAGCTGAATACAATGTAAAATAACAAGCACTAAACAAGGAAAGGCTTTACTTAAGGCCAAAATTCAATGCGTTAATTTTGCTTGTTCGATAGGCGCGTAAATAAACTTTGGCTATTAACACGTCAAAATTGCTGTTTAACGAGAAGGGAGGGCAATGAATGAAGATTAAACAAGACGATACGCAAACCAGCTAACCTTCTCAATTACTTTATGGAATTAGTTTCAGGGGAAGTGCTTCCAAACATCGCACATTTGAGCAATCTTGTGAAGACTGCACAATCAATAAATTATTCAACAAGAATTGAATCTCAATGCATCAATAGGATTACTTTTCAAATTGAAAAACAAAAGATAGAACAGTAAAGAACCTTTTAAGTAAATGAATTAGTTTCAATCATCTTAAAATCCAGTCACATTGTTCTCGTTTTACTTTCATCGCAAGCTTTTGTCTTAACAAAGCCATGTTAATACATGTAAGTGTCTATAAGAAGATTAACAAGATTGTTTTATTGCCTCCATACAACATGATACAGTACGTTTCCACCGCCCCACAGTACGGGTACACTAATAATTTGGAGTGGATTGCTTTTGTTACATTGTTTGTGACTGCTCCTATTGTAAGCATCGCTTGGGTATGTTCACTAAATAATTGTATAGTAAGTTACATGAAGACGTTGTGGATAAAGTGTCAACTAAATTAACCGAAGGCCGAAGGTTCTCTACATTGTGGTACCTCAAATAGGTAATTAACCAACTATCTGAGTTATTTATAGGCTTTATACTGAAAGATTACCTCTATTAGAGAGAAAATGAGTATTTCAAATTAAATGCACCATCATTTGTGTGTCGTCAAAATTTTAAACTACGTGAAGAGTTTTAACACCCAATTATTTAATTCAACGATTATTAGAACGGTTAGAAACAGAACCCATCAGAAACAATAGAATAAAAATTTAGTGAAAGCCCATAATTAGTGCTAATAATATACAGGGTTGTGGCAGCACCTCATTCCTTATGCATTCAGCGCGCTTTAATGCCTTCATTACCAGTTTAAAGTATTAAGTAAACTTTGCAGTTGGAAGGCGTCTTACTGATTTAAGTGTTGGAGTGTTTTCTCTTAGATCGTAGAACGGAAACGTCAGAAGGAAAACAATTTCCTTTTTGTGATAGCGTATCGAAAACCAGACATTGCAGTTTCTCGAATATATTGGACGGTGATATATTTTTATTCAATCAAAAGCTTTGCCGGATTGTAAGTCAACAAACGAAACTAAAACCCAAGGGAAAAATACCTATGTCTCAAACAAATTGATGGAATGATGAAAGCATAATCATGATTTAGATTTCATGATCTACATATATAGGTACTATTGTAACAAAAGAACAAGTGATTTGTAAATGTTCACTGAAACTGCGTTAATCGTTCAGTGTTGTGTCTACGATTTTTTGCAAAACAAACATCAAGAGGCACAGAATGATTTCAAACCACTGCAGTATGCAAATATTAAAGCCTCTTTGACAAACCAAAATACAATTATGTAATGAAATACGAGTCGACTAGCTGAATTACCCGTTTTAAGTAAATAATTACATGGCATCATCATTCCTGCTTGTTCGCCACATAAGCGTTGTTTTACTTAATTTGTATGTTAAGTTTAATGGGGACTTAAGACACGAAGGGGGAGTTTTTCCCGTTAAACAGCAATTGGGAACTGTTAATGACCCGGTATTAGACCCATGCTTATGAGTTTCATTAGTGCTGAAGCCGCGAAAGATTCATGTAAGTACGTGCCTTTATTATAAGCGACGTGATTGTTTTGTTAATTGCTCAATATCTTATGACAGAATATTCAGAACAAGGGTCGAACAATCGAAATTACCTATAATAAAAATTTTAGAACGATAGTTTTGTAGTGATAAAATAAAATAAGAACCTAATGTAGATAATGTTGTAAAATATACTTAATCAATCAAGTTGTAACTTAATTGACTTTTCGTTAGAGGTAGACACAATGTAACTGGTCGACGATTTCCTAACAGACAACCAAGCCTTGAAGACCGGCACATAAATCTATCAAGCTTGAAATATAGTGGATTAACCACATAAATTCAGTTTGTGAGAATGCTTTCTTTATTTCCACTAAAACGTTTACCCACGACATATACGTAGCAACTTTCTCAACTCCTAAAAGATTAAAATAAGTTATGTACGTACCTACAGAATAAAAACTGACTGAGAGAACTTGGTTTTCTGTGCGCTTTCGCGTAATTTATGTATGACGGCGCAAATGCCAATTTATTGCTGAGTAATGGCACCGTTTGGAGATCTGCAAATGGCCTAGTCGAGTAAGAAGAGAAATGGTTCGAAACGTGCGCCGCCAAATGTATTTATAATTTATTTATCGAGCATGTTACAAATCCGAATTGTTATCGCGAGAAATATTCCCGCTCATGCAAACGGAACCTCTTGTCGGAGCAATTCGAAACGAAATTTATTCAGATACCTTTACATTACTTATTCTTCTTTATATTATTCTATTAACTAACTTTTTCAAATTTAAACAAAACTTATCAAGAACGAAGCTTAGCGTAAATTTTGACAAGAAAGGATACTGATTCTCTCTCTGAATAACTTATAATCTTCCCTCATTTAACGAAATCAAGTTAAGAATGAAGGATAATAACGAATGCGCCCGACTTTAACAATTAGAAATTGAATACATTTCAGTTAATTAATTAACAATGTCGCAAATTATTTCGCTCAGAGATGATACTAAAATTGTTACAAGTACTTTATTCAAAATGCGAAATATGTTTGACTATGGAAATGGCTATATCATTACTTAAACTAATCGCCGAACTCTGGCCAAATTAGGTCTGTTAAGCGAACATAATGAGAAGCTCATGCATACATTTTGTGGCGTTACGCGTTTAGAATATTCGAAATATTTCCGTGATTTATAATCTAATTAATTTTGTTATGGAAACAATAAGGTTACTTTAGGCTACTTGCATTGGATATTTTAACTATTTAGTTTTAATATATCTAAAGAAACATTTATAAAATCCTGTTGGTATTCTATTTAGAACATAATAATAATATGTTGTTGAACATTGTGATCTGTCAACATATGTATTACATTACATTTTACTTTATGTTGGTAATATTTGCTGTTGGTTTGTTTAATTAATATTAAAATAAATCAATTGATATAGTTAAAGGAAAAAGATAACGAAAAGTTAAGGAGTAAAGAAAATAGAGTTAGATACCTACGTTTAAATGATTTTAATAAATTTATATAAATAAACAGTGCGGTACATTTATTCTTGAATATTATTTATCAACGTCCACGATTACGGTTGGTTGTTTATCTTACGGATAGTCAAAGTCAAGAAGCAATTTAGTCATCTAAATGAAGTTTCAAATTTTAATAGAAAAGCTGCGGTTCGTTCCGTGATTTGGTCCTTTGAACGAGTGGTCCATTACAAATTGCTTTTTTCCAAGTAGTTCCGCTCAAACAATCAACAGTGAGATTAATATAAATATTTAATATTAACAATACAGAACTAATAACAAAATAAAAAGTTTAGTAGTAGGTAGGTAGTAGGGATGTAACGAATATTCTCATGTTTTTGAATATTCGCATTCGCATTCGCAAAATATCATGCGAATGTTTTGACAAAAAATAGGAGTATATTGTGTCTATTTAGGAGGAATCTGTCAGAGCCAAATTAAAGGACAAGACTTGTTCTTTAAAATGAGCCAAAAGCACAAACTCGATCTACTACCTTTCGTTGTCGAGATAATTTGCGGGGGGGTTTCAGTTATTTGGTGGGGGAGAGGCAAGTACCTCCTACTTCCCAAGTAGGTTCTGTATTGGTAAAATACTTATAAGTACCTATTTTGTAGTTCCAGTAAAATTTTAATAACTTTTGGAAGATACAGTTGACATGTCAGTAAAAAAACCTTAATTTTTTACTTGAAAGGTCAACATTCGCATTAGCGAATGTCAAAACTGAATATTCGCATTCGCATTCGCGAATTCCCAAAAACCGACATTCGCAACATCCCTAGTAGGTAGTAATTAGTAGGAAAACCATAAAAGTATTGTATGGAAATATTATCAAACAATGAAGAGACTATTTGTGACGGATCCAATATATTATAGAATCGTGAACAGAAACCTCTAAGTAGAACGAGAAACAAATTTATTGAAAATCTTAGGGACCTATAGCAAAACTATCCATAGGTATATTATATTATATATCATACATAAGTAGTGTGTCATCATGGCCTCACCAAGTTTCACTAACATCGTGAAGATTCGTGCAAGCATAGTAATATCAGATAATCATTCTTTTGTTCCAATTGCTGATGTTGGATATACTTGGTCACCACAATGGTGGAACAATGGCTCCTGTTTAATCTAACTTTCTTTTCCTTAGCTTGCGAACACAAAGAACGGTCACACCCACACAAGGAAAACATGGCGACGCTAATTAATTACCAAGTATTTCGTTATTGTGACAAATTTCCCGCACTTTTCGATAAGAAACAATTACACCATTATTATGGCGTGATATAATTGGAATTTATCCACCATGCCACTTGTTATTCTCTTGTCCAGTCTGTGATAGATGGATAAAAAAAAATAAAAACCTAATCACGTTATCTCGTTAACATGGGGTTCTTATAATTCAAATGTGTGTATTTCATTATAATTTTAATGTAAGAGAGAAGGAAAGGTCTACTGTTTTTCACAGCATAAATTATTTTTGAGTGAGCTGATTAGAAGGATTTGATTGATTTCAAAACTATTTTTACATCATTTCACTTGTGACCTAAGCTGTTTCTTACTTTTATTTTAACTAAGTAACTGTGCTTAAAAATAAACTTACCTAAATTACTTTGAATAATATTAAGTAGGTACTACATCTATTAGGTTATTTTTGTTTGAAGTGTGGTAAGTAGGTACTGTTCATGTACCTAACGGGTAATTTTTACTCATGCTTAAAAAAGATCCAACGTTATATTCATTTTTTTGTAAACGTATTACGTTTACTAAAACTTTAGTATAATAAAATGTGAATAGTAGGTAGTGCTACATTACAGCAGTATTTGAGCGACTACTTCAAAATCTATACTAATATTATAAAGCTGAAGAGTTTGTTTGTTTGTTTGTTTGTTTGAACGCGCTAATCTCAGACACTACTGGCCCGATTAGAAAAAAAAATTCACTGTTAAAAAGTCAATTTATCGAGGAAGGCTTTTGTATCCCTCTGTGACGCAGACGAAGTTGCGCGGGTTACCTAGTATTAAAATAAAATCACAGCGTATAGAAAAACTTAACTTTTTTGTATATACAAGTAGCATGGATGTAAGGTAAGTATATCTATACCTAAGTATAATGTTACTTGGATAGACGAGCGGCGTAAAGCCGCAAATATTTGTTTCTTTGAGAACCTCCGTTCTTTGCCGAAAATTCTATCCCAAATATTTTCACCCTTAAAATAAACGTTAAAAACATAACATGAGATAATTTAGGTAAACTTCCTGATTAGGAAAGCTTAATTTGTTATTATGTTTCAAAACAACAAGTAACAAGGTAAAAGTAAGTAGGTAGGTCACTCCTTAAACAAAATTTTATTTGATTTGTAACATTGCTCCTTAATTATAAAATAGTAAGTTAGTTCTACCTATATTTTGGTAGTTACAATCATAGCAAAATTCTAGTCAAACTATCCTAGTTTAAAACATTTTCCATACTTATCTAATAATATTCTAACAGTAATACATTATACTACAATACTTTTAAACATCAAAATTAATTTAGTTATAATTCTAAACAAAAACCTAATTGAAAGAAAAAAACTTCCCATCAAGAAACAGTTATCGATTCAAATAAAAGCCACTTATTGAATTTATACGAGATTTAATAACTTAAGCAAACTGAGTGAAGTTCGAAAGTATCACTTCCATTTTGTCCCTTTTCCATCACTTACTAGATTCCATTTGTAGGTTTCGAAAACTTTGAAGTGTTGCCAAAGTCAAGAAGGAGGGAGACCTTTTTCTTGTAAAGTACTTAGTTTCATGGACTGGCATAATAAGTACCTATTATATTTGTACAATACATTTTTAAAAACGAATTACACTTAGCTAACGATATATTTAATAAAAATACCATGTGCGAATGTAACTTTAGCTACCTATCTAAAGAAAAAAATACTTAATTTGAATAGATAATAAAATTATTAGGTGCCTATAATATTCTTACTAGATATCAATCACTAGATAAAACTAAGCGCACACCTATCCGCCTACTAATTACCAAAGTGCTAACTAGATAATTAATAAATAATACCTAATGTTACAAAAATACTAAGGTGTGAATTGTAATAGTACAATATTTTAAACGTATTTTGTGCTGCACGGGAACAATGCAATTATTCAGGCGAAGCGGCGCTACCCGCAGCAATTAGGTGCCTCGGCATGACTTTCTGAACAATAGATACACGGGTGACACTTCACAAGCGCGATGCGCAACCCTACGAAAATGTAAACTAAAAATTAAAAGAACAACTTTTACGGAGTTTTTTTTATCTTTAACACGGCTTGGTCACAAATTAATACCTTCACCTAAATATCTGTGGCCTGATTGTCCGGCGTTGTTCAGTCGACGGCGTTGATGACCAGTTACAGCTGTCAACTTCTTTGCGTCTAAAGAAGCTTAAGAAGACAGTACCTACTAAAATAATAATACATACCTACATTACCTACTACCTAATTATGTTTACTGGTAATAACAACTATTTAAAACTTTGAAAATCATACAATTTTCTTAATTAACAGCAGTGCGAAGTAATTTAAATGTAGAAAAATTATGCAAGAGCATTAATTAAAGTAGATCAAAGGCTCAGCAGCTACAACTGCCACAGTTCTTATAGAGTTCGGAGTTAGTTGCTGTAGTGCTTAATGCATATCATACAATTTATTCCTTTACACTATTCAAACTTAATTGAGTAGGTATACTTCTATAATAGATATTTATTATCCACATAATATTTATTAGTGAAATGAAATGAAATGAAATGAAATGAAATGAAATGAAATGAAATGAAATGAAATGAAATGAAATGAAATGAAATGAAATGAAATGAAATGAAATGAAATGAAATGAAATGAAATGAAATGAAATGAAATGAAATGAAATGAAATGAAATGAAATGAAATGAAATGAAATGAAATGAAATGAAATGAAATGAAATGAAATGAAATGAAATGAAATGAAATGAAATGAAATGAAATGAAATGAAATGAAATGAAATGAAATGAAATGAAATGAAATGAAATGAAATGAAATGAAATGAAATGAAATGAAATGAAATGAAATGAAATGAAATGAAATGAAATGAAATGAAATGAAATGAAATGAAATGAAATGAAATGAAATGAAATGAAATGAAATGAAATGAAATGAAATGAAATGAAATGAAATGAAATGAAATGAAATGAAATGAAATGAAATGAAATGAAATGAAATGAAATGAAATGAAATGAAATGAAATGAAATGAAATGAAATGAAATGAAATGAAATGAAATGAAATGAAATGAAATGAAATGAAATGAAATGAAATGAAATGAAATGAAATGAAATGAAATGAAATGAAATGAAATGAAATGAAATGAAATGAAATGAAATGAAATGAAATGAAATGAAATGAAATGAAATGAAATGAAATGAAATGAAATGAAATGAAATGAAATGAAATGAAATGAAATGAAATGAAATGAAATGAAATGAAATGAAATGAAATGAAATGAAATGAAATGAAATGAAATGAAATGAAATGAAATGAAATGAAATGAAATGAAATGAAATGAAATGAAATGAAATGAAATGAAATGAAATGAAATGAAATGAAATGAAATGAAATGAAATGAAATGAAATGAAATGAAATGAAATGAAATGAAATGAAATGAAATGAAATGAAATGAAATGAAATGAAATGAAATGAAATGAAATGAAATGAAATGAAATGAAATGAAATGAAATGAAATGAAATGAAATGAAATGAAATGAAATGAAATGAAATGAAATGAAATGAAATGAAATGAAATGAAATGAAATGAAATGAAATGAAATGAAATGAAATGAAATGAAATGAAATGAAATGAAATGAAATGAAATGAAATGAAATGAAATGAAATGAAATGAAATGAAATGAAATGAAATGAAATGAAATGAAATGAAATGAAATGAAATGAAATGAAATGAAATGAAATGAAATGAAATGAAATGAAATGAAATGAAATGAAATGAAATGAAATGAAATGAAATGAAATGAAATGAAATGAAATGAAATGAAATGAAATGAAATGAAATGAAATGAAATGAAATGAAATGAAATGAAATGAAATGAAATGAAATGAAATGAAATGAAATGAAATGAAATGAAATGAAATGAAATGAAATGAAATGAAATGAAATGAAATGAAATGAAATGAAATGAAATGAAATGAAATGAAATGAAATGAAATGAAATGAAATGAAATGAAATGAAATGAAATGAAATGAAATGAAATGAAATGAAATGAAATGAAATGAAATGAAATGAAATGAAATGAAATGAAATGAAATGAAATGAAATGAAATGAAATGAAATGAAATGAAATGAAATGAAATGAAATGAAATGAAATGAAATGAAATGAAATGAAATGAAATGAAATGAAATGAAATGAAATGAAATGAAATGAAATGAAATGAAATGAAATGAAATGAAATGAAATGAAATGAAATGAAATGAAATGAAATGAAATGAAATGAAATGAAATGAAATGAAATGAAATGAAATGAAATGAAATGAAATGAAATGAAATGAAATGAAATGAAATGAAATGAAATGAAATGAAATGAAATGAAATGAAATGAAATGAAATGAAATGAAATGAAATGAAATGAAATGAAATGAAATGAAATGAAATGAAATGAAATGAAATGAAATGAAATGAAATGAAATGAAATGAAATGAAATGAAATGAAATGAAATGAAATGAAATGAAATGAAATGAAATGAAATGAAATGAAATGAAATGAAATGAAATGAAATGAAATGAAATGAAATGAAATGAAATGAAATGAAATGAAATGAAATGAAATGAAATGAAATGAAATGAAATGAAATGAAATGAAATGAAATGAAATGAAATGAAATGAAATGAAATGAAATGAAATGAAATGAAATGAAATGAAATGAAATGAAATGAAATGAAATGAAATGAAATGAAATGAAATGAAATGAAATGAAATGAAATGAAATGAAATGAAATGAAATGAAATGAAATGAAATGAAATGAAATGAAATGAAATGAAATGAAATGAAATGAAATGAAATGAAATGAAATGAAATGAAATGAAATGAAATGAAATGAAATGAAATGAAATGAAATGAAATGAAATGAAATGAAATGAAATGAAATGAAATGAAATGAAATGAAATGAAATGAAATGAAATGAAATGAAATGAAATGAAATGAAATGAAATGAAATGAAATGAAATGAAATGAAATGAAATGAAATGAAATGAAATGAAATGAAATGAAATGAAATGAAATGAAATGAAATGAAATGAAATGAAATGAAATGAAATGAAATGAAATGAAATGAAATGAAATGAAATGAAATGAAATGAAATGAAATGAAATGAAATGAAATGAAATGAAATGAAATGAAATGAAATGAAATGAAATGAAATGAAATGAAATGAAATGAAATGAAATGAAATGAAATGAAATGAAATGAAATTATTTATTCTCAACGTTAATGAAATTTTCATGCTTGTTGATGTCAAAAGGCTACCACCAGTTCGGAAAAAGAAATAGCCACTGTCCTGAGAAGAACTGGCAAGAAACTCAGCGGGCATGTCTTTTTTTTGTATTATTGTTCTGTTTTTTTTTATCTTTTCAACTCAATATTACAATTTTTTATTACAATGTTGACCTAAAAAAGTTAATATAATTTATTACAAGATATATCCCCCGAGGATATGAGATGCCCCTAATGCTGTTAACAGCAGGGCAATCGCAGAGAAAGTGAAGAGGGGTTTCCTCCTCGTCCTCACATAGTCTGCAGGTAGGGTCCACCACAAGACCAAGCTTCCACATGTGCCTGTTCAACTTGCAGTGTCGCGTTAAGGTCCTGATGAGAATCCTTAACTGATTACGTCCCAGAGAGAGGGCATCCCGGATAAACCGAGCATCGTAGGCCTCCATGAGGGCTTTAGGATGTTTCTTTCCTGGAGAGTTATGCCAATGCAGCTTGCTGTGTTCTAACCCCCAGGATCTCAGATGAGATGGGATATTTAGGAAACGTACAGACGACCACTGAGTCCCGGAATCCAGCACACCTATTGGCAGCACCCAGCCTTTTCAGGAGCCTTTTAAAATGTAACTTTGTTACAATATTTATTAAAATTTCGATTAAACTGTAAATTTACAACTGTTTTAGCGGGTTCGGTTTTAGATTTGGCTTTGAACTATTAATCTCGTGTCATTAAAATCTTTCAAAGAAAGTCAACATGTCAATGTCAAGACACCAAATGTCAACATGACATTAAAGTCAACTTGTTCAAACTAAAAAGTAAACAAAACTTTTACAGAAGCCTATTTTCACTTACCTTATATCTTTCACTAAGTTTATAATTTGCATTAGAAGTCGTAAGTAACAATTAAATATCCTATAAAACACTTAACATTTGTAAGAAAATTGCATAAGACATTATTTTTTTGCTATGCACTGTAACTTGAATTGTTAATTTAAAAACACTATCTCATACTATGTTACTATCTAATTAAGAACTTTAAAGTACAATAATGATAAAAGTGTAAAATAAGACACAATTTCTTACTAAATTTTCTTCATTGCAGACTAAATAAAATGGAAACTGGAGAAAATGATTCTATGGATGATGAAATAATGATATCAGAAACAAAATATCAACAACCAAGTAAAGTAAAAAAATATGAACTAATAAATAAGTTCAATCAATCGTTCGAAATAGTAGTGTAGAAGAGTGGCAAGGAGAGTTGCTTCTTTAGTAATTTTCTTTATTTCACAAGAATGTTTCACAAAGATTTATGTATTTTATGTCAGTTATATACATATAGTAGTGGCCTTTAATCCAAAGAGTGAAGTTCTTTATAGAACATGATTGAATACCAGAAGCTTGTTATGAATTCTACATACAATGCCAATCTTTGGAAATATCAAATTAGGGTTACCAACAGACAGAAATTATTTATTTAGAGATGAAAAGTAGATATATAAAAATAAATTACCTTATTATTCCTTTTTTTCACAGGTAAAACAATGAAAGATAATTGTATAGTCAAAATTGAATCTGCATATACAGAAGATCAACCAACAAAATCAACTGAAGTTCTAGAAATATTAAAAAATGTTACAAGAAAATGTTTTCAGGAATCTATGAATAATGACATTGATACACCATTAGCAAATACAATAGACCGGGTTTTTTCATACACGGGGATTGAAATTAGCAAATCTTTAGCAGAAGAAGTTAATTCCAATATACTGTTTAATACATCTATAAATATAGTGGATAGAATTAAAATATATTCACAACTTAATCAATTGCATAAAAAAGGAATATCTCTTACCATCAAAGATCTGTATGAAAGTATAGGAAATTTGAAAGACACAATTTCATTGCCTCAATTCAAACAAGAACTGTATTGGATGGGCTTTGAATATAGAATGATTAATAATAAAAAAATATTTATGGAAGATCCCACAATAACATTTGAAAGATATTTGTACTTAAAGAAAGTAAGGAAAATGAGGCAGAAAACAAAACATAGAACTTATTACATAGAGGCAAGGCAGTTAGACTTAAATTTGGAATTCAAACAACCTCAACAAAGGCTACATAGTGATGAAAAGATTATGAATACATTTCTATACCTAATGTCAGAACATAAAGGTCATGAGCATAGTTTATTATTGAACAATGCAACTCTTGAAGAAGTTGATCTCTGGCTTAATACAGTTGTACCCGACAAAATGTCAACTAACAGTAATGTAATTGTTAATAGCAACCCTTTGTTTGAATCACTTAATACATTAAATATTTCAAAGTATAGTTCTAAAGATGATATGTTGAAGTGGTTGAAACAAAACAAAATACCTTGTAATCAACACATGCATAAAGCAGAACTATTTGAGTTAATAAGAAAATATCCAAAAAGAGACCCAGAATATAAAATTGATGTTTCTCTAAGAAGGAGTGGTCACAATGTACTGCGGTTACCAAGGAAACTACATGATCTAACACCCACTGAAGAATTGTGGAATTATATCAGGAAGACTATTACTGGAAATGTATCACCATTACCCACAGATATGACAGCTCTTCAAATTAAAATAGGGGATATTCTACTCCAACTACAGTGGCACAATTGGAAGAATATGATTAATTCTGTGGTATCAAAGGAAATTGTGTTGCTTGATATTGAAACATGAAATAAAACAGATTAGAGGAATATTATAAATTTTATTCTACTTATTAAAAAAAGTTCACAGTTTTAAACACAATTATGTATGTACATATATACATAGTACAAAACTATTGAAAAAAAATAGAAGTATAATATAATTAAGAGGTGCAAAAATTATGAACTTTTAATATTTTTATGTTTTTCTGTATTCACGTAGAACATATAGGCTAACACCAAAAACTGTCCTTGTGAAACACTTCTGTGAAATTTTTGCTGTCAGCTTAAAATCCTGTTTGCTTTCCGTGTAGACTAAACTGTCAAAGGTTCGAATCCGGCCTTATCTCTAAATCTAAATTTGTTTAGATTTAAGTATGACCACCACTTTCCACAAATAAGTCTAAAAAAGTTGGAGAAAACAAGACTGACGGTGGCTTTCCTAGTCTGAGCTTATAGCAATTTCTTGTGATGTCACACTTAAAGCGACTCATATCTCGTATATTTCAATACAATATAACAACTCTTCTATTGAATCACAAAAAGTCACGCATATAACAGCAAGTGGCGTGCATTCACATTTAGGTCAGGGTATGCAGAAATGTTAATAAAACCGCATATTTTACAAATTTATATTTTATTACACTTTTACGGGGATTCGTTGTCACGATATTTTTGTGTCTCAGCCTTAGCTATTTGGATGCATCGTACATCGTACATATCTAAGTATTAGTTATTACATACCTCATACGTCACGAGAGGTTTGATTCCTAATAATACCCCAGCCAGCCCCCAGCTCTAAATCATAACTTGCAATTACAGTAATAATTATGTTCAATACGAAACAGTTATGAGACGAAATCCGAAACGTCAGTGCCAGTGCCGAGAGAAAAGCGCACGATTACCACCTACTCAAGACTCGTCGCGATCGTCGAGTGAACACACGACGAGACCAAGAACACCCGACGACGAGACTCCCGCTGCGCCAACAACAAATGCGCGGCGGGGACGCCCACCGGCTCGCTTGGGATCAGCGGATCGAAATGGTCCGTCTACGGCCCCCGCTACCAGTGGTGCAGTGCGCCCACGCATGAGATGGACACAAGAAATCAATAAAAATGTCATGCGGGCGTACTACAGGGCTACGGAGGGAGGAACTAACCTCACTGCGTATCGCTCAAGAATGGTGCCTCTGTTTCAGGTTTTGTGCCCAGCTGTCGACGTCACGGTGCAACGATTAGCGGATCAGGTGAGGGCCATTCAGCGACTAAAGTTGTTGGATGAGTCTCTACTTGACCGATTGCGCAACGAAGCACTGCCTGCTCCTCCTGAACCACTACCAACACATGTGGTAAATGTCACCATCACCCAACCTACACCACCAGCGGAGGAACTTCAGGTGCAGGCATGTGCAAATATCCAGGATGATGAGCGTTTGAGGAGCGTTCTGGAGGACTCTATGCAAGAGTTTAGGTTTGTCTCGCCATGCTCGCGGCCACGTTTACCGCGGTTGCCCATGTGTAAACGCAATGTTTCGCTAGTATTGGCCCTGGACTGCATATTAAAACCTTACTTTCAGTCAACTGTAGACCTTGTTGACACCCACTCGGTTCTGTACTGCGGTGCGGTTGCTGTCTGTCGTGTGGCAGGAGTAAAATTTCCAAACCCGAACCAGACATACCGCCGACATGATGGTAAGCCGCAGTGGCAGTGCAGAATCGAGAAGCGCATAGATGCAGCCAGGACCCTTATAGCGAAGCTTATTTGCTTCCAGGCAGGCAACACGCGCCCGCGCGTAATGCGATTCGTCGACCGAGCCTTCGCTGACACCGGTGTCAGCAGGAACGACTACCTGGCTCGTGTCGTCGAGCGTGTTGACTACTGGAAGCAAAAAGTTTGCGCATGGGCGAACCGTATTCGTCGGTACCGAATAAGATCGGAGCGGTACCGCTTGAATAGAGTCTTCCAGAGTAATCAGAGGAGTGTCTACAGAAATTGGGAGGCTTCTCGAGGAAGAGTTACCGATGGACACCCACCAGTTGATGAGGATGTGATGACCTCATTTTGGAAAAATATCTGGTCGGTGCCCATCGGTCACTCCGAGGGGGAGTGGACTGAGACGGTCGGGCGCTCGTGCGAGTCTATTACAGACATGAACACCGTAGCGATCACGCCGATTGACGTAGCTTGTGCGGTGCGTTCGGCCCCGAACTGGAAAAGTCCGGGACCGGACGGGCTGCACAGCTACTGGCTGAAATGGATACGCAACTCGCACGGGCGCATGGCTGCTCAGTTTCAACAAGCCCTTGAGTCGGGAACCCTCCCAGATTTCATGACATCAGGAGTCACTCATCTGATATACAAATCTGGCAATACCTCGGACCCAAAAAACTATAGACCAATAACATGCTTACCCACCATCTATAAGCTACTTACATCCATTCTGAGAAACAAAATTCAAATACATATCTCGGCAAATGACATAATGTCACCTTCTCAGAATGGGTGTAAGATAGGGTCTCGGGGTACAAAGGATTTGCTCCTCATTGACATGGCTATTACGCAACAAGTTCGTCGAGGCAAAAAGGGTGTCCATATGGCTTGGATTGACTATAAGAAAGCGTATGATTCGGTGCCCCATTCATGGCTAATGAGAGTTTTAGAGCTTTATAAAGTACATCCCACTCTACGCTCCTTTCTTAGCTCATGCATGGGTCAGTGGTCTACGTTTCTTCGTCAACCAGGACATATTGGATCTCCGGCCTCCCCGAGCTTGATAAGGATAAGGCGGGGTATCTTCCAGGGTGACAGTCTGAGTCCTTTGTGGTTCTGTCTGGCGCTTAATCCTCTAAGCACGTTGCTTGGAGATTCAACGCTAGGCTACCGACTCAAGAGAGGGGGTGAGCCCATTTCACATCTCTTGTACATGGATGATCTCAAATTATTTGCTTCTAAAAAATCTGATCTAATAACTTTACTCAAAATAACCGACAATTTTAGTAAAGCTATTGGAATGGAATTCGGAGTAGATAAGTGTGCGGTCATAGATATACAGAGAGGTAAAATTGTAAACTCTGAGAGTTTGCAACTTAGCCAAAGTGAGGTGCTCAGATCTCTTTCTGAGTCGGAAACCTACAAATACCTTGGAATGTTCGAAGCTTTGAGTATAGTCGATGCAGATATGAAACAATCGGTGAGGGATCGTTTCTTCGGCCGCTTGGTAAAGGTTTTGAAAAGCCTCTTATCTGGCGGAAACAAGATCCGAGCCTTCAATGGTTGGGTCATGCCTGTACTGACGTACTCCTTTGGCATTCTAAAGTGGACGCAATCGGAACTAGATGCCCTGGATAGAAAAGTTCGGCGACTGCTGACGGCATACAGGATGCACCACCCACGTTCATCTGTTATGAGGTTGTATATTCCTCGGAAGTGTGGGGGTCGTGGCATGTTAAATGTCAAGGACCTACACAACCGAGAGGTAAACAACCTTCGGGAATATTTCCATAAGGTAACCGTGGGTATGTACCGTAATGTAGCAGCAGTTGATAAGGGACTCACTCCGCTGTCCTTAGCGAACGAGAATTGGCGGACGCTAAAGGTAATGAGTGTGACGGATCGCACGGACGTATGGAAGAGCAAGGAACTACACGGACGGTTCTACCGGGCCCTTATGAGCCCCGATGTAGATCAATTAGCCTCTGTATCTTGGCTACGGTACAGTAACCTCTTCGGAGAGACTGAAGGTTTTGTCTTTGCAATTATGGACGAAGTTATCATGACGAACAACTACCGTAAATATATTCTAAAGGATGGGACGGTCGACATTTGTCGGGCATGTCACCGTCCGGGAGAGTCTATTAGACATATCGTTTCCGGTTGTTCTCGTCTTGCTAACGGCGAGTACTTGCACAGGCATAACCAGGTAGCAAAGATTATCCACCAACAACTTGCTCTGAAATACGACCTTGTTGAAGCCGCTGTACCTTATTACCAGTATTGGCCTCAGCCGGTTCTCGATAATGGTCATGTAACGCTCTACTGGGACCGATCTATTATCACTGACAGGACTATTGTTGCCAATAAGCCTGACATAGTGATAATAGATCGGGACGCGCATCGGGCAGTGCTGATCGATGTCACCATTCCGCATGACGAGAACCTTGTGAAGGCAGAAAAAGAAAAACAGCTAAAATATTTGGACTTGGCCCACGAGGTGACCGACATGTGGCATGTTGAATCGACCATCATTGTTCCGATCGTTGTATCTGTGCACGGTCTAATAGCGAAAAGCTTCGACCGTCATCTTGAGAAGCTTTCGCTCCCCAGCTGGGTAAAGGGCTTGATTCAGAAGGCGGTCGTTCTGGACACGACACGTATTGTGAGGAGGTTCCTCTCTTTTGAGCCCTGACCACTGATGGCTTGGGTCGTAGACCTCGTCTTCAGTGGGCCTCTGTTTTTTATATTGTATTTTTAAATTTTATTCCTTTGTTAATTTTTTTTAAAAATATAATGTAAAAAATAAGTGTGAATAAATGAATACAGAATGTTCAATACAATAGTTCACTGGCAAAAACGACGAAGAAAACATGACGAGAAATACCTACTGTACAGTAGCAAGGCCGTGGCCACTAATTATTTACTGATCAGCATTCAGTTACCTAGTACCTACTATAACTATATGTCTTAACACTTTTTTAGGTAATTATCAGTTACCTACCTAGTATTTGAATATTGAGAGTTGAAGACACTTGGTACTCAAGCTCGAGTTGCTCCATCCCTTGAAGCAAGAATTCATATAATCCAATCTGCAGTAAAGAGTGAACAGTAAAATCCAAAGGTAGAAATAATATAACATTAAGCCACGTATTTGTCATGCAAATTCTAGTGTCAGAAGAATAAGCCCCGTAGAGGTAGGTATATCTCATGCAAAAATTTGACACTTTTATGAGGATTACAAAGGAATTTAGCGTTAAAAAGGTTCAAACGATTTCATAATTCAGATCCAGCAGATGATGTTAAAATTTAACGAAACATTTTCCGGGTCCATGTTAACTGCATAATGTTATTGATAAGTAATAGTCAAGTAAATATCCCAGGTGGTAGGTTGGGTACAGCTGCTGCGTTTTGGCAAAGTAGATAGGAAGGTACGTGGATACTTGTCTACTTTAAAAGTTATTGTGATCTGGATTAATACATTAATTTTAAGGAAAAAAAATCATTCAGGATTTTTTAATAAATTTGAAAATAAAGTAATTAAACTTAAAATAACGCTCTTTCTGTACAGTGTAAAAATAAGCCTAATTGACATATTTAACTATCTGTAATCATTTCATTGAAATACATAGGTACTAAGAGTATCAGATAGAAAGAAAATTTGTGCGTGTTGAATAAATGCTTTTTCTTTCTTCTTTCTTACACTCTCTTGCCTATTTTTCATGATTTTTTTTTGAACGTCTGGTAATCTAAAAATAGGTACTATTGACATTCGTATACATATTATGATACCTTAGATATCTCTGTCACTACCTAAGAATTAAGGTTAAGATATATTTTGAGGAATGTGTTATCGCTTACAATGCTTCGTTAAATTTAATATTGGTAGTTTTGATTCCATGTTTATGATCATATGGCTATAAAATTCAGATTAATATTAAAAACCAAAGCAAAACAAAATTATTTTTTCGAATTTATGCTAGTCTTGGTGTATTTCAGTATGACATTCGGTAATAGTAACATGTTAAAAACGTGCCTATGTTTTATGGTAAGTATAACTTTTCTAAAATCACAGACAATTATACCTCAATTCTTAAAAAGGGACCTACTCATTTTATTGAAATTTAATAAAAAAATTTCAGATAACGATTTCATGGTTTCATCTGATTTACGAAACTACTGGAGCAGCACGTAAGTTAGTTTATTATCTATTTTACCATAATCGTCGTCGACCACAATTTACAATGTACCTAAATGTGTTAGGTAAAAATGTTACCTTACCTACTGTAAATACTTAAGAAATATATCTCGAAAGTTATTAAAAAGTTCCAGATTCTTTCGATGTTGTTAACTATCGCAGAGACGATGACGACAACGATGACGATGACGACCAGTCTTTTAGCGCTGTAGGAAGAGTAGGAGTATCTCACAGTGCTTTTGACAAGGCTGATTTGGATATCGATAGCACTAAAGAAGAGAGTAAAGAAACAAAATCAGAAAATGAACCCAATCGTAATAATGAGGAATGTAAGTAAATTGTGCTATTTAAACTTTAAAACATTAATGGGATTAATAAACATTTAACGGGTGGAAATAACTGAGAGTACAAAGATAAAACAAAATAATCATAAGTCTTTTAAACAAAAGAAGAACTTTTAACAAAAGAAGTCACTAAATAGGTAAGTTTGTTCCCAAGAAATAAAATAAAACTAACTACATAATATACATACAAGTAGGAGTACTTGGTATCAATACCACAATATATTGTTGTTTGAATCTGAAAGTTTGTTTTCGCCTTAATTTAAATATAATATTTTAATAGATCCTGATTCAGAGGAGAAAAGTAGAGTGACTAGAGCTTTGGGTGCAGCTGATTTTGAGCCTGAAGGTATAGTTGTACTTTACTAATAAATATTATCAATTAAGCATTTTTTTTACTAAATAGATAGTTCAAGACTAATTCAAATCGTTATAATAATAAATTGTAGTAAAAATCTATTATGTTTCAGAAAGAGCAAAAGTTCATGGAAGATACGAACCCCGTTCATCGGATGGTTAGTTTTTTTTGCTTTACAATTTGGAAAAAATATTATCTCGAATCAGAATATTTTATACCCTTACTATAATGTGTTAATATAAATAAATAACTTTTCAGAGAGTAAATGAACTGGCGCCGATGTATCATAGTACAAATACATATTTATAGAAACAAGAAGAAACTTCTTTACTTCTCGTCACCCTTCCTTAGTTACTGACTTTCCAAAAGCAAGTCATTGATGGCCAGCAAAAATGATCGCTAAATTGAAAACAACTACACTTATAATTAGCTCATAATTAAATTTTGGTAATGTTCTTAAAAATATGTTTACTTCAATTATATGTTTATTATAATCGTTACAGTTTGTTGTACAAGTAGAAGACGCAATACATTTATTTTTAAATCAAAAACTTGTTTTAATGCACTTTATTGTGTGTTCCTTGGTATTCCTTGATACGTTAAAAATCAAATTTATATTAAATACCTATAGTTTAGACATTGTATTTTAGCAATAATAATATACCTGCTGAACGATAGAAAACGAAAAAGAAGGTTCGGTTTCGAAATCGAAAGGTTTTATTTTACTAGTGGGCTCAATCACAAGTTTTCCTACTGCCTATTGATTTCAGACACATTTGCCGATGGGAACCCCTATAAATAATGTATGTGTTGGAATCGAAAGTCACAACCTTTTATTGCTGATGTAACGTTTATACACCATCCATGGACACCATTTCGATGAATTACACTTGCGAGTCTTTCAAATACTTTATAAAGTGAAAACTAGCCACATACCAACAGCTCATGAAACTTCTACAATGCAAGGTAGGTATTTTTTTTTTAATTTATTTAAGGATAATAAACAGCTACAACAGGTATCCATTGTGTGTATTTTTTTACTATTTTATTATTATACAGGGTGGAATTTTTAAATGCCCCCTCCAGAGACAGTACTAGAAATAATGATTTTAGCAAATTTAGCTGAAAGAAAACATTCCTTTATTTTTGAAAAGAAACACAACTGCATTCATACATTTAAAAAAAATCCTAGTACACCCGAGGATCGAAACTGGGTGGTGGTGGAACCCAATTCGAAAAAAAATCACACTGTACCTATTATAGTGCACCAATCGATAGTGTCCTATATGGATTAAATCTCTCTAAGAAAAATGGAAGCTACGAAATTCATACTTTAGTCATTAAATTTCATCAAATGATCAATAATGATGATCAAAAAAACATTAACTACCGACTTCACCTTTTCAGAAAAAACTCAAGATTTACTCGTCAGACGAGTCAACGGGCCACCTGATCGTAAGTGGTTACCGTTGCTCATGAACCTCTGCAATGTCAGGGGACACAGAGGGGTCGCTACCTACGACCTAACTCTCGATTAAATTTAAACGAGACATAAATAGACATGTTACTTTCAAATAAAAATTAATCAAAATCAAAATCGGTTCAAGTAGGAAAAGATATTATTCAAGATATTATTCTTAAAATATGAAGGTTTTGTGAAAACTTTTCATGATTAGTGATTATAATGAGATAGATTCAGGTAATTATGTACCTAGTAGGAGGTACTTTACTAGGTACATAGAGAAGTTACTGTTTGATGATCGTATCTCAAAGTAAGAATTAATTTAGACGCCGCGCCGAAGCGCATACCTTACTTCTCAGCTTTGACTCTCTAAAACTTATAATTGAATTTCCAATCCTTAATTGAATAGTAACAGTCGAAGTCCAGATGAATGAGGAATTAACTCCAACGAACGATATTATGGTAATAATGTTCGCACTGACTTCGTAAGTCGAGATATGAGATTGACCGTTCATGCTTAAAGTTTACAAGATAGGAAGGGAATCGACAATTAGATATTTTAAACAGAACAAATGAATATGTTTACAGGAAAATTATTTTAAAGCATAAGTAAAAAGCAATGATTTAACTAGTTAGATATCTAGACTATAATATATACTGGAGAGACTTAATAATTAATATGATGGTTTTCATATTACCTACCTAGGTATTTGATATTTTTAGAAAAAAAATCGTAGTTACGTGATGAGTTACTGAGATACTCACATTTGTGCTCATTCAAAAGGGCAGGAAGAAACCTTTAGTTTGGTTCTTTCGCGTTTCTACTAAATTCATTCATTTTTGTCAAAACATCCGCATTATTTTGAGCAACTTCCCAAAAGGAGGAGGTTATCAATTCTTCTGCATTTTTTATGTTTGTTACCTATTTATATCTTTAGTTTGGGTGGGCCGATTGAGATGATTCTGGTTACAGATGAAAGATGATGGTGAGGAGATGGATTAAGTGTTTAAAGATTAAACATGTACTTTTGGATCTGTGTGTAAAAAACATGTATAATATTTTAAATTGACAAAATTCCACATGCATATTTTCGTGTATTATCTGATAAACCGATTTCGATGATTCTTTGTTAGAAACCAGACAATTTGGTGATAATCTCATTTAAATTTGGTAAAAATCTGAATGCAGTTAGTTTTTGTGCTATTCTGGAAAAATAGAAGTTGGTCGTTTTTGTCAGAAATAATAATATTATATTATACATATTACTAGCTGACTCGCGCAACTACGTCTGCGCCGAAAAAAAAAATTAGGGGTGGACTACCCTTAACATTTAGGGGATGAAAAATAGATGTTGGCCGATTCTCATAGGTACCGAATAAGCACAAAAAATTTCATCAAAATCGGTCGAGCCGTTTCGGAGGAGTTCAAGTTCGAACACCGTGACACGACAATTTTATATATTAGACTAGCTGCCCCACGCAACTTCGTATGCGTCGAAAAAATAAAAAAAAAATTAGGGGTGGACTACCCCTAACATTTAGGGGGATGAAAAATAGATGTTGGCCGATTCTCATAGATACCGGATAAGCGCAAAAAATTTCAACAAAATCGGTCAAGCCGTTTCGGAGGAGTTCAAGTTCGAACACCGTGACACGAGAATTTTATATATTAGATTATTCAAAAAATGCGAGAGCAACAATTTGATTATTAGTTACATACCTATTACTGCTACATATCAAGCTGCATTTTGAGTTGAAATCGATTCTGGCCTATTACTGAATAAGTACTTATTTAAATTGACGTCATCTTAAAAAGTATAAAAATTGTTCAAAGGCGTTCAATTTTATGTTGATATTCATAGAAATATAACTGAACATTTCCTACGAAATTTGTATTTGTATTTTGTAATAATAATTGTATATTTCGGCATTTCTGAATATTAAACTATTACAGTTTAATCAAATTTACAATGATCACAAGGATACAAGTACCCACAACAAATTTTCAAATAAAAAACGACCTAATAATCCATTTTGGATGCTCATAAAAGAGCCATAAAGTCGTTAAGATTAACAATTTATTTATTTATTAAATTGACATATATTTATGAACAAAGAAATCTATGTTAATAATTAAAAATTTGTACAAAAATGTTTAACTTCCTGTGTCGATGTCATAAAATAATCATTAATTATATTTATTTTATCCCTACCTATTACAAGTTGGAGTAACCAAAATTTCCTAGGTAGTATTATATTTCCACTCCTTACCTCCTTGGTTTTGTCAAATATGTCAATTGTCATTTGTCATTATTGAGAAATTGTCAATCATTGAAAGTTGAAATTCGTTGTTTCAGTTTCGTGAGACCAAAATAAATGAACAAGTTGTAATATCTTATTCAATTATCATTAAAATTGTGAAATCGTATGGTTGATAAATACCTTTAATAGTAAACGAAAGTCATAACTAGTATACTCAAAAAATAAATAATCTTATTAAAGAAATATCTTTTCAACAGTATGCCATCTGTTTGTTTTGATATTTAATTTTTGTTCTAATTCATTCTGTTTCAATATTGGAAACAATTCTACATGGAATAATGGAAGACCGTGAGTGGAGAAGTAACATTATAAGTCAGTTGCAAAATAGAAATAAATATGAAACATCAGCATTTCAAGATATAATCAGTTTTCGTAAGTTATCTAACCTATTGAGTAAACCTTTGTTTTATTGATGATTTGACTACATAGTATTTATTCTGTTACATTATTACAACGTTCTAGGTATAAGCAAAATAGCTATATTTGTTCTAACAATCTCTTCTCATGAACAATCAAAGTAAACATGGTATAATTAATGATGTGCTGATAAAAGTTTAATTACCATATATGTACCTATTTTTAAAACGTCATTATGATAATTATGAAGATATATTTAAATTATCTACATCTTTCAAGTTTAATAACCAGCTCTATATTTATAATTCAAATATATTGTATATTTATAGATGTACAATAACAGAAAAAAAATTAAAAATATTGTAAATGATTGACTGATCTTAAATTCTTTAGAACTCAAAATATTTTGAATCATTAATTTGTACTGAAAGGTATCAACACATTACTGCCGCTGTTAGCTTTCTAAATTAAGGAAGAGTAAGGGAACATAGTTAAATCTTCATTAAAGATTGAATGTAAAAGATTTTGATACAATAAGTTGATGATTTCTTAAGAAAAGATGAATCAACAAAGATATGAATTAATACTGAAAGTTTATTTGTAACAAATGAACTTTACTGACTCACTTGAAAATATGCAGATTAGATAGTGTTATCTATACTACAATTACAGAAAAACAATAGTTTAGCACAACTTTATTTGAATAGCAAAAGTTTATAATTTTTAATTTTCTTATTAAAAATTATTTAACTTTTTAAGTTGTTAGTAGATAAAATGACCTGAAAAATGAGAACTGGCCCTTAAATGATTTTACCTAAACTTCAAATTAATTTTCAATTCCAGAAAGCAGGCTCTTTGATAACGTCAATACTTTAAAGAATGAAAATCTACAGTTAACGCTAGTTAATGAAAGAATTAGATTCTCAAGTACAAGTGATGCGTCACCCAGTGCAGGTAAGTTTTTTTTTTATTTTTATTGAACTAAAACACACATATTAACATTGATCCCCGCACTAGGTCGAACCTGTGTTGCGGGCAATTGTACAGATATACAGAAAAGAATTTTAGAGGATATAACTAACATGGATACACTTTTATAATTTTATGATCATATTTTATGCAATCATAAAACAAAATAGTGATGCTATTTATTATAATATTGTCATTTTATTACAATAACTAGCTGACCCGCGCAACTTCGTCTGCGTTACAAAGGGGTTCAAACAGTACTCGCTATGCCGTCGCGATACTATTTTCGCCGCCCGCTGTGGGTGTATTAATAAAATTGCGTTTTATACTCGTGATAACTTCTAAACGAAAAGTCCGATTGGAATAAAACAAAAAGTAATTTACTTCTACATTAATACTCTTGATAATATAATACTTAATTTGGATAAGGGTTAATATAACGATACTCATTTAACGTTAAATTAATTTTTCGGACAATTTTTTTAATTTTATAAACATAAAAGTGGTTATTGTGACTAAATTATGATAGTTAGATATATGCTGTCACGGACTTTTTTGTTTGTCTTCAAGAGACCTAAAAACCCGTAGTACATAATTTTGTTCTATTGTCAATAGTTTTTGCAGCGTACGCATAAATAGGTTTTTGATTTTTTACCTTTTGTTACATATTCGATATTTTCATGCGGATCCCTATTTTTTTTGAAAATAAAATATAGCCTATAACCTTCCTCGATAAATGGACTTTCCAACAGTGAAAGAATTTTTGAAATCGGACCAGTAGATCCTGAGATTAGCGCGTTCAAACAAACAAACAAACAAACAAACTCTTCAGCTTTATAATATTAGTATAGATTTATATTTGGGTACCAAGGGTATGACATTAAGCCTATTGGTTGGCCTATGTCACAGTACTTTTATAATTACTGTTTTGTTACACAACCCACATTGGTAAAAGGTTACTGAAATAAGTATTGTCGGCAGATTGTACATGGCTAACTTTATATCTAGTATATATCATGCAATTAAAACTTTATTAATAAATACTTTTTGCTTCTTTTTCCAGCCAGCAATGCGAGCAATGAGAGAATACAAGCATTGGAACAGAAAATTCTTATACAACAAGAAGAGTTGACGTCACTGCATCGGCGGAAAGGGGAAAATGCCCAGCAAATTATGAGTCTCAATGAAAAAGTACATGACTTAGAAAAGCAGCTTCAAGCCAAGGATGTGATGTAAGCCTGCTTATAATGTATCTAGAAATTATAAGGCTATCTTATTCCTAACAACTTTCTCAATAGTTTAGTTGAGTTTGATAAAGATTTTTGTATCATGACATAAAAATAATGTTTTCTGTATGAAATAAACAATATATTACTAATGTACAGTTCATCATAGGTTTTTGATTTGTCTGATGCAGTTGATTTGCTTTGAAATAAAATAACATTAAAACCTTTAATGGAAAAATATTATTTAAACAGGTTATAGTTATAGGTATAACAATTATAAAATTAAGCTAATGAAATAATATTATGTTTAATATTTAGAATTTCAGAAAACACAGCATTAATTGCTTCATTACGAGCTGAAATTCAAATGTATGAAACAAATATGTCAGAGTTACAAGGATTAAACCAAGTTTTAAGAGATGA
The DNA here is from genome assembly GCA_030269945.2 of Trilocha varians. NCBI lineage: Eukaryota > Metazoa > Arthropoda > Insecta > Lepidoptera > Bombycidae > Trilocha > Trilocha varians. The sequence continues at coordinate 5,746,514 of AP028259.1, forward strand.
ACACCAGGCCTTGCAGATTGCATTTGCTTCAATAGAAGAAAAGTTGAGAAAAGCACAGGTACAAATAACAGTTCATACTAATTTATCTAAAATCTTCATTGTATTTGATGAAAATCCATCTTATGTGCAAGCTCTGTTTGTATAGAAGAAACATAAGAAAATCATCCAGTTAAAGAAGTTAAGTGATCCATATTCTCAAAAAAAAAAAAACATTAATTATGTATGTATGTTTTATGTATGTATGCAAGTTTTTATTCAATATTTTCGAGATTTCACTGTTAGTCATACATTTATCGTTCTTCTATTAAGGCATTCACCCTTGACAAAGTGATCGTGCTTGCAATGATAGCATTGTTGTAGTATGTTTTGCAACTTTATGCAGTTCTAGGGATTGCGTGATCACTAAATTATTATGTACCGCTGTTACATGAGTGTGCCTAGACTAATTTACGAAGCGTATGATGTACACGATTGGTTATTTTGCGAAATAAAGTTTTATTTTATGGCAGTAAAGTTGCTATTATAACAATTTAATTTTGGTACTATTTTTTGATGTGAATTCAAAATTAATATTATTGTTTAATAGCATTCGCTTATCTCGGTATTGAATGTTTATTCGCATTCCACAATGTCCAAACGGTTAAGATTTCCAACAGAATAGAAGTAGTCCAAGAGATGGCGCTGCAAGTAGTATGAAGTAAAGTAAATAAAATGTAATTTAGATTTTTTATTTCTAGATGATTTAGTGATTTGTTTTATATTTTGTTGGATTTAGTGATATTTTGTTATTTAGAAGATACAGAAGATCCATATAGATAATAACACTGTACTGAATGTGCCACGCCACTGGCTAAAAACGGTAGCGAAAAATATGTATTGGAAAAGGATTCTAAAAATCCTTTTAAGATAATATGTAAAGTTCCCAATTCTTAAAGGTTAATTTAATCTCAATTTACCTGCATTTTCACCTCAAAATATTTAAATTATACATATCTTACAGTAATTTTGAGCTAGTTAACAAACTCATAAATTTTAGGAATATAAAATTAACCATTTAAATTAAAAAAGATTTTTAATTAGATTGTGATTTTAATAATTTTCCACCGATTTTAGCAAAAGTCACACATTAACACTTTTTAATGATTATGAAACTTGAGAATCCGTATTTTTGAGATTTATTTTGAAAACATACAGTCAACTGTTTCAATTTATATTTTAAAGTTGAAAATTTAAGTCATACCTACTTCACCGAAAGTAAGTTCTTCCACTTTACACTTATATCTTCATCATTTTAATTCAATATTATGAAGCTAATTATTTTAAACATAAAAGTACTCATTTATTTTTAAATTTATAGTTGTTCGGGTCGAAAATTTCAAACAATTTCAATTTAATTTTTTTTCATTTTCAATTGATTGTTTGTTTGAACGTGCTAATCTCAGGAACAAATGATCCGAATAATAATTTAAAAAAAATATTTAAATTTTAGGTAGTCCATTTATTGAGGAAGGCCATATGTTATATTAAATTGAAATAAATAAGGATACAAGGTGTAGTAAAATAACCCAAAAATGAGTTAAAACTTACCTTCCTTCAAGGTGCAGGCAAAGCTGCGCGGATCAGATAGTATTTTAGAAAGGTGCATATTCTTAACCAGTAATAAAATATTTCCTGTATCAAAGAATCGAGTCACTCTGCTGTGGACAAACTAACAAGCAGACATCAAAGTTGTTACAGATCATCTTTAATTACAACAAAATTGATAAATGAGCTGTTAAATGTTAAATAATGGTCTGTATTTCATCTTTTTAAATGTCCATTTTACTTTAATCTTGTTTCTTCTGACACAATGAATAAATAACATTGTATCGTTAGTGAACACTCGTTTCTGTATAAATGTATTCGCTAGATCAATAAAAAATAAAATTACCTACCGCTGCGTTTGATGCGTGCTATTGTTTACTCTGGATATTTTTGGCGTAGCTATGTTGGTGTTTAGTACGAACAATTTATTCCAGTGGAACTTTAGATTTTTATAGAATCATTTTAAATTTGGCGATCATCCAAGCCTATACGAGATTGTCGTTTCATAACATTCGGAGTGTTATATTTGATATAACTCATACATATTTCTAAATTTAAAATTTCGGTTAAAATTACTAGTTTTTTTCAGAAAGGGCTAGAAGAACTAGGTGCACTAATACAAATTTGATTTAATTAATTAATTAGTATTAAAATTTCAAGCTATAATTTCCGATATAAACAAATATAAAGACTACAATTGAATACAAATACTTACTTACATTAAGTAAGTGACTAATTCAATCTCTTTGTTTAATGTCGGAAGTCACGCAACACTATTTATTTGGCGAAAATATTGTTACTTAGTTAAATTAACGATCTTTAATAATGGCCTCCATGGTGTCGTAAATTGTATCACTCTATATATTTACGACGCCTCACGTGATAAAAGTTTTCTATACGGAAAACACATATAGCTTTTTCAAGTAAAATCACTTACACATTCAGTCTGTCCGGACGCTTCATGGAAGTGTGTCAGCTTTTCTCGCACGAATTAGTACTCGTGTTTTTTCCAGTCATTCAATAAGTGCCAATTTGTGAATAGCTGGATATTTAAAAATAAAAAAGAAATGCGAAAAGTTTTCAAATCAGTAGAATCGGTTCGTTTATTTTTGTGATTTGTTAATTACTAATTACATTTATTTATTGGTTCAAGTGTTTTGTTTTTTTTTGTGTTTTAGGATGAAAATCGATCATTAGTTGAGAGACTTATAAAATACAAAGCAAAAGATGCCGATAAAATGAACGAAGAAAATGAACATTATTTAAAGTAAGTAGAGAAAACTTTTACTTAAAATTTTATGTCATTTTATAACTAAAACATAAAGCATGTTTTTTGCAGTTTATAAGGTAATGTTTTCACTCACTTGTCGTTCAATAAACTTGTGACTGAATCAGTTCAAAGTATAGTCTACGACGCCTTTGTGACTTATCTATTAATTTGATAGACTTTCTGTAGGAAAGTTTGAATGCAATATTTTTGGGGAGTTTGGTAGCAATGTTTTCGTGCCTGTAAGTATTTTAGATGCAATGAATCATAGTGAATGTCGCTACTGTCTTAGATTTTATGTGCACTCGACTAGAAACGATTTGTCTTTTACAAAGCTCTGTCTGAAATAATGATACGTTTACAAAAAACAACTTTGTTCGAGGCAAGTCATTATTAACTGCACAGAAATTGTGAAGTTTGTGTTGACATTATTGTTACGTAGAGGCCGATCAGTGATCAGTAGACCAGAGGGCGTGTGTGTGCGACGCAGCTTATAGAGCTTGCTATACCCATGATATTTGTTTGCTTTTTTTTGTTTAATTTCTTCAACAGGTCAAGCAACCCTACCGCGTTTTTCTTCAACACATTCGGTAGAGTTAGTTTCGGGTGAGTTTGACATAACGTCGAAAACGATATGGTGGTTTGAAGGCATTGTGGCGTTCATTATTGAACATTTTATACTTCCTCCATAAAGTGGCCCATTTTATTTATGTCTTAACTGCACTCTGAAACTGACTCATAATGATTTTTCCTCTTGTTTTTTTACTGTTATGAATGTACAGGATGGAACTTTTAATTTTCTTACGGTGTTCATTACGTGTGTACAGATTGTAGTACTTTTCTATGTTTAACTGGGACAATCAGTGTATATTTCATTTTTATCTGTACATAAATCGTTCTGTCATTTATCTATATAAAAATTAACACTACTACAGTGTGTGTAATGTGCATGTGTTTTATATTAATCAGTGTGTAGTTTTTAAGTTTGTAAATTAGTGTCAACAGCATGATGATATTTCACATGTAAATTTTATATTTTCTTTACCCTCGTCTGATGTGTTTTATCGACGCTAATAAAAAATGTTCTATTAATTTTCATAATTAAACCCAGATCGCAAACGTCGCGGTTGTTTAATGAGATGAAAAATTAATAGTTTGCGTCACAGACAGATGTATAAAAATAGTTACGAATGAATGAACGATCCCGATACACATACCTCTTTTTTTCACCTATCACTGTAACCGAGAGTTATTAATAAAATTCGCAAAATATTTACCGCTCATAAGCTATGTTAATATTAACGCAATTACTCGGGATTTTTCAAGTGTTATTTTGGTTGTTTAACAATTGGTCATAGAGAATGTTTATGATAATATTTTATAGGACGCTTGTGCTGAGCAGAGTCTTGATTTATCACGCATCGTGCATTCATAAAAACAGACTGTCCAGTTGCATTTTATCTCTTTTTTATGTCATCAACAATTGAGAACAATAGCAGCGATTTAAGAAAAATCTGAAAGTCGAGTCGTAACGTCGAAAAACTGTGAAAAATTTCAAAAATCAATATAAACTTATTTCAAATGAATTCAAATACATTACAATATCACACATTATAATGTTAGAAAGAGATAAAATAGAATTGGAGAATTTGTATTAAAATTGTAAATACTTTACGTTTGAATGCATGTTGGTTGTTTTAGATTATACTTTGATTTGCATTTTGAAAAATGAATTGACTAAAGGGATAAGGCGAGTTTTACTTGTATTGTATGACTTTAATTGACGATATTTAGATAAAATACTACCACTATAACTGTTTTTCACCTATAGGTAATGTATTTATTATATTATGTTACACACTCGACTATTAAAATAAATATCACAATGTGAAAATGTTCGTTAATTAATACAAGGTGTCTCAAAAGAAATTTCATATTTAGTGGATTGATAAAAAAAAAAGGAAGCGGTATATAGAAAAAAAATATATTTATTGTTAAAATACACTTTTTGGGAATTTATTTCTTAAAAATAATATCGTCTAAATGTAAACCCTCACTGTTAGCACTCATTTAATCGAACAGTAAAATTACTTATAACTGCTCGACGGGTGGAGTGAGGGATGGCTGCCATTTCGTGACGGATATTTTCTTTCAAATGCGCCAGTGAAGTTGGTTTATTGGCGTAAACTTTAGATTTAAGATAACCCCATAGGAAAAAGTCCATAGGGGTTAAATCTGGGCTACGTGGAGGCCATTTTATGTCACCTCTCCGGGAGATCAATTTTCCTGAGAAAATTGCCTCTGACCGGCATCTTGGGGCTTTAATTCTTGCACCAATTGAATTTTGTAGGGGTACAGCTTTAGATCTTTGTGCATAATGCGATGTAATGATGATCTATGCACATTTAAGGCACTCGCGCGCTTCCGAATTGAAAGGCTCGGTTCGTCACGTACAGATTGATTAACACTCTCCACGTTTTCTACCGTTCTGGATGACCTAGGTCGCCCGGATTTTGATTTATCCAGCGTGGATCCAGTCTCTTCAAACTTTTTAACCCAATGTCGAATGAGAGGAAGGCTTGGCGCATCATTTAAGTGGCGAAAACCTCGAATACGTTGTCGAATCACCGTTCTTGTAAAACTCTCGCACGCACAACGCGCGGTCTGCTCCCGAGAAACGCTCCATAGCGACTGAATTCCCAAGAGCCAAGCTACCAATTGACATAACCCCCGCACCCCTCAAGTACGCAGCGTTCACGCTGTAAGCTAAACAAATATAAAATTTCTTTTGAGACACCCTGTACTTCTTAAAGTAGAAAATAAAACTGCAAGTCATGTTGAGTTTGCAGCATGATGCATTTTATGTCGTGGTTTAAATTAAAGTTAGCCAATATTTGTATTCATAATTTTGCATGCTGTATAAATATATCTAAGATTGTATTCAATATAAACTGATACTACGTATTACATCGCTTGAGCAATAATAGCTTTACGGTTCGAACGGTCGTAAATGCGGGTAGCCATGGATGTTGCAGATTGTTGCGTTGTGGCGAAATAGAACTTTACGATAAAATGTAGCATCGTAAAGTATACATAAATGTCTATACGAGACATACGCAAACATTTGTGTACCTATTCCCAAATTCGAAATGACGCAGCAATTTGTTTCATATGTAAGCGAAATTAAAGTAAGTTTAATTTTTTTATTGATAGATGAATGGATTTCAGAAAGAAAAGTGATAAGCTACGGAAAGAGTTGGAGGAGGCGGCGAGGGAAGGCGGCAGTCGGAGTAGCGGCGGTTCCGGAGGCAGTACTGACGACAAGATCATGGACTCGTTACCGTACTACGCGACGTCGTTACCTTCAAAAGTTGCTATACGATTTGTAAGAATTATTTGAAAATTATTGGAAGGACGAACTTTTTATTAGGAAGAACATTTAATTTACCATTGAAATGTGCTTTCAACGTTTTTTGTAATAGGAACTTGTACTTACCTACTCAAAAGTCAAGATCTAGTCTATTTGACTATTCGATGATTGCATCTGAGGTTGCTTTATGTAGTAGTTCAATAAGTAATTTAGGTATTTATACAGAACAAGAAGTTTACACCTATACCTACTGTTTCACTACAAAACGAAAATTCGATAATACTCGTATTAAAACCGCTATCAAAGTGAGGTTTACTTATAGAAACCTCCGTAGGCTATAAATTGTACCTAAACAAATTTGACTCTGTTACTCTCATTAACAACTATTATAAAGTGATTGCAACGATTGTCATATTTCTAAAAAAAATCGTCTGTTTAGGACGCACATGACGGCGAAGTTTACGCGGTGAAGTGGAGTCCTACTGATCGGCTCGTGGCGACCGGAGGCGCCGATAGAAAAGTCAAACTGTGGGATGTTTCAAAAAGTAGGTTCACAAAAAAACAATGACAAAATGTATCACAGATACACGAGATAAAATCATCGACTCGTCTCTGGATGTAGTGTCACTAGATGGCGTAACTGTAGCGCATTCTTAATGTTCGTTCCAATCACAAAGCTGTGTGAATAGTCTATAGTTTTGAAAATGATTTTGTTACTAAAACAAAAACGAGGATATTGTAAACGTTTTTTAAAATATTCTTCCTTCGAACCACGCAATAAACCAGTTGAGATTATTCGATTTCAAAAGCTAAATAATGCTTAAAACAAAAACATATTATTATTTTGTGTTTTCATTCGCAGGTGTAGTAGAGAGTAAAGGTTCATTAGTGGGTTCGAATCAGGGCGTCATGTCGGTGGACTTCGATTCGACGGGCGCGTACATTGTGGGAGCTTCTAATGATTTCGCGAGCCGAGTGTGGACAGTCGCTGATCAGAGATTAAGGGTAAGATTTTATATTATTCTGAAAATTATTGAATGCTATTTAGTACTAGATGACCCTCGCAACCTCGTCTGCGTCACAAAGGGGTTCAAACAGTACTCTTAGTGCTGTTGCGATATTATTTGCGCGGCCCGGGGAGTATTCATGTTTCATACTCGTAATAACTTCTAAACGAAAAGTCCGATTGGAATAAAACAATAAGTAATTTACTTCTACATTAATAATCTTGATAACATAATACTTTATTTGGATAAGGGTTAATATAACGATACTCATTTAACGTTAAATTCATTATTCGGACGAATTAATTTCTTTTTTAACATAAAAGCAGTTGTTGTGACTAAACTATGATAGTTAGATATATGCTGTCGCGGACTTTTTTGTTTGTCTTTAAAAGATCTAAAAACCCGTAGTACATCATTTTGTTCTATTGTCAATAGTTTTTGCAGCGTACGCATAAATAGGTTTTCGATTATTCACTTGTGTTACATATTCGATATTATCATACGGATCCCTAATTTTTTTGAAAATAAAATATAGCCTATAACCTTCCTCGATAAATGGACCTTCCAACAGTGAAAGAATTTTTGAAATCGGACCAGTAGATCCTGAGATTAGCGTGTTCAAACAAACAAACTCTTCAGCTTTATAATATTAGTATAGATAAAGCTATTAAGTTCATTTCAAGATTAAGTAAATAGCAGTATCGTCTCCTATTTAACTTCTTTAATCTTTTAATTAATTAGTTGTAAGTTCGAAATTCCGACTTTGGAGATAGGTAAAGCACGCTGTTCACTGTCCTTTTTGGTGGTCACATACTGACGCAACTTGGTCAAATGACGAATATCTCAGCGCAATGGACCGACCTGATCAGTGCCACAAGAAGTAACTGGATCTAAAATGCAAATATAATAAGAATTGCTTCAAAATTTATCTGTTGAAAATCTTGAAGATATTAAAGAAGCGGAGTTCATAAAAAAGAGAACAAAAATCGCTGTCATTCTATAATTCTACATATAAGTTTGACTTTCCTCAAAATCTATTTTCTGAAATGAATACCTACAGTTGAAACCAGTTTTTTAAACGCTGCACTTATTAATAAACAACTTTTCTTAATTTACCCGACGGCAAGTCAAGTCGTGAGCCTTATTTAATAATTACATGTCTGGTGCTATAAACATCACGCAAAAAAATTTGATTTCGATTATGTGTGAATCACGCGCCGACTGACTTAACACGGTCACTACCTTTATGACTTGTACCTGTAGGATGTGTGAGATTTATCGATACAATTACACACGTATCTTATTAGGGACTAATAATGTATGTGTTAAAAGTGTTAAAACTAATTTACTATTTATAGAATAGTTTATTTAAATACAGGGTGATTATCTGTTCTAATACCTTGTTCAAAACAAATTGGCAAAATTCTACAAAACTATCCCAAACAAAATAAATTTCCGACAACAAGTGTTGACTAACAAGTTTAGTTGTTTTCACTAAGGCCTTATACCTTCCATATTTTTTGGTTATAATACTGGTACTGGTTGGATATGACCATCAACTAGCATGATCATGAGGATGTAGGTACCATCATTACCAAATCACCCTGTATATGGTCCATAAACCGACTATAAAAATAAAACATAGCTTAATTGCACTGCAGACTAGCTATCTCGGACACCTGACGTTAATTGTTTGGTGGAATCCGTTGATATCAATTAACTGGCTTTGTGCAATATGAAAGAGACAGAAATATTAACAATTAGGCACAAGTAGTTCTTTAAATAAAATCAACTTCAGTGTCTGTTAGGTGTATTTGATCTGTAGCGCAATTGTGAATCCAAATCAGGAGATATCGAGTCTTAAGTAAAGATTTAAATCTTTGCAGAACTAAAACGCAAATTGAGTCTTCGTGTTACAAATGATTCAATACTAACCTACTTCTGACAATACCGCAAGACTTATCGTGCAAAGTTTGCGTGCATGATGCTCGCGAATGTCATGATAGTACTCACTTTGATCGCACAGTTTACTGCTTCTTAGATTGTTACTTGATAGAATATGAAAATAGATAATTTGGAAAGAGTTGAGCGAGAGAGAATGAACTTTTATCACGGTTTTGATAAATTTCAATGTTTTGAAATCTAGTCTGTAAGTTTAAAAAAAATAATTGTTCACTTTATGCGAATATCAAAACTTGCCTTTTGACTCTATCTCAAATCACCTCGCCATTTAAAAGAATAATTAAAAAATACCTCAGTAAAAACATTGTTCCCTATTTTATGAGAAGCGTTATAAGAACCTTTTCCTAGTGATTTTAACTTTATAGCAGATATAAAAGTAGCATCGAATGAAAATGATTTAATCTTAAATTACAAAACTAATGAAAACTTGCTAACGGAAATACTATAAGGAAATGAATGTAAAGTACAGCTAGCAATTCAAAATGTATTGTTACATTTTATTATACCCGATGACCAGCTGAACAATAATGGTCTACGTCATTTTCGATGTTAGTATTAAGCTCGGAAGGCGGGGTCACGAGCGCGATCATCCATTAACGGATTGTTAGCTCGCGTCGGCGCTTCGTGATCCTTCTCTGATCACTTCCGACATTACACTTGGATACCGATTCTTCATTTTTGATTTGTATACAACCGTCGTACTAGCTAGGCAATTTGATTAAGTGCACGTTATAAATGGGAATTGCTTACGATGCTACCCATAACTATTTATTGTTCTATTTATTAGTGTTAATAGAAAACTAGATAGACTGAATTTTATTGATGCAAAGCGCAAAGTTTTGTAAAGCAATAAAATGCTTTATTTCGAACATAAATTGAAATAAAACTACCGCTGTTTTATAATCCTTGTTAGGTTTATTTAATTTTATTAGTTCGAGAACGAGCTCAGCCGAGGGTTTACCGGAAGATAGATTACTATAATAAAATACTATTATTCATCTAGGCCTCTTTTATTAAAAATAAATAACAGAAACCATTGTGCGTGAAATAAATAAAATCTCTCCGCATTCTGAACCGTCTGCTTCATGGGAAAAGCTCCTAGAAACTTTTCGATATCAATCCTTCATCTTCCTTATATAGTCGTTTTACACTCCGCTGTTGTGGACTTCGTTGTTTCTACTTCGAACGCGACCAAATATTTCTCGTCTCAAATGGAGTCGTTCGACTCTCGTCCTTCGCGTTTGTTGGGCGCCAGCACTTGTCCCATCATCGGGGTTAAAACAAAGTTTTGTGAAGTAGACGATAGATAACGACTTCTCTAACACACAGATATTACAAAGCCAATATGACCGACGGCCACCACTAATCATCAGACACCCCGTTACCATGTTCGTCTATAATGCAAGAAATACATCTACACTGGCTTGATGTTAAATCATAAAACTATAAAAGCGAATAGGTATGGTATATAAAACGCGAATGAACAGAATTCCTAGATCGTGATAATACATTTAATTTAAGCATGCAGAAGTGCCTACTTGGACTCAAATATGCATCACTGTTTCGCCCACCCATATTGCGGATGTTTTCTCGCGAAAATCGACGAGAGTCTTTATACATTCTCATCGAAGTCAGACCCTTATTCAAACACAATCAGTACCAACGTCAACAAATTATCGAGTACGCCCACTCGTTTCCTGACCGATCGAGTATTCGATTATGAATCAAATTGATATTAATGTTTTTTTTTCATTTTACATTGATGCTACAATTTATTCATCAAAAGTTGATTTATTGTTTAATTAATATCGTCATACGAATAGAACGCTGGTAATATAATATTATATTAAACAAGTTTTTAAAGTATCTTCATAAAGTACAGTAATGTAATCATTTAAGTAATTACGATAAATTTTTCCTCCTTGTATTATTGTATTACGGTTTTAACAACATTGATTATGGATGACAGTATGTAGTACCTAGTAATAAATTATAAAGTCATTACAAGTCATCATTAAGTTTTTGTTAATTACCCATATGACGTCACCAAAAGTGTTTAATCATCAAAAATACATACATAAGAAAAAGCCTGCCTGCATCATTTTTTATAATGAAATCTTTATTTAAACATGCTTCAATAGGGCAACTCGAGCAGGGTTGCGTTCTCATCTACCAACTAGGTACTATAGACCAAATGAATAATGATATATCTTGAATATTGACTTCCAATTAATTATGTTACGCAACAACAAAAAAATAAAAACTATTATAATTGAATTATGAAATACAAAATTATATTTCATGAAATTTAACTACGGTTTTTGATACGAATATACTAATTAATACTGGTTCTTACACAAACATCTCTTTTGGCTTACGAAAAATTCATTATTTCATTAGTTCTATTGTCTAGGTACTACTACATATACTTAGTACAAGTATCAAATAATAAGGGAACATGGAATAATTATTTTTATTTTCAAATACATCAATTATTTTAAAATAAAATAAATGTTAATGTAGATTTTGAGGTCTACACTATTCCAATAGGATATATACATACAAGTTCAGCCTATTGAGAATTAAGTAATGAAATTGTATTACAAGATTTCATTTAATCTAGAGCTTAGAAAACAAGTATCACCTAAACATTGAAATAAAACTTAGTAAAACGGTGAGTGTAACGTAAACTGAGGGAGGCTCTGCTGTTAACGATAACAGGCCGGGAATGATGACGATAATGATGATGACATACATTACGATACGAAATTACTTATAAAACGATAAATGTCTCAATTGCGCTCATGACTATTGCTACAAACGAGATTATAAAAATAGTTTTAATGATAGGAGAGCAAGTGAAGAATTACAGTTAATATGGACTACAATATTTTTTATAACTGCAGAAAACCACGAGGGATAGAACATTATTAAAAAAAAAAACTGCAGTGAACAGGTGGCGGTCACTTTAAAATCAGACAATCGCACAGTGCGAAATTAAGTGGTAAATTTAAGTTTCGGACGTTAATTGAGCGAAAAGTATTTACACTTTGTAAATGGAACCGTTATTTCTGGGAAACAAGTTTTAAAGTTGAGTTCTATATTTAAATTGTGCATCGTACGCTGAACCATATTATTACGCGTATTAAAATACGGGTATTATTAAATTCGAACTTGCGCCAGTCTGCTTAAGAAGAATGGGGTCTGAACTGGTAAGATACTGAGCTTCTTACAACACATGTAGTGTGTAAATTATACTAACAACTTTCTGAGTGGAAGTACAAGGAGTTCCACCAGAGCACATCTGCGGACAGCAAAATGATTTTCATACTTAGGTAGATACATATTATTATTCATCTTATAGAGTTTTAATAAATCTGTTTAATTTTTTAGTATTTATTATATCACGCAAACCACACGACTACTGATACGATCGACTTTCTAAAGTTTCCGATAGCGATGAATCCAAAAAAGGACAGAAAAAAGATCCGCATTATCTTCAGTATCTGTGCCAAAGGAATTGTTACGATTGCATGCTACCCAGGTAATTCAGAAACGGTGTTATGACCTCTGAATCTCATCGATCGTTCCGTACATTCCTATCTTTGCATGCTTATAGGAACACAAGCTTTGGCCTTTCTCTTAAATATTCAAGAAGTGAAGAGGCTATTGTCGTCGCTTACTTTCCTTTCCAAACGAAAGTGTCCTAATTCTTATTAAACAATTCAAATAGTCTGCTAAATGCACATTTGTCACGACGTAAGTGTCTTCTTTAAATAGTAAATACGCGTTTTGCATTACCAAAGTGCGATGCATTACAAATTGTATTCGTTTTTATAGGATTAAAAGAAAATTACTTCCGTATTTCTAACTTTCCAGCAGCATTTAATTTTATAGGTGACACTTACTTCTAATAAGCAGTTATGATTGCCGTTATATTAATGTCGTTGAATCAGAGCACTAGTAATCAGGTAGAGTGCAAGCTTCAATAAATGCAAAAGCAAGTTTTATAATAGAAGAGTACGTGTTTTTTCAAAAGTTCGTAGCAGATAGGTGGGTACATTTAAAGTCCTTGATTGAAACAAAATCTTTAGGGTCCGAAAGTCTTTGAAACTGGTGCAGATTTTAACCAATAAATACGGTTTTGTTTCAATATATTTCAATTCCAGTATACATAAGTTTCGAAGTTTGCATCGAAAATTCCATTATGCACAAATACATGATTTGAAAATACATTTCGACTAAGCATGTACCAGTAGACATTGAAGACGTTATTGCTCGTCCTCTCACATAAATCGTTGTCAGCAGTACCCATTCATTTTATTTTTACGCATGTTGCGATTCCGGTGGCCACAGTCGATTCCTCTCTATGAATATTTCATATTATTCTGAACAACTTTATCTCTGACAACAATGTTACATTGAACATTTAAATTTTATAGCCCTATGAAAATACTGAGTCCCATTGTCGTCAACAACAGAATTGCGTATGTAAAAACGCTCGTAATGTTTATATAGCCCGTGAAAAGCCGTTTAATTCAACATAACCAGCTACCGCGTAAAATTAAATGATTTTAGATTTGATTTTAGAAAGCCTTAGAGTGTATGTTGTGTTTTCTCTGGGTATGTGTTTGGAGTGGTCTTATTGAAAAACATATCATTAAATATCTTATTTGTTAGAGGCATCTTAAAATTCCCATTTTATATTCAAATGAATGAATGAACTTATTGTTAGAATCTTATTTTCATGTTTTTTAAAGAAGCTTAAAGATTCATATTGGCTATGTCTAAGAACGTCGCCATCCACACTAGTCGCTTATCACCAGGGAGGTTTCTGTGTAAATTTGGTAATTGTGAACTTCATAAGGAAATGATTAATTTGCTTGCAAGAACTTTTAAGTATTAATCATTTAAGAACCTATTTAATATCTTTGGATACAAAGTAGTCTTGGTTCTTATCTAGATATGCAAAGAACGTTTAGCATACAGCTAATACACAGCACTAAATTAGTTAGAAAGCGGCACGTGTCTGTTTGTCGCGTGCCGTGCGCGGTCTCGTCGTCAGTGCCGCGATCTAATCTCGTACACGAACGTACTTTACTGGAGACCAGCCCCTTTACACTTGAATATGCCGCGCGAACCTTGACTTTGAGATTACATCTTATTGATGTGAGACGTTGCCGGTCCGAGAACACTGCAGATATGACCTTTAAGGTGTTACAATAATGTCATTCTTTAGAACTATATCTCTTGTCTGGTTACTAAGTGGCTTGGTATAATTTAAACTTCTTTCTTCTTCTTTTATACATGTACTTTTTGAAACATGTTGCTACCATGTCAATATCGTGTTTTTGTAATGTATGTGAATATTGTCTGATCGAAAATAAAAACCACAAATATTTAGAAATATTTATTACAAATAATGACCTAATGACAATCGGACGGGGTTACATTTAAAAGCAGTAAACAGTAGGTAATTTTATTGTTTTAAATCTACACTATTCTATTGTTTATTTATGATCGCTTAGCTTAACGTGGCTAGTTAAATTATAAATAGATACAAAAATGGTCACGAGTTATGTAAATGAAACTAATCCTAAATTCAAATAAATACGATGTCGGGACGGCCGTCAATCCATCGTTGTTTGACTTAGGTCGCACGTTCGCTAATCTACTTAAGGTACTGAAATTTTACTTTTTATCTATCACTATGATAAACTTCAGGCTTATTCTACAATTAATATATATGGTACAATACTAAACAGACTTCCATGAATGGATTTCCGAGTTTCAAATGAGAAGAACGAATGAGCGACGTGATCTCGATTGCGACTCACGGCCGCGACCCGCCGACAACATCGGAGACGGGGACAAGCTAGCGTCCTCGCACTCATCACAACGAGCACAATGATCTAACGCACCAGCCCTAACATTCGTCCACATTCGCGCACGCTCTCGCGGTCGTCCCCTTCTCCGTGTCGTGCACTCTCGCATCCTTCGCCGCACGTAGCGTATGACGCGGAAGTGTTCGGACACATACAATAAATAACCGCTGTCGTGGTCCTGTACTCTTCAAACGGACCATAGTATGTCACTTTGCATTCGAGAGTCGGGACACGACGGGGGTTTTAGAATAACGAAATAAACTACTATTGCGAACGATCACGTCGACACGCCTTGCGATCATTCAAAAATGCCTCTGGTGCGCGCGAGGAAAGCTGGCGTCGTAGACCTTGCACAGAGATGAAGGAGCGTTGGGACCCGGGAGGAGCTCGGCAGCCTTCGCCGCAGCACGTCGTCGCTGCCAACTGCAGGTCCACGCGGCAAGAACTACTAGTTGAGCGGCCAAGAATGCGGCTGCAGCGAGCATGGCGCCCGAGGCATTCACACATGTAACGTCGCTCTCTCTCACGTACACGGCATCTTCCGTAACGTTCTTGGCACGCTGTTTGTCGAAACCGAACTTGTCAGTAATCTGGATGGTTTGCACGAAAAGCATGTCGTCAGTAGGAGCAGCTGGGGTAGAACGCCTCTTCCTACGACCGTATGACATCACTGAGCGCAGTTCGTTCGGGCCGCCATCACATTGTACAGGTTCGCAAGTTGGCATACAGGGAGTCACCAAGGCACGGAATTGTACAACTTCTGATGAAGGGAACTTGAAGGCGTCGAAGTTAGATAACAGAGTCTGTAACAATATTTAATTGTTATAGTTCCAAATCATTGTGTTAAATCACAGAAAAAAAAAATGAAAATTTTCATGAAATATACCTTTCCACTGAGAGTAGACTTGAACAGAGGTCCCATGATGAAGTGCTCTGTAGGGCAACCGTCACTGTCGATAAGAGTAATTTCGCTTGAGTCCACACCATCCATGGCAACAAGTTCTCGCACGAAGATCTCGAATGGTGAGTTGGGGTCCATAATTTCAAATCGGAGAGCCTAAACAAAAAATAATAATAAAATGTAGGATAATTCGAAAAATGTGTCCAAACCATTCAGGTTTTTGTGAATTATAATTACCAATGGGTCTCCAACTTCAGCTGAAGCAATAGTGTCGTCTCCATTCCTGTCTGTGATTCTCATTGCTACGTTGGGCGAGTCCACAATGACCTCCTCTGACAGACCAGTCTGAATGTCTCCGTGGATTCCAAGATCGACCTCATTGGCAACAGTTTTGTTGGTCAAATCATACTGACAGGTTACAGCTAAACCAAGATCAGATGATGTTACTATAGTATCGTGATGTTGAATCACAACGTCGTTCAAGTACCTGCACAAATAATTTATTTATTTTATTATTATTATCAACTTTTAGGGAAAAACATAATTTTTCAGTTACGTGGAAGAGATCATCACCTGCCAAGTCCGTTTTGTTTCACGTTACATTCAATGTTGTTGTAGCCCATATGTAACTCGAATTCGAGACTCTGTTTGACATCCACAACACAAGAGTTGGGGCTGCCTTTAGCGTAGATTTTACCGTCGAACAATTTAGATGTTTGGATTCTAGCAACCATGTCTCCAGCACGACAATCAATAGAAACGTTGTAACAAGATGACAGTTCGTATGTGGCTGCTTCGGGAACTTCCAAGTATGGGTCCTAAAACAAAAATTGATGGTTATTTAAAAAAATGACTCCAATATTGAGAATGAATTGGTAATGTTAGTTATGATTACCTGAATATCGGCAAGAGTGGCTCTAGAGTGATGAGAAAGACGACAGACGTGGTCACCGGTGTCACCGTGATCATAAGAATGGCAACGGAATGGCGAGTTCAGGCAAAGTTCTCTGCATTCTTCAATTGTCTGCACATCTTGGTATACGGAATCAACAGTTTTCAGGATGCGACCACCCATTTTCTTAAATTCGCACAATTTTGTTGGTTCTTCAACACAGTTGTTTTCCAAATAGTCGGTGTCTATAGACGAAGAAAAAAATGTTTAAAGATTGCAAAAGTGAACACAAATAGACTTAATTTTTCATTGATATTTTTTACCTTCGTTTGATTGAAAAGCGTTCGTTCCCGCCAATGTGATACGGTCCATGTTAGAGAGTACACACTCGCCGGTTTTATTGTTGTAGTTCGCAGATCTGCAACAATGTTTCACACACTATAATAACTGTACACTTTTTGTTTCTATCATGGGAAAATTAAGTTCTTAATGGGACAAGCATAATTGATTTAATAACATTTCAATATTGAAATTTAACTGTACGGCTTCTAATGCGGTTAATGTAAATACTACTGGTTCTTGCTAACATCATAACCCAAGACATCGATTATAATTATTACTCCTCGCTGAAGCCTTGTAGAACCAGTTATCGAAACAGTACAGTTACTGAGATTGTTGACCAATAAATATGGAAAACATGCACTTACAATCAATGCGCCGTTGTTAACGTTACATTATTGTACGTTTATTGTAATTTTATTGTAATGAACGTTTATCTGACTACGTGCTGTTTCGATTAAATCGTTTAGAGCTATGATATTGCTACTTTTACTTTCAATGAACCGCAACTTCAATAAATTCATACTTATGTATGTACAAATGTAGCTAATTGAATGCAAATTATTATTATTCATTATTCTTTCCGCACTAGACTTCTCATATGTCTTCTACTTAGTCATACAATGTTAAACATGCAGTATCTTAACTGCTATATTTGAGTTTTATTTATACAAACTAATCTGTAATTTATTAGGTAATTTATAACAATTGTAAACTACAAAAATAAATCAAAATTAGTTTTATTTTCTTAAATAGTTATAAAGCTATTAATCTCAGCAATCGAATGACCGTTTCTTCATTATCTATCTTAATCGAGCACTATATTTTCTCTGGTGCATGCGATCCTGATCAGATGACCCCTAGTATAAAACCACAGATAAAACTGTGGGAACATTGTTTAAGTACCAATATTGCTTCTCCGTCCGTGAAACACTGTTGCATTGTTCATTATACGATTCTTATTTAAATTGTAACGATTTCTCGAAGAGGATAGTATAAAACTTATATTTTTAATTACTTCATTTCCTTGTTTCATTGTATGAAACATGACAGCCAAATTAAATTACAGAAACATTACATGATGAGAGATCTATGGTTCTCAATTGAAAGCATTATTTATGGTTGAATGATCATACCTTACAACTTATGAATGATCCATAAAACAATTGCTTTAACTGTGTGGAATTCATACCTATCAATGCAAGTATTCATAAAGTAAAATATTACGGTTCATCGGTTATTGTATTGTATCGCGAAAGTAGGAAGTGATAGGGCGGGGCGCTCCCACATCGTATGGCACACCATGACCGGATCCAGAGAATATTTGCCAAACGTCGTGACTGTCGGAGATCGCGATGTGCGCCGCCCGGGGAGCGCCGACGCCGCTCGCCACACTCAATGGAGATACGACGATTTGTTTCCAACGGTACACGTGTCGAACGAACCCAGCTCGAGCTGAATCGCGCATTTAATTCCCTAATCTCCGTCTCGCAACTCAACTCAAGCGAAAAACCCTGAGATGACGGCGTGAAGTCGTGGAATTTATTACCGAGAGACCGTTGTATCGTGAAACGGGTTACGGTGCACAACGTGCTAAAAATATCCATTTTACTGTTAAGTTTATATTCCTAAAGCTATTGACCCTTACAATAATAATGATTATTATTGAACGAATTGATTTGATGATTCTTGCAAATCTGCAAAATTATCATCAAGCACAGTTGTCCAAAATGTTCACATACAAATTCTAATGACTGTACAGATCACGAATAAACTCTACATACTTGACCTAAACACGCCAGTGAATACGTGAATCGAATGTGAGCGTCAGACGGTGCACACTATTTATGTTAATGATATCAAAAACCTTACAAGGAAATAAACACAATAGGACAGTCGTGTCTTTAGTACATTAGACGCCTGAGACACAGACTGTGCAATTGGCTTCCCCTGCTTTGTATATAATGCTCGTTTGTAAGATTTAGAAACTGAACGGCTACCAGGAAGACGCTGTGACTTATCCACTGAACTCAGTGGTTAAGATGCGCCACCATCTAAGGCAACTTGGTGAAGCCTGATTGACTTCGTTATCGAGCTCATAGCAAATAAATTAGCTCACTCGTGTACCTGTTTAATAAGGTTATTTCACGACGTAGCGCTTAATAAACTTAAGTTCTTGTTTATTAATATTTCAAAGGTAACTGTAATGAATACATAATTAATGCATAGAAAGTTGCGTATCAACGATAAAGACGAGAATTATCTGTTAGAAATTTGCAGTTCATCAGATCTGGTTTTAGTCAATACAGTTAAGCTATATAGTAAAGCTATAAAAATGTAAGCTAATTACGCTGCCTTTACATTGTGGATAATTACAAAAACGCGATCATTACAAGATTTAAGACTAGTAATAGTTCCTATGCATTTATCTGGATGCATCTTGGTATTTTTTAATAACCTGAAGCAGGTTGCGTTACGGGTAGCTGCAGTGCTTACAGGTCATTGAAGCCTTACACAATAAATACCTACACACTATTTTTAAATATTTCTCAATGTTTGATAATTTTTGAACGATTTCTATGGTTCTTGGAGTTTTTATTGTAAAAATTAATGTAAGTACGTAAAATTTTTATGTTATATGCAGTTACGTTTGAATGGAGGCGATTTCAATAAATTCTTGCCACTTCCTTCTGTGTTGTGGTTTCACGTGGTTTTGTAAATAATGTAGTCTTGCGCATGAGAAAATATTATGAACAAAGTTTGAATTACATATTTCACCACAAAAATGTTGTAATCATTTTAGACGTATATTTTTCCATTATTTCGCCTACGTGTTCAATAGATATTAAGTTAACCTTTTTCCTACACATATGAAAATATATTACCTCACAACATATTAATGCTATAGCTACATTTGATTTATGTTGACTTATTGATCGTCAAATAATTAAACTTGTGATTTTGTGTTAAAGGCATCACCTTAATTAAATCGGAATAAAAATCAATCACTTTAACGCCTTGAATTCAGTTTTTTTTTCATCGTCACATCTTTCTCTGAGTCGCTTTATCAGGGTAAAACAGTATAACTAACCTGCAAACAAACTCGTTTTCGCCAAGACAGAGGTCGAGACACATCTGCCTAGATCCGACAGTGTGTGTTTTCTTGCCGTGTCCCTTGAGATGATAACCGCGCACGCGATCGAAGCACCAGGCGCGTTCACAGGGCCGGACACCAAGACAAGATTTTTGAGCGTAAATTGTGAATACGGGGAACTGCGATTTTGTCAATGCACCTGTAAGAAAATGCAACAATTAATATAAAATAAGCATCTCTATTACTGAAATCCTTAATGAAACATATTTGTTCAAACGTGAACAGGTAATCGAAAATATAG
Organism: Trilocha varians; assembly: GCA_030269945.2. NCBI lineage: Eukaryota > Metazoa > Arthropoda > Insecta > Lepidoptera > Bombycidae > Trilocha > Trilocha varians. Next base: position 5,767,116 of record AP028259.1, read on the forward strand.
CTATGTTTTGCATTTGTAATATAAGTTTGGATTCCAGACGTAATTATACTTAAGTTTAATGTCTCCGTGTGATAAACATCGTTGATATTAAAAGTTATGGTTATTATAAGTTATGATTATGATAGGTGGCAACAAAATCTGATGTGGGCGGCAGGAAAATGAGAGACTTGAAATTGTTGTACAGAAAAATACTGTTATATTCCAAGAGAATGATTTATTAAATATTTTGTTGGGTGCGTCGTTAACGGAACCTCAAAATGTTCCATCGATTACGTACGTTGTAATTTGAGATATTTACGAGCATATTATCCGCCCTTACGGTAAGTCTATGTCCCTTTAAATTTTTATTGAGATGATATAGATTCGACGGTTAATTTTGTCAAATTTATTTTCATGACACGCTCTTTCCGTTTTTGAACATAAATGTGTGTTTTTTATGTTGTTGAGAGTTTTCTAATCTACAAAATCTTAACCATTTAGCTTTCTCATAATTTCCTACTTTTTGTATTGAACTTCGCCTTTTTAAAACGAAGTAATGCTCTTGTGGTTTGTAGTAAATAAAAAATGAATGAACAGAACGCATTGTGAGAAAATACTGATTCTTCACTTTACTTTTTACATTCATTACTTCGAACGCTCCTTGTGGTTGTTTCTTTTGTTTACTTATTACATTCATTACATTACATTACTGTTGATATTTGTTGCGAATATAAAACTTTTCATTTAGGTTGTGATTTTTTTGTTTGCAACGAGGTCAAAGCTTGCTCCACTGGCTTATGTTTAAATACAGCAAGTCAAGTTTAACTTTCGCGGTGAGAGTATTTTTTCCCAATATGGCTTGATGAGTAAGATTACTCATGCCGTTATTGGTATTCAAATATTTTTATGTAGCAAAAAATGAGTACGTTTCACTTGTGTGTGTTCATATTCAGTGTCGAACAATCGAGAGTGCTGACATTATTGTGCCACCTGCTTTGCGTGTTCCGTTTAATCCGATAAACACGCTACCGAGTATCTAAAATCCACGTTTTTATTGAAGTTGATGACGACCATGTCATAAAAGTATCACTGGTGGCACTTATAGCGGCACCATTACTAATAACCGTGTCTGTAGATGACCTCTGTTGTATATTGAAGGTTTTATTGTTTATTAATCAATAGAATCAACTAATAATTTTATATTAAAAAGGCATGTTTACCTGCCTGTTTTGCATGTGACCATCTTTGTGGTCCAAACATAATCCCTGATTTCACCAACAACTCAACAACATCATCACATGAAATTTTAAAACCTTGTTTTAGAGATTACAAATCACAAACTTGATCTAAATTCTACATGATCTTTTTAAGTACGAACGTATATACTCTTCAACCATACCATATATTTTCTAAAAGCTCATAAAACTTACCAGGGAGTTGGTCTGCATCAGAGCTGAATAGCACGCAAAGTCCCGTCTCATAATTGACGGCGCGACAGGTGTCGTTGGCATGGCATTGCTCGAGGCAGTCGGTCAGCATCAACGTGCCGGGGATGTCGTCTAAAATTTGCGACGGCGCCGAGAATACGTACCTGCATAATAATTTGATTAAGCTTACAACGTATAAACGGCCCCCTTCTTTATTTTTATTATATTGTACCCTTTGTCGGTACAGCTAGTCTTTGAAAGTTGAGAGGGATAGGTCTCGTTATAATTGAAAAAACGCTATAAATTCAGTATAATAGGTTATGTCTCTTAAAATTAATAAACGCCGCAGGGTTAAGCAACCTAGATAATATCTAAATAATTTTAAAGTATCGGGTACGGGAGATCAGTAAAAAAATCAAGCTACCTAAGATATTTCTTACATACCCAGTAACGAGCTCGAAACCAATCATTTCTGGATCACATTCTTCGAGTGAGTTTGCTGGTGCGGATGGTGCAGAAGCTCCACTAGGTGCTGACGGTGGTATGCCCTCAGATGCTGTTTCAGGAATACTTTCAGGTTCTTCGACCGGGTCCTCGGATTCCAAATCGTCTTTGAGAGGAGGAGGAGCGCCAGGGTTTTGGTAATCTTGAGGTGCAGCAACGATTGCGGGTTCGGCAGAAGCAGATTCGACGGCTAGGTTATCTTCTTGGGGTGCTTCAGCAGCCGACCTCAAAGTTCCTTCGAACTTTTTTGCGGCGTCGACCGCGCACGCTACCAACACTAAACTGAATAAAAGCCGCATTGTACTCGCTGAGAGAGGCCGTGGCAACATTCGTTATCTGTAACAAATGAAACGACGTTGATTAAAAAACTTTTATGTCAGTTTAAAAGTACTTAATTGCATGGGAAGCTTTAGAGCTATAATATGTAAACCCACTCTACCATGCACGCAAACATTCTTTGTGGATACAGTAAAATCGTTTAATATCTTAGGACCGCATCGAGAACACCGCCGCCGCCGCAACCGATGTGTTCTTGTGATACCTATTTGTTTAATGGAATTCTGTACCTCTTACTGGACAAATCTTAGAATTCGATTTGCTATTTTATAAATTAATTGATCTATGTTTAAAAATAATTTCGATAAAATCATACGTTTATTCTCTCTCATACCGATAACAGAAACTACCGAGGTATTGAAACTGAATGCTTCTATTAAAATATTATTATAATATTCTTCTACCTATGGCGTCACCTTTGTAACACAATAAAATTACAAATTCACGGTTTGACCATCTCACGAGAAAAACTTTTAACGGGCTTTCGCATAAAAAAATGTTGGAAAATCTTTATTGCGTTATACATAACACTCTTTAATGAATAATGATCATAAAATTTTTAACGCATGCTTTTTCTAGTACATGTAAAAAAGAACTTGTGTTTTATTAATATAATTCTTACTTGTTGAAACCAATGATAGTTATCAAATTATCTTTTTGAATCTAAATTATGGTGTGATACATATTTTGTTTTTCATAACAACGATTAATTTAGATACAGAAGTGTATACGGATTTTTTTGTGTGTTGTATCTACCAATAAATTATAGGTTATTAACTCATGCAGATAAAAAGGAATACTGTCCAATTTTAGAATTTCACGGATGTGTTGGTAATTAAAAGCATGCAAAATAAATCTTCAATAATACTGTGGGAATTTAAGCAAATGCCAAACCAGAATCATTATTGTCAGCTCAAAACGGAAATAATAAATTTCAATTAATAATGGCGAAATACGACAGTCATTTTGCATTACACGGCCTTCGTCTTCCGAGTTTTCACGTTTAGATGAAGCGCAATACCGTCCTGCGAATAGACCGTCTAATAGAAACCTAATTCATTTCATGCTTTGTCTCGTGTCGCTCACGGCTTGATGGTCATTCGATATGGCCGTTAGTAATGAAAATTAGATTATGCAATATCAGACGTTATAGTTAAACCTATTAATTCACGATATCCTATCCGATACCATAAAAAAGGAACACGAGTTAGAAACGTTGCAGTTTATTAACCATTATAAATGATGCTGAACGAACGCAAATGCAGGTACCCTAGCAGTTTTATTTCTGACACATACTCTTACAAAAGGACGCTTTAATAAATGCTGGTAATAAAATTCTGAATGGGAAGTTGTAAATTTCAGTGAAACACCTTTCTTCCGACGCACTTTTCGTTCGAAGAATTACATATTATTATAAATCTGAACAAGTGGTCATCTTTGTTCGTTGATCTCAATCTATTTCAAAACAAGATCCGTGTATCATTCGTTCTGACCATATTTCCACGGCCGTCTTAGACATTTAACCTGGAAAAGTTGAATAGCTCGCTAATAGCACAAAACCACTCGTAACAAGAAACGGACAGGGATGTTATTCGCTATCGTAAAAGGATTTACTGAAGACGAAACATCTCTAATTATAATTTTATAGATAGGAATGATTCTACATATAGGTATTTATAACTTAAGTTCGTTATCTGCTGCATAGGTAGTAATTAGAGTGCTATAAAACTGAGTATAAAGTGTAGCAATTGGTCATAGTTGTTTTTAGAGAACATGATCATTATTTTTTGATTGTGTCTATTTGCACTTTAAAAACCTACACTAAAGCGTTTTACGTTAAATTAGATTTCTTGAAAGTATGGAGTTAACGCAAGAGAAAATGATTATGTAGGATCATTGTAAAATTATTACTATAGCATCATACTTTTATTGGTTTAGATTCGTTTTCTAAATACTTTGTTGCAAAAAGAAAGTAAATTTACTATCGATAAAGTACGGTGGACAACGTCGGCAATACGAATGTGCGGGCTCGTTTTGCTAGCCCCGAGCCTCGATCAGATGGGGTCAGCGCATTCAATGAGCCGGATGCCACCAACCTGCTATTTACGTTTCACCATACCTGTACTCGTTGGCACACTATGGGTATCGTCTTCGTTTTCTTGTTCGAATTACAAGAGATAGGCCTATTTAAAATGTTGATCGTATCTCAATAATTTTGTGGACCAAAACGACACTAGCATTGAACTTTTTTAGTCCACGTACTATTTAAGATAACAACAACGAAATAACAAAGCAACATTGAAAAAAAGCCGAGTTTATTAATCCTGATTTTGCAAAAAGACCATATCGAAAGTTTTATTGAGCAATAAATAGTTCGCGACCTATTAAAAATACAGCGTATATTGAACCCCAATAAAAATATCTTGAAAACTAAAATAGCTTATGGTCTTCATCGCATAAAAGCATAATTGCAGAAGCCATTTAATACAATTTCAAAGCCAGGTTGCGACGTAAATTGATCCGCTTGTCGGAGCACAATAGGGAAACCGAACATCTTAATCTACTTGTCTATAAACTATTAGGCGTGTCTAAGTTCAGCCATTAGCATCGGCACGAGAACGCCCAGCTGATTTACATTGAATGAAATTGTAATTTGTTGAGTCGCTCTAATGGGACATGCAATTTCCTTATGCGCTGCATCTGACGAGAAGGATGTTGGCACGTACACCCTCCATACAAGGCTTTGCTGTCTTTGCAGGCGTCAAACTTCAGCATTGTTTCAAATGAAATACACCTACGCGAAACTGTATATTTGTACATAACTAGCTGGCCTGTGCAACTTCATATGCTTCTGCTAAAATGAGCCAAATCGGTTCAGCCGTTCTCGAGTTTTAGCGAGACTAACGAACATCAATTCGTTTTTATATATAAAATTACTCAGTTCGTTTACTTGCGGAAAATCAAAATCCTATTAAAATTGCCTATAGGCGCTTCAGCAAGTCATAAAAAGCAAGTAGTTAAGAGAAACATCGTGCCCTGCTCTTTTTGCGAATGACGACGCCTTGTATTTTTGTAAATAAAATAATGAAATTGCAAATTGAACAGATTGAGGCCATCAAGATTTTTTTGTTCAGGTGTAAAATAAATGTATCGTCTAAAGACGCACAGTAAATAAACCATGCCTTTTTTCTAGATCTTAAAAAATGCTTTTATAAACCAAAACTATTGCCGCTCATTGATAAAACTATCTGCAATTTTATGATTAAACAAAAATAAAGGCGTTAGGAAGTTGCGGCGTTAGCAATAATATAATTCTAAATGATCATCTATCCAAGATCATTAATATATGTCTCAAAGACAAGCCTACGATTATTTACAATGTACTTTTACTCCTTAAGGCGATGCATACACTTTAATGAATACAAGCGCATGGCTGTTAAATTAATACACGCCAGTATAATCTGCATCACACTTTCTTTATATATTGGCCAACTAAACACAACATCGACCTCATATAAAATGTTATCTTTATTATTTATTTCCGTACATTTGCTCGCAGTACTGCATGACTTGTTCTAAGATATAAAATAATATTAACATTTGTCGATGTAGGAATAGATTTTTGCATAATTGTTTAAAGTTACTACAATAAACTATGAGCTTTTGCATATTACTGACAAAAACCCGTATACATTTCAACGACACATCATTAGAATAACGTTACGGAGATCTGTGCAACTCGCATGGCTGACGCCGTATAACATACGTAATTGGCTCATTATTTACTAAACTACATTGCAGGGAGTTGAGTAATCTTCATTATCATTTTTAAGTCTTCGTGGAAATGTAAAGATATTCATTAGATTACGAATCTGCGTGCACAATGAAACCGTTTAATTGACTATGCTATCTGCACTTCCAGATGCACATGTGTTTTGTTCTTAGATCTTGGATTAACTTATCTCCAACTATAAAGTACGATTCTACTATACTGTCTGTTTTATTTTCTAAATTACTTAATTCCCATTATACCAAAAATACTTTAGTAGGTACCTAGTTGATCTCCAAACAAAAGCAAACCTTTGTTTAAAATTAAAAGAAAAAAATCATGAGGTTCAAAACAACGTTTACTTTTAATGTAGAAAACGGGTCAATTCTTCATTATTACGCACAATTCCGAAATGGAACCACTTTCTATGTTATAGTTCAGAGCAACGTCCTGCGGTCGGCAGGTGAACAGTGTCTCGTTTTATTATACGTACATTTATCTTACTTATGATCTTAAGTCATTGTGATTATATTTCAACCACAAGACGCAAAAATTTCTCGTATATTTATGTAACATAAAACTTAGGCTTGTAATTCTTCGAAACGATTTGTTACTTTCAAGCAAAGTTTTATCCAATAATGTGCATTTTATAATCTGTAATTCTGTGAAATACTTTTAAAGAAATGAAATGGGCAACGGTGTTAGAGCATTGAGGTATCGTTGCATAATAGAGCGATCGTGCAGAAGAAAAGGTAATGTATCTTGTTCGTGGCGTTGCAGATGCATAATGCGTGTAATTTCTTCAGATTATGCATGTAGTGACACGATATCGGGCGCTTGTAAAAAAATCGTTCGTGTTCGTGATGGTTCAACTAATGTTAAACACTGAGAAATGTACCATTCAAATTACCAAGGCGAGGCTTGTTACTTACTAGTTTTCTAATCACTGTAAAACGACGAAGAACCATTGGTTTTGTACTGTAATTTTGTAGCATTATTCATAACGAGACTACAGAGTCAAGGCAGCTATTAAGCTCACGCTATTTAATTATTTGTTATTGTCTCTTTCTTCACTATCATCAAACATTTTCAAACGAGAAACCATTGATAATTATAATTCCAAAACGAATATAATTCTGTTCTGATTTTAACTATTGTAATAAGGTATTCAACAACTATTATTGAGAAAATTAAGACACTTTTCATCGTTTAAGGACCTTAACACCTTCTTTATAATCAAAGATGAATAATAACAAAATAGAGGTTAATAATCAACGTTTATTTCAATGCATATGTGTATGGAGGGTTCTTGTATCGAATGGCAATTGATCACGATCAGTACCAAGAAATTCATTACGAATAAGTTTACCTGAATCGCCGGTACTTGTATTCAATTTATCTGGACTAGGCGTAGAACGATTCATCTGTTTGATACTATCGATTTGTGCCGTTAAAAGTGGTTTATAGTCTATGTTGTCGGAGTAGGCCCGTAAATTTTGCCCAATACTTGTTTGTATCCTGTCGGATCCATGTAGGGATTCGTTTGCCACCTGTTTCGTAATCTAACTCTACCGGTTTAAACGGTTCCGCATCTAGCCAATATTAACACGACTGTAAATGGTTTAGTGTCATTAGAGAAGATATAATTTTTCTAACACTTTTCACGTAACATTGTATATAATTGGACGATTGGACCTCTATTTGCTGTGTCAGTATAATTACAGCAAGTCCGTTATTTTAACGTAACATATGAGATGAAAAATTCTAGTCATTTAGCTACTTAATAGATGTTAACAGTATTTGAGTTCAACGACTTATCTGGTGTTTCTTGTGAGTGCCTGGACGTCCTTTTTCATTTAAATGCATGCAATGCTTTTGCTATAAATCGAACGTGTTATAAAATGTATCAGAAATAACTATCAGGTATGAATGACTATTACTTGCATTTCCTTATTAATGCAATAAAGCAATAAAATCAAATAGTAATATATTAGGAGAAGTCTAAAGAACAAGTTCGTCTTTAGCGGACCTTGAGGGCATAGCTCTAGCGCACCGACAATCCCTAGCTGCCTTATTCTTTATGCGTAATTAATTTTATTTCAATCCTTGAAATATAGTGTTTTATACAAAAATCCTTAATTATGATCATCTTTTTAAATCATTTAGAATAAAAACTTGTAACTTACATTCACTGTTCTTTATATTTCGTTGTAAGAATAGGTAACAAGTATGGCTAAATTATTATATCATAATACTTATTCTGAGAGTCGAAACGATTTTACTGCGCTATGAAAAAATGCACATTGGAACATAAAAGTATATAAATAACTTTTATCATTCAAACGTACCTATACTATAATGTGTTTCATCGAATTTCCATTAGAGAAATGATAGTGACCGTCTCGTCTGGGCGTCATTGCGGCTTTGGTCGTGCTGTAACGGCATCATCAATCAACTGTAATTTGATTTCTATGCTCAATTATTGCGTTCTCTAAGGTCGAGGTGGAATATTCTTCACTTGCGATTAACCGTGCATATCGATATAACTACATCGCGAATTTCGTGTAAACATTGAACACTGAACGTAACGGTGCTATCAATAACAAGAAAACACGAATCGTTCATTTGCTCTCAACTTAAAAAGGCAAAAAACTCAAGCTTATATTTTTGATAGGTAAATTTCCTATTGTACAGTAAAATAGATGTGCTTTTATTAGTTATCAAAATTGAAATAGCTGTTTCTATCGTTTTTTTTTGTATAAGACCATAGCGCGGTTTTTGTCTGATCTACTTCCGAAATTGCTAAACAAAAAATCATTGCTGTGTCTCGATTCTAGTTCAATAAAATTTCGTGACTACTTTGATGGACACGATAATGACGAGTAGCCCATTGTAGCGATAGAGCACGCGCGTTTGTCACGACTGCTACTGATCCCACCACCGTGACATCCTAGACTTTAAAATTACATTTATATCAACAAACAAATTAGTAAACTACTTAGAAAGTGTGCCACAAATTCTCTATGTCTTAAATGCCAAAAATGAAAAGTTCATTAACATGAACCTATTTACCTTTTTGGACAACAGGCTTGACTAAATGTGGGTGGCCATTTCACTTTTACGAGTCGGCTACTGTTAGTTTTACAAGGTGTAGTATCAAGAAAAATTGTGAGAAAAAGGTAAATCACTAAAATTACTACACTATGTACAAAATGTATAATTTTTACTTTATTACAACATTTAGTTTATAAGTACAGAAAATTAAGGTTTACTTTGAAATTACATTACATATCGCGGTGTATGAGTTTCGTAACACAGATTAGATCAGAACGACTAGTAAATATAATATATCAATGATTGATGCAGTCCGCAGAGTTATGATGGTTAGTTAACACCTTAATAGAAACCGTGCGATTGAATCTCTGCAAGCACGTGCGTAACAATTTGTATACAATAAATAGATCGGACGGCCATTGTGCTACATCGCGCGATTTGTCATCGACGACAAGAGATTAATCTGTTACGCGATTTGTTTGTGTCTATTTGTGATTCCGTTTTGATTAATGGTTGTAAAAGCGTGAATAAGAATTTAACTTTTTATCTTCTTGTATTTTGATAGTAAACAAACACTGGAGCTTTCATTCATCATAATAAAAAGCGAGGTACATTCGAGGTATGCATCAGTTTGTTTTATCGTAACGTTTTCAATTACCGATAATGATTGCTCAACGAACTGTGAGTTGGATGGTACTACATTTATCACTCATATTTCCGTGTCTTATTCAATCTGATTGCTTTGAAGATAGCTGTTAAATTACAGTTGCGATAGCCATAGAATGTTTAATTTTTTGAACGAAATCGACAACGAAAACTAAAAGTAATAATCCGTTTTGGTATTGAAATTGAAGAAGCCCATGCAATCAAACATCATCAAACGTGGAAAATAAGTTACAGTTTCAAATCTATACAGCCATCTATATTAGTTTATATTCATGGAATAAAAACCGAATATAGTTGAATATAAAAATAAGTAATGTATTGTTTCAAGCAACGCAAAACATTTCTTAATGCATTTATTCTGATAGTAATCGTCAAGACCGTTGTAACCAGTCCGATGCATCTTGTACGACATTCATCTTAAATGTACATAACTACTTAGATGCAATCTTATACTACGGTTGTGATGCTGAAATTACGTAATATGTCGGTGCTTACTAATTGATAAGTGGGCAGCGGTGGCACCGGTTCGATTCTAACGGTCTTTTGGTACGTTTTACCACAGGAATTCACAAACACTAATAATGTCTTGTGACATAACAGATCTATTGGCTAGACTTACTAGACCAAGAAAGTTTGAAGATCAAGCTCAGTGACGCGAATCGTTAGAAACCTTAATCTAGAAGTTAGTAAACGACTCAGTGATGAACTTGAATTAAACTAACTACTCTGTTTTATCTTTAAATAAAATAAGATAGAATATTTGTAAAATTTAAAACATATTTAGTAAAGGAAATCGGTAACTATTAAGTTAACTTTCCTATCATATTAATGATAGGAAAGTTTCAACCTATAATTGATAGTTATTATTTTTCTCCTTTCGGATTTTCTTTTCTAGATTCTGATCACTTTAATCGTTTTTCTTGACCATCACTCATACTACTATAGTCTATAATCTAAATCTAGAACTTGAGAGTCGTTAAGTTTTACTGTCGGAAATAACATCAATAAACAGCTTTATTGTGCATTCATAAAACAATTTCTGTAACGAGTAGTGAGCAGTTAACATTCATAACTTATGTACCTACCTACTTAAGGCATGTCAGAATTGGCAAATTAATACGCGTCTAAGAATCCGAAGTTCATAAGGTTTTCTCTTGAAATCATAACCGCATATAAAGTTTATAACGGATTTTTATGTTTGTAGTATAACATAATGATTCAAGATGAGAAATTTTACGTGAAACTTATGATAAGACGGACATTATGACCTTTAACGACGTCCTAGGCGGATGCTTAAATTATATGGTTGATTAGATATTTTATAACGATTGAAGTATTTTATTATAGATTCTAATTTCATTGAATTCAGTAGTAAGCAGAGTGGAATGCAAATCGTTTTTTTTACAAAGAATTGTAAAAAAATGTTTAGATGCAATGTAAAGTTAATTACTGAGAAAACATTTAGTACATCGCAGAGGGCGGGGCTGCGTTTGTTGTGAGGCGCGATTCAGAGAGCACGGGCGGCACATCGGCCTCTGGCAACCACGACGTGATGTCGGTTGCACCCGCCTACTGAGCACGTCGCTATTGTTGACTGAGACCATGTCTGTCTGTACTTGCTAATATACCTACAACAAAAAGAAACCTATAGCTTCTTGTTTTCTTAAATCAACATTTGTCTTCAAAATACAGTTAGGTGCATCTTACTCCTGCAATGAACGATTGTTGTAATCGACGACATTATCTACACGTGACTTCTGACCTCATGAAAACATGAGCTATAAACAACAATCACAGCTCGATTTTCTGTTCGATGCGCCGTTATGCAAGATGCCGTAGACTCGAAATTCTGTATTTACCATGTAAATACATTGGAGAGTTCAAGAATGATTCACTATAATGTTTTGTTGGAAACGTAAGCTTAGCTGTAAAATCAATATCTAATGGCCGTCCTCATATTTGTTATAAGGTCTATTATGTCCGTACTACACTTTAATGGAGGTTTATCTTCATGTCCTCAATGGGTTAGGGTTACCAGAAAGCATCGGAAATTGCGGTTAACTTAAAAGTATGCCAAAACAAAATATGATTTATTGAACGCTCTGCTCTGCTCTTACGGAAGAGGTAAGTACTCTTTATACTCAAAATCGGATGCAAGTACGCTAATGCTCTAACGGTGCATCTGTTCTTCCGGTGCAGAGTAGGTACCTACATTACAGCGCCCATCAGTTTTGAATCTCAAAATTGAACAGTTCAATTAAGCGGTTTGGTGTCCTAGATTCGATCAATTGCCGTTCGCTCATTCAAAATATTGTATGTTGTTAATAAACATACATAAGATTAATCAAACGTCGATCTTGTGCTCTGCTTCATACACTCGACTTGAAAACGAGAAAGTTGTAAGTTAAAAGGTGTTGGGACTATAAACTGGGCCACGATCGACAGATAATGTTCTTCTGCATAAAGATAGTGATAAACCGTTATCCCCTCTGTGTTCATTCGAGTAAAACGATATTATTTTAAAGTTAATTACCTATTCATTACATAGACATACGCGGGTGTACTGTCAATCACTCGAGCAATGTGTTATCTACCGACTAATCAAACGAATGATAGTTTGACCGCCACTAATGAATATTGCTCCAAAAATATAACACTATTTATTTTTGTGAATAATTTTGGTCTTCTACTAATTGTATGTTCTACTTTCAAAATTAAAAATATATAAGATAGATAAGATTCTAGCGGTAATTTTGCATAATAATAGTCGTTTAACTTATTTTGTTTGAACGCATTACGTTTCGAAGCCAAACAATTTAAACGACGGAAGAGGTTCCGTTGTACGTGGGAGGTTCTCATTGAAGACTGTCATTGTTCTACTATCTCTAGAATTATCGCTAAACTCTAAAAACTTTAAACTATGTTTTTGTATAATTAAGGTTTTGGTGCTAAACTGAAGTTATTTGTAAAGAGGAATTAATTAAAATTTATTTGTCAAATTATTTTAACAGATAATATTTGGCACAAACAAATTTCATGTTCATTTAAAGCTTTAAAATAATTAGTAAATGAGGACATGCTCTTTGAGTTTAGTAAGTCAACGAATTAAGTTAAGAATGAGACGATTCAAGCGATCGCAAAAAGCGAGTCATTCCAATCCGTTCCATTTTTTTATGTTTTTCAATAGTTTACCGGAACGAGCTTGCACGTAATTTAAGTGGAGCAATGTATTACGGCCGCACGATGAGACGCAAAACGATGTCGGCGCGCAAATCCCGTTGGGGCGGATGCTATTACCGCCCACCGCAATGCGTACGCATAGAAAAAACGACCCCAGAATAAAGATGCCGGTGGCAGATTACCGAACAATTGACATCGCCGCCCCCATACCTACACACATATTATCTTCCAAAATAGGTTATACCGCGAACTACCAATTATGCACTCGCTGATCCCGACGTGAGATCGTATTTATAATGCAGTCTATCCCGGCATGTTTGCATGCAAGGTGACCGACTCTACGACCTGTCGACTTAGCCAGTCTCTTAACGACGATCATAAAACAAACTAGAATGTTGTAAAATTCGAAGCGGCGGCTTTTACGAACCAGAAACATTTGGACGTTATGTACATTTTAATGTCGCATTATAACTACAGTTATCATAAGTCTATGATGATCCCAATTTCGTAACATGTAGTTTATGACCGTGGTTAAAAAGGTTCCGAATTTTTGCTCAAAAATTCGAATTTAATCAAGTTAACAACCCTAGAGTTTATTCAACATGTGCAATCATCGCTAGGACTATAAACTATAAGACACATTCATGAAGCGATGTAATGACAAGGTATGTTTCCAAGCAATGACCACCCGTTAACTACGACTGCATTCCATGGTACCTATGTGCCGTACTTCTGGTAAAAAAAAACCTTGTGGAAAAACTCTATTTGAAAACTGCAATAGTATATGTCGAAAATGCAACATTAGGTCAATATTTATCGTTAAAATTAATAATAATCTTATAATACTAGACACTTTAAATAAAAGCGAAATTTACACCTAAATACCTGCAGCCATTGCCAATTAAAGAATCTAAATGAATGTAACTCGCAATAATATGAGCAGGTAATACGGGTCGTTTGATATCCATTGTCAATTAAAGCCCTCTAGCGTAGATAGCGACCGCCTTTTGCTTGTATACTATAACATGAACAAGGATTGCTTCCCGCTGCAGTCCCGGTGCCTCAGGGTGGATATCGCTAGACGTTTCCTGTATTGCCGCTTATATGCTTGCATTGTACTAATCTTTGAGCTTGATTGCTCGCCAAATTAACATAAATTCCATTTAGATACGAATCGTTCTTCTCTAATATAAATTCACATAATGAATAGGAAACCTTAAATATCTTTAATATCTTCCCGTCAGCAAACATAATTCGTAATAGTCATAATTTTATATGATCTCAACAGAGTATCCCGTGCTTAAAATGATTTTATCTGAATGTTAAAACGACACGTGTAGCCACTTAGCGATCGAACTTCGAAGAAAGTTATTTAGCAACAATAAATCATTGAGCTGTCTAGATAATCTATTTAACACTTACTCCATAACCGATTGCTTCTGAGAATGATTAATAAATGCGTACAATCAGTGTCATCATCTTTAAGTTGTTAAAAAGGATATGAAATAAAATGCCGTTAAAATCAACTGTAAATAGTGTAAAAAGTGTAACCTATTTAAACTAATATAACAATAGTATGAATAATTGTGGGAAACCAAAGCACCGGTTCGTTCGATGTACATTAACTCATAGAAATGCATTTTTGTTTTGTTTGAACAGTTAAATACTTCATTTATAAAGAACATTTAAAAACATAAAATTACAGGATTCTAAAAAACTGACAATACGATATCTCGAACATAATTCGATTCACTTGTAGGTATTATTTACAAGAATATGTGATTTCGTGATCGAGAATTTAATCACATGTTATTCTGTAAGTAACAGAACGGTAAAAGTAACAGGATAATGTTAAATTTTAAACCGGTTTATTCAATTTGGAAATCGAGATCAGGGCGAAACTTTTTCTTTTTATTTAGAAAATACCACCGCCGTATTGAGGTTTCGCGAATTTTACACTTACTTGCGGATTCTCCAAATTCCGTGCTCCACAGTATGATGGCAATTCAATTTTTATTGTCACAAAATTCAGTGCGATTACTTAATTGAAGTTCATCAGACCGAGAAATCAATCCGTTATACGTATATTAGCTGATTCCACGGTGCTTTTAGGTTTCGCGAAAGTAGGGCACTAGTGTTTTAATTTTTTTTACTATCTAAATAAAGTAGATACGAATATCTTCTTTTTTTGTTACCTTTTTTTTCATTATTTAATATCGAATTAAACTAAAATCTCAAATTACTACTACAGTTTTAACAGTTTTAGTTACACAATTTTGGTAATGGTCCAAACGTGTGATTACTGTACCACGCTCGCTTGCTCGACTATATCGACGAGTCATTACGTTGGCTGCTATTACCAGAAAATGTAACTGTACTCCGTTTGCACTTCGTTAACTTCAAAACTATTGTTTTATTAGCAATGTGCTAAAGCACCACACCTCGTAACACAACCGTTATACTTATCTTAAATAAATGTAATATGCCGTTGTAAAACGTAATAATTTTATACCAGCTTTTTATAACCAATTCTCTGAAGAGTTATTATGTTATTCTCAATGCTAATTAGATATAAACGATGTGCTCTCTTCAATGATTAAACTGTGATTGTAATCCTGGTTTTGAGGTTACTAACCTGAGAACTTCACAACCGCTACCTGGTTACAGACACTGGCGTCCTGTAATAAAAAAGAAATGGTTAATACACACTCACTAAACAATTACTAACTACCAGTATTTACCGGCTAGCTAACTATGAATTATAAGCAAGCGCTCGTGATTCTGTATTCTGAAACAAAACGAATTCTACGTATCTGTTTGTAATTACGAACATTTTCCGCACAAGAATTTCCAGGTACGCATGGAGTATTCATAAGCTCCTTTGTGCTTGCCTGAGTAAAGCTGTTATTGTGAAACTAGTCAGAAATTATTTCAATAATGTGTCTCACGATTCAATGTCACGTTATTTTTCCTAAATATTTTAAATCATTCACAGAGTAACAATGCAACTCATTGTTATTTTAGCTTTCTGACTCGCCAAATATTCCAAGTGATTTTTCTCATTTCGTTAAGTTTTAAATTCAATGCAGTCCCTGAAACCGTTTCACCTCGGTTATTCAAATCATCACTTACGTATTCCGGATAGACGTGTTAGAATTAAGAGTAGTTTGCGATTTAAATTGTAACTGTATCTTACATGACCCGCTGTTTGTACGACATCAGAATTAAGATGTTTAATTTCCATTATTAATAAAATATGTATTTTGTTACAGGTAAGGTTGTCTTTCTACGGAGTACGGTAATACACTTAAAATTCAAATAAGGATGAGATTGAAATGTAAAAAATCAACACTGATACACAATCTTCAAAATATTAAATCGATACACGTACAAAAAGTACAACGTCAAAACTGTCCAAGTTTTTTGTTCTCTTTCCGCTTCAATCATAATTAAAGTACAGTAACCTATCGAAAAAAAGTTATTTGTAGTTGTCGTTTTAGATCAATCGCATGTCGTTCTCGTGAAATAATATAGCCGCTTATCTTACTGCCAACTCAATTTTCTCAATCTATTCCATTAATCAAATCATAGCACCTACATACATTACGTCATTGTTCATCACTATCTCACGGTTGGCGAGGACCGGACGAAACGTATCTTCAGAAAAAGTATCCGGTCCATCAGAAGACTTGGCTGATTCCCGTGATCATTGAACCTCGAACGGCACTCCCATGGCTGTGTTAACACGCTCGACTAGTTCACAATAACAATTTCACACACAAAAATAGAAACGATATCAACACTTACGAACCTCCTTAATAACTAATAGGTACGATAACTTATTGAATTTTAAAAAGTGAAATAAATATAATATGACCATATTGTTACATGTTCGAGTAGAATTTGTGTCCAGATTAAGCACATATAAGAGCTGTTCTAAAATCGCATAAACGTTATCGTTATCCGTTTGATAATAAATTTGTAAATGATTGACAATAATCAGCTATTAATAAATAATAATCAATAAAAAGTTAATGTTTAATTTAATGGCAGTATATTCATATTTCTATACGCAGTTAAAGACCACTTTCCACGAGAGTTTTATTAGCCTTTAAAGTTTAAAGGAGACCTTATCTTTAATCGAATGTAATAATGTTACCTAAACGATGCCTACTTAATTCTTATATATTTATCTTATACTGAAATCATAGTACATAAATACAATTTACATGTACGATTATATTCAAACAATATTAATTAATATAAAACTGATAGAGCCTTCATTCATTGAAAAACCCAAATAAATTTTGTACAAAATCACCTAACGCACTTGATTGTAGAAAAAACTACACTTGACGAATTAAATTAATTTAAAGACAGAAACAGACATCAGATGTTTTTTAATCACCTCGAGTACCGGTAGCGGATTCTGCGACTCGTTCAATGCATTTTTTTGGTCAACGCTTGTACTTATTTGTTTGGACAGATGAACTGATTGATCAGCAACACTTTTTACCACTGTATGTGTCGAGGAAGACGTTGTTTCTGACACAGCCTCATTATCAAGATTAGAATATGAATATTATTACGATGAGGCAGCTTAAACTGCCTGTCATGATTTGTTGGCACTTCGTTTAACTCTCTTGCTTTTCTCTTTTTGTTTGTGTTACTTTATTTTTTGGTTTGTTAGCACTCACTGTGTATTATCTATACTTTGATATTAAAAACAAAAAAACAACTAATTCAGTGTATATTATATCAATATTTATTACTGTTACCAATATCCTTTTGAGCGTTCAAAGAAACGAAAGGAAGTCAGGTCAACAACCTGTAAATATTGACTCATCTCGGTAAGGCATGCGCCTATCCAAACAAAACGTGCCTGTGTCATGAGTGTCTCTTTTCATGAAGAAGCTCCATTCGTAAACAGGAACTTGAATAAATCGCGTAGTAATCGAACCATCTCACATTCATACCTAGCTACATTTATTTAAATTACATAGGTTAAGTTATTTTAAAAATGCATAACAATCTAATAATCATAAACCGTTTTTTTATCATAAAGCCCTATTTATGGTTTCAAAACGTCGGCTCATGAAGTCGATATCTAAATTTTAATTGTTATTGCCATTTACATTTACATACCTCTGAAAACAAAAAATATTTTATTCGACAAATATAGCTTTAGATAAAGTTTTATTTGCTATTAAAAATATACATCCCAAACCCTAAATGTAAAATCAAATCCGACATCAATTTACTTGAGAAATGCTTTCACCTTATCTCGAATCTCGGATATGCGGAAATTTGCATTGACAACCCATCAATAACTCACCCACGCGTTACATGAAGTCGCGTAAGCCTATATCGCGATGCGTGTCCAAACACTGACACCTCGATAGCCTGACGACGACATTGGCACTTAACAGCCCTCTATCAAAACATGGTTATTGGCAGGCTGGATTGTTAACACTGAGCATTATGCAGACAATAGCGAAATAATGTACCCTTCACACTTTTATTGTACTTAATGTACCTAAAACATTCTCAAATTCAAACAACTTTAATATGAAATTAAAGAAGTTTTGTTTGAAGATGATTTTCGTATAATTCGATTAAATTTCGTAAGTCGGCCGTCGACCCGTAGTGGTACGGGCAACGAGCACGACTTTATTTGATACTAATCTACGTGACGCCACGCACCTTTTGCAGCCACCGTTCCAGTGGACTGCATTACTATTGGTAGATTTCACAGTGATGGAAAACGTGATTGTGTCTAGAGCCACACCATTTCCGAATTTCGTGGAACGGTTTTGCTTCATGATAATAATTCTGTTTTCGTATAACAATGGGATGCTTTTTATTTTAAAAATATTAACCAACAAAAAAATTGACAAAGTCATCCAAGACATAAATCTGCGTGAAAGCGGAGTAGCTTAAATTGAAATTACCTTATAAAATTATCTACACCTTTAAATGGAACTATTTAATTCGAAACGATATTAAGTTTTATGGGTTGCCATACAAAGCAATTGCTACCGTTAAAAGTCGGACAGTAGGTACGATGTGAACAAGGTTATGAAATTGCTATGTCCGTATCAAAAGACAAACATAACAATGATTTAATTCTAACTGTATCGTTGCAGTAGCACCGTCTGTCAGTCCAATAAATCGTAACCACCACCGCAACGGGAAATGGCGACAATCGTCGTCCTCGAATAGCGTACCTTATCAGTAACCATTCTATTTCCTGTAGGAATCAATCATTGATGTCTTCAAACACTAATGCGGTTGTTTCACGTCTTACAGGTCAATAAAATGTAATGCGATATTTTATACTGATTTTAACGTCAAACATCCTACCGTAAAACTTTTATCTGTGTCATTTCTATTCTAAATATTTACCGTGTCGGTTGCTAAGTGGAAACGTCGCGAGAATCTTTTATTCTTCTTAACGCGAGTCGTTTCGGCTCTTGTTCGGGATCCTACTGTGACAGCCATTATAATTCCGAGCGAATGTGGAAGTATACAAAGACGGCTTTGTACACGCCATAAATATTTATGAGGAAGTGCCTATTTTCCACGTGGGCCGGTGGATACGCACGATACCGTCGACCTAATTGGACGTCTGTAGGCGCGAATTTGTTTCACTCCGACGGGAATTCCTTATTTGTGTTTGTATGTCACAAAGTAATAATTAATAAATATTCAATAAATTGAATTAACACTGTTCAGTTGTGTTAAAATTATTTACGATTAACTTATGAACTTGTTCAATATTGGTTGCTTAACTGTGAAGCACAATATAGGCACTGTTCCTACTTTCTCTCGTCTAGTTTGTTCAGGTCATCCTAAGAAAGTAAAATCTACTATCTTGCGACGAGTCTTGTGTCCTGTTAACATACATAATATTCTACTTAGGTGTCAGGTTCCGCAATAAGATAAGAGAGGAATTATGGGTGTTTTGACACACCTTTTTTGTCCTTAATTTCTTTGTTTATAAAAATACTGTTTCAAAATAAAAATATTCAAAAGATTCTACAAAAAAAGAGAAATGTTAGGCTAACCACCTCGACGGCAAACAAATACTGTTTAAAAGTTTATTATACTCGTATAAAAGTAGAATTTCACTTACCGAATAAACGCGAGCGGACTCACGGGAAAGAGCTAATTATAACAAGAAACTAATAAATTATACAGCGATGACATTTTGACTGACCCCATTACGAATAGAATTCAGATAGTCTCGTTTATGTAGAACGCGGGAACGGCAGTGCGACACCGGACGGTATGTTACCCTGTCCTATGCTGACCCTCTGATACCCTTGCGTGTTTGCAATTTATAAACAAACTCTTAGTAACATTAAACTAGTCTACATTCTACGATTGCAAAATTCTATGCTGTAGTTTTGAATAAGAAGAGTTTATCACTCAATGCGGTTATTCGACATCACGTTAAGAAGCATTTAGAATTATTTATTGAAGTTATATCGTGGGCTTTATGTGTTTTACGATTGTCCCATCACCCGTTTGTACGCTGACATTTGAATAGGGGAGGTGAGCATGGGTCGCGGCGTGAGACCAAGCACGATACCGCCTCCTACACTAACATCCGCAACCGCCCTACCGTCAGGGCTAATGTTCTGATTGACCCCAATTCTAATTTCGCACATTATTCATACCATTCGTATCTCTCCTATTACGTCTTCATCGTCACGACTGGTGTGAAACACTGTATAATATTTTATATCGAACCTAAACCATTATAGATATTAGATATGGGGTAAATTTATTTCAAAACTTTAGATGTTATTTCCCTTAAATCAATGCCAGTGATTTAGTAGTAGAGATTTTATGCGACAAAATTCACCCATTAAATTTCTAGATTTTCTAGCGGAAGCTTATCGGTGTCGGAGTTGACTTAAATTTGCATCTGCTGCACTCACGTTCAAGACTTGATAATGTGTGCACACGATTTAACGCTACTATTAATGCATTATTCAACGGGTTTTCATTAGACAATCGGTATCGGCGTAGGGAATCGCGCTCTCGTTAAAATGTACGGATGGCATGACGGGTGCTCGTATTGGACGGGCACGCGAGCCCTACGCTATCGCACATACTATCATCGCTAAATTCTATTTGCACTAGTTCATTCTCAACAACTATTTTAAACAAGACACACGTCAGTGTTGCACTAATACGCTTACGGTACTATTATTCGTGTAAATTTTTATTTTATCTCATAGTTTTTCTTGTAGTCAATTCGTTCTCAACTGTGTAAAGTAACATAAACCTCGTCCAACATTCCGCTGTCGTGCATACTCTGCACTTCATAAATAGACAGAAACATTCTCGAGTCGGAAAGGAATTCCTTAAATGCGGTGAAGAGAGCCCATTAGCAAAGCAGAACCTTATTAAAAATCTAGTTTGTGCTACCAGTTTGTTAGCTTACTGGTAGTGCTCTTAAAAGACAGGTTTATCAGCTCCGCACATGACATAAACTCGCGGATGCAGTATACTTTCAATACTAATGAGCACATATCCCGTTCGGCATATCCTGAGTAATTGCAATAGGTATGTCATATAGGCCGTGATTTTATTTGTATCATTTTGTCATCAACTTTATACATGTTGCATGTCGTGCCAAACGCCATAAATTTTATTTACAATGTTTTACTCACCTATACGAAGTTTTGTTGGAGTTTCTGGCTTGATACCTGTAACAACAAATAAATAAAAATTAAAACAATGAAGTTAATCTAATATCTAATATATAAAGTTCTCATGTCACAGTTTTCGTTGCCATACTCCTCCGATATGGCACGGCTTGACCGATTTTGATGATTTTTTTTGTGCTTATGCGGTATCTATGAGAATCGGCCAACATCTATTTTTCATCCTCCTAAATGTTAGAGGTAGTCCATCACTATTTTTTTTTATTTTTTCGACGCAGACGATGTTGCGCGGGGCAGCTAGTGTAATATAATATAATCGTGTACCTGTCATCAAAAATCTAATGTTGTCCGTTAATCGTAAAACATGTAGAACTATTTTGTAGTTTAATGCTGCATTTAATATAACAATTTTACTCTTAACTCTTGGAAGAGACCATAAGAAGCTTAACGGCTTACTCAAGCCTCCTTCAGTCCGTGTGATGTCGGACATGGCGACAGACTTGTAAACAAAGCGCTACACTGACCGGGTTAACCTTGAATGGTAAATGCGCGTCTGAGTTTCGCTCGGGAAAAATATGCCATTGATGCAGGCGGTGTGCGTGCGTCGTATAACGGTCGTCTCGAACCGAATAAGTGGTTTAGCATCGTACGTGGAATGTAATATGCTAGTAAGCGATTGCACTTGTCACTCGTAAACGCATGTGCCGATTGACTTAATAACCTTGACCTTGAATAGCAAAGATTAGATACTATTGGCGTTCTATTCATAGAGATTTCGAATGATTCGGAGCAAGCACAAACTAATATTTAACATTTACTGTCTTTTAGTATTGATGGTCATTAAAATACTGTTATTGATTTATTTTCTTATATTACTTTAAAATAGTTTGTAATAGATTGCCTTTTCAAGAGTTCATTAAGCTCAAAGAAACTTAATATTCATCGTCTTGTTTCTAATAAATAGGACTATGTTGTAGCACGTTTCATAATTTAAAACTACTGTTTTGTAACCATTTAAAACCATTCCTACTGCTTGCGCTCCTAAGGAATCCAGTAAAGATTACACAGAGGAAATTCCGCAAAACATCCGGCCCTTACAACTGGCTGAAGATAAACTTGTTTCATAAAAATATGCATCGAAGATGTAAACGCAAAGCTGATTGGCTGTATGCACTAGCCATATCCAGTAATGACAACTAAAAAAGTTGAATATGAAGAAGAAAGTGCCCTTACTCGTTCGTATATACGAGCTAATCGCTACCTAATAGAAATAAGGAAGTTGTACTCGTATGTGAATCTCAGGTTAAGATTTGAAGTTCCCTTTCATGCCGTGGCAGAGCTTTCTCTGTCATGACTGCGCATCAGTGTTTACACTCTTCCTTTCGACGTCGGATTTGTTGTAGATTATCATCATACTATTGTGTTATGATTGCTCCATATAATTATATTATATACCACAATTAAATCCTAAATAGTTATTTAAGATATATTATATTCAAGAAAATTTATTGTAAATTAATGGAAAACTTTAATGGCCACTGTATATTTATGTTCATATTGTGCAGTAAACTGAATAAGGAAGTTTCTGTTTCTAAACAATTTCCCTGAACTTTTAACTAACAGGAACCAATCGACAGTTGATTATGAAAACAAGTTGTTAATTTGAAAGCCTCTCTGTCCTTTGCAAACTGTTATTACAAAAAAGATAAACAATTTTCTCACGTCCGCATCGAGATCGAGTTAGGCGACGACAGCCTCTGCAAAAAGTAAGTTGGAAATCTAATAGAGTTTGTGGCAAGCTGGTTATTTGTATTATTTTTTATTTTCCAACACAGCGGAGAAATGCGCCATGTAATGCTCGCGAACGAAGACGAAACAACCTGATATTACCGTAATAACACCGAACCGCCCTTCTGTCATTATTCTATACACTTTCCTCAGATACCTAAATATAAAAGCCTTTTATTTCTTAGAGGCATTTTAAATCTGCGTTGTAGTTGTTAAAAAGATCGTGCATCATGATGGATAATCTCGTAAAGCGTAATAAAGTTATTGTTCAGTATCGTAGCGAACATAAAACTTTAAATAAAGCTAATTAGGAATCAACTTCCTGAGATTATGGGAGTATTAGCACGTGAGCGCGAAGAGAGCCATCGATGCGTGTGAAAACTGGTCTAGTAAAACAGCCGTCGGCGTTAACCCGTGCACATTGCGTGTCGTACAGAATTTTCTTAGTATTTTAATTTTAGTAACATTTAACTACATTATTTCATCAATGTGTAGTATTATTTAGTTTATAAATTCAACTTATAAATTTGTAATTCGTATCTTAATGTTAGTAAAACAATTTCGAAATATTTCTGCAATTTAACCAATAATTTAACTTATTCAGTTTAATAAAATGTTAACTTAGTTTATTCATTAAATGTAGTTATGACGATGAGTCAATCAAAGACGCAAAAGGAACAGGATTTACAATAAATTATTATAATTAAGTCCCGTGAGTCAAATGCCAATTGATACCCTTTTATCGATTGAGTATTCTGTTTTCATCTGATGTACCTACTTACCTTTAGCCATGAAAAAAAAACATTTTTTTTTTCTTCAAACATTAACAAAAAACGTTCTCGTACATAGGAAATATCAGTAACATTACAATCATAAGTAACAAATCGTAAAGCTCGAAGCTGCAACGGTTCATTTTTTGTTCGTGTTGCACTTTGCCGCTATAATTGCTGTATGTTACATAATTGTAATAATGCGGGTGAACGCCTTCAGACATGTCGATGGTTCCTGTTCTCATGTAAACCATATTTATTGTAATTACGTTCGACGATCGGCGGCGGATGAGACGGGAGCACACGATGAACACTCGATAATGTCGTGTGAGCACTTCATTATGCGCGGCCCACTTATGATTTTATAACATTATCATTCAGGACCACCTAAAGTTTACCGAGTTATTTTATTGTTGTTTTCACCAGAAACAATTCTTTAACGATTCAGAAACCAATTAAAGAAATCGATTGAATTTATCAGCGAGCATTAATTGGATTGGCAGTAAAGTCGAACGATTAATGCTTGCGGCTCTTCCGAGGCGGATCTGTTTGCATTATTTCGAAGTATCACGAGGGCGATCGTAACCTCTTCCCACATAATTGGCGTGTGGGCGCGGCGGCGGGAGCGCGTTATCGGGATAACTGCCGCCCACCGGCGACGAAGCGACGCACGATTAGATAGCCTGTCCCTACACTCCGACCCTCAGCGACACCTCCCAGTTGCTGATTGCTCCCCGGGACCATCTGCGAGAGCCATCTCTATCCCATAAAACAGTCTCGTTAGTACACAGCGAACAACAGTAGCGACGTTGATTATCGCTAATACCGTCTTTAAAAGATAAGCCGAAGCTACTGTATGCAGGCTATAACTAGTACTATTGTTCATGTATAGGAAGTAAGAAGTATAATAATTTCATTATATTTACTTTATCTCTTCAATTTTGTTGTTAATTTATCTGAGCTTCACTGTTCGTATCATAAATAATATAACTAAAAATGTTTAACACGAAAAAAAATGGAAGTAGAAGTAAAAATATTTTGACGCAGATTATAAATTATTACTTCGCTTGTTTGTAACCATTATTATTCATTAGAGATAAAGAATTAATCCTTCTGCTTTTGTGTCAATTCATAAATATCCCGAATTCTCAGAAAATATTATTCGTTTGATGTGGAAATACCTATACCTACTGTATTTAACGACCAC
Organism: Trilocha varians; assembly: GCA_030269945.2. Taxonomy (NCBI): domain Eukaryota; kingdom Metazoa; phylum Arthropoda; class Insecta; order Lepidoptera; family Bombycidae; genus Trilocha; species Trilocha varians. The sequence continues at coordinate 5,792,474 of AP028259.1, forward strand.
GTCCGCCTAATCGCATTAGTTTAGGTGCTGCTATTCAAAACTACTTGAAATTTCATCTTCACGCACAACCCATCGGTTTTAGTATAGATAAAGCTCTCGGTTGGGTTCCCTTGATGACCGTTTAGATCGAGCACGCCTCCCGCGGTAGAATAGTCAGCGTATCGATGTCTTATTAACGAAATGAAAATTACTTTTTCCATCGGACGAACTAAACGCTTTATTATGAGCTGCGAAGACGACTTAATCCCATAAAATTAACTAATGAACTTGAATAATTTATCAAAATTATTTTCTGAACGCTACGCTAAAATTTATAATGAATCACGAACATATTTACATATAATTTGAATTGATTTTCCTGTCTATTTTATTATTACTAACGGTTTAAACCTTTTCATCATATTTTATAATGTGGGTATACTTTGACTGTAATCAGATTATTACCATAAGTATGAGTTACTGATGATTCCGATTTCTTTTTGCTATCATTATAGCTTTCCAATATTGATTTATTGTAATAATATGATAAGTATCTGCAAAAGATATAGTGACTAAATAAATGAGTAAAGAATGAGTTTTAAAAATAGTGTAAAGGATTAATGAATGAACACAATAATTATAATATTATTTTGATTTGATTGCGCATAAAATTAACTTAAGCTAACAAACCTAAAGCTGATGAACGTCAACTCAATGCTTTCTAGTAGTTTCTAGTTATTAAAACGATCGTAAAATTTCAACATAACTTGCTACTGTTTATGACTAGGTTATGAAGAGCATGAATAACCTACGATATTATCTTCGTCCCCTCATTTGACTCTGAAAATCGAGGTCAGAAACAGAAACTAATAAGAGGTAACCCTGACAATAACATCATTGAATTTTACTACGACTAGCGCTAATTGATGAAATTCCATTTAAATTGTGCTGTGAGTAAAAATCGATTTGTTAATACAGACCTGGTTTCATTAAAATTAGCATAATTTGGAACACCCACCTCAGGACTTGTTACTCTCTCGGCTTTCTTTTTCATTTCAAGTCATAGTTCATTACTGAACTTTATATTAACAGTTAAATTGTGATTGGTTCGTTTCCCTTCCTTCCTATTTTATAAAATTGATATGTGTTATTTGGAATGGAACGTTGTGACTTGGATAGATGAACCTGCAATATCTTACTGATAAGATGTACCTGAGACTACAACACTGCAACCGATCTACGTATCTTTAAAACAATAAATCAACGAGATAATCCTAAATGCACATTTGTCGCGACCGCTTTGCTGCACACGAATAAGATTAGTAATTTAATGCACAGATAAGAACAATGTTCGATGTTTTACATACACGGCATATAGTGTAGTTACAACACAGGGGAAATACGTTAAGATACGATCGTGACCATTGTTCGTTACCTGTGCTGATGATAGCATGTGAACAGTAGTTGAAAATGCAAACAAAATTAACACAAATCATAAATGACCGCACAGATGCAAAACCATTGCGGTGTGAAATAGCGGAGCGCACAAATGACATTCCACATTCATACCACGCCAAATAAGTGTTGAACGTGAAACTTATTTGGGTCACACACTGTTTCTCGGTAATAGAGTGCTGTGCGTTAAACTGCGGACTTACCGCAAGTAATAAGAGGACACTAAGAAGTGTTTGCTAATTTGCAAACCGTGCGTTCCGAGCTGCGGTCACGCGCGTGCCACCTCTAGATGAACTCACTGATCGAACGTGCCACGACCGCTTTCGTTTAGATAACTTCGACCATCGAATTAATAAAAACACTATAATTTTTACTTAAAAACACCTAGAACCTAAAAAAGAAATATATGAAGTACTAAGAAATTAAAAAAAAAAACATCATATCATCATACATATCCAGCTCATTTTCTTTTAAATAGTATAAAAAATACACTATTTCAGAAGTGCATTTTAACCATTCCAAGTATTGTTTTAAAGTTTTCATATTCAAAACACATGATAACGTTCTTGTTAAACACTCGCATATCACTGCGTTCCTCCTCGTTACGTATGTGAGAAACACCCCAACTATTCTATCTATTAGGTACTGCTATTCCATTATGAATAAGAATAATACCAGTTTGGATATCTGGAATTTCATTTGTACATTTCAATATAACTTGGAAATTCTGACATTTTTCTTTGACCTGCAAATGAGTGTAGCCTATGACATCCTTTTTCTTACTCTAGTTAACATTATTATTCTTGACCATCACTAACGTGACCAATCCTACAAATATTTGAGACATTATAATTGGTATCATCCCACGTATATCAAACACACGCAATATATAATTTAAATCTAGGCGTATATAATTTTGTTTTGTTTAGGCATATCGAGGACGCGGTTTTAATTCACCAATTTTATGGATAATTTCCTAAATTATCTGTAGAGGTCGGTTAACAAGTTTTATTGAGTTCATATAAATATTAATATCAGTCACGTTCAATAGTAATTACACGATGTTATGAGACTTGTTATTTCGAATCAAGAATTTGGAACATCGAGCATCCGTCGATATTGCTCTCGGAGTTTCCTCTGACACGGAACGGACACAAATCGATACAGGTTTTTAGCTCAGGAATATTCTTCTTATTGTCAGCGCTGACCGCGAACTGCGCAACGGTATCTTGCCGACGAATTTTCAGTGTGGTCTTTTTTTACAACTTTCAGTGGACAGAGAGTCTTGGTTGGTCGGATACTACTTTTTGTGCAAAATAACACAGTTAATATTAAAGTTTTTTGTAACCAAATTTTACATGATTGAATCCTTAGGTTATTATATCTTTTTAGCATTATATCCATGTTTTGCATTCAAGAATTTGAAACAGAGCTGCCAATTCGAAAAGTGATATCACAAACAAGTTTCCAAAAATATAATCGGATTTTAGCAAGATGAATGTGTGTCGACAATGAGTCACAGCTGACACCCACAATGTTATTGTGTCCGAAACGCACGGGTACACCTTATTTCCATATTTATATCCTTATTAGCATTCTTAATGTTGCTATAATATATTCACGAGTATTTCAAGAGTAATTTACCTAAATATTATTTTAAAAATAAAATTATATTTTACAGTTTTAATTTGTGTACAAAATGAATTTATTTGTTTAAAATACTCAATCGTGATCTTTACGAATACCAAACAAGTACCGTAAATATATGCAAAGCTTAACATGACCAAGAAATATTTTATAATATATCGCTTTGAATGCCTTTCCTAAACATACAATATAAAATTCATTTTATAAAAAATACGTCGACGCGATGTGCTAAAACTATTCTATTTGTAACAGTACCTGCATTATTTAAAAATGTTTAGTCAGGTGAATGAGCGAATGTTTTCGAGATTCTAAACACCTTATTTAGTGCCGATTACAGTCAAGGTGACAATAGACAGACGTGATCGCATCGTGTAGGAGGTCATTCACCTCGTACCGTCATAATTAAAATCCTTCAAGGAAAGTGCGCCTGATGGAATTCATTCTGACCTCGTGCATGACCACTCGTCCTTTCAAATAACAAATTACATGTACGTTATTACTTTTTAAATGAGATTGTTATACGTCAATCACATAAAGACTCATCATCTTGATCGGAAAGTAAAATTTCATTTGGAATTTTAATCGTTTTATTTCTATTTGTTATCCGACTGATTATCTCGATTATTCGGAAGTAAATTTTTCGTTAAACGGGCCTTTACAAATTAAATCTGATAAACTTGTTAAGAATTTAATAATGATCAATTAACTAACGGTTCGCGTCATCTTTATCTGTATAAATCATCTCTAATCTGCTACCGAGTGTACAATACCCCTTAATCAGTATCGAACTAATCAGGAAATCGGAACGCGGTATCGCCTTGTGCTCGATAGTCGCGAGTGGAGATGGCGTGTCACCGTCTAGTTTGCAGTCACGAACCAGCGACGATCCATCGCTGTTCTCACGTGACCCTCTTAATTACAATCTCGACCTACAACGCTCGGCGGAATCTTCTAAGGCCACTGAACATATCGACAGCGAATATTAAAATTATGACTCACTTAAAATAGTTGTAACGAATTTTTAAACTTCGACTCGAATTTGTTCCGTTTTTAAACAAGAATGATTCAATCATCCGAAAATGGTTAACTTAATTTGCATATAAAAGTTACAGGCAAATACGGAAAAGGTGTGTGGATTTGAAGCTATCGTAAAACGCCTTTGTGCTATTTCATGATGATTTTAAATTTTGTTTTTATTAGAAAATGTCCTACTAAAACGATTAACTTTATCGCCGCTTTCTAGATTGACATCGCAAAAAAAAACTGTTGTTTAAAATCATTTCGTATTGCTGTTGGTTGTAAGCTGTATTAACCATAGTGAGTTGACTTATTTAACTAAAAAACTAGAAAATAAAAATAATAATACTATTAATATTTTGCCTTTTTCTCGGTGTTCGTTTCATCATAAGTGCCTCAGCTTAAGCACGCAAGCGTTACAATTTTGTTACAGTTTTGTGGCTTACTATCGCCACCGACTGCTCAGACAATTGCAGACCTAGATTTAATAAACATCAACGTGTAGCTTAACCGTGGGAATATTCCAGTTCCTTTTATGACTTCCACATCACGGCTTGGAATGGCTTAGAAATTTATATTAAATTTCAAATTATTATATTAACTTCAAGAGATAATATTAAAAATTTACCGAAACTAATTTTTAGACCACTGAATAATTACTTAAACAGAATATAATAAAAGAATCATAAACTGCGATTGTTTAACAATTTATTACTTCCACCATCTGCTAAATTATAACCATTGTCGTTCTATTAACAAAATATGAATAATAGATGTCCAAAAAAAACTCACCTAAAAATATTAAAATAAAACCAGTTCTTATCTAGTATTCATAACAATATAATAATACGCATCCGACCAAATTTAGTTTCCGTAAAATATGAAAAATAAATATAACAAAATTTAGATTTCATGGTCAACCTATAACAAGCAGTGGTTCGTCAACGGAATTATTAATCTAACAATGTAGTGGTACCGCTCTTCCGAAAACCGTCTATTCACTCTTGATTTGAAAAGATCCAATTTATAAACCAACAGCGTACTCGTAAGGCGTTCGAATTAGGACGTTATTCGTTTATTTTTATTATAATGGAGAAAGTTTTGAACATTAATTGGCGTCGTTTGTTGTTAAAGATGGAATTTCATTTCAATTTAAAGTAGTCATTTTGTAATATACTTTTTATTGATTCCAAAATTATCTAGTAGATTCTTTCTTTCACGCCGACGCAAAGGTGCGGGACAGATTTTATGGTTTTATTAAAATAGATAATTAAGACCTTCATATTTTTGTAGTAGGTATATTATTATGTTTTGCGTGAAATAATGTGAATACGCAGTAATATAAAATAAATTCAATAATGGATTCACGCAGTTGATTGTTCAATTAAAATCCTTAGGAGTACTAACTCGTCAGTACTTTAATACCTTGCATTACGCGACTGGTAAGTAATTGCTTTCCATTTATTTTCAATTATTCTTAAAATAGTATTGTAAGTGTGCTCGCGCATCAAAAAGGAACAAGTTTAGTCGCAATTATTAATTCTCTGCTGGATGGGGATTTCTTTTTATTTCTATTTACTGTACCTACTTTATTAGTCTTTCGGCATATTAAAAATCTGCAATCCGGCAATCTGCCTACATGGCAATAAAAAAAAAAGAAACTCAAGTCATGACTATGTGATCTCTAAGTTTTGAATTGAAAGAAAATCTAGTAGAGCATTAAATATTTGATAAAATTACAATTACATCTGAATTTAAAAATCGCAAAATCTCCATGAGACTGAAAAATAAAATTCACGAAGACGATATTAGGTTTTTCACTGAGGAATTCTCATAGATTTTTTTGGATCAAAATTCAGTTTAGATCATTATATTCTCACAAGATAACAATTTGTACGTATACGAGGATATTAATATTACACGTGTTCAAAAATAAAAAAAGATCTCAGAGTTCACGTACAAGTTATGAGCAAAGCTTGTGCCTAACGAGCCAACTAATTTGCAACCAGAACTTTCTTGACGCGGGTGTTACATTATAATTTCTGAGGGCATATTTCAAATTATATTTTTATTTTTAAAGCGTACGAGCTCTTGTTTGCTTCTCAAAAAGTTCAATGTACCCATCTATATAAACGATTATGACTTGGTAATACACGATCCGAGATTTTACACGAACTCTATAAATAAAATTCGTTCGAGTTCAAACATTTTTCATCTTGATTTGGGTTAAATCGATTTATAATGCAAAATCATAATTTTCTGATATAAATGGATTTCAAATTATCTTTAACGATTGTTAGAACCGAATATTAACGATTGTGATTAAATTTAGGGTCGGAATTGATAAAGGTGTTTATTAAAACGTCAAAACATAAATATTATCTGTTAATATTTGCTTTGGAGCTGAGCGATAAATAATGACTTCATACGTGCGTACGTCTCGTTGAAATCTTTTGCTCGCACGCCGCGCCAAAGCGCATAAATATCGTATTTGACTTTTGTACTGCGTACGGGTATTAATTTATGCAATAGTTTTTTCATACTATTGTTATATGGCCCCTTAAGTTTTTTTACTTTTGTGATATTCGATAGTTTTATTAGAGTTTGACATGATATTAATTTTCAACCAGTTTTTAAAGAAAACTAGAGTTTATGTTCGTAATATATTTTATTCTTTGTATATTCATTGCAAATATTTTTTTTGTATTTTAATTGTGACGTAGATAAATACTTCTTATAATAAAGCTTAAATATATATTTTTTTAAATCTTTAGTCATACAATGTATTTTACCTATATTGTATTCTTGTATTTAAATTACTCATTTTAGGAAATTACAATAATGTTAGAACTAAATTTAGACGTAGACATGCTTAATTATTTAATAACTAATTTAAAATTTTCTTCAACCAGAACCAAGGTACAGTATAAAAAGATGCGTAACGAGATGATTCTAAATATAAACCATCATTATTAGTACGCATCGGAGCTTATCGGCCTATACACGAATGAGGAGAGCGCGCTTAAAGCAAAAACCTTCGTCTATGCAGCCCTAACGGTACGCGACTCATACTCATCATTTTTCTTCGTTAACATTGATTTTGACGATGGTGTAACTGCTCTTTAGAAATGTAGGAAGCATTATCTAAGAACAACGTTCTACTTGTACTTACAACAATTAATATGTTGTGTAAACGAGTTCTATTGCGTGGGAATATGTCCATTCAATGAGGATAATGATACTTAACGAATGCGTTTGATGTACTTTTTTATAGGCTTAAAACTACATTACTTAAATTATTCACCTATGTTTACTTATAAGTACAAGTTTTTTCCACTAGGACTAATGTGTAAATGATGCAAGTATTTATAATTATCTCGTCTCTCCTGCAGAGCAAAACCTTGGCCAAAGAACCACCAAACCCTCATAAAATATTGAGTAAACCAGTTTATTGAACAGGCTGCACCTGAATGGCCACAACTGAGTCCAGACCAACTAAAATCATGATATATTTTTCCCTTCGTTAAGGATATCTCTGATACTGAAATATCAAAATATTTGAATGCACGACCTACCTTTTAAGGATCTCGTCGCGTTTATATCGATTAGAAGCGTCACGTGATATAGTTCAAACAAATATCAACACGTAGTTCATGAACTTTTCACTGTTCGTATATCACAGACGGTCGCACAGTCCTCGATGTGACGCGAACGCAGCAATGGTCGCGAGCTTAGTGTCGCGGCCACTCTCGACGAGACACTGAACTTGGTGGAGTGCGCCCCAACGGTTATAACATAACACGTCTGACGTAACCTTAACCTTGCAAGAAGAAGAGGAACGAGCCACCGAAGGACGGAGAGAGAGAGCGATATGTCCGAGAGAAAGGGAGAGATGGCTGCGGTCGCTGAACACACGCACGGACCTCGCTGCGGCCTGCGACTCGCGGCTCGCCTGCGTCCGCGCCGCTCATACACACCACTAGCGATGACCAACCTCAATCATTTGAGCTTTTCCCGCGCTGCTCTGAGCAAAATATTGACAATATTTTAACAAATAAAGGCCAATTAATAAAAACACATATTACCAACTAAAGAAGAAAGACTTAATAAAGTACGCATGTATGATACGTTTTGGCGTTTAACCTACTTCGCTAAAGAATTAGAAATATTTACTGTAGAATTTACTGTATGATAGATAAACAAGCGTACGGCCCACCTGATGGTAGGTGGTTACCCTCTACTCTTACTCTTGACCCTCTGCAATGCCAGCGCATAAGTATGAGTTAGAAATAAATTGCGTGACACAATAAAGAGACACCATTCTTTCCAATTATATTATCATTTAAGGTATCCAATAAGTATTATATTGTAGGATAAATATTTAAATATGGTTAAATATACACTTATGATGATTTTATAAAAGTACTAGCTGACCCGCGCAACTTCGTCTGCGTTACAAAGAGGTTCAACGCGACGGCATTGCGAGTACTGTACTCGCGTACTACGTCGCGTTATTATTTGCGCGGCTTGAAGTGCACCCACATATTCATTACGTTTTATACTCGTGATAACTACTAAACGAAAAGTCCGATTGGAATAAAACAAAAAGTAATTTACTTCTACATTAATACTCTTGATAATATAATACTTAATTTGGATAAGCGTTAATATAACGCTACTCATTTAACGTAATTTCAATCTTCGGACGATTTTTTTTTCGTGAACCTAAAAGCGGTTAGTGTGACTAAACTATGATAGTTAGATATAATGTGCTCTCGCGGATTTTTTTTAGATCTGCCTAATACCTAAAATCCCGTAGTTCATCATTTTGTTCTACTGTCAATAGTTTTTGCAGCGTACGCATAAATAGGTTTTCGATTATTCACCTTGTGTTACATATTCGATATTTTCATACGGATCCCTAATTTGAAAATAAAATATAGCCTATACCTCGATAAATGGACTTTCCAACAGTGAAAGAATTTTTGAAATCGGACAAGTAAGTAGTTCCTGAGATTAGCGCATTCAAACAAACAAACAAACTCTTCAGCTTTATAATATTAGTATAGATTCAAGATATTTTCCGATAAAGCTAGTTGTATCATTACAAAGTCTACTCAAGCCTCCCACATAGAGCCTTCTCTAAGAGGTAAGAGTAAGCATTAGTTTAACCACACAACAATTGAGTCATTATGTCAATGGCGGACTATTAATTTACACATTGTAGACTATTGACAGACATGTAAGAAGTCAATACACTATGGAGTTCAATTGTTACCTTTAATTGCCCAATCTCTTACTCTCATCTTCGACGTGAATGAAAATATAAAAGCATTTCACTTTTAAATGGAACAATTGAGATGGCGACGTTTTTGCCTAATGACATGTTTCCCAACAATGAATCGATTATGTCGTTGACCCGAGCTTTCTACGGGTCATCAGCTCAATTGTTGTTTGTTTTTCTTAACTTCGTTACCGAATACTTTCACTGAAAAGGTTGCGGTCTGCCCTATAGGGCGCATTCAGTTTAATTGTATGTTCGAACTTAAAGAGATCCATGAGTACGATTCTTATGTGTCGTAACAATCAGTAGATGGTTTAAGGCCTACTGACTCTCAGGTTGTAAAATTTTGAATATATAGCCTTATCGTCCCCAGCTATTACCGCTCATAATCATCAACACTACGAATTTTTCCTAAAACCTTTAATTTGCTGTTATTATTAAACTAAAATATAAACAATTAAAAATGTATTAAGACATAAATACACTGCAATAACAAACTCACACATGCAGTTCTACGTTTTTACAAGTAAACTATTAATAGAATTTCTTTGAAGGCAACAAATCGTCCATTAAACACAGATCTATAGTAAACAATACATGTGACTCTCAGACTACACGATTAATTCTTCATCGCAAAACTTTTAAAAATATCTATTTATCACATAAACTTCATTATCTTTCATGTACCCGTGTATTCATTAAGCATAGCTGTCAATTATTACATAATAAAACAATATTCCCATGGCAATCTTGCTTAGACAGTTATTATTTCCTGTTTCCCGGCGGAGTGCTTATTAGCCCCGGGATGCTTCTCTTTCATTTATAGAGGACTATGAAACAGATTTCATTGTTTATTGCGTTTGAGTCGCACAAATTATTTTAATTAGAGCTCTAATGGTATAAGAGTACGCGGTGTATATCCGAGGAATGTCTTATTGTTCATTGAAATGATTCTACGTTAATGAACGTCACGGGAAGAAGGATTGTGATCTTGATTGATCATTTCATTTGCGTGCAATTTATTACATGAAAAAAAAAACAGAATATAATAACTTTAACCTAATTTAAGTAAGAAATTTACGCGTTAATGTAAAAGAAAAGGAGTTATCATGATGAATTTTCATTACAATGAACTGAAATGCGAAAATTTCTCTCAAAACCGGTTTGAATGTATGTATAGACAGCTATCTTGGGCAATAAAATTCATTTATAAGCTTTTTAATGTGTATTACAAACATTAAATCTTATTTCGTGTTAGACAGTTGGTACCGGCGCTTAAGCTGTTAAACTTTTACACTCAGCATATTTGATACACCCATACGTATTTGATGGTTGAAATCGAACTCTAAGTTAAATTAAAATTAATTAAGTATTGTTTTTCTACAGTTTTCTAATTCTATAACTAAAAAACCTGTCAAACAAAAAATATGCGCTTTAACAATGGTCGAATAAATTCTCAACCAGGCCTTATTAATACGTACCTACCGTGTACACATTAATGCCGCTATAACTGTCCTACTTTGAAAGTTTTCAACAAACAAATTATCATAATTCGCAAATAAGTCAAGCTTAAAATACACATAATAAATGTTGAAATGTCAGGTCGTAAGTTTCATTGAACACAACATAGTTTTGCACAAAAAAGGACAAAAACAAATTCACATAAATTATGCTAGACGTTACATTATTCTACTGGTGAAATTTTCATCGTAATCGGGATCGTACTAATCTGAGCAAACTTAGAGACATTGGCTTACTTCGAGATGCCTATGGCTTTTTTTCACTTTTTATATCGTGTGAACGTATTTTCCTTACCTTGCCTTAATGACGCTTGTTTTCGCACGCTCCGAGACAGATCAGATTTTAATCATCGGGCGCTAACTTTTTACACGATCTCATTTATCAACCAGGAAATTGTTTTATAGAAGGGCATATTCCGATTTATTTTCAGCTTAATTTATGATAAATGGCTTGTGTTGATGACTTTCTTAAATGTATTAAATTCCACAAACGAATGCATGTAGTTCGGAAGAAATTTGTATATATAAAATAAAATAAAAAAATTAGAATATAAAACTGTTAAGCCGTGAATATGTTTAAAAAATACATTTAATTTGATGATTTAAAGAAAAATATTAATAAACTAATTTTACATATTAAAAAATACATAATAAAAAAGTAAAGCATCAAAAATAAAACAACTAAACGACTTTTTGAATTAGTTGTTATATGTCAACTTAATTCTTTTTTAATTATAGTGTAGTTTAAACTATGAAACAGAAGTTACGAACGTTAATGGTGCATTTGATCTCTTGACGACCAACGAATGATATTAAATTTTAATTAAAATAGAAAATTAAATGGCCTTAGACATAGACATTCCTTGTGATATTATCTATTTTAATTATCTATATGTATATTTCATTATTCTTAATATTATAATGGAATACTTCAATCACTTACAATAATCGTATTTATCTGTGGTATGTGCATGATCAGTGCAGATAGTAATACTGATTTTTTGTAATTTTAGAACAATCTTTTGGAATAAAATTTGAAAGAAGAAATTAAATATCTTAACTGGGTTGGGGCACCTATTATTATGTATTGGGATTAAATTATATTATATTGGCCTATAGTATCGACACTTATAATTATTATTTTTTAATCTCCAATAGAGTAGTCTTAAGTTGAAAAAAGAAACATCAACAAATAGAGTGACAAAAATGTTAAATAGATGCTTAGCCAAGTAAAAAAAATATTATAAACAATAATTTATAGTTTTTAAAAGAATAACATAAAAAGTTAATGAAAGAATGCAATTAACTAATTTCATTTATAGCTAATTTATCAATGGATTTACTAATTTGGATCACTAATAAAAAACCAATGAAATTGAGCGGCCAACATAATTATATCATCATAATTTATGAGTAGGGTAAACTGACCAGATGGTGATGATTCGAAACAGGTTCATAAAAAAATTCGTAAGACGTATAAAGGTTGACGTATAGAAACAAAACGTATTTTCCCGTCGATAAAAAAAGATAAACTGTTATACAAAGTTAATAAATTAAATTAATTTTTCCTTAATTTTATGAATTTAAGCTTTTACACACTTCAAGTTTGTAATAAATATAACTTTTCACAGTTACAAATACAGTTTTCCTAATTGATTCCAATTTTAATTTGATTAATGATGATCGTTGTCATAAAAATGTCTTTTACGACAATCTGTAAGGACTTTTTATGACTACGATAGTAAAAAACATTCTATAATTAACATTCTATAACACTTAAGGATGTTCTAGAACTATAAACCTTAGATTTTTAATTAAGCATTTAGATAATATTATAATTCGTTTATTTCTTGAGAAAATGCTTATAACTAATTCAACATCTATTTCTAAGTAATATATTTTTTCCTATGTACCTTCTATTGCAATTGATAACAACAACAAAAATATTGTTTTGTCCTAGGAGCTATTTAGATATCGTAACATTTGACTGTCTTCATTGCTGTTTAGAACAAGGGTTATTTCGTAAGAATGTAAATTATTATGCTAATAAAATAAATGTACACCACATAAAAGCTAGAGATTAGTTAAGAACATTGTTTTATGGATTGGCTACGTAAAACCGCTACTTTCATGACACTCCATATTAAATTCATGTAGTTTATATTTACTTCGCATTAAGGACGTAAATTGTTCAAATAATTGACAAAACATGTTAGATAAATGAGGCATGCCGTTAAATTGAAAATAGCCAACACAACTATTCAATTTCTTAAGTTTCAAAACTTGTTATCGCGGAAATCGCGAACACAAAACTTGGATTACTATTTAAATGCACATATTATTATTGTAGCTATTCATATTTTACGACTATTGTCAAACCCGTACTAGTTTATAATGTAAATTATTTTCGTACACACAATAAACGTTTTAGAGTCAATTTTCACGGTATCTTTCTTCGACAAACTTGTTGAATGCAAACTCGTCCAATGAACAGTCTGATGTATTTAGAAGTGTAGCAGAATGTTATTTCGCTTGCTTCCTGCTATCTTTTGTTCATTTTTTACTAAAAAGAGGTTGTAAATCTTGAATTTGTTCGCTTGTTAAACTCAAATGTTCGAGAGCAGGTGCTTTTACTAGAATATTAAATCGAAGTCAATATTACGTAACAGCTACGTACACTATTATCACAGGTTATTGATACGAATATCCCGTGGTGAATAGCTGTTTAATGTAAATCCTTTCTCATTCATAGAAGACGTTACACATAAGCTAACTGTCCTGTAACCAATTGTTCTTAAAACAGCCAATTCTCATAATCATTCTAATTCGGTTGAACCAAATTCAAAGAACCGTTAGACTAGCAATTTTAACTAACATTTCGACAATCGTAGGAAGTTGTTACTGCATGCCTAGTCTAATTTGCTGTAATTTAGTGCCATGGTATGTTATAAATAATTTATCATACTTTTGTTTGACTCAGAATCCTGTTGAAAGTATCCTTGGTTTATGCGATGGTGGAAACACATATCAGTTTCACTTTTCCCTCATCTACAAATGGCTATATTCCACTCACGATCGGGGTCGCGCGTGTTAACTGTCCCAACATGTGTGCAAAACTGATTTTCCTTCGTAGCTAGGACTGAAAAATGATATTATAAACCTTCGAGATGAACTCAAATCTTTTTATTATAGTTACATTGAATACATTCCAAAATTTTAAATTTGTAAAATAACATGATTCCTTTCAATACCATAGTTTTTTTTATTATATCATAGTCGTAGTTACTTGCGGTTGCGAAACTACGGAGTAATCTTAATTTCAAAGTGACATCTCAAATCTTATCTCAAGTAAGGAAATCACAAAACTAAATAACACATATTCCTCCTGAAATTTTAGAGAATCGTGTAACGAGGAGTACAAAATATTTAGTTCTGATAGATTGTATGATTTTATTATTCAGTAACTTTAAATTATTACAGTCCCTGATTAAGAAGTGTAAAAAAGAAATACACGAGCAATGGCGTATAGCGCCTATACCTACCTAAACTATTTTTACACTATTTAACATAACAGAAGGTTGAACTTAGTGCTCTCAACGATTAATTAGTCCTGTTTCAAAGATATTCCTCATTAATTTCAACACGAGCGAATAGAAACTCGCGAGGCATTTCCATGCTTTGTAAATGTGGGCATGGAGCTGAATTACCATATGCAAAACGTACATATATCACGGCGACACAAGTGCTTGCCGCCCTGCGCCGACCGCTCTCATTCTTGGTGACGACTATTTATGAATGCTCACACGCCGCAGTATCCCTATCTACCTTTAAATGATAATTGTGGTGCTCAATCTTCAACTGTCTTTTGTAATATACGTATCCTTATTTGCAGCTATTTGAGTAAAAATAATTGATGTCGGATGGTGTGTTTGTGTTATAAAAAAAACATAATAGTTTAATATTTTATAATTTAGTTTTCGGATGACAATGGTCTAGTTTTATACAAATACACGTAAGTAATTGTTTGATCATACACAATTTCTACTACTACAAACAGTCTCTCAATTAAAAGTATTTACTACCTTCCCGTAAGTCAATATAAAATTGACAAGCCTAACCCATAAATTAACGGTTGTTTTTTTACTACATTCAGCACTTTAATAGCAAAATAGACTTCACAAAAAATTGTACGCCAGGCTGAATTGACTTTTTGTGAAATAAATGAAAATTAATGGAGTCATTCAGTTGAGTGATTTCTGTATAGTCATCGTTATTTTTACAATATGATGGTATTCTTCCGTCTTCTATACTCGTTTTGTGATTACAATAAATAAAATGCACCTGTATTTTAAAAATACCAGTCAAAAGTAAACAAACAATGAGGTTAAAATGTAAATGTACCGTTTAGTTTAAAAGATATCAACTTTCTTAAAAATCTCCTTTATCGTTTTCGTATCGAATCTCATTAATAAATTTTTGTTACAGGTAAGTTGGACGAATTTAATCTTGGCGATTATTCCGCCTTGACGATGACTGTAAGTATGTGAAAGTAAAATTTAAATAAAATGCTGTTATTTTTTTATGTAAAACTAATTAATTTGTATAACGTTTACTCGTATTAATATTTGTAAATACATTTATCTCTTATTGAACTAGCACTACTACTACAGTAGTATACTAATTAGAAACGAATAAATGGGTTTCAATATTTCAAAGAATTATAAAGCAACAAAATTTTGTAGTTTTTACGGTTTCAAATCATAAATTATTAATTGATAAGTATCATTGTTTTTAGTTAAAAATTCTTTTAAAATGTTATCATAATTACAATCATGTTACTTTTAAACGCAGAGCTTAAGTTGTTAGTGTATTCAGCAGCGCATTTAACAGTTTTAATTGTTAATAATGAGCATAAAGACACAAAGATCCAACAATTTGCGTTATTAACGGACGGATAACGTTCTCACACCCGTTGCGTTTTTCGTCGCAGTTGCAAAATTGCATTTTCGCTTCCAGTACGCAAAGGCCTTTCAAGTAATCTTCACCGTTATAATGCAGACACTAACACACTGAGCTAGACAAATTCACTCCACTTTCCATTTTTCGCTGACCATTTTCTTGGACTCACAGACGATGTGAATGCAGGTGGTTCGCGGAACGAAATGTGGAGCGCCAAGGCTGACTTCCATGTTGCCTACTTTTAGTTGTAATTCATGTTCATATATAATGTTTTTACTTTTAGAAGTAGTATAACAAAACATTCTTCACAGTCACTTGACATACGTGCCTACTAACACGAGACATTGCCGCCGCCGGTTAGAACTACTTTGTCTAAAGAAATGATATCATTTTAATAATTGCACCCCAAGTAGTAAGCGAAATTCGCAATCAGGAGCTTTGTATTAATATTATTCTTACATATAGTGGACATTATCTAATGAAGAATTTCCTGAAATTAAGCAGTTTTATAAACTCATACACTCAACTTCTACCAATTAACCTGTACGAAATAAGTTGCAGTTACTCAACACGTTTTCGAATCTTCTTCTTCTATCGCTTAAACTTTTCCCATTTATATAGCGTACGTAAGACGTTTTCTCAAATCACAAACCATCTTATTATCATCTACATTCCTAATGCCTTCTTCTTCTCTTACATACATTCACCTACTTTTAATTCATCATCGTTCTCATTGATAGCAAACAAAAGACGTCTTCAGACTGTCGAGTTCGATGCATAAGAAACCTACTTGAAAGTATTATCATATCAAGTTTTCAGTTCACTTGTTTTGAGTGTTTACTTTCAGTCATAACACTTATAATAAAAATAAAACGTTCGAAATCCCAGAAAACGGTATTGGTGTATTAAGTACGAATTTAATCTGACTTATGATATGATATTCATTTTAAACTGCAAAAATATCCTCTCATAAAAACAAATATTAAAGGTATTAGATTTCACTAATTACAAAGTGTAACTACAAGATTACAATGATCTCAAATATCAGTAATATAAACCTTTGTACTATTTGTAATTTAATTTATAATCCAAAGATAAGCACATGTTTGGGTTTGCTACAATAAAACGGATACTAATCGAAAATTCTGTAACATGACACGGAAACAAAAGAAAGTGTGAAGTGTCGCGAACATTTGTAATTTTACATGCAGGCGACGTGCATGCTTTGATGAGTCATTGAAGAAATTTAGAAAAATGTAAATGGTCTTTGGTCAAATTGAAAAGCAAAGAAATTCGAAAGTTGTTCATTTCCTATAAAATCATCTATCTGTCTCTTTTTAAAACTTTGATACAAGGAGTTTCGTAGGAATTTAATTATTACTTGCGACGTTACATACGCTCATTATAATATGTAGGTATACGTGAACATCATAAAAAGCTTTTGGTAGATTTTTAGTTCAATAATGTAGATTATATTATTTTACTCTTCAGGGTATTAACTATTTATATTACACCGTGTTTAACTTATAGATAAGTACACTTTAACATGTTTCTTAATACAAAGTAAATTTCGAAGTACTTTCTGCTTACACTTTCCAATATCTTCTTCCTACCTTTCACATTAAATCCGTAGTTTATCGCAGTCCTAAAACTAAATAGCTAAATTATTTACACAGCACTATTCGTGTCAACAAAATGGCACACTCGCCACGGGAGATTTATCGCTTTTAGGGAGTCGCCTTACACTTGAAGTATGTATATCCGTTAGACCAATAATAAACATTATTAATGCATTTAAGCAGTTTTGTAGTTACGGCTGAGATGATTCTCTCGACGTTTGTTCACGTACCTCCATGTACCCAAAACGTAAATAAACAAAAACTTGCGTGCTTCCATTAGTATTTATTTTATTCATAGTGAGTACGTGTCGTGCGTCTACATAATAAATTTATTTTTGCTATGAAAGCTGTACAACTCTATTTAATATCGTTGCCAATAATTATGAAGCATATACGAATGCAAATTAATATAATGGATTTAAATATTTATTTCATTTATCCAAAAAAAATACAGGAGTTTCATTATGTACAATGATATGAAAAAACATAGTTATGCACATATTACTTCCATTCAGGAGTGAAGATTTATTCCCGTAAATGTTTCTATATAATTAAGAAAACCCTGAATTGAAACGATTCTCAGTTACATGTTGTATAATAGAAGTCAAGCTTTAGTCAAGTTAAAACATAAAACAGCTGTAATACATCCTTCAACCGACTTATCACCGTAAGCTACTTATAATAGAGGAAAATTTGTTTTACTTAAAAATTTATAAACTTTCTTCATTTCTCTCTTTTGACGCTTCATTAATTTTTCCGAATTGGTGTGACTTTGTTATTTTTTATAAAATTAAATAAATACTATATAATACCGTTTCACACATTCAACAAATCAACACATTTTTGTAACACTTTTAGAAACGCTACAGTTCTAAAATAAATGTTTCTTATGTTCATTTTGTTCCTAATTATAACAATTGATTGGAAAGTAGATAGGGACGATGTATTGTTATTAATGTATCAAGTTTGTCGGCAGGTGCCAATTAGTCTATTTCGATAGTGTTCACAGTTCGATTGCAGGCAATAATAGAAATCAATCTAATATAAGGAGAGCAGTGGACAAAAAAACCGCTAGTCGAACTTCTGGTGGATCGTCGACTCATTCATTACCGAGAAGCCGTGCGGTTTTGTTATTTAATGAAACGTTACTTCAGTCTGGAAGACCACATCAAAAGTGGGGCTGACCGACCACATTGTTTTTGAAAATCACTACGATTTCGATCAACGCCCACGTAATGCAAGGTCAAAACAATCATTCATCTGTACCGTAGGAAAAATTTCATGTATACTTTAATAGCCTACTCATCCGAAATCACAAAAATACACATTTCTCATATTTGAATAAAAATTCATACTATCATAAAGCTTAGTGTGGAAAGGGAAAGTCGGTATTAAGTTTCGAATTAAAAAGTGAGTAAATGTGTTAAAATATTTGAGTCATTTGAGAGATTAATCGACTGGTTTCGATTCGATTCGCTTAATCAGAATTGTATGCGAAGTTTCGTTTCTAAAGTTTCACCGACTAATTCGATTGTTTGATAACTAACAGACGCGTACTAACTTAACAGTAAATTATAATTGATTAGCAAACAAGTTAAACGCCTAAACCTGTCAAGTTATTAAAAGTTATTTAGTGGCAGGAAAAATATTCGAGAGACTGTCGATAATTTAGGTTTTTCGTAAAAAAATACTTTACTGTTATTCTGCAAGTAACTGTGTAGGTATATGTAAATAAGTCTGTGTGAATTTCGATATATAATCATAATCTCATTAGTCTGTAGGTACAAATGGTGTTTATTAATGTTAATCAAGTATTGCTTACCTACTCTACAATATATCTATAACGAAAACATGGAAACGAAACAATTAATGTTTTACTGCCATCGGTGGCAATAGGACATAAAAATATTTTGTTAAATCATCATCAATCAACAGATATTCTATATTTATTATCAAATTGATATTTTATTTCTATATAATCGAGTATATCTCATAATTTATAGCGTGGTCGCATAGGACACGGTCAACGTGAGTGACGTCTGAGTGTCCGCGTCGCAGAGACCGAGCGTCCGTCACGAATGTCAATGGCACGCGGCACCGTTACTCGATCTCGCGTCCGCCGAATTAATTCGCCAGTGGAATCCATACAGCTATCAATTCCTACATTGATCGTCTTAATGAGGAACTTGTTGCTTTGGCGCCTCGATACGTTATCGGTCATATCGCGCTCTCGGTGAATAGAAATAACAAGTTAATAGAGTTTATATTGAGATTCATTTTCCTTGTGAAATTCGAATATTAGGACAAAATTAATGATCACGCAAATAGAAAGCTATCAGTGAATTGCCCACAATCATTTTAAAATATTTGCTGGTCGTGGACCCCACGCTGTTATTACTTAAATACCATTTGCATGTCTTCGCAGGATCCACTGAAAAAAAGACTTGCGCGACTCAGTAACATTTATAAATAGAAATACTTACTGGATAGCTTTCGATCTGGCGCCACACTTTTACTTGCCAACATCCAGATGTCTGCTTTTATTTTTCTGCTTTAAGTGCGTTGTTCAATTTTCTTAAGGGTTGGTTGATTAAGATTTTTATCAATTTCGAATTTACGTTAAGAACTATCGAAAATAAAACGGATATACCTACCCTAGAAGTATATTTAATGATATCGTAAAGAAATGTTATTCAAGTTTACTTATAATTATTATTCATTGACATCCCGTCGATACAATAAACGGTAATTAAATATAATTTTCTTGTTATAACAAGGCACGATTGTGTATTTATAATTAACAACAGCGCTACCCACGGTGACCACGCAACCGAATAATTTTAAGCGCCACCAAACATTTCAATCGAACTACATTTAATTCGACCATCGATCATCTGTCATCCACCTCGATTTGGGGTCAATATCTTTTTGTAAATTCAAACGTATAATATCTGCCTCGACGAATCTTAATGTAACTGGTTTAGTAAATAGTTTCGAAGCTTCGATGGATCGACCACTATGCAATATTACCCTCAGTTGTAAAAATAAACAACCATTTATAAGTAGCCCAACTACATTTTTGGGCGATAAGAAAATGGTGTGTTTACGATTATTGCAGCTCATATTATAAACTAAAATTATAGCTACTCAAGTTTAGATTTGAGATCGAAGTAATTATAGGCTTTCGCGCTATTAGGAGACAAAACTTTAACAACGAATTAAATAAAATGGCAAGCATTTCAATTAAATGTTTTCACAATTTATTGAACAAATCATCCAATTATTGTTAAACATTGTAACTTGGCAAATTACTTTTAAACAAAAATAAACGTAGAAAACCAGTTTTATACGAGTTTCGTGAGACATCGTGTGTTCATGTTTATTTTGTCACATTTTAATAGATGTAAAATGGGTTGCGTGCAAACGTGCGTGAATGTAAATTTTAGAAAAGCATGATGCACTCTCTGGACTTGAAATTGGATATAATACTGAACAAATATATAAACAAGAATATGTTTAGCTATTCAATGGCTAATTTTATGCCTTTTATAAATTATTCTATTTTCATTAAGTCAAAAGAACAATCTGCCAAAGAATTTCAATTCGTTCTGCTATTAGTTACGTCAGCAATACTAAAAAAGCATTTGGCGAAAATCAATTGGTTCCATTAATACTGAGTCAAACCCGTTAAAGATTCATGCTTCTTAATATAAAACATAATTCTGTTACGATCTCTTTTAGAGGGTCTTTGTCGGTACTGTCACTTTAAGGGTCAATTACGAAACGCATAATATGCCGAACACGATTTTAACCGAAAAGATAACAAGCACCAAAAGGGAAACTAGGTAAGGTAAAGATTGTATAGACACAGAAATGGTTCGAGCCTCAGTAGCGATCCGCATGTAAACTTGTCGCTTTATAATAGAACCAATTTATATCAGGCACCGTCGAGAGCTGCCTTCAACTTAAGTTATAGCTTCCAGAGTTCTCCTGGACTTATTTAGATTCAGGAAACAACTCTCAGCACCTTATTGCCCCAACAAACATAAACTCCACTATCCAAACATTCCTTCGATGTGTTATTAACGGGGTTTTTATTCATGATAATAACTTTTGCAATTAGTTTCGATGTCACTGTAAAGATTTTATGTGATACGTGACGATGCAATCGATCAGGAGATCAAGTACCTAATAAAATGTCTCTGATTATTGCAGTTATTAATTTGATTTATCTCTTGACTTGAAGAAGAAACACACTAAGATTTGTTGTTAAATAAAGAGTAATGTTTTATGACACTTTGTCATATTTTTTTCATTTTATTTTCTTGTAGGCAGACGAGAGAACATGCCACTCTTTCTTCCTTTACGACATTAATTCTTTGATAATTCGCACAGGCTGCGTCTTACTTTTAGTTTTAAAGTCTTTCGTTGAAAATTGTAAACATATAGGTACCAATTACATTTTATAGGAAAAACTTAACGGAACATACTCTTTTCAATCAATTCGAGACTTACGGTACATCCTTAATACAATAAGATTAACAACAGTTAACAACCTTACTATTAACATAATTATATTATATGCATATTTTGATACTAAAAAATATTAAACTGGCCTACTATTTTTTATTAGCTTGCAAAAAACTTCTCACGCGACTTCACGATATAAGGAGGTGCTATTTAAAAGCCTCGTCTATTTAATAGACTAGAAACGATTATGTTTATAATATTGGCGGTATGTTTACGAGAACGGTTATAAACATCCTCCTCAATTTTTGGGTCAGTTCGTAAAGTTGTTAAGCAGATTGATTACTTACGGAAGACGAGTAGCTATCATTCAATAATTCAAATCAGTAATTATCAATAAATTTTACTGAATTATGACTGATTATTTTGATTAGAAATTTACTGGCTCGACTTGATTATATTCCCTCGCTAAATCATTATAAATTCGCTACAATTTTGCGTTTAAAGCTATCAACGGTTATTTTGAGTTCAACCGTTTTAATGTTTCCGTGATAAAAATTCTTCGTTTAACTCCATAATAAGTAACTATTTCAAATGAGATTTAAACTGTTACGTGTGAATTAAAGTACTACAAACTCTTAACTTGCGAATAAAGAAATACGTAGGTAAATTCACGTCTGACTTGTGCTCCATTTTCAAAAGTAACCGAGAATATGGCAATGAAATCTGCAGAGTTAAATAGGTAATTCTTGACCCTTAAACAATGTGTCTATTTGCGGCTACTTCCAATTCCAGACCCTTGAAACCGAGCTACGTCTTGCTGAATAATTTATAAAGGATATAAATATATATAGGCTAATCAATTCAGTACGTGTTTTGTGGCAGTACAAAAAATAAAAATAATGTGTCTAGTTTTTACACTCTCATCTACTACTTATTTTAGACTAAATAAAATTTAAAGTTTGTATTTAAGTAATTTTTCGCCACAGGTGTAAAATCCACTTTGTTATAAACCATGACATTCTTATAGCTATTAACTGGTTTCAATATAAAATAATTTATTTATTCCTTCTTCACAGACAATTAAGATTTATGGGAAAAGTTATAACTATCGTGTACTCAAGACTTGAATTACTATATAATTATTATAAGTCATCAATCAAAGAAAACAATTGCAAAAATGATACATCACATGTACCAGGTTCCGGCGATATTCGCTAGCGGAGCGATAAAGCGGAAAAAAATGAGAGGTCGTGAATCCCGATCATTTGCGTTGATATTAAATCTTATTAAAAATAATTTAAATTTATCTTGTTTTCATCTTTGCTTAGTCACATACCGGTCAGTTCGTGTCAGATACAATTATTTTTGACAGTCGAACATCTTTCGTGAATATTTACACACAAAAAAAAATACTTGTCTCGATATTCCCTATGTGAAATAATATCGTAATGATCAGTCATACGTATTGCGTAATCCATTCAATATACTTAATGCGATTCATATCGCTTGCATTCGCACCATAACCTCACGCGCGTGGCATGTACCATTGGCGCCTTCTGATTTATAACTGCGCCAAATTATTATAACACGCGACATGTAATAGTGGCCTTATACATTGCAAAACAGTGAACTCTTTTTACACAATAACGGTTTTTAGTTACGGCACTTACATTTTAATTACATTCTTCTCGTATGCAGAGGTTAAATTCGCAGTATAAGATTTGCGTGTAAATGACATATTATGTTACGTGACGATGAATTAAAAAACTAAAGTAATGATGTTTCGTGGAATTCAATTGTTATTACGAGTTGGTTAGACTAATGTGACTGAACTAAATAAGATGTATTAAATACATAAAGTTGATTTTAAGATAATTTGATTTCCTCTACCTGAAACAAAATTGCATATTTTACTATGTATAGTATAGAATTGTATAGATAAATGGTGTAGGTATGTACTAACAATTGCCTTGAACATTTTGTATAACAATAACTAAACTTGAATATATCCACTGTCAATAAAATAGATTGACAGTAATTCAAAGTAATCTTATAATGTGCTTGGCAAATTACTTCGACAGAAGATTGAAACCAATCCTTCGTTCAGATCTTCGTCTTAAAGGTTCCACCACCATGTATAGTCAATTTATTCAATTACTTGCTTATTTGTAAACATCTGCCTAGCTCTAGGCCATGTAGACGATTCACTTTTAGATCTTTCTAACAACTCTCATAGATTTTTTTTCTGTAATTGATATTATTACTCTCTTTTAGTGCTCAAGTATTTTCGTATTTTTACTTCAAATGCTTGTTTTAAGTAAATTGTTCGAATATTAAAATTGCAATAGTTGGTTACATTTAACTAGTACGTATAGATTAGTAACGAAAAATAACTTCCTTTTAATAGAAATTTATAGTTAAAATTTCACAAACAAATATTTAATTTGAGAATAACAATTATGTATGAAATAAATTGAAATACCTATATATTCCTTGTTGTT
The DNA here is from genome assembly GCA_030269945.2 of Trilocha varians. Lineage (NCBI taxonomy): Eukaryota > Metazoa > Arthropoda > Insecta > Lepidoptera > Bombycidae > Trilocha > Trilocha varians. The sequence goes on from AP028259.1 coordinate 5,816,925, forward strand.
CTGATATTGATCATTGTTTTTATTTAGTATAAAAGCAGATCGCAAATCATAATTGATGTGGCAATTAATACATTTCAATTAGTTCAATGTCCTGAGATGTTATCTTTTTCAACAGGACAATTATAATGAATGCATCAAACACACATTGAATCTTTAATTCAATATTGGTTTATCGATGTAAAGATTAAATTTGTCTAGAAACCGTTATACAGGTGCGACATTTTTATTTGAATTGCAAATTATATTATGGTTCGTTGTTCGCAAAATAATTTCTAATATTTACAATGATTTAAAACAGTATGTAGATTTGCTTTCGGGGTGGCAAACACTTGTTCTATTGACTTCGAATCCAGCCACGTATGTACTACTACAGGGTGACTTAGTCTGTCATTAACCCTCCCGAGTCCATGATTGGGTCGATATAAATCAGGGTAATAGTAGATTATTCTAGCTTCGTCTGCGAAACACCCGGGAAATACGCCCGGAGCACCTATTATACAGAGCCTAGTCGTAATTGCACCGCTCATTGATACCTCACGAAATGTAATTAGACTTTGTTCCAGCTTAGATGTGCACGAAGATTCGCTCTCATTCTGCAATTTCATCATCGCATTAACTAAATAATGAGTTTGTTGGGCGTCTTCAGGCGAGCATCGATCAGGATTCTTACACTTGAAAAACAAGATAACCTTCTAACAGGAAACAAAGTAATTTCAAAGCTTATACGGCGTGTATATATTGTTATTATTATGTAATTAACTTCGCAATAATTTTCACGGGCCTATACCTGTACCTATACCTACAAATAATTCACACTTTATTTATTCTTTTATTAGCTTATTTTATACATTATATTTAAAAAAAACATTCACAAAAAAAAAAAAAATACAATATAAAAAACCACTGCAGGCGGAGTCTACGACCCAAGCCGTTATTTATTCTTATTCTTATCAATAAGAATTTCAAGTTTTATTAGTAATTATAATATACTACACTTTAGCGTTTTTTTTAAATTTTTCTTATTGCGAAATAGATAAAAGAACCTACGGCCCACCTGATGGTAAGCATAATTTTAGTTCAGCACTTTACCACCGTTTGATAACTTAATTAAAGCTGTCAACAACACTTTGGGAGGAATCCTAAAATGTATCTAAAACGAATGTAACACTAAATCAAATTGTCGTGCGCTGTTTCACGTGATCTGTATCTTTGAAAAATATGTCACCCCGTTAGTTGATATCTATTATAATACAGTTGTATGAAGTTCGGAACTACGATAACCTATCGGCCGTAACCTCGGTAGAGAGTAGAGAGGCAGCAGGCATTATCGTATCTAATCAGGTTCGCACGCGGCGCGGTGGCTAAATCATTCGATTATTGATTTCCGATGTCGCGGTCGTGATCGGGCGCGGGATTCAACGTTCGGCGTGACAGTATAGCCATTGTTGGAACCGACCGCAGCTCGCACCGCGACGCGGGCGCATTCTTCGTGATTAAACGCTTGTAATTCCAACAATATCATTGCAACTGTCGAATTCAATGTCGGCTCTACGCAATCTGCGACCGACACTCGATATGTGACGCGTGACATCTGTTACCTCGTTAGTGCTTTTAACTATGTTCCCATGTATAGTTCTATGGTAATAGTCGACAGAGTTTTAGAGGCCTAAAATTTTAAACACTTGATACTTCTTTTCCAGATCTATTTTTATTAAATTAGAAAATAAACCTCTGCAATCTCTTTGTTACAATTCACCTTAAAGGTAAACTTACGAGTTAAAAGGAAATATATTCGTTTTTTTGTTTTTCGTTTGGCGCGCATTGGACAGTAATAGGGAGGCGATTTCTCGGTATCTAGGATGGTTGGTTAGTAACGAGCCTAATGTTATCGTTATTGAACTCCATTGTTTTGATGCGCCGTATCGAGCCTAATTTAAGCTAGACCCTATGTAAAACTGTCAATATATACTTAAATAGACTTTACTGAGAACCACTTAGGGCTGTCAATTGCAGGATACTCGTAAATATTACTAATATAATATTTAAATAGGTACTACAAAGTGTAAAACGTTGTATAAAATAAACTTTACCAGCTACTACGTTCGTTCACTTGTATTTGTGGTTGACAATCTGAATAAATACACTATTTGACATTTAGTAGAACATTAAACGTGCCACTAAGCTCATGACTATGACCTTAGCGAGTAGCAGCCCTAGCAATCTGATGGTGAACTCTATTATCGACTGTTAATAAAGTAGGCAGCGCACGATGGCCGGTGGGTGGCGTCTCAAGGGAAAGAGGACGCCAGATGAGCTCTTACAGATACTAACTCTGATATAGTCTTTGAATTTAAATATGTTTGTTTTTTTTATTTACCACACAATTATATAAAACACAATACTCTGTAGACTCTGTACGATACTTGTAGAATAGTGAAAATAAAAAAAAATTGAGAGGTGTCAAGGGACACCCGGATGGAACGAAGTTCCTTTCGATTAATTAGTGAGGGAATTGTAATATTTTTTTTTTTATTTTGATCACAGTGCCATCTAGCATTAATCATATAAAACAAAATAAGGAATTGTTTTATAAAATATTTTGATCACAGCGCCATCTAGCACTAATCATATAAAACAAAATAAGAAATTGTTCTAAAAGACTTTAATCACAGCGTCATCTAGCGTTAATCATCTAAAACAAAAAATGAGTCGTGACAACTTTTTCATAAGAATTTCCGTCTAGCCCCCTTTCGATAACGCGCGATAAGGAACAAAAAAAACATTATTTGCAACGCAACAACCGAAAACTCCCGTGTTTTCTGCAACCTACTCAAAAATAGTTCGTCATTCTTCAGTTTAATTTAAACACACCCAAACACATTATCATGTTTAATTTAAATAAAATAAGAGTTCTATACAAATAATCAACTCTTTTTAATTAAGCAAACTGTGGGTGCTGCAAATACACTCACCATTTTGTCTTTTTTCCTGAGAGAATCATTAAATAGAAATTACTTTGCAATGTCGGTAACAATCCGTGCATAAAACAAAAAAAGGTGTGCTCGATATAAAATCCATTAAATCTAATATTGCAAAAAGTGGACGATGTATAATTATTTTATTGTAATATCTATCAACTGTCTCTCCCAGTACGCGCCTGAACATGCAAATTTGCATAAGGAATTGGGTGCGCACGCTTCGGTATCGTCCTGAGGCGTATTTCTCACGCTACCCACATCGCCACCAAATGACTTGCCATCACAGCCAACAGCTCTAATAGCTCTGTCAGCACGCTGTCACATATACTAGGGTATTTTTAAAATTTTTTGCTTGGCCCCAGGTTCTTAGAATATTTCATGTGACATTTATTACAATTATACTCTCTCGGTAGCTACGCTGTATGACACTTTGTGATATTATCGTGTTGGGTTCGGCCTGGGGCGAGAAGATGCAGTTGCGATGTAAACTGTGTGCATTTCCATATAACAATTACTAAAAATATTAAAAAAATATTGAAACATTTATTCGTATTGTCTAAATAAGGTTTATCAGGAATAATTGTGTAAAAGGCAATTTTCAGAAAAAATACACTTAAATAAGAAAATATAATAACCAATTGTTGCAAGTAAACGCAACAAGAGCACTGCAGAATTCTTGTAGAATAATAAGTTGCTAAACCTACTGAGTAGTAATGGTAGTTTTTGAGATAGTCGTAGAGGCAGAGCGTATACTGTTTTTATACATACAATCGACATACAAAATACCATAAGCAAGGACCAATAATAATAATAATTATAACACGGTGCAACGGTTAGCGGATCAGGTGCGGGTCATTCAGCGACTTAAGTTGCTGGATGAGATAGTCGATGCAGATATGAAACAATCGGTGAGGGATCGTTTCTTCGGCCGCTTGGTAAAGGTTTTGAAAAGCCTCTTATCTGGCGGAAACAAGATCCGAGCCTTCAATGGTTGGGTCATGCCTATACTGACGTACTCCTTTGGCATTCTAAAGTGGACGCAATCAGAACTAGATGCCCTGGATAGAAAAGTTCGGCGACTGCTGACGGCATACAGGATGCACCACCCACGTTCATCTGTTATGAGGTTGTATATTCCTCGGAAGTGTGGGGGTCGTGGCATGTTAAATGTCAAGGACCTACACAACCGAGAGGTAAACAACCTTCGGGAATATTTCCTTAAGGTAAGCGTGGGTATGTACCGTAATGTAGCAGCAGTTGATAAGGGACTCACTTCGCTGTCCTTAGCGAACGAGAATTGGCGGACGCTAAAGGTAATGAGTGTGGCGGATCGCACGGACGTATGGAAGAGCAAGGAACTACACGGACGGTTCTACCGGGCCCTTATGAGCCCCGATGTAGATCAATTAGCCTCCGTATCTTGGCTACGATACAGTAACCTCTTCGGAGAGACTGAAGGTTTTGTCTTTGCAATTATGGACGAAGTTATCATGACGAACAACTACCGTAAATATATTCTAAAGGATGGGACGGTCGACATTTGTCGGGCATGTCACCGTCCGGGAGAGTCTATTAGACATATCGTTTCCGGTTGTTCTCGTCTTGCTAACGGCGAGTACTTGCACAGGCATAACCAGGTAGCTAAGATTATCCACCAACAACTTGCTCTGAAATACGACCTTGTTGAAGCCGCTGTACCTTATTACCAGTATTGGCCTCAGCCGGTTCTCGATAATGGTCATGTAACGCTCTACTGGGACCGATCTATTATCACTGACAGGACTATTGTTGCCAATAAGCCTGACATAGTGATAATAGATCGGGATGCGCATCGGGCGGTGCTGATCGATGTCACCATTCCACATGACGAGAACCTTGTGAAGGCAGAAAAAGAAAAACTGCTAAAATATTTGGACCTGGCCCACGAGGTGACCGACATGTGGCGTGTTGAATCGACCATCATTGTTCCGATCGTTGTATCTGTGCACGGTCTAATAGCGAAAAGCTTCGACCGTCATCTAGAGAAGCTTTCGCTCTCCGGCTGGGTAAAGGGCCTGATTCAGAAGGCGGTCGTTCTTGACACGGCACGTATTGTGAGGAGGTTCCTCTCTCTTGAGCCCTGACCACTGATGGCTTGGGTCGTAGACCCCGTCTCCAGTGGCCCTCTGCTTTTTTTATATTGTATTTTTAAATTTATTTTTTTGTGATTGTTTTTTTAAAGACATAATGTAAAAAATGAGCAAATAAATGTATATGAATAATTATAAATCTAAATTCCTGCATAATGACCCAATATAAAACTTGGTTAAAATATCAATCACTAACTTATTAATTCCATAAAGAACTATCAATAAAATGTGTTTCTTGGCATGTCCATAAATTAACGTGTTTACAACATGCCATGCAAATCTTGAGATTTAAACTAGGCTCGAAAATAGTATTTTATGAATTATAATAGATTGGCCATGTCTCTTGCTGAAGATAATTATAGTTAATTGAAAATCATTGCTGACCAGACGTGTTTTAATGACCAGTTTTGATGTTGTAAAACTAAATGCACAGTGAAGAAAACAATGGATCAATGAATATTTCATGAGTCCATTACTTAATTATAGTCATCGACATGCAGCAGCAACATCAATTAAGGTCTAAGCTTGACTCATTTCTTTTGTGGTCTTAAAGAGAAATAGTTTTAACTTGAAAAAGATTTTAGAAGAGCTTTTAACTTTTAAGTTTGTGAAAAATAAAAGTTTTACATTTCAAGCTCCCACTCAACACTATTTATATTACTCGTATCGTTTAAAAACACGGTTTTTCTGAAATAATTTGATCGTCTTTTGTTATGGAAAAAAAATATAATTAGCATGCAAACAATAAATAAATTAGCTAATCAGTTGATTATCCTTCCAGTAATGCATTCTTAATTAGCGTTCAAAATACTAAGACCTTTATTTCCGTCTAATAAATTTGTAAAAGACAGTTATTATTTCTGTTTCCCATGCTTTAAATGTGATCGGATTAAATAATAAGTTGGACTTCGGTACAGTTTTTTATTATTATTAGTCAAGAGCGGTTGCATTTCCAACTTAAGTGCACGTTAAAAGCCACTTGTCATCTAAGTAGTTGTAAACATGACTGACATCTTCCTTTGTAAAGTAGAAGTGTGCGGAAGCGGGAGCGAGTGCGAAGACATGCAGCTAACGTGACTTAGAACGATGGCATCGCAATCGTGCTGCTTTACTCACGGAGCCCGCCGGCACTCGCGTCTCCTTGACTTATGCCTTTTGCGCAAACTTCGATCGACTGATTGAATAATAATATCCACTTCTACACCAAATTTATGTTAACGTTCTAATATCTAAGGTTTCATCAAGCCCGCCCAGTCCTTCTGCAGCTAAACGAGAGAACTGTTTCCTCAGGGGATTTACAAATATATTTATGAATGGATTCTTAAACGGGCTTTTATTTCAATCGATAAATATTATTGATTTTATTCGACTCTTAAAAGGAAATCTTAAATGGAATACACAGTTTTAGTTATTGTTTGAGTAAATTTATCTACTGTGTTATCGAAATAATATGTTATAGTATATTTTTATTGAGAAAGATGTTCGGTATAGAAAAACAAAATCTTAAAGTTCTCCAGACGGTAATTCCAAACAAATCATTTTGAACCACTATTATTCATTATTTTATTGCTCTCACATTAGAATAAATTAACAGCCTAAGGGCTGACCTAATGTTGAAGCACATCATTAGCAGGCTAATATCACAGCGCTCGGCGCACAATAATGTTCCAGAATTAGTTGATGCGAGTGCCAAGATCACCTTTAGCACACCAAATTACAAGTTCATTGCACCACTAAATTTGTTGTAAAATTATGGGTTCACACATCTAATGTTTTCACTTCGGCTCGTAACCGTGACCAATGTGACTATGTTCTACGACTAGATCGATGCATGTAAGAATTGGGTTGATTTGTACCGTTAGGTATTACTTGGCATCTCAATTCAGTGCGAACCTGTCATTATGAATAGTTGTTTTATAATTTTATATTTTTCAAAAGCCACGTAGTATGCCGGTCTTGTGTTATGCCGGCGCACATTCATTCTGCAACTATTTCCACGTACCAAATATAAATTACTGCCTAAAATGGGTAGTGGCAACAAAAAATTCAAATTACTCGTGCTCTACTGAAATCCTCATGTAATTCTTATATGAAAAAACTCCAAACCGACTAGACGACCGTTGAACATTCACATATCTAAAGCTGCCTGGCTAATGCACTTAAAACTTGATTATTATGTGTAATATGGCTTAGATTATAGAGCGGGAGAACAAATTATGTTAGTCATGTTTGAAGGCATTGTTCGCGAATACAACACAGAGTCAAGTACCTCGCAAATGAACTCATATTATAGCGTCTTTATTTAGTTCACTTTTAATTTAGTCTTCCGTCTGATCTTATTATCAAACTAAACTTCATTTTTTTTAATTCTACTGACTACGACCGATCAATTTGTTATCAACAAATAGTAACTAGTTTCAAAAGAAATTTATGTGAATAATCTGATAAATCTTAGCGATTGAAAATTTTCCGTCTCTATTAAATCATTCTCTTTTGGATACTAGAATTATTGGTATTTCACTTCTGCCACAAGCAAACTGTTTACGATATTGGTATTGCAGTCAGTTCTATCGCAATATCTCTGAAATATCAAACATGGTATAAGGATCGCGACTGTCAAGTTCAATCTTCGGACACGCGACGACGCGGAAACGCTGAGAAAGCACAAGGCTCCTTAGAAAATATATGGATTAATGGATTAAGAATATCTGAAATTCATATAATACTGATATTTCTAAATAATAATATGTATAAGGAACTGTAGTGCACTTATTATTATCAACAGTGAATAATAATCACTCACTACTGTTTCGTAGGACCAGTTACAGTACGAATCGATCGTGGGTGGCTGTCATTAATTAAGTTAGACATCACTGGCTGTATTGTCATCTATTTAAAAGATAGATAAATCAATCTTGATTATCATAGCTTATAAATGATGTTCATACTTTTGAACTCTAGTCAGTTCGTCGTCATTAGCTTCATGCATCGTTTAAGATAAAGTAGTGTAAAGACTGTCATTATATAAGTCGGCACGTGTGTCCACGCCGTTGGTTAGTGCGGAAGCAATTGGTATAGCCAGGCCCAGCATACCTACTAACCGTTATAGTCATCGTCTATTAAATGACCACTTTTAATTAGCAACAGTTACCGCAAACCACGCTCATACGCAACGCTAAATCAAACTCTTCATAGCTACCATCGATCCGCCATCAGCATTAATTTACCAATAACATTATTACTGCTATCAAGGTCCGTCATTACCGCAATACAATTTATTTGCATGTACACATACATTGTAAGTCAATATTTCAAAATTGAAAATTCAAATACATTACAAAGTATCTAATCGCAGTCTACTTCCTCTCATTAAATAGTACAGAAATACTTTAGGTCATTCAACCGCTTTTCCGGTAACGCCATAGAAAATAATAATGAATTTAGTTAAGTAATTCTAAACAGATCATATTCTGTTCAAGATTTTAGATATTATAAGAAAGCGTCAAGTCATGCGCTTCAGGAGCTAGATCTCTCACATGATAATCTCGTCGCAAGCACCGGATGACGCGATAACGTTTCAACTGCGCCCGCCCTGTTCTCTAATTATAAACACTATCGCATCGGGAATTCCGCGGATGTACAACACAAACCGCACAAACTAACGCATTGTCTGCTTGCCCTTCCCGCAAAGTGCGAACGAGCTCACGATCGTAATCGACTATCCCGGTCCCAAACACTAACAGATACCGTTACATGATAAAGTTTCCTGATTATACACTCTATTAAGGTTCCGAACGAAGTATTTCATTATTAAAATATTTCAGAATACAAATTTATGAGGAGAACGATAATTTATGAATGTTTATTAACATTATAAAATTACCTGTGGTATCTGAATAAGTAACACAAATTTTCTTTTAGTACAAACTGCAATGCAACCCGTTTTTATTTTCTGATTTACGGTTTTATCGATTCCCATTGTGGTTGGCTTTTGTTAATTGGAGACCTTAAACTCCGTACAATTAATTTTATTGTTTAATTGAATTTAAGGCGAGATTGTGATTGACCCCTTTTAATCCAAAAGTTGAAATCATTAAATACAGTTAGGAAAGGCTTAAGACACATGGTCATTCATTTTTGCGCGACAAAAACAATGATAAATTACTGACATGATCCTGAATAGTTCCTTGACTTTCGAACTCGGCAGTGGGCGACGGTGACTGATTCGGACCCACAAAACCAACCATATTATCGGTCAGTTCATTGTCTTTTTTGCTGGAATCAATCACGATAAGTAACTTTTTGTAAGTTGTTTGTTTATCCGTCTATTTTCCAGTGACAGCGTGCAAAATTTATGATAATTGAACAATGAACTTCTTGATCTTTCGGCGGTAAAATAGGTTGTTTTTTAGGGCTGCTTAGTGCTTTTTTTTAACACATCTGTCATGATTATTGATGAAGTTGTTACTTGTAAAGTACTAGTTTAGCTTTTATTACAGGTATTATCATTTAATATATAGCTTTTATTTAGCTTATATCTACATTTAGCTTATAATAATAACAATATTTCATTTTATTTCGTTTCATGATCAACATACCATATGGTTAAGCAGATAGAGCAAGAATAATATTTTGTATATTAAATACTAGCTGACTCGCGCAACTTCGTCTGCGCCGAAAAAAAAAATTAGGGGTGGACTACCCCTAACATTTAGGGGATGAAAAATAAATGTTGGCCGATTCTCATAGGTACCGGATAAGCACAAAAAATTTCATCAAAATCGGTCGAGCCGTTTCGGAGGAGTTCAAGTTCGAACACCGTGACACGACCAATTTTATATATTAGATTAGGTCGGGAACCATCATCAACAAGCACACAATCAAACGCTGTAGTGTTTATATTAGAATGTAAATTCGATTACATAGTGATATTTATGATCTGAATAATATGAAATAAAATCATGAAAGTTCAAAAAGATTTTTCTGGGTGCCCGGCTTTTTTTTGCAAAAACAATCATTGTCTACATTCTACATGCACTACATTCATAAGCACTTTTATAGATGGCACGAAAAACGATTCATTTCTCAAACTACCTGACCTACATTTCACCTAACTGTGTCCCTACGTGACAGATTGCGGACCCATCGAATCGTTATCAAAAGTTGTTGCGTACTCATCTTGCACTATAAATTTAGATGAAAGAAACGTGTCCCAAGGCGTCTTGTACCTACTATCGGTACTTCCGTATATCTAAAACTTCCGTATATCTAAAACTTCCATGACTGGACAACAATACATCAGCTATATTTTTCCTATTATGACTTAATTAACATACTATTATCAAATTGTGCTTTAAAAAGTGCACGTAATAGTAATCCCATTAACTTATTAAACACATGCATAATATGAACAGTAACGATCTCAAATTCACTCGCTGAATATTTTTATACAATTATGTTGAATTTTTATCGTCTATTTTCACACAGTCGTATCGTCGTCAGTGTGAAATGAGTTTGCAAAGATTTAATTTTATGTCTGCCGACCGGCAGCTCCAATCCTGATATGGTGACCTGACCAACTCTCCTAATGTCGGATGTGAGCTTTTAATTTAGTTCAACCTAATTATTTGTGTTAATTGTGTGAGCAGAATTTTTCAATTAAGTGATGCTAATGGATTTTTCTGAGAAAAAAAACCGCTTTGATCAAAAGGAAGATTCATTTCCTACAAAGATAGTATCGTTGGTTTTCGTTCAGAAAGATCCGTTGTACGAATGTGACCGAGCAGACATACATCCGCTATGTGAGGTTTTTTTTATATGTTTGTTAGCCCTATGTTTCCGCACTGTTAATTTGATGAACGGAGGCAGATGCCCTCATATTGATAGCTTCACGAGCACAGCCCAGGCGTGTTATATCTTAATGTGATGTACATAGTGATGAAATATGACGTTCTCATTTAACGCACACTGCTTTGGCACTACATTGATTATTTATTTAAATACATGTAAAAATAAATGGATATACATATAGCACGGTTAGGTACATGTTTTTTTCAAAACCATCTACCTCCGCTTCTGATATAAGGGTAAAAAACTTGCAACATGCATCTTAAAAACACATTTTTGCATCATCAAAGATAAACGAACTAACGGATCTCAATAATCTCTACAGCGCCAGGGCATAAAGTCATATACATATTGTGTAAAATTTTGTATAAAATTACACAGAGAAAATATCTCAAGCGAAAAACATAATTATCAATCGTGTAATTGACGTATATAAGGGTTTTATGTGAGGTGAAAAGTGATATAATATGGAATAGTTGAAACGTATCAACTATTCATGCATGTAAACAGAGTCAACGCCGTAACTTTAGACTGTAAAGTGAAGTGAAAGTCCAGTACAGGGTAGTCTGTTAATTTGCATGTAGATCCAGTAACGGGTTACGAGATAACGTTTAAATGCCCGAGATCTTTCTTTAGATCGACTAAATTGCGGAAACTTAACTCATCAACGCTCTTTGAATCGCAGCTCTAATTTTCGGCTTTTTATTTTACTTTGCACATTTCGATATGTAAATCTGAACATTATATATAAACATACACGTGATTAGTTCTTAAAAAATTTCCTAACATGCCATTAAGATTTAAAATATGACATTTATGACCAGTGTTGTAGTCCAATAATGTATAAAAATAAAATAAAAATACATTTACGTAACAGATTGTGACATGCAAGATTTAGTCAAATTGTTTAACCGCACCGTAAAACAAACATCTACATACATCAAAATCAATATCAAAAACTAACCAATCGTACATTCTGATACAAAAGTCATAGACCTCTCTTACGAAAAATTTCTTATTCGTCAGTTAGATTGGATACGGTACACCGAGGAGGATGTTATAAGATTGGACTTGGTTTGTTTTGATAACGAACTATCCGGTCGAATCAGTGTGTTTTTCATTTGACCGTATTCATCAATGTTAATAAAGCATAGTATTCAGTCACGCAAGAAATGCTGAGCTTACGATGAAGGCTGTTGCGGCGAAACTATCGCGTACTGTATTAGGATTCGTTCACCTCACGTTACGCTAGACGGCCTCCTGGACCGACATTGTCTCTCACGCCGAACAGAATGGGAATGATCCTTTGTTTGTTACAGTTTGTGTACAATGTAAACCCAACCACCATCGACACACTTAACACATACTTGCAAACCTAATATACACGCGTGTGAACTTAAATCTTAAACATGTTCTGGGTGCTTCACCACAGAATGTTACAATTTGATACAGTATTCTTCAGAATTCGATCTTAATGTTTTTATTAAATTATCTGCTTCTGAATTATATGGTACACAAAAATAATAGTTGATTTCCTGCAGACCGTTATTGAATTACGGACGAAAATGCCGGTCATACTTTCACTCAGAGAGGAAACAATTTGCATGACGCATTTTATCCCGAGCGTTACTTTCTCACATTAGGAATATGTAATTTATTAAATGAACCGTCCAAGAATACTGGAACCATATGTCCGTTATCTATCGGCGTTTCATGTAATTTTCCGCTCTATTTATTACTTCAGAATAGGAAAGGGTAAAATATAACAGTTTAGGAATATAACATTCCACTTAAGTATTTTTTATAGACTAAGTACCTAATTATGTTTACACTGGACTAAATTGCCTGATTGCTGATCAGGACCACAAATATCTCTTTACTGTACCATTTAGTTACCTTGCAATATATCAGGTGGCCCGCTAGCTCGTCTGCCTACATGGCAGTAAAAAAATTACATAATATTTAGGTATATTGTTTCCCAATGTTAAAAGTAGCTAAAAACTCTAGAAGAAAACACTGTTCCATGGGACGTAACCGTGTGTTATATTACTATCTCACTTGCAATAATAAAAACATTACATTGTGCTTCATAATATTATTTACCATAGATAGGTACTATATCAATTACTTAGAGCGCATCAAAAACCGGCGAATAATGCTATTATATCCACATTAGAAGAGGTGCGGCACGCCATAAACACATTACAACCATCGTAACACGGTCACTTCGTTCTTAACCGTTCAGTTTGTATATTTGCTACATACTTTTACACCCAGACTGTCTGATCTTACACTAGCGTGCGAAAAAAAAAATTCGAATGTTTCGGTTGTTTTCCGATACACGTCGAGTTACGACAATCGACGATAGTGTTATCAAATTTTACCGTTTTCAATCAAAAAAGATCGGGGCGCCTTATGAAATTGCAAGACAAAAGTGATTAGGCACGTTTGCGTCCCAAATTGTAACTCGAAACGACTTCATGCAAATAATGTTGGCACGCCACTTCAATAGGTACCACTTTCGGTCTAGTGTCTAGACAGACGGATGAGAACACTCGAAGCATTCATATTTAAATTTCTGAAAATAGCCTAACACACGCTTACCTTTTAAGCCTGCAGTATAAAGTACGGCCCGACACAATGATAGGAATTAATAACAGTGGGATTGCGGGTTACGACCTTAAGCTCCCAGCCGTAAATCGAACGTAGATGTCACATCGTGAGCACACGCCCATGTTCAGTGACTCGAATACCGGAACCACCTTGTTCCCTGTTCTGTTACTTTTGTAATTAATCATGGGAGTCTACATAATTATGAAACAATATTCTTAAGAATGAACTGTCTTGATTTGAAATAGCTAGGAATTGAGTTCTCATTGACAATAGTATTACGTTCGAGCATTCGTAATAACGCCACTTGTGTTATAATTCTCGTAAGCAAACGGAGACATACATTTTTTACTATCGATGATAATGTACCGATGACATGCAATCATTGTGCAAATAACAATAAAATGTTTTTCATCGAACATGTTCATTGCCCATCAATACGCTGACTTTTTCTCACCGATATATTTACCTCAAGAAAAATCACTTAATAGCATTAATATATTTACACACGGGTGGCGGTTTCGAATTATGAACTTAATGTTTCAATCAGGATATTATGATATAGGTACCTACTGTAACTTTTACAATAATCGCACAAATGGTTCAGACATCAATCATTAGCTCGAACTTTAATACTCTAGCAAGATACCGGTAAAGAACTGGGTTAATATGATGGTTCCTTGCATCTGAAATAAAAGCAACATTATATGTAAATTTGGCAAATCAAATTAACTAAAGGCATACTCAATGATCGGGATTATGCCATATTTTAGAATGTTATTTTTGTTATTATGAGCATAATATTATTTGAAGGCCTTCTTTTGAATTCATGATCACCCTGGAAGTGGATCACGCCGTATCGCATACTCTTTAATTGATTAACTGTACATCTCAAACATAAGTGCTGTACAGTTACGTACACATTTAATCATCGGTATATCGATTAATACAAGCACTCTATGTTGACAGTAATCTCATTACTATAATTCTTTCTGTCATTTTACGGACGATCAAAAGCGCCAATAAATTTACGTCCAATGATTACGATAATTTATTTTAGATAGTTTTAAACATCTCTTTTTGCTTAATTAGTCTCGGAAACTTATGTTCGTCTCACTATTAGCAAAATTAGTCTTGTGACAACTTAAGTGACATGAAATTAAATGTTCGACTTTTTTCTGCTCCGTCTGTGCTCGCAGAATACGTTCAAAATAAATGACCACTATCGAGACTCAAATGAAAATAATCGATGTAGGAAATAAATAAACATAAAAAACTAGTTGACACAAAATCTGATACGATCTGAATTAAGATCAGTGATTTTTCTCAATTATAGCTGTTAATCGATTAATGATCGCGTATTGGTTGTAGACATCGACGAATGCGAGTCATAAATTACATCACTCTGAATATTATAGGTAAAATTAAGTAAGATATAAATTATGCAAAAATCAGACTGCTATCCTGTTATGAAGAATATCCGGAAAGAATCCATTTTATTTATTGCCCATAAATCTACAATCCGATTATCTTATAATCATGAAACATTTGATCACAAAATAACATTTAGCCAGTGCATTTAGTTTAGATCATTAAAAAAAAAAAAAAATTACCAATTAGATATATGATAATAATTACTTGATAATAAATGTTGACTTGGTAGGTAGTTAAGAAAACAGTCCCGTACAACTAAATGTATTATTTTACTTCAAGTTATGAAAGATTTTTATCAATTTGAAATAAAAATGTATTTCAAAACCTTGTTCTTGATCTTGATTTACTTCCTCCTGAGTCGAGATAGATCTTGCTCCCGAATTGGAAAGTTGATATGCAAACCAGTCATAACAAAGTCACGTCTCAATTAAGATAAGTGGGTTTATATTTGTAGTTCGTAAATGAGTTGAAACCATGCAAGTATAAATTACTGTTAAAAAACAAAACAAAAATTCCGAAACCTCATTAGAGTCTAAAACGCCCGAAGTGTTTGTAACATTACATGCTTTGATATACAAAATAGCATTTAATTTAACACTCCGTATTGAACATGATTGTAACATACTAATAAAATAAATGAATGCCATCAAAATTACGAGTTTGCAAAAAAGATCAAGTAACAAAACAGTTTGTAAATGGCTATTTGAATTTATATTTCCTGCTTGTCTTTAAATATTTTGAAAAAATCTACACAATTATTTTTTAGTTTATCCTTTACCTTATATTAACTAAATATCAATATTTATAGAAAAATATTATGAAACCATAGTTTCAAACTTCCAAATGTCTTGAATCTTTAAGTTGTGTTCCCATTGCAGAAAAATATTATCTAGTTTTTTAAATAATCGTAAATGTCGTAGCTGTTAGGAAATACCGTATCTAGATAATAAAACAGCAATCGATGCATACAGTTACTGAATTATGTATAAACATTCATCTTAGAATCTATCATGATCACTATTATAGATGAGCCTTATAACAAATCTAAGAAGAAACTAAACGACAGATAATTCTCGCTGTCTAATGCGACATAACCATGCGGCCAATCAGCAGATTATATGGGAATGCCATTGATAACCGCGATGAAGCCGGCCACTTTGTTTTATAACTTGACTTGTGAATAGCGTACGGTCTGCACGGTCTGCGGTCAATAAACGCTAATGATAGCTTCGCACCTAACGCTAGCATTTGAAAAATATCATTGCTTTAAATTGTCGTAATTGCCTCTTATGTAATTGCACCAAAATTCACAGTCTTCAAGTGTAATTGTTGGCTGCATAATTTGGTTCGTATTTCCAGTTTTTGTTAGTTGGTATCAGTTTTCCTAGTTCAGCGTTGGTAGAACAAAAGAGATCACTTTAATGTTAGGTAGATTCTAGATTTTTGTTTGCGATATATTTAAAGTGAGATCAAGAACTTTGTGAAACTAATGTTTCACAAATTATTAAGAAATCTATAATTAAATATTCCAGATTTATCTTTAACTTCCTTTCAAAACAATAGTGTTCACACGGAGCACGTTGACCGTGACGTTACTGTTATTTTTCATTTATTTTATATATATTCATCTATCTCCAACTTATGCAAATTAATATACGCTTAATAACTAACGCTACATAAAAGCCGAAATCGTCTCGTTCAAATTGAATATAAAATTACCATATAAATTTGGTTCCGTTAAATTATAACATCAACTTTGTTAAGATTTGATCATCAACGTGTTTTTGATGGAGAAATATTTCTAATTATAAAAACAGGTAGCTTAGTTCTAATGAATTTTGATCCTATTATCACTTATGGAATTAGTAAGAAATGTTAATCTCTTCCAAGCATTCATAACATTTACAGAATTAAATTTATTATTTAATATTATATTAAGTCAGTTGGAATAGATAGTAAGTAATAACTTTGCCTCCGACGAAAGGTAGTCGATTATATCCGTTGTCGCTTCTCATATCTCGCGCGGCGTGATTTACCCGCCACCTGTCTTTGTTTATGAGTCGTGATAGCCGCACACGAGCAAGTGTCTCGATCTAGAAACACCGTCGTGACAAAATGTGCCATAATTTGTATTCGTTTCAGTAGTACGCTTGATATACATACCGCATTGCATTTATACTGCACTTTAGTAATAAACTAACAAATAGAAATTTCAATCATGGTAATAAAATGCTAATTTGAAATGTCTGCAAGGTTTTCAACTCCACTTCATTACTATAACTGCCCTGCTGTTTCAGAGATGTTCAAGCATAATCACACACATAAATTGACAGCAAGAATATTTGAATATCATTATAAACTATTATAGCTCTAAAAAGCAAACGCTTCATTCAATTAAATTATTTTAAGAAGCACCCAGTGTTGCGTAGTCTCAACTTGCGGTACAACTTACGTTATGATTTTGGCACGGAAACGTTTACTTTGTATGCGTCAGATAAGTTTCGTATTCAGTAGCTAAACATGGATGCTGTGCATAAGGGTTTAATCGTGTAGCCAAAGTAATAAGTTGTGTATTTCTCCAGAGCGTACCACAGCTGGAATCACTAATGAGAGCGCAATTCAAATCAACTGATTTATATGGAGTGAGTTATTTCACCGACCGCTGTGTACAATATTTATTTATAATCTAACGGCCACTTAGATAATATTCAAATCTATTACCGGGATAAACATAAATTATATATGGAAAGTCAGCATTCGCCTGTTTCAGTACATACTTTACCTTTGTCGGTATATTGTTCATTCTTGTCATCGCCGAGATTTTCTTAAGTGCATTATTACTCTTAATGTAAATGTTACTGGACATCGTCTTCCTTGTAGGTACATAAAAGTTAAACTAGCTCGTTCCAAGAAATAACAGTGTAGGCAAGTATGTTTAATCTTATTCAGTATTTAACAACAAAGCTCCAAAGAATGATTGTGTCTAACCTTAATTAAAGTGTTCTAAACACTCCCTCACAATGCCACAATACATCGCATTAAATTTTCTTCATGACACTGAACGAATAAATGAGGTAGCTCTTAATTAGCTGCAATACTATTAACTTCAGGGCATATTGTAGCAAGATACCGTTGTAAGCCCGTTAAGAACACTCAACGTGTAATTGTATTTCTACAAATAAGCCGAATTGTTAAATTAATGCATAATATACACCTAAATGCGCTATTCAGAGAAAAACATATTTAAACAATGGGAATCATTTTGATTTATATTAATGATTGTCATCAACAAACATAAATATCTATCACCTTAAAGGTTTCGTACAAAACCCAAAAGTTTTATATATACCTCATAGTGTACATGTAAACACAAATGCATCGTTACTTTTGACATTTTATTGCAAGTTCAACAGAAGAAACAATTTCACAAAAAGTAGGTACTGTACAATAAAGAAAACAAATTCCACATAAACGTGCACATTTATAATAGCGCAATTAACATGACAATTGTTTTATCGATAACAAAGCGTAATAACAGTATCCGTATCCTCGCCGCCCCTTAATTAATTCAAAGAACGCGTGGCAAACGAGTGCGTATCGCTGTTCCTATTTCTTCGGTATCTTAGTCTTTGTTTATGTTTGTGTTCGTTGCATAAATGGAATGAGACTTGTCGACTGCAAAGCTCGGTAACGGAGTGTTTTGTTTGTAATTAAGAACGGCAAGAGGGGGTCAGCAAGCCATTTGACCATTACCATTGACCATTAATCTTTTCACATATTTCTCGAGTAGTTGAATTGTTTAATCATAAACCCGTCATGCTTTTAATACTTGTGAAATCCGGTGTAAGAAAATTGTTGCTTAGGTGTAATTTATTATACTTGTTCTTGGAACAAAAATTTCAGATTCATTTTATCATTTCATTTATTAAACAGGCATATTTTATGTGCCCAATAATTTCACTAAATTTGAAACAGACAACATTTCTACACTTGCAAAATGGATTTCATTCTCAGATTATGAAACAGACATCTTCAAGTACTTTAACCTCATCACCGAATGTAAATATTAATAATTGTTTCAGCATACATTGACCGGTCATAGTGGGAAAGTGATGGCAGCTAAATTCCTCGGGGAACCGACAAAAGTGATAACAGGAAGTCATGACAGAACGTTGAAAATATGGGACCTTAGAAGTAGAATGTGTACGTATGTACCTTTATATTGAACTTGTTATATGTACATAACTGTTAACTTATATTTAAATAAATGCCATTACTAACAATCTCTGAGTAATAACGAAAAAAGTGATAGATACTACTATAAACTTTTTTTAAAACATATGAAAATACCAAGATATTGTACTACAATACCTATATAATACCTATAGAGCTTAATGTAACATTATCAATACAGATTCGTAACTGACAAACTTAGCATCATACTTTGTAAATTCAATTTCAAATGTGCATTTTAGTAGGGGAGGCCTTCATGTCTATATTTATACACAGATCTCCAGCTGCTTTATCTATATTCTATATGTAATGGATCTCATTTATATGTTTATCGAACCTTCAAGCTCTCGCTTTATTTTATGGTCCCATCTTAATCACGTTTTAGATATGGCATTACATTTGATGGAGCTTTAAATGTGAAACTACGGCTGTATCATCCATAATCGTCTAACTATATCGCAGTCATTAAAAACGTTATGTATACATACTTGAAGTAACTAGCAGCAATATCACTGCGATTTAAAATTAAATTGTAATAACATCTTGCAGATAGAAAATTTTACTTGCAAAAAAAAAAATTTAGATAGTTTATGTTGTGTAAATATGACAGAAAGTGACCTTGGCCAGCCGTTTTTCAATGCGAATGCGCTACTTATCAATGCGCCTCCCGCAGGTGCAAGTGGGCACGCGGCACCCCGCGTCGCACCGATCCTATAATAAATGTCTCACTAGTTACTACGACGGTTCTACCCGCTTTTAGGCTTAGACTTTTTCTTTACATTTAAGTCTGCTACATTTTATTGCAAGAAATACGATAACAATTCGTTTATTTATTTAACAGGCACAGAAACCAAATTTGCAGGATCTTCCTGTAATGATCTCGTTACATCTGACGGCGCGGGCTCTACGATAATTTCGGGTCATTTCGACAAACGGATCCGATTCTGGGACATAAGGACAGAGATGTCAGCGAATCACATCATGCTGCAGGGAAAGGTCACTTCACTCGATTTAAGTAGAGGTAATTAAGTTTATGCTTATTAGTCAGGTACATCTCACAATAAATGAGGTTAAAGATGTAGAAATAATTATAATAATATGACTTCGACCAAGGAAGTGTACCATTAATCTCAATTTCAGATTGACGCACTTTAAATATGGCAATATATCATAGTTGAAATGGTTACGTACGCCATAAACGGCCACTTAATATCCGTATTATTATAATCAAAAGTTACATTAACAAGTAATTGAGTGGCCAGCATATCAGTATCGGTATTCGTGTCAGCACACAACGTGATAGGTGCTCGGTGCCCATTTCCGTTACGCGTGTCTCGATCAATCCCTTTTTTGTCAATAACGGTGTGCGCATTGCACGAAACTTTCAGATTGATACTTTCAATCAATCGCAGTGTCGGGACGTCTGTGCTTCGGAAACTGATTAAATCACGTCGATTTCGTCGTCGCCGCAATAGCGCAGATGACAGACAAATGAATAGAACCTCAGTTCACAGTTACCCATCACGCTTGGTCCAGATACATCGGTCATATCGATGCACATCTCGCTTACCGATCGCTTCTTACAGGAAAACCATAAACTAGAAGCACCATATTATCCTGCTTAAATTGCAATGGGTTTCGTTCACTATACCGTATAAATTCATTTTGTAACAAGATCGTACCAGGCAATGAGTTTCAGACGTTAAGGTCTAATGTATATAAGCTCTAAAACTTCACCTTAAGCTCTGAATTGGAAAATTTTATAATAGGCTCGTAATTTTGAACTGCGATACATATATTTGCTCGTGAAAACTTTGCTTCTTATGTATCGTTTATGAAAAAAATACACACACAGCATATAAATTGTGATCTAGTTCAGTATAATTTCCCTGAATTCGACCGGAAGTTCCGTCTGTCTACCAAATTGTAGAGTACATGAAAATTTTATGTGTAGCTAATAACACACTTATTCTGCTAATTTTGCTATAAACGCAGCGTAATAAGATCTTCTGTGTGTGTTCTCAATTCTCTGTCGCACGCAGCCATTTTGCCAAGACTAATTTCGTAGTTTTCTAATGATTTAGAATGGAATGTATTTAAGTGTAATTTTTGTTTCAAAATTTATCCCAAGCACGAGTGCTTTACTAATTGTCAAAACCTAGGTATTTTCGTTCTCTAGTGCAAATTGTGTAAACATAGATTACCAAAATTACGGATCTCTTCGGCATGCAGCATATAATGTCACTACGTTGTTTTCCAATGAAGCGATAATAAAAATTAAATCGTACAATTTGTAATAAAACGGTAATACCTTAATTACTGGTAGAATTTACTCAAACTTTTATGACCTAAATTTCTAACGGGATGTAGGATTGACATCCCGTTAGAAATCTATACTAATATTATAAAGCTCCCTGTTCCGATTTGAAAAATTATTTCAGTGTTAGATAGTCATTTATCGAGGAAGGCTATATCCCTCTGTGACGTAGTTGAAATTGCGCGGGTCAACTAATATTCATATAAGAGTATTATGATATAAAATTATAGTACTACATATATTGTCTGTAGTGTTGATGACTGTGATGTACTTAAAATAAAGACCAAAAAGTAAATTTTTAAGGTTACTAACCCCAATTCGGCAAGTTTTTGTGCTTAATTTTAAGTTTGTTTTTATTTAGACCTTCTAAAGTACCTACCACAAAACTTAAAAAGAGCTTGTTGCAATAATTAAATATATTCATCAATCTGTGTTTTGTTTCAGATAGTAATTATCTATTAGCATGCGTAAGAGATGATACAATACAACTCATAGATCTGAGGTTGAACAACATCGTGCGATCTTTCAGGTATTTTTTTAAGAATACAATTTTATCAGTATTTATCATATAATTGAAAAAAAGGATGCTAACTATTGAATAGAATTTCGTCTAAAGCTAGACGACGCCGCGACGGAGGAACGAATGTTCGGGTTAATTAAGTTTTTAATTTAACTTTCACGTACGTACGTTGTACTCAGTATATTGCAGGTTCCTTGACATTGCAAAGGTCCATGAGCGACAATAATCACCTACAATCAGACGTCCCATTAGCTCGTCTTAGAAAAACGTGGTTATAAAGCTCTGCAATGTAAAAATAAAGTAAAGCTGTTGATATAGCCTACGTTGTTGCAATATTGCGAACGTGAGCTTTGCCAATACTTTGCTACAAATCATCAAACTCTTTTCAGTCACGAATCGTTCAAAGTGGGCTGTGATTGGTCGCGGGCGGCGTTCGGTCCGGGAGGACGGTTGTTGGCGGTAGGAGCAGCGGACGGCGCGGTCTTTGTATGGAACACGTATTCGGGAAAACTCGAAACTACTTTGAAGGATCACACGTGAGTTTTTTACTTTTTATACGACAGTGTAAATTAGTATTCTATTAGTACTAGTGCCAATTTTTGGGTACTTGGGGAATGCTGAAAACTTGGTAAATAGTTCTCCTGATATACTCCAACTCGGAACTGCAAACCTGGCTGCTGAGTAACGGGGCTAAACAGACTCCCACATTAGTAACTGATTTTCAACAAAATAAATGTAAGCAATATTCAAAACTAAATAGGTAGGTACTACTGCTAAACTAAATTGCATCGAATGATAAACAATGAATCAATGATTGTTTCGATTACAAACTAGAACAAAATGTCAAGCATTGTGCTGTAACTGCAAGATAGTTGCCCGTTTATTGATCACGATTATAAATTATGCGATTGCGTTTGTCACATTTCGACCTACAGAAAATTTACATCTTCCCGTAGAACGTTTAAATCAAGTGAGACACTGATATTTGACCTTGTATTTAAAACAAGAAATTGTCTTATTCGTGACGTCGTTCTGTTTCGACTAACATTCGCATGGACAATTGAAATCGTGAGGTCAACATTGGCTCGGGCTGTCTCACCATTGCAAATTTCTCTTTCCCGTACCGTACACTGCATATTTATTTGGCATTAAGCTATCTCTGCACCTGTCTGATTCCATTAAACTGAATGCCGAGGTACGCCTCAGGGACACGATTGCTTGCAAATAAATCTATTTTGTACAAACCAAGTACCATCGCAAACAAACATCTAATGGTCGTGGTCATCGAGAAAATCGAAACTTACTCTAAAATATAAATCCATTAGGTACTGTTTTGAATATATCGCTAGCTATCTACGTATAATGATAAAATATTCGGATGATTACATAGTATCTATCTAATGAAAGTGTTAAATAAAAAAAAACAAAGGCAATATTCTAATATGATTTATCGAGCGACTAAACACATCACGCACAATAGTTCCTACTCATTGAGAAAACAAACGCGGAAACTGAGGGACACATTCCTTTGCATCTGCATATTTATGTTTAGTGTTTGGTGTTAGTCTGAACGGTAAAGTTACGCGGTCACTTGCTAACATGCAGTCGTGTCTGATTCAATATTGAAACAGACGTGGCATCGGTTTCTACATGTACCGTTGGGACATTAAATTCTTATCATCCTCGGTCGAAATCAATTTAAGAATAACAATATCGAAACGAACCGAGATGAACAGTAAAGATTGCTTGGTTGTTTTAAGTTTAATAATCGTGTTGGAGTAGATCTTACGGTGGATTACTATGTTTTAAAACTATTAAACTTGAACACGTTATAGAGCCCATAAAAGAGTTATTATAATTAATTACATATTGCCCGTAATATTTTTGAAATTCTTTCGCTATTTACGACAGTGTACTTACTTATTATTATTCGAGCATAGTATACATAGCGCAAAATATATTAATCTGTAATCTTTAGCGATTTGATTTTTTTAATTACAGTTATTTCTACATACATATAATATTATTAAGTTTTCATATTTATGTTAGAACTTCTTTATAATATTTCTTTATTAATGTTGCAAAGTTTACCAATTTACTGTAAATTCATTAATACACAAAAATAAAATTTATACATGAATAAATTTAATACGATAACTCTCGGTCTCTCTATTATCCTCTGAACGGTAATCAAAACTTAATTTATAGTTAGACGAGTTTGGCTTTTATAATTCGTACTTTAGCGAAACGTTAAAACTGTGACATATAATTACTAGAGCCATTCCACAAATTTCAGTATGGGTGGCCAAAATTGTTTAACGATCCGGCTCGATATCTGTTATTACATTCTATTAGAATGCTATAATATTACATGGCTGTTTGATAATGTAATGTAATTCGAGCAATTTTGCATATCGATTACGTGTCCAGGCCTATAACAAGTCCCGATGTATCCGGATGTGATGTTTCCCTTTTGTAACGACGGAACACTTTGATTTGTAATCTGTCGCATGCTCCGTGCTGTAGATCCGACTCGTCTGTCCGACGCGCCAGGAGGTCCGCGGAAAATTAGTCTGAACACGAGCGACACGTTCTCATATCATATCGATATTGATTAATCGATATGTCGTTATTGTTGTGCTTGATTCATAATCAAGTTGTTGCTCGGAAAATTAAACAAACTTTATTTTTTGGTAAAAAAAGTATCAATAGTAAATAGTTTAATAGTTAATAGTTTTTTAATGAATATAGATAGTGGAAATGTAAATATTTTCATTTGGTGATAATACAATGTAAAATTATGAAAATGTAAATAATAATTAAATCAAAATTAAATGTAAACAGAGGACTGGTCTTTCATACAAGCTTAAAGCTTGCTCGGTTAGCTCATAACACGTACACGAACTAAACAAGACATCGCGTGTTCCACATTAATAAATAAATACTCCATATTTTACTTATTTATGAGATGTGAAAATTATTGGCTAATAAATGTTACAGGAACATTATTAGTGACGTCCTTACTCTTGATTTAAAAGTCATGTAATTATTTATGTAGATCGCAAGAGCCTCTAAGCAGTGCAGTATCAACGAAATGGTAAATTTAGCAGAGAACCGTATGAAAGAAAAGACAGCGCTCAATAAATTGGCCTTATGTTAAATAAAATTTCCCCGAATACAACTGACTGCCCAAAAAAATCCGTTCTAGGTTGCATTCTGACAAAAACCCGTAAGCTACTGCTTGATGTCGATAAGTACTATCTACAATGGCACTTGAGTGTCCTCACATCTTGTCATAACTGTTACGTGGGTGTTTTATTACTTACTACTATCATATATAATAATAGGCTTACCGCCTACATGAACGGTAACTGTTGTATTTTCACTAATTCAACATAAAAATGTAACCGTTTCTTAGCACAAATTTAAAATGAATATCTTAAGGTATGCTGGCAATCGTTCATTAATTACAGGCAATAAAATAAAGCAAAACGAATGTTTGCATTCTAGAGCTGTGCGGTTGGCAGTAAACAGGAGCTTTAGCACCAGTAAATATTGCAAATGTACATTTGTATAGGCAGTGTGTACGGACGTTGGTACCAACTAATCGCAGTGCATGCTTTTTGTAGCGGAAAGGCTAACGACCGAAGCAGATAGATTCTTGAAATTACTTTATTGGGTAACCTGTTTTCGAATACAGAAGGCATGTAACTCAAGTATGAAGACGCAACGCGAACGAGATACTCAATTACATATTTATTAACACTCGCTTTACAATAAATAATATCGATACTTGTAACAACGTTTTCAAAGAGTCTAGTAGTTTTATTAACAAATACAAGTAAATTAACTGAGCCATAATTATTGTAATTAAAATTTAAACAGGAAGACCATAAAATTATAGCTTTTCTTCTTTTATAAGGGAAATATTTATAAAATTTATAACACAATAAAATCTCAATTAGTGTCATGAGTCCTAAGCTTTCACCTATAAAAGCAAATAAATAAATTCAGTAATCAAGGAAACAAGAGAATAAAACTTAATTATCAGAGCTTTTACCGTTCCACTAGGAAACAATTGTTAGGTCTAGCACGGTACCGGATTAGTTCGTGTTTACGTTGCTTCCTAGTATCCATATTGGTTATACCCTGCGTCGCTTTGAGGCTCGTTATAAAACCGGGAGCGGTATGTGTAAACGAGCCAAACAAACCCGACGCTAATTCTTGTTTATGAGGCGTCTCGCCCTGCATAGATACGATCTATTAAAGCCTAGCGGTCTTCAACAGTCAAAGCGACGTACAAACGGAATTTGAATTATATACTCCAGCATACGATTCAATCAAATCCTTCCATATTTGATGAACTAACACAGCTTTAATATTGTCTTCCGGTCATTTGACCTTTTTCTTGGCAGCGATCGTATTTTTCGGTACCTACATTGCTTTTGTCGGTATCGCCTCACTTACATTAATAAAGGCTATGATGAGTATCTTTTAAGTGCTCGTGACACAGATTTAATGTCGACATAATATGCGTAATGTATGGACATATAACGCGGGCACTGTTCGTAGTGTCTTCATGCAATATTCGTAGAACTGTCTAACGGTCCACACAGCTCGAAACAAAATGCTCCAGTTTTACAATAAACTTTACTGTCTGGAGCAGTTTTATTTTACGACCTGATGAACTTAGATTTTTGTCATAATGTTGTCTAGGAATGTGAGATGATCATTTATGACCAAAACTGAGTGACTAATGAGTATTTGACTGATGGAGATGTTATTCAAACCGGCGATAACACTTTGTCAAAAGTAAGAGCTATTTATCAAATTGATAGAATTGCAGTTCTCCAGATAAATATGCCAAAGTACAGGCAGAACTGGGTCTTTATCCAAATCTACGCACCCACAGAGCAATCTGATGCTAATAATATTGATCGCTTTTATAACGATCTTAGACAAACTATTAATTTATATGGCAACAAGAATATGGTAGTGATGGGGGACTTTAATGCCCAGATTGGGAAGAAACAGAGCAGTTATGAGTTCGTCATTGGTAATTATGGTTTCGGTAAAAGAAGTCATAATGGCCAGAAACTCGTAGAATTCTTGATGGAGAATAAACTCACAATTCTTAATACCATGTTCAAGAAGAAAATGCAAAAAAGGTGGACATGGCTATCCCCGGGTGGGATATACAAAACTGAAATAGATTACATTGTGACCAGCAATCCCAAAGCTTTTATAAACATGGACGTCATTCAAAACATCAACTTCCACACTGATCATCGTATGATACGCAGTGAGCTCAAGACAAAACTACCACAAGGAAGCAGAAGAGCATTTAAAGTAAATAATACACCTGAGAGCCGCTGCCATGCAACTGTAGCAAAGGAAGAAATTAAACAACTACTGGAACAAACAAAAAATACTTATCACAACCCGTTAATTCTGTATAACGATCTTGAAAAATATCTGCAGAATAGTAAGGCTGTAAACACAGCAAACATGACACCCAGCTTTAACCCCGAGATAAGATCCCTTCTCTTAAAGAGAAAGCAACTAATGTCCTCATGCTATAGCAGAAAGGAAATTATGTATAAAGTAACTGAACTAAGTAAAGAAATCAGATCGAAAATCAGACGACAACGGAAATTGAAAAGATCAAAAATCATAGAAGAACACATCTTAAAATCAGGTGGCTTAAAAAAAGCTTATAAGATACTAAACAGAAACAATAAACAATGGATCACTAAACTAAAAAGAAACGGAACAACGCTATTGAAAAGAGTCGACATTCAAAATTCAGCTACTAATTTCTATCGGTCTCTCTACTCAAGCAATGGAAAGGAACAACTTGGCGAGAAATCAAAGGAAAATATTTTTCCAGAAGAACCCAATATACTTGCCTGGGAGATTGAACGTGCTATAAAATCACAAAAATTGGACAAGTCCCCGGGACCGGACTGCATTAATAATGAGCTACTACGCGGAACAATGGATGAAATCTGTCTTATTCTAACTAAACTATTTAATAGCATACTGAAATCAGGAATCATCCCTCATCAATGGTGTGAGTCAAACATTATTTTAATATACAAAAAAGGAGATAAAGAAGAAATGGGAAACTATAGACCTATCAGTCTTATATCTAATATATACAAGGTATTTGCAAAAGTCATCCTTGACAGGATAAGCGGCATTCTAGACGAAAATCAGCCAGTGGAGCAGGCCGGTTTCAGGAAAGGTTTTTCAACTATTGATCATGTACATACAGTCAAGCAGATATTGGAAAAATACAATGAATATGGAAAAGTCGTCTACTTGGCCTTCATAGATTACAGCAAAGCATTTGATAGTATCTACCACAGTAGTCTATGGATGACCCTACAGAAACAAGGTATTAGCTCAACCTACATTCGATGTATTAAAAACATCTATAGAGACTGTAAAGCTAGGATCCAGCTAAAAAAAATTGGTGAAGAATTTCCAGTGTGCAGAGGAGTTCGCCAGGGTGATCCTTTGTCTCCGAAATTGTTTTCTGCAGCATTGGAAGGGATATTTAGAGATATGCAATGGGATGAGATGGGTCTCAACATTAATGGTGTCCAACTAAACCACCTTCGTTTTGCAGACGATATTGTGCTGTTTGAGGAGAGCCCAGAGCGACTACAAATGCTGATAAGCGAACTTCTTAATAAAAGCAAGGCTATCGGCCTAGAAATGAACGCATCTAAAACAAAGCTGATGACAAACTCTCTCCAAACAGAAATCATAGTAAATGGGACTCAGCTAGAATTTGTTACAGAATATACGTACCTTGGGCAAATAATTTCTCCCAAAGAACAAACAACCAAAGAGATCAACAAAAGAATCGCAGCAGGGTGGGCTAAATATTGGAGCCTAAAAGAAATTATGAAAAACAAAGACTATAGCATGAACATAAAAAGAAAAACATTTAATACCTGCATTCTACCATGTCTCACTTATGGATGCGAAACCTGGGCTCTGGGCCGAGTCCACAGGGAGAGGCTGAGAACGTGTCAAAGGTCTATGGAGAGAAGCATGCTTGGTATAAAGAAAAGTGACAAAGTTAAATGTCAAACTATACGAGCTAGAACAAAAGTAACGGACATCCTAACAAAGATCGACCAACAGAAGTGGAGATGGGCAGGCCATACTCTCAGAGGCAAAACAGAAAAGTGGAGTAAAGTAGTCACAAACTGGTACCCGAGAGATGGCAAACGCTCCCAAGGTAGACAACATAAGAGATGGGAAGACGAAATCAGACTAGCAGCTGGCCCTTACTGGAGAAGAGCTTGTCTAGACCGCCAGGAGTGGAAGCGACTAGAGGAGGCCTTTGCCAAAAGGCACTCCGAAATAAGAGATATTATTTAAGACACAATGTAATATATAGGATTTAGGATATAGTTTTAGGAATAATGTTAAAGTGTAATTTTGTGTGTTTTTTTTATTCTATTATTCTATAAGTGTTATTACTTGTTTTGATTGTTCTCTTTTTTTGGAATAAAGGCTTATATTATTATTATTATTATCAAATTGATGTAATCCTCTTCCGTGTATCATTAATGGATAACTTACATGCAATTACAAATAAACCTGATAAAATAAAATATAAACAGTTTTAGGATTCATTGCTCTTTAAACAACTGAACACTGCTTATTGGCATTTCAATTTATCAAATTGATAATTGTTCGCAGGACGGCGGTAACATCTGTTTCATGGCATCCTCAGTCTGGACTTCTGGCTTCAGTGGATCGAGGAAAACGAGCGCTCATATGGGGGGACTTGTGACAAGCATGGGAGGCACCCAGGCCTCCGCCACCAGATGAACAGGTAAACAACTTCTAGATATTTACGCTCAAACAAAATAGTCTTCTAGTATCAATAAATTTAAATTACTAATAAATGGAAATTGGATAAGCTAAAAATATAGCGTTTTGAAAAGTAGAACGCAAATGAAACTACATTTAAAATAAAAGCTTTTGATAATTTTAATATTCGAACAATCTGACCACTGTTTTTGCTATGAGAAAATATTCAAATTTTCAAATTAATTTATAGAAATCAATACTATCACTCTATTAAAACACTACAATCGAATTAAACGACTTAAATTTGCATACGTTCTAGTTTCTAGGTTTATAGAATTTTCTATATTAGTCCGACACTAAATCAGCTTTCACGTACGTTAGTATTTTAGGTATTCGGCGACAAAGACGTGCAGGTTAAAGGTTTACAATGTTGAGAAGCCTTAACACGGCATTCAGCTTTCGCATTCAGTAGCGAATGTGTGGCCCCTCTTTATTTCTTACTTCACACGCCATAAAACATTTGTATTCGTTCTTTTAAATTACTAACACGCTATTATGACATTTTTATGTCACTCATAAACATAACACTTAGTTATTTAAGGCTCCTGGGTCACGCTACATCTTATTTTTAGTAGGAATTATTATATCCTATGATCATCTATTTTGGAAGGAAAATAAAAAAAGGAACTTTTAAGATTTTACTTTTTATTAAGAGCATGACAATTTTGCGTTGAGATATTTTGATAGAACTCACTGATATGGAGATATGTGTGAAAACGCCAAAAAAGGAATCACCATTTCGCATTCTAAACAGCTCTGCTAAATACATAAATTTATTTTATCTAACTTTCTTCAGAGATTTTTATAGTTCTTCTAGATTTATTTAAATTTATAATATTATGTTGTGAATAAGAAAGATAAAAGAATCGGATGGCACCTTGTTTTGTCACGAGCGACTTTCGTCGGAAACTCCACCACCCTTTTTCAAAAGCTTCAGGTGTAGAAATACAATTGAAATTAGTTGTATACAATTGCTTTAAAATACAATAGTGCCGACAAGTGAAAGCGTGACTTTCGACTTTCATTAAGTTTTTGTGTAAGTGTATGTATGGGTCTCGACGCCGGACCATATTGTCTTGCGACATAAAACTGCCGCGCTATTCTGAATAAAGAGGTCTAAGTATTTGCTCGATTTTTACTTTCGAAATAAAATGTTGGACGAAGAAAGTGTTTTTGAATAATAGCAAAAGTATTTCTAACGAAGTAAAATTAATGTAATATCGTCCGATCTATTCTTGCAGAAACCGTAGAGAGCTTGATCGCATCCGTTCTAGAACTTTCAGTCGGTTTGTTATATTTAATGCGGTTATTCTGTGACTAATTCCAAGATAAACTCTAGATTAGATAATGACAATTCTATACCTGTACTTTTACAAAAAAGGCTTAAATTATGTTTCGAATTCGTGGAGATCGAACTTTTCATTTCAATTCGCTATTAAATACGGTAAGATTAATTTGGACGGAACTAATAAAACATTGAAATAGTTTATTTATCACATTGATATGTTCAATTAGTTTCATTAATTTTGAATATCCCTCATCATATCTCTACAATATAATCCATATTGAATTAGAAGTTTGGGTAAATAAAAGATTATTCTGGACTCATAAATTATTGTATATTCAGTCCTTCATCTATAGATGTATATTTTCAACTAGAAGCCTTTTTTTCGGAATTAATATTTAATATTAACATAAATAAAACTCTTTGAATATTCGTATATCGAACAATTGTAAATTCTCTATAGATTGGTTTTTGCAAGGAGTATAATTCCAACAATCCATACATCCTAGAACTACTTTAAATACGACTTTGCTTTGAGGACTAATATAGAAAAAAAACAGAACACAATGTTCTTACTATTCAATGACTGCAATACAAAGCTGTCTTTTACTTTCAAGTTAGATAAGGTACCTCATTTATCTGTTATTTACAAGGGAAACCAATCGTTTATCGAACAGGTCCGCATTGCAAGCGCTACTTGCTTTAGGGCGAATGTAGGAAAAGGATTTCCTCCCATCATTATCCTATGACGACAAATACGCTTGTCTCATTACTTGCTACTTTACATAGAAACCTTTTAAATGTTGTTTATTTGTGTTAATGACACAACAACCATATTACATAAATATGCTAACATTAATAACTTTGGATAACCATTACACAACAACATAAAAATATGTAACAAACCAGATAGTCGTAGTTAAAAAAAAGGCATTGACTCATATTATATTTCGGTTGTAGGCATTCACAGAATCAAAGATCTAAATACAAGATTTAAGAAAAGATTTAAGGTGTTAGATAACAGCCCCTTAATATCCTGTCATTAAAGAGATTCATAAGCGACGGTAACCGCTAACAATCAGATGTGCAGTAAGCTTGTTTGTCTGTTTTACAGTTATAAAAATTCATAATATCTGTTATTGTTTAAAAAAAATTTGCACAACCCTATCCGTATCGACAAAGTACAAGTTTATTTTAGTTTGAAGACGCTCAATCCAGCTTGCTGGCTTGCGCTACTTTGTATTAAAACAACATCGTAAAAATCCAAATAAAAAAAAACAGTAATTTTAAAACGAACTCTTGAGTAACTATGGATTTTCGAATAGGTCATTAATCTGGAATGTTCTAACTATTAAAACCTAATTTTATCACATAGATTGATTTTATTCAGTTATTTTCCGTTGATACTGTTAACTAGATCAATGATTTACACTAAAGCTTTATTATTATTAAATACATAAGATATTTTGGTATATTTTCGTTCTATTAAAATTTTGTATGTAGTTACTGTTCCCGAAAAACCAATGAAACCGATAATTAATTCAATAACTCTGAATCAAATTGTTTGATTTCACGAACATATAACATAATATTGTTAACTATTTTGTAGGATACCGGGTCCTTCCAAAAGTTGCAAAAATACAAATGTCTGTCAATTCCTTTATAATACATAAAGTGTTTTTATTATATTACTTAACATGAATACCAGTGAATCATCCATTCCAGATTTTTAAAAATATTTATAACTGATAAATTATTATCTAAATGCCTAAACGGACATTATTAAATTTAATTTTATAAATTTAGGTATATAATTATAAACAAGTACGTTGGTTACGCTTACAAAATGAATATAAATAGGTAGTATGTAATTGTAATGATCCTTACGTTTGGTTAATTAGTGTCGCTGCGGGCGTTCGAGACGGCCCTCAATTGTCCGGTTTGTGGATGTTTGACAGCCATTCATCAGTTGTCTATTGGCTGCCAATCGACCTAATGATGTTAACCATTACAATCAACACATCGACCTCAAATCATACACCGTATTAATAAACACATTTTTTTATATATTTTACCCAAACGATACATTTAACAACGATTACTTTGAATTGCTCCGCAGAATCTGATTTGAATTCTTAAGTAAAAGCGAAATCTAGATGGACTCTCGTAATAAGTAAACAATACAGTTAAATGGCATCAAAAATAGCGAACAAGCGATCGTGCATGAAATAAACAAGTTAATATCAAAGGAATTGAAAATGTAGTGGTATTAGTAAGAGCGCGGTCGTTCGGTCTCGGCGTTGGAATAGTTGGCATCAGCGATGGACCGTTCACTAACCGTTTGTCGCCAAAACGAAGCGGAAAATTTAATACTCCAGCTCTGTACGTGATCAGTATCGTTGTTTTTGTTGTAACACTGATGGCACACTTTCATTTCCCATCAGGAGAGCTACTTCGGACGTATTGTGTTTTTGTACTAACCTGTCATAGAAATTTTAATTAAGCGCCGTGCATAGAATATAATATTAGAACGACTAACTTTTTTTCCTTATTCCTTTCTGTGCCACTATGAGCACTTGTAGGCTGACATGGATCTATTGAAAATAAGTTTCAATCATCAATCAAGGTCAATAACTATGATTATTAGGTTAACCGAAATAATAACTAACTTTTTATTCAGTTTGATTACTATCTGGACTTTTGCGAACGACTGAAGCTCGTGTTTCTATCGCTGATTGAATTCAGCGATGAAATTAGATTTCTAATGCACCTTAGTATTCATTTTGGAATTAGATTATTTTAAAATTGCTAGGTAACAAAATCTTGTCTGAGTTTAATTTTTAAAAGTATCTTCTACTTATAATCCATAAAGTAATTTTGTCCTAAGATTATAATAAGGAATGATGATATATGACACATTATTGCTCTGGCGGGCAGTCCAATGCAATAGTGCGTCAACCATATCCAAAACGGAGTTCATGTTTTGATCTAACTACTGATCACTAAGTACCACTGTGATATCAACATTAAAAAAAGAATCGTACATGTCATGAAATATGTCTCAAAACATTAGCCTCGTGACTGAGTACCGTTGTTTTGCGGTCTTCGCGGCCAACACCATGACTCGGAGGCTAATTCGATCAGACTTTGGTGTTTTGTAACTTCTGTTCGCATTATCTATACAAAACGATTTTTTTTTCTTTGTCCGTTGCGGTCGTGAAACTATTTTCGTTATACGTAATATTTTTCTATTATTTTACGCAACAGGATTTTAAGTAGAAATTACTATTATCATTACTAGAATGTAGTATCAATTACAGATTATATTTTCTTTCCATCAAAGCATTATTACACATTGAAGCACATTATAAAGAATAGGAAGTCGGCTCGTCTACCCATATTACACGACATGAGCGACGGTGACCGCTTACCATCAGGTGGGTCGTAGGCTCGTTTATCTATCACGCAATAAAAAAATATGACACAACGAAACTCAAAAAATTGTGCCCGTTATTCTAATGAAAATAATACTTTAACCAAGTGTCTTTACAAATAATTTACTGAATTCACGACCCGTGTCTATCTAGAAATAATAACATAAAAATGCGGATTCTATTACAGTTTAAAAGTGCACTGCAGACATTATAAATCCTCGTCTCGATATCATAAATAAACAATTTAAATACACGTCAACTATTGCGAATCAGAAAGATCTTCAGTAGGCTTCACATTCCGTCAGCGCACGCCAATCATTATAACGCGCCGAATTCCGATCGACCTGTTACCCAGCTAATTTGTATAACTGTACCCAGTACGACACTGTTGCAGGATAATTACATTCTTACACATACTAATTAAAGTGATCTGATATTAAAAAACTTATCCGTTCTTTTAACTTTAGATAAGTCGCCCAGGGTTGGCACTTACTAAGTTTTTTTACTACTGGTATAATGATTCATGATTGATTAACAATAATTATAATTGAAAGTAGGTTCATCGACAGCTCCATATCTGAAGAAGACACTAAAATTTGTTTAAATTAAAGAATAACTTATTATACATATAGCATACTGGGACATATATGGTTTTAAGAAAATTTAGTTTTAAGGTACTAATTTTCTATATCTACATTTTGGGAGTCTATAAATTTGATTGTGGAGCAATTCAAATGCTCACTTTAATTCGTAAAACTTTGACTTCGGTAGAAGATTAGGTTCTGTAATGATTTCACGGTGCATGGGTTTCGGCGGTTTTTTTCTATTGTACAGTTGTACACCATAATCTATTCGTAACAAAAACTGCACCCAAATTGTGTAACGTTCATATTAGAGATAAAATATCACCGCGACTCTTTTCACGAACTCGTACGTGAAATTTCGGTACATATTCATTTTTTGCTGCCTACCGAGAACGGTGAATGAATAAATTGACTTTAATTAATTTAATTGAAGCACATGAACATTTGACAGCTAGACAGATGGACACCGAACAGTATCGATCAATGTGAGCTTTAACGTAAAAGCTGCAACGATCTTTATCTTTACTTTATAAAACTCATTCTAAATTGTACAACTATTATAAATCTTGATTTAAAGTGATCACTGTAACTGTCTTTTTTACAGCTAATTAAGCTTTTACACTTCAAATTAACTCTAAATATTGACAGCACGTCGATAAGTCCGCTTTTGATCATAGACCGTACGGACCGGACTATTCTAGAAAAAAAACGTGACACGTATTTTACCGTAAGGTGGTCTACACAGAGGGATCAATTAAGTGTTACCGTTTTAGGAATAATTATATTTTTTGCGAGAGGTAAGGCCGGTAGTCGACACGCAACGTCACAAGAAGTGACCGGAGGCGGGCTAATAGCTGTTATTAGTAAATCGACCTGAGAAATCGGCAACAATGAACACGAAATATGATCATTGCCGGGTCCCATTCATTAAACTTTTTGCGATACTATCTTTTGTTTTTCAATGTATGCCGCATGTTGCCTTTTTTGTTCTTTTATTCTCTTAAGTAAACGGAGCGATTTGCCTCCGAGCGAGGCTAATATCATTATTAAATTATTATCTTGACGCGTTTATATGCTATCAGTGTACCATTTGTGTTACTTTCGAATCATTACAGATGATTTTGATTGTCTTCAAACAAAAACTAATGAACTAAAATTACTAACACATTAGTTT
This sequence comes from Trilocha varians, assembly GCA_030269945.2. Classification (NCBI taxonomy): domain Eukaryota; kingdom Metazoa; phylum Arthropoda; class Insecta; order Lepidoptera; family Bombycidae; genus Trilocha; species Trilocha varians. The sequence goes on from AP028259.1 coordinate 5,853,366, forward strand.
TACCGGTACCGGTATCATATTATAATGATGAATAATTGAGCTTTGTTCTGGATAAGTGCTATTTAAGTGGCTTTCTTTCAACACATTAAAATTTAAGAGTTTATCATTGAGTAACATCTCAAACCTACTGTATTTACCACCTGGAATTGCAATGAAAAAGTTAAACGACCAAGACAAATCAAAATTTTAAAATTACTATTGAACTGATTTTTAACGTCATAGGATGATGAAATTAAATGAAATGAAATTATTTGAAATGAAATGAAATTATTTATTCTCAACGTTAATGAAATTATCATGCTTGTTGATGTCAAAGGCTACCACCAGTTCGGAAAAAGAAAAAGCCACTGTCCTGAGAAGAACTGGCAAGAAACTCAGCGGGCATGTCTTTTTTGTATTATTTTTCTGTTTTTTTTAATCTTTTCAACTCAATATTACAATTTTTTGTTACATATTTGACCTAAAAACGAAAGCTTCGCGAGCGTATTTATCGAATAATACTACGATAATAGAAATCAAAACATCCAGTACAATATTCAAATAACAGTAGATTTTTTCACGTTGTAATTGTAAATGTCACATTATTAGTATGTACATATTACGAGTATGATATAGTCATCATAAACACAACAATTACTATTAACACAATGTTAATACAAAACATTAAGCATTTATATAAACCGATGTTTATCTAAGAATATCGTGAGATCTTCAAGTTCTTATAACATGTTCTGTTTCATCGACAAGCAATATATTAATATAGAATTACAATTCGAGTATCGTTAGAGTCCGATCGCACTGTAACGCACCAATATACGAGACCTATAAAATAACGGTCTAGCAACACTTAACCCGTTTGGATCTCGGTACATTTCACTTGACTAATATCTTAATTGATGTTATCTGATGCCCTCGAACGTTCGAGTGTAAAACGTGAAGAGCGGTATTATTTACAAATTCATGTCACGAATCGTCATGTTAAAATGTACGAACAGAAATTTATTGATAGCGAGATACTTTGATTGGTGTTCGGACGTTGTAATGGATTGGTTAAATGCATTTAGGAGATAACGATAATGATTCTCAGCTGTCTATTATTAATGTTTCTGTTTAAAAACTGTTTCCGTCACTAAACCTGCTACATTACAATTTCAAGAAAATAAAAAGGGAGAATGCATGAAAAAAAAATAGATATCACATTGTTAAAAAAGTAAGAAAAGTAACGTAATAAATAAAGTAATAAATAAACACGAAACGAAAAATAGCAATAATTTCAGCTATAGGTACATCTACCTAATTAGTTGTTAGACAAATTTCAAAATATATCAAATTTGACCTTAAAATATTTCCTGAACGCATTTTGAAAACATGAATGTGATTGACGTTACAGTAATATTTAACTTTTTGAGCATAGTCTGCCTCAAGCTATCCTTGTCTCGAACAAGAATAAATGCAAAAAAAACCTCAGCTCCTTCTGAACAACCGTTACGTTCATGATTAATTAAACTTGTCAACATAAGTTATCTTTAACACAAAAACCTCGAATTTTATTGGGGAATTTTATAACTGCACAATATATCCGATACATTTTTGTGCAAAAACAAAAATGATATTCATTGAAGATTTTTACTGGCAATTCGTTTCAAAAAACCTATTTTCGGTATGACTGACAATGAAATGAAATGAAATAGTGCACTAATCTTCTATCTTTAATTGTTATTTTTTAATTTTATTTCATTATCATCTCCAGAACATGTTCATTACCTATGTATTGTTAAGATCATTTTTAAATGAACATCGATTATAAATTAAGTATACCAAGTAATAGTATAGTGGTCTATAAGTCGTAAACTAAAAAAATCTCAACAAAAACATTTTATTAAATTTACTTGTTTTCTTTTTACAGGCGAAACCAGAAAAGATTACGACGGAGGAAAGCGGAGAAGTGTTCGATTTGATACGTGGCTTCACCACGGACATATTCCATCGTTTCACGTAACAATTATTTTCAAATACCTATTGCTATTTTCAATTTAAAGTAAACTTAAAATAATATTCGAGACTATCCAAATGTTGAGAGAAATTATTGTTATAAATTGAATATTGAGACCTTTGAGAATTCGCACGCAAACTGGTGTCGTGACTTCTTGTAACCTTTAACATTCGGCCTATAGCGAAAATTGTTTCACCGCGCTCAACATACAATAAGCAAATACATCAATTTCACTGACGTATAAACAATGGATTTGTCTAATTAGAAGTGTATAAATAATATTGAATCTTATTTACTTTATAAAACTTGAATTTTGGATAATGGCATATGCGATGTCTCTAAAATTATAATGATTTCTATAAAATATTTGTTGTATTTTCATAATATGAAACATTTTCGCGACTATGTAATTGGTGCTATTCGTTGTTTATGCGATATTCAAATTTCTAAGAAAAAATCTGCTGTTGGAATGTAGTTTCATGAAAAAAAATACAACAATAGACTAATAACATTTAACATTAAGATGTGAATGACCTCTTTAGTGTGAAATTAATGGTCCGTATCACGACTGTTTACTGAATGTTTCATACAAACACGTAATTACGAATATTATAAGTACATAACATTGAGATCAACCTAGCGTAAGTGTCTTCCTTCAATACGCATAATAAGCCATTCCTATTCTTGTGTGAATTGCGATTATTTGATAATGTAGTCTTAAACATGCGTCTAAGTGCACCTTAGTATCTAGATACTAAAATTTTACTCACTTTTAGTTACTAAGAAAATTTTAAATAATGCAGCTATACTATATATCTAGTACAGAAAGGATTTCGAATGATAATATGAAATTAAATTTTATACACGAAAAAATATTGTATAAATATAAATATTTAATATGATTCTGTATTAGAAAATATTTTCAAAGCAGTCAAAAGTCGCACAAAGTTGGCGTCTTGTTCATTAGCAATACTTTGTTACGCGCTTTTTACCTACGCTTTAAATACGAGGCAAAAATGCAAAATATTACCTATGATCGACGCCAGACATTTACTGGAAAAGGTTCTTATTGATTACTTCTATTAAAAATTCTCAAGTCTGATCTTATTTGACAATCGATTGATGAAATAAGTGACACTGTAGCTCTTAAGGATTAATTTCGCCTGAAAAACTGTTATAGAAAATCCTATTCGATCGAATATCTTAGAATATAATTTATAGTTGATAAGACATTATATTCGTTTTCCTCGAGCACGCAGGATAAGACCACCTGTGCTTGACTCTCATTAGCAAACAATGACCACCGACTGCCTCGCGATCAATAAACTTTTGAGCCGATAAAACCCGAGCTGGACCACAGGGCTGTCATATCACTCATACCTTATCAAGAATGCGAATTGCGTAAAAACGAATCAATTTACGTACATCATTAATAATTTTCATAACATGCCAGAGATTAATTCTTGTTTGTGTCGTGTGCTACACTTTTTAGTAACGGCAATACTCGAATTAACATGTATAGTCTAATATAAGGTAACCCTACGGAGCTTTTCCCTGCCTCGGGCGACACATCCATAATCCTGTGACGTGTGTTTTGACAGCCGCACCGGGCCACTTCTCGGTAGTCTGTTTTTACCACATTTTTTATACGATGGTTCAACGAACTCGAGGCACGATACTATTTTCACGTATAATTACATATGCAGGCCGCTTAATTACATTAAACTACTGCAACGTGTTCATGAGCTAAAAAAATACCGTCGGCGCCACTCTTAAATTACGCTTCATTAACCTTCGGCCCCGATAAAGATTCTTTTCAGTTGGATTTGCACGGGGAGTTGAATTATGTCCTTGTCTCTCTACGCCCACGTTGATTCTTGCCAGTAAATGTGTCATACTATCATAGCATTATTATAAGTTAAATATTCATTGTCAGCGTCGACCGTCCGGCAAAATAATTATAACGGCTACACTACTCGTATTGATTTAAAACTATTTTTTTCATTGTTTAATACTAGTCACTATCGAACTGTAAGAAATTTTCGCTATTTTATGATTGTGATAAATTGTGCTGGGTCTGTTTGCATTTAACAGTTATACGGTTATGGTTATATTATATTTTTATAAATGGGAATAAATAAAGTGAATTAACAACATCTTGCTAAGAAATAGGCATGTTTAGCAAGATAATGAATTTGTTGAATTTGTAGAAATGCGAACGGTACCGAAACGCTGTTTAGCATATTTAAGCAAATTTATTGCTGTGATTCAACGATAACAGTTTGAAATCAATAAAATAAATAGCTCAAGACCTGTTTGTTTACTTCAAATTATCTTAAATAGGTTTGCGATATGATTTACATTAAAATTAGTATTTAATGTCGTTCGATAAAAATATTACCTACCCATTTAGAAATACGTTCATTTTACAACTGATGTTTTAAATAAAATTAACTATTTAGTTTGTTAAGAAGTCGGATGTTGTATATCGTTATAGTACTTTCACAATCGGTTTTGGTTTAATTGATTAGTTTGATGAGAATACGTGCCTTCATTAGCTAATAAGCAATACAGCTCGTGTTGACCAAAAATGTTAATGCGTACAGTTCTAAGTTGTCTGCTTTACACTAAGACTTATAATTTCATAATTTTGAATTGTATATAAAGTGTAAATATGAAATCTTTATGAAGACAATTATCATTAAAGAGTAGATGCATCACGTGAAATGTGAATGCAAAACAAAAGATTTGAAGTGATAAAAACTTTTGACTGTTGTATGTAAACTTAAGGCATTGTCGATAGATGTAGCGAACTGGGTTTTGAGATTTAACTATTTTATTTTAATATTTTTATATGGTGGAATTTAAGGTACGGCCACTCACAAAACCCCGTTCGACGCTATTAAGTGTATTAGTCATATTTTCTATTCTGCGAAATATATTCGATACAAAATAAATGTATTATTTTAAAGTGGCTTTTTATTGCTCTACAATCATTTGCAGTTCATTGTTCGAAGATATGATTAAGTTCGCAAATATATACTGGACTTGTCAAATTAACATTCATTTGGCGAAGAAATAATAACGGTTAGCGTGATTTATTCAGGTGAAGTTATTAACGTGTGGTTTTACTGGTTGAGTGCGGTCATCACCCATTGACCCGTACGTTTCTACCAATTATACCGATACCCGAGGGGAGATACACAACAATAACTCATGCTATACTTGGACACCGACCTAGACGTGTTCACGTGGGAGCTTTCAGGTCAAGTGACGAATACACTTGTCATCAGCTGCATTAATACAATCTCCTAAATGAGGAACATTATTGTCATTTAATCAAGAAGTTTTTAGGATTAGAAAATAACGATTTTCGCCCACATGCACCTGTAGAATAGATGTTTAAATTGGAGAGAAAGTATATTTTAATTTGTTGACATGGGATTTAGATAGTGCGTTTCCGCTTAGATGACGAATGATATGAGCAGTGCCAAAAATAATAGTAAGTGTGCCGTAAGCCATTGATGATAAAAATAAAATGGAATTTTATTAAGAGAAATTGGTAGGCAAATTATCAGAGTTAGAATAGTCGGCGTCGTTGACTCGTCGTGTCGGTCGCCACCGCTCGTGCTCGCCTAATGACCCCCTCTATTATTACGACGGTAATGACACAATATGGCCAATTAGTCCAAGCAGCCAAGATTTACCACGCCGGAGTAAACCACATCGGTTGCGGTAACCGCATTACGCGTACAATTACCTCAGCGTTTTCATCCCTTTCATATAAATAAGGTAATCATCACGACATGGCAACTCGCCACACAATAAAATACGTGCAAAAAGAAAAAAATGTGTTGAAAACTCATTACTCTTAGGATTTTTTGTCCGCATTGAAAACATGTAAAATGATGAATATCTGCTAACCGTTTGCTCCGTACAATGTTGTAAACACGACTGCAACTATTGCAAACATTATTACTGATTCCTCCTACGCGAACAACAGGTGCGTTTTTGTTATTAGTAGGTATGTTTTATCGAGATAGAATCTTGATGGATGTAAGCACCGAACATCATTACAATGGGCGGATTGTTTTCGTCTAATGGACAAACCGATCGACGTTGACTTCCCATACCCTCAAGCTGACATCTATTGATGGACCAACGAAACTGATATGCAAAACAAAGTAACTGTATTCGCACTTCGCTCCTATTCGTTTTTTAGACACACAAAAACTACATAACGCGAACTTATTACAGCGAGCAAATTGAACATGGAATCGTAATTATAGTGAATGCCAATTGCATTATTTAAGTTATAATTATTTCGGACCGGTCGGATTTACAATCGGGTTTAGTTTAATGGGTAAATTTTTAATCTACCGATGCAATTGTTACTCGGTGCCGCTGCACTCTCGCCGGAAAGAATTCTAAATCGCGTTACGGTCGGTATTAACACGGGAACCGACGAATACAACCTACATCAATTTCTAGACAATATAGTCTCACAAATCGAAAAATGCCTTCACAACCGAACGCAAATAACAGCTACTCTACGTGCAAAATCAATTGCAAATTAATGTAATCCGTTACACGCCCGATAAAAGCTTTATTTGGTTCGTAACCTCGCAACATAACTTCTTTGAAAGATTTTAGTAGTAGGTACGTAAATACCTATATAATTTTCTTTTTGTATTTCCTCAAAGCCGCGCTCAATGAGTCATTTCAGACGGTTATTGCATAAATTAAAAATTACTACTGCTTTATCTGCACCTTCGTTCAAGTGTAGGTACCGCCACAGCTTTCAGCACCGTCGTCGCAAAAACTATGCAACTCTCGTCGTGCATCGAACAATTCGTTGATTTCTGTAAATTTTTTGTAAAATAATTAAGTACGAAATAAATAACAATTCTTTAAAAATAAAAAAATGTTGATACCTACTTAACTCAATTTCAACTTGGTCAGTATTTTTCTTGATTTTGAGAGTTGAGAGGTTTCTATAATTATAATATTTGTGTGCAAGACGTGAGCCCCGAGGTAACGGTTTGTTTATTAGGCACACTTACCTGACAATCGATCGTTGATTTATCATGTACAGGGGTAAAAAACATCTATGACCAAATTCGAAGCGACTGGCAGTCATTCACATTTTTTTCACCATAGCAAAAAATACTTTTTCTATTATTGCTCAATACCTTGTCAATATCTGACCATTATCATTTTGTAGGAAAATAATTGTGATGCTAAAATAGCCCATGAGGAGTGCTCATTTATCAACATAACCACCGTTTTGGTCATTTTTTGCAAAGCGAATCTTGACAGAATGGGCACGGCTAACAAGCTATTTTAGTGGTCATCATTACAGCAAAGTAACCGGTGATTACTGAATAAATGTTAACCTTAACAAAAATAATTTTGGAGTACAGTAATTCCATAAATCATTCGGCGCCTAGAATTTAAATTGATGGCAAATTCTAAATCGTATACAATGTAGTATAATTACTGTCTGACTTGACTAACATAGGACTGCGTCATCGTACAAAGAACTGCTGAAAGTATTTCTAAAATTCATAGATGCAATCATGTAAAAATGGCTCATCCTAATTACAATACTTCGAATATCTACAATAAGAAGTAAACACAAACAAAGCTGCAAGCAAACTTGACGGACGGTTAAGTTCTCAAGACAAAAGCGCGATGAATTTCTAGGTAAATCGATGAGTCGTGACCGAGCCGTTTAATCATAAGCATCTAAGCTAATTAGAGTAGGTTACGAACCCTCGAGCTCGGTAATGAAAATTACAACCGAGCCTGGTTCCAACAGAAAATTGCATTGCATTGCACATGGCATAGAATCTCGCGACATAACTACCTTTTTTTACAATCATGAAGGAAACAAACAGTGTTTGGTCTGTAATACACAATAGTCTGTATTGTAACGATCCATACTGCCCACTGCTACGAGTAATAAGCCTAACGGTCCCTGACCATCCTTAACTTTCAGTAAATATCTATTTAATATTAAAATTAATTAATTTAGACTTTAAGTAATTTTCGTGTGTATAATTTTATTGTCATTGATAGCTATTTAATTTTACTGACTCATTGTTATTATTCTACATAATAATATAGACGAAACTATTACAAAGAATGAGGTGTTTGAAATATCAAATTACTACCTATTCAATGCACTCTTAAAATTGCTACTCATTAATACAGACAACTTATTAAATTGTATCAAACTATTAATTGGTGTGCGAAAATCTCATCAAATGGACTATAAATTTTAGAAAGTTTTCCTTATTACACTCATTAACAAACATTTTAATATGGTAATAGCGCACTAAATAAACCTCTGAAGGTTAATTAATGAGTGGGTCACATTAGTTCTTAGAAATATAAGGAGCTGTAGTATTTTACTTAATATCTACTTCAGATATATCGCTTTGATGGTTTATGGCCTTTGAAAGTTGACCAATATAATGCTCACTTGACGACAAGGTAATAAAAAGGCAAAATAAATAATTTATTGTAGGTAGGTATCTTCGAAAGCCGATATTATGAAGCATCATAGGTTGAAAATACTGTGTTTCCAACTTTTCGATTTGAGTCTACATCTAGTACATACTGCTACCTATTTTTGAATTACTGCTGGAATCGTCGTATGCCATGTCGCCTATACCTGCAAACTGAACTTCATTACTCGAAGAAATCCATAATGCTTAATATTTATTAATTATTGGAAAATGGAAATAGCCGTAACATTGGTAAAAATATGAATAGAAATCGCATATTGTTTATGTCCTTTGAGGGTCAACTTCTTCGAAGGCTGAAGTAATTGTAAAAGCTAGTCATTCAACAAGTTTCTACAACTTACTGACCTATTCTATAACATACGTATACACAGAATGTTGATATTACAGAAACTCGTACGAAAATTACATTTAACAAGGTTTTAAACACGCACTATCTTAACTATCAAAGATCGCGATACACATCGCAGGAAGCGCTTAAACATGCGTCTGTGAAACCGGATAATCGAGCTATTTTTGCTTTCCATGAACCTTATTTACATAATCGTCCTTCCGTACTCTATACATCTCATGTACTTAGCACAATGAACTGAGCTCATCTGATATAACGACAGTAACAGACGGCCAATTATGTAATCTTCAAGTTATTTCAAAAATGGTCAATGCAAATTCAGATTTTAAATGTTTATGCTAATGTTATATATTTTATATATTATTGTGTAGCTCCTAGAATCTAGATGAATCCTTCTTGGGTTCTGAGAACTGAGAAATTTTAAGTTGAACTAAATACCGATAATTTTCTTTTTGAAAGATTTTATATTTGGTCTTTTTTTGCTCTAATCAATAGGTTTTGGTTCAAAATCAAGTCTTCTTAGGCAGTTTTGGCACCCATACCTTAGTTTTTCTATTGCTTTTCACCACAAAATTCTATTCTAATATCAAAAAACCTAACATTATGAGTTGCATCATCCGGCAATATGGCTTTGTCTTTATTACTAGCAGTCCTGTAGTATCCTTATCTACACGTGTATCTGTTGTTCGTATCACTCTATATGGACACCGTCGAGTATTATCACATCAGGTTGCGATTGCAGTACAAGGACTTCATTAGCATACAAGCAAATGTCTCGATCTGCGAGTATGTTGCTGGCAGATTACAACGCTTCCGCACTGCATTGAATTCGGCTCTAACATAGACCCGAGTATAATAATCATAGACTCTCTCGGTTACACCGTTGTATTGCCCATTATTATCAAACACAGTCCCTTGTTGCTATAATATTGAAATGATAACTGTCGAACTACATTATAACTGTAAAGGTACAATTTTGTGAACTATTCCGATTAAAATGACTTCTAATACATAGGAGAAAGGCAGAGTTACCCACATGTTGATTAGGCAAAACAGTGAAAAAAATCATCTTAATAAATCTGTGAACTTAAAACAACGTTATACTCAGTCTTTGATCTTAAAAAAAAATTCTTTATTTTTATTTGTAGGTTTTATTTAAATCGCACTCACTTTCGCATTGTGAAGAGCAAATATTATTTACCTCATCTATTTCTCTTTAGTATAAGGCGCGAAGCTTGTTTTACTTTTTGGTAAAATTTTACGTGGAGTCTTGAAAAATAGACAATAGTGATGAACCCCTATAATATATCTATTTCATTATACTATAAATAAAGTTATTACGTTAAATCCATATGATTCTTTCGTGTCTTCGATCAAGCATTACGATCAAAGCTTCGCGTAACCCTTACGATAATTTTGTCGGCACTGTATTTTACCAAGAGATAGTGGCAAATTTTGAGCAGGTTTTTTTTTTTTATTGCAAGGCAGATAATCGAGCATACGGCCCACCTGATGGTAAGCGGTCACCGTCGCTCATGAACCTCTGCAATGCCAGGGCAAAGAGGGTATTTGAGGCAATCTGAAAACTTGGTACATACTTCTATTGCTATACCACAACTCGGAAATGCAGACCTGGCTGCTGAGTAGCGGGACTAAACGAATCCCTACGTTTTTAAAATGCCATTTGAGCGGCTAATCAAGCCTAACTCATTAAGAACACTTTTTTTAAATATGTCAGAATGTTTTTCTAAGTTTAAAATAATAATTCAAGGATAACTGAAACGAGGTTGAGTTTTGATAACGTTAAGTAAACGACTTAGTAAGCATAGAGACAAAGTGTTAGCTCCCACACACTAATTTATAACGGGGACATTAGCGCTTAGCTTGAACAAGTCAAATACACAGAGTTGGCCGTGTAGTCCTCGTTGTACCAGGGAATCCGAAGTACTTACCTACTAAGAAGGGTCAAATAATGTTGCGTGGGAAGCGTAGGTACCTGTATTTACTTTGTAATATTTTGCACTTTTAGCTATTCCCGGGTATACAGCATAACCTATGGGTAATACTTATATTTATTTATAGTGCATCCCGTTGATATTAACTAGTAACTACATGTAGGTTGGTGCTTATATTATAAGTACTTATGTTTTATGTAAAAGAACTTGTCATGGCTGATGCTCTCCGTCTGTGTAATAGCACCGATTGCATTACATGCAGGAATCGATAAGCTTCCGGGAATGCGCGTGATTTGCCATCTTGTACAAGATAATTTGAAATACGGATGAAACAAACCAGGAAATTGTAATGGGAATTGATCTATTTACAAGTAGAAACGTGAACTTAGGTACTTATCTTATATTTTCCAACTGTAAAATGAAATTAGAAGGATTCCTCTGTGAGCAGTCTCAAATATGACTGATATTAAATTGAAGTGGAATAAATATAGGTACATAACAATATTTAGATAATACGTTGTACAAGTAGGTAGTTAGGGACAAGATATACCTACTTACATCAACTTATTAATATTTATTTGTTCACCTATTTTTTTTTTTACATTTTATGAAAGAGAAGATTTTAACTAAGTATACGTCGTGTACAGTCATAACGATCGAAATAATAAAATGGAGGATTCCACATGTCGGTTACCTCGTGGGCTAGATACAAATATTTTAGAAGACACATTAGCTTAATTAGTAAGCTAAATATATTGATTTTTTTTTTTGCGTAAATAAACGATGAACTATGAGAGAATACCTTCAGCTACACTCATCTGACATGAGAGAGGTATTGACAGAGGGTAAAGTAGGTCGCGCGCCGCGCATCGTGTACCCGGGACCCACGACCTATGGCCCGTTGACCCATAACCGAACAACTGCGTAAATTGTTGTAGATGACAACTAACTAGACTTCACTAGATAGGTCTCATATTAATTTACGAGTATCAGTGGACCGTGAAAGGTTTGTTGTTTACGAGTTTCCTATTTACTAAAAACAATGACGATAGAACTTGTTTACTAGAACTTAATTATGAGGATTATTATAGCTAAAGACAATTTGGTAGGTAGTAGAGGTCGTTATGGGTTATTGCGTTTAAAGCTCCAGAATTTAATATTTAATAGAAACTTGTAAAAAAATACCTACAGAGAATTATAGGGATAATATTATAATTGATTGAATTTTGAAGATAAATGGCGAAACAAGCCATTTATCTTCAAAATTCGAGAAAGTACATTCGACCAAGGTTTAAGCAAGCCAAGCGACAAGATTCTCGCCCCTTTTCGTAATTATTAGCAATTTCTTGAAGAAATAATTTTTGTTAATCTTTGTCTACTCCTTGTGATTTTGTTAGTCTCTAATAAAATTTAGGGAAGAAACTTCAGATTGGAACCAAGGAATGAATAGTTTAATTTATTTGGAAATTATCAAATTTTAAATAATTTATATTATATTCATTTAAAAACATCCATTACGAATTACCTACATTATAATAAATTGATGAATGTTATGTTGCTTTGTAATGCAACACGTTGATTTTTTATACGTCCGTACGTACGTTATGTATTATTTTATTTCAACAAAAACACCTAGTTTAGTTTAAAGTTATGAAAAGTTAAGCTATAGAATGAATGAATACACTTTATTGCATACAAAAACAGAAAATAACGCGTACAGAAAATAAAGCAAAGAATACATGCAATGGGCGGTCTTATTGCTAAGAGCGATCTCTTCCAGACAACCCTTAAACTACTAAATCTACTAGATTAGCATTGTTTAGTTCCAATTTCGTCTTTTATTTATTTGAAAAAGTTATTTAGATAACCACCTTTTTGTTTCAGCCTCCTATCGGTGTTAACGTTCGTATTCTTTGAATATTCTTTTATTCCAATTTTTGTAGCTCAAGATTAGATGTTGTTTCGCCATTTCACATATTCTCCAGCACCACGAGTAAGTCTTTACTGTATTTCAGTTATCGAAATTCCAAAATTCAAAATTTCGCACCTAAAGTTTAATGTCGCTCAATGTCGCTTCGTTCAAAAACATATCATCATCTTCATTTGATTGACATTTCTTCGTAACAAGGGTAACGTAACCAAATAATTCTACTTGATCTATTGTAAAGAATTTCGTTAATGAATTTAATTGCCTAAAACATATTGCTAATAGTACAATTTGTTTTAAGAAATGTTATTGTACAAATGTCTTTATTTCTGTCTTGACCAGGATTGTCCAAACCATAGGATCACAGTATAACCTTTATTCAGATCGATTTAACAAAACAATACTTATTAAAGACAAGCTGACTTATTAAACATATAAAAGACTATTTAAGTAAATAAGTTAACTTATTTTACAGATAAAAAATTTGCGTGAAGAATATAACATAATATAAAAGATTAGGCTCTTTTTCAATATTAACAAGGTGCAATATCCACTCAACTGGGATCGGCAACCAAAATTGGTTTGTTTACTTTTGCCAAGTCTGTGGTAGGAGCCAAAATTGAGCACAGTTCTAAAACTTGTTTTGTTTACATTTTTTAATCGTCTATATTTTTGCTGAAAATGCAATACAGCGTCATTTAATAATAAAGATTTACAAAAATATAAGGTTTAATTAAAAATGGAAATTATTTTTTTTTGGAAAAAATGTTTTTAAAAAGAAGCTCAAACTCGGTAGTGATTCCGAACAAAGTCCCCAGTTTCGCCATCTAGCGAAAAGTGACGTTTCCAGTCGAGTGGATATCTAAATATAAGTAAATTACGTAGTTTTTTTTGTGATAACGTGTAATTTTGGGTGAAAAAATTTTGATTGTTTTCTTATAATTGAAAGTCGAAACTAATACAAAATTAATATGATCATGATATTAGCATTTAGCATAGCTCTACGAGCATATTAACTAAAGCCTCATTGACCTAAAAAAATCATTCATCAGACATTAATTGCTACCGTGGGTCGGTAGCTTTAAATTTTAAAATTTATTAGACCGTTTCCATATTTCTTCGGTTAATACACCTTAGATACGTTCGAAAACATGAATATCACATTCAACAGCGTCATATTTTTTATGTGCCTTACTATCGCTCAAAAATAATAAATCGCTTCTATTTAGCAAGTTAATAATTTTGATTTGTACACATTTTATAGAATTTTAAAACTAATTTTTAAATTCATTTTGTTTGTCACTATGTCTGGTTTTAGGAACTGTATCTTTTTAAAATATAACCACAGATTATCCTAGAGTCCAGTCAACGTTCAACGTCATTGACCACAGATCAGAAACTATATTACAGATGCGACACTGTTACCGTTTGAAGTTTATTTAGTGAAGAGGTACGCGTCTCAGATGCTCCAGTAGAGGGCGCCAGCATTTTTTTTTTCTGTAGAATTTTTGCATTGCTGCATAAAACAAGTTGGCATTTAATTTCGGCCATTGGTTAAAAGGATAATCTATTACATAAAAATAATATGAATAATTTGGCCCAAATGGAGTATATCTAATGAAATAATATTAAAATAAAATAGAATAAGGGTGACTAACCCAAATGCTAGACAACTTTCGCCTATTTTAGAGGTGACTGTCCCACTCAGTATAAGATTTTTTCCGCGACACCAATTAAATATTTGTAATTGCACAGTTGTGAATGAGAAATAGTTTATTAAATTATGTTCTTTTTTCATAAATTTGATTGAATATCATTTTAAAAGTATGTCTTCAACAAATCATAAAAGTAGACATGAGCAGACACGGCTAAAAATAGAGAAATACGTATTTTTTATTTCTTTAATTTGTTTTACCCAGTTTTCTTGAAGAGTTGGATTTGCAGGAAATCTGAACATTTTGTAATTAATTTTACAAACAAATCCGAGATGCCGTAATCAGTGTCAAGTCGTCAATCGCAATGAAATAGTTTGAAAGTGATTCGAAAGAAATGAGCAGATGTGAGTGCGAAGGAAACTGTGACTACTTTAGTCTGAAGGAGAGTTGAAATAATGATTGAAATTTGATTGTAATAAGATTAAATTAATAAAAATTTTGGAATAATAAATAAGAGAAATGATCTACATATATTATAAACTAGTGGGCCCGCGCAATTTCGTCTGCGTAACATAAGTAAAGTTTCTCATCGTTTAAACCTTCCCTGAACTTTCACGAATATTTTAAGACTAAAATTAGCCGAATCGGTTCAGCCGTTCTCGAGTTTTAGCGAGACTAACGAACAGTAATTCATTTTTAAATATATAGATAAGTGAAAAATATATAAAAATTTGCGAAGTTTACGGGCATACATCTTCTTCTTCTGAGGTAGAAATAATTATAAAAATCATGAACCCACACCAGTTTCTGTTTAATGTAAACTACTTATGACTTAAAATCAAACTTTTGTCCTGGAATAATTATACTAAAATCTAAAATTCAATTCAATCGTATAGATTCTAAATACCCCATTAAAATTATTTAACATAGATTCTGAATACTATGTACCTTCATATTTTTATAATTAAGTAAAACATAAATCATTTAAAAAACGATCTTCTTATAATAATGATATTTAATTCAACAGAAAGCGTTTATTTTTGTCGCCAAAGCCAATGAAGACTAATGACAAAAAATGGTGACGCCCTCTGCTGGATTTTCAACATGCGTACCGCTTCCACTAAGAACTGTCAATTTTGCATGGAATGTCACAGCCCTGTCATTGACGCATGAAAAAGTGACAAAAATGGTGCCCGTTTACCAGCTGGCAGTGGTTAACATTGTCTGATGAAAAAAATAAGTCTTTTGTTGTTAATTTTCATTTGGAATGGCGTCTGTTTTAGATTTAGTAAAATACTACCAACATAATTTAGAAAAAAACTCCCACGACGAATCGAAAGTAAGTACCGCTTTGGAATATTGAAGATCCTCATAAATTTCACATTGGAAAATTAATTTCAATATTTACTGAACAATAGCTATGCAATGAGGCGAATTCGGGAATATCAATTTCTTTATCAACAGCGGCACTATGGCACACGTGACGCTAAAAACTGCAAATGTTAAATTGCTGAAAACATTTTTCAAGCCTTACGAAAATAATTTTATTGAAATAAGTATTTTAACCACAAAGCACCAAGGTTACAAAATTGAACAAAATGTATACCAACTTTTTGCATCCAGTATCATCCAAATGTAAACAGTCAAAAATACGTAGAGTACTAGTTTCAGTGTAGTTGATTACTGAGATAGAAGTAAATTAAGTGTATCAATTGGGACACAACTGTTCGAACAATCCAGTTGTTACTTATCAAAAACAATAAGCTGTTCATCTGCAAAAAAATTATACCAAACCTGTAATTATTTAGTAATTTCTTAACCGGTAGTGTCAGCACTTGTTCTTAAAAGTCTGAATTATAAAATTTTCAATTTTATACAATAACATTATGACAATACCTAAATGTCAACAACAATTTGAAATTAAAATAAACCAACAATCCAGATAAAAAAAATAAGCCAATTTCCCCCTTATAAATATAAACAATAACCTCATTGCTTAATTTTGAACACTTGCTCCATTCCTCAAACAAAGCTTTTCCAATTATTAACCGCAGGCCATCAATATACCTTGCAATGTTTATCTGTACAAAATTACTTTTACGAAACTATTCTATTTTGTAGGTACTAAAATGTATAGACAAGCTAAGCCATTTAGATGTGACAGTCCAACATTTACAAGAAACAGGTGTAGGGCGGACTGTGAATGCTTTACGCAAAGAACCAGGAGATGTGGGTCCTGCGGCCAGGGCACTTGTCTACAAATGGAAAGCAATGGTAGCTGCAGAGTCAAGTGATAATGAAGAACAGAGCACTGAAAGTGAGTCAATTAAATAAACATTGTTGGATGTCTTTAATATCAATTGGGATGCATTTTGTAAGTGTAGAATTCAAAAATCTGTATTGTTTTGTCATAATAAATTTAAAGCCTGGGTCTATCATAAAATCATTTGTATTTTTATTTGATTTAATCTCTTCATGCTATTTTACAACAAAGAGTTGAATTGGAAGTTATTTGCATTCTTCACACTCTTTTGTATCTACAAAAATTATTGACAGCAACTCAAAATGGCCAGAGAAATGACAAAGATCGAGACCCTGACAATAGTCATCACACTAAAAACCAAAATGAACGTAGAGAAAATTCCACAAGTACACATAAAACAAATAATCAAGATCACAAGGACATGAATGGCCATCATAGTGGAAGCAAGAGAAAAGGGCATAGCAGTGAAGTAAGTTATCAAACTATAATATTATTAATTACTAGGTGACCCACGCAACTTCGTCTACGTTACAAAGGGGTTCAAAAATTGTAGCCTATGTGTTATTCTGATGTATAAGCTATATTGTGGTAAAGTTTCATTCAAATACATTCAGTAGTTTTTACGTGAAAGAGTAACAAACATACATTCATACATCCATACATACAAACTTTCGCCTTTATAATATTATTATGATTACACAATATAGTTTTTTCTTGTCTTACACAGTTCTCTACATTAAATCTAAAAAAAATATGTAATGAACAAATTTTTTAACATGATGAAATTCATTTTAAATAGAATTTGAAATGATACATTTTAAACTTGTTATTATTACACAATAATATTTATGTATCCAACTTAAACAAGAATCTTGCTACTTTCACAAAAAAAGAAATTATGTCATCAGTGAACCTCTTTAAACAATATCATGGATTTGCATAATTCAATTCATTTTGTTTAAATGAAACTTAGCTTGTGACAAAGAGTTTTCAAGGATTGAATGCACTTTATTCTTGATTTTTATCAAATTTAAAACTAGATTATATGAAAAACTGACTGCAATGTAAAAATTAAATGTTTTTTTTTGGATAACCAATTATTCATCCCATTTTATTTTCTTTTCAAAGTGTCTTTGACAAAGGTTATTTGATATAGGTTTTTATTGTTTAAAATCAGAGTATTATTCTTTTTATGACTATAATATTTAGTTTCATATTATTTATTTACGTTTTATTTAACAATTGCGAATTTTCTACAACTTGAAACAGGAACAATAATACTGTTGTTATATTGTCTCAAGAGAAAAAATAGTAAAAAGATATATTTGTTTCATATTCATCCAATTCACAGTAGTGGTTATTCAATGTTGATGCAAAGTGTAATAATTAAGTAACTTGAAACACCATGTCTAATTTTGATAACAGTAATCTTGATAAACTGTGGTTTGTATATCATAAAGCAGGATGTTGTGGTATTATTTATATAGTGACACGTTGTATTGGGTTAAATTTTAATATATTTAAATTCTATAATTTGATTCTATTTAATCTTATTGGTCTGCTTATAGTCGAGTCAAATCCGAATTTTACCAGAAACATTACAGCAATGTTAATATTTTGTTAACCAGTTGAAAACAGTTACCAGGGTATTAACTATGCCTTTCTTAAAATAAATAATATTAATATTAACTATATAAATATTTATTTCTAATTACTGCTCTGGATTCTTCTCAAATTTGTTAATTTTGTAAGTCATATTTTTCAAGGAAGAAGAACCTGATCATAAACGAATCAAACAATCAAATCACAATGTTGATAACAACAAAAAGTATCCTGGTGGACGAGATCATAATGAACAGAGTGAAAGCGATAGTTATGACTCTGACGAATCTGAAAGTGACGACAGCGAATCTGACTCTTCTGATTCATCTGCGGAACGCGTGAAAGTGAAAGAGGAAGTCAGAGTTAAGGAAGAAGTAAAA
This sequence comes from Trilocha varians, assembly GCA_030269945.2. Lineage (NCBI taxonomy): Eukaryota > Metazoa > Arthropoda > Insecta > Lepidoptera > Bombycidae > Trilocha > Trilocha varians. Next base: position 5,872,023 of record AP028259.1, read on the forward strand.
GTCAAAGAAGAAGTGAAAGTTAAAGAAGAAGTGAGGGTTAAAGACGAAGAAGAGGAATTAAAACTTAAAAAAGCCAGATCTGACGAAAGTAAATCCTCAAAACACTCACAAAATAGCCATAATGACTACAAGAAAGAATCGTCAAGTTCTAAAAAACCACACAGTCCAGATGAAAAACATTCTGAACGGCATAATTCGAAATCAAAACATCGACATTCACCAGAAAAAACATCAAATGAGAAATCACATAGTTCCCACAAACACAAAAGTTCAAAGGAAAAAGAAAACATTACTGAAAAGAAACACAAATCAGACACACAGAAACACACTGACAATTCAAAGGACACTGATACGAAATCTAGTAAATCCTCAAGTAATCATCACAATTCCTCGTCAAGTAATCATCACAGTTCAGCATCATCTAATAATCATCACAGTTCATCGTCAAGTAGGCATCATAGTTCAGAAAAACACAAGAGTTCTAGTTCTCATAAAAATCAAAATTCGGAAGAACACAAAAGTAAATCCGAAAGACGAAGTAGTCATTCAGACAAGTATAGAAGTTCTAGTGAATCAAAAACATCAGAGAGGAATAAAAGTTCTTCAGAAAAAGAGAGCTCTAAACACAAATCATCAAAAGATGTAAGTAGCAGTAAAGAAGCAGTTAAAGACAAACACAGTTCCTCGAGTAAGGAAAAGTCAAGAGACAAAAGTAGTTCTAAGGAGAAATCTAGTTCTAGTGGCGACAAGAAACACTCGTCTTCAAGTGATAAACATAAATCAAGCAAATCTGAAAGTAAATCGTCAAAAAGCAGCGAAGAGCGAAGCAGTGATAGTAAATCGAAACATAGGTCGAGTTCTTCATCAGATCATAAAAGTAGTAAGAATAAAACAAAAGACGATTCAGAACCAAAGAAAAAGCCGCGATCAACTGACGAAGACAGTGACGATGGCATCGATTGTGGCTCAGGTAAAATAAATGTCTAATATTTCATAATATAAGATTTTATTAAAAAAAACTAATAAGTAATACAGAATATCTTTAATCTCTACAGGTGCAAGTTTTGCTGAGGCACTAGGAATGATAAGTCCAGCAAAACCGAAAAAGAAAGCATTGCAAGCTAAAGATATCGTGTCACCGAATAACATGTTTAACAATGACGTAAGTTTATAGATCTATAATGTAATGAATAAATTATTTATTTAAAAAAAAGATATCCTTAGCACCTCTTATCTAATTTTGATCACTGTCCCCCTTCGGTTTGAAGTTCAAAAATAAATAAGTTCTTTTAATTATTTATTTTTCTTTAATTAATCGCATTTTATACTAATTTTCCAGACGAGTCCAGCGGCAATGTTGGCACCGTCAGCTAAATTAGCGCCGTTACCTGCCTTAGAGATATCTGCGCTACCTGAGATCTCACCGCACTACAAACCTCGACCGCCTCCTAAGTTTATGTTCCACTTTACAGACGAAGAAGCATTAAGTGCAGGAATATCGTCTAAAAACCAAAGGTGATAATTTCTTACATTTAACACACATGCTGAAATAAAAAAAAAATATATATTTATTCTGCCATTTTGTGGCGGCGGCCATGTTGTACTTATTTTCATCAAATACAGTTAATCATACTTTTTATCTAACTAAACTATCAATAAACAAAGAAATAATTTAAATGTTTAAAAATAATTTGTGATACGATGGCACATATTAACATAATCTAAACAATTTAGTATAATATTCCTTACAAACTACCGTGGTAGTAATATAATTTATAATTTCTATTGCAGAACCAAAGTATATTCTGGAAATAAGGTGATAGGAAAAATACCAACGCTGTATGAAATATGCGTTAATATTCTCCAAGAGCACATTGATGGTATGTAATAGTATGTACTCATATGATACAATTCTGATGATATTCAAAATCGTTCAGTTTAGACTTTATAAAACAGACAAACACGACATAGAGCATTGAAATTCTAATACATTTTTTTTGCTTAGCAATAAATAATTCATATATTAAAATGCAGTAGTTCGGTTAGTATTGACAAAAACACGATGATATTGAGACACTGGTGCTATTTATAGAATTTTGTTTTCTATGTAAAATATACATGTTTTGCTGATAAGTCTATTCAAGGACATATTCAGTCCACCTTTCGGTATATAAGTGAATCTTGATGTTTATTGCGCATCATTTCTCGTTTTCAGATAGTTCAAAAGATCTTCACTAAGACTATTTTCTAATATTTTATTGATAAACAAGCTTACGGCCTGCTGGTTAGTGGTAACTGTCACACATAGACCACTGCTATGCTACAGCATTGAAAGAGTTGTCTATCACTTACTATACAAAACTTTTCAGGACTTCAAGAACATATAAAAATATAAGTAAACCTAAGTTAATCAGGGAATTGTATATTATTATTTTCAGCATTAGAGTACACAGGTGGTGTGCCATATGAAATACTGAAGCCTGTAGTGGACCGAGCAACTCCACAGCAACTGTTCACGTTAGAACATTACAACCCGTACCTCATGGAGGACACGGACCATCTGTGGCAGAAGTTCTGTGAAACTTCGTTTAGAAATAAAAAGAGACAGGAGATGGAAACTTGGAGGGAGATGTACATGGTAAGAATCATTTAATTACTTAACTGGTTACAAAGTGTGACATTTTGTGAAGAACAGTAGATCGAAAATATTCTAGTCATTATTATCAAGATACATCATTATAATCTTACTAGCTGACCCGCGCAACTTCGTCTGCGTCACAAAATAATTCCCGGGTATTTTCTCAGCGTTTAAAGTAGTTTAAACCTTCCCTGGACTACGACAAACATTTTAAAACCAAATCAGCTCCATCGGCCCAGCCGTTCTCGAGTTTTAATCAGACTAACGAACAACAATTCATTTTTATTTATATAGATAAGGGAAAAAACAGACAGAGATAAACCACATTTAAACCTAATAGTGACAATTTAATTTTACTGCACAATCAATAAAAAATTAAATCTACTGTGAAAATGTTTATAAAGTGACTTTGACTTTGACTTTTAATATCTCTCTTTCATTTGCAGAGATGCCAAGAAGAGCAAGAACACAAATTAAAATCCCTTACGGCAAATATCAAAATAGCGCAGGAAGCCAAAAAGGCTCCCATCAAACAAACAAAGATGGCGTACGTCGACACAGTCGTTAAACCTCCCAGGAATATTGCCAGAAAACAAGTAAGTCTATTCAAATATAGTCTAACCACAAATATTTTATTATTTTACTACCAAACGCTTTGCGTTATCATTTGTGAATAAATCATTTTGTTTTTTAATATATTAGTTACTGTTTAACCTTAACTAACCTATATAAGATAACATATTACGTAGGTCAAGAATCGATAATTATATTTATTGTCGAGTTTAGGAAATCCCATTGTAAATTTAAGGTCTTTACAAAAAATAACAATCCTTGACTTTGTTGTCGCAATTTATCTTATCTTCTTTTAAACAATATTTCCAATAGTAATAATATTAGTGTATTTTCTTCTGGGTAATTTGGCAAAGATTATTGATTATATTCTGCCTTTCATTTGTACAAGCTGACCGTTTTTCGTAAAAATCTTTCATATGGGTCGGTTTCCTAGATTATCATTACAGATATCACTATAACTATAAAGTTAGGTCGTAGGTAGCGACCCCTGTCCTCTCACATTGCAGAGGTTCATGAGCGACGGTAACCACTTACGATCAGGTGGCCCGTTGGCTCGTCTGCCTACATGGCAATAAAAAAAAATCGGAAGTGCTCTTTCTACACCCTGTATGTATTGTGTAATTCCTAAGTGGTACAATCTGTGTGCAGGCGGTGCACGGCACGGCGCGCGCCACGGCCGCCAGCCCCGCCGCGCGCGTGGCGTCCCTCGCGACGTCCGCCAACGTGGCGCGCGCGGGCTGCGTGCGGCCGCCGCCCGCCGCGCCCGTCTCCTCCTCCGCCTTCAACAAGCCCAAGAAGGCGCCGCTCATGCAGAAGGCGCTGCAGTTCATGCGGGGACGCAAGCGATGATCCGACCGCGCCCCACGCACCCCTCGCACCCCTCGCACCCCTCGCACCCCTCGCCGCGCGCTAGTCTAGTTCCCGCGTTGTAAGTAGGCTTTGATTGGATCAGCTTCGGGACTCGTTGTAAATCAATTAGGCGCTTCGTCCTCAACTTTACCTATCGAACGTAATAGAACACTTGTACTTCATCTTAAAATCCACCGAAATTTTTCAATCTGAATTTTTGTATCCAAAATAACAGATACATGGTGTTAAACAAGCATTTCCGGAAATGAAGACGAATGACAGTATTTATCTCTAATAATGATTGAACAGAAAGAAATATTACAATTAGAATACATTTTAGTTTCTCATTATAAAATATTATGTCAATTATAATACTACCTTATAAATCTTCATTTTCGGAAGAACTCGTTTAAAACACCCTTTATATGCATTTAATAATTCAATTGAAAAGCTCATGAGCCATCCCAAAAACGTTTGCATAGCAAATTGTATGTGGTTAGCAATAATAATGTAAAACATCTTAATAAATGGAAGTTGTAAAGTTGTGGACGAAGAGCGTAGTGTTGAACGTAGCTTAAGGAGCAGAAATAAAACTATTAATCATAGTATTTCTAGCTCTTAAATATCTGAAAGCTGCCCTATTAATTAGATTACAATTTCAAAAGTCCCGTTCCGACATACAACTTTAATGTAGTGTTGTGATTGTGTAGAACTTTACTTGAAATGTTGACTTTATTTTCTAGTATCTAGATCATAGTTGTAGTGTAAAATTTTTACAAGTATACTATAAAATGTAGATGTAGCCGGTCTTTTTAGAAACATAAAAACTGTTACGAGGCTAAAGTTTGTAAATTAATTTAATTACATAGTGTGGAGTAGGTGAGTATTCAAAGAAATTTCAATTAAAAACAAATAATTGGTAATGTAGTCGTCAAAACGAAACTGATGTTCTACAAGATTGAATCTTGATTTGTAATTACTCTATTACAACAATATTAAGCGTGTAAATTGATTATTTCTCAATGTAATTATAAAACTATGTAAGTATACTGCGATATCACAATGTACTTAGTGTAAAACGCTTTTAGTAAAATTTCTTGCCTTCAAATTAACCTCAACATAATTATTTAAAAAGTAAATAAATTTATTGCAGGAAACTGAACAAAATACCTATTATGCATTTTTTATAAAATCAACCTTAATCTTATAAACTCTAGTAGTAGTTACGTGAATAAATTATAATTATCGAATTAATGTATTTGTTTATTTATATTATTGAATTAAAAGTTGATAAGAGTTACCAAATACATAATTACTATCTTATTACTTATTACTATAATATCATTAGAACGGAATTTTGTCTGTGTTATTTAATGAACTGTAATGGTATTATAAAATTAGCAAAATAAATTCTAATAGAAATAAAAAGTATTGTGAAATCATAATATGTATAATAAAATTTGCAATAATTTAGAACAAAACCTCTTTGTTTTCAAAGTCCATCTTACTAATGTCTTAAAAAAATATTTCAAAAGCTCATACGAACTCGTTTAATTTATTATACATATTTGTTTGGTTCCCAAATCTTTTAAAAACGGTAATTCCTAGAACACAACGAAATTGACAACTCCGCTGAATAAGACATTATTCCAAATCTTATTAAACATTCTCGAAATATTAAGAACGTACAACAGAATTAACTTCTGAAATCAACGACTACTTCGTTATCATTTTAACAGGATTAGTTCTATATATTTTCTCATATTTCGAAGTGATTTCAATATTGTATTATTTTTCCGAAATACGTAAAACGTTATACAAATAAAATAAATTTATTTACTGACTTTCAGCCTCATGAACTGTACATATCCAGTCCGCCATATTTTACCAGCGATCGTTCTATATGTAATTATGAAACATTATACCATTGTAATAAAATACGAACATCGAACTCGTGACCATGAAAGTTGTATGATTGCTGATGTATGATTATTATAATATACATTGATTTTCCTCATTACAAACTGGCTCGTCCACACTTTTTCCATGACGAACAACCTTGAGGTTATAAAAATCTTTTCATATTATGTTATGAATTGTTTCATACGTTTAACACAATAATTAGATTGAAAGCCAAGTATAAAATATTATCCATTAATACATTGTTCATTAGGGTTACAAATTGGCTGCAATATGTTGTTATAGTTATTAAAACAATAAATAATGACAGTTGTTTAGATAAAAACGGAAATTTTACTACAAATATGTAAGGGAAACAAGCAAAAGACCCATTAAATGAATGATCAAACGCGGAAGTGAATTGTAACTAAGGTCGAACTTCATTATAATTCACCGCGTCGTCTACAAATGGTAACATGTTTTAATATAAAATCGTTTAGATATAACTTTATGTGAAACAGTAGGATTATAAATAAGAGATCGGTGTTGCTCATAGTTGTAATGGAAGAAAGGTTTTTGCATTTTGATTGCTGACTTTATTGTTTTGGCTGTGTAAATGATGCATCCTTGTGTTGTGGATTTATGTTCTTGATACTTTGATAAAATATTGTCTCATTTGTTTACACTTAATGTTCACTGTCTTTGTATAAATCAATGAAATTTGTTCCTGTTACAAAACCAAAAATATGCAGTGTACAAAAATTATGTAAAGTAGAACAAAATATTATTTTTATTTTATTGATTTATCTGGACTTTGTTAGTTTTTAAGTTGAAAGGAGAGTGTGTCAACATTATACATTAAGTATGATTTTTATGTAGTTTGTATAAGTTGTTTAATATCATGATTTTGCAAATTTCTTAATTCATAAATGTGTTATTTTTGAATGCTGTGATAATGTATAACTGCAAAAAAGAATGTGAATAAGTTTCGTGAATGTCAAACAATATTTTTTAATCGATAATCACAATCTATGAAATAGTGGTTTTGTAATATTTTAAACGTAGACCCATTATGGAAACAAAATAAATGCGAATGTTTTGATTTTGTTGTTTATTTATTGAAATCTTTAATTTGTTAGATTCATAATATAACAATTTTATAACAGTTTTACTCGTAATTAAATACAGAGTAATAATTCGTTGTAATACAATAAAAACAATAGGTTACAGCGGCCATGACTTGTGTAATCAAATGGAGAGTGGTACCTACTACATGAGGTCATTGCACGATTACTTCACATATGGTATATTTGTATTTTTAATTCTGACTGCCGCAATGTAACGCACATCAACATACATCACAGTTCCGTATGTAGTTTTAACTAGAACAAGTATAGAATTTATTTTTAAAAACAATTATGGAGAATATAGAATCAAAATACAAATAATATTATGTAGTAATATTTATATTGTAGAATCATTTAACAAGACAAAAATCGGTTCTAATCTATTTAAAAGATTATAAAATGGTATAAAAATACTACACACAGTATCACATATAAAATATGTAAGTACACATCTGTTCACAAACAACGGCCCTCAAAGAACACGTTTACTCAGTCAGTAGAGTGCGTTGAAACCGAAGATTCAAGGCAATTTAGGCGTTTTGTCAGTATAACACAATGTCTATTTTCCGCAACTTTATCCTCAGTTGTTTTTCATAGTCTGAGTTTACGATTCGAGGACAATGGAATAAAGCCAAACATTTTAAATTCTTGTAATATTCAGATATACAGTCTATGACCACTGGAGTAACATTTCTTATGTTGGAAAGGCTCAATCTTCGCAAGTTAAACATACTGGGACTTCCTAGGGCTTTTAGTAAACTCTCTTCAGTGAAATGTTCGTTGTTAGAAATTTGTAGTTGCTCTATTACTTTGAGATTCTTTAATGCTAGTATTGCTTCATCTCTGAGATTCTGACAGTATATTATTGATAAATCTTGCAACCTAGGACATTTTGACAGCAAAATCATACAGTTATCATCCACGCTGTCGCCTCCGTAAATATTAAACGTGACTAATATGTCCTGCTTTGATAATATCAGCTTTGTCATGTATTCTACGCTCAAGCCCTGGATTTTTTCAATTTCAATATGACATAAATACTTTAACCCAATCAAAGTGTCGCAATTAGCACGAGAAAGTCCGAATTCAGGAAGTGCTAATAATTTAAGTGATTTGAATTTATCAAATTGGAGATTTAAGTTAATATTACGCTTAAGTGTTGCTGAGTTCTTCAAACTCAGCTGCTTTAGATTTGACCATTTGACGATGTCGTTTTCGAATTCTTTTTCAATAAAGCATTTACAAAGTTCAATTGAAGTAAGATTATTACATTTATTCAACACCATTATCGATTCAGAGTAATTGCTCACATACTGTAATTTTAATTGTGAGATGCATTCGCTATGTGTGGATATAATATTAAGATTTCTTTCTCTTTCTATGACTAGTTCAGGTTTTCCGGAGTAGACCATGACGATGTTCTTCCATACGTCGACGTCTCTTACCAGTCTTCTCCATCTTTTAGAGACTATTTCGCAAACTAAGAGACAATCGACTGGTAGATATTTAAATATTGCTATTAAAACTTCATCAGGCAACATTTCAACGATGCTCCACTCTCCAATGTTGTTCCAATCCGAGTCACTAAAAGAACATTAAATTCTTTAATAAATAGTTATAATGTGAAATATAACTAACATAATTATCCGGAAGTTTAAACGACGTATTTTTTATTCGAGACAACTATCAAGGTAATCTTATGAGTACGAGTCACGATCTATATTTATTCAATCGCTGTAGGTGTATATATATCATGGAAAAGTTATTTTTTTTTCAAAAAAATTCAGTCAAATCTAGAACACCATTGTTGTAGTTGTTAGCATAAACTTATTTAAATTGTTATTCAAACTTATAAAATTATGCAAAAGTTACCTGGACATTGTTGGAAAATATATGCGACCTTTTTACTAAGATTTATCATTTTCATATAAAGTTTATGAAACAAAAACAATATGCGCACTTGGCACTTAGTATAGACAAAAGGAAAACATCACAAAATAAATACTAAAGTGCTATATATGCGAACCATGAGCGCATTAATATATTAGCTAACGCCTTAACTCTACCATGGCTGACAACATACTGTTTACATGGAAATACTTCTTTCTAATCTCGTATCTTCCAGTATAAAACTACAAATTCAACTAGTCATGTTGTTACGCTGACTATCTAGCGGGTTTATGCTATTTTAAATTTGTAATGTTATAAAATCGGTATGAAGTTGTATGAACTTAACAGTTTTGTAAACGAACATTTTTATTACTTGCCTTTATTTTAACGTGTCGGACTGATAATTGTAGTTATTATGATATTGATAAAAGTATCAATTGTTATTATATGTGCTCTTCCAATATATTTTTTTTCATTAGGGTGCAGTATAGACAACAAAATCGATTGGCCGGCCCTTTCTATAGAACTTCACTCCAAACTTTATATACCATCTCTGTTTTAGATAACGTGTATGAGCGAGATATCTAGACCTGCGCAATACGTCGTGCGGTCTTTTTACTTTTTGCCATCTGCCGCTTTATTCAGTGAGTCGGATTCCGTCGGGGCGGGTCGTCACTGCAATCTTATATAAAACTTACCTTTAATATATTTAGTTTAATTAAGAAGAAATCATCACAGGGCGACCCGATTCCTAACCCGACTGTCGTACTTCATTTACTCAGCAATCATGTTGCACTTCAAGAATATCGCTAAATCCGTGGTTCCGCCACTCAAGAATTCAGTCCAAAATGAGGCCCTCAACACAATGCTCAAAATTGTGCCGGCTGGAGTGAATGTCTGCTGCCGCACATACGCTAGCCACCAGATTCCAGACAAACTCAAAGATATTCCTACCAGTGCGAATCCTAAGTTCTTCCACATGGTAGAGTACTTTTTCCACAGGGCTTGCCAGATCGTCGAAGACAAGCTTGTTGAAGATTTGAAATCGAGAGCACCCATTGAAGACAAGAAAAAGAAAGTAGCCGGTATTCTGAAACTTATGGAACCATGTGATCATATCCTAGAGATCCAATTCCCTTTGAGACGCGACTCTGGCGATTACGAAATGATTTTGGGTTATCGCGCACAACATTCCACACACAGGACACCAACTAAAGGAGGTAGGTGCCATTTTTTGTCTTGCATTGCTTACATCACCAAACCCGACTGAACATTTATTGTTTTAATAGGTAAATTTATTTTTAGACTAAGAGACACGTGATGTTCATTGTGGACGTTGTTACGTAGGTATCTATCAGAAACGAATTACTCTTGTTAGGAATACTTGACAAGTTTGATATTAACAAAACCTTAAAAAGTGTCTCTAAACGAGTGATCACGTTAGCAGACAACAGATTGTATTATTGACAGATTAGGTATATATTCATAAATCATAATGCAACCGTTCTGTTCACCACTCAGTACTTTATGCAATGTCCGCTTGGTTACTAGTACTATATTTTAAATTTATTGTAGCTCTATAAACTGTTGCTATTATTGTCTCAATAAATTTGCACTACCTTATTAATTAACATTAAATAGTTAAAAAGATACTCTTATTTCGGTTTCTAACCTAAAAAATTTGAAAGGTTACAAAGTCAAAGCAATGCAAATTACTTACCATCATTATTTTAAGGTGTTTATTGGTATGACCTTGATTCAGAAGAATAAACGCATGTTTTGAAACTCTCGCCAAGTTTTTAAGCTTTCAATTAAAATTAATTAGGCACATTTCGATCAGTTGGATAACATTGGCATGTATTTATTTTCTCTCTTCTTCTTTTAATTCTACCTATTCGATCTTTACTGTCTTTTTATTTGAACCTAACACATCTAACTCCACATTTTGGTATTGGTCCTTCCAATTTGTCACGGTTTTTCCTTTTGTGTAAAATGATTTGTGAGCTTGGTAATGTTGCCGAGCTTTTATAAGTCTAAGTTCTCAATCCGTTTGTTTAGCTTGTGGACAGTATTTTTTAGTGTTATAGTATGTGCATTCAGCAATTTTGATTTACAATGGATTTACATTAAACAAATAAGATTCAGAATTTGATATCAGTGAATTGATAATTAGAATGTAAATCCCGTTAGACACTAGTTCATGTTGCAGTTATCGGAAAATTTTCCACAACTATACTCTCAGAATCATCCTTAAGCGTCCTAATGAAGTTGTTATCTAAAAGTAAAGATGTAAAATTATACCGAGTTTTGCGTTCCTACAAAAGAAGTTTAGCCTCATTATTGTGTGTAAATTTCAATCTCAAGAATCAAGATAAGCCTGTCGTACGACAAAAACGATTAACAAAAATGTTATAAAAATAAGTTAGACGAATAATTCTATGGTTAGACGTATGAAATTTAAGTATTCAGAAAATGAACTTAATAAACTGTTCTAAAATGCAAATGTAAAAATTATGACAACTACATTACAATTATGTTATATGCTTAGACCCTTTTGCCTTGAAACTATACGATATCAAAATTACGGGAAAACGGTATATAAAACATCCATAATAAATCATAAAATGTATAAAACATTCAGTACAAGGAAATATCGAGCCAGTAAGTTGAGATACGAAATATCATAGGAACAAAGGGGAATCTAGTTCATAACATTTTATTTTATTCGATGTGAAAACAAATGCAGATGAAATAGTAAAAAAACTGCCCAACTATGGCTAACTGATGGAATTATTCCATGGGTTAAGGCCACAAGATAGGCTTTTATAACTGAAAACTTTCACTGAAACCTTCACTCCCATTCTTTCGCTGAGGAGTAGGTAGCTGGCATTGAATCATGTTTAGACACATCACTTACATTATTACTAAACGGATTCTTACTACGATTATTTTTTCCCGTGATCACGGCGCTTGAAACAGTGCTGAAATATCTCAATTAAAAATAATCGTGGTAAGAACCCATTTAGTAATAATGTAAGTGATGTAGATAACCGCGAGTGTTTAAAGAAATTTATATTTAGACACACCTTGTATTTGATTCATTGTTAGAGTAAACATCAATCGTGTGATATATCTATTTGAATAAGCAACAGCAATAATATTATTTATAGACAATAATAATATCGCTAATTTGCTCTTATGGATTCAGAGATTACTTGATACGACAAGCACCTTTCCCTCATTCATCCACCTACTCAGGAACAAAATCTTTGAATATCTCATCAATCACACGTTGTCAAGTGATGTCATGTTGCTTTGTTTAAAAAATGAAAACGTGGGCAAATTGAAAACAAGATAAAAAGAATAGATTTCCAGCGAGCTGGTAACGGGAGGCGTGGTCGTGACGTACATTGTTTGCTTTCCTATATATCACGTCACAAGATTACGCAATCCTCAAATAAGTAGTCATAAATAAAAATATTATAAATCCCAAGATATGGAAGGCTATTCGGTATTACCGGTATTAAGCATATTTGGGGGAAATTATGAATTAAAATCATAATTTGTAATGTTTATTGTTTAATATATAATTGAGTTTTTCGGCTAGAAAAGCGAATTTTCTTCTTAGGCACGATAGAACTTCTTTATTGCTAAAGTTTTCATCACTCATGGACCCGTCTTCGCTAGAGATTATAGTCCATTTCTTGTTCCATTGCTATCGCTAATATTTATCTTTTTATTCTTGAAATATTCCGTATAACAACAAATAAATACTAATCGAACTCTAATTCTCAAACTATTTCCTAATGCTTTTCGAGACGCGCCTCCTTCTAATTTTATACCTGTTTGAAAGCATGCCAGTAAAAAGCCATCACTGTACTACAATAACGTCTAAAATTATATCCTTTAGGTACGTTACATATTCGTCTGAATATTATTCATGTTAGACATGGGTACGTAGTGTTACTGTCACATGATAGTGCGGAAGTTTCGTGGGCAGTAACAGCAATCCTCACGAGTTCATTTGTGTGTATAAGTCCTACGCCTTACGTGCTAAAAATATCCTCAAATATTCTGAGATACCTCAACAATGTTGAATCCTTCTCATTTAAGCAGTTGAAAGTATTCTGAATTTAGTTACTACCCATAACTTGCCTACATATTTTATGTTTAGAGTATTTACATAACTTATCACCACTTCGTTTTATCGGCCTGTTGTGCATATTTTTGTTAACGAACTGCAAAACAAGATTATTTCATCACCCTTATCTTGTAGTTTACATAACCCCCAACTGTTGCACGAAAATAAACATAAAAAGAGTTATCACTAGGCGTGTCACTGCCAGTAATATATGTAGGTACTTTCAGTGTGATTAATGACATTTATCAACTACTTATGCTTAAAACTTTTTAGGGCAACAATTATTTTCTAGTGATAGAGATGTTTGATAAAAACTTGTTTTCTCTATTCAATATCAGAAACTAAAAATTAAACAATTGACTAAATATTTAACATTACTATTAAATTGTATTTATTGTTTCAATAACGTGTAATATTCGTGTGTACATGCTTTGCCACTAGATCTTCGTCCATTACCTCAATTTGATTTCAATATTATCTTCCATAATAAGTTATTTATATTATCCTGTTCCATGATATAGATGATAAAAGAAAGTTCTCGCTCCATAAAAATTCCTTTTCTATTTGTAATCCTGTTGTATGACATCATCTTCGTATGACACGTTCTATATTTAGTACCTATCTCTCCAAAAGGATCTGTACTTCGGCATAGCAATATTAAAGCTGTTCTTTTTTCTTTTATTTCCATTTTTGAAGATTGAATTATAATATTTTATATTATTTCAGGTATTCGATTCTCAACGGATGTAACCAGAGACGAAGTAAAGGCTTTGTCTGCTTTGATGACATTCAAGTGTGCGTGCGTAGACGTACCCTTCGGAGGAGCTAAGGCTGGTATCAAGATCAACCCTAAGGAATACTCAGAACATGAACTTGAGAAGATCACTCGTCGTTTCACCCTTGAACTTGCCAAGAAAGGATTCATCGGTAAGTAATTTTTAATCAGCCATACATAATATTCAATATAATTATTTGTGTTTTTGATCTTATCAAATTCTCTTAGTGATCAATCAAACAGCATACATAAACAGGCATACGCTGCAATTTTTTCCACATTTTCACATTTTATAATAAATCATCTTTGATAAGGCACTGATTGGTACAATTTGTGTCACAATTTTAAAGCTCACTCGATGAAGCTTCACCAGACCTAGATTCATCGATTGCACCACTATTGTTTGTGAATACCTTTACTGTAACTTTCCAATTTCACGATCTATTTCACTGAACCACAAAAGCACTTTTCAAACAAATATTAAGTAACGTTTAATGTTAACGACCATGTCACGGTTCGTTTTGTTTTCACTAACAGTTTTCAGAATAAATATTACCTAGTTAGGTGGTAATTGAGCGATCTCGTTTTGACCTTACACTATTGACAGACATAATGAATATTTACATAGGTCGCTGACCGTCACGAGGAAATTGTATCTAAGTGTTGTAAATTACAAGACAACAAGTCTAGGACGGTGCGTTCGTCATTCGCAGCTTCAAAAAATAACTCATAAATAACTCGCGCGACCTATTTCGTAACGTCCGGTTTTCTTTTTTGTATTAGATAAGGTTTTGTTTTCGTTTACCTGTAGGTATTATTTATAATAACAAAATCCGTTTGATTGCAAGGATAAGATAAGTTTTAACACCTTTTTATTATTTTGTCGCCATGTGATAATATTTTAATTTAGGCAGTCGTCAAAAACATGGGTCGTTCTAATCAAAGAGAGGACAAAGTAATTATTCACAATAATGTTTTGTTTGACTACGTGTGTGTTATACGTCATCCATATAAAATTAAATGTATCTATACAGCATATTATGCAATAACAGTCGTGACTCGCACATACAGATACGCCCATATTTGAGATGATCTCAGGAAAACGTTTACAGTATATTTCAAGATTGGATCGAATATTCAAATATGCATAATATGTGTAATGATGATGATCAATGCAATAATTTAGACTAATTTACTGAAAACATTTTTAATGCGTCCTCTACGAAACTTTAATTACGTTTTTAAATTATATTCCGCTCTTTTATAGGACTAAGCGATTTACGCAGAAGATACCCTATCACTAATACAAATTAATTTTTAAAGCATCGGCTCTGCTTTATTTCTTTTTAATCTAATGCCCGATAACTTTTGTTGATTTGTTCGATTTGCTATGACCGTAACGACCGCGCAAAAACGTGAGTGATATCGGTGCTACAGATAACGTTGATTTGTTTTTTTTGTTTATGCCATTCATCTGAATCGCAAGCGATATCGAAATTGAATAACAATCGCAACGTAACGATAAACTCTCGCAAACATCGCGTAGCAACTGATAGCGTTAAAATCTGTCCTTGAATTTGTCAGGGTGAAAATATATCGGCTATAATCTAAAAATACTTTTCGTCACTAAGTCGGATTATTCTGGCTATAAAACTGCATTACTGATATTAATATACTATTTCGAAAGGTCAGTTTTCGTAATGTAATAAAATTGAAACTAAGGATTTATGAATAAAATAGGTAATTAGCCATTAAATGCAGAAATATTTTAAATCCTTGCAATGAATAAGACTTTTTGTATATTTTAACCACACCGTGTACTCTTCGGTATAATTATTAGGTACCTACTTATCTAAAACCAGTTCTTGATAACGCGTTTTTGTTTAACAATTGTTCAATGTCTTCAAATCAAATTCAATTGTAGGTTAACAACTTGATTTTAGATACCTAACCTAGCCTAATAACCTAGGTATACACCTATGTAGAATTTGCCGTCAAAACCAATTCGATTTGAACACAGTTACGCAACAAATACAGAACACAGTACTTCTGAACGTAGATACCCGAGCAAAGCTGGTTTCAAATTAAAATGAAATTTATTTCTACAAATCCACACTTTTATCAAAGGGCCCGGTGTTGATGTACCCGCTCCCGACATGGGTACTGGTGAACGAGAGATGTCATGGATCGCCGATACTTACGCGAAGACCGTCGGTTTCCAGGACATTAATGCTCACGCCTGCGTGACAGGAAAACCCATCAACCAGGTAAATAAAAAAAATGATTTTCTTCAGTTTTTCCAGTAGTGGTTCAACGATTTTAGATAATGAATAATTAGGAATGATGAATCTAAAAGGGAAATTAGATATTCAGCTTACTAATGTCAGACCAACAAAATTTCGAAAAAAAATCTCAATTCTCCTCTGCTACATCGATCACTTTGTCAATCAACACATTATTTACAATGTAACAGTTTCAACTGTAATCACATTAGTGGTTCGTAGTTTGCCAAGATGTAGGTACATTGCAATGACATTATCTACAGCCAAAATGTTTTTAGGGTGGTATCCACGGCAGAGTTTCGGCCACCGGTAGAGGTGTTTTCCACGGTTTAGAAAACTTCATCAATGAAGCCAATTACATGAGCATGATTGGTAAGTACTTATTCTTTTCAGGAAATGATAATTACAACATGTTTTAACTGTTGGCTCACATATATCTATTTTTCGACCGTGATCTAAAAACAGCAAGCTAGTAAGATGACTCTTAACTATAATATGAGATCAATATGTTGTGCCAACGATTACAAGATGAGCGCTAGTATCCTCATTTCTTTAAAGATGATGCTAACTATGAAGAAATATTTTATAATTTCAATTACTTCATACTTCAATGTTACATTGTCCTATTCAGTCATCCAACGAACCACCAATTTTCGATTTGTAGGTACACCTTGTTTTAGTATATTCGACAGGAAACACGACCTTAATCGTCAACAATATCCGAAACTGTCGCAGGTAGATTAAAATTAATGAGCACTGTCGATTCTACGTAACGAGGGACCTGTTATAAAGAGATACAGATGTCGATGTTTATCCGGTCAAAATTCTTACTACGTAAATATTTGTTTGCACAGACGATAACAAAGCGATTTATGATGACGCATATCATAGAAGTTTGTTCTCATAATTCTCACTTCATATTATTGACTATGTTATTTGCATTGAAGATTTATTTTCGTTTTAGCTGTTGCATAATGTTAGTTTCACCTGAAGATATTACCTATGAATTATTTTGTAGCTTAAAAAAATCTTGTATTGTTCGCGCTTGCTGACACACGCCTACGTCATGCGCATAACATTAATCTTGAAGCCATACTTCGTAATAGGTACTAATTATTGTTGGTACAGTTTAGATTTAGGTTAAAAATAAAAAATCTTTAGTATTCCGTTCGGCAACCATAATTTGGTATCTGATCAGTATTCAGAAATGTTTTGTGGCACTAGGCAATGACTGTTCCAAATTCCAATAGACATTAGAGTGAATTAAAAGGTGTGGCTGCAATTTTAGCTTTTAAGATATTAGCTAGACGGTATGAAATCGCGAAAATTTTTTTGAAAATGAATAGTTACTTGTGTAACTACTTTTGCTTATTTTTGCACTAAAACTGTGGTTAGATTGCTTATATGAAACCGACTTCAAGGAACATCTTTAGTAGGTGGATTTAACCTCCATTTATGTATGTAATAATCTAGGTTCCATCTGCACCTATATGAAACCGGCGCGGTCATCCACGGTCCGATTTAAGAATTCTTTTTTGGCGTTTAGCATCCGGCTATGAGATAAAATCCAACCAACTCCGGGTGTTTCCCAAGCGTAATTGTGCTTCTTCAAACAAGACTTGAGTATAGTCTTAAAAATCAGTTAGTACCTAAAGAGTTTACATGCTTCATGTGGTCCTCTGTAATTGAAGGTGCGCAGGTGTCTAATATGTGGTGTATTTTTAATTTGTCTTATGTATGTGATACCTTTGTTAAGGATTCAAATAAATAAATAAAAGTATCTAAGTCGCATTCCCTGAAATTGGCGAGGTCCATGACGGTGACATGAGTATCTCGACGGCAAAATAAACAAAAATACACCCACCCTTTTTTCAATTGATCAACGAAGATTTTGTATAGGTACAACTCCCGGATGGGGCGGTAAGACGTTCATCGTCCAAGGTTTCGGTAACGTGGGTCTCCACACTTGCCGGTACCTCGTCCGCGCGGGGGCCACTTGCATCGGTATTATTGAACACGACGGTTCTATTTACAACCCTGAAGGCATCAACCCTAAGGTCAGTATTAGTATGAAAAAGATTTAAGGTTTATTTTTCGCGGTTTTTGTTAATCATTTATGATTAGTGAGGTAATGTTTTTCATCAAATTTATTTTTCTTTTTAAGTAGGTAGATATAGTTCTCCGGTTTGGAGTTTTCAATTAATATGTTGTTGTTGTAAAGAGTTCCAATATACTAACAATATACCTAGATACTGAACACATTTTTTACACAGTAGAAGTCGTTGACACTTATTTTTAAATTCTCGGTAAAACCATGAAAGTGAAGAACAAAAAATACAACCTTGTGTTTACCAGCCATTTGTGTCTTGACAAAAAAAATAATTGTGTTATTTATTACATCAAGATGATAGTTTAAGTAGATACTCTGATTACGTAGAAATTACAGAACTATTAGTAGAGGAGGCGACGATGCTAAATGGGGATTTACTCGAGCGTTGAAGAGACCTATTGGGATGCAAAGCTTAGATGATAAGAAGAAAAAAATGTTATATGACATATACCTTTACATCGGTGGGGAAAGGGGCTATAGATTTTTAAATATGTAAAAAAAAACTGTTGCATGGACATCCTCGAGCGCGTCAGATATTGATAGCATAAATTCCCTACGTATTTTTAATAACGTACGTATGTTAATCTGATCGTTTGCGTGATGCGGGTGGTTGTATTTAAAGGTTGAAAATGAAAAAAAAATAAAAATTATCGAGCGCGTCAGATTTTCTAAGGGAGTGTTAAGTACACCAAAAAAAAGCTCTCATTCACTAATCTGACGATTTCGATGGGACGCAAACTCGCGGTCATTTTCATAATGTGCAAAAAAAAATCGCCATTTTGAAATACTCAAGCGCGTCAGATTAAGATATATATGGTTCATCTTTATGTTCTAAACGTACTGTCTCATAATCTGACGATTATCTAGAGGGATTCGTCTGATCTGATAAAAAAAATTTGAAAAACGGTTCACTTTAAAGCCATCCATGCAACTTCCCGCTAATTCCATTCCTGAGTTCAAAGAAATAATATTTCTATGCATTTGAGCTCTCCCAGCTCGAAAGTCTGATAGAAGTTGCATAGAACACTATTTTTGGAATTTTCAAACTGCAATAACTTTCGAATGGATCAACCAATTTTAACGCGGTTGGCACCATTCGACGCAGTTTTATCATCCTCATAAGTAATTTTGATCGACTCACAAATTTCGGAGATAAATTTCGGAATCCCGAAAAACACTTTTCGGGTTTCTATCGTTCACGATATCTCTCGAACGAACAGCTTGAAAGCGATCGACGTGGTTTTTCAAGATCAAAGGTGGATTAGTTTTTGAAGTTAATCGATAAAGTCGGTTAAAAGTTATTCCAAAAAACTAGTTACAAAAAAAAAATCTTATTTTTTAAATCATTGAACTTAGTTAATTAAAAAGCTCAGGAAATAGCATGCAAATAAATAAGTGTATGCTTTTTAATGTTTCTACCGTAAATTTAATTGTTTTTTGTAAAGTACTTTCACCACAAATTCACATTTCAAATTAATATCACTCATATTAAATACTTGAATCACACAAATCTTATTAAAATAGCAAAAAAAGCCAAAACGTTGGAATTACGTTGTAAACAATATGCCACGAACGAGTCTTTATGATCAGCTGTGATAGCGTCATGGCAACAGAAACCAGAGTGGTGACGGAGTGAGAGTCATAGATAGAGAAAGAGTGAGAGAGGAATAGAAACGCGGAGATGGAAATGTAGCCATCACGCAGCTGCACGCATTTAACTTTATCGACGAACTAGCTGGCCCACACAATTTCGTCTGCGTCACATTAGGAAATTTTCTCACCGTTTAAACCTTCCCTGGACTTCTACGAATATTTCAAGATTAAAATAAGCTAAATCGGTTCAGTCGTTCTCGAGTTTTAGCGAGACTAACGAACAGCAATTCATTTTTATATATATAAGATTTTTGTTATTTCGGCTTGCGGAAATCGTCAGATTATATATTTTTTTTATTCTTGAATTATTTCCTTCAAAATAAAAAAAAATTTAGCTACGCTCGAGAATGTCGAGATGACGTTTTTTTTTACAACTTTGTTGCCCTCTCCTTTTTTTACGTCACTCTCAAATTGTCAGATTATTGGAATATACACTTTTTAGGATGTAATTAACTCACCCTACCTTAATCTGACGCGCTCGAGAATTTCTGATCGTCAATTTTTTTTTACTAATCTGATCCTGTATCCTTCACGGGCGGCCTTAGATATGGGCCTCATATTTTGTGGAGGTACTTAACCGGGTACAAGGTACCCCCTGTATATTAATCTGCCGCGCTGTAGTAAATCCCGGAATCCCCGCTTGGGCTCCTCTACTATATAATTTAGCAACTGTTTGTTTTTTCTTAACTTGATTTTTTATATTGGTTCGTAAATTTAAAGTCTGTTTTAGAAATTCTATTAGAATAGCAAACATATAATTATAAATGAGAAGAGTCGATTCAAATTACATTGTGATGTTCATCTTGGTTCAAATCTTGTGACTAATTCGTTTTTGTCCATACAATTATATCATTCACATTATTATCTAATTACCAATTCAGATCAGATACACCTGTGTTTCACGTGAATGGTTAGCCGGCATTAATTATACAGTCATGCAAAGACCAGCTGATCAATATAAACGTTAAAAATATTATTAAATCTGAAGATGGGAAATTAAAAAAAAAATATATATATATATAAAGTTTATAAATAATATATTATGACAAAGACATCTACTATCTAAGTTCATACAATGGTTTTCATATATAATTTAAATAAACCTAAAATATTGATATGTCAATAAACTAAATGCATAAATTTTTGCGATCCAAATTTGATTTATCTTTAAAATTTAGCCAGACTGGTAATTATTACTAATTCATTAATCATGTCAAAAATCAAATGCATGTAATAAATGTAGATATACGAATAGTACCCGGACATTATCGGCATTGACAAGTTTTTCATAATCTAATTAAGGATAAGTATTACTAAAATCCTAGTCTTTGTGTGGGCAGATGACTGAACAAAGATAAACAAGTCAACTGGTAGATATTTCTGTGACATTAGACAATCGCTTTTTTCCAAGTTTTATGATGCTGTTATCAGAAAATTATCGCTCTGAGCAATAATTAGACCGTTTATATCTCTTACCTACAAATTACGTTGATAAGAAAGTAGGTAGGTAAATTAATTCCGATAAAAAAATAACAAAATCACCTCATCACTATAACGTCATCAAAAGATACAAGATTCAAATTGCTTAACAAACAATTTGGTAACTATATTAGTTCAGAGTTTTTAGATTAGGATTTTTTTTAAATTAAACGATAACAGAACTGTTTTAATCCCCACTTTGGTTTGATTGATTGAAAATCCAAAGTGTACTTTTATAAAAATTATAAAACAGTTTCTATGATTATTATTGGCTTCTTTACAATGCGAAAATTGTCTATCCAAATTTTATATTCTTTAAAGAAAAACTTACTGACTGGAGTCGGTCTGGACTACTTACATTCTTCGTATTCACACTTCAAATCATCCTCGCAAACTTGTATTTACAACATTAATGGGAAAATAAATCTTTTTAGGCCTTGGAGGACTACAGAATCGAGAACGGAACGATTGTCGGTTTCCCCGGCGCCAAGGCGTACGAAGGAGAGAACATGTTGTATGAGAAATGTGACATCCTGGTGCCCGCCGCCATCGAACAAGTCATCCACAAAGAAAACGCACACAAGATCCAAGCTAAGGTAACATTGACAACAAAATATTATTTTCAGTGATATTACAAGTACTAATTGGCACTTTTCTTTTCACAATGTGCCTATAACAAATTACTTCAAATTTATTATGGCACTGGGGTTCGGCCATCATGTTAAAATGAAACTGTTGGGAACCTAAAATAACAATTATAATGATTAATGGCGAAATTGTAGTAGCTGAACGAGATTACAATATCAATTTAAGTTTATACTCTCTATCAACATACATATCAACAGATACATATCAACTTTCAATACTGAATACTATTATTATCTTATTCTCCATCATATTTAATGATTTGTATAATATAATAATAGACACTTTTTACTAAGATAAATAAATCTTTAGAAAATAATGATCTGAAGATTTTGCTTCAATGAAATCACTTTTAGATGTTAGATAATTTTATGAGTCCATAAAATCGTATAATCTGAGTGATCGTCAAATTTATTACCTATAAAAATAGAACAACACAATTTATACAACGAAGAATATTATTTTCTTTCAATACCTACTACTGAAGAGATTATGTTGAATTACAAAATTGCAAAAATGAAAACGACCGAAATCCATTGAAATCATGTTCAGTTAAAAATTCACATTCCTAAACATTGATCCAAAAGTACTTGTTCGATCTTAAAAAAAATAGGACCCACGACGACCGTCACCTTTCATCTGACACTAGTATCATTGAAATCGGCCCACCCAAACCAAAGGTATAAAGGAGCAAACATACAAAAAACAAACGAATTTATAACCTCATCCTTTTTGGAAATCGGTCAAAAGTGTATGTTTATGAAACTATGCGGTCTTCGAAATACCAAAATACTAGATTTTTTATTATATCTTAGCTTTAGTGTACAGTGTTTTTTTAGGTGCAGATAACAAACCTAATAACTTGTTTTTTATCGTTAGATCATAGCTGAAGCCGCCAACGGTCCCACGACCCCGGCCGCCGACAAGATCCTCATCGACCGCAACATCCTCGTGATCCCCGACCTGTACATCAACGCGGGCGGTGTCACCGTCTCCTTCTTCGAGTGGCTCAAGAACCTCAACCACGTCTCCTACGGACGACTCACCTTCAAATACGAGAGGGAATCTAACCACCATCTCTTGGGTATGAACTGTTATTTTAGTTCGCGAATAGCCAGTTCTACTCTACTGAAGGTACTAAAGGTGCACTACCATAGCATGTGCTGAGTAGAAGCGTTATGCTACACGGTACTGTGTTTTGCTTTATATTTTATACCTTGTTTTTTGTTGTTATTCTGTACTGTGTAAACATTAAACGTTTTTTCTTATTCTTCTTCTAAAGTTCACGAAAAGTCAAATTTGCTTAATTCAATTCTAATTTACCATGTCTAAATTTTACTTAGCCAAAAAGTACGAGTGTCCTATGTTCAGTAAAAAATACATAGAATACCATTTCTATACTTTATACTTTCTTACAATATTATACCTTTATAAACCTATTTATATTCTTAGAACACCCTGTATAATTGTTAAAAACCTTAAATATCACAAAATATGTTTGTTTTGTTAACAGAATCCGTCCAAGAGTCCCTGGAGCGTCGCTTCGGTCGCGTGGGAGGTCGCATCCCGGTGACTCCGTCCGAATCCTTCCAGAAGAGAATCTCCGGCGCCTCCGAGAAGGACATCGTCCACTCCGGGCTCGACTACACCATGGAGAGATCCGCCAGGGTAAACACTGCTATACAAACCTTATATGGAAATAGTAGTCCGGTCAAATTAGACTAAAAAATAGGGGTAAGGTTACAATAATTCGCACTAGGCTGAATTTTGGTAGGATTGTTCAATACACTATTATAAAGGAAATGTGAAAAGTCCTCATCGATCCGGCACGTGCAAAAAAATTTACTCGGGGTCTAAGGTCCCAAAAACGGGTTTTTCGCGTTTTTCAGCAAAATGGTAAGTTTTATCATAAAATTAGCTCAGACAAAAATGAAGATCAGATAATTATCAATAAAAAATGTCTAAATACTTTTTTCCCTAAGAGCCACCGTTTTTGAGATATAACGATTCAAAAAGTTGAAAGATATCATCATTTTGATAGATCTGGATCGGCACATAAACTTTTGCCTGAAAATCTTTTGCTGAAAAAGCTTCTCTTACTCGTGGCATGAGTTCTTCTAGTAAAACGGAATCTTTTGGAGTAACAATTTGAATAATACCCATTATGTGGAGCGTATTATTACCGTCTAGCGTATTTACATTAATATCAGAATTGTCTACAACGTATTGAATAAGTGTGCTACTTTCTGGTCGTAGGACATGAGGAGGACGAGGAGGACGAGGAAAAACTGCAGCTGCTTCGTACCTTATTGTATCATTATAAGATATATAATATTTCCTCCATTGCCAGATTCGTAGATTCATCTTACGGTCGACCGACTTTAACCCCAGTTTTAGGTCTTAAGAAGGAATTTAAGCAGTCATAATGATACTTAGCCTCAGCAGCAACTAAATCGTATTCGTATTCTACTCGAGAAAGAACAGTTTTAAACACGTGTTTTCACTCCAGAATAATTCGTAAGTTCGAATTATTCGCACACCCCTAGTATTAAGATATTTTTTATTGATAATTATCTGATCTACAATTTTTGTCTGAGCTAATTTTATGATAAAACTTACCATTTTGCTGAAAATCGCGAAAAACCCGTTTTTGGGACCTTTGACCCCGAGTAACTTTTTTTGCACGTGCCGGATCGATGAGGACTTTTCACATTTCCTTTATAATAGTATATTGAACAATCCTACCAAAATTCAGCCAAGTGCGAATTATTGTAACCTTGGATGTCTAAATTGACCGGACTATAGGCAGCATAATTACTAAAATAAAGTTGCTTAAAAAAAAGTATGCAACGGATTTTGAACCGGTTTTTCTAAGTATATAGATCGATCAAGAAAAACGCTAGTGTATAATAGAAGCATAATATAGTAGGAATACATCCAAATACGTCATTGACGACAAGCCTTTAAATATTCCTTTGCGACGCAGACGAAGTGAAAGACAAATTAAACGAATAATTAATTAATATAAAATAGAACAGTTGTAAAGAAAAGTACAAGTTGAAAATGAGTAAAAATTGTTGATCAAACTGTACTCACTAATACAACAAAAAATACAAAATAGTTTATTAACAGAATTTTACAGACAACTGATACATCTTTAACAATGGTATCACTGTGGAATAAAAAATCAATTGACAGATTAATTAAGTACATTAAAATCCTTCCATTTTAATCAATGTACAAAATAAATTAATGTCTACCAATAATTTCTTGGTTTCAGTTACATATTATAATATACTGATGACTGACTGAATGACATTGAACACAATTTTCAATGGGAGTTTCCTTTAATTTTCATATTTGTCTTGTTGCGATAACGTATCATTGTAGGTAAACATAATATTATAATTATTGTGACATCATACCACATGCAATGATAATATTTAAAATGTTTGAACATCATCTATTTTTGTTCGTGTAACAATATATACTTTTATGTATTGCACCAACATGTCCCAATGTTTAGTTTCTTCTGCACCGTAAAAAACTAAGCATACCCCTGTATCGGTTTGGGTATTAATGCTAGAATGTGGCAGTAGCCGAAATTGATTCGATCTGAGTTTAAAAGGAATTGATGACAATCAAAAAAATAAATTAAAAAAAGTACATATAAATAAAGATTGTTTGGTGTTCCTAACTTGAAACTATAATGTTTTAATTTTGTTGCAGGCCATCATGAAGACAGCGATGAGGTTCAACCTCGGTTTGGATCTGAGGACGGCTGCGTACGCCAACTCCATCGAGAAGATATTCACAACATACGCCGACGCCGGGTTGGCCTTCTAAAATATCTCTCCCTAGCAGAGGCGAGGATTCAACTTTTGACAAAGGGAATCCGCCACACAAATCGTCCCCTATTACAGTATTTTCGTAACGTGTTATTTCCTATCAGTAAGGAAAGTCGACAGGAATCGAGTTGTATAGAATCTTCGTCACTGCACCCTAGTTTATAATTATTGTATTCGCAAAGTATTCTCTGAAGTTTTCGCGAGTAGACACTAAAAACGTTTACTATTTAACTTCGCGTTTGTCTTTTTTATAATTTTCAATGTTTAGTTTGATCCGTGATCCCAGCGCGAAGTTAAACTGTAATTTTTTATGATATTGTCTGCATTTAATAAACTTCACTTTAGTCTCTATGCACATGAGCGTGAATATTAAGACATTGTAATCACAGTATTTTTATTTTGTTGAAATTATTGCTTTTACTTGAATTTAAGCGAATCATTGTTTATGTGAAAATATAATTTTCCTTGTATCATCTTTTAAATTTTTGAATAAATCGTTTTAATGTTATTCATAGGAATTGTTTTATTTGGTCGAGCCCACACTCCACAACGTCTAATATCTCTAGCAATATCAGCTTAGGACGAATGATTTCTAAAGCATTTCTCGGAATAGTGACATGAATGATGATGATCCTTCCATGAAAAATTAACTCTCCATATGGTTGAAACTCAGGTACTTATCTATTACTTCTCCTTATAATTGGACACGTCTTAATGTTTTATTTTTTGAAAAAGGATAAGTCATAGCGCTCTGGGAATACCGAAGAGGGGACCTCATTCCATAACCGGATGGTGCGTGGCAAAAAAGTGTTCCTGAAACGAACCCTGGATGACCGCGGTGGTTCCATATAGTAGGGATGAACTCCATCTCGACGCCGAGTGGTACAATGATAGAAGGGAGATGTTGGAATCATCTCTAATAATTCCCCGTGGAACAACCGGTACCTATAAGATGCAAAGAGACCCGAAGTCTCTTCACAGACCCAAAGGTTCCAGGTGGTCCGTGAGCCTGGGACCGTCAACGATACGAACAGCTCTGTCCTGCATGGAGTCATGTGGATGCAACTGGTATTTGAGAGCATCAGTCCAGAGGTGGGAGCAATAAAAAAAAAATTTTAACCGATCCAAAAAAAAAAAAATGCTATGTTGTATTTCGACAGGTCATTCACCTCATGACAGATTGTCCAAAGTTACAGATCCACCCTGTATAATACAGGCGGATTTTTTCGTATTTTAGCTGGTTCGATTATCGGGTATGACTAATTTCAATTCAATTCGATCAATTTCAATCCTTTTCGTAAATGTTTTCTTTGAGTGAAATTTGCTATTTCCATTTAGACTAGGTAATATCCCTAGAATTCGCGAAGTGAACTAAAATTTAATAAATTAAATAGTGTACACCATAGATTATATATAATTTTTAAAACAATTTTTGAACGCACCCAATTACGTGGTGTTGTAGAAACTTTGTGGCAAATTGTCATTTGTCAATCGATGCGGTAGCAAAAATCTAATTATTTTTTGCTCCAGTAGACAAACATTTTTAAAAATGTTTACAATTCCAGTTTTGTTCACAATATTAGTTACAATAATAAATGGTGTATTTTCGAAAAGTGTCGAACTAACATTTGAACTTCCTGATAGTGCCGAAGAATGTTTTTATCAAACCATAGAGAAGGATACGGCAGCTTCACTGGAATATCAAGTTTGTACTAAATTTTACTGTTTATTCGTAAAATTAGTTTGAATATAAAGTAGTTTCATAAGAATTAGTCAGATTTAGGATATTTTGATACTTCAAAAATACATTATAACCTTAACAACGATGTCAACAAAAATTGTTATTCCCATTTGCTTCACAGGTCATTTCTGGTGGGCAATATGACGTAAGTGTAAAAATAGAAGCCCCTAACAGACAAATTATATATCAACAAGAGAAGAGGCAATATGATTCACATCAATTTACTGCTCCGGCTTCAGGTACATCTATGTTTTATCATAACCTTTAATTTTGCTTTTTTGTTAGTGTAAATGGCTTTTATAATAAAATTACAAAAACTAACTCTAATAGTCTTCCTGTATTGTTATAATACCCATGTATAGTTTTCTATTAAATGGAAATTCACAAAAAATACTATTCAAATGTGAAATCCCAAATCAAAACAGATTTTTTTACAGGTATCTGAAGTTATAGACAGTTAGACATAAGTTTTAGATATAATTCATGTAAACTGCATAGTTAACTTAGACAACAATATTATTTAGCTCAGATGTCAATTCTCTTGATAACCTCCATTCATAAAATTCATTGAAGAGATAAAAACATGTTATTGTTTCTAGGTGAATATAAAATTTGCTTTAGCAATGAGTTCAGCACATTTTCCCATAAACTTGTCTATATGGAACTGAATGTTGGACCTGAACAGGCCCTACCTGGAGTAGGGGACCATGCTACTGTTCTTACACAGGTAACAATACTTTTTTAAACTCAATTCACACTAATTTGAACTAAGTTTTTATTAGCGTAATAGTTGAGACAGTCTTAAGAATTAGTTAATGGATATAATATGTATTAATTTTTATTTTAGTTGGAGACCTCTGCAGAAGAAATTCATTCTGCATTAAATAGAATAATCGATCATCAAACTCATCACAGATTAAGAGAGGCACAAGGACGGAAAAGGGCTGAAGATCTCAACGAAAGAGTGTTTTGGTGGTCAATGTGTGAAACCTTTGCTATTATTGTTGTTGCATTTGGACAAATTATGATATTAAAGAATTTCTTCAGTGACAAACCTACATTATATAATCGAATGTAAATACAATTAAATAGTTAATTTATTAAAATAAATCTTCTGTTTATATGAGTTTTATTTATTTAACATATTTTAGGACACTTTTATGGTTTGATTATACAATTGTGTAAATACAGTTTATTTGTTACTATCATATCACAAATATTTTTGTATCAAATTTAGTAAGACAAACTACTTTATCCATTAACCTTGGCTTATAATAATTATTAACTTCATTCTGGTTACCATACTAACAATAGGAGGTTACATATAGTTAATAATCCAACTCTCTGATAACACCATTAATATTACACAGTAGTCATTCATTCAAGTATGTTGCAGAGTAATTTTAAGATTTGATTTAGAAAAGAACTAATAAAGCAAAGACACCATTAATTAATGCACAAGGATAAGCAATTAATGGCCTTTGTTCAGCATCTCCTGACATAGTTACAAATAGTCTACTTGCCGACAGTGCAGACCATATTACAGCCACACCTGATATACTAAGGCCAATTGTGCCTTCTAAAGAGATGAATATTCCTAAACCTGCCAGGACAACCATGGGTAACATACAATAACCCAATACACTGGCAACACTGAGAATGGTGAAGACACCTTCAGTCCGACTCATCAATGAGAGTAAAAAGTACATAAGAATAACAGACATCATTGATAATCCATAAACAAAACCAAAGTGTGCCTTGTTTCCTGACAGGAAGAGGCACACTGCTAATGCTAAACAGAACGCTATAGGGCCAGCTATATCTGTATCTCTAAGTAAGAAAGTGGCGTCATCTGCTTTAGATTGTCCATGGAAGGGATTGAGAACAGCTAATGTTTTCTCGAGGATTCTATCCGGATATATTTCTAGTTCATCCAATAATGGTGGTTCATCAAATTCATTTGTTTCACCCGGTGCTTCTCCTGGTATAGGTGCTGGAGTGAAATAGTTTGGATTGTAGTATTGGTTGTTGTTTGCCGGCATTGTGCCTTGTGTTTGATCAAAGGAGTAGTTTTGTTGATCCGTGGGAAAACTTTGAAAGTCTGAAAATTAATAATGTTACACAATTTATACTTTGGTTTTAGTTTTCCTTAGTCATAAATTCTTGTTTTAAAATTGGAAATGGTAATATGTATGTATAAATCATGTCTATTCAATTTCTTTTTAAGATTTTTCAATATTTATGAATAAAATATAATAAAAATAATAAAGCTCAGCTTAACAAAGCTCAACTCACCCAAAGTCTGTGCAGCATCTCCAAAATTATTTGATGTATCAAAAGAATAACTCTGGTTGTTGCTTTGAGTTTGCCAAGCATATTCGTTAGGGTTATTAAAGTTCGCCATGATGGAATCAATAACTGCGCTTAAGTCTAACACTCTTTTCCTTATTTTTTTTTAAATAAAATGATTTTAAGAACTCACAGTGGAAGCATTTTTAATTTTTAACAACTAAAATTAAACCAACACAGCAGAAATATGTCAAACTGACACTTTCAAAGCAATGTCAGTAAAATTTGCTAGTCTGTGCAGACTAGGGATGTCCAAACAAAAGGCAGACTAATTTTCGTTATTTATGCTTTAATATTATGTGCGCGTCCGTGTTATTTCGGCTCTTCGTGTGTGCATAAATGAAACTTCCAATTTTGTAGGTACTTATTTTATTGTATGGAATACGGAATCATATTTTTTCACTGTTAGGAATGTAATATTATGCAGTAATTTATTTTTATACATATTGAACATTACTTAAAGCTTTCACGGGTAATACAATTTATACAAAAGTTTAAATACAAGTATAAGATTAAATGGTGTTCAATAATATCACTATCATATAATAAAAAATAGGAGAATGCTGTTGCGATTATGTTTTTAAATAGGGTATTTATATCATGAAATTATAATAATAATAATATTACATTTATGCACCTACAGTACATGTATAGCAATTTTAATACAACAGTGTCAATAAAATGTTCATTTAAATAACAAAACAATTACATTGAAGTTTTAACACAAAAATAGCTTTTCGTCTGAAATCTACTTAGCACTATAGTTAAAAAACTCAAGTTATTTAATTTAAGAAATCTATGCACCTTAAAACAAAAAACAACAACAACTAAAGTTACAAAAATACAGTCTTAAATTAAATTTCAACATTAACATTTCACAAGACAATATTGCATATGTATACTAGATATAAACAGCATAAACAAGAAACCACTCATTGGTACATTGTACTATATTTTTTTGTATGTATAAAGTATATTACTTGATCAGCAAACCAATGGTTTGTTCCACAATTTAAGACTTCTACCAGTACAACAAATATTGCGTGTCTCATAATAGTTATTGACATCATTTATTTGTCTTGGTTTATGGAACATTCTTGCTTGCTGTTAATAGAATAGTTAAAATATATCATAAATTACCTAAACCTACGCACAATCTACATTTTGTACAATTTGATAGGCATACACATCTATGCTTATCCTACAACGGCATGTGTAAAACAATACTAAAAATTGAACACACTTATAATTGGAGATTACAAAACACAAATACACATTGCCTACAAATATGGGTATAAAATTCTTATTTAAAAATAACGTAAAATATTTCGTAATATTCGTATATCACAGATACCTAGGGAAGATATTATGGGTCATATCTCTCGTTGAGGTATTACACCTAAACAGGTTCTATTTCTAAAATTCTAAATAAATAAATATCAAGCACACAATCTCGAATACAAGAATACTGTTTACAGAACATCAATTATATGCATAATAAAAATTATACTAACACTGGAATAGTTATGACAATTTTCCGATTATACGTGAAAATAATCGCTAACAGTGCCATCAGCACCATTGTTAATACTGTTTTTTGGATCTCTGTTGTTAGGGACATTTATCTTTTCATAGCCCGCTGAGGAATCCGACCTCTCGATATGATTAGAAGAATCACCTGTGTCATTATTCACTTTTTCATAAGGCGGATCTCTTTTTGAAAGTTCAAAATATTTGACACTTTCATAATTTGGATCTTTCTTAGATCTGACAGAATCATACTTTGAATCTCTGGATCGGACTGATTCATACTTAGGATCTTTACATCTCAAAGATTCGTAATTGGGATCCTGTGTTTCATAATTTGAATCTTTTGGCCGTACTGATTCATAATTAGGGTCGGATTCGCTGCCGGTGTTGTAAAGAGGTTCATGTGGCATTGACTCGTAGTTAGGTTCCACATTTGGTTCTTCACTGTTTGAAGGCCAGTTGCTATATTTACCAGGTTTTTTGTTGACAGTAGAATAAGTCGGTTGTTTTTTAAAGTTGGGTGCTATTGTAGCATATGGCGGGGTTGGAGGTTGATTTCTCAAGACTTCGTAATTAGGATCAGAATCAGAAGCACTGTTATCAGTCTTTGAGATTAGTTCGTATCCGACATCGCTACTCACGATGCTGTCAGGTCCACTGTCAGAGACTAAATTATTCAATTTCAAATGGTGGCTGGGTACTGCTTTGTCTTTGAGTTTCAATTCCTTGACAGTTTCGTAACCGGGATCTTGACTTTGTGAATGCTTTCTATCCTTATGAGCGATTGTTTCATAACCATGGTTGACAGACTTTTTCCGGTCAATGGTCTCATATCCAGGATCATCTGCGCGGAACTTCGTAGGTTCTGTCTCGATGTTTTGGAACTCTTTGGATCTTCTCGCTTCTTCTCTCGCTTTAGCTCTCTTCATAACTTTGGCGTACATTTCTTCGACATTTCTCGACGGACTTTCAGTAACTCGTTCTGGAGGTAGACTGGTGTTATGTTCGGCGGAATAATCGCTACATCCAGGAGCATCAATCGAGTTATACAAATTGTCGGGATTGTTGTCTTGTTTGTCGATGTCGAAGTTAAGTTCTCTGGCTACAAGCGGGCGGACCAGGTCACCGGAACTAAACCTATGTTTGTCGACTGGATAGTTGCATCCATAGAAATCTGAAGAACTGACACAGCTGTTATTCCTTTGATGTTTTTCGTTTAGACTACGTCGAAGTTTGTCGTGGTTAAAGTGGAGATCACCTGCCGGATAAATAGCTGGATTTAAAAAATGTTGTAGTGCAATAATTTATATTTTGTACTTCTAATATCTGTAAATTTGTTTACCAGTGCTGGATATCCTGTGATGTCTCTGTGAGTTGAGCACGCTGGGATGCGGCGGCGGCGGTAGCGGTGAGTTGGCCTGACGCTTCTCCGGCTTCGGCGAGCCCAGCGCGCCCGTCGAGTTCGAACACGACGATGATGATGCTGTAACACACATAATATACAGGGTGTTTAGTAATAACAAAACTATTTGATCATAAAAATGACAATAATATATGGCGGCCCTACAGTGTCCTCTGACATCGCAGGAGTCCACGAGCAATGGTAATCACTAATAATAAAGTGGGCTGTTAGATCGTCTATCGATGGAGCAATACAAAAATATGTCACCACATATTGGTTTTCAGGATCGTGTCCTAAACCCCATGTGGATTTAAGAATAACAATGGTATTATTTTTAACCAACATAACATTTTAAATCAGAGTTTTACTATTGGAACTTCTAATCCACGAATAAAAGAGAAATTCTAATTAAGCACAAACAACATTATGAGTATAAGTCTTATATACTATGAGTTTCAGGTTGTTATTTATGAACATTAAAAATACCTTGTCTGGAATGTGTTGCATTTGGTGGAGTCGTACCAATTTCAGGTGGTGCACTTCTTCTGGAAATTATAATTAACTTTATTTAAAAATCTGTTTCTCGTAGTTTCATCAGATTACCACACAGACTAATAACTATTTCAGACATAAAAATCGTTGTTGTTTAAAATGTAAAACCCATCGTACCTGGTGATGACGGGTGTGTCCTGCACGGGTGCGACGCGCCGCCTGGGCTCGGGCGCGATCTGAGCGTACGTGTCCGAGCCTTCTCCCACGCTCGCCTCCTCTATAGCCGCGTATGTCTCGTCTACAACACATACTCTTTAGTGTGACAATCGAGAACATTTAACGTATACAACTGGCAATACTTCTTCGTCAATAATATTTTAGTGAGTACAGTTATAATAAAAGTAATGTAAGTAATGTAATGAAGTGTAATTTTAAACATTCGCATTCGCAATAAAGTTTTGACAAAAGTTGGGTAAATGTTACGTGGTACATCCAAGATCAATTTGAGGGAGTCAAAATAAAGGACCTTTAAAATAAGTCCAAACTCCATGGGTCTAAGACCTACCGTTGCCAAAATAATTTGCGAGGCGATTTCAATTGACATTGCAGAGGTTCATGAGCGACGGTAACCACTTACGATCAGGTGGCCAGTTGGCTCGTCTGCCTACAAGGCAACAAAAAAAAAAAAAAAAATATTTGATGTGGCGAGGCAATGTCGAATGAATATTTTTTTTTTGTTTGTAAGTTGTACCTAAGTCACTTGTATTTAAGCTTCAAAGTTTATCAGTACAGTCATTAACACTAAACAGACTATTATTGTTAGACTGAAGATGTTCAGTAAAATCAACAGCACAGTTTAAATGACTAATAACAAACACATTTGACTGACCAGAATCGTCGGAGACGGTGGCATAGTGCGGCTGAGTCGGCGGCTTGTTCGTGTTCTGAGCTCTTATATTACTTAACGGTTCCCGAACTGATATGCTTGTGTATCCCTCTATAAAAATCATCATAAAATTCTTTAAATACCGTAGTATTTATTTTTATTATTGCCCAGTTGATAACAATTAAGATTAAATAAAAATCCAATTAATATTACACATTAGCTCGCATGATACTCATAAATCATAAAAGTTCACGTATGAGATACAAAGATAAAAGTAACAATTATATTATGCGGTAACAAATTGATATAGATAGCTATCTAAAATGCAATTTTTCGATTTCCGAGAAATACGATTGGATACACACTAGTATACATTTTTAAAGATAGATGTCAAAACATGCACAGCGCTAAAATACCGCCTATTTAATCAATTAAAATCGAATCGTATCAATCTTATCGTTAGAGGACATCTATTATAGTTTTGCATCTTATCTACACGTTTAATAAAATCGTGGTCAATATTTTGTCTAACTGCACGCGCGTCCTTGCATTTAACGATGATTTCAGTGAAATTATAAAACACTCAGTAGGTTTTATAGTTGAAAGAAATCAATTGCATTTAAAGTCGATTTAAAAGTTAACTTTCGAATCAACAATAAATTGAAGTACTATAAAATTGATATCTTATTTATGTATCGATATGAAATAAGTATTTGTTTAGGCTGAAAGGAAAATTATAACAGTAAACGATATGATAAACAAAACGATAAACAGAGTTAGTTACGCGTTCATTTGTTTTTTCGCAATTACTTACTAGCAGAATCCGTGGAATCTCCGCTGAAGTGCGTCGCAGTTTCTGTGTTGGGTCGCGGAGAGGGCGGCGTTATGTACGGCAACTCCTGACTAGATGGTAGTTGACCGCTGATGGCCACTGACGCTGATATTACTACGGATTCTGTCAAATTAAAAGCATATTATATTTAGAATAAATTGAATTAAAATGTTTTTTTTTTTTATTATTACAAAAAGATTAGAAAAACAGCAAATAATAAACAAACCTGCAGCATTTTGTGCAGCATCTCTTTCGTCTATTGGCAATTCGTCATCCGATCTCTGCTCCGGTGTTATTTCTACAGTCCTGTAACATTTTTATTTAATTATATCTCCTGTCAAATTTTAGTTATTCCAAAATACCTACTGTTTAATATAGCAACATTTTTTACCGAATTATACTTCTATTACTTTTATAGTCTCAGAACTACAATTTTTACTTACACATTTTGTGCTTCAGTTTGCAATTTGGCATACGCATGCTCGTAAGGATGATCCCGACTTGTTGAAGGTGTTGCTGCCGTTTTATTACCTGTTAATAACAAATCATTGATTATGAACAATATACCTACTTGAAACTGACAAATTTATTAAAATAAATTTTAAGTGACGATAGTTTTTATGCTATAATGTATCTACTTCACAGGAAAACATAATTCATATCAGGTAATTTTACCTAGCTGGTATAAGTATTATAATTTTGTGGAGTTTTTCAAGAGATTTTGTGAAATAATATTATGAGTTTCTTAGGAAATCGTAAATAATTTAGATGCATACAATTTAACATTGCATTTCGTTGCCGTTGGACCTTCCAGGCCCATTTCGCGAACCTGGTCCCCCGATTGATAAGGACGGCCGGCCAACTGGGTCGGTTGCTCCCGAATGTCGGGGGGCCCAGCCGCGCCGTGCGCCTCCTCTATGCGGGGGTGGTGCGATCGATGGCCCTATACGGTGCGCCCGTCTGGGCCGACGCACGGGTGCGATTAAACATCGCCCGATTCCTGCGTCGGCCACAGCGCATCGTTGCTATTAGGGCCATCCGCGGTTACCGCACCGTCGCCTTTGAGGCGGCGTGCGTGCTGGCGGGGACGCCGCCCTGGGAGCTGGAGGCGGAGGCGCTCGCTGGCGACTATCGCTGGCGATGCGAACTCCGCGCCCGGGGCGTGGTGCGTCCCCTGCGGGAAGCGGTTCGCGATCGGAAGGTCCAATCTCGGCGGTCCGTAATGGAAGCGTGGAAGCGACGTCTCGCTAACCCCACCTGGGGTCTACGGACCGTCGAGGCGATCCGCCCGATCCTAGATGATTGGGTGGGTCGTGGCGAAGGACGCCTCACCTTTTGGATGGTGCAGATGCTGACCGGGCACGGGTGCTTCGGTCGGTATCTGCACCGGATCAAGGCCGAGCCGACGGCGAGGTGCCACCATTGCGTGGGATGTGACCAGGACACGGCGGAGCATACGCTCGCGCGCTGCCCCGCATGGGAGGGGCAGCGTTGTGTCCTGGTCCAACAAATAGGTCCGGACTTGTCGCTCCCGGGCGTCGCGGCGTCGATGCTCGAGAGCGACGAGTCTTGGAAGGCGATGCTCGACTTCTGCGAGGCCACCATCTCGCAGAAGCAGGTGGCGGGGGCTGAGAGAGAGAGGCTGTACGCCGCTCTCGACTTGCCAACCCGCCGCCGTCGAGCAGGGGGCCGGAACCGGGATCTCGCCCGGATTCTGGCCCCCTAAGAGTTTCGGGTCCCCAACGCATGCGAGTGCGAGCGGGGACCCAAGAAGGTGCCGTGTCTCGCTCAACACGCCCTTAGCGCTAGAGCATCCGGGGGATGGTAGACCGCGCTCCCCGACCCACGCTGGTTCTGACCCAGCGGGGTATTCCGCGGGAGGGTGACACGCGGTCCCATCTTGGCGGGCTTCGGAAAGCCCGCCGACCGAGAGAGCCGGTGGCCGTATTCGCCGGCGGCTACCGGTTCGGCGTCCGGGGACGGAGCGACGGGAAAGCATGCCGATGGCGTAACGCGTCGCGCCGTCCCTCCAAACCCCGTGCTGGGTTCTGGCCTCAGCCGGGGTTCGGACGCTGAGTGTGAGCGGTTGGAGGTTTTAGTGAGGTTCAACTCCCACATACCCCGCCCGCGGGGCGGGCGGGGATCCGGTGATTTCCTCCAACTGAAAAAAAAAAAAAAAAAAAAAAAAAAAAAAAACATTGCATTTCGTTAGGTGCATGTTTTCGTGTGGACAATTTTACAACTACAATTCGTTACGATCGTGCTGGTATTTCTCTTTTGACTCATGAATAATGAATATGAATAGTGTAAAATTGACATAACAAATGATTAACAATGTTGTCGATGTAAATTTGTCTTAGTTTAGAGGCAAACGACGTCGTACGCGTGAACAAAATAGTTTATCGTGCTTGTAGGAGTACAGAGTCATGACTGCCTTGGCCTTTGAGAAGTTACGACAACTACTGAAGGAACTCTATTATAATATAGTACTTAGCTCATGAATAAAGCAATACAATGGTGATATGTTTTATTGAACGAACTTTATTGAATTCCAAGAATTTATAAGTCATTCTTTGATAAAATCTTGGAATGATGATAAAAGAGCTCGTTGTAATAAAGGTTTGAATTGTTGAGATAACTACTACAAATGTAAAAGCTCAGAAATTCAGTAAGAAATTATTCACCAGCCACCAGATTCACCGTAGCGTATATCTCAGATGCCGTGTCTCCGCTGTCATGTCTGCCAACTGGCTGAGGGATTTCTGGCAGACTTCGCTGACTATTCTGCGTCGATGCCCTACGGAAAACGAATGATATTAATTGATCGTAAGCCAATGAGTCATAATAGGTTATCACAAATACCGTTAAATAAATTAGAAAATCGATATCTAAACTGTATCAACTGCGATTCTGTATTGAAAAGTGGGACAAACAATGTAAATTAAATTCATACTTTGTTGTAAACGTTAGTTGCCCGATTTATAAATAAGACCAACAAGAACTGTCGGAGGAGCATTTTCTTTTAGATTTATTTGGTTTTTCAATAAGCATTCTATGGTTAGCTCTTGCAGCGTGTCATGACATGGCCTTGATTACATTTTGCGTGTGTCACGCGAAGATTTCTCCGTAAAATCAGTAAGACTGAAATATTACTATTTCAATCATATCATTAATATTTATTATGGCTATTCTGAACAGAATGCATTCTCTCCTTTAGACAAACTGGATTTTTACTAATTTTTGTTAAATTACTTGCTTAATTTGTTTATTTTCATGAGTTAAATTCTGTTTCAAATTCTCATTTTCCTGTATAACATCTGTTCTATTTTTATCGTTTGGGATTGTGTAATAATGTTTTTTTTAAATCACTGTTTAATACCACATAATCGACAAATTATCTACTAAAGCTGAATTGATTATTGTTTAATGAATATTTACAAACATCCGGCGGTGTTATTCTTAAAATCCAAAATTAACGTTAAAGCAATCTTAATCCTTGGGTAATCTAAAAGATAATATTTGCATGCATTAGTAGGCGCCACTAAAAAGCATGATTAAATTTGGAAATCGCTATTGACAATATTATTTTTTATTTAATAGTGAAAAGCTGTGAGTTGAGCAGACTTTTTAACTTATCGAGGGATTCTATCGCAAAGTTCGAATTGTACTCGGGATGCAACGAATATTCGTTCAAATATTGGCGGGGAAAGGCAAATACCCCCTCCCTTCTTAGTAGGTCCAGTATAATAAAATATAGGTACCTGTTTTTAAGTAGGTACTTATAAATTATAATGTCATGAAGATGCAGATGACTTGTCAGTAAAAAAACCTTGAACTTTTTCTTTAAAAGGTTAACATTCGCATTCGCACTCACATTCGCGAATGTCCAAAAAACCACATTTGCAACATCCCTAATATGAACTACCGATGTCCCGATCCCGAAAGATCGGCCAAGAATTGAATAAAAATCATAAAAATATGCCTGGCATCATCTGAGTCACGAATGACGGTCTTCAGCGCCTTTTAGAATGTGGAGAGTTTTATGTTTTTAAATTCAAATATTTAGGCATTAAGCAAGAATTTACTACTATAAAAAATATATTATATAGCTATATTACAATAGAAGTAATTTGCTGGTTTGATAGTATTTTGAGTATATAATTGTATTTCAGAATATTTCGATTGGAATCTTGGATTTGCTCCTGTAATAGGCATGACGAAAGATTTTGAAATCCTCTTCCATAATGTCAGTACACGTTTCCTATTTACGAAAACACTTTTTTTTACCCTAATTTCGATAACAATGCAAAGTTAAACTAGATTTCAACACATTTTTCGAATTTCATTTCAAATAGTGCGCGCAAACCGCCCATAGTGTCATGGCATCGCGTTTGATGTCACGATTAGGTAAACAAACACAAAAGTGTCATGGTGCAACCTATCAAGAAAGTCAATTTCATATTGTTTACCTAATCGTGAATGGCAGATTTGTGTAAATTTAATCCTTGTTCTTCCCGTGACACATCAAGAAATCACTCTGATTGTTCAAATAAATAATAATATGTTGAGGTAATGAATCTGGTGAACAATCATTGTCTTTTGAGAATTTCCTTCAATTTTCCTTATATTATAATTTTCTATTGCAAGCAAGTTAGGAATTATATTTTGAAAATGAAATTAAGAAAAATTATAAATGGAGTAATAAAGAGGTTTTTAATTTTTACAAATTAAAGATTTTTATAGTCTTCAGGGCAATCATGCTAAAGAATCATAAATTGCTCAATCTCTCTACAAAAAAAGTAATTCATAACTTTGCCATGTTTACAGACTTTAGTTTTAAATACATAGTTTAATGTTATTTTGATTGTTCCAATTTATTGTTCTGTTCATTTAGGTCAACTTTATTGAGAATAGTATCTTCTAAGTTTTAATTGAAATTCCTCAGAAGGTTAAGTGAGTCAACAAGAAACTAGTCATTAAAATTCCTGTATAAGTCATCTGGCATGGTTGAGTTGAAGAACAGATTTAATTTTGCCAATTGAGTTTTCTTTAATTAACTTCACATTGTTGCGGTCACATAACATTGGTAATGGCAATAAGGAAAAAAATCATTCACCAAAATTATCAAATATTATTTAAAATTGTAAAATGGTGATGTTAAAACAAAAACGGTTTAGAACGTTCATTTCAAATAAATGTAAACTCACAAAAAAACAACTTTGAAATTATACAGATTTCTAAGTTAAGCAATTTTACCAATCTATATTATCAATGTCAATGAGTATTTAGCCCGCTAAATTACTATGGTGTTAGTGTTGCGGACTAATCAAGGAAGGTAAGCCATAGACGAAAGCTAGATATAACTAAACATTTTAAGTGATAAATAAATTGCAACGGTCAATTTATTATTCAATAGACTTCGGTCTACATGAAAATTACTGATTGCGAAAATAATGTTAGCAGTTGCCAAAATTTTTAAACAAAGCTAATTAGACATTATCACAATACAATTATAAATATAGTAATAAATGTGAAATGTAAAAAATACTAAAATATTTCTAAATAAATAACATTTATATTTCCTTATGTATGATAGCATGCTATTATGATATTTTAGTGTTACAAAATGTTAGCAGATCCCGTTTTTAGTTGTAGGGCATGCTATTCTTGTTTGACAAACCGTTTGATGGAGGCGGGAGTGGTAGGTGTCGGAGATGGAGCCTCCTCATCAATATGTATTTTGACAACACCCGCTGTCCCAAGCAATTCATTTCTGTTAAATGTAAAAATTATATCACTCTACTCAGAATATTTTTAAGCAATACTTTTGTTTACTAAACTGTCTACACTATTTATTAAATTATTTATTTTACAATTTTTACTGTTTTATTAAATTGAGTGATATGGTGCTTGTAAATATGTGCAATGTATTTTCACTTACTTCTGATTGGAGTTTTTGCATCCACAAACACAGGCTGATAGAGCTGTTATGAGGGTGGCTACCACCCCTACACTCAAAGCTATCTCTAATATGGTATACATAACAAGAGTTCTTCGATCTATTCGAACCAGACTCAAAGTATCACTTCATCGCGTCGGTCTCATCTTAAAGTCGAACAATATTAGGTCACTCCTTTGAAATGAAACGCTCTATGAATACAACTTTCTTCCATTTGAGAAGTCTTAAATGTAGGGCACTTTAAAAGTATGAACACAAACACTATTTATTTTTTAAAGAATGTGTTTATAAACGTTTGTTACGAACATAATTACGCTTTTATTGATAGTTACACTAAATCGATTTTTGTTCAATATTTCAAACACGTCTTCCATGTCTCAGAACATCGAAAATTTTATCTCGCGCAACGCAGCGCAGGAGAGTGTTGCTAGGGCTGCACGTTTTTTTTTCCATAGTTTTTTTTAAATGATGTCAAGTAGCTCATTAATTTTTTTGTTATTTTTCCATACCATGTCCTTTGACTCGGTGCATCTCAAAATCATTGAATGTTTAATTTTGTTTACCCTGATTGTAACAAAGCCCGTTGCGGTGAATAATTACTAAAATCATATTTATATTTCTCATTGGTCAGGCTTAGGAACACTAAAGAGCTAAAGGTACTGTGAAGGAGACTGATTCCGATGACCGAAACCTGCTTTTGAGTAAACGTCATCAAACGCAAGCTGTTTGGTGATAGGAGGCTTTAAATATCCCATAATCTGAGGAGCTTGCTGAGAGCTATCCACACTTTTTACGTCATTTCTTTTGAATTGTCACTGTCAATTAATAATGTCATCAGTCACTGTTCATAACTGTCAGATGTTGTGGGTGGTTTAGAAATGGTAACTAATTATTGCGTTAACTCAGTATCTTGTGCAGTGCACTGAACCATTTCAATGACTCATTAATACTCATTATGCACTATGGCGCAAAAAAATAAGATAATGAATTATTTACAATAAAATTGACAGTTCATTTCACACTAACATGAACTTTTTATATAATAAGATGAAAACCAAAAAAGGCGGAATTTGGTAGCCTTTGGTAGGTTCTTTACACAATCGCCTATAATTTTTTGTAGATGATTTTCGAACTAAAGTGTTTTGTTTACACAGCCAGTAATTAGAATTTACTCTAGCCCAGTTCTTACTTAAAATTTCACGGACATTTTTCTTAAAACAATGAAATTTCAATTTTTTTCTGCGCTATGTGCCAACATTTTTGAGGCAGTGAGTTATTTACATCCAGCTACAACACAACAGTAGCAGTTTTTACATCACTATTCTTCAAAAATCTTGGTCTTGTCAAAAGCGTGCCGTTGAGTTTTCGCATTTGAAAAGTAAATTTTACATTAAATTGGAAGCCGGTTGTTTCTTAAAAGTAGTTCGCTATTTATTGAAAAGTGCATGTAACAATACTTTTACCGGTTAAAAACGTGCGTGCGATACTACATACCTTGTTGTGAAAAAGCAACTGCTGTGATGAGACGATAATATAACCTTCAGGATGGATTTATCAACTGATATTTTTTTAAGAAGATTAATCATTTCAGTTTTATGGAACATTGGATTACAAGCATTTCTTGCTATTCTGTTGGTAGCGTTCATACAAATTGACATCCTTCATCCAATATCTTGGATATCATCAACAGTAAATGATGTATTCGGTTGGAGAATGAGTTTGAACATCGTGCTGCTTGGATTCGTATCTTTTTTCCAAGCCTACATATACGGTAGCTACTACATTCAACCACTACCAAAGTATTTTACAAGATTTTCAATGTTCCTGAATCTATTTTCCATGCAAAATATTGTATTTAGCATTTTATATGCTTTGAGTGGTTATTTTACTATGAGTCTTTATTCTTCATTAGCAAAGAGCAATTTTAACACATTGAAAAAAATCTGTGAGAATTATGATGGCCAATGTCTTCTGGAACAGAGTTTGTTCCTACAAATGGGTGGAATGTGGATGGGGTTGTATTACTTTCTAAATGTTCACATATTCAGTCCAACAACCCTGACATTTCCACACATCTATCAAGATAAATTTCAACAAATCAAATTAGCCATCCACAATATTTTGTCATCTGGCTTTAAGAACTCCATTTTACCTGTAGCATATTATTGCATTTTCTACTACTTCTGGGGAAACAAACCCAGAAATATAGTCAGTGATGTTTATGGTTTGTATTTGGAAGATAAACCACTGGATAATATATTGAATATGTTCGTATCTGGCATATGGATTGGATTATGGTTTTACACAAGTTTGTTTCTTATATCAGTATATGCAATGAGAACTGTTTTTAATATTGTACTTACAGAACCAATGAAATTTCCAATTGAGTCTGACAAAAATTTGACTTTGCATAAAGCAATTGCTCAAAAATCACAATTCAATGGATATTTAGGAACACAAGATCTCAAAATTCTATCCCTAACTGATCCTCTGAGAAGGAAAGAGATATTTACTTTGTCCCAACCGGGTGGACACCCAAGAAACTGGAATAATCTTCTACAAGAATGTCTAAAAATTGTGAACAATTTTAACAAAGAACTGGATACTATAAACGGAGATGCTAAACCATTTGAAGCAGAAATTTTATCAAGACCAGGACCAGGAGCATTACCAAAATCTACTCATGCTGGAAGTCTAAGGAACATGGCTTATTCCCCACAATTGTATGATTTGAAAGAACACAGTAAAAGTAAAAGTGATGCCACTTTAATCACAGCTGTTAAGGATGAATTCAATGTTTTGGTGCAAAAAGTTCGACAAAAACCAGGCATTAATTATTTATTTGGAGAACTCACAGACACTAAGCTTAAATACTTATTGATGCAAGCTCAACCAGTAATGTGGACTTGTGAAGGATTGGCTTTTATTGCTGCTGCATCATTAAAAGAAGACAAATATGGTATAGTCCAAACAGATTTGCCAATTGTGATATCAACATTAATAAATTTAAAACAAAATCTAGACAAATTAACAAAACCCGGCCTGGCACCGAGGAAGCAAATACTAAATGACTCATTTGCTTTGAAAATGAAGTCTGCTCTGTTGTCGTCAGTTAAATTAAGTATTTATAAAATTGTTATTACTTTCTCAAAATATATGCATGAGATTCCATTAGAACCTGATGTACAAATAGCGATACAGCCATTTTTAATATGTAAGGAAGCTTAATTTTCGGATCTGAATAAATTTTGTACTGTATCTAATATTGTGACTGAGTTTTATTGGTAAATTGCTTATCCTTATAAATAAAACAATGTTAATAAAATAAATTCATTGTATTTTTAGGCAATGAAACAATTCATCTAAGACTACATTCTAACAAAGTTGCTCTTGAGGGTTTTGATTCTAATACAATTTCAAATACTAGATTGACAAAACATTTTTCGGTTTGACCTACAACAAAATAAACATACCTATTTCACTATTCTATCTAATTTATACTATAGAAGATAAAATATTGTAACAGACGTATTTTATCACTACTAGTCAAGTGGCTAATGTCTCTCTAGTCAAGCATTAAAATTAGAGTAATGTATCTTCATCCCTTAAATCTCCACTGAGTAAAAGAGATCGTTGGCTGGCAGCCCCAAGCAGTGCTGTTCGTTCAGCTGAAGATGTTCCTGATTCGTAACTTAAAGATGCTGAAAAACAATCATTATAATAAATGTAAATTCTAGGACTATTTACTTTATCAGTTATTTTACTTTT
Organism: Trilocha varians; assembly: GCA_030269945.2. Lineage (NCBI taxonomy): Eukaryota > Metazoa > Arthropoda > Insecta > Lepidoptera > Bombycidae > Trilocha > Trilocha varians. The sequence goes on from AP028259.1 coordinate 5,916,891, forward strand.
ATCAGTTGATTAAATGCTATGTTAGAAGGCGTTTTACGAAAAATACCAAAACTTTATTCGTAATTTAAACTTAAATTAATTTTAAATAGTTTTTGTTTCAATGTTCTAAAAACTAAACAATTATTTTACTCATGCTTAGAAAGGAAGGATAGATAAAGATTGTGCTATGTTATGTTCTAGTTATTGATTTCAAGGTTTTTCTGACGAATCAGATGCATTTAGATCTACTAGGAAGGGAAGGGAACTTGCCCTTTCTCCACCAAGCAATTGGAATTCGACACCAATTGAATCTTGAGAACGGAAGGTTGTAGACCCATCTTGTTGAGGTTCAATTGAAATGGCATGAGGAGATCTTTATTTTTCATTCCCTCTATATCAACTCAAATTTTGTCAAAACTTTCTATTTTTTTTTCAGATTGCGAATATTCGTTACATCCCTACTATGTACATAAAATTAAGTTAAAAATATTAAAATTGTAACAAAACGTAATATAATAATCGTAACTAACAATGCCGATGTATACTTATAAATATGTTATGTGCGTATAGATAGAAGAGGAAGTCAAAGTAAAGATAGTTGTGTTGTTATGATCGCGTGTACATACGAAGCGCGGATTACCGTCGGGGCTGGCGTGCGGCGTGGTGCTGGCGCTGCGGGGGGGCCGCGCGGGGGGAGACTCCGCCATGCTCGTCTGGAGGCTGTAGCTCTCCCTGGAATGCCTTCACCATTACGATCATCACTCGTCTCATTTCTCTACTTTTATAATAACTATTGCCTAAATTACTATTGATACTCGTAATCAATTACCGTCAAAAAATGTATCTGCCGAAAATTTTGTGACTTAAAGACAATACAAAGTTTTACAGTACAACAACCTTAGATGACACAAGATCTTTTTAAATATGATAAAAATTGTGTAATATCTTGCAGAGGTAGTATACTCTCATTCGATCTGCAATCAGAATATTAAGCCTCTCATTAAAAATATTAAAGGTGCAATGTTCATAAGTCGACAGGAATACGGTTATATAGAGCCTTCGCCACTAAAAGCTAGAATATTTAAAGTTAAATTAGACTAGCCTGTATCCAGACGTAGAGGATGTCTGTGATGGTTCGCTGTCGCACGATGTGTCGGGGAGCGGCTGGGCTTGCAGTAACGGAGCTACGCTTAGACGTCTGCCTTCACCTGGAGATGAACCCTCGTCTGATTCGAGGCGAGCCTGTTAATACAATACTTTTAATTATAATGGTATGTATGTATGTATTATTAGTATTAATAAAGTTAGACTAAGTGCAGTCGAGATCATATGAGTATGATTAAGTTAATTTGATCATAATAATTATTTTAAAGAAAACTTTTTAAGCAGCATTTAAGATGTCTATCTTGTTTAGCACAAGAGTTCCTATCCACCATCACCTTCCGTCATCATAAGATCAGCGCCATTTTGACATATTATTACATTGTCCCGCGAGACACGCGACGTACAAAAATCAACTCAATCAGACACCGGGAAGTTTGTTAAACCTAGGTTGCATGATTCCACCCGAACTTACTTAGTTACATTATGAAACTACTCTTAAATCTTAATACAAAAAAATATCAATCTATCATGTTCCTCACGTCCGGTTTAGTGTGCCTGCTGCGTCTAAACTTAAACGTCTTCTTAGAAGGTCCGTGCGCTCGCTGCAGTCTCGGTCGCTCGTCCGCGCTGTCCCCGCGCCGCGCGTCCGTGTCGCCGCACGACGTGTCGCCCGGGGACACAGGCGAGAACGGACGAGAGCCTTCACCTTGCTCTGTGTTGAGCAAAGTGAAAGTGTGCGTTATAACTTCTTTTAGGCATACAAATTCGATGATATTTTGTTGTTGAAGTTGAAGGGTTAGGACAAAAAAATAAACTAGTGTTTTTTTTGCTTTAATAGTTTAACGACGGGAAGTGTTTACCACTGCACCTGAATCTCCGCAATACCAGGGAACATACAAGCAGTGCTTTCAATAGTGTGCTAATAGTAAGTTAGAAGCTATGAACAATGTGTAGTCCGCTATCTATCTTGGGACTTATGTAAGATGTCAAAAAGTATAATTTACGTCTTAAGAATTAAGAATAATGATAATCAACTTTGTACAAACTTACCTGATGTAAATTTCAATTCAACAGACGGCATAAATCTCAGCTTGGACTGTGTGCTAGTGTATGACGGTGTGCTCACTGCAAGCTTTGTGTCGCTACCGTAATTGTTTAACGACCCTAAACAAATTTATAAAAATAATCAATAATCGTCGTATGTCTTAAATTACGATTCAATTATTGCATTTAGCATATACAGGTGGTTTCTACTCTAAGCTTTCATTAGTCAGAAAGAAGGAAAGGGATAATGTATAGAACGTGCTGAGGCACATAAGGAGTAATAGTGCTAAACGCAACTAAAACAATATTACATTGATTTTACAAGGATCGGTAGTCTGTGCTAAGAAGATAAGAAAAAGAATAGAATAATAAAGACAAAATGCTACCAAACTATGACGTCATACCTTCAGTACAAAAACATGAGATCAACATTTTCATCTCCAATAGTTATCATTTTCAGACATTAGTCGGGTATAATTGTATTACATTTCGAAACAGTTTATTACCCATATTAGAGTTGATACTGCTAGTATTGTTAGTGCCATTATCATTGACCCTTCCACTAATCAAAGGGATGTCGAATGTGGGAAGGTGTTGGCTGGTCGTTGAGCTGCTCGATAATGATTCTGAAATAGTGAGGGCTGTTGGAAAATTACATAATTTGAGTATTCTATAGGAAAAAATACACCAAGAACATAGAAATCATAAGATATCAGACATTATCAAATCAAAAGTACTTATGACAAGATATCACGTTTTTTTTTCGTTCAAACATTTCTATATTTTAAACAATGTAGATAATGTAAAGAAAATCAAAATTTTAATAAAATCAGTAGCAAAGGTTTTATTTTGAGAAGGGGAGAAACATAAAATAATAGTAATTTAATTTATTTATAGTACTAATTTCAAGTTAATTTGCCTTCAATGTTGAGTATACAATATTTATGTATGTAAAACAAATCTGCCTTCAACATGGAAGCCGACAGGAATAGAGTTGCAGATTACTTTCGCCGCTGTCCAATAAATAGTACTCACATTAAACGAATGAATTATCAACACACTTTGGCAACACAATGTAACCTGTCAGATTTTATACAAAAGTTACCACAATAGCATGCGATTACGTTGCGACTCGCCTAAGTACGCCTTATATAATAACATGATTCCTGGTACCTCTTTGTGCAGAGAGAGGCGCGGAAGGATGGTCGGGTGTGCGCGGTATACTGGCCCCGGCGCGCCCCACCAGCATGGAGATCAGCGAGGGTCGGTGCTGCTGGTGCTTATCCATGTTGGGCGGACGGGGGAACACTTCGGAAGCGCGCTTACCTGCCGCTTGGCCCAAGTTTTCGGCTATTTGTTCTGTTTTGGACAACGATTGTAGTTAACTCCAAAATTTACATTTTTTCTTTTGTTTGAAGGGTAATTAGTAAGGACTGGAATTTTTTGATATTGACAGTTGTAGCATTAAAAATTTCAAAAAGGCAGATAGATAAATCTATCTTTATTTTACTAGTATTACTTCTGAAAGTAGTTTACTATAGCTGGTCCCGTTACCGAATTTATATTGGTCGTGCGTCTCCCTCATGTTCCGTAGTTCCCGCGCGAGTTCAGCGAGCAGTGCGCCCCGAGCGCGCGCGGCGGGCAGCTTGAGGCCGCGCACTCGCTCGCGGACCACGAACTGCATGTGACGCTCGTTGTCGCCGATGGGGGGCTGAGACAACTGAAGCAAACATTTTTGTATGTGTTTGTTGGGACAGAAACATACCTTTATCACTCAATAAACTATCACTCATTGAACTTCCGATCTTTCCGAACAACCATCATTAAGCTCTTTTCAATTAGAAATTAGCATAGGAGTCTAAATTACGGATTTATAGATCAACACCTATTTCAGGACAAGAGTTTTGGACACGTTATACAGGGTGTTTTTCGAGACTGTCATACTTACTTTGTGTACTATAAATGGCTGTAATAAGATGTATAGCGGAGTGCGATAAGTAACAACGTGTTCGAGGAAGTCCCACAAATGATGCGCGGCTTCGTTGCGGCGACCGAGGTCTCTCATGGCGCGAGCTATGCGGCCCCATTCCGAACATAACTCGCTTGTGAAACATGCGCATAGGACTTTTAATGCTGAAATTAAAATAAAATCAAAAGTTACATTATGGTGGTGAGTTTATTACCGCCAAGAGAAAGAAAATTTTAAGTTAGGTAGTAAACATTTAATTTCATCAGATCTTTGGTCATGCTATAACCCCAATGTTTAACTACCTCAAGATATTCTCTTAGTATTAATTCATATTTTAAATGAATCCTAAACTTACCCAGAAAGGCAATCCTATACAACTGATTAGAAAGCCTAGTTGTGTTCCTAGTGTCTCTGCTTCCAGTGAATGTGAGTGAGTTGGCCCTGGCTTCGGATGCGTTTAGTTTAGCGTTGACGGCGGCCAGCTGTCCGGGGGGCGCGGGGGGACACAGCGCGTTGAGAACCACTGACACTAGGTAACTCACGTCTGATTGACGGAGAGGGGGGACATCTGGAAAAAGAGGGAGGTTCAAATGTTGCACAGTGTTTGTTCAAAAACAGAAAAAAATCATAACTTGAGAAGTCAAGAATTTTATGATAACGCAAGTAATAAAACTATTGGACTGTCCCAAATTGTTGTGAAATCAAATTTGACATTTATCTAGTAGTGCCATCTGTTGGTGACATTTGACAGTCACAGGCTATGTTGGTATTTTTAATTAAAACGTACCTTTTCTACCACTACCAACTCTCAGACAAAGTGGCATAAATAAATTCATTAGCATATTCTCTGTTTTCTCAGCTGTGGGGAATATTGCACTTCCACCACACATTTGTTCAAGTGAGTAGCTATCCTGTAAAACAAAGTCATAATATCACAAAATACAACAACTAAGTTTAACTATTAAGTTTCGTAAGTTAAGTGGTAAACTTTCGTTTTAGACGAGTAATTTTTTTCACCATTATTCAAAAATTTCTTAAAAAAAAACAATAGGTATAATGTTGACTCCAAAACTATGTTTTTAGTTTGCTCACACCTATAATTATTGTTGGTTACTTTCTTCCTACAAAGTTTTTGAAACATAATGGGATTGTATTTGAAATACTTACTCCTGTATTAATGACTTGTAATGCGATCAGTCTAACAACAGTGCTGCAGAAGTGTGGAGGTGGAGGTTGCGACATCAGAGCGGCCGTCGCCGAAGATAAGTTCTCATTGCTGTTATTATCTGACACTATTAATGCCTAAAAGTAAAATTAAAACGTGCTATAGTAAAACGTACCTTAGGTAAATACAATAGGATTAATTTTTAATTTTCATGTAATGTAGAATAAATTTAAATTATAGTTTTGAAAAGTACTCACTTGAATCGTGTTTAAAAGAGTTTTAACTTGCGGCCATTGCATTATGTATGTGCAACGCGTCATGGTTTCGTAAACACCTTTCAGTAAAGTAGCTGCCGAATCCCACGCTGTGTTTCTCTGTCAATTAATTTAACTGTTTCAATTCAACTTAATAGTAGTAACTAGAAGATAATTTGGAAAAGTGGTAAAAGTAATTGTCAATCTTTTAGCGACAAAGAGGATATATTTATTTAATACCACCCTGTATGTAGTGGGTGTGTGTGTAATAAATTACAGACCAATCTCGTTTTAGTCCCAAATTTGAGCTCTACGCATTCAACAACTATTGCTAAGTCATATGTAACGCATGCTAAATGAAAGTCATCTTACCCGTATACTCGGTTTCTTAGCGATTTTAAGGAAGACTTTATCCAGTCTCCGTAAGATCATGTTAAGCGCCGGTCTCAGGGCATCGTTCTCCCAGTCCGCGGCCGGCAGCACGTCCATCATGTACCGCTGCAGGCCGCGACAACCCATCGACTCGGGGTCGTATGGGGACACCTTTAGTAACGAGTGAGCTATCTCTGCTAGACGCTGGAAATTTAGTGGTAAATTACATTAAAGGAATGAGGTTTTTTTTTCGCAATAGACGAAAGTATTTTGGTATCGCTAAAATATATTGGTCACAGAACTATTATAAAAAAGGCCCTTACCTTTACCTCCTAACCTAGTAGAGGATAAGAGGAGTTATTGATTTCCGAAATGTAAGGTGTAAAAAGGTGCTAATTGATTTTAAGGACGTGCTTCTTTTGAAAGCACTAAAAGTGCTTCTGAAGTGTTTTAATTGTGACGGAAGTGTGTTAACACTGTTTTAAGTGTTTTTTAAAACTTAACGAAGTAAATCTTGTTCACATTACTTTCATTACATTCATTGAATACTGATCTAGTAACATTGTTACTTTTTGTTGTCTTGGTTCACTAAATATAAATTTTGAATAGTTACTATTTTATACTGTTCTGAATTTAGGTTATAAATTTGAATGATACATTCTTACAGCATGTGACTTGCAATCTAACAGTTCTACTGGTTTTCCTTCACTTCCCCCGCTGCCTTTAGATCCGTTCAGTTCAATAAGTCTTGCAGTGGCATGTCCTATGAAGTTTCCAACCAAAGAGAGAAGAACATCTCTGGGACGTCGATACTCTGCACGTACTAACTGTAAACAATTTAATTGTATTGGAAATCTTGGGTTAACTAGAAGTCATTTCACTCACAAAATAGTAGGTCGTATCTATCCTATTTTTTCATATATAAATCTGCAAGAAAAATCTGAAACTTCTGTAAAAATAATTCCATAACTATGAAACTGCTGCTTGTAGGACAGATATCTTCAACCAGCATTTATATTACGTACATAACGATAATGAAATGAGTCAACTCTGTCTCTATTATCGGGAACAATTGCTTAACATTTTGTAACGTTGTTGTGTATTATTGGCATGTTGTTTACGCCTATAATTGGAATAACACTAAGTATTATATTGGAAATGTTAATCTTTTATTGTAATCAGTGTTTATTCTGTTGGTGTAACCTTTTAAATAAAAATAAATAAATAACACCCTGTATAATTACAGATCTATTATTAAAATCAATCCACAACGCTATGTACCAAAATGATCAAAAAATGTATTTTTTAACCAAAAACATATGAGTATAACAATTCTTCATACTTCTGAATCTTCAGTTCCAGTATATTCTGGTACAGGTAGTTTTGAATTATCGAATTTCGAATGTGATTCTTCGAAAGCTATGATTGTGGCGGCCGTAGTGCGAGGTCCTGCTCTTTGAGATGAACCTTTATGTTCCGGAGAAGTACGATATGGACCGTTATAAGACCTTTAAAAAAGAAAACATAGAGTTTTAGGAATGGTAGAAAGAGATAGAAAATAATGGGTTTCAGTGTCGCAAAGATCACTAGTAATTTTTCGTTTTTTATTTGAAACTCACTTTGATAATCCCTCGCAATTGTTAACTAGAGTCTTGATAGCTATAGCAAGTTGTTGAATTATCTCTTTTTCTGTTTTCCCTTCTCTATTGTAAGTTGGCAACTCAATTTGTTTGACGTAGCAAGGCAATATCGCTTCAAGAATAATCTAAAACAAAGAACAAACTTTAATTATAATCCTTATATTTGAATAAAATAGTTGGTAACTAAATTTAAAAATGAAAATCATTAGATATCCGGCTCGAAGGACCAAATATTTTTAAACTCCTTTTTTCACATGAAACTGCGTAGTTATCAGGAAAGAGAAGACAAAGTAAGTTTTACAATGAAATTGTTTTTTTTATATTTTATGATTTACTTGGCTATAATTATTATTATTTAACTTACCAACATCTGATATCCTCTAAAGCTTTCAGCTGAGTAAGAAACGACCATAACACACAGACTGATGCAGTCCAGTACATTGACCATCTCTTCTTCGTCGCGATAACAGAAATCTATCGGTTTTAATGGTTTATCTTCTTTTATTAATTCCGCTATGTGTAGCGGGTCGGGTGATGGAGTTTCCAAACTTAGCAGTAAATTGAAAAGACAGCTTGATTGTACCTGGTAAAAATATATGCAACGTTGTTCAGAACTGGGGTCAGAAACAGTAAAAGGATTTTCCAAAGTTAGTAAATGATTTTCGAATTGATGACATCATCATAGTATTGGCATCCAAATGCTGATTTCTATAAAATCTTTAAAGTAAAATATCAACATTATTTTCTTATTGATTTTCATTGACTTACTTTGCTAGCATCCCCATAAACTGATTCTTCATCGGTATCCAAAATGGCGGACACTGAACCGAACATTTGTAGTATGAAGGGTTTTCTATTCAGTAAATAAAACTGTTTGACTGCGTATTCAATTGTTGTCGTTACGAGTTTATTCGTTTGAAAATTCGAATATATTTGAAGAAGTGTGGGCATGATTAGTAAATAACTGAAATTAAAGAAATATCATTAAATACAGTTTTAAAAATTACTACATTAATTATAATTTATTTCGTATAATCACTAACTAAGAACTTACCCATTAGTTGAAAATATACTTTTAAAATTAGACGCAGCGTTGACGTACGTTGCAATTACGTATCTTAATATTAAAGCGTCTTCACTGTGGAGCATCAGTGCTCCGTTCAACACATTTAAGAACAAATGTATATCTCGTGAAGATGTGAAATTACCCGCCATAGCTTCAAACATTCTAGCTATGAGACGCACCCACCTAAAAATAACCATTTAAAGAAAAAAATAAAATTCATTATGCATTTATGATTTAAAATTCCATATTCATTTATTTCCTCATTTTTTACATTATATTTTTAAAAAAACAATCGCAAGAAAATAAATTTAAAAATACAATATTAAAAAAGCAGAGGGCCACTGGAGACGGGGTCTACGACTAGGTCTATGATTTAAAACTGTATTCATTTATTTACACTTATTTTTTACATTATATTTTAAAAAAAAATTAATAAAGGAATAAAATTTAAAAATACAATATAAAAAAACAGAGGCCCACTGAAGACGAGGTCTACGACCCAAGCCATCAGTGGTCAGGGCTCAAAAGAGAGGAACCTCCTCACAATACGTGTCGTGTCAAGAAAGACCGCCTTCTGAATCAAGCCCTTTACCCAGCTGGGGAGCGAAAGCTTCTCAAGATGACGGTCGAAGCTTTTCGCTATTAGACCGTGCACAGATACAACGATCGGAACAATGATGGTCGATTCAACACGCCACATGTCGGTCACCTCGTGGGCCAAGTCCAAATATTTTAGCTGTTTTTCTTTTTCTGCCTTCACAAGGTTCTCGTCATGCGGAATGGTGACATCGATCAGCACTGCCCGATGCGCGTCCCGATCTATTATCACTATGTCAGGCTTATTGGCAACAATAGTCCTGTCAGTGATAATAGATCGGTCCCAGTAGAGCGTTACATGACCATTATCGAGAACCGGCTGAGGCCAATACTGGTAATAAGGTACAGCGGCTTCAACAAGGTCGTATTTCAGAGCAAATTGTTGGTGGATAATCTTAGCTACCTGGTTATGCCTGTGCAAGTACTCGCCGTTAGCAAGACGAGAACAACCGGAAACGATATGTCTAATAGACTCTCCCGGACGATGACATGCCCGACAAATGTCGACCGTCCCATCCTTTAGAATATATTTACGGTAGTTGTTCGTCATGATAACTTCGTCCATAATTGCAAAGACAAAACCTTCAGTCTCTCCGAAGAGGTTACTGTACCGTAGCCAAGATACAGAGGCTAACTGATCTACATCGGGGCTCATAAGGGCCCGGTAGAACCGTCCGTGTAGTTCCTTGCTCTTCCATACGTCCGTGCGATCCGCCACACTCATTACCTTTAGCGTCCGCCAATTCTCGTTCGCTAAGGACAGCGAAGTGAGTCCCTTATCAACTGCTGCTACATTACGGTACATACCCACGCTTACCTTAAGGAAATATTCCCGAAGGTTGTTTACCTCTCGGTTGTGTAGGTCCTTGACATTTAACATGCCACGACCCCCACACTTCCGAGGAATATACAACCTCATAACAGATGAACGTGGGTGGTGCATCCTGTATGCCGTCAGTAGTCGCCGAACTTTTCTATCCAGGGCATCAAGTTCCGATTGCGTCCACTTTAGAATGCCAAAGGAGTACGTCAGTATAGGCATGACCCAACCATTGAAGGCTCGGATCTTGTTTCCGCCAGATAAGAGGCTTTTCAAAACCTTTACCAAGCGGCCGAAGAAACGATCCCTCACCGATTGTTTCATATCTGCATCGACTATACTCAAAGCTTCGAACATTCCAAGGCATTTGTAAGTTTCCGACTCAGAAAGAGATCTGAGCACCTCACTTTGGCTAAGTTGCAAACTCTCAGAGTTTACAATTTTAAAATATTATTAAGAAATATGTTCTAATAAATTGACTTTAATAAGTAAATAAAATTTTCTTCATCGTATATGACCATGTAATATCATCACCCTGTATTTTTGTAAGAAAGTTTTTATCTGTTTTATACTAACATGAATTTGTGTAAAACATCAAGTCCCAGCAGAGTGGTGCCGAGTGGTCCCCGACTGTACAGAGTTAGATCAGCTTCTAATGCTTTCCGCGGAAAAGAGGGTAGTTTCATAAGTTCATCATGTAAGAACACCACTCTTTGAACTACCTGTAATAGACAAAGAAAGGTTGTGAAGATTGATTGTAAAAGTTCTGGAAAACAAAGACTGGCTCTTTATGCTTTAATTGAATGGGCTAATAATCACAATTTAATTTTAATCATTTGTGTCGTGGTGGCCGAGTGGTCGAAGTGCTTCCTTCCGAACGGGGGGTCGCGGGTTCAAAATCGGCCGGCTTGTACCTCTAAATCAAAATGTGAAAAAGATTTATGTGCAATTTTTCACAACACCACTGGCTATAAACGGTGAAGGAAAACATCGTGAAAAACCTGCATGTCGGAAAAGGATTCTAAAAATCCTTTGAAGATATGTGTAGTCCCCAATCCGCACTGGGCAAGCGTGGTGGACTATGCCTAATCCCTCTTCTGAGGAGACCTGAGCCCAACAGTGGGCAGTAATGGGATGGTACAGGTGTAATTATACTTAATCTTAGAGACATCGCGATTTATCGAGACAATCTAGGTATTATTTTCAAACATACCATATCGACATTTTTAAGAATGGCCCAAGTGAGCAGCACTTTTCCTATTTCAATAAATTTGAGCAATAGTTCTTGTTGTTGTAATTTGTTGAATGCTTCTTCTGGTTCCATGTGTACCAATCCTAACTGTGGATACTGTGATCGTTTAAAGAAATAGTGATCACGCACATAGTTCTGTGGATTGTGAATTTGACCTGAAATAAAATTATTACATTTATTTTATAAGCTACTAGCTGACCCGCGCAACTTCGTCTGCGTTACAAAGGGGTTCGAACAGTACTCGCAACGCCGTCGAGTTATTATTTTCGTGGCTCGCTGTTGCACCCACATATTCATTGCGTTTTTATAGTCGTAATAACTTCTAAACGAAAAGTCCGATTGGAATAAAACAAAAAGTTATTTACTTCTACATTAATACTCTTGATAACATAATACTTAATTTAGATAAGGGTTAATATAACGATACTCATTTAATGTTAAATTCAAACTTGGGACGAAATATTATTTTGCTAAACATAAAAGCGGTTATTGTGACTAAACTATGATAGTGTGCTCTCGCGGACTTTTTTGTTGGTCTTACAAAGACCTAAAAACCCGTAGTACATCATTTTGTTCTATTGTCAGTAGTTTTTGCAGCGTACGCATAAATAGGTTTTCGATTATTCGCCTTGTGTTATATATTCGATATTTTCATACGGATCCCAAATTTTTTTGAAAATAAAATATAGCCTATAACCTTCCTCGATAAATGGACTTTCCAACAGTGAAAGAATTTTTGAAATCGGACACGTAGATCCTGAGATTAGCGCGTTCAAACAAACAAACAAACTCTTTATAATATTAGTATAGATGAGAAGAATGCATGATATAAATACAGCCTCGCCGATGCCTCATCCCATTTTTTTTTAGTTGAAGAATATGTGGAAGTTGAACCGCACTAAAACCTCCAACCGCTTACACTCAGGGCCTGAGCCCCGGCTGAAGACAGCACCCAGCATGGGATTATGCGAAGAGAGGCGACGCGTTTCCCGTCGTGAAAGGCTCAACCCGAAAGAATTTTCGCCTCAATGGTGTGCCTGTTCAGATGACTTTAAGGCAGCAGTTACACAACTTCGGAGATAGGTTCAGAAGAAGCATAATTGGGACACCGACTATCAGCTTGATGGTATGCACTGGAAGTACACTTGCTGATAGAGAGTTCAGAAATTTCACAGAATAATGTGTCATCTTGCATACCGGCAGTGTTTATAGAGGTGAAGTGCACTTCATTCCTCTCAATTTCGGAGAGAATGCATTCGTTAATTGTTACATCCTTATCACTTTTGGGCGTCAAAATGCCCGCTCGCATACCCAAGAATTCTGCTGATGTTGTATTACACACAGTGCCAGGTACGGTGGGACCTTGCACCGGTTTCAAGTCGTCCGCGGTGTTCCATATGGGACGGTCCGCGACCTCTCCTCTGGAATATCGGGTACGACTAATTACTGAGAGGCATTCTCCTCTCGGAACTTAGCGTTATTTGTTACGCAGACGACACGTTGGTTGTAGCCCAGGGGGATGACTACAGAGAGTGCACGTATTGCCACAGCAGGTGTGGTATAATTTGGAGGTTGGGCCTCGCTGTGGCGCTAAATAAACCCCAGGCCCTATGGTTCCACGGGTCTGGGGCGTCGTCACCGGTCGATGCCTACATTATAGTTGGAGTTATTCGGATCGGGGTCGGGGTGCTTAAGTACCTCGACCGGCTCGACTTCTGCGAGTCCACATCTCGGAAGAGAGCGGCAGGGCGTGTGAAACTGAGTTCTTTTCTCCACGCAGGAATCCGCCGTCATCGATCAGGGCGCTGGAACTGCAATTTCGCTCGGAATTTGCCTCCCTAAGAGATTCGGGTTCTCAATGCTATCCAGCGCGCATGCACCTTGCGTTAAGGCAACCGTGGGTTGGAAGACCGCACTCTCCGATCCACACTGGTATGACCCAGCAGGGTATCCCGTGGGCGTGTGAGACGCGGTCCCATATTTCTTGGCGGGCTTCGGAAAGCCCGCTGACCCTGAGAGCCGGTAGCTGTATCGCCGGTGGCTGTCGGTTCGGTGTTCGGGGGCGGCGCGAAGGAAAATTTATGCCGTAGTGCATAATGCGTCGTGCCGTCCCGCATTACCCCGTGCTAGGGTCTGGTTCAGCCAGGATTCAGACGCTGAGTGTGAGCGATTGGAGCTTTTAGTGCAGTTTAAGTACCACATATCCCAAGCGCAGCGCCACGATTTCCAGCGTTTAAAAAAAAGTACACATAGTGAGTTTGTTTAAGCTGGATACAACTCTACCGACAGACTCAGAAGAACCACCTGTCCACCTCTTTCCTCGCCAAGATTTAGAAAGAGAACGGAGTATTCTTGTGTACTTGTATTACCGCTGGTCCGAGCTCTTATATTATAACACATCCACATTTGAACTTTTTCGATTTTTTATATAAAAGGGCAATGTGTGAGTATAAAAATTAGCCAGTTCCTACATCCCACTTAAGTTTAATAAATACAATTATCTATTTGTCTTGCTTATCTCTGAAACGAATTAACTATACAATTTTTAAGATCAAAATGACTAACGCCATCTATTACAATCGAAAAACACCACGTCGCCCACAATGCAATGACATAATCAAATTATTTATATCGAAAAAGTGCTTCTAGACGTAATTCGATATAATTCTCATAGATGGCTTTGTTTTAAAATCGTCTTTAAAATTCAAAATAACATTTTTTTTGGAGTTTACCTTTAAGCCATAAATCTCCGTATTCTGAAGTGCGACAGAATGATTGACATATTAGTTGGTTGTCAATTGTCAAATTGCAAATTGACTCGTTGACGTTAGGAACACACCTAAATTGCTTAGACAACAGTGAGTGATTATAATTTAATATGATCTTTATTGAATAGCAATAAAGTTCAAATTGACTCTACATATTATTTAGAAAACGTTTGTATGGGAAATAGAAAAGGGCTGTTTTTAGGTTTTTCCCAGAAATTATTTGATTTTTTCTCGCCTTTTAAACCTTCCCTGAACTTCCACGAATATTTTAAGACTAAAATTAGCCGAATCGGTTCAGCCGTTCTCGAGTTTTAGCGAGACTAACGAACAGCAATTCATTTTTATATATATAGATTAAATAACAAAAAATTGGTTGCCTGTAAAGTCGGTATACGGGCGAAAGTTTTACGTGACAACGACTCGGGCATGGTTAGCCCGCCTAAGAGCGAGAGAGACAGACATAAAAAGCGAAAGGCACGTGTGCCTCTCACTCGCTCTCATTGTGAGCGCATAACGTGAGCGGAGCGTAACGCAGTTTCTTGAAGTGTCACCCGGCAAACCAATTTATAAGACGTTGTCACGTCAAAAGATCTTAATTCAGCTCTGGCTATCTACATGATCTTTAAACTCAATAAATCATTTCTATTAAAAGTGACTTACGTGTCTTAAAATCAACGAGGAAATGTTCTTTATGTAATTTATCTGGTATACTGAAAAAATCTAGTGATTCTTTCAATATTTGTGCGAAAACTGTATCTTCTTGTACCGGAAACTGCGAAGGGATGCTTCCATCGTTGTCAGCTGTAATTTAATTATTAAGTGTAATTTTAGACTGTTGTAGTATTATTTTATTATTTTTAATAAAATTGCAAGTTTTCACTGATATTTATTTATTTAATACTTTATTGTACACCAGGTAAAGAAAATTTCAGTGACTTATAGTTACTAAAAAATACGCACAAAAGGCGAGCTTAACTCAAATATGAGTTTTCTTACAGCAAACCTACAGAGACAGAGAGGTAGTGAAGTGTACTAAATAAACTATACAAATCAACTACATACAGATATGATATATTAAATTTAATAAAATATAAGTTCACCTGGACCATGAACGATAATTTTCTTAGCAGCCGGTACATTAGCGGTAAGCAATATTGATGCATCGCATTGCTCTTTTCGTAATATTTGTTTTAAATCTTTGAACATTATACCGTGTACGCTGTGTACTACCTGAAATAACAAAAGTAAAAAACATTTTCATATAGTTGTAAAAGTTGTATAAAAAAAATTAATTTAGACATGCGCTTCATGATAGTCCTACTTCTTCTATTCCCATATTCATTTATTTGCTCATTTATTACATTATATTTAAAAAAAAAACAATACAAAAAAAAATAAAATTAAAATACAATATAAAAACAGAGGGCCACTGAAAACAGGGTCTACGACCCAAGTCATCAGTGTTTAGGGCTCAAGAGAGAGGAACCTCCTCACAATACGTGCCGTGTCAAGAACGACCGCCGCGCTGAATCAAGCCCTTTACCCAGACGGTCAACTACTTCTTCTATTTATTTTTAGTGACATTGATAAATTATGTGGGTTAGATTAAACTTTAGCAGGGTTACCAAACAGTTAACGATTCCGCTATGGTGTTTTAATCATACTTAAGTGCTGGCTAATAAACTAAAAATTTTCATAGATTTGTGGGTGCTTAGAATAACTTGATTTTTAAACTAAATAAAGCGTAATCTCACCATCCACAATATAGATAGAGCAGCACCGACCAATCTCTGTCCCTCTTCGTGCGGACTCCGCACATAGAACATGACGTATCCTATGATATAGTTGTAGAGCGCGAAGGCGGCTTGTTGCGGCAGCCGAGGGATGAACCGGATCAGATGTCGCAGCAGTTTAAACATCTCATCTTGGTGGTCGCGGGTTAAACGTTCCAGCACGTGACGGAGGAATAGAGAGGAATCTTCCACTAGACAACACCAGGTTACCTGAGATTGTAAGAAACGACAGTTAAGTTGTTAGGAATCAATCAATGAAATTGATTTCTTAATTTAATTTATGTAGAAAGTTTAGTGTGTGCATGTTTGCATTTGCGTGCGTGCGTGTGACTGTGTGCGTAAGTACGTGTCTGTTTAGCAGAAGAGATGTAAACACGTATTTGAATAGCAAACAAATTTTTAACTTTATCAACTGTTTCAAGGGTATTTAATACATTTATTTAATATAATGACCTGATAAGAAACTTCATAGACCGAGCATCCATCTCTAGAGACTGCAGCGTCGTCTAACAGAGCGACGATCTCAGTGACGGCCGAGCAAAGTATCGAAGGGAATAACGCAGATGCCGCTTGAGTGTGATGCGAGCCGCGGACACCTTCCACTATTTCCTCGTCGGCTGCAGCTGATATTATAAGGAAATATTGTTTTAAATACATAAAAGCAAACTATAAATTAGTCAGTATCCCTATTTATCCATAATATGTGTAGGCTACCTATATTATAATGTAGTTTAGTATTCTATTTTATTTATTTATCACACTAAACACTACAGTTATAATATATCTATTAATTATTTAATTTTGTGTATAGAATAACACTCGGACATACATCACACATACATCGAGCATACAGACAATCACTACACAAATACAAAACATAATTATTAAATTATTTGCCGAGCGATAATCTTAGTTTCAGCGGGGCAGGTACTATAGCAGCGCCTACGCACTGCCCCGCGACCCCGCGCGGCAGTCAAAACCGCCATCGCTCGGTCACCCGCTAGTCAAGCTTAGGCTATCATACGACTGACCCGCGCCCTTTGCATATCCTCGCTCGCTACCGCGTTACGATCGCTTTGATTTCTTTTCTGTTTTATGTAACTATCTTTCCGTATTGTGCTTCTCCTTCTGTTTTATGTTAATTGTAAATTAGTGTGTTTTTTTGTGTTTGTTATTAAACTATTCTACGTGAAGTCGTTTTCGTTGATTCTACATCTCACGGCATAACACCACACACGCTAAAATATGTGTATTCATTCGATCATATAAGTACTTATTTTAGATACATGGATATTGTTTTAACCGATTACTTGCTTCAATATTCAAATCAGTCACGGTAACTTTGGCACAATTGGGGATCACAAATCTACAGATATTAATTAACTCGCATATCAATTTGTACAAACTCAATCATTCACTTCCATACACACATAATAAATGCGCACAACTAATTAATCGGTCGCTTACACACACACATATTAACATAGATTCACATATTTACTTAGTTCACCGCTAAGAGCAATAATGTTATTATGCAACATTATATTATATCTTACGTTCAATATGATCGTCAACAGCATGGTCCTGCGGTTGTTCCCGGGCGGCCTGCCTCGTGATGGGTATGGTGGTGATGAGGAAGCTCTCTCGTTCAGCGCGTTTCTTGTCGTTCTGTTGTTGTAGCGCCAGCTTCATGGCTTCCGTCTGTTGTTTCTTACGAGTTTTCGTTGCCGTTACTAAGGATCGCTAAAAAATAAGTAACTTTGCATTATTTTTAGAGAAAGACAAGTTTTTTAAATACAGTTTTGGTTCAAACTTGTTATACCTATGGCATAAAGTTACAATAATGCTGTTAAACAAAAATGACATTTATGAATGACATAGAAATCACCATCATTCATTCATTCAATCAATCCAAAATTTTAATAATTAATCAAAATAGAATTACATGTCTCTCCTGGTTTAAAGTCATCTCCATATCTTTGTCTTTAACAAGTGGACTCCAAGGCGGATCGACGACTGCTAAACACTCGATACCGATTTTAGGTGAAGGTAAAGTAAACTCGATGCCAGGCGGTGGAACTTTAAACGTCATGGATGCTCCCTCTTCCATTCGCGGCCATACTTGATAACGGAGTTTCCACATCACTTGGAATTTTAAGATGGCGTTTATCCTAAAATGTGAAAAAGTTATCATATAGAAGCTAAGAAATATAAAACCGGATGGAGTTGAGCATAATATTATATTATGATTCCCGATCAGAGTATAAGAGATCTTAGACATAGAATATTAAAGTTTGGACAGTAAATCTGTGAAAGTGCGATAGAACTGTTGAATGTGGAATGTTATTTGTTTACTAAAGCAAATATTTTTTTACATATAATAATCTTGCGTTGAAACAGAATAGCAAAATGTTATCAAGATTACCTTGTCCCAGGTTCAGTATGTTTCAAATCATTGTGCATGATCTCAGTGGCGACTTGCGGCGCCTTCACAGCGGCTAGAATGAATAAGGCCGCTGCACACGAACTGAGTTCTCTATCCGACTCTAACAACAGTTGCCACGCGACGCGAGCCGACTCAGCGAACATCTCCTCGCTCATTGTGGTCGCACCCTTAATTAAAGTAGCTAGGGGCGTGTGGTAGGCTTCGCGAACCTTAACATGATAAAATAGTAAAGCTTTTGTTTTATGGAAGAGGAAGCCGAAAACCTTTGAAAGTATTTTCTCTATATAAAAAAAAAACATACAAACAACAATAGAAAAAACACAACAGGAATCGTGTTGAATGATATAGCGCCGCTTCAAGAGTACTCTTTTTTGGCATTTAGAAATTGTAAAGAGATTCAAATATGATTAAAAAAATTAGATATAAGGTAATACGATGATTAATGCACGAGGTACATTCTACTACAGAACTGTTAATGTAGGACCACCTAGGATAAAGCAAACTTTATTTCAAGGATGAAAATTCGAAATTAGATAGAAACTGTACAATTTAACAATAGGACTTCACTAATTCTGTGCTGAAATATGTGTTTCTTCATCCATACCTGTCCTTTCAAATATTTAAGTATAGCAGGTGGGTCCACCGGTGGGTAGGGTATAGCTCCCGGTTTGATAACGGGCGGGATGTCTGCGTGAGGCAGCGTGTGTTCACCGCCCGCCGCCCTGTACGCTAGACCTGCGCTCTCTATTACAGACCTGTCGATCCTGTATAATGTAGATTAATTAAACATGTTTTTTTATGGTAAAAGGTAATAGACTATTTCGTACGCAATATTGATTATTAAATTATGAACCAAACAATTTTTAAATTTTATCTAGAGTCAGATGATAACAGATGGATCAATACTTACAAGCTATTTTTAGAGTTTAGGTTACATTGTTATGTGAAATAATGTTTGCAAATTTAAAATATTGCATTAATACTATCATTAAATAAAGGTTGTTTTGTACTTTTATAGTTTTAGTATTCTTTTTTTACCTATCAGTACAATGTTCAGATGATTTCCTGGTTCGTCTACCACGACGTGCTTCTCCAACACATTCCTCCGAACTCGTTGTATTTTGTTCAGGACCAAACTTCTCTCCGTATATCTAAAATTCACAAATATTGAGTAAAATAAAATAGGATATTTCAAAGTGTAGATTTCATTTGTTTTACTTACTTTTAGCACAGATTTCATGAGTCTTGTACTAGATCGCATATTGCGTCGGAAGCAATATGGATGACAAAAGTTTTGATGGCTGCACACGTAGTTGAATGAATTCAGAAATTTCACCATCACCTGCGACATATCCATAGTGTTATAGACAAGTTATAGCGATTTATTTTACTAACTAAATTTTTGAGTGCAGTAATAGTTAGTGGAAAAAATGTTCGAACTTGAACTCCTCCGAAACGGCTCGACCGATTTTGATGAAATTTTTTGTGCTTATCCGGTACCTATGAGAATCGGCCAACATCTATTTTTCATCCCCTAAATGTTAGGGGTAGTCCACCCCTAATTTTTTTTTTCGGCGCAGACGAAGTTCAGCGAGTCAGCTAGTCTTATATATAAAACTGAATTGCTGTTCGTTAGTCTCGCTAAAACTCGAGAACGACTGAACTGATTTGGCTTATTTTAATTTTGAAATATTCGTAGAAGTCCAGGGAAGGTTTAAACGGTGATAAAATTTACTTATGTGACGCAGACGAAGTTGCGCGGGCCAACTAGTTGTTGATAAAATTGGTTATCTCCAAGGTCCTTTTTCAAATTAAATCTTAGACCAATGTTACCTTAAGCCAAGGGAATCCCTTGTTAGTATCAGGCGGGTCGGTGGAGTTGCTGTCGGGGCTGTCCGGGGGATGGTCGTGATCGTCGGACAACACGCCGGGGCTCTCCTCGCCGCCGCTGTCCACCTCGTTAGGCATTATAACTGTACCGCCTAAATATTAAATATATGGGCATTCAATTAAATCATACTATCGTATCATCGATTTCGTTTTAATCATCTGCTTTTATTTCGTATCTTATTTTCCCATTTGGATATATTTTGATATCTTTTTGGTACGCTTGTGACGTCACTGTTAGCCTGAATTGAAATCAGCGTTCGATGTTGCCAAGTACGACATCAAGCATTAAGCTGAAAACTACTATTTGAAAAACCATTTTATTTAAATTTTACATTTAAATTTATCAATGTTTTCATAAATAAAGGAACGTATATTGATTGTATCAAAGACTTTTCATTGAGTGGAGAATCATTGTTTATTCTTTATATTTTGAAACACTGAAGACAAACTTGAATAGTTTTTATACATTACCGGCTCCCGGATAAACTTCTGAAGTATCGCTTCTATCTGATAAAGATGATACTTTACGTTTGCTTTGTATAGAATCCGAACGTCTTGTGATAACTGTAAATATACAAGTAAAGTAACATTTAAAAGGTGTCATGTGCCTCGGACTGCGACTTTTTTGGAAAGAGAAAGAATTTTAATGTGATCCAATAAATCATAGGTACTTCAGAAAGTTTTTTTATTTTTGAACGAAAAAGTAAAATGTTTGACTTTAATAAATGGTTTCCTTAAAATACCTACATTCATCGACATCTCTATTATCCTTCTGCCTCAGTTTGATGGAGCGTCGTTTAAAAGATCCGTACGCAGAATGCGCCTGTTGCGTGTTCCGTCGATGCATACACGCTTTTCCTCTAGATCCCAGTTTTCCACGTTTATCATCTTGTATTGGTGGGATTGTATCTGCTAACTAAAAAGGGGTTGAAGAAAGTTAATAAGGTTCAATGGCGAATGCGGCCTATTTAACTCGGTCCTTATCGGTTCCCAATTATAACTTGGAAGTAAAATTTTGAAATCAATGTTATACGTGAGGTTTATTTCTGTATTCCATAATGAAATGCAAAATGGCTGCTTATTAAGTAACTAGGCATTATTTTTAGTCAACCATTCTGACATTTAATCGAAAAGAATTTATTGCTTAAAATGTACGATTTTATCACGTTTTACATAGGTTTCTCTTTGCTTTAATATGACCTGTTTTAGTAAAGATTGATAAAATTTTAATAAATAAATTTCTTACAGTAACGTTACTGCCTCCAGAAACGTTTTCAGGTTCGTGCAGTACAAAAGATATTTTCCTTTCAGTCTCAGCTCCAGCAATGGACTGTAAGCTTTGTGCAGACGCTTGCGAATGTCCCATACTCGATAAAGCCATACTCCAACGACGATTCGCTTCCCTAACAACCATTTACACCATATGAAAACTATTCATAAATAAGACGTTTTCACTAGTTGGGGTCGAAAACTAACTGAGCTTCTATCGATTGATTCTAGTCAAATTGCTTTAAGTTTTAATTTATTACTTTGTATCGACATGCCAATGTAGCAAAGCGATTCTTTACTCTATTTTAGCTAAACTATTTATTTATAAATTCTATTTTATAAATTGAACGTGTAAAATTATAAATTAGTGACTTTATTGTAAAATTGAATTTAGCGTGGATTTAAAACTCCATGCAGAGTAATTGTGTAATTGCATTTTATAACTGAATTTAAGATTATTGAATTAAACCTATTTTACATATTGTGTCAAATTAAATTGTAAGAAAACATATCCTTTGTTACCTTTGACTGTTGTATGAATAATTGAAGGGATATCTAAATAATGGAAAGGATATGTAGCCTTTAGCAAAGTCAAGTGACCATTGGTTACTGTGCACAATAGTTCTACGTATCACGACATATTCTAAGACCTTCACAAACTTATAATGCGTTGTAAAAGTGACATATAATGTTCTACAAAGGGTTAGAGCATGCCTGAGGTGCCGGTACATTGATACATGCATTACGTTATCTGAGAACATACTCGACTGGCATTAATGTGTGTTGACTGCTAAGAGCCCTGTTAAAACAAAAGCAGTGTCAAATACAATCATTTAAATTCATTACATGAAGTGAACTGAAAATTATGAACTCACTTATTGTTACAAAATAATCGTCGCTTTTCCATCCATCTTCGCATAACATAATGACAAAAAAAATAAAAATTGATATACACCAAGACACAGATCAACTACTTACCAACATAATACAAAGAATTGTCATTGGATTTTAGTACCTGTAGACTCTGTCCCAAGGTCCTCTTTCCTTCAGCGAAGAGCGGAACGTCTTCGGGAGTCCCTGGTACGTCTCACGCAGAAACGCGGTGATCTCGAACAACAGCACACACGCTACTATCCTAAGGGCTCTGGGACAATCCGCGCCTATTGGCTTTCCTGGTATACGAACGCTGGCTGAAAATTACAAGAAAATAAACATTTAGAAAAGTAAACATAACAACAGATTGATCAATATGATTGAAATGAACGAATGAATGAACGACATTAACCTTCATCTAAGAAGTCTTCCTCTTCGTCTTGTTGCAATAGTTCCCGTTGTCCGTCCGGATCGTTGACTAAGTTAACTACAGTTTCCATATGCTTTTTATCTTCAATCAACATTTCTTCAAGTCTGTTTCCTATTGCCTGGAAATGAAACACTCTTAAATTTTGTATGTGGCTGTTTAACTGTATAGTTGTATGAATTAATAAGACTTTACTTACTTCAGCCCATTGATAGAATAGTTTGCCGGCGAGTCGCTGTCTTCTCAATTGAGGGCTTAAGGATGCTGAAATTAACAATAAGATTTTAATAAACAGTAACAAATTATAGAAATCTCGAAAAGTATTTCACTCACCTGCGCCTTTTACGTTCGATTTCAACCAATACGGCCACTGCCCTTTATTGCAGTTATGAACTAAATGAGCACATTCTAATAGTATAGTCGCTCTTGCTACGACTGCTGTGTGCGGCTAAAATAGAAAAATACCAAGTTCAAATTGTCTTTTATTTATGATGCTCGAAAATATTTTGAAATGGCGTGAATGATGGAACATCGTTTAGAGATTCTGTTTTTGTAAAATTGCGATTTTTCCAAAGTTTATCTACGATTACTCAATTTGTCTCGTACTTATTTCACTTATAGTTCGCGAATACGCAATCAATAGTTTGGATTATATTTATAACTTTAAAACATTTTCAATACTTTAGCCACTCAATAGCAAAATATATTGATTACTAAAGCCTTACCAAGTCTAGTAAAGCAGCCATGAATAGAGCATCAGGCGTGGCTCCGGGCTGCGTGGCGTCCAGCATGAAGCTGAACCGCGCCAGGCCGGCGTACAGCGGCGCCGCCGACACCAGCCGACGACGCTTCAACACGACCACCTCCGACTCGCCGCCACCGGAACCACCCTCCGCTGAACATCTTCGGGACATATCTGTAGAACGATTTTTATTAATTTAGCGATCTCGATATTTCAGCACTGTTGCAAGGGTCATGGTCACGAGAAGACTGATTACTGCGGGTAGGTTACTAAAGAGCAGACAAGTCTATCTATTCTCTTTCTTGTTCGTTTGCCGGTACCCGAAGATAACAGTAAGAACCCGTTTAGTAATTGTGTAAGTGATGTCTATAGAACATTTGTTTTAGTGTATTTGATAAGGTAAAGGTACAGCCCTGGCATTGCAAAGTGAGCCGTAAGTTCGTTCGTTTATCTTGCAAACTAACAGCTGGTAAAAATACAATTGCTGGACTTGAAATTTAAGAGTTTTCACGGTAAATACTGAAATAACTTAGTAAAAAAATACGAAAATGATGCTCTGAGTACAAATGGAATGTAAAAGTGAATAAAATAATATAATATAACGTAAGAGCTACGTAGCGGTGTAAGTTGAAGTGAAAGATTAGTACAAAGTAGAAATGTTCATTCATTCGTTCAGTCGTTCATTTCTTTCAATTTTGTTCTCTTATTACAAATGGCTGTTTACAACTTATTAATTACAGAAATGTTATTGGAATACCAGAAGGTTTCGGTTAATTTAATTACTTACACCCACCACTACTTTCTTCAATGCTGCCGTCTCTTTTCTTTCCCATTTTTCTCAAACCGAATCTGTTCAATCGATCTTCTACTCGCTTCCGTGCTCTGTCAAATAAAATGTTTGTATAGTAGCCAATGCTTAGTCCGCAATTGATAATTTGAACACTTATTGTATAAAAGAGTGCACACATTTAGAGGGCCTTCTCTTAACGCATACACTCGCAAAAGCTCGTCTAAATAATATGTGTTGATTCATACAGAATCCAAGATTTCTGATAGTTAATAATGTGTGACTAAATGAGTTCTGTTATCCATCCAACTGGGAACGAAACAAAATGTTAAATAGGTAGTAGAATCCAAAATTCGACTTTCGTACTCAGAGTTGATTTGTTTACATTTTATTGTCGTCTCACTTTTTATGACACTACTATATTTTACAAAATATTATAACACTATACTCTACACATAATGAAGACACTAGCAACTATATAATAAATAAATAAATAATTAAAAAACCCTCCGACTCCAATGATACGCGACAGTAACGCCATCTAGCAACAATTTACATTACCTATTCAACGTATATCCGACCCTCCGTTTGACGTGCACGGGTCGGCTGACGTGCGGCTGCGGGATGTGCACGGGGCGCGCGAGGGACACCATGCTGCCGGATATGGGCAGCGACTCGCCCGATCCGGCGCCGTTACGGATCAGATTCGCTTGGGACTGAGGCTTCTGTCGGAACCAGTTCACTGAAAATTGTGTTATGATTTTATAGATATATGTTATAAAAAACAGGACAGGTCACTTGATCGTAAGTGGTTACCGACGCTCATGGACCTCAGCAATGTCAAGGGATACTGAAGGGTCGCTATCTATCTAACTTTGAGGACCTTCCTTAAGCCTCGTTCGAAGGAAGTCATAGCGCTATCTGAATACCGAAGAGGGGAGCTCATTCCATAGCCGGATGATGTGTGGTAAAAGCGATAATTTTAAGGTAGTAAGGTATGTTTAAGCCGTTTTCTAGTCATTTTGTAGGTAGGTAATCAAGAAATTGTCGCTCAATTATCACTCTTCAGTGCCTTACTCGACCTTTCATGTCACATATGATTTTTTTATATTGGTGCACTCACTACGTCAGTTTGGCACCGTTTCACCATCATGCTTATTAAAAAAAAATTTACAACTCGAAACAAGTTAATGTTGAAATAAAACTTTATATTGATAATTATTCTATTCTAGCAGTTTACAAGACTTCGACTTTTAAATTCACGTAAAACTTTATTTAATAGTAATATACTCACCAATACCACTAATGTGAAACTTAGACGGTATAGATTTGGAATGATGTATTTTATGATGCGGTGTGATGTCTGCTGACGAGGTGGCCGGTATAGTCCGCTCGGAATGTCTCGGAGTGAGCTGATATCGACGAGTGCGAGTTGATAACGGAGATTGACTGGCTGATTCTTCACCTCCTTCTGTTTCTAGAAGACTCTGGAACAATACAATATACTTTAGTACCTACTATTGAATTCAATTATTGATTCGTAATTTGTATGTGTTATCGAATACGAATTTAAAATAAATTTTCGGCTAATAATTTTGATCTATTTTATGTATATCTTGGCAGGTAGGAAAATAGGTTGTAAGGTGTACTTATTCCAACCCTTTCAAAATTAAGTGGCGCTGGGATTGAGTAGAATAATGTCTATCGAAGCAAATTTTTCATTATTAATTACTATAGCTTATTATTCAATTTATTACTTTTGTAAAGCCTCATTAAGCAAAATATAATTACGATGTTGTAAATAATGATAGTTTTGTAACTAACATGTGCACCAGTAGACGAAGTGCTTCGCTTCTTGAAAGTGAATTTCTTATGTATTCGGTCATCGGCAGCGCAGCCAGAGTCTGCACCTGTATCCGAACCGCGTTCTTCTTCCGACGCACGAGAAATGTGCCTGTAACAAATAGCTAGGTATAAAACAACTAAAATACGACAAAAAATAGTTTAATTGCTAATAGTTCCACTCATTCATTCAAACTGAAAAGGTATGGCATATTATAATGATGTGTTTATCAATTTAAGGATCCCATATCTATTAAAAATACAACAATCCTGCAACTCTAGGCAAGCAAAGAAAATGTAGTAAAGTAGGTATAAAATGACATGATTGTTAGCTGAGTGAACGGATGAACGAATGTAATGTACTTTTTAAAACATATGCAATGAAAAATTTAAATTTTCGTTTTTCACTTCCGTTTCAATTAGTTCCTGTTAAGAAAGTTATTTCGGTCAGAGGTTCATAATTTACTTAACTACTACTACTACTTAAACACATATTTATATTAATGGAAAACGTACCGTATAACTCTTGTAGTTTGCATATTAGATTCCTTCTGTTGGCTGTCGGGCCTTTCAGCCGTATCAAGCAATGCACTAAAGGCGACCACACGAAACTCTGTACCGTGAGCTTCTCTTACGTAACTCAGAAGTAATCGTACCTCCATGTATAAAGTCTAGAAATGACCAATAAAAAAACCTTTTATTTTATAAAACAAAGTTAATTTGATTGTAAAAGATATTATTAAAGTATGTTCCTTACCGAATTATCAAGATTTTTTAATTCTTTGTGCATCATAGCGAATCTGGTTACCAGTACCCTAAAAGTAGCTTCGATGATGAAAATCTCAATAGCTCTATTAGGACCTTGAGTTTGTCCAAAATTCGTTGCGTAATCGTTTTGTAGTTGAGCTATGTCCGGGGACTTCGCGTAGATCCGCTTCTGTTGATCTGGTTGTAAATATTAATTTATAAAGCTTTATATAAGGCAATGATGCTATAAAAACTGTGTGGTCTAAGAATTATCTGAATTTACTACAAATAATGGTTCGAAACCTGATTTGGAAAAAAAAAATCTTATATTTTCGACATCTGTACAGGAGAACAAAAACACACTTACTCATCGGCGAGACCATTGCTGATGGTTCAGCACAGAATCCTATAGCAGCATGTAGATTATCCAATACTTCTCTGATTGGAGAGAATTTGGCCATCTCTTTCAACTTGGTTGTAAACTTGGGTATAGATGATGTTCGTAATTGTCGTAATGAGTTCCGAGCTTGCACTCTAAGGCACTCTGCTTGTGGACCGCGCAGGGCAGTCGTGCATCCGTGAGAACATCCCAGTTGACGAAGGATTCTGCAAAATAAACAACATTTCTTCCCTTTTTTGTTACTTTTTTTTTTTTGTGAGAAGTGCTGAAGTCGTTATCGAATCAAATATTTCAAATGAGATCTGTGTGTCTATCATGAAAGAATTGAAAACGGGAATGCGCTTATCTTATGGACATGGACAAAAAGTTAATGATATCATACAACTAACTAACCTAACCCTAACTGTATTGTTAAAATCCTTCCAATAATGGCCTACATGATGAGTATATTAAATACTTAAATACATAATTTACCTCATAATGATGTGCATTATCATAAAATAAGGACAGTCTAAGTTTTCTTCTTCTCTCGCTTTTTCTTTAGCACTTTCACCACCTTCCACATTTGTAGATTCTTGACTGTGAGCACAAGGTATGCCAGAATCACGCTCCTGAAATGTTAAATAATGTTTATTATTTATTTATATGACAGGTTAAGTGTTTTATTTTGATGGTTTATACGTTATGTAGGTACACCTGGAATATATTATTAATCTTGATATTAAAATGCATCGAGAATGGCGAAGCTCTCAATCAGGTTAATACTAGCTTCCCCATCGATTTTGACACAGTAACAATACTAAAAACGATCGACACGATATGATTCACTAGCGGACAATATAATAAAAAAAAACTTGAGAGGTGTCAAGGGACACCTGGATGGAACGAAGTTCCTTTCGATTAATTAGTGCAGGAATTGTAATAAAATTTTATTTTTTTAAGTTATAATAATTAGTTAGTTTAAAACGTCTATCTCTCTCTCTCTTATACTAGTATAAGTTAAATAAAATATTTTGATCACAGCGCCATCTAGCATTAATCATATAAAACAAAATAAGAAATTGTTTTAAAAGATTTTAATCACAGCACTATCTAGCGATAATCATCTAAAACAAAAAAAGTGTCGTGACAACTTTTTCATAAGAATTTCCGTCTAGCCCCCTTGCGATAACGCACGATAAGGAACTTCGTTCCAAAAACTTTCGAGAAAATGATATCTTTACTCAGGATTATACTTAGGATAATTGTTTAACCTACCTTGCTATCTTTATCTTTATTGAAATCAGACATTGGATCGATAGTGCCCGGTTGTGGTTCATCGGTGACATTACTTTGCCAGTTCTTATGTATACCCATTTCCATTAACGTGTCAACTAAGTTTAGCATAACTTCCATAACTCTGAGTGTTATATAGAAGCTTTCTAATGTCGATACAGAGTAGATAGCCTAAAAATGAGAGAATTGCATAACAATAATAAACACTAAAATGGTTTAAAAATTCAGTGTACCATTTATTTATTGTTTACCTTCAAAACAACTTGAAAGTTAATATCCCCTTCTTTAGTAATGTAGTTGACAGAACCAGGTGCCTCTTGTATTTCTTCAACGATGTAAGTTATGTTTGAATCCGTTTGGGATCGCGTTAAGCTTGGCTTGCGTTCAGGCGTAGGCATATGTTGGGATCCTTGCATACTTACTGAATCAATTTGGGATTCCATTGATCCCTAACAGTCATAGAAGTTATGTTATTTTAGTAACTGAGAATGTATTATTTTTATTATATATTATATACGGGGTGGATTTTTTGCGGATGAAGCGATTTTAAAGATTCTTTTATCTGAAAGGTAATAATACATCCGCTGATACCCTGTGTTAATTTAATCGAAATCTTACTAGTAATTCTTGTGTTATTACTGAAAAGGTTAAGTCGGTCGTTAATGATCATTTGTCCATTATTACTGGTTTAATGAAATTTAATGACTAAAACTTGAATTCCGCAGTTTTCTTTTCATTTAATCTATCATGTTTCTTAGAGATATTTGATCCTTAAAAGTCACTCTATCGATTGCAATAAAAATACAGGGTGTGATTTTTTCGAATTGGAGCAGGTTCGATTCCCGGGAAAACCAAGAATTTTTTAAAAATCTATGAATGCAGTTGTTTCTTTTCAAAAATAAAAGAATGTTTCCTTTCAGCAGAATTCGCTAAAAATCATTATTTCGAGTACTTCCCCTGGAGGGGGCGTTTAAAAATTCCACCCTGTATACATACACTAGAAACCACCAAAACTTTTTAGTATTACTTTATTAATCTAAGACAGTGACAGTGACAGTGACAGTGTGCATTCATGGAGGCAACTAGCTAAAAATTTCGCTTTCATCACATTTAAAATGATTTTATGTTTAGCTTTCATTTGATGTTTAAATCATGCTCTTAAGTTTAGAGAATGTTTAACAAAATCTTAAAAAAGAAGCATTTTATTTCTCCTGCAAAATTTGAATTTGTCGATTACCGACTTATTCGGTGGGAGTAGCGATTTAGGTATCCTTAATATGCATATATTACTAAAACTGACCTGTCGCGTCTTCGATAAATAGTCAGGAGAGGGCGTTGGTGTATGTTCGGTTACAGTTATGATGGGATTTTTCTTTTTTTGAATGTTAGAAGGTGCTGGATTCGAAGGACCTTGTGCGCGCTCTGTTTTCACTTCACCAATATATCTACAAAAAAATATTAATAACAAATCATTTTAAATTAAAGCATTGTGGTCATGTGAAAATGTGCACGCACATGGTGACATGTTTTGATTCAATGTGGTAAAAAACTAATTTAAAGATGAATCTTAGCATCATATTAACAAAGTTCTGTTAGGCTTCAGCAATTTGATCAGATCTACATAAATCATTACCCTAATGTATTACAATGTTAAAGTGAAAAATTATTATAAGCATGTCAGTGTATCTTTTTTCATTTGAGTTTTTTTTTAATCTATTAAACCATGCTATCAATTTGAATATTATTAGTTTATAAAATTCAAAATACTATTTATTTGGAACTTACTTTGACTCTACTTTCTAATACAATATTCGGTGACCGACAAGCAAACAAACCGCTATTAAGTAATAAAATCTAAATCTACATTCAATACAAATCATTTATTAAGCGGCTTATCCTAATTGAATGTAATGTGTCGTGTCTAATGCGCCTTGTACGTGCATCTACCTACGTGTTGTATTTGTGTGCTCGAGTGTTCACCTAACAACTCAACAGCGTAATATTCCTTCAAAGCTCTGCATTTGAAAACCGATATATTCGAAGCTATGCATGTAACGTAATTTTGTGCGTCGAGATTGTTATGGATTGAAACCGGCAACATTTTTCTAGCTTCTAAGTACAAAGCCGCTAATTTGCTCCTTTTACTTCGTTTCAAACTTACCCGTTTGACGCTAGCTCATCAATCAAACAGCTAACGATCGAACGTCCAGTTTAATATTGTACGGGAACAAGCGTTAAAAAGACGGGAGAAAGAGAAAAATATAATTTTAAATATAATATTCCACATAGAAAACGTGTAGAGATATTAATCATGCTGTGCGATGATATCGGAAAAACTGTACTAAAATGTGAATGTGTGCCTAATAATAATAATATAAGAAGTGTAAAACGTAGTTTTATTTTAGAAATTGAAATGTAAAAAACAAGGAAACCGTTAATTTAATACGTAGGAGTACTTTATTTTGTAAAGTTCTTTGATAAATTGATCAATATACACTCCTGTCCTATCTAGTAAGCAAAAATTATTACAAAACATTTTACTTTATCTAAACTAAATAATACAAATAAACTATTAAAATACATATAGATACCATGAACCATTTATTAATAAATACAGGGTACATCTAAGTTTAAATTATATAGGTAAATTTAGGATAGGTACTAATAATTTAATCGTAAATATAATAAGGACTATAAACTGTAAAAGAATGATGAAATGAAAAATACAAATATTAATTATCGCTTACCTCAAGCTTGGCATACTTTTTCCTTTAATAAGATTACACTGAAACATATCGCCTGTAAGCCGGGAGCCTGCTTGCGTAAAGTTGCTCGCTAAAGCAGAGTTAGGCCTGTCATCTGCATTATCCAAACTTCTATGATACTCCTGCAATAAAACATAACATTGAGCATATCAAGGAGAATAAACATGTACTATTGAATTCTAATAAAGTTAATACAGATATCATCCTCACGGCAGTGTGAAAAGTAAACTTTTGATCTTCTTGGCCGATTTTCTCTAAAGCCTTCTCAGATTTCGATAATAACTTCGTTTCGACAAAGGCTTTAAGGTCGGCCATTTTCATTTTACGTTTTATTTTTTCGCTCGATCTTCGGATCATTACTTTTTCCTCTTCGATTTTCTGCTGCACAGGAAATGGTAGTTCTGTAATCGGCGATATATCTTTAGGTTCTGGAACTTCTATGAAGTTTTTCAAAGAATCTCGCTCTTTCACGTCTGGACTTTGGTACAAGGAAACCTCTATTTTAGGTATCGGCAAAGAATTGCTTCTTTTACGTGGTCGAGTCTGTTTGGACATGTCGTCGCATATGTCCCGAAGTCTGTAATATCAAAAACAAATTATATGAATCCAAAAAAGTAAATCGATAATGTAAAACTTTAAACTTATGTATTACCTATTATAAACATAGTGTAGCGCCCAATAAACGCCTTCTTCCTGCCATTGTGAAGTAAACAGACATCTTAATGTGGCTACATCCAAAAACGTTGCTGCAGATAACTGAGAAATAAAAACAAATTACACAGAACCAATTTCCTGAAAATTTTATCCGACATTAAATGGACTCATAATCATTCATTACTTTTTTATATACGGGGTGAAGTCGGTACTCGAAATGATGTATTTAGCGAATTTTGCTGAAAGGAAACATTCCTTTATTTTTGAAAGGAAACAACTGCATTCATAGATTTAAAAAAATATCTTGATGCATCTGGGAATCGAACCTGGTGCAATTCGAAAAAATCAAACCTTGTATTTTTATTACACCAATCGATAGAATGACTATTAAGGATTAAATCTTTTTAAGAAACATGGTAGATTGAATGTAAGGAAAACTACGAAATTCAAGTTTTAGTCATCAAATGTTTAAAAAATCCACCCTGTATAAGATTTAGCTGAAGCTTACATGTATTTTCTTGGTTGATTGGGGTTTATCAGTTGAAGTCGTAGTGTCTTTCGGGCCGGGACCTACACCACCACTGTCAGAAAGAGATTCTTTGTCTGAGGAGCTGAAATTACAAAACAAAGATTTCTCATTTGGGGTATACGAGTAATCTTAAATTATGAAATATACTATTTGTATCACCACATGTCACTTGACTCCTATAATAAAACATCTTTATTAGCATAAGCATCGACTGGCACACGAAAACCTTCATAAAAATGATTCTGCGCAGATTATGTGCTACTGTCAGAAATGGAACATAGATTCTTTTCTAAAATAATAATTTACACTTTTTTCTTCTTTACCTCATCTTAGTGATTTGAGGTAATGGCTTTATCCCAGGTAGTGTTTGTTTAATTGAATCACTTCTTCGAAATTGAAAAATACTTGGATCAGCTGCATACACTGTGTAAGTCTCTTTTACGGAACCTCCGAAGTTTTGTTCTGAAGGTAGTCTATAAATAAACTGAAAAAATAAAATCATTTTGTTTTTGGCCATTTTGAATTTTGTTTTCACATTTGCACCCAATATATGACTATGTCTTTTCATACCACATGTTCCTCTTCAGTGCTGGAACTCTCCTCTGGTATAGTTTCAGGGAAGATAGTTTCTTTTGGAGATGATAGCCAAGGTTCTTCCTCAGTGCTGGCTTGTTTAGATGGAATATCCGATTGTGAAAGAGACACATTCTGGCTTGGTGGACTACCACCATTGACAGTTCCTTCCTCTTTTGAGAATTTCCCTGAAAAATTTAGTTTGTTTAAACAAGAATATGTGCAAGTAAGTCTTCCTCAATTATCAATACAAAAATCAATTTCTTATCTTATAAAATTTAAAGTATAGTATTAAATAGATCAATACTCACTTCCAAGAAATACATCACCATGTTGTGGTCTTTTAGAGTATTTCCCACCTAAAGGCTTAGGTTTTGGCTTCACTAAAGTTGTAAAACATGGTGCATCAGGATGTCTGAATTCCCACATGGCTTGCCACATTTTTAGACCATTTTCTAAGCGATAGTTGTTAGTAAAGTCAGATTCTTTCAAGTGGTGGGAAAGTGGTGCAAATAAGAATACAAATAGCTGAAAAAAATAGCATTAGAAATAAGGATTCTACCGGAACGCTTTATTGAGCTTAAGTTATAAAATTGTATGGCAACTATTTAAGAATTGTCCTTAGTATATTGCAAATTCAAGAATTTACTTTATGAAAGGTACTAACAGTCATAGTTGGAACTGAAAACAGATAGTGGAATGGGTTGGAATAAAATATGCCATTTTCATAGTCATAGTCGGCACACTCATCGGAAGCATCAAGTAAGATCCAGTGAAGTGTATACAGCAGTTTGGTTTCCACATTTCCAAGAGATTGCATGTTGTCTTTGACTCTGAAAATCCAAATAAAATTTAAGTTAGCTTATAATACTGGATAGTAAATAATTCACCTAATTTCACTCACTTTCTGTCAAACTTGTCTTTTCAAAGTAATATTGACCATCGTCATCATACTCAATGTTATAAGGGTCATTATGATATACTTTTTTTTATTTCAAGACTGTTTTCAAAATGGTAGTAGCAAACTTGATTTTTGCCTAGTGCAGCGACCACTGTGTATCATATTTAAATTGTGCCATTTTATGGTAAATACACTTTAATATTTTACCTTCACTGACTATTTAATTCCTCTTTTTTTACTAACCTTGTGTGAAGGACTGATGCCAAGGAGTGCATGACATGGGGTAACGCTGCTTGTATGAGTCGCCATCGTGGTATGCCTTCAATAGCTTCAGTTAGACTGTTTGAGAGCCCTAATCTCAAGTTTTGAACCAGTACTTTTTCAAAGGACTGTAACACGCGGGTTAAATTTATTTTAATTAAAGAGACAATTAAATAAATTTAATATTTTTATCCTATAACGAATACTTAGTATAATTGTAATAGAGATTACTATATTCTAAGAAAACAGTAAAATGTTACGTACCTTGCAAGCTTCTTTCAGTTCCTGTTAAATGAAAAAAACAAATTTTATAAATAGGGCACTTAATTTCGATGTAAAATAATTGTAGTTATAATTTAAAACTGTAGTACTTATTTCCGAAGTTTTCTAGTTAAAACATGCATAGAAAATCACAGTTGATCACAGCCAAATCCATTGAAATTCAAAATAAACAAACAAATCAGCTGTTCAGGTTGTCAATTTGCATTTGTTAATGTCATTGTTGTCAAAAACATTTACGTCATTAGTTAAATTTTTCGAATGAAAGAGCAATAGAAATGTAATTTATACCTACCAAAGTTTATTTATTGTGTTTGAAACTACATTTTCGGCAAAAGCTCATTTCTTCGTTACTAAATTTGATCTTAGAATCTAACGGTCTTCTTTACTTCAATTTTTAAATTTTGTTTTGAGATAGAAGAGCTTAAACATGAACATGAAATCCAGGCTGAGGGGAAAGTTTCCTTGACTAACCGCGATCCAGTCCAGCCAAGCCTTGAACCTCTAAATCTAACTAAGTAAAGTCTCCACCAATGATAAGCATATTAGCTTATAGCTAAGAATAAAACTAAATCCCACAGCAGTCATATGTCGTGTGGTTTAGGTTACAGTTATATCCTGGATGGAGGAGAGTTGAACTCAATACGGGACTGTGTACTAACTTGGGTTGGTAATGTAAATTTTATACAATAATCGCCCATATAATAAAATTATCACTATTTATTTTGATAACTGTCATCCACTTAACAGTAATTTTATTTCTTTTTCATCGTCATCATACAGTACCTACAAAGTAGTGCACTGACGTTAGGCAGAAAAAATAAGTGGAATTACTATTCTTCAAAAGTTGTTCATAATCAATAGGTAGTATTTAGTTAATCTGTACAAAAATATACGCAATAACTGTGTATTCTGAGTGTAAATACTAGCCTAGGTAACCTACTTTTCATTTAGCGGCAACTAGTTACCTAACTGCCTATATAAATAAACTTTTAGAAAGTATAAGTGTTCTATTTGAAATTTTCATGCTGTAAGTATTTATTAAATAGGTATACTAAACTATTAGTTAGTTAAGCTACCTTTGTTCTTGTTAACGTCTATCTATCTATCTATCTATTTATCTATCAACATAAAATGCGTCATTAAAAGAATAATAAAAGTAAGAAAGTTATAGAAAGGCATGCCATTCCTAGGTATTTTTCGCGACTAAGTATAGGCAGTACAGGTACATAAATCAACATCTCGTGGTTAAAAAATAGCCTAAAGTAGACATAAGTATGTACCACTGCCTAAAACGACTAAAGAATAGATAAACTACCAAGACCGTGAATCAAAAAGAAAAGTTACAACTATTCAATAAGTGTGTATCTACCAACAAGCAAAAACGAAAACTTATTTAGAACCTACTTAGGCACTAGTAGGTAGGTACTTAATTAGAAGTAGGTACTTAATTAATACACCAGTAGAGAGATAATAACAGTCACACTAGTTTTAAAAAAGTGCATTACCTGTGGACAACCTGTGAAAGAAAATACTATTTACAAAAGCAAGATCACTACACTTACGTGATGTCCAGGGGCACGTTGACAGAACTGCGTGTTACGAACAAACAAGTCACACGTTACATTTACACATAACAACACAACAATAATTACAACTCGTTAAGGTGATGTGGTTCTTCAGTCTCGTATTTTATAGTTTAGTTATTTGGCTTAACTTTTCTATAATATATATCATTTCATAGAGATAAGATATTTTAACAAAGAACTAAATTAAAAACTGTTGGTGAATAAAATGAAATAATAGGTAGATATCTAGTTCCTTTCCTTGGTAGGTAGGTTATTATTATGTCGTATCATGACATTATGGAGACGGAACTATTTCGAGATTCACTGGATGGTCATATTGTGTTCCTCATAATAAAGCTACTAGGTACCCATATTAGGTATTATGTGAAACTTCTTTTGAATTACACTCGCTTCTTGGTATAGAAAACTTGATAAGTCCTTAAACAATTTCGAGATACCAAATTATTGAAGTAATAAGGGAACTGCGACAATAAGCGCTATGTTTGAACACAGTTTGTAAGGTATTTATTTACATTAATTATAAAAATATAACTATTTACAAAGACAATTAAGGATGTTGATTATTAAATTACATGTAGGTACATCTTGGTTCTTAACATCATTGATTAATAACACTTAAAACACGCACCGAATTATTCATTGTAATTGATTAGTTTTCTTACCATGCATGAGGAATCATGGAGTTTACCAAGACGTGGTCGTACAAATGGTGTTGTCTGTCTCCATAGGAATATTTGAACTGGTATCGGTATCACCTCCTCACTGTTACACTCATCTTCCGTCATGTTTTTCGCTTTCATTCTATTAAAATTAATGGTACAAGAATAGGGTGTTGAATGATCATCATTGCACAAAAAGAAAATATTAAGTATTGTGAATAGGGTCAGAACCGTTAGCTAGTCTGTCTACAAAGCAATAAAAAAAAACCAAGTTGGACGCTGTCACAACCAAAATTATACTATTTTATGTATTACTTCTCCCAACTTTTTATTTGACCGGCAAATCGTGGATTAGTACGAAAATTACAGCCAGCAGCTATGCTACCGGTTGTTACTACTCAGTTTAAATTACAATAAAATACATTTAATTGTATTGAATATTTGAACACCCACTTCAAAACTATTCATAATCATTCAAAGTGTGTAAGATTTGTTCAGCCACACACTCACAGAAAAATATTATGTAGGTATAAAGATAAAAGTTTAGATGACCTAATAACTGTAATAGATCAGATACGTACCTACAATATATTTGTCATTAGCGGTCACATTGTTTGCAATACACTGTTTACGTTAAAGGCTGGGGTTGGAAACAAAGGTATATTGAGGTTCCGTTGAAGGACGGAGGGAAAACGCGCACTTTTCCGGAGTGAAGCTCGACGGAGAGTGAGCCTTTGCGCATTCAGGTCGAGTCAAGATTCAGGGTTGTCTCTGCCAAGTTAATTTTGCTTTATATTTTAGAAATCTTTAATTATATATCAAGTTTAACTGTTATATTTAAGTAAATGATTTACTACAAAAAGTTTTCAAGTTATGATTGTGAGTGATTAATTTTTATTTTTAGTTCTACAGTTACTGTTCTTATTTCGATATTAAAAGGTAGTTCAATGACTTGGATGCACCTCTAGAAATTAATGACTAATCATCCGGTGACCCTTAATTAACTTTATCATCTCGAATTTTGATCAAATTGATTGTTACATACATTTATGTTTTAAAACTACAGCAAATTTTCATACATTGAAAGCTATAACATTTCTATACGAGACAGCCTTAGTAAGCATCGATCGGTGGCTCTGAACAAGAGGCAGCCTCCCGTTACCATGGCAACGACAAAATGGCCGCTCCTGGAATACGGACTACAGCCTCCACGTGACTGAAATCTAGGGTTTCCGATTGAATACTTACTGATTTTGTAAATGATTATGTAAATGGGTTGTTATCAAAATACTGTTATTAATACGCTGGTAAAACTATTTAATAATATAGATCTAATGTAGGTACCGATAACTTTAGAGGTCTATAGTGTGTGTTGTATAGAGTTGTTATTTCAGCTGTTGTATTTTGGGGAGTAGGAACAAAGGTTTAATAATTTGACACCCATTTGATTTGAAGAGTTAAAAAAAAACAATGCATTATAGAACAATACCTTTACATTTACGCAACTATACTACAGCTATGTATATGAATATTATATAGAATCTTGCATTAAACTAAAAGCAAGATCGTCGATCATATTATCACCGTTTACTTCAGCCAATTAGTAAATAGAGTAAGGTGTGGCACACATTGTTACGTTGATAGATAAAATATACTTTTACGATAGTAGTTAATGTATGTTTGTTTTAGTTTTCTTTCCATTCCTTAACATTTTTTTTATTACCTACAAAAATAGCCAACGTTTGGTAAGTAACTTATCTGATTTGACAAGTAGAATAAGTGGTACAACCCATTTTCTTTTTTTTTATTGCAAGACAGATACGCGAGCCCACGACTTACCTGATGGTAAGTAACCTAGAAAGTAAGCACCTTAGTAATTAGCTATCAGGATTTTTATTTACAGTCGTTATGCAAATACCTACCATTCATTTTATTATTGATATTTGGTAACTTCAGTTATTATTATGGTGAAATAAAC
The DNA here is from genome assembly GCA_030269945.2 of Trilocha varians. Taxonomy (NCBI): domain Eukaryota; kingdom Metazoa; phylum Arthropoda; class Insecta; order Lepidoptera; family Bombycidae; genus Trilocha; species Trilocha varians. The sequence continues at coordinate 5,955,600 of AP028259.1, forward strand.
GTTTCATAACATTTGGGAACATTAAAGCAGATCTGAACCTAGACTAGAACCTAAGAGGTTTCTACCTTTTTTTATTGCTATGTAGGCAGACGAGCCAACGGGCCACCTGATCGTATTTGGTTGTTGATTGTTTTTTTACAAAAACAAATTTGTTATTAGTAATTTTCTTCTCTCTAGATCTAGATATCTTTTTACAAATCCAGATTGCACACAGAGCAAAATCATAAAAAGTTACTTCCTATTTTTTGATTCTAATTTACATTTTTAGGGATGTAAGAATAGATGTCGCCAAACGTAACGGTGATTTTGTGATACAATAGCGAAACAACGAAAATAAACCGAGGTTGAAGACTATGCAACTTATAGCTATTGACTGGGCGTTACTAAAATAGAAACGTTGTTTTAATGGAAAATACTTTATACTACTGTGTTCAAAAAGTATCGCGAATTTTGTGTTTTTTCAAAAAATATTTATTTATTCATGAATATCTATTTTGTACCCTTCAAAGTAATCCCCATGAGATATTATACACTTGTGCCAACGGGTTTCCAATCTTCGAAGCACTTTAAAAAATCATTTTTACAGAGTACAGAATTATGTGTAAAATCAATAGGTACACAGTTTATAAATTTTCTAAACTTATTTGAAGAAAATAAATGCTGGTCGAATTAAAAACCTCAACTTTATCTATGTTTTGACTTTTTGACGTTTCAATTAATTTTACGAAACAATCTTGCATGGACAAAATTTAAAAACTGAAATAAAAAAAGAGGAATTGTATCGTTCTCCATCCGTATTAAACTTCAGAATGACTAACAATAATGGTATAAAATCTGATTAATGTTATCTAAATAAATTAAAACATTTGTCTAGTTATGTTTTATTCCTTTGTCTGTTCAGATGATGATAAACCAAAGGCGACAACCGCTACTGCGATAAATTTTATTAGTGAAGTGTTAGAGGAAGCATATTGTATTACAAATGCTGCAAAAGACTCTGGTAAGATTTAAAACATTAATTATAACTGAAAACAAATGAAAAAAATCGATCACGAAAAAATCATTCACAACTTTAATACTCGTATCATGAGCAATGTCAAGAGCGTCGCCATAACTTTAATTTATAATTAAAATAAATAGGATTTTTTTTTGGTTTTTATTAAAGTTTTGGCAAAAAAACTATCTAATGACTCTTTCAGGGCAACCGTGGCTCTATTTATCAATGATCAAATCCTTAAGAAGGGGAAAATGCTACGTTGATAGTGAAGATGCATCTTTATTAGCTTCGAAATACAGTTACACGAATGAAAATAACATTGAGATGCCCGCCAACGCTCTTGCCACATCTACTCCTCAAAAAGTTACAGGTGCAATGATCCTCATACGATATACGTTTTCGTCACATGTTATCTAATAACTAAGCGTGGATACTGGCTTTGATGATTCAATTCTGTTCTATTTGTATCTCGGTTGTTTTTATATTAATTTTTTTTCTTTCTTAAGTTTGTGGTAAGTTTTTACTCTTTGCTTTCAGAACTTTCTTTTCTTCGTGATTTAAATGTAATCAATTACTGCTACTTTTTATGGTCCTAGTAGTTTTTTTGGTCTTGTCCATTATGTATGTTTGACATACACGATAACGATCAATTTACTAAAAGGTTCTTCATTTTATGAGTTTTTTACGACGCTACCACGAAAGTTGAACAATAGATTTATTTATTTTCAGACAAGTCAAATTTTCTCGGAAAAGGCGATGATTTTAATACAGTTAGTATTTTCCAATTTTAGGAATTAAATAAAATACAAATAATACAGAATTAATGTTTTTTTGAGTTTTAGGGGCAAAATGAATCTACAAAATCGACTTCTCAGTTAATTAAAAACTTATTTGAAATGGGTGCGATAGAATGTAGTTTTAATAATGAAACGAAGGAAGAAAACGTAAAGTGTAGGGGACATCATGAAGATTCTGAGATTATGTCTAAAATTGATGCTTTGGATATTCAATTGAATGAAGCCACAAAAACTTCGACGGGAAGTTTAAATCTGTCCGAGTTCTCATTTTTAACCGACATTGTTGATATTAATGAAAGACCTAATACAGATTCTCAATGTAATCTTTACGATATGAGCGTAAGTCCGACTATTTACTCAATATAAGCAGTTTGTTGAGTACCTATAACGGTTTTTGTACATAGCTATAACTTGTAAAGACCGAAGTTCATTACTTAGTCCATGCAAAGTAATATTATGTCGATAATACTTTGCAAAAAACAATAAACTTTTACTTGGAAAAGTATTTCTAGTAATTTAGAAACCGACTTTGAAACTTTAATTTTATTTTGCAGAGTATCAATGGTAACGAAACAACATCAAGAGATATTAAAAAAGAAAATGCGTTTAACTATGAAGACACGTACTTAACTTTGAATCGTAAATATGTTCATATTACATAATTGCTTAAATAATATTAGTAATTCGTATGTAGGTAATTCGATATCGTGAAATTTGGAAAAAGATTATTTATAAATTTCATCTCGCACTGTTTTATTAAAGTTTTATGACTTCCGCAACTGGCGTTGTTAAAACTGATAGTTTTGAGACATAAAATGAACATAACATGCACATTGCTTACTGATACAACATTATTGTAAGCTTCCAAATGAAACTAAAGTTACAATTGGAAAGTGTAGTTAAAATATGAACAATTTATCTTTAGGTGATTACGAACATTTCTCCGAAGATGATGCAGATGGTTTATTCCCGATACTAGAGGACACAAGAGCCTTAACATTTCAGGAAGTTGAACTACTGACCGCTGAATCTGATGATAACGTTTATCCAAGTACTCCTTCAGCTAAGGTTAGATAAATAATAAAAAAATACAATGTAAATGGGACGTCACTAAAATCAACTCTTTAAGGTATCTAGGTATGTGATCGGCATGTTAAAAGTTATGAAACTTGATACCTGGTTGAATTAAAACTAAATACTACAACCTTTCATGCATATTTATTCAAGTATTTCTAAATAATCTAATTTTATGTAGAGTAAAAGTCTACCTTGACCTCTTCTGTTCCTTGAAACTCCGAATGATTACCTAACTGTAGAAAATTAAAATATATGTGACTGAATGCTTTTATTTCGATAAAATGAATACTTATACTATAATACTAACGTATGCTAGACCTAAATATCTGCAGAAAATGTTTTGCTTCATAATTTTTGCACCTTAAATCTGGTGCATGCTGTTGCATATGGAGTTATTTTGGTCGTCGTGGCCTTCACTGGAGTTATGACTCTTTACATTAATCGCCCGAAACATTTGAATGTTTTGGTGCAAATCGTTTAAAAGTAAACTTGGCGTTTTATCATTCATAATTCATGAAAGTTTATGAATTGTATGAAATATTAAAAGAAACGTTTAAATATTATGAAATACAAAAATGTAATTTATTTTAAGGATAAAACACAGCGCAAAAGCTTTTATAATAATGATTAATTTAATTTACTGGTCATAATCGTCACTCACGAGTGTTATAAATTTTTCACGTCGTAGTTATAATATTTTACCCTTAAAGTACAGTTTACATTAACAGGAACGTAAACTTCGAGCTTTCACCCTTCCAATTGGTGAAAGAGGTTGGCCGAAAAGTACATTGGCTAATCGATGTCGCCTGCAAAGTTCAAGACTTGTAGCGTCTTTTAGAAGGTGGTGGGGACGCAAAATACTGAAGAAGCGAAGGGGACCTCGGAGTATTATACGAAGCTTGGGAGTTCTCTCGCTTGATCAGAGTTCATTCCATCCTACATTTACATGCTCCAAGTCTTCGGAGGTTTAAGGCTGCTCTTATTATTTCAACTAGTTTATTTAATTTAACAAATTTTATTTGTTGTTCTTAATAAATTATTATGGCAAAATTTATGAAGTTTTAGTAAATTGTCTGTATTGCAAAACGTAAAGATTTGGTGACAAGACTTAGGTTTATGCCTGAGTCATAATCTGAGATAGTTGAAAGACAAATGCTCTTACTGCTCAACTATAAATATTAATTTAACATTTGATTAAATTATTATAGGTAACAAAGTCATTTCTCATGCGTCAACTGGCACTGATTGACATTTTGATAATAGAGATCACACCTCTCAGATCTGATCGAAATAGTTTAGCGTATATGTAGATTTACAGTTTGAAGTTGGTGTTGCCCGATACCTCACATGAGTGCAGGTGGAAAATCTCTTATCTCGCTCTGACTCATTCCGACAACGTATGCCCGAAGACACCATGGAAACGGATCGACTTCGCCGAAAATAGAACGGTGGCGGATTCCTGGGCTAAATCTCAAATATCCAGACGACTGCGCCATCTAAGCGAGTTAAAACCGTCCCGCGAAAAGTTACGGAGCCCCACTTCTTGTCTGAACGTCTGCCAGTGAAGACCGGGAGGGAACCGACAAACACCACACAAAATGGTGAGTTACTGATGACAGTGAAAATGTGATATTGTGCACAGTGTGAACCATGGACTGTAAAATAATATTAGTGACGAATAACGCGCCGCAAATCCTTGTGACCCGAATGACTCGGAAGTATCCTCAGATAATGCAGAACGAAGTGTTGTGCTTCAGTTTTAATTACGGAAGACGGCATTTTAAAGTTTTCTGATCGTACACAAACACCTACAAATATGTAAATAAGAATACACACAGAATAACCATACACCTTATATGACATGGCAAATGTTACACATGGAATAACCGAAATATTCTTGGTCATTTTCAGAGCGACCTCAGCAAGAACGACGTTGAAAGTAAGTATCAAATAATTTTAAATCATAATTAAACAATACTAATATATGGGTTTGGCTAAATACTCAACTGAAATATTAAAATTAAATAAGAAGAGTCTTAAAACTTAAAAGCTTTAATATTCGCCTTAGAATTATTTCATAATGGTCATTGATGGTAGGCGTAGAGAGCAACGGTAGAGCGATAGCAGTTCGTAGTCGACGCACGCGCCGTTCCAAATTTAAACCAATGCGTCACGTGATACGGCACTGCCGCCCGCCCAAACAGAGAAACTGCTCATATTTCACTATAAACAAATTCAAGACGTTTTTGGCACAGTCCTTAATAACAATTACATGAGCACGTGGAAAATATAATGATTATGTCGAATTTCACTCGTAGTTCCCGTAGATTGCGATATTATTTCCTACTTGTCATTACCAAGGTCGTGATTTTGAATCAGCTGCGTTAGGTAAACCGGATTTGTGAATATATTTAGAATATTACGAGAGCGTTGCAAATACTATTGAGGTGATTCTGTAACCTCATTGAAACGCAACAGATAAGATTTTAAATTAAGAAAATATAACATAGCATATGGTTTTAAGTGTTTTAAAATTTTTCATACTTTAATTGTTTAATTTTCAGAGAAGTTAAATAGCAAGTAACAATCAAGTACGAATTAACTTTAAGTAGTTATTATTTTAGAATCCGAATAAAATATATTTCGGTATTTCTAACGGTTTTGGTAATGTAATGGGATTTTACAAAAGAGTAAAATGATTATTTATAATTTTAATATATTTCGGAGTAAACTAAACTGTAGTAAATTTGATATCAGATTAATACAAATTATTGTTATCGCGCTGAAAACTTTTAGTTTTTCTGATGAAATTAGGTAACAAATTTCAGTTCAGTTAATTGTTTTCAAGTGTTTATTAAAATTTCAATTTGATAGTTTTTCTCATGTCCGCCTATTTTATCAGAAACTTCACGAGCTTTCTTCAGCCCCTATATAACGATTTCGGAACAGTTTGACTTGGATAACTGAGAAACGGAACGAAAATAAATGAACTAGAAATCAGTGGGATTTGGCACCCAGTTAAAATTGGGGCAGAGTTGGGACTATTATTAGATTGTGACTCAGTGTTCAGTGAATATCGAAACACAGCGTAGAAAAGTATTATTCGGAGCAAGAATGTCCGCCCACACAGTCCGCCACGGCGCCCAACCACCTGACATAGCGTTGTTTTCCGGAAATATTACAGAATATTCTAGAATATTGCCAGAAATGAAGCTTATCATTCGATGATTTCAATTATGAATATTTTTCATACTTTGTTGGTTGGTTTTTCTTTAAGTTTTTTTTGAAACTATGATACTTTTAATATCGACGACATCGACCTCAACGATAATTATAATAATTAGTATTGGACTCATTAGTAACTTTTTGATAATCGCTTTCAATCTTAATATTATTTAACAATTATTTTACGTTTAGTAAAGTTTACTTGCAGTAGATTTCGGCAAAATATGTATCTTGTCTCAATTGATAACTGACGATAAGGTGGAGCAAAAATAAAGTAATATTATTTAATTTGAATTGAATCATTCTGAATAGTATATATTGGTTTCCAAATAATTTAATGTTCAGGAAGTACTCTAATGTTAGCCAACTAATACAAATAGATCGTAACGGAAACGTATAGTTGTTTATTCTGAAGAGTTTGTGAAATTTAACGTATCTTTGTTTACTTAGGGGCATCCTTCGCCTTCTCCATCTATGACTTCGAGGGTAAAGGCAAAATCGATGCCTTCAACCTTGGCGACCTCCTGAGAGCGCTCAACTCGAACCCCACACTGGCAACCATCGAGAAACTCGGTGGTACAAAGAAGAAGGGCGAGAAGCTGCTCACAGTAAGTTATAGAAATAAACTACAGCTTAATAACGTTTTATTATAAAACATTTAAATTAGTAAAATGTTTGAACTTAAAAGTAAAATAATATTAGCACTAAAGATTGGTGAAGTGGTTCACATTTACAGATAATCACTTTTTACTATACGATAATAATGTATATGAGCGCCTTTTTACAAAACAATTTTGTGATGAATGAATCAAAATAATTTCTATGTAATGAATTTATACTCCAAAACATGCTTAAAAAGTATATTGTAATTTGCAGATCGAAGAGTTCCTTCCCATCTACGCCCAAGCAAAGAAAGACAAAGACCAGGGAGCCTACGAAGACTTCTTGGAATGTCTGAAGCTGTACGACAAGAACGAAAACGGCCTTATGCTTGGCGCTGAACTTACACACACGCTTCTTGCGTTAGGTAACATGGGTTTCACATTTATGTTAGTAGATAAGATTTGATTTGTAGTGAAATAAGCGTGTATAAAAACGAAACAAAATAAATTGGAGAGGGGTGGGCTATTCAAAAGGCGGTCGACAATTGTATAAAATAGGCCTCCCATAAAATGAATCCCATATAAACCCCTTGATAATTCCACTTTGGATTGTGACAGTTCTAGCGATAGATAGATAGACAAAAAAATAAATTTAAACTATTCGTACAGGTGAGAAGCTTGAGGACAGTGAAGTCGCTGAAGTCACAAAGGACTGCATGGACCCTGAAGATGATGACGGCATGATCCCCTACGCAGGTAATATTTTAAACAATAAAATAGTACATTGTACATGTAAGCATAAACAATTATACTTTCCTTTTTGTAGTTAGAATGATGCACTACCCTGAAATTTTAATCAAGTAAAAATCCTTAATCTTAACTATAAAATCCTTTTACACCGATTCACTTGTTTTGTTCTGTAATTGATAACAAACAATGTATTGATTTTCTATATCAATGTGATGCATTTAGTAGATTGCATAATAAATACTGTAAATTCCATTTGAATCTTTAACGACTAGTAACGAGGCATGGTCCTTAAAGTGTGTGTTCCCTCATTTACCCGTTATCCGTTTACAGCATTCCTGAAGAAGGTCTTGGCGTAGAAGATTCACTGCGCGTCATATCTTTAGTTATAAGATCGTAAGTAAGTGCGTCGAGACACGGATCTAGTTCATGCTGTTTGTTTACTTCTGCTTTTGCTTCTCTATCAATGTCTTTTGATTCTTATTTTCAGCTTTCTATGTTTGTGAACTTATTGTCATCTGTCCGTCGACAGGCTTTTCAACTCCTTTTTCTTCAAGCGGTTTTCGAAAATCAGTATCGTTAACTCACTCATTTGCCGTTAACAAGTTGTGTTAAGTTGTTGCATGTAGTTTAATATGTATTGTTATGGTGACAGCTTTCCTGCGACGAATGTGCGACGGCTGGGACCCCAAAAGACCGAAGCCTGGGACTGAGGCAGCGGCGGCCGCGGAAGCGCCCGCGGAGGAATAAGTTCCTTCGATGGCGCTCGCAGCTGGTTCGCTCTCCCAGCCACGTCGACACCCCGTATAACATCTTAGATACGGACAAATCCCTTTTTTATACGAACACCATAATATCAACTGTTTTGTACAACTTTCTACCTTTGACTGTACATACTAAAGTAAGATTAAATATACTGTAAAACACACGTTGTACGTGTTTTTAAATTATTATTTATTTATTTATTAAGTACGTTTATAATGACAAAAATACAAAAAACCATTATTGATATTTTATAATAAACTGTTAAAAGTTCACTGTTGTATTATCATCAATTTATTAGTTGATAACAAATACATTATTAATGCATTCATCTAGAAACACAAGAAATAATAAACTTCCTTTTTAAATGAAATGATAACTTTGATATTTTATGGGTTTATTATCGTAATGAACCTCTGATAATAGTAATAAATACTCTGTTTATTTTTAAATTGCATAATATAAAAAGAAGAAGACCGTCATCTTGAGAAGCTATCGCTCAACGGCTAGGTAAAGGGCCTGATCCAGAAGGTGGTCGTCATTGACACGGCGCGCATTGTGAGGAGGTTCCTCACTCTTGAACGCTGACCACTGATGGCTTGGGTCGTAGATTCCGCTTGCAGTGGCCCTCTGTAAAGACAATTATTATTAATGGTACGAGACTTCCACGACGCTCACATGGTTTATTTAAATGTTGTTATTATCTAATTTTTTAATATTATTATAAAAACCATTCAACATTATATGTAGGGTACATACGCCTCTAACAATTCACGTAAACTTAAATCCTGTAATCTTAAAGTATAAAGTATAAAATCTTTATTATCAAAAACACAATACACACTTAAAGAAATCACAGTGGACCCCGCACTAGGTAATACCTGTATCGCGGGAGACCGATACGATTAACAATATATAAGTTTACAGAGGATTAGAACCAGGCAGAGTAAAATTATACTATAAAATAGTTACACTGTTTTTTAGAACATCAATAACCAAAACACCAAGAAACAACTTAATCTGGAATTGTCTGGATATGGTATAAAACTGGTAGTTGCCGGACTACTACTAATTATGTCTGGAAGTGGTGATTTGTCTTCAAGCTATCAGCAATGATAGGATGAACGGAATGTCCGCTCCATAAAGTTGATTTACACACATGGTGGGTTCAATGTGAGAAATATAATTATGTGAAAATTACATATTTATACCTTTTTCTGGTTAGATATATTATTTATATATAATCGTAGGTGTAAAAATCTTGCATCGTAAATATTTTACTAGTCTTCTTTTGTAGTAGCAGTTGTCTGTTAACAGCAGAAGTTGTTCTACTCGGTTATACCGCCACCTAGCGGATCCAAAAATAAAGATCTTTGAGATGATTCCTTCATCTCCTTTTTACCATCACACCACACGCCGCAGGGGCAAGGTTCACCACCTTCACTTGGAACCGTAGCGCTCTTCCACAGTTCGGTTCAGAAGATCATTTTTGCCCCGTACGACATCGTAGAATGCTATGACATGTCCCTCTTTAAACGAGGTTTAAGAAAAGTCCTGTATGGGTAGGTGATAGATAGCGATCCTCATTTCCCTGGCATTGCAGAGGTTCATGAGCGACGGTGACTGCTTACCATCAGGTGGGCCGTAGGCTCGTTTATCTATTTCGCAATTTAAAAAAAAGCCCTGGATGTCAACCGAGAATAGTGGAACTTACCAATAGTGGAAGAATTTTTCAAATCAGTTATATGTAGTTTTGTTGCCAAATCCAATATGCAAGCAAACGATTAAATGTTCCTTTCCTAAATTTGAATAGATGAATAGGAACTTATTTTCTTTCTGTACTATTATTAGTTAAAAACTATTAAACAAGCAAAGCAGCAGGTACTCGAGTATTCGAATCAATAAATGGATAACTACGTAATTCAACTAATGTGTCCTTCTTCGGGATATGTGTAAGGAGTTCATAATAGCATCACTGCGTTCTCTAGTGAGAGATGGTGATACCTAACTTCCTGCAATATTCTAATCTTGGTGGAGAAGGCATATGAAACATTCAAAATTAACGACAGAATAATCGGTAAGATCGTGAGGATATTACGTTTAAACAAAGTCGTATCTTAAATTTATGCAACGAATTTCGAATTCATCAAACGAGGATTGAAGAAAGTCCTTAAAGTTAGGCCGTAGGTCCCACACACACAACGCGGCCCCACAGTGTCCCTTGACAATGCAGAAGTCCATGAAAAACAATAACCGCGTACGATCAGGTGACTCGCTAGCTCGTCTGTCTACAAGGCAGAAAAAATAAATATTTCAGTTAATTGAACTATGAGGAAGGTTTATATTAATATAATATATGGCTACCTGCAAAATATAGAAAACAAAGTTCAACAGGCTTCAGCACACTTTTTCTACCTCTGTGCCGCAGACGAATTTGAGCGATTCAGCTAGTTGTTGCGTAGAATATATCTATCGAAAACAAACTATAATAGGGTCTAATATTGTTAGTCACTAATACGTTAATAATGGTTAATGATTTCAAGGTCTGAGAATAGTAATTAGGTAGCCGTTTATAATTCTATTATTTAATGTCAATACTAAGCCACATATAGATTCTTAACCATACGTGGTTCCTGGTAAAATTATATAAGATGGAGCTATCCCTACATTAATATTAGAGACTTGCATTAAGAAAATATGTATTTTAACTTTCCTTGATGATACTCGTAATTGATGAATGAAACAAAATTAAGCATTGTCACAGCCTGTAGCATAAATAAATGCTTAATAAATTAAGTAGGTATTTTCTGTACAGTGGTGTTTCAACAGAGATATTTTTTTTCTTTATCTATCTTATTACTAGTTCAGAAATAGGACTCTAAAACGAAGATAACAATGGCGAAAAATATTTCTCTTGAAGTACCTACATAACGTAATAATGCGTAGTTATGTTGAAAAATATAAACTAATATTTTCTCTATTTAATTAATTTCTTTTCTACAAATAATAAGTAATAAATAATAAGTATATTCGATTTTTCGCTTGTTTCGACAGAGTGGTATTTTTTAAACATACATTGTATACCAATCAGACAAAAGTAGTAAGGCAGTTATAACATTTTGAAATTGTTAACGTTTATTATTTATTTTAAGCATAACTCTCCTTGCATTGTTTATTAATATTGAATTGTTATCTTCATCTACATATTATACGTATATCTCTGTATACAAATATAAAGGAATGGGCATTGCCCCTACAAATACAGCGAGGGAGGGTGCCAAAAACACCCGCATTCGCGCCAGAGAAAATGGCGCGGAAAATGTTTTCCGGCGATTAAACATCGTTCGTGTGAAGTCGGCTCGCGTTCGGTCGCAGTCGTGACTCGCAGATAATGAAGCTGTAAAACTGAGTTGCCAACAAATTATAAAGCGAGACTTTAAGAATATATTCTATACGTCTCTATACCAGAATAGTACATTAATATATTAAATATAGCTTATACATGCTCTATTATTGTTGAGTGTTGGTGCACATCAAGCACAGTTACTATGACATGTTAGCTGATTGTGTTTTCACACTGAAAATCCAGCATCGTAATCATTTCTTTTAATTTGATCTCAATTTGTTAGTCGAATACCGATGTTTTCTATTTATTCATATAGCATAGTTAATATATTTTTATTAACAATATCAATACTTCATATAAAGTCAGTATTTTTTATCACTTTGCTGGCAGCTCCGTGATATCGCTCAAGCCAAGTCTGCCGCTCGAATCGGCTTCAGTGTGTTTGTATTTATCTTTGAGGCAAGTGTCGCCCGGGCCGCGTAGTGCAGTGCAGTGATAACAGTGCCGGCAAAACAAAGCCTTATCAACTATTAAATCAATCAACAATCGAAAATATACTTTCGTAAGTAGAAAATAAACTGAAATTTTAATAATTTCAAATTTCATTTTTTCATATTTATTTAGCAAGTACTTACAAGTTGTATTTATATGATGTATAGGTAGATTTAAAAATTAAGATAAAACGATAACAAAGGAACAGGAGTCTTTACTACTTTGCTCTATGTTTGGCGAACAACTTTAAATACGGGATGCTCATGGTGTATTTTAATTTTATTTGAAAGAAAGAAAGTTTTTTAAACAATTTTATTTCTTTAATCAGCTCCATTGTTACTGTAAAGAATTGATTTTTATGCATTTTACAAAATTTAATATTAGATAAAAAAAAATATGAAACAATTGTGGGAATTTCTGAGTTTTAAAAATGGAGCGTACTTTCGTAAAAAACGAAGGTATATAAAATATATCTATAATATCTATTTTACTATCAATTACCTAGTGGGTATTTATTCTTGTATAAAATTTATTCATCTACACCAAAGCATTTATTTATTTTACTTCCATTCCCTAGTAGGTACCTAATAGACTTTTGCTCTACCATATTAATATTTCGAAAAAATTAAATCTTTTATCGGTCGCATTATTATAGTCTCCATTCGCCGTCGATACATTAATACAATAAGTACCTACTTAGTGATAGGGAGAGACCTTTCAGATTATTATTTAGCTCAGGCAAAGACATTCAACATCATGTATATTATAGTCTCTTTGAGCACAGGCAATGATCACGAGCAAGTTTTATTTTGAGGATATGAAACTGAATTAATATAAAGACACAGAAATTAAGATTAAAAGTAATTATAACTTTAAGAATAAATATTTTTTTGCAAATATTGATAAAACGTAAACTAACATAATTGTTGCCATTAGAAACACGATTGACGATGATGCAGTAAACCTGTTTAAAAACTTGCGTAATGTGATGATGAGATCATTCAGCATTGATCACTGGCCACTGTTTAGATCACTATTTAGATGTCCTCTAATATTCATCGAAGTCAATTAAGCAATTCTTATTGCAAAAATTTGGCACAAAATTTATCGATACAACAAATTGCTAAATTATTAAACTACCAAGTGCCAGAAGAAGGTTTAAAAGTACGAAATTGTAGAATTAAACATTTTTCAAACAAGTTATGAGATGAGGTTCATGTCAACTCGATGTTGAGTTTGTAGTTGATGTAAGAGAGAAAGTTTTAGACAGAAATAAGTTGACTCTATAAAGTCTATTATAAAAGTTATGTTGCGGAATTTGTACAGAAGTTGTTTCTAATACCCTATTTATGCTGGCATTGCAGGAGGTCATGTGCAAGTGGTAACCGCTTACCGCAAGGTAGGTAGGTAGTTATTTGTCGTTTATCTATCATGCAATAAAGGAAAAAACATAATCAATTTCTTTATCTAGTTTATGTTTGTATTATTATGCTATTCGATAAAAACTAAAAAGTAATCCCTGAAACCTCGAAATTGTAATAGGTTGATAGAAAAATGTGAAATGAAGTGACTGTAAACAAGATTTTCAGAACTTTGGTTCCAGCTACTATTTCTTAAGAAAACAATAGCGTTCTGTAACAGATGCGAGATTACTGACACCTTATCTCCTTTATGACTGTAAACGTACTAATTACCTCGCGTATGCCCGATAATTTTTCACATAATATAGTGTTCATCGAAAACAAAATGATTAAGTAAAGTTAATAAAGTCAAAGTCAAATCATTTATTTTCAAAGTAGATGTGGACACACATACATTTTGAAAGTCAAAAATAAAATCAAAAGTTCTACCACCAGTTCGCTAAAATTACGCCTCCGTCTCGAGAAGAACCGGCGCAAGAAACTCAGCGGGCATGTCTTTTTTTTAATATATTGTTTTTTTTTTCTTGTTTTTTTTTTTTAATATTTTTTTTCAATATTTTTGTTTTTTACAAATGTATCAATTGAAATGGCCCGGGACGAGCGCCTCATTCCCATTTTGTGCAGTCATTTATATAATCATTAAGTTTATAATACGCTTTACTGCATAACCGTTCTTTGATAACTCTCTTAAACCTATTTATAGGCAATGTTTGAACGGCCACTGGGATTTTGTTATAAAGCTTTACAGACAAACCCTGGAAAGAATTACTTATTTTATGTAATCTAGATGCTGGCAACGCAAGCTTGTGTTTGTTCCTAGTGTTAAAATTATGAATATCCGAGACTTTAGGAAATTCATGAATATTTTTATGCACATACATTAAATTTTCATAAATGTATTGGGACGCTAAAGTTAGAATCTTAATTTCCTTGAATTTGTCCCGCAAAGACTCCCTTGGGTTCATATTATAGATTGCACGAATAGCGCTCTTCTGCAGAATAAATATTGTTTCTACGTCGGCAGCATTGCCCCATAATATAATACCATAAGACATAACACTATGAAAATAACTAAAATACACAAGGCGAGCTGTGTCCACATCAGTGTATGTTCTTATCTTTTTAACCGCGTAAGCTGCAGAACTGAGCCTTCCCGCCAACCTAGTAATATGGGGGCCCCATTGGAGCTTGGAATCCACCGTTATACCAAGAAAGACAGTTGACTCAACAAGTTCCAATGTTTCACCACTAATAATAACATTACTCTTAACTTGTTTAACGTTAGGTAACGTAAATTTTATGCATTTAGTTTTCTTACTATTTAATAATAAATTGTTAACACTAAACCAATGAACTACACGCGAGATAGCATCATTCACATCGTCATAGTCAAGTTCTTGACGTTTAAGTCTAAATAATAAAGATGTATCATCTGCAAATAATACAATCTCGTGACGTGCTTCTACAAAGCTAGGTAAGTCATTTATATAAACTAAGAACAAGAAGGGACCCAAGATAGATCCTCGAGGGACACCCATTTTAAGCATAACACCGGCGGATCTCTTTCCTTTAACATCGACTTTTTGTATTCGTCCTGATAAATAAGAGGTTATAAGATCTAACGAAGCGTCCCTTATACCATAAAAGTGTAACTTCCTTACTAATGTATCATGATCAACACAGTCGAAAGCTTTGGATAGATCACAAAATACACCAAGTGCATCTTGCGATTTTTCCCATGCCTGAAATATATTTTTAACTAAATTTACACCCGCATCAGTAGTGGAACAACCCCTAGTGAAACCAAATTGTTTATTATGAAGCAGGTGATTTTTATTAAAATGAGTTAGAAGCTGATTAAGGATTATTTTCTCAAAAATTTTACTGAGCGCGGGTAGTACAGAAATAGGCCTAAAATTTGAGGGGTCTGATGTACTACCTGATTTAAATAAAGGTATTACTTTACTGTGTTTCATTAGGTCCGGAAATACACCAGTTTTAATACACTCATTGAAAATTTCAGTGAGAAACGGTGCAATTACGTCTATTATATGATTAATAACCTTAATTGATATTCCCCATAAGTCAGGAGTTTTTTTAACATTAATAGTTTTAAAACTTTTTATGATATCACTTGTATTAATCTGACTAAATTTAAAATTGACTTTACATTTATGAACATGATTTTGTAACAGTGATTCGGCGATGGCAGGAGACGAAATTAAAGACTTGGTAGAGGAAGATGGTATTTCTGAAAAAAAGTCTTCAAAAATACTAGCTATCTCTTGTTGAGAATTTATAAGTTTATTATTAATTTGTAGTGAAAATTCAGAGTCATTATGTATTACTCTTCCAGCCTCCCTATTGATAATGTTCCAAGTCATCTTAATTTTGTCTGGTGCATTTTTTATTTGCCTAGATAAGTGTAGTGATTTTGCAGAATAAGAAAGAATAAGTTCTAGTTTACAGTTCTTTATCTACCAAATTTAATTGTCCAAAAAGTAGTCCCTATTTTAATGGTTACTAAGTATTGAGAAGTCTCTACCTTCATTTCATGGTGGTCTTGCTGATATGTAAATGTGTCTACTTATTTTTAATTAAATAATAGGTAACTCACTATTATACTCTTGGCTAGGCATTGTCTATTAGATTATTACTATAGGATAATTTTTAAACTCCAATGCATACTAAAGCAGAAAACAATCGCTGTGCTCTGGTGTCACAAAAAGGAGCATTATTATAGGTACGGGATCAATTCAGTGTTTTATCACCACCCCAGCTGTCGCCTGTCCGGATAGATTCCCTTTATTACAATGCGGTCGTTAACCCTTTTATTTGGTAGGTACGTCACCAGTGCCAAGTTAAAAATCACTGTTATTCTTGATTTACAATGATAATATAAAACTAATATCACTTTGTCATTTAAAATATCTTTGTTTATTTTATTAGATAGCGTTAAAATTTCTGCTTGTTAGACAGTATTTACTATAAAATATGTTAATTTCTCTTGTATCATGATTAAAGGCAATATAAAAAATTTTATGTATTCATTTTTCAGGTAATAAAGGATTGACTGAAGACAAAGATGGCTGAAGTTGCAGCTTCTCTCGAGAACCAAATGGAAAAGCACAACATAGGTATGGTTTTTCCTAATTCTGTACTGTATAATGTGCTTATAAAACTGTATAGTCCGTAACAAATTTGGTGATTCTATTTTGTGAAAGTAAATTTAGACGTATCTTGCACAGTCCCGTATGGTCTAGTGGCTAGGATACCTGGCTTTCACCCAGGAGGCTCGGGTTCGATTCCCGGTACGGGAAGCCTTTTTTGATTTTTTTATGTTTTTACTGATTATAATTCTAATAGTAGATTAATCAAATTATTAATTAAATTATAAATTATTTAAAATCTTATTTACTGTCGTAATTTCATATTTATACAGCTTTAGAATTTCTCATCGGAGTTACAATAATGTATAGGACGAAACGTATTTTTTTAAAGTACAGATAGTAGGTATGATTAAAAGTAGACATTATCAGATATTTATTATGAAACAATGTGTGTGCATGATGTTTTAAAAAAAATAATCAATATAAACAATTTCGAGAAGAGGCCTGCAGTAACACCTAACTAGTTAATGTTGTGTAGGAAGATACAAATTATCTCTATGTTTAACAGTTTGTACATCTCGACAATGACCGGGGTTAACGTGGGCGCTCTCGTAATTCACTTTCTTGAAGACAAACACATTCCACACTTATTACCAGGAATGGACATCGACGTTAATAGAATCGCCCCACTTCTTAACACTTTTAATGTTTAACGACTTAATATGAGAAGCGTACCGAAAACTCGGATGAAGAAGTGAGATTTATATCTTCCTTTATTAAAGTTCCGAATTTCAAAATTTGTTGTTGCAAATGTTACATGAACTGTGATAGTCTGTGACTTGTGTGTACTTTTGTACTGGGTTTAGATAAATGCTATAAAAAATCATAGAAAATATGTTGATGATTTTGTTTGAATCTTGTAAAACAAGACAGGCATTTTGTAATTTCTAAAATATTAATATATATACATTCATGTACTAAAAGACAGTAAACCGTTTGATTTCGGTCCGTGATAGAGGATATCAGTAAGTTTAAGCTTTTAATCATTGAAATTGTCTTTCGTTTAAAGTACACTTGTTCAGTTTGATACAATCATGTGGACATATTTATGGTCTTCTTTGTGGCCGCAGCACGCGTCTCTTTTATTGTGATTTATTGATTTAATTTACGCATTGTGTTGACTACTGTTGACACATTCAATCAGATGAAGACGACTTGGTATTTTAACTAGGAACAGCTTGTTACTCACTCAGTTAAATTGAAAAATCGTGTATTAATGGATTTAGAATAACTAGTAGGTCGGTAGTAGTTAGTCGGTAGCTAAATTCTTAATTATTGACAAACTTTTGCTTTAGTTTTCGTTTTTATTTTTGAATTTAAAACAAAACACTGTGGTTTTTAAAACAAACGAACTTTACTACTTGTAACGGTGCCAACTTTAAGGTGGTTTTCGTCCGTTTGTATAGAACAAAGATGCAGGTCAATAAATGCTTTAAACCTATACCCATTATCACGATGACATAAGCGAGATGCTTAAAAAATAGCAACCAGAACGTTTCATTGTAAATTAAATCACATAAACATGACTCACTAAATGTACTTCGTATAAACCAAATTTTCATTTTAAAAATTAAAACTGGTATAGTTATTCAGTTCTTAGCTTTAACCAGAATTTGAACATCTCGTTCTTAATTATTTTGTCACACGACGCATTATCTGCTTAATCAAATATTAAATCCAATTTAAATCGCAATTTCCCATACTTTCTATTCGTATAAAATGTTATTGAGTTAGCGAATTTGGGGCATTGACTGTCCTCGCAGTAGCATAAATAGACGTTGTAGGTGCTGGTAGGCGTGTCACGCTAAGAATATCTATAATAAAATCAACATTTTGAAATGAAAAAGAAAGATTTTAAATAGCGAATTCGATAAAAAGAGTTTATACCCCATAACCACCACCACCCATACAGTTGATAATAATATAAAAAAGGTCGAAGTATACTGCCATGTCTATGCGCTTTCATTTCTTGTAGTACCTCTGCTAATTAACAGAACGGTAACAAAAGGTATCAGTTACGAAAGGACTAGTCTTGGTGAAAATTATGATGACACATTTTTTTTCGGTACCAGCCACTGAAGTCACCTTGTTCTAAGTCTGTTAGCGTGCCATAGTGGTAATTACTGTAAATAAACCCATGTCTTTACTGTTTTTAATCAGATAAAATTATAATGATTTTAACTGATTATTTCTCTTGTTCGTGTTTAGTTACATTTAGAAGTTGATGAACCCTTTAAATTAAGTTACTGAAGAAGTCAAGTGCATTTTGAAAACGAATTTTACTGCTACAATTTCTTGTCTTATCATAGTAGAAATCCAAGAACGGGTCTGTATTTTAAAAGTAACAAATGAAAATAACTTTGTTTTTAATATCAGTTGTTGTACAAAAAAAAATTTTGGTTCACTTTTTTGCAAAGTTTTTAAAAAATATTTTCCTTTATAAATTACATATTTGATGGTATTTTAACGATATAACATGACTCGTAGGTTCCAGACTTTGACTCGAAGCAAGACGTTGATTGATCGACTTCATTGAATGTGTGTTCTGACTTGCTAAATTTTAATTAAAAAGTTAATTTTATTAGTAAAATGAAACCATTTTGTATCAAAAAGGCTTCTGTGTATTGATTAGAGCAAATGGGTTCACAGGCCTTCACATGAACTAGAACCAAAAAATATAACTTAGGTAAACATTCTTTCTTTTGATTATAGGTGTATGTAAAATATATTAACCTTTTTTTATTTAAGGTCAAATAATTTACAAATGGGTATTCGAGTGATAAGTTAACCATTGTTTTACCAATTTTAGAACGAAAAACGTTGGAATTTGTAATTTATTACTTGTTATATTTTTTATTTTTTTATGCTCTTTGAAAAAATATGTAGAGTAATGGTATAGTTAGAAATGTACTTATTATGTAACATTGCTTTGTTTTTCGTAATAATGTAGGTACATTTGTTTTGGTACTTTAACTAGTACTTTTAAGTACTTGGCAGTTGTTAGTAATTGAGAAAAATATTATTTTGCTCTAAAATACTAATTATCTTCCCTTTAGTGCAGCAAAATAAATATACTTATAAAATTAAAATTGGACATATTGTCAAACATTTTTGCAAAGAACATAAATCCAATATACATAACTAATGATATTTTAAGTACAAACTTCGAAACAATAGCAATAACACCAATTTCTGTTCATAATAGTGTATTGTTTGATTTACCCTATTCATTACAAATATAGCAAATGCTTCTCATCTTTGTTTCAACTATGTATTGTGTGTGGCAATGTGTTGTATTATGAAATATTTAAAATTAACGATAAATTATATATCTGGTTATTTTTAGAAATTGACTGATTTAGTTGCATTAAATTCATACTAAAAACGTCCACCATTTTACTTTAAGTTTAATGTATTGTCTACCTATTTTACTCGTCTCAAAAGAAAACATTATTTTCTCGTAATCAAAACCTGCAGCTGCGTGAACCACAGTAATACGAATGTCATAAATACAATTAAAATCATTTACTCTCGTTAGTGAGACATCGCGGAGTCTCTGGCCTGTGGCGTCTCCATCAACGAACTATTGTTTCGGGCTACGACCTTTTGTTCTGGAACCAGCTGGATTTGGCTGCCATTTTGCTAATTAGTAATGAAGTTGTCATTATTTACACACTTACCAATTTGAATAGACACTTTATTTACTAAAAAAAGACTTTCGTTCACAATCGTGATGCAATAAAGATTGTAAAACACTTATGAACTCTTGAAGAGTTCAAAACTATTGTTTTATATTATACAGGGCGATTTTTAGAGAGGGTACGTATTGCAGGAGGGTGATGAGTACTCTGTTCTAATACGGAATATCAAAAAATAGGTAAAATTACAAAATATATGTATATTTTTTTTAAGTCTAAATTCGATAAAACTACCTCAAACATAAACAATTTCGGCTTAAAGAGTGTTGACTAATGACCTCTAGTGATCTCGCGCACCCCACATCTCCGAGACACCCATCAGCTGTCGAAAAACCATCATTTTGCAAGAATTTTAGATATTTTTAAGTTGCGATTACTAAGGCATTAAGCCATATTCTTTGGTAATAATATTTTTACTGGTCGTATATAACCATCAGCTACCATGACCTTCAATATGTACCCTCACTAGGAAATCACCCTGTATACTATTTAAATTACTAATTGATCTATGGATATTAACTGATACAAACAGTTCATAGTAACAAGAGATAAATTAATTTCTATTTAAAGTACAACTGATGACTGTTCTACATTAAATCTAATGAGAACTATGATAGCCTATTAAGAATGGCTCCGACTTAATACTGATGTAGTTAATGTTTGACTCATATGATCCCTGATGATAATTACAAATGGAAGTATGGAAGTACTCTGGCTTACACGTTCGCAATTACAAAAATGTAATGTCTTTTCATGTCTATTATAATGTTATTAAGTGAATAATCGCATACCTATACCTAACTTTAATTTAATATTTTTTTTTCCATCTCAGTAATATTAGAGAATTAGCCTATATATTTATGAACCTACTAGCTGACCCGCGCAACTTCGTCTGCGTTACAAAGGGGTTCAAACAGTACTCGCAATGCCTTTGAGTTATTATTTTCGCGGCCCGCTGCGCCGCACCCACATATTCATTGCGTTTTATACTCGTAGTAACTTCTAAACGAAAAGTCCGATTGGAATAAAACAAAAAGTAATTTACTTCTACATTAATACTCTTGATAACATAATACTTTATTTGGATAAGGGTTAATATAACAATACTAATTTAACGTTAAATTCATTCTTCGGAAGAATTAAATTTTTTTTTGAACATAAAAGCAGTTGTTGTGACTAAACTATTATAGTTAGATAAATGCTCTCGCGGACTTTTTTGTTTGTCTTCAAAAGACCTAAAAACCCGTAGTACATCATTTTGTTCTATTGTCAATAGTTTTTGCAGCGTACGCATAAATAGGTTTTTGATTTTTCACTTTTTGTTACATATTCGATATTTTAATGCGGATCCCTAATTTTTTTAAAAATAAAATATAGCCTATATCCTTCCTCGATAAATGGACATTATAACAGTGAAAGAAATTGAAATCGGACCAGTAGTTTCTGAGATTAGCGCGTTCAAACAAACAAACTCTGCAGCTTTATAATCTAATATATAAAATTCTCGTGTCACGGTGTTCGAACTTGAACTCCTCCGAAACGGCTCGACCGATTTTGATGAAATTTTTTGTGCTTATCCGGTACCTATGAGAATCGGCCAACATCTATTTTTCATCCCCTAAATGTTAGGGGTAGTCCACCCCTAATTTTTTTTTAATTTTTTCGACGCAGACGAAGTTGCGTGGGGTAGCTAGTATTAGTATAGATTCAATAAGGTAGCACGTATGTTTAAATATGAGGATTTTGATTTTTCATAAACCAATAATATTGTTTAAGATGACAGTATTATGTAGAGTTGGTAATCAATGACTTTTATATGATTTCGATAGTCAACATTTCTGATAGTATTTAATATTCAGAGTATTGGGATTAAAATAAAGTGTAAGGTATTTATGCGTATGAATTTCAAGATAACACTTTGTCGCTTAGATATCCTTATTGGAAGGTGTCTTTATCTAATGTTATTTATAGTTCAATATTTGCAAAAATGATGGTAAAATGTTCATAATCAATATTTCTCATGACAACAAAATAAAATGCAATAATGAACGTTCATTTGATTAATAAATATAGCCTTTTTCTATAATAATATCAACCACCAAACTATTAGTTTTACAAGTCATTAAATGCAGTTTTTATCACAAAGCTTCATTTGATCTTTTTAATGCACCGTAACATCAAATCAAATAAGGATGAAGAGTTCGAGATCATTAAAGAGCATAAAAGAAACATTTATTTTGGGTCTTTTAGAAATGGAACAACGGTGGAATTTCGGTTATTGATATAATTTTAAACTTAAGGCGTGTCTGAGATAGGTGCGGTGTTTGCCGGTCTCAAAACTATACAATGCTTGTTGATTAATGAACTGTAAATACAATAGCGACCGATATACCTTGTAGACTTAATAAATTACTTAGTACTTGTCAGGTTTTATGATTAGTACTTCAGAATATTCATGCAGAAAGATTAGAGTGCAGTGTAACATGTGTTAGAAATGAAACTGAATGTATTGAGTAAAATGTTATAATCGCCTGAAATATACAAATTTCCAATCACTAGATGTTTTCTTCAGCTTTGCGCAACTCTATCATTAAAATTAAGTGTTACTGCTCATACTAGTCACTATTAAAAGGTAAATTAATTTTTCGTCGAGGAATCGAAATCAAATTGAAATCTAAAGTACAATCACTGTGAATACCTTTCTTATTAAATTAAAACGACTGTTATCAATTCGTCAGCTCGCATGCAGTGAAGAGATTAACTAAGCGTCACTGGAGGACATTTAGCGTTAGTAGAACTCGTGTTTGATTGTTAAATTACCGGACGAGTTCAAACAACACTCACATCTCCCTACCCACTCGTATGAACAGTACCTACCTACATAGATATTATTTAATTTTAAGAACATATTAAAATATCACATACGAACTTCGTAGCAAATTGATTTATATTAGTACTTAGTAGCCTGTTAGAGCAATCATCAGATATAGGTTTGTAATTGTTCTGCTGGTCGACTCAAATTACTCAATCAATTGTCGTGCAATTGGTTCTGGTATATGACGATGTTATTGCTTATTTACAAATTACAGTACACTCTTCAAGAGCATAATTGCAGATATTTTAGTAGTAAGTTGTTGTATTTAACAATACTTACTTTCTAACTTTAAAATAAGAAATCACTTAATCCTTTAAGAAGCACTTCTTAAAGTATTAGACATAATATTGCAGTATAAGTTAACCCATCTCATGATCTTTAATTCCTAACAATTAAAAGTTCATAATTTATACACCTACGTTTGAGTAATCGAATTAAAATTCAGAGTACGCTTTCAGCATTCTGACTCACATACGGGTCTAATTACTTCGCTTTTAAAGTCATTTATCGAAAACAGTCTCAATACAACTTCCCCGAACCTTGTTCGTCGAAAGGATGTACTGTGATCAGCTATAATAGGAGTTAAATTGGACTATATATTTCGCCCACTGGTTTATTTGTACTGGCAAGTCAATATAATTGGAACGATTAGCACAGTTCAGTCAACATTGCGTGCAACTTCCCATTAGGTGGTAATTAAACCTCGTAAAATTGTTCGCAGAAGTTTAAATGATAATGACATCTTTATTTGGCAGAAAGAAAGACAAAATCTCTCACTACGTATACGATATATTTCTGAAATCTGAAATGTTTGTAATCAAGACTACACATTTGCAAGACAAGACTGTAAAAAGAGAGCAAATATTTTTATGAAGTTTTATGTTTGTGATTGTTTTCTCAAGTGTTCATAATTAATACTTAAAGAGCTTAAAATAATAAGGTTTTTAATTGATATACTATTTATATGTTTATTTTACGACACATAAATAGTAAATACCCCACACCGTTTCTTTAAAATTCAGTTAGCGTCGCCTCAGCGGGGACGGAGCGACGGGAAAGCATGCCGATGGCGTAACGCGTCGCCCCGTCCCTCCAAACCCCGTGCTGGGTTCTGGCCTCAGCCGGGGTTCGGACGCTGAGTGTGAGCGGTTGGAGGTTTTAGTGCGGTTCAACTCCCACATACCCCGC
The DNA here is from genome assembly GCA_030269945.2 of Trilocha varians. Classification (NCBI taxonomy): domain Eukaryota; kingdom Metazoa; phylum Arthropoda; class Insecta; order Lepidoptera; family Bombycidae; genus Trilocha; species Trilocha varians. The sequence goes on from AP028259.1 coordinate 5,979,997, forward strand.
CCGCGGGGCGGGCGGGGATCCGGTGATTTCCTCCAACTGAAAAAAAAAAAAAAAAAAAAAAAAAGCGTCGCCTCAGTTTAAATTTTCCCACAAAAATAGAATCGAAGCCAAGTGAAATTGAAAACTAGAATTCTCAGTACGATGAACATAAACATGTAAATTACGTGTGTACATCGCCAAGTGAGAAGTGTCCGTGATTTGTCCCGCGTGAGGTCGCATATGAATTAGTTTATCGGTTCGTGGGGCATCGCTTTATAGTTTAGTAGGTACTCTAATGTTTGGTTGTTGAATACGATGGTATGTGTTTGATGTTGAATCTTCATTTTGAACAACATAGTATAAAGCGCATATTTTTAATGTTAATTATTAAGTTACCAACCTTTATTTTGTAACCTAGACATAATGAATGGCAATAAATAAAAGACCTATAAAGTCAATGAATGTTCGATGAAAATATTTACACAATGTAAACGTCACTACTAAAAATCTATTTACAATATTGATTATCTACATTCGACATAGGATTATAATCTGGGAAATATTTTAATAGTTTATTTAAAACGTGTGTCTTGTTCTCCTTTTGGAACAACAAATTAATTATTCATGGCTGTAATTATGACAATTGATACTTATCCATATCTGTAGCGTCTACAACTTGGTTCAAAATCTTAAACTTTAAAATTAGTTGCTATTGTTTTAGATTTTAAGATAAGTAACCTAGAAAATTATTCTTTGGCATTGTCTTTTTGCATTATCTTTTTGCTCTGATATTTCACATATTTTCAATATATTTTAAAGTATCGATTAGTTATTTTATTTCGTTAGCGTTAACGTAATCAAACATAGTTACGTATAGAAATATACCTTAGATACACAATAGACAGATTTTCCAACCGCAAAGTGGTATTAGAAAAAACATTTATAGACATTCTTAAAACATCTCATAGTCGACAAAACCATCGTATGTCCCTATTTACTAAAGTACTGAAACCTTAAATGTTTACAACCTATAAACAATCTAGTGTTGATTTGTTTCTACGAGATAAAATACTTAAACGGCTTTAACTTGTTAATCTAGAACAAACGAGATGCATTCCTTAATGGCACCTTCAATAAATCATACAATAAAGCGTTGTGCACACAGACACTGTGTTTTGAAATAGTCGATGCATGAGGTCTATTTATCCTGCTGATAAGATCATAATCAGGTTATCTAAGTAAAGCAGGACGAACGTAGAGAACAATGTGACCTGTCAGAGACTAAATATCATATTTCTAGCGATGATGTAACGTGGTTCGTTACATTTCGAAATACTGTCGCTTGCTAAATCGATATAAACCTTTGATTTATTCGACATCGAAATGATTTAAGTGATTTATGGTCCCTTTTTGTGCAGGAAATAGGGATTGTAATTGGTTTTATTCTGTATCGTTTTTAATTAATCGACTTATGAGTTTCTCGATCGTTATCGTTTGGTCTCATTACATATTTTATTATAGAAATTATTGCATGAACTAAATTAGCTGGAAACTTATCAATATCAATTTATTATGGTAATATTGTTTAGTGAATGATTCATTTAGTTTTTTGACCTTGTATAAATGTTTGTTGGTATGAGAGATAATTCTTGAAGAAATTATTATCCAATAATTCGATTAGATAACATTCGGTGTTTAAATAGACAATAATATGTGTTATCTTTAGTAATATTTCTATTGCATTGTGATAAAAATTGTGTGGTTTGTCCAGTTTCGTAAGAACAACTTTTTAGTTCGTAGAACTCGCTTGATTACTGACTGGAAGTAGATATACTGATAAACCTAAACTAAGAATAACTTAACAGGTGCTATATTAAATCCAAAATATGGATCTTTGATACTTTGCATACTAGCATACTTGCTTATAATATAACTGCAATGCAATGTCCCTCTCGACACTTGTTTTTCAACATCTAGAAAATCTAGATCACTTTAAAATACCTACCCACCGATGAGAATCGAAAATAACATACAAGAAATACCCCTTCGATTATAACTAGCGATATAGGTCTGACCTAGTGCGGGGACCATTGTCAAAGATGTATCAGTTGTTTGTAAAATTTCTGTTAATAAACTATTTTGTATTTTTTTTGTAACTAGGGAAAAAGTTTTACTTATAAAATTAAAGTACCACATACCCGGTGATTGGCTTAAGGCATTCATATTAGGTTATTTGATTGTCAACCAACATACATACATACGTTACTTTGAAACAGGAAAGTTACAAAACGAATTGAATTAATATTATCAATATGGTAATTTTAAATGCAATTAAAGAATAATTTAATTAAGCGAGTTTTCATGATGTATTAGTCACAATAGCCTACTGATCTTTAGAATTAAAAAAAATGTTAAAAATACAAAAGTAGTCTAATTAGGTAAACTTGCATATTAATTGCAATGATCTAGATTACCTAGTCTCACACTTTTGCCTCTTGGCTTTCATTGTTATTTTATTATAATATTTCGATAGTATATTGCAATGATCACATTTATTAGTAAAGTTGTTTCTACACTGATTGAAAAATAGCTTTATCTTTGATAATAATTAAAATAGAAATTAAGTACTAAAAATCTTTTGACTGTAAAAGCGGGACCATAGGTATTGGCAATCTATCAATACGTACCTACTGTTAGACGACTTTACATAAGAACTTTTCATTTCTTAATTATTAAGTACCTATTTTGGCCTGAATTGAAAAAAGTTTTATTACCAAACAATAAAACATTTATTATTTTCAAGTTAATGGAAGGCTGTAAAATCAATCACGTATTTTATGGTTTCTAAGGGATAGAGGCAAGTAAAACTTAAAAAAGTGAGCGAGATTATATTTATAACCTTCTAGCGTGGAATCGAAATGGATAATATGACATGTGTGAAGCCACAAAGTAATGAATACTATGATTAATGTTCACGAACTAGAAACACTACTTCAAATTCATAACCTGGACATTGTGCTGATATCTGAATCCCATGTAACTAATAGAAGCTCTTTTACAATTAAGGGTTTTGAAACATATCTCACGCCTCACCCAGATGGAGGTGCCCATGCTGGTACTGCCCTTATTGTGAAATCGGCCCTAAAACACTCTGTTTTGCCTAACTTTTCTACAGTCGAGATTCAAGCCACAACAATCCGTGTTGAGGATCTAGCTGGTCCAATCAACTTCGCCGCAGTCTATTGTCCACCAAAGCATAAGATAACTGAAAACCTGTTTAATGACTTTTTTAAAACCCTCGGTGAGAGATTTGTTGCTGGCGGCGATTGGAATGCCAAAAATACATTTTGGGGATCGCGCTGCACACTTACACGAGGAAGAGTGTTGAAGTCATGCATAGAGAGATGCCACATGCAACCACTATCCACTGGAGAACCAACCTACTGGCCCTCGGATCCCGATAGAATGCCAGACTTGTTGGACTTCTTTATAACTAAGGGTATAAATCACTTATACACTACTATTGAATCCACAACCGATGGATCTTCTGATCACACTCCGGTTGTAGCCACTATCAGCAACTCTATAATTCTGCACGAAAAACCAGCGTTCCTTTGTAACAACAAGACTGATTGGGAGGGATATCGTCGGGATATCATGGAGAGCATCAATCTCAATGTGCCTCTGAAGAACAATGACGATTTGGAGGAAGCCTGCTTATATATAACTAACTTAATCCAGTCAGCTGCATGGTCTAACACCCCCACACCTAACGCTAAACCCGCGAGTACTCTATTACCTCTTGAGGTAAGAAGAAAGATACGAGAGAAGCGAAGGTTGAGGAGAGTATGGCACCAGTCGCGCTGTTCAATCGACAAGACTTCCTTTAATCGTGCTGCCAAGGAATTGAGGTACCTACTCAGAGACAATTATGATGCCGGCCTGCGCAGGACTTTGGAGACTCTCTCCCCAACTGGACGTCACGAGACTTCTCTCTGGAAAGCTACCAGAAACCTTAACAAGTCTCAAACTTCCTATCCACCGATTAGGGCTTTGACAGAGACGTGGGCGACAACTGATGAGGAAAAGGCTCAAGCATTCGCTGCTCACTTGGGTAACGTTTTCAAACCTCATGATTCTGGGGGCGCCGAGGAATATGTTCAAGGAATCATTGATCAGGACCTTCAGTTGTGCCTACCTATAAGACCTACATCTCCTAGGGAAGTGTTACGAACCATAAGATCAATGGACTCTGCTAAGGCACCTAGTTACGATCTCATATCACCTCGGATACTAAAAGAGCTACCCCGTAAAGGCATTACATTCCTGACAGTGTTGTTTAATGCCATATTTAGATTGTCGCACTTTCCTTCTGTATGGAAGATATCCGAAATCGTTATGATACATAAGCGGGGTAAACCAAATCACTTGTTAACGTCTTACAGACCTATCAGTCTCACGCCCGTCTTGTCCAAGCTGTGGGAAAAAATATTCTTAGCGCGCCTCCGACCCATGCTGGATGAGTCTGGAGTTATTCCCAACCATCAGTTCGGATTCCGTGAATCGCACTCAACGATTGAACAGGTTCACCGTATATATGATACCATAACAGCGGCCTTTGAAAAAAGAATGTTCTGCTCCGCGGCCTTCCTAGACGTCCAGCAGGCGTTTGATCGTGTCTGGCACGATGGTCTTCTCTGCAAAGTCAAGTTGAAACTTCCTCACTCTGTTTTTCCCATTGTGGCTTCATACCTCTCGCATCGTCGCTTTCTTGTACGGCATGGAGAAGCAAGATCATCTCTTTGTGAAATAAAAGCGGGAGTACCGCAGGGCTCAGTACTTGGTCCAGTACTTTATAATTTATTCACCTCTGATCTGCCCGATAATACTGGAACGACCACTGCTACGTATGCGGATGACATTGCCTATGTCGCAGTAGACAATGACCCAACAATTGCAAGCTCAAAACTGCAAGATATCTTGAATGCAACCGATGCCTGGTTTTCCCGATGGCGTATTCGAGCCAGTGCACAAAAATCAAATCACATCACATTCGCACTCAGAAGTGGTGACTGTCCGCCGGTGAGACTGGGTGATGTTAGTCTGCCCCACACTGATCGCGTGAAATACCTGGGCTTCTGCCTTGATCGCCGTCTCACTTGGAAACATCACATTAAACAGAAGAGAGACGCCGTCATCGCAAGGTCAAGAGATCTTAATTGGCTGATTGGCAGAAACTCGGTCTTATCCATTGACAATAAACTACTTGTTTACAACTCCATCATCAAGCCAATTTGGACTTATGGCATCCAGCTATGGAGCTCAGCAAGCAAAAGCAACATTATGTGTCTGCAACGAGCACAAAACACTATCCTGAAGGAAATGGTTAACGCACCATGGTTTACGAAAATTGATGAAGTCCATGAGTATCTGGAGGTTCCCAAAGTGACTGTGGAGGCTGACAGATATAAAAAACTGTACAAGGATCGTCTCACTAAACACCCCAACTCTCTTGTTGCTGAGCTGCTTGATCAAGCGGGAGGGACCAGCAGATTTAAGCGACGACGTTGTATTTTTTAATTGGGTCGTGTGACAGTGGTCACAAGCCCTTCAAATCATTAAACTCACCACTCATTTAATTATGGTCTAGCGACCGATCGTAAATATAAATAATAATAAAAAAAAAAAAAAAAAAAAAAAAATTGTGACGCGTACCTGATCAGTCTCAATACACACAGATGTTGATCTTTTAAATAGGCAGATAGCAACGGATGCATCATGTTTCTGTCTAGTATGGCTATTTGCCATGTGCGATCACTGTTACTTAGTAAGCAATTAGTTGTCTTCTCGGTTCTGAATGAGGATATTGTGAATAATTCAGATTAGTGGACGTCGAGAGTTACTATAATCCTATGTTAGGTTTAGTTCTTATCCTCGAAAGGAAAACAATTTTATTTCTATTTCAAATTAAATTTACAGAAATATCTTGGATCAGGAGGACAAAACGAAAAAAATATTTCATATAATGATATGAAATACATACAGAGATGTCTACTTTCAGCCCGCAAAAAACAATATTTTGTTATTTTCGTCAAATGTGAAAAAAAAATTCTAAATCGATGCTATTCAATATTAATTCTCAGATAGCGCCATCTATCAAAACCACTTAGAAATACTCGCAGAGCGACACAGATACAGTGGCGTTTTTCATTCGTTCAGGAAAAGTGGAGCGATTGTAGTTCATGTAAATACTCAGAGATGGCGCCCGTAGTCGTCAATGTGATTTAATTTCAAGTATTTACAAACCCAATGATTATAACTTAATTGAAAAGTTTTGTACTTTCGAGATAAATATCACATTTAGTTTTTTAATTATCACAATCATCCAATTAATGGATGATAAAAATCATTTCCGATGGAAGTGTCGTCGTCTTTGATAATGAGATAAAGGAAATGGTGAAAAGTTTGATTTAAAATTTTTCATTTTTAATTTATAGAGTTCGTCACTTTTGCTTCTACAACCACTGGACATTGTTATCGAGAGTCCATGCAATGCCCTACTCATGTAATATGTTTCTTTATTTTAATATTGATTTAAAGAAATTTTAGCACAGATCCGGCTCTGAAATGATATTTTCCTTTCACGGTGTTTCCCGAGCGATGCACCACTTTAAATTGGACAAATTCATATCTATTTTTATCAATAACTAGATGACCCTCGCAACTTCGTCTGCGTCACAAAGAGGTCCAAACAGTACCTGCAATGTTGTTATTTGCGCGGCCCGCGTTAGGTACCTATATTTTTTTGCGTTTTATACTCGTCATAACTTCTCAACGAAAAATCCGATTGGAATAAAACAAAAAGTAATTTACTTCTACATTAATACTTTTGATAATATAATACTTGATTTGGATAAGGATTAATATAACGATACTATTTTAACGTAATTTCAATCTTCGGACGAATTTTCATTTTTCTTGAACATAAAAGTGGTTATTGTGACTAAACTATGATAGTTAGATATATGCTCTCGCAGACTTTTTTTTAGATCTGCCTAATACCTAAAATCCCGTAGTACATCATTTTGTTCTATTGTCAATAGTTTTTGCAGCGTACTCATAAATAGGTTTTCGATATTTCACCTCGTCTTACAAATTCGATATTTTTATACGGATCCCTAATTTTTTTCAAAATAAAATATAGCCTATAACCTTCCTCGATAAATGGACATTCCAACAGTGAAAGAATTTTTGAAATCGGACCGGTAGTTTCTGAGATTAGCGCGTTCAAACAAACAAACAAACAAATAAACAAACAAACAAACAAACTCTGCAGCTTTATAATATTAGTATAGAAGTATAGATTATGAAAACAATGATATAGTACAAAACCTTGATTATGTTCATGAGCGATGATTACCACTTACCACTTGGTAGACCATATGCTCGTTTACGTGTAACATTTAACAAAAGACTGTAAATGCGTCGATACATACTTTTTACTTTAGCTCCTATCGTCACTTAATGTATTACCTAAGGTCTCATTCGCATCGAACTACAATAAGAAATAGCAAGGTAATGAAACTATTTTTCTGGAATACGAATATTCGATTCGGCATCATGACCGAGTTAGGCAGCAAAAGGGTATATTCCTGCGTATTGATTGACCGATAAAAGGCACCGTAGAGACACACATTTTAGTCGAGCGGGACTAAGCAGCACCAAAGACACGCACAATGTCAAGTAATGTTATAGGACACGCGATCTGCCGAACTGGTTTCCTGTTTCTGAACACATTCGAACCGAAGGCTCGTAATTTTCAAGGACTCCACGGAAACTATAACTCCAAAGTTTTGATGGCATGAAATGACTGCGAATTTGCGCGGTTGTAATAGTCGTATCTTTGCAGGGTTTGGAGTATGACTAAATGGAGTCATGTAATACATTAGTTTAGTTTTCCGTTACAAAATTGCTTTCCCCCAAATTGAGATTGCTCAATCTTTTTATAGGAACATTTTATTTGTAGTTCGTATAGCTTCGGTGTATTAAATTGTTTTTTATTCTTGTTACACAAATTGATCTGAAACCTTTTGTATTGTTAAACTGATGATACGTATTGTTATAACATATGTCTCTCAATTTCCTATATTTTTAATATTTTCTATATGAATTGGTTGTAGATGTTATTAAATTTTTGTAGGTAAATTTAATTCTGTAGAACAAACATTGTTGCAGTATCTAACGGTTTAACAATATCTTCGATATTTATGCGAGATTAAATTTTAAAACCGCTGTTCAATAAATGATCTTATACACTACAGAAATAAAACATGAAATTAATAATAAGTAACTAACTAAAGGAGGTAAAATAATATACATATTTCATTTTGCATTTATCGTTAGGAAATTCTTCTCCTTTTTTAAATTTTAAGAATAAGAAAACTAAGGCTATAAATAAGTAACTAAAATAAACAAAACAAAAGTTATCAGGCACATCACGTTATCCTCATAGCTTATTTATTTCTGACATGCCGCTATACAAATCAACTCTTTTGAGGAAAACGATGGAAGAATCATGATGCCAGAAAAGTCAGGGAAAGGAAGACATTATTATGAATAACAACTAAAATAAATTTATTTATGAAGATTTAATAATGACTGCTAGTTCTTGCTATTTGGTGTTTATTTATGTAATGTTTTTCAAATATAGTAATCGGTTTAGTAGACCAAAGTTTACCCTATACAACGTCACAATAAATATCAGAATATTGCGTCTATATTATATTAGTTAAGATAAGTAGATGTTTAATTTTACTTAACACACCAAATATTTACAAACCGCAGATTCTTTGAAATATGCAAAGTGGATTTAAAAAATAATCTTAAAATTCCCCTAATTAAAACAATTAACATTGATGGTATTTCCATTTTACCTAACAGCGAATTAATATTCTAATGATTGCTTAATTTAATTAGATATTTCTAAAAGTATTTACATTTCTGTTTGCCAAAATTTTAAGCAAATAAAGTTGATCGAATGTAGTCAAGCTACTTCACATGAGGCTGTAATTACTGTTTGAATTATCGTATCGAATATTACTTAGTATTTATAGCTAACTAGCTAGGACTCCAGGACTCCTTCAGTAATCTTGGTAATTGATTGAAGTATCATTCGAATGATTTTCTAAGTGTTTTTCACGTTTAAAAGTTGTTCATATTAAATCAATCTAGTAGTTTTTTTTAAATAATCCAGAAGAATCATCTTATTATAGTATCATAAACGCCCCAAAATAGGGAAAGATAGCGCTCATGTACATTAGCCTTAATGCACATTTTATGATTAATTACAATGACTGAGTTCTTAACAATCTGTTTCTCTGTTTCAGGTACCGTCAACGAGATTCAGTAATAATCTACTTGGCAATGGTTTGGCTCATCTTTTATACTGTAATAAGTTTTTAAAATATTGATTAAATTTTCACTAAGGGATACCACGTGTTCGTGTGGTAAATAAATGTAAATTTAAATATTTACGACTAACCCCTTAAAATAAAATATGTGTAGGTTTCCAGGTTCCATATGCGTTAAGAACTAATGTGAACTACATACATACTTACCTTAATTTGTTATTATTATAACGCTATTAACAACGTACTTATTTTAAACGTTTTTTTGTCTAATAAATATGTTGACCACATATAACAAGAATTTACAAATCTTCACAACTTGCAATTTAAGTTTTGCAATATCATTTATCTTTCAAGTACCATCAGTGATATCTACATCCTTTTCCAAATAAACATATTATTTGAAAGTTTTGTTTGTAATTTATTTGATTAAATCGTTGCCGGATATCTATATGGAGCGCGTGTCTGATAATAAAATGAAAATTACATCATATTGATGACATATTCTAAAAATACCTGCTCTATTTTTATGATAAGCATGTATTGTAATTAAGTTTGGTAATTTTATATGGATAAGCTAATTTGTGATAGTTTGAGAGTCGTAGAGACAATTATAATAAAATTTTATTTTTCGCAGTAAAATCAAACAACGAAAAATGATTTCATACAAATAACATAACAAAAATAACCTTTTTTTTGACAAAAGAAGTTTTCTTTTGTTTTATTTCTGTCTTAACGAATGACGTCGCTAATGGAAGAGAGATGTCATAGAAATTATTCTAATTCCTTTGTTTTTAGAGTAACGACGTTTTACGTTGAATGAGATACAGAATACAAATTTCCCAGGGATATAATATAGCTCATAGGGAGTTCCGTTCGAGGGGTGCGCGCGCATATTTTTCAGAGCGCAGGACGTAATACATAGAGCCTTAGAAAATTTAGACATGGTCATTTTGTTATTTATGTTATTTTCACGTAATAATGATAATAATCATTACATCTGTTTCGAAAAGGTTTGTTTGAAAATATTTAAAAATGTAAATGTTGATGAAATTCCTTGAAATAAGCATTAGTTGTAATAAATCATTACTAGTGTTATCGAGTTATTTATAATACAGTACTTAATCATGGAATAGTATTAGGCTTTGGTAAAATTAAATCTTATGGATTTGCTATCTATACACCCTGACAAGCCTTCAGTACTAATGGCAATAGTTGTTAACACGTTGGTTTAAAAAAAAATTGATCATTCGTTCATCAACTACTTTTTGTATATATCTTCGGATATTTTTTTTAACATAGAAGATTACATAAAAATATTATTTATACAGATGATAAACGATATCAATTGATCATATTTCATTATCCATTACTATCTAGTAGATCAGATAGTCAGTAGATATAAGTTCCCATTACGATTCTAGCATTACTCTGACTTAATGGAAATTCCATTAGAAACAGTTATTATGAAAAAAAGCAACCCTCCGTAATAGAATGTCATATCTAACAGTTTAGTAGCTCTTCACGTAACCGGCTCGCCAATACAGACCGTCAGTATCACGGCACTTCAGGTTTCACCCGTGTTGAACGCGGGACGCATCCCTTACAGAGCTTTGCATTACTACCCACCATTTGAGTATATTTAGAGCGAACTAGGTAAGTGTTTTCATGTATTTTGAGCACTATAGTGGCTGTATATAGCACTGAAAATATTGAGTAATAAGTCACTTCGTAATGGTTGTGTCAGTGCTGGACATCATGTAGGTAGATATCGATCGAGTATACACTAATTGTTTCATAAGTACACGGACAAATAGTGGACATAGCACTAAAAGAGCATAGTTCATTAAAATACCACCCTGTGCGTGTTTGAATAAAAGAACTGCGTAAAAGCAGCACGCACAGAGCTTTCGAGACGTAATAGTGAATTAGGTTAACGTCGCTGTTCCTTTTGTATATGTCATCAAATCTTTATGTATTATTGAACTAATTCGTTCCTGTCATCGTTTATCAGGATTTTATATAAACATTATTTAGATTTGCGTGAATAATAAATACATAGATAGTCGCCTTTTCAATTATTTTTTATCTGTATCAATCATATACTATGACACATTCAATAAAAATTTTGATGTAAAGTTTAAGGAAATTTATTTGAAAACAATACCTTTAAAACGAGAAGGAGGTATCATCGAAAGTTGTGGAAATTTCACAACATAATAGTATGAAAGTTGTAGACATGAAACGTGTGAATATGAGACCTAGATGTCTACGTCGCAAGTTAAGTTTTTGAGAACATTTTTAATGTGTAAATGTAAAATTTTAATTCAACTCGATTTAGAATGAATTGTTTATTATTCGGAAATAAAAGAATAACGACAGGATATTGACCAATTAATGGAACTAAGTTTTTGAGGTATATTTTTGTGTTAACATAACGAAATTGGTTACTTTCGAGTGTATTTTTCAACAAAAGTAAAAGACGGGAAACAAAATATGATGGTTTGGAGATGAGTCAGACAGCGGACAAAACAATTTGATTGGAGACAAACACGGTTTATTGATGGTTGGCACCCACGACCAATTTACTCTTTTGGAATCTTTTGGAATTTGGAAAAAGGCAACATTGATGTTTTATTCCTATTCATTTGAGGAAAAAGGAAATATTGACATGAATAAATGATAAATAATGTATCATTGTTCTGATTTTTTTTAAATCTGCCTTCAAAGAAATCGTTACTCTTTTCATTATGTCCTTAAGCAATGGTACCAGCATCCTATCCCGCGGGTAACAAATCTGATTCCTAGTGTTACTGGAGTACTTATTGTTGATTTTAATTTTAAAAATAACACAGAGCGACTACAATATTTAAATTAAGAGATAGACACTAAATAATGTATATAGGAAAAGTAAATAAAATAAATAAGAATTTTAAAAACAATACGTTAAATATTATATGCCATTACGTAACAGTAATTACGATTTCTTTTCATCATAAGATAAAAAGTTAATTATGCACAAAGTTGATCTAAAAAATCTCTGGAAAAACATCATTGGTAAAACCATCCGGATTTATTACGCACATATTAATTATCATAATTTGATATGGATTTATATGATAAAAAGTAGGTGAAATAAACTTGACTTTTTTATTTACCAAGACCTAATAAGCTATGTAGTCTGGAGCTCCAAGCACAGATAAGTATCTTAAATTCAATCAAAATATGTTTTATTCTATCATTCAAATTAAAATGTAGTAAATTAAACTTCGAATCCACTCATTTAGTGAATCTTAAGTATAAAAACGAATCGGTGTTTTACGTTGAAGATGAGTCACTTTTTGTGACTCAGCAGTGAAAACCGAGGAAGTATTCACCCCTTAAGACATTATAGTAAAAAATAGAGCAAAAGTTAACACATTTCTTAGCTATGTAATGCCCGAGGCCTTTCGTTTCAAATCCATTGCATTGCATATGTTAGTCAAAGCCAGTTATCAATTCTGATAAAATAAAACCCTCATCATGGTTACTTAGTATATCAATTTATTTCGCACAATTATGAAACGCATTTTTTTAAAATCTAGTGTTTTTAACGTTAAGAATTATAACACTTATACAACTATGAAATTAGTCGCTGTAATGACGTCATCTGAGAACTAGATCTACATACATTTTATCAGCGATAAACACGGTTTTTTATTTTAAAATTAGTTTAAACTTAATCATAGTTTCTTATAAACATATTCTAATAGGGTCGGAAGTTAACAATTAAAAAGTTAACTTTCTTGTTAACAGCAAATATAGTGTTTTTTTATTCTAACGGATGCTACACCTAAAATTATGAAAATAAACAGACAAAATTATGATCTATCTTATAATTTATTTCATTTAGATACAAATTTAACAGCAACACATAACATTAAAGATACAATTAATTAAATGTGATAAAATGTGGTGGAGTTAATCTTCGATAAGTAATTATTGACGTTATAGAGAATATAAACAATGATTATAATGAGAAAGTAGGTCAGAGTCCTTTATAGATTGAAGAAGTCTTTTGTTTTGAACGGGCTTTATATTCTAGTTCTAGTTACACAGTTAAATGAAATGGTATACCTAAAGCTCAGTTTTCTTAGATGCTTAACCTCGTTTCTTAATTACAATAAAGTTGAAGTTTTGTGTTATCATAACATAAAATCTTTTAATTTGGGTAAAAAAGAAAGTTACTTTTCAGAAAGTTATTGAACTTTCTGCAAACCTGAGTACATGTTAAGTACTAATTAGGTACTTAATTTAAAAACAAAAACAATCCAGAGTAATTGTTTATTTCTAATTTATTAAGTGAACTTCTTACAAAAACTATTGTAAAATTAATTGATAAATGCAAATCATGGTATTTAGTATTTACTATCCACTTAAAAAATACATTAGCTAGGTTCATTTTACACGTAATAAATGTAACAATTGCAATTACATTTTACAATATCATAATCAGAAATTTAAATTAATAAAATATAGACAAAAATTTACAGAGATCTACATTTCCAAGAGAATATTACAAAGTAATCGTAAACAGAAACAAAATTGATATATTACAATTAAGCTGCTCCAGTTAAAAACAAAAACACAACACAAATTATTATCAACTAATCACGAACTATCTTATCGATAGCTATCGTCATCGATAACTGCTCATTACCTATTATAATTACAGCTGTATTTAATACTTATTAACCACAAATTACCGAACACTGACGCAAGTCGTCTGACGGAGGAAATCTTTCCTCGGTTGGTCCCCAATCACATACGTAGCTCTTATAACACAGCGTGGCGTATTTTTAAACGACTTCGAAAAGCCCGAATTCCGACAAAATGGCAAGTTGCCATTTATTACAATACTTTTATTCTAAGCAGCCCTTTTCTTTATGGGAAGAAGCCGTTGGTTTGAGGTTTTGACTGTGGAGGCGGCGTGGGTGGGATGTCGTGCAGCGGTTTAAGTAACCAAGGGGTAGATTTGCCCTGGGGTGCTCCGCCTTCGATTCTCTTCTGACCTCCTGATGGTGTGAGGTGCAAAAGAGGAAGCTTATTTTTGGGACACATTGGTGGAACTTCTACTTTAGGCTGCATGTTACCTAAAACGAAAATATTTGGTTAACTTTCTGATCTATTCATTTTCAATTGTTTTGGAATAACTAAAAGAAAAACTAATGCATACTTAAGATTCACCAAATGTCAAAGACGAAAAAACATCAAAACAATTAATATTAACACTTCGAAAACAAAAAGAGTCAATTCAAAGGCGTTAAATACGAAACGACTTACTGTTTGCGTCCAAACGTATGTTTTTAAATCCTTGGGTGATTTGTTCTTCACCGTTTACAAACATGAAGATAATTTTCGACAAGCGGTCTAATCGACTCGACGGCTTAATGTGAAATGTACAATGTTTAGATTGAAGCTCGGTTTTATATCAAGTCTGAGTCACTTGGCAGAGAAACTCTATCTGAGAGCACGTCACTCGCCGTCTGACGCTGAGTGTAGTGACGCCAGTTGCTCACCCTCACCTCGCTTCGTTTTAAACAATATGATTTATTAATACGTATGTTGGTATATTTACTAGTATTATATGGAATACCTACGTCTTGACATCTCGATTCTCCGAAAAACAATTTGTTTTTAGCAAATCTTGAAAGAGAAGGCATTTGTTTGATGTATCTGCAGTATTTATTCATCATTATTTAAATGCTTGATATTTTCATTTTCATAGTAAAAACTTGACTAGTAGAACTAGGAAATCAATTACAAGAATATCAATGAAGTGTGAAAAGAGATTTTTAAATAACAAATTGCAATCTTGGATATTATTGTCTTTTTTGCTGCTTTATTTACCTACCGTTACAAGTGATTTCACTAAGTACCTAAGTACTATTGTATTTCGAACGGTTGTAAATTAACCAGATCTGAGTTTTTTTTATTATATATTTGGAGGGCATTAGACACATACACTAATTCTTCTGAAACGTAATATTATTATTAATTCATTAATACATAACCAGCTATAACATAATATATATACCTATTGACGTTCAAAACATTATTATTTGATCACTGTGACATTCATTTATGTAAATTGTGTATAAAATATACTGATCGAAGTCCTAATGCTACTTACTCACTAAGAAAAAGAAAAATACTTTTCGTAAATTAATGAATTATATTTTTTGTCCGTCAAAGTATTACCTCAGTCCTCACATAACACACAAGTAATTTGACTGAAGATAAATTGCATTGACAAATTCGTACAAAGTTTGCCAAAAAATTCACCGACTCATTAAAATTTAATAAAATTTGAACGCAGAAATGCACGGTATCTTGGCAATATATTCCACCACGTTACTGTTGCTATGAATAATTAACCGATCAGGAAAGGTGTTTAAGTTGATTTTTCTCTACTCTGGGTATTCTTTGAAAACTGCACTATGCAACCCACTATGCTACTTATGTCTGTCGTTAGTAATATAAATAGTTTAAAATAATGAAACTCGAAACTTACGTCAAAGTCTATTGTTTCAAAAACTTGGAACGAATTCGATATTTCTCAGGCATTAAAATCATTCATTTTAACAGGTAGCTGTCATGTCTATGTTTTCACTTACCATCAGGTCAATCTTAATATTCATCATCCAATGGTTACACGAGCTCTATTATTTAACAAAAGTTTATCAAAATTAAGCGTGACCATAACAAATACGTAGAAAACCGATATTGTCGCATGTTAACTACGTTTAGTAACTCCAGTCATGGTTAATTGTGTACTTAAAACATGCGTTCATTTAGGTATACAAGTTTTACTGCTTTAAAAGTAAAATATGAACCATGTCTCAACTCACGTTACACCACGATAATAACTAAAATTAAATTATCTATTTGATAAGGTACTTGTAAACATGTATAACATCACGTTACCTTCGTACTTAAGAGCCTATTTAGTTGGTATTTAGCCGCAAAGTGGTTAAATTGATAGACAATTTACCGCTAGACATCATTCGTGCATCGGAGTGACAGGAAGGTCACAATAATTTCGGTGTTAATCATTTTAAAAGTACATTAGTAAGCTAATATAAGTAGATTAATGAACATCAGAATGTTTAACGTCATTTTTATAACTCGTAAGTTTCAGCGCAAACTATTGATTGAATTAGTTTCGTTAAAACTCTGTAAAAATGAAATCCTTATAACTAGATAGCGTTTCTTTAAATATTTGTTGTTTCATATTTTAAGTAGGTTGTTATGTGAAAACACTAAGCTTAGTTCATCGATCCTTCGAGCGTTGTACGCATGAACTATTTTACCAAACTCCCCTCATTCCAATTGAGTAATGCCCGAGGGAGTGGCGTAGTGTCTGCCAAATCATTTCCTATGAACCACTCATTAAGTACACGCGTTTGAATCGTGATTCTGTCCATCGAGTACGCACATACTGGACAGAGAAGCGTGGTACTAAATATAAAACGGGTACAAAATAACAAGAATACGGATTATTGAATATTTTTAAACAGCTAAATAGGTTTGACGTCCATTCTGCGCTTAGACATTCTACGTTATGATTTCCCTGTTAATAAAAATGTTATTTGAAAGCATGTTTTCATGTTTGTTAATTCGGTTTGTTTGTTTATCAGTATTTGCGTCCACGAATTCATTATAGGTCGCGCCTTTAAAAATAAAAGGCGAGGCTTTTGTCGAAACCGAAACACGCATTTGAAAATATTTAGAGTACTTAATTAATTAATCCACATTAACTTAAATTATTATTTTCATTAAAATCATAACAACAAGAACTTGGCTTTTAAATACTAGTTTAATATAAAATTGAAAGAAAATTAAACAATCCAGTGATAAATTCCATGATACTGATACAAATAGTTCTATGGCCACGCTATTCCATGTACAACTATTTGAATTTTACCTAATCCCTTATAAACTGAATGGTTTCACAGTCATGCAAATAGTAACCCCATTTAACCATTAAATTAATCCAAAAAAAGTGTAATTAATGGTTTATCTTTACACTTGTATACACATTAAACTTGAAACATTAACAAAGTTAGATAGTGAGTGGCAACCGACGTCAAATATATCGTCACTAGCAAGAAAACACGTTTTTATTGGCGTAACCATAATGGTCTTATGTTAGTCATTATGATATGCGAATACACGTAATCTTAGGATATGGTTCTATAACTTTAATACTCGTATTAGTCTTACAATAAGATAATACGTACGTTGTTTGTTGAGATTCTGGTGCTTAAGCTTAATCCTGTATTATCCTATTAGTAGATTAATCGTGTTATTGCTTTGAAACATTTTTGGAGGAAAAAAGGTACGATCTCTGAATCGGGGATGAGTGTTTTAAATTGCAGTTTTGAAACATTCATCAATCTACCTTTCAGTTGAGTACCTAGCTACCCGTTTTGATGACTCTTTGATAATCTATAATATCATAGTATTCTTTAGTATTGGTCAAAACAATTCAAATAATTGCAAAAGAAAATAAAAATCTCTGAAAGATTGTTGTATAATATTATTTTTGTTATTATAGGATTATCAAAATCATATTGTATTAAAACTCAATAAATCATTTTTCGGAAAACCTTTTTCAAATCAGTGAAAATTTCTACTTTGTTCTATAAATGTATATTTGTACGATTTTTAATAGTAGGTAGTTAATAATTTACTGGCAACTGATGATGGCTAAGTGCCAAAATCACCTAGAATGGTGCAAGATTCGAATTAATTCATTCCAAATGGAGAGTCTTTCATCAAAAAAATGTTGGATATTTTATAAAATTTACATCAAAAATGCTTAGTCACAGTATTTATTAAAATAGTTCATTCTTTTATATCCGCATTGTGAGAGTTTCACAGAAAAAACCGGTTGGGAACTGACCGTTCACAGAATGGATTTACCACGTTTTTG
Source organism: Trilocha varians (assembly GCA_030269945.2). Taxonomy (NCBI): domain Eukaryota; kingdom Metazoa; phylum Arthropoda; class Insecta; order Lepidoptera; family Bombycidae; genus Trilocha; species Trilocha varians. The sequence continues at coordinate 5,998,360 of AP028259.1, forward strand.
TAGTAGAGAATTTTCACAGAATCACTACAGGTGCAAGTACTAATTCACACGATGTTCATGTAGCGACCCACTGTCGCATCACCACACACCGAAGCACATTTAAAGCAAAATATAGAGTTGCGTGTAGTTTTTACGACTGATAAAAGTTTTTACTATTTTTATAGTTTCAAGGAGGTTCAAATAGGCGATTGCCTCGAGCGAAGATTTTTTTGTGGTAAAGGTTTGCCGTATCAAGATATTAAAACTTAAGTTAAGCCTCAAGAAATATGGAGGCTAATAACGCGAATCGGGTAAGGGAACTTCCGATTGATGTCACCTTCACCAAAAGGTGTAAAAAAGCACAAAATCACTAGTCGAATATACTACAACACTGTAATGTGTAGTTGCCGTAATTGCTTTAATTTCTGTTAAAAGAAGCCAATTTTGGCAGTTCATTGTTGTTTTGTAGCCACACCCGTCAAAAGTGTGTAAACTGCGCGACCATGAAAGTCTAAAACTACGTAATAGGAGAACAAGAGAAGCTTTCAACACTTGCTTTGTTAACTAATCGATTGAGCTTTTCTTTGAAAGTATATAAATTGAAAACGTATTTTGAATTTCACCTTGGTTATTGATAGTATAAATATGCACAGTACATGTCATTGCGGGGACAGATTGCAGGCTTGTGTCATGTTACTCAAATGCACGAATTTCGAAGATAATAAACAACTTGACATGCAATGTTGTTGTATTGATGATCGGTTACCTATAAGGTTCGCGAAATTTTACAGTCTTTTCATGTAAATTGGTAACATCGATGAAACTAGAATCACGCGATGCGGACGTTTACCTCACTCGAAACTAGCTGGGACAACTTAGATTTAAGTTTACTAAAACATGGTGCACCATAATTCACATCACACTTTTATAACTTTGAATAACTGCAGATTTAGCAAATACTTTTGGTGTCTCAATTGCTAACAATAGATCGTAATTTCTCTGAGAATCATAGCAAATAGTATCAGCTAATTTGAACAGTTTATTAAACCATTTTTTTCGGAAATCTAAGTACTAACTTTATTTTTAAAAACGTCTTCAGACAGTACAAAAGGTGTAACAAAAAAATCATATCGAATTACTTCAATTAGACCGATTTAAATAATAATTTAACATACTAACTTCAGTATTGGTGGTATGAAAAAGGTAGTTTTTGCTGAGAATTTATTCAAATAAAAACTACTACCTACTTCTGGAGACCTAAGAGGTTCTATATTATAGATTTAACTGTAGAAAACCCTCATTTAAGATCATGTTTAGTACTAGCAAACGTACTTGCGTGTCACGATACTATTCCAATGGAAATAGACCTTAAACAAGCACCATTTTACGATGCTTTTAACGACCATTGCCAATATATCTGATACCTATTGGATTTTATCTGGCTACAAACTTCTATTTACGTACTCATGTGTGCATGCACTATTATTTTGATCTATAACCACTTTAAACATAAACAAATACAAGGGAATTAGTTGAAGGATATACGAGAACGATTTTTTTTTATAAATAAATCATAACAAGTACCTTGTAGAGTAATTGATAGTCGCAGTTAGTTTAGCTTCTACGAAATTATTTTTATTAAAATTAGTTTAACTATACTAATGTCACGACACAAAGAGGTACTTAAAATTGTTTTAAAATTCTACTTGTTTCTAATCTGTATTTCCTAAAGTAACAACATTGTAGGTACATAACAACAGTCAGACGTTGTAGTAATTTATTGTCGTTACATTATTTACGCCGGTCAAGGCGTTTAACAATGAGTGTATTTCCTAACTGTTTAAATGCTTTGTTTCAAAGTAGGTAATTATTGTATGCTTTACCACCTACAATGGGTTATCAAATGACCTTGTGACCAACTTTTACTCAATTTCTAAAACGAATGATGCTTTGTGACATTTGACTAGTTGATTTATTTTGTTAATGTCACTATACCGGATATAAAATACACGGAACGGTTCGCAATAATTCGTGCAAACTCTAAGCTCCCCTAATGAGAATACAAAACGCATTTTACGCGGCGCAACGATAGAATGATATGAACTCATTTTTCTTAGTTGATTTCTCGTGCGGTTTTTCTTAAAATTTATGAGTTGGATTGTTTTGATAACGCCAAGTGATGGGACGTGTTGTTACCGTGTCACTCTGTTGTCATCGACCTAAATAAGTTTTGTTATTATTTGGTGAAGTACAAAAAAAGAACTTTCTCGGAAATGGTATAAGTTATACATATTAACTCAAATTATGTTGTTAAACAAAATCGGCGCACCTATTATAAAAAGGATTAGGTAATATTGGAGAGGTTACGAAAATTATTGTATTGACTTTACTAAATTAATTCTTATTAATTATATGCTTATGCTTTATAATATTAATAAACTATTATATCTAAAGGCGACAGCAGAAAGCGTTTCGCAAGGACAAGCCGGGACATTTGGTTCCGAATCAGGATCGGCACAGCCACCACCGGTTCGTCCGCTTATCAGGACAGATTCACGGCCAAATTTTGCACCACAACCAAGACCTGCAGCTGCACCACCCGGTCAGCTGAGACCTAATTTTCAACCAGGTGGTCCTATAACCGGACAACAATCTTTTGGACCTAGGACTGGGTCAGCGGGACCGAGGAACACAGCTCCGCCAAATCCATTAAATCCTCAACAAGTGAGGCCTGCACCATTACGTCCATTTGGACCTCAATCTATTCTCCCTCAACAAGGACCGAGACCGCAGTCACCAACTCTTAGGACTCCTCCTCCAAACAGTTTACAGTTTGGCCCCAGACAGCCCATTTCTGGGAATCTCATTACACCAGACGGTAACAGACCTCTAACCGCTCAATTACCTAACGGAGCAGCTAAAAACGGAGCACCGCCAGGACCCGGCCAACTTCCACGGCAACCGTCACAGGGTGCTGAATCTCTCGGCATAAATCAGAATAAAGTCGGCAACCTGGAGAACCAAAGCGAGAATAAAATTGAGAATCAAAATGGAAAAGAAGCAGAAACCATCGAAGTACCGGGAATGGCCAAGGGACGAAGTTACAGCATTGCAGCTGCGCCTGGGGCACCAAGTCCACTGAAGACTGAAGAAGACAGGCGCAAATCCGTTAGTGCCATAAGTGGGCGTTTAGACGAATTTGGTATTAGAAGCCCAGGCCTTGGTTTAATTCAAGAGGGAAGAGATAGCAAGGATAACTTGCGCAGTTCAAAAGAAAGTGTTAGATCTGAGTCATCAAACGATGGCACTAGAGATGTCGGCGAACGTCCTGAATCAAGAATATCAGGATCTAAAATGACAGAATCTTTTATGGGATCATTGCCAACAGCACCAAATAATAAAAAGATTGATGACGACGACGACGTTGTTTCGCAAAACAATGGAACTGTAAAGAACTACCTTGATTCTGCTAAAATCCAAGCTAAAGAAGAGTTATCTGACCGTTCACCATCTTTGACTCGTAGCGATGACTCACCCGAACCAAAGCAGAATTTATCACAAAGTTCTATTTTGAGCAACAAATCGCAAACAATTACACCAGAACCGCAACGTCCAAAAACACCAAAGAATGAAGTTAAACCCCCAACCCCTGTGAACAATAAACCTGAAATAAATAATGATACTAAATTAGCAGCTACTCCTAATAAAACTCCATCCAAGTCACCACTGCCTGATGCGAAGCCACCTAAATCTGCTACACAAAAGAAACCTAATGAGTTAAACACTAGTACAGCTAATTCCGATTCAAGGAAATCAACTCCGCACAGATCTGTGTCGGCACCAAAATCTCGTCAAAAAGGTAACATTTAGTATGTATATGTAGAGCGATAGAATAAGATGAGCCAAACCAATTAAATAATAAATTAATTATTTAAAATAATAACATAACAAGTCATAAAATTTCAATTGTCAAGTATTTTTTACGTTAAATATTTTACAGATGGCGATAACGATAGTGGAGTTGATGAGTCTACTCAAGGAAATGTAAGTTCTTGGATAATATTTATTTATTTACATCACATCATAGAAAATCTAAATAATATAATTATGATGTTTATATGGGATGATAATGATGTTGATGTTTATACTAGGATTTGAATGGGTCTCCCAACTCACCCAACAAAAAAATCACAAACAAAACTCCGACAAAGGAAAAATCGAGTAACAGTCTCCGAACGAGCCTTTCTCGCTCATCAAGCAAAAGTGCAACAGCTAAGACACCAGAGACCCCAACACCAACTGAGAAGAAAAGTAAGTTTTTAAAAGAACATTTATCAGGACTGAACTAACCGTCCAGGATGTTGTTAATAATTTACTTATTATATTATTTTATTAGTTTTATAAGTAATTTACAAGTACATTTTAGTTAAATCTATGATTGTTAATAAATTCATGTATTATGTCGAAAAACATAATATTGATTATAGAAAACTTTCCATGCACAAATACCTTACTTAATAAAACTGAAATTCCGTCAAAGCTTACAAATCATTATTTATTGTAAATTCCAGAAGTGCCGATGAACAAAGTTCAAGTCGGGAATGCTCCCTCACCAAATTTAAAGGCTGTCAAGTCCAAGATAGGATCTCTGGATAACGCCACATACAAACCAGGAGGTGGAAAAATAAAGATCGAAAATAGAAAACTCGAGTTTGGAAACGTTACACCGAAAATCGCGGCTAAGAATGATGCTTATACTCCTAGTGGTGGAGCGAAAAAAGTGAGTGATATTATTTTCAATTTGTTGCTAGATTATCTTAAAAACCATTTATTTGAGATAGGGGATAAAACCTTATTATTATGAAGTTACGATTGTTAAAGATTGGAATTTATTTATTTTTCACTTTAACACACTTTGTTGGAATCTCCAACACAACAGTTTATAACTAAGATTAAATTCTATTTTTAAATAATTTTTGTTATTATATTGTCTATCTATTTTATTTATATAATAAATATGTTGGTTTATACTCTATACAACTACAAAATAAAAATTTCAGATCGTCTCTACAAAATTGGAGTGGAATGCAAAATCGAAAATCGGGTCACTTCAAAATGCTTCGTACAAACCTGGGGGTGGCGATAAGAAGATTGAAACTGTCAAACTAGATTTCGGCGAAAAGGCAAAACCAAAAGTTGGATCCACAGCTAATATCACTCATAAACCAGGCGGTGGGGTAATCAAGGTAACGGTTTAGAATTATTATTATTACTTACTCAAAACACATAGGTATTTATATTTACGTTCATCCACATTACTTTATTGGGAAAACGACAGTGAGTATAAATGTAAATACAGAGAATATAAGATAACAAGCACAGCAATTATTGAGCTTTAAGTATCCAATAGTTTTAATAGGTATTAATGACAAAACAGTATATCAAAGTAGATTGTAGTTCGAAATAATATGTACCTAATAATATTTTCACTGTTTATACAAATAACTCACGCAAGCTGTATTAAGGCAAAGTTATCTATAAATAATAATAATTAGTGTAAAACGTTCTAGAAAGATTCAATAATATTATCTTTTAGATATCAGTGGATAAATGTGGATCGAGATCAGTGAGTAATATTCATACAGTTTGTAAAGCACATCGAGTAATTATTGCACAATGATTGTGTTAGATTTGTATGGAAATAAAAACTTCCGTGCATACTTGTGTAACTAGTGACATGACGTCAGCAGTTGACGAATAAGTTGTTGTGACGTTTAAGTGATGACGTCGATGGAAATCATTTCTAAAGTGACGTTATTGTTTCTAGTCTGTTAAATGGGCGTTGCCAAGGTGGAGGGCGTCTAATAAACATATTTCCTATAATCCTTTGTGGAGTAAGGTCAGTTGGGTACAATTTGTGCCTTAACGACAATTCGCATGGGTAAATGTTTATTCAAATTGATGCGGTTATGTGGCTGCTTTACGATGCTTAAATGTTCACGTACAACGTAGGTTTATTAAAATATTAAATAAAAGAGTGTTTCAAATTAAAATAATCTAATCTAAAACGTAAATAAATACCTAAAATATTAAACATAATTTGTGTAATATGAATGTATGCAATCAACATGAGCTCACGAATGCCTAACATACAACGGTATTTTGAATACTCGCACGCCATGAAATCAATAAAAACTGTTCCGAAACCTACGACTTGAACACGACAGTTCACTACACTGAAACATTTATAACAATTCACTGTTCCAAAAAATTTAATGCACCACTGAATCCCATATTTTATGTATCAAAAAGTTCCGAGAGTTTTATACTGTTTATTTATTTTACATTTCGAATTGGATTCGAAAATAATTTGGTCCTTATATTTATATTTAGTATAAAACATTTTATTATATTATCATTTTTACATAACATTTTATTCCTTTATTTTTTTTATCTCTTATCTACATAATATTTGTATTTGTTATATTATATTAAGTTTACTACATTTCGTGTCTATTAAAAACCCAGCGGAACTTACTCAGAGTCGAGGTACCTACCTATATTTATTCTTCCTGTTTATTTTTGCACATGGCATCGTTTAAATTTATATATTTGCACACAAACTTTTTAAACAGATCGAAAACCAAAAGTTGGAATTCAAAGCTCAAAGTAAAGTGGGTTCAATGGATAACGTAAAACATAAGCCAGGAGGTGGAGATATCAAAATATTTGAGGACAAAGAGTACATCAAGCAGATGGCAGGGCAGTCGCCATTGCCAACAAGTCGCAGTCACTCGCGGCAGGAGGTGAGGGCTTAAAGCCGGTGCTAGGCATTTGGTTCATCGCATTTTTTGCTTTCTTTGTTTTTCCTGGTGATGGTGAATCACGCTCTCATGCACTTTCGTCATTTTTTGTTTCAGCCAGGATACTTGTACACGTTTTATTGATTCAAGAGGTATTCGTTTTTGATGCGAAACTTGTAACTCATATTTTCATTTTTGTGTTTGGTTTTCTTTTGCTCTCGTGTCTAACACTGCGTTTGAATTTTGTTTGAATTTGAATTGTTTTTTCCAAATATCGTTTAAGTGATCGTTAATTTTTTTTCTTTCTGCTTTAGAGTCCACTTCCACCAGCTTCACAGCCACCGAAATCGGATGAAAACTTGAACGAACAGCAGAGTTAAGGCACTTCCAGAAAGACTTCGCATTTTCACCTAAATGTATATTAATTATAAATGTACTAACAATTTAATATTTAATCGAAGTCCATTGTGTATGTTTTTAATTTGAAAAATTTAATGTCTGTATCTTTAAAGTGTTTAGTAAACAATGAAAGTTATTCATGGTGTCAATAATTTGAGCATATCTGATTAGGATTTAGTCATGTTTTGAGTTAATCTTAAATAATTAAACAGATCTTTAACAATTACTTTATAATGATACCTTGAGCTAAGTATGTTTTGGTTTTTTACTTATTACCCTATCAACAATACCAAATAGATTTCAAGTGCCAATTTACTATCGTATTTGATACTATTGTATTTTAAACAATTGAATTTATTTATTGTGAAGAATTTCATTCTTTAAAACTTTAATTCAGAAAACATTCACAAGCAGCACAGTATTTTAGTTATATTTACATGTTACAACTGCAAAATTAGCACTTATTCCCATTAGCTATATCCGTTGTGACGTACTTGAATTGATATTAATATAAATGTTAAAAATGTATGTATACAATCGCATAAATTGTATTTCGTAGACAAAGCTTAAAATTTAGTTACGCACTGTCAAAAATTTAGTGTTATAATTTGGATTGTGGCATATTGAAGGAGTTCTTGACACAGCCTACACGAGAAACATAGAGATCTTTGAATATGTATTATTATAGATAGACGGTCTTAGTTAGCTTTTTTACAGCTTTAAAGCTAAGGGGTAAGACAAGATGTTTTCACTAGATCGAATCGATATGCAGTTTCCTAAAAAGCGGTATGGAAATGATCTGAATCACGTCTATAAACGTCCAACATTTCGACTGTTGATTCAAAGTTGATCAGTCAGTTTAGCGGAAAGATACGTTTCGTTCTAGCGATTGCATCTTAGCTACAATAACAGGTACCTATTTTTATACGACAGCTGTGCCGAGAACATTGTATGGCTCGAGATGGACTGACCAGGTTTATAGAATTTAATGTTTTGTATGATTATAGAAGTACGAGTAGTTAGGTTTAGGTAGTATTTATCGATTCGATGTTGAAATTAGTCACAAAGAAATACTGATTCCTAATTTTCCTTTAAAATGTATGTCACCCTCTACTTCGCTGATATAGCTTTGATAATTTTTTACTGCTTTGCAATTACTCTTACATTGGCAACGTAGATTTTATTATAGAATAGTATAATGTGATTTGAACGACGTACGTATTACAGTGATTATTTAATACAGTTTAACACAAGTACATCGTGTGTTTTATTTGCATTTCTGTAAGACATCATTAATAATGTGAACAGTTTACAGAAACACAGAATTTAAATGTTATTAGATCCACTCATGCACCAGCACACAGTAGAAAGACGAAAATTCATTTTCGGAATTTAAGGTGAGTATTTTTTTTATTATAATCTCTTCGTGTCTAGTATAAGCAATCAATAGTATCTATTCATAATTACATCATGATTTTATATAATTATTCTGTAGTCGATAAGGTATTTTAAGACTGTTCGTTTAGTTATTCCTTTTTGGAATCTATTTAATAAGTAGTTTTAAGTAATTAAATGGCTTTCTCATTGACCTATGTTCATACGATAGTAATTATTTGAATTATTTTGGTTTCAACATTCAATAGCCATTATCCGTTGAGCCGCAGAGACAATAGAGCAGTGGGAATCCTTATTTTCACTTTTTGTTCATTAAACTCTAGCTAATAGGTAAACCAAATGGAATCCATTAGAAAGAACTAAATTTCCTCAATTTGACCACGGGTTTTGAATTAGGTACATACATACCAAAAATCAATTAACTGTGACAATTATGCGCAGGATTACTATGATAGTGAATGGGAAGAGGATCGTCCAATCTCTCGATGCAGATCGGCGCGTACTCCTCGCACTCCGCGGGCCTTGTCGCCTCGCCGCCGCCTCCCTGGGCTAGAGGAGGAGTTAGTCCAGAGGAACAATGAGAGGAACAGGCGGGCAGCCAGGCCGGTCAGCGCAAGAGACCCGCCGCGCTCGGCCTGCTCACGACGTGCCTCCATCACGCAACGACCAGCCTTCTCCATTTATTAAAGCACGAAGTTGTCTCAAATGAGATATATCGGCACGTTTTAAAGATTAGAGAATTCACGTTAAACAAACTGCGGTAATAAAAAAGCAGTAAAACTTTAGCGAAATAGATTCGATAACATTGGATTGGCACGTCGCCATTCTTACTGTAAACAATTTTCTTCTAGTAATTCATTAAATTCGCAGACATTGGATCTCAAATACCTATAATATTTTGTTAAAAGTATTAAACAAACAATATAATCATAACATGATCACGTGTAGTTTTCACAATTTAATTGAATTAATAAATATTGATTATAAAATCGTAGATGAAGAGGTAGTGTTGGCACAAAACGTGGAGAGGTCGTTTTACTTGAGAAGCTTATTATAGAATTTTAGGACACAAAACAATGTCATTAGGGCATTGCGTGAGTGAATCAAAAATAGCGCAACAATTTTAATAATTATTAAAAGTTTTATCACAACTTTCAGTTGTTTTATTTCATAATATGATTGCAATATTTAAGCATTGTCTGTTCCAAAGTGTTATTAGGTAAAATTAAAATTCTTGATAATTACCAATTACGAATATTTACTATTCTATAGTTGGGGGCAAGAATAAATGCACTTCGACTTTTAAAAAGAGAGCAGTTAATAGCTTTTTTATATTGCCATGTAGGCAGACGAGCCAAAGGGCCACCTGATCGTAAGTGGTTACCGTCGCTCATGAATCTCTGCAATGTCAGGGGACATTGAGGGGTCGCTACCTACGACCTAACTTTAAGGACCCTCCTCAAGACTCGTTTGAAGAAGCTTTCGATTTATAGAGCGCTTTCTCTGTCGCACAAAGCTTTGTAGCAGTTCTAATTGAATTGAACATATAATATAGAGTTGTTAAAACTCTAAATATTTTTGCATAATTTACTAGTGCTTAAAGTTCAAATTCTTCTGATGTCTATACTTGATTACTGCGGATTGGGAACAGAAAAATCTTGGTTACCGTTTTAAGCTCTTAATACTGTCAATACTGAACTGATAGAACTGCACATAAATCTAAAACTTTATATTAATTATGTATTTTCTACCATATAGAGACTGTGAGAGTGTGGGAGCTTTAATAAAACACATTTATTTTGATATAATATTTTAATTGGTGTACATGGTTATGCATTACAATATTTTATCGATTGTTAATTCATTAAATTATGGCACTTAACATAAATAAAATATAACAATACATACATAAACCGACAAAAAAATCGAAATTATAACATACATAATTGTTTAAATTGCTTAATTTTTCGAAATAAACTTAAATATTAATATTCGGAATTGATTCTCAGTCGTTCGTTGCACTTCGTGTCATTACGAAAGCCTCTTTTTCTTTTTTTTCTTTTTTATAGGAAAATAAAGTTTTCAAACTCAAATTCAACTCATTGATCCCAATTTTAAAATTATAAATACAAAAAAATGTCTTACATACGAAAGAAAATCGATAAAAATAACTTAAACTTTTGTACCTATAAGGACAACTGACTCACACCTAACAAACTAAAGAACGCGTAGGATGTCATTATATAAAACTTATGAGACTAGACAATGCAAATTTAGATTTTAAAATAAGCCTGTTAAGTTCTAAAATATTATGGAAAAGATCACGTGACTTTGCGACGACTTACGTCACATCATTTCCAAACATTTTAGAACTGTAAGCAAATTCGAAAATCAAATTTAACATTGTCTATGCCCCATTCAACATGATTCAATAATATAAACTGTCGATATAAACTTACAACTAACGAACTCGCCTAAGGTTATTACCGAAGATACGACGCGAGCTACTCTGCAGAAGCGACAACGTGGCGACTGTCAAGCGATCGCGAAGCAACAAATCCATCACCTTTATTCAAATGGTTTAGGCATTTTAATACTTTAACGGCTATTATTAACAATCTGTGGAAGCTTCTATATTACAATTACAAATTTTCTTTTTCAATATCTTTGTAAAATATAACAGTTTCAAGACCGATCAATTGAAAATCTTAGTATGATATTGTCTTTGATTTTCAGGGTATATTTGAAACCGGCCATTAAATGATAGTTCGACTGAAGCAACAAGCACACACATTAAATAACACTTCATAATTTTAATACATACAAAGGCCACATCACATCATTCAGTCACAAAGCAAAAATTCATGATAATGAATACGATTATTATACAAAATGTCATTAAATTTTAAGCTAAATTTCAACTACGAAACCCGCTGCTAAATACTAATTATTGTATAATTCTTTTATAAATATTTGTATACCGTTCTAATTTGTGTCAACTTATTCCGAATTTATCATAATGAGATTTGTAGAGCCGTGGAGCCTCTTTGAAATGCGGAACGCAGTTGGCAAGTTTAGGGCCGCTTCGAGGAAAACTAAGACTATAATAGAATAAGATATAATACATCTCAATGTTTCAGCACGTTCAACTACGAGAGGAACTGTATCGTGCTTCTGTTTTTCATTATCGACATCTAATACGTCTATTTGTAAATTTATATACAATTTTTTATGAGTATTAATTGAAGCTTCCAATATCCATAATAATACAGCTTTGCGTAAACGTTTTGAGCAATACGATAAATACCAAAAATATTTCTTTACGCTTCACAGAAGCCATGATATGGCTATTATATCACAATCAACCCAGACTTTTGGATGATTTAATGCAAAACGTTTCCGAAATGCACAGTGCTGAGTGAAGGAAAGTGTATTGGATGGGTTCATGCAGTTAAATGAAGTAACGAGTTAGACCCAACACCGTATTTATTTGGGATTTTTAGTAGGCAGTAGGATTGGTATGATTGGATGAAGGCTGTTAGTATAGAATAAATGTAAAATAACCTACAAATCCCGATGTATTAAAACCTCAACCACAGATTATATGGGAAGGCAGCGTGGACAGGCCGCGTGCAGTTAGTAAGTACAGAAGTTAACACAATCCGTGGAAGTTTATAAAAAGGTAAATACCATATCCGATTCTTTCAGCTTAATGGTGTACGTTAAATTGCAAATAATAGCTCAATATCATACTTCCAGCTACATTTTAACTACGATATAATGATATACGTATATAATTACGATTAATTATATTTTATAACCAACTCTACATTATTGGTTATTAAACATCGATTACTCATATACAAACATGGATTACAATATCAAGTGTCTTCCTCTAGGCGGCCATAGTATTCCACTAATTTAGTAAGCTACATGAGATTTTGTCGCTCTAACAACAAGTAATCTATATCACATATCATTGAGACGAACATTTACTGCTAATGTTTCATTGTTGTTTGAAACATTTTCAGTAAATATTCCCGCAATTTCTGTATCCTATATGTACAATTAAAGGGCTCGTCGAACCTTACCGTAAGACTAGATTTTACTACATAAACACGATTCGTTTAAGTGATGTTGAGATTGTGTTTAATATCGACGGACAAGGCAACAACATAAATATCTTAAACATTATAGAGACAAAAGTCGAACGAATTAAGTGTGACGTTAAATTATAAATTATTTACAGTCTTTGAACGTTCTCCGAGTTCACTGGACACGCAAATTTCAACCTTAACACAACGCTATCGAGTTCCATTTTTCATATCACATTCAAGAACTATTGCACATAATCACTCAGACCATCCAACAGAGCGTCATTTCGCTAACACACATAAGAATTCATTTTCGGCCGTTGAAGTTCATACGTAATGGCCTCCAATATGGCTGCCATTCGTGATCTGGGGGCCAATATCAGAAATCCTCTAAGAGTACAGCATCTCTTGGTACCAGGCCCTTCTGATCACCTCTACAGCAGAGCAAGTATTGGTCATCTACCTCCAAAATCATTCGGAGTCGTTCACCCTCATTGAAGGCAAGGTGACCCGAATCCGATGGCAAACGGTGCCACAACGTTCTCACATAGCTGTAAGAGATATATTTGATTACACCAGAGCAATATTGTAGAAATACCCGAAGGCGGAAATACCAAAACCATTTTATACTACTAGATAGATTGTTCCATGGTAAATCGACTGGAAGGTTAATTTCACGAATTTTAGCCCAAACTTTTGCTGTCTAATAATGTTGAAGTGATAAACATTTTTAAAGATTTGTAAACCTTATAATTTGGTAGATTGCGTAAAGCATTCTGTATCAGTCAACCCAGGCATTGTTCTTCCTATTGAAGCATATTTAGAAGCGATAGATACTAATTGCTTTCTTACGATGTTAGCATAATAATATTAATTACCATTCATATATTTTGTAGCAAAAAAAATGGTTGCCTGTAAAGTCGGTATACGGGCGAAAGTTTTACGTGACAACGACTCGGGTATGGTTAGCCCGCCTAAGAGCGAGAGAGACAGACATAAAAAGTGACGCGGCACGCGTGCCTCTCACTCGCTCTCATTGTGAGCGCATAACGTGAGCGGCGCGTAACGCAGTTTCTTGAAGTGTCACCCGGCAAACCAATTTATAAGACGTTGTCACGTCAAAAATTCGGACCAAAATTCAACGAATTTTCCTATCATTCGATTTAACGTTACTGAGCACTTTTGAGCTGAAAGCACAAGGCTTGTCTCCATCACCGATCCCGTGTCATCGTGTCATGCCTGCGTGTGTGAACTACAGTAAAGTGTTGTGAGTGCTGATATACCGTGGACCCATAGTTAGTATCGACTTACTTGTCCACCTTAGAAGTAGGGTCTCCGCGATTCCTAGTCGCGGACGATGAGACGGCTCGACGAGACCTTTTATTGACATAACTACTTTAACTACACTTACTAATCGTCGCCTCAGTGCTTGTTTGGCCTATCTGACATTTTTTACGAAAATGACTTTTTAATGCAGTATTATAAAGAATAAAATTTCCATCCGACTGTTAATTTTTTTTTTTCAATATCCAATTCTAAAACAATAAAAATCTCATTTCACTTTTTTTCTCAACACGGCACTTAAAGTAAAATCCGTGCTTGTTTGCTGTCTCCTGTAAAATTTGCTCGAGTGCAGATAGGCCAAACAAGCACTGAGGCGACGTAATGTCAATGGTTTAGATGTGTGTGTATTTTTGCCGGCACGATTACAGAAAGGTAGAAATAGGTTTGTAGTTCAATATGTTCAAAAGAGTATGTTATTAAAAGGAACCATAACCTCATTCAATGTGTTATTGGATGTAATATTCCTTGTTTTATGAAAAACAGTTTTCATTTCAGTAATCGTTTGTTCATGTTTGCTGGTTTCACTGTCTGAATCTTATTCGTGTGTTCCAGCCACTTTAAATAGTTCTCATGCGTAAATCTAGTTCTATGAGGTATATGTAGAATATTTATCCTGGTTATATAATGGACAGAATTGCCTACTTTTATATTGTGTAATATTCAATTTCCTGTTCTCCATTTTTTGTATTCGTCTGTTTGTGTGCTTGTTATATCAATTGGGTATTGATGTTTATTTCTTATTTTGTGTAATATTCGTTTCTCTATTTGTGTGTATGTGTATGTGTTGTACTTACTTGTTCTTATGTTGCGTAGTGTTAGTGTGTGGTCGCGTGGCGGAGGAGGAGGCGGCTCGTCGCGGGGCGGCGGGGGGCGCGGGCCGGCCGTACGGTAGGGACGCGGGTCGGGGCGCCGCGCCGCCTTGCCACGCGCCGTCCACACGAGACGTTCTATAATGAATAGACTACTTTCAAAAAGAGAACTATATGGCGGATTTTCAAAAAAGAGAGTATTTTTAGGAATCCGTAGTAAACGGGATTAGGTTGCAGATTATACTACGAAATTTGTCGTGCGCAAGTTCCACTCGCACTTGGCCGGTTAAATTACAAGTGACACGTTATCGAAAGAATGTAATGAAAACTACATTACTACTAGCTTTAGATTATCAAATATGTCGAATCACACTGAATTCGATAACTACAAGTATTATTAAAGGTCTTGAGAGTCTATTCGATACAGATATTATGGTAATAATAACTCACCATAACACTAAATATTACATAAACAGAAAATCCTATTTACATATTATCTCATCAAATCTTACAACTATTAATTAATAATTAACTGAAAAACAATTATTTCAACAACAAAGAAATCATGCTATTACATAATTAGATACGTGGTTAATACAAGTATCAAGCATCAGCAGGTTCCTGCGGTTAGTAATGTTAGACCCCACATATGTGTACATACGGCGATTTCTTAGCGTTTGTGACGTTTTTAACATCTTTCGTTCCGCTTCTCATCGTATTCGGTTTCTTCGAGTCCGGTATTATTCTATTGTGCAACATAAATAAAAGCGATACGTAAATTATTTACTTTTAACCAGAAAATAAAGTTCGTGAAAAAGAGGTGATAAACAATTAACCACTCAGCTGAAGACTAGCCAAAATCGGCGTTTGTAGTAGTACCATTTATTGCTTTTCTTGAGGAAATCGCTGGGAATATGTGGGAGTTGAACCGCACTAAAATCAACCGCTCACTCAGTTTCCGAATTCCGGCTGGGGCCAAAACTCAGTACAGTGTTATGCGGGACAGCACGACGCGTTACGCACTACAGCATTCTTTAGCGTCGCACTAAATAACTCATCATCAGTCATCTATATTATAACATTTAATAGCCGCAGTCGAGTGGTTAAATAAACAATGAAGAAGGGTAAAGTGCACCAACACCATTATTTACTTTTATAAAGCCCAAAATATAACAGAAAGAATAGCTCAGGTAGAATCTACTATAACCAAAGAGATGTTTAACAGTGCTTCGAAATAAACTTAAAGAATATAACAAGAAAATATAAGGATGTTATTAATAAATATATAATTTACCTGTTGACGGTTTGTAGTGGTTTTTTGTTGGTTGTGTTAGTGCGGGAATTAGTCGGACGCTGTGTTGTCGTTATGGGAGAATTACCCTTGCGTACTGGAACCGGGATACCCCTGTGAAAAATATAATCAATATTAAATACTAGCATTTACATGTAGTTACGTTTTCACATATTTATATCTATCAAAACTTATTTTTTATCAAATTACTCCTCAACGAAAAAATTAAGGACAACTTTTTACATTATAAGTATATCGTATATAGATATTTAAAAGGGCATAATGTTTTGTCAATCATCTTAGATCTTGGCAGTAAGCAATGAATGTGTTACTACTACGAGTATTTGACCTCTAGAGACTATAGTTTTAATAATAAGTGACTTCAAAATCATTTTCAAAGTTCTATTTCAAACGCAGCAAAAATGCTCAGTGGTAGTAAAAAATTACAAATCTACGATGAGTAGGTACTTTTCTATAAAGCTTTTGTATATTGTTTCTGAAAATATCAAAACATGTTTCTTTTTAAAACTACTCGAAGCTACCACGAATTCTTTCATAATATTATTGTTTTTATTTCAGCAAGTCTAAAAATGCTGTTTTTTTCTTCTATTCCATAAATTAACACTACCGGCATTTTAAAACGAAAACATAAGTGTAATAAAAGAAAAACAAGAAAATATATTCATGAACACTATGGGATAATTTTAGAAGATTAATGACGACCTCGAAATAAATGCTGAAGAAGAAAATTTATTTAAAATGTTTCTTATCTTTAGAGGACTTAGTCATTGTAATACATTTCTACAAAATTAGAACTCAATAGCTTCTATTGTTTTAAAGCATTTATCTATTATATTCTTTTGTATGAGATGATCCCACACAATATACATAGAAGATATTTAAATTTCACATTTTTGTGTTATCTGCTCAGTTTTAAGTACGTGGGATGCTTTTGTCTTAGTAATAAAGCATGAATCATTGTGACGTCGACCTAGGTTTTCGTCAATAGCAAAGTCTAGAATATTTTTGGCGACCATCGTTCTAGTATTATATTTTACAAATTTGATTCATTTGTCGCATCACACTGTACTCTGTACTTGTAGGTCTTGTTGTTGGAATATATTAACATCAAATTGCTATTACCTACTAATTTACTTTTACACTACTGAACTCGGATCGCTAGTACGATAAGACAGTCCATCACGCTTTTCTAATCACGAGGACTTCACATATCTTCGAATGGTTCCATATTCAATAATAATACACTTCTTAAACCTTTAAAGTTTAAATTACAAAAATGTTGTTTTAAAAATAATTCTAAAACTAACCGGTGCGTGTTCTTGGCTGGCGAGTGTAATGGCGGGGCCTGAGGTCGGACGGGCGACGACACCGGACGCGGGATCTTCGAACCTCGCGCCGCGGCCGGGGACGTCTCTCCTGGGAACATACGTCACAACCATGACAATACCTGCACTTAGTTGTATTGGATGAAATCAAAGTTTATTTCAATAATATAATTACAACCAAAAATTTTCATTATTTTTATGAAGATAATTAAATTGACTATCAAACATAATTTATTTCAGTTAAATAACGTTTTTATTTTCAGAGTTATTCAAACTTTCTTAAGCGACCCTTTTATTTTTGGTCGCGAGTGTAGTTTGTTCCCCAATATAAATTGACTTTGATTTTTAAATCGTTTTAAAGCAATTTAAATGATCAATATACGAAGTAATTAACTTCAAATAAAAATATTTCACCTAAAATTCTACTAATAAATCGTAAACATGTAAATTTCACACAGTCTATCAGTTACTGAATAAAAGTACCGAGAAAGACAAAATTGACACTCGTACTTTCTTTACAAAAACAACTGAGAAACGTGACAGTTTTTTTTTCGAAACTATCTTGAATAAAGAACGACTGCAAAAAATAATTCTTGTATTATTAGAGGTAAATGTTATTCAGAATTGTTTGTTCAGACTGGAACGTGTTTACGTAAATACCTATACCAATTTTATTCTGAAAACTCTATGACGTCAGCGCTCACGTTTAACCGTAATTCAGATTTATATGTTCGCTATCGTCGCGGGAATTACATAAAGATTTTAAAACTAGTATTACATAGACATAATTAATTTTGTAACATATAAATAAACACATATAGTTAAAAATATTAATATTATTTAGTTTGAGACATTATTGTAATTTTATCTAGTGCTACATGAAGACTACAAAAATATATACACACCCTTTTTATTCTGAAATGAGGTTTGTTTATCTTTTTGGAATTTAGAGCCAAACAATTGACTTTTATTCATCAATGTTTTCTATGTTCATAATATACATTTCCAGTGATTAAAAGAACTCATTAAAACAATATAAAATGCAGTGTAATGACGACAATGTTTTAAATTCCTGAAGTTTCAACGCAAACAAAATATTTCGTGACTAACACAGGAAGTTGCAGATGTTCATTACTCAAAACATTGCAATCATTATCGTGTTATCGTTATATTTATTGAAGAATAGCATTGGTTTCGAATATTAACTCAATTATATTCGCCTAGAAGATCTATTGTACAGATTGGGGGTAGTACAATTTGCCACTATTTATTTATCTCTTTTAATATAATCACCTATTTTTTACAGATTATTATTTTCTTTATCAACGAGTTCTAATCTAAAGTAAGCAATAAAGTTTGCTGCGGAATAGGTCTTTCAACTAACTCCTGTTTTGCTGTTTCTATAGTATCAAACATACATTAAAATTTTGAGATATATACACAAGGCGTCTCAGTGATAATTAATTATCCTATAACAAGATCTTGGACTAAAAGTCATTAAAATACCATTACGTATTATTCTGGAACACCCTGTATAAGTGATAGAGAACAAATTAATTAAAATTAACTGATAAACTATAATACTATTCTTACCGGATGGTGTAACTGGGCTCTCTGCATTGCTAAGCATTTCCCATTTGAGTTGTAGTCTTCTGAATTTGCCGGTGGGAGCGTTACCACTCCCTCCACTGCTGGCGGAACCGGGCCTCCATTGTTCCTCGCCACTACACTCCAACTAACCAAATATAATGGTGTTTTATTAGGGGCTTCCTTATTAGGGCGATATGTAGTTAAGTTCAATCAAAGAATAATTGGGGGATATTTATTGAGAGTACTGTCTTTGTATTTTTAGTTAAAAGGAAAAATATATCGTAATTGTGAAATATTTAGTTTTCGAATATGGTCATATTCCCAATTCGATCTTATACGTAAGTTAGTAGAGATTGCTTTATAAGATTTAAAATCTCTTATAAAATAATAATAATATCAATTTTGGGAGACATCTTAAAATTACTATTAATTCAACTAAAACACATTTTTAAAAACAAGTTCAAACCAAATTGTAAGTAACAAAAAACACACATTCACACAGTAACCACATGGATAAACAAAAAGCGAATCGCGCAAATTAAATGTTAAAAGCCTAAAGCATCTGAAAGCTAAAATCAACCTGTGAAACGAAAAGTAAACTGCAAACAAAAAGACTACGTCACAAGCACATCTTGACATTTAAGTCCGCGCTGTTACCTTCGCTTCACTGCCGGTCGCTTTAGAAGGTTTGTTAGTCTCTAAACTATCTGTGTAGTCATCGCTGTCATCGAACACTAGTCTATCGAAAGCCTGCATCAGCTTAGAGCCCAAGTGAATCCCCGACCATCTGCGGTTCGTTTCTAGTTCTATTCGACTGTTGTTCGGACACATGTCATAGCCCATTGCGGTCGGGTTGACGCAGGACCGCGGTCTGTTCTTTTCAATAGTGGTTTTTACGTTCGCCGAATCATTCAACAAGTCGGGCGTGGAAGGCTCTTTGTTTTTAGGTTCCTTGTGTCTCATGATGACGCTGGTCTGACAGTCATCGCTGGAGAGGCCACTGGACTGCATGGAACGCACCAACTTCAGCAAGTTTCGTTGGTTCAGTGTTAGTGGTGGGTTAATCGAAGTGGGCTGTTAAATACACCAAATTTTTAACATCATGCATCATGCCGTCCCTTGTCAACGAACACAAAGCGTCCTTGACGAGGTCACAGTTACGTACAGACGAGCCAAGCCCTTATTTGCATTTTATGTAAGCTGTGCACGAAATGCCAAATATTCGATTTGTATCGTTCGTCTGTGACTGATTTGTAAGCACATGCAAGAAACAATAAAATGCAAATAAAGCGATGTTTGCTCCAATGTGGCACCGGTTTGATGTGCTTTGGTATCGCAACACGAAAGACATGAGTTATAGATTTAGTCTGACACTAACACTGGCTTGAACACGTTACGTGGAAGTTTGAGATTTATTATGTTATGCTTACCCTGCTAGCGGCACGCATTTCGCTTTCGATCCTTTTGAAGCTTCGGTGCAGTTCCCTCATTTCAAACATTAGATCTAGAGAGAAGGGCAGTAGTTTGAGCGGCTCGAGACTGGCCAACAACGTATCCAAGAGGGCGCGACACCGCGGCTCCCCGACGCAGCCCGCGAGCACGAGCGAGTCGGGGCCGTAGTGCTTCGCAAGTATCGACTCCCTTGTTCTCACATACGATACCCAAGCATCGACAGTTTGTGCGCTAAAACAAGACAAAACAATTAAGTAACAAGTTGGCTGTAAAGTAAAAGAGAAAGTCATAGTGCATTCAACTTACTTGAGCAAGCCCAATACGAATGCGTTGAATTTGACTAGTCCCTCAGTAACAGCGTCCTCGCTGTTTATTCTTAATACCAATTCGTTCAAAGATTTTGTTATTGGACCTGTATTAAAAGTACAATTTAAGTTAAACATGATCATTGTATTTTCTAATATTGTCAAAAATGTAGTTATATTCACCTTGTCTGGCAGTAGCTTCAACCATTTGCCAAACGGAATTATTGACGGCGCCAAAAGAAGTCTCAATGTTCTCTTTGAGACCATCTCTAAATACTGCATACAATGCTGGACATAATGCGTTAAGAGCGATTTTAGCGCAAGCCGGAGATTGTTTAGAATCTCCCAAGAACGCCAGCTCAGCTTGATCAGTTGCCGAAGAAAAGTGCTGGATTAACATTTCTACCGCGTCGGTCACGTTCGATACTAACGCTGCGATAAAAATAGTAGTGATTAATAAAAAATCCAAGTATACATTTATTTAGAACAAATGTAAATTACATGTTACAAATTCTTACCTCTCTTCTGTGAAACATCTATTACATCGTATTTAGCTCGACCCTCAAAATTAATAGGACTTCCGAATTCATCTGGGCTTATTTCAGCCTCTTCGCAAATTGGAATTTCTGCCAAATTTTTTGCCTGAAAAAGATTTAATTGTAATTGCATATTTTTTTATATTGTTAGAAAACAACAACAATGACAAGCATTATTTCGTGTTACAATGCTCGTGAACTGGACAACAATTGTGCAAATAAAAATTAGCTAAACATGCACATTGAACATGCTGACTAATATAAAAAATATCAGCTGTCTAAATGAACTTACCAAAATGGGAGCAAATAAAATGACTAAATAAAACCAAGAAGTACTCACAGAACAAAATGGCAACAGGCAATGGTGTGGCATCTAATAACACTAAATAAGACAAGTTACCTGATAATGCCTTTGAGCCAAGACAGCCGATATATTTGGGGAATTTGGCGGAGTAGTTAAAGCATCTCCCTTAATTTCTTCTACAGCCTTCGCTTGAGCCTGTTGACTCTCGACTTGAGCATCAGGCTTCTGTGCAAAACTTACAGATTTCTTACTATTGCAACTACTACCACTTGATTCTGTGGACCTCTGATTCTCCTCCTGAGAACGTTTCATTTGAAGAAATTTGCTAACCTGATTTCTTACCTTTTGCACTTGATTGAGATCCCATTCGTCCATATTCTGACACGTAAAACCACTTTCTTTCAAGAATTCTTCGAGTTGTTGTAAATCAGCACTGCTGATTAGTGCACCCGGAGGTGGAAATTCTGTGTATTCTATTCGTTTTGTTCGTGGTTTAGGCATTGGAGGAGTATGAGGTCGATGCATTTTTAATTCATTCGATTTCCCAGATTCTAAACTGCTTTCAGTTCCAACACCTTCGTCTGGGTAGTACTCATTATAATCAGCATCTTTTTCTGCAGCATCCAGAAATTGTTGAGATAATCTTTTGGCAGCAAGATCATTATTTTTCCTGTAGTCGATGTTTTGATTTTGCAAATAATACGGTTCTTGGAGAGATCTTCTTTTAGTTTTATGTTCAGTTGCTGCGTTCATACATACAATAGGATCTTGAATAAGATCATCCATTTCAAACATACTATAACGTTTAGTTTGAGAACTTGATTTACGTGTTTTGTCCATCGATTTACGTAGTATACTTTTCGGTAAGGGTGGTCTTGGAGGCACTATTTCACCTTGCTTTGGTATACGATTCTGTTCCGCTAAAGATAGAGACCGCCTAGGTGCGGATGGGTTCAATCTTTGCGCTTCATTGTTACCGCTTGCTTCAGAACTTGTTGCACTGTCGTAACGATATACAAATAGAGGGTTGAAGTTTGTTGCTGGAGCAGGACTGTTTTGTGCGGAAGAGTCTGTTAACATGGTAGATGAACCCCTATAGCCAGACGATGGTTGCGTAGCAGTACTCGAGCTAGAAGAAACGGCTGTTGTGTTGGCTAAATTATTACAATCACAACTGACAGGCCGATTTTTAGATTTCGAAGACGGCGTTCCAGAGCAACATTTCGCTTCTTTTTCTTTCATGTGTTGCATTAATTCCGGCACTTCAGAGAGCATCTGCTTACATTCCATCGGAAGTAAAAAGTTCAAAGAATCCCAGTCTTTGATGTGACCAAGACCTTTCTTTTTTAATATTTCGACATCATTGCAAGAGAATGGTCGTTTGTTTCTGACTTGAGTTCTATTTCTTTTAATATCACTTGATTTTGGCGAGACGTTAACTTTCACAGGATTCAAATAAATATTTGGTCTACCATTTAAGAAACTGATATCTGGAAGGGTGTAGCTAGGATACAAAATAAATACAGGTTTCTCACAATCTCCCTCTTTAAGTTTTTGTAAGAACGAAGGTTCCACGACCTTAAATAATTCACGATCTTGTCGCAAACTGGAAAGTTGCATGCCTGAAGTTTGCATACTTTTATCAATAGTGTCAGTATCAAAATGAGTCGAAGTTGATTTGTGATCACAACATTCTTTTTGCAGTATCCTGTTCATTCTCGTTATTTGAGTTCCATCCGACTCCGAACAACTTGAAATACTAACACTGGTCGCCGATGATTGAGATGAACATGATTTTCTACTACTTCTGAACTTTGACGGACTATTCATAATATTAGCGTGTGTTCTTTTAATATGAGGTTTGTTTACAGTTGCGTAAAGATTACTTTCACTATCACTCAATTTAGCCGCTCCGTCTGCAGTTTCTTCTTCTTCGATTAAAACTTCATCATAAACTCTATTACAATTTTGGAATTGGAATAAAGTGGGATTAGAAGGTGGAATTTCTTCATAGACTGCCGAAGTTGCCTCATCAACACTGGCAGTTGGTATTTCGATTGGAGGTCTACCGGATATAGTAGGTTCTACTTCTATTTG
The DNA here is from genome assembly GCA_030269945.2 of Trilocha varians. Taxonomy (NCBI): domain Eukaryota; kingdom Metazoa; phylum Arthropoda; class Insecta; order Lepidoptera; family Bombycidae; genus Trilocha; species Trilocha varians. Next base: position 6,022,104 of record AP028259.1, read on the forward strand.
CTTTTGTTCTCCGACTGAATCACCACTTTCTCCTCCTGAGCTCGATGGCCAACATTCAGATCGTTCCATTTGATCCAAACTAACAATACCATCATTGCTCATACTCTTTTGTTTCATAAATAACTTAACTAAACTAAACGATTGCTTCGGGTGACTTTTATCTAACGAGGTGTGGTTGTCTGTCGACGATGTGCTCATAGATTCAGAATGTTGACTACCATGAGATGAGCGTTGTTGTGACACATCATATACTTTCATACATACAGGCGTGCCGGTAAGACGTTCATTTGTAGTGAATGAATCGACCTTAAAAAAGAAACAGAATTAATAATAGTAATTATAATTTTATAGCACCTTAACCAACAACTAAGTACGTACAGTTGAATTGCTAAGTGCAACTGACATAGCGGAGCTATTCATCAGTTTTCTTCTGTATAGATTTGGCAGGCTTTGGCTTTTAATGACTGAATTGTTCATATCGTTTGTTGCGTCAGTTGTTTCATTTGTATCTTCATTGTTGTTCCCTGATGGATGCCTGACAACGACACAAAATATATTAGTTTTACTGAAGGTTATTCTTTTATAAATTATCTTATAAGTATGTAAAGTTATTTACCTTCTTAAAGGTGATTCACCGGTTTGTTTCTTAAGTTTACTCCACGTCGTTAATCCTAGATCACTTCTTGCCATTGATGTGGTTAGTGTTTTAGTTATTTTCTTACATCTTTCTAATAATTCTAAATTCCTACGCGTTCTTTCATCACTGTCTAAGCAAACGTTTTGTTCCTCCTTATCCAATTTGTCTGAAATTATACCAAATAAATTAGCTTCTTATCGTGAGTAATTATGTTTATATATGAATCACTAGGTCTATCAACGTAATCGTAAGCTGTATAAATAAACCAAGAATTCGAATTCTACGAAATGTTAGAACATTCACAACTTACCATGTTTTTGATTGACGGCTGGTTCTATGCACTCACTATCCTCAGAATAAGTTGTGAGACTACCCTCAAAGGCGATTGTGTAGTTGTCCTTATTGGCCTGGCAGGTAAGGATGAGATCCTGCTCAGTAGGCAGCTCACAGTCCAGACTATCAACGCTGAAATGGACGCCATGGATTCCACCTTCTTTTACAGGTGAAAACAGCAGTTCGGACTTGCATATCGACATTGTGTTTATCGAACCGACGGATTCTTCACCCTGTTATATGATATGATAATTTTAAAAGTTTGCCTTTAACTTTACTAAGTGCATGCCTATGTACATACATTAACGTCTGATGTGCCTATAGATAATATTTGCTTTTATAACTCATAGTAAGATAACATGAAAATAAAACAACTGTAGGGCACAAGTACGAGCCGAAGCAATAACAACTATTCATTCTAAGAAGATTTCGAAACATGAACGTGTGCTAGTTCGAACATAAACATTTACGTCTGTTGTAACTCTGGATGCGGATGCAAGTCGCGTCTAAAAATATATTATTTGACTGTAGCTTTCACACGCATTAAAAGCAAATGTTAATCAAATACATCTGCTTCGAGACTTGTAGTCCCTATAATCTACATCAGGGATCATTTTATTCGTAGTAGACCTTGTCATATTATGTTATCAATGTTGATGTGTAGCTGTACTAGAAAAGCAAGTACTATTCTATTCGCATTAAATGATTTTGAACCAATGATGTATCTAGTTGGGCGGGACTTTATTATGACACACGCAACATGGCGGCTCGAGAATGTTATCATCAGTATAATTCCTTTTCCTGCAAAAATGAGGTCACAAAAGTACACATTGAATTGGTACGAACAAAATACTTGTCTTATGCATTATTGGAATATCCAAACGTTACAAAGTTGAGCAGTTAAACAATGAATTCGTAGTTAATGAAGGTAGTTAGATGATTGGGAGGTTCGTTAGTTAATTATATTTGAGATGCTTATACCTACATAAATAACTATGAAATAATAATACTTATAGTTATGTTATAAATGTTTCTTTTTTAGTATAATATATTTGGATTATTTTAACATTTTAGAATCATGAAGTGAAGTTTGTAATATCAAACAAAATAATTTTATATTTTAAAATAGATATTTTATATAGATGTCGTTATTTATAAATAAAAATACCTATCATGCCTAATACAAAAATATTATTACACAAACACATTCTCATAATCTTAAGGTAACTTAAGGTACCATACCAAGAATTTCAAAATGCTATAATTCATATACAACACGATGACTTACAAATTCAACCTATTCGTGTCAACTCTTAAGATAATATATTATCATAATACGACCTTTGACATTTAGATTATATTCCATAAGAAAATAGTTAAGTAAACTTAAGTTCAAAATGACTCACAGAGCAATAGCAGGTGTAAGAATCCCAATTGTAATCCGTCACACCCATTTTAAATTCAGTTTATTGGCACTGTTCTTAAAAACGAGATCGTCACTACTTATATCTTTCACTAACTGATCGCACTAAACCGTCTGTGCCATCGCTTTCAACTAACACTATCTCAAAGTTCACTGTGTCCACTGCACACCCTTATCTTCCACACACACTGTTATCTGTGGGGTCTTTAAATTTGTAATATTTATTACAAAATGCACATTTAATCGAACTCATCGCAAATAGTACGAGATACTACTATACCAACAGCCCGGGCGCGACTGGGGCAGCGCGGGGATATTAATTTTAATATTAGCCACAACCAATGGTTCTCAAACTTCACATTGAATACGTCTTGTCCAGGTAAAGCTTGGGGAAAACCTGTATAGTTGAATACATTACACACAGCATGGCGTCATTAGTAATGGGCAGTGTAGCTCATAACGAATGAAAAAGGGCAATAAACTACTCATTAGCAGATGGAGAATCATTACAGTTTAATTAGCAACGCTTGTTTAGCACGACGTTCAAGGCGATCGAAATACCAATGGTGTTACTCTTTAACGTTGTTGACAAATAAACTACTTATAAGAGTTTACAACAGTTTGAGAACATGTGGTTTTATATAATACACTCATTGGCACTCACACATGGCGGCAATGTGTCCACAAACACATGTGGAAGATTAAATATAGTTCACGCACACAGACTCACGAGAGGGGATCTGAGTGTGAGACTAAAGGGGAACAACGGGAACTGTTAAAGTGATTGACGTAATTTCAATGTGGGCATTACACGCACACATGCATTGTTCTTTTAAAATAGTTAGACGTTACTAGTTCCCGAATCCCGCGGGACCAACGCACTTTAACGTTACTTATACAGGAAGACTATTTGCGAATGCTAGACAACGTTTAATTTTCTAAACAATCCGCACGTGCGTATTCACTCTGGGATATGTGTTTATGAATACTAATATTTAACTCAATAGAAATCCGTTATGTAAAGACGATCGTGGATATAATGAATGTAGGACTCGTTATGAAGTCTAATCTTTATTCCTATTTTGTTAGTTTCGCTGATTTCTAATACATTTATACTAAGAATATTTTATGACTACTTTTCATAGTAGACTTTTCGTTTACCATAAAATAAAGATATCGCTTTAGGCCATAGTGTAAGATATCCTTATTTTCTCCATTATTTTTTTTCGTGTGATTTTTAGTTTTTAATTTGTCATTCATTACTAATCAATATTTGTTTGAGTCCTGAGTTGAAAGAGTGTTCTGATTAATGAATTTTAATGGGTGACCTTGATCACAACTGAATGAGTTTGCTTGTAGTAGTCCGTCCTATTTTAAATTAAATGTAATTACAAGAACAATATTGCCTTGAAAATATTTTGTTAACGATCTTCTGTAATTGTAGTACGTGTCAGCGGTATTCATGCACATAATTCTGATTATTTATACATAAATCTATAACGAAATATTTTGTTGTAGTTTAAAAGTGAAAATATAATTCTTGACAGAAATTAATTTTATTGCCTATCACCAAGGTCACGACAGATTTACTTTATTGCAGTAGTAAGTTATTACTAAACTTATTGTTAAACGCGGTGAGTATCGAGAAAACAAATATTTAAATGTAACGTTTTTTTTAATTGTTAAGGAATGCCTGCATCAGAAAATAGCATTCATTTGATTTTTGCATTTAAAGTATGATTGAGAATTAAATTATAAGTAGACACATACATAAATACATTTAATATTTAGATCTTCAAAAATATAAAAGGTCTAAAAATTTAAGTCAACGTTAGATAGCTGATCTTCTTCAAATGGAATATGAAATATCTATCATTGTTAAACCAGGTGTAGGCCCGTGTTACTGAATATAGTAACAACAGAATAATGGTGAACAAAAAAATAGGTGTTTATAATGGAACTGCCACAACAATGCCCACTCGTATTAAAGCTATATTTGTTTCTCTCAAATAGTCGAAATTGGATGTTCAAAAATTAAAAAAAAAAAAATACTAATTGCTGAAATGAGGTCTAAAACCCAGCCAATTATTTTTAATAGCATGTTTGTTCATGCAATTAATATGACACACTGATTTTAAGCGACATCTGTTGTCCAATTCACCAAACAAATAAACTGAATGTGTTCCCCCGGCCACTAGATGGTGCTGTTTCATTAAATTCAACAAAAATCTGTTCTGATGATTTTATTTTGTAGTTAGTGCTATGCATGAAATTTGTGCCGAATAGACGTATGAAATTGGATATGAGATAAGCTTTGCACAGTAAGCAATCGGCTGAAGTATTAACATTTAGTTGTTGCATGAGATCAGAGTACTCAGCTTGTATTCACAGAACCAGTGGCTTATGGAAACAATGGAATTAGGTGTGGTCTACACAAATAGATGAAAGGGGAATGTGGGGCGAACCTGTATACTACTGCCGATACTGATACTGCTGTCGAACCGAAACCTTTCCATGAGAGAACTAGAGATGCTCGCAAACATCTCACCTCGAGGGTTACTCTGCAATACACATCACACGAATCCAATAATAAATAAAATATATACTGAAAATAAAATAAATGATAAGTACATAAATAAATAAAAATAAATATAACATGGTTAGTTTCCAACACCATAAAATGAATTATAAAATTAATATTAGATACACATAATACGAGGAATCTAGGACAAATACCGCAGGGATCAAAGAGTAACATAATTACAGGAAAATGAGAATTATAAACTGCGACGAAGGATATAGTGAATATAACAACGTTTTAAATAGACGACCCCATTTTACTATAAAATAAAAATTTGCTTTGTTTAGGTATTTTGTGATACAATAGCGAATATATTATATTAAACTGAAAAGACTGACACATAAATAACTATAAATATCTACATAAATATAATATATAGAACACGGCTTCTCATGAGTTCCCATTTTCTATTGTGACTTTTCAGTCTATTGTGAACAAATAATACAGGATCATGATGACCTTCCGAGGTCGTATTTTGTTCCGTGAATTGACAAAGCATAATAACATATTATATGTGTGCAGATTGTCATCGTTTCCGCACATCTGAATAGCGTTGACATTGTCGACCTTCGTTTGTTTTGCTATCTCCTCTATGTATACGAATTTTTTTATTTTAAATTGTGTCGTATTATTTTCAACACCTGAGTAAGACGAAAAGTTTATAAAGAGTAGTTATATTAGTACCAGATTATTAGAATAGTTTACAAGTTGAGTATTTTTCTATGTTCATAAAATCGGCAATAATGGAAGTCGGACAAAATCGTCTTAATTTAAATTATCCTTCTTAACAGGCTTAGATCGATGTTCTTAGCTAACCTAGTTCAACATTATTGAGAAGTCTGAGTAAACACTTTTCCACACTTTTAATGGCTTTAATTAATAAACCTAAACAGGTTTCACGAACTGTTACACAATACCAGTATTATCTTGGATTTATTAAAATAATAACCTTTGCTCTACGTTTTAGATATCCTTAATATTTGAGTATGTATTAGTAATTACGGAAATAATGATCGTGTGGGAAAATTTTAAATTCGTATTTTAATTACACATCTAATATTTAAAAAAAGAAGATTCTATATATTACTTACATAATACGATTTTGTACGCGTGTTAAGAAATCTCCGAATCATACTTCCCACTTCACACCACACTTTTTAGTCCGAACTTTTAAAATAAGTATTAAGAACATCCTTCGTAACTGCTTCTAAATTAAATACTTTTATTCTCTGTTTACGGCGATTAAAATTTTATGCAGTTTTCACAGTAAACTAACGCCCAACTATAAAACAAGATGAAACTCACGCAACCTAAATACCCATTTTCATCAATAAAACATCTGTGCAATTAAATTTTATTTGTGTTGAAAACATGTAACTGGACACTGCGAATTCAGTTTTGCGTTGTAGAAATTGCAAATTAATTATTTTTAATATTAAATAAACTAAATAACAACTAACAATGTAGTAAAAATGTATCGCTCGTTTATAATAATATATCTATGTATCTTTGAATTAACTGTAATTACTTTTTTAAATAATACTGAATAGTGTTTAAAAACAGTACTACCTACTACTATATTATCGCAAGTTGTTTAGACGTACCTGTATCCTGCCTACCACTAAGACTTTTTGCTTTATCTATAAATGATAAATGTATCACATTTTGCGACCGACTGTTTCGAAAATTGACATTCATTAGTAAAAACGACGACCCAGATTTTATTATTTGTAAACATGGAAACTGGAAAGTGTTCTGATGATCGGGGCCAACTTACATCATGCGTCCTGTCGTCGATGATGGTGTCGTGTGGCAAGTTGGCGGTCATGAGAAGAGCGTGTATATCTTCGGTTCTGAAGCTTTCCATGTCGGCTTCGGCGAGATTGGCGTCCAGATCCCTGGCGATGTCGTTGTACCGGGATGTGAACTCGAAGCGTGAGGCGAGGTCGCTTATGCCTTTGTACGAAGCCGACACGGAGGACAGTACTGAGGTGTGGTGGCAGGAACCGTCTCGGAAAATTGGACTGGAAAAGAAAATGATCGATATTTAGTTTCATTCAATTATTTAGTAATTCAATTAGGTAATCCTTGATAATAAATGGGTAATATCGAAACACTAGTCCGCTTTTAAGTTATATTGATTAAAACTTAAAGTTCTCCAAATAAAATTTAAGAACGCGTCCCATTTCGTCGAAACCATATCCCATGTCGAATCTAGTTAAAAAAAGAAAAGCTCCTTTTAATATGATTTGACATTTTAAGATTCTTTACAGCTAAACGCTTCAACAAATTTACGAAAGAGCATTCCTGTAAGATCCAAAGTGAATTGGATTGTTGATGATTGACGTTGATCGTCATGGATTAAAATTATTTTGAGTCGAATAAATACCAAACATGGTTCCTGAAGTTTAACACGGACGTGGCTCAGATGTGGATTTGTGAGTTTGTTTTGGTTTATTTTGCTTCGTTTCGGTTTTTATTAAAAATGGCGACACTTCACACATGTTAGATATTTAACCACATGACATAATCGTAGAATGTTACGGAAATGGTTGTGTAATTGAATTGCTTTTGTATATTTTATTACTTAATAGAAAAAAGAAAATTTAAAAAGATTTTTGTGTTTTTCCAAACAAACTGGATCAAAAAATTGTGTAGTCTTAATCGCAGAGGTAAAACTACTACATAAAATCATCAAGAGGCAATTTAGATACTCAGCTACAAAATATTTTTTATTGCCTTCTCATGCATACGAACTAACGGTACCTTTAATGGTAAATGATTACTCTCTGCTGTATAATATTTTTATGGTTAGCTAAGCGATGTCTAGATTGAGTGTTTTTAAAAAAATACTGTTAGTTGTTTTATTTGACGAATGTAGAATATAATAGACATCCGGCTCAAGAATGATCTGCCCTCCTCTTTTAACGGGCGATATGATTTTCGTCTTTCAAGGGACGAAAGATGTAATGAACAACTGGTAGTCTTTGTAATATCTTTGACGAAGCCCTGTAAGCTTCATAAATGACGAAAACTGCTTCTCATCAGGTGGCAGTATGCTTGTATATTATAATATTTTGAAATAAAAGAAATGTAACTTACTTGTAGTCAAGGAACCAAAGATATCCAGAATTATCGCAGTGCGCGTCGAGGTCATCGTGAGCCGAGTGCTGGCTCCCAGCGAGGCTGGTGTTGCTGTTGCAGTCCTCGTCGGCGCCTGCCACGCCGGGGCTGGCCGCCTTCAGCCCCAACCTTGGCGGTGGCCCTGGAAAATTAAATACAAACCAATCAGTACTGCCCTTTTTCTTTCGTTTGAATAGTCAGTGGCTGTTGAGGATCGTATGAATATAGTACCTATGAGAGTTTTTATTACGAACCGAGGTTGAAATCAGTATTTTGTTAAGATAATCTTGTTTCTGAGTTCTGTACAGTTTATTTAGGTATTTTTGAAAATCTGTTGATGAAAGGCCAATCGGAGAGTTTGAGTAACATATAGGATACTAACAGCACTTTAATCGTTCCTTTCGTACCTACCTATTTTGTTGTATTTTAAGTTTTATTTTTCTATGTCATAATAAAAATTAAAATGTTGTAATAGAAAATACGATTTAAAGATGATTTATCATGTCATATTATCAGGTATTTCTATAATATATCGTTTTAAAACAAAAGTGGTTATGAACATCATCGCTTCGTTAAAATTAACAAAAGAAATACATTTATACATTTCGAACTCGGATGAACATGATAAATGCAGCTAAAATTGCGGCACACCAATCAGAAGGCGAATAAAACATCCAAAAATGGCAAGTCAGGATTTCAAGCTTTCACCATAGCGGTCTGCCATGTTAATTTATCAGACATTATGAAATTCTCTGTATAATAGCAGAAACTTTGTTCATTAAAAGTATTATAAAAATATAGAAAGAAATTAGTATGCGAATAGAAAACGTGAGCGTTTGAGCTTGATTAAGTAAAAGTTCTTCAAAATTTTGAAATCCTTGTATTCTTGTTTATTTCATTATGCACTTCGTTTATCTTTTGTTTATTAATCTTTATCATTTCAACAATTAGCAAGCCTTGACCTCTTTGATGTCCCCATCAACCGTCGACCGTTACAATCGATTTCATTATGTGGTTCTGTTTTGATCTAATTCCTCGCCGCAAAGAAGCGTCTGTCCTACATTTAGTATTGACACGGCCGACTTGCGACCGTATAAACATGACGCGATGATATTAATGAGTTATTAATTCTTTGTGATTGATTATTATTCTTTGGAGAAAAGTTTAAAAATTTGATGGCACTGCATCTAGTCACTAGACTCATCTAATATACCTACTGTACTTTTAAAAAGATTTATTATAGACATTTCAGACATAGAAAAGTCCAACCTTTTACACATTGTTACAATTTAACTCATAATTCTAAAAAATAGGTTTGAAATATAGTATATAATAGTATCCTGGTACCTAATATTTTGATGTCAAGAAGAGTAACGCTTGTAGTGAGATCTGAACATTAGAAAGACTAAACACGTATACATCCCAAGAGGGCGTAAACTCATTCAACGATTATATCATTTTGACACAGATCCAAATATATTACTAGGATATTTCTACTCAGAAATAATTCCAAACTCGTTTATTTATCGAATACAATTTTAAAGACTATTAATCTCTGCACTGTGTTTACAATGTGACCAGTAATTGCTATATGTAAGCTACCTAATTCATTATTTCGACTTCTTTATACGTGAAACACAAAATTGTATGTACGTATTTCTACTCTAATTGTACAAGACACGTCATGTAATGTAGTTAAATCAAAGTGGATTTTATCGTGGCGCCATTATAGTTGTCGCAAGTGTCGTAAAGCAGTATATTGGGGAGCAACGTCGCGACATGGGACGTAGGTGGGCAGACTGGTCGTTCCATCTAGGGAATGTTGTTATGCATCCAGGCTATAAGGAAAACCTATTGCGTTTACATATTTGTATTTCAAACCAATGGTTTCTTGTTACGATTTCTTACTGATGTTCAACCAGAATATTTGCAAATAAAAGATTTTATGCCGTTTTTGTTGTACAAACTCCATAACGAGTTATCACTAGTGTTAAGGGTTCGATGCTTCTAAGTAAAACGAACAAACATACTCAGATTATTATTAGGTAGCTAGAACTATAAAATTTATATTATTATCTTGTTTTATGTTTCCTGTGCAATAAAGTTACTTAGATCATTCAGACTCAGTTATTTGAGTGTATATTAGACTATTATCCGCTTCAATTATTCCTTGAAAGTATAGTGATATTACTATATAATCTACATCTTGTATTCTTATTATAAAATGAAATGTACCTTAGACAATTATAATTGAGAAATCATTAGGAGTAGCGTCTTTGACCTTAGTATCTTCCATTAGATTACCCATTGTGTTCCATAGATAATAAGTCCACAGTTCGTGAACAACATTAGTCGCTCATTAAAACTGGCCCTCAATTGATTGGAATCACATTCGATCATTGAGGTCAATAATCGTCATGGTTAAGTATCTTTGTACTGCCGCATGAAGCCTTTAGAACAAATGACGCAAGTTGATGAAACTGAGTCATTTGAAGCTTCGTTCGAAACTATGACTGGTCCTGCGATTGTTTAACTTTAGTTGTATGTAAATTAATACGGGTGTCTGGTTTTAAGTCTCGTTGTTGAATTAATTGTTTGCGAGTTCACTTTGGTACGAAAAGATTATGCAATTTTTAAATAACATATAATGTAAGGTAATGTTATGCTTATTAAATTAGCACGTACTTACTGCTTTGTAAGCATAAAGCGACCGGAAATACAACATCAGAGGCATGGCGAAACCTATGAGTGATCAGAAAATTACTGAAGTATTATTTGAGTAAAATAAGAAAAACATAACTACAGTGATACGTGTTTATGTTTTGAAATTGTTTATTGCTTAATTTAAAATAATTATACAAACATGGGGATGATAGGATAGATAAGCAACAATAAACATAATTCAACAAAATAATTGTAGTTACCTACACAAACAACTCAGACAATTGGCTGGCGTTCAAATAGAAAGGGACAAGGATATAATAAATGTGTCTGGATTAAAAACTTCCAATTTAGTGGAATACGTTTCGGGGAAATTCTACCAAATTTCGTCGTTGTTTTGATAATGCGCCCCTATCACTGGCACTCATCCAATAAGTCTGGGTAACCCGTGTTTTCTACATTACAGAAACTGTGTTCGTTATATTTAGTAATGAGGCGTATCCCCGCGAAAAAAAGCGTCAATGTGGATTCTAACCGTGTTCATGTTTTATGCGAGCTATTTGTGGCACAGTTATTCGTAACGGACCATTTTGTCTCGCTCAGACAGGAGGGAAGTGTCATTTTTCAAAAGGAATTAAATCCCAGCACGTACGTTAATCCTAAATAATAATATACCGGATGTCATGTCCTGCTAACATTTATCATTATTATAAGAAAATTTATTTGAATCAGCGTATGTAGCAACATAGGTTTCGTCAAAAATATCTTCACATTTGAAAATGCTGTGGGAAATGGTGCACGGGTCATTGTCTATTATTGATGTTGTTTTAATTAAATTTTCACAATTGACAGTTCCGATTTTGCAGTCAGTTTTTGCAACAGTTTGAAAACAATGAGAAACGCCCGTGAGACCGTTGACTAAATTGGCCATGAGTGGATAGAGGTCGATTGGCCTCTACCAAGTCACTAAACGTTGCTGTTTTTGTCAGGAGCTCAGTATTGCATAGCGACTAAATGACTGTTAAATCGAGTTCTGGGTACAAGTCATTAGCAGCTATTGCGTCGATTAGCAATTAAGATATTGCGATAGTCTTGTTAAAAGGCTCCGAAAGTTAGTTGTAATCTTTGTTTTCAATGTAATTAGATTTTTCATCATTATTAGTAGCTATTTGTATTTTCAAAGAGTAGTTTAAATGGTCACCATAATCATTAAAATCTAAGGCATACTTCGTCTAAGTCATATCCCAAGAAAGAAATAGAACGTTAACGTGAGAATTGTAACGCGACACAATATCCAATACCTTTCACCTCCCCGTGGGCTAGGCTGTCCTTATATGGAGCTGGCTAGAACGCCAGGACCACCGACCGTGTTGTACAACTCGACTTATAAAACCAGATAACGTTCCAAGAATGTTTAGTGTGTTTTATAAGCTGTATTGAGTTTCAATGAGAACTAAATCTGGTTCAAGTTGGGTGGCTTAACTTTCTAACATTTAAATATGTTAAGAATTATATAAATGTATTACTGATTTAATTTATTTAGGAGGTTAAAAAGGCGTCTCATTTGTTCAAAATTCGGTATTCACATTTTATACCTAATTGGATAAAACTGAAAATTTTAAAAAATCTATTCATTCAGGCTTGACCTAGTGTGGAGAACTAATGGTTAATTCTATATTACACTGTAAACTTTTTTAATCTTTTAATCTTTAAGGTTCAGAAGTCTAAAAAGAATTTAACAGTTATATTAATTTAATTGTAACTGTAGCTGTGGATTTTTGTTAAATAAATAAATATCGACTGAACTAATACTACCTTGATATTGCATAAAAACACTTCATGAGTGCCTCGACACTATACGATTACGTAAGATTTATGGAAAAATAATATAAATACCGGTGACTGATTCATCAAACAGATCAAATTAGTCTAGCAGACGTCTGATAAAACAATCATTAACAGAATTGATGATATCATTATAAAAGACGTAGGATTTTCATTTCATACTAAAGGGAATTTCGGTAAGTGCATCTATTTCAAGTGTACTTCTAAAGTAAGAGTTGATGTGTGAAATATTTATGTGCAATATTTGTCTAAAGAAATCAATTAGTGAATAAATATTAATCACTAATAATATCCATACGTTTTGAAGTGAATCTATAAGCAATTCATGTTCTATTCAGTTATAATAAATTATTTGCTCCAACGAACCCATCTAAACATAATTAACAGCGGATCTAAAAGCAATATTAGTGATATTTTAAGACTCATATGTGACTCATGAGACGATTCGCAAAACTAAAGGGACAATAAAAGGCAGATTCAAGGCGCCGGTTAATTTCGCGTCTCCACGACATGACTCTAACTCAAAATGGAAGAAAACCAATTCTATAAATACGATTTACTCCGGCGGATCGTGCATGACCAATTCTCTAATGCTGTACTTGATCTTTGAATATTTGATTACGGATAAACAGATCTGGTTCTTGAAGGTCTAGATTAACTTGGCTTGCTGTTAATTTGCATTTTATATTTGGGTCATTCCATGTCAAATCGACAAATAGTTGGACGCGACCCCCACCGATTCGGATGATTTTTGGTGGAGAGTTTTGTCTCATTATAAAACGGAGTTCTGCTAAAGGAAAAAAAAAATAAAAAAATTTCCTAAGAGATATTCAATATCAAAAATTTCATTGTTTTTCCGATTTTATGAGTTTAGTTATTTAATATTTCAGAGACTACTGAGTATTAAAAAAAAAACTCTGGTATATTTTCAGAGGATACTTAGAGGTATGAGAAAAAATTTTTTTTGAAAAAAAATTTTGAAACTGATCAAAATTAAAAAAAATTGAATTTTTCAAAATCGTGAAAAGTACCCATCGCGGGAAAATTTTGGCCTGAAAATTTTTATACTATACTTATAACATATCTTAAGATATTCTGAAATTTTTAGAGGGGTGTTATTTTTCGTTTCATAGATATAAATTTTTGAATTTTGAAAAAAAAATTTTTTTTCTATTTTTATATTTTTTTTTGTTAAATATCATTATTCTACTACACGATTACTAAAATTTGAGGTCTAAAATATTTTTTTTATGTTAATGGGATGTGAAAACAAAAATATTTCAAATTATATTATAGATTCAACTTTAAATCAAAACTTAAATAATGTTAAAAGTGTCACACTCTGCCGCCTAAAAAACACTGATGTTTATGATATCATCGATGAATCACCAATGAAAACCAGGTAGGAAAATCAGAATTTCGAGTTTTTTTACTTGATGGCAATTAATTTTTTATTTTAAAATTGATATCATTTCTTTCTTTCAAGATTGAGAAAAAGGTCTGAGACATCAACCTCAGAAAAGGAAGAGACCAAAAAACGTCGTACGAAATAAACTGCAGCAAACTCTGAAAGGACAAGAGGAATTACAGTCTTAAAAATGAAATACTTCCTTTATGCTTTTAATCCTTTCATTTGATCACGGAAGCCTTAAATGTTAAATAGTATTCTAAATAAACAGATAATTACATACAATTTTGAAATATTTTTGTTTTCACATCCTATTAACATAAAAAAAATATTTTAGACCTCAAATTTTAGTAATCATGTAGTAGAATAATGATATTTAACAAAAAAAAATTATAGAAATAGAAAAATTTTTTTTTTTTCAAAATTCAAAAATTTATATCTATGAAACGAAAAATAACACCCCTCTAAAAATTTCAGAATATCTTTAGATATGTTATAAGTATAATATAAAAAAATTTCATGCCAAAATTTTCCCGCGATGGGTACTTTTCACGATTTTGAAAAATTCAAAATTTTTTAATTTTGATCAGTTTCAAAATTTTTTTTCAAAAAAATTTTTTTCTCATACCTCTAAGTATCCTCTGAAAATATACCAGAGTTTTTTTTTTAATACTCAGTAGTCTCTGAAATATTAAATAACTAAACTCATAAAATCGGAAAAACAATGAAATTTTTGATATTGAATATCTCTTAGGAAATTTTTTTAAATTTTTTTTCCTTTAGCAGAACTTCGTTTTATAATGAGACAAAACTCTCCACCAAAAATCATCCGAATCGGTGGGGGTCGCGTCCAACTATTTGTCGATTTGACATGGAATGACCCATTTTTATTTATAATAAGGAGTTTTTATCGGATCTTTTTATATTCACAAGATGCACATGGAAATAATAATTAATCGAATGAAAAAGATAAATAAATTGGCGAGTATAAAACTGTATTTAATCGAATGGGATTTTCTTTCTACAAACAACAGACCACATTCATATGCGGAAAACCAGAAAAAAATATGTGTCACAGGAAACTACTTGGCTACATCTTATTGTTTAGCAATTATTAAAGAAAAATATAAGGATTTAGCATGTTATTATAATGAAATATTTTTAACGTTTTGAAGCTTAGGTATGTATGCTCCCACAGAATATCTGCACATACTCTTACATACTTTCCTCTCTGTACAATTTTTTTAAAGAAAAACTACACTGTTTAATAGAGCTACCTTCACCTGCAATGAAAACACCATCTACATCTGTCTCGGTTGCTGGTGGGCGTTGACACTGAATACAACTCCAGCAACATCATACAAATGAACTCAACCCACTAACATTAGTAAAAAAAGGTAGAATAACAATTAAAACATATACTTAAGTACAGTTGCCTCCCACAATACGAATAAATTTCATAACACTAATGATTTCGTTGTGAATAAAAATTCGAACAATATTAATAGTTGCGAAATATAGCACATTATCTCCCACACGTGTTGCATAACATGGCATTAGTATATCATTATTTTCGTATTCAGGAGAACAATAATTTATTTCACGTAACAGTATTTGAATTTCATCAAGCTTCCTACATAAAATAGGCACAATAACCGTTTATAAGGTTGCAAAATGAGGATATTTGTGTACGAAAATGGATCAAATACTAGTTAGATTGAAGCTTTCTTTTATCTTATTACTGAAATGTCTGAATTTTAATAATAGTTAATAATTTATTTATTTATTTTTCTTTAGTTATAATATGTCATATTACAAACTGTATCGCGAATAATTGTAAGGATCTATAGCCTGTGAGAAGCTCTAAAAATATTATTATAATTCACTAGAATAATAAGCAAACAAATTCATCTCTTCTAATTTACACATTTTTACAAAATATATTAATAGGTTAGGTGTGGGCGTTCACCTATTACCGAT
Source organism: Trilocha varians (assembly GCA_030269945.2). Lineage (NCBI taxonomy): Eukaryota > Metazoa > Arthropoda > Insecta > Lepidoptera > Bombycidae > Trilocha > Trilocha varians. Next base: position 6,038,095 of record AP028259.1, read on the forward strand.
TGAATCCATAATAGACAAACAAAGATGACTAACGCAGCGGTAATCCGGAGTCACGGCCATCTACATGTGCGGAGACCTGCTACATACCGCCATTTTAGATGACATACAAATGACAACTTCCTTTTTCGAATCGCAGAATGAAGTGTTCCTCTCTCGACGACGCGACGATGCAAAAATATATTCGCCTGTTGTGGCTACACAGTGTAAATTAATATGTCTGCATTTATATTGCGAAGCTAAAATCTTGTTCAAAGAGTAATTTACCAAAACATGAGAATCTACTCTTAGATCTTTTTTTAAATCATCTTTACAATTTATGATTAAAATATTATCTGCAATATTACAATTGATGCATTAAGAGGAAAAAGTACCTACTAAGCAATAACAAATTTACATCACTAAAAAACGATTTATTTATAAAACCAAAACATTCCTGTTTACTATTATTTCACATGAGCTTCTATTAGAAAGCGGTAAATTCAAAGAAACGTTTAAAAATTCATTAAGTCAATGATAAAGTAGAATACATAAATCTGTCTGGCAAATTTACATACAAATCTGATATAACAAAATACAGAATATCTTATCATCTCAACAATTTGTTCGAAGTCGGCCAGAACAGGTCAATAAGAACAAACAAATTTTAGACATTAATGAATGCCATACAAAGATGATGATATAAGTCTTCCATACTAAGTGACATCAAATTGGAATGAAACAAGAGAGAATCACATTTGAGCTCAACGAACTGTGCACAATAGCAGAGACATATCACATTAGTCTCGTCACGTGTCTTTTAATTGTACCCGTTGATATGTTATGTGATGATTCAAACGATTAAAACTCAGGCGATTAATCTACTCAATAGCATATTACATCGTGTTAGTATAAATATTATTAATCCATACATTATTACATTTACTCAGATTACAATTCTTCAATTCATAAAACATTCTTGATAAATATGGATGTAATTTAAATTTAACAGATTGTGCTCTTTGCGTTCGTCCATAATACTTTCTTAATTCAATCAATCTTCTTTCTCTCGATAAAAGATAATATTTGTTTTATCTTATCTTAAAGCCAAGATAACTGATGGAACATTTTAGTCATGATGGATAAAAAACTGAACCAACACGATTTAACGCATGACCCCACGATTAGAATACAAAGGGGAGCCAGCGGATTGGTTTCATTGTGCTTCCAAACATTCAAATTACATGCGTGATGTTCTCTTACATATTAACAAATTCTATTGTTTGACGCGAACGCACTGATTGTTTATCGTAAATTATGAATGCAAAGGGCTCGATTTATGCTTGTACGTCGGTTACTTTTCCTTCGTTCCGGAATGACTGTATCCGTTGCGGTGACGAATCATGCCTTTTAGAGATATCTACTGATTACTATGCAGGCTGTTTGATTTCCTAGATTATCTATAATAAAAGTGGTTATAAATTAGCGATCCATAGAAATACGGATATGACGGTCCTATTAAGGTCTAAGTAAATGGTCTTTGGAGTAGTTGAGAATTGCATTTTGGGGAAGGTTTATTTTCAAAGAGTAAATGTAAGTTTGAATGAGGGTTCGAATAATTAGCTGAGATACATTTTATTTGAATGACAGGACTACTACTTTAGTACAAATGGAATTATTATGATAAAAATATAAAATTACAAATTAAGACGTTCAACGTAAACGATGTTTTCGACGTTGTTGTCCTTGACTTGGGAGTTGGCGCCAACGCTGCCTGGCCATGTACCAAACAAGCTCGAATACCATTCCTATTTCGGGGAGAGAAAGGCACCAACTTACATCCCACACTAACTCAATATTCTAGATAACGTTTACTTTCTTGTAAATAAAGTATTGCAGTATGTCTAGGTACAGTTTAAAAGACTATTGATATAAATTGATTAGAAAACATTAGGGATTAGCAAAGGTTGCATACCGAAATTGTCTTGTTGTAAGGATTATTCATTGCATCTTTAATTTCTTTCGTAATTGAGACTATTACCAGTTTATTCATGATTACTACTCCAAGTGTGTCAATAATTTTAAATTGGGAACAACCAAATAAATAACACATCAAGACAAACTTTATATTATTATTTGATCGCTATCGTGCAAAAGCAATTCGTAATTTATGATCAAAACTCACAAATCACACTGAATGGGCCCACAATCGACTGACTGATTGCATAGTTATTTAAATTGCACTTTACGCTTGTCAGATACTGTTAACAAAACATTTTTTTATCTCTTCTTAAGATTTTTGTTGATAAATCAATAACCGGTAGTTCAGATATTCAAAAGCTTGTTATTATTCAGTTTGAAGCAATCGCTTCATCTATTTCGTAAAGATCACGACAAGTTACAGGTAGCCAAACATTTTCGGTAGTCTTGTTCCGTGGCGTAACAATATGAGAAGACTGTTTAGTTTATTATCCTTTTAAAACTATGTTACGTTGTCAATTATGGTCGAACGGTAAATTCAAGTCAATGACCATGTGACATGACATGCGCTTCAAATACCGTAACGGCCGTCTTAATAGAGTCACGCTAACAACTATGAATTTAGGACACTTACTTTTGATACAAGTATTACCATTAGAGGCACGTAGGTAATATATAATCGTATCCCACTTCCTACAAATATACTGATGTTACAGTGATAATTTGGTACAATTTCATGAAAATTGCAAAAATGGGTTAACATTTTTGGCACAGAACGCAGAAAATAATATGATGTTGTTTTCAAAAGTAAATGTAGGCATTAGGCAGTAGGTTCGATTTAAAGTGTTTAGAAACAGGTTGATAAATCACACTTTTATAGATTACCTTAAGTTAATAATTTCATACACCCGACATCCATGAGCGTGAAAATATAGAAAATGTTGTACAAAAGACTACTTTTGTGATATATCATTGTCTTTATTATATCACTGAGTGACACATATACTAACCGTATTACCTTTATTTAATTTCCTGATGTCAAGGTTTGTTCCTTGTTACTTATAATAAGTTGGCGCTGCATTCAGCATGATTTTATCACGGCCATTGCGTGCCCCTTGTGTTTCGATTGCGCGATACCAGTTCTGCGTTTCGTGACAATTCGTAATTAATCCATGCTCTCTAAATACCATCGTTTAGTTTATAAGCTTGTCACTTGAGTCACCAGGAGATATCTTACCATCTATACTAATGTTATAAATGTGCGTGTGAAAACGTGAAATGGGTGTAAAAGTTGGGATTTTTTGTTTGGACAACTATGTACAATTAAAGCATAGATATACCTATTTAGCTATTTGAATCCTGACAGGAAAACTCTAGTGGCATTTCTATCAAATAATCACGTGAATGAAGCTGCGATCAAAACCTATCGTTAAATATCGCGACCTGAATAGATTTCGTAGAACATGTAGTTCAACAAAAAAAGATCTCGAGTACTATTGAATTGGTGTTGAAGGATCTACACGTTCACTTTATACTTATACACACGATTATAGCACGTATTGTATGAACGATATTAGTTGGAATAGAAAATTCGTGATGTGGGTGTATCACTGAGTTGATTGTGGTGTATAAATAGTCGTTCGGAATACCGACTGGAGCCGGCGTGGACAACAGATTCCGTATACGAGACGCGTTCCATATGGATGAGCTTGTAAAGGGTCTGTATCGTGTGTATTACCATCAAACTCATTGAAAGGGAAACTGCACAGACACAGTTAATTAATCTTTTGTATAAATCTGCACTTTGTTATTCTTAATATTCTTCGGCCTTCGTTAAATTATAATTATGTTCTGTAATTGCGTTTTGTGGTAACAAAATCATCGTAGCGTGTTATTAAACACTGAGTTAACTAAAATATTACATTCAGAGTAATCTAACGGTGGAAACTTATTAAAATTTAAATAGCTTTTAGGTAGTGGTATCATTTATCATTTCTCTTTGTTATTTTATGAAATTTATAATTTGGTAAGAAATTAAATTAATGTTACATTATGATTTTTTATCTAATATGGCCGTTAAAGTTATTTCACCATCAATTTCAGCTATGGCGACTTCACTTAATTGAAGGGTTTACTTAATAAACTCGGTAATTTTTATTCACATACAGACACAATTCTTTGACCACTAGTTTATATCCAGATGTTACAGCGTTAAAAATTCGAAGATAAACTATAAACCTGAATTCATGTCCCAGATAGTGTGGTTATAGTTAAAGTTGTAGTAGTTACATTGTAGTGTAAAGTACTGAAGCATGCTAATAACCATCCCTAGAGTGATATATCTCAGGATCCCAGACGTCTTATCTCGCTCCCGGTTCCTTCGCCGGCAATGGCGCATAGCGTCGTTAGCTTACGCCTAGTCGTGTGAACGGACTCATGAAGCAATTTGCACGCTGCATACAACGTGCCAACTTAATATGCGTGCGAGAACGCAATGTGCACGATTATTTTGGGACATAGCATGCATGAAGACTAGAAAGCTCGTTTACCGCAAAATTGCACAATACTTCACCTATACTTATAACTTATGTCGGGGATATCTTTGATTTTGACAGAAAAACATTCAAATTCTTTGTTATTTTTATAAGCCTGTATGCTACGAGGTCGAGTTTCCCAAGCAAAAATCTATCTAAGTGAAACTTTATCGAGACTTGACAGTAACTTCTGTAGTAACATCTATACAAATCTGGCGATGTTCACAATCACATTTACAATATTGGTATAGACACTAATAATACGTTACAAAGCAATATCATTGGTATCCCGAGGCGCGGCTATCCGATAAAATAAATTCCAGAGAAGCTAAAATAAGATCCCGTTCTCGCAAGAATTTCAGATTCAATACTTTACAGGGAATGCCGAATCGATTTCAATGTTTGCAAACGTGATGAAAGCAAACATTTGAAGGAACCCTTTTAAAATTCTGTTGTTTTTACTGAACCAAAATAGAATCTACAATATTTTAGGTAGGTATAAACGACATCCCGCTGAGTGACTCATTAAGGTTTAAGATCTGCTTTAGATTCTTAATGCCTAAGTTACAAAACAGTTATTTTGCACACTAAACAAATTAGTGATGATAAATAGCCGTCCAACGATAAGCAGAGCTGACCCTCGTCTAATACAGAGATGAAGACCCCAAATCAAAAGAGGTTTTATGGTAACGTAAGAACGCAATATAATTAATTACATTTAACTGGTTAAAATACAATACAAACACTAGTGATGTAAGGAAATACGGACGATGATATGAAAACAGTCATTATTATTGATTTACATGACTCAAATATCCCGGAACTCTTACGTTAAACCACTTTAACACCTACAAGTATGTGAGTTTCATAACACTTAATTGTATCTTACATCCACAATCTATTTCACGGTAGCTATTTACGATATTGCTCGCTACAAATATAATCCGTGCTACCAAAAAAAGATAAAAGAAAACCTAAACAAGTTCAGTAACAATCGATAAATCAGTCAGGATCGACGTTCAATAAAACAGTTTAAAAATTTATGTTATTACAATATAACGCTTTGGGCTTTTCTTGAAACAAGGATGTAAATTGTGCTATAAAAGAAATAAGCCTTGGAGTCGATATTGTTTTTTTTTTCAGAGAACTAAATAGATATTAAAAACTAGCTGGAATTACAGGGTTTTGTTTACAATACCTACATATAACAAGAAAACTATGTTATAAAACCCTGCTTTGTCACGAAGATATTGTGTGTTGTAAGTTTGCATTGACATGACCAATGTCGGAAATGATATGGTGGAGTGGGCAGAGTTCTTTACCTCTAAGATAGCCTCAGTTCTCAGTAAGACTTAGCCTTAGGTTGTCAGAAAGCTTATCCGATCGTAGGCGTGATGTTGTGTCTTGTAAGCCGTTCCGATTATAATTATCTCGATTGGCTAGCGATGAGATGCGGTCAACGCCTACAAATTCTGCGAACATCGAGTTGAACAAGTTTTGTAGGAACCAAACTGGCTGCAAAACCATAAATTCAATTACAGGCTTTACGAGCACTAACGGACCAACACGATCGTATGCAGTATGCGCTGTTGGTGATAAATAGGGATATCGGGTTTCCAAGGGACAAGTACAAGAGTTATTAAGCGATTTTACATTTATAATTGGGTTGTAAGACCATATTACAATAAAATTATAAACTTAACCTAAACAAAATAATGTTAAAACTCATTATTTTATTTAGATTTGTAATTAAGTTTGTTTGTAATTATATTTTCAAACAAAAATAAAAAATACTATATTTTTTACTATACATTATTCGTAATACATACTACATTTATGAACTCTCTAAAAAAGAACCGTTTCTTGTTCGGCGGTCTTATTTCTAACTAGGTGACCCGCGCAACTTCGTCTGCGTCACAGAGGGATACAACATAACCTATAACCTTCCCCGATAAATGGACTTTCCAACAACGAAAGAATTTCTGAAATCGGACTAGTAGTAGTTCCTGAGATTAGCGCGTTCAAACAAACAAACTCTTCAGCTTTATAATATTATTAAGTATAGATGATATTAAAAAATGCAAATTAGTTACAGTCTCTACTTGTCCTCTTAGCATTTACTTTAAGATGATCCTACTTGGAACTTGTTCGTTGGCCGGAGTCGGTTTTTGCTCAGGACGTGGGCGAGAACCGGACCTGTATTCTTATTGTTTGTTTTGTTCACTGCCTTTTATAAATTGGTAGCAATCAAGTTTCATAATGGCGAAAGTATCGTTTAGAAATGTGGCAATATAGTTAATGATTCTATTACCACGTAGGTAAACATGTTCCTCATACCAAATAGTTGCTTCAATTATGTAAATGTTATGTTGAATTTCTGAACGTAATTTTCTTACTTATAATAATATATGGCTCACACACATAATCTCCTTACTCATACACACGTCACACACATACCTGTGTACATCATAATAATATGGATGATTAAACAGGAATGTTGTAGTCAGTTGTCATGCAATTATCAAGATCGGCATTAATATAATTATAAGCAATAATTTCTCATACTATTTTCTCATGTTCAATAGACATGTAAGGGTAGCATTTTATTAGATACCTAAACTTTTTTTCTGACCAATGTTAAATTTTACATGATAGTCTCTTGAAACAAACAATGGATAAACTAAATTATTCTAATCTAATAATACAAAATTTCATAAAATCTATCACCTATCAAAAGTAACATCATTATGAAACTGTTTCAACCTTTACCTACAGTTTACATTTGATCCACCCACACTGTAACACCTACCATGATTATTTAATAAGAGAAATCAAAGTTATTCAGCTTCCATACTTGTCATCCGATTTCTATTTTATTGGAATCATTTATATTCTATTGGCTGTTTGCGTACGCGTTGAATGAAAGAAAATATTTGGTGTATTCGAGTGATATTTTATATTTATTTGATCGATAAATTCGTGAATAGTATATAGATGTAAGAATCTTTATACGTATAACCTTGACTGATTGTGCTTTGTTTTAATAATCACTCATCTTTTTTTTTCAAATGTATTTAAAGTTGCTACTTACATTATAATGTCAGCTTAGTCTTAATTATGTTTGAAAGATGTATTTTATCTAGTTGACAGAGTGGTCATAAAACGGTATCTTACTACGAAGGTCGTCGAACGTCCTTTATCGTACACTTATCTGAAGGAAACATAATTGGTCACTTGTTTTAAAAAGTTAAGTTAGGTATAATTATTTTTAAGGTTCCAAAGTTAAAACGAAGAACCCTCTAGTTTGTAAGAGGCGATGAAAGTATTTTTCTTCGCGTTTCTATCGAGTGAGATACTTTTAGAAGTCTTTAAAGTGGTCTTTATATTATATCCATATTTCGATACAGTGCGTTTCGTGTAGTACGATGCGTACTTACCTACTTTTTTAATGGAAGCTATAGAGCTTACGTGGATAGTTGAATGAGGACTTACCTGAAAAATAAACAAATTATTAGATAAAGAAATTATTTTTCACACACAGGCTTTAGGAAGATTGACAATAAGATTAACTCTATTTACTAACTTAATGTAAGTGCAAATAAAATTAAAATGTATATCTAAATTTTGAAAAATTAAATGCACTATATTATTTACTATTCCTGATTATTGTCAGTATTAACGTTCAAAATATAATAGTGTATGTGATGCATTATGACCATTGAGGAAAATGTTTTATTTACAAGTACAAAATACCTAATCTAAGTTCTGATACAGTAATAATTGCACGTCAATTTGTTGCTCCCGAGTTTCTGCGCTCAATACGTATTTCCTGTTTACAGTTCATATACCTACAAATACAAAACCTATATAACTGGCCTTCGGTTCAAATGGTTTGTACTTTGTAGCATTTCGTAAATTCAGAGAGAACTCAACTATAGAGAATTGCATTTTACAATAGAAATTGACTTTCTCGGGTGGTGTAAAGACAACTTAATAAAATATTAACTACTGTAGTGGAAATCATTATATTATTTAATAAGCCAGAGCCTAAAATTATTTAAATCTTAATAGACGCCATTAATCAACAATTGCATAAGAACGAAAGTTGTAACAGTTATGTAATATATCAATTTGTCTAATACTAAACGTGTTAATTGTTAATTCGTCGTGATGTCAATACGATCAATGTATGAACCATTCTTGTTTCCGTTGTTAGGTAATACATAATATCTGCCTCTTCAGGGATTACGTCACATCCGACGAAGACTAATTAGCATTTTATAATAATGGTTTTGTGATCTTGGATCGTAATCAACTTTGGATTTACGTATGTTCTTAGATTGTGTCTTTCGATAAGAAATTAGAGTTGAATTGTTAATTCGAAAGTAAATGTAAATTATAATGAAGTAATAGTAAGGGACTGATAAGCTATTTCTAAAATAAGTACCTATAAAAGATTTAAATCTTTTAATTATTTACAAACTCACTAAAATATTAACAGATTTAAACTAGGGTAAATTATCCAGTAGTCTTTTCATTTTGCAATTTTTTTCCTTTTCAGAAAATAACCTATATGTACAGGTAATTTTTTCTAACTTCTATCTTTGAAAGTAAACAAATCTATATTCTGTCTGCTTTTATCGTTTGCTATTACTCACGATCACTAGGAATGCCAGCAACACTAATGTGGCATCAAATATTCACAGTTCACGAAAGAAATATTGGGAAACCACGTTGAAAAATTAGTGCTTCGAAAAAGCAACGTTATTACTATGTATATCTAAAGTAAACTCCTTGTTGAATTACCTAGTACAGAAGAAATTTACAAAAAAAATAATACTCTTGACAAAAATTAACACTACTCATTAAGAACTTTCTGAATTCAAACAGTTAAACTTATTAACGCTCATTGTAGAGAAAACTCACCAGCTAAATGAACAAAACTTCAAAGTAAATAAACTTCTGGGAATAGATTTATTAAGTTTAATTAAAACTCACAGCAGAACACAATTTAAAAGGAAAATTACAGGAATCAAGTCACAACCGCGGGTCGGATTAGAACTGAAATGAAAACTGCCAACCGTATCCTTCCTCGGGAAAACTACTGACTTTGAAGGACACAATCCTTTATGTTTTAGTTGCTCACCTCGCTATTACGCAGGAACATTACATGATACACAATTTTGACCTCAATTTAGTTTGTTTTAAGGCTGATATTTCTTTAAAAGACGCGAGTAAGGTAAGAAAAACGACTGAATGCTTGGCATCAGAGCGTAAACTATAGAAAGATGCACTTAGCCTAGAGGACTGAAGACTTCTTACGTCTTCAAGTGACCGTGTAAATAAAAATGAAAACTGCTGTGGTTTGCTTTTATCACAAGAGGTTAAAGTTTAGTATTGTGAGGTATTTTGATTTTCCTTTGTTTTATAAATGGATTTCTTATAAAACAATTATAAATGTTCATGCTGTTATCATTTTGTACAATAATAATTACTTATACAGCCCGTAATATACGTCAGTAAATCAATTCATATCTGTTAGCAACAATAAATTATCTATTAAGATATTTAATTTGTTGTATTCTTTCACAACATTTTAGTAAAACTTTCACGTAAACCAAAGTAAGAACTTCAGAGATCAAAGACGGCCGTAAAATCGTATTTTATATCCGCCAGGAATTGATTCTAAATCCTTCTCCGGAGTTCGTGATCCGCAGATTTTTATTTAATCCCGTTGGCTCACTTGAGTATTTGTGTTCATAACAAAGAAGAATTAAGACGATATGAAATGATAAGACGGTACATGTGGGTATAGTAAGTAGATGCATCAACAGTCGTCATTGATGCCAACAGAGGCGTCTCTGCACAGTCGTCGCCAGTCTGCATCCGGACAAACACAATATGTAGATATTGACTCGAGCAGAATACAGATAAAGTCTTCATTGAGACGATTGTAAAATTAATTTGAATTAAACTTGTTGATGACAGTAAAACTTAATTGTAGAAAGAAAGAGGGAAGACCAAAATAACATTACCAATGACTGTTTACTATACATATACTAGTACCTATACGTTTATTTAGTTGACATATTTTTAATTAAAACAAAACAGACAGTATTATTGCATTCTTATAAACTTATTAAAACTAACATTTAGCATTAATTTAGTTGCATAATTTGAATGATAAGTAACTACATTTACAACGAGATTAGATTGCGAGATCCTTTCTTTGTCTGCTAAATGTCTGGCGAACATCGACTCGTATTGCCTATGGGTTTTATCGAGAACAATACGTGTCACTCCAAATGCTAGACAATACAACATTGTTCAACCCACATTGCCACTTCTTGCACGCATTGATCTATGTACGATTAAGCAAACCTCAGGAAAACCTAAAGATCAATGTTGTAACGACATCGCGTGAATAATGTTTTTACGCACACCACCATTTTGTGTGTATGTTTACATAAATCTTTCTTTGACTTTGTTTTATATTTGTTTAACGTTGAAAAAATGCGGGATGCCCTCATTTTGTCCTATGCTAATATTGTCTGAGGTTTATTTACAAAAAAATGGGGACACAAACGATACTTTCGCTGATGTCGCGACCGTGTCACTTCTAGCGTAATGTAAGCAAGATGGTGAGTACTTTCGTCTGTGGGTGTCACCGGCCATTGTGTTGGCGAAAGCTAAATGAGAACGGGCATTGCGTACAGAATCACCGGAATATTTCACTTCAGTATTTTACGGGTAATCTTCTACAATTTTTGCAATAAACACAAATTGAAGTGTGATTCACAACATTTTTGTACACGCTATGACTACTGTTGTAAGAACGTTTATGGTTATAACGGTTGTGTAACTAAAAACATTTAATGAAACACAAGGTATAAACAAATAAAAAATGTTTAAATAGACTAACGTAGCTTTCCCTATCAATTTACTGAGAAGGCGGTTCAAGGTACAGTTAGTTACGTCAGCGCTTAGATGAGTTTCTGTCGATTTTTGCAAATAGAAAAACTCGTTTAAGCGGCCTACAATGTCTATTAGAAACCCATGATTCAACAATGCCGAAAGGTTTCGCTTTTCTGTTCTTTTTACACCTCTTAAAACATTTTAGGTAACTTTATTACATCTATATTTTACGTTTCAACATGTTGATTTTATGGCGTGCTATCGAAATGACAGATTGCGTACACATCAATATCACTTATAGAAAGCTGTAATAGATTATATTTTATCTCCACACGTCATGTCACTAGTTCTAAGAGGAACTTATCACCTGTCTTGCCATATGTTGCTTTGAGACACGTCGACAAGCTCTCTCTCCACAACGAGTTTCGTAGAACGATCTGTTGACAGTCCCGTCGAAGATCAAGGAAACGACCACTTAAAATGACAAGAGTATCAAATTGACAGCTGGATTTTCGTGTGTTGCTATTAATAACAAGGTCTCATAACCTTGGCACTCGTCGGCTCTAATAATAAGCGTTGGCGCTACGCTGCAATATACTGGAGGCACTAAGCCAATGATTTTGTTTGTACGAACTCCTAAATTATATACTAACGTTTGTAACGCATAATTTTGTTTCGGTTAAAACTCAAGAGTCTAAATACAATTTCTTATTCATACTTAAGATATGCACAGGTTGCACACATCTAAGACAATTAGGTAACTAGAAATTGTTGTCGCTGCTGAGATTTTCGACTTTTAATAAATACTTGTAAATCTAAATCGAGAATGATCTTTAAATTCAATATTTTAGCTTTCTACCGGTCTTCGTCTTCTAACTTGGTCTTTGACTTTACCTCCTCAAGCTTGAGTATACCTACCTCGTAAACAAAAAACATCGATTAAAATCAAGTTCTGCAAACTTCTATGTTCATAGTAAAATTAACTTTAAAATGTATCGCTTGAAGTTGAAGCCATAAAAACTACAGTTCAGCTCGTTTGGCTTACGGCCTAAAAAACTCGGAAACGAAGCGCTCATGGCCGCGTAGTTTTTGTTCTATGTTTTATATGTAGCTTGGGGACTATAAATCAGATAGCTTTTATGTATGTCAATAACCACAATATACAATTTACTAATCACGTGTCCGAGTATAAATCAATAGAGGCTCTTTTTGATTCCCCGACAAAAAACTTTGGCGAACTACTTAATACTATCTATCTTTACGGCTAAACTTCATATCCATCATAGTTCAATACCACCTTCTTTAGTGTTAAACTTCCGTCCTTTTGATGCAATATGCAAATATTATAATTATTAGGTCTTTTTAATACCATAATATTGAATATATCAATGTTGAATTTCTAGTGTTTGAGGATTAGCTATCACAAGCCGTAGTTACCCAATACCTAACTGCCCAAAAGGTTTAGGTTTAGGTTTAGGTATTTTATAACTTGGTACAGTCGTACCGTTGGTCAAAATCAAAACGAATTTGCATAACTCCGGATAAACATCAAGATAAGTCACGAATCACGATATTGATTTCACGGTCCCTTTTGTCTCATAAAATTAAGTGTAATTGAATACATTTTATTTTATTCTTTGTTCCATTATTTATACCTTGTTTATATAGGTATGATACAATAATATTTAAAAAACTGTAAATTTCGTTTATAGACAGTCCACTGGTCATTCTTTTGATAACTGTTTCCAAATATTAAACAAACAAGGAAAGAATCCAAAATTCTTAAAACACTTGGCAGGAACGATTTCTCTAAACAGTTATTAACAAGAAATTACTGATAACTCTACCAAGTAAATCTTTTGAATCATTTTATCAGGGGTGTGTATTTTATTTTAATGAAACAATATGGAGTTGCGACTTGTACCTAAATTAAAATTGCAACTGGAGCATGAACACTTTCAGTCTGCATTTTCAACCACAATTAAAAATTGCTTCATATGCAAACCGATACTTGAGTATAAAATTGAAATAGAATTCATTCGAATGCAAATTTTGCTTTATACGTGTAATAAATTGTGAAGTCGCTTATATAACCGGCAGTTCGGAAATAAATCAAATATAAACGTGTCACATCCTCTGTGAAAGTGTTATAATATCGCAAAATTAAATGTGTATTTCAAAAAACTTTCTATGAAAACTCATAAGTCATTTTGATTTCTTTGTGATGTCGTCGATAAGTGCAATTGAGCAATTGATGTTAGTGATTGTGCCTGCTGGAGTGGATGTTACATGCGGGTAAAATAAACATCCGACATGGTTTTGTAAACTTTCATTTTCTTTTTTTGCACATTAAGGAAATTGTGTAATGTTTAAAACGTAAGCACACGTTCAATTTACGACACAAAAAGCGTTCTTACGTTTTAAATAACACCACTTTTTGTCACCTTTTTCCAAGCATTTTTTTAAGGGAATTGTGTAGAAATCTTTTAGTGGACTCTTATGACAATATTGCTAACATATTGGTCATTGTATATTCTACATAAGTTGTGAAATAGTGCCTATACTTTTAGTTGTTTTATAAACAATTTCACAACAGTGATTATATCTTGTTTCCGAGTTTCCATAATTTACAAAGCAAGAAAGTGCAGAATAGCCGCCATTGTGATGGATTCACTCACATCAATCTTTTCAGCGATGTTGTAACTGACAGCGTGTTAATTCTCAAATTTATCTTACAATTCAGTTGTGTAAACTTTTAAGCTGCAGTTCACTTGAAATACAACAACCATAATGTGAGAAAAAGTATTTTATATTGGAGTTGAACAGTTTCTTAAATTTAGACATCGTATTATCTTAAATTGAATGAATTAATTAATTTATTCCTATACACATTCTATCTAGTAGATAGTGAGTCTATATTTATTTCTCCATGTAACTATATTTCTTTAATTTAAAATTAAAAAAAACTAATTACAAACTACATAGTTGCACAGTTTTACATGGAAATTCGACTTAAACAATTAAAACAGATAAATTTAATAAGAATCAAAATAAATAATCCGACAAAGAAGTGCTTTTCCATTCAAAGAGATTTTACCTACAGTAAATAACTTATTATACTTAAATACATACTCTTATTAACAACTCATACTTTAAACATTGTAAAGTAGTAAATACATGCATATAAAATGCAATGAAACGTTAGAAAGTCTTGAGTTCAGATAGGTTAGTCCGCGTGAGAGTCTGTTAATGAAATTTTAATAACTGAATGTATTTTAATGAACATATTATATTGTTTATTATAGTATGCTGAATATCGATTAACGCAAATTATAATACAATGCATATTAAACTATAGAGATTGCTGAATAATAAAAAATAAAAAAAAATGTTTAATTTTTTTTTAATTAGTTGTTAATATCGGATTATGCTGAGAATTAATCCATGATGTAGTTTAAATGATATTGTAAAAATATTTGTATCATACTAATAATCTAACACCATGTAGGTACCATCAATTCAGTTCTATTTACGATGAATATATAGGTACGTTTGGAACTTTTGCTTCATTAGTAAAAGACTACAAATAAGATAAGTTCCAAATGATTTAACACACAGAATTTGAATAAATCTAACAAAGAATCACATTTAGATATACACGTAAACAATTACAACAATAGCGAAATAACGTTAATTAGTTCTGTTGGAAATGTTTAATTAAGACTTAGTACGAGCCGGTAATTACTCATCTCTGTGAGTAACAAGAACAATGGGGTTTTATCTTTCACGTTTCTTGAAGCCTGTGACTTACATGTACTGCAACTCGAGCCAACAAATACACAGGTTTTAAACAAAAGACATGAAATCTAGGTCCCTTGTTGTATATGAAAATATTTTAAACAGAAGGAAGTTTTACTTAAATGTATTTGTGTTTTTGTTGCAGATGGCGCAGGACCGGTCGATGTGGCGAGGTTTGGGGGAGGCCTATGTCCAGCAGTGGACGTCTATAGGCTGATGATGATGATGATGATGATGATTTGTGTTTTTTACTTAAATGTAAAATGTACTTAAATGTGATAAAAATCTAAGGTACCCCGGAGGTGCAAGGTGTTCTCGGAGAGTTATGACATGTCCCTCTTTAAACGAGGTTTAAGAAACGTCCTGTACCCATATAGAAAACGGTCGGTCATTGCCCTGGCATTGCAGAGGTTCATGAGCGACGGTGACCGCTTACCATCAGTAACCGTGGGTCTTAGGCTCGTTTATCTATCTTGCAATAAATAAAAAAAGACAATCTTTACAAAATCTAGAATGAAATCAACTTTTACTTAACGAAATAATTTGATACGTATGTTATAGTTGGAAAAAATACATTTTATAGGATCATTATATAGGATGATAACATTGATAAAATGAGTAGGTATATTTTAGTCAAAAAATAATGTAGATTTAACCCAAAACCTTTATCAGTAAAAGATTGCATGAAGATTAACCAAGGGCTAGGAGTGCTTTATCTCTCATTAGAATCGAGATAAGAGTATCTTAAAAGGGTTTTAGTTCTGTAGATAATTAGCCATGACCTAGTTCTAATGTGGATTGAGGCCAATCAGACTATAACTCACGAGTTCCCGAACATTTTCAAACATCTTTAAATAAGCGAAAGCGAAGTATTTTGTTAATTTTAAGCTTAATAATGAAATTATCAATTTCTTTACCTATCATCTTAAGAGATGTACCTAACAGGATTGTAGCAACAACATATAATTATATATCTACCTAATTATTATTATCTGCGTAATGTAAAGTGCAATGATCTGTATGTACCTACGGTATAGAAAGTATACGCTCACATTCGGAAAATATTGATTTTAATTACAGTCTATTAATTAACTTTATGAGTAATTAACGTGAGCTTCGCCTAATAACTGTGTTTTTATATTTCGAATAATTGATTAAAGTGTCTCTAGGAAACGATGAATAGTCAATAGGTGTGACATTAAAATTAAATAAATAAAAGGTATTGTCTGGAACAGAGTTTTACGACATCCGGTAATATTAATTTCGGTCAGACCTAACATTACATAGGTCCATAAGTGACGGTGATCGTCACTAACCACTCCCTCTTAAATTGGTAGGTAAGTAAAATGCTTTATTCTATAACTCTATATTAAGGCCTTCATCAAAATAAACTCACTGATCTCATAACATGATTCACCAAGCCATGTGTTACAGAACATCAGATCAGATACATTCATAAATGGTGCGATGTCACTTTTTATAAGGACGCCCATAATATAGTTATAATCATGTTTACTTGTGTGGTAAACAAAATATTCATCGATTCTGAAATTGGTAAATACCAAGCAGTTTTATTTGTACCTACTGTGTCCACAGATTACAAAAATAAAGTAAAATAAAATCCCTATTTTATGTTTGACTGCGTTCGTTCTTCTCTGTGTAAATAAGTAAGAAAATATGTTTCTTAATCTGTGGTGTAAATGAACCTTTTGTCATTTTTATTACCCTCCCAATGTACGTATAAAATATCACCAAACTACCATAGTTTGTTTCCATCGCGTCGATCACACTCATCTGGATATGTAAGGCTATTGTAAAGTCGCTTACCATACGGAATTCTTATCTATTAAATCTAAAAATCGCTAAATTACCTACACAATTATATTATGAAGGTTAATACCGTATAACCGTGTTCTCTCTTCCAACATTTGGCACGTGTGTTGAAAGTCACAAAGGCCAGGTGCACATCACCTTTGTACCGACGTTACATCTTTATTTGCATTCAAACCGTGATATGATACTTGTTTATTTATAGTCGAGTCCTTTTACCTTTGCGAAATAGGGATTACCGTGTGTACATAACTTGAAACCTCTACAGCATCCGTTTATGGTATCGATGAGTAATTGGTAGCTGGTACGGGAATGGAATTTTAAATGTGTTTAATGCTTAGTTTAATCAGATGAGATTGCATAGTTGATCAGCACTGCAGTAGATCAAAACAATCAGATATTCATAAATCTGAGTACTTATAAGCTGAGTATTATAGTTACCTTGGCTGACTTTATTACCTTGGCTGTTCACATGTTTATCAAAAACAAAAAACCCTTACCTATAAATGCTTAAAATATATTCATAATTAATGCTTCAATTATCTATAATACAGATTGCCTAATACAGCATGCTTTTCTTGTTCAAATAAGACAGTTATTTAGGTGTAAGAATGCCTAGCATTTCTTCAAGATAAGGCACTTTACCACCATTGATAATGCTTATCTTTTCTGTCTTGATACGTTTGCCAAATCAACGCACTTTTATTTTCAGAGAGCACGTATATTTAAAAACTAAAGCAGTTTTATATATAAAATTATATTTGTATAAGTAGACGTAATGTATATTTCTGCTAGCTATTTAGCATTTACACATTAACAATAATGTTAAGAGAAAAATCGAATGCAATAAATATTCTCGAACGAGTGCATATTTTGGCTTTTCAAAAGATCTGTTGAAAATTTAACACACGATATCGGTATTTATCACGCCATATGTCTGTTTTCTATCATTACTGGCAGACAGAATCGAATTCTTTCAGCGTATTTTTAGACTATCGTTCGCCTACTTCGGTTCAAACAAGCTTATTCATTTATCATTTTTTTCACACTTCGTATTTATGTAATACAGGGTGTGGTTAAATATTCACATCTCGTTTAGATGTTTCGTTAAATTATTTTGCTTAAAATATGCTCGTAAGGTATACGAGAATAATGATCAATCACAAATATAAGTTAATCATTTAAATTTACAATGATCGTCATATAGTCTTAGATTACATAAATCTGCTTTTCCGAATGTCAAAGCTAGGAAAATTAAATCAAACGAAAACTAAATTGATCTATGACGTCGTCACCGTGATGAGTGTCCCAGGAGCCTTTCAAAGAGACATCAAAGCCTCACCCACACAAGATCCGCAAACGAGTCTCTGTTACAAGTAAAACCAATAAAACGTATAAGTTATTGCCATCTTCGTATAGACTCTAGAATGTCGACGGGGAAACGTCCGAATATCGAACGGGCTGTAAAACTGTGGTAAAACTGCAAGGAAAAGTTGGCCAACCGCCAATGTGAACGATGCGATTTATTGTTTGAAGAAAGGAAACTCTTATTTCTTATTCAAGTGAACAGCATGATGTGCATTGAAAGCGACAACGCTGCTGAATAATGAACAATTACTTCGTGTGGTTGCACGATAGAATGCACGAATGACCGTCTTCTTACTGAAGTTGAAATATGCATTCAATTTGAATTATATTCTCTAGATAAGAATCAGACATCTCAGTATGATATTTTGAGAAACATGTCATCATTATTTCATTAATGATATACTTACATTGGAGATTAAATAAAATATTATCAACTTCTAGTGTGTGTAAGTCTGAAAGTTCATTATTTTACAAAAATGTTACCTTATTCACATTTTAATTGTTAAAAATCTGCTTATCCTTAAATATCAATCTTAAAACTTGAAGTTAAAATCAAAAACATAGTAAATTGACTTTCAATATTAAGATTGCCACAGCAGATGTTTGTACCAAACAGTTGTACTGAGGATCGTGTTTATTTCAAAAATGTTTGAGCACCTGCTAATTACAATTCCAAGTCCATTTTACATGTTGTTTGTGTAACGAGTCATTTCAAAATAAATATACAGTTATGAACCTTGCGATCTTGAAAATAACTTTTAACCTTCAGTCTCTTGTTTATTTTAAATTTTAACAGCGGTAGTAAAAGCAGTTTTTCAAAAAGTATTTTATTTTTGATAGGTGTATCTGTATTTCTGTATGAAAGCTTTAATACATTTAATTATAGCTTTAAAAACTAAATAAACCTTCGCAAACTACGTATCAAAAATATTAATGAATCTAGAGCAGACAAGCTGAAAATTTTAAATTAACACTTTGATGACTAGATATTTTTAGACGAAATAGCGCTTGCTACAAAAACTGTGTTCTAATTACACAGGGTTTACTTACGTTGGTACAAAAAATTCAATATTGAAACTAATGTGTCATTACTCAGGCATTCTACGGGAAGGGGAGCGAAATTAAAATTGACGTCGAAGGCACGTTCAACCCTCGCCCCCGCAAGCCCGTATCCAACTCTCATCGCTGAAGGGCTCTCCACTGGACTAGTTTAAATGTTTTAATCGGATTACTGTCACGAACTTTGTATATGTATGGTTTATACTTTAATTTTCTATGTTAAAAGGTCGGCTTAAACCCCTACCTACTTACGCATATTAATAAAAGTACAGTCAGACTTACCTATAGTCCCTAGCAGAAAGAAATAGCTAGAGGCACAGTGGAAAATTACACCAGGCTGTTTGATAATTTGGATAACTTCAACTTTTTTTTTTTTAATTGCGTTATAGATAAACGAGCCTACGGTCCACCTGATGGTAAGCGGTCACCGTCGCTCATGAACCTCTGCAATGCCAGGGCAATGAGGCAACTTTTACTAACATGTAAATGTACTAAATTGCAATGTGAAGGGATAGTTCTACTTGTAGTATTTGAATTTCTTATAGATAAATAGATTTTATTATTCAAAGTGTATCTCTAAAACTATCTCCCCTCCTTCTCGATTACGAGAAGAAAACTAATAAAACTTTTCCATTCTCTGTCCCCCAATACAGTAATTTGAGGGTTCCCTTTTTCCAAGAACAGTTTCACTATTGTAAGTATAGAGATATTACACCCTTATTAGATAGTTGTGTTCCTATTTCAAGGAAAAACGTAGCTGAAATATGAAAATTTCAATAAAAATTAATGAATGCAACTTGATCAATTCCATAAAACATTTAATAATCTAAAAAAAATATTCTATTTATTTGAAACATTATGTAGTATTTGCTGTCGACTAAATAAGAGTTCAAATTACCTGATAGTTACACAATCTAAGAAAAAATAGAAGCACCTATCCAATTACGAAAACTTTTTATACAATGTCATTCGTAATTCAATATTAGAAACAGTAGCAAAAAATAAACAAACTAGAATTATTTTAAGTGCTGCTACTTAAGCACTTGAAAAAAATAAAAAGCGTAAAGTAGATATTCAACTTAAGCTGTCGTGACTTCATTAAATATGTTTCTTGTAATAAGATTATCGTGATATTTTTTGGACAAGGACCACCTGACTTGTGAAACAAAAAATATTAAACCCATCAGGTTATTTATTTCATATGAGCTGGAATAAGATTTAAGTAGATCTGTACAGTAAACTACCTGAATCACGTGCATTGCTGTTTTTGGAGACATCCATCAACTCCATACACATATTTTTGATCAAAGACCACAAGAAAACCCCATATCGCCAATCAATCAATTTTCTCAAATCTACGTATAGAATTGCCATATCATATCTGTTTTCGATCGTATAGATACAGAATCAGTATTTATGTCACCGCAGAGGGTAATATTTACGCCCCTTGTGAGTAAGCCTATGGCCCACCCCGCCCAAAGCCCGCAGCGGTTAATCTTCCGCCCGTAATACAATTTTCCCAGGAAAGCACGCACTGGCTGATTCATCCACTAAGGAAGTGTATGTATAATAAATGTAGGCTTTTTAGTGGTATATATTATTAAAGTTAAGTACGTGTTCAGTATACCAATCAATATTTCGGTAATCGATTTGATCGCTTGAATATAATTAGACAATTTTTAATGTTTAAAAAAACTCGATAGATAATTTTGTATTTGGTGCTACATTAGGTTGTAGACATGTGATATGAACTCAGTCTTAAACTATATTTAACTAAACAAAAGCAGCGGAAACAATACAAAATAAATAAAAGTATAAGTCTGTACTAGCTTGTCGGCTCTTCCTGCGAAATAATAATGCCTTCCAGACATGAAATTGATAAATCGACTTCAGGATAATAAATGGAAGCGTACACTTTGTGCCTAGATTGTTCGCCAATTTATTTATTCAGGTGACCTACACCCGTAGGTAGGTTAGGTACCCCAAAAGAATAAAACTACGGAAAATTATAAATGTTATTCTTTAGTTAACAAATTTAAACATATTTATGCAGTTTTCCGATGTTTCGATCCAATCGAATGTCCCTTAGTTGTGTTGTATTTTAAATCCACTCTTATTTTTTTCCAAACAACAATTATAATTTAAACAAGGCTGATGAGGTTTTGAGCTTATATGGAGTATCGAACTTGTACACAAAATAATTCAATCTCCTTGCCTTGAACAAGATTGTAACGAAACATTACAAAAGTAGTTTAAGCGATAAAATATGGTCACGGTCACCTTCAATGGCGTTTAAATATTCGGAGTTCAGACCATCGAGTACCACTTTTCATCTATAAGTTTTTGTTCTTGATATGGTTACAGCGAAGGGGCGGTTCTGGCACTTAAAAGATGTGTAAATGCTTGGTCTTTGACAGGGGAGGTGTTGAAGTGAAGGGTCATTATGTATATGCAGAATTGATAGACGTGTCTTGTCATATGAGTGATGGGGTTTCATTCGCAAGCCAACTGAGTATTACGAGTTTTTTTTGTAAATTTCATCTCATGCCAATTTTAATTAAGTAAAATCTCGTGAGATAGTTACCATTTGTAATATTATCAAAGCAATAGTGATAAATAATAATGTGATTTGATTACTCATACTAGGAATTGCTAAAATAGGTACCTCGCCTGAATAGGAACGCTTAATCGATCGTGATTTGAATACTTAAAAGACCACTTAAAATTTCTTCGTTATTTATTTAGTTGAGGATAAGACTTGATGCAAAGCGCTTTTTAGTTTGTTATTTTAGGATATTATAGCTTTATTAAAATTTAGTTATTTTTGGCAAACCGGCAGATGTTTCAAATTAAAGTATCACCTGGATTTTACACACCTTGTGCAATCTGAATTCATCTTAATACTTTACCTTTTTTGGGCAATTTAAAAACTTTACGATAATCCAATCTCCGCGATTCAAGGTAAAACAAAAGGTTTTCAATGTTTCTTAAATATTATAAACTTGATGCTAAAAATAGTGTCACTATAAAATTAATTGAAGTTTTGCTAAATATTACGTCACGCGATGAAGTCTTACATTACCGTCGCATGCGGGTGACTTAACTTAATCGGTCCGAAAACAAAGAGAAAATTTGCAATAAAAATTGTGTGTAGGTCTGTTTTTCAAAAAAGCAAGTCTTTAAATTTGTGTACCCATTTTGATGCTTTCAGTAATTACTGTCATGACAGAATACAATTCAACATAATATACTGTGTCACAGCTATGTTTTAAAAAAATGAAACAGAAGCATAGTTAGAGCCCTCGGTATCGAAAACGATAACCTCATATTATAAAACCCTTCGTTGTTCGTGAACTTGCCGTCCGCACTTCACCTTTCATTTAACTCAAGTACAATATCCGGTCTCGTCATCAGTTTAAAGATTAATCTTCTCTGACTCACATACTCTTGCAGTTGAAACTTGAAAGAAGTATTCTGCTTTTGATCTCAGATTGACATTCATGTTACACCAAAAATCCTGTGTAATCTACTAAGAGCTGATATTTTTTTACATAGGAAAGTTTGATTTAATGAACTCGATAACATAATAATAGACCAACTACCGTAGGTACTAATACTTGAAAGCTTCAAGTGCGGAAAAGTTAATGAACTCATCAAATCAATCAACAACTTGGAAGTGCATGCTTACTCACACTTGAATTCTAACTAACGTATTAAACACTTCTGAGTTGCTCACCTCTGGTGAGTAAGTAGAAAGAATTAGAATACCGCTTTCCCTTACACATTTCGGTTCTAACCATTCATCAAAATAAGATAAAATCAACGACTTCACATACTGTATGCAGGCAGAACCGATCGACGCCTACATGTGTTCATAATTTGTATTATAACTGGCACACACAAGTTTACCATTTATTTGACACACCATAGGAAGTATGCGCAAATATTTGAGACAAATTAGTTTCTAGTAATGTTCACAACTTTCTAATCGTAAGAAGTTGGCATTATAAGAAGTGTTATTCCGAATTCTTGTGTTCAGGAGTCACGTGTAGATGTTAAAACTGAGAGGGTGGATAGAAAATCGATTCAGTAAGGAATCGTTTCCCTTCACGTTGCGGTGCACGTCGCGTCGTCGAGGGAATGTAGACAGTGCGATGTTTTTTTTGTGTATACTTTAGTTGAGTGCACGTGGGTCCAAATCGATATCATAGCTTTCTTCGAGATTAAACACAACTAGAGATCGAAGCGACTTGTTATGATATTCGGAGTTAAGATAGATTGGAAATTTCAAAAGGAACCCACATGCATAATTAAATTATTAATAAAAGTTATTAGAAATCTACAACAAAGCTAGAGTCTATTAATATATCCAATCAATTCTAAACTTATGAGTGTTATTAATCCAATCAACTATGTAATAAAGAAACAGTCAACGAGCTAACTAGAAATTTGCGTGTTTCAGGTTTCATGACACGCTAACAATGGGGAGTTTACAACGAACGTAACACAGAGTATCACTTTAAATTATTTTCATAACTTTTCCGAAGAGTATGAAGACTTAATAATATCGTTAGCGGTAACAATACACCATAATATTTAAACAGAGTTTATAGCCTCGTTACTCGAACAATAGGTGGTTGTTGAACGCACCATAAAAAACATCGTCATGGTACCTACAGTAATTATAAGATAAGTAAAGCTACCATTGTTGAAACTATGTCTGAATTGGTAGTCATTTGTAGTTATTGTTTTAAATGTTACAATTTAAACATGCGTTTTTTTGTTCTTTAAATATTGCACATTAAACCCTTTGGAAAATAGCAGTGTCTCACAAGAAAATAGTGTGTTTGGTTAATTTAATTTGAAGTGATTAAATACAATTTATTTTCTGGAAATAAGAATCAAAGATGTAAATTTGAAATATTTTGTATTTAAGTACTATAAAGAACTAACAAACCAAACATGATGTGGCTAATAAAACTGTAGACACTTAAATTTACCATACACAATTTAAACGCTACGCTTCATCTAATGCAAACAAACATAAAGAGCAACCAATCATTGCATGTCGAGAGTCCATTATTATGACCCCAAATAAAAATTTAACTTCCCCGATCAGTAACCCCGTGACGATTCAACCATCATCCACATGGAACACCATATGGGAGATGCATATTTATTATTTTATGTTTATTATCGTGATGAAACCGCGCCTGGCCTCGAATGTCACAATTGCACCAATGAGAAGACAGACAGACAACTCATCGTAATTTAAAGCCATTAGACGAAGTTTGAATTGCACTACGCAACTGCAACCGTCGATTTTTAAAAGAAAATCTTTTACTCTCCTTAAAAGTTTAACATACGAGTAGACAATAGTATTAATATTATGTTATATTTATCAATTTGTAATAACGGTTACTCAAGAAATGCCTTTATGTTTTGTAATCATATTTAATATTCAGTAAATAAGCACGCATTTATAACCAAATATGTATATTCGGAATGATGTGATAAAAGCTTAACATTATTTTACATTTATAAATATAAAAAGCCATGCGACCTTTAAAACTGCATGATTCAATTTTATTATCAAAATACAAGTGTACAATTCCTTATCGTTGAATTACCAAAATTTGGACTAATCCAGTTATCCAATTTAATCATTACGAGTTGTTTTTGCATACAATTGTGACACAGGATTCAAATTTGGGATGAATTGTACTCAATCAAAATATCGTGGATTTCGTTAAGGATTTTGCGAACGTTACCTAAATAGGTAATCCAAGTAACTTTAACTCCGTATAAAAAACCTTTCTAATCTAACTTGCTCGTAACACAATTTGGCACGTCTTCCCTTCGCAACCCCGACCTTTAGTTTCTTTTATGAGACGTCTAATTTCATTATGTAAAGGTTTCTAAAGCCGTAGCTTGCTGACTTAGGTAAATGTAAATATACTTAACAGCATTCCACAGCATTCATTTGTTTTTTAAACTGACATTAATTGGTGCGGCCGACGTTTCCGTTTCAATGTACTGGGCGAAGTAGCCAAGCATAGTACATTATTAATTACTAGATGACCCGCGCAACTTCGTCTGCGTTACAAAGGGGTTCAAAAATTGTAGCCTATATAGGCACGCGCCGCCCGGCGCAAACAACTACGACCCTGCATTTTAAATTTGTAATATCTTCGGTAATATTCACTTAAATTACATGCTGTAAAAAGCATATTGATCTAAAATAAATGCACAATTTATTTAAGGTACTTAATTGGATAAGGATTAATGCTGTATTGTTTAAAATCACTTCGTAAATAACCATTTTTTAGTAAAGAATAAAAATGGTTATGCTGGGTTATCCCTAAGAGATAGACATATACCATCGCGGACTTTTTTGTTGAACTTTTTAAGGTGAACAATACTGTAGTACATTATTTTGGTCTATCTCGTAGGGTTCAGCTAGCGTTTGCAATATAAGCGCAAAAAAACGTGCTTATTTACGACATCACATTAGAAACCTTCAAATTTATCAGTGTTTCTCTACTATATTATGCATTTATTATACATACAAACCTTCCTTAAGAATCACTCTATCTATTAAAAAAAACCGCATCAAAATCCGTTGCGTAGTTTTAAAGATCTAAGCATACATACAGACATACAGCGAAAGCGACTTTGTTTTATACTATGTATTGATTCTTAATCATTCGAAGGTTTGCCTAGACATAGCAAATCATGTTTTCTAACAGAATAAAGCTCTTTCATACTTTGTAATGGGTCATTTCCTCCAACATGGCTAGATGTCTCTTGCCCAAACGGAGACGAGAACCGTAGACTTGTATTGTAGAAGTGCCCAAATCTTAAGTCTTACGACAAATACAATTCGTGTGAAACATTAGTAATTGTGGCTGCGTAATAGTCGTGCGGTCATTTAGTATAGGTACTTTAGAGAACCTATTAGTCGAATACAGAGTTGTGAGTCATATACATGAAATACCTTTGAAATAGCAAAACTCGTAGATTCTTTATTTAAGATTAGAACTAGGATTATCCTATAAAATAATATTTTACTTTTATAAAATAATATTTTATAAAAGATTGTATAATGCATATGGTTCAAATAAGTAGTAAAAACAGGTGTAGGTATTTTTGGCATTAAATATCTGATATCGGCTCGCTTATCACCTAAAGATACATCAGGTGAAAATTGTTACATAAATGTCAACAAAAGATAAAATAATGAGAATAATGCAGGTATTTTAGATTTGCGATTTTCCTTCTCGTGATCTACCCACACAATTTCCTTGACCAATAAACAGGCTATTCTTATTAAAATAATTATTTTAATTAACTTTATGAGTAAGTAAATAATTACCATTCGGGCGAAAATCTGTCAATGCCTTGATCCGCATATTCTTTTCTCAATGTATCCTTTTTGGAGTGTTCGAACAGGGTGAACTAACGAGTATTAGACACCTTCATCACTTAACACTTTGGCACATCGAGGGTAAACACACCTCACATTTCGCGTCTCTAATCGATATTAATATAAATAAAGTCAGAAAGGATACAAGTTACTAAGAAAATATTAACAACCACTTTTCACATTGTTTTTGCTCGCGACAAAACACAAGTAAAGACACTGAAACAAACAATAAAACTATATTATAATATTACACGGTTCCAGCCGCGAGCCGCTTGATTTGACAGCTGCGAGCGCGCTATCCCGAATTCCCGATTCAAATATTGGATAGTACGAGTGAATGAGCACGGGGTGCGCGAGCGAGATAGCTAGTCAAGTGAATTTAGTCGCGTAACGAGGGGACGTCTCGGGAACGGTCGGGATACAAAATAGCGCGAGATTTGATTGACGTATACTGCGACCGATGCGTTGAATAATTTTGATCCTTGAAATAACAGGAGGAAAATTGCAAAGTAGGTTTTTTGTGTACTCATTATTTTTTTCGAGAACAATGATGATTAATGTAATGAATACTTATGATAAAGCCCGTATTAATCTAGTGATAAAATTGCACAATTTGTCAATCCAAGCGATACGTATCAATGTATATTGCGAAAACCCTTGTAATATTATAAATTATTGTAAAAATATACAGACGCTGTTAATCGGATCACGACTACACCACCGCCGTATAAACGTCAAACGCGCAGGCGCAACGCCTGTTACTGACGTACGCATGCGCGCGAACTTCACAGCACTTCACACCAATCTACAATGTCATTCTTCAAAATTATAGGCGCCTAAACAAACTCTCACAAAAACAAAAGCAGAAAACTTATAAACATAGTTTTCGAAACCACAAATAAAAAGAATGGCTATTTAAGTATTTTCTCGTTAAAGCTTTCTACAGTGTTTCTTGTGAAGTTATAGGCCTTAGTAGAAAATAACTATAACTTTTTCTTTTTCTTCTATGTACTTATTTAGTAAAATGATTGTCATTTTTTTAAAAAAGGGAATTACATCGAGCTATTACTTATGATATCGATGTCAAACATTGCTTCCGTTGCACCCAGTAAGGTTACAGTAGTCATACAGTAACATTCAGCCAACACTTGGGCAAAATGTAACGGTACGTTTGCCAAATCAGTCATAATAATGCGGACTTGAGTGAATGACCTCACTGAGATACGAATGTTGATACCCCAATCTTGGCTTTAATGTTCATACATACGTCACTATCTTAACGTTCACATTCAGGTTCGTGAGTGCTGAAAATGAGGCTGAACAATTTACATGATAAATTGAAAGTCATTCAGCCGCCTACAGAGAGAGTCATGTTGATATCGCGTGTCGTCAGAAACTAGGAAATATAATACTATGGTAATCGAATGTTCGACTTGCTTGATGATCCAGTGGACTACAGGAAATTTAATAGCTTAACATAAAAATGGTTTACAGTAATTTCAAATAAGATCATTAACTTAGAGTATTAATTAAGTTAATAGTCAAAGATAATACTGAAATTGATAAAATAACTACTATTTATTATGTATCACATTTATTACATCGTTATTAATAATTATCAATCAATTGAAATTATAAAACAAAGGTTCTGATTTGTCAGAAAGGTATATCTTGAATTAAAAATGGAAATCATAAAATATCTTAGCCTTTTCTTATCATCTCAGTGCACAATATAATAGTTATTTTATGTGTTACGTTATTTATTTTAAGTTAGGTAATACAAGAGAAAACTTACTTTGAAGGTTATTTCATGTGAAACGTTAATTGTTTACTTTTGCTTGTTAATATTTAAAATAGGTATTGTGAAATCGATGTCTCAACTGATTTCGTCCCCAATATCCAAGCACTTTTTGCGTCATCAATGTCAGCCTTTAGACAAGAAGTCACTGATAAGAAGATGGCTCTCATTGAAATCTTTGGTAAATGACTTGCTCTACAGCGTTTGGACGTTCTCGAATAGGAATATGGGTCTCCTGAAAACATTTGCTGACTCGCTTTAAAGTTTTTGCGATTACAAGCCGACAAAGCGACCTAAATCTTGTGAGACCAAGATTAAAGATTAGAGAGTCTCAATAGATTTTCTTGCTCTATGTTTTAAGACATAAAGATAATTATATCCAGTTTATTTGGATATCTATAAATCTCATTGACTGAGGGTTAGTTAAATTGGTAACTAAACAGATTATATAAACAAGTATTTAGTGATATACAATTTGAATTCTCGTATCTTTATTTTATCCTAGATTGAAAATATATACTTAAATGTTCTATGAATCTCGAGAAAAGCCCATTATATTATTCATTTATATTACAAAACCTAATGCAGGTATAAAGTGTGTAAGTGCATAGTCTACATCGTAATCTAGACCGACAACGTGTAGGTGTCTACTGTCTTGTAAACGTCATAAAGCGGATCATTCCACGGCTCTGACTGTAGATAATAAATAGATTTCGTTACAAAATACACGTAATTACAGGTGTCTCATATGTTTCTCACCCACGTTTATTTATGGGTGGACCAGTCTTATAATCAATATTAATTATTTGAATTTTGAAATAAGAACATGTGCCACTAAAAATAATTGAAAGTTTTATTAGTATCCAAAGAATATAAAATAAATTGATAAACAAGCATAACAGTGAGAAATAGGAAATAGATATAAATAATAATAGTTTACCAAGGGTTTATAATAATACTATGCTGGAAAAGTACTGGATTAACATAGAGCCAGTACAGACTGTCTTACTACGCATATGCTAACAAAAAGTGTATCTACGTTTATGCAGAGGCATCTGTCCTTATTAATCTTTATGACTTCATTTAAACTAATCCATGTGACTCATGACAACCATAATATATCTCATACCCAACCCATTTATTTTTTCGGTTTCTTTTTTTTGTTCTATGGTTCGTTTGTTAGAGACAATATAAAAATATTTTGACTAAAAAGAATTCAATATAATAAACCGACTTATCATAATAATATTATAAAGGCGAAAGTTTGTAAGTATGGATGTATGGATGTATGTTTGTTACTCTTTCACGTATAAACTACTGAATGGATTTGAATGAAACTATATTACCACAATATAGCTTATACATCAGAATAACACATAGGCTACAATTTTTGATAAAACAGGACGAACCTGAAGTCCACACGAACGAAGTCGCGCGCAAAAGCTAGTCTTGAATAAAGGTTTAAAAATATTGAATATCCATGGGGACACTACCTCTTTCACGATTATACACACTACCCTAAGTTAACCTTTGGTTGTTCGCTATTCGGTTCAATGCCTACGATCGTTTGAAAGGTTTGTTAAACCTTTCCACCCAATTTCAGGACGGTAGAAATAATCCATTCGGTAATTTTATCAAAGGTTCTATGTATTTCAAAATTATATATTTATTAGTTAAGTTTTCGATCCAAATACCTGTTTTTAAGGTATTGTATGAGCGACAACAGTTAACGATATTAAAATTATGTTTACCTGTAGGTACAGCAATATCAAAAACAATTATTCAGTCTTTTGCCAATAAGTATTTTATAAGGTGAACCTTTTAACTGAGCTTTCAATCCGGAACTATAAAAGATTAATAAAAATAATCAAATAATGCACGCTGTATTACTCTTCACCATTCTGGAAGTAAAGATAATCAACTACTTCAAATTTGTTTATTCCTCATCGTTTTGAGTTCGGTGTTAATTTTTACGTTTGTTTCGGTACCACAAAAAATATTCCTACTAATATCAAATCAAATCATCAAATCAAAAAACATTTATTCTGAGCACATAAATAAATACTTATATCTGGAACTTAAACTTAATACAAAAAATGCCCAGAAACGGCATGCAACGGCAGAACAGAAGAATACGAAAGTAACTCTGTCTGTTTGCCTGTTACGGGATAGCAGACAGACAGACAGAGTTACTGCTTAAACCTCTCAACCGATTTTAGTGACCCTGAGAAAGAATATAGTTTACCTTTTAATTGTAAGTGACGCAGACGAAATTGCGCGGACCCGCTAATAATTAATATGTATAAGTGAATTTTAATTCAAGCTAGCGCCATCTACCGTCCCGATGTTGGTATTATTTTTCTCAGAGAAACATAATCGGCGTCGGCGCGCGTCGGTTGTTCACTGTTTACATTGTGCATTGAACACCGAATTTAGTGACGGAGTATAGATGTCGCTGTTTTCAACTTTTCATTGTTTCAACTAATTCATCTATTATTAATACCGCGGCAATGAATTACATCACTGTTCATTGCTATAATCGAGAGCGTCTGATTCCTGATTGCACTACAATAGATATTTTTTTGCCGAAAATTTGAGGTTTTCTATTTAGTATAAAAACTAAAATGGTTTTTTAATTGAATATCAGTTCCTGGTAGATCGGTAAGAGAAAAATATGTTAAATAAATTACAGAACTCTACGTGATTGATTAGCGTTTTCCAATTATGAATATTAGTAATCAAATTAATTAAGACTTTAAAAGTGAACATTTCTTGTAGAATATTGGAAGATAAATATTTTCCCATCATCGCAATAGTTTTTGAATTAATCTAATTGGCATTAGTAAAGTGCATGCTGGATACTATTTAAATAAACAAGTTTTGATTGTTAATAAATCGGTCAATCTCCTATTATGATAACGATATTAATGAATATTTGCATTGTGTACCTACCTATATTACTTTAACAATATCGGTAATTTAGCAGTAGGTATTTTTAATACGAACCTTTTTCTCTATGTCGTTTGCTCGGTTCTTTACGACTTCTCACATGTGTGTTCAACTGCTCAATCTGCTTTATATCCTGAGCCCGGTCATTTCTGGCAAATTCTAATATTTTTCCTACAATACACAGCACTATCGCAATCATATTCACTATTTAACTGCCAAAAATCTCAGATTTATCTATATCTCGTTTCCGATTTTATCTGAACGACACAATTTCTTTCTTTTTCTGCTTTTGATCACTAATCTTAAACTTTGTCTATTCAAATTAAAATACACCACACGTGCAATAGTATCATCAATAGTTTTAATACACATAGCCTTTGTGTCTCGCTGTATGGCGTGATGCACTTTTTGTGTCAGTTTTTTCGTGTAGGAGTCTTATTGTTATTGTATCGCGTAGGATGGATGTACACAGAGGTTATCCGAGCACTAGTATGTTACGATACAAACAAATGACTGATCAGACGCATCACGACACCGCGGGAGCCTTGAAGTGATTTCTAAATAAGGCTAAAAATATACACGACACACATGTAATCATTGTATAACATTACGTAACTGCACTCGACATTGTCGCTATTAATATTAATAAAACTCCAATCACAAAAACTGTAAAAACTTGAAACTCACTATTATGTTTCACTATTTCTAGCAAGCAAAGGAAATAATAGTATTATTAAAATAACTCTGAACAATAACTGATGCTAGTAACAATGCACTCCTATCAAGGGCCCTTTGTGGACTATTATGAATGCGTCCTGTGCATTTAATATGACGTAGCGGTGTATTCCTAATCAGTATGACATGAACAAGTCAGTCACTTTCTAATCTCGAGTTTATATTAATTGGAAAACGCTTTAGACTTCTCAAATATAGTAACCAATGAAGGATACTTGATTTTTAGTCGTAAGTATAATTCTAAACTACCTATCTATTAGGAGCAATGCCAACCATTTATTTAAGTCAATTAGGCCAAGCTACTCATCAAAAACAACATAGTTCGAAATAAATACTTTGTTGAGTTAAATTAAAGTAGGTATTAATACTAACCCAAACACTTGTAGAAATACCAAAGGAAACAGAGGTCGTGGATTTTAAGCAATAAAATCAATAATATCTATAGTTATTCTTCAGAAATGTCGAAATTATATTCATCTTCTTCAGTTAGTCATACCTAGTATGCAATGCTATTCAGTACTGAAGGTCTGTATATTTTAAATGATACCTACTCAAATGCAATTGCAATTCATGATTATGACACACTAAAGTCATTAAAATAAAATTATATGATCTAACTGAAAGATCCTTTACTCATATTTGCGCTTACAAATAATGTTAGGTGAATCTACTATGATATACTTATTCAAAATAAGTGCCGTAAAACTAATTATGTCTAATTACTATTCTCTTAAAACGTGTGTTAGAGTAAGCAGGTTACAATATACCTATCGTATTTAGTTATACTAATTCTACAATACATTTAAATTTTAAATTAAAACGTAGATTATGAGTATGAATGAATATATTTTACGTTACCATTTAAACAGTTTTAAAGTCATTTTTAATTCAGTTCACGCAGTCATTTAATGTGACGTAGCGGAAGTTTGCTATCGTGACTTCCGTACCTGAACTGTTTGCGTAATTTTAATGAATATTTCTTTAAAACAAAACATTCATAAATTGTATTTAGTGAAGTAATTTATCAAGATTATTTTACGCGGAAGTTTCACAATTTAGTTTGAAAGCAAAATTACATCTATCATGGTGTGTAGAGCTAAGTACTTAGTACAATAAAATAAATCGCTATAGTATTACTTGAACTCATTTAAAACGAATATTGTTTTATATGTTCAACACGAAAAAACATAGGAAATATTACAATCAATAACTTGTTCTAGATCCAAATACTAGACGACAACGTGTTTTATAATCTCAACTTTACCTTCCCATAATACTTATCTTGAAGACTAAGACACATGTAAACTCTTTTACTAAAACTCCATACAATTTTACAACAAATATAACCTGTATGAT
This sequence comes from Trilocha varians, assembly GCA_030269945.2. Lineage (NCBI taxonomy): Eukaryota > Metazoa > Arthropoda > Insecta > Lepidoptera > Bombycidae > Trilocha > Trilocha varians. The sequence goes on from AP028259.1 coordinate 6,071,819, forward strand.
TCATCATTTTCGGATCTAAATATACATAAAGTAGGTCTATATCTAAATAAAAATAACTTAAGAAAGGTAAACGGAAACTTACCCAACATTCTGTTAATGTCCCCTTTTTCAGTCATGGTCGTCGTCGATGTTTTTCATGGCTTATATCTGTAACAAAAGTGTAACCTAAATCAATGAAATCCAACCCTATACTACTAATACTCGAATCAATGAAACAAGACTTTCTGTCATTATTAATAAGGTAGTTTTTAGAAAGGATTGAGTGATGTTAGTATTTGTAAATGTTGAATTAGCACAAATACCTTAATATCGAACTGGCTTTCCCTTTAAGAAGTAACACTGTAATTAACGATCACACACATTCAACTTTATGACATAACACAAACTAACAGCCTTACACTAAAACTTCATGTATTTACGCACAATTTATACATTTTTAATGTAAAATATAATGTAAAAATATATAATATAACAAGAGTAAAATTTTTATAGTGCTTATTGCGACAGGGTTGTTCGACTGAGGGCTGGAAAGCGAGCCTTGCGGAAATGCACGAGTCTAACCGAAGTTTCCCGAGTGCAGAAAATACACAGGGCCGCACTTAGAAGATACAATAATAATACCCTATTTTATTTTTTTTACTTAGTACCACGACATTTCGAAGACAATCTTTTGTATTACAAAATGGCACTGTCGCCGGTTTCAGTTAATCTATTACATTTTCTTACTAAATAATATTAATAGCATTTGAAACAAATTTTATCAAACTTATTCAGAATTTTATTCTTTACATATTGTGTTGGAAGAGCTGACATCATTATACTTTGGTTAAACACTACCAATGTTTCATAATTCAGACAGAAGTTTGCATTTTGTAAATAATATTCTTTCATGGTTTTGGTGATACAATTTAGTACCAGAAATACAAGAACCATTATGCACTGAATACAATCCTGTCTATTGAGGCAATACCACCCCGCGCGAGGTCGTCGCCGTTTCGCCATTTTCGCGCAGGCGCCTCACCATCCACGACAAGGTAATGACTACAATGATGTGTTACCTATTTCACTACTTGTCACTACTACCTTTTATTCAAAGTCCCGCCGTTTCACTAGCAAACGCACATAACGTAAGTTTAGATCGATTTTGATTTTAAAGAAAGAATCTCTTTATGCTGCGTGCGCAGACGTGACGTTTTGTGCCACACGTTGATAGTGCAGTAAACGGCGATCAATACCATGACGTCACTTCATTCAGAGTCTGCCTACCCTGGTTGTAGTGCATCATCGGTGCTTTAAACTTTCTAATAAACGAAGTAATGTAACTCAATTGTAATCTCGTAGCAATTAATAAAAGAAGTTAATTGTTACTCTGAAATGATATCTTCCATAACAGTGGAAAAGTAATTTAAATTGGTATGCGGTAGCACCAAAAATGTTTTTCACTAAAGTATACGTTCAAAGAACCACTTTTCTACTTTAACAAATATCTTCGGATTTAATTATATAATAATGTAAATTAAATAATAATGTATTATAATTTAACATTCATATTACAACAATATCGATATCACGATACACGTGCCTAATTACATTCTAATTGAAATTTCTTGGTTTTTAATATTAATATAGTGTAAATTATACTATTTATAATATTAATTTATACTTATTTTTAACACATCAAATACAAATTAAAATAAATTTTATTTGACCACAGAAAATAAATATTCTCATACATATGCAGTAACGAAGTATGTAATAAATCACGTGACGTTTTAGTGATTCGAAATAATTATTAATAGTGATACTGTGAAACGGGAAACCAAAATTAAATAATAAAGTTCCTAATTGGTCCAATGCATTTAACTTAATTTAAATCTGAAATATGCGCACAGACACGTGACGATTATGAAACAGAATTATTATTTGCATTGTTATTATAACTCATACCCATCTCGAATCAAAATCATGAACATCAGAATGAAGTTAATTGAAAGTATGCCGAGTGCGCATAACTACACGAAATTCTAGCATTATAATATTATTCAATATGAAATTTTGTTTCCTTTGAGTTTCCTCATGATAAGACCTTGTCTTTTATCTTAACAATATACATTTTCACGATCACGAGTACCTATTATTACTCATCTCTTGAAATTATCGACCTTTGTTTTTCAGTTTCATTTTTTGATAAGATCTGACCTTATTTTTTGTTTGGATAGAAGTAGGAAACTATTTGTCCTACTATTATTTTTTTAATAGCCTGAGTCTATGGAGATTTCTACATAATTGAATAGTTTGAAATATTTATTTCTTAGATACCAATCAATTTTATGAGTTCTATGATAATATGTTCTTAATAATAATATACAAAATAATATCTCTTTTGAGCCCTGACCACTGATGGCTTGGGTCGTAGACCTCGTCTTCAGTGGGCCTCTGTTTTTTTTATATTGTATTTTTAAATTTTATTCCTTTGTTTATTTTTTTAAAAATATAATGTAAAAAATAAGTGTAAATAAATAAATACAGATATACAAAATAATAAATTAAGATTAGTAACGGCTAAATTAAATGTAAATTTAGATTTCTAAATTGTATTATACACCTATTTATTTGTCAGAAAATATATTTTTCCATCGTTTGCACAGATGAGTACTGGAATATTGATAATAGGTACATAATATGTAATGACTCACACGTTGTTTGCTTCTTACATTTCATCAAAACAATTTGGGGCACGTGTAAGAATTTTAAACATTTTTCATTCATAATACGATGCTCACAACCATTTTGTTTTTACGAAACGACCTAATTTAGTTCTTTTTTCTAAACAAACTTTAAAATTACGGTTATACACCGGTACCAAGAGGTTTGGTATTGTTACAATAAGTAATTTATTTACTTTTATTATTCCAACTTTCGTCGTATTTACGAGATAAAAACGATCTATTTTTCTGGTAGTAGTAAGCAAGTATAATATTTTAAGTCGACAGATAACAAATCTTATTTTAAATATAAAAAATCTAATATCTGTATCAAATCTTTCTAATATTATTCGTTGATATGTACAAGAAAAATGAGACGATTAGACATCAATTGGAATAAAATCAAGGCTGGAGTTCGCGCACCTTTACGTCGTCTTATGGATAATCTATACTTATAATAAAATCGTAGAGAGGTCAATTCTGTACATTGAAAATATCAAAAAAAAAACTAGCAGGGGGTGTTTGGTTATCGATTCTGATGCCAAAAATGCAATTAGAATTTTTTTTGTCTGTTTGTCTGTTTATCTGTTTGTCTGTTTGTCTGTTTGTCTGTATCTTTGTGCACGCTAATCTCCGAACCGGCTGAACCAATTTAGTTGGGTTTTTTTGTAATGTATTATGGCAAGTCTCACTTAACATTTAGTCGTTTTTTTATCAAAATCGGTTCAGTATTAAAAAAGTTATAAGCGAAATAACGTCGATGGGTATTACGTTTAATAGGCCAACATAAAGAGATCTCCAATTTATATGGTGAATCGTCGCAACTGGAGCTCTGTCTAAAGTGGCCGGCGGAACCAGTGATATTGAGTAATTCGTATTTCGACTGGAAAGAGTGCCGAGCGCGTAACGCGTCGCGCCGTCCCTACAAACCCCGTGCTGGGTTCTGGCCTCAGCCGGGGTTTGGACGATGAGTGTGAGCGGTCGGAGGTTTTAGTGCGGTTCAACTCCCACATATCCGGTGATTTCCTACAACTGAAAAAAAAAAGTTAGTCTTTATTACATAAAAGCTCGGCCATTGAAAGTCCCATCCAAATCGACGCAGCCAATCATGTTTAGGCTCTACTGAAGCGTCCTGATGAGATCTTTGTGTAGAGGATGATTGTCAAGGTCTGATGATGGAGCTGGAAGGTGACTATGGGAACTCCGTCATTAGGAAAGATAACCTCATCGTGTTTAGGCTCTAATGAAGCGTCTTGATGAGTTCTTTGCGTAGAGCATGGATGTCAAGGTCTGATGATGGAGCTGGAAGGTGGCTATGGGAACTCCGTCATTAAGCAAGATAACCTCATCGTGTTCAGGCTCCAATGAAGCGTCCTGATGAGATCTTTGCATAGAGGATGAATGTCAAGGTCTGATGATGGAGCTGGTAGGTAGCTATGGGAACTCCGTCATTAAGCAACATAACCTCATCGTGTTCAGGCTCTAATGAAGCGTCCTGATGAGATCTTTGCATAGAGGATGAATGTCAAGGTCTGATGATGGAGCTGGTAGGTGGCTATGGGAACTCCGTCATTAAGCAAGATAACCTCATCGTGTTCAGGCTCTAATGATGCGTCCTGATGAGATCTTTGCGTAGAGGATGAATGTCAAGGTCTGATGATGGAGCTGGAAGGTGGCTATGGGAACTCCGTCATTAAGCAAGATAACCTCATCGTGTTCAGGCTCTAATGATGCGTCCTGATGAGATCTTTGCGTAGAGGATGAATGTCAAGGTCTGATGATGGAGCTGGTAGGTGGCTATGGGAACTCCGTCATTAAGCAAGATAACCTCATCGTGTTCAGGCTCTAATGAAGCGTCCTGATTAGATCTTTGCGTAGAGGATGAATGTCAAGGTCTGATGATGGAGCTGGAAGATGGCTATGGGAACTCTGTCAATAAGCAAGATAACCTCATCGCGTTTAGACTCTAATGAAGCGTCTTTATGAGTTCTTTGCGTAGAGGATGAATGTCAAGGTCTGATGATGGAGCTGGAAGGTGGCCACTGTCTGTCTGGCTAATCTCTGGAATGGCTAGACCGATTCGGACGGGCTGACTTTCAATGACTGATAGTTTATGTTATAAGAAGTAACTTAGGCTCTATTCATTTTATAAATTGTTGTTTTTTTTAAATTCTCGATGAAGTTCAAGGATGATATTTACAGCGAGAAAAAAATCGAATAGTTGACATTTAATTGAGATTGGCGCAGACGAAGTTGCGCGGGGCAGCTAGTTTTAATAATAAATTTTCTGATCTCGATCTCGCCATGCCAGTTGGCATATTTAGAAAGAAACTTATAGACATATTAAGACATTAAGAAGGAACATATAAATTATAATTAATCCGTCTGTTTACTTAAATTTAGTTATAAAATATCATCAACTGCCTTCCTATATTTTATATTCCTTATTTTTATTTTCACTTGTGCTATCGCTAGGCTACCGGTTTTTTTGACTTGATTTTTCATCTGCAGTTCGCTTCATTTATTTAATTTTATATTTCGTGGATAACGTTATGAGTTGTACATTTGAATTACTACTTAAGTTTCATACATTTGTATACATAGACTAAGCTTAGTTTATAAAATATATTGTACAACTGTTTGTTAATCCCAAATAATAAAAAAAAGAAAAAAAAAAAAAAAAAAAACATGTAAACACAGTACAGGACTAAGACAGACAATGCCCATAAGATTCGTATAATCTTGTCTGCGTCTCTATAAAAACTATATTTTACCCCTTTGGCCACATTTTACCTATTTGATCTTCTACTTTATAATGCACAGCTACTGCTGATATTATGATGAATTTACACACAATTGACACAAATAATAACAAGAACTTATTTCCTTGACAATTGTGATAACTTATGAATTTTAATACTTTAACCAGTAGTCCCTAAGATTAATGCGTTTTATAATACTACCTACTAAAGATAAGAGAAGCTTGAGATTCCACAGTTTATGTAGCTAATTACTGTTAACAATGTCTCTAATTAGCGAACAGTACTCGGACGGTGTACTGAGAAGCTTCAAGGCCGGAAACATGAGGATCGAACACCAAGATGATAGTACCTTTACGTAAAACTGGGAGTAGATAATATTTATATGTTAGTCATGTATTAGCTTTGGACTTATGAACGGAGAATTAAAAGATTGGACTTGCGGATCTTTCCATTTTTCGTTATGATGTCATCGACTTTAAAGCTTATTGCGTGATTTTTCATAATTCGTGGATAATGAAGTAAAGAATCCATAGATGAATTATATTTTAAATAAAAGAGATATTGACTAAATACCTATCCTATTATGTTGGTATTATATAAAATATAGTTAAACAAGATTTTTTTTAATGTCGCCATGTTCTTCAAAAGCGGCTGTCTACGTCTTATTTCTCAACAAATTATTCTATAACACCGACTTCTCTAGTATTTATCTGATAGTGAAATGAAAAACAATTACAAGCTAAATAAAGCAACATCAGTATCATTAAGTCGCGTCGGTTTTCCCTTATATGTAGTACTTGAATAGCCATTATTAAACAGGCGGTAGAAGGGTCTAAGTACGCATAATGTGTTGTCATAAATAGCAGAGCAATGATGTACCGAGTGAGGAGCCGACCAAGGCCGGCAACCTACCACATTAGGGATCTAACATCCACGCTCCATTCAATGTTAATGGCAGAACACGTCATATGAACCTCTTTGAATATAATTTATTTTATAATTTTTAATATAAGGAAGGAATAGAGAATTTTATTATGTTTGTGTTGTTAAATATTTAAAAAGAGTCAGGAAAAAATCGTTTGATATCAGTATTGTCTAAAGTAATAAATATTACCATGGCAACTAAGGAAGCTATTTTCGCGGGAAAATTAACGATTGATAGATATTTGTAAACAACTCTTATGTTCAAAGATAACATGTTTTATGAAAGTTTGAAAATCATATAAAATTATCTTTCGGACAGTGTCCTTAACGACGGGTCTGGTCTCCACTATTTTTGCAGCATATGATCGTAGCTGGTAACTAACTATCCAGTTGCACTATTAACTCGCCAAATTACAGTACAAAATAGTTATTTAAAAACAATGTATGTATAATAAAATAAATAAGACATTCAAATAAATTCGCAACAGTGGAACATAAGAATAATAATTAGGTTTAATTAATTTTAAGTAGAGTCAAATATATATTATATGAAAATTACCCACCAATAATATCTCAAGCTCGATGTTTTCGACGAAAATGCACTTTCAATTCACAACACTCCACTATTTCACTTGCATATAATCCAGTGTAAAGTTTTCCAGTCAAGTTATGTCTGTAACCGCGAATATTTGGAGCCGACTGACTGATTAAGGACGTTTTGTAAGACATTGAACGAAATAAACTTTCAAACGAAAATGTTTCGTAACAGCACTCACTTTAGAACACATTTTGCATGAACAACACATTTCCGCCTGAAACGTAGGTGACTCCGAACTTGTTTAACCGAAACAGATAGCATTAATTAAAGTTAACGAGAATTCGTTAATACGGCGATGCATACAATATTGAATTTCGATCTAGATGTATGTAGGTCCATTGTTACTTCTGTTGGGTATTTTTAAAACTTGGCGCCAATTTCGAAATAACTTCGTATTCATTAAATTCTTTTGTTTAGCCTTTTGTTTAATTTCCAAAACAAATCACGTCACTAATCCATTATTAATTTGTAATCCGATGCTAATTGAAGTATGATAACATGTTTTAATCTTCTGCTAATGTTATACCGCAATCACTTAGTATTTAATAACATTAACGTTAGTTATCAAAACAATTAAATACAACAATTACTTTTTTCAAAAAATAAAAAGAGCTCTAAAATAAAAAGTAAAAATGTTGAACTGTTAAATTAAGTATCTGTTTTAGACAAAACAAATATCTCAATTTTATCACAATTATTTTAGAAATATAACTTTATTTCGTCGTTATCGTACAAGAAGATGTACAACAGCCGAACAGTGAACCAATCTAAATTTTGTACTTGACACCAAAACAATCTCCAGTTCGATTCCCGGATTACCTAGAGCGTTAATTGCACACGTAATGAACACAACGTAACCGCGCGTGCCAAGCACCGAGCTAGATTCTCAACTGTTTTATTTTAAAGCTGGCTCAGTATGCTTCGGCCATGAAATTATTGCAGAGCTGTATCCAGTACATACTACAAAGCCCGATGAACATCGAACAATGTCGTTCATTGACTGGGAACCGAGATCTATCTCGTGCATTATTAATCACACAAGTTTTCTCAGACAAAAGACCGTGTAATTGATTTTCGCCGATTATAATTTAATGCTCAAGTTCACACGAGACTCATTTACGAAGGATTTGTTTCTCCTACATCTCAATGCAACGGTACATAAGCATGTCACGGCTCCCAATATCTATATTTAATTAGATCGCGTGCGTAAATGTCTCCGTCATTATTTAATACACAATAAATAAGGAGGTTTCCAACAAACATTGCGTATGTGATCTGTATCACGTAGAGCAAATTTAATGACTAAGGAAATGATATGAGTGGATTATAAACTCGTATATCGATCGACCGTAGTGATATTAAACGATACTACCCAATAAAACTAATAAGGTAACCCTTGCTCCTTCATTGATTTAATTATTAATCTCTAGAGATCATCATTTGATATAAACAAAGATAATCTTGCTCAAATGTAGATCAAAGTTGAATATAGGTCTGTTTTGTTACGAAAATATTTATTTGTCTATTTATTTATTCTTGTAATTATCTTCTTGTTACTACGTACAGAAATAGAACATGTAAAATGTTTTAGTGCATATTCAGACTACAATACGAGTTTAAATTAAGCGTGTGTTTTTATAAAAAGATAAAGGATACAAATAGTAGATAAATTATTATCTCACAATTATTTGGTCCTGTATCTACATAATTTATGTAACTGTTAGTGGATAATAGACCTTTGGACGAAATACTATAACTTTGGGACAAAGTCTGCGTTGTAAAACAAAGGATTATAATTAATTTCGATGTGTTTTAATTTTAAAAGTTACAGTTATTTGCATTTTTATTACGGAAATTTTGATTTATTGTCTTAGAGCAAATGTAACTTGTTATTACTAAATATCAATAACAATTGGTTACATGCAAATTTGCTAAAACATCTAAAGAAATAATAGTAAGCTTCATTTAATTAACCAATATATGATTCATAATCAATTTTAGGTCAAGTCAAATAAAAAAGATTAGCTATCGAATCTGTATAAATTGTACGGTAATGATACAGTCACCAAGTGCGTCGGCTCCAATTGGTGTAATCACACCAAATTACAGTATAACCGGGTCTCCCTTCCAGCCAGTAAGTACATAACGAACAAGTCCTAACTGTGTATTCAGTATAATGCATCGCTTCATAAAGTTATCACTCAATACTTGTAACCATTTTGCAAACAGTAATATTATCTTATCATCAATATTAGTGAACGTATCACGCACCAGGCAAGACGCCTCGATGGACACACTGTGATGTGAACTCTCGTATGTGATAAATACTGTGATATATTGATTTAACAACAAAGATGACTGAGAGCATGGCTGATATCCACGAGCTGGAGAAGCTGAGGTTTGTAAAGGATGTCTGTAAACTATTTGATTCCAATTGACAAAAAAAATATCATGATATTTTAATTACATTCCAAGTATGCAATTATCTCATCTCATAATTGTATGTTGTACGTCATTTATAGTAAAGCAACTATATTATCAGTTCAATATTTAGAATGACTGGAATTAATGGTCTGACTTAAGTAGAAAAGAAAATGTTGTCTGATAAAATGTTCAATGTGTATATTATAACTAACCCACTGCTAGCATGCAGATAATGTGTAAGATTGGAATAGTATCTTTTACTAATAAAAGATTAAGAAGACTATATTGTATTGTATTATATCAGTATAATAACTACATAATAATAGTTCAGTTAAAATGATAGTAACACTGTTCAGGCTTTAGTTTATAAATGAATAAAACTTACTCTAACAATGTGACAGCGTAGAAAAAATAAATCTCTTTGTATAAAAACCTACTATTTAGCAATTAATACCGAGGGACTTTTTACTTATATTGGCAAAAATGGAACATTGATCCAAGACAAACAATTATCTAGAAAACCCGAAAACATAGTTACATCTTCTTGGGAAATCTATCTTATTTAAAACAATATAATATAATGACGGTATATCCTTACAGTCCCAGTAGAACCCTGGGTGCTCCTAATAATTGCTGCCAAGAAAGAGCTCCTCACAAATGGAGACTGTTGTTAGAACCTGCACTGGTCGGATCCATGATGGCAATCAACCTAGGACAAACTTCACTGCAAAATTTTTACCTTCGGACAGCGTGCACTGTAGATTTAAATTATTCAGCAGATATTTGTGATAGAGGAGTCGGTGAAGAGTTCAGAAAGGCAGAGGTAAGTTTTATGTCTTACCTACGTGCATGATAATTTGACAATATTCGAATAGTGCAATACTTTAGAAGACCTTCATGTCTTAAGACTTTAATTCTATTCGCCCCATCACGCGTTGGAATATTTTCAATAAGATTGGGTGGGTGACTATCACAAATATTTATTAACCTTACTTTATAGTGTAAGTATCTAGTATTGCTAGAGAAAATTGCAAGTCAACCTGACATGCATGAACAGCCATTTCTTTAGTTATACATATCATTAAGTTAAAAGTGCAGAACACGGCTTTATATGATTGTGCTACAAGTTTATTTAATAGTAGAAAAATCCAAGATTATTTACTCAACTCCTACACTGGAGAGAATAATCTTCAAAGTTCTTGCTTGGTACTCGTCCAGGCCACTTGCGAGCTTTACACTCTTAAAACTTTTCCAATATATCACTAACATAGAGCCGTATATGCGATTATGATAAAGTATTGCTGCAAACTTTTAAAGCATATTAAATGTTTAAACTTTATATTCTTTTTAAATTCTAGGCTGCCAGTCAAGTAGTGGTATCAAGCATCAACATCAGTCGAAGTTTCATTGGATCTTTACTTGCCACTGTTATACTTCTCTTTGTGGGCCCATGGAGTGACTGCAGTGGGAGACGGAAGCCTTTACTCATCATGCCGTTAGTGGGAATGTGTGTGATGACGTCAGCTGTATTGATGATGTTGATATTCCCTGGAGCTTCGACTGTGATGGTTTTATATGCTGTACAAATACCAATATCGCTGGGTGGAAATTTTGGACTGTTGTTGGCAGCTGCTTTTAGTCATATAGGAGATGTAAGTTACTGAGTTTTTTAAATATAGAATAATAGTTATTTTCCGAATATTATTCTAAACAGTTCTATTTCAATCATTGAAACTTTTGACCTTAAAATAATCTCAGTCAAAAAATATGAATATCCATGAATATAAATAACTTATTTAATCACCACAGATTCTGACTAAGCTATTACTAATTATGATTATTAGACGCCTACGCTCATCAAACGTATTTCAATAAATGGTAGGTACTAGGTAGCATTTTAGGTCACCCGTAACACAGGGTATCCTAGTACGGGGACCTAAGTTTATTTTAATTTGTTCCTATTCGTATAAATATTTGTAAAGTAATGTAAGTTTTTGTTATAGTTGTGTTTGAAAAATAAATTTATCTTTATCTTATCTTAGCATTCGTGTAGTAATGACTAGTGAGTAACTACTACTCGATGGAAGAAAATGTCACATAGAAATCTAAATATCGGAGAAGGTTTAAACATCAAAGATCTCATGTGATGTCTCCTAATATTCACATGACAAGCGTGACTAGAAAGAGGATTCGTCCAGCAAAGAAAAATGAGATAACTTAACAATTATATTTTTAATACGAAAGTTTTTCGTTTTAATGTTCTTAATTTTAACACGAAAAAACTGTATTCTCAAGCGTAGGTAGACAGATAAAAAAATCTGGCAATTCCATTTAACTACAAATATTAATAGACAGAATTAATGATTAACGGGTTGTTGAGTTTTATGATGGATTTTATTACAGAGCAAAGCATTTTCAATACGCTTAAGTACTGGTGACGATATAAATATTTATTAGTGCTGGAAATATTTTCTGCAGTCACTAACGTCGGGCTTGCCAAATATAATTCGGTCTTACATTCCACAGCGCATTCTTTGATATTCATTATTCCACTACTAGACTGATAAATTTGTTGTCTTTTGCCAAAATTGAAATAGATTTATGAAAGATAAATTAATTATTTTCAGCGCATAAATGTTGCTCTTGAAATTTACCGTAAATTAATTTACATCCCATATTTTAGGGAGGTTTGCTGAAAGACCTAAGAAATAATTATGAGTTATGATCGCGATCAGATTTTATCATATATATCTAATGTTTAACTACATCTACTTAGAAGTTTTTAATCCAATTAATTTGTACAATTAATTCTTACAATTGTTTATTCTTGTTTCTTTTAAAGGTTACCTACGTTTCGAGTTCAAATTATTTAATTTTAGACCAATAATAATAAACATCTACGTCGTTTCAGGTATGTCACGCCACAGGTCGCGATGTGACTCGCACAATGGGAACACATCGGGCTGCTATTCAGATGGCCCACGTGGCTGGAGCCGTCAGCGGTCCACTATTGTACACGCACCTCGGATTCTACGGTGTGTTTCCTCTTGTTTTATTATTGCAGGTATTTGCTTTCGTTATAAAATTCACTAGTTTTTTTTTCTATCCCTTTACCTTATCTCATTTAAATGAGGATCCTACATCATCTGTCTCACTACAAACCATCATCTTCAGATCATATTTTCTTAGGCTCGTCTCTCCTCTTACATCAGTCTACTTTTATAAACATTTGTCTTGTTACATTATATTAGATTATCTAATTTATTACATCTACTGTGTTTTATCTAGAACTATGAACTGTGTTCATCAGTTATATCTTTACAAATCAGTATATAAAAAGTAATTTCTACCAATGCCAGTATTATGGTTTGATCCTCTATTTTTCATAACACATTCTCCCCTCCAACACATTACAAAATGTGATGAGAGAAACGTTATGACTTGACCTTTATCTGAACAATGTTTACACTGACTTCTTATCTGTTAATTGATATGCAACGCCTTAATAAATGAAAACCGTTCTTAACAAATATTTGGAATCTAACAATTGCTATAAGTGTCTATAAATAACCAACAGCTGATGAACTCTAAGCTTCTCCTTCACGTATTTTAAATTAAATTAAAATCTTCAGATAATTACGTTATCTATTTCAGGGTTATTTCTATCGTTTTTATCTATTGATTGCCCCGTTAATTTAGAGGTCAGTGACTTTTCTGTCGATCTATGTCACCTAGGTTCTAACTGCCATCTTTATCACATCACAAATTGCAATATACTACTTGTCCGCGATTTAAATTTTTATATCATACCTAGGTATAGAATCCGTCAATAGTTGTCATGTATTTTTTTCCGAAGTAAAATTGTTAACAATAAATTAAATGAGTAGCTGGTATGTATTGTTTTGAGTTTTCCTTGTAAATGAATTTGAATTAACATGAATAAATATTCTAAGTATTGATTGAACCATCATAATCCCCACACGAACTTTGCAACATATTCGTTATTCACTTTGCATGTTTAACGTAGTTTTGAAACAGAACAACAATAAAATAAAATATGTACTGCACAATTCATTTTCGTTATCACTTGCTAATTCCTAAACTGCTTGATTTACTGAAATTTTAATGAAATTATTTATATTTTCAGATTTCATCTCTTCTATACGTAGTGTTTGTAATGCGAGATGTGAATATAAATACCGAAAATCGAGTATCAGTATGTAATTGGCGACTTCCATTAAACGCCTTCCAAAGCATGTTTAAGAGTCGGGAGGGACACAAAAGGAAAATTATATTCCTTATGCTGGTAGTAGCTCTTGGAGACAGAGTTCTTCTCTCAGGTATATTTATATTGAAAAACTGTCCTACTACTATTTCAATCAGTATGCTATAAATAACCTCGAAATAATAAAATGTAGTAATAAGTGGTAAGCTGTATAATATTATTTATTAAAAAAAATCGTCAGAGAAAAAGTTGAAGATAGAAGTAGATGTATTTACTGGACATGTTCATTACAGAAATTTACTTTCATTGAGTCAAATAAACTTTACTTAAACTTATTATATCAACATGAATCAGTATTAGACAGATAATAATTAATCAATTGAATTTATAATTTATCAAGTGCAAAGATAATAAAAAAGAACCTGTTATTTCCTTTCAGCTGAGGTACTGCTCGCTTACATGTACTATAGGTACAAATTTCACTGGAATGATGTGATGTTCGGGTCTTTCTTGGCTTATAGAAATATTGTTAGTTTCTTTGGTAAGTGTCTGATATCTATTATAAAACAAGATTTGAATAAATTTAATAATAAAAAAATGGTTCTGCTAGGTCCTAAGTATACAGTTACTTTGCAAAATTTAATTCTTAGAAACTGGATTTTGATATATTATGAGAATACGGATTGATTTATATAGAGAAGCTTCCTTACTTATTCAATTGATTAATACATGTTTTAACGATCACACTAGAAACTTGCTATCATAGAGAATGTCTGTCAGTTTTTAATATTTTGAAATAAACAAATAAAAAATATGCTAAATATATTTTATGTTTGATTAATTCCAGGTACACTGATAATTCTAAACTTACTGAAACGACGCCTGAAGCTGTCAGACGAGATGGTCGGAGTCTTCAGTTGTTTGTCGAATATGTTGTCCACATCTGGACTCATCGCTGCCACTAGCACTTACTGCGTATTTATACGTTAGTATATTTAAATATTCATACACAAATTGATTGAAAACAAATAAGATTTTTTTATTTAAAATCTTAAACTTTGAATCCTAAGCTAATCAAACTAGCTAATTGTGAATTTGTAAATTGAAAAGTAAGTAAAGGAATAAGTAAAGTATTTTGTAAATACCTTTGTAAACTGTGGTGGTAGTTTTAAATTAAACGAGATATCTGCCGGAATCAAGCTGCAAATTGAACATGATTTAAACCGCTTTTATTTTATTCTTGTTGCAGTTCCTTTACTTGGAATCATATCTCAAGGATCTCAAGTGGTTCAAAGACCACTACTCAATAAGCAAATTTTACCAACTGAACAAGGTAAGTAGGAATAAATTGAGGAATCGTGGGTTGGGATATGTTTTATTGTATAAAAGTAACTCATGATTCAGAATTCATGAATCAAATCCATTTTATTCATCCTTGATAGCGAAATACAGATAATTTCACTGAACCGTCTTGAAGACCTGGATTATGAAATTTATATCTAGTTGGTTTTTTTTTGGCCCGAATTCTTTCCTTGCTTTGCTTTGCTTGCTTGGATGACTCTGCCAAAGTCACGTAGAAGGTATCTAGTTGTATAATAACATTACTACGGAATCATTTTAAGCTTTCTGTGTATATTGTATGAAAAAATTACCAAAAGAACTCACTTAAATATAAAATGTACCATGCACTATCTTTCAACAATTGATTGATATAGGTACTCGCACGCAGCAGGATTGTCTTTACCGACACTATGACGTAGATATGTAAACATAATATGTTGATGTTCACTTAAACATTAATATAGTTACGAGTATGTAGATTGGAAAACAATATTTGCACAATAGTAATATACATGGTGTCCTAGGAAGTAGTGATAAGGCCCAGAGATTTTTCGTAGTTTTCGAGTTATGAGCTTTTTGAAATGCTGTCGTTTTGTATATGAATTGTAACTACATATTTTGTTCTACAAATTTAAAAAAAACCTGCAAAAACAATTCATCTAAATTTTACGAATTTATACAATGAATAATGCGGAATTGAATTACTCTCGTGTTAGTTATTAGAATAAAGCTTAACAAAATTATAGAGAAATTAACAAACGTACATAGTGGAGAATGGTGTTTTACGAATCGTTTGAAATACAATATTGGGATGGAAATCATATCATTTATTAGTCATATTATAATTATCTGCAATAAAATAATTATAAATTAAAAAAGTATAGGAAAAAAGTCTGGAAAAAAAGAAAACATCCAACTATTGTTTACAAAAGGAATTTAATAGATTAACATTTAGGACATTTCAAAAACTTAGTTTCGTACTACCTCAGAGTAGGTAACATTCTATTCTATACTACTTTATGATATTTATTTGAATTTTCCGAAGGACCGTATCATCCGTATCATTTGGAAAATTTACAAAAGATAAAAACCATGGTTATCTTAAGATTATTTTGTTTACTAGACTCGTGATTCATTGTTATTATTTTGTATATTTGTATATTTAAAACATAAAATAATTTAACTATTGTAATATTTTTTTCAGGTAAAATATACAGCGTTATGGGAGCCCTCGAATCAGCAACACAGACAATATTCTCACCTTTGTACTCCCTTTTATACAGCAAAACTGTATCAACAATGCCAGATGCTTGGCTTCTGCCAGGATTAGGACTAGCATTGTTACAATTAATAGCTTACCTTACTACAAGGAGATTAAGTTCAAAATCAAATACATCAGATAGTGATAACTCGAAAATAAATACTGAAAAATGTTGTTCAGGTAAAGATATTCCAAAGGTTGTGAAAGATGATCTCAACTCTGCTGAGTTAGCGCCTGACAAGACTAATGAAAAATAGTTTGCTGAATAATTAGTTTTAAGTCGTTTAAAATAAATGTTAATATTTTAGTTTAGTTTAATTATATTAAAATTGTCACTGATACAGTTTCTTTCACTTACTTTTTTGAAGAAGTTTAAAACCTAACCTAGCAGTGCGTGCGGTACCTATTCGATTGTCGTTAATACTATACGACCTTTACATATTCCAGCGTTACTCGTAACTCGTACATTTAATATAAATAATGAATATAAGAAGATGACAAAATATAACCTAATTAATTTCTTTCGAATAAAAAATATCTTCCTTATGACGTCAAACAACAAAAATAACTTACAAAAGACATAATTAAATGTAGATACAATACAAATATGACTAGGCTTGTATCTATTGCAATAAAGTAAGATATCCGACAAAGGGCCTCTGCATTATTTCCTGTATTTCAAGTCACGTCTCTATATCATAGAGATAAAATCTAAATACAATATTATATTGATATCAAATAAACGAAAGATAAGGAACGATAAGTGTTTGCAAATTTATTAACCATAGTAAACATAGATATTGTAATATATTGAAAAAAGGATAATGTTATTAAATGAATAATAAAACAAACAATGGGTTATACTAATCCTTTAAGCTTATTTAATACTTAAGTGATAGACAAGTAGCGATTCTACGTCTCGTCTTTACTAATTAAATAAACTATTGTGGTCAACTAGCATTAACTATATGCATTTTTTAAAAAAATCTAACATATAATTACTTATAAACTTATTCAGACACTCGCGGTTTTCTATAATACTTTCATGCATTTTCAACGGGTATATTGAGATAACTCAATTAATTAAATATCGTGGTAAGAACCCGTTGAAAATGCATGAAAGTATTATAACTACTTACTTTAAAAAAACACAAAACTTAATATAGAAAATCATATTCTGAGATTCAATAAGTTTATCAATTCACACGTTAATGTGGGTTTACCGTATGTGTAATAAAATTTTAATAAAAAGACTAAAAAATATTTTCGTATTTCTCCAGTATTTCTTATAAGTTTTCTAAATCTAATCTTCTAACATTATGCGTTTTACCTAATTACTTCCTTCGATTACGCATTTACGCATACTAATTATGCAAGATCCCAACAACTAAAAATGATTGAATAACAGTCCTTCATACTGATATTATATTAAAAATTTAAATTAAATTGCTGAGATTTTTTTTATTGCCATGTAGGCAGACGAGCCAACGGGCCATCTGAACGTAAGTGGTTACCGTCGCTCATGAACCTCTGCAATGTCAGGCGACACTGAGAGGCCGCCACCTACGACCTAACCTTAAGGACCCTCCTCAAGCCTCGTTTGAAGAAGGACAAGTCATAGCGCCCTGGTAATACCGAAGAGGGAAGCTCATTCCATAGCCGGATTGTGCGGATGGTGACAATTTAGATAAATTAGTGTAAAAAGTACCTACAAAATGTTACATTTTACGTTGGTCCCTGATTCCTTTACCGAGGAGAACTAAGCGGAGCATCATCATCATCAGCCTATAGACGTCCACTGCTAGACATAGGCCTCCCCCAAACCTCGCCACAACGACCGGTCCGGCACTGTCTGCGTCCAGTGACCTCCCGCGATTCTGACCAGGTTGTCGTTCCATCTTGTGGAAGCTCTGCCTACGCTGCGCCTAGGGGCTGCCACTCCAGCGCAAGCAAAAGACAATAATAGCTTACAGTACATTAAAGTTAAATTCAAACAAACGCACAAAAAACAACTCAAGGAAAGCTTCTTAGGCGAAAAATGTTTGCAATTCGATTTCTCAGTAATTAATAAAAAATGCAATATTTTCATAAAATTACAAAAAGTACCTACAAGTAAAGTTAGATCAGATGAGATAGGAAAACATGTCTTGCTTTGTTTTAATCCGATAAAGCAGGAGTATAAATAAAATTTGCGCCGTATGCAAGTGCCAGTCGATTAAGTCGAGTTCACCAGAACTTTCTGAAAGATTCTACAGTGTTTATCTAATCTCTTCTCCAAATCAAATCATGTGAGTATAATGCACAGATTGTTAAATTTTATACTTAAATATTCTATTAATTACTACATTTCATAATAATTATAGAATGCAGCGTCCTAATCCCGGATACCCCAGTATG
Source organism: Trilocha varians (assembly GCA_030269945.2). Classification (NCBI taxonomy): domain Eukaryota; kingdom Metazoa; phylum Arthropoda; class Insecta; order Lepidoptera; family Bombycidae; genus Trilocha; species Trilocha varians. The sequence goes on from AP028259.1 coordinate 6,090,456, forward strand.
CCATCCATGCCTGGACAAGTACCACAGAACCCTGGTTATGGAAGGCCGATGCAGCCAGGACCTGGATTTCCTCCCGGCCCACAAGGACCACAGGGCCAGGGATGTTTTATGCCAGCAGCAACAATCAGGAAACTGAGCAACACCACCCCGCCTCAGTTCGACCCTCGTTTTCAGCCAAAATAATGTCCAAATATGAATCTCTAGCTATAGATTATATTTATTTATTTATTGTTGTGATGTTGGATTATATTACAAGAATATTATTTACTCCAACAAGTTTTATCCATACTCTCTGGGGTTTACGTTTACCTTAATTATAGAATGGATCACTTCGTCACACATGTCTACTTTTTCTAGTGCTATATGGAAGGTCACTTAAAGGACATATTTTATAAAATGAGAAGTATCCTCGCGCTATCCTTTGTTTTTCTTAAGTAAAAATAAGTGGCAATTGTATGGAATTTATTTATTGTATTATATAATATTTTATAAATTTAAGATGTTACCTAAGTTGTAAATAAACGTATATAATGCTTCGTAGTTATTAAATTTGTTTATTGTTGTTGTTAAACCGATTGTTTGATGTTTTAACATTGGTTGTTAACCTATTTGATTCAGAGTTACCCATGAACGTAAAATAATCGCGGAGAAAATAATTATGCTATTCTGAAGATTAAATAGAAGAGTAAGTGCAAGTTATACGTAAAAAATCAGAAAATATACATTTACTTATATCTACATAAAAAATATCTTGAGATTATTGTCTTAAAGAAAGAAAACCATTGTAAATATTTATACACCACACACTATTTTTCTTTGTACACTATACCGGTATTCATTTAAATACGTAATTAAGTATGTAGTGAGCGGTTAATTAGTAAAAAATAAACAAAAGTTAGATGAGAAATAAACAGTTTGCATTTTACAACTCAACCAGTTTTGTTATTGCTATAAATTTTGAATTTATTTAAAAATATCACGACAGGATACCTTGTTTTTTCTCGTATCACGAAGAAGAGAAAGGTATCATAAGGTCAAAACCGCGTTAAAATAAAAAATATGCTATGGATTTTTAAAATAAAACACAAACGTTAGGTTTAACTTAACTTTTCTCTATTCTTTGGTTCAATTCTAGTCGAAGAAAAGGACTGTAGTTTGTGGCATATTTAACAAAGAAAATATAATATAATTCAATAAAAGAATTTCCGGATCAATCGGTCAATCAGTGTAAATATGATTCTCAGAAATTAAAGTCGGTAAGAATACTGTAGTTGCATTACGGGTTCGGACGCTGAATACGATCGGTAGGGTTGGGTTTAGTGTTTAGTGTTTAGCTCTCACATGCCTCCCTCGTACGAATGGAATCCAGTGATTTCCTACTGTAGGTTACTATAAAAAAATTACATAATATATATTTTCATATGTAGTCCAACGGTTTTGATTTTTTAATCCGTCTTCTGATTTTTAGTCCATAATCAAATTAAGAGGCTTAAAACACTTTAATTACTTGGACGAGTAATGTATTGACGATCACTATGTTATCATCTTTTGATTGGGCAAATCTGACGTAAGTAGGTAGAAATAATCACTATACCTACCTGTTTATCTAATATATAAAATTCTCGTGTCACGGTGTTCGAACTTGAACTCCTCCGAAACGGCTTGACCGATTTTGTTGAAATTTTTTGTGCTTATCCGGTATCTATGAGAATCGGCCAACATCTATTTTTCATCCCCCTAAATGTTAGGGGTAGTCCACCCCTAATTTTTTTTTATTTTTTCGACGCAGACGAAGTTGCGTGGGGCAGCTAGTATTACTATAAAATTCTAATTTTGATTTAAATCTAATGTATGATAAAGACATTATGATTTTTATCTATTATCTATCACCAACGGAAACTCGTATCTAAGAATAAAAATCTTAAAGATGATAACAGAAGACGTGCCCCCGCTTCAGCACAATACAAATTTACGATACCTTCCAAAAATGTGTGAGCAAAATGCAAGAGTTTTTATTTTCAGTAATTTCAATTCAGGAACTTCATTCATCGACTTCTTAGAGCGTAGATTCTGCTAAGATATCAATAAAGAACGTACACAAATTATGCCGACAGAATGGCTAGAAAACAATTTCGAACTATCAAATGACACATACATAGTAGTATAGTCACAATAGTCAATAATGTTCGAAAAAACCCAAAACGCCAAATACATGCAGATAAAGGGACTGACGAAAACGTTAACGTCATCATCTTAATCAGGTAAAAAACAGGAAAATCATCTTTGGACAAGATTTACATTTATTCTAGTTATATACAGTTGAACTCTACGTCATTTCAAGAAAAACGTTTTGAGGCAAATGTGGGGGCGGCGCGACGAGAAAGAGTGCCGTGGGCGTAACGCGTCGCGCCGGTGAATTCCTCCAACTAAAAAAATGAGGCAAATGTGCGTTTTAAAAAAGCCCAAGTCATTTCAAGGTATTTTATATAGTACCTATGTTAAGCTCCTAACACGTTTAGAAGTAAAAGTAGATTGCCTGCTCTCTCTTCAGTAAAAAGCTTAATTCAAGCGGGACCATATTCTAGTTCACACTACTTAATGAAATGACAAAGAACTGTTGTAATTAATTGCTATGAGTGACTAATCCAGGAAAAAACAATCATAATATCAGATATAGCGGTAACGTAATTGCTTTTTTTAACCATTATAAAGTTTATTTTAAATGAAAAAAGATAATCATCACATTTTCTATTTTTAAATACATGATTAGGGTTACTTGGTGGAAATTTTATAAAAATGGTTTTAATTATTAATTTCAAAGAATTACTTCCAATTTAATAACAATAACATTTTAAAATAATAATATTAAAACTAGAAATTATCTGAGAACTCCCCTAAAAAAACCAAGGAGAAAAAATTATGTACGTGTGCCTGATGCTCATATGATGTCGTGTTGCTAGAATAGAAATGAGATTTGAGATGCAACTGTCGCGTCGTAATGATCGATGAAAAATCGTGGAGACAATGATAAGGAAACGTTCGGTGAAAGTACTAGATACCAATATGTTAATCATTGAATGCGGTTCTATATTTCTATAAATTTCCATTTCTGCAGTACGTGGATAATTAGACCCCGCAATTTTGAAAATAAAAACACTATTTAAGTATTTACTAAAACCAAAAAAACTACATCGATGGGTTGTACATAATATCCCAAAGAGCCATGTGAATGTTCTACCACTTTGTAACTGTGCTGAGACTTATACCAAGTTAGTAGGTTCTATCTCTGAAAATAACAGGAATTTTAAAATAAAATTTTCAGAATATAAAGATTAGACAGTTTTAAGACTATTTATGCAAAAAACAGGTTTCATTATTTTGTTGGATGTATTAGTATACATAGGACCCGTCAACATAGTAAAGCATTAGAAAAATAGTTACCTTAGTAACTATATCTGTTAAACAAAACTATTAAAATTGTACGGAACATTTCGTCCACCTGCAGGAAACTCATAAAAACAAAACCCGTCATTAAAATGAAGATAAGTGATAATTTAATTTTACAAACAAGATATTACTATTGGTAGATCAGATATTATTAGATATATATACTAGCTTTTAAATTATATTTCTCAGACTATCTACAGACAACTAGGAGTACTCCGACAATTAGTTGCCTATTTATTTATATTTTCTACAGGAGCTGTCTTCTCAGCACGAGTAAAATTAAAAACGTAAGTGTACCATTTAACCATGTTTTATATGTAAAATACTAAAAAAAGCAATGTTTGCGTTCGAAAAATTATCTACTCAAAGTATCAGTTTTTTTTAAAAAACTTGACTTTACCAATTAAAGCAACATTTGGGAGAAAAAAAAATGGATATTTTAGGTATTCCTTGTTGTCAGCATAGCTCAAAAGTACCTAATTGTAGTGTTAGGAAAATAAATATTTGCATCCACACCAAATCGAGAAATGTTGTCCACAAAATCAGTGGGTCTATCACAGCTTTATATCGTTATCGTAAATGAACTAAATTTTTTTGACATTTTGTTTACGATTAGGAATTTTCTAAGAAAGAAACGTGGTTGTGCGCATGACCACTAATTGTCATAATTTTGAATAGTTTGTGTAAGGCTAAGTACACAATGGAGATTTTTTTTATAAATGCAAATAAAATATGAAAACATCAAGATAATCTTCTTTCGATCTATGGAGACTGATAACAATACGTTCGTCACTAATTTGAAAATAAGTTGGAGATAATTTGGAAGAGTTCTGGAGTTTTGGCATGAAGACCACTTGCTATACATAATATCGTTACACATAATGTGTTTAATGCATTTTTAGTCATTTAACGGTGATTGATTTAAATATTTCACAATGCGAAAAATTTTAGAATGTATTCTAAGCCTTTAAAGATTTCCATGGTAACGAAACCGAAAAAATAACAAGTTAAAATTGGTATTACAGACAATTTTAGGATATTAATTATGAATAATTCGTCACTTGTTTATCCGAGTTTATCGTTTATAAACGTCAAATGAAAAAGGTACCTTTCGGAGTATCTTAAATGATTTTTAAGTTTACAAAGTTGAAATAAAGAACGGATATCGTGCCTAAATATCTAATGTTATGAAAACTATGTGAACAAAAATTCACTATTATAGCGAGAAAGTCAAAATTGTTACGTTTTTGTACTATCTAAGATTTTTATTACTTTGAAAATGCAATAGGTACAAACAATATAAGAGTTCATTTCATTAGGTACTGGAAAGTTAAGTATTATAATAAGGAAAATCAAAAATAAACTACAATTCCGAAAAATAACATGTTAATGTTGCACTTGGTGGGTACTGGGAGGCAATGCTTTCTCAGGAACTCTTAGCATCGATATACCTCGCACGCTATGATATGTCCTTCAAAGAAATTCAATAAGCTCTTTTATGGTAGGCGCCAGGCTGTTGATGGCAGCAAATCTCGCAAGTCACAGTAGCTGGTAGGACCGTTAAGAGTGTAGGAGAATACCGAACACAAAAAACATGATACATGGATGTTATATAAAAATGATTACCTTAACTTTGTTATTTCATAAATTAAAACAAATAAAGAACAAAAAGTCATAAATTTTTTAATTACATTTATAACGTAAAGCAACATGTATAGTTTTTCATCTTTACACTTAAAACGTTCAATTTGTAGTAAATACTATTATACGTTTTACTAGTATTCAGAAACTTCAAATTCGTTCCAACACTCACAGCATCTTGCTTTTAAAAGCTGCTAATTTTAATTTACAAACTACAAAAACCGCTAGGTAGTCCAATTTTATTTCAACAAATTTATATTAGCTCCATGTAAATTGAATAAACTTTGATTGACAATACGTCAAATGAGCTAGAAAAACAGTTAAGTTAGTGTCAGGTCACGAGTAATTCCAGGTTCCGTACCCCGTCCCAAAACATCAAGCCATCAACAAATTATACTTTAATTTGTCCGACAGACCTTTTTTTAAAAAGACCCCTCTAGTGATATTCCGTAAGTTCGATTGAAAAATCAATCGATTAATGCCAATTGCCAACACTGTTACAGAGACTGTAAGGTTTATTATTTTGAATATTTTAACTCTAAAAAATTGTTTTTATGCTTTGTTTTTCTCGGGATTCACTCGTGGTAATTTTTTCATTTGGTTTTATTTGAAACACAATTTTTTGAAAGCAATCAATTTAATTTTTTCTTCATACCTAGTATGGACTTTTAAGAGTTTATAGTAAATTGGCAAAATGATTCTATTTTTTATTTTTCTTTACATTTTACTGAGTTTGGTATATATTGTGATATGCAATAGGCAGTTCAATATTATTCTCAAATATTACTAATTGCGATTTAGTCCTAAGTTCTTAAAACAATAAATTTTTAAACATTATTATTTTGATATACAAACAAACACTTTGATTTTGTTTAGGATATATATTGTTTTTTTGTGACAAACGTCAATAAATGACATTGTGAAATAGAGATGTAATGAATAGTTATTTGATCGAAAACAAAAAATTCTGTGTTCCGAATTCCGAAACAGTGGCGTGCAGTTCAAATATGGTTTGCATAGGTTACCTTAAGAAGTTTGAATTTAATTATTGAAGTATTCATTGTTATTTATTTTTGGTATCTTTCCAACTACATTTAGGTGATAATTTTAATATAAATTAAAGTAAAGCTTTTGCGGATCTCTCTTTTATCGTCTTTTGCATGAGGAATGCTCCGAAGATTTTTAAAGATGATCCTTTTATCTTCCTCTTATGCGTGCCCGCACACTTATCAATAGTCTTGTCAATACTTCTGTCACAAGTATTGACAAGACTTTCGTCAATAAAATACCCCGCATGCGTACAATACTATTGACAATACTTTTATAGGGATTTAGCTCCGATGTTGCCAATGTGGAGCTTTTAATTTTACACTTGGGGCTGAAATGGATACAGCGTGGTCGACCCATTGAACCACTCAACTGGGAACTTCAATTTTCACTTAAAGATGATGAAACTGGGTTCGTTCGCCCAGAGTTCGTTCGGAACCAATACTTTGTTTGGGTATCTTTTAAAAATATTTCTACCACAAAATTTTAATTAGATTTTAACTTAACCACTCAACTGGAATCGGCATCAATTTTTTTTCCTTCTTTTGTCAAGTCCGTGGAACTGCCAGGACTACAGGAGGCAAAATTGAGCATGACGTCACATTAGTTCAGAAACTTGTTTCTATTAACATTTTATTATCGTCTATTATTTTCTGGAGATAATATTTTTTGATCCAACATGTATCACAGCGTACCTATTTTAAGAACAAATAATTACAAGAATATTAGGTATAACCACTCGTCTGGGAACATAAATTTTCGCTCCATGACGAAACTGGGAATTTCGCCGGAATTGAGTAGGGTAGCCAACTAATTTAACAGTGATGTTGAACTATTGGTAACATTGCAAAAAAAAAAAAAATATTTATAATTAATCGGTGTTTCAAAATAGTATTTTTATAATAATAATTGTCAATAATTATATTCAATGATTTACTAATAAAATAATAATTTAAAATTAGGCTGTTTGTAACGTTATATATTCAAAATTTGGACGCAATCCGATAAAAAAAATCCTGGGAATTTAAAATTTTAGAATGCTAAAAGCATTACACTTTTCTTGGATAAGAATTTGGAGAAGAGTTTAAAAATTCCACCCTGTAAATGACATCGTTATTATTATCATTGTTTTTGTGCTTAATACAAAATAGAAAATGTGTAGTAAAATTATGCAGAAATAACAAAAAATGACAATAAAAAAAAACCTTTTATCAGTTGATTAGGTTACGCGTGAAAGCGTAACAAACAAACTTATTTTCACATTTATATTTATTTTCCGATACACATAAACATTCCTCATGTAATATTTATAAGAATGCCGCATCAAAATAACATTTCGGGCTTTCTTGTTTTAAAACTTGATGTCGAGAATAAATCTGCTTTAAATCTGGCAATACCCGAATATTGTCAAGATTACAAATATTTTAAACATTATTGACGATATTGACAATATGCCCCGCAAATCTACAATAGTCTTGTCAATACTCTAAATATTGACAATACTTTTCTAGGTGTGCGGGCACGCTATGACTAGCTTCCCACTAGTACTACGCGAGGTGAAACTCGTCATTTTTATTCGAATCTTACGCGGTAATCTACGTTTCGTTTCGTAAGAACTTTTTTGGAAAACGTTATGTCGCTTTTAAATGGGTTTCCCTGTCTCCGCTTTAGCGTTCCTCGAGCAATATATTTTGTCCATCAATAAGGTTTGAGAAGAGGTCTAAAGTGTATTTGAAATTGGTCAACAATTTCAGTGTCTCTTGAAAGTAAAGTATCCATGAGTACTGGTAACCACTTACTAACAAGTGGGTCTACTGCACGATATTCGGCCGTAACGTTGAAAAGTTACCAGATACTTGGAACATCTCTATTTTGTTTACGATACGGTGTTTTTGTGATGCATAATACCAAATTTTAAACAAAATTGTTACGAAATGTCATCTCTGTGACTTGTCTCAAAAAAAATCATTATTGTGAATAAAATATTAGTGTCTGTTTGTAAACTACATATTTTTTTAATTCTAATTTATTTCCATCCATTTCAAAATTACTTTCGTTTCTCTGTTTACTTCATCTCATTCACTTCAAGCAAAAAAATTGTTTTCCACCTAGAAAAAATAAGAGTTATCAAGTAATGTTTTTATAATTTAAATTTGGGAAATAATAATTTAGCTCTTTGCAAGATTGAAAAAGTAGATCATTTTAGACCAATAAACAAAAACGACCGATCACAATTTTTTATAACTTTTTGTACAGGCATACCCATATGGTGCAACTTGTTTATCTTTACGTTTGAAGTTGTCAATTAGAAATTTACTAAAGCTGATGATACACTAGCGTACAGAAATAGATTTTTAACTAAAACAGACGGACGAGCTGATCGCCCGCATGATGGTAAGTGGTCTCTGTCGCTCATGAAACTCTACCCAATTAGGAATTAGGAACATAACAAGATACCATCAAATGTTGCCTCCAATGGATTATTCGATTATATTACAGATAATAGTATATCGGCTTTTTTTTATTCTATAATGAAAGTTATCAAAATAAGTGTGATACTCTGGATACATTTTGTGAAACTTATTATTAACTGCTAATAATAATAATAGACAGAATCTTCTTGAATCCGCGTTAATATCCGTTACGTTTTAAATATTTGTACAAATACAGAGATAGGCAGCGAGAAGCGACTTTACTTTGTAGTATGTAGTGATAATGATGACTTGGCTCGCATAACATCGTTTGCATGGGGAGGAAAGTATATTATATCACATAAAAAATAGCATACTTGACCATTGTTCAATAGCCATTGAAAGCTCCGGGATAATCCTTTCACCGAATACTCATAGCTAACCGTCATAGAACTGACAAGAATGTTGTCAATAGATAGATGCTACATGTACATGCACTTACGCTACATGTATTTTTGACTCTCACCAATGGTGATACATGTTTGTATGATCTGACTGAGCCGCAATTGTCATTAATATAAATACATAATTATTAAAAATCATTATGTGTCATAAAATATGTGTATGGTGCATGCATTTTCAGGAACATTTTTTCATCTAATGTGTACTTCGTTTTACAATAAATGGTAAAATTATTAAAGTTTTTCCGTAATACCAATTTTATGAAAAATGACGTCATTTGATGTGAAAATAGAAGATTACGATAAACGACGCATCCTGTAATAGCCCCATTCAAACATTGTTTAAAAAGTATTCGTTTGATCTTGATAACATTTAAATGAAACTTCACCACCACCATTACCCACCATGTAGAGAAAGAAACATCAGAACGTAAACACTAAACGTAGAATAAACTTTGGATAATACCTTTTGGAAGTCATTAATTTAAACAAAATAACACCCATACCTTGTTGCTATCGCTAGATTTCCGTTGAGAATGGTACATTAAATATAGGTACCTACTAACTATATTTTCATTTTATTTTCAGAATGCAACGTTCTACACAAAACTTTGTTGGAGGATGGAGCGGTTCTCAACTGAACAAACAAGATTTCGTAGCAAACAAGCATATGCATCAAAACGTTCCCGGTGTCGTTTCAACTCCAAGGTCATTATTTAATCAACCTACTGGTTGTTTTATGCCTGCTTCAACAATTCGCAAACTGAGTAACACCACTCCTCCAACTCGATTCTTCGATCCATGCTTTAATTAAGACAGTAAATTTGCTGTTGACAAAAATCAGTTGCTGAATATGTGTATAAATTGTATACTACACCGTGATTTTATGGTCATTTCGATTTTAGGGTTTAGATTTTGTGTGTACGACCACGGTGTACTTATCATTGGATAGTGTCAAAACAGTTGCATCACAGAGTTGCATAGAAAATACAGCAATAGAGATAGATTCGTTCTTTAGTATAAATAAGCATTAAGCTTGTTAATTGTAGGCGAATGAAGTGTTTGCTTTTTTTTGTTTATTTGTTTGCAAAAGAATCTCTTATTTCACTATTGTTCTTTAGTTGTTTTGTATGTAATATTTTAAATAAATCATAAAACTAATGATTGCATTTATTTACACTAAACCTACCTGAAAGTGATGCTTAAGAATACTGACACGTGTACCTATGGATAAGCGTCAAGTAAAAGTGGTAGTCATTGTAAGTGATAAAAATATATTTAGATTGATACGGAACTATTTCGGTAAGATACCTAATGAAAAAACCCAAAAAGATTGCTTGTAACTGTGGGCGGTGCGGCCGATACGTAAGCCTTACGCAACACTGCCACCCCGCAACCACAAACCAAGTTGTGATTGTTATTCCAGATGTAATTCATATATATTAAATTTTGTAGCTTAACCTTTGTTAGTACGAGAATATCCTCTAACTTTTATCTTTCAAAAGCCTTTGAAAACCCTTGTAAAGCTATACGCCACGATCACTCTTGAAAAGTTAAATTTAAAAAGATCAGCCAAAAAAAATAAGTAGTAGTTGCTTAAGTAGGTACTAATTTATCTCCTGTCTGTGACGCTCTTCAGGAAAAACCGAAAACAATATGTTGTTTTCTTTCTTATATAACATTTATTCGTAGATAGGACTCCATTATAAATGATAGAGATGAGTTTGATATTGTCAAAAGTATCTATCGGATTAAATCATCAATGGATTATTTGCAAAATAACTGACTTATACATAATTTGTCGAAACATGGAACAGATTTACATGAGACAGGAGAAAACGAACCATTATTTAACAAACTTAGATTAGGTAAATTGTTATGTTCTGCACAGTTTACATGATAGTAAAGTAGTAATAGGTTTGAGTAGAGCTAAACTACTCAAAAAAATATATTTAAAGAAAAGATATATGCATTTTTTATATACAACAACAATGACGACCACCTACGACCACATAGGTTGCAAATTTGTATGTTAGAACGTAAAAAATAATTTTGTTATCTTAAAATCTAAGTTTGACAAACATTTATTCTTGTATCTAACTATCTATCTTCGCGAAGCTGACATATCTTGCCTGTATCATCATGGATTACTCAATCAAAACGTGGAATTCCCAGTTTACGTTAAAGATTGCCCTTTTCCAATTTTTATATCCAGTGAGAAAGTAAAAAGAAAAATTTATCATCTAAAATTTTCCATTTGATGATTCACTAAATAAAATTAAACTGTTGTAGATGGTTTTTGTTTCTAAAAAATATTCAACGGCATATTCATTCTCATTTGAACTAATCGTGCAATTTTACCGTAATTTTGAAAAAATACAAGGATTTTGAACAAACCAAAATCTTACCCAAAAAAAAAACAAACGAAACCAAGAAAAATCACACAAGAAATAATGAAATTTTTTTTTCCTTATGCTATCAAATCTGTACCTACACGTTTTTCAATAAAATAATCGTTAATTAGAAAGATTATAACACAGTGAGATATTATGTAAAGTATGTAATAAAGTAACAATGAACGTGTTACTGTTGTCCGGTAACGCCTCAGACGTAACGTAAGCTCATCTTCATGACTACGTCAGTGATAAAGTAGGAAATTCCAAGTGAGAGAAGTTTCGATAGATAACTTCTTTGCAAGATAATGTTTCAATATTTGTTATCGAGAGCACATTTATAAATCCAGAGGCTGTTCATTCATAATTTAGTACTCATCTAAATATTGAATAGCGACTGTTGTTTTTAAAACCCTGCAATAAAATCATAAAATCAGGTGAGAACCAATTTGGACATATTTTTTAGACACTCTTAAATATGCTCAATATTCAATACACAAGCAGTTTTCATGGCCCTTTTTGGCTGATTTTTAGAATTGGCGAATAAAATAAACCAAAATATTATTTTTACTTCGCACATCGTAGCTGAAATTCCAACTGATTTTACAATTCCTTTTTTCACCGCAAAGTTGTACTAGATATTTTATTGTTTCGTAGTTTATTCATCACTATATAATTTACAATGCAATTTAATTATGTAACTTGTTTTACATTAGGTAATACAAGTTTCTTAAGCAAAAAACAAATAACTTAAATAATACAAAATAAATTGCTGAACAGTAAAATTATTACTTCTATACAAAACTGCAACTGAAAAATATGTATGGAATTTTCACAGTTAATTTTTCCCATAGTATAAATAAATGAGTAATTTTGTCGAATTGTTAAAAATAGTACATATGTATGAAGTGCCAACATTAAAGAGTACCTTAAATATATAAACACCAAATTTTAAATTTCCATAATATAACTTTCATGCAAAAATACAGAACGAAAAATATAAGATAAGCATTTAAGAATTTTATTTTTTCGTAAGCTAAAATATTGTTTTATTAGTCACAAATCAATTAGTAGCGTAGTACCTAGTTTTTAAAATTTATTGGAACTTTTAAATATTTTTAAATGCAACCATTTGTTTTACAAGCATTATGACCATGTTGATATTCAAAATTTTCTATAAGAAGTGGCTTTCTTTGAAATATAATTTTTAGGGCCATTAACCCATTGCCCATTCTCATTTACAGCGCCGTCTAGTCGTTATATAAATAGCACAAAACCAGTTTATGGCACTCATAAAATCAAAAAGACCCAATAGAAAAGACCCTAAAATATATTCCACATAATACGAATAGGCAAGGTATCCCACATGTTTTTCTTAACTGCTAGAGTCGAAACTTTAAAACATGAGTAAAGAAAGTCATGAATTACCGTCAAATGGGCCAACATTGCACCACTTTTTAAATAAATTGGAATATCTTAGTATATTTAAATGCAACAGTAATGTTTTTACATCTATACTATATCAATTTTTTTCCAAATAACCTCTGAAATATAAGGAATTTTCAGGGCGGGTAAAGTAACCCGGGGTTATGGACACATTGCCCAATTTTATTTCCAGCGAAACTATAGTCGTTATCCAAATACCAAAAAGACCAGCTTTTAGCACTCCTAAAATGAAAAAAAAAACCAATAAAAGAAAACCCTTGTACCATAAATACTTTCCCCATAATATGGATGGCCAAAGTTACCCACGTGTTTGTCGACTCCCCATACAAATTGAATGTAGAGTTTTCCAGTTGCTAGGGTCGGCACTTGAGTGAAAATAAATGAAAGTAAAAATAAAAACAAATAGGTTGAATCGTGAAATTACAAATGATTAGGTACAGTAACTGTAACTGCATCATATAATAAAATTTATTTACTTTGTGAATTTATTATCTCTGTATTCCTAAACAATTACAAATTTAGTAAATACCGTACCGTATTTCATCAAAATCTCAAACGGACGGGCCATTACGAAATTACAAGAACTCCTTGCTTGAATGACGCAACTCCAAAAGAGGCTACCTAACTCAACTATTAAAAGACTTATGAAATGGAAAACAAAACGTGTCAATCATAGACGTTTTCTAATGCTGGGCAATGTTAACAATACCTACTATAGCTGTAGGTAGATGTAGTCTAAAGCTATTCTAAAAAACATTGCCCACCTCCATAAATTTTATAATATTTATGCTACTGCAACGAAACTAGCACTCAAATACATGGTTTGTTGTTTAAATAAACACAATCAATTAAACCTACCGGTGTTATATCCATCATTCACAATTCACTTTATAAATTTATCGAAAATTGGCCCATTTAGGACACCTTCGTCTTTAACAAGTATGTGTGAGCAACGGAGCAAGTTTACGCAAAATTGCAGTATTCTGTGTTGCCATAAATATAGTTACGTTTCTACTGATTACATTAATTTCGAGATCGGTTTAATAGTTTTTGAGATAATAGTTTGTTTTCTTAAAAGTCGATTTTGAACAAAGTTATCCCTCGGGACAAAGTTGGCCTATTTGACGGTATATTAGATGACATGAATTATGGTAAAATAATAAACAAAATATTCCTAACAAAATAAACATAATACTACTAATCTTCCAGCTTACGCGGAATGGAAAAGAAAACGTGTCAACTCTAGGCATTTTCCAATACTGGGCAATATTATCAATGTCTACAGTGTTGGTATAAAGACTATAAATCATTACTTACCTTAAATTTTCTAATATTTACGCTATAGCAAAGAAACTATCATTAAAATACTTGGCTAGTTGTTTAAAATAAACGCAGTCAAACAAATTTTCCAGTATTTTTTCAGCATTCACAATTCACTTTACAAAGTTACCGAAAATTTGCCATTTAAGGGCACCTCTTTTTTAACTATGTGCGTGTGGGTAATTGTGCAAGTTCATGAAAAATTGCAGTATCCTGCTTTGTCACAAATTTAGTTTAGTTTAAACTAATTGGTTTGGTAATTTTTGACATAATAGTTGGTTTCTTTGGGCAAAGTTGGCGCATTTCACGGTACCGTCTTTGTCTGAAGTCTTGATGTATGTAACCAGTAACTTTAGAATTATTATAATTAACAAAAAGAAGTTCATCCTAGTTTATTTAAAAAAAAATATATCAACGATTTGTTACAATTAAATTGCCCAAGTTTAAATATCGTGATTTTCAATCAATTTGAAGCAGGTGCAAAATTACAATTTGTGTGTGTAAATATCATTTCACTTTTTTCTGAATGTAATGTAAAAGCCCGTTTTAATAGTATATTGTTTTTGTATTGCAGATATGTCTGGTCCAGGAGATAAAGACAACCCAAAACCATTCCGCCCACCGCCATATGAGAAACCTTATCCTCCACCAGATAACACCAAGGGCGGTTCTGGAACAAGGTCCTGAAACAGACGCAATGAATGCCTACTTTTTAAAGTAGTAGTAGAAGTAGCAGTAGTGTCAGTAGAATGAAGACAACTTTACCGTAATTCGGAAGAGAACTTGAAGAAATTTTAAGACAATAGAAAAGGAAATAATGCATCTCAAAATATGGTATATTTCTATAATCAAAATTTAAAGACACTTATTTTTGATCGAATTCAGAAAGTTTAGGTAACTAAAATATCGTACAAATTGTTATTGCCGTTAAAACTGTTTTTTTTTTGTGTTAACTACTGTATTTTAATATTGAAAGTTGTCTGAATAGAATGTTATAATTTAAAATGATTTTTATTCCTGTAGCGTAATTTTTAGTTTTATTGGAATCTCAATATGTATCAACTATTGAATTTATTTTTGGTTTTCTTAAATAAAGGGGCTGTAGTTGTATTAACGGCACCAGCCAAAAAAGCGTGGATGTTTTACTTATTTATAAGTCACATGTTTGAAACGTATTTTAACAAAATCAGTAGTAACGAATGTACAAAAAAGATAGATGATAATATTGCCACAACCAGATTAAAATTGTTATTTTACAACTCTAGTAAAACAGATATGAATGAATGGATAAGGTCCAGGTTCGAGCTACTTACTATACAAGTATCGGGCCATGAAATTTATTACACAGCATCAAAAGTAATGCTATCGTTCAAAGTCCAGGTATTGTCAGAGAACAGAATGTGATGTCTATCAAGTATTGGGCCATGAAATTTATTACACAGCATCAAAAATAACGTTATCGTTCAAAGTCCAGGGGGCCTACCACGACCTCTTATTGCCATCCAATTTAGGACCTAAACTGAATTGTTTTGTTATTTCGTACCACAACGTCTAAATTGCGATCGACTTTACTGTCAATTCTCGTATAGCGATTCAAGAGTGAAGTTACACCGCCATTTTTATTTCATTCGTTCAATTGCGCTATAATCCGTACCATGACCTCTTTTTAGAACCTACACTGAGTAGCTATTCTGTCAAAATTAGCGATTCTATAAAAGTTACTACTTTACTATCGTAAACTGAATAGTTCTCTGAAATATAGTGTTTTAATAAGAATAAGTTGTCAATTTCATAAAACATAAGGAGGAAAAGTAAGTATTGAAACGTAAATTACTGTAAATCTTAGTAAATTCATAAATAAATACAGAAATAACCTTATTTTACAGACGTCTGATGAAATGACTCGGTTTCGACTTTTCGCGAGTAATTAGCTTGGAAATTCAGCTAAAACGCAAAACAGACTCGAATTACGTTCTAGCGGACCAATTTCTCTTCGAAAAAGTGAAGTTTATACGCCTATTAGACAATAGACTCTGAACCTGTGTGACGAGTGAAAACCAATATTTAAGGAGTCTGCAAACTTGACTGATGGATCAATAAGAGAAAAGGTAACAATTTCAATATATCCACTACAGTTTTTTTTAATATTTATTATTTAGCAAAAAACTGTCCAAGGTGTTCCATAATATCTATACTTCATCAATATTATAAAGCTGCAGAGTTTGTTTAAACACGCTAATCTCAGGAACTAAAGGTCAGATTTGAAAATTTCTTTCATTGTTGGAAAGTGCTTTATTGAGGAAGTCTATAGGCTATGTGGTATCTCTATGTGACGCAGACAAAGTTACGCAGGTCACCTAGTCTTAAAATAATACTAAAACAAAAATTTTACATTATTTTAAAACAACTTTATTATTTAACATTTTTATGCTATTAAGATAGTTACGGAATGACAAGTAATACAAATTGTGATAATTCAAGTTACATAAATAACATATTAACATTAATTACAAATGAAATGTACAAAATATGTTCTCTATGTTCTTATTATTTTAATATTTCTGGACCTTCCACAGATTCGTCTCTATATCTTCTAAGAAGATATAATTTGATGACATGCATAGCAAAGATGCCACGAGCACATCAGATTGACGCTGGCATGTATCCCAGATCCGGAATATAATTGAGAAGACGACTTTCCGCCAGGGCTGCTTTGATAAGGAACCTGAAAATTTGTCATCATATTTATATTGATATCTAATTTAAGATTTGTCTAATGCAATAAAAAATATTTAACTCGAAATTTGTTTTATTATTGTTTAACTAGAATGAAATAATATTTGATTTCAAGTACCTTGATTTATTTATTTACTATTAAGCTAACCAACAATGCAGTTACAGTAATAACATTCATAATAACAATATCTTAATTATAACATTTTAAGCGACTACACTAGTTACAGGTGAGCATAACATTCACATTGCGTGTAGTAACCAAAGCAGTTTAACAGTCTGTACCTGTTTTACGCCAACGTCAGTGTCGTCTTTTAGAGCAGAGTTTCCACCACCTAAGTGGAACATAAGGTAACAAGTTTTATCATGATTAAGGGCCAAACCGTTAATTTTAAACCAATGTTCCAGTGCTCTTAAGGTTTCTCTGATTTTTGGCTTTAAGTTTTGCAGCACTAAAGCCATAACCACCACAGCCACGTCATCAGCGTACATAAATACCTCTGCGTTATGCAATCTGTTGAAGTCGTTTGCAAAGACTTGGTGTCGTCTGGAGCTGCGACTAGAAACCCTGAATTTAAACTGTTCTACCAGCGTCGCGTCTGTGGAACCGTTTGAACACTTATTTCATTTTATTTCTTTCATTCTTCTTCTTCTGAGTAATGATCGTCAAAATCAGTTCATAGTGAGTGGTAATAATAACAGTAAGATCAAAGTAGCCAGAGGTGAAGGCACATGCATCTGGTGACGGCTGTTTGGAATATTCACTATTAAACTTTGCAAAGAGACCCAGACCGCTCTAAATAGATTTCTTTTATCATGATGAGTTACGATGTTCTGCTAACATCATTTAAAACTTATAAAAGCTTTGCAATTATTTGTCACGGTAAATATGTCTTGTCATTTAGAAACGAAGAAATCTCCTAAAATGTATAAACCCTGATAAATACATTAAATCCAATAGAATATAACAAAATTAGATAAAAAAATCACGTAAACAAGATTGACCTTGACAGTTGACGTTGACACATCAAATCTAAACAAAGAACGTTCAAAAACATTTTCAGCCGTGTTTTATGATAACGAAATTTTACAAGGAACTTTTTATTTTTTTTAATTGAATTGCAAATAAACGAAATAACGTTGATTTTTATTTAAAGTGATATAATTGATTATGTTTTGTTAGAATTTTGTACTAAAAAGTTATATTTAGCATGTTTTCAAAAACCGGTAAAGTTAAAAGTGTGAACCAAGCCTAAAATATGTTGATTTTTGAACGAAACCAGCTATCATGTGAGAACGAGACAAACTTATGCGGTAGTGTATAGCGCTGTCACTTTTGCACAACAAGCGATTTTTTATGCGACTCAGAGACAAATATCGGTCTAACATTCACTAATAGCTATTCCAATTCCGTTCAACTTTAAACACGTCATGGTACGAAACGAAGCGATTCAGTATAGGTACCTAAACTGAAATGCCTCGCATTTGAATAGTTATTGTAAAGGTGGTGGTAAGGCCCCAGGCATTGTCAGAGAACAGAATATGATGTCTACTAAGATAGGTCCCGCCCTACTGAAGTAGATCGGATCATATATTGGCCAATCACAATGCTCAAAAATAGATAGGTATTTCACGCAATCACAAATCTGCTGTTCTCTCCGCAATGTACTCAAAAATACTCATGTAGTCTAATTCTCAAATACCTTTACAGAGTTAATTAATCAACTAGGTGGTAGGTAACGGTTTTGGGCCCATTCATTGCAAAGATTCATGAGCAACGGTAACCGCTCCACACCAGGCCGAAACAAAGAACAAAATTAAATCGGCCTCCTTCCCTTTAAAAAAATACTCTACGACGGCTGTCACTATTCTTTGTGAATTTTATAATGTTATTTTTTTAACAAATCTTGATGTGCGTAATTATGTCCTTCCGCCGTTATTCGAGGCCTTTTAAACAATATTGAGATGACATCTTCCGCTTCCGGCCGTATTTTAGTCGTTGTAGCTTCTTTTAATGGCGGAAATGTGTGAATTTCCGCCCCACCATGTTCACCAGGTGAGTTTTGACGGAGCTCTGTTCATTGGCGTCTTAACTTTCGGGCCGTTTACTTGTAGTTCTAACGCTGTTAGCGTTCGGAAAGTTTTAGTTTTATTTGCAAGTTAGTTATTTGCAAGTTAGTTATTAGTTATTTGTAGTTTCTATATTAGGCGTTTTCTGTTATAAGTGAGTGTGATTTAGTGAAATAGTGAGTCTCAGAATACATAATGTCGGAAAGTAGTGAAAATGTGCACGAATCGGTGTCATCTGACTCCTCATCATCCAGCGAGGAGGAAGTACCGCAAAAGCACCGCAAACGTAAGCGGGCGCACAAGGAAAGGGGAATTCGAAAAAAGAGTAAGGTACTGGAACACCTTGCTGAACAAGTAAGTGAAATACAGAACTTTTTAGCGCGTAGTACCTACACCTCACAGGGATGGTACCCGTATGACCCCGAGTGCTATGCCTCGCCGGGACAGGCTAATAACGTGGCTTCGACTCAACCGGTCGCGTCTAATAACGAGGTGCCCGCCGAGCCGGCCCTAAAATTTGATTTTGATTTATCTACTAACCTCAAACTACCCACAATTCCAAATGCTTCTTCCGAACATTTGCGAGTGTTAGACTCATTACAACATTTTAATTCTGAAAATTGGGCAAACGTTCGTTATTCTGAAATTCAGAAATTATATAATGCGCGGCCGGGGTTCGTAGAATTAGAAGTGAACGACGAAATTAAACAATTTGAAAAGTCAAGTAGCCTAGTCACAACTGATAAGTCTTTAGGTGCTATCACACAAGCGCTAATTAAACAGAACGAAGCTTTAAAAACGGGGGTATCTGATTTAATGCAATGGGTTCACGATAGTAGCACTATTGACAACGATTCTTTAATTGAAAAAATTAGAAATATGTTTGAAGGTGACTTTCAAAAAATTTCTCTAGATTGTCTGCAATTAGTATGTGGCCGCAGGGCCGATATTATCGAGCAAAGGAGGGATACATTCATAAATTTAGTAAAGGATAGGTTTTTGAAAACTGCACTGAAAAAGATACCCCCATCATGTCTTCACCTTTTTAACAAAGAAGGATTTTCTGAATTTTTAAAAATTAATGGAGGTATTACAAAAATTTTTTCGAAACCCTCCTTCTCTGCGCAAGAGAAGAGAGTGGCACCAGGGTCTCAGGCTGCGCAACCTAGACCTAGTACTAGTAGTTACCATCAGACCGGTCGCTTCACAGCACCGTCTAATCTGCGATATCACTGCCCTCAAGGCATGAGACAGTATACATTTAACGGTGAGTTTCCGGCATACTCTGGAAATCCTTCGTTTTTTCGGCCACAATACCGACCACAGTCGTATAATACAGGTCACCCAACCCCGGCCAATCAAAGAAAATTTAAACAACAAGGACCGTCCAATAGTCACAACAGTACGTCGCGTAGTAGGGGGAGAGATAACAAAAAATTTTGACGTAAATCTACCGTTTCGAGGGGGCAGGTTAGCGATGTTCGTGGAGACATGGACACGATTCGGGGCACCAACCTCACTACTAAAAGTGATAACGGGGTACAAAATCCCATTTCAAGCGCAACCACCGCTTGTTCTACCGAGTCTCACCAGCGACCGCTTACGAACTGTTCCTTGTCTCGAAATGGATCGAACAATACACAATTTGCTGATGGAGGGAATTCTAGAGCATGCCCCAGAAACACCCAGTTTTATATCCACTCTGTTCTTAACTCCGAAAAGCGACGGCTCAGTACGTCCAATTTTCAACCTAAAGAGACTGAATCAATTTCTGAAAATAACCAAATTCAGACTCATATCGATTCATCGTATACCCGATTTTTTACAACCGCAGGATTGGATGGTGAAAATCGATCTTTCCCAAGCGTACTGTCACGTTCCGATCTCACCTTCCCATCGCTGTTTCCTCAGACTTTTGTACAGAGGTCAACTCTTACAAATGACCTCTTTACCGTTCGGTCTGGCGTCCGCCCCAAAAATATTCGCGTCTCTCTCAAATTGGACGGCAGAAATTCTGAGAGAGAAAGGGATTCGCATTGCGGTGTTCCTCGACGATTACCTTATAGCGTGTCAGGACAGGTCCAAACTGATAGAACAAACTCAAATAGTGATCAGGACGTTTCAAGAGTTAGGTTGGGTCATCAATACTTCCAAATCTGTTCTAGTCCCTCAAAAAACATTGGAATATCTAGGTCTGGTTTGGGATACATGGGAGAACAAGAAAACCTTGCCGGAAAAGAAGATTTTAGCCTTACGCGACACGTTAGCCAACATAATTCAGAAACGGAAAGCAACACTGCGCGAAGTTCAAAGTCTGGTAGGAACATTAAACTTTGCTCGATTAGCCGTGCCACAAGGACGCCTGAATTTCCGCCACCTGCTGTCTCACTGCAACAGCCTACTTCAGAGCGATCCCAGCAAGAGATACCTTCTCTCACCTCAGGTAATCAACGAACTTGTGTGGTGGAGTCAAAGTTGTGTGAAATCTTCTCGACTTCACCCTCCGCTATTAACTCACTTTCTCACCACGGATGCAGCCGATTCTGGATGGGGAGCGGAGTTGGACGGCGTAAAGATACAGGGCAACTGGTTGAGCGAGGAAGAATCCATTCATTCGAATCAAAAAGAAATGCTCACAATCCTGAAATGTTTACTCGATTTCGGTCTTTCTCTGAGTCATACATCTGTACTGCTTCAGTGCGACAACAAAGCAGTAGTCGCATATTTAAGAAACGAAGGAGGAAGTCGATCGGCACCGCTAATGAACCTGACCTATCAGATATTCGAGATCTTAGATCGGTACGATATTCACCTGTTGGCACACCACATTCCGGGAAAATACAACACCGTAGCCGATCGCCTTTCTCGGAAATGTACGCTTCCAGAGTGGCACCTACACCCTTCATTGACAGAGATTGTATTTCAAAAATGGGGAGTTCCGGAAGTAGATCTCTTTGCCTCGAGCCGAGCGCATGTTGTACCAAGGTATGTCAGCCTCGACCAGACGGATCGCGCAGCGTGGAGGCACAATGCGTTCGCTTGGGAATGGAAGTTCAAACTGGCGTGGATATTCCCCCCACCGAACTTAATACCGAGAGTGCTCATGCACCTCAATCGCGCAATAGGGACATACCTGATTGTAGCTCCGAGATGGCCTCAGGCATTTTGGAGAGCGGACCTCAAGTCGCGTGCCACAGCCCCGCCCTTCACTATCAACAAACTAGAAACCAAACTGATCGATCTGGCAACCGGCCGCCCTCCTCCAAATGTTTGCCATCTGACGATCGAAATTTGGAAATGTGGGGGTGGACGGATGACATAAAATCATGGTCTTCGCAACAAAAGACTTTGTTACGTAGTGGATGGCGTGAATCCACTATTAAAACTTACAAACCTGCGTGGGCACGGTGGATTAAATGGTGTCAAGACACTAATGTTATTCCTACGAACCCGTCCGGCTCAGAACTCGCTCAATTTTTGGCTGATCTTTACTTAAAAGAGAATCTAGCTTACAGAACTATTCTGGTTCATAAATCTGTCGTGTCGACTTTGTGTTCCACTAAAGATAACTGCCAGCTTAGCTCACATGTTTTAGTTAAGCAGATATTAAAATCCATCGCAAATGGCACTGCAAGGTCCATATCGAATACCAAAATTTGGGACATTGACCTTGTGATATCTTGGTTATCAAATAGACCGGTGGAAGACCTAAACTTGTGGGAAGTCTCTCGACAATGCGCAATTTTATTACTTCTTTGTTCGGGACGTAGAGTACATGATCTCACACTTTTGAGCGTGTCAAATGACTATTACAAAGATGATGTTGAAGCGAATACTATTACTTTCTGGCCCTTATACGGATCCAAAACAGATTCAGCAACATACACTCAGTCCGGATGGAAATTATATTCTAATAGCGATAATCAAATGATAGATCCCGTCTTATGGGTCAGAAAGTTGGTACAGATGGGTGCAACTAAACGCAGGGAAGGTGAGGTGTGCAATTTATTTGTAACTGCTCGAGGACCGGCTAAAGCTGCTTCTCGAACTGTAATCGCAGGCTGGGTAAAATCTGTTTTAAATGATGCTGGTGTCGATGCAACCCCTGGAAGCGTGAGATCAGCTGTAGCATCTAGGGGTTGGTTAGACAAAGAACCTGTAGATAAAATACTAGCCAGAGGTAATTGGAGGTCAGAGAATACATTTTCAAAATATTATAAGAAAGAAGTGATACCAGTTCCTACTGCCAGATCCAGCTACCTTTCGTTAGGAAGACTATTCGAACCTGTCAGATGACAATAGTCATAGATTTACTTATAAAAAGAAACATTGATTTCAATAATAAATAAGTTACTTGTAATTACCATAATAATATGTTGATTTTGAACTTATACAATACTATTGATTTTTTATAAATAAGGCAGCAGTTTATGTGATTAAAATGAAAATAATAATAGGTAATGATTTGATGTATAAAAACAATTATTAAGTACATGAATCATCACTAGAATTAATAATGTAGATTTATTTTTCTTTACTTTATTTGTTTAATTTTCTACTTTAATAAATTATGTTATATATTAATTAGTCACATTGGCGTCTGGTTCACCAGGCGATAACAAACAATGTCTCAATATTGTTTAAAAGGCCTCGAATAACGGCGGAAGGACATAATAGCAGAGTTTTACCTACCATTAAAACTCATATTATGTCTGGAGCCTTATTCGAGGCCTCACTTTAATCTCTGCCAGGTGTTAAGGTATAAACACAGATAACGGTATAAATAAGAAATAAGTTTAAGCTATTGAGACCACAATGAACAGAGCTCCGTCAAAACTCACCTGGTGAACATGGTGGGGCGGAAATTCACACATTTCCGCCATTAAAAGAAGCTACAACGACTAAAATACGGCCGGAAGCGGAAGATGTCATCTCAATATTGTTTAAAAGGCCTCGAATAAGGCTCCAGACATAATATGAGTTTTAATGGTAGGTAAAACTCTGCTATTAAAACACATAAATTAAAAGAATTTTAGCTGGTAAATAATTGTAAATAGTGGACTGTATGTTAAAGAAATTTTAGATATACGGTGTGAAGTAAGATTCGCTCCTCGCCCAATAATGTGGTAGATAGCAGCACTCCACTTACCTTAATATTATTGCAGTCTTCATATGTAGTCTCGTGGGATGATGTAGAAGGTGGCAATGATGATCAAACTTATTCTTTTTTCACAACAAAAAGAATAAGTTCAATTAGTTATGTTTATTCGGAACGTTCGATTATATCTTCTTAAGCTTTTTTCTTCGTTATGTCAAGTTGTCTTCTGTTTCTTCTTAAAACGAGTAGGCCACGCTTCGGTCAAGATGGCCGCGCCCGGCAATTCTTACCGGCCAGTATCATGCTTCACGGAAGCGGTTAGTCGTGAAGACGTCATTCTTCTTTTATACAATATATTAGGTAGTGGAGTATCGTCGATTACTCGAACTACCTACCGTAAGTCGAACGAGGATCGAACACTTGAGAAGAATTGGAGATTGAACTCCTGTCATACTTTTCTCAGCTAGTGTCGTTCTAATATACTCAATCTTTTTTTTTCAGGAGTTTATTTTCATACCTTTAAACGAAGAACCTAAACATATTTCAATCAGGCGCAGGCAACATATATTTTTAAGTACCAGTAAAAAAAGTATAAACCAATAGGAAAGTAAAGAAGCTAATAATGACTATTAGTTGAAGCTACTACTATTATGCGATGTTTTTTTATTCATTCTAGATACAACCTTTGCTAAATTACTATAAAACAGAGATGCAATAAAACGCATAAATCATAGGAAACGAATAATATATATTATATCAAAAACGATCCATTCAAGTATGGTATACTGCTATGGCTACAGAATTACATAAATAATACCTATTAAATAATATATTTTTGTATGTACTTATTCATTATATAATACATTATATAGTACATAATGAATCAGGGAATTATTCTTAAATATCTCTATAACAAAACTACTCCTATACTGCATTCTACATAATAATATAAATTTCCACAAGTGGTTGCACGATGTGAATTTTCTTTGTCTGGAATACTCGTAATTGACACTTTATTGTTCATCGATTTGTTGTACAGGTACACTGTACAGGCATTCGATACCATTTATCTTATCTATACATCGAACTTTCTATCGTATGATAATGTATGAATCATTCGGAATAAATAATACTTGTAGAAGCGACTTACTTGCTATCAGTGAACGTCTTCCAAATAAAACTTACTGAATACATCTGTGTCTGTTTACAATTGAATATATCTATCAACAACAATGTCGAACTGTGAGTAAAAACTATTATTGTTTTACCCAAGTTTTAACAATGTTACATTATCTTTGAGAACGTCGCCAACAGCTTCTATTATGTAGTAATGTTTGCATACCTTTGCGATAGCGAAATAGTGGTATTGAAAATAAGTTGTAAACTAAACACCATGTTATGTGTTATTCATTAAACTTTTTGGAATGTAACATCATAAATAATTAAAGTATTGGATTTTCTGAGACCCATTTTACAATATACGTACATAATTAAAATCTATATAATTCTTATATTATGATTTCAGATCCGCCAAACGGTCCTCCCCACCCTCCTCCATACGGATACCCACCTCACCCTGGAGGCTTCGCATACGTCCCCATTCCACCTCCAGTGATGATGCCGACTCCTATGTACCCACCACCTGTGCCTGAACCACCAGCACCGAACCCAACTTACGTCACCAATTATTACTATCCACCACAATCTCAGCCACCTGTAGAAGCACCCACAGAAATACCAGTTGATCCAGTTCAAGTCGTTGATGGTAAATCAATTTTTGATGAATTATTGGTCAGTAAAAACTTTAACTTACTCTAAACAAAGCCAATTGTGTTTGAGATAGGTATAAATTATGAATAACGATTTACAAGGTCTTATTTTAATTTACATACCTATGGAAATTATCCTGTTAAATTCACGATAAGAACTTAATATATAGAAATAATATATAGAAGAATTGAATATATAGAATTATAGAAAAAATAAAATGGAAAATAAGATTGTAATTTGATTAACATTTATGTAAACGATTAAACTGGAAAAAACAAATAACTCGAAATACAAATTACGCGAAACATACATATTATTTACAATACCTACAGATACAAGTTCTATATAACAATTAACTTCAAAAATATTTCGTTATTTTCAGATCCAAACCCCATCGATTGGGTAACGTCTTCACCAAACACTGCTTCAACGTTGTCACACAGAGCGTTTGTAGCCGGCCGAGAAGGTTGGGATGGTAGTCCTCTTTGGGTCATCAGGGCACACCACGGAGGGGAACTGATTCCTGGAAAACTAGCCATCAAACACCGTTCTGCTTATATTCCTCACGCTGGAAGAGAAATTCCAGTTCATAACTTTGAAGTAATTAGACGATTTTCAATATGGAAGACAGGAAATACTTGTAACGATCAAACTAATGAAATGAGTTTTTTTTGTCCCATCATTTAAAGCGAAAGTACTAATAATATGCATCTAACCGAATCTATGAAGTTTTTGAATTAACAGTATCAAATACCTAATATGGAAGAATAAATTGATTTGTGTTGAATTTTATACAACTTTTCCAGGTCCTCTGTGCTCCTGGTAATATTCTGCGATGGGTCCCCGCGTCTGACGGACAAGTCCCTGTCGGAGCGATCCCTGGAGGCAACTCACACAGTGGAGAACCGTTATACATTGCTAGAGTCAATCATTTAAAATCTATTACTCCCGGCAAGGTTTGTTCCCATTTTATATAAAAATATTTAGTCTGATTTGATTAAATAGATAAAATACATATGGTAAGATCATGAAATGTCTAAAAAGTCTTTAAAAAGTTTAAGTTTAGTATACTAGCTAAACGGGTGAAGTGTTTTAGAAATAACGAAAAATACAAATTTACTTTCAGGTTCATCCCAGTCACGGATGCTGTTATATTTCATTTGGAGGCGAAGAGCTTCCCAGGAAGAATTATGAAGTACTTTGTAAAATCGTTTAAATTATTATTTTTTAATTGGCATAGTTACTCATACAAGCTTTATTTTAATTTTAGGATCATTTACAAATTTAAATTCTAACTATTTGGGTAAATTGAAGAATCTGAAATAATTTGACTGATAGAAAGTTTTCCATCTTAGGTATATTCCAATTTTTCATTGAAATAAAAAATGCTGACTTAAAATGTTATTTAATTTTAGTTTATTGCTTTAAATACACCGTAGTCCGAGTATGAAATGCCACGAATTGACGAATGATGAGATATAATGGAAAAATTATTACCTTGCTTCGACATTTGTAAGCATGAAACAAAAGAAAATGTATTGAAACTGTCCGAGGAAACATTAGAATGAGTTAAACCAGATGATACAAGAGACACGAGACACACTACTAATTAGAGTAGGTAATGTAGGTACATACACAGTATCTAAGCGAGTACCTTCGTTATATTTCCATTACTACTATTGTTTCATTAGTACTTTCAGTACTAGATTATGTACGTTACTTATGAGAAGTGTTTTTACTTGATCACTATGACAGTTTTTAGAATATGGTTGGAAACTTTACTCTATACCTACACGGGTATATTGAAATAACTATGAATAAAAAATATCAGAACTATTGCATATTTAAGTCTATTTTATGAGAAGTACTTATTTTTTATACTTATTGATAAAAGTGTCTGCATATCTCAAAATAAATACCCATCATCAATTATAAACTGTCGGACGGATTAATTCCCAGTTTGATATAAGTATGTGATTAATATTTATACCTACTAAATCAATTGTTCCCCGCTTTCCAAATATTTTATGTTTATAACGAATAAAATTAAATAATGGACTCAGTTCAGAAGTAATCAAGCAAAATAAATAATAATAAGACCACTGGTTATTTATTTTAATTTTATTTTATTTATGTTCCTTCACGTTTCTATTAATTAATTATCATTTACCCACATCAAACTTTTTTCTATGACTTAACTAAAATAATACCAGAGATATAAGATGCAAAGGCGATCCAAGTGATTGTTAATTGTTATAATTAAGATATTTTGTAAGCTTAAATAATTACTTATATTTCAGTAAATATCATAATATATTATAATGTAAAGCTTGCATATATTTTAGAACTCTTATCTTGAATAGGTTGCTTTAGTATTAAAGATTTTTTTCAATTTATAAACTATTTAACTTATCATTAAGTATTGATGCCAAATTAACATAGAACTACGATAAAGTTGAGGTGAATAACTTGGAATAAACTTCTAATAATGTTATCTTTTCTAAAACATTACATGAAGTAAAACAACTTGTATATTTAACGTTAATTTATTCACATAATGATATAAAATGACCTAAAAGTAGGTTGTATAAATATGTATTAAAAATAAGTTAAGACTGTCATCTGAAAGTGGGTCCACCTCCTGGAGCTTCGTCTACAATATTGACGGAGTGTGGTGGACCTCTCCAGTCATTATTTGGATTGTCCACTACATTTACTGGATCTGCTGAATCGCAGCAACTACTGCAGGCACCCATTATCTGAAAATTCAAAATGTAGGTATTATTCTAAAAAGTTTAATATTTATTGTCACATCAACTGTGCTTAGAATCAACTAAACATTATGTAACAATGAACACTCAAACTAACAATCACGTAAAAGTAAAACTCAAATCAGATACCTATGGCTACATTCTTAATCATAATTACAGAGTTAATTAAATTAGAAGAAACCAAACAATTTACCTTTACCTTTACCACAACAAGTTAATTACACATGAATAATAATAACCTATCAACTAGTCATAGAAGTTATTAATAAAATAATTAACTTACTTGTCCGTATAACGTTTAATTTACGACTGATAAAATGTCGAAATCGAAGGGCGCTACAAAAACACTAAACAAACTGATATAGTTTTAGGAATTAAGGACTATCATATCTATGTATGATAAATCACTGAATGGACACAAAAGGCCTGACACAAACACTGATTTATTTAGGACTTATCTACCTAAATAAATATCTACACCCAATTTTTGGTAGTTTTATTTTAGGTGCGGTTCATATTTTCTCACACTCTGCAATTGCAGAACATTTTATAGCAGTAAAAGTTAGTGGGAAGCTCTATTATAATCGTTCAATTATGTGGAATTTGACTGCTACATAGTTTTGTAGATTTAATGTAAGTCTTGCCTAAATTCTTATCATTCCTTCAAAATGATAAAAACAAATGTTATCGCACACCACATTAATCACGGTTCCATTATTTGGAAAAGATAAAAAATAGTCATACAAAATATGATGCAGGCAAAATTCCAGTACAAATAGATACCTAATGGTGACTAAAATTAGTGTTTTTGAAAATTATAGATTAAACTTTACAAATTAATCCGGGACCTGAGATAACAAAATACTAAATGAAATAAAAATATTTTATATGGCAGTAGGTACCTTTATACAAATATTTTCAGCTTAATCAAACTTTAGTTTACCCACTACTTTGCTAGTACTTAAAGTATAGGGCTACCCAACGTACTTCTATATTCATTCATGAATCTGGAAAGTTAGATGTAATCACCCCAAGATGGTCGAATGTTTTGAAGCGAAGCAAAGCGAAGAAAATAACCTCATGAGGAGGAATTAATGTAGTTAAGTAGTTATAACGTTAGAAATACACCGCACACGATCTTACGATGCTAAATACTTACTCAAGGTTTTAATATTATTAGCAGAGACGATTATGCAAAATTTTAGTGCAAGTACTCCTATTTATTCTAAAAATTATACCTAAGACCGATTAAAAACATACGCCGCAGGAAAAGGAGCAAATAGCACAATTGATAGTGCGTGGTTACAATCATCCCTGGACCTATACAAGACCACTGCACAGCTACTAAATTTGACACTTAAGAACTTTCGCCAAACCTTTTGAAGAAGGACAAGTGTTCAGAAAACATCAAGATGCAAATTCCTTAGTCAAATGGTTGTAGAGACGAAATGTGTAGACCGCAGCGGTTCCATAGTACAGATAAAATTTATCTTGCTGCCGGGTGGAGTGATGCCAACAAAAAAATATTTTCAAGGTGAAATATACCATAATATTATTTTATTCTTAACAAACATGCACGTAATTTAATTTGTTGATTCATTACATTATTATCATGTTAATCGTATTGATTACCGATTAACAAAGTCTGGACTGTTTATATTAAATAACTAAGCTGGCTAAAAATCTACAACGAAATTATGCCTAATCTATATATATAATAAACAAACTAATAAATCCACGTTTATTATTATTTTATATTCTTTGTGAGCTTCAAATAAAATATGTCAAGTCTTAGTGACTATAGTAGGTAGATTACCTTTTTCTTTACACATTTATCTTGATATTTCTACAAAGAAACAACTTACAAACAAACATTTTGTAATATTGTACTATCCATGAGAGACGGTCATTGTTAAAGGAAAAAAAAAGGAGGAAAAAAAATTGTTAAGTTGTTAAATAAATACTGGTAGGTCCACTGTTACTACCTACAATTATTTTCTTCTCTGTAAAATAAAAATAACTCAATTATCCTGTACCTATAATGATGCCATTGTGTTAGCACAATCATCTCATACAACTCCGTTTGATAAAACAATTAAAATGTAGCAATTGTAAGTAAACGAATTGCTTTATGTAAAGTTTGCTCATAACTTAGCTGACATCTGCTTTTTATTACTAAAAGTAGTAAGTTACTGGAATAGAAGGACTATAAAGTCGATAATTATTTCTGCCAATAAGCACATTTAAATGAAGTTAAAATGAAATATTACTATCAAGCATTTGTTTGAATTAAAATCATTCTGCCGGATAAGGGACTGGATTTACCTTAATAGAAGGGATTTACTATTAAAAATCACCTTACGTTAAATATATTTATCGCAATAGCAATCGATTTATCATTTTATTTTCTGTCATAATTAGAGCACAAGTTTTTGTAGAAATTACTAGGGCTAACCCGCAAATTATGCCAATTATAAGAAATCCGTTTGAAATATAAATTACTTCATTTCACAGAATATAACCAGTAGCAATTAAACAGCCTGATATAAAAAAAAACTTTTATTTAAAAACTAGGTAAGTATTAATAAGAAGATTGACATTTCAAAAAAATAGTGCATAATAATTGTAGAAATGTACAAACAGAATTAAATAGAGTAGCAATAGGTACAGAGATAAACTTACTACTATATTATTTAAATTTTATAAAAAAATAGTATCGGTTCACAATAATATACCTACACTAGCTGACTCTCGCAACTTCGTCTGCGCCGAAAAAAAAAATTAGGGGTGGACTACCCCTAACATTTAGGGGATGAAAAATAGATGTTGGCCGATTCTCATAGGTACCGGATAAGCACAAACAATTTCATCAAAATCGGTCGAGCCGTTTCGGAGGAGTTCAAGTTCGAACACCGTGACACGACAATTTTATATATTAGATTAAATTTATACGGATACTAAGATAAGTAACAATAGAATTTGTCTTTACAAAACAGATAAATTCATGCATTTTGAACAGGTTCTTGCCACGATATATAATTAATTGAGTGGTCTCGATATTGGTATCATAGAAAACCGCGAGTGTTGGAATAAGTTTAAAACAGATAAATACTAAAACTAATTAAAAAAATAAATATTATGTATTCAGAATAACCAAACGAATACGAATAAATAAAAGATACATACTCGTTAACATTTAAGCAACAATTAAAATGCAAGAGTAACGGTATTTTTTAATATCGCAAGTTAATTCATTTGTCTTATCTGGTTTTTATTAATTCAATATAATGTAACACTTATTTTTATTTACCCTTTTATTTTTCAGGTGGTACTTAACATAAAATTTAACTCACAACGTTCATCAAATCAATCCCCTGATAAGTTGTGCTTTTGAATTATCACACATACAAAATGTTTTGAAACAAATAAATAACAAGTAATAAATAAACAATAAAATCTTATCTTATTTATAATTCTTGGTAAATCCGGTGAAGTGATATTTATGTACCCATTATAACTAACTTGAGTGAAGCTACTGTTACAATATAGTATAAACTTATTAATGAATAGGCAGAAATGGATACCACTTTTAAAATAACATTCATAATAACCTATAAATTCAGTAGATATGTTTAAATTTCAATATAATAAATATAAAATCGATCATATTCGTTGTTATTCAAATATAAAATGAATTTATCTGTAAGGAGGTGGAGGTTGGTTAACAATAACAGTTGGTTGATTTGGTGCAGGGTGATGATGATGGACCACTGTAGTCCGCTGAGGAGGATCACCGCAGCAGTCACAGCAAAGACATGGAATGCAGCAACAGCAACAAGGTCGACACGAGAAGTTGCAACCCATTCTGAAATTGAAACAAAAAACAATAAGAAACGAGAAAAACATATACCGTTAGATCAAATTGAAGTTACGTTTTACAATAATCAGTATTTGAAATGTACCTAACATTGGACTTTAGGTAATTTTCCAATGTTTAATTGTATTTAAAAATATAATTTACATTGCGTGTTACTAATATAGTCTGAAAGCCTACAGTGTATTGCCACATCGATATTGACGTAAGTAATAAACAACTGATCCAAATCGGTAGTACACGGACAAATAGTCGTTTGTTTTGTTTGATACGTTTTATTTTAGATTCTTTATAATATACTAGGTGACCCGCGCAACTTCGTCTGCGTTACAAAGGGGTTCAAAAATTGTAGCCTATGTGTTATTCTGATGTATAAGCTATATTGTGGTAAAGTTTCATTCAAATCCATTCAGTAGTTTTTACGTGAAAGAGTAACAAACATACATCCACACATACAAACTTTCGCCTTTATAATATTATTATGATTATGATTTCTGTAGATAATGAGCGCTGTGACTTGTCGTTCTTACTCAAATTTAAGTGAGACTAACGAACAGCAATTCATTTTTATATATAAGATAGATATATGTAGACAAAGATAACGGTCTCGACAATGTGCTGCATCACGATTCAGCACTGACACGAGCTATTTATTCTACTACTAAAAAAGATGCTACTGCATAGGTTATAAATTATGAGCACTAATGAGCAGGCTTATCAACAGTGTCTAGGTATTTTGAATGAAAAATAGTGACTTTTCAAGACATAATATTGAACACCTAATCAAACACAGATAAACTCAACACACAGATATAATCAATTTACATTTTACTTACATTATTATTTTTGTGATATATTTTTTATAGGATACTGGTAGTGTAGTTCACAATATTATGGATACTGAACGTATGTATGCTGCATAACTGTGGGTATTGATTGTAGATAAGATAAGTGAATTACATTACGACGAATAAGTACTTAAATAGCCTTGAGAAAATCAAACAGGATGGAACATTCTATTACCTAAGATATAATATAGGGTATAATAAGTAATATTAATTAATTGTAATCCATGAAAAGTATGAACATCAGTGATTTTAGTTAGTTAATATGTTGTAGGTAGGTATTAGGTTCCTATCATGTTACATGAACAAATCTAACAAATAACTGTAACCTAACCGTCCTTGTAATCAGTATGAACTTGCAAGGTAATTGGCATCTTGAACCATCATCTTGAATTTTTAGACGCAGGTTGTGTCACTCGTTGATACTACAAAAACCAAGGACAGACTTTCAACGGACTTTAATATAATTAATTAAAATAATTCTACAGTACGTTATTGTGCATAATGGCATTGCAGTGCTTATTGCTTAATCTATTTTTAACCTTAAGATAAAACCAATAATTAGTAGCGTTCTAAAACTACTTGTAAAGCCGTCCACTTTCACTTACCTTTTATAAAATCATTAACATTTCATCGGTACATCGGTGGCTGAGGGTAGCCTGGGTATCCTGGTTGCTGGTGTGGCGGTGGGTGAGGATAACCTGGGTAGCCTCCGTCCGGCGGTGGTGGGTACGGGTATCCCGGCTGGGGTGGATGTTGCTCTACTATCACAGGCGGATGATGTACGTGGACTGTCTGCGGCGGCTGCTGCTGTTGTTGCCCACAAGCATTCGGACAACAACACGGGATGAGACAACAAGCACCCAAACACGCCAAACAGCAGGGGGAACAGAGATCACATTCCCCGCAGTCGAATGAGAAACACAGACCCATCCTCTTGTTATTCCGTTTTATAACTAAAATTGATGAAAAGAACATCTATTTTAATCATGGCATAATATTTCAGGCGACGTTCTTATCACTTACGAAGCGTAGAATGGATTCGTGACTTTAAATACATGGTTCTAAGTTCTATATTTGTATTTATTTGGTTTGCAAACAGGACATGTTATCTAGCGTACTTTATCACTTCGGCTTAGTTTATCTATTGATAAAGTGAGTCACGACGACAAAGGATGAGTAAGTTTATGAAAACAATATAATTAGTTATAACTTCTGTTTCAGAAAACCTAATCGTAACCCGGAAATACGTTTTTATAATGAGGAAAAACCGTTTTATTATATTCAAACTGTAAAACGAAGTTTCATTTAAAAAAGTCTAAGATTCTGAAAACAGCCATGTCCACACGTTTTCAAACTTTCATGATAGATAGATAGATAATATTTTTTATTGTACACCAATCAAAAAAAAAAAGTAATATTTTAGAATAGTACAATCGGCGGTCTTATCGCTGATTTCATGATTATTATATCTTTATTATTCGAATACCGTAATAGATAGTTTGAGACAAAATTAATAAATATTTCAGAATTGTGTGTTAGTAAAACACATAACATTATTAATATCACACTTAACAAACACTTAAAAAATTCGATTGTTTTATACTTCCACGAGGTATTACATTCTAACTTATCTACGTAATTCTATTCTAACTTCAAACTTAAGTAGGTATAATGGAAACACAAAAATCTATTACTAAGAAACACGAATACACTTTTTGTATGTCATGTTAACAGTTACTCATAAATGTAACATGTTTAGTTCATTTAGTAATGTAAATTCGATTCAATTAGGTTACAAAACACAGAATTTTAAACAAATATGACGTGGTTTAGCGCAAAACTCATACACAAAGTTACAATTTAGTTAATGTTAAAATTAAAATTAATGTTAACTTAGCCAATACTAAATAAACTAATTAACTTTGACGATACATATTATGTACGTACCTACTCTGAACTATGTATATAAGTTAAACAATTATTTACTTACTCTAGAACATACCTACTAAAGATTCAGTGTTTTTCAGTACCTCTCTGTTTGAGAAAGAGACTTGTTTTTTTTTTGTAATATTATCTTAGTAATCGACTGAAAAAATGATTTTCCAAATCGAGCGTGATTTACAATAATGAAAAATGTCCTCTTTTGTGACGACTATTTCCATTTCCATAAATAATAACGATCTCCTTATGACAGTCAATTTCTGATTAAGTATAAATAAAACACAACAGCAAAAGATCCCAACTAACCACTGAATCATCAAGAACTCAATGCCTTACGTTTTTTTCAATTTGAACATCTTAGCAACACTACAATATTAATGTAAGACTTGAGCAAACTACCAATGTAAAAATTAATTTTAGCAATCCAATCACGGTTAAATTTGGATAGATTCGTCTTACAGATAGATATTAGAACGGCTTTGTTGTAGCTGACGATTAGTTTCAACACTCACCTTAACTTGTCCAAAATGTTTAACTATTGCAACCTTCACTCCGTTACAAACACAAAACATTCACAATAACTATTTAAAATATAAAACATTAAATATTATAACACATGTAACGTCTTAGTTCGAATTAATTTCCTAAATCAATTAAGATTTGTAGATAAACGTAATTCATAATTTCAGATGCAATAAATCAATCGACGACAGTTGTGATAAACACATTAAACTATGAAAAGTCACATGATTAATGATGATAATATCTAAAATTAGTGGACGACCAAACTTGTGTTAGTACCAAAGCCAACCCAAAGCGAATCAATATAATGTTTACGTGACTACACTCACCTTACAGCAAAATAATTTTAAACTACTAACAAAACATAGTGTCAACCTTCACGATTAATACTACAATGTGAAGAGAAGTGTATGACTCAAGTTGTTGGTTTGTTGTGGAACACCGCTCCGCTGGGAAATCTGCGATGACGCGAACGCCTGCGCACTAGTTCATGATCACGTCATCCTTTTCCCTCTTTACTTTCGATCTTAATGTAAGAAAAAGACAAAACAACTTTACGGAAAATGAGAGCAAGAAAAAACCTTGATGCACGTAGTCGGTTGGAAAAAGTAAGTAAACGTGTTTTTATAAATTTGAGTCAATTTCATAACTTCAGATCCTACGTCACAAAAATATCATTATAGAAATTGAGTTGCAAATGAAACACAGAGAGAAAAAAAAGATGAGTGGTGCTCATCACAAAATAAAAAATAGTAAATTTAAGATGGAGCACTAAACGTTATCATGTAATAGGTAATAATCCACTGTATCAAAACATGCTAACATAATAAAGATTTCATAACATACACCGTACAGTAATTAAACATGCCTATCTACAACTTTACCGTTTAATTTCAGTATCAAAATATGTGGTTGACTAGTATACAATTCGTAGAAAATCAATCTTGAAGCAATGATGCTGAACAGAACCGTTGGACGGAGGCCGCATCTAGTCTCATGGTAAGTGCACACAAGGTCAACATTGATTTTGTCACTTTTCCGTGATGCATTGTTTTCGTAGCCGCTAAGGACTGCAATGTCATGTTGTCTTGTAATAATGTTGATAAACCTATTTATAATCTATATGCATTTGTATTGTTTGTTTCAAGCTGTTGTTTCTGAGGAATGGTTGCAACGTGTTCATTATTCATCAATGCGGTGGATTGATGAATAATGTCCGTCTTCTCGTCTTCTCGACTTTGCTGTGTATCTACCATCTTACACTGGAATGAAATTCCTCCCCAGTATTTTGCTATAATTCATTATTTTTCAAATGATGCTTAAAAATTTAAATAGCGATCTCATAGAATACTTGTCATTACTAAGATTTATTTTTTTGTCGCCAGGCCTTTTTATGCGACGCCGTCGTCGCCAATATGCGTGGGTTAGCTATTTCAACAATATAGTTCTGTCTATCTCTATAAACAAAATAATTCTGAGCTGTATTTCTTAGATCATTATAGGTGTGTTACCTTTTGTAACATATACAATTTTATTATTTATCTGGGGATAAACCATAACCATAATAATTTACATAAAACTACGTAGGAAGTTAAAAATGTAAAAGATAAACAGAGACTTAAATCTTTTATACTTTATAATCTTTCACATAAAAATCACGTAGATATGTCAGCTTAATCGCCGTAATCAGGAAATCTTATCATAAGCGCTTACACGTCACACTCAATCAATGCCAAAACTTAGTTCGGGCGGCTCACTCTAGCTTGATAACCGACCATAACAACAATGTAAAATAATATTACGCAAAACGTTATGAGTGATGATTATTCCGTGATTGCCCTTGCGGAGACAACTAGACCCTTCGTCAAATCAGTGAGAGCCGAACAAACGAATCGATACAAAAAGAAAAAATATCGAAAATTAGAAACCATCGAAGATGAAAATGAAGAACAGCACAGTTTTCGCAGCTTACCTAATATTCAAACATCGTTGAATCCATTTAACAAGCTATGCAATTGTTTTAGAAGACTCAATTGTTTTAAAAATGAAGATAATGAAGAAGAAATGCCGATGATCGAGATACCACGGCACAAGAGTATTGACATTGGTGTGGGGTTGGCTCGGAGAGTGTCACTTTTTATATTTACTAGACGTACTGTTTGTGTACACCCATATCATCCATTCACTCCAGAACAGACTACGAGAAAAATTCATGTTTTCTTGGATGAAAAAGAAAGTCACAAGTAATATTTTTGTTTTGGAAATAACTATTTATATTTTGATTGATCTGAATCAAAGATGTAACACTAAAATAAGTTTGATATAATTTGCGCAAGACGATATGATTTTACGATTTTTCAGTGGAACTATTTTGTGAGGAGTATTGTGCATGTAAGAATAAAAATATCTAACGTTATGGGTGGTGAGATATTTCATTAATAAAATAAAGAGAATGCAACGTACGATCAGATCGAAATCTCAATGCGTCCTTTATAAATTGTACCTAAGTAGTAAAATTAAGATCAGGGTAATAATTTAACCACAAACATAATGATTTTAAAATTGTCTACTACATAATATTTACATGATCTTAAAATGGCAATAATGTTTCAAGTTAAATTGAAATTGAAGTTACTGGGACGACGATTTGTGAACCGAATGAATTAAAAATGTTTGATATCTACTATTTTTGTTTTATTAGAGATACCAACAATCTTCGACAACTAGTTTTAGTAGTCTACTTTAAATGTGGGTATACATAATTATGTATAATTATTGTGCATGAAATATAGACCGCATCATGCATTTAACCTCTGGGTAATAGTTTTGGCCCGACATTAATAATATTATTATGATTAAAAAAGCTATAGGTACCTACGTATTGAAGACAACTTATGTTCAACAAGTACCCAATTTAAAGACAGAAGAAAATATGGAATTATTTTCGTAGCTTTGGCGAACACTGGCATAGTAGGAATAAATTACCTCAATATCATAAACTATAAGCCAAAATTCACATGACCTCACAAGTCAGTAATGAATAATTCCAACAATGACCACAAAATAATAGTGTGTAAACATTAACACCAGCAGGTAACAGGCATTGTAAATTAGTCACACACCGTAAACACTCAATACCCTTGATGGTTACCTACAAAAATATAACACATGAATCTGTGATGTAAATTTGCAATGTTAAGCCAAAATTTTGCAACTACAAAACACTTATATTCTTTAGTATGGATAAGTATACTAATTGTTGGGACTAGAAGTAAAGTTTTTACAAACTGTGAATTACAGATGGAATTAAAAAAACAAGGTTTTCCTGACTGCGAAATTCAAGACTGTGAGTTTTACTTTTTTTTCGCATTTAAGCTTGTAGGCATTTCGGAACAAGATGATGCTTTATGGGACTATTCATACTTTGTTTAAATATTTGTCACAATAATGCATAGACTACATATTATCATATTTGATCGAAGGGTATATGCGAATTGGTATTTAATATATACCTACCAATTAACTCATATATATTACGCATAAACGAAAGAACCAGAGAATTGGGACTTAATTTCCTCATTAAAATGTTATTATTTTCCAGGGCTATGTCTCATAGAAGCGGAAAGTAGTAAACGTACTGACGTCATAGGTGGTCCGGACGATGACGGTTCCTACGATTATGGATTGTTTCAAATAAATAGTCGGTATTGGTGTGACATCAACGAAGCTGTACCCGTACCTAATAAAGGCTGCAACGTACCTTGCAAAGGTACCTAAATGAAGTATTATTTTTTACTATGAGAAATACTCTTATTGCCTATTAAGATTTAAGTGACCTTCATACCTGTAAAGCCTTGCCTTGTACAGAAGTCGCAGGTTCGAGTCAACCTAACCTAACCTACCCTAAATCGAAATTGATTTAGTTAAAAGATATCACAAAACCAATGATTACAACCGGTGAAGGTAAACTTAGTGAGGAAACCTGCACATTGAAGAAGAATTAAAACCCTTCGATGATATGTGTCGTCTTACCCAACCTACACTTGGCAAACGTGGTGCTCGATCATTCGACTGAGAAGACCCAGTAGTGGGCAGAGTGGATTCTGTTTTTTTTCCTCTTTAGAACATTTACCCACTACTACCCATTTAGGAAGAATTAAAATTTTGTATAGAACTTTATTGGATGATTAATTCCCATTAATAACATTAATCATCATGTAGGTGCCTAAACAACTCGCCAACCTCGAAAACCATATTAATATGTTTCTCCGCCAATTGATTCAAGAAAATTTGAAATTAGTTACTTGCCCTAAGTTTTTACTGGAGGTTTTACTGGAATTAAATTGCACAAGATTACTCTTGTCCTTCTCAAAATATATTTATCGATATAGAAGCCAGCCAATCACGTCTACATTTTTATTGCCTACATGTGAAAAAGCCGTCGTTCCAACTGACGGTAAATGTTCAACAGGTCTTCGTATTCGTCGTCATATTACTTATTAGGTTGCACATTATATTGGAATATTTTACAACAGGAAGCCAGTCAAAATTTCCATTATATAAGTAAGTAATCTGGCACCGATAATGATATTATGATAAAACACGATAAACAAAAGTAAATTCGAAGATTAACTCCTCGATTAATATACCTGGTAAAAAAATCCACTCTTGTGTATTCAATATTTTTGACATTTATCATACTGTGCATTTTAATAGGATTTAGATTGTGATTTTATTGAATTTATACATGGTATTCAACGGTAGAATTTTTTTTTTAATACTAATTATCAGTTAGTTATTAGAATCATTATTTCTTTCAAGTAATCATTGCACAACAACAATTAGCAAGCATACCTAATTTAATAAGACTGTCATTCTAGCAGTCCCATTCTTATTACAAACGCAAAGATATATTCATACTACCTATAACGGCTATGACTTACATTGCAAATATGTACCAATAAAATGATTCAAACAAGTGACGAATTTTCATAATTTCTCTTAACTACTGTTTCTAAAACTCTGTTCGGAAATGGACTTATGTGTTATAACCGTAGATTTTACTAGTATTAACTATTTTAAATTTAGTTTTATTTATAACATTACAGATTTGCTATCGGACGATATAACTGTTGCATCGAAATGTGCCAAGAAAATTAAGAAGATTCAAGGATTCGAAGCTTGGCTCGGATGGGTGGAACAGTGTAAAGGAAAGAAAAAAAACATATATGATTGCAAATAATATTTTATTGCAACAATTCAATAATATGTAAATTATAAATAAAACTACATACAATATTATTTGAACTTAAACAATGGTATGCACAAATATCAGATCTACAAACGCCAAAATAATGCCATATTTCAAGTGTTAATCTTACAAAAATAAATGGCATATAACAGGTATACTTAGTACTGTTAAAATTAAGTTTGTACTGTCTTAGGAACTTAAAATATTATAAAATTAAATGCAAATACACAACCATATTACTCCTGTTGCAAGTCAATGTTATTATTTTTTCTTAAAGTAATATAAAAATTTTGCTATTATAAATAACCTCATTGTACTGATTTTAAATGCTTCAGTTACAGAAGGAACACATATTCTTTAGAGTTGAGTTTCTTTACTATTATGGCAACGACAATAGGACAAAAGATGTCTAGTTAATATTATAAGAATTTTAATCTATAATAAACGGCGAATTGCCCAAGTATAAATAATAATAATAATCAGTATCAAATCAATAATTTTACTTTTTCTTTGTTGATATGTTAAATACAACTATTTAAAACAAGATATAGGAGAGTTAAATGAATATCTGCATTTATTTTTGTTGCTGTTGGTAATATTATATACTTAATATTATGATAATGAATACATCCATTTATACAGTGGCATGCAGCTCATACAAGCAAATATGCATTGCATACTCTAACCAATAAAAATTGATGAAATATAACAACTTTAATCGATTTAATGCTGTATATTTAATGTAAAAACTCTTCACATTCTTATTATCTCCGTGCATTTAGCGATTAAGTGAAACAAAATTGATCTTAGACTAAAATAGTCACGCCACTGCATTTCTGAAATATTGTCTCTATTCACAATATTTTCTAAAAGGTAACATATTCGTAAAGGCTGAACAAAACAATTTTTTTAAAAGTATTTTCTTGAGATTCCCTTATATATTCGATACTTTGTAATATTATATATTAAATATATTAATTGTATTAAATACTTTTCTGTTATTATTCAGCAATATGAGATTCAACTGAGATATATGGGGTGTGTAGCAGATCACTGTTTCCCTAGTTCTTTAGTCCTTTTCGTGGCAGCTTCAATAGCGTTAATCAGTGTAGACCTAAAACATAAGTTTATTTTTACTGTTTTTATCTATACAAATAAATAATATTGATAATTTATTGATGTTTCTATTTTTATTATAAAAATAACCAAATTGTGCCAAAAAACGATTTTTAATTTCATACATACCATACACATTATAAAAACATTTTATTTTTATAATTTTTTACATGTATAAAATTTTATGAGAACCACATAGATAGTTATGTGTGAATATTTCTCACTGGAAATCATTGGGGGAGGTCTATATCCAGCAGTGAGTCTTGTAGCTGAGAATGATAATACATCACTAAAAATATCTACACTAATATTATAAAGAGGAAAGATTTGTTTTATTGTATGTAACAAATAAACTCAAAAGTATTGGACCGATTTTAATAATTCTTTCACCATTCAAAAGCTACATTATCCACGAGTAACATAGGCTATATTTTATTTTCAAAAAAATCCGTATAGATTTGTATGAAAATATTGAATCTTTGTGACGCAAACGAAGTTGCGCGAGTCATCTATTAATTAATAATTGAGTTCTAGTCACCTCAGTTTTCCATTTTCCAATGCCGTGACACCGCAAATAGTGGAGCCCCCCGGAGAGCAGACTTCATCTTTCAACAAGCCAGGATGTTTCCCGGTCTGTAGAACCATCTGCCCGCTCCCGACTACCATCTGTGCGGCAAAGCGAAGGGCCATCGCTCGTGGAACGCCTTGCTTCACTGCGCCATCCGCTAATGCTTCTATCGCCATGTATATCTGAAATATTTGATATAACATGATATAATGGATACATTTTAAATAAATA
Source organism: Trilocha varians (assembly GCA_030269945.2). Classification (NCBI taxonomy): domain Eukaryota; kingdom Metazoa; phylum Arthropoda; class Insecta; order Lepidoptera; family Bombycidae; genus Trilocha; species Trilocha varians. Next base: position 6,133,415 of record AP028259.1, read on the forward strand.
AATAAATTTTATGAAATTATTTTAGTATTAAAAGATATTTGCATAAGTAAGGAATGTCTTCGTTTATTTTTTGATTAAATAATTAAAAGTAATTTACCTAAATTGTATAATAATAACACAAATAGAAGTTTCAGACATGTCATAGTACTAAATGATATTTTATTTAAAAACTGTGATGACATGATATAAGCAAAACCTGAACTTTAATAATAAGGTGCAACTTCATTATGATAAAAAATCTACAATGAAGAGACTCAGAGACTAAAATTAAAAACTTTTATTTTTACAAAAAATTTAATTTGAAGTTTAAGTATAATTTTAAATTTTATTTTGAATACTTACAAAAGCAGGTCCACAGCCAGTCAATACACCTAATGTGTCCATAGACTGCTCATCGACTTTTTCACACAAACCAGAGCTGCTCAAAAGATCTTCAATAATTTCACATTCTGATTGTGAAACATTGTCATCAGGGGTATAAAGGCATACACCCTCTCCCACAGCTATAGGTGTATTTGGCATTATTCTGACAATATGTACAGTTGCGTAAGAGGACAAGACTTTTAAGACCTGAAATTAATAAGAAATTAAAAAATTAAACTAGTTGTACCCATAATTAGCTAATATTTAGTTACTAGTTGTAAAAGCTTATGTGGGACAATACATCATAATCATTAGGTGAATGGTTCGGGGTGGGGTTCAAATGATCCACCACTGAGCCATATGCAAATAAAAAACATAATAATAGGTACAATGATCTATTTAAAACTCAAAACAACCAAGCACTAGCTCAAATTCTGTACTTTAAGCAATTTATGTTCAACCTTAGTTATTATCTTTAAAGCAGTATATCAAGCCATTTTAGTGCACAAATAGAAAACTAGTCAGTTAGTGTATGTTGTGTCAAGAGTATGGTTCCATATTAGTCTATATTCACTTAATTTGTTTTAATTTTAAAAAAATGTAAATTTAATGTTTATCTTATGTATTTACTATATTATTCATTCCTTTAGTCTTTTTACAACTTCAGTTAAAATTAAAAATCTTTAGTAATTAAAAAAAACCCATCTAAGAATACCTGAATGTGGTACCCTAAAGAAAAGTATAACAATTTATTTTTATTGTGATGGAAATAAGAACTACAGATTCATGAGTTACACTTTTCTAGTGTGGTTTGTATGTTCTTTTTTATTTATTTTTTTAAGAAAACTTATGTATGCATGGGTGGAAAAACATATTAAATCTAGAAGAATTGCAAAATATAACAAACTGAACTAAAAGCCAATCTACACTTCAGTAATAACGCTCAAATGCTGGTCAGTTTACCTCCTGCAAATCTTTAAATTTTCTTCCAGCTAGCATTGAGACAAACAGCACAGGTTTATTGGAAGTATTAGCACCATTTAGGCAATCATGCACAGCCACTTCTAATTTATTTGGTTTTACACCCAAAAAAATTACATTGCAATTGTTTAATACGTCACAGTTGTTTGTGCTAACATTCGTTTTTAATTCTGACCATGTCTTCAAGTTCTCAATATGAGGCCCAGAAACCCAAATTTTTTCTGGAGGAAAATTATCTAACAACAAAAATTTCGCAATTTACCAATAATTCCAGTGAAAGTTCAAAATGTGATATAATAATATTGTGTTTCAAATATTATTATTTACATTTTTTGATGATTTTTGAGTCTGAAAAGTGCAGTGGAAAATAATATATAGCTCATAATAAAAAATTTGAGTTTGAATGTTGAGTAATCTTCCTTATTGGAGAACTATTTAAGATCCCTATGAAGATATGTAAAATCCCCAGCATGCACTAGAAAAGTGTAGACGACTATGCCTGATGATGGGTTGTTACAGTGCAATGCAGTATGAATTCATTGTCAACCAGTAAACCCAAAGGTAACTTGATCAGTACAGATTATTTTTATGTTATTATCCTGAAATATTAGATTATTATGACAAAATAAAAATTATAAATCATAATACAATAGTTTACGAACTGAATTCTCTAAACTACTGGGTTCATGTTATAGTGATCCTATCTGGTAACCAAACAAGTTTCAATTGATTGATTTTAATTAAAGAAGATTTCAACTGATAAATATTGTCTACCAAAGAGCAGTAAAGCATACTGTGTATCAATAAAATACATTTTTACCATTTAAATCATATTTTGATCTGTTATTGAAAAGTAGTTTCGAACTATGAATGAATCTTTTTGTAGGTATATGAGTCAATAAAATTAAATTAATAATATTGTGTCTCATAAAAGGTTAGTATCTAAGTATAATATTGCACATAGTTTATTTTGATCTGATTGATTATAAATGGACATTATTACCAGAAACACAAGGTACGTGAAATTTATTTAATAAGGCTACGCTATTATAATACCTGTCTTTAAAATTCCCTGCATAATCGCTGTGGACATATTCCCTCCACCGATGAACCCGATATTAACATTACTAGAAGATCTAATTCTTCCATTTGTAACTAATTTTCTATTTGAAAGCATAGTAAAATCTTCGTCTCGCTATTTCGAATATCTATTTCTTTCGCTTAATTCAGAATCTGTGATTCAGAAATCAGAATAATGTAGATTTATAGGTTAGGTTAGATTAGACCTATCTACCTCTAAAAACACAGAATTCTTATCTAGATCTGGGACATACAGGCCCGAATACTCGTACGCAAATTAAATATTGAAGCCGTCGACCGTCGTTTTTTTTTTTTTTTTTTTTTTTTTTCCTTAGCGTGCCCGCACACCTAGAAAAGTATTGTCAATATTTAGAGTATTGACAAGACTATTGTAGATTTGCGGGGCATATTGTCAATATCGTCAATAATGTTTAAAATACTTGTAATCTTGACAATATTCAGGTATTGCCAGATTTAAAGCAGATTTATTCTCGACATCAAGTTTTAAAACAAGAAAGCCCGAAATGCGGCATTCTTATAAATACTACATGAGGAATGTCTATGTGTATCAGAAAATAAATATAAATGTGAATGTAAGTTTCTTTGTTACGCTTTCACGCGTAACATAATCAACTGACGAAAGGTTTTTTTTATTGTATTAAATCATTTTTTGTTATTTCTGAATAATTTTACTACACATTTTCTATTTTTTATTAAGCACAAAAACAATGATAATAATAACGATGTCATTTACAGGGTGTTTTTAAACTCTTATCCAAATTCTTATCCAAGAAAAGTGTAATGCTTTTAGCATTCTAAAATTTTGAATTCCGAGGATTTTTTTTTATCGGATTGCGTCCAAATTTTGAATATATAACGTTACAAACAGCCTAATTTTAAATATTATTATATTAGTAAATCATTGAATATAATTATTGACAATTATTATTATAAAAAATACTATTTTGAAACACCTATTAATTATAAATAATTTTAATTTTTTTTTTTTGCAATGTTACCAATAATTGGACATCACTCTTAAATTGGTTGGCTACCCTACTCAATTCCGGCGAAATCCCCAGTTTCGTCATGGATCGAAAATGTATGTTCCCAGACGAGAGGTTATACCTAATATTCTTTTAATTATTTGTTCTTAAAATAGGTACGCTGTGATTCATGTTGGATCAAAAAATATTATTTCTTATTTATATTATTTCCAGAAAATAATAGACGATAATAAATTGTAAACAAAACAAGTTTCTGAACTAATGTGACGTCATGCTCAATTTTGCATCCTGTAGTCCTGGTAGTTCCACGGACTTGACAAAAGAAAAAAAAACAATTTTGATGCCGATTCCAGTTGAGTGGTTAAGTTAAAATCTAATTAAAAATTTTATGGTAGAAATATTTTTAAAAGATACCCAAACAAAGTATTGATTCCGAACGAACTCTGGGCGAACGAACCCAGTTTCTTCATCTATAAGTGAAAATTGAAGTTCCCAGTTGAGTGGTTCAATGGGTCGACCACGTTGTATCCATTTCAGCCCCAAGTGTAAAATTAAAAGCTCCACATAGGCAACATCGGAGCTAAATCCCTATAAAAGTATTGTCAATAGTATTGTACGTATGCGGGGTATTTTATTGACGAAAGTCTTGTCAATACTTGTGACAGAAGTATTGACAAGACTATTGATAAGTGTGCGGGCACGCTTACACATTGTTATGGAGTTGACGGTGTTGTTATGCTGGGCAAAGGCACCTGATAGAAATAAAATCGATAATTCACATTTCTTTCAATTTAAAGAATAGATCTATGAAATAAGTCCGCGAGAGCACGCCTCTATCATAGTTTAGTCACAATAACCGCCACAGACCATACATATATATATAACCGCGTTTAAATTCATGAAAAATATTAAATCGTCCGAAAAATGACAAGTCGTGAACTGAGAATCTTTTAACACTTTTTCTTTCTTTCAAATTGGACGTTTCGTTTAAGAAATTATCATTGTGGTAATAATCTATGAACATAGGTTATAGCTACCGAACTCTTTAGTTTATATCTTAACCATAGATGTAATGATTCTATATTTGTAACATTTCATGTCAATTATTATTGCTTTATCTATTTCTATAATGTACTCCAAATTTGTTAATTAAAGCCTTAAATAGCAGGTTTTCAATCATTACAATTTAATTAACAAATTTATTATGGATAAATTTCTGCAACCGGAAAAACTAAATCTAGAGTCATCTGAAAATACATTTACTCAAAGATGGCTGCACTGGAAGCGGACGTTCGAAAATTTTCTCAACGCCTTTAACATGGGTAAGGACAAAGATAGCCCTTTGTCTGATGCATTCAAACTGAATCTATTGATTAACTATATTGCACCAAATGTCTACGAAAACATCAGTGAATGCAAGACATTTGATTCGGCTTTCAATACTTTGGATTCAATATATATTAAGCCAAAGAATATCATTTATGCTAGACATGCCCTGGGTTGTAGAAAACAACTTTCCGAAGAGAGCATTGATACATACTTGCAAGCACTAAAACTTTTAGCGAAAGATTGCCAATACAAACACGTAGACGCTGAAACAAACAAAAACGATTGTATACGAGATGCATTCATTTCGGGAATTCGATCTGGGACAATACGTCAGCGGCTACTCGAAAACGTTACACTTACACTTGACGAAGCACATAATCAAGCTGTGACACTCGAAATGGCTGAAGCAAACGCTGCTAATTATCATGCAACGAATATAAATGCTTTAATGACCAAAAACGCTTCTCTTTCGGCGAAAACAAATGTTGAATCACTTCAGAGTAAGAAATCTAAACGGAAATGTTACTTTTGCGGTGGAGAAGTACACGGTCGCAAAAATTGTCCTGCAACTGAATCCACCTGCCGATTTTGTCAGAAAAAAGGTCACTACGAAACTGTATGTTTAAGCAGAAAACGCAACACATCCGCAGCTGCACAAGTAGACTCTGACGAATCAAGTGAGAATATTGTCGCTGCGTCTCCTAGCTCACTGAAGAAAGCGACCATGCGCGTTATTGTGAACGGTTTTGCAGCGGAAGCTTTAATAGATACTGGGAGTTCTTTAAGTTTTATAAATGACCATTTCGCTAATCTATGCTGCTTTAAGAGAAGAAGATGTCATCAAACCATCTCAATGGCCTCTACTAGCTTTACGTCTCAGGTAGAAGAGGAAACTTGTGTATCAGTCCAAATCGGAAAGCACAAATATCAAAATTTGGTACTGTTAATCGTCAAAAACTTATGCGCCGATTTAATCATTGGACATGATGTAATGAAAGAACATTGTGGTATTCAATTTGCTTTCGGAGGGACTAAGGACGCTATCGAGGTTTGCAGTGTAGCGCAAGCCTTGGTCCCAGCGGTACCACTATTCACAAACGTAAGTCATGACTGTAAACCAATAGCAATTAAATCTCGCCGACATAGCGAAGAAGATAAAAAATTCATCCAGGAAGAAATTGATAAACTCTTAGCAACCGGCATAATAGAGAAAAGCATTTCACCCTGGCGAGCTCAAGTCCTTATTACAAGAAATCTTAATCATAAAAAGCGTTTAGTCATAGATTATTCACAAACCATAAATAAATATACAGAACTAGATGCTTACCCTCTCCCAAATATGGAAGAACTAGTTTCTAATATCGCAAAATACTCTGTTTTCAGCGCAATTGACTTGCAGAGCGCATACCACCAAATTCCCATATTACAGAATGAAAAACACTTCACAGCCTTCGAAGCAGCTGGGAATTTATACCAATTCTGTCGAATTCCTTTCGGTGTCACAAATGGAGTAGCTTGTTTCCAACGCACCATTGACTGGGTAATACACGAAGAAAAGCTCAAAGGTACATACGCATATTTAGATGACATTACCATATGTGGAAATTCACAACTAGAACACGATGACAACTTAGCGAAATTTCTTGTGGCTGCTCAAAAATATGGCTTGACATTAAATAAAGACAAGTGTAAATTCTCTCAAAACTTTATAAACATACTTGGTTACACAATAGCAAACCACAAGATAAAACCCGATGCAGAACGGTTACAACCGTTGTTAAATCTGCCTCTACCTAACGATATTCAGTCTTTGCGGAGAACCATTGGCATGTTTGCCCACTATAGCCGATGGATTCCTAATTTCTCAGAGCGTATTCATGGACTAGCCAATGTTAAATCTTTTCCGCTCAATGTTGACGTGTCTAAAAACTTTGAAGAACTTAAAGCAGATATAGCGAAGTCTTCTGTTCATGCTATTTCTAATGATCTTCCATTGACAGTCGAAACCGATGCTTCAGAACACTCTATTGCTGCAGTTCTATCTCAAAATAACAGGCCTGTTGCATTTTTTTCCCGAACACTTAATAAAAGCGAACAAAATCACTCCTCAATTGAGAAGGAAGCATACGCAATAGTCGAAGCTCTGAAGAAATGGCGACATTTTTTAATTGGAAGATCGTTCAGGTTAATAACAGATCAAAGATCTGTATCGTTCATGTTCCACAAGAAACAATCCAGTAAAATCAAAAACGAAAAGATTCAACGCTGGCGACTTGAACTTGCACCTTTTAAATACGATATAATATACAGACCCGGAAAAGATAATTATGCCGCCGACGCCTTATCAAGGGTAACTGCCTCTATCCAGAACCGATCAGCTAAACTATTCAATCTACATGAAGCTCTATGCCATCCGGGGGTAACCAGAATGGCTCACTGGGTAAAATCAAAAAACTTACCTTATTCCACGGAAGAAATTAGAAGTATAACAAACTCTTGCCGTGTGTGCTGTGAATTAAAACCCAGATATTTCAAAAGAAGCGAGCCCACCCCAAGTCTTATTAAAGCAACATCACCATTTGAGCGTTTAAGCATAGACTTTAAAGGACCTATTCCAAGTAACACAAGGAATAAATATATTCTGACGATAATAGACGAATATTCACGTTTTCCCTTTGCTTTCCCTTGTACGGATATGAGTTCTAAAACTGTAATTAAGCATCTGAAAGAACTATTTCACACTTTTGGGATGCCTGCATTCTTACATTCGGATTGCGGAACTTCATTTTTATCAACAGAATTAAAGAATTTTCTCAACTGTAATGGTATTGCTACAAGTTGAACTACGCCTTATAACCCGCAAGGTAATGGACAGGTTGAACGATTGAATTCTACATTGTGGAAAACAGTTCAACTAGCTTTACGTTCCAAAAATTTGTCAATTGATAACTGGGAAGCAATGATATCACAAGCTCTTCATTCAATACGCTCTTTGCTTTGCACAGCAACTAATTGTACGCCTCACGAAAGAATGTTTACTCATACAAGAAGAACCGGTACGGGTAATACAATCTCTACATGGCTCGTTAATTCTAAAAAGGTTTTAATGAAGAAATTCAATCGTGTTAATAAATATCAACCTATTGTGGAAGAAGTACAAGTCTTACATGTAAATCCAGATTATTCTCATGTTCGACTTCTCGATGGACGGGAGACAACCATATCTAATCGATACTTGGCACCATTACAAGACGACGGTCAGTATTTAATACAGGATGAGGAATTGCCAATTGAACCGGGTTCTCAAGAATCTTCTCTAACTAATCTTGAACCCGAGAATCGTGCTCCTCTGACTACTGATCCCGAAAACCCTGCACCTCTGACGGCTGATCCCGAAAATCCGGTTCCTTCAACTGCTGAACCCGAGGAACAAATTTCTCCAGTAACTGTCCCAAGAAGGTCAGGTAGAGAGAGGAGAACGCCTGCTTATCTTAAAAACTTCGTAACGAACTAAGAAAATCGGTGGGAAGAATGTGGTGATAATCTATGAACATAGGTTATAGCTACCGAACTCTTTAGTTTATATCTTAACCATAGATGTAATGATTCTATATTTGTAACATTTCATGTCAATTATTATTGCTTTATCTATTTCTATAATGTACTCCAAATTTGTTAATTAAAGCCTTAAATAGCAGGTTTTCAATCATTACAATCATGTCGAGTATAAAACACTGTCCGCTACAAAAAATATCGCGACGACATCGCGAGTGGTGTTTAAACCCCTTTGTGATGCAGACGAAGTTGCGCGGGTCATTTTTTTTTATTGTTAGATAGATAAACGAGCCTACGGCCCACCTGATGGTAAGAGATCACCGTTGCTCATGAACCTCTGGAATGCCAGGGCTATGAGGGGCCGTTATCTATCGCCTACCCATACAGGACTTTTCTTAAACCTCGTATAAAGAGGAACATGTTATAGCTCTCCAGGAACACCGCGGACGGGAATCCATTCCAAATCGGACTGCTATGGGGCAAAAATGATCTTCTGAAGCGAACCGTGGAAGATCGCAGCGGTTCCAAATAATTTTTGGAACCGCTGCGATCTGCTGGAATGTTGATGAACTTTGCCCCTGCGGCGTATGTTGAAACATCCAGATTATTACTAAGAGTAACTTTTATGCAGAGAAGCTATCACCTAATTGTGCACAACGCACAATTTGTAAATTTTATTGGTGCTGCTAAAAATCTATCAAAATCAAAATAATATTTTTTTTTAATAAAATTTACTCAGATCCTTATAATACCAGAACGGTAGTTCCTAGACTCATCGAGTTTTGGCTGATCACAGGGCTGATAAAGGCCTTTTTTGGCCCTGTCAGATTCTTCTTCCGAAACATTCGCATGTTTTTTTGACTGCGAATGCAAATTTTCAAAAGTTTACGATATCCATATGTAAATATGTAATTTTGCTCCCTATAATATCAATGCACAAGTTACAAGACCAAATTGTCGTACACAATGTTCAAATTACGATTTGAATAAATTTATAATCGATCTTTTTCCATAGCAATCACATCTCTAATGTAATTTGACAAAATACCTGTCAAAATTGCAGCACAGACAGGAACGGGGTTACCATGTTTTAAAAAACCTACCACTGAATTAGAGAAAATTTAAGCAAATTAGGACGCATTTTCCACCTTAAATACAGTTTATAAATTGAGTTTGAATCAAAATTATAATATGGCATTGTTGCGTCGTACCAATTATGATTTAAATTGTTAAACTACAGATGGAATATCTGGAATTTGTTGCTTTTCGAACCGGACAAGTTACCGGCACATCAAAATGTGCGTTTTAAGTTCGTTTCAATTTGAAACTTTGAAATAATGAAAATTGTAAAATTTTGTGGAATCTATCAGAATCTTGAAATTTGATTTTAAAAACTTGCTGTTGGTTTAATAGTTTTCCACAAAATTTAATGGCAACATTGACAGTCAGTGGCATCGTCTGTTGGCGTGAGGTGCAAGTTTTAGTTTGGGAAAAATATCGCCATGGAATTCACTGAGCTAAAATAGAATTATTTGGTGGAAGTGCTCAAATATGTGTCGTTGTAGTGTTTTATTCAGTTATAGTTTGTATGAAGTGTAGTGTTCAACATGTTTCGATGTATACCTTTGTTCAAATGTAATCGCCAAGTGGAAAGTGTAGACAAGCGGCACTGTTCGTTGCCAACAGTACCTGAAGACATTTTACGATATTCCAGGAGTTTGGAAGAGTTGTTACTGGATGCAAATCATATCAGAGATTTACCCAAGGTAAATAATAGTTTGTAACCTACATTATTTTGTACGTGGGCGTTTACCTTATCATTTTTGTCGAATTCCAGGTGTTCTTTTCGTTCTCTAATCCACTGTTATATTAGTTTACTATTATAACATTATTATATTAGTTTTAAAGTAGTAAGTGTAAATACTGTTCAATAAAGCATTTTTCTTAAACATTATTTTGCATTAAGATAATTTTCCCAAATTCAAGACATATTATCTTAAGTATGGCTTATACCCAAAAATGTTCTAATGTTAAGAAGCCGTTTGTAATAAACCAAATTTTTTAATACAAGTTTTACATGTATAGGCTAAGCTTGAGCTTAGGTTGGTTTCTTAAATTATGTTGTTGAGATATGTTTCATGTGAAAAACATTCAGCAAACAAGTGGCACAATAGAGGCATAAATAAACTGTAAAACATACTAATAGTAGTTAAAAATAGTTATAAAAACAAAAATGTTGGTGTAATATTTCTATCAATAAACTGTAGTTTTAGTCTTCCTAACTGGTTATATTTGACAATGAACACTGATGTGTTTAATGAATCTCGTACATCATAGGCGATTGTTCTTCAGGTTTCATCATATGCTTGTTTCAGTAAATAGAAATAAAGTATACCATGTAGACAAACAAGCTAATAAGACACCTAATAAGTGGTAACTATTGCTCATGAACCTTTGCAATGCAATAGGATGTATCAAAAAATGGAGTTAAAATCTCATGTATAAAAATTGCAAAATGTGTTGCTAAGTGCTTAACTCAATAATGCCTGGACCAATTTGGCCAATTCTTTTTTGTAAAAGGTTTTTGAAGTTCAAGGATGGTTTTTAGGATGAGAAAAATTGATGGTAAAACAACATCGTCACGGGCAGTAGCTCTTTATAAATAACATGACAATGTGTTACAATAATATTTACAAACAGTTACAATGGCAGATCTAGTGCCTAAGGCATTTTCTACCAGTCCTCAATATTAATATGATATTAATGTTAAATTCAATAGTATTGTATCTTCTTTTCCTATGAGCTAAGATGGCATACTATAATAACATCCTCCAGTTAAAAGTTTCAAATATATAGTTTTCAGTTCATATTGAGGAAGCCCATTGATTTTGGTTGACTTAAATTTTTATAGTAAATTAGACATTTTAAAAGTTTGGGATGTACATAACATATTTAAATGATTTTTTCTCTCCTGTCTTTTTGAAGTAAATAATTATAATGCATTTTTATAATTGCATAATATACAGAATCCATAAATTCAAACACTAAACAGTTGCCTGTATGATTAACTTTCAACAGATGCTGATACATATAAATGATAATTTATGCTTGTTTCAGAATTTCTTTAGATTACATCGATTAAGAAAACTTGGTCTCAGTGACAATGAAATACATAAACTACCACCAGATATCCAAAATTTTGAAAATTTGGTAGAATTGGATGTTTCTCGCAATGGTAAGTACTAATGTTAAGATTATTATTTTAAAATATAAATATTTGATTATTTCTCATGCATACACATATTGAATATAAATTAAAATACCATACTATTATATATCACACAAAATTACATGCACCAAGTGGGTAATCCAATCAAAAAAAAGATGTACAATAACACTGTTATTCATACACTAAACTTACGCTTAACAAAAAATAAAACCATAAGGTTTCGTTTTAAAATATCCAAAATGAGTCGGACATTATTGTACAAAAAATCAACGACACGATGTCTCAATTCATTGCACTTTCGTCTTTATTGCATGGGAAAGGATGTCTAATGCTTTTGTAGCGGATTACATCACGTTCGTGATCGTGAGACGTCGCGATTTACCAACTATTAGTAACTATAGTTTGTATATTCTAGCGTGAAATATAATTAATTATATCAAATGAATTTCTTACTTAAAACTTCGAAGTCCATTACACATACGTCTCAAATGGGACCGCGGTGTCATATTGTGTTTTAATAAAACACAATGTAACACCGCCGTATGTAGATACGGGATTCAGCTCTGCCGGGATTATTAAAAAAATAAGCATTACGGACATGGCGAAATTTGAAGACTAATTCAGACTACGAAACCCTAAATGCTTTTATCAAATTTGCTGATAGTGACTTATGGACAGGGAAAATAGGAAAAAGCACTACGAATTTGAGCTTAAAAAATGCTAGTAGTTCATGTAATACAATATTTTATATTATTTAAAAGGTTTATGATAAGTTAAATGCCCATATGCTGTATCAAATTTTTTAGTCGATAACTGGTTTGACCAGTATTCTATAGTCCAGAGACCAGAAGCCTGACATACCAAAAGATTAAATGACGTCATCGGGTTGTCGTCTTATATTTAAAAATAGACATAAAACAAATCTTTCAAATAGATAGAGAATGTTTAAATCGTAATTCACATAATATTATGTAAGTAAGAAATACGTAAAAATGAATATAGCTTATTTTTATATAACAAAATCGCACCAGTAGTTCCTCCCGCGTTCAAATAAACTATTTACAAACAATAAGTATCTGATTTCAGTCCCCCAAAAGGCTATTCCTATATTATAAACACATGTTAAATCGTACTATATTGTAAACGTATAGAAAATCAATTCAAGATCACATTTCTATTTACGTACGCATTTATACTTGGCCCTTTGTAATTCAATTATTCTTTATCCCGCGAGATTGTGCAGTGAATGAACGGATTCTTCATTTCACACGCGTGCATGTGAGGTTTCCAAAGTCGACCTCGGAACGCGACTACCGAGCCCGTCTGCAAATCTACTTGCGGAAAACTATTTTATGCTCGATTTAAAATGTTTACTTTAAAAACTAGCATAGATTGAGCATTTGCAGCCCAATAATTTATTATGTTTTTGAATATAAAACTAGTCGTAAAGATTTGTAAATTTAGTTAACTTTTTTGTAGTAATAAGTAACTTGAAAAAAATGTGGTAAAATTACGTATATTTTATCACAATACAGTATTTTAAATTCTAATATATAAAGTTAATAGTACCTAGTAGTAGTAAATAGTCTTAAAATCTCAGCAGGTAAAGTATAGAAAATAGTCAAACATGACATCATACAATACAGAGTAATTTCAAGTATTTTATAATGGTAGAAAATTAGCTGTGTGTTGAATACATTGTATTATCTTTCTAATTACACTTAACGGGCAATTAATTTCTAAGGATCAACAATACGGCTTTGTTTAAGATCGAATACCATTGTATTACTTATAGATCTGAAAACAATGAGCACTTAACTCTGTTTAACTGCACAACCTAATTTTGGTCTTCTAAATTTACATCAGTGTGGCTGTAGACTTAAATTAGGTTTCGTTGAAATGAAATTTTAGTGGTCTGCACAATGCGTTCTATGAAAATCGATTAATTGATACCAAATTACATCGCTATTTTCTCCCAATCTAGGAATATCAAATTCTTAGATTAGGACTTTGACTTTCATAGTTTTCCTTTTTTCATTAAAATACACGGTATACCTAAAATTGAATGTATTCGAAAATTGCTGCGTGCAAACGAACCGTGAGATGAACTTATATTACTGTTCCAGCAACTCGTGTGGATGAACTAGATTTCCTGTTGAACTGAACGTAGACTAAACGCATTGTTTCGTTGTATGCCAACCTCATTCAAAAATCACGACAATCTACGTTTTATTGTTTTATTTTACATTTTTTATTTATTGTCCGGCTGTAGTCTTAAATTTATAATTTAAAAAAAAATGCAACGTCTTTAATATTAATACAACTAAGTACCTATAAGGAGTAAGAAATTACGTAACATCTAATGATCGTATAACAATCAAACGTAAAAATATATGCTTACTTTTGAGATTAAAGTTTTAAGATTCTATGCGCTAAAGGAAATATCTAACGATTCTAATGTATCTGGTTATGTAAACATGCTAAGCTAAACAAGACATAAACACTTCCTAGGTTCCGTTACCTTTGCCTCTCTGTCCTCTTTTTTTAGAAAAATATAAATTTCGATATGAGCAGTTTTATTTTCAACTCTGTCTTAATTAAGACTAAAATAACTTCGAATGCTTGTTTATACTACTTATACTTTATACTACTTATAAAAAAACAATCTTAACGTTTATCGTAGCGTGATAGTAAATAATGAACGTGGTTTTTTCTGATGAGATAATTATATAAAATTGTCTGAATTGACTGCTAGGTTAAATGAAGTTATTAAGAGCTGATCAACATTGTTCTGCAAGGCTTATTGTCGTTTAAGATTTTAATAGAAATCGCAGGGAATGCTACAATCCAAAGAAATTTGTATTCCGTGTCTTTTCTTAACTTGATGGACTGTATTTTTAATTTCATTTGAATAAACAGCTATTTTTACTTTTCTCCAACGGGGTATAAAGTACGATTTTCCGGATAATATCAATGTTTATTGCCATAGTTACATAATATAGAATCGACAATTAATATTCTTTCGTTGTTTTCAAACACATGCGCAATAAAATTCAATCGCACGCGATTTGCGTTAGAGATTTACTATCTTCATGTCATGCGCGTTAAAATTTAGAGATACGATTTGTTTACGAGAAGTAAATGGTTCGTCTGATATGTAACTCTGTAAGGCTCATTACATATTCAACTACACAGCAATAAAACCAAAACGGAGGAGAGAAATGTATGGACGGGGAGCAATGTTATGTTATAACATAGGCAGGTGTGACCAATCCATATGCGTGTCACCCAAATATTTACTAAAATTCGATACGGTACTAAAATAGTAAATTTTCTCACATTATGCTGTTTAAATAATAGACCGACACTATTAAAAATCTATAATCGTGTGTTGTGTACTTAAATTATACATATTTTTTATGTGACGTCTATGGTAGGTAATTTATTGTTTAAAAAAATTTGTGAAGATTTAAATTAAAAAAAAATCCGAGAATAATATTTTCTCATTATTATTTAATTTACGTCCTGAAACGAACATAAAGTTTCTGCGAAATGCTCAGTCACGTAATATTTCCTTAGACTGTTTTTCTCGAAATCTAATTTAGCACTCTCATCTCTGCGTCGCCAGTAATTGTAATCATAAGACTTCGTAAAATTAACTTTCGCTTGAACTTCAATCCAATTTGTCTTTAAAGGAATGAAAATGAACATTTTGAAAATATTATGAAGTCAAACATTTTTTTGATCTTGAGTGCCTGTGTATTTACCATTTGTGTGAAGATTTAAGTTATACTGACTGGATACCCATTTTTATAAGTTATTTTGAAGGAATAAGTATCCTAATATTTTATATTTGAGCCATGTTACGTTCTGCTGACTTCAATTTTCATTAAAGCGGGTTATAGATCGCAGTATATGACAATCGTTCGTTGCTTCATTCTGTTCAACAAAACTCAATAACTTTTTAATGGGATTCCAGCGGTGGCAAGCCACGCGAGACATCCATTCGCCTGGCGACTAAAGCTCGCCTCTATTTATTGAACTACGAGTATTATTGCTATGTGTTTACGCGACGTACATATAAAAGTTGTTTTGATTAACGGTTGAGAAAAATTGCTATTTGAAATTGAATTTCATTTTGTATCTGTTATTCGATAAGGAATGCTTGAGATATTAGATATCTCGCGACACATTGGTATACAATTTGTATTTACATTCTTTGTAGTAGTATTGTAGTAAAGTTTATAGCGTACGTCACATAAGCCAAGCCAACTCAAACTGTTGATTGAATTTTAATGGAGGTGATTCACCTTCTTGTTTTCAAAACACGTTTTCACACTATTAAGTACAAAGACAACTGACATCAGAAAACACAACTTTATAAGGACATAACAGCAATATATTGGAGTTTTATAGAAAATAGAGGTCAAATTATTATTAGTTATTTAATCCATGATATTACTTTTATACTTGTATGTAGTTTAATCTATTTCATATTTTGATTATGTTATTTAATTAAAAAACTATATTCAATGAAATATAAACACTTCTGAAAAGTAATATTTTTTCTTTCTCATAACCTTGTTTGAACAGGTTATATCAAATAAATTCTTTGCAAATTACTCAGGTTAGATGACATGTTACTAGTCGACAAGTGGCTTATAAGGAAGCTTCCAAACTTGTTACTTATCAAAGTAGGGAAATGGTTGTGACGGAACGACATCCGCAACTTAGTGGATTAATTTCCTTTCATACTTAATTTCTCAATTCAAATCCGCTGTTACTACCGGCATATTGTTGTTCGCCTATAAAGATTATTTTTAACATTAGCTCAATCATAATTGCGAAATTAATTAGAAATCAGACTGAGCACAACTCTGAAGTTCGATGAAAAATAAATACATATTTCTGATACCAGTGCAGTATGATATTATGATTATTTATGATTGTGTTCTATTGTTATACAAAGATTGGTATATAGAACAACGGAAGTACCCATTTAAAGCACCTTCGAAAGTAGGCATCAACCATAACACACTCCCTTTCCATAAACAATGTGGTGCACTTAAAGCGGAACTCTAACCCATATGGTATTCCGTAAATAGCTCATCGATACTGGTTCGGAAAGTGAGTATTAACGTTTAATTTGTTCTTTTTTATAGACAACATAAACATATTCTTCTTCCGGATGTTCTGTAACTTTGTTTGCTTTGTGAGCAATGAGTAATTTTATACGCACAATCACCAAATTTAAACACAAGGAAAAGATAGTTCACGAAAGCATTCTTAGGGAAACATTCTGCTGTTAAATTTAAAAGTATATTTGTGTTTTCATTTGGCAAACCGCATACAGTTTTTATTATTATTGTTTGGTTTCTGTCCAGAATAATCACCATTATCGGTCGTCATCGTATCAGAATGACTAAGATCTAGATTGACGAGCGTTACATAATGTCATATTAATTTTTATTAGTCTAGGAAGTGGCGTTTCTGTTATTAATTAAGTTTATAACATTGTTCCGTCCTGTAACATTTTAGTTGCTGACGACACGGCCGTTGGAGTTCTCGTCCAAAAACCGGAAACCGGGGCACAGTAGGTACCGTTAACATCATGAAATTAGAAAACCAGTTTGTTTTAGTGACTTGCTAATAGTTGCATATTACAATGCAAATTTAATACAATTCACATTGATTTGGTACAAGTATCTAAAAAGTACATACTTGAGATGCTCTATGGTTAGTGTATTATTAAAAAAATTAAAATAAAGTAAATAAGTCGACCGTTATTTTAAAGAGCCTATGAATGTTAAAGCATTAACGCATTTGCATAAGAGGGTTAAAGAGGTCACTGTCCCCTTCAGGTTAAACCATTATCTAAGACAATCTAAGGCATACTGGTACCTGGTCGTTGCAATGTGATGATTAAAAGACATTTTTTTAAAATATATTACTTTTTTTACTGCATTCTTCTTACTCCCTTTTCGTCCTTTAATTAAGGAAGTTCAGATAATGTTTATGAGAATTCCTATGCGATGTTAGAGCCTATTACGTTTTATCATGCGCAGCCATTTTGCGATCCAATGTTGATTAAGCACGAAATTAATACAATACACATAGTCTTACATACATCGATTGAAAGTTAAAATATGAAATCAAAAGTATACTTTGATGTTTCACTAAAATAATTTCAATCGTACACATACCTCTACAGAAAAATACTGTTTTTAAGCCGCCGTTCCGCATGGCACTCATGGACCACTGAGTTAATATTATATTAAGTTAAAACAAGCTTTTGTCGACGTAGTTTTCTTATACCAGGATAATATGAGAAAACTACAGTAAATTAATTAACGTGTCAATGTAATCGGCGAACTGTAAATACTTTACTTTGTTATTTTCCCTGCCCTCTTACAATGCAAATAACACTGAAAATTGTAGGGTTGGTATTACTTGATATATTAAGACATAATACTATTAAATATTTTTTGCGTTTAGTAAAGAATCTTCGCATCTTGATGTTCTTAATAAAAGTTTGACTGTGCAGAGCTACGAATGTTTCATTTTCAATTGATATCAATAAAACGACATCAATGTTGTCACCGGTGTATTTGGCTTGGAATACATTAAAAAATATTCGTTCTTAAATGGTCGGTGCCAAATCGACCGTCATAGCATAATCATACTTCATTTCGTTCGTTATAAATAAAGTCGTTTAAAAGTGCTTTTGCTATAGAAGATCAGATATGTAATAGTGGTATCCTACAAATAGGCGTACACAATATACATTAACTCTAAGGTCGGTTTAGAAGAGCCCAACATTTACATAATAAATTACTATAGATAGCTATAAGATCTATTCATGGTTTTATTGGTCTCTCATTAGTTTACTGTAAGCGAATTTAAAATTATTTTGAACGTTTTCATAACTTTGATTTATTTAAAATTGGTTTGTTTGACCTTGTTCCCGTACACTGCTTACATTGTTTTGTTAAACTCGAAACGTGGAATAATCGCGGATTATTCTCAGGATCGCCGTGTTTACGCGACCGTGTTCCAATTATAATAATATAACATTACGTATTGTTATAGTGATGAATGACTTTGATATTAATGAATTCGTTACATTGAAATGAATTGCAAACTACAAACATCATACTCAATCTACAAATCCTTTTTATGTGGAAAATAATATAGCGATGTTGAGAAGAGATTCCTCCGTTCCAAGTTTGGAGGGCCAATGTTGAAACATTGTACGTACTAAACGAGTTTCATAATATTTGGTACACGTGAACCTCATTGTACTGTATTAAACGGACAAGAATTGCTTCATCTGTGAACACATACTTACATAATATTTATGAAAGTTTTCGTAACATTCGACTGACGCCTTAAACGTTTGTTATCAATACCCTATATTGCTTTATAATTATTATGAAACGATTTCCGTTTAGTCGTAAATTGGTATGAACTGGCGGTACAATAGTAAAGTGAATATGTTTTGTTTATAGACATTCCTGATATACCCGAGGATATCAAGAAGCTGCGAGCTTTACAAATCGCAGACTTCAGCAGTAACCCTATACCGAGGCTTCCAGCCGGCTTCAGTCAGCTCCGCGCGCTTACGGTCCTCGGCCTCAATGATATGTCCCTCACTAGTCTACCCAACGACTTCGGCAGGTGAGTTAATTCTTATCTAGGTCGTCTGATAACCTATTTCCTCCATAAAAATCTATGTTTATGTTCGACGATAAGAAATCTCGAATATAAACTAAGTTATCGAATAATTATTACTGTAACTTAGTCGGTAGCAGTATGTTGGTATAGAAAAATAATGTTGGTTTCTAAACTATACTTAGATGAAAACATGATAATCTTAATTTTAAATTATAGCTGTCTATTTTTAATCACGGAAGTGAAATTTTTCATTGTTACACTACTATGCCACTACAATATTATTTTAAAAAATATTTGCGTTTGTAATATTTACTGTGTTTCAAAAGACTACTTCATATTAATCAAGTGTTCTCTCTGATTACCTAACTATGGAATGTATATTTAAATCATTAGTCGAAAAAAGTATAAAAGCGGCAGAGCAATCGAGTGTGTGGTTGTTAATTGGTTATGAGACTTCACGCTAATTTAAAACAATCGAACAATGGTAACGTCGACTAGGCTTCTAAATGATTGCTTATTCAATGAGAATCATTGTTCAATATCAATAATATGCAGTTAGTTTGATTTGTTAATGTTCTATCTCAAATTTACATTACTAAAACATGCTTCCTTCCAAGTTTATTTAAACACGTCTTCTCTTATACATGTATACTGTATACATAGAAATTATTAGATAATTACGATCCGCCTTGGTTGAACGATTTTATAAATAGCCTCTCCGATACGTAACGAAATACTCGTTGAAATTCATAACGCAGCGATGGATCTTCCCTAAATAATTAAGGCTTGGCAATATAAATAAACCCTTTTGGATCGATCGCTTTGTAAATAATCAACCGACCGTAATCATTATTTATTATTCAATATCGTCTAAATTGCGAAGTACGTCACACCAAAAGAGATGATTGGAAATTTAAAGTATCAAACCAATAGAAATAGCATTAAGTGGATTATAGATGGAATATCCTCGTCATGAAATCCTGATCAAAATAGTGATAAGCAACTTTTCGTGTTTTGTCTTTCGATTCGAAACCTAGCGAAATTAGTAGACACAATAAAATATCATTACGGCCGTGAAAGTAATATTCAGTCTTACAAGAACTTATTTGTATGTTCAATCTTTGTTTGTCAGGCGAAAGCGAAAGTCTGTTTGAGAAGGTATAACCCGCCGTGAGCTCCACCTTTTATGGACGTCATTGGGAGTAAACTAGATATTACGTAAAGCTTAAGTAACTATCCATTGAATCGTATTAAAAAAAAGTTATATTAATTTTCTGCTACTTTTGGAATGCTTTATGATTCTGTTTCAGCATTAAATGTTGCTGTAGAATTTGTCTTAATTTTAATGAACACGACTGACTCTGAAAAGATGTATAATTAAGCTGGTAGTTTACTAGCGTTTTAATCTTTATGAGTTTTAAAGTTTCAACTTTGCCAATTGCAAAAGACTGCCGTAAAGTAGAAACGATTTTATTACTAGTTTACGTGCCGATAAACTTCAAGTTGCAAGTGCTTTCACGTAAATTTCATCAATTTATACCTAGTTGGAAAATATTGATGAGTTTGAGAATAGAGATGAGTAGGTATTATTTATTTATTATTATTTATTAAATGGAATCGAGAAGTCTGAAATATATTTTTCTAGTCGGGTGTTCGATCCTTGTTTGATTTAAAAATTTTCCTATACAAACACAGATTGGTATCTGATAATTAACTAACGCTATCGTAGTTCTAGACCGTAGGTATTCAATCTATACAATATTTAAAAAAAGTTTATATACTTTGATATTTACTTGAAGCAACAAGTAAATCATGGATGAAGGCCGGTGTTGAAATATCATACGTGTCTCATGTAGGTCGTTTAAGCTTTATATCACAGTCACGCTCCATTGAATCGTACAATCCATAATATTGATGCGATGACTAATGGACAACACATGTGAGTCTATCTTTTAATTACGGATTTGGTTAATATTGAGAGCTCATCACAGAAGAATACAATGATAGCTGGAAGACGACTTTACTATGATTATGACCGCCATACTTTAAATAAAAAATACATAAAATGTTCGAATCTAAGTTAAATAAAAGTACAAAAATTACATAGATAATAATCAACAAATACATCACATAATATCGTTTAGAAGGTATTAGGTTCCGATCGCTGCCAAGAATTGAAATCATTTTCAGCTTAATTTATCTATGTTGATTGAATAACAGTTTGGTTCCGTTAAAATTAATCCATCAAACATGTTGTGCTTAATTAAGTGTTATGGGTTGTACATTATTCAATGTATCTTGACATCTTAGAAACTCGTATGCAAATATCAAATTAATCTACCATCCATTTTCATTTACCTTTGAAGTACGCTTCATTCGATTTATTGGAAAATTTAAAAGGCTTTCACATTTCAATATTAATAAAATCTTTTACGGTGACCCGGGAAAGGTTTCGATCATAAAATGACTACGTTTTGGCGTCCTTTTGATTGAAAACGACCCTTTGGTATTTACAAACACAAACCTGTCGTCATATTTTTCGATAATTGGATTTTCGATAAAGAAGGAGTGCCCTTAAACCTTATCAATATAAGCTAACTTTGTTATGCTGTTATCATTAAGTAAGTTGTTCTTGGTGATCCAGATAAAAAGTTCGCTGGAATTATATTAGACATTGAGGCGCGAAGATGTTGCGGATCAGATATTTCTGTATTTGACTTGTTTATTAAATTGACGGGATATTAACAAAAATTATTGAAAAGTTTGGATAACATTTATTCGTAGAAGTATACTGTATAATATTACTTTTAAAACACCGATCAGTTTCACATTAATACTATTTAATACGTAAATAAATACTTTTCATTTTGTCAGCCATACAAATTTTTAATTATACCTGCAGGTATAAGTTACGAAACTAAGAAACAAAGCTAGAATTTAAATATTGAATATTATAACAATGCCAGTAAACCTAGATATTTTCCTCGTCAGAGGTGATATTAAAGTAGGTAATATAGGTACATACATATTTTCCTTATATTCTTATATGCCAATTATGCAACTACATTATATTGTCCTTATTCTTCTTATATGCTATTCATGCAACTGTATTATAGTAATATTGTAAAACTTTGGGACCAACAATTGATGAACGAAAAGTTAATGTCAAAAAAATTGCCATTTTGTATGTGATAATTACATATAGACTACTTA
This sequence comes from Trilocha varians, assembly GCA_030269945.2. Classification (NCBI taxonomy): domain Eukaryota; kingdom Metazoa; phylum Arthropoda; class Insecta; order Lepidoptera; family Bombycidae; genus Trilocha; species Trilocha varians. Next base: position 6,155,846 of record AP028259.1, read on the forward strand.
TTTGTAACAATATAGTGTCAAAACAGGTGTTGTTTCAACTCTTCACTGTTACCTTATAATTGTTATTCTCACCGTAAGTATGATTAAAATTTACAAAATACTTCATATTTTCAAGGCGAGTTGTATGGTATATAAATAAGCTAATAAACCTAATTTTTGTTCGCGGTAAAACGATTCTGTCTGCGTTGCGGTTTCACATACATATTATCGCAATTAACAAGAAAACATCTTTGTTAAATTGCTATTTCTGGAATTGGGTCACGTATATTGAACTATGGTAACTGAAATGCGCTTACTACGGTCAGCCATTGTTTATTCGATACACTAATTAGTCGGGCGTTAGTACCGACTTGAGTGAATCAGTGCACAGTGGTACAAAACCGGCGCTAAGTACTTTGACATCAGCCATGGAATGTGGCTTCAAGGCTCTAAACAAACATGACGTGGGCTCGAAGCGTATTATCAGCAAACAACGCGCTGGATTTTTTTCCAATAGGTTTAAACGCGTCGTAATCGTTTTATTTTGATCGAAGGAATGATTTTTTGTATTGATTAGTAGCTTCGGTAATTTGCAACAATGATCACTTCATATTTAAACAGTACCTTCTTGAAATAATACCGGACTTTTAAATAGTTCTTTTCCAAAAAATCTGATGTTTTTATATCACTTGAAATTTCAACGTATCTAAAGCACGTAAATAAATGACTTTTTAATATCGAAGTTCTTAACTTTGTCAGAAAGTTTTGATTTTCTCAGTAACTTTGTATCCAGTTTTGAACATCGATATAATTTCGGGTGTTTTATTACAAACGGTAATGTTGTTCTACTCCTTCTTAGAAACTTTAACAATGTTGTTTTACAAAACAATAACGGAATTGATTTGAATAAATTGTTGTTCAAGAATAAAACGTAATAGTGATATAATCTAGTGTTTATAAGGGAAAAGAACCAGGTTCGAGTCTTCTTTCTTTCTAGGCGTGTAGCTATGCACTATGAACCATACATGGTTATAGCGGTTAACGTCTAAAATAACTTGAATCTTAGTAGCACTACATGAATATAGCAGGAAGTCATACTGTCACGTACTTTTTACCGTTTCCAACGCAAAATATTTGTTCACAACCACACGTGTATCATGTGCGAACATTGTTACGATTGTCAAAATGTAATGTTGACTTATTAGTTATTACCTACAATTGTTTATTTCAAGCGTTGTTAATTTGTGAATGGGTAATTTGAGAAGAAACGATTCTTAATTTGAAATTATTTTTAACTTAATCTCGACACTTAAAATGGAACTTAAAGCATAAATCATTTTCACAAGATTTAAACTCACCATTGCTTTCTGATTTGAATCTTTTTATAAATATAACAAAAAATAACTTATTCCTTGAAGACGTGATTTTAACCACTGAATGATTTTACCAAACCTACTTATTTCTAGTTCCAAAAACATTTTCAAATGTTTTAACTGTGATATTCTCATATGTGTTTATTTCTAACCTTGCAACGTTGCATCCGATAATATGGTGGGAGACGAGACAACGGCAATCATTCCATTGTGTTTCCGAGTCGTTGATTTGCCGCATCAAATTATTATATCACAGTGCTCTGGCGAAGGTTACATTGCATTTATAACATTCACGTTGCGAGAAATTGCTTTTGAGTCACGTTTCAAGTAAATAAAATTATTATTAAAAATAATATAGTTTTACTCTTTCAATTCAGTTTACTGAAGAGTAAAAAAAAATCGCAGGAGAAATACTCTTATCACATTTCAAGTAACGTTAAGTTACCGAAATCCCTTTGCACAAAGAAGTCCTGCAGTACAGAAACCATAATTTGAAATTGAAAAATAAATCAATTATATAAAGGTTTATTGAAGAAGATTTATTGTATGATAATTCAGAAAATTAAGGTTTTCGGGAGTTTGAACAAGTTATCTAGTTTCTAAAAATGAGTGGGTTCTTTAATTTTAGTAACTGACACAATCGTTTTGTTTCTTACAGTTTGATCTCACTTCAATCGCTGGAATTGCGAGAAAACCTACTTAAGTCACTGCCAGAGTCCTTAAAGAATTTGACCAATCTTCAGAGACTAGATTTAGGTGATAATGAAATTGAGGAATTGGTAAGTACACGATTGATTAAAAATAAATTCGATTGTTTACATAATTGTATTTGAAAGCTAATAATGCATTGATATTTAAACAGCCAGGGTTTATCGGAGAGCTTCCCGCCTTAGAAGAACTTTGGTTGGACCATAATAAACTGCAGTATTTACCTCCTGAGATTGGCAACCTAAAAGCACTGATCTGTTTAGATGTTAGCGAAAACAAATTAGAAAAAATACCAGAAGAAATTGGGGGGCTTTCATCTTTAACGGACTTGCACCTCTCCCAAAATATGTTAGAATCTATACCAGACGGTATAGGCCATTTATACAAGTTAACTATATTGAAGTTGGACCAAAATAGATTGCATACATTAAACGAAAACGTTGGAAGGTTAGTTCACTGTTTAAGATATATTTCATTTTGTTAGTGTATCTTGAGCTATTTATAAAACCAACGGATTTCTTTTACAGGTGTACAAATCTACAAGAGCTTATATTAACCGAGAATTTTTTAACGGAATTGCCTGAGTCGATAGGAAATTTGAACAGATTGACTGTATTGAATGTAGATAGAAATTCATTGGCCGAAATACCGATGGACATCGGTAACATGACTTTGTTAGGAGTATTAAGTTTAAGAGATAACAAATTGACGAAACTGCCAAACGAACTGGGAAATTGTACATCGCTTCATGTGTTGGACGTTAGCGGCAATCGGTAAGTGTCGAATGAATTTAAAACTTGTCATTCCAGGGAACACTCATGAATATTCAATTAATACCTACTTAATGATGCCATTTTTATATTCGCTAAGATACGAGATCTCGGTTCATTACTCAAGTTATTACTTGAGTTAGAGAATACCGAGAGAGAAACTCATTTGAAGTAAAATATATAAAATAATGTCGAGAAAGGCCTCGGGTTACGTCGCGGAAAAATATAAAGTACTCTGATGCCGCGGAGTTCTAAGATGATAAAATAACAAAAATATAATTTCGTATTTCAGGCTTCAATACCTTCCATACACGCTGGTGAATTTGGAATTGAAAGCAGTGTGGTTATCCGAGAATCAAGCCCAGCCACTTTTGACTTTCCAAACTGACAGAGACGAGACCACCGGTGAAAATGTCCTCACATGTTTCCTACTACCACAGCTCAGTTACACGCAACAACCAGGTAAGAAAAATATATCACTAAATATTCACTGTTATGCTTTTGGTGTTAGACTGTGAACTATAGTTTTTTCTAGATAATAATTTACAACCGCACTGTCAGTCTTGCCAAAACTAGCAGTCGTGACGCGATTTCTCTTCAATTAAATTTTGTTTATTTTCTTATTTGGATCACCTTGAGTTCACTGACTCAGCGCTGTCGTTTACTTGGAAATCAACTTCACTTCCCTTTTCCGAACGCTTTTAGTTTGTCACACAATTTTTTGGAAGTATTTAGTTGCATCTTTTGATTTTTTTTTTCATACTTAATGTATCATAAATATTATTTGCTCAACGTTTTTTTAAAAGGAAATGTTTATGCTGGAGAGTATAAGTATTCATAGACTGGATGCAATTGTTTCCACCTGCATCTACACTTTTCTACATTAAGGAATTATTCTTTGTTTTTCTGAATTTCTACTCGAAAGTATTTCAAAGAATGTAAAATATATGATATATAGGATACCTTTCTGTAATAACCGTGAAACAAAAACATTTGTGAAGTTGCTTATTTGTGCTTTAATTTTGTTCTGCAAATTTTAGAGGACAATTACAGATTGAGTAATCTTGAACGATTGTTTGAAAAAGAAGTTCCAATTACCAAAAATAAATAATTTTATCTGTTCGCGATAAAACGTGTGATAATAGAAATTGAATAAAGATAGCGAGAAATATACTGAATTATTTCGCATTTTAAGAACCCCTCATAGTTTTTCAATGACGGAATATTACTACGTATACTATCATTATTTCATTCATTGAGTGGTAAATTAAGTGTTTACTAATTTACGCATGGGTTGTCTGTGAAGCATGAATTAAATTAGAAAAATCAAAATTTTAAGAATGGTGTCATCGTATGTTTTGATGACTTTTATTTCCTCTTTGGTAATTGTGACTGTTTATTGTAAAATGTACTCTATGTAAATGTTCTCTAATGCTTATTGTTTTGTTTTTGCTGTGTACATACTAAATGCACTTGTCACATCACGAATAGAGCTGGAACACACCTCAGAAGTCGGCAGTGGATGGCACAGGGATCTCAAATATTTATCACGGTCTGGGGATCTTGATAATGTTAAAGGTAAGCTTCGATTGCTTTCACAAAGATCACAACCTATTATGTAGTTCTTCATTCTTATGCAAACCTTACACATTTTTCTTATTCGTTGTTAAGTTCAGTGCAGTTAGTAAAAAATTTGCTCTTGTGGCGTGGTAGCCTTGTGACGACAGTTAAAAATAACAAAGAACTTTATTTGATGCAATTTACTTTATAACGTAGATGTGATCAAATAATTACATTTCATAACGCCTAAATACATAACAGTCGTCTGATAATTTTGTAACGAATGTCAAACGTAATACTTTATCGAAAGTTGCATATCTACGCAAGGTTAAAGCGGTTAAGGATACATGGTATTATATCGACGCACTAATATTGCACGTACTATCATTGGACATTTCCTACATATTCCATCCCAGATAAACACCTGAAATGCGATACATGTAAAACGTATCATGTTTAATGTTTACAAACTTTTATATAATGATATGATCGTAAATGTTTTGGCATCTAATTGCCTTAAGCCACAGAATATTAAGTATACAGAAATAAGACTTTGTATGTCCTAATTTTTCGTTCTAAACGCAGACTGACACATTTTAGTATTGTAAGTAATGACACCCGCTAACATAATGTTTCAAAATGTTTCTAAAGAGAATGTTATTTCGCATTCAACCACAATTCGTATGTAATATTCTACGTGTTATGTCATAAATGCGTCCCTTTTGAAGAACTTTATTGAAACGTCCAAGATTAAGATGTTTTGTTTGGACAGATACGAGCGTATCCCGCGATCGTGATTCGGACAATGAAGACTGGGAAGAAAAGGAGGCGTCGCGTACTCATTCCGTTAAGTTCACAGAAGACGTTTCAGACGTTAGAGAGGTGAGATACTGTTGTTTGTTTAAAAACCCTTCGTACACACAGGGTAGATATTCAAACAAACACGCTTATAAACACATTAGGTATAATGTACAGACGTGCTTTCACGGTGCGGGTAGTTCGTTAATAGAAGGTGGAGGTAGAATTTGTTCCTGGTTTAGGAGAATTCGAGACAATTTCTCAAGACATAGAGCTTATTTAGCACTCAGCTCTATACTTGTTGTGTTAGAATAGTGTAACGAAACATAAAATCGATTATTTATGCAACCCAATGTATATCGATTATGATCGCACAGCTCATGTTATGAGAAACTTGTATTGGCACATCAAAATAATTCGTCCATTTGTATAAAAAAATATTTATAATGTACTTTATTGAATAATAAAGATAATTCTGTAAGTTGAGATATTGTTTTAATTTTTGTTTTGTAAATGTTACTACATAAAAAAAACACTGAGAATGTAAAATGAACGATAACTAAAGAAAAATAAAAATGTAAATACTATTTGTAAAAAAGTAAATCACCATAATTAGATATAACAGATATTCAAAATAATTATTCTTAATTATTGTTAAATGTGAAAAAAAAAAAAAATTATAATAAAAACTTTTAGGAGCCTTAAATGAAAAAGTTGTAATATTGTGGAACTTAAACAGTAAAAATGATTTATTTTAAATTATAATATTTATAATGCCTTCGTCAATCTGCAATAAATACGAAATAGTTCGGAAGGGTAACAACCAATACGATTTACCTTGTTTAAAAAAAAAACACAAACTGTTGTACCATTTTAATTTTATAATGGTTACTTTTTACTTTATTTGCCAATAAAATTCGAATCTCAAAACTTTAGTACCTATAAATAAATTATACTGACTTAAATTCCACAACAAGTTAAGGATAAATAATTTTATTCAAAATTCGAGCGTTTTCATAGGTAGTCCATATAAACGTCCTACGTTTAGAGTAGGGTAAATAAAAAATACACAGAAATGATTTCTTTATTTAAAATTCCAAAAATTTTATTGGTTAATATTTACAATTGTTTTAAAAATCACTTTATCTTGAACACTGTCGATCCACCTGAAACAAGAATAGTTAGTTTTGTAAGAAGCCATTTAATTTTAAGGTCCCATCAATTCAGGAAGATAGTGACGAGGTGACGCTCTCTGAATCTTCGTACACGCCACAGTCGATGTTATCGTTCCGTCGACCGATTAATGTAGTTCGCAAGCTAGTCACAACACAGCGGAGGAGCTCACTGCAACGACTCTCCTCCTCTATAACTAACCTCTCGGAGGTACTCGGCCTCGCTCTTGGGCGGTGCATTCACAAAACATGAACATAGATGGCGCTGCTTTACATGAACGCGTTTTGCGTGTCAAGATGCGTCAATGGGGCTGAAAAAATAATTGTAAAAGTGAAAAAAATAATAGAGGAAAATATACCCACTAACCATCTAGTTAAAATCTTCAATGTAAATAAACAATCTAAATTCTTTAACCAATACGTCTTAACTTATCTAATCATGAATACTTTAAGGGAATAACAAAAATAAACTAAAAAAAGATAACAAGACTTTGGGAATGCACCGCTAACGAGTCGTAATCAGCAATAAACGCCTCTTAATCTTTCTCAGTAATTAGATAAAACAATATTTATGCTAAAAGTAGACTATTGCAGTTATAGATTAGTGTAAATATAAGTGACGTCAAACCTTCAATATATTTTTACATATTACCCAACACACACGTACTCGTTGATCGCAAACCTAAGAACTTGTGCCAAAATAAATTAGTCCAGTTTGCTTACACTCACTGTTCCTTCAAAGAAATAGGAAGAATTTAATTTAACAAGTTTTATTGCACAGTTTTTTCGTATTTAGCTTAATTATGCGTATTAATTATTAAATATTATTAATTACATGAACGCACAAAACACGGCAGTATCTTATAGAGCAGAGCACAGTATTAGTCTTTGTATTAGTTAATATTTAATTTGCACTTAGTGTAGATAAGTCGATATCAGCAAGACGTCTTAGCTTCACACACAGAGAACTGGATGTGATATCATATCCTGTGATTCACTCTGCTTCGTTTCATGTCACTAAATTATGTTCTTATTCGGTTAATTGACAATTACCATTTTAGTGGGACGATTTTAAAGGTATAATTGTGATGCATTGTGATGTGTTGCAATCAGTCATAATATGTTGAGGTAAAAAGTATTTAAGGTAAAATTAATAAACCCATATACATAAATAATAAAAAAATATTCTCCTTCGTCAAGGGACGTTTTGGTACATAATCTTGGCTGATAACGGAAAAATTGAAATTCGTCATCATCTGTTTACTGTTTCACAATGATTTTTGTCACCAGATGTCTGTATTGACCTGATTGATGCATTTTTTATAATATGGTTAATTAATATTTTTGAATTTAAATGACTAATGTAACTGCCTCAAATATCCGTTTTTTTAATGTAATGTCGCTAAAACGTGTTTTCGAAAGGTCACGTTTGCTAGATTTTGATTTTTAAAAGAAGGGAATGTTAAGAATCAATAATAAGTTCTTCAGGTTGAAATTAAATCTCAGATTCCCATTTAGCACATTATTTGACCTTTTGAATGAGCTTGTTTTTCTAAACATCTGTTTAGGCATGTTGCATGATTTTACAATTATATTTCACTATTTTTTTTATTTTTTAATTTTGATTATAAATATTTCAATTTGTTTTTGTTTTGTATAGACACCGTTCGTGAGACAAAACACACCTCATCCGAAAGACCTGAAAGTGAGGGCTCAGAAATTACTGGGCCGGTCACCCGAGAACGCCAACACAGAAAACACAAAGACTGAGTCACCAACTACGAATGGACTACCTCTGTCTCCTACAGAAGTCATTCCAGTTATTGAAAATAAAGTAGAGGTATGAGAAAAATCTTTATTTTTTTATCAAATAAATATATTGATAACTGTGCTTTTATGCGTTTGTCATTAGGACGACTCATTTTCTAGGTCAGTCGAATTCGCATAGAGAAAGTAATATTTACCATATAAGATGAAATGGGATCGTCGGCCAGTTGGATGCTAAATTGCTAATGAAGTCCATTAGCTAAATTTTATGTAAATCGATTCTTTGACCTAGTTGCTAATCTTTTTGCCATTCGAATTATACAGTTTACGGTGACCAACGATCAAAACTTATTTTAAGTGGTTACGACCTCTGTAATGTCAGGGTCTGCAGTGCAATGACACTACGGCCTAACCTTAATACTCTTATAAAGTCTCGTTTGAAAAATTTAGAGCTACACACTATCAACAGCAAGGATGAGATGTATTATCATGATATTTTTTTTGTGATAAGGAGGTGGTGCATAAAGCTCAAGAACTTCCTGAAATAATAAAAGACGACGACAGCGATACTATTACTGCAGTAGATCGAGATTCATCAGACGCTGAAAATGAAGAAAATGAAGATTCAGACGATTCTGAGGTGAGTTGTGTATTAATAACTGAAATATTCACATAACAAATGTTAGGAATTAGTTTACACATTAATGTTATAAAACTAACTGCACCAATTGGTGGTAAAATAGTGAGGGGTTAATCTGTAGTTAGTTTACCAATAATAATTCTGGTTATTAACATAAACTAGTAGAACTCAACGATGCCCTCAAGTATTAAAAATTAATTCAATCACATTTGCATTCAGCTGACTTTTGATTTTGGGGTAACAGGTACAGCACAATAATATACACTAGTAAAATACAACTGCATAAGTGAAATAACTTTCAATTGATCAGCATTGTAATATAGAAAAAGTAATTCACAGTAAACTAGTAATTTTATTCCGATAGCTGAATGTAAATTTGACATTAATACTAATTTATGCAAAAGTTTCTTGAATACGATCGACGAATCTAATTTATTTAGACAACGACATATAAAATACTTTTGGCCGCCTAAAATGGTGTCATGAAAAATCCCTACTTTTTGATTTCAATTTAATTATAAATTAAATTATGTTAAGTCTCAGTCGTTCGTATTCAAATATGGTGAAATGAGTGGTACGTGGGGTGTAATGACGTGTGTGGTGGCGGTGTAGCGTCGCGAGAAGCGCGTGGCGTGGCCGAGCTCGGTGGAGGAGCGGGCCGAGGGGGAGGGGGGAGCGGGCGCGCTCCGGCTACACCGCCGCGACACGCCGCACCACCTCAAGAACAAACGCGTCAACATGATGGACGCCGCGCGCGCCAGGGACCTTATAGCGCAGGTGCACTATGCTACGAACACGTACACTACGGAACTCAAGCTGCGTCCCTTATAAATGTATACGGGGTGCTAATTGAATAAGCTGAATCTGATCTATTAAAATCCATCAAAAAATACCAATAATCTTTAAAAAGTTTTTTTGGTGTCATTTGAATGATAACCAAACCAACACTTTTGAGGTGCTGGTTTCGCTCAAAGGTCAAGAAGGGAATCACTCTATTACGAGACGGGTGTAAATTACAAATTTGCAACTTCAAGGCATTAATATATGGAAACATATAGAAATAGTTCGGACGACTGGCTCTTGAGTTCTGTATGGTATTAGTATTCTGTGCTATAACCCTGCTTGCATTGAAATGCTTATTCAGTTTATTTTTGTTTTATGATGCTGTCGTTTAAACAGCTAGATTTCTGTCCTAAAACTTTCTTAGATTCATCTTTTGTGCATGTTTGAATCGTCATCTAGTAATTGGCAATCTGTCCGTTTCGAACGCTCTTTTATTTCATACATCTATGCTTTTAGCATTCACCTATAAAGGGCAATAATGGAAAACAGTATAGTGATAACGGTGCTTTTATCTCCCCTGTTCCGATTTCAATCTGACCCCGATTTCTAAATCTTCCCTAAACATTGGTAACCATTTTATACGATGAAGATAACAGGGAGATTGCGTACGTCCAACTTTAATAAATGTCAGCTAAATTTCATTCTGTTATGTGTATAAGATGAATAGAATTTTATATGTAATATTGTGGTAATAAAATCTGCCTCTTTCTAAAGTATCCAATTCTATGGATCTATAGAATGCAACTTATTAAAAAAGATCTTAATTAAACAGGCTGAAATCATCTTTAAGTGTAGTTTCAGCATTCATTATTTAATGGCTTTGTATTGTTTGATAAAATTATTCACTTCCAAGTAAAAAACCTGTCGTTTTGTTTTCTTCCTGTTGTAGACCTCAACCGCAAACAATATTTCAATAGTTCCCATGGTTTCATGTGAGAGTTATTTTATTACATCGTTTGACTACTGTTGTTCACAAGTTCGAATTTTCAAAATCTCAAGTTTCTTTCTATTTAACCGATACGTAACATTGTGGATGAATAGTATCAAGAATAAAAAATGTTACGTTAGCAAACAGTACAATAGATACTGACGTAGTCTTTTTTGTTTGAATGACTTCATTTCTAAAATTGTTTGTAATCCAAACAAAATCGAAATTATTTGGGTTGTTCAACAAATAATACCGCATTCCAGATCTAGTTGTATTGATAAGACAACTGTTACAGCATCTATGACGGTGCTTTCTCTCACTGACCGTTGAATACTTATCTCAATCGGTAAATGTCATTATTTTTCCGGGATAATTTCCTGCGTTTGTCTGTAAACTGCGATCAATTATTTCTTATCTGGGCACTGACATTTTACGATGAAATATAAAACGTGAGACATAAATCACTTATGTTCGTCCTGCTGAACGCTTAGTTTAAAGAGGTCTCGACTACTATCTACAACGTAGATATAGTAGATAATAGAACCAATATTTATCAATGCTGCTGAAAAGAGAAAATTTTAAAACTCATTAACTATATCTATTATGACTCGTTTCATTAGATATGCACCAATTTGAAGTATTACGTTAATCTGTAGCGTACATCAAGAATAGCTTACAATGAAAGTTAAATTTAACGCTAAACAACAATTATAGAGCAAATTATTGTTTATCGCAGTGCGATCCAGCAATTATTCCGTTCATCGGAACGGCATCTAAATTGCGATATCACAAAGACGCGAAAGGGTAAAAGCAGAGGCGCGGACCGAGACTGAATTTCTTGCCGACGAGAGAATATCACAAACAATAGATCGTGAGACTTGTTCGTGCTGTGCTCGTCCGCAGACTGTGAATCTGTTAACATTTATAAAACAAACATTAATTTAATGCGTATTTAACTTTTACATTGTTGATAAATTGTAACTTGATAAATATAAAAACTCGACCCTAACGTGTACATAAAAAGTGTAACGAACACCGCGCAGTGGCAACGTTACTGTAAGCACGACCCAAGCGTGGGTAATTTGTTGGAATTCCGCGGCTGTTCCGGGCTGATGCGCTCGGGCCCTCGACCACGACGCTCTCAGTAGACCCTCCGCGAGTCTCGCAGAAATGACTGCCATCCACAATACCGCTCACAACAATGCTTCGTGTACCGCGATTAATCGATAAGTGAAGTGCCCGCTTTCTCAATAGCGGACTTGTGTCAAATAAATCAGTTAAAAACATCAGGCCGTTTTCTTATAGTGCTCTGTATTTGGTACTTATTAAAATGAGGTGCTTGAAAGCAGCAGGAGGATGGATAGCGCGGGTGAGATGACTGTCTCAGATAACTCGCCTTTAGATTTCAATTAAGATAAAAATGGGTTTTGTTTTGGTTTTGCACGTATTGTATATCGCGGCTATTTCATTTCCACCATAGCAAAACTTTTCACGAAACTAACGCAGTTGCTCTAGCGATTTGTGTTTTGCTTTTGTAAATACTTAATGCACTGTTTTTCAATTTTAAGTTAAAGCTTTCCCACCAGAATTTGCAATACGAATATTTTGCAGGCGATCAAGAAACAAGAATTGCACGACGAACGTAAACCCGACGAAGAGGCCACAGAAGATATTCCAGACGGTAAGTCTATTTTAATTTCATCTTACAAGAAATTATTGCATGATGATAATGATGTTAGTGCAGAAAGTAATGTATATAAAACTGATAAATTTATATCTGTAGAGTACATTTTTTTGCAAAGGTTAATGTTATGTTAATTAGGTAAGGTAATGCTTTGTGTATACCTATCCGTGTCTTACTGTTTGTACGAGTATAGTTTTTTGGGCCAAGCAAACGTTGCTATCGTTACTCGTTAAACTTGGTCGTCTTTTTTTCATGAAATTAAATACCTACTAAAAGAGGGCAAGTATCTTTTGTATTCTTTGTCTTTGCAGACAAAGAAATACCAACCCTGTCGAAAGTTTTATAGATTGTTTTTGACATACCACGCAAAAGTAACAGAGCCAGCAAAGTTTTATGATGAATTGCCGAAGCAAATTTTATGCTACTAAATTTAAACACCCATAAACTTCCGAATCTTTACTTAAAACTACCAAACCGCAATTAACCTAGTTTCGTGTTATTTATACACGATGTTTACAAGGTACGCTATCAGTATCAATATTCTATTACACATGCAGAAAGGAAGCGAAGGGATTGTTACACATAGTTGACGTTTCATAAAATCCGTATCGTGACTTTATCAGCTTATCTTGCACACTCGACGTGCCATTTCGTGCCGTGTACCGAGTTTCAGTTCTTCGCTTTACTCGTACTTATAATGACTACTCGGGACAGTTATAAAATTGCACGAATTAAAATGGAAACAAGTGATCACGACTAGTCATACTAACGAAATGATATATGACGGTGTCTTGCGGCAGTACGCGTTCTCAAAAAATCCTCGCAAGCCTGCAGTGACTCATCATGTATCTTCAAACACTAGTATTCTAGCTGTCACATTTGCGCAATTGAAGTTCGTGTTATTGTAGTTATTAAATGTTTCAAGTGTTCAAATAAGTTTAGCGGTGAATATTAGTGAATTACTACTATCTTGCTCATTGATAAGTGATTTTAAGGTTGATTATTTGATTCATATACTTGTACGTATTTTCTAGAAACGTCATACACATACATAATGCGCGAAGGTCAAGCATGTATTGTCATTTAAAACTCAATTGTGTAGAGTTTTTCCTTAAAGTTTTGCCTCTGTATACATTTGTATTTATTTGTCTTGTTATGAATCTACTGTAGATATCGTCTTGCTCCATATAACTAAGAAATTATAAGCTATGTCCTAAACTCGAACGTGCATATCTTACTTTCTCTTCAGGCAACTACTGTGCAAGTGACACGTTTTATAAATTGCTTGTGCCTTTAATGACACGTTAAAGAATCGTGTCGGTAATTAAGCCACTTAGAGCGGAGCCTTTTCCCACAGTTATAAAATGATCTTATTCAAACAGTGTTCGTCTAGCTGAGACCCTCTAATATCTTAATATATTTGTCGAACAAACAATAACAAGTTTGTTCACACTTGTACTCTTCCATGTCGAAACGTTCACATTTCACGCTCATCTAATGAGAGATGGATTTCGTTCACAAACACCTTCTGTGTTACCCGCTCCAATAACTCATGGCTCCGTTGATTCATTGTCTTTCTTTTGTTTCGCTATTAACTGTTAAAATTGGATTCCAATTTACGACAAATAACAGGACTACAACGGTACATAAAAAAGTAATAATGTATCACGTTGGTAAGCTATTAAAACATCTATGTAAATGATGGTTCGCAGTGTGATAATCATTGTAACGAAGGTGAGGTCATAGTGATGAGGCCCATAAATGTAAATAAGACATACATGTGCGTAGAAACGTTTAACCTTGACCTAGTGAAATTTTCCGTAACTGTTAACAACTCAAGGTGGTTTATCAATCGTACTTCGATAACGTGATCGGTATTTTAAAATTAAAAAATAAATTATGTTGCATTTTAAGTTGAAAAATAAACATCAATTTTAAAATAACAATTAACTCAACAATTCGTTGTATAATGTTTCGTAGTAGATGAAGTATAGAAACTTCGCCAGTTCATGGTAAAAATCCACATAATATAGTGAATACGATGCACTCGAATAAAATAAGATTAATAAATATCATTTGATTTAAAAAAGCATGTTAATATAATTCTGTATAAATGTCTGTGTAAATGTAAATCAGGATGCAGCGATTGGGGTTGACAAGTAGTATATAAATGACCCCACTGTTTCAATAATTGATTTATACAAGACAAAGTTATTGAACTTGCACTATCTTATCAGTATTCCGTTTAATATGAACAACTCGGTCCGTGCTTCAGTTGTACACAGCGTATCGGGGAACAAGTCGTTTTTATTAGAAACTATTGTTGACCATTATAATACAACAACGTTAATTGGTTACGTTTCGTTAACATTGTGCTATGTGCCACGAAAAAGTTGATTTGTTCGTTTCGAATAAACGAAATTCCATCGTGTAGGCCTTTATGCGGATATCGCGTGTTGGAACACTGTTTACAAAGTGACATCACTGCTTTGCATGTCTAATTCAGACGTTCGGAGTCTTGTTCCAAATTAATATCATTTAATACAGCAATTTATACGAAAGAATTCTTCCACTTGTTATTCTACTTTTGAAATTGATCTTTTCTTGTATGTTGTAATAGTTTTAAATACTTATTTTATCTCGAAATCAATCTTGACTTTTCTCCCGTCACTTTTTTGTTCTCGTGCGTTTATAAAACTTTTGTTCGCTGCGGGATTGATGGTACCTTCATTGGAAAGTTGTTGTGATGCATTAACTTTGCACAAAACAATTTGACCTCAATTAACTGAAACAACGCCAATAGGTACCATAGTCGACCTGTGGTCACTTAACACATGAGCAGTTATTAAGATTCTTTAATGTTTAACGACTTAAATTAAGATTGCCTTTCATAATCGTGATAGATGTTACTACACGACGCAACAAAGTTGATGTGCTTTATAATTGTTAGATGATACTAATGGCTTCCCAGGTCACGTATCAAAATACCAAATAATGACCCTTGCCACCTTTAGTGAAAGTGCAAATATAATAAAATACACAGCAAGATAAGATGAAAGACAAAAGACTTGAAGTAAAGTTGAGTGTCCGTGGTGATGGCTCATTGAGCCGAAACAGTAACAGGAGCAGTACCAGGAGTAATCGCAGTAATGTCGGCTCAAACAACGGACTGCCAGTCAGTGAGATATTCGCTATAGACCGGTTCTCTGCACCACAAAATAGATCCTTTGATATACTCGACAAGTACCGCAGACAACCGAACCAGTATGGATATCCAGGACAGAGTTTACAAGTTCTAAATCAGTATGATCAACGACCAAATACAGCATATGAATTCCGTGAGAGAAGTAATCCGTATATTGATAACGTCCAGTTTAGGGGCCCCAGACCGTATGATCCCCGTCGTCAATTTATTAATCGTTCGGATCAAGCACAATATCAAGCTGTATACAATGATGCTTCAATATTCGTTCACGGTACTCTGCCACGGATGTCTAATCGTTCGGTCCAACAAGATTATACAAACTATCCGAACAATCATACATTACCGGGCAGATCAGGACCTCGTCGAGTGCGCATCAGTGAAATGGAACCTACGGTTTACGATTACGGTATGTACTTTCTTATTAAAAATGAAATCTTAAAGAATGATTGCATAAATAAGAGGAGCGACTATTGTTAAAATTTCAGCTATTATTAAGTATCTAAATATTGTGGGAACCGTTGCTTGAGTACTTTACTTAAAAATGTGTATTATAAATATAATATGCTGAGTTGCGTTGAGTGTGGTCCGGGGAGAAATGCATCGTAGAAAGCCATTTTGAATAGAAACTAATGTAGTCGTTAACCTGCGATATTTCACGTTCCACCTAGTTTCTAGAAATATTCTAGTGTATATATTTGCAAGAAAAATTAAAATTTGGTTTGGTTTGTCATGAACTTTGTTCTTGGCAAATATCATTGAATATCTCGCTTAATTAAGCACTTACAATACCATTAAAAAATTGGTTTTAAAATTAAATGCGAATGTGACTTTTACTCGTTTTCTACCCGTACAAACATGTAAATAGGATGAAATCTGGGCCAACCTTCCCCAGGGACGGACAACAATAGCCACACTCTCCCCGCGCCCGGTTCGCTCTAATGAACCAGACCTGTGGAGGTGTCTCATATCTCGCTGGGTACTTAATGTTCTGCGACCCGTACTTAGTATACGATCACACTCCCGTACATATAGATCTTGTGATACGTACTAAAAAATTAAAATGGCTATCACCAAAACTGCCATACGCGGTGTGATGTGTTCCATCATGGAATTCACTTTCAAAGCAAGTAATGTAACTTTTAATTAAGTAATTGTTTCTCATGTGTTGTGTTTGTACAAAACCCCGTCTCTTTCTTTATCCGTCACTAAATAAATTAAAACTTGCGTAAGTAAAAAAGCCTATTTTGAAATTTCACGGTACCTTTATAGATACTTAAATATTTTGAGAGAAAGCTCGCGAATCAACGTTATCGCTGCATGTATGTAATTTCAATGTTCAATTATTTTTTATTTGGTACCATTCTTTCTTATTGTTAGTCAAATTTAATTGAATCACAGGTAATAAAATTGTTATTGTATTCATCATGGTGTCTGTAGCCGCAATTTGGACATTCATACAACGCAGCCGAAGAAAACTTTAATGCGTATCTAACGTTTATTGATTTCGACAGTTTAACTATCATTTACATAAGAATAAAAAATGTGCAAACCTATCAAACTTTATATGCTTTCAATTGTTATTGTTAAATAATTTTAGGAAAAGTTTGTTTTGTTGGTATTTCATTGAAACAGTTATCTTCATGAACAGTGAATTCTGTCATCAATATTCTGGCGGTGATTACTCTATTTATTTTTAAATTATGTAATATCCAATCACAACTTCGTTCAAAATTATAATAAAGACATTAGCTAACTTCCTACTGTGCTGTTATCTGCATGAATATCACGGTACATCGATGTAAGTAGGTTCTTCCTTTTAAAATATGCAGCAATATAAATTATTACTAAACTAATGCCCGATACGAAAGACGTTAACCAAAGCGTCTACGATTATATCGGTTTTGCACTTTACGGTTTACGTAACAGCGAACGTGAGAAAAACTTAAAAATATATTGAACATTGTTTATTTAGGAATAATGAACATTTTTCATTTTTTTTTTTAATCTTATTAAGTTGAAAACCATGTTTTGGATGATAATTGGAAAAACAAGATCGGAATTGCAGTTATTCCTTCTAGGCCTAAAAATACTGGAGAATTGTGTTACCTAATTTAGCAATATCATGTACCTCAATACTGCTAATGATATGACATTATTATAGTATAACCTAGTATAGAAAATTAGTACAACGCACTATGTGCAATTACAATTAATAATGTTAGTGGTTAACTTGCAGGTCAACCGCAAACACTTGCTCTCTTTACGACTAAAAAGCCACTGGTATATACGTGGAATATAATAATTTCAAACCTTATGATACTTTACTCACGATCCACGTATAAAATTACTAAATTATCGGTCGAATACCATAAAACGATACTTTCGATTATTAACTCAAAAATATTGTTTCCAAAAATACCATTCCATAACGACCAATGAATTCCGTCAGTCACTACACAATATGAACGTAAATTGCATGGTTTACTTTCGAACCTTAATAAATAAATGTCATAGATTGTAATTTGGTACATGTTATTATAATGTAAGATACAAACACCTTTCTCTATAACAGTAATTACTGTAGGTAGTGCACTCACGTTTTTCTTTTGCATTATCAATCTTCGAACATCCGCGTCTTATTCAACACCGTGAAAGTCCTTGGCTTTGTGTTCAATGCCTTTGAAGTCATTGATAAAATATAATGTAAATTAAAATCTATATCGATCTTTCTCTCATTATTTCTTCATTTCTCCGGTACCTATAATAGACAGTCATATAAATAGGTTCATATCATATCAGTAATATCAATTTTATCTGAGGAATGCAATCTAAAGGCACCATTATCTACGACTATCTCGAGTTTCAAAGTCGATTTACATAGCTGGATAACTCATTTCATCTTTCGGAGGCAATTTCTATGTTCATAATGATCGTGAACCTTAGACAATCTATTTCGTTGACCGCACGTAAACATAGCTGTGTTTATATTATCTGCAATCAAACTCGGCGAAGGCAGGAAACTATATTGCGGTTAACATCCGTGCTGCAGGCTCGGATCTCGAAAGCGAACCTGTGAAATGAGTTACTGAAGCGAGTCGATAACGTGATACCTTAAGAACATGATCTTGGTTCTATTATTTATTACTTATTTCAATGCAAATTACGACTTACATTGTATAGATGCAACGTAAAATATAATTTAAAAAATAAATATTGTTTGAAATGGCACAATTTCACTTAAAAACTTATACTCGTACACCTACGAGAACCACTCTGCATTCTCCACAAGCTATGTCATCAGGACCGTTATAAGAATAACAGAAATGAACATTCTCTGTGAAAAGTGTCCTTAAGAGAACAAGTTAGATCGTGACTAATCTATTTAAATAGGAACGAGTTTGGGCAATATTATTGATATATAATTTGTGACGCGTGCCGTGTCTAATTAATATCTTTCCACGCATTAATGATGGTGCGCAAAGTACGGTACCTACTCATGGTATTACAGACATTATTATGCTGATTACTTGTCGGATTACTTTCGAAAGTTGAAATGTCTACTTTAATAATATTATAATCTTATTGGAAACTGAAAGCTTTATCTTGGACCATTTAATTTCGAATTATACACCATGATCGAATGTCAAGTAAATGCTCTAAAAACACTGTAGAATTCGGTGTAGGTTTCTACATAGAAAAAGCAACATTAGAGACAGAAAAAAAGTACGACTAAACCAGGTACTAGTACATAAATTCACATTCATAAAACAATTTGAAAGGTAACCCTCTCATTTGTTATTAAATTATAGTCATAATACAGCGTTCGATTGATATCATGCTGTCAAAAATATATAGTTGAAATGAAATCGAAAGTTTCGGGTGCACGTAAGTTAACGCAGTAATGTATCAGTATCGATAATGGCTAGGTAATGCGAGGGTAAAATAAAAGGAATCGGCTTGTGCCAGGTTGAGACTTTCTATTTTTAATCTGGCGGAGAGTCGAGAGGTCGCGGGCTCTGGCGCCGCAGCCTCCGTCGCATCAAACAGAACCTTTTGGTGGTTGCTTGTGCGCGCATTCCGTCATCGCATGCGCCTCGGGCTGCGCGCATTCCTCGCGTACTCAGATCTCGGTGCTCCTTGTTGTTTATTTTGGTTCATTGCAACAACATCATATCGGAACAAATCTAATCTTTGAAAAAATACTAACAACGAATTGTTTACCCTTGACTCGAATAAAATATAAAATGGACAATGACCTATCCGGAATGCATTAGGGTAGACAGCCGGTCAGTGTTTCAAAGCGATTGACGTACGATACAAGCCAGATAATACATAAGAGCCGGTAACACAACATTTACCTACGGATCTAACCGTTCCTAATCGGGAACTAACCGGGACTGGTTTGAGCAAGGAAATGGGAGTTATACGCAGGAAAAAACGTAAGTTCACTTTCCCTAGATGTAAGTGAGTTAACAGACTGGAACTAATTAATAGCGGAGTAAGATGTTGGACATTTTTATTGCGACTCACAAAATGAAAATGTCGTATTTAATAACATATATACAGTTGTTTAATTACTTCAAGTCAGTAAAATCTATACAACTTACAACTTGGTGTGGCGTTTAAAGTGGACTGTATTATTTTTGTAGGCGTTGATCCGGGCTTCTCAATTTCGATCTGGATTAATTACAAAACCGTGTACACCGACCGATACATATCAATAATAAAGTAATCCGACTTACCTCTGCTAGCCGGACCGATGCTCGCTGGATGATATTCTTTCTTCTAGGCGGCCGCCGTTAATCACAACACATTTAAATTCCGATATATTATTAATTTTTCCGACGACAAACGATCCGCGTCGCGTCGGTAGCCGAAAGACCATAATAAAGATATGACATCTGTCAGTGCTAGGTGTTTGAAATTAAACCTTCTTTATCAAAATTGAATATTGCCTGAACATCCCGCCGCCTAAGCAAGGTCCACCTTGCTTACCTAATCTGAAGTAGCTAATGGTAACCGACAAAGTTTAGACACAGGCCGCATTAAAACCCCACCTTGTGTCTTAATTTCTACTACTCTAACTATATCATCTTTACCGGGCAATAACTTTAATATCCGACCGCGTCTCCATTGAAGAGAAGGTAAATTGTCATCTTTTATTAAGACTAAATCATTTATTTTGGGAGGATCCATAACTGAAGTCCATTTAAACCGTTGTTGAAGCGTATGTAAATATTAATTTCTCCATCGTGACCAAAAATGTTGAGACATCTTTTGTAACTGTTGATATCGAGATAAGCGATTTATATTAACATCCGAATAAGGATACTCTGGAAGCGCTACCAGTGGCTGACCAATTACAAAATGTCCGGGAGTCAAGACCTCCAAATCCATTGGATCCGTACTTAGAGGACACAACGGCCGAGAATTTAAAATAGCTTCTATTTTGGTAAAAAGAGTAGTAAGCTCCTCAAAAGTAAGCTTAGTATCACCGATAACTCGCTGAGCGTGAGTCTTTGCAGATTTAACTGTGGATTCAAATATACCGCCGAAATTTGGACTCGCGGGAGCATTAAATAACCATGTTATATTATCTTTAGTGAATTTTTGTTCTATTTCCGAATGATTGTCACGAAGGAATATGTACAACTCTTTTAAGTACTTGTCGGTGCCTGTAAAATTGGTGCCACAATCTGACCTTATCAGAGACGGAAGTCCTTTGCGGGAAACAAACCGAGTAAAAGCTGCTACAAAAGCATCCACCGAAAGATCAGCCACAACCTCTAAATGAACTGCTTTTGACGCGAGACAGACAAATACGCACAAATAACATTTTTGAATTTTAGCATTTCGTAAGTTACTAGATTTTATGAAATATGGACCCGCAAAATCCGTACCCACGCCGAGGAATGCGCGTACGCCCCTAATACGATCCGGTGGTAAGTCTGCCATATAGGGTTGTTTAGGTTTAGCCCGGGTCCGATAGCACTGAATGCATTTAAATGTTATATGTCTAGTAATTCGTCGAGCCGATACGATCCAGTAATTTCTAGACAAAATAGCCGATAATGTATTTGCACCGACATGGCAATAAATTTGATGATAATGGGTTACTAATAATTCCGTAAATCGTCCTTGTCCAGGTAATAATATAGGATGTCTAGCATCGTATGATAATTCCGAATATTTAATTCTACCGCCGACACGCACTAAATTATCCTTATCAATAAACAAACTTAACCGCCGCAAATCAATTTTAATAGATTTATTACATTTCAAATTTAAGATCTCTTCTTCAAAATATATTTGTTGGACTCGTCTAATTAAACAAAGTAAAGCATTCCGTCTTTCCGAAACCGAAATATTTCCAATCATTTTGGAATTAGAGTTTTTACAATTATTTAAAAACCGTAGTAAATATCCCGTAACATTTATTAATTTATCAAAAGAGCTAAAACGTTCTAAAATATCAAAATCCGAATTTAAAATACCGACGGTTACAGACTTTGTCTGTGCACGCAGACCAGGTAATAAATCAGATGGGAACTCTAAATAATTTTTAGGCCAAGTTTCCGAGGGCTGACATAACCACTGCGGATTCCACCACATGTCATGTGTTAACAACGCCGCCGCCGTGGAACCACGGGAAGCCACATCTGCACAATTCATCTCACTGGGCACATGTCGCCAAGTGATACCGATTTTAGAGGAGTTAATTTCAGACACACGGTTTCCTTCGAAAACTTGAAGCTTATGCGCCGGCGTCCGCAGCCATGCTAACACTATAGTGCTATCGCACCAAGCTGTTACGTCATCAAACCGAATGTTATTCTCCATGCATGATACGACATGGTTTATAAGCACCGAGAGTAATTTTGCTCCGTTAAGTTCAAGTTTAGGTATCGTGAGTTTTGATTTGAGAGGAGCTACCCTAGATTTTGCCATAAGCAACTGCACGACGCCCGTACCGTCCGCCGCCTCTGCGCGTATGTATACCGCCGCCGAGAATCCTAATGAACTTCCATCCGAAAAGCCATGTAAGCTATACCGAGCCGTAAAATTGGGCTTTAAACACCGAGGTAAAGATAAATTTTGAAGTTTAGGTAAGTCATCCAAAATTTCTCGCCATTGCCGAACGATGTCTGGAGGAGCCGGTGAATCCCAGTCCACCCGTGTGGAGTCAGTTTCATCGCCCTCTGGTCGATTAAATAATAACGACTGAAGAAGTCTCTTTAATGAAAAGATAACAGGACAAATCCAACCTAAAGGGTCGTACAACCGAGCGACTAAAGACAAAATTTTACGTCGTGTTACCGTGCCATCCGTAGGCAAATTAACCGTATATGTAAAACTATCCGAAATCGGATTCCATTGAATACCTAAAACCTTAATTAGTTCAGCCGTGTCGAAACCATCGAACTTCCGAGGAATCTCTAGATGATCCGTTGGAAGACCTTCTAACAATTGTGGTGCGTTACTGGACCACTTTCGTAACTCATAACCTGCAGATCGCATGAGTTGAATCAATTCATTACGAAGCTGTAAGGCATCGTCTAATTGATCCTCACCACCGCTTAAATCATCTACGTAACTATTTTTAAGTAGCAACCGAGCAGCACGCGACATCTGTTCATGAGAAACAGGTGGGCTGCACTGCGAACCCGAACCGATTGTATTGGTCGCATCGTAAGCGATCTGATGCAAGCAGCGAATAGATACGAAAGGACTAGATTTTAAACCGTAAGTGTTTGTACATAGCTCATAAGTTAACAATGGTTCCGATGGAGATGATCGCCAGAAGATCAGCTGATACCTACGATCTTCAGGATGAATCCATGTTTGTCTAAACATCATTTTTACATCAGTTGTAAAGACTATCCGAGGCCACCGAAAGTTTAAAATGATATCCGTAATGTCACTTTGAAGTCGTTCGCCGCAGTACAAACAATCATTTAACGAAACACCCGAACTTGTTTTCTCACTACCGTTGAAGACTACACGAATTTTAGAAACGTCACCCGATTTTTTAAAAACACCGTGATGACCAATATAGTAATGTTCTAATCCGGAATTAAAATCAAAAGATGAAACTTGCATGTGACCGAGTTCTAAATATTCGTTCATGAAATCAACGTACTTTTTACGAAATTCCGGGTTCCGTGACATACGACGTTCTAATGAATAAAATTGTCTTAATGCCTTACTCCGAGAATCTCCTAACAATTTTCTCTCGCACTCCGGCATAAGTGGGAGACGAACCGTATATTTACCGTCCGAACCGCGGGACGTAGTTGTCATAAACAACTGTTCACACTCGACGTCCAAAGGATCCCTAATTTTTGACTGAGGAGGTTCTTCAGTCTTCCAAAATTTTTCTACCGTTTTTAGTAAGGTATTCCCCACAAAATTATTTCGATATTCGGTATTATCCGACCGTACTGGACCGAAAATAGCAAAATCAAAAATAGTACCTAATGCATAATTAATTTTATCACCGCTTAAAATCTTACCTAAAACATCGCAACCGAAAATTATATCTATTTCTTGTAACCGAGAAAGAATACTATCATCCGAGTTTAACTTAATATTACCGCAATTTATATTAAGTTTTTCCGAAATATAAGAAGTAGGTTTCTTTAAAACCACCGCCGTAACCGATAACAATTGATTTGAATGTATGGGTTTAAAATCAATAGTCACTACTGATTGACTATCACTATTATTTATACCGCCAATGCCTGCTAAGGAGACATTCATAAAATATCGCTGTATATCCAACCGAGTAACTAAATCGTTTCGCACAATTGTAACCTGTGAACCGAGATCTAAAAGAGCACGCGCTTTAATAAAATTGTTACTTCTACTTTTAACTTCAATAATAACCGTAGGTAAGATAACATTATCTAAAAGTTGTGGTGTTGAATTTCCCGAAATATTGTCCATATTATGCGTGCCTTTCGGTATAGAAAGCGAAACGATTTTGTTTGATTGCTATGCAGACTTATTGTTTGCACTATTCAGTCTATGATGAACCGTCGCGTCACAGTTGTTTGAACGCTCCAAAGGTCTCGAGTAAGTGGTGGGAGATTCCGAAACGCGATGACGTAATACGTCCGACCGTGGAACACGATGTTCACGAGCAGCGTCGCGCGATGCAACCATTGCGTTTTGAATAGGACGAGTTATTTGTCGTGCCGAACAAATCAACCGATGATGACCTTTGTGATCACAATTATCACAAGGAACGCACACAGTGCAAGATGCTGCAATGTGAGGTCCGAAACACTTAAAACATAGACGATTTTGCATTATCCATTCTTTTCTTTGTAATGAAGTTAATTTAGCGAATTTAAAACATTCTGAAACATTATGATTGTTGGTATTACAATAAAGACATGTTTTTTGATCTGTGTCACGGGTTTTTTCTAATGAATGAACCATCCGAGTGCATTTATTATTTTCGAATCGAATATTTTTATGAAAATTATTTGTATTTTGTTGGCCGTTTATCGAATGAAAAGTCGTTTCCGCCGATGCCGTGTCTATCAGACGACATTCATTTTGTAAAAAGTCCAAAAGTTGAGTGAATGTCGGAAAAATGTTATTATTACCACCATATTTATTTTCAAATCGCGACTTCAAGTCCATAGGAAGCTTAGTTAGACTGATGTGTACTAACAAATAGCTCCACTCTTTAACTGGGAACTGAAGATTTTCTAAAGCTAGCGAGGATTCTAAAAGAGGATTCAAGATTTGAGTACGAAGTCCCTTGCATTTAGTAATAACGGGAAGGTGTAATATCCGAGAAATGTGTGTGTCCGCTAACAACCGTTTATTATCAAAACGTCCGCGTAATATTTGTAATGCCGTATCTAGTGATTCATCTACCATAGGCAAATGATGTATTAAAGTTTTAGGCTCATTCTCAACGTGAGAGAATAGATAGTGGAACTTCTCCGTTTTTGTTATGTCATTCCTGGCAAGTACTAATGACGAGAACAATGAAATAAAACTAGTCCAGGAGAACAAATCACCGTCGAACACAGTTAAATTAATGGTAGGTAGCCGGGCCGATTGACCGCCGTCCGTGGGCTTATGAGCACCTTTTGTAGAAG
Source organism: Trilocha varians (assembly GCA_030269945.2). NCBI lineage: Eukaryota > Metazoa > Arthropoda > Insecta > Lepidoptera > Bombycidae > Trilocha > Trilocha varians. The sequence goes on from AP028259.1 coordinate 6,181,391, forward strand.
AATTAGCCACAACTAACGCTTCCAGCTGATTACAACAAATCTCAGCCTCTTTATATTTTCGGCTAAAGTCTTTAAGAGACTTTTGGTCGATTTCTTCAGCCAAAAGTGCCTCGTAGGTGTCACAAAGAGAGCTGTATCTATCGTCTAATTTCCGTAAGCGTGCTAAAATTATATCCAAACTATACTTCTTACTATCCACCATGTCCATGGTGTTAGCAAACCAATCATACTGAGTATTAAATTTGATGATAACCGATTTAGACATTTTGAACTATTAAAAATAATGTAAGGTTATGAAATATATGTTTACCGATCGAAATGGACTTCCGTTAACCGAATCTAAATCCCAAAATAAATTGCATCCAAAAATTAAAATGACAACCGAAAGAAATTTAAAATTACACTATGAATGATAGATGACGTCACGCGAACGGGGTTCGCACAATAGCAGCGGTACAATTTTTAAAATATTTTTTCTCAATGAGATTTTTTAGGACCGAAATATTATATAACAAGCCCGTAATCCGGCTCGAAGGACCAAAATATATGGTGTGGCGTTTAAAGTGGACTGTATTATTTTTGTAGGCGTTGATCCGGGCTTCTCAATTTCGATCTGGATTAATTACAAAACCGTGTACACCGACCGATACATATCAATAATAAAGTAATCCGACTTACCTCTGCTAGCCGGACCGATGCTCGCTGGATGATATTCTTTCTTCTAGGCGGCCGCCGTTAATCACAACACATTTAAATTCCGATATATTATTAATTTTTCCGACGACAAACGATCCGCGTCGCGTCGGTAGCCGAAAGACCATAATAAAGATATGACATCTGTCAGTGCTAGGTGTTTGAAATTAAACCTTCTTTATCAAAATTGAATATTGCCCGAACACAACTAATCAAAGTTAATCAAAGATAACTAGCAGAGAGTTAAGGCAATTGAAGACGTTAATAAAGGTAATTAAAGAAATGTCCAGGCACGATAAGTACTTAGTTATGTTGAAAGTGGCTGTGGCATGAAGAATGTGTGTAAAAAATATCAACAAATGCTTATTCATGCAGCGTTTCAAAGCCGCACCGATAAAAAAAACAAGCTACTGGTATTCACCCGGAACTTAACTACATACTAAGATTGTTTACTTAATTATACAGGAATTTACAGGATATATGCGGGAAATCAAAATAGTAGGCAATACTTATTTTCAATTATTGATTCTCAGAAATAATAAATCAAATCAAACTGTAACTCCAATCATATTTTGATTAGAATTTATACAATATTGTACTGTTTTCTATACACATCATTTTTAGTTTTGATATTTGAAAATAACAGGACGGATATTGCGTCCCACTCTGTCCAAGTCAAGGTGATTTATTGTGTAAATACTAAATTATACGTTCACAAACGAATATTGTGTTCTTATGTCTTTTTATTATCGTGATAGTAAATCAGAATGATGCATGCACGTCTATCCGGTAAGTAATGGTTATTATTATTTAATGGCCACATATCATATTTGTGACACTAATGCCTATGATTAAGACGTAGCTGCTGGCGCCAAGTAATTTCTTTACCAAACCTAGAATTAAATTTCGGATATAACCTGACTCGTTTGAACAAAACAATTGCTAATTCGCCATGTCGGTCCAAACTCGAAAACAATAAGCATATTATAATAACTCACTCGTGCACAATAACCTTACTCCATTTAGTATCACGTTCAATAGAACATTAGTAACATATTTTATGTAACTCGAAATACCCATGTGTGAAGGTGATTCGCTACTACTGTATGCAGTCATCGTTTACATACTAGGATTGGTAAATAGTCTTGTGCGTTTCATTACAATTGCGCAATAGGCCGTAAAGGGCGTAACTACACGATAACAAGTTGAAGTATCATCAATCGTCATGGTATAACCACATGTGCAATATATAAGGCTGACCTTTTATACGTTATGTCATTTTGCTAACGACCTTAAAATGTTAGACCTTCCTCGTTGTATATTCAACTTCTGCCGATAATATTTAACTTTACTAACGAACTACAGTTTTCTGTTTGTGAAAAGTATCAGTTGAAGTATTTTTGTCATAAATAAAATCTAGAAAGTAACTAACAATGTTTTGCGTACCTTTACTTTTAATGTTGTGGTGTAGTATTACACTTTATCCAAACTAAAGCCTTTACTTTAAAATGTTTTAGAACGTAATCAACAAACCACGATCTTTATATATCCGTGTTTGTGTTTAAGATTACGACTTCTGAATAAGTGCTTCGGAAAGTAAATTACGAAACACACTTTTAAAGTGTCCAAATAGGCAGCCAATTAAGATAGGGATTAAATACGCCCTATAACACCATTGAACACGATAAAGTGTTTAATGGAATGATTTGGATTTACTATCACTTGACTGTTAAGTTAAATTGGAAATAAATTACCATCATATCTAGGACCGAACATTTTCCAATAAGACTACCGTAAAACGAGTCACGAGTCCCTCTATAAACTATCACGATTCGTTCTGGGATACAATAGTTGTGTTGTTATTCTATTAAGGCTATCGGGGGTGAAAGCATCGTGACCGCTCGACTATTGCTCGATAAGGATATTTAGATCTTTCTGGATCATGACGATTTCTCGGTTTTGTCCATTCATCCAACATGTTTATTGTCGTGCTATATACGTCAAGAGATCATTTGTTATTCAATTCAGTGAAGTTCCCATTGAAATCTTGTAGAATTAGAAAACTGACTGCGTACGAGTGTATCATCAATAAACGTCGTACCTTTTGCCAGTACTATACTGCATACAATAGCATTATGTCACATTCTTTTAATACAGCAGTTACTCTCTAAAATAGTTTCACGGAAAATTGTTTCTCACAGATAGTGCTGTTTACTTCTAATGTGTGTAAATAAACTTGAACAATCGCATCTATTGTAGTCTTCTCTCGAATGTAAAGTTCACATACGTGAAAGCAACAATGATAGGCAATAGCTGTAAAGTCTCGTAATATCGATATCGTGACTGCATCAATTTATAAAACATGTGCTGACCTTGGTCTGGTACACGTGCCTTGCATTATGTTCCTGTTCTTAATGGTACTCTTTGTTAAAGGGCAAGTGATGACCTATTTAGTGCGGTTAATTTAATTCTCTTACATTTGTCAATTGTCGCGGGACATCACGCAACATAATCCGATGTACCTACCTATGTAAATTATTCGTACTCATTTCAAGTTTAACAAGTCCTTTTGTCATTAAAAGTGATCTACTAATTAGTTTAAGTGGCTCGTTAAACATCTTAATTTTTGCTCTAGTCTTTTATTTACCACGACCTCAGGCTTTGACGTCGGTTGGACATAATAATCGATATTTTTATTGCGTAACCGCGGAAATCAATAGCCTGAAACGAACGTACTGATAAGACGCGGCTGTAATCTGAAACTGGTGTATTATGTGTTCCATTCTCATTAATGGACTTCTTTTGTGTTGTATGTTATACACTTTATCGTACCTACTTATCAAATACTATTATTAATATTTTTTGGACTAAGTTATTTGGGTTTGGCTATAAGTCCAGATAATCGTAATAAATGCAATAGCACTTGATGGACGACTCACAACGATAACGATCTTTCTAAAATTAGTAATGATGTAATATTATGAAGATAATGTATCTTGTTTATTTCGATACGCACGTTTGTAAGACCTTCAAAAATCAATAAGTAACTACTAAAGTGTATTTATGAATAAGGTCACTTCAACTCAATTATGCGACAAATTAATAGTCTGTACTACGTGTAATATTGGTCTATCGGCCAATACAAACGAAATTTATTACCATTATTCGTTTTAATACTTTTAATGTGATGTTTAAAATGAAATAAGTCATAAAAAATGTAGTAGATATATGCCTATTTACGACTTATACAAACGATAAGGCACGGATTTGAAAACAAATGCTTTTCACACGACGATTCCAGATCTCTCTAACTTGTTTTATTTCAAAAATATAATATTTATGTGTAGGCGAATCAGTATCAGAACGAGCAGGCAGCGAAGCTCGTCTAGTCGGTGACCAGCGGTGCATCGAAGTGAGGATAAACCGTACGGCCGGCGGGCTCGGTCTCAGCATAGCGGGCGGGCGCGGGTCCACTCCGTACATCGGGAACGACGAGGGAATATTTATATCAAGGGTCACACCCAACGGACCGGCTTATTTGGCCGGATTAAGAGTAAGTTAAACTGCTTTGTCTATTCGATCTGTTCAAGTTTAATGTGTAATGATTGATCGAAATAAGTGGTGAGAACGATGATGGATAAAATGTGCACAAACACGACGACAGTGTTATTTTAATAAAGAGTGTAATTAGTTAGAAAACTAAACTACTTATGGTTATTCGAAATGCGTATAGTAGTGTGCAAAGGTTTTTGCGATAACATTTTTTTATATTTCCAGTAAATAGAGTAACTACAAAATATAACCGACCTAACCTAATAGAGTAACTTCATCATCAACAAAATCATTATTTTTTGCTTCGATATCATTTAGGCACTCAACCAAAACAATAAAGTGATAAATGGTTGCGGAATTAATATTAACTGCCTTATGGTAAAAGTTACGTGAAGTAAATGAATTGTAAAGCGTGATCGCGAACAATCTCCGTTTACAAGAAAGCAAATAAAATGTTATATAATATAAATTATAATGCTCAGTGAAGATTACTTCGCAGATAAATCGTGACTTATTTCAGTGGGTGATTTTAACGTGTCTGCAAAATGTCAATTAGCAACTGTGTCCTATTATATTATTATAGTTTGTTGAAGATGCCTTTCCCTTGGAGAATACTACAGTTACCTATATGTATAAATGCAGACTGTGAGCCTATAATTTCACTTTGTCATAGAGGTAGTCTTTAATTTCATTACGAGGTTCTATCGAATTCGAATGATAAGGTAGCATTTGGAAAAAGGGTATTTATTTATCTTTGAAAAATATTTTTGGTCATAAAATTGATTATTGACGCCATTTCGAGTTTTTCTCGCGATATTAAAGTTTTTAGTCACATTCCTAAAAGCCACAGAACTTCATTAAATGGACCACTCATTATTGATGTAGCGACTTGTTTATCAAAAACCAATGATGTTGTATTATTAAGATTGAATTTTTTATTATGATACAATTATTTTTTACGTATAATTTAGTTTTAATGGTTTTCAATTTTAATATGTTTGATTGTATTTGCAGGTAGGAGATAAGGTGCTCTCGGTGAACGGTACATCTGTCGTAGAGGTGGATCATTATTATGCGGTGGAGGTGCTTAAGGCGAGTGGTCCCACGCTCACACTGGTCGTGACCAGGGATTCACCCAATTCGACCAGGTGATTTATGTTTTGTTCTCGAAACCGGTTCTCGTGAAACTGCACCGGTTTCCGATTTATTTTTAAGTTTGGTAGACGGAGCGAGCTCCTGTTAATATGTTGTTTGTGAAATTTAAATTTACTTCGTTGTTTAACAACACACTTTCTTAAAAAGAAATTCTACGTTTTTATACGAATACATTTATTTATATGAATAACGTGTTGATTTTTGTTTATTCAGGACACACAGTCGAGCTCCCAGTGGGGCGAGCCATCATTCCGTATCGAGTACAACCGACACTGTTTCTACTTTAGAAAATGGACAGGTAATATTCGAAAACTCTTTTTGTACACCTTCCTTAATTAAACGATTTTATTATTAAAGTAATTTCTAATTTGTAAGTTTCATAACAACCTAATAATACAATCAAACAGGTACCAACCGGTCGCGGTTTACAAACGAAGTCGCTCATCATCGGCAACCAATACGCTCAAGACTACGAACATGAGTTTAAGGAACAAGTACTCAATCAGTCCACGCCGATCATACCTACAGCGGTCCGGACGCGTAGTCCGTCGCCGCCTGCTCAGGTGACCGGAGAGCCTTATCAACGATTGAGAGCGTCGCCACCGCCTGTTACTGCACCTTATGTTCCACCAGGTAAATAGTTATACAATATAAAAATATGGTATTTTATTTGGTGATAAATCATAATTCTATTTCATTTACTAACTTGAAGAGTATACGCACATTTCAAAATTCATAGCATAAAACACTTCGCTGTTCACTGACCTGAGCTAGTCATTTTATAAAATTCTAAGTTCAGAAACAACTACAATTTTGCGATATTGCTGATAACTATCTTTATCAGAATTACACTCCATGTACACCATTTCGCCTTTGCGCCTTTCATACAGTAGAAACTAAAGTACAATTAGCATCACATGCGCCGTAAGATTTTAGCACTAGTTTCCATATAAAAACCTATATCTCTGTGTTACCTCTTTCCAATAACCTCAAACGTCTAAAAACACTGTCCAATGTATTATTCCAGTATACCAACAGAAAGTGTTAGTCCACACGACGTTGATCCGCGACGGCGCCGGGCTCGGGTTCAGCATCGCGGGCGGCAAGGGCTCCCCCCCCTACCGCGACGACAGCGACGCCATCTACATCTCGCGGATATCGCCGCAGGGCGCCGCCGCCAAGGACGGAAAGATGCTCGTCGGGGATAAAGTTGTTTCGGTAAATTGATTATAATCATGTTTTTTGTGATAGAGAATTGCTAAAATCATTTTTAGGTTAGGAAAGTTGAATTCGAACCGATTTTTTGATTTTTCGAATTGATTATTGAATTAGTGGAGTAAAAGGACACAACAATGAAAATGTTAATATTGTGTTCTTACTTTAAGTGAACGATATGGAATTTTAATTTTCAACAAATTGATATTCATGTTCAGTTGATTTAGTTGTTTGTATTCCTAATCAGTTGACGAAAAAAAAGTTTGAAAAACAAATATTACATCAAAAACATCTAAAATGCACACGTAACGAGCAAATCCTTTAATATCTAACATCTTATTAGTACACCATTTTAACAATCCAAAGTGACCCAATTCTTGAAACGTGACTCCGAATGACATTATGAATAATGTAAACGTTTTGTTTCAGATCAACGGCGTCGATATGGAGAAGGCTCCTCACGAAACAGCCGTATCGTTGCTCACGGGACACGAGAGATTTGTCAGGCTCGTCTTGCAGAGAACTATCACTACTGAAGGTAATAGATATTATCAATATGTCATGAGTGCACGAATCAAAATTTCTTTACAAAAATCATAAATGCTTTTCGATATGGGTGACCGGTAAGATAAAGGACAAATTGAAGGTGACTGTAACTGTACTGAATACGTATACAAATCGTTATCTTTGTCTATCTAAAACAATATATCTGTGACAAATAATTATAATAAGACAGTGTGCCAAAATCCAACTTTTGAAGAAAAGTAGAAAAAATCATTAAATCGTTGTTAATATTACCTCCTTCAAAAAGTCTTGGTCATTACCAGTCACTCCGTAATTACATTGATTCGTGCTTTGCTTAACGATTATTGTTTTTTCTCGTAGGCGATCAACACCGCAAGTCGACATCAGACGAAGTGAGAGAGCACAAGACGAGCCAACAGAATTTGAACACGACACCCGCAGTAAAACTCAACAACGATCACATCGCACCTCTCACACAAACCGTACCGAAACCGCAACCACTACCGCAAACGCAACCACAACCGCACCCGCAACCGCACTCGCCCGCACAACCGCAGGTCGCGACCCCTCTTGTATACGCGCCACCCACACAACCTCAAAGACTCTCTTTCGCACCTTCCAACACTCTTCCACCACAGCCTGCACCGAGAAAACTCAGTCAAACGAATGGACAGGTGAGCTTTGGTTCTTTACTATTTCAAACTATTTGTAAAACTTCTTAGAATATTAAATGAGGTTGTAACTTAAAGTAGGGTAGATCGTTTTTGATTAACAATCTTGGACTAAAAATTGTATCTAATAATTCACGATACAACCGCAAAGTAAATCAAAATTCTATGTATATATAAACTTAGTCTTCATTAAAACAAATTATTATATTGATCGCAGGTGCCTCCGACGAAGACTAACAGCACAAGCACTCCCATCACTTCAGGCGCTCCGCAAGCATCCACCGACGACGTGTTTGAAGACATACAGGTTAGTTAATCCTTCTAGTATAACGTTCACACACATCGTTCGCAGGTGATGGTTACAGGTTTAACACGTTCACATCGATGCTTGTACGGTAAAGCTTACACGCCATTGTGCGACGCCTCACGCGTACTTGAAAGTTGGCTACGTCATTCCCTCCGCAATGACTGGTAGTGACGTCACGTTTGCATCTTGAAGTACAGAGCTCGTATTTCGGAATGTCACGACGTGATTGTCGATACCAGTCATTCGACTCATGGATTGAATGTCGTGCCCAAACTTTCGGACATAATAGCTTCTCATTACGCTTTTGTTCAGTTTGGTATAGTTTTATTTTGTAGATTTTGTATTGTTTCTTCTTGTTTAATTTATTTTTTGTTAAGCCATGCTGCAACCATTTCCTTGTTGCAGGTAGTGTATGATGGGCTATGCCCTATTGCATTTGTTTAATTTTCTTTTTGTAAATTCTAGTCATTCGCCGTTATTGCTGTATGCTTTTCATATGAAATTAGTACAAAATGCGTAGGCATAATCACAGTACTTTCTACTCTTATCGATCTTTATTTTATTTAAGGGAACTTTTCAGATTAATTTTGTTGTCCTTATTGTTTGTTGCCAATTCCTGTCAATTACATTTTCCCTACTGTTGCGATATCTTCTTAAACTTATTTTTTAATCATTTCTTTTGTTAGTTCATTTATTTTTGCTCTAAAATGCATCCGGGCGTTTTATCAATTTTCCGGTTTTAAAACTAGCATAGGCAACAATAGTATCTACGATAATTTACGATCTATGATAGAAACCGAAATAGGATTTTCAGGTAAACGGATAATCATTATTTTCAGCAAAATACGCTGCCACAAAAATAAAATATGAATATGCTTGTATGTGTTTTATTTTACTTAGAAGTATAAGACGTCAACGAGAATCTTTGTCACTGAGGTTTGATTCGGTTGGATGTGTAATAATATAAACCCTGACCCTGAATTTTCAGCATAACTTTCAAAATGAACCAAAGTGCATACTAGGGATGTTGCCAATATCGATTTTTTGACATACCCCTCGACCTTTCATCCAGATCAGAGATAGGTAAAATATAGGTACCTATAAATTACAATGACTTGGAAGATAAACCTGACTTGCCAGTAAGAAACCTTGAACTTTTTTTTTGGAAGGTCAACATTCGCATGATTTTTTGCGAATGCGAATATTCGTTACATCCCTAGGGCATACTGCATAATCCTGTAAGATAAGCTAAGCTTTGGGTGTATTTTGTAACCGGTGACAATCTTAATTAAATTTTGATTCAGTAAAAAAAAATATCATTGGGTTCGTCTTACGTTTTCAAGAGTAGTAGACTAGTATTAGTAATTAATTATTAGCAATTTTGCTAGAAAGGGAAGTCTCAACTCTTATTTCCTGCTCCGTCTATTATCTGATTAAATTCGTTGCGGCACCCAGAACAAGTTATTCTCTCACTGCTCAGAGTCATTACTGTGGCTACAAAGGTGTTAAAATTACTAAAAACTGAATTCAAATATAGAGCCTACAAAATTCTCCAATTATTTTATGAATACAGTTATATTCATCATAATTTGCATTCTCGAATATTTATAAAAAACATTTATAAAAATATTGAATATTCGCTTTCGCTTTAGGCCGTTGGTAGTGACTTCGCAGTGTCCTCTAACATTGCAGAGGTCCATGCGCAACGGTAACCGCTTACGATCAGGTGGCCCGTAAGCTCGTCTGCCTACAAGGCAATATAAAAAACATGCCAATATTTTGACAAATATTGACTGAGCCAAAATAAAGGACTCCTGCCCTTCCAAATGAGCTGGATGTGTCTCGACAACGTCCTCAAGATAATTTGCGGGTAGATTTCAGTAGTTGAGTGGGGTGAGAGTTAGATACGTCTTCCTTTCCTACTAGAACTAGTGTAGGTGAAATAAGAGATGCTGATTAGAAAATAAAATAAATTTTTCAACAGTCCAGTCTAAGTCTGAACTTTATATTTACAAGGTCGACATTCGCAACATCCCTAGATGACATTTGAAACCAGACAATTTCCGAGAACTAGTTTAGGTATGGTGCGGTATTGACATTTTTTGGCCGAATGAAACTAAGGAAAAAGCAAAAACATTTCCTGATGGTTTTTAAAATATCTACTAGATATTTTATGTTTGTTACCTCATAACTTTGGTTTGGCCTATTTCGAGTTTTTTTTTTTGTTAGAAAGCAGACACTTGGACATAATCTTAAATTTATATATTATCATCATAAAAATCTGTCATAGTTTTTGTGCTACTCCTGAAAAATAGAAGTCGGTCGTTTTCTTTTTTGTAATAAAAATATTAATCACAAAAAAATAAAGGTACTGGTTACTTTTGGTTACCTTACCTTACCTAATATAAATTATTACTAATCGTGATATATTTGATTAACAACATTACCGTAGACATTCAAAGGTAGTCATCACGTTGTTGGGTATTCAAACGTTCAGTATTGAGGTCTTATCAGGCAGGATTCCTAAGAGTATGCTTTTTGGATAGCATTCCACGTATCGCAATTCGGTACAACCGTTTCTAAGATTGGTGCGGAATATTAAAAATTATGATTTTGGGGCTAAATGCTAATGACGTTTCCAAGAGTTTAACACACAAACTCTTAGTCCAATTAATATTTGTTGGGTTGTAAGTAGATTTTAAAAAATAGGAAAGTAATTTTTACGTGATAACTTTTGGACCTCCCATCTATGCGTTTATGATATACTTCAAGAATATAAATGAAAAGTATACAGCAACAACACAGCAGTTATTCCTGTAACATCTTAATATATTTTGCTGATAGGGTATGAAATTTCATAATAATGTATCGAGTTAGTGATAGTATGTGAACGTGTTAAACGCACAGCCGTCGCGACCGATAACGAACGAAGAGTTCCAAGCGATGATACCAGCTCATTTCCTGGGCGGGCCTCGCGCCAGGCCGGCCGCGGACGGTCCGCCCGAGCGCGGCGTGCGCGTCACGGTGGAGCGCGCACCCGCCGCCGTGGTGCTGCCCCCGCCGCCCGACGCGCTCGGCCGCGTCACCGAGACCATCACCAAGTCCACCTTCACCGAGACCACCGTCACACGGGTCACCGACAATCACTACGTCGCGCCACTCATCATAGAAGTAAGACATCACACGTTATCGACACACGCACACCTACACTCACGCCACACTTAGTTTATCGAAATATTTTTTTTGTTAATTCCTCTACTTATTACGTTACATTCAGGATAAGCCTTATTTTATTAATAGAAAATAACTTATTTTCTTTTCATTAGAATGTATGTAACTTCCAGACTCCAATTTTTGTCATCCTCTAAATATATTGAATTTTAAACTTTACATTACAAATAAATGACCAAACTAGATGCTATTCTAGTTTTGAATATTGTCTTAATCCTTTTGTGTTCAAATATATGGACGTAATAAATTATGCTGGTGTGGCGACCTGTACCTACACAAAACGTTATAAACGTAATTAGTGTACTTATAATAATTTAGATGTTAATTACATAATAATATGTTATTGTAATGCGCGCGCAGCCCTTCCGTTCATAAAAAGCTAACGGTACTTGCCGACACCGCGCGACCGGTTCACTTGCGAATGATTGCGCTAGTCAGTCAGCTCACGAACTTGACGCCGGAAGGCTGCGCGTGCACACCGAGCAAATTGTATAAAATTTATCGAAATAAACAGGAATAAAATATTTCCACAATTTGGTGACCCCGACGTGATTTGAACACGCAATGTCGTCGGAAGAAACAACGCAAGTAGCAGCCGTGGGCGTTAAAGTACCGCCATTTTGGACTCACAAACCAAGCCTCTGGTTCATCCATTTGGAAGCACAATTTTTGCTGGCTAACGTCACCACAGATACGACAAAATATTCGCATCTAATCAGCTGCTTGGATGCCCAAATTTCAACGGAAGTGGAGGACATTATTCTCAACCCACCGACAACCGGCAAGTACGAAAAATTAAAAACGCAACTAATTACAAGATTATCAGCATCCCGCGATCAAAGAATCCGACAATTGCTGTCTCAAGAGGAATTAGGCGATCGCAAACCGTCTTCGTTTCTTCGACATCTCAAGAGCCTCGCTGGTGAAGATGTTAATGAAAATTTTTTGCGTTCATTATGGGTAAGCAGACTACCGCCGAGTGTTCAAGCTATTATAGCCACACAAGAAGAAGTACCGCTAGACGGCACCGCGCACCTGGCGGACAAAATTTATGAAGTTTTACCACAGTCTACCTCGCAAGTCGCTACTACCTCAACATCAATAAACGAACCATCTATTGCACAACGATTGGAAGACTTATCTCAAGAAATAGCGGAACTTAAAATTTCAAACAGACAATTTCGTAGCAGACCACGCATGCGTAACAATAACTACGACCAGCGATTCCACTTTAGAAGCCGTTCAAGAACAAATGATAAAGGTTACTGTTGGTACCATGCTACCTTTAACACCAGGGCCAACAAGTGCCGACCACCATGCACTTTTCAGTCGGGAAACGCCGTGAGCAGCCAGCAGTAGCGGCGATTGGTTGCCAAACTCCCAGCCGCTTGTTTATAACGGACAAGGATACGAACACACAGTTTCTCGTGGATACAGGTTCAGATGTATGTGTTTTTCCTATTAAGCTAGTTAAAAATCATAGTAGCTATAAAGAAAATAAATATCAATTGTTCGCAGCTAATGGTTCACCAATCGCTACTTATGGACAGCTAAATTTGCGCTTAAACTTAGGCTTAAGGCGAGCTTATAATTGGCGTTTTATTATAGCGAAAGTCACAAAACCTATCATAGGAATAGATTTTTTATATAATTATTCACTACTTGTCGATGTTAGAAATAAATGCTTAATTGACAACACTACAAAATTAAACGTACGCGCTTCGCCTATTCCTGCTACCTTATCTGTGCATTCTATTAAAACAATTTCAGGGAGTTCGCCATACCACCACCTCCTCTCGCAGTACCCCGAGATTACGAAGCCAAGCGGAGACTTGCAACGCACAGTGAAACATCAAACGCTACACTACATCCGCACCACGCCCGGACCGCCCACCTTCTCTCGACCTAGGCGTCTAGATCCAGAACGTCTCCGTTTAGCTAAACAAGAATTCGAAGAGTTACTAAGTGCAGGTATCATACGTCCTTCAGACAGTCCATGGAGTTCTCCCCTCCATATGGTTCCTAAAAAAACTAATGGGTGGAGACCTTGTGGGGACTACCGCGCGCTTAACTCACGTACGATCCCCGATAGATATCCTATTCGACACATAGCCGATTTTGCTCATAATTTACACGGATGCAAAATTTTTTCTACCCTCGACCTCGTTAGGGCTTATCACTTTATTCCTGTCGCTCCTGAAGACATCCCGAAAACGGCTATCACGACGCCTTTTGGAATGTATGAATTTAATTTTATGAGTTTTGGTTTAAAAAATTCCGCGCAATCGTTTCAAAGGTTCATGGACGAAATCATGAGAGGTCTCGATTTTGTTTATGTTTACTTAGATGACATTTTAATAGCCTCACAAAACGAAACAGAACATCAAAATCACCTTAACATCATTTTTGAGCGACTAAAAGCACATGGCATTGTCATTAATACGTCAAAATGTAATTTTGGGCAGACAGAAGTATCTTTCTTAGGCTATAAAATTTCAAATCGAGGTACAAAACCATTACCAGAGAAAGTAGAAGCAATTCAATCACTATCACTCCCAAATTCAATAAAAGACCTAAGACGTTTCCTTGGCATGCTCAACTTTTATCACAGATTTATACCACATGCTGCCGAAAAGCAAGTACCACTAAACGCCTTGTTATCTGGTCCAAAAATAAAAAGTACAACTCAAATCGTTTGGACAACAAAGCTAAAAGATGCTTTCGAACTTTGCAAAGAGCAGTTAGTCAATGCTGCGTTACTAGCTCACCCACGATTGGATGCAGAAATGTCGTTAGTCACGGATGCCTCAGATACTGCTATAGGAGCCGTCCTTCAACAACGTAACAACAATGCATGGGAACCGTTGGGATTCTTTTCAAAAAAACTTTCTCCGGCACAACGTAAGTACAGCCCCTTCGACAGGGAATTGTTAGCGATTTATGAAGCTGTAAAATACTTCCGCTATATGCTCGAACTTCGAAATTTCTATATTTTTACAGACCATAAACCTATAACATTCGCATTTAAAAAACCATCAGAAAACAATTCTCCTCGACAGTTTCGATATATGGATTTTATAAGCCAATTTTCAACTGATATTCGTCATATATCAGGTAAAACTAATGTAGTCGCCGATACACTATCGAGATCGATATCCGAGCTCAGTTATATTGACTTTGATCGCTTAGCATTATCACAAAATACAGATACTGAACTTAAAAAACTAATTATGAACAAAAGTTCATCTCTGCATCTTGTAAAACGTATAATTCCAAATTCCACGGAAACGGTATACTGCGATGTATCCGGTCCGCGTGCTCGTCCTTACGTGACTCCAGAATTTCGACGACCCATTTTTGACGCTATCCATGGATTAAGCCATGCTAGCGCAAAAGCGACCACGAAACTCGTTACCGAACGATTTGTTTGGCCTAACGTCCGAAAGGACTGTCGTGAATGGTGCAGGACTTGTCTCGCTTGTCAAAAATCTAAAATATCTCGTCATGTTCACTCACCCATCCATAATTTTTCAACTCCTACTCAAAGATTCGCACAAGTTCACATAGACCTTATTGGCCCATTACCATCGGTATACGGTTTTCAATATTGCCTGACAGCAATAGATAGGTTTACAAGGTGGCCAGAAGTCATTCCGATCGCAGACATTAAAGCGGATACTGTCTGTCAAGCCTTCCTAACTGGTTGGATATCCAGATTTGGATGCCCGACACACGTTACGTCAGACAGAGGTCGACAATTCGTTTCCTCCATTTTTGCACAACTAGCAAAAATGACAGGAACACGACACATTCAAACTACGGCTTATCACCCATCTTCAAATGGTATAATTGAAAGAATGCACAGACAACTTAAAGCTGCCATAATATGTCACGGTACCGAAAATTGGGTTGACGTAATCCCTATAATTTTATTAGGTATGAGAACAGCGTGGAAAGAAGATCTTTCTGCTAGTTCATCAGAATTAGTTTACGGCGAAACATTGCGATTGCCCGGAGATTTCTTCGAAGCCTCAAAACACGAACTATTAGACTACACCGATTTTATTAATCGCTTAAGATTACAGATACAAAAATTCAAGCCAACGTGTATTAAAAGGCACGGAAATACAAAAATATTTATACATAAAGACCTCAATAATTCTTCACATGTCTTTTTACGACAAGACGCGGTCAAACGCCCCCTTCAAGCTCCATACACTGGACCATTCAAGGTTATTGAACGATATGATAAATATTTTAAAATCAACTACAATAATAAATTAGTAAATGTTTCGATAGACAGGTTAAAACCAGCCCATATCTTAAATACTACTAACATTAATGACGATCACTTAATACCAACTGAGACGTTCGACTATGCGCCTAGTACAGAGAAGCGTACGCGATGTGGGCGTGTTGTGCGTTTTACAAATTTTTATCGACCTTAGTCCAGGTCTATAGGGGGGGCTGGTGTGGCGACCTGTACCTACACAAAACGTTATAAACGTAATTAGTGTACTTATAATAATTTAGATGTTAATTACATAATAATATGTTATTGTAATGCGCGCGCAGCCCTTCCGTTCATAAAAAGCTAACGGTACTTGCCGACACCGCGCGACCGGTTCACTTGCGAATGATTGCGCTAGTCAGTCAGCTCACGAACTTGACGCCGGAAGGCTGCGCGTGCACACCGAGCAAATTGTATAAAATTTATCGAAATAAACAGGAATAAAATATTTCCACACTGATCTGAATGAAGTGTGATAAAATTAATATTAAAATGAGCACTAGAGCTAGACCAATAGGTGTCATAACACAACATGTTGTAATTTCTCGGATGGAGAGCTACTATCCGGCGAAATTACATTATGTAGAATAAAACAGAACAAATTTCACGTGTATAATGTAAATACTGTTATTGTTTCGTTTACATAGAAAAAAAGATATAGCAAAAATTGGTTTCTAAAAAACATCACTTTGTTTCAGGATGTCACTCTACTTAAAGAAGGTGGTTCACTTGGCTTCAGTATTATCGGTGGTACGGATCATTCGTGCGTGCCGTTCGGAGGAAAAGAGCCCGGAATATTTATATCACACGTGAGTAGAACTGCATTGATTTTCAACTTTAAAAATTCTTTTAAAGTTTTAAGTTGTTTACTTATTATTTTAATTATTTCTAACTACCTTACAAACCACTACTAGTTCACTATGACTTTAATTTGGTTATTATTCACAACAGGTGGTGCCCGGCGGTGTGGCAGCGCGCTCCGGTAAGCTCCGCATGGGCGACCGCCTGCTCAAAGTGAACGGCAACGAACTCGCTGGCGTCACGCACCGCGAGGCCGTCCAACTGCTGCTGCAGCCCGGAGCCACGCTCGCGCTCACCGTGAGACACGACCCGCTGCCGCTCGGATACCAGGTCAGGCCCAGCGACTGTGATACATCGGGATTATTTCAGTGCACTACGAATACTGTAGGCTTGTTGATCGTCTATTGTTTTGAGGTAGAGATTTTCAAGTGTTTAAGTTAAGTTTAATAATCAACAAACCTACTATATTTCGTAGCGTTCCGAATGCGAAATATTACTTTATTGCAGTTATGTGACACAGGATTTTAATTTCAAGTATGTATATTCAATAAACAATCCGAAATATACAACGCCCTGTATCACATAACCTATAAGTCGTGATTGATTTTTTAAATAAAGGATAACAATGGATTATAAATTATGTACATAAATTCAGATGTGAGTGAAGTGTACAATGTTTTGCATGTGTGCAAGTAATCGAGTTTTTGTGGATAAAAGTGGTGAGAAGTTAAAAATGCGATGTGAACTATTCAGTAGAATAATGGGATGTCGCTTATACGTAGTCATTTGGCGGTATTCAATAAAAATTACGCATAATGCTTATGCACAATGACATAATAAACAAAAAAGAAACAACTATCTTTACAATTTTAAACTTCTCCATTACATGAATAACTATTTCGAAGATCTCTAATCTGTGTAGTTCTATAATAGTATTAAAGTGATCGGTTGTAAAAGGCAATACGTTGTTTTGTTCCACACGTACGCACGACGGCCTCTGCTCCACACGGTCAGGGTCTCATTCAAGTTGAGATTGTTGAAGCAACTGTAAGTTTGATCGTCACTCGGCAATCTCCAACTATGTGTGTTACTATGAATCTCAGTGTCAGTTGAACCCCATCCAGTCAGTGTGCCCCGCTATCGTCGCCTTGAATGATTTTTACGTGAATCCAGCTTTGTAAAACCTTTGTAGAGACCGTTTTTTTTCGATTTATAGCATCCACCGAGTTCAAAGCTTTAGAAAAAATGAAATTATGATTTAAACATTGTCTTGTGCTATGCATCGAGTTTGTGATCCGTTATCTGCTTTACAATAGATTTAATGCATGAAAATTATCCGCTTTGCATGGTTTTGTAAAACGTGATTTTTAAAATAAATGAATGAAAAACCCTTCTAATATTTATAGATAAAAGATCATCTTCTTCTACAATACATTTGATATATTTTTTGAAGTGTCAAAATTCGTAGTAATTCTAATTTTCACTATACAGGACCTAACCATTATAAAACAAGAAGGCGAGAAACTCGGTATGCATATCAAGGGTGGACTGAAAGGACAACGTGGCAACCCTAACGATCCCAACGACGAGGGAGTATTTATATCGAAAATCAACAGCGGTGGAGCGGCCAGAAGAGATGGCAGGCTCAAGGTACACTAATGTTTGAATTGAATAATACATCATTACTTCCTGATATAGCAGAACATTTTCGAAGCTTTTTAGCGAACTGCTGGTGGCTGTAATATCAACTTAAACATACATAACTTTTAAGGGAATATTTTCTAGACACAAATTATTTCAAAAATGATAATTATCAAAAGAAATAAAAGAAAAATCATTCTCACAAAAATTCATTCAAACATCACCAAAACCTTTATAACTTGCTGTTTTCTTGTGTTATTGATCGACTAAAATTTACATTGTGCCATTAGGTTGGCATGCGCCTACTAGAAGTGAACGGCGTGTCGTTGTTGGGCGCCACGCACGCCGAGGCCGTCAACGCGCTGCGGTCCGCCACGCTCGCGCCGCTCCATCTAGTTGTCTGCTACGGATACACTAGACCGGAGAAATATACAGTCAGTACCTAACACGTTTAAACTTAATGTTTTGATATTTGGTTATAAATCAATTTCTTTAAATACTCGTGGTTATCATCATTTACATAATTGCTAAATGAGTTCTTATCACGATTTTTAGCACTGTTACAAGCGCCATGATCACGGAAAGACTGAGTACTGCGGGTAGGTTAGACAAATCTGTCTACCCTCTTTCTCGTTCGTTTCCGGTAACACTGCTACTTGCAGTAGTGCTGAAATATCGGTATCGCTCATTTAATATAAATATTAGTTAGTGGTTATAAATAGTTGCAATTATAAAAATATTGCAACTTGTCAAACGTGTATGTTTAAAAATATTGTTGTAACTATGTTAATATATTAAAACACCAAATTTTTGATTGCACATCCATATGTATTTCGATTGTAAAATTGAATCATAAATTTTATTTATACAATCTAATTTCATTTAACACTTTCGTACATTTAATTTGCATGACTTATTCAATAAATGAATAGCACAATTGCCTATTGCGATCCACGCAATCCACGTTGTGTGCTGTGGCTTGAGATAGTATGTGTTGCACAGACGGGTAGCGAGAGCGGCACGGCGGACACGGGCGGCTCTCTGTCTCACTCAACGTCAAGCCTGGATAGGGACGAACCATTGCACAACCAGCAAACGGTCAGTATCATTACTAATTAACTCTACTTGTACAAGAACCACGCTGTTACAAATGAAATCATTAAAACAATTTTAACTGTTCAAAAGTTTTCATAAAGACAATGTTCGTACTGCAAGCATGTAAGCATTAATTGCACCTAATCATATTCTGAGAATGCAGATAATTTGTCAAATTCGCACACAATTTACATTTCACATAGTTACATTACAATAATTGTAAAATTAAACATAAATTATTTTTGCCTTTTTTTCACGTTTCTAGTCCCTCTTACTTTAATGGGTAATTGTAATTATAGCATGTTTTCAAAGGTTTTTGTCAAAAAAACAAAACGTGTTTAATCTACTTTTTAGGAACAGCAATATCAACAGGATCTAGTTGAGTTTGAACACGAGAAGCAAGTCGCCGAAATGGGAGGAAAATCAACACCTGAAAAGGTAAGATTAACAATTCAAATGAACAGATAAGTAGGTAACTTTAAACATACATAATTACATAAAATATGTACTTAGGCGAGTGAAATTCAATATGAAAAATTACTGCAACTACCACCCTGCAAATTAGGCAGTTAACTGATGAATATACGATAATAATCCGGTATTAATTAAAGTCATTTTTTCACTCACATTCACTACCACTCACTCTTTCGTTCATTCATTAATTCTTTTGAGTTTATAATACACGATTAGTCCTTCATTTCTTGGTTCGAATATTACAGTGAAATAAGTTTGATGTCGTAATTTATAGGTGTTAGATATAGTTCACGCCGTAGAAAGTATGGCGATGGAACCCGCTCCCTCTAACTCGCCGGAGCCACAACACAAAACGACCACTGTCGTTATGTCCAAACATACACTTCAACCTCAGGTTAGTAATAATATTAATTACTCATAAATTACTTATGTCTAAAGTACTTTTAAAGTATAGTCATTAAGCTAAAATGAGCCTAGTTAAGAAAAACTAGCTAGTTCATCAGATTTTAAATATTTATCCTATCTTGCTCAACTTTCAATTTTAATGACTTTTACTATTTTTTTACAATAACGTTTCCATTTTTCAAATGGTGTTAATTTTAATCAGTTTAATATCTTTTGATTAATATTTGCATGTAATTTATACTATATTTGTGATCGATTTATTTTATTGCCAGAAATATTTGCTTTATATTTTTACAAATATTAAAGCGTGAAATGTTAGTGTATTATATTATTGAGATTTATTATTGCACTTTATACCCTTGCTCCCTCCTGGGTCAGCATGCACCTACTTGTAGTATAGACTTGTTGCTTGCATGAAAATATGCGTAAATTATTTGTATTATAGTCGAATTTAAATATGCTCTATCGTACTATAAGTATCTCTTAACACTATCTTCCAAAATAAATGTTGTTTAGTATATTGAAACTTAGGCTTATAATATTGTAGCTGGATTGTATCAAATGGATGGGTGGCACTTAATGAAAACTTTTAAACACTTATCTGTCTTAAATGTTCTTTTAATTTTATGTTACGTCTATAATTAAGAGAGAGAATTTGCATGAACCCCTAATATTTTTGTTTATCCCGTTGAAGAATTACTCGATGAAGTATAATCGTAAAAGTAATTGTTATAGTGTTTAGAATATATAAATGTTATCGTAGCTTAGTTCTATGTCGTCAAGTGTCAGCTTATTGTGATAAATATACCATATTAACCCAGCGAAGGACTCCTTAACTTTTTATAATGACCAAAAAACATTACGTCCATTACAGAATTCTAATCCAGAGGAAAAGGAAGGAAACACATAGTGTTACTACATTAACTTCTGTCCACGTTTATTGTAAATAATATTCGTAAACTAAGTGTATCTTTATAACTTGTCCAATTCGTGTAATCGTGATGTCGACCCTTTCTTAATCAAATATCATATTTAGGGTATTCATTTTGAATAATTGGTATGGAACCGTAATAAAATATATTATGATAATATTATATTTTGTTCTATAATTGCTTCTGTTTTAGCATTTAATATGTTGTGAGTGTTTACAAGTTTATTCTTTTTGAAAATGGAAACCCTAAAAAAATGTGTAGGTTTCATATTACTATTATAATAATAAAAACATCTACAATTGTAAAAGGTAAATGATAGTAATTGACTTCAATAAATGTTCAAAGAAATGGAAATTAAATAACATTACTTAGTTTGATTATTGACTAAAGTATTCTTGATCTTTGGAATCCTATTTTTTTCAAAATATTCAGATGTTCCTTCGTGAAAAGTATCAGTAAAATTACTATTATTTATCTAAAACTAACAATGCCATAACTCATTTGTCTTTAATACAAAAAAAAATGGCATGCATTTGATTTACGATCCATCTAAAAGTGATTTACAATCACTATCAAAACAAACGGCGTTCAAATACCAATAAATCTTCTGCACGCGATTACTTAATACAAATCGCATAACTTCATAGTCAAACTCCGTCTTATCACTAAATTTATTGTAAAAGATATTCAGTCTTCATGTAAATACGACATAGCCATACATAGTTATTATTATGATTGTATTTATAAAACTTCATTTGTTTTAAGGTATAAGGGTAAAGTATCGTTTCTCTACAAATCTAATACTATCACTTTCACCTACCAGATATTAACCCAAGACTACACTGTCATTTTCGTAGTCCTTATAACGTTTGTTCAATAACTATAACAGAAAATAATGTAATAGATAATTCTGAATGACCAATGGTAGAGTAGTAGTTTATATAATTTCTGAGAATGTTTACAAAATTATTCTGAAACTGTCTGTAGTGTTTTGTACCTACTTGTAAAGTCTTATTATAATGTTAACTTCATTACAGGAGACCAATTTTATAGACAAATATAATTATAAAGCCTTTACTGCTTTTACTTGGAATATTGTTATCTTCGCTTCCAGTTATTTTTCATTAATTTCAACGCTTTTTAATCTTATTCTCTGTAGGTAGGTAAAGTATTTTGGAATTTAAAATTAATTCTGAGTGGGTTTTAACTTTCGGTCCCTTCGATGTTCTTTGTGCAATGATGAGCAGGAGTATATTCATTTTGAAAGAATTAAACGTTGATAATTATAGATCACTATTCGAGCAATGTTATTAATCTCGATGCACTCGAATGATTATAGTTAGGTACTCTTTTTCCTTCCGATTTCTACTTAAAGAACCTAAAAGACTTGGAATCTTTCCCTCTTTCATTTTAAAATATACCTATTCAGACACTCGCGGTTTGCAACAACGTTGAAATATCGAGACAACTCAATAAATTAAATATCGTGGTAAGAACCCGTTCAAAAATGCATGATAGTATTAAAATATACCGTTGCTATTTCTTCGATTTAACAAGAAATGGTCCATTAGGTACACTAGAATCCTGTCATTCTAAAAACCAGATTAAAATATGTACCTGTTATAAAAACTATTTAAAACGATTCTTTTCTTTAATTTATTAATTAGGTAACTGAACTCGAAATCCGAATGTACCTTAATACCATCAAACAAAAAAATGTTTTATTGTAGTTTTATTACAGTGACTTGTTTGCATCTAAATAGAAGTTGTACAATGTTTAAAGTTATTCCATTTGGCCAAATAAAGTTACTGCCAATTTATTATATTTAATTATTATTTAAGGATAAATGTATGTGTTTGTCTCTTATTTTAAATATACAAGATTATCTGCGTTACAGAATAGTATTTTAATAAAATATGATGTTATGAAACTGTTTTGTTATTTAATTTTATTTTGGCTATTTTTTGTGACATTTATTTTGGAAGATTTTTGTTATTTGCGCTGGCTATTTGCTAAAAAATACATATTTGTAAACTCCTGTTTTCGTGCAAGAAGCTTCACCATGTCAATACAGCACGATCCACAGATCAAGAGATCGTCTGCAATAGAAGTTAGACAGTACTCGTTTGACGTATGTATAAATTAGCACAAGTTGATAGAAGTGCATTATGTTGGTTTGGTCAGACATCTAGTTCGCAAGCAGCGCCTCCGTCGCCGCTAGCGGTGTTCACGCAGCAGAAGGCGCGCAGTCCCGCGACCCCTCATCCATCTACACCCGTGACGCCCGCGCCGCCCGTGACGCCCGTCTCACCCGCGCCACCCACGCCGGACCCGCCCCTTCAACGCCCTCTGCAGCCGCCGCCGCCTCCTCCCGTCAAACAGAAACCTCAAGTTCCCCGCAAACCACAAACGAAACGAGTTAGTTTCATTTCGGACCCTCCAGAAGATTCGGCAACAGACAGCGAGAATCCATTCCGTTTACAATCGCATGACGAGCATGATGCGGAACGAACTGAGCCCGCTACCGACCCTAACGATGCATGCGAGGGAGTCGGCTCTTTACTAATACGAAATAAATCATTAATAACCGATACAAAGGTATCAAAACCAGTAACAAGAGCGAGTTTGATACTCCCCGACGACCTCATAATACCACCTCCGCCGCTGTTCGACAGTTACGTAAGTGACGCTTCGCCAAATGTGTTTCTACAGACAGAATCTAAAGATACAGATACAGGCCTACCACCTATAACCGTTGTCCCCGAACGTTTGGTTTTACCTGAGCCCGTTGTGGCTGAAACATCCATGCAGTCTTCTAATTCTTCTGGTTCTCCGATTACGGAAGGCCCTCCTCCTATCAATTACGGTGCATTTCCCAAGGTTATGGAACAATCTTCTGTCAAGGAAGGCCCGCCTCGCTCCTCGATTGTATCTGAAGTGCCTCCATATCAAGTCTTCCGCACAAATGAACTCATGTCAGCGGACAGTGATAATGTCTTTTATCGAGAATTATCCGTTAGTTCTACTGGTGAGCCTGACCCACCTGCACTTTTACAAGCTCGATACAAAACATTACCATCTGTTTCACACGTTCCGAAATCGCCTTGTAATTTACATCCGGATGAAACATACTTTGAAGAAAGTGATGTAGAGCAACCTTTACACCAATCGCTAAGAGATCTTAGATGTCAAAACTTTTCGCCTGGAATGGCACATTCAAATACGTATCCTCCTATAAATCCATATCCTTCGTTAACCACAGTCGCTGGGACTTATAATCCTTATACTTGTTCTGTACCCGTTGGGTCTCCGCGTCAGAGTAGTTCCTACCATCCTGTCAGTCCAGTAACTATAACAAGTATACTAAGTACCGATATCAATGCTAATATGACCCGACCCATGTCCGCAAGCAGTGACGGCTCTAAAAGTGTTCAGTCAGAAAGAAGAGTCCGATTTGGCGATGTCACGACAGCGTCGGAACTTGATAGATTATCGAACAGCTCTGAGTCTCTGAGGGAAGAGGTCTCCTCGCCCGCGCCTACATTGAAACCCGCATGGAGCAGCAAAATCAAAGCCTTTGCCATCGGCGAGGTAATCATCAATAAGGATTCTTACCCTCGCACAAAACACTCAGCTTCTTTTGATTGTGTTCGTCGTCAAACAACAGAATACATGACTAAATTCACACCATAATATTATTATGTCGTCACTCGTCCCTCCATACTTCAATTTTATTTGTATTAAATATGTTTTGTTAACTAGCATTTACTTATAATTTGCATGTTTGTATGATTTTACTAACAAATACAGCATTTAGTTGATTTTGATCATATTTGAAAACTAATGACTGCATGGTTGTTACGGCTGGAGAAGGGGTTTATGATGGCTTGTAAATATATAATTATCATTATGCTTTTTAACTCATTGTTATTAAATGTTCACGTAAATTAATAAATGAGATTATGTTAATTTTAATCTACATTTCTCAGGCTTCCCCACCTCATTCTGGTAATTTTGTGAAAGCGTCTGTGAGTGATAAGAAAAAGTTCTTTGAAAACGCTATGGAAGAAAGTCACAAACCATCACCAAAACCAGGTAAGCCTTTAAAATTATTGATCGTTTAATTACAATGTAGAGTAGTTTCTATGTTGTTATTTTTCCTCCGTGCAATGTAATAAACAATATTAATATGTTTTGTTTCAGTTTTTAATGTTGTATCCTATGATTTTTCAGACAGAGTATTCACATTCCTTTCGGCTGATGAGGTGGAGAAATTGAAGCAAGAAGAGGAAAGGAAGATGGCTTCGTTATCGCGCAGTGAACTCGGCTCGTGGTCTCCCGGGGAGGACCGCCACAGCGAGGACAGCAGCCATTCTGATGATGAAATGTATGAGAATGGACATGCGTAAGTTTTGATTATAACATAATAATTTGATTTCCCATGGTGTGTTGTAGTGATTCGTAGTTAACTTACCGCATTTGATATCTTTCAATCAATTTAAAAAAATAAGTAATTCGATTTTTCGTCTGTTAGGTTAAGTAACGTCCTTCGCCACAGAAACAGCGTAGGCCATCGTAATACTGCACTGCAATAAAACAGTTTCAAAGTACCTCTCAGCGGTGACAACGAGAAAAGTATGACGTAGTTAAATTCCATTCTCAGCAGTTTGTTCATTATGTAGGTCGGGCGGCGTGAGTCCGTCTGCGAAGGCTCAGCGTCGTCGCTCGGCTCGAACCGGCGCCGCGCCCGAGGACGCAGCCGCGCGCGCAGCACGACGAGCCGCCTGGCGGGCCGCTAGACTACGATCACTTGAACAGGTAACCTTATACAGGATGATGATCTAACAAAAATCGGTCAGCAAGAAATTTGGAGTAACCAGAGACAATGAGAAACATCCGGGTCCTTAGAGTTAACAGTTTTTTGCATAGACAATTATTTTATAATGTCGTAATTTTTTGAATAAGAAGTGCAATAAACCTGCAACATTAAACCAACAAATCACGGGCATAATAGAATGGCTGTAAAATTATGACTATACAAGATTAATTTACAATGTGATCGCATCGAAGGCGTATTATAACAACCGGAAAAATTTACAACTTACCTGGTGCAGACAATGTAATATAAGAAATTATTTAACAGGAAGCTCTTGAATCACAAAAAGTCATAAAGAGTATGGTGGGTCCTGCGACAGAGATTATTGGTGAGATCCCGCCGAGAGACAAATCACCTACCGAGGTAAACAATTTTGATATAACGTACTGAATGCTAACATTTTAATTTACACTAATTAATCTAAACCTAGAAAATTATTTCTCAATTTACTACCTATAGATTTGCATTGTGATTGACCTGAATTTATTTATATTAATTGAGAATGTTTGTTAACCGTTAATCTTGTACTTAACACACAGAATGTTTGCCTATAAGTAATTGACGTCTGAATGACCCTTTTTTGTTTTGAAATTATTGAGACCCTGTAGAAACCATTCATACTTGACACTACATAATATGTGATATAAATGTGATAACAATATGACTAAAACTAACAATTGGTATATTTGTTGTGGGCGGGTTTCGATGTCGCTTACGCTGGCATAATTGTTCGTCCACTACTGGGTTGTGAATGTCAAAATCGGCTTTAAATATTATTATAGAACTGGCCTCTACCACGTATCGCATTACGCACTAAACCGGGCCCTATACTGGCCGTCAAGGAGAAGGAAAAATTATTAGACGAACGCATTACACTGCGCACTGAGGAGTATGTGTGCCCCGACACCGGACAGACCAAAGTGCGCACCGTCGAGTACATTGAGAAACTCATTGAGAAAGAGGTACGCGACCGTGCTGCCCCCTGCTGCTCCCTGCTGCCCACACTTGTACATTGCGCTCACACCTCTAATGTGTGGTTTTATCGATCTGTATTTGTGTACATGCAAAACGCTTCGCTTTCAAACGCATTTACGACAACACTCGTATTATATTCGGCACGTAACTTGGCAAGAACCGTTAGATGCGCAGAACTAGTATTTTTGGTCACTTTGGGTATGAAGAGACATGTTTGGTTGCTCATTCAGTGCACAAAATGTACCTTCTTAAATTTATCCTAAGATTAGTAAATCTTTGCCAAGATACGTGTTGTTAACTGTACCAATGACTCAAAAAGACAAAATATTATTTGACCTTCGACTTGACTGTGACCTGTAAAAATTATGATAGGATGCTGCGAGGCCTATCGAGCACATAGCACACAAAACAATGGTAAAAGATGTAGATAAATATACACGTAGTCACCGAATTTTATATATTTTAACAAAAAGCTTGTACAGTATATTATTTAATATCCCCAAAACACCAGTCTATTATAAAATAAACTTCGTTAGATCCCCACTTTATGTAGTATTCACAAGTGATGCATGATATCTGAGCATGGCATGTTAATTATTGTGTATTTGTATTTGTCAGACGATTCCGGGATTCTAGACACCGAAATCTTCGTCAACAACGACGGTTTGTTCCGTTTATTTTACGTATAATATTTGTTAACAAGGTTTGGGACTTAACAACAGGGTTCCATGGACAAAATGACTCATTGAGATTACTATCAATTAACTGCATTCCTGTTTCCTATTGTTTGTGTATGTTTCGATTGTCATTTTCTCTATAGAACTCATAGCTGAAATACGGATTTAAAATAGATATATTTTTTTATAATTAAACGTATTTATAATGTCTGTAATGATTGTACATTGTAATCTGTATTTGTTAAGACATTTAATTTACTATTTAATGAATCCGCATTTCAGTTATCAATTTATTGCTTATTGCATTTTCTGCAGAGTATTTTGATCGTTATTTCATTTGACATTTAATTTACATGCATTTTTATGTAGATTTATGCATATTAAATTTTAGTGCTTATTGAAAAGGTTGTGGAACGCAGCTTTTTGTTCATACATTCAAAAACTACAGTGAAAATTAAAAACATACAAATCTCTATACAAAATTCATTGAATAATTACAATATTAACTGAACATTGTATAAATAAATCCATTGTCGCATAACATAATCATAACACTTAACTTGAAAACCTCAATCGTCAAACCAGATTTGTAATGACAGGTGGAAACTACCCAAGAGAAGATAATATCGCTGGAACTAACGACGAGCCCTATTAGTGAGACCGCCCCCACCGACATAGGGGGGGACAATAGTCTGGGAGACAACTCTCTACAGCCGGATATCGTGCAGGTCGTCAACCCGCTGTTGGACGGCGGCGCGGGCCGCGTCACCGCCATACCCGTCGGACCCAACGTGCGTCTCACCTACACCGAGACATCGCAGTGAAACGAACAACACTTTAAACTGTAACTCAATCCTCAGCTATTACAAATACTTATATTACAAGTTTAAAATTCATAAACTAAAGTAGTGAAACACAGTTGTGTGTTTATGATTTGTTGTGATAATTTATAAGAACAAAATTTTCATGTAACAAAATGTGCTGCAATGTTATTGCTAGATTGAGTTACTGTTTAATGTGAGTATCGTTTGAGAGCTATACGATCTCTACTCGTCGACATAATCTCCGCTCCGCATACAGGATTAAACCATGACAGAATTAGACGAACCACTACGGTGTTTAAAATCCACATCCACAAAACGAGGATTCCATACGATTGCAGATTTCTTCAAATTAAAAGAGTCATAAGAAAGAAATTCCATCTTTATTTTTGTATTGCAACTGTGATAATAAACTTAGAATTCCACCGATTTTTATTCTAATTATGGTGTTTGAAGAAATCGACCGGCGAGAAGTATTTTAATAGCATTTTGAGTTTTTGACTTATCACAATTTTTATTTTTAATAATTTTATGAATATATATTATGTCGATATCGCGACGGAGATTTTAGTTAATTATAATAGGTGTTACTACTTTGGTATTATTATAATATTTTCTTGAATACTTTACGTATTTAATTTTAATCATTTTCATTCCGTTCAAATTTTTGGTATGTGATTGAATGTTCAATGTACCTGTGGATAAGGAAACTTATGACTGATATGGATTGTGCTGCTTTGAAGAATGTCCAATTATTGTAAATACTTAAAATCTAAAGTGCAGTATTCACTATTGTAAATGAATTGTCGGCATCACATCGACAATCATGCAAATATAAATTTACCGTTTTCCATAAATTTAATAAATAAAATTATTTATGTACGTCTTAACTTAACATTATTTAATGTCATTTATTTCAATTTGATGTGCATTTTAATAATTTTCTTATTTTACGTGGTGCCTTTATTTCTCAAATAATTTTATTTTGTATTACTAGATCAAGTTGGTGTCACTTTTAATTATTAGTAGATATCTTAATTTGAACATTTTTGAAATAATTACGATGTTGTCATAATGTTTGTGTTTCTTCTTATAAATAATGTAAGGTAATGTGTGCATTTGAATATTGATATAAAATCTTGAAGTATGTTAAATTTTAATAAATAATTACTTATGGAAAAGTTTGTTACAATTTTTTTGTAAAATGTACCCGAAATTTGTATTTGATATATTTAAAAAATTGTATTGTACTTTGGTATATTTAAATGAGTGTTTTATAAATGTGTGTCCTTGATATCTTTTGAGGTCTTTAGCAAGTAAATATGCGCATTGTAAACTAATGAAAATATTGTATGTTTGTCCCAATCAAATGGTTTAATATATATTTTAATAAAATTAAAACGGCAGTTTTTTTACAATTTATTGAATATAACTAACAAGAAGTACAAGAAATTAACGATAAAAGAACTTAAACATAAACATAAGTTTAACAAAACAACAGGATTGATGATATTTATTTCTTTGGTGCTATGATACCTTCCAGTTGGGCCTGAAAAAAAATAGATATGAAAATACACATACGTAAGGAACATTTTTACTACCATTAAAAGCCAGATCTATACAGGGTGAAATTTTTAAACACCCCATCTAGGGCAAGTACTTTCCCTGGACGTTTAAAAATTCCTCGCTGTAAAATTTTATCTGATGATGTCCTTCAAATAAGGTCCGAAGGGTTTTGTAAAACATGACTAGAGTAAATGGCAACGTAACGTCTTCAAAGAACTATTTACTATTAGGTGCTCCCATAGCTCGTATTAAAAAACTATTATAAAAAAAACTTTTCCTCACTTTCAGCTGTGCGTTAGTTTTCTTGAGCGCTAATAATTCTTCTTGGTGTCGTTTCTCCTCGGCGGCCCGGAGTTCCGCTGCCCGCCTCTCCAACTGCTCAGTCTTTTGTTTTAACTCTAAACACTGTTTTTCTAATGCTGAACGTTCAGTTTCCAACTTGGCAACTTGGTCCATAAGATCTGATTTTCCTTGTTCGGACTAAAAGTAGAGTTGATCAATAAATTACATGTGCTGGAATGTGGTAATCCCAAACTGGATTTTAAAAAAATGGTATCAAATACAAAGATCAGTGGAAGAATGAGCCCTAACGATAATTAAATCAAAAGTTTAGTTTATGCATGAAAACCTAAATATTACTGAATAAGCTTACCTGCAGAGCTTTCCTCATACCAAAAGCAATAGAACTGCAATACAAGGTCTGATAGGCTTCCATGGTTATTCGCGCCTCGTCACGTACTCTTAGCAAGAGCAGTCCCCTTTCCCCGCAGTTTATAGTAACCTTCGATAGAAAATAGTTTAAGAATGTAAAGCTCACAAATCACAATTGAATGTGCAATTTCGAAAAGGGCACATATCTGAATATTTTGTGAAACACTTTTTTCATGTCATGGCGTTCTAAATACTTGTATGCACCTATTATGTTCGAAAAAGGCATATCTCCACAAACCTGGTGAAGTTATCGCAAGAAATTATATAGACAACAACATCTCTCAGGAAATTTTCTTTCCTTCTAAAGTAAAAGGTACTTGCAGTAATTTACCAAGCCAAGCTGATTGAGCTTACAATGGCAAAGTACCAATAAATCATTTGAAAATTGCAGATATTGCAAAGGTAAAACAATATATACCGTCAGAATTTACAGAATTTTATGAAGATATACTGCAATGGCCAACTACACACGAACGAGAGCTTCCAGATTTAATTTTAAATTACTAAAATACAAGTTTCGCCAAATTTATATGGTTTTTTTCTGTAACTTATGAGTACTCAACGTGGTAAATTTCGAAAAGGGCACATGTCATAAATTTTGTTTATCGAAATATACATATATAATAACATCAACATCGAAATATTTCTGTAACTTTCGAGAGATAATATGCCCTAAAATGTAACCCAAAAACATTTTTGCTAAATATTTGATTTATTTAGAAAATAATTAGTTTTTTTCATTTCCTAGAAAGTTTAAAAATTCAGATATGTGCCCTTTTCGAAATTGCACATTCAATTATATTCATTTCCTTTAAAAAACATGTTTAGCTACATTACTTGTCTTATAAGTTCATCAAAACATTGAGTGTAGAGTTGTCTTCTCACTGGACAAATACCGGTTTCTCTAGCTTGCCTCTGCTGTAATCTTGTGTCTAGCATCTCTTGTAAATTGATAACGTCTAAACGCGTTGCTGGAGTGGAAGATATCTAAAATATAATTAGTACCTAGTTTAATACCTAGTTAATTTGCTTTATAGAATTGTTACGTTTCTTCCTCTGGGATAAAATAGGTACCTTTTGTGTCCAAATTTGACCATCTTCCTCCCATTCTTTTGGAGGTAAAATAGCATTTAATATTTCCTCTGTTTCCTTTTTTGCTTCTGTGGGTACACATGGCTGCGTTGAAACACCGGCTCTGGGAGAAGGCTGTGAAAGTGATCTCGTTACGACGGAGAAGAACCACACAAAAATGATACAGATGTCAAAGATCTTACAAGTTTTTCTTGTCTTTTAGTCACCAATACGGGATTATCATATCGGACTAGCGTTTCCTCTGCCGATACTGGCGCTCTTTCTCCCATTGTTTAGAAAGTATCTTTGCTATATAGTTCTACTGTGTGACACCAAATTCTTCGACAAAATATTATTTCCATAGCAACGTTTATGACATCTCATTGGCTTTCGTTTATTGTATTTTTTTCTTATCACAAGATTAAATAGATATGAACCAAACGAGGTAAAATATTGTTTAAAATCTTTTATAGTATTATAGAAAATCCGTGTTTCAATAGGTTCATTGCATAAAATCACCGCTCTAATTTTTCATCAATTGTATTGATGTTTTTTAACAAATAGATAATAATGTTGATAAATGAGACGAGATAACAGCCGAAATTCCTAACACCTAGGGCTACGTAATTAACCGATATTGATAACCATATATAAAATACAATAATAAAAAATAAATACAATAAAATTAATCATATTTATTAATAAAAAACACAAGTATCAGTCTTTAACTTGCAACAATAAATCAACAGTACATAATCACTTCACTTTCACGAATGAAGTCTACATTTTTTCCTTATTCATTGAGAATCACTACTCGAACTTGAACTGGAGTCAGTTGACATAACTTCAACATCCTCTTGATTGGGGGCGTCCTTCCCACGTCCATCTATTGCGACAGAGTTCCCACCTCCAACTGACATGTGCAGTTCACCTGATGGATGCCATGTGAATTGGCTTGATGCTGAAGCTGGTACTAAAAAGTATGAATGCTTTAATAAGTATACTATAAACTAATAAGAAAAATGGTAAAGGAAACTAGCTGAGAATGCTCATAAACTTTGAAGATAGAATAGGAAATATGTCACCACAGAGCTCTAATACTAAAGCGCATGGCCTTATTATTAGGTAATTTGTAAAGCTATGTTAACTACAAACTAATTCCAGTTCTGCAAATAATATGAGATTATAAAATTATACAGGTCATTTGTCAACAATAGACTGCATGCTTTTTTTGATGATAGCACTAATAGATGCAGGTCGCAGGAAAATAAACAAAGAATTCAGGACATACTAACAAAAATTGATGTTGAGTAATTAAACATTTCACACAAAGACAGAGATGCAACTTATCCTGATGATTCATAACATGAGTAATACAAACCTCCACCCGTTGTTATACGGTGAAGTTCATTCAGTGTAGAAGGAGTGTGACCGTTGAGTGGCAGGTCACAAAGACGACCAAGCATTCCTAATCTCATTTCTAAGTCTGTTGGATAAGGACGTCGGGGGTCACCGGGCTGCCATGACAGAGGTGCACTGACTGCATTTGATGCACTTATTCTGTGTACAGAAAGGTAAGTTGTTGTCAATACTGTATATTAAAATAGATTTGTAAGCATTTCAACTATGATAGCTGCTGTTTTTATTAGTTTAACCCTGTTTATTTTATATTTCTTAGTTTGACTAACATTTAAATTAAACAAATAATACTTTAGTAGTAGAAATAAATAATTGTTTTCATGTAAAATTTGTGAATTACCTGTGAGCAAATTTAATCAATTCCTCAGATGGTACGGGTCTCTTTCTGGACTTTACTATTGAGGCCAACTTCTGTCTAGCTTGATAAAGTGATGTGGCTAAAATTTGTTCTGCATCTTTCAATTGTCTTTGTAGGTGAAATATGTCTTGGTCCTTAAAAACATAAACATTTTACACAGAAATTAACTAGACTAAAATTGGAGTGGTACAATTATATTATTTAACTTAATTTACAAAAATCTTACCTTACTGTCCACTTCAGCTTTGAGATCATTCATTTTCTGTTGGATTTTAGCTTGCTCGTCAGCTAATTCCAATGTTTTCTTCAATTCTCCATGTTTCGATAAAAGCAGGTCAGTCAACTGAGCATGATCTGCGGCTGATGCCCTTTGCGGTTTGGGAGCAATTGAAACCTCTATAATCTCCCTAAAAATGTAGCTTTCATTCAGAATAATTCATTAGAATTTTACGAATAGCATGAACAACTTTTACTTACTTTGCGATGAGCTCAATGTCGTCAATCAAAGCCAATAGACGATCTTTAGTGCTTAAATGAGACGCCATAGCTTCTTAATTCGTAAAAGTTAATAAAAAATAGGTATACTAATTAAATACTGTATAATTCAGAGTTATTTGTGGATGAAGCAATTATTTTATATTCCAAATCGCAGACCGCAGACCTTTGCAAAAATAACAAAGTGACAATTATGACACGATATATTTTGTCAATCGTCATTTATCCAAATTGTCAAGTGTCAATTGGTTAAGAAGTTATGTCTACGTGGCACTGGCAGAAATTGTCGAACACATATCGGCAGCAATACCATTGAAAAAGAGTTTTGTGGACTCTGGAGTAGAAAAACATGAGAAATACGGTTAAAATCAAGTGAAAATCAAATAAAGTAATCCCTATTAATCTCAATAAAACTTGATAAATAATAAACGGAGCACATACTTATTAATAAGCAGAGTAAAAAAATATCGATCTATAATGTGTAGGTAGGTGTACTTATGTTTGAAATATCAGTACGCTTTCCCAATGTTGGATACGTAAAATTTTATTCAAAAGTTTTTTTTTAAATCATATTCCTTTCGATAATTTTCTATGTCGAGTTAAGCTCTAAGTTGCGATTAAGCAACAAGCCGGATTCGAACCTCTAACATCACTTCGGCTATCATTACTTTATAACATTGTATTGTCACGAT
This sequence comes from Trilocha varians, assembly GCA_030269945.2. Taxonomy (NCBI): domain Eukaryota; kingdom Metazoa; phylum Arthropoda; class Insecta; order Lepidoptera; family Bombycidae; genus Trilocha; species Trilocha varians. Next base: position 6,216,041 of record AP028259.1, read on the forward strand.
AGTTGAAGTTACAGAAGCTAATTTAATACTTCAAGAAGGTTAATTTACAGCTGTACTACTACCCAGTGCTGGACCCAGATCTCCTCGGTAGTGAGTTAATGCAAACCGCATAGTCAACCAACGGGTTGGGGATTTTAAAATTATTTATAATCGAAGGGTTTCCTGCGAAGTTCTTCTGCGAAATGTAGGTTTCTTCAGGGTGGTTTCCTACACTTTATTTAGTTTGTGGTGTTGTGATAAATTGTATACAACATATATTTTGACAAACAAGAATTAAGAGGACATAACAAAGCAACCTTACGAACTAGTGACCAGGGGGGTGCCACTGGTTACTTAGTTAGCCAGCTGATTTTTAGGTGTCGCTACGGTTGTGCCACGATTTGACGATTTTTTATGATTTTACGTGAGATGGCGCTATTTTGAAATTCTTGTCCACGCTTTTTCCATTTCATTGTTTCCCCGCGAGATGGCGCTAAATTTAAAAAACAATTTTTCCTAAATTTTTATGATCTGCTACTTATTGACGATAATGTACACTTTTCAGTCAGCTATAACCTAAATTTAAAATGTAAATTAATTTTATTGTTATGTGCTGTTATAAGATTTTTTTCGTTATTTTTTTTTCGGTAATCTGGTATCATTCATTCTTTGATCAAAGTTAGGGTAGAACCTATAATTTCGGTAATTGTTTTTTCTCGATTAGCTTTCTTTTTGGGAATCGATTTTCTATTCAGCATTCCAATTGATTAATATTACAAAAACTGTTGTCTACAACAAGTAAATTGGGACAATTTTCAATAACTTATAACTTTTTACAACGCGCTCGGCTTAAAACTATGTTTCATTTGATGTTGTACGCTTTTTAAAAACAACTTTAAAACAAATAATCTTACACACAAAGTACGGGGATGGTAAACCGCGATCCCCGACCCACGCTGGTTCTGACCCAGCGGAATATGCCGTGGAACACGCGGTTGGAAAGCCCGCCAAAATAATAAAATAGATACAGTCGTGGGAATTATAAAACCGTTGGGCACATAAATTTTCTACAATCGTTGTTGTCTTAATTATAATGTAACATTACAAAACAAACATTTTAATCAACGATTGTAGACAATTGACGTGCCCAACGGTATTATAATTCCCAGGACTGTATCTATTTTATTATTTTTTGGTTTTTAGTACATTTATCTTAAACATTGCAATGTATGTTTAACATAAAACCGTTTAACTTAAAAAGTTTTTTACCTATTTTTATTGTTTTATTCCAATCAGATATTTCGTTGAGCAATTATCACGAGTATAAAACGTTGTCCGCTACAAAAAATATCGCGACGACATCGCGAGTGCTGTTTAAACCCCTTTGTGACGCAGACAAAGTTGCGTGGTTCATCCAGTATTTAATTATTTAGTAACTAATAAGTTTGGTACTTTTACTAATTAATCAACAATTTGTTTGTATAAAACAACCATTTTTTATTGCTATCGATCGAGTTATTGACAAATAAAAATTATGTAACATCTCTAGTACGCTTTCCCTGGTGACTGGTGGACGCCGACGCCATTTTAATCACAATTTTAATAATATTCTACGTAGTAATTGTTTATTTAGAAGAGTATCTTCATAATTTTGGATAAATTTCAAAACTCGAAACTGTACTGAAACTCTACTTCTCAATTCCTTGAATGACTTCTCATGTGAAGTGTGGGATAACTGCGAAGATGAAGTGTAAAACCAAGCATGTTAACTGCGGACTGAAACTGAAAAAACTGAGTCAAAATGTTATTTATATGCCACTCGCATGTCTTTGTCAATGATGGTAAGTCTCCTGTATCTGTTCTAATATAAAGATGTAGAGTTTGTTTGTGAAAATACCTAACAGATCCTCGCAACTTCGTCTACATCAAAAAGGAGTTGCACTATTTGATCTTAAGTTACTCAACTGGAAACTGCATCAAAATTGGATTATTTATTTTTAAAAATACATATAAACATACATAATTTTTCGACATTTTAAAGGGGAGGATCAAAATGGATATTATGATATGAAAGTTTTACAATATATCTTTTGCTGTAAAATATTCTTTTTTATTTTAGGAACTAAAGAATAACTATTATTGTAGGTTACAAAATAGTGCAGTTGAGTAAAAGACAGAAGAATGACCTCAAGTTAGACAAAAGGCTAGCTCGTCCCAAACCTCTCCTAGACCATGTAGAAAAATTATCTGAGTAGTCATCTATACTGTGATGCAACTGAAGAGTGAGATAAACGGAGACAATGCAGATATACTAATGAGAAAGAGATGATGACATTAAGCCTATACATATTTGAGCAAAGTCACTGCTTGTTGTGTCTAAAGGTATTTTAACTTTTATAACCATAAACTGGAAAGAACATTTTGGGTGACCAGTAACCATTCAGTAACAAAAATACATGACATGTATTATTAATAAAGATGATAAGGTGAGTTTAATTATTATTGATTCTAATCAACAAAACTCTTTTTTATTTTATTATAAACTTTTTTTTTTGATTAAGAATCTTACTAATGTATATCTTAATAACAGTGATATTACTTTAATAACACAAGTACTATTTATGATAACTATTGAACTTCCATTGTTACATCCAGTGAAAGTTAATATAAAGCTTGTAAAAAATTAGTCCAAATTTATTATGTACTAGCTGCTGCCCGCAACGTCATCTTCATCAATGCTATACAACACTGAAAATACCAACAATTAGACCTTTTAAAATGACATTCATTTACCCGTTTCTTCTTTAAATTTCATATCTACAGAAAGTGCAGTAATAGAGAGAGATTGTCTTTAGTAAAATCGAACTGCAAAAATTGTTTTTTTTCAGCCTGCTTTAAATAAATAACTCTATGGTGTAAATAACTTTGTAGTTTTCAAGTTTATCCCGGACAAGGCTATTTTACCATACTAAATGTATAGATTCTAATTAGCACCACCATAATGTTCAACGGTTGCTTGACTTGGGCGAATGTTTTTTGCAGTTTTGACTTTCCTATCATTTTATTATTTATTGAAGTACTATTTCCTCTGAATGTTGTACATATTACGTTGCTTACGAGCATCACTATTGTAGCGGGTTAATTGTACTCTAGTGATGTTTACTCAACAGGGCTGTAGGTGTAAGGTTGACACATGCTTGTGCTGCGTGCTGTCAGTGCGGCGCTGAGCCCGTGCCCCACAACAACCCATACTCTTCGAGTGTAACGGCACTTGCACCAGTAATAAGGTAACACAGAATTTTACTTACTCTAACTCTTTGTCGAAATCATAATATAATATTATAAAGGTGAAAGTTTGTATGTATGTTTGTTACTCTTTCACGTAAAAACTACTGAATGGATTTAAATGAAACTTTACCACAATATAGCTTATACATCAGAATAACACATAGGCTACAATTTTTGATAATATGGGACGAACCTGAAGTCCACGCGAACGAAGTCACGGGCAAAAGCTAGTAGAGAATAAAACCAAGTCTTACCAAATTCCTAGTCACGTAACACCTATCTTTAAGCTTTGTTCAAAAGAGTACAGATTAAAGCGCCCGAGAAGGAAAGCTCATTCTCAGGTGGTGTTAGGCAAAAACGAATTTGAATTAGAGTGTAAATACTGTGGTTTTATCTGTTTGTACAATTTCTCCTGTTTGGATTTTTTGAATGATCGGTATTTAGATGAGCGTACCGCACACCTGATGTTTAATGACTACTGCTGCTTAGACTACCTAGATAGACTCCTGCAATGTCTTATGTCACGGAATATACAAAACCGCCAGCTATGGATCCAATTTGAAACTTCCCAATTTATGATTTCAGAAATAGTGAACAATTAAAACAATTGCAAACAATTAATCAGGCTCGTAACTGGAGCGCGGCGCTACGTCCGCTCGGAGCTGTACCGGTGCCGGGGCTACTGCGAGGAGCTGCTCACGTCGCACGCCGACGACCCAGAGCCACCCACCACGACCATGTTCGCGCTCTACTTCAAGATGGACCTGCTCGAGGTACTATGACCCATTACTGCCTATGCTTCTCTTTGTAAAGTGAACGCCCCAACAACTTAGCTTTCATAGGAGTTATATAAACATCGCAAGACTAACAATAGTATTTTGGTTATTAAGCTACGATGATATAGACCCGTATGTTTCGACGCGATTATAAAGACGTTTCACGTCAAAAATAACGCGACGACATTGTGACAAAATTATATTAAAATCCGAAATATTATTTAATATTTATTTATTTATTTAACTTCATGCACAAAAGGTACAATGGCGGACTTAATGCCGAAGGCATTCTCTACCAGTCAACCAAAATATGCAATACGTTTATTATTATTTTTATAACATTAATTGTTTTGATTGATCTAAACTTACAATCATGTCATATGTTAGATATTCTTATATTATAATTGCAAAAGTAACTCTGTCTGTCTGTTGCACTTTCCCGCTTAAACCTCTGATCCGGTTTTGATGATATTTGGCACAGACAATCTTTAGGTTCTAAGAAATAACATAGGCTACCTATTAATTGCTACTACTGCCATTTAATTTCTTAATAAATTAATGCTGTCACACTACTAATACTATTATTTTTCTTCGCAGGACTAGAAAGTCATCAGTGTCAACAAAAATGAAGGAGGAGTTTATCCTGAATGTCAAGACATCAATACTGCTATAAAATTGTTTTTCAACGTTGTTGCAGAGCCGTTCAAAATGCATGAAAGTATTATAGAAAACCACAAGTGTCTAAATAAGTTTATAACTTACTAATTGTAAATTATCCTCGATAATAACACAAGTTACTGATACTTTAATAACACAACCATTGTTTAATAATTATTTTATAAAAAGCTAGTTTTTGTAAACCTGTTGCGTTTTTACAAATTTGGAAGGAAACTACATGTGAAATTATTTTGTGTACAATTTTATAAATCAGTGATTTTTTATAAATAAGTGTAGTTATAGAATTACTATAGCATCAAAAGGATCTAAATCATCTAAGGGTTTTTAGGTTATTATTATATAAAATTTTACATTTAAAGAATAAAAAATATATGAAGATTATATTCAGCTCCGAAATATTCCTGAATACGCAATTTTTGTTATGCTTGTACATATTTGTATAAGATATTGTTTTGATTGATTTAAACTTTTTTTCAAAATGATGGTTGGGTATACTATATTTTCACAAAAAATGCTTGTAAAAATATTATATTGTTTTATCATTTTCTTTGAATGTTATTCCTTTGTTGTTGCTATTTTTGTACATTTTCTTCTTCTTGGTATTATAATGTTATTGATAAAAATAATATAAATTTGAAATGGAATGTGAAAACAGCAGCTTTTTATTTTGAAAACTGTTCTATTTGAAAGAAAAAATGTTTTGTTAGAAAGCTGAGCAAGTTAATAGATTTCAAATTATAATGAGTTTGTTGTTTTAAATTACGAGTGGATGCATCAGCTATTGTAATGAAACATTTTTTTTTTCAAATAGAAAAACTGAATTCCCCTAGTAAACAAAAAATAAATTTAAATCTAGCGCGCAGCGCATGCACTCAAGCATGTGGCTCCACCTGTGATTCGGCTGTGATAAACTTCAGCTCATATTCCTATCTCCAGTTGCATATCTATCTCATATATATATGTATGGTCTGTGCTAGTGACCTCCCGCCAGGAAAACGAGTACATACTTCAACCACTCGGCATAGCGGTCATCACGACAATGAGTGGAAATAAGTACAATACGAGTACGTACAGCTAATACAGATCTTAAATGTTATGAGTTTAATTATTATGATTAAGTTAAATTTAAATAAATGCAATAAATAGTTACTCAAATATTATGACATGAAACATAAACAAAAGAAAATAGCATGCCTGGTGTAATAACAGGTCACAGAAATTCACAGAAACTGGCTTAGTAAACCCGATACCTTGTCACGCCGTCAAAGCGTGATCAGCTGATGCGAATGCAGGGGGGACTGAGGTGGGGGTGAGGGGAAGTTGCATTTCGAGGAGATCGAGGTGAAGTGCGGTGAACTGAGCACGCTGTGAGCATGCGCTCAACACGTGCTAATGGATCTTTATTAGTGTTCCACGCAAAAATTGTTAGTTTGTTTGCATTTACTTTCACGACTTTTAATATTATTATGATTTGAATTATTGGGACTAAATTGTCTAAATTAATTTTTACACTGTATGACAAAAACAACACAAAAGACGACTTAGTTTGTGAAGTAGATTATTGTATTTTTTTGTGTTACTTTGAACAGTTTGTTTCAATAAAGAACTTTGTAAGTAATTATTATAATTATAAAAATATTGCACCCCTGCAATTTCAATTTAGTAGTGATTTTTGCGTGCGTCAATTTGGCAGGCACACCAGTTTAAAATCTTTAATCCAGAAAATAGGTAACTTTCATAGTTTGGTAGCTTTTCTTATGATTGTCATTTGTCAGCAGTAAAAATACTACTTCTGCACTGCAATAAAGACCCTATGCGCCGTGCATGACACAGCGCAACAAAATCGGTACAAAAACAGTTACAAACTCAAAAATTATTTGCCATGTTCAGTTATTTTTAATAACTAACGAGCCTATAATTCTTCTTCAATGTTAAATCAACTATAGCTGCATTAGTTTTTGGTTAAAACGAAGTCACTTTCTTTCTGAATGTGGGGTTTCTGCTCATTTATGTTAGACTGTGGCGAGGTTTCTAGAGAATGCCGTCATGAGGGGTGCGGCAGGCGCGCGGGAGGTGTAGTGTTACATTTGCCGATTCGATCGCGCTGGCTTCGGTACCTTCTCGAAACATTTAGTCCAAGTTTGGCAGTAAAGGTGATGATATAGGCTTTTCTGCCAATCTAATGGAACAGCGCTTTTTCGAGGTGTCTGCGATCGTGTTAAATAATTCAAACATTCGTCACAAACGCGACAATTGCCGTAAACAACAAATACTTCTACTTCTATTATGTTGTTTAAACGGATCATTGAAGGAAAGTCCATGTTGAATGCCGATGGTAAGGAGAAGGCTCCGGAGAGCTGTCCTAGAAGAAAGTCGGAATGTGAAGAATGTAGTGAACATTCCACGTAAGTATACCACTTCACGTAGAAGTTGGTATGAGAAAAGATTATACTTTAAACCTGCCTATTAACGAAATAATTGTTAACTAATGGTAAAACTGGTGAAGGGCTATACTTTTCTATTAACACTGAGAAAAAGGCACACTTTTTTCGTTCTCACCTATTTTTAGTGAGAAAGCGTTAAAGCTTAACTTATAAATTGCACATTGCCGCAGTCAATATATTATTATTATTGCTTTTAAAATATTGTAATATTAATTGAGCAATCAGAAATCACATATTAGCATAAGAAAGGCTGCACAATTTTTAATCAATTATTGACATAAATTTATCTGGAGCTACTTTTTATGCATTTTTAAGCCTGGTTTAAAATATTGTTGGTTAAATAATTCTTGAAATATAATGTGGAGGAATCAAAATTAACGGGCTATGGCATTAGCCGAGCGCTATGACTTATCCTTCTTCACAATAGGCTTGGTAAAAGTCCTTAAAGGTAGGCCATAGGTAGCGGCCCCACAGTGTCCCTTGACAATGCTGAGGTCCTTGAGCAACGGTAACCGCTTACGATCAGGTGGCCCTTAAGCTCTTCTGCCTACAAGGTATTAAAAAATGAAATGCACCAAAAAGTGAAGATGCACTCCATGCCACCATTTCATATAATGACTGTGGCGGATATAAGAACATGCTGAGTATTAAGAGGACTGGAGTAACACTACCAAGTGCCTAGTATCCCTACACCCTAGGCTTATTTTTAAATAAGTTTATCTCCGAACATGGTTGCCTGGAAGAGATCGCTTTAAGCGATAAAGCCGCCAATTGTTACACTATATTATTTGTACAAAATCACTATAACTGTATTTCTATGTGGTGTTATAATAAATAATTTTCTATCTATCTATCTATTACAATATGCAGCAAAGAAAAATTAATGTGCCTAATAGCTAGTCTTGCATAACTGCAAATTAATTATTCAAAAATGAATAGTACGATTTATGTGGACATGGATCCTTAGTTATCGTTGCAATAAGCAATGACTTATTTAGATATTGGATGGTAAGAAGTTAACAGCAATCATGAAGTCCCAATTATCAGACATTTATTATAGAAAAAGCCAATTTGCTATATCCATTTGATCATGTCATGGTTCGCTAAACAAATGACCATATCCGTCGTATTTAAATTTGTCTAATAGTATATTCTATCTATTAGCTCTTGAAACATGTGACTTAGAATTCACGAAGAAGGCAACGTGAGCTGCGTTATCATTAAAATAGTAAACTCATTATATTAATTTAAAAATAATTCAAAACATTACAAAATACGCATGAGCTTAAACAACTTTCGGTTCTTATCTATTTTTCTCTATGAGAAATTATAGCTTGAGAGCCAACTCATTTAAACCAATCTAATCAAAATTTCTTTATTTGGACATTAGTGGGCCACCTTGTTTACACAAATAACTTGAAAAGTGTTAATAAAAGAGAAATTAAAGTAAGTGTGCTTAAAAGATGGGGACGCCACTACTCCTCTAAAATACTCTAATTAATAAAGAAAAGCGTGTTCCTAATGGAAACTTGACTGTTAAACGTCGTATGAAGACTTAGACTAAATTTAGTATTTAAAGGTTTTTACAATTTACTAACGATAATCATATGGCATGAATAATTTTTGCTGTCACTAACCTTCATTAGGTACTCGTAATTAGGTATCTACAAAATTGTAGATTATTTTAGACTTACATTAATATTATAATAGTACCAGTATTGGCCTCAGCCGGTGCTCGATGATGACGATGTAACGCTCTACTGGCACCGATCTGTTATCACTGACAGGACTATTGACCAATAAGCCTGACATAGTGATAATAAAATAGATCGGGATGCGCATCGGTCAGTGCTGATCGATGTCACTATTCCACATGACGAGAACGTTGTGAAAAAGAAAAAATACCTAAATATTTGGACCTGGCCTGCAAGGTGACCAAAATGGGTGTTGTATTGACCATCATTGTTCCGATCGTTGTATATGTGCACGGTATATTAGCGAAAAGCTTCGATTGTTATCTTGAGAAGCTTTCGCTCCCCAGCTGGGTAAAGGGCCTGATCCAGAAGGCGGTCGTCTTTGACACGGCGCGCATTGTGAGGAGGTTCCTCATTTTTGAGCCCTGACCACTTTGGCTTAGGTCGTAAATTCCGCGTGCAGTGGCTCTTTGTTTTTTAAATTGTATTTTTAATTTTTATTGTTTTGCACATATTATTTTTTAAAAATATAATGTAAAAACTAAGTGAATAAATGAATGCTGATAATAACAGATCTCTTACTTCAGAACATTATGAAAGTAAAATGCTAGTTTTCGGATTCATTATACCTAAATAAAAAAATTCTGCTTGTTAAAACACGTTTCTATTCTCTAAAGAGCAGGCTAGCTCTTTAACTACTTACAAATAATAATATAATCTAATGGGTTATCTTTATATGACATATAGATCATTGGTTTGGAATGTGTTTTACGAATTCACGTGTCAACCTAACAGTTTTTATTGCGATAACCTAATAAACATAATATTTTAGTATTTACAGATTCACGTTTCTAAAAACGACTTGTTGTAAACAAACAAAACTACAGTGTTTGTTAATTGTTTTAACCTATCCCAAAAATGACTGTGGTACTATGTTGTTTTTCGATAGTACATTCACCTCGGTTCGGTATGTCCAAAGTTACAGTTCCACTCTGTATAGGCAGACAAGCTAACGGGTCACCAGATCGTAAGTGATTGCCATCGCTTGTGGACCACAGCAATATCAGGAGTCTTTGAAGAGTCGATACCTACCTACAGACTACATAATCGGTCAAACGTAAGTTACGAAGCATCCCTCTCTGGTTAAACAAGTCATGGCCGCATACGGGTTTCTTGCCCTGTACCGTCTATTTTTAACCAGGTCTAACAACATTGTACCTACCAGACTAGAAAAACTAGATATAGGTACGCCTCTTGAGTTCTTTTTATAATTGTGTAATTTTTATATAAGAGAAAATATTTTTGAAGCAATAAAGCAGCTGTCTTGCTATATCATAATTAGGTATTTTTAACCTAAACACCTTAAAAATGTATTTTCAAATTAGAGTGACGAAACTTTGAAATAATATGATATTCCTTGACAACTGCCTAATTAAGAATCCGGATGATAAGTAATTACCTCAATTCATGTGTCATCCTGTTGGTATAATCTTTCCGCATATCTAGCATTAATACTGACGTTAATTTAACATGGTTAATACGAGTACACGATAAATAACGAAACATTGAAAATGATGCACTAATCCAAGTACCAGCGTCATAATGTATTTTTATCGCTTTGGGGGTTTGTCCTTTTATCTTGACTTCCAATTTAGACAATATTTTAAATTTGTCGAAAGAACCGATAATAATGACGAAACGCATTAATGTTATCAATCATAGTCCTTGGCCACTGTATCAAGAGGTCTCATTATTATTATGTTGATACACTGCTCTGGCTATTCATAAAACTGAGCCACTGGTCATTTCTCTCTCAGTTCTCGTTTAGACTTCTTACTTATCAGAACTAAAGTTATCTCATTAAGAACGCGGGTTACATATAAATAACCGCTTTATTATATTGTTGTAATATATTATTACATCGTTAAATAGAGGTTATTGTAAGTCAACCTCTGTTGTTGCAGAATTGGTGAAGAAATGAAGAAGATGATAATTCTTGGAGTTGTGTTGTGGCTGGGGGTAAGCTTCGGCAGCCATGTTGCACCATACCCATTGAATTTAATATTTAATACTGGTATGTATGGTTTGAAATGAGAAGTTTATTAATATTTCAATATTCAGATAAAAATTAAAAGGGTTTTTTTGCAGACATAATACATCCACCGCCTATGTACGACTTTCCATTCCCGAGTGCTGAAATGTTGAATCGGTTGCCGCCTATTACAACCTCTCAGACTAATAAGTCGATTTTAATAAGTAAACTACAGATATCGATGTTAGAACGTTTGGAGAAGAATTTGTTAGATTCCGGAGTTGTTCCTAAAGTTGGTTCTGCAGCACAAGGATTTGCTATCCATGGTCATGCGTCAAACGATGCTATGCATTACGAGAAGTCTTCAATGATTATTACTAAAGCATCCCAGAATCTAGTCCACACCAGGTGTACAAGGTTTGTAATATCCATTTTTTTAAATGTTTGAACCTTATCTTGAAATTGTTTTGATTTGAGGTGAGAAAGTAATTTAAATAATAATAGGTATATAATTCAAGTAGATATTATAAAATTTCCATGCCATTACGAAAACGATAACGAGAATTTCAGTAAAACCTATTAAATTGATCATTAAAAAAAATAAATAATAATATTATGATGTTTCTTTTAATTAGGTACGGTTTGCCCAAAGACGAGTGCGCAAGTTTCATCAGCACATTAAACTTGCGTGAAAGTGAATTTGGTGGAGAATGTGCCACACTTGAAAGATTTACCTGCCGTACCAACAAGATGTCGTCGAAATACAGGACTTTTGACGGTTCTTGCAATAACCCCGTTCGATCTTCTTGGGGACAAGCCCTTACTGGATACAAGCGACTTTTACATCCCAAATATGCTGATGGAATTGAAGAGGTAGGTGTTTTTTTTCAATTGTCGGATCGATAAATAAGGGAGTTTCCCTATTAATATGTTATTTTTCATACATACATCTTAGTCTACTTTTCTTTAGGTAAAATTCTTTTACCTTTCTTGAATCTTTTAATTTAATATTCAATTAAGATTTTGTCTATAATATTGACTCTAGAATTTTCTATTGATAACTTAAATAATATTTAAACAGATCCAACAAAGTGTAAAATTATAAAACTTCTATTAACGATAATGAAATTATTTAAATATTTTCTTTTTAGCCTCGTGCAGCTATAAACCATAAACCATTGCCATCAGCACGTGTTGTCAGTGTTAATTTAGCGAGTAATGAAGACAGAATCGACGATCAGAAAACTATAACCTTGGCTGTTTGGAGTCAATTCGTTTACCATGATCTCGTACACACTCCTGTTAGAAGGACAAGTAAGTTCTAAATCTACAGTTAATTAACGAACTACTTTTAGCTACTTGCTTATCTTATCATTATTTCGTTAATATTCTCAGCTTCGACGCTTTGTTTGAATCTAATTACCATTCTTTTAGCCATCTTTAAAATATTATTTACTTGATTTATTTTAAAGGAAACAAATTACAAATTAAACTTTTTTTTTTTTCAATAAAATATACAAGACTTAGGTTTATATTCACAATTACTTTTAGTCCACACAAATCAGCGGATCCGTTGCTGTGAAAGTAGAGGCTATCCTGTCGCCCCTCGGTACATGCACCCGAGTTGTATGCCGATCACGGTACCCAAGAAAGATCCCTTCTTCGACGGTCGGTACGAGACTTGCATGGAATATACAAGATCCGTCACCACTTATAGAGGAGACTGCACTTTCGGGGCTTCAGAACAGGTAAGATGAACAATTGAAATGAATTCAATGAATGACTACAATATTTAAAAAAATAAAAGACTAGTTTGAAAACATTTGAGATATAATCCAATAACATAATAACGAACAACAGTAACATAAGAAACAGTAACATTACATATAAGTTTTAATAGATAACTAAACTGAAACGATAAATTTCGGTAACGAATTAATTGTTATTGTAAAATTACAAATGAATTGTTTTTGTTTATATTTCATTCTTAGAATTTTACGCTCTTTACATTTAAGTACTTTGTTGACGTCAACTGCATAAAACACCAAGCTTCAGTTATCATTAATGATAGATACCAGTAATGTATCTTAAAGGGGTCATTGTATTCTCAGATTATAAATATCGTAATTTACAATAATAATTGTATTATTGCATAAGTAAATGCCCTCCACATTGCAGAGACTTGATACAAGAGCGGCGGTAACCAATTACCATTATAGGTGGGTCGAAGGTTTTATCTATGCAATTAAAAAGTAACAAATTTTAAAGTATCAACAATAGATAACAAAATATTTTATGAAGTGTTAATAGTCTATCTACTTACTATTGAAATGAATGGTTACAATATTGCGTGACATTAAAATAAATTAGATAATGAAACCCTTAGAAAGAAGGTTTTTGAAGATTGAATTTAAAGTTAACCCAAACCGCATTAGGAAAACTTTATGAATTCTGTATCTTTCTATTTATCAACTAAACTACTTAAATTTTAAGGTCTCTTCTATACCGTTATTCTTTTAAAAACATATTTTACAACATTGTTTAATTTCTGATATTCCTATCCGCATAACCTTCTCACCCTTCTGTATTTATGTATTTTTCCTACATTATCAATGTTTTATAGTATTCTAGATTTATCCGGAAATATCTTATGATCGTGAATAGTTATTACGCTATTTTACTTACGTAAAGGTTTTAATTGTAGGTACTTATGTTTTCCTTAAAATATGTGAAGATTTTAATTTAGCAATTTTAATCAGTTGTTGGTTTTCCTATAAATAAATAAGCAGAACAGATTTTTGGTCGTAACTAAAAATATTCGAATATATTTTGGAGCATCGATTCTCTTCTAGGCTATATCCTTTCCTTTTTTCGGAAGTGATTGGATTATAAGTAATAATTATGATTAATCGAAATTACCTAATTAAATATAATATATACAGTGCCGCTGCACTGGGGTGTCGCGACGGTAAGGGATGCCGTACTGGGTTTTGGCTTCAGCCGGGGTTGCGAATGTTAAGCCTGTGCGGTTGGAGATTTTAGTGTGGTTCAACTCCCGGGGCGAAAGGGAATTCGGTGATTTCCTCCAATAAAAAAAACTTTAAATTTCCATCCGTAATTTTTGTTTAGTAATTTTTTGCATTTTCTAACATATGGTGCTGAGTCGTGGACAATCACGGTGGGCCTAGTCCTTCAGTTCAAAGTTGCTCAGCGAGAGGCCTATGTCTTTCGTTTTTTGGGAGAGGCCTATGTCCAGCAGTGGACGAGTGTGGGCTGATGATGTTGATGATGACATTTTTGCATACTCGAATGTGTTGTAAGCATTTTTTAAATACGTCTTAAATTCTCGTTTGCGTAATGCGATTGCATTGCACCCTCGACAATTGCAATGTTGTAGACTTTAAAAACGATAATTATGCGTCATTAAATATTATAATATCTGTTTTGTTGAACTCGTAATATTCAGGTCAAAGACAATCGCATTATTCTAGAAAAAATCCAGTCATTCCACTTACGCAGTGTAATATATAACACATAATATTATTATGATCACATAATTTCTTGGTAATTAATTTGAGTTTTAGTGCTTTTTTGTTATTTGAAAACATCTCGTAAATACTAGTCGAATAGAGATTGAGATTTGTTGACACGTTCTTTTGATTTTTTTGCCTTTAATTGACTACTTTTTATTTTATTAACCAGCAGCAAAAAAACTAGATGGCATATTTCATTATTCTTACTTTACATAATGTTCTTCAATTATTATAATACGTATTATATGTCTAAGTCTTTTAAATAATAATTTAGAAACATATTAATAATTATGTGATAACGTGATTTGGAATACTACAGACTATGATTAAACATTTGGTTTATTTTTATTGATACACTTAAGGTCAAGCGAGATTGTAATATCCTAGAATAATTCTAGTCAGTTCCATTTAATGTAACATAACAAAAAGAAATAATACTTAATTACGTTATTTAATTGTTTGGAAATTGATAACCGTGATTCCAAAGCGAATATCAAAGACTAAGAGATCACAGAAGTTCCATAGACATATTATTATTAGGTATAATGGGTAGGACAGGTGGTTGAACTTATCAATTTTTTTACTATGGCTATTTTGTATAGTGTGCTGATAATGCAAGGTCAAAACTTTTTTTCGTAAGTATGTCTCAAAATTTAAACTATAATTGTTATCGATGAAAGTCAACATGTTGAAAGAAGGTATGACTTGAACAATGAGAACATTTTCATCCTGTGTGAAAAATTTTGAAGATCATTTAAAAGAATACATACCTCTTTATCCATATAATTATTATTTCTATGTTTATATCATAGCTTTATATTATTGTTTAAATGGTTCCCACCACGGTCACCAAATAATTTTGCAGGTGAAAAAATTAATTGTTTTTAATTATCGCTTTCTTACATGTTTCGATAACTGTTAACAAACGAAACAAGATATAGTCTCTTTTTTTCGTTTCATGATTAAATGTTCAAACCCAACAGGTCACACTAGTGTGCAAGTAACTCAGTAAATTCGGGGCCTCCTAACAATTTCGTACACGTGTGAACAGCAAACGCATGTTGTATGTAGGTTATCAATACCGTCAACATCGTCCGAGCGTCCGTACCACTATGTAAACAATTGCACAACAAGACAATTACATGAAGATCTTATGTCACATGGTCACAAATTGATCTAGTTTACGTAATTGAAAAAGACTTACTGATTAATTTCGAGGTTAAATTATTTTAGAGGCCTATTGTCTTAGTAATTATAAATTTGAATGTGATATCAAGTCAAAATGATTGTTATAATAATGTGTTATAACCGTAACAGGTGCATTTTAGCCTCTTAAAAGTATCGTAAAAAGTTTAATGCAAGAAGCACAGAAAAGAATAAGTTGGAAACGCTTAATGTAAAATCTAGATTCTGTATTACATACTTAATTTTTCCGTCGTGTTATTTCAATCACATTATCATAACTTAATATCAAGGTCATAACTACAGTCTACTACTACCTAAAAGTCCATAAAGTAATGTATTAATATATAAAATTCCACTTCGACCCTAAGTATTGCGATACTCTTGTTTTATTAGAAAGTAAATTGAATATTTTCGTGAGTAGCACAAAACTTCACATATGACTTTATTGCATATTTTTTAGTTTGTTCATTTGGTTACTATTCTAGGTATGTAACCTCAATGTCATCTTTATTCAGTTCATTACGAACGAGTTCTGTAGTTGTTTACCGACCTTCATGTACAACGCCTTATAAGATCCGAGAATGTTATCCTTGTCGTTTTACACGTTTATAAATACTTATCTATAAGAAGTTGTGTCTATTGTATAATAGATATTCCGGGTAAACGACCTTGTACGTTTTTTATTACTGCGTCGTGTTTGTCATTAGGTCATCGACTGAGAGTAAATTATACAACGTTAATGCATATTATTATACACTTAGTCATATATAATATTATCATGTTAAGCAGAGCATTAGACTTTTCATTACCAAGCACTAGCCGTTGTTTATTTTTCCATATATCTTTTTGTGGAAAAATATGTTGTAATATCATACATTCTAACGAGCGACTTCTTCTGCTTTTGCAGAAGTCCATGGTCGAAGACACCACTCACAACTATTAGCATGAGTTCTTAAGTTAACTTTAACATTCAGTCTTTTGTACCATTTCATTTTTGACAAATTAGGTACTATGTATTTACCTACCTCTGGAGTAATTTGACCTTGACTCAGAGATATTTTAAGTCGTAGTAGATATTACTTCGTATTGCAAAGTAAACATATCGATTAAAGAGTTGTAATACCTACAAGTGCGAGTCAAATATGAACGGACCGAACACACATTGAAATAACCTTCACACGGAAACGTGCATTTGAAATCTGAATCGATCGTTTGTTATCAAGCACAGCTGAGTTACAATAAAAAACTCAACTACTCATTAGAATCAGTTATTTTAGACTTTTTCGAATGATAATTTTACATTCTCGTGAATATTATGAATTATCTACTATGAGTAATACAAATTTCAGCATCTTGTAGTGATGTTTTATACGTTGGTTAGCTATTATATTTATTTTCATGTAGGCCTTTACTAATAATTCAGAAAGTTGCCAAAAATATAATACTCTTCTTAAGCGATATGTACATATTTTTTTACAGATGAACCAAGCTACGCATTTTCTGGACGGCTCCCACATATACGGAACTAACAGTCGTGAAGCTGCTGCTTTAAGAGAGAAGACTGGTGGACTACTGAAGATTTCGATCATTGATGATGAAGAGCATCTTCCTTTAGCTTCAAATCCTACAGAAAAGTGCCTTGTTAAATCTGATATTGAAACCTGCTTCAATGCTGGTAAGCAATGTTATAATGACTTCCTTATGATTTAGAGATATTATTTAAAAAATTGAACAATGTTCATACATATTTGGTTTTATATACTAAGTGGGTATCTAGGTAATATTATTATACACATTGCACGCCAAAATATTTTCTGTCCACGAATTCACCAAACGTTTACGTATTTGTTTACCAAACTAAACAATATCTATGGAAATATAACTCTTATAATAACACTATGAATATCTTCCACTGATAATGAATTGAATGAAGTACCAATAGAGATATAAAATGTTTACTAAATGTTGAATATCTGATTGTAATAAATATTAATTAATATGGTTTCTGTAAACAAACTTCCGATGTCACGTTTCTGATAAAACAAAACGCGATGATTAAAAGGGATATCCCAGTTTGTGAAAATTTGCTTTTGCAATTTATAAGTTCTGAACATAGGAAATTATTTGGTGATATTTCGGCAAGTTTTGCGGCCCGATGTCTATACCTACCTAAGTATTCTGATTGAAGGTCTGCACTAATAGCAACAACTATGTATTGCAATCTTCTGCATAGTCTTTTAGGTGAAAAGTATATATCAGATTTTTTTATTTGTAAATGTTATTATCAGGTGACATTCGTGCTAACATGCATCCGTGGTTAACTAGTCTTCATTCTCTATGGGTGAGAGAGCACAACCGTATTGCCAGAGCTCTTGCTACTCTCAACCCTGGCTGGAACTCTGACAAGCTATACCACGAAGCAAGGAGGATTGTTGTGGCTGAGTTACAGCATATTACTTACAAGCAATGGGTCCCAGCGTTGACTGGTAAGGAAGTTAGAAACTAGGAATAATAAATGAAAACAAAAAACAACGATAAAGCAAGAAAATATAAAAGAATAATAGATAAAATAAGAAGAATATGTATTTATTATAATTTATGTAAAAAAACTTAAATATCCTTTAACGACAAGGTCAAAGATCAAACACATCATAATATCTAATAATTTTCATTATTTTTTTTCATTTATAGTCCTATTTCCTTCAATATACTCGATTTTCAAAGATATCTTATCATGTTAAGTCATCTAATAAAAAGCGTAGATGAAATCTATCGTATAAATAATATTAACTCTAAACAGACCAAACAAGTTTTCTTTATAAATGCCTTTTCTTCTGTCATCATTTATACCGTCACCTAAACCCAAAAGTCTGACTCGTCAATCCAAAATCTTATTTGCAGGAAAAGCCTTTGACGAAATCTATGAGGCCTACGACATAAGTTACAACTCAGACATCGATCCTACTATCACGAATTCCTTCGCCACAGCCGTGTTTCATTTCGTAAACACCTTATTCGATCAGGATATAGAAATAAACAATAGCAGTTCGAAATCCCTAAGACTAAAGGACCATTACTACAAACCTAGAGTCTTGGCACAGAAAAAAGGCATTGATATGGTGTTGGGAGGGATGATCGGACAGAACAGTCAAGCTATGGACTTAAATTACGATGATGATGTGAGTATCAATTGTTTATCAATAAAAGATTGTTGAAAGTTTGACTCTAGATGTATCTAATATATATAAATCTCCTGTCACGATGTTTGTCCGCGATGGACTTCTAAACTAATTTACCGATTATAAATTTAATTATCACACCGTGAGCAGTCTGGTCCAACTTGAGAGATAGGATAGCATAGATCAAGGTCTGATGATGGAGCTGGAAGGTGGCCACATGAAATCCGTCAATAAGCAAGATAACCTCATCGTGTTTAGACTCTAATGAAGCGTTCTTATGAGTACTTTTAGAAAATTCCCAGGAACAACTCCTATGCGACGCAGACGAAGTTGCGCGGGGCAGCTAGTAGGTTTATAAAACTCCTCAATTTGAGAAGAAATACAATAAGTGTGCAAACGAACCATATAATTAAAGTAAAATAAAGATAGACGGTAGGAACCAAATTGACGACGATCATTGAAACAATCAATGAATATCATCAATATAAATTGGCTTTAAGTAAAGTTATTGTGATCGATAAATATTAAACACTAGTCAAGGTTGTAACTATTGTTGATAGAATTGTTTACTAAATATTCGTTTTAATTGTCCTTGTTTTCAATATTCTATATTGAAGATAAATATAATGTGAATTCTACTATAGATATTAAATCTAGAGACTATCCTGTAGTGCTCTAGCGAATTAATTTTGTATGATTTCGATAGTTAACGATGGTTAAAAACGAACATGTTTATAATTAAAATTCAAACAGGCATTGATTATTTTAAATGTTCTATACAAACACTTTATTTTTGTTGATGAAAATCGCAGTTCTTTAAATGTCTAATTCATTGACAGTTGCACCATAGCTGGCTGGGTGGTTTGGATGCTTTGGCGATAGATATCCAACGCGGTAGAGACCATGGGCTGCCCGGCTATACGCAATACCGCACCCACGCCGGATTACCAACTGTAGCCAGCTTTCAACATCTAACTGACGTCATCCCACAGGAGGTAAGTTATGTAATAATTGTAGTAGTATTTTGAAAAATAAGAAAATCTTTATAAATTGTGGTGTGCACTTTTAAGCATTTTGCCATCTCCTTTTTTTCATATTAGTAATACTTTATTGAGCTCTAGTGACCTTGGCTCTGCATGTGTGCAATGATGACACTCTTTAATAAATATAAATATGTTTTGTTGCGTAATTTAAAAGATCTCGTACATAGACATAGCCAACGGGATATTATAGCCCTCTGTATTGTATAAATGAGGGAAATAAATAACTACATTCATAAGCTTTCAGCTGTAGGTATCACTCTCATTGAATCGTTGTTTTTAATTTAAGTTCTCTTTACAGACGGTGGATAAATTAATGAAAATCTATGAAAATCCTGCTGATATTGATTTAGTGGTCGGATTAATGTCTGAGAAACATCTACCTGGTTCACTATTAGGGCCTACTGCAACAACTTTATTAAGTAAGTTTGTTATTAATATTTTCGATTTTTACTTTTTGTTTTGTTATAAGTAGATATGATTGTTCTTTTTTGTTATTGCGTGATAGATAAACGAGCCTACGGCCCACCTGATGGTTTTGTTCGAATTTTGCATTTTTATAGACTTCTAATCGATTTTCTTAATTAATTGACTTATAAATTACTCACTAGTTTTGATGTGTAATAATGAAAAAAAAAAATAGAAAAGTTATTTCTAATTTTCACACTCAACTTATTATTTGCGATTTATTACAGAGGAACAATTATGGCGCACAAGAGTCGGTGACAGATATTTCTACCATCACACGGAAGAGGCCGGAAGCTTTAACAAACGACAACTAGCGGAAATACGTAGAAGTTCCTTAGCGAGATTACTCTGCGACAACACAGATGTTAAACAATTACAGAGAGATGTGTTCAGAACACCTTCTGATAGGTAAGATTTAGTTACTATTATACCATTCCTTTGTTAGTTTAAAATGTCACCTATAGATGGCACCACTGGTAAAACGGCAATTTTTATTAGTACCTATTTGAGTGAATAGTATCTTCTAATAATACCTAAACACATGAGATCTATAGTTGGGGGCAAGAATAAATGCACATCGATTTATAGGATTTTCAACAACTCTATATTATATTACATGTTCAGTTGAATTAGAACGCTTTCTGTGTGCGACAGAGAAAGCGCTCTATAAATCCGAAGCTATTAACCATTCTCTTTTTAATAGTCAAAGTGCATTTATTCTTGCCCCTAACTATACGTACACTATTACACATACATTAATACATACACACAATATACCTACATAATCGGTGTAGGTATTAACGAAAAAAAATTGAAATGATAAAGACTGAACTCTGTTTTCAATTTCAAAAAGGATCTTTCACCGTCCAAACAAAATTTAATTGGAACAATACTTACTAGTTTTCGAGTATAATTTCAACTGAATTTTAATCCCAATTATAACACTAGTGGTGATCTTTGTAAGTAGAAGTAAGTTCTATATTATTATTTATTTATTCACAGCAACCCCATCGTACCATGTGAAGAAATAAAGAAGGTAAACTTAGAAGCGTGGAAGGAATCCATCGAGGAACCAGACATCTTCACTCGCACCAACAAATGGATCAAAAACAAAGTCAGCACCAGTGACAACAAACTATAGACTCAAATTAGTTACTAAATTAATATAATTTTAATACTTTTAGTTAGTTTTGAAGATGTTTATCTGAATGTACGAGTATGGGATGATAGTTTTTGTAAATATTTGTACTTAGTGCTTGAAAAGAGCAAAGAAAGAAACCATTGTATTCCCAGTTATTTGTAACTATTGAAAAATAATTTTGAATTGAAAAAATCTAGTAGCGAATTTTTCGTTGTACAACTTTTTCCAGATTTGTATACTACTGCTGAGGGCATATTCCCGAAGTAGGAAAGCCGATGTCAAAAAACCCTGTAGATTGATTTATTTCTCGTACAAGATTTCAAAAGGAAGTCAGTATGGACTGGTTTGTATGAAGCTCTCGCCACTGACAATGAAGTACATGTCCAACTAATAATAATTAAGAGTGTTTTACCGCAAATATGAGAAAGTGAATAAGTGTGTGTTCAGTATTGTGTATGTTGTTAGATTAAGCTTCACGTTCCTGAGATAGATATAAATTCATCATCATTTCAATCATCAAAATTCATCATCGATCTTACTTGGCGTTTGAACGATACCATGTTATACAGTGGCTGTGATATCCGAGTGGATATGAGGTCCACTTTAGAGATTTTAGTCTCAAATGAGACTTTTGGGTTCTGATTTAGTTGAAAAGTGAAGGAACTTCCTAGTGTTGGTACTTGGTAATAATTGTCGGACGTGAAATGGGCACAAGATTTTGCTTTTTTTACAATACTTAATTAAAATGGATTTTTTCAAACAGTGGGTGTATCAACAACATTTTTGTATGTTACATACCGTAAGGATCAATTGATGGTAACTGATAATTGTGACAGAAATATAAAAAAAACTCTTTTTCAATATGATAATTTTCTTTTTTTTCTTTTGAGTTGGCGTCTAATCATTTGCTGTAACTCCAAAGACTGGATAAAACTAGTGATAACTTGAGTTTGATTCGAATATAGTTTTACATAAAGTGCTTAGTATAGTCGTTATATGTATGTATTGTATATTATTTAAATATCTCGGAATATTATAGTCATAAAATTGTTTTTTCGACATTAAATTAATTTTAAGAGACGTGTTGGCGGTTATAAATTACTTAATTTTTGTTAAAAATCGTATCACTTATTGTTAGTTATTGTGGTGATTGAAATACTAAGTAGAGTCACAAAATTTATTTCAAATGTTATTGATTCATGTTATTATCTGAAAGTAATTATAATAAAATTATGTGAAATTGATATCTGTTATTATTTAGAGTAATTAGCAACAAATTAAACTTTATTTATTAGAAAATAGTATTTTGTTAAATGGATGGGGAGTGTTCGGAGGAATTGTTCGAGATGATACCAACATGTCCCTTCTATCATCGCACCACCCGTCGTCGAGGTGGAGTTCATCCCTATTATTTGGAACCACCGCGGTCATCCACGGTCCGTTTCAAGAATACTTTTTTGCCACGCAGCGGCCCCGCAGTGTCTTCTGGCAATGCAGAGGTCCATGAGCGACGGTAACCGCTTACGATCAGGTGGGCCGTTAGCTCGTCTGCCTGCGTGGCAATAAAAAAAAAATGGATACCACTCATTTCATTATAAGGTTGATTTCTAAAGATTCTTCGCTCATGTGAGATTTAAAGTACAAAAATACACGTATATGAGCGATGGTAATCGTTTACCATCAGGTGAGCTGTAAACTCGTTACTCTTCTCCGCGAATGATACCGATTTGTACTAAATCAAAAATTGACATTTGATTAGTGAAACCTGGTAAGCGGCAACAAAGAATAATTGCGACTGAACAAGCCTGCCAATTTAAAAGCTAAATCCAAAAATAAAACAACGCAAACATAAACAGAAAATAGACTAATGGAATGTTTTTCTATTTTCATGCTAAAGTCTTTTACATACATTACAGAATTAATTTGCAGAATTCTAAATGGATTTAGGTCAACTTCAATCAGTGTTGAGAGTAACATTTTTTTCTTCGTTCCAGTAAGTATGTAATTGAATTTACCTGAGATTTCTATTAATTCTGAAGTCTAGACAAGGGTTAATACTATCGCAACCTTTTTTAAAACAAATAATTATTTTTAAAGAAGTTAAATATGTAAGATAACAACATAATAGGTATACAAGTAATATAAGATCGAAGAATAGGTATAAGTAGGCAGCCTTATATGAGAATATAGTAAACAATAAGGGGTTGATAGAAAAACATTTTTCTATGAACACTTTTTTTTCTACTTTTTTATTGGAACGAAGTTTTGGAACGAAGTTCCTTATCGCGCGTTGTGAAAGGGGGCTAGACGGAAAAAATTCTTACGAAAAGTTGTCACGACACTTTTTTTGTTTTAGATGATTATCGCTAGATGGCGCTGTGATCAAAATCTTTTAAAACACGTTCCTTATCGAGCGTTACGTTAGGAAAAAAAAATATAAGATATCTTTTAATCGAAAGGAACTTCGTTCTATTCGGGTGTCCCATGACACATCACCAAGTTTTTTATTTTAAGAATAAGTTCTGCGTTCACTCGACGTTCAGTAGATGTAGTATTTCACCTTCACTTTCAACATTAGACCATGCCCATTAAAGTATTTCCATATTCAAAGCTTGTTGCATATTTCTTAGAAATAATGCGTATTTGTCGTGGAGAAATTTTGCATTCGGCTGGAAAGGACATACTAGTTAATGCATTCTTGCTACTGATTGAGGTTGCTGACTGACGTTGATTGCAGTACATCATAGCAAACACGAAACATAACATATTATATATTACCTACATTTCACCTCTAAACCAATTTTAAAAATATACAGGGTGTTGTTGCCCGGTGAAACAATACTTTAAGGGCTTAATCTATATCACATTTCAAATCATATACACATACTTTTGAAACGGAGATAATGACTTTATTTTCCCATACAAAGTTGAAAAATTATTATTTTATATTAATTTTGACAACCCTACCCTGACCTACATGTAGCGTGCTATATCTATATGCCATTTTCACGCACACAGGCGCATCCGATCGCAATTTTAGAGTTCCGTACTATAATAAACTCCTACTAATAGAAAATTAACACGTTGTTTTGATTAGTTATAACTTATGATATATTATGCCTAGAAAACCCAGACTTGGTGGATGGCTTCTACATCAAGTATACTATTTGCTGTGAAAGTATTGTTTCATCGGATTTTAACACCCTGTATATATTGTAGTAGGTGTTAAATTTGTTTGCCAATTATATCGTATACTGGACACCACTCTGTCCCATCCTTAGTCCACTTGTCTGTTTCAGCTCTCATGAGGTGACCAGCCCATTTCCACTTTAAGATAGAGTGGTCTCCGGTATATAAAACACATAAAAAAGGAAGGCAACATGATTAAGGGTTCATGCTCGAAGAGTCTTGTAGATACAGTGAGTGTGGTGTGTCGTGATGTGATTTTGAGCTCCAGTGGTACTACCCAAAAGCGAACGAGATAGAGGGTAGACAGATTTGTTCTTCTCGTGATCATGTCGTTTAACTTACAACAACGTTGAAATATCGAGGCTACTCAATTAATTAAATATCGTGGTAAGAACCCGTTCACAATGCAAGTAAACAATATTATTATCACATAAACCACACATCTCTTGATTGTCTTATGAAGTTATTTGGCAACATAGTAGAACAGTTCACACAATCGGAACGTGTCGATTTTGTAAACACAACTACAATTACGGGCTAAGCTCGTTAACTTGATTTAGTTTCGTAACTGTGAGTGCCCAAGGCAAGGCTTTTTTCATGCGTATGGGCTGTTCAAGGTATTGTACCTACGAATTAAAAAGTCAATAAAGGTTAGGTTATAAGTAAGATCACGTATAAAATTTATTTAAATCAGGATTGGATGATTTAACTGTATTTATTTTGTAAATACATTTAGATAACAGAATTATTGACGTAGAAAGTTGAAAATTTACCTATGTAAATAAAAATTTTAAGTTGTCAAAAGTGATATTGAATTTATACGAAAGTCTTAAAGTTGTGTTTGAATGGACTGCCAGACTTCCAGGGATCATGGCATAAACTTAGGCACTTCCGAAATATACCTAAAATAAAACCTGCTTAATGCAGCAACTCTTGCTGATTTTCTATCTATGACATTCTAACAATAACATTATTTCTAAATTTCTTCGCGATAAAAGGCAACGAGTTGGTGCCTAGGCACATTGAAGGTAAAGTTACCTATCAGTAACTATTAGGTAGTAAGGTAAAGTTGCATAATAATCTCACTCAGTACCGTCGTAGGCATTAAATGTCGGTGTCTGGAATGAACCCTCATGTAACACAGTCTATTGTTTTAAAAACTTGTGCTTTGCGCAACAAAATAACTGTTCAGATTGAAAGCTATTACATAGATTGTTGTTTCGATCATAAAAAGGAAACACGCTTCACGGTCTCGATTGCATTCTCATGTCGTCAAACAAATTAAAAATGTCGCGCCATTTATAAAATACGCAAGACTGCTTGTTGCTTCGGATTCTCATTTAGGTAGAAATCATTATTTACCGCATGGTAATGGCTTCGCAGTGGTATCTGCACGTGGACTGCTCGTTTTATAACCTATGGGTAAATTAGGGGGGCGGCGCGACGGGAAAGAGTGCCGTGAGCGTAACGCGTCGCGTCGTCCCTCAAAACCTCGTGCTGGGTTCTGGCCTCAGCTGGGGTTCGGAAGCTGAGTGTGAGCGGTTGGAGGTTTTAGTGAGGTTCAACTTCCACATAACCCACCCGCGGGGCTGGTGGGGATCTGGTGATTTCCTCCAACTAAAAAAAAAGTATGGGTAAATTAGAAATATATTCTTATGGCCAGTAATAATATTATTATAATTATAACTATAGTGGAATTTTCAATCATTGTGGAACCGGGCACAAACAGAATTGTCTTCATTTAAATAAAAAAAAAAACAACTTAGATACACATGGCAATATGATAAATAACGACTTCATTACTTTCAAAACAATTTATCAAATAAAAAACAAAAACATCGTTTTCACAATACATTATTTACATTTATATAGCCGTCAACATGTTTTACACTTTTCTAAACAAGCGTGTCAAATGATTAAAAAAATATATATTGTAATTTGTATTAATGTTTTGAAGAATCAAAATATTAACTTTATTACCAGTAATTTTCAAGTATTTGCTTGTTTATTCAAAACAATGGAACAATAATCTGATCATGCTCAGTCGTGTGATCATTTCACACGAGACTGATACATATTGAGAATCGAAACTTATTACAACATGTTACAATGCCATGTTCTATTGTCTGTGAACAAACAAAAACCAGTGACTTGAACTATATCATTTACTCCAGCGTAAATTGGCGTTTCAATTTCTATAAAATCTTATCTTGTATAGTTGGGGGCGGCGCGACGGGAAAGAGTGCCGATGGCGTGACGCGTCGCGACGTCCCTCATAATCCCGTGCTGGGTTCTGGCCTCAGCCGGGGTTCGGAGTCAGTGTGAGCGGTTGGAGGTTTTAAGCGGTTCAACTTCCACATACCCCGCCCGCCCCGCGGATCCGGTGATTTCCTCCAACTAAAAAAAAATCTTGTATAGTTCAAGACATTTTTACAAACCAACTTTTCTAGTCGACTCTACTTTTGATTGTACCAATATGTTACTTTTATCTGAGTGGATCTATTTGGCTACTTATTTGAAGAGATTTGTACCTATTAAAGATCAAAAACAGTAGGAGGCATTGGCATTAATCAATTAATCATCAAAAGAAACGAAAATTTTACAAATACGCCTACGTGATTAGATCTTTAAATATGATTCATGCTTAAATGTAAAAAAAAATGTTTATACACCAAAGTAACAGAACTGTAGGCGGCAACTTTTGATGAAGTTAAAGGTTAAAAGTTAATCAAGGTTTCTTAATTGTATTGGAACGAAGTTCCTTATCGCGCGTTATCGAAAGGGCTAGACGGAAACAAATCTTACGAAAAGTTGTCACGACACTTTTTTTTTAGATGATTATCGCTAGATGGCGCTGTGATCAAAATCTTTTAAAACACGTTCCTTATCGCGCGTACTTTTAATCGAAACGAACTTCGTTCTATTCTGGTGTCTCATGACACCTCTCAAGTTTTTTTATTATTTACCTAAAAATAATACCTATGGAATGGAGTCTAGTCTACCCAAAAGGAAATTATGGTTATCCTGTTTATCAATACATAGTATAAAACAAAGTCGCTTTCGCTGTATGTCTGTATGTATGCTTAGATCTTTAAAACTACGCAACGGATTTTGATGCGGTTTTTTTTAATAGATAGAGTGATTCTTAAGGAAGGTTTGTATGTATAATAAATGCATAATATAGTAGAGAAACACTGATAAATTTAAAGGTTTCTAATGTGATGTCGTAAATAAGCACGTTTTTTTGCGCTTATATTGCAAACGCTGGCTGAACCCTACGAGATAGACCAAAATAATGTACTACAGTATTGTTCACCTTAAAAAGTTCAACAAAAAAGTCCGTGATGGTATATGTCTATCTCTTAGGGATAACCCAGCATAACCATTTTTATTCTTTACTAAAAAATGGTTATTTACGAAGTGATTTTAAACAATACAGCATTGATCCTTATCCAATTAAGTACCTTAAATAAATTGTGCATTTATTATAGATCAATATGCTTTTTACAGCATGTAATTTAAGTGAATATTACCGAAGATATTACAAATTTAAAATGCAGGGTCTTAGTTGTTTGCGCCGGGCGGCGCGTGCCTATATAGGCTACAATTTTTGAACCCCTTTGTAACGCAGACGAAGTTGCGCGGGTCATCTAGTCTAACATAAAATATTAGAGAAAAATATTTTTCGAATGCACTTTATGTTTTAACGCATTTAGTTATTAAAGCAATTTAGTAGCTGATATTACTTCCGCAATCTATGTATAGACTGCGGAAATGACTGCAGACTTTACTAACTTTAATATCTCCCCGATTTTTCATAAAAAACCCGTTTATTATTTGTGTTAGTGTTTGAGATAACAGCACGTATTCAAAGAAATTTGTTGTGTTCCTAAACCTAATGTTCTTCAACATAAAAATATTCGCTATTATCATAGACGGTAAAATTAGGTATTACCTAAAATTAGAAAAATTAGGTACAATATTAAATATCAAAATTAGATAGAAAATAGGTAAAATTAGATACCTACTTAAATTCAAGGTTCAAGTTTTTGAAATACCTTATTTTAAAAAGCATCGTCCAAAGTTTATGTTAGCTAGTGTAGGCACTTCTTCTTTTGAACATTTTTTATATTTTTTTCATTATGAGTTTCATTAGAGAATACTTTATTATAATACATAACAACCTCCTTATCCGCTATTTTGCTCTTGTAAACAACAGAAAATATTTGTATCATTTAATGGTTAGGTATATAGGTAAATCATTTTACCATTTACAGCAAAATAAAATGTATAAAAAAATAACACCTTTACTATATATTTGTGTTATCCCCGCTTTTTCTGCATATAATTGTAGGAGCACCCTTCAAACGGCTTAGTCAACCGTGGTTTCTGCAGTTGCTTGCAGTCTAGTTCTATTGTATGAGCACGCGCAACCGCGGGAAAGTTCTATTTGATAACTGCAGTAATATTCATTATTAGTCTATAGTGCAAGTGCAATTTCATTGGAGTTCCTGACGTTTTCTAGTATAACAGGTGAGTACTTTTTTTCATGTAATAATTATTTGATAAGTATCTATAAAATGTTTTTTAAATGTCGCTTAATTATCAAAAAAGCAATTTAATATTTATATCTGATAGGTACATGTGACTGTTATAAGTTGATATTACCGTATTCTACTGTGCTTGACGGAAGGTTGTTTGACCATTGAAAAAATATAGGTACAAATAATTTTCAAAAAATATTTTTTGTTCTAATAGGCACTTATAATTTTAGAAACATTTTTCATCAATAATATTATATCCCTTAATAATTTAAAAACATATTCTTTATACTTAGTAGTTGTAAGCTTTTAATGTAATATCGAATTAAATAAATCAATTAAAACTCAGACTTCTATTCGAACAGAATTATCTAATTTTATGAGCAATAAATATCTTGGTGTTCCGGCATAAAACACCATTAAAGAAATAACAATCATAGAAGGATCGATTACAAAAATTAGATTGTAATTTTAATTACAATATTTTATGAGTTTGGTATTCAAGAAATACCGACTTTCACGTTCATGATGTAGATTTAAGATATGGAACAGATAACCTCAGTCACTGGGAACAATAAAACTCCGTAACATAATGTCGTAATATTAATACACATAATACTATAGAAGACATGGGAAACTGCAATGTTGCAACTATGATTGCCTTTCTATTCAGTCGTACAAAAGAAATGTAAATCGAAATAGTAGTTTTATCATACGCAATTTTTGTGTGACCATTCACGTTACTTCATAATCATGTGTTGCGAAATGAATGCGTGAAATTTGCACCTTTCGGAACATAATTGAAGTAAGTATATTTGTACTAATAAATTCGGTGATGACAGAGAACTTGAGTTTCAGCGTGGCAATTGTTATTACTTTATTCGAGTCAAACGTACATATTTAGTTCGTAGAAATTTTGTGGCACATAATTGAGATTTACTATCTTCACTAAATTGATACATAATTGATTTTTCCCATTTTTGCTAAAATGTATAAATAGTTCACTTTGGCTTTTCCCTCCAGACTAGGATTTATAAGAGTTCTGTCTATGAAATAAAATTGGGTGATTGCAAATGATTTGGTTTCCCGTATCTTCCAACTTTGTACAATTTATAAGATGCGGCATTCTTACCATTAAATAAAATTGCTCTTAATGCTACAACTTGGTTCATTTCGAATACCGATACATTTTTCAAGTGAAACAGCTAAACCCATTGCAACAGTCTATAGACAATGTCATAGTATTGTGGGGGACAATGCCTTATTATTTTTCACTCAAGTTTTTCCTCGACACGGTTACGGCTCGGTAGAATGGTCGATTGTTGTGAAAGATACATACTCAATGATAACTCTTTCGGATATATAATTTAAGAACTATAATTTTACAAAGGCTTTCTTTAGTGCTTTATAAAAACAAATTCAGGATATCCCCGTAAATGATAACAAAGCAGTAGCGATAAAATCACCGACAGCCTTCTTTTTTTTCTCTAGCCCTATTTATTCCCACCCGGTGGTCCCGCCTTGTCGTGGCGGTGGGCTGGAGCGTGCACCCTCGCACCCCGCAAGGTGTTTAGTTGGCAAGAGGGTGCCGCGACCAAGAGGACCACACGGAGCTCCTCTCCCCACACCGCTTGTTAGGCCAGCGGTGCCCTCGGGGACGAGGAGGGTGGCTAGTGGGCCACCGGAGGAGGACGCCGAACCGCAGGCGGCGTATAACCTGCACAAAGGCGATCGCGAGCCTTGGGGGACTAAACCCCCCCCAGAAAGTGCGACCGCACCACCTTGGGTAAGTGGTGTGAGTAATCACCCAAAGGACCTAAATCGTACCATGGAAAGTCAGAATAATGAGCATGCCTTGCCGGACGATCCGGCCCCAGGCACCCGGCGCCCGCGGGTATCCGGGCCCGCGGGTGTGAAGACGCCCACCGATGCCCACGTAGGGGTAGGCAACCAGGCCCCTACGATGGAAGTAGACACTGGAAGGCACTCGCAGGTAGCCGGGCCTGCGAGTGGCAACGAAACCGATGCCCGGGCCCAGATCGTCCCGTTCTCTTGGGCGGACGAGATGGGCTCGGAGGCGGAAGAGGGCAAGGATGCGGGACCAGAGCCGACATCGCTGGCGAGTACCAGCGCGAGCGATGTCGACTCTGGTGAGCAATTCAACGCAGAGAGGATTCTTCGCAAGAGGAAATCCTACACGCGGAAGACCTCGGGCGGCGACTCGTCCTCTCGCGGCGAGGGGCCGCAGAGGACGAGACGCTCAGGGAGGCTGGCCGCCAAGAGCGGTGGCGCCGGGCCCAGCCAGGACCCCTCGCCTCGGCCGGTGAGGCTGGCCGCCAAGAGCGGTGGCGTCGGGCCCAGCCAGGACTCCTCGCCTCGGCCGGCTCAGAAGGAGCTCGACGAGTATTCGGCCATCCTCGAGAGCCTGGGGCGCAGGGCGCTCTATGCGTCCAACCGGGGTCCGGGGAAAGGGGCCAGGGAGGAAGGGCAGAGGTTGCGAGCGATCGCCTCCGATGCCCGCAATCTGGTGCCGGTGTTTTCGGCGGCTATCAGCCGAGCATCGGCGCTGGAGGCGGAGGCCGAGCGGTCTCGTAAAGAGAACGCTCGGCAAACGGAGGAGATCGCCGCCCTCAAAGTGAGGCTGGCGGCGTTGGAGCGGAACGAGCGCGATGGCCCGCGCTCGTTCCGTAGGGAGCGGCGCACGCCCACACCGGGCCCTAGCCCGGGGGATGCGGCAGCGCATCGGTCCCCTCCTGCTCCAACCAGTGACAAGCAGCCAGCCTTGCCCTCTCCCGAGGAGGCGGCAGGGCCCAGGCGCCACCCTTCGCCCCGCTCGAGGGCGGAGATCCGGGAGGCGACCGAGCTGGAGGGACGCATCAGGCGGGAACTGATGGAGGAGTTCGGCAAGGAGATTGCCGAACTCAGGGCAGAAGTCGCTGCCCTGCGTGGTGCTGCGTCGGCTGCAGCTGCACCTGCAGCTGCAGACGCGGCGCCACCCTCCACCACCCCATCTGGTCCCACCACTCGGCGGTCGGCTCGTCGGCCCCCCGTGGGGCCAACTCCGGCCCCAAAGAAGGGACGCGGTGCTGGCGCGGCGGTTGCCCCAGCACCGAAGCCCCGTCCGCTGCCGCCAGCGCCGTCCAATATGGACGACGCTTGGACAGAGGTGGTGCGGCGGGGCAATAAAAGGGCCAGGGTTGCGGCCCCTTCGGTGGCGGCGGAGGCCTCACCACCTGGAGGGCCTGCAGCCCCCCCACAGGCAAAGACGCGGGCGGTGGCAGAAACTCCCCAGAGGGGTCGAGCGCCTGCCGCCCCCACCAACCGGACTGCGACGCGGGTGGTGGCGGAAGCTCCCCAGAGGGGCGGAGCGCCCGCCACCCCCACCAACCGGACTACGACCACGGCGGCCGTGGCTGCTCCCCAGCAGGGTCGAGCACCGGCCGCCAAGAAGAAGAATAAGGGCAAAAAGAAGAAGGGGCCGCGCGCGCCGAAGTCGGCGGCAGTAGTGGTGACGCTGCTGCCAGCCGGCGAAGCCAAGGGCATGACATACCCTAATGTCATGTCCCAGGCGCGCGCGGCTATCGATCTGGAGGAGATCGGAGCGAGGGAGGGCCTCCGCTTCCGCACGACCGCCAACGGGGCTCGTCTATTGGAGTGTCCCGGTGCCGAAAGTTCCGGCATCGCGGACCGTCTGATGGCGGGCCTCCGGGCGGTCTGGCCGGAAGAGGTGGTGCGTGTCCACAGGCCGGTGAAAATGGCGGAGATCAGGATCACCGGCCTGGACGACTGCGCCACCAAGGAGGAGGTGGCGGCGGCTATCGCGGCCCAGGGCGGATGCGCCCCGGAGAACGTTGTCGTGGGCGAACTTCGCCCCGGCTTCTCCGGGGCCAGCTCGGTGTGGGCGCGATGCCCAGTAGAGACGGCCACCTCCCTGGCCACTCCCCCGCCGGGCAGACCGGCAAATCATCCTGGCAGGTTGCGCGTGGGCTGGATTGCGGCCCACGTGCGCCTGCTGGAGTCGCGCGCCTGGCGGTGCCTCCGGTGCTTCGGCACCGGACACAGCATCGCCAGGTGCACGAGTACGGTTGACCGCAGGGAACTTTGCTTCCGCTGCGGTCAACCTGGACACAAGGCGGCCATGTGCTCGGCGCACCGCACTGCGCTTTGTGCGCGGCGGCCGGGCGCAAGGCTGATCACCGGGCGGGGGGCAAAGCTTGCTCCCCGTCCGGCTCCAACACGGAGCGGAATAGGCGCCGCAAACAAAAGCGGCGCCTAAAGAAGAAGTCGGCCGGAGGAGCACCGGCCGGCGTTTCGGCCCCCGCTGTGGCGTCTCAGGCGTCCGATGGCGGGGGCGATGGAGGAAGGGAGGAGGCGATGGAGGTGGTTCGACCTTAATGGACCACACCCTTCGCCTCCTCCAAGGTAACTTGAACCACTCCGCCGGGGCTCAGGACATGCTGCTCCAGAGCATGGCGGAGTGGTCAATAGATGTTGCCGTGGTCGCCGAGCCGTATTTCGTTCCCCCAGCCGACGATTGTTGGTTTGGGGACGACTGCGGCTTGGCGGCCATACATGTCAGAAGAGCCGCGGCGATCCCGCCCTTGGTAATGGTGGCCAAGGGTTCTGGGTTCGTCGCGGTATCGATGTTAGATACCGTCGTGATCGGGGCATATTTCTCTCCGAGCCGGCCTATTGTCGAGTTTGAGCAGTTCCTGGACGGGCTCGAGGCGATTACTCACCGCTTCGCCCCCCGTCCAGTGATACTCGCGGGGGACCTCAATGCGAAATCTGTCGCTTGGGGCTCCCCCCGCTCTACACCTCGCGGTAGGCTGCTGGAGGAGTGGGCGGTCGCGACTGGCCTCTGTGTACTCAACAGGGGTTCGGTCGCGACTTGCGTGCTATGGCAGGGCGAGTCCATCGTGGACGTCACGTTCGCGAGCTCTGCCATCGCGGATCGCATCCGTGGCTGGAGAGTGTTGGTGGGGGCGGAATCTTTGTCGGATCACCGATACATTCGGTTTGATCTTTCCGCCCCCACGCCGGCTGCGGACGCCCGTGGGAGTACGCCCCGGTCATTCCCCAGATGGGCATTGAAGCTCCTGAATAAGGAGCTCTTGATGGAAGCCTCTACGGTGGCGGCGTGGACGCCCATGCGTCCACACCCAGTAGACGTGGAGGCCGAGGCGCTTTGGTTCCGGGACACGATGCGTCGCATTAGCGACGTTTCGATGCCCCGGGTCGGCCCTTGGTCTCCCACGAAGTCGACGTACTGGTGGTCGCCCGAGATAGCGCAGCTCAGAACTGTATGCGTCCGGGCGAGGCGCCAGTGCGCTCGACACCGCCGTCGCCGCCTTCCGCGTCGCAACGATCCCGTTGCCTTCGCGGAGGAGGAGGCCCGGCTGCATGGCTTGTACAAAGAGGCGAGGGGAGCCATGCGGCTGGCCATCAAGATGGCCAAGGAACAGCACGCGGAGCGCCTTTTGGAGACGCTCGAGGAAGATCCTTGGGGGCGCCCATACAAGATGGTGCGCGGCAAGTTGCGCCCATGGGCGCCCCCCATAACCGAGCGTCTACCGCTTCAGCAGCTGCGGGACATTGTTTCCACTCTGTTCCCGCAGGAGCAGGAGGGATTTATCCCGCCTGCTATGGGTGAGCCGCCGGATGTCACCGGCGGCGAGGCCCCTGCTGAAGTGCCCCATATCACCGGGGAGGAGCTCCGCGTGGCCGTAGTCAGGATGAGTGCCAAAGACACGGCACCCGGACCGGACGGCATCCATGGTCGGGTCCTGGCCTTGGCCATCAATGCCCTAGGGGACCGACTCTTGAGGCTTTACGACTCTTGTCTCGAGTCGGGACGGTTTCCCTCGCTGTGGCGGGAGGGTAGACTCGTCCTTCTTCGGAAGGAGGGGCGCCCGGCGGATACAGCCGCCGGTTACCGTCCTATCGTGCTGCTGGACGAGGTGGGCAAATTGCTGGAACGCATTCTGGCTGCCCGCATCGTCCAGCACCTGGTCGGGGTGGGACCCGACCTGTCGGCGGAGCAGTACGGCTTCAGGGAGGGCCGTTCAACCGTGGACGCGATCCTTCGCGTGCGGACCCTCTCAAATGAAGCCGTATCACAGGGCGGGGTGGCTTTGGCGGTGTCGCTCGACATCGCCAATGCATTCAACACCTTGCCCTGGTCCGTGATAGGGGGGCACTCGAGAGGCATGGAGTTCCCCCCTACCTCCGCCGGCTGGTCGGCTCCTACTTGGAGGCCAGGTCGGTAGTATGCACCGGGCACGATGGGACCGTTTACCGGTTTCCGGTCGTATGCGGGGTTCCTCAGGGGTCGGTCCTCGGACCTCTCCTTTGGAATGTCGGGTACGACTGGGTGCTGAGAGGCGCCCTGCTCCCGGGCCTGAGCGTAATTTGTTACGCTGATGACACGTTGGTCATGGCCCGGGGGCAAGACTTCAGGGAGGCTACCCGTCTCGCCACAGCGGGGGTGGCCCTCGTCGTCGGCCGTATTAGAAGATTGGGCCTCGCGGTGGCGCTCAATAAATCCCAGGCCCTGTGGTTCCACAGGGCTGAGGTGACGCCACCTGCAGGGGCCCAGATCGTAGTTGGAGGCGTCCCAATAGAGGTCGGGGTGCGACTGAAGTACCTCGGCCTCATACTGGACAGCCATTGGACCTTCCGGACCCACTTCATGGAACTCGTCCCCCGATTGATGAGGACAGCCGGCGCATTGAGCCGGTTGCTCCCGAATATCGGGGGACCAAACCGTGTTGTGCGCCGCCTCTATGCGGGGGTGGTGCGTTCGATGGCCCTGTACGGCGCGCCCGTTTGGGCCGGACCAGGAAACCGGACAACAACCGTTGTCCGGCGCCTGCGCCGGCCACAGCGCGTCGTAGCTATCAGGGCCATCCGCGGATACCGCACCGTCTCCTTTGAGGCGGCGTGTGCACTGGCGAGGACGCCGCCCTGGGAGCTGGAGGCGGAGGCGCTCGCCGACGATTACCGTTGGCGTTGCGACCTCCGCGCTCGGGGCGTTGTGCGTCCCCTCAGAGCTGCGGTTCGGGACCGGAAGGCCCAATCTCGGCGGTCCGTGTTGGAGGCCTGGTCAAGGTGCTTGGCCAACCCCGACTGGGGCCTAAGGACCGTTGAGGCGATTCGCCCTGTCCTCAAAGACTGGGTGAATCGCGGCGAGGGACGCCTCACCTTTCGTCTGGTGCAGGTGCTAACCGGGCATGGCTGCTTCGGGAAGTACCTGCATCGGATACAGGTGGAGCCGACGACGAGGTGTCATCATTGTACGAGCGACCTGGACACGGCAGAGCATACGCTCGCTGTCTGCCCCGCATGGGAGGAGCAGCGCCGTGTCCTGGTCGCTCAAGTAGGACGGGACTTGTCGCTGCCGGGCGTCGTGGCATCGATGCTCGACAGCGACGAGTCCTGGAAGGCGATGCTCGACTTCTGCGAGTCCACCATCTCGCAGAAGGAGGCGGCGGGGCGGGTGAGGGAGAGCTCTTCCCTCCCCGACCGACCCCGTCGCCGCCGAGGTCGAGCGGGGGGCCGGCCCCGGGATGTGTCCCGGGATCTGGCCCCCTAAGTGTACCGGGTCCACTAACACCGGACCCGAGGGGTGCTGCGCTAGGCTTCAGCGCGCACCCTCTGCAACATCCACCGGGGGATGGTCAGCCGCGCTCCCCGACTCGGGCTGGTTCTGAGCTGGCCTGAGTTGGGGAGATCCACCATCACGCGGCCCCATATCGGCGGGCGTTAATTGGCCCGCCTACCGAGTGAGCCGGTGGTCGCCGTTCGCGACGGCTGCCGGTTCGGCGTCCGGGGGTGACGGGGCGATACGTAAGCGTCGATCGCGAACGCGTCCTGTCACCCCTAGTCCATCGGATGCCGAGCGCGATTGGCGGGAGGTTTTGGTGCGGTTCAACCCCCACATACCCCACTCGCGGGGCGAGTGGAAGTCCGGCGATTTCCTCCCGTCAACCAAAAAAAAAAAAAAAGCCCTATTTATTTACGTTTCTACATAAATTTAGAATATTTTTTTTTAGAACTGCATATGAATATCGTGCCATTCAATGTTTTTTTTTTAGTTAGCCACCATCCAGTTTATTACCAACATTCATCATCGTTCCCCTGAGGTATATATTAATATATTGCTGTGACCTCAGATGTTAAAATTTCAAATTTGTTTTCATTTTAATTGTTCTTATGAGTTTGGAATTCCACCCTTTAATTTTATTAGGTTTTACGTCGCTTGTATTTTGAAACGAATTGTTCCAAACGAATTGGCGAATTAGTTTTAGTGGTACTATACTTGAAAGGTATGGATATTAAAATTTATGTTTAATAGTTATGTAGGTAAAGCATTTTATATACTATCAGCCCTGAATACCTAGTATATTTTGCAGATTGTTTGAAATTAACAAATTTATAATGGTATAAAATATTTTTTTGTGAACAAGTTTAAAATTAGGTTGTATAGATGAATGACTGAGAGCACATCCCCAGGTCGTCTTTCCTGTGATATTTGTAGATCTCAATAGTTAGGTATTTCTAACCTAACGTATTCGGTAGTAGACTTTTCTGTAGTATCTTTTCCATAATATTCTAATGTCTATTGTCCATAATATTAGAATGAAAGATTCCTAGATAGAGTTCTTACCATGACCTTTTATTTTATGAGCACGTCTGATATACATTATAGATAGTCACATGTGCTTCAAGAAATTTTCTCCTTAAAAGGTAGGTTGCGCGTCTGAAGTATCTTTGATGTTGCATAATCGGGCCTAAGCGTATCTGATCTATCAGCCTGAGTAAAAAACAATAATACTGCATGAAATCTTATTTGTCGTTCTACTTTCATAAATCGTTATAATAATGTTTTAAATTGATATTATGCAATGATCACGACACATTATTTGCAAAGCCTAATTACCGTATTTGAGCAATGCAAATTGTTTGCAGTACTTTCAACGATATTATTTAGTTTTATTGTCAACAATTACGTGTTCTACTGGAACAATTGATTATGTATCGTTGTGTAATTTGTGATAAAAAAAACTAGTAACTTTTCAGTGCGCATCGCACTTTTTCAGTCTACTTTAGTATTATTTATTTGTCCAGTTTTTTAATTACTGCATATTGCAATTAATTGTGCTTATTAATTATCATTTTTGTTTAATACCTGCAATTAAGTCAAACATCTATAGTTTTATGATACGTTTGGAAAGGTTTATGAAGTACCTCCGTTGATCGGTGTGTGCCTTCAATTTTGGAATACTGTCACGCTGAGTAATTAATGAATTGTGTTCCTGGTCTTCTTGAGTTAGCTTTAACAGTTTTTCGATATCTAATATTACATATGTACAATTTTTTTTTGTTAAGCAGTGAATTGAAGAATAATATATTTCTGATCATCATGAGCAACGGTAAACACTGATATTATTTTCAAATATGCTCGAATTTTCAGTTCGACAGACAGACAGTAAATTGTATTCTTAAAAACATAGAAATAGAGACCAAAAAATTTTCACGACGCCATTTACTATTACACAATATTGTACCATTATCCAACTTTTAAATGATTTCTCCCAAAAATGAAGGACGTCTGCCACATTCGATCTCATTAGTTTGTCTTTATAGCCAATTCTCAGACGAATGAAACCCGTCTGGGGGACAGTCGAAATCAGTAACACGAAACGACAGATAAAATGTTTCATCTTTTTCTATTTATATGAAAACGAGGCAGTGAAATAGGCCTGATATTAAAAATCGTTTTCCTCAGAATGAAAGAGTGACGTGAGGATGGAGAAAGATAAAGAAAGAACAGAATCATCTACCCAAAGTAAGGAAAATATTACGAAGTTAATGTCAACGTGAAAAGTCCCTGAAAATGGTCTTTAAATCACGTAATTCATTGTAGAGTTTCAGGCACGGTAAACACTTACCATAGGTACCTATTCCAATAAAAAAATAAACAAAACAGAGTTAAAATCATGCCAAAGAATACTTATAATAAGTGAAATCGTTTATCAAAAATGTAGTCTGATTAATATAATCAAAAAACGTTATAAATTATACCAAAACTTGAACAAACATTGTCTGCACATTATTCAATAGAATTTAAATTACCACGTTTAATTTCTATTGCATAATATTATCTTACTTTTACAAAACAGGATTACATTGTTCAGATTAGCGTTTGCCTTCGATTTTACATGCTTGATTTGTTGATTGTTCAAAGTAAAATATTCAAAAAATTAACCTCTCGACTAAGTACCTAATGTTAAGTAAATTATAATTTTTGAGATTAAGTCTCTTTATAAGCAGGTCTATTTAATCTTTGTTTCGTTCGTAGTAGGTATATTGTTACCCGATATGGATATATTAACCTTTGTGAGTTTAGAAAAGTCTGGATGTTAACGGTTTCTTAACACATTTTCTAAATAAATATTTAAAAAATGCGAAAAAGAATACATATTAAATTCTTTCATTCATTTATCACTTTTCGTTCTTCGCACGTTGAACTTAAATGACAAAGAGCTTTTACATTTTCACAGACAAAACCTTTATGTCAATGTACCTATAATATTCACGTATAAAATGAGAGATCTTAAAATTCACTATACGAGGAATGCACTCAAAAATATTCCACACGTGAACGCTTCTGTTTGCCTGGAATTGGTTTACTAAAAGATTTTTATGTTATTTTAAAATTTTCAACTATTTGTATTTTGGTGGCTTTACTTAGGTTTCACAATAGTTGCGATAGATTTTAAATTAAGATATTAACAATGATATAGTGTAACAATAATTTTATAATTTAATAATTACTATTGATGATATTGTAAACATTATAACATCTGAAAATAACAATTAAAATAACAATTTACTATCATAATAAATGTAACATCATAAAAATACTGTAGTAAGCGCATTATTTCCCCCATAAGGTAATTGGATATAGTATATTCCATAACATAAATAACTGCGCATTATGCGTTACGGTTTAGTGAAAATTTATTGATATTTCAATATCAACCTCGACAACGATTATGGGAAGTGCTTCACACATCCAAGTACACATTAACGCCCTCTCAAAAACATGGCACGAGAAAGTACATCAATCATGATAACCATCGGATGGGAAATAAGCTTGTTTGTCTTCACACTTTTAGAAAGAACAACGTTATTTTATCTCTAAAAATACAGTGTTTTTGTTATGATGTTACGTATATTGACTTTATCGAGTTTGTTTGGAGAGCCATGAACAATAACAGTGGGATATCTGTAACATCACTCGACAATGTGTTATGCAAATTTGAGCCAACATTTGTGGTTTGTGATTTCAATAATTTTGCATGTGCTAGATATTGCGTAATTCCAAAATTTAAGTGTTAAACTTTTAATTGGAGTAATTAAATTATTATTGCGGAAAAGATTGGAAAGATTAGAGATAATTTTGTTATGAAAAAAAAAACAAATAAATGTTTTTGAAATTTTCTTTATATATTTTGCAACCATCCTCTACTGCTAGACTAGACATAAACTTAAATGATAATATCTTAAAATTTTATTAGTATAATAATTTAGACATGAAATTCGTGAGCACAGCTGATGTCACAATTGTGCAGTTACCTAACTACGAGCTAACTATCCAAATTGTATATTATACTATTATAATTTTATGTAACAAAGTCATTTTTGCAGTTAGTTAAATAGAACGAAAATCAAGTTTAATCAATAGTATTATTTAATTTTCAAATATAATTTATTTTTAAATCTATTGCACCTATGTCATCTTAAATCTACTGAAAGTTAACTTTTGTCAGTGGCAAAGCTTGAGAAAATAAAAACATACTTTTCATACATAATATTTTAATTGCGTTATTTTTCTATTTTAAACACGGATGTATCATTGAATAGTTTATAATTATGAAGAGTAAATACAAAGTTGTAATTGCGCAATTTATGTACCCGTATAGTTCCAAGTTCACCGGTGACAAAACTCCTTTCTTTTCCTTCTACTTAACTATTTACATAACAATCACCTTGAACGTGCGTTGTCATGAACAACTCTATCACATGATTGATATTCTAATACAAGCGGAGTTTATTCAAGTTTCCTGCCAATACATTTATGCGGCTTTGTATTTGTAGCGGTTTTCGTCGAATTTATTTAAATAGGTTGAACAGGAGCGAAACACTACGCAACGGTGAAGCAATCTTCGGCTCAGTACACATTTCGATAGAAAACATCGAATATGCCTTAATA
The DNA here is from genome assembly GCA_030269945.2 of Trilocha varians. NCBI lineage: Eukaryota > Metazoa > Arthropoda > Insecta > Lepidoptera > Bombycidae > Trilocha > Trilocha varians. The sequence continues at coordinate 6,257,488 of AP028259.1, forward strand.
TTAACCGACTTGCAGCAAAATACCGCGTCTTGAAAATACTCCACTATTACAACAGGTACCACTGTAAGAAAAAATAGAATAGAGAATACAATAGAACAGACATAATGAAAATTAATTGGATTCACACCCACTACTGTTCATCAAGTTAACACAATATGAGTTAGGAATAAAAGATATCGAATAAAACTACTTGGGTAATTGAGTTTATTGCTGTGAAATTATTCAATTAAGTCCACAAAGGTTTATTATAGTTCAAAATATTTATAAATAAAACCTTTTCACTATTGTAATTGTACTGTGGCTTTATTTCCAACACTGTTGATTTCAGATAAATGGCATGAAACCAACAAGTGTTTGAACAATTCCACCATTTTCAAAGTCACATTATTATTGTACTTAGTCGTAGAGATTGATATGTGTATAACTATTTATTGTTAGAATTAATTTATTGTTTTGAATTTGGGGTATTTTGTTTTAATGTTTCAATTAGTCACTACAGATTTTATGGTTCTATAATGTGTAACATTACAGATATAAATAGGTTTCTTTTCATGTTTAAGTGTATCTTAGTTGCAGTAATTACCTCTATTGTTTCAATATATTTGTACTTACATATCTATACTGTTGTTTGTAAATATTGTTTCTATTAAGTCAAAAAGTTAAAAAGACAGATGTTCGAAATTCAATTACGACTGTGAGTGTCATTAAATCAAGTTTTTTTTTTCGGATTATGGTAACTAAGGCTTCCTAAATTTTTTATTCCAGTCAGTAAAATGTCAAGTCTTAATGAAACTGTCAAAGAAAAAAGAACTTTTTTGTATCAGTGACAGTTGTACTTTTCGTATTACTGAGTGAAAAAAAAAAAATTGTACGAAAGTGAACTTTACGAATGATAAAACTTAGTAATGGTTAGTCGTTCTACATTTTTCTGCGTGAATATTTTTTGCTATACGCTAAGAAACTAAAACTGCGCACTTAATGTACCTAATTAAGGACATCGGCCTGACTGTTATTTATGGGCTACAGTTTCCTCTAATCACCATACTTATGGTCCGAACTGAACTCTTCCATCTAAGCATTTAAGAAAAACGAATATATTTCTAGATGATATTTTAATGGTGTGTTTTATATAAATTTGCAAAGAATCAAATACTGAGTTATTATAATTATATATTGTAATCTTTATAATGTCTTGAGTTCTCGAATAACATTAAATAACGACATGTATTAATTTATTTTTGGTCGATTCCGTTAACTTGTTAACTATTGAAACAGTTGGAAAAGTACCAATCACTGAAACGAGACATATGTGATTACACTGTACGAACACGAGCTCATTATCTAATACCTACAAAGTATAATACATACGTAACAGTAGCAGGTCAATTATTACAGTATAGACTATTTTTATTTAGATAAACTTGTGGCATCATAAGAAAAAAATAAAACAATATAAATATCAGACTTTAAACAAAATAATTGAATCTATTTGTATTTATTTTATCTGAATATTCAACAGGTATTTCGTAGAAGCTAGTTCACAAAACGGACAATAGTTAACAAGAATTGTAAGCACTTTTTATTAAACCACTGCACTGTTTGTTACTAGTGTATTTCTATTTAGGTATTGGTAGGAACGTATGAGAAAGAAACTATTGTTGGCTTACTGCTAGTAAGTTAATAAAATACTTTTTCAGACACGAACCCTCGGGGTTTTTAGGTCAAATCGTAAGTGAATTTCCTAGTTCTTATCAGTTCAAAACATATAAAGAAAAATCTGTACAAGAGGAAAACATTTTTTCTTTGTTCCGAGATTTCGCGACCGAAGAAAACACGTCCAATTATTAGATTGAAACGAAATCTCCATTTTATCTTATCAAGATAATTTTATTTGTTCTTTGTTTTGTAGGTTGTGGGATACAAATAAAAAGTATCGACTTATCCGGGTTCTTAAATCTTTTAAGGATTCAGATATAAATGCTGCATTGGTAGAGCAACTGGTTTTTATTAAAGTATTTTTTATCGTCTTTATTCCATCTAACCTACATTATCATCTGACACGTGGACATCGAAGTTTTAAAAAAATAATACTTTTATAAAAAAAAAACATAGGCACCACCTACTTCTACTAACTTACTGCTCAAACTTTTTGTAATCATAATGTTTTTCCATTATTTTGTAGAATTGAACACATGATTGCATATAGCTAATCTCTTAGAGTACATCATTTCACTTATCTATTAGTGTACGAAAGACAAGTTCAGATGAAAAAAATCCTCTGAGTAGGTACTTATTATAAATAGACAAAGGGCAGTGACAAGAATTCAATAAACTTTCAGAAAAACTGAAGAGAGGTTTGTCTAGACTGTAAAGCTTAGTTATATGATCATTGTTCTCATGTTTCATTTTTCTATTATTTTATGCCCGAAAGTGGAAACGAGCTATTAAACCCAATTATCTTCGTATAAAATATTACTAACGAGTTTGCCCCGTCGTTTCATGCAAAGTTTTAGATTGTAATAATACGTGGTCGAGGGCCGTTCAAATTAAGTGGCTAAGGACCGAAACAAATTGACTTGTTAAAGTGTATTACAATCATGCTAGTTAATGAAACTAATAACCATGTTAATTTTAAATACCTAAAACACCAAAATACTTCGGCTGAAAAGATAGTTTTAGATATTCTAGGTATAAAACACTTCAGATAACCGTAACATACATTTTTTATAGCGTGATAGATAAACGAGCCTACGGCCACCGGATGGTAAGCGGTCACCGTCGCTCATGAACCTCTGCAATGCCAGGTCAATGAGGGGCTGTTATCTATCGCCTACCGATACAGGACTTTTCTTAAACCTCGTTTAAAGAGGGACATGTCATAGCACTCCGGGAACACCGCGGATGGGAGTCCATTCCAAATCGGGATGATACCGTGCAAAAATGATCTTCTGAAGCGAATCGTGGAAGATCGCAGCGGTTCCAAGTGAAGGTGGTGAACAGGTAAAGTTCATTACTTAGTTCAAGAGCAGACGCGAAAGTTAAGGCTACCGGTGGTCTCGTCTATTCTTTGTTCGTAATTAAAAGTTTATCATTGCGTTAATGAACTACTAGAACTTTTAGTCGATCCCACAACTGTTATTGTACCCAAAATCGTTCAAACACCTAACAAAAAACAACAATAATTATAAATATACATGTTCAAGTATAGACAAGTTTGTTTTCCTTTTACCTTCGAGATTATCTCCTGTAACTTTTAAATAACTCCTGACTGAAGATAAATGAACATTTCCTGGCATCATTGAGCTCCGAAGATGCCGGGAATGTTATCACTTTTTATTAAGCGTATCGTTATTTTTCCAGTTCATGAATTTTGGTATACTCCTTGTTTTCGTTTGATATTTTTACGGCGAATTTAAAGAGTATGTTTTAAAACAATCTCCTGTTACTGTATAGTATGCTTAAGATAACTATAAAACCTTGTAAAATGTTGTAATTTCCAAGAATAATCCGACTGTTGGTTGTTTTGCCAAAGATCGCTGACCAGACGACCAAGGGAGGCGTCCAGTTATAATACGCAGATCCACCTCCTGACCCCCGCTAAGCTTTGGTCTGGGTCCAAGAGTTCGGGAAAGGGCTTAGAAGTGATTACGGCTTAGCTGCAGCTTTTCCCAAGTGTGAACAACGTATTATTTTGCTTATAGAACATATTTTTGAATCAATTGTTCCTATGCTCTCTGTTTAGGAAATATTACATTTCCTTATCAAGAAATTGTTTTTTCATATTTGTATATAAATAAGTGAAAACAGCGAATAATTCAGCCCATTTTGCGGATGTAAATTATATTATCCTTGCGACAGATGGAAATATCAATCCAAAGACTTGTTCAGATGCAAATTTGGTAATTGATATCAAATGTCAATTTAGATCCTCTTCGTCACGTAATGGAACGTTTTCGACATTCCAAATAAGAAATAAGAAATCCAAATAAACACTTTGGATTGAATTTCGCATTCACTCAATATACTTATTCCATTATTTTGTTTTACTCTTAGAATAATTATTATTCTAAGGCTTTATTTACTTTATGTTTTGAAACACACAGAGAAATACCTATAATAATAAGTTGTGTTGAATTTGAAAAAAACATCTCTATAGCAGTATTAGCATTGCAGTAAGATCGTTAATACTCATTTTATACTCATTTTATTCTTTAGTAATTTTAAATTAAAAATGAAAGAGAAAGGAGTTGACGTGCTTTTAACAGGTTCTCTTTTAAAATATTTTTAAATTGTGTCGCGAACAGCACTGGCCACTAATAGAATGCATGTTTTTATAAATACTTTTTAAATATATGAGTCGTCATCGAACGTTTGATTTACATCGGTGACAAATTGCGTTGTCCTTTATTTAAGAAAATATTTGAACTTACTTTCAAATTCAATTATTGTACCAATCATTTAAGTAATCAATTGGAAAAATATGATAGTTTTTTTCTAGAGTTCATTATTTTATTGCATTGTAGGCAGAATAATAATAACCAATTAATTTCGTCCATTATTTGGCAAAGGTAAAATGAACGTGTTTCAATATGATAAGTATTTGTATAGTATCTCCTTACACAACATCCTTCGAACTATCACTTTCTCATTTCATCGAGATTAAGCCATAATTAATTAGCTAATCAGCACAAATTAATTCATAGTGTTAGGACTTATATAATTATTGTATATACATGATGAGTATTTAATGTACCATATATTATATAGAATGAGAGTGTGAGTGATAAGTACTCTAATACGGATTAGCAGTAAAAATAGGTAGATATTTAAAATTTCAACAAATCATCACCAAAAATGTTTAAATACAGACAACATTAATGTCGCCTAACCTCGCACATTCCCGCAGGCGTCATCAGCGAGCGACAATTGTTATGCAGAAATTTAGGATATTTTGCCAAAAACCATATTATTTGGTAACAGTATATATGGCATTACTTATATGTTACATACTTATATGGTATTACCTTCATTCATTATGCACTATCATTAAAAAATCACACTGTATAAATACCTAAATATTATACCTAACACGTGTTATGTGAGAACGGATCATGCAATCGCCATTGCGTTTCTTTCCGTTTCTCATATACATATTTAGCTAGTGTTCGCTATAATGTGAAATTAAGATCAATTAAATTAAGCATATATGTAACAGTTTATATAAGTTAATTATGTGTGGAGGCGTTTGATTGATCAGACAGTTTAATGACTCCACTTAGAGGGCTCTAATCTATAAGTGATTACTGCCAACGAAAATAATTTTAAGTGCAAACGGAGGAGTAAAAGTAAATGTACTTTGTACATGTATTGGCAGCATCTAATGAATAATTTAAGTCATCTAGAAGTATTTGTATTTAAATTTATGCTTGCATCACATTTTTTTTTAATAGTGGGAAATCGCTGGCTCACTTGTCCCGCAGGTATGTGGGAATCGAACCGCTTGAAAAGCATCTGCCGCTCAGCGTCTAAAATTAAATATGAAAAATTACCATTCATAGATATTGAGATCTCAGAGCTGAAGTTAATGTCTAGAACTTTCTTCAATAAACGGGCTGTCTGTCCTAAAGCGGTAATTTTTTTCACGTTAGTCTGACAGCTACTTTCTGGGCACGTTCGAATTCACGAACTATCTAATAACTTCGAAAAGTTTCACGTTTCGAAATATATCTAGGAATACTAACTGAACTTCAACTGCGGTACAAAACAAGTAAAATTTATTTCGTTTTTGCGTAACCAGAGATGTAAACGTTTTTGCATAAGGCAAGATGAACATCTCCCGTGGCTACTATTAAACCAATCTTAAGTTTTATATCAAATATTAAAATAACAATAGGTAATCAATATAATTGTACAGGGATGTTTTCTTTTTTCGATATTTTTTAGTCGACTTTTTACTTTTTATGTTGAACATCAATCGAATTCTAACATCAAAAGGGGAAATAATAAGAGGTATTAAATTTAACATGTTTTATGTGTTCGCATATTTTTGTTAAGGATAACGAGCGGGTCTTTCTATTATTATTTTTTTTATTATGAATATTTTTTTTATGAATAATAAACTAAGCTGGCTACTTTTCTTTCTCAAGAGATGTATTTTAAGCGTAATGCTTTTAAAAGGTCTCGAGAAATGTATGTATTTGATGATTTGCTAAACATCTTTCTTGAAAACGTACAGAGTGACTGCCAAAAGATATTGTAATTCAAGAAATTTAAGAACCAATAGAATAGTATCCCGGAAAAATATTTTTAGATTAAATTGCGGTTAAACGTTGAACTGTAAACTTAAAATTCAAACGTTAAATGTGATTTAGATCTGGTTCAGAGATTTATTACAGTTTCAGTCTAGTGAGGATATTTGAATAAAATTACACTAAAACGCTGATCGCTTTTTTGCTACTAACAATAAAATTTATAGTTGAAGTTCGCACTTTATCGACCTTTCTGACTAATAGCGTCCCTTAACGATAGTCGTGTTTCAATAGAGTTTGATTTTTCGTAGTTGTCTGTACTGAAAATCGTCATCATTTAATTGCAATACGATAATTACTCATATGCGTTTATAATTATGGCTCATGAATATATTATGAGAAGTATTGTCATGCGAATTAAATTTGAATATTAGGTATAATTATAATAAAAGTCAGTCACTCAGTTGCGATTTTGGATCTTTCCGATGGATTCGAAAGGTGGCCATAGGATCTCTTGTGCTATACAAGATAGGCTCGTCGTGTTTGGGACCGTTTTACTTGTTTTAGGTAGTACTCTAGGTACTGCTACATGATATCCAAGATCTTAAAATCTTATATTTAAAAAGTTTTCTATAAAATAAATTATTTATGATGTTGTTGTTACTAGGACCTTTTGTTAAACTATTAATACATTTTGTTTGTGCAATACGGCATACCCTATCTATGCAAATTTTTAACTTTGATAAGGACCCAAGTCAAATAGGTAAGTAAAAACAAACTATAGTTGTACTCCGCTAACAAAGAAAATCCCTCTCAGATTGTAAGCGTAGCTTCTACTTTCAAATAGCGAAGTATATTAGGTTAGTTTAGATTTGTTTTCTGGGGCAATAGGAACCACAAAACCCATTTTTTTCTTTTGTGAGAGGAATCCACCTACAACCTTTCTCCGTAAAATAGGAACAAGGATTTACATATTTATGTACCTTTCAGGGACCAGCGGATTGGTTACGCGTATTAGATTTGTTCACTGAAACAAATTTTTGTAACTTTCTTTGTTATTAGATGAGTTCCGTGATCCTTGATTTCGTAAAAGATTTTTTTGCTACTGCCTTAGAGGGAAACATGTAGATATTATGAAGATAAAAACACACTATGATACTGGTCTTTGAATTAGGTCACTAGGTATTGTATGTAAAAACAACAGGTTAAAAGAAAAAAACAAACTTCTAAAATCGCTTAGTACGTCAGATACCTCGTACACACAACAAATAATAGATTTTTTCAGGACACATTTTGCTAAAAGTGTTAAGTACTATTCTTATCTACTGCACAGCTGTTGCCTATCAAGTTTCTATAAATATCATATTAAAATAAAAAAAAAAAAAACAAATCTGATGAGGTATCTATGTTAATTTTATTTCTATTTACGAGCATAGAATAAATACAAATGTATCGTTTCAAATATATTTTAATACTCTGTTTCTCTGTTCCAAATAAATGTGATAATGGAAGTGTTACATAAAAGTTAAAACCATTTACCGTCCCCATATAATGTTTTGGATTAATCCTAAATCTATATTACGCCTCACTGTGTTCCCAGAATTTGTGGCTCATGGATTGTGGTCAATTTATCACGGACGTTTTCGTCCAAAGGTTGGGTCAAATTCCTAACATTTTACAAAATGTTACACGATTGATGACCATCGAGATGATTATATGTGAAGTTTATCTTTATAAAGTTTTAGTTTTAATAAGACCAATAGCAGAATCATTTTTATTATATAGAGTATCTGTTCTGTGAGTTTAAAAACTGTTTGATCATATATTTTAATTATGTAATTTTCCTATTTGCACGTAAAGGTCTTAAATTGGATATGGCGGGAAGATACGGAAGCCTATGTGTGTAACGTATCGCATCACCTCGCACAACCCCGTTTTGACGCTGAAAAAGACCGGTTTCGATGAAGTTCGTTTATATCATCCTATATTATTAATATAATATTATATTAGCTTTTTACAAAAATATCGCACAAGCAGATTGTCTAAAAGAAATCGTTGAAGTTCTGAATTTAATTCTGAAATCGTTTATAGAACAAAAACCCAATGTCAATGACTCTTTTGGTTCGAGATACAAGATGATTGTCAGATGAGTTGGTAGTTTGCAAAGCTTCTTGTAAATGTATTAATTTAACTTGTAAACTTAAGCTAAAACAAAAACATGGTCGGCGCATTTCCAGATATTTATACGTGACGGTAATCAATTACCATTAGGTAGATACGGCTCAATATTTAACTTATATAATATTACCTATCTTTAAAAAAAATATACAAATGTAATATGTTTTACAAACGAGTATCTCTTATTGAAAGATAATAAGTACTTTATTTTTTTCACACAAAATTAAGTACAATAGTAAATCTTTGACTCGCAGGTTATGATCAAAATGTTTTATTTTTTTACCACTTAATTGAGGTCTAAAATTTAACTCAATTTTAAGGTAGTCTTATCGCAGCAAACCAGATGAAATTGAGAGCACAATGAAACTGTCGAACGATTTTTCTTTTCAAATTTTATTACTTGAGAGTTTTATACAAAAACTTTTGTAAAATTATGCCTGAGCGATAAAGATAAACTGTGTCTTCATAAAGTATATTATATTAATTGGATTGATCTCCATGGAATAAGCTGAGTAAAAACACTGAGGCAAGCGAGGTAATCTCGGTGTCATGTATAAACAAGTAATATTAAAATTTATTTTAATTAGTAGTAGGTGTGTTTTTTGCTAGCTATGTCTAGAGCTTATTTAGACTGTGACTTGCTTTAGTTGAAATCGAAAATAATTGTCCAACGACTAACCATCACGCAGTAGTGGAAAAAAGGTACCTGTTTCTATAAAATAATATTGCCATGACGCAAAAAAAGCTCTTTCAAATTCTATGAAAGGATGCCGTAACATAACACGCAAACAAAAAAAGTTGGTTTGTACTTTTCTCAGCAATTCATTATCATGACCCGTTTAACCGTACCTTTCTCCTCTCTTAGCTACTTATGAATAATTTAAAGTATCAGTAAAAACAAATTGAATAGAGATTGCCTCACTTATTTGGCCTCGCGTTTTACATGGCTTTTGTTTAAGCGTCGAGAGGGAAAAAACTGGGCTTCGTATCGCCTTTGTGTAGTCTAAAACATTCAGGTCGACTGTTTGACACGAGTGTATTGTACAGTTTAATTAAAAAATTACGTTTTATTAACTACAAAGCAGAATCGTGATTGGGTAAAGTCAACTGGCGCTTGAATTGCAAATGCGTTAAGTTTGAAGGTACACATTTACGGAGTGAAATTTTGAAATGGGAAAGTATAAGTGATGTTATAAAAAATTTTTTTCGAATTTTAGTAAATGCTTTCTGAGGCCCGGTATAAGTAAGTATTAGGGGTGTGCGAATAATTTGAACGTACGAATTGAATTTATATTTTTTACATAACCTGACATCTAGCCCATTCAAGATATTTTCTACAAAATACAATCTTGTTCTATTTCCGATGCATCGTCGTAGTCAAATTCGATACTATTCGAAATTTCGAATTATTCGAATCTTTTCGAATTATTATAAATTTTTCGAATATTCGTCGATTCGATTCGAACGATATTCGCACACCCCTGGTAAGTATTAAAAAATAAAGGTATATTTCCTTCATGAAAATTTAGTAAAATCTCTGTCTAGAGTATTTTCCACGAGTTTCTTAACCACGCAGGCAACTGTATAAATGAGTTGCTTGTGTGGGAGGAAAAGTTTGTTTACCGTGGAAAAATTCCAAACGTTCAAAAATAGCGTATATTACTCCCAAGTGCCTACCTATATCGACTGGGCAGTAGAGAACACGTGTTAAAAGAAAATACATACAGACACTTCATTTGTAAAGATGATATCTATAATAAGTCAGATGTTGTTGATTACACGGAAGTGCATATATTGGAACGAAGTTCCTTATCGCGCGTTATCGAAAGGGGGCTAGATGGAAAAAATTCTTACGAAAAGTTGTCACGACACTTTTTTGTTTTAGATGATTATCGCTAGATGACGCTGTGATCAAAATCTTTTAAAACACGTTCCTTATTTGTTTTAGATGATTATCGCTAGGTGGCGCTGTGATCAAAATCTTTTAAAACACGTTCCTTATCGCGCGTTACGTTAGGGAAAAAAAATAAGATATCTTTTAATCGAAAGGAACTTTGTTCTATTCGGTGTCCCATGACACCTCTCAAGTTTTTTTTTTATTAATTTATGTTTATTAATGTCCAAAAATGTGTACAAAGGCACCCCGTTTTGAGTAGGATAAAGATTTTGTAACTATGCGATTTGGTAAAAATTAAAATGTAGTCTCAATAACATAAAATGGAATGTTATATTATTATGTTCGTAACCACCGAAATAAATAAAATATTGTCGACGTTATAACTTCAAAAACATACGGATATATCGAAAATCGTTTGGAGATATTAATAGAGACTCATCAAGTACGACACAGTTCGAAATATCTTCGGAAATTCTGATACAAAAAATTGAATGGCTTTTACAAAGGTTTTTCCCGGAAAATATAAATGCAATAAGAGCTTTGTATTACGTACGGACGTGCTCTGTCGATAAACAATCTCTTTAAAAAAATACCTACTGTAATCTAATCTGTTTGTTTTCTTTTGTATAATTTCCATTCTTTACTCCGGAGTGACATTAGAAGGAATGTACGGAATTTCGCTAGATTAAAACTCATCGTAGCTGAAAATTAAAACTAACTTTTTTTAGACTATTCAAAGTATTTTTACGAATCTATTCGTGTAATAGCAATAACTTCATAGAAAATAATTAGCATTTTGAAATACGTAGGAAAATGGCGAAAAACTTTATTTGTAGAACCTAGACGTTTCAAACTATTTCTATTATATAATATTACTAGCTGCCCCACGCAACTTCGTCTGCGCCAATCTCAATTAAATGTAAACTATTCGATTTTTTCTCGCTGTAAATACCATTCTTGAACTTCATCGAGAATTAAAAAAAAAACAATTTCTAAAATAAATATAGCCTAAGTTACTCCTTATAACATAAACTATCAGCCATTGATAGTCAGCCCGTCTGAACGGTCTAGCCATTCCAGAGATTAGCCAGAACAAACAGACAGTGGCCACCTACCCGCTCCATCATCAGACCTTGACATTCATCCTCTACGCAAAGATCTCATCAGGACGCTTCATTAGAGCCTGAACACGATGAGGTTATCTTGCTTAATGACGGAGTTCCCATAGCCACCTTCCAGCTCCATCATCAGACCTTGACATTCATCCTCTACGCAAAGAACTCATCAAGACGCTTCATTAGAGCCTAAACAAGATGAGGTTATCTTGCTTAATGACGGAGTTCCCATAGCCACCTTCCAGCTCCATCATCAGACTTTGACATTCATCCTCTACACAAAGATCTCATCAGGACGCTTCATTAGAGCCTAAACACGATGAGGTTATCTTGCTTATTGACGGAGTTCCCATAGCCACCTTCCAGCTCCATCATCAGACCTTGACCAAACTGTAAATCTAAACCATTCTCGAATCTCCACAAACACACACAAAAAATTTCATCAAAATTGGTTCAGTCGTTTAGGAGGAGTTCAGTCACATACACACGCACACAAGAAATATATATACTAAGATATAAATTATTAATATTTGAATGTTTAAAATATCAGAACGAAAACTAAAAACTTTAGTATTGTGCCTGTTGATGATGAAAGTGTTATGTAGTATTTGCTCTGATATACTTCATGACAGTATCTACCTACAGCAAAATTGGAACGCCAAATTGGATTCATTGGCATTGCACTCTGCTTTCAGCAAAGAGACAAGAATCTAATTTAACTGCATAGCTCAGGTGTTCCTATATTAATGGGACAGATGTGTTCAGAATAATGTGTTTGATGTTCAGACATCAATTAATTAGAGTTGATAATATAAATTGCACATATAAAATGTAATCGTGTTTTAACCATTACAATTTTATAAAGTAAAATGTTTTAGTTAGTACTTTATCCGAATTTCGTCTTTTAAGAATATCTCAAATTTTTATTTTATCACATTTATTTCAGTCTATCAAAGAAAGAAAGAAATATCGAAACTGGTTCATTCAAAAATCAAACAATTAAATTTGATAGCTTTAACTTAATATTTAACTCAAAAAGCAATTGACAGTTCTAATGAAATTTAAAATGGACATTTTATATGAAAGCATAGGTTTATTTTTGCATAATTGATCAATGTTTTATATCATAAATACCTCTTCCGTTCTCGGAAGTGAACAATTACAAGTAGTAGTTGTTACACGTGAGGGAACATCATTTACTGATAATATCATTAAGGATGATTTGATATTGTGACTTGAGGAAGACTTAATTATTTATTATTAATATTCAAAACTATATCACCAATAACTCAATTATTTATCACTTGATCATTCCTTCACGTTGCATGATAATAATTTCGCAATCGTAAGTGAAACTAAACTAAAATAATTTTAAACTAAAGTAATAACTCATAACAAGGTTAAATCTTTCGCTTTCATTACAATCATAATAACGAGCAAATTATATTTTCTATTGTCAATGATATTTCCATTTTGATAAGAAACATTTCAGATTTTATAAAATTATACTACTGATTCCCATTTGTTAACCTAAATTATCGTTGGAACTAAATTAAAATTTGTAAAAATAAATTATTGTATTCAACTAAAAAGGAAATTGGCTCTTCCGGAAACTCAAAAAAATTCAGATCTGATCAAAGAGGTACCGAAAGAGGTAATTGTCAAGGTCATATTATGTTTTTTTAGAGAGAGGAAGTCATTATTTTTTATTTGATTCTTAAATGTATTATAAGTAAAACTGTTTAGAATAGTTTCAATAGCCTACATTGGCGATGGTTACGCACGAACAATCTCCAAAAGAATATGTTCCGTACCTTTCAGAGACAAGTTCAAGCCTCTATTTTTCGGCGCAAAACGATACTGGCAATATTTGGTAACTATAATATATATATATCATGTATATAATATACAATTATATTTTCCTGAAGAAATTACTGTTTAATTTAATTTAATAATTTTTAACTGAAAGTGTTGTGACAAGTTAACAACATGAATATAGATGTACTTTCAGAATGTAGTAAGGAATTTAAGAACTCATTTATTTCTTGTATCCATTATCTTGTACATACTTCTTACCTATACCTAGATTCTTTGTGGAAAGTAAGTAGCAATAAAGAAGGATTAGGTAATACTCATGATTATTTTATGAGGAGTTCCGAAACTAAGAGTGTTAGAGGCTGTAAGCACATACTCTTAAAGATTAGGAATATAACAAGGGCTCCTATGCTAGGTTAGCGAGTAATTACGGATTAATTACTAAACGAAGGCTCAATTAACATTTCAAAGGAATCGTTTCGTGTATAAGATGAGACGTGGCACCATCATAACATGTTGAACGAAGTTTTTTTTTTTATTGCCATGTAGGCAGACGAGCCAACGGCCCACTTGATCGTAAGTGGTTACCGTCGCTCATGAACCACTGTAATGTTAGGGGACATTGAGGGTTCGCTACCTATGACCTAACTTTAAGCCTCGTTTGAAGAAGGACAAGTTAGTTCAGGGAATCAACCTAGTATATGTATGAGCAGTATTAATCATCCATTGATGTGTGATTAAAATTACAAAACCAATAGAAATTGTTTTTAATAATGAAATTCAAAGGGGTGTCGATGGAAATTTCATTGCACTATGTAATTCGTAAAATACCTCTATTGTAAGCACATTTACTTTAGAAAAGATTTAAACAAAAAATAGTAAATTATGACTAAAATTACGTATCATTCTATTTAATCAACTTTATAAAATAAAGTACGGAATTCAAATTGGATCGATAGCTTCGAAGATTATCTGGGGTTATGGTTATAAATGTAAGTTGCGGTCAACGTAACAACTCAAAAAGTTTAAAGTGATATTTCTTGAAGAATAAAAATCGTTATTGTTAGTTGTTGTTGGATATTTCAAGAAGTCACTTGCTTTTGAAACACCTTGTTGATAAACAGACCACAATATAATAAATTAGAAGATAAGATTTAGAAACCATATTTAGTAAAGATATGAATTATAATATTATTATGTCATGCTTTTACTTTTGTTTGAAGTCTAAATTATAATCACCTTACTACGTAAGAATTAAACGGAAATTATTTACTATACTAAATTTCTTTCACGCTTAGTTGATTCGAGTGCACTAATTGTTTGTTATGTGTTTGATATGCTTCGTAATAATACTCCAAGTTATATCTTAAGTTCAAAAAATACTGTGTTTTATATCGTCTTTATTAGCTAACTTCCTGTTAATTCGCGTTTATACGACAAAATGAAATGTGGCCGTAGTTCATTAAAGGGTGAACTCGAGTGTCTGTCACGCTATTGTCAGTTAATTGGCGAGCATCAAAGGGTTTTGTCAATAAACGCGTTGTGAAGAGCAAGTAAACTACGAAATGTAAATGAGGAAATCGCGTACAAGGGAATACCATTTTTATCGCAAAAACGCGAACTTTACTACGAAAATTTAGCCTGGTATTATTTATTTTGATTTAATTTAGTCTTGACCTATTGAAACTTGACTTAATTCTAAAACTTCCAACCTAGTTCAGCAAAATGGCATAAGTTTTGGTAAGACATTGATTCCGTGAGCTTAAACTTTACAAAGCAACTGCTGAGTGAGGCTCAAAGTTTGATTTTAACTACTCAGTTCACAGTTTGAACAAAGCATAAAACTTGGAGATCAAATTTCCAACAAATTCAGGAAAACTCTTTGTTTATGCAAATAAAGTAAATTACATTCAATTATTGCAAACATGTAGAAGTAAAGTAAAAATAATAATTTAGCAATGAAATTGATAATTAATTAATATATGTATGGAATTCAATAATACAAATAATAACAGTATAATTTTATCTAAACCCAAATTTTTCCAATTACTCAGAACTGTTTACTGACTTCAACAACTTTAACAAAAAGTTCATACAGTCGATCAACGTTTTTTGTTAGGGAGCAGTTACATCTGTGTATCCAAACTTATTTGAAATGAAATAAATAATTCAATTTTAGGTTTGAAAAGACTCATCATAAAAATCGAGTCCTTCTTCATCAAGTAATATAAAATGTATACGAACATTGGGCATAAAACATACGAAAATCAATGGTATGAGGACTGAATACCTCCACAACGTAGTGATCTTACGTCAACGTAGCGTATTTTTAGTGTGATAGCCCCTTAAAAAACGTCTTAAAAACGTAGCAATAACTTTAAGAGGCCGTTTTTGCATGCCGCAAAATAAATGACGACCGCGAAGATATGCCCTTTGTCATCATGACGTGAATTACGAGAGTAATGATCGAGCTACGTTCCTGTTTGATACAAACTGCTTTGTTTGAGGTAAAACATAAGGTATATTCAGTAATGAATACGAAGGTAACCGAAATACGTAAATTGATTGTTTTCCTAATTACATTCGGTTTGTGGTTTTGTATATGTTTCACATTGTTAATTGTTAATGATGTTCAACACAATGTGTTATTTTCTTTTGAATTATTTGACGCGGATGTTGATGGCTATATACTTTTAATCTTTTGCAGTATTGGCTTTATAAGTGTTATATAAACCTCGAAGATATTTATCATTGTAGAGTAAAAAAAACATTTCTATAATATAATCATCAACAGTCTGATCTAGTATTAAAAGAAGTAGAAAATAAGGCAAAGCGATACAAGATATTATTATCGAAAGAACACATTTACATAATTTTATTACTAGTATACTCACATGAAAAAAGTGTCGAGAACACTCGATTTTCATTTACTTTTGTATTCCAAAGGCAAACTAATATTTTTCCTTTTTGAGACCTTTAAAACTTTATTAGAAGCTGTAGGTTAGAACAAATAGCAGCTGTTATACAATTCGTGAGTCAACTCTTTTGAAAACATAAAAAGTAATGTTGTGCGTCGAACAAGTCTATTAATTAGGTCGTTCATTTTGTCGGTCGTGTTTTTACTGAACTGTACAAAAGCCGTGTCAAATCGGCTCTTTTCCGGTCTGAAACCGTTGAACCAAGGTCTCAATGGGCGATAGATTTACTTACGATCCATTCAAGAACATAAACATTCTAGAACATTCGAACTTTTTAAGCAAGGTCACACTTTTACTACTTCGTAGTAGGTTTGATTTGTTTTTCATTTCGTGGTACGAAAACTTTCATTGGAATTTTTTTGTTTCTTTTTTCTCGTGAAAATGTCGAATTTAAGTAGAGACTTTTTGACACAGATTTTTTTATTTTAGAAGAAAGAGGTAATTCCTAACTCTGTTAATATGCAATCGTAGGCAAACTTCAGAAATAATAAATTATTTATTTTTGTCAAATATAAAAACTTATCAAAGTAAGGTCTCAAGAGAGATAGTCGTCGTAGTTTATAAATATTTGTTCCAGTATAATTAACGCCAAAAATAAACAGATAAAAATAAATAATTTGGTAATTACAAGATATTTCAGTTGATCACCGTGTTCTTATCTGAATATCTTGCATGCTTCGCGGCTATTAGACATGGTTGTGTTACCAATCGTAACGTATCACTGAATGAACCAATGATTACGTTTTTTTATGTTTTTTTATTTTGTTGACTTTCATTCTGCAGTGCAGATTTTGTTATATTTTATGAATTATCATATTCGTATTGCTTACATTTGAAAACAACTTACTTTTTTTTGATTATTAATACAGCTAATTAATACGCAAATAAAAATATATTAAGAAAATTTTACTCTGATTCCCAGGTAAACATCGAATATTGAAGTAACTTATACCTGGCGTGTTCTACATAGAGTTAATTAAACAAAACAATGGGTAATACTGAATTTCACATTGTTATAAATACTGGTACAAATTGTAAAGTTTATGTTTTCGTTTTCTTATCTTGTCGATATAATATGATACTGTTTATTTGTTGTACCTATAGAGAAATAAAGTTGAAATGTTTTCTTTGTGATCACTGTTTTCTGGAAATTTGATCCGAAAACAATGTTAATAAATATGAGTTTACATACTTATTCAGACACTCGCGGTTTTCTATTAACAGGGGTGACGGCTTCAGATTATCGAGTATGTGGAATCCAGTGCTAAACACAACAGTCACTAAGGGTTCATGCTCAGAGAGTCTTGTAGATACAGTGAGTGTGGTGTGTCGTGATGTGAGTTCGAGTTCCAGTGGTACTACCCAAAAGCGAACGAGAAAGAGGGTAGACAGATTTGTTTGCTCTTAAATCGACCCGCAGTATCCAGTCTTCTCGTGATCATGACGTTTGCAACAACGTTGAAATATCGAGACAACTCAATTAATTAAATATCGTGGTAAGACGTGGTAACATCAATTGGTGGTAATTATTAAAGTTATTACCACAAATTAATGTTTTACATTCCTTATTATTTTGTACATCAACTTAACTAAACCTACTATTATAATATTGTATGAAAACTTATAGTATCATCGCTGTGGTTTCTACGGTCGCTGGAAACTATTAAACTTAAGATGACCGTGGGTTCCACTAATACTTTTTAATTACTTTGGGAACGATAATCTCAATGTAAGTTTTATTATTATTTCCTTAGTTGTTATTTTAATATCTATCAGGTTTTAATTTAGGCATCATTACAGGGAATTTGTCTTATTATTGAAACTTCTAAATTAGGATTGATTGATGGTTTATTTGTAGGTATGTAACACATAATCCGACAAGTGAACGTTACCATATTGCCATATACAGGGTGGATCTGTAACTTTGGACCATCTTACGTAGGTTAAACGACCTGTCGATGTAAAATTTCGACCCATTTTTATTTTTGGAATCGGTTAAACTTTTTTTCTGACATTGTATGGGGTGTGTACAACGCTGCGGACTTCCATATGACATTGAAAAAAAAAGTTTAACCGATTCCAAAATAAAAAGTGGTACTAAGTTTTATTTCGACAGGTCATTCACCCCACGTCAGATTGTCCAAAGTTACAGATCCACCCTGTATATATAGACTTCAGTAACATTATAAAGAACTATAATATTATATACGAACTTAAAACTCGACGAGACTTTGTCTAGAGATAGACAGTTTTTCTAGTGAAACTTAGTAACCGAATATAATCAGATCGAAATGTACCTATTTTTAGCTACTTCGTGGAACAAGGGTTTTTATACAAGATCTGTGGATAAGAGTCTGAGGACGATGTATGTACTTCGTTACAATCCTTGAGTTTGTTGAGTACTAAAAACAATTGTTTTCAGTTACAATCCAAACCAGTGTTTCGTGTATTTTGTTTCCGAAAGATAAGTAATTCGAGAAAATTAGATACCTACTGTAAATATTAATTTACAAGCAGTGAACGCTTTTACATAATTAATTCGTATTCTCATTAATTAATTTAAGAGAGATTTAATTTTATACAGCGCATTATCGAATTATATTTTAATTCTCTAGTCGAAGTAGGTACTTTTTTACTGAATGAAAATGTTTGTAGTACTGTACTGTACTGTACTGTACCAACCCATTACTGCCCACTGCTGAGCTCAGGTCTCCACAGAAGAGGGATTAGGCATAGTCCACCACGCTTGCCCAGTGCGGATTGGGGACTTCACATATTTTCAAAGGATTTTTAAAACCCTTTTCCGATATGCAGGTTTCCTCAAAATGTTTTCCTTCACCGTTTTTAGCCAGTGGTGTGATGTTTGTAGTAATGATTAGATAATAATATGGCATTGGTTATAATAGTATGCTATTGTCTAGCAGTAAAGTTGTTTCCAGTTAGCTTTAATAATATAAAGAGTATATTGAAGCCTTTATTATGAAGACAGCATAAGAGACCCATATTTTGAATAGAGCCACCTTGTACCAGATACGAAACGTAGGAACGAAACAAGGCTTGTCGAATCTATTTCTATATTTTATAGTACTCGATTGATCTTAATTCGCATATAATCTGGCCAAATCTTGTTCGAATGTACGAAATTAATTTGGAAAGCGAATTGATGTTTGAAAATTATTTCAACGCTTAAATAAGATTATACATCGAAAATCGCTAAATCTAAATAGATTTTGTAACTACTGGAGGTGTTGATATTATGTATAAGTTAGTAATTATTTTGATTGTCTTCGAACATCCCTTTTGTTTTATTTTATTCTTAGTCATTTGCAACGATTATCTTTTACGGATATGCCCAAATACGTGCCATCTCTTTTCGTTTCTAAATATTATGAATGTTATTTTAATGTTCACTTGCTGTTTTGCGAATCTGTTCATTATTTTCAGAGTACCTCCTTACTTAATTAATATAATTTTAAGTTATTTTTGTAATCAGTCATAATCAGTGTTTGTAGATGTAGGTGTAGACAGATAATCTACAGTCATTGATCATGGTTATGATGAAGGTTAAGTATTCCAAATCAAGGTTTAAAAACAATGATAATTAGTATTGTATCCGGCACGCAAGTAGGTATTTAACATTTTTAATAATAGCTTCCTCCATTCTACGAATAAATGTAAATAGAAAGAAGAGTACTGTACCTTCTGTTTACCGGTTAATTTCTTAGAAAAACAGTGTTCTGTTTACGTCAAAACAAAACGTACAAAATAAGTTTTTTTAACTTACATCAGGTCTAAGATCTTATTTTTAACGGTCTGTGATTTCCGGTGTGGTCGGGAGTTTGATTTCCGGCGAAAATCAGTATCTTTACAACAAAATATTGAAGGTATTTCGATTTCCTCAGTGTTTTTCTACCGCTTTTCTTTGAGAATTTCAGAAAAGTTATTGTAGAGGTACATAAGTAACATAATTTCGCCAGGTTTATTTATGTAAAAAAATGTGACATGAAAAAATACATAGCTTAATTGTTCTGTATCGATCTTCATTATCGAATTTCAAAATATCGGTTCCCAGCCGTCTGGATTTTTCCATTATTTTAAGCTACTGAAAAAATTTGGCCTTAGTGAACCGATTTGGTAGATTTTTCGACATCAAAAATATCACCACTTTTTATGTTATGCTTAAGTAATTTATTTTTTGTGAATAGATTTAAATTGTATAATAATGTCATTTCGATAATTCTTTTTTGTCTGAAAGACGGCGCTCCTGATGTAACCTTATGTAATTGTAATAAATATATATGAGGTTGTTAGAAGATAAAAACTGAAATATCCTCAGTTATAAGTATAATAAGTAGAAAAATTATATTATTAAGGATAAATAGCTAAAGGTATATTACAAGCTTTTAATATTTGTCCATATTTTAACGGTGACTTAGAAATAACGAAGAAATATGACATAAATTAGGGATTCAAGAGTAGGTACGTTTGTTACATATTATTGTGTACAATTTCATAGCTGTAGTAAATGTTGGGATAGTTCTTAGTTTTATGATACGATGTCAGCCGAATACTTAGTATTTAGTATTTTATTTAATTCTGTGTTCACGAATCAGCGGACGTGTACTTTTATTGTTTATTATGTAACTAGTTGACCCGCGCATCTTCATCTGCGTCACAGGAGGATTCAATATAGATAGATTTCTCGGTAATTGGACTATCCAACACTGAAATAATTTTCAAATCAGACCAGTGGTTCCTGAGATTAGGTTTTTATAAGCCTCTGTAACCTTAAGGATTTCTAATTAACCTAACCACCGACTAGCATAACTTTTAAGTCTCGATATGGGCAAAATAAATAATAAAATACATTTGAATTTCATTTTCTCATTACATTATTATTATTGAAGTGTAATTCCTCGCCTATAATGTAAATGTAATTTTACCATTCAATCCGTTGAATAATTTCAAATCAGTGAACTTTCAAACAAAATTTATTTATTCATAGAAAAAGTATACATACATGTCTATTTATTACTATCGAATAATTTAAATACAGAATTATTATAATTTCTAGTCTGAATAGTTTAATAGTTTGGTAAATTCCGATCAAGAGATAGATAGGCCTTTGAAGTCCGTTGTCTGTCTATTCCATGCTACTTGTGCAAAGAATCTGGATTTTGAAACAGAAGTGAGATATTTACTAATATTCTATTAACGCTACCAAAATCCATAGTAAATAACTTATCATCTATCGCTACAGAGTTACGCTAGCTTAGTTAGGTATAAGAATTATGCAACAGGCAGTTAAGAATTTGTTTTATTAATAGAAAACTTCAAAAGATGTTTGAAGAACGTCCGTAAAGGTGGTCCGTAGGTAGCGGTCCCGCAATGTCCCCTGACAATGCACAGGCCCAAGACGATCAGGTGGTCTGATAGCTCGTCTGGCAATAAAATACTAAAACAAAATAATAAGTTAATGTTTTCATGACCTCAATTACTTGATAAGAGCAATACAGTTGTTAGATTTTCTTAACTAAGATTTATTACTACACTTTCATAGATTATTAAAACTAATCTTAACTAATTGTGAGTAAGGGTCAGTTGCAAAAATGCTTTGTATTTTCCAAATTCAAAATTTATAGCATGACCTTCATCTTTGTTCTCATTCTTGAGGATTTTTATAAGGATTAAGTAATGCCAATTTTGTTCTATTTGTTTTACAATATCTTACGTGTCAGAACGATAAATATCAAATTAGTCGTTTAGAAGATACGATGTAATAAAAAAGTTCCATTGGAAATCAATAACAGTGATTAGTTGATTTTTATTGTTCTCGAAATATGATGGCTGCGATGGAACAATCGTTCTACTAATCAAAAGAAAGTCAATCAACGCTTATTCTTTTAAGTTCAACGACAATATACATAAAATGGCGGGAAATTTTGTATTATTCAGTAGACTGATTGTGTCTAGACTTATTATTTTTAGCAATTAGTATCAGAGTCATATGACTTAACGACTGTAATTATTATTTTGTGGGCGTTTTATGGCTCCGTGATAATGAACTCTTCAAACCAATGTACTGTAAAACTGTGAATCATTTTATTTTCAACTTTTAATCAAAAATAGGTCGTTGAACATTTTCGCGCGTATTTAGAATTGTTTCATACGTTTTACCTTTAAAATGATTGCTTTTGTTTTAAAAGGACCATTAACCATCAGGTTTGTAATGGTTGTTAAAATAAAATTTGATTTTAAGCATTACACTACGTACTACTTACTACGTAGTCGTTATTGTAAAATTTAAAGACTGTTATAAAACTATTGAAATATTTTTACGCTTATTATAATGTCATAATACAATCGCTAATAATAAACCTTGATCTCAATGTTGACGATAAACTTCGAGTACCCACTGAACTAGAGAACTCGTAACTTCTTACCGTCAAATTGACGTCAATGTTAAGTAATGGATTGTTAAGTTAACCATGAATTAAAACCATCGAGTCGGGAGTTATGGTTAGTAATATTACGGTCTAACTGTGAGAGTTTAGAACGGTTGTAATAAGTAATAGCTTCACTTTAATGTGTGTTACTATGTTTCGATAGGGCTTGAATAGATCTTTAAAGGATTTAAAACTAACAGTATTTTTATTAAGTTGAGGAAATTCGTTGTGGGTGGTAATAGTGAGAAAGTTTAAAACAAAATAGTGTCGGGCGATTTAGTAACTATTGACTTAGCGTATTTTTACCGTATTTTTATCATACCATAACCATTCCTATTGGGGATCAACTCCCGTCCGCGATGTTTCCGGAGCGCTATGACATGTCCCTCTTAAAGCGAGGTTTAAGAAAAGTCCTGTATAGGTAAGTGATAGGTAACGGCCACCTATTACCCTGGTATTGCAAAGGTTCATGAGCGACGGTGACCGCTTACCATCAGGTGGACAGTAAGCTCGTTTATCTATCTTGCAATAAAACAAAATCGATTGAATTACTAAGAAATTTTAGTATTATAGAAACAATTTATTACCTATAATGAACAACAGTAAAACACAAGATAAAGCTGTAACATCATTTTTGCACTTTAAATTGCTAAACAGAAAACTACAAAGTACTTTTACATTGTTTTGAAGCATCATAACGGCTTTGTTTTCACTTCATTTAATCCAAAGTCAAGGAATAAAGCTGTGATATTGCAACAAGATGTACAATAAACTTATTTTATGGCCACGACGTGAAATAAAGTACCAAAATTCAACGAAAATGTGAATTGCACGTGCAAAATGAAAAATACTGGAGTTCTTTTTCATTGCATTTTTAGTACTTATTAGGCGTTTTATTGTGTATGTTTTACAACCACATTCGTTTGAAACAGCAGTTTCACTAATGGAATTTTATAGTATATTTTTGTTTAAAATTGTACTTCTATAATTGTTGGAAAGTTTTAATGGAAATAACAATGTAAATGGTTAAATTATTATAACCAGTGCGAACGTACTTTTTTTCCAAAAAGTATCTAAATATGCTATCGCAATTACTTTAGTCTGGGGGATCACTAAACTTTAAAATCTTACGGTCAAAATACTGCAAAATGCAATTTTTTTTATTGCCACGCAGGCAGACGAGCTAACGGCCCACCTGATCGTAAGCGGTTACCGTCGCTCATGGACCTCTGCATTGCCAGAAGACATTGGGGGGCCGCTACCTACGGCCTACCCTTAAGGACTCTCTTCAAGCCTCGTTTGAAGAAGGACAAGTCAATTGCTTCAATGTATTCGTGTATTCTATCTTTAACTGTATTTCTAGACTAGGGTCATTTGTCGACTTTTTTTGGTGAACCGATATGCATAATTACTATTTCTTCAAAATATTTATGAAACTAGAACGATAAACTTACATGTAAGTTTCTTTCTTACACTTGAAAACAGGCACACCATTTGTCATTATTTTTTGGCTTTAAGTATCATGCAATACCCACACAAAACTGTCGTCTGAATTTTCGTGGGCCGGATTAGGCCTCGGGCCGTAGTTTGGAGACCCCAGCTGTTGACTATGATAACCACCTAGGTGCAGTTACACCGCTAGTCAAAGCCAAAGTATCATTTAATGAAATAAGTAATTATAACAATAAGAAAGAACGAAAGGTCGACTATTGTTTTTCCTCCTAGTTGTTAATTTATTCTGATTATTATTTAACTTGGAATAATAATTGCCTCCCCTTTTAGTTATGACGAGAAGACATGAAATATGCAAAGAGTGTTTGACCTTGTCTACCCTGCCGTTTAGTTTGACACAGGTCTTCTTAATACCTATCAAAGACAATTATGAATTTTACACAAATTTCAACATCTCTAGATTTAGTTAGATTTAGCTGTCAGATTTTTTGAAATAGGTAATCTACCTATTAGATATTCGGTTCTTTTAACTATGAAAATTGGGGTAATAAGTAACACTTAGAATAATATTATATTTTCAACACATTAGTTGATTAATTGTTAAGTTAGTTGAAAAGTAAAGAAAACTAACAATAATATTTTACTATTGTCTTAGAAGTCAAATGAGGTAACCGCCCACCTGATGTTAAGTGGACACTTATAAATGTTCACAAGACTAGGTCATATTCTGTAGACATACTTATCATGTAATTGTTTTATTGCAATGTTCCAAAAAAAAGATAAAGTTTCGGCGTTAAATTTTGAAACAAGAGCTAAGTTTCCTATTTCTCTATTACGTATTACTTAACACAGTATTACTAGATGTCATATTTGTTCGTGAATTATATAAATTATAAACCCGTTGATTTAATAACGGTACCGCGAAATTATGACAATACAAAATGTTAGCAAGAACTTTAAACGTTCAAGAAGGGTCTATAGCTGCATATTTTAACTCAGATACCTATCCAAACAAAATTAATTTTTGAAGTCGACCAGGCTTCTTCAAAATTGTTTTTTTAAGATACTCTTTCTAAACAAGAAGCCAAGTTTTCTTCGCTACTGGATGTGATTTACGGTCGAAGTTTTGTCTGTGCCCGCTCTGTTTCGATGTCATAACACCCAAGAAAGTCCCATAAACGACTCTAAACATTTCCAAGTATCTGTAACGAGATCAGTAAATTGGAAACATATTATGTGTAGCTGACGCACTAAAGGATTAAAGGTAATAAATAGGATAATCTTAGAAACTACCGGTCTGATTTCAAAAATTCTTTCACTGTTGGAATGTCTATTTATCGAGGAAGGTTATAGGCTATTTTATTTTGAAAAATATTAGGGATCCGTATGAAAATATCGAATTTGTAAGACGAGGTGAAATATCGAAAACCTATTTATGCGTACGCTGCAAAAACTATTTACAATAGAACAAAATGATGTACTACGGGTTTTTAGGTGTTAGTAAGACCTAAAAAAGTAAGTAGGTACAAAAAAGTCCGTGAGAGCATATACCTAACTATCATAGTTTAGTCACAATAACCGCTTTTATGTTTATAAAAATAAAAAAAATTGCCCGAAAAATTAATTTAACGTTACATGAGTATCGTTATATTAACCCTTATCCAAATTAAGTATTATGTTATCAAGAGTACTAATGTAGAAGTAAATTACTTTTTGTTTTATTCCAATCGGACTTTTCGTTGAGAAGTTATGACGAGTATAAAACGCAAAAAAATATACCCAACGCGATCCGCGCAAATAACAACATTGCGAGTACTGTTTGAACCCCTTTGTGACGTAGACGAAGTTGCAAGGGTCATCTTGTTTGTAGATAAAACTACATTAAATAACTTATTAATTTTAAATTTAGTTTATGTGAATAACAATGGTGTTCGCAGCAGTTTGTATAAGCGGTTGAAGATTTGCTGTTAATCTCCAGTTTATTGATTATAATAATTAATGTCTTTGTACACAAACAACCCATGAGAACTTAATTATATTTCCACATGAGCTCATCTCTTAATTACAAGCTTTAAACATCGATAGTTAATTAAGTTACATTTATGGTTTAATATTCGTATACTTCGTACTATATTAACGTTAAATTTTAAAACAGATAATATGCAAGTCCCTGCTTTTGTTTTCATACCTTCTGTATTGTATTCGTTCTAAAACTGACTGAAACTGTGCCTCCTCTTAAGTTATACAATAACAATGTTTAATATATTATTATAATTTAAGTATATTAAATGTTATCTAGCAGCAATTATGTAATAATAGAAGAGTTTAATATTAATAATATTATTATAATTTTTTGATAGTGGATATTAGTGGAATTAAAAAAAGTCTCATTGGGGTATTCTTTGTTCTATTACGGGTAAATATTGCAAATTACACAACATTTGAATTTTGTGTTCATTAGTTTTTTTCATGAGAATATTTCACATTATTAGATTCTGATTTCCGACCTATGGTCTCTAAGCAGAAAATCCAGAGACCTCCTACCTACCTGCAGGATTTCCAGCTAGAAGGAGGGGTGAATGTCGTGTAACACCTTCTTTATTAATTATTCTTTGTAACTTTTATCTATTAATGTCATTCCATGTCATTCACTATATTGAATTGAAATAAATTGATACATTTAAAGACAAAACCAATTATAGAAATTTGGTTTAATTTCATTGAAATTGTACAATATAGTGAATGACATGGAATGACATTAATAGATAAAAGTTATAAAAATTTGTGGTAACAATACATTATCCAGTGATGATAATATTAAAAGTTGATGAACGCATTCAATTTCAGTTTATTTGCCTAAAATAAGCCCTTATAAGCCTGTCGACCACATCATTAACAACAATTTCGATACTTAATACTTTAATCATGAATATGAGTAAAAGCCCATGTTAATTTTGTAGCGAAATCAGCGCTCTATTAATAATTTATTCAGGAAGGTTTATTTGTATTTGCTTTTCGTAGGAAAACGTTGAAAGGTCAATCGTTTCGATTCATTTCGTGATGTTCTGAACTAAGGATATAATTTGTTTTCCGTAAAAGTGTAAACATTATCATGATCTTCAGAAAAAACTTAAGAAAACAAAGTAAATAGAATATATAGTTGTCTAAAAAGTGTTTATTTTATCATAATACCTATTATTTTCCAGACAAAGTTATAAAGCGTTTATGTTCATTTTTACTTTTTCGTTAAGAAAATTCGAATCTCCATCGTAATGGATAGCTAATGGCTTCATTTCACTTTGAATAAGAGCGAAGGCAACGACTTAGCATCAGTTGGATGACAATTTATTTTAACCACGTTAAATATGTCACAAAATGTTAACTAAAAAAATATCCATCTTCTTATAAAGCATTAGTTAAATATACTTTTAGTTAATTATTTTTATAACAGTTGATGAGGTACCTATTTTAAAACTGAAACCGTGATAATACATAAAATACCTAAACAATGATTTGCTAATAAATGTGGTATTTTTAAGTGGGAAAGTAAAGCTCATTCTATAACCACACTTCATTAATATTATAATTGAAATTAATGGAAATGTCCACGTCCGTCTCTTCACTAATTAATGAATAGCTAGTTATTAAAGCTGTACAGAGACCATCTGGTTCATTTATATTGGTACTTTGAGGAAATATCTTTCATGATTGCATCAAAGACCTCAAACAGAACTTCGTCTTTTAGAACTATGTTACATCTTATAAGTGGCTTTTGGTTCATTAAAATTGTCTAGTAATGGTTTTATTTTTAGATCCAAGTGAATAACACATTTACTGGTAATATGTCACAATTGCTCATGGTTTTATTCCGGCATAATGTAGCATTATTTACAAACAGGAGCAGGAAATCACATTTCAAGTGTTTTTTTATTATCATTTGTATGATCTGTAGTCCATTCATCTCGTCTTGATGATACACGTTTTGATGTTGCGGATGTATTAATAATACGAAAGCTAAGGAAATGCTTAATTGATGAATAATAAAATATACGTGTTTACGAAAGAGAGATCGATTCGGCAAAATATATGACTTAAAGTTTTGTACTAGTAGTAGTATATAGCAGAATAACGAATATAAGTTGGTAGGGAATAGATAGGTATAGTACTTTTTTCATAAAAACTGTTCAGATGAAACGTGACTGATCGCTCAACAAATAACAATTCTAGATTTGAAATCGGAGCTGGCACGTTCCAAGATTTCATTTTCAATATCACAACGTCGATATTTATTGTTCCAATTCGTCATTACTTCTCATTAATATAAAAATATTTTTATTGCTAAGTAATAATAACTTGATTTCGAGTAGGTCTTCAAAATTAGAAAACTACTTACAATTGAATAGTAACTATAGCCATTAGACACCTTATAATTTTAAACTAAAAAATACTTCTACTCATTTAACCTCACAGATTTAGATATTCTCTTGTTCTTTTTGTGACCTTATAAAAATGTAGTCTCATTATTTTTTGTGACATAAACATCAATAATCCGCGAACCAGTTTTTAAAATCAGCTATTCATATTACATTTACGGCATCGAGGACATTTTTCTAAAGTGGTGCCTGCGAATAATATAAGGCTGTGTTCGTTCAAGCGTATTGACAATGACAATGTAATGGGTATCCACTTATTGTCTTGATGGCAACACATAAAATTGTGAGTGATGCGGGTCGAAGACAATAAAGGTATGTTGACCAAATGTTAAAGGAGAAAAGGAAAGGTAAAACGGACGTAACAATAAACACATTCTCGATCGTAATATGAGCTATGGCTTTCAGCGTTGCGGGAACAAAGGGTATATTTATGGCGCGGTGTTCTGTGACTTACGGGGACGATCACTGACCAATGATATTAAAGTTTACTTAAATGAAAACCATTTATTTAGGCTGAAAACTATGTAAATTCTTATTGAAAAGATTCCACTATTGCAATTATGATGCAAAATTAATTTAATTAATTAATTTTTCAAATGGTTTACTAAAAAATAAAAATATTTTTAGAACCTTCGAAGTTCTCTTTGTTTTAATGTTTACTTAACACTGTTGTAGAACAAACAAGAGGGTCAAATTAATGACTGTTTTTTATGGAAAATAGAAAAGTTTTAATTCATAATCTTTTCTGGGCAAAGTTAAAAAGTTTAACTTCCTGTTGTCGAACGTGTAGCGAGGTCAACGATAAAGGGACTGGAGTCCAGTGTTTCAAGATTTATGTATGAATGTTTCATACTTATTACAAATGTTTATACTTTTAATTTAAAACGTGTAATGTGCTTTCTTTTTTGTATTTTTTTTACAAATACCGTTATGGGTACCTACCATATGAAATGAAATGAAATGAAATACTTTATTTTCAACATTGATGACGTACCTTGGTAGGTTCTTGTTGACGTCAAAAGTTACAAGCTACCACCAGTTCGGACACAAAAAATAATAATTGTAGCAACCGTCCTGAGAAGAACTGGCAAGAAACTCAGCGGGCATGTCTTTTTTGTATAATAAGCATTTTTTTTTTTAAATATTTGTACAGTTTTGTAAATTTACATTAAATATAAAATAAATAAAAAAATCGATAATGTTAATGAAATGACCTTGGCGAGCAACTCATTCCCACTTTGTGCAATCGTCCAGGTAATCATAGACCTTATAGTAGGCTTTCTTGCACAGACGTTCTTTAATAGTTTTCTTAAACCTATGTATAGGTAGGTTTTGATCATCTTGTGGGATTTTGTTGTACAAGCATACCTACAGACAAACACCTGAAGGAATTTCTTATTTTATGCAATCGACTCATCGGTAAATCAGATATTCTTAAACCTAGCATAACTTCGTATACCTAATCGGCAATTATACAAACAAAGACACTTATAGACACGAGTCCTTAAGCCGTAGGCCGTCGGTAGCGGCCCCGCAGTATCCTCTAACATTGCAGAGGTCCATGTGCGATGGTAACAGCTTGCGATCAGGTGGCCTGTTAACTCGTCTGGATACAAAGCAATAAAAAATAACAGTGTTTCATTCTTCGCAGATTCCCAACAAAATTAGCAGGTACGCATTATTGAATGTATTATATTATTATTCCTTTATTTTGATACATGGCGTGGAAGTTTATACGGGATTTTGGGCTTATATAAAGTACCTACACTGACGCCCTTAAAACATTGTAGTCTTTAAAGTAGGCTATTCATGAATAAAATATCTTTCGTTCTTCAACGAATGACAGACATTCCAAATGACATGGGTTCTTTGAAGTCCTCTTAATTATAATATTATTTATGATGTTGTTCACTAGAATTACGATAGTAATAATATGATTTTGATTCAAACACAATATTAGATATTATGAGAAATTCAAGAAACAGTTTAATATTTGAATGATGAATTTTTGAAGAATGTATCTCTAGTGGCAATTAAGAATATCATCATCATCATCATCATCATCATCAGCCTGTAGACGTCCACTGCTGGACATAGGCCTCGCCACATCGACCGGTCCTGCGCTGTCCGCATCCAGCCACTTCCCGCGGTCCTGACCAGGTCATCGGTCCACCTTGTGAATATAATTAGTACCAATTAAATAAAATGCTAATATATTTCCAAGTTTATGCGAAATTAATCTACAATTTACTATATCTGTGTAATTAATTTTATCAGTGAACAATCAGCAAAATAATATATAATGTTTTATTTAATGTAATTTATAGAAACTTTTAAATGGTAATGAAATTCAGACAGTGCTATCTCAAAAAAAATATAACCTAAAAATATTTAGAACGAAAAGTTTAACCGTTTGTGATCCTTAATATAGATTGAGTTTAAACATTAATATTGAGCTAAAGCTCAAATAGATTAGTGTGAATATTTTATAAATTGTTATTCGTCAGAGTAGAACAAAAAGTTTAGCTACGAATAAATTAGTTAAGGGTTAAGTGTGTTGAGTCTGTTAACGATTAATTGAATATTCAATTCATTCGTATCTCTCAAGTCAATTTAAAAACACAATACGTTCGACTCAAGCTGTGTTAAAATGTGTTATATACAAAGAGATTAAAGTATAAGCATACATGGTGTTGAATGTCTTTGGTTATAGAGGACATATACAATTTTTTTTGTAACGAACCTTATCCACCATTTTTGGCAAGCTTCCTCTGCCCTGTAACTTTAAACTATTTACTATGAAATAAGTTTCAAAAATGATCTGGTAACGTAAAGTTTACTTTGTCTATTTTTTATATTTCTCAAGCAACAAAAACCTCATAAGAAATTTAAGAAACATGACGTGTTGTTACATCAAATTTGTTTTTATATTAAATTATACATTCGTAATGAATATCGTTAAGCTACATATGAAGTAACACTGATTTGAATTACAAAACCGCAACACCTCTAGACTTCCAAATGGCTTCTCGTGTGACTTTCAAGAGAGTGCTCTAACTATTACTTGAAAGTGTGTCGTATGCTTTAAATACGTGTCAGATTAACTCCATTAACCTAGTTTTGAGTAAACAAAATAATGAAAATTGTAGCGCTAATTTATCAGGAAAGAGTTTTGGAAAGAGTGTGAGTATTGAGTGTTGATACGTAGTATTTCTGATACTTCAGATCACCTGAAGCAAAGTTGTTACTGTGTCCTTAACATTTAACTAAATAACAAGCTAATATTGTAACTGTAAGAAAATTAAAATAAAACAAGGAAACAGCTCCAAAATAAACGTATTGAACCCGAGCTGCATCGCTATTGAAAATTAAAATATTTTCTTAATTCTTATCTTGACAAATTGCCAACGCTTCCTCCGTTTCTTGACGTAAAATCCATCATAAAATCCACTCGACTGCGTTCTTTTCCTTGAGATAATAAAAAATGTATTTATCTTATGGATTTTATGAATCTGTCCAGATGGATGTTTAATTTCGTGCTATTGTATTTCACTTTTGGTTCAATTTGTGTCCATTGTTTTTGTTTTGGTTGATTTAAATTATACTTTTGGTTCGCCTCGTAGATAGACATAAATAACGAAAGAGAACACAGAACTTACTTTCGATTATAATGATATATCTTCATCTCAGCATAAAAATGTAACAAGAGAGAACTTTGCAAAAAATTCTTAGTACTTGTGAAGGTTTTCTAGAAAAAAATGAAGCTAAATGACTTGAGATAAGTTCAGCAATAAAGTTTCTCCACACTTATTTATAAGTTATTAAACCTCTCCGGGAGACGTTTGTTGCGCAAACAATTTACGAAGCTTAAAAGGTCCATAAAATTCTTCTCCTTTATGATATCGCCATTGAGTTTCTGAGGCTCGACCTCCCTTCCGGTCCGATGAACCATTTCAAAACACGTATATTTACTACCTTCGCCAAATTCCAATTTCCGTATAACCGTAGTGACGCGTTAGCTCTAATCCTCGTCGAACTTTTGATTGGAAACTCAGTGATCCTTTTGTCCATTTCAAAAATCATAAATGAAAGCAAAACTCCATTTGTTTCCATTTCCAGTTTCTATTACGTGAGCTTTGCAAACATACTGTGGCTTTGAGATTTATATTGCTGCGGCTTATTAAAACTCGTTTCACTGAAAACTAGAAACAAAATATGATTTGTAATTAAAATGAATTTTGTTTGCCTAAAAACCAACTGACGTTACTTAATCTACACATTTCCTGAAAAATGCAATCAAAGTTAATCATTTCGGTAGGAAGTTTATTTACAAAGAATATAGTTTTAACAAAATGTAACGATTGGTTTTTTTTAAGATAGCCTTAACAGTAGAAGAAAAATTCTTCAACAATAAACAATATAATATACGGGAAATATTGCATGTATTTTCCAATTTCAGATGTTGGATCTGTTATATTATATCTGATCAATAAACTGTTACTACTACCTGTACCTGTACCAACCCATTACTGCCCACTTGTTGGGCTCAGGTCTCCTCAGAAGAGGGATTAGGCATAGTCCACCACGCTTGCCCAGTGCGGATTGGAGACTTCACATATCTTCAAAGGATTTTAGAACCCTTTTCCGATATGCAGGTTTCCTCACGATGTTTTCCTTCACCGTTTTTAGCCAGTGGTGTTGTGAAAAATTGCTACTACTACTAAGCATGTTACTACTAAGTTTAATATTATACTAGCTTATATTCTATATCTATTCTATTCTTATAATAGTTTTACTACTACAAGTTCTCTAAGCTTCAGAAAAGTTTAAAGAGGTCCTCTTTAATGCTCTTAGTACTTATTTTAAAGAACCAATGAATAATAACACATTATCAAAATATATACACATACAGAACTAGAAATTACCCAAAGTATTACCACAAATGAAACACGCTAAGCAAAAAAAATCTACTCATATCATACGAGTATATGAATTATTAATGTCTTTGATGTTACCAAGACACTTGATTGACCGGTAATTACGATGCGCCAAATAGCTCAAAGTAAACTGGAGAGGCGTGTTTGATTAATGTAATTACGGTTATGTAAACAGTTAGCGAATAATAGGAATTATATTACCGAATTTTGACATTTTACGTTGTCCACTAGTGTATTTTTTTGGCTCTAAATTAACGAAATACTCTAACGTTCTGATTCTGTTGGAGATAATAACTAATCATCATTTTTCAGCTATAGGTATACTCAAACGAAATCAAATTTCGTAATGGTGTACTGAAACTATAGAGACACAGCTTTTATTGAACAAATACAACAATTTTTAGGCTTTACAATACTTTTTCGACAATACTATTGACAATACCCTGTTGTCATATATAGACAATATCCAAAATATTGACAAAACGATGCGCATGTGTCACATTCTTACATAAATATACAATTATATTTGTTTACTAGCTGCTGCCCGCGACGTCATCTGCGTCAATGCTATACAGCACCAAAAATACCAGCAATTATACCTTTTAGGATGACATTAATTTACCCGTTTCGTCTTTAAATTTAATATCTACAGAAAGTAGATAATATGAAATTCTACAGTAATAGAGAGATATTGGTTTTTGTAAAATCAAACTTCGAAAATTGTTGTTTTTCAGCCTGTTCAATTTCTGTTGTGTAATGACTCAAAATAAAGTGCTACGTATAAATCGCATGAACGAACACACATCGTTCAATATGTCAAGTTGAGATGCTGGTCTCAATCGAATTCATTGAAGTTGAAAATACTAAAATCTAAAACATTGTAAAAAGCCTGAGCGATTCTTGACTTTATTCAAGCTACATATCATTTTAGTTTTTGTGAAATTATTATTGTTAAATCGGAGAAATATACCGAAAATCACATTTGAATATTAAATTAAAAACTTTTAAATTTGTATTTTCTAGCAGCATAAAATGTATAAAGGAATCACAATCAAAAGAGCAATCATCTCTATCGTCTTTGTGTGTTTTGGTTAGCAATAATACAATTTTTATAGTTAAAATCACAACTAAATTTTTCAAATTACTATATTCGAGTTCGGTACAGACAAACTGCATACCTTTTATGGTCTACATGTTTCGTATATTTATTATGTTTTGATGAAGCTATAACCTTGTGCCCATAAAGGGACTGAATTTAGTAGGTTCATTCATTTATATCAGCAAGATAAATATTTGGTGTAGCCCATAACGCATAACTGTCTCTTTATTTCTTCCCCGAGGACGTAAATTCAGAATATAGGAACCAGAAATAGGAAAAGTTTGATATAAAGTGTAATCTGACTACTGTATTTTTACTTTTTATTTTTGTTTATTATAAATTGAGTCTTAAATAAAATAGACAAAAGGCCCTTTATTCCATGCAACTTACTTTAAAATAAACAATTAACTATTTATGAATAACAGTTTATTAATCTTAAATAGAGTGGTGAATTTAAAGATGAGGTTTTTTTTTTAAATAAGGATACCAGAGATGGAAAACATTAAATTGAACTTGCGTGTTAGTTTTCAAACGCACGGTGTTCAACTTTTGGCGATATAGGTATTGTAGTACCTACCTAATAAGTAAAAAAAATTGTGAAACGACATAATTGAGAGCTATCTTTGTTAAGATGTTAACAAAGATAGTTAGTAATTAGCGTCGGAAATAATTGAATGTGCAATTTCGAAAAGGGCACATATCTGAATATTTTGTGAAACATTTTTTTCATGTCATGGCGTTCTAAATACTTGTATGCACCTACTATGTTCGAAAAAGGCATATCTCCACAAACCTGGTGAAGTTATCGCAAGAAATTATATAGACAACAACATCTCTCAGGAAATTTTCGTTCCTTCTAAAGTAAAAGGTACTTGCAGTAAGTTACCAAGCCAAGCTGATCGAGCTTACAATGGCAAAGTACCAATAAATCATTTGAAAATTGCAGATATTGCAAAGGTAAAACAATATATACGGTCAGAATTTACAGAATTTTCAAAGCTTCCAGAAGAGGATTTTTAAACAAAAGACAAAATTATTGCTTTTGTTTCAGTATTATATTTAATTTAAATTACTAAAATACAAGTTTCGCCAAATTTATATGGTTTTTTTCTGTAACTTATGAGCACTCAACGTGGTAAATTTCGAAAAGGGCAAATGTCATAAATTTTGTTTATCAAAATATACATATATAATAACGTCAACATCGAAATATTTCTGTAACTTTCGAGAGATAATATGCCCTAAAATGTAACCCAAAAACATTTTTCCTAAAAATTTGATTTATTTAGAAAATAATTAGTTTTTTTCATTTCCTAGAAAGTTTAAAAATTCAGATATGTGCCCTTTTCGAAATTGCACATTCAATTATAAAGAAAGAAAGCTTTATTCGACATTCAGATAAAGGACACATTACAGTACCTACACACAGTATTATAACTTGCGTACAAGACAAACTGAATTGATATTTATTTGACTTCCTCATTTTCTAATTTTCAGTAAATTAATTTTGTCCGAATGATGTATTATAGTAACTTTAATGATTTGTAAACAATCAATAATTACAGTCAATTAGAGCTAAAATGTTTTATACAATGATATAGCAAACCCTATGCCTATTCCGTAAAATAAAATATGGAAAGTTTTCTCTATAGTTTTACAACATCACATGAATTTGTGTTTGTGACATAAAATTCAGTGGTAGTTTATGAAAATCGTATACCATTGGTACTTCTATAAATAGAACGATGTGAACTTATTTCACAGGAAAAAATCCATAATGGATGGATGGATGTTCATACTTATTTTCCAACTTACCAAATTCAACTTGTAAAATACAAAGTACAAATTAATACTTAGCTTAAAAATTAACTTCGATTGATTCATGATTTTTATCAGATTAATTAATAAAGTCTGAATTGAATAATTAGGACTGTTCTTAAGATAGACAGCTAGTTAGATAAAAGTCTAATTTAAATTAAATTATTCCCAACATAATTTGATAATAATTTAGTTCAAAAAAGGACCACAATAAATTATTCACTTTGGTATCTCTTCATTTCTAAATAATAACGTACTAAAGGTCGTAAAGTATATTAGAGTATACGTATTGAAAAACCTTTTCACACAGTAGTTTTTTCTGTGATTCAAGAGGCTTTTGATGAGAAATCTGCCAAAAGGAAAATATAAAATTTTATCGTACCTACTCTGAACCGACCGCCATTTCTCTTCTAAAAAGACTCCCCAAAGGGTCGCGTCGCTCCAATTTGATCACACGAGAGCTGTAAGTACAAACGATAAATGATGTATTTTTTGTTTCAGAAACGATGACCAATCCCAAGACGTTGGTCATATTGGCGCTGGTCAGTGTCATACAGGCGGTCCATGTCAATAACCTAAGGAGCCAAAGGCAAATATTCATCCAACATCCAACTCCTGCCCTGCCATCGTTCTATTTATCAGGTCCTGGGGCAAGGTTTGCCAAAATCGTTAATAGCAGCCCTCCTGCAGAGAGGCTCCCTGTTTTCGGATTCGGGTAAGATGTTTTGATAGCATTAATTGGTGGTATAGCAGTTTATGTTGTCAAATACTATTTATAGATACACATTATTATGCTTTGTAAATAATGTATTTTCTGTGTATTATTCGTAATGTAGAAATTTCTTTCGTTATTTTAGTGTGTTGAGTATATAATCTGAACTGTGTTTTTGTTTTAACTTTGATTGTGTTTCATTTTCAATACTCTTCGTAAAGTAGTTCTTGCTATATATTCGATAATTTCATTAAATATTAGTAGATTGTGCTAACATTTAAGGCCAAAACAACATACTAGTATTATAAACTAATCTCAAGAATTAATTTTAAGATATATTCTTACACATTAAACCACATAATAGTGATATATTAAGATGTTTGTTGAGTGTTTATTGAGAGACAATACTGTTTCGTAAATGTTATGAGACTTCATTAGTCTGACTATACAATTGAGATTAGGGGGCGGCGCGACGGGAAAGAGTGCCTCGGGCGTAACGCGTCGCGCCGTCCCTCATAACCCCGTGCTGGGTTCTGGCCTCAGCCGGGGTTCGGACGTTGAGTGTGAGCGGTTGGAGGTTTTAGTGCGGTTCAACTCCCACATACGATCCGGTGATTTCTTCCAACTAAAAAAAAAAAAAACAATTGAGATTGGTTTATAAAAACTGGCCAGTATATCTATGCATGTGTGTGTTCTGTATTAGCACCAAAATCTGTTCTCAGCATCCCAGATCCGGTCGAAGTTTCAGCGCCTGAGATCAACAGGTTATTTGTATACAATCTGTTTTTGACTAACATTGCTTCTTGCAAAGCTTGTTGTTCTACTCTTCTAAATATATTAATATCAGAATGCATGCTGCAATCGCCTCAGAAAAGTAGTTTAGTTTAAAAAATATAAGTAGTTTAAAGAACGCTTACTAACAAAAATATTTAATACTAGTTTTGTTAGGAGGAATTCGGAGAAAAATTATACTTTATTTTGGTGAACTGTATTAAATTATGATTCTGATTTCGTCATTGGTTAAGTCATGATTATTTTGTGTCATATTATTTGAACAGATTTTTTTCTCGTTATCCAATATCTAACATGAAGATCAAAACAAAAAGTAAACAAGATCTTTGAAGTTACAGCAAATTGCAACAACAAACTAATTCTAAGTTATTACAAAACAAAATTGTTTGTGTTGTCGATAAAACTCTTAATTAATGGAGTTGAAACAAATGTTCAACTCTTAAGAACATTGTATGCTTACAAATTTACAACGCAATATAATTATTTATCTGATAAGAAAGAGAATTTTGAATGGAAGAAACACTGCCATTTGTAAGAAATGGAGTCAACCCTTATCGATTTCTATTTGGTAGTTATAATACAAAGACGATATGTCCTCCGAGTTTCTTTCACCAGTTTTTAGGACGGAGAATATATAACTATATTTAAAAAAAATATTTACTAAACATATTTTATATTCTTTTCCGAATTTTGACATCAACAAGTATGAACGTTGAAAAATAAACTATTTCATTTTATTATTTCATTTCATTGATGGTGTGATATTAGTATGATTATCTATCGTGCGATTAAAACACTCTATATAAAATATACCTACTACAATTTAGGACTGGTTACAGGGTATTTGTTTTCAATCACGTCGGTTAATCCTTGGATTAATCAATTTGCAACACGTTTATTCCAGTGATCAGTTTGACTCTGTTTTTTCCAAAGACAAAAACAAAATAAAAAGTTAAATCGGCTGCTATGGTTTTTGCTAACATTCTTTATTAAGGTTCCAAATTAATAAATTAAAATTCAGCTATCATTCGGACTAATTTGACCTAACCTAACTTTTAAGTTAGATAATAGTTTTCTAAATTCCGTATCCCATAATACATTATTTGTGTCTTGACATTTGCAAAATGTTATCTTTGTAGACATGTATTTTAAATACCTACTTTAGCTATAAACAACGTCAATGTTTTATAATAAAAATAAAAGTAAAAAGTAAGTTTACAAACAATTGACTTTTTAATGATGTGCTCTAAAGTTCTTTTATATTCAGTAGGTACACACAAGAATTTACAATTTTGTTCTGAAAATGCTACCAAATTATCTACAAATTGTAAAGTTTAGACAAAAGAAATGTAACTCATACTTCAAATTTAATATATTTTATGTAAAACCCGAAATTAATAGTGTTTATACACATCATTATAACATGATATCTCTTACAGTTTCAGCAACCCTCCTCCACCTTTAGGGTCGGATACTGACCCGGCGGCTCAGACCTGCGGACTATCCCCGGCCTTTTGTACCAAGTCAAGATATAGATCTATCGATGGTTCTTGTAACAACCTAGTCAGACCATCGTGGGGAATGCCACAAACGCCGTACGGTCGACTTGTGCCTTATAATTATGCTGACGGTAAGTTACATTTTTTTATTCATTTTACTTGTGTACTTTTCTTAATTTTTTTTGCTACAGATAAGGTTCTTTAAACAAATAAATTATAAAGGTGATTTATAAAGGAGTGTATTTGATATAATATCTAGAAACATATCAGTTTACAGGACAAAATTGCAGAAAATCATTGCATTGATCTATTTTATTTTTTTCTTTGTTTTGAGAAATGTATAAAGAGTTAAAAAAATATTACTAAACTAACAATTTAATATTAAATAACTGTTATTTAATGTTAAATAAGTCACAAGTTCTATCAGAAAATACTAGCACGTTGAAATACTTTTCTCTATTTTGATTGTATTATGTCAACAACATTTACTAAGAAGTTTCGGATTGTGTCTAACTTTCCCCGGTAGTCCCAAGGTAATATAGGGTTCCTAAGTAACACACATCCCGAATAATATATTCGTTTTCAATAGAAATACAAACTAAAGTCGTGGAACTTCAATTTAGTGGTATTTATTTGTTCTTTGAAACTAGTAATATATTTATGAATACGTAAACCTACATTTTAAAATAAGACACGTTAAAATAAGACACTTAAAAATACACTGAGTATTGACATCGTTAGTTTTAGTAAAATATTATGTATTACATACCTGATCTGAAGTAACTTATTGGAACGAAGTTCCTTATCGCGCGTTATCTAATGGGGGCTAGACGGAAATTCTTATGAAAAAGTTGTCAGGAGACTTTTTTTTGTTTTAGATGATTATCGCTAGATGGCGCTTTGATCAAATATTTTATTTAACTTATAATAATTAGTTAGTTATTACTAACTTATAATTAGTTAGTTATTACTAACTTATTATTATTAAATAAATAAAATTTTATTACAATTCTCTCACTAATTAATCGAAAGGAACTTCGTTCCATCCGGGTGTCCCTTGACACCTCTCAAGTTTTTATTGC
Organism: Trilocha varians; assembly: GCA_030269945.2. Taxonomy (NCBI): domain Eukaryota; kingdom Metazoa; phylum Arthropoda; class Insecta; order Lepidoptera; family Bombycidae; genus Trilocha; species Trilocha varians. The sequence goes on from AP028259.1 coordinate 6,297,989, forward strand.
TTATTAAATCTATATTTATTTAGAGATTAAACCAGTAAAGTTCAGTCATAGAACAAAATAATGGACTCGAATTATTTCATATTCACATAATATTAAAATATTCAAAGATTGACTACAATATTCTTTACACGTGATATTTTTTTACAAAATATCACCCCTCCTGTGAACTACGTACCTACTCGTTATATTACGTATATCAATCAATCATTCTTGGATTGGATTACATACTAAAGGAACAGGCTGCAGATTTCCCTTACGGGGTAAGAAAAGCATCAGTTTGATTAGAGAAAAACTCGTGTAAGATATTATTTAGGAATATACTATGTTACTAATAGCGATCAACTATAACTGTTTTTCTGTTTATTGTTTTTTTGTTTGAACGCGCTTTTCTCAGGAAACGCTTCAGAAGTTTTTTAATGTTTGATAGCTTATTTATTAAGGAAATTGGAAATTTATAGGTTAATTTATTTAAATTTTTTGAATTGGCCTGATGAAAATATCTATCGGTGCAGGCAAAGTTGCGCGGGTCAGATAACAAATTATATTTGAAACTTAACTAACATCATATTATTAGTCTCTGCTGTACGTATTTGAGGTAATATTAAAAAGAGTAAATTAAGCCTATAGTAAAATACTTCTAAAATCTAACTAATAATACGTAATAGTTATGAACAGATGTAATTAAGTTAAGACGTACTTAGTTTTTTTAGAAGTATTTTGATAAAGACGAAAAAAAAATGAACTTCAACTAAATTTAGCTCTTCCCAGAAAAAATGTTTTCGTCTGCTGAAGCCTAATTTATATTTCTAGAAAATCTCGTCCCTTAAGAGTATAGGAACAAAAGGACGAAATTAGCCCTTTAGGGAATGTTTTTGTTCAAAAGTTCACTGTTGCTTCTTGTTTTTTGTTAAGTAATTATATTATTTTTTTTTTTTTTTTTTTTTTTTTTTTTTTATTGCCATGTAGGCAGACGAGCCAACGACGACGAGATTATATAGGTTTTCAGGCAAAGAAAAGTAAATTCAAGATAAATTATTCTTCACCAGCCTTCCTCTAATTTTACAACCGGAACTATCTATGAATTGTAATATTATATCCTAATTCCTTGAATTTCGTTTGCAATATGGTTCGTGATATATTTTATAATTAACATTAAACTGCAATGTTTTACCTACTGAAGCAATACAATGATTTAAAATTGGCGTTTGTCTGCTCATAATATTTTATTTTAGTTTTAACTATGTAATTTTAATTTGTGTTTTATTGTATCTGTTTATTAAAATTTTTCATACGTTTATTAAAATGTTGTTTTTCCTCAGGTATAAGCGCCTGGCCGATATCACGCTTGGGCACGCCCCTACGGAACCCTAGAGAGATAAGCGTCAAATTGTTCCCTGACCGACAGTTGGTTGATCCCATATGGAATCTCAACGCCCAACAATGGGGACAGATTATAACCCATGATATGTCTCTGACCGCAGGCATTGCTCAAAGCCGTAAGTATCTATGTTACTCTTTATTTTTTCCTTCATTTTAGTATGTTGGTGAAGTTGAAGTCACTAGCAAATCCATGGGAAATCGTTAGGTATTGATTGAAAATAAAATTACAGCTTATTAATTATCAATCCAAGGAAATTGCAGCATTATAATTAAAACTTTAGAAAAAAAAAGTGATTGTGTAGCAAAACGTGCCAAAATGTTTAAGTGTAATGTTAACTGGAAAACAGCACACGGATAATTTCTAATAAGATAATATCTATAGGTTTAGGATGATAAAAGGTGTAACAGCTTTTAAGCAAGAACTTTACTCATACGTTCACTAAAACTTATTTTAAGTAGGACAAGGTCAAGACTTGTAACTTGACTTTCAAAATATTCTAAATGAATTTTTCGGAGTAATAAATTCATGTCACACACGTCGCCGCTCTGACTTCAAGAAAGGTTGCCTTTCCTCACACAAATCTTCAATATCCAGTCCATTGACATACCGTAAATAGAAACCTACTGGAAAGGGTCTAGTTCCCAAAAAATGTTTCCAGGAATGGATTGTGTCCTTCAAGCTAGTACACGCGATTGCTTCTCGATAGAACTGAACGAGAACGACTAGTCTTCCGCTTTAGTAAATTTATTTATAGTGCTCCAAATACTGTAGTAGTATAATAGATCTCACATGGGTATGAATTTCCGATGTCTGGATGAATAATTTTACAGCCACTGGTTTGAAAGCCGTAATCCGAATTTTTCTTTACATAATGTATTTTTCCCAGCCACAGATATGATCAAAAATGTATTTTTGAATACAACTTTGAATTGTACGAAACACAAAGGAAACTAAAAAGAAATATATTTCTAAAACTGTTGAAAGAACTTGGACAAAGAAATTAATTAAACTTTTTCCTAATCCCGATCGTTCCGAAACAATTTCATTTGAAGTTATTTAGTAGATCTACCACGTGTTGGTAGCCATAAGGCGTCTTATTAAGGATTCTGAGTCGTTAGCGAGCTTTCGTGAGACATAAATTACACGCTTGCATTATAAAGTTCTGGAATTTAATATGAACGAACTTTAAATTATTTAAACTGCAGCTGGTTTGTGAGTGATTATTTTATAATGGAATACATTTAATTAAGTCTTGGATTATCGTAAAGTTTTATAATAAAGTTGTTTTCATTTTTGTCAATTTCGATATTTTAACCCCCGCTATAAAGTTATTTTACAGTGTTGTAGTCAAAATAATTTTAATTAAATAGTGATTGATAGTTTTTATGTTCCAATATTGTGTTAGCTTAAGAAACCATAATAGGTACATAGAAACTAGAGACAATAAAAAAAAACTACATACTAAAAGATTCAAACATTCAAGAAGTTAATATTTCGATTTCCGTCTTAAGTATTTAATTAAAACAACGACTGAAAGACCGCGCACACTTAGGGAGAGCGTAATTTATTGGAATGCAAACTGACACACCAATTTTATATTGAAAACCCGATAACTGACACTTCATTGCGGCCCTCTAAAGTGTGCGTTAGATCATTCAAAATACGAATATAAAAGATCCAGATGGCCAATGCGTTGCGTTGAGGCCTAGCTAAGGCCTCCATTTTAATACAAAAATAATCTATCTAATATATAAAATTCTCGTGTCACGGTGTTCGAACTTGAACTCCTCCGAAACGGCTTGACCGATTTTGTTGAAATTTTTTGTGCTTATCCGGTATCTATGAGAATCGGCCAACATCTATTTTTCATCCCCCTAAATGTTAGGGGTAGTCCACCCCTAATTTTTTTTTTATTTTTTCGACGCAGACGAAGTTGCGTGGGGCAGCTAGTATTTTTATAAATTCACATGGCTTGAAAATATGTTGAAGTATCCGTACAATCTATAGATACAGGCACTTTAACGCACGAGCGAGATAATGAAAATTTACTTACGTTTACATTGTTACACATGAGCCATTTCCTCGTGTTACGAAAAGGAAGTGTTTATCTACACGCTATAACTTGAAGTAACTTGTTTCCTTTTAAAAAAAGTCACGAAATTCAGCAGTAGTTATCTCATTTATTTGTATTAATTGTAATGTGATTAGTTTTTTAGAGTAGTATACACATTCTAAAATTATAAGCAATTATACTTTATAAGCGATATAGTTGCGTGTTCGTGATACAAGAAACCATCTATCGGTCATTAGCAGATTAAACACCCTAATTTTTACCTTTACTACCAATAATTTACCAATATTTTCTAGATAATAATTAAAGCACTTGTTGGTTTTTGTGATATAGTACGTAAAAGTTTTTCCGGATTTTCTATAAAAGTATTCTTAATCTACAGTAAAAAAATTAATTATTACGGGAACCTGCTGAAAAAGTAGTATAAAATTGGAGAAACTAAGAAAATTATGTATTTCATGAAAATGTACCAATAGGTTTATGAAACTATAAAACTAACTTTTAAGCTATGTATTATTATATTTAAAAAATAAATAATAATAAAATAAATAGTAAAAGTGTTTAGGTAACTTGATGACTGGCAAAATTATAACAGATGAGTGAGCCATAAATTGTGATCCTCTAAACTTCCGTGTAGAAAGAGAATTTATTGTTTCTGTCACTGAAAATTTATGATAAAAGATAAAATTGAACAATTTCGGACAAAGTATACTTATAATGAGAGGAAATAGATTTATTTACGGGATAAAAAATAATAACAACGATTTATTTTTAAGTTTAACTATAAAATTTAAATATAGGCAATTCTAAACATTTTGATGCATCTTAAGGCAATCGTTTTTTGCTCAATCATGTTTTTTTTTCCACTATGAGTGTCTATGTTTTATCGTTAACATATTATATACACATAACACAACATAACCTATCTCACAAATAAGAGATTTAAACCAACTTCTTCAAAATTTGTAAGTTAGTTACTATCAACACTCTGTGTTTGAAATTTAATATGCTATCATATTGACCGTTAACTTGATAGCTATAACATTAAAACTAGGTGAAGATTAATTTTACCATGGGTAAACCCTTAACATAACCTTTAGCTATGAATAGAGTAATAAATTGTGGAATTTAACTCATAATTTCAATTACGGAATTTGTTGGAGCGGGTTGTTTTGTGACCTTTATATGAGTGGGGTATCATAGTTTAAAGATGTTTTAGTAGTTTATGCTTCTAAAATATTTAGACTTGGCACACGAGGTGACCGACATGTGGCGTATTGAATCGACCATCATTGTTCCGATCGTTGTATCTGTGCACGGCCTAATAGCGAAAAGCTTCGACCGTCATCTAGAGAAGCTTTTGCTTTCCGGCTGGGTAAAGAGCTTAATTCAGAAGGTGGTCGTTCTTGACACGGCACGTATTGTGAGGAGGTTCCTCTCACTTGAGCCCTGACCACTGATGGCTTGGGTCGTAGACCCCGTCTCCAGTGGCCCTATTATATTTTTAAATTTATTTTTTTGTAAATATTTTTTTTTTAATATAATGTAAAAAATAAGCAAATAAACGAATTAGTAAAAATAAAACAAATTTATTACTTTTTTCACTTAAATAATTCAATTTGTTTTTAGACGCTGACAGGATCACGTGCTGTGATGACATCGGACGCCTCGCTCCGGATTCTGTTACCAATCCGTTCTGTGCTCCCATACTGGTTCCACCAAATGATCCTGTACATTCTGCTCAAGGCACACAGTGTATGAACTTTGTGAGAACGACTACAACTAGAGATAGGCGATGCACACCGCCAAATGTCCCAGCTGAACCGGTAGGTTAATTTTTCATTACGAAATCATATAAGACAAGGAAAGGCATAGGCCTATATTCTAGTCTATTCTAGTATTTTTAAAATTACGAGAAAATCTTTGGGATTTTTTTTGGGGTAGTATAGAGGGCGTTGAATTGGTCTCAAACCTTTTACTCTTCCTGCTTACACTCAGCGTGCGAACACTGGCTGAAGCAAAAAAAAAACTCAAAAAACATCACTTATTCTGAGCATATAAAAATATACCTATAGGTAAGTAACAGTAAAAACTGAAATATAAAAGTATTTGGTTATAGTTTGATAAAACTACAGTACTAAATTCAATAGACATGAAAAAAAAAACAAAATATTTTTAGGAAAAAAAATACTTGGCCGATAACGAAAATACTCATAATAATTCCCCAACCATCAGAAAATCAATCTCATTTTAAATACAGATTTACAAATAACCTTCCATTATTATTGTTAACAAACTCGAACAAATTGTAACGATCCCTGAGGTATATTTTGTTGTTCATATTCATAAATCTCAATTACCTGTGATATATTATTATAATGAAGTTTCTGAGTTATTACAAATTATTTTGTTATTGTATATATTAACTAATTTTAACAGGGTTATACGATTATGTATAAAAAATAAATACTATGTTAATTTAATTTAGGTGCTTGTCGATTACTGATATTTAACAAAATACAACTGCATCTGGATATTTTAATAGTTAATAATTTAATATCTCTAGTCTACACTATATAGTCAGTACAATCAATGGTTACCAGAAGTATAAGTCAAACAACTTATAAATAGGGATGGTCTCCAAGATAATATATTAAATTAAAATAGTCAAAGTACTCCGAATTCTCTCTTGATATTCACTTAAATACTTCTAAGATAAATTGAGATAAACAAGTTAGCATAAAGAAATACTGAAAAGACTAACTTCACATTCACTGACAGACTTCTGCACTGCACGTAGGGGGCAAATAAATATTATATTAGAGTCATGTAGAGGAAGAGAATATTTCGTTGGATGTAAATTCATGAGACAATTTTACATAATTTATGCAGCCAATTTACATTCTAACAGAAGTTTTACACTGGATAAGTTAGTCTCTTGAAATAAAAATTGGGTGTAAAAGGCTATATTATATTATTAAATTATCATTTTATCAAATTGAAATACACCTTGCATGTTAAGAAGGCTTAAAACCTTTTTAAGGTAAATCGAACGGAAAATATTCAGTTCCTAAGCTCATATTTATCAATAAGTAGAGCATTTCAGAACCGTACTTAAGATCGATCTAAGAGATAAGAGCGGTTTATGAGTATGAACGTTATTTCCATAATAATCATGACTATCAACAACATTTCAAGAACCCCTTCTTATTCCGTTGGTTCTTTTATCAGCTTGTTCTTACCAAATCACTCGAATTATTGGTCATATAATGGTCATCGCTCGAATTATTCTCCTTTACAAAGTAAAATGTTATTTCAATTAATTAATTGTTATTGTGTTATTTATCAGATGTAATTGTATTCAAATATTAAACAATACAAAATGAAATTTACTAAAATCTGAAATTACTTTTAGATTTCCACGGTGACAGCCTACATGGATCTGTCATTGGTGTACGGTAGTAGTGCGGGACAAGCCAATCCAATCAGAGCAGGGGCCGGTGGAAGATTACTGACTGTACTGAGAAATGGTAGAGAGTGGCCGCCACAGGATCCTAATGTTACATTAACGTGTGAGAGTGTACAGTCTCCCAATGAACCTTGTTACCTAGCTGGTAAGTGTTAGTTTTACAAGTTTTATATGAACTTGCACTCGATGTAACTATGTATCTATGTAAGTTCGGGTGGAATCTTGCAAGCTAAATTTGACAAACTTCCCGGTTTCCGATTGAGCTGTCATTTTGCACGCTGATGTATATCGCGTAACATGCAATAATATAATGTCATGGAGCTGATCTGATGATAGATTCGAAAGGTGTCCATAGGAACTCTTGTATTAAATAAGTAAAAGCTTGTATTTAAAAAGTTTTCTTTAAAATATTTTTTTTATGTCAACTAACTTCAACATAACAGCTACTATTTCTAGAAAACAGGAATATATTCAAAGCGTTATACAAAAGTTAATCTTGAATTTCCGTGGTCGTATTATATGATATCGTGTCACCGTCGCTGAATTTACGATCTACCTTATTCCATACACTCTTTTTACAACAGTATTTATCATACAGGTGATCTCAGAGTGAATCAGAATCCCCAACTCACAGCACTTCACATAATTCTCCTCCGGGAACACAACCGCATCGCCGACGCACTCAGTCACCTCAACCCACACTGGAACGACGAAACATTGTTCCAAGAAGCAAGGAGAATACATATCGCGCAAATACAGCACATCAACTATTACGAGTACCTCCCTATATTCCTTGGTAAGTGACAAACAATTGGGCGATTTACTCGTGCAGTTTTATCTGACGGTTTTCTAAGCCCTTTAAAAACGACGAGTTTTTCCGTCGGTTTTAGTAGCAGTTTTAGATGTGAACAAATTCAGGCAGGACGAACCTAGTCCTAGGGTACTTCTTCAGTTCCAAAAGTTCTGGATCAAAATTTCTCAATCCCGGGATTTTTGAAAATGGAAAAATAGTAAAAGTTTATTCATGCAAAATGTATAAAAGCGGATCGTGCCAACCGATGTGTTGCGTTGCGTCTCACCTAAGTATTCGCGGTTCATTTCGTAACAGGTTTAAAGACAGATGGATCCAACCTGAATAGTTGTTTGTGCATTCACGTACAAATAAATCTATGAGGTTTGTAGGCGATGGAGAATATTGATAAATACAACTGCACATATAAATATGACTAATGCACGAACATGATTCAGTTGACACACACTTTGCTATGATTTAAGATGTTTGTTGCAGCATTGCAGGAGAAAATATCGAACTAGCATTAAGGAAATGCGACTAAGTGCCACATTAGGATAAAGTATATTAGTGATTTATGTGTACCTTTGTTTTACTTGTACTTATTTCTAAATTAAATATTTGTATAAAAGTAAGTTGTTACCGTCGTTTATATCCTTCTGTAATGTTACAGACAAATTATGTTTAAAGATGAAAGAAAAATATATCGCTCGAAAAACACTGCGCTTAAAATATATTATGCTAAGTTCTATTAATAATAGAACTTCAGATTTTTGATTATTCAATTTTAAAAGCATTCAAAATTAGATCTTATTTGATAAGATTGAAACACTTGTCTTCCAATTGAATTTTCATATTCGGAATGTTCAGTTCAGATTTTCACAGCGTAAATTTTAGAGATTTAAATTAATGCACTGTAATTCACAATCATCATGAATAAATTTTTACTTTTTTGTTTAAATTTTAAAGCAAATTTATTGTTTCAATTGGAAACGCTAACGAGCTTATAATTCATTCAAAAATGCAAATACAAGAAAGTATTGCTCTTGGAATTCGGGATTGTACGCTCTTGTTTGTAGCACATTTATCAACGACGCGTTAGAACGGCAGTCATGTCAGTTCCAGATGAGACCATACAATGGCAGGGTATATAAGTCATACGTGAGATTAAAACAGACCGGATTTGTTACACTTTTGTATTATCCATGTATTCTAGAAGTTTCTGAACTGCGTTAGTTTTTATTGAAATTTACATGTACAATGTTTTCATTAGATAGAAAAAATATTTAGTTGTGTTTTTCTGCCTGTAATACGATATACATCCCTTAGGACATCTGTTTGAAATTATTAACCGCAATTCACGAAAAAAAAAATATTAACCCTCTGGCAATTTAAATAGAAAAAATGTAAAATGTTCAATGCCAGCTGCTAAAAAACAAGTAGGTCGACGTTGTTTTTTTTTAAATATTTCTCGTTATATACAAATAAATAAAAACATAGAAGTTTATGTTTTTACGTATGGTACTTACTAAGGAAGGAAACGGGTTTGAAAATTTGTATCATTGAAAGTTATACAAATAAAAATGAAATTATAAGAATAAATTTAAGTGGAGGAAATAGGTACATATTATTATCGTGTGCTATCTTCATTTTAAATGAACGAATGTGTGATACATAGATTCGATTTTTTCAAATTTGCGCTTAACATCCAAACTGATTCATTACTTTGTAACACAAACAAAGTTGCGCGTGTCAACACCTAAATAATAAAGAAGTATTAACACCTCTAATCCCAAGAGGTATTGTAACGTTACCGTTCCCCAATAGTTTTAAACAATTATTGAATTGTATTAAACTCTCTACATAAATGATTCGGACAGGTTTTGAAAACATGGTGAAAAACAAATTGATCTACCCCGGAGCGCATGGCTATGTGAACGACTACAATCCAAATGTGGACCCTTCAATTCTGGATGAACACGCTACAGCTGCTTTCAGACATTTTCACTCTTTGATTAGAGGATTTTTGAAGTAAGTTGATAATAGAATATTAATTGGTTAAGGTAGGTGTAGTAAATAATACACTCGATCAATGAATACCTAGAGGATGACTTTCGTTAAGAATGTAAAGGAAAATAAAGTGAATTGCAAAACAAACAAGTTACTTACGTTATTATGATGTTGAGCTAATTAGGTAATAAAGTACGATTTTTTTTTTACTTAGCTAACTTATGTTTGTCTCCAAAAAATCATTAATTGATACAAAAATAAGTTTTCTCGTAAAAAGTTCGAAAAATACTTGCGAGATTCATTTTACCGCTTGCATCATTCTGCGATATTTTTTATTATCAACCTTAGAAAACAGATCACTCATTGCACGATTACTTTGATTGTTTCAAATATGAACTGTAGATAAACATCAAAACACGTCATTTATCTTATTCTAGTGGTGCAAAAAGAAATCACAAACAAATTTCCCATTTTACGATGTACAAAGATATTAAAAGTGCCAGCTAAACTTGATATGAAGTTGCAAAAAGTAATGGAGTGCCGGCGAACTTGCTCAAGTAATCTTGTATGACAAACTTTGCTAGGTTTTTCTCTCTAGGTAATTTACTTGAAGAGTCACAGTACTAGAGTATGATGAGACTTTATAAAGAGCTCTTTTAAGAGTTCGAATATAATATTTTAAAACCGAACAAAAAAAGTTACGAAAAAGTTATTTTCATTAACATTTTTGATATTTTCGTCGCATATGTATTTGTATGTAACTGGTACGACATCCTATTTTTTACGACGTACAATTTTCAGTGTAGGTTGATCTGATGGTTGTAGACATAATATTATTATTAGTAGGTAATTATTGAAACTACTTCGGTATCTTAAAGTTTGTTTACGCAATCCTATACATAAGCTTTGACTTGAGATCTTGGTCAGTAATTGCCTACTAATATTATACCACTAATATTACTTACCATTAAGATTTTTTCAACCTTCTGACTGTTCTAGAGTGATTTCGATTTTTAATAGCATATACAGATTGGACACCTGTTTATAAAATAATTCAATAAATATTAAGTATATTATTCTAATATACACTCTTCAGAATTAATTACTGTTATCAATACACCTGCTTTTTGTTTTATGGTATTTGTTTCTAGTTGCTAATGTTTTCCTAGAATGTATTTTAACTGAAATATAGACTTATACAAAATTAGTAGCATTGTTGTTCTGAATTAATGAGCAATCGTAGGTACTGTTGTCGAATATCAAGTTAACAAAATTAAACACGAATAACTTATTAGTTAGTGATAATATTCAGAAACGTAATTTAGTAACTAAGCTCTATATCTAATTACTATTACTAGTTCTATTTGCCAATAAGCTATTCTGTATCACTATTATATTAGACATTTCGCAGTAAAACTAAATATAAAGTGATTTATAATAAGTTAAATATTCATAGTAGGTAAACAAATAATAATATGTTATGAATAAAAACTACCTACGAAAATTGTGTTTGAAAATAAAAAAAAAGGTTTTTGTCATTTCCGAATTTTGATGTAAAGCTAATTATTTCTATCGCACAATTTAAAGATAGCACTTGAATATCTACGAAAAAGTTATTTAAAATGTTTCCTTGTTTCTTTCCTTAATATCCATTGTATTTATACAGAATTTATATGTATCTAAGAAACCTCACTAAATACTTGTCAGTCAGTTTGCTAATTTGTGTGATATTCAAATAACTACATTTAGAGATACTTAACAAGAATTAAGAATTATTATTATACTGTAGTTATATTTATTACGTGTTTCAATTTGAGTCGATAATTTAAAAATAAAATTATTACGTAAATTGCTAAAAATACAAAAAAAATAGGAAAACAGGAAAACTCAAAGTAATTATAATAAAATATAATTATATAAAAACTACAATTGGAAGAGAGTGAAGGCAGAAGATACCTAAATATTAGTAAAACTTTGTTTGATTTGACAAGAATTTTTTTTTAAACTGTTTGTACTCGCGTGGCAGCCAATATGAGGCACATCGAGATCTAAAGGGAGTCAACTCAAAAATTACCTTTTTTCCAGGAAAACAAAACACATTTTATGCAGATATGAGTAAAGCTCACCATTGTGCCTGCCTTTTTCTATGTTAATGTGTTAAATATCTGTTACATGTATAATAATTAATGAAGAAAACCTTGTGCACCATGGAAGTATTTTGATTACAAGAGAAAAAAAAAATTGATCGATAGATTTTCAGGTCGGCAGTACTTAACTCGATTTAGTCGCTTTATGAACCGACGCTCAGTATATTTTGGTGTGCGGACTATTATTACGGTATATCCTAGGCAGTAGGTACCTATTGCCTACAAAAGCAATTAAAAACAGTTTTTGAAAGCTGTAATATAATGTCGAATACGTTCATAGGTTAATATCAGAACATCGCCATCTTCTGGGAGCAGTTCGCATCAGTGATTGGTTCAACCGTCCCCTAATATTGGAACTCAAAGACTCCTTCAACAACTTGGCGAGAGGTCTTACTGTACAGGAACATGGAGCTAGCGATCAATTCTGGGATTCGGAAATGACTCAGTACTTATTCAAGTAAGTATTTTTATTTTACTGTCCATTTTATGCTGTTCAAGACGTCAGTTTGTCTTATCAAAAGCAATGGCAAAAGAATTGTAGAAGAGTTATATAGTTTTATTTAGACAGTTTTTTATTACTATGCAGGCAGACAAGACGACTAATCGTAAATGGTTACTGTCACTCATGGACCTCCGTACTGTCTGACACTATCTATGACCTACCTTTAAAAACTTTTCTCAAGTCATCGACATTGTAATATAATAATTTAAGGAGTCACAAAAGGAAACACAGTAAGAGGTTCGTAATGTTGACAGGATTGATAGATTCACGCTAGAGTATTTGTTATCAACTGTGCCTCATGTTTGCGTAGCTTACGGTTGCGTAGTATTCTCTGTAAATATTACACAACGGTGCTAAAGGCATAACCTAAGTACTAACTCAGTGAACTTTTAAAGGTTTCAGCTGAAATTTTGAAAACACAAAAATACCTAATTCAAGAAAAGATTCCAAGAAAGGGGTGAATTTAAACAGCTTCTTGCGCATCTATAAAAACGGTCGATGTTACATGATGAAACTGATTGAACATAATTTTTTTGTGTCATCGTAAAATAATTTATGGCTGTTGTAGCTTTTAATATAAACATGGTCGTAAAAAATATAAATGATATCGATGCGACATCCAATACCATTGTTAATGTTTTCTTTTTGTAGTATAATATTTTTATTTTCTTCATGACTTGTTCCAATTATGTTAAGACATAGTATGACACAGTTTTTGCCAAGGGAAGCAAAGCAAAGGAGGAAATATGTAGTTTATCTAAAAATATTATATTATTAAATTATAGGTTAGGTGATAATTGATATGAATAAACATCTGTTATAAAGAAACCTCAACACCTTACAACGAAACTATTACGAGATAGTTCTCCACCACATTAGCTCTGCTCTGTGTCCAAAGTTTTTGTTACAATACAATACATTAAGTTTGACAAAATAGGTTCATTTTTTGTGTATCCCCATGACTGCTCATACGTTATGTTATTGGTTATATTTCAAATGTGTGCTTTAATGTTGAAGCCTTGAAGCATTCGCAAACCATGTCTCTTTAGTACCTGAGGTTTAGGTTCAACTACAGTAATATGATAATTCTCGTATATAGACAGAAATCGACAATGGTCTCTTATGTTATTGTTATGGGGAAATATACCTAGTAAGCATACCTACGCACTTAATTTCTTCGAGTGGATTTACCCTTGCAAACGATAACAAATTGTGCCCGACCATTTCTAGAATTTTCGTGCTCGCAGTGAAAACGAGCATTCATACAAAAATTGCTAAATCTTAGTTTAAGTATCTATTGTACGCGAACAAAATATACCACAATCGCAGCATATCTTGACAAAACCCCGTTTTTAAATCACAAATAATATAATCATTGTTAAAGGCGCAACAACACATTTGGTGGAGACTTACGAGCCACAGATATCCAACGTGGTCGCGATCACGGGTTAGGAAGCTACGTCGCGACTCGCGCAGCTTGCGGCCATCCTGTTCCAAAGAGTTTTGAAGACATGCGAGATTTTATATCCATAGAGGTTTGTAGTTTATGAATGAGAAGCATTATTTTAAAAATATGTAAACAATGAGATACGGGTTACAGCTGTAGTGGTGTGCTTGAAATTGTTATTATAGTTACTCATCAACAGAAATTGTTGTTATAATAGATCATTAACATCAAAACACAAAGAGTACAACAAGCTGTTTGTACTGTGTAATGTATGCGTTGAGTTTCATTACTATTCTATAGTGGAATATACGAGTATTCTGCACTCGTAATGAACTGCATTTCTGAGATAAGTTCCAATTGTGAAAGTTATATTGTTTATAGAGGATATGAAAGGAGGAACAATCATCTATATATATAAAAATGAATTGCTGTTCGTTAGTCTCGCTAAAACTCGAGAACGGCTGAACCGATTCGGCTAATTTTAGTCTTAAAATATTCGTGGAAGTTCAGGGAAGGTTTAAAAGTCGAGAAAAAATCGAATAATTTCTGGGAAAACCCTAAAAACAGCCCTTTTCTATTTCCCATACAAACGTTTTCTAAATAATATGTAGAGTCAATTTGAACTTTATTACTATTCAATAAAGTTCATATTAAATTATAATCACTCACTGTTGTCTAAGCAATTTAGGTGTGTTCCTAACGTCAACGAGTCAATTTGCAATTTGACAATTGACAACCAACTAATATGTCAATCATTCTGTCGCACTACAGATTACGGAGATTTATGGCTTAAAGGTAAACTCCAAAAAAAATTATATTTTCAATTTTAAAGCAACGCCATCTATGTGAATTATATCGAATTACGTCTAGAAGCACTTTTTCGATATAAATAATTTGATTATGTCATTGCATTGTGGCCGACGTGGTGTTTTTCGATTGTAATAGATGGCGTTAGGCATTTTGTTCTTAAAAATTGTATAGTTAATTCGTTTCAGAGATTAGCGAGACAAATAAATAAATGTATTTATTAAACTTAAGTGGGATGTAGGTACTGGCTAATTTTTATACTCACACATTGCCCTTTTATATAAAAAAATCGAAAAAGTTCAAATGTGGATGTGTTATATAAGATATATAAGAGCTCGGACCAGCGACAATATTAGTACACAAGAATACTCCGTTCTCTTTCTAAATCTTGGCGAGGAGAAAGGTGGACAGGTGGTTCTTCTGAGTCTGTCGGTAGAGTTGTATCCAGCTTAAAATAACTCACTGTGTATACTTTTTTTTTAAACGCTGGAAATCGTGGCGCTGCGCTTGAGATATGTGGTACTTAAACCGCGCTAAAAGCTCCAATCGCTCACACTCAGCGTTTGAATCCTGGCTGAACCAGACCCTAGCACGGGGTAATGCGGGACGGCACGACGCATTATGCACTACGGCATAAATTTTCCTTCGCGCCGCCCCCGAACACCGAACCGGCAGCCACCGGCTCTCAGGATCAGCGGGCTTTCCGAAGCCCGCCAAGAAATATGGGACCGCGTTTCACACTCCCACGGGATACCCTGCTGGGTCATACCAGTGTGGATCGGAGAGTGCGGTCTTCCAACCCACGGTTGCCTTAACGCAAGGTGCGTGCTAAGCGAGACACGACACCTTCTTGGAACCCCGCACGCTGGGTAGCGTTGAGAACCCGAATCTCTTAGAGAGGCAAATTCCGAGCGAAATTGCAGTTCCAGCGCCCTGATCGATGACGGCGGATTCCTGCGTGGAGAAAAGAACTCAGTTTCACACGCCCTGCCGCTCTCTTCCGAGATGTGGACTCGCAGAAGTCGAGCCGGTCGAGGTACTTAAGCACCCCGACCCCGATCCGAATAACTCCAACTATAATGTAGGCATCGACCGGTGGCGACGCCCCAGACCCGTGGAACCATAGGGCCTGGGGTTTATTTACCACATCGAGGCCCAACCTCCAAATTATACCACACCCGCTGTGGCAAGACGTGCACTCTCTGTAGTCATCCCCCTGGGCTACAACCAACGTGTCGTCTGCGTAACAAATAACGCTAAGTTCCGAGAGGAGATTGCCTCTCAGTACTTAGTCGTATCCGATATTCCAGAGGAGAGGTCGCGGACCGTCCCATATGGAACACCGCGGGCGACTTGAAACCGGTGCAAGGTCCCACCGTACCTGGCACTGTGTGTAATACAACATCAGCAGAATTCTTGGGTGTGCGAGCGGGCATTTTGACGCCCAAAAGTGATAAGGATGTAACAATTAACGAATGCATTCTCTCCGAAATTGAGAGGAATGAAGTGCACTTCACCTCTATAAACACTGTCGTTATGCAAGATGACACATTATTCTGTGAAATTTCTGAACTCTCTATCAGCAAGTATACTTCCAGTGCATACCATCAAGCTGAAGGTCGGTGTCCCAATTATGCTTCTTCTGAACCTATCTCCGAAGTTGTGTAACTGCTGCCTTAAAGTCATCTGAACAGGCACACCATTGAGGCGGAAATTCTTTCGGGTTGAGGCTTTCACGACGGGAAACGCGTCGCCTCTCTTCGCATAATCCCGTGCTGGGTTCTGTCTTCAGCCGGGGCTCAGGCCCTGAGTGTAAGCGGTTGGAGGTTTTAGTGCGGTTCAACTACCACATATTCTTCAAATAAAAAAAAATGGGATGAGGCATCGGCGAGGCTGTATTTATATCATGCATTCTTCTCATCTATACTAATATTATAAAGCTGAAGAGTTTGTTTGTTTGTTTGAACGCGCTAATCTCAGGATCTACGTGTCCGATTTCAAAAATTCTTTCACTGTTGGAAAGTCCATTTATCGTGGAAGGTTATAGGCTATATTTTATTTTCAAAAAAATTTGGGATCCGTATGAAAATATCGAATACGTAACACAAGGTGAATAATCGAAAACCGATTTATGCGTACGCTGCAAAAACTACTGACAATAGAACAAAATGATGTACTACGGGTTTTTAGGTCTTTGTAAGACCAACAAATAAGTCTGCGACAGCATATATCTAACTATCATAGTTTAGTCACAATAACCGCTTTTATGTTTAGCAAAATAATATTACGTCCCAAGTTTGAATTTAACATTAAATGAGTATCGTTATATTAACCCTTATCCAAATTAAGTATTATGTTATCAAGAGTATTAATGTAGAAGTAAATAACTTTTTGTTTTATTCCAATCGGACTTTTCGTTTAGAAGTTATTACGAGTATAAAAACGCAATGAATATGTGGGTGGAACAGCGAGCCACGAAAATAATAACTCGACGGCATTGCGAGTACTGTTCGAACCCCTTTGTAACGCAGACGAAGTTGCGCGGGTCAGCTAGTATTCTATATTTGTTTTAGAACGTTAAAATCCTGCAAGACGTGTACGATTCATATGAAGACGTTGAGTTGGTAGTGGCTGGGTCTTTAGAAAGGAACCTGCCTGGAGCTCAAGTTGGACCAACATATCTGTGCATCCTCACCGAACAATTCTACAGAACAAGAGTTGGGGATCGATACTTCTTCGAAAATGGCGCCGATAGAGACATTGCTTTTAGTCCAAGTAAGATTGTATTTTTTGTTTTAATTTTGTTGAAGTAGAAGAAATTTGACGAATTAAACTTCATCTATAGTTTCACCTTCAGCTAATCTTTTAGGATTTAATACGAGTTGAAGAGCTAAAACCTAAATACATTTAAATTGAAATTATATTGTCACATTTTGCATTGTACTAGATACATCTAATAAGTTACTGACCTTATTCTTTTATCAGTCACATGTTGTTATTAAAAAACGTATTTTAAAATTTACCTACTTAACATAATCGACATAGTTGTTAAAAATTCAACATTTTCTTTGTTTTTCATTTCTAATTTAGGTCAATTAGAGTCGATACGCCAAGGTGCCTCGATGGCGCGTTTGTTCTGCGACAATGCCGACGGAATCCAATCTA
This sequence comes from Trilocha varians, assembly GCA_030269945.2. Classification (NCBI taxonomy): domain Eukaryota; kingdom Metazoa; phylum Arthropoda; class Insecta; order Lepidoptera; family Bombycidae; genus Trilocha; species Trilocha varians. The sequence goes on from AP028259.1 coordinate 6,315,778, forward strand.
TGCAACCTAGAGCTTTCCAACAAATATCACATATGTAAGTTATTATCTTACCTTAATCAGTACTTAACACTTACTCGTCTACGTTCTGAATTTGAATTAAAAGATTGGTATTGTTAAAAAGTATAAAACAGGACTTTGATCAATCAAAATATACCGAAAATGATACAATTAGTAAAAAAATACTATAATTTATCAAAAAGATAGAAAATCGGATGGATTTGAATACCTTCTTTTGGAAGTTACTTTAAATACTGGTGATCGTTTTCAAGTGAAGTAAGTGGCCTAACTTTTAAACTTTTAACTAAGCTATTATTTATTATAGACTTCACTTATTTTGCACCATGAAAATTGCAGAAATTATTTACGTTTAAAGATAAAAAAAATTATTGTGAGTTAAATCAAAATGTATCATTATTTTCTTACAGAAATCGAGTGGTCCCTTGCAGTGAACTCCCAGCTGTTGATCTTAGTTTTTGGAAAGATGCAGGAGGATTGTTTAAGTAGATAATAATATTTAAAATTATTATAAGTAATCGTGTTAACATTAAAACTGTTTTTTTCTTATTGTTACGTCATAAATATTAGATTAACTGTGTATAAACTTTGAATGCTAAGTCGTTTTTCGATATATATATATAGTTAGTAAAAGATATTTTTATAATTTTAAGTGAGGTTTTATCAAAAGTACCTCCGTTGGAAGAAAAAAAAAACATCGCAATTGGTTAATTCGCATATTTACGAAAACTAATCATCAGAATCGGTTCGCTAAAAGTAACACATATAAAAATATAGTCAACTTGATAACTTCTACTTTTTCTGAAGTCGGTGAAAATACGTTATGTTGACATGAGCTGACAACCCTTTGTTTCGGGTCACGTTCTGCCGTCGTTCCATCTTTTCTGTATGTTTTACATACTATATTTTATAAGAAAACGTGATATCACGCTTCTTGTCGCCGTTGTATTGTTTATTGTATGTGCCCGATATAAAATCTTTTAGGAGAATAAAAACACCTCTCTTTTAAATTTAGGTCTTCATTAAATCTCAATAATATTCAATAATATTTCAAGCCCACTTTATTCGCCCACGATGTGACCTTTTTATGTTATCATAATGTGGAAATTTTTACACGGTTAATTGAACCGTATTGAAACCATGTCTAAAAAGTAGGGCTACTTTAAATGTTAATTACTTTTACTGCATATAAATTATAATTAAAAAGTTGTTAGAAATATTTTAACTCTTTATTGTAAAAGGAAAACTAATTTACACGCTCGAAAACAGAGTAACAACCGCTAATGTTTTAAAGTTGTAAAATATTTTTTATGTATGTAGGTACAATAATTAAGCTTCTTCTAATGTAATTTATTTCATAAATTTGTTGTAATTATTATTATAGTCTGTTGTAAATAATTAAATAATGAATAAAGTATCTGTTAATTTTAACAATGTGTTGTCATTTTCTCATTTTAAATCCAGTTTTCCATTACATAGATATTTTTATAGTCAATTTAATTCAAGGAAGTGTTTTTTTGTATATACTTTACCTACGTAAGTAGGTGTATTTAAATTGCATAGTAGTTACGTAAAATTCACTTTTGGATACCACTTGTCTCACCAAGTTAATAAAATGAAACTGTTTTTCCTACATATAAATAACAAGGTTTAAGAAAAGTCCTGTATGGGTAGGTGATAGATAACGGCCCCTCACTGCCCTGGCATTGCAGAGGTTCATGAGCGACGGTGACCGCTTACCATCAGGTGGGCCGTAGGCTCGTTTATCTATCTTGCAATAAAAAAAGGTGTCTTGACAACCTAATAACTTGTTCCTGAAATTTGTGCAATTTTTATAATTTATTCGAAAGCTTTAAATTTTAGAGGACCTATTCGGTGAATATTTTCGTACTGTATGTAAGTTTAGTTTAAATATAGTTTGCGTCTCAACATCTTTTTCTTTTCGTTTTCTACATCAACTATGAGCTGCGAAAGTATTGTTGGATATGGTTAAAAACAGGGTGGTTCTGTAACTTTGGACAATCTGACGTGGGGTGAATGACCTGTCGAAATACAAATTAACACCATTTTTATTTTTTGAATCGGTTTAACTTTTTTTTCTGACATTGTATGAAAAACGTACGACGATCGTTACGGACTTCCATAATGTGATGTCATTTTTTTTATCCAATTCCTAAAATAAAAGTGGTTCTAACTTTTATTTCAACAGGTCATTCACCCCACGTCAGATTGTCCAAAGTTACAGATCCATCCTTTATGATTATAGTCTCACAGATAATAATATTGCTTTTTACTGGTAAAAGAAACCACTAATGAAAATCGTTCTTGTAGATCCAGAGCATAACTGACTACAACACCTTAAACTTGCAAAAGCAATGACATTAGCTTTTTAATATTAGTATAGATTAAGGACTAAATGAAAAAAAAAAATCCATAGTAGTAAACTATATTACTATTTTATATCATCATCATCAGCCTATAGACGTCCACTGCTGGACATAGGCCTCCCCCAAATCTCGCCACATCGACCTGTCCTGCGCCATCTGCATCCAGTGACCTCCCGCGATCATGACCAGATCGTCGGTCCATTTTGTAGGGGGTCAACCAACATTACGTTTACCGGTTCGTGGCCGCCACTCCAGAACTTTTCGGCCCCATCCGCCATCCGGTCTTCGCACAAGGTGTTTTTTTTATATACCTTCTATAAACAAAGTAAATAACATGAAGTTATATAATGTTATACATATCGTTACACCGGTTTAATTTAAATATTATCAAGAACAATATATTATTGTCTAGTTGACTGGTGAACAGACATTATTTATTCTTTAATCCAAGTGAGAAGACGTTTTGTTTGAAATTGTTTTCTAGTGCTTTCACACCATTAATGCAGTTCTTATATTAAATTCTCTATAGGTTTTGAAGTCACAAAATGGCTAAATATTTGTTTATTTTAACTTTTTTCTTAAGTACATTTGATGGATTCTATTTCGAATTGTGTAACAGTTGTTCAAGCGTTTGTCCAAGGTAAGTAAAATATATTAAAGTATTAAAATAATATTCAAAAAAATATTATTTAAATACTTAGAATAGTCAAATGAAAAAGCTAAAATGAAATACAGAATTTCATGGAATATGTTACTTTATGTGTACTTGTAAAATATTTTTTGTATTATTTAATACTAGCTGCTGCCCGCGACGTCGTCTGCGTGAACCCTATGACCCGTTTTTTTCATTTTTCCTGGCAACTATTCGATTTTTTCTCGCCGTAAAAACCATCCTTGAACTTCAACGAACATTTTAAAAAAAGATTTGGCCAAAGTGGTCCAGTCGTTGTTGAGTTATGCGCTTACCAACACATTTTACGATTCATTTTTATATTATAGATTTATTGTAAATTTTTCGTAAAACGATTGACTTTCCTCCTCCTTGTTTTAGCGAACAACTGTTTATCAATTCGACAGGAGATAGTTTCTTAACATGCGCAAAACCAACAATATTTTGTCCTATTTCGAAATATCGAACCATAGATGGATCGTGTAACAATCTAGTTTATACTAATTGGGGAATGGCCCAGAATCCATATTCCAGAATGGTTCCTAACAACTATGCGGATGGTGAGTACATCGAGTTTTATGACTTATGATGACTATAAGAATCTTTAATTTCAAATAGACAATGTGTGTATCTACACTATCTACGGCATGTAAATATGATTTTTTTGAAATATGAATTCAAATCAGTATTTCTAATTCCTTTCAAAATAATTTGTGAAATGGAATTTAGGATACTGGTATTCTGTTCCGTCGTGTTCCATTCAATAATTAAAAGGTAGTTTTCACAGTTCTCAAAAGTTTTTGCTCCTTAATTAAATACCGTAGACAAATTAATGTTCTTCGAAAATTGTAACCAAATATATTAATTAATTCTTACTTAATTATTAGGTCTCGACTCTCTACCAAATTCGGTAACAGGAAAGCCATTGTTAAGTGCTCGTGATGTAAGGGTCCGTATATTTGAAGATTATAAAGTTGATGATCCTGACAACACACTTCTCACGATGCAGTGGGGACAATTGATAGCTCACGATATGTCTTTGACAACCAAATCATTGCCAAAAGGTAAGAATTTATAATGAAATGGATTACAATGGTATTATGTCACCAATTATTATCATCGATTTTTTATACAAATTATTTTTGGAACGAAGTTCCTTATCGCGCGTTTTCGGAAGGGGGCTAGACGGAAATTCTTATGGAAAAGTTGTCACGACACTTTTTTTGTTTTAGATGATTATCGCTAGATGGCGCTGTGATTAAAATATTTTATTTAAGTTATAATATTTTTTTATTACAATTCCCTCACTAATTAATCGAAAGGAACTTCGTACCATCCGGGTGTCCCTTGACACATCTCAAGTTCTTTTTTTTCTGTTTTTTTTTGTTTATGTCGCTGTTATTGTAGCGTTATGCCTATTATGTTACTTTTTATGATCTGAAGTTCAATATGTAGATGTAAAATTGAGATAGAGAATACACCGTAAATACAGAGTAAGTAGAAAGTCACCTAGTTTTGTGTTTATATTATATAAAGATTCCAAGCTAAAATCTAAGGACTCGAAATATTTTTGCACTCGAACTAAGTAATGTAAAATTGTGTCTAATATTTTACAGCAAATTTACCTAACTTATGCTGTGATAACGGTCAATATACTGCAGAGGAATTCACAAATCCCCTATGTGCTGCGATCCCGGTCTCACCAAACGATCCCGTAAGGGGACCATCGGGTACTAAATGCTTGGAATTCGAACGTACAAGAACAACAATGATTAACAATTGCACTTGTCCTGATGTTCCTGCTGAACCGGTAAGTTGAACTGTTTATAACAATATTACCAAGTCATGCTTTATTAATACTGAAATAGATTGTTTAAAAATATTTTCGGATAAGACGCAATACTTTAAATAATGTAGTCCATATTGCTTGCTGAAAGTTTATCTACTTATAATTTGAAAATAGTTTCTTATTTAGACGCTTTTAATTTTTCAGCTGACAGCTACAACAGCTTACATGGATCTGTCAGTCGTGTATGGAAGCAATGAAACCCAAGGTGCACCACTTAGAGCGTGGTGTGGAGGCAAATTACTAACGGTTGAGAGGAACGGAGAAGACTGGCCTCCGAGTGACTTTGAACCTCCTATTACTTGTGATATGAAAACTGCGGATTCACCATGTTATTTAGGGGGTAATTGTTGAGAACAGCATAACAATTAGTGTAATTTTAAAATGTTTTTGTTCAAATCATTCAATATTTTTACGGATATCACTTTCCTTGTGCTATGTTCAGTTTGATTTAACTTTAAAAGATTAAAGAACGAAAATAAAAAAAGTCAAAGATATAATCTAATGCCTGAGAAGTTAATGTCTGAGTAAAATTTCATAAATATTGCAGGAGACTTTAGAATAAACCAGAGCCCTCATTTAGCAATACTTCAAGTGATAATGCTTCGTGAACACAACAGAATTGCTGATGCTCTCTCAAAACTAAATCCACACTGGTCAGACGAGATAATATTCCAAGAAAGTAGAAGAATACTGATAGCAATTAACCAACATATTAACTATTACGAGTTTCTTCCAATACTTTTGGGTATGTAAAAACTAAATCTTAACTTGTTATCTCGTAGGCCGTAGAATAGTGTACTGGTTCGGTTACAGAAAATCACATGTTGAGATAAAAACTGAGAATGTTGTAATGAAATTCCAAAAACGATAGTAAATATTTTAAAACAGTTTTGAAAAAATATAATAATGGCATGTTTTAACGCTGGAAGCTTATCTTAATATAATAATATATTTGTATATTGAATGCATTCACGAGAACTTAATTTTGAGATTTTGGTACGTTGAATATTACAAAATTAGAAAACTAGTTTGTTACAAAAAGTCTTATCATATTTAGGCGATTCTCACACAGCATACGCCCTACGCATCGTAGCACGTAGTAAAATATGTCAAAAATGTACGAAAATCTGTCAAATTGTTCGAAAAATACGCTGAAGTACACACACTGCCGGCATAGACAGTGTGTGTTCCACAGCTACGCTGGAGTTGAACACACTGCTACGCCCTACGACGCGTATTTAGGGATCCGTATCACAAAATGCAAAAAAAAACCCATGAACATGATTCTTTGAATTAGTTTAGGTATAACGTGTCCTGCTGATACAGTATGTATAGGCTCAGCCCCGATGCGGCTCGGTTGCCTGAAGTTAATAGTACATTTAACGTAAATAATTATTTTGATCTTTAAAATAATTCCTTCCTAGAAGGCTAACCCCACACGTGGTCCCCGGGTGGTGCCAAACAGTGACGGGAGAGCGGCCGTGAGGTTGGGTGCCCGGGGGTAATCGCACTAGTGCGATTACTCCCGCCGACTTCTCGGCGAGTGATGGACGTCGAGTCCATCGCTGAAGCCCGCACAGGGGTGGGCGACCAGGCCCCTGTGACGGAGAATGCCTCTGGCGTAGGGTCAGGGCGGGCATCGCGCGCGAGTACTGTCGCGAGCGATGCCTGCTCTGTCGAGCAGGGTGGGAGAGGCCGGCGCAAGCGGAAGACCGTGACGCGCCGGACCTCGGAAAGCAGTGGGCCTTCGTCCGCCTCCTCGGAAGAGGAGACGCCACGAGGACCCACGAGGCGAGCCTCCACCACCACTGAAGAGAAAAAGAAGGAGCCGCGGAAGACCGCCGCCTCACCGGCGCCGTCAATGGAGTCTTTCGCTTCGGCTCAGGCGACTGACGGGGAGCTCTCAGAGAGCCCCGTTGTCGTCCTGGAAACCATACGGCGCCAGGCCGCTTCTGCGGCCCAAAGTAAAACAATCCGGATGCGCCCGGCCTACGCGCGGTGGTGGCGGCAGGTGGCCGATGAGACCGAGAGGATAATGCCTACGGTCTCGGCGGCCATCAGTCGGGACGCCGCGCTGCGGTCAGAACTGCAGAGGTCGTCGGCCGAAGTAGCTCTCCTCAGAGAGAAGCTGGCGGCCTTTGAGCAGGCCGAGGCTGAGCGTGAACGCGGAGCGGCGCGCGCCCCACGAAAGGCGCGGCCTACACCGCCTCCTCCTCCTCCTCCTCCGCCGCCGGCCAAGGCGCCGACGCGGGCCAAGGAGGCCGACAGCGAATGGCTGCCGGGGCGGAAGGAGAAACGGCTCGCGTCACCGCGAGCTAGGGTGCAGCAGACCGTCGAATCCCCGGATGAGATGGCTGCTCGCATCAGGCGAGAGTTGACGGCGGAGTTCGGCAAGCAGATTGCCGAACTCAGGGCTGAGCTTGCAGCCCTACGCGGTGCCACAACATCTGCGCCGCGTCCCGTCGCTCTCGCCCCACCGGACGTACACCCGGGTCCGGCACCAGCCGGTCCGACCCGGACCAACAAAAAGAAGAACGGGGGTGGTGGGGCTAAAACTGCTACGCCACCCCCACAACCTCGCCCGCTTCCCCCGCCTCCATCCAATATGGATGTGGGCTGGACTGAGGTGATGAAGCGGGGTGCAAAGAGAGTAAGGGTCGATGCCACCCCGGCCCAGCAACCCCAAACCGAGACGCGGGCAGCGGCCAAGGCGACCCCTCAAACGCAGAGGGCGCCGACCGCTGCCCAAAACAAGAATAAGACTCCGGCGGCTGCGGCTGCTCCCCTGCAGGGTCGAGCACCCGCCGCCGGAAAGAAGAAGGCCAAAAAGGCCAAGAAGAAGCCGCGCGCGCCGCGGCGGGCTGCAGTGGTGGTCACACTGCTGCCGGCCGGCCAGGCGAAGGGGATGACCTACCCCGACGTCATGGCGAAAGCGCGCGCGGCCATCGACTTGGCAGCGATAGGGGCGGAGGATGGCCTCCGCATCCGGCACACGGCCAACGGGGCCCGATTGCTGGAGTGTCCCGGCGGCGCCGACAGTGGTGACGTCGCCGACCGTCTAGCATCGGGCCTCCGGGTCGTGTGGCCGGAGGAGGAGGTCAGGGTGCACAGGCCGGTCAAGATGGCCGAGTTGCGGGTGACCGGCCTGGACGACTGCACCACCAGGGAGGAGGTGGTGGCGGCCATCGCTGCCCAGGGGAAATGTGCCCCGGAGAACGTAGCCGTGGGCGAACTTCGCCGAGGCTACACCGGGGCCGGCTCCGTATGGGTGCGATGCCCGGTTGAGACCGCCAACTCCCTGGCAACTCCTCCGCCCGGAAGGCCAGCAGGGGATCCCGGCAGGCTGCGCGTGGGCTGGGTCGCAGCCCACGTGCGGCAGCTGGAGCCACGCGCCTGGCGATGCCTCAAGTGCTTTGGCACGGGGCATAGTATCGCCAGGTGCACCAGCACTGTAGACCGCAGCGGACTGTGCTTCCGTTGCGGTCAGGCCGGACACAAAGCGACCGTATGCTCGGCCGCCCCGCACTGTGCGTTGTGTGCGGCGGCCGGGCGCAAGGCCGATCACCGGGCGGGAGGCAAAGCCTGCTCCCCGTCCGGTGCAAATACCGAACGCAACAGGCGCCGCAAGAGCAAGCGGCGCCAACAGAAGAGATCGGCCGGGGGAGTACCGGCCGGCATTTCGGACCCCGCCGTGGCGCCTAGTGCGCCCGAAGGCGGGGGCGATGGAGAAGGGAAGGGAGCGATGGATGTGGTCCAACCGTAATGGATCACACCCGTCGCTTCCTCCAAGGGAATCTGAACCGCTCCGCCAGGGCTCAGGACATCTTGCTCCAGAGCATGGCGGAGTGGTCAATCGACGTAGCGGTGGTCGCGGAGCCGTACTTTGTCCCCCCGGCAGATGAGTGCTGGTTCGGGGACGAGTGCGGCTTGGCGGCCATCCACGTAAGAAGAGCCGCGGCGATCCCGCCCCTGGTAATGGTGACCAGGGGACGAGGGTTCGTCGCGGTAAAGATGGAAGACACCGTCGTGATCGGGGCGTACTTCCCTCCAAGTCGACCTATTCTCGAGTTCGAACAGTTGCTGGGCGGGATCGAAGCGATTACTCAGCGCTCCGCTCCCGGCCCAGTGATACTGGCGGGGGACCTCAATGCGAAGTCAGTCGCTTGGGGTTGCCCCCGCTCCGAACCTCGGGGTAGGCGACTGGAGGAGTGGGCGGTCGCGACCGGACTCTGTATCATGAACAGAGGGTCGGTCGCGACTTGCGTGCGGTGGCAGGGCGAGTCCATCGTGGACGTGACGTTCGCGAGCTCTGCCATCGCACAGCGCATCCGCGGTTGGGAGGTGTTGGTGGAGGCGGAATCCTTGTCGGATCACCGGTACATCCGGTTTGATCTTTCCGCCTCCACGACAACCGCGGTCGCCCGCGGAACTGCGCCCCGGTCATTCCCCAGATGGGCATTGAAGCTCCTGGACAGGGAGCGCTTGATGGAAGCCTCAACGGTGGCGGCGTGGACGCCTATGCGTCCACACCCTGTAGATGTGGAGGCCGAGGCGCTGTGGCTCCGGGACACGATGCATCGCATCAGCGATGCTTCGATGCCCCGGGTCGGCCCTCGGTCTTCTAACAGGTCGGCGTACTGGTGGTCGCCCGAGATAGCGCAGCTTCGTGCTGTATGCGTCCGGGCGAGGCGCCGGTGCGCCAGACATCGCCGCCGTATCCTCGCGCGTCGCGACGATCCCGTCGCGTTCGCGGAGGAGGAGGCCCGGCTGTATGGCGAGTACGCTGAAGCGAGGAGTGCCATGCAGCTGGCCATCAAGCAGGCCAAGGAGAGGTATATGGAGACTCTTTTGGGGACGCTCGACGACGATCCGTGGGGGCGCCCATATAAAGCGGTGCGCGACAAGCTGCGCCCGTGGGCCCCTCCCCTGACCGAGCGTCTCCAGCCTCAGCAGCTGCGGGACATCGTTTCGGCGCTGTTCCCGCAGGAGCAGGACGGATTCACTCCGCCTGCTATGGGTGAGCCGCCGGATCACACCGGCGGTGAGTCCACTGCTGAGGTGGTGCTTCACATCACCAAAGATGAGCTCCAAGAAGCCGTGGTCAAAATGAGCAGGAAAGACACGGCGCCCGGCCCGGACGGCATCCACGGCCGGGTCCTCGCCTTGGCCCTCAATGCCCTGGGGGACCGACTCCTAAGGCTGTACAATTCATGCCTGGAGTCGGGACGGTTTCCCTCGCTCTGGAGGACGGGCAGACTGGTCCTCCTACGTAAGGAGGGGCGCCCGGCGGACTCAGCCGCCGGTTACCGTCCCATCGTACTGCTGGACGAGGTGGGCAAATTGCTGGAACGCGTTCTGGCTGCCCGCATCGTTCAGCACCTGGTCGGGGTTGGCGGAGCAGTACGGCTTCCGGGAGGGTCGTTCGACCGTAGATGCTATTCTGCGCGTTCGGGCCCTCTCGGAGGAGGCCGTCTCCCAGGGTGGGGTGGCTTTGGCGGTGTCGCTCGACATCGCCAACGCCTTTAACACCCTGCCCTGGTCCGTGATTTGGGGGGCACTGGAGAGGCACGGAGTGCCCCTCTATCTCCGCCGGCTGATCGGCTCCTACCTGGAGGCCAGGTCGGTCGAATGTACCGGGTACGGTGGGACCTTGCACCGGTTCCAGGTCGTGCGCGGTGTTCCACAGGGGTCCGTTCTTGGACCCCTCCTGTGGAATATCGGGTACTCGGGCAAATAGGACCGGACTTGTCGCTCCCGGGCGTCGTGGCGTCGATGCTCGAGAGCGACGAGTCCTGGAAGGCGATGCTCGACTTCTGCGAGTCCACCATCTCGCAGAAGCAGGCGGCGTCGTGGGCGAGGGAGAGGGTATATTCCTCCCTCCGCCCAGCGATTGCGCGACGCCGCCGTCGAGCAAGGGGTCAGAACCGGGATCTCGCCCGGACTCTGGCCCCTTAAAGGTTCGGGTCCCCAACGCATGCGAGTGCGAGCGGGGACCCAAGAAGGTGTCGTGTCTCGCTCAGCACGCCCTTATCGTTAGAGCATCCGGGGGATGGCGGACCGCGCTCCCCGACCCACGCTGGTTCTGACCCAGCGGGGTATTCCGTGGGAGGGTGACACGCGGTCCAGCCATCTTGGCGGGCTTCGGATAGCCCGCCGACCGAGAGAGCCGGTGGCCGTATCGCCGGCGGCTGCCGGTTCGGCGTCCGGAGGGGGCGGCGCGACGGGAAAGAGTGCCTTGGGCGTAACGCGTCGCGCCGTCCCTCATAACCCCGTGTTGGGTTCTGGCCTCAGCCGGGGTTCGGACGCTGAGTGTGAGCGGTTGGAGGTTTTAGTGCGGTTCAACTCCCACATACCCCGCCCGCGGGGCGGGCGGGGATCCGGTGATTTCCTCCAACTAAAAAAAAAAAAAAAAAAATAATTATAATGGCATAGATACAAAATGGTATGATGAGTGTAGTATATACTTTCAGGAATTCTTCCAAAATTAGATTTAAATACTAACGAAAAAAAAATCTTTGTCCGGAATCCACATTAATATTATAATTCGCGCTTGATCACTTTATGGATGTCAAATCGATAAATTATAGATTAAGAGCTTACAAAGAGATGACACATTTTATGTGTCTAGTAATTTTGATGGAGGTAGGTATTCAACGAGGGGTTTTCTTAGTGCCTTATATTATTTAGTTTATACTTCATGCTACGATAACGATGAATTTGAATCTTTTGAAAATATGCAATGTAAATTTGTTTTTGCACTGAGTCCATACATGAGTTCCTAATTTCAACTACGGAGCTGTAAAATAAACGTAAATAGGCATATGATAACTGTTGTAATAAGGCAACTGGTTCTTAGAGTATTTTATAAAAATGACTAATGTCAAAAGTTACAAATGACAATTTCAAATTGCCACAGAACGTTCGTTGTACAGAAGTAAGATTCATGGTAACTGAGTTTTTGATTTAAGCTCAAAGCTACACAATTATAGCTTAAACAATAATAACAGCTGGTCCAACAGTGTTTTAAAATATTAACATTACTAAAATGTAATATTGACATCACTAAAATGTACGCTTATCTAACACAATTCGTGTGTGTGTTGCCTTCTGATTTTTTTCTGTGGCAAATTTGCTACGCCTACGCGCGCGTACGACGCGTATGGCAGATATCTGCCCTACGACGCGTAGCGCGTAGTAGTGTGCTAGAGGCCTTAATTAAATTTTACAGGTTATGAGAACATGGTTAAACATAAATTGATATATCCGGACCCTAAACAATATATAAATGATTACGACCCCACCGTTACCCCAGCTATATTTAATGAACACGCTACGGCAGCTTACAGAGTTTTTCATAGTTCCGTGCAAGGAATGCTCAAGTAAGTGACATTTCTTTTTTGTTTTCCTAGTATACGTAATTTTTATTACGCACACTATTATAATTACAATCTAGTAATCAGTTACTGATCGAAGTTAGTGAGATCCAACATTACAAGCAGCATAATCGACTAAACACTGATACTGCTACAAATAACGACCGAAGCAACGGTTAGTTCGAGGAATGATAAGAAGAAATACCTGCGCTTGACGTGCTAACTGTGCTTCAAACTTCGACTATGAATAACAGATATCTGCAATAAAAACTTTGTGCAGTAAAATTTCTTAGTTTTAAAGATCGTGATTCAAGGATTTTTTTGTACAGAAGTGTTTGTTCTGTTTTTCTTTATTGTTCAAAATAACGACGTACAATTAAATACTTAAAGTTTCGATAAATTGGATTAAAAACTTTGTGTTTATATAAAAATAATTATAATCTTTATGTTTTGCAAAATACATTTGTTTTTCTCAGAAAATATCAACAAAATCGTCAAGAAGCCGGTTCCATCCAGATCAGTGATTGGTTTGATGATCCAGCAGTGATCGAACAAGATGATAACTTCCTTGAATTGTCTTTAGGATTTACTATTCAACCCCAGAGTGCAAGTGATCCATATTTTGATACTGCAATTACAGAATTTTTCGCAAAGTAAGTCCCGTACTTTGTGTCAAATAATAGTATGGATTCAATAAAATCATAAATAAATCAGAATTCAGATTCTGCTCAAATTCTGAAAATCGTACTTACGCCGCCTTTTCACAATCTAGTCATTGGACAAGTCAGACTGATAAATCCCGAGAAATACCCTTTTAAGAAAAAATTTTAACTCTAAAGATTTTCTAAATGAAAAAAATCAATATAGAAGCAAGATACATCTAGCTTAGTACGAAAGTCGACTTTTCAGCAAACTTACTTATGTTATTGTTTTACTTTGAAAGTTTTCGATAAGTTCTGTACAACATGGGTATAAGTTTGTGTTGTGTGTGTTGTTTGTGTTCATAAACAAACAAAGAGTGTGTAGTTTCTTAAAGATACACAGTAATCCAGGGTTCAATTCCTAAACAATATTTTCTCAATCCATAGTGTTTTTCAATGAATCATGTGTTGGCTTTCGAAACACTGTTTGGATGTTGAAATATAAAAACTGTATTTATCAATATAGTGTACACAAAATCTATAATACTAGAGACAATTAAATCGTTTCAATGTAATTATATTACTTTGTATCTCTTGTTTTTTTATTGATTCAGCAAGCAAGTAAGTTTTACCTAGTGGGGACTACAACAACAATTTTCAAAAACGAAAGAACGTATATAAAGATTTAGGACACAATAATAAAGAGTCAAATCCGGCTTGTACCTCTAAATCTAGATGTGAAAAAGATTTATGTGCAATTTTTCACAACACCACTGGCTAAAAAATGTGAAGGAAAACATCGTGAGGAAACCTGCATGTCGAAAAAGGGTTCTAAAAATCCTTTGAAGATATGTGAAGTCCCCAATCCGCACTGGGCAAGCGTGGTGGACTATGCCTAATTCCTCTTCTGAGGAGACCTGAGCCAGTGGGCAGTAATGGGTTGGTACAGGTACAGGTAATAAAGAGTATTTTATAGTATTTATTTTTACTGCTTTCAGAGGTAATAAAGATTTGGGTGCTGATTTAAGAGCAACAGATATCCAAAGAGGTCGTGATCACGGCCTTGGTAGTTACGTAAAAACACGTGCCGCTTTAGGTCTTTCAGTACCTAAGGTTTTTGATGATCTACTCGAGTTAATACCTAAAGAGGTAAGGAAAACAAACAATGAAATGTTTATGGTAGTAAGATTGTTATAATTTACTACTACTGTTATAGTATCGAAATTAAATAGTTTTTAATGAAAACCATGAAATAAAACATAATACGCGTACTATAAATAAAGTAAAAATACAGTCACAGTCATACATATGAAATATTTTGTTCATGTAGTTTGTTAAGAAGTTAAAAGAAATATACCCCAGTATTGAAGATGTGGAATTAGTTGTTGCTGGAGCATTGGAAACAAAAGTAAATGGTGCACTAGCTGGACCGACGTATCTCAAGATAATGACCAAACAGTTCTACCATACCCGTGTTGGTGATCGATACTTTTACGAAAATGGATCGGATAAAAAGATAGCCTTCACTTCTGGTAAGTACTAGAGTTTTTGTATACTGATAAAAAACAATTTTTGATTGATCGATTTCTAAAAGAAAGAAATGCTTTTTTTCGATTTGGTGACTCATTCATGAAAACCAGTCTCATTGAATGTTGTAAATCTGTGAACTCCACATGGAGTTCATTGTTATTGTTCAAATCAAATCGTACACCTAGACCTAAAGAGAGTCAATTTAAAAAAGTTTTTCAGATATAATCTGACCAAACTAAACTGTGAAAGTTCAATTTCAATTTAAAACTACACTTTTCCATTTATCCTTCTTCAAACGTAGTCCAATATCCAATATGAACACAAGTGCGGTAGGTTTACAACTGCGATGAATGTATGAGAATTCGTCTGAGATCGGTTATTGCGGTCTATTTGAAATACCTATAGAACTTCTACATTTCAAAATTGATTCCTATTTTAGAAGTTTTGAACTAGATTATGATATTCAATTTAGAATTTGTTATAAATAAAGAATGCCTCTGCACCGAGATCACACTAAAAGCAAATATATTTTGAAAGAACAATACTATCTTACCAACGAACAATATTTTTGTAACACGAGGGAAGAAACTAGTAAATAATAAAATAAACTTAAAAAAAAACTAATTAGGTTACAGTTAAAAAAAACATTGCTTCGGAACATAAAACTCAACTGGTTTTTCTCTATAATTGTCATATTTGTATGTAAATATTCTTGGATAATAACACAAAATGTTCAATATTCGTGGTTGAAGAACATCATTTTAATTAAGTTTTAACAACTTTTAACTTCGCTCAAAGATGTTTTTGACCGAATTTAGTTTTAATTAGGTTAATCGAGTTTTATCATCAATCAAGATTATATCAATAAAGTTAAATACATCGTTAGACAGAACATAAATCTCCAGTTTCATGTAATTATACCTAGTTATTTTTTTATCATAATTACCTACTGTTTTTATTTTACAACTTTAAGGTGCAAAGCTATGTATATTCACTACTTTTTATATTGGTATTTGTTGTTTTTACGTAGGTATGCCTAGGTAGTAGGTATGCGTAGGTAGGTACCCCTCTTCGGAGGAGACCTGAGCTCAGCAGTGGGCAGTAATGGGTTGTTACAGTACAGTACAGTACAGTACGTAGGTATGGCAATTCATATTAAAATACCTAGAATAATGTCTGACAAATAAGGAAGTGTTTTTACTAAAGTAAAGAAACTAAATAATTATAATAATTATGTTATGGTAGCGACCCCTCAGTGTCCCCTGACATTGCAGAGGTTCATGAGCGACGGTAACCACTTCCTATCAGGTGGACCGTTGGCTCGTTTGCCTACATGGCAATAAAAAAAAATGTTAAACTTTCAGAGCAACTTGGACGGTAACCACTTCCTATCAGGTGCATGGCAATAAAAAAAAATGTTAAACTTTCAGAGCAACTTGAAAGCATCAGGTACGGGTCATGGATGGCGCGTTTGGTATGTGACAACGTGAAAGGCATACAAACTATGCAATTTTTTGCTTTCAAGAAGATTTCCATAATGTAAGAAAAACCTTCACAATAAATCAAACCTCGTAAAAAAATATTTTCTTAAAATAATAATAATGGTTAAAATTGGCTATAAACAGATGAAACCTTTTCAGTAAGTTCCGGTTTAACGTGTACAGCGGTCATTTTCAAATGTTTATCCAGTATTAAAATTATTTTTTTGTGAAACCTTGAATTACACAAAGTCAAAGTCAAATCAAAGTCAAATCATTTATTTTCAAAGTAGATGTGGACACACATACATTTTGAAAGTCAAAAATAAAATCAAAAGTTCTACCACCAGTTCGCTAAAATTACGCCTCCGTCCTGAGAAGAACCGGCGCAAGAAACTCAGCGGGGCATGTTTTTTTTTTTTAATTAAAATTTTTTTTTTTCTTTTCGTTTTAATATTTTTTTACAATATTTTTGTTTTTAACAAATGTATCAATTGAAATGGCCCGGGACGAGCGCCTCATTCCCATTTTGTGCAGTCATTTATATAATCATTAAGTTTATAATATGCTTTACTGCATTGCCGTTCTTTGATAACTCTCTTAAACCTATTTATAGGCAATGTTTGAACGGCCACTGGGATTTTGTCATAAAGCTTCACAGACAAACCCTGGAAAGAATTACTTATTTTATGTAATCTAGATGCTGGCAACGCAAGCTTGTGTTTGTTCCTAGTGTTAAAATTATGAATATCCGAGACTTTAGGACATTCATTAATATTTTTATGCACATACATTAAATTTTCATAAATGTATTGGGACGCTAAAGTTAGAATCTTAATTTCCTTGAATTTGTCCCGCAAAGACTCCCTTGGGTTCATATTATAGATTGCACGAATAGCTCTCTTCTGCAGAATAAATATTGTTTCTACGTCGGCAGCATTGCCCCATAATAGAATACCATAAGACATAACACTATGAAAATAACTAAAATACACAAGGCGAGCTGTGTCCACATCAGTGTATGTTCTTATCTTTTTAACCGCGTAAGCTGCAGAACTGAGCCTTCCCGCCAACCTAGTAATATGGGGGCCCCACTGGAGCTTGGAATCCACCGTTATACCAAGAAAGACAGTTGACTCAACAAGTTCCAATGTTTCACCACTAATAATAACATTACTCTTAAGTTGTTTAACGTTAGGTAATGTAAATTTTATGCATTTAGTTTTCTTACTATTTAATAATAAATTGTTAACACTAAACCAATGAACTACACGCGAGATGGCATCATTCACATGGTCATAGTCAAGTTCTTGACGTTTAAGTCTAAATAATAAAGATGTATCATCTGCAAATAATACAATCTCGTGACGTGCTTCTACAAAGCTAGGTAAATCATTTATATAAACTAAGAACAAGAAGGGACCCAAGATAGATCCTTAAGGGACACCCATTTTAAGCATAACACCGCCGGATCTCTTTCCTTTAACATCGACTTTTTGTATTCGTCCAGATAAATAAGAGGTTATAAGATCTAACGTAGCGTCCCTTATACCATAAAAGTGCTTTTTCTTCCTTACTAATGTATCATGATCAACACAGTCGAAAGCTTTGGATAGATCACAAAATACACCAAGTGCATCTTGCCATGCCTGAAATATATTTTTAACTAAATTTACACCCGCATCAGTAGATGAACAACCCCTAGTAAAACCAAATTGTTTATTATGAAGCAGGTGATTTTTATTAAAATGAGTTAGAAGCTGATTAAGGATTATTTTCTCAAAAATTTTACTGAGCGCGGGTAGTACAGAAATAGGCCTAAAATTTGAGGGGTCTGATGTACTACCTGATTTAAATAAAGGTATTACTTTACTGTGTTTCATTAGGTCCGGAAATACACCAGCGTTAATGCACGCATTAAAAATTTTAGTGAGCGACGGTGCAATCATATGTATAATATGGTTTATAACTTTAATTGATATTCCCCATAAGTCAGGAGTTTTTTTAACATTAATAGTATTAAAACTTTTTATGATATCACTTTCATTAATCTGATTAAAATTAAAATACACACACTTGAATTATGAGTTGAGATAATGAAACAAAATCATTATAAAATGAGTTTTACAATCCTGATGAAATTAAAATGTAATCCTTCATACTTAATTATCTTTGTAACAAATTGTTTGTAAACTCGTGTGCTTGGTTAATTAAAAAGTTTTAATCAATTTTAAAGTTTGGATTAGCTTATTAAAAGTGTTTTTTAGGATAAAAATCACTACTCAGTGTGAGAGTATAGGCTGCAGAAAATGGTTTATGTAAAGGATATTATTATGTGGATTGGTGATGTGCCAAATGATATACTGTGTCAGCATAGGAATGTGTGGCATATTCCGCTGAACTCAAGCACAATACTGAGAACACACGATATGTACAGTATTATGTATTAAGATAGGAAATAAGATATACCTAATGCATTATTTTTTGTTTGGTAATCAGTTAGTAGGATTACCTTTCTCTCCGAAGAGGGGTTAGGCATAGTCCACCACGTTTACCCAATGCGCTATGATGCTACTAAAGTACCTAATTAGTAATTATATTTTCTTTTTTTTGCAGAAATCCAGTCATCCGCTGTGAAGACATTCCAACTGTGAACTTGAATTTATGGAAAGAGTAACTTACCATAGTCAATAATAAAATTAGAATATCGCACCCCCGGTGCAACACTGTCACTTATGCAAAAATTTAGTTTTTCAGGAGAAGCATTTCAACTTTGACACCTCAGAAAACAATGATACACATCGTAATATATAGATGAGATGAAAAGCTAATACTACAATGTCAACTTTTACTTTACTTTTCGATAAATATTAATCACTTTATAGTGTAAAAAATATACTAAGTATACCATTATTTAATTCTTCCAAACCCCTCAGAAGAGACGTAGTGGCTCTAACGAAAAATTATAACTGTAGTTATGTCACAATGAGTTAAAAAGAAAACAAGAACATATTGTTTACTAAGTTTACTATACTGTTACTGTGTCGCACCAAGTAAAGGGGGGCTTTAGGATCATTTTTAGATATTTATTTTAGTGTCCCACCGGAGGTGCGATTTAAATTACTTATTATACTAATTAAATTACTTATTATATTAATATATTTATGTTAAGTAAATAAATCTTGAGTTATTAGCATTATTACATTTATTTTACTAATGCTTTTTAGAAATAATATTGTGCGTATGAAGAATAGCTGTTGAACAGTAAAATTCAAACTGAAAATTTCATAATGAACGTATCAAAGTTATGGTAGAAAACGTCATTTAACGTCCAGACTAATATGTTCAGAAGAGATTAGACCTGATATTCATTTACTGAAGGCTAGACGGCACAGAACATACATATTTTAGCAATTTCATACATATTATTATGTACACAAGCTGATACCGAGAGGCTAGACAAAAGGGTTCTTGAACTATAGATTACTTGGACTCAAGCTTTCAAACAAACGTCAAAACTTTTAATTGCCTACAAAATATCATGATTTTTCTCGCTAAATATTTTTTATGAAGCTACGTGACTTGCACTATTGGGTAGAAGAGTCTACGGGTTACTTGGGGTTATGTGGTCATCAGAGTCTAGACAACACGAGACGTGTCACGATACTCAAAGAAAACTTAAAGATTTTACTATAATTGCTTACACGTCGTGCACTAAATGATTTTTGAACACAAATAAGAAAATCCCGCAGACTGTTTCTTTGATATACTTTGATCCACTCAATTTGTACGTACTCCGAAATCATAAGACACTGTAAGTTTTTACAGTCGAATCGCAAGTCTAGTACTTACAAATTTATTATTAAAAAAATCGATACACAAATAATATCAGTAAGCCACACTGTGGTTATTATAGTTTAATTGATGGAAGAATAACTAGCCAGATAATTATCAAATATACCTTAGAACTGGCTATTAATATAATTGTGTTCTATATGCATCACTTAATATAATAACAATGTGGAATCACGTTTGAACTTTTAAATCGTGTTTCCGTTACCTGAATTTGTTAGGATTCCTATTAAACGAAGAATCTCAAGGGGAAAATAAAAACACGCAGTATTTACGCACACATTTATTTCTCAGTGAGTTGTGGCTGAAACGTGGGAAATATAGTGAAACAGAAAGACGAACTCTGACTCAGCAATAAGCATGGTAATAGCTCTTTACCATGGGGATTGACTGATGAAGGTTCTGAGCTCAATGTGTCTCCATTTTGTATGAATGAGTAGCAATTTGTAAAATGTGAAATCTATTTTATTTATCTTTCGTCGTTCAACGATCCATGTGTGTCAGTCGAGACTCTGAGTCAGATCTTTGTAGCACTCCTTTTGTGTGAGAAAAAGAGTCACCGTATTATAATTATGAAGAGTATGATAACTTCGCTGTGTACACCGATTAGGTATCTAAGATACAGTAAAAAAATACCGTGTAAACATGTAGTAATAAGTTGTAATTCTAATAATACCTATTAAAAATTCACAACTTTATTTATTTGCATAAAGTGTATATTTTTGAAAAATCCTAAATTTCCTTAAAAAAACTAATTGACGAAACAATTCTACAAAAATATATTACATGCTCCCGCGTACATGAGCCTTCAGCAAACTCGTGACTTGCAATGAAACTTGTGAAAAGTTTTAATGAGCAATTTAATAAGCCATTTAGAATATTTTTTTACCACGTAACGTCGAGATACTTTTATAAACTGGATTCAACTGGACAACATTTCTTTGGGTATTGCGTATGCTTCTTCAAACAAGGAAGGAACTGTATTTCATGATTAGAGAATATAATAATTATCATTCGGTTCGGTTGGGTTTTTGGAACAAAGTTCCTTATCGCGCGTTATCGAAAGGAGGCTAGACGGAAATTCTTATGAAAAAGTTGTCACGACACTTTTTTTGTTTTGGATGATTATCGCTAGATGGCGCTGTGATTAAAATATTTTAAAACGATTCCTTATTTTGTTTTATATAATAAATGCTAAATGGCGCTGTGTAATAAAAAAAATATTTTTTTAAGTTATAATATAAAAAAAAATAATTTTATTACAATTCCCTCACTAATTAATCGAAAGGAACTTCGTTCCATCCGGGTGTCTCTTGACACCTCTCAAGTTTTTTATGTGGTTCGTTAGGTAAATTAACAAGATTGCTTAATAAAATTGCTGTCAAAACTTTAATTATTAATTTTCAGGGAACAACTCGGCTTGCCCTGTTAAAATACATAACTTTACCACTAATTAATTTCGTGATTGCTCGGAAGTTTTTATGAGATAACCTCTCAATTTTATATCAATATTTTTCCGCATCTTGATCGGTATAACGTGATTCATACTTTAAAGTCAATTACACTTTGGAGTGAAGTTAAACTACAGGAAAATACTTTACTTTCTTAAATATCAAGACTAAAAATTTGAGTGTAAACAAACCATCGCTATCAAATTTAAAAGTTGAATGTTTAACGAGATTAAATAAAAACAATAAAAATTAAACTTAGTAAATTGTTTTAAAATTTTATTAAACGAAATTTCAAAGACATTAAAGAGAGCAAAAATCTAAAAAAATAAAAAAGTCATTTGCTAAATTCCGAGAAAAAATTCAAAGGAAAAACAATTTCAACATTCTTTGCTGGTGAATGTTAAATATTTACAGAGAACTTAAGTCAACGGTTTCAGACATTTAAAAGTGTTTTAACGTTGATGTTTGTTTTTCCGTTGTGTTCTATTATTTGTATGCTATGTGGGCGACATCATGTGTGAGTTGAAGTGCACTAAAATCTCTTATCACTCATTTCGAAACTCAGCTGGAACTAAAAAGGGCGGGTCGCGTTGTGTTCTAGAGTTCCTGAATGGGCTTGCTGCGGTTGTCACCGAGCATAATATCACTAAAACCAATTTACTCATGCAGTATTTTAAACTTGTGTCTCAGAGCTTTTATCACGAGTATTTGCCAATATAGTAATAAAATTCAAAGACAAAGGAGGATGTGAAAATCTTGTGTAACGTGCAATGTGTTAATAATTGAGAAAAGTAGCACGCGGTGCGGTTGTGTGTCAAGTCTACACGGTTTCCAGGAAAACGGATATGGCATACTAATGTGCAAAATACACTGAACTCACTTCCTTTGGCTTAAGGAATGTATTAACGTGTTTATTTACCAAATGATTGACAAAGTTCGTACTTAATGTAAATTACCAATCCATAAATTATTTTCCTTCCTTTGGTTAATCATAAAAAGTTGTTTTTTTAAAGATAAATTTTCACCTACTTTTATTACTTATTAATATACGACAAAGAAATAAAATATTATGAAGACGTTCACTAACACACATTTTTGGCAATTTGGACCAACATCATTTGAACGAAATAAAATTAAGCAAAACAAGGAGACGGTTGTATCTATTTTCTTTTTCGTTTTCCCTGAAAAAATATTAAAATACTGTGTTTTTTGATTAGGATTAATTTCAGAAAATGATTTACCTCTGACCTTTAAGATCACTGCCAATTAAATTAATCCATCCAGAATCATTGGAAGCTAATTGAGCGAGGGAAATGGCCTTCACGAATTCAAAAAATTGTATTCCCATACTTCAGTTACGTGTTAGCAAAAAAGTTGAGTTGCTAAGAACATCAAAGTCAGTTCATATTAAGCGTAGATCAAGCGAAATTGTAAATATTTTATTTAATCTAATTAAAAGAGGAAATGGACTTTCCTTAGGAAACGAAAGTAAACCTAGGTATTTAATGAAGCATGTTTGGGTACGTAACTAGGATGTTAACATTAAAGATAAATAAGAAACAACAACATCGTCCTTGCTATGGTATGGCTTGCATTGATTTAGCAATGCATTAGCTCATAAATTTACATTATTCATATAAATAGTGCTCTAAGCTGCGGACTCAAATCATGAATCTTGAATCTTGTTAATGTTTCCAAATCTAAAACGTTCGTATTTTGTATTACTATTTAAACAGATTCCTTATAAACAAAGTACGTTACAGAACACTTTCTCCAAAGGAATCAAAGGCTTAAGGAAAGACGTTTTGGTGGTTAATAGAGCTGCGGAATAAAGCCTCAGACCAAAATTATTTGTGGAACCCTTCGCCTTGACACGAAAAAGAATTAATACAATCTAAGGCGAATAAAACCTCAAAAGCTTATCAGGATTTTATAAAAAAGAACTAAGTTAGATAGAAAGTTCGATAATTGAGTTGAGGGTTATAAAAAAAAGATTGCCTCGACGTATTTCATAATGTCGAAAGTAATAATTTGGTTGGGGTTGTAACGGCTCAACTCTTACCGCTCATAAATTTGTAAAATGAGCTCATTTTGAAACATTTCAAGTTTTTACTGGTTCGCGGTGGCGACTATTGATTAATAGAGTGTTTTGTGAATCCATTAACTTATTTGTGTTTGTGTTGACCCTACAACAGCAAACAATTATTATTTACAAAACAATATTAATCACAGTGAATAAATTTTATAGATCTACAGGATAACTAAAAGATTTATGTTTAGAATAA
Source organism: Trilocha varians (assembly GCA_030269945.2). NCBI lineage: Eukaryota > Metazoa > Arthropoda > Insecta > Lepidoptera > Bombycidae > Trilocha > Trilocha varians. Next base: position 6,339,309 of record AP028259.1, read on the forward strand.
TATGTGTAATCTAGCTTAAGACACTGACATCAAGTTCCAGTTAGGCGGCAGTTTCACAATTAACATCATCGTTAGGATCCCTTTTTACACAAGCTGAGTTGTAGATGATCCATTCAGTGATAAACACTAAAAACTAAAGCTACCGGAAGGAAAAATAACTCCGTTTTTTATTTACCTATAATAAAGATCCCTAAGAGTTCTAGAACCTTTTTCTTACGACTTTTATAAATTTTATTTAGGAAATATAGATAAGGGTGAACGACTGATTTCCTCTGAAGGGTCTGAAATTGATGGATCATGAAGCTTAACAATTGATATCCTTCCAAATTTCCAGACGAATTGATTTCTCACGTATAACTAAATTGGATAGGTACTATTAATCTCGACATCAGAAACACATTGAATTGAACGATAAATCTCTCAAACAAATTAGTTAAATTGAAAAATTCTTATTACCATCTTCAAAACAGTTTTGATCCTAATTACCTTTTTTTTCAATTATTGCATACAATATTATAAATATAGCTTTATTGTATACTTAGACTAATATATTTAAATTTATCTTTTAAATCCTATTAAAATACAACATAATTTAGAAAAAAAAAATTTTCAATATACAATACAGGGAGCCACTGCAGAGTGGATCGACCCAAGCTACCAAAAGTCAACATAAATACTTTTAGGACTACTTTAACATAGTAGATATCTTCTAAATTATTCGTATCTAGTATTGATCTTTAATAACTTATGGACCTTTAATTACTTATCTCTTTTTTATACCCTTTTCTTCATAATATCGTGCCACATTACATACATTGAAATTTGATTGAATTCTAGGAATTTAATTAACCACTATGATTTTATAAACCATTTCGAAACTAATAACAGTTTTAAAATTAGCGTGAATTTTAAAAGAATTGTTAGAAAAGTAATTAAATTCGTGTTATTTGGTGGTTAAATTAAATATGAATGTGTTTATATTACTTTTAATTATTTGTACTGTTGTGTATGGAAAAACTATTGAGATCAAAATAGATTCCGATGATTTATTACTTTTATTAAAACAACTTCTTAAATCAGAAGTTGCAAGACATCCTTTAAATAATATAGTTGTCCAAAAAAGTGTCGACGAAGTCAAGTACAAGAACCCTTATCATCCTGAAGATGAGGAAAGAAGTATTCAGACCGTATTCAAAAATAAAACGGGAAGTAAATTGGACAATGATTCTGAAGTAGAATTGTTAGAAAAAAGCATTGAAAAACAAAATGATAATTTTATAGCACACAAAGACGAAGCAAGCGAAGATATTCTAACTGATAATGAACAAAGACAATCTAATACTTTTGTAAATTCAAAACCTTTTCAAAAATTATCAAACATTCACAAAAAGCAATATAATGACAACTATAAAATACTGAACAGAAGACTTAAAGTGAAAAATTCAACGAAAGTGTCGAACATATTTTTATCGTTATTTAATAAAACAGAAAAGCAATAAATTTTTGTGTTTCATACACAAAGGATTTTCAATACTCCGAGTGTTTCCCTTGATAAAGATTACGTGATTTACAGTCAACGTATTCTTTTGAATATTTATCGTGAAAGTTTTTCACAGGAAGGCATTCAACAACACGCTTTCACTGGTGTAATAAAGTGCTGGATCAGAAATTCAATACACAGAGCTTATAACGTCCGGATTTTGGAATGGAAATTAAACTAAAACTTACGTTTTGTATAAATCTGTTTTTAATAAAATTACTGCACGAGATATAATATTATGCAGGGATTTAACTTTCAAATTAATTATGAAGACTGCATAGAGTTTGAATCTCCTTTTTATTATTTTGTAATTTTCATGCTATGGCTTGTGTAAAAGGAAATAAAAAATAACTCTCCTAATTTTCAAAAGTTTTGCACCACAATAAACAATTCTATATTGTGTTTTTGTGGAAGAACATGTATGTATGCAATGATAAAAAATAATATATATTTTTTTATTAAAACTCAATAATATAATAATATCCGATAACATGATGTTAAATTGTCTTGTAACACCCATTCTATACATACCTACGTAATCATCGCTCACTCTAATCTTAACGCTGAAATAAAGTGCCTATTTGTTTTTTTTTATTTAACTAACCTTCAAGTGACAGTAAGAGACATTTGAGAAAGGGTTCTGTATCTCAGTTACGCTGCTGTAGGCTAGACACGCTTTCAGCTCATTTAATGAAACATTCGTATATTTAGTTTGTTAAATAATTACTTTCTTTATAACTCTTAACATAGCTACTATTGCTAACTATAACATATATAAACGGCAAGTTGCCTCAAACACATTACTTTAATAAACAAAAAATTCAAACATTTTAAAAACGTAGGGATTCGTTTAGCCCCGCTTCTTAGCAGCCAGGTCTGCATTTCGGAGTTGTGGTATAGCAATAGAAGTATGTACCAAGTTTTCAGATTGCCTCAAATACCTGCTCAAAATTTGCCACTATCTCTCGGGCTATATTATTTTAATAAGCGAACATAAAATTTAAAACCTGTTCGTATGAGTTCTAACTTAGTTTCTAAACGCAAATACCTAAGAAATTGTTTCAAAGTAAATCCGTATGAAATAACATTACGAGAGTTCACGCAAACGTCCGATAGACGTCTAGGTGTATCAGACACATTTTATTACTTTTATCGAACTAAATAAAGCTGGTAATATGAGGGATAGATCCCAAAATTCAAGTATAAAGACGTACAAAGTGATGAAATAGCAGGATTAGGACGACCCAATAAAACTAAATTGGATTGACTCCCTTTTTCTTAGTAAACGTGAAAAGAGAGATTAAAAACTTGAAAGAGGTAAACACCTCTTGTTACATAAAAAGTTTCTTCACGAAAATATTTATTTCTCTAAAACTGAGGAACACATATTCAATCGGGTTATTTCCAAAAACAATATTGTAGCCAAATAGCTTGATCGTTTTTTGTTACCATTTATTTTATACTTCGAAAATATTTTCTGGTTAACAATCAATTTAAATATTATTTTACCTACCTGTAGTAATAATGTTTTCAATACGAAAACACAGCAAAGACGAATTTGTTAAAAACTTTAGATATTTTTTTTTTCTCGAAAATAAATAACAACTGAGCCTAGCCTAGTAAATTGAGTTAATTTCGTTTTCAGCTACAATCCCTACAGTGATGAAAAATAAAGTCTGAACAAATACAGCACAGATACAATAAATTTCCCCTGTCGGATGATCTGTTGTATAGAATTGTATTCTTGGAACTAGTTGTTCAAAGCTATTTACCCGATTGTATGAGGATTTCGTAAGGATACATTTCATTTGGAACATTAAATATGTAAAGGTTCTAGTAATATAGCTTAGAGAATATTGTATTTCGTGGAATACCCCCAGAGAAAATCAGTTATTGACTCACAATGAAAAGAATAACTATCGTCACCAAATTATATAGGTATAATCCGGTCAAATTAAATAGGTCTAAAAAATAGGGGTAAGGTTACAGAAATTCCCACTTGGCTGAATTTTGGTAGGATTGCTCAATACACTATTATAAAGGAAATGTGAAAAGTCCTCATCGATCCGGCACGTGCAAAAAAATTTACTCGGGGTCCAAGGTCACAAAAACGGGTTTTTCGCGATTTTCAGCAAAATGGTAAGTTTTATCGTAAAATTAGCTCAGACAAAAATTCTAGATCAGATAATTATCAATAAAAAATGTCTAAATACTAGGGGTGTGCGAATAATTCAAACTTACGAATTATTCGAAATTCGACGAATATTCGAAAAGTTTCGAATAATCCGAAATTTCGAATAGTATCGAATTTGACTACGACGATGCATGCATGGAATTCGCTTTCTTCTCGCTATGTATGGTGTAACCTTGGATGTCTAAATTGACCGGACTAATAACGTCAAATAGTGTAGTCTGTAAAGAGTAAGTAGTCATATGGCCCATTTACACGTGCGGATCGATCCCCGGGCAGATCCGCGGGACCAGTTCGACGGACGTGCTTTTAAGAACTCACGGATTTGTCTGCGGATCGATCCGTGAGAAATCCGTGGGACGAATCCGTCAGATTTGATTGCGGATCGATCCGTAGAAAACAGTAATGTGTTTAGACAATATTTCTACAGAAATTTAAATAAAAATCATTTATAATTTCAACAATATTATATGTCCTACAATCAAATTTATAAAATTTATTAGGTAAAATGGCATCAAATTTCAATTTCTCAATGGTTATCACGGATAAATCCATCATGCTTATTTTGCGTTAAAATGGCGCCACGGATCAATGTGTCGGATTCATCTCACGGATTCGTCCGCGATCCAACCCAAGTGTGCGATTGGTCAGTCACGGATCTATCTGCACGTGTAAACGGGCCAATACTCTAAGTATTCATCGCAATGCAAATGATCAAATTATTATGTTACGAACAATGTTTGTTGCAAGAATTTACAGTCCCGATAAAATTGGCAAATAAATTTGTATGATTTGTAATACAAACAAGATTAAAAGAGTTCGAAATTAACAAACATTTATTTTATCACAAAAATAAATGAAAAAACAAAACGTAATTTAACACGTGACCCTTTCTGTAGCACATAACAAATGGAAACCGTAAAGTAAGTTCAAAGCACTCTCAAGTTTTAATTACATTTAAAATTCCTTTAACGTAATCGGAAAAGTCGAAAGCGACAGTTGTTTTGTTAAATCGTAAATTATTTCCTAATTCCATCCAGTTTTAATAACGTTCAAATCAAAAACACCTCTGTAGGGAACGCGTTTAATTGTGCGCAGATCATCTTCCTAGACATTTGAATTTCTACTTAATATCTGTGTCAATATTAAAAAAGGTAAATTAAAACTAGTTTATTTCGAGTTATTGTACTTTTGATGCCATGAATTGGAAGTCACACCTAAAGCTAAAACTCTTTTAGTTAATGTGTTTAATTACGCACAAATACAAGATATTATAACGTATTATTGCTGCGTTACTCGATGGAATACATATAGCACTAAGCAAACTATTGAATAAAACAATTTTAGGAAATTGAAGTGTTGTTCTTTATTACATATTTTTCTAACAACAACGTTTCCTAGGCGATAACCTGCCAAAATATATGTCAGTCCTCGGAGGATGTCCAATATAGAAACCAAAAAATGAAAAAAAGTACGTGCCACATTACGAGGTACACTAACACGAATGCAGACATATGTGAACTCAAAAGAAAAAATATCAAATGAAGAAATCCAAGCTAAAACAATAATATTACAGGAAACGTTAAAAAAATTTTACGAAATTCAACCTAAAATCGAACTAGAAACAGAAGACTCTGAACTTGAAGAAGAGGCTCAGTATCGATTTGACTTTGAAGAAATCTACGCCTCTATTAAAACTAAACTTCTCCGCGTACAAAACCAGAACTCCAAACAAACTGAGAAAGAAATCACACCCAATACAGGTACAAGTGTCACCAATTCAAATGTAGAACATCGCCCATCCATAGTACATCTCCAGCCTCTACAAGAAAAAGAATCGTTCAAAAATTTCACTAACAGAATAACTGTATATTTTCTACTAAATAAAATAAGTGACCCTCAAACTAAAGTTTACATATTATTATCCATGATTCCACCGGATTTACACCAAAGATTGTACGACATGTGCGCGCCAGACAACCCAATCGACAAATCATTTGAGGAATTAACAACTATATTAGATGAATACATTGATCCCAAAGCCAGCGTGTGGGCCGTGCAACACAAGTTTATATCAAGATTACAAGAACCAGGTGAAACTGTGGCAACTTATGCATCTGAGTTACAAAGAGCATCTATTGACTGTGACTTTAAATGCAACAATTGCTCAAAATCGACCGCCGAAAATTTACTATCACTCCGGTTGATAAGAGGTCTTAAAGATGGCGATATCAGGACCAAAATTCTACAAGAAAGAGACATTATTCCCTTCAAGAAGCTGGTACAGATGGCTTCGGCCTTAGAACTGGGAAAAACAGAAAATATAAAAATAACGTTTGATAATAATTACAAAAACTATGACGCAACAAACATAATTACGTCATCTAAAAACAAAACTCCGATACAACAAACTCCTATTAATAGAAAACAGAATTCTTTCACAACAGTAAAGGATCTAAAAGGGAAATGTTATGGGTGTGGAAAGGACGATCATCGATCTCAGGAATGTGGGGCAATAAAGAACATTTGCCATAAATGCAAGAAGCAGGGTCACTACGGTAGAGTTTGTCTGCGAAAAAACATGAATAACCCGAATAACCAAATACATGACACAAGAAGTACAAATAGTTTTGAAAGCATGCCTGAAATCAATATTATAAAAAGTGAAATTGTTGCAAAATATATGATACCCATCTACATAGAAAACAAGAAGGTTAACATGGAATTTGACACCGGAGCAACATTATCATCGATGTCATTAAAGTCATTCCAACAGTTAAAGTTGTCAAGAAAAATTTATAAAACAGACGTAAAATTGAAGACATATACCGGAGAAATTATAAAACCAGCAGGAGTTGTTTACTTAAGATGTCAATACAAACAACAAACATTCCACGGAAAACTATATCCCATCCTCGTCGCCAATTATTGAATAAAACAATTTTAGGAAATTGAAGTGTTGTTCTTTATTACATATTTTTCTAACAACAACGTTTCCTAGGCGATAACCTGCCAAAATATATGTCACAAACCTTTGGACAAATGATTTGTGTGCATGAAGTAATAATAAATAAAAGTGTTTTTCAAAACATTTGGTAGCGTTTTAATTTGCTTTAAATAGGTTTAGAAGAAATTAAATAATGTGGTTGAAATCAAGTATCTTAACCCTACCTTTACAGAACCATAAGATGGCTGAGACCAAATATGTGAATACAACACAATATTTTAACCATTTTTGGTGTAAAATAAGAGAATATCACTAGAAAAAAACATAGCAAGGTGTAAAGATTTCCTATAATTTCGTGGGAAATATTTTTCGACACGACACACGTTTTATTATGAAATTCATTTAAAAAATATCGATTCAATAATAATAAAATCGATAACGATTTTTGTAGAAGGGAAAAATATTTCCCTTTGGCGTGAAAGGCTTTACGCCTATACTTCAAAGTTAGGCTTAAAATATAACTATGTAAGTGATTCGAGCTCAATTCTCACAGCTATAGTTAGTTCTCCACAGCAGTAAAAAGAGCCCTTTGTAACTTAAAGACATTTAAACTTTCTGTTTCTACTAAAAGTTTTCCTAAATTTTTAACTTTCAATCTGTTAATAATATATTTTGCACAAAGTTTTCGAAAACAATTGTTATTTATTATTTTACTTAAAAGTGAAGTTAAAGTTGATGTAAAGTTTCTAAAACTTTAACTAAATATTTAAAAAGAATTTGTCATTGTAGTAATTGATAAATTTGGTATGTTGGTGGAGAAATATTTAGGACCTTAGATCATAGAAACAAGGATCTATGATCGGTAGTTAGCATTTTAACTTTTATCAAGTATTTCTATGATTTCCAGTGGTTGATATTTTATTTCTGTTAAGTTGATAATTATGATGAAAATTTGCTTAGCGATTACCGAATCATGACGGTATCTCAATTTTTCTGTCGTCCCGATCTACGTTCCATTAGTTCCTACTGGAGTTTGAAGACTTTTTGTGAGAACAATAACTAAGCAGTTTGGAGTTATTGTTCGTGATTTTAAAAAAAATACTAGTGTACATTTCATTTTGGAGTTCTTGGATGTAAAATATAAGGTCAGGTAATGGGCGAAAAATCAACGCTTTAAACTATCAGAACATGACTGATTTTAATTGTGAAGCTTTGATGTTAGAACACAACCAAAAATGGACAACAAAGAGAGTGTTGTCAAGTCATTAAAATGTTCGTAACAATTTTTCGAAAAGTTTGTTCATTGTTTATAGTAAAAATGATTGATTAGTACGAGTTTTAGTTTCGAATTTAACAACAGAAACTAACAACGATGTGTATGAAAAATATACACTAAATATATAATTTTGTAAAGCTTTTAGATATTATCGAACACAGCTGGCTTCGCTTGATACGATATCTGTTTTTAAACTTATACAGAGTGTATATTACACTTAGTTTTAATATATTAGTCATTTTATTATGTAAGAGTTTATATTATACCTTATTGTATATTTTCTGTATTAGTTCGATTATTTTTTGTTTTCACAATTGCTTCTTATTTTTGCAATGTAATGATTTATTATTTTAACAGTATTTTATTTTATGATGTTTTCTGAATAAAAACAAAAATGGAATAAACAAAATAAAACAATATAAAAATGGGAATCCGCTCATGGCAAGGCAACCAGTATTCGGACCCGCATAATACACACTATCTCAAGGATGACCACTTTCCAATTCATGTCCTTTACTCAGCCGGGAAGCAAAAATTTTCTAATGATGACGGTCGAAGCTTTTCTTCATCAATCCCTGCACTCGACACAATACGCCAGAATAATGTATCGATGACCTTGACCCCAGGGGACTGTTTAGTGTTTACACTTCTTTTAATAGGAAAAATGAATCATAAAGAGAAAACTTATACAAAGTACACTTTATCTTTTTAATTAATACCAGCCACCAGGTAATTTAATTTTACTTTAAATCTCTTGCTCTTTATCTTAAATAGTTTGACAGTTAATTTAGCTGCAGAGCGATTTCTTTGTACAATATCACGATGAAAACAAACTTTCTGAGTGTTTATTTAATTCATGTTATAAATCTAGTTTTAAGATTAGTTCTATCTTTAGCTTTTATCTACATAAATATTTATGAAAATAAATGTTCTGCTAGTATGATAAATATTTGATTGATTTCTTAAGAGATGAGATATCAAGTAAGTAGAACTAGATTGCAATCCTATTTTAGAACCATATTAGTGGAACCATTTATCACTCAACAGAAATTTACGCATATCATAAATAATATTATATTTTCTATCATTTTGCTACTCATACGCATTTATTATACACAACACGCTCTATGCCGCGTAGAGCGTAGTAATGTACATTACAAATGGCCTAAGCATAATGGTGTTAAAATATTCAAATGCTTTAAATGGCTGCATGCAAATCGCCGCCTTAACACTGTTGTTAAACAATTTAAACTTGTTAGACGGTGTGAATCTACATAAATTTTATCAGTCCCGGCTAGGAAGTCCGGAAGAAAATTGGCCGCGCTCCATAAATGCGCTTGGAGTGTCGTGTAATACAGAAAGTTGAAGGAGTTTTTTGATGTCTTCGGGTAAATAAGAGCTCTATACCTTCATACATTTACGAAATACACTCTTTGTTTAATTATATTGTACTAGTTGTAAATAAAATAAATATGGAATGAAAAAATATTTCAGTGTAAACAAATCAAAACAAGTTACTAGAGTTAGTGAAGTTTTGAAGTCTTATGCTTCCTGAGTCCTGACGTGGAATTTCGTAGTAATTTCCATAATTTCACATTCAAATGATTTCGTTAACTTTCACGTTTGGTGTGAATTATGAACATTTCATTAAGATTAACGAGTGTTTAATGAACTAAGCAATATTTCGACTCAAAATGCCAGGTAGATATTTCTTTTATAAATTGGAGTATATACCTAAGGAATGTTTGAAAATGAAAAAAACGTTTTTATCTAAATGTATTCTACTATTATGTCATAATGTTTGTGTTGTTGCAAGAGTAATATTTGGTCCTACTGAATCGATTTTCAAAATTATTTTACTAGTGGAAGTAGTGACTAAAGAGGAAGTAGTAGCAAGCACTTATTTACGAGTTTCCTAGGTTATAATAATATTTAAATTATAATTACGTAAAAACTCCATTGTGGCGCAGGCAAAGTTGCGCGGTTTAGCTAATCATTTATAAGATGTTAGAGTAGTGTAATGAAAATAAAAATATCTTCAAAGCCTACTAAGGAAACTTCTTTGTTTTCACGATACCCTTATTTAGGGGGTGACGGGGTGAAGGTCCTATCACCCCTACAAGCCTCGTGTCGGGTACTGTCCCCGGCCGGGGTTCGGACGTCGAGCGTGAGCGGCGGTAGATTTTGGTGCGGTTCAACTCCCACACACACTCCCACAATTGCGGGGCGAGTGGAAGTCCGGCGATTTCTTCCCGTCATAAAACATAAAAATGATATAAAAATACCCTTATTTAAAACACTTTTAATATGTATGTATCATTTGTATCCTTAATTTTTACCGACATGTAATTTTCCGCCTGAAGTTAATCCAAAGTAACTTAATTTAATTTCAATCTTAGAAAACGTTTGCATGATGAAAACTAATAAATTTCTGGCTGGATGAAGACTATTTATTTCCCAGTAGAGCCATTGTGTCGAGCAGAATGACGCGGTTCAGCCTTATTGCACGACTAGGTTAGGGAAATGTCAGGCCCAGAGACATATTTTTTCATCAATTCTACCAAAGTTATGAAATTTAAGTTAATAGTTTTTTGAAAGTTTTGTAATGAAATTTTAACATAATTAATTGAAGCTGTTTTTTTTTTATAAAAACGTATATTTCTTATCTACAGGGTGGAACCGAGAATGTGGGCACCATTTAATTCAAGATAGCATTAATAATTATGGTTGCATCAGGGTTAATTTAACACAAATCAAAGGTATACTTTGAGTATTACTAACTGTCAGTCAGCCCTATACCGAGCCAAGTATCAAGATATAATTATATTTTTGTAGCTATTATTATGAGTATGCTGACACGGAATGGATGTCAGAGGTCACATGCATTTAAATGCGTGATCACAGCGACGAGTGCTGCTTAAAACTTTGTACCTACGTTGCGTTTTTTGAGTACCCACATTAGCCTAACAATAGGTATGCCGTACTGTTACTCGACTAAATTGTTGGTGTTCATGCATATTTAGCTACTAAATTGCTTGCTAGACTAAAATATTAGCCTAGTGCGAACTAGGCTTCTCTATCGTTGTAATTATTCTGCTTTCTCTTTCAAACTATTTTTAATATTATTTAATATTTCACATTAATATTATGATAACATGTATAAGATACTTATATTATTATATTCAGCACTTAGAAGCTAGTTATACTGCAGCATGTTACACAGAGTAGGTATCTTAAACAGAATAGTTAATGATCTGTATACCACAACTCTTGTTGATAAATTTCCATTAAACTACCATTACTTAAATGTTATATTTGAAAGATTAACATCAGCTGCATTCGCAATTTAAAATTTAATAACAGATCAATAAAACTCACTGATTTTATACTATTATTTATTTTGTATTTTTTAGGGATCCGTAGTCTAAATAACGAACTATTGTAAAATGTAACCGTTTACAAATTCTATGTTTTCACACATTTTTTGATACCTGCCTAGGTAATAGTATTGTTTTAATGTAGTTCGTGGCAAGTGGCACGATGGGTGCCAAAATCATTGAAATAGAATCTTAATTTAAATATTATTCGAGTTAACATCTAATCTGGATGCTCGCTTAATTTACCTGTCAATCAGACTTAAACCCTAGGAATTAATCGCAAGAATTCGGAGTCGATTGCTCTGATAACATCGTTCAATCGAGCCTTAACTTGGCTTAGAGGTCCTTCAATTGTCCCGTGTAATTATTCTAACGGTACTACAGGGTAAGAGATTTCCGTCCGAGCTTTGTCGACTTTACCTGTTTTCTGAAGTTGTGTCCAATTTGGAATAATTCGGATTTTTCTTGCAAATTGCCTCTTCCAGACTTAATTTAGTTTGAAAAAACAGCTGAACAAAATGTTCGAGAATATATTTTGTGAATCGCTTCTTGTGTGCCGAAAACTTCATTATGATTGAAAGTTTGTAGGAAAATAGTACTTAATAGATTTTTATTTTCTGTTGAATTTTATGAATAAAACCATTTATACTTATTACCTATTCGTATTTCTTTTAAGGTTGAGGTCTATTATTTTTCTTTGATGATATTACGAGTAGGTACTGAGAAACTCGTATGAAATCTGTTTGAAAATTTTAAATTAAGATTTTCTATATACCTGTTATCGTTTAGAAAAAGCTGATGAAATGTATTTATAGCCACATGACTTAGACTAGTTTTTCATTATAGTTAAATAGATTTAAGAAAAAATTGTTTGATTTATTCAAATCTAAGAATTAACATTAAAGAAACTTAAAAAACTGTTCATGATCGTATTATTTGAAGTGTGGGTCTACACGAGGATGCTGAGAATATCGTGGAAAGACAAAGTCACAAATACAGAAGTCTCGCGACGTGCCAACACAGAAAAAGAACTGCTGAAAACCATCAAAAGGAGGAAATTGGAGTATCTGGGGCATATCATGAGAAGCCCGAAGTACGATTTGCTGCACTTGATCGTACAACGCAAGATCCAGGGGAAGAGAGCTGTAGGTAGAAGGAGAACATCCTGGCTGAAGAACTTGCGCCAGTGGTTCAATAAAAGCACTCGTGCTTTGTTTCGCGCTGCTGTGTCAAAAGTACAGATCGCCTTAACGATCGCCGACCTTCGATGAAGATGGAAGAAGATCGAAATGAAATGAAATGAAATGAAATGAAATTATTTATTCTCAACGTTAATGACATTTTCATGCTTGTTGATGTCAAAAGGCTACCACCAGTTCGGAAAAAGATATAGCCACTGTCCTGAGAAGAACTGGCAAGAAACTCAGCGGGCATGTCTTTTTTTGTATTATTTTTCTGTTTTTTTTTTTATCTTTTAAACTCAATATTACAATTTTTTGTTACATATTTGACCTAATACGAAAGCTTCATTCCCACTTTGTGCAGTCATCTAGAAAATCACTAATTGTATAATAAGCTTTACTGCACAAACGATTTTTCACAACTTTTTTAAATGTATGCGTATTTAGACTTTGAACGTTAAGTGGAATCTTGTTGTAAAGGCATATCGACAAACTCACAAATGATTTATTGATTTTGCGTAAACGAGTTGCTGGTAAAGCAAGCTTGTGTTTGTTCCGGGTATTAAAGTTGTGCAAGTCTGAAACTTTGGGGAAATCATCAATATTTTTCCTTACAAACATTACGTTCTCTAAAATGTATTGGGATGCAAACGTTAGAATATTTATTTCTTTAAACTTGTCCCTCAAGGATTCTCTTAAATAATCTATTATACCATCCCCCCATTAGAGACTAGAATCCCCATTAGAATTCTGAATAAATATATTATCTAATATCTAATATATACCTAGTATAAAGGCGAAAGTTTGTAAGTATGGATGTATGGATGTTTGTTACTCTTTCACGTAAAAACTACTGAATGGATTTGAATGAAACTTTACCACAATATAGCTTATACATCAGAATAACACATAGGCTATACGGGACGAACCTGAAGTCCACGCGAACGAAGTCGCGGGCAGAAGCTAGTATATAATAAAACAAACAAAATTATTATTGAAATAACTGTACTGTACCAACCCATTACTGCCCACTGTTGGGCTCAGGTCTCATCAGAAGAGGGGTTAGGCATAGTCCACCACGCTTTCCCAATGCGGATTGGGGACTTCACATATCTTCAAAGGATTTTTAGAACCCTTTTAATCAATTAATTAATTTTATTGAAATAACAACACAATTTATTAAGAAGTTGTTATATTTCAAGTACATAAATTACATAATATTTACAAGTAATTTGTTATCGAAAACTTAAGTTTACACTAATTATTGAAATAAAAATAGTGTCTCAGAAATGACACAAACTTAGCTTATTTATCAATTCTTTGGTAAAAATAACATTATTATCTTTAAATAGGTAGAATTTCAAAGTACGTACTTATCTAACTTTGTACTCACTTCACTTATTGATCACTAACTTTTTGCAAACATTGTCTAAGCACAAACATTATTTTATTAAAGTACCTATCCATATTTTTCATGCACATCTTTAGATGTCCATTTTCTTATTTACATAAAAGTCTTCATTGTCAAGAAATCAGAAGTAAAGAAAAGAAGTGAGTTACGTAACAAAAAAAATGTGTATTAAAATTTGTATCATTAATTATATAAATACGGATATTACGGTTTATAAAAAATCATAGCTTAATAAACGTGAACTACACATACAAGTAGTAAATACAATTATTTACAATTTAAAATGAATTAATGTTTCAAACGTAATACTTATATCATAAGGTAATTAATTACCACTTAATTTTAAGGAACGATAACTTTACATTACAGATTAACAAGAAGATGAAATAATTATAACTTTACTTTTTATTTGCACTTTGTACAAAAGCTTATTATCACACCAATATTATACCAAACCACATCCATAAAACACGATAAAACCCTCCAGTTTAGAACATTACTTTACAGACTCGTCCAAAGTGGTAAAAAGAGTCAAGTTATCTTTACAGTACACTTATAATTTATCGTCACACACATGGTAGCCGTTTGTTGCGGCCCTTTCCACGCAGGGATTCATCCTAATAGCTATAGGTCCATTTCCGCAGAGTTCTGTCGCGTTCGAATTTTCTGTCAACAAACAAAACAATAAAAGTTGTCATATATCAGGACTGGCCTAAATACCTTTGGGTACATTATATTTGTCTATAATAAACTATTTCTGGGAATCTACGTGAAAGGTCTTGCCCTAATGGTAAAAGTTTGGGTATCTCATGCCCGGAAACAAAATATGTAACGTAGCTTTCAGATGTAATTCCATTTGGATGTTTGGTTTAATGAGAAAGATGCTTATTATAAAGACGATAATGCAAGTTGAAAGAAAAATTAGGTGAAGTTAAAGATATAAACCTTTATTTAATTAGTACTTAGTAGTAAGTTAAAGAGTTTTGCGGAAATGCGCAGAATGTTTGTGATTGAAACATTAACAGAAATAGAAAATTATAATTTTATGTTTTTAAAACAATATGAAAAATATTTTGAAGACAATGAAACATTTGTCTATTCTATCTCAGGTTTCTCAGTTTCAGTTAAACCTGATAAAAGGAATAAAGATTTTTATAAATCCATTATCCAGGTAATAAGCGAGAAAACACCTTTCGCCCTTAATCCAGTGACGTCATAAAAAGGCTTATCGCAGCCACTCAAGGTACAAGAGACAAGATAACGCTGTCTGGTTTATTAGATACTACTGTTCTATTTTAGCTATAAAAAGTGAATTTCGGTGAAAGTGTCCACGTACAATTATGGCGGCTACTATGGTTTACTTTCTCTCTTTGTGAATAAATACAGTGAGGTGACCTGAAGTGTCGTACGATCTATTTAATGACCTACTTGATCATAATTAGCCAATTTGCTTTTATTGTATTTTATTTTATAAATATGCAGGAACACCGTACTTATTAGAATGCTTGTGTGTATATTTGTGATGTGGTTGCTTTTTTGCAGACCACTTAAACCTACTAATTTACAATTCTGGTTTTACAATAGAGGATATATTTTTTTCTTTTTTTATCATATATTTAGTACAATATTAAGATTTTTTTCTAAAATAGTCCATTAAACATAACACATATGCATAAAAAAAGCTCGCATGTCGCCCAAATATTCACCCCAAATCCATTAAGATTTAAAAAACTTCAAAGGAATAAAAACATCATCAAATTATCGGTTTTGATACGTGATGTGTTAAATGTTAAAATATTCTCAGGTAATTTATTTTCTCATTCGATTTGCGACGTCTATTTCGTGTTTGGAAATCAAATGAATTGGATGTTTGAATTGGCTGTCTGATAAAATTTATTCGTTTTTCATTTATAATATCTCCTTTTGTCTTGCTTGATCACAGCTTTCTGTAAACACATCGTAATATTTGTAGGAAGAGTAATGAACTACGTATTTAGGCCATATCTTTTTAAATAGATACTTTATGTAGTATATTTTGATTTAATATACCTACCTACCTACTCAATTAATATATAATTACTAAAAAAACAAATCTAAGCCTCTCGGCTCGGCTTCACATCACTTTATTTGAAGCAGTCTTTATATTCTAATACCCCGAGACCGAGATTTATAAAGATATGTCTTTCTTGAAATCAGCTCCAGAACAATGTAATAAACCTCTAATTAATTATAACAAGGAACAACGTCAAAAAATAAGAATCGACAATCTATCATTGTTCTACTTCAAATGACAAAGAATTAAAATTGTTTAAGCATAAAATTATTTTTATTAATTGATAAAGTTTTTGGGACACCGACGTTGAGAATGAATAATAAAGTAAATTTAGAGCTAAACACAAAGGGCGGTTTAATCGCTTATCGCTGTCTCTTCCAGAATGCCTGGGTCAGACAAGCTAGACATGAAAAATTAATAAAAACACAGAAATAATATACATGAAATGTGTATTGTATATATTTTGATTAGGACCTAAAGGACCACTACAATTTATTTAGATCACAGTACTTCTACTGACGTAAATTCTAGAAAAGCACGTTTTCATTTACTGAAATAGAAAGGCATAAAAAAATATGATGAATCGTTGAAAATCCAGAAAACCACGAATATTTTCTGACAGTTACTTTTAGTAAGGACTCTTTGTCCTTTTCCGTTCTACTACTAAACGTTTTGTAGGAAGTTACTTATCTCAGTACAATTTAAACGAATCCTCGAAACATTCAAGAGAGTTCAAAAAACTCATTAGCAATCCCAGAATGCTAATTAAGATATTTAATTAGCAAAGTACACATTCAAACCTCTAAATGTAATGAAATTAACAATTTAAATGCAATACGAGCATCAGGTGTTGCTTTTTGCGCTAAAATATAGATACTTCGTGTAAGCAATAGTGAATTTATTAAAAATTTCCCAAGTTGCTTAACCTTAATGTTTTATTATTTTTACGGGTTTAAACCTCTTAAAGAAATAAGGTTTTAAATATTTAATTTATTAGGTAAATCTTTCAAAGAAGCCTGTTCATTTAAATTTACTTTCTTATAGCTGTGTACATAGAAATTCTGTTGTAACCAAAACATCTATATTTACACTGAAAACAAAGTAATGAAGAATAAGCATAAGTTTTAGTACAAAAAGAACAAGAAGAATCGAAGAAGATGTTTTATCGAATCTATTATTGTTCTAAAAGTATTCACATTTTTTACAAAAAATATTTTGGTTACATATTTAATTTTAATAAAGATATAATTAAATTAAGCAACTAAGTTACTGTTATACAAACAAACAAATGGAATAAAGTGGAACGACTGTGTTATGATCACATTACGATCCTTTAATGTCATTAAAGGTAGATTGCGTCACCTTATATGGATGGCTCTATGATCGACTGTAACTACATACGATCAGGCTTGTTAGCTCATCGGCCTACAAGACAATAAAAAATCATCAAACTGCCTACTCAACATGTTCACATAATCATCAGTTTGATTTATTATTATGTACAAGTTTAATAGTAATCAGTTGAATGCGTACGTATAAATAGTTACTTTTGCAATACTTAACGACATATGTAACTCTTTGCCTCGAGGGTACACATTACTACGCACAATATTTCAAAGTATATCCTTGAGACCTCCACTGAATACGAAAACTTCTGCGTACCATTAGGGTTGCTATATCACACTCCATGAAATTCGAAGCTCGCAACACAAATATCGGAAAAATTACATATTCCCAATGACAATACTATTTATTTTATTGACAACTGTGACAGGTGTGTGTTTAACAGGAAGTATGTAAATACATATTTTTAGACTTGTTTTTGGCTAGTAGACCGGGCCATTAGGTAGGTCAGTAACAGAGAGATAATAGAATAACTACACAATCCTATTATCCAATCAAATCGGAGTTAATATAGTAATAGAGCTACATTATATTTTTACTCGTTCAATTTTATAATAGATTAAAATTGGTCCTGAGGGATATTCGACAGTTCACATTTTATAATTTTGTCCTATACATTTACATATTTTTCCAGGATTGATTACAAAACGACCGCATTCACAAATATTATTCTTAGATTTAAATATTAAATGATTGACTATGTTTTCTAAATCCCGTAAACTCAGCTGGCGATTCCAAGATCCTAAATCAACAACGAAAAGGCTTCGATAAATGGACATGAAAATTAAATACATTGAGTTATTATCGGTCACGTACCGTGTTGAGGCGTGGATCGCGACATGTTACTGCGTTTTCTCGAATGTCATGCTCGGCTGAACGAAGATGCGTCACGATAGTGTCTTTGGCTTACTGAAAAAAAAAATAGTTAAAACTTCTGCTAATCATAAAATTTTTCTATTAAACATTCTAATAATTATATTGTCAAAAGCGCACATTAAAAAGAGGTGGACTGCGATACATTAGCCTTCTGGATACGTCTTTCATACATTTTGTATAAACCAACGTGCACATAAACGAAATCCAACGGATATCATACGAGTACAAAAATTGTTTAGACAAAATACTTTGCGCCTCGACTCGCCTAAAAGTTCGCGCCCCTTAAATCGCAAAGGAATTTGCAATAACGTACTTTGTGATCGGCAGTTTTTGTCTTCGATGATAGTAGCTATTTTAAGAATGGGGAATATAGAATTGACCCTTTTGATATATGCGTACACACGTTTATTTACAAAATAATTAATGTCTATATTTATTTTATTGTTTCTAATATAATTGGCTAATTGTTTAGCTACTTACATAGATACTCAATTACTCTCCTTCTGAATTGTATTTTTATATGTTTAGATTTATTTTACCAAAAAAGCCTATGCTAAAAGTAGTCGTCTTGTCAGAAAACAGATTTGCTATTTTGTTCGGTTCTCTTTTGTTATAGGTATTTTAGAAATAAATTGTTATGGAGCATTGCGTGACATACTTAATGAGATTAAACCATTTTGGCGTGGAACGATCCAATAACGCGACCTTTTCTTACAACTCCGTCGAGAATCACTAAACATTTCTTTCTTCTTTTCGATCTTTAGATATGTATTTGTAATGTATGTTTTCAAGGCGTATAATTAAAGTAAACAATTATTCCAAAATGAACAAGCTCTCAAGCCAAAACATAACTACTTTACTTTTTAATTTGTTCTAAAAGGTACAAAATCAAGTTTGCAATGCAATCATTGTTCAAATTATACAATTGTAAAGCCGATTGCAAAAGCGATTCTATTCTTAATATTTTTTTAGATATCGGCCCAACTGACACTGTGTTCAATCTAAATATTATACATATTACTTTTGTTTTTATTTTTTTATTGCATGATAATGTACATAATGTTATGTTTAATCGATATCTATAACGATGCATGTCTCATTAATTAAAATTAGTAGCAGTCCTTAAGTAAAGTGGTTGTCTCAAAAAACAGCATCGTGGTAGCTCGTTATCAAGTAGCAAGTCTCACAAGAGCTGCACAAGAGTGCTCGGGCAAACAACCGCGGGCGGAGAAGAATTAATCTGTCTGCATCTTACGGGAGCATTGACCATTAAATAGCAGCCTGGCAGCAAATGATAACAAAACTGTGTTAATATTATTAATAACTAGCGATCTCGTACAACTTCGTCTGCGTCACTTTCAATAAGTAGTGGTAGCCTATGTTCTTTCTCAGGGTCTAAAGATTGTTTGTGCCAAATATCATAAAAATCGGTTGAGAGGTTTAAGCGGGAAAGCGTAACAAACAGACAGATAGACAGACAGCTACTTTCGCATTTATAATATTAGTACTGAAGTAAGGATTGCCATATTACTATTCTATAATTTGTAATGTAGGTATGAAAAAAATATTGTAGGTAACTATTTATATCATGAAATATTTAATATTACACGCACTTTGATCTTAGATATATATCATCTGGAATTAAGTATTAAATTACAAATTATCTTTGAATTTGAAAAACGTGTTTTAACGTACATCCCGGAGATGTTTCCATTAACATCTTTATCTATATATTATTCTAGCGGACCCACACAACTTCGTCTGCGTCACTTTCAATTAGTAGTGGTAGCCTATCTTTCTCAGGGTCTAAAAATTGTCTGTCCCATATATCATCAAAATCAGTTAAGAGGTTAAAGCGGGAAAACGTAACAGACAGACAGATATATAGACAGACAGAGTTACTTTCGCATTTATAATAAAATTTAAGTAGGGATTACTAGGGATTTAATTATAGTACGGGGTGTCATATATTCAGACCAGTATTATAGTAATATTTTTTTTCCCTTGATTCAGTTTCACTTAACATCAAAATTGGATCGGTAATTTTTGTAAATCCTTGTTTCGCAGTTAGCCCTAGAGGTTCACTAGAAACATTGACCCCGTACCGTTAATCTTATATTCTTTTATTTTCTTTGTCATCCGGATTCCCAGCGTATAGGTGTTTTTGTAACAGTAAAAGGATTTTCCCACACGAGTTAAAGGTCATGAGTTATGTTCAACCACGATGCCGGAACTTGGAATTCATAACAGGATGAGTTGTGGAGTTTCATTCGAGCGATCTTTATGCGGTTTGAGCAGGCGTTGTATGTTTATGTCTTATCACTTTTCATTAGGTATATAATTTTATGTTTTTTTATTAGCCATGATTTAAATTTATTTTAACCTGTTTAAACCTATGTACATTCTCTTATTCTTGCATAATTTTGAAATCTGAGATTATTCTAATTCAGTCCGAATGTTTGAATGAAACGTTTAATCGAGTACCTACTTTAACTTTTTTTATTTCATGATGTACAAGAAAGTACTTCCGATCAAAATACAAACGTGTGTCTTAATAGACTAATCAGGATCCATTGTAATTAAACAACACAACCAAAATATCACATTTATTATTTAGCAACTTTTGCTCCGGCAACAGGATTTTCCCCTCAAACATAAGCCATACAATTTCAAAAGATATCAGTTATACGGCACGAAGCTATTTCTCGGTTGTTCGCTCTTCAAACGATTTGAATTTACATTCCGTTTACATTGGCATCGTTTTCTTTATGCGAAATGCCTCATGCGGTAATCTTACTTAAGATAAGTGTTTTGAGAGAACATAAAGCAATGTGTTTAATCTGATCGCTATCTCGTTTAATTGTTCTGTAATTACTACATGACAAGAAATTTCTAAATTCAAATCACCTCTGTTTAGAAGAATGTAATTGCTTTTAAATTGATTTATTTACCTTTATTGCAACAGACACAACCCTTAAAAATTGAAATCAGGACTTGAAAAGAGAGAGAGCTTAAAGGTATCTGGTACTACAGATTTTATAAAATCATAGACTAATACTTATCACGAGAATACAAAAATAAATAAGGTGATGGTTATCTGTTGAAAAGAAATTTGAACATTTTATATGAATACATTTCTGAATTTACTAAGGTTAAGTAAAGTAAACAAACCCTCGAGGGTTTATTAAATTGTAATTTTCTGGTGAAAATTTTGAAACCCCCTCTATTTGATTAGCTAATTTAGAATGCAATTTGGAAAATATGCCTTAGAAATTTCAACATCATTTTGTAAGCAACTCACCAGAATAAGATTTTGCCTCGAGTTTTTTCAAATCATTCGGAGTAGCTGACTTGGATTTCCAACACCAGCACAACACCACCCGGAAGTACACTCTGAACCTAGTAGAAAGAAATATAATCAATTGGTGAATTATCAATGAGTCTACCTATACTAATATTTAAAGCGGAATAAATTTTTTAAACGCAATAATCTCAAGAACCACGGGTCCGATTTAAAAAAAATGTTTCCATTTATCGAGGAATAATAGTCCATTTATCGAGGAAGGCTATAAGCTATATTATATTTTCAACAAAAATAGGGATTAGTACTGTAATTAAATGACACGAAAGTAGGTAAAACTGCCTCTTTTTGTGGTGTGGGCAAAGTTATGGGGATCAGTCTCAAATAAAATACGGAACAAGTATGACTCTGCGGTTTGTTCCCATGTCCCTCAAAATTTTAAATTTGAGGAAAGGAATAAAGCTAAAGCCTACAACAAGACATTGCTACAGTCATTCCTATTTGATTCGAGCTCACTCTAATCTGTACTCTAATTCTAATCTCTAATTTCATTCAAATTAATTTTACTTCGTCATGTAGAAGTACCTACCTAAATTAATAATAAAAATAGTAACAGACACTAAAAACTATAGGCCAATAACTTGCTTACCAACTATCTATAAGCTACTTACATCCATTCTGAGAAACAAAATTCAAATACATATTTCGGCAAATGACATAATGTCACCTTCTCAGAATGGGTGTAAGGTAGGATCCCGAGGTACTAAGGATTTGCTCCTCATAGACATGGCCATTACGCAACAAGCTCGTCGAGGCAGAAAGGGAGTCCATATGGCTTGGATTGACTATAAGAAAGCGTACGATTCGGTGCCCCATTCATGGCTAATGAGAGTTTTAGAGCTTTATAAAGTACATTCCACGCTACGCTCCTTTCTTAGTTCATGCATGGGTCAGTGGTCTACGTTTCTTCGTCAACCAGGACATGTTGGCTCTCCGGCCTCCCCGAGCTTGATAAGGATAAGGCGGGGTATCTTCCAGGGTGACAGTCTGAGTCCTTTGTGGTTCTGTCTGGCGCTTAATCCTCTAAGTACATTACTTGGAGATTCAACGCTAGGCTACCGACTCAAGAGAGGGGGTGAGCCCATTTCACATCTCTTGTACATGGATGATCTCAAATTATTTGCTACTAAAAAACCAGACTTAATATCTTTACTCAAAATAACCGACAATTTTAGTAAAGCTATTGGAATGGAGTTTGGAGTAGATAAGTGTGCGGTCATAGATATACAGAGAGGTAAAGTTGTAAACTCTGAGAGTTTGCAACTTAGCCAGAGTGAGGTGCTTAGATCTCTGTCTGAGTCGGAAACCTACAAATACCTTGGAATGTTCGAAGCTTTGAGTATCGTCGATGCAGATATGAAGCAATCGGTGAGGGATCGGTTCTTCGGCCGCCTGATAAAGGTTTTGAAAAGCCTCTTGTCTGGCGGAAACAAGATCCGAGCCTTCAATGGTTGGGTCATGCCTGTACTGACGTACTCCTTTGGCATTCTAAAGTGGACGCAATCAGAACTGGATGCCCTGGATAGAAAAGTTCGGCGACTGTTGACGGCATACAGGATGCATCATCCACGCTCATCTGTTATGAGGCTGTATATACCTCGGAAGTGTGGGGGTCGTGGCATGTTAAATGCCAAGGATCTGCACAACCGAGAGATATACAACCTTCGGGAATATTTCCTAAAGGTGAATGTGGGTATGTACCGTGATGTAGCAGCAGTCGATAAAGGACTCACTCCGCTATCCTTAGCGAACGGGAATTGGCGAGCGCCGAAGGTGATGAGTGTGGCGGATCGCACGGACGTATGGAAGAGCAAGGAACTACACGGTCGATTCTACCGGGCCCTTACGGGTCCTGATGTAGATCAGTTAGCCTCCGTGGCTTGGCTACGATACAGTAACCTCTTCGGAGAGACTGAAGGTTTTGTCTTAGCAATTATGGACGAAGTTATCATGACGAACAACTACCGGAAATATATTCTAAAGGATGGGACGGTCGACATTTGTCGGGCATGTCACCGTCCGGGAGAATCTATTAGACATATCGTTTCCGGTTGTTCCCGTATTGCTAACGGCGAGTACTTGCACAGACATAACCAAGTAGCTAAGATCATTCATCAGCAACTTGCTCTGAAATACGACCTTGTTGAAGCCGCCGTACCTTATTACCAGTATTGGCCTCAGCCAGTTCTCGATAATGGTCATGTAACGCTCTACTGGGACCGATCTATTATCACTGACAGGACTATTGCTGCTAATAAGCCTGACATAGTGATAATAGATCGGGATGCGCATCGGGCAGTGTTGATCGATGTCACCATTCCACATGACGAGAACCTTGTGAAGGCAGAAAAAGAAAAACTGCTAAAATATTTGGACCTGGCCCACGAGGTGACCGACATGTGGCGTGTTGAATCGACCATCATTGTTCCGATCGTTGTATCTGTGCACGGTCTAATAGCGAAAAGCTTCGACCGTCATCTAGAGAAGCTTTCGCTCCCCGGCTGGGTAAAGGGCCTGATTCAGAAGGCGGTCGTTCTTGACACGGCGCGTATTGTGAGGAGGTTCCTCTCTCTTGAGCCCTGACCACTGATGGCTTGGGTCGTAGACTCCGCCTGCAGTGGCCCTCTGTTTTTTATATTGTATTTTTAAATTTATTTTTTTGTAAATGTTTTTTTAAAAATATAATGTAAAAAATAAGCTAATAAATGGATATGGGAAAACATAAAAATAGTAAAATCAGACAGGTAAACATATTCCATATTAGGTAACAACATATTAGAACAAAAGTGTGAAAATGAAATTTCCGGTAATTATAAAATGGATAGTAAGTATTGGACGTTATGTTTTATTACCTCTTCTTTCATTCTTACCTTATTCAGGATAACAATGAGTTTTAACTATGGTAACATTTAAAAAGTATTTCGTATTGTTAAAGTTGAATTATTAAAAGTTACGTTTACTTCAAATTTATGTCCCACGAGACCGTTTCTTGGAGTTCAACCGGCGACTGAAATTAGTTCCTCATAAAATTACGACTTTTGCTACGTGGAAAACCGTGAACACGTGCGGATTTGGTTTCGGGTAAAGCGTAAATCATTAATAATTTCTAACTACAAATTTCAAAGGCATGCAAAGTCTTCAAAGTTCCAAACAAGGAACTTGAGTTAACCCCAATTCAAATCGAATGTGTAGGCTTGATTATAGTTCCATTCTCCTATCGTGTCTAACACGTTCAATATTAATGAAGTGCGAGAAAGACAGAGAGATAATGTAATCAAAGTACGGCCTACGAGATCAGATACAAAACAAGCATTGTTAAGACAAAGTTACGAAATTAACTAGAACTATGCAATTATTCGAACTCCTTGTTTATCGATGATATCAATTACATTTGAGGTAAGGTGTAATTAAACTACAGAGAAAGACAAAACATTCAAATTAATGTACTAACAAATACTTGCGCGATAATGTTCGTAAATGGTAAGTTGGTAAGTAATCGGAAAAAAAAAAGATAAAATATATGCTTTTCAAAATAGTATTCTGTCACACTTAACTATGTATACACCATAAAAAACCATTTTTTAATATTTTTTAAGACAAACTCCATTCAATATTGCAAGAAGAAAAGAATATCGGCTTGAAGAATTCCCATATCTTCGAAAAAAAATAATACATCCCAAAATACAGGTTTTGCCAAGATGTCTTTCAGCACTGGGTTTAGGGATGGATGCTATGATTAAATTAATAGGCAATTTTTTTTTATCGATTAAGGGAAACAAATTCTAATCTATTACCTCCTGTAAGAACGGTATGTGGTTTAACCCCTCGGTATCTAAGACTTATAATATGCTCTTATGCTACATTCATTTTAATTAGTTCTCTTTCCAATTTTGTTTGTTTATCCAACTCGGCTTTGTGTTTGAACGAAGGCTGCGTGTTGTTAAGCTAAGCGTTATATTAAAGGAATCACTTAACGGAAATGAGATTTCGTAAGAAAAATAAACCTCATACATCATGTTACTACAGTTTTTTATTAAATCTAAAGAGACAAAAAACGTTCCTAAAATATTATATCCATCATAATATTATTACTTTGTAACGAAAATGGTCTGGAAAGAATTCTTCGTGGTATGTGGGTTTTTTCATATGTAGCTATACAAAGGTACAAGTCATCTGCAGACAAAAATTGACCGTAAGACGTCTAAATTGTGGTAGGATGATTATTAATCATAACAGTAAAGCTGTTACCTGCTTTCGAGTACTGCATTTGTTTCTTTCACATTATTGATGTCTTTCGATGATATTTTCTACAAAATTTGCTTTTTTTGCAAAATTGCAAACAGATTTTGTAACTCAAAAGTACTACTAATGAAGAAGATTTCAAAATTTTATTTTACAAAACGTTGATACCTACAGTTATAACTTAATCTAACCCTTGTCATACAATGTCAAAGAAAATTCATTGATTTTGGTGGGTTTCGACTTCAGCTGAAATACCAGTTTTGGTCGGACACTAAAAATGTAGAAAAATACGTATCCGAATGAATGTTTCAGTGTGTTTATTAAATGTTTTAATATTTTTTTCCTTAATAATACTGACAATACCTTAATAAATTACGCTTATCAAAAATCCTCTGTGTCCGTAGACTCAAACAAAAAAAAAAGTAATCTCGGCAGACCTTAATAACTTAAGATGCTAATTAAACGTCGGCTTTACACTGAAAATATTTGAAGAAATATTTTTTTCGAATGAAAAAATTTTCAATGACTTTTTCTTTTACCTTTTAAAAATTCATTGCAGAATAACAATAGCTTAATTAACGATCTTCCAACCTCAGCTTACCCAACCAATGTTCGTGATTATTGGCACTTTTTGGGGTTCTATATTTCAAACAAATAAAATAATATTTTTATTCTATGCCCAATCGAAATTTTGTTCGTTTAATATCTGTATTAGAAAGCTGCATTGTTGAGGAATACGTATATTATAATAATTCCGTCTAGAAACCGGTAGCATATAATTTTGATAAATATTCTTCTACCTTAGATATCTATTTTTATATTGATGGAACTTTTTTTGGCTCAGATTTAGATCATAACTTCGAATACTACGTTTTTCAAATTAAATAATTATAATTAAACAAAATTAAACTAGAAGGAACATAAATATTGAAAAATGTCTATAATGAAAACTTAAATTAATATAACGTTACTTTCGTACAATCTTTACTAAAAAATAATAACCTAATCGACGACAACACTAAGAACACGATTAATTTCCCAATCTTAAAGAGAATTTGAGTTAAATAAAGTCAAAATAAAGTCTAGAGCTCTCTCAGTAATCCTAAACTCAGTTGTAAACTATTCTCTGCTCTGCGGTTTCGATTTACTTCGGTATTTCATTCCCTGAACTCAGCCACAGTAAAATGTAAATTATTACCATACCGCGAGCTTCAGTTCAAGAACCTTTAAATAAAATACAGAAACACTAAACTTCTAATAAATATAAAATAAATATTCAGTAGGTACAATAACAATGTTGATTTTCAGAATTAGAATTTAGAAATGTTTAAATTGTAGAATATTTAAATCAATAAGTTTCAAACTGCAAATAATTTATGTTAAAGAAAACTTTTTAAATACAAGGTTTTTAGATCCTGGTAGCCCAAACACAACTGGTTTATCGTATTTAGCACAAGAGTTCCTATGACCTTCCGAATCCATCATTAGATCAGCGCCATTTTGTCATATTTTTGCATTGTCACGCGATATGTACATCTGCGTGCAAAATGGCAGCTTAATCGGAAACCGGGAGGTTTATCAAATTTAGCTTACAAGATCCCACCCAAAGTTACAGTTACATACATAGTTACATCCAGTGCAAGTTAATATAAAGCTTGTAAAAAAACGGTTCATGTTATGTACATCATCTCATGTTTGGCACACCTTCGTCTGCGTCGCAGATCAGTAGACTCAAGCTATCTCTATTTACATAATACCACACGATCACCACTTTCGATCAGGTGGCTCTTCTGCCGTGGCAATAAAAAAAACATAAAATTTATTAATATTTATACATACTTATTGCTCATCCAGTAATATATGAGAGGGTTAAACATTGAATTCGCCATTGCCAGCCAATAGAAGCCGAGGTAGATGTGTTGAGCGAAAGGAGCCGATGCCAGCGACTGGTGATGGTAGACCAAGACGAAGTATGCGTGGTATGGTAACCAGCATAAAGCAAATACCATCACCACGAGCACGAACATTTTCACCACCTGAATACATATAATTATTGTTAATAGTCTAGAAAGTATTTTAGCAACTGCGTTTGTTGATTTTTTTTCTTCGTAAGATTAAGTAGGATGATAGATATAAAAAATAATAATATGATCTTGGATCTTAATAATATAAGCAACAAATCGCTAGTATTTTCACTATTATTGACGTTGGTCATAGGAATAACCAGTAATAACCAATATTCTATACATAGAAAATCATTAGAACGTAAATTAAAAACCGTAATCAAAGGTAAGGTAATTTTAAAAGGATTACCTAAAATATTGTAATTAGTGTCCAACGAAAAAAAATGATCACAGTATAGAAAAATACCTATACTTAGTGGAATGTTTACAAATTGTGGTATTAACTTTACAAATTCTGCTGTAAAACTTCTGATAAACAGCTGCCTTAGCGTAGCTTTTGTTTATCGCCGCTCTGAATGTAATCTCAGAAACAAGCATTCTGTAGATTAGGAACATGAATCGACCTTTTTCTCGTGTCTGTAACCTTACGAATGCCCGCACAACTATAAAAGCCACTATAACAATGGTGGTTAGTAGTCCTATATTTACTTTAAACAACAAACACGTTCTATTACTGTATGTATACACCTCGTTGTTTCAGCTTTAGAACAAAAGCCTAGAAACATTCTTTATGTTAACTAACAATGAAAACAATTACATTTAGGATACATTTTTTGGATCTTTTCTTCTTTGTAAGTGCTTTTTTGATCAGCTTGTTGCTTGCATAAAGCTAATGTAGAAACTAATTCCGAGTTTATTTAGTTATTTTCATTGGCATTGATATCT
This sequence comes from Trilocha varians, assembly GCA_030269945.2. NCBI lineage: Eukaryota > Metazoa > Arthropoda > Insecta > Lepidoptera > Bombycidae > Trilocha > Trilocha varians. The sequence goes on from AP028259.1 coordinate 6,368,017, forward strand.
TTATAAACTTCTTGATTTCATTATCCGCCTAGGAGTCACAAAATCTCGCCATGTACTTCTATGCTGTTATAACATTGATTGATAGATTGATTTAAAAGCATCAAATCATTGTTAAACTTACTATCTATCGAAAAAAATCGCCCTATATATAGGTAAACATAATTGACACCAGAGTGACAGAAGATACAGCAAGAGGTCGAAAAGATTGCACATCGGTGTTTAATAAGAAAGCAGTTCATAATCTCTGTTGAACATACATATTATGTAAATATTTGTATATTTGTATCGTTTACGGGCAAAGGTAAAAATAAGCTGTACCGATAGGTACGAGTATGCCCTTCTCTCTATATGAAAAACTTATTCTATATAAAATAGCAATTTTATAGATTTACATTTGGAATATTGTCAATAATATTACGCGTCAGGGGAGCCTTCAAATAGAAATTTAAAAATTCATTTTGCTTTATTAGGTCTTTGTATCGTATTTTAATCAAGAAGACAAACTGAAACGTTATTGCGAAGTTCTGTTGTATCAAAAAGAGGACAAAGTGAATGCCGATTCGTACGCCGTTTCCGAAAGGAAGAGTAACATTTGTAAGATCGATTCCCGATTCCTACGTGTTTATTCGAGCTTCATTAGTTTCCCTATCTATTTCAAGGCTTCCATCATTAATAACAAAGTATTGTTCAACTGAGGTGATTATTATCAGATAATGGGTTTGTGTCATCAACAGTGACCTGAATTCTTAATGACTATATTTTCATGAAAATATGGACACTGGCTCCTTTGTTCAGTTTGACTTGGATGTTATTTTCTACTCACATAAGCTGACCATTTCGTATTACAACATAATGTAAACATAAAGCTTTCTTTTATCTGCAAGATCGCTAGCCATTAGTCTGGATTTGAAGACAAATCGTTCTTAATAGTAAATAGGTGACCTATAATTATAGACAGATAGCTAACCAGCCATCCAACTGTATACATTTTAGTAGGTAAATGCATTATAAGTAGTCTAGTCATTTCAGGTATTTTAAACCCTGGAATAATTTCTACTTAGCTGAATGTTTGTATACCCTTATTACATTGTTATAATGAAGAAGTGAAAAATCGATATTTTATCACAATTTTTCCACTTTTTCTCGTAGTAAACCGCACTTTCAGTGTTCTAAAAATTGTGATATTGTGTTTGAGATAATGGTTTATTAAATACAATTTTAGAAATATAAAGTTTCAGTTTGGTTGGTCCTTGATCCTCACGTTGTTAATGAAGTGCCTTTACTTATAAATATTTTCTTATATGGAGCATATCCGCACTTACATTTGCTTATTGAAACATACGATATCGGGTTGTAACAAAATTCGAAACTAAAACATCTTCGTCTTGTGTTCCTTAAGGAATAGTTTAGAAGAAGTAGGCCATGTCACATTCACTTTGTAGTTTAGGCATACTATTATATATCTTTTCGTTGGTATTTGTTTTCTAAATAAGAAGTTGTAACCACTGGAACTTAACACTTAAAGAGAAGCATCAGTCGATCAATCTAATAGTAGGTATATCTATGACGAAATTTTGCATAGTTTTAGAAATATCTAAATAAAAAAAAAGATTCTACTAAACTAAATCCTATTCAAAATTTAGTTTACTTCACCCTAAAAACCTAAAAATAGTCAACCTATAATAATATACTATTTTGGTATCAATTTTCTAGATTGCAACTTCACGACAACGACATGGTAGCATAACAAGACTTCTATAACGAGGCACAAGTTAGTATCTTGTAATGAGAACCTCGGATATTGATGAGCTTTCACAAGCAGCTTATTCACGTCGAATTTCCCAACTTTCCTATGAAAATACATTGGTAGTTGAGACAGAGAATATACGTTCATAGCGACAATCAATTTGCTGTCGTCGTTTCAGCGTAGGATTATTGTTGATACCATTAGATTGAAAGAAATAGGTTGCAAGGAAAGCGATTTATTTGATTATCTGGAAATTTCTAACATTTTTCCGTAGATCGTATTACGAAATAACAGTGGGAGAACCTGATAAGAAAAAAGTAAAAAAATAATTGTTAATACATATAAAGTCAAGTTAAACATAGGTACCTCAATACCTATAAATGAATTTTTAAGTTTAAATACCTCTTAAACTGTATAATAGAATTAAGTGCTTATTTAACATAAACTTAATTTTTGTATGTAAGTGTAGTAAATAAATCTTCTAATTAAATGTCAAGAAGTACATACCTAGGTACTTATTGATAAAATTCTGCCGTAGCAATACAGCTGAATTAGAACCTCTTTTAAAATTTGAAATTCGATCAATAATATTACATAAGGTTGTATTACCAAATCCGAGTTGTAAGCTGCTTTAAAACTAATTTCAAGAGGAAGAATCTATTTGTAATTTTAAAAAATACTATTTGACTTACATCTTCTTAGTGTATCAGACATGTCACATAATGATAAGTGCTACAATTTATACCTAACCGGGTACTCGTTCAGGACCTAAGCCTCGACATTGATAAATTGAATTATTATCGGTTACAGATCCTATAAAATTTATATGCCTTTCATGCTACAAATAAGTGAAACAAAGACGTGTTTTGAGAATGTTTATAATATTAAAACGAGTTAATCTTTGTAACAACATGGGTCAGACTGCTTAAAGACAACGTTGAGATAAGTTTTAAAGACAATTAAACTTGAGATTAACGCAACTTTAGGAGCATCTTATGTCTACTTAAGTTAGATTAGTGCTTAAGTACTTTTTGATTAAGTTAACTAATGTATTCAAGTATTTTATTTAATAACTTGAAAACAATAATTCATTTATATATTTTTATCGCATTAATTGGAATTTACATGTACTTCAATTCTTTATTTCCATTTTCCAGTTACGTATTAGTCGTGAGTTCAAGTGAGAACACAAGAATTTTGAATACTTCGCTGAAAGTTTCAAAGCAAGGAAACCAATCATAAATTCAAGGTTAAACCACGAGGGACTTTACGAAACCGATACCAACTGTGTAGTTGGCACATAGTTCTGCTTCTCTTAATCCTATTATCAAAGTTGGTAAGAGGTTTTAATCCTTAGTGTTCCAATGTAATTCTAATAAAGAGAGTGAAGGCCACAAGTTCACCGTTGATTGTTAATTACTCAAGAAATTGTGGTTTACCCTCAGCTTTATAACGAGAATTTAGATTGGTTTTAATTATAGTGATTTTCTCCTTTCCTTTTTATAATAGGTATCTGTAAATTTAACAGCCATGTTTTAAGTTTTTTTTAACTAAACCATCATTAAAAGAATATTTTATCAAATTATAATTGTTGCAATACCGTGTCGCACCCGAACCACATCCCAACCGGAGTATGGACATGAAATCTTACATTCATTTTTAAGACGCAGTTATTGTCATCCTACACGCTCCGCGTTGCGAACGAACACGGTTGAAAGAAAAATCATACAATGGATTACCTATAATAATGTGAACTCAACTACGGCCACCCCTTGATTTCTTATGACCCAATCATGCATAATTTTTTAAATTTATCTGATCATACAACATTATATAATTGATATAAATTGTAACCTTTTTTTCGAGAGGAATACTTATGATTATATATAAAATTTGAACCCTTTCCAAATAAAAATATAAACTTTTAACAATAACAAACTTTTAATAATAACAAAGGGTAATAATTATTTTTATTCATATTATGTAAAGGTTACAACAACATTAAGAGTTTTGTTAACATAGTAAAGTTACCAACATTTCCTTAAATAGCTTTGTTTTTCATTTCAAAATATTAACTTCTCATCTCGAATGAAAGGTAATTTATTTCGCGGTCAGATAACAATCTCTTGCCTAATTTAAATTCCGCGAACAACATAAACTTTAAGAAACCTGATACGCGTTCAGACTTCATTTAATCAATTAAGTCGTGATTAATTACAGAAAATTGTTCGGGTTTTCTCTTAATAATAAATGAAAATCGATCTTGTAACGTATACTTTAAACTTTGTTCTTTATACTTTTCTAAATAAAGCAGGGTAATATTTCCTTTTTATTTTTGATTTTGCAAATATATTTAGAAAGAAGATGAAACATGAACTGAACGAAATGGTGAGTTATACTGTGGGGCTGTCTGTTTTGCACCGCGTACTTGGACCAGTTGGTGACCCACCTTCTTGCAAATGATTATATTTAATGTGAGAGTTAAATTAGTATTATTCACTTTTAATTAATTTCTAAAGACAGAAGCTGTTATTATGCACTGGACATGGATTTAACTTTAGTTTTAGTAACTAGTCTTAGGAAGATTTTGGAATTAATTTCAAATGGAAGCGGTCGTTTAATAGTCCCCAAGGATTTCCAACTATATTCAAAAGTTTGATGTTCCCTTAAGGGTTATAAATGCAATCTGCTACAGGAAATTCTGAGAATTTTATTTAAGGTTACATCCGGAAATGTCTGCAAATGTACCTCTATAAAATAGAAACTTTATTGTTCTATAAGGAAGGACTATAAAGAAATGCTGTGAAGACAAGGACACCGAGATTCTTTTTTTGAAATTACTACGTTTTATTGGGTAATTTTAATAATTGAATTTTATATTTACCGACATAAAATAAAAAGTCGATGACGTAATAATATTTACCTTTCGTTTGGCCCTGACAACTTGCATCTGATGTAGTGTACACTCTCCTATAGCTCTTCCTTTTAAAGCCGAACTCATTCGCGCATACGCCCACACCATGACTGCCATCGGCAACACATATGTCACGGACAAGAACACGAGGTTGTAACTGTAGGAATAAAATGAATAAGCAGTGATATAGTTGAAATAAATCATAAAATAAATTGAAAACGACAAGTGTTTGAACCGTATCGTTAAATAAAAGGAGTGTATAAAATATCACGTATTATGTTTGTATTGAGTTTTGAGATCAAAAGTATTGGATAAAACTTCGTGGTAGCAGGAAGTTCTAAAGTTGGAGTTCTAAGAATTTCATTAGACATCCGTCTTGAGATCTTCTGTGTATAAAGTCACTACCAGTATGACATCATTTTATGAAGTCTAAAATAAATATTAATCTAATAGTTATTTTGAATAAATACTAAAGTAAGTAGTACATCAATTAGAATATTTCCTAAAATATTTTTTGTTATGTACTTGCACTCTAGTTCCACATAACTACTACTATACCTAGTACATAATAATTATATTGTACATCTGTATATTATCTTATTTTATTACTTATTGAAAATAATTTAAAATTTAAAAAATAAGTTTACAATGTGTAGCAAAAATTGAATGCATGTGCATTTAGAGTAAAATATTATTTGCTACATTTCTCACATTCAAACAATGATTCACTTGTAAAATGGAAATTTAGTTTGTGCCAAGTTGCGACTGGAACTATTAAATAAATCTTCACGTTGGCTACCGGCCAAGGAGTTGCATTAGAAACAGATTTCGAAACAATGGGATTTCGTCGTGTTTTTCTTTTCTCAAGAGATAATTTATGACTTACTAAAGTATGCACGGTGAGTCGAAACGAATTTTGTATAAGCATAATGTGTAGACAACAAAGATGTTTATTTATGTTCTGGTTCTCTGAAAATCAGCTTTTACGAATAAGGAATAAATTCTATTACACTTCATTTTAAAGCGTTTTTATGCGCAAAATAAAAATTCGTACTTTGGAAAAACTTTTGGAGGTTTTATTTGTTAAAAACGGAACATTTTTAAATTATACTTTATTTGAATTACGAAAAAGCTATCAATTTGGTTTGTTTTTTTGAAATGTTGCTATTAAATTATTTAATGGGGTTTCAGCTACAGTTAAATACGTGATGGACTACAACGGATAAATAATTTCTTTTCAAACTTAATATTTGTCAAAAATACCTTAAAAATATACATTAAATTATTAAATATACATTAATCTTATCATTATTTTAATGCCTTAAAAATAAAAATGATTCCTTCCTTTTTGAATTTTTAGAATAGTTTAAATCAAATACAAATTCTGTATTTGGAAAATACCTAAACTAATATACTTTTTTACTAATTAAGTAGTCTAGACCTCGGATATTTAAAACACTCACAGAATTGAAGGATCATTAAAAATAAACTTCAAGACATTCAAAAGAATATTATCTGACGTCTGAATTCATTATTTTTATATCTCTTCATGAATAATACATTTTTTCTCGATTAGAAGTGCCGTAACACTCCACTTATTTTAATACTTTGAACAATTAAAGAAATATTTTTTGAGCAAAGGAATTAGTTGATGACTATATCAACTATTTTCTCTATAATTTAAAGATGTTTTAATAATAACATACAACGTATTTTACCAAACTTTAACTTTTGTCTGTTTTTAAATAATAACTACATATTTCAAACTTATCGAAAACGATAAAAATCATGTAAAATAATAATCATGTAAAAATGCTTACCAATAGTCGCTTTTCGATGTTGGATAGCTACCGTCGGGCCATTTAATGAAGCAGATTTTCCTTTCTCCATTGATATACCTACAAAAAAATGTCTACCGGTTATCCTTGTTCACGTACATATATTTATTTTGTGTTATTATTTATCTTATTATTATTGGGTATTTTGTACGTAGCAAAATTCAGTTAAAAGTATCTAGCCGTCGTAAAATAATTAATTAACAACGAAAAAATTTAAAAAGGATTTTGAAAAATACGCTATCATGCTGTTTGAATATAAAACAAGTTTTTACAACTTCATGATAATAATCAAATTAGGAATACTGTTAGTTAGAACAATCACAAGAATGAATTAGGTAAACGTGCGTGCCCTGATAACATAACACATTGTAATGGAGTACAAACGACTCTGAAAACATTTAGCACAAGCCATTTAGCTAATAAAGTGAATTAAATTTAATCCGAACACGCAATAACATCTATTACAGCCGGGCTTCAGGCAACGTAAACAAATAATTAGAATATTGAGAGTAGATCGGTAACGTGTCTCGATTATTAAACTAATGACAGTTCCTGGGTGTTTACATATAAGGTACTTGATTAATATTTACTAGGTATTATTTGTTACTAGATAGACAATTACAAATTTACAATCTAAGAAATCTCCGACGGCAAAGATAACGTCTTGCCCTTATTTTGAAGTTGCTACTGTAGTGTATATCTCGCACCTCAAGGAAGTCATCGAGGAAGGAAAACGCAGCACAAAATATTAACATTTTATGAACGCTTAAAAACAAACTTTTATTTAAACAAAACAAAATACGAACCCGAAAACTATTTGAGTTTTTTCTTGTTGAAAAATCACATATCATTTACTACTCGAAAGCGAAGAACAGAGACCCAATAAATTCTGGCACGATAAACTATCTGTTTTCAGGATTTTATTTGAGAGAGAGTTTTATCGTGAGGTAAGCTACTCACATCGGATATTGCTCTTCTGAGAGCAATCTTTCACTCTTCAATAAAACTAAATATTAAATGTTTCGAGATAAAAACTAATTTCACAAGTAATTTTTTTCGATTGCCAATATTGTATTTGAAAATGTATTTGACATTTTATAAATACGTGTTCTTGAGTATGTAGATATTTTCAAATGATGAATTCATAATTCTATGCATACGATACAAACACATGATGACAGTGCTGTCAGTTACAAATGTATTATTTGTTCAAGAAACGTGTTCCTTCCGGTATTCTACGTGCTACCAACCATATATAGACATACCATAACGTTCACGTAACTTAAACGTTTAGGTAAACAATTCAGTCATGTTAAATGTAACTTGACAAGTAAACCTACCCAAGGGCAATGCTATTATAAAAGTGAAATGGCATTTTCCAACAAAAAATTCCAACAAGAGCTATCAATGTCAATTAAGAGAGATATTTTAGTGTTTAACAAAAGGTTTAACATTATTATGTACAATTATACCTACATATACCTACAATAGTCCGTTTCTTCTTCTTTGTAATAAATACCATGTTAGGTTTACCGTACTTAATGTCGAAATGTATAGTTCTTAGCTTCTAAGAAGTCTTTTATCTTTTACTTCGTTTAATGTGGTACTATTCAGTTCAAGCTAATTGGGATTAATCTAAGTTTTCTACTACATTTATTCTTAACTACCAAAGAATATTGTAGCCCAACAAAATTAAGTTGGTTTACTGTTTTACATATCAGTTGCAAAAGGAGAACAGATAATAAACCAATACAGTAGTTTCCATTATTAAAACTTAATCAATTTCTTGTGTTTTTCGAAAAAAAAATGACAAGATCATTAATGACCCCAATTCAAAGCCTCTATTGAAATTCTTTTCTATCAGCAAATTTCCTTAATACGATTACGATTTAATGAACCGTCTAAAGCTTTGTTCTGCTGAACTTAAAGTCCAATAATATTTCATGAAGCATATAATAATTGGTGTTTACTTACCTTTGAATATAATTCGGAATATAAAATAGTAGAGTTATTTATAACTAAGGGAAAAAGCTTTTGATAAATTATTAACGCAGTTAGATGACCTATATTCTAGGGTCAATTATTTTTATGAAATTTTATTAACGCTTACTGTTTCTTATAAGTGTCTGAGTAGAGAAGACTGGGCAGGGCTAGCAGGGCACTGGCACACCAGACCGTAAACAAGGCAGCGCGGGCCACACGACGACTCAGTCTGTGTTGTAGCGGCTTCACTATGGCAACATATCTGAAACAATAACTCATCTTGCAGTTCAAATAAAATACAGCCTTAGCCCCCTTTGAATGGTAATAACGAAGGAATAATAATAGATTGCTAGTATAACATAAAGCTATTGTCAAAGTATGTACTTACTGTATTGTGTTAAGTTTTGTTTTTTTTTTTAATTTCGACAGGTTTGAACAAGATTAAAACAAATAACTTTAATATTAGTAATAGTCAATTAAAAAAATAAGATAAATGACGGAATCATCATAGGTCTAGTTATCATAAAGGATACATATTTCTGAACGCAAAATAAACAACTTATTCTGTCAAAATAAATAATAAGGACTTAATCCAAATAAATCGCAGACAAATAAATTATGATTGATGTTCAAACGATAGAATTGTTTTCTTTAGTCTATATTTATGTAGTTTCCTAATGTGTGGAGCAATGTTTAGTTTTTCCTTAATGTTACAAAAATATTCGTAATGGATTATGAATGAGTTGGATGATTATGGCCTGTTTAGTAGCTTCATGAATTTATGATTTAAATACTATTTTTATAAAGTATTTAAATCATAAATTTATATTTGTGTTTTTATTTGGTTTTAGTTTCCACAGCATACCGTGAAATCGTTTCTACTACTTTTTATGAACACGAAGAACTAATTCCAAACATATTACAGTTATATTAAAGTAGTAAACAAAATAAAATACAAGTGAATTTTAGTGAAGTAGGTCAATTATTTAGTCTAGCTAGTATCGTCTAAGAAAATATCTCATTGAAAATTCATCAGCGTAGACGTTGAGTTAAACCTTAAACTATGAAAATCTGTCAGTGTAATCCAATAACGAGAACTAAAATTTTCTGTTGAACCAGTAATAAAACCAGACTTCAAAACGAAAACACTTTGGTTGGTTGTTTACAGAACATTTTGTAACTACGTAGTTTCGATTCGATTTACAATATTAATGGAGTTTAATTACAAAACTCACTTCAATCCCTAAACGTAAACATCTTGAATCCCCCGAGTTTTTGACCTACTTTCAGTACCATCATTATAAGGGATGTTGCGAATGTTGGTTATATTATAAGCCACGTCAAAAAATATAATAATATAAGCCATATTACAAGCCATAGTATTATAAGCCACGTTTTTTTTATAATATTACAACGTGCCAGTTTTTTTCACTAATTTTCACATAAAACGTACTTTTTCGTCGTTGTGTCAGCAGATCTACAATTTCGATTACGTAAGTATTATAGTGTGTTTCACTATTTATTTCCTTAAAGCTTTCACATGTTAGACTGTATTTATTGAGGAAGATGATTGTAGATTTCAATTCATTTTGATCATGTGTGTTAACTTTATACATGGTAAAAATATATTTTTTTGAATCCATTAAAACACAATATCGTAAAAGATTATAAATTTGAAAACAAGTATATAATCTGTTATTTGTAAAAATAATTAGACTACATCTACGTTTATAAAATAGCGGATCCTTTTAGTACAGCAAAAAAATCTACTGCGCAAACAATGGAATGAGGGCCGGATCTCCGAAATTAACTATTGTTTCCCTTTTTTCATGAAATGCAAATATAATATACAAACGTGATCGAAGAAAAAAGGTTTAAGACTAAAAAAATCAAACATTTTTTTCGGGAAAATATATTTTTATTATGTACTATGGATCCCAAGCAACTTCGTTTGCATCGGGTCGTAGAAGAAATTAAAATGAAATTATTTCCGTTGATTTACGTCTTCGATTTCATCAAACAAACAAAAAAACCTAAAAAGTACGTCTATAGTCTATGACTTCGATAAACCTTCGGATACTTGAATGTACATAATATAATTAAATTCATAAAAAGAACTGATGAAAACACTATTAACTATAGTTTCCCTCTTGGAAAGGAATATTGTCCTAAAATGTGAGCTTACGAAAAACTTAGGAACCTTAATAGCAGTTACTCTTGCCTTCAACATGAACGTAGTGATAACAAAAACAAAAGAAACACCACCGAGAGGCACATTATACTTACGATCTCAATTTTATTAATACGACGGACATAGACCAGGAAATACGGGATGAAAAAGATTGAGAAATTACAATCTTGTGTAAGCAAAACGAAATTCCAGCGCATTCGGCAACGAAGACAAAAAAAGATATTGTGATCGTAAATCTCCTTTCAGACGACATACGAAATAAACTGAATCCATAGTGCAAGTCTCATATTATTTTACGGTTCATAAAACAGCGTCACGTACATACGCGAGTCGCTGGCTCCTCTTCCCATTGTATACGATTACTAAACAACAATCCCTATTTCTTCATCACGACAAGATCAGGTGGATTACTTATCCTTTCTTTTTGATAATTTGTTTTGGTTTTTCTTGTTTCCTTTCAGCTATTGTTTCGTGAACTTTACTTATCTGGAATTTATTTAATATTAATGTAGTATCGTACTGTTTTCCAATACTTAGTAGTTTTGTCTTCATATTCATATTGTTAAAGCTGACTATGATTTTTCTTTATCCTTCTTCAAGAGGGATTTTCTTTCTGAGTTTTTGCGGTAGTGGGGTACTTTATTTCGCGAAATTAATTGTGGTTTTTGGAGTTGGTAACATTTTACTATTAGGTACATGAGTTATATGTTCAGATAGACCCTTGTCCACTAAAAGTAAATGAAGTAATTACTCTCCATTAAGATTTAAGATTTAATAAGTATAAGGAACTGTTGGGAAACCAAATAAACAAAAAAAAAGATGACACCCTGCCTTGCCTTGCTCGCCTATGCAATTTTTCTATATGTGTCAAATAACACATTCTTATTCCTAATTGTATGTGACATTTATTTCTTGCTTAGTAAATTAATGCTCAAAAAATGGTTCTACATTTTTGTAGGAGAACCAAAAAGAACAAAAAACAAGCCTTTTTAATAAAGCGAGGTGAACTTTTCCTTAAAAGTTACCTAACCACATACATTCTCGTATGTACAGAGCAGTCCCTAATGAGCAAAACACAACCTCTAAACGACACAAAAAAATGAAAATGTTCACGAAACATGTACTTGTACAACTACATAAGTAACATAACAAAAGGCAGAAATTATAAATTTAAACTATTTAAAATTATACTTAAAAATCAGAGATTCAAGAAATTATTTGTTACACTTTTACCAAATTGACTGGCAATTACTCTTACCGATAAATAAACCTATTGTAATAATAATCATACTAAGTTTTTCGATTTAAAATTAATATCCATGCGTCATATTTCGATTTCCACTACCTTTTATAGGTATTGTAATTTGTATTATGTTCGAAGGACAATCAGGATCAGGATGATTATACTGCCTCTCTTTTACTCCTAGGTATAATTGTTGTTTCAAATAAACATTTCAAAGATGAACATCAGTAAAACATAATTTGATTATGATCATATTAGCAGAAATGAAGTGGAAAATAATTAAGTTTTGCTAATGAAGATAAGATATAAACTCATAACTTGTCTCGTTGTTTCTTAAACAATATTATCGCACACAAGTAACAACACGCTAACGAGTTTTCCAAGTGAGTGTACCAACATTGTGTATCAAGTTGTTTAGAATGAATGTACAATGTATTGAAAATAAATACATCAACTTTATCGTCAGTGTAGCGTAGTCTTTTCTTTCATCCAGAAACAGAAACGAGAGAATAACTTCTTTTAGAATAAAAACAGTAGAATAGCTTATACACAAATTTTAAGACAATAAGAAGCATAAATGTAAATCACGAAAATCTTATTACTTCATACTTTTTATTGCTATATTATTTTTAAACAATTTAGGTTGGTTTTTTTATAGATTACATATTATCAGTCTCTTTAATACTTATGTGAAATTTCGAGAAATATATTTTGTGCCGAAGAGTTCTGAGAACCCGATATCATTATTAGTCGTACCATACATTGAAACGACGAACAAGGGTGACGAAGTTTAGTGGGAATGCGGGCAATATATTTTACTATTAATTGTTGGATAAGTATTGCTCAATTACAACCGACGGAGTAAGTTTGTTTCGGTTCTAGAACTAAGTTTGTTCTTGAAAAACTTTGTTTGCTTATACCAGAAGTATTCTGGAAGAGAACTTTCTGGTACTTTCTGTTTTGTTTGCAGAGAGGCGAGGATATTATTTCAGCAAACATGTGTGTTAATGTAATGAGGTTTACATATATTTTTAATTTGTTCAAATATATTAATTGACTTGTTAATGATGGTACATTTTGAATGAGGGTTATAATTAATATATTGTAAATCGGAATATAAAAAAAATAATAAGTTTAAATGCGAAAACATTTTATTAAAAAAAAACAAAAGTCGACAAAACTATCCGAAACAAAAAGAAATTCAGACAATAGAGTCTTGACTAACAATCTCAAGTGATCTCGTAAACCCCACACCTCCGTCACAACCATCAGCTGTCGAGAAACAATCGTTATGCAAAATTTTGAGATATTTTTAAGTTGCGTATACTAAGGCTTTGTATCATAATATCGCACCCCGGAAGTGCGATATATTCTTTGGTTATAAATTATATATCTATACTAATATAATACAGCTGCAGCATGCACAACATCGTTAAGTTTGAAATAGACTTACAATTCTTGGAACAACGGATTGCAATAAAACAAGATAAATAATGGATTTCTTTGAACGTGTTGCTTTTATCTCGCTGGTCACACCGGATAAGATCCATATAGACTCTTCGATTACTGACAACAAAAGGCTCGTTATTTCCCGGAAACGTCTGCGGCAACAGGCGCTTTCACATATTAACTATAAGGATTTATTATAAGGATTGAGACTATTCTAATGCGTACATAAAACAGTAAATAAACCCCGTTACTTTCTTTTGTATCCCTCTCGCTATGAATCACATATTGTTCGACCTTTCCATATTACATCAATTACTACTTTACTGAGGTTTAGGTCGGACCACGTCCCAACACACTAACATTCAAAGTGTTTTCACCGGTCTTAGTGTTAGTTTTGAATCGATACAAGGAAATTCTATTAATTGAGATTTATTGTTAAATTTTGTATTTCTCGTATCTGATTTTTAAGTAGACAGATAATTTAGTAAGGAAACATATTTAGAATCGGTGGTATTCAAGAAGTTATTATACTTTTACAAAAATAAAATATTGTCTTCCAATTCTTGATAGTGCCTCAAAAAGCAGCAAAAGCATCACTAGATTTTTATTATTATAGTATTTATGTTTTTGTATCTATCCATTTATTAGCTTATTTTTTACATTATATTTTTAAAAAAACATTACAAAAAAATAAATTTAAAAATACAATATAAAAAACAGAGGGCCACTGCAGGCGGAGTCTACGACCCAAGCCATCAGTGGTCAGGGCTCAAGAGAGAGGAACCTCCTCACAATACGCGCCGTGTCAAGAACGACCGCCTTCTGAATCAGGCCCTTTACCCAGCCGGGGAGCGAAAGCTTCTCTAGATGACGGTCGAAGCTTTTCGCTATTAGACCGTGCACAGATACAACGATCGGAACAATGATGGTCGATTCAACACGCCACATGTCGGTCACCTCGTGGGCCAGGTCCAAATATTTTAGCAGTTTTTCTTTTTCTGCCTTCACAAGGTTCTCGTCATGTGGAATGGTGACATCGATCAACACTGCCCGATGCGCATCCCGATCTATTATCACTATGTCAGGCTTATTAGCAGCAATAGTCCTGTCAGTGATAATAGATCGGTCCCAGTAGAGCGTTACATGACCATTATCGAGAACCGGCTGAGGCCAATACTGGTAATAAGGTACGGCGGCTTCAACAAGGTCGTATTTCAGAGCAAGTTGCTGATGAATGATCTTAACTACTTGGTTATGTCTGTGCAAGTACTCGCCGTTAGCAAGACGGGAACAACCGGAAACGATATGTCTAATAGACTCTCCCGGACGGTGACATGCCCGACAAATGTCGACCGTCCCATCCTTTAGAATATATTTGCGGTAGTTGTTCGTCATGATAACTTCGTCCATAATTGCTAAGACAAAACCTTCAGTCTCTCCGAAGAGGTTACTGTATCGTAGCCAAGCCACGGAGGCTAACTGATCTACATCAGGACCCGTAAGGGCCCGGTAGAATCGACCGTGTAGTTCCTTGCTCTTCCATACGTCCGTGCGATCCGCCACACTCATCACCTTCGGCGCTCGCCAATTCCCGTTCGCTAAGGATAGCGGAGTGAGTCCTTTATCGACTGCTGCTACATCACGGTACATACCCACATTCACCTTTTGGAAATATTCCCGAAGGTTGTATATCTCTCGGTTGTGCAGATCCTTGGCATTTAACATGCCACGACCCCCACACTTCCGAGGTATATACAGCCTCATAACAGATGAGCGTGGATGGTGCATCCTGTATGCCGTCAACAGTCGCCGAACTTTTCTATCCAGGGCATCCAGTTCTGATTGCGTCCACTTTAGAATGCCAAAGGAGTACGTCAGTACAGGCATGACCCAACCATTGAAGGCTCGGATCTTGTTTCCGCCAGACAAGAGGCTTTTCAAAACCTTTATCAGGCGGCCGAAGAACCGATCCCTCACCGATTGCTTCATATCTGCATCGACGATACTCAAAGCTTCGAACATTCCAAGGTATTTGTAGGTTTCCGACTCAGACAGAGATCTAAGCACCTCACTCTGGCTAAGTTGCAAACTCTCAGAGTTTACAACTTTACCTCTCTGTATATCTATGACCGCACACTTATCTACTCCAAACTCCATTCCAATAGCTTTACTAAAATTGTCGGTTATTTTGAGTAAAGATATTAAGTCTGGTTTTTTAGTAGCAAATAATTTGAGATCATCCATGTACAAGAGATGTGAAATGGGCTCACCCCCTCTCTTGAGTCGGTAGCCTAGCGTTGAATCTCCAAGTAATGTACTTAGAGGATTAAGCGCCAGACAGAACCACAAAGGACTCAGACTGTCACCCTGGAAGATACCCCGCCTTATCCTTATCAAGCTCGGGGAGGCCGGAGAGCCAACATGTCCTGGTTGACGAAGAAACGTAGACCACTGACCCATGCATGAACTAAGAAAGGAGCGTAGCGTGGAATGTACTTTATAAAGCTCTAAAACTCTCATTAGCCATGAATGGGGCACCGAATCGTACGCTTTCTTATAGTCAATCCAAGCCATATGGACTCCCTTTCTGCCTCGACGAACTTGTTGCGTAATGGCCATGTCTATGAGGAGCAAATCCTTAGTACCTCGGGATCCTACCTTACACCCATTCTGAGAAGGTGACATTATGTCATTTGCCGAAATATGTATTTGAATTTTTTTTTCTCAGAATGGATGTAAGTAGCTTATAGATAGTTGGTAAGCAAGTAATTGGCCTATAGTTTTTAGGGTCCGAGGTATTGCCAGATTTGTATATCAGGTGAGTGACTCCTGAAGTCATGAAATCTGGGAGAGTTCCCGATTCAAGGGCCTGCTGAAACTGAGCAGCCATGCGCCCGTGTGAGTTACGTATCCATTTCAGCCAGTAGCTGTGCAGCCCATCCGGTCCCGGACTTTTCCAGTTCGGGGCCGAACGTACCGCACAAGCTACATCAATCGGCGTTATGGATACGGTGTTCATATCCTTGATAGGCTCACACGCGCGCACGACCGCCTCCGTCCACACTCCCTCGGAGTGACCGATGGGTACCGACCAAATATTTTGCCAAAATGAAGTCATTACGTTTTCATCAACTGGTGGGTGTCCATCGGTCACTCTTCCTCGAGATGCCTCCCAATCTCTGTAGACACTCTTCTGATTACTCTGGAAGACTCTATTCAAGCGGTACCGCTCCGATCTTATTCGGTACCGACGAATACGGTTCGCGCATGCGCAAACTTGCAAACTTTTTGCTTCCAGTAGTCAACACGCTCGACAACACATTCCATGTAATTGTTCCTGCTGATACCGGTGTCAGCAAAGGCTCGGTCAACAAATCGCATGACACGTGGGCGCGTGTTGCCAGACTGGAAGCAAATGAGCTTCGCTATAAGGGTCCTGGCTGCATCTATGCGACTCTCGATTATGCACTGCCACTGCGGCTTACCATCATGTCGGCGGTATGTCTGGTTCGGGATTGGAAATTTTACCCCTGCCACGCGACAGACAGCAACCGCACCGCAGTACAGAATCGAGTGGGTGTCGACAAGGTCTTCAGTCGACTCGAAATAAGGTTTTAATATGCAGTCCAGGGCCAATACTAGCGAAACATTGCGTTTACACATGGGCAACCGCGGTAAACGTGGCCGCGAGCATGGCGGGACAAACCTGAATTCTTGTATAGAGTCCTCCAGAGCACTCCTCAAACGCTCATCGTCCTGGATACTAGCACATGCCTGCACCTGAAGTTCCTCCGTTGGTGGTATAACTTGGGTGACGGTGACATTTACCACAGGTGTTGGTTGTGGTTCAGGAGGAGCAGGCAGTGCTTCGTTGCGCAATCGGTCAAGTACAGACTCATCCAACAACTTTAGTCGCTGAATGGCCCGCACCTGATCCGCTAACCGTTGCACCGTGACGTCGACAGTTGGGCACAAGACCTGAAACAGAGGCACCATTCTTGAACGGTACGCAGTGAGGTTAGTTCCTCCCTCCGTAGCCCTGTAGTACGCCCGCATGACATTTGTATTTAACTCTTGGGTCCATCTCATGCGTTGGCGCACTGCACCACTGGTAGCGGGGGCCGTAGACGAGCCACGTTGGCGCGTTGACCCCAAGCCGACCGGTGGGCGGCCCCGGCGTGCAGGTCTTCTCGTTGCACGGGGCTCCTGGTCGCTCGATGTTCCGGTGGTATTCGTCAGGGAGTCAATGCCATCCCCTGACGATAGCGACGAGTCATGACTTGATGTTGGTTGTGCGCTCGCTGTGGCAACACGCCGGCATTGTCGTACGCCGTTTCTTCTCATCATTTTTATTGGTGTTTGGAATTTTTGACATTTTCACTATTTACTGTTCACAAAGAATTGTTTCAGATACTTTTTCTTGGGCTTATATTTGAGATGTTTTCTAATGCGTGTAACCAATTCAACCGTATATTTATTGTAAAATTTTCAATTTTATTTATTTTTGTAAAATTTGACGTGACGTGACACGGCGGTTGCCATAGATTTTATGTTTTTTATTATTATTATATGTAGAAGTATATAAACATATTATATTCTATGTATATTGTACACTTCTCTACCTTACTTTAAAGTCTACTTACTGTATGTTTTATTTTGGGTTTGCTGTAAGAAAACTCAGTATTGAGTTAAGCTCGCCTTTTGTAAACATTTTTTTTTAATATAACTTTTTCTGTCGTGTACAATAAGGTATTAAATAATAATAATAATAAATGGATTAATATTTTTTTACAATTACTGACACCAGTGATGTTAAAAAACAACACTCTTGTATTTTATAGTATTATAGTTATTATAGTATGTAATGTTTCTAAGAAAGAATGTCTTTTGAGTAGAATTGAAGAAAGTTTTGCAACGGGGAAGTATTCTCTTTTTGTATCGGATATAAACCGAGCTGGTATCGACAGGTTTGACTTATTGGATTTAGAGAATCCAATAAAATTGAATTATTACCCGATATTTCACGTCTGATTTTGAATTCAAAATCAATTATATTCAGTGTATAATGGACATGAATAATTAATTTAATGGAGTTGTTTACTGTCTATGGTAATTATATTATTGTTGCTTCCAGTAGGTTCCTGAAATTTAGTATCAAGTGATAATAACATTAGTAACTACTTAAATATGTTATTTTTTATCGAATGCCAAAACGAGTATTCAAGTTTAGGTTCTTAGGTTTATTATGTTTCTTATAATTTGTGGATTTGGATGATTCTGTTTTACATGGAAAATGCTTCGTGGGATGCGTTTTCGTGCCTTTTAATTTGAATTCTTATTTATTACTCTATTTTAACTAAAATTCATTATGTGTACGAAACGAACCCTATTAAATTATTTTAAAAATATTATTATGCGTTTCTGTGAAGTTTCGGCTTTCCAGTAATAATTTGAGATTCAATAATTCACTGAGAAAAAGCTTGAATGTACGAACGTATGGACGGACATAGCGAAACTATAAGTGTACCTAATTTGGACTACGGAACCCTAAATGATTGGTAATATGACTTGCTTCTTTTAGTTTTTGAAGCAGATTTTATAATGATTAATTTCATATTAACAGAATTGTAACTATTATAAGCAAACTTTTCAGTAGCAAAATAAATATTATATTTTTATAACCATTACACTTTATTTTTTCGAAATTGAGCCAGATAAAATCACGTAATTTCTGCGACATCATCATTAATGTTGCTTTGATAAGATTACGTTTTCTAAGAACGCTGGTACCATTTACTTATATATTATCTAATATTATTAATCTTTCAATATCGGGTTTCTCGGAAGAAAATAAAATTATTGGAAACTAGATCCAATAATTATTAAGGTCATAGAGTAAATAAGAAATTTCTGTTTCTAAGTCAATACAGCCGATAATGTGACCACTTTTCGCTGATATTCTGACACACTTTCGTAATCAGGAAACTATCACATCAAAAGTTCTGTACAACTATTCTAAGGCTCAGAAGTTTGGCGAAATCTGAGTCATTCAATCAGACAAGAACTGTAATGGAATTTAAGTACCAATATTTATAAGGCACTGATTTTTCAGAACTATTACGTTAGTTTTGTTCATAATTAAATTATTATGTAGCAAAAGGTACGCAAAGTAACTTAGTTATATGACGGCCTGTGCTTTGATCGTAGCATATCCAATATACCTACCTAAATTATTAGATACCTACTGTCAAGTAAACTATGACTTGTTTCAGCTTTAAAAACGGTAAATTCTGATAGTTATGAAACTTGTATAATTTTTGGTTTACTTTTTTTTTATAGCTGGCAGAGAAATCAACAGCTCTCCTGATGTAAAGTCACCATTGCTCATGTACCCTTGCACTCAGATCAGAGGCACTGCCACCTAACGCTAAAAATTGAGGGCTCTTTTTCATTACAATGAATTACTAAACAAAGTACCGAAACAATTAAAACTTTATTATTTGCAAGTAGTTCTAAATTGAATTGAAACTACAACATTCTGAACAATCGACCCAATCTCGCTTGGATTGAAACTGAAATCATCTAAATAAACGGTTCTTCGTTCTCAAAGATTCATTCTGCAAATCACTAAACAGATTGCTTTACGTATAATAATAGGTATGTTAAACTTTGTTTTACTATTGTTTTACTGAAACTAAATATTATGTAATTATCCAATCTTGAAAATGACTAAAAATTACCGAGACTTATTGAGAACATTTCTTTTAACGATAGCCTAGCTAACTGATAAACTTAGTTAGTGCAGACTTAGTAAATACATATTTTATTGTGTAACATGGTTATATTATATAACGAAATACTTTCTGACAAAAATCGGTATCAATCAAATGGTAAACACGGGTTAAGGTAAATAAGAAAGTCGAAAGGAAAATCGAAATCGTTCCACGTGACTCTTTATACCTATATCATATTTTTCCTGATCAATTCTTAGAATGCATAAAGAATGTAAAATACTCCACGTTTATGGGCAGGTAGTATGTTTCCGCAGATATAAACCGACAGACACTTCTCGTAAATTTAGTAAGCGCTTTGTATGAGATCAGGTGGTTTCGGGGAACTATGTTACGGTTTTCATTGGTAGTTAAGGCTCCCTTCCTCAGCCGGAGATCAATTTCCGTGTATTCATACCGCAACGTCAGTGTCGGAAGATTAATGTTGGATTAAAGTTTAAGGTTGTGAAATATCGAACTTTATTTAATATTTACTAGATTTTTTGATGTGTTTTATTATTCTTGCTGCGTTCCTAGATAACACAGTTTCAACAGTAACTGGCAATACACCTAAAATAAATAAAATATTGTGAGTTATAAAATTTCAAAGAATACACTGAGGATGTGCAAACAACAAATTAGTCCCAAATGTTGGTAACTAAATGATGTACTATAACTCAATCCGCAATAAGATTTATTTTGTAGGTATTAGGTACAAGTCTTGTCTCTAAGTCGTGGTGGCCGAGTGGTCGAAGCGCTTCCTTCCGTACGGGAGGTCGCGGGTTCAAATCCGGCCGGCTTGTACCTCTAAATCTTAATACGAAAAAGATTTATGTGCAATTTTTCACAACACCACTGGCTAAAAACGGTGAAGGAAAACATCGTGAGGAAACCTGCACGTCGGAAAAGGATTCTAAAAATCCTTTGAAGATATGTGAAGTCCCCAATCCGCACTGGGCAAGCGTGGTGGACTATGCCTAATCCCTCTTCTGAGGAGACCTGAGCCCAACAGTGGGCAGTAATGGGTTGGTACAGTACAGGTACAAGTCTTACTGCAGATATAGGTAGGTACATATTGACTCTTCTTGTCGACAAAAAAAAAATATACATAATATTATTACAATAAGGTTACAGACTATTACAGACTAATGCTTAGTAGCAATGATATATAAAATTAACAGTATTTTACCTGCTAAGCTAATTCATAAATACCGATTCACAAATTTTATCATTATATTTGTAATACCTGTATACAGACAAAGATTATTTGTAATTACGTCAAGGAATCATAAATCAACATTTGATATCATAAATTATTGAGAGCCCTTGGTATTTCAGAGTTATTAGAAACTATTAGGCGCTATTACTCAACGTTAATTATTTACACGTAATTTTTGGAATTACCTATACCCTAAAATATTTAATATTCTTTCAATACATAAAAGTTTGACTTCGAGAAGAATTATGTTCTCCATTATTATTTTTAGGGTTCTGTACCAAAAAAACGGCATCCTTATATAATTATTTTTAATATATCTATATCAATTTATTGTTCATCTGTCTGTCAAAATATTCGATACTCGCAAGGGTTATATTATTATTATGATAATTCAAACTGCTACTTTTGACTATTAATTATTAATAACTGGCTGCTGCCCGCGATGTCGTCTGCGTGAACTCTATAACCCGTTATTTTTTCATTCCTTTTTTCGCAAGAAAAAGTAGTCTATGTTCTTTCTCAGGGTCTAAAGATTCACTGTGCTAATTTTCATCAAAATCGGTTTAGAGTTTTAAGCGTGAAGGAGTAACGGACAAACAGAAAGCATTTGTAATATTAGTAGGGATAAAATTTATTAAATCTGTGATAAATTAATAACTCCGTTCTGAATTTGAAAGTTCCATTCCACTACACTAACCTGTCCACTGTGATGGCTACAAGTGTGAAGATCCCAGCAGAAACAGTCAGGTTTGCCGTGAAGTTGCTCGCAGTGCAAGTAACGGCCCCAAACGGCCAGTTAGCAGTCACCAAGAATATGAAATTCGGAGCTCCATTGAGGGTAGCCATCAGTAGATCAGCAACAGCCAGGTTCACTAGGAAACAGTTTGTAACTGTTCTCATGCGGCGATGGGCTGCAAAAAGGTCAATGTAAAAAATAGTTTTTATTGTGTTTATAATTGGACAAATATACACAAATAACTTCTTGTACCTCTAAATCTTAATATGAATTAAGAATGTATTATTTATGTGCAATTTTTCACAACACTACTGGCTAAAAACGGTGAAGGAAAACATCGTGAGGAAACCTGCATATCGGAAAAGGGTTCTAAAAATCCTTTGAAGATATGTGAAGTACCCAATCCGCAGTAGGCAAACGTGGTGGACTATGCCTAACCCCTCTTCGGAGGAGACCTTAGCTCAGCAGTGGGCAAGGTTGTGTACTGTACTGTAATGGATTGTTACAGTACAGTACACAAATAAAATTGTTTTTTTTTTGTTGCGAGATACATAAACGAACTTACAACCCACCTAATGGTATGCGGTTACCGTCGCTTATGAACCTCTCTAATGCCAGAGCAATGAGCAATCTAAATTAATACCGGTTAACGGATTTTAAAATACATTTTGATTAGTTGAACTATCACCCACTTTCAAAAATTTCCGAGAAAGTTAAATTGAATTATTATTTTGTAAGCTACTTTTGTTTGATTGTATTTTATACCCATGTGTCAATGCCAGGTCGCGTTCCATTGCGTTTCTCTGCGGGGTTTCTCAGTAACATAAACGGAAGTCCAACATTCGGAACAAGGAAGGTAAATAAAGTTATAACTCATATGTGTGATTCTATGAAAATTCATTATGGAAAATAATATTTAAGAATCTTTCTTGGCTACCTAAAACTAAACTAATGGTATCATCTAAAATTTTGTAAAAATATCCAGTCTATTTAATACTATGATTTTATTTTTTAAAATCAATTTTTATGTAATCTTATTCGATTTGAATTGGCAGTAACTATAAGTAGAAAAAACAAAAAGTGTTATTTGTGTAAAATCCAGATTTTAAGTCGACACTAAAATAAATTTGTCATTCACACACTTTCATCATTGTGTGAGAATGACAAATTCTGAATACATTTCTAAACTTTTCGATTATCAAAACAAAAAGAAACTTGTAAAATTTAGTCTCATTTTCGCCGTGATTTATAAAATGTTTGAACAAAAAAAAAAATGCACGTTCATTTTCCAGATTCTAAAGCTATTTAGACTTTCAACTCAATTGTGGATGCGAACAACAGCTGGATTCATAAAAGTAGTATCCCTGTGGTATACAAGGAAAGTTTATTGAGATCGACAGTATGCCTTCAGAATACATAATGATTGTAGAGGTTTTTTAGGGTTCGACATTTATATATCGGCGCGAGCCATAAAAACATAAGAATAATTTAATAATAATTCAATAAAACTCACTAGATAATAGTTCCTAATAAGAAAATGTAACTAGAAACTACTCATACGAGATACTTAACAATGTAATAAAACACTGATACGTAAACTGTAAAATAATACGTGCCCGTAAATGTTGTATTTGCGAGACTTAACGTTAGTATAAATAGAGGCCGATCGACGGCTTGCAGGCAGTCGAGTTCGAGCCGCCTTACGAGTAACACATACGCAAATTGTGAACAATAAACATCAAGTAACTCAAGAAGTCTTTTATTGGAAATGGATCACAAGTTTATGGAAGATACTGACGTCAGCGGGGCTGACGTCATCTATTTTAAAAACCCGTCGGGGCTTCGGACTTCGTCATCAGAAGTGGGATCGGAAGAGATCCTTATCTGAAACGCTCCACGCAACAAGCAGGCTACATCCAGACAATCAACCAAACAGTTTAACCAGAAGTATCACGCCGCAGCACCTTTCTCCGCGACCGGGTGCTGAGCAAAAATATCAAGCTACAGAATCTAATAGAAGTCAAACCGAAGTACCACTGCAATTCTTGACGCAGACGATGTCGGAATGTTTGTGTATTCCACTAGCACAAGCAAGAATGAAAATTCAGGATATCTGCCTTCCGTTGTTTGACCCGGATACTGATATCAGGAAAAGAGAATGATGTCAACACATTGATCAAGCAATTGAAAGATATCTCGACTCCGAGACATGCATGAAGGTGTGTGCACTATTAAAAGGAAGAACAAAAATGTGGACTGATAACTGGTTGAGCACCTCATAAAAACCTTTGAACCTGAAAATCAATATTCACGGGACGTAATACTACTGCGAGAGCACACGTATGACTAGTCCAAGGACATCGAGCATCCTATGGAAGAGAGTGACTCAAAATAAGTTGGATGGCGACGTATCGGCGACAAACGCCTACGCATCGAACTACTGAATGTAAAGGCAACAACAGTGGCAGAGCGGTGCAAGCGCCCTTTGTGAATGTGACTGCATCAATCAAAACACGCTATTCCGATGGGACGCACTCGGCGACGGGATGGCTGTATCGGCTAGAAAATGAATTACTCAACAAAGACTGCAGGTTAAGGCAAATCAAAACAAGAAGGTACGAATGTCTCATCAATTACACGTACTGCAAGAAATCAGGGCATGCATATGAAGCGTGTTTCAATCGACAACGAGCGCTGACCTCTAACGTCACAATGTAACTTCAATTGTGTATCTTGAACGACACAAGCATCTATAATCATCAAAATCTGACAAAGAAGAATAAAAGCAGTGTTCGATTATCGAGTGCAGATAAAATAATGTGATCTTTCTATGTGTGAACCCGGGACGTCGATCGAGGAGCGTCGTGACTACAAGCTTGGTGACGTCGAGCGGCTGGACGAGAGCGGGTGACGAGAACACTCGTATACACCTACTTCATCTCACCGTATGCCAGCTTCATGGAGTTAATCCGGTGATGTCATTTGCTTTTTACACAATTTCATTTTGGTATGTTGCTAAACTTTTATAATTCATTTTTAAATTCTACGAACACCTAATGTTACTTGTCTGAAAAGTTAGTTTAGCAAGTATCTAAGTTTAGCAAACTAAACTAAACTTTAGGATTCAATCACTCTTTACATCAATTTAGTTCCTTTCAAGTTTTGTTGATAACTAACTTAGAAATGGTTAAACTTTGATGATCATTGGAATCAATTGAAATCAAATTTGATTAACACGTTTTCAACAGACATAGTTTATTTTAAAGAGAACTCTTTAAATACGAGCTTTTATGATCCTGAATCTCATAAAGCGGTAGTGTGCTAGCTAATACAAGTAACAAGCACGAGAGTTCGTATTACGACTTTCCAAATTCATCATAAAGTCAGTGCCGTTTTGTCAAATTATTGCATTGTCATACATCTGCGTGCAAAATGTAATTTCAATTGGAAACCGGGAAGTTTGTCAAATTTAGCTTGCAAGGTTCCATCCGATGTGAAGGCTTGTAAAATAATCTCTCTATCGATAAACAAACATACATTCTCCTACAAAAAGCAACTATTCTGAACACTTGTAGAATAGTAAAGAAATTTTTATCGATTACTTAACTAGGTTAATTTTTGTCATTAATCATCATCATCATTCTAACATTGTTAAACTCACTTTTGGCCAAAAGCCTGCTGAAGTGGTGACATACCTCCAACTAACGAAAATAATAATAATAATTACTCTAAGTAATCATAACCTGAGTACTCTAGATTCAACGTGCAATCTTTACTTACTCGCGTTAATCTAATTACATTACGAATAGCATACTCGCATACATTTGCTTTGTTTCCAGCCTATCTACCGTCTTGACCAAAACCAATACCAGAAGCCGACACTCGAGGACGCGTGTCCCGCAGGACGGCCGAGGCATAGCCGATCATTGGCAGAGGCAGATAATAACCCAATCCGGAGAAAGAATAAGACAAAGAAAAAGAAAGAAAAGACAAAGAAAGAAAAGAAAGAAGAAAAAGAAAGAAAAAAAAAAAAAAAAAAAAACTTTTTACTACATTTACAACTTTCACTCAAATGTTTTTGTTTTCTACAGAACAGTCAAAGCATTGTGTTAACCAACGCTGCTGACATCCAGAACCTGAGCACCAGCAGCAGTGACTCTTCACACACCAATAATCAAGATACTACAGCGAGCTAAGCAGAGGGCAGGGCTCCGCTTTATCAACGAAAGACTTTCACGAAGGAGTGGCCGAACAGTACACTAATCCGGTGATTGATTTACTTATTATTTCAAAGCGCTTGTCGCTCATTTAAATTAAAAGGTTGTTTGTGTAACCAGCCTGTTGTTTTAAACTATTCTGGTTGTAAAATTACTGTTGTCACTATCGGGACTTCTCTGATGGATGTCGGAACCCCTCTAGTGGTTATTACGAATAAGAAACAGTAAAAGCCAGGCCTTTCCCAAGCGGAGACAGCGGGACCCCCCGAGCGGAGATAATGGGACCCCCCGAAAAGGTCATCGGAACGAGAGGTTACCGTACACCAGGGTAGGAGTCACTGTTACACGCCGGAGAGGAGTTACCGTCTGCACGATGGGAGGAGTCACCTGTGCTATAATAAATTGATAAACTATTGCACCCTCAGAGTGGAGTTACCGTCACCTCAGAGCAGAATAACCGTTACCCTAATGAAAAAGAATACATGTAGAGTCATGTAAAGCTATAAAACAGGCTGTTGCACAACCAGCAATATAAAACCTACAAATATCAAAATTGATCACACTCATATAACACTTACAAAACAAATGTAGTGAATCTCTGAGACCATCTGAGATCCTACAATTATCTACGAGACGCACCGAGAACCTACAATTATCTACGAGACGCACCGAGAACCTACAATTATCAACGAGACTTATAAAACAAATGTAGTGAATCTCTGAGACCATCTGAGATCCTACAATTATCTACGAGACGCACCGAGAACCTACAATTATCTACGAGACGCACCGAGAACCTACAATTATCTACGAGACGCACCGAGAACCTACAATTATCTACGAGACTTATAAAACAAATGTAGTGAATCTCTGAGATCCTCTAAGATCCTACATTATCTACGAGACCCTCCGATAACCTACAATCATCTACGAGAACCGCCGAGAAATTACAATAACATACACTACACATTCACTCACAACTATAAACAAAGTAAAGGTGGACTTTACTTTACAAATAACCTTAAACAAAAAATAACAATTCATTTACAACTTTAAACAAAGTAAAGGTGGACTTTACTTTACAAATAACCTTAAAACCAAAAATAACAACTTACAAATAAGCAACCGAGGTTGCTTACAGATACCAATCTCAAAGGAGTTTATATCTTCATTACAGATCAACTGGAGTCAGGCAAGTGTCGAGCATGCACTGTTTGTCATCCTGAAACCACCGAGAACCTCCAAGAGTCTCCGAGAAACTCCAAGAACCTCCAAGAGTCTCCGAGAAACTCCAAGAACCTCCAAGAGTCTCCGAGAAACTCCAAGAACCTCCGAAAACTTAGACTTACTTAGATTTACTTAAAACTTCAAATATTGAACTAGAACTCATTCATAAATTAGAATAAAATTAACTAGTTAGGCAGGTGCAGAGCGCGCACCGCCTATCAGCATGGCCGTATCGGCGCGAGCCATAAAAACATAAGAATAATTTAATAATAATTCAATAAAACTCACTAGATAATAGTTCCTAATAAGAAAATGTAACTAGAAACTACTCATACGAGATACTTAACAATGTAATAAAACACTGATACGTAAACTGTAAAATAATACGTGCCCGTAAATGTTGTATTTGCGAGACTTAACGTTAGTATAAATAGAGGCCGATCGACGGCTTGCAGGCAGTCGAGTTCGAGCCGCCTTACGAGTAACACATACGCAAATTGTGAACAATAAACATCAAGTAACTCAAGAAGTCTTTTATTGGAAATGGATCACAAGTTTATGGAAGATACTGACGTCAGCGGGGCTGACGTCATCTATTTTAAAAACCCGTCGGGGCTTCGGACTTCGTCATATATTATAGCAGAATGAAGCCTATTAAATTGAATACGGAGGAGTTTGTGCTTTTTTTTTTTCATATATAAATATCACGGTTCTTTTAATGAAAAAAGCTAACGTATTATCTTTCACTTAAAATTTAATTAGAAGCTTATGTATTTTTCCCGAAATTTAATTCACAATATCTGACAATATATTTTAATTAAAAAATTGATATCGACAGTGTTGTTGATTCTTTGCTTTTTGATTGTGGTTTTGCTGATAAAATCTAGTGGTAATGGTATATACCTAATTGGGTAGTTTTCATTTCCACTCATTAATATGATTAAACCATATATAAAAGAAAAATATCGATTTACTTATTCATCATCATCATCATCATCATCATCATCATCATCAGCCTATAGACGTCCACTGCTGGACATAGGCCTCCCCCAAACTTCGCCACATCGACCGGTCCTGCGCCATCTGCGTCCTGCTGATTGCGGGAGGTCACTGGATACAGATTTACTTATTCGGATCATGTTAATTATAACATTATATTTTCCAAATAGGCTCAGGTTCTCTTATTCCTCACACTCTTGTAAACTGAAGTTTTCTAAGGTACAGGTACACACAAGCTTATCAAATTTTATAATTGTTGTTTTTACATTACTAAAACCTACCTAAAACGATCCATATGACCATGGTGTTTCCGATGACAGCAAGGAGTAGCATCACTCCGAAGACAATAAACCAAGCAAGCTGACCCCACCATGGCACACTGTACGGTCGCTCTCCTAGACCCATGCAGTTCCCAAGTGTGATTCTGTGAAAAAAAGAATATGTTAACAAATTATTTTAGAAGTGTTTCTCTTTTGTTTCAACATGACTTTACAGCCGTCTGCCTACAAAACAATATAATAAAGTACTTCTATTTTATTTCGACATACACAAAATAACGTTATAATAAGTTCACGTTATTCTAATCTAAATGGCCCTAATATTGGGACTGATATGACGGAAACTACTTACTTTCATCATCGTCATCAGCCACTAAGAACTTACCTTTCTAGGAAAATGTAAAGAAGGAACAATAAAAAAGAGAAAATCGAGATTATAATTACAAAACCAACTATTTCATAAAAGAATTAAGAAATATCGACTCATTGCTATTACATTTATTATGTCTACAGTTGAACGCGCTTTTTTGTCTGAATATATCGAAGAAAGTCGAAATAGCACTAAGCACTGAAGAAATTGTAATAATAATTTAAGTTTTTATTTATAACAACTTAATTTAAAATCTTTAAAAAATAATGACGCAAACCAGGAGTAAAATGCCTACATGGCAATAAAAAAAAAAAAAAAAAAAAAAAAAAAACAAATGAATGTAGTGACGCGAACAGATTTTTTAACAAAGTGGCCAGTAACAATTTTTGTTAAAAAGTATTTATTATCAAGACGTAGAGCCTCTTTGGCAGCTGGCAGCTATCTGAATAGGTGGAACGTAAGATCTAAACATAGCATATAACAGGCTGCGTAAGGACCACGTGTTTTGAGAACCACAATCATTATTAGCAGAATGAGATTTCAATGAAAGTAATTACGGCCTGCCAAGAAAACTGTCATGTCAAAAGAAAGTTAATTATTCGGACCTGAACACGTTGTAAGCAGACACGGTCGCACAGAACAGTTTAAATTTAATTAATTTATATTTATTACATAATTCGTGTTGCGAAATCTGTACTTATAAAAATAAAGTTTCTATTAGTAATATTAAAAATCTATTTTATATTAATAAAGGCATATGAATGTTTAAAATCTCGTAGTAAGATCGTAAAGATCTTGATATCACTTTGAACGTTTATACAGTTCACATACCGTCACATTTTTGCCTTTTTGTTTCACGTGTAATCTCAAAAAGGTTGAGCTATTTTTAAAGAACTTTCTACTAAGTTGTAGTCCAGAATAAACTAATAAAAGGCCACAGGACAACAAGCAGATAATAATGTGCTCAATAAATAGCGTTAGTTGTATTTTTGAATCGTGCCACGGGTACGTAACATGATCGAACGACCTTATCGAGTGTCTGGATTTATATTTAAGGAAGGCAAGATTAATCAGAAAAAGAATTATTCTACTCTATTACTATTATTTTTGTTATAAAATATTTACTATTTTAATCAGAAAGCAAGCGAAAACACTTTGTTTTAACAGAGCTCGAGTGTCACAATTTGTTTTGTCCATTTCAAAAACAATACGACAACTTCCTTCACTTAATCGATTTAGGTCTCTACGTAGCTTAATAAATAATATAATATACTTAATTGTTTGCCCTACAGCCTACAACGCCTTTGTTTGCCCACAAACATTAGTAAAAGCGCCGCTAACTTTGTGTTCCCATTGGGGTTGCTTCCTAAACGTTTATACAACCTAAATGTTTCAAGACCAATGTTAAAAGCGTCAAGGGAAATTAATTTAATGACAAAAAAGTAGATGCAATGTATGCTTTAAAGCAAATAAATGTTTTAAAACTAACAAACCTCCTGAAAACGACTTATGAAATATAATTACCATCTCAGTGAGTTTATGACAGATATCTAGGCTGTCTCGTATTTTAAATTCGTATCACTATTAAAAACAAAAAAGTACATGATATATTTTATAATTAAATGGTAAAAGCCTACTACATTCGTGTAATCGTTAACCGTGCTCTTAATAAACTTTATCTTTCGCTTTACCGATTAAATTTATGATTTTAATATTAGGGAATAATTCGAAATGTTAACCTTTAAAATGTCTGAACTATTTTCAAATTAATTAGTGGATAATATTGCACAGAAAATTATATTTGCAAAACAGAAATTAGCTTTACACTATACCTGTTTATACCACCCATTTGGCTAATACCTGAACAAATTCGACTTTTAATCTTAGTGTTCTATTTTATTGTGCTATTTGTCTTGAACTTGTTTCTGAAACGATTGACATTCACTTCCGAATTCTATTTAAAACACTTGGAACTTCGTGTCGGTGAGAAATGTACAGAGAGTTTGTAGAGCGATTTTTCTGTATTCTCTGAAAATACTTTATTGCAAACTAAAAGAAAATAAGGCGACTTTATACCGAAACAAGCCTACCTTAGTTACGACTAATTTGGAAAAATACGGTTGTTAGCTTCAAAACCTTTTAGCCGGTCTTAATTACTTTAATAACCTTAATTCCTTTACTAAATAATTGGGTAGCTTAGTGTAATTTAACACGAAATATTAAGAAGTTATGTTGAACGCTTTTGTTTCATTTTCCACATTTATACTTTTCTGAAATTATTAAAACAGTTAATAGGCCTCAATTACAATCATTTCGACAACAAAAGAAATGTATGAAACGGTAATTGTTCCTTACAGCTGTAATATAATATATTATTGCGATTAATGGTGTATGGTAATAACAATAAAGAATATTGCATGAAAAAACAAATACATTGTGTTCAATCCATATTGAACATACAAAACTTTTATATTTTATGTGTATTCAAACTTTTTAGTTTTCGCGATGACTCTGTCTCGCGCTATGGAAAATTAATTCAAATTCAATTCTATGTCCAATGTTCACTTGTCTTTCTATCCATGTAGAGATTAGTCGCATTTTATTTTTCTTTACTTTTTATATCAATTTATTGTATTCCATAAATACAATAGATGAATTAATTATTATGTTGTGGTTTCAATAATATCTGCAACACATTGTTATTGAATTATAAATATTATGATAAGATACCATTCTTAGATACTAAAATAACTAATGTTATTAATATGATACTATGTCATAATTACTTTCATGTATAATTAACTGGTTCTTACATTGATTTTTAATTAGTTGATCTCGATATTTTGATAGTGTTAATTATAATTAACACTATCGCAGCACGCACATTACTTTCATGCATAATTATGTAAACCGCGAGTGTTTGAATAGGTTAATATCGTAATTGTTTATGGAATGAGATTCACATTAATAAATGGTAAATAGTTTTTGTTTTTACTTACGTTTATCTTTACTATTACACTCGTGTTATTACTGCTATAATATGTTTAATTAAAATATTGGTATATCCAAATAAACGTAAAGTAGTACCTACTGATTTTTTTTTAAATAAAATATATTATAAATAAACAGAAAATTAAAAAAAAACTAGATTGTCAAATATTGTTTAAGAAAATCATAGCAGTTCCTACGAAACAGAATCAGTAGGTATTCAGCGATAACGGGTACCATTAAAATCATTATTTAGGAGTGGAGACTTTTCCCCAATAGAAATAGGAGCAGGAGGAAAATTTCACTTTTCTCCTTTTTCTCGTTATTTGCAGAATATAAAAATCCATTAAATTTGATTAATTTCATAATATTTTGATAACATTTAAGAAAACCAAGTTATAATTAATATATGACTTTATAAAAGTGAAAGATATTTATCTATTACAACTACGTGTTAATTTATTCAGTGCTCAATAGATTTTTTGCAAAGTGCAGAGAATATGATCGAAACGAACGAGAAATCATTTACAATAATAACCACTAACCTACAGTTAATAACTGTTTTACATAATCCTTTAATTTTGATGCTGTATATAAAAGACACACACAAACACTATCATCTATTTAAACAAATGATCAGTCTCTGTAATGAAATTCAATTCTAAATGTCATCTATAAACAAAAGAACGAAATAAAATAGTAGATACTAAGAAACCGCGGTAACATACATAATACATATTTTGTGTATCGCTTTGACTTACTACAAGGTAATGCATATAAAGAGAAACCTTTCGCGAACACATTACTAAAACATGTCTAAGGAGAAACATTATTCTGGAATTCATATTAGATTTCAATGTAGTTACTTTGCTTTTTTATTACAACATATTGGAATATACAACTAATTTCACATTCACGAGAGATTTGACATTTTTATATCGTATCTAGTTTTATTTTTCGTAATTTTAGTAGAAGCGCCCTAATACCCCTTCCCTTTTGTAATTCCTCCTTCCTCCTTTATTGTAACCTAAACATTACATCATGATTTCATTATAACATCACAGAAATAGGACAGTTAAAATCCAATTTAAAAGTCAATTATTTCGAAAACCTTGATGCAATTTAAAAGTTTTTTGATAACGATATCTTTAATTAAGTAAGGAACAACAAACCAAAGACAGTCGACGTTTTCTGAACGAGTTTACGAAAAGTTAAGTCTGATTTGACGCAATCAGAAAAGTGGTAAATAGCTTAACTAAGTTTCGTATCAACAAAGTAAGATTTCCTTTAACAAGTGTAGACGTGGAGAAGTAAACGTTTTATGTACTTATCTACTTTCTTAATTAATAAACTGATTATCCTGTTAAATTGACCCGAAATTAATTTATTTTTTAAGCAATGACTTGATAAATGTCATAACTTATTTGAATATGTCTCTTGAGAGAAATTTTGACTTAATTTTATTATGTAAATCATAAAATACGCCCAACGCAGCGTTTTGCTATTTTATTCATGTCCACAACATTAAAACAAATTATTTTCTCGCGTAGAAATATTCTTAAAGAAGACAAGAAAGAAAGACTTTTCAATTATACTGATTGGGTAGAAATCGACTAGTCGCCAATATATACAGGGTGATTTGTTAGAGAGGGTACATATTGCAGGAGGGTGATAAGTACTCTGTTCTAATACGGAATATTACAAAAAATAGGTAAAATTACAAAATATATATATTTTTTTTAAAAATCTAAATTCGACAAAACTACCTCAAACATAAACAATTTCGGCTTAAAGAGTGTTGACTAACGACCTCTAGTGATCTCGCGCACCCCACACCTCCGCCACACCCATCAGCGGTCGAAAAACCATCATTTTGCAAGAATTTTAGATATTTTTAAGTTGCGATTACTAAGGCATTAAGCCATATTCTTTGGTAATAATATTTTTACTGGTCGTATATAACCATCAGCTACCATGACCTTCAATATGTACCCTCACTAGGAAATCACCCTGTATAGGTAACTTTGATAGTAGATGTTACCGATTCCAAGAACCTATTGCAGAGCCAGGGTACAAGGTACATTTGTCACACTTAGTGTGACCCATCGTCTTCGGAGTGACCTCGTTTGAGAAACATTCTGAACATTTTTTCTGGTATTTATGGTAAAGAACATTTAACAGGAAGATGTCACAGCTGTGCGTACTGAATGCTTTAACCTACATAATATAATTAAAGTCTATATCACTATATTGTTTTAGGTTTTTTTAGTCGGGTGGGGTATGTGGGAGTTGAACCGCACTAAAACCTCCAACCGCTCACACTCAGCGTCCGAACCCCGGCTGAGGCCAGAACCCAGCACGGGGTTTTGAGGGACGACGCGACGCGTTACGCCATCGGTACTCTTTCCCGTCGCGCCGCCCCATTGTTTTAGGTTAAATAAATAAAGCAATTATTTACGACGTTATTATTTGCATTATTATGCTGGGGTTTTGGATGTGTATTTATAGCGTTTAAAAAGTTAGTTAGGTAAGTTTAGTTTCAAAAATATTTTTAAATAAAGTATTAATAACTATAACTTATTAATTTGTCATAAAATATTTTATACTAAACTCTTATAATTGTACTTTAAGCATAAAACTCAACTTTAAATAATAATATATTAATTACAAAAATAAAAACAACCGACTTCCATTTCTCAAGTGTAGCACAAAAACTACCATTCATATCTTTATCAAATTAAATGAGACAAAAAAGAATCATTGGAATCGGTTCATATAAAAAAGAAATACACGCAAAAACAATTTTTTTCCGTTAAAATACACAATTTTAAACTCAGATCCAAAAGTAAGTCTTGTTAGATATTTTAAAAAAAGGATGGTACCCAAGTTTAACCATCACATTTCATCTGACACCAGAATCATTCAAATTGATCTACCCGAACTAAAGATATCGAGGAACAAACATAAAAAAAACAAAAACAGACGGATTGGCTACCTCCTCCTTTTCAGAAGTCAGTCATAAAATTATTGTATTGCTTAGTAAAACAAAAAATTGTGCTCTCTGTCATCCAATGTTTGCCTAGTTGACAAAACAACTAGCATTTAATTTCATTAACCTTGTTAATATTTAAATGGCTTGTAACACCACTAACGAATATAACAATGAAGTAGGTACAGCACATTTAGTGTCCGCTCATAGTAGGTACATTATACTTCATTATAGCAGTTACTTTTTAATTAGCAGTTTTGAACTCGCCTAAACAAATCGATCGACTAAAAAAGCGGATTCGCATTCTGGGGGAGATGAACTGTGAAATTAACTCTTGAGTTCATTACCCTAGATATTGTTTTAGTAATTTAACACGGGCAACCAGGGGTGGATCTACGAAGGGGCTAAATATCAGAATCCGAGGTTGTCAAGGGCTTCGTTACAGAATTTTTTATCTTTAGCATTGGGAGTAAAAAAATTCAGGGATTCTCTTCAATTGAACAGATTCATTTCATGCGGGTCCTTTTACATCCCTTAATAATTGATTTTCGTATAATTTGTTACGTTTGCTCCGTTGTTTCTAATTTTTATAATTAAAATGCTAAACATTCGATTATACCTACTCTTATCTTTCTATTTTTCTTCTCTATATTCTAAAATACCAAACAGTCAAACACAGCCAGTCTGGGCTTTTAACAATATAAATCCAGCAAATTAATTCACACTCCGTCCCTGAAAGTAACAAAAAGTGATTCTAGTTTTTATTGCAGTACAATATATTTACCCGAGGTTTTATTTGGAAGGAAGTTTACTGCATAGGGGTCGAGAAGGAGTTCACCGACCTATGTTCATTTCTATTTGCTTACAATGCTATAGAGTTTAATGAAGACAGAGAGGTTGTTTGCGGATAAATTTTATGTTAAAACATACAATTTAACTTTTTAAACGTTAATAAAGTTTAGAGTAGTTGAACGGATTTGATATAGATAGTACTTATCACATTTTTTTTAAATATATATTGGAATGACTACATCTTAATAAATTAAATTCAAATTGTAGGACATGAGATCTAGCTAATTGATAGTAAAATTAATAACCAAAATATTGAATTGGAATGTTAACATTAATTTGTGTGTGTACTTAAAACATTCTAAAGATTTGTCATAAACTTATTTTTAATAAACTAAACAATACCTAATAATATTAAGTATAACAATATTTGAAACTATTATAGAATATATAACTACTGTAGGATTGTCAAAATACAGTACCTATGTACAGAAGTAGTTAGAAATGTTTAATTCCAAACAATAAGCAACAACAAAAACAACAGCTATTTTCTAGACAGTGCGAAGTCGATGAAACTGTGAACTAACTATGACACAAATACACTAAAGTTTCAAATATTCTAGGTACTTGAAAACAATCTACAAATAATAATATTTGAGACTAAACTTAACTAAAGTAATTCTAAATAATTAAGAGAAAATGTTATTAGACTTTAGGACTTGCAAACTTACTTTAGGTTTATATCTTCCAGAATCTGCTTCGGGAGCAAATCTAAGATCTCGGAGACGTTAAGGCCATCCCAGCTTTTCTCGTGGCCGAATATTTGCTGAGTACAGTTTATGAAAGACTGAATGTCCAGTTCGGAGTCCATTGCACTTCACTCACTATTCACACCATATTATACGCTTTGAAAACATTTTGAAATATTATTTCTGAGAAAAGATTAATATATTTTTGAGTCATTGAACAATCTATTTTTATTTATTTAGTCCTGCTTTTTTGAATAAACTTATTTTCTTCAAACAAACTATTTACGTAATCTTCTTTGATCTATAAAATAAACTATTTCAAAATTCAGTGTGTATTATTAAGTTGCGAAGATATTTTGTTTAAAATTGCATTAGGTTGAATATATTATTGATTGATTGTAGATAAATTCATTACTAGAATAGACAGTAAATTTTATTAAAAAAAAGCGTATTCTAGGCATATATATTTCTTCTAATCTTGTATTTTTTTTGTTAGTCTTTGTTGTGACCTTAACAAAACTAACCTAATAATGAATCTAATATGTTAATTTTCTCAACTTCATAGTTCAACATAATATGCCAGAAGTTATAGAACAAAATTGCTGTTCTTTTAACAAAAATAAGCACTGAAAGACATCCCACGCTTGAAATTAATCCTGTCTTGTTCCAAAACATTATTTCAGTAACCAATTTGTGGAGGAAACCGCTACTCGAAAAAGTATTTTCTTGCGGATTTATGGACAAAGCTAATTTAGAGTCGTTTATCAAGCAATACGTCTCCTGTAATAGATATTTACGCGGTGATTAATATAATATATTGTAACAATTAATTAGGTATGTTGTAATAATTTCTTATGTAACTAACGATGAATGCAACATTTTATTGAATTTGATTTTCTTATATTTTTAGT
This sequence comes from Trilocha varians, assembly GCA_030269945.2. Classification (NCBI taxonomy): domain Eukaryota; kingdom Metazoa; phylum Arthropoda; class Insecta; order Lepidoptera; family Bombycidae; genus Trilocha; species Trilocha varians. The sequence goes on from AP028259.1 coordinate 6,405,624, forward strand.
TATCATATTTTGTAACCGTGATCATTAAACAGCCGTTGAAATTAAATGATTATATATTAATTATTTAGTATTAAATTGTATTTTGTAATTTATCAGATAAGATATTTACGACATTTACATTACAGAAAATAACAAAAAAAATTGCGACATCAAGTTAACTATGAAAGTATAAATTATATACTACTACTTAGCAATATCTGCTATGCCTAGAAATGACAGAAGATTTTTTATATTTAGATCTTATCAGCTCTTCAAAATACGACCATCCTAAGTATCTGAGAAAAAGGTTTTCGTGAAATTGGTTATCTAAATGTTTCACACGCTCCCGAACACAATGATATTGTAAATTGTTCTAGAAGTTTCGATCTAGATTGCCAAGACGGTTCAGGAAAATGATAATAGTACCATAATAAGAGATGATAAGAGATGCTACTGAATTAGGTAAAACCTGTAATGGTAGCATTTTAAGGAAATAAATAAATAATATGCTTGTCTAACGTAACTCAGTAGAATTACTTTATATATGGTGATTTCATGGTCTTTTTATTAGCACTTGAAAATGTATTTACAGATAATAAAAAAATATTAATGATATTGTACTATCATGTCTAAAATAATTAATAACTTTTGTCTGAACTGAACAGTTAAAACACTAATTTTACTACGAAACTGCACTAATTGGCACTATCTTCATACACACTATATTAAATACTATAACATTATACTCTCTAATCTCTATCTTCTTCAAATGAGGTTTAAGAAAATTCATATACAGTAGAAGGTAGATAATGGTTTCCCTGTACCCTGACTTTGGGTCATGAGCAACTGTAACCACTCTTCATTCTGTGGGCCATTTGCTCGTTTACCTGCCAATGTAATAAAAAAATCTTTGCATAAGTATATATTTTGAGAGAACGACTACTAAATCAGCGTGGAAATTTTACTTTTGATATAACTAAACTGAATTATTTTTGTTCCAATAGATTAAAATGATACATTTCTGTAACTACGTTAGCAAGATTCACAAGATTAACTTAAAGGCTAAGCTCAGACTAAAAAACATTTGTACATCGTAGAAAATAAAGAGTCCAAAATAAGTGCTATTGAAGCTATAGGAAAAAATCATATTTACGTAGGTATATGGTAATTTCCCACACTGGTAAACCGTCGAGTCAGTTTATGTAAAATGTGTGTCCCACAGAAAATTATTCCAAAACACGACGTGCGGGAAAATAATCTCAAATTTACGACAGCATTTTGCAAATTGCAACTTGTTGGAGACTGTGCAAAAGCTGAAATGAAATTCCATACTAATTTAGTTAGAACAGAGCAACTTTTCGGCTAGTTTAAATGCAATGAGCACAATATTATATTGCAGAACATTTCCTGTTGTCACATAAAAAATATTTAACAATAAATTCTAATTAGGAACAATCATCCAAGAAGTAGGTATACTATAATATTTTTATTGAGTGTTTTTGCCGTATATCATCAATTATTAGAATAAGAATGGACCAAAAATGAACAGACGTTTAAACTTCCTTCACCGCATAAAAGAAAGATGGCAAAAAATAACTCGTCAAACGAATTTATTGTTACAATTAATAATAATGAAATTCATTGGAACGTTCTCAGTTTAATTGTAAAAGCGAATCAACATAAAAGTTAATGATTATAAACGAAAAAGGTTAACACTTAATTGCGTGGGTTTGGTCCCTTTGTTTGCGAATGTTGAAGTGCTGTGTTTTCATCATTTCCAATTTCTATATAAGGTAAAAGTCAAGAAATCTTGGAGTGATTTCTGACAAAAGACAATACATATCCATCAACAAATCATTAAAATATCAAAAAGTAATATATGTATAGTTATTACCAATTGCACTGTTGAGATATAACTTACCTACCTAATGTAAAATTTATCAAATTCAAATAAGTCTAGGGAGAAAAGTTCCACCACTCACATTAAAAATATCGTCGCATCAGCTGTTCTCCGGCAAGTTATGCTGCGAATCTAGGTTATCTATTCAAGATAATACCGATTAAAATATCTCCTGATTGTTTTAAAATAATACGATGGCAGGTAAAATAACACATTATTAAGTAAAGGAGTTAAAACAAATATACTGAAGATACTAAATAAGATTTTTTAGTAGCCAGACGAGATCAAAGATGCCCTCTTAATGATATTATTACCACGTGAATGCCACTCGTTACTTGGAGAAGTCCACGAGAGGTCAAGAACTTTTCCCCTAAGTGTCGTATGTAGGGGTGTAAATGCCACAAGTATCGTATTTCCCTGGTAACAAGATGTGGAAATGAACGGTCAACACCATACTACAGAATATTCACTGTGCAGAAACTAAGCTTATCCCTTTAACTGGTAGAAGCAATTTTGTGTCTCGGAAAAATAAAAACTTTTTCGGATTTATTGTGGGTACTTTAATAACTTTTATTTAAGAAAAAAATCATATTTAAATGGGTCTGTGGTATTTTTTTCACACCAACAATATGTTCCGTTTTACGCAGCGTCACTAAGTTTTAAAGTATTGATGCTACAATCATCAGGTGGCGGGTTCAAAACCGGCCGGCTTGTACCTCTAAATCTAAATGTGGAAAAGATTTATGTGCAATTTTTCATAACACCACTGGCTAAAAACGGTGAAGGAAAACATCGTGAGGAAACCTGCATGTCGGAAAAGGGTTCTAAAAATCCTTTGAAGATATGTGAAGTCCCCAAACCGCACTGGGCAAGCGTGGTGGACTATGCCTAATCCCTCTTCTGAGAAGACCTGAGCCCAACAGTGGGCAGTAATGGGTTGCTACAGATGCTACAAAGTGGAAAAAATAATTAAAATATTGGTGGCACACATATTGCCACCACCAGTAAAAGGGTTAGGTAGCTGGGGTAACGAGGCGAGACGTGAGCGTTGATCGTGAACGAGTCCCGTGACCTTGTCACGTCTACCAGTAGTACGATACCACCCTATTGCCAATTGTCTAAAGTTGACACTTACGTTAGGTTCATTTTTGCAAACAAACCTTTTCTTGTACAGGATATTTTACTGTCGTTACCGTACTCGTTTGAAATCATTTCAATTCCATTTCAGAGAATTGCATAATTGCGTTTTATTAATTATATTTGGAAAAAAATATGTATGTAAAATTGTAGCTGTGTCTTTAATTAAGACATAAAAGTTTTATTAGTATAATTTTAATAAAATTGTTTAAGTCAAGAAACCAAATAAATGACTATCATTGTGAGTCTGTGCACGAGAGCTCGTCGCAACATTTGTTTCTTAGCGATATTTCTTTGGTGTGTGGCCTATTACGGATTAACCTCCTTTCGAAAGTGCTTTACGAGGATATAAAAGGATCTGATAATACAGTTTACAAGGAAGACAAAGAGACTTAGTTACTCTTTTACTTGGCGTGTCCCATTATAGGCATGTAGGGCGTCCCAGTACTATGCGACACAAAGGGAAAGTATTATTATTACCTTAAATATTGTTATTAGGAAGTCATTTATAATATTTTCGATATTAAATAATACTGTATTCAAAGATTTTTTATGAGAGATTGTCATTGGGTAAAATTAACATGCTGTATTTTTATGATGTCAATTTTAATAACAATCATTTACAAATCTCTTGGAATAAACATAGTATATTCAAGAAAAAGAACACTGTGAAGTGTTTCAATAATCATAAGACATTTTTAATTCACACCTTTTTTTTATTTTATTGCGTGATAGATAAACGAGCCTACGGCCCACCTGATGGTAAGCGGTCACCGTCGCTCATGAACCTCTGCAATGCCAGGGCAATGAGGGGCTGTTATCTATCGCCACCTTCTTTAATATTTCTCTTCACCATCCAAATGTCTACTGTCAAATTCAAATTCAAATTTAGAAAAATCCTATGGCATTGAGTTCTGAGACACCTTGTATATCGTCTTCCTTTTATTGATTTTGTCAAAAGAATACTGATCTCGTTAGAAGAGTACCTTAATAAACGGGCTTATCAGATACACAAATTGTAACTGTATGTTCATGTTTTATTAAAATTATAATTTTCATTATGACTTATTACTATTTAAATTAAAATAAATCGGCGAGTATTTTAAAACAAACTTTATCATGGTAATAAAAACATCTTCTCTAGATCGACCGACGATCGAATTGGCGAAGTACGTTTAAATGAAAATAGAAGTTTCACTGTACTCGTAAGACAGATAACATGGGTTCAAATTGTACAATTGATAAAGGTATAGATAAATCTTTCTACTTTATGTATTCTTTGTTGATTTGGTAGTTTAGGTTTATTTATTTCTGTAATTTTCCTATATTTTAATTGTTTGCTTGCTGTATCTGCAAAGATTTTTATCGTTTGTTCACTGCCTTTTTTATAGGTAACTAAAAAAGTATACTTAAAATCTAATTGTGAAAAGATACTGTTTTGATCATTTACATCTCAATAACACTATAATATATTTTGAATTTGAATTTGAACTAGATAGTCCTATGAAATAGGAATGTCGATTTTGGACATTCGCAAATACGGATGCGGATGTTAACCAAAACCTCCTTCAACTTTACAATTAAAATCTCCAATAATTGTCTGAAGGGTGAAGTAGGTCTGTATTTTAGCTTCGGTTGAATTCATCTATCTGCGAAAGCATCGTAAGAATAAAACCAAAGTGCGGTTATGCTTCTTCTTCCCATCAAAGAGGAAGTTTTATTTTTAGATCATAACATCAAACCTTCTGCAAAACTCGGCCAAATTAGGTCCAGTACGTTGTTTCATCATAGGTTCTGGCCTAACAACGATTTTACATAATTTAATCATGAAATAATAAATTAATCACAATAATATACGTCATTTTTGTAAAAAATATGAGATAAAGAAGCTTTATTTTAACTCGAGCTATTTTTCTAAATTAATTCAACTATGGTTCAATTCACTTCAAATAAACAATTACTCAACACACACTCTACATTTTGTAACTCTGAATATTGTTTTTATGAAAACGTTTCAGTTTTATTATTTCAAAGGTTATTCGTTTGACCGCAAACATGATTTCCATGTTTTCAAAAGGTAAGCTTTTTATTGGATTTTCTTTAAATAACAAAATATATATTTTACTGTAATTTATCACTACATAATATTATAAAACAAAGTTGATATCTGCTGTCTGTCCCTATGTATGCTTATATCTTAAAAACTACGCAACGGATTTTGATGCGGTTTTTTTATTAGATAGAGTGATTCTTAAGGATGTTTTATATGTATATTTTATTTTGAAAAAAAAAATAGAGATCAGATATATATTGAAAATTTAACAAAATGATATACCACGGATTTGTAGGTCTTAGCAAGATCTGAAAAAAGCAATTATCTAACTATCATAATTTTATCACAATAACCGTTTTTATATTCATGAAAAATTTTATATCGTCTTGAAAATTGCAACGACGTGATTGAGAATCGTGATATTAATCCGTATCCAAATTGAGCATTATATTATGATCAAGGGTATTAATATAGAAGTAAAATTATTTTTGTTTTATTCCAATCGGACATTTCGTTGAGAAATTATCACGAGTATAAAACGCTGTCCGCTACAAAAAATATCACGAATATACATCGTGTGTGTTGTTTAAACCACATTGTGACTCAGAAGCCGAAGAAGGGTTATCTAATTATTTAATATATTTATAATAGTTCAATCGCACAACTTCGTCCGGGTTACATAAAAACAAAAAACATTTATGGCAATTTCACAAATCCGAATAGACGATTTCGAGATACTCAATAGACTAGTTTTTTTTTAGATAAACTCTTTAAACTGTTTGTTTTTTAACATCCATACGAAACAAATGATAAGTAGGTAATTACAAAATTTTAATGACAATAATATCAGTGGTTTAATGTTTTTCCAGAAAATCTACAAATTTAAAACTAAGAGATAAAATATTGAAATATACAATAGAAATAATGCGATTGCAGACACGTACTGTAAATTGTTAACTTGCAATGGATCTTGAAAATGTAGAAGTATATTTTATATAAATGAATGAAAAGCAAACCATCATTATCCTGGGATTATTTGTTCTGAAATTAATATAGAGCAAGTGGACAAGCAATTAGCCTTCGTTACTTAACAACTCAATTAAAGTTGTGAAGACACTTCTCGTTATTATTATCCTATTTCTTTATCTTTGAAATTGACACCAATTGCTTTGTGGGGGACATATATCACTGTTATTCTGCTTTTTTAAAGATCTTTTAGGTTTTATACAAAGTTTATTGGAATTAATTTTCCAAAGAGAACATTGTTAATTTGGAAATTTTGTTACAATATAAGTATGATTATAAAATTATCCGCTTTCCAAATTTCTCTTGGCAAGAGTTTTATTCAACTTGGTTAAGTTAGATGAATTGGAGTGCTAAAGAAAATCTATAGCAAAGTTGGTAACATTTAGTGCATCGCTATAAAAACAATTTATTACTTGCCATAAAACGATTGCGAAAATTATTATTATAAGCAGTTTTTTATTTTTACATTTATTTTAAGGAACCGCATAATTTTAGCCCGAGAGTTAGTACCAATTTTTGTGTAGATATTTGAGGCAAGCTGAAAACTTAGTACCCAGTTCTCCTTAATTACATTCTTAAAGAAATGAAAGGTAGAAAATCGTTAAATCACTTCACGTATATCTATAAAATACAGTTTTCTCAAACTTCACTAAAGTGAAAATAACCATCAACTCCTAGAGATAATGTGTTTTTAAATAAAATTAATGAGAAAAATTGTTATTGTTAAATGATTCGACTTGTGTTGAACCGAAACGTGGCGCTGTATGGTGTATTAAAAATTTATAGCCACCATTAGCTCGCTAATTACCGGAGAAAATGACTTGAGTGCATACATGCTGTTAAATTATAATGTAGATACATTATTTCTGTTTTTATTTTCCGTTTTTTTTTAATTATTACAATTATTTGATTTTTTTTAAGCTTCAGATAATTAATATTAAGAAATTACGCCTAAAATACAAAAATGTCTTCAATCTAGAATATATTTATACAACAAGTTTAAGACAATAACGTCTTAACTAATAGAAACACAATAAAATACCGATAAATTCGATATTCAGAACGAAACAATTTCTGTAACCTTGACCATATAATCTATTACAGGATTGGATATATTCCTCGAGGAATAAGCAAAAAAAATATTTGCCCTTAGCCCTTGAATTACGACTAAAATGTGTTATTTTCCTCACCAAAATCATATTATATTTGCCAACCCATTTCTACGCAGTACTGCACCATTATCTGCTATTACAATATGATAATTTGCGATTAGGCTATACACCCGATGTTTTTGTATGAAGCGTTCTCCAAGGTCAGTTTTAGTAAACATGTTATATAATGTTGTAGCACAAACTGTGTTTTAGCTTTAATGTGTTGTAGGTTTTACCATTAGTAGGGTCTAAGTGTAAAGTTTCAGGAAGTTGTAGACTAACTCATTCATGTTAACTACATCAAAAGTTCTTGAATGGTTGCAAATAGCGGGTCCACTATGTTTATTACCAACTGGCTGAATGAATACTTCTATTATATGTAAGTACCTAAGACTCTACCTGAACTACAAATTTCAAAACTATTTTTGTTATTTAATTATTAAAAGTAAGAAAAGCATTCGTACTACTCTTAACTTTCGTTATAAATCGCACCAGTGATGTGTGAATACAGAAATATCGGCTTTATCCAAGAAACGGATTGAGGCTCAAGATTGTTGAGAATATATCGAGCTGCCCGATAAAGAATTCAAATGGACCGCAGATAACGTTATACCCGAATATGGAATCAATCAATTTACTGAATTTAGTACAATGCCTAAGAGATTACCCACATCCGAAGCACTCGAGTATGTTATTTCGGTTTATATCCCTTTGTGCCCTCGCTCTCTTCAACCGAAGAAATGGAAGTGCGCTGAATGCGGACAACATAACAGTTTCAGATTTTATTGGTTTGGCAACAGGCTTCCGTAAGACAACTTTATTAATAGCTAAACATTTAATACGAACTTCGTAAATACAATAATAATACTACTGAGGACATTAAGAGACTGTCGCTTTCTAGAATTTACTGATTATGTTATCCAAGGACGGGCCTAGACCACGTGCACCGTTAAGTGTAAAATAAACCAACTAAAGAACAGTCGCTTTTTACAGGATTTGAATCTTTCTTTCGCTACACCTTATCCCAGTTAGATGGGGTCAGCACAATATGACTTAATTCTCCACTCCTTGTTATCTTTACAAGATCATCTGACTAACAATCTAGTAATATTTTTGTTTACTTTTGCGCTCAAATCAAGTAGTTAATTATAAAAATGATATTACCTAATTATGATTATTTAACTTTATAACAAAGTAAATGTCGTATGTTTAGGAATTCATTAGCATTTGATTGTGTGTTCAAATTTTAAAAAGCAAGTATTTAGAAATTATTCTCTCATTCATTCCGAAATCAGCCATTTGGAAACAGCTGCATCAAGCTCGTTCCTGTGACCTTAATTAGTCCATGCGCCATTTTAATTGGTATTGAGTAGGGGTGTGCGAATAATTCGAACTTACGAATTATTCGTTCCGAATCGAATATTAATATTCGATTCGAACGATATTCGCACACCCCTAGTATTGAGTTGTATGCGTTGAAGTCTACACCTACGAATCGTACGACGATCTCTCACGTCTCTGTCTGTTTCTGTTTTTATTTTAGACTTCCAATAAACTCAACAAAAGCAATTAAATGGTAATGGATTCATAGCAATGCGAGTAAGATAAAATAACGAATAATATTTGAGATACATTTTCAAAGTAATTTATCTGAATTAAAAATACTGCATCTACATTTTTAAATTCGACTGAACGAATAAATCGCGGGTAAAACCAGTGGCTATAAACGTGATACTGACGAGAGATATCTTACGCAGCGATGAGTAAGCTGGGACTGCGAATGGGCATGTAACGCTTTCAAAACGACGGAGCTCGGATGAATAGGATTGATTCCGACACTATTGGGATAATCCGGAAATGGGATTTAGTGTATGAGCCTTATTTGTCTGAATGTAATTTTATGTACTTGAAGTACTGGATATTATTACAATTGGAAATTTTACATTAGGTTGTTGTTAGGAATGTTAACTTTTGAGTATTTTTGTCACTGAACAAAGATTTTTGTTATAATATTAAACTAAAAATTTGTATCAACATAATAATATATTATAATTACATGACAAAATACATATACGAATCGGACCACCTAACCGAAAGTGGTAACGTTTTGATAAAAAAATACTCCATTATTTTTCTGTATGAAAAGTAATATTATGATAAATGGAAACGATAGACGTTTATGTATAATATGAATAGACAAAACCAATATGTGCCAATATTATGTTATTCAATCACGCCAGCCGTCGGGACGGTTGTTTGTCGAAGAGATAGATTATAGACCATAATAGGACGTAATATGCTTGTAACTATGTGTAAGTATTTTACACGAACTAAGCTCAATCTAGTGTGACTACCACGACGACCTATACTATGGTAAGGAATATTGTGTGAAATGCCTTAAAAGGTAGGTACCTACTAGAAGGTAAAATAAAAATTAAGTTGAAAGGTACTTTCAAGTTTAGTGTACCGAGCGACTGCTATGATGCCGATATATTTTTATACCATGATTTTTATTAAAATGAGCGATTCCATCAAGTACATCATCGAATCGTCTATCTCCTTCAAAACATATATGGCTTAGTTTACCTAATATAAAGTTCATCAAAATCAAAACTACATTAAAATAATATTATTCGACCAAAAACGAAAGGGTTCCATTAATTCTATTTTTAGATGAGTGAACACGATTTATCCTCGCATTTAATGCTTTCTGAGACAAGGCGTTACTAAAAAGGGAGCGAAATGGCACTCGTCTATTTTAAGCATGGTTATACTCTGTAATTCCCTGCCATTTTTACCATAATAACAACGTAATCTATTTTTGTATTATTTTTTGTTCACAATAAATAATTCCAACTAGAATAGATATTTACTTAAATCTTGTTTATTTAAAAGATGCTCATCGTAAACAGTCTTATTTCAGGTGATCAAAATATTTTTCTCGTTATAAAATTACTTTATCATTAATTATAATATTTTTCAAATTATTATAAATTTACCAGATGGCTCCCCAACTTTGTAAAAAAAAAAATTAGGGGTGGAATACCCCTAACATTTAGGGGGATGAAAAATAGATGTTGGCCGATTCTCATAGATACCGGATTAGCACAAAAAAATCATCAAAATCGGTCAAGCCGTTTTCGAGGAGTATGGCAACGAAAACTGTGACACGAGAATTTTATATATAAGATTAATTTTATTTACACAGCTAATCATCAAATAACAACCTAATTATTTTAAGGGTTCAAAAACTTCAAATAAGGTCAGATACTATGAACAGTTCTCAACCATAACTTAATATCTAGGGCGAAACGTAAGCCTTGGCCCAATCTCGTGCTGAATCCTGTCCTCGATCGAGGTTCGGACGCTGAGCATGAGCGGCAAGAGGTTTTAGTGCGATTTCATACATCAGAAATTAATATAATTTTATGAGTATGAGTTTTTGAAGCATCTGTTTCGTCATTATTCAGTAATGTTTTTCATAAATAGAGTACAAATAAGCAGACATGCGAGGTTAAGTTACAATTAGTGGGAACGTAGCCCGTGTAGGTGTGTAAATTGTTCCTTTGGGGCCAACTGATTTACTCGTGTATCTAACCGTAGGGCTATTAGTTGTTGCAGAAACTAATAATATGGGATCTTCTATATTTAGACAATGTGTTTTGTAGAACGTAAGGTCTTTTTTGCACAATACTGAAAAGTAAGCACCGTTTTCGAAAATGACTATAATTTTATCACCTTGCCGGTTAACTGTTGATGGATATACCTTTCGTGTTTAGGGTATCACTTATAACCAACTTCAGGGTATCACTTATAACGGAAGAGAGACCCTTTATAAATTACTTGTGTATCTTATTAGTAGATACCCTTGAATTAAAATGAACAACTGATTCTCACTCTTTACAATACACAATAATGAATATGATTACAAATATAATAATGTGTGAACGCGAGTGTACGCTTTGCTGATTACGGAACGACTGGGGAATCGCGCTACGCACTGAGCTTATATATTACTGCTTGCATCAAAAGTGCAAGCATGCAATCGCGTCCCTACACGTGTTTTAAAGAGTTTTATGATCATAACATAATTCAGAATCAGGTGGATTGGAAATACAATTAGGTATCCGTTTACCTACTGCAACAATATCAATAAAAAAACTCTACTCAATAACTTTACTTTTTCTCTTCTCCTGATTTTATTGTTGATTGTTAGTACCAAAGTACGAAGTCACGTAGTACCTCTTATTGGCATCTCCGATTGCTCAGGTCAATGGTCTGCGACTGAGTAATTGAGTATTCACGTGCGGTATACGTGGAATAATAGGGGTTGGAGAAAACTTAGTATGAACCTCAATTTCGTAACAATTTTATACTAGATGAAAGGGTGACTATGAAACTAGTAGTCAGAGCACCTTAGGTTGTACCTCGTTCGAATAATAAGTAATGCATAAAATTGGCGAAGTATTTCAATATTCGTCATGTAAAGTTCAAAATAATTGACGTCACTAACTCCCTCAGAGTTGTTGATATGAGGAGACTCCAAGAGATTATCAATTTATTCTTTTGTATATAACAAAACATCCAGGTGATTGGGGTTGTTTGTTCTGTTATGAAATTTTTATTGAATGACAATTTTAATGTTAAGTTAAATTGGAACGTTTATTTATGAAAATAGGAAACATTTTTAATTTTAGTAAACAAACGAGTTTATTGGTCAACTTCTGTTTCAAAGTAAATAGGTACTATTAGATAACTAAATAGAGCTCGCATGTCTTGATCATAAAAGCTAAGATTAAATATTATTGACTAGTTACTATTCAGTGGTCAACATTAGATCCTCAATGGATAGATGGAAAAAGATTTATTACCTGAGTAGATGTTGTAATAATTTAAAGCAAATAATATTATAATTTTAACCTTTTATTTTTTATTTGACAGGTCATCATTAATAAAAGCCATAGAGAAGGTCTTCATAACATAATAATAGCTGAGTCACGCAACTTCATCACCGTCACCAAGGAAGAAATGTTTAATCCGATTTGTTATAGATGATTTATACCCGTAGTCATTACATTCACAAAAAACATACTTATATTCATTCAAACTTCAATCCCCTAATTCTTAAATTACTTAAACTCTTTAAGGATAAAATTTCTGTAAATTCCGAAATGTTTTATTTTTAATCAAAAGCAAAAGAAAGAAGTGTCGTCATAGGATGAAAATTATGAATTACGTATATTCAACTTTCATCCCGTATAATCAGCTTACAGGGTATAGGTATACGAAAGGGTTCGAGTTGAATCTTTATAAAATTCAAAATTATTATTTATTAAAATCTAATTATCCATTTACAAAATGAGCTTCAAGATTGTACCTACATTTAGATCACTACTACGATCACAATAATCTATATATTCCCATACAATCTTTTATTCTCCTTACAAACCTCTTACGGCGCCTGTTTTGCAAAAAAACATTAGCATACATCCTTTCTCCGGTTCTTAACTATCTGCATAGCAACTGAACATTCAAATCTGATCAGTAGTTTTAACTGTGTATAAGCATAACAGACAGACTAAGCTGCTTCCGCATTTATAAAATTAGTAAGGATAGTAAAGAATAAACTTTATGTTTTTAAAATACACAACAAAAAGAACTTCAAAAGCAGTAGAAACTGGTGAAAAATAATATTTTTATTACAAAAATGAAAACGATCGACTTCCGAGTACCTCCTCTTTTTGGAAGTCAGTCAATAAAATGACAATGCATATTTCAACAAAAACAAAATGTAGAAAAATACATGAAGAAAAATACAACATGGCTAATTAGGTTCAGTTGTAGATAATGTACACAATATAAGTAGAAATACTAAGTATTAAAAATAATTTAAAATTAAGATATATCGTTTGAAAATGTAAGATTAATGAATGTATTCAAATGGTTCATAGTGCTGTGAATCGTGATGAATACATTAAAAGGTCGAAACCCCTTAACAGACGTCCACAGATGGAAGAAGTGTTAGTCATTTTGGTTTGAATATTCCCGGCTGGCTATTTCCAATTTACCCCGCTTGTTCTTAAAATACGATTTGTATAGAATTATGCCGGCGGTAGTATTCTCATCTCTCTCATACCTCAGTATTTGAAAGTAAGTATTCGTGCGGTTCCGTTAAATTTATTAGAAGTTCAACCTTTCTCTTTATTATTTATACATAAACATTGATTGACTAATCTTGCAAGCTCATCATGATAATATTATTTTACCGTAAAAAAAACGTAATTTAAAACAACGGCAAATGAAGTCACTGGAATGTCGGGAAACATAAAGTGTATTATGGTCATCATATTATCAAGAATGAGTAAATTTTGGCTGATTTTGTGTACGTGACTTGTTTTTGTTTATCCGTACTAACTATTATAAACGCGAGAGTAACTCTGTCTGTTTGTCCGTTACGATTTTCCGCTTAAACCACTCAACCAATTTTGATGAAATTTGACACAGACAATCTTTAGACACTGAGAAAGAACATGGGCTACCTTATAATGCGAAAAAAGGGATGAAAGAAAACACGGGTTAAAGAGTTCACGCAGACGACGTTGCGGACAGCAGCTAGTTATTTATAAATGTTACAGAAAATGAGTGGCTCGTTTGTTTATCTCACGCACGGTATATTACGACAAGAATGAGACGTGATCATCAAAACAACTGCTATAAGGAACACCTTAAGGGTCGCAGTCGGTAGTTTCTTACTATTGTATTACGAGTTTAGCTGTGTAATAATTACAAATTTATATAAAAACTAGCTGCCCCGCGCAACTTCATAAAAAAAGTTTAGGGGTGGACTACCCCTAAAATTTAGGGGGATGAAAAATGGATGTTGGCCGATTCTCATAGATACCCGATAAGCACAAAAAATTTCATCAAAATCGGTCAAGCCGTTTCGGAGAAGTATGGCAACGAAAACTGTGACACGAGAATTTTATATATTAGATTTACTTTAAACGTAAATTTGCCGAAAGTGGAAACAATGAAGTTGATTCGATTGATTAGTTATTTTGTTTTATAAATCTCCTGATTAGTTTATTAAGTTAGAATAGACGAAGTTATTTTTAATTGTGTTTTAACAATTGAATTTATTTATTTTTTTCTAAAGAAATTTGATACAAACAACTCATTTTCAATGGAAAATTACACCTTTAATTTATATATTTTTCTTTTCTTGTCTTTCTAATGTCCCTCTTGAAACGAGGTTTAAGAAAAGTCCTGTATGGGTAGGTGATAGATAACGGCCCCTCATTGCCCTGGCACTGGAGAGGTTCATAAGCGACGGTGACCACTTACCATTAGGTGGGCCGTAGGCTCGTTTATCTATTTTGCAATAAAAAAAAAGTGATACGATGTTAAATGCATATCTACCTGCTACCCGGGCATTAAAAATATTTCGTAAGTTATGTAAGCTCAAGATAGCATAGTCCTGCCTATTTCAGTTTAGTAATTATGCGCTCCGGCTGCGAGCACCGTTACTCCTATGCAAATGAGATTCTTCGAGTGGGCGGCTGTACTCCCGTTGTTTATGGTGTGTAGTAACTTAACACCAGGTGGGTTGAAGGTTCGTTTAACTACGCAAGTAAATCTTTATAATACAAGACCTTAAAGGAAAAAAACGGAGTTATTAATTTTCTTTGTCATCCATTAGTAGCACAAGGCATATTTTTTGTAGCCGCTTAATCAAAAAAGATGCGACGAAGTTGCCAGATAAGACCCTAGATTTCGAGGGGCATCCTGTCCTCGTACCGTCTTTTTATGTTGCGTTCCCTGATATTGCAGAGGTGCATACTATTTACCTTATTTAAAAAACAACAATAGACTAATATAAATTTGGCATTACTCACAGTTCGTTAAGTAGCGAAGGTAAAATGTAGTACTGTAAAATCTTTTAGATGGTTAGATGACAACAGGTCGATCATCAAAGAAAACAATAAGTTTTAAAATACTAATATTCTACTATATTCTCAAATCTTGTACGCTAACATTTAAAGAGCTTTTAGCTTACAAGGAAATTTTACATGGAACACGAAAAGGGCTATTTCAATGAAGCAAACACGACAAAATCATTTGAACAGAACTGCGAATTAATTAATTTGGGAGAGGTTCTGATTAAGCTTGATGAAGGATTTCAACGTTTTTGTTAAGCATTATTACTAATAGTAAATTTCTTTAGACCCTTCATTGCGGGACCCCGGTTCTTACCAACGACTCTAGTTAGTGACGTCAACCGTTGGTCCGCCTAATATATTTACAAGAACAACACTACGTAAAATTATATCGCTAAGTAACGTTTAAAAATTCTGTACTAAGAGCTCTGGCAACCACGGACCAGGTGCATCGTGAGCTTATTTATCGATCAAGTAATAAAAATCTAAAAGCATTTACTACCTTAAATTTAGTTGTGGAAAATCAACCTATCCTACACTGCGTTGTCATACCAATAAACTGAGCAATTTCGAATTCAAATCTGATCAGGAGATCGTCTGAAACCGTTAACAGCTATGTTCCACGTTTCATGTGAAACACAATGCAGAAATCGAACACGAGTGATTCGGACACATTACAAAGACAGATGTATATACTTATACTCTTGGGGAGTGACTGAGGCAGACAATAGAATACAACAAATAGACATGTCATTGACAAAAACCTTTCATTTCTAATATTCATCACATCCATGCTTTTGACAAGTTAAAAAAAAATATATAACTATTACTGAAGATTTCATTGAATATTGTAGCATACGTGAAACTGTCTGAAAATGTAATCAAATATTTGAAGAAAAGAACATACCTAGCACCTACAGAGAACAATTGCGATTGTTGTAAGCTCAGAAAACGTTTCAACGATGAGATAACTTTAACAATTGTCTAGTATTTTATTTAGGTAGGTATAAAAGATCTGTGACGTAAACCTAAAGCAATTTGTTTTTTTTTGTATAATTGTAAACGTGACAATCGTGAAATACAGGAAAAGCCGACGCAATGAAATAGAACAGAAAAGGAGTAGGATAGTTCTAGTGTTGTATTGTATCAAAATCGAATCAAAAAAATTAACGACTCATCCCAATAGGGATAAATATATCGTAAAACAACTTGTCTTTTCAATCCTACCTACCTTATTTGTTTCACGAAATTCTTACTGGTACATATCTGTACCAACCCATTACTGCCCACTGTTGGGCTCAGGTCTCCTCAGAAGAGGGATTAGGCATAGTCCACCACGCTTGCCCAGTGCGGATTGGGGACTTCACATATCTTCAAAGGATTTTTAGAATCCTTTACCGACACGCAGGTTTCCTCACGATGTTTTCCTTCACCTCCGTTCGGAAGAAAGCGCTTCGACCACTCGGCCACCATGACTTCGTACATATAATAGACATCAAATCTCTGAAGTTATATTGGTACCGAGTTCTACTAATGTTCAACATTGGCAATATAATAAAATATGTACAATGTACAATTGCTTTTCTCTCAAATATTTAATAAACTGGTACTGAATTTTACTATCAACTTGTTGAACCAAAGCAATAAAATGTTTTACTGACGGGTAAATAACGGTGAAAAAGACTATTTCAGAGAAAATTGTAAATCTGGACAATGTAGATTTAGAATTCTATTATTTACAAATTATATAGCAGAAACATTTTTTACGTCCAAACAAACGATTCTACGACCGAAGTGATGACACTAAATGCGTAGAATGTATTTTTTTTTTAGTTGGAGGAAATCACTAAGTTGAACCGCACTAAAACCTCCAACCGCTCACACTCAGCGTCCGAACCCCGGCTGAGGCCAGAACCCATCACGGGGTTATAAGGGACGGCGCGACGCGTTACGGCACTCTTTTTTCTTTCTCTCTTAGATAAGGAAAAATTGGTTCGAATTAAGAAACCTTTTGCTTTCTCGAAGTGTCAAAAAAACATAAAAACAAGTTACCAATGTCCATTTCTGTACTTTTTGATAAGTTTTTCACCGTATATGACATTTAATTATAAATAAAAGCTGTACTACAAACGATAATAGTAAGACTAAGTATGAAAAGTTTTAATATCTGGGTACAAGTAGGAGATTAAATATTAAATTCAAAAGTAAATGAAACTGACCGCACCACGTATTTTCTTTATACTATCTAAATTCCTTATTAGAAAAAAAATCTGAGGTTACCAAAAAAGCCATTAAAGAGTTTTGTATACTGAAATTAGGAATATTAATCGAAAAGCAAATTATTTCTAGACAGCACTGAAGATTTCTTTATGTCTCGACTGAGAGCCTGTCAGTACAGTGGGCACATTTAATGAATTTTATGAGAAAACGTCATTTAATTTCGTCGCCGACTCGTTGAGGGCATGTCATGAAACGTTTTTAATGATCCGCGGTAAGTGGCCGTCTTTTATAAGAGCTACTAAAAATTTAATTGGATTACTCTTAGATTTTTATGTCCACTTCGACGCTTAATAACTTATTAGACTATCGCAAAAGTTCGCAAATCCAAATTAATTAATAATACCTTACCTTATTCTTTTTATAGTAAATAATAATAGTAAATATTAATTATATTTTTATCTTATATAGTAAATACCACTTAGAATATTATTTAAAAGTTTTTAATATTTAAGATTATACTATGTAATTTTAAAGAATAGTGTTTTCATTGTTTGTTAAATATTTATGACAACTTTTGCACTTATTCGGTTCACTACACGAGGTTCGAGAGGCGAGGGCGCTCGGTCGATGCGTGTTATCGAAACAGCGTTCAAGACAGCACTAACGCAACACCCCAAAGCAAATTGATAATACACATTTTTCAATTCATTAATTTCAAGTGATACGAAAAGTGCCTAAAACTTTACGATTTTATATCGAGTTCTAATCGTTATTTAAATAAAAATAGTATACCATTCTTATACCAAAGAAATAAATATTTTTTTCGCATCCCGTTAGAAGTAAAGCCAGATTTTATCAAAATTTAATGAGATACTTTCCGTTGTTTGATGGAATATCATTACGTGATTTTTTCCGGGAGTATTTTCGTATTTAATCATCAAACAATTTCATAACAATATTGTCTCTTGTTACCTTTTTTACCATTTTTTTTGTCTATGTATTTTATTTTTTTATGTTTTTTTTATTTCAATAATAGATCATATTAATAACAAAATTTATTTCGATTAAATTTATTATGTTAACAATTATCATAATTATTAATTAAAGAGAGACGCATCAGCTGTTTGTTTGTCAGTATATGGATCCTATCACAATGATTAATATACTGACAGTCAAACCTATCTGCAAATACTCTCAGAATGATATTAGGCTAAAACGAATAATTGAATTGTGAATTCAATTTATATTTCAAAACTTACTTGGATTGATCAAATTTGACTTTCTTTCTTTTCTTTTTGTTCAAGAAGTTTAATAATAATTTCTATAAGTTCCTGAGAGGTTAAACCTAGCTGTGATGTGCAAGTGATGCTGAAACGAGTTATTACCGTAATCACTACTTACCACAGAGTACCTACTTCCGTTTCCACTTTCTTACAATAGGATGAAAATTCATGAATTCTATTTACTAATATAAATTATTCTACGATTTAGTTTTTTTATGAAAAATGTAAACTCATCGATCAGTTTGTTTTTCAATGAAGGGCAATAAATATCTGGATATCACACAGAACGTATAAAGAGGTCAATGATACAACTCCGAGAGGATGTTTCGAATTCAAGATCAGTTTCGTAATTGGATAATGTGACAAGACCTCGTAAATTTCAATATTATTGATCACACAATTCCCGAACGTATTTTCGTAATGATGACTTTTATGGCATAGGTATTTAGCGACGATTCAGGGTGTTGCAAGAAAATTCATCCCGGGATTTGAAAACTAATTTTTATATTTTAAATAAGAAGATAATAGTGAGCATATTATGTTTAGGGAATTATTGATTTTTTGGTAGTAATATTCTCATTGTTTCTTAGATCCGTTTTAATCTAGTTACTTAATATACTTCATCACAACTACAGTCTTGTTATTATAAGTGTGCCTTAATTTTATTCATTTCTTTAAAATAGCATAACAACAAAAAGTAGTTTGTAATATCACAACATGCAATTTAATTTAGTTGAACATATTTTTTTTGTAAATTGAAATGTACTGCTCTAAAAGTGTTTAAATTATATTTTATTTAGATAATTTAAGTCCTTTTTTGAAATGTTAAATAATTAAATTCAAACACTTATCAAATTCCAAACATTACAAAGTTAAAGTTTTTTTGCGAATCGTTTACAGTTACCTAAAGCTACTTTGTATAAAATGAAAATACGATATTTTCTGAAATACTGATTATACAGCAGCTAAAGTACCCATAACAAGATTTTTCAACTTTAAGCCCAAATCTTACAAATAAACCTAACGTAATTTTATTGCCTGTAGTAATATTTTTGTCTAAAACAACGTAAAATAAATTTGTCATCGCAAAGACTTCTAACGTTGCGTCTGTCTTGGAATAAATTAGGTCCTTTTTAAGCCTATATTGTACCTTATCATAGTGCTCACTCCTAAAAAGGATTTACGCAGCCGCATTTGCGTCAAAAGGAAAATTTTCTTTGTAAAGAAGTTAATAGAACGAGTATATTCTTAGCATATTTTTTTATAAAACTTTGAGATTACGTTTACAACATTATATACAATAGGTTAATGTGAAAAGGAATATCTGAATGAGATAAAATTAATTTCTTGTATTTGTAGATTAAGACATCGAAACGTACTTACACTGAACGCTAATTGATTTGGTAATTCCTCGAAATTCCAATACATTACATACAGTATATTGACTTTTCATTAGTTGCCCAATCTAAAAGACTAAATATAAAATAAATATTTATGATTATAATATATATTAGAAGATTATAATATATGTTAATCTATTGTACATGTACAAAAAGAGTAGTACAATAGCTGATTAATGTAACAAGAATCATTTTATTTTTCGTTTTTAATAATGACCTTGTACGTGTATTCTTTGGTTAAAAAACAAAACAACAGTCTAAAAAAACTTTTTGTTAAATTAACACTCTCTTACAGAGTAACCACAAGGCCCCGTATGTGAGGGCATGCGTAAACTCGGCTTTGTGTAAAGGACAAACAATTATTTAGAACGTAAACCTGCACAGTGTTTCCACAAAAAAAGTGGCGCGGCTGTGTCGAATGTGAGCATGTAACCATAAAACCCAAATTAGGGCTATTCGAGGGACCAGGAAAGAGATTTTCCTAAAGTTTTTGATTTACGACATTTTGTTCCGGTGCAGTTGTACGTAAACTCAGTAGACTTTTAAATCACAGTGTCGTCAAGTCAGTCAAATTAAATTAATAAACACCTTCTTTCTCGCAATTAAGCTCAGTTTGATATTTTCTGAGTGGACAAGACTGTTTGAACTAAGTACATTGCTGCTGTTTTATTGATAACTATAGATACTTTGACTTATTATAAAAAATAATGTAAACTTTCAAGTGCATGTAGTACCTTTAACGTAATATTTTAAACTGTAGAAATCTCTTATATCTAGCATTATGATGTCACAATTAACTCTTACCTACCTTAAATTAAATCATGTTTAGTTTTTATATCGCATCATCTCATCATTACTACCATAATGACAAGTAATAATTTAAACATTCAATTGTGTTAGTTGGTTCTGGTATGATTTTACAAACTCAAATATATTTCTCCAATTTGTGGATAGAAATCCTCGCGTTCGGATTATTCTGATAATAGTTTAAACGCATGACCTTTCGGGTCGGACGGAAAATTCAATTTGATTGTACTGAATTTGAATAATTGAATCTCACGGAATCTCATTTGAAAGAAGAAATATGTAGGCATTGTTTACAGTTTAATCAGGACAAAAAAAAACACTTTGATGGGAAATTATGTATTAAATACAAATGTATATAAGACTAAACTCTATGTTAAACAGGAAATATAAGAAAATTCACACCTAAAGTTGTAAAAGTCTATGAAATTTATTTTATAATTATTATATAGTTAAAAAATAGTAAAATAGCGCGTTCGTAATAAATAAATAAATAATAAATAAATAGATGAGTATTACTTGCTTTAAATTGCTTTAAACTTTTTTGTGTCAAGTTCTTTTTATTCCTAGTCTTGTTGTTCCTTTATTTTAAGATATTTCTAGAAAATCTTATTTGCCTAAAATAAAACTTTGGAAAGATGATATCAAAATGCAGTTTCAATAGTTTGCAATTACGACTGATTTCAAACAAAATTGTTTGAGTTTTAGGTATATTAATTTTATTGTTTCAAGCATATCACTTACAAATGAGTACAAAACCGAATAATATTATAATCTGCATCAACATCGGCAATACCGAACTCAAAAAAATACCTACACAAGTATTCTCTACAATGTCAGTCTTTTACAGGTTTTTTTCTTGTCTTAGGTATATGTCTAAATATTATTTTTTAAGAGCTGATTTGATTTAAAATAGAGTGAAAAATTAAAATTTATTCTGCATTAAAACTAAGCTCAACTTTAACAGACCGTAAAACACTAAGCTTATAAATTTAGTTTCTTTTCATACATAAAATATGTAGGTCAAATATAAGCTCAATAAGCATTCTAAAACGCCATAACTACGTAATTACTACGATAAGTACAAGATTTTTGTTTGTAGGTATGTGGTATCGTATTTTAATATTTGATAATATTTTAATTGCCTTAATTAAGTAGCAGCTGTTTATAATCAAACGTTATAATTATCTTCGATCTTGAACACGTATTTAAATTTTATTCTGTACCAGAAAGCTTGAGATTAAATTGGAAGGTAAAATGTGCCTATCTTTTTTTTCTTTCTTGTACCTATACCTTTGATTCGCGGTTGATTTTTTTTTTGTTAACAATACCTACTTCGATAAGTACCTATTGTAATAAATTTCTTTAAACACTCGCGGTTATCTACACCACTTACACTATTACTAAACGGGTTCTTACCACGATTATTTTTAATTCAGCGGTCCCGACATTTCAGCACTGTTTCAAGCGCCATGATCCCGAGAAGACTGAGGAACTGCGGGTAGGTCATTTAAGAGCAGACAAATCTGTCTACCCTCTTTCTCGTTCGTTTGTCGGTACCACTGGAAAAATGCTGAAATATCGGGACCGCTCAATTAAAAATAATCGTGGTAAGAACCCGCTTAGTAATAGTGTAAGTACCTATTGTATTCATGAAAAGAGATCTGACTTCTAAACGCCATGAAAGATTTCTGTAAGTTCGAAATTTAATTTTCGAACATGTGTAACTTATTTTCTACAAGGTGTCTATTTCATTCGATAATTCACATGGAATAATATTGTGTTATATGGTAACCTTGTATGGAAAGAAGAAAAGTTATAATAGTAGGCTTTTCTAACGTGGAAACTTTCAAGAGTACTGGACTCTATTCAATTAAAAACAGTAGGTACTACAAGCCACATAACATTCATCACATGACTCCATCAGTACCCACACCGCAGTTTCTACAGTAATATTTCACAGGAAACGTATACTTGATTCAATGAATTGTAATTCAAATAGCAATTTAATCTTTCGGAAGTAATTAGGGGCAGGCATCTCAGTTAATGGGTAAGATATTCCAATAAAGCTGTTTCGAATGTCTGCTGATTCACGAGTGAACAGCTTGTTGTCAAGTACGACCACGGAATTGTAATTTTATGGTAAAACTTGATATATTATGTTCATCATAAAATTATATTGCAACGCGCTATTCTTCGTGTATGCTCAAAATAAAATCATTTGTATAATTTCAGGTTTCCAGGGACCATTAGATATTTATTGTTTCGCCATAACCGTACGGAATTTTTCTCGAACATTAAAAACACCAGTGATCTGAAACTTTTTGAGTATTTTTTTTTAATTATTCAAGATTGTTTTTAAATCGTAATTCCAGTAGTAAATGTAGGAAAGTGAATCATCATATTATTTAATAGGACTTTTAAAATCACTTGTTGATGTTTCTTAGACCATAATATCATTTAGAGATTCAAATACTGAACTTAACAGTTAACATCTTTGCAATGGGTTGTGTAAAAATCTGTGTTCTTAGTGTATTAAGAACTTTCAAACAAAATTATAGTCGTACTAGCTGCCCTGCGCAACTTCGTCTGCGTCGCATAGGAATTGTTCCCGGCAATCTAAATTACTCATCAGGACGCTTCATTAGAGCCTAAACACGATGAGGTTATCTTGCTTAATGACGAAGTTCCCATAGCCACCTTCCAGCTCCATCATCAGACCTTGACCAACTGTAAATCTAAACCATTCTCGAATCTCCACGAACACACACAAAAAATTTCATCAAAATCGGTCCAGTCGTTTAGGAGGAGTTCAGTCACATACACACGTACACAAGAAATATATATATTAAGATAATTAACTTAGATACGCTCAATTGTCGAACCTATTAATCGAATATACCTACAACATTGTTGCGTAAAAAGTATCTAACATTAATTTAAGAGTTTTTCATTACCTACAATAGAGGTGAAATTATTACTTCGATTTCAGAACTTACCTACGTCACGTGTTCCAACCAGTAACGCACTTAACAGCTTATGGCCTGCAAAATTGTAAATTATACTCAACCGCGGTTTTATAAATGGTACCCCTACAGTGTTTCCAACATTTTTTTCAAATCTGAAAACAAATTAGCTATAAAATATGTTCGTATAAAAAATTATTTACATGAAATATTGTTTTAAAATCTACCTACTTTAATATCAGATTTAACTAAGTACGTTTAAAAGAAAACTTTTTAATTTCAACTGAAGTGAAATGATTCCTATATATTTATTTACACTTATTTTTTACATTATATTTTTAAAAAAATTAACAAAGGAAATAAATTTAAAAATACAATATAAAAAACAGAGACCCACTGAAGACGAGGTCTACGACCCAAGCCATCAGTGGTCAGGGCTCAAGAGAGAGGAACCTCCTCACAATACGCGCCGTGTCAAGAACGACCGCCTTCTGAATCAAGCCCTTTACCCAGCCGGGGAGCGAAAGCTTCTCTAGATGTCGGTCGAAGCTTTTCGCTATTAGACCGTGCACAGATACAACGATCGGAACAATGATGGTCGATTCAACACGCCACATGTCGGTCACCTCGTGGGCCAGGTCCAAATATTTTAGCAGTTTTTCTTTTTCTGCCTTCACAAGGTTCTCGTCATGTGGAATGGTGACATCGATCAGCACCGCCCGATGCGCATCCCGATCTATTATCACTATGTCAGGCTTATTGGCAGCAATAGTCCTGTCAGTGATAATAGATCGGTCCCAGTAGAGAGTTATATGACCATTATCGAGAATCGGCTGAGGCCAATACTGGTAATAAGGTACGGCGGCTTCAACAAGGTCGTATTTCAGAGCAAGTTGCTGATGAATGATCTTAGCTACTTGGTTATGCCTGTGCAAGTACTCGCCGTTAGCAAGACGGGAACAACCGGAAACGATATGTCTAATAGACTCTCCCGGACGGTGACATGCCCGACAAATGTCGACCGTCCCATCCTTTAGAATATATGCGTCTCAATTTAAAGTAACTTTGACCCCAAAGAGTTAAAACTTTAAGGACAGGAATTTCAATTATTCTTATTAATTTATATAGAATACGAACTGAAGTTGAGACAAAATGGCCGCATCGAGTATGAGGGTCCGTTCTGAACGTATATCTATACTGAATTGTTATTATAATTGTTTTACTTTCTGCAACTTTTGGGGTGTCCGCCGGTCAAAGGTACAAGTTGCAAGGTGATAAGGTTGAAATACTCATAAAACACAACATACACACAAACTCATACCTCCCTTTCAACAAGAGGTTGGACATTCAGAACTTCATAAACCACATCTTCATTACTATGAATGTAATATGAATTATAATACTTCACCCTTATCAATGGGCCACATTGAAATCGTCGGCATTAAACTCAAATTCTATTAAAACTTCGTAAACTCTTCTAAAACGACTTATCGAACAATCTGAATTTAACAAGCTTCTGAAAATGTAATCGAAACCTTTTCGACGTTGAAATGTTTAATAAATTTTTGTGTTGCACTTTGAAATAGATCTAGTATAAAAGTATTTTTTAAATATATTTATTACCTAGCTATTAATCTAAAAAAAGAAATAGTATAGGTATTTAAATATTATCTGCACTGATAACACACCTAGGATAACCTTACCTTATAAGAACAATACACTGAAGGTCTAAAAATTTAATGATGAAAATGAATTTTATTGTTGGTGTATAAAAACGTGCTTTATTAAAAACTGTTTTAAGTCTACCTGATTCGAATTTCTCACCCCTTTCTACTAAAAGTGTTGATCTTGGCGCCCGCCGCACCTTGACAGATCGGGAGTAAGTAAACCTGAGTATCGTAGAACCTATCTACTAAGCAATGTTTACAAGTATTATGTCTAGAACGGAAAACATTTTTG
Source organism: Trilocha varians (assembly GCA_030269945.2). Lineage (NCBI taxonomy): Eukaryota > Metazoa > Arthropoda > Insecta > Lepidoptera > Bombycidae > Trilocha > Trilocha varians. The sequence continues at coordinate 6,431,439 of AP028259.1, forward strand.
GAAGGCGTTTACAATGATCAAAACAAAACAGCATATAAGTACCTACATACTACAGAGTACACAGTCGGTATAATGTGCGCGCACCTTTAAAGTTAAACGAACTATAATGCCTCATAGATAATGGGAACAAACTTAATTATTGACGGTCGAAGAAAAACTTCTTGAGCGATTGAATTCAAACTGATGATAGGTCTAGACCTATGGGGATGGATTTCGTGTCCATATGAATTTTAATAGAACGAAAGTTACTGAAATCTCTTTAAATTTTTTTATTAAAACTAATAAAAGAGAAAATCAAAACTTTTTCAAATTAATTGATAAATCGTAGTACCGAAGTTTCTGTAAATATTCCTTCATACCTATGTAGTAGGTATGTACAATGCGATTCAAGAAGCAAGAAAATTATAATTATTCCTTTAATGTTTAAACTTATATACCTACCTATAATTTGTTTCTGTGGCTATTAAGCAAAATATTGAACAGTCATAATTGTGATTTATAAAATGTTATCTCAACCCAAAAGTTAACTAATTCTTTTCAATTAACAATGATTCACAGAGCAGACACCTGAATCTTCAATTTTTAAATTGCTTTCAACAAAATGTAGGTATTTAAATGTAAGTTAATTAGACCTTTATTGATTCTATTTTTAGTTTTAATCTTATAAGATGTTGTAAAAATCGGTATGACGTCACAGCGTGGGGCCATTCAATTTGCTTTACGAGTCTTCGGGGATTGTTTAGGAAATGTTGTACGAAAAATGGTGAGCAAAATGTCGCGGAAGGAGGTTTCCCACGGTGAAAATGTGACATTTGTATGTGATATGTGAGTGTATATAAGATTTTTGCAGTATCGCTTGGCTGATTCGACCCTCAAAAAATATTATGCTAACCCTATACAAAATATTGTGACTTTTTTAAGGTATCATACAAAGCTCTATAGCTTTGTTCTGCTATGGCGTATTATCATTTACAACATTTAAGACTTTTATCACAAACTTGAACTATCCTTGCAGGTCAATGCAATGCAGCAGCCTGCATTGTAGATTCCTAATCTCAGAAACTAAGTACCTTCCTATTTATTCCATCCGTGTGTTCTTCCTTTTGTGACAGGTAGAAATGTCGAAAAAACTTAATTTAAAAGACAGTACGAAAAGCCAAGATACAGTAAGACCAGAGCTCATTTTTCAGCAAAAACTTTAGAGTAAGTACATAGACAAGCTGAAGTAAGACATTTAATTTCGCTGAGTATTCCAATGTCGCCGCTGTGGACAGAGAAAGTCCGTTCATTTATCTTAGTTACGAAATTCCACTTTAAAACTACTGAGTTACCTACAAACAGTGAGCCAAAAGTCAAAAAGCTTCTTGGCAAATGAAAAGTCGTTTATTTTTACAAACTACTTAAAAATTAGTAGTTTAAAGTGCAGTGCAACTTTACCGGTTTAGGAAGATCCTCTGGACAAGGTTAACTTGCTGAACTAAATATTAATTGTTCTTGATGATCTTGAAATGGAAGTATTGTGAGTCAACTCAATTATTATCTATTGTATTGTAGATTCCTAATCTCAGAAACTAAGTACCTTCCTATTTATTCCATCCGTGTGTTCTTCCTTTTGTGACAGGTAGAAATGTCGAAAAAACTTAATTTAAAAGACAGTACGAAAAGCCAAGATACAGTAAGACCAGAGCTCATTTTTCAGCAAAAACTTTAGAGTAAGTACATAGACAAGCTGAAGTAAGACATTTAATTTCGCTGAGTATTCCAATGTCGCCGCTGTGGACAGAGAAAGTCCGTTCATTTATCTTAGTTACGAAATTCCACTTTAAAACTACTGAGTTACCTACAAACAGTGAGCCAAAAGTCAAAAAGCTTCTTGGCAAATGAAAAGTCGTTTATTTTTACAAACTACTTAAAAATTAGTAGTTTAAAGTGCAGTGCAACTTTACCGGTTTAGGAAGATCCTCTGGACAAGGTTAACTTGCTGAACTAAATATTAATTGTTCTTGATGATCTTGAAATGGAAGTATTGTGAGTCAACTCAATTATTATCTACCATCTGTTAACTCTATTAGCCTAAAAATTAAATATTATTATTTAGGTATTTTAGTTAGGTACTGTAACTACTTACGTAAGTAATAACTATTTCCTAACCAGAGTCCATAAGACCGTATGCTTACTAGGTAATAAAACAAACAAATGCTATAAAAACATGCCAAGTACTATAATAATACTCTTGAATCCAAACAATCGAATTTCAGGACCATATCTCCGACGCCTTACAAATGAATTAATCCATTACGGGTAAAGCGTGAACGTTCGTGCATCCAATATTGTTTAGTTTCGGCTCACGGAAGCTATTACCAGAACTTTATGGGCTTGTTTGATCCGGGTCAATGGTAATAGCCTTCGACCCTTCTGTCACAATCGCCAGTAAAACTTAGCAATGTCATAATTGAGTTAACCGACACTACTTGAAGTTTATATTACGTCAACCGGTAAGGTTACCTTAGTATGACGTAATACCTCCCTACGTTGTGTCTTACCCTATTAGAGAATTGTCCAGGCAATTACGTTTTTTCTTCTTATATAATTGTCTTTGTAGAACCTTTGAACTTTGTTGACTTTTCCCGCTCTTTTGTGATAGACATTTAGGCGACAATTAATATTGAGTTCCAAAATTATGGCTTGAATCAGATCTAAGATCCTTCGATATACAGGGTTAAAGTTTTCAATGTTACCTCTTAATAAGGTAGGTACTTTAAAGGACTTATTTTGGCGTTTTTCTTAAACTAAGAGTAATTTAAATCTTTTACCGATGAATCGATTTTAAATTCGAGCAAATTTTGACCCTTTCATATTTAATATTTCCATCAGGCATTTAGAAAAATAGGATTTAAGGTTTTAGAAAAATGTAATTCATTAGACCTGCCCAACGATGCCGCTCTATGAGGTAGGTGAAAAAATATTTTCATCTTAATTTCTCATATTATAATAACTAGATGACCCTCGCAACTTCGTCTGCGTCATAAAGGGGTTCAAACAGTACTCGCAATGCCGTCGAGGTATTATTTTCGCGGCTCGCTGTGTCCCACATATTCATTGCGTTTTATACTCGTAATAACTTCTAAACGAAAAGTCCGATTGGAATAAAACAAAAAGTAATTTAATTCTACATTAATACTCTTGATAACAAAATACTTAATTTGGATAAGGGTTAATATAACGATACTCATTTAACGTTAAATTCAATCTCGGAACGAAATATTAAATTTTAAAAACATAAAAGTGGTTATTGTGACTAAACTATGATAGTTAGATATATGCTGTCGCGGACTTTTTTGTTTGTCTTCAAAAGACCTAAAAACCCGTAGTACATCATTTTGTTCTATTGTCAATAGTTTTTGCAGCGTACGCATAAATAGGTTTTCGATTTTTCACCTTTTGTTACATATTCGATATTTTCAAGCGGATCCCTATTTTTTTTGAAAATAAAATATAGCCTATAACCTTCCTCGATAAATGGACTTTCCAACAGTGAAAGAATTTTTGAAATCGGACCAGTAGATCCTGAGATTAGCGCGTTCAAACAAACAAACAAACAAACAAACTCTTCAGCTTTATAATATTAGTATAGATAATACCCACCATATTACAATAATCCTCTAAATAAATAGTTTCAGATTCAGAAAAGGTATATTCTTTCTTTAAAAAGATAAGTTGGTCCTTATCCAATAACAAGGTAGGTTACACACATTTCACTTACCTGACAGCTTTTGCAGTCGTCATAAACAGTATGTTCTCGTTCGAATCTCGAATCTCGAGGGTCGCAGCCGACGAGAGCTCTTCTCGTTTTTCACGGCCAGTATCGGTCGGAAACAAAAGCGGTCACTCATCTCATGACGACTTTTAGTTAATCAGGTAGAGGAGTACCTATTGTTGATTCCTCGATTTACCTCCGTAAGTCGGATGAGGATCAGACACATACTTTTCAGTCTCAATGACAGATTATTTTAAGTGGTTTCTAACTAGGGATGTAACGAATGTCAATTTTTGGAATGCTCCTTTGTGGTAGATCTATTAAAGGTAAAATACCAGTTTTATAATACCTATAAATTGTAACGACTTTTGGAAGATACAGGTGACGTTATGTCGAATCGAATCTTAAAAAATTAAAAGCGGAAGTGTTCGTTACATCCCTATTTCCGAGTGCAAGAGCGAATGCTGAATGTTTAGGAACGTCATGTACCTACCTGTGGTAAAATGAAATTCTTCTTCTTTGCTTTTCACAGACTTCATATCCAATTTCCAAAGAAGAAATGAAAGTAAAGTCAGATTTGTTGGTGAAAAAGTAACATTCTTTATACATGTAAAGCATAGGTACATGTTAAGCATTACGTCTGAACATAGTAGGTATTCATGAAACTGCCTTCTGTTTTTTGGTAAGTAATACTTACCCTGACTATAAAAAAAGATACTTTAATTTTATTGTTTGAAAAGATCTTTTAACAACATCAACAACATTGAAAAAACACTGCTCAATATAAATTTAAAACACCCTAAGTTCCCCGTCAAGGTTACTTGGAAGAGATTAGTTTAAACGATAAGGATTAGGTACAACACTCTCATTTACCTACTGTTACTTTAAGATTGAGTGTCTGCTGTATTATTGTGACATTCATTAAAAAGTTAATTTGCATAATTTGAAACCTTCCAATCTAGGTATTTTTTTTGCTTCTGCCTAGGTAGGCATCTATCTATTATCTTAAGATCTGTACCCATCTTACACTTAGGATTTTACCAGCTTACTTACCTTTCTAGTTGTAGGTAAGCAAACACCCATAACATAAAACATAAGTAACAAATAGGTACAGTAAGTACATGATGTAGATTAATTTAATATTTTTATTAAATATAAATTTATTTTTACTAAATTTAAATATTATTATCAACATGTTACCAATTATAATTATTAAAATACTAAGTAGGTGTCTCATTTATCTAAAATTCTTAAACGGATTCGCTAAAGCCCTAACACTTTATGTCGGTGAGATGGGTTACAGGATAAACGATTTAAACTCCTGATAACTAAAATTTATGTTAGCCTCAGATTAGATCTAACTTTGAATATAATCTATGTCTGTTACAATTACGCAGGTCAGTAATTAATTAACATATTACATATAAATTAAGTATGTACTTTGTAGGTGTCTAGGTATATGTATGTATACTGTATACACACCTTCTACATATCTGTAAATACTCGTTTTACAATTTAGCCTTAGATTTCTAGGTTTAAGATTTACCTGAAACTACTAGGTAGGAGTAATTTTCATAAACATTAAGATAATATGTATTCGGGACTAAAAGTGAGTGTTACAGTGCCAGTACGTGTAAAACAGTGAACTTGTGATATGATTATTAAACTTAAGTAAATATTAATGTTTTGTACTATATTAAGATAGTCAAGTATGTAACTAGTAAGATAAGCATCAATATAACGTTGTAACAGATTGATTCTTGACTATTGACTTGAAAGAGCGAGAGCGCTAGCGGCATCGTTACCGCGTTACGATATATAAAGAGGCGCGTTTTTGTGCAATTCATCGCAGTCCGGCGCTCGCTCTCAAACGGAACAGACATACGGAACGAACTCAAGCATCAATCTGGAACCGCCATAATAATAGTGTATTTATGGACGAATAAATCAAGATTTATAATCATCCGGATTTTTATTGGAGCCAAGCCGTGAAGTACAAGGGCACTTGAACTGCTTGCCACAGTCGAAATTCTGCAATCCAACGACTCGGGAAGGAACGCTGTCGTCGTCCCGAACATAAATTGGTCCTTCGAGCCGGATGATCAGAATTTCGACGCAGCCATGGTCACAACAAGATCACAGAGTGGAAGACAAGCGTCTAGCCGAACCCGTGGAGATGTTGCTGTTAGAGAACATAGCCCACAAGCCACTGGTATCGCTGCCATTTCCGAACCCGCCGACGCCGCCGTCACCACACCTATTACGCCATCAACCTCGACAGCTGTGTTCAATACAACAGTGACCTTAGCAAGCAACACTCAAGAAGAAAACGCCGCCGCCCTTTTGAGTACACAGATGGACGCCACGAACAAACAAACAGCTCCGTCTACCTCCCAGCGTACTTTGAAATCAAAGAGCAGAAAGTCATCAAGGAAACGTGCCTCCGAGATCGCAAGAACGAAGAAACAAATCTTGGAATTGAAGTTGCAATTGGCTACCGCCCATCTCAACGCTCTTGAAGCAGAAGATGATTCCGACGATGAGACCGTCAACAGCCAAGACAGTGACTGTGAGTCAATACACAGCAAAGGCACGAAAGTTGGCGCGTGGCTTAGCAACACTCAGCCACACATGTTAGCCACGTCCAACGAAGCGCATCTGCAACAAGCAACAGCAGAATGCATGAAACAAGAAGCCACCAATAAACATACATTTAATGAACAAGAGAATCAACAAAAATTGGATCTGCGTGAACTCGCCTCGGCAATCACACTCGCTGTGAAATCTGCACTACAAGCACAGCCGATACGACATAATATCGATCTACCGGAATTCAATGGAGCCTATCAAGATTGGTTGTTGTTCAAGACTGCATACATAGAATCGTCGAGTGACTACACAGACATAGAAAATATGTTAAGATTACGTCGCAGTCTCAAGGGCAGAGCCAAGGAAGCCGTCGAGAGTCTCCTCATCAACAGCACAGATCCAACAAAAGTATTGAAGCTTCTCGAATCTACATTTGGAAGACCGGACGTCATAGCACGAGCTGAATTAAATAGACTCAGAGCATTGCCACGCATCTCCGATACATCGAAAGACCTCTTCAGGCTATCATGCAGGCTTACGAACATCGTCGCAACACTTCGCGCACTCGAACGTGTGCACTACCTGTACAACCCGGAACTCACGAAGTTAACAGTCGATAAGTTGACGCCGACGCTTCGCAGTCGATGGCTAGACTTTGCAGCCGCACAATTTGAAGATGAAGCCGACCTACTGAAGCTCGCTCGCTTCTTAGAAAGAGAAGTGGACTTGTGGGCACCGTATGCAGAACCAGAGAGCATACCTACGAGTTCACAGTACGAAGGTTGCGCATATCAACCACCACGACGTGTACATGCCTATAATACAAACATCGTTCATGAAAAGAAATCGCAGAAATGTATTGTTTGTGAACAAGAGGGACACTCTATTATAAGATGTACTAAATTCCTTGATTCTAACAACGACGCTCGCTGGGATCTCGCAAAGAAATACCGCCTATGCTTCAGATGCCTTCGGTTCCGAAACAAGATGCATCACTGCCGAACATCAAAGTGTGGAGTCGACGGGTGTTCACATACGCATCATAATTTGCTGCACAATAAAAGAGAGGCAGAACGTCCTCAAGAAGAATATGCAACCGTTTCCTCGGCATGGCAATCACATCGAACAGAGTGTTATTTGAAAGTGCTACCTGTCACAGTTCGCGGACCGGCGGGAGAAGTTAACACGCACGCACTGTTGGACGACGGATCCACGGTCACCCTCATCGACGCCGATTTAGCAGAATCCATCGGAGCACAAGGACCGAGCCAGCCGGTGCGCATTGAAGTTGTTGGTGGCACAGATTTGGCCGCCACTTCATCACAGAGAGTGAAATTAAGCATAAAAGGAGCCACAGAAGAATATCAGATTCGCGCTAGAACAATAAGCAACTTAAGAGTATCGAAACAGTCTATCACTGACAGAGATTTAGAACAGTGCACACACTTGTGTGACATAGCGAACATATTGAAATATGAAGATGCAAATCCGAAGATTTTAATTGGTCAAAACAACTGGGACTTGCTTCTTGCCACTGAAGTACGAAAAGGCAGAAAGAATCAACCAGTGGCTTCACTTACGCCACTAGGATGGGTACTTCATGGCTCACATACAAGAGAATTAGCAGAGCAAGTTAACAACGTACATCACAAGATAATAGAAAAAAACATGGACGAACGCTCGAAGTATAATTTTGAAATCGCCTCGCCCAAGCTACAACACCGGCGGGAGCCTCATAGCCGATGCCCAAGGCATCTACACCCGAGACGTCGTTCCGGTGGTCGACACCAACATCCCACGCAATACTCGGCCACGCGATATGGTCGAGACGATCTACCCTGGGCCAGAAGGTATTGTGCGGGCAGTGGAAGTTCGTACTCGAGGTGGACTACTCCGCAGAGCGACGAGAGAGCTGGTCATTATACTTACGCAGCAAGGAGTCCCGAGAACAGAACTTCTTCGACTACGGCGTCAAAGAACGGCGGGAGGATATTCGGGACTAAAAGTGAGTGTTACAGTGCCAGTACGTGTAAAACAGTGAACTTGTGATATGATTATTAAACTTAAGTAAATATTAATGTTTTGTACTATATTAAGATAGTCAAGTATGTAACTAGTAAGATAAGCATCAATATAACGTTGTAACAGATTGATTCTTGACTATTGACTTGAAAGAGCGAGAGCGCTAGCGGCATCGTTACCGCGTTACGATATATAAAGAGGCGCGTTTTTGTGCAATTCATCGCAGTCCGGCGCTCGCTCTCACAGCCGGTGCATCGGTACTGGTCGCGACAACTGTGAGTTTCGGTGCTGGCCACAGTGCGGGTAGGACACTTAAATCGAGTGCGGTTCGACCCTTGATTTTTACCCTACCGTCGCGACTTCGTGAGCGTGCCCAGTCCCTGCTGCTGCCCCGGGACCGCCGTATTCGACGATTCCGGACAGCGGAGCAAGGGAGCCGGCGACACAGGTGAGTGGAGACACTTTTATTCTTTAATTAAGTGCATTTACGGGTGGTAGTCTTCACCCTGTTGTAGCTGTGTCCCTATTTTATCGTTCCATGATAAAATTAGGGACTCGAGCGCCACATTGAGAGTTGCCTGACTGTGTCAACCCCCTTAACCCCCCCTGCAGGGGGGTGAGGCTAGCGAAAGACCCGCACTTGCGCTGCTAGGAGGTTCGAGCCCTCCCCTAGTTGTAATTTAATTTTATTTAGTTATAATTAGGTGTAAGTTAGTGTAGGAACCTCATGGGACCCGCCTAACGATAAGTGGTAGCCGAAGTCATGCCCGGGGGGGACTCACCCCCCCTTGTTAGCACCCCCGGCCCGTCCCGCGATGCTCGCGGTGGACGTAAATCAGAGAGGGTCGTCGTGTCACGCGACCTCTTTACGAACCAGATACGGGAGGTGGTTCCCGTAGCTCAACCGGGTTCGCCGGACCCGGTAGTCGATCCTCCCGTTCCTCGGGCAGGGCCCTCCTCTGAGAGTCAGGGGGTAGGGGGCATCGGTTCGGGGGAAACTGTGTTCTCCTTGCCGACCGATGCGTCTATGCCAGCCAGGCCTCAGAGGAGGGCCAGGTCCGGTTCGGATCCGGTCCCGGAGGACAAACGTCCTCGCACAGGCCCTTCTTCATTCTCCCTCGAGGTCGAGAGGGGTTTGAAGGAGATTTTTGGAAGCTCCGATAGCGAGTACGCTTCGGATGCTTCTATCGAAACTACATCAACATCATCATCGAGGGGGCGGGGCCTCGCGCAGCCCTGCGTGCCGTCTCACCCCTCGACCACGACCACACCGACCACGACCCCCGGGAGCAGGCCAATACCTGCGGAGCGCAGGTTTCGCACTCCACCAGCCTCTCCGACGCCTCCTACCTTCTCGCCGATCTCCGGCGGGGCGCCGGCGCCGCTGTCAACTTCGGCCGCGGCTCAGCAGCAGGTAAGTAGGGGTTTCTTAGACTCTACACGCTACGCGGAGTTCGGTGGGGGCCCTACGGGGTATGCGGATGCGGCGAGACAGCCGGCATCCCCACGTCCGTCTTCATTGGCGGCTCCACCGGCTCCGCGTCCCCAGACACAACCACAATCCGCGCGGCGCGCTGCCGCAACCACGGCGACAGCACCGGCCGCCAGTGCAGCCCTACCCGGTTCGAATAGAACCGGAAGGGGGGACCTCGACTTGCGTCGTCATCCCCCAATAGAAGTGCAGTCGCTCCCCGACTGGCCGCGGCACTTCGCGATTCTAAGGGAGCGACTAGGAGCTGCCCCGAATGGCAGAGCCACCCCGGCGGGTGGCTTTAAATTCCATCCGGAATCCGTCCGGGAGTTCCGGGTGATTCAGGCGTACCTGACGGAGGCCTCCCGGGAGACCACAATTTCGTGGAATTGTTGGTCGCTCCCGGAGGACATCCCCTCCAAGGTCGCAATCCGAGGACTCCCGGGCAATACTGACCCCGCTATTATAACCGAGGCTCTGAAAGAGCTCGGTTTCCCGGCGCGGTACACCAGAGTGGTCCTGGCTAAAAGAGGTCGGCCCTCCAGCGTATTTTACGTTGAGTTGGACCACCTCTCCAGGGAGGACCTCGCCCGGATTTACAGTGTAGAGGAGCTCCTCTACCTGCCGGGGGTGGTGGTCGAGGCTTGGAGGCCTAAGAAGGGACCTGCGCAGTGTCACCGCTGCCAGGCCTTCGGGCACTCCAGCACCAACTGCCACCGTGCGGTCCGCTGCGTGCGATGTGCTGGTGAGCACATCGTGGCGGACTGCCCGAGGCCTCGGGATGCCGCACCGACCTGTGCCAATTGTGGCAAAGGCCACGCCGCAAACGACCGGCGATGTCCGGTCTTTGTGCGGAGGGCACGGGCCACCGGTGCGGTTATCCCACCACGGATACCGGAGCCGCCGCGCTCCAGGGACCCCCGCCTGAGGCAACAGCCTCAAGCACAGCCGCCACAGCGGCCACAGCCCACTCCCCGGACTATTCCGGGCACATCCGCCCCCGGGCATCAGCCCGAAACCGCTCAAAAGAGGTGGAAGGGCAAGGGGAAAGGAAAAATTTCCCGACCCGCCCCTCCACCCCCGACCCAGACTCCTACGGTCCCTGCCAACCCACAGGCGACCTCGCTCATGGCGGAAGCGAACGCTCCCCGTGAGCAAAGGCCGCCAAGACCCAGACCCCGCGAGAGGGTGACGGCCGTTGCTACTTCGGCGACGCTTCCTCTGACTTCCTCGGCACCCACCACCCAGGTGGCGGCGCCGTCGGGGAAGAAAAAGAGGAAGAAGAAAAAAAAAAAAGAAGTCGAAGAGCAGCCAACCTGCGGCGGTGGGTACGCGAGCTGCGCAGGAGCAGCCCGTGGCCGCTACATCGGTCCCAATGCCTCCTCGGCCACCATGTGCCGGAGAGAGGCCTGTGTTGGAGGCTGTAGCCCCTCCACAGTCACTCCAACACGAACCCATGGAGGTAGGGTCAGTGCAGACTTCGACGGGGGCTCCGTCAGCTGCCACCCCACCCCTCCGCACGACGGTCCAGCCTCGAGCCCACCCACGGCCTCAGCAGCGCGACGGAGGGATAGCCCCAGGGCATCCTTTCTCCGCCGCAATGCTGCTGGAGCTGTGGGAGAGAGTGTCGGAGGCGATCCGCGAGTTTATTCGCGCGATCGCTTCCCTCATAGCCCCCCTCGGGGGACTAATATCGGGATTCGGCCCATTCGTCCCGCAGCATGGATAGGGAGGAGCTGCGGGCCATATATTGGAATCCCGGGGGGGTCTTACCTCACAGGCTGGACCTCATCCGTTTAGCCCAGGAGTACAAACCGCATGTTTTGCTCCTGGGTGAAACCAAACTTAGACCGACTACGAGGTTTGTAGTGCCTAACTACATCGTGTACCGAAGGGACGAACTGACCCCTGATGGGATCCCGTTCAGGGGAACGGCGGCTCTCGTCAGGAGGGATGTCGTGCACGATGAGCTAGAGCTACTGAGCTTCACCGACACCAGAACGGTGGGGGTGAGAGTGCAGGTATCGGGGTTCGAACTGCGGATTTATGCCGCGTATCGTCCCCCGGACTACTACCTCGAGCCGGCAGACATTAGACGGGTCCTGGACTATGACCGTCAACCGACATTGATTCTGGGAGACCTCAACGCAAAACATACTGCGTGGGGCTCTCGGACTATATCGATGGCGGGGAGGCGGTTGATCGATGATGCCGAAAGGGGGGGCTACTGTGTGGTCGGCCCCAATGAACCAACGCACATCCCGTGCACGGCGAGTCATCGCCCAGACGTACTGGATGTGTGCGTTCACAAGGGGTTACGGTGCCCGATTAACATCGAGGTGCTGTACGACATGGGTACCGCTCACTTGCCGATCTTGGTCACGGCGAGTTTGGGGATCACCCGTGCCGCGGCCCCCCCCTTGAGGCCCAGGGTCGACTGGGAGGCTTTCCAGTCTTCGCTAGTCGACCAATCACCGTTCCAGGATCTGTCTACCCCTGATGACGTCGATGACGCGGCCGTCCGCCTCACTGATTTCATCAGGGGAGCCATAGACCAAGCGACGACTATGGTGCCCAGCAGCGGGCCCAGATGCAAACTCCCGGCGTCGATTGAGGCGTTGATACGTCGCAAACGGCGTCTGCGGAAGCTCTGGGCGACCACCAGGTGTCCCAGGGTGAAGCGCGAGCTTAATGCGTTGGAGGAAGGGGTGAAGACGAAGGTCCGTGCCTTCCGGGGCGAATCCTGGGAGGAGCACGTGAGGGAGGCTGGTGATGACCGCACCATGACCTCGCTTCACAGGATCTGTCGTCGCCTCTCCTCCAAACCTAGCCCTGTTTATCCACTTGTGGATGATCAGGGCCTAAGGTGCTTTACGCCGCAGGCTCGCGCCGAAGTCCTGGCTGGCTCGCTGGAAAGGCAGTTCACTCCGAACGCCTCGGTCCCGGAGATGGCTCACTTCCACCGTGTCTTGGAAGAGGGGGTTACCGAATCCCTAGACCCTCGTCTCCCGATGCCAGCGCTTGAGGAGGATCAACTGATCACACCTCGTGAGGTGTATCAGACGATCAAGACCCTCAAGCGCCGTAAGGCTCCCGGGGACGATGGTATCCCTCCCATGGCACTACTATCTATCCCTTCCAACGTTCTGGCAAACTTGTCAGAACTCTTCAATTCCATTCTCCGCACGGGTCACTACCCACGGACCTGGAAAGTGGGTAAGATCATCGTCTTGCCCAAGCCCGGCAAAGATAGGCGTCAAGCTTCCAGCTACAGGCCCATCACCCTGCTCTCGCACGTCGGCAAGTTGTTTGAGCGGTTGCTCCTGAGGAGGATATCTCCGCATATCCACCTCAGACCGGAGCAGTTCGGTTTCAGAGCAGACCACTCGACGACTCTACAGCTAGTCCGTGTATTGCATCACCTTGCGGACCAACGTAACTCCGACCGGTACACGGTCGCAGTCTTTCTCGACATCGAGAAGGCCTTCGACCGGGTATGGCACGGGGGGTTGGTCAGCAAGTTGCAATCCACCGGCCTACCTCATGCCTACTGGCGACTGCTGGGGTCTTGGCTGGAGGGGAGATCCTTCTTTGTCGCGGTCGAGGGGTGCAAGTCGTCTGTGCGCCCCATAACGGCCGGGGTACCACAGGGTAGTGTCTTGTCCCCGATCCTATACGCCCTCTATACCAACGACATTCCCACCCTGGAGGGGCATCTCCGTTGGTGGGAGGAGGATGTGAAACTGGCCCTCTTCGCAGACGACTCGGCCTATTTTGCATCCTCCAGAAGTGTTAAACTTGCCATCTCCAGGATGCAGAGGCTCCTGGATGTTCTGCCTCCATGGTTGGACCGGTGGAGAGTCTCGGTCAACGCGGGTAAGACCCAGGCCCTACTCTGCGGTCCGACCCGCATCAGAGTCGTCCCCCGTCTCAGTCTTCGTGGTGTGGATGTTGAGTTTGGACCCACTGTTCGGTATCTCGGGTGCGAGATAGACCGCTCGCTTCGCGCGAAGCCCCAGGTTGATCACGCGATTGGCCTGGCTCGCGCGGCGCGGTTTGTCTTGCGACCGATTCTCGCGTCCGCGTTGCCGATCAGGACTAAGCTCACTATCTACAAGACTTATATCCGTCCACGTATTACGTACGCTGCTGAGGCTTGGTATCACCTCGCACCGCCGTCCCAGCGGAAAAGGTTGCAGGCCCAGCAGAATCTCTCCCTCCGAGTCATCGTCGGAGCAGGCCGTTACGTGCGTAACGACGTAATAGCCCGGGACCTTGAGGTGGAGTCGCTCGAGGAGTTCATCGTCCGGCTCGCCCGTAACATGTACGAGCGGGCCGACCGAGGACCCCACGAGCATCTCCGCAATATAGCTCCCTTGCACGCCAGGCCGCCTGAAGGTGCGGCGTTGCCAAGGGAGCTGCTGGGTCCCCCGAGATTCCTCGGAGTAAACTACCCTACGGCGTAACAACGTTGTAGGATATAGGCGATCCCCTCTACGTGACTGAGACATTGTGTCGTCCGTCCCGCATGTTTGTCTGTCCTAGGATGGAGCCCACGGGGGCTACCATCACCCTCCCGATGGGAGGTGCGACCCCGCTCCCCGTTAGGGAGCTGTTCCCCCTTCAGGGGACCCCCCACGCTTTAGTGGGGGCTTGTTTTTGTTTTTATTTTTATTTTTATTTGTAAGCCCCCTTATGGGGCTTGTATACCCCCCTCAGGGGTTTGGGTCGCCCAGACTAGGTCTGGGGACCTCTTATAGAGGTCTGGGGTCGCGGAACGGAGCCACGGACTTGTCCGGGACTCCGCCCCGCGTCTTCGGGTCCCACTCCCCTTTAGGGAGTTACATCTCAATTTAAAGATGTATGTCACTCCGCCTAACGGTGGAGTGACTAAAATTAAAACCCCCTTTTTTCTCCCCTTATGGGAGCAATCAGTCCCCCTTATGGGGATGGGACCTCCAATCGGAGGGCCCCTTTGAGCTGCAGACTATGGTCTGTGGTCCCGTTCCCCCTTAGGGAACGGCCGACCTTAACGCGGGCCTCTCCCTTCCCACGTTTTCGTGGTGTTGTCGTGGGAGGGAGGGGCCCGCGGGGGCTGGGCGGGGCCTCAAAACCCTTTACACATTTTTAAATTTTTAAATTCTTAATTCTATTTTCATACTTTCATTTTTCCTTTTGCCTTTTCTTTTTGTATATTTTGTTTTGTTTTGTTTTGTTTAATTTTAATTTTGAATATTTTTCTAATTGATTTGTTTTGTTATGTTTTCAAATTTTACTTTCATTATTTTACATTTTTGGTTTGTATAGTTTTTGTTTTTTTTTTTATTTTTGTTTTAGCTCATAAGTTTTTATTTCTGTAATAAAATAAATAAAGGGTTTCTCCCACCCCCACAAAAGGGAAAAAAAAAATAGTAGGGCCCGATTGACTTTAAATCATCAATTATAACGTTTTTCTTCGTTTCTTCGTTGCTGTGGCCTTCCGATTCAAGACTGCCCAGAATGGGCGAAGACTGGACCGGGGCTGGCGGCAATCACAAGATAGCCAAACCAATAAAGATTACCAGACCATGGGAACACCCCAGAAAGGGGAACACCACAATGCCACACCTACACCTACACCTCCGCCCAGAGTGGCGGAGAGAAAGAGCCCGGGTAGCGGGGTTACCCCAAGACCCGTCCGTGTCCCCCTGTCGGGGGACACGAAGACCCCCATGGCTGGCTCGCTCTCAAACGGAACAGACATACGGAACGAACTCAAGCATCAATCTGGAACCGCCATAATAATAGTGTATTTATGGACGAATAAATCAAGATTTATAATCATCCGGATTTTTATTGGAGCCAAGCCGTGAAGTACAAGGGCACTTGAACTGCTTGCCACAGTCGAAATTCTGCAATCCAACGACTCGGGAAGGAACGCTGTCGTCGTCCCGAACAATATGCGAGTGGTTGTTATCTTTAAATTCTTAGAATTAGGTAATGAGAAGATGGGATAGTTGCAAGCCATAATATTATAAGTATTTACAGGTAGTTAGGTACCTAATATGTATCAGCTATAGCGCTTATCGCCTATTTTATACCTATGTGTATGTGGTTATCTACAGTGGACTTATGGCCAAAGGGAGATCTCCGACCGGGCGAGGTAGTGTATGCCCGTTCAGGCCGAAGCCCACTGTAGTAGATTTCAGATGTCGTATATATGCGAAGATTCTTGCAAATGTCGTAACCGCGAGTCAGAACCGCGCGCTATTATTGGTCGCCACAATGTACTTACTTGTATAATATATCTACCTTCTTAATATGTGAAAAGTATATTCATTTACCGAGACTGAGACGAGGCCTATCTGCAACATAAGATAGTTAATGCATCTCAAAATTGGTTAACGAACTTCAAACGTTTGAGATAGTTTCCGTTTAAATGTTTAGATAGCGTAGGACTTCCAAGTTTGATTGGCTAGCGCTTGACTAAACTTAAAGATAGGTAAATAGATATTGAGATTTAGATAGATAAACGGCTTTTGATTAAGAGCAAGTCTGTCGATAAACTAGCTGATCAAGTTAAAATCACTTAGAATAGGCTTGAGAAGGGTCCTTAAAGTTAAGTCGAAGGTAGCGACCCCTCAGTGTCCCCTGACATTGCAGAGGTTCATGAGCGACCACCGCGGTAACCACTTACTATCAGGTGGGCCGTTGGCTCGTCTGCCTACATGGCAATAAAAAAAAATAGGTAATTTATTTAATCAATTTCTGACATCGGCTGCATCTTGACTATGCTTTAAGTTCAAATAACACTTGAAACACGGTATTTTAATTGGTTTGACTTCTTACCAACCACCACATCGTACGAAGGTAAAAACATTTCATAATTATTAAATTCTGTTCAAAAAAGGGATAAAATGTTTGTTTTCTTATTTTTACCCTATCCATTAACCCCAAGGGTGAGCGGTGAAGGGTAAAATTTGATTCAGAATATACCTACTAGTGGAAAACAAAAGAAGTTTCGTTGATGTATTTTGTTTCGAAGACATTATACCTACTTAGACGGGTTGTTTATAGTTTTATTAAGTCTCAAAAAAGTTTTATTCTAGCATATTTTTATCCTGTTCCATTATTTCAGAATGATTAATCACCGTTTTTCAATTAGGTACTTTTCTTTATTTTAGTACCTACCGAAATAACACCACAACTCTTGAGAAAACTTCTTTGTTTATTCGATTTCCAAAGATTTCTTTTTTCTTCGCATTTTAATGAGATTTAATAGGCACCTAAAGAAGAAAAAGAACGCGAGGCACTGAATGTTGGGCTGAAGACACAAATAAGACGTTTGAAATGCGTACAAGAGGGAAACCTTGAAAACGTCAGATTATCGGTATCTACTGGCCCGAAAAAATCTCAAACCAGAGCCTGTGGGATAGATGCAGGGAATATCCGATCGAACACCAGATCAGACGTCATAAATGGACATGGATTGGCCACACGCTTAGAAGATTCGCTAGTCACATACCAAAGACCCTGGACTGGACACCTCAGGGTTCCAGAAAGCGTGTCCGCCCAAGACAATCGTGGCGGCGCTCTGTCGCGGTCGATCTTAAAACGATCGGGTTGTCATGGCCGGAACTAAAGAACGTAGCTCAAAACAGGTCAAAATGGAGAAACAATGTGGAGGCCCTCTGTCCCACCTTAGGGACATAGAAAATGAAGAGATAGAATAGGTAAAGCCTACCTAGTCGGGGGCGGTGCGACGGGAAAGAGTGCCGAGCGCGTAACGCGTCGCGCCGTCCCTCAAACCCCCGTGCTGGGTTCTGGCCTCAGCCGGAGTTCGGACGCTGAGTGTGAGCGGTTGGAGGTTTTAGTGCGATTCAACCCCCACATCCGGTGATTTCCTCCAACTGAAAAAAAAAGCGTACCTAGTCGTTGACTACGGTATGGATGTACAACAAACGGTCAACACCGTAACTGATTTAAATGTAATTTTAGAGAGGTTACAGCAATTCTGAACCGAAAAAAATCAAAAAGCTAGAGCTATTATAGCATATATATAGAACTAAAACAAAAATCGCGTACAGTAGCGCCATCTATCTACCTACGATACAGATTAAATGAATGGTTGTGTCAAAACATTTCTTTCAAAATGTTCTAGTTGGTACCTGCCTTCGCTGTATTGGATTATGAAACGAAACTGAAGATGGCAGCAGTAGGATTGAATCGAATAAATTTAATCGCAATTAGTAGTACCTACCTAAGTATGAAGGAAAGCTTTGTTCAACATGCACTAAAAATAACTTTTTATACGATAAACAGGTTATAAAAGTCGCTTCTAGGAATCTTAGACTATTAAATTAATAGTTATTATATCTATATGAAAAAGCAATATTGTATTAAGAAAAATTAAAATGACTTGAACTTCTATTTTTCAAGAATAGTACAATAAGTAGGTCTACTGTTGTATATCAAACTTGTAAGAGGTGTTAAAGGCATCTGCTTTCCAACAAAAAAAGGAACATTAAACGGGAAATTAACGCAAACAGACAGCAAATCGTGAAAACTTGTCCATTAAACCTACATTTTCGATATTGATAACAATGAAATGGTAGGTCACGGTAATGGTAGGTTTTATATTATGGAAAATGGAACAAGAATCATCCGAACTAAAGTTTTTCTTTAGGGAAGTCGATAAAAAGGGAAATAACAGAAGTGATAAAAAATAAAACAACAATTTACATTTATTTATTTTATTAAAATTAAATATAAAACAAAATTAAACCTTAACCACTAGCCCTTACAGGACAAAGTGATATACATAATTACATGACATTCTAAACGTAGACGAAGTCAAAAATCCACTTATACTCAAAATTTATAAAGCTTCTAATCTCACAACCGGAATCAAATGAATCATGGATGAAAAAAAATCAAATTCAGATAATTCAAAATGCTTCCGAATGTTTTCTATAAAGATGGAGCATTACTATTACATTTTAGGGCTATAAAATGATAATGAATAAGTTGTTTTATTTGTTTTATTAGTACAAAATCAGTACCTACGTGTTGTACTACCACTATTTCTTATTGAGACAGGAACATAATAATTAAACTAATTAATAAAAAATACTATCGTAAATCGATTTTACATTTACAATTTTATATCAAATTTTAAAAAGATACAGTAGTAGGTACAAATTTTTCAATCTTAAAAAATACAATTCTTGTGTAATCCCGTCATTGAAAAAGTCTAATAAGTCAACTGGCCAACAATTTAAGAAGTAGATATTTATTTACCTACACATAATATTTAATTCCAAATTTAACTACCAAATACTTGATATTATTATATTTATTTTCATATAATTTCTAAACAGGTTGAAATGTAAATATTAATTATAATATGATATTTACTTTCTGGAGTAATGGAATCATATATTTAATGACACAATAATGCTTGAATAAATTAAAAAAAATCTAATGTACTATCATGTAACTTACAACGTATTAACCTAAAATAATAATGAATCGATCATTTTAATTAAACTATAAATATAATTTAAAAAGTAGAAAATAATTACAAAGACAGTAGGATGATATAAAACAGCATTTTAAGTATTCCATTTTTAATCAAAATCACAAGAGGAAAGTATTAAGTTTGTTAAATTATTTTAACATTATATTGTACTTTAATTGTTTTTTATAATATTAATCTTAATTGTAAAGTTTTCTAACTGGGAGATGAAGCAACATTAAGTGTATTTAAAGTAATGTGTAACTGAAAATAAATTTGCATTTATCACTATTGGGGATTTATTTGACTATTTTTAGGTAAAAATAGTTCAATATATCCAGAAGATAAATTTACACATCAATATTCTGTTTGAGTCAGTCATTTACACTGTCAGATTTATTTGTTATCGTTCACTGCATAACAATTGCATGCAACAAATAGTATAATTTAATAAAAATCATGAATTTGGTAAAATAGTCAAGCCTTATTTCATTTATTTATAATCATAATAAATTAAAAAGGCATAAAAACAGTGAATCACCACTTAATTGGTTATTCTTCAGTACTGTAATTTATTACAATTGAATTCAATCACCAATACTTAATGACCAGTCTTAAGTTTCTTAAGTTCGTATTAAATAATTTAGAAAATACGTTTCAATAGATGTACAAGGAATGCGAAAATAAAAAAGATTGCACAAGTTATCACGACAAATAATAAATATTTTAATAGCTACACTTACGAAAAAATAAAATTAGTGAATCTTGAATACAGTTTACAAAGACTACAAGTTTAATATGCTAAATGTAATATTTGTTCTTATTTCTGAACAGTTTTAAAACAGATCTGCTAATTTACCTGAAAATTATTTGAAAATATTGTTCAATATATTATTTTGCTTGGAGGCGCTGCGGTGTTGGAACTCATTGCTTGTTCCAGCGTATCCAAACGTCGATACGCGTGACCTCTACTGTTCCTTCTTCTGCCTTGACGACCTTCCACAATCAAACCAAGAACCTGCAAAATTTCAAATAAACAGACATTTTTCAAAGAGAAATTAAAGTAAGTATCCTTACATGATCGAGAACGAGAAGACTTCAATTTACGAGATTTTGTAGGTCCTTCAATAATGGCAATACGAATATGTTCAGTTCAGATCCATGAGAATAGTAATTTCAAAATTTTGTATGATCATTCAACATAACAACAATATTGGCACATAGTAGATAATACTTAGACTTATACTATGAGATCTGCAACTCAAGTGAAACAGTTAAGTTGGAACAAATGATGGGACATTGTTGCTTGATACTCATGTATTTTCCAATAATAATGTACTCAACGATGAACAACTTACCAGTTTACCAACTTTGTTCTTGTTGTAATACAACACATAAATTAATACGACCATAATTACAGCTGTGAGGAAAAATGTGAAAAAATGATCTTCTTCGGGATCTTCAATGGCACTAGCGTAGAATTCTGAAATTAAGAACATAAAATGAGATTTTTTTTATAAGTGTATGATAACATTTGATTTTGTGTTATTTTATTTAAGAAATTGTGACTACTTGTGTATGGGTAATTTGATAAAGTAAGGTAAATTGGCTATCAAACATTACAACTTTGGTTATGCAATCTATAGCAGGTACAACAGTTGAAAAAATTATGTAAGGTGTCATTAAACCAATACTCCATTCAATTTTGTTAGTAAATAAATGCAATGTACCATCATTACTGTATTTTTAAGTGTTATTTTTTGCAGTTTGTTAATATTGTTACATTTTCTTTTTTCTAGAGTTTTTACCAATTTAAAATGCTTAAACAAAGACAATAGCCCTTAATGGCAGATGGAGAAAAGAATTTGCGGGTAGACTCCAAATTCTATACTATAGTTTTATTCAATAAATCTCACCACATCTTTGAAAACCGTTCATTTGAAGAAGGGCATGTAATATAACAATTTTTTTAATCTTAAATTCTAAGGTACATTATTACTTTTCTATGAAATTGTAAGATCTTTCTTTATTTTGACCATTTCTAACTTCTATTTATAGTCAAAACAAAGTTCACCTTTACAAAAATAACAAAAATTCATCCTTACTCACTTACGTATTTTATGATTACACTAAAGCACCCGTATAACGTAAATATTTTTTACACAGTGTAAATGAACATTAAACACCTGTTCATACAATAACGTAATTTAGAATACATGCTCAATTTAATGTTCGTATGATAATGAAGGTCGCTGACATTAAAATGTGTGGTGTTTTTGGAATTATAAACCGAATGTTACTATTTTTTAAATAGTGGTCAAGAACTTTACAATTCTTAGAACTAAGAAAATAATTTCATTTTTATCATTTTATTGTATTATATAACTGTAGGTTAATCATCTATCACGCAATTTTTGCTTGATTTCTTGTATTATAATAAATAAGCATAGATAAGCTCATGTTGTTATTTTGCATCTTTTTTAAATTTCTACCAGTATCATGTTACAAATAGGTTTCTGATTGTCTTATATACATGGTGGAATTTTTAAACCCCCCTCCAAAAGAAGTTGTCGAAATAATAATTTTAGGGAATTTTGCTGAAAGGAAACATTCCTTTATTTTTGAAAAGAAACATACCTAACTACATTTATTTATATTTAAAAAATTCTTGGTTTACCCGGGAATCGAACCTGGTACAATTCGAAAAAATCACACCCTGTATTATTATTGCACCAATCGATAGAGTGACATATAAGCCTTAAATCTCTCAAAGAAACATGATAGATTAAATTAAAGTAAAACTACGAAAATCATGTTTTGGTCCTTCAATTTTATCAAACGAGAAATAATTGACAAACAATCATTGATGACACACAATCATTGATGACACACTAAACCTTATCAGAAATAACTCAAGAATTAGTCGTCAGATATTCATCAAATTTAAACAAGATATCAGCACACATGTTACCTTTCAGATAAAAAAATAATTTTCAAAATTGGTTCAACCAGGAAAAGTAATGGTCTTAAAATGTTAAGCTTTGGTAATATTTTTATTAGTCACGTGGTTAAGTGTAAAATCATTATTTCAAGTACTTTCCCTGGAGGGGGCGTTTAAAAATTGCACCTTTTATATCACACAGATGGATTATGGTAGAACATATTTTATTTTAGAATTTTTAAGAGTGATTAAATTACCTCTATGTGAATTTTTATCCAAAGATGGCATAGCTGGTTCCAGTTTGCCATCGTTTTTCATTTCATCAAATTCTTCATTTTCTTCTTTGGACACTGTAAAATGTAGAAAGGTTTGATAAAATTACAATGATTTAAAGTATTTTTAACTACTTTTGTATTAATTACAAGAAAATCTTTCCTTAAAAACAAAAAACACAGTTTTTCCTTTTAACCTTTTTGTACTGGTTCATTAGCATTCTGCACAACTGGTACCACTTTTACTTTATTTTTAGAGTCATCATGATTTTCCTTTTGTTTGTTGTCATCATCGAACTTGGGGTCATCTGCGTTGTCATTATCAATAGCATCAAGATCATTTTTGAGACCTTCAGAATCTGAAGATAAAGATTGAAAGAACTTAGGAATTTAAAACATAATTCATACTAAGATAATTTAATTACAACAGACTTGACTACTGATTGTAATAATTAACACATACAACATCTTGCTTACTTTCTGATTTATGAAAATATTTTGGTAACTTTTTTATTCTTAAATAGCTTTTGCCCGTGACTTCGTTCACATGGACTTCAGGTTCGTCCTGTATAGCCTATGTGTTATTCTGATGTATAAGCTATATTGTGGTAAAGTTTCATTCAAATCCATTAAGTAGTTTTTACGTGAAAGAGTAACAAACATCCATACATACAAACTTTCGCCTTTATAATAGATGTTGGATTAGATTTTTTCTAATGTGTTAATGTGTTTGTTGTAAAATTTTGTTGATTGTGCGAGTGTGAGTGTGTGTACAATAAAAGTTAAATGTGTTATAGTACAAACAATTGATAACAGAAACATTTCCCTTATTTAAATCAGATAAAATTTAACATAAGTTGTATTTTAAATATTTGTTTTTTTTATCTCTATAATTATCATTTCATTCATTTAAGGTTTGTTAAAATAATACTTTTGTATGATCAGCACAGCAAGTAAAATTGTTATACATAGTAGAAAATTCTGAAATTAAAGGTCTAAAAAAAATATTGATATAAAATAAACAAACCATCATTTCCTGGATAATCATCTAAGTCATCTGGCATGTTACCATTTGGTTCTTCCACCAAACCATTTGGTTTAGGTTCCTCATGTTTTTCAATTTTTTCAATAACCGGCACGATTGGGGCATTATTAGGTATTTGTGGATGTACATCTGGTTTCTGTTCCACTTTTGAAATCATTGGTTTTTCAATCTTCGGTTCAATATTCTCATTGCCAACAGATGGAATTTCACCTTTAATTGGATTTTGATCTGTCTGACTTATCTGACCTGGCTGTTCATTGCTTATTTGAGGTTTGTTAGGCGGTGGTGAGTTTTGACTAGGATTTATCTGACTGCTCACAGAACTGGATGCTACTACTGGTGCCTGATTCACAACTGGACTGGCATTAATATCAAGTGACTCCTTGTTTTGCTGAGGATCCACTTTAGTGCCTGCATTAACAGCAATTTCATTGGCAACTATGTGTGGCTGATTTTTCAGAAATTCATCACCCCATTTGTAAAATTTACAGAAAAAGTTAGCATTCAAACTGAGTTCATCAACCGAACAAACCAGAGGACATTTGACATGCATGAACTGATTAGTGTAATAACTGTAATCAGTTATATTTGATAAAACCCAGTTCTTGGACTCTGAACAAACTGTTTCTAGTGCTTGTTCTTTATTGATTTCAGATGTGTACTCTTCTTTAAAGGTAATTTGCGACGAATTGGCAGCTAAACATAAACGATTGGCAATATCATAGAAGAGCAAGCATTTTAATTCTTTATGTGGGTCCTGAGGACACCCTTCTATTGCCGATTTAATATTTGTAATTAAAAATGGATTATGACATGATTCTGCAAGATCTTTTAATAATGACGAAACTGGTTTTGGTCCAGGCACAGGACCTCCTAAACTGCGGTAACAAGAATTTATCAATAGGAGCGTGAGTACGTAGCGAATCATTTTGTTATAATCACTTTAACTTTATTAGGTCAACTATATATATTTATGAACGCAATTACTTTCAGGAACACGATTATTTATTGCACTTAGCACTTAAGAAAAAATGTTTCAACAAATTTAATATAGAAATAATTATTCGGCTCTACAGAGAAGACAAGCTGCGACAGTCAAATGTCAATGAGCGGACTGACAGCTGACAGGTGACAGGCAGGCTTTTGACAGAAAATTTGACTATCAAAGTCAAACAAATGGATTAAAAATTGTGTATACTCCTCACTTGACATTGGCGAATCATCCCCGGGGATGAGTCCGTAATCAAAAGAAGAAGAAGAAGAAGGATTTAAAATTTTACGATTGGATGAATGGCCAATAGGACCGTGTGCACAAAATTTATGTTGCGCTTTTTAGGGCAGACAATTTTAACCCTTAATCAAATATTGGGAAATTATTTCCCACTTGACGCTACCGTAAAATTTTTGTTTTATTTTTTTAATGGTGACTCTAATCAGTACCAACGTAGGAACAAAATAATCCTACAGATATTTTAAATCTAATATAATGGACAAATTTTGTACGAAGCCGCGAATTGTCATTGTATGTCAATGTCAAAAACACACTGATATATTTTGTAAAAAAACCGGGTCGGATGCGAGTTTTGAAAGTTTTTCAAGAAAAAAAAATCTGATAAGTGCTTATACACAATATTTTTGTAAACTAGACATGTTTTCTGAATGCCTTTTTCGGTTTTTGGCTTCGTAGCATTGATATTTCTTGGAGTTTCTTAGGTTTAATAAAGTGGGAAATAATTTCCCATTGTTTGTTCCTGCATTGAAAAAATACCAGTTTCTATATATACAAAAAATAATTTGTCTGTTGCACTAAGTCTTACATAACTAATACAAAGTTGTCAGCGAGTAAGTCGGCTAAGGAGCATTCTTAAGATTGATCATTTGATTTTTATAACCGTCACTAACAATTTTTAGGAACTTTTGTATCTATTTGTGCTGCTGAAAAAAAACAAGCAAAGTAAGAGCAACTAACATGTATAGAATTTGTAATCAAAATGTATCAAAAGTTGAAAGCTCTTCCGGATAATGGGAAATAATTTCCCACTTAATTATATTTTGCTTTGTCATACCGGATAATGGGAAATAGTTTCCCACCGCAAAACCCCCATTTCCCCTCTTTTTATAGAAAAGGGGGTCTTTTTTTCGGAATCTCCATAACCCACTTACCTATAAACTGTGACCAATTTTCAATTTCCTCAAAAAAAAAAATTTATTTGATTAAGGGTTAAGGTTGTAGAAGTACTGCTTAATTAATATTATAATGAATGAATGTAATACAGCTTTTTTAATAAGTAAATTCATCACGGTCGTGCGGATTTATGCCTTGCTTAATAAATTATTATTCGATTCTTTCTATATTGTGTTTATGTCTGAGGACAGTGCTTCTAATAAACCAGCTGCGTCTCGCGGATCGCGCGATCGCGTTCTAAGAATTCTTCATTTGATATAATTAAGTGGAAATTAGACCTTCTTTAATTAAATTTCTAATTCCTGTCACACCATTCTTAAGAAAATTCGAAGTGTAAGAACCTCATTAATAACACTAACTACTCACAGAAAAAACACTCAATTGCATAATCATTAAAAGAAATACAAATAATTATTGTCATTACTTAGATGTAGGTATATGGTTCAAATCTTTATTGCACTACGTAATATTTATGTTTGTTATAATAGTAATAATTATACTGTCCAATTAGGAACCCTGCCTATCGAATACAAAACCGTAAATAAAATTATCTAATGTCAAAATTAATTATATTTTAACAAAGTTAGAACTACTTAGGTAAAACACCGCACTGTCCTTGCAAATCGCAACAGCGCGTTTTATTTTCCTCGTTCTCAACCGTAAATGGTTATTGACTTCATGACGATAGCTCATGAACGATTTTCGTAGTAATATATCGCTGTGGATACCTACAATATCCGATGCTATTGCACTGAATAATCTTCCGCATTTGATACTAAAGGCTTGCGAAAGTTGTAAAACATTAACGGGCGAGAGACCCAAGACCCATTTTCATACTTCAGTGTTTTCAATGTTTATTGTTTACGTTGTTCAGCGCTTGGTTATGTACTGCAATAACTCATTTTATTTCTCAACTAGAATAATAATTTTCAATAGTAAAGTTATACTGTTCTGTACCTGTTACTGCGTTTTGTGACTTTCAGGGGCCAAGGTTAAAATTATTACAAAACATTAAAATATTAAATTTTAATTTGCAGGTCGGACGAGTCCTTGTGATAAGTGATACAATCAAGAGTCAGGACTAAACGGAGAATAACATGCTTCTTCAGTCCTTGTTCGACTTGTGGGAGGTAGTTCGACAATACTCTACTACCCAATACACTCTTTTCGTGACTTTCTTTTATGTTCATGTGATCTTCATAGTGGCCGCTTTCGTTAAGTGCAACATTGGCCGAAAATAGTTATCGTCACGACCTTCTAGACCAAAGCGTGGCCAACTAGATTTATATAGAAAAAGAAGCCGATTTGACGGTATAATGAAGGAAAAACGTGATCTTGTCTGATCGTACCGAAGTCTAAATTTAGTAAAATATAAAAATAATCATAATAAGTTATTCGATTGTGCCACCGTCTCTATCATCCAGAGAGACTGCAGATGAAGACAGCAATACTATTTCCTAAGGTAAGTGAAGTATCCTACCTAACATTAGTGGGCGAGGAGCGAACTAATAAAAACTAATAAAAAAAAAATTACCCACCTACTAGTTCATTAGGAAATCAGAATTCAGAGAAGTGAAGTTTGATAGATGTAGATAATTATAGTAAATTGAAAGGTATCTTATATATAAAAATGAATTGCTGTTCGTTAGTCTCGCTAAAACTCGAGAACGACAACCGATTTGGCTTATTTTAATCTTGAAATATTCGCAGAAGTCCAGGGAAGGTTCAAACGATGAGAAAATTTCCTTATGTGACGCAGACGAAGTTGTGTGGGCCAGCTAGTCGTTAATAAATCGATATTCCCAGTTCTTTTCAGCATATGTACTTACCCAGTTCTTACACGTAAATTTCCTCACGGAACTTATAACCTTTAAAGTAGTGAGTGGTTGCTGTCGCCTCTGTAATATCGTAGGGAACCGCAGGGCCGTCCTGAAGAAGCAAAAATCTTTGCAAGCTTTAATAAAGTGAAATTACTGCAACACACAAGTTTAAGCTAAAGAAAGA
This sequence comes from Trilocha varians, assembly GCA_030269945.2. Lineage (NCBI taxonomy): Eukaryota > Metazoa > Arthropoda > Insecta > Lepidoptera > Bombycidae > Trilocha > Trilocha varians. The sequence goes on from AP028259.1 coordinate 6,459,221, forward strand.
AGTAGAGTTTCAGTACCTATGTCTGAACCACTTACGACTCTTAGGAGCTGATCTGGTCTCTTATCACGTTGCTTTTTAAATTTATGAAACGTTTATCAGCAATAGCCAGTATCGTATTATTAAAATGAACACAACTAAAGTATTACATTACACTTCATCCATAATTACATGTTTTTATGAGTAAAGTCGAGACAGTGTGAAGTGGCCGTTAAGACCTCGCAAGCTCAAGAGGCCAACACGGTCCTTGTCACGTTTAGTCCGTAGAAGGAACGAGTACTCGTTAGCATTGTGTTATTGCTTACTTAATTCTTACAACAGCCTCATTCTTAACGAGAATTGTAAGCGACGAGCAACTCGGAAAAACGTAGTTCTATGTTAATGTGTTTACCAGCTTTAGTCTATGTCCTGAGGAGTTGTGGTTTTTGCAATGCTCAAATAGAATAAATTGCCCAAGTATGTTTGAATTTTCTTAAGGTAGTTAAGTGGGTTAATTTTTTGTCACTTTTCTTTCTTGTAATTAGATCAAGACTATCTAAACGATTCAAAACGAAACTATGTATTCTGGTCTCAGGACTATTTTTAAGCTACTGTTACTTTCAGTGCTAAGGTTAAGACTGGTTTAAGTGGGCTAATTTACCATCTGTAAAGTAATAGTTGATATTTCGGTCAAAAAATTCAAGGCTATTTTGAATTAATTTGGTAAGAATAACAACCGAGATACAGTTAGCTCTTAATAATCACTCTGTCGAATTCTTAAAGGAAAATATCTTATTTGTCTAATGTGAGGATGATTTTGGCACACAATGCTTTCATATAATGTTATTAAGCTGATGATGAGAGGTTGTCATTATAAGGATGACAGAGATAAGCTTCTATATAAGCCGATTCACGAAATACCCATCATAAAGAGAAAAAAATTAATGTAATAAATGAGTTCGTTAAAAAAGTTACCTAAAAAATAACGTAGGTACTTAGATTATAAATAAAGTAAGGTAAAGTCACATCTAGCCACTCTGATATTTCAGAAATATTAATGTGCGCCTACATTTAAATTTTAATTAGTAAATGAGGGAAAGGATACCTACTTTTTAAGGAGCACCAAATGGACAAATTCCGCTTCAAGTTGGTTCCACTTGTTCCTTTTATAGCGACCCGTGTCTTCCGACCGAAATATTTTTGCATACAATTACTTCCCTCTTGATTCTAAAATTAAAGGATTTAAAACAAAATCCTTTCAAAATATACACAATTTGTAAAAACGTTGACTGAGATTTTATTTTAAAATTATACACTCGTAATTTGAGTGTATACTAAACCTAGCTTGTACCTACTTCAATTTGCGAGAACCCCGCAGGTTTATTTCGCGTAGGTATACCTATCACATAAATCTTTTAACTTATTTATTCATTTAAGAATCATTTGCAAGAGTACACTATTAATGCACACTATATAAATCAAAAGTTATGACAATATGTACCCTTCATTAAAAATGATTACAGCATGCATAAAACAATTAGTAGATACAATTTACTTATTATAGGTACAAGTTTACTTATTATACTTACTTAGTAATTGTCATTGTTTGGTCCAAATTTCACTTTCTCACCTTAAACTATTCTTGAGAAAATAGGGATTAGCTGTCAATCAAAAGACGGATACGAATATGAGCATAATGATATAGGTAATTGTTACGTATTTAATGTATTTATTAGTAATTGTACATTGTAATTCTATTTTATTCTAGTGTAAATGTAATGTCATTATGTAAACTGTCCCGTTCCCATGGAAACCGTTTATGGTAGGTACATAGCAGTGCGTCGTCATCATTTCTAATTCTATTGTGTCAATTATTGTGGTGGCAAATTGTAGGAGATCTGAAACTGTCGTCTTTTGTATATTCTTCAGATGATCCATTGGTGTAACCAATCTATTTCCTAGTGCACGTAACTTTACTATTATTGTTGCCGTATCCATTTCAAAATCAAACCTGTAGTCGCTTTCCTCTTCGAGATCTGCTTCATCCGTTTCACCGTCAATATCTGCTTGTATTTCTCGAAATTCTCGTACGTTGTGTGTAAGAAGGTCGATCAGTAAGTCGATTTCTGTTTTCGTCAAAGTGTCATCGTATGTTGTAACTGTTTGATCCAAGATTTTTCTTCTTGCTTCTCTTATTCGTTTCAGTTTTCCGATTTCTGTGTTCATTTTCATCCCATCCTCGTCGCCAGTGTTACGTATTTAATGTATTTATTAGTAATTGTACATTGTAATTCTATTTTATTCTAGTGTAAATGTAATGTCATTATGTAAACTGTCCCGTTCCCATGGAAACCGTTTATGGTAGGTACATAGCAGTAATAAAGAGAGAATAAAATAGGTAATAATAGTAGGTAATAATAGTTCCGTTTTTAGTGTTCCGTAGACCAAATTAAGATCCTTAAAGTTTCGCCATAGTCGTCCATCCGTATGAGCTTTTTCTCAAAAATTACAAACACTAGGATTTTTACGCAGAGAAAAAAATATGCGTCATTAAAAGTGAATCCAGTGAGCACTGGGATATCACTGTCAACTAGGCTTTTTAAGATGTCAGCTCAAAAATTTACGATATTGTAGTGCATTTTCTAGTAACTTTAGTTTTGAGTTAAACATTCATAAGGAACTAGTTAGACGTTTATTCCAATCAAAAACATATTAAACTGCTAAGTTTTTAATATTGGCTTCCGACAGCATTGCCTACGCTACGCAGGTAAAAACTAATTTCACAAAATTCAAGGCACGATATTATATTCCTTCATACTTAAAAATAAGTTATTGAAGTTATATTACAACTGAAATTTCCCTTAACCAAGGGAAAAATCCGAAACGAATATAACTTTTAATTTCCGACTTTGTTATTCATGAAACGTTTTCGAAGTTTTATATCAAAATGAAATACACTTAATTAATTTTGATGTCCAGTAGGTACTTGGTATAGATTTTATTCAAGATTTTTTATTTTTCCATTCAAATAAAATTATTTTCCGTTAAACAAGATATGCAAAGATTAATAAAAGCTGAAATTGAGTAATGACAGATTTGAATATGAAAAAATTTAAAGTTTACGTGAACAAACTAACTGAAGCCAGACTAAATCGGTCTCAGGCTGTTTAATCGCTTATGGACATCATAGATTAAGATTACCTTAATAATTTATTAGGTAGGTATAATGCCTTTAAGGCGTATTAAGTTAGCTAGGTATACGTATAGGGGCGGCGCGATGGTAAGGAAAGCATAGTGCGTAACGCGTCGCGCCGCTCCGCATAACCCCGTTCTGGGATCTAATCTCAGTGGTGTTCGGACGGGGTTAGAGGTTTTAGTGCGGTTCAACATATCCATTTTTCAACTAAAAAAAGTAACACAAGTAATTTCATTAGTATTTGGTACATTGTGATAACGACATCTAAGATACATCGGTAAGAATGCGAAACATGAAGCGTTATTGTGATATTTGTTAGCGCTTCACCTCTCGCCCGTTCAGGCGTCGCCTTTGTTATCATTGCGTGAATTACACAGGTAATGGGCCGCATTTACAGCGTACGTGCCTCGACATTCATTAAAACGGCTAATTAAACCGGCAGTCGAGATTCCGACGACGAATCCCCTTTCGAGACGGCGCTGTCTCCTACATATTTCTTCGGAGAAAATTTTAAGTGGAGCTCTGTCGGCATCCGTTGTCTGCAGTTTAAAAAGATCTTGGGTATATTAGTCGCGTAAATTGTGTAAACGGGTTCGTTTATTTTTGTTCTTAGTTTGAAACACGTGTGAACGTTACATACGTTGAAAGTAATAGGTGCAAAGTAGGACTTTAAACTTAGTCTTCGGGCGTCGTACCTACTCATATACGATACCTTATACCTACATTCTCGTTTAAACCCTTTCTTACTTTAGGTACTTACCATTTAATTACAGATTAAATCGAAATCGTAAATGAACTCCTCATAACCACATAAATCGTTATTTGATATTTCAGTTAGTTTTATAATATTAAATCAATGTATAATCTATGCATTCAGACGGTTTGTAATTGCCCATCACTGGATTCTATTGGATGGATAGTGCGCGCTTTACTTAGTGTCGATCAAATACACCTAATAGTCGTTCACAAATTGAGTATTCAATTTATTATTCGAATTGAAATGCCATTTTCATAACAACGATAATTTTAAATTGATGCCATTTTTATAATCAAATTAATATGTAATTATATGAATATGAAGAACACTTTTATTGAATGACTGAATAGTTGATTGTTTTGTGATTTTAGTAAAGTATCATAAGTATTTTAGCATTCGTCCTGTAAATATGATCCAATCAAAAACATAAATGTTCAATGAGAGCCAAGTTCAATATTATGATAAATGACTTCAACGACAAAAGAAGTTAGAATAGATAATAGGCTAGAATACATTGTCTTAGGTTCATCATCATTGAACTTGACACCCATTTAGATCTCACTTCTAAACTGTCAATTAATAAAATTTCGAACATTTATGTATCTCGCAAGTCTCAATATATGAGCCAAATTTGATATGTTTAATGTGAAATAGTTTTTAATTTATGAGGGGGTCAAAAGTCGCTCCAAATGGTTCGGGTAATATTACACACGACGCTGTTTGCCAGTTCTCTTTCTTGCACTTGGCTTGACACGCTACCGCGTCTAGATACATACACGTTTATTGATGATAAATTCTATCTTTATAAAAATACGAATATCATTAAGTGTGTACCTATTTATAATCATACGAATAAGGCCTTACAAAACAAATACAAAATTACAATGGTTCGAACTCTTTTCTGATTCTATCCAGGTCGGTGTTTACAATGCAATTTTGGTTTCGCTCCGACGGTGCTCAGTGCCCAGTAATTAACACTGCTACGCTCCCAAAGGGATCAAATGTACCTACAACGAAAACTAAACCATTGCCTTTCATTTGGTCCCCAAATTAACTGTAGCTCGAATCAGAGCCGGAACTATTTGTTAGTACTGATGTGTACGCTACGTGTTATTACGTGTTTATTTGATTCCCTTATTGACTGCAGATCTAATGTAATGTTTTACAATCGCTATATAGGTTTATTTTTATAATTTTAGTAGGTATACAGTAATAGTATTGATTTTTAGAGAGTTGATTTATAAGTCAGGATCATCTTTTTTGCAATTTGTTAAAAATATAATTTTTAGTAAACTTTTAAATATCACTTAACTAATGTGTATATTTCTTTGAGTTTTCATAAATATTCTATTTTTGCTTCACCTATTTTATTTTTATAAAAACTTACCAAACTTTGTCACGAAATTACACCTTCATATTGCATTTAAAATAAGAAGTAGGTACCTAAGATAGTTTCCGATTCAAACTAACCAGAAGTTTGTTTATCGGCTTGTAACAGTACGGAACAAAACCGCAGAACATTTCTTGGTGTTTAAGCTAAAGTTAGTTTAAACTACAAACCACAATCGTTTTATTTATTTATGATGGTATTTTTACTATTTTGTTAAACTCTTTACAAATTTTGGATTATTCAAAGTCAAAGCAATTCAAATGGTTGATGGAATGAGTGAAAGTACATTTGGCTTTGTAGAGGTTCATGAGTGACGGTAACCGCTTACAGGTGGGCCGTATGCTGCAAAATATGCCATTATGCAAAAAAAATATTTGCCTAAGAAATTAAATGTAAAATTTACTTAAATAATATCACGAATACGATATATACTACATGAAAATTTCGACATCTAACTTACATCCAATTAAAGCCTTGTGCCACTAGCTAGTGTACGATGAAATGCAATAGGTATTTCCAAATCAATTTTAGCCTCACTAACTGTAATAAATTATAATATCAAAATTAAATTTCACTGCAACAAAACGGAAATTAAATATACTTTTCGAAGTTGCTGAATTTATTTCTATAACCACACAAACTGTGACAGTTGGTGCTACAACTGTTTATTTGCAGAAAATGTAAAACAACACTTCATGCATGAAAACAAATGGAAACCGAGATAAAGCACACACTGGCCCTTTCACAACTTCATGGTTTCATCTAATTTCCCCTGTTTTAACCCGACTTATTTAAAAAAGTCGGAAACTAGTGAAATAAGATGAAATATTGTTTGAGTAAATGCTGAAATTTTAAGCTTCTAAGTTTGCTTTATTGTAAAATATAATAGGTACCTACCTATTTGAACGTTATGTATTTTAACTCATAAAAAAGTTAATAATATTTAAAGTCTAATCTCAGTATTATGGTCTCTAATTAATACCTACACAATTAAGATTCTGAATACAGCCCAAACACGGCGGCTTTATCTTGATTGGTACAAGAGTTCCTATGGACACCTTCCGAATGTATCATCAGATCAGCTCCATGATATCATATTATTGCATTGTCACGCGAAATATATTTGTGTTCCAAATGTCAGCTCAATCAGACAACGGGAAGTTTGTCAATTACATCGCAAGATTCCATCCAAACTTACATAGTATTAGTTACATTAGTAGGTAAGTACATAATGTAGTTACATCCAGTGCAAGTTAATTTAAAGGTTGTAAAAAAATAAAAATAACAACATTGGAAACAAAGGAAACGTTTTTCATTGATATTTGTAGTAGGTACTACGAAAACTATTCTACAAAGTCATTTTAAAATTTTAAAGGACAACGTTTTAGTAATGTATTCTCCCAAAATAGTGGTACCAGTATTTGTTTAAGTTGAAATAACAACAATAGATCAGCATTTTACGATTTAAAGTTACATTTTCAAAAGTAAGCAGTTAATCACAAACTATAATATTTATTTAAAGTTTAAATTCAATTTATTTTATATAACTCAATTACATATTCCATAATGGACTAATTAACTGTAACCGCATATTGGTAATAGTGGTAGTGCACCACTCAATTAGATCATGCGTTGTTTTGTGTAAAGCCATCTCATATTATTATACTTTTATATACTCATTATAATATGTAAAATTGTCTATAGGTATCTACTAGCTATGACGATCAATAAAAATATAGCAAGTTAAAAACTACAAGTTCCCTGAGGACGTATAATTACTTTTTCTTAAGACATTTGAAAAGGGTTTGTTACCGCATTCAATAAACCCACTGGTCTTAAGCTACTAAAGTAAATGTTAAACTTTTTAATTTAGTTTCAAAGTAATCTAAATCTGGTACTTCAAGTAGGTACAGGTACCTGTATTGTACCTATAGCAGATATGAAAGACACCGTCGTCGAATAGTTGTCGACACGAAAAGTTTTCAGAAACACGTAATTATTTTCATAAATATAAACCTTTCTACGGAATTCCGATCTACTATATCTTCAAAATTATTTTTAAATTATATTACATAAAATAATACCCAGTGGACCTCACACTAGACCTGACCAGTATCGTGAGGTCAAGTAAATAAATAAAATATTTTGTAAAAAAACTACACCATATGCGATAGTTTTACTGAAACATAGTCGTTTTTGTGAAGGGTAGAAACTGAACCGACTCCCTTGGGGCATGGGTCGGCGCATCGGGTACCGTGTGAATACTACAAATGAAAGATCACCATCAAGAGAGTATTTTTGCTTTTTGGACATCATTTATGATGTTTTCCTCGTAAATTTACAGATGTATTACATAGGGCAGAACTTCATACAGACATTAGTAATAAAATATTAGGTAAATACATCTAAATGTAATATGAATAGACAGTGGGGTTTGCAAAAATGAATATAAAATATTTTTCTGACAAATTGATGTTCTTATCAATTTTGTAATATTCTTTTTTCAAACACAAAAATATGTGTACCTATGCTATTATGTCAAGTAATGAAGTAGGTGTATCGACACATAGATAATTTTAGTCTGTGAATTTTGAGTTTGACAGCTGACATAACACCCATAACACCCAGCGCTGGGGAGGCGGCCATTATCGGTTAAGTTTTGGGGAAGTGCGCACGCGCCCACGTGTTGGGGTGGAATGTTTTAATTGTAAATCCAGTAAAACTGTGTCAATCATTTAAAATAATAACTGTTGATTTCTTTTAGTGAATTAATTAAAGTAAGAACTAATTGTACTTTGGGGTATTTCACTAAAATATCAAACGTTGGTCTCCTCGCCCGATTACCCACGTTCGCTTGGCAACTGAAGATGGACACAAGAAAAGATAATGACAATGTGGCGTTAGGTGCAATATGCAGTTCATTGTTATTTGTTATTATAATTTAACCTTCGATATTGGGGTAGATAGGTATGCAGTGCATATTTTCTTCTATGCTGCATGCTACCGATTATTTATTGGTTCAGATCAGTAACTAATTAATATTTCAGATGAAACTTAATTCACTATAAAATATTTTAAATTAAATAATTTCATTATCATTCCTATAACCTCAGTAGGTTTCAGACAGCTAGCCGTAAAAATGATAGACATTTAAGCTCCCTTTTTCCATATTAAATGTAGTCGACAAAAAACAGTCTGCAGCGTAAAATAATTCAAAGAAATACTTAACGTGATTATTAACTATAAAGAATTCACAGCAATTTACGAACAAAAAACATTTAAAAGTGAATTAAAACGCAAGAGAGTCGAAGATTTACGGCAGAAAGCTACTGGCTGTCACGAGTTGACGTAGGTTATTGAAAAAAGCGTGGATGGCACGGAAAGATTAAAGTGTGACATTCATTAGCAGCAATCAGTCAAGTGAACTAAGCAGGGTGGCCTTCCGTCAGCTACTGCTACTTATCTAAATAAGATCGGCGTCGTACGTGATGGATTTTAAGACCCTCGTCCGTGACAGAGCCCCCTTAATTTAAAATAAGCTTTCAAATTAGCCGATTGTGTTAAATTTTCTATTTCGGGAACATCTTTATTTAAATTGGACGAATATTTTCTATTGTAGTGTTTTGTTTTGTCAGTATTGGCACCATATTTGTAAACAAACAACTATTTGGGTAATAAACAATTTATGGATAACTGAGATAGCTATTCCTATATGTATTGGGTGATTTTGAATAAAATAAATTGCAATGTTGTGAAAAAGAAATATATACAAAGCGACGGCACGTCAATCTGTACTCAGGGACATTAAATGTAGATAAGCACCTATATTCAATTTTTTATTATTAAAACGTAAGTAAATTTACACTTCAAAGCATTTTTAGGATATTTTTAGCGCTCTTTAAATGTTTAATGGCAGTACGGTTTGTCCACGATCAGCTCAATGATCATTCGAAATCCAGTAATAAAAAACCTCGCACATTCAGATTGGACGGAATAATATTTAGCGAATATATTTCACATTTTACCGTCAAAAGGCCAGAGTGAAGCACCGCTTTATGTTCGGCTAATGCACGAATATGTTTTTGAATTTATTAGTGTAATATAATTCTGCATACGTAAGCTTTGAAACGATGAAACATACAATATACAAGACGTAGGTACTATGTGAGGAGAAATTCAGATTAAACGTGACTTCCAGCGGCGGCCCGACTCCGAGTCTTACTGGTAATTCGCAATAACATGGCGCTAATGACCCGGCATTCACAAGGGAGAATTCGCAGCTAACTGCGACATTAAGACCTTCTTATTTGGCTATTTCACTTCGTTATGGGACCTTTGTGGGAGGTCGTGGAAAAATATTGAATTTTCGCAAGGGTTTCGTGAGAATATGAATTAGCAGGTAAATTAATGTTATTATGTTACTCCGTTTGCAGAATACCAAGTTTGGAGTTTTGCTTATAGGGTTTATTGTTTTGATTATTATTTGAAGTAATATTTAGGGACATTTAGTGTACCTATTTTTAATAAATCTTACTTCAGAATTTATCTTATTTAGTAATTACCTTCTAATACCAAAAAAAAATTCACTAGATAAGTATAATAATAGGTAGGAACTACTAGGAACCTATACTCGAGTATAAAGATTTAAAATCAGTTATCCATATATTATAATAAAAAGCTCAGATTTTATAATAAATATTAAAACACAGAAACGGTTTAAATTTTTAAACGACTTATTAACAAGTTTCAATTAAATGAATAGACCGTTACGCTTGATAAATTATAATGTAACTAAAGTATTTGGACGAGTGATAAATAATTCAAGCGTCGGTTACATTGGAACCGTGAGTAATGAACTTGACGCTTTAGATTAGGGTTAATCAATATCGATAATGTATTCGAGACTGTTTCAACTCACCTTGTTTGAAATTGTATAAAAGCCATCCATTACGAGATGAACATAAAATCCAATTCGGCGAATGCGGTTGAGAACGTTTTGATTACATAACGTCTCTCAAACATCCTGTGTACGTTTCCACGTTGGAGCTAATATTACAGGAGACAGCATCGTGAACAAAGCGAATGACTAATAATTTGTTATTGTTTTACCAACTTTCTAAAAAAGATGATATCTATTTAAAATTTTGCTGTAATCAATTGTGTCTGAGTGAAGACAACCCGGATGTCTTTTTTATGCTTGAAAGTTATTATTCAAAAATCATGTTTAAATTAGAATTTAAATAGATTTTCCAAGCACTTTTAATATTATATTTTATTATATTCAATACGATGTTTTTGTGAACAATTAGGTACACTTGCTAACGTACAGTTTTAGCCTAAATCGAGGATTTTTCCTCAGATGACTACTACGAATTCCTGAAATATATTTATGTGCAATTCTTAAAAAAAGAAGTGGACGTTTTTGATTGTGTATAAAACAAATGAACGTTAAAATGTGAAATTGCATTTAAATTCAATATTAATTCATTTAGTCTTGCAAAAAAAAGAAAACTAGCATCTTTGACACTGTTTATGTGTATTTACAACAATCAGAATACAAATAACAAAATGTCAACGCTAGGTTTCGGCATGTTGTCTCCTACTGTTCGTTCTCTAAGGTTTCCACAGGTAAATAATCGGGTACCTACGTTCGCTGGAATCGGCTTGAGTCTCCTCACAAGATCCCGGTACGTATTCGGTAAATTATCCAAAGCCACATTTGTTGAAAGTAACGACTGTTTTACGCGAAAAATCTTTTAACGAACCTTGTTACGAGTTTTCTTTTCCTCTTTTATTTCACGAACAAACTAATAAATACCTTGTAAATTTTTGGCGAAAAATATGACTGAACTTTGAGGTTGCTATAACGAATGGTTTTTACAAGGATTTCGAATAAGAATTACTGTAAAAGTTAGTAATTTTGTAGAGAACAAAACATGATTCTATAATATTATCTGTTGGTTTACTTATCCATATAGTACTATCATTATTAGCAATAAGTGTCTTTAGTATTAACTTTTCCTGGAAAGCTGAGTTATTTAAAATATTTTTTAGATTTTATTTCAAGGGAGAGTAATAATGTCATCCATATTTTTATCGTAAAACGTCGTAGTTTTAATTAATTTCTCCACGACAGTATCTACTCTGTTTGATGAAGCTTTGAAAATATATTTCAAAGGAAAGCGTATATAAATATATTCTTTAATTTCCTTTGCTCTTATGTGAATTTATTTAGTTAGATAAGTCTGCATGCATGCATTATTTTTGTTTTTTTTGTATAATATGGCATTTCAAACAAGTGAGATATTAAAAATTGGACGTACCAAAAACTACGAGGTAACGTAAGTTAAGCATTCCATTGAAGACCAATTTTAAGTATATTTTATCGGAAACTTATGATTCACATGAAACAAAGTGTAGCATACAATCAATAAACCGTGAAGTTCACAATCATATATATTATTTCACGGAGTTTCACGAATTATTCCCTATTTCGACACATTTTGAGCAGAAAACAGATCCAAGAAAACAATGAATAAATAAAGAGCCGTCTCCGAACCGGTATTCGGGATTTACAACATTATTTCGCTACATCCAAATAGATTCCCACCTTTAGTTGCTGAATTGTTTTTCAGAAACTTGTATTTTCTATGAAGACTAACTACTTAGTTGTTTTTCTATCGGCTGTAATTTTAATACAAAATTGCTATTTTCTTTTTGAACTAAGAAAAAAAAGGGGGAAGAGAGTTTAGAGGTCATGTAAAGATTAACACACAAGAATTTTAGGATCATTCACCTTAATAAATGAATGAAAAAAGGAACTTCTCATTATAATTACTTTTCATCTTTCTACTATGACTACACTAAACTACTTTTATTTTATACTTCAGCTATAAAAATATAATAAGCAATTAACAACTATAAATTACGAAGGTGAATCCATTAACACTATGATTGAGTCTGGAAAGCACTGGTACTAAGATAGTGGGTGAAGGTTGCACGCAGAACCCACATAGTGGTAGACACGGATTCAATTAGCGTGTAGGTGTGTGAAGAATGTTACACGCCAAGCTGTACATGGTGTCGTGCTGAAGCTTGCGGCTTCCTGCACCCACAGCACTTAAGGCTTCGGAAATGGAACGGATACATGTGACAGCCGATAGCGATCGTATGCATCGCAAATAGAGTTCAAATAGGCTGTTTGGTAGATTCTCTATGCCCCTTGAGTAAAAGATGAACCAGTGGCCCGCATGTTTGGTGATCGTCTTCGAATATATGTTGACCACTTGCACATTCTAGTAAAAAGCTCAGTGTAATCAGTTTGGGGTCTAACTCAAAGACTGGTTAGTAAATTCTTAATATATACATTTATTTACTACGGAATTTAATTACGGAATTATATTGGAATTGAAATCAATTTTAACAATCGTAAAATTAAATACCTGTTAAACTAGGTAGCTTATGGCAATAAACAGTCCACCTAATGCGAACGGGGGCGGTGCGACGGGAAAGAGCCATAGTGCGTAATGCATCGTGCCGTCCCACATAACTTCGTGAAGGGTTCGGGTGCTGAGTGTGTGCGGTTAGTGCGGTTCAACTCCCACGAGTCCCACTATGTCCCACATGTCTAATTGTAACTGTGACTGTATGTGACTAAATTAGAAACCTTAAGAAAAAAGTCGCTCAAATTTACGAACTTAGGTTAATGTTTTATAACGTACAATATACAAAACTTAATTTTTTTTTCCGTATTCATTTTCTTATTCTTGACTTAAATCTTAAATCTAATAGATTGTAATAAATAGTCGCTTTTCGCCTATAGCTTATACCTCTCAGATGCAACCGCTTCCAAATTACCCCACTGACATAGTACTGGTTTCCGTTCCATCACTAGTTAGCGTTCTTACCAGTGACATTACTTGCTATCATGAACTGAACATAAGATACCTTATTCGTCATCTAAGTTAATTATTATTTATTTGAATGTGCAGGTAATTGATGAAACAGCTGACCTGACCTGGGAGCATCGGGCATAATAAATCGCATATTGGAATATTTTGTTCATATTGGTAAAAACTAAATGTTCAAAGTAAAAGTTTGTTGAGTAATTAAAATAATTATTCGATTTTTTCGAAGAATCGGTTTGAGATTGTAGACGATGTATTATGGAATTACTTAAATAAATGACTTTAATACAACTAGGTTTAAGCCCAAAAAAAATCAATTACTTAAACGAATGTTATTCATTGGTTTCTTCACAAGTGTAAATAAACGATCACTATCGAACTCTAAGTAATTAAAATGAATGTTTCACAGAATTGATTAAAACTGAAACCGGAGATAGACAGCATGTTCGCAAATGTTTAAGGTTTACTCTTAACTGTTGATATAATACATAATTGAGATTTTCAGGAACTGAGATAGGTTAATACCGAATTGGAGTTACTGTGAATCCAGTTTATAGTGCAAAATTATATTATACTCCCTGTTGCTGAAAGGATATAGTTGTTAAATTGTGTTTTTTTAAGTATTTTTGACTGACTTTCCAAAAGGAGAAGGTATACTACTGAATTCGTTTGTATTTTTTATGCTATTCTTCAAAAATGAACAGAAAATGAATTTTTAATGAAAGTCAGTACTTTTTTTTAAAGACTTGGAATAAGTATCTGACAAGTAGTTTTTGTGTTATTCTGGAAAAATGGAAATCGGCAGTTTAAATTGTCGTATTAATAATATTTTGAGAGAAAAATATGAAGTAGATAATATTAGGTACTAACAATATATTAAAATAGAATATTTAGGGTAGTACTTAGATCTATTACTACCAATATTATGCTTACTCTACCAACGACGACCCCCTATTCGCAAAGGAACACCAGGAACAGCAACTAGAAATTAAGCCATACTTAATTGAAAATTAATTAATTATAATAATCTCCAAAAATGAAATATTAAACTTATTTTGCTACGACGGTTTTACATTTTAACAGAAATCTAAATACAATGTTATAACAAATCAAGGTACATTCGTAACAAAAAAACGTCTACGAATTGTTGAAATAAATTGAATTTCGAACCTTGTCTTTCGTATGGAGTATTCAATTAACTAGAACCCGGTGCGAGTAACACGGTTACTCCATCTCGGGCCTTCGCGTCGAGCTCAATACACTCTTACCGAGTGACGGATGCTTTACAATACCTTGCACCTTCAGATTAATTACCTGAAAACAAAAGTCTTCAGTAGAACTAGAGGCTTCTTAGCTTCAATACTAAATTAGTTCTAGCTACGGCTATTTTCAGATGATTTGGTCTGGCTTATCCGGCTTCAATATTAAATAAGTAAGGATTAGACAACTTTTTGTACGTTGCCTCCCATTATTTTGTGAACCGATGTAAATAATTGATTTTATTTGAAAGCCTGTCATTCTCTCATTACATAAAGGTTTTTCAGTGGTGTTTGAATTGTTTTTAATGTTTATCTCTGCGTAATTTTTAATAATTTAAGTAACTGGGTAAGACATAATTAGTAAACTAAATTTGAAGAGATTAAAAAGCCAGACAGCTCCGGTTGTACCAATACGTAGTACCTATGTATTCTACTGTGACTAATGGCTAATGACTAGGTAATAGTATTAGTGTAAGCAATAAAGAATATCATTGTTTAATCTTTTAAAGCGACGAATATTATGTTAAATTGCGTTCTAGTACAGGCGTCACTCAAATACGAACACAAGTAAAAAATAGACAAAATGACAAAACTAATCAGAAGTAAGCTCAAAAAATGTTTCTAAAAATAGCAAAATCTGAAGTTGTTTCTTCACATAAAAATGTAATAAATCTTCACAATAACGTAATGAATGAACAGATAGACCGTGTAATACATTCAAATGAATCGCATTAGTTACATCGATCGTGTTATTCACGATTAAATCCGCTGCGGACCAACGTTTTGAACAACGAACGCTAATGCTTTCAACTAGTTAAGCGCTTTGTGTTTTATAACAATTGAAGATAAAGCCGGCCCAAGTTTTAGTTTTAACGCCTATTGTTCACTAATGCAACGTCAAACCTCACCTTCTTACTCGTTGACTTAAAGTCATTAAATATTCTGGGCTCGGGACCCGGCCTATTCATTCCGTTTACCTTTGTTTCGTATTACTGTGACACGTTCCATTTCGTGAACATAACAAACAAACAATAGTGTGCTAAGTGAAATTATTTACTTTTGCACCGGAATATTGCTTAAGTAGGTATATGGTGGTAGGTATTAATAATTATATCTCTTCATATTTAGGTAAGTCTCATGCTACATTCACTTTCTTCCTTAGATATAGGTATAGAATAATACACTTACAAAATCAATACTGCTAGCATAGGTACACTGCTAGCGGAGACAACCCAAAAACTAGTGCTTATTATTATTAAAATTACACTATTATAATATTAATTTAGAATGCAGTTAACGTTCAACACAGAACAGACACAGTAATTATACACTTGAGACCAGAGCAGTGTGAAAGAAAGTTAATGTCAACAATGTAGTTTTTTACCAGAATTAAAAGTTAAACAAAAAAACACGCTATAGTAATATGATAGATTTGTGTATTTTTATAAAACTTGACAAATAATTAAACTTGTTTAGGTATAACATATATGTTTCTATCTCGAAAATGTCGTACACGAGGACTATAGCACAGATTCTACAAATAGTTAGAAGCAGTGCACTGAGAATTCTAAAACAACCTAGTGGTTAGTGGCGATTAAAGCAATCCCTTTATAGATACCTACAGAGAACGTTTCAAATATAGGTACATGTTCTTCTAGCAATCTCGTATTAAACCGAAATCTGATACATTCGCAAACATTTGACTGTGTTTGAAGTGCTTTCATATCAAGTAAAAACACGCACGAAGTTGCAAATAATAGGTAAGTACTCACAACTTATTATTTGCCACTTTTGTTATCACAATTAGTTATTCTCGCCAATAACCTAAAAGTGATTTTGAAATTTTTTCATGGTAGGTAAAACATGGAGATTTTAATCAAAGTTATTTTCATGTCAAATATCGTTTAAATCTTTAAGACAATTATCTAAATCATTATAAATTGTATGTAACCTTTGATCTTTTGATATCACAATTAGAAACTTTTGATGAAAGTCCTTTAAAATAAATTTCGACAACTCTCTGAATACAGTTCTCGATAAGAAGTTAATATTTCAATAAGATAACTTAAAATGTTCAAACGACACAAGGCGTACCCTTTAAATTTAAATTATTCCACCAGAATTGTGATTTAGAATTAAAGGCTTTCATAAGTTCACCATTATCATAATTTACTTGCTACAATTTTATATCGTTGACTTAATCGACACAACTAAATAAAAGTAGTATTTCACAATAAAACTCAAAAGTGTCCGATTAAAAATATATTTTTTAGTTTGTTTCAGTATGTTTGTGAGTTATCTTATCATTTTTTTCACCCCGATTGAAGGAATCCTCCTTAATTAATAGAAAGAAACAGATTGCGCCGATCCCATTTGCATGGGAGAAGTTTGAGCCAGAGTAGAAGACAAACATGAAGAGCCACCTAATACAAAAAAAAATTAAAAGCAATAATTGGCATTGTGAATCTCCGGTAGGTATGTCAAAAATACTAAAGCTGTAAATGAAATATATTTAAATAAGGTAAATATGATGCTATTTCCGAAAATTTTTGTAACGGCTTCTAAAAAAGCGTCGACAGGCAAGTTAATTTGGTCGCAGTTCAAACTAAAATATCAAAGAGCGCTGACTGGGGAGAGCTACATGTATTGATCAGTTAGTTTGTAGTTGTGTAGAGGTTTGTTGTGAATGAGACCTCATTATACTGATTGAACAAAACAAATTATATGTGCAGAAGGCGTTTATTTCTTTCAGATTTAAATACGATTGGTATTTTTTATTTTAAATCTAATATATATTATAAAGGCGAAAGTTTGTATGTATGGATGTATGGATGGATGTATGGATGTATGTTTGTTACTCTTTCACGTAAAAACTACTGAATGGATTTGAATGAAACTTTACTACAAAATAGCTTATACATTAGAATAACACATAGGCTACAATTTTTGAACCCCTTTATAACGCAGACGAAGTTGCGCGGGTCACCTAGTATATTATATAGTAGAAAACACTGTCTGGAAAGAAAATACAACCATCTTCAAATCAACTGCAAGACGAAAGTCCAATAGTAAAGTCTCTAGGTAACAACACACGAGTGCCGTTAATTGTTTTGTGTGGAGTAACAATTAACATGGGATACGACGATGTGGGCGCCGCGGTCGTAGTCTGAGCCAACTTCCCCCCGTTGGGTGACCGACCCACGCCAATTTCCGCTGCACAGCCTATTTCGAACACCTGATTCTACTTAGAACTACTGCAAAAAATAATTATTTAGAATTAATAAATATTTACGTTATTGTGTAATGGTTAAGTTAGTTCCTCAACTAAAGGTTAGACTTTTAGAGAATTTCAATGGTATCATTAGGAAGGTAGCGGCTCCGCAGTGTCCACTAACATAGCAGAGGTCCATGACTGACGGCAATTACTAACGAACAGGTAACCGGTAAGCTCGTTTGCCTTCATGGCAATAAAAAAGTCCACCTATGTGCACGAAATTATATAGAAAAAAATACGACAGTGTAATAAACGAGACAAAGACAAAATTATTTTTACCATAATTTAACCTCTTGCTACACTACGCTTACTGGGTAGTAAAAGTTTATTATCGAAGGACATGTAGAACAAAGCGGCAGGTTTGCTACGGTAAGTAGCATTAAAGAAATACACGAGATACTATAACTTGTTACTAACAGTTGGCACGTTTGCTTACTTCGGCAATAACAATAAAACAGAATACTATCTTACGCAGTTTTTCTGCATACCTACTTCCGAGTAAAAAATATTTACACATACCAATATACTTTTTCGAAACAAACGAATAAAGTAAATGTTTACATAATAGATAAACAATGACCTTTTCTATTTAATTGTACATAATATTTTATTAGTATCGTCACAATGTAAACAGGAAAAAGAGTATTTTCCTTAATTCATTTATATCTTAGGATAGGACCAGTTTTTATACGACTTTTTGTTGTTATAGACGTCATCAAGACACGAAGTGATCTAAAATTATTATTACAGTGTCTTATTTATTTTGTTACAGACATTCAACATCACTCTTATACCTACTGTTTCACATACTGAATAAAATAAAACACAAAAAGAAGTGAGGAGAAAGCAAAAAGGAAGTGAGGTGGTTATTTGCAATTACGATTCTCAGCAAAATACTCTCAAAAGACACGTTAAAACCAAAATGAGAGAAATACTTATTTTAATCGATTTTAAAAACCAGACTCCAACTGAAACTAATATTATATTCTTTCTTCATCTTTTCCATCTTTATGAAATTAAAAAGCTATTGTCTAATTGCTCTTTCAAGTTTTTTTGTCATAAAAATTATAATTGCTGTTTTAGTTCGAGAAGGAGCCAGCAGGTGTTACAGGGAAACAGTAGGTCGGCTTTAAGGAATTACCGTTAGCCGTCTGCGGCCGGGAAATTATTACTGGTTTAGTTAAGACTCGATTTAAACGCTAATTTATGATTGAACTAACTTTTTTATTGCTATTATCCAATTGTTTCATTAAATATAAACTCAATATCAATCTAATTCAGCTTGTGGATTTAAAGTCAGGAAATTTGAATACAAAAGTGCATTGAAAATATTAAACCAATTTCGGAAACTAGGTAAAAGTAGAATTGCAAAGAATCAAAACATAATATTTTCAAGCAATTTCTTACTACTTCATTATCAGTTATCCTATGAAGTACCACTTAAAAATCGTTTTATAAATAAAGTGAAAACTTCAGATCAATCTACGATCGAACTTCGGAACAACAATTAATTTTACCTTAGGAAGAATCAGCTTTAAAAATATAAAACTGTATCATATAAATAAGGCAGTCTATCCGTATCTTTTTATTCTTGTGATATCTGGACAAGTCTTAACTTTAGAAAACTTCTTCAACGGCAAGAAACTATAAATTATACTAAAATAACATTGCAAGTCGAAATGAGAGACGTAATAAATTTAAGACTACATTTACAGTGAAAATCTTTCTCAAGCTTGTTTATACTAGGTACGGTTTGGCTCGGCTTAACAAAATTAGCGCCCGTCTTGCAACATATAAATATAATTTAACACTCGCATAAGATTACGGGGTAACATACGACTTGCTGCAGTTCTTAAGTACTGCAACTTGAAAGCTCCTAGGTAATAACTTGCGTATAAAGTGTAGAAAAATTTAATTAACTTGTTATAGCTGTGATATGTTGATTCTGTAGGCACAAGTTTATTTGCAAATTTCATAGGATTCTTTTAAAAATTATAAGACAGGTATTGTTGTACCTATGCATAATAGATGTGACAAAAATACTATTCAATTAATTTGCATACTAGCAATCTTTGACTACAGTTTGCAATACATATGTATTTGTATTTTTATTATTTCTACCGTTTCACAAACAAGCACAAAAGTACACTAAGGGTTCTACTACAAAACTTTATTTAGAGAATTTCTTTTCTCATTCTAACAAGCAATAACGAACAGTAGGTACCATGTTTAACATTCAAAGAAATAAATCACGCTCTACATTATAACAGATATCGGAAGGAGACAAGCGTGGGACAGATTTTTCCAATACATTGATTTTGTACAGTTCGGCAAAAGTACTTCAGGAAGGAAAATTTATTCAATAATACAGAAGACAGGATTAACTGAGCTTGATAACGCTTCACTTGAGCCGAACTCATCTACACAGCTATTGCTTTTTTGAGCCTCCGCATTTCATATACCAACAGAGCGAACCGTTCGATCGCCTGCTAAATCTTTTTGTATCGGCTCTGTACCGAATTTAAATATATTTTATCCTGTCACGTACACTTGTTTAAAGACACCTTGATACCTTTAAAACTTTAAGTAACCGTCAACTTCGCAGGTTTGATGACATTAAATGAGTAAGTTAAAGTAGCGGGTAGAAGTTGCAGTAAACCAAGTTGGGAGGTTTGTTTGTTCTTTAAATTACACGGGCACTATGCCGGTAGACCGTTATATGTACAGTACCGTTGTTCTCGTTAGATTGCTCGGCTAAGTTTCAATCCCATTTCAGGATCGACGTTGCGGGCGGCATACGATTTACATGAACTACATTAAGACTTACGAATTTACCCAGCGCTATGACTTATTCAAGACAGGTTTAAAACGAGCTAATAATGGATTATCTTTTTATATATCAGCGCTGCAAAAGATCATCTAGGGTACTTTACGAGGGCGGCGCGACGGGTAAGAGTGCCGAGGGCGTAACGCGTCGCGCCGTCCCTCGTAATCCCGTGCTGGGTTCTGGCCTCAGCCGGGGTTCGGACACTGAGTGTGAGCGGTTGGAGGTTTTGGTGCGGTTCAACTCCCACATACCGGATCCGGTGATTTCCTCCAATTAAAAAAAAAGGGTACTTTACACTCATTAGTGCTTTCTAATGTGTAAAACGAATGTTTCTATACAAGCAACCTCAAGCACCATCATAAAGCCGCAGAGTAAGTTAAATTGTTAGCCACAGCACAACAGTATGTATAAATATAGCACACAACAAAGTCCAAGAAACTGAAATACTTTCGTAATCGAGTATCAATCCAGTATCAAACAATATTCATAATTCTGCCTTCAAAGCATCGGAAATTGCTTCGCAAGCGTAACCGTATATAAAATTCAATAGAGTCGTTCATCGCACACGATCTGTTAAATAAACAATGTGAGAACACGACGTGGGTCCTATATCTATGTACACAACAGGCACATAATATAAGAGCGTCCACATACAAAGTAAACTAACAAAGTGCCCGGCGTTGATGGCGTCGAAAGTATAAAATGCAGATCGCCGCTTCACTGAACGATAGCTGTTGTAGAGAACAGAATTTTATTGGCCTCTTTATTTCCTCGAACGGACACGGGATGTCCTCTCTCGATTGTGTTTACGACGTTTGTACGAGTTTTCTACTTTTCTTAAAATGTTTTGTTTATGTTTTCGTGATGTACAAGTGAATTATTCACTTAGCATCCTTTTATTCTTCGCTATATTAAAACATTTATTGACGGATGAGGTGTACCTATTTAATTTCATGTTTTCTTGATAATTATAATGAGGGATTGGTATAGTAGGCAAACTTTTTCTGTGTATTCTATCTATACCTAACTATGCTACACACCAGTAGATCGAGATTTTACAATATTTGGGAAGGGTTAAGATTTTTCATGTTTCAAACACGTCAAATAGCGATTCTATTAGATTTAATGTATAAAATCTGAGGTGTTTACAAAATGTACACTACAAAGTCTACAATATCGTTTTATTATTATAAAAAAAAACTAGCTTAAGTTTCAAAATTGTTTTCATAATGACATGCTACCAACACGACTGAACCAATTCTGCATGCAAACTATTCAATATCATTTTGCTGAAAAGTGGACGACTGACCCATTTTGACATGCGATACCAAGCCATTAATGTTGTTATACAACAATTAAGATACTCAAAAATCAATGTTATTAAACTGAAAGACACAAGGGATATCGTAAAGATTATTAATTTACTTTAAGAGGTGTTCAATCGTTTTAAATCTCAGGATAAAGTTTTGAATTTTATGTCCATGGTATTTGTGTTCTCAATTTCAAATACTTCTACTTGTAAAAATTAAAAACATGCATTGTTTTTATGAGAACAAATTCCTGGATCGTTTACAAGAATTAATTAACCGAACATTATTGAAACTTTTAAATTATACAATACTTTACGACAAAACATAAATGTAGAAATGTAAACATAAAATAATACGTTTTACAAAGCGTCCATAAATAACAGGTGTAGACGTAGAATCGTCGTGCTTCTGTTTTCTCACGTTCTCACAATATGCAACACGTTATTCTCAGAACTGTGAATGTTCGGAAAATTTTACAGTTAACGTTTATACAATGTTGTATCGTAAAATTAAATGTTAAAAAAAATAAAACTCAATTTGTTTGTTTTTAAACTTTTCAAAAGGAAGGAAAGTACCTAGGTAACTGTTTATATCATGTTTTTGATTATTTGTTCAGTTTTTATCAGATTTTTCAGAAATAAGGAAAGAAATAACTGTTTATTTCATGTTTTTGATGATTTGATCAATTTTTATCAGATTATTTTGTTTATTTTTGTATTTTAAATGCAATATAATATTCTATACCTTTCCTCAAGACAATTTTTTTGGAACTTTGCTAAAGCTTTATATTTCACTTTTTTATACCTACCTACTACTATTATAATACGTGGGTATTATTCCCTTTAATAAATACTTTTTAATAATATTCGATTAAAGGGAACGTCCCCGAATCGTTCATTATCTACATTAAAGCAGGATAATATTTGTTCTTTCTTTACACGTAGCCGCAGACGTTTTGTTAAGGGCGGCTTGCGGGCCCCTCTCTATTTGGCTAATGGATATATCAACGAGATTGGTTTCCCCGCTGAAACGTATATGTCGCATAGTTAAAAATACGTTCTCCAAATTCAAAGAGATGTAAGATTTATTTAACATGAATTTAAGTTTTGTAAGGCTATTCTTGATAAAGATCACATTATGTAAAACAAATCATTATAAGGTGAGTGAGACTTCACTGTTGGCTTATTACTAAAGCTTATTACCGAAGTTGGTACAACAGTACTTTCGGCCGTCGAACTATCAGACGAATTCAAACAAAAAAGGATTTATTTACATGAAAGATTTTTATTTATCGGAATAACATTCTATTGTCATTATATTATAAAATATTGCTAAACTGGTACGTAGGAACTACAAAAAGTAACTTTAATTATCAAGAAATCAACAATTTTCCTACAAAAAACCAGTGTATAAAACAAAAGGAAAAAGTTTACGACTATAACTCTAACATACATTATTTGATACCGTTATGTAAATTTATAGGTTGAGATGTGTATGTGGAGTGAAACGTGACGAATTCCGCCCAAAACGCACGTAGATGATTAACTCCGGGCTCCCGACTGCAGTGATAAATGTATGAGGGACCCCGTAGGCCAACCAAAACAAACCCCGTATAAACAGAAAATTTCGACTCCCCTATAATAACATATTGAAGTGAAAAACAGCACTTAAATCTTAGCCAACAATTAAGGTAAATTATTGTAGATCCTGTCTCCAAAAAATTAAAAGAATTTGGGAAAACTCGGGCAGTATAAATCTTCCAAGCGTCTAATTACAAGGATTCGGGTCTCTGGGCTCTTTCCTGGGCAAACTTATGGCTGCTATGCGTCATGATGTTATTATGAAAAAATACCGGCACATCTTACGGGCCCTGTCAGGATTATGAAACGGGTAGCATCCTCCTTAAAGCATATATTGTAGGAAATTTTTCGTAGCTATAATAAAATTATATTAAGCTAATAAAGGTAGAGTTTTTAACAATGTGAAGCGATTTGGAAGAATGACAGGCAATTGAAATATCTAAAATGAAATTATTATTTTATATAGTGAACTTACAATTTACGCCTTCCCTATCCGATGGTCAATTATGCATATGTCTTACTCATAAGTAGTTTTATTTTACATAAGCGTAATCTATATTGACCTTAAAAACAATGAGTCTAAATAACTATTAAACCTAACTGAAAGTTTAACACAACACTCAATTAAAATCCATCCTGTTAGCATTTTATTTCAAAATAAAATTTAATAAAAGTACAGTAAATAAAGAACGTCACACACAATGTATTAAACTTGAATACGAGTAGCTGAGCAACGGAGTTCACTTGAGCACAGACTGTGTGTTCAGCACGAGGGCCCTCATACTCCGAGAAAAACAAACTGAATAAATACTAGCCTGAACTTTGCGCTGCATAAAATTGTTTCCGATTTAAAAAATCTAAATACACTGGTAGTGAAACTAAAGAGAACTTTTTGGTGGAAAATTGTGAGGATTTTGTTTTGATATTTAAAATGTACACCATTAAATAAACACTGTAAATATTTCAAAAGGTTTGTGTGTCTAAATATTAGGTATATATCGTTCAAATATTATGAAATGAACCTAGCGTCAGATCACATCAATTTAAAAAACATCTCAAGGCCCATTAAACATTATAATAACAAATTAAATTAAATAAAAATGTTGTTCCCGCATCTCTTACAATTTCCATTTCACATCTTTGACTTTATTAGAATATGATAAATTTATTATTTAGACGTCTATTTCACTCAGAAACATTTTAACTTTAATACAATAAACGAATTCAGAGAGAGCATCATAAACCTTGCAGCAATTTGTTCACTTTATATGTGATTATACGTTTTCTACGACAGTAGCGTGCTGTCGACAGACTCCGATGCTAAACGACGTACCTACGTCTTTGAGAACACACTCTTTGTAAGCTCAACGTCATGAAGAATTGTCTCCTTCAAAGAACTTTCACTCCAAAACTAAAAAATAAATTGAAGCTCTCTCTATTTCAACAGTTAATCAAAACTTGATAGAAGCGAAATTGAACTGAACACAAGGTAACTGTTGCAATGGTGAAGCCTCTTGACCTGGCTGCAATCTGTGAGGCAGTCTCACAGCGTGATTGGCTCTCTTAGCGTCGAGCGCCCAGTCGGAACTTTTGAACCACGAGAGTTCGTTCTTTTGTTAGCTGAAATACAAATGTTTTTTATAAATAAGGTGAGTGGATACAAAAGTTTACGTACTCATGTACGAGATGTAAATAAATAAAACTAATAACTTTCATGTTCTCGATGAAATAGGAAATCATCGATAAGGCAAGATTAAATTTCCCTCTCGAGAAAACAGTCGAATAAGAATCCCGAAAGTAGTCGAGGAATCGGTTACAATAACTACTGTCACATTCAATCAAACCATTCAAACAGTATCTGGCCCCGACAAAATAAAACGCGGGCAAGGCGGTACAATTCTCGGGGTCCATACAGTAAAAACAGTGGGATCTCATCCAATTTTGCATTCAATCTACGACCACGAGAATTGCTTCCTCCGAGATGACCCGCCACTTCCACTCGCCGTAAAGCGATGACCTAATCCGGTTTATTTGATTTGGGTTCCTGACTTCAGCCTTCTTTACCAATTTGTAAGAATAATGTCAGACGTAGGCACCCACGTTGTGAGAACTCAACTAAGTTAACAAAACGCTGGTGTAATTCAGAAGATGACATGTGATTTCGTAATTAAAATTTTCATGATATTATATTTTGTCAGTTAGGTGTTAGTTAACTAAGCATCATGACTGTTTGAAAGCGTTTAAAGAGTATCAGTAATTAAAATCAAATCTTAATATACTGCAGAAATGCAATCCACCTGACGAAACTCACTCTGAAGGAACTTTGATGCAATAAATTTCGCGTTTCGCTAAAACTCATTTCTACTAACAACAAAGAAAACTTCAATTTGCGAATCTTAATTAGCACGTTCAAGTTGCTTTCCGTTGCGAGACGGAAACTTTAAAACTGTGCGGAGAACTTGTTATTATTCCACTTCGGCCAGAATGGCTGTACATAAATACAAAAGACAAATAAACGAGTTTTTAAGAGCTATGTCAAATAGGAGTAAACGAGACATTCAGACTACGGAGCTTAATTTTTGTAGACACTTGTTTCAAAAGACTCGCCGGTGAAGTAATTGCAGCGAAAAAAAACAGCTTAAACCAACACGAAGCTTTGTAATGTTTGGCCTAGTTTAACTTAATTACTGGAGATGTGATTTTCATCTCCAAATAAAAAACACAACTTGGGAAAGTGTAATAAAACGAAGTACCATAATGTTTTTCGCAATATGTAATTTATATTTCAGGACGGCCATAACAAGGCTTAGGGTAAAAGTTATATCTGCGAACCTATCTCTTGGGACTACTTTTTTACCCGTTTGGAGATCAGTCTATTTATTATCAAAGCTTCTCAATTACTTTTATTTAAAATTATACATAATTAAATATTATTTTAAATAGAAGCATACTTAATGATAACGCCTGATATCATGAATGAACATCTTAAATAAGTACTTCTTATTAAAACGCAGCTCACGTAGCGCCTATAAATTGAAAAGCTTAAATATTTTCATTGTATTTAATAAGATAAATACCGATTATTCCGAGACTAAATTATTTACATATTGAGATACCCACGGCAAGCATTCGGATCTGATGGCGATAAATGATTAGTACATTCTATGAGAATCACTTTTATTAAAAATCTTTAGTTAGTAATAGTAAAAGTTAATATAATACAAATATATGCAATTTTAAGAATTTCTTAGATGTAGAAATAGTTTAATTTTATTCTTAAATATTAGATATATTTATGAATTATACCTAATAAATACACGTACGTATTTCAAAGTACGTCTATGTAGTACGTACGTGTGTATACCTAACACTTAATAAAAAGTATGTCTAAATTATTATTTCACGTCTTTACATAGCACTAGACTATCATTTAATGTAATGAGTTCATGTAGATTGTTTAAAATGACAATCGAATCTATATTGAATAGCACAATTTATTTGATCCCAACCCTTGAAAATTGTTTGAGTATATCTATTGTTATGTAGAAATAAGACAATACCAAAGGAATTCCCAGTTTCTCCGTCAAAGTTTGTCATTGTCAAGAGCTTATAGATTCAGCTGAGACAAAATGGAGTTAATGAGGAAGTATTTTCAGGTCAGTTTATAGACGGACTCGATTTGCATATTATCGGGGTGTGGACAGAAGGTCGCGTGACAGTGAGGTCGAATTACCATAAGAATGGGCCAACGAGGTGAACGTTTTGTTAAGATTTTAACAAACCTCGCATAACTACCCAACTTTTATTAACAATTATGAGAAGAAAAAACCTTAAACTGTTGTTAAACGGTTGTCGCGTTAGAATTTCAACGGATTAGTATTGCTATTGTACTAGAAGTTTTATACTGTTAATATAAAAATTGTAGGCGTTTCAAATATTTAGGCTGAAAAGTATGAAATCAACATAATAATACCTTTATAGTTTTAAATCTTTATACATACGTGGGTTTGACTAGTTTTGTTTACGGAAACATTTTTGTATTGATTATTATAACTTTTTCGCAAATGAATAGTCAATTCAATACAAAAAAAATACGTATTTCTTCATTCATTTCTATTAGGTGTGTAGCTGTCGGTATCGTCCTTCATTGTCGCGGTGTCACCAGCCCACCAGGTTTATTGTCGCATGCTCAAAGGCAGTTTCTACAACCAGAAATTTAGGGTCTATAAAATTGATGAAGAGTTTCTTAATAGTGGTTACTTCTTGGATTTTTACTACTCCCGTCTCAGGTAAAATAGCAGCTGAAATAAAACGGGGAATGAGGTTACTATGGCAACAATTGGCCTCCAGAAAATCAATTTAGTCAAAAACCATTTTTGCCTGGGTCGCTTAGCTTGTAGCAATATTTGCAGTAGAGACGCCTTATTCGAGACTACGGATGGTACAGTCGGCATTATTGGAATTTGCGGGGCTATACCGAGGCGGAGGCAAATGAACAACTTATTTTCCTTCAAGTTATAAAATTACACTAATGGCTATTGCGAATATCTGCTGTTTGTTTGTCGAAGTGTAAAAGGAAATGGTTAGGTCGATGTAAGAAATAGGTTTTATCAAATTATCTATCTAAATGTAAATACACTAAAGTGTTCGATTATTTTCATATTTCTAGATTATCCAGGACAGTGTTGCTTTTAAAATTCAACATAACATACTGAAAATAAATTACGAAATTAAGATTACGTTGTGACGAAAATGGTTTTAACCATTGCGTACTTATTGAGAAACGTAATTTCAAATTATACATCAATAACAAGGTCCTAACCTAACCTAAATTGGTAGCAGTGATTAAAGCAAAGTGTACATTTACCTATCAATGAGTTATGAATACTAATAATTTCCCGTCGTTGTCTTCGCGTGACTGTTTCTCGTCGCGTTATCAAAGCCCTTAGATCGCGCACCGAGTAAATTTACTGGCTTTGCTTCATAAAGCCGACGTTTACCTACAATTGCTACAGAGTATTATTTTATAGGAACCGCAATGATTTTTATCTTTGGTAAGCCTTTACGTTTATTTATGAGAGGTATTGATATTATATCTTCATTTTTTTAACACTTTGAAGGTTTGGGAAGGTCACAATTTTTGAATTTAGATCATTATTCGATTTTTGTATGACAGTTATGAAATAGTGTGATGCTGAATTTTAAATTTTAACAAGTGATTGCTGACTCAGATTTGCTCTTCAAATACGACTTGATCATGATGAAAATAATTATAATATTATCATAGTAGTTGAAAGATGGATGGATCTGTTAAGTTTTTAATAAATTTATTTTGAAATACTTTTACAAAAAAAATTATGTAAACATACCCAAAACATATGGTAAAAACTACAATAAAAACGTGCGCCTTTTTCGTTTGCTAGTGTAGACGTAGTCGTAGTCTCATAGTACTACCTATTACTTAAATGAAAGCATAAAATTGCTACAGCTTTTTAATATTTTTCGTTAATTTGTAGGCTATTTCTACGTCCTACTTCATTTTTTTGTCAATTAGTTCCACATTGTTGACCCATTCGTAGTACCGCTTACCAGATGGTACATCTAGTTTTGAATCATGTATATCGTAGTTATCTCACTGAACGTACTGACTGTCTCATTAAATATTTCACGGAAAATATTTACTATTTTTTCTTCCTTTCATTTTACTACTTGATCAGCAGTTTTAGAACTTACAAAATAAATATTACATTAGAAGATAACAAATATTGCGATGAAAGTATTCTAAATATATATTTTATTGACACAAAAAATAGTACCTACCTTTATTTAAAAAATACTTCTCCGATCAAACTAAGTAAATATCTTCTATCTGACGCTGTTTGTCACAATAATAACTGGTACCTACTGTTGTTAAATCGCTGACTTGAGATTACGATATTATCGAAATCTTACAATGTCTAATCAAACAATACAATAGCAAGCGTCCATCAAATGCTGTTTAGTTCCTCGACAGTCCATCTAACAGACACTTATTGCATCAGCCTCTGAGGGTCCGCTGATATCATTAATCAAGCCCATTTATATTCAAGTCTGCCATCTTGGCAAAATGACGTCGCAGCTAAATCAGGCTTCACAAAGAAGATTATACGGCATATTTACGCAATCGAAATTTCATTAAAATGTTATTATAATTTAATAGGTCGATCGTTCTTATCAGTAGGTATACTTAACACTCATCCAAATCAATTCATTGCTTTTCAGGTTATAAAGAAATAGACACATATTTGCGCATTTAGCCTTGCCTTGGTAATACTATTTTATGTTTAGTAATAAGTAGATATGTTATTATTTAAACAACTCTTCATGTAAACAGCAAATATTTTTTTCAAAAATTACCTATTTGCTTTGTAACAAGGACGTATTCATGCCTACAATTAAAATTAAAGCAAAATACGCTTCAAAATTAAACTAATATCACGAATATACAAATATAAGAGCGCCTCACCAAAACAAATAGAGGAGAACCCAAAACACGCGACCCCCTCTGCGCCGTCAAGGGTAAAAAGTACTCAAGGATTCAATGGTGCGAAATGGCGGAGCGGGTGCCGTTGTAAGCGTTATTAAAATTTGCTTACAACAGCACAACCAGAGCCAAACCACGAATACGAAAGAATGGCGAAATTAGGCTATTTTACGAGGTTGCCGACTCGTCATTTAACAGTATTTTTGGGGTTCTATTTTTTTGATACTCGTTCATCTAGGGCGATTTAGTCCAAAATATTGTTATTGTGTAGTAATTTGAGTTTTTCTAGAAAATTATTTCGTATTTTATATAACGGTGAAATGACATATAATTCACACAGTTTATTTTAGGGTGGTATTTTTTTTTTCTATTCTCAATACCGATAGCGCATGTATAACTAGATATGTTATACTTAAATTGAAGTTTAGTTATACTGTATGTTGAATACAGTATTTTTATTTACAAAAACCTATGAAGACAGAACTGATGATATTAAATTGACACCAGATCAAATCCTATTGTCCTATGCTCAAAGAAAAATGTAACATACCTCAACTTCTATTGCTTTTATGAATAATACTTATACTGTCTTTCAATAACACCTTTTTCCAATCTCTATATGGATAAATTTTACAAATATTTTCCAACTTCTTGTAAGACTATCAGCTATTCATAAACTACTTTTTATAAACCTTTCGCAAGTACATTGGCCTCCCGTGGGCGATGAAAAGGCTTATTCATTCTGTTGGATCGTGTTTTGGTCCGCATATAACCTCTATTGGGGTAAAGGCACTCTAGGAATACAAAATAAAATGTAATTGAAATGATAGTCAAGATCAAGCGAAGCATTCAAATAAAACTATCAAGCGAAAATATACCTTTTCAATAGGTTTATGTTGGAAGCAAGTTTTCTTTTTTTAAAGTAAAATACCTACCAGGCTATTTACAAAAGGAGCACTTTAAATTTACTATAGGTTGGTAATATGGATGGAGGATACTAACATCCTTATCTATCTAAATTATACGAGCTAGTAGTAAATAGAATATGAACGAACTGATACATTTATTTATATTTCCTTATTTCTGATACGGACCGGTCATGCGTCCCAATTTGAAAGATTGGGTAGCCGTTATTTCAATGCAATTGGGCGATCGGCTTCCTTTTGCCGTGTCAATAGTCTTGTTACTTATGTGAGAAAGTTTATAAATCAAGTTGCTTAGATAAGTTTTGTTAGATAAGCACTTAAATATGATATAATTACAATAATATAATTACAGCAATACAACTTAATTATTAGTTCTAAATATCTAGACCTATTGCTATGAGTAGGTATTCAAAAAATTAAAACATTCAGTAAAAAAGTTAAGTAATAGGACTAACATTTATGGCTCAGTTATTAAAGTCGTCTTTTATTTTTATTCATTATAGGTAACTAAAGATAGTAGTAACTTCATCATACTTCTACATGAAGAAGGTGCACCTAAAATATATTATTACATTCTAGTCTCGTCTTCTAGAACAATTCATTGTTGTACAATGTTGTAGGCAGTCCTTTGGGAATAATTAATCCTAGACTAAGAAATATAACCTACAACATCGGTTAATGTCTTCAATATAACATTTACAACAATCTCTTGGGAACAATCAGCAAGAGACAGACAGCTATTGCAACCGACTCACCCCCATTTTATAAGCTTTAAAAAAATATGTACATAAAATAGTAGATATCTATAGTATAAAGTTGCCAAGTAGAATTAAAAATAAATGTTGAAAATATCGCAGTAAGCAGACGGACAGACAAGCGAAATAAAATTTCATCTTGAATGATGTCTGACATATACCTAAGCATTTCGCTTCTTAAACATATCTTAATGCTTCTTGACATCCTTTATCATATGTATTAAAATACATTCGCAAGATCTTTAATAAATGAAGTAAATACTTGTTTTAACATGCTTAAGGTAAATGAAAAGTATAATTTACGGTATTTACCGTAATTAAGTATTCACAGGTATTTACTTGTCATACTAATCTACCTACTTGTTGTTAAGGGATTTTATTTCTCACGTACTTCAATGAAACGAAAATTTTGTTATCTTAAATGGCCTCTGAATGACGACTTTGACATTTACATGAAATATTGTAAAAAAATCAACAACACTTACAGTTTTGTGAAGACATAATTTAATACAAAAATAACCGGAATTTCACTTTCTTTAGAGAGCTCCACAGTAAGTAATAACTTTGTCGGTTTTACTTTCTCGCGTCTGCCTAAATGCTTTATATTTCCTTTTAATTACATTTGTATAGTTATCTGTAAACATAATTCTATTTTTCCATTACGGGTGGCCTCTTAATTGCTGTTATTACTAAAAAATCGTATTAAACTTTGTTAATTCAAACGCGAGGATCACTAATGGAACTGTAATTACGGTTGAAATAGATACATTAGATTTTATTTTTAACGTGGTTTGTGTCGTAATGTAACACAGATTATTCTAATATATTCGGAACTATGCTTGATGTTTTAGATGTAAATGAACAAAATATTTATGCGATATGCTTTGATAGAAGAGAAGTGCTTGTTATAAACTATTTATTTAGTCTAAGTAAGATTTTTATTTTTATTACTTTACTTTATATTTATTTCTTATCGTCGGGAACTATGAATTTAGTACTAAGAGTTTTTTTTAAATTAGGTTTTATTGAAGTTCTGAGTACTGAATGAATAATGTAACACTATTTTCAAATAACAAAAAGTGCCAGCTAAATATATATCTTTGTATTTGAAAGAAGAATAAAAGTAATAGATAAGCAATAAGAAAGCCATCACGTAAA
This sequence comes from Trilocha varians, assembly GCA_030269945.2. Taxonomy (NCBI): domain Eukaryota; kingdom Metazoa; phylum Arthropoda; class Insecta; order Lepidoptera; family Bombycidae; genus Trilocha; species Trilocha varians. The sequence goes on from AP028259.1 coordinate 6,492,059, forward strand.
CGTCTCAGTACAGTTAGAGACAGCAAGTACAATTGGTAGCGAGTTACCAGCCTATATGAAACAATCTGAGATTAAGAACAGACTACACTTCTCTAAATTAAAGATTTTTTTACGTGCAGCAATGCTCCTAGATGGGACTATACTTACTTACTATAGAAAATACTTAAATTCGTTGTTATAAATGTCTGGAATTACATACTTGTAAAATGTCTCTGTTTTTATACGTGACTAAATTGCAAAAAAGTGCTCTCTTAAACTTTTCTCGTCGTGTACGTCACGCTTAGAAAGAGAATTGTTTGAGTTTTGGGCAAAATCAGCAAGATCAAATGTGGCTAGTAACCCAGTACTTAGTAAGCTAGCAGAGTCCAAGATTAAAGAAAAATTTAAATGTGTATTACTGTTTTGTTACAAAAAAGTCATATATTTTTTTGTTAAATGTGTCACAAATTGTTTGACTCCGATTCTTCTAGTCCAAGTCTTATGTGACTATCGCGGTGCGGCCGTCTCGGTGATTTGTACACTGCTTCCTATTTATTCATGCAGTTTCTAGGGACGATTACCTACTCCTACGACTCATGAATAAATTTAAATAATTCTCGACCGAGGTGTAAATGATGCAAGTTTTTGCATTTCAAAACCTAATCACTTTTAAGTTACAACTCACTGAAGAGAGCGATTTTAAGGTGAGTCTCCAATTAATGTTGAATAGAATAGAGAAAATTGTAATTTGGTCAATCTTTGTTTTGAAATCTATAGATTCTCTTTACCTCATCAGGTGGACCGTAGACTAGTTTATCTATCGTGCAATAAAGAAAAACCTTAGTATAACCACTACTTTGAACTCTGACTGAAACTCGATGTTAGGAGGAGATAATGATGACTATCGCGATAGATAAATATAGCACGAAACCGACCGAAAACGACCTGAGATTTTTTTTGTGTATCTTAAAAAAAAATTTACTAAACAATATTGTTCTTGAAAAACCTTAACATATAATAAAAAAAACTACAGTCTTTGTTTTGGTATATAGGTAAATAAAGAAATAAGGTCAACATTACAGTTTCTTAAAATAGTTTTATTTATTTTGCTCAACCCTCAAAGCGATTATAGAAATAATCCTGAACCGTTATGCATATCTCGCACAACATTAATTACATACAAATGTAATATGTAAGCGACGGCAAAATAATTGTTTCTATTTCCCATTGTTTCGTTTTACGAGCGACTTCACCACTTTAATGGAAAATGTTGTACGGTCACGTGAACTTAGCTCCGATTAACATAAGAAATATGTAATAATCCTCTAAATATATGGTTTGTTGGAAGAAAATCAAATATAAGTATAGTCTGAGTTTTACAGTTACTAATCTAAACTTTTTCTTTATTGTGTTCGAAGTTTTTGTAAGAAACAAAGTGTGCAAGACAATCGCATGAAAATGTTATTTTGTACAATGCCTTCCGTAAACAAAACGCCTGTTGTCGAAACAATATGAACGATCAAATAGAGAAATCTCATCCTTCTTCCCAAGTCGGTTCAAAATAATCTAAATGATAATTCAAACATAAATGTTAAGCTATTTTAATATAAATAGATTCACCGCCTTCTGTGATTTGTAGACCGTAAATTTGTTTAACGACTACTCAAATAGTAAATTATGTAGAGTTCTTTTACAAAATCCAATTAACTTACATTGTTGGGATATTATTGAAACCACAACATAATGTTACTTCATTTATTGTATTTATAGAATACAAAAAATGATACAAAAAGAAAAATAAAATTAAAATGCGACTACTCTCTATATAGCTAGAAAAGAAGTGAAATTTGACATAGCGCGAGACAGAATCATCGCGCTATGGAAAACAAAAAAGTTTGAATACAAAATAAAAATATAAAAAGTTTCTATGTTCAATATGGATTGAACATACATTAATAATTAATTAATTTGCCTAAAAAATATATTGTCAAGATATAAAAACAATTGATATCACATTTAAAAGTTATTTAAGTAATTCACGTTCAACAGAAAGATATCAATCGAAGTAAACAAATCAGGAATCATAGTCAATACGAAACGGAACCTTTTCATTGAGATCCTTTGACCTGATAAATTTGGGAACTCCGTTTTGTTAAGATCCAAACGTGACTTGAAAAAGAAATAGAGCACGTTATTTTATGTCGAAAAATCGTATCAAAATAAGGTCACATTTGAAAGTTTTAGAAAATTATTATTGATAAATTTATTGATAAATAATAAGATGAGTTTGCGACAATTTAAATTGAAAATCGAATGAATACTTTATTAATGCTTTGGCCTGTTAAAACAGTTGAAATAATCCTTTGAAAATTTTTTTATACAAACATGACGATGTATGTTGATTGTGTATGTATTATGCAAATATATCAAAGTAGAATTTAAACGGCTTTGGCATCGTTACTACTAAAATTCTGTATTTGACAAAATCAACTCGGTCGCTATTGTAATTCACCAGACAAAGCTTAACACTCGGCTCCCAAACGTATTAATTATGTTTAAATTTAAAGTACGATAATTTGATTTGACTCAGAATTAGACTAACTTTGATATTGTGTTCGTTAATCTAAATAGTTTTAACCTAATTAGATATCAACTGGACACCACTACTAGTTATGTTGTTTAAATAACTAATCCGGTTTATTTTAAACCATTAAAATATTTACTGGTACATTTTGTTATTCTCCATAAATCAATGGTCTTTGTGGTAAGGTTATCATGGTTCTCGGTCCTCTGTACTGTTAGTGGCATTACAACTACTGGCTACCAGTTAGTTGTTTTGCGAGCTTAGTTGCAAGTCGGTTGCCACGTACAGCACATGATTAGTTGGGGTTCTAAAACCTGGAGTAGGCCTACAATCAACAGAATTTTAAAATAGTGTACAAAATTTAATATTCATACCGAAATTTAAAATTCTTTTTAAAATTTGAAGTATTTTGAAGGGAAATGGGCATCGAATTGAACTCGTGTTTAAAAGATCTTGTTACAGTAGATTAATTGAATGTTAAGACGTACCTGTTGTATTAATAATATCCTTTTCTAGTTATTTTTAACTATTTATGTTGTCAATGCCGTACCCTCGACAGCACCCTCTTTGTAGACAACTAAAAAAATATTTCACATCAGAATTGGGACTTTCGATGGGACAAAGCGAGGTCTAGTGTTAAAAGCTTTCAATAGCGTCTGACATTGACTGTACAAAAAATATTTTGACCTTGAAGGCATACAGCACAAAAGTAAAGTACTAACTTTCGCCAACATTAAAAAAATATGGAGGAGCACAAACAAAAAACGACTAACATTTATCAATTCTGGCTCTATTTAAGTCAAGTTGACTTTCAATACATTTTAACAACATTATTAAGCAGTAAAAACTACGAAAGAATATTTGTTCATTTTTTTCTAACATAAAGCTTTATATTGGACTTTTAGCTATGAGTTAAAAATGAATAGTTTCTTTATCCAAAATTATTGATTGTCATTACTAACTTCGACTACTTATGATTTTTAAATCTTTTTTTCTAAACATTATAATTTATAATACAAACAAAAAGGCACACATTGTTCAATTCAATCAAAATGAAAAATGTCAGAGATATCAAAAAAGTGTGAATAAATAAAAACAAAAACTTCGACATTCCAAACACACGGTCAATTTAATTTATATCCATAGATTTAAATTTGATTATGATACATTACATAGTCGTAGCGGCTTATTGATGCGTATAACGGACAACATGCATACTGTGGAATGGACACGCGACACTCGACCGGACGGGACGTGTCACGAGCACAATTTATGGACGCCACTTAGCTGCACGTCATATGTTACACCTGCTATAAAAACCGATTTCAAACATAACTACCACCTACAATATCAGCTTATCTTCAAATACGCTACGTCCGCAGAATGGGGAACAGTCACGAGTCACATTCCCTTTAATGAAAGTCTGAGTCGTTGGCCGGTTGCTGTCTTGTCCCCGAGGATCACCTCATTTGGACATAGAACAAATTTACTCAAGCCAATCTAATACGGGTACGCACGAGATTGCAGCACTGTTTTCTAATCTACGGCTTTAATTTGGACTAGAAAGACAAAAAGTTGTGTCGTGAGACACCTAATGAATTCCCGCTGTGCAACATATTAAATTCGTTGGACGAAATTATTCGATTCTAAATTGGTAATAACAGTTATTAAATCTGTGACCCTTATCAATATTGCGGATGTCTCCGAGGAATTCACTACGAAAATTGTTATTGATATTAGAGACATCTGTTGTGTAAATGTTTCGTCTGAGTAAGAACAATAGTCCAGGTTCCCTGGTCTAATTTTGTACTTGATTACTATCAAGCTAATTTTTCTTGAGTACTTTTATTTTGATGAGACGCCCAAAAATTTCCTATACCAAACTCTCGATTGTGGTAGCTAACAGAGGTAGCAAGGATATAATATGTCGATTTGATGATTCTCAAATATTTATTACTAACTGAATTTTCTTTTGTTATATCTCAAGATAATTATCTAAATTATTTGAAAAAATATTTGTCCTACAAAATCTATGGTTGGATTAAAGAAGTCCCCTCTTTCCAACATGTATCGATAACCAGGTCATCATAAATGATTACTAACCAGCTGATTTTTTTTTTTTACTTAATTAATATTTATATAATTTAACAGATATATTGTCCTACAAATTTCGTGGTACGTTATCCCAGTCCTACGCCTAAAAGTAGTACTACACATCCTTGATGTAAAAATAATTACTATCAAGCTGAATCTTCGTGAATAGCTTGGTTTCGATGAGTCGCCCAAGAATTTCCTATGCGAAAATTCTCAATTGTGGTAACTAACAGAGGTAGCAGTCATAGAATATGTCGATTTGATTATTTTCAAAAATTTATTACTAACTGGGTTTCTTTTTGTTAAATCTCAAGATAATAATCTAAATTATTTGAAAAAATATTTGTCCTACAAAATCTATGGTTGGATTAAAGAAGTCCCCTCTTTCCAACATGTATCGATAACGAGGTCATCATAAATGATTACTAACCAGCTGATTTTTTTTTTTTACTTAATTAATATTTATATAATTTAACAGATATATTGTCCTACAAATTTCGTGGTACGTTATCCCAGTCCTACGCCTAAAAGTAGTACTACACATCCTTGATGTAAAAATAATAATTACTATCAAGCTGAATCTTCATGAATAGCTTGGTTTCGATGAGTCGCCCAACAATTTCCTATGCGAAAATTCTCAATTGTGGTAACTAACAGAGGTAGCAGTCATAGAATATGTCGATTTGATTATTTTCAAAAAGTTATTACTAACTGGTTTTTTTTTGTTAAATCTCAAGATAATAATCTAAATTATTTAAAAAAATATTTGTCCGACAAAATTTATGGTTAGATTAAAGAGTCCCTCTTTCCAACATGTATCGATATCGAGGTCAACATAAATGATTACCAACTAGCTGTTTTTTTTTTTTGACTTTTTGGTAGATTCCACTCAACGAGAAGTTAAAAGAATAATAATCGTCAATGTAAAACAAACAAAAAATTAACAAAAAAAAATTTGATGGTAAATATGAATATTATTGGTTTGATGGTCCCCAAAGTCCAACATTTGAAGAATTATCTTCTGACTTACAAGGTACCTATTAATACTATTGTTATTTATTGATTGATAATTCATCTATACTAATACTAGCTGCCCCACGCAACTTCGTCTGCGTCGAAAAAATAAAAATAAAATTAGGGGTGGACTACCCCTAACATTTAGGGGGATGAAAAATAGATGTTGGCCGATTCTCATAGATACCGGATAAGCACAAAAAATTTCAACAAAATCGGTCAAGCCGTTTCGGAGGAGTTCAAGTTCGAACACCGTGACACGAGAATTTTATATATTAGATTATAAAGAGGAAAGATTTGTTTGTTTGTATGTTTGTTTGTTTGTTTGTAATGAATAGGCTCCGAAACTACTGGACCGATTTCAAAAATTCTTTCACCTTTGGAAAGCTACATTATCCCCGAGTAACATAGGCTATATTTTATTTTCAAAAAAATTAGGGATCGTATGAAAATATCGAATATGTAACACAAGGTGAATAATCGAAAACCTATTTATGCGTACGCTGCAAAAACTATTGACAGTAGAACAAAATGATGTAGTACGGGTTTTTTGGTCTTAGCAAGACAAACAAAAAAGTCTGCGACAGCATATATCTAACTATCCTATTTTAGTCACAATAACCGCTTTTATGTTTAGCAAAATAATATTTCGTCCCAAGATTGAATTTAACGTTAAATGAGTATCGTCATATTAACCCTTATCCAAATTAAGTATTATGTTATCAAGAGTATTAATGTAGAAGTAAATTACTTTTTGTTTTATTCCAATCGGACTTTTCGTTTAGGAGTTATGATGAGTATAAAACGCAATGAATATGTGGATTGTAAATGCTCTTCGGACCGCGCAAATAATAATGCGACCGCATTGCGAGTACTGTTTGAACCCCTTTGTAACGCAGACGAAGTTGCGCGGGTCAGCTAGTTATTATATAAATTACTTAATTTTTTCATGTTATTACAGAGTTAGATATCACGAGTGAGGAAAGTGAAATAGATGAAGATGACGGCGAAGATTCTGAAGATTTATCAGATGAGTCTGATGAAGATTAACTTTTTATATATAAATTATTTATATATAAAAAGTTATTATTACAAAATTATTTAAATTTAAAAAACATTTTTCCACTGTATCTCAGGTTACAAATAGGAAAACTAAAAAATTACAATTTTTGTCGGACTAGTGATACATACCTGTTTTCTTGTAGGACGTTGTTTCATTTGGGTAAAGAACACACTAACCTATTATATAAAATTGTTGTCCTACAGTTAGTAAAGAGAAAAATGGTCTTGTGGTATTAACAATGTCTGAGCATAGGACCGGGGTAACGTACCACGAAATTTGTAGGACAATTTATCTGTTAAATTATATAAATATTAATTAAGTAAAAACAAAAAATCAGCTGGTTAGTAATCATTTATGATGACCTGGTTATCGATACATGTTGGAAAGAGGGGACTTCTTTAATCCAACCATAGATTTTGTAGGACAAATATTTTTTCAAATAATTTAGATAATTATCTTGAGATATAACAAAAGAAAATTCAGTTAGTAATAAATATTTGAGAATCATCAAATCGACATATTATATCCTTGCTACCTCTGTTAGCTACCACAATCGAGAGTTTGGTATAGGAAATTTTTGGGCGTCTCATCAAAATAAAAGTACTCAAGAAAAATTTGCTTGATAGTAATCAAGTACAAAAATAGACCAGGGAACCTGGACTACAAGATCAACTATTCCCTCTTTTTTATTCAATATCTAAACTAAAGGTTGGAAATAAATACATAAACAGAATTATTTTGTTATTATTCTTGTTTAAACTATAATATGAATCAGTATGCTTTACATGATTCAAACCGAGACCAATGACTGGATATAAAACTGTATGTAATAAAAATTGAAGTACAAAATCGAGCATCAATCTGCCTTTCAAAATAGTTTTCATCCGCTGTATCATAAACGAAATAATTTTTAAACGTAGTATAGAACGGTATATGGCCTGTCCGACCCGAGATATTGGAGCCGACCAGATCGAGTGCGATGTGGCGGGTCGAGGTATATCGGGAAAATCTCCGTTCCGTGAAGCTGAACTCCAACTACCTAATAAACTCTAAAGCAAAACTACCTGTAATTAAGCTATTTTATATCAAGAAAATGTAATTCGAGATTCAACTATGGGCTTAATTTTATCAAAGTCTAGCCTACCTACACGAACTTTAAATGAGAATTAGAGACTTCAATCTCAGTTTTGTATAATTCTTGACTTTAATATTGGAAGTGTTTGTAACATGTACTACTGTATTTTTTACTTATGATACAGATACACAATATCTCTCTAATTAATTTTCAAAGTTTTAAAACCCATTATTAGCTTCGTCAATATCACACTTTTGCGTATTAAGTAGGTACATAATTCAGGAATCATGCTCTCCACATTTATCAAGGACGATGACCTCTCACCATTAAGTAGGCATACTTACATATTCAGGCAATACAAGTGTTGAGAGACAAATTTATGAGAGCTTCAAAAAGGTTTCCAAATAATAATACATTTGAATAAATTACACCCGAAATTACCGTAACAATTTATTGCAAACACTCGCAGTAGACCCCGGTCTATTTATGTTTTTAAATTAGCACTCGTGGGACATAGTTTCATCAAGTGGTTTAACTAAAAGTAAACAACCTGTCCCTAAGCTGTCGAGAAAGTTTATAACCCGCCGAAATAATTATAACGTCAATGACGAGTTTCTCATACATTTGAAACATATGTTACACTTTTATAGATTTAATTAAACTGAACTGAATTTTCGATAAGGACATTAATTTATTCTTTGGTTTGGTTTTCTGTTTCTACTTAATACCAAATGTTAACTTACTGTTCTGGCAAGGCATATCATTAAAGCAAAACAACAAGGCAATAAAGAACAATATGGGTTATGTTGTGTACTTCTAATATAATCGTGTCACTAATGTGCAACATCCGACCTCACTAAAAACTATCCATTAATCTTAAACTTCAGTGGGACCGCAAGAAAATTTTGTAATTAATAACATCGCTAGATAAGTTGATGACTACACGAAATTTCAGGAATTCAGCCAATGAAAGTCAGCGATCCCTAATACTTAACCTCTTCTTGCTCGGTTTTCCATGTGTACTTTTAATTACGGAGAGGACCTTAATAAAGTTCATAGAAATTATTACACACCCAGACTCTTGCGGCATAGTAATCGAAAACAAACATATACGTACACGTACTGAGGGGTTTTAGAATTAATACGACTTTGAACTGGAGGTGTATAATATGTCTGTATTTTTTTCTTAAATTGTTCATCGACGTGAATGCCTTGTTGATTTATTCACCCTCTGTTATTGAAATCATTTTCAGACCGCACTGAAATATCGTTTTTTAAAGTGAATTATTTATTGGGTGTCAAACACAATTTTGTGCCATGAGCGACTCACCAAATATTTTCTACACGACATGGTGTTTATTCTTATCATAAATTACAATTTGAAAACTTAAGTCTCTTAAGCCATAGTAATTATATAACTATGTAATTGAAAAAACTTAAAAAACCAGTAATTATTATTCTCAATGATAAAAAGTATATTAATTATAGAATATAATGTGTAATACCACAAAAATCAAAGGAAACAAATTAAATGTATTCGACGTTTCCATTAAAAAATAAAGGGTCCCGAAGGGAGGTATAACCACGTTTGCATAACAAAATATTACATAAATGGAAACACTCAGTATCATAATTTCATCCTGTTAGAATGCTATACAAGGAAAATTCCACATTTCACATGTAATTTAGTTTCCTTAACGCTTGAGCATTATTATGCCGTATACCTAGAGTGCTTGACCCTTACAAAACAACTTTCTAAGAAAAAGAAGGAAAAAAAATACGCTTCCGTCGAAATAGCATTCTTACAATCCACCGTTTATGAGCAGTTCCGGACAAAGTAGTTGTAGTTTCATTTCGACCGCCTAATAACCCCGGAACTAGTTCGAAACGAAACCTTACCAGCTGCGCATACGAGCGAAACAAATTTGTAACTTTAAATGGAACGACACACAAGTCATGCTCATCTGACAAGCCGCGATATTAAAACTGGCTAAACGCTCATTTAGAAAACAGCATCCCGGGAATATTCAGAATCTAACCAAGTTTAAAAAGCTGCGCTATGAATTTTAAACTGAAAACTACATTGGATATGAGCAGCAAGGCGAGCGTGCAAACACTACGTTGTTTCCGCGAGTTGTATTTGAAAAAAATTGCTTCTGAAAGGATGCTGCACCGACAAAACAAATAAAATATTCTACGTCTGGTTTCAGAGATAAAGTTTCGTGCATTTTAAATATATGATGTTTTTGTGAAATTTAAAACAATGCGTTGTTACACAGTTCAGCGATGCAGGTAAAATATTTTAGTGCTGGAGCACCTTTATTAAGAATTTTTATGTCCACGTGGAGCTTCTTTGTCCTCGTTCGTTCCTTGATTTGTATCACAAGAGTAGGTCAAGATAAATAAATTCAAAAAGGTTCTAAATTGCTTATGCTACGGTACAAAAGTGCGGCTACTACTACCAGCTATTATTACTACACAGCACGTATAATTGCATACACTTACATACGATTATTTCACGTTATTGTATTAAGAACGTTATGTTTTGTCCGTTTTGTTATTAGTTGATATCAGTATATATTAATATAATGTCCACTCAATAAAGCTTGTTTACAGAGTGTTTCTCAAAAATGGCTATTTGTAATACATATTGCAAACAGAGCAGAAGGGACGAGCCACTAAGAAAACCGCCGTAGGCCCGTAGGTCCACGCAGACAAAGGACTTAGTTTGTTTTCCGCGAAACACAAAAGAGGACCCTAAGTAAGCACAAACAAACATGAAACGTACAAATTACATCGAACCATTCGAATTTGTCTTTGAAGAGATCCATTACATTAATTTCGGTTTCATTGATACGATCGACCACATGCACTTTACGATTATTTTTCATTTGTAAAACAATTAGCTAATTTGCACTTTATATTTGTTAATTTAAAATGATGATATTATTTATATTACTTATCAATTTTATTGTAGGTCACTGGCTGTGTGCTTAATCTAAAGAATATTTTTCAAGTATTCTATTTCAGGCCAGGTGGTTTCTGTGCGTCAAAAATCATAAAAATCATCGTTTGAACACATTATTCTACTCATGCTTTATAAAAGAAGTTACTAATAAACTAAAACTGAGCTGAACTAATATATATTAATATGTATTATAAATAGATAGTGTGGAAATGTTCTAGTAGGTAATCTTTGGATCACAGAACCGATTTCAGAAAATTGTTTTTATATAGAAACTCAACTCAAGTAACCGTTATTCATAGTATTACAGTTTCGTCCTCCCTTTCTATTAAGCATTAAAATAAATGACGAAGGTAAATAAATAAAATTAGAGTAATAGAGATAAGGTAAGAATACCGATTCATTTTTTCCCGGATATCTGGATCATAGTTCTTCAAATATAAGAACAAAACTCAAAATTATACATACAAATATACATGTAAAAAAAAAATATTACATTAAATTTATCACTTTGTTTTTTTTTTTAAATTTCAAAAAACTTTTTTGAATATTATCGATAGCAACATTGTACCGTATCCTTTCATAACTAAGTAAACCACAACTTTAAAGTTGATAGAGCAAAGCCGGATTTAACTCAGCAATACTCAAGAAACTTGGGAAATAATCCATTCTACAATATTCACGACGTCCTTGACTATTAGCGAATTATGGACGTAAGTACAATATTAAAAGAAAAAAAAGACTAACAGATAGAAATACCAAGAAATATTCTAAATAATTGAGATAAACTCACTTTTTTGAATATTATTAATTTAATAGGGAAGTATGGACGCTATAAATATGAGCAAATGTATGTAAATGAATATTAGAAGTATTTAATAGAGACAATCAAAATAACTTTCATTGTAATCAAATAAAAGTAAATTTGTCAAAAAATCATAAATATAAATTAAGAGAAACTATAAACCTCGAAAATTAATGAGTTTTCGTACATAATTAATAACTTGATGTTTATCGATGGTGATGCATAATTTAACCGTTAATTCAACACCGAATTTGATATTGGTATAAATCATTGCCCCAATTACTATGTAGCCGATATTCTAGCCACATTTTGGTTCTAGAACTAACTAAAACACGACAGCTGACGGTGTTGCGTCTTCGCAAACAAACAAGCCCTGTCAGAAGTTTGCTTTGTGCTGTTTTGGGCAGCACGACCCGCACAAGCTGTCTAAAGTTCAGTTGAGTAAAGGGCTGGAGCTAACGCAAATGAGATTTCAGAAATTTAGAATTCCACGAAAATCCTTGCTAATGTTAAAATAATACGTAACGTTACGCACATTACATTAATTAGACAGGCATATTAATGGGAGAAAATTTCGAATGGAGATTTGAAAATATTTCTTTTTATTGCTATGTAGGCAGACGAGCCAACGGGCCACCTGATCGTAATTGGTTACCGTCGCTCATGAACCTCTGCAATGTCAAGGGACACTGAGGGGTCGCTACCTACGACCTAACTTTAAGGACCCTCCTCAAGCCTCGTTCGAAGAAGGACAAGTCATAACGCACTGGGAATACCGAAGAGGGGAGCTCATTCCATAACCGGTGCGTGGCAAAAAAGTGTTCCTGAAATGAACCGTATATAAAGTAAAACTCCCAAATATAAAATATATTTCAACCAAGTTGAGAAACCATTTCAAATTTGACAGTGTCAGTGAACTAAATTGCTCGAAATTCGAATTTCTAGACAGGCTTCAAAGGGAAGTGAAGTGTTAAGGTAGAATTATTATTAAGTTTGATTCAACTCGTGTGGAATGTGGAATTTAGCGAGCGCATGTGCAACGAAGCGGTGAAGTTAGCAAGAGACTGTACCATAGAATATCTACAGTACCAGAAATAAAGCTACGTATTGGGCACAAATAAATCATTTAAAGAAATAACACACTGGTTCCATAACGTAACAAATGTAAGCAATATAAGATCGAGTATCAATTTTACAAATAATAGAAGCTCACGAGCCCAACCAATGAACTAAAACTGAAGAACAAACAAAGGCTTAACTTCTGTACATTTAATTCTGTGACTATACGCTGCACGGTCTGTCGTAGCGGGTCCTGAGCACAGTCGCGTCGCGAGCTACGGCCGGGTCGCACGTAGCGCTACGTTGCTACGGGCTACGAACTTCTCCAAGCTACGCCACGTATAATGCCGCGAAAACTGTGAAGTTTCTATCGTGACGCTACGATGCGTTCTGAATAATGTTGTTGAGAAAGTTTTTGTTCTACATACACTTGGGACTTGTCTTCCATGTCGTTATTTGTTTTAAGGATAGTATCGGTAAGGTCAACATTTTTTTTATAAATTTTATCATTGATCAAAATCGATGAAAATATTAGGTAACATGTTTTCTTAATCTGGAATCACATTAAACTGTAATGGTAATTGAATATCGTAACCATAATATAAATGTTAACGATTATTAGTGTTAGAACGGTCGGCGACAAAGCGGTTTTCGTGAGTCAATGTACACGCTTGATATATTTAATGGCTATTTCTTGAAGAAAACTTGTAATAAACATTTAGACCTAACGATATTAGACTAAAAATATTTCAACAAAGTAAAATTGTGTAGCAAAATCAACATTCATTATAGAAACGATTGTTATCCTTTAACATAATAGTAATTAAAGTTTTTATAACATAACTATTGTAACTAATATGCATATTATATTGCAATGTAAAGTATTTTGAGAATCTTCTAATTTTTGTAAAAAGAAAAGGTTTAGACAATCTTCTAATTATAAATGAGTCAATCATCCTCAAAGTAATTACATTTTGTAATTTTAATTAATTACGTTATCACGTTACTTGATATTCGGAGATGTGATGTTTATGTAATTATAAAATAAATTCAAAATAATCGAAGCAACAAAGCTATTGTTAAGGAAAATATTGTGTTACAATCCATATTTTTGGATATAAAATTATAACAATAGATTATAATAATATTTTTTGTAATATTCTTAAAGACATGCTTAATAAGTGAAACTTTCCATAAATATACATAAAATCAAATATTTACAGTCTTTTTGTAAAAAACATTTTAAAAATAAGTCAGTAAAAGTAATGCTATCTATAGATTAAAAACATTCTTTGTGTGAATCAGAAAACTGAAAGGTGAATGAATTGTTTGAACGTCTCTAAATGAAAGGCAAACACGACTATTGTATCCAGATATTATTTATAATTTTAAAGTGTTTTCTTTTATTTTTTACAAACAAATAATACATGCCACAATGATCAATAGATGAATTGTTATCGGCCACATTTTAATCTAATCGCGATGTTATATAATGTAAAAATTGTCTAAAACATACACTATGTATATTTGAAAACATTAACACTTACAAACATTAATAGAAATTAGTAATATCTTTAATAGCAGAGTTGTGCCACAACGTAAAGCCATGATTCCCAATAAACTTGCCTTCGCAGTCACGTAATACAAAAAAATCCACTCAAAATGAATTAAAACTTGAACATTTTTGTAACGTAAATATCTATCAGTAGAAGTTCGCGTGTCCGTAAACGTTCTTTATTGTTTGTGGGTTTTCAAACTCTCCATAATATAGGTTGGAATAAAGAAAAATACGTTTTATTACAAGGAAAATAAAGTACTATTTTGGTTGTTGCTTTTATGTTGATCATATATTCTTGATACGTTAATTACTAAACAAAAAAAGACAACTCAATTCAGCCCAACCCGTACTTGGAACGCTTGCCTGTGTGGGTTATTGCGAGAATCCAGTACAGAACACAACTACTTTAATTTCGCGATAGTGTAAGAAACAATATATGTTCGTACCTTTTGACTATAGAAAATAACAGATACATTATTTACATAATATAAAAAGGAGATAGATAATACTTAGGTAAAATAACTTCGTGGTAGGACGAAATGTTTAGGACAAACACCAATTACGCCAGACCAATGACCGGACAAAATGCTATCATGATATAAAATTCAGTGACCGTACATTTTATCTATCTTATCTCCAACAATAAAATATTTTTCAACCAAAATGTACAAGAATTTTATAGCCCATTGTGTGTCTCTATGTCATACTCGACAAATGTGGGTATTGTTGAACAAAATCTAACATAATTTTATAGCGAGAATTTCGAAAAAGAAGTTTTACTTTCTTTTTAATTTAAAATGACCAGTAATTGCTTTTGAAATTGTATTGATGTGAAAATAAGTAAATTTTGTTTAGTTTTTTTGTGTTTATAATATCTGCCAGACAGCAATAATATTATTTGTATTTTTGATTCAATCCCACTCGATTCAATTGAGCCGTATGAACTTAATTTTACTAATCAAATATTATATTTAAAATATCATCTATTTATTTCTTTTTATTCAGTGTACACATTTCATTTCCAAGTTATTAAAATATATACCCTTTGAATTTAAATATGATAATATGAATGGTTTTGCCTTTACACAAAATAAAATTGCTTACTCCTACACAAGTAATTCATTTATTTTACAACAATGTTTAATTTAGGACTCCCAAATCATACAAAATATAAATACGTGAGAACGTTTAAATAATACACAAAACCACAATTTAACGTTTAAATTAACTCGCGCCTGAAAACGTTATCACAGTAACACTGTAAAAATAATGAAGACAAATAAACCACAAAGTTTCAAGCCTACTCGCTCGGCGCGAACACGAAAAATAAAGAAATTAAACGGAAACATTGTTTAATTTATTACTGGTTAGTTAATTAAGGCACTCAGCGATCGTGTTACATTCAGACACCTCCACAAATCTGCGGACACTCATGTCTGTTACTCTATTTATTAAGTCTCGGATTCACGATGAAACGTTAGGTATTGTTTGTAAAATTTATGTGGCATTATATCGTAATGTAATGCTGAGAATTATATTACAACTATAAATATTGCAAACTTATACTAAGTATTTGTGATGAGTTAGTTGGGCTTTCTGCAAACTTATTTCTCTTTGACAATGCGTTTTAATTTAGTGTCAAAACGAAATCACTTTTTCTGTCATGCGCTACAATTTATGTTTTCACGTAATACAACAAAAACGTTTCAAAAAATAAAAGTATGACATCTGCGAAAAAAAACTCCTTAATTTTTGCTCCCACAGCTATTTATTCAGTGAGTGTTTGGTTGAAACAGATCGTTTTTACTGATAAGACCACTCCTACGTATTTTCCCTTTTATTTTGTCAGTATTTGCACTCACCTGTATGTTATCCGGTTTTATTTATATAATCTATGCATTTACATCTAAAATGCTATGACTACCGAACAATGTATAATTGATAATAACACTTATGATATTATTGGAAACAAAACTTATTTTAGGTTTGCAATTTATTGTAAATATTAACATACAATAATATTCTGCAGTCAAAAGAGTAATGTTGTTTTGTCAACCATTATTATATTTTTAGATGAGCAAAACAAATGATAGTGGGCGATACTATTGTTAATGAAAGAAATCATCAGTTTCGTCGAAAGCGTTAATATAATTAAATCTACATTCTAATCCAAATAGCGTGTTTAGCAAAAGCTAAGTTAACTTAAGACACCTAACTAAAATAAAAATTTCGTGCAAAAGTAAAAAACCTAGACACGCACATCGATAAAATTCTCGTAAATATTTATCAACATCTCATTAATAATTGAGCGATAATTGTTAGGAAACGACGACCTCTGCTATCCGGTCACGTCAGCCGACTTCCGAGGAACCATTAAATTAAGAGCAACTAAACTTTATTTATCTGGCCCTACACTTCCACGGACGATAAGGCTCAGAAACACGGTTGCTAACTTCCTCCGAACTTACACTTAACTTCGGCGAAAAGTTATCGAATCACGCCGATCGCTTGAAAATTTGTTACTTACTCAATATTTTAAATAATCTCCTTTACAACATTTCTTATCTTCAGAAGTTTGAGTTCCAATACCGATTACTTTGTTATGATACCTTTAAAACATCTTTCTATTCTTGACACCGGATTGTTGAACGTATTTTCACTACATTCAAATAAATTGTTATTGTATTTGAGTGTAATTGGAAAGGGATTAGAAATTAAGAACTACCATTATCCGTTTTTAAGCTAGCAGTTTAAAGTCTTAATATTGCGATTATAATTGAAGCAATGTAAGAGTTTGCTGCAGGGACATTTCATGAAAAGCATTTTTAAGAATTTTTCCACACATATTATGCCTTCAAAGAATTTCCAAGTATTAGATTGTGACAAACACCAAATCACCAAGCAAAATCTTTTTATTACTTAACTATTACTCTTTTTAAATACTAAAAAATCACTTTCATTGTGTTTGAATAATAGAAAAAACTATTATGACGTGCATGACAAATGGCTTAGATTCATCGTAAAATAAAATATTTAGGTTATCAGCTCTTACTAATGGGTATTTCCTTAACAGTGAAGGCCAAGGTAACTCAAGTATACATAATGTACGGTTAATTTTATTAAAAGCAACGATTCCCATCATATAGTTTGAAGTGGAATAAACTTTTTACATAAAGCCAGATCGCGTGACGGATCACGTTTGCTGAACTAAGCAACGCGGGCTGCCAGCAACAATTTTCTTTTTAATAGATTTTGATGATCTGTTCTTTAGAACAATTGATCTATAATAGGCACGGCTTAAAGTATTATTGCCAAAATAGAATTATCCGTTGTAATTCTTTGAAATTTGGTACATAACTGAAAGTCTTAGAGCGGTATTAGTTGTGTAGTACTTACTTAACATCAAGAGACTCATAGTAATTACATAACACAAACAAATATACATTCGTGAACCACGTAGAGAATACACAAATACACGTATCACAGGCTCGTGTGGGGCATTTCATGTCAAGCGGACAACGAAAAATATGTCAGGTCGTGGATTTTGGTGAAAGTTGGAAGTTTTGTACTCCAGTGGAAGTTAAAAAAATCTGCATTATTATTTTTGATTTTTTTGTTCCGGTTTTTATTTTATGCGATCTTAAAAAATCGTCAAATTCGGAGAAAGGTTTTTTTCGAAAGGAGTTTTTGGGTTAATTTCAATAAATTTATTATTAAACAAGTATTGGGTATTGCAGATAATATTTTTTTCTTTTACTAAAAAAAATCGAATTCGAAATTTGAATTTTTTTTCGAACATTAAACCGGAAGTGAATATTTCAACTTTATTTTTTTCAAAGTTCTTCCCCTTTATATTATTTTATTTATACCTCAAATTAAAGCTTATGTTATAGAGGAAATAGTAAAAAAAGAATTAGAATGGTATCTCTTTTTGTTTAAGAGGTATATGAATAACAGTGTTTGAGCCGCATGCTCAATTATGTCGTGTGTAGGAGTGAGAGCTCAAGGGACGTTTCACTTATAATTGGTGCACCCTTGTGCTCATTGGCTTGTCGTCTGGTGTTTGCTGGAGCGCGAAGTATTGGCGCTCTGAAACTCGGACGACACATTCGACCTTTTTGCTGGAGCAAAACACTCGGCCTTTTTGTTCGGGCACATGATGTGTCAACATTGAAAAAATAAAAAGTAAAATTTAAAAATTCAAAAATTCAAAATTTGAAATCTGAATATATGTCACTTTTCGAAAACAAGAAAATGTATAAAAGCCAATGTTGTATTCATGGAAAATCAGTTTGGAAATAATCTTCGAAGTGGTCGGTCGTAATAGTGTGTGTGCCCTTGGTGAAGGAGTCGCTGATACTACTGCAGGAAGGCGGCGCCAGGTCACAGCCCTTGAGTCTCAGGTAAGTGCATCCTTTATTTGTGGAAGCAGTTCCTTGAGCTCTCCGACGTACGTTTGGTCGGTGGCAGGCACCCTCCACGACACAGGGTATAAAGCCCACATAGGTTTGGGGCTATTTACACGCCCCACGCCCTCCCATTTTGGTCCTAATCGAGCCGGATAGTCCAGCAAGGTTCGGAGACGTATTAATTGGTCTTCCGAGCTTTTTTGGGTCTATCCAAATTGTATCTAAATTCTAAATTTTAACTTGGATGTTCGCGTCAAAATTTTGAGAAATTTCGAGAATTTCGTGTCATTTTTTGACATTTCGGTAGTTTTACGTGACCAACTCTAATATTATAAAATATTATTTGAATATCGTTTTTGTCGTTTATATCTAATTCAATTATAAAAACAATTAATTACTGAAACAAAAATGTCTAAGTCGAAAGATAATTCAGAAATGTCGGATAAGCGGTTTACTATTCTTACAGCTAAAAAAGAATATCTGTTTAGTCAGGTTAATAGTTTATACGATTTTGCTCTGAACAGTAACGAGTTTTCATCAAATGAAATACAAGAATTCACCACTAGGGTGGAGTATTTAGATGAAATGAAAGTTCGTTTTGAGACCATAATCGATGAACTTATCTATATTCAACTTAACGTAAATCCAAAATTTAAACCGGATTATTCAGCATTATCTTCATTTCAAGGCTTGTATTTTAAAATAAAGCAAACTTACAAAAACATTGTCGGTGTACCCCAAGTTGACAAACAGTTGTCAAACAAAAAAGGTTGTAATATCAAACTTCCGCCAATTGAACTGCCAACCTTTGATGGCAAAATGGAAAACTGGCCTCGATTTTATGATGCTTTTAAAGCTAATATTCATAGTAATAATAATTTAAATGATTCTCAACGCGTACATTATTTAATGGGAAAACTAACGCAGGCTGCTTTGAGAGTTACAGCGGGGATTATTCCTACGGGGGAAACTTATGCAATTATATGGAACACTCTAGTAAAAAAATACCAGGATAAACGTGCATTAGGCACACATTACCTGAATGCCATCTTAGATAGCAAAATTTGTACAAATAGTTCTAATCTCGAGTCTTTCATTGAGAGAAATTCGTGTTCCGTTGCCGCTTTGAAGCAATTAGGGATAGATGATCTTGTCGATTTCATTCTATTTCATTGCGCCTTTAGGAAGATAGATGCTGAAACGGCACAAACTTTTGAACAGTCAGTGCGGAACAAGGACATCCCGTCTTATTCGGAGCTCCTGTCGTTCTTACAAGACCAAGTGAAAATTATGCAACGGTCGAGCCGGTTGAAAATGACGAATGCAGTTACAAGTGGCACTAATAGTCAACCATCCCGTTCGCATACGTTCACAACAATCAATTCGAATAGGGAAAATGTCACCCCATCAAACGCTAAATCGTGCATTTTTTGCAAAAACATTAATCATAATATAAGTCTTTGTGATAAATTTAAACACTTTAAAACTCCACAAGCTCGTTTTGAATTTATTAAGGCCAAACGCGCTTGCTTAAATTGCTTTAGTATCTCGCATAGAGTTTCAGAATGTGAATCTTCGACTGTTTGTGACATTTGCAAGAAGAAACATAACGTTCTTTTACATTTCGGTTCTAAATCTGATAACTACGTGCACTTCTCACAGAGGCTATCAAGTCTCGATAGTAATTCGTTACCTCCTTTCGTCGGTGATCGGTCGAAATCAACTATTGTTCATAGTAACGGTTCATCGTCAAACAATAATTTAGGAGAGCTTTCGGCTGTTCAACCCTCTACAAGCGCAGGATGTACTAGTTGTTCGGGTTTGAATGAGAATCCTCTTGTGTCGTTGTCCGCTGGAGTAACACCATACACTACGGTTCTGCTATCAACTGCTCAGGTTTATGCTAAGCAGAGGAACGGCAATAAAGCCGTGTTACGTTGTCTCATTGACAGTGGTTCACAAAGTAATTTAATAACTGCTGATTGTTGTAGGACATTGAATTTACCCATCGTGCGACTAAATAACTCTCATGTTAGAGGAATTGGTTTAGCATCTCGGCCTATTTTGGGTTATGTAGATATGAATATTGAGTCGCGAGTATATCCAAAAAACAAATTTAATATTCGTGCATTAGTTGTAGAGTGTATAACTGATCGATTACCAACACAGTATATAGACGTTGGAAGTGATTTTAGCTATGTTAACGATCTTCCGCTAGCTGATGCAACTTGGAACATCCCTGGCAGTATTGATTTGGTTCTGGGAGCTCAAATATTTCCGTTTATATATTTTGGCAAAAGGGTTGAATCAGGAACGTCAGCTCCGTCTGCTATTTCAACAGCCTTTGGTTACGTGCTAATAGGGAATTACTCCAAAAAGGTCAACAAGTCTGGGACTACCTTCACAGCGCTAGCACTACATGATTTACTGCAACGATTTTGGGAGCTGGAAGAGATACCGAGTCTGAAGTTTCTTAGTCCGGAAGAGACGGAGTGTGAAAATTTGTATAGAGCTTCGTTGTCACGGTCGGAGGAGGGCAGATACTTTGTAAGTTTACCCTTTTCTAAGTCTCCTTCAGAGTTAGGGAATTCTCGTGCCGCCGCTCTTCGCAGATTTACAGCGCTGGAGCGTCGTTTTAACCTGACTCCAGGTCTACGTGATAGTTACAATAAAGTTATTGCAGAATACATACAAATGAAATATCTTTTAGAGGTACCAGAGTCTGAAATTACCAATGAAGGGTATTATATTCCACATCATGCCGTTACTCGTCCAGGAAAACCCATGCCGCGTATTGTGTTAGATGCTAGTGCCGTAACAGGAACAGGGTTGTCATTAAATGACATTTTGCATGTAGGTCCTAATTTGCAGGCAGACTTATTTTTATTATTACTTGAATTTCGACTTTTCCCTGTAGCAATGACGGCAGATATCAAGCAAATGTATCTACAAATCGGAGTTCACGAGGAACATAGAAAATATTTACGAATTCTATTTAGATTCCAGAATAGTGAAACAGTGAAAACTTATCAGTTCGGTAGGGTTGCTTTCGGGTTGAAGTCCAGTCCATATTTGGCAATGCGCACTGTACGTCAGTTGTCTCAAGATTTGAAACCGCAGTATCCGGAAGCTGCGTCGGTAGCGGAGTCTAAATTATATATGGATGATTTGGTTTATTCTGTAAAAGATGAGAATAGTGCAGTACATCTTTCGCGGGATTTGATTTCATTATTTAAATCGGGTAACTTTGATTTGGTTAAATGGACGAGCAATTCAGAACAGGTGCTCGGTGCTCTTCGTATTACTTTGACTCGTCGTAGAGGTCAGCATTCGCAGAAAGCATATATTTGTTTATTTGTTTGTTTAGTAACAAAAGCGGTTCATATAGAACTAGTCTCGGATCTGACAACTCATGTCTTTTTGGCCGCATTTACTCGTTTTATTTCGCGTCGTGGCCCAGTTTCTTGTATATACTCTGATAATGGTACAAATTTTGTTGGTGCCAAAACACAGCTGGACGAACTATACAATTTTTTAAAAAATTCTGAGTATCGACCGATGCTGAAAAAAGAGCTCGAGTCACGACGTATTGAGTGGAAGATGATTCCACCACGCTCCCCTCATTTTGGAGGAATTTGGGAAGCTAATATTAGGAGTCTAAAGACTCATCTTTATCGAGTTATAGGTAATCAGCTTCTTACCTTTGAGGAGATGCAAACTGTGCTTGTGCAGATAGAATCAGTAATGAACTCTCGTCCTCTAATAGCAATAACAGCTGATCCTTATCCGGAGATTATAACTCCAGCACATTTCTTAATGTCTACTCCGCTGGTACATTTACCAACAATAGATCTAAAAGATGTACAGTTTAACCTTAAAGAACGCAAAAAGTTATTAGATCATATGATAAAGTCTTTTTGGAAGAAGTGGCATACGGAGTATCTGCACACATTGCAGGTACGCCAGAAGTGGACATCATCAACTCGACAAATTAATGTCGGGACTGTCGTACTAGTTGGACAGGATGACTGTCCACCTTTAAACTGGCTTTTAGGAGTGATTACTGATGTGCACCCCGGGTCAGATAACATCGTTCGTGTGGCGACTGTTAAAACCAGACTAGGGATTTTCAAGCGTCCTGTCGTTAAGTTGTTCCCATTACCCACGCAATAATGATAATTAATAATTTTATTTATATTTTCGTTTATAGCAATTAGTCGTGTTAATTCGTGTTAATTTATCTCGTTTATAGCAATTGATTTTTTCGTTTTATTGAAACAATTAATACTTAGTTCGTTTCGCTTTAATTTGGATTTTTTTTATATTTTGATTCTGTTAAATAAGAATGTGCCTTTATGTTAGAAAAAAGGATTTGTTTTTTTTTAATTCTTCTTATATTTTACTTAAATACTTAATTTTCGATTATAATATTAATTTTATATGGTCACGTAAAATTATAAATGATTTCGGTTTTGTTTCGTAAATCCCGCGGATTTCCAAGGCGGGGAGTATGTTTGAGCCGCATGCTCAATTATGTCGTGTGTAGGAGTGAGAGCTCAAGGGACGTTTCACTTATAATTGGTGCACCCTTGTGCTCATTGGCTTGTCGTCTGGTGTTTGCTGGAGCGCGAAGTATTGGCGCTCTGAAACTCGGACGACACATTCGACCTTTTTGCTGGAGCAAAACACTCGGCCTTTTTGTTCGGGCACATGATGTGTCAACATTGAAAAAATAAAAAGTAAAATTTAAAAATTCAAAAATTCAAAATTTGAAATCTGAATATATGTCACTTTTCGAAAACAAGAAAATGTATAAAAGCCAATGTTGTATTCATGGAAAATCAGTTTGGAAATAATCTTCGAAGTGGTCGGTCGTAATAGTGTGTGTGCCCTTGGTGAAGGAGTCGCTGATACTACTGCAGGAAGGCGGCGCCAGGTCACAGCCCTTGAGTCTCAGGTAAGTGCATCCTTTATTTGTGGAAGCAGTTCCTTGAGCTCTCCGACGTACGTTTGGTCGGTGGCAGGCACCCTCCACGACACAGGGTATAAAGCCCACATAGGTTTGGGGCTATTTACACGCCCCACGCCCTCCCAAACAGTGAGACGGAACCGCGCGGCGAGTTGTATTACGTAGTTTCTTATTGAGTAAATCTCAACGAATTGTTACATTTTATTACAACAACTTGTAGAATTAAAATGATAAAATGTTTAAGACACAAAATTGATTAATACAACTTATAAATTGTACTATATTTCATACAACTTTTATAACACTGTGAAGAAATTTTGTTTTGATTGGTAACTTAATGATTGTAGGTAACGAAAGGTAGCAAAAACTTAGATTTCCTTCAATAACGAGTTCTTAAAATTCGTGTCTGTCAACTATATTTTAGTATTAAATGATTTTTTATGTACAATCGATGAGAAAATAGATTTTAATCGGATTAAGTATCTACGTCTTCTTCTCCTCCTTCACTCAGTTGACTTGGTGACATGGAAGGAATTTTATATTTATTTTGTAACGAGATACCGTAAAACTACTGAACCGATTTCAAAACTAATTTCACTGTTAGAAAGACACTTTATTCAGAAGTAATATAAGCGATATTTAGTTTGGAATTTATAAGCATTTAGGTTGGATCAACGAAATTCGTAAAACAAGTCAAGAAAAAAAACACTAAAATGCTTTATCCACGTACGCCGACGAAATGTTTGGTTTGACATGAAATTGATGTATCACAAAAATATGTACCTCTATTAGAACCAAAGAAAACAACATTTTAAATTATGTCAATATCTCAAGAATAACATACTATGATCAATTTTCTTAACTAAATTAAAAAAACTGTAGATTTTTTAGGAATACGTTTTGAATAATATTATATTATTCCTTATCTGAGTAAATACCATAGAAATATCGTGTATTTCATGTAAATTTAAATTGTCCTATGTTGCATATCAGTGAAATGAATATTCCAAATAATACGGTACCTACAATCATTAGGT
This sequence comes from Trilocha varians, assembly GCA_030269945.2. Taxonomy (NCBI): domain Eukaryota; kingdom Metazoa; phylum Arthropoda; class Insecta; order Lepidoptera; family Bombycidae; genus Trilocha; species Trilocha varians. Next base: position 6,516,670 of record AP028259.1, read on the forward strand.
TACCAAACAAAACAAAATTTCTTGACAGTGTTATAAAAGTTGTATGAAGTTTAGTAAAATTTATGAATTGTATTAATTCATTTCTTTAAACACTCGCGGTTATCTACATCACTTAAACTATTACTAAACGGGTAAGAACCCGTTTAGTAATAGTTTAAGTGATGTATTAATTCATTTTGTGTCTTAAACATTTTATCATTTTAGTTCTACAAGTTATTGTACTAAAATGTAACAATTCGTTGAGATTTACTCAATAAGAAACTACGCAATACAACTCGCCGCGCGGTTCCGTCTCACTGTTATTCATATACCTCCTAAACAAAAAGAGATACCATTCTAATTCTTTTTATACTATTTTCTCTATAATATAAGCTTTAATTTGAGGTATAAATAAGAAAAATTCAAGGGGAAGAACTTTGAAAAAAATAAATTTGAAATATTCACTTCCGGTTTAATGTTCGAAAAAAAATTCAAACTTCGAATTCGATTTTTTTTAGTAAAAGAAAAAAATATTATCTGCAATACCCAATACTTGTTTAATAATAAATTTATTGAAATTAACCCAAAAACTCCTTTCGAAAAAAACCTTTCTCCGAATTTGACGATTTTTTAAGATCGCATAAAATAAAAACCGGAACAAAAAAATCAAAAATAATAATGCAGATTTTTTTAACTTCCACTGGAGTACAAAACTTCCAACTTTCACCAAAATCCACGACCTGACATATTTTTCGTTGTCCGCTTGACATGAAATGCCCCGTGTGTGATTTTAACTCTTCTTTTAATCGAGTTCTAAACTAAAATAAAACCTTAAAAGGATAATAAATAAAAATGAATCAAATATCAACAAAAGGATACATATATTAGCAACCCTATCGTAGCGACCGACAAGCACGCCAGTCGGCAAGCGTCTATGCGATAGGCAAATATTTATATCGCTCCCTCAGGCACAAGTCATTGCCTGAAAGCGTTGTCTTGTAGCTGATATCGCTATAAAGTAGAATAAATTGCCTGTCGAATCTGTTTTAAAATCACGGTAAAAATAAAACTGCTGTATTCACGTCGAACTGAGATTAAAGGTATTGTGTAGTGAGTTGTTTATTGACGCTGTTGCGGAACAATAATTTAAGTGTACATTTTTTGCCTTTATTTGTCACGGGGTAAAATATGTAACATGTTACATAAAATGGTTCATAAAACATGAGTAGACTGAAAAATTATATTATGAGTCTTATGATTTATAACTTATGAGTGTTGAAGTGAATGAAAGTGAATATTTGATGCTTATTTTGAAAGTCAATATAAGTTTTTGAAAAATCTGAAGTTTATTTAAGATCTAGTCGAGTATTATTAGAATTATTTACTTATGCTCTCGAGTTCATTGATGTATGAATTTATAGCTATGTGTGGAAAGATGTTTGATTTTCAGTTCTACTTTTTCGTGTAGTGTCTCACTAAGTACTTGTATGCCTTAATTAATCTCCACAAATGCAGAAACCAAAAAGTGAAGTTTAACTATTAGTTAAAATGAAACGTAAACGAACGATCTTTAGCTAAAGTGACCTGCTAACTCGTCTGCCTACGTGGAAAAAAATGATATTCAATTGTTATGAAAGATAAGTCACACATTTCCCAGTAATTCTTATCCATTTACGATATCAACGAAACCTTTATTACAGGGATAAGCCGAAAAAAATTTTATTCGGGTTATCTTGAACCCAAGTTCTCTCAGTATAAAAGTCAAAATTATTATCCTTACTACCTGTTTCATTCTTAAATAAGCATTTTGAAGCTTAATGTTATTGAGTAACAGGTTTAATGTAAAAAAATGTACTGGAATATTTCAAGGGTAAGAATTTTATTTTTAGATGCTCGTCATTCACTATAATACTTGATAATAAAAAAAATAATACAATAAAATAAAAATACGAATTATCTTTAAACAAAAACTATGAGCCAATGTCAGTGGAACAGCCTTGATGCTGTCTGGTTCAAAATTTCCATTCTTTCATGAAATTTATAAAACAAAAAAAATAGGAATAAGGTGAAATTTTGATGAAACAATCATTTACGAAGTAAGAAAGTAAATTTTGTACTTTAATTTTGTATTATATTTTTTTTGTATTGTACTTTTAGATAAGATACAGATATAATAAAACAAAAGTTAAAACATTATTTGCAACTTAAAGGCAAGAATCACGAATCGCCAAATTATCTTATTAATTCGTCGTCAGATGCAAAACAACTTGAGAATGTTCATTACGAGACAAACTTGAAACGGAACAGACCTAAATTTAAGTTGAATTGAAATTGAAATCATTAATTAAGAATAAATTTTCTCTTTTTGTATGCAAAGGAATCTGCATAAAAGGTTTTCGTGGTTAAGGAACCGCGGAGCGAAATTCGAAAGGAATTTAGTATTAAGTACTGATTCGAGCGAAATTGTCGGAGTGTGGGCAAAATATTTATGTAAATCTAAATACAGTAATGGTGGCAAAGATATTCTTTGAGGAAATCGTGATTAGCATTTGTTTTTGTCTTTAATACTTGTTTTAAATAAGGATACTTTTTCCAGATGTCGCGGCGTCGTAATAATTAATGTGCTGACACGTGCTATGTTATTTACGAGAAATTCTGTTAGATTAATGTTAAAGATAATGCTTATGTGCTTGACACAATATCACATTAAACTAAATTTATGTTTATTCGAAGTCTATATAGGTATATAGGCAAACTGAGGTTTAACGACACTGATACTCAACGGATACTGACTAATGCCTGTTCAAATGTAGGTATGTTTTTCATGAAGAATGCATTACATATATGTTCATCTAATGACCACATCTTTGATTGGTACAATTTTTTGGCTAAATGCCAAAAACACTGGTCAAAAATATGCTAAAAGTAACTGATGTGTTGATAATTTGATACCGGAACAAACAGACAGGCGGATATAAACAAAAATATATGTTATAGCTTAGAATAAAACTGCTCAGTTACAATATACCATTTATACTCTACTTAAAACAGATACTCCATTTTATTTGAACAGATAACTTAGCTTCAACTTTACCCGATAATTATAGTTTAGCTATTTATAGATTGTTGGGTAACTTAGTACACGTGTCATGTAATTTAGTATCACATTAAGGAAATACGATCTCATTTATATCTTAATGAATTTTCTTACCACATAGAGCTTCTAATTTTTATTAATTATAAACCTTGGTTAGTAGTAGGTAGTCCAGGCAATACCTTATCCTTGCAAAAGTTCATGAAAAACTATAAGTAAATACATAAACTTGTATGTCTACAAAGTAATAAAAAGTATTGTGAAGAAATACGCTGAAAAATTGAATGACTGAACAGAATGAAAAACTAAAATATACAACTTATTGTTGCCGTCAACACTCAGTGTTATCAAACTGATATTATCTACGGAATTTATAGATACTGCATTGAGTCACTGCTGCTCGTTTTAAGATTCAATATTCTCAACCTTATACACTTCAAAATAGAGTTGACTCTAAGTTGGTTACAAAAAGTTTAAGCCAAATCGAACTATAATATAATGAGTCAATATGTTGTCCCGACCCCACTTAGCGACCCCAAGAAAAAACTTTCCCGCCCCCACACACAAGACAGTATGGGATTCAGTTTGAAACTTGTTTCAAAGTAAATTACTCGGTGGCTTAAACCAGGATTTACCTTTAAAACGAAATTGATTTTAACCTGTACGTAATTGAAATAGACTGAGGTGGTGAATTGATGCTATTCCAGGACATCTATGCGCAGACAACGAGTATTATTTAGGGACATTGTTTGGGATATGTGGGATATATGGGATCTATATTCTACGGTTTAATTTAAGATATTTATGGAGTAGTTATTATTAACACGTTAACTTGTGCATTTATTAAAAGAGTTTTCATTGTAGCAGATGTTTTTTTTAATTTTGTAAAGTTTATCATCGTTCATGTTTTTTTGTTGTTTTAAAAGCAAAGACTCAGAAATCCGATGTACATTATTGAACTACTACTACATTTTTTTTTAATAATTTACATTTTTTTATTATTAAAAGTTTGCAACACAACGCATTAAGTCGCAACAAGTAGCTTTACTATGAATATCCATCAGACTGCAACCAACTTAGTGAGTATTAGATCATACAAAATATTTAAATATAAAGATTCACTAAATAAAATTAAAAAGTATTATTTTATCAGTTATTTTATTAAATAATGAATGAAATTTTTCCACGAGATATCTGCTTTAATTTTAAAGCTAGAAAAATCCCACAAATTTTGTGAAAGGTGAGAATTTTTTAACGAACGTGTGGTAACTAGTGTCGATTCAGCAAACCGGCGGAATCTCATCCTCGAAGCGGAGGGCACACATTTCACAAACTTTCCTAGCCATTTTCACAGACACGTTCTAATTGCGAAGAGCACGAGGAATTTTTTATCTAATTTTATAATATTACCAACTGAGAGACCAGTTGCTTACTAATATGATAATAATAAAAGGTGAAGTGTTAAATATATTCGCATAATATTCATGCGAAGGTACGCACACTCTACGACAAATAAGAGTGATCTATTCTATATGTATATTCTATCTAGTTGACATCTAGACTATTCAAAACGTCTCCAGGATAAAGCTAATATAACATATGGACAGTTTCTTTATGTTTTGCCTTTTTGTTAGTTTGAATTTCATGATGAGAGGACTTTAGTTTAACCATGATTTTTATTTACGCCGATAGAATACAAATAAGACTGTTAGGTATCATAGGTGTAAGATATTATAATTTTTTAACACTACTTAAAAGTACTACTTTAACCGTTCATGCATGCAATAGCCATTTACAAAGAAAGAAAATATGATGTTTTGCTACCTAGTTTCGTTTACAAAAGTCGGGCAATAGATATGTAGAAAGAAGAAGCTAATACCTCGGTTTCATCAAATTCTCTCGTACATTCTTACGTGATTCAGAATAAGATACAAAAAACATCTGAACAGTCGTATACTAATCTCAGACTAATAAAATCTGTTGTTGTTTTTTTTGAAATAAAGTTTGTTCAATGATATTGGATTTCGTAAGACCAATGAAATTGATTAGAGTGTCTAAGATGCAAAAATAACATAATAACTTTAGCTTATTTTCTTAAGCACCAATGAAAATAAGTATATGGTACTTTCTCATAAGTATTTATTGAAATTAGTAATATCGTATATCCTGAAATCGAATCAAAACGTAATATTGCCAAGGTATTTTTGTTTTAGTGATTTTAGAACTAGCGCACCCGTGTTTGTAATTTTGCACAAAAATATCACTGCATAATAGGTAATATGATGCTGAACTTTAACTATTTTAACCACCTACGATTAGGTAGCCTGCTGGCTCGTCTGTCTACATGGCAATAAAAAATATGTATGAAACCATATAAAACCCACTTAAATTGCAAATTAAAAACTGGAAGAAGTGATAGCACTAAAATAAAAATTACTCTAAAAACACTTTCCATTATAAAGAAATCTCTCTATTTTAGCTGTGTCACAATTGTGTCGTTTTAAATTAGACCCGATGGATTACGTTTAGGCCGCTGGAAAACGAAGCCAATTGTCGTACTATAAAAAACAAAAGAGACCCCGTTCTGTCATACGGAATACAATGGCATTCTTCCTGATCCGGAACAATAAAATGTCCCGCCCGCAGTCATTGGTAAACATGAATGACAATTTGCAATATAAAATACTTTAGCATTACGGCAGTTACGTCGTATACAGAAGTACCGACATAAAGTATTTAAAAGTTTCTTTTAGAGTCTCTGAGGAGGATAATATTCAAACATAAATTCTCCTCGGGGCCTCACCCCACTCTTTGAACCCATAAAACGATAAAGATCATCTTTTGTAGCTTTTGAACGAACAGTTAGGTTTCTTGTGACAGTTGAGCAATTTAAGTGAGATTCAAAGTTAATTTTCAAATAATTATGAGCATTTGAAATTATTTTATATTTAATAACATGTTTCCAACGTAATTACATGTTTGTAAGTTCAAAAGTTTCAGTTTCAAAAGTTCCTGTGGTAACAGGAAATTTTTATAATATTCACATTTAGTAAAGATTACGTTAATGGTCAACTAAGTCGGCCTGCGATTAACGAGAATTGTTTCTCGTGTATGTTAATACTCTCTGATAATGTCCTAATCAATTTCTTCATTTTTAACAGTGTCCACTCTAACTTTCTACACTGTCGTTATATTTTTTTAACTCCATAAATAAACAAGAGTATGATTAAGTACGATGAAACAACCATGTGTTTTGATTTTACACTCATCTATGGTTGAACAATAAACTGACAACAAAATGTTACGGACCATAAAAATACGCTAAACATTTTACAGCCGATCAATACAACGTATAGTTTATTTTACTCATTGTTAGCTTCCCGTCGTAGAATGGTTCTGAACCGTATAAAACACGCAACTGAGTCTAATTTTTCGCACAATACAAATTCACACACGTTCGGATATATTTTACAAATGTAGTTAAATGGTATACGCATTGAGACATACTAAAAGGAATGACTGTTTAATTTCCTTCATTATAGCTTTAGTTTACTCCATGTTCTGAACAGATATAGAGAAAAAACGTTCATTATCGGCTCTGGCGCTGCAAATAAAACAAGATAGCACCCCAGGGGCCGTTCTCTTGGATATTGCGACCCACAAGCAAATTTACTCTAGGCACAATAAATGCTTAGGACTGTACGTGAGCGAGAACGCTGCTTCGCTAACAATAATGTTTATTTATACTGATACATTAGAAAAGAGATAGAACCTGACAAATAAATACACGATGTCTCACATCTTGTTAATGGAAATGCTTCATCATTCAATTCTAATTTTTACGGACAATATCAACCCTGAATGAATCCAGCATTAAAATGTAAATTTCATTTACATCTCTCACATCTTATTTTCATAGTTTAAACTGAATTGACGCCGATTCCCTTTAGTCACGTTGATGATAATTTACGTCAAGTTATGGCAATCACTAACGATAATAATTATCAGATATACTTTAACGGAATTGTGGCTTTCATTTCTAAAAGGGACTTTCAAATAGATTATTCTAAATACGTTCGCGATAAGGGTACTTAATATTGTGATTTATATAAACGTAGTTGCGCCTTACAGAATATAAATATACTCTTACGCTCTTAACACACCTACACACGGTAAAAACTTACTTAGAGAACAAAGTTTTGTTGAATAAATATAATATGGCTTGCTTTATTTTACGTATAGGTAAATCTGAACTGGTTAAAAAATACTACTCACAATTGGTCTTATCAGTTGGTTAGTTTAGGGTCCCTCAACAATCAATGAAGTAAAAAAGGGAAGGAAAGAGTATCCTTTGAGTTTACATCGAACCAGTAACTGTTATGATAATAACAGAAACCAAGTTAAACCAAATAATTAAATAGAGTCTTGAAACTAGTAATGGATAGGATGAATTAATTTGCGGTTTCGAGAATCTGCTGTTGTTAATACTTATGACATCCAAATTACGATAACTATGAAAATCAATGGTTAAAAATTATACGTTGACGTTTTTAGTGTATTTTTTCCCAAATGCAATTATTTTTCAATGCCACTCGGACAGACAAACGGGCCACCTGATTTTTAAATGGTTACTCGTTCATAGGCCTCTGCATTGTCAGGGTTACTGCGGCGCCACTAGCTACAACCTAACTTTAAAGACTTATGCTGATTTATCTGTTAAAATCGTCTTACTAAAAGGTTAAGCCTGTACGCAACTGTACGTAGGTGTCCTACAAACTAAGCATGTTGAGAAAAGATACGGTTCCTTAATAAAGGTCGAATAAATGTTAAAGTTTACAGAACCAGAAAAAAATATAATTTCAAAAATGCTATGTTATAAGGTTTTAATTAACTTGTATGATCAATTATATTATATCCCAAGACACATATTCCTTTAAAAGTTAATAATTATTTCAAATCAGTCTTAAATCTACTTTTTCGATTAAATTAGTATCTAAGTAACATCGAGTTACATTTTTAAACAAAACTAGGTATAACTGCAATACAAAATAAACCAAATCACAAACTATATAACAACCAAGTTGAATTTTATAAATTCAATCATTAATTTGTAGTTGGAAGCAGCCGGGATTCATATTCTAATGTAAATGGATACAAACATAGTACGGGTCCATTATTATCAAATTAATTATTCATATCGTCCCGCAGCCTCCCGTGTGGGATATGAAATGAGACCGTACTACAATTTCTACAAATTTCTAACTCGTTTCGTACCTTGTATTGATGTAAAAACATAGCCAGGACAGAAAAATGGACCACGTTTTCTTGTAGTTAAAGTTGGACTTTGATTTTACGTTTTGTAATAATTACGACTACTAGATCATATTGCAATGATTATAAATGTAATAAAAATCTTAAACTGAGAGTTAAAAGTATCACAAAATGTACGAAAATATAACATATGATAGTAATTTCAATTTCCTTTTACTATAAATAAATAAATATAAGTTTGTTTAGAATCACATAATCAGACTACCATACACTTTTAAAATCTTAAATATCAGAATTTGTCCTAAAACGATTCAACAGATATGAGAACAAAGTTCAAATCCAGTGTGATATTGGTTTTAAGAGTTGACATTGTTTTGTGATGCCGACTAATGAAAAAGTAACAAATATTCCAAGCTCTCGAGACAATGCGGTCGCCCTAAAGTCAACGAACTATGTTTCCTGCACCTGTTCCTATAATAAACAATTAATCACTCAGGATCGGTTACGGTTGGAAATTTATAACTCAGAAAAAGTAATCTAGGACACCTACTCTTTGCCTGTTCAGAAGCTTTTAACTAATTACTCGTAAATCCACACCCTGTATAATCGCGTAACGCACATAGTGTACTTACATCCAACCTATTCAATTACCTACTATAAATACAGAGCTTCAAATTTAATCATAAACATGAACTTTACTATAGGTAAATGTCTCTGGTATTAAATACCAAAGGATCAGATATCAAATTACTAAGGATTTCCTAGTTAAACAAACGTAAGCGATCTTACTTGTTTGTCTCTAAAAATGTTTATATTAAGTCTTCGTTAAACATTGTTTCAGAGGTACCACGTTTTGAGGACAGTTTAAATAATTTGACTGTTTCACTCGGCCGAGAGGCGGTGTTTACTTGTGTTGTCAATGACCTCGGATCCTACAGGGTAAGTAAAGAGTTTTATCTTTAATCTAAACAAAGTTACATAAATACTAATCTCGCATTTTATGTAGGTATCTTGAAATTTGATCTTATTGTCATCTATCCTATTGTCATATTCTAGGACAAAAATAACTTTTAAGAAAATAAATGTTATCCACAAAAAAGATAGTGGGATAACTCTGTAATTTTACAAACTGTAATTAATGAAAATACAAGTACTGCCCTGAAAAAAAATCTTTTGTTTACTATTTCTCCCCGAGTAGGCCATTTGGTTTTGTTCTGAGCTATGCGTTTTGATTTCGACCAGGTCAATTAGATCGATTTTAGTTCCACTGCCAATGTTAGCTGCCATGTTTGGTTAGAACAGCCACGATTCCTTTACTTCTGAGGTTTCCATTCCAGCATGTCTGGGTATATGCTTTAATTCTCTCATGAATTAATGACCATATACATACCCATCCGCAGCCCAAAATATAATATACTCTTTAGTAATCACGATATTCATATAGGATGGCGACAACGAATGTCATATACATAGACCGTGACTGGGGCTTTACGCCACCTTGAATTATTAAATGTATCAAATAATAGAGATTAGTCTGTTACGCCTACAGATCTAAATATACATATTCCTTCGAATTTTAAACAGTTGTTAAAAGCTTCCCACGTTCATAAATTGGCGATAATATTTCAGGTTTTCATTTGTTATAAATGTTTGTTATAAACGGAAATTTATATCTGTAACTGCCTTTGCAAAAAAGAATGTTTTTTTAGAGAGTTATTATTTTCACTGATTTTGTCACTACATTTCATGTTAAATAAAACATTGTTTTCTTTTTATATATAAATATTTAAAATTACAAAACACAACCGAAATTGTGCTTTTCACACCAACGACTCACTAAAAATTCAACACGTCAATTGTTTGTCATATAGATTGAATATTAAAAATTGCTTCAATTCTTTTTTAAACTCATCAAAAGATTTCTTTATAAGGTGGCGTGGCTACGCGTGGACACGCAGACGATCCTGACAATAGCTACCCACGTCATCACGAAGAACCACCGCATAGCTGTGAACCACAGCGACCGACGAATTTGGTTTCTTCACATCCACGACGTCCGACAATCAGACCGGGGCTGGTACATGTGTCAGCTCAACACAGACCCTATGAAGAGTCAAACAGCTTATTTAGATGTTGTAGGTACGTATTAAAATGAGCTACGGAAACAAAAATCACTTTTCGTTTTTTTTTAATTATTATTTTTTAAAATCAGGATGATATTTTATAGCTTTAAGATAGACGCAGTCTTTTCAATAAGAATTAAATTTCATCTTAACAAGGCGAGTCAACAAGCCATCTGATTATAAGTGGTTAACGTCGCTTATGAACTGTTACAATTTCAGGGTACACTTTGGTCTGCTACCTACGACCTCAAATTATTAGGCAGTGTAAAATCCGCGCTACGACCTAGACCTATATTTACTCTCTCTACTCTATATTTGGTACGTTTTTCTAATACATTTGTTTTCATTCAGTACCGCCGGATATCTTAGATTACCCGACAAGCAGTGACCAAGTGGCCAGAGAAGGTGCAAACGTAACACTACGATGCGCCGCCCACGGTGTACCTACCCCTATAGTCGTATGGAGAAAAGAGGCAGGAGACTTGTTACCTACAAGTAACTTTAGTGATACACACAGTAAGAAACAGTTTTTTTTATTAAATAACTAATGCATATATTCAACAGTTACCTGATAAGATATAAACATTTTCTTTGAGTGTTGGGAATTGACAACATTACATATTATACCAGAATCTTGGAAAAAATTAATGACGAAATGGCTAAAAATCATAGCTTTTATTTTATATAAACAGGTTTAATGCTATACATAAACTTTTTACTGTGGTGATGATATTCTAGAATTTTTGTTAATTTTTATGATAGCAAATCCACACGTTAAGTGCACATATAATCAAATTTACTCTGCCAATTATATTCCTTTTGAGAGATTCTTCTAACCAAATTATCTCAGTAAAAACAGGAAATGACTTGAATATACCTTTAAAACGTAAATGTGATTCCCGAATATCCAGCTGAATCTCGGGAAGCAAGTGACCTAAATAGCAAAAGTACTAAATGTTAGTGGAAAAAGCGAAGAAAAAGCTTTTCACAGTGCACTGCTATATTCAGCGAAAATGCTAAAAGTACATTGGCACAATGCTTTTGGGTTTTAGAATACAAACTGAGTTAAACTCGCCAATGACTTTTAATAAAGTTCAACAACATGCTCATTTAGTAAAGTTTTGTTCATAATAACATAGACCTGCTGATGTATAAGTAAATCTACCTACGCTTTCGCGAAGTGACAAATTTGTGAGATGTAACATACATACTGATGTGATAGTGTGTAGTCATTTATTATGGTTTATGAAGTAAAATGATTCTCAGAACAATATACTGTGCCACATATGTGAAATATTAATTATTGGACTGACTGATCATACAATCTCACTTACAATAGATCTTTTGAATTTTTAATTTGATTAAACAGTTTTTCGATTTGGTAGGTACATACTTATAATTGGTTTTATGTTAATGGACGATTTTCTATAGGAAATCGAAAACGAAAACACACAACTTAAAATAATTCCAACACACCAGCTACAATCCTCTATCTAAAAACATTTAACTAAACATTCTTCACAAACAGTTTTAAGAATAAATTCTCAACTAGTTTAATTTTCAGATAGTTCAGTAAGCGGCGCAGTATTGCAGTTAACCAAAGTATCAAGATTACACATGGGAGCGTACCTGTGCATCGCCAGTAATGGTGTTCCACCTTCAGTTAGCAAACGGGTCATGCTTGTGGTACACTGTAAGTGATTACTTTATAGACATTACTATATTATATTTAAAACAAGCATTATTGCTCACTCTGTTGTGTTGTTTCGTACATGCAGGAAGGAAAACAACTACATACATTTACAAAAACTAAAATATGCAAGTAGCTTGATGAACGCACGAAATAATAATTTTCACATGAGTACTTTCTAAAATCATTTATGAAGCAAAAACATTCAACATTATCTCTTTGAGTAAAAACTATAAAATTCAACTTCATGCTATTTCCACGAAGGTAATAAATATGCTAAATGAAAATTTTAAATCTGAAATATTTTCATCATTGAAAAGATGACCTGATAGAGGACACGATCAAACGAACGAATTCAAAACTGTACTTAGTACAACAACCTCAGATAGATCTCGAATACAAATCTGAGATATAAAAAATAAAATACGCTTTGGAAAAATCAGATAACGATAGAAGTAAACATCAGAAAACCATTTCAATGCAATTACTTAAGAAGCAAACCTCAATCTCGAGCTAGATTGATAGTTTCTTATTAGATTGAGAAGACAATATCTTAGACTTTGAAACTCTAAGTCAAATATTTAATCAGAGTTACAGAATATGAACAATTTAGACATTTCCATTATTCAAACTAAGTATACAATCATAATCTCATTTGGGTAGGATGTTGGGCCGAGCAACAATTAAACTAAGGAAACATCATTAGTTTGAAATTAAACTGTTTCACATTAGTAGTTGTGAATTGCCTTCATTTGACTTTGATAAATATGCGAAGTTACATTTTGAATAAAATAGTTAAAAAGTAATTATTTAACTTTATTAATATTTATATTTTATACGAGAATAAGCATTCAGAATTTACCAATAGCGTCCTTGAGTAAGAAAACTTGTATGTGAAATTATATTCAACATTAAAATTTTTAACAAGTACTCAAAATAATAATTAATTATTATACAGATTTTATGAGTCTATATGTCATAGATTTCCACTAAATATATTGTATTTGAAATTCGGACTGGAATGCAACTTAATTACAAAAACACTTTTCTAATTCTAGTATAAGTTATTTTATTCTTAAATGTCTTTGTTTCAGTCCCGCCTATAATGACTATACAAAACCAATTAGTCGGAGCGAAGGAAGGTGACACAGTACATTTAGATTGTCATTCGGAGGCTTTCCCAAGGTCTATCAATTATTGGACTATAAACGATCAAATTATTTCACAATGTAAGTATTGTCTCCCTTTTAAAAGTTTCGGTACCTTGTTTAATTGATTTAGTTTTAGAATGATTTAAGTGTTTTGTGGAAACCGAACAGATGGTTTGTCCGTCCGAATCCGTAAATTTAAGATATTCTTTCTGATGATTTAAACCATCGGTTTAAACCTATAAATTCTTTCACAGTCCCTAGTTTAACAATACTTCTAACAAATAGCTTATTTAAACGAACTACCTTAATGAAATTCGATTTGTGGTTCACGTTGTGAAATCGAAATGCTTTTTAGATTTTCTAAGGCGTCGTTAAATACTCGTATCGTATTTGACTTTATTATTCCGATTTAATTCTATATCCTAGAAAGTTTACTTTTATTTTTTATTTTTGCAGCTGATAAAAGGTTCGAAATATCAGCTATAGAAAGAGGATATGAAGTAGACATGAGGCTTACAATAAAGAAAGTAGGTAGGACCACTTTCGGTACATATAGTTGCATATCAAAAAATTCACTTGGCGACACGGACGGAACGATAAAATTGTATTGTAAGTATATTTACGTAAATAATAATTGAACAGTTTTTAGAAAAAAAAAATACTTTTTTCGTCTTAATATTACAAAAGCTTAGATACACCATTTGCCTTTTTGATACCATATAGATTACCTACTTTATTAAATTTAGTGAAAATTATTTTGAAAAAATAATAGCATTTAAAGTAACAAATTCTAAAATTTAAAAAATTGAACACTGACAAAATTTTAATTCAAACATCTCACAATTGAAATTCAGTTAATGGTTATAACTCGTAGCCCAATACTTCGTATACAAAGATAGGTGTCCTCCGGGAATGCCTCAAGCGTTTCTCAGTGAGTATACTATTACAGCACTGTCCGGCAAGTTCGAGGAGATGCAATACAACGAGGTGGGGGATTTCGAAGACGCCTCCGACGTGAGTGAACTCGAGGCTTTGAAGCGAAGTGGGGCCACCCGGTTACATAACACGATACTGGATATAGCTCTCTTAGTTATTTACTTTGTATTATAATGCTTAACTTTGTACATAATATATTGTTACTGGTAATCTTTTACGTGATACTTTTATTTACCCTCTTTTAGTACTTTTGGTAAAGAGTATAAGTGTAGAACAATATTGACATGCAACATGACTCGAATTAATTTATACACCAACACTTTTAAAGAAAGAAATAACTATAAGTAACAGGTATATATTCAGTTTACAATCATGATCATTGTTTTGTATAATACCAAGATGTTTTAGGCTTTTCCTAATTAAAATAAAACTTCACGTCAGATGTTCTATGCAGATTCACGTTCACGTTTTATGCAGAGTTTTCTATTCAAGACGGTTGCTAAGTAACCGTAATAACAGATTCATAGAGAATTGAACCGAACATGCCGCCCACCAAAAGGACTTTACGTCCTTTTAAAGAATGTACAATCACTTAAAGGCAGCTTTACAATAGCTGGCCGACTCTTCGGGCACTATTATCATTGAAAAAGAAAACATATACAAATCTTAAAACAATTAACAAACACACACACATTTGGTAAATAGAAATAGCAAAAATTTTATATAAACTTCATAAAACTTCTCACGTTGTTCTTCTTCCTTTGTAAGTTTTCTTTTTGAGTCTAATTCGATTTCTCATAGTGTTCTCAAAAAACCTTCTGCTATTACTTAATGATGTATAACTGTGACAGTCTGGTTGTGAACCCTTGTTTATCACACCGAAAATAATCCAGCCAAGGGTAGTTTTGTGAGCACATGGTGACCCTGGCGGACCTTTAATGAACTGGTTTTGTATAATACCTGTGTAAACATCCACTCCCAGAATTAAATCGATGCTACCTGGTTTGTGGTACTCTGGATCAGCTAACACAAGTCCGTTCAAATGAGGCCAGTTGCGCGTTCTCAATGTATGTGATGGTAATTTAAATGTTAACTGTTGAGACATGACAAAAGTGTTAATCTGCAAAGAATCAGGTTCATTCCGAGATTTAACATTAATTTGTATTAATTGTTTAATATCTTGTGTTGTCGATCCTACGCCGACCACTGTGCCTTTGACAGGATACCTCTTAGCCTTGAGTAGTTGTGCCGCTCGTTCGCTTATGAAGCTCGCCTGTGAGCCTTGATCGATCAACGCGCGGATTGTTATAATCTCCTTGTCTTCACTTTCTACTTGTACTAAAGCTGTGGCTAGTAATGAGGTACCTTGGTTAGTTATTACGTGTGAGGTCACCATTGTTATGTCCTCCTCTTCTCCTTTTTCTCTCTCATCTTCCTCTTCACTTGTACATAAAGTCACTTCGAGTTGTTGTTGAGCTGCTTCCTGTTTGGTGCTCGAAGTGCCGTTGTTCGTGGTTTCATGAAGGAGAGAATGGTGACGTCTTCTGCATAAACGACATGATGTTGGAATACGACAATACCTTACAGAGTGCCCAGATGAAAGGCAGTTGAAGCATAAGTTTTTGGATTTGATGAAATCTTTTCTTTCGGTAGGTGTGCATTTACTAAATGCCTTGCAATGGCTGAGTGAGCGATTGGCCAAACATTTCTTGCATACCTTTTCATTTGTAGTTGCCATGTGGAATACATTTTCTTGATAAGCTGGTTTAATCTTCACTGATTCGGTAAGCTCCAACGTACGAAAACGATTCTCCAAAAATCCACGAAGCATTTCAAGTGAAGGTAAACTTTCGATGTTGTTGCAGTTGTTGCTTACATGTTCTTCCCAGTCTTTATGCGTCTCGCTGTCCAATTTTTGTACCAACACAAATATCAAGATAGGATCCCAATTCTCGGTATTTACTGCCATGTTGTTCAGATGGTGTAAACATTCAAAAGAAGTGTCCACTAAGTTTTTGATGTAACTCGAATTACTATTTGTTATCTTATTTTGCGAGAAGAACCTCTTCATGATGGAATTGACCATTATTCGTTTGTTACCGAATCTAGTTTTTAATATATCCCACGCTTTTTCGTAGTTGCTCTCTGTTACCTGTATATGTTTCAAGATAGTTGCCGCTTCTCCCGTGACACTGGTTTTCAAATAATAAAGTTTTTGTACATTACTGAGAGTTCTGTTGGTGTGCACGAGTGCATTGAAAAGGTCATGAAACGACATCCACTCTTCATACTGACCACTAAACATAGGAATTTGTATCTTCGGTAACACAACTTGCACTTCAGGATCATTATGAGGAACTTCTTCTGATCCCAAAAGATCCAAAAGGTGAGATTTTAGGTCAATGTATAATTCTTCATGTTCGTAAAACTCATCATTTGATAGATAATGACAATCTTCAGTTTTCGGTTTACAACGAATAATGTCATCGTAAGCTTGTAAATACTTTTGCCAATATTCATCAATACATTTTACTCTTGTGCTTATATAATTCTTCGTTAATCTTGCTCTTGTACATTTTTTGATATTTATTTGCGTATGTTTCAATGTTTTTGCTATTTGTTCTAAAATGTTTAAAGACTCACTATAACTCGCCACTGCTATGAAATCTCAAAATATGCATGCTGTTCTTGTATTGTCACTCCTCGATTACTTGGTATCCGGCTCGAATTTGGACCAATATGTTTTGTATAATACCAAGATGTTTTAGGCTTTTCCTAATTAAAATAAAACTTCACGTCTTTTATGCAGAGTTTTCTATTCAAGACGGTTGCTAAGTAACCGTAATAACAGATTCATAGAGAATTGAACCGAACAATCATACTTAACGATAGTAGCCTAGTACAAATGCGACTCTAAATAATCTTGTCGAATCAGGAATTAATGAAAAAAAGAAACACCAGAGTACAAAAAATATACATCAACTTGACAATATCTGTTCCGCTTACATTTGACGAATTTATAGAATAGGAAACAAGAAAAGACAAGGATACACAATGTAATTCGTGAGATCGGAACTCTGAACAAACGTCATTTGTTTCAATACAGACACCGGAGCAATATATCATGGTGAACACGTTCTGAAACCTGAAACTTGTGTGTTTTATGTTTGTGATCAGTCCGAGCCGAGGAAGCGGCCCACCTGTGTATGACAACTCCAAAACACGCGCAAACTCCTTCAAAACTACAAACTATTAGGCTTACAATACGAATGTAAATTTGTCATTCAACGTCTCGATATGGCATCTACAAATATCTAAATTGTTTCGAATACATTTCTATCGTTAACAATCAAATTTCACATTAGAATTCACATCACGAAGCGTGCGTGCACTTATCAGTTTACTCGTACCTAGTATCTGTACAATTCGTGTGAATCCGTAAATTTTACCGACAAATTACGATCAGTGTGTATTGAAAGCAAAGAGTGTAATGCGGGATGTTGGGTTGACCCGGCTTTATCTTAGTTTTGAGAGCAAACGGAAACTTTTGGGTTGGTTTTCGCATGTTATGGATTGAGTCGGCGTTACTTGTTTCAAGGTTAATGGCTCCCTATGTCAGTTCGTAAGATAGGGATGAAAACAATTTTGTTTCAGGAAGATAAACAACGATTGAAGGTAATTTATTTATGGGTGTGAATATCTTATACCTGTATTATTAATGATGCATGAACTTTCTTTTAGAGACTCGATGATAGATTAAATTAAATTATTTCGGGTGTTTCAGCGCTTGTACAATAGAATTAAAGTATAATAAAAACATTAGAATTTTTAAATTTGGACAATATGGGTTAAAGCAAAATAAATACCTAAACACACAACAAAACGCTGTACAAAATACAAAGCAATGAGTAAAATAAAATAATACTTGATAAATGAAGCGCTCGTCAGTAAATATAATACGAAAATATACAATAGAGCTTATAATAATATATTAAAATACATTGTCATATTTATTTAGTCAAATAAAGGTAATCTAACTCACCCTAGGGCTAGACTGTCATGAGCAACAACAGGAAAGTATAGAGGTAAAACTACGGTGACTAAATGAGTTAAAAAAGAGCGGTTTTGGTGACGAAGCGGGTAGCGGTGCACACTTTTATTTTATTTATTTGGGAAACAGTCCTGAAAGTCAGTCATTTATAACAGTAGTAATGTGGAACTGAACTCGAAGTTGACCGGCAACGTGGCAGCATACTGACACACTCCTAGGCTGTATGATATGGTTGATAGAGATGTATTCTATTTTATATTTATTTATTTATTTAAAGGAACATCAACAGTATAACATATTGAGAAGACACATTTTGCTTATGACAACTTGAAGTTATTCTAATATGTATACCTATTACAGATGTCCACAACATTCATAACATGCAATGTACTCCAAATAATTAGTAAAATATAATTTTACGTCGCTCTTTCAAATTTATTTTAATACAATAGGGTACGGGGCTACAAGAGGCATTATCTATACATCTATTCATATAAATAAAATTGGAGTGTGTGTTTGTAATGTTAAAATAATCACTTTCTACTATATGCATATGAATGTTTGAATGGTAAACATACCGAAATATACATTTAAAAAGTCTGTCTATCTGTCTGTTTTGGCTAATTCCAGGAACGGCTTGGCCGATTTGGACGGGACTTTCACTGGCCGATAGCTTAGGTAATAAGGAGTAACTTAGGCTACTTTTATTTTAGAAGTTACCCGGGAACAATTCCTATGTGACGCAGATAAAGTTGCGCGGGTCAGCTAGTGTAAGATATTTTGATAGTCATGAATGGGGCACCAATGGCTGACATTCAGGTATCAATACTACAAAAGAATTACTGTGCGCAGCAATTACACAATTAAAATAAATTTTCATTTAGCTATTATTTTCATTCGTTGTAAAACAATCGGTTTTAGTCTACGAGTCGATCACAGATGAAACTACATGTCTCCTAAGAAAGACACTCCTTATAAAATTAAATCCTTAATTTTACTATACTCAATTACTAACCACATTGTTTCCTAAATCAAAACCAAAAAGATTCGGAGTTCGTTGTTCTAAAAAATAGCTTAAATTATGAAAATCTTTGTCACGAGACTTGCGAAATTGGTAAAGATTTCTCAGGTAGCCGAGCACGAAGGCGATTGTCACGATCACGAAGGGTCCGGATGCATTCAGTAGAGCACAAACGTATCCATTCACTTTGAATCGGACACAGAATTACTTTGTTCGTGATCTGAAACTCGCAGACACTCCATTGTAAAAGTCAAACGTGAGCCTTAATAATAGCCTACTCAAAATACATTTGAGGACTAGCTAATCCCACACAACTTGGCCTCATATAAGAAAGATTTTTTTGTTATTCTTTTCTTTAGCTGTAACACGTCGAGAATCGAGACATCGAGAGAAACCTACATGCTTCATCGTTACTTAGTAGAATAGGGTCTTCTCGTGTCTTTTGGTATTTGTAAACTAGAAATGAAAACTTCAGAACAATAGTATGATAGACTAACAGTTCCTTTCTGAAATTAGGTATCTCCGGATCAAATCAAATCATAATGTTGCGTATCTATATTGGCTCGCCATCTTCCGACTTTCATATTAGTCAGCCGGCACCGTCATATTTTGTTTTGTATCTACGTGAGTTGGACGTTGAAACTAATGTGGAAACGCGGCATAAGACTCGACTGTTCAGCTCTATTCATTCAACTCTATTTATACATTAGTGATTCATTGTGTAACCTTCTCAAATATTGTCATTGACATAACTGTCAACATGGCCGCATTATACCACATTGTTTGCGCATATGGCTTGAGCATAATTAACAGTCCGTGCTAATAACCGAATACGACATACGTCTTGGAGGAGATCGAAAAAATCCTCTAAGTACTGAGAAGTAACCATTCTTAACAAGGCTTGGCTTGCCTATACTGTCTATCAAGGATATGCTGGTGTAGCATTGAAACAGTATGAAATTATAAAGTATTAAACTACTTTTAAAGCAACATATATTTTGAACGGAATAAGCGAAACAACAAAAATTGTAAAACCTCAAATAATACTAACAATATATATTATTATGATGTTATTAACATGACGGTAGTATAACAGAAGACCTCCATCTCCCGTGCTAGTAATCACTGTGTTACGGCAAGATCAGAGTCAGAGTTGAGTGCATTCAATATGTTTACAACAGTTTCATACTCGTCAAACAAGACAACATTAAAAAAGCAGTATATGTAATAAAAGTAGATAAAACAATCAAAAAGTAACAATCACTAGATTAAAATACCTAACCTATAAAGTAATATAAAGTTATAATAATAAAGATATAAATATGAATTCTGATAAAATAAATGTATAATATATAAATATATATGGTCAACTCCAGCAGTCCTCAACGCAAGTCAATACTTAATAAGTACAGTCAAAATCTTTCTTCAGAGCTATCGAATTCTAATTATAGCTCTTGTCGGTAACTTCTGATAAGAGGTAATGTTAAGACTCTTACTACTAAGGACCGACGAATGAACTAATCCTAGTACTTAATAGGGTATCTTCTGCTTCTATTTACACGTTAATGAGGCTTACTGCAACTTATGTGTGGAAACCGTTGTTAATAAAATAATCTAAGTGATAGTTTATTTTTTGATATACTTCAAGATGTATAATTTTATTGTAAATGTAATGTTCATGACTTTTTTGCATGTAGCTTAAAAACTAATATAAGACAATATATACTCTTTCGCGCCATCTGATTTACCGAACTTATTGATTTATGTACACCTCAATAACACGTCATGCACATAAAAGCATACGAATATCATTAGTATAACCAAACTGTAACACAAATGTCGATGGCTTAAGGAATGAAAATGTATACGTCGTGTATGAAAGAACATGTATGTTATTGATTATACTCATCAAAAAGTAAGTATAGCCAGTACCCGGTCCACTACATCCTGTAAAATATCAGTAGGGACAGTAGGTACTACTACGTACCTTTAAAATGGTATATACAAAATAAGAGCTGCTAAAAAAAAGTTGAGCACTTCCCACTAAAATACATTAACTATTCATGATCTTCTAAAGCATTTTTCTCTTCAGTAAAAAATATAGTGTTTTACTTACTTTATTACTTTATTACTCTCCTTTTAGAATATTGGCTATGAATTTAGCCTAAAGTCAAGTCTTAAGACATAATTTTGTCAATATTTTATAAAATTTACGATTTTTTTATATTGTTATTTAATAGACTTATTAGATTTTATATACTTTATTGACGTAAATTACTCTCATCTGCATTATAGAATAATATTACACTTCAAACAAATTCTGTATAGTTATCAATATTAAAAGTCTTGACTGGGCCCAGTAAAGGCGTCACCTACATAAGTATTTAAGTAGGTACATAATGTATACTACAGATTGTAGTAAACTATTACGATAAAATTATGATGATAAAAATAGAATATGTTTCGATTCAAGACATATATTACAGCTGATTCAATACAAAACAGGTTTTTGAAAATTCACTAAACAACGCTGAATATCTAGAAACGTGAACACAAATTACAATTCAACTATAAAATTTAAACGAATTGAAAAGTGCTCTGAGCTCAAAATTCTTCTTTTATGCATTTGAAACGTGAAACTATAAAATTGGAAGTGTTCATGTGTATGATGTGTCTTGCTTAAACTAAGCTTTAAATTATTTTAAAATTTTCTTCTTTTATTGTTTTTTTATAACTCTACATTATGATTCCATTATCTTTTTTAGTTTAATAAGTGCGAGCCCACTTTATAGTAAGTTCTTAGCGTCGCTCTAGGACCTCTGCAATACCACGGCAAATCATTTTAAAAATTAAAAGCCGACTCTTAAAATTAACACAACAATTAATAATATTCGTAAATGCAGAACGACAAAAAGCAATACATTAAACTGCTTACCCTCGTATAATCAAACATAATCCCAAGAGCCGTTTAATATTTTTTAAGCTCGTTAACGACACGATTTCAATTTATATCGTCGAAAATTGTAACACTTGAATTAATTTCACAAAAACGTTACAATTAGAAGGTGGTTTTTAACGTACGAGCTCTTTAATGTAATTACACATTCAACACGCAACACTTCGAACAAAATTAATTGTAATAGTAGAGTTCGACATCACCTATCTAAAATATGATCGAATATTGAAAAATTTATGATTTCTATTTTCTAGTCAAGTTTAGGAGAAAATAGATAAGTATGCACAGACGTTGTAGAAGTAAAAACAATGAGTTTCAATAGTAACTATAGATATTCGACCTCATTTGCTTGATCACTATAACTTAACCATGAAGTTATACAGGGTGTCCCAAAACTATGCGACATGAACGGGAAGTACCTTAAATATTAGAGATAGTATGTTTTGCTGAAAGGAAACAACATTTTATTTTTGATGTTTAATAAAACTGCATTCACAGATTTTTCATAAACTGCTTGGTTTGTCTGAAAATCGAGCTAACAAAATTGGCAAAAATCAACACCCTGTATTTTTATGATGCCGATTGAAAGAACAGTTAATTATAAATAATCTTTGCTAACAAACATAGTGTCTTAAGCAAAAGGAACAAGATGAAAATCCTGATTCCAGATTTTAAGATCCTATCCTATCTCATCATCCTCTATTACATACATTACATCCTATCTCTAATATTTAAGGTATTTCCCGTTCATGTCGCATAGTTTTGGGACACCCTGTTTATATGGTAAAAACAGCATCTGCCACCCAATTACTTTCAGTAAAATTTTTCCTCAGTTAGTCTTCAACGGCCCTTGGACAAAGGTTTAGAGCATTATCTTGTCGTCCTATCTCGTGACATTGCGTCCTCTACTTCGGTTTAATTGAGATTCGAATAGTAAAAAAAATTTTGTTAAAAAAAACATCAAAAGATTGCAAACTGGCTTTAATTATCATTCCTAATAGTTCCTTCAAATGTGATTGCGTTTCGATATCGAAAATTGGATGATCGTAGTTAATCAAGTCAACTTTCAATTAAAATAGATAGCATTTCCACTATTGTCTTTTAAGTACCATTGAACTATACTCGATTCTCTGTTGGGCTTATTATTAGAACTAAATTGTCTAACGGAAAACAATCGTAGTCCTTTATTTGTCGCAGCTACATTAAAAGAATCAAAGGAATTGCGCAGTTGCTTGCTTCCGTCATACTCGTATATGAATGTTTAACAAAAAACGTGTGTACTTTGTTAACTACGTTTTCAATGTGCTACTTTTTAAGGATAATTTATGGTATTAAGACTTAAACGTCATGCATTAAAACAATCGATATTTAATAAGTCGTTTTTGAGTAAGTGCAAAATAATATATCAACACGTAACTTGATGTGAAATATTTTGTCGTGATTCAAACGAGCCTTGAAAAGAGATCTTTATAGGTAGGTTGTAGGTAGCAGCCGCTCATTGTCCCTTAACATCGCAGAGATCCTTAAGCGAAGGTAACAAACTTACGATCAGGTTGGCCGTTGACTCTTGGCAGATGAGTCTGAATGACAATAAAAACGAATATTTTCTTTTCTTTCTCTTCTTCTGTCTTGGTGTTCAGTAGCTATATAATAGAATACAGAGATTAGTTAATTGATAGAGATTAATTATCATCCTCAGTAAGTAGAAAATCCTGTACTAATATTAGCTTAGAAGAACACCACCTTACCTGCATTTTGTGTGAAGTGTATCCGTGTGTTGTATTTCTAGTCTCATTATAATACCATATCCATATAACAAGTTGTGTGGATACAAAACTCAAAGTCAAGAAAATGTTACTTCCTGTTAATATCTAAATATATAATAATATGTAGTCATGCACAAAAAACTAACCTTCACTGATTTTAACGTGTTTTTAAACTCACATTGAGTACATTAACAAGTCATAGAATACAAGGCAATGGCTGTATAGTATAAATTTAATGCGGTCCCTGAGCCATGAAGGGATATTAAAACGAAAGATTTACGCTGATAGACCGAACACACTATTATAGCCATATATTCTATAATAAACAGAGAGTGAGCCAGTGAAGAAACAACAATAAACAAGTAATTAAAACTTATATCCATACGGGGTGTTCGCGTGCAGTATTCCAACTTAATGAGCCTCCACGTTTAACCAACATAAATATTTTGCTTTCCATTTGCAGACGTGCAAACTTACACTAGAAACGAACTGCTATCATCTTCGGATTTTTTTTTATTGCTATGTAGGCAGACGAGCCAACGGGCAACGAGCCTGATCGTAAGTGGTTACCGTCGCTCATGAACCTCTACTATGTCAGGGGACACTGAGGGATCGCTACCTACGACCTAACTTTATGGACCCTCCTCAAGCCTCGTTTGAAGAAGGACAAGTCCTAGCACTCTGGGAATACCAAAAAGCTTCGACTGTCATCTAGAGAATCTTTCGCTCCCCGGCTAGGTAAAGGGCTTGATCCAGAAGGCGGTCGTTCTTGACACGGCGCGCTTTGTGAGGAGGTTCCTCACTCTTGAGCCTTGACCACTGATGGCTAGGGTCGTAGACCCCGTCTTCAGTGGCCCTTTGCTTTTTATATTTGTACATTATTTTTTTGTAAATCTTGTTTAAAAACATAATGTAAAAAGTAAGTAAATAAATAAATGATGAGAGAAAAAATCAATCATAAATCATTACCACTTGTTTCGAGTTATAATTGTTCTTCTTCTTTTTTTCCCCTGGACCTCGTCCACCAAGACTAGGGACGATTCGCCAATGTCAAGTGAGACAAATACACGGACTCAAAGATACTAAGCCAGAATATTGTTCGGTTTCCAGTCTCAGCAGTAATAGATAATAGTTATAATTGTTGACATTCAATTTTATATCCTTCGTTTTAACGGGCATTTATGATCCATCTAATCTCTGCAAGATCTGGGCATACTGCGCGGCTACCTAGCCTATTTTCAATAAGACTTCAAGCCTCATTTGTTTGAACACAATTTACATAGACTTTTTAACATAAATTAAATTTATGAATTAAAACATAATCCAAAATTTTAAATCAGCTAAAGTTTAGCAACCGAGGGCAAACATTTTCTGAATGCGTAAATATATCGGATCAAAATAACTTTTTATTTGGTAATCTGATAACATCTAAAACAATATTCGTGCCAGATAACCCTTATTGTAGAATAAAATAAAAACAAGTCATGAAATTTTCAGGAGATTAGTTAGATTACGTCAACACGTCTCGTTTATTTAATTTAAATTATTATTTGAAATAAAAATATATATCAGCGATAATTTTAAGTGGTTTGAAGTTAAAAATAGTATCTTTAATTTTAACCCACCCTCTTATAACAAGGTTTCTTGGGGAAGCTTCTTAGAAAAGGGTGGACTAAACTCTTAACAGCTTTACACCACATATGAATTCAAATCATTGCCTATCAAAATAAAAGAAATACTCAACTCTAAGTAGACTCAGCAAGAAAGTTTCTTCTCGTACCAAGTTTTTCTTGCCTTAATTAAGTATGTTTATATTTATTGCAATAAAAAATAGTGTGACAAAATATAAGGTTATCTACTCGTGCAATTAGAGATCCTAAATAGATTTTATCGGTCCATGCTATGGTAAAAATATTTAAGCATCGACAGTTTAAGATCACATCGTCAAGTGAATTCATCTTGTATATAAAACTGTATCAAAGGTTGTATTTTAATATTATATCATAGTTTAGTAGACAGAAACATAAATATGGACTGGTGATTATGATTATAAGTTTTCTTGAACCAACTCATTATAAATTATTAACTATAATAGATGGTATACTGTTAGGATTTTCCCAGAAGTCAACATTGAAAAGTTGTAATTCACTAATACCTTTGTTCTCTTTGTTTAGTATTCGGATTTCAATAGAATTTTGTATATTAATTTAAAACTTTGAATATCTGATTCAAGTTTGGTTAGTCAACATTACTCAACTAGTTTCTCTTGTTTGGGAGTAATTAATTGAGGATCGGTTCTCTTCTATAGTTCATGAAACTGATCAGGACAACGCACTCAGTTGACAGTTTCACACTTGTATACCAAACACCAGGTCCAGGGTCAGCTTGGCGTGGTGATATGTTGGTGTCAAAGTGTGTATCGTGTCGGCCCGTATAATCTCGTCCCAGATTATAATCCCAGTCGGAGTTCGGACGCTGAGTGTAAGTGGTAGGAGGTTTAAATACAGTCTGAATACCACATGCTCATCCCCAAGACTGGTAGGATTTATAATACATAATGTATTACACTAATTTAACTTTTCTATAATATTATTTCTTACAAAGATTATAAAAAGGAACGAATAAGGAGATCCGCACTAATTTATACATAATTAAAACGAAGAGCAACAAATTTAACAGTCTGTAGAAAATAGGTCGTTATTTTACAAAATTTATATAAAATATATAAATGAACGTTCGCACTAGGTAAATATAACACAGTAAATATAAATTACTCCGATGTTTTCTTGCTATTACCAACTTTATCAAATTAAAATGCAATTAACTGAGCGATTTACACGTTAAGGCACTTTACATCGAAACTGGATATGAATTTGTAAGTAAAATTAACTGAGAACAAGCAACCAATGAGAAGTCTACAAGATAAATAATTATTCTTTATTTCTTGTTCAATAATATTATGATTAATCTAAAACATACTTTCAACAGACGTCTTCAACTTCTTCAGCTTTGATTGAGATTTATGATTCAAACTACGAAAGTTCTGTTTCTCTTTTCAATCCAATCTATGTATTTGTAACGTAGACGAAATTACGTAGGCAGCTAGTTACGTAAAAGTAAGTAGTAAGGATCTAACAAACACAAATAAACAAAAGTATGCTTATTGAAAGTAGGACGTTAAAAACTTGTTCTATTTTTTATCTAAAGAAATCGTTAATAATTTCACTTTGTTATAACTTTTTATAAATCCATAAGGAAAATCTGAAAAATACAAGGAGGTCAAGAGTCGGGAGTTGGGGCTGATTCAATCAAAAAACACCAATTAATTCGCATATTTGTGTGAAAACTTTCACTCCTAATTCTTACCGTTTCCTTTTTACAAGCGTTATGTATGTTTAGTTAGGAAATAATGGCGATATGTTCAGTCTGCATGTACAAAAACATATACCAAATCGTATTATTTTTCATTTTTAAAAACAGTCCCAAAAGTACTTCTACGATCTTTAAAACAAAAATGGGACCCCATGACGACCACCATCACCTTTCGTCTGATATAAGGTTTATCCAGATTGGTCTAGATCTAAACTAAAATTATGAGGTAATAAATAAATCATATCTCTAAACTATATCTTAAAATAAATGTCTAAATTGAGCTCTAGGAGTGAAAAAAAGGAGTAAAATAAAATATCCTCACGTATGACATTGAGTTTCGAGACAACGCAACTCTAGAGGCAAATAACAATTTTGTCTCAAATTATTTTCGTTATTCTGACTATATTTGACAAGTAACATAACATTTATTATATTTCTATCTAGTAATAAACATTATATTACAAAATCATAAAATCAAGCGACATTATACTTATTATTCCCATTTATATGGGTTTTCGTTTGATTAACAATAAATTTATTACTATTATTTTTTTATTATAAAGCACTAAATTCACTGAATACCAATGATACGATATTTAGTATTAAAAAAGCGACAATTTTATAATTACTACTTACTCGTATTTAAAAAATAAATAAATTTGTATTTCATATTTTTGTATACAATGCTCGTACGAATTAAATAACAAGTATTGAATTTATTTTAAAGCAGAAAACAGGCGCCATTGTGTCGTTTCATTGAAAATTCTCAGGATATTAATATTGTTTTCATTATACATCATGGATGCAATCTGATGTGCAAATATAGCAATATTTAAAGGAATACTTTTCAGCTGCAGATCGAATTCTGAATATTTGTTGATGATACTCGTGGAAATGTAGGCTAGCTACAATATCGAAACGTGTTGTCTAAGAAGAAGAAAATTATGAATTTATTTAATACAATACAGAGGTATCATTACAATGCTAAACATAAACAAATAACAATTTTGTATAAAACATTTAAAACCAAGCCTTTAATATTAATTACTGTACTGTACTGTAACAACCCATTACTGCCCACTGCTGAGCTCAGGTCTCCTGCGAAGAGGGGTTAGGCATAGTCCACCACGCTTGCCTAATGCGGATTGGGGACGCCACATATCTTCAAAGGATTTTTAGAACCCTTTTCCGATATGCAGGTTTCCTCACGATGTTTTCCTTCACCGTTTTTAGCCAGTGGTGTTGTGAAAAATTCCACATAAATCTTTTTCGTATTAAGATTTAGAGGTACAAGCCGGCCGGTTTTGTTTTGTACGGAAGGAAAGCGCTTCAACCACTCGGCCACCACGACTAAAATTAAGTAGATAAAACATATTTTTGAGATTCAGAATAAATTTACCACCAGTTCCAACCTTTGCCATTACTATGAGAACAACTGGCAAAACAAACTCAGCGGTCTTACTCTGATCCACGAAACAGAGCAACTTATTAATTCTCCGAAATTCAAAACATGTTACGGTTAAAATTTAATCTGCATAATATTTAAAAAATCAAAAAGATTCTATAGAAAACATCATTAATCCAGTAACTAATCCCGACAATAAGGCCTTTTCATTAATATTACCCTGTTAATTAGTAAAACCAACCGCAAGCTACAAACAGACAGGTAAGCTGATTTTCCGCATCTTTAATTACATCATCCCTGTCCTGTATCGTTACTGAAAAAAGATTTTATCAAAAAGATCCCCTTAAAGAGGATTTACGCAATTAAAATGAAGAACGAAACCCCTATAAGGGAAAAAAATATTTATTTTTGTCTTTTGAATATACTTAGTGGATATCGGATAAGACATTTCACAAAGTTAGAGTATTAAATGCAATTAATGCTTATTGGATTCTTAACTTTGTTTTGTTTATAATACGCTTAGTCTTATCATAATTAAATCGATTAATGATGAGTGGTGGCTAGAGTTTTCCTTATACTCGTAAGAACTCTGTTACTTATTCAAACATTTTCAAGTGAGTAATATTCACTGTCTACTAGGTTTATTTCATTTGTTATAAATTCAGAGGCATATCAGAATATAGCCCAAAGACCATTAGGAAATTATAACGTTGCAATAGATATTCTCATTGTTGTAAACATTCGAATATAATCTATTCAAAAAGCAAATTCAGAATTTCAACACAAACATGGAAATATTATATTTTCAGCTTTTTATAACTATAAAATATTCATTGAGTCCATAAAGGCATTCGGACTATGTTTGAACTTTTATTGGAGTGTTCCAATTAAAATACGGAATGCAGAGTGCAATGGAGAGATGCACCTCGGTATTCAGACCCTGGCCGACAATAAAGTACGCATCAAGCGGACTACGTGCCTCCAGATAAGACGAGTAGTACGTGCAAAGTCCCGGCTTTCAGATGACGCTTAACACCCGACTAAAGTGGAATGTTAAAAAACTAAAAGAAGTTTTACATTATCACATTCCCCGCAAGAGTTATTTCACTCTCAGATGTTCCGCGTTATATTTAACAAAATGTATGAGTAAAACCTCCGCTGGAAAAGTCTTAAAATATCGCAACTGGCTCACATTATTTGCAATTCGTATCTTAAGAAAATCGCGGAACCATGTGTGCCTATTGAACCGTTTTTCATTCCGTAAGTAGATTTATCGACTAAAGGCGGCTGCTTAAGAGACTTGATGTTCGTGAAAGGAGTTTCATGGATATTTTATGGAGGAATCATTCAACTGAGTTTCCTAAGGCACTAACTAATGGAACACACGCTGTTTACATTCCACTTCGAGCTGCTTCTAATTCCATTACTATTGACTAACTTGTTTAATTTTCTCTTTTCAATATATTTAATACAGGATTCAAGATAGTATATTTTATTTCTGTGGCGAGTTATCCAATTAGCCTTTGCTATGGACGCAATAAACTGGACATCACTGCCGTACGTGTCTCTTCAGTGACAAGCCAGTAAAGTCAGAGTCCAACTAGCGCAATGAACGCTTCACTGCACTCGCAAATGGACGAATTTAGATTTATTACACAAATGTTTACTTCAACTCGCATCGTCAAATCGAATCGAGTTCCATTAGTAAGATTCCTCGCTTTGACTGAACGGATAAATTTTCAATCTGAAGCAGTAAATCAACAACTTTGTACTTTAGTACCACAAAGTGCGGCAAATAGAACATTTTAAAGATATTATATTTTGTAAACGCGTTTTAAATTTATTCTTTTTTACAGAATACATTTCCCGATTTTTATGAAGCTTTGGAATTTTATTTATGTTATGACTATCAAGAAAATAAAACCTTTGTTTATTTCAAAATGTAATAAAAGCTAAATTGCTTTTAAGTCGCTGTTTGTTATTAAATATTCAGAGTTTAACAAATCTGTGTATTCATCGCAGTTATTAAAATGTATTTCAATTAGGTATCTAAGCTTTCCTTTACTTACATAGATGTAGACGTAAGAAACTAAAAAGAAGAAAACGATAGAACCTTTTATTTACATTTTTTAAATTACATTACATATCATTATAATAATGCGAGACGGATACACATATTTAAGAAACCTCAAACCTTATAATTGAAAGATAATAGACGCTGTAAACTGTTAATCATTCATTCATTCAAGAACTCGAAGCTCGACTTAGACACAAATACCTAGAATTAGAGCATCAACGTTTATGCGCAATTCTTTGAAAATATGCGGTCAATATTCTTTAAATCCTATAACCTATCACTATAACTAATATTATTTTATAGTTTTATGAAAAAGTTTGAATGTTCATTAGGTACGTTCTCATGCAAATACTACTAAATAGATTTTAATAAACTTTTACAGTTGTATGGTTTTTACATCAAAATCACACATAGATATGCTGCATTTTGACTTGGTAGATGACACGGTAGTCGGACAAAACAAAATATAACGGGAGGGTTATTATAAACAGTTGCTTTCGAATGTTTTATTTTTGTAAACCACAAAAAAACAAGTGAAACTACACAGAGAAACATCTGTGATTACCTACCTAATTAAAGCGCAGCTCTTTGAATGAGCTTGTTAGAGATTCCTCGAATGCAGTGTTATAGTTGGTAAAACCTTCAGAAGTCAACTATAGAGGTTCCTTTTCAACGAATTGAATTGAATTACTGGTTTAATGCCGTTAATTGCGAATAATTTGGCGAATTAATAGTGAATAGTGTCATTTAATATTATGGATAACATTCGATTCACCTCAATTCAAAAGAGTTTATAATCTTTGGAATAATATTATGCTTTCGACAAAATTGTTGTTGTAGTCTAGTCGACAAGTTGAAAATGGTACAAAATGGAGATGCTGGACAGTCTCACCCGAATTTTTCAACGACGACTGATGCTGTGAAATCGATCGTTCGAACAATTGTAAACAAACTGAATCATCTTCCTACATTCATCTATTAAAATGCCGTAAAATTTTTACATTATCAAGAAAAAGATATGTATCATGTAAGTAATAAAACTAAAAGAAACACGTACGATCCATATTTTACGTAGTCCGTAACCATTGTAATTCCACTTCGCTCTGGAAGGTGCGCGAGACACAAAATATATTTTATTTTATGACAAAAAATGTAACTACTTTTAATGCATGTTAATTCCATTGCGGGTAATATGTTTCATTTTAAAATAACATGTAACAGTTATGTCACAGAGAGCTAAATAAAAGCTTTGCTTAGAAATTGCCTTTGTTCTAATTCCAACAAATTGAAAACGCTATCAAGGTTTCTGGTACTACACAATGTTGTGTTCACAATCATTTTCCTGGTAATCACTGAAAATGTTCATAAACAGACTTTTGGTTCGAAATGAATAAATGGTACACAATAATTTGTTTTTGTACTTATTATTTTATTTTGTATACAATTCTGTAAATTGTGTTTATCTCAAAGTTCAGATTAATAACAGAACTCTAATATTTAAATTCAGAAAGATCACCATCAATGGTACCTTTGTTGATTTTAAACTATTAATTTGATATTATTATAATACACAATAAAATAATCTTTAAATTACACTACAATTTGAAAGGTCAAAATAAAACAGGTAAATCTACAACACTTATTACATCAGTTACATTTTACACTCATTCATTTGAACAATAAAAAAAACGAAACTAATTCAAAATCATATAATTATTAAGTTACCAGACTTATGCCGCAGACGGTCGTATTTCACATTGATAAGGCGATAAGCTGAACAACGTTCAGGCCTTTTTATAGGCTATAAATTAAGGTTGAATCACACATGCATAACTTCAAATTAAGTGGATATACGTATAGTTTAAATAAGACGTGAAACAGTGAAGTAATGGCAACACTAGTGCGGAAACGGAAAAACGAAACGGGCTAGTATTTACGAGCAGAACATCCGCAAAGTAAGTTTAGTACACGCCACACTACTCGTTCTAACTCCTTAATCTAAGTCACGAAAAATTAAGTGGTTACTCTTTATCGCAGTCCACTTATGACATATCGAGACAAAAATTGAGATTCGTTGTAAAAATAGGGGAAATAATAAATACATAGCTAGATTAAAAATAAAT
Source organism: Trilocha varians (assembly GCA_030269945.2). Taxonomy (NCBI): domain Eukaryota; kingdom Metazoa; phylum Arthropoda; class Insecta; order Lepidoptera; family Bombycidae; genus Trilocha; species Trilocha varians. The sequence continues at coordinate 6,549,685 of AP028259.1, forward strand.
ATTTTTTGTAAAAAAACAATTGCTTCCTATTAATTACATGTATTTCTTAACTTTTTGTTCTATAATCACTTAACACATTTCGACATAATTTCCATTGTATAAAGTTTTATTAATTTTTCACTGAAGCTAAAAAACCGTTACGGCCAATAGGCATTTATCAATGTCTTCCGTGAAAGCCATGTTAAAGCTATCCTCATTAAAATTCAAACGATTTATCAAATATAAGTTATTTTAAGGATTTCAATCGAACTCTCTAATCATTTAAATTGATCACTGCTTATTAGCGTACTTACGCTTATTTACAAATAACTTCAATTTAAGCTATTCTAATTTCTTAAATTTAGTTAATAGTAATATTATTTCTTTAATGGGAAATTATTTTGAATTTTGGTTATGGAATATAATTTTGGAATACTATTTCATCAGCTCCTTCTTTAACATTTCTAATGTACGCGAAATGATAGCTGCTTCATGAAATATTGCTGTTCAATCTGACATCAATTTGAGCAATTAAAGTTGTTCGAACTATTGCCCTGGCATTGCAGAGGTTCATGAGCGACGGTGACCGCTTACCATCAGGTGGGCCGTAGACTCGTTTATCTATCACGCAATAAAAAAAATATAAAAAAAAAAGATATCAATTTAAAATCTACATCATTACAATTCATTTAATATTTTTCTTAGTACCTAACTCTTATTTTGTTACTGTCATGAAATATTTCATCAGCAATGTAGGCTAGAATTTTCCGTGTAGCCTAAATCAGTTTTCAAACTAGATCAACTCAAAACTTAAATTAAAAAACTCCTTCCTCTATAAGTATATTGAGTTATAATATTTGGAGTGCTTTAGCGAAGTAGTCCATTGTCCGGCGTTCAGTGCCGCGTAGTAGCTAATTAGCCAGGCGCAAGATAAATGTCAGCAATCACGAACGCGCCGCCGCCACCTACTTTAGCCAGCCATCCCTTTCTATCGCACCACACACCAATTTATTTTACAAAAAATAGCTTACTAACTAAGCTACTTTAACTAGAAAACAAAAAAAACTGCATTCACTGAGAAATAGCTTACAAATTACATTATATTGCATTCGAGAAAACTGTACTGTTTATACGTCTATGGCGATTCGAGGCAAACGATCACCATTTATGTTCGTAGACAGTGAAAATAAATACTAAGTTTGCGTAATTTAACACATTAACTGAAAGAGGTTTTGCTGGTAAATGAAATGTAAAAGAGCGGACTGTATATTGAAGTTCACGGTGTAAACTAAGGTTTGCTCCTAGCCCAATATTTAGTTTGTAGCACACTCCACTTACCTTAATAGTATTGCTGTCTTCATCTGTAGTCTCGTAGGAAGATGGAGAAGGTAGCACAACCAATCAAACTTATTATTTTGGTGTAAAATTCAATTTGATTATATTTAGATTTCGGATTTCGGTCTTCTTTTTCGTATAACATCTAGTCGGCCATGCTTTGATCAATATGGCCGCGATGGCAACTATTACTGGCCAGTATTATGCTTCACGAAAGCGGTTGAATAGGGAGACGACACTCATTTCGTGACTTTCTTTTTATCATAAAATTAGGTAGTGGAGTATTAGCGATTACTTGAACTACCCACCGTAAGTCGGACGAGTATCGAACACTAAAGTAGAGGAAGTAAATTCTGAGAGTCTTTCATTATCATGGTGATATCAATTAGGTAATCGTTGCATTCCTTACGTAGATTTAAATATTTCACGGATTCAAAATTAGTTAGCTATATTTTTAGTAAGCTCGACCTAATTTCTGTGTTTTAGTATCTCAAATAGTTCATCTTGTCAGTTTACCGGTCAGTGATCTTAAATATTCTTCACTACTCCATGGTATTTCGGTACTAGGCTTGGGACGTTTTGTTTTTCGCATTTTAACAATATTCTATAATAATTTTCGTATATAAATTTCGTATTTATTGTACAATGATTGTTCTATATGATGTGTATTTTAATCATGTTACGCCAAATTTACAGTTACATACAAATATTCGGTATTTATATCAAAAGACTTCTTCTAGTTTTAGTAATATTTAAAAATTACAAAATAAATGAAATGACATAATAAATACAAAAAAATGCACCTTAATTGTTGTTCCTAAGTTCTAAATTCCGACATTTGTAAATGTGTATCATCAGACGTTCTTTGAAATATTACTTATCTCATTTCGCCATAACCAAAACAACAGAACGAAAAATAATAACAAGAAGCACATTTGCGAGCACAATAAACGTGGAATTAGCATAAAACCCGGTGGTACTAAGAGATAACGCACATCGATTTGTTTGTACGAGCCCGTGAGCCGCGAACCATAATGAACACTATCAATCATCTGCTATCTCCAGTTGATGGCTCAATAATAAGCTATTACCGCTAATAATAGTGTCTTCGTAAATGTCGACTGTTGAACTTTTAAAGGCCTAAAGGGGTCCTTGTTGAACCGTGGCGGTTGTAAATCAATTCTTCGGCTTATTGTGAGGGTTGTCATTTGCTGAAAGTTCAAGCTTTGAATAAATCACTTTTTACCCGTGATTCGAACGCCGTACAGCTATAATATAATATATATATATATTCGACGTCCTGTGTTTTAAATTATTCCGTTTGAACATTTCGTAATTTACTCTTAAAATTTGTTTCTGTGAATTATAAATTAATATTGATGTTTCCATGGAGTTTTCATAATCGTGTTTCTGTGTTTTGTTCATGCATGTTATAAAAGTGCAAATAACAAATCAAGTGGCTACCTCGTTATTCACAAAGTACCTACCTATTGCTTATTACTATCAAAAAAAACTGTAATAGTTATCGTGATTGTGATGGTATGGCGTAAATATACCATTATAATGCAATAATATCATCTGAATGAAACGCATCTCAAAACATCAATGATACAAATTATATAACACAAAGTATATAAGTAAGTATCATGGAGTCTCATAATACCTCATGCTATTAAAAAATTCTTGCAATATCTCTTAACATTAGACGATAAATACTCATAAGGGTAAATACGGAAAGTGATAAAAGTGCCGGAAGTTGGGAGGGAGTCGTGAAAAATTGTTTATTCTGTAAACAATTGTTTCATTCGGGTCGGCTCGCATCTTTTATTTTAACATCCCACCATTATTCATGAGTAATTAAAAGATGAAAGAAAATTCTTGATTATCTCCTATTGGATGTACGCTAATATTTATAAAACATTCAACATCCTCGTTTTAAAAAATTACTTTTTTTTTCTTTTTCTTTATTATATGGTAAGTGGTTACCGTCGCTCATAAACTTCTGCAACACCAGGGCAAACATAAGACCAAAACCTACTACGCAGGAGTTTCCTTATACCTCGTTTACAGCGGACATATGTATTATCACAACTTTGTTATCATAGGTACGGTTTTAGTTTAATAGTTATACTGTAATTCTAACCGAGTATTCATTCAGCTGTAATAAAGCCCTTCAACAACTCTAACAGGCATTTAAATTTCTAACATTAAATAGCTATCATTTTCATTGATCTCTATCACATTAAATATACATTAAAACTAATGCTTAATTCAGTTCTCTACGTATAAGATAAGATTTCAAAATAAGACCAAATAAAGTATTTAATAATAACTAACAACAGAAAAAGTATGCCTATTCCATAACGGGTTCAGGCAATCCATTTGTTATTTTTAGATTCTATTCCTACATAAATTCTTTACGTAATTTCATAAGATACAATGTCATAAGAAACACGGGTTCAGAAACATCGGATTGCACCTTTTATATAAATAAGAGTTAGACAAGAAAGTGAAGTTTCTATAACGGCCATTATTACTTACATTTCGCGAAACAAAGACGGGAAGACGGGTTCTTTTTGTTTCAGACAGATTCGTGTTTATTTACTTCCTCGTGTTACAAAGGATTGTAAGGTACCCGGAGAAATTCGGGAACAAATTGTTTTCGTCTTCTATCTGTTACCAAAAATTACTTTAGATTCGAATTTCGAAATCAATTTGTAACGATATCGAATTATTTATGTCAATAAATATGATCTTCTATTACAATTAAAATTGATTTTCAATGTAAATAAAACATTGCTATTTGGCCGCTAAATAGAATATAAACTCCAAACTCTTTGATATGTGAGTAAATAGTAGGTAAATCAAAGAACTAAACAAATGTATCATAATATTTTGCACAATATTGTAAAACGTAATGTACACACATTACTGAAAACGTCTATAAAATAATTTATGTAAAATACAAGTACTGCATCGTTTTGTATTGACACTTGTATGTATATTTTTACATTGTCCGTACAAATTTGAAATCAAACATTAAGTCTAACTATATTGAGCCTTCACATTTACACAACACTAATAAAATTAAGATTGAATCATTTCACACAGTAATTTTTAAATTAAAGTAATTTCAATTACTCAAGATTGATGCGTGTCAAATACCATTTAGTGTCAGGTACAGTTAATAAAGGATTATATCGATAATTCTATATGTGAAGGTTACTGATTTCGTAAAACATTTGTATTGACCGTGACCTTGTTGAAGGTGATCCATATTTATTATGATTTATCAAAGATTTATATATACAAGTAAACCGATTTACAAGTTGAACTTTGTTTGAAAGTTATTTTGTTGTTATTATTTTTTGGGAACAGAATTTCCTGTATCATGATGCATAAAAATGTGCATTTTGTATCTCAACCTCATTAAATCCCACGTCTCTGATATACTCGGTTAAGAACTCTGTTTTCCACAATTATTTGAATAATACGAGTCACAGCTTGTAAACAACGAAAGTACTCATGATATAATAATTCTTTCGTTGTGCCTTTTTTACATTCTAACTCGTCATCTTAGAACAAAAATATAAATAAAAATTTAATGATAGATAAAACTGTATTAAAAACATTGGAACAAAGCCAATGACTGACCATAACATTAACGTCTAGAAAAAGTGAGATACTTAGACAATGGCGCCTACCATCAGTAGACGACTATTTTAGATATCTATTAATATAAAGTGGTAGACAAATCTTGCAGAAAGCTGTCTAATGAGGGTCACTGACCTCCGAACCAACAGAGAACGAAAAGTGTTATATTTTTAGAGTTTTAAACTCATCTTCCGACTCATTTTTAGAAAAGTCGGACACACAGTAAAAAATGTGACTTCAATATAATCTTTCTGGTACGAACTCTCGATGCTGTGATTGTGTGTGGGTTTCATTATTAAATTTTCTTTTATAATATATACCTACCTATTAACATAAAAACCACAAATATTTGTTAAAGGTTGAACAAAACTCTATATTTATGATGGAGTAAAGTATGTATATTTTTACAGTAGAAACATATTAACAATCAAACCCGTAAAAATTTCACAATAAAATTCAAGGAAATATAAGATCTACAATGAAAATTAACAACAAAAACACGTATTTGCATAAAATGCACCCAAACACTACGACCGAAATGACCTTTATTAACCGGAGAGTACCTTTCAGAATTTCAAATTAGACTATAGATGGAGTTTTCCAACTACTTACCGACTCGCGCGGTGTAAAGTTTCCTTGTTCATTAATACGCCGCTTATTCTAATAGTGAATTTTAAACTCGTTCACGAAATTATCAAGCGGAGTTGCAGCTGAAACCGAAACTTTAAAATGAATCTAAAGATATAACTTAATTTAATAAACCTAATACTATAATTAGTCACATCTAATCATTAGGAAATTATTGGGACTTGTTACGTAAATAAGGAATTGCTTAATTTATGTTATCCATAATATCCACTGATAGTAATTACTTATTTTAATACTGCCAAGCCTGCCGCAGTCACCTGTCATAAAGAACTCATTCATGTCAAATATGTATAAAAATAGAAAAAGATACGAACTATAACTTTCATTGTCATGAAACAATGAAAACTCCAAAACGAAACGATCGAAAAATATGAGAGAACTTAATAACGAAACCGACAGTTACATTTTATTCCTGAACATTGGTCTTCAATTTCCAATGTAACAATTTTCTAAAGCACTTCGCAAAGTCTTCGCATTCAAAAGCGACTTAACTCCGGTGCATAATAACAAAGATAATGATTTGAAGTGGCGGAAGAAGCAATTACTACCTCCAGCTGTTTGCAATCACGATGAGATGTCTCGCTGGAAACAACCACCCAGAGACTATTTCGAAATTACATTCCTTCACAATAATATTTCTCTGAATACCTATATAACTTTTATCTGGAAATGAGAGAAATTCTTATCTTGTTCTCGCAATGAAAGCAACGTACAAGTCAAGAACTATTACAAAATCGCTGTCTTCTTGATACAACTTTGAACATACTAAAATGTGATGTTACCTCTCAATTTCAGTTTCATAACACACCTCGTAGGTACATATCTCAAGAGTTATGATGCACAATATTAATTTACGCCAGAGCAGCAGTATGTCGAGTAATCTGCTTAAAGTAATGTATTCTCGTGAAATAAAGTCGAGTTAAGTCTCGAAGCAATTTGTATTATTTCGCTTCATGTTCTGCTTAATTATTCGCTACACCTAGACAGGCAGGTGCGACGAATCTGTATTTATTTGCATTAAAAATAAATTTGCCGAGAGACTTGCGTAATTCAGGATTATGGACCGACAGCTGCGTCGGACAAATTCGAATTTACGGATTATATCTTAATTTTGCCATCAACGTGATTAATTGACTTTCACGCCAATATGTGTAAAATAATAAACACCGTCCATTAACTACGATTGTGCTGCGTTTTTCTCACGTTAACGAATTGGGTTAATCGCTCGCTTATCTGTAATTATTTTGAATGTTCTTTTATTGAATCACGAAAATTGATAAAATTAATGAACGATAAAATAAGGCTTAACCATCCCCAATGTCATTGAAATTTTTATTATTCCCACATCGTCAATAAAATTGTTATACAGGGTATCCCAGAAAATAGATAATATGTTTTATTTCTTTCATTCATTACTTTTGATTTCTTTTTTTCGGACAGGATCGCCGGACTTATACATGGACCCATACAGGTGGAGCGTTGAACTGTACTAAAACCTTCTGCCGTTCACATTCAGCGTCAGAACCCCGGCTGACTTGAGGTTGTGTGACGCGACGAGTTACAAGCCAAGGCTTACGAAGGCCCTGTAACCACCCGGACTTTTTCTTATCCGGTATATATGAGAATCGGCCAACATCTATTTTTCGTTCCCCTAAATGTTAGGCTAGTGCTAGCTAGGCTAAATGCTAGCTAGTATAATATATTATCATATTTAGACATTGTTTTCCTCATACCCAAATTAATTTACTTTTATTTTCATTTGATAATAATCTATGAATTGCTGTTATTCTAATTTGACGGCAAAATTAAATAGTTTAGCACCTCAAGGAATCTTTTATGAAATAAAATAAATCAAATTGTTAATTAAGCGTCATGGAGAGTGTCAACAGGGGATGTTGAATGACTCCCCGTAGAACGTAATAATGGGCAAAATTTAATTTAATATTTGTTATACAGTCCAATAAATGAGCTCTATATTATGCATGAAGATAGGAAATATCAGGTAGATGGGATACCGCGAGCGAACGCCGAACAATACCTGCCACAAACAAACAAACATTTGATTTACGCGAAAACGACGTACATGTCCCTTTATAAATCTGTACAACAAATTACATTTTAAAAAACTTTTGGCATTAAATAACTCACGTGTTTTTTAAATTTCAGATTCAATAAATTCAGGTAACAGATAATAACTCATACTATATGGAAATATTGAAAAGTAGGTAGGTAACTAAGAAATTTAAAATACTTTTACTTAAAATCTCTACTTCAAAAGTTAATTGCGTATGAAATATGTTTAAAAATGATCACTAGATGCAGAACATTCATGATAGTTCGAAATTGAATTTAAAATCTTTAAAAGTATTAAGATTTTAGTCATTTAAATTATTAATGAAACAACAATCAATCAAGATGTATTTACCACGAATTCTGTCTCACAACCTTAACTTTTTGCTACATTTATCCTTGTTCTCTATCATTTTTTGCCAGGCGACTAACTCCGGAACAAAACTAAGCAAGCTTAGCAGTCAGTTCAACCAAATTCGGTTACCGATAAAGCTCCGTGGTTGTGCCCCGCATTCTGCGTCATTTACTAATCGCCTGACAACTGCTCTGATAAACAAATTGCTTAATAATGCCGTCTTGTTTTCGCCAGACAAAAAAAAAACTATGAATTTTAAAATTGATATTTAAATATACAAGGTGATTTGTTAAAGAAGGTACATATTGCAGGAGGGTGATAAGTACTCTGTTCTAATACGGAATATTACAAAAAATAGGTAAAAATTCAATTTTTTTTTTTTTTTTAATTCTATATCGACAAATCTACCTCAAACATAAACAATTTCGGCTAAAAGAGTGTTGACTAACGACCTCTATATCGCGTATCCCACACCTCTGCCACACCCATCAGCTGTCGAAAAACCATCATTTTGCAAGAATTTTAGATATTTTTAAGTTGCGATTACTAAGGCATTAAGCCATATTTTTTGGTAATAATATTTTTACTGGTCGTATATAACCATCAGCTACCATGACCTTCAATATGTACCCTCACTAAGAAATCACCCTGTATATGTTATATTGCTAGTTTTAGAAAAAAATATATTAAAATAAAACGAGGTATTTGTGATAATTATCTGTAGTTGAATATATTGACTGAAGAGTAATTTATCGAAGAAACCGAGCAAAACTTATTTCTTTCATAACTTCATAAGTTTTTGTGAAACTTTCTCCTACTAATTCAATCGCTAACATCTCCATCGTAACAGCCAAACTCTATTTAACACGCTCTTGTAATATCCATTTACTTTTTCTTCGGGTCTAAAAGGGTTTTAGGTAAAGCATTTTACGCTTCTTCAAATACGTTAAGTTGGGCGAAAGTGCGTGAGAAAGAAACAAGGTGCAGCTATGCTTCACTGGATAATACACATAATGATCCATCACATTTTATTTATTTTTCTTTAATGTCCGGATTTATCACCGTTCCTCAAGATTGATGTTGGTGACAGACGCATATAGCGTTCTGTTGAGAATTAAGCACATCGTTTAATTTATAAGACACAATTAATGTCCAGAATATCCATACACGTCACACGTGTCAAACCAATGAAAATATTTCAGTGTAAAATATTCCAATAGTAATCGTAATACTAAGATACTAAATAAGTTAAGTGAGCTGTGACTTAAACAAGTGTATAAAAAGCATTGAATTGTTAGCCGCTGCTATTTGACCAGGTGAGGGAGGGAGGCGGCGTATTTATAGTCCGAGAATAAGGTATCGCGCAGACAATTTGAGGGCAGCAATTGCGGCCTTTATCTAAAGAGGTCCTTGTAAATCGGTTCAGCTCTTTCGCTTTTATTTTTCGCTTACCTTTGTATACATTTTCGCCGACCCATTGCTTTGAATTAATTTCACGCCAGGGCGGTCGTTTGTATTTCTTTTGTTTCGAAGGTGGCGCCGCTTTTGGTTCTAGTTAAAGATATATTTGAGCCGTTAGCACGTTGTGACAACTTTGAATCCAGCTATTTATTCACTTGTCTCAATAGAAGCAGTCGTGGCTCGTATTTTAGATTTAATCAACTCTGACACCGTAAATTACGTTACTTAATAAATCTATCAATAAATCAAATAAACGATATTGGAATCTTTGGTGGTATATTTTTATTTCTAAATTATTAAAAATTATTCATGTCTATTATTTGACCGAATATCCAAATTACAAATGAACTCGTGAAGAAAACTTCGATACTAGCAGGTCTCTTATCATTCAGTAAAGTGCTGTGAAAAAATGAAGCAAGGCAGTCATGATATCTGTTTCGTTAGGTTCAAAATGTTAATATCTTGAGTGTTGTCAAAAATTATTGAAATAAATTAGGACTTAAAAATATTTTTTACTTCAAGCTGTAAATTATTTTAATCAACAGTCCAGAATGATGCAAAATTCTTAGAACATTCACAGCGATAGCAGAGAACGTCAATAGAGAATTTCAAAAGCAATAAATTTATGTAAATATTAGATGTATATTTGCTCCGAAATAGGAAACGGATTCTAGCATATCCTAATTGAACGTAAATTATAACATGCAAGGTGCGTTCATCTAGATCGCGGTTGACTTATGAAGCAAAGTTGTTCAGGCACTGCGGCTGCCTTTGACACCTGGCTGTAATTAAGCTGAAATTTATTACTTTTACTTATACGTTCCACACATTTCCACAAACATTATAATTCGCATACGATTCGCTAAATCGATAAACAAACACACGAGTTTTACCACTCAAACTAGTTATTCGTTATTAACTTCGAAAACAATTTCCAACTCTTACCGCATCAAAGCACAACGTTCGTGTTTTGATATTTTTAAAACTATTGACACGGCCGTATTATTTGTATAATTTTAGTTAAAAGCTGTCCAAAAATATAACGACTGAAATAACAGAAAAGTAACTCCATTAGGGTAATGGAAAACAGTGAGCTCTCACGGATAGTTTTTTTTTTTTCGCTTTTGACCGATGCCGCAGTGCAGTTACAGGAATATATGTATCAAAGCACTCTTTCATTTGGATACGCGTGGCCTCCGTCTGCTGTAGCTCAGGAAATATCGGTTTTCATTAATATTACGCTCATACGCGAATAACGTATTGAACACATTCCACTCAATTGGATCTTTTCAAAACCAGTGATGGGTTTCAATCGTCCGTGATTGTTTAATAAGGGTTATTAATGTCCGTATTAATATTATTTATTTTTAGCTATCAGTAGTGTTAAGTCTTCTTTTATTTAATTAATTGGAAGAATAAATTCATATTTCTTCTATATTACTACTATATACAGCTTTAATTTTAAAACTTTATTGCATAAAATATTATATTTTCGTATAGTTTTTCTAAGTTTTATTTTAACTTCTTTGCATATACTAAATACAGAACACCCCATGAAAATTTTGACCATTTAATAGGGTAAAAGTACAAAATCAATAATGATCTCCAATTAGCTTTATTACAGTAATCCCTATTAATTATGGACATAAAACTATAGCACACAGTTAATTGGCTTAGCCTAACACTTTATATTCAGGTTAATATTGATTTATTATTTAATTAAGAATTGAGTGAAGAGAAGTGAATAGTAATTTTAAATCATCGTAATAGTTCTAAACAAGCTATCCACTGAAGCTTCGTAAGGTTTTAAATGTCGTTAACAATATTTTTTTAATAGATTATTCTGTAGATAGTGCGCCCACAGAATCCACAGAACGTCAGGTGAGCCGTATGCTTGAATAGTTGGACAAAAATACTAATGGGGTGTTCATTCTAGTTGGATGATACACGGCAAAAATGATTATAAATGATCAATTTTGCTCGTCACTAGTAAAAAAACTAACAATTGGACATGCCCACTAATATTGTTCCAAGAAAAGCATATGTTGACGATGTTAAAAATATTTTATTTCATTTAACAAAACATTTTGGTTGAGTCTTGCGTATAGTCTTGCAAGATCAAGACCAATGTTGCTCATCACTACATAAGACAAAATTTGTACTTTGTTCTCCGATAATTTTAATAAAGTGTACAACACAACTAAAACTATATCTAAATGTATTTCAAATAACAATAATAATTAATTTTAATGAAACATGCACACATCAGGCCGTAGACGGAACAGGGTGCTAATAGGGTGGTTTCTCCGAACAGTGGCCGACCCGAGATTTACGAGTACTTTACGGGATCATTTGCATAGTTGTAAATAACAGTTGTGTCGGTTCTATAACGTTTATTTAGACGTTATAAACTGATTACGCACTCGATAACGGCACGGTACATAAATGTCTGGTTATGGCGCTCGAATTTGGCCGTATTACGTTGTAATTATGAGAGTTTTGATTGCGCCGTATGTCAATGTTGGTTCGTTTATTGAGAGCTCATAAAATAATTGTGGAATTTAATGCTATTCCACGTGCAGAGGTAATAAACACACTTTGAGTACAGGTTATACCTACCTTATTTCACTAAGAGTGATATTATAATGTATTAAAACTAAGTAGGCTAATTATCTATTCCTAGAAACACGTTTTAGGCGCTTAACAAAGCCTATGAGTGATAATAACTATTTCCAAGTTATTTACAATGAGAAAGATCATACCTGTGTGAAAGACAAAATATAACAACTCACGGTTTAAATTTAACATCTCTGCCTATACCCTTAAAAAAAAATTGGTTGCCTGTAAAGTCGGTATACGGGCGAAAGTTTTACGTGACAACGACTCGGGCATGGTTAGCCCGCCTAAGAGCGAGAGAGACAGACATAAAAAGTGAAAGGCACGCGTGCCTCTCACTCGCTCTCATTGTGAGCGCATAACGTGAGCGGAGCGTAACGCAGTTTCTTGAAGTGTCACCCGGCAAACCAATTTATAAGACGTTGTCACGTCAACATTAATATTTTGAGCAATAATATTACAAAGCTTTGCACAGCTTGACACTTGAACTTGGTAAAGCAAATAATTTGTAAACACTCAAGAGATTTCCATTAAAACATACCGAAAGTGGATTACGCAATTTTGACGGGAATCAAGCCGGTAAGCATTCATTTGTTTACAAGGCTCGTTGTTTACTTTTGCTCTTCGACCGTTAAACTGCAGAATTTGGCGAACATTTACCCTGATTGAAAATTAAAATTTACAGCGCTGATTAATTGCCTTTATATCGATTGTGTGCGGTCACGTAATCGACAACAAACAGTGAATGACAATAGTTTTTCATATCAGTAAATTTGGATGAAGCAATCGGCGTGTTGTAAATTATAATTACTGCTTTGAAAACATAGACCAAACTAAGATATAATAGATCACCTCAGGGCTAAGGCTTGCCAATAAAAACAAATCAAATTGTATGTGAAAGGTATTTAGAAGATAACAAAAAAAAAATTTTAAGATATGCGTAATTGTAATTGAAGGCAATAGGTATACAATGTATTGTATTTCTAATACTTCTAAGGTAGTGTTAAAGTTTAGATTGATTAAATCCAAAAACTGCAGTGGTAAAATTTTTTAAACTAATAGAATAAAAACACCGAACTCGGAAGCCAAAAATGACCAAACTTATTAAAAACACACATCTCTGAACTCTATTGAAACTAAACCATCAAGACAATATTTTGCTAAAAGAAAATTTCAAGTTGCCGAAGTTTATTTTGGTTAAATGTGATTTGGTGTGTAATACACCCACGTCGTGACCTATATAACAAATCAACATAGAACTAACTCTATTTACAGAACAAAGGTAACATACCTATTACTTTTATAACACTATCATTATGATGTCGTTAGTGTTCCATGATATAAATTTTAACTAAAATGTGAATAAATTAATGGGTTACAATTACAATTACGTAGGTATACATAACAATTATTCTGTAATAATATCATCTGTGATGTTATTTTCAGTGTAAGTAGGTACATTCGATTTTGGAGTCACCTCTTTTCTCAAAGTTTCTAGAATTATTTCTTACTTTCCAAATGATGATTATAAATTGAAATTTTGGCATCAAGAACCTATCCATTCATGATTCACCACTTTTTTTTTGAGTTGGAAAAAAATGCTGAATGTAATTGCTTGTGAGTATGTAGTATAGGGTGGGCCAATCTAACGTTTGCATTTTGAACTACTGTTTATTTAGAGAATAACAGCTCAAATGTAATTCAATTTGTGTTCATGATTTAGTTAAAGGTTTGACATTTACGAAATGGGACGTTTTCGGTTCGCCCAATGGGCAGAAGATTGTTTGGCCGAAGATGAACTGATTTTTACCGAAAAATCGTCTTTTCAGATGAAGCCCATTTTCACCTTGGAGGCTATGTCAATATGCATAATTGTTGCATCTGGGGGTCGGAAAATCCACACGTCACCATTGAGAAGCCAATGCACCCACAAAGAGTTACGGTTTGGTGTGGGTTTTGGTCCGGCGGCATCATTCGAAAATGAGCAAGGAGCCGCCGTTACGGTCAATGGCGAGCGTTACCGTGCCATGCTCAACGAATTTTTGTTTCCAAAAGTTGAAGAGTATGACATGGACGACGTTTGGCATCAACAGGATGGCGCAACATGCCACACAGCCAACATGACAGTCGAACTTTTGGAAAATGCAAACTTTATATGGCCCACCCCTTATATGTGGAAGTCGCACTAAGCCCTACGCTCACACTCATCGTCCGAACCCCGGCTAGTGCCAGAACCCAACACGGAGCTATGCGAGATGACGTGACGCGTTACGCAGTATTGGCACTCATTTCCATCGCGCCGGCCCCGGACGCCGAACCAGCAGTCACAAGCGATACGGCCACCACCTCTCTCAGTTGCTACTCCCACAACGAGCGTTGGCTCCAATGTGACACTACACAATCTTGTGCAGATACCTCCAAAAGGTGAGGCGTCCCATCCACTCACCATAGGTCAAAATCAATACGTCTAATAGCAAAAATATTTTCAAATAAATAAAACCCCCCGATCGAATAGTTACATAACTCATATTTTTACGACATTAGTAAAACACAAAAAATCCTAATAAAATAGTAGACACAATTCTATGCATCCACTTGTATCCGATAATGATTTTAGACCCCGGACGTCTTCTCAATTTCAATTGCTATATTTAAGTGAAGTCCTTAAGTTATGAACCGCTTACCTGCCGCTAGTAGCTTAAGCAGTACTCTGTGATTGATTGAGTGGTATTAAAACAAATATTGTCGAATCCATTATAACTCCCTAAGAGTGAGATTTTGTAAAATTCGCTTTCATCTACTTAAGCTGTTTCATTAATATTCAGTCTTTTTTGTCTGCGTTATAAATCGTTGGGTTTGACGATGGTTTTACTAATAGATCTTTTCTTTTAAGAAATCATATCAAATAACAAGATTTTGTCGACGTTATAAACAAATTCAAAATATGTTAGTCATTGCTATTTATGGTTAAAATAATTTCAAAAATTTCATTAACCAACTACAAAGTAAAATCTGTAATTAAATGATACATCAATAAATAATTTATTAAATATTATAACTTTTCAAGACCTTTAAACTTATTGAATGTTAAGCACGTGCCCCAAACTATTGTAATTATTTTAGGACTTCAAGTCTAAAAGGACGATTTATCAATAAATCAGACTCAAGCTACTACTATTCATTTCCAACTTATCTCAAAAGACTTTTACTGAATTAACGATGTCCCTGTAATGAAAAGTGTGTAAAAAGTCCCTGGTAGTGCTGGTTTTTTAAAAAGGTTACCTTAAACGAAGAATCGATTAAAATTTGCCGTCAGATGTAATCTAGGTACATCGAAAATCGTCACTAGTAGGTATATATAGTAGTTTTAGGAATCAGAAGTAGACTTTAAAAAAAAAAAATATAAGGACACAGATGTCGTTTCCGTACGAGCGCCAACTGACAACTCATCCCCACGTCCGCTACACGACGGTTTTTATACTAGTCGGTATGACGTAAAACACTCAGTCTGAACAACCAAGTAAAATAATAAGATCGAAGCTATCAGTAGTAGGTATATAGTTTTAGATTTCTTAATGGGTATAACGTTATACGACTAAAGGTAAATTATAATATTGTGTAATATTAAAAGAAAGTCCTTAAAAGGTAGGCCGTAGGTAGCGGCCCCGCAGTGTCCGCTGACATTGCAGAGGTCCATGAGCAACGGTAACCGCTTACGATCAGGTGGCCCGTTAGCTCGTCTGCCTACAAGGCAATAAAAAAAATTAAAAAAAAAAATATTTTATTTATTTATTTATTGTAATGTTTATAAGCGACTATAACAGTTTGCCCTCACAAATTGTATTATTTTTAGGATAGTACCCATGTTCTGAATAAACAGCATACCAGTTTAAAGTTAAACTTTTAAATGGAACTATGTTGTAAAATAAAAAACATACATTATATTCTTCTCACTTTTTATTACATATTTAGTATACAAACGAGGAAAATTACTAGATCACACTTTGTTTAAAAAATAGTTTTTTCACAGTTAAATATAAATACACTATATTATGCTAGAAAAAAGATTTGAAATGTACTCGTAAATAAAGATTTAAACTTAGTTTTATTAAATTTAAGCAAGCAAAATGCATTATATAAATCTTTAAAAAAACATACAAATGACATTCTACTTATGAATGCAATTGATCACATACACACACAGATCTACACATACTTTGAATATTTATCTAGGTAAATCTTTGGATATTATGAACTAATGTCGGAAATTCTTGTAATAGGAAGATACGTTATTTGAGAGTGTCATATGTAGTATTTGTACAATTTTAAACTGCCTCTCTTTCTAACGATATCAAAGATGATGAATTAAGGCATTATGAAGTGGGGTAAGGTTGCTTTTGTCGTATCACGGCCATATCTTCACAGACATCTAATAGTTATCCATCTAGTACCATTAATTACAACTATTCAGTGGTATAAGCAAATGATAACAAGCGGATGGCTGACTGGACAAGTGGGTAGATCAAATTCTATATCATTATATTTACCACTATGTACGACTTAAGCCATAAGTGGCGTGATTAATTCGCTTAAATTGTACCGATGATATTATTTTTGATCGACGTTAAAATTCACTATTTTTAAATAAATACATTACACCTTGTAAATACAACTAAATAAAGATTTAACATAAAAAAATTAAAACATTAATTAATTTAATTATAACAGACCTTTTTCATTAGGAGTAACGACTTAAGAAACCTAACCCTATTTAAAATATAAATAAACATATGTTATTAACTGTAAATTGTTGTGATTTGAGGGCACGCAAGTTATATTTATGTAGACGAACAAAATACCATCAATCCGAGTAAATAAAGTTTTAAAAATACCAGAAGTAACTACACTAAAGTTTATAACACAATAATTCGCATTTGACACAAAGCTCTGAATACGTCATATGTAAATATAAAGAAATAATTTAAGATAAAGATAAATCAGTCATTTATGTACTAACAACTAATCAATGTCCAAAAATGTATCAATGACCTTTTAACAGAATATTTCTAGTTTCCTCTCGCCTTGGAGGGACTTTGAAATAGTTTTCAATCTCAAACAATGTTTTGTCTTTAGTTTCCGGTAGATATTTATAAACAATCATTGCAAAAAATGACGTCGATAGTCCGTAGAACAAAAAAGTACCGGGTAAACTGAGCGCCTGGAAAATGTACGGAGCTATCTTCAAAATAGTCGCCATTAAGAATTCAGAAAATAACGTCAGTAAGAGTAAACAAGGGGTTTGGTACCTCAAACATATTAATTCCCCAAATATCGTAGAAGGCATTATCATGGGACCAAGACTTATGGATACAGAAAATAACGTCAAGAACAATATTGACACGTATTTATTCTCAGAAATAACTGAATACTTAATAAGATATAAATATACGGAAATGACGTATAGAAAGAAAATTCCAGAAGAAGCCGAAGACAGTAATAAAGTACGTCTTTTTAAGAATTTCGATAAAATGCATCCGACTTGCATACCCACAATCGTAATCGAATCCATGATAAGCATGCCGATACTAGAAGTGAAATTACTACCGGTAATTTTATTGATTAGATCCATAGCGTACATGCTGCAAACTAACTTGCCAGAAAAATGATACATAGACATAACTACGATAGATATAATCATTGGCATATAAAACGCTTTTGTGGATATTGTTTCGAGGATAAACTTTATTCTTTTCCCAGGAACATTCCGTTTATTCTCATCGCACATCCTTAGATACTGTTTCTGAGAATCAATTAACGTCTCAAGTTCGCGTTGGGAGTCTATTTCATACCCTTTCAGCCAGTGGTGAGAAGCGGCACATTCCTCGAACCGTCCTTTCATTGCTAGCCAGTAAGGTGACTCGGGCCAAAACAGAGCGGTCAAAGGGTACAAAGAGCAAACAAAAGCGATGTACCCGATGTTTTTCCAGTGTGAAAAGGCTCCGGTAGCATTAGCGATCCAAACTCCCCAAAAGAAAACTGTTGATTCAAATATCATGAATACTCCTCGGTATTTCGGAGACGAGTATTCCGTTACAATGACAACTAGTAGGGTCATGTTGCTAGCCAAGAGCATACCCTGCATAATTGCGCTTACTAAAAGATGCGTTGTATTTGTACTAAAGTAAAATAACATAAACGATACTAAAGTAGTTGAGCAGATGATGAGAAAGGGTATTTTTCTTCCGACGTGTCTCGTGAAAATGGGGATTACAAAAACCCATGGCAGGGCACTGTAGCCGTGAACGGACGCTGAAACAAAAAAGTAAGTAACTAATAGTAGTAATTTTTAAAATCTATTTATACAATTATTTTCAAATCATAATGAAAATTTTCGCGACAACATCATCACAAATGCTGTTTGAACTCCTTTGTGACGCAGCTAATCATAATCTAATATATATTATAAAGGCGAAAGTTTGTATGTATGGATGTATGTTTGTTACTCTTTCACGTAAAAACTACTGAATGGATTTGAATGAAACTTTACCACAATATAGCTTATACATCAGAATAACACATAGGCAATATTTTATACCATTTTTGATAATACGGGACAAACCTGAAGTCCACGCGAACGATAAAATAATAAATATTAGCCACATCTCTTGTAATTTCGTTTTAAATTCGACTTATTAATGAAACTACTACAACAGTACAGATAGTTTCTTACAGAAGTTCAAGTAATCGGGACTGGGCTACAAAATCATCAAACAAACACACACAATAAAACAGATATACCTACTACACAGATCCACGCATTCGGAAAAATAAATAAGAAAAATACGCACATATATCCACAAGCACAAGCACTCATACACTGTACTGTTTACACACATTACACATACACACCGACTATGATATTATAACACAGATTTAATTAATCATTCTGCAAAAGCCTTTACGATTTCCGTTCGATACCTAATTTTAGATTTTACTAATTCTTTTTTTTACATATTTTAATCTGTTAGAGATTTTTAGGTTAGTATAGTTTATAAGCAAATCTTAAAAAAAAACAACTATTTATATTAATTATTATTTATTATCTTTACGCTATTTTTAGTCTTAGCATGCTTACTTTGTGATACTCTTTGTTAACTTTTAACATTCTTTCCTACTACTAATCAAAGATATTTTTTTTCTACACAACATATACTTTGTTCCTTTTCTATATAAATGCAAATTTATGGAATCTCTTTTGGCAACATAATCTTTTCCGAACGGGTGTTACTGTAACCTCGCTGTACAGGTACATACATTCCTAGTGCGAGGGACAAAGTACCACAAAGGACAAGCTATATTGTAAAAAAGCGAAATCACATTCTTGTAACAATAACTGTAACTTGTACATTTTGAATAAATAAATAAATATTTACTTAACCACGACGCCATGCTTTCTGCAACAGCTTCTGTTGAATTCGCCTCTTTCCTGATTTGTGGGATCATAACAGTTGGCGCTCCGAAACCCAAGCCGAGTACTAAGTAAATCGACCAAACTCCGCTTGAAACGAAGAGCTAAAATAAACAGTAATAATCAAATACTATTAGTACTCGTATACAAATTTTAAAACCAACAGAATAAATTTATTTTAAAGAATCAGCCAGCCATGGACACCTTCCGGTTCTATCATCAGATCAGTTCCATCATATCATATTATTGAATTGTTACCCGTCTTACCACCAGACGGGCCGTACCCTCGTCGGTTTCATACGTTGCAATAAAAAAAAGTGAAATCCGTCCAATGGATGGCTTCAGTCGTAGACAAAGATGATTAATAAATTAATTTCATAGTTTTCATAATACCTACCATAATATAACTACCTCAGTGTGGGAGAAGCACCATCTGTACTAATTCTATGCTGATTGTAATAACACGTGGTATGCTCTAGTATTCTAGTTACATTACTATCGTGAAGACATAACAATGTTTTGATCGAATCGAGCGTAGTATTAGCTCTAACAATAACTACTTTGCCTTGATTTAATTAAACCCTGAGAAATATTGAGTTCTAGATTTTGATATAAAAAGTACCTGCGCCAAATTGGATGTTATAATTGTATTAAATTTTGCAAACATAAATTATTTTTATTATTATTCCGATTAGTATTATACAGACGGGAGTGAGATTCGGTAGGGAACTACGGAACCATAAAAACAACTATACTCGAATCCAACATCGAAAATTCGGTTGTAAGATACATTAAGCATTTAAGTACTTATATTTAATGTAAACCTTATAACAATAAATAAAACAAATCTAATATAATAATTACGTACTTGTCTCCAAAAATATTTCCATGTTTTTTTGGCATTCTTTTGTTTTGTATCATCAATCCCATTCTCATTAACCACATCGTAAACACAGGAATCCATTGTTGGCAATAGTTTACAAAATGTGACGACTCTGAAACAAAAGTGATGATACACGACTTAAACATAATAAAATTTTAAACAAAATAGATAACGCCATTATTTTTATATTTAATGCACTTTTTAATGATCACTGAGATTTCGTTACAAAATATTTTAAGTGAAAATTCCAGTTAGGTAGATAGTTTTACTACAAATCTAATCATTACTTAATCTGATTAATATCTTAAGCGCAAAAGTTTATAAAAACGTTTCTTAACACCAGCAAACCTTGGTGATGGACTAAGTAATAAAATAAATAAATAAACGGAAAGATAATTGACTCAACATCCACTATATTCACCTGGTAAATTTTAAAACTATAATTATTATATATAGAACAAATAATCATTAAGAATTATGATAAGAATAATTAAGCGACAAATGACAATTGAATTACATATATGCTTACACGTTATGCACAGTATACTACATTTAGAAACGTGGCTAGGATCAATCTCATTATTTGAATAATGACAGCTCAATATTAAACTCAACGAACGAACAAAAATTGACTTGCTAGAACACTACTCAACAATTCAAGACCACACGTACTTATATCACATTTTAACACTTGAAAAATTTATCGGAAAAATTATCAGTACAAAAAAAATTTAAGCTTCAAATAAAAACCGATCAACTCATCTCGAAGGTTTAAATGTAACTGAGTAGCATTCACTCGCCGTATAGTTACGTTATCTGGAACCAAAGAAACTAGTGCATTTTTAAATATAGACTGAGATGATTTATTTAAGAGTCGCTAGTTTTTTTATATCATACTATGTAAAAATACATAGCTTCATCTACTTTGCTTCTTAGACTTTCAATATTTAACTGCATGGCGGGTAATATTAATTAATTATTCTTGAATAGGTACGTCTAACTTAAATTGCTGTTTTATAATATTTTTTTCATTATTTACTTCGAGTAGACAAATACAGGAGCCGTTACTATTTTTACTTTAACAAATAAATGGTGATGCATTCTATAATTACACTGTTGTTTTGTTAATCTTAAATCAACATTGATGAGTAATTTGACATAATTTAGTTGCTATAATTAGTAATCGTATTCTGTTTACTAAGATCTTTCTACAACACGTGAGTCTCCTTGATATTATAATATAAAAATAGCCACGGAAAGCAATTTATTCTTATCAGTTTGCATGAAGTAATTCCATGTAGTATTTCCATCAAATCTTACTTGGAATTTATAATAATATAATAATAATCATTTTAGACCTAATAAGATATTAAAAATGAAATATTTAACATTCCTTCTAATAATAGTGTATTATTTTGCAGACTAGTAATAGCTGTTTTAAGATATTATTAGGTTTCACTAAATCATTTAATTTGAATAGTAATCGAAATATTCCTTATGTCATGCAATTTATTAATCAGAATACTTTGCTGGTCACTTTTATCTTTTCAAAGATATTAAATGTCAAAGTTCATAATATTATACTTAATCTCATTCGTTGTAAATACTTAATATATTAATTTTTCTTAGTTTTATTTCATTATAAAAAATAACATAGGTATTCTAGTATATGTAGTATGTAGGTAGTAGGTATAAATTATTTTTATTGATTATTTTTTTCGGTCGATTAAAGTCTTATCGAGTAATTTTATGTAAAATGCAGCACATCACTAAACAGATGTGATTCAAGTTGTTATGATATTCGAAAAGAATGCTCATTTATATCATGACGTGTGTGTTCAGTCATGAAGACAATATTT
Source organism: Trilocha varians (assembly GCA_030269945.2). Lineage (NCBI taxonomy): Eukaryota > Metazoa > Arthropoda > Insecta > Lepidoptera > Bombycidae > Trilocha > Trilocha varians. Next base: position 6,572,013 of record AP028259.1, read on the forward strand.
TATTCTTACTTTAAATTTGATTAGCATGAAAGATGCCAAATATCATTTGAATTTAATACTGTGGAAGTTTCCGCTCTTTTTAGGGTTCTGTACCCAAAGGGAAAAACGGGATCCTATTACTAAGACTTCGTCTGTCCGTCCGTCTGACATCAGACTGTATCTCAAAAATGGTAAAACCTAGGCAGTTTAAATTGTCGGAAAAATACTAAAAATAAAACAAAAAATTAAAGGGATTCCCACAAAACAAACTTGATTCTTTTACTGTTTCTTGCTCAATACTAACGGTGATAGGAAACTGGAGAAAAAGATTTTTTTGTCGAGAGAGTTTTTTTTTCACATTGGCTCGCCAACTTCCAACTTTCATATTGGTCGACCGTCACTAGTCCAGTCAAAATAGACTAAATTGTGATTCCAGTTTGCATTAATTCCCAACAAGCTGGATTTTTGTATAGGTCTTGAATAAGTCATTACAAGTGATATGTCAAAAGACCAAAGTCAAAATTTTCGGGATCACTCTTATTTATTCCGTCTTATGTGACGCATACGTTGTGTGAGCCAGCTAGTATCTAAATATGATATTTTCACATACCTGCTAGTACTCAGGAAACAATAATGTGCTCAAGATGGCGTACGATTCCATGATTTTATTTCAACTGTTGTATGTAAATGCAAGTTGCATTATTCTTTCAAAAGTGTCAAAACCAAACTGCGAGACATATAAGAAAAAAATACCTTATTTATATAAAAGGCATTTTTTGTTCACAATAACCGTGATATAATCGAAACAATCAATTTTTTGTTTTTAAATAACACAAGACAAAATCATGACAAATACCTATAATGATTTATTTAAATCCAGAGAATACTATTGAGATACGATTGTAATGTCAATGCACCTTTATACATGAGATCTTTGAGTTACGTGACACCGGTCTTTCCTCAATTATCACTAGTGCCCGTAGACAGGGGCAGACTGCACATACCATATTTATAAACCGTTTTGTATTTGAACATAGTCAATAATACACATCTGAGAATGATTAAGATATTTAAAATTAAATTTTATTAAACTCCAAATTCCTGATATACACAACGAACATTGAATAAACTCATCTTAAAATAGTTCGAGGTATTTTGGGGTTACCTTGACCGATGATTATTATATTGAAGAATATAGAATGCGTTTTTAATTTCCAAATGGTATAATTATTAATATCTTAATAGGAGAGTTTGCATTGTATTAAACAAATTTTCTATTTTTCATAAATTTATTATCTATAACTTTTGTTTGTTTGTTTTCCAAATAAATGAATAAATAATATTAAATAGGGAAACATAAATTGTTCACTTTTTAAAGTTTTGGTTAAAACTATCAAATGATCATAGTATTTATTCAACAATTATGCATAGTGTTTTTCCGTTTCAGCAGTTGCTTGTTATTATTATATCGGTATTGCCCATTATATTCTACAACAACAAAAGAAATCGCATCCAGCGATACAAAAATATACAAAAATAAAATCAATTTGTCCATTGAAATTCTCATATGTTAACAGTATTACTACAGTATATTATTAATTTATTACACATGAAAAGGACATAAATAAAGACCATTTTGAAATTATAGAAAACAAATATTACGTTCGTAGACAATTAATTTATATTATTGTTATTCTCGTTTTTAATAGTTCTAAATATTCTTAAATTTTCAAAATATAGTTGTTAGAGTTACTCCAAGGACCAAGAACAATAAAATAATCAATAAATATATCCCTTTAAAACTGAACAAACAAAATGTTAGTAAAACGTATATTTATATTCACTAACATTTTCAAAGGACCAAATCTCATCATAATATTTGCAGAGCTGGCCACTCAATAACAAGGTCACGAAGGTAAGTATTTCGACAAATATAATTATGTAATTTAAACATATTAAGACACATTTGAATTAAGTAACAGACACATAAGAAAACATGTAGATACTTAGTTTCAAATTTGGATTATGCAGGTTCTATTTCAAAAATACTACAGCAAGTACTAAACCTTCAACTTGACCTAGCAGGTGTTTTACTTGATACTTGGTTGACTTCACCCTCGTTCTTGACCCCTCAGGTAGGGGGCGTAGAGGAACTGCCAGTTAAACCAGTAAGACTCTCATTGTTTTATTTAGCATTTCATTGAAATAAATAGTGCTGTTTTTTTTATTAAACTACAACTAGATAGGCTTTTGACAATATCTAAAAATCCCTTGTATGTGTCTAAGCGTGTAAGTAACAATACCTCTTCTAATACAATCCAAATCGCGCCACTAAATATTGAACAATACGAAAACTTATTAATATAACTTTATGATTTTGAAACTACCAATCATTCCATTTATCTAAGAGTACTATGTAAATTTCTAAATCCAATATCGTCGCTCACGTCCCGAACATTTAAGTTAGAATTGATGAAAAGGAAGGGTATCATATCATGTACAGCCGATTGCGATGCTTGTTCCATAACTACTGGATTATCTATATGCGTACCTACATTGAATTCCAATTCAGGTTACTATGTTGTATTGCAATGTTAATATTCCTTCAAAGACAATATTAATATGATAAGCATCTTGTCAGTCTAATAAAGCCTACACGTGCCTATTTGATGCCGCTGTTTTTCATTATTTATGAAAATAAAATATTATTTTAATTAGTAATTTGGAGGATACTAAAATGTAAAGGCTGACTTTGTGAATATAAACTACAAAGTTTACATCTTCAGGTTGCTTACTATTTTTCGCACATTTGGCGATTTTTGTATTCCAAAATTCTTATGTAAATCTAGCCTTAGAATCTATGTGAAGGATGAACATTACTTTCACACAAACACATAAATCTTTTAACATAAATCACATTCGGGTCAGCTCAACTTATTTAAAAAAACCTACATAAAATATGGTAAATATCTTACATCAGTTAAAATATAATATGAATAGGTTTGATTTACTTATTTTAAAAACCTTAGCAACACAACGGCAAAATAATATTTATCTAAACAAAATTAATGATCAAATCAAATGAAATTCTCACGGGTTAAATTCTAAATTAATCGATATAATTTAGACTAATATCGATTCTCATCTCTCATATTAAGAGAATTTAGTTTCTTATGTGTTTTTTCCTGATAGTCAGTGATTTATGTTGATAACATGACACTTGTGTGAATTAAAACTGATCCACATTTTTTCTACTGAGTACCTCGTTATTATATTTACCGAATTCTGTAAACACTTCAGTATACTCGTTGATGAAATTTAAATCATCGTTATACTAGCAGTAGGTATGTCCTTTTCACACAAACTTGAATTAATATTTTTAAATAATGTAACAGATTTTCCGTTATTCAAGCTGAATTTCGTGAAAGTTTCTGATAAAGAAGCAATTAAACTGATAAAAGAAAACCATAAATTTTATTACTTTTTTATTTAATTTGCATCTATTAACGGTAGTCAATAGTAATTGACTGATAATAATGTAAATATTATGTACATAATAGGGACGTAATGATTATTTACAATGGCATGTTTTTCAATATTCGCATTCGCGAAATCATGCGATCTTTAAAATGAGCGCAAACTCGATGGGTTTAGGTATAACATTCCGTACTCAAGATAATTTGCGAGGGGGTTTCAATTGGTAGGTGGTTGGAGAAAATTACCTCTACCTTTCCTAGTAAATTTAGTATAGGTAAAATAAAGGTACCTATTTTATAATATTCATAAACTGTAATAACTCAAGGAATTTGTTGATGACTTGTCAATAAAAACCTTGAGCTTATGGTTGAAAAGTTCAACATTTGCATGCGCGAATATCCAAAAATCGACATTCGCAACATCCCTAGTACATACTCGTAATTTTAAATATACATTGCGTTGTCTACAATTTTGGTTCCTAGGTACTATTGAATAGCTATTTTATCGTAAAAGACTAATAATATGCTACAGCTATACTATGAATACGCAAAAAAGACGTAGACATCCACTACTAGACATAAGCCTGCTCTATACATTCCCACAACGACCGGCCCCGTGCTATCTGCATCCAGTAACTCGTGATCTTGACAGTTCATCAGTTTATATGTACATTAAAATAATACATTGACAAGATTTGATAGGTGACGTGATAATAGAGCTGAACAGTTTACTTTAACAAATTTAAAGTGCTGATCGTATTAGTTTCAAACTGTTGGTAACAAAATATTTAATTGCTAACGCAAACTATAACGTTGAACTTCTAGTTCGGATATTTTATGCTCAATCAATTTTACAACATTTAATTGTTGATAACAGAAACACAATGTATCTTTTTTATTTACGAACAAGTTTATTTTGTTACTGATTGAAACTAAAACTAAACGGACACGAAATAATTATAGACTACTAGCTGCCCCACGCAACTTCGTCTGCGTCGAAAAAAAAAAAAAAAAAATAGGGGTGGACTACCCCTAACATTTAGGGGGATGAAAAATAGATGTTGGCCGATTCTCATAGATACCGGATAAGCACAAAAAATTTCAACAAAATCGGTCAAGCCGTTTCGGAGGAGTTCAAGTTCGAACACCGTGACACGAGAATTTTATATATTAGATTAATTACCTAAAATTAAGTGAAATTAAGAAGCATTTTGGTAAAAACACTAAGATTTTAAAGATATATATTTTTAATAAGTAGGTAGGTACATAACAACACCATTAAGAATTGTGTATTTAAAGGTAAGCGATAACAAGTATTTATGGAGTATAAATGACATAATCGTGACGAAAATCACGTTTGTCACAAAAATTACTTATTATAAAATGTGAATTAATAAACAACCTTAAACGAGCTGTCCGGAACTTTAAAGAAGAAACAAAATTTGGGTTGTTATTTTATCCAAGAATAAGTTCTTTCAACTCGTTTTCTCGTCTTTGTTTCTTGAAAGCATTTTCAATTTCCTGCAAAGACAAAAGTCTTTTTCTCTGATAAATTTTATACAATATGAATGCAAACAGAGACGCAGATAGACCGTAAAATAAAAATACTCCGTACAATTTCAATTCTTTGAATATATTGGAGATAATTTTAAAACTAAAATCATCAGAAATTCGTAATACTAAGGTGAAACTTACAAATAAAAGCTCCTGAACCGTATTGGAATCCGTTTGTTATTTAAAACAAAATATTCTAAAATCATCGATCCGCACCTTTATAGTCGTAGGTATTCGTAGAAAATAAAGTAATATATATTTGTTTTCAATAAAATAGAAACAATTGTCTATAACATCCATTGTAATCATTCAAGTGATATGATAAAAAAATATATAATTCCCGTAAATGACTTGAAAGGATGAGGACTTTTTAAGGAGGGAAGCCCTTTAATATTAATATTTTTGAATAAGCTGTTGATAAATTTTGTATACAATTTAATTTTCAATTGCGTACTTGGGTGCAAACAAATTTTCCTTAAAGTATATAATAAGGAAAAACAAACATTGATAAAAATATAAAAAAACAAATATTTGATAAAAACATTAAAAATTTTGTGCTTGCGATAATTTTTCAAAAAACCCTTAATCGTACATGCAGTATTTTTACGTCACATTATTTAATTATAATATTCTTTTTGGAAATTTATTAATTTCTAAAGTACTTTTTTAAATATTTTCAACAAGGAAGGGAACATATTATTTTTTGAAGTTACCTAGGTTTGAGTTATCGAGGTTCAACTGTATATAATTAAAATCAGTGTCGTCATAATCAAAACTATTATCAAAACTAGTGTTGCATTGTATTTGTAGTAAAACTTTGCAAAGCCAGTGTTTGTATTCGTACAAACTGAAACAAAAGGTATTTTCCTTACAAGTAAGCAGGTCATAATGGTTAAAATTATTATACAAGGTAGAACGTTACATTCATATAGGTACATACTAAAGCTGAAACAATGAGAAATTACTTTAAAACAATGAATTGCTAATTATACCAATTAGGCAACAGAAGCCAAGAATTTATGGGATAGTAACCCATTCTCATTAAAACTAGAAATTTAAAGCTGTAACTAAATTTTGCATATTATACTCGTCTCAAATTCATTTACCCTGAAACATTGACGGATCTTAAAATTAGGATTAAGTATGTATTTGAAATACAAAGATACTCGTATGAAAGAATACACCGAGTGGGCTAATAATTAGATTGAGAGTTCGAGAGAGATAGAGAATAAAAAGAAGATTAACAAATAAATAAATAACTATTAAGTAATTTTAGGAGATATAACAGTCAATTTAAAGTTGGGAAAACACTTATACATTTTTTTGTCATGAGTGATTATTTTTAAACACAACTGAAAAGGTCTACTGATAGATTCTAGATTATGAGAAACAAACTTAGTCAATATTTCGTTCTCTACATGGTAATTACTAACTTTACAAAAGAACGCTAATTAGCGTAATTAGTGGACGTCAAAGATTAACTAAAGTATTGTACTAGTTAATAAAAATACTAATCTAACTGATCCACAAATCTGTTATCTCTAATACCACGTCAGTAAAATGAGACCCCTGTCTCCATTATGGTACAACAAGATTGAGGATCCCGTGACACAATCCAAGGACAAAAATGTATATCAAACAAAGTTTTCTTGTCATAAAAAGCAGAAACAACGGTGCTACTGATATCAATATATTTATTTATAAATGCAATGATTTTATAAAGCTGACCTCGGCAACAACAACACGTAGACCTCTGTTATCAGTTAAGAATGACATTTATTTGTCCTGATAAGAAAGTAGTCTGACGGTCTAGTCATTAAGTTATTAATGTTAACGAGCTTTAAAGGTTTACTAATTAGCTTTAAGTAAGCTGATTGCAAATCTACTAATTTATTCATGTACTAACTATAATATTATACAATTCTACAATATACATGGATGTACCTACATAAATGATATATAAACAAACCAAAGTATACTTTACAGTCGGTGCTAACGATCGCTAGTGGACCTTTGCAGTATCGGAGCATCGGAGATGAGCCGTAAGCTAATACCTACAATACTCATCTAAAATTTCATTTGATTAAGAAAAACGAGTCATCGGGAAACACAAATTTCATAATTTAAACTACTTGAAACATCTCGGGTTATTACAACGGCACGACTTGACTATGGCTTGTCGTTGTGGAGTTTTCGAACATGGAAAACTGCTTATTTAGTTACAAATTTTTCAAAAACTTCTTAAAAAAACAAAATTTTATCAAATTTCTTTCTTCTTCTTTTAACTCCACTTATGGCTGATGTATTTTCAGCCAACTTTTTAATGTTCTAAATATTTTTAACATTATAATATATTCTTCAACTCATTGTGGGATATTTATTCACTGAACTCGTTATTGAATGCTTCATTTTTCTGGCTTCTTAAGTGTTACGTACGTTTATAACCAGGCAGTTATTACAAATATAGAAAGTCTTGGAATATAATAAAATATCAATTTTGTCGTTTATTCTCTTTATCGTATTTTTAACTTCATAGGGGAAAATAAAATTCACTGTTGATGATACCACTTACCTACCTACGAATTTCTAATGAAATATTGTGAAATAGATGAAATTTATTGGTTGACTGAAAAATATTTATTTATTTAGCTAAACGGCTTTATTTTAATATTCGATTGATTTAACAAAATACTGAGTAATTTCAAAGCGTCGGCACAAACATCTTTCGCTCGCGTGTTTTGAACTAAACTTTCTGAATTAATTTGCTAAATAACGTTGAAACACGAGATTTAAACTTGCCATCAAACTTTGCTTGTTAAATGTTAATTGTTATCAAAAGGAATACGTTAATATAGATTAATACTTTTCGCAAATCGCTTGCTAAGAATTAATGGAAATCAATTTTGTTTATTTAATGTCGTTCTTATAATAATTATTATTTTTACAATCTTTCCGAATCATTACAAGAAACCGTTATTAGACTGATCAGTTTAAAAATAAAAAAAAATATATTAAAAGTTATCACTAACATCACAAAATCAATGTGGATTTAAATAATTAATCAATACACAGATCATATTATTTACGTAGACAAGACAAGTAGTCACTCGTTAAAAACAATTAACTAAGTGTAAAAATCTCTAAAGGGTTCTGTCTTTAAAATTTAAATACAATGTAAAAAATAAGTCAAGGAATAATACTACTTATTCGTTATTAAATTAATAATAAATTTACCATCTCTTTAACATTAAGTGTGCTGTATGCTCGTCTAGGGGAAAAAAAGGTAAACTAAGTATAGCTGTTTGATCCTCGTCCAACTTACGGGCGGTAGTTAAAAAAGTCCCTTTAGCTGTGAATTCCAATACAGGCCGCAAAATTGTCAACAAAAAGAAGACGATTTGACAGGCCTAAGAAAAAGCTGTGATCTTGATCAGCCGTTCCGAACTCTAATTTAAATTACATTAATAAGCTTTGTCGATTGTAAGTACGTCTCGTCCATTATCCGATTGCAGATGAAGATAGCAATCCTAATATGGAAAGTATGTTACGTACCACATTATTATTAGGCGAGGAACGAATTTATTTTCACACCGCAGATCTACTTTTATAAAATTAAATATACATATTTCTTTAAAAGTACAGTCCCTATATTCTGTTATTATCTATAATTACCAGCAAAATTATTTTAATTAATGAGTTATGATAATTTATTAATCTGTAGAATAGCCACTTGATGATTTAACTTAAATCACTGCTGAATGTAGCTTAATAAAACTTCAACTCAACACAGATCGTCTCAACCCCAAAACTTTCAAAAACCGATACCTAATAAAACGGCCTTCAGAACGAAAATGTATTAGCGAATATCTTTTTACAATCAGTCGTTTGAAGTATGCAGCCCTTGTACGTCATGATATAGTACTAAGATAATGTGGATTCAATTTTTAGAACGGACCCATGAGGTCGCATTACTTAATGCAGGAAATGGAACGTCCTCGATTTATTTTAACCACTTCGTTTTGTGCCAGACCATTAGCTTTTTCAATTCAAAGATGAGTATTAAATAGCTATGATTACTTACATAAGAACTTTGTAACCCAAATTTTGAAAGCGTTTCGCCTTTGTACGAGAATCTTAAGGCTTATTTGTTCAAAGGAAACTTGGTAAATACTTGGTTTATTTAACAAAAGTATCACTTCATATACGGCAAATTTAATTCTAAATAGTAATCAAAAAATTCGAACGACATAAATTAATGTTCATTTAGATTAATTTTACTTAATAATTATATTATTATGTAAAACTAATTCTAAAAATTTGAAGCAAGTGCATTATATTATGATCAAAAACTATGACGACGTACAAAAAATAACAAGGTATTTACGTCAAATTATCGAGTGTTTTTGATAAATTACAACCTTTTCAATACATAGAACACGCCAAAGTTGAAACGAATAGTTTCAATGTACCAAAGAGGGATGTGAAAACAGTTTAAGTAGAAAGGATAAGTGTGTTTTCGCAGTATGTGTAGAGAAATTCGACACCCACTCCGCTATTTACGGCCGATGGTGCGATAAGCATTTTCTCTTTCAATACCATCAAAGAGACTGGCCGCCTATTCAGAGTTCACCCGACAAAATGTAACTCATAAAGGGTATAGGAAAATTGCAATAGGTACTATTTTCGATTCGACGAAAAGTGAAAATTCACTGCGATGTTGTTTCGAAGATTTTGTGTTGACGATCGTTTGTAGGTCGGCGAATCGCGAAAGAAACATTATCCGGGCCCTCTTCACTTGATGAAGCCTATCAAATCATTTGTCGGCATGACAACGCGAAACTTCAACCGTTATTCCGGTCGGTTTACTAAAACAAAAGCACTCTTAATTCTTGATCTGGGATTTCATGTGATCATTACTTTCCACGGTTCGTTTGACCAAGCGCTCTCGCTTCGTTGGGATACCCGTGCCTTGTCAGAAATTAAATTTAACAAGCAACAACAGTCCTTAGGTGGTATTAAGAAACGTAATCCCTTAGGCACGGGGAGGCACCTCGTGTATGTTTCAATGACAAATCGACAAAGTTACTTTGACTACACACGTTATATTACATTTGTAAACTTGTGTTCTCATACTAAAGAAAACCTTGATAGGTTAAAACCTATTTAAATTTTTATCATTTTGTTATACCAATTGAGGTAGATAGATACACATGCGTTACGTAGCAATAGTTTCAATAAAATCAAACTATTTTTTCATAAGCCATTGATGTTGTTATATTTTGAAATTGATTCGACTGTTGTTCCTCAGATAATCTTCAATGAAAACAGGCTTTTTTGCTTATAAATTCGAAAGTTATTTTTCCGGCTTCATTCCTCTCCCTGATTAAATTATCAAACACACACAGAACATCCGTTAGTAAAAGTTGATGTTATTTAGATCAGATCGTTTCTGGAACATTAATTTGCTGCAAACTACGTTTTCAAAATAAATCTGCGTATATAAGTACTGATAAATTATAATAATAGAGAGATAGTTTTTGGATTATTTTATTATTTCGTTCTTAGCTGGTCTTTACTGATTTGCACACCTGCTAAATTACTACTCCTATTTTGTTTAAACCTCGATGATGTCTTAAAAAGCGAGTTTCCAAGAAAAGCACCAAAAAAAATATAAGCTTTACTGTAAAAGAGGGTAGAGTAGGTATAAATCTGATAGGTACATATTAAGGTTTCATAGCTTAAAAAAATATAGATCTCAATTATTTTGAACGACAGTAATATAAAAATATCGACTCGTTTCCATTCTGTAAACAAACAGAAACTGATTTCACTGTCAAATCAGAAAACAAATACATCCATCATATGAAAATTCTATCGAATTCGCCATCAATTCTCTTTAGGCTGAATGGCTGTAACGAATTCAGGAATAAGTGCATTATACAGCAGGCACGAACACGAAATAAAGCGCTGGTGACGTGAATGTTTGCGAACCGCCCGACAACCGCAAATCAGTGGTAAATCAGATTTGGGCATCGACTGATAATACATTTGTGATCGCAATCAAAATGCCGCTTGTGACTCTGCATTGTCGATATTTCTGTAATGATTATATCTGTGGATTGAATCCGTATCATAGACACGACCTATTTTAAAACAGATTAACTATAATGCTATGAAAGAGATCATCAACTTGTCATGTTTTATCATTTCATTTAATAGTGGAAACTATTTACTACAGTAAACTATAGTAACTACTTCCATAACCATAATAATACAAATGAATATTTATAATATTTTGATGATAGAAGGCGATGGAAAACAACATCACACCAAAGTGATTTAGATGAATAGATCTTCCTTCCTCCGTGTTTATTTATCCAAGTGTATAATAATACTAACCGTGGTTAATCATGGGCTAGATGCCAATTTTTTAAGTAAATCTTACAAAGATATACAGATATAGCGGTACGTCAATATACAACACTGATATTGAGATCAGTGAATTCCTACATTATCTATAAAAACCACTTAAAAGTTGAACAATGATAAAAAGTCTTCACAATACAAAAGTGGAAAAACATAAATCTCACGCGATTTGAGGACTTAAGTACCCAAAAGTTTGACACTGATACTTGATAAAGTAGAGCTTTTCGATTCCTAAACTTAGAAAATAACATCGGGACTGGCGTCTACCAGTAATGGCTTTGTTATGTACCGGCAACGGTTTGACGCGAATTTGAAATTCCTCCCAAAGATATTCCCGTGGCACTACACGTGTCCCACTTAAAACGACTCCGGCACTGACTTCGCGATTGTCAATACTCCGATCAAATCAAGCAAAAACTTTTATGAAATATAAGATTTCTTCATAATTTCCCCGGATATTGTTATGATACAAACAAAGAAAGTTTTTCTCAATAATGGGTGTCTAACGTCTCCCACGTAAATGATTTCCGAAAGTTGGATCATTATTTTGATTGCTCGATTCGATGTTCCGTAAATAAATTCTTTTCGTGATAAATTACATCCTCAATCCAATACCCAAGTAAAATTGATAACTTTATATAAACGACTCCCAAAGTTCTGAAATATCTGTATCGCTATTATTTACTGCTTAATATTTTTTAGGAATGTTGCGTTTGTTAATTTCATTCAATTATATGAATAGTGCTAAAGTGTACCATTAAGTATATTAATAGATATTATAAAATTCTTATTATGATAGATAATAGTTATCTTAATCAAACATTGGAAGGCAGCAATCCTAAACAAATGTGAAGGTAAAATTAAGGAACAAGGAATTTTTCGGATTGTTGTTGTTAAAATAAATTTAGATCCATCAAACCATCCTGATAATAATTTTACACAATTTTCAAACAATTCGTATTTCACCTTAAATCCTTTAAAATAGGAACAGATTTGCTAATGAAAATCCAATACGAAACTATAAATCATAGGAAACGTCAAAAGTTTTATCGCATAGGAGGGACGTATGTCGCTACACGACACACGTACGCCACACTCGACCACAAATCAAGCGTAAATCAGATTTCGAACGGCCAAGTCCGTGATTGCAGAAATGAATTTGTGTTGCGTTGTTGCCCGTCCGTCTGCCACTAACGATGTAATTTTGATAATGCATTCCCTGCCACTGAACGGGATAGAATACTGATGGCCTGTTCCAGAAAACAAATATCAGGTTTCGTGGAAAAATAGCTGAACTAACGACGAATTTTTTACATTCTGAAACATGTTGCATATTTTAACCTTTAATTAGCAATTCCAATATAATAATCTAGATCGATTCATTTTATAATATAGGCACATAAACTTACATATTTTATACACCACGATTAACCCTGAATAAAAGAAAATAATAGTAGTAAATTTTAGAATATTCAATTTTGAAAAAGAAGTGTTACATCTCGTTCATATTTTAATTACTATCACAAACCTACATAAGAAGTGGCTTGAATTTCTTTTTTATAATTTAATTTTGGAATATCTCTTCTCATACTTCTTGCGTAATAAATATTTATATTGTAGCCTTATTAATGAAATGTAACAATCCTTGGCATTTCTTAGAACGTTCATACAAATTAAAAATCTCTTTAAAACTAAAATCTTTTTATTTTTATTCAACTGGGCTGTTAGTTCTTCTGCAATTGTTTACATTTAATTAACAGCGATCTACAAATGACCTAATTCAGACGGTTTGTGCCTTGAAATCTTTATTTAAACTAAGTAAATGGAAAGTTCCAGTGTAAAAATGTACTACTAATTTAACTTAAAAATCAAAGATTTCAATGCTACAGGACAACATTTAAATGTAAACGACATTTATTATGCTCGTAGATTATTGTTGTAAGTATATTTACGCATGACAATAAAAAAATGACTTCGAAAAATCAAGCTGGATTAAATCTAGGATACTCACTAGTCATTGGTGACTAAGCTGAAATGATACAGGACTTTAATCTTTGCATATTCATTTATTTGCTCATTTGTACATTATATTTTGAAATATAAATTATATACAGGATTTATTATTAAATCCTTTATTTTTCTACTCTAGTAAAAACAGAATACCTAAACAATTTTAAAATGCAATTTTACCTATCATCACAAAAGCAGCTATTCCCGGAATACTAAAATTAGCTAAATCAATGTAACTGCATGGTTTCTATGCAAAGAAATGACCATGCATTTTTATTTGGTAGCATGTGAATTTCTAAAGCATTGAAATATATATACTCGATATACAAACCATAATACCTGTTGTTTTAATACAAGATAAGTATAACCTGTTATGACGAATTTCTAACACATATTTTATTGTACGATAGGTTATTCGAAAAGTCAACAGAATTTTACTTCAAATTAAGTACATTTTTACGAGCAACAAAACAAAGCTCTTCTCGGTGATTTCTTGACATTATGACGTGTCCTTTCTCAATTGAGGATTGCAGACTGTCCTTCAAAGAGACAGGAGATATGACAATGTTTTACGACTTAATTAAAGTGAGTCAAATAATAAATTGGGCTATCGATTTAGAAATGGCTCGTTGATAATTTATTTAGTAAAACGAAAATATTATTTTACCTACCATTTTTTAACAGCGAATTTCAAGTAAAAATAAAATTAAACTCATCCTTTTCTTACTGTGCACGGCAGATTAGATCTCTATAGTATTGAAAATAAATGTTATGTAAAAAACCTATATCCTACTCTTATAAACAACATCCGTAATTTATTTCTCGACTCAAGATCTCAAAACTTCATATCTTGCGGTCGGAAAGCCATTAACCTATTGCATATCACATAAACTTAGATAAAGTCTAATAGGTACTTTGAGGGTTAATTAGTCGAAAGTTAAGCAGTTAACCGAGCCAGTGTTTTCCATATGAGTGATGATCTGTCTCTCAAGTGCCGTTATGTTACCACAATCCAATTTATGTGTGGTACTATCAATGGGAATAAAAACAACCGGCACAATTTAATAATATTAGAACCGATTAGGGAATAAGAGTCTAACTGATGAACTGAAATAATTGACTGACTGAAGTTATTTAATTATATGCAATACAGGGTGATTTGTTAGACAGGGTACATTTTGCAGGAGGGTGATGAGTACTCTGTTCTAATACGGAATATTACAAAAAATAAGTAAAATTACAATTTTTTTTTAAAAATCTAATTTCGTCAAAACTACCTCAAACATAAGCAATTTTGGCTTAAAGAGTGTTGACTAATGACCTCTAGTGATTTCGCGCACCCCACACCTCCGTTACACCTATCAGCTGTCGAAAAACCATCATTTTGTAAGAATTTTAGATATTTTTAAGTTGCGATTACTAAGGCATTAAGCCATATTCTTTGGTAATAATATTTTTACTGGTCGTATATAACCATCAGCTACCATGACCTTCAATATGTACCCTCACTAGGAAATCACCCTGTATACATAATATATAACTTACCTACACGTTATTTCTGTATTTTGACATGTTATTTGCGCGCTAATTTTGTTAAGTTTGCTACTTTAATGCAAACCTATGCAATATTAACTAGGTTAAATGAGTTTAATTAAACATTTGATGAATTAGCAACTAATGACGTAGGTTTAGTAAAGGATTTTATTTACAAAGACTTTGAAAAATTTCCAGTAATTACTTATGTTAGTTTTTTCAAAATAATAAAACTATATGAATTGGTGCTTAATCTTAATATCTCTGAATTTATAAAATATAGGCCGATGATGAACCAATATGGTAATAAACTAAAGCAGATCATCAGATTTAATTTACGAACCAACTTAAGCTGCTACTTAGATAACTACTCAATGCTCAATAAATCAAAACAACTTCACAAGTGTTGGCATTAGGGAGCAGAGAAACTTTTGAGTGCAATCAACTTAAGTACAGCCTGTACAATATCGGTTAAGTTATTGAAATCAGTTTATTAAAGAACAGTGAATGCTTAAGTAGGTACTTGACTTTAACTTTCCCTTAAATAGCCTAAAAGTTATATAGGTTATGCAAATTAGGCATTAAACTAAGAAATAATAGTTGATTCGTATTTTATTTCTTAAATTTGTTTAATGAGGTGGTATATTCAATTTGAGTAAACCTCCTTAATATAAAGAAAAAACAACCGCAAATAAAAAGAAAACACATGTGCACAATACCACCACTACTTAATTTATTAGTCAAATACTTTGCACTACAGTTGACTATACGAGAACATGCCGTTTTTTGGAAAAATAAAACTTTTGTTAATACGAGGTTCATAACACAATTACTATAATAATATGATGCCTAATAATAATATGATCTATAATTGATTGAAATAAATAAATAAATAAATAACAAATAGTAATCTACATGAACCGAATGTCTAACTGATTAAGTATGTGGTAAAGTAATATAAATCAAAGAAATTTACGAAAATAAAGTCGCTGTTGCATCCCTTTCAGGCTCATGTTTACCAACTCAGCGACGGCTCTCAAAGAAAACGTCTGCAGAACGTGCCTCGACTACTGAAATGCACCTGCTACGATCCAATACAAGGTTTTGTTAAGATGTCACAAATACTAGTCTTTAGATATCCTTTCAGTAAATTTAGTTAGGACTTAAAAATACATCTTGTAAACTGGGAAATAAAAGAAAAAAAGAATCTGCTAACCTAGTAATTAACACGTATATATTAACAGTTTCGTCGATTTATTTGAACAGTGTAAATGCACCTTTATTGTCTGTATATCCATTGGTAATGGCTAACGTGCGTGTATTATTGAATGGTAAATAACGAGACTTAAAAATTATCCAATGCTTATCATTTTGAAATTGGCTTCAAATGGATTCGAAAAATAATACCTAATCTTTGCCGATTTTCGTCTTAAATTAATGCGCTTCGAGATCCGAATATAGTTATTGTTTAAAGTTTTATCATTTAAGTAAGCATGATTCTAGAAATCAGAATAACTACATTGTAATAAACGATGTAAGCTAAGTGAAAGCTATTTGTTTCTCAGAAAAATACAATAAAATCAAAAATCGTGTTCATTATTCATAGTTCAGTAGAAGATTTGGACCGCGAAAGCCATTATTTACCTCATAAATCTACCCAATCTCTCCCGAGAATAGATTACAAAAAGTAATAATTGATTTGAAATTGCCCAAACGAGATCGTTTTGATGCAGTTAATCATTTCTTAAAGCTATTTCTTATGCCTTTCTGTGATTTAAAATATTGGTTATATTTTACAAAAAATTTGAACAGTTTGTTAGTACCTACATAATATCTATCGATGAAATTAATGACTTATTTATTATCAAGTGTGACGACCAATAATAGCGCGCGAGATCCTGAATCACGGTATCAACATTTGCAGAAATCTTCGCATACATACGACATCTGAATTTACTACAGTGGGCTTCGGCCTGACCGGGCATACACTACCTCGCCCGGTCGGAGATCTCCCTTTGGACATAGTCCACTGATCCCACATCAAGGAAACTTTATATGAATTTCTTCTAAAACACTTTATTTCGATAAAGTATCTATAGTAAAATAATACCTATTTTTATTTTAGTTCCTTATACTATATTTATTTACCTATAATATGTTGTACCTTTAATTTTAGTTAAAGCTTAACTTCAAAAACTAAAATGTATACCATGTTTAAAGTTAGAAACATTACAACCCAAGACCATTGTGTTTGACAGTGAGGCTGGCTGATAGATCAGGCAAGTGCCTATCAATGAGTTCGGAGAGTTAAACTAAGAGTTTCATCCGCAGGGAAAACCCTTGACATAATGTCTGACACATCCTCACGAGAAATATACGTTCAGCAAACTTTACCGACCCATGTTTGCCTAGGATATTTTCATATGAAAGTGTTTTGTAAAGTTACCATCAATAACTGACCGTAGGATCCCCGAGAGTCCAGTAATGTATGTTTAAAAAGAATTGACGTCTCCATGGGTCGTTCTGGTAATATTACCAATAAATATTTTAGTGCATTTCATATTTTATTGAAGAGAACTTCGGACGGGTTTTTGCAACCTTCTCAACGGAGGACTTAAACGGGTTTAATAAAGTTTTAGGCATATTCATGTATGCTAATACTATTCTGAGCTGTACATTACCTGTAAGACCCTCATCTTGCAAGCAATATTTGCGTAAGTATACAACCTATAAAGGTGGCATTATTTAAATTTTCTCATTAAGTGCTCCATTTTATAAACAAAAACGAACGTGAACCGTTGAAAACGTTATTAAAATCGACACCAGTAATTAGTACGTCAATTTGCAATACGGCACTTGTGTCCACCTAACCGGAATATTGACTCATCACTTTACACAGTAAAAATTGATTTTGTGTAGAAATTTGTTATGCTTTCATTATATTAATCCCTAACTGTTTTTTATAACTTTTAGCACTAAGAAACAAATGATCTTAAAGATGATGACAAAGTAAGCTATCTAAAGGGCTCAATTTACGGAGATAACAAAGGTAAAGCTAAGAATAACGAGTTTAAAATAAACTTAAATTCAATTTTATCTCCATCAAAAACCTCACAATTTGAACGATAAAATGCAGTCTAAATTCGAGCGAAGTTTCGACAGACTCTCTTACCAGGCAATTTAATAGCATGATCCCTTAAATAATTCAATTGTATGCACTCCGCCGGGAACAAAAGTCGACGGGTTTTGCACTGAACATAATATAATTTGGTGTTCCATATTCGTGTTTGCATGGCTTTAGTAGGTATTTCCATAATTGTTTGTAGTCTGTTTAATGCTATTGTTATTTTTGGTATATTAATTAAAGCCTCAGGGGAAATAATATTTAACAAAAGAATGAGGAATATTGTTAATTTTGAAACTTCAATATTCAAAATAAATTAACATTCTTATCATTTTAATAAAATGATCTAAATTGCAATTTATGTGCTCTATGACTATGTTGTGGTTTTTATTTGTTTCAACATACATTAATTATTATCAAGCCTTATCTCAGTCTGAAATTACCTACATAATGTAGTAGCTATTTAGCTATCCTTTTACATCATTGAATTCATTACAAAAATAATATTTTTCGCATCCAAAAAAGACCTCACTAAAATAAATAATTTAACAAAGTGAGAAAATTCGGCAACGAAGACACTTCGTTGACGGCGACAAGACGTATTCTCCCTTTTGTTCCCAGGGTGTCTATTCAACCAACGAAAGATAAAAATTACGAAGTCGGAGGTGGTTCGAGGCGTTTTTATCAAAGAAGAAAACAAAGGGTTGTTTAATGACGGTATTAGTGGAAAGTTCACGATAAATTCGGGCTCGTTAGGGGTTCTTTGTCACTGCTGTATTGTGCCTGAGTCAGGTGCTCAACAACTGAACTGTTTTATTGAGAAGCCCAATTCAACGTGAATTTTAATATAACAACGAAATCGGGTACCCGGAGCGCCCGGAATATCAATATTAATGCGAAAGAATTAATTTATCGCCCGTTTACTTAGAGCCTCTCTAATTGAAATATGATTTAAACTTGAAGATATTTCTTTTGTGTATCATTTTCATAATTCGACTAAAACGTTTCGAGACAGACAGGATCTTAAAACTTCATTTAGGATTTGCGTTTATTTATTAGGGATTTCGTGAACGTTGCTTATTCAATATATAACAAAGTAATCGCGAAGTACGCAAGTTCTAGGCAGTTTATTACAAACTAATTAGTTCACGTTAACTGTTTATCGTTATTCTAATTCATTTTTGTTATTTTAATTTTGTACTTTATTATTTACACTACTAGTTTTTGTTTTCAAACATATTAAAAATAGTTGCTTATTTGTTAAAGACTTTTGTGAAAAACCATTTTAAAAAACAGTAACAACGATTGATTTTGGTTGTAACACCCATATTATAAAAATTTATGAAGTTTTAATTTCACATATTCTGCATACAGTTTTGAAATTGTCCACTACACACCATTGTCAAATCTACTTAAGCAGGTAGTAAGTAGTAGGTACATTCAATAATACAAATAATCTTTTAAACAGATTATTACTTGGACATAATTGAATGTAAAGTGCAAGTCTGGTTACGACACTGGCGGTACTAGGGTACAATCCATTAGCACGAAGGCTATTACTCCGATTGCGGGCTGAACACAACAGTGGCATTTGCACCCTGCACTAGCCAGATAAAGAGCATTCACGTGTGAACTGAAACAGTTTTTATTTTCTACTCTTAGCCATCATGTTTACTGTACTTTTATGGTTTAAAAAACTGAGACGTAGTAGACGTAATGGATTTGTTGTTTAACTTTTATTGGTCGTGATTTATTTATTTGATAAAATTATAAAGGAAGGAGGAAACTAATCCTTATAATACTCTGTACGATACTTAGAAATAAAATCCTTACAATTGAATTCAACACATATGTGTTGAAAATTCCATATGAAACTACAGTAGAAGGAATACAAATTATTTTAGGTAGAAGGTACTTTTATAACCTACCTTTTTATAAATACAAATGCTGATGAAGCGGAAAAAGGCAGACCATATTATGATATGAAACGATATGATATTATTATGTAGCATATTCGTATGTCGATAATGAAGCGGTATCCAAAGCCGTGTTCGGAAATATCTTCATAATAATCATTAGCTCGTATTTCATCGTGGGCTGTTGTATAGCCAAGGTCGATTCCAAGTATAGTCAGTGTTTTTGTTAAAAGTCACTGATTATTCTATTTTGGGCTCCGATACCAAAATTAATCCTTAACTTTATGACGTCGGAGAAGGACCTTTGTTTATTTTTAAAGTCAATACTATCCTTAATTTCAAGAACTTGTTTGAAAAATTAATCTCCAATTTCAAAGTAAGGTTTAACGATGTGGTATTCTCATCAACCTGAAGTAAATTGCACAAGATTATTCTCTCAAGATTATGCAAAACTATAGATGACGAATTGTTTGTTATAATTGTATTTCCTTAATATTTTCCTTTTCCTTCGAGTTCATATTCTTAACCGGTGGACTTTCTCATTGACATACAATATATCTTCATATACTTTTTCACCTCATAATTGTTTTTCATTATCTAAGTATAATTAATTCAACTTTAAACTATCTTCCGAGATCATTAAATTAAGATACTCGGGTCCTAGAATAGCCTTTGCAAGGATATGTACCTATCAAATAACATTAGCAAATTTGCGCAGATCTATTATGAACGTAACCCGATTTTATCACCCACTATTTGGCATCCTTAAAAGCCAAACTAGCCGTCTTGTTAATTCCTAAAATTTGCACACAATAACACAAATACCATGACATTATAATATACAACAAAAATTATAAAAAATATGTTACTTACAGTATAATTTTGTCGTAGTAATATTTTCTGAAGACACGGATAATAAATTTTACACTGTCATGACTTTTAAAAACACTAACACGGTTATTTTATTCGAAAAACGTTTTAATATTTATTATAGACATTGAGTTTAAAATAACACATTAATTACGTCCAAGTTCTTAGAGAGTCGTACCTGCAATAGTTCTGAAGTTATTTTTGTGGGCATAGAAATAGACGCGGAAGGTCTATTTCAATTAATCGAAATCAAATACATATATATAGTCTCTCTGATGCGAATCTTTTAAAACGTTTTACTATTATCCAAATATTTTCCTTAAAAACGTAAATTACTTACATTCTGAAAGCATTAGGTGCATTCACACAGGGCGATCCAAGTGTCAGATCGGATGCGCAATAATTAGTAAAAAAATGATGATTTAAATGTGGATTATTTAAGAGCACACGAAACTGTCCACTCTCTTGCTCGTCCAGTAGTATCATGTCAGTTGCAAATTGCAATAGCTTTGAAGTATCGGAATCGCTCAGTTAATAAAAATCGTGGTAAGAACCTGTTTATTATTGGTGTTACTTATTTTTATTTATAATATCGATTAATAAGAACAACACAAATCTGTAAATTAGATCACATTTCAATATTCAATTGTCTCCATTGATTCGATTGTCGTGTTTCTTTTATACTCAAGCATCGATCGATAAGACGAGTACGCTACACACCTCAAATCCACATCTCTGCTTTTCCGTGTAAATACACCCATTAAGTCAAATTTCATAACATCATTGCTAATTAATGCTGAAAATCTTGAGGGAAAAGACCTTCTTAAATAGAACGAGAGATATCGAAATTGACTCAGCATTATGTCGCACTTTAATAAAATAATATCATTAAAATTAAGTCGCAGAATTTGGGTAATGTAGGTCAAGACGTTATTGTAATATTGGAAAAATGCAATTTTGATTAATAAGCAGCTTACATTTTAACTAACATGAAATTATTTTACACATTCTCGTTCAAATGAATACGAAAAAGAGGAGATAAGCTATTATTAATAAGCGATAAGAGTTGATAACGAAATTTAATAATTTGACTTATAAGTTATAACACTATTACAGAATGCCTTCTACAATATTCATCATGGAACGCAATTACCTACCTATTTTAAGCTAATGGCATGATTGAAATTGCATCAAAATCCAGACCTAATATCAATTTGTTATTTTTGTTTCTAATGTAGATTTGGAGTCACATCAGCCACAGTATGTACCTACTGCGAACCATGTAGAATACCTACGAATTGTAATGTTTCAAGAACTATACAGGGTGGATCTGTTACGTTAGACAATCTGACGTGGGGTGAATGACCTGTTGAAATAAAATTAAGAACCACTTTTATTATAGTATGGAGGTCCGCAACGATAATCGTACGTTTTCCATAGTATGTCGGAAAAAAGTTTAACCGATCCAAAAAATAAAAATGGTGATAAGTTTTATTTCGACAGGTCATTCACCCCACTTCAGATTGTTCAAAGTTACAGATCCATTCTTTATAACCTAAAATAAGTAGAAATAAGGTGTGACTGAATGTAATAATTTAATCGACAATTCCATAAAATGAAACCCCCTTGCCATCGATGTTATAGGATCCAATATGAAATTGATATTTCCGAAGCGACGTTTGGTGCATCGGCGTCCCACCGAGCGACCCCTAATGTGTCCGACCTACATCGAGGAAATAATAAACACTCCCTACTAGCCAATTACAACAAGTGTTGATTTAAAACGTTTCTCTCTCACTTTTATTTTTATAGGACAGACGAAACCACTACAGAAAAATACGAGTTTTTCCAAACTCCGCAGTACGTTGTTGTAATTTGATCTCAATATATTTTTTTACTGTTAACATCAAAATAAAACGAAATTGAATCGATGCTGTATAAAAAACATTTTGATAAAATACAGACAGAATACTAATTTTAAAAGCTCTGGTAACTATGAATGATGGTACCCATATAAATGAAATAAAACTAAAAAGAACGTTATGACTGTCTGCCTTGTCATAACAAAATTTACAACTTCCATGATCTCGAGAAGCATACTCAAAATAAAATCATAAATCGTATTTTTATACTAAACTATTCGTATACCGAAATATTTATTCTTGTTTATAAATCAATATCAAAACAATCAACCTGAACGTGTTACAGAATTCACCTAATATTTATATAGATCTAAACTTATACAAAGGGATAAATCGATTATAAATTACTAGGAAACTGTTAAATACTAATAGTGTTTTATAGACACAGAAGAGGAACATAATTTTTAATAAAACTTTACCAACTGATTAAGAACAAACAAGTTCATGTAATGGAAATAATGAAAACATAAATACAAAGTAAAATTATTATGAACCATTTAAAACTGCAATAACAAGGAAACTTTGTTTTCAATTTTCATAATTACAACACAGCTAGCTTGAAACGTCGGCGTCGGCTAGATAGAGCGGGATATTCACGTAATAAAAAGTTATTCAGTTATTCACAACTCTTAAGTCATAACTCGTTGCGAATGAGAAAACAAATGCCACAATGGTCTGCAAAATGAAAACAATGGTAGCTAGTGGTTGCCGTTGCAAATCAAATTACAACTTTTACATTACACGGGTCCTAGATTCATTCAACACATAAACTTGTGAGGCCTTTTGCACTTAAAACTTTCTCCGGGGTAAAACTGCGGTCACATTATATCGCTGAACGAATTGTTATTGTTTGTGAAGGGAACTTTAACCGCCACGGATTAAATTCGACCGAAGTGGCTCGTAGGCTTTCGTCGTCGTAAAATTGGAGACGAAATGTGCCTTTGCGAGACACATACAAAAGACTTATTTTATCTTTGATTAACGGTTCAGAGAACGGTTTTCAATTCGATGTTGTAAACATAGACTTCATTGAATTAAAGAACCAACGAAAGTTTCAATAGATAATACCTTTCAACTATAATAAAGCCGCAAGCCGCTTTCCAATAGTGGACTGTGAGGTAGACTAGTTTAAAACATCTCACTATATTCTCACTCTGTTTCTTGAGGCAACTTTACCTTAAATTTGTGAATCAAATAGATATCATAAAAAGAAACAATGTTTTTAATATAATGTCAAAGAGGATATCAAAAGGATTACATTAAACATAATATCTGTTATTCTTATTAGAATGTATGTTTTATTTATGACATGTATAAAATGTAAATCATCGAGGAACATTCGAACCAGTTATTTGAGATATAAACCCGTGGAAAACATATCGCGAGTGCTATGTTTCTTTTCACACGAGGGAATTCAAAACAACCATTAATGTTACTCAGGGTAATCATGAATATTCCACAGCAAAACCCTTTTAAGAGATAACGTTCCGGAACCGCTTTTAATAATATTTGTAAATATTTAATACACGAAAAAACTTGTTATCCGTCGTAATAGCAGATAATCAAGGATCATTTTCGTAAAGTAAATTAAATTTCATAATTAGCGGAGGATAATCAAGTGGGCGTCGAGGTTTTCTTAACGGAGATCATCTTACAAAACAAAAGAAAACCAAAAGTGAGAAATAAAACGTGAGCCTTTATGAAAGTTGTGAAAACGGAAAGTTTTCCAATTGATAATAATTTCCATTGTGATGCAACACAAAGGAAAACAAGAAAGTATGGAGTTCAGAAATAAATTCTTAATTTAAGAGCTGACTGAACGCTATCTGAAAGGAAAGTCGGGATTAGAAGAACAAAGAGTGCCGCTCAGTTCACTGCGGCGAATAATTTTTTGTTGACTTCTGTTTTGCTTCCAGCGGTTTGCATAAATTGGACTCCGAAACTTCTTCAACCAAGTTTGCGTTGACATCGATAACAACACAAAGAAATTTCTTGCCGAGAACTGAGATCATTATGCGAGTTTAAATAAACGAACCAACTAAAAATATGTTATCAACTTTGAAATTTATTTAAATTAATGTGCGAAACCTTAAATTTCCAAAAATAGTGTTTGGTTTAACTAATATTAGAATTATGAAAAACTTGTTAAATTTAACTTTTTCCTAACGATGATACTAGAAACAAATTAAATTTTCCAGAACACTGTGATATATGTCAGGTAATTGCAGAGAGAGCATCGAATTTCATCAGAAGATAATAGGAAGCTTAAGAAAAACAAGTAAGTTTTCCAACTTTCTTTTTCGTGTGGTAAACAATAAAACTTAGCAAAACTAATCATTCGTCTGATACTGATTACGCGTAACTGTCCAATGGAATGAACCCCAACTTTCGGAAAAAAATATGTTTGTCGTAGTAACAAACTTCGACTGCTAGTTAGATGAAACTAGAATCTAGTTATATACCTAAGTAATATTTTAAAAAATCAGCAAGGCCTATTCTCGCTTTTGAATAACTATGAAATAACACTCACAAATCATCAAAAGTTTCATTTTGGGATGTTACTTACATTGATCTCAAGACCCCTCGAGTCACATTCTTGACCTTCAGTTTTTAAAAACCATTTTTAAGTAGAAAACCAATCAAAATGATAATTCTAGTTGTTATTGCAAGGGTTGCATAGTGCGGAAGTTGTCGGAACGATCGTAAATCCTGTTTTGCCGTGCACTCTGATTACATTCCGCTTTTGATAGAACTATACTCGTACCGCTGAAGTATACTTTACAGTGGCCATTCAGAAAAATTTTGATACATTAACAAATATAATAATAGGATAATAATTTCCTATTATGCATATTTAAACACAGCTTAGTTATGATTTCGTAAACTGAGTACCTAATCTTTTGTCTTTTGTCGTTATTTGTGCTCATCTAATGTTGGTTGGAGACTTTACCTACATCATATTAGGTATAACCTTTAAATGGTTTTATTTTTTCTGAAATAATCAACGAAATCATCTTATTAACGCTTTTAGTTTCAGTCTTTAGAACTACCATTTTACAGTTCCTTTAAAAACACAATGCTTTTTTTAATTAAAACCACACAAAAATTAATATAGACTATTTTTGTTGTAACAGCAGGTATTCAAGCAAAAACCCCACATAAATCGAAACAACTTTTTGCAATAACGTTAAAAATTTTAATATTTTTGTCCTAGAGCAAAGTTTGAACTGATCATGTAAATTCAACTTTAGCCGATTCAAAGCGATAAATACGTGCAATTGCCCCATGCATGTAACGTATTGCGTTTAATTTACGAAATAAATACCATGATTACGTGACCGGATGTATTCAGCACGGTGGAGTGAAGTTAAATCGGGCAGGGATTATTGTAAATAATAGTCCTTTGACAAGTTGAAATGCGAAGGGTTTTCCAACTTTGTGAAATATTATTCTGTGTGAGAATAGAATATTTCAATCTTAAGTTATCCAATGAAGAGTTTGGAACTTATTATCAACTTATAATATCATTGGAGTGTCTTAGTAACTTATAGTGGTTTGCTAATAAAGTGACATGCCTGAAATAGTTTTACAATTTTAGATAAATTACTATTATACTAAAATATATAAATCGTGTCTTTTTGAGGATTACAATAAATAACATCTTCTCCTTACACTTCAATTTCGAAATTTATCAATAAAATTTATCATCACTACATATTATAAAACAAAGTCGTTTTCTGCTGTCTGTCCCTATGTATGCTTAGATTTTTAAAACTACGCAACGGATTTTGGTGTGGTTTTTTTCAACAGGTAGATGGAGTGATTCTTAAGAATTCGGGTCAGCTAGTTGTAGAATAAAAATTAACTTAATTCTTGTTAGTTAAAATTACATATAATTATTCGTAGGTATTTTTTTACTCTCGTTTCCTCTCATGTGTATCAAAACATTTTTAAATGCTGTCATTATTTACTGCATTTCTCACGTCACAACTCGAAATACAATAATTAAAGAAATAAATGTTAATAACATGAACACTACTCAGTAAAGCGGTCAGGTTCTCACCTAATTTGTATACCAGCAGTCAGCCAACCGTTCGGTCATCTTAATGATTTATAGCCATGCAAATTACACATCCGGACCGGCGGGATATCACCGACCTAAATCACATCTAGCTATCCTAGAACTAACATACCACTGCTTCTAATTCATACTCATTTCAAACATGTTTGACCATCAATTGGATTTTATTCAGACATGTGGAAAGATGAATAGGATTGATAGGAATATGTGGAAAGTATTGACTGTATGGATATACCTAGTAACATTATAATACGATATAAGAGTATTATTGTCTATAGAAGTTATGATGATCGATGATTTAATTCTATTCTAATTCAAATAATTGTAACGAGTCAATTCTATTTCAACTAAACTCTAATTCAAATTATATAATAATATGTTCTATCTGTACAATATAATTAAATATTAAATGCATTTTCGTACACAGTAAACTCGATTTACTTAAAAATAACAAAAGATACTCAAGGTTATTACCCAAATATTAACAGATACAAATTATTTTAAACACATATTACGTAATCATAATAATTTTAATTGTTCAGTTGTATTTTTATGCAAAAAAATGGTTAAATTTTAATTTATTTCAGATATTGTATACTATTCAGCTTTTTTAATTTTATTTCTTATAGTTATTTGAGCAGGTGACTGAAATTATTAAATTTTAATTATCATTTTTTTTTTCATTACATTTAATCGAGAACTATACTTTAATGCAAGTTTGCGCATAACTAGTGTAGTAGGTACATCAGGTACTACAATGTGAAAAACTACTAATTATGCTTTTCCATAAGTCAATCTACAATGATGAAGTTGTAAATTAAATACAATGTATTTTGAATATACTACAGTTCACGCAAAATAACAAATTATATTATGCTATCAAAAGTATTTCCAAAACATAAGTAATGTTACTTGAAAATACACGCCTTAATACTTATACACAAAACAATTCCAAATAACCATAAGACGCATGTGGTTTCCAAGCTGAGATATATTCAATCGTTTTAAACTAATCCCTTTACGAATGCTAAATAAAACAGTACTCAGAAAGTGGAGGATCGTTAAAAGGGTTGAACCAACCACGAATTAACATAATACATACGTTATCCTTTTCATTAGATTCATTATTGGTCTGCATTTCGACTGTTGTATAAATACGACATTTTGTTAAACACTACACAAACGTTCGTTTTTTTGAGTTGAGTGAAATCATCGAGCCTCCTTCTGCCCTGCAAGTGAGGTATGTGGGAGTCAAACCGAACTAAAATCCACTGCTACTCAGCGGCCGAACCCCAGCACAGAATTATGCCAGGTGACACGACGTGTTACGCACTACGTTATTTCTTACCATCGCATCGCCTTTTGGAGCCGAACCGGCCGTCGATACAGTCTCTTTCGGTCGGTGAGCATCGGAAGTTGTTAGTAACAATAATTTAATAACATGGGTCAAATTAGAAGAAAACAATTCAACAAATAGAGAAACCTGACAAAGCAATTATTTCGGTCTACAAAATATCAGAGAATAGAGATAAAAATAAATACAACGTTGTTATACACAACATCTTAGAATGTTATAAGATAGCGATTGTCATTCTCATAATATAATGTATTGAATATCTATGGAACGTAGAGCGGGGACAGGTAGACAATGATATCAGTAGTTATTCATTACGTCTAGGTAGGAACACGCAACGAATCAAGGCCACATTGAAACGAACCTAGAAAATGTAAAACGCATAAATTATGGGCTAAATTTGGAAACATACTAACATTTGAGACTGGTTCTCAAGCAACTTTAGTCGAGTCCTGAAACTTTAGTTTTGTAAGATAAATTGATTTATTTCAGATATTCTTCTTCGTTCTATACCAACCTTTTACTGCAAATTAAAAATCTTGTCTCAGGTTTCCTTCGTGACTATGTAAAGAGAACAGACATAGTAATTTAAATATTACATTGGATACTTCACAAATTTTAATCATCGAAAGATATTTAAGACTTTTCCGATATACAGGCTTCCTCGTAATGTTTTCCTTCACTGTTTTCACTTCATACAGGGTTGGGTAATTTTGTGATTCTTATTAAATTAATTATCTAATAAGTACCTAACCTTTAATAAAAGAAAAGCCTTTTCCATGAAAGGTGGTGTATTTTTCAGCTTGTTTAATATTTAACAACAATTGAAGAACGTATAGCTTTAGTTAATTTCAACACTGAAAAAAGTCTTCAGCTACAATAGCCAAAGTACTTAACTTACTTAATCGTACTTAATGTAGCTGAAATGGCTTTATTAACATTAAAATATAAGGCTGTTCCTTCCGTGTCCACTCAACGTGCATGATACCTGCAGACATAAACAACACGTAGATAAAAAACACTTTTATTATGTACTAGATGGACATTTATTACTGGTTATATTTTACTAACACACACGAAACTAGGCGAATTCCGTTTCACACGAGTTGATGAGTCAATTCAAACATGTATAAACAACAATTCTAATACAATGAATTATACTGATCAAGCATTTTTGAAAAAATATTTTTCTGTATTCCACTTAGTGGTGGTATTTATAACAAATATGCAGTTTAATTAAAATTTTAGAATGTTATCTAGAACTTAAACATATTTTTTTTCAAATTTAGTTATTAGCTACTAAGAACACTGTTAAGATCTGACCAAGACTGACCTTATCAAAATCGCAGAAACACTTTGGATGCAGACCTCTTCCAACCGCGAGCATTGGAAATCATGCCTCCTATGATGCTGATGAATAATCAGTGGCGTGCAGTTCATTGCATATTTGAATCAACTGTGAAAGGTTAAGACTTTCAAATTTGATTCAAAATTAACAATAAAATCGAAAATATATTTCTCATCACTATTATCGGCATATATTTTGCGAAATAGTTAAATGAAATTGATGATGTAAATATGTGAAAAATTACTCAGATTTATTTTTCTGCATAACCTGACTTAAACATACATGAACGCCACTGCTGATGATATACTCTGTTTCACTGTAGTCTTACAATACGTCAATAATGAAGTACCTACTAGTAATCGTTTGAAAAAACACAGTTGATATAATAAAGTAATTACTATTCAGTATTCATCGAACTCGTAAGTTCACTTATATGCAATGTTAGCTTTACAGCTGACACGTTTTATTCTCAATAGACGGTCGCTGACTTTAAAGGGAGGTTAAATAGTAATTAAACCTTTTCTGTAAAACAGCTACTGGTGTTGTTTTATCTTATAATTTGAATTTTACTACAGTAATATGTATAATGGCACATTACATTTTTTTAACATACACACTCTTTTGTATTTTGTTATTATAATACTAGGTGACCCGCGCAACTTCGTCTGCGTTACAAAGGGGTACAAAAATTGTAGCCTATGTGTTATTCTGATGTATAAGCTATATTGTGGTAAAGTTTCATTCAAATCCATTCAGTAGTTTTTACGTGAAAGAGTAACAAACATACATCCATACATACAAACTTTCGCCTTTATAATATTATTATGATTATGATTATTTAATATTTTGCAATGTGAATTTTTATATACCAGTTAACCAGTAAGTATTAATATTTCTTCCAACGGGCATTAGGTACTCGAATTAAAATCGTCTGACTAAAAAAAATCTAAGCGACTCGATTCCGTAATTAATCCTCCATGATCGCTGGACATAAAAATTGTCATTCCAATAAAACGAGTAATCGCCTCTTGGCTAAACAACTTTTAATCGTATTGATCAAAGGTATTTTAATTAAGCGAGGGAAATCTAAGACCGAATCGGATTATAATCAGATCGCGTGGGACTTGTCAATTCAATCTGCAAATAAACTTGAAACAAAACATGACATTTAGATCAAATAATGTGCCTCTTTAAAATAAGAAGTTTTGAGAATTCACACGCAAGCTACAACCCAAAAATAAATACCTATTGCGAATTTTTATTAAAAGGTATATCGAGAGGTATTTGGTCCCCAAACTATGTAGGAAAATATTTGTGTTTTATATTATTGACATTTATTGATGATCCTGTACCAGGTTGCTGCGCTTTGATGTGGTCGCCATTCCAGAATATCATCGTGCTATGTATGTAGCCAGCCCACTGCCACTTCAACTTGCTGATTCTGTCTTCTTCGCCGCACCGACGGACCGCACTGGATGCATGCCGCCAGTCCAGCAACCATTCACCATAATTGGCGAAGGTCGAACAGTGGACGTCTTGTGGCAAAAAAAGAATAACGAACGATATTATAATTCTTGATTTGTGTTATCGATATAATCAAATCTACTTTTTTCACTTACTTAACTGCTTATTACCTATCGGGTATTGGCCCACCTCTCACTCCCACCACTGTAACTCCTGTGTAGCCAGGATCCACAGCGGCGACCATCATAATGACTCTGAGCAGTGAAGCCCAGGAAAACCCGAGGGGAAGGTAACTTGTCTTGGGCCCCGCAACGAATTTAATCAGAAGATGATAGAAGGAGTAGGAAAAACATGAGTTTCGACTTCCCTTCTCGTAAAAGTGGGAGACAATAAAATAAGATTGAAAAAGCATTACGCCAGAATTGAGAAAAGCATCACGGACATTGATTTTATTAAATTTATTGGACCAATGCGGTGAACTGTTATACTATTTAGGATGCCAATAATGCTTATTACCTACATAATTATATTAAACTTAATCAAAGATTGAATCATTGTGTGATTGAATTTCGTGGAACATTGAAGTAATTTACTTTCTGTATTACGAATAGACCTAAATATTTCTCTAAAGATTTCATTTGTTTTTTTTTTGTATTACAACTTTGCAAAAGTACCTACAAAATTGCAAGCAATAATTAAGCGGTGCACTGTTTTATCTGCCGTGTCATTAAATTAAAGAAAACAAACAAGATCCCACTAAGCATTTATAAATAGACACTGAATCTATAATGCGATTTTACGAGTAGTTCAATTTTAGCAGAACCATTTTAAAATCGAACAGAACAGACATAGTTCTCTGATAGCTATTTTGTAGGTATGCTCATTAAAAATGGCCTGGACTGTTTCAATGGTTTAATTTTAGTTCAGATACCTTTGTAACTAGATACCCCTCCATCGATTCTTTACCAAAACTAGTCAGTGTTCCTCTTCTTCTTTTCCTTTCTAATATAAAACAATGAGTGAAATATTCTTGAATATACAACTCCGTTCATAATTTACTACTCAGTTGTGTTAACTTATCAACTTATTTTTATAATAAAAGCTTCATTTACTTTCCTTAAGTTCCTTAAGTTACTTCTCAAATCTCCTTAAAATATTGATTTTACTGAACCTTAGGTTTTTTCCAAGTTCTTTCTTGGCTAAAAATAATTAAATGCAAATACAAGCTTGTTTTTTTCTAAAGGACGTTATTACAAACATAAATTTCTTCTGAAGACGTTAACCGACCCACGAAGCCCCAAGATATTGTTCAATTTGTCAGAGAGTAGCCAAGCTTGGGATTCCAGCCACCTTGAAAAGAGGCACCGCCTGGACATAAGCCAGACATTCTGATTAGCTATTCATTCTTTACAGAGTGATTCGTAAACACTTGGATAAATATAATCTTCTAATTGGGAGTGTTTGTGTGAAACGCCGTGTGTGTTTATTTTGTAAACTTTTGGTAAAGGAACAGAGATCGGTCGATTTAATTTTGAAATGTGTGTTTTAAGTTGTTTTTATTATAGGATTGTTGTTATTCAACTGTTTTTCAGCTTCTATGTATTAAATACATACCACCATATAAGTTGTGCTGTTGCCCTTATCTTTTAGTACCTGTAGGTACTTCTGTACCTAAACTTTAAACTAATATTTATTTAAATTTAATTTATACAATTGAAAACTATGCTGAACTCGCAAAACATTCCTTTTTATCCAACAAAGATCCAGTTTTAGCCCTTGAAGTCTGGAATGCTAAAAATAAAATTATCTAAGTTAATCCAGTTAAAAATTTAAAAACATCTGCAATATTAATTTCACCCAACGATCTGCTAGAGCATTTACATAAGCGGTATCTACAGTTTCCCGATCGCTTACATAACAAGAGTAACATGCGAACGGCTCAGTAAAAATCGACGTGTGTGAAATCGCCTTTTGAGCATGATCGCATTTCCATATAATCAGTATTGGACTATCACGACCATCGATCCGAACCATCTGTTACGTTTTCTCATTTCCTACAAGCTAACTTTGAACAGAACGAATAGGTATGCGTTTTTAAGTAATGACCATTAGGTACCTTTTCGCAGCAGAAATATCTTTTCGACGAATTAAGGGAAAATTTTACTAGACTGTTTTTAAAGGCATAATCTTATCCCAAAATTATATAATGTGTAAGTTAATTATGTTTTTTTAAGATCCTTTACACATTCCTATTTGAATTTATCACGGACCAATGCGTTATATTTTTAAAACTAATTAATATTTAATTTATCAAATTTATTTATGAAATGTATAAATAAATCTATTTATGATAGAGTTTAGTAACATATTTTATATTACATTTGTTAAACACCTTGTTATTAAGTAGTTAAAGTAATAAAAGTCTTTATATGTTAGAGATTAAGTAGACTATAAAGTTAATTATAAAACACCTTCATTAAAAGTCCAATCCACCCATTAAAATACAAAAATATATTATTTTAGAAGTAGGTATAATAAAACCATGAGTTGGAGGAGGTGATTGCAGCTGAGACTGCGACTTAAGTCTCAAAGTAGACGATTGCATTCGCGATGTTATGACTACGGACTTATAATCTTACTTGTACTTATTTTATTACTTAGCCTCATGTAGTATGGTGAACTTCTACGTTGTGATTTAGTGAGCTGTTCAAAATTTATGAAAATAGTGAAATTTATAATGAATTAACTCATAATTATCATATAGACCTCTGCCAATGATTTACTACCGTGCGAAAATGAAATTAAATTTTAAACCAATCTAATAGTAATAGCAGAATAGAAAACTTAATTAATTAGATACATTTAAGAGATATTTTGCATGATGCATATTTTGAGAAACGTAAAAAACTCTGAGAGAGTTCTAACCTACACCCATTTGGTAACCCAAATAATTCAAAATATTTTTTATCATATACCTACTATTTAAAGCACAAGAATAGCACTAGAATTTCAGAAACATTTTTAAATGAAATTTGCATGTTCCAATATTATTTCTAATTTAAAATAGTAGTGCTCAGACAGATGTACCAGTTAAAAGCCTGACGCGAGATACACGATGGACAAGGTAAACTCTCCGGACTGTTTGCTTTTAATTAACCAATGGTCAACAAACGGCTTTTGCCCCATACACTGTTCATGAAACAATTCTACTGCACTTAATATAAGCGTGTTTGTACAATGTACCAGGTTTAAATTACTGAGTACAACCGGCTCATCCCGTGCTTACATAATTGATATTGTACCTTTTTTTGTTTTATCGTGCTGAGTGCTTTTCATATTATTATAGAGATAAACGGTGTATTAAATGTGTAATGAGTACTTTGTTCTGTTTTTTTTGAGTAGGCGGAAATCGCTGAACTTCTTTCTTTTTTTTATTGCTCTGTAGGCAGACGAGCTAAAGGACCACTTTATCGGGCCTTGAAGGTTAGATATGTGAAAGTTGAACCGCACTAAAACATCCTACCGCTATTAAGCGTCCGAACCGACGATGTGCGGAGTAACGCGTTGCAATGCACACTAAGGCTTACTTACATACCTATTTTCACCTCGCCATCCTCCTTACTATGATTCACTGATGCTAGTAGGTATATTGATCATTAAGTTAACTTCTCATGGGAATAAACATCAACAAAGTAGGTAAGTAAACCTGATCACTAAGCTCAAAGCTGCATAATAATGTTCTGAAACTTTTGTAACTCATAACTATCCGAACAATGATACGGCAGAAGCAACATTTTGATGGACATTAATAATTGCGTCTTCAATCAATTCGGGCTGTTACCGAATGATGAATCGGTTTTATTACACGAAAACGTCTATTCGGATCCGCTTTAATGTAATTACGAGTACCTTTGAACAAGGGCAGGTTAATAAAATCTCCGTAAACATAATTTATAAATATCTACGAAATAAATTGAATTTTCGTATAATCATTTTTGCACATTCGTAGGGACTTTAACGAGAAACATATTTTGTAATTTAAAGTAACAGTTAATGTCCTTCATTCGTCATTATTTTGGCTGAAATAGTTATCATAGTACTTTTACAGAAAATACGAATCTACGGCACTCGTCCGAGTTCTAACTAACAATTATTGAAATGCCATTAGGTACATTAAAAAACACCTTTTCCACCTATCCACCATTTTCTATCTGTCTATTTAAAAAATCCCTAGGTTCACAGACAAAAGGCTGTTTGCCTCATTACAACATACGTAGCTAAATATAACGATATGTAATAGCTTTGTTATGTCTTTTTCATTAAAGAGAGCATACCGTACGTAGCCAACACGTATGCCTACTGGAGCCAAAAAAGGATAAGTATCTGCCAGAGCTGTTTCAAACTGCCGAGCAATACTACCATTATTATGTAATATTTTCAATTATACATATTACCTACGTACAAAAATGATTATGTACCATAGTAGGTACCTACATAAGTTAGAAAGGTACTCCAGAAAATATTCAATCACAGCCAACTAGACTATTACAAATACTGAAGTTCCTCAAGCTATTTCAACAGAATCACATTAAATGAAACCTAGGGACCTTTAAAAAAAAGCTTTGTGATTTTAATTGCCTTTTACAGATACCGCACTTCAATATCGAGTAGAATACCCCGAGGGGACTCGGCGGCCGCAAAAC
Organism: Trilocha varians; assembly: GCA_030269945.2. Taxonomy (NCBI): domain Eukaryota; kingdom Metazoa; phylum Arthropoda; class Insecta; order Lepidoptera; family Bombycidae; genus Trilocha; species Trilocha varians. Next base: position 6,607,773 of record AP028259.1, read on the forward strand.
GGACGGTTGCAGCCAGACACATTAAGAAGAATCCACTTTTCACTGGAAAAGTTAAATGGTCTGGAATAAAGCACTGCTAATAGAAAATGGACGACAATCTTTATTTCCTTGTTCGATATTCAAATGAGATACGTTGACTGCGGAAACTGTAATCATATCCAGACCATTGATAATGAGAATTAAAGACGCTTACGTAGGATCATGTCTATTTCATATTCATATTTGTGCTAACGATAAGAGAACCTTCATTGAGGAAACTATATACTGATCTCATGCCTCTATGATTACTATCTTGTCTCAATTCTCTTGATTTGAAATTGAAACTTTACACCGGTTAGTTCATCAGAATAGTTTCGGCAGATGTGGATCTAGGAACGTGTTGTAGTCTGTCATACCTACTCGAGTTTCCTTAACAATATTTTTGATACCTACCTACGTATACCTAACGTTATTGAACTTATATCCAATATTCTATTATTAAATTATTAATTAGTACTATCAGGTATTAAATTCTCGTTCACAATTAGTTGATGTAGTATTTGTGGTTGGGTATAATTATTTCCAGTTTTCAGCACAAGGTCTACCTACGCAATTTTACCGAAATAGGCTCAGAAGTTTCCCCGAGTTTCAGAGAGTCGTTGATTTACATCATTTTAAAATGTAAATTATATTTTAAATTGAAAAATCATACTTATATTTCTAGGTGTGACGTGTGGTTTTTAACAGAAGCTAAACCGTAGCGTTTGGAACGCCCTCCGGAAATTAACATTTTCTAAAGTGCTTGTAAATGAAGGCATGTGCATACGAGCAAATGTAGATGTAGGTAGATACTATGCTATTTCTTACAAAATATATATCGACTCGCGAAAGAAAAGATACACATTAAATGGAACGTTTCAATTTCGGTCTATTTGTCGAACACTCATTCCGCGTTTAATAAAGGAATCGCTTAGGTGAGAAAGCATTTGATAGATATTCATAATGCAAAGGAAAGGAAGCACAATCAGATTTTCATTGGAGATCCCCGCTACCGATTGTCGTCGCTAAGACCGGGGAACGGAGAAATGAATACTTATTGCTAAAATGAAGGGGCCCATTAATGAACGTCGACTCCCGCGAACCTATCGCCCGAGATTTAATTCCCTTCGAAAAATATTCAATAAACGCCACAAAGACTCCTCGCAGATCATCTGCAAATAAACCGGAGCCAGCGAAGGGGAAAAATTGCACCGACCGTAGAAAAATGCGAATCTATTAAAGCTAATTTTTATTCTTTTTATATTTTTACTTATTTCCACTTTCAACGCAGAAAATCCTGAAGCCGATATTTCATCTGTATTTTATTCACGATCCGTTTCCTTGGGGGATGAGTTTTATGCTTTCGTAAAATAAATATCGGATCGGATATAAGATTACAGGCAGACTTTTATAAAAAACCACTTCTTCAATGTTCACAATGCGAAGCAACCATCTATTATACCCTATTGTTGAGAATAGCAAAGGACTGCTCTCAGTATCTTGTTTACTTTTTGTAGACCCTATAAAGATATCTACATAAAGCTAGTTTCACATAATGATTTCTTCTTGAGATTTTAATGAGAAAAAACTAGTTATTATTCACTCATGATTCATACTAGTTTGTGAATTATGAATTTGAAAAGTCTGTCGATAATTAATATAATGCACATCATGACAGCTACAAATCTAATAATCTACCGATGTTAAAAATATAAACATGGACCATCATATTATGGTATCCTTCATAGGTAGGTAAGTAAAATCTGTACTATTTTATACTATCTACCTATTAGGTAAAAATATGAAATGAAATGTACCTACAGGTAGGTGTTATAGGTACCTAATTGTTTCAAGATCCACACCTATAACTTAAGGAAGTAGTGGAATTAAAAGATGATAGACTGAATGATGAAAAACTCGTACCTAATCTATTTCACATCTGGAATGATCTCCCTTCCGCTGTTTTATGACCATGTTTGCGCTATAATGTGTTATTTTATGCGAGATTTGAGAAATACAATAAGTAGCTATGCACTTGGTATCGGACTCGTAAGTCGCAATTAGACACTCTGATGTCACAGAGGTATAAGAACGACGGTGACCGCTTGCCACCATAAATTGTATCATTTGCTCGTATACCAGACCTCTTATAGCAAGAAAAATCCTACTAAAATGAAACAGCTTACCTGAAACAAGGAAATGAAAACTAATTGTCCTCAAATAAGGCGTACCTACATCAAGTTGGCAGGCACACAGCCGAATTTAATGATTTTGAATATGTAGAAAAATTGTGATTAAATAGTGGCAAATAGTGACCGATAGGTACCACATAAATAGTGCTAATGTACTTTAAAAGATATCTTTATGTGCCTGTCAACTTGACGTCAAAGTTAGCAGGCACATAGGATATACTGGACGGATCAATTTGATTTACCTATGTATCGAAAAACTGTGCTCAAATAGTGACTCGTGCATACAAAATTTCAGTACTCACAAACTTAAGAAAGGCTAGTTATTACAGTTGTTTTGTCAACAATCGGCGAACAAGATCCACGAAGTGAGCCCGGAAGATCCAACGGCAGTCCAGTATGAGACCGAGGTACTTCAACTGCACCCCGACCCTTATTTGGATGCAAACCATGATTTAGGTGGTATCGGTCACTATTTGTCACTATTTAGTCACAATTTTTCTACATATTCAAAATCATTAAATTCGACTGTGTGCCTGCCAACTTGGCCTGCCAACAATAAGATCTACATTTTATAGTCCTAGAATAAAGATAGAATCTGCTTTTGCTAAACTCAGTAGTTGTACCTATAGTTAGGTAGTTATGTAGTTATAGTTTTTCCAAATGTCAATAGCTTGAAGTCAGTGGAGCAAGCGAGCGGAAATGAAAAGTATTACATCGAGAAACATGAGTATGTCGTTTTCCCGATTATCCGGATATAAAGGTCACGTTTTGGATACTATTATTAGAATCGTGAAAATTTAGGTGTACCTATTTCTATCGTTTAAGCTATTCAGAATAATTTAATTTGAACGATATGTTATGTATAATATTATGAGTATTAGGTACCTACTTACGAGAGGAGACCTGAGCCCAACAGTGGGCAGTAATGGGTTGGTAGAGTACCTACTTACGCGCCATAAGGTTTAGAAATAGCCCTCAATGTTAAGCGGTAGGTAATGGAGATCTCGACGATGTCCATGAGCACCAAACACCCGATGAGCCGTCGACTTGTTCGGTAATATTTATTACCTTTGTATAGATAATTATTTGTACATTTTTTATTCTGCGCCCTAAGTTGTTGTTATTAATTTCTGTTATTATTTTTTGTTATTGTATTACATACTAGCTGACCCGCACAACTTCGTCTGCGTTACAAAGGGGTTCAAACAGTACTTGCAATGCCGTCGCGTTATTATGTGCCCGAAGTGCACCCACATATTTATTGCGTTTTATACTCGTGATAACTTCTAAACGAAAAGTCCGATTGGAATAAAACAAAAAGTAATTCACTTCTACATTAATACTCTTGATAACAAAATACTTAATTTGGATAAGGGTTAATATACCGATTCTCATTTAACGTTAAATTCAATCTCGGGACGAAATATTTTTTTTATAAACATAAAAGCGGTTATTGTGACTAAACTATGATAGTTAGATATATGCTATCGCGGACTTTTTTGTTTGTCTTACAAAGACCTAAAAACCCGCAGTACATAATTTTGTTCTAATGTCAATAGTTTTTGCAGCGTACGCATGAATAGGTATTCGATTATTCACCTTGTGTTTACATATTCGATATTTTCATACGGGTCCCTAATTTTTTTGAAAATAAAATATAGCCTATGTTACTCGGGGATAATGTAGCTTTCCAAAGGTGAAAGAATTTTTGAAATCGGTCCAGTAGTTTCTGAGCCTATTCATTACAAACAAACATACAAACAAACAAATCTTTCCTCTTTATAATATTTGTATAGACGAGCTAAACGCCCTCCGATTTAGTTGCTCATGGAGTTCGACAACCTCTGCAATGACAGAGTATTGAAATCCAAAGAATTGCAAAACACGATACAAAAAAGACGAGTTCGACTATTTTAAGTAGGCGGTGAGATTCGAAATGCTATTTAAAAATACACTTATCATTAAATAAAACGCAAGAAATCAAAAAAAATATTATATTACATATCTTTTAAAGCCTTAACTATACAAATATTATACATCAACTGATTTTGTAATTTTGTCCATGACTCTGTGGCAGCTTCTTCAACTGTTATTAAAGCGTCACGTAAATCTTTATTCTCCGATATAACATTCGTATGCGTCTTTAAAAATAAACTTAAATAAGATTGACCTAATTCAAAATCTCGATTACTTCTTAATAAAACTTCTAACATAGACAAGAATTTATGCATAACATCTATTGAACCTCCCACATCTGGCGCCATGCTATTGACTTCTGCTTCAATGGCGGACGGCGCCATAGCTTTTAAAATATCAACACATTTTTCATAGTCTTCACTTTTATCACAATTCATTAGTTTCTTTGCGAACGGCGACAACGTCGACAGAGATTCGGGTATTAATAACTTTGTATTTCCGTCGTTATTATTATCTTTTTCTAAGTCAAATTCTAATTCTAAGCTCGGTATAGTGGGTAGGAAGAATGGTGCTGATTTTGGTATAGTTAAAGCTGTTTTTGGCTTGTTTCGTTTTTTCACTATATCGAGATGCAATAAATTCAGCCATCTTGATGTTGGTTGACTTGATAATGTTATTAATTCTTCGCTTATTTGAATAGGAGATTTGTATTCTGGCTCGTCAAAGAATATTGAACTATCCATGTCATCTTGGCTAGGATCTTTAGGTGTCAGTGTAGGTAGTACTGTAAAAAAAAGTTTTATATCGTTGAAAACATAAACAATATATGTAGTACAATATTATTAAGCTACAAGTAATTAATGTTATTATAGCTGTTTTTTTAACATTTAGTAACAAAAATATTTCATTAACTCAGTAGACATAAGAAGCGGTCATGTAGAAATAAAATTTTATTTAAAATAGAATTGTAGTTTAGAATTACACTAATACTTACGTAATTTAGGTATATCCACAGTATGCCTATCAATTGGTTTTAAGAAAATCTTTTCATATAAGAGTTTGTTGGCCCATAGAAATACTCCAATGTCACCGATGTGTGTTGTCGCTAAATAATCACCAGTCGGGGACATGGTAAGCGATGTACATGGTCGTTCCGTCTATAATAAAATGAAAATAATTACAGTACAAGTAATTATTCATAAGAACAGATTTAAAAGTGGCAAAAAGTGCTAGGAAATAGGATCCACAAAAGTTATTATAATATGAAAATAAATGAATGAGAATAACTGAAACATTAAATTATTAACATTCTTAAAATAATTTTACTTACTATAAATATATCAACAAGTTCACCGCTTGGTATATCCCAGGTACAAATCGTAGAATCCATTGAACAACTGATTAACCATCTGCAAATAAGAACCAAATTTTAACAATGATAAACTACTTTCTATGTGTTTAGAAACCTATATTTTTAAGTATGAAAAGAAAGTATGCAAAATTTTTATGTAACTCATTTCAAAAGTTTAAAGAGGTTTAAAAGTGAAATTCTTAACAATTATATAGAGATACTCACATACCTGCTTTGTGGATCAAAATCAATTTCATTAATTTTTCCAGCATGTCCTTCGAATTTTCTTACAACAGTCATTGTGTCTATGTCAACTATAGTTATACTGAAGTCTTCATTAGCCAATGCTAGTAACGCACTTTCTCTATGGCATTTTGTCATTGAAACTGCTTCTTCTAATCTTAAAACTGCATATGGTGAAGTTGCTATAATACAAATAATGATTAGAGAACTACATTTTAATCTGGATTAGTGATTTTTGTTGCATACTAAACAAAAATTAATTTATTTTTAGTTATGTATTTTATTTATATTTGTTGCATATGGTATATGTTATAAAATACTTACGATTTTTAGAATACCAGAACTTTAGTTTATTGTCAGCTCCAGCTGTGATAATCTTTTGATTGAATAAATCAGTCTCAACTCCCCTCACTGCTCCTTTATGTGGCATTTTATTTTCTTTTCCGAAAGATCCTCTGTGTATTCCAGATTGCATATTGAACTTATGTACTTGACCATTACTATAACCTGAGATTATAAAATGTTTATTAAGGGTAGTCTTAAAATATTGCATAGGAAAGAGTGTTGTGCACTAATAATCACTGATTTTTAACTATTTCATGTTTATAGTTATACCAGCTATGTACTAGAAATCAATTATAATATACTATAAACATCATAACATCAAAATATTACAAACAACTCTTTTTTTTCTTCTTTTGATGCTCGTCTCTTGGACCAAGGACAACCAGTAAATTATAGAAAATAAATATATTAAAGTGTAAACATCATGAAGCTACAATATGTCTCAAAATAACAATGAGTAAAATTTAATACTTACCAATGATAACAAAGTTTCCACAATTAGTAACTGTGAGGCATGTTGCAGCATCTCCTTTGACTAACCCTGGAGCCTTCAATATGTGGTTCCCCATTTTCATCTTGTGATATGACCATGTTGTGACCCAGTGCAAGTTTTTATGTATAGCTGCTACGCTGTCCCACTGTTTGTCCCTTTGCAAGCACATACTAAGTTTGGTGATTGGAGGCATTACTAGATGATCGTATTGGGTACTTTCTGTAAATAATAAGATTCTTATTAAAGTTTTTTTTTGGTATAATATATTAGCATTAGAATATAAGAATTAGCATTATATAGTAGCAATATAATTGCTACCATTCATACATTTTAACCTGTATTTTAGTATAGCCAATAGATTATTAGCCAAATCACTAAAGATTTAAATCTACAAAAATATAAATACTTACTCTTTTTCTTAGATGCCTTTCTGTTATAAGATGCTTTTCCTAAGTTTTTGTTGAAAGTTTCTGATATTGTGTTCAAAATGTAGACACTGCTATCTCTGCCAGCTACTAATAGGTTGTCTCCGGAGTCACCACAGTATGTTAAATAGTTTGGTGGAAGTGCAGGACCATCTCTATAAATTAAAAATAATTTTGTTTCAGAATGAATAAGACAACATTAAATACTGCAATAATCTCCATTGCTTATACAGTGAGGGTTAAATTTTCTTCTGAAACTTACCGTTTCCTCAAAAGTCGAGCCCCGCCATCAGGCATATCAAAGATCCACAACTTCAATGAATTATCTTCAGAGTTCGTAATCATAAGAGGTTCTGACATAATACAGTGCAATCCAGCTACACTTGCATTATGGGCTGACTGCATCTGTGTATGAACCCTTCTCTCTTCTAAATCCCACACAACTATATGGCCTGCAGAACTCCCAGTGACCATAACAGGTGTCCCGGTCAATCTGAACGATAAAGCAGTGACTTTTCCGCAGTCATGTGTAAACTCCATAACAAGCTGATCATATCGTAAATTGTGCAATTTAATCTTGTTATTTTCTAAAGCTATAGCAACAACATCTATCGCTGGTGCAGGCTCTAATATTTTGATAGCCGAGTTCCAGCCATTAAAAGTGTGGACTAGTTTGGAAGTATTTAAATTCCATAATTGTAATTGTCCTTGAGTGCTACCCAGGACAATTTTATTCAAATATGTTGGTGGATGGCATATTGTTGTTATATCAAAAACTTCCTTTTCAAAGGGTATTTCCAGTACTGTTGTTTCATCTTTAATATCAAACACTTTCAGGGCATTATCTTCATCTATGGATATCAGATGAGGTCCAAAAGGGAACATAAGTTTTACGGGAGCCTCATGACCTTTGTATACATGTGTAATTTCACAACCACGTCTCCATGCGTAAATGTTATTTTCACTAGCGGTGTAAACATGGTACTTATCTCCGACCATGCACGTTATAGGCCCAGGATGCTCGCCGCTGATGCTCAGCAAACGGAAGTTGTTACATCCGTACGTATGGAACCATTTCCCGACGCTGGTACAAATGATAGTTTCTCCTCTTCTTTGAATATATCGAGCAACAAATGGGACATGTGTACTAACATAACCTAAAACTCTACTGCCCGAAAAAATACGACTGCTCTGTTTTTCTGCCATTTTGATAACATAAAACCTTTATTACATTACTTTCTCTTAGTCAAGACTATATTAAATTGTTATAACCATTTATTGTTTTAATTAAAACAACACGAAATTACAAAAACAACACTTCTCGCACATTTGTTTTCTTTTTCATAAATCTGACAGATTTGACAAATTGACAACCAACTGACATATGTCAAAACTACCACCTTTTTTTTAAATTACTGTTGGCCAAAAGAGTTAATATGCAGAAATAAAATCTGAATTTGGATTCCGCCGTCAACTGTGTTAATGACACACCGGAGACTTGGTTTTTTTTTATTGAAACATTGTGTAAAACTTTATTATTTGTTAAGATTAAGCTCGTGATTGTTTTCTAGTTCATTTGTGTTGGTTTTGGGCCATTTATGTAAGTATTAATATAAGTTATTTTCAACTTTTGTAAATAATTTTTTTGTTAACTTAATTTTGTTCCTACCGTCGTATGTATTTTTTTTTTCTTATTTAGTTTAGTGCTCCAAAGTAATTAGCCAAACTATTTTTCTGAAGCATCGATAATGGATCTCACCTCGATGGGAGATGTTTGAGACGTTTGAGACCTTGCAGAACACCTAACCTGAATCACAAAATAGCGAAGTCGAGTCCTCCGATAGCTAAATGGCTTCAAAATTTTTAATTACACTTGTACATTTAAAAAGAAAATAAAGTATGTTTTAAAAGATTTATTATAAAGTAAGTTAAGAAAAAAATGTTTATAGAAGTCCTTGACGCTTTAAATCTTCGAAAGTTTTTCTGTTCACGACATTGCCCTGAGAATCTTCAAATTCTTCATCATTTTCTGCCACAAAACGTTCTGTCTCTTTTTGCTGCTTAATTTTCTCCCACACTGAAAAATTAATATGTTGAATAGTGTGAGCACACATCATTTTTTTTAAAACACAATTTAAACTTTATTTCTAATCTCAAAAGGATTAAAATACATTGAAATACGAAATGTTGTTATAATTAACTTACAAGCGAGAGCGTCTTCAATTTGTGTGACGTTAGCAAAATGAGCAGTATTCGGTATTCCGAGACATCGCATTCCGTGAGCGTGCCTCCATTCTGCGAAATGTCTCTGAAATGCTTTGGGGCCCTTATAGGTGTAGTTACCGCAAATCTCACAGTTGTAGCTGATGTTGAGTCCGTGTAATTTGTATAACCAATATGGTATGGGCTGAAATAGAAATTCCATAATTAAGTTGAATTCAAAATTATAAGTTTACAAATTTTTCAACTTCTCTAAGTAGTCTGGTAACTTCGGGATATTGAAAGACACTTTATCGTCTCTAACTCAAAACAGCACCCAACTTGTTGACGTAGCAGTTATATTTTTTTTTCCAGTACCTATTTGATCTCACCTAAAACCTAACTTATTCACTCTATCTCTATAAATTGGGTTCAATGATCACCTTTCCATCCCATCCGAGTGGCAAATTCTTAGGGTTGTAAGGTACTTCATCATCATCTGAGTCAAGGTCAGGCGCTGCAGAGGCGTCACTTTCGTCTCCGCTTTCATCGCGTCGTTCACCAGCAGCCCTGGCCGCTCTACGAGTTACATTCTCTATGGTCGCCCCTCGAGTACTGCTTATGATAGTTGCAAATCTGAACAAATAAAATATACAAGATAGGGTTAGAACTTCCAAAAATGTTCGTGTTCTAATTTTCGCAACCACATTAGCAAACTAAATCACTAAAGAAGGACAACTTGCAGACTTTGAATAGTTTTTTTTTAAATATGTATTTACAATTTTAATTACTTCAATATAGAATTTGTTCTAAGCTTACCTGTAAACTTGTGCTTCAATTGCAGCAATATCTTTGTGTCTTTGTTGTGTTGAAGCTTTCGCCTTATTTCCCTTTTTGGCTACAAGAGACTTGTCAAGGGCTGTCTGACCTTTAGTGCTGAATAATCTAGAAAGCAAAAGATAAAAATTTGTGTTACATAATAAAAAAGGGGTAAGGTGTGGGCGCCTCCTCGAGTGGACGGGGAATGCTGCTCCGGGAAATTGCAAGACAAGAGTCTATTGGCAATTTTGTTTATTAAGGGGAGTGATTTCCCTGAGCAGTTGCACTACGTCACGGCTTACCCTGGGCAACGCGACTGACTGAATACGAGTGGATAGCTTTGTCATTGACAGCAGGGGGGAAATCCACTGTGCGTGTTCCGCTGGTCGCGGCCAAGCACACACACCTAGTTGCACAGAAAAGGCAACGGTTGGAGGAGTCTTCTCCGGATCTGCGTCCGAAGAAGTCCAGACGTGGTGGGAATGTAGGTCCGACCATGTCTGCTACTCCGGGCGAGGCTGGTGTACCCACACCAACCTATAGCTCTGTGGTAGAGAGATTCAAAGTGGGAATCGTAGATTGTCACAAGACTCTCTCCACACTTGAACTTGGTTCAATCTCAACCTCCATCTGTCGAGCCATCGACACGATGGAAGGTTACGAAGGTCCTAAATTTAGGCCTTTGTACCTAAAAGGTGGGTGCGTTGTCGTCACTTGTGAGGACAAACGCAGCTACGACTGGCTTGCTACTCACCTTCATCGCCTCAACCCCTGGGAAGGGGCACAGCTCCGCCTGGTGGAGGAGAAGGATCTGCCGAAGCAGAAAATCGGCACGGGCTGGATCAAGGGCGAAGCCCTTGACAACAAAGCTCTGTTTCTGCGTCTCCACCGGCAGAACAATGAGCTGGAGTGCCTGAACTGGAGGGTGCTGCATCGGAAACCGGATGCCAATGGTCAAACAGTGACCTTTGCTCTGGACGATGGTGCCTTCCAGCTTCTGCGGAGGAGGGGGTTCATGATGTTTTATGGCGTGAACCCCTTCGTTCTCCGCTTCAAGTCCGACTCTGCGGACACTGCACGGCCGCAAAGCTCCGGCGGGGCTACCAACATCGGGACAGCCACAGGATTACCGCAACCTGTGGCCGGACCGAGTTCGGAAACCGTGGCGGTGCCGCAGAGTTCAGCCATTAATAGGCATCCGCCTGGGCCCCGACAGGTGTTGCTTGCTGGTGCAAGCACATCGACTGCCAATATGGCTCAGGCGGGTACTAGTGCCAGGGGGGGAGGACGAGGCTCCTATAGGGGCACAGCTCGTCCTCCTCGCAGCACTAGAGGCCAACGGGGTCCCCAGGGGAGACGGCCAGTTCAACTGCCGTCTCTCGCTCGGGAGCACTCCAGCAAGAAGGCCTCTAAAAAAGCCTTACCTCTTCCTTAACCTCTCTCCACTTCCACAGTACCTCTAATCCTCACTCTTTTTCCCTAGTTCTTTTCCTTTCTTCCTTTCCTCTTCCTTTCCTAACACAAAGAACATGATCAAGATTATTCAGGCCAACCTGCAACACTCCAAAGCAGCAACTGCTGCGATGGTAAAAACGTTTCAGGATGAGGGCTTTGATATGGCCTTGATACAAGAACCGTGGATAAACAAAAACACGGTTTTAGGTCTCAACCTCGCAGGTAAGATATGCTACAATACTAGTGGATTGAGACCTAGAAGTTGTCTTATTTTTCGTAAAAATATTGACTTTTTGCCGATTCCAGGTATCTGCAATGATGACCTGGTGGCGGCCTATGTCTCTCTGCCAGGTGCACACAACACAAAGATAGTAGTGTGCTCAGCCTACCTGCCAGGAGAATTGCGCGATCCGACAACACAGCTGGGACCGATTGTGGAATACTGCAAGGAACAAAAGGCTCAGCTACTGCTCGGAAGCGACTGCAACGCCCATCACACAGTGTGGGGCAGCACGGATACTAATAGCAGAGGTGAGCACTTATACGACTTTCTTCTTGCTAACTTACTAACCATCATTAATCGCGGGTGCCAACCAACTTTCGTCACCAGGGCCCGCCAAGAGGTTTTAGATATCACGGTTGCAACATCTCAGATTGCGAACCGGATTAAAGACTGGCACGTATCCAAGGAAGCGTCCATGTCCGACCATAGACACCTGATATTCACAATTGATTATGCAGGAGTCGGTCAATCAGGCAGTTATCGGAATCCTAGACACACAGACTGGGCCAGCTTTAAGGATCAGGTAAGCAAAGGTCTACTTTCGATAACCGAAACCGTTAAATCCAGAGTTCAACTGGAGTTAGCGGTAGAGGGTCTAACGGCAGTACTCAACGAGGCCTACCAAAGCAATTGTCCCATTAAGGCCGCAACAGACCATGGTAAATTACCTTGGTGGAATAAAAAGTTGGGGCAACTTCGGACAAGGGCTCGGACCCTCTTTAATAAGGCGAAATGCAATAAGGACTGGGAATCATATAGGAAAGCCCTTACGGAATTCAATAAGGAGCTAAGGAGGGCTAAACGAAGGTCTTGGAGAAAATTCTGCTCAGATATTACTAGCATTCCACACGTGAGCAGAATCCACAAAATTGTGGCCAAGACGCCCGCTAACCATCTAGGACTACTTAGGAGACCTGATGGTAGTTTCACCGAATCAGCGGAGGAGACGCTGGAATTACTATCCAGTGTGCACTTCCCTGGCTCGGTGGTACTTAAAACAGTGGTTGAACGGGTTGCTCCGACAGCGGTCTCGAGGCCTAAACCGGAGGACTGGAGGTTAGCCACAGACATTTTCAGGCCAAGGCAGATTGAATGGGCCATCTCATCCCATAAACCCTTCAAATCTGCAGGGGAGGATGGAATTTTCCCAGCCATGCTCCAAAATAGCCTGGACCTAATACTCCCCATTTTAACGAAAATCTTTCGAGCTAGCTAGCTCGAATGGCTTCGCATGGGGAGTTATTCCAAGCGGTTGGTCAAAGGTAAGGGTCATTTTTATCCCAAAGACAGGGGATAGGGACAAATCCCAACCTAAATCATATAGACCAATCAGCCTCACCTCCTTCCTACTCAAGACAATGGAGAAGGTGATTGACATGCACATAAGAGTGACTTCCTTGGCTCGAAAGCCTCTTCATGTGAATCAACATGCTTATCAGAAAGGTAAGTCCACCGAAACCGCCCTAGCAGAGCTGGTCGACAAGGTGGAGAAGGCTCAGGAGGAGAAAGACATTGCCCTCTGTGCCTTCTTAGATATAGAGGGTGCTTTTGATAACACCCCTATTGATGTGATCCTAAGTTGTATGCGTAGCCGAGCTGTCGAGGAAACGACTCTAAGGTGGCTAGGGGCTGCCTTGACAAATAGAACGGCTAGGACATCACTTATGGACAAAACCATTGAAGTCGAGATAACAAGGGGCTGTCCTCAGGGGGGTGTTCTATCACCCCTCGAGTGGTCTGTTGTTGTGGATGGCTTACTATGGGAATTGGAGGAAGCGCATTTCTACGCCCAGGGGTATGCTGACGATCTGGCCATTTGCATTGTGGGGGGCTTTCCTGAACTGGTCTCCTACCTCATGCAACAGGCCCTGGGGGTAGTGGAGCGCTGGTGCTGCCGTAATCAACTCACGGTCAACGCCAACAAAACGGTCATAGTTCCATTCACTCGAAGAAGGAATTTGGATAGGCTAAAGCCGCCAAAGCTCTTTGAGTCAACTGTGAGTTTCTCCAGTGAGGTCAAATTTCTTGGAGTATTCCTAGATCAGAGACTCACATGGAATAAACACCTTGAGCATGTAATACGCAGGGCCAAAATAGCGCTGGGTACATGCTTCCGTTTAGCAGGGTTAAATTGGGGCATCCATCCAAAGGCCGCTCTTTGGATATACACATCCATAGTAAGGCCTTTGGTAACCTATGGATGCGTGGCGTGGCACAAGAAAACCCTGCAAAGCACCTGTCAGACGGCACTCAACGGTCTCCAAAGACTGGGTTGCATTGCCGCTACAGGTGCTATGTCCACTACTCCTTTATCCGCAATGGAGGCACTCCTCGGCCTTGAACCTCTCTTTATTCATGTTCGGAGAGAGGCCAGGGCTGCAATGCTTAGAACATCCAGGAGTAGGACACCGCTCTCTAATGCAGGTGGAAAGTTCCTTAGAGAGATAGAAATGAATCCAGTCCTGGGCATGCCCATTGACTGGATGAACTTGGAGTACAGTTTTAGGAAACTGTACTCCGTAGTAATTAAGAGGAGGACAGACTGGGAGCTAACTAACCCACTCATCACTCCTCCTGGTAGTCTCGTGTGGTACACTGATGGCTCCAAAACAACGGCCTGTGCGGGGGCCGGGATTTATGGCGAGAGACCCAGGGCTAATATTTATATTAGCCTTGGCCAGTACGCCAGAGTCTTCCAGGCAGAGACGTATGCCATCATAGGCTGCGCTCTAGAAATCCTGCGAAGAGGCTTCACTCATCAGAACATCTACATCTTTTCTGATAGCCAGGCCGCTCTCAAGGCACTGGCTTCGTGTGAGGTCACCTCCAAACTGGTATTCGAGTGTGTCGATCTCCTAAATAGGGTGGGCGCTGCCAACAGGCTCACTCTGTGCTGGATTCCGGGACACAGTGGTTTGGAGGGTAATGAATTAGCAGACGGGCTGGCCAGGAAGGGTGCTGAAGTACCGTTCCTCGGTCCCGAGCCTGTCTGTGCTTTGCCTAAAAACGCTATCTCATCTGAACTGAGATCCTGGGGGTTCCAACAGAGCAAGCTGCACTGACATAACTCCCCAGGAAAGAAACATGCTAAAGCCCTTATGGAGGGCTACAATGCTCGGTTTACCCGGGAAGCCCTCTCTCTGGGACGCAATCAGTTAAGGATTCTCATCAGGACCTTAACAGGACACTGCAAGCTGAACAAGCACATGTGGCGGCTTGGGCTTGTGGTGGACCCTACTTGCAGACTATGTGAGGAGGAGGAAGAAACCCCTCTTCACTTGCTCTGCGACTGCCCTGCTGTTAACAGCATTAGATCCCATATCCTCGGGGACATATTTTGTTTCCTGAAGATATTAGGGACCTGAGGCTTGGTGCAGATTTGTAACACAGGGGGATGGTTACAATAGATCCGCAAGGGTCGCAGTGACCTGATGGGCTACCTGTGCCCATCGCCCCCCCCCCTCTTAATAATAATACATAATAAAAATAATATTTTGGAAAAAATTTTTGTTAGTTATTTAATACCTTTGAGCTCTTTCTTCCAAAGTTCCTCCACATTTTAAACCGAGAGCCATCAGAGCTGACTTCAATCTGTCCAGTCCAAGGGAAGCCAACTCCTCCCATGATGAGAAAGCAGACAGATCTAAATGGGCACCCACATTTGTCAGAGCTCCTCCAGTTTCTTTCTAAACACAGTAATTATTTGAATCATGACTTTAAACATTATTTTTGTAAATTTTAAGAATTCGTAGATGGTAATTCAATGAAAATAACTTTCAAATTAGTATAAAAAAAATTATACTTTGTAAATTATTACTAACCGGCCAACCAGGAAATGTGCCAGACTCCCATTGTTTCAAAAACTCTTGATGTGCTAAAGCCATTTCTTGAACTTGATCCATAAGAGGTTTGACCCTGCTCACAAAATCCTTCATGTATGTAAGCAATGCACGGATGTAATTCCTGTATTCGCTATTCTTCCTTTCACGAGGTATGTCAAATAGATGATCAAAAATGCTCAGATATGTTATGTAGTCAATTTTCTGTAATAAAACAACAAGCAACCTTTTCAGTTTAAAATGCATTTTTAAATTGCATTATGAAATGGTATTTGACATCTTTTGTTGAGTCTAACTATAACAGTTATAAATTTTCTGTGAGAAATATTTAAGTTGAATAAAGTGTATAATATCTACATTTAACCGACAAGATTTGTAATATATATATGTTGTAAATATTAGAATCTATGTTACCTCAATGCCCTTCAAGTTAATATATTTTTCATAACAGGAATGCAGGTCCAGATATTTTCCATAGCCTTCTTCATCAGTGAACTCAACAGGTACTAAAATAATTTCAAAGAAGGTATTATTCCACTTGTAAAATAAAAATATTTCAGTGTTAATAAAAACATTATTAATGAAAACTAATTACCTGTATAGTCTTCAGCAGGATTTTCCCTTTGATTTGCCAACTCTTCAAATTCAACAGACATTGGCACAGATATCTAGAAAATTTAAATAAAGAAAAACCAATCAGTTGTTTTTAGTAATATTTGAATTTATCATCCAACAAAAAATATATAGCTGTATAAAACTGTGTAAAAAAGCAATCATTTTTAGTGATTAGTATGTATTTAATAAGGTCATCAAACTATTTACAATTTGTGAATTAAAATTCTTGTTCTACATAAACATATTCTTTTAAAATATTGTATAAATTATTTATTTTTATTGACTAACCTCATTAGGGTGTTTTCTATGAAATTCTTTAATTTGCTTAAGTCTTGCATAGAACTCCTGGAATTCATGAGGACCTGATAAAGCAGATATTTCTTCCTTTCTCAAGCCATCTTTGTCTTCATACAATTCTTTAAGTCTTATAGATGCTTCAATGTATCTCTACAATGTAATTTTTTTTTTGATTAATGTATTGATAGCACAGAATTATTAAAAAAAATTTTTTTTACTCACATCATGTAAATTCTTTAAGCGATGATCACCATTTATTGTTTCCCGGTGCTGAAAATGAAAATAAAGTAAGCAATATTGTATTAAACTATATGTTATAAATCTGAACTGATATTAAAATAAGTTTACAATGGCTTAGAAAACCTTAAGTATTCAAAAGTAATAATATAGTTCAAAAATATGTTTTACCCCTGTCTTTTTGTGAAGTATTTCTTTCACCATTGCGTCCATAGTTCTTTCCCTCTCTTCATGGTAACTTCTCTGCTGTTCTAAAATCGTTTCCATTTTAGATAGAGGTATATAACCTCTAAAACTTCACTTGTTACAAATGAATTTATCAGTTGTAGGTAATTAACCAACTTGTACACATTACATTCGTAAACTAAACTAAATCAGGTTCATTTATAATTCACTGGAACCAAATTCTTCTTATAATGCTTATAATTACTTCTTACGATACGACAAACAAAAAGAGTCGTTCGAGTACAGATTGTGGCACAGATTACTGATTAGGGAGAAAATTTCGAAGTGTAAACATTTCCGATTTGACTGTCACATAGGGATGTTAAAAAATTATCGATTGGTATTTCAATTGATTATTTTTTCACACAATTTATTTTATTATTGATGTTTATAACAGTAGTAATTTAAAAGACTTTTTATTCGGTGATTATATAAACAAACTGGAAAGTTGTGAAAATAAATTATTTAAACTGTAAGATTAACAAAAATTTCGTGTTGGTTTCTTTTACTCTTGAACCTCTTGATAAAGTAATTTATTTCAAATATGATGTCCACAAGACATCATGTCCTTATAAATTAAGACTCAATTTATATTTTGAGGACGTTCTTCTAAATATTGTTTTGAAAATTCATTTTTTGACACAATATTTTTTTGAGATTCTCATTTTGTTGAGAGGCCCATTACTTCATTTATTTACATAAATATCATTAGATTTTTTGTCTGTTATTTTGTTATAATCTCTGAAAATTACAATAGAAATTTATACGAGAGGCTCTTCAATAATACAATAAAAGAAAGCTATTATTTCGAGGTAATCTTCTTTCGATCAAAAAATCTTTTTCAAATCGATTTTTGACAAATTAATAAAAGTTTAATTTTGAATTGAAAGCTGATTTTATCTAATCGATTTCTTTTTCCATTCATGTCAATCCCTACTGTCAAAATTTTAAAACTGTCTTTTGTCATGACGCTCACTGCTGTCAAAGTCAAATGCCATTTTTTTTTCTACTAAAAATAATAACAGAAATCTTTGCCCAAAAAGCCAGTTTTTACACTCATTGAAATATAAAATCTTTGAAACTCCATGAATTTAATAAATACAAAATAGATTAATAACATACATCATATCTTTAAATTCTATAGTTACTTTTCGTTAAAATAAAATGCGTTCAAGTCTCTACAACATTTAACGTTGAAAATCAAGAATGTATAATTTTATTACTTTAGCCCACTCAAATTGAAAAACAATATAAAAATTTAAGTCCTATGGTTGGTTCACGTCAGCGCTGTCATTTTTTAGTTTTATACACGTTTGAATAAATAAAGTCGACAATTGTATTAGGTGACCGGTATTTCTATAAAATAATATTCAATCATGGTCTGCTCAACATTGATCGACCGATTTTCCTCTTTTTTTGTCATATTTTGTTCAGTTATTATATTTGCTCAGTCCGATGTGCCGAGACCCCGCGGCGTATCATTATCCAAAGCATCTCTCTATTCGCCGACAAAAGATTTTACTTGTTTCGATGGGTCTACCACAATACCATTTAGCTACGTTAACGACGATTACTGCGATTGTATCGACGGCAGTGACGAACCTGGTACATCGGCTTGCATAAACGGTGTTTTCCATTGCACCAACGCAGGGCACCGACCACAGAATTTACCTACTTCCAGAGTTAACGATGGAGTTTGTGATTGCTGTGATGGAACAGACGAATATGATGATCCGACAACTTGTTCTAATACATGTGAAGAGCTCGGGAAAGAAGCCCGCGCAGAAGCTCAACGAGTTGCCGAACTTTACAAAGCTGGCAGCCAATTAAGATTAAACTTCATTGAAAAAGGTAATAAAAAGCGAAGCGAAATGGCAGAGCAACTATCGCAGCTTGAAAAAGACAAGTCTGAAGCAGAAAAAATAAAGGCTGAAAAGGAGCTTTTAAAGAATGATCTAGAAACCAAAGAGGATGAGGTCCTAAAAGTGTATCGAGAAGCAGAAGAGCAAGAAAAACAAAAGAAATTGGAACAAGAACAAGAAAATAATTTAAGAGAATCAATGGATCATTTCAACAGATTTGATTCAAATCAAGATGGTGAGATAACTGTAGATGAAATTAAAGTTGTTAATGTATTTGATAGAAATAAGGATGGGGAAGTAGATGATGATGAGATAAAGATGTTCTTAGGTGAAAATGAAAAAGTAGATAAGGATGAATTTGTTTCCACAACATGGCCTATTCTAAAACCATTGTTGATGATGGAACAAGGTATGTTTAAGCCTGAAGATTCTAAAGCTGAAACTGATGGTACTGAGGCAGAATCAGAAGATCATCATGAAGAGTTAGATGCTGATTTTGAAGGAAATGATGAAGATAACAGCGATTTAGATCTTCAAGAAGATCATGAAGAAGAAGAACATGGAGCTGATCAATCAAAATTATATGATGATGAAACTCAAAGGATTGTTGATGAAGCCTCAGATGCTCGCAAACAATATACAGATGCTGAAAGAACTGTTAGAGAAATTGAATCCAATATCAGAAACATCAAGGAGAACCTAGAAAAAGACTATGGTCTAGAACAAGAATTCACAACATTGGATGGTGAATGTTTTGAATATGAAGATAAAGAATACACATACAAACTATGCATGTTCCAGAAGGTAACCCAAAAATCAAAGAATGGAGGCATGGAGGTTGGCCTTGGTAATTGGGGAGAATGGGCTGGCCCTGAGAACAATAAATACTCAGTGATGAAATACACTAATGGTATAGCCTGTTGGAATGGACCAAGTCGAACAACCACTGTCAATATTAACTGTGATTTAGAAACAAAGATCACATCTGTCACTGAACCATACCGCTGTGAATATAAAATGGAATTCAGTACTCCTGCTGCGTGTGATGATTCCAGTACATCACAAGAACATGCATCACATGATGAACTTTAATTTATTACGTATTTTTTTATTTTGTCAGTGCATTTTCCACTTTTTGTGTTTAACACATTTGTGAGTTGTTAAGTTATATATTTCATTGAGTAGCAATAACTAAGGTATCACAAGGAATTGTGAGTGTTTAGTCTGTTTTGATAAAATGTTTAGAGTAACTCATAGTTTAAGTAGGAAATTTTTTATTAAAAGGATATTCATTTTAATGTTCTAAATGTTGTAATCATTTTCACAATCTACTTATTTCAATTATTATTATGCCTAAGTTGAACAATATTTTGGGAGTTAAGACTGAGGTATAGTTTTTTTTACATTCCTCAAATTTAAGGCTGTTTTAGTTTCGAATAATGTAATGGATTTATCAAAATAATGTGATCACTTTTTCAATAAACTTATTGTTTTGGTGTATGAATGTTTTTTACATGTTTTTCTCTATTAAATTGCAACACAAAACCATAGCACAAAACAGAAGTGCTTTAGAGATAAAAATAAACATTCTGTGTATTTTTTGATAATACATGGATTGATAGAATGACTTGTGATAAAAATAATATGTACTCAAATTGATAAAGCAAAAACTATTGAAGTTTTGTGTTTCTAATTATTGAGATATTTTACAAATTTAAAGTCTTACAAAGATGTAGAAAAAAGAAAATACCCTATATAACACTATATTTAGGTACCAAACCCATAAGTGGTGGTGGTAAGTGCGAGATGACAATATAAGGCTGATCTTCGGTGCAAAATAAAGACATTAGCTTTTTCTTGCGAAATACGGAAATTAGCAAAATGAAGTCTAATTATTTATATAGGTATTAAATTTAGTAATTTGAGCCATACATAAGGATAGAAATCAAGATTCATTTTTGAATTTGGTAGGTATTAAAAAATAATATATTTGATTTACATTAAATTAAAAATTTTGGTAGATTTTATGCAGATAGCATAAACTGCGAGTAATTGGAATTTGCTCTTAATTGAATTACATGAATATAAATGTTTCATTTAGACTCCTATCTTACAACATGTAATCGATGGCCATGAATTCGATTAAAAATAAATAGTTTAGGGATGTGTAAAGGTCGATAAAGTTCAGCTTTACTTAATTATTTTGACTGAGTTCCACAAAGGAGGAGGTACTCAATTCGTTTGTATGTTTTTTTTGTTTGTTCTTTCATCATTTTTTTGTGTGTGAACCGATTTGAATGATTTTGGTGTCAGATCGAAAGGTCATGGTCGCTGTGGGGGTTTTATAAGATCGAATGTCGATGAAAATTTCACGATTGTGCGTTTTTGAGTGTTTTTCTTTTCTATATGAATCGAATTCGATTATTCTTTGTTGGTTAGGAAAAGGAAAAACTGTTGTTTTTAAATATTGAAATCACATGTAGTTAACAACTTCAACAGATTTCTAAAAGTTAATCCAAACTTCGAGAAATCGAATTCTACATCCCGATCAAATATTTGTACTTCATTTTTGAATACTAGAAATAATATTTAAAAAAATAAGATTTATTCTAATCAAATACTTTTGTTATGCAGGTATTACAAAAAAAATAGAATAAATCGAGTTCTAAAAGTGTGTTCACATCACTTAGCAATCCAAGCAAGATAACAGATAACCTAAAATTTTTTTTTCCGTTTTTGTTTATATTACTTTTCCTTATTTTATAATAGTGACAATTGATTAATTTGATTTGAATGATAAGTGAAAATGAGTGTCGATGATATAGTTGCTAAGTGTACCTTTTCCATGCTTAAAGGGAAAATAGATTCGAGAATACTTGCAGCTTTGAAACGAATGGGTCTTGAAAAACCAACTCGTATTCAAGCAGAAACCCTGCCACATTTGTTACAACAGAAAGATGTCATAGGTGCAGCGAAGACAGGGAGTGGAAAAACATTAGCATTTTTAATACCAACAATAGATTATTTAGTTAAACTTAGATTAACACGAAAACATGGTTAGTAAATATTATTAGCAATGCAACATGATTCAGATATTTACATAAAAAAAAAAAATTTTTTACTACTATGTATTTGAGGATTCTACTCTATATACCATTCATATAAGTTTATTTGAGGAAATTTGCCATAAGATGAAAGGAATTGTAATTATCTGGTGGAGTTAACTTAATACTATACTTTTCTTATAGGTACAGGCTGCATTATATTATCTCCTACAAGAGAGTTAGCTCTGCAGACATTTGAAGTATTAATAAAACTACTGGAAGAGATTGATCTCACATATTGTTTGATTGTCGGAGGAGAAAAGAAAAATAAGGATGTGCTAAAGTTACAAAAGGGTAAACAAATTACTATTTGAAAATTAATATTTTTTAACAGAAGACTTTGACTTCTCTTATTACAGCCAAGACTTAAATAGAGAGAGAGAGTCAATGCTAATCATTTATTATTAGGTGGTACCATTGGCCTATTTACTACTGTCAAGAAAAAATATCTCATACTTTACTCATGAAAACTCTAGTGTATTAAAATTAATATTGAACACTGATGACCACCCAAATGACTTAACAAAATAAAAACAATCTAAAATAGTAAGCAAAAATGTGGTTTCAGGTATGAATATAGTAGTCAGTACTCCTGGAAGACTTCTTGATCACTTGCAGAACACCGAAATGTTTAATTGCAAGAATTTGAAATGTCTCATAATTGATGAAGCTGATAAATTGCTTGAAGCTGGTTTTGAGAAACATGTAAATGGAATATTAGAACAACTTCCAAGTGAGTTTTTATACCTTAATTTAAAGCAATAAAACTACAGTTAATTTTAATAAAGTCAAAACTTATAATTTTCTGAAATATAAATCAGAATTTACTTTATTAAAGTATTCAGTAAAATTATTTTTTTAGATGATAAACAAACAGTTCTTTTTAGTGCAACAATTGATGATAAAGTAAAAAATTTAGCAAGATTGGCATTGAGAAGCGATCCAGTTTGGGTAAATGTTAATGACACAAAAGAATCTACAGTCTCTGGATTACAGCAGGGGTAAACTTTACCAATTTTTTATTTTTTTATAGGCTATATTTGAAAGGTTTTTTGCAACTATTTATCAACTTTTATTGGGATGATACAAATTGAACATGAAACAAACTTCAAAAAATTATTTTTAGGTACTATGTCTGCCCCATGGAAAAAAGATTAGCCTGGTTGTACAAAATGTTGAAAAAGTGTAAAAAGTTGAAAGTTATGGTCTTCTTTTCATCATGCAAATCTGTTGATTTTCATTATGAGTTTTTTAGAATACATTGCAAAGCAAAAGTTTTAAGCATACATGTAAGTAGTATTTCTAAATTTTACATTTTTTTGTTCACCTACATATAGTTTTTTATAGTAGTTCAAGTATAAAAGTCAATCATAAAATAAAAAAAATAGTGTAATTAAAATATCAGAAAAACATTTTTTTGTTAAGTTATCGATTTTGTTGTTGAAAGTTATGAATCTACTGCTATATCGTCTTTAAAAAAGAAAGACAACAAAAAATTGTGAGAAATTCAATTATTCCACAGGGGAGACAAAGTCAGGCAAGAAGAAAAGAAGCATATCACAATTTTGTTGAAGCCCAAAATGGTGCTTTGTTCTGTACAGACGTCGCTGCCAGAGGATTGGACATACCCAATGTAGACTGGATAGTACAATACGATCCTCCTTCAGATCCTAAAGTAGGTTGTATATATACTAAAGCTGGTAAATGTATATATTTTTTTGCAATTATTTAATATTCCCTTCAACAAAAGTTTTATGATAGCCCAAATAGAGTTTTACATTGAATATAATGGCCTAGAACTGAGAACCTAAAAAAACTGCAGAAAAAACATAAACATTATAAATTATCTGATAAATTCAATATTTCGAAGTCTAGAATGTACTGTAATGTAATTTATTTCATGCTACCCACAAGTAAAGATTTTTTTAATTATTTTTATAATTGGTTGGATTTTCAGGAATACATACATAGAGTGGGCCGTACAGCTCGTGGTTTAAATAGCAAAGGAAGTGCCGTAATATTACTTAGGCCAGAGGAGGAGGATTTTGTGAAGTTTTTAGAAAACGAAAAAGTTTATTTAGATAAATATTCTTTTGGCGATCCACCAACAGATATACAGGAATTCGTAAGTTAAGCTGAAAATATTATTTATCCAAACTTAAATCTGGGTATTGAAATCATAGTAAAATACTGTCTAATATGTATGTTACAACATCTGAGCACCATTTCGTTTTCAGCTCCAAAATTTGATCAAAGAAAATGGAGTAATAAAAGTTTTAGCAAGAAAGGCGTTTCTATCATTTCTGCGATGTTACAAAAAGCATCCACTGAAGAAAATATTCAATATCAAAAAAATTGATTTGAAATTAACATCGAAAGCATTTGGCTTCGAAGAGACGCCGCATATAGATTTTTGTATCCTTTACTAAAATAAATTTTTAATAATGTTATTATCAATTGGATTTACCGTTTAGATACATGTAGCACTTGTGCCAAATTATTACAGAAAATATCCTTAATTTATTTAATAGTACGCACAAAATGAAGATACTTGAAATGAGCAAGAGCATCTGTATGTCTATGCATCTGTGATAATAATATGAAAATTAAAATATCTTTTATGTTATCTTTTTGTTTTATTTGGACATTATTTGAATTAGCAAACTAAAAATAGTTTAGTACAAATTGTGAAGTGTTTTTTCTATAAGCATTATTAAGATATTAATATTTATCTCAGTTGTTTGTGGCAAAAGAGGAGGCTTTCTGCATTATAAGTTTTTAGCTAATGATAACATACACAACTTAATTTTTGGGGTAAATAGTCTAAAACAAAACGATTTACTATTCCAATAATAATTTTATTTTAAATATCAACTGATTGATTTCCTATTATTCCCCTTCTGTCTGTACATTTTCGTCTTGTCTGTTTTGTTTTTGAAATTAGACGGTGTATTCAATGATTTGAAGTATCCAAAACCGCCGCCTCCTTTTCTCTTCTGCGGCGGCCCTTTGTTCGCAACTTTAAGTTCAACTGCAGGGGGGACAGTGAATCCAAATGATTTGGATACCTTTGCCATGTCTATAGTATCAATATCAAATATTGTTTTCAAATGATGGGAGTCGTAGGCCCGTAGGTAACTTTTGAATGCTTCTTTAGCTGATTGGTTCAGGAAATAGTTACGAGAGATAAGCTTCTCCAGCTAAAACAGAAAATTGATGTGTTTAAACAGAAAATGAATATTTAATATGTTACAAATAGTGAAAACTGAGAAGTTTTGAATTACCTGGAGTTGTATATCAGCCACTTTATTCCATGAAAATTCAAACTCATTCAGAGTTACTTTTGATTGTTTCAAGAATCTTAAGAATCCAAGTTCCTCTGGTCGTAAGAACAATAATGCATGTCCACTTGTTCCAAGCCCTCTAGCTGTTCTTCCTACACGATGGATATATTCCTAGAAGAACGAACTTGAATTACTAACATACAGTTACTTTTTTTATTGTAAATTCTATAAGATGGGGTACATAACTGCCAAAAGCACTTGCAGTTTTCCTTTAATAAATTCTTGACTAACCTTCGGATCATCCGGAGGATCGTATTGTACGATCCAATCAACGGCCGGGATGTCGAGACCACGTGCCGCTACGTCTGTGCAAAGCAATATTCCGGAGTCAGCATTACAGAACTGGAAGAATGTTGTTGTACGTTTTGTTTGCTGTTGTTTTCCCTGAAACGGTTAAGATTATTTTAGAGGAATGATATTTTATAAACAATTAATGCAAAAATTTCGTAAAATTATCTTTAGTTGCAAAAATTTAGCATTATGGATTTATGAAACAATTTTTTTTTGAAAAATAACACTAATTTTCTTTATCATACACAAATTTTACTCACATGAATAGACATAACAGGTAGATCAATATAATTGAAGAGTTCATGGTGATACTTGACAGACATACATGTTGAGAAGAAAACCATAACCTTTTTCTTTCTATTCTTTTTTAGGAATGTGAAGAGGACCATCATACGTTTCTCAGAAGGACATACAATATAACTGAAATATAAGTAATTTTGATTTAATAATTGCTTGTACAATGTTATGAATATATTCTAATTTATATTACATAATTTTCTAAAAACAAATAAAATAATTAGTGACATGAGAATTTGTATTTTTTATCTAAAAAAAAATACAAATTTAATATTGAGCACTTGGTCATTCCAAAGTTTGCAAAAAAACTAATATTATGAAATAGTTTACCCTTGTTCTAAGCTATCAACTGTGGCCTGTTCTTTATTATCATCAACTCCGACATATACTGGTTCATGTTTTACCGCCAAAGCCGTCAAAGCTTCAGTTTTTTTCGTCTGTGTGGCACTGAACAACATTGTTTGCCGGCGTTCTGTAAAATTATCATATTTAGATTATTGTTTGAAGTGTATTTATTTTATGACACATCTTTCTAGCATCATAATAGGGAGATGTCAAAACTTATGTTATAACGGGTGATTTTTTAAGAGCTTGAGAACTTTTTTAAACAATAAAACGCATAAAACTTGCAAAATCTCATCGGTTCTTTATTTTAAACGTTAGATTGGTACATGACATTTACTTTTTGAAGATAATTTCATTTAAATGTTGACCGCGGCTGCGTCTTAGGTGGTCCATTCGGAAAGTCCAATTTTGGGCAACTTTTTCGAGCATTTCGGCCGGAATAGCCCGAATTTCTTCGGAAATGTTGTCTTCCAAAGCTGGAATAGTTACTGGCTTATTTCTGTAGACTTTAGAATTGACGTAGCCCCACAAAAAATAGTCTAAAGGCGTCAAATCGCATGATCTTGGTGGCCAACTTACCGGTCCATTTCTTGAGATGAATTGTTCTCCGAAGTTTTCCCTCAAAATGGCCATAGAATCGCGAGCTGTGTGGCATGTAGCGCCATCTTGTTGAAACCACATGTCAACCAAGTTCAGTTCTTCCATTTTTGGCAACAAAAAGTTTGTTAGCATCGAACGATAGCGATCGCCATTCACTGTAACGTTGCGTCCAACAGCATCTTTGAAAAAATACGGTCCAATGATTCCACCAGCGTACAAACCACACCAAACAGTGCATTTTTCGGGATGCATGGGCAGTTCTTGAACGGCTTCTGGTTGCTCTTCACTCCAAATGCGGCAATTTTGCTTATTTACGTAGCCATTCAACCAGAAATGAGCCTCATCGCTGAACAAAATTTGTCGATAAAAAAGCGGATTTTCTGCCAACTTTTCTAGGGCCCATTCACTGAAAATTCGACGTTGTGGCAGATCGTTCGGCTTCAGTTCTTGCAGGAGCTGTATTTTATACGGTTTTACACCAAGATCTTTGCGTAAAATCTTCCATGTGGTCGAATAACACAAACCCAATTGCTGCGAACGGCGACGAATAGACATTTCACGGTCTTCAGCAACACTCTCAGAAACAGACGCAATATTCTCTTCTGTACGCACTGTACGCATTCGTGTGGTTGGTTTAATGTTCAATAAAGTAAACTGAGTGCGAAACTTGGTCACAATCGCATTAATTGTTTGCTCACTTGGTCGATTATGTAGACCATAAATCGGGCGTAAAGCGCGAAACACATTTCGAACCGAACACTGATTTTGGTAATAAAATTCAATGATTTGCAAGCGTTGCTCGTTAGTAAGTCTATTCATGATGAAATGTCAAAGCATACTGAGCAAATAATAATGCATGAAAATCATAACCTCAAAAAATCTGAGCAAATACTAATGCATGAAAATCCTAACCTCAAAAAAATCACCCATTATTATAGCAAGACTGGTGCACTTTGTTCCCACTGGTGTATTACCATACCAGAAAACAATGCAAATAGACTAACATGTAATATTTATCTTTTTGTAAAAAAGAATAAGAGATAGTAGCTTACTTGGCAGTAATTTTATAATCTGTTTGACTTCTTCCTCAAATCCGATTTCCAATATTCTGTCAGCTTCATCAATAACTAGACACTGAAGGTTCTTATACAAAAAGTCTGGTGTGTTCTGTAAGTGATCTAACAATCGTCCAGGAGTAGCCACTAAGATGTTTATACCTGTAAATTATAATATCAATAATTAGTTGCATTCCATGATCTTCTTTCAAACTGTATCATAAAATAAAGAAAAAAGGTCAGTAAAAATTACACCACAAATTTATTAAAAAAAAAATCTTTTTTTTTGCAGACAAACTATCTAAAATTTTATACTAAAAAATATTTACAAAGATACAACTTACCCTTGGAAAGCTTTTGTGCTTCAGTACTTCTGTTTGCACCACCCATCACCAACCCATAAGTGTGGTGGTGATATTTCATTAACTCCATTAGAACACCAAATGTTTGCATTGAGAGCTCTCTTGTTGGTGACAGGATTATGACACCAGTGCCTAGAAAAAACTTAATATTACTTATACAATTTACAGTACATTTTATTTACTTATTTTTTTAACATTTTTTTTCAGATATCCATTCTTTGTTCATAAACTGACAACTTACAAACACACAGTACAGGTACATATTTAAGCATAAATGTGCCTCAACAGTTTGCACCGGAGACTCAATCTATACTTTATTACATACAAACACATATTGGTTGATGGTTGTCACAGTTTCATATTCGCCTTTTTTGACATCATTAAAATCTTTATGTTTTCCAAACTAAATTATTGTTCATTTCTAATTTCTTCTGCACTAATTTGTGTAAATGCAAAAATCAAAAAAGACCTTTAGTAGTGGTGAACTTAAAACTATTAATTTATGCTCAATACTGACCATTCCTTGGTTTGAATTGCAGTTTGTATATCAATTCTATAGCTGGTATCAGGAATGCCAGTGTTTTTCCAGAACCAGTTTTGGCAGCTCCCACAAGATCCCGACCCTCTAATAATGGAGGTATAGCTTTTGCTTGTATTTCAGTCATTGTTGTAAAGCCCATATCTTTAATTCCTAAGAGAGTTGGCTCACAGACAGTGCCTTCTAATGCAGTAAATTTCTGTTCCGATAGAATGCCCAAGCAAAGACTTGATCCCGGCACTAAAAATTAATACATATTTATATTTTTAAAATGCTGTAGCATCCAAGAGATACTTGTAGATACAGAAATTGTTGGGTCTAAGCAGTAAAAAGATGAATAGTTTGATTAAAACTTATATTTTTCAATTGTTAATATAATTTAAGGAATACTTACACTGGTCATTTTTATTACTTTCCGTATCTTTTTCATTACTGTCCTGTTCATTTTCAGAGGAATCACTTTCATTTGATTCATCTTCTGATTTTATATCAACTGGTTCATCTTTCACCTCTTCTTTTATCTTTTTAGATTTTTCTAAAAATTAGTAATAATACGTTAGGTTAGACATTTAAAAATTAAACAGAGCAAAGCTGAACATTTTTTGTGTAAAACTACTTACTTTTGGGAACCTTTTCATTTTTATCATTTGTTTGTAATAATCTCTTTGCTGCTGGACCATTGTTTACAGTTTCAGTATCTGAAATATACAGATATTGAAGTTAGATATAGCCTTTGATGAAATAAATAAATCGTAGTGGCAGTTTATTCAAGTTAAGAGGTTATGTTGATTACCTTTTTCTGATTCATTTTTCTCGTTTATTTTCTTAGATACGAGTTCCTTTTTTTGTTTCTCTCGTTTTCTAATCTTCCTTAGAAGAATTTTATCTGGCGTGGGCATGGTTGAAGTATTTTTAACACATTAATTAAAGATATTGAAAAGTATCGAATATAAAAAGAACATGCATGCACTCTCAAAACAGCATGGCGTACACAGATTAGAAACAGAGGCATTTTGGAAACAATGTCAAAATCAAAATGACAATTGACATTAAGAATTATTTTGACATTAAGATTAGGGAGGAACGAGTAAATAGAAGTTTAGAGAGATTTCGATAAAAAATTGTGATTCGATTTTTTTCTTTATAATGATAATAAAATTGGCACTTTGAAAATATATTCATATCATATCATATTTTATTAAGTTCAATAATAGATGATTCAAAAGTAGTTAAAGTAAACCCGTAAAATATAACTATAAAATATGTGAAAAGGAGTTGAGAGCTCTTTTGAGAATTTAACAAAGTAAATTTAATTTTAGACTTTATTTGGACCAGTAAATTGTATGGAATTTTTTCCACTAAAAATATAAAACGTAGATGACGTCCCACCTTTCAAATTGAGTTGAATTTGATTTGGTAACGCTATAATTCAAGGTCTAAATAATATTATGCCGTGTTTTTGATAACGAAACGCACATGTTTGCATAAAACATGAATATCTATGTAGCGATTCGATTGATACGAACTGAAAATTTCCAATTGTCAGTAATTGGTACATCACTACAGTTGTCATTTTGGTAAACACTGGACATGTGTTTTTCGAAAGCGTAAACTTTAAAAAATCTATAAAATTATCTAAATAAAGAAGACATATAAATTAAAACAGTTAGATCGATATATTAGTGAAAAACTTCCAGCTGCAGTACGCAGGTAACAGTGACAACAAAATGAAGGACGAAAAATTGCCTAAATTTAAGGAACTTAAAGAAAAAGTCTCTTCTGCTACTTTAGAGGCAATTAGAGAGATGGGATTTAAAAGAATGACTCATATACAGACAGAAGTATTACCAGTAGCACTCGACGGTTTTGATATAGTGGCTACCGCTAAGACTGGATCAGGGAAAACTGTCGCATTTCTCATTCCAGTCGTCGAAGAAATTCTTAAACACTCGGATACGCCAGGTAATTTCTCACTATTTAATGTCATTAATACAAGTGCATCTTAGACGAGGCATTTAAATACTTATAGATCCTATTAATGAACACCTTGAAAGATATCTAAATATTTATGTATTTTAACAGACCGATACAATTAAATCAGGCTATTCAGGCTTGCTCAATCCTAATTGTATTCTACTGACTGATAAATTAAATCTGCATCAGGAACGCTGTCCATAATAGTTTCTCCTACAAGAGAATTGGCAATTCAAACATACTCAGTCTTACAAGAACTGATCAGGTATCACAATACAATCACTTCAACTTTGGTTATTGGCGGAGAGAACAGAAAACAACAGAGCTCTGAACTTGCTCAAGGCAGGTAACAAATCCAATGACTATTTCTAAACTTTTATGTTAATTTACAAAATGTTATCCTTGGTGATATTTATCGTGAGGTACAGGTTCTCAAGACAAATCCAATGTCTATTTCTTAACTTTTATTTAATCTATGAAATTTTATCTTGGTGACATTTATAATGGGATACGGGTTCTCAAGACTTATTTGCATTGGTTAGTGTTCAGGAAAATTATATTAGAATATCATTTTTTTGTATTTTGATGTCATATGAAAATGTTTTATGCAAATAATTGAAGTTACAGTTTTAAATGTTTACAGAACTATGCTTAATGTAGGGAGAATATAAATGTAATTTGTTATGCATAAAGATAAATGTTATAAATAATACCACAAATAATTGAGATGATTCCTGATTTCCATAAATATATTTTCAGGGAAGCACATAGTTGTTGCCACACCTGGTAGGTTGTTTGATCACATGAGGACAAAGGAATTTGATTACAAATATGTGAAAAGTCTTGTGCTTGATGAAGCTGATAAAATATTCCAATATGGTTTTGAAGAAGACTTAAAACAGATTATTAACAGACTACCAAGTAAGTTAATATTATTATGAATCAACTCACAAATAATTTTTTTTTTTTTTTTTTTTTAGTTTGAGGAAATCACCTATGTGGGAGTTGAACCGCACTAAAACCTCCAACCGCTCACACTCAGCGTCCGAACCCTGGCGAGGCCAGAACCCAGCACGGGGTTATGAGGGACGGCGCGACCCGTTACGCCCAAGGCACTCTTTCACGTCGCGCCGCCCCTCACAAATTAATTAAAATTTTTACCAACCAAAAAATATATTCCTATGATATTTTAAAATCTGATTATCTAATTCTAATTCAACTCTGATATTATTATGAAAATTACTGTGAATAATTAAAACACTACAGGAATTCCTGTTATACCATAGCAATGTTTTAGTTACAAAGCTATAGTAGAGATTTCAAAAGTAAAATATTGTCTTTCAGAGAACAGACAAACAATGTTGTTTAGCGCAACACTCTCAGAAAGAACAGATGCTTTGGTTGAGTCAGCTATGAAAAAAGATAAAATACAGAATATTAATACTGATCAAGATGATCTAAGTGCCACTGTGGAAGGTTTAAAACAAGGGTAAATATACATTTACTAAAGGAATTTGATTTTAAGTGTCAACAGATAACATTATTTAGTTTTTCAAGCTGATGTACATTCACAAACACACTGATATTTTATGTTCTCATTCAAAATTTTAACACAACATATTCCCCAATTAGTTGATGAGAAACATTTATGAATTAGGAGAAGGTTTGGTTATTAGCAATGATAATATACTTAAGATCATTGGCCAAACTTTTTATTGTAGCTTACTTTTCAGGTATGCTGTATGTGAAACGGAATATAGACTATGGTGGTTACATAAAGTTCTGAAGAAAACACAAAAATACAAAGTGATGGTGTTTTTTTCAAGTTGTAAATCAGTTGTTTTTCATTATGAATTTTTCAGTAAATATTGTCAAATGAATGTTTTATGTATTCATGTGAGTATGTAATAAGGTAATATTGTTTGTATTGTGTCAGTGGTGAAGTGTTAATTTCTCGGAGAGTAAAGAATGTAGTAGAGATTCTTACAAGAATAAAGATATATTTAGTTAATAGTGAATTAACATAAGCTTTCTGATAGAATAGCTGGTGCTATCTCAGTTTTAGTCTATGGATGTTGAAGGGGAAGCCGACAGGAATAGACTTCTATAACTCCTTCGCCACTGGTTTAAAGTAATGGTTCTTAAGAAACATCTTTATGTGTTGTGTATTATGTATTATTCAAAATAGATGAGCAAAAAGCTTTGACTAAAAAGTCCAGAATAAAATACATTCAAGATCATTTCCTGGCATTTTTAGATAATTTGAAAAGTAGTGTTTCATAAAACTTTATTCCACATCAATGTTAAATGTTTATTTTCAGGGCAAAATGAATCAAGCCGACAGAACGGCAACCATAACAGAATTTTATGAGGCAGAACAAATGGCTTTATTTTGTACAGATGTTGCAGCCAGAGGACTCGATATACCGGCAGTGGACTGGATAGTACAATTTGATCCACCAGGCGATGCTAATGTAAGATAACTGTGGAAGTTGATTTTAGGGATCATATTTAATTTTACCCGATATTGATAAGGACCATAATTTCTTTGCTCAATGCCCTGCACTTTGTATTGTACAATTTATGATGTTCGTTGAGCAACTTGAGAATTAAATTAATAACTTCTTATTTTCAGGAATATATTCACAGAGTCGGTAGAACTGCAAGAGGTTTAGGTGCCAATGGGAATGCAGTCTTACTTCTAAGACCAGAAGAGATTGGTTTTGTTGACTACCTTAAAGAATCCAAAATATTTTTAGATAAATATGAAAGCTGGGATACTTATTATAATTTACAACCTAAGGTAAGCAGTCATACTGTTGCTTAAGATAGGTAAAAAATAATGTTGAACTTGAAAATGACTATAACTTTTTTCTAGCTTGATGAAGCTATATCCGATTCAAATTTTGTAAACTTGGCGACCGAAGCATTTGAAGGGTACGTCAGAGCTTTAGAAGTAAGAAAGTTAAAACAAATATTTAATTTGTTAACAATGGATTTGAATGAGTTGGCGAAATCGTTTGGCTTGAAAGAAAAACCTGATGTTGATATACGTAAGTGTCTGCTATACAAGTTCCTTCAGTTTCAGAGTTCCTACATAAATCTAAACAAGTAGATGTGATCTTTTGGCTTAGCGAGTATTTTCATTTGTTGTGTGTGTTGCCGACTTTGTAGACTTCCAAATTCGAAAAGTTATTTTTTTTTAATGTGGCAAAGTGTGCGAGAGATTTGCAATTGTAGAACTTTGTTTAATACTTAAACATTTTAATTTATCTTGTTTCAGGGGTTGGATTCAGTAAAAAACATCGACTAAGGAAAAGAATGGCGGCGACTTTAGCGAATAGTAACGAAATAAAAAAAGTTAAATTATGATACCCATATATTTCATAAGAAATAAAACTATTGTTCAGTTACGCGTTTTATATTAATCATGTTATGCCCTTATATATAAATTATATATGTTGAATATTATTTTAATCTAGGTATTTTCTGACTAGACAAAATTATAAGTTACGTACAAAAACTATTGTTTAGTTGATTCGATACACTTGTCAAATTATATTCATATAGGAACTTTACATTTATCTTAACTTACAGTACTATGTACAGAGATTCAATCTTGTTTTGGCGAAACGTTCATTTCATAAACGTTGTTCCTAGATAATTTTTCAAAACAGTCCTCATGATTGTGTTGATGGTTTACTGCATATATCATAGAATCTATAGTTTCTACGGTCGCCGGACACCTATTTAAAGAGAAGTATTGAACACATCGCCACGAAGTCTTTCCGTGTGTCGTCGAATGTTTTGTATAAACAAAGTTCATATGCACCAATTGTTTGTGACCTTTTCTACTGTAAATGTACTTATAACGTACAGGTAATTGTTGATTTTCACATGATCCGTTCACCACCAATGATAGGGCACCTGAAACCAAAATTATTGTAGAATAAATTAGTCTGAAAATCGAGTAGAATCATAAACAGAACATGAAAGTCACTACTGGATTTAGCAAAAACAAAACCTACTGTCTACTTGTCAGGACTTAAAATAAAAATAAGCTTGTTACCAGTTAAATACGTTTATTTTGTTTCAAATATGAATATAAAAATACATTTATCAGTAATACATACTATAAAAATACACACTTAAGTAACATCACGCTTCAATTTACTACCAAATTGATGTCTTTTAGAATAATACGATCCAAAATCACTAAATTTTTAGGAATGTAAATCTCATTAATAAATCACTCAAATTATCAACCCTTAAACTCTTACAGAGATCAATTACGAATAAGTCAAATCATGATTATAGTATAAAAAAGCACACTGGAAAATACACAGTATAAGCTTACAATAAATAGACTAGAATATGAGCAATAAAGTGTTCATAAACAATATGGCAGTTAAACTCATGGCACTAGTCAAATGAGAAAATATTTATGAACTTTAAAAAAATAAATTTTAATGTACTTGGCACTTGAGAGCAGTCCTTATCACAGTGGATTACTTTTTATTGTGCAACTTGTATCTTTATTACTCCATGTATATGTGATATATTGTATAATAATTCTAACTTAAATCTAATATAGAAAAATATGTAACTTGTAAATTTCGATTTTGTCCTTTTGGTCCCAATACTGGTCTTGAATCTATGATTCAAATTTCAATACAAATTTGCATGCAAATATCAGATATCCTATTTCTGTCCTCTTTAGAGGATTTTTTTACTAGATAATAACTAAGTAGCATAATAGTCGCCTTGCAATTGTGATACTTTGAGTACATCATTGAAATGTATTTCAAAACATGGTGATTTGCAAAATGGTAGTTCACATGCACCGCACATGAAACGTGTGTCCCTTCTTTTCCCTATTTTCCAACAAAGACGACAGGATCTTTGTGGATATTTCTTTTTTCCATCTTCTTTTTGCGGTATAGTGACAAGACGATGCTCCACAGTATAATTTCTGGGATAATCCTCACTTACACCACTTCTCAACATATTCGTCACCTTTCCGTTCACTAAGTTTTTTAGATCCATGAACAAGGAACTTAAACCCGTATCTGAAATCACGATGGGCATTTTCAATTCTATAATAAAATCTGTATATCAATGTTAAATATAAGACTCAATAATGTTGAAAATGCCATCGTGTTTTCATAGATAGAAATGTAAAATAAATGGGGGTGCCCAATGAAAACTAATTAAGGATTGCATTTTCAACACAATCTTTATCTTATTGATTAGGAAAAATAACAGGAAACAAAGATATTAGTTTCAATTTTTGAGCAGACAAGATAGTCTCTCATTAGTTATAATAATAAATAAAAGCTAAATCAAGTTATTTTGATGTTAACAGACAGTAAAATTTACATAATACAGTAAATTACAGTTCATAAAGAAAAATAATTTTTGATTGCATCAAGAGAAGAGGTTTAAGGGTTATTAAGGCTACTGGAACTATGAACCCGTGTTTTGCACCATGCTATTAGTAAGTGAAGTTTTAGCTTGTTACTAATTATTCATAGATTGACATGCATGATATTGTTTAATAAAATAGGTAATTTGCAAAATACTCACTGTCTTGTGGTGATGGATATTCCATTGGCACTGCTATATCTTTAGAAATTTCCCTGGAAACATCATAATTTTTGGGGGTTGTACAAGATGTTGGTTCTGCCGCAGATATATCATTATCATCACATTCTGTTTTCATTTCTATCCTAGGATCTGGTGAATGTTGGTCATTCACATTTTCAATTGTCTCTTTAACATTATTTTTCTGTATATGAGTATTATAAGAAGTTGTGATGTCAACTGGATTTTCATCATAAACATTTTTTATTTGTTCATAATTGTTACTATGTAACAGTGAGCTATGTTTGTTGTAAACTTTTTCTTTTGTTTTTGGTCTTTTTTCTGAGTTAGTAACATCAAAGTAATTATTCTGTAGGTAATCCTCAGATTTTCTTTTCAAATTACTTAATCTCTGTAGTTTTTCAATAAATTGTCTTTGTTTGAGCATAATAAGCTCATTGTTGGCTGTTTCATCATTTAGTGAATCAAAGTTATCAGTATTATGCAAATCAGTATCTACTACATTATTTTGAGCCTCCGAAGTGTGTTTTGATAAATCTTGTTCTCTCTCAATTTCATTATCTTCAGTCTACATTAAAATAAATTAGTAAAAAAAATATCAGTATAATAAAGATAAGATAATTTAAATATAAATAGCTTCTTTAACTTCATATTTAAATATTGTAGTTAAAATAAAAACTTTTCTAGAAATAATTATTATGCTAAATAATATCTAGAATAGTTGTATACAGGGTGTTAAAGAGCAATGGTCTGTTTCAAAATTGTGACAGATTAAGAGGTTGTCATCAATCCCAATTTTTAGAATTTTG
The DNA here is from genome assembly GCA_030269945.2 of Trilocha varians. Classification (NCBI taxonomy): domain Eukaryota; kingdom Metazoa; phylum Arthropoda; class Insecta; order Lepidoptera; family Bombycidae; genus Trilocha; species Trilocha varians. The sequence continues at coordinate 6,644,911 of AP028259.1, forward strand.
TTTCACACCCTGTGTAGTACATTAAAACATTACATTTTAATTAATTAAAATTACCTCTTTGTTTGTTAGTCCTTTGATTTGTAACACTTCCGCTGTTCCTATAAAACTAGTGAGATCTTCTCTTTTAACGCTTACTTCACCGTGGTACATAAACTGAAGCAAATCTTTCATTGCTTTGAGAGTCACATCTCTTAAAACAACTGAAAATAAAAGAACAAAATGACTTCTAATTGGTGAGATATTTGGCCTAAATCAGTGTCTATAGGAAATATAATACTATGACTTTCATAAATACAACCTTAATAAGTTTGAACTATATTGACTTCAAATTTTATTCCATACTTTCATTCAATCAATTTATTGGTTTTGTTTAACAATAGAACTTACTTATTGGATGTTGACAAGGATTCAATAGGAACATTTTCTTGAAATACGGAGAACATATTGATAATATCACTTTATGGGCTTGTAGTAAATGGCCTTCAACTGCTATTGTAACGTCGACGAACTCGCTGTTGCCCAATAAACCGGCGAATCCCTTCGTTAAGTTTCCGTGAAAATTGTTCCAAGACAATGAGAACTGTTGATCCATGTCTGAAGCTTGTTACATTGCGCCTGGAAAACAAAGATGATAAGAATGTTATAAAATTCATATTGTAATTGATTATTTTCAGTTTATTTAAGTAAATATTATGCTCTTACAATAATAAATTCGCAAGTTTACAGAAACTCACTGCAATAAAAATGACAGCTGGCTGATGCGTGCGGCGCGTCACCTAGTGTTGTCCTACAGGTAGGGTACATTAAGTTGTACTGTTTCTATCTAGTGTCTTGTTTTTATTGATAATCGACTATTGAAGAAACAATGAACTTACATTGATTACTTGTAGACAGACTGTATTACAATAAATATTCTTCAATAAATCGAACCTATGAAAGACATTTTAGTAATTCACCCGAGGCAAATTTTACAACAACACTACCAATTCGTTAACTATTGGCTGAGTAAAAACAGCGCGAAATTTAGACTAGGTTGAACTAGGTTTTATTTATTTTGAAAATTGCACGTTTTTGACCGATTGGTTAATTATATATTTATTTATGGCTGCACAACTTTGTCTACACAATCTCCTTTTATTTTTTAGTCTAAGCTAACAAGCACTTAGAGTGTTCGCTCCGGAGCTATTAATTGCTGTTATTGGTCACATTCAGCTTTTCTTGAAAAAAAAATCTCAAATTTCTATTTTATATAATGTATGGAGTCTCTACGAATCCAGTTCCAGTTTGCGGATGAAACAAATTAAATTTCACCACAGTTCGAATCCGAAAATGAATTACTGTCGTTTGAATAAATTCTTGCTAACGAATCTGAATAATACATAGAACTGCAGTGTTTGCACATCATTCTTCATTTGATGATAAAAAAAAACAAAAACTATCAGTATAATATTCGCATACTGCACCGTTGACGATTTGCGGGTGGGTTTTATGGACGTTGAACCACAATCAAACTTTAACAGTCTACACCCAGCGTCCGAATCCCGGCTTGAGTTTGAGCTCGGTTTCGACATGGAGTTATACGGGGCGGCAAGATGCGTGACGCAGTACGGCATTCGTTACTTTCAGAACGGTCGCCGGCGATTTCCCGCTACTTCCGCTATCCAATGATGAATAAAATTATTGTTTTTTATTTTCATTTTTGAAATGTGTTTAAAATCCCTATTTCTCAATTTAAAAAAAACATAGGAAGGTATAATGATTTTAACTTAAAGTAGATAATATTATACTACTGCCTGTCTGACCGTGTTCTCCGACTCAGTTTTCGTTTAAAAGTTCGTCTGAACTTTTGTAAAAGTTATCCATTCGAGTACAGTTAAATTAAGTTTAAACTGGTTCTAGTTTGCGACGCAGTTGAAGATGTTCATCATAGAACTTTTCTTTGTTTTGACTCTAGTTTTCCTTCTATGTGATTGCAGTTTAAGTAAGTAGTTTTGAATACCTACGCAGATAGTAAAGTACCATCTGATCTATTTCATTGATTCCAGTTGTGTCTGGTATTTCCATAATGAATTATGTCATCGATTCGTTTTACTCAAATTTCGTGAATACCTGATTAATGTTCATTTTATTAGTATTTGTTGAACATAGGCATGTTCTATTTTCAGCCAAGCTAACGGGCCGTCTAATAGTAAATAGTTACCAACGCTTATGGACTTTTGCACTGCCATGGGGGTCCAGGGGTAACTTTTACACTTCGCAATTTAATGATCTACTCTTATGGATTCTCTTTAGGCCTCGCATGAAGAAGACAGCGCTCGGAAAACACAAAGCAATTTGGTTTTGAGCGCAGTTTCAATTATCATTGAGTCGTCGTTGTCAAGTCAATTGTATTTTTAACCCTTAGCAATCAGGGAAGTACTTATGTGGAATGTTTTTGAAAAAATAGTAGTGCGCTTTAGCTTAGCTATATTATGTACCTATGTAGGCTATGTAGATACTTATTACTAAGTATGTACCTATGTATGTTGTAACTAAAAGAAATTTGGAACATCGAAAATCTTTTCATCGTTGTCCCGAATCAATTCTGCGACAAGTCACAACGCACGACACTTGATTATTAGGGTGACATTTATCAACATTATTGAAACCAGCGTGAATGTATCGATTAAATGTCACTCACAGTGGTGAGGGGGCGCAGCACCCAGTTTTACGTCTCAGGACCTGTCTACAGAAGTCACTCGGGTAACGAAATTACATGACATTTATTTCTGAATCTGTATGTGTACAAAAATATGCTGTTGAGCATTATATAATTGCTGTAGTACATTTAGGTAATGGTTGTTAAATAAAAGTTATTTTTGGGGTGGTTTGGAATCAGCGACAATATTTTTGCAGCTTAGGTAGGTACTATTCGCATTCGGAATATGATCTTCTATCCAAGTACCAATTTTGTTTAATTTGTTGGGTTCATTTACGTGTCGAATTAGGTAAAAAAATATACCTAGTCATTTGTATCGATATTAAAATTAATATCTTATGTTCATAAAAATGTAAAATATTCTTTTAAAAGCAGCATTTACAAGACTTTAGTATGACACATTTTAAAGCTTTCCTAGTTACAAAGAATCCCTTCTTTCACCACAGGCCTATCGCAATTTTCTACAACAATCTATCATTTTGCCAGACACATTGAAAGGTTTAAGAGCCAATTAATTAAGTTAGCAGGAGCATAGTCACCCTATTTTCTGAGATAGCCCAACCGTGACGCCGCACTTTTAATTTTCTTGTGTCACGGGTTGTAGCGATAAAGCCATACTGTTTCCTACCCACTTTCCCACTAAAGAAAAGTACGCGATGAATGGGCCTCTTATTAAAAGTAGAAAAGTTTCGTTAAGACAAAGTTCCCCTATTGTGCTGTTATCACGGTAATAATAAAATTCTTCTAGAATTTTTAAGCGTAGTGTTACAACGGTCGAGCACAGAAATGATATAGTTACCCATTAGGGGTAAAAATATGAATTGAGTTGGTAATTACATTTTGAGTTATGTTTGAGTTAACTAGTTAAGTGCTTGAAGACTGCGGATTGCGGGTTTTCGAAATGAACGTTTAATACTGTAATAGGTATAGAAATTGGTCTCGGGGTCCGACGGCGCGGTCACTCCGCTCTGGGCTGCCGCTGACAGGTAATCGATGCGGTTTGCTAGTTTATTTGGCTATCGGTTCCGTTCCCAGCATGTGTATCTACTCGTTATAATCGATATAGGCTCGACTTAATACGGTTATGAATCAGAGCGTACTTCGATAACGTACGTGGTTTTGTAACAGAAAATTTTGAATGTATTTTTTCAGTTATATTTATGCAAACGAAACCTAGGATTGATAATATAAAACGTATGGTAGAGAGAAAACAATAAGAAAATTTATTATTGACGAAATAATTCCATCTAACTGAAAACATCGCAAGAAAACAAACTTTGCCTGAGGCATAAAAGTCCAACCACGAATTTTTACAACTACACAAAATTATCAGAAAATGGTCACGAATTCGCATAGGATCGAAATCAAAGTGGAAATATTCGCAAACTCGGAAGTGAGAGGACGTGCCTCTCAGAGGTCTTGGAAGTTGGCGCCGCGTGATTGGACTCATTGTGAATCTTCTATAGACTATCTTGGGTCCGTTCTGAATGTTTCATGCTCTATTCCGCTTTTTCGAACGTAAATCCTGCAAAATTAGAGTCACAGTTAGAAGTTATTAGGAGACAATCCTATTGGATATTAAACTATTGTTAGTAAAATTTAGATATTGGTACTTTAATAAATAATTGAATAAATACAAATATAAATTAATGGTAGTTTAACCTTAAGCGAAAATTATAGCTCAAAATGGTCATCTTACTATTATTTTAAATGCGCACATGTTGTAGTATAGAGGTATATACATATCTTTTTTTTTTTTTTATTGCCTTGTAGGTAGACGAGCTAACGGGCCACCTGATCGTAAGCGGTTACCGTTGCTCATGGACCTCTGCAATGTCAGCGGACACTGCCCTAAACAATTTGTTTTGAAAGGGATTTTCATCGCTAAAACGACTCATTTCAATTTCTCATATTGTTTGTTTTTCATTATGTCGTTGTATGGAGGCAGTTGAGTATGTAATTTAATAATAGGTATTCGTAGATATTTGATTTAACTTTAATAAAACAGATAGTTAACTAATTAATGTAATGTTAGGTACCTACTTAATGTAATACTTAATGTTAGGTATTCGTTTAAAAAGTTTTCTATCGAGTGAAATATTGGATTTTTTCTTCAATTAACTACTCTAGAGGCAGAGATGTCGAAAACCGTAATTACATCCACAATGACAGAAAGAAGTTCGATCAGACCGGCTGCTGACCGTTTACCAATATCCCAGTTGAATGGACATCAATTAAGCCTTCCCGACTGACCTAGAATCAATTTCTCTCCCTAAAAATTTAATCCCTTACAATGAGACTGATGACAATAATTCAGATGTAGATCCGTTTTCAATCTTTATTTGGGTCGTAATTCGGTTTTCAGTCACGTATGAATGCGGTTTGGATTCGGGATCAGAGATCTTGTGAATCATGGTAATACCGACATATAATTCAAATCACTCATAATACCTATATAGTTTCAGAAGTCGAAATTCTATCTTTGTCTTAATTTCAAGGATTGGAGAAATTGATCTAAATTTCACAGGTATATCAAAAATTCCAAATTTATTAGAACCTAATTAGATTGTTAATTAGGTTCCAATGTGCTTGTCTTGGTTAATCCAAAAATTTCAAGATACTCTGTTTTGTAAACTAACTGTATTTTAACGGCATTTGTGAGATAAAAATATGGAAAAGAATAGCTGGGTATAACGCACGTCATATGTCGATACACGGAGCCATCAGCCAAATTGTTGAGAAATGAAAAGCCACTCAGAAATTAAAAGATGCTTCCTGTTTTTGTATCGTAATACAAAGGCTGTATATTCTTTGGAGTTTTCAATAGTCGTCATCAACGTCTAGTGGCTTTTTGTCTTTATATTGGTCGTTTTGTTAGTTATTTGGGAAAGATCCAAAGAGACAATAGCCGGCTTTTACGGAAATGACTGGGAAACTGTTTTCACTAGTAACGCATTGTTAGTGACCAACCGGAGAATTTGGACAATAACTTGAATGCGCAAATTGTAATCCTGCTTTAAAAGCTAATAATTTAATATTTACATTGACGATTTCTTCAAATAGTTTTGTCTAAAACCAGTAGGCCAACACATGCAACACACGACTACTTTACTTTTAAACACTGCTTTATTTTTCCCTCTAAAGGACTTTAATTAACGCCTGTTTTCTAGACTTTTATTTATTTATTTATTTATTTATTTATTTTCTTTATTAGACATGCAAAACAAGTATCGCTTTTATCGTTTATTCTTTAGTAAGTACTCAAAAAAATTAAAATATTTCAGCTATTCAAACGTTCCAGCTCAAAGTAGTCACAACGAAATTACATCTTGGATAAACAGAATGCTTTTGTCATTGTGGTTTTCAAAACCGACTTTTACCGCTTCGAGACCCCGTCGGAATGATGTTAACACGTCTGGCTTGGACATTTCAAAGGACGATTTACACAAAAAGCTGTTTATTAAAAGACTGTGAATCAAAGTGTTTAGAAAAGGTAAAAGACCCTCGACTTTAACGTCTTTTTTGACCTTTAGATCAACAGAATGTCTTATTGTTTTCATTCTAGTGAAATTCAATTAAGTTTCGTATTAACACACTCGTATTACATGATGATAACTACAAATAAACGCATTTAATTTTATAGAATATGGATAATATGAGCTCTATTTGATTTGAAATTATATTTTTTTGCAGTTTTATTTATTGTGACGAATTTTATTTATTTTTATTGTTTTATCGAATTTTGATTTTTACCTAATATTTTTTAAAAGTTTTTTTTTTAGGTTTTTATATTAGAACAGAGTAAGTACTTATCACCTTATTTAAAATATGTAGCATCATTAACAAATCACCCTGTGTTACACCACCTATCTTACACCTATCTTATTTAGTTATGGTTAATAATAAACTCAAGGAAAAATTGTTTTGTCCATTTATTGGAAATCAATATTTCTTGTCATGAACAACGGTAAGTGCATAATAACGATTTTTGCTTCTGAACTTCTGGAGTAATCTGTGACGAACTAGATAAAGCCACAGTACACAGGTTCATAAAAAGAACAAGAGGTATGTCAAAAATATCTCAATTGTAAAATTTCGTGATACTCGAGTTACGAGTCACGAAATCTCTTAAAAACGAACACTTGCAACACAATGCAGGTGCTTATCCGTAGTCGGGCTCTGGTCCTGGTAGGATAATACCTCTCCAGTGAGAGGATTACGCTGTGAAACGATGCTGCTTATCGTCGCCTGCCGGTACATACGTATAAAATTATTTTAAAAGTATTCATATTTTTTGTCTTTTGAATACATTGTTCTAATAAGTGTTTGATGGTAAACAACACTTCGAATGTTGGTACTAGATGCCATAGTTCAAAATTAATTTTTAGGCCTGAGAAAAACACTAAAGGGTAAAACGGTTTTAGAGTTGAGAGTGAGTGTTTAAAATAGATTATGTACGTCATTACTTTTAGCTGTTTCACTGATTGCACTTGTTAAGGATAACAAATTCGAAAGCATTCGAGTGTAAATCTCTCGTTTGAAACAAAAGCTATTAAAAAGAGAATGTATTCAAATGAGCTTATTTAAAGAGATACAGTGTCGCTGTTAGAGGACGATGCAACGAGATGGCAGCGGCGGGCGGCGCTAATGCTCCTCGTAGTGCGGATTACTCCATGGAATGGTCGCGCTTAGCGGCACTCCTCCGTGAAAGCCGCTCGCCGATCTGTTTGCTGCCACGCTCTCCGCGATAAAATCGACTACTGGAAACTAGTTCACTGCGATTAAATGTTAATTTATTTTCATTGTTTTCTTGTTTACAGTATTTATTGAACAACGAACTATTCCAATTGATTTTTATTTTTTTATTGCCTTGTAGGCAGACGAGCCAACGGCCCACCTGATAGTAAGTGGTTACCGTCGCTCATGAACCTCTGCAATGTCAGGGGACACTGAGGGGTCGCTACCTACGACCTAACTTTATTGCAACGGACGTAAATCAACTTTACGAAAAATATTGATTTGAATTCACCGTACTGACTTACATATTTCTAGTTTTGCAAATATGCAAATATTTACATCGATATTCTCGAGCGCTGCGATTTATTAGTATTGAAAGCAGGTGTAATAAAAGTTCCGAAGGTGTATAAGTTGATAGCGGCAATTCTATAGGTGAAAATGTATTAGATGAAAGTATGTAGGTAAACTAATCTAGTTTGGCATTGCAATGACCTATAGTCTGGTATATCTGCTTATTATAGGATAAAAGGTTCATATTATACATTACATATTGATGATGTATGTAATGATAGAAAGGAGTGAAGAGAAAAGACATTCGACCGACCCCATCTAAATGGGATAAACTAAGCGAAAAAAAATAAAAATACATTACATATTACATATCTATGCTACTGATATGATATAAACAATTTAGTATTCTAGGTGAAAAGTTCCATTACAATGGTATTCTCTTGTTTTGGCCTCTCTCTTTGTCATCTCACATATTCAGAAAATATAGAAAAAAAGTTTCACCAGAGAAGCTTCTAGTATGATATTGAAAATGTTATGTTATCTCTTGTTACTCCCACTCCCACCTTTGTATTTCAGTACATACTTTCTTTTACGTTAATTTAAGCACGTGAAGTCACAGACCAGAACTATTTACAAATGAAGTCACTAATTCAAAATTAAATAAAAATGTGAATGCTGCAGTTCTGTGAAAATATTTTATTTTCTTAGTTCCTACGCTCGACTGTTGAACTTTATCTGACACTCGGAGAAGTTGAAAACATTTTTTTCGTTCGTCTTATTGACTTCCACTGGCACTTCGTTCTTACAATCAACACTGGTTTAGACGAAACTTTGGTCTTTAATGTCGGAGGTATATGAAATCGAACAATGATTTATGAAAAAAGTGTTGTTTTCGGTTTAACAATAAGGATGAAGAAATAAAAAGATAAGAGAAATAGGTGTTTTTCCCTAAAGAAGGAGCGCTGCAAGATTTTGATAGTTTAGGGATATACTCCAGTTGCTCACAATTACGGTATGTCTCGTGACATAACATCATTCCAACCTACTAATACGGCTTACTAGTGATTACTGGTACGGAATACTTACTTTATTTATGTAACAGAGAACAAGTTCCAAACACAAAAATGAGAGCTATTGATTTTACTAACAGCGGTTAGTAGTTATAGAAGGAATTACTAAAGAATGCAGTAATTATTGAGTACCTACATTTTATCGATGCAGAATACCTAAATACTTTGCCGAACTATTATTTCAATATACTCTTCTATACCAGTATTTAAACACATTCAAATAGAAATTTTCATTTAGACGCTCAGATTTCAACTGAAATCCCGTTGGAATTTATTATTAGTTCTGATTTACGAGAAAATAATTTTAAACAGCTCTAAAATTCGCGGGAAATTTATACGTATTTCATAGAATTTGGAATGTCGGTAGTTAGGCCATGGCCTGTGTTGCGCTTATTTGAATGTCTAATTTGTGTTTGATGGATAATGTATTGTTTAATAAATCTACTGGTAATAATTTTGTTCTAATTTTCTTTAGTTTATAACCTTAAAATATTTTTTTTAATTTTAGCAATAGTTTTTATTGAAGTATGAACAATCTTACAAATTGGTTGTGCAGTGATTGAATTTTAAGAAGTAAGTACTTAGCTTTCCCTAAGCTTATTTTATACTGCCAAGCAGAGTTTTGTCTTCACTATAGACAACACACAGAAGAAAACTTTTCTGGAAAGTGAATGATCCTTATATAGGTACAATGTGCAAGAAATGTTTTCGATAACATAACTTTTTTGAAGGATAAAGACGAGTGTATTTTTAATATCGTCATGGAAAAATATTCGTATTGTAGCAAATGGAAAACGTTATCAGACCGTCGGTAACGTTTCGTGTGATCTCCAGTAAGCTGAGATTAGGTCGGATTGCGTCAAACCGTGCCACCGAACCGGTTTAAATTGGAGACGTATGCGAAGTGTCGTTACGGTTTATACCTATTAACTCGTAAGCCCTATTAATTAAGTTTGTGTAACTTTGATTTCCAAATAAACTGGCTTCGGGTGATGGTTTTGGGTAAATCTTAAGTGAAATTTGCGACTAGTAATTTATCAATAGGTATACTTGTGTGCAGAGCCTATATTCTTTATTAATGAAACAATTTTTTAATATAAATAATAATTTTAGTTATTTTAATTTAGTTGGTGAGAGCTGTACAGTTTGCATCATTCTCTTATTCTTTTGTGTTTCAGCGAACATGCAATATTGTTCGCTATTTGGTTTAAGCATAGTATGTTTTTCTAGATTAACTGATTATTTTTAAAAAAACCTGAAACTATTGACGTTACTTATGTCAATAAAATTTACTAAAGTCTAATTGCATGTAGTAGTTTTTGAGGTATTCTTCAAAAATATAACATACCTATTACTTTTGGAACCATTTAATAGAGTTTTAGTTTTATCCAATAACCTGGTGGCAATAACCATTTAACGTAATCGCCAGTTGGTAAAAAAAACAGTAATATTGTATTGCTCCTGAATTTCGATTACTCAGTCGATCGATTGCTCTAAATTCGTTTTAAATTGAACAATTAGAGGTGACTGACTGAATTATAATTACTTCATTCCCTTTGTCTGATACCTCTATAGTGTCTATGTTTTAAAATATTTGGTAACAATATAAAATAAAAAGAATTGTTTGAATGTAGAATCACTAAAAAAGTATTTGAATTAACAAAATATAAAACACATCAGGCTATAATATTAGCTTTGATGATTCCTTTGAGTAGATTTTTAAAACATAGTATTTTTTTAAAGCTAGCCTAGCGCACGGTGCCCTTCGGCAAGCTTGGGTGAATATAATAATAGTCGTCGGGCCACGGTGGAATATCATCTCGGTACATTGTGAGGAGCAGGATGCTCATTAGATGAACGCCTGGGGCCTCGCGCGCCTGCCTTCAGCTACACGTTCACCACTACAAACGCACGCAAATTACTAATATTACACTCAAATTTTCTTTGTCTTATTAAGTTTTACAATGCTTGTGATGCACCTGACGACAACTTTTAGTAATTAAAATGTGCAACAGTATGAAATACTGGTTGTTTGATGCGGAGTTTCTGTTATATTACTATTCACTTACAAAATAGAGCTACTTATAGCATCTCGAATCTTAAAGCATTTAAATCTTAGTCAAACCAGTTAAATTCGTTTTTCGACTTCACGAAATTGTGGAAAAGGTTGGTATGCAACACCACTCGTGATGGAAGAGCTAAAGTCTAATAAGTTTTACGATTTGAAAGGAATTAGAGTGCGAACGTAATATGAAATTTACTGCTTCCTAATAACTTATCATGTTATCACGGTTGAAGTGTTAACATTACAATGTAACCATTGTAACTCTAGACCGAATATCCAAGAGTTTCCGAGGCCGGTGTAATATTTTAATCTTATCGTTTGAGTCAAGTTTCGTGTCTCGCGAGTAAAGTTTGATCCGCGGTTCAAGTTTCGAGACGAGAGACGATCTTACACTGCGAGCTTGTACCTCTGCAAACTCTTAATAGGCCAGATACCATTAGACGCTATTTCACCCTCATGCAAACCATTAAGCAATTACATTTCAGAAACTGTATTTAATTTGATTACAAGTGTTTCTGGCACAAGATTAACTTTACTAAATGCCTATACTTGTTACGTTAAATATTAATTTACATTAAATATCCAAAGAACTTGTTTTGGACGAGTTTGAAACTTTTATCAGTTAAACTTCAGACCATGGAATGTGTACGCGCTTCAAAATTTCTTCGGTCTTTTATAACTTTACAGCGAATAACGCGTTTGTTTGCAAGACCGTCGTGTTTTCTCAAATAATCTCTTTGTCTCAAGAACGAGCTGACTAAGCGTTTTGAAAGTTAAGAAGGCTTGTTACAGCGCTTCCGATATTCCCTTAGGTTATGTCAGTTTAGTAAACCGCACGTTTTAAGATCATTAATCTGAGAGGTCTCGAAATCGAGCTAAAACTAGCTTCAATATTATTTTAATATCTTATCATAGAATTATTCCATGTATCTTATTTAAATTGTTCTTAACAATAAACTACGTGAAATTATGAACTTATTTCTAAATTAAAAATTAGAATTTTCACACAAAAGTATGAAATCTGTCGTAAATCTTTGGCCATTTAAATGTACAGTTCAAGACCAATATCAAAATCTCTAGTTTTAAAATTCCACCACAAGAACCTTTAAGAAGTAGGTACATTTTTACATCAATGTTGATATCTAGTAATGTAGGTAGCAGGTACTAACATTTTGGTATTTTTAATATGTTATCAGACAGACTTTGAAATAAATAATTAAAATTTTATAAGCCTTAAATTTTAAATCACAGTTTTACATTATTAATTTGTTCATTATGTTTTCATAATACGTAGGTATTCATTATATTATAGTGATATAGTCATTCATTATACCATAAAAGAAAAAAAAATCAAGAACTTGCCATTGCATAAGACAGAAACTAATTCTGTTATGAAAATTTCTTATGAAGTTTCTTTTAAGATCGGAGTAGATGAAACCTGAAATGAAACTATAATAAATGCTATCAAGATACGTAATGTGCTTCCAGATGTTAAAGAGAGTTCTGTAAGTGAACAGTAGTGCCGTTTTAACCGGAGTAATCTTAAGCGCCGCCTTAGGAGTCATTCGAGGTAACGAGACCATAACTTCGTCGTGTCTGGATAGAGAGTAATCCCGATGCTCACGAACTCCGCGGATCAAGATACAGTACAGCAATACTATTGGGGGGTTTGTTTAGTTTGATTGGAGCCGACTAAGCCAGCGTTATACGGAGAAGGCACGATTTCTTCGCGTCCGCGGCTGATAACTACGTCTCGGTGTAACAGCGAGATCAGCGATAGTTAATCTGTAGCCCACGGAGTTCACACGATACGGATCTAAGTCAGATGTTGTCTATCTTGCTTAGGACCGGCGGGCGAGTTAATGACTCGGAAATCATTCGGGTTAAGTTCCTTCGGGTACGGATTGAAAGATAAGGTCTAACTGATTTGTTGGTGTCATGTCTTGGTCTTCTTAATCGGGACACTCGACCTAAATTCTCAATGTACCTAATATAATATTAATTAATAAACATTGTAGAGCGTTTTACGGTCTGATAGCCTAATTTTCATGATACCCGTATGTAGGTATATTTGAAGCAGTCGTCCATCATAACACTGTCAAGTACATATCATTTGGGATAACATAATTGATTTTCCAAGAGACTCGTTTTTTTTAACTATTACAACTGTAATTACAACTACAGTTGTAATAGTTAAAAAAAAACGAGACAACTGTATTATTATGCATTACCTAATTATTTTACTCAATAACTTGTAACTAAATTTGCACAACATAATACCTAGAAAGTTTTGCTTTATAAATTCTATGAAATTATTCCATCCAGATTTGCCAAAGCATGCTGATGTAGTGATTGGATCTGATTTGGTTTGTGGGTAGGTACATATACAGATGTGTATGTATAAGATATTATATTATGAAATGGGGTTGTGGACAAAGCGCTCATAACTCACATAGGGGCTAAGGTTCCACTCCATTTATCTGGTGTCTCATCGTGGTTCCGGTGCACCCGGATGCAGGCGGTCAACGGTTAATTGATTATCTACCAGTATAAGGCATGAAGGTTTATTTTATTTATCGTTTTTCTAATGTTTAACTAACTATATTTATCTTATTTTTAACCATTGTGGGTACTAGGGTCCACATTACAATACATAAAACTTAAACTTAAGTGTTAGTAAATCTTAATCTAAGTGTTAGTGACAATATAATAGAACGTGGATAAGTTCTTAGCTAATACCATGCTGTATAAAAATTATATAGAATCTGTGATCATCGATTCACGATGATTCAGTAAGTATTCTTAGTTGTCTATGCTTTAGTGTTAGGTTTTTGTACATTATAGGTGATTGTAAATGTACTTCTTTATCACTTACACTATTACTAAACGGGTTCTTACCACGATTATTTTTAATTGAGAGGTCCCGATATTTCAGCACTGTTTCAAGCGCCATGATCACGGGAAGGCTGAAGAACTGCGGGTAGGTCATTTAAGAGCAGACAAATCTGTCTACCCTCTTTCTCGTTCGTTTGCCGGTACCACTGGAACTCGAACTCACATTTATCTATAAACACATTTATTTATTTATCTAATATATAAAATTGTCGTGTCACGGTGTTCGAACTTAAACTCCTCCGAAACGGCTCGACCGATTTTGATGAAATTTTTTGTGCTTATCCGGTACCTATGAGAATCGGCCAACATCTATTTTTCATCCCCTAAATGTTAGGGGTAGTCCACCCCTATTTTTTTTTTTCGGCGCAGACGAAGTTGCGCGAGTCAGCTAGTTTATTTATAAACTATCCTGTATGTGGAATCTAGTGTTAGACGAAAACAAAGCCAAAAAATCTAGTTTTCAGACGGCAGCCGATACTGTCAGTGTGGTATGTCGAAATGTGAGTTCGAGTTCCAGTGGTACCGGCAAACGAACGAGAAAGAGGGTAGACAGATTTGTCTGCTCTTAAATGACCTACCCGCAGTTCTTCTTTCTTCCCGTGATCATGGCGCTTGAAACAGTGCTGAAATATCGGGACCTCTCAATTAAAAATAATCGTGGTAAGAACCCGTTTAGTAATAGTGTAAGTGATGTAGATAACCGCGAGTGTTTAAAGAAATTTAGTACTTCTTTATGCAAATAGAGCATCAATTCCTAAAATATGTCATTATTTTTTTTAGCAAATATTACAGTGATGTAGATCTTTAATTTATGACACAATTTTATTTCCTTTTAAAAGTTACTGAAGAAACACCAAATGTTTAATCACTCATACTTCGCAACAAAAGCTTGCAAGAGTTTCAAACTGAAATGGAAAATTATTAACGCATTAAAAGCAAAGTGAGCCGTCTCCGAAATCCGGGTACTAAGCGTAATCCATCGTCATAACATTTAGTCACTTTTAAAGTAAACGAAAGCCCAAACTTACTCGGAGTCGAGCTCGTTCGTAAAACAAGTTGTAAATTTCGGGAATTTAACAAGCACTTCATAATAAGGTGTTATCGTCTTGACAGTAGGCTCTCGACCGCGAGCTTCTCTTGATAATTGACGGTCGGGAAATTACATGTCGGGCTTCAGACAGTTGTTGATGACGTCACGGCACTTGATTATAAACGATTTATTTCATAAATGACACGGTACCCTCCTAGAGACGCATAGTTACGATGTGGGAGTATGAGTGATGTTCTTGACTTGAATTAGCTAAACAATATAGTGTATTGGAGGCCGTTTGTTCTAATTGGATTATATGTGGATGAAGGGTAAGGTAAGGTCGGCTTTATTGTTTAATAATCACTTTCTGTTTACTCTAATTGATTAGTATAGGCTATGGATTATATTATTACTCAGAATGCTTAGAAAAGCCTTTGAGTTCCGAGTTTAATTGTTATGGCATGAGTATTACAGTAAGTAGCTTCAAAAGAAGTTGTCGTAATCTAAAGTGCATACCACTGTATTGTGTAACCGTGTAACTTTTGGAAAAGGTGGCAATTCCTCTGTTTGCTAACATTGAAGAAGTCCTTAGTTGCTTATTCAACTACCTACTGTCACGTGGCCTGTGGTTTCATTTGACTAAAATGCAATTACTATCCACTATTGACGAGTTTCAGTTAAGCAAATTGATAAAAACTAAGCATAATAGCAGTGACATCAACCCATCAGGAAGCAGGGGTCGCAAGGCACTATCCGGTTAAGTGACCGGATAATTAATGTTCCAGTAAACGAGTGAACCGGGACGTGCCCAGATGCTCCCTAACGTTTGAAACCCTTGCGTTTTACACTACATTATAATGAAGTTTCGTAAATATGTTTATGAATACTAAATCGCTGTGGGTGAGTCTTTTGTTAAGAAGTACTTTTTACTGTCAATTTGAAGCAATATTAACTGTAGTGATTAACTAATTCCAGATTTTTCAAAGTTCAAGTTTGTTGATGTTTGTTCATTATGTTGAGTTAAGAATTGAACTGTAAAATTTTACTCTCAGAATGATTGCCCTGAAAAGTTATATCGCCGAAATACCGTACTCGACTTTCTTACAACAAACAAATGCATTCAGATTTTAGTCATTTGTCATCAACACTGAAACATACATTCAATAGGCCGACAAAACGAGATGGAGCAGCCAAATTCAATAATGCAAGTGTGTAATAAAACGTAGCATGTTGACATTGGACTGCTGCACCTCCTAGTTGAGACTTCATTTCAGTTGGCAAATTTGTCGACCGTCCATCCGAAATAGCGGGCTTATTGCGACCGACGCTTGTTTGTCCGGTTGGTCAAAGCTTTGTAACAAGGTGCACAATCAAATAAATGTATTTAAAATCGTAATAAATCAACTCACCTGTATGCATAACGTATTGGGTATTAATTGCTAGTTGGAAAAAAGTAAAGTCAAGTGTATTCGTAATACGGTATCTGATGGATCAAACATACTCGTACATATTATGTAGAATTACGTAATATAGGTACGAGTGCATTATTACTGTTAAATATCAATAATTATATTCAACATCGACATTTAAACCTGACTTAAGCGGATTAGCAGCCCAGGTCCATTGTCCACCTGATGTGAATTGGTTACCTATTAACGCATTCATTATAAGACTCATTTGAAAGAACAAAATTGTGTTCAAGAAACCTAAAGTAGTGGACTCAAAACTGTCCGCCTAAAGTTTCAATTTGGATTTTACTATGTCATACCTATGTTGACAATAAAATATATTTGATTTGATTTTTACTTTTGATTTCAACTAAGGTAAGGTTGATACTACGGGTTGAAAAGACGAGCCAACGGGCCACCTGATCGTAAGTGGTTACCGTCGCTCATGCTCTGCAATGTCAAATTTGTTTTCAGTCAAATATCCTGTTTCGATCGGATGCTAGTAGCGAGTATCCTTCGATTTCCAGAATCAGATTTCATGATCACAGTTACAGAATAACCCTGCGTAACCCAAAAACGGTTGTAGCCTGCGTATCATGCGTGCTATCGAAATTGTTTTAATAAAACCTTTATACGATTTTTTGGTGTTATTTGAATCGTGTGCGATGATGCAAATATGAACACTGTAATTTTAAAGTCGGAATGCGTAATATTGCGTTTGGAATTTTGGCTATCGCAAATTTAATCGTAGAATTGTTGATTTTTTTTGTTTGAAACATAATCAAAAAAACTTTCGACGAAACGGTTTTTTAAATTTCGAAGAAACGAATTCTTTTTTCTGAATGGCGAAATTAAAATGAAATGAAATTCAGAAAGCATTTAACTGATGTTTAAGCAATAGCAACAAAGTTCCACCGTCGTGTAGGTTATTTAGCACAGCGTTACTTTATTTTTAAATATAAGTAAGTAAATATAAACAGCACAAAACATCAATTAGAATGCAAAGGGTATTTTGTTTTCTTTTCTTAAATAACCTAATTGATGAATAAAGAAATCTTAAGGACGTTGGTCTTCCGGTATTAAAGTATTTTTGTTTTTAGGTATTTGTCTAAAAGTATGCTTTAATTCTGAATATCTCAATGCTAAATGACTAAATAACACAAAACTAAAACACTTAAAGACATATTTCCTTATTATTTCGTACATAGATTGTTTCAAATACTCGTAATTTTGTTGACAACACGACCTCATATTTGTTCGAGTGTGCAACTTTGATAACTTCCGCAGTTAACTTCAAGTTTCGACTTTGTGTGTGTTGCGTGATGAATGGTTTACGAAATAGGTTTACTTGTATTTAAATGACTGTTTATGATGAACATGCCTATTGTTTTGTTGCTTTGTAAAATGTAGTAGGTTTTAAATGTTAAAATATATTACTTTTCATGCGAAGTATAGACTACCTATTCGTTTCGACTATTAGGATATATTGAAATGCAATACAATACAACGTTTAAAGAAGACATACATAAGCAATTTAAAGGATTAATTTTTACTCTAATAGGATTAAGTGTATGTAAATTGTTGGTATGAAGTAGAAAAAAAATAGATTTTTCTATTATTATACAACAGTAAAAAATAAATAAAGTCTTGTATGGGTAGGCGGTAGATAACGGCCCCTCTTTGCACTGGCATTGCAGAGATTCATGAGCGACGGTGACCGCTTACCATCAGGTGGGCCGTATGCTCGTTTATCTATCTTGCAATAAAAAAATAATATAAAAGCGGTTTTGAAATAATCAGTTAGGACGTCATTATTATTGGGAATTGAGATGTTTCTGCAGGGTGGGTCTATCTTTTGTGATGAAAAGCTATTCAATTAGCAGTTGAATCTGACTTATAATCAGTAAATTGAGTGGATTAAGGCAAAATCATTGCTGTTATCATATTAATAAATGGTATAATCAGTTTTTCCTCCCATTTCCAGGACGTTTGTCGTGCTAAGGCACTCGGCACAAGTTAAATGTAGTGTAAACAGAGGTAGTTATCGCAACACAACGTCGCACTAAATCTCTACTACGCTGGGGTTCGTGAACCCGTTTGTCATGTCGTTTACCGTCGCTCATACTGTAGCTCTCGCGATCAGGGACAATGAACCTGACAATCATCGTGATGCCGGGAAAAACGGGAAACAACTTTATCAATACCCTGCCACAATTTTCAATGTTTTTATGTGGGGCGAGGAAAAAATACACAACAGAAACTTCCATAATCACATCACTTCGTAAAGGGTAGTGAAACAAAAAGCTTAGATAATTATTTCAATTCTTGTCTGTAGAAAAGCAAAAGTTTTATTGCATTTGTCGATAAAAAGCCCACTCGTACAGTATCAGTTACTGTTTTCCATGCCATATTGGCTATGCCCTGACATCTCGGCTATACCAGGATATAGTTAGCCAACAATCAATGTAGTTTTGGAGTTTGCATCGTCTTTAAAATCAACCTTTTTAGTTTCATGAAACAAAAATAATTTAAATAACGCCACAAGATTAACCAAATTGAAAATTGATATTTTAATCAATGTGCTACTTTTCAGCAAATGATGCGGTAATCAACCACAGCGCTGTTGTTCATCATATAACTTCATAATAATATTAATTAAAAACCAATAAACATTTATAAAAATAACATATTAGTTTTATTGTGATACACTCCAATTGAATTTAAATACGTTTCACCGATTACAATACATACTAAACCTGAATAGGATAATATTCCCGTTGCGTTGGCAACTTGTGCAGATCGCAAGCCCGTCGGAAAGGCTCGAGATTGGTACATAATATTGCAATCTCCTTCAGCAAACATTGCTCGTATATGTCGGAAACAGGACCCGATCCAGCTATTTCGATACCCCCGGGAAACTAAATTGCCGCTGTATATAAACTACACTAACTTTATGCAAAATGAGAAAAAGGTAACTTAATCTAATTTTAATGCCATTTAAATCTAAAAAAGTCCTTTTTACAGTGTTGTCTGTAACATTATTTGGGTTTAATACACTATCAAACTTTTCATCAATTTGGTTGGCATTTTGATGGTTACACCAGTTTCTGTCTGGATGAGGCCCTGGTTAGAGGCAATACTTATTGCGTCGGGCGCCGGCGGTTAAACTTCGCTACGTACAACAATCCGCTCTTTCGTATTTAACCACAAACGGTTAGATCGTCTTGTATATCGCACATGTTTGTAACTTCGTGTTTCCGAATTTGGAGAGGCATAGAAATAATTTAGCTAATGGTATTGGCGTGCAGGAACTTTCAATCACCATAAAGTATTTCAATAAAATATGTGTGTAAATTATTCTTCAGAGCAATTAACAAGATAGGCATGGTTTTGATTTAAAAATAAAAAATAGCAATCATTATTTTAAACGATTAATGATCGATTATCATCAGCTTTTAATTTTTTTGGCACCGAAACATCGTTTACCTGACATTCGTTGTACTAATAAGTAGTTTTGTTTAATACCTTGAAGATGGTTATTAACCAACTTCAACACTAGGATTTTAAACAAATAATGAACGTTTTGATTAAAAAATAAAAGAAACTAATTTATCTATAATGTTCATCAACTAAACCTACTAATAAGCCATGATTGTAAATTGTTGTGTTTTATGAAATTAAGGAAAAGTTTCGGCGGGTGCTCTTTTATGACGTCTTATCTGTTGGGACAACGCGCATTGCACGGGTGCGAGCTTTCCACACACAGATGCAGGTGAAAACTTTGAATTACAATCTCCACATCCTTATTTCGTTCACATAGAGATCAAAATGCTATGTGTGCTTGTGGTTAGAAGTAAATATGAGACGGTGTTGTACAAGTGGTACCTATTGTGGCAGCTTCGCTTTGTTTGCGAATGTCGCCGATATATCTCGAAAGTTGTGCGGTGCAGCGACGCATCGCTCTGTACCCTGTTTATTCTAACTTCGTTTCCAACTTGGTACGTCAATCTCTTCAATCCTTTGCAGGTGCATTCTATACAAATGAGTAAAGTTGCGGCATTTTGTGGATTAAAATCAAAACTGAAACTGAAAACTGTTTTTATGAATGTGGAACTAATTTACTTTACCTACCTATAATGAACGAATAGCTACCATTTTTAAATTTTCTCCGGTAGATGTTCGAGTTAACTTTCGAAAAATCAGTAACGAAAATTGTTTTATAATTGAAGGGCTGATGACAAATAATTAAGTTTTAATGCTACCTGCAGTGTTTGTTTAAAATGAAAAACAGTCTTATTTTTAATAAATTTCTTTAAACACTCGCGGTTATCTACATCACTTACACTATTACTAAACGGGTTCTTACCACGATTATTCTTAATTGAGCGATACTATCAGTGTGGTAAGTCGAAATGTGAGTTCGAGTTTCAGTGGTACCGGCAAACGAACGAGAAAGAGGGTAGACAGATTTGTCTGCTCTTAAATGACCTACCCGCAGTTCCTCAGTCTTCCCGTGATCATGGCGCTTGAAACAGTGCTGAAATATCGGGACTGCTCAATTAAGAATAATCGTGGTAAGAAGAAGAGTAATAGACTTATTTTTAAATATTATATGAATAATTTACTCAATTTTATACATTATTCATTTTACACATTTTCGCGTCATGTGCCCTGCTTTTTCCATCCCACTTATTCTAAAGCCGAGAGTGACATTTTACACACTGCGTTTTGTGAACCTGTGCTTTCCGCTTCAGTCCCGTAGGTGATTAATTAATTATGCGTATAATTTCATGAAAAATAAATTGTGATACTTGGAAGATATGCGAAGTCCTCAATCCACACTGGGCAAGCGTGGTGGAATATGCTTGGAACAAGCTCTTCTATAGTGATTTCTAAAGTTATTTTGTAAAAATATTACAGTATACTACTGTTTTTTTATTTTCTAGGGTTTAATCCGATTTAGATAGAAAATCCAAGACGCGGATAAAAGTACGTATACACGGAACAAATTTTAATGTGTACATGAGGAATGTTCGATAGCGGGGATTGCAATGTTTGTTTCAATTTCCTGCGCTCACAGAACATTCGAGACTTCTATTTTTGGGATACAGTATTTTGTCGACGAAAAGTAATACGAACAACTGAATAGTATGTACCGAATATATTGTATGTTTAGAATTACAAACTTTAGTTGTTTTCAGTTGAAAAGCAAATACTTTTCTTATTAAAGAAAATTATATTTACTTTTATTTTTTTTAAATGTCTCAAGGATTTTTCTACACATCTACAATTTATTTCAAAATGTAAATAATAAGTAATTAATCATTACTAAAATGTATAAGTAAAGTTAATATTCATATCGCGTTATAAACTAATAGGTAGTTAGGAAGGTAGGTAGGTAGGTAACAGCACTATACGTCATTATTTCACCATTTCCAACTTTAAATTTACTTTTATCTTTCTCGTAGGTACCTACTCTTTGTAATCGAAATAGTTTTGGAAATACTAACTCCCTGACCTAATTTACCGATCTGAAAATAAAAAGATCTAAAATTACAATCTAAATTTCCCTTGGCCAATGCATCTGAAGGTTTCTCCGCGATTCAATCTAAATAAAATCATGGATGGATATGTTACATCGGGAATGAGGTTTCACGTTGCCCAAGTATGGATCAAGTAGCAAAGAGAACTCACGAATCTCTCATATGATTAAAGCTGTAAGTAAATTGGATCGGTTCGCGATACATTTTTTATTCGAGGGCAAGTAGATGTTTTCCTTTTATACGTCGATTTAGCCAATGAACCGCAAAGATAGGAAAGGATAAGTCGGAATCGGAAAATATTTGTGTATTTAATTTTTTTTATTGCTTATAATTTATGTGCTAGTTTGTTTTGTTTATGGTTTGTTGAATATACAGTTATATGTACCTAATTTTAGTGGAAAATCATTCCAGTCAATCAGACTTCATTTTCCAACTTGTTTACCAGTTTGATTCCATATTGACGGCAAATACGAATAGGTTAAAAATCGAGTTTTTGTTTATTTGCTCATCAGTATCTAATGCAGTAGCCTATATAATGTTTCTACTTAAATTGCTTGAAATGATGTGTTTCATTGGATAAGCCAGATAGTGACCCAACGAGACCACAACGAAGATGGATGGACAATGGCACGTAGGCGCATAGATAAATCGTTAAAACACCACAACATCCTCCAAAATTCTATTCTGACCTCTGACTCTGACCTCTATTTTACACAATTACAAAACATCTGCATAGTTGTACGCACTTGTATTTCCTTGTAAACTATATGAGCGTATTAGGTTGAAAACTATGGCAGTACCATGTCGCATCGCGTAACGCAGTTGACGCGGAAGGCGCGTTAATGGGTACTTCGGAGGGCCTGTCGGATGACTGTCGCCGCTCGCCACTGTCATACATTTTTGCTCGCATCGACACACAAATGCGTAAAATTGAGAGTGCAGTTAAAAGAGCCAAAATTTGTAAATGTTGTGTAATTTCGAATAATATCATAATGGAATTACTTTTTTTTATGCCTGTTGAGTAGTGTTAAATAAATCGAACTTTATTGGACTTGAAACTGAATTTTAGAAAAGTAAGTACCTTCCATAAAATGTTGCAATCATTTAAATATGTGCATAATGGCCATTTTAATAAGGTACAATGAAAACTCTATGTTAAATGTACAGTACAAAACGTCCAATAAAATTAGGCAATCGAAAAAGGTTCGACGTTCAACTTCCCAAAACTCGAATAGTTAAATAAAATTTATCCAATTCGGTGCATCGATTATATCACAAAATGAATACTCTTTCAACTTTTAAATTAAATTTCGAACAGTTAAATTTGGAATCGGAACTACGTCGTGAGTTAGTTGAATTGTCTCGTTCCGACTCAAAGGAAGTTCTAAGTTGTCGTGTAACTACATAGTGTTCGTATTCATCAAACATCCATTCTAGTCTCAATATACGTGCCGAAACTTAGTATCGCCTTGGGGTTCATCTAAGTTGCCGCAATGGGGTACAACTTGTGAACTACGAACGCTAAACTTGCCGACCGCTTGTTTACACTGATGACAAGGTCAACTTATATGTATTCCATCAAAAATATAAGTTGATTCGTGAAATTTCTACTTCGTATTTATATTGAGAATCAAACATTCTTAGAGCTTTTGTATATAAATAATCTAAATAGTTAATACTTATTGATTAGAAGTTCCCAAAGAAAGAAAGGCAGAGTTTACACAAAAAGTTTTCTGTCTTAGGTATTTGTGACATTTCGCGTTGACAATTTTTCTTTTTAATGACGAAGTAGGTATGTATTTTCAAAAAAGGTTTTTTAATGTACTCCAATATATTCAGATATTAGCACATTATAAAGAGCAAACATTCCAGTTTATTACCTATTTTAACGTAGTAGATTCATTACGGCCAATAACAGAAATGTCGTGGATCGAATCGCGGGGGCGTTTTTTGACGAGGGTAAGGATATTTGTAGATTGTTATCAAATAATTTGATAACTGAAGTACAAGTGATTGTGTGATGCACGCTGAACTGTGACGCAATTTTGAACTTTGTTAGCGTTTTACGACATAGCACGTGCGATTTACAATTTTAGAATTCAGGATTAAATTAAGCAACAGTATTGCAACAGAATTAACAAATTAGCTTGCTTTATACTCGTATATTATTATAATATAAATATACTGTATCTTGTTTTGTGTAATAATAATAATAAATATATTGTATTTTTACATTTTATTCCTTTGTAAATTTTTTTAAAAATATAATGTAAAAAATAAGTGTAAATAAATGAATACGGATAATAAATAAATAAATAAATATATGTATATGTTCGAATTAAATAATATTATTACTGAAATAGTAAAATGTAGTGCTTTTTTTGGCCTTATCTTACGTTGCGTAGGCACTCTGCAGTTAGCTAAAATACAGACTTTGGGTCACACGTGTTAAACATGCTTTAAGTTGAGTTGTTTTTTAATCTAAATCATCACTGATTAGAAGTATTACTCAGGAGTAAAGTTTTACTCCTTTTTACAATAAGCTTTATCTACAAAAGGTTCAAAATACTCGGTGACGCAAATACATAGATTATTAAGTTTCCATACCTAATCCTTCCATTAATTAATCCTACGTAAGAAAAATGCAAAAGTTTTGTAAGTGAAAAATTAAGGTTTAACTCGCACACTATGCTACAGTTTAATGAAGTGAAGTGAACGGACGGACAAGAAGCATTCCGTTCCATTATTTAAAAAACTGTTTCAGAGCATTGTAATTTTGCTTGTTTTATTTATTACTGTACCTACCTAAATTAATAATATAAAGAATACAATATATTTTTTATATTGTATTTTTAAATTTTATTCCTTTGTTAATTTTTTTAAAAATATAATGTAAAAAATAAGTGTAAATAAATGAATACAGGGGTAAAGAATACCACGTAGCCACCTAACGGCTAACGCCTTCTATGCTTACATAATACTTTTGAATGTAACTTGAAGTGTGTTAAAATTTGTATCTAGCAATTTACAATGTACAATGTATGACTTAATTTTCTAAGGACAATGCCCACAATACAAGTATAGTTACAAAATTGATAACATTTGTTATATCAAAAATGTGTCATATAAAAATTATTTTGGGATATTGGTATAGGTAACTCATAAATCTGCTCTTCGAACAATTTTATACAAAAATACATTTGCTATAGATTCGTAATTTACTTACATTTGTGTTTTACAAAATTTATTAGCACTCATTTTATTCTAACTATTGACAATGAAATTGCGATGCTTCTATTTTATATTGTATTGAAATTGATATTGAGTTGAGTAAATTGATAAAAATACTGAGTTTTAAGACTATTTGAGAATTCGATCTAGAGTGAATAGAATGAAATAGGATTTCTATTGTTGGTTCCAGAATGTTTTTCGATGTGAAATTGAGTTTTTTACGAATAACTATACCTAATAGGGAGACGTTAAAAGTGTTATTGTGATATAGTTATAAAATAATTGTAGTACTTTTGTCGAGAAATAAACGAACGAAAAATAAGTATCTATCTGTGATAAAATTTGTGTTTGTAATAGTTTATTCACAACAATTTAAATCATAGGTTTTAAGAATAATTTTCTTGGAAATATTGTAAATTGAAACAAAGAATTCTAAGACTTTGTGTTAACTTCCTATGTTCCTGTTACCTTAAGTTATGAAGGATAATTTGGTATTATATCTGCATGTTATTAGATAGTGTTGCTACGAATAACTTTAACAAGTTAAATATGGAAATTTGGTAAGTGGTTTAAAATGTGCTATCTACGTTATAATCTCATCCAGTAAGCAATGATATCGTTGAGATTTAGAGCGAGCCGCGCTCGGTCACGTCCCGAAGTGCGGAGCGCTGTAGCTCGCAACCGCCACTCCGCAGTAAAAGAACCAGCCGTTCTCAATTTGAATAATATATAGGAACTCTTTAATTCTCACGGCTTAGCGAGGCAATTTTTATTGTTGCAATCCTCATTTACTTATCCTCACACATCTTGTTGTATCTACTCGTATAAGATAGATATCACTCATAAAAATTTACATAAGATAACCACAGACTTGTCTAATTTACTTTAAAATTAACAGGATGGTTATTAGTGGTTACTTAAAGGGTATTCTTATATTTTACAATAAATTGAAAAGTGATAGCTAGCTTAGAGAAAGCCTTCCTCCAGCCACATCTACGAGCTGATTATGATGGTCACCACTATCATTTTCAACAACGAACTTCAAAAATCCTTATAAAATATAGAATCTAACTGTGAATTCGAGCGGAATCACTAGTATATGATATAACTGAACTAATTAATTTCACACATAAGTCGATTATATATTATCTTGATTAAATTGATTGTCAACAACAATGAATTTAGATTAGTTTACCTAATACAATCGAAGATATACAATCGATTAAATTGAAAGTTCAATAACAGTACGTGTATAATAGCAGACAATGAAACGAAGCCAAAAAAGCGAAAGGGCGTCATAAATAAAGGCTTGAGTATAAAAGTGTTCTTTATGAAGTGTCACAGCACCGCAGTAGAGTCGGCCCCGGCTGATACCTACCCAAGTACTGTAATATCGGGTCGGGCTGTTCCACTGTCATATACACCACGATTATCGATATTTTATGGAGGTTCCTTGTTTGCGGTGAACAGGTTCTGTGAAATATACTACGTTATCTCGAGATAGAACTTAATAATACTTTTATGATAACTTATGCTTCAATTTAAAATGATATTGTGACTATAAAATCATAGCTATTATTTGAGTGGTAAAGGACATTATCTTTTTCTCTTTTGTGTTGCAAAGGAAATCGAATGATTTAGTACTATCGATATGTCTTAGTGGAAAATGTAATAACGTCACTAGGGCGGTCCCGACGTCGGAGGGTCGTGGGCGAGGGAGACTAATAAAATATGTAGATTTGATGACTTGTCACATTTTTTGTTACAAATCTGAGATTCAAAGTTTTTTAGTCATTCCGTTTTTCCTTTCATTAGGTTGCAATATTTGAATTTGTTTCCTTGATTTGTTTTTGTGCTGTATGAATAATTGGCGTGAGTTTTTTATTGCCTTCTATTATTTGTTTGCAGTACAAGTAAGATTGTATCATGACTATAATAACTCTACTCTATGTACTCTATGCTAATTGATTACTACTTAGCTTTTATTAGAATGAAAAAATACGAATGCTATAATAGGCCGCCGACTTAATTTTATAATCCCACCATCCTTCAGATCGGAGTTCATATTAACGGTTTAAAGTCTGCGTTTAACCACATTGCACAAGAAATATTTTTCACAACATTTTTTCTAACACGAGTGAAACTTTCCATGGATATAATATGCAGCTGAAGTCGATAGAAAAAAAAAATAATTTGATAAATATACGAATCAATGAGTGAACGTTTTTCAGACTGTAACGAATAGCATTCAATATATCAAACATTGAGTGCAGTATAAAACTACTACGAAATGAGTGTGTGTGTGACCATTTAGCGAGTTGAATTAATGTTAAAATCTATTTTGTTAGCAGTGTCGTTTATTCTAGAACACTACGCTTCATTGTTCATCTTTAATTAGCGTTTGCAAGAATTAAAGATACATTCGGATTCTTTGTTATCTCTTCTCGTTACTTTGATTCTCTGCAATGTTGATATTGTCCTGAATCCTTTACTACTCACGTTTCTCAAGTAAATACTACCACCTACATTTAAGACTGTAACTCTCGCGACATGTAAGTGCTACATTTAGCTATGATATATCGTTTCTGGTAGTGAATCAATAGCCCAATCGTTGGCAAGCCCGTACCACTCTATCAGCGATTAGTTTTGGTCTAGTGGACACTCGCCGTTCCTTGCCGTTAGTCGATGCGGTGCCTGTTCAATTACCTCCTTACATATCTACAGATATGTAGTAACGTAATGTGTTCCAGATTTTCAGATGTGAATTGTAATATAATTTTTAGTCTGGAGAGGCTGAATGACATGTAGATAAAATCTGCATAGAGCTGTTAACTCAAAAACGTAAGTTCTGTACAATTTCACTAGCAGGTCAACTAGTTTTCATAGCCAGTTTCAACTAATATTGTGATAATATTGGAACGTCATGGAAAAAACGTAGCAATCTTAAGTCTACCTAATATTATATCGTGTTATTAATTTTAAATTAATTTTGCTAAAGCTCCAGATACAACAAATAATGAAACAGCTAAATCAATTAGGGTATTAAAGCAAAACACAATATATTTTAAATTTCAATTTCAGAGCTAATTTCGCCTCAGAAAACATGGGTTTGTTTAGGTGCCGTAATATAAATGACAAAGGTACAAAAGAGAAATGAGGTAGAACCGGGCTAAAGAGAAGGATCTATCCTTAGTAAAAATGTCAGCGTGAATCCATCCTCGGCTCACCGACAAAGAATCGGCCGAGGTCCATTATGATAATGAAAGTGACTCCCGTTTGTCTTAAAGTCGTAGCTCAATTTGCAAGGCGAGAGATAAACGCTGTTAAACTGTCGAAGTTCGTGACAAAGCCTGAATAATGCAGATTACACCGAGAAAAATACGACCGCAGTCAAATCTGCATATTTTATTGGTCCCCCTTTTCAATGTCCTCTTTGAAATTCCGGAAAATGACGACTGCAAGTTTTCTCGCTCTTCATTTAATGAGCAAATTGAATGGCTTTCTACTACCATTCGTACTTAAGTCTGTCTTCAGATTAGTTCAGTTGAACCCAAGTTCCTCAATTATTTAGTCAAAGACCTTAACTATTTGCTTTGCTCATAAATTCAATTCGGCAAGTCAAAGTACGAATTACAGTCGTGAAGGTGTAACGGTTCAGTGGATGCGAATACGTGGAATATCTCTGGGGCTTTGTGTCTGGCCGGAGTTCCTAGAGCTTAGTGTCGATCTAAATATGTGGCGGTCTATACTGCTTTACGTTAAAGCATTTACCCGTTTACCAACGAATTTACGTTTTTGTTACTGTCAGGTTGGAATACCATAATATACGGAGGCTTTCTCTGAAAACTACTATTCTTATGTAAAGTATTTGGCACAAAAGAATGAATAGAGGCGATACTTAGGTATCGGTATCTATTTACAGCATTCAAATTTTCGTCGTTACCTTTTAGTTTGTGAAGCTACAAAGGATTAAGTAAATGTGTTTCGGGTCTATTGTTGTTTATGCATGTGTCTGTATTTGATTTTACACACCTGTGCTTATACCTGACCCTTCTAATGTATTTAGTTCGCTTCATTTGTTTTCACACCCTTAATGTAAAGTAAACTTTTAAGTAAACATTTTTTGACTTTTAATTACTTAAGGTCATGAAATTTCACAATGTAGAACTTTTGAATGTAAATTATGTAACACACTTTCTAGATTATTTTACTGATTCCCTCTTGGTTTTCAATTAATGACTTCAACATTAAAGAAAATTAATTGTGTTCATTTCTAATTCTTTTAAACCAATTTATGTATTTATTTCGTTCTCTAAAATGCGAAAAACGCAGGTGATTTTTATTTCTCTGTTTCTTAAAATAATTTATAATTAATTTGGTGCTAGTTTGACTCTGACATTGACTTTGGTACGTTTTTTGTGACGACGCTGGTTTTAATTTTTTAATAGAAGTGAAATGCTGTGGAATTTTCATTTATCATAATTTTTTATATCATAATTAAGATCTTTGTTAATTTATTAACGAAAACCTATATGATAAGCCTATAAGCTGTATCAGTTTTTAAATTAATTGGTGTTTTGGTACAATAAAGTATATTCTATTCTATTCTATGATTTGATATTATGATTTTCGCTATGATGTATGTAAGTACGATTTATAACTTGAAATAAAATTATGATAATACTTTTTGTTAATGTAGAAGAAAAATGTCTGTATCGTTTTCCCGGAACGATAATTTTTCCTTGTTTTAATTCTATGCAGAAAATATAGGAGCTCTCGTTGGGCTCTGGTCTCCGGCTTAACTAATGCTATTAGCCCTGCCATAAATATCTGGGCAATGTATTTAAAGGGATTTAGATTTAGCTTGTACGGATCTGATGGAGGTTCAACGGGTTAGATTTTAGGCAGAATACGGGTTTACGTTTTTCGAGTAGACAAAGCTTAATTGACTTTAAATAATGTACATTTTGCTGTGTATTTTGTATACGAATTTATTCAGTGATTGTTTTGTTAAAACATTTGATTTTTTCAACAAACTGATATACTTTGTGGTGGATAAATTACGTAAACTTTTGGAAGTCGAACGAGCGCAGATGTCACGAGCAGACGGCTACTGTTTCTCGTAAACACAAAACGACGTCGCCGTAAAAGTTGTCCTAATCTAAACGTAGACGATCGCGATTGTCAGTAAATTCAGCGGCGATTTAAACGTATTCATAACGTTTACATTTTGAGATTGCGCGGCCGTCAGAAGCAACAGGGCCGCTATTGGAGGTTGCGACGGGGGCATGCGCGCGGCGGCGGAGTGAGGGCGCGGGGTGAAGCTTCGCAGCCTCCACGCTTGTTCTTAATGAATCGCCGGTTCCCGCGGCTCGTGCTGCGCTCCGTCCCGACCGCTCTTTCGCAAACTTGACGAGTTTTTCTCGCCGTCTCCCTCTCCAGCTGCAACAAACAACTCGAGTGGTCGTGGTTGACGATGTCCGTTGCAGAGGTAAGTGCATATCATTTTTTTTATTAAATTTTTATGCATTGTTTTTGTATAAAAAGTGCTTGTAAACTTTGTTTTTGTTTAGTTTATGCAAAATATTTTGTACATTTAATTCTAACTTTTCACTTTTGTAGTTCGATTAAATCATAATCTTAATCGTATGTTTTTGTGAGTGAACAAATGACAGCTTTCGTGAACTTTTACTTAAACCTGAAACTTTAGAAATAAGTTGTTCATTCTCATTTTGTAGCCCACAGTAAAATGTACTTAGAATGACTATTTATGTATTTTTTTTTCTTTGTTTTTGTTATATTATCAATAATTTTCCTTTGTTATTGCTTTAAAATTTATAATAGTAGACAAGTACTTACTTAGATTAAAAGTAGCTGTCACTATTACTATTTTAAGTAAGTAGTCTATGTTTGAATATAGATTATGTAGCCTATGTTTAAGTATATATATTAATACGTTTACGTGATTATACCTAACACCCAGTATATTTTTGGTAATTTACTTCGTTTAGTTTAAACCAGGAATCATTCTTATGAACCATCGCTCATTGGTAATTAAAATTTATGGACATTGGTTGGTTTCACTGCTAGTTTTTCAATTATTTCAGAAGTTATATGTGTTTTCAGGTTTTATGTTGGCAAGTTGTAAATGTACTAATGTAATAGACAGCTGAAGATCAATATTAGTAGATGTTATGTTTTAGAGAAATCTGAAATAAATCTTACTCCTGCAGTCTAACTAATGGGAGCCATAAGCATTCATAGGCATCAGTATCATAATTTTTATAGTTATTCTTTTAACAAGAGTTGAACTGAAAGCTTTTTGATAATATGATCATAGGCTCTCAGGTTGAGAAGGCTCTTAAATTAATGCCTTTAAATGAATGCCAAAAGAACACATTTTTGACGTTTACCATTGCTCCTGGACTTCTGCATTGTCAAGGACAATGGGAGACTGTCACCTGTCTTGTACCATTTAGGACTGATTTAAAAACTTCCTTTTTAAACGGTCGTCACTACAGTTTTAATATTATCAAGCAGATCCTAGTAAAAATTGCATTTAACCCAAACTTCAAATAACTACAGACTTTATAGTGGTGAATGATCATTAAGATCACCTTAAAAATAAGGGACGAGTTATGCCTCGGAGCTTAAGCTGGTGATTTTTTTACGATCATATTTGGGGTGGCAGAAATGCACTTAATGGGTTCAACTCAAGATCGATCAAAATGGTTGTATAATATTATGTAGATTAGCTGTTGTAGTAGCTGTTGATGATGATGATCTATATATCCATAAAAATATAAATACAGTACCACAACAGGCTTTATGTTTAGGTAATACGGTTCTATCTCACTTAATCTTCAAAGCCTTTTCTATCCAAAAGAACCTGAGATTAGCCCCATCTGTTGAAACTAATAAGATCTAGATACGTTACGTTAGGTCGATTCTTATGTAATCACATTTTTTCTTAATAATACAGCGCACGTGTTCTCAAGTTACAAGAAAGACAGAATGTAGCAGAAATATTAATTGCGTAATTACAAGTATTTGGGCGTGTTACGGACTGCTCGAGTGGGGAACACTGTTATTAGAACAAAGATGTTTTATTCTTATTAATAAGATAGCTAATTAGAGATTATATTTATGACATTTACCTCATTACGTGGGAGCTTAATTTATTAATATCGCAATTATAATGACTACTCAATCTCGGAGTTGTCCAGGGGTCTTTGAAACCCTCTGGTGAATATATCAAGGGATTTTAAGAAGAGTGGATGTCACAATCCGACAGTGATACCTTATAGTATGTTTTCATATTGGCTTGCCAACTTCAAACTTTCATATTAATCGGCAGTCAACAGTTTTGTACGTGGGTTGGACGTTGGCAAGCCAATGTGGAAACGGATAATACTGCTATCGCCAACCTGGCGTACCAAACGTGGCGAATAACGTAGTAGTCGTTTATCTTTACGCAATACTTCAGATCATTGTTAATTATTTCGAAATGGCCATGATGGTGATTAGAGTTCAAAATAACGGACTTAAGATTCTGAGTTTTGACTTTCTATTCAAATCGTTGAAACTTTGCAATGAAAATAGCAGTTTTTATTCCAAATATACCAACATTTTTAAAATAAGCGTAATTTAAAAATAGCTAGTCATATCTAAATTTGAACTATATGGTGAGACGAGCACTAAAATTCTAATCAAAAAAATCTATTAAGATTTATGGTCTAAAAGAAATTATAATCTAGACTCTAGATAAAGCGAAACTTCGTATCTTTTTGAGTAAATTCATAAAATAAAGACGTTAAATTATTCTAACATGGAAATACGGGACACGGTTAGCCACACATGTCACTCTCACAGATTTTTCTTTGAAAACCAATCTGATAAAAAATGGGGACGGGCATTGGACACATCCGCGGTCTCTTTTCAGCTAATGATCGCGGCAATTACCTACAAATGACTAGCTTTAAATAGTTATTAGGGAATTGACGGCACCAATCGTTAACTTTTAGTACAACATTTAAGTACGGTCGCCAGCGAAAGTGGTTGACAATTTTTACCATGCCCCTGCGATATAAAGTTCAAAAGTGCGATGTTAATTTTACTGTGCACTGTACTTTAGGCGACAGCTGTTAAATCAGTTTCATTCGCTATTAGTGAAAATAAACGGTTATTGAACGAGTCCGTTAAGCGAACTTGTAATTAAAGTGAAATAAGAGGCAGTAGAGATGGGATACAATGGACCGTATTTATAAATCGATTGCAATCTTGAGAGCGAAATTAAGAAAATGTTCGAGATACTGTGTATTTACTAGATTAAATTTGAGATTACTATTGCACTTAGAATAAACACGAAATTGACAGTAGTCAGTAGATTATCGAAATTCAATCTCACAGGCCGATGGGTTAGTTTAAATGCAATCTACGACGCATACATCTATCAGATTTCTCATCCCATTCATCAGATGAATCGACAGACAGGTCTGTCAAAGCCACCGAAACCCCATTGTACCTACATAAGAAAGTACACACGGACACACTTTTAGTAATGTCAGTAGTTATCGCTCATACATATTAAAAAATGCTTTAAACCCTATGATATAATAATGTTTTACCTATATGTATGTTCTACTACTACATGTACAAACAGATGAGCGATAAGTAAACAGAATATCAAACATGGTTAAATATACGAATACATTTATCGATAACAATAAAAATGATAAACCACAAACAGCACTCCAGACAACGTTATCAGAATTTAAATCAATTAATAGTTGTCCAGAACGCTGTATTACGCTCGTAAAATGGTTTATCGATAATTTTGAAATTCCAATAATTGCCTGGTGGAGGTTTTAATTCGCGGACAAAGGGGAGGCTTCCAATTTTTTAGGGCCAATGACCCCACGTCCAATAAGCCTTACATCAGTTACATAATTTGGTGCCAATTCCTTTTAGAGCCCTGAAAGTGTTTCTGTGTTTCCGATCTTGGCCCGCTGTATTTCTTTGACAACTTATAATTTGTAATCTTATGTTCGATATTTCCTTTCCTTGTTCTTTTGTTTTGTAACGATTATGTCTCTAAATGTTTTCGGTTGGTTAATTGTTCTTAAAATAATTGTCTAGAATGTTTTTGTTTACTCGCTCTTAAGATACAATTGTACTATTTAATAAGTAAAGTTCAAAAGTATAAGGTGGATAATAATAGGTATTTTAAAATTGATTTACGAATTATTTATTAAGTATTGAAAATGAAATATCGTTGTATCTGATTCTTAAGAAGAACAATTTAAATTGAAAAGTAACCAATTGATTAATATCGAAATGAAATAAGTTGTTTATAGATACTTCGTTTCGTGCAGTTTTAAAATTACAGCTGCTTTCAATGATAATTTATAACGCGATTTGTACTTTCGATACAGAACATAATTTTTTGTCGGCCCAGCATTGGTATCAATGCATAGTAATATGTCCTTATGTTTGCTCGTCTTGCAATAAAAAAGTAAAATAAATAACTTTTTTTTCCAAAAACTTGCTATTTTTTTTACTTTGTAAGCAGACGAGTTAATGGGCCACCTGATCATAAGTGATTATCGTCGCTCATGGACCTCTGCAATGTTAGTAAAGTATAATATAGACTACCGACTAGCATCGTTTGCCGAATTCCCATGAACAGTGTGTAGTGGACAAACAAAGCACAGTAGCGTTTGTCACAGCCCCACAGATGCAAATACTGGCATCGACGCGGTTAACTTGGAACCGTTTTTTCGTAACCAAGCGCAATTTCCAACGGTTACCGCGCACTCACCCTCGGCGGCTGATTACGAAAGAGGTGCGCGATAAAATACGATTTCCACTCGGAATTTTCTAATTACAGTATTTTGGGAAAATCTCTCATTTCAGTATAATTTTAAGGCTACATACCGGTCCGAGATGGATTCCAAACGTTTTCGAAATTTTCCAAATTAAACTAAAGTATTAATGGAAACGTTGTTTTACATCTTTGTGTATTTCTGTAACATAGTATTGTTAAATAAATATACTTAATTTGGACTCGAATCGAATATTCTCAAAATTCAATTATTTGTATATCAGAAATGGAAGAATTCAACATTATTTTAAAATCTATGCTATCAAACTATGACCATAGAACGTTAATGTCCATAACATACACAACTTTAATTTAACCACTACGAAAGCCAAATTCATGATTTGAATATTATAAATCGATTCAAATATGAAGTTGCAAACCTATTGAGAATTTTAATAAACATAATACACACAAATTGATTATCACAAAACACATTCTCCTTATATGCTTCTAAAAATTGCAAACAATAAAGAACAAACAAAATATGAAAAAAGCGATCTGTACGATGCTAATCCTATTTGGGCGAAGGGTTCTCGTCGAACATGATATTTTAATGAGATTTTCGAATACGAAAATTCTTGCTGAAAGGATCCATACATACTACGTATACATAAACATCTACTGATAAGTCGAATTCCTGAACCAAGGGCATCAAATATGAATGGTATTTTGTAATAAAAAAAACTTCAATAAAATGTACAGCGCGACGGGTATTAGCGGCGCGAAATTCCTCGCCGCGTAAATAATAACATAAAGATTTTCCAATACATGTCCCAATAGGATGTCCCCGTCGGCGGCTCGATCCCGCCCCTTCTGTATATTAGATAACAACCAAACGTGTACACGCTTACGTCCCAAACGATAAAAACAATGAAATATTTCGAATTGATTGAATATTTTTACAAGATGTCCAATAAGAAGATTCCTCAGTAAATTAGATCTCCAATCACTTTGAAATTCAATTCTGCACTCGGAAACATTTCAAATAATTGATTTGAAACCAAATTGAATTTGAGGTGAGGGTTTATTTTCGCTGATTACGAGGAATATCTTTAAACAAGAAAAATGTACGTTGTTAACGAAGAGGAATATTTAAAATGAATTTGGTTCTGCGTACGGAAATCATAATAAGGGGATTGTAGCAATAAGGGGTACTGTAATTTAGTCCGCTGCGTTCGGGAACAAATACAGTGTCAACAGATAATAAAACGAGGTGGCCGATACCCGCCACGGACCCAATATCGTTGAGCCGCTACGTATACGAACCTATATGAAGGGGCTCGTGTAAGGACTATGTCGTGCTCATACACACGAGAAAGAAACGTCATATAGGCTTCGTCAAACTTTCCTATATTCGGGGCAATGGCATCAGTAAACAAGCTTTATTTGGATTTTGGATGCGGTATGAAGTTCCGCTAAACCAAATTCCGTGTTCGGTAATACTCAATATATTTAGTTGGAATTCATTCTATCATCGATCTACGGAATACTGCGGGAACCACTTGAACCCTTTCCGACATTCCGCGAATACCAATAGCAACCGATTTAATTTAATTATCAACTAAATAAATGTTATTGTTATGTTTTACGATATCAGTTCAATGATGAATTTAATTACAAAGAAGTTTGAGAATGTAGGTTATGTTACTTTTATCATAACATAGTTAGGTATGAAAAGTTTATCGAGAGCGAACAATTACTATGTAGAGAGTTACGAGTTGCAAATATTGTGGTTTCATAAAACGAGTACAAAGTTTGGGCACTGGCTTTGTAACTAATCACTCTAATGTAACGTTTACAGTACCTAGTTTTAAAGATAAATTGAAAAAGTTTAATTGAAGTTATTAAGTGATATGTTTTATGAAATTTACTTCGTAGAACATCTTGTGACGCAGATGAAGTTGAGTGAGTCAGCTACTTTTAATACTATTACCAATTTTGTTTTATAAGTATGTATCAATAGCCTATTTAATGGTGACTAGCTACCGTCACTTGTGAACCTCTGCGATCAAATCAAAATTATAGTCCTCCATCTATTAACTGCTTGCACTCTTTATAAACCTCGGTATGGAAATACCATTAATAGCCATTCCCAACTTGCTACTACTTTCTGAACTACTTTAATATATCAATAATCTGTCTCTGGATTAATTCATAATAGACATTAAATAAAAGTGAAAACCCTATATCATCTGTCTCTACTAGTAAGACAGTTAGGAGGATGTTGTGTGGATGTAGAGGGAATCTGACTAAGCCAAAATAAAGGTATAGACCTGCCCTTTAAAATGAGCATAAACTCGATGAGTCTACTTTCGGCGACACGACTTTTCGTTGTCAAGATGATTTGCGGGAGGTTTCCATTATTTGGTGGGGGTAGGGAAGTTCTTACCCTCCAAGTAGATCTAGATAGTTAAAAAGTAGGTCATATCAAAAATGAGTATTCACATTCGCATTCTCCTATATCCAAAAATCGACATTCGCAACATCCGTAGTCTCTACCAAACCTTAAAAGTTCTAGAAAATACTCTCAACTCATTTTTTTCTATAAGAATATTATTACAAATGTAAGATGATATTTTATGATGTTTTGGATTGGATACAGCTGTCGGCTTGTTTTCGTGGTTCGCAATCAGATTTACAATATAATAATTATGTTCAATATTACGTTTCAGATTACCATGCCGAAATTTGCCTTTGTCTTGTACATCTACATGTTATATTGTTTCATCGCAGTTAATTTAAGTATTTTGACGTGGCCAAATTAATTGGTTCTTTACTCACCACCTTCGGAATATAAATGTTAGCTTAAAGATAATAAAAATAACTTTCCAAGTTTTGTCGAACACCAGTTTATAATTTATGAAAAAAATAAATGTTTATACGATTAGGTTATGAAAAATGTTTCGTAATTTAACTATCAATTTTCAGTTTAAAAATTTAACACACCAAATCTGGTGTAAATATAGCGTCATACCCCGCTAACTTACCACAAAATCCCAGCTGTCTGCATATGAAATTGATAGATTGTTTATAGCAAACAGACACCAGCCAGGAAGGATTGGAATTGTTAAACCCCTTCGCTATTTTATAGCCACGCGGGTAAAAATTGATAATAAAAGATGACACCGTTTAAAGAATAATGGATTCTTGTGGCACTCTTACAAATTTTATTGAGAAAAAAATTGCTTAAATGTTCTTAAATTTTGCTTTTCTTCTGTACTTAGAGATAACTCGTCATTTTAAGTAAAGGTAGGTATTTACCTGTCAGTTATTATTATCATCACAGAGTATGTATTAAAACCATGCATTAAGGCCATATGTACTTTATCTTTAATCTTCATTCTAGTCCCCAAGTTGCAGTATCTTCCCTCTTCTGAGGAGACCTGAGCCCAACAGTGGGCAGTAATGGGTTGGTACAGTACTTTATTTTTAATACTGTATAGTATTGTAAACTGAAAGCTAATTTTACAATTGACCATACTGAAACACGTGTTTACATAGTTCTGAATTGTTTCATATGTATCTTTTTATCTTATATTCTTGTAAGGCCGGAGACGTTAAAACGACGAAAATCGGATAACTGCAATCCTGCTTAGTTTTAATTTAATTTTCATTAAAATAGTTACTGTCACTACGCCATGTTTATGAAGTTAAATTTTAGGAGTGGAGTTGAATTTGTTCTGAACCTGGATCACATCACGGATCAAGTGGTGGTCCAATATTTGAGGTGCACTTCCATGACCGATGAGTTTCGAGTAAATCTATTTTGGGCAGCTTTACAATTTTTAGTTTATTGCATTTCATTATATTTGGATTTAATTTATCTAGAATTTCTATTACAAAGTGACGTTTTTTTGTTTTTTTCAAATTCAAAAACTACCTTAGAGACTTTTAAATGATTTATTCAGATGAATTTGTTTTATTGTAAGACTAAATATCCTTTAATGTATTCTACGATGTTCAAAAAAATTACAGACATTAGGTACTGAGATTATGTTCTAAACAATTGATATCGAAAACAATAAGATAAAACTTGATTGATTGAGTTTAACAATTTTTTGATTGTTATCAATTCCTCAACCTAAATCGCTTCAACATGTTTTTGACAAACAATAGAAAATTCTTCAGACAGTTACAAAAGGGTTTTGATACTTAATTAAACCTGAATTTAGAAGAAGCGCTGGTAACGACCGAAGTTTTTGGCCACAATGAATGTAATTAATGAAATACTTTTGACTTTCTTCTAGTCCCCAAGTTGCAGTAGATGCTGTAGTTCCATTGTTATTTAAAATCACTTTTTATTATTATTTCACAGATAAAACTGATAATAGATTAAAGTTTTATCACCTTCCAATCATTTTTGACAGGTACATCCATCTGCACTTGTACTCAACTTAAAATTTTCGTGACCTGCTGCATGTTTACTTCTTATTATAACTGGTTTTTTGTTAAACCTACTATGACTACGTAGGTACGTATTTACTCAAACAACAGTATAGGTATAAATCAGTTTTACACTAACGACGTAAGTGAATTTGAATCTCATACAAGATCGAACACAAATGTTTGTAAGTCAGCCGCGGATTTTCGTGGCGTGATTTATTTAATCCAAGTTCTTCACTTCGTTTATTAAGCAGAGTCAAGATTAATACTGAGAGCTTAACGTAAGACGTGAACTCGCCGCCCTCGAGCCAGGCCCCGCCGCCGTCGCCGCGCACCCGCGTGACGACGACAGATAAGCTAATTACTTATTGTGATTTACCAACCGGTTCCTCTGCGAAATTTTTCATCAAATTTTAGGGAGGAATCCTGAATAATAAGCAGACGCCGTCCACCACAATGATGGCAATTAACCGGACAATTTAACTTTTTTAATTGCGCTTCGAGAATTGCGGAATGCAAAAGGTTGAACGCGCCCTTCGTAATTTGTCCCCGAATCATTCTGCGATTCATTGTATTTTGGCAAAATGAAAACTATTCAAAAAGGACTTCTTTCCAGAGTAAATTTGAAATTTATACAAATGTTAAAATATGAACTTCCCTTTTGAGTTCTCGGCTTCATAATCTAAGTTTTTTTTCGTGGTAGCGTGCTGAACTTGTATACAAAGTTTCCGAACTTAAATCCTCAGCAAAGAAACTCGAAACTCTCAACAAAGTTAAACAAAAGCAAGAAACCTCGTTCAGTCATATTATCGTGCACTGAGAGCCAAAAGCCACAGTATTTATTTAGGAATGTTGAATGCCTGCATGGAGATAAGTTAGCGACTCGAGAAACAGCATATTATTACATGAAAGCGATTTCGGGTTCTCGTTATAATCGGAATTTCGAAATGAGCATAGACAATGTAAACACGACAATAGGAGCAACAGTAGGGGCTTGCTAAAACTCGTATCGGCGGCGTGCCACTCGTGAGATAACAGAACGCGCCGTCTTTGTCGAATGATGTCAAATTATTAAGCAAAGGAATGTCGTAAATGGGGTTTGCGTCAGCGATATCAAGGGTTAAGGGCGACTCGCTCTTAATATGAGGTTTGATATGATTAGGTTTATCGAATTCCGGACTCGGAAGGGGACCTAATTACGTTTCACGATATCATTGAAAATACGCAAAATATTATAGTAGGAATATCTTTTGGAAAAGTAATTTGAAAGTAGGTAACATAGGCTTAATGCACATAATATTAAATGGAATGTCAGTAATTTTTCGTTCATATTTGAAGCGGGATTAAATTGTTGAAAACTTTGTCCGGCAGTCGTCGAGCGGGAAAGGCTACAATCGATTGACAGTCGGATGACTCTGACGTTATGAAATCTCGCCAATATTAAATTTTGAACGGTTCCAAATTGAAATGGTATGATATCGTACGAGAATAAAACAACCGCAAAGTAAACACTATTCAGTTTTATTACATAGAAGAGTTCGGTTGAAAATCCCCGGGCGGCAATCCCGTAAATCTCTATTTGTCGCAACTAAAACAGGTCACGGCGGAAGGCTATTACGATCCCTAAATGCTGCCGAACTCCCTGTAGAACGGTCTAATCCACTCCGAACGGGCTGGTGTCAAACGCAGGCCAGAGTTGTTTGTATTGTTTATTGTCGCGCCGCTCGTTCTCACGGCAAAGACGCCGCCATCGCGCCACTGCCGTCGTCCTCAGAGACCATGTTTCAATTGATGGAGTCGAACGCTCCCCGGGTGAACTATTATATTCCTGCTCTCGAACAATACTTATACCTACTTAATGTCTCGCTTCGAGATGTCTAAAACAATTATACTTGCCTCATTATTCGTGTTTAAGTTGAACCCTCGTACAACAGAGAGTGAAATTGCACGTGAAAAATGTTCCTGAAATAATAGCGTTCGTTAAGGAGTTTCCTCTCCAATTTGTCGTCATGTTTTTTGTGGGGTCAATCTCGCAACACTTTATAAAGTGCTTAGTCAGTTGGATAGTTTTTATGTGTGAGTTCGGTGTTCGGGTGCGACGAACAAAGCACCGAGGAGCCAACAGAATGGAACAAAACACTTGAAACAATATCGCGACAGAGCGGCAATCATTCCTGTTTTATCTCAGTTTGCGCACGCTGCGCCGCGGAAACTGCTCTAATAAAAAACTACCATGTGGTGTACGTACCCACTCTAGCGAGGCCCACTGCAGCACTGTTACTGCACCTGTTTTTATATGACTCTCCTAAACCGTTATTCATTGGATTAGATTTATGATATTTAATGTTTTAAAATATGTTTTTGTTCCAGATTTATTGAACGGAATCCTGGGATTTACACAAAAATACAGCACAAGCCTATAATCCACATTACAAAGACAATAATGTTACGAAATAATATGAGTAACCAGTAACAAGAAAGCACAACTATATCTTCGATAAAGTACGAGAAATGTGAAGTTGTAGGTACTAAAGATTTTGTATTGTGTTCTGCGACGTCATGTCAGGTGATACACCGAGACGCTCTAGAGCCGTTTCCATGGAAACCGGCGGACTACCTCTAGTGTCAACATTCGCTTTACTCACTATTGTCGCAGGTAAGAAACACTACGACTTTAAAGTTTAGTTCCTTCAAGTTAAGTTGAAGCTTTTCTGTGATCTTGTTCAGTTCTCTGTTTCAGTTTTATTTCTTTAAGCATATTTGTACTTAGTTTTAGTATTACGTAAAAATATCGTCACTTGCGAAAGAAGTTAATGTCGTAACTGCTATTTTTGTCGAAGAATTACAAACTTGTTGGATCAATACAATAAACAAGATAATAATATTCTATTAACGACTAATATCTTTAATCACTTTCTGATAATTCTAGGTTTTTAGTTAACAGATGTCCTGTGTTAAACTTTTACATTTTAGCAAGTTCCGAGTTCTGACCACTAAAAGATAGTAATATCATGTTCATACACCAAAACTTACTAATATCTCCATTTAACAACAAAAGCCATTAAAATACTTAAAAAAATGTAGTCTTCAAGAAGTTATTTCATCAAAGAATCACAGTTGTAATAAAATCTCCAACGAACACCGAACCCAATTCCGTAAGATCACGATTTCACAGTAAAGGCTTAGTAAATTAAAAGCTGCGGTAAGTTATCAAACTGAACGGCAAGTAGTAATAAGCCTTGGACGTTAATGGGGAGCTTGATGAAAAGCTTAATATCCGACATCCCGTGGCTCTTTGAAAGCATTAATTTTCTCTTCCTGCCCCTGTACAAACTAATGCGGACACATTAAAATGTTTTGAATATCGCTGACCAATCCTAAATATGTTTTCGTTGAATGAATGCGTTTGGGGCTCTCTGCAAATTAATTTTGATCCTAAAACTGGACTTTACCGCTTCATATCGTTTAATGTCTGTTTTGTTTTTCTTCTACTTGACTGTCAACCTGTTTAATTTGAAATTGTTTTTAATGTATTTTTCTATTAATTATGTGGACTGATAAAGTAAAATCATATTTGCTCAGTCGAAATCATTGTTAGATTACTTTTGTAGTTCCTTATCTATCTACCTATAATAGAATTTTAACTGACATCAAAATTCAGTCGAGTGTTGCTATCATCTTTTCATGACGAGTCTGAAATCA
Source organism: Trilocha varians (assembly GCA_030269945.2). Lineage (NCBI taxonomy): Eukaryota > Metazoa > Arthropoda > Insecta > Lepidoptera > Bombycidae > Trilocha > Trilocha varians. Next base: position 6,687,887 of record AP028259.1, read on the forward strand.
CACAATGCTATCATAATATACATTTCGTAGATTTCCTCACTAGACTTTGGCAGACAAAATCTGAAGATACTGTTGTATTATGGTACCTACAAATATTTTTGCTGAAAAATACAACACATTTCAAAACTATTGTTTTATTTTGAACTTAAATGTATTATTTAAAATAGCTCACTAACAGGAATGCCTTTTGGGGACGGAGTGACGGGAAAGAATGCCGATGGCGTAACGCGTCGCCCTGTCCCTCATAACCCCGTGCTGGGTTCTGGCCTCAGCCGGGGTTCGGACGCTGAGTGTGAGCGGTTGGAGGTTTTAGTGAGGTTCAACTCCCACATACCCCGCCCGCGGGGCGGGCGGGGATCCGGTGATTTCCTCCAACTAAAAAAAAAAAAAAAAAAAAACAGGAATGCCTTTAGAAATGAATAAATAACGCCTATACAGAGTAGAATTCAAGAATTGTTTCCCTTTCAGGAATTCGAATGTTTTCCATACATTCGTGGAAGGAATTCACTCAATTTGTTTTACTGACAGACCTTAATGTTTGCGTCAGTCAAGTTGCATTTCCAACGATTCGATTTTGTTTTTCTTTCAGTTTGCGCTCTGTAAAATTTCAAATAGCTGCAGTAAAAAAATCACAAGTTTAAGAATTTGGTTTCGACTTTATTAGGTTTATTAGAGCCCGGTATATTGTGATAATCGTTTTGCTTTATTTTAGCATCAAAATAGTAATATATTAATAAAAGCCGTTAGCTAAGTGTCAACGACAGAGTCTGGGGATGGTGAAAATGAGGGTGTGGTATTTCTTAACGTCCCAAGGCGAAAACTAATTAGTTAGAAAATTATTCATCTTTTATCCGCAGTACCTTTGAATTAGCTATTAAATATACACTTTTAAGGAAAACCCATAAAATAATAATTAGAAAGTGTCAAGATACGAAATTCACACTACCATCGTTCGGTTATGTTCTGCTTGTAATGTTCGTAATTTTTTCTTCACATGTTAGTTTTATTTTATAATTATGCAAATGTTAAATGCATTCGTTTTAAACACACGACATGTTCGTATCATTGCCTGTGAACCAACTTGCAGTTTAGGCTAACATCGGCCCAGATTCCCTCGCGTACTAAGCGCAAGAACCCCACCGGATTCCGGGTTTAATTGAAAACGTTATACGTCCTTCTTTTAATTGTTTCAAGGCACATCCTGGCTGCGTGCCGCGTGAATTGTTTAATTACGGATTCTTTCACCTTGGAGTCAGATAAATAATTTTAGTCGGGACTTTCTGTGGATTTTAAAGTGTTTCAATTAAATGGATTAATTGTTTTTCAGTTCAGTTATTTAAGTACTTGGAAAGAACATTATTTTACGTATTTCTTGTGATTGTGAATTGAAAAACTTTTAGTAATAACGTTCTGTTCTCTTACTTACTTGTACACAGTACACACAATCTGATTACCTTAATTAACCTTCATTAATGTAGCCGAACCATTCTTAATGATGTACAGAAAACGCCAGAGCCTGCGTGATATTTTCCACAACTCAACTATTGCTATTCATAAATCAGAACAATAAATACCAATATTTCATCAAAATATCCATAAATCCAGTATTGCGTTACAGCTAATCATCAGATTAATCGAATGGAAATTAGTGGTACGATCTGAATTAGACGCCGTTCCGTCAGAATGTAATTATAGACCTCGATGACTGTGAAATACTGCGTAATTTAATCCTATAATCTCGCGCATACAATGACATTCATTATAAGCGTAAATGTAATTTACTCTTAGTGCGAAGCCATTTAGAAACGTGAACGTAGTGCTGGAGACTTAATCAAATATTTTGGATAATTAAGTATAGCATACTGGTGTGAGTATCGAGTAATTAAAATTCATGGCCAAAAATATCAGTATTTGATGAATTCTATAGTATTTGTACATTGTAAATGAACCTGGGATAAAGATTTTACCTATAGGAAAACCTTACCTACCTTCCTTTTAGGAAGAAGAAAAATATTTGGCAAGAGTTTCCAGATTGCACCAAAAAATTTAACCACTAATAAAAAGGTACTGTTCACCCATTGTCTACGTCGTATTATTAATTTCAGAGATATGGAAAACGTGTATGCTTAGTTTTGTTTCATACTAAAGTTGCCTTTACCATTTGTATCAAGATGAACGGGGTCGTCGTCTGAACTCAGACTACAGCTCTCCAGTTATTAATATCCTTTTGACTCAGACGTAAGCGGCTTTTAAATACACGAAACTAAATGATTTGTAAAAATGACTTGACAATGGATTGTTCGAATACATTATGAATGCAGATAATTCTTATTTGCAAAGAACCTTGTCCAATTTATGCATTGTACGAGTAATTGATTCCAATACCTAGCCTTAATAATTTGTTCCTAATTAAATAGGTTGTAATTTCTGTATGAGAAAAGGCGACTAATCATTAGATGCCTATCGCCTGTGACTACCATTTTAGAACCTTTCAACCTCATCAACAACCCTTTAAACACAAAAGAAACAATTCTTGTTGTGTCGATTACTTTGCTTCTTTTAAGGATTCTCAAATTTAAATCTCCTTGACGTAAATTATTGGCATTATTCCACTTTAATGGTTTCGAAACGTCGTAAAATAAAACGAATATTTTTCTAAAGCTTATTTTATTCAAATTTTTCGATATTCGATTAAAATTATTGTTCAGAAAGTGACAGTTAATGAACGTGGCGTATCAGAGAGCTATTAATTTTCGTTTGACGCAGACGGGCGGCGCATGAAACGGTGACACGGGGACCTTGCAGCTTTGTTTATTTTCACTGTTTATCCTTCACTTAAACTGATACATAGTATCATCTATGTATTACTGACTAGACTGAAATTGATGTGAAATAAAACTAGATAGCTTATATTGTTGCAACACAGTGATTGGTCCTAAAGAGAACTGATAGTTTACTAAAGTAGGTATGCCGGAAAATAATTGACTGTTTTTTCTGTTTAACTGCTTCAAATACAATAAAAAATAGTTGCATAAATTAAAGAATATTATTATCATCTTTCTTTGGTTCGCGCTTTTAAAAACAATTTGAAATATAACAAACACTTTCAAACATTAACATCTACTCACTCCATATTAATACTCACATCACTTTCAATAGCTTCCTATGCAGGATATTGAGACCCACTAGATTTAATATCATTTATCAATTTTAAAATACTAATTTTCAAATTACGAAATAGGACCTAATTATTGCTACTGCATGATTGTCGAACTTAAAGTATCTACTTTTGAATGTTCACAAACTAATATTCCATAAATATACATGCACACCCCTAAAGACATCAAAAGATCATCACATCTTCCAAACCAATGTTTCGCCGCAGTAGAACTCATATCAAAGTAAATTTCGACCAATATCACAAATAAGTTTTCCAACTTTCTGCGGGTTCTTAACTTGGATTTATTTTCTTCGTTCACAAAAAGATTTTCGATTTTGTTTTCCGAAGCTGTTTTATTTGGAATTTTTAATATGATGAATATGAATTTAAGAATAATAAAATATATTGCACATTTTATTTTCAGTTTCTCTTCTCTATTCTTCTTTCACTGTCTATTGATTGGCACATGTTATCTCACTCGTATAGAATATTGTGCGTCAAAATCTAAATTCCACTAACAAAGTTATTAATACGCGAATTCGTGTTATTTAAATTATTTGTTGATGATAATGAAAACAGTTGGTAAACCGCAGAACCGGCTCGGTTGCCGCAATGAGCTTAATTTAAGGCATTAATTACACCGAAGGCTTTTGTTTTATTACGTTATGAATTTTAATGCGTTAATTTTTCTATGAATATTGTTAAATTTGTTGCAAAGTCAAGTTTATTATCAAACAGAGAATTTTGATTAGATGGTTTAAGTATGGTTTCGTTATTGTTCTCGCGGGTGTCCGTAAAAGCCTTCAGCATTACAGTTAAGATTTGAAGAAATATTTAACTCCGTGTCCGCTCATTATACTTCGAGATCATACTCGTGAACGCGTGAATTTGTAATTTTAAGTTCTTGAGAGAATCACAAAGAGTTGAAATCATTTCAAATTAGCATCATTGTTAACAATCATAAAATGTCCTTCTTCAAACGAGGCTTGAGGAGGGTCCTTAAAGTTAGGTAGTAGGTAGCGACCCCTCAATGTCCCCTGACATTGCAGAGGTTCATGAGCGACGGTAACCACTTACGATCAGGTGGCCCGTTGGCTCGTCTGCCTACATGGCAATAAAAAAAAAATAATACCAGGTACTACAGGTACGAAACACAATTAGTATCGCAGTATTCAAATCGCTTTGAACAATAAGTTGCAATGCGATGCGATTCGACAATGTTATCTATTGTAGTGTAAAACGAATAGAGTACATAATATATTTAATTAAATGAATAGAGATATATAAATCCTTATTGTTCTTTCTTCTTTATTGTTAACTAAGTTGCGTATGGAACTAATTATACAGTAGTGATATGATTAATATCTGTGTTGACTACTTCTGAATCGTATCATGCCTTTATTGATTACGTAAATGATGGCGAGTAATGTACTGTACTATTGCTTACTGATGTCTCAAGTCATATCAGTAGAAGTATCATGCATAGTCTACAACACTTGCTTGGAGATTTCTTCTTATCGAAGGGCAGGCGAGCATATTATTTTTTTAAATTCAGAACATTTTACTTGTTTGATACCTAAATATTATTATATACATGCTTTTGTGATTGTACTAAAGGATACGTTTCCCACAAAATACTTCACCGTCTTAATGTCAACCGACTCTCTTGACTCTTCCATTGAAACACAGGCTGGTGGCGCCATTGTAATGGAATAATTTCTTGTGTATAACAAAGCCAGCAATGTTGATTGCGTAATTACTGGTGAACTAAAGACCAGCGCGGTTAGGAAGCATTGTTTAATTCCATTTGAAAGACACGCCACCAAAATAAACACTAGAAGTACTAGAAATGTTAACAACAAATAGAGAGCCTGAGTTCACGGATAAGCTTCGAATACTTTGGTAGTGGACTAACTTGAGTGAGTGCCAGGATTAGTGTCAACGTTATGGTGAGACTGACTTTCGAAATCATTGACAAATCGATTTCATATGTGTAGGTATTCAAAAATAAGTTTTAAATTTAACATAAAACACGCGTTAAATTAATTAAAATAGCGGTCAACGCCTGTATTCATCCTTAACGTGGTCAGAAAAAACCGGCAAAATTCATTTCATCTCCGCATTAACTGAATTGAACGAAAATGTTCGGTGTTCTGAAACCTCGCGCGATGCCATTAATCGTTTTGATGTCACGGTATGGGACATTTAGTGTGACCCTTTTTATGCGACAGTCTACCCGATTCACGTCCCTAATCGGCGAAGGACGAAACTTGTACGCCCGAAATAGATTTCACATTGCTTAAGAACATTCCAAGATCATAATATTTCATTTTATTGATTTTGGAATGTTTTGACTAAAATTATAATAATGTAAGACCATGATCTTATGAAAATAAAATACATTATCTTTTCTTTTAATGTAGCACTGCAGTAATTTCGTTTTAGAAGGTCGTTGTATTTACACCCTACAGCAAAAATGAAACAAGATTTGTTTTTTAAATATGAATGAAAATAATTATAACTGTTTTGTCGAAGTTTTTGTACGAATTAATTTACTAATCTCATTAACTTCTACATTTAAGTGGATTCGTAGAACTGACGCAATCCCAATCTATCTACCTATCGGATCTTGATATTCTGGGAATATCTGATCAGATTATTAAGTCGGTGAATACTGAGAATTGATGTTAATACTAAAAATCGAGTATCGTGTAATGTTTCATGACAATGACCTACGGAATACTGTTTGTAAGATTTACCTACGAGTGATAGATATTCGTAAGGTAGTTATATTTTTAAAAATATAAGTCTTTCTGGTTAGGTTACTTAGTCACTAGTAGTTTAACACGTAATCAATCTAAATTGGGTAATGCTAGAGAATATTCGCCTTTCCTTTTGCGTTGGTTACTTTATTTCTGTTTACAGTAGTATTTCTGAAATACTGGAAAATATTCTAACATGGTTTTGCGCAATTTTTATTATTATTATTTATTTATTTATCAATAATCTTAGGATCACAATACACAATATACAATTAAAACATTAAAATAAAGATAATTAATTCAAGAAACATTTCATCATATAAAAAATAATATGAATTATTAAAATATGCTATAAAAATTTGATAATTAAATACAAAACTGACTATAATCATTATATTAAAGTAACAAATAAAATAACATTACATAATCTGAATAAAGTTGATGTTAGGTAGACTGCAATTAAATTCACAACTCAATCATAATATAAATAACTACTAGTAATAAAATGGTGGTGGTAAATCTTAACTAACATAATATTTTATTATCTGTCCGTAAATGAAGCAATAAGCAGTGATTAAGGTACAGACAATCAAACCGTTCTGCAAAAAATTGTGTTTCTTTTGGTTAGGAGTCCATGAAATGAGATTACTGCAGTTTTTGGTTTGTAATTTAAATTCAAAAGTTTGAAATATAAAGCAAAGCAACGGTTCCATGTCATTGCAGGTCCGCGGGTCACTGTTATTCACTGTTGTTGTTAGGGATAGGAGGAATCCCTGTTGGCCCTCAGGCCTTTACAGCTTCGCCAGGATGGAGGTGCGAGCTCAGAAGGGGCTCTGCTGAGAAAGGGTAGAAAAGGACTGCTAAAAGTCGCCGCAAGGCAACTTGTTAGCACATAATGAATCTACCACTGGATTCGGAACGCGACCCAACTGAGAAGAACCAGCAAGAAACTCAGTGGGCGTGCAAATAATGAAAAGCAGTACACCAGAAAATAATTTATTAAATAACAAACTAAGACGAACTTGCAGGAAACAGGTGATGATGATGACGCTTCATGGGGCACGTAGAACTCTTCGTCGAGCTCGACGACGACGGGCGAGGAATCCGGGGCGCCGTCTCGGTCTGTCAGCGTTAGGGCTGTCAGCGAGCAGCGTCGTTAGGGCGTCGGGAGGGTCCGTGAGAACGTGTCGCGGGCGTCGGCGTTTCGCGATACGGGCGTGGGCAGGGTCGGGCGCGTAGTTCGCGGCGGCTACGATGAGAGGATTACTGTGATCCTCCGCGGTCTTGAAGTATCGCTCGGAAGCTTGCTTCAAGAACTTTGAGACGGGGACGAGGTCGAAATCATCATGAAGGTCGACGTTCCGCATATACCACGGAGCACCGACGGCCTTTCGCAGAAACCGATTCTGCAGGACCTGGAAGGAATTTAGGTGGGAACGCGCCGCATGAGCGAACGCTGGACTTGCATAAGTCATGATGGGTCTGACGCAAGTTTTGTAAAGAGTCAACTTATTACGAAGTGACAATTTACTACGCTTGCAGATCATGGGGTTGAGTCTACCGAGGATGAAGGCGGCGCGATCACGCACGGCTTTGATGTGCTGACGGAAGGTCATGGCACGATCGAAAATGACACCTAGGTATTTAACCTGACGGGCCCAGGGAATGGGGCGACCGTAGAGAGTGACTGGGGGAGTTTCATTCCTCCGGAGAGTACGTCTGCGGGACTCCGCAGTCGGGAGACGCCTCGCGGATCTTTCGAAGAGCACGGCTGTACTCTTCGCAGGGTTCACTTCGATGCGCCACTTCCGAAACCAATGACCTAATGCTGTGGCGGCTGCCTGAAGTTGTTTGACGATGAATGCCCTGTTTCTATCAGAATAGAAAACGGCAGTATCATCGGCGAAGAGAGCCAGTGAGGTGGGGTAAGTACGAGGAATATCACTCGTAAACAAACTGAAAAGTAGGGGGGCGAGGACGGAGCCCTCACTGTTATTCACTTACTACTGGTGGTTCGTTTTATAGATACACACACATTTACCTACGTAAGCACTTGTCTATTCCAAACTTTTTTCAAATAATTGAGATCTAGTTGTTTTTTGTCTTTCTTCTTTCGTAAAAAATCTGATCGGTCACAGTTTTCGCGCCAATACTCGAATTCTTGTTTGTGCAAGCCTGACCCAATTTAAACCAATTTGAAATGCCGATTCGACCTGTATTTCTTCTGATTGTATTTGGCTACCGTTGCAAATAAAGCTGATTCGGCCGTACTACTGTATTGTTTGCTGGGAGGGCCTTGTCTGTATTCAATTAATTATTCCGGTGAGCAAAAAATGCAAGTGTCTCGTTCATTTGTACTAATGAATGGTTTGATCGGATTTATATCACGGTTAAGTGTTACGGTTAAGGTCAGAATCGGTTCAAAAATATGTTATCTAATTTGATTACTGTGATACATTAACATTCAATTGTAAGTATTTATTTTAGTAATTGTAAGTATTTAATTTAATTGATTTTTGTGGGCACCGTTTTTAGAAAGAAAGAAAGAAAGAAAATACATTTATTTTTAGACAGTGGTGTTGTGAAAAATTGCACATAAATCTTTTTCACATTTAGATTTAGAGGTACAAGCCGGCCGGTTTTGAACCCGCGACCTCCCGTTCGGAAGGAAGCGCTTCGGTCATATAATTTACATTATTTAATTTCAAAACATCAATTTTCAAATCTATAGCGTTTTGGCGTATAATTAACACAGATATTACCTACAGTTAAAATGTGGCTTTTAGAAGAGGACTTGGATCTCTTGGGATTTAATTTAATAGGGTTATTATTTAAGTCGACGAACATAATACTCTTTGTTAAGAGATCACGGTTTAAAAAAGGAACAAAAGATAATATTATCACAATATGACGACTTTATTTTACCTATTATATAGCAGTCCTTTTGTATTGTACGAGTAGTATTATACCCACGCTCTGTTCTTAATAGCGGCTTTCTTATATTTCATGAGTCTAAATTCTAATTATAGCAAGACAATACATTTTATAGTTGGGGAAACGTTTTGAGAGTTTTCATTTAAAAGTAGTGGCTTTTGGGTTTTCTGATGTATATCAGGCAGTAGTACCTATTTTTTTATAGTCTTAATGTGTTAGTAGGTTTATGAGCTAATTTTACATGTGATGATTATTTCACCCACATACTTCTATAATAAAAGGACACTAAAGCTATGCTACATTGTCCAGAAAATTACAAGTGTAAACAAATTAATGTTTTATATAAAACTAGATGACCCGCGCAACTTCGTCTGCGTTACAAAGGGGTTCAAAAATTGTAGCCTATATAGGCACGCGCCGCCCGGCGCAAACAACTACGACCCTGCATTTTAAATTTGTAATATCTTCGGTAATATTCACTTAAATTACATGCTGTAAAAAGCATATTGATCTATAATAAATGCACAATTTATTTAAGGTACTTAATTGGATAAGGATTAATGCTGTATTGTTTAAAATCACTTCGTAAATAACCATTTTTTAGTAAAGAATAAAAATGGTTATGCTGGGTTATCCCTAAGAGATAGACATATACCATCGCGGACTTTTTTGTTGAACTTTTTAAGGTGAACAATACTGTAGTACATTATTTTGGTCTATCTCGTAGGGTTCAGCCAGCGTTTGCAATATAAGCGCAAAAAACGTGCTTATTTACGACATCACATAAGAAACCTTTAAATTTATCAGTGTTTCTCTACTATATTATGCATTTATTATACATACAAACCTTCCTTAAAAATCACTCTATCTATTAAAAAAACCGCATCAAAATCCGTTGCGTAGTTTTAAAGATCTAAGCATACATACAGACATACAGCGAAAGCGACTTTGTTTTATACTATGTATTGATATCTATAATAAAAGGACACTAAAGCTATGCTACATTGTCCAGAAAATTACAAGTGTAAACAAATTAATGTTTTATATAAAATTACAAATTCACAAAGGGAAAACGTGTCAAACTCCTATCTTATTGTATGTCTCTCTGCCATCTTATACTTTAAACGTCAACCGTCAAAGAGGCTCGACTGCGTGCAGGTTGTAGTGTTACAGTCTCCCCCTCTGACCGAGACCTAGCGCCCCCGCGTCTGGGTCAGCTAAGTTTGCTTAAGTCTACCGTGTTTGCGTTTCTCATTCACCGGCGGAAGTGCTACGTCGCCAATGAATGAAGTCGGCTGAGAGATGTTATATCCACCTAATACTTGTCCATCTCGGGGCCGTTCGAGCACGTACGTGGTACCGCTCACCGCTTCCTTCACACGGTAAGGGCCATCCCTGCGAGGTATGAGCTTCGCAGTCTGTCCACGTGTGGTGTCGTTGGTACCTTGCGTCTTGAGAAGTACGAGGTCTCCAGGCGAATAGTCGGGCGCGGGGCTGCAGCCCTCGTCGCCGAAGCGCTTTCTCCTGCTCTGCAGCTTCTCGTGCACGTTCCTGACCAGAATTCCGTCAGACAGAACCTCTTTATTGGACCAACCCCTCCCCCTGAACGGATCGTAGGCTGACTTCATGTCCTCAAAGATTTTCCGTAGATCAGCGTCCTTAAGCTGGTTCTCGCGAACGTCCTGCGGATTACTCGATGGTTCGTCGACTTCGGTGTAGTCCAATTCGCACTCGTCTCCTTCGGCGCACGGCCGGCGAGATAGAGCGTCGGCGTGTTCCTTGTCCTGCTCTGCGGCGAAAATATCTCCAGATATCGTGTACGCCGGTCGCGGTACGCCAAACATTTTTCTCATCCAACGCAGCGCGTCGCTCCACGTATCCACGGACTGCTTCACGCCTTGCCACCAGACGGCGGCCTCGCCGACCAGCAGCATGGGCAGCCCGCGCAGAGCGTGCTCGTCGCTGACGTTGGTGTACTCGCGGTATACCTCCACCGCGTCTATGAACGCCTCTAGTTCGTCAGCATTCTTGGAAGCGCCGTCGAATCGCGCCGTGCACTCCGACAAGTTGCCGGACGGCGCGCAGTAAACTTCCTCCCTGCTCACCGGCGACGATGTCCGTGGCGGCAGCTCCCTGCTTAGAATGCTGTCGATGAGCACGCGGTTCGCTTCGGATTGAATCCGCGTGATTGTTGCGACGAGAGAGTGCAGCATCTCGTTCGACATGATGACGTTCGTAGTTTGCTGGTTTAACGTTACTTTCCCTTCGGTGTCGGTGTCCGAATCAGATCTGTCACCTCTTCCGCCCGCTCGTCCTGCCTTTTTCGGCGGCATTGTAGCGGCCGCGGGTGATGACGATGATTTTTTTCCGACTCGCCGTAATGGCGTCACGATTAATTTCCAGCCGGTTTTTGGTAAATTCTCCGCGATTCGTGGAAATGCACACGAATGCGGGTTAACCGTATCTCAGGCGTTTTAATCCTCGCCGCGAGTTGGGCGCCAATGTAAACAAATTAATGTTTTATATAAAATTACAAATTCACAAAGGGAAAACGTGTCAAACTCCTATCTTATTGTATGTCTCTCTGCCATCTTACACTTTAAACGTCAACCGTCAAAGAGGCTCGACTGCGTGCAGGTTGTAGTGTTACACAAGCCATATTTGAAAAAGAATAACACATTCAATTTTGGGTCATTAAGCTTACTTACCGAAGCATCAAAACTACAATGTTTCATAGACACATTTCTTCCAGGACAACTCCAGGGTTCAGGCTACAATGAACCTGAGCCAGAATTTCTGTCACCCTTAGAAAACCTTACAATTGCTCAAGGCAGGGATGTGCATTTCACGTGTACTGTCAATCATCTTGGAACTTATAAGGTAAGATAGATTAATTGTTTATTTTGTGTTTTAAAATCTCTTCAATTTAGAGCTGAGAATCTTCGTCGATGATATGACATGATCGCATGTTCGAGCTACATGATTTTATGTAAATGTAGCAATTAAAAAATAATCAATATTCTTAAAAATCAGTTTCAAATTTTTTGTCACATTGGCAAAATTTCAACAATAAATTATCTTGTCAAAACGTTGGAAAAATGATTTTAGTGTAAAAATACAATTGTGTTCAAAGCAATATCTCCAACAAAAACATTTCAAATACCTGAGAAAACCCTTGACATAAAAGTAGATTACTAAAATAACAAAGAGAGTTATGTTTTACGAAGATTTATCCACAAAGATAAATTTCGCATTCTCTCGTTAAAGAATGAGAAATGTTTACAATACTAATGAAGGGACGTTCCACCTGAATGGATAGCCGTGGGTAGTAAACGTAATCTGTTTTCCGCGGCTTACTACAGTTTTCCTTGTACCGTTCGACTGTGGTACCTAAATATTTATAGAATGCCTACATAGGACTAAACGAGACCTAGATTTGTTTTAGAGTAACATAGATTATTATAGACCTTTATATGTTCAAATGCTGTACGTAATTCCTAAATTTCCAAATCTTCTAAAACATTATTTGTGTTAAATTTCATACTGTCTATGTTAATATTATAATTTTCCTTATTCCTACAAAGCGGATTCTCAATATCGCTTATATTCAATAAGAATATTAAATGTTTATTTACATGACTGTCTCATAAGACCACGATTTCTTACCTTTATATTTTTATTAAAGAACATTTTTATATCTATATTTAAATTTAGGTGGCCTGGATAAAATCAGATACGAAGACAATATTGGCTATTCACACGCATATGGTGACTCTGAATCCTAGGCTGTCCGTCACCCACAATGGACACAACACTTGGAAGCTGTACATCAGCAACGTGGAGCCCAAAGATTCCGGCACATACATGTGTCAGATCAACACAGACCCCATGATGAGTCAAGTAAGTAAATACATTTTAGGTGCTTTTGAAAATTATGTGAGCTCTTAGACTATATTGTTTAATGAATTAATAGGACGCTAAAAAAAAATATGGATGGATGGATGATATGTTGGTTTATGGTGTGGCAGATGATGTACTCGTATGTAAAGATAGGAAGGAGTGGAGAGACATATTGCGCCGGCTTTATCTAAATGGGATAAGGTGCAGCGACAGAAAGACACTTAAAAAATATAGGTTCACGAAGGCTACTAGTCTATTAAATCTTCTATTATTTACAAAGTTATATTTGAGTCGTGGTTCTCCAGAAGATCTTACTTTGATTGGTAATACCAGACATGACAAGACCGCTATTTATAGGTACGTATCATTTAAAGGTTCACTTAACAAAAATACTACTTTAAACCCTCTTTGGAGAAGGTTTACGTTTTTTATTTTCAGATTACAAATTTGTTAATCATACATATTAGGTTGTTATAACCGAAATTGGTCACCTAAGTTTCATTATTTGTTTAATTAAGCCGTTCCACGTTTAACGCAAATTATAAACCGCTTAAATTCAAAACAGGCTCGCTCAGTAATTATGTTGTACGATTAATAGTTTAGCATGGTTCACATTACTCCATTTAATTACGGTATCATTGCTTATCTATTATGGACGGTAATTACAATCAGTTTCCGTATCGTTGGTTCGGTTTGGCCGCCCGTATGTTTGTTCATTCCGAAAACGTAATACACATAAATGGATTAATGTGACTTTTTGCTTCCAGTCGCATACTAAACGGTTATTTCAGTTTTTATTATTAAAATATCTGTCAAATAATGATGCAATTTTTTTTAATATTTCTTTAACGTGTATCAAAGTTGAGTGAAATCGTAAAGTAATCCAAGTAACCAAATTATAGATCTATATACGATACAACGTAATATCTATATTTATTGTTCAATTTATAATTTTTCATTCATGAAACGACTACTCGATGAAACTACTAACACATATTAATATTATATCACTATTATTAACCACATGTTATTGGAACGAAGTTCCTTATCGCGCGTTGTGAAAGGGGGCTAGACGGAAAAAATTCTTACGAAAAGTTGTCACGACACTTTTTTGTTTTAGATGATTATCGCTAGATGGCGCTGTGATCTAAATCTTTTAAAACACGTTCCTTATCGCGCGTTACGTTAGGAAAAAAAATTATAAGATATCTTTTAATCGAAAGGAACTTCGTTCTATTCAGGTGTCCCATGACACCTCTCAGGTTTTTTAATTTTTTTATTAGCACTACAAATTACTTTCATAAAACTAACTTTCATTTTACACAATCCTATAACAGCCAAAAACGTTTGCCAGCTCTCGATATTGAACTGTTACGTCTCTAATATTAAAATTTATGCCATTGATCGAAGCTTGCAGACCTGCACCCGATGTCACGTGCCAAATGTTTCACTAGATAAATTATATGATCGTATTCCTTGTACGGCGATTCTATTTCAGTCAATCACAGTGATTTATGTGATTTATTGTTTTTTTAATTTTTTGTATGATAAGTTTCAACCCAAGGTTTTATTTGTTATAATTTTTCAGCAAACTTACTGATTAAGCTGATGTCAAAAGTAATGGAACTGATAAACAATACTCATCTTGCTCGAAAGATTATCAAACAGGCACAATAATATCACTTATTCAGACACTCGCGGTTTTCTGTAATACTTTCATGCATTTTCAACGGGTTCTTACCGCGATATTTAATTAATTGAGTTGTCTCGATATTTCAACGTTGTTGCAAACGTCATGATCACGAGAAGACTGGATACTGCGGGTCGATTTAAGAGAAAACAAATCTGTCTACCCTCTTTCTCGTTCGCTTTTGGGTGGTACCACTGGAACTCGAACTCACATCACGACACACCACACTCACTGTATCTACAAGACTCTCTGAGCATGAACCCTTAGTGACTGTTGTGTTTAGCACTGGATTCCACATACTCGATAATCTGAAGCCGTCACCCCTGTTAAAAGTGCTGTCTTGAAATCTCGATAGCTTTTTTAACCATCCTTGGTACATTATAAATCTGCTCAGAAAATGTGGAAACGTATACATCAACTCTTCAACGCGTTCAAACAAGGAAAAACGATGACATTAACTTGACTCTATTCCAACTCCAAACACATGTTCAACGTATTTTGACGAACGGGAAATTGTTATTCAAACTAAACGCAAACAAAGATGTAACCTCATCTGAAACATGTCAACGTTACGGGAGAAATTTGTTCAAAGACGAGACTTGGGATGCCATTCGCGAAACAACTTTGACACAACACGTTATAATGCGTACCTGGCCTTTGGGTGCTCTGAACTGAACTCTCTGTTATTTTGCGCAATCTATACGTGTGTAGGTGCATTGTTATTGAAAGGATTTCTGTTGTATTTTCGAAATGCGCACGTGATCATTGTTTGAAATGTATAGGTACATAGAGGGTTGTCGTCAAAGTGTACGCAAATTTGGTATTTATTGTGTGCATGTGATTTTGAGGCCGACTATACAATCAATATATAATCTTTTAGCATAGGTTTTTCAGTTTTGAATAATATAATTTAAATTATTATAAAAATCATTTTTGTTTTATGAATTGCTTAAAGTACTTACTAATCGAACATCAATCTACTTAGCTCTACTGTCTAGAATATTTTTAGTACCATTTACACGCTCCATATTCATATACAGTCTTCATCCAAACACGTCGATGTATATTCCACGTGGTCCATGAGAAATTAATGTAACAATTTTGGCACAGATTCAAAAACGACTGCGCTTTGGCATCTCTCGTTTGCATTTTCAATCTCTATCGTCGACAATGCTGTAGGTGTTGATATATTGTTCAGTAACCTTACTATTAGGTTTTAGTACGAATATATTGTAATTGCCATAACAATATAGTTTTATAGACATTGAAGGGTTAACTGCTTGCCAGCTCAGCTTACGTGAAAATCCGGCTAGACTAGCAGGGTTTGTAATTAATGTTGTAAAACAACGAATATCATTAGACATTATTACATATCGTATCAAAATATATTACAATATTTACTTTATAATATTTGTATGTTAATTAGATACTAGGTAAACACAGAATCATACTGTTCAGATTTAAGAGAAAAAGTAACATGTTACGAATAAATCAGAAGATATTTGAAACAAGCCCATCATTGGGCACCACACATCAGCAACCTATTTAAATAGGACCTTAGATAAAAATACCAAAATATTATTTAAGCCATTAAAATTAACAAGAAGAAAATGTTTAAAACACGTGAAATAAAACAAAACATCGTTATAGCCGTACAATACGCCTTAGGACGCTCGCATAAGCCGTGTACAAAGAACGAATGGAATATTACAAAGGAAAACGTATTCGGATAAAAATAATCATACGGATCCGAATTTATCTACCGGCTTAGAAGGCTTCTCTCGTTTCCGAGTCGCGAACGAATAACGTACAGTAAATAAGATCTACGCTGGCTCCTTAAACGAGTATCCGCAAATTCTGTTCACAATACTAAGTCAATTCTTAAACTCGATTTCTGTGTTCGTGATTCATGATTATGAATACCATAGGATTGTCTAATATAACTTTGTTATCATTTTTTTAAATCATTATTTGTTGGTAATATCGGCATGGATTATGTTCTTAGATAAGCTTAGCCATTGATTTCTTTATTTAATATTCAAATACTTATCTTGTTTGTCCTATAAGAAGCTCCAGTATCTGATGAGGGATCAAAATGAGTCAGCTTATAACAAAATACAACAAAAGTAGAAGGTATTTTGTTACGACTGTTCAATGTTCGAATGTATACCACAAACAGAAAAAATACAGCCTGACTTATCGACTCGAATCCAATAGACGATATAAAATTTAACTACTTCACTGTGCTTCCTTCAACTCAGTATGCAAGTGAACGGGCTGAGGAAATAATTCTCTTCAAACAGAACTTTGCTAATTTATACATACCAAGCTTATATTTTAATATATTTAACTATTAGGTTAATTAGAAAATGGCATATTGCGTATACCAAGTTCATGATATCTATTTACAATTTTAACCCTTTCACGTCCAAGGGAAATATTTTTCCCTTCTACAAAAATCGTTACTATTATTGAATAATATATTTTTTTAATGAATGTCAAACGTTACGTTTATGTACGTTGTGTTAAAATGTTTCATATGAAATTTATAGGAAATTTGTACACCCTACTATGTTTTTCTAGTGATATTTCTTACTTTACAGAATAACTTAAATATTGTGTAGTATTCGCATGTTTAGTGTCAGCCATCTTATGGTCCTGAAAAGGTTAAAAATAACCTAAAAATTCATCACCCAATAATACAACGTGACTGAAAACTTTAAATATAATTCGGGTTAGACAGACACATATAGTTTACCTTTGCGGTGTAACGTCACAATGGCCAAGCCTCAGTGGAATTTCTTTCGTGGAATGCACGTTTGCCAAAGAGCCGAGGAATTCTGGCGTGACATCTTCATGCGAGACAGAAACAACTTTACGAATGTCAACGTTGTTTGAGTATGTTATAGAACCACAAAGAATTAATGATGTTGGAGAAACTTAAAGACTGAATTTTTCTTCAGACGCAAAACCGATATTACGAGAATCCGAAAGTAATCAGTTTTCACTTACTTAATAAGATATATGTACTATAAAAATCAACTCAAATAACTTATGGAGAATGGTTTCTAATGCAAAAAAAAACTTAAATAGCACTAACATTTCAAACTTTAATTTAATGGACGACAAAAGTAACAAAGATTGGAGTGGAGTCAAACACAATTAAATACTCATTACAAACGGCTCAACTATAAATATTAAAAAAAAACACACACACACACACACACACAAATTGAGTGACCAAAGTACCCAGATAAAGTTCAAACCAGTAAAACTGCACATTATATTTAACTGTCTACTATACCTACTGTACAATATTAAAACTAATTCTCGACAAAGCTAAGCAATAGTTCATGTAAAAACCGTGTGTATGTATAGTTTACATAGAACTGCTCACTCGACGTAGGTAAGTATTTACTTAGGTCGGTAATACCAGGGTCGAGGGCAAAAAGCCCGTTTGTATTTGCACGTTTTGTAACACTAGTTGTGTCAAAGTAAATTTGTTATTTACAAGAGCAAGTATACTATTGTCGTGAAAAAACTTATTATTTTTTTTGTATGAAATTTTTTATTGTTAAATCGTCTTATCTTATATTTTTAATCATGCTAGACAAAGAATCCACCTAATGGTAATCACACACAAACAATGTTATTTTTTATTCATATTGGAGTTCAATAGTAATCTATTTGTATTAATTTAATTAGGTTATGAACACAAACAAATTTATTAGCTTGCGAAATTAGTTTTGTTGTAATTATATATTCATTCATTTTTTCAATATGTTTTTTTTTCAATATTATACTTTAGATCAATTACGGCTAAAAATAATTGAAATGTCCTATTTAAATCTGTCCACATACAAAACCTACATGATTCTCATTTTCCAAGTCACATAACAAAATATGAACGGCAATAATTATTTATTTATACGAAATAGATTAATAAACGATACGGCGGTCATCATTCATTCGACTCGGTTTCGGGCAATCAAATAAATATTGACCTACTAATTGTTTTTGCGGCATTGATGGCGAGCCTCGTTGACAGAGGCGGTGATGGACGACCTCCTTTTTTGTAACCCTAACCCTTTTTCTACTCTCGCTGCGATCGTATTTCGACACATTGAAGATTAAATGCCTAAAGAAACATTTTTTATCATTAAAACTGGGGACAGCGACGCGCCGACTCAAATCGTTTTAATGGCGAATGTTTTGCATAACAAAAACAGATTTATTGCGTTTCAATATTTTAACGCTTCTGAAGATTGTATTGAATTAACAAGACTATTTAAATGGTATTACGAGATTTAAGAAGGGTTATCTAGCGCTTTGATACTTTATATAAGCTATTATTATTTTACCATCAGCCGTGATCTTAAGATTTAACGTTTCTTAAGTTCTTAAGTTCGTAAAGTAAATGTAGTTGTACCTACCCTGTATAAAATAAATAAGGAGACTATGCTAATTATAATCATTAACCATGATTTTAGAAGAATATGGAACTGATGAAATTGTTCATGATCGATAAAGACTTACTTTAAATTACTTGAAAGTTTGAAATAAATCGACTGTTACAATGCGTAATAATAGATCTTTATTCTTATTTAATAAAACGCAGTGAATTACGATATAAATAAGCCTTTAGACGGTTGCCACCGAGGGTATTTCCAATATGGGTAATTTTGCTTCGAACACAAATACTTTAGCAGCTTTATTGCAAACTCGAGGATTAACTCGGCGTATGAACGTCGAAAACCGGGGGTGTAACGGTTACGCACAAAAAGATTATGGTATTTTATCTTAATTACTTCGGAATCTTTGTGCGAGAAAATCCCTACCCTTATGTCCATCGTCGCGTAACTTTATGAGCGGATTACTTTTATGACCGGGATTAAAGTACCGTTTGCGAAATGTTTACAGCTCTGGACTCGTTCTAGCGCCGTATACAACGCTCCTATTGTTATTAAACTCAAGCGACTTCAACTCATAAAACATTTAAAAATGGAACTCATAAAATAAAGAACAGCTGTTGTGATACGTTTAAAATAACGAGGTTTTATATGAAACTAATGTTACTGGCTGTTTTTGGCACATTGGTCGTATAAAAATATATTGCTAAACGTTTTCGACATAGTATTAAAGTGTGTATTGTATTGGAGTTTTGTTTTAAATCGTACGAAGACGATTGTTTATTTTATTGGGTTCGTAGGAAGAGCCAAAACTCCAAATGCTAAGCATGATTTTAATTGTAAGTATATTTTATAGTAACTTTGCTCAATTAAAACGATTTCTATAATACAAAACTTAATACAAAAGAAGAAGATTTAAACTCATACAATTTACCAACAAAAGTAAGTATAACGCTGAAAATCTCGTGTTCTACATAGCAGTTAAACACTTTACTAAGTATTCGTTTCTCTTTTTCAAATAAAACGTGATGAAACAATTCTCATAACTTCTAATGAAAAACGAAGAGTAAAAGAATTCTTGCAATTCTAAAGTTTATAATAAATTGCTCCGCTACCTCATAGAATGATATTTAAAGAATTTTCATAACGGAAGCTTGCTGTTTCACAGTTAAGTAAGGGTATTTCAGTATTTGCGGGGTTTACTTGAGCCATTATATTTTTATATAGACGTTTGTTTACGTATAGGTAGTACTTTGAAATATATTCTGTAAGTTTCAAGACTTATTTAGTACAATATTATTCTGGTATTAAAGCAACTAAATACTATTTTTCCTTTTAAACTATATTGACGACTTTCATAGTGAAGAAATGACATCAAAACCAGCAATCGCAATTGTGTTATTATTGAAAACATGTTATTAACTGGATCATAACTAATATTCTGCTCTTTTTGTTTCGGATAATTTTTTGGTTTGTTGGGAGTCACTTTAAATGAATTTTGTCTGTGAGCTTTGATTTGAACCTCTTCTCTCGACTATTGCATTCAGTCTGTCATTCTTTTAGTATAACTTAGCTTTTGTTTTTTGATCGTGCATTATAAAGCAATTTACCAGTATATGAGAACTATATATCTTGCCCAAGAAATTCTATTAATTTCGTCTGCATAGTTTCAGTGTTCTCTGTTATAACAATACACATTACCCATTATAATATGAAATAGTTCGCATACTTACTCACTAAAATATTTGGAGTAAAGCGAATAAAGACATTACCTCGCTAGGTAAATGCCAGTAAGGCGTTGAACCAAAGAGGCCGCTTCAGCCGCTAAGGAGCTCCATTCTTGGCACCATAAACACATTCTTCGACACATAGTTGCTACAATGTCGCTACTAAAACTCGCTCTAACATACACTAAACATTACTCCGAGGAATTTGTTAGACTGGGAATTCACCTCTAGGTTCTGAAATAGGAATCCGTTTGACTCAAACATATTCATTGAACGTGGAGATCATAATGTAGAAGCTTTAAACAGTCTCTAGATATTGTATTTACGGTTAGAGGATTACTGGAATGCCTGAAGATAAATTCTATATTGGCCGCAAAGAATTTTCTATTGAGCTGAAAATGTTTGGTAGGTTTTGCCAAAGAACTTCGAAATCAATGAGCCAGAATGTACATGTTAGCAGATAATCCCGAGATTGTTCAAAGTAAAATAAATAAAACATAAAGGAAAGTAAGTGGAAAGCTAGAGAGCAGAATCAACAAGTGAATTATTCCTTAACCGAAAATCGGCAGGCGTTACTCAGCATTCTTTTGTTGTACGGGGCTACAGGTGCGACTTCAAAGTATTTGATTTTTGACAAGGGCTCGCTTCTGAATATCGTAAGAAGGGTCTTAAAATAAGTGAATTTCAAAGATTCTGTTTCACTCAAAATTTTATCGTGATTTGTGTAGACGAAAAATGTCTTGGCCATGTGTACATTTTACGACCAATTGAGACGAAAGTACGTTTCATTTTGAGTCGTAAATTCGTTCACCCGAAAAACCAGCGACGAAGGGTCAAGAGGCTGAAAAAATAGGCAATAAACTGTCGGGGATCGTCCGTCATAGAGGCTGCACGTTCTCCTCCCGTTATATTTAAATAATTGCTATTACACATCTCGTTTGTCTGAACCTATAGTCATCGCGAATTTTAAGTTAAAAGTTTTGGATAAATTCTGTTTTGAAAATAAGATGCTCGTCGGTGATACCTGTACCTTATGTTTTCAGTAGATTAATTTGAATATCGCTACTTTTATATTTTTTTATTCAATAGTCTCATAAAAATATGCAAGTGCTAAGCTCGTGCAAATATGAAAATATGAATATATATTTAGCTTTAAGAACTGCGATGAAAAGTTTTACTGATACGCGCTTGAAATATTGTATTACTATTCAGTCTCATGTCGTAAGTAGTCGTAGGAAAATTATTTGGTTTTTGACGGATTTAAAAAAAATGTGTATTGAAATTTTAAATTGCTGAGTATGATGATATTTGGTTAAATGATATTACCTAAATAAAAGTGAAGTCCATTTTTATGAAATACTGGACATGGAATTTCATTAAATGGAACATAAAAATTTAAACTGCTTTATGAGTCATAACTTTCGCAATTTGTGTGTAGATCACAAGAGACATCAAACTCATATTATGAAGCCAAGAGCTTTGACTTTTATATGTAAGTAATCATATCATAAAACGTACACCGTCTGCAGTAATATCTCGAGTGATTCACTCACGTAGGCGTGAAAAAATGGGCACTTTCACACTTCTGACTCTTCCATGTCGTGATCTAATTCGGGCCAGCGTCACGTCAGGACCTAACTCAGAAGAAATGTATTAGTCAGGAAAACAAATGACTCACTTACCTGTTGATGTTTGGCGCTTACTCGTTGCCAATCCCATCCCTAAATCTATCGCTAGAACTAAAACGTGATCTGTTTAAACTTGGGCCTTTTTATAACTTCGTTTGATCGTGATGAGAATAGAATTCTGTTATACACACGTTTTTTGCTTAGGAACAACCTTATTCGGATTAAGTCGTGTATTACCGAGGCTACGTTATCTTGTAGAATATTTTCGTTTATTTTGTCCGAAATTATGGGTCCTCTCCTCGTCATTTGACCGTAGCTTAAACCGATTTACGTGATGTGCAGGTATATTAGTCGTGGTGGCCGAGTGGTCGAAGCGCTTCCTTCCGAACGGGAGGTCGCGGGTTCAAAACCGGCCGGCTTGTACCTCTAAATCTAAATGTGAAAAAGATTTATGTGCAATTTTTCCCAACACCACTGGCTAAAAACGGTGAAGGAAAACATCGTGAGGAAACCTGCATATCGGAAAAGGATTCTTAAAATCCTTTGAAGATATGTGAAGTCCCCAATCCGCATTAGACAAGCGTGGTGGACTATGCCTAACCCCTCTTCGGAGGAGACCTGAGCTCAACAGTGGGCAGTAATGGGTTGTTACAGTACAGCAGGTATATTTGTTGCTAATGTGAATGTGTTTTATGTAAACGGCTATTTTTGAGTATTCTGCACAAACTTGGTAAAATCCTGAAATTTAAATAGTCTGGTAGATATCATTGGTAGTTAGTATCTTACAATAATAGATATCCATATCATTATCTTTCTCTCATCAATATTTACATTAAGTAAAAAATAATTCGGATAAAGTTTCATGAAATTGAGCCGATCTCAGTTCTATTAAGAAATTCAATCACCTTTAACTGATAGTATCTTACATGTAAAAGCTGTTATTTCATACTCCGTTTAAATCTCGTTTAATACGTATAAAGTATTTAATAGAGGATTATTCCAGCATTAAATTGCCCTAGTATTAATTCCAAGTGTTTCGTTCATAGCGTTTACTCGCAATAAATTGATTGATTTAATTTGATTTAGTGATGATTATTATTTACTAGATTGTTTACTAGGTAAGGTGGATGATAAAATAATGCTTCTAGATTCGATATTAGTGCCGTTATTTCGGATAGAACTGTGCATTACCATTTATTGTACGCTGCGAGTCCAAAAAGAGAGAATAAATCAGAAAGTGCAGGCAAGTGTACATGAGTCCGCGAAAATTCCCAGGCACTACGAGAGGATACAACGAATGAGATACATTTTTCATGTAGAATAAATGGTCTGCATAAATCGCATTAAATTTCGTGTTTTTATTTGACAGTAAACGATACTGTTTATAAATCAAACTAAATTGAATATTCATCATCATCATCATCATCATCAGCCTATAGACGTCCACTGCTGGACATAGGCCTCCCCCAAACCTCGCCATAACAACAAATTGAATATTAACTTTAGATAAAATGTAGTTTTCACTGTACCTGAATTAAATAAATTCATCTCGTTTATTAAACTATGTGGAATGACTAATGTTATACATCACCGGAAGACCTAGAACCTAGAAGTCGTGGTGGCCGAGTGGTCGAAGCGCTTCCTTCCGAACGGGAGGTCGCGGGGTCAAATCCGGCCGGCTTGTACCTCTAAATTTAAAAAACGTGAAAAAGATTTATGTTCAATTTTTCACAACACCACTGACTAAAAACGGTGAAGGAAAACATCGTGAGGAAACCTGCATGTCGGAAAAGGGTTCTAAAAATCCTTTGAAGATATGTGAAGTCCCGAATCCGCACTGGGCAAGCGAGGTGGACTATGCCTAATCCCTCTTCTGAGGAGACCTGAGCCCAACAGTGGGCAGTAATGGGTTGGTACAGATACATCACCGGAATTGGAACTGAGTTCATACATCCACGGAGTCAACTGAACCCGGTTGAAGAATAGTTCGAGTACGGTATAACATAAACAGTTTATGAATATAATAAGTAGGATTCGTTTTTCGTATTAATACTTACGATATCATTAGACAGTGCTGAGGTTTATAAGCGGTAATATCAGGTGGGCTCTTCGGAATTCCACTCGTTAAATCGATAAAAAAGTATATATTTAAAATCCTAGAATATTTTGTACTTCTCATTCAACTGCAACATAAACTCGTTGAGGAGGTTACATGTCACATGAATTATGCAAATACGTATCGCTAGTTCCGAGACGGAGGATTTACACTAAGGAAATGTACCTAACCTTATGTTGAAAACACATTTATACTAACCTGGTTTCTTTTTATAGTTTTTTGAACTGTGTTGAAGAAAAACAAATCGTAAAAATTTAAGACACATAAGAAAGACAGTTCGTTTTAAAAGTTGTATTTTATTCAATTTAAATTTCCTTTTAGTAGTCTTCTCTGTTTCTAAGTTATGCAAAATACTGAAGTACTTTTTAAGTAATCGTAAACTGTATTTTTACGATTTTATTTAGAATAGTTGAGACTCGTGAGATTTCACCTACGTCACAAAGGGTATTCCAGTTAAAAAAGTCTCGATCTTTTCCTATTTAATTGGTTATGTACCAGTGCAAGTCTAGTAAAAGTCGGCCCAAAAACAGATTAAGAAAATCTTTCCCTCTGTGATCCAGATAAAATTATCCAGTCTTGTTGACTAGAATATAAAATTACCCTTTCCTTAAGATCTACTTATAATTTCTCTGTAATAAAATCAACAAATGTAATTCGTGACTTCTCGGTATTTTGTCAAAGTCACCGGTCGTTTCCTGGCAGCGATACGTCTTCATGTAATATTCACGGTAACCGCTTTTGGCCCTCGCATTGTTACGAACCAAAGGCCCTATATAAACTATGACATTCCTGTCGCTTTGGTTTCGTACGAACCATTAAATCAGTTAGGAAAAGATGAATAATATTCAAAGTTTGCGTAAGAACAAGAAATACGTATAATGTTTGATGTACAAGTTTAGGCTTCGTTTGTTTTATCATCTTAACAACTATCTTTATAATAAGACAAGAAATAGATTATAGAATTTCAAAGTTATTCCGTTTACCTAGTATGAATTATTTAATTGTAAAGTAGCTAGTGAGTTAATTAATGGTTCCGAATGTCATACCTCTTGATGTAATAATATATGTACTATGGCGAAACTGACGATAATTGACTTCTTCGTTGAAATAGTTTCAATTTCATTCTATAGAATTAGATAATTAAATTTATTTTCATAAAGTAACAAGAGGTTCTATCAAAATTTAAAAAAAGTACATCTAAACCTTTTTTAAAACCTAAACCATTTAAAATCTAAACCATTTAATTTAAGCCTTTGTGTATTAAGCTAAAACGAGAAGCTATTTGTCCATAGGAGTCTCCAAAGTCAATATTATCATAATTAGTATTCACACATAAGTACTTTAAACTTTACCTTACTTGACATAAAGATGCAATATTAAAAGAACACTACTGTTTTTTTTGGTAAAGTCTAAAATATCTAAAGCCTCAACAATAAAGTTCTATAACATTACGCTCTCAGCATGCATTCGGGTACAAACCCTTAATCCATAGAGATTATAGTGCAGAGCTGGAGCGTATCTAGTTTACAGTTGGTACAGTTCCCGGAGGCGATGGCTGACGTTAAGTTGGTTGTTTTCCTGTAGAAAGCAATGTAATGACCGTGTTTTCCTTTGTCTGTGCTCCGCCGACAGTTGTCGTTATGTCCCAGATTAATATCAATTGTATTAGAGTTGCATTTCTACTGTGAAACACGTTTTAGGTTTGAGTTTTGGTTTTTGTAACGTAAAATTAAATGATACGTGTTTCAGTTTATTTCGTGGCGTAAACAGGGTAATAGTGTCGTAACTGAAATATTGAAAATAATATATTGTTTTCAGTTTACGGTCTTCTGAAGGTCATAATCACAATTGTAAAATACACGGTTTTCAAACCCAAATGTTTGAGGTTATTATATAGAAGTCATGGTGGCCGACTGGTCGAACCGCTTCCTTCTGAACGGGAGGTCGCGGGTTCAAATTCGGCCGGCTTGTACCTCTAAATCTAAATGTGTAAAAGATTTATGTGCAATTTTTCACAACACCACTGGCTAAAAACGTTGAAGGAAAACATCGCGAGGAAACCTGCATGTCGGAAAAGGATTCTAAAAAAATTCTTTGAAGATATGTAAAGTCCTCAATCTGCACTGGGCAAGCGTGGTGGACTATGCCTAATTCCTCTTCTGAGGAGACCTGAGACCAACAGTGGACAGTAATGGGTTGGTACAGTACAGTAGATACAGTTAATAATAATTAAAAATATTTTAAATCCTAAAAACAAGAAAAAAACACTAAACATATAACATAAAAAATAATATTTACACTTTTAATACAATGAGCACAAAGTTTTAGCGAGTAACTTTGAGAGCGTGAGAGAGATTTTGAAAGTATTCATTCGTATAAATGGCAAACCTTTTCACAATTTATATGGAAATGGAACATTGTTCGAGAAAAGAGCTTTTAGTAACAACCTAATTATAAATTTACTTTCCGAGGAAAATATTGTAGTGCCATTGACTGTAGGGGTGCCACTACAAATTCTTAGAAATTCTAGATAATTTTAGAAGATGTCCTGTTCTTGTCCCGCTTTTTCTGTATGTTTTGTGTCATGATATCCCTATACCTTTAAGTATGCAATAATAGTTTTTATCTAATACTGAAGCCTCCGAAAGTAAGGCCCTCATACACAGAAATACTGTCACTACGCGTGTGTTTAGCCTAAAGGCGCTCGTCTTTCGCCTCCGTCTCGTCTGTTTCGTGTGGCTGCTCTTTTTTTTTGTAATCGCCCAACTTACACCTGGCTCGCGATTTGGTATGTGAAAGTCGAACCGCACTAAAATCCTGCCGCTCACGCTCAGCGTTCGAACCCCGGCTAAGGCCAAAACCCAGCATGAAATTGCGCAAGGTAATACGACGCATTGCACGCTAATGTTGCGTTTACATATTGCCTTGCCAACGCCCAAGATTGCCAACGTCAAAAATAACGGTGACAGCCAACGAACATGTAAAGGGGAGTTATGTATGCTTTGGCCGGCATTGAAACCGTGTGAAACACAGTTTGACAGTTTACCTGCCAACATAAGTGCATTGGAAGTTGGTGAGCCAATATGTAAACGCAAAGTCTTCCCCGTGGCTGCTACCTAGTACGTAATAAAGAGTAGTAAAGAGCTCTCAACAAACTTTTGTTATAGTCGTAGTTAAATTGTTCGCGAGTTGTATATTAAAACAGTTTGCCAATGAATTTTGTGTAAATTTTAGTGTTTTAGTTTAGTGAGTTTAATATGAGCTTACAAAGTAAAACATAGTGTTAAAATGTATCGTTAATTTTAAAACGGCAAGATGTTAAAATCACTGCAATAAAACTGAGCTTATTAAATACACAGAGAAAGTACCTAATAAATCTATACTGAATTGATTATGCAATTTCAGCAATTGATAGGGTGTACTTTTTTAATGAATATTGTTCTTTCATACAATTTATTTATTTATTAACCTTATATCTAAGACACAGGGTACATTTTGTAATTTAACAATGTAAGTCTTATATTAGATCTATCCCAATAAAGTGCTCTGTCACTCACACTAGGAAAACCTGTATAGTGAGATTACAGAGGACTCGTTCTTAAAAGGTTTTATGTTTTTATAGGTAATTAAAAACTAAAAGAAAACAATGTAAACACACAATTAAGTACAATAACAAAAAGTGTGAATAAAACTATAACTTATCCAACAAAATTGTAACGTTCACAGGTTCCGGGAATTTCCGAAAAATTTGTGTATTTGCGCGCGTGCGTGTGTGTGAGTGCGTGTGTTTGTGTGTGTTCGTGCGTGTAAATCTGAGCATATTTGAGTTTTCTAAGAAGATTATTGAATAATCTATATTCGTTGTTCATAAGTGTCTCGTATTGTTCCGAAACATTGCAACATTTTACGAGTGAAGGTCACAAGAATCACTTACAATAAGGTGGCTTACCGTCTGCGTACATGACAAAAAAATATAAAGTTTATTTTTATTGTGTAAGAAATAAGTAAGGAAAGTTTTTGCACTCATGTAATGACAGTGTTTAAATTCTAGTATTCTTGACTCTTTTAACTGTTTTTACCAGTTTAAAATCATTTATTCACTGTTATTAATCTATACGGCCCACAGATTTTGTACAATAATATTGTAGCTCGTCAAGTTATAATATGAACTAAGCTGAATGGATTGAGTCCGTGTACCAATTTGTAGCGGATTGCTACGTGTTCGTGCCCCGTAGCCGGCACGTAGCATGCGGTTACGTCGGCATCCACTATTCTACGGTGTCCATAATGAATTCAATACTGTGAGCTTTACGTTTCGAATTACGTGGTTTATAAAGGTGTTTTTGTAAAATTGACTGTATTTTATTGGCAGTGATAAACGAATAAAAACTTGTGAAGGTTTAATTGTGTTAATGGACGTCAAAAGCATCTGAAAAAGGTAAGAATATTGATGTTAACGAATGTTTCGAATAATTATTAAAAAAAACAACATACTAATTTGAAAATCGAAACATGTAACTTTCCACATATTTTCTTAAACAGTCTCACCAAAGTAGACCCCTAACAAATCCTTCAGTAATAGCACACTTGAAACTGAAAGGAAACATTAACCCAACAGCCTGAAGGAGCTCCACGCTTAATTATGAAAAATAAATGATGTTTGGCGCACAACAATTATGAAAAGTGAAACAATATGATTTAATTATAACATCGAGTGTGTTGCTGAAATTTATTAATTAAAATTCGTGTGACACGATATTAATGTGCCTTTTCAGATTCATATTTATAAAATTTGATTATATTTTCTTGTTTTTAAGTTCAAAATATTTTTCAAATGAAATACTTTATTTTCAACATTGATGACGTACTCATTATTGTTGAAGTCAAAGATTAAAAGCTACCACCAGTTCGGACACAAAAAAATAATAATTGTAGCCACCGCTCTGAGAAGAACTGGCAAGAAACTCAGCGGGCATGTCTTTTTTCTTTTATAAGCATATATTTTTTTAAAGTATTTTAACAGCATTATACAATTTTACATTAAATATAAAAAATATAAAAAAATCGAATATGTTAATGAAATGACCTTGCCAACTCATTCCCACTTTGTGCAATCGTCCAGGTGGTTTTTATGTGAGTATTGCAATCATCAAAGTATTGTTCGATTAAATATTTTATTGGTATTACATATTATATGTATTTAAGTCTAGTGTGAGACGCGTCACTCCGCACAATCCCAAGCTGGGTTTTGACATGCCAACTGCAGATAGGTGTTCCTACAACAAAAAAAACCTACACGAAAGTTTTATATACATAAGAAGGTTTTACAAATACCGCAGACATACATATTACACACAGACAAGGTACATTTCTCTCAGAAATCAATATCTTTTGTCTAAAACAAAACGAAAAAAAAATTAACTCCAGGTAAAAGTTGAAAAATTTCCACCAAGACGTTTGTTTGTGACGCAGACGAAAAGGTGTGGGTCTGTAGGTTTTCTTTATTAAAAAGCAGTTTAGCGAATATATTATATTATTGAAGAAATAAAACATATTAAAATTGCTACTTTCAATTTAAAATCTAATGTTATTTCTGATTGTAATAAAACTGAAGTTAGGATTTACAACAAAATTTAATTAAAATTTAATCAACCTAATTTATATTGTATTTTACACTATTAATGGTAGTAATTTTAGTATTTGCTCACAAACTATTCAGTCTATATTTAAGTAAGTTTAGAAACTATGATAATTTAGACTAAGTAAACAAGATTTAGTGCTTTCGTTGCCCAGAGGTCGAACTACGTATTTGTTCAATGATTATATGTTTGAGATTCAGCGGCTAGAATATTTAGGCTTCCAGATGTCTTTATTTTTGTGTAAAGTCAATCTTTTTAAGACTATTCTTATATATTAACGCTATTTTTTAATACTTCCTGTACACTCAAGTATTCTCACATGATTCCATTTTACAATTTTTCTGTAGCATTAGTACAGGTCATATTATAATATTGTAATAGCATAGATTACATACCAACAGAGATCGTTGATTCAAATTATTGAAAGAAGGTACATATGAGGGGAAACGCATAATTGGAAGTTGTAAAAAAAGCAAAGCTTCTACACATACACCTTAAGGAAAAAAAACTAAAACCTAACTACTATTCGGTAATGCTATTAAAGTGCTTTTATTAACATCACATCTCTTACAGATGGGTCACCTCTCTGTGGTGATTCCACCGGAGATAGCTGATGATGACGGTTCAGAAGCAAGCGCTCCCGAAGGTGGGTCAGTGGAACTGCGATGTACTGCTACAGGAGTACCGGAACCTACTGTGTACTGGAAGAGAACTTTGGGCCGAAATATTATTCTTCGGGATGATAATGGACAAGAAATGAAAGGTAGACGGTTAAATTATTTATTACTGGTTTCTTTTCTCTTATGTTGAGTGTTAAAAATATTGTTGCCTGTTAAACCTTAAAACTGTTTCAATAAGGTGTATTTTTCAAAAGCCATGAAACAAGACTAATTGAAATTAACTAGGTATCACACGACAACTCTTTTGTAAATTAACCCTTAGCGAAGATTCATTAATAATAGTTAGTAACTATATTTATTAATATAGTTCATTAATATAACAACAAAGTTAAATGACAAACAAAGTGTTCTCAGAACCATTAAGTGCAATTAGAAAACAGTTAAGAGAATACGGATATCTATTTGCCAAGAAACTTGAAGCGAATGATGCACGGAATAGCAAGAAAATAAATATACATTAACAAGTTGCAATTAAATATATAAAATCATACAATGTTGAAACACTGAACTTAACTGACTTACGTAAACTGAATTAATACTAAGGAGTAAAACTTAATTAGGTTGACAAAGTTAACAAGTCACACAAAGTTACTCTTCAAACTATTGAGCTTAATTAGAAAACGATAAAAAGGGAACACGGACTTCAATTTTCCAACAGCTCCGAAGCGAATGATCTAAGTGATAAAAAAGAAACAAGACTAATTTTGCATTCAAAGGCTGCCTGAGGCGGGAGCAGGTGCTCGCGTGGTTAAAACATTGGAATTTTATAGGATTTATTAAGATATTGCCTCAGGATATTGGAAATATATTTTGAATTCGAAATAAACGCGTCGTAACGCGTACGGTTGAACGATGAAAGACAATGCAAATTTTATCTTTTTGTTTCTTGAGAATGTTATTATCGAGTTGTATTTTTTTCGGCTTAGAGTGACTAGATAGAAGATTGGTAATTTATATGGCAATACATTTCCGTAATAATTCAATAGATACTGTTCAATTATATTTTAAGAATAGTTAGTTACAAATAAAAATATTAAAGGATTTGGAAAATAAATATCTACTTCGTTTTAAGTTTAAAAAGGTGATTCTCTTTTTGCTTTTTGAAAATCATTAAAATTATATTTAGATCAAAAAATATTAAAAAACGGGCTCTAAATATGAATCTCACTGAGATAAAAATATGAATATAACAATACAACGATCCTTTGCATGTAACATCTAAGGACCTCCATGCATCATAATATAATGTAAAAGCCTAGTGAAAATTTATTCCTGCTGAATAGAATATGTGAGAATAATACAGGGGAGATATCCGAATCTGAATAGATGTCGTTTCGGCTACATAATGTTCAGGCCCAGTCAAAGATGGATTGTTACCCAAATAAGATTGTAATCGAGATTATTTGTCTTAAGTCGTTTGTGCAACGTCGACGCCAGAATAATGCTTGAAATTCATTTCCGTGGAGATTTGCGTTCAAAGAACTCAATTACTACTTAAACAAAATATTGTGGCAATCCGGGTTTCGGTCAGGAAATTAAACGAACGGCTTACTGAAGACCGTGCTTCTAACAGGTTTGTTATCTTTATAGTTTGTAATAACGACCGCATTTTACGGCTCCCACCAGGGGCAAGGTGAAAAGACACGGGAGTTTGAAACAATTAAACGCCTAGCCGTATAAACACATACGCGAACGTAATGCGTTTGACAATACAAATCTTATGTATACTCGTCCATAACATAAGTGTTTTAGGCGCAGAATTGCTTGTTCTGTACGCGCTATTTGAAACCTTTTTGCTTCGTGTTTTACGAATTTGACCCGTTTTATTTAAGCCATTAAGCGTAAACAAAAGACTGGCGGTCCCCAGTAAACGAAGGGAGGCTGTAATAGTTAACAGAGTGCCGGAGCTGGTTCTGCCTTTCTATTAATTGGACATGTTAAACACGGTTCACTTAACATGTAAGAATTGCGTTCGAGTAGTCTCACGTTTTCCTATTTCTGTATTCGTTTTATTTTTGCCGGGAAATGCCGATTTATTGGTTGTAACTGTCGATGTTTTTTGAAAGAAATGGGATGTGTTTGGTTCATAAAATATTTTTTTAAAGATCTAGCAAGGTTGTTGTTATTTTGTGTGTAAAATGTTACGGTGTATTACAATATAATATATATGATAATTTAATAACGTATCTTGCGTTGTGAAGTGCGCCTTCGAGGCGAGCAGCGGAGTCAGTAAACTTAATTAACTCACTTAATAAAACATCGCAAACGGATCATTAATTAGCTTAACGAAGTAAATAAAATGTAATGATCAAGATTAAACTCTTGCAGACATTTTAAGGATTTTCAAAATAATTTCTTATTTTGGTGAATTGTAAATTTGGATTATATTTTTAATTTGTATTACGGTGTTGAATTAATGATTTAATTTTGCCTTTATTAATATAAACAGTAATGAAGATACTTAAATGTTTTTCATGTGTTTTGAGGAAAGTAATTTTTACTTAATTATTTCAAGGTTTCAAATAACATTGACATTATGAAACTACTTCAAAAAACAAAAAAGATCTGTGTTTTAAACTGTTCTATCATTCAATTCAGTTGCTTAGAATAATTACATATCAGCTAAAGATCATTGCTTTCTTTCTACATTTAGATTACTACTTAGAATAAAAAATTAACTTGATAATTAAGATATTGATTTCCCTAAAATTCATACAGTAAAAATTATGTTCAGATAGACTCATAATCAAACACAAAGACTTTCCAATATAAAAAAAATAATTAAAATTTATAACTATAACAGTCGTTACGAACTTTGAAACTAAGCATTTGTCAATTAAAATGTGTTTAGTGGCAGAAAATTGTTGGACTGGAAATGAAATCGGAAAACAATTAGTCTCCGAGCAATAATAAGGCGAATAGCTGAATCACAGCCGTCGCGTCGTCTGGAGTAACAAGTTGCCAACGACATGTCACAGACTTTATAACCCATTAATAAAATACAATTTCATACAACTCGACCTTAGACCCCGTTCATAAAATACAATTTCATACAACTCGACCTTCTAAACCTTTGATAAAATACAATTTCATACAATTCGCCTTCTACTTTACTCGCTGTACTGTGCCCTCGTGTGTTTTAGTGAAGTCATAAATTATAAACATTTCAATTTAATTTGACAGACTGTTAAATCAGCCGCGGTTTTAATTAACGACTGAGCTTTATCGAATTGTTTTGTTAAAACGTTAATAAGGTTTGGAATACTTTATTCACGGTTTAACAAAACTCAAATATTTCAAAAATTCAGTTTGAAGTTTCTCAAGAAACGGTAGTTTTAAAGTGCGGATTATGAAACTCTTTGTTTTTCTTTAATACAGCAAGTTTAATAGTAAGTGTGCAACAAAAAATATAACTACTTAGTTGTTCCAGAAAGTTTTAACACTCTGTCGATTAACTGTTCTTAAAGCACTAAAATGTTTATTTTTACTTGTAGGCTTGTATAAAAAGCTTCTAGACTATTTTAAGGGTTTCACTATTACTCACAATCAGTGATAATCGTGAGCACAGAGCTAATATCGTCAGTTTTATCTTTGAACTTGATATCTAATGCATGGTTAAGTTGTTGAGACTTGTTACGGTATCCGATTATGTCTAACATCCCAAGCCTCCAACACTCGTATCTACGAACTTCACCGCGAGGGATTTATTGAAGTTTCAGAAAGTTCACACGATGTTTTTGGGTCTCTGGAGTACTTCACACTTAACCTAATTAAAAAATAATGACAGGTTGTAGAGCGTATTTAAATTTAAGAATAATGGTAATCGTTTAAAGTAATCTGATGATAGAGTTTCCGTGTGCGCATTGGCTAGTAAGCTTCGACAAATCCAAGTCATAATCAGCTCTATTCATGTAAATAAAGAAAGGAGAGATATTATTATGCACTTTCAATTAAAACAACAGTTTAAATAATCTTGTTTTGTTTTTTAGGTTTTTTTTTGTATAACTCACTGAGTAGAATCATCCAGGTTTCATATAACAATTATACTTATTAAAATATATAGAAAATAACGTAACCTTACATTGTTTTATTGTTAACACAACAATGTAATTCAAAATTTAACAATAAATTTAAAAAACTTAATGCGAAGTAAAATTGATCGTCAACCGGCAGCCACATCTACGGAATTGGGTAAACGCCAATTTTCTCCTGACGATAAATCATACTATTTAGGAGAACGGTCGCGTGCTTCTGTCGGTGTGTACTAACATTAAATGCAGCCTATGAAAACGATTCAGTTAACAGGCTCATTCTATTTTGTTGAGGCACTGAAACTAAAATAAACAAATAGTTTAAAGCATATGCTTGGTTAATAAAAGCTGTTGTTATAAAGGCCTTTACATTTACAGTATAAATTAATTTCGTGCAATCGTTTTTGTATTTTATTTTATACGTTTTAACTTTGTTAAAAATCAAAAGCCCCACGAATCTTGAGACAAAGTAACATTTTCGGAATTATAAACCATCAAATAATACATTTTAATTTGTTTGATTGATACAGTCGTTAAACCGGGATCGAGGACTCCGTAAAGCTGTATGAATTAACTTATTAATTACATAACTAAACATTGTTTGAAGAGTTATAATTACAAATAGGTTATTCGAAAATATGAGTGTTCCATGTGTGTTGTAGGCAGGTACCTATTACAGTTGTACTTCTGTATTTTTGTTTCTAATAATAATGTGAGCATTTATTAATAGTAATTATATCAAAAATTAGGAGTTTTTCGTCCCTGCTTTAATTATTTATAGTCACTTATAAAATATGCAGATTATAAGTTTGGTAGGTTTCTTCGAGTTACATGAATTTTATAACAAGATGTGATCATCAGCAAAAACTTCTGAAGTATTTTCTATCTAACAAGATATCCATGACACTGTAATAAGAATAAACTGAATGTTGACTGTTTGCGCAGTGGTAGAAAGTTATGTTGGTTCGACTCTGATACTGAAAGGCTTGCGGCGTTCAGACATGGGCACCTACTTGTGTATCGCCGCCAACAGCGTCCCGCCCACAAAAAGCCGTCGCTACGAGGTCACCGTACTCTGTAAGTAAACTAAAAACTATTTTATTTACGATCTCTTTGTAAAGTGCGCACTCATCTGGTTGTATCGTCGATCGTAAAACTCGCCTCTCAATAGAATTGAGATTCACTCGACTGGTTAAAGTATTTATTCGCTTTTTCTCGTGAAACCAACCGTCTTTTGAAATGACTAAGCGCTTCATAAAGCGACAGAATTTACAATCTCTAAGTTACGAAAACTTTTGCTTCGTGTTAAAGCTAAAATGTAGCGTTCGGGTTCCTCTGTAAAGGAATCGATCGGGTGAAGTTATTGTCCGTGCAAGGAAATAAACTGTCTAACTTTATATCCTCGGTCGAGCCTCGCTTTAAAGCCTTACCTTAATTGACTGGACTTAATTTAACAAAAGTTTAGTTTGTCATGTTTCCGAATTGGTTTTATATGTTTTTATTTGAGGTTAGACGAGGCATGGCTAAGTTTATACAAGATATTGAGCGTTACGAATAAAGAATAAAGTTGAGTTAGCTAACGCAGCGATTGATTCGACTCTGGAATCTAAAATATAGCAATGCCAGGTCCATAATAATTCAGAATACAGAAAAATTTGCTTCGAAACCTAGTAATAAAATTTAAGTGGTATAAATTTGATCGTATTTATTTTACAATAATCTTTTGAAACATTTATTTTTAAATGCCCATGAGTAAATATGCTTGTATGAAAAGGCGGCTATTGTAACAATTATTTAAATATTTGGCTGGGTAAAGGGCCTGATTCAGAAAGCGGTCGTTCTTGACACGGCACGTATTGTGAGGAGGTTCCTCTCTCTTGAGCCCTGACCACTGATGGCTTGGGTTACGACCCACCCCGTCTCCAGTGGCCCTCTGTTTTTTATATTGTATTTTTAAATTTATTTTTTTGTAATTGTTTTTTTTTAAATATAATGTAAAAAATTAGCAAATAAATGAATATGGGCATTTAAATAATAAAGTCAATTCACACAACACAATAAATTATTTACATAGTAAATTCCAGTTATATACAAGTTGTATCCCACAGTTGCGCCGATAATCCGTGTGGCGAGTCCCGTCGTACTACGCTCCACAGATATGCAAGTTACGCTCCAATGCTATGTCGAGTCTTCTCCTAAATCACTCAATACATGGCAAAGAGGAAAATCACATAACAGTACGTATAGAGTTTTATTATTCTCAACTATAAGCTTTGAACTTTGAAATTTTTAAATCATTGTGTAGACAGAAATTCCCTTGTTTTGACCTTAATTCCGATTAAATCTAGAAAATGATATAGCTACATATTTTATTTTATAAATTTTAGATTGTAAATTCAGAATCTGTTTACATAATTTATTGAAAATCGAAAAAGTTATGAAAGAGATAGTGACTTACTTATTGTTTTACTTGTGTATTCAATACTTTTCTAAACGAGATACTGACATTCAAACAAGCTCGAAGAAACCTAATTTATATCCAGACTCTTTCAACTTTAAATGATATCAAAACAAAAATGTATTAGGCTGATATTTTTTCTCAAAGATATAACAAACTTTGTAGGTGGGAAACTTCTGAACAGTTCAAAATACGTGATTTCCGAAGAGATATTGAACGAGTACGCGTTGAGAATGAACTTGACTGTGACTCGACTCAAGAAAAACGACTTTGGAGATTATACATGTACTGCTGTTAATGGATACGGGAGAGCAGACGGCATTGTTAATCTGAAAGGTGAATTTATTAAGAGTTAATTAATAACCTTCTAACTATAATTTCCTCTGTAGTAATCTTTCTAGATTTTTCCTATTATTCATTACAGATCCCTTTTTCAATATCTTCATGTACGAGTAACTTATTTATATTTTTATATGCACTCAGTTAAACTGTTATTTAAAAAAAAAGTGTCATTAGTACCATATTTTTGTTCAAATTCTTGTAACAAAGATGTAGATAAAAATGCATTATACATTTCAGAAACGCCGCAGAAAACGACGACCACCACCACCACTACCACGACGACGACCACCACCACGCGGCCACCAACCACCACCACTACCACGCGAGCGCCAAAAACGTACCTCAAGAAACAACACGATCGTACCAACCAGAACGCACTTGACGCCGATCCACGTCAAGTCGAACTGAACAACGCGTTCAATTTCTACAACATCAATCTATTCGTACCAAATATAACTAACGATTATTCCCAAAGAACAGAAAGACAGAAAACGCGACCTACTGGTTCACCGCGACATTACATCGCGTACAGCCACGCAAACAAACAAACACTAACATTATTCGTGTTGACATTAATATTTGTATAAAACTATATAATACGCCTGTTAAATTTTGTATTGTATTTTGAGATTGTTGTAAAGTTTTAGCTGATTGTTATAATAATGATATGAAGACAGAAAACGCCTTAAAATGAATCGAGACAAGAATATAACGTATGTGAAACTGTCTGTATGTCTTCTATTTAACCTTTGATTATTAATATACAAATAATATCATATTCTCATATCAGGTTAATGCATTTTTAAGCTATTTATTTAATAAAAATAATATTTCTTGTGTGACGTTTTTATGGCTTGCAGTATATCTTATTATTAAATGATTGTTAATATTATGAGGTAATAGATTGTTCTAGATTTGTATGTGACAATAAAATTGTAAAGACAATAGCTAGATTTAAGATAGCGACCAACATAATAAATGAATGTTGAGTAGATATGATATAGTATATTATCAGTGAAGTGACAATATAATTTGTAATTATATACAGTGTAAAAGCAACGAACAAAAGACAATAAATAATTGTTCTTAATTTAAAAAAGACGTAGATTTAGCCACGTACCTACGAAATTCTTCTTTTTAAACTATTAAATGTTAAACTGTTACAGTTGACAATAAATATACATACTTTAACCGATGAATAATATAAGTATAATGTTTATATAAAAAGTATAAAACTCACAAAATTTAGATTTAAAATTTATTATACTCGATAATATTAAATTTATGTCTTCCGGATAGTATATTATTAAAATTTGGCTCATTCAAATTTATAAGTTTAAATTGTAGTTATGTAATCCCTTTTGGATGTGCGAAAGTAGTTATTATAAGTAACGTGAAAGAATTTATTGTAGAAATACAAATATTAGATAACGTTTATTATTAT
Organism: Trilocha varians; assembly: GCA_030269945.2. NCBI lineage: Eukaryota > Metazoa > Arthropoda > Insecta > Lepidoptera > Bombycidae > Trilocha > Trilocha varians. The sequence continues at coordinate 6,726,807 of AP028259.1, forward strand.
AATATAAACGGATGAAAATTGTGTATTCTAAATAATATAAATAATTTGACCTATAGGAATGTAATGTATGACAATAACTCTACATTATATCAAATATATAAACTTGTATAAATAAAAATGCAGTTGTATATTATAGTATCTCAATGTTTACCCCAAAATCTAATTAAACTATTACATTTTTAATAAAATAGCGAAATAATATAGAAACTGTAAAATCAAAGTTATGTATTCCGAAAATGCAATGAACTATAAAAATGCGACAAAATTATGCAAAATAATAAAATTTAAAGTAAACATTACACCAATGGCAATTGTGCTTTTAAGAAATTTTCTTTATTAGTATAAAAATACTGTATAAAAATATTGCATTATTATAAATATATGACAGGATGCGGAAAATTGTGAATTCTAAATTATAAAAATACGTACTTTTATTTATAAAAAAGTAATGTATGACAATAATATAACGTTGTATTGAGTAACATAAGCTGTGGTATGTGTAATAATGCATCAAGATTAATTGTTTTACTTTGAAGTTATAATTTAAAATAAGTTTTGTTGTAAAAAAACCGTTGTACAAATGCTTTACTACTAAAAACGCTTTTATTTATAACAACAGTTTATTTTACCAAAATGTGAAGGGAAAATGTAGGTTTGTAAATCAATAGATGTGTATGATAACAAAAATAAATTGATTTTGTATTTAATTACTTAATTCCACTTTTTCTGAGAATGAAGATCGTAATAAAAATAAAGAGCTCGTGATATTGTAAAATTTAGAAAAAAAAATTACTTTATTAATTCGTTTGCAATTTTTTAATGTATTAACTATTATATTTAGTATTCAAGATATTATAAACCAAAAATAATGGTAATCAATTTATATAATTATATGTTTTGTTTTGTAAATTAATTCATGACATTCCATAATTCTTTATGAATTAAAGTTTATTCAAACGACAATATTGTATCTGTAAATAAGAATCTCATGTATATCATTTCGTGAGAGAATATTTATCAATGTTAACATGTAAGACGTTGATATCATTTTATGATATTTGAAAATAAAAAATGTAATCCATCGTGTTAATTCATTTCAATTCCCTTTTATATAATGATAGACTCAATATCAAAGAAATGACGCAAACTACTATTTTTTTTTATTGCGAGCTAACGGCCCACCTGGTCGAAAGCGGTTACCGTCGCTCATGGATCTCTGTATTGTCAGAAGACACTGCGTGGCTGCTACCTGACCTACCCTTAAAGTATTTCTTACTCTGAAAGAACAAATTGTATAATGCGAAATTTATACAATTGTACAAATATATTTTATAGTTATAATAACAAAGCTAGTTTTATTCAAACACAGTTTCAGTTACTTAGAATCGTATCTTACAATTTTGTACCGAATTAGTAACACGTGAACGATGATTGATCATTACATTAATTTTAACGGTAACATTTTGCACACACCTATTGTAAAAAAAATAGAAGCTTCAAGCAAAAGATATCATTGTAGTCTACATGTCGATGGTTATGACAGGCGTAGTCTAATGACTAGATTTTGACCGGTCCTGATTGCAATTAAAACTATTTAAAAACAGTAGACAGATAAGTGGTAATTTTGATGTGAAATCGCCGGTCTTTCATCCGCGCCGCGCGCGGTGGTGTATGTGGGAGTCGAACCGCACTAAAATCTCCTGCCACTCACGTTCAGCGTCCGAACCCCGGCTGAAGGCAACCCAACACGAGATTGTGTAATCAGTTTGATTTGCAATTTTTAATAAACGTAATCCAACAATTTCATATTCTACATTTCTACACAATCCCCAACAAAATGAAGACAACATAAATAAGTCATACATTAAACCAGAAAATAACAAACTTTTCGTTAATTAATTCATACGTCTTAAGTACGAGATTTATGTGAAGATGGAGTGAGTGAAGACATTGACCTATTTCGCTTTGATATTTTATTCAGTCGTCATTCTGATAGTAATGAAGCTCTGATTACAAAGGTTAATCTATGTTTATCCAAGTACCAACAAGCACTAATGGTTTTTATTTACTGTGTTATTATTATATGAGATGATTCGTATTAACAACAATAAATCAAAGGAAAAAGATAATTAATAAGAGGGGTTAGAATAAGAACAAAAAAGTATCATAGAAAGCTAAATCATACTTATAGACATATCATTTTTAACTATAGCATTCTTTATACTACAGTAAGTACTATGTCTGATCCACTGCAGAGTGAACATTCAGAATTTTAAGACTAAAATTTATTTATTATAAACTAGCTACTGCCCTACGCCACGGTCTCTGTGTGAATCCTATACAGCAACTAAGATATTATTCGAACTTTCCTTACTGTAAAAACCATCCTTAAACTTCAAGAAATATTTAAAAAAAATTGAAAAATTGGTGCAGGCGTTGTTGAGTTATGCGCTAATATATCTTTTATTATTATTAGTAACATATTATTCTCCTATAAAAGAAGGTAAATTCGAATTGGAATATCTGATATTTTATTTTACGTGTAACAAAATCACGAACAAAAATGAAAATAAATTACAAATCTCACATGACGAAGAATTTCTAATAATGAATTAGTTATTAATTTAAATGAAGACGTACTCGATTCGCAACTTAATTATGAACCCCATTGTGATTCTGTACGTGAACTCAGAAACGTCGCACTTGTTACAAGTTCAGCAGATTTATTCGAAAGTAATTTTCTGTGAGCATCTGGCATTGCGGTATGAGATATTCAGCTGATCAATATTCTGGCACTCGCTGCAAAGAACTCCCGGCTATGTCACTCTCTCAATCTGAATGCAAGTTATACGTACCTGCATGAACTTTAAATTATGATGCTCATAAATTTAGAAGTTCTGTTGAGGAGATATTTTATATGACTGGTAGGAAATACGTGTGAGCTATTACAACGTTCTATTATGTACGGCTTAAGTAAATAAAAAATACCTTCAAACAGTTAACATTTACTGAAAAAATATTGCATTTTTTTATCTTGCCACGAAGACCTGAGCAACACGATCAGTTGCAGTCTGGGTTAAGTTTAGAAGAACAGGTTTTTAATAGTAAAGTACTCATAGATAATTGTACACTTTAAAACACTAAGCAACTTCATCAATCTAATATATATTATAAAGGCGAAAGTTTGTATGTATGGATGTTTGTTACTCTTTCACGTAAAAACTACTGAATGGATTTGAATGAAACTTTACCGCAATATAGCTTATACATCAGAATAACACATAGAAAAAAAGAAGTCGTAAAAAAACACATTTTTTGCGGTATAATAGTACTATATTATAGACGTCGCGAACTAGACGGGCTAGACGGGACGAACCTGAAGTCCACGCGAACGAAGTCGCGGGCAAAAGCTAGTAAATTCATAAATGTAGCCAATCTCAAAAACGTGCAAGTGCAAAGTACAGATATAAATTTACATTGAAAAGAAAAACCCGATATTAACATTAATAAAGGCAAACTGTCCCATCCACGAAATAACTCAATATTTCAACATGTTACTCTATTAGTCCTACAGGGATTACAACGAGGCTTATCAAATTATCGCTTGACATAGTTTCCGGGTTCGACCCCAAAAACGTGTCCCCGTTTAATAGTTTTGAAGACACCACTATTCACATATGAAAATTTATGGTTGTCTCTATTAATTAAAGGTCGTTACGTGGAGCCCAAGTTTCTTAAACAATTAACAATCATTCAACATTTGAACGATGTCGTTTATAATGTTTATATCTACCGTAACGTACTCATTGATTTGTCAATTAAACTTTTGTGATGAGGATCAAGTGAGTTAAAAATAAAGTTTCTTTAAACTCTCGCGGTTATCTACATCACTTACACTATTACTAAACGGGTTCTACCACTGGAACTCGAACTCACATTTCGACATACCACACTGACAGTATCGGCTGTCGTCTCAGAACTAGACTTTTTTAGTGGTACCGGCAAACGAACGAGAAAGAGGGTAGACAGATTTGTCTGCTCTTAAATGACCTACCCGCAGTTCCTCAGTCTTCCCGTGATCATGGTGCTTGAAACAGTGCTGAAATATCGGGACCGCTCAATTAAGAATAATCGTGGTAAGAAACCGTTTAGTAATAGTGTAAGTGATAAAAATAAAGTGTTCTGAGAAACGAACAAAAGCTTTCCGATTTGCACAATATTTTTAGAATTTACAATTTACTTTGATCGTGGCAATTTTTAACTACATTAGACCTACATCAAACTTTTTAGGTCTATATAAAAAGGTTCAATATAATGTGTTATTGCGGTTAAAGTATTAAATAACCACTTCATATAGGCAGATCGTAAAATATACCATACTTTACCTTACCTCGTAATATTGCGTTCTCTTGCAATATGAAAATTTATTGCAAGCTCTGTGCGTTTACGTAATAACGAATAGATGGTTAACATAAAAATATGAGGTTTGTTTGACGATAACTACCTTTTATTATCATACTTATTTTTGTACCATTTATTTTCGAATGGTTTTATTATTTTCGTCGATAGTTATTATCAATGGAGTAATAAAAATTAGTAATCCTAATACTATTATAAAGGCGAAAGTTTGTAAGTATGGATGTATGGATGTTTGTTACTCTTTCACGTAAAAACTACTGAATGGATTTGAATGAAACTTTACCACAATATAGCTTATACATCAGAATAACACATAGGCTATACGACTAGACGGGACGAATCTGAAGTCCACGCGAACGAAGTCGCGGGCAAAAGCTAGTTTAATTATAAATGTGTGTGTCTAAATAAATAAATAAAATAAAATAAATAATCGTTCTGCGTAAAGATCTTGTACCTTTGAAAACTTAACTTTATTTTTAACAAATTCCTCTAAAATCTCAATACATACGATAGATAAAAAGCTATTTGAATAAAAGACATTCCTTTTAAAACGTAGCGCGCTTAAAAATCGTTTTCAAATAAGGATGTTTAAAATCCATCTGCTGTACAAGCATTTGTTGGAGCTCACGGAACGGAACTAAATTCCTGAAATGAAACACTCGTAGTATTAATATTAGTTTGTCTGCGAATAATTTAAGCGGAGTGTAGCTCTTTGTAGTTTAGAAATACGTTGGAGTTGTTAGGAAACTTTGCTTGCACTGGAATTGCATTTTGTTGGATTACTATGGCGCAGTCACCTGAGAGAGCTTGTGACTTTGTGAAGCGGGCTTTGTGGGCTAATACTAATTTAAGAGATATTTACATGTACAGTACAGTATACAGTCATGTAATTAAATTTACAAATAGTTATAAAACTATACAGCAAAATGAATGACAGTTTACTATAATTTAAGAAACTGGAAGATGTTATTTAGAATGTAATAAATAAAGCAAAACAATTTGAAAAAAGTTTAAAATAACAGTTAATAAAAATCAAAGTTAACCCTGTCATTTTTGCAATTATCGTCAAGAAAGTTTATTTACAAATAAGGAAGTGTACTATGATGTTTACCTTGCACAGTTCAAAGATCTAGTTACATTTATATTTGAACACAGAAAGATATGAATCTTAGTCAAAACAAACTTTTTGACTTGGAAGTGAGTTGCTAAGTAATTCAGCTGCAACTCGCAACTGTAAAACTTTTCAAGCTAATTAAAAGTCGTAATATGAACCTGTTAATTTAAAATTGGATGTTAAGAACCTCTTTTGTACGTTCTTCATTAATACGTTTAGATTTGAACGGGAAATACTTCGAGAATCAGTGAGTGTTTTTTTGCTTTGAAACTTAGCAATGTAATTTAATTACAAAGAAAAGAAAGTCAAAACTCTATTTTCAAGTTACTTCTTAAAACCATCTTAAAACTTGGCAATAAATTATTAAGTTATTTTTATTAACTCACAACCAAACTTTCATTATTAAACGCTGTGATTTACTAACAACAAAAACAAACATACACAGCTTCATTCCATTTGATTTTTATCAGCTTTCAACCCTTATATTGGAACGGATAACAGAATTAACTGGGAAATAGAAACTGTTATTGTGTAACGAACACACTCATAGGAATTTAGAGAAAATCGTATCGCGTGGTAGTAAAGAGAGTTAGATAATGTTTCCTCCGGGGAGAAATCCCACGGTCAAAGATAAGGCGCTGGTCGCGACCTCGGACATCCCGCTACGCTACCTTGTCTGTTGATATTACTACAAGCTTATTTCAATAGTAATATAAATGAATTTATACAAGTAGTTGATGAATAGTAACTAGAATATATTGATTTTTTTTTGTTCTATATCCTACATAAGAAATGTGGATATTAAATCGGTGTCGAAGTGTTTATAAATTATTCGTATTCAGTAGAAACCTTGACAGTAGTGGTTCAAGAGTAGGTTATAACAGAAATAATGATGTTGTATTTCAAGCGTCTAGACTCGAGAATTTGGCCAGTTTCATATTGTACATAATATAGATCGCAGTCAATCTCACTTAACCTTTCCCCGTTTCGTGTGTGTCCGGCGGGACACTCTCGATCCGTCATCAATACGAATATTCATATTTTTGAGAACATGTGATAAAGAAACGAGTATCCGTGTCGCTATGTTTCCTCAACATAGTATTATGTTATGATAATATAGCGAGTCGGTGACATGAATCACAGGCTCTTCCCAGGCGAGTCTTTGTATTCAGTTTGGCGGATGACGATAACCTTAATGTAAGCGGCGTCACGGCTGGTGGTCCGAAGAAGGATCGCTTTTGTCGTGGTCCCTTCCGCGCGTCCCATTCTTTTCTCTTTACACCGTTTCTCACTTGAGTAATTCGAGGACAATAAACATTTATTGTGCTCGTTTATTTGACAGACGATGAAGAAATATCGAATGAGTGAATTCGTTATATTCGGCCGGCGGGCTTCCTTCGCACTTGTTTAACGAGCGTTTATTCGACAAAGGACCGTGCTGTTTTCGGGGATCGAGAGGTTTCCTTTAAAACGTAAGGGATAAGAAAATGATCCGGTCACCTTAAAACCCGAACGTGAATTTGCGAAACGTCTTAAAAAGCGGCCGAGTCCCGAGGGAGCCCCGGGCCATGAGACATCCGCATTCGTTTTTACAGTTTCATTTCGCGACACAAAATGAATTTACGACTTCCTCTCACAATTATTATATTTTGTCTTGATTTAAATCAAAAGATAAATTGTTCTCGGTGAATCTTGATTGTATTATGGTTATTAAATTTCAGTATAATAATAACATCTGAAATTATCCGAAGATGGAGTTCAATGAAATACTTAAATCTTCTATCTTATTATCTCGCTAATCACTGCAAAAGGAGCTTAACGTAAGTGTACATGTACGATTCGAGAAACTAATTCCTTTAACAAGTCACATAAGGGCGACCGTCTCGAGCCGAATGCCACCTGCATTTGTATTCAGTTTGGAAGACTACGATAACTTTAATCCGGGTAAAGTGTCACCTTGAGTGGTTCGCAGCGAAAGAACCTTTGTCTGAGAACGAGTAGGGTGCTCTGACCTTCTTATTTTTTCCGTCAGGTTTTCCTCCATTGTCACGGGCTAATGTAAAATCCAGCCACTTAAAGGCGGGCTTTTCTTCAGATTGGAACCTAGACTGTGTAGAACGCGCCTTATAAACGATTCAATTTGATGGATTGTGATCGAAAACCTCGTTTATCATATTATAATACTCGACTACGTAGGTCATTTAACTCTGATAACATTGATATGGTCCCACTATTATACAGAAGTAATTGTAGTAAGACTATCTAATATGATTCTGTTTTTTCTCTGTTGAACAAAATGTAACAATTTTTTCTTATCCGAGATGTCAGCCAACTTTTTTCCATGGGTTAAGATTTAAAATTGGATGACATATCCAAATAAAAATTAAAACAGCTTTAATAAATATTAAAAAGTAAAGGAACTTATGTTTTTTATAAAGGTAAACCTTTCACAAATTACATTCTTAAGTTTGACAAATCATGGGCATGGGCAGTATTTCTATTTAAGTAGCTTTTATTATAGTCTAGTAAATTTGAATAGTTATCGGTACTAAAGAAGCTTAGTTTGCTTTCTTAGTATTTATACTAGTTTGAATATTAAATGAACTCCTTAGTAAACGAAATTAATTTTATTTGTTAAACGTTACTATTATTTTAAAATTATTTTTAAAAATATTGGTTCTGTTTTTTTCTTAATAATAATTAATCAAGTTTCATCTTTATTAAAATTATCATAAAATTATCTCATAGTCTGAAACTAAATGTACTGCTTGATTTCTGTGACAAATTTAAATAATTTATCTCTCACTTATTTTCGAAATGTTACATCTTATTTATTTAATTAAATCATTTCTTAAATAAATCCTCGTAACCCTTATATTATACAAAAAAAGAGGTAAAACTTATTCAGACACTCGCGGTTTTCTATAATACTTTCAGACAGATAGACAAATTTTTCTGCTCTTAAATCGACCCGCAGTATCCAGTCTTCTCGTGATCATGACGTTTGCAACAACGTTGAAATATCGAGACAACTCAATTAATTAAATATCGTGGTAAGAACCCGTCGAAAATGCATGAAAGAAAGAGGTAATTCAGACTTCTATAACACTTAGATCTCTATTAGGCAGCGACATTGGTAAGAGATTCAACAAAAGGTGAAGAAATGATACGGCTCCCTTTTGAAAAAGTTGTAATGTACGTGACAAATCTTCTAGTTTCGAGTTCGGATTGAAAACTGCTATAGAGTCGGCCCAGACGTGCCCTGAATCAACTATTAGCTTCCCATTTAGAAATAGGTGCACAAATCTTATAGGTATTATATTAGAACGATCGTAGTTAACTTTGCCGGATTGTAGTCACGTTCGGTACACTTCATTGAGGATAGGTTCGTTACAATGCAGTTTAGAATGTTCGATTGTAATAATGAAATTAGTTCGGCCGGTCGACCGCAAACTAAGTCTGAACTAGTCAATTGGAGGTAATGGAAATCATAATCCGATTTGGTGAGGTTTACCAATTCGTGTTATTGATAGACTGTTTTCTATGGTCGCAGATTTTCACTGTATTTTATGGTCGCTTTCTATATTTTTGTAGTAATTTTGTTATTTTATAAACATTTTAAATTCATAATATTTGTTTGCTAAGTTATTTTCAGTTGTGTTTAGTTTTTGCTTAGAAAAACTTACACGTAGTTTAATTTAGTTCAACTATCTCAGTCTTATTTATTCCACGAAAAATATATCAGACGTTCGCTGCCTGCATTTCCGCGCCGTCTAGTTGATACACATTTCATGCAAACTGAAACCACAACACGGCAAGCGACTCATAATTTATAATGCACAGTCATCACCTGTACAAATTGTTTGTTTAACAAAGTAAAGCCGTAATACAACCATTAGTTACGTCTAACGTGCATCTGTTGATCATTAGCGTATAAGTAGCCGCAAGAAAGCTTTTTACACCAGCGTTGTGAGGTCCGCCAAACACAGAAAACCTTTGAAAAAATGTAAGCTGATTTACCGTGACCGGGCGGGTCTCTTGTGCTCACTCGACCGGCAAATAAAGGCGACCAGACAAATGCTCGCAAATTGACTCGACGTTTTTCACAGTATTCCATATTTTTTACGCAAGAAGGAAACTAGTTGCTGAAACTTCGAATATTAAGCAATGAAATAGATCCCTTTAAGAAGCCCGGACAACGTTGGTTCTTAACAAGATAACCCTTGTGTAGCTTATGGGATAGATCTATGTTTATTTTTCCTGTTCATGTTATTGAGTTCGAGAAAAGTGATGGATGAGTAGATTGTTTTCGCATAAATTGTATAGTTTTATTAACAAAAGATAAAGTATTCTTGTCGCTATCAAAAAAAAAATGGTGTCTCTATCTGAATCAGTTATATTACCTTAATTTTGCCATAGTTACAACTCTGTAAAATTATACGTAAAAAATTTAAAGCTTAACGTTATAATTGTGTACAAATAAAATATTAGACTAATCTTCAGTAAACCATTACGATAATACAAACTAAAGGAAAAGAGTACTTTTTAATACATAGAAACTCTCCCTACCCCGGTGGTGTACTGTACTGTACTGCTGCCCACTGCTGAGCTCAGGTCTCCTCCGAAGAGGGGTTAGGCATAGTCCACCACGCTTGCCTAATGCGGATTGGGGAGTTCACATATCTTCAAAGGGTTTTTAGAACCCTTTTCCGATATGCAGGTTTCCTCACGATGTTTTCCTTCACCCTTTTTAGACAGTGGTGTTGTGAAGAATTGCACATTAATCTTTTTCTTTTTTTTGTGGTGTGTTAATTATTAAAGATAAAAATACACCTATTGCAGACTTCCTTCGTACATACGAAACATACATACGAAAAGAGCCGGCAAAAGGATATCAACACACAAGCATAGGTACACTTACGTATGCAACATTAATATCCCTTAACAATGGCATATCGAAAGTCCTCCAAAGGTCCTTCATAAAGAAGATTTCATTACATCACGGTATTAAGTCTACAACGGCCAAATAAAGCTAAGATTACAAGTTAACCTCATGTTAGTCGGAAACCCCAATGATAAAGTATCTCAGGAAAATCGACCCAGGGGAGGGTACACTAATCCCTCTTTAGCAAAAACGCTTCTCTCCAAAAAGTGATGGCCGGCTCACGAGGGATGGATCTTCATTACCCAGTCGTGTTGTCAGTTAAGCCAAAGGGTCTCAGGATTACTTACTACTTAACAAAAATTTAAAAGATATTTAATGATCAAATTTATTACGCTTTTTTTCATTGAATATTTTTTGTGGATTTCAATTGAATTTTATTTTAATATTGCATCTATGTATATGTTAAAATTAAAAAAAATAGTTAAGAATGAATTACTCCGAAATCGGATTTTCAGAGTTTTTATATTTCAAATATAGTTTCAATAAAAGTTTTTAATTTACATCACTCCTGGCTTTATCAATTCAAGCACAACACCTGTCTTTTCAAACGTGTTGTGAAAAAATGAAAAAAAAAACATTCAATAGTCAGACAAGAGTTGCTTGTTCTAAAACTGAACCATTCAAAAGTAAAAAAAACAAAACAACATCAAATTTCTATTACAAATTAAAATATATAACAAAAGTTAAGCTTCCACTTTACGATGTGCATAGATCGTCTATAAACTGACTTGAAACCGAACTTTATCCGATAATGTAAGAGAGAATACTCGTATAAATTGGGAAACGCAGGTGGAAATTTACGCTTACGATTCGACCCAATAACGAGACCATATCATTTTTCCATACAATAGCGTCGTAAAAAGATTCACGGCACTGCCTTTTTCGTATTTACCTTTGAAAATTTATATTCCCATTGGGTTGAAGAGCGCGACCGACCGCAATAATGCACAATGGCCAATAGAATTATCATATCATTATAGGAAACTAGATATCCTTTTTACGTGCTTATTTTAAAAATATAATCGAACTTTCGGGAAAAGTATTATATTGTTTACAATTTTTTGTACATAATTGGTTTTTCTTTAAATGAGGCGATTGTCGACTATTGCAAGGTACTGATTCTATTTTGATTGCTTACCGTTTACTGTTTTACACACTAAAACTTTATTTAACATACACTTAAAATTATCTTGTTACTATTATTGCTACTCAAAAGTACAAATAATTTTCTTTTCAATAATAATGAATCCTGATTATCTTTTTCACTAATGATTCTCTGTCAATTACTACAAATAAAAATTGACAAGCACTTTTCTTTCTTTTCATTTTTCGTTATTTCTCAAAATATAGTAGGGGCTTAAAATATAAAACACCTGCAGCTTTGATGATTAATATTATATTATTTACTTGATAACTCACTTACAAAAAGAAACATGACGCTCAAATAAATCTCAAGTAATTTCGAAATATTAGACGAATTTTTATATGAAACACGAGTATTGTTAGGAATACAAATGTGTTAAATTGAGTTAATAAATAAACGAAGTAAGGGGCAGCACTGTTATTCACTATAAGCGATGGATTGTGCAATCAGTTAACAATCGGTAGAAGGGATGTCTGTCGACCGAGAGGGCTTGTCAATGAATCTTATTTCACTGTGTTCAAAATGATAAATATGTGAGTAAGTTATAGGGAATGAGAGAAAATATATTTTTTCATTTAACACCAAAAAATTACTCAGAATTTCACAAAACAGTATTTCTGGAATGCCGGCATGGTCCAGTTCTATAATAATGCAATAGGAATATAAATATTAGGATCAAAGTTGTGATTGATCAAGGTCCCCCATTACTAGTATTGTAGAGTTTCAAAAGTGACGGTAACTACTAACTTCAGGTGAGCCGTAAGCTTGCTTATCATACACTCAATAAAAAATCAGCTTTGAACAATCGAGCACCAATTTTGAAAAGTAGATTATTGCGATCGTATTTACAGCATAACTTCGTTGATACCTAGATGACATTGCGAGCACCTCTGTCTGTCCCTTTGCGTTCAAAACAAAAATACTCGTAATATAACGTTTACTATCGCTTTTTATCGTTGACGAGCCTAAATTGGATGTCCATTAACAATTTGTACGAATAAAAATTCAATTAAGTTTAAAAGCAAATATTTACGTTTTTAATTGGACGAGAAATCGAAAGGATTTTATTTACATTTACTTATCAAATTATTCGACAAAAAGTATTCATTGTACGAAGTTCAAAATAAGTCAATGTAAATTTAGAAATACTTTTTATTTTATTAGAGTACTAGTATCAACTATCGTCATCGTGAAAAAGAGTCCTTATTAATGGAATATGATACCGACTCTTTAGTGTGTAGAACCTTATGAGCTTAAGTATCTAATTCCTAACAAGAGTAGTGTAACTCATAAATAAATACAGTATCGATTCTGAGTATAAAACCTCTTAAGAAAATACACATGGTATTATTGTTTGAAAGACGCGGGTATAAAATCGGTTCGCTGATCAAAACTGCTCGGATCTGTCAAACGCAGATTGTTCACGAGAGTCGGACAAGCGAGCAATATCCGACACTGGCCACCGAAATACGCCACATATCGGTTTACTGTTCTTTAAGAAATATACATTTGCTTGAAGGTTTTTATTTTCTCGACATATCGAACAACATTTTTCATCGAATTGAAAGGTAAAAATAACAATATTATTTTAAAAATACAATTGTATTTTTTTTTAGTTTGTGCTCTTTTTATTCTTTTTGCATTCTACATTTCTTAAACTTGTTTTTATCTATTCTATGCCTTATACTCTTATATCAAAATACTAAATACCTAATTTTAGACTTATTTATTAAATAACTGCCAGTAGTTTTGTTTTATAAAATAAACATTGGAGTCTTTTGTCGACACTTTGAATGAAACATTAACAAACCAAAATACCATTGTTACGATATCTTCGATCTGATACAAGTAACAAAACCATTGAAAAAACAAGTCTTTTCTCATTTTGATAATCGAGTATTAAAAAACGAGGAAACGTTTCTCACAACTGTCACACTGCAACAAAATTAGATGAAATAAGCTTCGCATTTTCAATCGAGAAGCGTTTCCTTACAGCCATCGTCAGCTATTCTTATGCCTTGTTTGGCGTGTAATTGAATAAGACGATCGCTATCACCAGTCTCCGAGAAAAGAATTTAATAACATGCGACATAAACGCGTCGAATACATCGAGGATGCCGTTTAGACACATCTCAGACAGACGATGGGGCGTGAAGGCTCCCCGCCAATTCCAATAGTTTTTTTATTTGAATAAAATTCCGATAATTCTACGCTCACTGCTCAGAGAAATTTGCATCGTGTAAACGCTAGACAAAAAATAACAGATTTTTATTGTAATGAAATTCACACTGATTCATAACATGTGAAAACACCTTTGACCAACGAAAATGAATTTTGTAGTGCGACTTTTTTTTGTGCTGTCAACAAAGTTATTTGAATATAAAAGTTAACGCTGTTATTCGCAATATGAAATCCTGCATCGAGTGCAAGTTGACAGGAAATATTCTTCAGGAATTTGGAATGTCTCATAGCGCTGAAGAATTTTTTATTTAGCTCTGAGACTGAGATCGAGGCAGGAGACGTTCTTTCATATTTTTTTAACTTAGTTATAATCAGGTAAATGAAAAAATTCAAACGTAAACCTGTGTTTAATGTATCATCAGGCGGGCCGTAGGCTCGTTTATCTATCAAGCAATAAAAAAAAAAAAAAAAAAAAAAAAAAAAATGTTAAGGCGTTCGGTATTAAAAAAAGTGCATACAAATCTTGCATTATTGGAATTAAAATATTTTTTACACAATTTAGTTTAAATTGAGTTAGATCAATCCTAAAGGCATTCTTTTGCAAATATGTTTCATGTTACATTTTACATTACTTTACCAACTCATTCAATGGTGTTTTAGGGGTATCTCTTATAACGCGGAAAGAGATATCCCTTTATAAATTACTTGAGTATCTATTTGGTAGATACCATTTAATTAAAATGAACAACTGACTCTAGTTATCATTATTTATTGACACTGTTTACAATATACAATAATGAATATGATTACAATAATGTGTGAACGCGAGTGTACGCTATGCTGATTACGGAACGACTGGGGAGTCGCGCTACGCACTGCACTTATATATTGTTGCTTGCATAAAAAAATGCATTGCGTCCCTACAGTGTAAACTTATTATCCACTCAGAATTCAATGATTTCAAATTACTATGGCTGACCTCATGGGTCCATTGATGTCAAAATAAGAATGTGATCCTAACTCATGTATACAAACGAAGTACTTTTATTCAATTATCAAAGTTGATGAGAACCCTTCAGTATATTTGTAACAATTGGAAATTTGAAAAAAAAATGTTTTTTTATGTATTTTAAAACCTTATCATTAATAATATTCATATTTAATATAAAAAAACGTCAAATTTATTTTTTCAATTAATTACAAACAATTTAAATTGATAAAAAATCACGTGACTTTAAACACCCCGTGATTGACTGTGACGTCAAAATGTTAACTTCTGAGTAGTTCTGAGGTTCGAACTTTGAATTTAGTATAAATACTAATGACAAGTGAAGAGTGAAAACTAACACTATGACGTCACACACGCTCGGGATCTGTCGGTGTATTTTCGGTACTGAATTCAAAACTTTGAATTTTACTTTAATATTACTATCTTTTGAAATATAGTGCACAAACAAAAAAAATGTAGTATGATCTATTCATTTATTATTAAAAAAAACCCTATTATGTGATAAAACCAATTGGTTCTAATAAGTTTAAAATTTTAAAACCTTAGTAGTAAACTTACTTAGTACTACTTAACTTAGTGTAAATTCATTAACTATTTTTTGCTATTTTACACTCAACAAAGGAATTAATGTGGGTATTACTGGCTATAATAAAAAGGAAAGGCATGTTACTATGAACGAAGATTTACCACAATATCTTTACTATAACATCTTTTAATATAAATTGCGGCCTTTCTAGAACTACTAATTATAACAGACGTTTATTGCCCATAAAATTCTTCAACTTACAAAACGTATTAAACCTATACTTTGTCATTATCGTTAAAACCTAACCGTTCCATTATTTCATACGATTCGTAACGTATTCCGCGAAAGTCGAAAAATGTAATAAATTCTTTCATAACTCGTTTCAGTCCCGATTCCGTATATAGCCAATGGCAGTACCTAAAGCTTTTCATATGGTGGTTTAAGAGCAGAAGAAGATCGACCTTCTCCCAAGTAGTATCTGACGTTTATTAAATAAAATGTACGAAACAAAATTAATCTAAAGTAATAACCTAGATAGTGTTGCTAAAAGTCGCATACCTACCACATCAGATCGGGGGCGCAAGGTACAACGGTAAGGAATGCCTTAGTGCGTAACGCGTCGTGCCACCCCTCATAATCCCGTGGTGGGTTCTTTCGTAAGTGTTAGCGCTTGGAGGTTTTAGTGCGTTTCAATTCCCACATATACCACTAGCGGGGCGGGTAGGAATTTCCTTCGACTCAAAAAAACCCGCATATCAGGTTGAGAAGACGTCTTATAGCTTGATTATGACACGGTATTTACCGCTATTATAATAAAATATTTATTTAAAACTAAACAGGTGAACTATCAACAGCGAAATAAATATAATAATAAAATCAAAAAGTGTCTTTATATTTCTCGATGGGTTAATTATCAGAAACTTTCGGTATATTATAAAACTATCAGTGACAATTTATTTGTTCGGTTATCAGATGGGTGAAGGTCGCTCTCCCACGCCTCCTCTACTATAACTGGTAGTACGCTGGGTCAAATGGAACGGGCTATAAATCTGTTATAGTGACAGTGTGGAAGCGATAACAGGCGATCGCTACCGTGTGTATTTGATAATAGGCGGTCGACACCTGCCGCCGCAGGCCACACCGCAAAAATGTTACTACCCACAACTATTATATTATTGTTGTCAAATTCGTACACAAATACAACTATTCGGATAATTGTGGCAAAATGAGTTGATAGAAATTATTTAAATAACAACTGCTTTCTTAATTTCTCATTAAAGCAATAAGCGGAAAAGTACAGACAAGTTGAAAAGTTTTCAAAATCATTAGTTTTAGCACACGAACATAATTCAACAAAGATAATAAAAAAAAATAGACAAACGTAGAACATATAATACACCATTTTTACGATTCCCGATTTTTTAATGAATTACAGTTTGCTAATAATGAACCAAAAAAAAACTTTTACCATATCAAATGAACAAAATAAACACAGAGCCCTTTTGTTAAACGAAGTTCATCAGCGCTTACATCTCGAACAGCTTAAGTCTGAATTACTCCATTCCAATTACAATCGTCTAACATCGCATCGCAGACAGACCGGAACACAATAAGCTGCAAGACTGCAATTTGCCAGATTCGAATGACTCCATTCATAGGCCCCGTTGTTCCTTATGCTCATTGCCTGAATGAAACTTATTGAACGATATAGACAAAGGACTTGCATTACCCAGTAAGTGCCGACTGAAATTTCGAATCCCTATATTTCGTGAAACTATCGGAGTCTATTTTTCACGATCGTGCGATAGAATCACATAAAACGGTCACGTATTTTTTAGTGTCAGTGGCTTTGTGAGGGCCCGCACTTTAACAATATAATAACTGCTTCGAATATTGGAAGGGCGCATATAGCCTTATTGAATTTCTTTGAATAGGGTTCGCAGATTCATGTATGCGAATGCTTTCACTGCAACTTTTTATGGTGTGTATTACGAACTCGAAGTACTAGAATTAAATTAGCCCATTATGTTGTTCTCTATCAATTCTTTTTCTTCTCCTATACAAGCGTTGAACGATGCGGTAACATAATACAATTAGGGAAAAGTATCGACACAACAGTTAAATTTGTATAAAGGTAGGTAATATATTTTGAATTCGTGCACATATTAGTGCAATAACATGAAAAAAAAACAAAAGTTACTCTTTAATTCTATTAAACAAAAATGTACGTCAAAGTTTTTGTAAATCATACAAAGTTCACAAATGTTTTATACAAATAAGTAAACCGTTTAATTTAACCAACGTTCGTAAAACCACGCATCGAACTCGATTGCGAGGAGAATTTCTCTTCAAGTTTGTTTCACTCTTAGGAAGTAATTGATTTTAATTCCACGAGCACTGAGCTCAACGTAACCGAGCGTTAATGAAAAATAATTTTCTCAACTTTTAAGTTAAAGAGCGCAGTGCCGTGGCAAGTTGCTTGAAATATTGTGCATTAAAAATTCCCTTTCCGCTATAATGGACTTGTGAATGAGTAGTCTTCCATTGTCATTTATGACGACTATGAAGAGACAAGTACTGCATTTTAAATAATTTATAGAAACCATTTAACTTTCTATTGCGATTTTACGATACTGCAGTTTGTAATGAATGTTATATTGGACTTTGTGCTTTCAAAGAGTGATCTCATTTTATCCGTCTATTAT
The DNA here is from genome assembly GCA_030269945.2 of Trilocha varians. NCBI lineage: Eukaryota > Metazoa > Arthropoda > Insecta > Lepidoptera > Bombycidae > Trilocha > Trilocha varians. The sequence continues at coordinate 6,744,850 of AP028259.1, forward strand.
TAACTACTGTTTTTTCTCAAACTGTAAAATCACAATGTACAGTTTTATTTTGTTTACAGATAATTATATACTTACACAAACGTTTTCTAGATATCTTCAAAATATGTCAAGTGGAACAAATAAATAGCAAGTTCTTTGTAGACCTCACTGTAGTCTGTAACAGTAAGATAAGGAATATTCTCACCCCATGCTTCCTAATAACATTGAATAGGAAAGACAAAGAAAAGCGAATGAATCAGTAATCAAATCTTGAAAACCACTTAATATTCAGGTGATCTGAGCTTAATCCTTAAGGATTGTGCACACTTCGAGTATTACAAATTAAGTAATAATCTATGAATGAACGAAATAGTTTGTCATTATGAAAAGTGAGATTATTTTCTGTGTTCTGGTACTCAAATTAAATAATTAATTTTGTAATTAAATCATACTTTTTAAACGACAAATGAAGTCAGGTGAAGTGACTAGAATTTACAATCAAATTACCTATTCTAGTGTTCGACTCTACTTAAATTAGTTTAATGGCCTTAGTATTCTTCTTGAGTCTAAGAGCACGTATCTAATTGAACTCCAAATACAATATATTATAGTGGTTTTAGGGATTAAAATGTTGGTGCAAATAAGACTAAGTAGTTGTCAAGATAGACAGAAAAAGTGATTTAGAAAACAAGTTGTAATTGAAAACACTAATGAAATTAAGATGGGCGAGTCGAGAACTGAGAAAAATCTTTTAGGCTTTCTACCAATTTAGAGAGACAAGATTTGAGGCTGAAGTCTGAATAGATTGATGAGTTCGTTTGACATCGTCATTAGGTTTGGTCCTGAACCGCCGTTTTTCGTTCGACCACGGCAAACCGTCGGCCGGCCATCCCCGATAATTGGACCGAATGTTTTCGCCCGCCCGGTCTAATGACTGGCAGTTTTGTTTACCGAGACAGTCACTTTATTGAGCCGTTTGCGTGTTCGCCCATGAACCATCCGAACATTGAAGGTTAAATCTTTCGAAAAGTTTTCAACGAATTTCGCCGAATCTTTTAAAAGTTTTCATGGTTCGGGTTTTCCGTAAAACGTATCAATAAAAAGTTTAAGTGTATAAATTTCTTACTTCGCCTTATCTTTTACCTTCTTCTACTGTTTCCTACCTTCTGTCGAGAACTACTATTCCCTTAAAAAGTGATTCTGTACTAAACTGTAAAAAACAATACTGCTGCTGGATTTGTCAAGTGTGGGCTGGAGTCTTCATATTTTTTTTGTTTGAATCCTTCTTCATTATTCAGGTTTTATGACGATAATTTCCTATACCGTTTTTAGCTTGTGGTGTTGTTAAATTCAAAATCTCATTCTAAATTTTAGCACCTATAGCAAGTACGCATAAGTGCAACCACTGGGCTACCGTAAATATAAAAGTATATGAATAAAGAAACAAACGACCTATTAGTGTATAAACAGATTCAAATCCCGATCTGTAAGTATATTTTATTCGGAAGGGTCGTGTACAGTCGGTGGCTGTATATTTTTCGCTGTCCATCGATGCGTCACTTCGACCGGTCGGGTAGATTGATCACCGCGTTGAATGACGTTCTCGTTCCGGCTACCTACTGCCCGACCCCTGCCCGACCCCTCTGTGTTCACGTCTAAATAAAAAAAAACCTCAGTTTTCAGAAAATCATTCGAAATACGACACCGAATTTATATTGTCTCCCCAGTGATAAATACGCTCATTACTTTTCAGTATTTATTATCGTATATATTTTTGGGCCGACTTACACAATTATCCTAATGAATCCGACGCCGGATAACTTTTTGAAGCTCAGTTGTCAGAAAAATAAACGACATCGGTTTTTATTTAAGATCAAGATAACGCGGCGTGTACCTTCGGTTTGTTTTTGTTTTATTCGTTCGCGATGGCGCCGACGCCATTCATCTGGATTTTAAGATTATTTTTGATGTTTATTGTTTGATTCGTAAATTGTGAACGACAAGAAGTTTCAATGTTGAAGAAACGTTTATTGTATTAAAATATTTTCTTTCTAACTAGTCGCGGGAAGGTTACAATAGACTGATTTTCGTGAAAAAAATCTCGACAATCTGGCATTATGACACAGTAAATCCTTTTCTAGTGCAGGAGCGACGGTTGCACTGACTGTCACTGGCGTTTTAGATGAATTATAGTCGCATGACAGCATTTGGCGTGCGGACGAATATAAAAACCACAAATCAAAATGTTACATTTTCGTTATTTTGCACTTTTATTTTAACGTACCAAACTTTTATCTAAAAGGTTTTGTTTCAAAAATATCGCGTAGGTTTTACTTGAGACTAAAGCGGTTAAAAGTCACGTTGTCGGTTAGCTATCAGCATTCAACGGGACATAAGGAAGCTGAAGCCCGCCTATGACATTATTAAACTCAGGCGCATCTCTGCTCGAGTGACGCTAAAAACTACGTGACCGCGTTCCACAATACGAAACTCCCTGAAAAATCATCCACCCCGAAATTCAGAGCGTATTCTGAACGAATAAAGAAAAAATAACGGTAAAGTCCGCGTGGGCCACTTCGCCGAGTGTCCCGAATAAATTATGCTGATGAAACTCTAAGTTTGAGTGTTATACGGTGCGCATCGCTACTCGTTTTAATACCGATTTGATATGGATTCAAAACTTTTTCGATCTTTGAAAGAGTAATAGGACTATTGTGTGTAATATTAACTGTTGTAGTTTCATAATAATACTTTGATCACTGTTCAGTTTCTGAACGTGGTTTTAATGTGGCTTCCGTTTCCGCAAAAGGGGCCACCATGACACCTTTCTAATTTTCGACCAGCGGCCGACAAGAGCACGCCTATTTGTATAACTCATTAGTTATTGTCTATTGTAAGTTATTAAGAACCAATAAAGATCAAAAATAATGAAACAGTCCACTTAATCAACATCAGTTCTCAATAATCACGGATCACTTAGTATTAACTGGTGATAGTTAAAATACATAATATTTTGTTATGTAACTTTCATATGTAACATGTTTTGACAATAGAATAAACTAATTCATACCTTTTTGCCAATTAAAATATTTAGATATTAATATAATTTACAAAAAAAAATAACTACATATTTTCCAACTGTTCACATCGAAGGAAAATTAGCTATTTTCCAAACCAGACCTTTCAACTTTAATAAGTATTTGTTCGTGACAGGGAAAACTGTAGGAAGAAAAAATAATTAAGTTGCATAGCGCCATTCACGGTCTTTAACCCCGGTTCCCATCGCTCCCTGCAGAGTGGGACCGTACCCACATTAATTCAAGTGCAACACGAAAAATGCATTAAGCGGGGATGGCCGATCCGTCATTGTCCTGCAATATCTCTTAGGGAAACTAGGGAAAAATGCTGTAGTTCTCTTTTAATTGTTTTCCTTGCTAATGGCGTGCGGGAGCCAATCGAGTGTTTACTTTGATTTTTAAATGGTGGTGGGGCTTTCAAATTGAACCTGATTTATTTCTTAGTAAGCTATATCATGCGCTTACTATGTTCTAAGTTTTGATTTCAGCTGTCACTTGAATATTTGATTTGGGAGGGTTAAAATGCTATTCGTACAGTTCTCATTATGAACAAAACTTGTAAGTAGGTAACTTTGAAGTTTAGAGTTCTTAAATACCAATGTATTCGGAAATTCTCACCCAATCATAACAAACAAATAGCACAGATTTTCGTGCATTTAGGTCAGATAAAAACATTTTAAATAATTATTGTTTTGGACTGACATATCAGAAAGAATGATAAATATCATAATATTTTTTTGTGATACGTCTAATATCTGACATTTAAAAACAAATCGAAATTAAATAAGGTACAAAAGTACAATTATAATTAGTATAAGATTTAATTTGTATCGCAATATTTTTTTATTTTAAATGATAATATGTAGGTACCGACTGTGAATGTCATGTGTTTTGATATTGAATAATATTACTTTTTTTGTATTCTTGTTAAAGATAAATTTCATAATACTTTACATACGCATGATAATACTTTTTGATTTCGATTGCGAAGCAGGATCGTGTAAAATTTAAAAGGTGTTTGACACAATCCGGACTATTTAAAATTATTCTGCGAGCGACTGTATTTAGATACAGACACATTCATAATTGAAGGTATGAATCTAACCCTAGAACATAATTTTATTTATTCCATCTAATGTACCCAATACAGGAAATTGCACAAGCCCACCAGTGGGAAATAAAAACAGCAGTTTTAATAAGGACATTTATTTCATTACTATACATCGTTCATAAATTACACATTTATTGTCAAGTCAACGTAATATTAGATCAAGGATGAATAAAACACGAAACAATAACAATAACTATGGAAAAATTCTAAAAACTTTAATTTTCTTAAACTAGTCAGTTAATTATTTGGTTATTCCTAACATTTTATACCTAAAAGAATTTACAACACGAATTTTAGAAGTTTTAGAAGCTTTAAATGTATTTCATTGTCATAAGATAGGTACTTAGATTCTAGATTGAAAATTGAGGATTGATATTATTTATAATATTGTAGTTTTCCTAAAGATGACCTCTAATAACATTTTTAACATAGGATTAGAGTCAGAATATTCACTTTTACTAGTAATTTGTTTTAATTTATTGTTGAAGAATTTCTTTCATAAATTAATTTTCAATATTTATTAACTTTTATAAAACGTAATAACATTATTTTACACTCTAGCGATTAATTTATTTAATACTAACTATATTATACGAGTTGTAGCCGTTCCGATGGTAACATTAAAATTGAACAAAGAAATGAGTAGAGTTGTCATTGTCCTAAAAATATATTTGACAAAGTTTTTATTTTTTGTTGCGAAATAAGAATAAACATATACATATGAATTTTAATGTTATCCAATTCGTCTACTTCATGACACTTGCACCAGTAAATAGAGATCTGTTACAACCATCGTTTTCAAATTTCATCAAACCATTGCAATAACCCATTTAATACAATCAGTACAATACAGATATAAATAGTTTAAAACGTCACATATCTAAGTAGAGTGATGATGAGAGCGTATATTTGTGGCGGCAGTTGTCTGGTGATGTGGTATTGAGCGTGGGAAGCGGCTGGTCGACTCCCGGGTGAGTTTCGAGCTCTTTGCCACGCCGCACCTGATACCATGGGCTCTTCAGCTCCGAAACCATTCATGCTTAGTTCCAATCCTTTATTAAAAAAAAAGAATTATTAAGCACTTAGTTTTTGTTTAATTGCAGATTGGTATTGACAAACTTTTTGTATATCAACTTTTTCAAATGGGTTTGTATTTAAATTTTATCATTTAAGATGAAATAATTTAATAATTCAAATATACATCATTTCGATGTTTTAGTACTTTCTTTTGGGAAATATTTACTTAGTTAACAACTATGAAAATTCTAACGGCAACTTGATTCACGTCACTGTTCGGTCTATCTGCGAAGTATTATTCTGTAAACGCTCACAGAATCAGACACCCTGACTTTGCAGAGATAAGTTTCACTTTTCGTTTCGTTAAAAATATTGAGTAATAGTTTTATGTAAATGTTTAATTAATTACGTATTGATATTGAATATATTTTCTTAAGCAACTGATCAATACCAAAATATTATAAAAAGATACAATAACATTTCACGTGATTTTATGTAATGTAGGTATTGTTATCATCTTCTTACAGGAAACAATTAATCTGCTTTATAAACAGACAAGGACAAATGAATAATAATACAATTACAATTAACTTATTATCCAATTTAGCAAAACAGGTTCATATTCTTCAATGATACACAGCATTCTGACTTTTCCTTCTTCGATTGAAGATTAAAACAACTTTCTTAACGAGTGTTCTCAACTGGTATTGTACCTTAAACTCATGACATTTGAGGTAAACTTAAGGTTGGCACTGCGTTTAAAAACATTTACTTATGGTTTCGTATAATAATAATAATAAATTTATTTATTTGAAACACAAAGGTGCATATTACATGGTTATGGTTGTTTTACTGTCCTCCTAGATAAGCTACAGTATAGCCTGTAATAAGAAGAAATAGTGCCACATCCTCGTAAAACATTACACGTAATAAAAATAGTTTTAAGCATTACATATTATATCGAAATTTTATTTATTACTTTACATTCATTACATATATTGAAAAATAAAATAATACAAACAATTTATAACTAAGTCATTAATTATTATTGTGTGTGTATGTGTGTTTACGCGCGTGCTCTCGTTTGTGTGTAGGTATATAATACAATAAAAAGTTTCAACGGTATCAGTCAAAAGGGTAAAGACATAACCTACATATTAAGCTCTGCGCATTTGTATAGTACTCGTAAGTATGTTAATCTGTAGTAAATTTCCATTACCGATACCGATCAACTAACAAATTTAATCGTTGGTCAAATCTTTTATTTCGCATGTATCTGAGTAAAATTAGAATAAACACAAATGTAGTACTTAACAATTCAAAATTTTCCTACCATAGTTTTCTCTACGCCACCTTTGGTTGACTAGTGGAGAATAAATTAGTCCGCCATTTTATTATTTATGAGAATAAGTTCTATAAATAAATATTAGCCCCACAAATGTTATAGTACCAACCTATGTTTGAAACAAAACGAGTATTGTATAAATCAAGATCTCTTGTCTTCTTTATCGCGGTCGCAATTAATGATGTTCGTGTCTGATTTTAAAGGTCGAACGGGATAGTTACAGAGTCGGTCGTCGGGGTTATTCTAAGGTGCAGTCCTTTTGGTATTACGCGAATTGAATCATTCATTTGCAAAGATTGAATTTTTATCAAGAAATTCAGAGTTGTAATAAATTCTGATTCGATTGAATTTACTGAGCGCTTTGTAGAATTACAGATTCAGTTGGTTATTTAATTCAATTGAAAGATTTTCCTGTTGTCGTGGGATATTCTGATTAGCTGATAGTATTTCTTACTGAGTAAACATACGCGATGACGGCTTAGTCTAGGAGATATTACTTGAAGTTATAGAGAGATTTTTAAATTTTGTGTGAACAATCAACACTCTAGAAAAAAGAGAGTTCTTGTAAAAAGTATTATGTATTTTCATTTAAAAACCTTTGTACATCTAAATAAGTACTTATACTTACTGTGTAAGCTGACTTGGCTTTCCATCTTCCCAAGCGCATTAACAGAAGCGCAGACATACGTCCCATAGTCACTAAGAGTTAGTGATTTGATCGTCAAATTCATCCATAGAGAATAGTCGTTGACAATAGCCTCTTTGACCCTCAACTTCGGATTCTCAGCCAGTTTGTCACTCAGTAAGGCTGCAAATAATAATTAGGTCAAAACCGATCGGTACATAAACTTTTTATGTTTGTTTTATGACTTCTGTAATTGACTTGTTTTGAGGGTTCTGTACAAACTTAATTTAATTTCGTTATCGTTAGTTAATTGATAAGAAATAAAAAAATACCTATACCGGCTTTTTTGTCATAAAATAAGATAACGATACAATTTTACTAAAATGCGCAGGCTAGGGATTTCACCAAAACTATTTAGAATTTAACTGAATGCCAAATATCCGTTGACCATAGTTAGACTATTGAAGTCATTATTACAACTAACTGGAGAATATAACATTTATCCTATTTTCTATTCTGGTCACATAAATAATTCAATTTATGTTTAAAGGGTTTAAAACTGTGTTTCATTAATATTTTAACATGATTATGCATTCTTTAAAAAGTAGACAAATAATATTTTAAAATGATTGTTTAAATAACACAAGAGTATCAATTTAATTAAGACCGATGTCTAAGAACTAATTACAGGTACATCAAATTTGTGATCGATGTGCTCCGATCAATAATAAAAGATAATAAAACTGTATAAAAACAGGATAAAGTCCCTATATCATATTGGACATTCATTTGGGGTTATTAAACCCGAAACTGGTCACGAACGGTATTACATCTCGTACCAGTTTCTTTGCATAATTGCATATTCATTCTTGTACACATCGAATTAAGTGTTAGTAAGTTATTTTGAAATTAAGATTGTTATCTGATCAGAAAATTCCGATGGCTTTTGATTTTTAGTAAAATAATCGGCTCATAAGCAAACGATTAAATCATTCTACATTCAAACTGTGACCATTGTAATTCATCTATTCTCTTAACTTTATGAGAATTCAAGAGTCTTAACACCTCTGATTGGACAACTATAGTAGCGGTCGCATTTATCATTTTATTTATCTTTGTAATTCAGTAAAATAGTTACCATCTTCCCTGGACCAAGAGTTCATAGCTTTAGGAGAGGCTTCGATGTAGCACTGTAGTTCCACGTCGCTTCCCAAAGGCGCTCCTACCAGTTGGTTCGTCACCTTAACTTGTGGTATAACTATTAAAAAAGGTTGTTTTAATATTGAGAGTACTAAGAGCACAAAATTTAAAGATAGTTTTATGGCCTTAGGTAATGTTTATTTAATAAGTATCAGTACCCCATAATTTGTCTACTCTTAGGCGTTTTGTCATCTTGTATATCTTACAACTACCAATAAGGAGAGATAAAGAAAGTTTCCTTGTATGCATAAAACTTTATAATTAAAATGGAATTGGAAATTTACAAACCGTTATACGCGACAATAAATTCGTAAACTAATTGCAAGATTAAACGAGGAAGGTATAAAATTGAATAGTACCAATGAAATATCCTTTTTACTGTAGATATTGGACATAACTTACAATGAACTTCGACCTGATACCGGCGGCTGACGGTGGGCGGGACACCGTTGCTAGCGATGCAGTAATAAGTTCCCATGTCGTTCCTCTGCACGTGGCCCAACTCGAGACTCTCTCCTTTATAATTGTCGACAACTGAAATAAAATAAAACCTTCAGCAAAAATATTTTTTGGCGAACGTTTTCATTCCGCTACAAATTTTAATGACTGAAGATAGGTCTGTGAATAATATATTCCCTAATTCACAAATACAAAGGGTTGAAAAACGGAAATAAACCATATGAGAATATTTTATGCGTTAAAAGGCCTCTGGGATCAGTCGTGCTGCGTACAGCCGAATCCACTTACATTGTTCCATTTTTAAAGCCCTATAGACAACCGCTTGAAAAAGGAAATTCCTACCGAATTCAATAAAATGTTTAACGTACGTCCAACGTAGTGAAATGCGTCTCGTTGTATTTGTTTCATAGCAGCAAAGATAGCGTTCTAAGCGGCAGTACTTTATTTGAATTCATTGGGAAAGCAAAACGGGGAAAAAACGTTTAAAATCTGAGTTCTTTTTATGAGCGAAACTGCGATAAAAGTTAAGCTATGCAATCCTTTGATGATGAGCTTCCCCTGACATGCTCATTGAAATAAAAAAAAGTTAGCGAGGATTTTTTTTTGGCATCGCTTTTCAGAGTAATTATGTACTTTCGAGCAGACGGCTCCGAGTTTAAACTGAAATGTTTATTCCTTTATTAACTTATGTTATTAAGGCTCTCACAAATCATTTAACAGCAGACTGCTTTAATATTAAGGTTTAGCCTTTCGTTTTTGAGAGACTGTATTCGCTTTACAGGCGTAGTATTCAAGTAATTTGAACGCTATTTGTGTGTGGTGTTTCCCTAACTTTATTTTCTCGGGATTCGTAGTCGTCGAAGCGCGAAAAAATATTCCAACGTCACTAGAGACGAGATGAAGCGTCGACGTAAAGTGCGGTATTTTCTCGTTCCACGGAAATATCGTCCGTTCTCAAATCGCTTTTGAGTATAAAATCTTTTATTATGCGAACACGGTTCATTTAACGCGGCATTAAGTGAATTTGTCGAACATCGTATTTTAAAAATGAACGGGTAACAGAGCAGTAAAATACGTACTACCGGCAACGGGAGAAAATTGCGAGACTGCCGTGCTATTGTGCTTAAGATCCTTTTAGCGCAGTTTGTCGATAATTTATTAAATTGACTTTGTGTTAAGGATTTTAAAAAATTTAAGCGTCTACGACGGTCATTATTGTAAATGAAGAGAATATTTTTATTATAATTGTAGGAAAGAGATATTAGTGTTATAATTTTGTTGTACTGTAGTTAAATTATAATGAAAAATAGTGTGGTGTGTTGTTGATAAGAGGAATTTTCAGACAGGTCATTCGACAGACAGATTTCGAAAAATTGGTTAGTCATGAAAAAAAGTTAAGCCATCTTTTTATTATCTACTATTTCTCACTCATACCAAACGTAATGACATGTTTCTCTTTGCTGCCCTTATTAAGAAATAGGGTGATTACTTTATTCTACCTGGTTGCACTGAAGTTGAATGTATAAAACCAAACAATAGCAACCAATTATCTTGATTTGTCTATTTACGAAACCAACCGATCAAAATTGCTTTCATCTTTTTTAAAACTCGTCTGTAAGTGACATTTTAATCCGAAACGACGGCCGGTCCTGTCGACTATAAAACGCCCTACGTGACCGAAATAATGAATTGCATTTAAAAAATGCTGTGATTTGCAAAAAAAAAATGATGCTACGATAACAAGATGACGAAAGAAACCGAAATAGAGTAGATTAATGTTTTTTCATAAGTATATTTTTGTGCGAAATACTTTATTTTCATAGTGTTTGTTTGTTGTTTTTTTTATTTGAAGATTTTGAGGTTATTGTCTGACTATTATACCAGTGCTGCCCATGTAGCAAAGTTAACCTGCTTATAGTTTATTTACACGAAGAAGCGACGGACTTGGGAGTGCATTGCTGGATTCTTCGTGTCAAAAGCACACATACTAAATCGCATGTGTGTTACTAGCTTAATATTTTATTAAATTATTCGAGCTTATATTACCCTACTTCATTCCTCATTAGTATAATTGGTAGCTATTGTTTAGTTTGTGGTTACTAAAATATTTAGTTCTTGCTAGTCTCATTTAAAGATCAAGTGTAACAGGAAACAAAGGAACGGCGCACATTACAAAGCCGTATCTAGTAAATACTTTAATACGTATCACTGTAAAGTACATTTAAACTGTAACATTGAGTAATCTCACTAAACCAGAGACAAGCTCCAATTTCGATTTAGACGACTTAGTTTAAAACTAATTTCGTGTAGGTCTAGTTTATTTGATATACTGAAGGCACTGTTTCAATTGACTGTCTCGAATCTTTAGTCTTCTTTATCAATGTCCTTTCGTTTTAAAGCTCAAACAAAAAAGTAATTAAGGTCTCGGTCCCAACGTTAAATAAATCGAAACGACCGTACAATGAGATCGGTTTGTGTAGAATTCCGCTCGGAGCAGAGGTTGATTAGTAAATTTTGATTCAGATTATAGGGAATCTGTTTTTGATGAGTTTTTTAGATTGTTTTATTAGCGTGATAAAGAGTTTATTTAATTTTAAAATATGACAAAGCCTTTTGCGATCGTTCGTTACTATTTGAAGCTTCTTTTTGTTGTTCAATTTAAACTTGAAATAAAAACCCAAAATTTTAGTACAAGTGCAAAAATATACTTCATTCATTACTTTAAATAGCGTTAATTTAAAGCACTATATCATTTATGCTCAACTTATAGCGTTATCAAAGTGGACAGAATCGATCCGATGTTCAAAAAATACGTGATCGCTTTCCTGAAATTTCAGTGCGTTGAAAAATAGCCTCTCGCTTTAAAACCGGCACTGACAGAACCGAATAAATTATGGTAATGATGTCGAAAGCGCATCCGATTCGATGGACTTTTTCTATAATTTACATAATAAGTGGGGATATTGGTACGCTATGGTGCAACTGATATAATGCTAGTTATAAGGTAAATTTAATTAGTTATTTTTGGCAATTTCTGTGCATTGTTTTTTTTTAATATCAACAAGTTTTTCTATAAGTGGGCATTATGTAGTTACGCGGTATCTTCTACAGATCAGATCAAGAATATATTTTATTTTCTCTGGAGAAACAAATCAAAATTTTCTTAACCAATGATAGTGTCAAATTTTTAAGGAATAACCTCTGATTTTGTAAGAATAGCGTTAATTGAATTACTGTTTATACCAATTAATCAGAATTACAATAATGTGGTTGTTTGTAAGTAATATTGGGAAAGGAAGACGGCAATATTGACGTAACTACTGATTTAGTATTACCATTTTAACCTTTGACCACAAACGTGTGTTAATTTCATTTTGTAATTCAAATATGCGCATTTGAATTAATTATTTGTTGGTAAACATATTAACACTACCGTATTTAAGTTGCAAATGTTAAATAAATTTATTATTAGTATGGAAAGTTTTTTATTATTTAATCAATGTTACAGATAATATTAGCGTGGGATATTCAAATTTACTATGTATTTTTATAAGTTGTGGTTTAACAACAAAATCTGGAAGTACTGTACTGTACTGTACCAACCCATTACTGCCCACTGTTGGGCTCAGGTCTCCTCAGAAGAGGGATTACCACGCTTGCCCAGTGCGGATTGGGGACTTCAGATATCTTCAAAGGATTTTTAGAATCCTTTTCCGACATGCAGGTTTCCTCACGATGTTTTCCTTCACCGTTTTTAGCCAGTGGTGTTGTGAAAAATTGCATACATTTTTTTTAGATTTAGAGGTACAAGCCGGCCGGTTTTGAACCCGCGACCTCCCGTTCGAAAGGAAGCGCTTCGACTCGGCCACCACGACTTCATCTGGAAGTACAAATCGTGATTTACAATTCTTTCCCACACTTTTAATGCGATAAATTTCACGCGTCGTCGTTCTTTTCCCGTAGGAAAAGCTTCATTTAAATACAAGTCTAATATATAAAATAAATAAAAATTAAAGAACTGTTATTCTTATAAAACATCGCAGTCGAAAATGATAGTGTTCTATTTCTAAGTTTCTCTTAAGCCTGAAAAGACCTTCGCATTATTACACTGCATAAGCTAAAGTTTCTAAACGAAACTTACACACATAATCCATTACTCTGGTATAATGTTACCGCTACACTTCCTTTATGTAAATGTAACTATTTATTAAGAAATTATATTCCACCGGGAAGCCCGTAGTTTGCGAATAGACTTAATAAGACTATGTAAATTTTAATAGTTTTCTTGCTTGGTGTTAAAGATATTTTTATTAGAAAGGGAAATGTATAGCGTTTATTAAGTTTACAGTTTATAATATTACTATTATGGTAACTTTATTAAAGTTTAGTAAGCATTATAATTTATAGCTGAAGATATTATACATGCAGTTCTGTACATTGAATGAAATAAAATGGCTTTATGAAGCTATGAACCAGCATCCTGAAAGATATCTTATTTTTTTCTCTTAATCATCTTTAAGAAATTTAGCATTATTCTGAAAAGAGAAAATTCGAACAAGCCTTTTGTGATTTGTAGATGAGTTTTTTTAGACAAAAATGCATGAAGTTATTTTTCGAAAACAAAGTGTTTTGCAAAATAAATTTTGTTGCAAATAATTTTGTTTAAGTTCGATAATTAATCGGCGATACCAATGATTCGGTCAATAAATTAGTGTCAGAATCGATAATATTATTCCATCCGTAATTAAGATAATAATATGTGTAATTCAAGCCACTTTATTTCAGTCACAGAAGAAATTATCATCTATCAAAGAAACACAGTAGAGAGAGAAGAAACATACTACTCATGTAAAATAAATTATGGAGCTTGTGTTACAAGTCTTGATATATTATGTTGTAGGTATTCCTTTTCAACTTTTTACTATTTTCATAATATTAAACTGAATAGAACATTAATTGATAAAGGCGTGTAGCAAATGTCATAGCTTCGTCCGAGGGTCCAGATAATACTTAATCAGCTCATATAGTGCCTGTTAATGAATGTTAATGCAGACAAGACAAGACGGCAGGTATTCGACGCACATATTAAACATGTGACCACAGAATAAATATACAGAAGTTAAGATTCATACAAATTACAATTATACACGAGTAAAATAATTGGCCAAGTGGCTTTTGTAGAGTAGGGTTAAATTTTTTAAGCCTTTGTAGTGTAAATGTAAAGGGTACATTACATTACGTACAAGGGTACATTATGTAACCATTACTTCATCTTTACAGTACAACCCATTACAACCCACTGCTGAGCTGAAGTCTCTTCAGTAGAGGCATAGTCGACCACGCTTGTCTAATGCAGATTGAGGTGTTTTCTTCTGTATAATCAATTATTCTGTGATGTGACCATGATTGGCGTGATACATTATGCTTCGTTATTACATTCCTGTCACGTCTCACATACGCTTTTATCAAATAAATGTACGTGATACATGTGCTATGGGTTCATCTGTTTTTGATTTGAAAAGGATTACGACTGCCACCTTGTTCTGTATTATTGCAATGTGACAGACGAGATTCCGTTGATAAAAATATACCTACGTGTGTCAAAATAAAGCGGAGGAAGCTTTATTTATCAAAGAAAGCAATATGGAGAAGAATCATTTTATTGTGTGAACAAAATCAAAAATATACCGTGCTTAAAAGTCGTTCTCGATCTGACAGGTTTGAACCATTTCTATAGATAGATATATTTCATGAAAAGAGGAAAATAAGTAAACCAAACGAGTTAACCAAAAAAAATATATTTTTGTGACGTCAATTTTAGGATTAAATTATCACCCCGAGTCACGAAATTAACAAAATTCAATATTTGAACTAATTCCAATCTTACAAAGCACACATTTATCCAAAGTATTATCTCTAATGAATAATTACAGTTTAAATAACAAAGTTTAAATAAATGGAGTTGGCTAAACGAAAGTTGAGTAATTACTGCAATGAGACCCCGAGTCGAAAGAGACTAAAATAAAAGCACCGAATTCGTAAAGAGAGGCAAACTAATTAATAGTTACGAATACCAAGCGAAATAAACGAGTTGAACCAAGAAAAAACGCTTGAAATATTTTAAATCAACAGTGCACGGGACTGGGCGGATATTTCAGTTAATTCGTAAACTTCATAGTACTCCGCTCGCTGGCACCGAGTTAAGACGTTAATTAAAACACTTTACCCAACTTTTAGTACTGAATTTCCAAAGTACAGCAATCAAGTTAATGGCTCAATCAAAGATCAAAACAACCCTATCACAATAAATATATAATTGCAATGCTTTATTAAAGCCAGTTGGTGCGGAGTGATTTCGAATAATTTGAATATTTCGTTTCAATCATTCGTCGGCTGTTTTACAAATAAATGTCGATTTGAGAGAAATAATTTATTAGAGTTGGCTTATTGTAATAACTGTTTATTTAAAGGTAACAATTTTAAGGAATATTAAGTGTTTGTATTTAGCAAATGGAATAAAAGCATTCTACTGTAGAAGCGTGTAAAAATAATTTTCAGAGATCCTTTTATATTCGTTACTAACAAGACGCATACGTGCTTAAGTCTGGAAGATAGTGTTAATTAACTTTTTTTGTTAGTAAAATTATTTGTTAATTAATTACGAATCGTACAAAAGTTTATTAAAATACATTTTTAATTTTTAGACGAGTAATTCCTAACAAGACTACGTACATTGTACATTCAGAATAAAAAATATATTATGACACTAGATTTAATATTAATAATAAGGGATTGATTAAATCGAACATTTGATCGATTTACCCTCATGAATAACTGAACAAGGCCAAGGATCGTTTCCATACAGCCACAATTGCCATTGTTGTCTTTGTAGTTGTAATAATTCCTTATTTACACGCACTCGACTAATATAGGTCGGTACAACAATTAGAAGACTTGTGTGTAGGATTACGGTGTGAGTTACAGCCACGCGTAAACTTGGTGAAGTTAGCGTCTAATTAATGTGATTACCTTCATTTATTTTCCTTGTCCGTTTTGTAGATCGTGCCCCCGGTTACCTTTCTTGCTTGTTATGTTTACAAAGTGAACGATGATACTCCTTACTTGAAATTGTAGATGTATATCATCAAAAGAATTATTTATTGTGTAAGTTTTTTATGGCTTACCAAGAATTTGGGATTTTGTCATAATATTATACGCAACATAGCAAAATTTAAGGACAATAAGGAAAAAATATTAATTACGAAAATTTTCTCATGTATATTTAAATGATTCAATTTATATTCATTTATTTTGAACACGTTGCGCAAGGTTGTATATTATGTAGTATGTGTGTAGGTCACGCTTGACGTATATTTGGCAACACTTAAAGCGCGAGCCCTTCAGGCAAACGCCGTAAAAATATAAAAACAAAAAGTCAATGTCGTGATCATGAACTTTAAAAAATAAATCTGTATTCAATGCTTACAACCGGAAAGTTTTCCCTTATGTAACGAGTACCAGAAATTTTATAAACATACATATTACAATATGTACTGTACTGTACTGTAACAACCCATTACTGCCCACTGCTGAGCTCAGGTCTCCTCCGAAGAGGGGTTAGGCATAGTCCACCACGCTTGCCTGATGCGGATTGGGGACTTCACGTATCTTCAAAGGATTTTTAGAACCCTTTTCCGATATGCAGGTTTTCCTTCACCGTTTTTAGCCAGTGGTGTTGTGAAAGATTACACATAAATCTTTTTCATATTAAGATTTAGAGGTACAAGCCGGTCGGTTTTGAACCCACGACCTCCCGTACGGAAGCTTCAACCACTCGGCTACCACGACTTACATTTGCATTACAATATGCTGAGTAACAAAAACAAAATCTATAACACTAACGGCATCGCTTTATTATCTGTTTATATTGTTTTTAAAAGTTGTATTTTTAATTACTATGCTTTGATCAAATGTATATCTAGGTATATCCAATATAAAAGACTGAATCTCTTTCTGTATTTCTAGTAAATAACAAATGTGTGGAACTTCTATTTCAAACAAAACGAAGGCTTTGTAAATTAAAATCTTCCGTTTCGTTGAGTTTCTAATGTTCGTCCGGACGTAGTGCAGTGCGTCAACGAGGTCGTTTTTAATATAAATTTAACGGTTCGTAGTTATACGTCCATTATTACTGCAACCGACGTTTTATTTTATATTTGATGAGGCTTACAATGTGGTCAAGATTGCCTGGTTTTAATTACTGTGATCCTAGCGCAAAGCTAAATCGTGCTAGAAAAACATTAGAAGTAGAATACACTATGTGAACTATTCACACAAAACCGCTAATACATTCAATGAAAGTGTATTTGTGTTTGATTGTTTATCACCCATTTAAACACTATATCTGGTTCAAAAGACCATACTTACCCATAATTACCCTATAGGTGATAGGGTAATGGAAACCTTTTACCTCTATTAACACTTTTACTTTAGAAAAACCCAATAACATTAATAAAAATTCTTGAGACACAATTCTGACAATTGTATCTTAATTTGTCTTTCCAAAAAAGTTGTTTGAACAAAGTAAGACCAAATTAGAATACTGCCTTCGGGCAGAAGCGTTTAGGAAGGGTACGAGACTCACAATAGTGCGGCTAATCCGTCGCCTTAGGCACGATCCCTGGATCGAAACGACTCAATCAGCGAACCTAAATGAGGTAGAAAATTGGTAGACCTTCATCAGATTTTTAGAATAATACAAATGTTTGTGTACGTTTAATCGTTCGTTACTACAATTGTCGGAACAAAGTTGTGTAGTATCTTTGATAATCTATCAACTCACTATTGTTGAGTGCAAAGTATAAGGTTATCTCTGAGTTGGGAACTTCACATTTCATCAACGAACATTTTTTCTGAAATCATGTTAAACTGAGCAGAAATAAGAGTTTCAGATTTAGATTCTATTCAAAAATAAATTTGAACTGCCTCTTCTCATAAGGAAGGCAAGCGATCTACTTCTTGGCTACCATCTGGTAGGTAGTGGTCACACGGTGTTCATATTTTACAGAATTAGTAATACATGACTTAGTATTTTAAAAATAGTATATTGTAATATTATGCTATTATAATTGTGCTGCTTATTAAAACAAATTAAATGATAGAGCTGTATTGTTATTAACAACTCCGTTAATTTCCAGAAATAATGGCAAACGGAATTCTTCTCAATATCATTAATGAAGGACAATGTTTGCAATAACCCCAATGAGTGTATCCAACTTTTTCATACACTTTGAGCGCAAACAAGTGGCTCGGAACAGTTTGCTGGCATTATGAGATGTCTGTTATTATTCCCACTTTCTACTTATTATTTGGGACTGAAACAAAGCTAAACTTTTATAAGCTTATTAAGTTGTTTTGTGTTAAGTGAAAATGTAATGAAAAATAATAGGAGTTTTACACACTTTTTCACAATAATCTACTTCTACTTGTGTATGTAAATAACCCGTCTTAGAACCAGATTTTTTTTGTTAGTATTCATAAATCATCAAAAACCTAGCTTAATTTATATTTATTTATTTTGAACGTATCTTTGCATATATCTCCAAAATCTTATTCTATTTTATCTCCTTCTTCAAACGAATTGTAAAATATATTTCTATTGTATTTTTTATGTAGGCGACCTCATTATAACTATGATGGTATGGATATGATGGGCGAAAGCTACCAATGCGTTATTTCAGGAGATCTTAAATTGCTACCCCTTTTAAAAAAATATATAATGTACTAGATTATGTATGACGGTATTATTTTCACTA
This sequence comes from Trilocha varians, assembly GCA_030269945.2. NCBI lineage: Eukaryota > Metazoa > Arthropoda > Insecta > Lepidoptera > Bombycidae > Trilocha > Trilocha varians. Next base: position 6,763,478 of record AP028259.1, read on the forward strand.
ACTTTGTAGCTTAAATAAAATACCTATATGTAGAAACCTTTACATAATGACTTCGCACTTAAGGGATCCTTTCAAGGAAAGGCCTCCTGTGGTTCTAATTTTGAAACAACGCTTTATTTTCGTATCAATTTCGTTATAATATTTTTGTTGGCTTCAAAATTGTTCGAAACTTGCTGTTTTATAATAAAAGATGAAATTTTCGTAATAGTTACTGGAATCAATCATAGTATGAAAAATCTTATTTATTTTTTCCATTTAAAATCGATATCAGTTAGGTTTGTAGGTAGATACTGAGAAATCTGAACAAATACTCTCATTCAGTGAACTATAGAAAATAATATGTAATTCCATTTCGTAAGTTCAGAACGTGAAGTTATTTTCCCTAGTATATGTACATTTTATTACTTTACTAAAATTCTATGAAAATACATGCATTTGTTAGAAGTGCGCCACAAAAAATAAAGTTACCTACTCAATTTCTGATTTCGCTGAATACCAACTTTCCTTTTAAGATCGCGTCTTTGATATAACATAACTTTCAACCTATTCTTGTCAATTTAATAACCAAATATTTCAAAGATATCTCAATACAAATACTTTACAAAGTTTCCAACTTTGTTATCACTCTGTACAAAAATGTACTAAAACTTTCTCACTTTGCCGATACTTCGAAATGATTAATTGTAGATGTTTACAGATTTCGATCGCTTTAGTTTATTGTGAGTCGCCGACTGGTTGATAAATGCGACAAATATTTTACTTATTGTAATGGAAATTTAAAACGCGGAACGTAATTGCTCATATTATTTTATTGTCAGGAACTGTAATTTATTATCGCGATTTCGTTCAATGAATCTCATTCGTTGTTAAAATTATTGAATTTAAATTTTATACGGTTTTGAAAAATGGATTTTGTTTTTGTGTTATTCAAAATTTACTTTGATTGTTGTTGTTGTTGTTTTGGTATACTCTAAAAAGTCAGTTATCAACTACGCTATTGACCAAAAAAATCGATTAAAACTCCTTTAACATTACCTATTTATTAATAACAAACCTTAAATTTAAATGTGCAAAAATGTAGGAACAAAACATAACTTAAAAACGAACCCATTAAAAGCAATATAAATAAAATTACAGTCAAGAGAAGACTAATACGAGTCGCTCACCAACACAGCGAGAAACAGTACAAAACAATGATAGTATATCAACATTAGAACGGAAGAGAATGAAGACAACCGGTAGTTTCAGTAGCAAATTGCAATTACTGTTATTGCGGTAATTTTGAGGCTCCCGAGTGCACGGACGGGCCAAGATCTCTCTCAACTGTGGACATTTACATTGTACTTTCTTTGTTATTATCGTACAACTTTGTCGCTATAGAAACGTCGCGACGTTTTAAGGATTATGAAGAGTTTTAGATTTTTTGTTTTAAATGTTTTAACTTTGTTGAGTTATAATTTGAAAAAAAGATTAAAATAAATTCAGATTAAAGTAAGGTATCTTGTATCTAATAAAGGTTTGCTTAGTAGGGTATTATATAGATTCATAAGTACCATCAGGTACCCACAGTCCGTTTCATTTATCGTGCAATTTAAACTATAATTTTTATTCAGCAGTTTTAATAGCAATATGTGAGCGTAGTTCATCTATTTTTAAGTGTTTGATTATTCTTGCCAAACCAAATAGGTAAATGTTCAGAAACAATAAAATCTCAAAATTTCTTCTCTACTCAACCAATATGTCGCAAGTAGCCGCAACGAAGCCGTAGGCAAAGTTTCATTACATGTTTCATTACATTTAAAAATTGTCAAGTAATTTTAACGAAATAAAGTTTAATTTAAAATCTAATAATTTAAAGAGATCTATTCTTTCCTAAAATCGACCCTTTTCAATGTAATGAACCGAAACGGGGGTATTCCGATAAAATTCTCGGATAAAATTTGTAATAATTAAAACCTTTGTATCCGTGAAACAGCGTGTTTTACGCGAACCAAGTAATGGGTAAAGTTTCATTGCTCGCTTTTATCTAATTTATTTTTATTGTTATATGAGCCAGTTTATGTCTCATTTTATATCTTTTCCAGTAGTTACAATCAAGGAACGTGCACTGTTTTATTAATATTAAGACTTTAATATTTTTGTATTTTAAATGATGTTCTAAATCTTATCCAGTTGAGCTAAGATGGGTTTGTTAGCAACAATTTTGTGACCCCATTAATTAATTTGGTTAGAGGTATTTATTTCATAGCGTGCAATTGCGATTTTCATGTTCCAAATTATTTTGTTTAAATAACCTCTTTGTAATTAGGTAAAATATCACTTACATTATTACTAAACGGGTTCTTACCACGATTGTTTTTAATTATTTTTAATTTTTAAATGACCTACCCGCAGTTCTTCAGTCTTCCCGTGATCATGGCGCTTGAAACAGTGCTGAAATTTCGGGACCTCTCAATTAAAAATAATCGTGGTAAGAACCCGTTTAGTAATAATGTAAGTGATGTAGGTAAAATATATCTTCTTGTAGGAGACCAGTAGAGGTAACAAACTAGATAATACAGTGTTGTGTACCTAAATGATTTTATAAAAGTTTTAATAAATAGTGAATATATACCAAGCAAAAAAATTAAATCAATCATGCTGAATTAAAATTACGAATGACTTTCAACAAATACTAAACTGGAAAATTCTAAACATTCGAGTTCCATCTCACGCAAATCTTGAGACGCGATTCAATTTTTAAATTGAAAATTCCAGGACTAAGATGGCCGACATTCGACCGATAGAAAAACTATATTGCGCTTTTTTTATTAAAAAATACGAAGTGTTCCAACGAGGGGTAAATGGGCACTAAAATGTTATGGTTACTGCGGTGACATTCCGACGAATATCTAACTTATAAAATTGGTAATCCCTACGACTGTGACCACCCTACGAGACCCGATAAAACATTACTTACAGCCTACGAATTAAGGATTATATCCTTTTCTCGATATTGTTTAACGTTATGCTCATTTTAAGGTTTTTCTTATATGTCGTATCGGAGTCGGGTTTAGGAGGTCTGCGAGAAATGTGATAATATTCAATAAAGGAAACGTGACCCTGCGTCTAGGTACTGATATTTTGTACGCATATTGTTATGTTGCTTGTTATTGTTATGATTTTTGCGTGTTGCTTTCATATTTTTATTGAAATCGATTCTCTAGTTATTAGATTGTGTGCTGTATTTCTAGTTTTTCTGATATCACGTTAGGTATATACGTGAGATGAAGTTTAATCGTACAGGTTTTTATCAGTAGCTGTATTGGGATATTTTTATGAAAAGTGAATATAGGTAATTTTATTTAGTATATTAATTTAATATTTTCGTAGTTGTTTACTACTTTATTTATTTTGCCACTTTTTAAAAAGTGTTATTTTAAGACTCAATATGAAAAGTCGAAGAAAACAATAAATTGCTACAATTGTCGTAAAATTGAATTTAAGATAGAATTAATGATAAATCTCGTCAACTAAAATGTTGTGATGTAGAACTACGGAATAAATAATGAAATAAAATTTTAATTTAAAAACTAATAAACCATTTTTTGATATTGTGTGTGTGTATACGAAATTTTCACTTAACCAGCCAGCCAGCCATGGGGGTCTTCGTGTCCCCCGTCAGGGGGACACGGACGGGCCTTGGGGCAACCCCGCTGCCCGGGCTCATTCTCTCCGCCACTCTGGGCGGAGGTGAAGGTAGTGATGTGGCGTTGAGTTTTCCCCTTTCTGGGGTGTTCCCATGGACTGGTTCTTGGTTGGTTTGACTTTTCGTTGAGTCTCCGCCAGCTCCGGCCGAAATCCTCCCTTTCTGGGTGATCTTCTGTTGTCGAAAGCCACAGCAACGAAGAAGTGAAGAAAAACGTTATAATTGATGATTCAAGTCAATATCAATATTAGGCCCTACTGTTTTTTTCCCTTTTTTTGGGGGTAGGAAAACCCTTTATTTTATATTTACAATAAAAAAAGAACTTATAATCTAACACAAAAATGAAACAAAATCTATACAGAGAAACAAAATGAATTGAATTTAAAACCAAAAACAAATCAAACAGAATTTAAATAAAAAGAACTATTCAAAATTAAGCAAAAACAAAATTAACAAACAAAACAAAATTAACAAACAAAACAAATTAAGCAAAACAAATTCAACAAAGTAAGTAAAATGAAAAGTATAAAAATTAAAATTAAAAATTAAAAATTTAAAAGAAAAATTTTAAAAATTGCAAAAATTGTATAAAGGGTTTGGGGCCCCGTCCAGCCCCCGCCGGCCCCTCCCTCCCACGACAACACCACGAAAACGTGGAGAGGGAAGGGCCCGCGCCGAGGTCGGCCGTTCCCATAAGGGGAGCGGGGCCGCAGACCAAGGTCTGCAGCGAAAAAGGGCCCCCGTTTAGGAGTCCCATCCCCTAAAGGGGGATTGATTAATCCCGGAAGGGGAAAACTAAGTTCGGAGGATTTTTCACCCCACTGTTAGGCGGGGTGACAGTTGTCTCTGCAGAGACATTCAACTCCCTGATGGGGAGTGGGACCCGGTGACGCGGAACGGAGTCCCGGACAAGTCCGTGGCTCCGTTCCGCGACCCCAGACCTCAATAAGAGGTCCCCAGACCTAGTCTGGGCGACCCAAACCCCTGAAGGGGGTATACAAGCCCCATAGGGGGGCTTACAAATAACAAAAACAAGCCCCCACTAAAGCGTGGGGGGTCCCCTGAAGGGGGAACAGCTCCCTAATGGGGAGCGGGGTCGCACCTCCCTGTCGGGAGGGTGATGGTAGCCCCCGTGGGCTCCATCTTAGGGCAGATAACAGTCGGGACGGACGATACAATATCTCAGTCACGTAGAGGGGATCGCCTATATCCTACCACGCTGTTACGCCGTAGGATAGTTAACTCCGAGGAATCTCGGGGGACCCAGCAGCTCCCTTGGCAACGCCGCACCTTCAGGCGGCCTGGCGTGCAAGGGAGCTATATTGCGGAGATGCTCGTGGGGTCCTCGGTCGGCCCGCTCGTACATGTTACGGGCGAGCCGGACGATGAACTCCTCGAGCGACTCCACCTCAAGGTCCCGGGCAATTACGTCATTACGGACGTAACGGCCTGCTCCGACGATGACTCGGAGGGAGAGATTCTGCTGGGCCTGCAACCTTTTCCGCTGGGACGGCGGTGCGAGGTGGTACCAAGCCTCAGCAGCGTACGTAATACGTGGACGGATATAAGTCTTGTAGATAGTGAGCTTAGTTCTGATCGGCAACGCGGACGCGAGAATCGGTCGCAAGACAAACCGCGCCGCGCGAGCCAGGCCAATCGCATGATCAACCTGGGGCTTCGCGCGAAGCGAACGGTCTATCTCGCACCCGAGATACCGAACAGTGGGTCTAAACTCAACATCCACACCACGAAGACTGAGACGGGGGACGACTCTGATGCGGGTCGGACCGCAGAGTAGGGCCTGGGTCTTACCCGCGTTGACCGAGACTCTCCACCGGTCCAACCATGGAGGCAGAACATCCTGGAGCCTCTGCATCCTGGAGATGGCAAGTTTAACACTTCTGGAGGATGCAAAATAGGCCGAGTCGTCTGCGAAGAGAGCCAGTTTCACATCCTCCTCCCACCAACGGAGATGCCCCTCCAGGGTGGGAATGTCGTTGGTATAGAGGGCGTATAGGATCGGGGACAGGACACTACCCTGTGGTACCCCGGCCGTTATGGGGCGCACAGACGACTTGCACCCCTCGACCGCGACAAAGAAGGATCTCCCCTCCAGCCAAAACCCCAGCAGTCGCCAGTAGGCATGAGGTAGGCCGGTGGATTGCAGCTTACTGACCAACCCCCCGTGCCATACCCGGTCGAAGGCCTTCTCGATATCGAGAAAGACTGCGACCGTGTACCGGTCAGAGTTACGTTGGTCCGCAAGGTGATGCAATACACGGACTAGCTGTAGAGTCGTCGAGTGGTCTGCTCTGAAACCGAACTGCTCCGGTCTGAGGTGGATATGCGGAGATATCCTCCTCAGGAGCAACCGCTCAAACAACTTGCCGACGTGCGAGAGCAGGGTGATGGGCCTGTAGCTGGAAGCTTGACGCCTATCTTTGCCGGGCTTGGGCAAGACGATGATCTTACCCACTTTCCAGGTCCGTGGGTAGTGACCCGTGCGGAGAATGGAATTGAAGAGTTCTGACAGATTTGCCAGAACATTGGAAGGGATAGATAGTAGTGCCATGGGAGGGATACCATCGTCCCCGGGAGCCTTACGGCGCTTGAGGGTCTTGATCGTCTGATACACCTCACGAGGTGTGATCAGTTGATCCTCCTCAAGCGCTGGCATCGGGAGGCGAGGGTCTAGGGATTCGGTAACCCCCTCTTCCAAGACACGGTGGAAGTGAGCCATCTCCGGGACCGAGGCGTTCGGAGTGAACTGCCTTTCCAGCGAGCCAGCCAGGACTTCGGCGCGAGCCTGCGGCGTAAAGCACCTTAGGCCCTGATCATCCACGAGTGGATAAACAGGGCTAGGTTTGGAGGAGAGGCGACGACAGATCCTGTGAAGCGAGGTCATGGTGCGGTCGTCACCAGCCTCCCTCACGTGCTCCTCCCAGGATTCGCCCCGGAAGGCACGGACCTTCGTCTTCACCTCTTCCTCCAACGCATTAAGCTCGCGCTTCACCCTGGGACACCTGGTGGTCGCCCAGAGCTTCCGCAGACGCCGTTTGCGACGTATCAACGCCTCAATCGACGCCGGGAGTTTGCATCTGGGCCCGCTGCTGGGCACCATAGTCGTCGCTTGGTCTATGGCTCCCCTGATGAAATCAGTGAGGCGGACGGCCGCGTCATCGACGTCATCAGGGGTAGACAGATCCTGGAACGGTGATTGGTCGACTAGCGAAGACTGAAAAGCCTCCCAGTCGACCCTGGGCCTCAAGGGGGGGGCCGCGGCACGGGTGATCCCCAAACTCGCCGTGACCAAGATCGGCAGGTGAGCGGTACCCATGTCGTACAGTACCTCGATGTTAATCGGGCACCGTAACCCCTTGTGAATGCACACATCCAGAACATCCGGACGATGACTCGCCGTGTACGGGATGTGCGTTGGTTCATTGGGGCCGACCACACAGTAGTCCCCCCTTTCGGCATCATCGATCAACCGCCTCCCCGCCATCGATATAGTCCGAGAGCCCCACGCAGTATGTTTTGCGTTGAGGTCTCCCAGAATCAATGTCGGTTGACGGTCATAGTCCAGGACCCGTCTAATGTCTGCCGGCTCGAGGTAGTAGCCCGGGGGACGATACGCGGCATAAATCCGCAGTTCGACCCCCGATACCTGCACTCTCACCCCCACCGTTCTGGTGTCGGTGAAGCTCAGTAGCTCTAACTCATCGTGCACGACATCCCTCCTGACGAGAGCCGCCGTTCCCCTGAACGGCAACCCATCAGGGGTCAGTTCGTCCCTTCGGTACACGATGTAGTTAGGCACCACAAACCTCGTAGTCGGTCTAAGTTTTGTTTCTCCCAGGAGCAAGACATGCGGTCTGTACTCCTGGGCTAAACGGATGAGGTCCAGCCTGTTAGGGAGGACCCCCCCGGGATTCCAATATATGGCCCGCAGCTCCTCCCTATCCATGCTGCGGGACGAATTCGGGAAGATTTTCCCTTCCCCTTGCCCTTCCACCTCTTTTGAGCGGTTTCGGGCTGATGCCCGAGGGCGGATGTGCCCGGAATAGTCCGGGGAGTGGGCTGTGGCCGCTGTGGCGGCTGTGCTTGAGGCTGTTGCCTCAGGCGGGGGTCCCTGGAGCGCGGCGGCTCCGGTATCCGTGGTGGGATAACCGCACCGGTGGCCCGTGCCCTCCGCACAAAGACCGGACATCGCCGGTCGTTTGCGGCGTGGCCTTTGCCACAATTGGCACAGGTCGGTGCGGCATCCCGAGGCCTCGGGCAGTCCGCCACGATGTGCTCACCAGCACATCGCACGCAGCGGACCGCACGGTGACAGTTGGTGCTGGAGTGCCCGAAGGCCTGGCAGCGGTGACACTGCGCAGGACCCTTCTTAGGCCTCCAAGCCTCGACCACCACCCCCGGCAGGTAGAGGAGCTCCTCTACACTGTAAATCCGGGCGAGGTCCTCCCTGGAGAGGTGGTCCAACTCAACGTAAAATACGCTGGAGGGCCGACCTCTTTTAGCCAGGACCACCCTGGTGTACCGCGCCGGGAAACCGAGCTCTTTCAGAGCCTCGGTTATAATGGCGGGGTCTGTATTGCCCGGGAGTCCTCGGATTGCGACCTTGGAGGGGATGTCCTCCGGGAGCGACCAACAATTCCACGAAATTGTGGTCTCCCGGGAGGCCTCCGTCAGGTACGCCTGAATCACCCGGAACTCCCGGACGGATTCCGGATGGAATTTAAAGCCACCCGCCGGGGTGGCTCTGCCATTCGGGGCAGCTCCTAGTCGCTCCCTTAGAATCGCGAAGTGCCGCGGCCAGTCGGGGAGCGACTGCACTTCTATTGGGGGATGACGACGCAAGTCAAGGTCCCCCCTTCCGGTTCTATTCGAACCGGGTAGGGCTGCACTGGCGGCCGGTGCTGTCACCGTGGTTGCGGCAGCGCGCCGCGCGGTTTGTGGTTGTGTCTGGGGACGCGGAGCCGGTGGAGCCGCCAATGAAGACGGACGTGGGGATGCCGGCTGTCTCGCCGCATCCGCATACCCCGTAGGGCCCCCACCGAACTCCGCGTAGCGTGTAGAGTCTAAGAAACCCCTACTTACCTGCTGCTGAGCCGCGGCCGAAGCTGACAGCGGCGCCGGCGCCCCGCCGGAGATCGGCGAGAAAGTAGGAGGCGTCGGAGAGGCTGGTGGAGTGCGAAACCTGCGCTCCGCAGGTATTGGCCTGCTCCCGGGGGTCGTGGTCGATGTGGTCGTGGTCGAGGGGTGAGACGGCACGCAGGGCTGCGCGAGGCCCCGCCCCCTCGATGATGATGTTGATGTAGATTCGATAGAAGCATCCGAAGCGTACTCGCTATCGGAGCTTCCAAAAATCTCCTTCAAACCCCTCTCGACCTCGAGTGAGAATGAAGAAGGGCCTGTGCGAGGACGTTTGTCCTCCGGGACCGGATCCGAACCGGACCTGGCCCTCCTCTGAGGCCTGGCTGGCATAGACGCATCGGTCGGCAAGGAAAACACAGTTTCCCCCGAACCGATGCCCCCTACCCCCTGACTTTCAGAGGAGGGCCCTGCCCGAGGAGCGGGAGGATCGACTACCGGGTCCGGCGAACCCGGTTGAGCTTCGGGAACCACTCCCCGAATACGGTTTGTGAAGAGGTCTCGTTGTACAACGACCCTCTTCGTTTTACGTCCACCGCGAGCATCGCGGGACGGGCCGGGGGTGCTAACAAGGGGGGGTGAGTCCCCCCCGGGCATGTCTGCGGCTACCACTTATCGTTAGGCGGGTCCCATGAGGTTCCTACACTAACTTACACCTAATTATATCTAATTAAAATTAAGTTACAACTAGGGGAGGGCTCGAACCTCCTAGCAGCGCAAGTGCGGGTCTTTCGCTAGCCTCACCCCCCCTGCAGGGGGGGTTAAGGGGGTTGACACAGTCAGGCAACTCTCAATGTGGCGCTCGAGTCCCTAATTTTATCATGGAACGATAAAATAGGGACACAGCTACAACAGGGTGAAGACTACCACCCGTAAATGCACTTAATTAAAGAATAAAAGTGTCTCCACTCACCTGTGTCGCCGGCTCCCTTGCTCCGCTGTCCGGAATCGTCGAATACGGCGGTCCCGGGGCAGCAGCAGGGACTGGGCACGCTCACGAAGTCGCGACGGTAGGGTAAAAATCAAGGGTCGAACCGCACTCGATTTAAGTGTCCTACCCGCACTGTGGCCAGCACCGAAACTCACAGTTGTCGCGACCAGTACCGATGCACCGGCTTTTCACTTAACAACACTTTAGTTTAACCCTTATCTAAATTAAGTAACCGTTACGATTGCATGTGACATAAATACATAAAATAACCACAAAATAAGTTTAAAATAAAGTAACCCACTTTAATTATCTTGATGGTGTTAATACGCGTGTATGTGATAATGTGACATCGGTAACACATATCGAAAATATGTCGAATTCAACCTTTAGCAGAGCAGTTAGTGAGATAAGGTTTATGTATTTATTATTTATTGTACGATAAAAAACCAGGTACCTAAATTATTTTTCGAACACTAAATTATAGTCTTTTTGATTTTTTTTTGTGGAACGTAAAGTCCTTTAGGAAAAAAAATACGAAGGTAATACTCCTAAAGAGTCGAAAAATACACTAACAGTTTTTGAACTTTCGACTTTTCAAAACAACATAAAGAGCTTATTTGAAAACCTAATAATATTATGGAATTACGTACCACTGGCATACCGAAAAAGGCACCACAGTCCAGTTTCTATAAAAGAACTACGATGAGCGAACGACTCTTGAAATTATGGCGCCAGTGACTCACGAGCTGTTGCTCAGAATAGAATGCACATTAACATAATGAGTGGCTACCTACTTGTTTTACTGCCGTAAATAGTACCTAGCTAGAGATCTCCGCCTATTCGATTTAAGTGTCTAATAAAACCTGATTAGGATTCCAAAAAAGAGAATGATAAAAAAAGAATTCTAAATGTAAAATTTTGGCATCTTTAATGACCGTTGACAATTCGGTAGCCAAAACGTTTAATACCTAGTAGTAAAGTAAAATACCACGATTTGAATAAAACATGTTTTTCTATATGATTGGTAAAATGTTTCAGATGTATCAAAGACTTTTTTATATAGACCAAATTTTGACAATTTATCGCAAACCCGACTGAAACGATTTACTATGAGAGAATGTTACTCATGACTTGAGAGTCTATTTTCTTCTTAACCTCTACATACTTTATAGTAATGGCATCTTGCACTTAAATTACAACAGTTTATTTATAGTTTAACTTGCAACAATTATCACATTTAACAAAGTACTCCACATAAAACGTCCATAGGCATAAACTCCGCGAATTATTCGATTCATTTCAAAGGAATCCTACTAAAAGGAACGCGAGACTAACTCAAAGCTTTTATATCTCGTTTTAAGGCGTCTTATTGTCTTGGCGGTATATGTATTAAAGCTTGCTCTCTCTTGCGTAAATAAAATTCAATGGAAAGGAGAAGTGGTTGGAGCAGGGGTGTCTAGATGTAATGTCTCATGCGAGCGTCGCGCACAATGCAAAGTAGATTGAATTGGAAAAAGACTTGAACAGAATAGCGGCTTTCGGCACCCCGGGGAAAAGGAAAACTCACTCAGAAGGGTTAACAATGAGAACACTGTCCGTAGATGGGTACCAGTTTGTCGCTTTGCATTCTAATGCTGGGCTTTCGTTTTGATGAACCTAATACCTTTTATCCAATAGAAAACTGATCCTTTGATAGTTGTTTCAACGTTGAGAGTCTTATTTTCAACAGTCTGTAAGAACAAATAAAACTATTTTATGGAAAGCGATATGATTTTCAGTTTATTTGTAAATTAAAATGTTCAACTGCCATTGAATTCCACTCAAATTAAGATGGACTTTATTATTTATTTATTAAACTTTATGCACATAAATGGTAGGTACAATGGCGGACTTAACGCCTAAGGCATTCTCTACCAGTCAACTAAAGGTGGTGTAGAGAAAACTATGGTAGGTGCTCAATTTGATTTATTATAAAAATATATATATAATAAATAATATAATAAATAAAATTACCATACATAAAATACTATACTACAGAATAAACCTATGCATAATTACATAAGTACTACAATAATACAGTTCCACTCCTCTGTAATAAAGAGAAAAAAATAGAAAAATGATTTGATGAGTTGAAATGAATTAGAACAAAATTCTAACTAACAATAAAAAACAGTTATAAACAGGAATTTTATAAATAGGAATATAATTTCTTAAATTACTCTTCTGAATTTTAAATTGCAGGGAAAGTATGTAGTAAAATACACGAATATTTAAGATACTTCTCGACAAGCTACGTTTATGAGCAAGTCTTATCATCGAGCGAGTCAACTCATTTGCTACCGTAAGTCGTAAAACCAGTATTTTGCAGAGAATTGAATTTTAAAGAAGAAAATAAATACGACAATCTCTTTATGCATTTATTAAAATATCAAAACAACTTAAATTATAATATAATTTAAATTAACAGTTGTTTACGATTAACGTATTACGATCACTAATAATAATTAAAACGAAAGAGGTTCGAATGCATTTTGTGGAATGTTATTCTTAAATTTATAGACTTGAAAACTCGGATGAAGTACGAAACTTTGATTTATTTACTACGTGAAAACATTAAAAATAGTTTTTAATTCAGCAAATATTGTGTGTGTAGAATACTACGTAATATATTAGGAATTTCCTCATATATATTTATACTTATCTAGGTACAAAAGACTTCTTATTTTTATTTAGATTCTTATTATTCATTTTCTGTATTCATTTATTTTCACTTATTTTATACATTATATTTTAAAAAAAAATTAACAAAGGAATAAAATTTAAAAATACAATATAAAAAACAGAGGGCCACTGAAGACGAGGTCTACGACCCAATCCATCAGTGGTCAGGGGTCAAGAGAGAGGAACCTCCTCACAATACGTGTCGTGTCAAGAACGACCGCCTTCTGAATCAAGCCCTTTACCCAGCCGTGGAACGAAAGCTTCTTCATTTATTTATTATAATATACCATTTTAGATATCTAGTCATTTTTTAGACATTCAGGCTAAAAATGGGTTTATTAAAGAAAATAATTTATTAAAATAACTGGAAATTATCGGAATAACTTCGTCAGCATGAGTTAAATATTTCCACTAGGTCAATTCGTGAAAGCTGCACTTGAGGAATTTATTAATTGCAAATATGTGCAATGAAGTTAAATTTGTTTACATACGTTTTTAGTACCTACTTTTAACCTACTGAGTAAAGGAGAAAGCTTAACCTGGTTAAGTTTAATATGTTCATTACTCTTTCAATAATATTTTAATAACACACTTAAAGCTTATAAGTACCAGTGTTATAATTGTGTTCAATCTTCAAAACATTTTTTTACGTTTGCTACTGACCTAGAATAGTCGATCATACACACTTGAGACTACTTCAAACCTCTTTACGATTCTTACAAAATAAACTAATTAGGTTCACAAAATAAACCAATATTTAATTAGCTCTTAAATCTTACACATTTATGATCATTGTCAACTCAGATTAAGATAGAATGAAAAATAATGAATTGGTATAAATTAAGATTATTAGTATAAAATGTAAATGCTATTTTTGTGTTTACGAAACCATGGATGATATAATAATTCCGATCTTTGTAACTTACCTAGACCAACAATATCTATTTGCCTTTACAAGATACTACCGTAATGTAAAAACCGATAGTAAACCCATTTCAGATACATATACAACTATTGTGCAAAATATATTGAGTTCGTTTCAACAATCTGAACTCGTTGAACTTCTAACGCAAACTTAACCTTACGAGGTCAATGGCGTGAATGAGGTGGAAAGGTAAATATATTGTGCCGATACAAGTTATTAAGAAGTCTTGATGGGAGCGACCATAAAAGACGAGACAAGAAAGTAAGACAATATCGACACAGTCGGGGTATATCTTATCATAGAACGATAGAGTTCTTACGCTTCTATAGTTATATTATATGTATTTATTAAAAGTATATTATACTAGATGACCCTCGCAACTTCGTCTGCGTCACAAAGGGGTTCAAACAGTACTCGCAATGCCGTCGAGTTATTATTTTCGCGGCCCGCGTTGAGTGTATTCATTGCGTTTTATACTCGGGATAACTTTTCAACGAAAGGATTGGAGTCCGATTGGAATAAAACAAAAACTAATTTACTTCTACATTAATACTCTTGATAAAAAAATACTTAATTTGGATAAGAGTTAATATAACGATACTCATTTAACGTTAAGTTCATTCTTGGGACGAAACATTATATTTCATAAACATAAAAACGGTTATTGTGACTAAACTATGATAGATATACTCTCGCGGATTTTTTTGTTGGTCTAACAAAGACCTAAAAACCCGTAGTACATCATTTTGTTCTATTGTCAATAGTTTTTGCAGCGTACGTAAAAATAGGTTTTCAATTTTACACCTTGTGTTACAACTTCGATATTTTCATACGGATCATTTTTTTTTTTCAAAATAAAATAGCCTATATAACCTTCCTCGATAAGTGGACTTTCCAACAGTGAAATAATTTTTGAAATCGGACCAGTAGTTCCAGAGATTAGCGCATTCAATCAAGGTGGGCCGTTGGCTCGTCTGCCTACATGGCAATAAAAAAAAAACAAACTCTTCAGCTTTATAATATTAGTATAGATATAATTATATTTCCACTTAATTTTCGTGGTTTTTGATAAATTGAATTGTTATAGAAATAATAACTCAACAATTTTCGTAACAAATTAGTTTCTAAGTATAATAACAGGACAATGAAAATCTATTTTTAACTGGAAACTATAGTAAGATTAAATTAGTAAGCTTCGTCTTATTTAAGCTTTTTACAATTGGAAGAAATACTGTTCTATTTTAGTATACTCTATTTAACATTATTACGCAAGAGTCGTATTTAGTGCTTAAAATTATTTTTGTCAGTTTGGAGAAATTAAATACTACTTAATATGATACGTGAACTTTGGATGTTCGCTCAGTGACTACTTATGGATAGTAACACTGTTTCCTTTTTAAAATACTGCAATCTACCTATAATAAGTGCTAGGACGTATAGACTGGGGGTGACGGGGCGATACGTGAGCGACAATAGCGAGCGCGTCCTGTTACCCCTACTAATCGGATGTCGAGCGCGATTGGCGGGAGGTTTTAGTGCGGTTCAACCCCCACATACCCAACTCGCGGGGCGAGTGGAAGTCCGGCGATTTCCTCCCGTCACAAAAAAAAGGACGTATAGACTATCAAGATTTTTACAACAAAGGTCTTTTTAGTAAACTAGTATAGATAAAATAGACCTTTGTGTGTGGAATAATTTTACTTTCTTTCTTTCTAATAATGACAAAATAATATAAAGATAGTAAAAGAATTTAATAACATTTACTTACCTTTCTTTTCTCGTCCACCATCATGCCTAAAGACTATAGGTTTGTTATTTTTCCGGCGCCATAACACAGTAGGCGGTGGCACTCCCGTCGCCGAGCAAGTGAGCCTGATACTTCCACCTTCTTGCGCTGAACTACCTTCAGTTGCTGAATCCACTATATCTGGCGGGATCACCACTGACAAGTGACCCATCTGTAAAGAGACTGTGAATTAATATCTACAACTTTAACAAAGTTAAACTAATGTTTTCTTTGTAAAGCTATAAGTAACCTAAAAATCTAAATTCAAACTTATCTGATTGTCAACCGAGTTACGAAAATGAGGAGGTTTCTAATTTGTATAATAATAGATCGTATATATTTTGCTTTTGTTATGTTTGTTCGCGGATAAGTTCGTTGTTTATTAACCGATGTTGATAATTATTTTTCGTTAGAAAGAAGACATTTCAAAGAAGGTCTCATAATAAGAAAATCAGGATTTGATGATGACTGAGCAACAAATCGAGGGATCTTACAAAAAGGAAGTCGTACTTTTGTAAAAAAAAGTATTACTTGTAAATTTTCGTTTGTTATTAAGTACAATTATAAATTAAGTATATTTATAACAATGATAAATAACTCATTCTTGAAATACAGACATTAGGTAAAAACCTTTTCTGTTTTTTTGTTTCCGAGAAGTGATGCAAAGGGTAATATGTTACCGAAAACACATTTTGTAAATCACACACTCATTAAACTACAAGCGGCTTGGACTTTACCCGAGAATTACTTTGAATGAATTATTTCAAACAAAGGAAATTTCGTGGAATTAACATTATTGTGGTGTACTTTTCATGAAATATCTTTAGGATATATTTTTAATGTGATATTGTTATAATTTATTTATAGTCTCGTTTCAAAGCTAAGAAGTCATTAATTCGGCCTACCATTTTCCACTTTGTTGAATAATTAATGAAATATTAATAACTACGTCAAGTTTCTTTGAAGTAGTAAGCCAAAACTTCTTTATCTTATCCCCAGTGACCAATCAATTCTTCCTTCATACATAATCTAGAAGTCTAAAAGAGTCTAAAAATAAGCAGTACTAAGCTTTATTTAACATTGTGCGATGGTAAAAAGCCATGATTATCGTTTTAAATAGTTGTAAACGAGTAAATACGTGTCCAAAACTCGTTCAGACACATCAACAATACGAATGCAAAATAATTACTTGTAATTGCCGGAAATCTATCGTTACTGGTCCAACTGAATCCAGACTACAGGAGTAAAATCACGTGACGACGGTGCGTTCATGACAATGGAAAAATGAGAATAAGATGTAATATAAAATTATATTTGGATTTACTTTTATGCATTTTCAACGGATTCTTACCACGATATTTAATTAATTGAGTTGTCTCGATATTTCAACGTTGTTGCAAACGTCATGATCACGAGAAGACTGGATACTGCGGGTCGATTTAATAGCAAACAAATCTGTCTACCCTCTTTCTCGTTTGCTTTTGGGTAGTACCACTGGAACTCGAACAACAACAACGTTGAAATATCGAGACTACTCAATTAATTAAATATCGTGGTGAGAACCCGTTGAAAATACATGAAAGTATTATAGAAAACCGCGAGTGTCTGAATAAGTTTATATTTGGATTTAGTAAAAAATATTTCCAAATTGTTCAAAAGCTAGCAGAACTTGTCTAAAGATTGATATTTAATACAGTTATTTAATAAATATCTTTTGTGTGTTACTTTGTTCGTGGTGACTTTTTTAAATAATCTGCTCATTGTCGATAAGCTCATTTATACTTCAATTATTTTATTCTCTTACTTTTTATTTTATTTTACAGTAAACAAACCAAAGAGACTCTAAGCTCAAACTAATTTAAACACCTAAACTCCTACAGTTTCAACTCACCTGACTTTTCATAGGGTCTGTGTTGACCTGACACATGTATGTGCCCGAGTCGTTTGGTTGCACGTTGCTGACGTGCAGTTTCCAAGTGTTGTGGTTATTGTATGTGACAGAGAGACGCGGGTTTAAAGCAACCATGTTAGTGTGGATCGCGAGGATGGCTTTCGAATCTGACTTTATCCACGCCACCTGTAACAAATAGGGAGTTTAGTGTTTGTAACTTTAGTGAATTTGGAGTTGAATTTTAACTATTTTAAGATGTTGTTGGGATTAGTTTTGAATAAGAGTTTTGCTTTTCTTATACAATTTTAGTGTTGTTGTATAAAGATACATTTTTTTAAACTGAGATCAATAAAAGAACCTAAACAAAAATATTGTTAAAATATATTTATTCATTTAAACTACCAAACTTAAATGATACATAAGTTGACCAGTTATATTAAGTGAACCGCAACTTTGACAATGTCCTAATTGTTTTTAAAAAATGCGACTAAAAGTACAAAGTCCTTCACTGTCCTCAGTAAAAACATGTCGATATTTTACGTATAATTAACACTTCATTACAATTTCGAAAGAACATTGTGGTTTACGTGCAAATTAATCAATGCAAACACATAAATTATCAAGTACAACAATAGACGACACATAATTGAGAACCACAAAAGCCGAAACAAATGTTACACGTGAACAACGTTTCAAGAGAACGTAATCGATTGACCAGAAAAACGCATTTATCACAACAAAGTTGACCACAACACAGAATAACAATGTAGAACTCTAATAGAATGGTTTCTACAAACAATACATTCATCAGTACAAAAGCAGAGTATATTAGCACAAAAAGGTAAAGTGTCTCTGTAATACATTTTTTATTAATAGGTGTGTTCCATGACCGACTAAGTGAGTATTATTGACGAAGTTATGAAAGTACTAAAATTACGCTACTTATTCTGTCACAAACTCGATGTTTTATAATTAGAATCGAGTAACTACATCTACGTACATAGTATAGATCTAGTCTCCGACAAAAAAGATCTGGAAAATCATATTCAGTGCACATTATGTAATTTAATTATATTAGGTATGAGTTTTCCAAATAATACAAACTTCAACTTTATCATAAAGCAAAACAAGTATTAATTAGTTGAGATGGCTAACGGCTAAAACCTCACTCTGGCTTAGTTTAGTATTTCTAGTAGCCGTTAACCATAAGGTACGCTTTACTGCACGAACGATCCTTCACAACTTTCATAAAAACATATTCGTTTCAAATAATCCAGTACCTAAAGCAAGCTAATGGTAATTTAAAGTATTACTTATTTCTTATTTGTAGGAATAATTATGGGAAATACATCGAAATACACCATGTGTTTCTTAATCCCATAAACGAACGAACCTCTGATAATATCAAGTATGTATGTTATCTTAATGTTAGGTGACACAAGCAGCTACATACAGGATCTGTAACTATGGACAATCTGATGTGGGGTGAATGACCTGTCGAAATACAACATAGCATCATTTTTATTTTTTGGATCAGTTAAACTTTTTTTTCTGACATCGTATGGAAAACGTACAACTATTGTTGCGGACTTCCATACTATGATAAAAAAAAGTTATCCAATTCCTAAAATTAAAGTGGTTCTAAGTTTTATTTCAACAGGTTATTCACCACACGACAGATCGTCCAAACTTACAGATCCACCCTGTATAATACATGAGGTATTTCCAAACTTTATAACTACTATAAATCTGCTACAGTCCTACCATTAGATGCATAGACTCAAACAAAACAAATGAAACATAAATCGCACTCATTTCGCGATCAAATATTAAACAGCATTGTCTGCAGTAAGGGGGTAACTAAGGGTACACGTGAAATTATAGAGTTTCAGCGGAATGCACGCTGCCTCGTCCGCGCCGCTGCGAGCATTTTTCACGTGACATCTCGCTTTGTTGCGGTCGGAAAATAAATTAGTAACAGTTTCATTGTTTGTGAGAATTATTTCCGAGGGGTACTATTACTGGGTTGCGCTATAAGCCATGCGGGCGGACTATTCTCGTGACTTATGCACACAAATTAACAGACATTTTCATGTGCTGCTTTCAATGAAGCATTTGTGCACTTGTATGAGATTTTGTAATTACTGTAATAGTAGGTATGTATTTATGATTGTAATCGTTCTAATACCAATTAAAAAAAGTTAATTTTGATATACGAGTAATCAAGGAAAACAACTCCTAATCTTATATTATATCTTCTTATATTCGTATATAAAAATTAATGATAAGCGCATAACTCAATAACGCCTGAACCGATTTGGCCAGTATTTTTTTTAATATTCGTTGTAGTTCAAAGACAACGAATGACAACTTTATGTTGTGTTTATGACAACTTTAAAGCAAAGCCATCTATGAGACTTCAAGTCGAATTACGTTTATAAAAGTATTTTTTCGATATAATCAATGTTCTTTGAAATTCAAAAATAGCAAGAAAAATTAAATAGTTGACTTTTGTTGAAAGTGACGCCGACAAAGTTGCGCGGGCCAACTAGTCTCTCATAAATGAACACAACGTTAATATTTTGTCACACATCATTAATATACTTTAGTTCTACTATTTTTGTTTTGTTACGATAAAATTCGATTATCATTGCAAAAAAAAGCAATGACACACGTACAAAATGTACAAAAAAACAACGCGTCGCAACGAATGGATTGTACGAAAACAATGCGTCTTAACCGTGACTATCACAAAGATTTTAGAACCTTACTCAACAATGACTAAATTACATCAATTGAAAAGATAATAAAGCCTCTATTGTTTGAGATGAACATTGAATAACAATAATGTTATAGTTTGAATAATAACCAAATCCAGTTTAGTTTGCTTCATTATTAAATCGATTTTATTTATTTACTACACTAGTAAGCTAGTAAGTTGCGGATTTTAATTGGTTTTTTACATACATTTTTTTCATACAGTAGATATTAAAAAAAATATCCAATTCCAAAAACAAGGTGATTCCAAGTTGAATTTTGACAACACATACAGTCTTCTTCAGATGAGCGAAGTTTACAGAATATACACCCTGTATTTTTTTCAAACATTATCTGACATATTTTATATAGTAGATTGAGGACTTGTAATATGTAAAGCAACTGCAGGCAGGACTCATTATCGAATAGAACATGTCGCGTCGGTATACATTTGGTTGAAGCTGACTTTTACATAACAAAATATGAAACTTAAAATTAAAACGGACTGATTGAATAGTATGTTAGGAGAACAATAAGTATAAACGTTTAACAAGAATTTCTTCATCCAACTTTGTTGCAGTATATTTTTTTGTTCATAGATTTTTTACATGTAGTAAAATTCTTGAATGTAAAGTCACACGGGAGCCCCGCCATGTGCGACAACTCCTCAAACTGGTTTAGTCTCCAACGAGCTAATCTGGTAGAGACTAGTTCTTTTATTTTTTAACGATCCTCTTAGGTACCTGGTACGGTTTGCCACAATATTGTTTTTATGCAAGACGTTATACAAGTTTGCCTTCATTAATTTTAAAATTCAAATTAAATTGAGCAAGGTTTCGGCTAAATACGTATAATCCATTTTCTGTCACTTCATACAAAAACTTAAACGAAATTTTAAAAAATAATTTGTTAATAAAACAAGAGCTTAATTAGTAATTCTTTTGCGTGGCAAGTTTAACGCATGTACATGAATAACATCCTAATTTGAAACGATCCTTGGTGTACGTGGGAAAACAAGTTTTATCAAAGCGCCATGCACGACGATGTGGTTTAAATACTTTGCAAAAATATCTGGAAACATTCGTGTTTACGCTGTGCTTAAGGCCGGTTGTGTAATACGCCGCGTAATTTTTCTGTAAATTTTTAAAGACAGCCCCAGTACGTCCGTCGCCTGAGCACTGGTCAGACTTAATCATAATGTAAATGAGTGCATATTGATTACTGGAAATACATAACGGGACTGTAAATTTAAAATTGAACGCGTGCTGTTTATAAATTAAATAATTTGAGTGTTTTTGAACAACCATGCTAGTTATTAAATAATTTGTGATTAATCAGTGATAAAAACGTTTGAAAAGTTCCAAAATATTTATTAACTTTTTTTGAAGTTCGGCGAAACATGGACTCTAATTATAAAGAAGTTAGTACACGTGAAAATTATGGAGGGCTTGAAAAAAAGTGTTCGTGGATGCCGTTTATCAAACAGGTATTTTTAATTAATTGTGCATCGGTTATCAATGAGGTTTATCGATTTAAATAGATGTTTAAATTTTTTTTTTTTTTTTGCAGTTGCTCGTCTGCAGTGGAATATGGACGATTTATTTTACCCTGGGGATGGCTACAGGAGCACCCACAGTTGTTATACCTCAGCTTAGGAAGGAGGCAAACTCAACGGCTGCGGTTTCAGAGGAGATGGAGTCATGGCTATGTAATGTAAATTATATTAACTTAGAAACATATCGAAAGAATTTTCTAGAATAGGTTGACATTTTTTTTTTAAATCTAACTAAAGCCCATCTGTTGATAAATTTATTTACTTTGGTTCATGCATATCAGACTTCTAAAATATATTTAACATTGAAAAAAAATCTCTATTAGAACATTATTCAAGATTATTCTTGATAACTGTGTAGTGTAGTGAAGGAAACTCTAGAAAAGAAAGTACCTAAAATAAATAGAAACAAAAGGATGTTTCTTTAATTGAACCTTATTATTCCAATATTTTTCCTCAATTTTTTTTTTAAATAATATTCTTCACATGTGATTCAGATTAGTTTGTTAAGATTAAATACTTAAAGAAATAGGATAAGTATTATTTTTAGTTACGTTTACGAGCAAAACAATTATAGTCTATTATGCAGTTCTCATCAAATTGATAAGATAGTGTGATACATACTAAAATAGATAAGCTAAAATAATTCAAGATATAATAGCTTTTACTTTAAGTTTGTTTGTTGTGTATCTGCACTTTATTTTCTGATATTATGTGAGACCCGTAGATTCCCCATCAATCTAAGGTGTGACAGAATATTGGCATTGTATCTATATAGCATAGTGCCAAATTATAATTGTGATGTACGATATACCGATAAGCTTAGGTCGCCAAGTTAGTAGTCAGTTTGACTTTAAGAATAGTTTATTTCAATTTGATCTATATTAATTCAAAATAGCACTCGTAGTTAAAAAAGTTTTGAAACACTAGAATATAGTTGATATTCATATGCAATAGAAATCATTTACAATCAGATGGGCCGTTAGCTCGTCTGCCTATGAGGTAATAAAAAAAAGATAGGCCTGAACAATTATTGAGTAAAATAGCTTCACAAAACCCTGTTTATTATATTACTCATTTATACTATATATCTAAAGTTAGGCTTTAAAAAAAAACAGTTTGCGTTTACATGAAACACCTTCGAATACGTTTTATTTTTTAGCATTTTATGTTTTATTTTGGCTTCAATTTATTTCTACAACAACAATTTTCTTTTCAGCATCCGTCATAGGATACGGCGGGATACCTTGGGTGTTCTTATTACCAGTATTCACTGAATTTATCGGACGAAAAATACCGTTCATAATACTGTGTGTCAACTCGTTAGTGGCGTTCGTTGTTTTTTACTGCAGCACCAACACCACGCATATATTAATCAGCGAAATTATGCAGGGTATGGCCCAGACCGGTGCCCATACAATATTACCTGTCATCATAACTGAGTACACATCCGTGAAATATCGAGGGATATTTTTAACGATCAAGTCAGCTTCGTTCTTTTGGGGTATATGGGCGTCAAATGCAATCGGCACGTTTTACTATTGGAAGAACATTGGAATTCTTGCATTCGTCTGCTCCGCTTTCACTGTCACAGTTCTCATTTGGCCGGAATCACCGTACTGGCTAGCAACTAAAGGTAGATACGATGAATGTACTGCCTCGTACCGCTGGCTCAAAGGCTACGATAAAGAATCCGAGGAAGAACTAGAATATCTCATTAAATCACAGAAAGAATATAGAAAGTGTCACGCCGATGATAAGAATACGTGGAGGTGGAGAATTAGAAATTTCGGAAAAACCGTTTTGTGCGCAGAATTCTACAAACCAGTTCTATTGTGCATGGTGATGATGTCCCTCAATAATTTGTCGGGGAAAATAGTGTTCAGTATGTACGCTATTCGCATTATACAGAAAATTACAGACAGTGAGGACATGGCTTACAAAGGAATGTTAGTATTAGACGGTGTTACAGTTCTAGGAATGTACGTAGGTTGCTTATTAGCTAATTTCTTAAGGCGGAGAACACAACTGTTGGCCGCTTCGTTTTTAGGTATGATATTCTTGTACATTTTATCTCTGTATCTATACTTAGTTAAATTGACGATTTTGCCCGAAAACGACATTCTAACGATAGCGTTACTGATAATGTTTTCCGTGACCATAAGTTGTGGTCCGATTATAATGACCACATCTATTTATGGAGAACTTATACCATTACAATTTAAGAGCTCAGCCATGTTCGTGATGGGATTATTTAGTGATATTTTGATGGCTACGGTACTCAAAGTGTCGCCATTTATCTTCACAGTATTTGGTTATCATGGTGCGTGCCTTTTCTACGGCATATCAGTGTCTATTTGTGTGTTTATATTATTTAAATACTTACCAGAGACAAAAGACAAATCTTTACAGGAAATCGAAAGTTACTTTAAAAGTAAATCTAAAGACGAAATGAAAGAGTTAATGGATTTACAGAAAACTGAACAAAATAAGTCTGTAGCTTAATATTTATTGATGCTTAGGTTATAAACTAAAGGCTTTTAGGCTTGTGTTAATTAACTGATTTTATATTATTTGTTAAGTTCACTGAATACACTGTTATTTAATAATATGAACATGTTACACACACGTTTCCTGTTAGCAGCTTTGAGATCCAAAAACACAGAATAATCAAAGGTTATGCAAAGAGACTTAGCTGTTTCTTAGAATCATAGAAGAAAGTAATGTGACGTCCTTGCGAATGATTGGCTGTGTCTGGGACATTACATGCAGATGCTTAAACTACAAAATTCCTTTTTCTATAATATCCCAAGTATCTAGTGTATTGAAAGACTGAAATTTCAGTCTTAAACGGTATTTGCTTAAGGACTTATGTAATGCTCGATACGCTGTTACTAAAAAATACTCTGATCTATGTTCACTTTTTTTAATGGCGAACATTTAATAGGTTAATTTTTTTGTTCTCAAAACTTTTCTTTAAATCGAGATCAATTTATTAATACAGGCCTTTTAACTTTACTTCATTTAGGTTTATTTTATACGTTACAACTAGTCTTTAAATTAGATTTAGCGAGGTATATACCCTAATGTATATTGTGTAGCTATTTAGAATTGTAAATATTGAGACTGAAAATTAAATTTCAGTATTTTTTTAAGTACCAAACGGAAATTATTGTTTACTTAAATTTAACTATTGTTAGATAAAGTGTATATAAATTAAACATCGTAAAGAACATTAAAGTGATGATTGATATAATTTATTATGGTTTTTAATTTCCCAAAAACGATAACTGCCAACGATTAAACACATTTTAATTAATAACAGTAACTGTTAATAGATTATAAGCTTAATTAATGATTACTACTTCCTAAAAACAAGTCGTGAAGGTCATCGGAGTTACAATTTTACATAATGTTTCTTTATCGCTTCGAGTGTACAAATGCATGCCAGCCAGTTGTGTAATCACAATTTATTATAGAAACAACACACATAATTTATTTGTCACCATTGTTCACATATGTGTATAGACAAACCCACATGTCTTGACATCTGTAAATCTCTTCATTTGGTTTGAAACAAAGCATTCTGAATCTATATTTTTTACGCCGATGATGTCATATTAGTATGATCAGCTTTTAGTATCCTAATATTGTTTAGAACATTGACATTTGCAAATTAGCAGAATGTTAAGTGGCGTCTTATGATCTTGTCGGTGGCGTCACAAAATAAACATTATGATGAAAAAACATTCATGTTTATTCGATAATCTGAATAATATGTGAACTGGTAGTCTACAAATAGAATTTTGTCGTATCGAATTATTTTTATTGTAACCTTGATTTTATACAATCTAGAAAGATCTGACTTTAAAAACACTACAATAAAAACTTTTTCAGAAATAAATTCGATCTTCAATGTTTATACTATCAACGGACTTCTTCCAAACGATGTCTAATATTTTTTTAAGCAAGTAAAGTATAAATTAGTTTACCCAGAAAAAAGTTACAATAACTAGTTAAAATGGTGCAATGAAATTGCGCATAAGCTTTGTTTTTCTTTTTTTTATTGCCTCGTAGGCAGACGAGCTGACGCCCCACCTGATCGTAAGCGGTTACCGTCGCTCATGGACCTCTGCATTGCCAGAAGACACTGCGGGGCCACTACCTACGGCCTAGTCTTAGAAGAAGGACAAGTCATAGCGTTCGGGAAACACCGAAACTCAAATCAGTCTTCTATAATTTAGGTAAATTTAATTACAATAAAACGTGGAGTTCTGCTAATTGTTGCGCATAATACCGATAAGGTGCGAATTGAATTAGGATAATGAAATAGGATAATTCGCGTGAGACACGTGTTTTTTCTTAATATAAAAACACACCACGTGAGTAGACATTAAAATTCAAAGACATGTAACCTAGGCGTTCAGGGCCAAATGGAACGGAAGAATATTTGTGATACATTAGATTGATTGAAATTCAATGAACTTGAAATATCTCAGTGTTCGTCTAAAGGTTTGATTTGAAAAAAATATATAAAATGTAATGGACACGATTAAATGTATGTATGTACATTCATTGAGAAATCATAAAACAAAATAAGCAAAGTTAAAAACAAAATAAAATCGCAGCATTTAACTTTCAAAACAATAATAAAGTCACAGGTATTTCGAAAATTGCAAAAAAATAAAGCAACAAATAAATTGTGTATATAATTACAAATAAAATTTAAAATATGTAATATAAACTTACGTAACACTAAATAAAATTACATAATACACAAATCTATAAATAATCAAAAAGGAACAAACACTACCCGATGAACATTTGAATGTTTAGTTTCTTTTAAAAGTCACGTAAATGAATATATTAGGAGACGTAATATAATATTTATATTTGCCGTAATATTATATTTAACTGCAGATTTTATTTGCTTTGCACTTTAACGAGGAAGAATATTCGAATAAATTAAATATTTATTTTTATTCGATTGAACGTTGTCACCAATGTTTATTATTCTATTTCGGCGCCATTGTGTTTGAAGCTAATTTACATAAAGTATCTGTAATCTCTTTAATTTGCAAAGGTAAGGAGGTAAGTAGTTATAAACTTATTCAGACACTCGCGGTTTTCTATAATACTTTCATGTATTTTCAACGGGTTCTTACCACGATATTTAATTAATTGAGTTGTCTCAATATTTCAACGTTGTTCCAAAGGTCATAATCACGAGAAGACTGGATACGGGTCGATTTAAGAGCAAACAAATCTGTCTACCCTCTTTCTCGTTCGCTTTTGGGTAGTACCACTGGAACTCGAACTCAAATCACGACACATCACACTCACTGTATCTACAAGACTCTCTGAGCATGAACCCTTATTGACTGTTGTGTTTAGCACTGGATTCCACATACTCGATAATCTGAAGCCGTCACCCCTGTTAAAAGTGCTATGTCTTGAAATCTCGATAGCTTCTTTAACCAACCTTGGTACGTAACGACGTTCAGAAGATAGTACCTGAGGATTTTGTAATTGTATCCAGTGTTTGGAACCCGAGTCGAGCACATGCTCTGCGATCGATATATCGAGACAACTCAATTAATTAAATATCGTGGTAAGAACCCGTTGAAAATGCATGAAGGTAAGTTGTTGCTATATATTGCTACCAAAGGAATTAATTAATAATAAATATAATGTATGTAAGTATTGTATCAGTAATAGACTATAGCTATTGTTCAGAACTAATTAAAAAAATATGTTATTTTAATATTTCTTTAGCAGAACTGTACTGTACTGTACTGTACTGTAACAACCCATTACTGCCCACTGCTGAGCTCAGGTCTCCTCCAAAGAGGGGTTAGGCATAGTCCACCACGCTTGCCTAATGCCGATTGGGGACTTCACATATCTTCAAAGGATTTTTAGAACCCTTTTCCGATATGCAGGTTTCCTCACGATGTTTTCCTTCACCGTTTTTAGCCAGTGGTGATGTGAAAAATTGCACATAAATCTTTTTCATATTAAGATTTAGAGGTAGCAGAACTAAATGATAAGTATTTAGAAAATAACCTAAACTCACTTTACCAAAAAAATAATAACAATATTCATATATGTAGTCTTTTTTAGTTTAATATAAAATAATGTTGAGTAACATGTCATCCCAAGTTACATTCAAAATTAAACGTTTTGTTAAAGTTTTCTAAGAAGATTTTTTATTAAGATGTATTTGTTCTTATTATTTGTCTATACAAGAAAAGAAACATATTTTATTACAACCTTTAAGCCCGCAATAACCATTTGTGTACGTTATACTTATGTTGGTGCTTTCACAAAGCTATTTGGAACCTAATTGTGAATACTAGATACGATATATAAAGGGGATTTTATACTGAAATCCACTTACCTACAAATACTAAGCTGGAGGCTTGAAATGAGGATTACCTCTGCTTTAAGTCGATAGTGATTTACAATGGTAGTGAACCTTATTTGTAGAATGTGAAGGTCTTGGAATATACTATTTTTATGTTAGGCTTTTTGGGGGCGGCGCAACGGGAAAGAGTGCCGATAGCGTAACGCGTCGCGTCGTCCCTCAAAACCCCGTGCTGGGTTCTGGCTTCGGCCGGGGTTCGGACGCTGAGTGTGAGTGGTTGGAGGTTTTAGTGCGGTTCAACTCCCACATACCTCCTCCGGTGATTCCCTCCAAATAAAAAAAAGGTTATTTAGTGAGAGATATCATTCATGAAACTCTTTTTAGAATAACATGTTATTGCTATCCAGGAACTACATATAAAACTTTTGTACCATTTTTACCTGAAATGAACTGAATGGACTCCCGTCCGCGGTATCCCCGGAGCGCTATGACATGTCCCTCTTTAAACGAGGTTTAAGAAAAGTCCTGTATGGGTAGGCGGTAGATAACGGCCCTTGCCCTGGCATTGCAGAGGTTCATGAGCGACGGTGACCGCTTACCATCAGGTGGGCCGTATCCTCGTTTATCTACTTTGCAATAAAAAAAAAAACCAAATGAATTAATAAATAATAATTATAATGTATGTAAGTATTGTATCAGTAATAGACTATAGCTATTACTGTTTAGAACTAGTTTTAAAAATATGTTATTTTAATATTTCTTTAGCAGAACTAAATGATAAGTATTTAGAAAATAACCTAAACTCACTTTACCTAAAAATAATAACAATATTCATAAATGTAGTCTTTTTTAGTTTAATATAAAAGAATGTTGAGTAACATGTCATCCCAAGTTACATTCAAAATTAAACGTTTTGTTAAAGTTTTCTAAGAAGATTTTTTATTAAGATGTATTTGCTCTTATTATTTGTCTATACAAGAAAAGAAACATATTTTATTACAACCTTTAAGCCCGCAATAACCATTTGTGTACGTTATACTTATGTTGCTGCTTTCACAAAGCTATTTGGAACCTAATTGTGAATACTAGATACGATATATAAAGGGGATTTTATACTGAAATCCACTTACCTACAAATACTAAGCTGGAGGCTTGAAATGAGGATTACCTTTGCTTTAAGTCGATAGTGATTTACAATGGTAGTGAACCTTATTTGTAGAATGTGAGGGTCTTGGAATATACTATTTTTATGTTTTTTAGGCTTTTTGGGGGTGGCGCAACGGGAAAGAGTGTCGATCGTAACGCGTCACGTCGTCCCTTAAAACCCCGTGCTGGGTTCTGGCCTCAGCCGGGGTTCGGACGCTGAGTGTGAGCTGTTGAAGGTTTTAGTGCGGTTCAACTCCCACATACCCCACCTGACGGGGCGGGTGGGGATCCGCACATACGGTGATTTCCTCCAAATAAAAAAAAGGCTTTTTAATGAGAGATATCATTCATGAAACTCTTTTTAGAATAACATGTTATTGCTATCCAGGAACTACATATGTAACTTTTGTACCATTTTTACCTGAAATAAAGTTTGTCTATGTCTATATCTATGTCTATAAGTTATAATATAAATTAAAAGAAAACTCAGCGGGTTGCGTATTTTTCTTTTTCTGTATAATTTTCAAAAAGAGGTCGAGTTTTTGCAATGTTTTCCACTTGCACCTGCAATTCTTTATCGATGTATTATAAATTATTTGAATCATACCCTGTAGTTAGAAAGATGATTGACGACACAAGTGAAATGCACGTCTCGTCCAAGTGTCACGGTGTGGTTCTCCAGCGCTTGTAAAAACTCCGGTTCCGCCTCCGACTGTGAAGGCATTTCTCCTGTGAAAAATAAAACTATGTGAAATTGCTTATTAGTTGTAAAATTTGTTATGTTAATTAAGGATATTAATATGATACAGCTAGAAGTCATTTCTCTTGTCATAATTTATTTTAAACAAAATTCTTTAATTACAAGCATAAGATCTTGTGTTTGCAATCTAACGTTTGCATTTTGAACTACTGTTTATTTAGAGAATGACAGCTCAAATGTCATTCAATTTGTGTTCATAATTTAGTTAAAAGTTTGACATTTAGGAAATGGGACGCTATACGCTTGAACAAAATTGGGAAATATTGAAAAGTTACTTCCAAAGTGGTGAGTCTTCAGTCCAAACTGTAAGAAATGTGTGTGTGTGTCAGATGAAGCCCATTTTCACCTCGGAGGCTATGTCAATAAGTAAAATTGTCGCATCTGGGGGTCGGAAAATCCACACGTCACCATTGAGAAGCCAATGCACCCACAAAGAGTTACGGTTTGGTGTGGGTTTTGGTCCGGCGACATCATTGGAAAATGAGCAAGGAGCCGCCGTTACGGTCAATGGCGAACGTTACCGTGCCATGCTCAACGATTTTTTGTTTCCAAAAGTTGAAGAGTATGATATGGACGACATTTGGTTTCAACAGGATGGCGCAACATGCCACACAGCCAACATGACAGTCAAACTTTTGAAAAATGCAAACTTTATATGGCCCACCCCTTATATCATGTAGCAGTAGTTTACTTGCTAATAAAACTAAAACGAGCCCAAACACGATGAGTCTATCTTGTCTAGCACAAGAGTTCCTATCCATCCAAATCAGCCACCTTCCGAATCCACCATCAGATCTGCACCATATTTGTCATATTAATGCATTGTCACGCGATATGATACGCGCAGATGTAAAATGTCAACTTAAACGGAATCCGGGAAGTTTGTCAAATTTAGCTTGGAAGATTCTACCCGAAATTACATAGTTATATCCAATGCATGTTAATATAAAACTTGTTATGAATAAGTTAGGATCTATTATTAAACTGTTTTCGGTTTATGTTTTGCTTCTCTCTTCTTCTTTTGTGAAAATTTGAGCGAAGTCAAGTACCATTTTAGTTTGATTCTGTATAAAAGAATTCCTTTTGTGTTTCGTACCTCTGTTCGCTACAGAGTATTTTCTAGGAAATAATTTAAATTGAAAGCAATTTCCATTTTATTATCGAAGTACTAGTAGCTGAAGCTCTCTTACTTATAAGAATAGCCTCACTTGTTTAAAATACCTTTAGTCAATGTTACTTTGGTAAGTTAAGAATTCGATGATTTTCTATTTACTGTTAGTGTAAAATAATTTTCAGATTCCTTGCATATTAATGACCATTTTAAATATTATATGTATTTGTTGCAAATTTTTATAGGATCTTCATTTATGGCCATTAACACGTACATTTGATATTCTTCTTAAAAAAAAATAATTTGGTCTCATGTTCTATTATTATTATTTTAAGTTATGATTAATTTTTTAACGCCCATGATAATTATACGCGGAAATCGCAAAAACAATAACGATTACATAGCATATAACAATATTTCCTTTATTTACTGTTATCTAAAAAAGGTGTTCGACTTTTAAAAAACAAATAATAGATATATGATACAGGAAACTGGCTATTGGCCCGGACTTGTTAATTTAATTAACATTGCTACTGTTACACGTAACTATTTCGAAATTAATTGAGTGAAAATATTGAACAATATGTATTCTGTGTGTTGTTTTCATTGGAATAGTATTTGTGAAGTGTAAACGTGGAATTCGTTTAAATCTAATGAAAGAGAAAACTGCTTTCAAGTTGAACATTTAATTTTATTTGAAGCATGACTTAAAAAATTGTACTGCTAAAGTTATTAAAAGGATTTTTTACATAAATTATATGATCACCCAAAAATCTAAATTTGAATTTAACAAAGTCTCTACGAGTAAATGTATAATATAAATTTGTATCAGCGTACACTGTAATTGCAATGCACGCTAAATCCATATGAATTAATCATACATGTGAATCTCATATTATGTCTCGCTGTTGCTTGTGTTGTCTCCCACGGTGATATAGATAAGCCATCTCACATTACATGTACGAGGTATTTCTAAATTTTAAATGATGTATTTCGTGGGAATCATTTAATAAAGTACATAGTTGAGAGAAAATTAGATTTCGATATTGTTTTGTTGTGTAGTGTAAATAATGGAATACCTATGAACCATTTATTATTTGTGATAATTGATTTGATAATATATTATATTTACACTTAAGAAATGAATAGTTTTATTGCCTGAGCATTCAGACAAATAACTAATCTGAATACAAGCCACCAGTGGCGAAGTGTCTGTAAAAGCCCATTCCTACCAGCTTCCCTATGAGAACTCTTCAATTACCTACTTATAAACATCACTAAGAAAGAATCCTCAAGAAAACTTACAAAATTTTGTAATTTTTATACTATTATTGAGATCGGCTTCCCTCTTGGAAAACTATACTCTTCGCCACGGCAAGCCACAAACTTAAAAAAAAATGAACCTGAATGAATGCTAGCTACCATAATAATATTAAATTCAAATATCATTTGAACAAAGACAAGTCACAAAGCCCGAAAACGTCGAGAACGGAAGATATCAATTTCACAACGTGGTATGAATACTACGTTAATATAAATCAAAAATATTACCAAGAAAAGTTAATATTAAAGTATTCAGGCCACTCAAACATTAATAGACTCCAATAGATCCAAAAATAATTTTACCGGAATACCTCTCTACTTCACATAAGAGCACTTCATTACTATAACAAGATAAGGGTGCACAATATAAGGAAGTACATAACGTTATTAGGAACGATGTAACAGCTACTGGAGAACTCGCAGACCCCACTTTATTATCAATTAATTTCACTGAGGAACCATCGTAAGAACTACTTAGTCCACTTCAATGAATTTTCTAATAGATTAGCGTTTACGGGGAAATGATATTTACGTAACACTCGTGAACACTGAGTATTTTAATAATATTTTAGAAGTCGGTTATTAAATAGTACGTATAATTAGTACGGTTATCAAAATTTGCGACTTATGAAGAGATTATGAGAGACTTGTGTATGTAATTTTATAAAGTTTCAGATATCATAATTAGTGTTCTATTTTTTTTCTATTTAACTTATTTAATTAAACAACGGATATATCTTCAAACTATTACAGTGAATTTAAAAATGATGATTTCTTGAAAAAAACTATTTTTGAAAACTATAACTGATCTCAAGACTAGTGAAAATATGTTACAAGTAACTTTAAAGCGACACATTATTTTAGAATTATACGATTAGGCACTATAAAAAAAACCTTTAGAAGTTTTGCTATACCCAAAGTTACTCTCGCCTAATTTTCGCTTTAATACGCTCCGTGAATACAAGGTCCGTGAAAACGATGATCCACAGACCCGAAAAGGATTACTTTGCTACCTGAAGCGTTTTGTTAAACCTACAAATATTTAACGGGTTGAGGGCTGTTTGAAAATAACACCGTTATTTCTTAATAGTTTGTTTCAGAACTATATTTACTTCTACCATAAAGCAGAATTAAAATGATTGTTAAAGGTTTGATAAACACTCTGGTACTTAAAGGACAACCAAAGCACATTTAACTATTGATTTTATTTGAAGCATGAATATAACATTGTTGCTAAAGGTATTTAAAGTTTTTTTTATATAAATTATGGACGATTGCACAAAGTGGGAATGAGTAGCTCGCCAAGGTCATTTCATTATCGTAATCGTTTTTTTTTGTTTGTATATTTAATGTAAAATTGTATAATACTGTACAAATACTTAAAAAATGCTCATTATACAAAAAAGACATGCCCGCTGAGTTTCTTGCGAGTTCTTCTCAGGACGGTGGCTATAATTATTATTTTTTGTGTCCGAACTGGTGGTAGCTTTTAACTTTTGACGTCAACAAGAATGAGTACGTCATCAATGTTGAAAATAAAGTATTTCATTTCATTATATGATCATCCAAAAATTTGAATTTAAATAGAACAAAGTCAAAAAACAAATTATCAAACAACAAGACAATCCAGGTTAAATTACTCGATAGTGTAATTCTACAAGGGTGCGAACTGCCCACCCGGTGGTCCCGCCTTGTCGTGGCGGTGGGCTGGAGCGTGCACCCTCGCACCCCGCAAGGTGTTTAGTTGGCAAGAGGGTGCCGCGACCAAGAGGACCACACGGAGCTCCTCTCCCCACACCGCTTGTTAAGCAAGCGGTGCCCTCGGGGACGAGGAGGGTGGCTAGTGGGCCACCGGAGGAGGACGCCGAACAGCAGGCGGCGTATAACCTGCACCCAGGCGATCGCGAGCCTTGGGGGACTAAATCCCCCCCAGAAAGAGCGACCGCACCACCTTGGGTAAGTGGTGTGAGTAATCACCCAATCGTAAATCGTAATATGGAAAAGTTGAAAAGTATGGATGCCTTGCCGGACGATCCGGCCCCAGGCACCCGGCGCCCGCGGGTATCCGGGCCCGCGGGTGTGAAGACGCCCACCGATGCCCACGTAGGGGTAGGCAACCAGGCCCCTACGATGGAAGTAGACACTGGAAGGCACTCGCAGGTAGCCGGGCCTGCGAGTGGCAACGAAACCGATGCCCGGGCCCAGATCGTCCCGTTCTCTTGGGCGGACGAGATGGGCTCGGAGGCGGAAGAGGGCAAGGATGCGGGACCAGAGCCGACATCGCTGGCGAGTACCAGCGCGAGCGATGTCGACTCTGGTGAGCAATTCAACGCAGAGAGGATTCTTCGCAAGAGGAAATCCTACACGCGGAAGACCTCGGGCGGCGACTCGTCCTCTCGCGGCGAGGGGCCGCAGAGGACGAGACGCTCAGGGAGGCTGGCCGCCAAGAGCGGTGGCGCCGGGCCCAGCCAGGACCCCTCGCCTCGGCCGGTGAGGCTGGCCGCCAAGAGCGGTGGCGTCGGGCCCAGCCAGGACTCCTCGCCTCGGCCGGCTCAGAAGGAGCTCGACGAGTATTCGGC
Organism: Trilocha varians; assembly: GCA_030269945.2. Taxonomy (NCBI): domain Eukaryota; kingdom Metazoa; phylum Arthropoda; class Insecta; order Lepidoptera; family Bombycidae; genus Trilocha; species Trilocha varians. The sequence goes on from AP028259.1 coordinate 6,798,172, forward strand.
CATCCTCGAGAGCCTGGGGCGCAGGGCGCTCTATGCGTCCAACCGGGCCTCGGGGAAAGGGGCCAGGGAGGAAGGGCAGAGGTTGCGAGCGATCGCCTCCGATGCCCGCAATCTGGTGCCGGTGTTCTCGGCGGCTATCAGCCGAGCATCGGCGCTGGAGGCGGAGGCCGAGCGGTTTCGTAAAGAGAACGCTCGGCAAACGGAGGAGACCGCCGCCCTCAAAGTGAGGCTGGCGGCGTTGGAGCGGAAGGGGCCATCGCGCTCGTTCCGTAGGGAGCGGCGCACGCCCACACCGGGCCCTAGCCCGGGGGATGCGGCAGCGCATCGGTCCCCTCCTGCTCCAACCAGTGACAAGCAGCCAGCCTTGCCCTCTCCCGAGGAGGCGGCAGGGCCCAGGCGCCACCCTTCGCCCCGCTCGAGGGCGGAGATCCGGGAGGCGACCGAGCTGGAGGGACGCATCAGGCGGGAACTGATGGAGGAGTTCGGCAAGGAGATTGCCGAACTCAGGGCAGAAGTCGCTGCCCTGCGTGGTGCTGCGTCGGCTGCAGCTGCACCTGCAGCTGCAGACGCGGCGCCACCCTCCACCACCCCGTCTGGTCCCACCACTCGGCGGTCGGCTCGTCGGCCCCCCGCGGGGCCAACTCCGGCCCCAAAGAAGGGACGCGGTGCTGGCGCGGCGGTTGCCCCAGCACCGAAGCCCCGTCCGCTGCCGCCAGCGCCGTCCAATATGGACGACGCTTGGACAGAGGTGGTGCGGCGGGGCAATAAAAGGGCCAGGGTTGCGGCCCCTTCGGTGGCGGCGGAGGCCTCACCACCTGGAGGGCCTGCAGCCCCCCCACAGGCAAAGACGCGGGCGGTGGCAGAAACTCCCCAGAGGGGTCGAGCGCCTGCCGCCCCCACCAACCGGACTGCGACGCGGGTGGTGGCGGAAGCTCCCCAGAGGGGCGGAGCGCCCGCCACCCCCACCAACCGGACTACGACCACGGCGGCCGTGGCTGCTCCCCAGCAGGGTCGAGCACCGGCCGCCAAGAAGAAGAATAAGGGCAAAAAGAAGAAGGGGCCGCGCGCGCCGAAGTCGGCGGCAGTAGTGGTGACGCTGCTGCCAGCCGGCGAAGCCAAGGGCGTGACATACCCTAATGTCATGTCCCAGGCGCGCGCGGCTATCGATCTGGAGGAGATCGGAGCGGGGGAGGGCCTCCGCTTCCGCACGACCGCCAACGGGGCTCGTCTATTGGAGTGTCCCGGTGCCGAAAGTTCCGGCATCGCGGACCGTCTGATGGCGGGCCTCCGGGCGGTCTGGCCGGAAGAGGTGGTGCGTGTCCACAGGCCGGTGAAAATGGCGGAGATCAGGATCACCGGCCTGGACGACTGCGCCACCAAGGAGGAGGTGGCGGCGGCTATCGCGGCCCAGGGCGGATGCGCCCCGGAGAACGTTGTCGTGGGCGAACTTCGCCCCGGCTTCTCCGGGGCCAGCTCGGTGTGGGCGCGATGCCCTGTAGAGACGGCCACCTCCCTGGCCACTCCCCCGCCGGGCAGACCGGCAAATCACCCTGGCAGGTTGCGCGTGGGCTGGATTGCGGCCCACGTGCGCCTGCTGGAGTCGCGCGCCTGGCGGTGCCTCCGGTGCTTCGGCACCGGACACAGCATCGCCAGGTGCACGAGTACGGTTGACCGCAGGGAACTTTGCTTCCGCTGCGGTCAACCTGGACACAAGGCGGCCATGTGCTCGGCCGCACCGCACTGCGCTTTGTGCGCGGCGGCCGGGCGCAAGGCTGATCATCGGGCGGGGGGCAAAGCTTGCTCCCCGTCCGGCTCCAACACGGAGCGGAATAGGCGCCGCAAACAAAAGCGGCGCCTAAAGAAGAAGTCGGCCGGAGGAGCACCGGTCGGCGTTTCGGCCCCCGCTGTGGCGTCTCAGGCGTCCGATAGCGGGGGCGATGGAGGAAGGGAGGAGGCGATGGAGGTGGTTCGACCTTAATGGACCACACCCTTCGCCTCCTCCAAGGTAACTTGAACCACTCCGCCGGGGCTCAGGACATGCTGCTCCAGAGCATGGCGGAGTGGTCAATAGATGTTGCCGTGGTCGCCGAGCCGTATTTCGTTCCCCCAGCCGACGATTGTTGGTTTGGGGACGACTGCGGCTTGGCGGCCATACATGTCAGAAGAGCCGCGGCGATCCCGCCCTTGGTAATGGTGGCCAAGGGTTCTGGGTTCGTCGCGGTATCGATGTTAGATACCGTCGTGATCGGGGCGTATTTCTCTCCGAGCCGGCCTATTGTCGAGTTTGAGCAGTTCCTGGACGGGCTCGAGGCGATTACTCACCGCTTCGCCCCCCGTCCAGTGATACTCGCGGGGGACCTCAATGCGAAATCTGTCGCTTGGGGCTCCCCCCGCTCTACACCTCGCGGTAGGCTGCTGGAGGAGTGGGCGGTCGCGACTGGCCTCTGTGTACTCAACAGGGATTCGGTCGCGACTTGCGTGCGATGGCAGGGCGAGTCCATCGTGGACGTTACGTTCGCGAGCTCTGCCATCGCGGATCGCATCCGTGGCTGGAGAGTGTTGGTGGGGGCGGAATCTTTGCCGGATCACCGATACATTCGGTTTGATCTTTCCGCCCCCACGCCGGCTGCGGACGCCCGCGGGAGTACGCCCCGGTCATTCCCCAGATGGGCATTGAAGCTCCTGAACAAGGAGCTCTTGATGGAAGCCTCTACGGTGGCGGCGTGGACGCCCATGCGTCCACACCCCGTGGACGTGGAGGCCGAGGCGCTTTGGTTCCGGGACACGATGCGTCGCATTAGCGACGTTTCGATGCCCCGGGTCGGCCCTTGGTCTCCCACGAAGTCGACGTACTGGTGGTCGCCCGAGATAGCGCAGCTCAGAACTGTATGCGTCCGGGCGAGGCGCCAGTGCGCTCGACACCGCCGTCGCCGCCTTCCGCGTCGCAACGATTCCGTTGCCTTCGCGGAGGAGGAGGCCCGGCTGCATGGCTTGTACAAAGAGGCGAGGGGAGCCATGCGGCTGGCCATCAAGATGGCCAAGGAACAGCACGCGGAGCGCCTTTTGGAGACGCTCGAGGAAGACCCTTTGGGGGCGCCCATACAAGATGGTGCGCGGCAAGTTGCGCCCATGGGCGCCCCCCATAACCGAGCGTCTACCGCTTCAGCAGCTGCGGGACATTGTTTCTACTTTGTTCCCGCAGGAGCAGGAGGGATTTATCCCGCCTGCTATGGGTGAGCCGCCGGATGTCACCGGCGGCGAGGCCCCTGCTGAAGTGCCCCATATCACCGGGGAGGAGCTCCGCGTGGCCGTAGTCAGGATGAGTGCCAAAGACACGGCACCCGGACCGGACGGCATCCATGGTCGGGTTCTGGCCTTGGCCATCAATGCCCTAGGGGACCGACTCTTGAGGCTTTACGACTCTTGCCTCGAGTCGGGACGGTTTCCCTCGCTGTGGCGGGAGGGTAGACTCGTCCTTCTTCGGAAGGAGGGGCGCCCGGCGGATACAGCCGCCGGTTACCGTCCTATCGTGCTGCTGGACGAGGTGGGCAAATTGCTGGAACGCATTCTGGCTGCCCGCATCGTCCAGCACCTGGTCGGGGTGGGACCCGACCTCTCGGCGGAGCAGTACGGCTTCAGAGAGGGCCGCTCAACCGTGGACGCGATCCTTCGCGTGCGGACCCTCTCAAATGAAGCCGTATCACAGGGCGGGGTGGCTTTGGCGGTGTCGCTCGACATCGCCAATGCATTCAACACCTTGCCCTGGTCCGTGATAGGGGGGGCACTCGAGAGGCATGGAGTTCCCCCCTACCTCCGCCGGCTGGTCGGCTCCTACTTGGAGGCCAGGTCGGTAGTATGCATGCCGGGCACGATGGGACCGTTTACCGGTTTCCGGTCGTATGCGGGGTTCCTCAGGGGTCGGTCCTCGGACCTCTCCTTTGGAATGTCGGGTACGACTGGGTGCTGAGAGGCGCCCTGCTCCCGGGCCTGAGCGTAATTTGTTACGCTGATGACACGTTGGTCATGGCCCGGGGGCAAGACTTCAGGGAGGCTACCCGTCTCGCCACAGCGGGGGTGGCCCTCGTCGTCGGCCGTATTAGAAGATTGGGCCTCGCGGTGGCGCTCAATAAATCCCAAGCCCTGTGGTTCCACAGGGCTGGGGTGGCGCCACCTGCAGGGGCCCAGATCGTAGTTGGAGGCGTCCCTATAGAGGTCGGGGTGCGACTGAAGTACCTCGGCCTCATACTGGACAGCCGTTGGACCTTCTGGACCCACTTCATGGAACTCGTCCCCCGATTGATGAGGACAGCCGGCGCATTGAGCCGGTTGCTCCCGAATATCGGGGGACCAAACCGTGTTGTGCGCCGCCTCTATGCGGGGGTGGTGCGTTCGATGGCCCTGTACGGCGCGCCCGTCTGGGCCGGACCAGGAAACCGGACAACAACCGTTGTCCGGCGCCTGCGCCGGCCACAGCGCGTCGTAGCTATCAGGGCCATCCGCGGATACCGCACCGTCTCCTTTGAGGCGGCGTGTGCACTGGCGGGGACGCCGCCCTGGGAGCTGGAGGCGGAGGCGCAAGTAGGACGGGACTTGTCGTTGCCGGGCGTCGTGGCATCGATGCTCGGCAGCGACGAGTCCTGGAAGGCGATGCTCGACTTCTGCGAGTCCACCATCTCGCAGAAGGAGGCGGCGGGGCGGGTGAGGGAGAGCTCTTCCCTCCCCGACCGACCCCGTCGCCGCCGAGGTCGAGCGGGAGGCCGGCCCCGGGATGTGTCCCGGGATCTGGCCCCCTAAGTGTACCGGGTCCATTAACACCGGACCCGAGGGGTGCTGCGCTAGGCGTCAGCGCGCACCTTCCGTGCCATCTAACCGGGGGATGGCAAGCCGTGCTCCCCGACCCGGGCTGGCCCTGGGCCGGTCTGGGCCGAGGGAGACCCTTCACCACACGGCCCCATCTCGGCGGACTGCAAGGTTCGTCTACCGAGTGAGCCGGTGGTCGCCGTTCGCGACGGCTGCCGGTTCGGCGTCCGGGGGTGACGGGGCGATACGTAAGCGTCGATCGCGAACGCGTCCTGTCACCCCTAGTCCATCGGATGCCGAGCGCGATTGGCGGGAGGTTTTGGTGCGGTTCAACCCCCACATACCCCACTCGCGGGGCGAGTGGAAGTCCGGCGATTTCCTCCCTTCAACAAAAAAAAAAAAAAAAAAAAAAAAAAAAAATGGTGCGAACTGTGTGTGCTAGTGAAAAGCGCATCAAGTATATTTTTTTTGTTTTGATAGATAACAAAACAAAAAAAAAAATAACCTAAGCTACTGAAATACAGATTTTTAACTGTCTCTACTATTTACAGAAGTAAAGGCAAGTGATGTTTGAAAACAAAACGGTTCTTCGACCCCATTTACTCAACCAAAACTGTGTTCTGTGGGAATATCAGTCTGCGCCATGTATCTAAAATGTATTCGGTGGAAGTGTCCTTGAAAATCTTATTAGAAAACTATATTACTCATTGTTATCTTCACATTACGGATTTACAAAGTAAATCATATTTTTGTAGTAATTTATCGCCTTACAGAAATCGAAAAGAGTGATGAAGGCTTTTCTTGCTCTAGCCTTCATATTCATATCTATTGTAGTTTAGTAGGTTAAGAATGTTGTTTCGAATAGAAAGCGAGTGAACGATGTTTATCGAACAAGTTTAACAAAAAAATATGGACTAATACCATAGTTTTTTATTGTTGCATTTAATTGCGTTCCGGTTTAAGCTAGGTTCAAAAAAATAGTGCCGTTACCTGTCTGCCGTTTGATACTTATCAAATGATTTTTTTAACCTATAATTAATGCGCAAGTAACTCGGTAGAGCTGTTACCTTTTCACGTCTGAGCCAATATTACGGTACGAAAATAGATCTAGGAATGTAATTTGGATATGTATTGGCTTTTATGCTATAAATAAAATAAATTATTTACCTGTAACTAGAACGCTAAAAAATGTAGCCAGCCACCAGGCCGTCTTTGTCGACGTTGAAAACATGTGTCCTCTGATGATATGTCTGAAACAATGGAAAAACGTGATAAAAGAAATTGGTATATTAACGCATTAAATAAATCTTTAACTTCAATTTCTCGTAGTAAACGATGTCTTTCTTACAAAGATTAAACAAAATTATAGTAGGTTGGCCCTATAAAGTGCTCACTGCCAACTCCTGTAATTAAGGCATGTAAGTTTCAATTAGAGGGTCAAGATTTGAGACCTAGACATTGTAGCCCGAAGACGGTGACGTCATCATAATAATTTTTACTGAGCCATATGAACATAAGTATTTATCTGGAGCGATCCCGGACTTCTACAATGGCGTAATTTTTACATAATAACCTCAACTTTACTAACAAAACATTGTTTATTTCCTCGGTAACTACGCCTGGCTCTACAGAGAATGAAAGACAAAATTCACTAAGTCTTAAGGCAAAAGTTTACACTTGAGTGAAGATAAAACGCTTAATATTTTCCTTTTACAACACTCTGCCGAAAAATGTAACAAATAAAATTGAACAAAAAAATAGACCTAAGGAAATCTGCTTCATTATAATTTTCCCGCAAATCTTCGGAACCATCAACTGCAATAATATCTGTTCGTTGAAAATAACAAGAAAAGGATCAACAAAGACTTTACTTCAAAGGAAATGAGGCTTGATCTCAACCCTGATAATAATTTGAGTTTTATTGAAACGGATGGGTTGAAAATTTATTTGTATCCACTTTTAAACGAAGCCTGTCACTGTTCAGCCCTTGAGGATTCATTGTTATGATTTTCTTTGTAGACGCTATCTTATTGTTGAAGATTAACATGGAAGGTTCTAGTCAATAAGTTTTTCTTTGATTATAAAACACGTTCTGAAATCGAAATTTGATTTAGAATGGCAAATTATTATCCAATTTAAAAATACGTACTTTTTGGGTAGCAATAAGCAAGATTCAAAATATTAATAGCACCATTGTCCTCATGATTTGATCTACTTGAAATAGTTTTTTATTATAAAATCTACCAATATTATATAAAACAGAATTTAACAGTAAGAAAACAAAAAAATTGCAACTACAATAAAAACCTCCTCAAAATATATCAATTATTTATTTTTAGCCCACGTATCAGTAAGTTTTCTAAAAATACATTTCGATGATATTACGTTACATATCAGTAAGTCTCCGAATAAACAAACATCTAATATTATATTTTAGATATAATATGATTTTCTCGATACTCAGTATTTGTCTTAAGACCCACCCTCGCGACTTTCCCGATCGCCCGAGGACAGTATTTCCGAGTGTGAATGACGTCACAAGTCGTAGTCATATCTCTTGAATCTCAGTAATTCATGATCATACGTATTTTGGTCGGGAATTCACGTAGTAAATATATATACTAAACAGTCACAATCGAATTAAATAGTGGTAGTATTATGCATGTTCTTTTTAGTTAATTTTAATTAATAGGAGTGTGTATTCGTATTGATTTTTCTTTTACTTAATTACGAGATAGTCGTTACATAATGCAAACCCCTGAATAGTTTGGGGATACGGTCTTGTTCATTCATACTGTGATTACAATTTAATATTTCTTTTTTATTTTAAAGCTGTATCTGTACCTATTCATGCGCTTAATAAATGTGATAAAAACTAATATAGTTATTACCTACTATACCAGTATATTCACGTAAAATATTACACATGATACGTTATCTATCGGCTTGTAAATTATGAATAAACAAACAGCTTATGTGTACTAGGTATTGAGTTATGGTGAACAAGGCAAGCGAATAACAATATGTTATGGATGCTTTCATGAAACACGTCGGCGCCGTAACGATATCACCTTACAGAGAATCAGCTCATATTTGTAGCTGAATTTTAATCCTAATCCTAATCGTAACACTATGCAGGACTATTTTTTCGAATAGCTCAAGAACTATGTATTTTTTTTTGTTCACCGGTTTACAGGAGTATATCACCTGTCTTCCACCCACCCCGCAGATGGAGTATGTGGAAGTCGAACTGCACTAAAACGTCCTGCCGCTCACACTCAGCGTCCGTACTCTGAACACCGGCTGAGGACAGAACCCAGCACCCAGGTTCGTATCTCGCACCGTCACCCCCAAAAACTATGTAACTAACTAAAGAACTGTAAGTATTCTTTTCAAAAAACGTGATTATAAAGTCACTTAATTCAGGAAAAAATAAAAACTTGAGAGGTGTCAAGGGACACCCGGATGGAACGAAGTTCCTTTCGATTAATTAGTCAGGGAATTGTAATAAAATATTATTTTTTAAGTTATAATAATTAGTTAGTTTAAAACATCTGTCTCTCTCAATATTTTGATCACAGGGCCATCTAGCATTAATCATATAAAACAAAATAAGGAATTGTTTTAAAAGATTTTAATCACAGGGCCATCTAGCGATAATCATCTAAAACAAAAAAGTGTCGTGACAACTTTTTTATAAGAATTTCCGTCTAGCCCTCTTTCGATAACGTGCGATAAGTTCCAAAGACGGAAGGAAGACTTCGTTCCAAATATAAACAAGTGTTTAAACTCCTCTTTAATATGCATTTTAACTTGACGCAACTATCACATTTCTCTTTACAACTTCCTCGTCTCCTAATAGAACATTCCAATTAAATAATTAACATTTCTAATTCCACCTCAGATCCATGTAATTTGTAAGCGGTATTTCCCTATATGCGTAAATGCACTTTCATATTCAAGTCTGTCTAGAATATTTTAATTTTATGCCATTTATGGGCCTCTAGAGTGTAATCACATTAACTACTTGGCTCCGTGGACTGGTTTAAGGTTCTTGATTCTATTTTTAGTGTCATAATACGAGACGTTGAAACTAGACTTAATTAATTAAGCTTTAAAGGCGAAGTTTAACGATAATAGCTTATAAACGTACTGCTTTTAAATGTTTTTGCGATAGTTAGAATTGTCGACCACATTTTCTTCAACTTACTCTTGAGGTACTGTACTTGTTGAGATATTCTTATTGGGTCAATCCTAATGTTTTTTTTTCAGGTATCAAAAATGTTATGTTGAAAAAGACGATATTTTAGATTATATTATTTCCTTTTTTAAAAGAATGTGAAATTAGAAACCTGTTTCTTTTTAAATGTGCGAATTAACCTCATCTTTTTATAAGTATCTTCCTTTGTCTTCCTTTCAGATTTAATTACACTGCATTGCATGCCGGCTACAGTTAATTAGAAAATAAACTTCGTTGATACGAAAATCGCATTAAACATTTATTAGCAACCTTGTTATTGTTTTTTAGATGCTCTTTTGTCTCTAGAGAGCGGTAGACGTTGACAGCGACCAAAAGTAATCTTCTTGTTGTTAAAAATTTACAACCTAAAAATTGTATATTAAACCGGTACTGCGAAATAATTTTAATGGGAGTTTAGAAACAGGTTTGATGCTTTAAATGGCCACACGTGACCTTGCTAGGCTATGGCGACGACCGCTTTATACATCTTAACCGTATATGTCTGCCATATATTTAATCTTCTTATGTACAAGACTGACTTTTATTTGCGGCTTTGCTCTTTAATTTTTAGCATGGTGCGCAAAGAAACTTAAAACCTTTTTTTTTTTCTCAATATATCATTATTTTCTCTACTAATAATATATTTACTAACTCTAATGATGAGTAACATATTTTGTATATCCTTATAGCGTCACATTTGGTTTCTGTCATTAATAAATGGCAGAAATGACGTGTAAATGGGCCAATATTGTTTAAAAGAAAACGAATGCTCTGTTACCTTACATTAATGCTTATTATTCATAATCTCGTGAAACAAACAAATTCATTACAAAAACATTCGTACATTCAATTCCGTCAATAAAAGTGATAAATTAACCAAAAAAATGGTATAAATTACAAGAAGTTTTCATAAACGTGTGGAGGTCAGGAGAGGACCCACAGGATTCAATTACTATCGTGCTGACATGGCGCTTGAACTTTGACCAACGTTTGTCCGATGCTCGCTGGGGAAATAATATAGGGGCGAAAAAATATGTTTGTTCCACCTTCAAATTATTGCTGTAATACTTTGAATTTGATATATGCTACTAGGCTTTGCGTTCAATAATGTTATACGATAAGTTTTCACAAATATATACCTTCTTAAGGTTTCAAAAAAAACCGTTGGTCGGGGTTATATCTACTGGAGTTTTGAGGTATGACAATATTATGGCAGCCATGCATTATATTTACATAATGTACTTATAAAATATTAATACAATATTTCAAGATGTGTTAAACCCATATACATTTTGACATAGGTAATAATCATGAAGTGTCATTCAGGCCTTCAGCACATTATATGCAAGAAAAATCAAAGAAAAGTGACCGAAAAACTGAAACATAAGTAAATTTTACTTGGCATGTCCACCAGCGTTCATTCCACAACAATCAATGATCCAAACACAAATACACATAAAAAGCAATAGTGATATACGATAATCGTGCATGTGGATCAGGGCTAGATAATTTACATTGATCCGGGAGCCGGTAGTGCGCCATCAATACTGATAGGGCTGCAATTAGTTGTCCCGACCTCGTCCGCACCGATATTTATTTCTTAACCCATGTTTCCTGATTGCTGTACATATCAAGTGAAACTAAAGCCCAATTTGCGGTCCATAATTGATTAGTTGTTTAAAAATGAGTTTTATTATGTCACGTTTCCACATTGTGTCGCCAACGTTAACACACATGAAACAAATGCCTGTGATGGCCGACCACTATAAAAGTTGGAAGTTGGCGAGCCAATGTGGATACGCGACCTTAAGTTCGATGATTAGAACCGGTATGATCGAAACTGTTCCGTCATGTCTATATTGACAACTCATATGCATAAATTGAACGTTCCTACGATTGACCCCAATAGGGTACTTTATTCGAGGACCCCAATAAATGATATACTTACTTATCTATAGAAAAATATTCGGAACGTAAATGACTCCCAATCATTGTTAATGAGACAAACAATGTTATAAATTTATACACATATCATGCTTTAGAAAAAAACTATCTCAGATCTATCGTTGAATATTTTATAACATACAACAAACAATAAAACTAAAAGCATTGTTGAAATTTTAATAGGGTTCAAACCCGAGCCAAAGTAATATGGGAACGAATGTAAAACAAAATGAAAGCGCAATTATGAAAAACAAAATGAATCCCCAATTAGTGGGCACCTTCGAAACTAGTGCCGAGGGTTGAACTGTAATTAAAACATTAGTTTCAAAACTGCCTCTAAACTTTAGACACGTAAACCAATTTTTTTCGGAAATGTTCGATGCGGTTTTTTTTTAACTCCATACATAATGTGTTTTTGACTTTCAAAATGTATGTGTGTCCACATCTACTTTGAAAATAAATGATTTGACTTTGACTTTGACTTTGTCCATTAATAATGATTAATTAGTAAGGACCTGTTAATTGATTTTTGTCTAATAACTAGTTTGAAGCAATAATTTCTATTGAATAGCTTATATTAATTCTTGATAATAAGCTACATTAGTTTAGCTACAATATTTTAGCCAAACAAACTTTTGTATTTTTTGGTATTCCTCATGTTCAAGACATATTAGAAATTGATCACATATCATGTTATCTAGTAAGTGACAAAATTAAGTACAAGGACAATTTAAAACTAAATTTAAATTACTTGCCAAAACTTCGATTATTATATCAATGCCACATGCTGCCATATTATGATGAAAGTAACAATAGAAACTTCACCTTCCAGTGAAAAGGTTTATAAATAAAAAGATGACCCCAACGTATAGTCCAAGAACAGTTGTATCAACAAACCACAATGTCGTTTATGAATGGTTAAAGGCGTTAATAATTATGTTACAAGTTATATTTAGCATTAAGTGGATAAAGACAGTCGTATCATGTTAATGGTTTGTTTTTAAAGAATGTAACTGTTTTGTAAAATAATTAAGACCTTCGCGAAAATGCATTATTATAATATATACAAGTATTTTAAAGGTCGATGAATATGGGTTTGGTAATTAAAAGTTAAATGAACAAAACAATATTTTTTTCGCAGTGAGATAAATTAATGAATTATCTTATTGTTTTGTTAATCTACCTGATGGTACCTTTGTGGGTAAATAAGAAGGAAGCGCGTCATCAACGTTTATGCGAAAAGAAACAAAATGAGTAGGTATTGTTTTTACCTAATTAAATTATCGAAGCATATTCAAATGTCAAATCAAATTATTGTTAAATTCCGACCACATATTATCGAAATTTAATCTTTTAAATACAAAAAACCTCAAGATCGGCTTAATGTCATCTTGCACTTAATATACAAGTTGTGAAGATAAAGCATCATGCACTTTAAATCTACATTGCGCTGGAAAATAATAATAAATAAAGCAATTAAAAAAACGATGAAAATTTAATATATGAATTTAAAAAATTCAATCAAAGATGTACGTAATTAAAAGCTTGTTTTATTTTAAGAATTAAAATATGTCGTGTCTACATGAGGGCGTGTCAACTTTGATAAATTATATATCGTGACGAATTTGAATGAAATATTTTATAATGGAAAAATTACTAAATTAGAATAAATTACGTGTATTTTTCAATTTCCGGATATCATAAAAATAGATCTTAACCTTATAGATTAGCATTTTCATGTCCGTTTCCTAGTAAGATGTTATTATTCAATATTCAGATCTATGGATTCCAAGAGGAATAGTTAGATTCAAAAAGCCTTTCTAACTATTCTTAACTTTTTTAATGCTAAAGGTTAAATAAAAATGACACTTAACTAGAATTATCCACAAGTAGGTATACCTACGTTCTGCCACATAGGCAGACGAGAGAACGGGTCTCCTTATTATCATGGTCATTACAGTCGCTTGCGAACCTCTACAAAGTAAGGGAACACTTCTGTACCACTACTCACGACTACTTGTAAGGTAGCCTATCATCAAGCCGGTGTACTTGTGTACGATTCGATTGAAACTTTAACGAAGGCTACTAGTTTTTAAAATTAAAAAGGAAACCATCAAGTGCATACCGGTCATTATATTGTTAAACTCGTTGTTTCGAATATAACAACGTAATAAATTCTTGTGAAGCTTACCTTAATAAATCCGGTTCGACTCAGATTCTCAAGCAGCTATAAATTGTTAAATAAATCGCTTGAACACGAAACGGATACAGAGTGGACGGTGGCGTCGTGTTTGTAATTTAGAAATTTGTCGGTTAGATACGGTGGCGGATTGTTTCCGTTTTAAATGTTTCCTTAAAAATATCGCTTTTGTTATTATTTTGTAGCTTTATTTTAGTTTAGTTACTTTATAGCTTGTATTCTCTGCAGTAAGGTTTAGGGAGTATGCATTAAATACTTGAAGTAACTACATTGTTATTTTGTATGAACTACTAGCGGGCCTGTGCAACTTCGTCTGCGTCACTTTCACTTTCAATTAAAGGCCTATGTTCTTTCTCAGGGCCTAATGATTGTCTGTGCCAAATTTCATCAAAATCGGTTGAGAGCTTTAGGCCGGAAAGCGTAACAGACAGACAGACAAACATACAGGCAATGTAAATTTAGAATTTATAGTATTAGTAAGGGCGCGATATTATTTTATCTGCCTTAAAAAATATATACCTTTTTCATAGATTGCTTTTTGAGTTGCTACAATTTTGTTCAAATTCTTCAATATGGCTCACGATCGTCTGCTGTTTCCAATCGGGTAGGTCACGCCGATACTGTGATCGAGTTGGTCATGTCCAGAACTGGACATATGGTAATGATTTGATTTTTTTTTATTATTTATTTTGCAACAGGTCATTCAGTATCGTTAAACTATTGGACACATTGACATTATGACCGTACGGATTTTTTTTGATAATTTTCCAAAAATATGCACAAAAATTGAAAAGGCAGCTCTTCAAATTTCATACACTAAAGACGAACTATCGTAATCGGTTCACACGGACAAAATAAATCTACAGCCTTTTTGACGATCAGCAAGGCCGTTAGCTCGTGTGCCTGCGAGGCAAAAAAAACATAAAAAATTACAAAATTAAATAATTACAATTTGATAATTACGACTAATTACTATCCTGCCTGAAGCATTGAATGTGTTTATAATTGTCAGTAAAGTAATAGTAACTCACCATTAAAAGCTAAAATGTCTACTAAAGCAATCAAAAATTTGCATATAGATCACCAGCCGAGTTCACAAGTCACCTTGGGTTAAATGGTTATCAAAACAAATTACGTCACAACTGGATTGACCATGTACACACACAAACAGATATCCGAAAAGGGCACTTCAACTTTTATATTAGGGATTTCCCTGGTCAATTGCCCCCAATCTAGTTTATGCTACTTATTCTAATTTATTATCAAATATAATACATAATATTCACAATTTTATATACGAGCTTAAATCTTTAAACTTATGCAACGAATATTGGATTTCTTTAGATTAGGCCTACATCTGCGGAGGGGTTTCTGCAAGTTAGTTTATCAGGTTAAGAATTTTTTTAATTCTACTTAATATTACTTTTTATAAGTACTTGTAGGAAATATTATTTTTTATTACATTTTTATGTACGATGTTTCAAATCACATAACCCATGATTATTGCCAGACTTTTATTTTAATCATCATCAGTCTATAGACGTCCACTGTTGGACATAGGCCTCCCCCAAACCTCGCTACATCGACCAGTCCTGCGCCATCTGCATCCAGTGACCTCCCGCGATCTTGACCAGATCGTCGGTCCATCTTCTGGGTGTCTACCAACGTTGCGCTTATCGGTTCGTGGCCGCCACTCCAGAACTTTTCGGCCCCATCGGCCACCCGTTCTTTGCACAATGTGTCCTGCCCATTGCCACTTCAAAGATGCAATTATTTGGGCTATGTCGGTTACTTTAGTTCTTCTGCGGATCTCCTCATTTCTGATTTGATCACGCAGCGAGAAGTTTGATGTATGAGCCTAATCTAAATGTTTGGAGAATATAAATAATATCTAAACTTTTATTATAATAAGCTCAAAAATGTTTAATTAGTACTTAACTACGTTTAATTATAGTTATAATGTGTGTTATATTTTATATGTTATTTCAGAATGATACAGATTAACACACGTCAACTTAGGTCAATGTACCACGTGGCCTCTGGACCACATTCCTGTTATATACATTAATCATGAGCAACACGTGTCACTAACATTTGTCTTCAAAATAGTCCATTTCGTTGTAACTTTAAATTTTGTGAGTAACGGCTATCATTTGCAAACTACTTATATTACTTTCATGCATTTTCAACGGGTTGTTACCACGATATTTAATTAATTGAGTTCTTCTGAACGTCGTTACGTACCAAGGATGGTTAAAGAAGCTATCGAGATTTCAAGACATAGCACTTTTAACAGGGGTGACGGCTTCAGATTATCGAGTATGTGGAATCCAGTGCTAAACACAACAGTCACTATGGGTTCATGCTCAGAGTCTTGTAGATACAGTGAGTGTGGTGTGTCGTGATGTGAGTTCGAGTCCCAATGGTACTACCCAAAAGCGAACGAGAAAGAGGGTAGACAGATTTTTTTGCTCTTAAATCGACCCGCAGTATCCAGTCTTCTCGTGATCATGACGTTTGCAACAACGTTGAAATATCGAAACAACTCAATTAATTAAATATCGTTGTAAGAACCCGTTGAAAATGCATGAAAGTATTATAGAAAACCGCGAGTGTCTGAATAAGTTTACTTATATTACTACAAAAAGTCCTCATAGGACGTAGGAAGCGCAGTGTCCATGAGCGACTATAACCACTTACAGTCAGGTGCCTTCGTCTGCATACATGGCAAAAAAGATGTTTTTATCAACGTCAATTATATTTAGAACAGTTAAACGTGCATATTATAATTTTATTCAGCAAAAACTAATGAGACGAGTTAAAATTATAAATGGACAGTACGTACAAAAAAGAAGACAAAAATATACAAATCGTTTTACAGATTCCGAGTCTTTCATTTTTTATTTATTTATGACTTTGTGTGTTTTAAAAAGATTGTGTTAAGTTATATAAATGTGAATAATAATGTAATAAAGTACAAAGGCCACTGGTGCATGAAGAATTTCGCACACCTACGTCAAAAGTAAATTTAATTGCGCGTTTTTAAGTCTTGTGGGTTTGTGAAGAGTAATATAAAGGATATTTTTTATGTTATTGTACTTTTTAATGGTATTGTGGTTTTAGGTTTTTAATTTCCTCTTCGGAGGAGACCTGAGCCCAACAGTGGGCAGTATTGGTTTGTTACAGTTACAGTATTTAATTTAGCAGGTTTAGCAAGAATAGTGTTAGAAATGGGTTTCTTTTCAAATTATGCGACTGTTAGATAAATAATAAATCTTCAGTCAACCAACATATATTCATTTATTCACTTATATTTTACATTCTATTTTTACAGTCAACCTCATTATTGTTATTATCGAAGTATCATCGAATTCATTCAGCATTAGATCCTAAAGTAAGTAGAACAAGACTATGTTTTGGGACGACTTTGATTCGTAATAAAATTACATAGTAATGTATGTTAGTAATTTTTATTGTTGTAACATCCTAATTTTATGTTTCAAAATGTTTCCTTCTTATGTATTTATTGTATGTTTAATGACATAAGTTAACCTTCCCAGCACGTGTTAATGCCTACAGCCATACGAATGTCACATGCGAAATCTTCCAAACATAGACCATCTAATTTGCTATGGGCGCCAGACCGGGCATTTACAAGGCAAACCAGTTTAGTCACATTTATACTGAGAGCTAACACAACAGGCACTATGAACAACATTTTTTATAAGGACTTTACTTTGTCGTTGTTAAATGCGTAGATTTTTTTTTGGACTTGTATTCACTTGCCACCTGACCCTCAGGTAAGTAATATGGGAGTCGAAACGCACTTAAACCTCTTGCCGCTAACACTCGGCTTTCGAAACCAGGCTGTGTTGTGTGTGTGTTTTGTGTTGATTTTTCAGTTTCAGTTTGCTGGGAGAGTATTTAGGAACCGCAATGAAAGTTCATTTTTCAGTGAAAAGACTCGTAGAAATTAGTACCTTAGCGATAGTTCTCAAATCAAATCAAAATTCATTTATTCTGAACATACAATAATTACAATACATTCTCAATGTCCAACTGCTTAGATTATAAGTGACCGCCATAAAATTTAAAATTTACGTGTTGTCTCCTGTTGTATATTCTCTCAACGTTTATGTTGTTCTCATAATTTACGACATCTAGAAATGCGAGCGTGTTTTGATCAAAATTAATCTATTATAATATTTGAATTTAGCTTTCTCCCTTGGAATTGGCGGAATTTGAAACTTTTTGTTAACAAGTGAAGGTATTTAAAGTTTCTCCTTTAAATGCATAATTTATTATATCCTATAGATTGTTCAACTTCTGATCTTGAAGATTCTGCAACTAGATACCTATATCTAATTGAAATCTGCATAAAAATACATCAGTACAAAATCGGAAACAACTGAATGTGTGTTTGTTTTTTTTTAAATATTTATTTATGTCTCTATTATATTTTCTATTAATTTCTGTAAACAGTTTCCTTACATAGTATAAAGGTTTAAATTACTACTGTTTTCCTTGAAATTGAGTCGATGACATCATATTCAAGGATATCGGCAATTTCTGAAGAAAAAAAATTATCGAGGATATTTATTACTTACAACTTACTTAGTCTCAGTCGGAATAGACCGTATTACGTTTATTTTAGCGAATTATCACCGTAATTTTGTAGAAATTAATCTTCTTGGTAGTTTCAAATCTAGAATTTGAATTTGAAATTCCAAGTAAAATTATTATGTTGACAAAAATTCACACAACTACCTAATTTTAGGTTAAAAACCTCAAAGTAAGTGATCTACTGTAGGTATAAGCAAGAGTACACAATATTTAGTACTTGATGCTATATGACCTGCTTCAATATGTCAAGTCATTAAGATGAAGTGCACTGACCTTAAACGGTGTGGTATTTACTGAGAAGTCACGCAAATTGTGCTAACAATGTTACCACTCCTTATTCAGTTTGTTCGTAACAGCTAAAGATGTAATATATTCTTTTTACTATGATATGTTGATCTTAAAATGATTTAGTATTATAATATTATTATGTATTATTGTGTAAGTAATCGTGTTAAGGTACTCACGATACAGGCTTGCCTAGTGTGAGTACTATAGTTAAGCATTATTGTTATGTCGTGATCAACATACTTCTAGCCTGTAATAAGTACTATTTGTTATAATCGTTTAATTTGTGATTTCTGTTATGCATGATGAGTAAATAAATAATTTTTGATTTTTGATTTTGATTTTAACAGTCTATAAGATATCTAAACTTGAAGAAAGTACATTTGTATTTACAACTTTAATGGATTGCGTAATTTGGCACCTTTGAAAATCTGCAGTGTATGGGCAACATATTAGAGCGCTGCTTACTTTAAAACTTATGATTCAACAATTGCTGAAGACTTTGAACAGTAATACAAAGACTATTCAGGAAAAAAATACATTAAATAGTCTAGACGACGTGTGAAATAATTATCTAGAGAATTTGATGAACATTGCGTTCTCAGTATCCTTATATCTACTACCGCGTGATATAGTTACAATGAAGTCAGCACTATGATTACCTCCGGGTAGTTAACGGGAATTTCATTTGCGTCAATCAAACACAGCTCATGTAACTTGACTATGTTTCGTCTGACTTTGTGTTTCTTACATAATTATTTGATACTAGGTTACGGAATATTTCCACACGTATTCGCATAGTAAAATGAATATAAAGTTTTATGTAAAAGTAATTATTTCAAAAATACTTAACATTAAGAAGAAATCTACAATCAATTATTGAAATAGAATGAGTAAAATGATTCGCTGTCAATATTTTTACAAACTACATAAGAGCTGTTTCTTCTACAAATAGGCAGAGACTCCTAGTAGTCATAATTTTAGATGTCTTAAATATGTTTTCGTTAATTAATAAGGATTATAATCCTGTACAGGTTCAACAATCACCTGCAAAATATATTACAGTTTCACGCTCCACCGCAAAGTTATAAAGTGCAGTAAAGTCATTGTCATAACATTATCACAGTGTAAAGCTGCGTACAGTGAAAGTTGGAAACTGTAATCTACTCGTAACTCTAACTTGCTCCTTAACTTGATAACGTCTAGGGTAGACATTATGTGTAATCATGCAAGTACAGTAAATAAAGTAGAGTAGACGGTGGCCTTTAGGTATCAGATAAACTTTTTATTGCTTAAGTTTTCTTTCTAAGTTTGAAATGTCAATACTGTTTCTAGTTATTTTTTTCTCATAAATATTATTTCTTTGAATAAAAGTTAATAGTTTAGTTTAATAAGGAAGAAAAGTGTGGAGAAAAAGTCTTGTCCAGTTATTCAGTGTAATAAGATCGCTACCAGTTTCCCCATAAAAAATTGATAACTAAGACCATTAAATTCCTAGACGAGATTAGTAAACACTGAAGCCAACATCTATTTGTTTATTTGCACCAAATCTTTATTGTTATTTGACTAGATTCCTACCGTATGTATAATATCGTAAGTCACCAATGTAGCGAGATATCAAACCATAAATCTATGTGTTCGCATCATTGAATATGCCATGGTGAATGTCCCCAATTTTCCATGGCCACGCTCTGTTATTACGCACCGGTGCAGGCTGCATTTTACGCGTATTGTATCAAAGCTTCGTATTCAATTCCAAATGCCTGTGAAATGTGGAATCAGTTTTTGTTCATTTTTGACTTCATATATGACCAATTATTACTTTTCTATAGGTAGGTTAAGTCTCTTTTACAATGGAAGAATTATTCCATTGATATGTCACTATTTATTTCTATGTAGTGTTTTTGGAACGAAGTTCCTGATCGCGCGTTATCGAAAGGGGGCTAGACGGAAATTTCTGATGAAAAAGTTGTCACGACTCTTTTTTTGGTTTAGATGATTATCGCTAGATGGCGCTGTAATTAAAATAAATATTCTATTAAGTTACATTAAAAAATAAAATTTTATGACAATTCCCTCACTAATTAATCGAAAGGAACTTCGTTCCATCCGGGTGTACCTTGACACCTCTCAACCTTTTTTCAGCTTTAAAATACATTGCCTAAACAATGAGAATTGAAGCTAATGCAAGAATTATTATAAAACAATGAAATACCACAGGATTTGGAACTGTGTTAAATAAAGTAAAAGTCATGAACTTTTATACGTCATTATTATCGATAAGGTATCACACATCGATCGTTTATGATAAAAATGTGCTATCTTTAAACACGCTATTATGTATAGCATGCTATAAATAGGTAAAATAATTGTAGGTACTTGGCTATTTATAAAAAGCTAGCATGGTAGGTAATGTGTCTTTAAGAATGGAGAAACTAATCAAATTAAACTACCACATAAACCTTAAAACCATATAATTATAAATACAATTTTTAATTCAAATAACTAAAAAAAAATATTACTCACAAAAGAAAATAACAAAAAATAAGTTGAAAGACCACTAATACCTACTTGTATCGTTTACCAAAATTTCTTTTCGTCTGGTAAGCGGTGTTACTTTATTACAAAGTTTCGACATGGATTGAGATTACTTAGAAACTTTTATACTTTCCGAGGAGGGACCTGAAATGAATTTAAAACTCCATTCTTTTACTCAATAATACTTATTTACAGGCTATTTACTTACGCAACGAGATGAAAAATGATTTGTACGAATTCATTTGCAAGAAACTTGATTGTTTTATGTAATTCTTTTAAGGAATTATTCATTTGGGGATTTATTTTGGTTTTTCTCCTTTATAAGAAATTAATTTTATAAAGGAATTGAAAAAGTTGTTGAATGATTATGTAAGATTATGAATCCAGTGAAATATGTATTTAGGTATTTTTTCATTTCAGTCTCTAAGTTCTCATAGAGCTAGTTGGGTCTGTACGATCATTCTACAAATAAGATACTGTCCTCCACAAACATGGCGATTAATTAACCACTGTATTACATGACGCGATCCCTACAAAAAACCTTTACCGACTTAAAAAAAAAACAAATGTAATTATACTTTAACATATTCAAGCTTTAGAATCTAAGAGTGATACCTTCATTTGATTGATTATATTAATCTATTTAGTTTTAATTTTAAATTAAATAGACAAAAAGGATTTTTTTTACATTTACTTTCTTATGTGTAACCCCAATAATTGTCAAACTACTTCTATAATCAAACGTTTAAAAAAATATTTATTTCAAAGCTACTCTATTGAATAAAAACTTAGGTATTAACTTATACAAATCTTATTATACACATTAATATCAAAAAAAATGTTTTTGTATTCTAATCATATGCAGATAAATATTGCGATAAGCACATACTTCAACTGTGGAATATTCCACGGATCGAAATATCGGGTTATGCAAATACAGCACATACCAGATTAGTTAAATATTGAGCAGAATCTTAATACAATAGACGTCAGAAGCTGTAGTCACATAAAGTGTTTTTAAAGTTCACGATGAGTGGTCGAACACAATGTTTTTTTTTTGTTTTTCTGTTTTGTGGGAATTAAAATTATACTGAACTTAGATATAATTATAACATTATTATGATGTAACTTTAAAGTTAATAGTCTTATAGATTTTTATTGCCAACTAGTTGGCCCGCGCAACTTCGTCTGCGTCACAAAAAAAAATCCCGGGTATATTCTCACCGTTTAAACCTTCCCTGGACTTCTACGAATTTTATAAGATTAAAATAAGCCAAATCGGTTCAGTCGTTCTCGAGTTTTAGCGAGACTAACGAACAGCAATTCATTTTTATATATAAGAAGAAGAAGATAGAATAGATTAAAATTAAAATAACAATGACAATCACAAAATAATGCTTTCAAATTCGTTTCACTATAATCCGAATATCTTTTGAAACCCTCAATATTTTCAACTCATTTCAAGTTTTGTTTGTATTTGTGTAAAGTTATTTTCGGTAACATAAAAGAACAGCACGGGTCTGTTAGAATTGTCGAAGGATTGTTGATTTATTGATATGTTTTTATTGCCATAGAGTTGTCTATGACCTACCAGAAGGTCACCATTGCTATTAATTATGCAAAAATAACAAACAACTGTCTGCTTTGATGGGTGTGTTAATATTCTGGCTATAAAATTGATATGTTAATAATACTCAAGAGTTGTTTGTTTGCTTAAATATACTAATCTAAGACCACTATAATTTGAAAGAAAATATTTTTGCATACCATACAAAGTAATAACTTAAATAGTGGTTAATTTGAAAAATGTAATAATGAATAATATTTCTTTCAAGGCATTTGTATTTGCTGTCGGCAAAGTTGCGCGTATTAGCTAGTAAATAAATAAAGTTATCTATACTTAATATTATAAAGCTGAAGATTTTGTTTGTTTGTTTGTTTGAACGCGCTAATCTCAGGATCTACTGGTCCGATTTCAAAAATTCTTTCACTGTTGGAAAGTCCATTTATCGAGGAAGGTTATAAGCTAAGCTTTTATTTTAAAAAAATTAGGGATCCGCATGAAAATATCGAATATGTAACAAAAGGTGAAAAATCGAAAACCTATTTATGCGTACGCTGCAAAAACTATTGACAATAGAACAAAATGATGTACTACGGGTTTTTAGGTCTTTTGAAGACAAACAAAAAAGTCCGCGACAGCATATATCTAACTATCATAGTTTAGTCACAATAACCGCTTTTATGTTTATAAAAATAGTATTTCGTCCCGAGATTGAATTTAACGTTAAATGAGTATCGTTATATTAATCCTTATCCAAATTAAGTATTTTGTTATCAAGAGTATTAATGTAGAAGTAAATTACTTTTTGTTTTATTCCAATCGGACTTTTCGTTTAGAAGTTATGACGAGTATAATACGCAATGAATATGTGCACTTCGCGCCGCGCAAATAATAACGCGACGTCATTGCGAGTACTGTTCGAACACCTTTGTAAGGCAGACGAAGTTGCGCGGGGCAGCTAGTTATTGTATAAATAGGCGGCATTTTCAATATATTATAGCTACTTCCTGAATTGATTCCAATAATATTGATGATAATTAGCTATACAGGATGTCCAGATTTTCTTTCTATAGAAAAGTGGCAATCTGTATGTCGAAATGTCTGAAACATAGAACTTCTCTGTTATTTAATCTTCTCTTTCTTCACTTAAATTATGTAGTATATAAATTACTAACGAAATTAATCATAAATCATTCGCAGAAAATTGTTTTGAATAGCCTTTCCCTTTAGATACGATGTGATCAGCAGAACCCTTGTTTGAATTAAACCGACAAAATTTAAGAGTTTTAGAAAGCGAACTAATCAAGGACAAAACAGGGACATCTCTTCGGGGACGGCTTAATTAACCGAGCAGCAAATAAGATAAATGAACTGTCAGTGCCGCTAATGTGCCCACTGGATGACTTCAGACACACGTTCATATAGTGTAGTCAACAAAATTGTCTAGTTAGCAGCTGGTATAATCCCTACTAATATTATAAATGCGAAAGTGTCTGTCTGTATGTCTGATTGTCTGTTTGTCCATCTCTTAACCGATTTTGTTGACATTTGGCACAGACAGTCTTTAGACCCTAAGAAAGAACATAGGTTACATTTTAATTGAAGGTGACGCAGACGAATTTTAAGAAAAAAAAAGAAATGTGATCTGTAAAAATAATGAATAATTTATGATAGTTTGCTTTTTTAACTCTATTTATATTTGTGCTAATAGTTAAGTAATACTCCAAGAGCGAGTTATTTTTTTACATGATATTCAGGTGTCCATTATAATTATTTTTCTGAATGCAACTGAATAAAGTATAACTAACGCACACATTCTTATGACCACACACTTATTGCTAAACCTTGTGTTTTACACGTAGTCATGTGATTTCAATACAATAAGAACTTAATTTTGTGAGTAAGAGGTGTGTAAATATTATTGTATTCATACGAGTGGTTTCATTGTTAAGTTACGTATTTACATATTACTTTAATATGTGTTATAAGTCATGTGATAACAAATTTTGTGTGACGAAGAATTAATTTTAAATTTAATTAATAACGTAAAATAAATAAAGGTTGAAATTGGTTGAAATGCGAATCCGTACAATTTAATTAACTTAGGCGTTTAGCCACGATCTCCTAAATAGGGTGGGTGCTGCCAACTAGCTCACACTTTGCTGGATTCCAGGACACAGTTGTTTGGAGGGTAACGAATTAGCGGCGGACCCTACTTGCAGATTATGTGAGGAGGAGGAGAAAACCCTTCTTCACATGCTCTGCGATTGCCCTGCTCTTAACAGCATTAGATCCCATATCCTGAAAACATTAGGGACATCAGCCCTAGGAAAATAGTCCAGTTGATGCTGGACCTGGGCCTTGACGCAGATTTGTAATACAGGGGAATAGTTACAATAGATCCGCAAGGGTCGCAGTGACCTGATAGGCAACCTGTGCTTATCGCCCCCGAACACTTCTTAAAAATAAAAATAGTATCGTTGTATCTGTGCATGGTCTAATAGCGAAAAGCTTCGACCGTCATCTTAAGAAGCTTTCGCTCCCCGGCTGGGTAAAGGGCTTGATTCAGAAGGCGGTCGTTCTTGACACGACAAGTATTATGAGGAGGTTCCTCTCTTTTGAGCCCTGACCACTGATGGCTTGGGTCGTAGCCCTCGTCTTCAGTGGCCCTCTGTTTTTTTATATTGTATTAAATTTTATTCCTTTGTTAATTTTTAAAAAATATAATGTAAAAAATAAGTGTAAATAAATGAATACAGAAAATAGTAAAAATTAAGAAACTTTTAATGAAGCAAAATGTGACGATGTATATTATTTTGTAAGCCCTATGACATAATTTATGTAAGGACTATCTACCTTAGGACAACTATAAGATAAAATGATATTACGTAATTCAATCAGAATCCGTTAACTGTCTTATTATTGTGTCGGTCACGTTCGACGTTCGTTCAGCCCGTGTGTACGACACAGGTCACGTCACGTGATTATGACGAATGTTTAGCTATGAGGTCACCGACGACCGTTACGTTCAAACGTGTTAGTACAATCTAATAACATCCTTTGCTATCAAAGATATTTTATATATTGTAGAATGGACAAACGAGATTTAATAAAAATTATTTATGGTTAACTCACAAAATAACTATTTAGAAAAAAACGAACTTATTATAGACATTGTTTCCAAAAAACCGAGGGGTGTCAAAGTGAAAGCAAAAATGAAAAATGAGATTTATCAACCCAAGTACAAAAGGTCTATGGACAAAGTTCCACCACTTATTTAAAGGTGGCCCGTTAGTTCGTCTGCATAAATGGTAATATAAAAAATTACTCTAAAGTATGGTAAAAAAAATTGCTATAAAGTAAGTATTCACAAGTTTCATTTCTGTATAAGAAGAAAAATATCAAGTGGTTCTTATGTACATAGTTAAAAGGTATAGAGATATAATATCGCGGTGGTTAATTGGGTATATTAGCAAATTAACTGATCATCGAAAATCTCAATGTCGTCTCTATTAATTTTAATATCTTTGATATCTCCAAATCAATAACTACATTTTTTTACTGTATTTGTTTTTTGTGAACTTATAATGACCCAGTTGTATAGAGTTTAGTAGGTAATTTTTTGTTCAAATTAAGTACGTTTAAATGCATTTGTATTTTTCCGTCCATTCTGAAGAACTCTGTTCGTTTTATTTGTTTTAAACTCGGAAATCACGCAACTTAAATTACTATAATGCTTACTAAATCAAATTTTGTGATTTTATGATATTACCTATAATCATAGCTGTCGTAGGTTATTACTGAGAGTTTTAAAACTATTGGCATAGTTTAGATGTTGTATGGTAAATATTACTATATTGTTCGCACTGTTATGCGGCTAAGCCCAAAGTCTTTTTTTTTTAAAACGCGAATCACAATTCACACTTTTATTTTAAGTTTACTGAACTTTTACTAATTTGTATGACTTCTTAAACTTCCAGATTATGACTGAGTGAATTCGCTTTTTTATGCTGCATTACGAATTCTCTAGAAAACTCCGTTCCAATGAAATTTGTATACTTTGCAATTTTAGCTTTGTTTATAGCGTTGTAACAGCACGAATTAAAGAAAATAAAAAGTATCACTTTAATTTTTGTATGCCCATTAAAAATTACCATATAATTTTAACCATTCAAGGCTTATTATTGTTTATCAGGACACTAATATTTTATTATTTTGTTAATTAGTATCAATATACCAATTTTATTGTTTATTGATTTATGAGCACTTATGTAAATTTATTCAAATCGTATCCATAAATTAATGTCATTGGAACTTAAATTAAAGTTAATTAATATTATAATACATGTATAATATATTCTATATTATATTATTGTAGTAAATTAAGGCTATTTGATGCAATATACAGGGTGTCCCAAAACTATGCGATATGAACGGGAAGAACCTTAAATATTAGAAGAACCATAATTATTAGGTTTTGCTGAAACGAAACATCATTTTATTTTCGATGTTTTATAATACTGCATTCACAGATTTTTCGTAATGAGCCAAATCGGCAAACAACAACACCCAGTACTTTTATGATGCCAATCAAAAGAACAGTTAATTAAAAAAAATAATCTTTTCTAATAAACATAGTGTCTTAAATAAAAGAAACAAGGTGAAAATGATGATTCAAGATTTTAAGTACCTCATTTTTCATCCCCCATTTACTGTGTTTGTCTAACTAAAACAAGTGAAACCATCATTCTAGCTATCCAAGCTTTGACTGGTTACCAATAAATGCCTACTCAAAAAAAACAACATCACTATTATACATTCAGTTATTTAAGTTAGATAAAATCTTTATTATAAAGCAAATGTTAAAAAAAACAGTCTAAATCAAAATCTGCGCTCCAACGACAAATAACTTAAAACTTAACTAACACAGCACTCGTACAGTATATCGTATACAATATAGATATTTGAAAAAAAAAAATCTATTGTTAGAAGCGAGTGGAATATATTTTTTTGATCTAACTTCGTAATGCAATTAGGTAACAATATTTATCTAAAACAGAATTGTGCAAGTTGACCATTACGATTGAAATTTGTACGTGTCTAAATTTCAACTGAACAGATGTAAAAATACAAACCACGAACTCAAAACATAATAAATAATTCAAAAGGAAAAAAACAATTGTATTTGGAAGCTAGCTATTATTAGAAGCGAATGGAATAGATTTGTTCGCGTGTTGAACTAACTTCGTGGACGATGCAATTCACGTCTCGACAGGTGACGAGAACGGGAAGGTATTCCACTTTCATCTGTTGTTGGTCGCTTCACGGTTACATTTATACGACGTTTTTGTTCGTTTTCGCATCTGACAGCCACTGTTTTTATATCACACGTGTTTTTCTTTATCGTAGAGCCGCATTGTGGAAAGTTTTCCTCGAGCTATTGGTGATTTAATAGTTTTATTTACTCTTCTCGTATTTTCTTTTGTGTATTGAATATAGTTTTTTGACAATGTGCTCGTGAAATTTTTGTTATATCTTTTAGTGAGAATAATAATTTTCTTTATTGATACGATATTGCGGTGTTCCGTTTCTCAATTTGAATAGTAAAATAAATAATATCATAAAATACCAATTCTGTATCCGATTTTATGAATACGATTTGTTAATCTAAATCACCAGCAATATTTATTACAGTCGTAATTCTGAAACCGCACTCGATTCACGCGCTTATTACCTATAAAACAATCAGCTCAACACATTGCTTCGTTGAAACGCAGTTGATCACGAATAGCAATTTATCATCTGTCGCATACTGATATGGCTTCAGTATATTTTGGAGTTTTGATAAAGTACATCTTCAAAGCCCGTTAATAGGAACTGTGATTTCTATTGGTTTTACAATGTGATTTACAAAAGCAACGCTACTACACTTATACTGATTTGCCACTCAAGACTTCAATGAGACTTCATAAGAGTAACTTGGTATCAACCATCTCTCTCGGCTTTCTTTGTATATTTTATGATAATTTAATTCTTAGAATATTAGAAACGAAAAACACAAGCCATAATTTTGTGAGACCTATATCTTAAGTTTAATTATATTTCCGTCTTATACGAATAACTCTAATTGATTTTCTGGTTTTTCGAAATCATCACGATCACCAATTTTCAAATTGATGACTATCTGAGTGTGGTTTCATTTAAATCAGTCAACCCACTATTTGCATTTTTAGCATTGGCAATTGCATGACCATCTAAAACTGACAAATTTACCAACAGCAATTCTCACAATCGCGTTTATAGAATAACCCGGTTGATTCATAAAACACGATACTATACGGTGACATCAAACAAACATTACCTGGTACGGTTTGCACAACCAACATATAACGTTAAGCGGCTTTTTGGGCACAGCACTTAGCAACTACGCAAAATCACCCGACTGTGATGCTTGTGGTCGTCCATGAGAGAAAATAAATGATAGCAGAGAAGTTTCTTTGGGGTGTAGTGGTGTTTAAATTAATTTATGTTATTAGGATATGCGGGTCTGAGATGAGTTATTAGAGGGAATGTTAATACGATGTGTTTATTTAATTAGTAAAGTTTATTGTCGATTATGGTGTTCTTGGGGTCGGTGTTGAGTAATTAATTTATTTTGGAACAAAAGTTGGACGTATTGTAATCAACTTATTAGCATCAAAGGGGTTCTGTTGAGTGCTTAATAGATAATGTAACATTGTAGAATGGATTCATTTTGAATCCATCATAATTTTAAATTACAAACTAAGTTAATATTATAGGTACGTACTGCATTCGTTACGTCGACAATTTGCATTTTTCTGTTATTTTTTTGGACACGAACTTGGAACTATTAACAATGTCTACATACTCAAAAAAGACGATGATCGAAAAACATGTAAAACACTTACATAAACGTACATTTAGTAAGACAAAAAGTCCATATAAATAAGTCATAACTAATGACACGAGAGAAAATATATTTCGGCGATAATAACATTACTTATTCGCACTGGAACAGATTAATAAATCAGTTTCTCTGCTACATATCTCATTCTTTATTTACTTGTCGTACTCGATGTGTACAATTGTTCATAAGCCATCGTGTAAATAAGAATATATATTTCCTTTTATTGCGTTACATTGTGTGAGTTCGAACAATTATTCTGCTGTTGCCTTTTGATTACATTATTTTTCTAGTACAATAATATTGTGTATACTATACTTAGTGTTTTATTTTCATATAATTTTTGTTTGGTATTTTTTTAGGATGATATTTTTTATTGCATGATAAATAAACGGGCCTACGGTTCACTTGAAGATAAAATTGCTGTCACTCATGAGCCTCTGCAATGCCAGGATATTGGAGGGCCATTCCTATACAGTAGTTTTCTTAAAACGTTGTAAAATCAGGGTTTAATAAATAAAATATATAGAGAGATAATATTACACATCAAATTCTTAACTTTACCCATAGTCTGATAGACAATAGCTTAGAGCATCTACAATCGTGGTATATAATTTGTAAACCATAGATAAACTATTATCGTAGTGTACAATTTACGATTATTCCTCCGCCATTAGTGACATTGTGTTCGTGATGGCAACACCTCGATGCAAACCATTACCGACATCAGTAACTCGCTCATCCAACCATTCTTTTGTGTAATCATTCAATATTGACGCGACATTGATAAATTACAGATGTACTCTTAAAAATTTCATTCCCAATATTCTGTATAAATTGTTTCCGTGATATATTACGTTTCGGAAGCTTATTACAGGATTTTATTTTCCTAATCTTGCTACTGCCGGATGCTATAAACAATGTTATAATAATGTTTACAATTGTTTTGTGTATATTCATCAAAAAAGAACGTTGTTACACCTTATGGGATTTCATCAATAAACTTACTGATCACATTTAAATATTAATTCATTATTGTAACAGATAGATCAAAAGATCACCTTCAAATATTAGAATCCTCTTTCATATACAACCTGGCCTTATCTTTAACATAGAAAATTAATATATTCATAACAGATCTGGAAATAACATTACCCAGAAAGAAATCTGTCCCTTGACGATTCCGCGGGCCTCTGACACTGCTACATAATTCATGTATCTATTTGAATTCCACTAGGCCGGTGTCAAGTGCGCTTACCCACAATTTGCTTGACGAGAAGCAAATATTGACCCTCGTTGTTCACTTCCCGACCTTTTATGTTGGCCTTATTCGGGAGCCTACCTAAACAAAATTGTTCATTTGCCGTGCAATCGGTTCGAGAACAAATCTTGTTTTTTACGCTTTTTTTACGGCCAGCACTCATTTGCTCTTCTGAATAGATGTGTTTTCTTTTGTATTAACATGTTTTGTGTGTCCCTTCGTAATTATCGACTGAGTAATTATTAGTAGAAATATACAGTGTCCATTTTGTTTTTACAATAAAAACAAGCTTATTAAGTTAAAACTAAATTTAATTCATATTTCATTTAATATTAGCAAATCCGTTTTGAGTCTATTTGTAATTACTAAATTAATTGTTCATTCTATGAGTTTAAACAGTTACAGCATAGCATAGAAACAGTTTTGGAGCATACAGTACTAGTTTAAAAAAAGTATATTTAAAAACCTTTCAGTGCGCTAATCTGCACTTTACTATAATGTTGTATGACAGCTTCAGGCTATATTTCAACGTTTGAATGCACTATACCGGATTCACGGCTGTCGTTCGTTGGGTAAATATTTACTACTTTCCGCCACTGCACGTTGAAACGTATTTCTGTTGCAAACAGCACATTACACAGCTCATCCGTTTTTATCTTTTGCTTTGAAATGTACTGCAGTGGTTTTGGTATTTGTTGAGTGTAACTTTTTATGTTTGAACGGGTTTTTAATTTCTTCTAATGATTATATATTTTTAGTAATCGCTTTTATGTTCTAAAAACAAGTTGTTCATTTTGTGTCGTGTTTAAATTACTTTGCTTAGTATCTAATAATGTAACAGAGATAGTGATCTATAAAACGAAAACGCTTGATTAGCTTTCTTTCCCAAATCGTGTAATAATTTCGGACTAATAAATTTTCTACAATATGCAGTGTCGCAACATAATAAAACGAATAAATCAAATCAGATAATATAAAACCATGTAGGGAATAAAACACCAGATTCAACGCAACATACTTGTGTTGTAAATAAACCAAAACAAGTTACTCGTCTAGTATCAAAATCCATATAATATAACTTCTTTGTTCTGCTACGAGTAGTACGAACAACAAAGTTCGGCTTGGTCTGTCACATGAGATTTGCTCTGTGTCGGTTTGTTTACATATAACTTTGGTATTGAAGCAAGACGTAGTTCGTTTCTTTAATTATGTTTTGGGATATTATTTCAAAAACTTTATTTAAAAGAGGATTTATTTATATTTAGCGAGTTTCCTTAAGCGTGACTAAATTAACGCTCGACCTCATAAAAATTCTTAAAATGTAATAACTCATACACTGAGTAAATAAAATTCAGCCTGCGCAGTCATATTCAACGCGACCTTTCTAAAATATCTTTTTAAATTATTTTCCCCGTGTCTCTGCATCATCCTGCGGTCACATGAAATTAATTTCATAACCTTGTGCAGTTCAAAAGATTGTAAAGGGACAAAAGACGTCCAAGCAGGATTAAGGTCCAGTTAATGAGTACATTCGTGTAGGAATTTTAAAATGCCTCATCACTGGGCGAGGCCAACGGAACCCGTATAATCCCGATAAACATGCAGACAGAAGTGTCCGGCAACTTGATGCGTCACGCAATACCCGAATGATTGATGAGGGGACAGTCGCGTCCACTAATTTTGTGTGACTACTCCACGAACTGTTTTCCTTGATTTCTGTATAATCAGTCCCAAATGAACTGACTGATAGTGTATTGCGAACTAAGGATAATAATGAAGTGGTAAAATCAAGTTAATGAGGTGTTTGGTTGTGGGATTTGAGACATTATCACAGTCGTGTTTGTGGTAGAGGATATTTTGATTAAGATGGTAAGAATTATTTTAGCAGCGGATGCAAACAGACTATTAAATATGTCATATAGCGTAAGTAAACTTTAAATCAATTAATGTTATGTCTTCTTCCTCTGATAGATAGATTTTCTATAGACATTAGATAGTTGTTTTACTAGAAAATTTCGCAGTTCTTGTATCGTTGAGATCAATGATTAACACTAACCATAAATCGAATTGTATAATAATAAATACGGTAAGTTTTCTGAAGGTATAAATACTATAAAAAGTCACTACAATTTTGATTCACATCATAAGCCAGACCAGTCGCGTCTGTCAAATGGCTTCGATAAAGTGATTGATGGCCAAACGTTTCCGGATACTGCTGGGATCGTAATCAGTTCATCGGCATCGAGTCGAATTAAAAGAGATTTAGTCTCGCCAGGATAGGATAGGTTAGGATGTTATAACACTTATTAGAAGTAATTATAGGTACTGTACTGTAACAACCCATTACTGCCCACTGCTGAGCTCAGGTCTCCTCCGAAGAGGGGTTAGGTATAGTCCACCACACTTGCCTAATGCGGATTGGGGACTTCACATATCTTCAAAGGATTTTTAGAACCCTTTTCCGATATGTAGGTTTCCTCACGATGTTTTCCTTCACCGTTTTTAGCCAGTGGTGTTGTGGAAAATTGCACATAAATATTTTTCATATTAAGATTTAGAGGTACAAGCCGGCAACCGAACCCGCGACCACCCGCGTACGGAAGGCAAGCGCTTCAACCACTCGGCCACCACGACCATTACATAATTATAGGTACTTCTTTGATTTCTACTTATGACCATTAGTCATATTGGAAAAAATGATTAAATGGACTTGCCTTTCTTACAAAATTCAATATTTGACTTGAAAATAAATAGATGAAGACGCTTAATCCAGTACGTCAGGCAACTGAGGCTTAGTCCTTAAGTTCAGTAAAGCTAGACTTAACTAACGTCTAGGGACCCTAACTATTTAGAACTATGTCAATCTAAATTAGGCAGACGACATTGTGGTTACTGGAAAATTAATATCGATAGGTAAATGAACATTTCTGACTACGTAGTATTATTAGTAATAGTTAAGATAAGGTTATGAAAAATATTTGCAATTGTTGTAAATTCACATTACATATCCAAGTAAAAAAAATCTAATATATAAAATTCTCGTGTCACGGTGTTCGAACTTGAACTCCTCCGAAACGGCTTGACCGATTTTGTTGAAATTTTTTGTGCTTATCCGGTATCTATGAGAATCGGCCAACATCTATTTTTCATCCCCCTAAATGTTAGGGGTAGTCCACCCCTAATTTTTTTTTTTATTTTTTCGACGCAGACGAAGTTGCGTGGGGCAGCTAGTAAGTTTATAAAATTAACGTTTGCATGTAATTATTATTCTGAGATCAAGTGTGCTAGTCGATTGTTTGCGACTAAGCAACACATATATTGTTAACCTGTGATTTCCTTCCATCCGAATTCAAATTTCTAATCAAAAAATTACAGATTTTTTCAAATTGATTAATTACTCACGTCTCGTCGCGATCTATTCAATAACCTCAAATTAAAAACCATTATTTTCTTTCAAACTTCTGTAAAAATTTTAACAACACTGAAATAGGTCAAAAATGTATTCCGAATGAACATATTACAGTTCGTGAGTTCCAGATCCAAAAACGGGGCAAAGGCAGGTGCAGTACAACAATGCACAATAGTTTAGTGTTGATTGTGTGGAAAATTGCGAGCAATGGAAAAGGGGAGCTTGACTGCTCGGAATTTGAGTCTTTTGATGAAATTTTTCTATGAATTGTCGGAAATGTCTTTTTAATGTCATTGTTTTTGGTTTAAATATTAATTTCAGTATTATTAATTCGTTCATTTATTTAGATTTTTTTTTTTAATCTTCTTGTAACAGTTATATTATTATTTTTACTTTCTCGTAGTCTCACAACCTAGTCATACAACAATAAATAAGTAAAAAAACATTTCAACCATTTTGTTAGTAATATTTGTAAAACCTCCAGAGATGTAATCTTCTGTTGAAAGTTTTAACTTTTTTCCTTAAATGACAGTTGCAATTTAACATTAAAGATTAAGCAAGATTCAAATAGTACACAGTTCAATCAAATCGCAAATTCAGAGAAATGTCGGAGCTTCCAATCTCGATTCGTAAGCTAAGGTGTTGCATAAATAGAATTGGAACCAACGACACTCACACACGGTCTGGATGCCTGACCTCCTCTATGGAGAGACGAACTTACAAACTCCGAAGTTGGCAATGTCGACCTCAACCACTAACTCCACTCGAATTCACGTAGGGATTAATGAGAAAATAATGTCTTTGCTGGTTTCAAATTGAATTGTAGTCATTTCAATTCAGTTTATTATGTCTATGGTTTAGATTACCGTAGATAATCTAGTTGGAAACTTAGTTTTGAATTAATTAAGATCATTTATTTTTAAATTTTAATATTTTGATCTGAGTTAATAGTTGTTCATACTATGCACAGTGCACATTGCAGTCAAACTAAATCGACTAACTCATTCAATTGAGAGTTATTGAATCTCGTGCATATGTGATTCGCCAACTTTAAAGGAAATCACTTTCCTTCAGCGATTTCATTTTATAAAATAGAAAAGTAAGAAGCTTTAGATTTTATTTTTATATAAATACATTTTATGAAATTTTGCTAAAACGTAAGTAAGGAGGTTACTTGGGTTTTTAAGAGTGATTATTACCATTAGTCCTCTCGTATGATGTCAATTTCAAGTGTTTCCTGATCACTTTGACTCATTCATCTTCATGTGATACTTAAGAAGAATTGTTTACGAATGAATTGTGGGGGCGACGCGATGGGAAAGTGTGCCGAGAGCGTAACACGTCGCGTCGTTCCTCAAAACCGCGTGCTGGGTTCTGGCCTCAGCCGGGGTTCGGACGCTGAGTGTGAGCGGTTGGAGGTTTTAGTGCGGTTCAACTCCCACATACCGAGGCTCCTGTGATTCCCTCCAACCAAAAAAAAAATGAACGAAATATAATGATTGGGAAAATTATGGTGTATCTGATAAACAGTTGACTTGAAAAAAATACGGAAGTTTTCTTGAACTCCATTCAAACAGTCCATAAACATTCATAATAGATTCACTATAATTTCAGAAGTATTTTCTGAAACTGAAACAGGTGGATACACTTTTAAAACTGTTCTAAGATCTGAGATAGCGCTTCGCCAAGTCCAACTTTATCTAACAGCTGATTGCGAGAGTTTTCTTTGGCAAACTATCGCTTGGATCTTTACTTCTGTTTTTCTTGAACATCATTTTAAACATTTTATATTTTGTCGTTTTTTTTGCATTTTGATTTAGTCTTGTGCACGAATACGCTATTTATATCGCATCGTATGCTCAAAATGTCAGTTCCTGCAAAACGCACTTCTCTGAAGCAAGATTTCTGCAGCCAATGAACATCGTACGACACCGTGTGACGTTTTGTGACGCAGGGAACGTGTGCAGTTGCAATTGGCCTATTGCTATTAATTTTTTCATTGTTCCCCAACCCCACTATCCTAAGAATTTGTAACATTACTGACCGAGAATTAGACGCGCCAACTTGGCTTTCGACAAATTTCGCATTTTTATTTATTTCGAAGCACGAGTAATATTCAAAGTCATAGTCAAAATCAAAGCGGTACATTAAGCCGCTACAATGTTTGCTTGAATGATTTGTTTGCTCTTAAATCGACCCGCAGTATCCAGTCTTCTCGTGATCATGACGTTTGCAACAACGTTGAAATATCGAGACAACTCAATTAATTAAATATCGTGATAAGAACCCGTTGAAAATGCATGAAAGTATTATAGAAAACCGCGAGTGTCTGAATGAGTTTACAATTAATTATTTTTAATGAATTACTCTTTTTAATACTACTTTATCAATTGCGAGTTTTGTATTCAAACTTGATAACCAATATAAGTGTTGATAACAATACCACAATAACAATGGTTTGAAGATAATAAATTTATTATAAAAACAACAGTGTTAATATTTTTAATTGAAATGAAACTACAATTGCGCATATAAATGCAAACTTTCTTCTCAACTAAATCCTCTTTACCTTTTTTGAGCGACACCTACTTCATCGATTAATCCTGTATATGCCGTAAATAAAAGAATAATCCTCTCCATCTAAACTAATGTTACAAATACTTTTTCTAAAGAAAATAACGTGAGAAACACAAACAACAATACGAACTTATTGTTCTTCAAAAACCACTCCGAAGTCAGGAGTCACATAAAGCTGAAATAAAATTTTATCGTCAAACTTGTAAACTGGCTGAGTTTCAGGACTTACTTTACTAATGAATTATTTCTTTAGGAGTACAAATTTGCTGCTTTAGTAGGATTTTTAATTATTCAAGATGACGTTTAAGTTAGTGTCGATAGTTTGACTAATTGTTTGGACAATGGAAATATGGTATAATCTAGAAAAAATAACAGATATGTTGTGCAGGAATTATAGAACTCTAATTTAGGATTTAAATTCTGTTAAGTTGTTTGAGAGCGTTTTTATTTTAGGTTACTTTGACTATTTTTGTAGTGTCAATTTCAATTGTAGCCCGTAGTTTTGTTTATTGCGTATAAATAACTAAAATATCATTTCAAATTATTTCTCTAATTTGTATTTTGCCTTTCGTTCTAATATTTGATTTAACTCGAAATTCGTGAGAAGCTTTTGCAAAAAAACTATTTTTTATGTATAAAGTAGCTTAAGTTTTTCATCCCGATTCCGAGATTAATTTAATCTTCATTAATCCAGACAGTTGAGACACAATGCTCGAGGATATTATAGTAAGTAATATTTATCCGACTTTTGCTCAAATCATTAAAGAGGAAAGACTTTCTAGTGTTATGAGATTGTTTTAAATTAATTTATATTTATTTCATTGAAAATATCCATCTACTGGCTAGCTAGCTAGCTTTTGGCTTTTTTCGAAAAAAAAAACGACTTCGTAATTTCTCTTTCATGTTCTGTTTGAAAATATTTTTAAATTAACTAGAAAAAAAAGACTATAGGGTGGGCAATCTAACATTTGCATTTTGAACTACTGTTCATTTAGAGAATGACAGCTCAAATGTCATTCACTTTGTGTTCATAATTTAGTTAAAGGTTTGACATTTACGAAATGGAACTCTATCCGCTTGAACAAAATTGGGAAATATTGAAAAGTTACTTCCAAAGTGGTGAGTCTTCAGTCCAAACTGTAAGAAATGTGTGCGTGTGTCAAGTTTTAACCTCGGAGGCTATGTCAATAAGCAAAATTGTCGCATCTGGGGGTCGGAAAATCTACACATCACCATTGAGAAGCCAATGCACCCACAAAGAGTTACGGTTTGGTGTGGGTTTTGGTCCAGCGGCATCATTGGAAAATGAGCAAGAAGCCGTCATTACGTTAAATGGCGAGCGTTACCGTGCCATGCTCAACGATTTTTTTTCCAAAAGTTGAATAGTATGACATGGACGACATTTGGTTTCAACAGGATGGCGCAACATGCCACACAGCCAACATGACAGTCGAACTTTTGAAAAATGCAAACTTTATATGGCCCACCCCTTACTTCCATAAAAAATATAAACACTTTAAATGTCCTATAAAAGTTAAAAGAAATTTTAAATTAATAACTAAAGAATTAATTCAAAATACAACCCTATTTATAAATCCTTTAAAAATACAATTACAGTATTTATTATGCGTTGATGACAGCACAGTGTCCAACAATAAGTTTCAAAGGTGGAAGTTCCTCGTAACTGAGAACGAAGTTACCTTCTCGTACTAGAAGTCTTTGTGGAAACTTCAGATGCAATTATTGTTGGTAATAACTGGAAATATAGAGGTCGTATTTTCTTTCCTTACTTTGGAAGATGTACTCGATTTTAACAAGATCCATAATCATGATCATAAATAACTACATTTCTAACATCAAAGATAAGCTCTTATATATCGTTAATGAGAACGTAAGCCTTGTAACAAAAACTATCCATTTCCAAAAATACTACAAACTAAGTCGGCAACTTACAGTAAAATAATTCCCATGAGATATTTCAGTAATAAAAACGGAATAATTCTAACTCCCAATACCGACTGGGACACGATAAATTATTCGTATTTCCCTCGAATAAAGCCCGTAGGAAGCATAGCCTCATAATAAATGAATTAAATCTAATCTCTTGTCGTAGATGTCTACGTGCTACGTCGCGGTCTCGGCGGCTACGTGGAGCTCTACGGATGTAGTATTTATATTCCCCTCTCTATTTTAATCTGAGTTAAGCTAAATAAAACTATGTTTAATTTTAGCTGGAAACAAATTTTACAGTCTAAGCTAAGTCGGTTTTAAAACAAACTAGTGGTCGACCATGATAATTAAACAAATTTAAATTAAAAATTTGGTTAACTCCCTTTTAAATCTGAAATGTATCATAGTACTTTCATGCATTTTCAACGGGTTCTTACCGCGATATTTAATTAATTGAGTTGTCTCGATATTTTAACGTTGTTGCAAACGTCATGATCACGAGAAGACTGGATACTGCGGGTTGATTTACGAGCAAACAAATACTCCTTCTACCCTCTTTCTCGTTCGCTTTTGGGTGATACCACTGGAACTCGAACACACCACACTCACTGTATCTACAAGACTCTCTGAGCATGAACTCTTAGTGACTGTTGTGTTTAGCTCAATAAATTAAATATCGCGGTAAGAACCCGTTAAAATGCATGAAAGTATTATAGAAAACCGCGAGTGTCTGAATATGTATCATAGTATTTAGTATTCTACTTGTCTAGCCCTTTCATTTGATAACAACATGAAAGATTTGTGAATAAATGTAGAATTTAACATTTTTAGAGGCCGCCATCTTGGATTAATTTGATCAAACATAGCTAAGAACTTTTTGCCTAATTCTCCTTTCAACAGAAAAAAACAACTAAATCGAAATCGCTTTGTTCGCATAGGAGTTCAACCCGTTGTTTAACGAGATAAAAAGGATTAATAATAACATTTATCTTTAGACAAAAGTATCCTTAACCTAAAAAATATACTATTTATAACGACTACTTATACCTGTCCTTGACTTGTCCTTCTTCAAACGAGGCTTGAGGAGGGTCCTTAAAGTTAGGTCGTAGGTAGCGACCCCTCAATGTCCCCTGACATTGCAGAGGTTTATGAGCGACGGTAACCACTTACGATCAGGTGGCCTATTGGCTTGTATACCTACATGGCAATAAAAAAAAAATACTTCAGTGGCCCTCTGTTTTTTATATTGAATTTTTAAATTTATTTTTTGTGAAGGTTTTTTTTTAAATACAATGTAAAAAATGAGCAAATAAATAATACTTCGATTTATGGTATAGACGTACTCTCATAAAATACACTTTGTAGTCATTAATTATTACGTCATTTTCCAAGTAATACTAATTAATGTGATGTTATTAATTGCAATTGCATTACATGTTTTACTGTTCAGTAGAACCATTCATGCGGGATAACTATTGGAATTGGAATTTATAACTATTTTATAAATCCCAATATAGATGAAATTCAATTCAGTTGGTCACTCAACTTAGTCTTCGATTCAATATAACAGATGCAGTTCTGAATAAAATAAAATTATAACCTAATATACGAATGAATATTTTATCCTATAGTTGCGTTACGTTCGTAATCTCATTATGTATGTCCTAGACTCCTTTTTCTCCCATGAGATGGATGAACCTAGTCAGGATCGTAGGTAGTCACCGGATGCAGACAGCGCAGGACCGATCGCTATGGTTAGGTTTGGGGGAGGCTTATGTCCAGCAGTGGACGTCTATAGGCTGATAATGATGATGTTGATGGACCCCTCCATGTACGACGCTGATTACCGGGCCTTATGACTAGAAGTCTGTTTTAAAACAACAACGTGAAGTGATGGCTACGACCCTCAGAGATGAGAAATACGACTGTAGTGAGAGGTGTCCTATATATAGCAAAAGTCTACAAAAAATACATCTATTTCGTTAAACCATCCATGTTTTTATGGTGATTCTTCCTCGTTTCAAATAGCAATGGTGAAAAGACGTTTCATCTTGAATAACATAAAATACAAGTAGACTTATTAATTCGTCTGTCGAATATAATAAAACACGAATATTTTTCTTATAGAACACCGTCTTTATCGTTTAATATATCATTAATTTTATTGATAAAAGAGAATTCGAATCCAATTCAGGCCTATAATGTCTACTTAAGCGGTTTCAATGAAAAATGGAACGATTTTTATTCCCTTTTCATCGACTTTCGAAGCAATCTTACTGCATTAGATATGCTTTGCGATATGGATGTTATATGTGAACATAAGTGATCCATGATTTTTAAGAATTCACTTATATTTTGGAAGAAATCGTTGATTAAAAACTGGGGAAACGTCGTTATAATTTATAAATTTATTAATTTTATTAACTGACGTTTCAAAACTTTATAAATTCTTGTTATTTTGGTATTTTGCATCAGTGATACTACATATAATATATGATTTAAAATAATGTTTAATTGAAACGGTTCTAAACCAATATCACTGAAAAACATGCCAATATTTACCGGCCACAATGAGCTCTGTTACATCAAACACAGATTTTAAATTAGGTTCGACTCTTTACCACATAATATAAACACTACAGAAGTAAAACAATGAACAAAGTGTTATTAACGAAAGTAATGTTACAGCGTTCAAAGGGACAACGTATTTCATAATAAAAAAAAACAGATGAGTATCGTTGGTGCTAAACGTTTGTAGTATAAATTCTAAATTTCGTCCGTTGTTCAAAAAATTGGTTGCCTGTAAAGTCGGTATACGGGCAAAAGTTTTACGTGACAACGACTCGGGCATGGTTAGCCCGCCTAAGAACGAGTGAGACAGACATAAAAAGTGAAAAGCACGCGTGCCTCTCACTCGCTCTTATTGTGAGCGCATAACGTTAGCGGAGCGTAACGCAGTTTCTTGAAGTGTCACCCGGCAAACCAATTTATAAGACGTTGTCACGTCAAAATCGTCTTCTAAGCTTACGTATTTCATTTTAGTATAAGTACATCGTTGTCATTTTTTTGTAAATTAAATGTACCTATTGTTTTTGTAAATTGTTAATTTACCTATGCTAGAAAAATAAATGATGGTAAAAAAAGAATGGTAAAAACTAAAACAGACAGTCTTGACTTCTGTACAAAATGTCTCTATAGTCACGTTAAATTCCCTTTGTGACTGGAATCGGATGGTTGTGCATTAATTTGCCAGTTAGCCGTTGTTAACGATCAAACACTCGTGGGATCGCGTCCGATTCGCGTTCCACTGACATTCGTATAATCGACGTACCCTAGTTCCGAACTCTGTCGGGAAATTATGAAATATTAAATTGAATATAATTAGTTGAGGTTTTTGTTCGAACACGCTATTTCTGGAAACTGATTGGCAGATAAAAATTATAAACTTATTCAGACACTCGCGGTTTTCTATAATACTTTCATGCATTTCCAACGGGTTCTTACTACGATATGTAATTAATTGAGTTGCCTCGATATTTCAACGTTGTTGCAAACGTCATGAAAAATTAGTTGTATTTTGGGTTTTCTAAAATCGAAGATAAACGAAAAAGAGAATAGCTTGAGAATGTTTGACACAAATACAAGGTATAAAACCTGTCTACATTACTTTGTATGAAAAACTTCTTAGTGCAAGCTTGTAAACGAAAATCTCATCTTATTTTACATACAAAATTGCAATTTTATTTTACTAGTCGTAAGTCAAGCTTTTTTATTCAGAGGTTCAAAGTGTTGTAGATACCGTTGTTCTTGGATTTTTATGGTTACAATAATGCAAAATAAAATTTGATTATTAAAATAACCAATTTTCGTTAATTTCCGGCGGACTTAATAAAATCATTATTTCTTTGTAACATCACAATCTCAAAACAGGAATTATCAGTCTTTGTCTAAGTCAGATTTTATAATAATATTCGTAATTTGTAATATGATTTATTATAACAATGGAATTACAAAGACTATTAGAGTTCAAACATATGT
Source organism: Trilocha varians (assembly GCA_030269945.2). NCBI lineage: Eukaryota > Metazoa > Arthropoda > Insecta > Lepidoptera > Bombycidae > Trilocha > Trilocha varians. The sequence continues at coordinate 6,840,526 of AP028259.1, forward strand.
TAACTATATGTTACTAGACTGATTGGAGAAAATACATATTTTTCGAATAACTGTAAGAAAAATAACATTAGAACAGGGCTGCACGCCGTCAACTATAATTTACCATCACTTAAATATAAGTTTAAGTTTAAAGATTTGTTCTCTTATAAATAACATTCACATACACGATAAAAACAGCAGATATATTCGTATATGCTATTCAATGATTCAATGAATATGTATATTAATTATAGATTCTACGTTTATCTAATTTTCTCTGCGGCGAAGTATAATTTCGTTTGGAACATCGACAATTCTTTAATAGCCTTCCGTACGTATAAGTTGCGAGGCTATTATTAAATTAAACAGCGAACATAACTCTAAAAATAAAGTTCAAGTTTTCAGAGCCTGAAATACATGAAGACATTTTGGGAAACTTATCAAAGTTTGTTACAATAAATACTTACGAAATTTAAGATATTTATAATCTATGTTAACCATTAAGAATCTTTGTTTTTTTTGCTGAATTTTTTTTTAAATTGTAATATCTAATAACACACACACACGCACAAACCAGCGGTTAACCGCTTACGATTAGGTGGCCAGTTAGCTCGTCTGCCTACAAGGCAATAAAAAAAAACTTATGTTCTTTCTATTATAATCTGCTTTTTTTATGAAACAAAATTGCTCTTATTATTATATTGTATTGAAATTTACATAAATAACTTATTATATTGAAAAAAGTACAGTCAAATTCCTGGAATCATTTTATATGCTAAGAGCGAATTGAATTTCAAAGCCAGCAGTTTGTGAAGTTGAAACGTTCAAAACAAAAGACGGACAGATCGTGACCTGATTAACAGATTAAATTATTTAAATAATTATGATCACGTTCTTAATACGCTTGTCTTCATTTGTTCGTGTCGAAAGATACTTATATTAAATCTTAAAAGTACTGAAAACTTCTTTGTTTTATTTCTTACGACTTCTTTTTTGCTGATTGCTTGTACGTATTTTTTAAAATATGTTTATACATTGTAGACACTGCACGTACAATGCTAGTACATATAAATAAATTAGTAAAGTTGTTGTAAAAAAAATTCAGTCTAAAGAGTTATTTATAAAATGGAAGGTTTTTTTTATACTCTCTATTATTTTGGGCGCTCGAAAACAAAATAAATGCTTATAATTTTTAGATTAATATTACCGTATTGTTATCGATCAGTTTTGAAAAAATCAAATAAAAATACCATACAAGTCTTGACTAATCACGATTAATCTTTTAGTATAAAACTTTCATTAATTGCAAACTTTCTGTTCATAAACTAGTCCTTAAAGTTTCTAAATAACCTTAAAGATTTAATACTACAGCGCAAAGTTTGCTATATTTATTATTTTATAGTTTAATAACTTTTTGAAAGAAACTCTCTAAATGAAAACTTTCTTTTAAACTATTTGAAATATATCAATGTATTTTTTTTCGTACTATAAATCTAAAAAGTAATAATTTAATAAGTATTTACTTACTTCCACATACAATCGAAGACAATAATGAAGACACAGCACGATCATAAGTTCAATAATAATACAATAGTTTCGAAACTACATAAACTAATTGCAATGTCACTCAAATACATACACGACTGTCTCATTATAAATCATTTGAAAGCTAATTAAGTGTTCAGTGCACGTGTATGCCAGCGCGGGAAATCGGAGAATTTAGCGCCAAAATCGTCCACCCCCGAGACCACCATCCCTCGCTGTGTTCCACAATATACTGACAACTGTCAACGAGCACCCGACCGGCGTTTTGCTCGCTTTTACTATGAACGCTTTTCCTCTTTGGCCCTATCTTGCTTTAACGAAAATTTATACACAGAGAAATGTAACACACATGAAGAAGTCGAGACGTCGGTGTTTCTTGCATGTGTGTGTATTCGTGTTCAATCATACCGCATCATCACGGTGCATGGATGCGTTTGTGCACACAATAATAACTGTAACAATGCAATAAAAGTTTTAAATTTATTTCCACAAAGTAAATTTTTCCTTGCGTTTCAGCTTTCGTCTATTCAGTAGAGATACCAGTGGAACGCGCATGTCCGTTATCAGTCCTGTAATCGTGGAACTAAGAAAACTATCGCTATCCTTATTTTGCTTTTAGTTTTGAACTGTCCAGAGATTTATAATAAAAATAAATTAGTTCCTTAAACGGGCCGTGAACACGCAAAGCAATTCATCAAAAATCGGTCCGACAACTTATTTTCTACATGTACATTACAACATTTGGCTATTTGTTTATTACATTGTTTCATCCGAGTATATTTTTACGAGTCATAAAGTCGGGAGTCTTAATTACTCAACAGCAGAGCAAATTGTAAATAAAATATGAATTTAATTATAATTTAAACTCACCTGCGTTTTAATGCTCTTGTTTTATGAGTGAATGTCTGACTAGTTGACTACGCCAATTGTTTAGACTACATATTTTTATCTTAAAGCAGTTTTAGTTTTATTTTACTGCTCTGGTAGTCAGGTAAGACAATGGCTCACTAAGTTTTAGAAACGTAGTGCAGCACCAATCGTCTAGGTTTTTTAATAAGGACTTCATTTCATTTATATTTGATGAAGCTCAGAGGTATTCTTTGTATTTAATAGAATAAAAGTACTTTCTTATTATTTATTATTTTCCATTGTTTTAAGAATATTATTGAACTCGTACCTACTTGAAAAAGTTTATGAAGTTTTCTAGTCTAAGTATTTTTAATAATAAACTAATCCAATAAAAGCTGCTTTGAAGACGACATAATTTAATAAAACAATTCACTTCAGACACAAATAAAAATGCAATAATGTTTAATAACAAAAACTTTTTCGTGTACAATAATATTTTCATTTTCCCAACAAGAGTGCTCGAACTTGAAGCCGCCGCAAACTTTCCGTCACAAAACTACTTACAAACAAAAGGTCCTCAAAGAAAAAATAATTCTCTTAGAAAAGATATTAACCAAGAGATAAGAATGTAAGTGTATGAGTGAAGTACTCTTTCCGAGTGAACGGCGTTTATACAAAGCTATGAATAACAATTTAGCAAAGAGCCCAGAAGCACAAACACTTGAGCGGGGAAGTTTGTTTCGAAGTGCCCAAACTCACGAACAATGCCCGACTTGGAGCCGAGAAAACCGGGATAAAACCTGACACTCTTCAATGTACTACTATAATTGGGGATTCGTTTATATTTCTTGTCTCAACGCTCAAAATTTTATTAGTTGGTTTTGTTAAAAGTTTGAGACTTTGTTATCTTTTCGTTCACAGATATTTTAAATTGAATGTTGTACCACTAATTCTATGAGTAAAACTATTAATAATACAATAGTAACAAATAACAATTACAATATAAATATTATATTTTGAGATATCATATCAAATCAATTAACTTAATTATCAAATTGTTTATTTAATTGGATACTGCAAATTTATGACTTGTTTTAATTGGGAAATACTCTTGTGATAAGATATAATAAAACCTGCTATTTTAATTAATTTATCTTCAATTGTAAACGCATTGGTTAATTATCATCGTTAAATAATTTACAAAAGGTGTTAATGACGTCACTCTTAGTAAGAATTCCATGAACAATGACATTCACCTGACATTGCAAAGGTTCATGAGTAACGGTAACTTACGATCAGGTGGACCGTTGGCTCATCTGCCTACAAGGCAAAAAAAAACCCTATTATGTGCTCTAACTATTCGGAAATTAGAAGTCGATGGATCAAAGCTGTCTTATTTCCAACGAAGTATAATATTAATATTCATATTTTAGACTATGTCGCAGCTATCGAATTAAAATGTACTGTGTCATTATTTCCTTCTTTCTTTCCTAAAGTGAAGCTAGATTGGAATTCGATTTATTCTAAGGCAATGGAATGACTATTAAACGCCATAAGTAAAGTTTTTCAACGTAGTATAGTTAGATGGTACAATTCGACACTGACTAACATAATAAAACATTTAATGCAATCTCTTTTCTCATAAAATAACACACAAAGACGCTCCCAGACATTCTCTAACTTAGTAAACCCACTTGAATGGAACTTGTCAAAAATTTTGCATTTCTCGTTTCGTGGCTCCAAGATCAGCAGTCAAGCATTTTGTCGGTTCAACCGCTTTTATAGATGTCACTTTGTCACACTCGCTGGCTCAGCAGATAACGAGTTCACACGAAGATTCAAATATTCTGTTTATTGTCATGAACATACTATCTGCTTTATTCACGAATCGTGCGAGACGAATTGGAATGAAATAGCATTTTGCTTTTGGTGAATTGAATATGGTTATAAAGTATCTTTGGAGTGGTTGAATTAGTAGTTCTCTGGAGGTATCTAAATGTCATTTTTGTTATTTTATCACGTCTATGAACTGACTGACTGACATTAAGATAAGTATATTTTTGGATTTAAAAATAACCGTAATTTTCTAAAGCAGTAAGTTACACTATATTTTTTCCAATCTATAGGTATACTATTTAACGCCACTATTTCTGAGATAAGGGTTTTATAACTGACTTTGACTTTGTCATAATCTCTTGAGATCCGGAACACATAACACAAGCTGTACTTAAATAAAATAGTGCTGAATAGAATTAATTTCAAATCATCCTAACAAAGCCAAAAGTTCCTTAAAACACTGAAAATGTCAGAAATGAGAAAATGAACAGCGACGAGCCAGACGAACTGTATTTTGAAACAAAATGTTTAAAACAGAAAACGTCCTCTTTTTATTTGCGATTTCACAAACGATTCGAAAGTTTTGATATTTTGTTGAAATGTTGGCGAAATTTGCTTATTAATTTATGTTTAGCATGTCTATTATTGAAAACGCTATTATTGTAATTAATTAGTTGCGACTTTTTGATGAGTTTTTTATTCTGAATCAATTAAAAATTTTATATTTATTAATCTTACATTATTTAATCTTCCTGTAAATCAAACAATAAATCCAATCAGTTTTGTTTTTCTTTCCCTATTTACTTCTATTCGCAGATATCTTGGAATTTACATATCAGTAATATTAATTAATTTACTGAACTATCAGGAAATTTTCGCTCAAAGCGTAAACGTTAGCTTAAACTTCGATCAAACAATAATAGAATTAATTTAATTTAGCTAATCAAACCGAGGCCCGTGTTTCAAGTATGTAGGTACTAGGTAGCTAATAGCTATTGTTCTAAATAAGTTTCGGAATAACATTCAACAACATATTTCATTTGTTATTATTGTTTAAGAGCAAAATCAAGTATGATTGTCTAAATTATTGAGTAAAGTTGGAACGAAGTTCCTTATCGCGCGTTGTGAAAGGGGGCTACACGGAAAAAAATCTTACGAAAAGTTGTCACGACACTTTTTTGTTTTACATGATTATCGCTAGATGGCGCTGTGATCAAAATCTTTTAAAACACGTTCCTTATCGCGCGTTACGTTAGGAAAAAAAAATATAAGATATCTTTTAATCGAAAGGAAAGTTCCTTCGGGTGTCCCATGACACCTCTCAAGTTTTTTGTTTTGTTAATAATTGTTTATCTTAATATAAGGATAATATAAATCAGGCCTTCAAATAAAACCATAAAACGTGTAAAAGAGACTCGTGATATATTTTTCCAGGTTAAGACATTTTCAACACTAACACATTAAAATCCGACCTGATAAGCCACTAAACTAACAACCTAAACTATGTATATTTTTTTTTAAACACTCGCGGTTATCTACATCAGATACAGACAGACAGAATATCGGGACCTCTCAATTAAAAATAATCGTCGTAAGAACCCGTTTAGTAATAATGTAAGTAACCTAAACTATGACCTAGCGAGAACTGGAATGAGAGAGAAGACTAATATTAAACAATAGAGTAAGAACGTCCCCGATCATGTTGGGGGGGATTTAGGAAAAAAAAAAAAAAAAAAAAAAAACTATGACCTGCTTTTACATTAAATAAACGCTTCAATACATACATAACTCCTACTCAAGTTAAGCAAACACACCATACTGTATTCCAAAAGCGCCTTAATTCAGCAGAAAAACATTGAGACAAGTTATAAGGGTTAAAAAACGTGGACATTATATTTATTGTCGTCATAAAGCAGAGGCTGTAGGCGTTGTATCAGCGAGAAACTTATAAAAGTCCCTCCACCAAAGAAAGAGTTATGAAAACGGCAACTTTCGGGGTCCAAACAAAAAACTGGTAGAGAGTTTCCTCAACTTCGGTCCTCAACAGGATTTTATAAATATTAAAATCTAAGCGAGACACTCCGAAAGCGGAAACTCATTTTTTCCTTTTCTTTACGACGTATTCATGAGTTTCTGCGATGTTATAATCTCGTCTTTTCAGTTAAATTCTTTAAATTGGAGGTAATTTTTCTGATTAATAATTCATTCTTGTCACTGGATCCGTAAACGTTTATTTTTTTTTTCATGTTTTGCGAAGTTCGGAACTGATTTTCTTGATATTAAGAACTGTTTTTATATTATGTATATAACGGGGTGATAACAAGGGAAACCAACCTATTTACCGTGCGGGTAGTTGGAAGTGGAGACTTGCTATAAATGCAGGCGCTGGCCGCTGTTATTATTCATTCGTGTTTAAATTGTCGAGGCGAACGGACCTCTTGATGTAAAAGCAATAAACTGTTAAAACTCGTTATTTTGAAGTTTTTATTCAAAAGTGTTGATCATCGAGTGTTCAAGTGGACATTGTGACGTCATTCCTGACAAAACCAAAGGAAGATCGACTAATTACAACGTCATTACACCTCAACACACTATTTACGCCGTGATATTTTTATCGACAAAAAAAGGTTACTTTATCCGCATGATATTATTGTATACTTCGTTAGTAAAACTTTTGCTTCAATAAAAAATCTTAGAAGTTCCAATTTTGTAAAGATTTATTTCTAAAATTTCTTTCGTTAGCTCCCTAACCTAAAGGTTTCCATCATTAAAAATGCCAAATTGGTTCAATCGTTCTCGAGTGATGTCCCAATAAGCATTCCAATTTAGAAACTTATAAAACCAAATTAGATTTTTCAACAAGAGCAAACCCTAGATTTTTAATATTAAAGATATATATTTGATACCAAATTTGAATGCTACCTTCTTGAGACGCATTAATTGCTTCAAAACTTTCTCTAATGGAAACGAATGAGTTGTTAATCTTCAATTCTAGATACCAAATTAATGTAAAACATAAAGAGCTACAATTAATTTAAAACTTGTCAACCTGTGTATGATATACGCAGTGATTTATTTAAATCTGATAGATGCTGAAAGTTTTCAGTGATTAGTTGTTAGTTTCGATGTTCTAATCGACTTTGACTAAAGGTCACAATTTAAAACAAAATTTTAGAACCTAGTCTAGATTATTAATCATTTCATGTAATTTGGATTTAAATCAAAATAAGCAGGATTTCGTATAGTTTATCGAAATACGTTTCATGGATATTGATTCATCAAAGGTTGATTTCATCGATTGGTTATTTAATCAAAAGGTTTTATTATAACAAAATTCTGATGCATTAAATTATGTACATATTTTTATATTGAAATTTAAAAAAAAACAACAGTAACGAAACAATACAGGTCACTGAAGATAATAGAATTGGTAGGATCAAACATTTCGAAGTCTTCGTAATTTACAAATACAATACGGATTGAAAATCAATTCTTGTCAATTAATAGAGGTTCTACTAAGCGGAGGTCTGGTGGAGTTATGCATATTAATTGGGAGCTTCGAGTTTCAATCAGTGTTCGGTTATTAACTTCTTGTCATTAAAGATTGCAAAGGATATTTGAAAATCAGCTAAAATGTAAACTGCTTTATTTGTATTTCATTATTTGTTGAAATGTAATATGGTAAATTAGATTTTTTTAATGTTTGCAGACTTATAAAAATAGTATATCAAAAAATAAAATAAAATCCTTTAATTCCATATCTGAAGACAGTAGTTTAAATTATGGTATTAATATATTCATATGTCAGTAATTCAGTAATTACTTTATTTAATTGAAAGTATAGTCACTAGCTAATAATCTAACCGATGCATCCTTTATTCTGGGTAAAAGTCTCCTCTTTGTTCAGGTTTCTGTTACTTAAACTAATACATAATACATATTTAAACTAATAATATAATACTCAGTACTAGTATTAATAACACTAAACTGCAATTAGTACTCAGAGATGATCTAGTTTTAGTCAGGGTTGTAAAGGATTTGTTTAAAATGAATGTCGCGGTTATCCGTTGAGACCATTCTAAACGTTATTTATGTTCCAACATTTGCCTTTTAAGTGCCCACTCACTTACAACAACTACAGTTTAGTGTTCTTAATTAACTGTTTCAATATCATTTTGAATTCGTATAACTTTTACCAGTATTTTGAAAAGTTTGAAAACATGTTATTGTGTATTTAATTTAGATAAAAAAGAAATTGTATTTTTACATATGTAAATAGTTACATGCCATTTTTTAGTTAATAGTGTGGAATTATCTGAAAATAAATAATCAAATAGTGAAGTTTTGTGTGAATCGTTCAGAATATCCAATACCCCATCATTGCATTGTGTGAAACAAAATAAAGTTCAAATAAAATAGTACCTGCCATGGACAAGAAATGTAAAAAATTTGATATTTAAAAATAAGAAAACCACAAAACACACTAAAAATAGCTTTAAATTTAACAATCACATATCACATCGATTTTACCCAAAAGTTACAATTTAGAATCAAAATGAACAAACCTAAACTTATTAGTGTAACTAGGTTAGGTAGTATAGTAAGCTCGTCTGGCTGCTGTGGCTTTATAAGTAGTTATTTAATGGCAGCTCGTTAGCGTGACATCCTGTACACAACAGTACCAGGCGTATAATGAAAACGTAACATTGTTAGATTTTCATAATTTTTGCAACATATCCGCCTTGGAAAACTTAATGGAAAAATATACTGAACTAAAATTTAAAAAACTTGTATCTTAAATTATCTTTATAATTTCATTAACACTGAAAATGTAAAAAAAAGTGAAGTGTGAAAATATTTGCAACCTGAGCGTGCCGAACTAGTTCTTCTAGCGAAAATTATTTATAAATACTCCTTATTTTAATTAAATTACGAACAAGTTTCACGGAACACCATCAACAACTTACATATTTGAAAATATACTGAGGAAATTTAACCTGCAATGATATTATAATCTATGTATGGATGATTGATTGAATCTTACAACAATCTCATCAACTAATAATTTTTCACCAGGAAAATTAAGCAAACCGACAAAAAATCTTGGACCAAACAAAGTTCCAAAAGGGCAATTCTCAACGCCCACACAAGAACACAACATGGGTATTAATTAGATAATACATCACCTACACACTAACACGCCTACATCATACACATAACGTAAATATTTATACTGTGGCAGTTTAAATTCTATATTGAGCCGTATATAACATGAAAACACATATAAAGTTATAACTCGTAGCTAATCATGCGATATAATGAACAAAATACACGCCGCAGGGGCAAGGTTCACCACCTTTACTTGGAACCGCTGCGATCTTCTACAGTTCGGTTCAGAAGATTACGGTACATTTTTGCCCCGTACCATTCCGATTTGGAATGGACTCCCGTCCGCGGTGTTCCCGGAGCGCTATGACATGCTCCTCTTTAAACCAGGTTTAAGAAAAGTCTTGTATGGGTAGACGGTAGATAACGGCCCCTCTTTGCCCTGGCATTGCAGAGGTTCATGAACGCCGCTTACCATCAGGTGGGCCGTATGCTCGTTTATCTACCTTGCAATTAAAAAAAAAAACATATATATATATATATATATATATATATATATATATATATATATGTTTTATATATATATATATATAATTTCAAGCACGTGGAAAATAATAGTTGTAATATTCACAGTTTTTAAGTGATTACTTATTGTACAATTAAAACTAGTCATAAGACTATGTAAAAATGAGCATGACTCTTGAGAAAAGCTGTTTGTATTTCATTCAGACTTTAAAGTAAATATTAAATTATAGTATGGTAAAGCTCAGCTTCAAACCAAATCATTCTACTCCGCTAAAGTCAAAACACACGATAAATATTTTTTAACGCTATCTTACGCTCTAATATGAATTAGTGTGAACGAATCCTTAAAACTTAAGTTTTAATTTACAAATATTTCAGCATATTAAATACTTTCTCAAAACCTTCAAGATAAATTGAATGTGCAATTTCGAAAAGGGCACATATCTGAATATTTTGTGAAACACTTTTTTCATGTCATGGCGTTCTAAATACTTGTATGCACCTATTATGTTCGAAAAAGGCATATCTCCACAAACCTGGTGAAGTTATCGCAAGAAATTATATAGACAACAACATCTCTCAGGAAATTTTCGTTCCTTCTAAAGTAAAAGGTACTTCAGTAAGTTACCAAGCCAAGCTGATCGAGCTTACAATGGCAGAGTACCAATAAATCATTTGAAAATTGCAGATATTGCAAAGGCTAAACAATATATACCGTCAGAATTTACAGAATTTTATGGCCAACTACACACGAACGAGAGCTTCCAGAAGAGGATTTTTAAACAAAAGACAAAATTATTGCTTTTGTTTCAGTATTATATTTAATTTAAATTACTAAAATACAAGTTTCGCCAAATTTGTATGGTTTTTTTCTGTAACTTATGAGTACTCAACGTGGTAAATTTCGAAAAGGGCACATGTCATAAATTTTGTTTATCGAAATATACATATATAATAACGTCAACATCGAAATATTTCTGTAACTTTCGAGAGATAATATGCCCGCAAATGTAACCCAAAAACATTTTTGCTAAATATTTGATTTATTTAGAAAATAATTCGTTTTTTTCATTTCCTAGAAAGTTTAAAAATTCAGATATGTGCCCTTTTCGAAATTGCACATTCAATTAAATCACTGCTTTAATAACGATGTAATTTGATGAGAAAACAGAAAGAAAAAAGTGTGGAATAATCCAAAAAGAATTGACAGCAATATCAATTGATTCGATCACAGAACAATACGAAAACGTATTATTTTTCTCATTACACGTAATCGAAACTGACTTATCAAAGCAAACGTCGACACGTCGAAATGAAATTTTAAAGACGAGCAGTCAAACGAGTGTGCCGTAATATAATCCGCTTTTGTTTGCGTTTCTACGTATTCCGAAATTCAATTTAAATATGATGGCGCTCGAAGCAAACATGAGATCAGCTGAAATTAAATGACGTGTGCCATTTGTCCAGGGTTTCATGGGAAATGCACGGTGGCTGTTCCGAACCGAAATTAATTGCTTTCCGATAGTGTTTTTATAATATCAGATCTAAAGTGGTTTATGGTTTTAATTATTCGCTTTTTGAATTGAACCGATATACGTGCGTGGCTGGTGATCGGTTTTTAATTACGCTTGAATTTGTGAATGACTGGCTGATCTCGTATCTTGTTTTGATTTAACTCGTTTTATTTTTATTGAAATTGGTAAATTGATTTTATTTCATGATTTTATCATTATAAACGTTTAGGATTAAAATGAAATAATAATTACTTAAGCAAAGTAGACTGATTCAGAGCCTCCATAAAATATTACAAATAGCAACTACAGCAGCTAGATTTTTAAATAATTTTAGTTGACATTATTTTATTTTTCTAAATGAGTATTAAGAAAAGCTTTGGTAGTCATAGAATATGTTGAAGAGCATAACCTATGGTATAAAGTTTGAACAGAAAAAGGTTCAAAATTACACGTAGGCAAAAACGACCCATTTAATTATTCAGTACCAGAGGGAAACATGTTTTTTATAGGACAATCTAGTCTGAATTCCGCAGCTCGTATATTTAAGGACGAACGCTCTAAATCTAGATATTTTCAACTTTACTACCTCGTAAATATATTCCTTGACGGGCTGTACACATTTTTCACATTTACAACACGCTTCTATATGTCGTTAAGAATATTGATGCTTGGTATTTCTCTAACCTAAAATGAGAATTGTATAGTGATCGTCCAGAAATGTAGGAAATGGTTATTCTCTGGAGGGGGAAAAAAATTAAAGATGTATAAATAATTTGTCAGTCGAACGAAAGAAAATAGATTACCTGTAAATCGAAGAAGAATGAAAAATCCTTTAAAGGTATATAAGGGTATATAATACACAGGCCTACAATGATTTTGGTGCCGCTAAAAGTAAAACTGATTTCAAGTACCTTCGGTACTCTAATAAAAAATTGATACTTACTTTATGAATGCTACGTGTAGTTTTCGAGATTTCGCAAGTCTGAAATCTCGCTTTGAAATTCCTCCTTACAGACTCGTTCCTGGCCGTAATTCGATTCTGTCGTGGGTTAACTCATTTCGGGAGTGTGGAAGTGTCTGTGGAGTTACTGTCTGGTGTGCGATGTCGGTAATGGGAATAATTGGTCCTTATTTTTTGAAGAAAACGAACGCGCAGTTACCGTGAATGGAGCTCGTTACAGGAACATGATCGAGGATTTTTTCTTCCAAGATTCGAAGAGATGAACGTTAGGAACGTGTGGTTTCAGCAAGATGGAGCCACAGCCCACACAGCACGAGACTCAATGAATTTGTTGCGACAACATTTCCCCGACTGCCTCATCTCTCTCAGAGGCGATCTCTAATGGCCGGCACGCTCTTCAGATTTGACTCCATGCGATTTTTTTTATGGGGTTATTTGAAATCCCTGGTTTATATCGATCGACCACGGACCATAGCACACCTCAAGAACAACATTCGCGACGCTATTACCAACATACCGATTGATATGCTACGAAGAGTGGATACGAATTTCAAAAATCGACATCATCAGTGTATGCGCAATGGGGGTCGCCATTTATACGATGTAATTTTTAAGACTGAATAAAAAAAAAATTGGGATATTGTATTCTCAAATAAAAAAAAAATTAAAACAATAGATGAAGTACTTTTTTTTTATTGACCTTTCATATAAGTAAGTTTCTCTGGCGCACCCTGTACAAGTTACAACACAAAAATAATAGTCATCAATGTTATTTTTTGGTTCTGTCCTAATCATCGGCACACTATACTTTAAATGATTACTTTTACCTACCGTTTGCCCACTGTCTTAAATTTTCATTACGCATTTTGCACACAATTTTTGGAACATATGGTTTGTCCAGAGCCTTCATCTCTATATTAAAGTAATCAACGTATGTCTTCTTCTCTGCATCTGTTATAGGTTTTCTAGACATGGATTATAATTTACACAACACTTTCACGACGACATATCGATATTATTATTAAAAAAAAATAAAAATAATTGATTATAATAACATTAAGTATTATAAAATACATTTTTAGGTTATGATCGATCGGTAAAAACCTGAACGTAGCTTCGCGAATTTAACAGTTTCCCACGACGTCTTGGGGACTAATTAACCAAATTATAACATAAAGTTAGCGGCACCAAACAATTTTTTTTTTTTTGTAGACCTGTGATATTCTCGTGTCACAGTGTCCGTTGCCATACTCCTCCGAAACGGCTTGACCGATTTTGATGAATTTTTTTGTGCTTATCCGGTATCTATGAGAATCGGCCAACATCTACTTTTCATCCCCCTAAATTTTAGGAGTAGTCCACCCTTAATTTTTATTTTTTAGACATAATTTTTAATTTCTATCTATGCGACGCAGACGAAGTTGCGCGGGGCAGCTAGTTATCATATAAAAATACAGTCTGCCTTAAGTAAGCGTGATAATTCGTACCTAAGTACCTAATCCCTCTACTAAAGATACAAGCGCAGTACTGTAACTGTACTGTTACTACTAAAGTTCAATAATCAGTAACAATTGATATTACAATAGCAATTAACAATTTAGTTTTTGGTAGTACCAACCTTACAGACGCAGATCTACCTTTCATTAAATCAAGTTCCATTTAAAACCCCTTTGTTAGTTCAATTATTTATTTACTTATTTGGTCTAAGTTTAAATTATTGTGTCTCTGTATTGATGTAATAACTTGTACTGTTGTTTCCCAAATAAATAAAAACAAAATAAAATTGCATTAACTTTTTGTTTAATTCATCGTAACACTTTCTTGTTATCTCTAAAGCAGGTATATCAACACTTCAAAAGCTGTGACTGATACAATCACACTGAAATAATATTTAGACTACGGCATTAAGCATAAGATGCTGTATAATTCAGTAGCAATTACGTAGTCCATGAAAGATAAATGCAATCTTAGTAAACAGACGCCGGTCGCTCTTCGGTGCAGAGAAACTAAAACAATGAATGAAGTTTCAAAGGACTCAGTTGCAGAACGAGAGGATTGCGAAGAACATTGAATAATTTAAAATTACGGATCAGCTTTTATTTCACTAGAAATAAGTTTTTTGTAAAAAGTTGAAACGCTGTATAAATTACATAGCCTTGTGTGACTTTTGTAAAAATAATAAAATCTATTACAACGAATTTTATTTTGTTATGCATTAAACAAAGGTACCGGTAGAATGAATATAAAAATATGAACTAAGCATAAACATGTTAATAGATATAAGATCATTTTGAAGTTATAGTCATCCTCTTCCCATATTCATGTATGTTAGAAGCGCAAAACTCATCAAGCAGAAACTCCGTATAGACATCCTGAAATATTTACCAGAACCGTTTTGGTCTACAGTTTACTCGAAAATAAACTATTAACTGCGCCTATTAGATTGTGTACCGTAATTCATCTCGCAGACAGGTCGATTCGTGTTCGCGTTGACAACCGGCTGCGGAGGCTACGAAGGGCGGTAATGGATGGTCGTCACACGTGTACGATGACCGAGACTAGGCCGCAACGTCCGCATCTCACGACGTACAAGGGCCCAACTTGTATCCATCTTACGTACAGACTTAGTTAATGAACGCACTGAATTGTTTACGGAAAACTCTTCTTATTGACATGTTATTTTTTATTTAATGTATTAAATTTAAAAGTTTTTGACATATTTTGCACATTCAACTAGATAAAAAGCTCTCGTAGAGTATCCACTACAAAGTCGTAATTTTTTTGCCTTTATTATAAAGAACAATGTTTTCTTAATTTGTGTGCACAAAATTAATTCAATAAATTAACTGTTTTTTACTTGGTGAAGGTAATATTTTTTACATAAACTTCAAAACTTTTTAACCTCATCTCTGAACCCAGATTTAATGTTTCTTTTTTTAATTTTCAACACCTGCAAAGAGCAAGTAAATTGTTAAGCATCGGCTAAGTTATGCAAATTCCAGTACAAATTGCACAAAGGATGAAACTTAGGTTTTAAAACGAAGAACTTCTTAATTCGAGCGCCCAAAGAAGTTTAATTATCAAAATGATTTCATGAGCTAAGTTTCCAAATTCATTTCCAGTTTGAGTTATAACGTTTTCGTTTTTACGAGTTTCAGCAAGGTTAACTTACTTTGTGACAGTTCTGCAACATTTTGTGATGACTTGTAACTCTCTGGAGCTAATTTAATCTGCAGTTGACTTGATATGAAATTGAACTTGACATGAGCATTTTCGCGTCGGATTCGCAGAAAGTCAAATCATACAGAATGATCTCGCTAGTTGTTGCTGTCGTCAGTTTATGATATCAATATCAAAGAATGTGATGCAGTGTTCCTTTGAGTATTATTGGGATCTATGGAAATTTCTCCCATTTTCTTAATACTTAGGACTACTCTTACTAAAAGATTGAGTAAACGCAGAAAACTGACAATTTTATTAATTAATACAAATCAAATTCCTTTGCACAGTAGTGTATATTCCTCTAATAGTTTCCCTTAAAACATCTCTCTGGAAGGTATCTATCCCTTTCTGAGATTAAGTGTGATAGCCCTTCATGAGACACGTTTTCACGACACAAACGTCTGCTTGGAACACATTCAATTAATTTCAAAGCGGTGCCTACGCAACACTTATGTAAATAACATGGCGTTAGACGCAGTAATTATTAGTCATTTAATTATAGGCCGCGGGGTTTGATTAAAATTATTTTCCGCTGTCACGGTTGTTTTGTTTAAAAAACATTTTGGGTTTGTTTTGGCTAAGAATAGAGTTGGGAATTGGTTAAAATAGGCTGTGTGGGTGAAGTTTGTTCAACCTTTGGATAGTTAGCTAAGAGGGCATCGTGATATTGACTATGATATAATGATAACATACGAAGTTACAGCTTTATTATATTACTGCTGATATTAAATTAAAAACGACCGTTTTTTTGTAAATAAATTGTTGTCTCTTTTGATCAATGTGGTATTCCAAAAAATATGTGGCTGACGCAATTAGATGGGAATTATTGGTATAATCAGATTCTAAATACATTTATTTAATGAACAGGTAAAACACGGTTTAGATCATCCGATCACGCTAAAAATAATAATATCACAAAAACATTAGGTATGATACATTTAACTCCATAATTGCATTAACATAACAAATATTGTGCAGATTGTGGTCCACTGAAATACTCAATAGTATTTCTAATGCAGACGCCAAACAATACTGGACCATTAAATGTACCAAGATCTGGAACTTGTCGAATGTAAGAACAGACATTACTGTTGTTACTCGTTAACTATCCTAACTTAGTGAACAGATAATACCTATTTGGTGTGAACATTTCTATTCAATGCTTCGGACATAATAATATCAGGAGTTGTTTGTTCCTTTTTGTATTTATACTTTCTTTTAAAAAATATATCCCCTTTCAAACAGAATACCTATGAATCTACTCTTTCCGAACGATGCAATCTCGACTTTCATAACTGCTTAATACAGATGAAGCAATTACTCTGAGTAACATACCAAAGTATATCTTAATAAAAAGGTTAAACTCTCTCAGGTTTAAGGCTGGTCGTAGGAAGCAGGCCCGCAGTATCCCGCGACATTGCAGAGATCCAGTGACAGTAACTTACAATCAGGTATCCCGTTCAGGTCGTCTGCCTACATGACAAAAAAAAACCATATCAGTTTGCGCAATTTAGTCGCAAGTACAATTAGTTCCTTATACTAATTACTTGCACTTCTACTCAGAAACCTAACGTCAAACTCCAAATGCAAAACTTCGTGGAATTCGCCCTGGTCTTGACCGAAGTGTGGTAAGTCCTTAGCTCGAATACGTGACGGTTTTGGTCCAAACTTGGCTTTACTTATTTACCAAGAAAGCTTAAGATTGTAGGTCGGATTCGGCTGAAAGTTTCTAAGAGACATCGGCAGCTTTTGTATCTCTTATCTGAGTCTAGCGTTTGGATTAGTGCCAATTTCTTCGTTAATTTTTCATCTAAATTCTCTTAGATACGCTACGAGTCTAAACTTACTATTATCCTTATTTCTCATTTTTATTATACGAAACATATTATTGTGATTTTTATTTTTTTTAATACAAGAATCCCCTTGATTCTTCTTCGTTGGGATAATGAGTCTTTTAACCGAATATTGTTTTTTTGTTTACCAAATATTCTACGTCTTATTTTGATGCTTAAGGATAAATCCAACATTACTGACTGTATATAAATGATACAAATACTTTTACTGATATTACTATGTATGAACATTTAAACACGAAAGATACATGTACCTATTGATACAGAAAATTAACAAATAGTTTTCGATCAAATTACAGATCTGCATATTTGTATATCTGAAATTACATGGTTTTTTGAATCTGTAAATTTATCTTAACTAGATAAGCCTGCTTCATTTCATAATTACTTCTTAGACTGTACAAAAAGAAGTTAGTATTTCTAGACCACAGAAACACAACCACATCAGCTGCATTCTATTTATTAGATCAGATAAATAAATTAAAGATTATCTCCTACCTCAAAGTACCCAGTCGAAGTCTTTGCATAAACCCAAAGCTCAACTTTAAACTCTACATTGTGTATTTGCGATGGAGCTCTCGTATTTGACAAGCTACACAGCAATATTGCTTGGCTACTAAGCAAACATGATCTCAGTTATTCGACGTTTCTCTGTAATACCTTGTACCGTTTTGACTGCATAGGATAAGATGATATTTGAATTATTACTGAATATTAAATCAGTGCCGAATATTAATTTCAGTTCTTAGTTTATTAATACGGTCTATTTGGAAACATTTTAATTATTTGTGTCCTCATCCTGTTTTACAGATTCTATTGTCACTTTCTTTTAATAGAAAAGTTCAAAATTCGGACAATTACTTAGGTATACAAAACTAACATAATACAGAAAAATGTGCTTGTGCTTTTTATACTATGTAGTGATTAGGCAGAGCAGAAAATTATTTGAATTAAAATTGTCGACTAGCGAATATAAAAATATATCTTTTACAAGGTTGTCAAAATTTATCGAATAAAATACTTTAAATGTAACTGTCGTAAGCCCGCAGCGATACGATGATCACATTGTGTCGTCCATATTTATTTTTCATTCGATTATACCGAATATAGTGCATACTGACAAAACATTTTTATCAACGTATTATGATATTCAATTGTTTCCCTTCAGGTTGTAAAAATTCTAACATGACATTTTAAAAAAATAGTCAATGAATTTCAAATCATTCTGGAGACCAAAGATGAAGTTCACAGACTAAAGTTAGCTCAACCTAGTCTACACAGTTGATAGAGTTACCACAAACCCATCGTTACATTCAGTAAGGAAGCCTCCAATCGAGTGGAATTACTCTGCGGAATCAGTACTTAGGAGTTAGAGCACAAACTCAAGACGACGTTCATTAATCGACTTTAATACTTTATGCTTTCTAGATAGCGAACTTTCTTACTTGTTGTAAGTCACTTCAAGTAAAAATATTGATATTCTAGCATATTTTTTCATATCGTTTAAACTAAAAACATGAGTTTTCGAAAATGAAACCGTTGACATCTAAAATCTTAATAATACCTACATAATTAGGAGATAGATTAGAGTTTGTTCATTATTTGTAAAAATCTGATAAAAAGAACACGGATATAAACATGTTTAAGAATTGGTGACTTAAAACAACGTCTATAGAGCATCAATGAAAAATCGGTAAAATGTAATCATAACAGTACTGGGAGCAAACTTTTTGAATTTGTAACATGATACGGAATCTTTAAAATAGAAAAGTTTCTTATAATTCAAAAACTTTCCTTGTAAAAGATATTTGGTTTAATTAGTAAACATCACAGTGTCTTGGCATAAGATTCTTCAAAACTTATAAAGTACACCAAACTACAGTCCACGTGGATCATATTGATATTGGACCAATTATTGGGCCAACAATATGCCTGTATCATATTGACACTCACAAATTTACACATTCCAAACAATATACTGACAATATATTGCCAAATATTTGTCGAACTATTCGGAATCAAACATTCATATAATCAAATGAACATAACTGATACGTGCCTCGCGTACGCTGCTAATCAAATCCTGAGCATTCAACACTGCGTTTCTTGGTTTCATTAAGCCTCACCCTTTGTAAATACAACGGGAGAATTACCAACAATTAAAATGTATTTTGTTCATTTCTAGATGCTGAAAGTTGTTAAGTATTATATAAGTTCTTTTTCTGGCAATTTCAAGTAAAACTAAATGACATAAATTAACATCCCCGGATGTTTATGCATTTACAAACAACCAACCACGTGTGACTGTTTTTAGCAAGATCGGTTCGTCAGGAAATAAAACAGAATTGACCATAAAAGAAGTAGTGGTGCATGCTAATTAATGAAACGTCGTGTTTTCTCCTGTTGTAAATGCTCTAAAGCCCCTCTGTTAGAGGGTAAACATACAGACGCCGTGCGTGTCTTGTAGATATCATTAGTGTAGTAAGAATGGCAATTGTGTTGGGATATCAAATGTTGTGTGTCGATTTGTACATGTACTTGTCATCTTTGTTTATATTTTTTAAGATTCATCTGTTC
Source organism: Trilocha varians (assembly GCA_030269945.2). NCBI lineage: Eukaryota > Metazoa > Arthropoda > Insecta > Lepidoptera > Bombycidae > Trilocha > Trilocha varians. Next base: position 6,860,493 of record AP028259.1, read on the forward strand.
ATCATCATCATCATCAGCCTGTAGACGTCCACTGCTGGACCTAGGCCTCCCCAAACCTCGCCACATCGATCGGTCCTGTGCTGTCCGCATCCAGCCACCTCCCGCGGTCCTGACCAGGTCATCGATCCACCTTATGGGAGGTCTGCCTACGCTGCGCCTACCAGTTCGTGGTCGCCACTCTAGAACTTTCGGCCCCATCAGCCATCAGTTCTGCGCACAATGTGTCCTGCCCATTGCCACTTCAAAGATGCAATTCTTTGTTCATCATTGATTGAAAAATATATTTTGAAGAATCTCTTTATTTGCACTGCAAATATTTTGCAAGTACTTAACCAAGTAACTATAGAGTTCATTCCTAATCGTTTTAAAATCGAAATGTCTGTTTAGATGGATGTATGATTCATAATTTCATTATCACCACAATTTAAAAAAAAACATAGACCAGGTATTCAGTGTGTCATAGACTCTACATCCTCAGTTAAATAATACGCTAAAATAAACAATGCACATTTAAATGCTAATATCAAAACAAAAATCGATTATCAAAACGAATACTTAAATAATCGTTATAATTGTGTTTGGTGTAAACATTGACTCAACTAAACCAAAGGGTCACATTAAAATATTCTCGTCACGTATCCGGTTCCCCTTTAGTTGACCACTAAAACACAAAAATTATTTGTGATTATGAAAGCAAAAATAACGTTTTGTGAATATCTGATGTTATGCCAAAAATGTCCTTTGATGCTTAGAGGTAACGTGAGCGTGCCCCAAACATGTTTTGGAAACGTAAATCTATGTCCATATAATAAAGGTGAAGTTTGTTTGTTTGATCAATTAATTTTAAATGTGGGTCTAGTACATTATTGGTTAAATTTTAGTTATGTGACTAAGAAGCCGAAGTTATTTTACTAGAAGGAAAGTTTATATCGATTTGATTAAAAAAAAATTGGGTCCCACTCGATAACCTGAAAATCACTAGGACAAAAATCACTCTTCACGATTTCTTAATTTTAACAACTATTTACCTGAAACTGAGTTTTTAATTAAAACTATCTAGGAAATAATATCATAAATTGTAAAACGAATCTAATTATCAAAATTGCCACAAACAGCCACATGAAACAACTAGTCTACAAACATAGCATTAATTTATTCAATTCAACACACGTAAATCACACGGTCAAAGAAACACTTCAAAAGCATAATATTACGTTATATTATATTGACTTCAAAGCATATCAATAAAGAAATAAGGGAGCATGTATAAGTGAATAAATCAAAAAATATATTTCAAAAGGTGTATTTAGTAATAAGTTCTAAGAAATAACTTGAAAGCGTTCTGTACGATTTTATTTTGCCAAAAGAAATGTTTTTCAAACAATCTGGGGAAACCCACGTGAGCTTATGAAATTAAGTACTGAAATTGTTGTTGTTTTTTCGTTTCAAACAGGATTATGTTATTTTTGTTTTTATAAGAATGTTAGTGGGAACATCAAATTAATTTGAGGATGTATAATATTTTCATTCTGTAGGGTGTAGTGTGAGGGTTGTATTAAAATGTTAGTTTTTAAATGTTTAATGTTAAAATGGACTTATAATCAATTATTTGTAAAATGTTGAAAATGTTATAAAATGTTAATGTTAAAAATGTTAATGAATACACCCGACTAACGCGGTAATCAAATGTGCACTGATCGATCGTAGGAATGACGTTGTGCATTAAGCCAATACTGCTGAAAAATAATCGTTGCAATGTCTGATTCTACCAAGGTTCAGAGAAAACCTACCTAAGTGGTAATGATTTAATGAAGTTACTGTAATAATAAAGTTAGTAATTCAGGTACCATTAAGTGGACAAAATACAAATAAAAGATATAAGAAATTCAAGTTCACTAAATAATTTTCATAGCTGTTTAGAAAACAATACGCCTGAAATTTGGTTTCAATTTTAAGCAAGAAGATCTTAATCAAAATCGTAAATCCATTTAATTCTATAAAGCACAACATCCAGAGAGAAAAACATTTACACAGCACCTTCTCAATGCTAATACAATTACGAGAAATTCATTATCTTCGATCAGGACGTGTTCCTCCGTCGATTGTATTCTGTAGAAAGAACCCTTGGAATCTTCTAGAGTGGCACTTGCAGCCGATTAGCACTGGAGAACACTTAACCCCTCTAAACCCTCTCGTGGGGGCGCATTCGGTTCATACTCTTGCTTTGTTCACGTTACTCGATGTGTTATCGAAAAGGAGTGTCATTAAACATTTAACGTGTGTGAATAGTTTATTTTGGTATATATTTTAAAGATGCTTTTGGTCCATTTATCTTTTCTTAGACACAACGAAGAGTTAAATCACTTTATTAATTTGTTTTTAACTGTCTATCGTACGACCCACCTGATGAAAAATATTATCTTTACTAATGAACCTCGGCAATGTCTGGGTATCATGAGATTGTTACATACCATGCAATAAACCTTGCTTAAAGAAGGCCCGTACGGCTAAAGGGCTGGTAGCTGAGTAGTAAAGTCTATTCGATACTGTGCCCCATACGACATTGAGAGGGTTGTTATAAGTGTTATTATCTATATATAATATTATATATTGGAAAATCTTCCTTATACCTCAGTGGCATAATATAACCCAACGAATTAAAATTGTAAAAAATTACTTCTATAGTACCTATCATATGGTTAAAACACTGCAAAGAACAATACCTACAAGCGATATACGATTTTGAAATAAAAACAGATGTAACTATTGAGTGTGAATTAATTTACTTTAACGGCTGTGTGTTCACTGATACGCGTTATTTGTACAGGAACGTGATGCGGGAACGGGAATCAGGGATAATGCACCATGCACTGTTCACTAATATTATAACTCAGACTAATTTATTTTGATCCTTATCATAATCCATACTTTAGGTTAGCATTATTAATAACTTATTATTTACATACTTATTTGTTAACAAACACAAACTTAAAAACACAATAAACAACAAATTAAAGTACTTATTATAGATGAGAGATTTTTACATAAGAAAATATTTTTTAAATGAAAAGTATTTCAGTACGAGGAGGTAAGACAATGGTTTCAGTATCATATCCTGTCTGATTGTCAATGTCTAGTTCATAACAACTAAGATGATAGTGGTGAGTAAAAGACTGTAAAAGAATCAACAGAAAATGACAAATATTTCAAGTCCACTTGGTTATAGCGTAGTTTTTGGCAGCGAAAAGAATGTTTAACACATTAAATGAAATCGGAGAAATTTAAATTAAAACATTTTGAGAGCAATCGACGTAACAGTTTTCCAATTCGTTTTATTGAAAATTATTCCATACATTTTATTTTTATTCAATTGTAAATTCTGTTAATGTAAATTAAATTTACATTTAGTTTTACCAATTGCATCTGCAGTAACTGAAATTATTTTTGTGTTACTATTTTATTTTGATCGTGACAGATTTTTTCCTCCTCTACTTTGTTGTCTTTAAATATTTATGTGTTTCCATATCTAATTTAAGGTAAAAGATTCGAATTTAAAGTGATGTTCTACTAATCTACTTTGTTGTTTTAGTCACAATTAAAATCTGCTCCAGCATGTTATCAACATTCCGTTTGCGCTACTTTCTCACCAGTGCATAGCAAAATAAAAATAGTCTCTGTAGGTACATTTTCAGTGCAAGAAAACAATTAAAATTCTACACCGCTGGAATCTCCGGAGAGTTGCGCCATAAAAGGCTTAAGATGTCACCGTAATTTCCATATTCTCTGTAAACACAATGCAAGTACATTATATTGCTATCTCGCATAGCACCCCGTACCGCTTTATTACAAAACTGTACCTTAATAACCCATTGCAATTGTGCGTGGTTATGCAAAGGATATAACTTTAAAATACAACTTTTGGTTAATAAAGGATTTAAGTTTAGCTTCTGACTTTTTAGGATTTATGAAGGATTTACCTATGGCAAAAACATTTGGTAATATTATTGAATGTGTACATCTTTTTGTAATTACTTCCTATGCTAACGATGTTAAATGACTTGATGGTAGTAACCCATTAGGTATAATGGGCTACTTTTCTAGAAATGTTGTTTACAATTTAATTATGACTATAGCTAAGTTAAGAAAGAAGAAATTAAAGTAGAAGAAGATGCGGCTATAAATTTTGGTTTCAGTATTTTATTGGCTTTCTTGATATATTTTTGTAGATTGTACACTGATGCGTTTACACTATTATGCACAGAATAGACGAAAGTTTATTCATATAGGCGAAAGTTTATTCATAAACTCCAATTACAATAATATCACGAAATCCAATATTAGTAAGTTAGAGCCTTTCACAAAGCAACGTCATATTGTGCGTGCTTTCAGGCCATTCTCATCTTCATATCGTACAAAATTACAAGCAAAGAAGTAATTTGAATGCAGCTCACGATTTGCAAGCGTAGTGGGGCAATTTCCTAGTCATTTCCCGGTGGCTGCAAGCAATCCGGCGTCTTGTGGTGAACACCCTCGCTTTTGACGCCTGCCCACTTTCCATCAATGTCTTTTGTGTGATGTTCTTAAGACGATAAAAGCGGGAATTTATGGATGTGTTGATGGTGAATAGATTTAGAGACAGTTTGTTTCCGTTTTAGATGCGCTAATTTTTAAATTGTGGCGTTTTAGTGCGAACTCTCTCGACTGATCGCTTTTTATTTTAAACCAAACCTTTTATTCTAAGCATTTTAATATTACAGAAGAAAAAAAATGCACAAATAAAGTAAGTAAATAATAGTATCAGATACATCTATATCACTCCATCTCTCGCTGTAGTCATAACGGCGATCACGTCAAATGACCCGGAACTGAAAGGTTTTGGTAATCAGAAGAAAGCTAATTTATCTTGGAGGCCGAATCGCACGTAATCAAAAGATAATGGAAATGTTTAGATTTAGAAAAAAGGTTATTTTCTATAAATATTTCTAATTTAATGCATCTGTTGTAGACAAGAAAGAAAAATAGTTCAATGGGCCCAACAACGACGGACCATAATTCATATTAGTCACTTAATTTTATATTTTTTACTTTATTTACAATTTCAATTATGAAATCAAAAAGTAAAAAAAATAAAAATTCTATGCCTATTAAAAGTAGTTTTTTTTTAAAGATATCTCTAGAAAATAATATATTTTTTGCGACTAGCTCTGAGCAGAAAAATAACTCCGTACACGAATCACTTAACGCTATAAGATTTACCAATATCACTATAGTACCAAAATTTTTGATCAATATCAAAACCTCATTTAAATTGGTAAAAATATATCACATTAAAAACCGATTGGAGTGAGTGATCAAAATCTATTCAGAAGCGTCCGCAGTAACTCGAAGGAAATATTGTCGCGAAAGTACATTGAGAAGTTTTCTTGTTAAAACTTCTCTATTCCGGAATGAGTATAATAATTCTTGAAATCACTTCCTTACTTATGAACGCAGTCTATATTCCAGTCTTTTGGATAACTATTCAACTCGTTCGCTTTATATTGATTTATTTTATTTCTTGCTTATTGATTTTTTGTAGAATAATTATTTACTTTTTTCATCATGATCAGATATAGTCTGTTGTAGGGTAATAGAGAAGATGTTTTTTTTAAATTTATTATCTTTTGTTATTCCTTGAATAATTTTAAATTAGATACCTTAGCGTATTATTTGTTACCATATTACAAAAATGTTTTGCGTATGTACTGAAATTTTTGAAAAAATAAAAAAAATTAAATCGAATACGGAAAGCTAGTGCGTATATTCTACGGGTTCGGATAGGGGGCCCCCGTTGCTGGCGTCCGTGGGCGTGACCACCTTCACTGAAGGCTAACCCCACACGTGGTCCCCGGGTGGTGCCAAAACAGCAACGGGAGAGCGGCCGTGAGGTTGGGTGCCTGGGAGTAATCGCGCTAGTGCGGTTACTCCCCCCAACCTTGTGGTGTGATGGACGTTGAGTCCATCACCGAAGCCCGCACAGGGGTAGGCGACCAGGCCCCTGTGTCGGAGAATGCCACTGGCGTAGGGTCAGGGTGGGCATCGTGCGCGAGTGTCGTCGCGAGCGATGCCTGCTCGGAAGACCAAAGTGGGAAAGTCCGGCGCAAGCGGAAGACCGCAACGCGCCGGACCTCGAGTAGTGGGCCTTCGTCCGCCTCCTCGGAAGAGGAGATGCCACGAGGACCCACGAAACGAGGTTCCCACTGCACCGGAGGGACAAAGGGAGGGCCGCGGGAGACCCCCGCCTCGCCGACGCGGTCGGCGATAGCCCTTGCCTCGGCCCAAACGGCTGACGGGGAGCTCTTAGAGAGCCCCGTCGCTGTTCTCGAGGCCATAAAGCGACGGGCCACTAATGCCACATATCGGTACAACACTGTGCGCCCGTCCTATGCGCTGGCGTGGCGACGGGTGGCCAAAGAGACTGGCAGGATCATGCCTGCCGTCGCGGCGGCCATCAGTCGCGACGCAACCCTGCAGACCGAGTTGGAGAGGTCGAGGGCGGAGGTGGCTCTCCTCAAGAGGAGGCTGACGACCCTCGAGGCTCAGAGGCCTGAACCTGTCGTGGCGGCGAGCGGTTCGCGGAGGGCGCGGCCCCCGCCACCGCCTGCACAGCCGGACGCCACCAGGGTGACGCGGGCCAAAAAGTCGCAGACCAGCGACGAGTGTCTGCCCCCGCGGCGACTTGCGTCACCACGGGCCAGAGCGCAGCAGGCGGAAACCCGGGAGGAGCTGGTTGCTTGCATCAGGCGGGAGTTGGCGGAGGAGTTCGGAAAGCAAATTGCCGAACTCAAGGGGATTGTGGCGGCACTGAGTGGTGCTGCCCCATCCGCGCCGCCTCCTCCTCCCGATGCTCCTGCCCCCCCGGCTAAACTCCCGGGTCGGGAAACGGCTCCGACCCGGAAAAACAAGAAGAGTGGCGGCGGGACACCGGCTCCGGTACCAGCACCTCAGCCCCGCCCGCTTCCTCCGCCCCCATCCAATATGGATGAGGGATGGACTGAGGTTGTTAAGCGGGGCGCAAAGAGGGCCAGGGTTGTGGCCACTCCAACCCAACCACCACCGAACGAGACAAGGGCAGCGGCCAAGACGACTCCTCAGCTGGGGAGAACGCCGACCGCTGCCCAAACCACGAATGCGACTCCGGCGGTCGCGGTTGCTCCCCAATCGGGTCGAGCACCCGCCGCCGGAAAAAAGAAGAAGAAGAAAAGCCAGAAGGCTAAGAAGAAGCCGCGCGCGCCGCGGCAGGCTGCAGTGGTGGTCACCCTGCTGCCTGCCGGCCAGGCGAAGGGGTTGACATACCCCGACGTCATGGCCAAGGCGCGTGCGGCCGTGGACCTCAGGGAGATCGGGGCGGAGGATGGCCTCCGCATCCGGCATACGGCCAATGGGGCCCGACTGCTGGAGTGTCCCGGCGCTGACAGTGACAGTGTCGCGGACCGTCTGGTGTCGGGTCTGCGGGTCGTATGGCCGGAGGGGGAGGTCAAGGTGCACAGGCCGGTCAAGATGGCTGAGCTGCGTGTAACCGGCCTGGATGACTGCACCACCAGGGAGGAGGTGGTGGCGGCCATCGCCGCCCAGGGCAAGTGCGCCCCGGAAAATGTAACCGTAGGCGAACTTCGCCAAGGTTACACCGGGGCCAGCTCGGTGTGGGTACGGTGCCCGGTCGGGGCCGCCACCTCCCTGGCCACTCCTCCGCCCGGAAGGCCGGCTGGGGACCCTGGCAGGCTGCGCGTGGGCTGGGTTGCAGCCCACGTGCGGCTGCTGGAGTCACGCGCCTGGCGATGCCTCAAGTGCTTCGGTACGGGGCACAGCGTCGCCAGGTGCACCAGCACTGTAGACCGCAGCGGATTGTGCTTCCGCTGCGGTCAAACCGGACACAAAGCGGCCGTGTGCTCGGCCGCGCCGCACTGCGCGTTGTGCGCCGCGGCCGGTCGCAGGGCCGATCACCGGGCGGGGGGCAAGGCTTGCTCCCCGTCTGGTGGTAACACGGAGCGTAACAGGCGCCGCAAGATGAAGCGGCGCCAACAGAAGAAGTCGGCCGGGGGAGTACCGGCCGGCGTTTCAGACCCCGCCGTGGCGCCTAGTGCGCCCGATGGCGGGGGCGATGGAGGAGGGGAGGGAGCGATGGATGTGGTTCAGTAATGGACTACACCCGTCGCTTCCTCCAAGGAAATTTGAACCACTCCGCCAGGGCTCAGGACATGTTGGTTCAGAGCATGGCGGAGTGGTCCATTGACGTAGCGGTGGTCGCGGAGCCGTACTTTGTTCCCCCGGCAGATGAGTGCTGGTTCGGGGACGAGTGCGGCTTGGCGGCCATCCACGTAAGGAGAGCCGCGGCGATCCCGCCCTTGGTAATGGTGGCCAAGGGACCAGGGTTCGTCGCGGCGATGATGGAAGATACCGTCGTGATCGGGGCGTATTTCTCTCCAAATCGACCTATTCTCGAGTTCGAGCAGTTCCTGGACGGGCTCGGAGCGATTACTCAGCGCTCCGCTCCCCGTCCTGTGATACTGGCGGGGGACCTCAATGCGAAGTCAGTCGCTTGGGGTTGCCCCCGCACCGAACCTCGGGGTAGGCGATTGGAGGAGTGGGCGGTCGCGGCCGGACTCTGTGTCTTGAACAGAGGGTCGGTCGCGACTTGCGTGCGGTGGCAGGGCGAGTCCATCGTGGACGTTACGTTCGCGAGCCCTGTCATCGCACAACGCATCCGCGGTTGGGAGGTGCTGGTGGGGGCGGAATCGCTATCGGATCACCGGTATATCCGGTTCGATCTTTCCGCTCCCACGACAACTGCGGTCGCCCGTGGAACTGCGCCCCGGTCATTCCCCAGGTGGGCATTGAAGCTCCTGGACAAGGAGCGCTTGGTGGAAGCCTCCACGGTGGCGGCGTGGACGCCTATGCGTCCACACCCAGTGGACGTGGAGGTCGAGGCGCAATGGCTCCGGGACACGATGCATCGCATTAGCGATGCTTCGATGCCCCGGGTTGGCCCTCGGCCTCCTAACAGGTCGGCGTACTGGTGGTCGCCTGAGATAGCGCAGCTCCGTGCTGTATGCGTCCGGGCGAGGCGCCGGTGCGCCAGACATCGCCGCCGCATCCTCGCGCGCCGCGACGATCCCGTCGCGTTCGCGGAGGAGGAGGCCCGGCTGTATGGCGAGTACGCTGAAGCGAGGGGCGCCATGCAGCTGGCCATCAAGCAGGCCAAGGAGAGGCACATGGAGTCACTCTTGGGGACGCTCGACGATGATCCATGGGGGCGCCCCTATAAAGCGGTGCGCGGCAAGCTGCGCCCGTGGGCGCCTCCCCTGACCGAGCGTCTCCCGCCTCAGCAGCTGCGGGACATCGTTTCGGCGTTGTTCCCGCAGGAGCAGGACGGATTTACTCCGCCTGCTATGGGTGAACCGCCGGATCACACCGGCGGTGAAGCCACTGCTGAGGTGCCTCACATCACGAAGGATGAGCTCCATGAGGCCGTGGTCAAAATGAGTAGAAAAGACACGGCACCCGGCCCGGACGGCATCCACGGCCGGGTCCTAGCCTTGGCCCTCAATGTCCTAGGGGACCGACTCCTGAGGCTGTACAATTCATGCCTGGAGTCGGGACGGTTTCCCTCGCTCTGGAGGACGGGCAGACTGGTCCTCCTACGTAAGGAGGGGCGCCCGGCGGACTCAGCCGCCGGTTACCGTCCCATTGTGCTGCTGGACGAGGTGGGCAAATTGCTGGAACGCGTTCTGGCTGCCCGCATCGTTCAGCACCTGGTCGGGGTTGGACCCGATCTGTCGGCGGAGCAGTACGGCTTCCGGGAGGGTCGTTCGACCGTAGATGCGATTCTGCGCGTCCGGACCCTCTCGGAGGAGGCCGTCTCCCAGGGTGGGGTGGCCTTGGCGGTGTCGCTCGACATCGCCAACGCCTTTAACACCCTGCCCTGGTCCGTGATTGGGGGGGCACTGGAGAGGCATGGAGTGCCCCTCTATCTCCGCCGGCTGATCGGCTCCTACCTGGAGGCCAGGTCGGTCGAATGTACCGGGTACGGTGGGACCTTGCACCGGTTCCAGGTCGTGCGCGGTGTTCCACAGGGGTCCGTTCTTGGACCCCTCCTGTGGAATATCGGGTACGACTGGGTGCTGAGGGGCGCCCTCCCCCCGGGCCTTAGCGTAATTTGTTACGCGGATGACACATTGGTCATGGCCCGGGGGGATGACCACGGAGAGTCTGCCCGTCTTGCCACAGCGGGGGTGGCCCTCGTCGTCGGCAGAATAAGGAGGTTGGGCCTCGACGTGGCGCTACACAAATCCCAGGGCCTGTGGTTTCACAGGGCCAGGGTGGCGCCACCGGTCGACGCCCACATCATGGTTGGAGGCGTCCGAATCGGGGTCGGGGTACAACTTAAGTACCTCGGCCTCGTGCTGGACAGCCGTTGGACCTTCCGGACCCACTTCGAGCAGCTGGTCCCTCGACTTGTGAGGACGGCCGGCCATCTTGGTCGGTTGCTTCCGAACATCGGGGGACCCAGCCACGCGGTGCGCCGCCTCTACGCGGGGGTAGTGCGCTCGATGGCCCTGTACGGTGCGCCCGTTTGGGCCGAGCCTCGTACTCGGGCAACTTTTGCCCGATACTTGCGCCGGCCACAGCGCATCGTAGCTATCAGGGTCATCCGCGGGTACCGCACCGTCGCGTTTGAGGCGGCGTGCGTGCTGGCGGGGACGCCGCCCTGGGAGTTGGAGGCGGAGGCGCTCGCTGACGATTATCGTTGGCGATGCGACCTCCGGGCCCGGGGCGTAGTGCGTCCCCTGCGGGAAGCTGTTCGGGATCGGAAGGCCCAATCTCGGCGGTCCGTAATGGAGTCGTGGGAGCGACGTATCGCTAACCCTACTTGGGGTCTGCGGACCGTCGAGGCGATCCGCCCCGTCCTAAAGGATTGGGTGGGTCGTGGCGAAGGACGCCTCACCTTTTGGGCGGTGCAGATGCTGACCGGGCACGGATGCTTCGGGCGGTATCTGCACCGCATTCAGGTGGAGCCGACGACGAGGTGCCATCACTGTGTAGGTTGTGACCGGGACACACCGGAGCATACGCTCGCTGTCTGCCCTGCATGGGAGCAGCAGCGGTGTGTCCTGGTCCAACAAATAGGACCGGACTTGTCGCTCCCGGGCGTCGTGGCGTCGATGCTCGAGAGCGACGAGTCCTGGAAGGCGATGCTCGACTTCTGCGAGTCCACCATCTCGCAGAAGAGGGTGGCGGGGAGTGCGAGGGAGAGAATTTATTCTTCTCTCCGCCCCGCAACAACCCGCCGCCGTCGAGCAAGGGGCCGGAACCGGGATCTCGCCCGGAATCTGGCCCCTTAAGAGTTTCGGGTCCCCAACGCATGTGAGTGCGAGCGGGGACCCAAGAAGGTGTCGTGTCTCGCTCAGCACGCCCTTGCGTCAGAGCATCCGGAGGATGGCGGACCGCGCTCCCCGACCCACGCTGGTTCTGACCCAGCGGGGTATTCCGTGGGAGGGTGACACGCGGTCCAGCCATCTTGGCGGGCTTCGGATAGCCCGCCGACCGAGAGAGCCGGTGGCCGTATCGCCGGCGGCTGCCGGTTCGGCGTCCGGGGACGGCGTGACGGAAAAGTGTGCCGAGAGCGTTACGCGTCGCGCCGTCCCACAAAACCCCGTGCTGGGTTCTGACCTCAGCCGGGGTTCGGACGCTGAGTGTGAGCGGTTGGAGGTTTTAGTGAGGTTCAACTCCCACATACCCCGCCCGCGGGGCGGTCGGGGATCCGGTGATTTCCTCCAACTTAAAAAAAAAAAAAAAAAAAACGGGTTCGGATAAAATTATCATTTTCGTATCTTGTTCTTAATTACCACTCGGGTCGATAATACGCAATTTATATGAACCATTAAGGAATCGGCACACCGTTAAGATAATATTCACTGGTACCTTGCACTAATTCTACTAACCAAATAAAGGTTGGAGTTTTATGTCCATATCAGTACATGTGAGAAGAAAAAGAGTAGGTAGATTTAGTATAAATACTTTCAAAATAACTATGCAATAATTTACTTAAAAGAAAACTTTAAATACAAGCTGGATATCACGTATCATTAGAGTGCTAGACAAGACAAGTAAAATGAGCCCAAACATGACGGGTTTATCTTGTTTAGCATCCTATCCTTCCGGATCTATCATCAGATCAGCGCCATTTTGTCATATTATTGCATTGTCACGCGATATACATCTGCGTGCAAAATGTCAACTCAATCCCAGGAAACCGGGAGATTTGTCAAATTTAGCTCGCAAGATTCCACCCGAACTTACATAGTTACATACCTACATCAATAGTTACATCCAGTGCAAGTTAATATAAAATTTGTAAAATTAGCAGAAAACGAACAACCACGTTTTATTTTTCATTTCGCTGCTTTCGTTACAAGGAAAGCAGCTTCAAGCTTTGCTTCTAGAAATAACAAAATCACGACAATAGTATCACAAAATTCACAAAAATAATAATAATCTTCTCTTTGATAACACTTTTTCTAAGCACGTAAGTATTCGTAATCGGTTTACGAGTTATATTTTGCAACATTCATGTCATTTTTAACGCGGCAGCCATCGCCATATCCCCTCAGACGCCGTGAAGACAAGCGGAAAATTAGAAAGTAAATACCGAGTCTACACTCTGACTTCATAACGAGAGTTTATCGCGGAAAAAATGAAAATAACCGCTATTGTAGTGTTATGTTCATATTTTTTAAAGACTGTACAATGTTTATGCATTTTTAGTTATGTTGTCAAGGCTTGGAGATAACTATCGTTCTATTTACAGTGAAATCTTAAAACTAAATTAATACAAACGTCTAGTTCTATTACTACAACTTGTTTACCTCAATGGCATTGCAGAAGTACCTTCAGGCCGTAGGTTTGTCTGTCTTGCAATAAAAAACAACATATTCACTTAATACTTTTTCCACTTTTTGACTAAACAAATTATAAAAAGTCGTTCAATGCACTTGGAATATCGACTCTAATTTGAAGTTAGTCAGCGTTTAAACACCAATTTCCACCACCAACAATATTATTGTTATGTGTTAGTTAAAACCTAACAATGCACTGTGGCCAGGTTAAAACGACGTCAAAATATACAAGACTCAAATAACAAAATCAAAGAACTCTGTCCACTTAACGCACTGGCTTAAAAGAACGTAGGAATAAAACGCACAGGCAGATAATTAAGGAATAAGAACAATATAAAGATTCAATTAAGAGGGTAATAATACCGTAGACGGTATCAAGACACACCCCAGCGGCTTAAGAGACAAATTTTCCTGAAAACAAATGCGATTCAAATTCAGACAAATAGTCCCTCCGCGGAAGAAGCCGTTTACCAGGACATTCGTCCATCACTCTTAGGCCGAACATTTTTTTCTTTCCCTTTGTTGGTTCAGGCTTCTGTTGCGAAAAATTGTACACTCATTTACTAACAAGTGATCAATGTTTATCTACCCAGAGTAATACCGTCATATAATTTGTACTTTGTTTTCTTTTTTAATGTTATCTTGACGTACTTTTACAAACTAACGATACAGTAAATGGTAAGTGGTTATCGTTTCTCATGAGCGTTGTCATAAACAACAGTTTATTGAACTTTAAATATTCAATGCTTTTCCAACTTTTATAACTGCTCATAATTATTGTTAGCTACGTGCCTGTAACTTTCCTCTGCAACTTTTTTTTTTTTGGTCAGGAGGAAATCGCCGAACTTTCATCTGTCCCGCAGGTGGGGTATGTCAGGTATGTGTGAGTAAGCCGCACTAAAACCACCTATCGCTCACACTCAGCCTGACCCCGGCTGAGGACAACCCAACAGGTTGTAGGCAGACAAGTCAACGAGCCACCTGATCGTAAGTGGTTACCGTCGCTCATTAATTGAACCTCTGCAATGTCAGGGGACACTGAGGGGTCGCTACCTACGACCTAAATTTTAGGACCCTCCTCAAGCCTCGTTTGAAGAAGGACAAGTCATAGCGCTCTGGGACACTCTGTGTCTGTGTGGGGTGACGCGTTGCACGCTAAAGCATACGTATGGCTCACACTTCTTAGGCAATTCTAGTATGTAGTAAATATTTGCTCAGCAGCCAGCATAGGAAAGTCATTTTAAAATACACAACACAAGAGTTTCTCAAAAATTCCTTTACTAAAGATCATTGTGAATTTCTGTACTGCAAGGCGCATAGCAAAATCAACAACTTCTAACAAAGACTCCTTACATACTTCGTTTAAAGTAAAAATTTAGCACTCGTTAAATTATCACGCTATTTTAAAACCTTATTAAAGTGGGATCAATGGAAATAATAAAAGTCTGCGTGAAGTGGCCACTCTTGGCTATTCTAATTGGAAGGCTCCTTTGAAACTGGAGGATGATGGAGCAGAAAATGATCCGCTCGCCGGCACCGCTTCTCGTTATGACGTCGAACCTGTTGAGGTGTCAAAATCGCGAATTTAACAACGCCTCTTGGCTCTTGTTCACTTTAAATGAATTATACTAATGTTTTGTTTAGTTATTTTTGGAAATATTATTTTATGTAGAAAACGTATGTAGTATTGAAGTATGTCTTAAAACTACGTGATCGCAACAGCAAAACTTATCAAAAGAGTGCAACCGCACTGATTTTTTTTAATATCACCAACTGTAGTGAGTCTCTAAAGAATCAAATAACAGGACATCTAAAGAAAAATGTTACTAATTGTTATATTTTTTTTATAATGTTGTATTTGTATATTTATGAAGCTGCAATATTGTTCATTTTGTGTTATAAAATCCCCAACACCTTCCGCCAACGCACCGCCTTTGCACACTTGCACATAAAACCTTTGTGCTGTTGTTTGTGCTTTGTGTTGTGACCTATTTGCAAAGAATATCTCATGCATTGGCTTACTACGCATTACACAGTTCATGTGTCAAATTCCACCAACATATTTCCATCTTTCATAGGAGCATATAAGGGGTGGGCCATATAAAGTTTGCATTTTGAATCGAACGTTCGAAAGTTCGACTGTCATGTTTGCTGTGTGGCATGTTGCGCCATCCTGTTGAAACCAAATGTCGTCCATGTCATACTCTTCAACTTTTGGAAACAAAAATTCATTGAGCATGGCACGGTAACGCTCGCCATTGACCGTAACGGCGACTCCTTGCTCATTTTCGAAGAAAGCCTTGAGCACGGAGCCGCCGGACCAAAACCCACATCAAACCGTAACTCTTTTTGGGTGCATAGGCTTCTCAATGGACCCCCAGATGCGACAATTTTGCTTATTGACATAGCCTCCGAGGTGAAAATGGGCTTCATCTGAAAAGACGTTTCACATTTCTTACAGTTTGGACTGAAGACTCACCACTTTGGAAGTAACTTTTCAATATTTCCCAATTATGTACAAGCGTATAGCGTCCCATTTCGTAAATGTCAAACCTTTAACTAAATTATGAACACAAATTGAATGACATTTGAGCTGTCATTTTCTCAATAAACAGTAGTTCAAAATGCAAACGTTAGATCGCCCACCCTATAGTTTAATAGGAGGCAAGCGACAACTTCAAAGTATCATCGTATTCTGAAAATCCTTGAGCAGTGGAGCAAATAACCATTAAGTTGGCAAGTTAAAAAAAACGAAGTTAATACTTTCACTCGTTAATTGAAAGAAGGTTTTCTTAAAATATACGTCTATAATAAAAAAAAAACCTAAAACCTATTAACTTGAAACATTCAATTAAAAACACTCTCTCTAAAAATAGTTGAACTAGAAACATGAGATCTATCTAAATATTAGTAGATATTCTGAAAGTTACTTTTGAAATTTTATAGAACTATGAAGTGCTAATACAACAAAGGTTTTATATAAAGAATCTACTAATAATTTAATCCAGAGTTATAAGTTTGTAATCGATCAATAACGTTTCTAATGCAATTTTTACATATTAGGTTATAAAATCGAATCGAAAATCGAGAAGGGTCTTAAAAGTACTTTTCAATTTATATTGTTCCTGACACTTTATGGGATGATAAACAAGATAATATTGCTTATAAATAGTTCAGGAAGGATTTGTATTAGTCTTTTGTAAGTATTGTAAAGTTCAATGTTTAAATTAGCAGTAAACAAGACGGTTAGCAAAGTTAATTGACTCGACGATCTTCAAATATTTATGTCTACTGAGTTTGATAACGTAACATTTTTAAACTCATTATCGGATTTTCACATGAAAAAAACGTATTTTGAAATCAAAATAAATGTTAAACTGAAAATAATAAAATGTATTTTTTTTTTTTGATCAGATGGTCCTTTGGCTCATCTGTCTGGTACCTGTACCAACCCATTACTGCTCACTGTTGGGCTCAGGTCTCCTCAGAAGAGGGATTAGGCATAGTCCACCACGCTTGCCCAGTGAGGATTGCCTCATCTGCCTACAAGGCAATAAAAAAATATTTATCTTGTTAATAATTATATTTGGTAATTAGTAAAAATCTATTGCATTTTGTGATAAACTTCATTAGTGAACGTAAAACATTAATTTATGTAAACCTCACGTGTAAGTATCCTTCAGCATTTGAATACAGAAAAATATCGATAACGATTTAACCTAAATCAATCAAAAGGACAGCAATAAAAGAGAAACATTTTACCGATTCGATTTTTACATTGTCTACTTTCTATTCAGATTATTTCAGATTCCAAGCGGAGACACGTATCATCAGTTTACTGTCGGATGCGTTCGTGACTACAAACCATTTTCCAATTGCCCGCGTTTGGGCCCAAGCAAATAGATCACAGCCAAAGATATTCGACACTTTATATTATAACTTATAGACTGGACATTAAGACACTATTTTTAGTTAATGGCGAAACTAAAAAGTACTTTTCTCGTTCAAATGTTCTACTTCGTTCATTATGTGCAGCGATGAGCTTTAGTCAATTATAATTTTATCAAAATTTCTTTAAAACAGTCAAAAATAAGTGTGTCAAATCGTCACTAGCTGGTTTAACAAAATTTGCTATAAATAAAGTGGTATGGTGAATCGCCTCAATGCCCTTTCTATTACTTTAAATCTCTTTGATCACCAGTGCTTGAGCATCCGGGTTGAAGAACGTATGTGACTTCGCGTACACTTACGAGGAAAATAGTGGCGAATCCCCACAAAGAACAGGTATAAATCTGTCTGACACGTTCTACAAAAGTTTCACTACAAACGTTGAGATAGAAAGCGTTTTGACTGAGATGTTACGGTTTATCGCTTTATTGATTCTCAGTCTTAAAGGTTTTCGAAGGCTTTCAATCAAATGAAGTATTTTCTCGTATTAAATGTATTGATTCTGTAAGTGGGTGAACGAAAACGTTGTGTTGTGGACTTTTTGTCATTATGTTATTATCCATAGAAATACTACAATGGATTTATACTTACCTAACATTGAAAACTTACAGAATTTTAAGTTTGTTGATAAGATAAAATAATTATTTTACAAGAAAGAATGCTCTATCTATCAGCTAGCATTTCAAAAAGGCTAAAATACTACTACAATCAACAATAATTTATTAATTATATATAAATAATGAATTAATATTTTTTATAACCCAATGTTCAGAAACGTCCCTGTTTCTATTTATTCATATAAAGATTGTTTTTTTATTTTTTTAAGAATGGTAGAAACGTGGTAGTTTGACCCAATTATAAAGCAAAATCGCGCCAATAAACTGCAAGGGGTGCTCTAACAAGGACCCTAATAGTTTTAATACGATAAGAAAGCAGTAATTGTCAGATTGTCTCGTCAGAACGCGGAGGAAGAGAGCCTTCGAGGATTATCCTTAAGCAATACGCGTCTGTTTGTACAAGCTGTCGTTATCGGCGCCCGGCACGCGTATTTACACGCTCGTATTATATAATACTGTGACAGAATACAGAAGACAAACGTGTGTATCGTATGCAAACGTTGATTCAGAATTTTATAATCACACATTTCGACAGTTAACCCTTTCAGGACAATAAGATGGCTGAGACTAAATATGCGAATACTACACAATATTTAAGTTATTCTGTAAAGTAAGAGATATCACTAGAAAAAAATTGTAGGATGTACAAATTTAATTTTCCTATTAATTTCATGGGAAACATTTTAACGCAAAGTACCTACGTTAGACATTCATTAAAAAATATCGATTCAATAATAATAATCAATAACGATTTTTGTAGAAGGGAAAAATATTTCCCATGAGCGTGAAAGGGTTAACAGGTAAATCGATGCTTCAAAAAACAGTCTTGCAAGATCTGTCTCATTTTCAGGGTTATCTAGTATCATTTTTAGGGTTAGGTGAAACATCGTGGGATTAATTATAATACACTGTGTTGCACTAATCTGATTTATTGCATGTGACTTTGGTCACAACCTTTCCTGAAGGCTGGAGTCGCACCGTTTGTACTGACTTTTACCTCCCATTCATATGGACCACATGTTCTTCGCTCGTAAATATTTTGCTTTTTTGAATTGAAATCTTGTGGCCTGCACAAAAAGCTCACAATGCAATTTGATATCGTAAGAGTATCTACAAGTGTTATGAACTTGTGATAATGAGAGTGGCTTAGAATTTAATAAAGCAAAATTTGTCGCTTTTTAATAAAGAACTGAGTGCGAACTTAGCTACACTTTTCGATGTTCTCTTCTATAATATTTTAAATTCTTGGATATGTCTAGCTTTAAAAGCTTATTTTAATATCATAATTTGTCGAGCAAGTTTTGTAGTTTGCTTGATTTCTGTATGTATTGATTCTGTGTTGATATTATTTGGACATGACATTGTTCATAATTTTATGGAAATGTTACTGCGGATCATTATTTTATGTGTTACCCACTTTTGATGATCGTGTGGTTAAATTATAGCTGTATGAATATCGAGGTGTTTGATGAGGAAAATTTATGAGTCACTCATAAAATTAGTTGGTCATAAGTCTCAGCTTATAAGTCTTAGAACAAATAAAAGAATTGTTTGATTGGTAATTTTAAATTATTAACAATACATTTTGTTAGATTGGGTCCCATTAACCACGACCAATAATAATGAACAAAGATAAAGTTAATTCCTTTTTACAAGACTGAGATACACACTAGAATATGCAAATTAAAACAAAATCAAACGTCACTGAAGGTAAAAAAACATTACCCACAAAAACACATGAATAAAATTACAATTCAATTAATTACAATACCATCAAACTGATCGGCTGTTGAGATGTAATCAAAAGTTATTGTAGAGTAAAGTGGGGGACGTCGGGACAGACCCAAACATTTTGATAACCACAAATACGTGTTTCCCTTCGCAAGGGCACAGGCCCTCGTAACCGCAAAACAATGACATCAATATTCCAAGTTTCGAAACTTGCTTGTTTGACCTATATCTCGGCGTAAGTATCTTTATGTAGTTTTTTGTTAATGCGTAAACAATATGTCTTTGAGGAAGTACCATGGCTTTCTTAAAGCGAAGTTTAAGAAGATTTCTATGCAGTATGGATAACGGAGTTGCTATGTCTTCTGTACCAACCCATTACTACCCACTGTTGGGCTCAGATCTCCTCAGAAGAGAAAGGCATTAGGCATAGTCTACACTTGCCCAGTGCGGATTAGGGACTTCACAAATGTTCAAAGGATTTTAGAACCCTTTTCCGATATGCAGGTTTCCTCGCTATGGCTTCGTTCAAGTCAATTTCGTCATTTTTCTAATGACGTTCTATTCATTCTATTAATATTAGCGATTCTTGTATTAGGTATATACAAACTTATGTTCTCAACATTGAAAAAAAATACTTAAAAAAATTGCGGAAAATTTATGCGTTCAGAGTAGTCCAGACCACATATTTTAAAAACATGCACTAACAACATCAAACATACTCGATTTTGTTGATTCAATTAAAACTGAAACTAAATTAAATCATAAACAATTAGTAACACTCGTAGTGAAAGTGAAGTACCAGTTGTGATTAACAACCTCGTTATTAGTTTTGATAGTTTAAGGAAATTAAAATAATATTCAATCTATATTTTGAGCATCTACAACATCTTTACTGTAATATTTTAAATCTTATTACTAAAGATATTTCAACACTATTGGGTATATATAGGGTGGGCGATCTAACGTTTGCATTTTGAACTACTGTTTATTCAGAGAGTGACAGCTCAAATGTCATTCAATTTGTGTTCATAATTTAGTTTAGGTTTGACATTTACGAAATGGGAATACACTTGAACAAAATTGGGAAATATTGAAAAGTTACTTCCAAAGTGGTGAGTCTTCAGTCCAAACTGTAAGAAATGCGAAATGTCTTTTCAGATGAAGCCCATTTTCACCTCGGAGGCTATGTCAATAAGCAAAATTGTCGCATCTGGGGTGGCCGGAAAATCCACACGTCACCATTGAGAAGCCAATGCACCCACAAAGAGTTACGGTTTGGTGCAGGTTTTGGTTCGGCGGCATGGCCCACCCCTTAGGTATTACGTTCTTCATTTGACTTTCTAAAGCGTTAATTTTAACTCTCAACTTTCATTATTTAGTCACTGAAAATTCACAATAATAAACTAAACCAAATAAAAGAGCAAATATTCCACTTTAAATAATAAACCAAATTATTCACAACAACATAAACCTCTGAATGAATAGTAAATGGGTACTTTTGAAAATGGTGTATATTATGGATCAACTCCTGAACATACGCTGATTAATTGATTAAAGGACCGCAGCGTTCGTTGCAATACATACGCCAGGTGTTTAATGGCTTTCATTGTTCAGCCAAAATATCCCATATTTCATTATAAGTAAACCGTTTTTAAAATCGGAATAATCTCACGAACTACTGAATTGCTTAAAAGAAACCGATTTCGATATATATTTTTCTAAATCTCTAAATTGGCAACCAATGTGTGAGAGTTATTACTTAAGTCCAATTATTTCCTAGTCTCAGTGCTCGAAGTTAAAAACAATATTGTTGAACCATTCCGGGTTATCGCAAAATTAGAACAAACACAACTAAAATTAGAACGGACACAAAGATTAAACGAATTTAACTAGTGTAGGTAAAGTATATTATTCCGTGAAAATTGCTCAACTTAATTATGTGAAAAAAGAAGATGACAATAATGTGGCATCTATTATATATATATATATATTTATATTATTATTTATATTTATATTATTCCATCCATACATCTATTATTTATATTTATATTATTCCAAATAAAAGAAAGCAAAAAAAGAATAAGAAGTAGTACCTACCTAAAGTTGAACTAAATCCAACCGTAAAGCTTTAACTCCCTTGGATCCCTGTAGCTCCAATAATTCGTCTAATAAACGCTAGTGAGCTTCAATCTTCCAACTACCCGTGATATACAAAGTCGAAGTAAACCGAATCAATTAGCCGGTAACCGACTGCGCCCCTGCACTAATTGATTTACTTTGCAACGAGATACCAGACTCAAATTAAAACCCCATCCTTAAATTGACATTAACCAGGGATTGGGAAGTTGATGACGTAAACTTTGTAGACACAATACTGAGTTAATTACTTGTTTCTAGGTAAATGTAGTTTACTAACTCTAAACCAGTTAAAATGTGATAGTTACGAAATCAATTATTAAGTAGGTACTGTACTCGTACGTAGGTACTCTGAATGTAACAAATTACGCATTCGGAAATGCGAATGTTTTTACGAAAATTGCATGGATTTTGAATGTATATTGAAGTCATTATAAAAGCTTGTAATTTTAAATGAGGCCTCAATCGAAAAAAAATGTTACAATTAATTTTTGACTTTTATTATAGTAAGAACATGTTCGTGGTGGCTGAGGTAATAGACGATTGGCTTTCCGTGATGCAGTGAGTTCGAAATCTAAACCGAATGTAAATTCTAATTACCTATCTTTTATTTAACAATCCTTTTTTCCACTTCGCGGTTTTTAAAATTATTGTTAACAACCGCGAAGAATCAGTACTACCAAATTATCCGTTAATATGTGACGAAAACACATCCAAAATTACAAAAACTGAAAAAGAATGTTGAGTATGGTTGAGCGATTTTACAAGTTATCGGATATTTGCCTTTCGACCCACACTTGTTTGACGACATAAAGTTCACGAACAAAAAATAAAGGATTTTTCCCAATATTTCTGGAGTGGAGCTAGCTTTGATTTGCAGTGGCTCCCTTTCAAAGTCGGCGTGAAATCAAAATAGCCACATCCATTGCAGCCAATAGTAGGAAAATGTTTGTGTTGCTATTTTAAAATACTATATATTTTGTTTTGTTTTATTTACATTTCGATATAGTAGTAGAAAAATTGACTTCTCTAAGTGTATTCCGATTTAAAACTATTAAGTTTAATCAACGTTATTTCTGTAGGAAAATGTGTGTAGTAAATATTTTATTCTTAAAATTACAGGATATTGTGTATAGACGTAATGCAAACATACGAGATAGAAAAAAACATTTTCTTTTATCAGCCGAGACGGAAACATACTTAGTAGCAGAGAGTTGTTCATACATAGCAGTGAGTTCTCGGACCAAAGAAAAGAAGATACCTTTCATGATCATCTCCATGGTTTTTAACAATTTCAATGAATTCATCTGCCTTTGAACAATAGTAATAAATTAGTTATAGTAATCCGATTGCGATGTGCTCAAACTATCGTATAAGAACTCTTAAACGTGTCGTTACACAACGCAGTCTAGTAACATTTGATATAATATTTGAACCACAACTCTTGTTAGATGTAGCAGGGGCCAGTGCCTTTACGACGAGCATACAGCGGAAATGAGAAATAAATAAAATTGTGACGAGATGGGGTCTCTAGTCTTTTCCGAGTTACATATGCTGGAAAATGTGTGTAATGTTAGACTTTTATCATGTGTATTTTTTTCATCTTGATTTTATTTTTCATTTTTCATATATGATTCTTATTTTACAGAAATGAACGTGGTTTCCGTTGCTCATGGACATCTACAAGGGACACAGCCGCGCCGCTACCAATGGCCTACCTAATACATATTAAGTATCTCAGAAACTTCTAGGAAGGACTAAAAAGGACAGCTAGCCTATTATTCTTTTGAGTAATATTCTTACTACAAAATAATTCCTTTTTACGGTTCTTTAAATCTTATTTGGTAAACATGAAGTTATTGTTGTGATCGCTCGTTCAAACTCAAAATAAGTACGAAATAAAGTGGAGCTTTAACAAAATTACAAAGTTTTTGTATTTTTCCCCAACACGTGTAGGTCGCGTGTTATCTCGAAGGATCTTATTGTTATCATGAAACTCTCCACGGAAAAAAAGCTGCTTAAATCGAAACTTAATAAGTTTTTATAAAAGCATGAATTTTATCTACGTTTAAACAAGTAGGTAAATAAAGGCTAATAAAAAAAATTTATGCGTTTCAGTTTGGAGGGTAACAAAAATATTTAAAGCACTACTTTTGTTTGATACTTAATTTGCTAATAATAACGAATGTAAAACGTTTAAGGAAACACATGAAAACAATAATTTAGGAAAAACCTAATAGTAAATTTCCATTCGTCTGAACATTTACCATCCACCATTAAAAAAGTTTAAGCTCAATTCCAAATAAAATGAACGACAAAAACATGTTATTTTTAACATAAAATACGATGTCCGAACCCGTTAGTGGACGCCGATCATAAAATCAAGTGTAAAACTGGCGATACGAGCCCATAAATCGGGCATCGGCTATCATGCGGTTCAAAAACGACTGTAATTGCCACTGCCATAATTTAATTCTGCAACGTTGTGTTTGAGCTGATGCCAGCGGGCTCAAATTCAATAAAAACTCAAGCCAACGCCGCTCCGGATCATGGACGTCAATTTATCGATACTGGTTATGCTTGTCACAATACTTTGCTATACAATCCATTATTATAATCATTTTCAGTTGGCATTTTGAGGTGAAAACGGAATCTAATTAAGTGTTACTTGCGTGTGTGTGTTTACATATTGTATCTTTTTGTAGGTTGTATTTTAACTAAAAATTAAGAAAAAAAATATAACACGATAACACTTAAAAACCTATCTCGTACTAAAAATCCTTAGTAATTATTTTTGGAATTTTCAGAATAAGTATGCGAATAACTACATTGTCACTAATGTTAAATAAGACTCTACACTATTGAAAGACGAAATGAATGGAAAAAGTGGTGCGAATTAAATATCTTTAAAAATTGTTCTAATCTGTCACTGTACTGTACTGTAACAACCCATTACCCATGTTTTTTAATTGTATATTGTGTACTGTGATCCTAAGATGATTGATAAATAAATAAATAAATAATAATAATAATAATTACTGCCCACTGCTGAGCTTAGGTCTCCTCCGAAGAGGGGTTAGGCACAGTCCACCACGCTTGCTTAATGCGGATTGGGGACTTCACATATCTTCAAAGAATTTTTAGAATCCTTTTCCGATATGCAGGTTTCCTCACGATGTTTTCTTTCACCGTTTTTAGCCAGTGGTGTTGTAAAAAATTGCACATAAATTTTTTTCATATTACTAATCTGTTACACTTAGTACAAAGACAAAATCCTATAATTCATCCACAAGTTAAATAAGGTAATAAAACCTACGTTATTTTTAATCATAATTTAGACTTAAGTTAAATAAACAGAGAGAAAAGCTCTAAATATAAACAAAATTAGTAAAAGAACTAGGATTACATAGAATGGTAAAAAGAGTTCCACATTATTTCGCTTAAACAGATGATTCGATCAATTTTTAATTTTGTTGCGTTTGTTAATCCTTCTTTTCAAATTTAATGGTAATAAAAGGTTTTGTTTTTTTTTTATTTCTGGGACAAAACATAATCATAAAATTATGAAATATAATACGGTAAATAGTGAAAGAAAAGTTAATCTAGCAGGAATTCTTCTCACATGCAAACAGTGAAGTACGATTCAAAGACGCGGTATTTCGTTGAATGCATCGTATAAATTACATTCCGTCGCGCTGTTTCGCGAACAAAACGAGCCATTGTAGTCCAAATAAAACGTACTGCTTACTACTGTCTACTTTAGAATAGAACTTTTTGATTACCTTACCTGAATAAACAGATTTTAGAAGATACATTTTTAAAGTAAAATTGTACCTATTGTGAAATAAGCAGTTTTACTTGCGATTTCTTAATAGGAGAATATTGTTATGCCGGATTCACACCGCTCCGTGGGTGGGATATGTGGGACTTAAACCGCGCTAAAACCAATCATTCACCCATAGCGTTCGAACTCAGGCTGAGGCCAGAATCCAGCACGAAGTTAAGCAGGTCGGCTCTGACGCGTTACGCTACGGAATTCTTTATTGTTGCACCGCTCCCCAATTATGAATATAATAATGAATAAAATTGCAATACTAATATCATTATTTATCTATTGTTCACACCGACATGTATTTGTCTATAATAAATAGCATAGACAAAAGAGATACAGTTCCACAATGTGCCACCTTTTCTCAGAAATTTCCTGTATCGTTAATCAAATCAAGTGTTAAATGATCCGGGGAACTACGGTAGGAGGCTAAGAAAATTCGACAGTAAGATATTTCCCCCCTTTACGGACTTACTGATGATCTTCCTGTGCAATATTTTTTGTTTAAGAATCAATGGAGTTCCTAACAGGAGCAATTTGTCAGAAGTCTATTTCGTCTGTTTGGGTTCCGTCTGTTTATCTCTGGTAAGCTTGGAATGTATCTTTTTGACGTGTATTTGAAAGTTATCTTAAGGTTATTTGTGTGGTTAAGTGTAGCTTCTTGAAATGGGAGAACAATAAAGTTTGATTTAATAAAATACTACTACATACTTATAAATTAATTTAGGTCTTTAGTAGAAAAAAATTGAGAACATCTATGGGTTCGTGTGAACATAAAGCATATTGTAAAGTCAGATTTCCAAGATTCATGGTGATCTTAGATTAGGGTTTTTAATACTTTTACATATTACGCACCAGTAACATGACGTTAAGTTGCATTTTTATCACACTTACCTAATCGATGGGATAACATTCACCTAGTGTTTTCAGGTTTTTTATAACTAATTTCTTTAAACACCCGTAATCCGTATATTTAAAGGCAGCACCATAAACTATAATTTACTTTAATATAGCTTTCCTGAACAGCAAAACTCATTTCAGTATGCCTTACAGCAGCAATACTCAGGATAATAAAAATAAAAAGAGATTATGCATAATAACCCAAGAACCATAACGTTAATTTACCTCGCAGAATGTACTAAATAAGCAGCATTACCTCGTTTACCAAGAAGCGAGTGCCTTAAGCTCCGTGGCACTATTCAGGAATAGTTGAGCATCCCGAGGCGAATTCCCCACACCGGCAACGCGACCGCACCTCAGTTGACAATGTTAGTCTTGTGTCGATATGCAGACTATGCGAATTATCCTTAACCTCCTCACGAGTTATAAATTTATAGACACGGCTGAAATTCCGAACGTACAAAGCGAACTATTTGTTTTATGTTGAACCGAGTTATGTTGTGTCATAATGTTTGAATTAATTATTTAACTGAGGATTTTAGGTACAAAATATGGGAAATTAATCGATAATGCTTTGATTTTTTTTAATGAAGTTGAAGAACAATTCTATAAGTACATAGAATTGCAATGCTAGGGCAGAAGCGCAAGAGAACTTTCTACATGGTGAGTCATAGGTTTTTATACCAATGGCAATTAAATGGTTAAGTTAGTTTTTCATGTAACAATTATTGTACTGTTGCTCGTTAATCCAAACAAATTTGATTTTGGGTTGTATTAATAGACTATGGATATAATGAAAAAAACTTGTTATCAGCATTTTGCCTCACATTTTACATGATTCCTTACAAGTATTTTTATAATAGTATCTTGATTAGTATGTAAACAGCAGTATGTGGGGAGCATAAACAACACCTAAATCTAGAAATAGTAGATTAGAAAACTTAACTTAAGCCCACGAATGATCATCTTTAACAACAATTTCGATTAAATATGAATACGATAAGTTACAAAAGCGTTTCCTGTGTTTTTTGTGACACTATAAATATTCTTGCTCCAGCTTAATAAACGTATACAAACTTTTATTGAATTCGCTCGATATATTTTGGCATTGGCGCAGATACTACGGTTGTAATGAAAAGGCAGTCCCACAGGTTTTAAAATGTCCAATGGCAGGGAGCCAACGTTTGTGTACCGTCAACTTCCTCATAATAACACAAAATTATATGGTTTAAGTTTTTGTTGCATTTCACGCTTTGCTTCAATCACAATATTTTGGCCATAAATATTTAATTTTTAATAAGACAATATAAAACACTTTTTTTTATTACTCATCATGTAATTGTAAAAAATATTCAAAGTAATATTAATGCACTTAAACATTCAGTAAATAGGTAAGTTAAAGTGTAAACTGTAGAGTCCTTTTTATAATTGTTTCTATGAGTAAACAAGCATACAGATAACCTATAAAAAAACATTGCTCGTTTAAATTCAATAAAAAATCTACTAATCTGCCTACATGGTAAAAAAAATTTAAGTAGGTACGCGCTATGCAATCGATCATTCATTACAAAATTTCCATAACGCAAACAATCTTGTGTAGCTTGTCCCGCTCAATTTTTCACATCCTCGCGTCTCGAATGACACAAAGACCAAGTCCTAATTTTATCCATTATAGCAAAACAAACAAGTTGGCAAACCGTGCCGAGCAGACTCCACAGACCCATTTATTAGCCGTCATAAATTGCCTGTGTGGGTTTACTCGGTTTCAATTAACGTAGCATATTATTCGGGTTATGCTGACATTGCCTTACGAAGTGATTAAATTGTAATCAAGAACGTTATGAACTCTGATTCGGTTTTTGATATGGATCTGTGACGGAGTGCGTCTGACTGAGGAAGCTTAAAGGGATCACAGACGCTCCACAATTACACCACCTTTCGCCCAACCGGATCTTTTTGCTTGGCTTTAAGAATAATATGAATATTTCGCCATAAAAATAAATTAAGATAAGACAATTACATGTTCTCCTAGTAGAGTCGGCTACCTCAATGCTCGTCGTGATTAGCTCACGTTTAAGATTTTGTGTTTACTGATTAGACGCATTTAGTGCGACTAATTTTCATGCACTGCTTGGTATTTGTTACTAACTAAATATATTCAGTAGAATTGATAGGTAAAGCTTGAACCATCGATAAATTCTTGTGTACTCACATGTACCTTTAGGAGAGACTTCACAAAATATACAACACTTCATAATTTACGTTCCATGCAGAATTTACAATAAATCTAATAGGTATATAAAATTCTCGTGACAGTTTTCGTTGCCATACTCCTCCGAAACGGCTTGACCGATTTTGATGAAATTTTTTGTGCTTATCCGGTATCTATGAGAATCGACCAACATCTATTTTTCATCCCCCTAAATGTTAGGGGTAGTCCACCTCTAAATTTTTTTTTTTACGAAGTTGTGCAAGTACATGGTCTGGATGAGTCTTAATAAATTAAACACCACAAAAAAATATTGCACAAAATTAACAATACGAGAGATTGTTATTTATTAGCCAGTTTGGTACACACAATAGCACACAACACAACACAACATATAATTTCGTATTTTTACACAAACTTTTCTAACAAAATCCGTCGATTTACAAATTGGCAAACTCGTACTTGATTTCCAGAACCGTTCAACAAGAATGTCAGGAAAATAAATCGAATTCACAGAAAAACTAAGCAATAAACAATATTCGCATGACCGAGCTTCGACTGAAACTTTACATTATTAGTTTCGAGTTACGAATTCAATTTCTAGAATTTTCTCTCTCGTGTCTGAAACACTGGTTTATGAAACTCAGTCTATACAGTTCATAAAAAGCGAAACTTCTCTTCTGAATAGGATTTTTTTTAAATAATTTATTTGCTATGCCGTATTGTTTTTCTTTCATATTTGTAGTTAAAAACTGTAATTTACTAAATAGTTTCTCTAACGAATTATAAGACTATATATCTGCTTGGAGCAAAACTGTATTGTTACATCATGAATCATCATCACCATCGGCCCATACACCAGGGATGAATAAAAATTTATACCTAAGCTTCTCAAGAGATTTAAAATCTTCGTCAAAACCCAGTAAAGAAAACATTTGTGATTTCACAATATTCATATTTAAAAAATGTTTTCAGTTTACTACCAAATATTAAATGTTCCACAGAGCTTAGACACAAGCATCGGCTACGAGCAAAAGCATAAAAATAGTCTCACGTCGAAGAATAGCGTAACAATCGCCATGAATATTCAGAGAACCATAACTATTTGGGCGTAAAGGCCCACAATGGGAGAAAAAGCAGCCCATCCGTGCAGTAACGAGTAATCAATGAATACAAAACCGAACTTCGGATGAACTGAGTAACAATTAATAGTGCAGTTCTATGCAAATTTTTGCATCGTTTTGCGATTTTCGTTGTTGTAAATATTTTAAGGTTTTTAACAGTTTTTGCTAACATATAAAAATTATTAAATAAAACAATTTTAATTCAAATATTTTAATTACTGGTGACTAGATTATGTCTATGACGCTTTCGTTTAGTTAGACTTTATAATAACTTATAATTTTAGTATAAATTTTGCAAACACGTAGGTATGACGTAATGCAAAATTAAAACAATTTATTTATAATTTTGCTTTAAATACTTAACAATGCCATAATCTATAAATTAGTAATTAATTAAACTACTTGAACTATCATGATATCATGTAGCAGAAGAGTGCTGTCTGATACAAGTAGGTAAAACGAGCCCAAACACGACGGCTCTATCTTGTTTAGTACAAGATTTCCTATGACCACCTTCCGAATCCATTATCATATCAGCGCCATTTTATCAAATTATTGCATTATCACGCGATATACTACCTACATCTGTGTGTAAAATGTCAGCTCAATCGGAAACCGGGAAGTACATAGTTGCATCTAGTTCAAGTTAATATAAAGCTTGTAAAAATGACTAATTCTATGTTCAAGTGTTTATTTAATAATACTGTAAACTTTTAACTACCGTCCAGCTTCTTCCAAACGATTCGTTGTAAGTTTAAAGAGGATAATCATAAACAATAAAAATTTAAACTCGATATCATCTTCTAAACTTGGAAAAAATATTCGGATTAAACTCTCATACTTTCTCATAAAAACTTTTATTTTGGAAGTAATTAATTTGAAAGAATGCTAATTTTTCTTTTAATCGCTTCTTTAGCGCAACTTTTATCTACTTTGTTTGAATTACTTTCGGCTGAGCAGTTCGCGGTAAGTTTCGGAGCCATTTTATTCTAAGTTATAACTCTTTTTTTACAACCGAGCCATTGTTAGTATTAAAATTGAGTTTCTTATAATTTATAGAGGTTTAATTTTAAATACTTCATAAATTTTCAATTTTTTGGTTCATTCATTTTGAGGTTTAAGAGGGAGTCTTAAGTAAC
This sequence comes from Trilocha varians, assembly GCA_030269945.2. Lineage (NCBI taxonomy): Eukaryota > Metazoa > Arthropoda > Insecta > Lepidoptera > Bombycidae > Trilocha > Trilocha varians. Next base: position 6,891,061 of record AP028259.1, read on the forward strand.
TTTGTACATATTGTTGATTTTGCAGATAAATAAATAAAAAACAGTACCACATAACTTTGCAGTGGTATTATTTTCAGTTGTTCCGATTTTCTTTATCTAGCTTGTTCATTCATTTTGAAAATAGTTGCAGTAATTGATTAAGAAACCTTTTGTTCTGTGCCAAATTCCTAGAACGGAGCTAATCGTACTCGACTAAGCTTTATTCAAGTCCAATAGACATGCTTGATGCCGCTACGCTTAAAGCAAGTCAAAATAGTGAATCAGGTTTAAGCGTCGCTATGTGCGAATAAAAAGCTATTGTGAGTTCGTAAGAGTGTTAGCAAATTAACTGTTACTTATGATGCGTGTCCAAATTGGCTTGTCCAACACACATATAAAACAAATGACGATGACGGCCGACGAATATGAAAGTTGACGAGCCAGTGTGGAAACGCAACATTTGGTAGGTAATTAGGTATTATCGAAGTTGGAATACAATACAATCAAAATATAATGTTGTGCACCTTTGATTACCTTAACCTTTACCTATTATAAAGCCACAATTTATCCATTACATCATTTAATATCCCTAAATTTAATATGTCCATTTTTTTTAAGTAGGTATAATTTCGTTAAAAAAAACATTAATCCATAGCATTGAAAAAAAACACGACATAAATAGCCTCCGTTTAAACGTAAATCAAAAACAGAATTTATAATGTATTCGAAAGTACTCTCAACAGGATAAAACATCATTCACATTGGATTTGCACAGCTTTGGTCCGGGTAAAGACTTCCAGTAACTAGGCTACATTCGTTACATTCGCGAATAAAAAAACACGGCAATTTTCAAACCGTTTCTGTTCGATACCATGAAATTACAATCCTGTTTCTGTCTAGGGACTAGGTTGATCGTACGTAAATAAAGAAGTGAACTGGATTGATCTTAATTTATATTGAGCTTCTAAAAACGTTTTAAGGCGAATAGGTTTGTTTTTGCACGAATACGAATTGAGTGTCTATCCACTTTGAGTGGCAGGTTTGTTCTAGATTATCTTATTTCCTCTGAAATAGTCTAAGGTTTTATGAGTCCAATAATAACTTCTTTATGAGTTTAATTAATAACCAGATCTTTATATACCAAAGTAATATAAATATTTAACTCGATTTAGATCGAAGGCTAGGTACTTCATTGTTTTATAATATTTAATATACAATAATAGGTACCTAATTATGGAGTCCTCGATGTTTGGGGTTTAGGATTTCTATTAAATATTTACTAAAAATATTAAATTATACAAAGCTAAATTACAATATGTAACAAAAACCCTGTTGTTCCTTCTACCCACGTATTAAGATTCGGAACAAATACATAATAAAGCTAGTCTTTTATATACGTGTATACGCCCCTAAAAGGAACAACAGGGTTTTTGTTACATACTGTATATTAAGCTACTACTTCAATTAAATTTAAAAAAATAAATGTTTTCTAGTAAAATATTTTTATAATAAAGCAAGAAATAAATTAAATAATCTCTTTAATCCAACAAAAGCCCAAGAACACCGAAGTACGTAATTTCATATATCATTGTCGCGAGATCGGTGGTAAAGCATCCATGAAATTATACTGTACTCGACCTCAAAGCCAGCTCAAATAATAAACGAGAGATAGAAATTAAATCGTATGGAAACTTCTACACGAAGGTGGAGATAAGGTTAGCTAGTAAAATATAGCTCTTGATTGTAGATTAAACACTAATACAGAAGGGTAGGTATTTAAGACAATCACGAGGATTTACTAACGCTGCTTTTTGTTCTAACAAATGCACTGGATGTAAGGTATTCATTTGGAACTAATAAAGTCCATTTCAGATTGAACACCAAGTATTACCGTAAGCTTGAAAAATTGGCTTCGTTTCTTTGATTACCCGTTTGTGTGTGTTGGACTAAACAATTGAAATTAGTAAACATATTGTTTTGACTGTAAATAGTAGTACTTGTCTAGACTATTTTGACTAGTTTATAGTTAACATTGCTTGATTAAAATCGATTCTCGTGCATTCAGGAACATAAATTTGAGCTAAGTCTAGAAATTCGGGAGCACGTTTGTGAATGTTAGTTGAACTTTTAATGGACTGTATTCAGTTACTTTAATGCAAAACTGCCTCGTTTCCTGCACTGTATGCGGAATTTTGATAATATCGTATATGGCTTTCGCTTCCACTCGAGAATTTATGTGAGCATTTCAAATATTAATAATGCATAAAGTCGAGCTTAAGTTGTTTGAATGTACGTGATTACTGTTCGCAATGTTTATGCTGTTTCGTATTTATTAAAATCGCGTTCAGAGAAAATTGTGAATGGGTGTTTTAGATCCGTTTATGTTAAATTATGTTGTAACGCGCTTTCTTTGCTACTATGATACTTTATACTATTACTAATTTTATTATAATTGTCCAAAAAGTTAATAGTCAAAAAGCAGACAGTTTTTTATGACAGGAAGAACTCGCCGGACTTCCACCCGCCCCACGAGTGGGGTATGTGGGAGTCGAACCACACCAAAACCTCCTGCCGCTCAAGCTGCCCGTCCGAGGACAGAACCCGGCACGAGACTGGGCGAGGTGACGGGAAGCGTTCGCGATCAACGCTCACGTCTCGCCCCGTCACCCCCGGACGCCGAACCGGCAGTCGTAGGCGAAGCGACCACCGGCTCTCTCGGTCGGCGGGCCAACCGAAGCCCGCCAAGATGGGGCCGCGTGATGGAATGCCTCCCTCGAAATACCCGACTGGGTCGGAACCAGCCTGGGTCGGGGAGCGCGGCTTACAATCCCCCGGTAACTCTTTCAGAAGGGTGCGCGCTGAGCTCTGACGTGACACCCTCCCGAGTCCGACGACAGGACCCGTACTCTTAGGGGGCCAGATCCCGAGGCCGGTCCCCCGCTCGACGGCGGCGGTGACGGAGTCTATCGCGGAGAGAAGAGCTCTCTCTCTCGCACCCCGCCGCCTCCTTCTCCGTGATGGTGGACTCGCAGAAGTCGAGCATCGCCTTCCAGGACTCGCCGAGCATCGATGCCACGACGCCCGGCAACGACAAGTCCGGTCCTACCTAAAGCAGACAGTAGCTGTAATATTATGAAAAACTTTCAACATTGTTTGCTATTAAGTTAATTTGGTATTTCTTTTCTCTTGTGTGAAATTAGTTCAATTAGGTAGGTAATATATATTCATTTTTCAATCCGAACTATTCATTTCAAAAAAATTTAACCTCATTTTAGTCTGCACTTTTTAAACTTTGTTTTATATCTGATACAGCAAAACTTCTAAAGAATTCCAAATTTGAATTTAAAATATTTATAGAACATCAGACTGGGAAAGAACAACTCAGGTTCTTAATAAGTTAAGGTGAAAGCCGACAACAGCGACTTACAAATCTGTCGCTTCCGAGAGACGCCTGTTTTCAATACACCTCCAAATTGCTCCATTAAAACTTCCTTAACTGCCTTCAAACCGAATCGTTAACGCTCTACGAAGTACTAAATGTCGGACAATGACAGAATAATCGTGGGACATCACTTTGCATTGTGTAAAATATTAAATGAAAACAAAATTGTAAAAGTAGAAAAGGTCCGTTTTTAATGGAGGTGAAGATCACGCCTTCAGCTTCGCTGTCGCTAAGTAATGTCCCCATTTATAAAATAAAACATTTTTTTAAGTTTACTTTGACTTAAATACACACCTGAAAACAAAAAGTATTAAATATTGAAGTGTTAACGTAAAAAAATCTGATTTACAGTGCTGCATTTCATTACCATCTGTTTTAAAAAAGACTTTAAAATTCTTAAAAAAAGCAGAAGTAGGTATAATTTTTGTTTTTACAGTAGGTAATCTTCGTAGTTACAAATAGATCTCTTCCGTTTCGCGTAATCAAAATGTACCAAGAAAGCTAAATTCTAAAACAAACTTTAAGTTTAAAATATCCGAATGTTTTTGTATTTATTTACGTTCACACTTGCAAGTTGCTTGGCACGTGACTTCATATTTTCAGCAAAGATTTTAAACCTGTGTAATCATCCGTAGCTACCGACTGGAGGCGGTAAACTTTAACTACTATTTGGCACACTTTCAAACTTGCACCGTGTCTGCCACAAGCCGTGTCTATTTTCCCTTTTTGCAGTTCGATTAAAACATGCGCTCGTTTTTTTATTCTATTCAGGCACGTTGTTTGAACAAATTTTACAGGAAATTTGGCAGTTAGTAAATTATTTTTTATTGCAAAACAAAAAGTTCGATGTAATTGGTAACGAGGCTTGAGGAGGGTCCTTAAGGTTAGGTCGTAGGTAATGACCCCTCAATGTCCCCTGACATTGCAGAGGTTCATGAGTGACGGTAACCACTTACGATCAGGTGGCCCGTTGGCACGTCGTCACGTGACATGGCAATAAAAAAAAAACGTAACAAAAAAATGTAGGTTCAGTTTTGTTTTAATTTTAATTTCTTCCGTGATTCTAATTTCTAACAAAGACTATTTAAGCAGCACAAATATTTGCAAGAAAAGTTTTCTCTCGCATAAAAGACCGGGAATTAATGTTTGTATGGATCGTACTTATCCCGTCTTCTATACAGCATACGTGCTGTTTGGTGTTTTGAATGCGAAGCCAAATTGACTCCATTAAAAGTTTCGAAAGCGCTCGTAGCTTAGATAATTTACTGTGAGAGTTATGCCGTCTATAAAAGCATAGGTGGGCTTTCAAAACTAATGAATTTATGTGTTTATCTTTTAGGATTAAATATTAGGTAGGTACGTGCTATTTAAATTTTCGTCAGTCTTATTTGAATAGGCAGTTTTGCCTTTCGGTTTTGGCTTCTGCTGAAAAATCAGTTTCAGTCGGACAGTAAAAAACAACAAAGTAATTAACGCAATTAACAAAATCAATACAAATTACGGATTTATCTTCAATAAGAGAATAGGAATTTTATAACAAGGTACTAAAACTCTCTTGTTAAATGAATACATAGTTGATAATATTAATTAACGTCAGAACAATACCCAAGTCACGAACTAACTAGGTAGAGTAATATTGTTGTTAATTCAATGTTATTATGTAGAAACTTCGACGTTGAATATAGGTCCACCGCTCGACATGGGCTCCCATAATTGATAAGAGAGCACCGGGACAGGAGTCAGGACACGGTAATTAGGGAGAAGGGAAGCTATTACAAATTTAATAGAACACTGTTCACCTTTGTGCAAAACATGAGCTTAAATAATTGATATTATTATAATATTTTCAGTATTATAATAATATTATTATTTTTATTGAAACTTCGATTTACATATTTAAATTGCGTAGTTACAAGTAAGGTTCAATAATTTGAAATAGATAATTAAATTCAAAGTTTTAAAATTAGGAAATTACTCGCACGAAAATAGTTATTTTTAGCCTTCAAATAGATGTATCATGTTGAGTAGCCAGTTGTGCCTAATTTACGTATCGAAATAAATATAACAATATATTATAATGTGGAGATCTAATGGTTAATTGTATATTACACTGTAAATTTTTGGCAGAATAAATATTTTTAATCTTTTTTTTTAATCTTTAATTATAATGAAGTGTATCTATATCCTCAACGTATCTCAATTTTTTTTCTTTCTATTAAAACAACAATCAATTTTATAGCAATATAGGTATCTCTAAAGCGAAAATATACTTGATTCTAATACCGAAGCAGTTAGTGCGCTTAAGTCACGCGCATTATAGAAGTTTAGAGCTGTAGGTACCTGTCCGCCATCACCCAATTTTGCTCTTTTTATGTAAGAAACAAAAACTTTAGGCCAATTTATGGGTTTTATGAAACGAAATTGTATTTTCGATTAAAAGTTTCGTCAATGAGGTATAAATTCATAGACGTGCATGGACGCCAGGGAATTGAGTTCTACTCGAGCAATATTTTGAACAGTAATCCATTACTTAATTTAAAATTCTTCACACACAAAAATATTGCGGTCTTAGAAAACATTTCGTTATGAATATAAAAATATCAAAAGTCAGTCGTCTTTAATGATACCCTGTATCTGCACCAACCCATTACTGCGTACTGTTGCGCTTAGGCAAAATTATTTTCATCCCAATACATTGGTTAAAATAATATCTCATTCTTAAATCCGTTGGCTCGTCTGCCTACATGGCAATAAAAAATTAAAAAAACTTGTTATACTTTTACTTTTATTCTTTTACATTCAACTTTGTGTAAAACGTAAATCCATCTTTTATAACAAAAAACTGTCGAATTTTACTTTTATCTAATATATAAAATTCTCGTGTCACGGTGTTCGAACTTGAACTCCTCCGAAACGGCTTGACCGATTTTGTTGAAATTTTTTGTGCTTATCCGGTATCTATGAGAATCGGCCAACATCTATTTTTCATCCCCCTAAATGTTAGGGGTAGTCCACCCCTAATTTTTTTTTTATTTTTTCGACGCAGACGAAGTTGCGTGGGGCAGCTAGTATAATATAAAAGTAAGTCAGTAAAGTAATTTACTAAATCAATCGGTCCTAATGTGAATCCTCAATATCTGAAGTCTCCACCCTAGCCATCGTTGTACGTCACTAAAATTAATTTGACAAATGACAATAGCAATAGTTGACACTTGACAGTTGACATTTTGACATTGAACAAATTGGTGTAAACAACAATCGTTGAACGAAATTTCATTGTAAACAAATAATAAATGAAGATTGCAGTAAACTGCAGTATAACCCTAAGTTTATATTTAATTTACTAATCATAAACATGTCTTACGGCAATGTTCACAGATATTTTTTGAGAACCATAGCGAGTTGTGGAGTTTTGGCGGTTGAGGAGGTGCGGCAGGTTCTAACCAAAATAACCGGTATGTATGTAATATTATACCATAAAATAAGTAAAAAACGGGCTTGTCTTATACTTAATATAGTAGTGCACTTTAAATAATTCGTTTTTATATATTGTAACCAACTGAGGTTCCAAGACTAGTTTTATTTTCAATTTTATAAAAATACATGATTGTGGTCACCACTTTTTATGCTTTTAAGAGTTTTAAGTAAACATATGTTAAAATAATTATTCCAGATGACACAGTTTCACTTCCAAACTTTATTCAAGAAATCAACGATGTCATCAGACCATATCAACAGTCAATCAAAATTACTCACAATGAAACCACAAATGAAGAAGTGGTGGTATTTATATCCGAAAGCTGCGATTCAATATCCCAGTCTCAGAAAATATTTACAGCCAAAGAACTGGATTATTTTAGATTATTACTTGAAGAAATAATGAGTATTGATGAGAGGTTAATCACAGGTATTCATGCAATTAATCTGGTTAATAGAATGAACCAGAAAATACCGATGGAACAAGCTGAAGTAAGCAATATTACAAAGTAACAAAACTTTTGAGTAAACAGTACTGTAACAACCCATTACTGCCCACTGCTGGGCTCAGGTCTCCTTCAAAAAGGGGTTAGGCATAGTTCACCACGATTCCACCATGCAAGAGTAAACAGTGTAGGAAGATAAAAAAATGTATTACCCAGTCCATACAAGCATTGTTTGAGAGAGCAGTCAGGAAAGGAACAAAATGTTTCAGACCACCTGATAGAGAGTTGTTACCATTGTTCATGAAACTCTCTGTTAAAGTATAATGAGGTTGCTATTTAACTTAACATACTTGTTAAAAGTTTCATTAGGATATGTTGTGGTGCTTAGCAGAGCTAACGGGGCAGACAATATTTTTTAAAACTCTTTTTATTCATTGTCATCATCATCTTTCATTTAATTCCACAATATTGCATTCCTGATACATAAATAATTGTAATAATATTTCTACTTTAATTGAATTATAGTTATAGTGTAATGTGTGAGAAATGGAAACATACGTCCATTATTAAATGAATTTTAGAATTTACTGGGGAAATGGTGTAAAATGTACTATTTGGAAAAAATAGGCAACAACTACACTTTAGGTGTGAGAACTATACATGAATTTGAAGATTATTTCAAGAAATACATTCCAGATGCAATTAGGGAATGTTACATTTGTAAGAAGAATGTGTTTTGGGTATGTTTTACTTCATCACCTTATTATAAGCAGAGCCTAAGTGCCAAAAGTGCATCAGTGATTTTATGTCATCTGTAATATCTTAAAATAATTTAAGAGCATAAAATTTGCATGATTAAAATACTATTTCATTATTTCTAAGTCTCCATTAAATGTAAAATCCAAATAAAAAAAAACATTACAGGCTGTTTTTTGAATAGATACAAAAATTTGCAGGCACTAGTTTTCTTGAAAAATTTATTGATAAATTTTTAATATTTGAGATGCGATGTCAGATCCAGATTTTATTGCATTTTCTGAAAAAAACCTTTTTTTTCTTTTTTGGCTCCCTTTAGTTCTAAATGTGCAATATTGTCACATTTCAGGGTGCTAACTGTGAAGCATGTGATAAAGTAATCCACAACAGGTGTCTAAACCACTATTTGGAGGGTATAAAGAAATGGCCTTGTTGTAAGAGAACATTCACATCTGATCATTTGAAACAAATGAGTCAAAGGAACAGGTTTGTATTTTCACTGATTTTTGAGGTGACAACGTCTTATAAATTGGTTTGCCGGGTGACACTTCAAGAAACTGCGTTAGGCTCTGCTCACGTTATGCGCTCACAATGAGAGCGAGTGAGAGGCACGCGTGCCTTTCACTTTTTATGTCTGTCTCTCTCGCTCTTAAGCGGGCAAACCATGCCCGAGTCGTTGTCACGTAAAACTTTCGCCCGTACATATACCGACTTTACAGGCAACCAATTTTTTTTTTATATTATAGTGTAAACTAGATGACTCCCGCAACTTCGTTTGCGTCACAAAGGGGTTCAAACAGTACTCGCAATGTTGTTATTTGCGGATCGCGTTGGGTATATTTTTTGCGTTTTATACCGTCATAACTTCTCAACGAAAAGTCCGATTGGAATAAAACAAAAAGTAATTTACTTCTACATTAATAATCTTGATAACATAATACTTAATTTGGATAAGGATTAATATAACGATACTATTTTAACGATTTTTATCTTCGGACGATTATTATTTTTTCGTGAACCGCTTTTATAGCGGTTATTGTGACTAAAATATGATAGTTAGATATATGCTCTCGCGGACTTTTTTTTAGATCTTTTTATGACCTAAAAACCCGTAGTACATCATATTTTTCTATTCTCAATAGTTTTTGCAGCGTACGCATAAATAGGTTTTCTATTATATACCTTGTGTTACAAATTCGATATTTTCATACGGATCCCTAATTTTTTTCAAAATAAAATATGGCCTATAACCTTCCTCGATAAATGGACTTTCCAACAGTGAAAGAATTTTTGAAATCGGTTCAGTAGTTCCTGAGATTAGCGCGTTTGTTTTCCCGACGTTGCTGGCTCTCGTACTAATAAAAAAATGCTTCCACATGTAATTTGACTTGAATGCCGATAGATGTCGTTGCTCTAAAAATGTTTAATGAAATTTATTATTTTTATATCCCGTTCCTCGGACATGATAGCACTATAATATATAGCCTATGTGTTGACCCGACTTCTAAGCAATATTCTTGCCAAATTTCAAGTACATCGGTGCAGCAGTTTTCGAGTTTATCGCGCACAAAGCTGACTGACTAAATGTATGGATTCTAAATCGCGCCATCAATATGTTCAACGGTTGTTAGACTTGGGAGAGTGTATTTTGCAATGTTGACTTTTCTACGATTTTATTATATGTATAGATGACAGCTTAGTCAAGTGAGGAAAGAAATTGGAAGCTAACACCACTGACTCAGTTGTTACAAAAATAAATAAAACTTGGAGGTCTAATTGTATGTTGGTGTACTTGGTGGTAAATCCAGGAATGCATAGTGATGTAATTATTATATTGTCTGCAGTGGTGGATATGTACAAACCTATACTACTACATTTATTTTCCTTGTTTTATGTTGTTGTTTCCCAATAAGATAGTGTTACAAGATCTCTGGGCCAATTTTTAAGCTTAGTTTTAGTTTTTTTTTTTTTTGTGTAATTGTTAATTATTTGATATTTGTGTTCTACTACTACCATTTATATAAAATTATTAAAATATTTTGAACACTACAATTATTATACCAGTTGGTTCATTTCTAATGCTTCAGAATTAACTTTTACTGCATAGTCAATACTTGTAAAGTAATTCTCATTGGTGAATCGATAAATAAATAAGAAAGAAAAAAAATTAGACCTTTAGCTGTTCAAATCAATTTTCTTATTTTCAGTACCCAAATCACTCCTACAGTTTCAAATTACATTACAATGCAAATATTGCCTTCAACAATTATTAATTGTTTTTGATATCAGTTCCAGATTGAGCCAAACAAATCAAAGTTTAGAATCTACTCAGCTCTCTATGCAGTCTCAAATGATTGATCAATCTAATTCCTACACTGAACAAAATACTTCAGAAGATATAAGTATGAGTGATAATAAAGAAAATAGAAGATCCTCAAGGAAAAGGAAGAGAGAATGATTTTACGGTACATTTTCAGTTATATTCATTATATTTGCGATTTTGTAAGTTTTCTTAAATTAAGAATCACTTGTGAAGTGTTTGAAAATGTGTTTGAATTTAAAAAAAGAATAAATGTTGCAAATCATAAGTAAGTTTTGATTTATGTAAACAAAGATTGTATCCTCTAAAAAGAAAAGTCAGTACATTTTTTACTATTAAAATACAATTCAATATACAACACTAAAGTTTATATAATTTCATTTATAACAATACAACTATACTAACAATACATTTATTTTATAAGTTAAAGCAACATAAATCAAATTGCACAAAAATCGACTCTAAATAGCTAAAAACATATTTTCAACTTTCTTGTGCACAATTTTTGCTGATTTTGGATAAAAATCTAAAAGGTACTTCCACTTATCTAGTTTCAAGTAAACAATATCGACAACTGTTCTCGCTCGAAATGAAAAATGATGCAATACTCCGACATAGAGACCCTTTAAAGAATATAATTAATGTTTATTCTGATTTAATAACAATAAGAGGGTTTCATATAAAACATCAGATTACCATAGAATTATTACATCTGGAATCAACATCGTGTACAACAGAATGAAGCTAATTTAAAGTGCACCTATCGCGCGTAACTACACGATATTCTGGTGTTAGTTTACTGATGACACTCAATTCGTTTAACACACTACTAAAATATTACATACACATAAGTTCTTTAAAATTTCACTTTGCTATTTCTGATATTGAATCAAAATATCGTGTTGTTACGCGCAATCGGTGCGCTTAAATTGGCTTCATTCTGTTGTTCATGATGTTGATTCCAGATGTAATAATTCTATGCAGATTACTTATAAACTTTTCATAATGTTTAACGGTAGTAAAGATTGTCTATGTCCAGTAGTGGTCATTAGTTGATTGATAATGTATGTGTTACTTATAGTGTTGGTAGCAATCGCTAAGTAGGAACGGCATTGAACATTTACCATCAGGCAGTTCATAGGGTTTATCAAAGATTAACTAATCCATCATAATAAAAAAACTTGAGAGGTGTCATGGGACAACCGAACAGAACAAAGTTCCTTTCGATTAAAAGATATATTTTTTTTCCTAACGTAACGCGCGATAAGGAACGTGTTTTAAAAGATTTTGATCACAGCGCCATCTAGCGATAATCATCTAAAACAAAAAAGTGTCGTGACAACTTTTCGTAAGACTTTTTTCCGTCTCGCCCCCTTTCGATAACGCGCGATAAGGAACTTCGTTCCAGTTAAGCATTAAAATACACCCTAAAATCAAACCATTAGTAGATTCAAAGGATTTTTCAATAAGCTTTTGACTTACTTGTGCAACACCAAAACTATCTTCGGGACCCAAAATGTCATAAATAGACTCAGTCAAGTTGGGGTGGACCATCAATACCTCGACCTGCAATTATCGTAACAGTTTCTCAATACTATAATTTACTTAAATATTTCATATTCTAGATGATTAAGGAAGAATTCAATTCGCAAAAAAAAACATTTTCAAAATATTTCGTAAATTAACCACGTCTTATTTTCATGTTACCTGTCCTCTATGTATAAAATATATGCATTGATCCGAGTCACCGCGTTGAACTATATAATTTCCGGGGAAAAACACGCAATGTCTCATCCATGATGCCAACATCCTTCTAAAATCCGGTTCTGTTCTTTTAAAGATGACTGATTCGCTGATATGTGATCCGTAAATTGCCAGCATTGTTTGGCAACGTAGGCGAAATGGCAGAGTCAGGATTAGGTCTGGCATCTGAACAAAGATCAACAAAAACCTTAACATGATACTTTACATATTCCAAGTGGTATATTGATATCAATTTTCTTATACATAAATGCGCTGGAGATTAATTATATAATTGACAACGAGTGGGTACTGCTTCTATTAAATATTTAAGAAATCTCTGTCTAAATATTACGTACCTACCAATATACCTTCCAGAATAACTTAACTTTAATCCTATGTAGCGTTATTCTTCACCTAATTGCAATACACAGTCATTTTCTCAAACCTGTTTCCCTTGTTGTCTGTTCCATAGTTCCTTTACGTAAGCCCACATCTTGTACATTTGATGGCCGCTCAAACCCATGTCGCGAAGTCCATCTCTCAGTTCATTTATACCATGATCGTAATTGATACGCGATGACGAATGTGCTGATATCATGGCTGACATCTCTGATATGAGAAGTCCTGCGAAAATTATATTTTTAATATTAATTTAGTGTCTGCAAAATGGCCATTACGATTATTCCATTTACACTGTACAGATTTTAACTTACTACAATAGTTTCAAAAAATATACAGGATGGAATTTTGAATTTTTCTGTTCCAAAAAATAAAATACGTTTCCTTGCACAATAATTCACTAAAATCATTATTTGTTGAAGTACTTTCCCTGGAGGGGCATTCGACGGTTCCACCTATTGTCATATTATTATACGCAAGCGAGGCAGTGATAGTGTTACGATATGCATCATTGTTTAATAAAAAAATAGCTGTAAAAAAATTATAGTTCCTAATATATTATCTTAATTCTCAAAATTATTTAAGTATGACTACCTGTGCAGAATTTGATGACGATAATTATTATAATGGTCTCTATGACTTCGGAATATGTTTGGGCCGTCACATCGCCAGTTCCCGTTATAGTTAACAGATTGATCACGTACCACAATGACGCGATATAAATTGTGAAGTATTGTTCCTGAAGGAAAACATTGGATATGTTTGATAAAAAAGCGTGTGTGTAGGGTTCGGTTCGGTAACATTAATAAGAAAAAAATAACACGATGTTTTAGTTGAACGTCTTACAGTAATACAGCTATCGCAACAACAGTATTCAATTTTTTAAACCAATAAGTTAGAATTTAGACTAATTAATACGTACCTCAATATACTTAAACTCTAAATTAAGTCCCTTCTTCGACATCCAGTTGTCGGATATACATTGTACACGCGTTATGCAAGAAAATTTGAAGAATATGCAAGCGTTTACGTGCGATAATATTGATGCCCAAATTGCTATAGACCTATGAAAAAATAATCAATATTTTTTCTATTAATTAATTTGCACACAAATGCGTTTTACTCTATGTGTATAAATTAAATGTAAAAAATATACTCACGTCAATTTAAATAGAAGTTTCCCAGTTCCCAAAGTTGTAGTTTTCTGCCGACGATAGCTGAATAAATAGGATATTCTGAACAGTTGCGGCGTTCGAAGGTAACAGAAAAATGCCATGCGTGTCGCCGGTTTTAAGGATAAAGCAAAAGCAAGATAGCTGACTGGTAGATTAGCTACGAAATCGAGCCTTCGTAAAAGGACGTTTGAAAAGTATCTGAAAGTATTTTTTTTAGATTTTTAACACAAAGTTTTGCAATCAAAAATGTCTCCTGCACAACTATAACAAAAGGCGTTTCGTGCATGGTTTAAAAAAAAAACTTGAGAGGTGTCAAGGGACACCCGGATGGAACGAAGTTCCTTTCGATTAATTAGTGAAGGAATTGTAATAAAATTTAATTTTTGTAAGTTATAATTATTAGTTAGTTTAAGAGAGAGAGAGAGACAGACGTTTTATTTTGATCACAGCGCCATCTAGCGATAATCATCTAAAACAAAAAAGTGTCGTGACAACTTTTTCATAAGAATTTCCGTCTAGCCCCCTTTCGATAACGCGCGATAAGGAACTTCGTTCCAAAACTTCGTTCCAATAATTATCTTAACCACTCTATCTTTCAACAACCTCCTCAATTTTTAAGTACATAATTACGTAGTCTGTTCAAGGCAACTTGGAACTTTGGGATATAATGATACCATTATAAAATTCCTTATATCTTTCATGTTTTCTAATATATTGAAAATCTACATACTTTTCTCGAACTTTCTTAGGGCTCAAAATGTAATCCCCATATCTATTCAAGTAGCCAGTGTGAATATCCAAAAACATTTTGAAAAGGAAAAGTGTGTCCGTGGCTACACATATGTAGTAGTAGTGCTGAATTGATTGAAATGCCAGTTGGTATACAAGTAACATAAAATCCATATAAGATATGACGATGATTAAATATTCTGAAAAGTAGATTGATGCTCTAGAAATTCTCAAAAATAAAACTTAAACAACTATTTAGTTTTGATTTACCCATAAAAATAATAAACATGCTGTCTGGTATAATACTTTTACGGAACCATCTGCAAAAAAAGAATTTTTAGATAAAGTATTTTTTGGAGTAGCAATAGGTGATCATGATATAAGCAACTTCAATTCGAATTTTCTAACCTAACTCAAATCTTAAGAGCAATGAACAACATTTTTGTTAATGAATAAAAACTAAAAAAGTAGGGAACCCATAAAATAAGCAAATAACCTGTGAGGCATAAATATCAAAAACACCGCTGGAGTGAAAAACAAGTAAGTTGATGTTAAAGATCTTGAACCGTGAGATTCCGCTATGCTTTTTTCAGGGCTCTGTAAAATTCAAGACAAAGTTGTTGAATTAAGTCAACTTAAAGTTTTAACAATTTTAGTAGTAATTGCAGTATTTTCACTGTTAATTCTCAAAAGAGCTACGCTAACAAACACGATTCGTGCAATTTTTTTATCTTTTATAATTAACAAAAAAACTTGCCTCCATTTGAAAAACACTTATATCTGTATTTTCATCATCGTCGCCAGTTTCGTAAGTTGTGGGATAGGTCTCCTAAAAATAAGGAAAAAAATACCAGGTCATTACTTATACGTTATTTAATTCGCTGAATAACAACTATTTTTTTTTTAATTTCGAGTGCTTACTTCCTCGATGTCTTTTTCAAAGGAAAAGACAGGTAGAACGTAATCTTTGGTTGTTGCTTCAATTGATTCCTTAACCTTCCGCAATACAGATGGATAGCTCTGAAAGCAAAATTTCAAAATTTTATTACTATTCAATTTTTATAGGTACTATTCTTATATCATCTTGTAAACTCTTATTCGTTTTGTAAAAAATACTTTTCTACCTTAACAAATGGTCCAACGTACCAGCTGATCGTAAGTGGTTACTGTTGCTCATGACAATGGCATGAGACATTATATGACACACACTCAGTTACCTACCGTTTTCAAGTTTGTCTTGAATAAGGTTTGAGCATGCTCAAAAAAGATTATCAAGAACTTACCTTTAGCAAATTGTAAAATTCTCTTCCATTGATCATTAATAAGTCTGTATTTCTTGTGGCCACTATAGTAGACTGGGTTAGATATTTGTTTGCACCTCGTATATTACCGAATATACCTCCCGGTCCCATACATGCTTCAACCTCATTGATATCCGACATGATATCCACCTATTGGTAAACCTATTCGTTATATATTAATTTACAATGAAAACTTCACAAGTTCTGTAAAACATTACCTTTCCACGGTATATAATGTATATTGCGCTTATAACCTCGTGTGATTTCAAAATCATGAAACCTTTTTGGAAATATTTTTCTTTCAGCTTTTTAGCTATTGCCCGAAAGAACACTGTTTCTAAGTTCTCGAACAGCGGTATTTCTCGAAGTGTTTTCTCAT
The DNA here is from genome assembly GCA_030269945.2 of Trilocha varians. Taxonomy (NCBI): domain Eukaryota; kingdom Metazoa; phylum Arthropoda; class Insecta; order Lepidoptera; family Bombycidae; genus Trilocha; species Trilocha varians. Next base: position 6,907,207 of record AP028259.1, read on the forward strand.
ACATGTATAAAACTGCATCTTCATTTAGATTCGAATGGAGTTTCCCAAGAATCGCTTGATGCTGTAAAGTTATTTTTATAATTTTCAAGAATTAGACACTAATCCGTAATTCCTTAACCTCGACACTTACAGACCATCCTCCTGTTCTCTTCCATTGGTATTTCCAATATTCAAGTATGGCCTTCTTTAAAGCCAAAGGAACCTTTTCTCTATTTAAGAACATTTGTAATTGTTTCATGTTTTCTTGGAATTTAGTAACAACTGTGTCTGCCATCGCTTTTAGTGATGCTATCCTGGCATAGACGTATCTAAAACAATATTATAAAAAATCTGATTTATTGCAATTTATTGATCTTTCTAGATATTTTTTGTATTCAATGGGAGCAGTGAAATACGTTTTAATCATACCCAAAAAACAAGAGTCCATGAATATTGGCACATATAGACAGAACAAGGTGTAGTGTGTCTTGAGCTGTTATGTCACCGAAGCCAGCTCCGCTAAGGCTTGCTGCTGCCCAATAATAAGCCAAAAGAAAAACCATCGAAGGAGGATATTCGGGATCATACGTTTTATCTATCATGACAATCCATGAACCTAAAAGTAAAACAACTGTTTTAATGAATTTATTGTAATATGCATGACGCTCAATAAAATATATATGTAGGTGTGTATCATACTAACCATTTAGACAGGCCATATTTCCATTTGGACTATATTTTGGTATATTATATTGATGTAATTTTTGTATTTCATAAAACTTAGAACCAAATTCATTCTTATCTGACACAACAATATATTTACAAGATATTATCACTAATATCGATGCGTATAAATTCAAGCAAAATAATGTTAATAAGAAAAATTGGACAACGCTCATGAGATAGGCCTGCAAAAAGATATAAACATTAACAATCATAGCAATGCCAAAATCCTAAATTTATTGTATGACAATTATTATAACTTATTAGTAAGTTGTACATTTTTTGACTTTCAAACGCTTTGAAGAATAAAAGGTAATTAATTGAAAATGAATGAGCAATAATACAGAAATAAAAGAATTGGGCCTATTTTTCATCAACTTTCCTCATTTCGGCACAAGAAAGATATTGAATGACTTAAGATGCATCACCCGTTTCAAGCCTCCAATAGAATCAGCCCAAAACGCCATACAAAGTTTATAAATTTGCACAATGTTTATCATTTTTAAGGCGCAGTGAGAGAAGTGATTGTGTTCGAAGTGTTCCATATACTTGTGCCCTTTGTGGTGTTTTACACACAATTCCCACAATGAATACCATGGGAAACAACTAAATAGATCTGGAATGAACGATCCCTGGAAAATTGTGATATTATTTAAAGTAATCGTTTGGCAATGCCACTGGTTACACGTGGTATACAGTATGATATTCTTTGGCATTTATCGATGAATCATGCGAACATGTTCTTTATATATTGAGATATACGTTATTGTGTCTTAGATTACCTACTAGAAAAAGCTGGTTATTTTTGGATATTCACAAAAAATGTATCTAATGGGATAAAAGTTCACCATTAGACACTGCCAATAGGTCGCGCTCGTGAAACAGTGTCTTAATGATGCGATTGGAAAATTCTCTTTTCCTTCCATAATGGATTGATGAACTGTTAGAAAACATGCATATCCCTATGGAAAAAGCACTGGATCATATGATAGTGACGCACGCATATTTATGCAGTATGATGAATAGTTTGTGAATCATATTATTCTAGTTAAGAGCATGTACCGTCATATTGTAAAAAGCCATCAAAGATTCATCCTAAATCACAGTACCTTTATGGAATACTAACCTTAAGATATCGCTTTGCTGTGAGATATGGATGAAATATCAACTGGTTCTTGTCTCCGTAATAACAAACATGCATCATAATATACAAATCTATGTACATTACGAATTCGAAAGTTGTAACTGCTGCGTTAAACGCTCCGAAAGATGGTGCCAAAGCTACTGAAATCTAAACCATATTGCATGATCTTTAAATCGACCAACACTCATTTTTATCTTCGTATACTAATAAGTACCTAATGTAACATTATCTCAACTCATACTGTTCCACAACAAATCTTTACTTAATTAGAAATTTAAGCCAGCTCAGCGATCAGCAATGATCCAAATACATCATTATTTTATACAGTGACCCCCTAGGGCTCAATATGCCAAGGACTATCTGGTCGGCTGCCTATTATTAAAAACGAACATCAAATATATTTGAAGTTCCTATTAGGCTAGTTAACTGTCGTTTGCGTCAAATTTCTGGTTAAAGTATCACTAATAAATAAGACTTACTGGTATCATTAAGCTTATCATAAAGGCACAAAATACTCGTATCAGAGCCCAGGTCTGTAAGAACAGGCCATCTGGTTTGATCGTTATCGGCAACAGAAGGTACGGTACAATTTTACTTAACATGCCCAAATTGTCGTATGATTTTCTATAACTTTTCTTCTGTTTTTCATAGTATGTTGAAACGTTGATGAAAGACTCTGTAATAATGATAAACCTAATTATTTTATTGTTACTACAGTATCATAGGTCGAGGAAAATATACATTGGTCTACGATCACCCATGTACAAGATTGGGCGATGTCTTGGTTTATTCCATATGAGTCCTTAAGAAAACCTATATCCAACGGTAGATATCCACGGTCAGTTGCTATTGTAATGTCAATGTGATTGTTACATAGATTTACCCACCATCAGCTATCTTTTTGATGATACCCGAAATATAAATTGCTTTCTTTTGTCGTTGCTTAAATTCATGTTTTAAATGCAAATCAACGTTTTGCATTTTAGCTAACGTTCCTCTAGCTGCAAGTTCTTCTGGAGTCAGTAGATTTTCATGTTGATTCATTTCAGGGAAGAGACTCAAAGCCGTCGCGTACGCTGAGTACTGTATAGAAATTAGCTAGAACAAAATAAAATATAGTGCGAATTGGACATCATTTATTTCGTACCTACTATAAAAATAAACAAAATAGTAAGGCTTTTCTTGAATGATTTTTTGGATTCTATTAATTTGATATAGACTGATATAGGATCGAGTAGTAGACTAAGGACTCTTCAAACATATTCTTCCAAAAATAAAAGGAAAATACATCGAATTTACTAAGTATTAATAAATCAAAGCTCGTATTCCAATCATAAGCGATTTATATACGATACCTTGCAGTGTGTTTGTGTGATGACAGTGTACACAGAAGGGACGCCATAAAGCAACAGCAATAGACCAAGATGGCGCCCAGGTCCTAAAATCCTTTCGTGTTTCTTATTATCCTCATTTGTATAAGTTATCAAACAGTATCCACTCTCAATTATGTACATTTCTCTCGTGATTGTGCCGCTATAGTAAAGGATTTCATTTGGAGGTAATATTAAGTCGTTTGCCACTGAAAGATGTACAATTAAAAATAATTAAAATTAAAAACTCGCTTAAACAGTGTCCCCTTACTTTGCAGAGGTCCATGAGCGATGGTAGCCGCTTGCGATTGGGTGGCCCGTTGACTCGTCTGCCTACATGGCAATAAAGAAATAAAAAAGGGAGTTTTTAAATGTGTGCGGGCTTATCTTATCCCTGGAAGATAACTTAATTAAAGGTCTAACATTCAAGAAATTAATAAATAAAAATTAACACATAAATTAAAATAATTACATTCAGTCAAAGTTTGAATAAACGCCTTGTTTTTTATTTTGAAGTAGTTTATTGATGTTATCACTTTGAATCTTGCTTGATGTAATACTTTTTTACGAAGTTCTGATGGTATCACTGAATCTTTCAACCAATTATCTTCTGTCAACTCTACGCCCTAGAAATTTAAGAGGAGGTTTCATCTATTTTTGAAGGAAAATTATTCATACTAAGTAGGTACATACTGTTAGGGGTAGCCCACCCTACAACTTAGACAACACTTAGGTGATATTTTATTTAGATACTTTGTTTGTTGCAGTTGTAAAATATCTCCAAACAAATAAAAATACAGTATGAATATATGTATTTACAATTGCAATATAGGCACTAGGTAAGTATATCGAAATAGTGATAATGTTTCAGAACTCGAGGAATAATGTACAAAAAGGGTCAAATCTTTACCGAGTTGTACATCCACTGCAGTTCGTAAAAATTCATAATTCGATGTTTTATTGTTCTATGTATGTTGTTTTCTTCCATGAACTTATTGACTGTCAAAATTATTTCTAAAAATGCTGTTTTCGTCCTGAAATTTGTTTCAATAATTTATGGACTAAAACCTTCTGTTTCCATGATTCTGCAATCTTTTGCCAATGTGAACGGCACAAGTTTATAAGCGATGTTAACCACCAACGATCTCTTAACCTTTACACCAGAATGTTTAGCCCTGATACGCAGAATTTTTTCTTCACGATTAGAAAATAATATTGTGCTCTATTCAATTTAAACCTCAACGTCCTCAAAATTAAGGTCCAAAATGCAAATCTACTCCATAAATGAAATTCGTTATTTGGTTACCTTGACCAGTGTGTGACTACAGCAGAGAATTCCGAAATACAGTATCCAACCAGTAATACGCCATACAGACTCAAGAAAGCTACAACTGCCATATCAAATTGATCCACCGGTACAAAATCTCCGTATCCTATTGACAAGAGTGTTGTTGTGGAGAAATACACGGAGGCTAGAAGTGGATATTTGACCCTGCAATAAATTACCACCAAGGGTACATTCAGATTCAGTTTATTCATTCTTGACCTGTATTTGAGACAAGTTTACTCCTCAGAAATAATTCATCGTAGAAATATATAAAGTAATCTTTAGTTATTAGATTATTTATGGACCTAGAATTCTGAACGTCACTCTACAAATTAAGACTAAGGTTTAGCCTGGCCAAGAATTCGAATTTACCTACAACCCAAGCCAACAACCCATTTAAACGCGGGTCGAATTACCATGACTCACGACGATCATCGAATATTTTACAATACCTACAACTAATCAAAATATCTACTCTCAGATGATTACAAAGGAACAAAAATTAGAATGATGAACGCCAGTACTAATTAATAAAACGTTTTAAAAGCGGAAAGTTTTAATTCTGCGTCACAGAATGAAGCATTAGTTGAATCATAAACCAGATTCAATAAGATATAGCGCGTTTTAAGCCGGGTCCACATTTGTATCATTTTTGCGTATCGTATCTCCGTTGCATAGCCTTAATGCGTATCATGATCGCTTGTATGGACGCAAAATGGTCTATATCTATCTATATATCTTACTAAGACCTAAAAACTCGTAACACATCATTTTGTTCTATTGTTAATAGTTTTTGCAGCGTACGCATAAATAGGATTTCATTTTTATACCCTGAGAAAACATACGAAGACCAGAAGAAAAATGAAACGTCTATATTTGTACAGTTAAAGCTTTTACACGAACAGGATACAGCATTTACTAAGTATGGACGCGTTTTTTATGATATACGTCTTGACGATACGCTATGGACAAAATGAGCGTCCATATTTATGATACAAATACTTGATACGATACGAGTGATCGTGATACGTCAAGGTGCTACAAATGTGGACGCAGCTTTAGATGCAGTAAATTGGATGTTAATGAGCACTACCGTCAAGATATCGATAACAAGACTATTAACGCTCATATTTAAAATCGAGGCGTCTGATCTAAGTGCTATTTATTCCATAGTTCCTTTGTCATTAAAATAAAATCGAGAAAAATCATTGTTTAAACAAGCATTATAAACTAAAATCTTGAAATAGTCATTAGTCATAGAACGAATGTCAGAGTATTAAAACATTTGGTAGATGCAAAATAAAATGTACCGATGACTTGAGCATAGTACCAAAATTATTATAGGGTCAAAGTTGTATTAGGGTAAGTAGATCTCAAATCTGGAGAGAGCAAAATGATTTAAAAACTTACTTGTTGCAAGGTGCATCTCCTTTTATCGATTCTTCAATTGTGCGAGCTCTATTGAACCAAGACAATTCAGAACATCGACGTTCAAAACATGATTCCATGTATAAAACAATCGCACACCAATAACACAGAAGTAACAAGTACACGCAATACTTCGCTACCTGAAATATTATTTTTAAAAGAAAAATTTTAACACCTTCACAAATTAAAAACTCAATCATCTTACCTTCACTGTAATAGTGTTCACAAGAAGCTTGTTTTCCGATTTTTCAAAGTAATTACATAATCTCCATATTAAACATAGTTTAATTCCTTTACAGAAATAAAAGAGATGCAGTTTGTAGCTGTCTAAATAATATGAGTTTCCTTGAATTTTAAAGATGTATTCTAAAGGTATCATTGCAATGACGTCTAAATAAAATCCCAGTGTGCTCAATCGATAACGGAGAATGCCTTGAAAATGTCTTATGTATTTCTTTTTAGTTCTAACTGCAGTTACAGTTGATATGAACATGTTTAAAATTAAAGAAATCGTAGTTATTACTTCAACGTGGAATACTATTCCTTTGGGAAACTGTCTCAAAATGCCGATATAGTATGGGTAAGAAATGCAAATATACAAAACTAGCAACAGCATGTAGTACTCCCAATATTTGACGAGGTAGCAATCGGCTTCTAAAATCCAAGGAAACTTCGCATGTATGCATGTAAACGGAGATATTTTCTTTTTAATATGGTCCGATAAAATGTACAAGTCCAAATAACTTTCATCAAGTTGGTCGTCACTGGTTATGTTGTCTACGTCGGTTTTACCTGTTGATGTTAAATTATCTCAAACTTATCAAGTACTTTCTAGGTTCATCAATTGATTACCTACATTTCTTGGAGTCGTGAAGACTAAATCTTAACTCTTGATTAGTAAACTATGGACATTAATATTTTCTAATACCTATCAGAAAAGCACAAGGTAAAACTGTCTACCGCTAAATCTAACAACAGTTTAAACATAGTCTATCGTACACGAAACACCACGGAAGAGTACCCTATGCTTACTTTATTGTTAGATGGTCAATATCGCTGGTTCTAAATAAAATGGTAGGTACTAAAACTACTTAAGTAAGTACCTACTGCTACTATACTGAAACATCAGTTTAACTATGCACAAACCTTGAATGTATCTTAACTTATCTTTCAGACATTTTATGCTACTTTTTCTTTTATTTCTGGAAGCATAAATGTTCAGTGACAAACGTCTTTCTTTATCTTGAAGTTGTTTCGCTTTTCTACTTTTTTCTACTCTCTCTTTTATTTCAGATCTCAATTTATCAACTAAATCAGGGTAAGTGATCATGAGTTTTATAAATTTTCGTTTTTCTAGAACTTGACATTCTACGTATCTTGCTGCTTTGACGGTGCATCGAGCTGAAAAAATAATTTTCTTTTGTATATTTCTTAGAATATCTGGAATATGAATAATTCTTGATACACCAAACATTGCGATGTTTGTTTCCATATGTTTTTGATTGATCTGATTGTGCTAAACCGTGAACCGGTCCAGGGTGTTACAGAGATCTGGGAGACAAAAATGACAGTAGCCACTTTCCATCAGTTGGCCATAAGTTCAGTAATGGATAAGGTCAATATTATGTGGTAACCTAAGTAATTAGATTATAGGTGATACATTAGTATTACACGGTACTGGGTAAAATTACGTTAACTTATGAATACAAACAAGGTATATTGTAGAATAATGCAATTTCTCCTAAACATGTTCCTTTTGAAAAGGAGATCATTGGACTCTCATCATCTTCATCAGATAGTAGTTCTATGACGCCCTTAGTAACGCAGATCTAAAAACAAATTAGATATTTTATGTAAAATACAATATCAAGAAGATAACTCTTACACATAATTAATTAATCGATACTATAAAATTATTTTTTATATAAATGTTAAGTAGGTTCCTTAGTGACAACTCTCTAGCACATTCATTCCCGGGTCGCCGTCAATTTAGCGTAATAGCCTGTCTGCATAGTGTTCCAATATGCTTTAAGGAGGCGTTAAAGGTAATGATGTCAGCAGTCAATATACCTATTTTAAGTCAATATGCCAATATATCATACCATAAATGACTTTTCCTGGTTATGCGTATAAATAACATCTCCCGGTAGATAGAATTGATGAACCATAGCCAATGACAGTCTCCTGAGGAACGATTCCGGAAGTTTACGAAATATCAAGGAGCTGTACAGTGGAACGGCATTCAAATCGTAACATATTTCCATTTGAAGCGGAAATGGCAACAATTTCATTAGTTCAGGTTTGAAAACTCCAGATTTCTGGTACCAAAGATCTTCGTAGTATCTAGAAAAAAATACTGATCAGTCGATTATATGTATCAACAACTTATTATTAAATTACCCTCAAACTAAAACATTAAAAGAAACCGAATTACTTACCTTATGATTCGCTTAGTTGTTTCTGTGTCCATATTTATTGTCTCAAGGTATCTTTGTATTTTCGTCAACTGTCTTATATATTGGGATCGTCTTGTGCTTATCGTCAAAAATAGTGAAGTCAAAGAACCCACGAAAACCACTGTCGTCAGTAAAAACCCTAGCAATGTTGCGATTATAGCTATAATCCTTTCAAATGTTGTAACTGGGTAGATATCCCCAAGGGCATTAGTTGTTAGCATCGTAACAGACCAATATGCACAAACATAATACCAATCTTTTGTTGTCTCTATTGGAAGAAAAATCGCCGAATGCGCCCACGTCGAATAAAACAGGTCCAAATCATAGAGGTGATGCGCAAATAGAAACCAAATACATGTGCACGTGTGGACCGACAATAGAAATAATGTCAGATACTGAACTAAAAATGTTGTCCACTGATTACTTCCCGCTTGAGATGTTTTGATCCAGAAATACACAATTATTCGATAAATACGGCCCGCAGCAAATATTGGTGATAAACAATGATAATACGAATAATATTCATTTTCAGTTAAAAAGTATGCGAAACTAAATGGAAGTGATAATACTATATCAACAATGACCTTCGCTGTATCTGGTTCAACAATATTAAGGGTTTTCGTCCACTTCTTGAAATATTTTAACACAGCTGTCACCATCACATCGAACATAAAAACAAAGTTCAAACATATTATCACTATTATAACCCAAAGAGATCTTTCCTTGCACTTGTAGAAAGTAAAGAGAGTGCTGTCTATCATATATGAGACAAATAGAACAATAAGTACAAACAATTCCCAGGTGTTGTTAGTGTAAATCAATAGAAGTGTTCGTAACTTGTTATCCGTAAAATCATGGTGCGTATCCTGTAGTATTGTATAAGTTCTTTGACGTTGGTCTTCGTCTATCTTCATGTAGATGTTGCGAGCTACTGCTTCAGACAACTTCTCCCGTTCAGGACACCTAATATTTGTTTCTACATTTGAAAAATGATGATCTTCGTACATTTCTAGCTCTTCCATTTTGAAGATTTTCCTTGATATTTCTTTAAAATCTTAAGTATATTAAAAACCTCATCTCATTTGCATAGAATCGTTAAAATTATGGTAGGTACTGAAGAAAAGTGAAAATCTAGTTGGCTCTGCAGATCGCTCGTTTGTCATCGAAAATTCAAATTTATTTCCATGATTTAAATAAATAACAGTTTTAATATTATTCAAGTTGAAGTTAAGTAGGTATACAAATGGTTTTATGACGCAATGTTTTTCTCGGCACATATCGTAGGCAGAAAGCCGGACGTACAGATCTGAGACAAAGCTGTGCGCACGGCACTCCAACCTACATACAAGAACATAAAATTGATGTAGTTTCATTGTGCGCCGTGTTTTTATTTATGAAAATAATGTCAAGTAATTATTTTTGCTAGTTAACTGAATAGAAACTGATTGGGATTTTTTTGGATATTGGTTATATTGTCATGTGGCTAGCAAGGTTCTGGGTCACCTATTTTACCATACCATACCGTACACTGTCCACTGTCCAAAGCGGCATGGACTTAGGTCACCCAAATACTTCCGTGCCTAATCGAGTTTTTACAGTTCTATATAATTAATGATAGGTGTTAAAAATGAAGATTCTTAATATTTTCTAATTGTGATACATACGAATCATCTATACTAATATTATAAAGCTGAAGAGTTTGTTTGTTTGTTTGTTTGTTTGAACGCGCTAATCTCAGAAACTACCGGTCCGATTTCAAAAATTCTTTCACTGTTGGAAAGTCCATTTATCGAGGAAGGTTATAGGCTATATTTTATTTTCAAAAAAATTAGGGATCCGCATGAAAATATCGAATATGTAACAAAAGGTGAAAAATCAAAAACCTATTTATGCGTACGCTTCAAAAACTATTGACAATGGAACAAAATGATGTACTACGGGTTTTTAGGTATTTTGAAGACAAACAAAAAAGTCCGCGACAGCATATATCTAACTATCATAGTTTAGTCACAAAAACCGCTTTTATGTTTATAAAAATAAAAAAATGTCCGAAAAATTAATTTAACGTTAAATGAGTATCGTTATATTAACCCTTATCCAAATTAAGTATTATATTATTAAGAGTATTAATGTAGAAGTAAATTACTTTTTGTTTTATTCCAATCGGACTTTTCGTGAAGTTATCACGAGTATAAAACGCAATTTTATTAATACACCCACAGCGGACGGCGAAAATAATATCGCGACGACATAACGAGTACTTTTTGAACCCCTTTGTAACGCAGACGAAGTTGCGCGGGTCAGCTAGTCCTTCATAAATCCGAAAAGAGTCTGAATATGAGGCAACATCTTTGTAAAGATGAAAGAATTGCCACATTTAATTAACCTTATTTGGAAATAGATAACTTATTAAAATGCATAATTAAAGTCTTTAGATAGTTGATTATGTAGAAACTGTTATTCCACAGTAGATAGTTTCCATGTTAGTCTATCCAAGTTCCAAGCGTCTAGATAATTATTAACTGCAGACTACCTGCCATAGTCGGAGCGGCCGCATAATCTTACAGCTTTTATGGTAGTGGAGACCGTGTATCGTTGAAAAATGTTGTCATAAAACGATTTTAAATACCATTTAGCAGTTCTTGCTAATCTCTGTTCATTTACCTAAATGATTTATTTAAGGCTTTGAATTGAAAATGAAAAATAAGTAAAATTCTAAAAAATCTTCTTTTAAAATACAAGACTTCTACTGCTTTGTAACAGCAGTCCCTTATCATGAAGTTCGTATTTTATTTGGTCATACATTTTGAAACACACTTGGAAAATAGTTTTGCTCCTCGTCTCACTGGGATATTTTGTTTTGGTATTTAAAAAAATGCAATATCCAGTAAGTACGATAAAATACGTACAGTAACACATCATACATTAATCATGTTGTAGGCTACTATTACAATAAAACTCTTTTGAGTTGTGATAGTATTTTATTTCAGTGTGAAATGTATCTATATAGTTGTCTCGTATCCATTACACAAGATTAAATCTAAATTTTGGTGAGAGTGTGAAAGTGACGAGTCAGATTTATTAGTCGGTCTCAGATTACAGATTTATAACATAGGGAAGTTTATGTTGTGATAGGTTTAAAAACAAAGGAAAATAACCTAAATCACTAAAGTACAGTATAGTATTGTTCTGTTATAATTAAAAACTACCAGTCGGATCTTTATTAAATTAATATGAGATTATGTTTAAAGTCTCAAATAACCATCGAAATTCCTTTATTTAGAAAGGAAATATGTACACCCAAACACGTACAGTCTGTTAAAATGTTACTTTCTTAAACGCGGATCCAAAAGCGCTTGTTCGATCTTTAAAAAATGGAACCACACGACAACCATCACCTTTCATTTGAAACAAGAATCATCTGAAACCGTCTACCCAAACTAAAGTTATGAGGTAACAAACAATAATGAAAGTTCTTGTTGATTTTTATATCTACATTTGGGAATAACCCAGTCCTAAGGAATGGAGGCATAAGTAGACTACCTTATGCAGGCTATAGATTTGCGTAGAAGTTACTCGTGCTTATCTACACAAGCTTGAAGCTAAATCGACGAGTAGATTAATATTATGATATTTTCGTTCTACCCCTGACAATGCAAGTGTCTATAGTCGTTAATGAAAGTATCAGGCGCATACAAAAGAAATAACCGTAAAAGTGTTTTAATCATTTCAAAACTGCTTCAACCATTTAATTCGATAGATCTAATACCAGCATCAGGATATGGGTCAATTAACCATTTATCCTTTTAACGCAATTGATAAAACGTATCTAACTCGTGGGATTTTAATTGATCGAATGTGGTTTTTGGTGAATTGGGTGATTCGAAGTTTAACTTTTGAATCGATTTTTGATTGGATGATTTACCGTTTTACTAGGTTTTTTAGTTTGTTATCGTCTATTACTTTGTATACTTTATCACTTTTTGCGGACCTATGCTTATAAAACATTGTATTAGCTCCAACAAATGATAGGTACGGCTCATGGATCTAGAGCTAGGCAATAACACCTATAGATACAGAGAAGAGTGAGTTTTTAATTAAAAAAAATAGTAAGTGCAATTAACGGTATTAGTACCTATTGTTTTTATTGGTGACCTCGAGATATCAGAGGCTCATGAACGACGATTAGTTATCACTTACTGCCAGTCGAGCTGAAAACATGAGCAATAAACATTAAAAACCCTACCTATTGTATGGGATTATAATTATTACCAGAGGCGGACGCCTAAATATATCAGTAAGGACTTTAATTTGTACGGGAAATAAAAAGGTAAATTAATATGGTATCATTACCTACTTAAAAAGGCACCTATCGAAAACCTTCTAAAACATAAATGTTTGTTCACTGAAACTCGCATGGCAACTTATGTAATATCAATGTCATAAAATACCTACAATACCCGATGATGTATTCATTATTGCTAATTGTTATTATAATTAATGATACTACCTTCATCCTTGTACTAAGTTGTACTTGTCATTTCATTATCGTCATTTGTCATAATCGTTTTGTAAGCGCTCGATAGATGGCGTTACTGTCCCCCTTTGTAATCTCGTCTTTGCAATGGATGAAAGAAAAAGACAGTCGTTCCTTTGCACTAGTGTGAAAGAGATAAATAGATGTTATTATTACGCCTACACACCATCGTCGGTAGCCGCACGCGCACAAAAAATGTTCTCGGATCGCAGGCGCAGCGATTCGCCCACAACTTCACTTCGGTCATTCTCGTCATTCAGTGAATTTCAGTGGTGATCGGAACTTCGATGTGTGTGGTAGTGAATATTAACTTTTCTAACACATTCTTACAAAAATAACATTTAATAGTTACTAAAGCACAGTATTTTACATCTCAACGTGTTAGAATAGAATTATAACGTGACACTAGTTGTAAAGAAAGAAATCAAAATGTGTGATAATACCAATCCCTCAACGCAAAGTATAGCGGACTACTTAGCTCAGTTGCTCAAAGACAGGAAGCAACTGGCTGCGTTCCCGAATGTTTTCATGCACATGGAGCGACTTCTAGACGAAGGTAAGTCAATTCTAATCAACCAGGTTACGGCAGATCAGCGGTCAAAAGTGCAAGAATCTATCATTGATGCCTGTCACTAAGACACACATTCGATGCGTCGACAAATGCTCCAACGCACGCGATATTAAGTTTATTTTCGTCTTCGCTCGCCGAGTTATGGTCCAGTGGTGTCTGTAATGTGATCTTTCATTTCGGAAAGCGTAGCAAAACCGAATATCAGCCCGACGATTTGCGGTCAGCGACGTTAGATTGTCGCCAACGAGAGATCGGTGAAATGAGTGTAGTAAACGGGTTTGGTGTCCACACTTCGTAGTTTAGTACTTTGATTTTGTTTTTAAAACGTAGCTTGTAATCATTATGGCACGAGAGAGCTACAGTTTTGAGGTTATGAATTGGGAGCTGGACACGCGCTGAAACACTGGGTGATTTATGGCTATTCTGCCTACGTCACTGGAATGTCACCGGTCAGTAGTCAGTACCGTACGATTTACCTCCTCGAGCCATAGGTACGAGATTTGTACGCAACGCCACAATCCCAGCCTTACGTGACGTTTAGTCATGTTTTGTAACCTGCTCACACTAACCAGTCCCATCGGCATTCGGTAGTTATGTATTGTCGCCCTTATCTTTATTGCTTCGTGTCTATTGCATGCGCGCCTAATTTGCAAACGGTACTTAATTTGTTTTGTTAATTTCACGTTGGTTTCTGGCTGGTTTATGAAAAAAGTAAGGCCGCTGCAGTCTTGCAGTAAAAACGAAGAGTTCATTCACATTTAGTTTGCATACTTGCCGCTTATCGATTAACAAATAAATCCTTTACCACATAGTCAATATAAAAACTTCATAAACTAAAATAAAAATAGGAAAAAAGAAAACTGGACCGCAGAATACTCAAAAAAATATAATTTACGGTAATTAGAAAAAAAAGTACGTCAATAAGTCAACATTATATTTATCTACTTTGTGTCGCTTATTAAACGAAAGGAAGATCTTTAAAAAAACTTCACAAAGGTACAATATTCTAAAAATTTAACAAGGTCTTAGGTAAAACTCCACCATAATATCAATTTCTATGCCATAAACGTGTAAAATACAAAAACATTTTAAAACCTTTTATCACGTCGTGCACCTGTTAAATGATTCAAACGATAAAGTTTCATTGAAATACATTTGAAACCAAATCACGTACGGTTCTGAAGCGAATAATACACCATATTTATAAATATAACTTCTGCTGCTTTCATAATATTGTAACTATGGTGACGTACCTTATAATTTAGGTATCACAACTAAAGTTAAACACATGAAAAATTAACATTGTTCAAATGTTACACAGAAAACTAAATGCTTACTGCATATTATTCCCATGAACAAAAGATAAAATTCAATAATAATTCCTTCTAGTTGTTTACAAATAGCGAAAATTTAAACTAAAATACAAGAACTAGCAGCTGGTACGTTTTAATAAAACTAAACTTTATTACAGATCATGTTGCTAATATAGTAAATATTAGACGCGATATCAAAGGTAATTCATTGTGTTATAGTAAATTTTAAACGATGGGTACTCATAAAAGTCGACGTTGACTTTGAACAGATCATCGGCACATGGCCGCATCACCGCGTTGGTCTGTTTGTCTAATGTTTGCTTGCATTTCAATGAGATGTTACGACACGCCAATCATGAGCAATGCCGTGTCTTTCACCAAAATATTTAGAACAACTCAGTAGCTGGTGAGTGGCATTTAAATTCATAGAACAAAATAGTTCCTGATAGGCGATAGGTAGTGCTTTCATATTTGCTTTGAGCGCTAAATTATTTATTAGAAGGTACACTATGGTCGTAAGTGTCCGGTAAGGTAAAATATAATGAAGTTTCTGAACTCCCGTAGTTAGGCTTCTCAGAATAAAAATGATTATCAAAAACTGCATGTAAAAAAAATCTCTTCTACTCTTCAACGATAACAATAATAAAAATAAACCTGTTTTTTACTCAAGACATTGTACGCTTGTGAATCAAAACATTTTTAATTAGGTGATTTTTTATAGCTTTAAGAATAGATACCTACGACAATGTGGTTTTATGGTTTGTTTGAGGTGTCACGACGAACACCGCCATCGGTGACGAGTTGACGAAAATATCGACGGCATACTGACAACTTAAAGGCGGGCTGTATCGCGTTACGCTGAACTATGAAATTGGAACGATTTTTGAAGGTTTTCTTGATAAAAATACCAGTTTTCACACACACACACTTTTTTCACTTCACACGTTTTCACACTTCTAGTGTGTCTACAGTGTATTTCCAAATCGTAAAACAACGGCTCTATTTTAAATAACTGCTTCTGATTGACATTGTAAGCTGTTAGTTGTATTCTTGGAAAAAGTTGCACTAATTTGTGTCACTTTCACGTACAAATGAACCTAATTAGACAAACCTACCTATCTACTTGTTTAAAAAACTAAAGAAGGTTCCTATTAACAAGACCGGTTCTTGATAATTAAAGTTGCGGTAGTCATGCCACATGTAGTCGCCGATAAGTGAAACAACAAAAATCGTTTATAATAAATAATTTTATTTAAGTATCATAACAATCATCTCATTGTTTGCATTCCACCAGAAGCCTCGTCTGATCACAAAGCGATGCGCTAGTAATAATAAACATTGCTACCAGTCAATCATACCATTCAATTACTATAAATAAACAAGATAAAAGATAAAGAAACATCAATGAACAATACTATTGAAAGTTATCATGAAGATACAGACAATAAGTGCATAAAATACCGTTCAGATTTGTAGATAATTTTTATCGAACGTGTAATACACGATATAGCAGCGGATTATGTACTGATAATAGATAAAAGAGTTTAATAGCCTTTGAATATTGTTCTTATCGCTAAATAGTTGTCACACGAACTGATATAAAAGTTAGTTTTAGTTATAAAATGCGGTGAAGTAGCGTTTATTATGAAATCAATAATGAAGTCAAATAGTATTTGCTTTGGCCTACCTTGGTGCACCCAGGTACTCAGCATTCCCAAGCTTACGTCATGATTATTCTTATTACACCGACCTTCTCTACATATATACTTATCAAGTTCTGTTACCCTCACCTTTGATACAGGGTTTTAAATCTAAGGTCCTCCCTGACAGGTATTTTGAACTAAACCATCTGTTCATATTCACTTACATAAGGTACAGGTCTTAATGAAATATTAAATTTTTAATTTAATACTTAAAATAGAGGACAAGTAAATTAACTTCAAGGTAAATTATAATTAAAACTAAATTATAATACGGTAATTGATAGAATTGCGTAGGTACCGCCTACCTTAATGTTGAATCTGCAACCCTGTACCAAACTGATTCTTTGTTGGGTCATTATAAGGTTGCTAGTACGTGATTAGGCGCTTCGCCTACGTAGATGACCAAATGAGGGTAGCCGTGGGTAGCGTGGAGGTGTAGCAGCCAAGGTTCTTCCAGTCTCTGAAACACGTCGCAACTTGCTGTGGGTTGCTTAATAATTATGTTATAACTTGATTCAAAGATAATCTATGCTGTAACTTTTAAGGCACCCGACGGTGTTCAAAATTAATTGGCCCATTAGTTATACTCACGAAAATTGTAATATATTTTTTAAATTTGCACGGAACTCCATTTATACGTGGTCTAAGATTTGATTATTATCTACCTAATGTTAGCTGACTGCTCATTACTTCGAAACTATTACCAATTTTTACACGATCAGGTGGCCCGTTGACTCTGCCTACTTGGAAATAAAAAAAAATTCAAGGTATTCATAATTTCAGTCTCAATTCTCATATCTTTACTTACTCAATATTTTCATCCAATGAAACAATAACAGATATTGAGACAATTACTAAATTGAAATATAACTGAAAATTTTATTCCATTTTATCACAGCTTCAAATCAGTTGTTATTCTGTTTATATGAGAAACAATACGTATTTACTGCCAATCATTATAAATTTCATTGTATCAATAATATGCGAAACAAATGTAGAGGATCCATGACGTGTGAAAACACATGTCTTGCTTTCTTCTTTTGTGTCGCAACTTAAGAAAACGCCACACAACAAATATTGACGCACCGTTCATTATCATTGCGACCTCGATAACGCTTATATCTGTGGAAAACTAAAGTGGATCAACAAGTCTATTCCATGGTTATTCTCACGACGACCGTTGTACACTGCCGTATATCCGTTTATCACAAGATACGTGATTGTATTTATAATTAGATATCAAACAAGGCGGTAAATAAGCATAACAGTACAGTAGAGAACAATAACAGAATCTGATATAGCTAATGTGAAGATATAACAATGATTGCTAAGGAGATCACGCAGACTGTCTAACGGACTTGAAACTTGATGCTAGTTAGAATAAGTTTCCTTCATGTTCCTTCACGTTTAGGGTTAAGTAATTTAAGTTTCCTGTTAATGAGTATTTTTAACTCGACACGAGCGAAACAGCTGGCGTGAGGCTATTGTTTTTCCTCTTTACACGAAACGTGCCGTCGAATTTTAATGAATGTGTTTGTTTGATTAGTTGATTTGATCGTATATTGTAAAATAAATAAAGGATTATTAGAAAATGACCGTCATAATTGTACGTGCTTTTTACATGGTTTGTCAGCTAATTTTATCTTCAAAACAAACGCCAATCAATTCAAAAAGAAGTTCGAAATTTAAGACCCCAAGAATTAATATTCTGTATTTATTTCTTATTTTGTTGAATAAACATATTGCGATTGGTAAAGTAAATGCGACTTAAATTTTGACATCTTCAACGCATAACTTAAGTTTTTGTAAAGGTAATTATTTCGGTTTCATATAGGAGACTTAAACAATCAAAGAAAATTTTAATTTATGCCTAACTTTAAAGTTAGAATCAAAATACACAACACTGATATATCGATAAATATAAATCACACTTATTAGTTGAACATCAACCTACACAGTTAATAATTCCTATAATCTTTGAAAGTTAAAATACATTTTATTTATACCTAACCAATAAATTGTACGCGGCGCCGCGACGTGGGATTGCATTTAAACTTGTTTTTAAAGTACTTCTTATGATGTTGTATACATAATATTTTCTCATCTCACGGAGTAGACTAGTTCTTACTATATTTTCTTTCTTAACCTTCCAAAACTTAAACAAAATTGGATTCTCGCGGAAACTTAACATAATTGATTGTAAAACTAAAGGCAAAGCAAGGCTGCTCACACACGTAAAAACATTGACCAAATTCCAAAGTGTGTGGGTATCTGTATCTGTACCAACCCATTACTGCCCACTGTTGGGCTCAGGTCTCCTCAGAAGAGGGATTAGGCATAGTTCACCACGCTTACAATATTCGTATATGTTCGTATGCTAGCACCCTGAAATCATTCTACCTACGTAAAGGTTGGCCTTACGTGGGAGTACACCCACGACCCACGAAGGTGACTCTGGACTTGATTCGTTAACGTTACCTTGTTCTATAGGTTTATTGTGCAACTTTAGAAACAATGACGTCACGATTGACCAGTTTAAAGCCTGTCCTGCATCGATAAGTCAATTATGGATTTCCTTCTGCTGGTCCTTCGTACAATCCGGCGGATGCTTTTATCTCTCTCAAACAGACTAGGTGTGTCGTGGGAACTTAGTATTTTAGTATTGGTTTTGATGTTAAAGGCTTCTTATTAAAGCTTAATTTGTTGAGCTAGAATTAATCTTTATTAAAAGTAAAACGTCACCTTGATTTTCAAGTGGATCGAAAAGCAATAATATCCATTAGCCCTTTTGTAAACTTTTAATTCATACAGCGTTTCAATGAAAACCAACTGGTTTTGTGCATTAGCTGCCACAATGCTATTAGCCGGAATCGTAAATAACACGTACGTTGGAAAACTCTGACCCACATATGTAGCACAATGAGCAAATAAATCTACTAGTTTAGACGAACGACGTCTTCGATATGTTTAATGTCGTATGTGGACGGTCAGCAAAATAGACTGCTTTTCGTAAATAAAATATGTGTAATTTGTCTTATAATAATATGATTTTTCTGTCTAAACAAAATACTGTTATGCGACATGCGGTTAGTCATCAATGCGAAAAGCTTACTGAATTTTAATGCATGAATGCGTTGATATACGATTTATGGAGAAGAATAATATTTGATTAATCTATACTAATATTATAAAGCGGTAATGTGAAATCATTTAAATGTTTGTGAAGTTGTAATCCTTGGTCAGTAGGTACTGAACCGATTTTGTCGCACAGATGCGCTCAAACTTGATTAGAAATGACATGACTTTGCAGCGACTTGCTATTTTCTAAATATTCATACTATCTGGTACGCAATATACCTACATGTGGAAAGAACAAAAATCTCCTTATGTTCTAAAAACGGGCGTTACACTTCTAAAGTAACGATACTTTTCCTTTTCTCGTTTTAGTAACACAAAGTAGTAGTTACGTAAATCACGAACAAAAAACATTACAAACTATGTTTTATTGTTTACTTCGCTATAGTTAGGTGCGATAACGCTCGCTGGCCTTCACGCACTAATCGCGATGCAGTCGGGTGTACGCTGTCTGACCTGTTATTTAATATTTACACTAGCGATTGGCGATAGCTACCAATTATTACTAATTATTACTCATTTGTTTTTATTTCTCATCGACAGTGGTCTCTTGCATTCATTTCATCGACTTGCTAAGTACTTACAAGCGCTTCGTCACATTTGTCTATATCAAACGACATCCATACTTGAGAAGTGAAAATCGATGTGCCTCGTTTAAATGTGAACAACTTTGTGATTCGTACCAAACTGGGCCAGTCTAGTTCTTCAACTTTCTACAGAAGCTCGTAGGTGGCGCCTGTCGAACCACATTTGCGGGCCAGTGTTGGTGACAACAATCACATTGCCGTCAAATCTGTACGCGAATATCAAACGAAAACCTATTAGTATGTTGGTAACGTCTGCGTGAATTTGTTCGGCAAACTCAGTTATGACATCAGCCAATATGGCAGCTAATATGGCAACGTTTTTTTTTCTCATGAGCTCCCGAGATTCGCTTTCTATAATCGATAGGTAAGGTACTAATAAGCAAAGCAAACATGTCGAAAGTGCCGCTGTTGCGCCACGTGTGTGGGATGCTCGGGCGCCAGTCGGCTGTCGGATCTAGTGTGTAGCCGGCTTAAGGGTCCCATTCATTTCGCATTAAGCAATTTGGTGAACGCACAATGTTTACCGGTTCATTCATGCTCTTGTGCAATCGTACTTACCAATGCAACGAAGCAATGTTTATTTAACGGCACTGATTCTTCATGTTTCTTTAAGCGATACAATTTCCGTTATATTTGGCGTTTTAACTTGGTATTCCAATTAAGATAATGTCAAGATAATATTATCGTCTTTGTGAATTTTAAAAATGCTATTAATATTTATTTTAATCACGATAGACAGACACTGGTATAAGTAATTTGAATAGAGTAGCTACCTAACATTTAAACGGCAAAAACTAGATTTAAATGAGAGGAAGTGCTTATTTTTGATAAATGGTTTGATGTTGGTCTAGATTCGTATAAGATCTTAATAAAAAGGTCATACTATTATGAGTCACAGTCGCGGAGTCGTCTGCACATGTCTTTAGGTCGTGCGTTGATAGATTAATGTTGTCTCCCTCGTTCCTGTTTATCTATCGTATTTCTGTCACTCTCTAATTCTTCTAACACTATGGTGCGCCTACGCAACATCATCTGTTAATTTAATTACTCGAGCCAGTGTACATCATCCGTTTCTGCGCTCTCAATTTTGTAAAATATTTTTTTTAAATTCAGAGTAAAAACACATCATTAAGCGTTTTTGTGATGGGTAAAATTATAATTAAAAAAAAGCGTAGTCAGAATATTGTTGTGATCAACAGTAAAATCTAATATATAAAATTCTCGTGTCACGGTGTTCGAACTTGAACTCCTCCGAAACGGCTTGACCGATTTTGTTGAAATTTTTTGTGCTTATCCGGTATCTATGAGAATCGGCCAACATCTATTTTTCATCCCCTTAAATGTTAGGGGTAGTCCACCCCTAAATTTTTTTCTTATTTTTTCGGCGTTGACGAAGTTGCGCGATGCAGCTAGTAGTGATATAAAAATAGCTCACTGACACACTTCTTGACCGGTTCTACATGGTTTCTCTATTAAGGAAGGTGTTTTATATTTTATTTTAGAGTTTTCTTATTTAAACAAAGAAACATGATAGCTTAATTTTTACACAAACAAAAACCTGAATTAGAAATGTCAATAAATTATCCATTTCTATTGATTCAGACTGTAATAAATTTAAGATTTCTAAATTATTTCTTGTTAAATCTGGGTTAGAAAATAAAGATGGCTTGAAAGGATCCTTAGAGAGTTTTGTTTGGGTAAGTATAATTTACATAAAATTTCAAATAGACAATAATGTAATCGAAATACAACATTAAGAATCACTTATAAATCGAAAAGTGTATTTCGTATATTTTTTCTTGGCATCGATGAGTTAATTTTACTGAAAGGTCATTGAACTGACCTCCATCTCACGTTATCTTATTTCACCTGTGTTTACCTATCCCGTTCATTAACTCGTAATATCTTAAAAATGAGAGATACGAAGATATACAACATACTGTTAACATTTTACTTGAAAAGGAATTTTTTGGAAATGCAAGTAAAGTTTTTTTAAATGTATGTAACATGGATTTAATTTTATTAAATGTACTGTTAAAAACTTTATACTAAATTGAATGTACTGTATTTAAGTATTAGTATTTTTTTTGGTTAAATTCATTACTCATCCAGTTTTAATCATAGTAAGAAGAAATAGCAATGGAATTTTCCACTCGACCTGCTCATGCAATTAATCTGTAATGTAAAACTAAAAGTCAAATAGTATAACGAGACAGTCATCTAAATAAAATATAACCAGCTTACGCGAACTAAATTCGGTTTAATTTGGAATTAAGCCAAAATATTGTAATTAGGACAGCTAAGAATTTCTAACATCATATAAATGCAGCAAAATCCTTTAAGCTAAATTATTCCTGCAATAACAGACGAGAATAGTAGAAAACAAATCACTGGACCACATTAAATTAATGATGTTTTTGAATTCAAAAGTTTTCTGCAGACAATAGTGCATTCTGATTTAAAGCATAGCAGTTTCACCCACGCCAATTAAAAATAAAGAAATATAACAATGTAAACATCATCATTTCGCCGGTCGTTGTGTGACTTTTGCATTTGTCATCACTATTTCGAAAGTGAAACAAAATTCTGTTGCGTAACTCAAAGAATACGATCATCATCAATATTTATTCTAGTGTTTCTAAAATTCATTTCGCAAACAGAACAATTAAAATAAATATGGTGGATTTCATTTTTCATAATTTGCAATTAAAAATATTATAGTACAGTCGGTATAATATTTTTCGAGCGACGCGACGCGAAAAGAACAGTTTAATGAAGAGAACAATAAACTATTAAGGATTGTATGTTAGGTAAAATGGTATATTTACCTTAAATTAGATAACGTATGTATTGTCTTTCTTTTCGTAGATAATTCCCAAAACTAAAGTTGTTATTTTAGAGCTGCATCACATCACACTCACACAAATTATGGAGTACCCCGTTAAATTCACCCGCATGTATCATTATTGATCTGGCCTGCATAAAATATTTTAACTTACTTTTTAACTACAAACATACTCTTTTAGATGTTGGATAAACGAATGAAGTAGCAAATTCTTGATCTCATTCGATTTCAAATCTAGAAATAGGTTTTATAAATACGCGTTCAGCAAAAATGTTACATCAAGCGCTCACCGGAACGCAACACTGTAACGACTCAAACAGACTTCTGAAAGATACTGAAAGCACGACCAATTTACAGAGCATAAGGAACCTTCTCACGTTGGAATAGGACTCAATGTTACTTGTCAGCATCCGTGAAATAGGACTTAATACGATTTAATTGGATATTTTTAATGACACGGCCCAGGGTATTTATAAAACATCTGGAGACGAGAGGCCCGCGGATGTGGTACTTAGACGTAGCATTTCAAAACCAGATACAACGAGATAAGTAAAATACGAAACTAGGACAAGTTTTAATAGTATCTTTTTTTTTACAGGTAAGCCACTTGGTGCACTATGACAGCATTAACCGTCGATAACATCACTTTGGAGTGAGTTAAACTTTTAGTAACATCTAGGTACCTACTCTCGTGTGGATATGTGCACTGTAAAGTAAAATATTCGGCATTTTTCGACATTTTATGTTGATCATTACAATTCTTAAACGTACAGATTATTACAGAAAGCCATATCCGATGTTTTATCGTTCACGATTGTACGGAACAGGAATAAAGTCGGCACGAGTACGCTCATTAAACAACAATGCAGGGTGGGGTTGCGTGCCCAATAAAAATTACAAGATATCCAAAATGGGTGTGCCTAATGGACCCGTATGAAGGCATGCCCGGCTGTTGCCGATCTCAAAACGTTTCGCTCCGAACAAAGAATTCCGGTCATCGCTTATTAAAAACTAATTGGTGGCTGTGTACGAGTGTATAGCGCCACCGATGTTCTCTCATGGAATTCGTGATTTCATCAAATTGACCTACATGGTTTCAAGGAAACCGTTATCCTGTTCTGCTTCATATTTTCGTGATTTAGTTACAAGAAGTTAATTATTATTTAATTATCGTTCGTTTGGTTGTCACTGGTTTGTAGAAATACGATCGGTCTGTTTATGTGCGGCATGAATGAATGTTGGCGAGGTTAACGTTGGCAAAGTTTTAGGCCGAACCAATGACGCGAGGTTCCGCTGAGCTTCCGCTGGCGCCGCGCCTTCCGTGCCACTCGCGCGTAAACAATATAATAGTTTATCTAACTCCCCTTCTAAAAAGTACCACAAGGAAACGATCACGTTTGTGGACAGCGTTCAACACAATCCTAGTTTGGAATCTTCGATAGATATAATTGAGAAAACGTTTAAAATGAGTAATCTAATAACTGAAGATGAATTGACACAGTAAATGTTGCAAGAACTACGTAAATCGCGAGAAAGATTGGCAAACTTCGCGTAAGAAATGTCGCATTTGTCCGGACTGCGTTGCGCAAGCAAGGCCGGTCCGCGATGCAGCCGACATGTAATCTGAATTGAGTGAAACATGTAAAATTAGATTGCGAGCTGTAACGCTAGAGCTAAATAATTCTGCAGATGCAGTTTAATTATTTCGACCTTAAATAGTTTTCTCTCGCTAAGATCGCGTTTCAAATTACGCAACGTGAATGCGTCGGCGCAGATTTCGTCACCACGGAAAGCGCGCTGGCCCATTAAATTGTTTTATTATGAAGTCGACGCCATCTTGTGTATTTTTGGCTGGAGTTTAGGTGTTTATCTGGTTGGGACTCTGTCCAAAGAGTAATTAGTTAGCGTGATTTTATTTTTGATGTCCTCGGATGGTGAAAACAAACAACGACCGGTCGACTTTTTTTATGAAATACAACATCACCGTTATTTGAAGTTCTTTTGAAAAAACCGATGTCTTCAAGACGCAGACTGCGTGAAATTCGGACAGTGTTCGTAAATTTAAAATCAGAACAGCACATTGACGTCGATATCGTTATCCAGATGCCAGACTGGCTACCTATATTGTGCTCCTATAGGTGAGAAGTTGAATGACCGGAGCACGCATGTCATCCTACATCTTGTTCCCGCAACTCTATCCGTTTCTCACATCACCTGTTTCATTTTTCACTATAGTGGACGTAGTCGATTGCTATTTATAATTCCGGCTTTAAGATTATGAATGAGTCGCCACAAAATGACACTGGAATGTCATGCTTGCTCTAAATAAAAATTTGTCTACATTGAAGACGATCGTATTTTAAAATGTCGTGCCGTAGTAAATTTATTTAATGACTTAATGCAATCAATTACTGGGTATGCTTTTATTTTTTTTCCAAATCATGACTTTTATGTGCTTATTTCCTGGGATTCGAGTGATTCACACTTTTATACCCCAGACTTACATAAATTAAGTTTTATTTTTAAATCTCTGTAAATTAGAAGTAATGTCCAGTTATTACCATCGATTTCATTCGATAAACAAGAAATTTATCAGCAAGAACTATAATTGTTGATGAACCAAGTTTATTATGGAAACAGTAAACTATTTTACTTAAAATCAATCAAAGAGAAACAATAATTAATTCAACTTTTACTTTTACTGGTTCTACTAGGTTAGATCTTTATAGACATTTAATTTATTCATTGATGAGCTGTTTTTACTCGTTTCCCCAGCTTATTAATAACTTGTGAAATAAATTGGAGTGGTCGACATAAAATAAACATTAGTAATTATTTCCTTCATATTTTTACGTTTTACTTTACTTGAACCTTGTTTCCAAACACAAGGCTGTTTAAAAAAAATATTACTTTGTAATTTGATACCCGCTCTTTATTTATCTATCTGATCAATTTGTTGAAAAACAAGGTAGGTACATACACACGGTTTTCAATATGTTTAAGTTTCACTTCACTTCACACGCTCATGACTTGATCTTAAAGACTTACAGTAAATACCTATGACATTAATGAATTCTTTTACTATTGTAACTTAGAAATATAAATATCTATGCAGTTTTATATGAATGAAGTTACAGAAAGACCAGAAAGAAATAAGTATGAAGTAACATGATCGATGGTACATAATGTTTTATGGTCAGTCAAGGACAATTCCTATGGTTGAGGATAAAGATGTGTTTTAAGTTCATAAGATTGGATAACGAACTCCAAAGATCAAGTTAAACAAATAATTTACCAGGTTGGATAACATAGTTCTGGAATTTCTCTGTAAAATCTACTTTGAAACATTAAAAATTAATTAAGACATTTATTCGTGACACACGATAAATTTAGATATTTTAATATTATAGCTATGATTTAGTAGACAAATCATCATAAAAATCATCACGTTTTTCGTAATCTCGGGATAATGTCTTTTGATTTGTAGATCCCTCTTACAAACTGCGTGGGAGATGGCTTCGACCCGGCCCGTACTATAAATACTCTGCCATTCCATATTCAACCATGAGATCCTGATACTGTACTTAGGAGAAAGTACGAATTTCAATATTTATATACCCCACTTTCCACTTGAACGAATAAACAAATGTGCGAATTGTGGAGCGTGAAATGTACATTTTACAGTGAAAATGTGGATACATTAAAAGGTTTTCTTCATGGCTCAAATGACTGATCTAAAATATGGTTAACTATTGTTGACGTTATTTTCTAATTATGTAATACTTATCCAATCAAAAACATAAATGTGAAATGAGAGTCAAGTTCAATATTATGATAAACGACTTTAACGACAAAAGAAGTAAGATCTAAATGGGTGCCAAGTTCAATGATGATGAACCTAAGACAATGTATTGTAGCCTAAGGTCTGATTTGGCATAAAAGAAACTATTTTTTTTTTAAATACAGTTTTTGATTTTTTTCCTTTGTATTCAGCTAATTACCTATCTGCATACCAAATTTTATCTTTCTCTCTCTCTCTCTCTCTTTAAGGTCATCTGGAACTGGATTAGAAGTTTGATCTATAGGTCAGTCAGTCAGTCAATGATAAAAATGAGGATTTTTAGACATTAATAACTAAATAACCGTTTGAGATAAACTTATAAAATTTAGAACGCTTATGTATCTCGCAAGTCCTAATATATGAGCCAAATTTGATATTTTTATGTGAAATAGTTTTTGATTTATGAAGGGGTCAAAAGTCGCTCCAAATGGTTCGGGTAATATTACACATGGTGCGGTCGCCAGTTCTCTCTCTTGAACTTGGCTTGACACGCTACCGCGTGTCTAGAGGTGCCTAGATCCAAAGTGGTTAGGAAGGTATAGTTCATTAACTAATTGTCTTATTGTTTAACTAAATGTGGTACGTTATTTCTAACCTCATCTTTATGCCAAAATATTCTAGAAAAAATATAAGAAAGTTTTGTACTTCCTCAATGTCTGGGCGAACGTGAGCCAACGAATTGTTTCGGCAAAGGTCAATGCCGCCTCTAGATGGTTGATAGCAATTGAATCAGTTCCACTTGCAGCAAATTAATGTTCATTAACGGCGAACGATATGACACGTATGACCGTTTTACCACTATTATCACGTACTATCTTGTATCGTATTTACTCCTGTAAAATTGCCATTTTGACATCCTGTCGTATGACATCAGCGCATTGACTTGCGATTGTGTCACATCTGACCGTTTCAGAACCTAGTTTTAGGTTACAATGTTTCTTGTCCGTCTTGAAACAAGTTCTTCATGTTAGGCGGTAAGTAACGGGGCTCCTGATAAACTAATTTCTTGATGTCGATAGCCAACAGTCGTATGTTGAGTCTTGACTTTAAAAGCCTTAAACAACCTATTTAGTCTTGAAACTGGAATTACCGAATAACTGGACACGATAAAGAAGCTTGAAATATTTTGTGGAATTAATGTTGTACCATGAGGTCGCGAAACGCTCGATCGTCCGTGATAACTTTCCCGGCACTAGGTCAGTTTTGCGTGGCTCTCGTAACGGTACATTCAGGTTGTTGCCGTTCGTCGGCATGTAATGTGATTGCATTTTCAAGTTCGTTTTAAATGTTCTAATTAAAAATAATAGTGGCATTCCGTTGGCCCAATCTGATCTTGCTTTTTCTTAAAAAAATCGTTGGAGTGCAAAGTTTCCATCTCTCTTATTTAATTAAACTGATGCTACTAGCTATTGAAAGATTTTTTACCTGAGCTTTTGAAATTCGACGCCTTTTATACTGTTGTAATTAAACTAAGATTATACTCTTAAGTTAAGTTAGTATTATTGGTGAATCTTCAAGTACAATGGTATGATGTTAATGTTTGGTAGAATCTCCCTATGATTGCCTAATACCATAGGGAGATTCTATGATATTAGGGAATCACTAATATCAAGATCAAAATGCTTAACTGTTATAACTGACAATCGTACGCTAACCATGTTCATAAAAAAAGTATTTAATGATTCATACAACTGCAAAACCTTGAACTTGGTCTTTAAAATTGCATGCACGATTGGACGTACCGTTTCGCAAAATTAATCCACCGAGAGAATAGGTCGCAAGTCGCTACTCAGACACCGAAACGAGGCCTTAAATCGCACTTTCGCCGTATTATCGAGAAGTTGCTTATTTACTTAAATAACGTAAATTAATAGCACCATCATGTTAACCTGTTCGACTTCGGTTTGCACGATTCTCTTGCCACTTTTTAATTGCACTCTCTTTATAACTGTTCGGTGCTTTAAGTTAATTGATTCGATTTCAAGTTACAAGAAACATCATATTTATGCAATGTAATCTGATGAGCTAGTTATTGATGGGATCAAAATGTGGCGGCTATAACCTTTCATTCCATCATGCTGGATGTACCCATGCTGCGCTACGTAACGCGTTTTTTGCGATAGCTTTTGACAATAATACTCATATTCTTTAATTTTGATTAAATTTCAAGTACTTTATGCTTGTTCGTACTGGTCATGACCTGTATTGCCTTGAGGTTATAATTCTGTTAGATTTCAAATAGACATAAATGTCACCGTCGTCGTGCTGTTGATTTATTGCATTTGAATATGAGTTGAAGAATAAATTTACTAAGAAATTTAAATATTTAATTATGGAAAAAACACCTTAAAAGTATTTTTAAAAAGATATCCGTATCGGAATCACAGTATTTCTTAAGACAATATTTTAGTGCTAAATAAAATTCAGGACATTCAAAGTTTAGGTCTAAATATTGTTAACTGATTACCACATGACCAACACGACAACTAATTAATTATTATCGTAGAGATCCAGTTATGTGGTCTAAGTTGCGAATGGTTAAACTTGTAACACTTGCAATAATTGAATTCATTTTAGTGTCATGTGACTTGATCGCCTTCTAGCCAGCGCATGACATCATTTTTCGAACGCCAAAAGATTAGTAATCATGTAAACATTAACTGTGCTTTAGGCGTTTTACGAGGATCAGTACACGCTTAATTTATTTTGGCGAATTTTTGTAGCAGTCTGTAAAATCTTTTATGATACCAAAGACTGCAGTTTGAGTCTGGAATCGCTTTTTGACGTAAATATCTTTCCTTTGATGACTCCGATGTAGTAGATATCAATGTAACTTTTATAGATAAGAACTTCTAAGAATCACTAGTAACTATACCCTGACCTTGTTATAAGGACATTTCTGAGGTTCGTAAGGGTCGCAATAATAACTTAGTTTACAAAGCACGTGGCCCATTTGCGCGTAAAAGTAACAAAATCATTAAAAAAGAATGAACTATTTAAAAAAAAGAGTTTCCTACAATCATAAAGTTAAGAAAAAAAGTAAGCTCCACTTGTCAAAACAGGTGACACATTGTCTGATGTTAAACCCCTTTACAAAACGCTTTGATCCAAACAAGCATAATATTATAAAGGTACAATACGCGATTTAAATAACTGTGTACCTGCCTGCTTCCATACAATACGAGATCCCTATTATCATTGGGATTCCTTTACACAGTGACGTCATAACGTGGGGTATGCCATGAGGTAATCTACGTGCTTCTGAAAAAAGTCTGCTATTTTTTGTTTTACTCGAAAGATTACGGAATAATATTAGTCATTGAAATTTTAATTCGTTTAACATACATTGTTGGATGTTGTAGTGATGTCACACTTGTCGACTGTTTTATGTCTAGTGCCTATAAATACATGGATTTGATTTACCGTGAACTGTGAAGTAATCAAGGTTTGTCTTTAAACATACTTTGGAGTCTTCATAAATAAAACTGCAGGTACCTATTGAATGCTAGGTGTAATAGGGATAAACTTTGCTTTGGAAACGAGTAGTAATGAAAGCATCAATTCTTTATCCTCAGCTACGTATATACTATGCCTTCAATTTATTAATTTATACTTTATGCCTATTGCCTTGTTTACGTCGCGCGGTAACGTTTAGGGAAACTAATTAAACATTTAAATTCATAAGTTTAAGGAAGTCATATCGATATTTGACCTACAATCGAGAGGCCATTAAACTTAACTGAGTCGTATTGTTATTTTAAAATTTAGAAAAAAACCCTCTTAAAACGTACCACAAACAACATTTGAAGATTCATCTCTTGTTATTGTTAATTCATAAATTCAGTATTTTACTCTTCGTTTTGCATTTATATTTATGTTAAAATGAATAAATAATACCAACATCTGTTTACAAGTTATTTACGAAACGAAATTCAACATATCCATCATCGTTTCATTATTGTTCGGTGTTACTAATGTAGCTACAGTTAGACATAACTTCGGTTCTTGCAAAACAATTCACTCGTTACAAGATCTTCACAAAGGGATGACCGTTAGAGGCTTTTACATTTTTTTGTTCGTCGCATGTGATGCGTGGTCTTTACAACTCACGTCTCTTGTTTCCTGTCGTTGTTCTACATTCATCGCTAATGTACACTCTATTGTTGATTGCCTAAGTATTTCACTTCTTGTACTTCTTTGATGTGCATGGGAACCTCTCGGAATGTGATGTCTCTTATTAGAAATGTATAATTTTAATTGGTATTTGTCACTTCGGTTCTTTAATTTGACAATTATTTACGGACTTGTTACGTGGCTAAAGCAAAGAAGCGATTTGAAATGACTTCCTTTACTGTTGATTCTGAGACTTGTTCTCTGCTTTATACCGTTAGAAACAATAATCGATCCACAGATGTTTGGCTGCACATCGCTCAACTGTATTATTTACGCACATTGCACTGCACATTGTTAGAAGAAGGGACAGTTACTTGGTAAATAATACAGAGTGTTATAAACTGCATTGAATAATGTAACCGTGTTCCAGAATATTAAACTTCATACCACTATGACATCATATAAAATACGCAACGACTGCAAAATGAACTTGGAAAGGTTAAATAGCTTAAATTACTTTTAATAATACATAATTCTGTGGTTATAGTCAGAACAAAACCGCTACTATTATCCGTAACAATATAACAATTGCGTTTTGTGCTTTTAACCGCAGCCACATGCAAGTATGCCCTTCGTTTCAACGAATAACCAACATTAAACCTTAAGACAAAGGCCTAAGAATCTCAGTTATTAAAGCACATGGTACAATGAGCACTGTTTTATAGTACGAACCGACATTGAATTCAATTGCTCTGCTAATAAAATCTATTTTTGGTATTTATTTATTTATTTATTTATTTATTTAATATAAAGCTAACCAACAGTATAATTACAGACATTAATTACAATTAAAACATTCAATAATTCCAATAACAGTGTAAATATACTAATAATAGGTGAGCATAGCATTCACGAATTAAACGAAGACAGTATTGCAAATTAATAATAAAACTATAGAAAAAGATTTAAAAAAAAAAAGAAAACAATTTGATCATGTAAAAATTAAAATTAAGCACAAGAAAAAATAAACAATTATCATTATTACATTACAATACAATAAATTTGAAGTGGTGAAATTCAATTTAAAATCATAATAATAAGAATTAAGAAAAAATAAAAATTATGTAACAATTTAAAATATTATAAGTTAAAAGCTATAATTCAATACAAAACATACGATATCAACTGCATAATATGTAAAAAAAAAAAAAAAAAAAAAATTTATCTGTCTAGCCCATCGGAACCCAATGCGAAATCAATAATGCACTCCTTAAAGCTAATCAATGACATGGAGAATATGTCAAAGTTCTCATCATCCATGTTCCCCGAGACATCGTTGTACATCCTGGTCAGTCGTGGGACTGGGCTGTTACACGTGGTGTTCAATCTAAGCGATTCGGTTACAAATAGGCGGTGATGTCTAAAGTTGCGACTTGGGACCCAAAACTTAAACTCGCCGATCAAATTAGCATCAGTAGAACCATTAACAATTTTATATAAAAATATCAGATCCGCGAGCTTACGTCTTAGTTCCAAACTTTGTAGACCAAAACGTGATAATCGCGCTGAGTACTCAGAGATACGTTTGCGCTCACCGGTCCTACTACATAAATGTCTAACGAAGCGAACCTGAATAGATTCAATTCGCTTGACATGTAAAACATAATACGGTGACCAAATCGAGGAGCAATACTCAAGAATGCTTCTGACTAAAGAATTAAATAATAGAATGATGCTATTTATGTTCCTGAAGGGCTTGGTCACTCTAATTACATACCCCAGCATCTTAAAGGCTTTAGTAGTAATGCAGTCGATGTGGTCACGAAATGATAGAGAAGAATCAAAAACTACACCCAGATCACGAATTAGTTGGACTCTCTCCAATACTATCCCATCAATGTGGTACGTATGAGTGTAATAGTTCTTTTTATTAGTAAAAGTGATGATGTGGCATTTTTTAGTGTTGAGAGACATATGATTGTTAAAACACCATTGATTCAATACGTTCAAATCATTTTGCAGAACGAGTGCGTCATTAGTTGCTTTTATTTTTGTAAATATTTTCAAATCATCAGCGTAAGCTAAACATTCACACTTAAAACAATCCAAAAGGTCATTGATAAAAATCAAAAACAGAAGGGGACCCAGTTTGGAACCCTGAGGGACACCAGATGTGGGAGTGATAGGTGCAGATTTGTAACCTGCAAGTGCCACCAGCTGAGAACGATTATTCAGGTAACTCACGAACCACCGAAGCAGGGTTCCGTGAATACCGTAATGAGCCAGTTTAGCCGTGAGTAGAGTGAAATCAACACGATCAAATGCCTTTGAGAAATCTGTGTAGATTGAATCCACCTGACATTTATTCTCAAGAGCATTGGAAATATAATTTACATATGTGAAAAGATTAGTTTGTGTAGAGCGACGGGACATAAAACCGTGCTGAGAATCATTTAAGAAGTGTCTACAGTGATTGTATACGGTATTATATATCAAGCCTTCAAACACTTTAGCGAAGCAAGAGAGCATGGAGATAGGTCTGTAGTTGGCAACATCGGCCTTACTGCCAGATTTGTGCACAGGAACGATGTGTGCTGTTTTCCACAACTGGGGGAACACTCCTTCGCTTAAGGACTTGCTAAAGATAATGTGTAGTGGCCTAAGAAGGGCAGCGGAACACATACGAATAAAAATTGGAGGTAGCTCATCAGGACCAGGGCCTTTATTTACGTCAAGATTTCTCAAGGCACGCTGAATATCTCGTTCTGATATGGTAATATTAGATAGCGAGTAATTAGAGCCGGGAAAATCCAAAGCAAGACCATGACCAGATCCACCTGCTGCATAGACCGAGGCAAAATATGAACAAAAAAGCTGACATATACCAGACCCCGTGTCAGCCGAGTCGGATCCGAACACGACTCGATTTGGGATACCCGAACTCTTTGATTTAGTGTTGACATATTTCCAAAGCGGTCTCAGGCTGGTTCCCAACTCGCATTCAATACTCCGTATGTAAGCATTATAGCAATACCTAATGGAGACTTTAGCTCTCTTACGCAAGACAGCAAACGCATCGTAATCACGAGGATTACCGTGCTTATTATAACGCACTCTGAGTTTGTTCTTCTCCTTGAGAAGGGCAATCAGTGACTTGCTGTACCAGACCGGGTACCCGTTCTTATTGGGCTTAGATTTCGGAGTGTACTTTTCAATGTTTTGCCTAATGATAGCATAGAATATATGTACGAATTCATCACAAGATAGATGTAGATAGTTATCCCAGACTACTAGTGAGAAATCGTTTACAAAGGACGTAAAGTCCATCTTACGAAAGAGGTAACGGGGCAGGGGTTGGTTATTACCTAAGTCAGCTCGATCGTTCACATCAATCAGCAACTCAAGCGGAGGATGATGAGCGTCAATTCTACTTATTGGATCAGCACTACGGACCTCTATCTTATTCTCCAGGTCCGTTAAGACCAAGTCAAGTACATTGTTACTGGTATTTGAGTGCGTATTAGCTTGGAAGAGACCGGTCACATTCAGAAAGTCCAAAAACGATCGCGATTTAGGGTCAGATATTGTCGGGTTGGGACAAGAAGCCTTCCAATCGATATTCGGCAAGTTAAAATCCCCCAGTATAAGAGTAGCAGTACCGGTATGCTTCAAGGAGAGATCCTCACATTTACTCAAAAATATTTGGAAGGCGTCAAGCTGTATATATGATGGAATATAAACTAAGCAAATGTTTAAAGATTTTTTTTTAAAACGAATAACCACCCATAAATCCTCAATCTCAGTCTGCCAATCTTGCCTATGATCAAAGTTCAATTTATTTTTAATAGCCATCAGCACTC
Organism: Trilocha varians; assembly: GCA_030269945.2. Lineage (NCBI taxonomy): Eukaryota > Metazoa > Arthropoda > Insecta > Lepidoptera > Bombycidae > Trilocha > Trilocha varians. Next base: position 6,942,139 of record AP028259.1, read on the forward strand.
CACCACCGTGGGCCTTAGAATATCGATTTTTAAAAGTCGCGCATCGGTCCCTACGTATTACAGTGTACCGGTCATCAAAGTACTCTCCCGAGGAGAATGAGTCGTCCAACCATGTCTCAGTGAAACAAATGATATCGTAGTCATTACTCAGCACAGATAGTATTACATCGGATGCTTTAGATCTAAGACTTCTAACATTCTGGTAATAGACAGTAACGTTCATAAGATCATAAGAAAAAAAAAAAAAATATCAATGGGAAGTGATTTAAAACTTAACTATTAAATAATTTACCAATCACAAAAATAATACTCAGATATAAAAATCAATAACAGTAATATCTAAGAAATGAAAAAGAAAAAATTAGAACAAAAAATTGTAACAATAATTAATTTATACTATTTTAGCCAAACAATCTTTATCCTTTATCAAAATAGCACTTGTGTTTTCTCCCTTACGTACATATATCTTACCATACTTTACCCAAACGAATTTGAAAGACTTTTCCTTTGCTCTGAATCTGGCAGCTGCGTGTAGCGATTTGGCTTCCGGGCATAAGTGTTCTGAAATGTATACTGGGCGCTTGTCTCCAGCTATGCCCAACACTGATGTGTTAATCTTATCGCTTTTGTGAGACTTGTTATATCTTGTAACTGCTGAGAATAACTCGTCTCGACACCTGGAACTACGTAGTTTGATCACAATAGAGCGAGGCTGGTTATTATTCTTATTCATACCAGCAACTCTAGTGCATTTCAATATGTCAGCATTTTCAAGTGGATATGAGACTACTTTAGCCAACTGACAGATAACGTTTGGGAGACTTTCACTTTTATTTTCCGGCAGACCACGAATCTCGAGATTGGCTTCACGCATTGTTTGATCCAAGACATTCAGCCTGTGATTGGCTTTGATCAAATTTGCCTTTAGTAATTCGTTTTCAGCGACTAGCTTGGCATTATCGTCCTGAATTTTTTTAATTTTATTGTTAAGCTCGTTATTGTTCGCAGTATCGAAGGCACAAGAGGTCTTGAGTTCGTTCAATTCTCTCTTCATTACCTCAATCTCATCGCCTATCAATTCACGTATGATTTCACGTAGTTCGATTCGCAACGATGTTCTAATTTCATTTCTGATGAGTTCCTTAATATCATCATTATTTTTGACTGAGTCGCTATCGGATTCTTCACCTTGCAATAAATATGGGGAGCCTCTTATTGGAGTATCGGAATTATTTCCACGGGGCTCATTGGCAGCACATAGCGGACATATCCATGCAGATCGGGCAGTCTTTGATAACTTCTTAAACGATGTTGCATTCAAATTTATGCAAAGATGGTGATAGTTTTTGTTACATTTCGAGCAGGTAATTTTTTCTAAAGTTTTAACTGTTTTGCCACATGCGTCGCAAGTCGACATAGCGATTCGTATCAGTCTGGAGTAATGTAAATAAATCACAAAAAGCGACTTCTGGCTAGCGATTCGAACTCGGATACCTCGTAACGCAATTCCACTGCGTAAACCTTTGAGCTATAGTTACTCTGCACGTGTGAGTTGAAATTAACAACTGCATTAAACGAGTTGAGACGCCTTGAGTGATCAGCAGGTAGTCATGAATGAGAAAAATAAAAACATAACACCATTCACTAAAATCAGCTGATTACCGTCTTGAGTTAGGCTTCATTGATGCACTGTTCGGATAAAACTGATTCACTTTGGTGACGAGTTTCAATTTTCACGTGTGTTGTACATTCATTAAGTGATAATATTAAACTTTTGTAGGAAATATCGCGTAAATACTATTGTACGGAAATTAAATGCCGGGAGCAAATTTAAACGTCTGCCTCCGTCCGGGGTAGGGAGGGATTTCGATTGTTATTCGATTGTTTATAGCAGTTGAGTGTGTCGGCGATTCGAGTTGTAGCAGACGTCTCGTATTTCAGGAGCATAGATATTGCATGCACCTATCAACTGTTCTTTGTGTTGAGGTTTTGCTCCTACTGAATATTGACTTTGTCTACTGGATTTGAGAAATAGAATAAATTCAGAGTCTGAGACTCAAAATCATATTTAATGGCAGTCAGAAACAATAAAGATTATTGATAATCTTAAATAAGATACTTCAGGATTAACCTGAGCTTCGTCTATGGAATAGTTTAGCATAAACTACGTATTCAAGATAAAACGTGTATTCAAGAGCATGTTTTAGCCCGATTTCTTAATACGGACTATTTATTATTCTTCCAATATAGAAAAACCTGATCAAAACTAAATTACTCTAAAATTTACAACATCGGAATATATAGGACAAACACACAGTAACATGTGTGTATATGATTGAAATAGAATGTTCGTAGTGATATGACTCACGTGTTAGAATTTGTAGATTCGATCTGTAATGAATTCGATGAAATTTAAATGTAAAGCTAGGTTTATTTCGTCGAATATCCGCTTATAATGCTAATCAATATCACATTAGTAAAAAAATATCGTGAATTGTCACCTATAATTAGATCTTAATCTGTTCGTGACATGCTCTGAACGATTGAGGTTAGGTTGGTCATAGCAACGATATATTTTCCACACAGATTTACATACGCAGTAACCTAGAATATGGGTAACTACAGATTTAGAATATAAACTTGTGGTTCTAGTTAATAGAGTATATTAGATGTCATGAAACTTTTCTGCCTTTCCATTGAGTTTGACAATGTCAAAAATGCACGAATAGTCCACGGCCTCAGGTTTTTCTAAACAGCCACAAAAATCAATAGGACTAAACTAGCCAATACTGCTATGCCAATGCTATTTAAAATAGCATTTCATGGCTAGCAGTGTCTCCGATGACAATATACGACCTTGTATCCGTAGCTACTGATCCTTTTATCTTCGCGACGCCGTAGTGACGCCATTTATTAGACATTTTATTCCATAATATGAAGCTTATTACAAAGGTGGGTCTAAAGGTTGCCAAGCCAGTCCGGACAAGAATCATGTCGCGAGATTTACACATTGAATGAAATAACTAGTTATCGAACTAACCGATTTGTTTTGTCAATAATATCTAAAGCCTACTTTTATTGTTACTGTGAAGGTAACTAACTGTGCATGTATATCTGTTAGTTTATGACACTTAAGTTTTACCTCAAGGGTTTCATTCATTTAGAATCATGGAGTTGATAAAAAATCTCTATTTTGAAGTTAGGAACTTCTAGGAATGAATTAAATAATAAGTTAATATGGAAGATTTATCGAGGAAAGCTATGACCGACTAATAACATTCAGCACTTTTTCGAACAAATTGCAAAAAATATAGACTTTTTGAGGTCTTTGTTTTATTGAAACAGATCAAGTTGCACCGCTAAACTAGTGTTGAAGTAACAATAAAATTATTGATGACAGCATATAAATTATTCGTTTTATTGAATGTCATCATATTTACCGTTCTAGAAACGATTTCACGCCGTAATGTTCGGCTATTGTACTTCGAAGTGTGTATACTTGGCAATTTGTCACAGGATACAATAGGTCATGCATGGTATGATGCATAGCTTTTGCGGTATCTACCATAGATATGCCATTCGATTTGATATTAAAAAGCGGTAACGTTTAATGCCAAATTAGAAACGAGTATTGTTATGAGCGGTGTCAAGACAAAATGGATGCTTTAGTACTGTGATTGTCACTATTAGTTTTAAAAACCAGAAATGTAGAAAGCAACAACAGTTGATTTACAACAACTTATTTTTCTATACCTGCATGTTAAATGTTCATTCCTACGTTTGTCAATAAAACCTTTTAATTTGTTTACTATGTCCTTATAACCTGACACGTGGTTTTACAAATAAGGTTTCCGATCGCTTTGACTCATAATTTCTGTTTGTACAGTCAACAAGTGAATGATCTACATTCGTTGGTCAAACAATGAGGTAAATAAGGGGTGATTTTGTATGTTTTGACAACTGTATAACAGTTTTGTACGGAATATTTGATTTATTGAAACACTTCTATTGTTGTTTGATGTACGAATTCGATGATTGCCATGATTTTAATTTGATCAATTCTTAATCCAACCATTTCTACTGTACTTCATTTTCTGATTTATATCATAAACTATGACTAGACTAAAGAAGACTTTAAGACCTTTTCTAATGATTTATCTAGAAACTTCATAACATAATTTAACTTTGCTAAAACACCTAATGTCCGTCACCCAGAATTGTTTTTGTTCCAAACAGTTTCACTATATAAGGGTATGGGCCGTATCCTAACCGCCACCTACACACATCAGTTCAAAAGTCCATATACGACCATGGGCGTGATGTCTAAGACACACGGCGAATCGGAACTCTTTGTCGAGGCTCGTTTTTGCGGTGGGCGATTTCCCGTCGATAACGAAATTATCACGTGTGGGTGATCGAAAGAGTGCCAAGGAAATAAACTTAATGACACGCTTTTGATTTTGTAATAGGACGTGTGGGACGCCTCAATGAGATCGGGGTTTCTTTAGTGGGCATGTGTGTAAACATGTGCCTTTAAATTATGATAATATGGTCCTTACTTGATATTAATTAGTTAGAATTATCTAACTATGTTTTTCAGCGATTTATCAAGCTATGCAATGTCTACGGAGTTTTTTCGCTGCAATATTAAATTTTTCAAATGCAAGTGTAGCTGTATATTCGACAAGAGAATACTTTTTAAGAACTGTAAATACGTATGTTCGAAAATTACCCTTTTAGAATACTAAAATCGTATTCAACCACGGATTACAAAGATTTGAAATTGCTCATCGTAAAAACTAAAACACACACTCATACACAGTAATTGTGGGTAAAGCAATCTACTAAATCTACTCTAATTACAACAAGGTTCGATTGTTTAACTTTATGTACTACATAATGTATTAAATTGACCGTGAAGTGGAAGTAAACTATTCCAGTTATTTTAACAGCCGCTCATTCAGAGGCATACATTCAAATAAACTATTTCAAGGATTAGCCTTAGTTTGTTACTTATTAACTGTTTGGAGATATTAATAAGACATGTTTGAGAAATACCTATTTGTTGTTAAGCATATAATGTACATGTATGCATAATATACATGGCAATAAAAAAAAAACTTGAGAGGTGTCATGGGACACCCGAATGGAACGAAGTTCCTTTCGATTAAAAGATATCTTTTTTTTTCCTAACGTAACGCGCGATAAGGAACGTGTTTTAAAAGATTTTGATCACAGCGCCATCTAGCGATAATCATCTAAAACAAAAAAAGCATTGAGTTTTACTGCTTTTACCTATAGGTATAATTTATCTATTGTTATGATATATAATGTATAGTTATAGCTCGTTTCAGTTCGGTGTGTATGTATATATCGGTGTATGTATCGAAATTTTTAATGTTATTAGTTCCTTTATGATGTAATCCAAAAGTTACCAGTGCAAACAATTTTAATAGCTATTTCATGATTACTTCCAAATCCTACTGGAAAGAACATAATCTAAATAGGTAATAAAGAATGTAATTTACAGTAATTATTGTATTAAACCATTACCACTGTAATATTTAAGCGCCACTGTTAAAGCAATGATTGATAGAACAGGAACCATTATGTTCATAATTTAAATGTTTGTTTAAATAATGAATTGATATATTACCATCTAATAATAATATGTTACATGCATTACCTCGGACATCTGACGTAAGATTATTAATATAACCGTCTAATATTTTAAATCAATTCGAGGTTTTTGATCGACGTCTCATCGAGGGACCTTTGAACTGTGTGACACACTGACAATACTTGTACAATCAATTAGTTGTTGAGCCAGTGGGTGGTCCACTGTGTTCTTTTGCTTCGTAATCAATAAAACTGAGCTTTTATTATTCGTGTCAGGTGAGCTGACGTCTTGACGGGTCGGGTTTATGGAGCCGGCTGTGTAATGTATCACGTGATGTGGTGCCAAAACCGAGGAACGAATTTGTGTTCGAAAAACAAAATCATATTTCTCATTTTTAAATGAACATGTTGTTTTAGCGTTGGAGTTGACATGTCATATTTTCTTTGACTAATCTTAGCAAAGATAAAGCACCTTTACCGCATTATAAACTACTTTAGTAACTGAAGTCTACAGATTCAAAACATTCCCAGTTTTAAATTATTAATTGACTGATCAGATTCACACTATGCGCTCGGACTGAATTGATAGAAAATCGAGTTAAAAACAATATTCATCGTGAAACGTAAATACTGTCTTCGCAAAGGTGTTTCAGAACAAATTAAAACATTAATTACTGGTCGTTCACGAACAGCCAGAGCACGAGCGATCGTAAAATAAAGATTCACACTTCACGCTTGTCAACAGCTTTTTCGTCACAGACTATACCAAACGTAATTTTTTCTTTTAATTTCGTCGTGGCCAGTTAGCGTGTGCCAAAACTTTCAGACGCATTAGCATGCTCCGCGAAGACAGTTATTTCCGACTACTACCTCCGTCTTGGTAAAACAACTTCAATGAGCTGCAAATTGTTTTCAGTAAACATCCGCTCTCTAATCCCGTTTGACAAATAAAAGTTTGAAGCGTTAGCTCCGAGTGATTACATGTGACACTAATCCAAATATTTATAAATGAGTGGCTATTAAAATTCAAAACAGTTTTATTAGTGAAAACCAGAAAAACTAGTTACATAGGCGAACAGTTTAAAATAATATGCTCTAGTTTTAAAGGAAAAATACAGCCTCCTTAATAAATTTATCTTGATAGGCATCAATTTGATACCCCAAGACACTATAACGTGTCCTTGCTTTACGAATGGAAGTTGACTACAATTTGACAAACCTTGATTTTTAAAATAGTGTTTGCTATTGACTTCACTATCTTACTTTGTATTTACATTGCTATTGAGAATGCAAGCACAGATTATCTTCTTTTTTATAAGATCAGTTGCTGTCTTATTCCATGCAGAACAGCAATAATATACGACGGAAATAAGCTGGATTACAGTAAGCCAGTTCGATAAAATCTCTAGTTTATTCGATCTTCAGTTTCAGTTCACACCCTATGGATTTAGAACGAGGTCTCTAAATGTCAGTTGCTAAATCATAATAGCAGAATTTTCGTGTCGAGTCAACAATGTTGGTTAAATACTAAACTTTTTAAAAGATCCGTTGCATCACGAGTGTCCGTGCCAACTCGACGATATGTTACACGTATTACGCAAGACTAGACAGAAGTTGGAAGCATTATGTCCGATTTATGAGTATATTGGCATATGCAAATGTTTGAAATGTTAATATTGTGATCTAACTTTCATCTTCCGGTATTATTGAAATAGATTTGATATTTAAATTTCGATTTTACGAATTGCGTTTGTTGTATTACAATTTTAAACCTATTATCTAATCAAAACGTGTTTTAAGGTAAGAGAGGGTGTCAATAAGAACGATAACTACGAACAGATCAAAATCGGAAATCATAACGGTCAACTATTAGGCAATAAATACAGGAAAAAATACTGACAATTCAGCACTATAAGAAATATTGACTGATTAAGGATAAATTAATAATATTTATGATATTATTTATTCATAAAGAATTAATGTTGTTTGAAATTAAATTTAATAACATATTTTAGCAGCATTCGTGAGAAACCAATAAAGCATGTGTTGATTTATACAGTTTTTATACAATAATTAATGGAAACCAGCCGATTAAATAATTATTTACCTTCTTAGTACGTTCCAAATAATATATTTTATATTTAACTTGTTTATATTTATTTACGTTGCGTGTGCCAAATTCATATGCATATACTATTTTTCATACGATTTACTTTAATAGTGTTGTTTCGAAACTGCGACATAAATTTTCTTGTAAATTTTAATGTCAAAACGTTGAATCCGTGTTAATATAAATTGTCTTGGTGTTAGTTTAAATAACAGTTGAAATATTAGTTTTCATATGTTATGTTCAGTATAACCGTTGGCTGCTACTCGTAAAATATTTCGACACCTATCTGTTATTATGCAGAGTAACTCTTCACCGACTGTTGATAGAAGATAACGTTATTTTTTATATTCATAGATTTCGAACGAAAGCTGGCGACCTAGCTTTAACTTTAACAATACATTTATTTCAAAGCTCTTTTTAGTCGTGTTCAAAACCCGAGGAAAGAAACTACTCTATTAGATTTTAAATAAGAATTTAATGCATACTGGGTTATAAATTATAATACTGCTAACATTTTATTTCATATCACAAAGTGGATACGATAAACTAACTGCCTTTTAAAACTAATTACGTGCCCCGAACTGCTGAGTTCGACCAAATGTTATTAATTGAATTAAAAAATGCAAGAAAATCTACAGCAATAAAATTTTAGCAATCATTGATATTCTTATTTAATGTATTTCGATCCCTATAGCAGTGAGAGTGACATTAACTGACTTTCTCGTCATTAGAAAGCTTTATTGCTGTCCACTTTAAGCCCTGGTTCAACGTAGTTATAGTACTCAGTTTAATACAGACATACATGCATTGTTATATCGAAGGGAAACTGTTTCTCATCATAGTAAATGTGATTACAGGTCATTTTACATAGAATACCAGACTGCATGTTAATAGTGTTTTTCTATTATTTTGTAAACACGTAATGGTACCTATTTCAATTCAATGTTGTTACAGGAAATAATATTTTTAATTGGATTTAAAAAAAAACTTGAGAGGTGTCATAGGACACCCTAATAGAACGAAGTTCCTTTCGATTAAAAGAAATCTTATATATTTTTTCCTAACGTAATGCGCGATAAGGAACGTGTTTTAAAAGATTTTGATCACAGCGCCATCTAGCGATAATCATCTAAAACAAAAAAGCGCCGTGACAACTTTTCGTAAGATTTTTTTCCGTCTAGCCCCCTTTCACAACGCGCGATAAGGAACTTCGTTCCAAAAATAACTAAACTTAATATTTTCTCATGAAGAAATACCTGCCTGCGTCAATGTCGACACTACGAAAATATAGAAATAATACTAGATGTAATAAAATTGCAAAAACTGAAATTAATCGATTTTTAATTCAAAACTTTAAAACCGATGATTCAAATGCAAATTCTTGTTTATTAATGGTCTTGTTCGATAATTTTGTAAGCTCTATCAAAGTATTCATGTCCTAAGGGCTAATACATCTGACCTCATCATAAATCAGTATGATGTCATTAAAATAATGAACAACCAACGTTAAAACAGGTATGATCACACAAATATTATTTCACAAGAAGCGTCAAAGTCGTAAAAATTATCGACACATCGGCTTATTACTTACTGTTAATATTTTTATTACATACGAGGTTTATAACTATTTGAACAACCAACGATTATTAACTTGCTTTTTAAACTATTCACCTTTTGTAAAGACAATGATTATTGGACGATTAGAGCCACTAGTGCCACCACCCTTATGCGGTTTGAGGTCTTTACACACCTTCAAAGGATTTATGACAAATGTAAATTTCTTTTGTTTTATTGCATGACAGATAAACAACCCTACGGCCCACTCGATTAAATGTGGTTACTGTTGCTGTTAAGCATCTCTGTCACTAATACTTTTTTACTTCCAAATTTAATTACAACATTACTACTACTGAGTGTTTCTTGTAAGTAAATTGCTAAAATTCAACTATTCCTGTCGTATTTTTCCTATAGGAGCACCTGATTACACACGATTTTCCTTATTTGTATTGCTTCACAGAAATCTGGCCAGTAATGTTCGAATGTATATTATTCAGAGATAGATTATGCCTTTGTTTTCAGCAACTTGTTTTGTCAAGTTTCATTATTTAAAACTACTTATCGATTATCATGAGTGCACTTTAAAAAAGTAAGGGTGAAGACGACTTTGATCCTTATCTTCAAAGTGCTTGACCTCCGATACTGGACTGTGCCACTTTTCACGGTCTTGTGCCATATCACGCCATCGCTACCTGGCCCGTGCGTCTGAGGTTATCTGATCAAGATAAGAAAGTAGGGTTTTTTCCCAGTTTGGGCATCTTGACCCTCATGTAAGAAATCTACTACTTTGCTAACATACACTTATAGTTCTTAAGAAATTTGCCATTTTAAGATACTGGGGTGTGTCGTGATATTTCGTGATAGCAATGTAGAAAATTTAAACTCAGATCTTTTACTAATCCTTGTGTAAATTTTACTAAACTTTGAAATTAGACATTTAACTAAATTCATTATTAATACACCAACGTGAGTCTTAATTAAATAATTATTATAATCAGTTTCCACATTAGCAACCTAAAGCCGTTTATACTTACGACCACATACGCATTATTTCCACCTACGATTATAAAGTTTCTACATAACTAGGTTTTCTGTGTAATCACATCTGTAATTATAATTACATGAGAACCTTGAACGAAAAAATTGCAAGCACTCATGTATGAAAATATTTTATGTTCTTTTAACTAAGTATGAACGTAGGAAGATACTTAGTATTTCAATTTTAAAAATACTGCCCACAACGACTTCAAGCTTTTTTTTTTATTGCGTGATAGATAAACGAGCCTTCGGCCCACCTGATGGTAAGCGGTCACCGTCGCTCATAAACCTCTGCAATGCCAGGGCAATGAGGGGCTGTTATCTATCGCCTACCGATACAGAACTTTTCTTAAACCTCGTTTAAAGAGGGACATGTCATAGCGCTCCGGGGACACCGCGGTATTTAAGTCTTTTCGAAATAATAGCGTCCAAAATGAAATTTAATAACATAGCAGTTAAGTTTTCTTCCCTTACTCCCTTTTATTCATAATTGTGTGAAATATTTTGTTTACGAAATTTTTATTTTAGAGGTATACCTACTATAAAGATATGTGTCATACTCATAAGTATTAACATAAAGGTGTAGCAGCAGAACCAATGCGTTTGCTGCGGTTTGACGTCAACAGCTTATTAACAATACCTACCTATGCTTAATGGCATCAATACAATTGCAACAAATTAATTGTTAAATCATTTATATCCTGTTTCATTAACGACTATAATCATAAAAGTTACGTCACACGAATAGTTTTGGAACCATTTTGATAGAGTGATCTGAATCTTTCAGTCAATTAGGATCTTCTTCAGGTGATAGATCCATGTAAATATGTATATTTATTGGTTAACCAACTTAAATTTACTGAGATGTTGGACAGCTTAAGCATCTATGACCATCTATTGTTTAGTTAAGGGTGTCTCTCCAAATTCAATTACAATCATACGTTAATAATCGATATTTAATACTTTGCTAAAGAATACGGTATAAAATAGGAATGTTTTGTAAATTATAATTATTCTCCTTTACAATTTGTGTTTTCTTTACTAATAAGAGGAATAAAAGATGTAGGGACCGTTAACAGAAATGTTGAGCCACGTCAAAAATACTTGGTAACACTATCAAAATATTTTCATTAAATTAATTTTACAGAATCAATTTCACAATTTTTATTGAATTTTCCTAATAAACTGAACAAACTAGTTTAATGTCTTCCTTCTGACACAAATTCGTGGACAGCTTTATTAAACAACCGCACCGGACGTTATAAAATTTCTATTGGACCAACAAAATGGTGTAGATATTGATTGCTAACTATATTGGATCTAATATATAATGTACTCGTAATAAAAATTATAACTGTTCTGACCCATCTTCTGAAAAGTATGTCATTGCTTATTATTACTCAACTGTTAATAGAAGTCCTATAGTAATGTATAAATTAAATTGAGTTGAAGTTTAGATCATAGGTACGAAGGATACAGAAATTCCTAACGTAACATGCGATAAGGTACGTATTTTAAAAGATTTTGATCACAGCGCCATCTAGCGATAACCATCTAAAAAAAAAATAAGGAACGTGTTTTAAAAGATTTTGATCACAGCTCCATCTAGCGATAATCATCTAAAACAAAAAAAAGTGTTGTGATAACTTTTCGTAAGATTTTTTTCCGTCTAGCCCACTTTCACAACGCGCGATAAGGAACTTCGTTCCAATAGTGTATTCGTACCTAAACATTGTATTCGCTTGACATTTTGTCGTTAGATTTGGTACCGCCATGATCTCATATCATAGTAATGAATTAATGGTAATATTTTGTCAGTAATATCAGATTACATATATTTTTATGATATTTTAACTAAACATCATATTAATCGGGCAGTAGTTTTCGATACATAACCTACAATTAATAGCTAAACTTGTTTAGCACCGACAAAACAGATTGAAAGGAAACTCCAATCCAAATCCGTTCTATATTTACAAACGGGTCGCGCGTTTATACCGTGAAAAATAAATATTAGTCAATAAATCAGCGAAAATCTCTGGTTTACTACATAGCTTTATAGCCATAATAAAAGAACCGTCAACTGCGGCCGCGTTCAGAGAATAAATAGAGGCAACGCATTGAAATTTTATACGTCGAATATCGATTAGAATAAAATTATAAAATGTAGCCCAGTTTACATTAATAATAAACTTATGTCCCGTGACGTAAACTATCTTGACCCATGTATTTTTAAAACCAGTGGATTATCACTTCCTATTGGGTTCCCGGTCGACATAGTTTTAATTTTAGATACAAGATAAGATAATCTTTCAACACGTGAAACGAACAAGGAAAGCTTATGTAATTTATTTGTATCTGCGTCCCAATTTATGAGTAGTTTAAATTGTATTGTTTTCTTTTTCACTGAAGTATAATAATATTGAGCCTTTTTTTATATGCAGTTATAACCCAAATTATGACGATTCTGTTACCAGAAAAAACGTTGTACAAAATTTGTTTGTGCAACACAGCCTGTTTCACTAACGATAACTTTTTTGTGGTTATTTTCGTATTTAATTCATTGTGTCTTAATTACATTGTTTCGTAATGCTTTATTAACGCAATATTCCAAGTACATTAATAATTTTGTGGCCACGCCTTGGAGACGTCCATTTATATAAGATCATTTAAATTCTCAGGTTCGAGTGTTCTTGTTGTATTGTTTGTATGTAAATATGATTCATGTTGTTACTTATTTAGTCACTTTTCTACTAAGAATTATTGTCATTCATCACACGCTTCGAAGTAATAACTAATTAGTGCCGCGCAGAGACCGTCTTTGTCGACAAATTCAAACTGTTTGTCGTGTATATTTTATATTTTTCTAGTTTTAACAATATTTCAAGATCTTAAGGGCAAATGAAGAACCTCTTTGTTTTGGTCGAGGATCCTGAAAAGCCAACACCATATAATAATTAAAGTAACCTCCTCTTCGTCTTTATAATAACGTTTAAATAGCTATAGTTGAACATTAATGTTTATTTAATATAAAAGATTTTGAAACAGATCTAAAACATTTTGTATCAGCAAAAACCTTTAAGACTGATGATTTAAACTACGTCGTTGCACTGTTACTGGCTTTGAATAATTCATATGCATGACAGGCCATCAGTGATACTTGACATCGGAGCCAGGAAGTCTAATGTTATTGATGTCTCGTTCAAACATAGGGAACAGCTACTTGACATATTCTAGTTTCCTATGGCGTACACTGCAACATATAATATTAATTAATCTATTTAGTATAAAAGTAAAGGTCTAACGGTGTTGGATGTGTCTTCTATAGTCATAAATGTATGAAGGATCTATGAAATATCACCTACGACATGTAAAATGTTTTTTAAAGATTTATAAGTTCCTTTTTCTCTCTATAATACTACTGTAAGTTCGTGTTATTTCCACAAAATTTAGACATACCATAATATCTTGAAATTCATAACTGTCAAGTTAAACTGAACATTACAGTATATTATATTCAATAGTATGAATCGTAAGGACTGCAATCACTAATTGTTGCAACCATGTTTGTTCGCCCACTGAAATTAAAATGTAACTTATGACTCCCAGATTATGTTGTCACGTTGATTTCTCAACAGTTTGATTTGTCAAGCGGTACTTGATTACAAATGGGTTCTTGTCTAATAATACAATGCAACAATAGTTCCCCTAACATACCGGATATGTGTTCTTTGTTCGTCTATCCTATCAACTTCATTTGGTCGGTAATCTCGCCCAAGCTTAATTTTTTTAACTAACTCACTACAAAAGGCTTGTTGTAACTAAACGTGTTAATCTTAAACAAATACATTTTCTGTCAAGTTACGATAATTATGTTCTACCTCTTTCATCCTCGACATGAGGTACAAATTTACGACTACTTTGTGTGTTCCAATGCTCATTTGTAAGCATTTGTTGTTTTATTACTAACTGAGATTCAGTCTTAATGCTTCATTGTTCTTGTAAACGCAATGTTTTTACTTGTCGTTATTAATTAGACTTTTAATAATATCGAAGTGATTGCGTGTTCCTTGATTCCGCGGTCGGCCGACGTAACTTAGCCACTTGCAATAAAACCGTGGTATGCGTAACGCATCGCCGCTTCCCGTGAGAATATTCTCGTCGAATTCATTGTTCTAAATTTTACCCTATTTATAAAGGGTTCTTTCCATCACAAGTATTTAACAAAACGGAATCAACAACGATGTTATTGACCGGAAATAAATTTATAGTTAAATGTTTTTAGTAATTTTAATTTATATTTATCATGAACCTAACGTAGTACCCGCATAATAGTAAATTGTAGTATTGTTTGTAGAAAAAAGCTATAGATCTTGCAGACAGTGAAAACGACAATCTTAAGGTGTCATCAGTGTTGCAATTACTATTTTTATAGTTTTTGATTGTAATTTTTGCATCGTTATAAAAGCTACAATAATTAATTCATCTATAATTATGTTCCACGCTCTGATAACGTTGTCATGTCTAATTATGAAAACACCAAGTAGTATTTTCACTGTCTAGACGATTATACAGTCAGCTGGCTCATTTACACCATCGCAATACACATCAGCGACGCTCAAAGAAAATAATTGTTTCATACTGAATGATTTAAAAAATAAAAGTGGTAACGATACGGAGCTATGAGTCGAACGACGTAATTATTTGTCAGCACCTCTTGAAGGATGCAAAGAATTGCATGCAGCCAAATGTTAAGTGTTTTTATTTATGTGAACACCTTAAAAATCATAAAACGGTCTTAATAAAATTTAACGAAACCGATAAAACAAACGTGGGCGAGTAAACGACACGTTCGAAATAATAAAAACTAATCACGACCAAAAGCGATATGTCCTTCGATATTCATCCTGTGCATCGACTCACTTTAAATTAAATGAATAAATAAATGATAATTAAATACAGTAGATATATTATTGAATTGATGCAGCGGTTGCAGACCCTGTCATTGTCGTGAATGACAATGGAAGTGAGATTGTATTGCATTAAATGAAACCGGTAACGGTGTTTGTATGTAGAACGGGCAAAGCTCTCGGAGAAATCGTTCAACGCGTATCTACTTTGCTATCGAGTATTTTTACAAAAAGATCATTCATCCATAAATCATTAGTTTTACTGTCGCCTGCTTTATCTGTTGCTGATGTCGTTACGTAGGTGGTCTCTCGAAACGGCAATTGATATTTGTCATATAATGACAAGTCACTGAAACTCCTATTATAGTTATCAGCCTACGCGAGAGTCAAACGACGCCACGAAAAATTTGGACTGATGTTTGAAAATTATGCAACACAGAAAAAGCCTCCAGATTGACACCATATCGAAAATATACATTTTAAATTTATTTTTATATTAATCAGCGAAATGATTTTAATAACTGTTATGGAAGAACTTTGATTAATCATTTAATTAAACCCAATTGATAAGCAAATTTGAGATCTTTTAAGTTTTTGTGGAAAATTTATTAATTGTGAGCGATATTCAAAATCAATTAAAATTATTGGAATGAGTTTCAATTAAAATCCTATTGTTTAGTAATTTGAAAATTGATTAACCTGTGGTCTTAAACTATAAACGAATCATCTTTATCGCTCTGTATTATTTCAGAGAGATATTATCATCGAGGACAGAGTGAATTCTTAATGACGATCAATTATGAGATGTAAATCTTAAGTATACTTGCGTAAGTGACCTTCTCGACATATTTCAGAACTGGTCAACGTCTTATTGGAATACATTAATCAAAATACTAAATAGAATGACGAATGGACAATCTGAGCGATCACTGCTTCCATTATGTACCTGTACCCTGTTTTTGTTAAGACGTGCCATTCGAAACAGCCCTATTGTCAAATATTCAAAACAAATGCTGCAAAGGTTGTACCGAGACAAGTCTTTAGATCTCTAAAGTTGCTCTTGATACGGTCCTGTAATACCAACATTATACGCCTTGTCACATTTATGTTGTCAATATTGACAACTGTTTGACAGGTTGTAATGGTACGCCAACATTGAAAAAACAACAGTTTACTGAAGCAACTTAAAGATTCATGTATGACTCATTATTTTTTATCTTTGTAATGACCGAATAAAATCAGGATCCTGTTTACAGCTGTAGATAAAAAATAAAAAATGATATTTTTACAGTAAAAACTTCTCGTAGTGCGATAAAATGTAGCGTTTAATTATATAAATGTATATAAATGTGTAATCCTCTGGCTATCATGTGAGCCTCGTGGCGGGTTAACGGCTTGTTTACTCACTCCATCCCCTTATAAGGTGTGAAAGCTCCTCCGCATTGTCGCCAGCCCCGGTGGACCCAGTATGGGCAGCTCGATACGTGTTCCTTTCCACAAGCATATGGATGTTGTGCTAGATTAGCAAATCCATATCAATCGATTTGTATCTTTTATGTTAAATACTTCGTGTTTCTTTATTTTGTCCATATATTATTAGTTGAATATCTGCTCTGAGAGCCAAAAAATCTAAGATCTAATCGAAATCGAAACCTACATGTAGAATACGCAAACAGATGGTCTACGTAGTCCGGAAATTTGCCAGTATGAACTGTGACTCATTGATTCTTTATCTGGATAAGAAAGATAACGTAAGACCCCGTTTGCATAACGATTCCTCTTTTAAGGAGGGGAAATCGGTTTGCGTAGGCCTAACTCCATTTGCATCACGATGTCAACGCTCATATCGGAGTATAATCGTTTGTTTGTATTCAGTATGTAATTGGTAGCAAGATTTAAATAATTTCAGTAACTTTACTCCCTGTCTTACTATACATAAAAGAATCGTTGTATGCAATATGCAATTAATATTTTTTTTTTTTTTTTTTTTTTTATTGCCACGTAGGCAGACGAGCTAACGGCCCACCTGATCGTAAGCGGTTACCGTCGCTCATGGACCACTGCATTGCCAGAAGACATTGCGGGGCCGCTACCTACGGCCTACCCTTAAGGACTCTCTTCAAGCCTCGTTTGAAGAAGGACAAGTCATAGCGCTCGGGAAACACCGAAGAGGGGAGCTCATTCCATAGCCGGATGGTGCGTGGCAAAAAAGTATTCTTGAAACGGACCGTGGATGACCGCGGTGGTTCCAAATAATAGGGGTGAACTCCACCTCGACGACGGGTGGTGCGATGATAGAAGGGAGATGTCGGTATCATCTCGAACAATTCCTCCGAGCACTCTCCGTGGAACAGCCTGTACAATATGCAAAGAGACCCGAAGTCTCTTCGCAAGCCCAAAGGTTCCAGGTGGTCCGTGAGCCTGGGATCGTCAACAACACGAACAGCCCTGCTCTGCACGGAGTCAAGTGGATGCAGTTGGTATTTGGGAGCACCAGCCCAGAGATGGGAGCAGTACTCCACGCGTGGCCGTACTTGAGCTTTATAAAGCACAAGCCTTTGCCTCGACGTGAAGTACCGCTTCGCTCGGTTGATGACTCCCAGCATCTTAGCGGCGAGTTTGGCTTTGCCTTCCAGATGACTCCGATACTGAACAGTGCTCGATACGTTGACCCCAAGGATCCCAATGCTCTCAGACAGTTCAAGAGAGACTCCTTGAAATTTCGGCGCCATGACAAATTGGTCCTTCTTCGCAGTGAACGCGCAAACCTGTGTCTTCGAAGGGTTGAACTGAACTAAGTTCAGTTCACCCCATCTGGAGACCCGCCCCAGAGAGTGCTCCACTTCAGACACAAGTTCAGCTCGTCTCTCCTGCACCTGACTCCGAGAGAAACTCTGATGGCCAGTATATCGCGCGTCCCCCGTACTATCATCCGCATAACAATGCATGCCATCAATAGACAACATGTCATTGATATGCAGAATGAAAAGCGTAGGGGAGAGCACTGAACCTTGTGGGACGCCAGCATTAATGGTCTTGGTATCGGAAATGCATCCGTCAACCACAACTCGGATGCTCCGACCATCCAAAAAGCTAGCGACCCAACTGCAGAGTCCCTCGGGGATTCCGTAGGATGGTAACTTCGATAGAAGTGCCTTATGCCAGACCCTATCAAATGCCTTCGCGACATCGAGGCTTACCGCAAGTGCCTCGCCCTTGCTCTCCAAAGCCTCAGACCACCGATGGGTAAGGTATGCTAGGAG
The DNA here is from genome assembly GCA_030269945.2 of Trilocha varians. Taxonomy (NCBI): domain Eukaryota; kingdom Metazoa; phylum Arthropoda; class Insecta; order Lepidoptera; family Bombycidae; genus Trilocha; species Trilocha varians. Next base: position 6,960,636 of record AP028259.1, read on the forward strand.
GTCACCAGCCGACCGACCATGGCGAAAACCATATTGGCGATCACTGATCAGCTGGCGATCCTCCAGGTAGCCAAGGAGCTTAGCGTTAATAATCCGCTCCATGACCTTGGAAAGCAAGGAAGTAATCGCGATAGGCCTATAATTTGATGGATCTGACCGCTCACCCTTCTTGGGGACAGGGTGAACGAGGGCAGACTTCCACGAAGACGGAACCCTAGAGGTGTTGTACGAGAGACAAAACAGACGCGTTACTGCAGGTGTCAGCTCAGGGGCACATGTTTTTAGAACCACTGCGGGGATACAGTCCGGCCCACTGGACTTGTGGACGTCGAGGGAGCTAAGTTCCCGCCTGACCGCACGCTGTGTTATACGGATTTCAGGCATGGAACCAATACACCGAGGGATGGTGGGCGGCGTAGCTCCCCCGTCGTCCAAAGTCGAATTAGACGCAAAAAGTTGCACTAAAAGATTGGCCTTCTCCATTGCGCTATGAGCCAAACTGTCATCGGACTTACGCAGTGGTGGGAGACTGGATTTACAGAAGTTGCCCTCTGCAGATTTGGCAAGTGACCAAAAAGCACGGCTCCCTGAAGGATAGCTCCCTAGTCGCTCGCCAACTCTAGCGATGTGCTCCGATTTCGCCTCGGCCAAAGCCTTCTTGTAGGATCTAGAGGCAGCATTGAGCTCCCGCTTCTTCGCATAGGTGTTGGGTTCCTGACGCTTTCTGGCATCATTCCATGCCACATATGCGGACCGCTTGCGGTGTGCAGCGTCCCGACTGGCAGAATTGTACCAGGGAGCACTGCGACCCCCGACGGGCACCACAGAGGACGGAATAAAAAGTTCCATCCCCTGCAGCACCACGTCTTTAAGACGGTCCGCACAGGCGTCAGGATTATTGTCGAAGAAGCAGTAATATACTCTCAAGAGACAATTGGAGCATTACCTATCCTAAACGTCTGAGTGTTGATTTATGATTTTTTGTTTGTGCATTAACAAAACTTGTTTTCATTCCAAAAACTATAACTTTAGTCATAAACGCAAATTTTCTTCGAGACATTAAGTTTTATCTTTACTAGTAAACGTATGGGACGGATTTCTAAAATTATACTCGCGATATGACATGTTGCGTCTCCAAAATTTATTACAGCAGATGTTTCCACGCGTTACTAATTTGCCTACTTCTTTCTTTACAGAAATAGCGAAAGTCCGAGCGAGTCTATTTCAAATAAACGGAGTGAAGAAAGAACCACTCATATTACCAGAACCAGAAGGCATGGTCACCACACTCACAGAAAAAGTATATGTTCCAGTCAAAGAGCATCCTGATGTAAGTTTTTTAACGTTCTTAAATGTCTGCTTTTACAACTTGTGATGAAAGTAAAACAGCAGCAAATTCTTCAGAACATTTTTACCTAATTCTAGAGATTTTTGTTTGAACAGTACATCGTCTGTCAGCTCAGCTAGTAGTTTATAATATACTGCTTCAAATACTCTATTTGATTTAACACTAGGGCCATTTTTTTCCTGTGAACGATTTGTGTGGTGAATAAATTGTGCGCTGTAACTTATTGCTACCGAAATAAATCGAGATCTACTCAACTTTGTTTGCGTTAACATATACACAAATCGTCCTTTGTTTGTACGTTTACAATGTTTTCAAATGTATCTCCAAAAATACACATTGCACTATTCGAAATCAGGTCAGCTGCGTGTTTAAAATCAATCTGCTCTTCCACTTACTGTTCGAGAAAGTCCAATTAAACCATACGAAACTTAATAGATTATTGGAAGTTGAAAGACTTGTAAAACCAGCACAGCGGGAACTTTGAGGCATTCTATAAATTGATGTTTATCACAAAATCATTATTATCGGTTAAGTTAAAAATGTAATGATTTCGTTTCTTTGATTTGTGACTACAACTTTTAAACAGCTTATTTGATTATTGTACTAGCACTCGCAACTCTATCAGCACTCTTTCAGTGACTGTTGAAATTTTGTGGAATAGTTTCAAATTTACAACACAATGCTTCAACTAACAAATATTATGATGAATTCATCGATATTTGGACGCTAAACGCTACTGAATGTTTATATTTACAGTCTCCTAAAATCATACTAAACGTGGATAGTTTTGTTTTAATAGCGCTATTACAACTGGGAGCGCAAACCTGCGTTAGTCATACAGTCACAAGGTTATCAGCATGCTGCATTTGGTGACTTATGTCAGGGCTATCTCGTCTTAGCTACCTGTGCGGATCGATGCCTATCTAAACATCGGTACTATTCGTGACAAATCCCTACTCATCCACAACTTATTCTAAACCTTATAAAGCTTTAGTTCAACGAACTAAATGATTCATATTTATTAATAATCTTCAATCACTACCTTATATGGTCATGATCAAATCTCGGAGCTACTTGCGAAACTAAACCTCTTACTCAATAAAAAAAAAACATTTAGGCCTCTATATTAAAATTATATAATACCAATTTAGACTTTACCAATATAATATATAATTGATATGCTTTAGTTTATCAATTTGCATTTGTATCTTTAGTGACCGCATTATCTTGAGTTTCACTCGCTTAGGTAATTATCTCATATTTCTACGTTATAAGTAGGAAATATTAATTAATAGGTTAGCCTGTAACCTTAAGTGCATGTTTAGTACTAATTAACATTGCCGAGATGAGTATCTCGTCAGAATTAACCTTATGCCAGCTTCGTTCGAAGGTTTATTTATTAGAATGACCCATGACTTCTGTTTTGGTTTATAAAAGACATGTTTAATAAAAAATATAGTGAACTATTCTGTTACAATGAGAAAGTTTAGTGGAAAGATTAGGTTTAAAAGTTACCTAGGTAGAATTTTATAAAAAAGTTATAGTGACTGGGGGAATATTCTGAAGACAATGACAACATAAAATGTTATTATATTTAAATATTTATAATATCATTAAATTTTAAAACATGCGTGTCAATAACGTAGGTAAAACCATAGACATATTTCAATATTTCATTTAAGTACATAGGTATCTGTTAACCGTGTGGTATGTATCAATGAAAACGTAAATCTTACACAAACGTCCAACATTTATAATATTGATTACTGATCAAAAACACCGCCACATCAGCCACTACTATAATGATGGAAATATTTAACTACGCACCTACGTTACCGTGGCCTGTATTGATATAGCGTTCAGTAGTATAAATAGTAGTTTTTGAATGTGTGTTCAGGATCGCTCTTAAATTACAGATTGATATTAATACAAGCCTTGATGGTTCTCGGAAAATTACGCTTGAAACTGCGTGCTAAACAGTTGCGTTACCAAAATGTATAACGAAATGAAACGTTTCAAACCATGAAATATTGTTTTCGCAATTGGCAATATTACTGTTGTTGTTCCGTTTGCTCGCAAAAACCGTGTTGTAAAGTAAACGTTGGCTAGTCCAAAAATATATTTAACAGTACGAGATTCGTATGTCGAACATATTGTCGAAACAATAGTTTGGTGCTTGGCGTGTGACTAATATCTTAAAATGTTTTACTATTTAGACGTTTAACGTTCGTTTTTATAGCTCAAACAAATGGTAACGTGTAATGCTTTGATATTCTATTGTTTTAGAGATTACGTACTGTATTTAGGGCATAACAGAATACGTGTATCCATTTTGAACTGTTGTCTGTTCCTGAAAAATATTTTTTCTTACTTTATTAGCAACAACCAATCCTACAAGTACTTCAAAGGTGAAATATTATAGTAGATTTTTTATGGAAAGTTAACAGATTTTCTTTAAATTTAGTACATATATATCAAGTAACAATTCTGTCCTAAAATTTAGGTCTATCGAAATGTTTCCGAATTTTTTTTAGTGTATTTTAGTTAACCATCCGGCCTGAGTGAAATATTTTGAAATGTCGGTGTACTTTCTTAACGATTCAATGGAAAAAATGTTTACCATAGGCGGAACAAACTAGATTCCTCATTGGTATTGCAGTTTAAAATATTCTGAACACATACTCGTATGGCATTGCATATGCGCGTTGGAACCCTGCTTGATTGTGCTCACTCATAGTCGACACAGGTTCCACCAGATCCACTCGAACAAGTCCTACAGGTTGTCAAGTCCTTAGGCTTGTAAACTGTATTTACGGAAACGATGAACTTGCATGATTCAATGTCCATTACCAGCAAATATGTTTTCTGATAAATAATATAATCTAAAGCATGATAAATTGTAGCAAAGTATTTCTATGATCAAATAGCGGTTAGTTCTTTACTGTATTCTACTTCCATTTAAGGGGATATCATTATTGAATCCAGCCTTTCTAGCGAGGACCGTTAGCTCGGCTTTTTACCGCCCAGGTACTTGACGCTTTGACTGCAGGTTCGAACTCATTATCTATAGAGTATCGACTAAGAAACGCCGACGGAACTAGTGATGACCATGTTTAGATATCTCAAACGAGTACATCATCTATAGCTCAAATATTGACAATGTTATTTATCATCATGTTTTCAGTTTCCCTTCAAACAAAAAGTTTACTTTTTATCTTCTTTTGTTGTAGTGGATAGGAATGCTAATTCAATATACGTGTATCGTTTCTTAGTTTATGCTTTAGTGAAAACACGTCTGGCTCAGGCAGTATGTGCTTTATCATTCACGAGTGCAAACATCAGTAAAAGCCAGCGAATGTGTTTCATGAAGATTAAACAATCAATGGTGGTGTACCGTAGCAAAATTTGTTTAGATTAGTTTACCGTTCGACTTGTATTTCGGTCGATTTAAATTTTTTGCAAATTACAAGCTGCTAGTTTTTTTTTCAGCGCTATGCACTATCGTTTAATGTCTTGTGTAGAAGAATGTACGGTTCCATTATTATTTCTGGTGTAGTCGAATTTAAATGCATGATTTTTTTTTCTTTGGCGAAAGCATCAAAGAATACGACAGCTGACATGAAATAAAACTTATATTTTACAATTTTGTTACCTTGAATTCCACTGCTACTTGTCCGTTATTCAATTTAACAAACAAGAATAATTTAAATATGCCTGGAAACCATGTTGCTTTATTGAACGCGATAATTATTGCTGACATAAAAATTCAATTAGAATTGTTTGATGTGATGTTGATAAATTAATTTCTTACTGTGATTGTATTAATATTACTTCAAAAGTAAGCGTAGGCGCGTCGCTAATTTCCGTCCCATATATCTCGCAAGCGTGTAAATCTGGACAAATGAAGAATGGATTCAATGAACTCGCCGATCCGTGCATTCTCTATTTCGATCCATTATTTTTATTCGAGAATATGTTCAAATTTACATTGATCATTTTGAATGGCGCTTATTGTGTATGGAATGTTTAACATGCCCCGAGTGTATTAGGCGCATGCTTGTACAATGATAATAAATAGCCTGCACCGGTCCACGGATGGCAATGAGGTTGATTGGATTGGATGTGCTTCAACGTGGGGTCACAGTTCACGAGCCATACCGGCTACCTCACAACGAACGCTCTTATACAGTCTCTAAATATCTTATCTTGCACAAGTCTATTAATAAAATCGACGATAGTGGAGCTCATTGAGGGAGCGCACATGCACTCCCAATCAACGTAAATATCTACTTGAAATCTTTCCACTTTAGACTACCTATATCGAGATTGCATTGGAATTTTTAGTTGAGTATTTTAACAATAGATCTATGCGATTGTTGGGAGATAGTTTTCCATTCGTTGGTTAGTTGCCGTGGTACTTCAGTGCACCGAGAGCGGTAATGAGGCCGATCGGATTGGTTGTGCTCCGTCGGCCAGGTCACGGGTCGAGAGATCTAAACTCGGTCTTGTCTAATGCATTCGTTTACCGTATTGTGTTGGTTGCGTCCATTCTACCTAATCTGGAAAGGAATAATCTTGATTTTATTAATGTACTGAAATATAAATGACATGAATAAGTTTTATTAGTGTTGGATTTCCTTACCTAACGATAGCATGAACACGACTGCATCTGAAATCATGAAATGTGAATGAAATACTGTAGTTTTTGTAGTTGATATACCTAAGCCTGCTGTGATTTTTCGAGAACTATATTATTAACACGTATGTACTCCCAATTCTATTTTATAATACTGAGAACTATTAAATGCAATGATGTCAAGAATTGGGTTTAACAACTAATAATTTTCATGTTATATTGTTTTACGAAATACATGTTCTTTGGCACATTCTGGGTACGATTGATTATTCATAAATGTTAACTAAATGCTCAGAAATTATAACCGAGTTCCAAGAAAATCATAATGCATTTGTTTATTGTGAGTCATTACTAGCACACACTACTCAATACACGAAAATTAAATTCTGGTTGGATTGGTGGTCGTTGGTGGACTCGACGTCCATACCTACCGCGAAGCTGGGGAGAGCAATCGCATCAGAGCGACTACTCCCAGGCTCCCAACTCCGCGGCTACCCACACGTCACTGCCTTGGCACCGCCCAGGGACTACGTGTGGGGTGGGCCTTCACACATGAAGGTGGTATCACCCACGGACGCCAGTGACGCGAGTCCACCAACGAAGCCCGCACAGGGGTAGGCGTCCAGGCCCCTGTGACGGCGAATGCCACTGGCGCAGAACCGGGGCGGACATCGCGCGCGAGCACACTCGTGAGCGATGACTGCTCCAGAGACTCAAATTGCTGGAACGTGTTCTGGCCGCCCGCATCGTTCAGCACCTGGTCGGGGTTGGACCCGATCTGTCGGCGGAGCAGTACGGCTTCCGGGAGGGTCGTTCGACCGTAGACGCGATTCTACGTGTCCGGGCCCTCTCGGAGGAGGCCGTCTCCCAGGGTGGGGTGGCCTTGGCGGTGTCGCTCGACATCGCCAATGCCTTTAACACCCTGCCTTGGTCCGTGATTGGGGGGGCACTGGAGAGGCATGGAGTGCCCCTCTATCTCCGCCGGCTGATCGGCTCCTACCTGGAGGCCAGGTCGGTCATGTGTACCGGGTACGGTGGGACCTTGCACCGGTTCCAGGTCGTGCGCGGTGTTCCACAGGGGTCCGTTCTTGGACCTCTATTGTGGAATATCGGGTACGACTGGGTGCTGAGGGGCGCCCTCCTCCCGGGCCTCAGCGTTATTTGTTACGCGGACGACACTTTGGTCGTAGCCCGGGGGGATGACTTCCGAGAGTCTGCCCGTCTTGCCACAGCGGGGGTGGCCCTCGTCGTCGGCAAAATAAGGAGGCTGGGCCTCGACGTGGCCCTGCACAAATCCCAGGCCCTGTGGTTCCACGGGGCTGGGGCTGTGCCGCCAGTCGACGCCCAGATAATGGTTGGAGGCGTCCAGATTGAGGTCGGGGTGCAACTGAAGTACCTCGGCCTCGTGTTGGATAGCCGTTGGACCTTCCAGGCACATTTCGCGAACCTAGTCCCCCGACTGATGAGGACGGCCGGCCAACTCGGTCGGTTGCTCCCGAATGTCGGGGGGCCCAGCAACGCAGTGCGCCGCCTCTATGCGGGGGTGGTGCGATCGATGGCCCTATACGGTGCGCCCGTCTGGGCCGACGCACGGGTGCGAAAATATATCGCACGATTCCTGCGTCGGCCACAGCGCATCGTAGCTATTAGGGCCATCCGCGGGTACCGCACCGTCGCTTTTGAGGCGGCGTGCGTGCTGGCGGGGACGCCGCCCTGGGAGCTGGAGGCGGAGGCGCTAGCTGGCGATTATCGCTGGCGATGCGACCTCCGCGCCCGGGGCGTGATACGTCCCCTGCGGGAAGCGGTTCGCGACAGGAAGGTCCAATCTCGGCGGTCCGTAGTAGAAGCGTGGAAGCGACGTCTCGCTAACCCCACCTGGGGTCTACGGACCGTCGAGGCGATCCGCCCGATCCTAGATGATTGGGTGGGTCGTGGCGCAGGACGCCTCACCTTTTGGATGGTGCAGATGCTGACCGGGCACGGGTGTTTCGGTCGGTATCTGCACCGGATCAAGGCCGAGCCGACGGCGAGGTGCCACCATTGCGTGGGATGTGACCAGGACACACCGGAGCATACGCTCGCGCGCTGCCTTGCATGGGAGAGGCAGCGCTGTGTCCTGGTCCAACAAATAGGTCCGGACTTGTCGCTCCCGGGCGTCGCGGCGTCGATGCTCGAGAGCGACGAGTCCTGGAAGGCGATGCTCGACTTCTGCGAGTCCACCATCTCGCAGAAGCAGGTGGCGGGGGCTGCGAGAGAGAGGCTTTACGCCGCTCTCAACTTGCCAACCCGCCGCCGTCGAGCAGGGGGCCGGGACCGGGATCTCGCCCGGATTCTGGCCCCCTAAGAGTTTCGGGTCCCCAACGCATGTGAGTGCGAGCGGGGACCCAAGAAGGTGCCGTGTCTCGCTCAACACGCCCTTAGCGTTAGAGCATCCGGGGGATGGTAGACCGCGCTCCTCGACCCACGCTGGTTCTGACCCAGCGGGGTATTCCGTGGGAGGGCGACACGCGGTCCCATCTTGGCGGGCTTCGGAGAGCCCGCCGACCGAGAGAGCCGGTGGCCGTATTCGCCGGCGGCTACCGGTTCGGCGTCCGGGGACGGAGCGACGGGAAAGCATGCCGATGGCGTAACGCGTCGCGCCGTCCCTCCAAACCCCGTGCTGGGTTCTGGCCTCAGCCGGGGTTCGGACGCTGAGTGTGAGCGGTTGGAGGTTTTAGTGAGGTTCAACTCCCACATACCCCGCCCGCGGGGCGGGCGGGGATCCGGTGATTTCCTCCAACTGAAAAAAAAAAAAAAAAAAAAGTAAAACTGCAAATGTTTGAATCTATTTATAAATGTACACACAAGTCACCTTAAATTTGTGTCTGTCATGGTACTCGGCCAAATCACTATTTGTAACCCATTGCAAGTATCTTTCTTTAAGAAGTTATGTTATACTATGTCACGATCATCATCATCATCATCATCATCAGCCTGTAGACGTCCACTGCTGGACATAGGCATCTCCCAAACTTCGCCACATCGATCGGTCCTGCGCTGTCCGCATCCAGCCACCTCCCGCGGTCCTGACCAGGTCATCGGTCCACCTTGTGGGAGGTCTGCCTACGCTGCGCCTACCAGTTCGTGGTCGCCACTCTAGAACTTTTCGGCCCCATCGGCCATCATGTCACGATCGTCGCAGTAGTTTTTGAGCGATCATAATCACCATTTCCAAGTTTAAACCCAAAGAAGAAATTCAGTAGCATAATAATTTTCATTAGGAACCCTAAAATCGATAACAATTGCCATCCATCCCTAACAAACTACGATCGTATCCACTCTAAAACACTTCAGTATAAGTGCATGATCCCTCTGACTTCCAAAGAACTCTCATGTCTAATTGTAAAACAATCACCAGTTGGTAAAGAATAATTCTCTGAATTGTACTATGTTACTATTTAAATAGTGGATTAACAATGGGCCCTGATAAAAATTTGGATTAGGTCGAAACGTTCTTCTTATTTAAGAGCGGTTTCTTAAAGTCTATCGCCCAAATAGTCTCTTAAATAGGAAAAGTAAACCCTATATATCCCAACCACAATTTATGGTTGGCGCGGACAATTCAAAATGGTTTGCGGTACATCCAAGCTATCATTACAGTATAAAACCACTGCCAATTACGTTAGGCAAAGCTGCACATTTCTGCTGAATACCCTATTGTAGCTACATTAGAGGGCAATGTCACGTTAATTTAACTAATATATCCGGGGTTCAAAGCAATCAATTGTTGGAGTTGCTAAGTATTACCTGTAGTTACATAGCTGTGATATAATGTAGCGTGACAAATTTTGTTTAATGCATTGCTTGGAACTAGAGACGTTTTCTTGATTTTGTTTGTATCGTAAATCGTCTGTTAGGTATGTAAGTTTCAATATTTTCTTCTCTCTGAATGAAATCGACGTCCTTGCTTAAGCAAAAAAAATCTTGCTCTAAATTTCTTTCAATGAAGTCATTAGGTCCAGCGACTAATAAATAAATTTCTAGGCTGAAATCACAATGACAATATGTTATTGTATCAATTAACAAACGAGTACAAGGCGTAGGTGAGGTACATACTAGCTAAATTGGAATTAAATGAACCGCCTCGACAGTCGACAAGAGTTCGATCCAGTTTTGCTACATTCCCCTTCAGAGAACAATGTGGCATACATCAAATCACTGCATCGTACAATAAATCACGTCATTGAAGTGGTCTGAGCGGAATTTTGATTTTATAATTTATTATTATATTGATTATATTGTTATTTAGACGCGTTTTATTCTGTGAATCTGTGTTTTAAAAGTGGACGTAATATTATCTTAAAGAATAAAAATAATTACAATTTAATTAATCTATACGACTTTTATAAACACAGATACAAATTATTTTTCTTTGTTTCGCTTGTCAGCCTTTGTATTCAGAAAAAAACTACGAATGGACAATGGGAAAATCGATAAAACAAATGAAGGGAAATTAATGAGGAAATGAATGTGAATTAATTATTATAATCAGAAAAAGTCCTTCATTTTCTTTAATGATTTGTATTTCTAATCACGAATAATATAAATTTATTAATATCGAAAATATTGCATATATATTAGTAATTTTGTGACCTTTTTAAATATCATAACGAATTATAATAAATTATAAAATATATTGATAAAAATAAATTAATATGGTTTGACTTGTCATCAAATTGTTAACCTTAAAATGATGTAGACACATATTGTCGAAACATTTCGTAAAATGATATTTTCAAGAATCTAGGCACGTCATAGATGCAAATTATATAAATGAATGATTCACTGCTCTCAGAAAAAAAATAATTTAAATAATATATTCAAAATAAATGAATTTTACATATTTAATTCGATCGTAAATCCAATAAAGTAACTTGCACGTGTATTTCCAAACAGCCTGTTCAATAATTAGGCGCCTAAAGCATTAACGTCTGAAACAACGTAAATAGATATTGATTTATTTCCATTACTGATGGTACGATCGTTTTCAAGTGTTTCCCTGGTATTATGGGCAAACGTTTTTAATAACTGATGTTCAGTTGTCTTTTTTTATTGTCTTTTAGATAGACGAGATAACGAGACACTTGATTTCATTAATAATATTTCCACTATTAATTACACACGACTCTCTTAATCTCTCTATGAATACAAGCTCAATAAAAAAATGAATAGGAACATGCCCTATAAAATTATTGAAATAAAAAATTACATACTTCTATACAAATCTACGAACGTTGCCGCGAAACGATAAGTGCGGAATAAATAGTATTTCATTTTACATTCTTAAAAAACATTGTACGATAAGAATCTCAAAACGAATTGTAAATTATTAGTAACACAATATTATTAATTTATTGAATATTACAATCGGAAACGCCTGATCTTGTAGGCGGTCGTGTTGCTCCGGGCACAACGCCATCCAACTTTATCGTTACCACCGCCGGCTAATTTCCCATAGAAACTATTGTTTACACTATAAAACGATTTCCTTATCTCGTTTTTAGCAAATTAGTTCGCGCAAACAGTTCATTCACGATCCATTCGAACGGTAATACAAACAGTTAGTTCGCTAGTCTCTGTTATTTTAACGTCGATTTTAGCATGTCAGTAAAGGCGAAAGCAAAACAGATTTACTGCTGTAACATCTGAAAATAACTGTTTATGTCTTTTGTCTTATCGGAAAACGTGCTCGTGGAAATTTCCTTCCAACTGAAAACATTGTAACAAAATACATATTTCAACTAAATTACGGGAATCGATTTTCGTGAAAAGTAGGTACCAAAGCCATTAAAAATATTTTTTTGGAGAATTATAAATATTTTCTAAAGAAACAAAGAGCAAATACAAAAATTAACACAGTACATCTAATACTACTATTCGGTTGTTACGAGTCGGATTCACCGATTAGCTTTAAACAAATGTAACCCCGATTGCACTCTCACGTTGTTTGTTCAAGCAAAAATAAATCCAACCAACCATTAGATAAATATTATAAATTTATACAATGTAATTGCATGTTATTTGCATACTGGTGTTGTTTTCGCTGTAGAATTCATTGTGGTTGGAGCTATACACGTGTCGACGGTGCCCAGAGACTGCCGCGAGAAACGTACATCTAAAATAAAATACGTCATGAATGTCTAACGTGACCGTTCTAACGTTCGTTCAAGTATTTATGTAATTTTAAAAATAAAATAATTACTTTTCTCATAAAAATATTACTTAGAGGGAAAGATGGAGTAACGCGTAAAGCGGGCGCGGAGCCAAATGATCGGAATCTACGAGAATCGTTTCGACATTTCTTAGATCCGGGCTCGTTTTTCGTTATTTTTCTGGTCATTCTGCATATTTGAACAGATTTTGTTTACCAGATTTTTTTTGTTATATTCTAACACAAAACTGATGTTGTTCTCGACAGTTTTAAATATATCTCTATCTATCTATTTCAAAAGCTCTACCACTGTCTTTTATCTAGCGGGAAGCATTCGAACATTTTGAACGCTCTTAAATTTTAAACCAACTTGTGAGCAATCTTGGTATTGATGGCAGTGTTTACGAGTGATCTTCTCAGACAAGTAATTTGTGGGAAGCCGCTAAATAGTGGTGAGAATACCCATATACTGTACAATTATGACCATTCGTAAATAACTACTGGGATTTAGCATCTCCGGTCTTCGGTAAACCGCAACAATGAACAAGAGAAAATAATTCCTCTAAGTGCGAAACATTTCCATATTATTATAGTTTATGAGCTTAGAGCTCGAATTCCGAGGCATACTATCCATAAAATAACACAGCAAGCAGAGTTGTGATCTTGTCATTGCAAAATACTATAGAGGAATCTTTATCAATGTTTGTAGTGGCGGCGTGCAGTTCATACAAGCAAATACGCACTGCAAACCCTATCATTTCAAATTTGCTTTAAAAAAAATGTAACAAAAAACGATTAAACGTTGTATATTTAATCAAAATACACTTTTCATTACTATTATTGGCACACATTTCTCTATTATTTAGCGTAAAAGGTAAATGAAATTGATTATAGGACGTAAATATGTGGAAAATTACTCAGATTTATATTTCTGCATACCCTGACTTAAATATGCATGCGCGCCACTGGTAGTACCTATCATGTTGTTAGTTGGAATCTATATTTTTCTGTTCATATATGGTTTTAGAGCTTTAATTGAGCCATGACTACATATTGTTATATACAGTACGTATACAAAATACTTTATTTAAACCGAATTTTTGCCAGTACCAACGACATATAATTCAGATTCCCATGGTTAGTTTCATTGGGTTTATTCAATCGATACAGATATGAATCGGCATGTGAAGATTCGGTTCGTCTGTTCTTTGAGTGATTTATAATTTGTCGTCTATCAGCGTCACAGTCGCTGGACCGAGACGAGTAATGAATGCTGTCCCGTCTTGTTCGCGGCGCCTATTTCCGCGTCTCATATTTCTTATTGAAATATATTGTCACAATCTAGATAACGAACCCATTGCTGTCGCAGAAGGCACACACAATAAAAATGATTTATTACAGTATAAAATGAGGTGCGGTCAGTATTTGTCTTTACCCAATTGGCCATTGTCAATACTTGGTACTTTTCTGTCACAACTAACAATATGTTCTAACAATTTAAACGCTGTCACACAAAACAATTTAACATGCGACATGTGACGAATTTCTAACCTCGTTATTTGTTTACAACGTTTGCGAGTTTCTAGCTGACCAAAGCGTTTCATTCCTTGAAATATCCCTTTTAGAAAAGTGTCAGTACGAAATTCATCTGCGATTTGGCTTTTTGCCAACTGGTACGATTCTCGACTTTACTCTGAGACGGTTGTACGATACTAGTTCACAGTTCATATACATTTACTGACCACGGCTTTGAAGTATGTGAATCTATTCAGGTTAAACGTATACCAGCACACTATATGCACAGGAAATAATATGTCCAACGTGTAGCGAAGCGAGTAATTAATCCAACAGCTAGTGGTATTAGATCATACAGCGAGCACTATTTGAATTAGATTATTGCGATACATTATGATCTTCGAAAATAGATTGCTCAAGAATCCCAGTGATTATAATTATTTATGAGACAATTATAAGCTGACGATGTATTAAAAATCTCTGACATCCGTTCTTAGGAGTTAGCGTTGCCAAGTTCCTTAACACGTGACTTCATAGTAGCGTAATGTTTTATCATTTGTTTTTTCTCTTTGCAGTTCAATTTCGTAGGAAGGATCCTAGGACCCAGAGGTATGACAGCTAAACAGTTGGAACAAGAAACAGGATGCAAAATCATGGTCAGAGGAAAGGGATCCATGAGGGACAAGAAAAAGGTATTTATAGTATTGAATCAAGTTAAACAGCATCTCAGCCACAAGTAATTACGAAAACTAATTAGTACCCGGTTACTATTAACACTGGTATTAGTACAGGATTGCTTTTCAAATGAGATTCACTACTTTGTAATGTAAAAGAAGGTAATCGTGATTGTGAATAATTTATATATTTCCTGTTTCACATGCAGCTTCGACGGAGTTTGATGTAAGGTTGCATTTTTGCAAATTTTCCTTATTTTTTATTTATTTATGGTTACTCATTTACCTTGAAGTTATTTTTAGAACATTTTGAACTATTTATACTTTGTTACTTGTATTATGAATTTCAACAATATTTGCATTATAGAGGAGTGCTACCGCTAAAATTTTCCTTTTTTTTCTCAAGTTTATATGAGAATCATATTCATTGTCATTTATTTATTTATTTTTCTTATGGCATTCCAGGAAGACGCGAATAGAGGCAAACCCAACTGGGAGCACTTAGCTGATGATCTCCACGTTCTGCTGACAGTAGAGGACACTGAAAACAGAGCGAAAATAAAGCTCGCCAGAGCCGTAGAAGAAGTTAAACGTCTCCTAATACCAGTAAGTGCTGATTAAAACTGTATTTTTACTTTAAAGCAAAGAAGTATAGGAAGTTAAGAAGCGAGGGTAGTCCAAAATTTATTTATTTAGTATTTTCATAATTTCATCATAAAGAAAGATTCTGTTATTTTCAAAATAAATTATATATGTTTTCTAGTGGCCTTGTAGCCTGTCTTTAGTAAATAAAAAAAACACTTATATTACTTATACACTTATACCATTATTTCCATAAATTTTCTCGTATTTTGTGTTATAATTAAAAAAAAAACACTGCCGTCTAATGAAACGTTTAGATTAGATTTACGGTTCTACCACACGGTTTGTAATGCAGCTCTAGGTTATGATAATTAAGACGAGTACATTCATTGTAACAATTAATATGATAACAATGTAGTGCAATTGTTCATTTTACTATTTCCGATAAAACTTAATGCAGGGGTCACAGCCTCATCTTTGCGTAAACAGAACTTTAAATGACGTCGTGCCCTAAAAGATTTTATTTGAACTTAAATTTACTCAGAACCTAAAATTATAAGTTACGTATTATTGTGGTTGCGTCATTTGTTTAAACTAAGTTTTCATTCAAGATGAGGAAGCAACAATTATGATGTCATAAACTGACATTGAAATAATAATTAAAGTTAAGTTTAAGCTACGAGAAAGCAGACTGAAATTTAAACCTTTAATAGCTTGCAGTTTTTATCATTCTATTCAGTAATATTAACAAGTGGATTAAAAAACCTAGTTAAGGTAATTTACGTGCTTTCTTATGGATCAGTGTTCGAGCATATAGCAACTTTCTTATCAATGTTTTCTATCACTAGGGTTGCCAGGTGTTAGGATAAAGCAGGACATACGTAGGATTTTTGATTGCTTGTCCGGCCAAAATAAGCGGCATCCGAACTGTTAGGATTTAGGTAGGATTTTTCAATTTCGAAATTCGCGCGCAGATCGAGATTGAATCACGCCGAACGAGTAGCCCGAATCCCGAATCAGTTCGACCGAATCTTAGGACAAAAAAAAAGTAGTTTTACACTTTTTATAAAAAAATGGACAAAAAAACAAGATGTCCGGATTTTTACCCAAATGTCAGGACAAACTCACAAGTCTGTCCGGCTTTTGCGTCTGAGGACCTGGCAACCCTATCTATCACCATTAAAGTATGTCTTATCAGTGAAAATGATGTATGTTTCCAGCAAGCCGATGGCGAAGATGAATTGAAGAAGCGTCAGTTGATGGAGCTTGCCATCATAAACGGAACGTACCGTGATTCCAGTTCTAAAGTGTCCGTTCCTGTCAACGGTCAGTGCCTATTAAGTATGGTCGCATTCTGTTTTGTCACTAATACTTAATCATAAGTAACTAATCATATCTTTTATTCATTTTAAGAGAAAATATAGGGACAACATTAAACATTATGAGATGCACGTTTGCGCAGTTAAATGATAAGCAGAAGGATTGGATCTTCACTCCATTTTATCACTTCAAAGATTTCATGACCAGTATCAAAGTACAGTGATGAAGCCAACTAGTTTTGGTATCGCTTTCAACAATTATTGGTACTAAGAACTCCGATTACTTCATGTAAATTTGAATTGAGAATAGTTTTGAAAACGAAACAAACTGGCCACAAAAAGTGACGTCTTCGCTAAATAATGACTCAGTTTCTTTATTTAGTAAACCTTAGCGGGATATCTTAGTTTGATCAAGTGTTTTCATCCGTCTCACATGTTTTAATTAATCAATGTTTTCATTACACGTTTCCTATTGTAGCGACATGAGAATAAATTGAGCCTTTTGTTTGCCGACGTGACTCAGGCAAGATGACTAAATTGATTTCTAGCATGGTAGAAGGCTTCACTGCGATTCGATTTTATGGGTACAGTTCATGTCGATATTTATGATCGCTCTGAATTTAGATGCATTATGACGTATCAGCTAAATTTAGATCAAAGTTTTAAGTTTAAATAACAGTTTATAAATTGAATCACCCAGTGGAGTGGACCTAAAATTTAATAGAATATGTGTTTTTAAAGTAAAATGTCAAATATGAGTTGAGAAATAAATTAATAGGAAACAAAATATATTTTTTTTTTGCTTCAGTGCAGTTTTTTGAAATACAAAATCACAAAAATTAGATTGGATTGAACACGCGACACAAAAATAAAGAAAATAATAAGCACTTTTCAATCGCATCTATATTCAGATCGGTCATAAAATTTGACGTGTATATCACTTCACACATAATGCATTCAGGTATTACCAGGTTAAAGTTTGAACTATGCAGTTACTGTTTTTTCGTTTGAGAATGTGTTAATGAAGTTCTAATGAAACAGTTCTTAACTATTCTTTATTAACTGTGTGGGCTCATTTTTGTGTGGAATAAGGTCGTTTACTTCACAGGTGCAAAATTGTTTTGTAACTATTTTGTGTTGGTTGAATTTATCTATCTTAGACTTAGCGTTAATAATCACTGTCCTTGAAATGCATATCCGAAATGTAACTAAATTTATGTGAAGATTTGTTTCTGAAACCAGCTTAACCCTTTGTCTGCTGGTGGTGGTTTTTCTATCTAAAATAGTTGAACTGGGCTTATACACTTTGAGTATAAGAAGAACGTTATTAAAAGTATGTACCTATAGTGAAACTTTCCAATCGAAGCATCTAAAACTACGAAGGAGGAATATCTCACTAAAGGATTTGAGAAATGGTTGCACTGCTCTGAGTGTTAATACCTCTGCACGATCGCAGTTAACCTGATTGAAGGTTTTGGAGAGGGTTGTGGCCAGCAGTGGACGTATACATTTAATGAACAATAATTCCCAGTTAATATTAGATTATGCACAAACGGACAGTGATAGCACTTAGATATCCGCAGCTGACGAGGAATGGCGACGCGTTGCTGCTGCAGCTGCCGAGACCCAGCGCTTGCTGGCCCCCGGGGGCGTAGGCGGAGTCGCTCTCCGCACCCAGGCGCCCCTCGGAGCGCCCCTCATCCTGTCGCCACGCATGTCGGCGCCCGCACAGCCCGGCATCCTCAACGGGGCGGGCAACGCAGCGGCCGGGCTACTGTCGCCCGGTGAACCCGCGCATCAGCTGATCTACGCGTCGCCGTACGACTACGCGAACTACGCGGCGTTGACCGCAGCAGCCAACCCGCTGCTCGCGACGGAGTACGCCGCCGCCGATCATACTGGTGGGTTGTTCGCCCGTTGATTTTATTATGTTACGGCGTCGCGCTCACAACACATCACACGATACACTATTTATTTATTTATATGATTTTTAGGACATTAAAATACAAATCGCTAGTATAGAATCGGATCGATTTAATCCATTTGGTGGTTTTGTAATTAGTGGATTATGAATTCTAAAACTAAATCGTAAACAAGCGTTGCGAAATTGGCGGTAAAACAATATGAAATTGAAAAAAAAAACTTACTGCCAAATTCAATGATGGTCTGCTAATTTTATCGGTGACAGGTATATTTCATCGCATTTTCATATATTTTTAGATTCGCTAGATTTCTTTCTGAAAAATATGAGCGTTAGCTATCTTCTGTATGTAGACATAAAAATTATATTTTAAAATTATATTTATACACATTTACACTTAACATTATTATGAACAAACTTAAAATTACGCTTAGTATTTGTGCGACGCCACTTTAAGATTACGTCAATTTTTGAATTGATACAAAATTATTTAAAAGAAATATCGATTCAAAAATCAGAATTACATCACGGTGCAAATTAGGAATTGTTACTCCAATTCTTGTATTTCAATCCAAACAAACAAACTGCCATTCCTTAAAAACAGAGTAACGTTTCCTAGTTTCACCGTTTATAATACAGTAATATTAAAATACTAACGAAAATATATTTAGGAATAGTATCTCGAAAAAAACAAAAAACGATATATAGACAACATTGTCTATCCTGCTCTTACAAAAAGTATTATTTTAAAGCAAGAGCAGGACGTAAGATTAAGTAAAGGCTGAACGGAGTTTTATCTCGCTAGTAAACGTCCAGTAGAATCGTGAAATAAATCATAGGCGGACAAATGTTTGAAATTTTAATAAAAATAACACGTTTTTAATTCGCTCGTGTTACCCTAAACTCACAGCATGCTTTGATTTTTAACCGAGAGTAAATTTTTTTAACGTCAGAAAAACTTTTTTCAAAAACTAGTCTACATTAGAATTATTTTGAATTGAGCTGAATTTGCGCGCAATTAGGATCCTCAAAAACAATTATTAATATGACTCATAATTACCATTTATGTCTTAATCATTCAGCAAAAAACAACACAAAATGACAAGCTGAATTAAGGAGAGCAACTTTTCGTCATTATGTAATTGGACACCTGTTTCCAAAATGCCTAATTCACAACTGAAATGTCAAAATTCGATTCAATTAATCATTAACGCATTAACAATTAACACATGGTGCACGATACCTAAACTGTGTGTGATATTGTTTTGATCGGGTCCACAGCGTCGAGATATCTGCTAGCCGGCTTTTGACATTGGCCGCTACCGCCATCGGCAATAAGTTTCGGCGTACCACATACGACGTTTCACACGCTGCAACATTACCGTCCGCAATAAACAATAGGGTAGTTGACTGATAAATAAAAAAACTAAATTTGGGATGGTGCTTTGAAGAGACATTTTGTTAGTAAAGTTCTCAAAAATGATATTAGAAAGTGGCAGTCAATAAAGTCGGGTAGTCATGAAATTTAATGTTCTACCTATTTTCGTTGATATTAAATTGAAATTTGTATCACCGCTTTTATAACGGTCGCTTTAAAAATTGGTGACTAATTAATTTTTTGTAAAAAGTTTCTCAAAAAAATCATTTTTTCCATAACCCAACAATTCGAATTTAAATGATATTATTCTTTCTAATCCTTCTTTGTTTCTTTGGCACAGCCCAACCATTTTGACAGGACCTTATTCATTACTACATTCTGTTATCTTATCTCACTGTAAATTTTAATTTATATTCATTTTCAATTGTAAAAACCAGTCAACTATCCTAAAAGCCTTCGATTTTCACGGGACGTTTCTCAAAGTCATAATAAAGCCATGATCAATAATTAGTATAAGATTCGTTTTTAAGTAATATTAGTTTATTGTCTCGGAAATTGTTGTCTTAACATTTTCATACCG
Organism: Trilocha varians; assembly: GCA_030269945.2. Classification (NCBI taxonomy): domain Eukaryota; kingdom Metazoa; phylum Arthropoda; class Insecta; order Lepidoptera; family Bombycidae; genus Trilocha; species Trilocha varians. The sequence goes on from AP028259.1 coordinate 6,980,779, forward strand.
TGTTTTGTTTAAAGAAAATTATGTTTTGTTTTCGTTCGTTCAAAGATTATTTATATTATTTCAGATTTTATTTATACATAGTAATATAATTATTGTTTATTTATTGAATGCTTGATTTTCGTTAATTCTGACGACGGTTTTCTTTTGAAACTCTGTTTGAATATTTTAAGTTACCGATGTTTCATTCAAAAAGTCAGTTCTCTGATATTATTAGTATTTCATTTTATCGAATACGACATTTTCATAATGGAATGGTGATAGAGAAATGTTTAGATTCAACCATTTACAGTAATGTGATAACCCTTGCTTGTAACATAACTAATAATATTAACAACACGTTAATTTGTCCAAACTTCATTTAAAAATCTTAGATCACACATTTAATTAATTAAGAATTTGGACATAAAATTCCACATTTCCAATTCTTCGATTTCGAAATTTCCAGAACACTTGTGAATAACGAATCAATTTTTGTGTTAACAGTATGTCTAATTTAATTATAGAATCTTGATTACAAGCAAAAGGGACCAAAATGATTTGAATTGCAAACGAAAAAAAACTCATGTGCTACTTACACATTTTTAACAACACTGACAAAATTAATCAAGGATAAATTTCAATTTATTACTGAAACTATGAAACATTCTAGGCGGTTAAAGATTACGTTGTAAAAGTAATATTTTGTTTATAAAATCGACGACACAAAGTTTTACTTTTACGAAATAAAATCGATAACTTAATAATTTATTAGCCATTTTATTATATATTTATAAACATACCATAGGATAAGTATTATTTTTATCTTTTAAAGATTTATTAGTTAGGTTAGTGAAGAGTGAGCTTTATGATATAAAAAATATACAGCAGTATATTGAAGATTTTTATTAGACTTACTATGAAACAATTTATGTCGAGTCAATTTTATTTAAAAACAAAAGCCAGCCATTGTCAGTACCTTGATAAGACCTAGATGTGGTCTTATATTGTTATTCTTTCCAAAGCAATATAAGTAGATATAGTCTTATAGACCTAGGCATTATAGTAGAGATTAGTGTTACTGCCATTAGAAAAATATTTACAAAAATCGATGACTACGTGGCAGTGATATCTAGACTTGCGTATAGGTTAGTGAACTTTTCTATTTCTTCACAATTATGAGATTATATTTAAATTTCAGCATTTATACAATTCGTTAATCGTTACAAAATTAAAATTACAAATTATTGGCACGTTGAATAATAACTCATCGCGACCATTATGAACAAATTTCGCTTTGTATTGATTTATATCTTTAGAAACATTTGGATTTTTGAAGACATTGTATGTTCTGGGGGTCAGCTAAGATGCAATAGATAGATCGAATTTTATCGATTCGCAAAAATGAGTGGCATTTCACTGTGGTTCCTAACCACGTGATTCAGATCATTACCATTCAATTTTGCGAATATGTTCAACACTCGATTTTTGTATTGCATTTTGGTTAAATGCCTTAATTGAGACACAGTGTAAACGTGAATGTGCCACTAGGTGTGGTGCGGAGGGCTGGACGGGTCGCGGTGAGGGAGCACCCTTACCAACGCACGGCTTTACCGGCGCCCTAAACATCCGCCATTACGCGCTCACGCCGCCATTTTGTTAACAAGGTGAGAAGCGCGCGCGCACGCATGCTGATGGGATAAGTTTGCTTGCATCGTAGACTTGTGCCGCACATTTCGTGTTCTTTGTTTACAAACTGGCCTATTTTATTTAATTAAGTTTATTTTATTTCTTTTCCTTTATTAGTCAGATTAGTAAAGCCAGTTAAAAATGTCGAATACAGTAGGCTGGTTCGTGAATCGAGAATCGATTTGTGGAACTTGGAATTGTGTAGTATTTGAGATTAACAGTTGCCGTATGATTCAAGATTAATTCTTAATTTATTCCAAGTTTCATGTGTGTTTTTTCTCACCAGCAATCATATTCGTGTCAGTATGCGTGGGTGTCTTTGCTTTATTGTCTCTCTGTGTCACTATTTTTTATTATTTATTATGTGTACTTATTAGTTATGTTCTTTTATAAGTATGAGGATATGTTCGTTCACGCTTCGTACCGTATCTGAAGTGACACTGCATAATTTGAAAACTGTGATTTTTATATTTTTTTCTTTTTTATTTAATATAGATATTTTATAGATCTATTTACATGTTGTGATGCGAGGCATTATTTAAACCGCGATACGCTTTAAGTTTAAAAACATTTCATCAGCGTTACCAAATTCCTTTGTTGTTATCGATGATGTTGCCAGAGTTGTTATCACAACATGTGACTTCGAACAATCATATTTTCGGGTATATAAGATATATGCTCTAGGGAAGAAGGATTAAAGTCTAATGTCCTGTGACTATGGTAATATGTTTTCGGTGTTAGAAATATAATTGTGTTCAATATTGCCAAATAAGAATCCGTTAAGGTGCTAAAGCCAGGTTGTGGAGTCCTTCTTTCCTGTTTCTCGCCCAGTATTAGTCAAAGGAAGTACATTCTTAGAAGTTGTGCCATCAGTCCAGTATTAAAATAATGACCTTCCTTTGACTCTAAATCTCTGATAATCATCACAACTTTCTCTTAGTCAATGTAAGTTTTTTATATGAAAAAATTTAAGCTAGTTGTTTTATTTTTATCTTTATTGCCTTAGGTATTTTTTCACTTTCGTATTTTGAAAGTTTTATTTTTAGGTAATTGCACTTGTGTCCTTGTGGATTTAAGAAGGCATGCGTATTATGCCGTTTACGTATTTTTCACGCTTTTTATTATTATAATTATTGAAAAAAAAAATGAAATATTCAATCAGTAAAACTATTCGTAATATTATAAAATGATCTATATTATTTGTAAGTGAAAATGTTTTTTGTATTGTTTCCGTTGTTGATTGTAAATAAATGCATTTTCAGAAGAATAAAATTGAATAAATTGTCTGAAATTTCTATAGAGCGTTTTCTTTTAAGTCGATTTTCGCGATAGTTTTCTTAAGTTTTGATTTAAACAATCGAATAAAGTTGATGACGTGCAGTCATATGGTCGATTGACTCACACGACTAACACTGCAACTCCACAAGGCCAAGTTCCCGTTTTATTTAATATCTAAGTGCACTTTCATAACAGCTATGGTCACTCGCAGATTATCTGTTACTATGTATTTATATTATGAGTCACTAACATGCAAATATGTAATGACATTGTTCCGTTATCACAATAATTAACCAAAATTTTACGAGAATGCCGCCATTTAAAAAAAATATAGATAGCAATTGTGTTGATATACTTACATACTTGCATCTGGGTGCTATGGTTATAAATAAGTGATAAGATAAATTTATGCTTGTTTGTTTGAGTAGTGCTTGATGCATGAAAGTTCCTTTACGATGCGTCAAGCATTACTCTGATGGGAACTATTGGGCATTAATCCTATATTTGTAGATCATTATCATACTAAATTGACTTAACATTTTTTTTATTTTTCAACACATTAACCGCGTAAACTAATTTTTGTTTCCGTGTATTTGTATTAACTGGGCCGCAAAAGAGCGTGAATTCTCGGCGCAAATGCCTGATAGCCTCCCCTTAATGATTTTTTATATGATATATTATTATGATATCCGTACACGTCATCAATCCATTTCACGGTTTATCGCTTTCGGCATGTCGTTACCCCGATGTGTGAATTGTAAAATATTTTTTGCATTCCAAATCCTCTCGCTTAACAGTCGAAAGAGACTGGGGATACCAAAGTTACTAGATACATCGAACGGTGTAGATTCTCAAAATGAATGAAAATGACTTAAATTTGTACCACCTGAATCAGGTCATTTCCATTCATTTTTGAAATCGATACTATTATTCGAATTATCTGTGACACATTGGCACTCCCCTAAAGTTCTTTCTTGGCTGTTGAAATCGTGTCCTATTTCCGTCTATCAAGCGCGATTTTCACGCTAATTTGACGAAGCAATTTCGATCATGCTTACGACAGTACTAATGAAAGCGTCGCTGCACTGTATTGTATGTACGTCAAGTTTCAATGATGCATTTCATAGTATTTCGATCAATCTTGATATTCTCAGAGACGTTTAATGGGTGCTCTTTCGAGATTCTAAATTTGAATCGCCATTTTTCTTCAAACAGAGAGTAGATTATTTGCTGCTGAATTTGACTGCTGTGGTCATCGTTGCTCATGGATTTCAACTAAATTTCACACCCTTGATTTACGATTCAAGCGTCCACCAAACGTCTCTGATTAGCAGCGACGTTTTCATTCGCCACGACACGCATAAAGCTAAACCGTCAATGGGATTGTTGCTCGTATCGGATCACGTGATTTTGATCGATACTAACATTCTGTTTTTTTTCTCTCTTCTCGTTAACATGGCTAGGTGAGTGCTAACGGCGCCGAGGAACTAACAGGAGACGCGGCCGCACCCAGCCGGGCCCTTTGCCGCCGCGTAACATTATCATCGGAACATCGACCACCATGTAGCTATAGCTGGGCCTTTCACGTTAACATATACTATGTATTATAATAGTCTAACTATTAACATTTATATGCCTGTTATGTTTATAACAAGATGAACTTTATTAACAAAATTTATTATTATATATTTTATATTTTTTTGAAATGAGTTGGCACACGCCATCGACTATATTTACTTGTAATTTGTAATGTCGCTTGATCGTGTTGTAGCACGAATATAGGTCTACCCTTTACAGACTACATTGAAAGTGTACTAAAATCTCAATATAAAATTTAAATCTCAAATTTTCTGGTATAAATCACTTTCAGCGTTGTCACCATATAATAATATCAAAAGCCTAAATGGCGAAAAGTTTAAAGTTACAATAAATACAAATATTGGTATAAAATGAGCGCCAAAAGGCAAGTATCAAAATTGGTTGAACAATGTCAACAAGATGGCGGTAACAAGTGACATAAAGTAAGTACCTACAGTTCTTTAAAATATTTTTACAATCATGTTTAAATCAATTTTTCATATTGGACTGATATCGAAAGTTTATTGTAGGTTGTCCTTCATATACTTATTGATCCCAGTTTATTTGGCAATACGTTTCATATGAAACCAAAGAGTATTATTTTTATCGTTTTTCGAGAGCTGTTTTATCAAATCAAATTCAAAGTCTTCCTCATAAGTTTAACGTTGGCGGTCAATAAGTGTATGGAATATTAAAGATATATTTTTAGCTATTTTAAAGTTAGTACTTTATATACATTATTGAATGTTCGTGCATCCCCAAGTGCCTTAATAAATGTACAATATTCATATTTTTTACGGTTCTATAGATTTTGTTTATCGCTTTTATAATAGTTGATTTAGAAGAGATTAAATTATTGTTAACTTTGCTTAATGTTAATCTTTAAAGTTCAGAATTATTATAGGTTTTAAGTACATAGATATAGTGTCCAAATTGTATTTTATTAGATATTATTGTAGGAAATGTTTGATTTGGACAATAATAATTTAAGTGCCTTCGTTACAATCTCCAATGGAATCTCGGATCCATTCTCAAAATATCAGTGATCTGTATTTAAAAAAAAAACATCTTGAATTGAACAGAAATCTCAATATATTTTAGTAACAAAGGCAATTACGTATGTTTATATTGTAATTGTTATGTAATTAAAAGCAATAATAATTGAATATTTTTTACATTAAACTCTTAGTGCAATAGATAATGTTGTTTTGTAATAAATATTTTTTGTTTATTTTATCAACATATTATCTTGTTGAGTATATTTTTACACGAATAGAGATCTGATATTGAGATTAATTCGTTAGAAGAAAAGATATCGCGTTATGTTGTGAATAAAAAAATATATTTTCTATTAAAATAATTTAGATTAAAATATATTTTATCGACATGTTTTGTATGAAGGAAAAAATGATTCGGTGCTTTTTGGAACCTGGACAAAATAAGTTTGAAATCAAATTTTAATACACAATTTATAAAAATTACTTTCATCAATTTTGTATCATTACAGATCTTATTTTCATTTATAACTCCGTCCGTTTCGTAAAGTAAATAATATGTACTTAATTATTGGTGTACACTTGTTCAATGTTTTATCATTCACTCATTCAATTTGAGCTTTTTACAACCAAAATAAACTAAATAATATTAGTTTTCTTAATTAATAATTGAACTAAATATATTGAATTTGTAAATTAAAAATACGTACCTTTTTGATATTACACTCGTTCATTTCATTCATTCATCCGCCATTTTAGAAATGAGTTATCAGACTAGCGTACAAAAAAGCATTTAACGTTAATTCAGAAAGTAATGCCATAAAACAATAATAGCAGTGATTGTGATGAAATTTAAATAACGTACAAATTATTATAGAATTGTCTGCGTAAAACTAGTAATTAATCATGTTTCGTGGTTTAACGAAATGTATTAATATATTAATTGTGAAACATGCTAAGTGCCATCAGCAGACCGGCTTCATTTCATTGTTTGTTTATTATATTAACTAATTTGTACTTATTATGTAAACAACGGCAACCGCAAGTGCCTTAAATGAACTTGTACATATTTATTCTTTGAAATAAAGTATTAATTAATCGGAATGTAAACTTTTCCGTTTATAAAAATCGTTTTCCAAAAACAAAATCTTATAGATAACTTTTAATATTTAGTTAAGTGAGATTGTGCATATTGTCTGTTTTGATGTGTGTTTATGATTGATTTGGCATTAGTAAATATCAGGAAAATGTATTGCTGTTTTTTTCTTTACCCGCAATAATACGACATTCCCCATTAAAATTAAATACTAAAAATATCTTAATAAAATCGCTTGGAATAAATGAAAAACCACATTTACAAACTTGTGCAGTAAAATACCAATTTTACTATTCCACTCCATCTATTGGCGCATATTGAAAACTTATTGGAGTCAGTCTCTTTATAAAGTTTAGTGGTAGTCCATACAAGGTGCAAACGGCACCCATACTTACCGAAGGGTTAACTTAGTACGGCGTTTATACTGCAGATGGCTCTCAACTACAAATTTAATAAGTGATTTGATTTTTCGACGCTTAGAATTTTATTTACTTTTTCGAATTGTTAAACTGTACTTTAAATTCGCATTTTGTTCTTACAAACACTTAAGGGAATAAAATTATTTTTTTATCTTAGCGTTAGCTTTGGAAAATCTGCTAAACCTGACTTATTCTAATCAATTAATTTTCGAAACCTTTATATTCGTGATAAACATCTGGCCGTCCCTTTTTGATAAATATATAATATCAGTTGATACCAGTATGCAAACAAACAATCCTCACAATGTTCCACGTTACAAAACCATAAGTACTTAACCTATAAAACGAAAGACTACAGTAAAAATAAAGCATAAAATGCATTCATTTTTAAACAAAAGAGAAAACCACTCCGACCCAGGCCATTTCAATTCCGCAGCTATATTATTTAACTGAAAGCAATTTGAAGTTTTCACTGCAGTTCGAAATGGAATTTTAAATTCGCAGTCGCGTGTCCATTCCCAGGGCATGTGAGAACAAACATACTACTGCATTTACTGTTTTCATACATTACGGACCTTTAAATATTTACTGCTAGAAAATTGCTTACCAACCTAGATTCATTATTAAAAAGTCTACTAGACTGCAATTTTTCTTTCTATATTACGTGAGACTTCTGTTTTGTATGAATCAGTAGTGTGAAGCTCATAGAAGCAAAAATGGATTGCATACCCTAATAGAATGAATGATAACAACAAAAAGTAATTAAATTATAGTGTATTTAATCAATACACATTCCCACCTCTATAGCAAATGTGTTTAGCAAATTTAAATTGATATTTTTTTATTGTAGAATGCCAAAAAAAAAAAAAAAAAAAAAATACGTCAAATCTATATTTCTGAATATACCTACTGCGTCTAAGTAACATAAAATGTGTTTGTGTGATTAACTAACTCGTAGCAGGAATTCCCGGGGTGACTAATCCGACTGACCCAATTTATAAATAAGGGATCTTACTAAATGAACAGTGCTAATTGTTGTCAAAATAGGAACCATTTTATTTTACATATTCGTATGACTGAGGAGTTTTTTTGGAGGTATCTAATTTTTGAGAGTTGGATTTTCTGGGAGTTGAACCGCACTAAAACCTCCAATTGCTCACACTCAGCGTCCGAACTCCAGCTGGGCCAGAACGCAGCAGCACCGAAGTTATGCGAGATGGCGCGACGCGTTACGCACTACGGTAGTCTTTCCCGTCACGCCGTTCTCATGAATAAGGGGTTATGATAATGAATAAAAATATCACCAATATACCTATCAAGGATAAAGGAATATCGGCCAAAGTATTCTATCAACAGTTAATAACTTACCAGCAAGATTTCTCTTGACTAGTCTTCATCAGTACGACAGTTTACTTATAATACGATCATTAAACATAGGGCAGCGGCACACGACCTCTTATTAAACACGATAGCACTACGATAACATTGATTTATATGCATGAGTTCTCATAAACGATGCATAATTGGGACTACTTTTATTTTATCGCTATTAGCCGATGATTATAATAAATCATCGTCAAGATTTATCGTGATAAACCGTTCATATACGAAGGTAGTTTAATAGGGTGCTGTTTAGATTCCGTAAACACATTTTGTGGAATGTTATAAGATGCTATCACGTGTGGGTGGATGAATTTGGTTTTTAATCACTGTCGGTGTTTTTGCTGCGTGATTACGTGGTTTAGGTAGAAATATCGATTATGTTATAACAATATTAGTAGTTATGCTTGTAAGTAATAAATAACTAGGTAGCTGTTTTAGCAGGATTATCATACGAATAGTCTATTATTTATATAATACCTACCTTTCTGTCTAATTGCCCTGGCATAACGACGGTCGCTCTGATCGACCTGATTACTATTAGGTGGGCCGGTTTACCTTGCAATAAAAGAAATAGAGACTAGAGCTGTGCCCATTGTTGGTAATGAGATTAGTTGAAAAATACAGGATTACGTGAAAACAATAGCGAAAATAAAATTATATGCAATAAAAAGCCAACATCACGTAGTGTTCCCAGGCGGTCACCCATCCAAGTACTGACTACGCCCGACGTTGCTTGACTTCGGTGATCGGACGAGAACCGGTGTTTTCAACGTGGTATGGACGTTGGCGAGCATGATGCAGAATTTGTAATACACATATATCTACAATAAATCAATCCTTTTATAAGGTAGGTATTCATAGTAGGAAGGTCATTGGTCTGTTTCTACTGAAATACTTGTACCGTACCTACCTAGTTGTATTAATGTCACACTTCATGACATTCATAACCAAAATTTATCTAGTGTTTGTTAACATGAGAACTAATGAGAAGTGTTTCAAGATATAGCCGAGGTCCATGAGCGACTGCAACCACTTACACTTACCTACCATCGAGAGAGCCTTAAGCCTGTTTACTCACACTGAAATAAAAGAGGTAGCTACTAGGTTTTGATAATCATGGAGAATGGAGATAGATAGGCCCGCTACAAATACGTGATCTAGTAAGTAGTAGGAATAAGTATCCAAGTACCTACTAAGAGATATACTCAAACACCTACAGAACTTAAGATTCCGATACCTACTACACAAACAGAACATCAAATCGTGTTAAATAATTGTGTTTGTTTCGCGTTGGATTGTGCGTGTGCATGGCAAGGGTTTGGCTCGGTGGGGCAGCCGCTCGTAAAATTGCAGCCTGGGGGAGACGTCTCAAGACGGTCGTGCATTCTTACATTACACAGTAAATCACAAAAATACAGAAAATTTATCTACATTTTATTTTAATGTTTTTAAACAGCAGACAAGTTTAACCACTGTCTGGTTGTCAAAAGTAGATGGCACTACTAGACACGCGCTACTACGATAAAAGTTACTACGTGACATGCCTTTCTCTGATATCTTAATGCATAAAGCCTAATGAAACCTGCAATTTTTATAATTTATGTAGTTAACGTCTTTTCTCATGATTTATTTCTCTACACAAACATTAATTCAAAAAATAGTATTTTTATATCTATACAGTTAATAGTGCTACCTATTACGTAGGTAGGTAGGTAGAAAGTCTTAAATAGTTTACAAGAAATTACCAAACCAACGAAAAGTTTTAAGGTAAATAAATGACAAATACGATTTAATCTTTTTGTGTGTGTGTGTAGTTTAATCCATGACAAAACATTATTTGTTACTAACTTTTGCCCGCGACTTCGTTCGCGTGGACTTCAGGTTCAACCCGCCTAGTTTAGTCGTAAAGCCTATGTGTTATTCTGATGTATAAGCTATATTGTGGTAAAGTTTCATTCAAATCCATTCAGTAGTTTTTACGTGAAAGAGTAACAAACATACATCCATACATCCATCCATACATACAAACTTTCACCTTTATAATATATATTAGATTATTAAATCTTGATGTATCTCGTTGTTCTAAATATACTGTGTCCTCAAGAAATCAACCCGGACTTACGACGACCTAGGGTGCCAGTACTAGGGTCATAAAACTACTTCCCCTAACGTCAGGAGGTTACACGGTGCGATATTATTCACTTTTCCTTCCGACATGCGAAGCATTCCACATCACTTTCATTTTAATATCTGGATATAAATAACAAAATGTTTATAGAGATGTATAAAATTAAGCAACCGCAAACTCTAAAAACGAATTTTAAGATTTTCTTACCTAACAGGATAGGTTCCTAATTCCTATTGAAGAAGATATCTCGCATGCTAAAGAAAAATGCAAGGTTTCGTGTGTTAACTATTTATAACGGGTAGGTACTTAACATACCTTGTGATTTTTTTTTTACACAGTGTTAATTAAAGTCCTTAAAAAAAACTCAGAACTTACATGTTTCAAACTGAGTTCTGTTAAGTTAATAAAAGTATAAAAAAGAGCAAATATAAGATACTCGGGGGCGGCGCGACGGTAAAGAGTGCCGATGGCGTAACGCGTCGCGCCGTCCCTCATAACCCCGTGCTGGGTTCTGGCCTCAGCCAAGGTTCGGACGCTGAGTGTGAGTGGTTGGAGATTTTAGTGCGGTTCAACTCCCACATACCCAATGATTTCCTCCAACGAAAAAAAAAAAGTATAATATACCGTTTTGAAAACAAAAAAGCCAACATCACGTAGTGTTCCCAGGCGGTCACCCATCCAAGTACTGACTACGCCCGACGTCGCTTGACTTCAGTGATCGGACGAGAACCGGTGTTTTCAACGTGGTATGGACGTTGGCAACAGGATTTGTAAAATTTTCGTAGTTCTTGAACAATGATTTTAGCCATCTATAAAAATAATTATGTACATAATATTAAGATGTAAAGACGTTTCAAAAAACTTAAATAGGTGAACGGAATTATTTAACTTTATTGTTTTTAGGAAATGATATTTTGATTCAGTACTTTTTAATGACATGTTTTCTTTTCGCTGATTTCACACCACTAACTTTTTCTTGTTTTATTTTTTTTTATTTTTTTATTAAACTTCATATGGCGCATTTAAATGTGCAGATTGATCCATTACAATGGTAGGTACTGCTTGATTGTTATAAATTACCTTCTTTTGTTTTATATTTTTTGCTTATTATAATAAAATTATCAAGATACCTATCTCTCAATAATATAATATGATTAATTACACATTAATGGAAGCTTAATTGTTGAAATTAAAATGTAGTTAACTGCTGCTTTTTTAAGTGGGTACAACATTAGTTTCGTAAAAAAAATTCAACGATAAGAAGAGATAAGATACTCGTTTTTAATAAGATTTTTTTTCATTACTGACTCGACTTTGACAATTTTGTGTTAGGTTACAACGTTAGGTTACAAACGTTACCCGAAACCTATGGTGCTACGTGAAGGTACTTAGACACGTTTGTCTATAAGTTGAAATAACGTAGCTATGCTAAAAATCTTACTAATTAAACTACATAATAATAACAGAATAACGACAAAAAATAATTAATCAAAGAAATGGAAACAACGGTGCTTGTTTCAACTTTCGACACGAATCTCGGAAGACCAGTGGGCGTTATTAATAGAAGAGTGAAAAACCACGATATTTCCGTATTCTAAACATAATTGTGCACATAAATAAAAATCATTCTGACATTTGTTGCCTACAAAATGATTTCGGTTTTATTTTCTTATCGTTTTTGGTCTGTATTCGTCTTGAGGAAACATTAAATATGTTAAATGGACTATAATCTCACCTTCTGACTTGGCTACCTTCGTTATAGCTTCAAGACTATGTTTTAAAATTCTGAATTGTTATTTTATGTCAATTATAAAAATTTAGAGAAATATATTAAAATTTAATGAAGTCAATGTGTTTTAGATATTGTGAAAGGAATAGTTAATTTGTTAGGAGTGTTTTAGAAAAAACAACTGTAGTATTCTTCCTTTATTTTAAAGGAAACAAAGAAATCATTATTAGGACAATACGGTAACTGAATAAGGACACATACGTCACTTATCATAATATTTTATGTGCATTTGCAAATAAACAAAAGTTTTGGCATAAATAAACCTAAACCTTGTAAATTCAACAAGAAAGGAAAATACAACAAAAAACGAAAAACACATACAACTAAAGCAAATCCTTTAAATGAGGACACCTAAACCAAACTACAGCAACACAATCCACTCAAGTATCATCACAGACATAAGGAAAACGTGTGAAAACGTTACAGGAAAAGGTCTGCTCGTTACAATGATTTATGAAACAACATATAAAAAAGATGTTTCGAGAACACGTTTGAGTGTAAGGTCCTTCTACTTTACGTGGTCAGAGAAATACTGCCCCATTACATTCTCAATATGTTGGAACTTTAGCACAGTTATTTATTGTAGTCCATCATTTTTACGAACTATAAAAGGTTATTTTCGGCGTAAAAGTGGACAGACATGGGACAAATTTGATGCACCCTACGCATGTTTTGATGGGGGTAACTAACGTCAAATTTATACTGTTTGGTGGGCACTATTTGAAGCTATGGACCTTTATATTTTGTAGTAAAAATAATCAATTAAAGTAACAATTAGATAAATAGATTCGATTTCCTATAATTGAAAACATTAAAACTTCTTAAACACTCAGCCATACCTTCACACCTTAAAATTTAAAACGCAAATTATTCGATTTTATGATCCATTATGTACACAATCATAATATTATCCTGTTCCTCAATTACCATAAGTTATTGTACGAAACGGTCATATAAAACTCAAATAATCCCACTACTAAACAAGGACAAAAATAGAAATGTTTTCGTAAGGACAGAAAATGGCGCCAACAAAATAAAGTGAATGGGTTTGTCGTCGCCGATTTTTTCAGTTCCGCCGGTTATGCTGTAATTCCCTTATATTTCGCCACCCTATTTACAGTCATTTGTATGTACGAGATGGCTCCGTTTCTAGGAAACTTTCCCTTGCCAAAAAGCCTTCGTCAAGTTCTGAAAGTGCTTCGTGATTGTGTTACCGATGAAGCCTCTGAGTTACTGTTCCAAACTTTTTGTCTATGACGGTTTATTATATTACTCTCATTTTCTTCAGGTCAATTCCTTTGACCTGATTAGGGCGCATGGAATAATTTATTGATATCTCTTACCGAAACTTGAAGTTCTGAATTTGACTTGAAAGCCGTCTGTGTTATAACACTAGTTTTCATTTCTAGATTTAAGTAGCAATATTTTTGTTGGAAAATGTAACAGACAAGCATCAAATCAATGGTCGAAAATAACCACACGATTTAAAGAGCAAGAATTGTACATACACCTGTTTAAACATAGGTATGTGTTTTTCCTACAAATGGCACATCTAGATACGTAACCGAGACAAAACTGTGCTGTATTAGTACGATTAAATTACGTGCACAATTTAACAACGTTATCGTTATCGCATTAAACCCTTTTTCTAAAGAATCCACATGTTTCGCTGATCACTTAATTGCGCAAGACACGCCTGCGGGCTCCATCCATCAATCAGGATCAACCCGAGACCATTCTAATACTAATTTGCTCGTTTGTTTTGCCAGTAAGCCGCCTCGGGCTTTACTGCAGGGACTGATAGATGTTTGATTAGTAAATACTTTACGTGATGTGAATGTGGCTGGCTAAGTTTATCAATAGGTCGTCGCCTTTGGTCTTTAGAGGTGGTTTGGGTGAAAGGTTAAATCAATACGGAACCCTAAAGACTCATGAAGATTAGTGTAGGTCTACCGTGTGATTTCCATTCATTTTATGCTATTGCTATCAGTATTAGGCAAAATAACAAAGCTTTTTTGTTGTTCGTTTATATGATCGGATTGTATCCTGAACGAACTATGATTGTTTGCACTCGATGATGTTTCCTTAAAATTCCTATTCCTTAAGATTCCTAAACTTTATTATAGACAAGCAGGCTAGTTAAAATTCTTATCCTTACTTAGTTCATAATTCCTAGATTCTTGATATTCAAGCAAAATAAACAAATAATACTTGAAACTAAACTAAGCAAACTCCCTCGGCACCAGGATCTCTGAATCGTAAAATCGTTACAGCCAGATCTGATGGGGAAGATACGATTCTCGAATGTATTTCGGATAGGGAACCTTTTGATGACGTACTTCACGTTTTGTTGTGCACGATCGATAGCTCGCTCATTTCCTAGATATCGTAAAAAGTTTCAAGATACAATTCAATTTCAGGACTTTATTTGCGGTTGTACATTGAAGTAGTAGACTGGAAGTTGATAACATAAAAAAAAACACAAATACAAAATAAATAATATTATATTAGTATACCAATAGAAACAGATTAAATAGTAGTCGATAAAGCAATTTACAAGTAGAATGTTGAATCAAGATAATTTTGCCTATAATTACTATTTAGGTATTTATGATAATGAAGGATAATGCACCTCGGTGAGTTTACCTAAGAATAATTAAATTTAGATCCATGAGCGAATGATTGCATTAGTTAGATTTAGACATTATACGAAATTTATCAGTACTTTGAGCGACGTCAGGTATTCTTATTTAATTGTGGAAATTATTGAATATAGCATTGGCTATCATTATATTATTATGTATTATGCAGTTCATTCAATTCCGCATCTCGAGAAATGAATCGTAAATTATTTCTTTTACAACGGGAAGTTCGACGAACTTTGATAGCAGCTCAATAACAAGCAATGAATGAACTAAATTTATCCATTCAAATAAATGGAGTAATGACTCCTGAATAGAAGATATCCATTGTGCGATTTTGTAAATATAAACTTAAAATAACCTACTTTTTTCGCATTGTTTGCTGAAACATCATTTCTAGTAGGTATTTATTAGTCAAAATACTTCTGATTTTTGTATTATATTATACTTAATATTTTCTAATTGAGAGTTTAAGAAACAATCTAAGTTTAGTAGCATTCAGTCCTATGTTGTTTAAATAAACCGGAGTTAGACGGTTTAAATCTGGCTTCTAAATTCACTTCGTCTTATCGAGAACGAAAGAAAAATAATTCCATTACCAAAGCAATTTCCCTTTATTGCCATCAAGTTAGACTTTACCGTCCCGAAGTGCCTATACTGTAGCTTTCAAACTCTTTTCGAAATTCCTTCAGTATCGTGAAAGTCCTAACAATTTAGTTTTGCTGTTCCTTCGATTTACAATGAGCCTTAACTAACAATGGTAGAGTTGGTTTTCGTTTGTGAAATGCTTCTGCAAGTACGATCTGGATTTGTCGGGATATTATTGGAAATTCCTAAACGTTTGAAAGATATCGAACGGAGACGATAGTTGGACTGTGATTGGAGAAACGCTTCGGACGTGGAAGCATTTAACTTGTGTGGAACATTTCAGTGAACTGTAGTAAAAATTTAATGTTCTAGAAAATTTCTAATCGTCCGATTTAATTTCGAAGAAAGCTTTAGCTTAGTTTTTAAAATAATTTTCTAAAACAAATATTGGGAAACATTTTACTGCCAATACTTACAAATGTTATTTCTTCTATTTAGCATACCATCATTTTACGTCCCTATCAATCCAATCCTTAAACCTCTCCCCCTACAAACAAAAGCTTATATGGCGTATACCACAACTATAGCTAAGTAGAAACTCGCATAAAACAAAGTGTCAGTTATTACATTAATAACGAAAGGCCTGCGAAAACCCTCCTCTTTTTGTTTATCCCTCGGGCTTGGAGGCTTCCGGCTCAATGCTTTGATGAAAGGGTTTTTATGATATACCTACACGTTGCTATGCTCTGCATTGATGTTTGTAAATAAACAAATATAGCTTTTGAGTTTTAAACTTATTTTTTGGAATACTGTCTTTAGTTTTCCTCACATACAGTACAGTACAGTTTATTGTCAATTTTAAACAACGATACAATGGTTATTATAAATCGTAATAGCGCGCAGTGTGCACCAATGCAATATTTAATTGTTTATTATAATATTATTTTTGTACTACCACAATTAATCTCGGTGATATAACCACGACCTCGCTAGGCGGTACTTATTAAATTTTACCCTTTAAGCCTTGTTTTAAAAACGATAAATCATAATGCTCCCAAAGTTTTTGGAGATGGTGTTTCCAAGGAGGGAATTATAGCATAGCAAATGAATTTGTAGTGAGACATAAGGTCAGGTGAAATGTCTCTCCGACGTTACTGTCCACACTTTTTATTCCTCAGATCCTCCATGATGCCTGTTTATAAATGCATGAATGTGGAGCGACTTTTTCCACGCCTTGTCTACTTATGAAAATATATTTGCGCCGTTGCGTTTTATTCTTTGTCCTAAAATTATGAACGTAAGATTAAGTTTCTTGAGAAGTGTTCATAATATGATATAATTATAGCTGTACAATATAGTGTGTGAAAGAGTGAACCAGAATAAACATACTGTATCTTTAATTAGTATTTTTGTAGACTTACTCTAATTTTTAGCTTAACTATCAAGTGGGTTGTGATGAAAAATGATGTAGTCAAAACATATTATTATCCTCTGTGACATTTAACCTAATTCGAACTATAGTTCCTTATCGCGCGTTATCGAAAGGTAAATTCTTATGAAAAAGTTGTCACGACACTTTTTTGTTTTAGATGATTATCGCTAGATGGCGCTGTGATTAAAATATTTTAAAACAATTCCTTATTTTGTTTTATATGATTAATGCTAGATGGCGCTGTGTTAAAAATACTTTATAAAACAATTCATTATTTAGAAAGAGAGAGAGAGAGACAGACGTTTCAAACAAACTAATTATTATAACTTAAAAAAAAAAAAAATATTACAATTCCCTCACTAATTAATCGAAAGGAACTTCGTTCCATCCGGGTGTCCCTCGACACCTCTCAAGTTTTTTTTATTTCTATAGTTCTGAACTCTTATTGCAATAGTAGGGTTACTTACCGCAGAAGTATCGTCATATTTATTTTTAGCTTGAACACGACATTGCTATTTTCGTATTATCTCAACACACATATGTATATTGGCGTTACACAAACAATATGTTCCGGTTACTGACCGCTAAGTGATCTGTTGTAATTACTCGGTTTATCAGTTAATTGTTAATTACTGTTTTAGCCTACTTTGCTTTTATAAAATCTATCTATGTCCATCTACTTCATTTATTTTTTCTATAAAATCTTTTCTAGCCATTACAAGGATTAAAAAAAAAACAATAATAATGCTTTCGCAAATCAACCTACTGGAAACAAGATAATATTTTACTTTAATACTTAGTTTCCAATGTACCTATAGTTTCGAAGACAAAGAAAGAAAAACTTTATAAATCACGAAACAATAAAAAACAGTTAATAAAGTTTCCCTGTATATCCAAACAAAGAAAAATGTACATTTGTTTTTACAAGCAAACAAAACATGCTTGTCTTCCGACGAAGTTGGTACGGGAACTCCCCCTGATTTATGGCATGGACGATGTCCACAAGACCACAACCACACAAGTAGGTACTAGTAGTATACAATGAACAATTGAACATCAGCTTGTGTTAAATCTATTATCTATGTAAAGGAATGAGGGGATATTCCTGTGTTTTATTTTAAGGGATTGATTTTCTTGTTTTTTTTTGAAGGACTTGTGATAAATTATAGCCAGAATTGTATTTCAAATTAGTCGACAACGTTTTTAGTAAAGATTTCTCAATAACGAAAGCACGCAAATGTAATTTTCTTCCTGTGCTAATCTAATATTATATTATAAAGGCGAAAGTTTGTATGGATGTTTGTTACTCTTTCACGTAAAAAACTACTGAATGGATTTGAATGAAACTTTACCACAATATAGCGTATACCTCAGAATAACACATAGGCTACAATTTTTGATAATACGGGATGAACCTGAAGTCCACGCGAACGAAGTCGCGGACAAAAGCTAGTTTTTTATAAAGTAATGTATACCTACTTTAAAAAGGAAATCGATACACAGTTGAATGCTGTCGTGTGATCCACTTTCCATTTTCAGTTGAATCGTGAAAAATGAGGATTTGGTTTTTCAAAAATCAATGACACTTTCTAGTAGCCCCAAGTTGCAGTTGATAATTTTCTATCTTTATCTTTACTAATCTGTGGTTACTCTACAGTTTATTCAGCATGGTTTTTGTCGTTGAGATTTATGATCCTTATTACAGGGGCTAAAAGGGTCACATATTAAAGCACGGTGCTGTAAAAACTTCAGGCGTGTGTGGTCGTTTTGAATGTATGAGAATTTATGACAGAGGTTTTTGCTGAGTAGGTGGATGCTTGAATTTATGTCTTTTAATATTAGATACATAAGTAAGTATTGTGTGGAAATAACTAGACGTGTTGTTTGAAAATAAGTTGACAATTATGACAAGAGGGATGGTAAGTGTCCCATTAGGCTTGTGGCCAAAGTTTCGCTATAAAAGATAGAAGAGGTACGAATCTCATTTGCTGTATTAAAAACTAAAGAATCTTTATTATTGCAAATAATTATTAAAGGAACATCAAAAAGCCAACATCACGTAGTGTTCCCAGGCGGTCACCCATCCAAGTACTGACTACGCCCGACGTTGCTTGGCTTCGGTGATCGGACGAGACCCGGTGTTTTCAACGTGGTATGGACGTTGGCGATAAGTAGTTTGAATTTAATCTACATTTATCTGAGTTGTTGTTAAAGATTATGTGATACAATTTAAGATTCTGAAAATGAGTGAATCTATTCATTATTCCGAAATCAAATCATTTGAATATATGCAGCATCTAAAAGCTTAACATTTGATAATACTACTTCTTTTTAAAATATAGATTTCTTTGTAAACACCATAAATAAATTCAATCTAGAACATGGTTCGTGTACAAAATTTTATCCATAATGGAATTTCACATTCTGCATAATAATACGAGTATCCATGAAATACGAGGTTCGGTTGAAAGATTGACAGCCGTGAAATTAACATCAAAGAATACGTCCGATGCCACGCCACAGGAATTCATAACGTGAGGGAAATGTAAAGTAATTTGGGGTATAATTTAGTAATTTTTATACATTTATACAGTGTATAATCTAAAATTATGGCATTTATTAATAGGGTTAGGTTAACTATGGATTCTTCTTTAAATCATCGTGGGGTAACCTGCATTGGAAATTAATAAAATCTTTGAAGGTTTGTGAAGTTCCCATTAAATAGGTAAGATATGGTGGTCTATGTCTATGTGACTATGCTTGATCTTTCCACGAGGGAGGCCAGTGCCTAGTAGTGGGTAGTAGTAGGTTGTTTCAGAAAGAAGAAAAGAAAGAAATAAAGTAGTAGTACCTGTATCAACCCATTAACTGCCCACTGTTGGACTCAGGTCTCCTCAGAAGAGGGATTAGGTATAGTCCACCACGCTTGCCTAGTGCGGATTGGGGACTTCACATATCTTCAAAGGATTTTTAGAACCCTTTTCCGATATGCAGGTTTCCGCACGATGTTTACCTTCACCGGTTTTAGCCAGTGGTGTTTTGAAAAATTGCACATAAATCTTTTTCACATAAATTTAGATTCAGAGGTACAAGTTGGCCGGATAAGAACCCGCGACCCCCCGTTCGGAAGGACGCGCTTCGACCACTCTGCCACCACGACTTTCCTGTGCCCAGTAGTGGGTAGTAATAGGTTGTTTCAGAAAGAAGAAAAGAAAGTAGTGGTACCTAATATTATTCTAATTTAGTAGTATAGCATGATATAAATTGCACGTTTTGTAGAGGAATTAAGTTATCACTTGTTGTAAATAAAATGAAACAAAACTTGTAATCAGCTTTATTTAATATTATATATTTTTCTTAAATTACAATCATACATTTTATTGGAATATACCTAAATAACAATAACAAAATATGTCTTTACTGAAAAAAAAATAAGTTTTTCAATAATCAATTTGCTGGTTATTATTGCATCGAATTGAACGAAAAACTTGCATAATTACTGTAATTATTACATTGTAGTAAAGAAGCTGGTTTTAATAACAAATTTACACATTATTGAATGTAGATGAATAGGTATCTGATAGTTATTGCAATTATTATAACATTTTGACTGCGGTTTGAATTTTTTTTAAATCGTTGGGAAGATCTATAACGTCTTTAGTAATTTATACTGTTCTTTTATTTTTAGTGTTTAGAGATAATTATTGATATCTTTATGACTAAAAATCCATCTATCTTTGGTAATATAATTTATTATTCTTACATTACTATTTTTTTAAATTAAATCTAGGTATAACATAATAACAGTCTATTAAATATAAAAGTAACATTACAATAATACATAACAAGATACATTAATATTATACTACACTTAAACATAAACATATTGTCAATTTACAAAATATATTTTCCTACACTACACGACTAATTTACACTCATTGTTATTAATTTATTATAATATAATTATTTGAGGAAGTCTATTTATTCAGAGTATCTTATTCTGAGTAACCTTACAATAATTGCCACTATAAATAAGAAATAGAACTATTTTATTGGGAGTTTTCGTATACAGAACCCTTCTTAAGAAAACTCTAGACAGTTCTGTTCGGTTAAATAAATATACACTACAATAGATTTATTTGTTTAGATATTATATTTGTTTATAGTCAACAACTGCTATCAGACTCATTAGTTAATAGAAGATATTATTATATCAGATCATCGATTTGGCTCTTATGTTTTTTCTTATTTGTATCTTATTAAATTCAAAAGATATTCAACTTTAGATAAGAGATTGTAGGTATTAAGAAGTAGAATGTTATCACTATAAAATCCTTGAAAACAATATGCAACTTACAATTAGGAAAATAACATCTCAAAATTCTTATTATCTTTTTTTGAATGTATAAATAAATCTAATCTAGTATTTGAATATATTTTAGTTGAATCATAATTTTTATAATTTAAATAATCCTTAAAACAAAATCTTTATTAATACATCAATCACACTAATAAATCAAAATAATCATAATTCTATGTTATCTTGATAATTTCCTGTAATGTCCTATCTTAAATGATTCAGTCATTATTAGACATAAATTTCCACCTCAAAGTTGAGAGGATGATGTCTCTGACTCTTCATTCTGACTGTGACGAAGGAGAAACCGACTCCACCTTCCGTGATGTTGGCGCTGGCGTGGGAGAAGTCATTGTCGATTGCTGCTACACCCTGTAATAAAAACTCATGTTATTTTCAAGTTGGTGCGAATAGTATGAGAAGAGATATTTAAGCTGGATAGATGTAGATTAAAGAAAATCAGTTTTTATAGTGTAGATTTCAAAGTAGTTCTTTGTTAACATTGCAGAGTAAGAATTATGTAGGTACCTATATAGATTACTAGCTTTTGCCCGCGACTTCGTTCGCGTGGCCTTCAGGTTCGTCCCGTCTAGATTATTATCAATAATTATAGCCTATGTGTTATTCTGATGTATAAGCTATATTGCGGTAAAGTTTCATTCAAATCCATTCAGTAGTTTTTACGTGAAAGAGTAACAAACATCCATACATCCATACTTACAAACTTTCGCCTTTATAATATATATTAGATATTATATGGATACTGCCGATTTTAAACTGTCCCTACCACACATATTAAAATCGCTGCTGACTTGGTGTAACGTCAGAACTCACAACCTTTTTGTACAGTCTGCGACACTTGGGTACATGACATATTTTGAAGGGCTACATTTGATAAAGATGATGTTGCAATAAGCATCTTCTAATAGAAAGAAAAGTAGTAGAATGAGCTGCTGAAGGATAACAAACTAGATTCGA
Organism: Trilocha varians; assembly: GCA_030269945.2. Classification (NCBI taxonomy): domain Eukaryota; kingdom Metazoa; phylum Arthropoda; class Insecta; order Lepidoptera; family Bombycidae; genus Trilocha; species Trilocha varians. Next base: position 7,003,107 of record AP028259.1, read on the forward strand.
GTTTAGAATAGTTTTAATGAAAAACACGAAATATTAATAATACATAAATTAGCTGTATATAATTTGATTTATTGAACGATAAATATACCGCTTGTATTTGTCCAGTGTTAAAATATGCGTAATGATGTAAGATCGCGTCATCTACTTACAGTAGTTAAATAAATTAAATAATAGTGTGAATCATTCTAGAAAGGTCAAACTCAAATCGGAAATGATTATTTATACATATTACTAGATATGTACAGTTGTATACTATGCTGTACAATACATATTATTTTATATATATTTTATAAGGTCTCTATAAGGTTTTTTGATAGATACTATATGATATTTTTGAATATACTTATTGTACCTACTTATTTCAGTCACTGCGTTTTTTTTAAGACATACAACGACGAATTTACTGACGTAGGCGTGTAAGTATAATACTGCAAGTTTTCGCAAATCAACACCGACCGGCATCGAAATGTTGTAAACCTTAAATTTATGAAATGAATAAAAAAAATATTTTATTTTGTGACCTAAGCATGTGTTCCTAACGTTAACTACAGTTTCTGTGGTTTGTTTTTACAAAAGTTGATGATACGAGGAAAATCTTGCGAAGGTTGAAATATGCACACAAGTAAATGTTACTCATCAGTGGTTAAAATAGATTTTTCCAAGTAAAATACAATAACAAGTTGTTATTGCTTAATATTGATAAGTAATTATGTAAAAAATTAATTAATCAATCATATTTTGCAAGAGATATCGACTATATAAACTGTCATTAAATTAAGTAAGTAGATATTGTTCAAAAAGTTAAAAATCGGGATGATTTATTTATTGGCTTAAAATTTTAAAGTGTTGTAAAAACCATCTAAATCGGAGGTAGATTATTATTTCCGATTGACTACTAACCTTAATAATGCGTTTCTCAGGATCAGTGTAACTCAAAGTCTTGATTCTCTTCTTAAACGGTATAGCAAAGTCCTTCACTCTCTGATGAAAAACCATCTTCCTATGCACCGTATCTCCCACAATCATGTCGAAGGCCACGCAATAACACCCAAACACAATTAACAACAAAAATACAAGTCGCATTTCGATTTCATTTCACAACATATGCGCACTGGTCGACACACAATGAATGACTAACAACTTAACAAGTAAATGTGATAACCTTACGATAATTTGGTGAGTGTCCGTCAACTCCGGCTTCGATTTGCCAACTTCACCAGCTCGATGCACAGATTTAAATGTGCCTGTGTTGGTATTTAGATAATCCTAGCTATTGTTTATGTGGCTGTTTTGATATGACAATGGTCAGTGTTTAATTGTTCTCCATGTTTGGTATCTTTGAATGCGCCCGGAATTGGTACAAACATTTCTAATGGCCAGTCATTCGTAAGGCATTCGCCATTATTGTTTAAATGTGTTGACTTTCACACCATTAGTGAGTGAATTAATTTTATTGATTTTAAATACGAAATATGTTTATCAGACTTTGATAAGAGCAATTCTTGGAAGTAATACGGATTTCTCAGAAAGAATAACTAAAACCAGAGCTATTATTTAAAGTGTATGGTGTCATCGAGATTTGTTGTGTAAGAGTTCTTTCATAAAATAAATTATTATGTAATTGTTTACCTTCGGTGGTCAATGGTGTTATTTTTTTGTTTTTTTTTTTGTATATTGTCTTCTATTAAATAGCAACAATTTGAGTTGCTGCTACTTACCTACCACTTTGCTTATAAAAAATATATTATGTAATTTACATTGGTATTCGTTATGAAATTTACGAGTAATACTTTTTAAGTGTTTTAGCGTGACATTTGCCTAAATGGTAAAAAAATCTTCTTTCATCTACAGATACATTAGCAGCAGCTACATTATTGCCATTATAATTAAGCCGCACGATTCATCTTTCTAATGAATTTCGTTTTTCTCAGCATTTTTCTTCGAAATCCTTGTGGAATTCATTTTCCTGTCATCGAATCTTTCTACCGCTTTTCCATTTCTTCCGAGGATGTCTTCAGTAATACTTTTTTTGCTGACAGAATGATTAATGACAATGTCAGTTAAAAAAGTTGAAGCTCGCAAAGTTTCGCGGAAGGTGCGCTTTTTGACAGTCGCATTTTTAATAGTCACCGTCCTATTTAAAAGTTTAAATTAGTTTGGGAACATTAAAAAGTTTAGCGCTACTTTACATGATTTATTGCACTTTTTGATGAATTTCCCTGTTAAGTTTGCTTCGTCGTACAATTTTTTAGTAGATTACCGTATTCTGTATTAAAATTAAGAGATATTGTTACAAAATATTAATTTACTTGTTAGCTGTAAATAAAAGAAAGAAAGAAAGAAACTTTATGAAATGAGTTCAATTATTGGTCAAATTTTTACAGTTTGGATATCACGATATCGATAAAACTTTAAAGAAATCCTGAATGAAACCATTACTATTATATTTTAACATTCAAAAATTAGCACAAAGTGATCATTTACAAAAATCGAAAACCACAACAATATCTTTCCATAACAATATATTGTTATATCCCTCAGCCTGTTTTCAATATACCTGATAATTTGTGTACAAGGATGTTAGTAATGACTTTAATCTATATTAATCGTTCATGAGTCTACCTCCATCAAATTGAACATGTAATTTCGGGTCCGTCCATTGTTTCATAAATCAAATTAAACCGTGAAAGCCTTCTCTGATATAGAATTAACGTTTATTAATCATGATGCAGGCTAAATGGACGATGTTGAGTTAAATTTATTTAATTATTGAGTTATTTATGATAACTTTTTAGGTACATTGTTAAGATATAATTTTTGTTGCGTTTATTGAAGTTTTTATTTACTTTTTCATTGTTTCGGATTCTTGTATAATTTTTATTTAACATATCACGTTGCGTATTTATCGATTGTATTGAAAAAGATGTTGTTCTTAAAGTTTTTTTTTGTGCCACATTATCACTGTTTTTGGCTATAATTTTTTTTTATTTTTTATTGCAAGATAGATAAACGAGCCTACAGCCCACCCGATGCCAAAGCAAAGAGGGGCCGTTATCTATCACTTACCCATACAGGACATTTCTTAAACCTCGTTTAAAGAAGGACATGTCATAATATGTATTTATTTTAGGTATTTATAACAATTTTCTAAAATGTACTTAACTTAATAAAAGTGTTCTTTGTTTTGTAAAAGAAATCTTTTAATCAGTTTTCCTACTACCGAAGAACTCTTTAGTTTAGTTCCATTAAACTCTGTATCTAAAAGCATCTATTTAATTCAATTCATTCTGCTCAAATCCTAATCAGCTTTCAGATTTCTTGTTTCCAAGTAAAGACTATCTCGCTTAAACGTTTTTGTATGGCCAAGATAGTGGATAGTCGGAACAAAACAATGTTTTGTCTAGCGGGCGTTGCTGGGATACGTAAGCCCGGATTTACCCGGATTCCCGCCCTCACTATTCTATCGATAGACTATCCGCTTTATTATAACATTCTTTATCGATTGCTGGAAGAATAAACTTTTATTCGCTTCGAAGAAAATTCTCGGTAGGTTCGTTCATGAAAAAATAGTGTAGGTTGTTTTGCACGAGACTTTGAGAGTAAAGTTTACAAACGTTGATTTAATATTTCATTTTAACAGTTTATTTAAAAGTCGATTTCCTAAATGAATAATAAAGTTACCAATCATAATTTGCAGACTCATCTTTCCATTTCCACAATCTTCATAAATTTTTCATCCGATTTTCTCATTCAATTTTCTCAGGCTATAATCCTAAGTAGCAATAAGAAATAGGCGCTTATCTCAAAAGCGTACACAAAGCACACACGAGATCGCCTAATGATATTCACCTCGACGGAAAATCGCTTCCTTTATCCTCACACGTGGTACGTTTTCCGAAATTTAGAGAGGTGCCCTTAGGGTGTTACCATGGCAACCAGACGGAGGCTCATGTGGGCCCCGAAACTTTAAATTGTATTACCGGTGCGCTCAGCGTTCTTCTTTGAGCTATCTGAATAAATCAATTGTTGCTTTATTGAGTTGCAAAATGATTTCGCATTTGATTTGAACTTAATGATGTTACAAAGCTTCTTGTTAAATTATGAATCTCGAAGGGTCTTCCATCGTACCTACAATGTAGTGAACATTTGTTTTTTTTGGAATCCGTTCGTTGTTCAACTCTATAAGATGCATGAAATATACAGTAGTTAGATAAGAACCTAATTAGTTTGAAAAAAATCACAGGTTAAGAAAATAAAAAGAAATCAACGTAAATAAACACTGAAGTCGGTCGGAAAGGTTCTTTCTCAATGATCTTTGATACAAGTTAATAGAATTGTTATCTTAGGCTTTAAGCTTTTCTGTTATGTATATGTCTCTGGAGCCTTTAAATATAGTAAAAATTTGTGCCTACTACTACTAAACTTTGTTGAAGTCTTTTGATGCGACAACTTGACAAACACAACACATGGCGAGTAAGTTCAGTATTGATTCTAAAAGAAAAAATAAACAAACAAAAACAGTTTTCAAACACATCTAAATTTCAAATCCTCATGAATAAAACACGAATATAATAAAAGTTCCATCAAAAATTACAATAGATGGGACGATCAATCCTAAGAGGCCCTTTTTAATCCCGGCCTAATGGAATTATACTGAGACTCGGGACGAAAATCCGATATCACTTGAGATGCTGTGTATCAATTTATGTAGGGCGAGAAAATTCATCCTATTTTTTCTCGGTATCATTTTGATGGCTCTTCATCTCTTACAAACAAGGGTATAACAATCAATGTTATTGCTTCTATATTGGATAGTATCTTTGAAAGGAAAGACGTAGAAGTTGTGACCAAATTTGAGTGTATATTTGGTTCAGTATTTTTATTAGTCATAAATTTATACAGATAGCGGAGTATACGTTGTTGTGGACAAAATTTAATGGTGTTATGTAGATAATAAACATAGGTCATAGGAGGTCTATTTTAGTTTTAGCAAGATTTCACAAGAAATACTCATACATTGCCTTAAACACTTGCGGTTACACAACTATAAACGGGTTCTTACCACGCTTTTTACTAACTGAGCGTTCCCGATATTTCAACACTGTGGCAAGCGCCATGATCACAAGGCAAGACTCAGTACTGCGGGTAGATTAAATAAAAATCGTGGTAAGAACCCGTTTGAAAGTTGTGTAAGTAATATACATTTCAAAGCCAAAAATATACGGTATATGCACAGTAATCGGAATAGCACCGACCATGGTCGAGTATTCGGTCAGTTAAACCTCGGTAATTGCAGCGTGCCAATCGATAGACGGATATCCGTGCGGTTGTCTGTAATTGGTGGTCGATTCGAATGCTCGGATTAGTTCTACTTATGCCTTCGGTAATGGAGTGACATGAGTATGATTTGGTAATGAGGTCCATTAATGTCTTGTTGATAATCCTAGGTTTAGAGACTTTAAATCTTTAGTGTTGAGAAAACACTAGCTGTGTTTGAACTACCTTTAAGAAGTGCTATGATTACTTTTCGAGATGTTCCAACGCTTTTAGAGGATAAACTATCTCTCTGTCTTCATAGATATTACTATCCTTTTCTAGAATTTCAAACATTAAGCAATTTCACATATTAAGAGTAAGTATCAATTTTGAAAATTTTTAAATTTATCTTAGAACCTGGATCATATCATTTTCAGTCATGGCGCTATGGAGCTAGCACGTCTTACAATAAAAGGAGGTAGTGTAGAGTTTTAGAACTTACAATAATAATATGCCATAATTAATTGTAATGTGTAACAGTGTATTTTTTGACAGTAAACTATTTCTATTAACTATTACTATGAAATAACAAACTTCAGTTTAGAACTTCCGTTGCTACTTTTAATTTTAAGTCATAAGTTAATGTTTTGCAAATGAACAGAAAATTACCCACTAAAGTCAATGGTAATGGATTAGTTGGAGAATGTCCAACCTGCATGGATACTAATTGCCCTGTCCCGCACATGTCAATGTAACGATGATGAACGAGCAGTTTGTGAGACAATGGTCAGCAGTTACTCAGTTCTTCGGAAAGTCATTCAATATGAGCATGTTAAAATTTGGGTTTATGTGGGCTCAATTTTTTTTCTTATTTGCAGGGTCAAATAGATTTAATTATTTGTTTAATTTAGAAATACATTTCGTCTCACTACTGAAGGTTAAGTAGCGAAAAAATAGCAAAAAAGGATTATTATTTAATTTTGTAAACAAGAAACCTTTCTCATCCGGAGTTTCTTTTTCCGAGACAACTTACAAGATCTAACACAAAAAAAACGTAAGAATACTTGGATTTTCGCCAGAAACGAGACTAGTGCATTACTTATTCAGAACGAACTTTTTCATAAAGTTTCATTTAAAAGGCAAGAAACATTTTTGTAAGATGAAATTTCAAGAATGCTCTTTCGCGATGGCAACCGGAATGAAAGCATTATGAGAAGCTCGAGAAGTTTCTTTTGTTGAACGTGTAGGGGGCCAAGGTTTCCGCGATATGCATGTTACTTTAAATTTATGGACAGTCTTATTCGTTCCTAGTTTAAACCCAACTTCTTTCGCTTGCTGATTAAATTTAAATATCATTTCAGGCCGCATTAAGTTTAGTTAGTTAGTTTTCATGCTAAATCCGTAAATTATTGGAACGAAGTTCCTTATCGCGCGTTATCGAAAGGGGACTAGACGGAAAAATCTCTTACGAAAAGTTGTCACGACACTTATTTGTTTTAGATGATTATCGCTAGATGGCGCTATGATCAAAATCTTTTAAAACTCGTTACTTATCGCGCGTTACGTTAGGAAAAAAAATTATAAGATACCTTTTAATCGAAAGGAACTTCGTTCTATTCGGGTGTCCCATGTCACCTCTCAAGTTTTTAATTTTCTAAGTTAATGTATTTTGTAAATCTGGATACAAAACAGCGCAGAACCGGCTATTGTGTTAAAATTTAGGGGAGGCTTAAACCTCAAGTATGTCCAGCAGTTGTCTACGGGTCGCGCTGTCCCTCATAACCCCGTGCTGGGTTCCGCCGGGGTTCTGACCCTGACCGGGTACGGGCCCGCGGGGCAGGTAGGAATCCGGTGATTTTCTCCAACTGAAAAAAAGTAGTTATCTACGGGCTGATGATGATGAATATTTGGAGTATTAAGATCCACTTTTTTTAAATATTCAATCACCCCGAAGACAAAAACTGAATCAAATCAGAACAGAAAATACTGTCGCAATATTCAATTAAACCATGGTCACTGCGTTACAAAGGAGTTAGCATCTCTTGTCCCCGACAGATATGTTTGTACTCGACGAAGACATAACGCTTTGTTACATCCGAACTTCTTGTTTAACTTTGAAACTCTCGGATATTGTTTGCGCTTTAAATGCGGGCGTAATTAATTCAATTTGAGACATTTAATCTTCTACTTTTACCGTTAATTTTCTTTGTTAAGTCGAATTAATGTATGGTTTTATGGGAGCTTTGATAATTATGATAGTAAAGTATAAATGCGGCACTTTAAAAGTATAGTGTAAGTACGATTAGGTATATTAGTGTACGAGGCTTGAAGAGCGGCACACGGTAACGGCCCCACAGTGTAACCTGACAATGCAGAGGTCCATGAGCAAAGGTAACCGCTTACGATCAGGTGGCCCATAAGGCAATAAAAAAAGGATAATTTAAATACGTCTAATCCTTGCTTCTTACCCGCTACTTACATATTTTTGAGATTATATTGTTAAAACAACAAAAGCGCTAAATGCAAAGTAGGATTACCTCCATAAAATTATTGTACAAACACGAACAATTTCATTTAAGTAAATCTCATTAGCTTCACTAATGATCTTATAATTTATTAACATTTCAATTACAGCGAAACAAAGGGTGTTTGTGAACAATGACGTAAAAGTAACATAACCAAGTTATTCGCTTTAAGTTTGAAGTGGACTCTCGTAAACAAGATCCTGCTGTAGTTACTGATGGGTCTGTGGTGCAATTTACAAGATATATAAGTAAAGTACCTTAAAATGGAGTAATAAAAAGTTTGAATTTTTTTTAGAGCCAATGGGTCACCTCATCGTAAGTGGTTACCGTCGCTCATGAACCTCTGCAATGTCAGGAGACACTAAGGGGTCGCTACCTACGACCTAACTTTAAGGACCGTCCTCAAGCCTCGTTTGAAGAAGGACAAGTCATAGCGCTCTGGGAATACCGAAGGGGAGTTTATTCCATAGTCGGATGGTGCGTGGCAAAAAAAAGTCTTATTTAAATCTTTATTGAGGTTAATCCCGTTGTTTTGAATTGACGAAACACCTATGTACTGCACTCATATCAGTTGTTAATGGTGTTGATGTGTTGGTTACCATGGTACTAATTCTATTGCATTATTGGGTTTTTGGTTTGTATCTAGATTAGATACCTCATTCGCTTACCGTTCCTACCTTAGACCTCAAAGTTGATTTCATTCCGCTATCAGGCTGAGGTCGAGACAAGACACGCTAAAAGCATGTTGTCTTCTCCAATTTACCTCCATTGAGTCGCATCCCACCGCTGATATGATTTCATAGTATTTGTATGAAATATCAGACTTTGCTCTCAAGCGTAGTGAATGTAATGATGAGAATGTGTATGTTGTGTATGTATCATACATCTATAGTAAACTATAGTCTATAGTACGTATAAATAATTTGAGCAAATGAAGTTTAGTACTATTGTCGAATACGATGTATAAATTTATACTTCTGCTCGCCAACGTCCATACCACGTTGAAAACACCGGTTCTCGTCCGATCACCGAAGTCAAGCAACGTCGGGCGTAGTCAGTACTTGGATGGGTGACCGCCTGGGAACACTACGTGATGTTGGCTTTTTGTCATAATTTTGCCAGCGTAATTCCAAATCCATGTATCATAATAATATAGTTTTTGTCAAAGTTTTATATCTTTTTTAAAGAAAATGAATCAAATTCCATAACCAACTCTGTTTCCAAACAAAATATTATTTTACAATCTTATTATTTACATTTTCATACCAAAAGTATAAAACAAGCATTGTCTCCATTGAATCGAATAGCCCACAAAATCTTCCTATTGTTGAATTAAACTTCGACTGTTTTAATATCGAAGAAGGGTTGGTCATACAATAGGATGGTCGGAAACCGAGGGCCGAAGGTATTTTCTATTTATGCGAGGGTCGGTTAGGGTATTAGTCCGAAACCATTTCGTGTCTTCCTGAGAATGTTGAAAACAATCTAGTTCGTGTATTGTGAGTTTCAGGATCGCCGATATCAACGGAACAATGGGGTTTGTGAAAGCTTTGCCCTTTAAATATTGTTTTCCTGCTATTTTATACCTGTATTTTGATATTGTGTGTAACTTCATCGATACTTACCTACTTTTAGTGGCCAGGTATGGTCTTAAAACTGAAAAATATCATTATTATTTGAGAGTGAACTAGCGAAAAACTAAGAAAAACACCTATTCCAAAACTTGCGGGGACGGAGCGACGGGAAAGAGTGCCGAGCGCGTAACGCGTCGCGCCGTCCCTCCAAACCCCGTGCTGGGTTCTGGTCTCAGCCGGGGTTCGGACGCTGAGTGCGAGCGGTCCAACCGCGTTTTAGTGCGATTCAACTCCCACATACCTGTGATTTCCACCAAATGAAAAAAAAAAATCCAAAACTTGGAAAGTTGACTTTTTTGTTATTTTCACAAATCGAGTGCATTTGTCACAGAAGTGTACAGTCAAATAAAGCATCGTGTATTAACATTTAGTAAGAATGCAAACTAAACAACAAAAAAGAAATGCACACTTACCTACAACAATTTAATCTACTATTCCAAATTGAAGTTACATAGTTACATCAAAATACAATTTCAACGTTACTTTCAAATTGTCTTATTTAGAAAGTAAGTCCACTTCAATTTCCCTCTCAACACAATAATAACATCTTGACAAATCGTTATGACTTCCAAATGCGTTTATAATATGTCTTAGTTCAATTGTAACAAATCTGGCTCATCGTAAACTTGCATATTGTGACTAATGGTCCATCGCAGCACGTCCTGTCTTAATTCATTTATTTTACGTTTCCTTTCATTCCCTGAGTTTACAAGGCGAGAAAGTATAGTGATTGTTGAAATATGATTCAGTATTAATATTATTGTTGTGAAATACTTCATTTTAACTCGAAGTTACGGTGACATTTTAGAAAAAATGGTGTGTAATGTTAAACGTTGAAATGAAGCTAGTTCTACCTTATAATACTACTACCCATTTTTTTTTTTTTTTTTTTTTTTTTTCAGTTGGAGGAAATCACCGGATCCCCGCCCGCCCCGCGGGCGGGGTATGTGGGAGTTGAACCGCACTAAAACCTCCAACCGCTCACACTCAGCGTCCGAACCCCGGCTGAGGCCAGAACCCAGCACGGGGTTTTGAGGGACGGCGCGACGCGTAACGCTCTCGGCACACTTTTCCGTCGCTCCGTCCCCGGACGCCGAACCGGTAGCCGCCGGCGAATACGGCCACCGGCTCTCATACTACTACCCATAGCTGTACTCGGTTTTAGTAATAAGTATAACAGCTTCTTGCTTAGATCTACTTATAAAATTCAGTAAGAACATTCATGAAGTCGACAAACTCTTGTTCAAATAGGTAATGTAATGTTGTGTGCTTTTCAGTAATATTCAAATTTGATATCACAGCCCTTGACAATTTTAAGTAATTTATGTCAATGCGTGGGTGTTCAGTGTCGTGAAAACAGTAGGTATTTACGATCGAAGTTTCCACTCGATATACTTTGTAGTTTTACGATAATATTATATCCATCAGGCTTTCCACAATTTCTCCCAGTTACAAACATATTTCTCTATACCTGTTATATATCGGTTGAAAACCATGCTCATGGAAAATAAATTGCGATTTTACAATAAAGCAAAGCTTTATCTGTCACAAACAACACCTTTCCCAAAAAAATAATTAACCTAATTTTTACTTAAATTGGTCACATTTACCTAAAACTATGCAAATATTCAGTTAAAGGGTAAAATATTGCTCACAATTCGCAATCTTTTACCTCCTCGTCTCGAGATTTCACCGTGTTACAAAAAATAACGAGGTAATATTTCGCACACGAGGTATTTGCAAAAAACTGTTTGCGCCAGATAAGAGCTGGGACAAATGTTTGGAGTGCGTATTTAGGGGAGTCTGTTATCGTACAACAAATCTGAGGGGTATTCCTTGGCTTTTTGATTTTGTTCAAATGTTGGCGAAGATGGAAAAAGTTTGTATGGGATCATGATTTTGTAGATCAAGTTTTGGAGTAAATTTCTGATGTGTTTACTGCCCAGTGACTCAGAGATCAGAAATTAGATGAGGTACAAGTGATATTTGAGTCGTTTAAAAAGTTGAAGGTTTAATAGTGTTATGTTGAAGTTGCTAGACAGTGTGAGGTGAGGTGGTGAATACCAATAATCACCTTTTTTATTAAATGAGCGATGTTGCAAGCGCAATATCAGGATTGCTTTCTTAGTAAAAATCGTGTTGAGAACTTTGAAATTTATGTAACCGAATGTTAAAAGAAATTATTGAAGCCGTTTGTTTCCTATAAACATGTTGTTTTTTTACTGAAGAAAAATACTCTAAATTAAATATTAATAAGTTGATTGAGTAACTGATCCATTTATTGTCTTAGTACAACGTAATGAAAAATATTTAACCTCAAAAACTTTTTGTCATGAAAACAAAATCTGTATTTTCTTTGTTACCAGAATACCGCCACAACGGAAGATCGTTCGAAGGTAAAACATGCGTGTAAAGATAAACACATTCGCCTTTTATGGCCTATGTACATTTGTAATGCATTTTAAGATTACACTGCCTCCAGTAATGATCGCAACAAACATTGTTAAAAAGCTTTTAATCTTAATACTTTAGGTAAATAACGTTTATTATTTAACATGAAGAAAAATCTTGCAGAATTTATGAAGTAGTAATGTTTTATAATATAGATAAAACAATATAAAAGACAGTTATACCTACTGTTTTGAGTTAGAGTAGATGTCTGGATTATTAGATTTTCTCTTTAGGCTTTGGGAAAAAGGATTAAATCCTAAATTTTATAAAGGTTTAAAAAAATTATTCATTCCAAATAGAATCATCAAATTTGTAAAATATTTTAATAAGCACTTAAATCTGCACAACTCAGGCCCGAATACTCGTACGCATCTCAAATATTTGACTCGTCGTAAAGTCCTTAACAAGTTCTTAACTATCAAAATGGTATACTGAAACATGATTTTGAAGACGCTTTTATAATGACGACTTACGTAATATATTTTTTTTTTTTTTTTATGGCCCCAGTCGCGCATGGATATTACCGCGCACTGATTCCGCCAATGTCGCTGTTCGCATACTTAATGGTAATACTGACATTGGCTTGTTGACTAGGAGTGTGCGAATAATTCGAACATACGAATTATTCGTTCCGAATCGAATATTAGTATTAGATTCGTAGTAGGGCTGTGCGAATAATTCGAACTTACGGATTATTCGTTCCGAATCGAATACTAATATTCGATTCGAAATTCGAATCGGATCTTCGAATTATTCGAAATTCGACGAATATTCAAAAAAAATCGAATGAATTTGACTACGATAATGCATCGGACAAGAATTTGTATTTCGTAGATAATATCTTGAATGGGCTAGACGTCAGATTTTGTATTTTTTGTTTGTTTGATTGTAAAAACTTACGTTCTCTGGTTACGATGCATTATCGTATTCAAATTCAATACTATTCGAAATTTCGGAATATTCGAAACTTATCGAATTATTCGAAATTTTTCGAATATTCGTCGAATTTTGAATCGAATATTAATATTCGAACGATATTCGCACACCCCTATTGTTGACATTTTACGATCGTGGTATTTGTTTCAAAAATATAACAACGCCGAATTTGGATCTCGTTTTCGGCTATCAAAAGAAACTGTGCAGTATCTTGACTCAGTAATTAATCAAATCAAATCAAATATAAATAATTGGTCAATCTATAAAACCTGCGACTAAACGAAATAGAGCAATAGAATCAATATATTCCATGTGAAACAACCCACTGTACACCATGTAGTCCACAGGGTGACTAAAAAATTGGCAAGTTTAAAAAGCAGATATATTAATATGCCAACAAGTGAAGAGCACCGAACTGTGGCCAACGAATTTTATGCAATTGCTGGATTTCCAAGAGTTCTGGGAGCATTAGACTGCACACATATTAAAATAAATTCTCCTGGTATGTACTGTTCATTCTGTTGTATACTTTTATCTTAAACTTCTTTAATCTTAATCATTATTTAAAAACACACATTTTTATAAAATATAATGATATTTTAAATATCTAGATAGTATTATGCTTTGATTGAGAAACAATAAACTTTTAATTCTGTACTTTTTTATTATTAAAATGGTAGTCTTTGTCAAAATCATAATTGGTAAACATTCAATAATATGCAATTTATAACAACAGTGAAGGAAAAAATTTAATAATTAACATTTTTATTTTAATTTTAGGAGGTTCCCAAGCTTACATGTATTGCAACAGAAAGACATATTTTTTACATAATGTCATGCTACCTTGAGGATTAGTAATATAGTTACCAGATGGCCAGGCTTTGTTCGTGTTAGCACTGTATTCAATGACTCAACCCTTTGTGCACAACCTGATCGTGGTGACATTGAGAACATGGTTATTCTGGAGACCCTGTAGTATCTGCAACGTTACACTCGTACAAAACAATGTATGGGATGAAGAAACCTTACATCAAGAGGAGCTCTCCCCTGAACAACGGGATTTAATATTCAATCAATGATCATTGATTCTCATTTTTCTCCTTAATAAATTGTTGACAACAAATTCTTTTGTTTGTATACCATACCTTTAAAATTAGGTCTTCACAAATGATAACAACACTATATTTTTTAAAGTTATTTAATCCTAATACAGTCTAACGTCGAGAAGTTAAAGTCCAAGGGAAACACAAAATATCTCAAATTATAGAGGTTTAAGTTATCAAGGGTCTATGTTAGGGCTCTGATGGGAAGGGAACATATTATTTTTTGAAGTTGTAGAAAGTTACCAAAAGTTAAGGTTTGAGTTATGGAGGTTCGACTGTATTATCATTATTTATTTCCAACATGCATACATATTAAACAAACAAACATGAAATAAATTAAAAACTTACACTCTAATACATAAGATCATGTTGGTATTGACAGAACTGAAGTTTAACAGTGGTACTCACACTAGGCAAGCACACACATACCCATATATTTTTTATATTTATCTAAATATCCAGATAATATTATGCTTTTATTAAGAATCTCAGAAAAGTCAGATATTTATTTAGATTTACCACTATCAAACTTAAAAACTAACAATTTGAACTTTAAAATACAAACTTTAATTTTTCATTAAAATATAATGCTTTAATTTACACTCACAGATTTTAACACAATGATTACATTCTATATTAATAAAAACATAATGTAATTTCAACTTTAAATCAAAATTTTTACTTTGGTTTCAATTTTAACCACTCAACCGGGATCGGCATACACAGTTCTAAAACTTGTTCTGTGTACATTTTTTAATTAAATCATATTATTTAGATTACAACTAGCATAATTTACTTAACAAATAATATTAATATTTATTTTAAATATTTTAATTATTTTATTTTAAATTGATTGTTGACACAAATTAGTTACATTTGTGATTTTTCATATAAACTTATGATAAAATTCAGTCACAAAATGTTCACAAATAAATTATTTAGCACAATAATTATAATCATCAAAACAAAATTATATAATGTATGTCATGGGAACGGCTTGCCACTATTATTTGTATCAGATTCTCCAATGATCCATCAACACAATGATTATCTGAAAAAACAATAATTATTATTATATGATCCACAATTGCTTACATTAATTTTAATCTAAATTAACATTTTTTGTTTTCATATTAGTGATTTTAGCATGTAATGCGTTTGAAAATGTGGAAAGTTCACCACTATTGTTGAAATCAAGTGCTCAATTACAATACATTTATCAGCTTTTTACTATCATTTTTGACTTAGTTTCCATAATATTGATTATATTCAGGTATCTATTATGTTATGAGATTTATTCTTATTAAACTTAATTAAAAAAGACTTGATTTTTTATTTAAGCTTAATAAGATTTTCAAGTGTAAAGTTTTTCAAATTTATTTATTTCACTCAGCATGCATAACAATAATTACAATTAAATAAAACATAATAAACGGTATTACAGGCTAGAAGCATGTTGATTACGACATAACAATAATGCTTAAAGTACTCACACTAGGCAAGCCTGTATCGTGAGTACCATAATACGATTACTTCAGGTTGTCACTCCGGTTCACTCAGTACCGTTCTACTAATTATTGTTACAAATTTATTAGTTTATTACTTATATGTATATACTTACCTTTTTAATCAATAAAACTTCCTTATTATTTTCCTTTTCTTGTTGTTTGCCATGAATTACATATATGAATTACATATGGCGCCAAATAAACAAAGGTTATTTTGCTGACAGCTGTTTAGCTTTAACAACTTAACTGGTATTCACAAACAAAAATTAGATATTTAAGTATGGTGTCAGCTAAAGTCCAGATAGTTGGTGTGTTCAGTTTTACGCAAGCCTAATTTAAATAAACATGATTATTAAACATAAAAATCACGCTTCAAATATATCAAAAATTAAAGAAAATGCATCCATTTACAAAATAAACTTATTTTCAATGTTTTATTCAAAATGATGACTATATATAATACTACACAATGACTGAATTAATATTTTATGTTGCACGTAATATTACGTAAAATGGATCTCAACAACTACTTCAATATTGACATGTGATTTTTTTTTAAAAGCAAGAAAGTATACAGCTGTGCGCACAATCAAGCGCACCGCAACGCAACGCATCGGCTGTCTGCATAATGGATGGATGAAATTCAGCATTATCAACGACCACTTAATAAATGCCATGTTCATTTGACACTGAATATTAAACTTTCCGTTTTAAAAATTCATAGTTATAGGCGATATTAACTACTCAAATGAATACCAAACTACTAATCTCATAGATAATGAACCTCACGACCTTACTCAAAAATTTTAGCGTTTGACAACTGTTTGAGAGCTTGGTAAAATTAAGAAGCGTTTGAGTATACGGATAAGTAGAAGATTTAAAATCGCTTTCAAGTCAGAGGTGAGATACATTTCACGCATGAGATAACCTTTTTTATTCAAGTATTTAATAATAAACATTGGAGTTGTAAAAAATATATACTATTTGTTAATTAAATAATATTTTGTTATAGTTTTTGTATGTTTAAACACATTTTTACATAAAGTATTACATTTATTTTGAACACGCTTACGTAAAATGGAATGTTAAAAACGTAAATCTCTTAATTTACGTTTGTGTATACCATTGAAATTGTAAGATTTCTGAACTTTAAGTAGCTGTGAGTAAAGTATCGGAATTAAGATGCGTACGAGTATTCGGGCCTCACTATTATAAAAGCTACATATTATGTTCGTATCAACTGCCCAGAACCAAAATACCGTATCGATTATATCGTGAAAATATTCGTATTTAATTCTGTCTATAAATTTATATTGAAGTCGTATGGTTCCCCTTGGGTTTCGATAAGGATGCCCCAAGCTAGGGGCGACAGGAGCGTCGCGTCGGAGCCAAGATAAGCTCCCTGTGGTGGATCTCTAATTTGTTACTCATTGTGTCTACCGATAACTAATGCAAGGACCCGATAATATACATACCGCATAGCTCAATCTTATGTAAGGCGTATTATGTTATTCACCTGACGAATTTGATAAACGAAATTAGTAGTTAAATTGGAACGAGATGCATTTACAGATCTTACTTCCCCTTTTGTAATGTTAATGATTAGTAGTGTAATGGTAAGTGCTTTCTATTTCACATTTTTTCTATGATAATCTAAAGCAGACTGCTAATAATAGAACAATTGTGAAAAAAAAACGGTTTAATAAATGAATATAGATAATTAATAGAAAGCAATTAGTCATAAACGAAGTGACTAAAGAGTATTTACCACCCACTTAGTGGCTAGTAGCAAATATTTTACAGAATCCTAATCTCCCTTTGGCTCCGTCCCAAGTGTCAACGGGTGATAGACAGCGCACGTGGCGCGATTTAACTGATCCTTTATCCCCTGCCTCCTCGCTTCAAGAGATTTTTCACGATCAATTTCGTACTGTACTGTCAGTTCCATTTGTTGGTAGACACCCTCTACAAAAACATGGATTAGTTCTTAATCCTCTAGACGCTGGTGTCCAATTTCCTGTTTGTTTTTATACGAAGTGCTCTTCGTGTTCCTGCAACACTTGATAAAACTGTAGTGTTTCGTTTGAAGGTGTTTGTTTTTCTACGTGGTGAAGAGCTCTTGAATTCCTGTATTTTTATATGAGCTTTCATTGCTACTACAATATGAAATTTATAGTTGTAGTACCTATGTACTGATGTGATCTATCGCGTCTGGCTCGAATCAAGAATCGAATGCACTATGTAGGTAATGATAATTTTATTTTCACTTAAATAATATTCACTATCCAATCAAAATTACAGAAACCAAGTACATAACAAATTGCTCAAATGATTGAACTTGATCACCTAGACATTAGTTCGCGATATAAAATTGTCGCTCCCACTTTCCAATTTCCTTCTTGAGTTAATTGATTCGTCGCTCAGAGCTGTCTGAATACTTGCTTCTCAATTACGTGTGGACTGTGTATCGTATCGCAAAATGTCCGCCGTTTTATTTATGGTAGGCCAATTGATTGAATTAGTGGCCCCAGAGGCGCTTGCCCGATACAGACTTGTTTTATATGAACAAGAATTTATTTCAATGGGACCGCCAATTTATCACGATTGACTTAAAAGTTTGAATATTCATTGATCTTTTATCATTGTTTCCTTTGTTTAGGAATCAAATGTGTACAAAAAATAACGTTGTTTTTGAGTGCTATACCATCTTTATTTTAAAATCATGCAGCTAATTGATCGAACTCGTCAATTACACATTATAAAATTCCATACAACTTTGAGACTGTCCTCATAAAGTCAGGATCTTCCTCAGAAGAAGATAATTCCGCAGAGTATTGATGACTAAGTCGTAAACATGCTCATAACTTTAACCAATAAAACTCCAAGATCAAGCATTTTCGAAACTGACCACAAATAATCAAACTTTAAAAGCCAAACAGTATCTTCCCCAAGAACTTTCCGGTCATAAACTAAGGTACTTCCTACTAGTAGTTCCTACCTCCCCATTGCATCCGATGCATGCGTCTCACGTTTCTCGGACTCAGTCCCGTGTCAGGTGAGGCGAGTAACGATACAGATCATTGGCACGTGCTGCTTGTCTGATCGAACGAGATAAAATACTGACAGTTAGAAATGTTAGAATAAGATTGCGATGGAGAATTTTGAAAGATATTATTTCTATTTGGTAGTGTTCGTGCTTTACCGTTTGATGGATAAGATCGTGGCGGTAGATATAATTGTGTAGAAGTACCGCTAAATGTCTATCTGAACCTACTTTTAGTCATGAATCGTTTCTTCTATTTGAAGTTGATTCATGTCTTAATTCGGGTATTGCTAGCCATTCTTAGGGAACGGGAATGCCATTTGTCTTAATAACGGATTTAAAAATATGATACACAAAATACTGCGAATATCTGTTTCTCTTCTTTTTTTATACCTACAAGTAATACTTCCATTTAAATGAAGCAACTAAGTCTGCCGTATATTATACATGCATTATTTATATACACTTCGTATATAGAGGCTAAACAGAGTTAATGAATATTTAATCTGCATCAAGCTAATGAAGGAGGCCTCCTTTGTTCGAAACTGATAGCTTGATTACACAGCCGCGACGCCGACATGGAGCAACGGATTAGTCTGGATGTATTACTTCAATGAGCAGTATTTGAATATTGGTGATATATTATATTGATGAACGATGTTCTTTATTGAGGTAAAGAAATTCAATTTTGCAGTTAGTGTTAGTATTTTACTACTTTTATAAGAATTTATGCTTATTATAACCATCTGGAAAGCAGTCCCAGGATATAGACCACTTGATAAACCAAATGGGAAATGTGTTAAATATACGAAACGAATGAAATGAACGAATAAAATGATTTACCAATCCTCCCATTTTAATTGTTTATCATCGCTCATATACATCGATAATGCCAAAGGCACAGGCAAGGGGACGCCTAAGCTTCTCAGCGGGGTTTTCTACGCAGCCTCCACCTCTTGGCTTCTAGATGGATTCATTAATCTTTCTATACACATTTTATAACCCAATATACGTAGGGCGTAGCGTTTGCATTTTTCTGTTATGGTAAATTAGGATTTCAGGGAGAGAATAATTTCTATGAGATTGTTCATCTATTTTCAGTCCTACGTTTCCACACTTCGTCAATTAAGAAATAATGAGTGTAAAGGTGTTGCTTAAGATCAATAGTTTATTACAAAGTACAATGAAATACTTTATTATCACGCTTTAATACTTTAAGCTTCAATTAACTGAAGGTTGTTCTAGAGCTTAAACAGCTACAATTTTGTATAAACGCTATTAATTATTCCGTGTACGTTATTTACATATTATTATATTCCTCGTCTGTCCTTATCTAGCCCGTGATCAGGATAGTTCGGTGGTGTGGCTTCAGAACAGTTAGGTAAGTAAATACGTGACTAGATTTGGCACTTCTCGCTACAATTGACACGTTGAGATACGTGAACCGAATCTAAGACGAGATTTACCCAATCTGGTTCCATGAACTTTAATAAAGAATTTCCAATTAGTGGGGAAGCAAGGCTTATTATTGTAAGCTGTACGTGAGCTAGATTCCTTATAGGATTGGTCCGTAGGTGCTAGTATCTGAAAGAATCAGAAAAATAGTAGACAACAACTCCAGAATCTATTATCTCTAAAATAGGTTATAATGTCTTCAAAATTCCCTCACATTTCAAAACAACTATTATATAGAAAAATCTTTCCATTTTAGTGAAGTAAGTTGGAAACTCAGTTAAATTTTTCCACCTTCCAGCCGAGAGACACTTTTAATATTCAAAGCTATTTAAAACTGTCTGAAATTACGGGAGGAAGAACTACTTAACATTTTAGAACCACTAGAGTGCGAAATTAAACTGGTCATTTAGAATAATAGATAGGCGGCGAATGGTCATGAAAAATTTAATGCTTTTTAAAGACGCTTTAAAGGACATAAAGTCTTCCATATACTGGCAGTTCTAGAGACATAACGGTATTCGCTGATGTGTATAATTCCTATAGTTAATTGATTAAACGATTGATAAAAATATGTTACAAAGCAATGTCCTATATTATATGACACTCAATTTAAATGACACATCAAATTGTCTAGATTGTTGGTCATCAAGACGATTACTATTCGTAATCATTATCATTAGGGTTGGCGAAACCGTATGTTACTGAGTCGGCGCGAAATGTCATTAAAGAGAGGGGGTTTAGTAACCCCAAAGA
Organism: Trilocha varians; assembly: GCA_030269945.2. Classification (NCBI taxonomy): domain Eukaryota; kingdom Metazoa; phylum Arthropoda; class Insecta; order Lepidoptera; family Bombycidae; genus Trilocha; species Trilocha varians. The sequence continues at coordinate 7,023,771 of AP028259.1, forward strand.
CGTGAGACGGGTAGGTCGTGTCGCATCGCCGTTTATATACATCGCGATATCCGTATAAACTATTGGAGATAAACACTTCACAGTGATAGGAGATGTAGGAGCAAGTGTATAAGTGTCAAGTATGGTGGCCGGTCCAATTAGGAGTAAACGATTAAGCGGCCAAGTGAAGTTTGTTGTTTTTTTGTATATTTTCTTCGATTTAACGTGCGGTGTGATATGTGAGTATTTGACTTTAATTGTTGTCTTTTTTTTTTAATTATACAGTTATTATAAATTATTTTACTTTGTATTATTTTTATGTCAAATAATTTTAGGTTTAACTCAGAATTAATAATACGTATAGACGGCGTTTCCTAAATAAATAATAGTGAAAAAGATTAATCTATATTTATAAAAGTTACTGTTGTAGTATGTAAAGAAATAGTAGCTGCTCTGATAATAAATTGTAATTTTCGCCTTTAAACTTTCAAAATGCTAAACACTTTAATTAAAATTACTTTTGCCTATTATATTAAAATTTTAAACTACATAATTGTATCTATAAATATTCTTACAAAGCCCAAAGTCGTGCACCGCGAATAAAAGAGCACCCAGCGGATACTATAGTTGGCAGAAGTGACCCTGCCACCTTACGATGTGTTTCTGAAGGGAAGCCTAAACCTACAATACAGTGGTATAAAGATGGTATACCTATCACATCTGCTGACCACCCGCAGCGAGTGTTACTTGAAGATGGATTGTTATTTCTCAGGTGAGAATAGAGTAATATTCGTTAACTGGTCTTTTATTTATGTTAGAGCAGAGTTCAGAATATTTTCTAACCATTAACAAGCTGATTCTTGATTTAATTAAAATAACTAGATTGTTGAAAGAGAACAATTTTACCCTAATAATTGTATACCGTGTTTAAAACTACGTTCTCTTACCAAATTAAATAGGCAAGAAAATTTAAGTTTTTCAAATTTAATCAAAGCTTATTTTCCACGGGCTAGGGTTATGCGAGGTAAGAAGGAAAGCGACGAGGGTGTCTACTGGTGCGTCGCACGCAACCCCGTCGGGGAAGCAGTTAGCAGAAACGCCACACTCACTATTGCCGGTAATTTGTCTTTATTTCAACCATGTTATTGCTGCAGTTAGCTTAATTAAAATCGTATTCGTTATAATTTTGCTAAACAAAAATTATAGGGGCTTACTTATTGCTACTAATTAATTAAGGTTAACGCTCAATTTAACAGCTGAGCAACGCCTCGGCATCTCCTCGTGACCAACTGTCCATATTTTTGTTTGTCCGTATATAAGCACTGGAGAATGTTGAGCCGAAGTTGCTTTATAAGAGTAGTTTTATAGACATTTAGACAAAGCAATGTCGGGGCTCTGCAAATATAGTGAGCTTTAACATTAAATTAATACCTAATGTTTAACTTTCTAAATACGCATTACTAACTAATTAGTATAAGTATGAATTATATTTGTTTTTTTTTTAAATTTGTAGTTCTCAGAGACGACTTTAGAGTTGAACCACATGACCTGAAAGTGGCTAGTGGGGAACCTGCTATATTGCAATGTTCATCACCAAAAGGAGTTCCTGATCCATCAGTACATTGGACTAAAGATGGACACGGATTAGATGTAGAAATTAATGGAAGGTAATGGGTGACGGTAACATTTAAATAATAATATAATGGTAAATTAAAATTGAAGTTCACTAATAATGTTTTGTACAGAATATCAGTGGTCGAGGGAGGAGATTTAAAAATACTGGAAAGCATTCCGTCAGACAGCGGTGTATATAGATGTATAGCTTCTAACGTGGCAGGCGAAAGGCAATCCCGTCCTGCTACGCTTCTCGTCTTACGTAGACCGCATTTTCTAGTGAAACCCAATAACATAACGGCTTTAATAGGGCAGAACATTGAGTTTCATTGTCAGGTGAGACACTTGATCTTCTGTTTACTTTATATTATAGTCTGTAGACTAGTAATCTGTAGACAAGTAATAGTAAATAAAAGTGTAGTAAAGTCGTGGTGGCCGAGTGGTCGAAGCGCTTCCTTTCGAACGGGAGGTCGCGGGTTCAAATCCGACCGGCTTGTACCTCTAAATCTAAATGTGAAAAAAGATTTATGTGCAATTTTTCACAACACCACTGGCTAAAAACGGTAAAGGAAAACATCGTGAGGAAACCTGCATGTCGGAAAAGGATTCTAAAAATCCTTTGAAGATATGTGAAGTCCCCAATCCGCACTGGGTAAGCGTGGTGGACTATGCCTAATCCCTCTTCTTAGGAGACCTGAGCCCAACAGTGGGCAGTAATGGGTTGGTACAGACTAGTAATCCGAACACGTACCTATGCTTTTCTATTTTAGGCATCCCCAGAATCAGATGTATCGGTAAGTTGGGCCCGAGACAGGGGTACGTTGTCTCCGTACGCGATAATTCGCAGAGGTTCGCTAAGAATAGATCGTGTTGCCGCCACCGATGCAGGGGCATACACTTGCCAAGCTGAAAGTCAAGCCGGTTCGAGTTCCGCTAGCGCATCTTTGACAGTTAATTGTATGTATTTCATTATTATTAAATCTATATTCAATTATATTATGACTATTAAGTCTAATGATTCAATTATTTGTAGCTTTACCTCATTTCACACGTGTACCTTCGGATACAACAGCATGGGAAGGAGAAGCAGTGTCATTTCCATGCGAAGCGGAAGGTTCTCCAAAACCAGTTGTTTTTTGGACTATGGAAGGATCTCAAGTAAAACCTCATTATTTATTTTTTCAATTTAAGAATTGTATTATTAAACTGAGATTAATAATTCTACTAATTAATTATGTTATAATTTGCCAATAGGAATTAGTTTTTACGAAATCAACACACAGCACTGGATACCTATATTTGGATCGAGTTACAATAAGGCACGCTGGAAGACTGACTTGTGTTGCTGTTAATTCTGCAGGGAGCATTTTACATACTGTCACTTTACAGGTAATTTGCACACTGAGATAAATACAAAACAAGCAAGCCTTTTTCGTTGAATAATGTAATTTAATGATTCCAGGTTTTAAGGAGAGAAGCTAATTCATTTAAAGATGACTTAGAATTATCGTCTCCTTATCCAGAGTTAAGTAAACCCCTAAATTATCCACCGATGACTCAATATGAATTAGTGCAGGCTCGACGTTATTTGCAACAGGATGTTTTGTCTTTAAAGCGAGTAGAAGGAATTTCTGCCACGACTTTGAAAATTGTTTGGGATGTAAGTGTCATAATTAAAAGATTATCTCTAATATATAAAATTGTCGTGTCACGGTGTTCGAACTTGAACTCCTCCGAAACGGCTCGACCGATTTTGATGAAATTTTTTGTGCTTATCCGGTACCTATGAGAATCGGCCAACATCTATTTTTCATCCCCTAAATGTTAGGGGTAGTCCACCCCGATTTTTTTTTTCGGCGCAGACGAAGTTGCGCGAGTCAGCTAGAGTTTTTTTATACATTTATTAGTATTATTGTGTAATGTTCTCTACTTTCGGGTGCCTTGTTTTAGGTGATGACAGATTATAATGAATATTTGGAGGGTGTAAAAATTTGGTTCAATGGCACTTCATTGAATACTGGAAGTGCCTTTGAATTAACTCTCCATTCCAATGAATCGAATGAAAGTATGAAGGAATGGAGAAAACATGAAAATTTCACTATGACCACGGTACATAATAGTGGCTCTTCTAGTCATGTTCTAACAGGTTTAATACCTTTTGCTCAATACGACGTGTTTTTGATGCCATTTTACAAATTGTTGTTAGGAAAGCCTTCCAACATGCGATCCGGTTTCACAGAAGAAGATGGTAAGTAGCAAAGTCGTAAATCCATTGTGACCCAAATCCAAATGTGTTTTCATGTACGTTTTGCTTGCAGTGCCGTCGGAACCTCCTTTGAGTGTTACAGCGGGAGTGATAAATGCGACATCGGCTTGGATAAGATGGGAACCGCCTCCTGTTTACGCATGGAACGGCGAAATATCCGGATATCTGGTACTTATTTGATTCTAATTAAACATATCTTTCTCATGAATTGTCAGAGTATTGATATTGTGTTTTTTTTAGATCGAAGTTCGTATTGGTGGATCTACTGGAGGCAGAGTTGTAGGGCAAATGTCTTTAGGTCCCAAAACTAGAGCAGCTGCAGCGAGTTCTTTGCGAGCTGGAGGTCGGTACAGTGCAAGAGCTGCAGCCGTAACTAAACGAGGTCATGGACCTTTCAGTCCACCTGCACATTTTCATATGGTTCCTACACAAACCCAGAGACACTATGTGCAGTAAGTATTGCCAATATGACGATAAAATTTGCTTTGTAAGTGTTTATGATCTCATCTAAAATCTAAATATTTTGTTTCAGAACGGAACCAGCAACAGACAAGGCAATAATATTAATGTTCCAAGAAACTTGGCTTTTAGCACTTTGTGCGACTTTGTTAGTGTTGATATTTGTCGGCGTCGGTGTAATAGTTTACTTTAAGAAACGACATTGCAAACAACAAAAGAATCAGAACTCAACTGGTACATTGTTACTAATAAACGGATACTTTGTTTGTAGTAGAAACAAATAAGCTTAGTATTTACTTTTTCTAGGAACAACTATAGCTAATGCACAACAATGTCTTCTAAGGAAAGAAGCCGTTTGGTTAAGGGAGAGGCCCGTTTTTGAAGGGTCAACAGAACCACGGATCGAAATATTAAATTGTCATCAGACTCTTCTGCAGGGTGCGTAACATATCTATCACTAACCTATCAAAAAAAGTCATTCAATATATTCGATTTTAAAAATGTGTTATATTATTCACAGGTCATTCTATAGGCACAATGGCTACAGAGGTCGAATACAGTCTTCCACAACATTCAAACACAATAAATCCAATGTGCGAAGAAGAACAGCGAAGACTCCAACCAGAACCTTACGCGTCTAGTGCCATTTATACTGAACTTAACTATCAGGTAAGTTTTATACTGATAACTTAAGGCCTGAAGATATTCCATATTCTGTATGCTAACATGTGAAATTATCTTAGGATAACACCGATATAGAAGACTCCTGTATGAAATGCGCCATAAGCCCTGGTTCCTACGACAACAGCATGATTAGGTCTTATGGAGATAGTAATCAATATTCAAATGAAGAATGTTCAACATGCTGCAGAAGTAGCAGCTCCACTTTAACAAAAGATTATAGTGAAATGACGAAATGCAATGAAGACCAAGACATGTCTATAGATGACTGCCCTTCTTGTAAAACTAATCATCCGAGATCATCTAGTCACCACGAAGCCAACAAAGAATGGGCAATGGCAGAAGTCGAATATGATTACCCGCAATGGAACTGGTTAGGCAGAGAAAACAGTTTCAGGAATACCAATACAGAACCCAGATATAATGATAGTTTTAGGCAAGTAAATCAAGAATCAAGATTTAATAGCGCGGGGAGAAGTGACCAGAATTGTAGAATGAACTTGTGCGATATACTGCCTCCACCACCGTATGAAAGGTGAGAATTTTAAACCAGCTTGAGCAAGTCCCAATTTATACAAACTTTTAAACATGGAATGTTTTTACAGGGAATCTGCATATGCAGACATGAATTCGTTTGCGAATCACTCAGGGACTTCAGGTTGTTCAGGACATACGTATCGAAGCTAATCATTTTTATGTCTTATATCATTAGTACGTAATAACAGCAATACTATTTATAAGTAATTTGTATATAATGTTTCTAAGCTATGTTGCTCGATCTCAGTTTTGAGACAATCGATAGAGCTTTTTAATCGAATATGCCATATTTGAATTTAGTGCATTAAGATTCTCTACAAATACTCTTTAACTTTAATGATTTTTTTAGTAAATCATATTACGAATAGACTGGCATACATATTATCGAATTAGTTTTAGGTTCTCATTTTTCTCTAGAGACTGTGATATAGTGTAATTTCGTATTTATGTGTTTGTAAATATTTTTAAAAGTTTGATATCCTTATACAATTTTATCGTCTTTCGTATTTATTGTGTAGAATTTTAGTGAAATGAACCAATTTTTACCATCAGTCACAGTTCTAGTTGTATAATTTTGTAAGGAAATTGCTGATTATTCAATGAAAATGGTAAAATATTAATAAACATTGACGAACGTTTTAAACTGCGTTGTTTTAATGAAAACTTATGACTACTGAGATGGAAAAAGAAAGAAGAATAATTTCAACACTAAACAAATGCACATCAAAATTACTAATTACGAGATAATTTACAATCTAAATAATTATTTATAGGAACAAAATCAGGCATATTTGAAATTGCAAAATCACTGAATACCTCTTTTGTTTTCCTTCTTATGTTCGCACATAAAGGCCACAAGAAGAGGTTAAATATTTCAAGATTCTTAACGACTTATTTCATTGCAAGTGGCGGTGAACACTGGATTAATTATTTGATACATAAAGCTATACTCGAACAATTAAAGCGTTTATTGGTCGTTAAAGTCGGTATTGCTTGTAAATCTCGTAAATTATTTGTGTTATTTCGCTTCTTAAAGTTTATTTTTGTGACTCACAATGAAGAGTTGAATTGTGGTAAGTTGGTTCCTTTTCGATTGGATGACTTCAGTGGACCTTTCTGATTTGACCGTATCTTTGGTTGTAAGTGCGAATCCTTTGTCATCAGACTTATACCATTTATTGTTATTATGATTGAAATTAATTAAAAATAAACCATAATCTATAGATCTTACTCTACTACTATTTCAGATCTAGTAACTTATATTAAACTCACTCCAAAAATATATTCAATTATAATAATAGCTACGTTTCTAATTAAATTAAATCCTTTAAATCTTGCGAGGAATTATTTTGTCATTCTTTAAGTGACAGCTTACTGTTAACCCGCTCATGTCAGACAAGCTCGTAATTACATTAATCTACCTGTCATTCGTCACGTGACGAGCTTCGCTTCCGTGGACCACCGTGATACAAGAATAAGCAGAATTTTATAATAGAAACGATATAAATTCCTTTCTAAAATGGTCGACGAAGATTTGTTCCAAAAATTGGAACGTTCAGAAAGTTATGCCGTTTATTTAATTTTCTTTTATAGGAAATTATGTCCAAAATAATATTTTTTTCATGTAAAAGATAGCTTAATCTAAGCTTTTCTTCTTCCAGTATTATTAGCAATAACACCATAGCGATAGCGAAAACTATGTTTTTGGTAAGTATTATCCGTGGTAGGTTAATAGTTTTAAATTGCTCACTGTTTTGGGTTAAAACAATATTAAAACAGACTACTGTAGGTACTTTCATCTTTTTAACTCATATTGTCTTTAAACAAAGACGAATACTGTAGTCTATTACAGTGAAATATTACTTTCTCCCTCATAACTTTATGAAACTAAAAGTGCAGCCAGTATTACAGCAGTAATAACTGAAGGTTGTAAATAAGCAAACACGTATTTGAGCGGGTAGGCGTTGGTCGCAGGCTTTGTACGGCTAGGGCGTTGCCATGGCAACGGGCTTCGTGTTACCCCGAGTGCACCCTTGTTATTAATACCCGCAATAATTAAGCCTGATTGCATTTCACGCCAGGTGCCTGATACCTCTTGTCAAATTGTTCAAACATTAGTTTACGAATTCATTTGTCAAACTGTTTATTATATATATTTTTAGGAATCAGAAATGGACTTAATTAAAAAAAAGAAATGTAAGGACACCGAGGTCCTTTCCGTACGAACGACAACCGACAACTCATCCCCACGTCCGCTACACAACGGTTTTTATACTAGTTTGTATGACGTAACACACTCAGTTTGAACATCCAAGTAAAATAATAAAATCGAAGCTATCACGGCCTCTCCTGACTGTGTCCGTCCTCGGGCACCTCCAATATGGATGTGCATACAGATTAACATCTATTTAAACCTGCAATGTGATTACACACGGCTAAACATCCATTTAAACCGGTAATGTGGATGTACACACAGCTAAACATCCGTATAAACCTGTAATGTGGATGTGCACACAGCTAAACATCCGTATAAACCTGTAACGTGGATGTGCACACAGCTAAACATCCGTATAAACCTGTAACGTGGATGTGCACACAGCTAAACATCCGTATAAACCTGTAATATGGATGTGCACACAGCTAAACATCCTTCTACACCTTCGGGATGTGCACACAGCTAAACATCCACGTAGGCTCCCAGGATGTGCACACAGCTAAACATCCTTCCACACCTTCGGGATGTGCACACAGCTAAACATCCACGTAGGCTCCCAGGATGTGCACACAGCTAAACATCCTTCCACACCTTCGGGATGTGCACACAGCTAAACATCCACGTAGGCTCCCAGGATGTGCACACAGCTAAACATCCTTCCACACCTTCGGGATGTGCACACAGCTAAACATCCACGTAGGCTCGTGTCCCAGATTCGCACAGCATCGCTGTCCAGCATACGCCCTCGGCATCGCATCCAGTAGACGCCCTCGGAATCGCGTCCAGCAGACGCCCTCAGCACCTCCCTCTTCCATCAAGCTGCACAACGCACTTGAGTTTATCTGACACAGAAATAATTTAACATTACAAAGGTTCTACGGAACAGAATTAACGTGTAGAACTTACATCAAAGCTATGTTTTGCACATAGCCTCTTCACATAGGAAATCTTAGTATGGAAGCGTCCTCAAAATATGCTCGGCCTCACCTGACACAAGACTTACTATTACACGAACCAATCTGTAAAGGCATCAGTTGACTCCTATTCCTCGGTAACTATTCGAAATAAGCATTAAACATAGCTGCAATATATCACGCGCCCATATGTGGACTACTTAGGCATTTTTGATGCGTTGCTCAGACTGTCATCAGATAAGCTCCATTAATATCACAATGATGAGTCCAGTTGAAGAATAGTTTGGTTACTGTTGCAAACGTACTCCTTGTGCATCAACAGTTGCCAGTTACTACATCTACAGATCTGGCAACGTGATAAGACGCTTTGCCAGCTAGAACCACGTCGAAATGATGCTTCCAACTCATTTGAATTGTTCAGGTTGAGCTTCTTTACGCACCGAGTTTCTCATCAGCGCTATTTCATCTTAATCCGCGGTAATCCACCTTAATCCGCTGTAATCCACCTGAATCCGCGGTAATCCACCTGAATCCGCGGTAATCCACCTTTATCCGTGGTAATCCACCTTAATCCGCGGTAATCCTCCTTAATCCACGGTAATCCTCCTTAATCCACGGTAATCCTCCTTAATCCACGGTAATCCTCCTTAATCCACGGTAGTCCACCTTTATCTGCGGCAATCCACGTCGCGCCATAGCACATCGGCGAGTCGTCACGCCAAAGTCGTCATGAAACACAAATAAGATAAAACATTTCAAACAGTGGGTAGTTGATTAGTTCCAAAGTAAAATTAAATCAATTTAAGATAGCTCAAAGCGACCAAGGCTGTAGGCCTGGAATCCTATCCCACTTCTGATTTTAGGAATCAGAAATGGACTTAATTAAAAAAAAGAAATGTAAGGACACCGAGGTCCTTTCCGTACGAACGACAACCGACAACTCATCCCCACGTCCGCTACACAACGGTTTTTATACTAGTTTGTATGACGTAACACACTCAGTTTGAACATCCAAGTAAAATAATAAAATCGAAGCTATCAATATCTACTATAGTCTATAGTAGTAAATTACCTAGAATCACTTAACCATTGTAAATTTAATTTTGTATTATTTAAGTAAAATGAAATCGTTAGGCATATTATAATAATATCGTGCTTATAACTTTATCAAAAGAACTCATTTTGAAAACCAGGAGTAAAACTTTTGTTATATCTATTGTCTGCTGAAAATCATTTTTTCCATCTCCAGAAACTCCAAAATTTATTTAATATCCGAGGTATATGAACCAGATTCCTAAAACAAGACCGGATACAGACGAAAAATAAACAACAGACTGAACATCGCTATCGAAATATTTTTCGCCACTTTACATATTCCATTTCGTTCCCAATACGTCATCCGCAGACTAAAACTCTGTCAAAACAATTCACATACACGCTCTCACAACAGGCAATCAATTTGCATACTCACCGGAAGAGAGAAATCAAAATTTCAATGCGAATCACACATGGCTACGTGACTTCGTTCAATGATGTCTCCCTCGCGGCGCTTTGCGAATTTTTTATTTTCTTTATTAATCAGCTCCCCTGCGGAACAATTTCGGAGTAAAGAGCCCTCGGTCGTGTCCCGGAGTCAAGAGGCAGACTGACAGAGAAAAATTGAACGAGACGCGAGAAACGTCGCTTTGGAGTGACAGCAAAAAACAAATGAAGCCGACGTGTTTTGACACTAATGATATTTAGGATGTGCGTGTGAGATCAGCAATCTTTTATTTTAGCTTTTATGTATTTAGGTCAGAGTAATTTGTGGGAATTGTTTACGATGTAATACTGGTTTTGAGAAGTAGTTTTAAGGATATAGGCGACTATTACCTAACGATAATAAGAATCTAAAACCATTGGACAATGTAAATTACGTTTCCTCATTAGAAGTTTTTAACATAAAAATGAGAAAATAGAGAAGAAAACAAAGTACATGCCGATGTTTTACTATTTTTGATATTAAAACTATCATATCAAGCAAATATCCAGTATTAGAAACGCTAAATGATCTATATTCTACACGTCTTAACTTCAAGATTGTTATCACTTTTAAACCTCGTCATTCTAAATAAAAACGTTGAGTATTTTAATGTGGCCTGTCACCTCGAACCGGTTAGTCACTCATACCACGTCATGAGTTATTGCTACCTATATTTTACTGAAACAAAGTCACGAATTCGGGAACAATTATTACAAAAAGAATCGTCCGTAAAATTATGAAACAAGCGTCGACAGAGGGTGCATGAATTATCCATTACAATGCGAGGACCAGAGGTACCTTTGGAGCCATAATTCGTACTTGTTCCGGGGTCCCGTATGATATTTATAGCCATAGATAAGGCCTACAGATGCTGGGGCCGCGGAGTTTTCCTTTCCCCTAATACTTGTTGAGTTACGGTTTCCAATTTCCAGCTCTGCACTTCAGGTGCGGGATCCTGAATCGTTGGCAAGTTATCGATCTATAAAGTATGATATTAAACTGGTGTGCAGTTCTAGTAAGTGATAATTTCTCGAGAATAACTTAAATGTTAAATGCTCTTTTACTTTTTATAGTTCAAAATTCATTTCAGGCAACATTTGGGTTTTAATTTGAATTTTGACCTTTTCTACTAGAAGAATGTTACCTAATATTACTAGAGCTGAAAATAATATGATTTTCCGACTCACATTTTTTATCCAATTCTTGCAATTCCTATTCATTGACACTGTCTTATTTAGTTTAGCTATGCTAGCTTCCTTCTCCTCAAGACAATAAAAATGTCAAAACTACGACAACATTATACTGATCCATTTATCTCCGATAGGTGCGACTTTTAACTTTCATCTAATATAACTTTCTGCTCTTTAAATTTACCTTGTCTTTTCCTGTAATGTCATCGTTCAACTGTTTAATATATCAGGACATTACTTTCCTTTCAAAATCCTAATCTCCAGCGACGATTAAAAGAAAATTCAAATTAAACTTACAACGTATAAGCTTATCACAACAATTATACGTATGATTCGGACCCCAAAAAGTCGGTCACGATCAGTCACTAGTGAATGGAGTCAACATAGAATTATGACATCGCTGGTGGTATACGACCAAATATAAAAGAACCTTGAAGAACAGGGTATCTAGGACTATGAAAGGTTGTCATAAATTGGTGGTATTCTTATTCGGGGGTGACGTCACGCGATGAAGGTGACTGTTTTTTTCGGTGATTTATGTTATAGTTTGAACCATGACTAATACCAAGCTTAGTGGTTGATGTAGTTGTTTCAATTATTTATTTACTAAATGAAGTAAACCTTTATGTAATAATATTGTTGACATTGCTAATGATATTTCATTTCTCAAATAGAAATTTATTGAAATGTAATACTGCTTACTACTGGGATCGGAACTATTTAGGACTTAATTAATCAAGGTTCAAAATTTCATAAAATAGATTATTATAATTTTAGAGTTTTTAAACATTTTCTAAAAGAAAAATTTCCTTGAAATGCCTTCATCGTTTCTAGTCAAATTCTATAGAGTATATCCAGTGCACTTCTAAACATTAATAAACTTTTATTATTGGCATGTAGGCAGACGAGCCAACGGGCCACCTGATCGTAAGTGGTGTCGCTCATGAACCTCTGCAATATCAGGGGACACTGAGGGTAAACTGTCATCGTTAGTTGACTTCTATAAAACATTTTGCTGCACAACTTTTTTGCGGTTGTAGTAATGTATTCTAATAACATAATAGATACTTTACTTGTTCGGTATTTATTAAAAAAAAATGTGTTGAAATCTCCATAATTCTCACAAGTTCTATAAAAACTTGAATTCATTTCAACACCTACCGCTCCTATAAACTATTAAATATGATTGAAATATCCAAAAATAAATTTATGTGACGTTTCAACTATAATCTTCGCTATAAAATTATTTTATAGGATTACACTGTTGAAGAGTTGGTCGAATCACATAAATAGGAGTAAAACTAAATTAAGAGATTATTATCAAGCGTAGGCATAATTATTAATGATGAAGTGATAATCTTCGAGATTACTTTGAAAGATTGAGACGACTTTTGAAGATTTAGGATGATCCGACAATAAAATGAATCTTAATTTATGAGAGATCTTAAGGACAGTTATAATGATGTTATTTTTGGTATTTTTATTGCTTATTTTTAAAGTAGTATTTAAGAATCTTTCGAATGGTGGCAAGTAGAACAACGGAACGTGTATTTTAAAGAAGGTATAGGTATTGTAAGTGAATACTTTCAACTAAAAATGCTATGGGTATTGATTAAAAGCTATCAGATAAGATCTTATTAATCAAAATGTCTAAAACATCAACTACAAACAATGGGTCGCAAACATGAGTTTAAATCACTTACACTATTATTAAACAGGTTCTTACCACGATTATTTTTAACTAGCTTTTGCCCGCGATTTCGTTCCCGTGGACTTTAGGTTCGTCCCGTATTATCAAACATTGTAGCCTATGTGTTATTCTGATGTATGAGCTATATTGTGGTAAAGTTTCATTCAAATCCATTCAGTAGTTTTTACGTGAAAGAGTAACAAACATCCATACATCCATCCATACTTACAAACTTTCGCCTTATAATATAATTATTAATATATTTTATAATATATATTAGATTGAGCGGTCCCGATATTTCAGCACTGTTTCAAGCGCCATGATCACGAGAAGACTGAGAAACTGCGGGTAGGTCATTTAAGAGCAGACAAATCTGTCTACCCTCTTTCTCGTTCGTTTGCCGGTACCACTGGAACTCGAACTCACATTTCGACATACCACACTGACAGTATCGGCTGAGTTTAAAGTTACAATTTAATTTATTTCCCAAAGTGTAATACAAAACTGTTTTACTAAACATTATATAATGACATCCTTTTATAGTTTTGTTGTTTACTATATAAATAGCTTTACCCAAAAACAAACAAACATAGCGACCCAAAAGTTTTCGAATATATTTGTTACTAATTTGAAGTTAAACCGCCAGCTGGGAACGAAATGTTTGATAATTTTGGCAGTTCTCGCATAGTTTTGTACGGAAGATATCATTTTCATATTACTGTAAAGTTTTTAAATATGTTTTGTGGAATATTAGCATAAGTTTTAAGCAAAGGATATCGGTTTATCGAGATTAAAGAATGTATCTATGCGTCAATGAAAAAAAAAAACAATTGACAATCAACGTCTTATCCTTAAATGGACAAAACTCTTTTCTCCTATCTTCTAAGTTTCACTTTATATCTTTGTAATACAGGAACAGTAACACACTAACCTTGATTTGTCAACTAAGGACCTCTTATTTCGATAAAAATAAACATTCTCCTCACTTTCAATTTTAGTCTAACATCGCTTAATTGTTCAATTTTTACTTGTAAGCGATATATCGTGGTGGCCGAGTGGTTGAAGCGCTTGCCTTGCGTACGGGAGGTCGCGGGTTCAAAACCGGCCGGCTTGTACCTCTAAATCTTAATGTGAAAAAGATTTATGTGCAATTTTTCACAACACCACTGGCTAAAACGGTGAAGGAAAACATCGTGAGAAAACCTGCATGTCGGAAAAGGGTTAGGACTACTTACAACTATCTACAGTACTCATTTGTTCCAGCTCATAAAGCTATCTCCACAACAAATTCACAGCGCTTTAAACAGACACGTAACAAAAGTTTAGTATTTGCCGTCAGAAAGCCCCTTGCCTTATCTTCGGCCATATTTTTAAGTAAATTACAAATAGGTATAGGGCGATTGTACACTGGCGTTGGTTGTCGTGCGTGTTATCACGACAAGGGGATCGCGAGTGTAGCCGATGCCTTTACATACCCGGTAAGGACTACGGAACCTCGCGATGTATTAAATTGGAAGAACTTACGCGTTGATGAATCTTAGCTATAATTTATGGGAAGGTTTAATTGGATTCTAAAAGCAAAGTTTATTCTATTGTTTCTAAAAGGAAGAGGTGTACAATTCGAATTGTTTTATGTGTGTTTAAAACCTACTGAAACCTGATCGTAAGCGGTTACCGTTGCTCATGGACCTCAGCAGTACCATGGGACACTGCAGGGACGTTACCTAGGGTCTACCTTTAAGGAATTAATCAAGCCACTTTTGTTGTTACTCAACGAAGATACCTTCTACAGTATAGGAATTTTCTTAAACCTCGTTTGAAGAAGGACATAATCAAAATATACTAGAAGAACATACTGTCATAGTGCTCAGGTAATACTTAAACTAAGTCGTGGTAGCTGTGTGATGTCGTGGAGTGGTCGAAGCGCTTCCTTCCGAACGGGAGGTCGCGGGTTCAAATCCGACCGGCTTGTACCTCTAAATCTAAATGTGAAAAAAAAATATGTGCAATTTTTCACAACACCACTGGCTAAAAACGGTGAAGGAAAACATCGTGAGGAAACCTGCATGTCGGAAAAGGGTTCTAAAAATCCTTTGAAGATATGTGAAGTCCCCAATCCGCACTGGGCAAGCGTGGTGGACTATGCCTAATCCCTCTTCTGAGGAGACCTGAGCCCAACATTGGGCAGTAATGGGTTGGTACAAGCAAATACTTAAACTAAATAATAATAATTATTTACTTAGGTCTCACTAACCAGTTTTATCTATATCTATATTGTTAGACTATATCTATATTGTTATAAGTCCATTAAGGGCACTAACATTAACGATTATGTTTGCCCTACTATACTTGTCTATAAAATAATGACACACATAACTGTAGGTACACAATGTACATATCTATAGTCGGGTTTTTCCATTTTTATTGATTTTAGTATAGTCGGTTAATGATGTATCACTTTTGTGGTTGTAATATCATTGCAACTTATAAGTGTAGCTTTTTATAACGTTGACAAATGTATTCTGAAGGATTAGTAGATCAAGCGGTAAAAGTTGAAGAAGGTTCTGTCTTTTCAAAATGGTAGTTCATAATCAAAATCTTCATACAGTAAAATGTATCAAAATTTTCTTTAAAACCTTTTTTGATAAGCTAATTTAACATCAAAATAATGTATTAAAATCTACTACATTTAACTTCAACACTCCTCCGACTACTACTTTATAAATTGCACAATATTTGTTCATCATTAACTTTAGTTCCACAATTAAAAAACAAAAGACGACCAAAATCAAAGCAACCGCTCTCATCTTCGAGTATTTGTTTGTCTTATGCTGTGTGCTGAGTCGGACCAACTGCCGTAAAACGGATCTGTATGCTCCCGTAGTAGCGGGTGGTCTTTATCATTTCGTAGTCAAACATGACGTACAAACACTATATAATAATACTAAATTTTAAAACAAACGTCGGCTCGCCTTTATTGTGTTGTCAGGTGAAATTATCCTCATGCTATTTTTTTCTGAAAATATTTTGAGTTGCTTATGAATTTACACGCTGTATACAATGCAGTAAATCTATTATAGAAAACAGTAATAGACATTTATTTTACATAGTTATTATACTGTACGTACTGCTTAACATTTGAACTTTTAAGTAGTCTATAATGTTTTTTCTTCGCATAAAAGTTATTCAATCTTCGTTAACTTTTTGGAAAAAATTCATAAATTAGTAAAACTGTGTTATTAAGGAAATTTCATCAACAGTTCTTTGCTTGATTGTTTTTAGATTGCTCTTCATGAATGACCTTACGAAGTTCTATTTGTATCATTGCAGATAATAATGTATTTTTTAGAAGAACTTCTATGAAAAATAAATTTGATGGAACCTGCTAGCTGTTAATATAACAAAGGACAAAGATTTTCAGTATATATATGTAAATATTTGTGACTATTTCCAAAGACTGCTACATATTATCCGTATTGTATTCTCTGACTTAGTCTTTATACCTGACATAAAGAACAAAACACATACCGACAAAATAATAAAATATCGTTAATTACGTCTGACTACGAGGCACTAAAAAAATCTATTTCACAGATAGGTCTCGAAATAACCGAATCGTATTTTATTTGTACTGTGCTTTCATAAAATTAATCCTTCATCTCATTTCATATCATACGTATATTAAGTATAAGTAGTCAACTTCTCAATGTTATTTGATTGTGAGCATATACACGAAGTATATTGAAGTGGTATTCTATCAATTCAAAAGCCACCAAACGAAATAAACCAAATGTCATCACGGTGACTGCGTGGGTTGAAAGTTTTGATTATTTTACAAATACTCAAAATGTAATGGTCCGCAGCAAGTCTATTTACATTTTTTACGGTACGTCAGAATGTATAGGTTGTGCAACTATAATATTTGTTTAGCGGTACGGCGTGGACAAATATAAATTGCTTGTAGATTTTAAAATTGTTTTGGTTCTTTTGAAGTGGTTTTTGTTAAAGTTTAGGTTTTATCTTGATAAGAGATCGTTTTGATCGCTTGGTACTTACACATTTTGTCAATTTTAGTTGTTCTAACTTCTTTGTATGTTTGGTTGTCTTCACCGTTCTTTTTTACCGTTAAAGCACAAACATTGACTGCTATTTAAAATAAAGAATTCCTAAACGAATTCTGGAAACACTTCAGTTTACAACTGATTTTTGTGAATTTTTGATTAAATCTAAATAAAATGAGGAGTAACCTATTTTACTAACATATTTGCGCTTTATCTAAAGTAGTAACTATTTCAATTTTATTGATTTTTGAATTATAGACGCAACTTTATCCCAGTTTACCGTGAAACATTTCATACCAATATAATCTGACAACACTTAAACTATAATAAAACTGAAAATTATAGTGTATGAACAACAAAAGCGTCCTCAACTCATAATTATATTATATGATGACACGCAAAATGAATCAGACGCGGCTTTATAAATAAACTACGAGGGATTATACTGCTCATAATTTAATAGAGACACATGCATGTGTTATGTTATTAATATTACTATAATGTTACAAAATCTGTATATAAATTCGATTGAAAAGTAAAAAAAACTTATTTTTTCAGCATTAAGTGCACATTGCATTTCAAATTAGAGATAATTTTGCGTCATTTGGCGACAGTTATTTTTAAGGTAAAGCATGTTAAAATTATGACTTATCAATTGAAGAGATCTTCCCCACTTTCGTTTGATTGTTTTAACCAAAATATGCAAGAACTGGCAAAAATATAAGATATTTTTCAACTTGTTTTTTAAAAACATCTACTTGCCGAAACAATTGAAATATCTGATGTTCGTGATCTTCTAAACTATAACATAAAATTTCGATGTCGTAACCTAAATATAAAGACCAGAAATATGAATTAGGATTCTTACTTCAATTACATTTTAAATTTACAAGTAAAGTCGAGAAATCACACTTATCCATACACATCTCTCTGTCGGACGGCGGACCTTTAGTAAAAGTCCCCCGCTGCGTACGAGAAGCGAAAACTCACCAGCCAATAACTCTTAGCCATCGCTATTACACACCATTGATGTATTAACTCATTATAATTCAAACCAGTTTAAAGGTTAAAGTCTTCATAAAAAATGCACTTGCCTTTGTTCCCTGCTGAGTCGAAGAATTTAAATGTACCATGAACATTGTGAACACAGATGTGTCGAAATGTCTTAGCGTGAATTTCTAATAGTTAGCATCGTAAATATCAATTGTTATCAGACTGTTATGAAACTTTAGTATGCATTAAACTGGGCAATTCATCTTTCTATTTTATTGGTCATTGTCTCATGTCTAGTAATAATAGGTCATCATTATCCTTACTCGATGAATAGGTTCTCTAAAACTGAAATAAAATCCACATATCTTCGTACTAAGACATTCTGTAATTTTATAATATATTGACGTTCATGATAAGTTGGACTGTAAAGAAGACCTTCATATTACGAAAATAAACCAGAATGTAACTAGAAAATAACATTAAAATACAACATCAAATAACAATGTAAGTACTAGTATATTCAACACACACAGCCTTACTTCTACTTCATGTTTTATCTCTTATTCCTTATGTAAATTGTTGGCGATATGTCCGAGTGTCTGATGAAACAACTCGAAGTATTTTTATGAGGTTATAAAGGAGGCTTTGCGCTACTTATCGCAAAGATCAGCGCCGGGAAGCGTGACAAACAAGACAGTTAACGCCTCGACTATCTGAATGGTAATAGGTATTCCTGGTTTTTATTATTCTATTTTTTCTTTGAGGTTTTTCTTGTTTGAAGTGGCTAATGTTACGGATTTATTTTAGAAATATTTGCTGTATATTTTAGTGAAGTATTTTCGCGGTAGGTTCGCGTTTGTGTTTATTATGAACTAGCTGACCCGCGCAACTTCGTCTGCGTTACAAAGGGGTTCAAACAGTATTCGCAATGCCGTCGCGTTATTATGTGCCCGTAGTACACCCACATATTCATTGCGTTTTATACTCGTGATAACTTCTAAACGAAAAGTCCGATTGGAATAAAACAAAAAGTAATTCACTTCTACATTAATATTCTTGATAATATAATACTTAATTTGGATAAGGGTTAATATAACGATACTCATTTAACGTTAAATTCAATCTTGGGACGAAATATTTTTTTATAAACATAAAAGCGGTTATTGTGACTAAACCATGATAGTTAGATATATGCTGTCCCCGATTTTTTTGTTTGTCTTACAAATACCTAAAAACCCGTAGTACATCATTTTGTTCTACTGTCAATAGTTTTTGCAGCGTACGCATAAATAGGTTTTCGATTATTCACCTTGTGTTACATATTCGATATTTTCATACGGATCTCTAATTTTTTTGAAAATAAAATATAGCCTATGTTAATCGGGGATAATGTAGCTTTCCAAAGGTGAAAGAATTTTTGAAATCGGTCCAGTAGTTTCGGAGCCTATTCATTACAAACAAACAAACAAATCTTTCCTCTTTATAATATTAGTATAGATATAGATAACCTTTGTCGAAAATATAAGATTATGACATCACTTAGTTTACTATTTTATCTACTATGTATTTATTAGACGAAATTATTGCTCGAATTTAGGTTAATATAAACAGTAGGTACTAGACACTTTTTAACATAAATAATTACTGAAATCAATCCACCGAAGGAACAAGAATAGCTGCCGAGTCTACATTTTCAAATAACACAAAGCTCATCAATATTCTTATAGAAACGAAGAATAACCTTTTCATTCCAGGAATTCCAATATTTCAAACAAAAAACTACTAAGATTCAAGTTAATTAAAATGTAGCGGAACGGGCGGCCATTACCAGGGATGAAAAAACGATTTCCTCGAGACTCAACTTTGAAGCTATCGACGAGGTTCATTCGACTCAATGAGCCTCTTAGAGAGTGGCCATACAAAAAGGACGTAAGACAAAAGACGCGGTGATTTCCTCCAACTGAAAAAAAAAAAAAAGACAAAAGACGCGCGACTGTTCATTCACAGAACAAGTTTTCTAAATATAACGTAAAAGTACAATACACAGAAATTAGGAATTTTCCAAGAATAGTACTAGTAAGTATACTAGTAATAATAAATAAATAATAAATAGTAATTGATACTTATAAAATTAATAATATGAGTATTTCAAAAGCGTTCCACTGTTTTTAAACAGAAAAGTATCCTCTAAATCTGTTTAGCCAACAATAAAACCTACTTAAATCGCTCAGAAAATCGCCAAAACTTATTTCGATATAAATTACATATTAATATACCACAGCATTAAAATCAAATTATTGTTTTTTTAAATTGGCGTGATGACAAGAATAATCTTTTTATAGAAAAGTAATCATCTGAATCGGTTCACCCAAATTAAAAGATGCGAAAGAAATAAACATACTCGTAATAATACGTCCCACGTAAAGCTTCTAAGTCTTCGTCTTGTCTTTTTAGCGAGGACATTACCCGAATGCTTTGTCAGTAGCTTATAGACTTCTGAAAGGTTTGCTTTTATTGTTTCTTCCGTCCTTCAAAGTATTTTATAGGCTTGCTTTGTTACACAGCTTTTCTTTGTTGTTTTTAAAGGATGGGCTTAAAATGAGAAATGTTTTTCATTCATTTATTGTTTTTCATTTCATTTGCTATAGAGTTTATTGTGATATAGGCATGACGTAGTTCATAAAAAATATAACAAAAAAGCAAGTCCAATTTATATTAAGAAACAAAATTATATTACCCTACACGTAACTTGATAAATTCAGATACATGTTAACCGGTAAATAAAATCTTCATTACTTTTATGAAGATGACGAACATTCTACCCACACGAACTATAACCATGAAAAAGAGGCTCAATTATCGGAAATATATAAACTTCATGGTATAAATTGCGTTCGTGAAACCGTACACCCATCTGGCCCTCCCAAAAGTCCTAATTCCAATATCAGCATCAGTTTGAAACTGTAAGTAATGCTGCTGTTACGATGCTAGTGATGCTAATCTAAAGACCTTTGACACAAACCAAGTGTTAGAGAAGGTATGATCATTGAAACACATTCTTTTGCCACAGACATGCTGTATTAGAAAAGCACCTACATAGTTCTCTCTACCTTTTGTTGACTGGTAAATAATTATAATTAACCCCGTCATCGTTTCATTTTGTGCATGAATTTGAATAAATAAATAATAAATGCTGTTGGTACATTAGGCTTCCATCAACGAGTAACAAGCCAAAGAACAGAAAGAAAATGCTCACTAAATGAAGAGCTATCTTTAAACAAATTTAGTGTGAGGTAACATTTTATTAAAAATTAATTCAAAAAAACACCAAGAAGAGTCACAAAACCGAGTGTTACTTTGATGATGATTTTTAATGCATAAAGAGTCTAAGATCTTGCGGTGTTTGATAGAAACCATAACCCTTACCGTCGTCCGCAATCTAAGCAATTCCAAATTATATGCTATACGGCTTTGAAGAGTCATTAGTAGTTTTCTAAAAAATAAGTTTAGAAGAACATTTTCATCCTTTAAATAAGCAAAGTGTATCTACCATTGGTGAGCCTTCTGTAAATATCTATGGTGGTTCAACTAAACTGGCTACAAGTCCCATTACATCAAGGACGTATCCGGGTCGTATCCCGAATCCCTCGGGTCGATCCGGTCGTTATTTTGCATTAATGCTGCAAACTTGCCTTGTTAATTCTGACGTTCACTTGCCTTCTGATGTTAATTGAGATAATATTCGTGAAATACAATAGAAATTAGGAAATTATTGTTGTGTTTTGGTTATTCGTACGTTGGAAAGGAAGTAAAATGACATGAAGATATAATACTTTCATGCATTTTTAACGGGTTCTTACCACGATATTTAATTAATTGAGTTGTCTCGATATTTAATTAAATATCGTGGTAAGAACCCGTTAAAAATGCATGAAAGTATTATAGAAAGCCGCGAGTGTCTGAATAAGTTTATGAAGATATAATTTTATAAATTACATTTACTTTTTTTTTTGCCATGTAGGCAGACGAGCCAACCTGATCTAAGTGGTAACCATCGCTCATGAACCTCTGCAATGTGAGGGTTCGCTACCTACGACCTAACTTTAAGGACCCTCCTCAAGCTTCGTTTGAAGAAGGACAAGTCATAGCGCTCAGGGAATACCGAGGAGGGGATTTTACTTTTACTTATTTTTAGTTTTCGAAAACAGCTAAAAAAGCAGTATATTATGTTAAGTCCTATAATACTGCACCATTAATACTACCTTTAAGGATGATGAAAAAGTGCTAGTCACATCTTGGTTCAAATGAATACGAAGTTCCTTATCGCGCGTTGTGCAAGGGGGCTAGACGGAAAAAAATCTTACGAAAAGTTGTCACGACACTTTTTTTGTTACAGATGATTATCGCTAGATGGCGCTGTGATCAAAATCTTTTAAAACACGTTCCTTATTTTTGTTTTAGATGATTATCGCTAGATGGCGCTGTGATCAAAATCTTTTAAAACACGTTCCTTACCGCGCGTTACGTTAGGAAAAAAAAATTATAAGATATCTTTTAATCGAAAGGAACTTCGTTTTTTTCGGGTGTCCCATGACACCTCTCAAGATTTTTTTTATCATGATACTTCTTCAATTCTTGCTTATTATTAAAGTTGTATAAAATTAAATGTTTTAACTGAGTGTAAATTTGTTGAACTAAATACGAAATAGTTTTAGGTAAACATTACTATTATCAGTAATATCCATAAACATGTAAGTCTTGTGCAATTTGTATTCAATAAAACATTTTGTGTCATATTTATTGCGTTTATCTTAATTCGAACTGCGACATTTCTATTTATAAGCGAGAATCTTGAATTTATTAACAACAATAAAACAGAGAGAACAATAACTTATATTGTAAATTACATTGTTGTTTATGAGGTTATCTTATTGTTTTAAATGGATAGAGAATAGTCTGCCTTGGTGGTCTAGCTCTTTAAATCTACCTACACATTATTCCTATATTTACTACATATCTCTTATTTGATAACTATATATTTTGTTCTTATTTTACAGCCATCAAAGTTGACTGCAAAAAGATTATCAAAGCATGTTTGGATTTTTTGTAAAAAAAATGACTAAATGCAATGTTGTAATTTAATGATTTAGTTCAATAATTTTATATGATTACAATACGTTAAAAAGTATGTAACGTTATACAAAAGTTAAAAATGAAAGGCATAATAATCAGTATCATTACATTATCAGTAATTTTTCCAAATCGGATTATACAAAAAAAATTAGCACAATTGAATCACGAAATAAACTTTCGTTTTAATCCGAACAGATCATAATGTAGAGTTCTAAATGATCAAAGAAAGAGTGGAATCAACGACTTCTTTATTCGAAACAATTGTTGTTTCACGCGAGGGAAGTACTGCATTTGTTATTTCACTCAACCGCCTATAAAATACACGAAGAAAGAAAACATTCTAATTTCGGCTTCAATTTATAATAAAAGCTTACCGTTTCATCGGTTTTCTGGGCAGTGAAAAATCGGGCCATTATATGAGGATGTCTGGGTTGCTAAGTTGAGGAGATATCTCCTTAAAATTCGGGAAAATATTGTTTTTAAGATAGTTTGGTTAAAATGAAAAAATAGGCTTTAGAATTTTGTTTGTTCTTTAACTAAAAACTTATATATAGTTATCGAAACAATAGTTATTTCTGTAAGAACTTGTCTCTCCGTCTTTTTCAAAGGAATTAACAACATTTAATATACTCTTCAGTTTTTTAATGCTAGTTTAAAATTAAGAACAGTCGAGGTTTAAGAAAAGTCCTGTATGGGTAGGTGATAGATAACGACCCTTCGTTGCCCTGGCATTGCAGAAGTTTATGAGCGACGGTGACCGCTTACCATGCAATAAAAAAAAATGGCACGTTACGTTTGTACGTTAGAAATATTCACTCAAGACAACTTTAGGATATAGGTAACTATATTTACAAAGCTAATATGTCAAGGTATTTTGTTACGTGGTAATGATATCATTTTAGGCCCACTTAAAACAATGTAAAACAAACCAAATATTATGAGGAGAAAAAATTCACAATTGGCAACCCCGAAGGGAGGGTTTCCCGAGGCTCATATTTCAAAACAACACATTATTGTTTTCTTCTGTTTTGTTTCGCGGTTAAACCGGTTATAAATTTGGGAGAAACGGCTTTCGAAAACCGTTTCAGAATTATTCGTTATCTGAATACGGCTGGGTTGAGAATCAATAACGTAGAGCTTATAGATTTACAAATATTTGCATTTTTGATCTTCAAATATTTTTGTTACGTATGTTTTTCTCTATATTTTCTTAACAATATCTATACTATAATATTATAAAGCTGAAGAGTTTATTTGTTTGAACGCGCTAATCTCAGGAACTACTGGTCCGATTTAAAAAATTCTTTCAGTGTTGGAAAGTCCATTTGTCGAGGAAGGCTATAGGCTATGTTGTATCCCTCTGTGACGCAGACAAAGTTGCGCGGGTCACCTAGTCTGCTATATAGGGATTTGGTGATTTCTTCGATATCGTACCTACTATATTTTAGCGTATAGTTGTATTGTAAACGTCGATTCAAGATAACAGCAGATTAAAGTTAACTTTTGGATCCATTATTTTCGTACTATGGTCAAAAAAAAATAATTTTAAACACACTGACTTCGTTTTTGCCATTGTTCGATAACTCGTGTAAAGACGATCGACTATGAAAAGCTTTAAAAAAATAAGTTCAAAATCTTAATAAAAATTCAAACTGGCACAACGAACAAGATTATTTCCTGAGCATCCAATAGAAAAATATTGTCCTGACATAATTTCGTTTCAGCCTTATCAGAGCTGGAAGTTTAACAAACTTTCTTGTCGGACAGCGTCAGGCTAAGATAATAGGGAAAATGAAGCGCCCGAGGGAAATTAACCATTAGTGGTCACATTAAATTCTCTCCCATTCTTTATTTACGAAGAATTGTACGGAATGAGCCAGCGACGATGAATTTATGCTTTTACAGACGTTTTTAATAACTCAAACGAGAATTCTTTTGAAGTTTTAAGCAATTCTCAAAGTGCCTGGAGCGCTGGAGTCGATTTTATAGTTTTTTTAAGTCTGCAGTTTTAATTTTTATTAGATTTTGTTAACCACTCAACTGGGAACGTCACTATTCGCTAGGTGGCGAATCTGGGGACTTCGTTCGGAATCAATACCGTGCCCCTTTTTTCCAATAATTATTAATTTTGATTTTTAATTAAACCTTATATTTTTTTAAATCTTTATTACTAAACGACGCTGTATTGCATTTTCAGCGAAAATATATCATCTCCGTAAAATATGAGACGATTAAAAAATGTAAATAAAACAAGTTTTAGAACTGTGCTCAATTTTGGCTCCTGCCATAGACTTGGCAAAAGTAAACAAACCAATTTGGTTGCCGATCCCAGTTGAGTGGTTAAGTGTAACTAAAATAAAAATACGAGACTTAAAAAAGTGACATTAAGTGGGAGAGATAAACAACTGTTCAGAAAAAGTCAAGACAATTTCAAAGCTAGCCAAAAGCTATGAAAGGTATTCATCAAGATAATATTTCAAGAGGAATAATTCCTTTGGAGTGCTGTTATAATTTGACTAATCAACGTGCTGTCATTTTAATTGAGAACAGAGACAAAAATATTCAACGGTAATGAAGATCAATTTTAAAGATGGCTCCGTATAATTTCTCAGATGGATTTAATTACTAATTCAAATGGTTCAGGTCTCTTCATTATACTTTATCATCTTTGTTCCCGAAGAATATAATTTAAACTTTTAGCATCTTTATTTTGTAATCAATAATTAGTCACATTCTTTCTGATTTTGTCATAAATATGCCTTTTAGTACTAACTCCGATAATATCTGCCAGTAAAAGCACTTTAGAAGCAACATTGTCAGCCCGTCACTAATTTAAAATTAACAGCACCGTAAAGCTTCCATGTAAATTCATTAATGGTTCTCTTTTCAAAAAAGAGGCATAAAAATTAGTTCTGAGCGTAAATTAAAAACCCACATTCGGACACGTGGGTAGTCCAATCAGCTCACAAACATACGAAATAAAATTAAACTCGAAACTCGGTACAAATGAGGCGAGTAAAATTATTTTTACGGTTCCCTGTCTCAATTAGGCCGGGCACAGACAGTAAAGTGTCAGTGTTATTTAAATTTACAACGCCAATTAGAGTCGCCATCATCGTGGCTGATGAAACTGTAACGTGTGTAGCTTCCCTTATTAAGAGTTCCATAATTAAAATTTATAATGCGTTTTGGATAGTTACAAATTGTATCGTTAGGAACCATGTGGGTGTAGTGTGGGATGTTCAATTGTTTCCAATATTATGTGAATTTATGATCCAGTAGCTACTTTATACTGTTTCATTCGGGGGCATTACTTAAGAGATATTTCTGCTATGTATGTTACAACATTATCATAGACAGATTTGCAAATAGAAAGAATATGGTTTCAGTGAACTGTAACAAATTTCAAATGTATCTATTAGTGTTCACTATTTCGACAATAGAACCTAAGCCTAAGTTAACGTGTAGGGAATATGCCGTTATGCAGATTAGCCACAAGTTAGCCTAAACTTCAGAACCACGTACGTGCATAATTCCTAAATGCACGTGTCTCGAAACTTCTCGAAATTCATTGGCCATCGAAACTTTACACTAGGAAGCCCTAATAGTGCTTAATTAGCTGAATAATTTTATTAGGATGTTAACTTAGCTTTATAGACAGTAACTTCAGCTCAATGTAATGTTATAGCTTGAGTATTAAACAGATGACGATCTTAGTTAATGTTTGGTATGCCCAATAACGATGCAATAGCAATAAAACTATTTGTGGATTTATGATCATTAAGGTCTCACAGGAAATGAATTCTAAATTAATACCAATTAAGGACTTGAAGAAAGACATCCGCAGGAAAACTTTTTATTTCCCTTAGGAAAAGTAACAGCATAATTTACACAGTCGTCGTATTTACCCTGTCTCTAAACAGGCTGTTTCAGGAGTCTATGATCGTCGGTAACCACATACCATTGAATGGATCACCGATCCATCCACCTGGAGAGCAATAAAAACATAATAGTAATACAGAATTAATTAGTAATTAGAATTTAAAATACATTTAATAATAAACACGATTGAGACGATCTTCGGAGAGCGATATGTTAAGGCACAACTTGTTTAGACAAGTGTGGTGAACTATGCTTACTCCCTATACGGACAAGACCTGATGGCAGAGATGGACTAGTATGGGTTGGTACAGTCCAGTAAAAGAACTTGACACGAGTACAACTATTTCTTGTCGTATTCAAGGTATGCTAGTTAAGTGTTTTTTTCTATTAGAATACAAATGATTACACACGAGAGTGTAGGTAATATCACTGATATATTATATAGAAGGTTGCAATTAGAATGTGTCATAATTCAAAACCTCATTTAATGAAGGTAAAATCCTTATTAGCGTTCGATAAAAACAAAAGGCGATCGTCTAAATTTCGATTTCCAAAAATCTTTTCAGAGACAAGAAAACATCCCTTCAGTGCAATAACAGAAACACATTGAAATAATAAATAACGTAGTAAAAGGAACAATTACTTGCACTCGAGAGGAGATATCGCGGTTGCATAAAAGCATTGTCGGGAACACATATCTCGTGAAGTTAGTTGGCTGGCAAACGTCTTGGCAGCTACAATGTGGACTCTAGTTGAAATGTTAGCAGTAAGTTGTATTTGAACATGCTGTTTTTGGATGAAAGTTTAATGGAATTCATCGAAAAGAAGAACGTGAATAAATGTTTGTATGTGGGTAAAGATAAACGGTAAGCTATTTTATAGATAATAAAAACACACATAACGAATACAATGGTTTAGAAATTACGAACAAATTACTGAAAGAATCATGATTCATTTGAATAGGTTCAAGACACAAGAAAGTCGAATTCAATTTCTAAATATTTGAAATTCAGATCATTTGCTATCATAACTGTAAAAAAGTTGTATAAAAACAATCTAAATCATAGAACCAAGACTGCACAAATTACTTTTACTAGCAGTTTTCTGTTTGTAAAAATCTCATAAAATCCAGTTGAAGTGTATAAACATGCCTACTGTTAGCATCTTAACTACATAATTTTGGCATCAGAGGCGAGAACAATCTGGATAATAGAATGAAACTTGTTTCTTTGCCGATCTCCAGTCGCGTCAAAACGGCGGCAGACATTAACCGCTCAATGAAATATAATATGTTCAATAGACTGGACATTCTTCTATAGCTCCTCTTAGTTATATACTAATATAACTAAGAGGTTATGTCGTAATGTTTGTGACGTTGAATCTACAAAAATTTACGATTAAATTATTTATATTTTATGTTTTGGGCTTTAAGCTTGAAATAGTTAAATTCAGATGCAACTGCAAGGAAGGATTCAATCTTGTCTTAAAATGACCGTCTCTAAAATAATATTGTCAATGAATCTTGATTATCAAACACACTGGAGACTAGTTTAATTACCAAGATCATTTATTAATTAAGATTAAGTTAAAATAATTACTTCTAGTGGAACAATATGTATAAAAATTGTATACTCTCTATTATTTAATCTACGTATACAGTAATTTTATTATCATTCCACAAGATAAATCTCGTTGTTCACAGCCAGTTGTCGGCTTGATAGCGTCGAAAATGAAAGAAAACGATTTTACACAGATTCCTGCTTTGATCAGAATGTTTACAACTCGCTAAACATAGGACTTGAGTGCCCGGGCCTTTATAGTGTATCTTTTGTTTTGGACTAGCCAGTGACGACGTTGTGTATAAAGATTTTATGAATTAATAAATCTGGAAATATTGTAGTTTGATTCTTATAAATCCATTTCAGCTATGTTTCCCTTTGTGTTTTATAAATATGCTAGAGCATAGCAAATCTTGCCTATACCGTAAAAACATTGTTAGAT
The DNA here is from genome assembly GCA_030269945.2 of Trilocha varians. Classification (NCBI taxonomy): domain Eukaryota; kingdom Metazoa; phylum Arthropoda; class Insecta; order Lepidoptera; family Bombycidae; genus Trilocha; species Trilocha varians. The sequence continues at coordinate 7,052,908 of AP028259.1, forward strand.
AACTGAAGAAGGAAATGTTTTTAAAACTTGGGTAAACCCGTAAAGTTACCACAGGTATAAGTAAGTTATAAAGTGAGACAATAATAATAAATATCCAGTAATTTAAGTCTAAACAAAATTATAGTAATTGATCCAAACTTCGTACACTAACATAATGTACAAAATGCAGGTTGAAAATGAGAAAATATTTTCGCAGCTACAACACAGAGCATCAATACTGGTAAGTGGCCACTACATAACCATGTTTTGGTTGTTGACATCGTTCTAAAAGCACTTCAACGTAAACCAATGCACATAAATATCACTTATTTGTATACGAGTACTATCAATAACAAAAGTGAAATATTATTGAATTCTATAAAAGTTGCAACCAGACAGAGCTCTGTAAAGTTTATATCTTATTACATTTTCCATAATAAAGTAAAGTACCAATAAAGATTGGTAAGAGCCTTTAACAGCAAAAAGATGAATGAAAATAATGATGTGTAGCATCATTGTAGCTAAAAAAGAGCAGGTAGGTAGAAGTAAAAGCTACAGTATATGACCTGGCCGCGGGATGTCAGTGGATAGAGATAGAGTACCGATTGTTGAAGTTTGGGGGCAGTTTTTGTCTAGCAGTGGATGTCGACGGGCTGATGATAATTATCATGATAAGGAAGGTGTTGCTGCTGGTGTTTCGTGGACCTCTGTAATGTTTTTTGACGTGACAACGTCTTATAAATTGGTTTGCCGGGTGACACTTCAAGAAACTGTGTTACGCTCCGCTCACGTTATGCGCTCACAATGAGAGCGAGTGAGAGGCACGCGTGCCTTTCACTTTTTATGTCTGTCTCTCTCGCTCTTAGGCGGGCTAACCATGCCCGAGTCGTTGTCACATAAAACTTTCGCCCGTATACCGACTTTACAGGCAACCAATTTTTAGTATTAAATTACAACAAAACATAATCAATTATATCACTTTAAATAAAAATCAACGTTATTTCGTTTATTTGCAATTCAATCAACAAAAATAAAAAGTTCCTTGTAAAATTTCGTTATCATAAAACACGGCTGAAAATGTTTTTTTATGTAAAGTAACTTTCGTGCGCGATAACACACTAGTACATCTCATGAACGTCCGTTACGAGCAAACTTCGAAAAGCTTGATGTTGTCACAATTCTGTTTGGATTTATGCCAAATGCGTGAAGACGCAATGCGGGGAATTTTTTTGTCATATCCACTTTGATTTAGCACCGAATCACGACAACATATCCTTACGTAATTCTATTACCAACTTGTTTTTATCCTGGAAAAAATATATTAATAAATTTTCAAGGGATTTTAGGTGGATATTCAATAAAGTTCTTTGAAGTTAAATATTCGTTTGTATGCTTTACAAACAGAGCTCGTTAATCGTGTAGACTCGTCTCTCCATAATTAACTTGCAGCCAGACTCAGATTTACGTGGACTACGGGCACAATTAAATTTGCATAGGAAATTGTACTGAATGAGTTAGAAATAAGTTGTGCAAGTAAATTTTATGCTTGTCGTTGACTCTGTTTAATAACTAGATTTGAGTGCGTGTTACTTGTTAGCTTTGAATTTGTTTTGTGATTGTTTTATATTGAAATGAATGCGGTTTTTAATTCAGTAGTGTTTTTATCACGGGGATGGCACATTTTGGTCAATGATGATAGGTCGCTAAGTAATTACATTTTTTTATAGATATTGGAACGAAGTTCCTTATCGCGCGTTATCGAAAGGCTAGACGGAAAAAAATCTTACGAAAAGTTGTCACGACACTTTTTTAGTTTTCACGACACTTTTTTTGTTTTAGATGATCATCGCTAGATGGCGCTGTGATCAATTTTTTTTAAAACACGTTCCTTATTTGTTTTAGATGATTATCGCTAAAAAAATACGCGCGATAATCATCAGGAAAAAAAAATATAACATATCTTTTAATTCAAAGGAACTTCGTTCCATCCGGGTGTCCCTTGACACCTCTCAAGTTTTTTGTGTTAAGTTTTATAAAGTACTGGAATAAAGTATAATTAAAAAATAACAATACTCTGCATAACTTATAAATTTCCAAACCACAAAACAATAACAGCACAAGTGCATCTAACAACCTACCAATACAAAACCCAACCAAACCATTACCAATAGACCCATAATAAATTAAGACCCATAAATAAACAGTAATAAACAAAAACGACTCTTAAAACTAAACTCAATAAAACTTGTTCCTAACTTTCACGAGGTACAAATAAAATGATCAGTGCGTGAGAAATAGCTCGAAAAACGTGTGTTATTTGTAACCAGGTAATAGAGTATAAGGGCCGATTGAAATATGTACTTGTTTGTATAATGCCCGCTATCCATCATGGATGACCAGAGAGTAAAAGTAGAAGGGACAAAAAAACTTCATATTTATTTTATTAATTCAAAAAATATATATGCCAGATCAACAAAGGTATATTACAGTATTAAAGAGTTTTAGTGTATAAAGATATAATGGTGAGCAGAACCAATCTCAAGGTTTCAAAAATTCATCAAGATCTATCATATCAGGCAGTAATTGGCTAGTCTATCTAGATAAACAATAGAATCATAAGGTGATAATAATGATACTTCCAAAATATTTATAATACCTACAGACAATAATTTCTGTCTCAAATAATTCCTTGAAACATTTAGTTTTGTTATGTAACAGTAAGTTCAATAACACACTAATAGTACAGTTTACTAAACTCTCCTTGAAGTTATTAATGTGCGTAAAAATAGAAACAACACTAAGAATTTCAACATAATAATATTACTTATAGACCATAGTTCTATTAATTATTGGAACGAAGTTCCTTATCGCGCGTTATCGAAAGGGGGCTTGACGGAAATTCTTATGAAAAAGTTGTCACGACACTTTGTTTGTTTTAGATGATTATCGCTAGATGGTGCTGTCATTAAAATCTTTTAAAACAATTCCTTATTTTGTTTTATATGATTAATGCTAGATGGCGCTGTGATCAAAATATTTTATTTAAGTAATAATAATTAGTTAGTTTTAAACTTAAAAAAATAAAATTTTATTACAATTCCCTCACTAATTAATCGAAAGGAACGTTCCATCCGGGTGTCCCTTGACACCTCTCAAGTTTTTTTTCAATAGGTACCTTACGTTTTTATTGTTAGATATATAATATACTTTAAAAAATGTCCCGTCTACAATTGAAACATCTTTGCAACTGACCAAGTTCTTGAAGACAACTACAAACACAGTAATTATTTTGATATTACGTTTGTTATTGTAAGTAAATTGTTTTTTGATGAACGATGCCCTTTGAAACCCGTTATGTTATTCTATGTGAAAAGATTAGTTTCCCTTTTTTGTGTTAATAGCAATAGAAACTTTAAATAAGATATCGATGTTTATTTTGTTTTCTGTATGTGATATAAAAGTTACAATTAGTATTAGTAATAGCAAAAATGTACTGAAAACCCTGTTATTACTGTAACTGTACTGTAATAACCCATTACTGACCACTGCTGAGCTCAGGTCTCCTCCGAAGAGGGGTTAGGCATAGTCCACCACGCTTGCCTAATGCGGATTGGGGACTTCACATATCTTCAAAAGATTTTTAGAACCCTTTTCCGACATGCAGGTTTCCTCACGATGTTTTCCTTCACCGTTTTCAGCCAGTGGTGTTGTGAAAAATTGCACATAAATCTTTTTCATATTATAATTTAGGGGTACAAGCCAGCCGGTTTTGAACCCGCGACCTCCCGTACGGAAGGCAAGCGCTTCAACCACTCGGCCATCACGACTATTACATTATTACACTTCTTTGAAATAAATTTTACATTAGTTTCAAGATCTACATATATCCACTGCTAGGCTCAGGTTTCCTCAGTAAATAGATCAGGCATAGTTCAACACGCTTGCCCTTTCTTTTCTTGCTTTCAGATGGGATGAGATGGCACTTTCAACGCAAGAGTTTTAAGAACTACGAATAAATATTTATATCTACAATACATAGGTAGTTAACCTTGTATTGATATTTAACATGTTATTCTGGTTACAAAAGTAAAATGTTTTTACTCCTACTTATGATGACGACGTATTCTCAAACCCTTTTATACCATAGAGGAGGTTATTGAATAATGTATTTAGCTTTTACCTTTTACATAAATTGTGGTAATACTCAAAAAACCGCAACAAAACCACATAGCGTGTGTTCAAGTGAAGCTTCAAATCGTAAAGTTGCTCGTATTTACGCGCTCGCTACGTTTGAAGTTTCGCTTCAAATTGTTTGGTGTTAGTTTTACTGCGCCACGCCCCAGAGATTCCGCAATGTTTTCCATATTTTACATGTTTTAAGTTTACGCCTCATATTTTTGGTCTATGATAAATGTAGCTTGACGTCGTGATGGAATATTTAGAATTTTCTTATGTTTTATTTTTATGCCGTAAAATTTGCCAGTCATTTACCATTTTCACAGTCCTAATGGTTGCAAAGATAGAAAACAAAAAATACATTTTTATACGTTTTAGACGTAAATACTATGTTAAAAAAACTACAGCATAACCGATGCATATCTAACTAAACGTACTAAACATAATTTAACGTCACTTCTATCTAAAGAACGTCGCATGTTGCATGTACGTTGACATTACGTATGCAGACTGACATGTCACGTGCATTCGCTGAAAAATGTTGCAGTTCAAATAATCGCGTTCAACTGTGACACAAAATATTTTTACTATGCAGAATTCAAGCTCAGGTGTTTACTTCTTGAACTGACACACATATAGCTTTACTGAAATTCATGTGTGGAATTCTGAGATCATATAACAGATGCCTCATTGTCCTGGCATTGCAGAGGTTCATGAGCGACGGTAAACGCTTACAATCAGGTGGACCGTAAGCTCGTTTATCTAATTTGCAATAAAAACAAGTACTCTTTTAAAATAATACTTTAGATCAAACAAATCTGTCGACCCTCTCCATTGTTACTACAACAAGTGAACGAGAAAGAGGGTAGACATATTTGTTTGATTCTAAATCTACCCGAAGCATCCAGTCTTCTCGTGACATTCAACACATTAGTGTTTTGAATTTTCTTCAAGTTTTTTTTATATTGTCTTATCTATAAAGTATGTGTCTATAAAGTTACTTTGTGTGTCGTTAACTTCTGTACAGTATTCTGTGTTGGTGAGCTAGTTTGTAAGCTGGCTTAGCGGAAAAGTTGAATGCTTTTTTGATGTTCCATTTTCATTACTTAGCCAAAGAAATAGTGTACTTATGGTAAGTAGTTTTGTTTAACAGACATTTACTTATTTACTTTTATATTACTACAGTGTAGATTCAAAAAATAACTTGTACAACAGTTGTTGAAGAAGAAAAGTACAACCTGTACAACATATGGTAATTTATGTCTGTATATTACTTTGATGAGTTAGTGAGTTGTTACTAAACATGTTCTTAGTATTCAGTCCTTTTCTACCCTTTCTCAGCTGAGCCCTTTCTGAGCTCGCACCTCCATCCTAGCGACGCTGTAAAGACCTGAGGGCCAACAGCGATTCCTCCTACCCAAAAAAAAAAAAAAAAAGTTCTTAGTATTGCTATAAACCGATTACATGTAATTAATTAACTATGAAAACTTAATGTCTATCTTTACGTTTTATCAAACACTATTCTTTCAAATTATTTTGTATCTGATCACTTTCAATGGAATATTAGTTTAACATGAGCGACCATCAAACAAGATTTTCCAAGGAAGCAGTGTTTAAACGGTACTTTATCAGGACGGCGCGTAAACAAAGGCTTTTCTTGTTCAATTAACTTTTAATTTACTACGAGATGCCTTATCGCGCCGGCTTCGAACGCTGCTCCATTATTTTCAGGAAATAAGCCGGCGACTGAAAAATGTACGTCATGCCTTTATTCACTTTTGGTTTTAAGCGGCGTTTTTTACAGGTAGCGTTGTCTTTTACTGCACTTATTTTTCTTAACTATTTTTTGTGTTTGCTTTTTTATTTACCGGGATATCCGGTGCAGCAAATAATGTTGAATAAATTGAAAACGAGAGAAAATAAAACAAAGTGGCACTAATCGTTTTTAGTTTGCATTTTACCTAAAAGATATAATACTGGCGCTTGACTTCCACCTCTAAAACAATCATGTGAAGGGGAGATGAGTACCTAGTAGGTACCTACTTTAAAAAACTATAAATTAAGTATAATTAAATCAAATCTCTTACAAATGCATAATCAAACGAAGTGAATAAATATAGTAGATTATACTTTACATACATTTTACTGATGAATGAAAACCAAAAACACTACACAAATCCATCGTCACCGCCCTAAACTGTATCACCTACATCATTACAGTGATCGTTGTGAAGACGTCATTCCACAGGGGTGAAATTGGGGGTCATTTAATTTGCATACGAAACGCCGCCGTCTATAAGACGAAGGCTATTAAACGCTACGGTGGGTAGATTCGGCCCTGGAGAGGCTATTGTCTGAATTGAAGTCGCGCTTGTTATTATTGTCACTTAAATGCTTTAGTTGATAGTATGTCGATTCTCAAAGCCACTGAAGGTAGGTTTTGTTATGTGGTTTACTAAGTTTTTTTATTATTTTATCATGATTAAAGACTTTTTTGGATTTTCATGAAAACAGCGCTTTTTATGACCCTGGCGCGTTTACTTGTCTTTCCATCGTATATGTGTAGGTTTATTTTATAATAGTGTTTTAAGAAAGGAATTACCACCGTGCCTTGTCATTGTAGAGGTTTTTTTTGGTACCTAACACTCATTCCATCCAAAGATAAGAACTGCGAGCTCGTATTTCTACTTAACCAATCAAAAAACTCCTATTCATAATTTGTACAACTATAATTTGATTACAGTATATAAATTTTAGCCTAACCTAATTGACGAGTAAAATGATTTCCTTTATTTTGGAACGAAGTTCCTTATCGCGCGTTATCGAAAGGGGGCTAGACGAAAAAAAATCTTACGAAAACTTGTCACGACACTTTTTTGTTTTAGATGATTATCGCTAGATGGCGCTGTGATCAAAATCTTTTAAAACACGTTCCTTATCGCGCGTTACGTTAGGGAAAAAATATAAGATATCTTTTAATTGACTTGTCCTTCTTCAAACGAGGCTTGAGGATGGTCCTTAAAGTTAGGTCGTAGGTAGCGACCCCTCAATGTCCCCTGACATTGCAGAGGTTCATGAGCGACGGTAACCACTTACGATCAGGTGGCCCGTTGGCTCGTCTGCCTACAAGGCAATAAAAAAAAAAAAAAAGGAACTTCGTTCTATTCGGGTGTCGCATGACACCTCTCAAGTTTTTTTTATAAAATTTCTCGATGATTCTACACATCCTTCACTAAGTGAAATTGCTTTTCATATTACCAGACTCCTCATAAACGGAATCATATAAAATATAGACAGGCCGAGGAGAAATCCGTATGTAAATATTTACTACTATTTTACTGCTACGTTTTAGTACCATTTTTAGTTGCATCGATAAATTCGAGTTTATGATTTACTTTTCAATATTTTATTTTGTGTCGTGAAGTATCGTTTTATGTGCAGTAAAATAGGAATGCGAATGAATTTGATTAATTGACGATGGAATTGAAATGACCACATTTCAAATTTTGTAATAAATTGTCTTTATATTCTGCACTGTTAAAATATGTAGTACTTTAAATATAGCTTCAATCCACATCAGCATTCCTATGATAATTGAAGTTTAGGGTTGTAGATGATATAGTTTTATTTTCGCGAAAAACTATTTCAGTTTATTCCGTGTCATCAAAAAAAATCAGAAAAACATAAATGAAGTAATAAACATTTGATTTGTAATACAAACAAGGATTTAAAAAATAAAATTGGTAAACAGTTTCCCTCACAAATATTTCCAAATTTACTTCGACGGTTACAACAACAAAAACCTAGTTTTAGTATTGAAATATTCTACAATTTTGAGCATGGCTATTAATATATGTCGTGAACAAAAAGACAATTGTCTTAGAATAACTGCAGCAAAACCATAACTTATTTAAAATAATGAAAAAGTGAACGCAAAAGTAGGCCATAATTGAATGGAGCATATTAGTTAAGTAAAGCCTTCGTATTTTATGTCGTTGGACAAGGGAACGATAAATTTTCACGGAGCTTTGCAAAACAACCTTTTATTAACGAGCCTGAGTCCCAGCCTAAATAATTAGGCAATTACTTTTGTTTATTGTACAAAAACGTAATCGCGCATAAATGGTCGTGAAACACGAATTTACTTAATTCCATTTTGATAATATTTTGTTTTTTATGACTAATTAGATTCACTAATCCAAATGAATGCGCTTGTCATGTTTCCCGATAGTGTAATTTCCTTTCTGAACTTTTCTTGAGCATGAAAAATATGTTTTCAATTAAAGCGTTGGTGCTGAAGTTTTATATCGTCTAGTCGTATTAACTCAGTTTGTTTTAATTTACGTTTTATTGCACAGGTATTTAGAGTTTATGTGATTGTTTATGGTTGTTCTCGTTTTATGTTGCAAAGTTTTGGAGTCAATTGCAGTGTTAAACTATGAAATGTTTTATTAACGACAAATCGTATTAGAGAGGGAAAGTATGATTTCAAAATGAAAACTTCGTTTAATGATTTATGTATTTTATGATCCTGTAATACTTGTATGAGTCCTGGGGGTCCTGGTGTCCTGAAATACAGACTTGCGTCTAGTTTAGGCACCAGTCTCCCGCAGACATGAATCAGCAATAATACTTATTACCATACCTTACATTTTAATGTAGCGCTAATTTTAATTTACTAGTATCTGATGATTCTGTTGTGTGTTTGTGGTGAGAAAAATAAACTATATTCTATGTTCTCTTAAAAATATTTTGTGAAATATGTCTTATCATGATATTTATTTAATACTAATGCATTACTATTGTATTTTCCAAAATATTTTCAATTGTTATTTTTTTTAATTTTTCATGTTTGTTCACATTACACATTTTTACTTCCATTTGCAAATTGAACATAAATTGAGTTTCTATCATAAATAATTAAGTAAACATAGATCAAACACTATATCCAAATATTGCAAAGATTCAGTACTCCACCGAGACCCGACAGTTTACATTCAATTTTCGATTCGAAAGAAAATACTGCAAAACGTTTCGCGCGCAAACATATAAATCCCTGATATTTATGGACGTATGAATAAGAAATACAGAAAATAGTTGCGTTCGAATCGCGGCGCGAAAATTTATACGGTAAAGCGAAATCGTGCGGAAAATTTGCAATTTAGAAGTAGAAGGGGAATGCCAATAAGCCATCGATTATGTAGATGCAAGCCTTTGTGCAGAACTGCAGAGTTATCATTGCCTTCCGTTCGTAGTTCAAAAACGATTTGTCAGGATATTTGCGAAATAATTTTTCGTTTGCTCACAAAACTTGCTGCGTTTCCAAAATGGTAGCGGAATTTTATTTTTCTGAATAGCTTAGTTTTAGTGTTACTCTCGGTAAATGTTGGTCTTTTTCCGTTTAATGACGGATATGCAGATTTTTGGAACGAAGTTCCTTATCGCGCGTTGTGAAAGGGGGCTAGACGGAAGAAATTCTTACGAAAAGTTGTCACGACACTTTTTTTGTTTTAGATGATTATCGCTAGATGGCGCTGTGATCATAGTACTCCGCAAACATTTTTCTCCATGATTGCCACGCCACCTACCGGGTTCAAATGTCTGTACCATAAACGCAACTGTTATTCTAATAGAAAAGTTATAAAACTGTAACGTTTCATGAAATTTCAATGCTTTTAATCCTTTGCTTCAAAGAGTATATAAACATCATCATCACACATGAAACATCCATGCGAATACACACCCATACTTTGGCATGTATAATAAGTATCACTAAGACTCTACTAGGATTATAGTGTACTTATTGTGCGTTCAACAAACAATCCTTGTTACTATATCAAAAGTTACTGTCATCAAGACGACCTTTTGGCTCCATGTGTGTTTATAACAGGACACTAGCACACACTATACCCCTCATGTTTGTTCTGGAACCGAATATGGCGCATTAGATTGTTTTGCCTCCATTATCTAACTTTGATGCCGTTAACTACACATGTGTTTCGACATGTGTAATGGGACATTGTTTTTGTGATCACTGAGTAATGTTCTATTTTAATTATTAGTAGTCTTGTTAGCGTGTGAAGTGAACGAGGTACTTATGTGATTAATTTTATAACGATAAAAGGACGAAGATTTTAAATGAGTGTTATTTATGACTAAATTTGTTTTATATCATTAATTTTTTTTTAGGTAAAATGGGATATGTGTATACAAAGAAGGAATAATGAAGGAGATTTTTAATAATAAATTGTAATTTGGACAGTTTTTTATTTGGTGACGTTTCTAAGTTTAAATATAAGTCCATTCAATATTAAATGTAATTTACATTTAACATGAACTCATATAACAATTACCTACGACTACTAAGTTTACATGTAAAAATTAAAACGCTTCAAGATCAAAGTGCTTTAACTTCAAATGTATAAAAATTTCGAGGGCAAGACCCTTCCTGAAATATTTGAAGGCAATAAAACTGCTGGACATTTTTTGTTAAGGAAAATTGCTTTTTGAAATCATTAATCACGGGTACAATGTGTGTCAGACGGGCGACGCATGCTTTAAGGGGGACCAAATGTCCTGAAATGGGGGAAATGAATGAAAACCACATTTCCCTTGGACGCTATAATACAATGACTTATTTGGAATTCGAGAGAATAAAAAAACAACATTAGTAGAAACCACAAAGTAAAAAATGAATGTAATATGAAGTGGTTTAGAATTTTAAGGAAAAACGCTTTACCAAAGTTGATTGTTTGTTATGAATCAAATAAAGATATCGTTAGTGTAAAGTTACCACCACTGTAATAATGATTTCAAATAATAATAATTATAAGGATTATCGGATTATAGTTAGGACTCCCATCCGCGGTGTTTCCGGAGCGCTATGACATGTCTCTCTTTAAACGAGGTTTAAGAAAAGCCTTGTATGGGTAGGTGATAGAAAACGGCCCCTCTTTGCCCTGGCATTGCAGAGGTCCATGAGCGACGGTAACCGCTTACCATCAGGTGGGCCGTAGGCTCGTGTATTTATTAAGCAAAAAAAAAATAGTTAAATAATAAATGAAACAATTATTACACTTAATACGGAGAAAACATGAGACCAAAAATTCACACAACAAACAATTCGATCTATATTTTCAGTATTACAAATAATTTTATTGAATAGCCGTAAACCTCATCAAAACAGGATATCCAAAACATATTTTGACAACAGTCTCCGCGAATCACCACTTAAAACGTAATGGTTCTAATTAACTGACAAAAATTTACTGCATCGCACTCAAAATGACCATTTCGGAAACATCCCCCGCATATATTTCTGATAATAAAAGTAAATTAGCAATATTCGCTAAAATGTAACCCATAGGGGTGAGGCTGAACAGTGCGACCAATTACTAACTGGTTCCCGGAAATTTCCGAAATTCCCGATATAATCCCGGTAATTGATATTTACGCCTCACTGAATCTGTGTATGCGCCAGAATTATATTTATCACTCAATTAATACGTGAACGCAGTCAATGAAAATGTATGCATTTTATGAAGTAATATTTCGGTACATTTGCTCGGATTAATTCAATTGGAATGGATATTAACTGAATATAATATCGTTGAAGTTGAGATTTTATGCATTCATTAATTATTGTGTGATGTGGGATAAATGACAGAATGAGATTTTAAATGTCATTATTTTTACTATAGTTGACTGATACTTCATTGAAACTAGTGTTAATAAATAAGTTTTATTTGAAGAAGAGAAGTAAACGGTTGCTAAACTCCCGAAGTTATTAATAGAGATTCGTTATGAGTTTTATATTAAAGTGGTTCCATTTCTCATCTCGAACAAAAACAAAATATTTTTGTAAACGATTTTAATTGAAAACGAGGCGGCAAAAACACATTTTTTTTTGTGATAAAGTACTTAAAAAATGAAGTCCACGATTCCATATTTTTGCATCTTCTAATATTTGATCATTTTTTTCTAAATAACCATCAACAAACCATACGTCTTATATTAGAAACATATATTTCCGAACAGCATGTTTGTTCAAGATCATTACTAAACACGGAAACAGATATATCGACCTAACTCCCAATATACCCAGTTCAAAATAGTTCACCATCGTTAGCTCTTACCGCTGACAAATCTGTGGTTCTCTCACCGTTTTGTTTACCATAGTTTCAGACAGTTCGGTAACTGCAGCCATTATTCAGATGAACCAGTGTCATTTAGCAGCGTCCTCCGAAACATTTGTATCTATCGTCTTTGACCAATACCCATTAGTATGTAGATAAGATTGAAGCTAGTAACAAAGATCTTTAAACCAATTGAAATGTTCTGAATACTGAAATGGTTCGTGTGAGTTTTTGTGTTTGTTACTTTGAGTTCGTGTTTCTAAATGCTTTTGTGAGAAGGGTACAATTATTTTGTCTTTATTTATAGATAATATGGCACTTATAAAATTGGTTTGGAATCTTCTAAAATTATAATAACTTGAATGCTGACGATGACTGATGAATTTCAAAAATTGTACCGGATTTTCAGACACATTTTTTTTTTTTTGGACGGGAGGAAATCGCCGGACTTCCACTCGCCCCATGAGTGGGGTATGTGGGAGTTGAACCGCACTAAAACCTCCCGCCGCTCACGCTCGACGTCCGATCCCCGGCCGGGACAGAACCCGGCACGAGGCTGGTAGGGGTGACAGGACGCGTTCGCGATTGTCGCTCACGTATCGCCCCGTCACCCTTTGTTAAGACAAAGGGTGACGGGGCAATAATAATAAGTGCACAATAATTAAACAGTTTCCCCTTGTAAGTAATGCCAATAGTTTATATTGTAACCTTTCGCTATATTAGCTCTCTTTTAAAAATAACGAGCTAAATAAATGTAAAATCATTAACTATTCAACTCAAAACTATAATTCACTTTAACAAGTACAACTCCAGCGTTGTTTGCGAATGCACATTACAACCGCAGGTCTTAACTCGCAGCAGTAAGTACCGTAGATTCAACATTAACAAGACTACATATTCATTAAGCTTAATTTATTACTTCATTACAACGTCTATGAACAACAGTTAATCTTGCTTATAGAACATCCTACTCAGATCATATTACAAGACCATGAATAGATTGAATGGGTAAATTTGCAAGAACAATAAAGGTTTCTCTATATTGGCTTTCAATAATACGAAATTCAAAAGAACTACGTAATTAACAAAGTCAATGCAATTTACAAAGTTCAAATGGTCGTTGGATCAAATTTACAAAGTGGCTTTTGAGTCTTATTGTGAAGACCATGCAACGTTCAAGATAAATTGTATACATTTAGAAAAGATTAATGACGCCTGCATTTGATCTTTTATATTGGTTGTAATTCAAAAATTCGACTATCAATCAACGTTGCTATTGAGGAGGTGGTCGGCCAGTTTATAGAGGGTTTTTGGGCACCGGCTGCGGAAGGAACCTTATTGTTGAGGTAAGCCTTCATGTATAAAAGGTGCAGTACTTTAAGTAGCTATTGGTTTGTATTATTGAATTATTTGTACCCATAGTAAATCATTTGGATAAGATTTAAGGCTTTCTTTACCTATTCATTAATCTATTAGTAAAAACTGTACAAAAGCGTGTCAGAGACATATTGATGTCATTATTTACGAGGTATTGAACACGTTATTGCTAAATACAAATTTTTGTTTCAAGAATATGATAAAAAGTATACATTGTATTTAATTAATTTTAGTATGCATGAAAAATAAAAAAAAAAATCTTGGAATGCAATTCAGCGAAAACAATATAAAAAAAACTTGAGAGGTGTCATGGGACACCCGAATAGAACGAAGTTCCTTTCGATTAAAAGATATCTTAATTTTTTTTTCCCTAACGTAACGCGCTATAAGGAACGTGTTTTAAAAGATTTTGATCACAGCACCATCTAACGATAATTATAATCATCTAAAACAAAAATAAGGAACGTGTAATAAAAGATTTTGATCACAGCGCCATCTAGCGATAATCATCTAAAACAAAAAAGTGTCGTGACAACTTTTCGTAAGATTTTTTTCCGTCTAGCCCCCTTTCGATAACGCGCGATAAGGAACTTCGTTCGAACTATGTGTTGATAGTTAAAAAAATGAAATCCAATCCAATATTAAATAGAAAACTTCCCAACCACATTTCACTAACATTTTAAATATAAACTTATAATACTGTTTCTCCATTACAAAGTGAACACGTGCTAGCCATCCGGCACACCTGCTTGGGAAACGATTGTGATAAATGAATCCACTTAAAGGAACGTTTACCTTTATCAAGAGATGGTCCGAGATCAGATTGTGGACTGAACTTGTTAGTGTCACTTCATTGTTTCACTTTGTTAGAATGGTGTAATCATTTATGTAGGTACATGTTGTCACTAGGTTAGTGATAATTTGAATAGTGTACATAATTTTCTTTTTTATTTGCTATTATTTAGTCACGCTGAAACTCGAAAAAGGCTGAAACGATTTGCCTTATTTGCATTTAAAGTAGTGGAAGTCTACGGATGGTTTTTACGGTGACAAAATTCCCAGGTACTCTTATGCGACAAGACTGGGGACGATTCGCCAATGTCAAGTGAGACAAATACACAGACTCAAAGGTACTAAGCCAAAATATTGTTCGGTTTCCAGTTTCAGCAGTAGTAGAATATATACTGTTTATAGTGCTATTAAATACAATGAAGCTTAATAGTGTATATTGTTTTGCTAAAAACTAAATTATCTTTAAACAAATGCAAATAAAATGTTGCCAATTTCATATTTCGATCAAGTATATTTCTTTGATGTATTTTTAAGGCTTTATGAAAATACTATAGCAATCGCTTATGACATAGTATTTAATACTATAGGTACTGTCATTTTAAATCATTCATAATAATATTCCATAACAATAATTAGCATTTAAATAAAGTATGTAATTTAAAAGTCAATGTTAGTGATGGATATTATTGCATTAGTAATATTCAAAAAATTTAATTTCCTGTCGTATATTTAAGATGACTAATACCTCATTACGTAGGCATAATGTTCCTATAATTAAAATCTCTTCTAACGAATCGGGTATCAGAGATTAAAATGAGGCAATCTAATTAACGAGATTTTAATTATCATAATTAATTAATATGACGAAAGCATATCTATTACATAAAATGTTAGGTAATTAACTGTAAATATTTGTATTGGAAAGTATAAGTTAAATTATAATTACTTATAGCTGTCTATTTTTTGTGATTCATGCATGATTTCTATATGAATACTAATATTATAAAGAGGTCATGTCGTGATGTTTGTTTCATTGTAGGCGGTAATCTTTTATCTACAAATCTATAGATAATTCTCTTTCTACGTAGGTACTATAAGAAACTACATTATTTAAGAATAGTATAGACTTTAGGTGCAGTAATCTATAATTAAAAATTCTTTTTTTCAATTAGATCGCATCGAAGGTTTATTATAACAAAAATTGAATTTTTTTACTCCTTATGTGACGCGATTTTCGACTTGACGACTTTGCACCGGTCAGCTAGTATTTAATCAGTCTGTACATTTAATATTGTCCATAATACTCCTTCAACTAAATCAAAATTCATAGGTTGGTTTTATGCTGTTCCAGAGAAAGCCTAAAAAATAAAATTTAAAACTAATAATGGTCCACGCTTTAACGAATTACATACAAAACAACCATACAGCATATGAAAATTGTATGAATAATAAGAACTTAATAAATAGACAACGAAGAAACCCACAAATCAGTCTTGTATCAGTCTTGATGTTATAAATGAATGATATTAATAGCATGTAATTGATTTAAGTGTATTATAGAAAGTATCATAAACTATTAACGTAACGAGACAGCATTAATTAATTTTATATCGAAACAAGCGGATACAAAACATAATGAAAGAATAATGAACATTATTTTATTAGATACAGCGTCTTATTAATTTAATTTAATGTTGTACGAGTGTTCTTTAGTAATAGTCTTTTTTTTAATGTCTTATGAGAGCTCGTGGCATCGGAATTGGAGTCCGTAATTTAGCTATGATCATGGAGACGGTTGCTTACATTTTTTTTTATTGCAATGTAGATAAACGAGCATACGGCCCACCTAATGGTAAGCGGTCACCGTCGCTAATGAAACTCTGCAATGCCAAGGCAAAGAGGGGCCATTATCTATCGCCTACACATATAAGACTTTTCTTAAACCTCGTTTAAAGAGGGACATGTCATAGGGCTCCGGGAACACCGCGTACTTATCCTGTCTTTGGATTTAATCAGTCTTTCGTCTTATATCTCAAAAAACCAATGATCTGATCAGATTTTTTTGGTTTCCCTTATCTATAGACATTAGAGTTACTATAGTCAGACTATACCAGAGGATAGTTAAGATAAAATTATTGTTAGACTCAGAAAGCTTTTTTCTCTACAAACTAAAAGCAGTAACTACTGTAACTAGCCTGCGTAACATAGAGGAAGATGAATAAAAGAGATGATAAGTATAGTTATATTATAAAAACTTGAGAGGTGACATGGGACACCCGAATAGAACGAAGTTCCTTTGGATTAAAATATATCTTATAATTTTTTCCCCTGACGTAACGCGCGATAAGGTACGTGTTTTAAAAGATTTTGATCACAGCGCAATCTAGCGATAATCATCTAAATCAAATAAGTAACGCGTTTTAAAAGATTTTGATCACAGCGCCATCTAGCGATAATCATCTAAAAAAAAAAAGTGTCGTGACAACTTTTCGTAAGAATTTTTTCCGTCTAGCCCCCTTTCGCAACGTGCGATAAAGAACTTCGTTCCAATAATATGTCCTTGTGCGCATGTGCTTTCTATACAAGAAACTACACAGTAAAATTATAATACCCCTTGGAATAGTAATTGTTTCAAAGAATTATTTGAGAAAACATAAAAGCACGATGCTACACGAACAAAGTGTAATTACAGGCATCCATTCCCCTTTAATGAACCCCTTAGAGGGCGAACCATTCTCATATACGATGAATAATCACTGTTTTAACGTAATATATTCGAAATATTCATAATTTTGAACGATATTAATACCTACATTGAAACAATAGCTTTCGTTTTAATTTGGTAGTATTGTCTTGTGTTTTACTATTGCTATGTAGTTAAAACAATTCCCTAATCATATTTATTTTAGCAGTGAAAAGAGGACAGTTGGACAATGTTTTCGCTATTGTTGTTGTGTTGGAGTAGATGATTATTACTGTTTATCACACATTTTAGGCACCAGTGGGTATTAGAATACATTTATAATAATATATTATTCACAAACTTTATTTTAATAACCTGACAGTTATTATCACTGACATAGGTATTATACCGATCCCATTTTAATGGAATAAAGGTAAATTACAAACTATTTTACCTCTTCGGAGGAGACCTGAGTCCAACAGTGGGCAGTAATGGGTTGGTACAGTACAGTACAAATTATTAATGAAACTAAAATGAACATTAACACTATATGAAAAACATATCACTCACAAATCTTTGTAGACCAAAGATTACAAAATCCCTCCCAAATTCAGCGAATAGAATTTGATTTCACTGACCATCACAATAAAAGGGGACAAATTTAATTCAATCTATACTGATTATCTTATCTCGCTCTTTTTGACAGCACAATGCCGCTTCTCATTTACTCAAGAACCAGCCGTTCCATTAAGCAAAGAGGTTCGTCCGGCTTAATTAAGAATTCCCTCCGAAATCTCGACTCGGTGCCACCCTCGGCCGAAATGGTTGCGATTGATTTTAAATGAGGCCCTCTCAAAGACTGCCCAGAGTGCCTTTGAACTTTACCATAAAAACTTTGCGGAGAAGAGCTGTTGAGCTATATTGTGGAGGCATAATGGCTTTTTAATTTGAGCATGTTAGGGAATTCATATTTGACAATGTAGATTTTTTTAAGTAGGTTCTTAGACATATAAGAAATTCCTAACTATAATCAGTATGGAAATTCTATACAGTAAAAAAATCACAGAAGTGAAATAATACATTAAATTATTATTTCATTAATTAACCAAGCCTTTTCAGGACCGCTACTTCATTGTTCGAGTACGAGATAAATCTTCGACTAATTGTTAGCTAATTAAATTTCTAATCGCATTCGACCTATCCAAACCTACCCGATTACCCATTAAGAATAGATAAAGTCGGTATCAACATTATCAAGAATATCTGCATTTTAGACCGAGAGGTCGCAAACAGCCAATCGCCATCATCAAAAATAATAAAGTATAGCAATATAGTAAAGGGCGCTATTTTAAATCGTAATGTCACTGTTTGTAACAACACCATTGTATCATCTTGTATATTTTCTGTTTTGTACACAGTAAATAGTTAATATATGGAAAGATATTATTATACATCTGTAGTTGCTTTAACAGCTACGCTAAGATCAAAGTCAATACCTAGAATTAATGTGCTTAGTAGAACTGTAGCGTGCGTCCTTTCCAGAATTCCAATGCTTTTGGCCAACAGTATTGCTACTATTGAATAAGTTTACAGATTAAGGGTTTTTCGAGATTCATAACTCTCTGTTAATCATAAAGTAAATTTAGCAATAACCAGCTCTTAATCTACAATTGTTTAAGGAAACTTGCATAGTTAACTATAAGATCTTGTTTTTAAGATGATGCTGACGATACGAGACGCATATCTCGTTTCATTACATTAAAGATTACATTAAGAAAGCTTACACCAAGTTATCAGTTGTAGATTTTATGAACCTCGTTAAAGTCGTGCAAGCTTCGTATATTGAGATGTTTGAACTAAGGTGATAGTCATCAAGAATATGGAACAAGCTTAGATTATTTACAAGTTAACAAGTTAATAATAATCAAAGAGCACAAGATGACATACTTTGTTGCAAGGCTTGTTAGAAACTAAAGGAAATATATATTTGTAGAGACCCTGGGAAACTATGGTGACTAATAAGGAATACTACTTGATCAGCTCCTTCAATACCTCACTTTTAATTTATTTGAATGCAATCATTTGGTAAATTTTTATGACAATTTCATGAAATTGAAACTTGCATTAATGTAATGAATAGTTAAGACCGAGACGAGCTTTACACCAAAACTGGTTTTCTTATAAGAAATCGCACAATATTATTATAGCCATAGTTATTAAGTTCTTGTATAAGGATACTAAAAGCAAATAAGATGAGAAAACTAGAAAAGATTTTTACGAAAGTCATCGAAGTTAACGAAATATTCTCGTGAGGTTTTTGACATGGAACCTGCAGAGTGCAGGCAATTTAACACTGCAAGTTGGCAGGTATCCCAGGACCAACAGTTTCTCTGCATATTACTTAGAGCACACGTTGAGACGACAGCTCCAAGAAACTCCAGCGTTATGAAGCAGAATATCGTTGTAAGTGAGGAAATATTACCACCGGCTTAATGTTATGAGGGGCTCTCGGAAGTAAGGATCGTTATACTGATTTACGATGCACCCCATGAGATACATACACCTTGCGAATTTCCTTTACAGTATATCTTCGTGCACGGTTGGTGATTCTACCTTCTTCATGTTTGCCCGCAATAATTCAAAGGGAATGTAAAATATTGTGTTTGTGTTCATGTCTTTTAGTTAAGTTCTTCCATATTTTGATATTTGTAAGAAGGATTTCCTTTGAGAGGAAGACAACCTCAGGCTTGCTTGATGTGTTCTTGTGTATCCTATTCTATAAATCAGAAATATACTTGAATTGCCAAAAATAGTAGCGAATTTTCAATCTATAATAATAGTTGGTTTTTATTTCAAGATTTGAACAATATGAAGATAACTATGATTCGGAGATATTCCATTCATTTCGATACTGAAGTTACGGTAACACATTCGCGTGTTGTTGAAGACGAGGTCTATGGCCTTACCTATAATTAAAAGTTTATCGGTTCTTTTTCTCATTTTTAGGTTAGGTAACGTAAAACGTAAAACGTCACCTAACCTAAAAATTACAATTTAAATGGCCCTACAAGTTCTACAACACATCACGTACAACATTAAACCTTAAATTAAAAATAGTAAGTAAATTGAAATCACAAAACGGAAATCAAAATCATAAAAATGTTACAAAAATACTGATTAATCGTCTTACAACCCCTACCCCTAGTTTTTACCAACACTTGAAAGTGGATTAAAAGAAAGTCATTAAAGTGAAGTCGTGGTGGCCGAGTGGTTGAAGCGCTTGCCTTCCTTACGGGAGGTCGCGGGTTCAAAACCGGCCGGCTTGTACCTCTAAATCTTAATATGAAAAAGATATATGTGCAATTTTTCACAACACCACTGGCTAAAAACGGTGAAGGAAAACATCGTGAGGAAACCTGCATATCGGAAAAGGGTTCTAAAAATCCTTTGAAGATATGTGAAGTCCCCAATCCGCATTAGGCAAGCGTGGTGGACTATGCCTAACCCCTCTTCGGAGGAGACCTGAGCTCAGCAGTGGGCAGTAATGGGTTGTTACAGTACAGTACAGTACAGTACATTAATGGCACTGACTGCGCAAAACTGTTTCTATGGTGAAGCCACAGTTAGTGACTATAGTAACCCTCTAATAATATAATACTTTATATCTATAAACACAGTAGGTATTAAAAACTTCGTGGTATCTTTTACGTTACTTTTATTTGTTACTTTATCTGGATTTTTTTAGTTGTTTGGTTAAGTTAGCTTGTCTGCCTACATATCAAAATAATACGAATACATGAACAATAGTAAAGAAGTCATAAGCACTGCTTATCTATCGGTAAAATAAAATCTATACTAATAATAATATCATAAAGAGGAAAGATTTGTTGTTTGTTTGTTTGCCTCGAATAGGCTCTGAAACGACTGGTCCGATTTAAAAAAATCTTCCAGTATTGGAAAGTTCATTTATATAAGGATACTAGCTGCCCTGCGCAACTTCGTCTGCGTCGCATAGGAATTGTTCGCGGCAATCTAAAGTACTCATCAGGACGCTTCATTAGAGCCTAAACACGATGAGGTTATCTTGCTTAATGATGGAGTTCCCATAGCCACCTTCCAGCTCCATCATCAGACCTTGACCAACTGTAAATCTAAACCATTCTCGAATCTCCACGAACACACACAAAAAATTTCATCAAAATCGGTCCAGTCGTTTAGGAGGAGTTCAGTCACATACAGACGAACACAAGAAATATATTATATATTAAGATATGATATATTATTTCCCTTTGTGACGCAGAAGAAGATGCGCGGGTCAGCTACTTTTACATATTTTATTCATAACGATGATATAGCTTCACTAGAATCCAATGAAGTCAGAATTCGATTCTAGTATTCCACGAATTATACCAGTAATTTTATAGATTGATTTCGTCAAAAACGAACACTATAATATCTATGGAATTACATACCTGGAATTACATTCGAGAAATTCATAGTCCTTTTTTTATAATTCACTTCATTAACTTTGCAACAAAATGTAAGTAGTTGAAATCGCATATCACGGCCAATGTCCCGAGTCGGTACCTTTATTAAAAGCAGCCTTTTAAATTACGCTTCCATAGGCTTTTATCATAATCAAGTTATTTAAAATCACTCTTAATTAACGGAATACTTCGCTAAAAGGTTAAACGCAGAATTAACTAAACGATTAACATGCAAATTGGAGCTTTGATATTAAAAATCTGGAGTGTTTTTTTTTAGTCTCTAATTAGTGGTTTCCAGGCTTTAGCAGTATTTTTAGCGGTTCTTGGTGATATAATATTGTGATTGTTATGCAAAGTTTAATTTTAACGAAATAATTAATCAATCGGCATGTTTATCTGTAAAAAAAATATAGAAATACTATAAGGGTGATTAACTAATTTGTCATTCATGTATTATTTTTTATTGCCACCTAATCGTAAGTGGTTACCGTTGCTCATGAACCTTTGCAATGTCAGGGGATACTGAGGGGTCGCTACCTACGACAATAATAGTATGTATGTACAAAGATAGGAATTTCGTTGTAAGTAGTGGGAAGTAGTTCGTTGGTGTAGCCTTAAAGCCTTGTTTTACTGCGGATAGCAATATAGGAAATGATCAGTGGTATAAAATGTGATATTTGTAATATAACATATTGATATAATTTTTTAAGGTTGGTGGCAACTTTGAAAGAAAATAAGCATCCAAATTTACACTAACCAATTACCTACCTAAAATCCGCACAAAACACAAAGAAAAAAGTTTTAGTGAAAAAAATTCAATCATACAACGACGCCCAGAACTCAATCAGTTAAATGGATACTAACATTCGCCTACAAAGACACGACACTAACAATCACGAACCCTCCTAAATAATTTGGCTTTACGTCATACTTTTCGCGAATGACTGAATCCAAATGGATATAAATGGTTATCCAAATGGGTTTTTCTGATAGAATTGTTACAGTTTCATTCCCTATTGTCATCATGTCGGTTAAAACATTGAAATGTTTTTGCTCGATTAAATAGATTTTGTACGAAATCGGTGGTGTGGAAGAGTGCGCAGTGGATTGGATTTTACATTTTCGGTGTTATAGTTGTTTAAAATTCATTTATTTATTAAAATTACAGTGACAAAAAATTACAATTGCACTACAACAAACATTACATTACAACACTACAACATTACATTACAACAAATTACAGTGAAATTATAGTAACTAAAAAATAAGTACAAAAGGCGAGCTTAACTCAAAAAATGAGTTTTCTTACAGCAAACCTATGAAAAAAAACAGATATGACATCGTACAGAGAGGTAGTGAAGTGTACTAAATAAACTATACGAATTAACTACATACAGAGTAGCAGTCTAAGTACTGCCACTATATTACAATACAAAAAATATATACATACCTATATATATAATATTAAGAATAACACATAATAAAATATAAACTAAACACATACTGCTACACTGATCATTGATACAGACAATATTCATTTCGAATTATCTTACCTGAATAAAGTAAGTTAAATTGAAAAATAATGAAAAGTATGGTTATGGCACTGGTCGAGCCAATTAGTCAGTCAGTCATCCGGCCGCTAAATCGTCTTCGCTAAACTTCCAAAAATTATGGGCTTGCGTGCATACTTGCAGTTTAACACAAAATTACTGACAAAGGGTCAAGAAAAAATATCACGAGGGACCTTGAATTTTAAAGCCTTAAAAACTCTTTAAAGATAAAAAGAAACTTATTCAGACACTCGCGGTTTTCTATAATACTTTCATGCATTTTCAACGGGTTCTTACCACGATATTTAATTAATTGAGTTGTGGTACCACTGGAACTCGAACTCACATCACGACACACCAAAAGCGAACGAGAAAGAAGGTAGACAGATTTGTTTGCTCTCAAATCGACCCGCAGTATCCAGTCTTCTCGTGATCATGACGTTTGCAACAACGTTGAAATATCGAGACAACTCAATTAATTAAATATCGTGGTAAGAACCCGTTGAAAATGCATGAAATTACCTATATATTATTCATGTACAGTAAGATTATGCTGATCTTATAAAAATATTTGATTCAACCCTCTATTTACTTTTAGTAACTTAGAAACCGAAAAGCAAAACCAACAACAACGAACACGAGATGTATGTGTAAAGTTATACAACGGATTCCGGTGAATGAGATCAACATGGGCCAATAAATATTCGCCCACAACATACGATAGATACGCGACATGAATACATACGCCTTCTACCAAAATAAGAAATATTAATAGGTTTGACTTTCATGTTATACTTATAAGATAGACTTTGGATTGCCGCTATCTGTTTACATGATGTTGAAACACGATTGTATTAAGGTAGATCCAGTTTCTTATTT
Source organism: Trilocha varians (assembly GCA_030269945.2). Taxonomy (NCBI): domain Eukaryota; kingdom Metazoa; phylum Arthropoda; class Insecta; order Lepidoptera; family Bombycidae; genus Trilocha; species Trilocha varians. Next base: position 7,076,966 of record AP028259.1, read on the forward strand.
TGAAATTTCTACTACTATAGTATGCTATTCTCCTCGTTTTTTTACTGTCGTAAACGGTTACCGTTGCTGAAAGGCCTCGTCATTGGCAGGGGACACTGCGTGGACTTTGCTTGTACTATGGTGAGTAAGCTTTTCTTTAAAGAAGAGATCTCTAATATTATACTTAGCCTACCTATCCTTATGCGTGCTTATGTTACTTAAACTGCGCACAACGGATTTTAATAGAAGAAGTAGACGGTTAATATGATCAATATTTTACTCATACTAAGTCACAGCTGGTAAATTATACAAAATATAAGAAACAAAGTAATTTTAAGTTCTGAAATCTTTTAATAGATAGCCTTAATCACCCGCCATGAAACGAAAACTCCTATCCAGTCTAATAAATATTTTACTCATACTAAGTCACAGCTGGTAAATGATACAAAATATAAGAAACAAAGTAATTTTAAGTTTTGAAATCTTTTAATATACAGCCTTAATCACCCGCCATGAAACGTAAACTCCTATTCAGTCTAATAAAAAATGGATCAAACATAATGAAGATAGGTAGATCGCGTACAATCTTTTGTTTTGACTAGTAGGGGAGGCATAAAGGGGGTGAATTCTTAATTAAGTGTTGGCGAGGCCCTCTCGACTTAATGCAACGAGTTCACGGCTCGTTTAACTTTCATAAAATTCCTTTAAACTCAGCAATTTTTCCTTAACCGGCGAAATTAAATTTTCATGTAAGGAAAGGAGAAGCCTATTATGGTTGCGAAAAGTTAAAAAAACAAATAGGTTTGTTATTTATAGTCTTAATTTAACAACGGAGCACATTTTTTCTATTTATACCGACGTCGCTTTTTCCTGCAATAAAAGTGTTCCAACTGAAGTACAAGTCTCGGAGATGGCAATTATAATGATATGAGTTAATTTTTTATGCAAAAGTGACAAATATTGGCTTATCTGCACGCATAAGGCCGTAGAAATAAACCCAAAAGTTACGTACTGCTAGTATTAAGTTCAGATTTTAATTTCACAGCAAATCTAAATTACAAACCAAATTCTATTAACAAAACAATCAATTTGGAAATGTTAATCTAAAAATAGATTTCATTAACAAAGATTACGAAGCAAATCTCCGTACAAAAAGTATTTATTACGATTAAATATTAAAGGCATGAAAAATTTGTAGCCACAAGTTATCACGCTATCAATCAAAATTAGTTGCACGTGTAAACCTTTGTAACAACCGGAAATTAATCTAAAGTAATGTATGTTTAAATGTAATAATTATCTTTAAGTAATTACATCCATTTTTATATTAAATGGTGTTATTTTAAAATAAATCGTTATCTTTATGACTGTTCCAGTAAAAACACTATAATTTTCAAAATATTATTATAATATTAATAAACTTACCTACAATTCTATAGAAAACAGAAAACGCAATTTTTAATACCAAAATTCAAGATCATCTTTGTTCTAGTGCCTAGTTTATTTTAATCAATATTTAGTAGCTTATTTTTAATAGCAGTTTATTTAGACTCCTACATAAAGATTAACCAAAATCATCACAGATCCTTCGAGACATTTTATAGCTCATACAAAAATTGCATTTAAAATGTTAACATAAAAACAAAATAACCCAATATCACACATCGATTCAAATTAAAGAAAAACTTTCTGTAATTTTATACAAAGTTTATGGTTATTTTAATGCGTTTTTCTGTTCTTCCATGTCTCTAATTAGTTTTAATTAATTAGAATTTCGTTGGAAGATGCAATAAAATAAATCAGTTTGAATTATCGACGTCAGCGTCTGTGAGAACGAGGACCACCGCCTCCGCTATTTAAAAACGTAAGTGTTTTAGTCCGAAGCATTTCCGATAAAGTCTATTTATGGTAAAAAGATAGCTATTACAGTATAAATTAAATTGATAACAAGAATTACTATAAATATTGTTTTATGCTTGTTGGCGGTCCGCTGTTTTCTCTTCCATCTTTAATTTGGAACCTATAATTGTACAATCCTTACGGCCTCCCGCGATACAGGCCTAGCCTAGCGCTGGGGCCATTGTTGAACTCCTTATGTAAATTAGTTTTATGTTTGAAAATAAATTATTTGTATTTGTATATAGTGTGGAAAAAATATGATTTCAAAAATAAATTCAATGTAAAAAAAAAATATATATATATCACATACCTACTGTATTGTTTTAATATAAAAAAAATTGCCTGCCTTCTTACTACTTCGCTTTTGAATTGACGTACCGAATACTCGGCCTAGTTAAGTTTAAAAAAAAACTTACCTCACTTCTATTGAATTACAAAAGAAAATAATCACAAAATGAAAATAAAAAATCCGCGATATCCTGATAGACGTCAATTATTATGACCCTCTATGATCCCTATAATCCCATAATTGATACATTAAATCTCTGGCTTTGTTAAGGCCCCACCCTTCGCGAATTATAATCCTCAATTGTTGGATTTGAATGATTAATATTGTGTACAGAGTACCTATCTGAAATGGTCTAGTGAAATATGGAAATCATTTGTTTGTTTTTGTTTACATTAATTAGATCTTAACCCCTTCGCTGCGGTACTAATCGATCCAATTTTACAGATGAGTTTTATTAGTAGGAAACGAGATAACCAGAAATACAAGTAATAGGCGTTTGTATTAACAGTTCATGAATTGTTAAAATAAGGTTATGCACATATAGTGTAATATTACACTTTACCTACCCATAAGATGAGAACATATTAAACATTGTGTACTCATCTTAAAAATATCTAACAAGTACCGAAGAAAAATATTTTCTCTCTTCCTTATATGGTGTGAGACAACAGCTTTTATTTTGCAACAGCACTTAAATGTGCCGTAAAGTGATACAAGGCAAACATACGTCAACATACATACGACGGGATTTCGTTACGGAGATCGGAGAGGGGGTGACAATAACAGTGGTAGCACTAAAAGCTTATCTTTTGAAAATTTCTGATCTTAATGTTAAATAACTTTTGTTAAGTTTGATATATTGGCCAGAAAGTAGAAAAAAACAGGCAATAATAAGAAGTTTCCCATTGCTTAAGTCTATTACAAACGGAGTACAAAATTAGACATTTTCCAATTTTAAATTATAGTTGAAGATGTGCACAACGAAAATTTACGGCTTCTACTTGAGTATCAAAGAAGTATTAAAAACAAACATACAATTTTCAAACATGATAATTTAAATAAAAAAGTACAATACAAAATCAAGTTTTAAGTAAATACAAAACGCAGCACAATTCAGTGTCTAGACAAACACCATAACCTAAAATAAGCTATCTGGCTGAACATCGATCCGACCACGGCCATGTTCGTGGTTTTAACAATAATAACAGTGAACGCTTGGGGTGTATGACAGCGAGGGTGTACGGGGCCTAATCGACCCGCGCGATAAACTGCGACGTGTGCACGCTGCGTTAGTTACGCATTGTAATGAATCTGTGCAGCGTTTTAGGGTTAACATTTAATTTTGTATTCAATCCTTATAAGTGTGTGGCTGTTACGTAAAAGGTACATCTTGTGTTGATTTAAAAATGAAAATATTTTTTTGTTTTTCTTTCGATTTTAGTTGTCATATTAGATATGACATGACGATCTAGATCCTTCGACATGGTAGGTGTTTAGAATTGCCTTCTACTTAAGTAACTACGCACTAAAAGGTATGTTGTCAGTCGTTAACTTCGCTACACGGTTTTGAGAACATTGTCTATTATAGTTATTTATATGATATTAAAATAATGTAACAGCAACCAAGCCTGCAGTTTACCTAGGTACATAATGTTAAATAAGTAAGATTACCGTCACCTATAAACTCGTTTAGTGCTAAGGTAGAACCATAATTACGCTATAAACATTATGTTTTGTTAGTCATAGTTTAATTAGCAATAAGTACTGAAATTTACTTAAATTTAAAAACCACTCTATCACAGCTATAAAATGATTAATTTACAAAACATTATTAATAAATATACCTAAAGTTACAATATTAATAAGTGTTAAATCGTCCTACCAATTAAGGAACCACATGTGGGGATAGATGTTGATTTCGCATATATTTTAATAGCCCGTCGGAGTAAATAAAGAGATAGACGCCACGTGACCGGGACAAGCGTGCCTGGGGCCATAACCTTAAATCAGGGATGGGGCTCTAATTGCTTAGAAAACATTAACAGAGTTGCAGATCTGAAGTGCAAGAGACGAGAGTTCAGCGATTCATTTCAACAAAGATATTACGAATTATTTAAGGTAAAAGATAAAAGTAGTAAAATGAAACTTCAAAACAATGGGAAATGGACACCTGTCTGGAATTTGTATCACAGTATTTTTTTACTTTCAAATACGATGTCACGGTAGGTATATAGACGAGAAATCTTCTTCTCTACCTTAATTTCATGATTACCTAATATACATAGAATTATTACACCTGGAATTAACATCATGAACAACAGAATGCAGCCAATTCGACTATCTAGTATCTGGCGTACGTGGTGTACACGGCGTACTTTAAATGGGCTTCATTCTGCTGTTTATCATGTAATAATTCTATGCTATTATAATAATTTATCGTCAATAAAAGACTATATCACTGTGATTTCCTCGTTAGTGATTACAATGGATGTTTTTTTCAAATGTTCCATGTTCGCTTTTAACTTAAACCTGTATCGCTTTGCTTGCATACAAGTCGTTCGTTTTACAACGCAGAGATAATTTTATTCCCCTCGTATGAGGATGGGAAGGTCGCAGGGTCGCTGGGATGTTTAGTGTACGTTTAGTTGCGTAAACTATCACTGCCCTCAACAATTTGATACGTTGTAAATTTAGCACAATGTCTGGCGATTCGTTTGGCCATTTAGCTGGCTTATGTCCGTTTTATCGGGGAAGTTGGGTTCGAAAATTAAATCTAATTCAGCTGTTTTTTGTGGTGTGCTGTGAATTTATGCACATGTAATAATGACTTATTGATTTTTTCAAGTTATGATATTTGATTGTAGATATGGTCAGGTAAAGAACACTAGCTTAAATAGCATAGGTAAACATTTAACAAAAGTTGCTTAATCGAAATGACTGACTGAAACTATGGTCAATGCTTCGTTTATGAAGAAAATCCATGCGCTGCATTGGGATAGCCGAGCGTCAATACACTTAATGCCTCTTTATTAATAGTCACTGATTTATATCAATCAATAAAACCACGCCAACAAATCAACTTACAACTTTACGTCCATAAACCAAACCTTACACTCTCGTGCCCAATCTCACCGGACCAACAAATTATTTCACAAGCATGTTAACGACATCCAAAAACAAGGTGGAATTAAAACGGTATTTATCTTAATAATTAGTTAAACCCGTAAGTTTTGGTATATTTGATAACCGTGCGTGTTAGACCGACGCCGAACGGTCGCTCGCGTGATAAGGAACGCCGTATATAAATTAAAACATAATTGTGTTATCGTGACTCCATAGTTTAATGCATTCAACGACTTGCCCGTAATAAAACTGAAATGTGTCTAAACTATTTTAAGTTGTAGCTTTGGAATTAGTTTGTGCATTCAATGTGTATTCTAGTAGCGTTCTGTCTCTTTAATTGAGAAAGATATTGAGATAATCGGTTATCGTTGTTCTACTTTTTATATACCAGCCCTCAAAATTCCTTAGCAACTTGAAACTTTACCGGAAAGTCCAATAAAACAGTTTAAATTCGAGTTTCATCATCCATAACACCCCTTTCATCATCTGTCACTTTTTTATTGTATCAAAAATCATTAACATTATTTTGTAGGTTCAAATTCTATTTTATCTCCATCAAAATTCATCACTACTTCAGGTCCTTATACACTAAAATTTATGACGCTGGTCGTCAGCAATTTGTTAAATTTATGCTGATTCCACGATGTTACGATTGTCGCATTTGGAAATCCCAAATATACATTTAAGATTTTTGACAGAATACATAAAGCGTTTAATTTATTGGAATAACAATGTTGCTAAGGGTTCGGTTCTGTATGATACAATGAAAACAAAACCCGCTCATTTGTATATTTAGGTTGAAAGGGTTTAAACTGAGTCTATTGTTCCCAATATTGGACTTCATCAAAAGTGATTTAGTATCTAACGCAAATATATTAATTAAAATCATTTATAAAAAAACTTAAGTACATTATTATCTATTTTTTTATGTATTTCATTAATAATTATGTACGTATTGTTTATCACCTGATTTGATAGACAATGTTAAGTTTATAGTAAACTCATTGAGTCAAGTTACGTTTGCTACTTTCAGAAACTTTCTAAAGAATTCGGTATGTGACGATGATGAAATTTTAAGCATGGATTATGTGGTAGAAAGACCAATTAAAAGGTAAATAAGGCCGATAAAGTATTCAAATAATAAACAGTTATAGGTTAAGTTATTAGATTTTATGCATAAACTATTCAAATTACTCCATATTGTTCAACACAACCAAACAAGCCATAATAACACTTCGTACCGTAAACGGCTTAAAAGCCTAGTTCTATTCAAATTGATTACTGTGGAGCTGAGCCCAGTTTTATAGTCTGCGAAATACGGAAAGCCGGTTGCTTAAACTGGTACTAAAATGGTTGACCGTTCGAATTAAAATCGTATTAGGAGGTATTTAACTCGCTGTACAGTTTAAGTTATTCCTAATAGATTACTGAAGGTAATACACACAGCAAATTAAAAAAAAGGGATTTGAAAATCTTTCTATGAAGGGAGCATTTCAACAATCCAGCCTGCATAATATGCTCTTGAAAACTGGTCAGAAGTTTTAACAACTAGCTCTCAGCTATCGTAGTAGTTCCACTTTTAACCTTAACAAGAATACAACTGATTAATGACAATTTAAATGAGGTTCCTTACTTGATTAAAGGGAGTTAAAACTAAACATAAATGGTGTCTTGAATTTCATGATTGAGACAATAAAATCCTAAGAAAAAAAAAACAAGAGAGATGTCAAAGGACACCCGGATGGAACGAAGTTCCTTTCGATTAATTAGTGAGGGGATTATAATAAAATTTTATTTTTTTAAGTTATAATAATTAGTTAGTTTAAAACGTCTGTCTCTCTAGAAACTAACTAATTATTATAATGTTGTTTGTATGTTTTAAACTAACTAATTATTATAACTTAAATAAAATATTTTGATCACAGCGCCATCTAGCATTAATCACCTAAAACAAAAAAAGTGTCGTGACAACTTTTTCATAAGAATTTCCGTCTAGCCCCTTTCGATAACTCGCGATAAGGAACTTCGTTCCAAAAATTAACTCAAATCTATATTAAATCATTCAACATCTCCATTCCAATTTTGTTCTTCAATGTTCAATAGAAGCATGATTACTATCAATGATATAGTTTGTGCTATGATTTTCCCAATTTGCTAAGGAAATCAATAGGTAGCCAGGATATATTGCCTGCGGTGCAAATATAGAAGACAAGGTGACTTGCCCTAACTTTAGCTGGTTAAAACTGTTTAGTGGTTGGACATTGAAATATGTTAACAGAAGAGACTCAAGAATTGATGTTTAATTTATTAGCAATTTGGTAATACTCAAACTAACTTCTTGATTTAGGTTGTGATTTTTGGATGTAGTATCTTGGAAGGAAAATTTGCTAGTGACTCAGCAGCTGTAGGTAGCATAATAATATGTAAAATCTATTCTCTATATTTATTTCTTGACGAATAATCTTTCTAGTTTGAGACAGAAAAAAATGGAATACTCAAATTATGCAATGGCTAATGTTAAAGCTTGGGGGTGACGCGATGGGAAAGTGTGCCGCAGTGCGTAACGCGTCGCGCCACCCCGCATAACCCCGTGCTGGGTTCTGGCCTCAGCCGGGGTTCGGACGCTGAGTGTGAGCGGTTGAAGGTTTTAGTGAGGTTCAACTCCCACATACCGCCACATACCGCGGGGCGGGTGGGGATCCGGCGATTTCCTCCAACTAAAACAAAAATGTTAAAACTTATTATTAACATAGACATAAAAACATCCACAAACTTATTCTTAACATAACTTTACCTAGCTTAAAATCAAATCACAAAAGGTCATTCTATTAGAAACGTATTCTATGTCTGTTGGTAAATTTGTGGCTTTTGCACGCTATTGAAATTTACAGCTTAAGTTAGCCGCCGTCGGCGTATTGTCTGCGTTTAGGCTTGGATCGTAACACTAGTTTTCGGACCGTTAAGAATTTAACATGAATTGTGTGCAGTGAAAAGTTTACAAATAAATTTTCATCACATTTACTTTACTGTTTTACTCATCATACAAGAAATCAGATGCAATAAAAAACATTTTTTTGACACTTTATTGCTTGTTTCTTCGACTTCATAAAAATAGACAGTCATCAACAGGGGTGCATTTGTAAAACATCCACCCTTGTACAAGAATCTATTTTTGGTGTGCATTATCCCGAAAATATTAAAAACTACTTAAAACTCGGATGTCTCCATTAACGCTGTCTCCCCTAGTTATTCGACGATTGTTTCTGATTGGTTACATGTGAGATCTCACTTTTTTACCGACTACAAAAAATGAGGACGCAATCACGCCTGTGTTATTGTACGTGATAATTAAAAACATCATTTGAATGATTTTAGTGATTCTTTTATTTGAATACTGTTGCTTTATTGTGTTTCTTACAAAAATTGAATTAAAATTAGAAAAAAATACGAAATTTTATTTAAATTTACAAATGTACTAGCATGGATTGGTCCGAAGTAGTTATTCTGATAGAATTTTAACGCATAAAGTTTGTTTTTGTCAAAATAAAGAAGCCTCTGATTTTTTTATCAATTAGTACCATATAAAATATTTTTCTTATTTAGTTTGTCTGGAACTTCTAAACTCCTTCAAAAACCGCTACAAAATATTCAACTAGTAAAATATTATTTTGTACATAATGCATTTTGTCGAACATTTTACGAACACTAAAAGTTTTATGCCTTTTGTCATCCAAAGTTTGTAATTTAACGTACAAATTTTCAACTTCACAGGTCTGCACATAACATATTCGGCGTCGGGTGGCGCTGAAGCCAAAAATAGATGCTTTAAGTTTTAATATGCATAAGTTAAAGCACTTTATTCTCCCTATAGAATAGTGTTCAGCACTTTGGAGATTATTTAGTTCATGATTTTTTAGATCTTCGGAACGTATCGTTACTTATTATTTTTGTTCAATTTATCGTGACAAGAACCTATACAATTATAGAACATTAGTAGTTTCTGCTGTCTATGATGTCGAAATCTACTTAGACTTTACATACTTAAGTAATGTGAAAGAAGTTGCTAGCATAGCTATTGGTAAAAATATTAATTAGTTAATCAAACAAAGTAGTACAATTAGAAACAACATATCAAACGAATTCTGTTATGTTGATTTTTACTCTGTAATACGACTAGTGTCTCGCAGCTTTCTGACTGTCCGATTCAATTCTTTTGTTATAATTCTCTTACAAAGACAAATGATTCTAAAAGAGTTTCATTCTAGTCTAAAACGCTGAAGACGGTTTTTCTATTGAATTGAATAGCTAAAGAACTGAGAGAAAATAAAAGGAAATCTTGAAAGCCAGACGTGTTTGAAGTTCCTAACGAACTGGTTCCGTGAAACATTTACTTGAGAAGTGCGGTCGAGTTAGCATCCGATGCTGAGGACTAAGTTCAGAAACTTTACGACTTCAACTTCTTGTTATTGTCGTGTCAAAGTCAAATTGTGCATTAGGTACAAATATATGTAACTGTTTAGGATAGTGAAAATGTATTTTAAAAGGGTTAATTGGAACGAAGTTTCTTATCACGCGTTGTGAAACCCCTTTGTAGACTAGACTAGACGGAAAAAATTCTTACGAAAAGTTGTCACGACACTTTTTTTGTCTTAAATGGTATTTGTGGTTGCCTTCAAAATTATCTGTCTCGAAATGAACTCAAATTTAAACTACACCACTTCTAGTTTCTTATTTCATTTTAGATGCCGCCTTTTCAGCACTGCTACTATACGTAAAGTGATAAAATATTATGTTTAATCAAAGTTCAGAATAGTTACGGCTTGTCATTACCGATAGGAACATTCTACTGAGCTTGTATGTTCAAAGTTCCATTGTCATACAAATTCCGCACACGAAGTAAATATAATTTAGACCTCGTTAATGTAACTCGTCTTTGTATGTATATCTATCTCTTTTACTCTCTTAGTGTAAGATGAGAGGTGTATATCCGCTTAGTTTTAATTACAAACCCGCTTAGGAAATTACTGCACGTTGCGCGGTGGTTTCGGTCGCTTCCTTGTTTTATGTTCTAATATTGTTAAGTTCAGCACAATTTGGTTTACTCTTATGGCTACGTATTTCAGTGTACATAGTTTCTATTTATTTTGTTCTTTTACAACTTTACTGAATAATATGTTTTTTGTGTCCGATTTTCATGCTAAAATTAAATATTATCAAATCGGAAAGTAATCTTTAATGTCTTTTATACCAACGTATGATTTCTGATGTATGAAAGGTACACTCATAATTGATATAAGTTTATGTGAATCGTATTCATAAACTTGACTAAGCTAATTGTAATTCAAATAGAAATTGATTACAAACGCGTTCAATTGGCTATTCCAAGCCATAAATATATTTCCTGTATCTTGATGAATTCATACCCTCTATTAGATAGACAACGAGAAATGTGAAATTATGTTGTCCCAGACCAGTAACGGATCAGTAGTATTCTGTAACTTTCACAGTTTTTTTTTAAATAAACTGGTAAAGTCTACTAAGTTCCGTAATTAAAACTAGGAACCCCCCGTACAAGTAAAGTTCAGATTAAACATCATGTAGGTACGTCATTTAGTGGGTATATATAAAAGGTCTTTAAACTATAAAGAATAAAGATGTTTACTGTGAATTAAATCAATTACACATTTGACAGAAAACTTATACTAAATACACATAGGATTCAACTTACAGATGTGCCTGAACAAGTTACCAATGATCCTCACAATAGGCAAAGCCTGTATCGTGAGGACCACGCTAAATGAAGTGTTATAAAGTGGAAGCTGGCTGAACTGACTAAAGTATTCGATACATCCCAGACTTAGATATCCATATAAACCATTCAGATAGTCAGATTGTTGTAATATTGTTATAACAACAATTATGTTTAGATTTAATCAAGCTACATTTTTGTGCAATAGCAGTACACGTGATAGTAGTTTGCGTTGTTATTTATTATGAAATAAAACAGAATACCGACTGATCTGTTGAGAGAACAAGCTATCCCACCTACCACAACAGCGTTGCAAATCAAGTGCGTGGGTTCGATTCCCGTCTCACTGGATTGTGTAGACGACTTGCGAAATACATTAGTGTTATTATGTAAATTTGACAAATCACTTCAATGTTGTCCCTAAACATAAATTCTGTAAACATCCCATATATTTCTGCTTTGAAGCATTTGCGTAAACGATCGGATGTACAATTTTTTAAACAAAGTTGTGCATTATAAAATTTTCAGCAAGATAACCATGTGGGAAGATAAAACGTTTAGTTGTTGTCATGTCTTGATAAGTTAAGTTGATTGATTTTATTTCGCTTTATTTCAATACGTCCACTGTTCAGAGACCTGTAATTTTGAAATGATATATTATTATGATGATTAAGATTGAGGTAGTTTTATAGCAACTTAGATTATATTATACTAGTCTACTCATACGACCTTGAATAAAATCCAGAAGCAAAAATGATGCACAACCTAACAGCAAGTCCAAAATGATACAAATTTCAAATACTGTTACAAAATTAGAAAGACCGATGCTCAATTTTGTAATACCCTGTCTCCCAACGCGCGCCAGTCCAAACAGATTTTAATTACTCCGACTTAATTACCAGACGGTGTCACCAAACTTGCTTCATCAGAAATGTATGCTGCAGCGACCCGTAGTTAAATACTTGGTCAATGAACCAAGACCCGAGGGCCAGAACTTAGTTACCTAAACAAACAACCCGCGACCCCTTCAATATGGTGACTTATGACGCATCCCTGTTAATGATTTCGAATTCAATGTTAAACTTAGGTAAACTGATAGTAATGATGAATTAGTTATGCCTCTAGATACTTGGAATATGAACCTTAAAATGGGACTAGAACTCCTCAAACAACTAATATACAATGTGCAATTAATATACATGATTTGGTTTTCTTGGCACAGTTATTTGTCATAAAACAAAGCTGCTTTGTTAAAGACTGTGCGCTGTAATTTATTACTTAATTTCATGACAACGATAAGATATAAAGGTTAACAGCAGTTGATAACAAAGGTTAAATCGTACTCACATAATATAACGAAATGCTTTTAAGTTATGCACATTAGATTATAATTGGTTCATTTATTTAAAATGACGATGTCACAAAACAAGGTGCATCTGTAACTTTGGACAATCTGACGTGGGATGAATGACATGTTAAAATAAAACTTAGAAGCACTTTTATTTTAAGAATTGGATAAAAAAAATTTCATCATAGTATGGAAGTCCGCAACCATAGTCGTACGTTTTCCATACAATGTCAGAAAAAAAAGTTTAACCGATCCAAAAAATAAAAATGGTGCTATGTTGTATTTCGACAGGTCATTCACCCCACGTCAGATTGTCCAAAGTTACAGATCCACCCTGTATATGTTGTAGTTAAATGAAGCTTTTAATCCCCTTGTCATTTTCGCTCCTAGTTTGAACATGGCTGTATATTGGAACTAAAATGAGGTGACACAATTTTAAAACTCAAAAGTGGACTAAAAGCTTTGACGTTAATACGAGTGACTGTCTCTTAGTGAGCACAGGGTTGGCAAAGTGGGGGCCTATCAAATTTTATCATCCTTATTGACAAGGCTTTGGCGAGCGACGTCAATTCCCTCCAGCGAACACCGATAAGCGTCCCGTTGTTTTAACTTTAAATTTCGAAGCGAATGCTTTGACGTTAACGAGACTCTCAGATAACAAAATGAATCTTCCTTACATAATTTCGGTGCATTGTCTATGCTACCAGCTGTTCAAACGAGAATATCGACTTTATTTTAAATGTCCTACAAAGACCTTTTGTGTTGCAACATTTTAACTTAAAATACAATATGATAAACAAGTTTGAAGAAATCGAATACATACATGTTTTATGACAATAGTAATCATTAGCGCAGGTATAAATTTTGACTTACAATGAAATAGTAACTGTGCTGAGAATTTATAAAATATAATAAAGATCAAATAGTGAAATGTATAAAAGAATAAAAGTTTGATAGCACAACAACTACTGGTTTACGAGTTTTAAAAATTAAGAAAACAATATAATATCACATTACTTTATTTGTGCTATTTATCATAGAAGCAGTCTTTTATATTAGGAATTTAAATATAAAAATAAAGTTCCCATTCCGAAATAATCGACTACCGAGCTACTTATTTCAATATAACATTATTATGGATAACAATGTCAAGAATTGTAGTGGTTATTTCAGAATTCATTAGTTTAATTTACAATCATATTAATATCGGAGTGCAATAAAATAGAGAGGTAAAACTATAGTAGAACTTTAACAAATGTTAAACATCACGAGTAGGTACTAGGAATACTATTCAATAAAACGATAGTTCTCTAACAAACTTGAAGCATATTCCAATGAGCTTAAAGTCGAAAATGTAATGTGTCAATATACCTAATATTCCAAGGCAGGTGCAAAATGGACAGAAGGCTTTGTCGGAATTTTCGACAAGAGCCGCATTTTCAAGGCATGATCACGTTTATTACAAGCGAGAATCTGTGAATTCTCCAGCAAATACGACAAAGCGAGAACAATATCAACAACACAATAGAAAAATCCCAGACTGTTTGTATTCGGTTGCGAAAAAAGTTATAGGGAAAATCGGAATCTCGATGTGAATTTGTTTTGGTATGGGAAAAATTGTATGGCAAATATTGTTTTGTTTGTTCATTTTGTTATTCAGAATTATACTGTAATCGAACTGTTTACTATGCGTAGCCATGACTCAATAAGTTAAATAAATATACATGCATGTCTTAAGCAAAATTTCAACGATATAAAGTTTTAATAATTTGCGTTAAGTATAATCGCATCTGTCTAAGATATTTTTCGATCCTTAATTTTTTTTTATTGCGTGATAGATAAACGAGCCTACGGCCCACCTGATGGTAAGCGATGACCGTCGCTCATGAACCTCTGCAATGCCAGAGCAGTGAGGGGCTGTTATCTATCGCCTACCGATACAGGACTTTTCTTAAGCGTTGTTTAAAGAGGGACATGTCATAGCATGTTATATTATAAAATAGGAGTTATATTTGCGGAGTCCTATTGAATAGTAGATTGAAAATAAATTCAATAAAACAACCTAAACAATCGTTACGATTAAAACCGCTTCTCCACTTAAGTTTCTTAATATAAAACATGTGTAACCTTTAATCCCAGCAATAGTTTACCTTAAGCTTAGATGCAGAACAATATTATCCAGTTGAACATCCTGTTTTATCCAACTAATAAAGTAAGTTTACACCAGGCCCATATAGTAATCCCACGTGAGAAACGACCTAGTGTGGGTTCCGGCTGAAACTCATTAATTTTAAACGCGCCGCTTCTCGTATGAGGATTTGTAGAATTACTATTGTTTATGCGATTGCATGTGTATTAGTTATGTTAATTGCTGTTTTTAAAACTATTAATAGTTTCGAAATGTGTATGTTGTTAATGGTTTTCGTGTTTCGTTTAATCAAAATGTTGTTTCTTGGTAATATGTTGATCTTCAGTTGATTTATAATGAAGAAGTTATTTGGGTATGTTTCATTCTTGGAAGAGCAACACAGAGATATTATTATGTAATGGAAATATGTAAATATTATATATTTATTGCATACCTATATTCCCTTAGTACAAATATTAAGATAATATTTTATAAAAAATAAATAAAACCAAACCCTGCATAGTAATGAACCTCTGGACGTGCGAAATTACACGTCATATAAACAGTATATGAAGCTGGATAGTTTCACTATTGTTTATACTTCTGTAAATTCCATTAGAGGCTTCATTAAGACCACCTTTGAGTCCAGTGCAGAGGTAAATAATCGTTTTATAATAACCCAGACTCGTATTACACATTCTTAGGTACCAAAATGAATTGTAAGCATTGTTTGCGAATAATTACTATAAAAATAAAACAGATTTATAATTAAATATCCTAAAACTGTTTTTTAAACTGTAATTTTTAGTAATCACTCCATACAAAAGTTAGAAAGTTGAAAGCAAAGAAAGAAGATGAAAGCAAATATAAAGTATTGAGCAAACAATAACAATATCTAGTAGAAGCAAAACAATTTAACAAAGTGCAACGGAGAACAGGAATTATGAAACAAAACTTCGTGTATGCTATGACATTTCTGGTTTGCCCGCGTCGATACGTCCTTCCTCTTGGGAAATTACTTCCTTACCATCACCGAGGGTATATGTCACTGTAACCTCTGTGATAACCACAACCAGACAATGTTTGTTTGGTACAAACGCGTTAAGTGTCCATTCTTACGAGCGTTTCTTTTGCCGCGTATTAAAAAGCGCTCTTCTTTATTCAGTTATTTGAATGTCCAATGCTGATCATAATGCAACATTATTACCGCAATGGCACTTGTTAACTAAGCATCACCTTTTAAGTCTTACATTTTATTTAATCTTCTATTATTGCCATATATTTTATTGTGGTGTGGCGAGTGAGATTTCGACGCGCGTCAAAAAACCGTTCGTGAGAGCGTTGCTTAAAAGTATATTGTGGTGGGACACAACTTTATGATGCAGCGTAAATGCTGGCTTTATACTCACGTTGACTACATTTTTCCGCTTCAGCGAATATTGTTGACAAGCTTTAAAAATTTAGTGTGAAACGTGATCGTTCTTGAAATGTGTTTGGTTTACGAGCAAATTTTAATGTTGCATAGTAACGTGTTTGCTGAAAAGAATACTCTTCGTAATACTTATAAATCTGAAAATAGTTTTAAAAATTTAATATTGAAAAAAAAAAAAACGATTCACTGTTTAAAAATTGTCAGGTTTTAATCTACGAATTTATCGCCTCTCAACTATAAAATAGAATCCATATAATATAGAAGTTCCATAAAACGAATTACCCAATCAAACTGTTAGACGGGACTTAACGCATCGCCAGTCACAAAAATGGAGTCAGCAAAACGAAATTCAGTGTTTGAATGAATTTATTTCAAGCCATGCGACTCTGCGTTCCAACGTGAGGGATGGTTCGATGTAAAAAATGCATCCAGTAGCAATCCCGGTTTATCCGAACGCAAATAAATCTGTCAATTTCACTCAGCCTCCCGTTGGTTGTACACTGGCAATACGGGGTTATTCTGAAACACTCGACTCGGAGAAAAGTATTTGCTCGACACTAAAACTGGTGCGTCTCTAGTGAGCAACGTGTCATAAAATATTTAAGGTGCCCTGTGCTATAAAGTAGGGTTCAGGTTTGCAATAGTAATAGCAGAAATTGTCACTGTCGAATCTGTGAACAAAAAATTTGAAAGGAAGTAAAAATTAACTTGTTCTGTTTTATTTGCATTTAACAATTCTCTGTTGTTAAAACAGAACATATTTTAAAATCCTTAGACAATCATTTTATTTTAAACATATACTTTAGCTATCTAGTTTTTGGTACTAAATTTCCATAAACACCAATATACTCGTAACGAACTAGAAGAGGTAATAAAAAAGCGCGTACTACGTAAATAGCCACCTACAATTCCCCTGTTCTCGATGGAGATCGAATTTATCCATTCGTATCAAGTATCGCCGAAGCCAGTCTTCGAAATGAAGCGATCAATGTACTGGGTTTCGTTAGCTCGCTTCACTGCCACGTTACATTACGTTCAAATCGTATTAGAATTATGAATGGATGGATTCGCGGATTAATTGAATGGAGATTATTACGGTCAAATTAATTGAATATCGATAAAGTAGATTTAGCTAATTGGATTATAATTCGATTTGCATTAGTAGATAGATTACATAAGATTATTGTTGATTGCTATCGAATTGATAAGATGAATGAATTCTTATAATTATATATTTTATATTCAAATGTATAATTTTGTATAAAGAGACGAAGGGAGGGCTATAAGTAAGTAGTTGATTCCGAAAACTGATACAAACATATACACAATAAAACAGCCTCAACAGAAATTTCAGTTTAGTTAAGGCAAATAAATTCAACCAAGGAACAATTCAGTTCGATCCCGCTATATCAATAAAATATTTTTATCGTTTCGTATACGAAGCTATCTTAATGGTAATGGTATTGAATATAATCTAATAAGATTGCTCCTGAATTCATATGAGAATATTCGTTATGATGGTCCAAGATATCAGGATGGGATCGACCGTTTTGCTATTTCTTGTATCGAGGTTTTATAGCATGCCATATATCTCGCTCGTCCATATATATCGGGAAATCGATATTTCTATCAGATTTCATGGGCTGAATTTTGATTGGTTTCTGTACATCTATGGTGGGTCCGTATGGAATTCCAGATTTGATATCCTTGTCTTTGTTAGTTTTGTACGGATTTGCAAAAAGTTTATTTTGTTTCTAAAATATAATTTAATATTATTAATTATAATTTTGTAGTCTGAGATTTCGTGTTTTATGAGTTACTAAATGTTGAGATATTTTAACCTACATTTAGATTACAATTATCATATTCAAATATATTTATTACTCTAGAAAAAATTACAAACGAAATCAAATCCCAAAAGAGCAAACTTGCCTACCTCGAACACAAAAGTTACAAATACGTCTCGCAAAAAGTAAAATTTCGAACAATTCCATTCTCCAGGAGTTAGACGAATAATGGAAAGTTTTGGAATGGCCAAAAAGTTTACGGTTTCGGAACAGAATTTATTGGCAATAAAATGGTGACGTCGAAGCCACGGGCCCATGGTGAAAGAAAGGATCGAACGCCACGAAAACTTTATAGAGTCGCAACTAACATTTATCTTAGGGCTTTGAAGTTGCAGGAAAACATTGACTTGGAAATCGAATGGGTGGTTTGGGAAAATATATTGCTCGAATGTGTATTATTTGACTTGATTTTGAGTCTGTTATTGGCTTATTGTTGTGTCTAATAAGTTATGGATTTACTATAAACATTAATATTACTTAGTTGTGTATTAGACGTAACATAAAAAAGTAAAAAAAAGAGAAGAAAGAAATTGATTACACACAATGTGATCTATGAGATGCAACTGTAAAATATTTTTATGCATTTTCAACAGGTTCTTACCACGATATTTAATTAATTGAGTTGTCTCGATATTTCAACGTTGTTGTAAACGTCATGATCACGAGAAGACTGGATAGATAACGCGGGTACAGAAAACCGCGAGTGTCTAAATAAGTTTATGCAATTTTAAACTTTATAGTTCAAACATATTATTATTAACTTGGTCTACCCTGAAAGATTTTAATAAGATGCTGAATGTAAAATCTTCAAACTTATACCAGAGCATTGTCAATGTCCTAAGGCTTACGCTCCGCAATTATGTACAATACCATACATTATGGTTATTAAATGAGACTCTGCCCTTTTCACATACCGTGTTATTGAGGTCAACACCTCATTACGTATGCACGCAACAATCTCACGCATAATCTTGTTATATTCAATTTGGGAGGCTATCTACCGTAATTGGTCTTTCTGTATCCTACCACGAGACCCTCATCAGATCCAATTTTGAACTTGTTTACTGATCCCAAAATGTGTTCGTAATTTTATATAAGAAATCGTAAAAATGTTGAAGGTAAGGTAAAAACAATAAAACTACCATTTTAATTTTCATATTGCATTTCGATGTAAAGCATGGTTTCAGTGTTTTTTTACAGCGTGCTTTGTAACTCGGAATGAGTAGTCCAAAAAGATCGTAATAAATATATCTTGTGTTAAATCATTTCAAATATTGTAATGTGATAATAAAAGACTAGCATTTGAATTTTGAAACTATATTCTCTTCTTTTTCTAAGATCCGCACGAAATTAGTTTTCATTAACAAACTAAAGAGAAAAATAGTTGTACTTTCCAGAACATTATTTACTATTCAAACCAGAAGGAGGATGGAAAACGTGAGCTTTTAATTCTCGATGCATTAAAGGTTAAAGCTACCACCAGTTGCAATTCGGGCGGTTGTTGGCGGAACTCCAAATTATTTAAAATACATACTCGTTTGGGTGCTATTTCACGGAAAGCTGGTGGTACTGAAAAGTGATAAAACATTCTTCTTTTTAAATAATTAGAAATATTAAAATTGTACTTACTAAATTTGGGCATCATTATGATTGCGTAGTTAAAATGAATGAAAATATCTTTTCACGAATTGATGATTTATGATGACGAACGTATTTTTTTATTTCCCTGTAATTGTTCATTTCTTTATTTAACTACATTCCGATAATTTTAATCAGCAATGATTTTCCTTCCAATTTTCATCACCATCAACAGTCATAAAAGTTTTAGTGGTTTAGTTTCTACAACATCAACTCTTTTATAGACCAATAGGAATTGTAGGTTACTTTATCTCCATCATTATAGTAAACACGAGCCAGCGATATAATTACAGTGTAATTTATTACTGTTTGTATCACAAAACACGCCATTCGTTACAATTAAGATATTTTTTATTTTAACTTGCCACGCGAACAATAACATTCAAGTGAAACATTCAGTAAATCTTTCTTGTCGCTTTTGTTTGTTTTTGTATTTAACCCGAATAATTTCGGTCGGCTTTTGTTTTATGAGCGGTTTGTATGAAATTATTTGATGGTGGCTTTTGTGATTGTCAAAGTAGTATAATTAAGTAGCTTATAGGAAGGCAGTATTTTCGTATAATTAATAAATAGTATTAAATACTTTTAGTAAGGAACTCATAATTTTAGGTAATTTTGCCTCTACTTACTTTGCAGCAAGCACTAAAAGCAGACATAGTACAGACATAGACTTTTATAAAACTCCACAAAGTAACTGAAAATAAAGCTCTCTGGATTTCTTAATTAGGAACCACAAAGAAAATCGCCAATAAAAGTAAGTTATAAAATAAAACACGTGTCATAAGTTATGCAAACAGTCTCAAATCTGTACAGTTTACTGCAGCAACAATGTCTTACTAGAACAATCATAAATCAAACACTTTGTATGGTATGTCAAACGACTTTATAACCGTTAACCGAACATTCTAGGAATGATTTAGTGCTCGTATTAATGAAATATCTGAAAATATCAACTAACTGTATATCACTTTAAAAATGAAATAATAGAAAATAATCAACTCGGTTAGACCTTGTTTTCAATTCGACATTTTACACACTAAATAATTTAAACAAAAATCAATTAATATTTGAGGTAGACTAAATTACAGTTATAAACTTATTCAGACACTCGCGGTTTTCTATAATACTTTCATGCATTTTCAACGGGTTCTTTCCACGATATTTAATTAATTGAGTTGTCTCGATATTTCAACGTTGTTGCAAACGTCATGATCACGAGAAGACTGGATACTGCGGGTCGATTTAAAAGCAAACAAATCTGTCTACCCTCTTTCTCGTTCGCTTTTGGGTAGTACCCAGTCTGGGTATCTGAAATATCGAGACAACTCAATTAATTAAATATCGTGGTAAGAACCCGTTGAAAATGCATGAAAGTATTAAATTACAGTTATACAATAAAGTTTAAATGTGACCTATTTCCCATATAATTGAAACTCATCTTATAGAATAACATTATATATGTCTCCGACAATTCTGCCTTTTAAAATATGTATGTGTACAAACCCATTGTACAAACTCGGTGGCATTCCGAAACCTCACAATATGCCTTTTTATTGAGGTGCTGTTTTCCAGACCTTGTTTTTGTATGGTTCTGGTATATGTGTAATCTCTTAAATGGTATTTTCCTGGGCCACTAAACTGACGATATAGTGAAATTTGAAATAATAAGCTTATTGGCTATGTTGAATGACTGAGTGAAAAATGTTGTAGTTCTTTAGTCATTTTTAGTTTGTCCATTATTTTATGTTTCGGGTTTTCATTTCAATATATTTTTTTTAGATATTCAGCTATATTCTATGCACAGTGAATTAATTTTTTTGTAGCAATTGGTAGAAAACCACCTACTATAATATTAGACTGTTGATATAGATTTTACTAGAACGATTCATCGCTCCTGGTGTCTTTGTACTTTTACATATTACATTTTTTTAGTTTCAACAAAAAGTTATTTTTTGTTTATTTATTTTTTGGTTAATGTTTTAATTCCCGTGTTCGATGGCTCCACATGGAATGCAAACGAAGTCAGTCGGGTAAGCCGCGGTGTTTGCTGATGTCGCTCTGTGAGTGACGGAGGTCATGAATACTGCGATTAATACGCTTTTTGTTACTCATATATTTACTCATAACCGCGTGAGAGCAATTACACATCATATTTTCAATCATAAAATTATGTTTGGCATAAAGTTGTCACACAAACAAAAGCGTGGTTTTAATTGTCGACTCTTATTTTAAAACCTCATGAAAATGATGGTCGTGTAATATAACATAACTGGTTTACAATCACCATTTATCCAAATTTACTCTACTAAATCCATGGGCAGTCTGTAAGCATATAAATTTTATTGAGAAACATGATTTTAAACGTGTCATATCTAACAAACCATCATGAGGAAAACACAAAATGCTGTAAAAATGCGTTTCAGTAATTTACCTTTTATTTAATTCTGACAAGACAGCCCAAAAATATATTCCAAAACAAAACCTTCTTGTTTTGTCAACATTCTATAGCTTCCTAATAGCGATAAAATGTTCAAACTTCGAAAATCTATTGACAGTATCTCAAATTGATCCACAATCCGTAAATTCAGCTTCAGCCACTAAATAAGGAAGATTATTATTCATATTTTAGATTCACGCAGTCCGCTCACGACACGAAGTTTTTCAATAAAACTCCTCAAGAGATAGGGGCATTAGGCAGTAGGGTCACGCGTAGCGGATACCGATTTTATAACTTTATCACTGTAAAGTAGGGTTGCCAACGATGGAGAATTATGAGGCTTTTGCATTAATTTTAGTGTTCATAAATTACGGTTATCGATGAGTACAATATGTCAAAAGAATTTTTAATAGATAGGTACGTAGGTACTACATAATTTAACATTTTCTCAAAGTTCAAAAAGATATTTAAAAAGGAAGTAGGTACTCTTATTTGCAACAAAAAATGTTATAAATATAAACAACGTCTTCTTATTATTTTTTATGCTGAATATAAGTATCTATGTGCTCAATAAATTTTGAACACAAAGTTTTCATTATTTTCAGAAACGACCCACATAAACAATGGAACTAAATTTAATAAATTTAGGAGGTGCAAGTTGTTTATAGAGTCTTGTGTATATTTTAATTATTTAATGATACTTTCAACTAAATGATTTCAACCTGCATGTCGGAAAAGGATTCTAAAAATCCTTTGAAGACATGTGAAGTCCCTAATCCGCACTGGGCAAGCGTGGTGGACTATGCCTAATCTCTCTTCTGAGGAGACCTGACCCCAACAGTGGGCAGTAATGGATTAGTACAGTACTTTCAACCAAATAAAGGGCTTACATTTGATAACCTTTTTATTATAACAATTTTGTTAGTTTTTTCCCACATTAATTTTTAAATTTACAAAATAAAGAAAAAAGCTTGCTATACACATCCCTACAGGTAAAGGGTCGATATACTACGGCAAGGATCAAACGCACCGAAACTGAAAGTTTTCACATTAAAATTGACTTACTTTGTTTTATGTATTCTACTTTGACTTACAATACGCCAGTTTCATAACAAATGTGCTTTACGACTACGCTCATAAAAATAAATGCTGTAAAATAGATCACATCGAATATTTAGTGTGTAAGGTATTTGTTTTTATAATGAAGTCTAAGTTTAAAATTAATGTTGGGATTTTTTTTTACAACATGTTTTTGTATTCATATTAAGTAAACGTTACAAGAAATTTAATGGTCAGATTTTTTAATTTCGATAGAAGATTTACATAAATTGTTAATCTGTAAAATGTATCTGTGTGGCGACTAATAGCGCGCGAAATCCTTAATCGCGGTATCAACATTTGCAGTATTTGGCGCATATACATCTGAAATCTACTACATCGGGCTTCGGCCTGACCGGGCATACACTACATCGCCCAATCACAATCTGCATCAGGTACAACATGTAGTGTGAATTTCTAGATATGGTCTGGAATTTAGAAAAGTGGTAAGCAGTTCTGTGACACAAAAACATACCGAGACTCATAACTAAAATACAACAACAAACAATTACACTTCAAATTACCATTTACAATGTAAAAAATGTACAATCATCGTGCACCTACAATAATGTAACATCACTGACCGTCCATTACATCTGAGCACGCAACAAAACACTCATTATAGCAGATATTACCAGTATCATTTATCAATGGTCACTTCCTTGAAGCATTTGAGCTGTCCGCGCCTGACAGCGAGATCAGAGGCCGATCCCTCCCACTACATCAGATTTACCGTATATATTTATAAGTGCAAGATTTATTGGTAGTGGAATAGTCTGATTAGATGATAGGTAGATGATCCAGCACTTGTTAGCTTAGGGATATACCGTTTCAAAGTATTGGGTATAGACTGGACTATTGTTACAATTTTAATTACAACACTTACACTATTACTGAACGGGTTCTTACCACGACTATTTTTAATTGAGAGGTCCCGATATTTCAGCACTGTTTCAAGCGCCATGATCACGGGAAGACTGAAGAACTGCGGGTAGGTCATTTAAGAGCAGACAAATCTGTCTACCCTCTTTCTCGTTCGTTTGCCGGTACCACTGGAAATCGAACTCACATTTCGACAGCCGATACTTTCAGTGTGGTAAGTTAAAAATAATCGTGGTAAGAACCCGTTCAGTAATAGTGTAAGTGATGTAGATAACCGCGAGTGTTTAAAGAAATTTAATTACAACCTCTAACTGTCCATTCCAGGGATCAAGTCTCTTCAGTCTCTCGTTATCCACCACTCCTGCCCACTATGGATAAGGAACACATTACATAACATATTTCGAAGATTTTTAAATCCTCTCTTCAATATATAGGGTACCTTTAAATGGTTTTCGTCCACCGTTTTAGGCAGTTATGTTTTGATAAATTGCACATAAATATTTTAAATTTAAATTTCGCTAAACTAGGCGTTCGAACTAATAGACCACAACGACTACCTAAGTAATTAAAATCAACTTTAACTAGATATATGTCTACTATATTGCAGTGATGCCTATAACGTTGCAAACACAGTAACGCAGTGATAATTTCAAATTAGTCGGTAAATTACATAATATTCTTAATAGTATTTTTAACATGGTTTGTTCAATCACCAATTTCCCCACGCGACTGGATACCTGTCGTAAGAAGAGGCTTGATACTGCAATCTAGGTTTATAGTCTATTTTACCTTCATGTAAATTGTTGAGGAAACCCATTAAAGCATAAAATATAACAGGACATCAGAGTAAATAGGTACTTTCGCGATTATTTGACACTAAAATCTGTAGTATCTTTTAATAAACAATACACCTATATTATGATATTTAGTACGCGTAGGCCTAGACTAGGTATAAATCTGGTGAGATTGGCGCACCAGTCATAGTCCGGTGATGTATTGAAACACTAGACTCTGATGGCTCGGGTTTGACATTGATTTGTGATGCATATGTGGGTAGGTGAACTAAGGGAGTGTATACATTTGATCTGGGCTGACCGCTAGGCAATATTTATGCGACTGAGCGCGTTACGGATCTTAATGTCACTTTTCTCGTAAAGTTTTGTAAATAATTTTATCATCCAAGTTCTCATACTTAGAACAATAGGTATTAAGTGGGGGTGTGCCAATAATTCGAACTCACGAATTATTCGATCCGAATCGAATACGAATATTCGAATCTTCGAATTATTCGAAATTCGCCGAATATTCGAAAAATTTCGAATAATTCGAAAAGTTTCGAATATTCGTCGAATTTCGAATAGTATCGAATTCGACTACGACGACTATGACTATTTTGTAGACATCTAGCCAATTAAAGATATTATCTACTAAATACAAAACCTTGTCCTATTTCCGATGCATCGTCGTGATTTTAATATTCGATTCGATTCGATTCGAACGATATTCGCACACCCCTAGTATTAAGTAAATATCTAAAATGTAAACATAAATAATATACCAGTACTCAAACAGTTCTAGTTATGTCAAGTGAAATATGAAGGTTTAGATATTAATTAAACACTGTTTGAATTTAATCTATTTACTTAGCATCGCATTAACATAAAATCCAACATTTAACTACTATTAAACCATATTTTACCAGATAATTTAAATCTATTACAAACTTACATTACCTACACTATACTTTGGCAGTAAATTACAAAACCGGAATCACAGAAAACAGCGGTCAGTTTAAAATAATTATTGATGTTTGCAAAATACAAGTAATCAGTGTTTGTGGCTGAGAGTCTAATTCCAAGGCACTATCGTAGTTGATTCCGGCGCCACCGCCCACGGTCGTCTCGACTCGGCCCACTATTGCAAGACCTATTACCAGCTATCACTTGTACCGGTGTATCTATAACATTTACAGGGATCTGAACCTCAACCTGCTCGCGTGGGAGGAACCTTAATAGGCTTTTAATTTTACTATCTTCGCCATCAACACGTACTGAGCAGTAATGTCCAGTGCGATCCTCGAAGCTGAGGATAATCGCTTCTGAAATTATATTTATAATAGAGCCCTTAAACTTACTCCATAATATTTGCACGAGATGGCTTGTGCGTCGGCGAGACTTATCCTAAACGTTACAGTGACTATTAGACCTTTAAACTGTACTTAAACTCGGTTAACTTCGCTTCAATTACGAAGCATTTTCAAATTGACATGCTCTTTCCATGCGTACAATAAATACTTCGCTAAATATTAAAACTTATTTCAGCAATTCATGCTTTATAGGAGCCGTACAATGAATTATAGCGTCGATTAGACGTTTAACCGCTTAGTGAATCGTCTAAATATAAACAGGGGATCGTATTCTGTCTAAATAGCGTACATTAAATATCGGTTACTCTGCTAAATCACGTTGACGGGAGTGATTAATCTTCTAAGGAGAATGCTTGTCGTTAGTCAAGCAATAAAGAGATAACAAAATAAATCAAAGAGCTATAAATATGGCCGGATGGACGATCAGTCTCGCTGCGGTCCACGCTCACACTTTACGCAACTTTTATGGCACGGAACTAAGCATTGTAAAAATAAGCATGAAAACATCGCAGCTGTAAATTATCTTTATTGTTTTGGTGGAAACTAGTAAAATGTGGCCGAAGCTTTACCGTTAATGAATCTCATTTAGAAATCAACCGACGTGAATGAGCGACTGTCGATCTTTACTGCTTTAGAAAGTCGATGAATTAGCAAAATTTACATATCATTTTAGAGTTAATGCAACAGGAATGATCACAATAAACTGAAGCCAACATTTTGATAATTATAGAAGGTAAGTTCAGACTAAAATATTTCAAATCTTTTTTTAAGTGCAATTGAATATTTAGAAAACTTCTTCTTGTTGCACCTTCAGTATTTTAAAGTGTCTTAAACTTAGCGATATCAACAATCTCGAAATGTACATATTTGTGTGTACTGTGTGTAAACTAGAAAGTGTTACACTCAGATTTTTATCTTGTTATCTCCTGTAGTACATTCTCTAAGCATATCAGATGAATTGCCAGTTTTGTTAAAGCAGCGGTTATTGTAGGTCATATTTCAGTGGCTGGAATGCCGCAAAAGTGCAATATCCGAGTAGGGCTATAACTGTCAACATGGAATGAATCACAGACGTATAAATCTAGAATTCTGTCGCACCGAGTCTTGCAACCTGATTTTATTAATCGTTATTATCTATGCTGTCTATTTATTATGTAAACAATAGTTGAGGTCGCTTTAGAATAGAATTAGCAACGGATTTTAAATGTTTATTAACTAGGATGTCAAAATGTGTGACAAAACCAAACCATGGTGGTGGCACTAATAAAACAGTACGGGTGAGGTAAAAATAAATCTTCACTTCTGGTTAAATAAAGGAAAAGAAATAAACACGCTATCTGCTAATTGGTAAAATCTACCTGTCCATATTATATCCAATTTTTCTTCTTTAATATCACTGGAAAAATTCCAGACATCTATTTGAAGAAAAAGCAACATTAACCTTAATTTTACAATTTAAGAGGCATAAAATCGAAAGTCATAACAATGTTTACTTTAAAAATAGTGAGCAGGTACATGAAATTTGTTTTTCAATGATGACTTGCATCATTTCGCGCTCCTAAACAAACTCTTTCAACTATACAAACATTTGGGAAGAGTTCGAAAATTACATAAACAACGATTGCAGCACAGAATATAAAGCTTTACAGAAATGAAGTTCATGTATGTACCATAATTTTGGCAGGTACCTCATCGGTATCACTAGGTCTAGAAAGGTGATGATGGCTAAGTGATTGACTCCACACAGAAGTCGTTCGGTCACATCAAAGTCTTTATTTGCAAAAAGATTGCTATTTAACACATCATAATACCACAACAGCTTTTATTGTTTTTATAAAAGAAAACATCGTGAGTATACAGGGTGGATCTGTAACTTTGGACAATCTGACGTAGGGTGAATGACCTGTTGAAATAAAACTTTTCGTGTCTGCTTTATGCAAAGTTTCACTTTACGTTTATTTTTTCATGTTTTGTTTAAAGATTTATTTCTGTTTAATCATTAAGTGATCGAGGACAGGAAGTTGTTCTCAAACAGCCGTGACGTTGACACCGGGTTTGCGTCAACTCAGAAACGATGGCGCCAAACATTTAGCCCGAAATTAAAAACTAATGTTGTTTTAGGTCAGCGAGCGATTAAACTATGTCGCAATGAAATGGGTAAAGATGAGTAGTCGTTTCAAAATAATGTGTGTTTTGAGGCGGAAATATTTCAATTGTAATACTTCGTATACACTCTGTTGTTAGTGATGTTGGTTACTGGTGTTTTGGTTCAATGGAAGAGAATATTCTTAAATCTATAGACGTCCACTGCTGGACATAGGCCTTCCCCAAACCTCGCCACATCGACCGGTCCTTTACTGCAGACGGTAATTCCATTGACCTCCTGCGATCATGAGGTCGTCGGTCCATCTTGTGGGGGGTCTACCAACGTTACGCTTACGTTCGTGGCCGCCACTCCAGAACTTTTCGGCCCCATCGGCCATCCGTTCTTCGCACAATGTATCCTGCCCATTGCCACTGCAAAGATGCAATTTTTTGGGCTATGTCGGTTACTTTAGTCCTTCTGCGGAATTTAATTTTGTACCCATGGCTAAAATGTTAACTCTTCCGCCTAATTTCTATAGAAAAAATATGCAACGTGATTTACCTGCCCTTAAAAACATAACCTACGTTAAATTAGTAAAAGTAAATTATATTGCAATAAAATGTTTCTATTCGTTTGGCTAACTGGTAGTCAGTTATTAGGGACCATAAAATGATATTAACCTCTTGAGTCGGTAAGGCAAAAGTTACACGCGACAATTATGAGGACTATAAAAATAATTGGTACATGTCAAGGACAAAATAACCGGTTTTTTATTGTACGAAATGAATACATTCGCCCCCGAATTTAATTAAATAGTTATGAGTCAAAGTGAACCGAGCCTGCCAATTTAAAGAAATTTCGAGCTTCGAATTTTTTACGACTATAATTCTCTAATGTTTTACGTTTAAACCCTCTCAGTTCAACAATTTGTGGCTGACCTAGTAAGGTTTTAGGCTATCAAATATTTTGAGAAGTATGCATACCCAATTTGATGTGAATATTTTTTTTGTGTGAATACCGTTTGTCCTTTTTTAGATCTATAATTAAATATTTTTCTGTCAAATCTAAAACCACTTCGCGATAAAATTAAAGTCTCTCTAATTCATTCAAACTACTTCAACAACGTTGTAATACGAAGCACGTAATGTAGAGTGTCAAACGTTTCACATCGTTTTGCAAAAAAATTAAATCAAAAGTTGAGTTTAGCAAAAGAGTAGCACTTTCTTCTGTATTTTGTAGTTTTACCCTTACTAAAGAACAGAAAAGTCCATAGACTAACAGATATCAGATAGTCCTCACTATAACATCAAGTTTATAGCAGCACCCTTACGCACCGACAGTTAAAAATACAAAGGTGTTACTTATAATGATTAGTTTCCATTCTGGATACACGTCCGTCGACCACCCACTACAAAGCGGTATGCTGTTATTTTAGGTGTGCATATAATTGAGTTGTTGCGACCGTAGCGAACGTCGAACCGACCCGCGACACGCATAATGTGTTCTTTTATATGCATATTATGCATCTCATATGTTCTTTACAAAATTCCATTAGTCACACCTACGGGCTCGTTGTATTAAATTTGGTGCCGGAAGTTTTTGTGGTTTCGAAGAAATTGTGTCAGTAAAATGTGTTGCATCAAAAATAATATTTGATTATTTTTACGAAATAAGTTTAAGATATTTTTATAACTATGTTAACACTTGTCTTATTTCTAAGCTATACAGGGAGTATGAAGAGCACTCCTGAAAACGAAGGTTGGTGTTAGTACTAGTGACACCTGGGATGTTAAGATAAAAAAAAAATCGTATGAATAATCCGGTTTCCTAGCTTATCATCACAGGTATCACTGGTACTGCCACCAGTCTTCGTTTTCGGGAGTGCTCTTTATACACCCTGTATAAAGTTAATTCATTTAACTTAGCTTCTAACGTGACAACTTGAAAAAGGTCGGTCTAATTGCATGTTACTGTTAGATACATGTTACTTAAATGTTATGTTACAACAACAAAAAATATTTTCTCATTGTTTACAAGAGATCACTAATATATCACTTCAACTAAATTCCATTATTCTTCGCTACTTATAAACAAGCCAATTCATGTATCTATGGTAAAAGGATGCACTGTATCCCTTCTTAAAGTCAAAGCAATTAAATTAGAAATGATTTGAACGGACGTTAAAACTAAACTAACAATATAAAGTTGGAAGTGGATAAAGGGTATGAAACACTCGGAAGCTGGCAGTTAATTTTATCTATATTTATTCAACAATCGGTTCGGACTGATGAGATCCGGCCGGAATCAATTTAAGAGTAAGTTCCTACAGATGTTTTTATACACACAGTAGATAATTTTTTAAAACTTTTAAGTTCTGTTGCTAATCTACTGTAGGATAGTTAAATTAAATGAAATTATTTATTCTCAATGTTAATGAAATTCTCATGTTTGTTGATGTCAAAAGGCTACCACCAGTTCGGTGATAATTCGGTTCGGAAATAGCCACTGTTCTGAGAAGAACTGGCAAGAAACTCAGCGGGCATGTCTTTTTTTGTATTATTTTTCTGTTTTTTTTTTCTTTTCAACTCAATATAACAATATTTTCAACTCAATATTAAATAAAATGTACTTTTTTAAAACCCTGCCAAAACTTTTAATTCGTTTAACCAATCTATATTTTTAACTAAAACAGTTTTACGTAGGCTTACGAGAAGGAGTAAGTGGGAAGCGCATGCAAATACTACCCACCAAAGGTGGTGACTCAAATTAAAATCGGTTGTGGAACTAAAGTACCAAGAAGTAAATAAAAATTGTAGCTACAACTGTCTGTGCAAATGGATGTTCTTTATGTTGTTATTTATTAGAGTATCTCAATAAAAGTTTCAAAAATGGAAGAGGACAGAACAGTATATTCTAGATCTTCATATAAACAATTAGCAGTGTATCATAGACTCTGCTATCAGAAGACTCCTATTTTGTATGTCAATCTCTCTACATAAATACATACTAAGAAAACATTTGAAGCAACTGCAGATAATTTACAAAAAAAATGTCGTGTTACCAAACATTTCGTCACTATAATGGCTCAAGCCTTCCTTTGTAAGGCACCCCATCTGACGCTCTTTGTGAAAACATGATTAATAGTAGGGTTGTAATGATATGTGGATTTTTATTACGACAATATCCTGTGACATTCTTTTGACAGAATCAGGTCAGAATGAAAATGTCGATTTACGTGTGGTGTGTGCATTACGAATGTCTTTAAGTAGTGGGTACTTTAATTATTAAAGTAAGGATCATTGAAAATTAAACACAATAAAATTTGTGCCTCTAGCAAAAAAATAGCACCTGTGAAAAATGAGAATGTCTCGAGAGTACTGTTAATTCTGCAATAATAAAAAACTTGAGAGGTGTCATGGGACACCCGAATAGAACGAAGTTCCTTTCGATTAAAAGGTATCTTACATTTTTTTTCCTAACGTAACGCGCGATAAGGAACGTGTTTTAAAAGATTTTGATCACAGCGCCATCTAGCGATAATCATCAAAAACAAAAAAAGTGTCGTGACAAAAAAAGTGTCGTGACAACTTTTCGTAAGAATTTTTTCCGTCTAGCCCCCTTTCACAATGGGCGATAAGGAACTTCGTTCCAATATGTAGGTAATTAATTTTGGATCGAATAACTTAATCCAGAATACAAGAGAAAAGCAAATAATCTTCTATACCACAAATAAAATCTATATTTTGTTTCATTTTCAACATGTGGAAAACAACCAAAGTACAACGGGAACTAATCTGGGTTGTTAGCTAATGGATAAGCTATGCGTCAAGTATTTACATAAATTTCAATTACGTTTACATTTACTTTGAAATAAAACAGCGCTGAATTACTATGAGCACTTAGATCTGAAGTAAACATTGATGTACAAATTGTGACATGACTAAGCAGTAATCATTTTATAGTATCATTAAAACATACAATTAAGGGTGTAATTAGTTTATACAATGTTGCCCTCGTAAATAACATCTTTCAACACAGCACTAGTCCGTTTAAAAAGCACACCAACTCAACATAGTTGCTAAAGCTCTAAAGCTAAACAATAAAAGTAGTTCTATATACTTTAAAGTTATTGCTGAAATATATGAAGCGAAGTTACAGCTAAACTCAGAAGTTTATTTTTTTAAGTTGCCCTTATTTAACTTTTATAATTATGACGCAGACGAAATAGCCCCATAGTACTTACTAGTTCTCGGCATACGTTGTTCTGACCGATTACTGCGCCATCTATCGTTTCCAAAAGTCGGTACTTTATGTGTTATTCTAAATTTTGATGAACGGCTTCACAACTGCAAAATTTCATTAAATTCCATTTCGTAGTGTTTATGTTAAAAAATATCAAACTTACATTTTTTACAATTATTTTAGTTAGATATCTGATCAGACTTCCTTAAGAATATTACTATTGAATTTTATTACTTACATACTTCAAAAACAAATACTTTATTCCTTCTACTTTTTGTAAAAAAGTAGGTACTGAAACTGTATTGAACATTTAAAAAAAACTTTAACTTAAAAAGTCTATGCAAATCCTTACACTTTAAAGTATCGGAAAGTCCTAAACAGGATTAAAACAAATTACTCCTTCAAGCTCCTTTGCTTTCTTTAATCCTTTCGCTTCGTGTTCTCAACTTTTCTATTTATGTCTTTTACCGCCTTTTAGTACTTTAAAATAAAACAAGAGAAAATGTCGGAAAATTACGCTACGTTCGCTAAAGTGCAGGAAAGTGTTCTGGATAGTGGTTCGATATTTTGCAGAATCGATTTTCATAAATTTAAGTGAACTGAATCGCTGGAGGAGTCATTTTGTCTGAAATATTTTCTGTTAGAAGCATTTTGAAAGGTGATGATTATGTGTTATTTTATACAAATATGTATGCGACCAAAAGTTAAAATTTGAAAATTAGGTTCATTTAAATTTTAACACATACGCTATTATTTTCCATTCGTATATTAGTATCAATCGAGTATGTGTATTATTTAAAAACTGAAAGTGCTTTTTCACGATTTACTGTTAATAGGTATACATAACCATTTAATTTTATGAAATTTACTGTTATTAATTACTAAATACTAATGTGCCTTCCTTTGTGACGCAGGAATGACTAGTTTAATAGTACGACTTCGAATCCAGCTCATCTTTGTCCATAAATCACTTTCTACAGTTCCTGAAGTACAACATACAATTACTAACGTAGCCGATACTGTACAACAAGATAGCACTAATTTATGACATTGTAAATTATTGTAAGATTCATACAAAACGATATGACATTCAGAACTACATGAGAAAAGATACCGCCAACTTCGCAATATTATTTATTGTTCTACTATTTATGCCCGTGTATTCTTGTGAAACAGACTCAAAAATTGTATGTTTATCTGTAAAAGTAAGTTCAATGTCATTCTGTTAGCCAGAAAAGTCTCGTCATAATGAGCTTAGCTATTACAAAAGTTCAGCATTGTAACAGACGAAAATCTTTTTTTTTGGTAAGCCAGATGAATAACACTGTTTGTGTCAAGTTATTGCCCACTGTTGTCTTAAGTTTCTCACTAAGAAAGATCCGACATAGTTTACGATGTTTATCTGTATTTTTTTTTTTTATTGCTATATTTCGTTAAATGCTTTATAGTGAGCTCAATGTAGTGAGTAGGGCGTCACGTATCTTGGAAGGGGTTTAAGACAATATGAAAGCTTCCTGTTTGTATGTTGAATTATATATTTCGATGTCACAAACAAACTTCAATATTACATGTACATATGGATAAAGATAAAGTATTAATGTAGGTACATACATATGTGGCAGCGTCATTTGTTTGTCGACAGATTTCTGCGAACGATCGCAATTAATTATGAGCGATGTATCTCGTCGAGAACTGCAATGTCAACTCTTTGTTTTTCCTCCGACGTTGCAGGACAATGCCACATAATATAAACAGTACAGAAGTCAAGCTTTCATAGTTACCAAAAATTGTAATATAATATGGAAATAGTTAAAAGTGTCATTATCATTTTGTCCTTCAGACGCGGCTCTAAGTTCTTAAAAGTAGGTCGCAGATAACGGCCTTATACTATATCATGAGTCCTGCCATTATAAGGGTTCACGAGCGACAGTAACTCCTTCAGAAAAAGTGGCTCAGTAGCTTGTCTGCCTATCTAACCGACCCACAGCTGGGGTATATCGGAGTCTAACCACACTAAAACACCTAACACACTTTCAGCGTCAAAACTTTAGAGATATGTATAACTTAGGTTAGACTTCTGTAAATACTATACACTATTAGTATTCTGTGACAATGCTATTCGTGCTTTTATCTCTCTTCCAAATAAACGAGACGCGTCTAGTTTTTGTTAGGTCTGTGCCTTATTCCTCGCACTACGAAATTTTTAACGTTCCCGTTCAGAAATGTTAGCAGCGACCAGCCCAAATATTCGTGTCCAATTTCTTTGTGGACATGGCAGGAAATTTTCGGTTGTCCAGCTTTGTCTTTATTAATAGGGTTTTAAGGATAATTTACAGTTTTGCTTTGTTAGTTTTAACAACTTATACCGTCCGTCTGTCAGTAATCACTCCGATGACATTATAACTTTTTAAATGATGATAACTGAAGTGAGAGATAGGTAGGTATACTTGTGAGTAGAATGTAGAGAAGTGTATTTTTTATTCGGTACATAGAACTCAGTTTGCCAATCATCATCATCATCAGCCTATAGACGTCCACTGCTGGACATAGGCCTCCCCCAAACCTCGCCACGTCGACCGGTCCTGCGCCATCTGCATTCAGTGACCTCCCGCGATCTTGACCAGATCGTCGGTCCATCTTGTGGGGTTTTCCAACATTGCGCCTACCGGTTCGTGACCGCCACTCCAGAACTTTACGGCCCCATCGGCCCATTGCCACTTCAAAGATGCAATTCTTTGGGCTATGTCGGTAACCCAAAAAGATTTGCCAATATTACTAGACATTTAGACCAGCAAAGTCCACAAAAGTTATTGTTCCAAAAAATAGTTCACAAACCATTGACTCATTACTTTGTAGTCTTTTTATTCGAACATTATTTATAGAGATGCTCTAATGGAAAGATCAAACGCACTCGGCAGTTAATTTTAATGTCTTAGTGTAAACGGTAGTGTGCCCGTTAGATATAATTAGAGGGATCGGTGAGCTCGGCTTTGCACAGCGAACGCCGCCAGCTATATTTTGATCTCGTTGACATTTATTATATGACCGACATCGGTACTGGGAACACCGTAATTACACACCTATTTCGAAATTTTAATTACCGTCATCTTTCATATGTTTGGAAATGTATGTCCTAATTAAGTTGAAGGATTGGACTCGTTTCGGTTACGTGACGGTGTACAGATGGGGAATAAGATTATGTGTCTATTTTGATTTTAAATACCTCTAAATATGAAACCCTGCTATATCTCATTAATTCTAACTCCGACGACGTGTTTGAAAATACCATTTTTTTCTCTCAGCAAAAATAATTATAAAAATGAAGGAGTCTAAAAACAATTTTCTTTTAGAAACTTAATCTCAATCCCTAACTCCTTAATCAGCATAAATTTTAACGACCTTCAAAATTACTTTTTAATAAACAAGAATACTATATTTAAAACTCAATTTAGTAGTAATGCAGAATGGATCCTCCGAATCCGTTTTATGCTCGAGTCTTGTCAGCGCGACAAGGCACCGAAGCGAGGCGTAAGGGCGCAAGCTCTCATCAACTTTAACGAGCCATTACCGACGCTCCACAGTTACGGGGGGATTCTAATTTTCGAAACTTGGATAACGTGTAATTATTTCGGCGGGGGCGTCGATAACGTTACCAGTACACGTTTATTTATGTCTACACTTATGTCTGAACTTTGCACGGTAATAACGGTGAGTTGAATAAATCACCCGTTCAATATGTTGAGAGTGTTATATTGTTATATTTGGGAAGGAGATGCAATTTAAACGCTGTAAACGTTAGTTTTTTATCATCATCACCATCCATACATCCATTATGTGGGCCTTACAATTTTCATCATAATATTATCAATCATCTAAAATTTGGTCTCGTCTATATCCACAACTTTTCATAATATTACTAACTTTGACTCACTTATTAATAAATAGATACAATATTCAAGTCCATTTTATATTTTTTTCAATAGACAGTACAAAGTAAAGATACTCAAACACTTCAAACTCTCAAAGTTAATGCATTAAATTTCTCGCAGTCCAATGTCGTGACATTATTTAGATTTGTAATTATCATTTATTTTATGCCTATACTTAAACTGGATATAGGACCCTGATAGTTCACTTACACTTATCTAACATTCTGAATGGAGTGAGAACCGCATCGGAAATGTAGCACATAAACAATCATGACAAACTGTAATCTCACAATCCTTTACTTTATAGTTTTAAAGCTTTGCATCTTAAATAAGTGATAGTGGCAGTGCCGTAAAACACGCTACTGTTCTTGAAATAATCTCGCCTACTGCAGGTTTTATCTCCAGCTGCTTCAATATTCATAACTTTGGAAAACAAATATGTATATTTTTAGTACACCAGAACTGTGCACGTCACCTCCATGAATGCGAATGTGTACTAATGAAGGAATTTATGCTGCCAACTGCGGATCGGGTGAATTTATTATGGACACAAAAGCGTGGACAGGGCGAATCGCTTACTGAAATGAAACGTAGCAAGTCCCTCTGAAATAATTCACAGTGGATTCGACACGGACATTCTCGGGCGCACCGCCGTGGGCGAGTACACGGTTGTCTCCAAGTCCTGCCACTACCGTGGTTATTTTCAACTCACGTCACGTCGCGCCTGCCGACCGGATCGCCTCGTCGCTTTGATGTCGAATTCTCTTTTTGCAAACCGCATTTCAGTCAGGATGGCAGTCGGAATGCTTTCGGGAAAGACGCGTAACGACTAGCCGTTCGACAATTCGCGCCTCGTCACAACGTTTTCAGTATAGCCAGAACGGCACTTTAAGACGCAATTATCGTGGTCATTTAGATTTTTAGCTGTCGTCCCCTTATCTTTGAAATGAAGAGCCCGTTCGTTGAAGTTGGAAACGTCGATAAAATAAGACGAGGGCTGTCGAGAAGCTTTATTTTCAGCGAATCGAATGGTACAGATAATGGTAACGTAGTAATGTCGGGCTGGTGTGGGCGTCCGTGTCGCATACTAGATAACACTCACCCGAGACGTTATCTCTTAAAGCGGTAATTTGTTAGCGTTCTTGCTCCAACTCACTATTGATAAGACAAATAAAAAAACTCGGTGTCGCTGTGAAGAGTTCAAAGAGTTCTTTTTTTACAGACCTCAATTATGTATTGAATGACATAGGGGACGGAGCGACGGGAAAGTGTGCCGATGGCGTAACGCGTCGCACCGTCCCTCTAAACCCCGTGCTGGGTTCTGGCCTCAGCCGGGGTTCGGACGCTGAGTGTGAGCGGTTGGAGGTTTTAGTGCGGTTCAACTCCCACATACGGTGATTTCCTCCAACTAAAAAAAAAAAAAAAAAAAATTGAATGACATAAGCTATACTTATTTATGTTACATTTCCTTTATATTGCGTCGATAAGAGATGTTATTTTGGTCGTCCAAAAACTTATCTCGAATGAGTCTTAGATGTGAGTGTAAAACTGTGTTCGACATGGGTGTTTATTTCCGACATTTTATTTTAGTGTCGAGAATAGTCACACTAAAAGCACGCTGATTTTGATTGTGAGCCAGATTAAAAGGAGCAAGTGGGCGATTCTAAAAAGACAACAGAAACTAAACGAACCGAGCTAACTTCCACTGACAGCCATTTGACCGGCGTCTGCGTATGTTTTATGACGGAGGGCATAAATAGAAATAAAAGGGAAGGAAATTCTGTCACGAAGTTCGAATGTATAGCCGTCAATGTCAAATTAAAAGGTCAATGATTTATAACTGCACTCAGCGCTTAATAACGGTGGCGCAATAAAAAGTCCGAAGAATTCCTTACATTTTTAAGTCGATATCCAACACGTGCTTTGAAACGATAGTATTGAATTTAAAATAGATGATGCGTTTCTATGATAATGTTTTCTTTTGTCCTAAAATACTTTTTTATTAATACCATCTATGGTTCATGCAAATAATAGAGAAACCGGTGGTTTTTATACTTTACTAGAAATACATCAGACCGGCTCATCGAAGACACAAATAAAGCAAACTTGAAAAACATGTTAATAGTGGATAGGAACCCGGATCTTTACTAGTTTCCTTATTAGATTCCTTACTTCAAAATATATCTTTAGAAATGATTTGAAATTCTTCTTAGTTAAGTATATATGATATAATGCACTAGAAGCTTAAGGTAAAATTAATGTTTTCTTATCTTAAAAATAATAATAAAAACATATCTTTAAAATAACCGGTAAGTAAGGTGTGTGTTCGTTGCATTTGCATTTAAATACCCTTTTTCTGAGGCAATAAAATATCAATAGCCATTTTCACTGTAAAATTTACACTTAAAGATTTTATTTACCGTATTAGCAATTCATATTGATCCAATAAACTTGAATATGGATCATAAAGCCTTATTTATATACGAGTAAATAATAAGTTGAATGTCGAAATAGATACCAGATAATAGTAGTCATTACGACTTTATAATCGCAAAATGATTACACGATCTAAGCTATTTATTTAAAAGGAGAACCAATAGCTAATAGCAAGCAAATGTCTATAATTGAGTAGTACTTAACAATTAATAGTACACTCACGATGTTAGAGATTACTACAAATTATGTGTGGAAGCGTCAATTTGTTTAAATAACTGCTTTTCGATGTTCGTAATAGCTTTATCAAATATCGGTAAAGAAATATGGGCACGTTTGTTTCAAGATTTAGGTTTGACAGATCGATTATTTCCTTCAACAACGTGATAAGCCCTAAGTATAATAATTCTCGAGATGTAATATTCTTGAAGTTGAAAAAGTATCGACATAGTTTAAAGTACGTTAGTAATAATGTTAGAAGTTAATCTCAGTAGGTATGTTTTGTTGTACTTTCATGCATTTTCAACGGGTTCTTACCACGATATTTAATTAATTGAGTTGTCTCGATATTTCAACGTTGTTGCAAACGTCATGATCACGAGAAGACTGGATACCACTGGAACTCGAACTGGTACTACCCAAAAGCGAACGAGAAAGAGGGTAGACAGATTTCTTTGCTCTTAAATCGACCCGCAGTATCCAGTCTTCTCGTGGTGGTAACGGCGTAGTTAGTA
Organism: Trilocha varians; assembly: GCA_030269945.2. Lineage (NCBI taxonomy): Eukaryota > Metazoa > Arthropoda > Insecta > Lepidoptera > Bombycidae > Trilocha > Trilocha varians. The sequence goes on from AP028259.1 coordinate 7,116,385, forward strand.
GTAGGTACTTCGACATTTTAGCCTGTGTGGTTGAGTACTGACCCTTAATAATACTAAATAAATAAATTAATAAATAATAACAATAAATGTGATCCTTTATATACCCTACTAAATCACTGTGATGTCCCCTTTACTGTCAATATAAAATTCCTACTAACTCTACCAACTAAAAATGTTGTATCTACGCTTTCATACTTTATTAACGTCAATAACATTAAACTATAACTTTCAATCTGCAATATTTTCTCAATACTACTGCAATATTTTTTCAAATAATATGTTGATACCTGTACAACCTGACATTGGCAAGCCGTACTTAGTAAAAGATGCGAAGTCCAAAAAAAGAAGAACAAGAAAAAAAAATACTAAAGAGGTATTTTGGCAATGATAATTATAATAGATTTCTGTGAAAGGAAAATATCAAACAAACTTATTTTTTTGTTTTATAATTTCTTCAGAACATTTTACCCTTAAATTGTTGCTCCCAAAACAGTTAGGGAACCATACTGTTAGAAACGTAGTTTAAGTTAAACTTTCCGCTTGATTATACTTAACCTTTGTTACCTTCGTGGTCTCTACGTAACAATTTACTTTGATGGTAATGCTACTATCCAGTTACGTACAACCCTAACGTGTAAGACTGTGTTTTGAGTATATAAGCGATAGCGATTTTGAATGTAATCCGATTTTTATTTTTCTATCGTTTGATAAGTATTTCAAATAACTATCTCGTTGGTAATTGAGCAAATGCCCTATGACTAGATGGCTTGTAATTTATTTATTGGAACGAAATTCCTTATCGCGCGCTGTGAAAGGGGGCTAGACGGAAAAAAATCTTACGAAAAGTTGTCACGACACTTTTTTTGTTTTAAATGATTATCGCTAGATGGCGCTGATCAAAATATTTTAAAACACGTCCCTTATCGTGCGTTACGTTAGGCAAAAATATATAAGATATCTTTTAATCGAAAGGAACTTCGTTCTATTCGGGTGTCCCATGACACTTCTCAAGTTTTTTTTTATTGTTTATTTGGAAAACCAACAGTACAATATTAGACATCATTCGAATGTTATACTAAAATATATTAATCATCATCATCATCATCATCATCATCAGCCTATAGACGTCCACTGCTGGACATAGGCCTCCCCCAAGTGGCGGCCAAGAACCGGTAAGCGCAACGTTGGTAGACCCCCCACGAGAAATATATTAATATGTAAGTACAATTATTATTTGTTAAATACCTACACAAGTGAAAGAAAGAAAGAAAAAAGCAAGTGAATCAATTAATCAAGCCTTGTTGTCTGCTCTTATGAAAGATCTAATGACTTCATCTTAACATGTAACTTGCAAATTGTGAATATGTATAATAATTGTATGCTAACTACGATATTTTAAATATGATGCTCATTACCGCGTAGGCCTGAAAAAGTAAAGTTTGTAAGTCCAATTCTATTTAAGGTATAAAATGAAAATCAGATATCAATTCGCTTTCCTATCCAACATATTACAAACTTAAACATAGGAATCCCCTGAAAGACAAGGGGACGAGAAGCCAGTTACCGTGAATTTTGTAATTAAACGCCTCGTCTAATTGTGACCTTCGACCGGCACTCGCTTCACACTCCGTTACACACCGAGCCGATTACATGTGCCTTATTTACCTGTGTATGTAAATAAGCTAGTATATAGGAAGCCACAGACTCAATACATCCTTTATGACTTACATAATAAGGATATTTATGTTTTCAGACTACGGATATGATTATGTATCATCATCTTTGTCCACTTGACAAATCTCAAAGAAAAAACAAAAGAAAAGCAATAAATAGTACCAAATAAAAAAAAAAGTTTTTGTAAACTCGTTTTCATCGTAAGTGTTTGCACTGCAGTGTCTCCTGACATTGCAAGAGTCAATGAATAAGGGTAACCACTTACCAAAAAGTTAGTCGCAAGCTCACCTGCCTATGAGGTAATAAAAACTACCTTTAGCAAATTAACAGAATCCTATTGCTTCTCCACAAAATAGTCAATTTTTAAAATAAAACCAACTTTACATTTATAACCTTTTACACTAAGTAAAATGAGACCACACACACCCATTATTTCACATTACATTTCTGCAACACTATGCAAATGAGCAATACATCTAACAAAACATATTAGTTAACAAGGCGACATGAAATATCACAACAGTTGCCCGGCAATTAAATGGCAGATTATACGGGAAGATAAAAACATATAAATAGGCGTAGCTAAAGCATAATATAAAGACATAGAACACTTAGTATCAGAAGTAAAATTAAATACAAATCATGACGAACAATGGCGTGTTTAAGGTTAAATAGGGTTTTGCATAGGGTTCTAAAATTCAAAATGGATGACATTTAGTATAGAACAACGAACTAGGTAAACTTACACTGTAGCTGAACATCTTAAAGCCAAAGTTGTGAGCAGAAACCAATGGCTCAACAACTGTACTGTACTGTACTGTACTGTACTGTAACAACCCATTACTGCCCACTGTTGCGCTCAGGTCTCCTCCGAAGAGGGATTAGGCATAGTCCACCACGCTTGCCTAATGCGGATTGGGGACTTCACATATCTTCAAAGGATTTTTAGAACCCTTTTCCGATATGCAGGTTTCCTCGCGATGTTTTCCTTCACCGTTTTTAGTCAGTGGTGTTGTGAAAAATTGCACATAAATCTTTCAACAACAAACTCAAAAAACTAATTAAAATATAAAATCTATTTAATAAGTCTAGTAGCCGAACACTGAAGCGAGTAGTACTTACTATTAAAATGCGTAAGTTACGTTCATCAGATTTAGTTGTATCTGATGAACGTAAAATGCGATTAACCTCTGTAATTAAGTTTTCTGTGATTAAGGCGTCCATGGCGGAGTTTATGTAAATGACTTCCGCCAGGATTTCACCGAGATTTATGTCTTTAAGTCAAGAACAATTAAATTTAGTCTACGATTCCGTTCTGAATAAATTAACTTAGTTAAGTCCATTTTCTTCGTGAGAACGGAGACTGTAACGTAATTGGCTGTCAAAAGTTTTTCCTAGATAAGTAGATTAAAGTTAGAACAGAAATTAAAACTATAATTTTACTAAGCAACTGGATTTACTAATGAATTTACTTTAATTGATGTTATGGTGGTAGTAGAAAAAACACAACGTACAAAGGCATTCAAGGTTTCAGTGGCCAAGAATCTATACAACCCCATTGCAATCAGCTTACCCTTCGATATACGATCAAGTAAATTAATAAGAAAATATATCACCTGGGTCTAATTCTAGGCAGCTATTTTATTTATTTATTTATTTAAGGAACACTTAACAACACACTATATAGGTTAAACCCAGGCTCTCAAATTAGTAGTAAAACTACTGTGCTATGAAAGCCAGTGCTCTCCCTTTAAGTAGGTTACAATATACACTTTATTACACTTTATAATTTAGACCTTACTAAAGCTATTAATAAGTCAATAAAAACTAAAGGAATTTAAGAATGTCTCACATCAGTTTTCTTCTCAAGGAAATTGGCGCATCTCCAATTTTGCATAATAATAATACGAGGTTTAAAATCTATGTAAAAAATATGATACTAAAGTGCTTTCTCATTTCATCTTCCCTAAAATCTTCTCCGCATTCCTTTCCTAAGATTCAATTTATAAAGCTCAACCATTTTATCACGGGTTCGATACGTTATATTTTCCAAGGGCATATAAACTCTAGACTTGGTCCCTAGGGTGAGGGAGCCATACCTGTCTGTTTTTATTGTACTCTATGTATTAAGTTTTCATGTTAGGCTAATGGATTAGTGCAGTCAGTAATCTTTGAAAGAGCTTGGGGAATTCTGTCTCTATTACTATTTTTATTTTTAATGGAAAAATTATGTTATAATCTTATCTCAAATGTTGGTACATTTTATTGCTCATATCTGAAGCAAACTAATTGTAAGTGATATTTTGGTTTCAAATATAATGAAAACAGTATTTGATACAATTATCTTCTTAAAACCGGAAACCTTTAAAACATTTATTCAGTCATATTTGCATCAGTTTACTATCTATTTATGAACCGTTGAGAAGGGAAGTTTTATCAAATATCACTTTTTGTTTCTTTATCAATTATTCCATAAGTAGGTATATGTATAATAGGTATAAAAAACAGCAAATATACCTGCCGATTCAAACTATGAATATCGGTAAGGCTCACCATACTGATATAGTTGCTATCATTGCATTTATTCAAATCAGATAGTATAGCACTGGTATTCGCGACCACTGCTCATTCGAGATCATCACATCTTGATAAACGTGTACACCGTGGAAATGAACCAATAATTAACATAAATTATACTCGCAAATTAATTTCAGGCCTGGAAATTTGCATTCGTGATGTAAATGGAAGTAATTCGTTAAAGCATTGCAATAAATAACCATGAAATTTTAGATGTACGTATTGTGTATGTAAAAGTTGGGTAATATTTTGCAAGTAAAAATTGCGAGGAGACCTTAACGTAATAATGCAATAGTCTTGCATTTTTTCTAAATTTGATTGCATGAGATGTAGAAACACCAACAACAACAAACATGCCATGGCATTCTTTTATTTGTAACTTTCATATAATTTTTTAATTGCACTGACGAGAAGCTTACAGAATTCCACTCCAATAGGATAGTAAAGTCAGTTTCACTCATTTACTTTTTTTTCACAATTGTGTATACACAGTCATGCATCGTACAAATGTACTACATATACTGCAAAATAAATTTTAAAACTATTTTTTTGAATTTTTGAGTTCCATGAGCGCCGGTAGTTACGTTAGTCTATCTATGTAAACTTTAAAAAAAATAGGTATTGGAGATCTTCTGTCGAGTTTAATATTACTTTTAGCAACGCTGTCGGGTTCACTCATTTGATATCAGTACGTACTCCATCTAAAAATAAATATTTCTGCAGTTGAAATGTGTGTTGAGTAAATCGAATGTACACTAAAATACACTTCTTATACTTAAGTTATTTAATTATTAAATAGTGTAACAAGAAAAATGCATTAAATAATAACATAGGCTTGTCTCTGTGACAGCAAAATTTAATGCCCCATATTAAATTTTATTACAATCCTTTGGTTTCCCGGAATGTTATCGAGACATAATTTTACCAAGACCACAAGACACGTTATGACAATGTGTGATTTTCGTCTACAATTCAATGAAACATAAAAATTACGAGCGGTTTATTGTGTTCGAACGGACGCAAAGCTATAAAACAACACTGAAATACGTGTCACTCTCGTAAATGTGTCTGCATTTGATGCCTATCTGAATATTACTAGATTTACTGCTATATCATTCGGCAGATTCAAAGAACTCTTAAAACGAGTCATAAAATGATATATTACTTTGAACATGACTACAACACCTTTGAGTTTTTTATTTAAATCTTGACTGTATAAAATTACATGTGAGATGTTCAGTGAGATGATTCGATATTATCGATTAGAACTCGAGTATTTCATATAACAGAGGTAGCTTTTATGTCATAAAATATTACGTTATCGATTTTAGATTATTAATATTGCTTTGATATAACATTCGCACTTCTGTTTTTTTTTATAAATAGAGTCATAATGTGAGCTTACGATTCAGTTAACTGTTAATGTAGACCATGTAGTGTTAACTTATCGTCATTAAAATGTAAAATGGAAATATGTAAACTGTAGAAACATTAAATGAATTAACAAATTAAAAATCATCGAACTTTTATTTTATATTTTTCGTTTGGCACACTGCTGAAGTGGAATATAACACCACCAGCAACAGATAGCCAATAATTTATTATATTAAAAAAAATAGTCAGATTAAGATACAACGGCAACTTGTTTTTAGTTCTGAATCTTATTACAACCATTATTCCATTTACATTTAAATACGCACCTCTTATAGTACACAATACGCTCTAAATACCAAACTTAGAGATCCATTACGTTTGACCTCGATTAATTGTCACCCACCCAATTTGCATAACAAGAGTCTAACGCGACGACATCAACAGGAACATGACTATGCATTTCGGATACATATAATGGCTAGAAAAGTTTATTCCGTCGAGATGTTAATTCTATTTTTAATTCTCCTATTTAGGTCCTTCTTGTTTACGAGCATTTAAAATTTATTCAAGATATAAAATATGATGACTGCTCTTACCCGAATTTGTTAAGTTTTATATAGTTGAAGCGTGATGTTTCTCACCATATTTTGAAGTGGATCCATAACATTAGGATTCGTCACAGATATTAGTTAGTGAGTTTATTGCCCCTCATCACGGTTCAGATGGTAATTTTAATTCCACACTCGTTATATTTGAAACAGTGATCACGGTTTCGAAGTAAAGTTTTTATGAGTGCAGTAAACGTAAGTGAAATTTTGAACTTAGTTGATTTGATGCGACTATTTTTATAGCATGAACTTTGCACTCACTAAAATATATAATGTGCATATAAAACTTACCACCATTTTTCATTGGTTTTATGTTGAAGCAACTTGTGAAATAGAATAGTAGAGGTTATAAGTCAAAAGATAGTTATGTGAAAAAGTATTTTTGTGAGGTACGAAAAAAATACAAAGGTAAAATATAAACGTAGTAGGTAAATGATACTAAAATTTCCATGAATAATAGAATTAAAATCCATCATTAAAATTCTTAAAAGTATGTTATATCCGAAATTAATATACCTACTTCGACCGGCTGGTAAATTGTAGAATAAAATGGAACACAAAAATAACGTTACCTACTTTTTCTTTGATTCATTAGAAATCGAAGAAAAATTGTGTTTAATACAAAAAACCTTTAAATAACTTCAAAGTATCAAACAGTCAATAGCTATTGTAATCTCCCAATACCTTTTCCAACAATTAGAAATGTGACCCAACTTGGGTTTACCAAAAATGGTAGCTAACGTAATTTGAATCGAATGGCCCTTTGTTACTAAAACATGCTGATAAAGGAAATCCATCCAGAAAAGGTGTCCGATACGGTACCGACAGAGAAATAAATTGGGTCCCACGATTTATTGCCAAATGCTTTTAACCCGCTGAGAGAAAAGGCATATGAATTAGGATTTCGGGTTGCGTACTTTCTATGTTGACGTAAACCTTTTTGAAAGATTAAATCAATTTAATCCTAAATGGTATTGATTTTATACTGATTTTCCTGTTAAATTCTTAACTGTTAATAACAAAAAATCTACTATACCTTATAATACCTATTTTGTAGTTTTATAATTGAACTTTGAAATGAATTCACGGTTCGTTTCAGGAACACTTTTTTGCCACGCACCATCCGGCTATGGAATGAGCTCCCCTCCTCGGTATTCCCTGAGCGCTATGAATTGTCCTTTTTCAAACGAGGCTTGAGGAGGGTCCTTAAAGTTAGGTCGTAGGTAGCGACCCCTCAGTGTCCCCTGACATTGCAGAGGTTCATGAGCGACGGTAACCACTTCCTATCAGGTGGGCCGTTCGCTCGTCTGCCTACATGGCAATAAAAAAAAAGGCCTTGACTCGACAAATAATCGTTTATAATATTTCTTATGAAAACAGTTAAAACATTTACTATATCAAATAAAGGTTACCAATTAACTGATCAATCTTCTATTCAACAAAAAAGCAATGTTTTAGAGTCACTACGTTAAATAAATCACGTAAACAAGGCTTATTGGCTTACAACCGCTTTTCAAGTTTACGACCCCGCAAAGACTTGTAAGCCACAGGTAACGAGGTACTTCATTACTAAGTAGTTTATTATTTATGTCAGCATTTAACTCGGTTTATTGGTCATACAACAGCAAAAACAATGAAACACGAAAAATAAATAAACACGTTGGAATCTGAAGTTGAGTTCTATGGAAAGGCGGCTTCAGTTTTAAGTGGGCAGTAAAATGACAACAAAACAAAAGAATATCTTTTTTGTATTGGCTTGATCTGATAAGAAATAAAAGACGGTGATAAAATTTTTATAAAGTCGCTTTATTTCGTTTTTTATATCGGATATAAACACAATTGGTTCTGAAAATATTGTGGTTAGGTATAAGGAAGTGTTTACAGTGATTTTAAAACATGTGATAATACAGTATGTTGGGAGATCGATTATAATTAAATTAAATTTATTTCCGATGCACAATTTTTAAATACATAAATATCACAGTCGAAGATTATATCTACAACTAACAAACCTAATTCTAAAAGTACAATATGGCAGTGAGATGCAGAGCACTTTATACTAATAGTCCAGTCTAAACAACCTTCAGCTATCGCTTAGCTAAAACAAAGAACGGGAAAATACTATTTATAGGAAAATCTTAAATACAGACTTTAAAACTAGCCCTATACAGTGTGACTAGAATATAGATTAGGAATAAAATTACAATATCAAAAAACACTGTCTCTAAAGATTACTAACATTAATAACATCTAATATGTTTCCGATTACTCCAGTAACACGCTACAATGATTTTCTACTACAATTTCCTACTCTGTCTAACTAGTTACTTATTTTAAAGATTCAAAAAAGATAAGTATAGATTATTGCTTTTCGTTTTTTCTTGTTTTTCATTCCTAAGTTTTTTCCGTTCCATAGTTGTGTTTGTTCTCTGGACTCTGTGAAAAAATGAAGCTATTAGTATTCAATGTATCTTCATTGTGAGCTGCGATTGGACGGGTTCAAAATTTACCTCGTACGGCGGCGGCGGCAGTATATCACATAGATTTATTTGACAGCCCTGGTCCGACCTCGCTGTGTTCGAATGTCGACTCGTCTGGATGGGAATTTTGAAACTGTTCTCCCGTCCTAACCAGTGCCACTGAGGATAATCGTAATCTAAATCAGTCGCCGGACACACTTTGCTTTTGTCCTGTCTGCTTCTAGATCCGGACCTGTTTGTGTGGCAAGACCCGCAATCATCTTCCATAACATTAATTTCATTATGTACATTGTCATGTCTTGGTTCTCTGTAGTCTTTTGTTGATCTGCTCGAAGTGCTGTGACAGCAAGTCGAGCATTCACCATTTGAATACTGAATGCTTCCGTTGCATGATCTTACAATACTGTTATTGTGAGACCTCCTTTCCGGGCATCCTCTCAAGTCTCCAATATCGTTGTTATCCTGAATGAAAATTGATATTTGTTATATGACGCTATGCAAATCCGAGGAATCTTATCTAATATCAACAATGGAATTCTTGTTAACGTAACCGTACCTTGAAGTTGAGTTCTGTGTAAATGGCGCTCGAGGCGTACGGTTCCGGTGGTCCGCGCCTGATGCGATCGACACTTGAGGCGTCTAATCCTTGAATTGAGTTCTGTGGGAGACTGTACTCTGGCTCGACATTCAGAATACTAGTTGTTTGTCCTCCTATTAAGATAAGTACAATATTGTAGGTTCAGCGACTCGAAATATAATAGGTTTAAAAATTGATGTAAACACGGAAAAGAACATAAAGAGTGTATAAAAGCTTTAGAACTATTTGAGGAAGAATGTTTCATAGTGAAGTAATTGAAACTACAAATGTACACTTTTAGGCATGTACTACAATCACAAATCGCCATTATCCAAACACTAATACGAACTACGAAAATCATGTTACCGATACCGATAAGCTGTATCGCAATTGAGTTCACAAGTACCGTGGGAATCGTGGCGCGGACATAAAACAGATTATTCCTGCAGATAAACACATTGATATTTCACTCACCATGTAAAAGACTCTGATGACAGTTCACGTCCATGTTTGCGTCGTTATTTGGTCCGAATACGGGCCTGTCGCGAAGCCAGACCGTCTCTTTATTTAGGAGACATTGTTGTGCCGTGACAATTGATTGACCTACAATTGGGATCAAATGTATCAATTACATCGGCATAACTGAGATGTTTTTATCTGTTTGTATACAATAGGCACATTTACATATAGATATCGTATTAGATACGCGGTCCGATTTGACAGATTGATGCGTATGTTATGCATCTCGATCTGTCGTCATATTTTAAGATATACTGACAGATCGCGTGGGTGCAAAATGAAATTGTCAGATTGGAATGTGATCATTACTGATCTAAATCTTAATTGTAATATCGGAAATGTTTTTCAGATCATCTTTTAGGTACCAAAGTTCCACCACTTTTTGTTTTTTGCTGACATTTAAATCTCGATGTATAAATGCGCCCAATATATTCGTTTCAAATAACATACCAGCGGATTTCTTTCTTTGTATGCTGTTCCGACGTTTTATGTAGTAAATGCTGACTGCTCCAATTACAATCACTGAGAAAAGGGTGAGACCCAACGCTAAGAGCCAAGTTTCTTGTAATATGTGCGGTATATTTGTGTCTTTAGGTGGTTCAGTCCTAAAAAAGGAATTTTAAGTTGATAAAAGGATTTTTTTGTTACAAGATTACCTATACGCGAAATGTAAAATTGGAATTGTAATGAGATTTAATTTAACTTGACAATCACGTGTTATTTTATCTTTATCATATGTAATAAGGCCATTTTACATTCGCGTGGGTGAGCCTTATCTTGATCTAACATTAGTATTCAAACAGCTTCCGTAATACAACTGCTTGGCCAATTTTTACTTGATTTATTAATGCTATAATTTCAAACTAGGATGGAGCAATCTTTCATATTTTAAATGAGATTTGAAAGAGTACTTTAACAAAAAATATTAATAAAATGTTTTTTTTAAAGAGATCTTCAAAACAAATTCTTCTTTTGACATCGACAATCCTACAGATTACTTTTAAATCACTGTAACTTACTGCACATAATGCCTTTGCGACTGAGTAGGGAGCATGTGTATTAGCGCCGGTGCACTAAAGGGTCCGTGGCCTCGTCTTGTCACGGCTGCGGCTCGAGCGGTGTACCGTCCTCCAGCCCTTAAGGAACTGGCTGCAGCAGCACGGGTGCGAGCGTTTAGGGACATCTGACCTACCACACGACCACCCGTGCTTCCACTTACACGGATTTCTATCTGTTGTTAGAGAAGAAGTTGACTTTAAGAGGCTATTTAGTCTTGTCTTATGTCTACTAAAATATACTATCCAATCACTATTATCAAACATTAAAGATTACTACGTTATGATATCATGTAGTAACCCGCCACAAAATGATAATACTAATGATAAGACCTAGCCGAAACATGAAATAAAACAATCCAATTCTCAAAGGTGACATTCCCGCAATTAAAGTTTCGAACAAATATTGAAACACAAAGCCACTAATTACTCCACAGGTACAAAAGTTTACCAACAGAATAGCAATTAGATACCAAAGTACTTTAAACTCACCAAATATCCTGTTAGTTCTCCGTTCCACGTATTCACAGGTGGTGGCTCCCACCGTATCCAGGCAGACGTTGCATTTATCACCCCCGCTGTTACGGTCTGGGGTGGCGCCGATGGTACTAAAATAATTAACAGACAACATTACCGTTTGATAATTGAAGATATATTGATATGGTCGTCAGATTATAAAATTAGTTATTTCATAAAATTTTCATCACAATCTTAATCCAGTTATTAAATAAAATAAAGTTGCGAAAAAATATTAGTTGAATTTGGATAGCTTCAGTTAGTATTTGAAAATTCAAGGAAACTATTTAATTTTAGTGAAAAACTTACTGCCTTCATCTGTATATCCTGATATCATGTTAGAAGGTTTCCCAAGAAGCGTCTTATAAAACGGCATAAGGAATATATCGTATTGAGTATAAGGAGTCAGCCCTGAGAGAATATAACTTGATGATCCACTATTGTCAACATTCGTTAAAGATCCATTTGAACATTGACTCAAGTCTGATTGAGCAATTAAGTCTTCCATCGTAATGTTTCGCCAATTCAATGTTGTTCCGTTGTACCAGATCTTAACACCCTCTAAGTATTCATTGTAGTCTGTTAGCACCTATAAAATTCAGTTCAGTTAGCATTTAAACACTGAGTTCTAGAGACTTTTTGATGTCAAGAAAATACTTACATCCCAAACCACTTTGACACTAGTTGATGATAACATTTCAATTCGTTTCATAACCAATACATTTTGTTGGAGATACTTCCTAGCTTGGAGAAGTTCGTAATCTGTCATATGCGCTCTACGATCTAAATCATCATCAAAACCACGATTGGAATGGTCCCTTAATTCGCTGTTTCCTTTCCGAAGAACAGTGAGATACGCTTCTTGCATGATACTTCCAGCTGCGTTAACAGCCGTACAAATTACTCTGCCACTTTGCTCCGCCTGCGCGCTTTCCAAATATAGTAAACTCGTATTACTTCTAGTACATTCTGGAAAAAGCATCGAATCTTGTCTCCCTTCTAATATCCAAAATGTGGTGGGCGTGGGTAACCCTTTGGCTTCACATGGAATGGACACAACATCGCCCTCCCATGCGGTCAGGTTGGACGGTATCTGTGTGAAGTGCGGTAACGCTAAAACAGATGGCCGCATTAAAATAGAACACAGTGATGTTAGAAATATTGGTGCAATAAAATAGTTCCAAATAGGGAGTGGACTTACAATAAACTGTGAGCGTGGCGCTGGTGATACTGGTTCCCGCGTGGCTATCTGCCCGACATGAATAAATACCGCCGTCTGTCGCAGATACGTGTTCTAACCTTAGTAGACCACGAATTATTGTTGCATGAGACGGCAACGTTCCGTCTTCCTTGACCCAAGTTATTTTTACATTTGAATCGTAACTCTACAAGCGTTAAGTTAATGTAAATAAATCAGTACATTAAAAAAACTATTGAGTTTAACTAAATTTTGTTTACCTGACAGTTAAATTCGACGGTTTGACCTACTAGAGCGGTAATATTACTGGGCTTAACAACAAAATGTGGCCGTCTTAAAACTATTAATGCAGCTGCTCGTGATTGTCTTTCACCAGCTATGTTCGACGCCACGCATCGAAATAAGCCACTATCTGTTGGTAATGTTTCTAAAATTTTCAGATTTCCCGTATCTGTTATTGTGACTCTGAAAGTAACAATAATGTTTAATAAAGTATTACATGAGTTAATTTAAGAATTATTGAATATCTTGTCTTCAAAAATACCTTCCGTTAACTTCAACGTCGTAAGGTTGTCCATCTTTAAGCCATTGCACTGAAGGATCTGGGACTCCTCTTGGAGGAGAACATTCCAACAACGCTGGTTCTCCAGCGGCTACTTGGACATCTCTAGGTTCAGTACGAAATTCATCTCGTAGAACTAAAATGCATCATTAGATTTACTTAACTTTTCATATAATTATTTGATTTCAATTATTGCTTGACCGTTAGTTATCTAAACTTCTATTAAGAAAATTGAAATTGCAATACGGGAACATTAATCTTAAACGAATACAAAATTTACGAAACAATAGAACAGATTCATGATTCCATTTACAAATATTATTGCCTGTGTTTTGTTGCCGGGACATGACAAATTTCCATCATTAATTCACAACAACATTTTGCTACCCAGAAAACAAAGGCTTCACCCAAAATTAAGCAGTTCTTCCGCAATCAGATTTATCAGAGCGTAAATCGAAATGGTAATTGCGAAATGCTCTTAGCTTTCTAAGACCAGGCTATGGCCGAATAATAGCAACTCTTAGAAGCAACATTAGGGGGCGCGGTTTTTCTGCGAACGTATTCAGTTATACATTTTTCTTAGAACTTAATGATCCTTACTGCACTTGGAGGTGGAAATATGCTCATCGTTATTATTTTATTATTAGAGTAATCCGATTACATATGGAAGTAAAATCTTTGCAATATGCATTAAATAATACGTTACCGAATTGCAATTACAATTTTACCAATCTCCTAGTGAATTCCTTTAACCTAAAACTCTCTCTTGAACTAGCTAACTAGAATTTAATTTTAATATGCGTGTCAACATTCGAGACTATTCTAGTACATATAACATAGACTAGTATTAAACTTAGTTTCTAAAGTTCCGATTACCAACATAGTTCTAGTAAACATGACTTACCGGCCACATTAAGTGAAGCATTCTGGCTGACAGCTTCGCCCGCAATGTTGCGTGCAACACACGAATAAATGCCTTCATCACTATCTTTCTTCCCTCGGTTGACCCTAAAAAACAAATCTAAGAGTTTCACAACCTGACAGATAGATAAATTACTGTTTGGATTCAGTGTTTCTATCGAAACGAAGGCAATATTTTATTTTTGTTTACAAATATTTGGGTGAATAGTGAGATATGAGATAATAACAAAATAAATCTTTTGGAGTGATAGCAAAGAAATAGTGGGAAAGGCTGCAATGTTATGGTGTAATTTGACTTTTCTTCTATTTTTGGTATTGAAGTTGTATTTCTATGCCGTATCATGAATTAAATCAATTTATGCATCCAGTTCTATAACTTCGTCAGTGTGAATTTAAATATGATTTATAAACTCATCAAATACCTCAAAAACAACAATCCGTCTTCCAATAACACTCTATGTCCATCTTCAGCTTGAGGTAAGGGTAGTCCATCCTTGAACCATTGCACATATGGTTTGGGCCTGCCTTCGACAACACATCTCAATGTTGCCGGTTCACTACGCCCGGACACAGTATTCGACGGATGTTCTTTGATGCGAGGCGCCCTGTTTTGTGCTGTATGGAAATATATTTAAGGGTAAAAATGGTGACATACTAATAGTACCTAAAGTAAAAAAATAATGACACGCTATATCAGGTAACTTCTCTACAATAATAACTAAATTAACAATTCGTCCATGATAAACACACTTCATCACTACAAAATTAATATAAAAAATGATAAAACTATTTAGAGTAAAAAATCCGCTATCTGTTAGCTGTGCTTCCAGTTTTCTTATTCAATTTATATTTAAGTTCCGTGAAACACAATTTAGTAGATTACATTAACTATAAATTTGATTTACACCAAAAACAAGTATCAAAATTTTTAAATTACGGTCAATCCAATCAATGTTTCAACACTACCACTTATTCTGCGATAAAAACAGCTTGTGCTCAGAACATCTACTAAATTCATAACCCACAAACGACTAATTTACATTAAAAACATACCACGGAACTTCGGACGTTCCAAACTTGTACCCTTTGATGTTCCGAACGGAGCTTAGAATCGGTGCCACATCAATCAATATAACTCTTTTCATGGAGAACACGAAAATAATTGACCCGTTGTAAATATTTCAACAGAATGTTTATCGTTGTGTTGTTATGTAAGATTTATTGTACATAATTGTATCGATGGCTGACATTATATCGGAAAAGGTTTGGAATACAACCAATTTTTATGTTATATCGTTTTGTTGATTCATGTATTCTTCTTTTGTTCTGTTACTTTTTTAATTCGTTTTGATTTAACAGTGAATGTTATTTTGGTTTCCTATTACTTAAATACTTGAAAACATTAATACCGAGAAACCACAATTACTAATTTGTAAAAACATACTACTGTATGCTATTGATTGTACACGAAGTTGGCCTAGTTATGAAACAAGTAGACATTTTATTTAAAATGAGGTTGTTGGAAGCGATCAATGCCCCTGACTTTGTTTACGTATTTATACAGTAATAATCCGTTGGAGACCGAAGCTGTAGGACCGGTATAGCGAACCTTAGGCCTATATGGAAAACCATGGGGTGATTACGAACAGAACGGATCTTTTTGCAAGATGAAAAGATTAAAATAACGTCTGTAGCATCGCAATCATTAGGTAATTAATTTTATAGGAGCATATAGACAAAAACTCATCTATTTTTAATTTAAGTGAAAAAAATCAAAACATAGCTAAGATTTAGGAGATAGTGATAGAAAAATAATGGTGTTTATCTAGATAGGGAAACCTATAGTACAAAATGGAAGACAGGACTATAAAGATCTCTAATGATAAAATAATTATTTCTAAAATCAATGACATTGTGCTTTAAAAAAACGAAATGTTGAAAAGATGATGAATGTTTTACTCAAAAACTTTCCCTTATAAGTTCTGTTAAAATCTTGTCATTCGAGGTGATATTTGCACAGCTGTATCCACGAAAGTTTTGCTACTTTTGTGAGTTATGTAAGTGTGACAACAAAATAAAATCTCAGCAAAAAGATTTCAGCAAATATTCTTTTAAATAGAACCGGCCAGACAGTTTTAAGCTTCGATTGAATTAGGACAATACGGTATGGAAACTCAAATATAATCTGATTTTGAAGTTAATAATAAAAAATAAATGTAATATGAGACTACGTAGAATTGCGTTATGAATTTGGTAAATTTAAAAGTTCATTTTCAAATTCAATGTATACTAGAGTATGTTTAAAGAAATGTTCTAAACAACGAAATGATATATCTACTTTACTTTTTAAAATTATAATTAAACTTAAATATTTAATCATGTTGGGTGTTAACTTTTGAATGTAATTTTAAAAAGCCTTCAATATTATTTATTAATCAATGTATTTTTTAAATGTTTTTGGGTATTAATGATGAGAAAATGCGTGTTAAAATTTTATTACATATGTATGATTGATATGTATTTACTGTATTGATTGATTGATTTGGTTATGAAATGAAATTAATGTTATATTTAGAATTGTAAATTAGTAAGTTAGTACCTAAAGAGTTTACATGCTTGATGTGGTCCTCTGTAATTGAAGGTGCGTATCTAATATGTAATGTATTTTTAATTTGTTTTGTGTATGTGTTACCTTTGTTGAGGATCTAAATAAAATAAATAAATAATAATATCACTAAGAATAAATCTTAATTAAATCAAACTAACAAAACCAATCTGATATCTACTCAATCAAAAACAATCGTGTTTATCCCGGGGCTATTTTCAACACGTTTCTACTCACTAGTTACTGCCAGTAGTATGAATGCTACCATATTATTTTTGTAATTATTGATCGAGACTAGTAATCATCACTTTAGCCTACGAAAAGAAGTTTTTTTTGTACTGTGTGTTTTGTAAATGTGTTATTTTATGTGTTAATTAATTCTAGATTAACACATTAAATAGCAGTAGTTTTTGAGATATCTATACTAACATAAAATGCTGAAGAGTTTCTTTGTTTGTTTGAACATGTTAATCTCAGAAACCAAGATGGAGTTGCGTGGATCAGCTAATTCTTGATAAATTATAGTTGAAATTTTTGGCGATACAATATCCTTATTTTTACACCACGTGTAATATAAATTCGACTACATTCCACAGCAATAAACACTTATTTCCGACCAAGTATCTTAAATACACGTGAACGAATGCCTCTGCTCCTTTGATAAACAAATCAAGCCGGACACCCACTCAATGCTCACAAAAGATGCCTACACGCTCCGTCTTAACTATTCGTGTATCAATAAAAACTATAATAAAAAGAAACTTATGGATCGCTCAATAACCTCTGCCCGTCTGTTACGCCGCATTTAGATGCACGTATTGATACTGTGACACTCTTTGTATCGTTATAATTATTGTTAGGTAATGGAGCAGTAAGTAGAGTGGTTTACACTTGGAAGTATATGTCTAAGATTTGATTGCATTTGACAATAGACTGTCTATTTTCATCTCTGGTAAAGAACATTTCAGCTAAACCAAACGCTGGTTTACTGAACAAGTGGCTTTTGAGCCGTTGCTCATATTGTGCTAAAAATATTTTCATTGATGACTTCTAAAGTTTGCAATCCCAAAAGCCGAATAATTGATTTCTACTTCACAACTTAACAGACATTTATTATCATTTGCAAAATATCTAGATCGATCCTGTCGATTTGGTCCAGTAACTTAAAACAGAACTTCTTAGAAGTAATTTTGAGCTCGAAGAAAGTGAAACCTAATTTATACAAATGTCACTTATCATTAAGCTTTTCTTGTGAATGATCTGAAGAGTGACATGTTGGAGAGACTCGTCGACCAATTGACTTGAATTCTTGTCCGAGCCTGGAATTTGTCACTGAATAATTTGAATATTGTTTTATTCTAAGTGTCTTGTGGGTTCTCGAAATCTGTTTGTTAATGTTCTAGTTACAATGACCTTCTCACATAGAATTCATCAGCACTTATTGTGTATTAACGTGTGATATTAATATAATTTTGTCCTTCTTTTTGCTGACCGCGACGTCGTTTTCGTGAACTCTATAAATCGTTTTTTTTCTTTTTCTCTTTTCTCGCAATAAGCCTATGTTCTTTCTCAGGTTCTAAAGATTGTTTGTGCCAAATTTCATCAAAATCGGTTGAGAGGTTAAGGTGGGAAAGCTCAACAGACAGACAGACACAGTGACTTTCGCATTTTTAGTTTTAGTAGGGATAAAATATAGTACAGTGTTTAAATAAATGTAGCCCATAATTGGTAAACAGTTTTATCTGTATTTTAAGCAAGTTATATTGATATTATCTTAAATAATAAACGAAGTAATGCAGAAAACTTAAACAAAAAATATTCATAACTGTTTTCCTCTCTCTGGCCACTGAACTTACAATAATAATTGTATTATTTTTATTTTATCTAAGCGGTCAAGCGCGGCAGTTGTCCTTTATTAATACATGTCACTGTCGCTGATAATACATCGTAAATAACTATCTTGACGTGTCTGTCTTTTTGTTCCGTTCGGTGCGGTGTGGGTGCATAAGATAATAGTGGATGTTGTTCAACAAAACGGGTGCAAGAAAAAATGTTAATTAGGTGTTTCCTTAAGACAAGAATGGTAGTGTATCCTTAATTTTGTTGTTGTGTTTAATGATATCGCAATGTTAAGTTTTCACAGTTCAATTTTAATGTTAGTTCATGATCGTTTGTTTAAAAATCGAATATTATCTCTGGATTTTATCTAAGAAAATATCCTAATTTGTTTTAAGTTATAAGATTAAAGAGAAGAGGTTGTGCTCTTTAAATGTTTTTATGTGTTGCACATCTAGAAATTCAACAAACATATTTTAAAATGATCTTTAAGAAATATGATTACCATACTCTAGCATCATAAAATTTTATAATTCACATTATGACTGCTATTTTTTTACGGTAACTTAGAAGAAAGCTACCATACGTAGTACCTAACTAGAAAGTATGACAAGTATTAGAAAATATCACTATCACCAATATTATTATAATCATAAGCAAAGTTTCTAGTCTTGCATTGTATTATAGTACATAATGTCTTAGCGTTCCTACGACCACCTTCCGAATACATCAGATCAGCGCCATTTTGTCATAATATTGCATTGTCATGCGATTTACACCTGCGTGCAAAATATTAGCTCAATAGGAAACCGGGAACTTTGTCAAAATTAGCTTGCAAACTTCCACCCGAACTTACATAGTTACCAGTGCAAGGTAATATAAAGCTTCTAATGAGTGTACGTGATCAACTCAAATACTTTATCGCGTTATTAGTAAAAGTAGTATTTGTACAAGACGACTATCTTAATACTACAATTTACACTAGTAGTAATAGTAAATACCTACTAGTAATTATGTAAATATGCATGTGCTAGATTAGTTGACTAATTAATTATATTATCGTATGCGTACGATACAGATAATTTGTAAATGTTTGATCTGGGTACGTAGATTAATATGTATCTATTTTAATAATATTTTCTAAGCTAAGACATTTGTAATTATTCAATAACGGGTTCATAAATGACTAGATAGGTTTTTTTTTTTTCAGTTGGAGGAATTCTCCGGGGTATGTGGGAGTTGACCGCATTAAAACTCCAACCACTCACACTCAGCTGAGGCCGAACCTCGGCTGAGGCCAGAATCCAGCACGGGGTTTTGAGGGACGGCGCGACGCGTTACGCGCTCGGCACTCATTCCCGTCGCGCCGTCCCCACTAGGTGGGTATATTTCGGTGATAGTTTTCATTTTCAAACTATCATATTTTGAAAAAAATATTTTGAGTAATATTAGTATGGAATTTTATTACACGCACTTAAATCTATGTTTCTATTTATTATATTGTGATGTAAAATAAGACCTCTTTTCTTATTATTTATGCCTAATTCTGCGGTTTAAAGCTTAATTAAACGGTTCTAACGACTCACCATTGACTATTTCTTCATATTTAGCAATCATTCATTTGAACTCGTCAATGCTGAGAATGATTTTAAAAAGAACGGTACACGCAAAAATCTACCTTAAAATAAATTACAGTTTTAAATAGGACAACTATAATATTAACCAAAAAAAAAAGGTCTAACATGAACAAAAACTACCTATTTAATTTCTAAATTAATAATCACCTTAGTACTACTTAGTAGTTATTCTTAAGTAAGAAAATCAAAATACAAACTACAATCTAATCGCAAAATCATCTATAGTTAAAATAAGACTAACACAAAATCAAACTACCAAAAAGCTCATACCAGAATAAGAAATTAAAAACCTCAACCATAATCAAGAAAATAAAACAACTGCCAATCAGTACCCGAGAGTAACCAATTTAACGCTACCGGTTAACGTTAATTAACTTCATTAAAATGGAAAAAAAAGAAAAAAAAGCCATTGTTTCGATGAAAAAATAGGGATGGCCGCTTCATTTCGTTAATTGGTAACGCACTAGACCAATTACTCGATACAGTAACGATCAGATAAAGGTAGATACAACAATGATTATAATTTTAATGGGTCTACATAATTACTTATTAATTATGGTAATTCATTTTCGTAGTCGAAATAATTGTTACGGGGTAAGGTCAAATTGTGACTAACATGTTTTATGTATTTAATTTTGTAGAAAAAAATGTTATAAAATGTAAACTATATCTAAATATGAAAAATAAGGATGTGTTACGGAAGCGCATTATCTTCTTAATAATTAATATTTACGTCTAAAGAAACTAAATTTAAATGGAATAACTAAAATTTTCACGAAATTAAAAAACGTAATTTAAAGCACTTCAAACATTGAAGAGCAACGCATTCAAAACTATTCTAAACTAGCTTTACTATTATTTAAACTATTACGACATCCAAAAACAAATAATTACCATTAGTCCCATTTAGTCCGATAAGAAGTAAATGCACAAGCACAAGAAACACGAATTGGTTCCTTCCATTTACCGTGTTATCGCACTCATTAACACCAGCATCCACCATACTGCACTATATTAAAACCTTATTTCACATCGATAATTTACACCATTTCACTCTCATATCTGTTCCACAACTATTCTATGTTCATGAAAAAATGTATTCAAGAATCAGTTTGAAATTCAAAAGTTCGGTAAACATCGCGCTCGAGCTCACGAACGTCGGTCACACAACCATCCAGCGTCGGGCCTTGCGTCGTACTATTGCTCCCTCCCTCATCTGTGTTTACTCTTTCCTAAATGGGGGGATAGAGGCGCTTCACGAACTAAGCCCATGTATCTATTATGGAATAATAAGTCATTATGACCCAATTCAGTCGTGTCGTTGTCGCTTACATCAACTTGTTTTGGAGACGAGTTTGTGAAATCATTTGAGAAATGACATGGAGCTACTAGGAGGCGTTTAGCGTTTCCTTTAAAGACCTAGTTTAATTAGTTATTTAATATTTATTTAATCAGATTTTAATTTACAACTGTGTATTTGCAACTACAAGAAATGAATTTGGTAGAGTAAGACTTTTAATATAAGGTTACGATTGAAGTGATATATTTTTTTCTTTTTTGTTTATTATATTGTTACAATGTCTTTGAGTCTACGTAAGCGCGTATGCTTACTGAGATTAATAAAGGTTTCGCGCGTGTAATAACTTCAATTAGGTTCTTTAAGTATTTTTTTTTTTTAGTTGGAGGAAATCCCCGTATGTGGGAGTTGAACAGCACTAAAACCTCCAACCGCTCACACTCAGCGCCCGAACCCCGGCTGAGGCCAGAACCCAGCACGGGGTTATGAGGAACGGCGCGACGCGTTACGCCCAAGGTACTCTTTCCCGTCGCGCCGCCCCCTAGGTTCTTTAAGTAAGGAATAATAAAGATAATACTAAGTTGTTTATTTTGTTATATTTATTTATGTGTGCTTCTGCTGCTAAAAAAAATTGTGAAAGTTAAACCAGTGGCTTTATTTAATTTTGTATTTTTATAGTTTATGTGGACTTATTCGGAAGTTTTTTTTTACTTTGAAGGTGAATTCGTATAAAATTTTATTATAATCTTATTTCACTAAACATACATGTGATACAATGGTATTATTCAGTTCGATAAAACAACTTTTTACTTTATATTTTTTTACTATGTACTGAGCCAATATAAAAATGAAATCTTAATTATTAACAACAAAATCTTTAAACAACCGTCAACAACAACATATTAAACATCTGTAAAACTATTTCTAAGGAACCCAATGATTTCGAGAAGTTCCCTTTGTTTGAACCGAACCTCTACCCCTACTATTAAAGTTTTGAAAAGCTTCAAAAAATGAAAGGAAACAAAATACGGCTTATTTCATTCGACGCATTTGTCGAGTTAGCGCATGCGCACCGGGCGGGCGCCGACAAAGGATCTCTGTCATAGAGTATTAAATAATAATAAAGGGAGCTTGATTTAATGCAATAAATAATATATTGTCACTGGAAAGGTAAAAAGATTAAAACGCTGTATAAGCCAAGATTAGTAATAAACATTTGTATTTTAAATCACCGTAAATTTACATAAAATAGAGGTATAGTTGAAACACAATATATAAATTATTTTCACAGGTATACAACAAAATGTACTTATTTTTATGAGTTTTCTTTTCTTTTTTTGTTATCTTTTGCTTGCTGTCGTAAAATCGTATGCTTTAGTCTTTTTACATTTCTTATGACGATATTAGAATTAAGAATACTTGTAATAGAATTATATGTGTCTATGGACGATCATTGACGACGAACCTTATAATAATAAGCCTTCCAATAATTTACCACATTTCATAAAATTTCTAAAAACAGCTACTTAACACTGTCCCTTCTACTACAAACTACATATTCTTTGTAACTGCGCAGGCTCAAACAAAAAACGTTCTAATTTGAAACTGGTCTCCCCTCCGTCGCACGCGCATGCGCATCCCTTCGCCCATTATTATGCTGAAGAGGTCATTCACAGTTCGCACAATACCGCACACTAGTTTAAAATTTATAAATAAAAGATTAGGTAACCCTGGTATTAAATTTCAAATTTAAAAAACGTTTTTGGGAATAAACTTTTTTACTGTGAAATCGCATTAAACACCTGGTGTTAGCATAAAGTCAAAACAGACAACGTGATCTTGAGAATCTTAAATTTCATTTGAACAAGTTAAATAAGTCCATTATTCTTATTGTTATAACATAACTCAAAAATTAAATATTTTGAAGACTAACTTTCATCAAGAAACAAAATATTGTTACATTTTAAAATTTATGTATATTCGTCCTGATATTAATTTTAATGGAGTTTTTTTTTTTTTTTTATTGCCACGTAGGCAGACGAGCTAACGGCCCACCTGATCGTAAGCGGTTACAGTTGTCTCGATATTTCAGCGTTGTTGCAAGTAAACGTCATGATCACGAGAAGGCTGGATACTGCGGGTCGATTTAAGAGCAAACAAATCTGTCTACCCTCTTTCTCGTTCGCTTTTGGGTAGTACCACTGGAACTCGAACTCACATCACGACACACCACACTCACTGTATCTACAAGACTCTCTGAGCATGAACCCTTAGTGTCTGTTGTGTAAGAACCCGTTGAAAATGCATGAAAGTATTATAGAAAACCGCGAGTGTCTGAATAAGTTTATATTCGTCCTGATTTCACTTCTTTCGTTTAATGACAATAGGATATGAGATGAAGCAAGTAAGTAAGCTAAACTATAAAAACCTTTTACAATTCTTTACGAATATCTTTTTTGCTGACTAAGTTCATCTGATCTTAAATACAACCTGATGAAGCTTTTAAAAAGGCTTACAAAATGGCGGTTCCCATAATAGTATACCGAAAGTAATTAACTTTAAATATCTACATTAAACTTCAGTTACACCGTATAATGCCTCTTTTAATACTTTTACGTCAAGGAGCAAAAAAGGTAGGACTTTATAATGAGTTTTGAAGTAATAAAACTTGTCTTCTATGATTTGTATGACATGATAATTGCGAAGTGTATGTAATTTAAAGACCGACGTAAAAATACAACCTGTATGACCATGTTATGATCCAGATAAATTATAAATGAAGTTTTTTACGTATAAAGATTTTTTGTGTGATAAATAAGTATACAACTATTGTATAATATACAATAGTTTTATAAATTGGATTTGACTTTAGAAAATTTTAAAAAAATACTTTCATAATTTATTCTGTAGTAACACAATAATATGAAGAATACTGTGATTTCATTCTTCTTTAGTGCTTAGGACTTATTTCAAATCAACATATTGTAATGTCACGTTTCCACATTGGCTCGCCAATTTCAAATTTCCATATTGTTCAGCCCTCACCGTTATTTGTTGGACACATATTGGACCTAGGCGAGCCAATGTGGAAACGCGACATAAGACTGTTACAAAACTAAAACGAATGATCCGTATTTCACTCAAATTGTCATTAATTTTAAACTTAAATGGAAATTGGAAGATTATAAAATTGACACTAATTAGTACAGATTATTCTCAATTCTTTAATTATCTAGTTAATCTAAACTGATGAATTCTAAATTTAACTACTGACAGACTTATAAATATCAGTTCTATATTAATTTACGATTCGGAATCAAATTAAAGCTGTCTGTTCCATTATGATTTGGTGTTTTTACGAGCTGTATATAACTAACGACAGTAAAGCCATCTCTCAATTAAAACAAGAACTAATTGGACCGGTTGCCGGATTTGCATTTTGTCGACAACTGAAGAACTCGGAATGCGGATTTAATGAGTTATGGAAATATAGGAAACTGTGTTGTTAAAAACGAATATTATGCAGATGCTTGTTGTTGTTTCTTTGGCTGATTTAACGTTTTTTGGGATAAAAAGTGGTTAAATGCAATATTGATGTGTAGGTACTTGCTGTTATGATAACATTTATCTGTAAGTACCTATAGACTTTATTTACTAAATAATTTTATTTATATTACTTTCACAATATCATATTGCATAACATTTTTAGTGCAAGTTATATTTTACATACAAAACGTTCATTCTTTCTTCTATCAACTTTTATTTCTATCATATGTTTTGTCTAAATTTAAAACTCTGCACCAAATCAAAATAAATAACGATGTCTTCTCCCCATCAAAACTAAACGTCATTTCCCACACATAACACGGTCACACAAAATAAACAATGCAACATTGAACTAAATTCGGCAAATTTGTAATCCGTGAAGAAAAACAGAAGCCATAGAGTGTCGCCTACCCGCTACGTGATACGTGCACATACTAGCAATACACGAGAATATTCACTAAAACATGAACCCTCTGGCTCTATGAGAATTTACTTAAACAATCACAAAATATATGGAAGCTCGCGGCTCAAGAGATCACTGTAAAATGGTCACAATATTTTTATTGTCCTCTCGGAGGAGTCCATAAAACGAACTTACTTGGAATAAATAAGAATGTGTTACAAAACAAAATCGTTCTTTTCTAATTCAACACGACTTTTATACATTGTGTTTGCATTTTGGATACACAATACATTTATACCTTAACTGTTAACATCAACACTGTAAATTTTAACAGAAGGCTTTTAGTGCTAGAATTAGTTAGGTACTATGAAAACTTGCAGTTTTTGTTAGAAAATAAACAAAACAAAATGTTAAATAAACTTCACATATGTGACATAGGAGTACTGTATGTAACTAAGTAAGGATTTTCTCATGTTAGATAAGACTTAATGCGAACGTGGAGGCTTTCAACTTTGTCTCAAGCTGTCTGTCGTTTTATCTGTGAATTTCAGTTGTCTAAGCCGGCTTTGTATCCTATTGAAGGTATATAACTTCCTTGAAGCTCAAAGACGTAACAGTCTTAGCGGAATACAGTATAATACTAAGAGTTGTAGAGTATGTATAGTTTTCTATCTAAGTTTATTGTTGTATGAAGTAACGAAGAAATGACAGTAAAAACGAAGTAACTTGTTCTAGTGCATAGCTCAGATTATAGAGTAGAATAGGAACTCTTAATTTAAAAATTCATACAACCAGAAATACCTATAGGTAAACAGACAAAATATATACTAGAAAAAAATATTAGCAGTTATCACTTACATGTTTGTACATTTATAAAAAGTACATGTTTGTACATTTTTACATCAACATGAGGAAAAACAGCTACAAATCAATCTATTTGCTATTTGCCCTAGTTTCAAACTTCTAAGGAGCTTGTTGGGATTTCTCTCCAAACATTATGCCATTATGAAACTACTTGTTAACTTTCTTGTTGCAAGAGTTTGTCATTCTACTAAAATACATAACATAATAGTAAGATTTTTTTTATTACCATGTAGGTGAATGAGCTAACAAGCCGCAACGTTTTTTGTATTCTGTTCAGTTTATATCAACTTATCTTCTACTGACATAACAAGAACTTCTTCCAGAAAGCCCTATTAAAGAGTGTTCTCTCTTGCATTTTATAAAAGAATAGGGTTATGTGCAAATATTAAGTGTCTCAAATACGTTAACAAAAGCGCACCCAATTGCTACATAAAGTTTCTCAAACGTCACCCATTGATTGATGAGCAGACAACTGCCGTGTTTTGCATTCAGCTATTTACGGGCATTTCCTCCGCTTAACCCGACTGCCAGCCGTGATTAATGGGTAACATTGGGTGTCTATTACCGAACGAGGTTACTTTTAAACACTTTATTACGATCAGTGTTTCTTAGGGATTTTTAATATGTATTTGCGGTAAATATGAACTTATTTTTCAGTAATCTGAATCAGCTGAACAGTTATTTATCTGACAGGACAGTTTTTCTAATTACTTATTTTATAGTTAGTAGATAACGTTAGAAAGATCGCTAAACTCATTGTGGAGATTGAGGCACTTTTTTTTTTATTGCGTGATAGATAAACGAGCCTACGGCCCACCTGATGGTAGGCGGTCACCGTCGCTCATGAACCTCTGCAATGCCAGGGCAATGAGGGGCTGTTATCTATCGCCTACCGATACAGGACTTTTCTTAAGTCTCGTTTAAAGAGGGACATGTCATAGCGCTCCGGGAACACCGCGGATGGGAGTCCATTCCAAATCGGGATGGTACGGGGCAAAAATGATCTTCTGAAGCGAACCGTGGAAGATCGCAGCGGTTCCAAGTGAAGGTGGTGAACCTTGCCCCTGCGGCGTGTGGTACGATGGTAAAAGGGAGATGAAGGGATCATCTCACTAAATGATCATTATCACCGCAAACGAATTTTTTTAGTATAGATATTTCTAAATAATTCTCGCAATAAGTTCACGTTTAATAAATAATTAAATTACACTATTAAATGTTCACTGTATAACAGCAATTTATCAGCATCGAATGAGGCAGGCGCCTGCGCCTACGCTTGCCCTCCTTAGAACCGCCTGAACAAGACGTCGGTACCTTTTGATTTGCAACCTGCTAATAGTATAGGGTTTCTTTTCACGCGATAGTAAAAAGTTGAAGGAATTGTTTCAGGTTAGAATTAAGTTTTTTAACTTTTGAAAACAATCGTAGTTTTAAGTCTAATTTGATTTTTAGGAATTTAATCTATGATTACTAAATTAATAGAATGTTAAAATGGTGTATTTTTTGGCTTTTAAGAGCCGTTACGTGGTTGTCCTACCCAACAATCTAGAAGGGATTAAGTCTCACAAGATTTCACAAGACAAGTAACAATAATTTTACGAACTAAGCTCTGTCCGATTTATAGCTTTCATAACAAACGAAAACAAGTTTTAGATCCGATTGTTATACGTTATTGCGAAAAGATAATTCAGTTTTGAATCCTCGAATTCTCTTTCAGTTTTCCTACTTCAGACATAAAATAGTCTGGAAACGTTACCCCTGCTTTACGACGCCCGAGTGCTAGACCCGTACTAAAACTTGTTCACGAGTTGCTTAAACCTTCATTTTAATTTCCTTGCAGACGCCAAAGCCGGGTTTCCTCGAAAAAAATTAAGTACTTTACACGTGCGCGAAATAAACTGTGACGATTTACGACCGACTTGCATATTGTGGATGTTCTTGTTTAAATTGTTATACTATTTTGAAAGCGATTTTAAACGCATGCTTTTGTAGTTTTTGTTGAGAGATGATTTGTTATGATTCTTTCTCAATAAATTATTCATTATTTCATTAGTTTTAAGTAAAAAAGCTTATGTAACAATGGATAGATTGTGAAAAATAACCAACTATCATCTTAATATTACATATGATGAAAACTGATGATTTTACCATAATATTCATTTGAGTTAGCATCGTTATAAAATATACCTTTTCTCGGTGTGACTAACTACCTACTTCAGAAATTTTATCATGATACGATTGTGTAAGACATAAGAAAATTGATCCTACTAGGTAACTAATACTTAAAAACCTTACCATAATAAGATTAATTACAAAAACGCCAAAAAATAACAATAATTTTTGCCTTGAACCAAACCCAGCAAGGAATATTTAGACTTTTTTTGCCTTTTAAGTTCGTTTCGCCAAGTTTATTATACATGAGCATACGAATGCTCTATTATTCCTTTGTTTGCCGTATCTAGGAAACAATGGCGTTCCCCACACGACAAAGAACGAGTTAAGTAGCTATTTATTAGCACTAAATAAGGATTTGTATGTGCTAGACTGGTTTTAATTTTATGTACTAGAAAGTAACGGGCCGGATTCTTTAGATATTTTGTTCTAAATAGAAAAAAACGAGAATAGAAATTTTTGGATTAAAGAAAAACGGAATATTAGTTATAAAGCTACTGTAGTCACGGATCTCAATAAATATATACCAGCTGAGTTTCTTGCTAGTAATTATCAGATAGGTCGGATTCGCACCTATTTGTAAATGCATGATGCTCCTCATTATCCTTTGACAAAGGAAAAGCTGTAAAGGATTCTGTGGAAATAAAGTCTCTTCTTTATTCAAAAAAAAACTTGAGAGGTGTCATGGGACACCCGAATAGAACGAAGTTCCTTTCGATTAAAAGATATCTTATATTTTTTTTCCAAACGTAACGCGCGATAAGGAACGTTTTAAAATATTTTGATCACAGTGCCATCTAACGATAATCATCAAAAACAAAAATAAGGAACGTGTTTTAAAATATTTTGATCACAGCGCCATCTAGCGATAATCATCTAAAACAAAAATAGGGTCGTGACAACTTTAAAAGTGTCGTGACAACTTTTCGTACGATTTTTTTCCGTCTAGCCCTCTTTCGACGCGCGATAAGGAACTTCGTTCCAATAATTATAAAATTATTATGTTGATTAGATCATTGTTTTCAAAAGAATAATTTAAAAACTCTAGTCATCGATGACGAACTAAGTGAACTTACAACCTACAGAATTTATTTTCTGGCATTTGATTATTCCTACAAGGACAAGAAAACTCAATCCGAGAAATCTTCGCTTAAATGTACTCTGTTATAACAAATCCATTCGTAGCATCGCTTGGTACGTCACAATAACAAACAAAACAAGATATGACTGGCGGGGATTACTCGGATCTCGAGAATTAATATCAGCTTTACAAGGCACCGTGAAGGACCCTTACTATGAATGCTGAACCTCTGAGTTTAATCAAGAACTATTAAATCAAGTCGTGTGTCAGAAATAACAGATTTCACGGATAGTTACTACGGACTTTTAAAGAACAAATTGATTTTTAAATACACTATTTATTGAAACGAAGTTCTTTATCGCGCGTTATCGAAAGGGGGCTAGACGGAAATTCTTATGAAAAAGTTGTCACGACACTTTTTTTGTTTTAGATGATTATCGCTAGATGGCACTGTGATTAAAATCTTTTAAAACAATTCCTTATTTTGTTTAATATGATTAATGCTAGATGGCGCTGTGATCAAAATATTTTATTTAAGTTATAATAATTAGTTAGTTTAAAACGATAGACGTTTAAAAAAATTTTTTTTTTACAATTCCCTCACTAATTAATCGAAAGGAACTTCGTTCCATCCGGGTGTCCCTTGACACCTCTCAAGTTTTTTTATTACAGTGACCATGTGGAATCAGTGACGTTTGTTACAGGAGTATATAATTTGGCAAAATTAATTCTTGGTTCTTCAGTTTAATCAGTTCAAAACTTCAATAAAAATATTATATATACTTTACAATGAAACTTTCAACATTGAGACCAAGTACAATAACTGTTCAAGACGACTAAAAGTACATTAGTAATCTTATACAGTGTAGAATGAAAAACGGTTTTTTGCAAGGAAAAGTTTCCCCGTCGGCAATATCCAGACTAAGCCGGATTTGCAACTCACTCCTGCTTCTTCCTGGTTCTCTGTTTAATTAAAAGTCTTTTATGGGCAGCCGAGGGATTTTAAATGAATTTTAAAAGCATTTAAGACGTGAGACGTTTTTGTTGTTGCGAGTACAATATAGAAATAAACTTTATATAGTCTGTAGAAATAAATTGTAGTGCAGTGAATTGTATGGTACATATATTCAAACAAGTAATATACAAAGCTGTAATAAATAGATGAAATATAATGAAGTTTAGTTTCATTAATGTTTTTCTTAATTAATTGAACTCTGAAACCTAGTTCAATTCTTAAGTGAAGTTATTTATTAGTGAACCTATCAAAAATATAATTCAGCATTGCAACAACGTGAAGCTTTATCATCGACTATCAAATTCTTTTATCCAGTAAAATACCAAAAACAAAAGATTAGACTGGATGTTACGCATACATTATATTTATCTTTAAACCACAAATATTCAGAATCTAAAAAAGGTCGTAGATAAGAGACCATTGATCGACTCCCATTAACGACAAATTTATTCGAAACGAATAAAAAGAACTCGAAAAACAATTTTTTATCGAAAACCCAATTTATTCCGGACAATACGATATCCGAATGACGTATTCAATAGCCTTTTGTTATTTCAATAGAATTGATTCGGCGATTGAGGATTCTTATCTCATAGAAGCGGTAATAACGGGGACGCGAGGAGTTAACACAATAAGATGAAATGGAAGGCATGTATGACAAGAGAGGTACCCTGATAGTGGAAAAGCTACAAAATTTTACTTGTTAGTAAAACACGTTACTTTTTCATCATAATGATGATGATGAAAACACGTTACTTGTTAGTGTAACATGGCAAATCTTTGATAAGTGGAAAAATTATTCAAAAGGCGCAATAATAAACATTTTGGTGTATCTGTATCATGTATCCAAAAAAACAGGTATTTTTTGACTGGTAACATTTGACCCATTTACACGTGCAGATCGATCCGTGACGGACCAATCGCACACGTAGGGTCGGATCGCGGACCGATCCGTGAGACGAATTCGACAGTGTTATCCGTAGTGCCTTTTTAACGCAAAATGAGCACGCGGATCAATCTGTGCTTAAAAGCATCACAGAAATCGCATCGCATCATAGAAATATTGTCTAAACACATTATTATTTTCTACGGATCGATCCGCAATCAAATCCGTCAGATCCGTCCGCGGGTAATCCGGATTAATAATTACTAATTTCAACAGTACTTACACTCAAATTTATAAAATTTATTAGGTAAAATGGCATCAAATTTCAATTTTTCAATGGTCATCTCGGATAAATCCGTCATGCTTATTTCGGAGGACGGATCCGTCGAACGGGTCCCTCGGATCTACCAGTGCGTGTAAATGGGCCAAATATCTTGATCCACAATTACAATTCGACCTCACGAAACAAACTCAACGCTATTGCAAGAAGATCGAAATGTTAACATAAATCAAATGTCAGCTATTTAAGAAGGCTAACTAACATCTTTGTATACTTACCGTTTTAGTTTGTTAAAAAGAATAGCAAATAACCATTTAGAATTATATTTGTGAAACACTCTGAGAGTAATTGTATTACGCTTTCAATCTAATCTCAATCTTACTTTCTACTCTAACTTCTATTAAATTCAGTTTCATATTTCCTATCTATTCACTACTTTTATTCTAATCCCTGTTGTATTTACTATTAATTTACTGCTCATTTCGATTAAATCTTAGTGTGTTATAATAAATAAATGATCTAATAAAATATAACAAACACTATAAAGTACATCGTGTTATTATATCTTCAATCCTACATAATATTCGTATAATATACTTTATAATATCATAATAACCATTGTTGTTTGTATAAATAAAAAACGTTTTGGCGTGCGGTTGTCGGGACGGAGACATTGGTTTGCTCACTGGACGGTCTTTGCTTGTGGTAGCGTTGGGAGCCGGGTCACTTTCTTCCCTCTATAGTGGTTGAGGAAGGTGATGGCTGACTCTCACGTTAACTCGTGAACGGGTGCTACTTGTGGGGACCCAGTATTCCATTGTTTCTCAATTGACAGCTACATATTATAAATTGAAATTTACAACACTCATTTGTTTATACTTACAACTGTGAAACATATATAAAATTTCATATATATATAATAATAATAGCAAGACTAATACTAAATTAATATTGACAAATAAATTTTAATTAGTAAATTTAGTTTAGATTTTTTTTTTTTTTTTGAAGTTGGTATTGATAAATTTAATTTAATCATTAAGTAAATTTTAAATTTTTTATATTTTTTTAAATAAAATTATATTCTTTTTTGTTCTCTATTTCTACTAAATTAAAAGTGAAAATTACTTTTTTTTTATAAATCTAAAGCTTATTTTCCTCTGTAAAATTATTTTCTGTACTGTGGATTATCATTCTTCTTTGTGTTTCAGCTCACAAAACATAAACATGCCAGTGACCACACGTCAGACGCACGTTCAGGAGCTGGAGCTCAAATTGAGGACTACAATGGAGGACCTCAGAGCCAGCAGAGAGTTGAATGAAATGCTTCTCCAAGAACGTGACGAAAGCGAGCTCGAAATTGAAAATGTTAACAATCGTTATTTAACATTGAAAAGTACCCTGACTGAACTTGACGAGCAACTTGAAGGTGTCCGAGAGGAGAGAGACAAGTTGCAACACATACTGGAACACTACGATGAGTTCAGTAGTCAGTACGAAAAAGCACTACAAAAAATATCTCAACTGGAACATCAACTTGCTGATGCCCATAATGACATGCAAAGACTGCAAGCAGGACAAGCACAGCAACTTACTGAGCCAACTGTCACGAGGACCAGAAGTTTGTATGAGGAATTAAAAAACATGGACCTGGATGCATTACACACCAATGCTGATAAAATTTGTGCAAAAAAAAAAGATCAAGGTCAAGCTAGCAGAAAGTCGATCCTTAAAATAAACAAAATTATAACGAAGACTAAACACTCACATAAGAAAAATAAACATGTTATTAAGCTGAAACAAAATAAAATAAATTTAGAAAACAAGATAAAATTGTTAGAGCAAGAAATTAAAGAGAACAAGAGAGATTGGGACAAAGACAAAGCTGACATTGACAAGTTAACTGCCGAATTGCATGAGTTCAATTTATCAATTATGCAAATACATGATTTGGGCTTAGAAATGGATCAGCTGATTGACAACAACACCACGAGACTGGAGACGATGAGGACCAGCATCGCCGGAACTACAGAGGTCAACTGCACTGATATCACCTACACAGTGCAAGTCGATGATGAATCTAACATGACGAAAAACCACACCACCCCGATCGATTCTGACCACTCGAGATGTGTGGCACACACGACTGATGAAGCACGTCCCGCAGCGAGTCGTTCCCGTCGTGCTCGTCGTCGCCGTCGCCGCGTCTCCCCTACACCTGCGTCGGCGCCCTACGACGCCGTGGACGCGCCGCCTGCCGCGCAGGTACCGGTTGCGTGTCTCCACCCTGCATCGCCTGCGCACCACATCGCAGCAGAGGAGGAACCGTGCTCGCCTCTGACGCGACAGGAAGTGGTGCCGGTTGTCACCGATACTCCGACGTCGACATCGAGTAGAAAGACTGTAGTGTTATCCGATAAGATAGGTGTTAGTTTTGGTCCAATGTTAGCAATGAGCCTTAAACAAAAGGTTGTTAATATGTGTTACCCAGGTATGCCCTTCTGTAATATAGTTGCTAAATTGAAGTCAATTCATTGTGACGCTCTAACTACAATTGTAATAATGGTAGGTAGTCATGCCAATGTTAGCAAAAAATCATTGGACTACAGTATTCGATTTCTGGTTGATTTGCAATCGGAGAAAAAATGTAAAATTATTTTATGTACATTCCCATACTGTAGTAACCTAGACAAAGCACATAATCAGTGTATTTTTAACATAAATATGTTCATGTACAATGCTACACATAATTGTAGCGGAATCTTATTAATAGACATTGCTAAATTTGTTAATAGATTTAAATTGACACAAGATACCATGTATGTATCCAAATTTACACAGCGACATTTAGCTACTTTGGTAGCATATAATATTAATGACCAAGTTACTATTAGTACTAATAGTTCTTCTTTAAAATTAATTCACCCACAGCCTGCTTCTATTGAGCAGGGGAAAGTTAATGTTATTGACAAGTTGAAATCTGACTCAACAAATTTAAACTTCATTTAAAGACAAAAGAGTTAAGCTCTGGCATCATAATAAATGATACTAGACACAGCCCAACTACCAACAATTCTTCATGTAAAACGAATGTAATAAATTTGGTTCATCAAAACATACAGGGTATGAAGGGCAAAGACCTTGAAATTGATTTGTTTTTAAAGCACAATAAAATTAATATTCTATGTGTAACTGAACATTGGTTTCGAAAATATGAACTGTTATTTAATTTTGATAGTTATAAGGTTGTAAGTTCTTTCTGCAGGGAGAAAGCAATTCGTGGCGGGTCACTTATTATTGTTAGTGAGGATATCAAATGTAAAGAACGCTCCGATATTGTCGATCTCTCTGAAGAACGAACCATTGAAGTGGCCTCGGTTGAATTCGATAGCTTCATTTTAGTAACTGCATATCGACCTCCAAATTCACATTACGATAACTTTGAAAATATAATGGAAAATATTCTAGTAAAACTCTCTGCAACTAGTAAGAGTATTTGCATTTGTGGTGACTTTAACATTAACCTTTTAGAAAATACTAATACCACCATTAGGTTCACAACATTGTTAAAGTCATATAACCTTACAAATTTATTTCTTGAGCCAACACGAGTTACTGAATCAACAGCAACTTGTATAGATAATATCTTCACAAATTTAAAAAAAATACGAAATTATAATGTAATTAATCAGCTGACTTCAGATCACAGTGGACAGTATCTATCTTTTACAACTAAATCATGTTCAGATACTGATGACATAAAAAAGCATAAGTTTGTTCCAATCAGCGAGGGTCGCATGGAAAGTTTTAGAATTAACATTGTTAAGAAAATGTCATATTTAAATTACAATAAAAATCCAGACGTTTTCTATAAAAATTTCTTTAATATGATTAACGAAGAATTTAGTGTTGTTTTTAAACCAAAAATGATTAACTTAAAAGGTAAAAGTTCTTTTAATGAATGGGCGACTGTTGGAATTCATAGAAGTAGACAAAAATTATATGATCTTTATTCTGAAAAAGCATATAATAGTAGTGAGTCTTTTAAAAAATATGTTCGTAATTATTCAAAAATATTTAGAAAAGTTTGTGCTATGGCTAAGTCGCTACATTTATCTAATCTGATTAACAATGCATCAGACAAAATTAAAATGACTTGGAATATAATTAATCGGGAAACAGGAAATGTAAGAAACAATGATACTAAATTTGCGTTAAAAATTAATGATAAAATAATAAACACGCAACAAGAAATTGCTAATATATTTGAAAATTATTTTGCAGATATTCCAGTTTCCACTACAAAGTCTCTTATTTCTTCTCCCACTATTGCTGAATCGTTATTAAAAGAACATGTTAATAAATGTAGTGTTAGTTTTCAATTCGTCGCCTCAGTGCTTGTTTGGCCTATCTGCACTCGAGCAAATTTTACAGGAGACGTTTTTTTTGTTTTATTTATTAAATAACGTTTAATTTTTTAATTTGATACTTAATATAAATACACGAGCTACCCACAAATTGATTTATAAAGAAATAATATACAATAGTTTATGATTCTAGCGTATTTTACATGTTTTGTGTGACGATAGGCCAAACGTGCACTAAAAATTTTTCGGATGTTTACTTACAACAAACGTGCACTGAAGATTGACCAAAGGATTGTGATAATTTTCCGTGCTTGTTTGTGCTAAGTGCTAATATTGTTGATACAGGATGTAAGTTTTTAATTAGTATAAGTTTTACTGCCGATTTCGCTTGTTCCGTTGTGTATATTATTTTAAAATATGACCAACTCGATTTTTGATTGATAGGTTTTTTGCGCTTGAAGCATCCTGGTGAGTATTTTGTCTGTAGATGAAGGTCAAAGACTGATGATGGAACTGGAAGGTGGCAACAGAAACTCTGTCAATAAGCAAGATAACCTCATCGTGTTTAGACTCTAATGAAGCGTCTTGATGAGTTCATTGCATAGACATGAATGTCAAGGTCTGATGATGGAACTGGAAGGTGGCCACAGGAAATCCGTCACTAAGCAAGATAACCTCATCGTGCTTAGGCTCTAATGAAGCGTCCTGGTGAGTACTTTGTCCCTAGATGAATGTCAAGGTCTGATGATGGAGCTGGAAGGTGGTTACAGGAACTCTGTCAATAAGCAAGATAACCTCATCGTGTTTAGGCTCTAATGAAGAGTCCTGATGAGTACTTTGTCCCTAGATGAATGTCAAGGTCTCATGATGGAGCTGGAAGGTGGCTACAGGAACTCCGTCAATAAGCAAGATAACCTCATCGTGTTTAGGCTCTTATGAAGCGTCCTGGTGAGTACTTTGTCCCTAGATGAATGTCAAGGTCTGATGATGGAGCTGGAAGGTGGCTACAGGAACTCCGTCAATAAGCAAGATAACCTCATCGTGTTTAGGCTCTAATGAAGCGTCTTGATGAGTTCTTTGCATATACATGAATGTCAAGGTCTGATGATGGAGCTGGAAGGTGGTTACGGGAACTCCGTCAATAAGCAAGATAACCTCATCGTTTTTAGGCTCTAATGAAGCGTCTTGATGAGTTCTTTGCATATACATGAATGTCAAGGTCTGATGATGGAGCTGGAAGGTGGCTACAGGAACTCTGTCAATAAGCAAGATAACCTCATCGTGTTTAGGCTCTAATGAAGCGTCCTGGTGAGTACTTTGTCCCTAGATGAATGTCAAGGTCTGATGATGGAGCTGGAAGGTGGTTACAGGAACTCCGTCAATAAGCAAGATAACCTCATCGTTTTTAGGCTCTAATGAAGCGTCTTGAGGAGTTCTTTGCATATACATTTATCTTGCTTATTGACATAGTTCCTGTAACCACCTTCCAGCTCCATCATCAGACCTTGATATTCGTGTCTTTGCAAAGAACTCATCAATACGCTTCATTAGAGCCTAAACACGATGAGATTATCTTGCTTAATGACGGAGTTCCTATTGCCACCTTCCAGCTGCATCATCAGACCTTGATATTCATGTCTATGCAAAGAACTCATCAAGACGCTTCATTAGAGCCTAAACACGATGAAGTTATCTTGCTTATTGACGGAGTTCCTGTAGCCACCTTCCAGCTTCATCATCAAACCTTGACATTCACCTCTTCTCAAAGAACTCATCAAGACGCTTCATTAGAGCCTAAACACGATGAAGTTATCTTGCTTATTGACGGAGTTCCTGTAACCACCTTCCAGCTCCATTATCAGACCTTGACATTCATGTAGGGACAAAGTACTCACCAGGACGCTTCATTAGAGCCTAAACACGATGAGGTTATCTTGCTTATTGACAGAGTTCCTGTAGCCACCTTCCAGCTCCATCATCAGACCTTGACATTCATCTAGGGACAAAGTACTCACCAGGACGCTTCATTAGAGCCTAATCACGATGAGGTTATCTTGCTTATTGACAGAGTTCCTGTAACCACCTTCCAGCTCCATCATCAGACCTTGAAATTCATGATTATGCAAAGAACTCATCAATACGCTTCATTAGAGCCTAAAAACGATGAGGTTATCTTGCTTATTGACAGAGTTCCTGTAGCCACCTTCCAGCTCCATCATCAGACCTTGACATTCATGTCTATGCAAAGAACTCATCAAGACGCTTCAGTAGAGCCTAAACACGATGAGGTTATCTTGCTTATTGACGGAGTTCCTGTTGCCACCTTCCAGCTTCATCATCAAACCTTGACATTCACCTCTTAAAGAACTCATCAAGACGCTTCATTAGAGCCTAAACACGATGAGGTTATCTTGCTTATTGACGTAGTTTCCGTAGTCACCTTCCAGCTTCATCATCAGATCTTGATTAAGATCAAGGATCCTTTATTCAAGATGCAGAATCCAACATCCGGATCCAGGATTTACAGTACAGAACAATTTACAAACAGATTTCGAAAACTCGAATTTTATTTATTTGTATGGAAAACGGGCGTGATACTTGTCTTAACCTGACAATTGGTTTAAAGTTTTTAAATAGAACACCCTGTTTGAAATTCAACTGAGTCAACGGTTAATTAAAAAAAATACGTATTTCTCTATTTTTAGCGATGTCTGCTCATCTTTGCTTTTATGATTTGTTGAAGAAATACTTTTAAAATGTTATTCAATCAAATTTATGAAAAAAAAACATAATTTAATAAACTATTTCTCATTTTTTATTGTGATTTCATGCGAATCTCACTGTGTTTCGAACTACTGTGACGTCATACAAAATGGCGATACGGCGCTACGCCGGCTGTGATTGGTCAATTGAGTTGCGATACAACAAACAAGCACTGAAATTTTTAA
Organism: Trilocha varians; assembly: GCA_030269945.2. Lineage (NCBI taxonomy): Eukaryota > Metazoa > Arthropoda > Insecta > Lepidoptera > Bombycidae > Trilocha > Trilocha varians. The sequence continues at coordinate 7,155,380 of AP028259.1, forward strand.
AAACTACCGATACAGCAAACAAGCACGGAATTTTCGTTAAGTGCCGTGTTGAGAAAAAAATTAAAATGAGATTTTTATTGCTTTAGAATTTAAAATTTTAAAAAGTTATTTTACCAGTAGGTTGGAAATTTAATTCTTTATAATACTGCATTAAAAAGTCATTTTCGTAAAAAATGTCAGATAGGCCAAACAAGCACTGGGGCGACGAATTTACAAATATTAGTGCTATGGACATAAAGAGAAATTTTAAACAAATTAATGTTAAAAAAACTCCTGATCTTTGGGGAATATCGGTCAAAGTAATAAAACCTATTATTGATGTAATTGCACCATACCTTGCAACAATATTTAATGACTGTATAAAATTGGGTGTGTTTCCTGATCTAATGAAATATAGTAAAGTGATACCATTATTTAAATCCGGTAGCACCTCGGATCCCTCCAACTTTAGACCAATTTCAGTGCTACCTTCGTTTAGTAAAATTTTTGAAAAAGTGATCTTAGAACAGCTACTTAATCATTTCAATTTAAATAACCTTCTACACAGTAAACAACACGGTTTTACTAGGGGACGTTCTACTATAGACGCAGGTACAAATTTAATAAGACATATTTTTGAGGCTTGGGAAGAGTCGCATGATGCTCTTGGAGTCTTTTGCGATTTATCTAAGGCTTTTGATTGCGTTGATCACGACACATTATTAAGGAAACTACGCCATTATGGAATTAGGGATTCTTCGTTGGCTCTTATTGGTTCATATTTATCCGGGAGAATACAGAAAGTTGATGTTAAAGGAAAGCGGTCTTCTGGCGTACCTTTGAAAATGGGAGTCCCTCAGGGATCTATTCTGGGTCCTTTCTTGTTTCTTGTTTATATAAACGACTTACCTAGTTTTGTGGAATGCCGGCATGAGATAGTATTATTTGCTGATGATACATCTTTACTTTTCAAAATCAAACGTCAGATGAATGACTATGACGACGTGAATAATGCTATCTCCCGCATACTGAACTGGTTTAGCGTCAATAATCTTTTGTTGAACAGTAAGAAAACTAAATGTATTAAATTCACGTTGCCAAATGTAAAACAAGTCGAAAGTAATGTTATGGTGAGTGGGGAGGCATTGGAGCTTGTTGAGTCTACAGTTTTTCTTGGTATAACAGTAGATTCCAAATTACAGTGGGGCCCTCACATATGTAAGTTGGCTAGTAGGCTTAGCTCAGCAGCATACGCGGTTAAAAAAATAAGATTATATACAAATGAAAATACAGCTCGTTTAGTTTATTTTAGTTATTTTCATAGTGTAATGTCCTATGGTATTTTATTATGGGGTAATGCTGCCGACGTTCAAATGATTTTTGTTCTACAGAAAAGAGCCATTCGAGCAATCTATAATATGCACCCAAGAGAATCCTTGAGGGACAAGTTTAAAGAAATAAATATTCTAACGTTTGCATCCCAATACATTTTAGAGAACGTTATGTTTGTAAGGAAAAATATTGATGATTTCCCCAAAGTTTCAGACTTGCACAACTTTAATACCCGGAACAAACACAAGCTTGCTTTACCAGCAACTCGGTTACGCAAAATCAATAAATCATTTGTGAGTTTGTCGATATGCCTTTACAACAAGATTCCACTTAACGTTCAAAGCCTAAATACGCATACATTTAAAAAAGTTGTGAAAAATCGTTTGTGCAGTAAAGCTTATTATACAATTAGTGATTTTCTAGATGACTGCACTAAGTGGGAATGAAGCTTTCGTTTTAGGTCAACATTGTAACAAAAATTGTAATAAAAAATTGTAATATTGAGTTGAAAAGATAAAAAAAAAAAACAGAAAAATAATACAAAAAAAAAAGACATGCCCGCTGAGTTTCTTGCCAGTTCTTCTCAGGACAGTGGCTATTTCTTTTTCCGAACTGGTGGTAGCCTTTTGACATCAACAAGCATGAAAATTTCATTAACGTTGAGAATAAATAATTTCATTTCATTTCATTTATTAATTACACTTATTTTAAAATTCACATTTATTTATTTAACAAAGGTAGACGAATAAAAAATAATAATGGTTGAATTTATATTTTTTTATGAATTGTGTAACGATTTTATTTTTGTTTCTTTTTTATATTTTATTTTTCCCTGAGTTTAAATTTGTCGTAAACTGTTTTGGATATTGCTTCAATTATCTGTGTTGTTTATGACTTGTATATTTCTGTTGGCAATCTGCATAAATTTAAAAATTCTATCCATATATGGATATGTTATAATTCAGTCCCTTTCCTTTCTCGCTTACGAAATCTAAAGTAATAAAATCATAACCAACTCCTCCGCCAAATACTGACACATTCGCGTTCGTTTTGTCAAGATCTTTTGCTATAACACCCTAGAAAATAAAACATATATTAATACCTAGTATAACTAGTTGTTGTTTACATATCAAGATCTTTTTGTAACAAGTAAAAAAATGAAAACAATGATAATACATTTTTCATGATTATAACAAGAATTATTGATAAAATCTCAAATTTATATGAGATTAAACCTACTTACAAAAGTATTTGTCGATTTCGAAAAACATTGGGACCCTACGACGACTATCATCTTCGAAATTGTAAATGAATCATATTGTGGCGGCTACCATACTCTGCTTCTTTTGGTTTTCATTTCATTAAATAAAAAGATCATGTGAATCTGACATGAAATGTTAGGTAATTGTAAATTATTCATTACTATACTCTTATATCGTAAATAAATTGTAATTAAATCTATAAACACACAAATTATTTTATTTCATCGGGACGACCACCTTATATATTTTATTATAAAGTTGTATTATAAAGAATAAAATTTCCATCCGACTGGTAAAATATTTTTTTAAATATTCAATTCTAAAACAATAAAAATCTCATTTCAATTTTTTTCTCAACACGGCACTTAACGGAAATTGCGTGCTTGTTTGTTGTCTCCTGTAAAATTTGCTCGAGTGCAGATTGGCCAAACAAGCACTGAGGCGACGTACTTATAATTATTAAATAACAAACTAGGTACTAGATATGAGACACAAAAATGCAAGACGCCCACCTTGATATTGTTGTACGGTTTAGTACATCTAGTACATGTTAGATAAACAACATTTTTTGTCACTACGGTGAATGGTTTTCCCTGGACCACGACCTTATGTGTCCAAATCAACTTATTGTTGACATCGGTACCAGCTATGAAGTCTTTACCTTCAATATTCAGCACGAACGCAATAAAAAAACACACTAAAATGATTTTAAGATTCATCTTTGTGATGTTAGGTAAATACTTATTAACGCAGGCGACCTTATTGTACTAAGACCAAATTCGTTTAGTTTATTTTTTTAGGGCGTTGCCTTATATAACAAACAGTAAGTGTTACATTTCCTTTAATTCATGCATTTTAATTTATAATAGAACTTATGATCCGACTATGTGCAATAATATTACCGTGAAATGAATTTGGCATGAAATATCAAAAATAATAGGAAGGTATAATATTTTTAACTCAACTTAAAATAAAATATTTTTACTTTTTTATTTAGCGTTACTAATTTATTTTCTTGTTAAATACTTTCAAATTCTTATTATTGTCTCTGGCTGTACAAACCGTGGACCATTGTTAAAGATGTATCAGTTTTCTGTAAAATTCTGTTAATAAACTATTTTGTATTTGTTTTTTTTTGTATATTTTATTCAACTATTGTACCTAATTGGTTAAAAAAATACTAAATCTAGAAATACCTACACAACGAATTCGACATCACAAATTGAATACAACTGCAAACTTTAATTAATGTCCCGTTTCTACCTTTATTTTCAGTTGGACTAAATCACCGGATCCTCAGAACCTCACTAAGACCTCCTACCACTCACACTCAGCGTCCGAGCCCCGGCTGAGGCCAGAATCTAGCACGGGGTTTTAAGGGACGGCGCGACGCGTTACGCTCTCGGCACTCCCGTTTCCACCTTGGTCCGCCAACGTCCAACGCAGGTACAAAATATATGACGGTAAGGTAACGTCCAACCTGCGATTTTTGTGTGGGATTGGCCAACATTGGGCCAGTTTTTAAGTTTCTCGAAACGTCCAAAATACACCTCGGGTCAATGCATTGTTTTCCGCATTGAATTCGAATGTCGAATTCAGTCATTAATGATGACTGAATTTTACGTACGTATTTTGAGTAGGTATGTCAGCGACCGCCGAGGAAGACGCTTCTACATGGAACTAAAACTTCAGGAAACCACAAAGAGCAAGATATCTTTCTCACTCATACACTTATGTAGAATATTCTCGTAACAATAACATTCTCTTCTCGCTTCGTCTACAAAACACTTAAATCTAATATATAAAATTTTCTTGTCACAGTTTTCGTTGCCATACTCCTCCGAAACGGCTTGACCGATTTTGATGAAATTTTTCATCCGGTATCTATGACAATCGACCAACATCTATTTTTCATCTCCCTAAATTTTAGTGCACCCCTAACTTCTTTTTTAATTTTTTCGACGCAGACAAAGTTGCGCAGGGCAGCTAGTATTAAAAATATATATATATATTTTAGCAATCATGATATGATTTATTGAAATATAATCATATTATATTAACGTGTTACGCACGAGATGACCGCTGCCGGGGGATATGTGGGAGTTGAACCGCACTAAAATCTCCAACCTCCTTGTCACTAGAACCTCCAGCATCTCAGCTAACCCCAGCTGAGGCTAGAACCCAGCACAGGGTTATGAAGGACGGCACGACACGTTATGCACTAAGTACTCTTTCCCGTCGCGCCGCAGTGGACGCCGAACAGCCTGGCAGCCGCCGGCGATACAGCCACCGATCGAGATGGTCGGCGGGGGAATCAGTACCAATCTTCGCGCTCGGAGGAGGCCGTCTCCCAGAGTGGGGTGGCCTTGGCGGTGTCGCTTGACATCGCCAACGCCTTTAACACCCTGCCCTGGTCCGTGGTGATTGGGGGGGCACTGGAGAGGCATGGAGTGCCCCTCTATCTCCGACGGCTGATCGGCTCCTATCTGGAGGCCAGGTCGGTCGAATGTACCGGGTACGGTGGGACCTTGCACCGGTTCCAGGTCGTGCGCGGTGTTCCACAGGGGTCCGTTCTTGGACTCTTGCTCTAGAATATCGGGTACGACTGGGTGCTGAGGGGCGCCCTCCTCCCGGGCCTTAGCGTAATTTGTTACGCGGACGACACATTGGTCATGGCCCGGGGGGATGACTACGGAGAGTCTGCCCGTCTTACCACAGCGGGGGTGGCCCTTGTCGTCGGCAGAATAAGCAGGTTGGGCCTCAACGTGGCGCTGCACAAATCCCAGGCCCTGTGGTTTCACAGGGCCAGGGTGGCGCCACCAGTCGACGCCCACATCATGGTTAGAGGCGTCCGAATCGGGGTCGGGGTGCAGCTTAAGTACCTCGGCCTCGTGTTGGACAGCCGTTGGACCTTCCGGACCCACTTCGAACAGCTGGTCCCTCGACTTATGAGAACGGCCGGCCATCTTGGTCGGTTGCTTCCGAACATCGGGGGACCCAGCCATGCTGTGCGCCGCCTCTACGCGGGGGTAGTGCGCTCGATGGCCCTGTACGGTGCGCCCGTTTGGGCCGAGCCTCGTACTCGGGAAACTTTTGCCCGGTACTTGCGTCGGCCACAGCGCATCGTAGCCATTAGGGTCATCCGCGGGTACCGCACCGTCGCGTTTGAGGCGGCGTGCGTGCTGGCGGGGACGCCACCCTGGGAGCTGGAGGCGGAGGCGCTCGCCGACGATTATCGTTGGCGACGCGACCTCGGGGCCCGGGGCGTAATGCGTCCCTTGCGGGAAGCTGTTCGGGATCGGTAGGCCCAATCTCGGCGGTCCGTAATGGAGTCGTGGGAGCGACGCATCGCTAACCCCACTTGGGGTCTGCGGACCGTCGAGGCGATCCGCCCCATCCTAAAGGATTGGGTGGGTCGTGGCGAAGGACGCCTCACCTTTTGGGCGGTGCTTTTGGCAGATGCTGACCGGGCACGGATGCTTCGGACGGTATCTGCACCGCATTCAGGTGGAGCCGACGACGAGGTGCCATCACTGTGTAGGATGTGACCAGGACACACCGGAGCATACGCTCGCTGTCTCCCCTGCATGGGAGCAGCAGCGGTGTGTCCTGGTCCAACAAATAGGACCGGACTTGTCGCTCCCGGGCGTCGTGGCGTCGATGCTCGAGAGCGACGAGTCCTGGAAGGCGATGCTCGACTTCTGCGAGTCCACCATCTCGCAGAAGAGGGTGGCGGGGAGTGCGAGGGAGAGAATTTATTCTTCTCTCCGCCCCGCAACAACCCGCCGCCGTCGAGCAAGGGGCCGGAACCGGGATCTCGCCCGGAATCGTTTCGGGTCCAGTTTCGGGTCCCCAACGCATGTGAGTGCGAGCGGGGACCCAAGAAGGTGTCGTGTCTCGCTCAGCACGCCCTTGCGTTAGAGCATCTGGGGGATGGTGGACCGCGCTCCCCGACCCACGCTGGTTCCGACCCAGCGGGGTATTCCGTGGGAGGGTGACACGCGGTCCAGCCATCTTGGCGGGCTTCAGATAGCCCGCCGACTAAGAGAGCCGATGGACGTATCGCCGGCGGCTGCCGGTTCGGCGTCCGGGGGCGGCGTGACGGAAAAGTGTGCCGAGAGCGTTACGCGTCGCGCCGTCCCACAAAACCCCGTGCTGGGTTCTGGCCTCAGCCGGGGTTCGGACGCTGAGTGTGAGCGGTTGGAGGTTTTAGTGCGGTTGAACTCCCACATACTACCAGATCCGGTGATTTCCTCCAACTGAAAAAAAAAAAAATAATCTTCGCGGAACCCCTAGAAAGGGTTCGCGGCGCACAGTATGAGAAACGCTGGTCTAGGGCATGAATCTCGATTCGTTCATTAGCGACGGTAACAACTTAACGCAGGCCGCATGCTCGTTTATCTATAAAAGCAATTAAAAAAATAACTTGTTTGAAAGTTCACTAATTTGGAACTAGCATCATGAGCAATGTTCCTAGCAGAGGTTTAGTTCCATTCTTTTGAATAAATTATAATGCGTAAAAAGTTTTTACTTTAGACACATAGGTACAAGTAAAAAAAGCAATCTTTTCCAAAAAGTTTTCATGCATTTGGAAAAATATTATCAACTCGTTTGTACATAAAATTTACGGGTTCTTATCTGATTCAGTTTTTCCTGTTCTTTAATTTCATGTATAGAATGTTTCATGAACAATGTATGATTCTTAAAATGATCTTGATTTATTTCAAATAAGGCAAAGGTTTCACTCCTACTCTGCCATAACATCATAAAATAAAACCATAACATCTGATTATATTTGCAAATACATTGAATTGTAAACATAAATCAATTATCGACAAGTTAAGAAGACTGGAACCCGTTTGACTTCTTTCATCAATATCTTCGCACACGTTATTAATTACACTTATTTTAATATTCAAATTTCTTTATTTGACTACATAGGTTTTCTATTGCAAAGGTACATAATCATGAAATGCTTGACCATTTTCATAATTTGATATTTTCTTGAATTTAAATTTGTCGCTTCACTTAACATTTTGTTATTTATTAATCGAAATCGTTTTAAATATTGCTTCAATTATCTGTGTTGTCTATGACTTGTATATTTCTGTTGATTTGTTGGCAATCTGCATAAATTTAAAAATTCTATCCATATATGGATATGTGATAATTCAGTCCCTTTCCTTTCTCGCTTTCGAAATGTAAAGTAATAAAATCATAACCAACTCCTCCGCCATATACTGTCACACTCGCGTTCGTTTTGTCAAGATCTTTTGCTATAACACCCTAGAAAATAAAACATATATTAATACCTACTATAACTAGTTGTTGTTTACATATCAAGATCGTTTTGTAACAAGTAAAAAAATGAAAACAATAACAATACATTTTTCATGCATATCACAAGAATTTTTGATAAAATCTCAAATTTATATGAGATTAAACCTATTGACAAAAGTACTTATCGATTTCGAAAAACATTGGGACCCTACGATGACTATTATCTTCGAAATTGTAAATGAATCATATTGTGGCGGCTACCAACCTCTGCTTCTTTTGGTTTTCATTTCATTAAATAAAAAGATCATGTGAATCTGACATGAAATGTTAGGTAATTGTAAATTATTCATTACTATACTCTTATATCGTAAATAAATCTAAAACACAAAAAATATTTTATTTCATCGGGACGACCACCTTATACATTTTCATCGCCCCGACAATCCGAATCGCTTCACTACGAACAAAAGTTATGCGAAACAGAAAAATAATTAAATTTGATAAGTTTTGTTTCCTCCTTTGCAGAAGTCAAATATAACGTGAAGTGGATAATCGCATAAAGTTATAATTCAACGCGCGTTAAAAAGGACTCGTGCTTCGGGTTTATAATTTGAAAACATAATTTCTATTTATTAAACTTATCCTGTTTTTCGAGATTGCAAGTAATAAAATAACTACTTATAATTATTAAATAACAAACTAGGTACTAGATATGAGACACAAAAATGCAAGACGCCTACCTTGATGTGGCGCTGTGTACGAGTCATATAAGCAAAAAAGTCTGTCACTACGTAGAATGGTTTTCCCTGGACTTCGACCTTCTTTGTCGCAATCAACTTATTGTTGACATCGGTACCAGCTATGTAGTCTTTACCTTCAATATTCAGCACGAACGCAAAGAAAAAACACACTAAAATGATTTTAAGATTCATCTTTGTGATGTTAGGTAAATACTTATTAACGCAGGCGACTTTATTGTACTAAGACCAAATTCGTTTAGTTTATTTTTTTGGGGCGGTGCCTTATATATAATATTACAAGCACAGTAAGTGTATATTTCCTTTAATTCATGCATTTAAATTTATAATAGAACTTATGATTCGACTATGTACAATAATATTACCGTGAAAAGAATTTGGCATGAAATATCAAAAATAATAGGTAGGTATAATATTTTTAACTCAACTTAAAATAAAATATTGATTTTTTTTTATTTAGCGTTACTAATTTATTGTCTCTGGCTGTACAAACCGGGGACCATTGTTAAAGATGTATCAGTTTTCTGTAAAATTCTGTTAATAAACTATTTTGTATATTTTATTCAACTATTGTAATTCATTAAAAAATACTAAATCCAGAAATACCTACCTCCAACCTCCTCGTCACTAGAACCTCCAGCATCTCAGCTAACCCCAGCTGAGGCTAGAACCCAGCACAGGGTTATGAAGGACGGCGCGACGGGTTACGCACTAAGCACTCTTTGCCGTCACATCGCCATGGACGCCGAACAGCCTGGCAACCGCCGGCGATACAGCCACCGATCGAGATGGTCGGCGGGGGAATCAGTACCAATCTTCGCGGAACTCCTGGAAAGGCTTCACGGCGCCCCAGCGCTCCGCGGAGCACACTTTGAGAAACGCTGGTCTAGGGCATGAATCTTGATTCGTTCATTAGCAACGGTAAAACCTTAACGTGGGCCGCATGCTCGTTTATCTATAAAAGTTGTTTGAAAGTTCACTAATTTGGAACTAGCATCATGAACAATGTTCCTTGCAGAAGTTAGTAAGTTCCATTCTTTTGAATAAATTATAATGCGTAAAAAGTTTTTACTTTGTACATATAGGTACAAGTAAAAAAAACAATATTTTCCAAAATGTTTTCATGCATTTGGAAAAATATTATCAACTCGTTTGTACATCAAATTTAGGAGGTCTTATCTGATTCAGTTCTTCCTGTTCTTGGTATCACTAAATTAAAAAATACTTAACATCATAGTAGTGAAAATATATTATAATAATTTCATGTACAAAATGTTTCATGAACAATGTATGATTCTTAAAATGATCTTGATTTATTTCAAATAAGGCAAAGGTTTCACTCCTACTCTCTCTTCACTTAACGTTAATAATCCAGGGCCAACTGTTTTTTTAATGATTATTAGAATGTAAAGGTTTCTTCTGGAAGAAGATAAGTCGGAACAAAAATTATTTATTAAATTATACTACGTGCAAACGCACCATAACATCTGATTATATTTGCGAATACATTGAATTGTAAACATAAATCAATTTTCAACAAGTTAAGAAGACTGGAACCCGTTTGACTTCTTTCATCAATATCTTCGCACACGTTATTAATTACACTTATTTTAATATTCAAATTTCTTTATTTGACTACATAGGTTTTCAATTGCAAAGGTACATAATCATGAAATGCTTGACCATTTTCATAATTTGATATTTTCTTGAATTTAAATTTGTCGTTTCACTTCAAAACATTTTGTTACTTATTAATCGAAATTGTTTTGAATATTGCTTCAATTATCTGTGTTGTTTATGGCTTGTATATTTCTGTTAATTTGCTGACAATCTTCATAATTTTAAAAATTCTATACATAAATGGATACGGTATAATTCAGTCCCTTTCCTTTCTCGCTTTCGAAATATAAAGTAATAAAATCTTTACCAATTCCTCCAGAAAATTTTGACACATTCGCGTTCGTTTTGTCAAGATCTTTTGCTATAACACCCTAGAAAATAAAACATATATTAATACCTAGTATAACTAGTTGTTGTTTACATATAAAGATCGTTTTGTAACAAATAAAAAAATGAAAACAATGTCAATACATTGTTTTTGGATATCACAAGAATTTTTGATAAAATCTCAAATGTATATGAGATAAAACCTACTTACAAAAGTACTTGTCGATTTCGAAAAACATTGGGACCCTACGACGACTATCATCTTCCAAATTGGAAATTAATCATCTTGTGACGGCTACCAAACTCTGCTTCTTTAGGTTTTAATTTCATTAATTAAAAAGATCATGTGAATCTGACATGAAATGTTAGGTAATTGTAAATTATTCATTATTGTACAGAACTCTTATATCATTAATTTTGTAAATATTGTAAATAAATCTATAAACACACAAATTATTTTATTTCATCGGGACTACCACGTTACACGTTTACATCGCCCCGACAATCCGAATCGCTCCACTACGAACTAAAGTTATGCGAAACAGAAAAATAATCAATTTGAAAATTTTCTTTCCTCCTTTGCGGAAGTCAATCAAATATAACGTGTAGTGGATAATCGCATAAAGTTATAATTCAACGCGCATTAAAAAGGACTCGTGCTTCGGGTTTATAATTTGAAAACATAATTTCTATTTATTAAACTTATTCTGTTTTTTGACATTGCAAGTATTAAAATTACTATTTATAATTATTAAATAATAAACTATTAGATATGAAAAACAAAAATCCACGACGCTCACCTTGATATTGTCGTGCGGTTTAGTACATATAGTACATGTTAGATAAAGAACATTTTTTGTCACTACGGTGAATGGTTTTCCCTGGACCACGACCTTATGTGTCGCAAACAACTTATTGTTGACATCGGTACCAACTATGAAGTCTTTACCTTCAATATTCAGCACAAACGCAAAGAAAAAACACACTAAAATAATTTTAAGATTCATCCTTGTGATGTTAGATAAATACTACCATATACCTACGCAGGCGACCTTATTGTACTAAGACCAAATTAGTTAAGTTTATTTTTTTAGGGTGGTGCCTTATATAAGCACAGTAAGTGTATAATAAAAAAAAGTAAGTGTATATTTCCTTTTATTCATGCATTTAAATTTATAATAGAACTTATGATTCGACTATGTACAATAATATTACCGTGAAATGAATTTGGCATGAAATATCAAAAATAATAGGTAGGTATAATATTTTTAACTCAACCTAAAATAAAATATTTTTTTTTTATTTTTTTTATTTACCGTTACTAATTTATTTTCTTGTTAAATAGTTTAAAATTCTTATAATTGTCTCTGGCTGCACAAACATTGTTAAAGATGTATAGTTTTCTGTAAAATTCTGTTGATAAACTATTTTGTATTTGTTTTTTTTTTGACGTGACAACGTCTTATAAATTGGTTCGCCGGGTGACACTTCAAGAAACTGCGTTACGCTCCGCTCACGTTATGCGCTCACAATGAGAGCGAGTGAGAGGCACGCGTGCCTTTCACTTTTTATGTCTGTCTCTCTCGCTCTTAGGCGGGCTAAACATGCCCGAGTCGTTGTCACGTAAAACTTTCGCCCGTATACCGACTTTACAGGCAACCAATTCTTTTTTGTATATTTTATTCAACTATTGTAATTGATAAAAAAATACTAAATCCAGAAATACCTACACAAAGAATTCAACATCACAAATCGAATGCAACTGCAAACTTTAATGATCGAGATGGTCGGCGGGGGAATCAGTAGGTACCTACCAATCTTCGCGGAACCCCTGGAAAGGCTTCGCGGAGCCCCAGGGCTCCGCGGAGCACACTTTGAGAAACGCTGGTCTATGGCATGAATCTTGATTCGTTCATTAGCGACGGTAACAACTTAACGTAGGCCGCATGCTCGTTTATCTATAAAAGCAATAAAAAACATAACTTGTTTGAAAGTTCACTAATTTGGAACTAGCGTCATGAAGAAGTTTTTACTTTGGACACATAGGTACAAGTAAAAAAGACAATCTTTTCCAAAAAGTTTTCATGCATTTGGAAAAATATTATCAACTCGTTTGTTCATAAAATTTACGGGGTCTTATCTGATTCAGTTCTTCCTGTTCTTGGTATCTATCTATACATATAATAAAATGATAGAAAAGTCAAAACTTCAAAATACACTCCCCCAAGTCATACAACCGTTGCACATAAAGTCACCGCGATGCAGAATCAATACATTTAGTATGGTACAAAATTCAGCTTTGTCCGGGGTAAACTAGAAAACTACTGCACGGATTTACTTCATATTTGGCAAGAATATTGCTTAGAGGTCGGGTCAACACATAGGCTATATATTATGGTACTATCATTTCCGAGGAACGGGATATAAATATAATAAATTTCATTCAAAAATTTTAGAGCACCGACATCTATCGGCGTTTAAGTCAAATTTCATGTGGAAGCATTTTTTTATTAGTACAAGAGCTAGCAACGTCGGGAAAACAAACATTTCAGTAAAGCCAGTTTTTATTTTTATATATGCTATCTCTCATACTCTTTCACTTTTATATCAGTTGGCAAATTAATTTTAGGTTTTTAAGTGCTTAAAAAGATTCATTAAAAAAAATCATTCAGAGTTAGCGTCTGGCACAGAAAAAAAAACAAAAAATATCTGGCAATAATAAATTCATGCAGCAAAAAGTACAATAAAAATAATTTAAAGAAAAACATCTTTAAAAAAAATTTAAACTAAAACTACCGGCTGGAGGCTACTACTAGACAGTCCGTATCGGTAAATACTCTGTCAAAAACGTTGCTAGCTCTTATACCATAATTTAAATTTGATTGTGTCATTTTTGGCACTGTCAATGGTTATTTTTTTAATTGTCATAGATACAAAGAGTTCTGTTCCTTCTTAAAAAATGTGTATTTAATTCGTTTCAGAGATTAGCAAGATTAAGCAATTTTAGAGCAACGACATCTATTGGTCTTCAAGTCGAATTACATATGGAAGCATTTTTTTGTTGATATAAATAATTTAAATTTGATTATGTCATTGTGGAACAATGTTTCCTATTTGCTAACTAGATGGCGTTGGCGTATAAATTTGAGTTATTCTGAATCGCGCTATCATTTCGTACACCAAATGTCAAAACTGAGATTACCTGCTTTGCTATATGTCATCGTGTGGTTAGTCGAATTGAACTCTTTAGCTATCATTATATTATTATTTAGTTTCTACTTAAAATACTTAAAATGCCTGGATAACGATCTAATTTATCCCAATGCTCAAACGATACTCGAAGGAAAAGGTTAGCTCGATGTCTAGAAACCGCCGTTGAGCATGAAGCTAGGTTGGCTATTGGCTAATCTTTAAGAACACATTGCGGAAAGTCAGTCGATCGAATATCTTCGATCAGGATACTCAGTTAAGCAGAGATCACTCTCAGCCTGCTCTTTCACGGTCGTTGGAGACTGATGAGCAGCTTGAAGAGCGTAGTACAGCTGCTCAGCAGCGTTACCAGGACGTATGTGACGATACTTCTGCTCATGTATCGCAAGACTGGGACGGAATGCAAGAGTTGCAAGAGCAACCGTGGCTAAATAAAGAGGGAAGTGGATTCATGTACAATGTTGCGATTAACTACGCCGCACACGGAGATATTAGCAAACTTAGAAGAAGTGTGCGCCCTTTGTCGAGCCCGCAAATGGAGAGGGGAGCCCAATGGGATGTGTTGTGCATCTGGTAAGGTACGCTTGGAGTCTATGCAAGACCCACCAGAACTGTTGAAACTCTTACTAAGCGGCGAACATCCGGGTCCAGCCATTTTTTAAAAAACATTCGAGCCTATAATAGCGCCTTACAGTTGACTTCGTTTGGTGCAAATCAAATCGTTGAAACAGGGTTCATGCCGACATTCAAGATCCAGAGACAAGTTTACCATCAAATTGGTTCGCTGCTACCTACAGATATTTCAAAATTTTTGCAAATTTATTTTGTGAGTGATTTTGAAGAACAAGCAAACCTACGAAGTAGATTCATCCCCAATTTAGACTCAAGAATTCTCCGATGTCCTTCTAAGTCTTGGTGAAGGTACTCTACCAGAAGAGAGAGGTAGACAAGTGTTGCTTCCAATGTCTCTCGGTAGAGTTGTATCCAGCTTAGAAGAACTCATTCGCTGTGTGTACAACGACATCAGTCGTATATCACACCAGCAGAATTCTTGGGTGAGAGCGAGCCATTTTGACACCCTAAAATGACCAAGCTACAGCAATTAACGAATTCTCTCAGAAATTGAGGGAAATGAATTGTCGTCGAACAAGATGATGAACTCTCTGTCAGCAAGTGGTTTTCCAGCGCATACTGTCAAGCTGAAGGCCAGTGTCCCGATTATGTTTCTTCGGAACCTATCTCCTCCGAAGTTGTGTAACGGGACCCGCCTTAAAGTCATCTCGCTCCACAAACACACAATTGTGGCGGAAATTCTTACGGGTTCTGGCGTCGGCGACGCAGTATTTATATCACTCATTCCTCTCATACCATGAGGTATGTTCCTGAACTTTCCGTTCCAGTTCAAGCGCGTACAGTTCCCTGTGAGTGTTTACTTCGCGATAACTATCAATAAGTCGCTGGGGCAGACACTGGGGACAGCGGGTGTCGACCTCAGGACTGGCTGCTTCTCACACGGGCACCGGTACGTCTCTTAATATTTTGGCTGCGGAGAGCCAAACCACTATTGTGGTTCATTGAGAAGTTCTATAAGCATGTTGTCTTATAATCTTATCTTATATTTGTCTTAATTTGATTATTTTCTACATCTGCTTTAGTCACAACTTTTGCCTTAGTTCAGCAAAATCACCTTAAAGTCATTTATTCGAAGCGGGTCGAAATTAGCACTTTTTGCACTTCAATTTTACAAAAAACAGTCTTATTCTGTTACTCTGCTTATTGTAGATATGAAAGGTAAAGAAGAAAACCAGTAAATTAATGTTAGTTTAAAAGATAACATTTGTTGGTATATTATTATGGCGCTGTACATAGCATTCACGCAGACGACGTCGCGGGCAATAGCTAGTCACTAAATAAAAAATTAGTTAATATCATAGTATGTAGTAAAAATATATTATATTATAATAATTTCATGTATAGAATGTTTCATGAACAATGTATGATTCTTAAAATGATCTTGATTTATTTTAAATAAGGTTTCACTTCTAATTTCGTTTTATATTGTGATAAGTTATTTTCATTCAAGCATAAATCACTCAGAATCATACAAGCGAATCATAGCGAGAACAACAAAATCACTGAAATTTAATTTATAATTTATTTTTATACACTTTTTTTTTAATTTTTTTATAATTGTCCTACTTTTTATCATTATTAATTTTTATTCAGATTATACATTTTAATTTTAATTTAACTTTTTTATTTCGTATTTTAATTTTAATTAATTGTTTAATTTTAATATGAATTTTCATTGTACATATTAAAATGGTTTTTGTGATTCGAATTTTATACTGATCAATTTTATTACAAATGTGTTTTTGTTAATAATTTTACTGTTTTATTCCAATGACTTGTTAAATTGTTATTTTATCTTGCAAAATTATTCGGTGTTATATTCTTTGTCGGTTGTTTTAGTGGCTATGACATTTATAAATTTTTTTTTCTTGTTATTACTACTTTTAAATATACATAGATTTAGATTTTTTTTTACTCTTTCTTTTTATATTATATTTTCTACTCAACGCATGCTGTATTTCACCTTTAATTAAGTCTGCATTTAACTTGTTTGTATTGTAAGTCTAATATGTAATAGCTATAAATAATGTAATTCTTGTTGGTGAATCAATAAAATAAATAAATAAATAAATAAATAAATAATCTCCCTTCACTTGACGCTAATAATCCAGGGCCAACCGTTTTTTAATGATTATAACAATGTAAAGGTTTCTTCTGGAAGAAGATAAGTCGGAAATTTTTTTTATTAAATTATACTACATGCAAACGCACCATAACATCTGATTATATTTGCAAATACATTGAATTGTAAACATAAATCAATTTTCAACAAGTTAAGAAGACTGGAACCCGTTTGACTCCTTTCATCAATATCTTCGCACACGTTATTAATTACACTTATTTTAATATTCAAATTTCTTTATTTGACTACATAGGTTTTCAATTGCAAAGGCACATAATCATGAAATGCTTGACCATTTTCATAATTTGATATTTTCTTGAATTTAAATATGTCGCTTTACTTCAAAACATTTTGTTACTTATTAATCGAAATTGTTTTTAATATTGCTTCAATTATCTGTGTTGTTTATGACTTGTATATTTCTATTGATTTGCTGACAATCTGCATAATTTTAAAAATTCTATACACATATGGATACGGTATAATTCAGTCCTTTTCCTTTCTCGCTAACGAAATATAAAGTAATATAATCTTCACCAATTCCTCCAGCAGATTTTGATACACTCGCGTTCGTTCCGTCAAGATCTTTTGCTATAACACCCTAGAAAATAAAACATATATTAATACCTACTATAACTAGTTGTTGTTTACATATCAAGATCGTTTTGTAACAAGTAAAAAAATGAAAACAATGACAATACATTGTTTTTGGATATCACAAGAATTTTTGATAAAATCTCAAATGTATATGAGATTAAACTTACTTACAAAAGTACTTGTCGATTTCGAAAAACATTGGGACCCTACGACGACTATCATCTTCCAAATTGGAACTGAATCATCTTGTGACGGCTACCAAACTCTGCTTCTTTTGGTTTTAATTTCATTAAATAAAAAGATCATGTGAATCTGACATGAAATGTTAAGTAATTGTAAATTATTCATTATTGTAAAGAACTCTTATATCATTAATTTTGTAAATATTGTAAATAAATCTATAAACACACAAATTATTTTATTTCATCGGGACGACCACCTTATATATTTTCATCGCCCCGACAATCCGAATCGCTCCACTACGAACTAAAGTTATGCGAAACAGAAAAAAAACAATTTAATAACTTTTGTTTCCTCCTTTGCGGAAATCAAATATAACGTGTAGTGGATAATCGCATAAAGTTATAATTCAACGCGCATTAAGAAGGACTCGTGCTTCGGGTTGATAATTTGAAAACATAATTTCTATTTATTAAACTTATTCTGTTTTTCGACATTGCAAGTATTAAAATTTATACTTATAATTAATAAACTATTAGATATGAAAAACAAAAATCCACGACGCTCACCTTGATATTTTCGTGCGGTTTAGTACATCTAGTACATGTTCGATAAAAAAAATTTTCTGTCACTACGGTGAATGGTTTTCCCTGGACCACGACCTTCTTTGTCGCAATCAACTTATTGTTGACATCGGTACCAACTATGAAGTCTTTACCTTCAATATTCAGAACAAACGCAAAGAAAAAACACACTAAAATGATTTTAAGATTCATCTTTGTGATGTCAGATAAATACTACCTTATACGCAGGCGACCTTATTGTATTAAGACCAAATTAGTTTAGTTTTTTTTTTGGGGCGGTGCCTTATATAAGCACAGTATATTGATTTCCTTTTTTTCATGCATTTAAATTTATAATAGAACTTATGATTCGACTATGTACAGTAATATTACCGTGAAATGAATTTGGCATGAAATATCAAAAATAATTTATTTATTTATTTATTACACACTTTTATATCGCCTTAACAGTAATAACCAATACGACGCTATAGGTATACATTTCGGTTTTCTAAATTTATTGATTGTCTAAGTAATAATTAACTGTCTAAAATTACATGCAAAAAAAAAACTTTTACTACTAATAAAAACAAATTAATACTTCTTAATATAAATTCAAAATGTCAGAAATAAAAATAAAAAATCACAATTCAATTAAAACAATACATTCAACTATTATTAATAAATTAAAATAATAAAAATAAGAACAAAAATTATACTTCACAAGAAATAATAATTCCATTAGTACCTACGCTATAAACTAAAACTGTTCTCTAAAATTTTTCGGGCAGCTTCCGTGAACTTCGACAGGCCACAATTAAAAATGTCAATGTCATTTGCTATAACATTAAGGAATTGTATAGCTCTCGACAGGGGGGAAAACCTTAAAAGATTTGTCCTTACATGCGGTTCCTTGAACAACGTGGGACGACGTCGAGTTACCACACATCCATCTGGCGCCTGCAGCTGTAAAGCTGACAGTACCTCAGGATGGTGCACCATACCACGTAGTACTCTCCATACATATGTGACCAAATATAGATCTCTCCTCACTGACAGTCGATCGTAACCAACCATACCCAATACGAATAGTCCTGGATACATTAATGGGTAGTAGGGATAAATGCCGTACTCCTTAAAATATAAAAATCGCGAAATAATAGGTAGGTATAATATTTTTAGCTCAACTTAAAATAAAATAAATATTTTTTATTTTTTTTTATTTAGCGTTACTAATTTATTTTCTTATCAGCGTATGTTTCGACCTCCGGTCTTCGCAGGGGAGTGTGTGGCGACCAATAATACCGCGCGAGATCCTGAATCGCGGTAACGACATTTGTAGAAATCTTCGCATAATTACGACATCTTAAATCTACTACAGTGGGCTTTAGCCTGACCGGGCATATTCTACCTCGCCCGGTCGGAGATCTCCCTTTGGCCATAAGTCCACTGTAGGTACCCACATACAGAGATGTTTCATGATCAATGTATGATTCTTAAAATGTTCTTGATTTATTTCAAATACGGCAAAGGTTTCCCTCCTACTCTCTCTTCACTTAACGTTAATAATCCAGGGCCAATTGTTTTATAATGATTATTATGTAAAGTAATTTAAGTATTAATGTAAAGGTTTCTTCTGGAAGAAAATAAGTTGGAAAAAAAAATATTTATTAAATTATACTACGTGTAAACGCACCATAACATCTGATTATATTTGCAAATACATTGAATTGTAAACATGAATCAATTATCAACAAGTTAAGAAGACTGGAACCCGTTTGACTCCTTTCATCAATATCTTCGCTCACGTTATTAATTACACTTATTTTAATGTTCCAATTTATTTATTTGAATACATAGGTTTTCAATTACAAAGGCACATAATCATGAAATGCTTGACCATTTTCATAATTTGATATTTTCTTGAATTTAAATTTGTCGTTTCACTTCATAACATTTTGTTACTTATTAATCGAAATTGTTTTGAATATTGCTTCAATTATGAGTTGAAGAAGTTGTTTATGGCTTGTATATTTCTGTTGACTTGCTGACAATCTTTATAATTTAAAAAAATCTATACATATATAGATACGGTGAAATTTAGTTTCTTTCCTATCTCGCTTACGAAAAATAAAGTAACATAATCTTTGCCAAGTCCTCCAGCAGTTATTGTCACATCAGCGTTTGTTCTGGCAAGATCTCTTGCAATAATGCCCTAGAAAACAAAACATTTATTAAAAGTATTTATAATTAGTTGTCGTTTATTTATCCAGATAGTTTGTAAAAAGTAAAAAAAATAAAACAATGACAACATATTGTTCTTGGATATCACAAGAATTATTGATAAAATCTCAATTTTATATGAGATTAAACCGTCTTACAAAAGTACCTACTTGTCGATTTCGAAACACATTGGGACCCTACGACGACTAGCAACCAAATAGGAAATGAATCATATCGTGGCAGCTACCAAACTCTGCTTCTTTTGGTTTTCATTTCATTAAATAAAAGGTTCATGTTAATTTGACACGAAATGTCAATTGCAAGTTATTCATTATTGTACAGAGCTCTTATATCTGACAGTAAAGAAATCTATAAACACGCACATTATCTTATTAAAATAACTATAATTATTGAATTACGAAAACACAAAGATCCAAGACGCTCACCTTGATACGAGCTTTCTTAGGAGTAGCATAAAGAAATCTTTCTTCCAGTACAGTCATTGGTTTTCTCAGGACCACGACCCTCTTTGTATCAATTAACTTTTTGTTGACATCGGTACCAGCTATGAAGTCTTTGCCTTCAATATTCAGCACAAACGCAAAGAAAAAACACACTAAAATGATTTTAAGATTCATCTTTGGGATGTTAGGTAAATACTCATTAACGCAGGCGACCTTATTGTGCTAAGACCAAATTGGTTTAGTTTATTTTTTGGGGCTGTGCCTTATATAAGCACAGTAAGTGTTACATTTCCTTTAATTCATGCATTTTAATTTATAATAGAACTTATGATTCAACTATGTACAATAATATTACCGTGAAATGAATTTGGCATGAAATATCAAAAATAATAGGTAGGTATAATATTTTTAAGTCAACTTAAAATAATTTATTTTTTATTTGGCGTTACTAATTTATTTTCTTGTTAAATAGTTTAAAATTCTTATTATTGTCTCTGGCTGTACAAACATTGTTAAAGATGTATCAGCTTTTTGTAAAATTTTGTTAATGAATTATTTTGTTTTTTTTTTTTGTAAATTTTATTCAACTATTGTAATTGTGTTAAAAAATACTAAATCTAGAAATACCTACACAACAAATTCGACATCACAAATCGAATACAACTGCAAACTTTAATGTCCCGTTTCCAACTATTTTTTTTTTCAGTTGGAGTAAATCACCGGATCTTCAGAACCTCACTTAAACCTCCAACCGCTCACACAGCGTCCGAACCCCGGCTGAGGCCAGAACCCAGCACGGGGTTTTGAGGGACGGCGCGACGCGGTACGCTCTCGGCACTCCCGTTTCCACCTTAGTCCGCCAACGTCCAACGCACGTACAAAATAAATGACGGTAACGTCCGACCTGTGATTTTTTTGTGGGATTGGCCAACATTGAGCCAGTTTTTAAGTTTCTCGAAACGTCCAAAATACACTTCAGGTCAATACATTGTTTTCCGCATTGAATTCGAATGTCGAATTCAGTAATTAATAATGACTGAATTTTACTTATATATAGGGACAGGAATAAATTCACATCGTGTTTTAGAAAGAGAGCATATCGTAACTTCGGTTTTGTAGAGCGTTATCTCTGTCGCACACTGTCACTTTAACTGTCAGTTTTTATTCAAATTCAAACGAAATATAGAATATTGAGTAGTTAATACTCAAATTAATTATGTATTTTTGCACAATTTCCCACCTTCAGTTTGTACTGACTAGGTACATCATTTCTAAATATATAATAGCGGGGTTAGAAAAACTTTTTTCTTTAAAAGTTTAGTTTATTTTAATGAAAATAATATGTTTAAGGCCGTCAATAGCTTTACTTTTACCGAGTATAGGAATTTCAATTCTTTACGAGATACCTTGCATTCAGTCAACTTGACTACCTCCTTTTTTGGGAAGACTGTCAAAAAGGGGATTATTTTAATCTCCTAATAAAAATTCACGTAAAAATAGCGATATCTCGAGAAAAGTCTTCTGTAGTAAGGGTGAGTTGGCTCTGCTTCTAACGTTGCGTTCATGGACACCGGTAAACAGTTACCGTTAGGTGGACCGTCAACTCGTTTGATTTTCTTCCTGAAATCGGTAAATATTAACAATTCTGTATTTCCTATATACATTTTAACAGAAATGATAGAATTGACACCGCTGTTCACCGTAAAGGTATTTACAGATACATTAGCTGCCCGGCGCAACTTCGTCTGCATCAAAAAAAAAAATCCAGGGTATGAATCTAAACCATTCTCGAATCTCCACGAACACACACAAAAAATTTCATCAAAATCGGTCCAGTCGTTTAGGAGGAGTTCAGTCACATACAGACGCACACAAGAAATATATATATTAAGATTAGTGACCTATGGCGAATATTCGTTTTGAAGCGCATAATCGTTGGCAGCGAGGCAATTAATTGTAGGTACCTATACTGAATCGCTTCATTTCGTACCATGACGTTAAAATTGAACCGAATTTGAATTGTTACTAGAGAATGGTAGACCGATGTTTGTCTCTGAGTAACATAAAAATCGCTTGTTGTGTAAAAGTGACAACGCTATAGCACTAACGCATGTCAGCTGGTTTCGTAAAAAAACCAACATGCTTTAGGCATAGTTTACTACTTACCTACTACCGGTTTTTGAACAAACTAACTTTACCGGTTCTCGAAAATACGCTAAAAATAACAACAATATAGGTAAATATATATATATATATATATATATATATATATATATATAAATATATAATTATAACAAAATATATTCAATTATATCCTTTTATATAAATATCACCGTTATTTCGTTTATTTGCGTTTCAAGAAACAAACTGAAGTCGTCTATTGCAAATACAACGAAATGTAAACATAAATCAAATGTCAAACAAGTTAAGAAGGCTGGATCAAGTTTGACACTTATCATAAATATCTTCGCATACTTTATTAATTACACTTATTTTCAAATTTATTTATTTAATGGTTGAATTTATATTGTTTTTGTGAATTGCTTGACGATTTTATTTTTAATACTTTGATTTTTCCCTGAATTTAAATTTGTCGCTTCACTTATACTATAACATTTTGTTACTGCTACAATGGAAAGTGTTTTGGATATTGCTTCAATTATCTGTGTTGTTTATGACTTGTATATTTCTGTTGATTTGCTGACTGTCTGTTGATTCTATATATATATGGATACGGTATAATTCAGTCCCTTTCCTTTCTCGCTTATGAAATATAAAGTAATATATTCTTGACCAATTCCTCCAGCAGTTTTTGACACACTTGCGTTCGTTTTGTCAAGATCTTTTGCTATAACACCCTAGAAAATAAAACATACATTAATACTATAAATATTTAGTTGTTGTTTAGGTACGTATCATGTAAAAAAATGAAAACAATGATAATACATTTTCATGGATATCACAAGAATTATTGATAACTCCTTTGCGAAAGTCATCCAAATATAACGTGAAATGGATAATCGCATAAAGTTATAATTCGACGCGCATTAAAAAAGACTCGTGCTTCGGGTTGATAATATGAAAACATAATTTCTATTTATTAAACTTATTCTGTTTTTCGAGATTGCAAGCATTAAAATAACTATAATTATTAAATAAAAAACAACTAGATACAAAACACAAACATCCAAGACGCCCACCTTGATTTGTACCGCAGTCTACGAGTAGCATAAACATAATTTTCTTTCACTATGGTGTTTGGTTTTCCCTGGACCACGACCTTCTCTGTCGCAATTAACTTATTGTTGACATCGGTACCAGCTATGTAGTCTTTACCTTCAATATTTAGCACAAACGCAAAGAAAAAACACATTAAAATGATTTTAAGATTCATCTTTGTGATGTTAGATAAATACTTATTAACGCAGGCGACTTTATTGTACTAAGACCAAATTGGTTTAGTTTATTTTTTGGGGCGGTGCCTTATTTATAATATTACAAGCACAGTAAGTGTATAATTCCTTTAATTCATGCATTTAAATTTATAATAGAACTTATGATTCGACTATGTTCAATAATATTTATTATCTTGAAATGAATTTGGCGTGAAATATCAAAAATAATAGGTACAAGATTCAAGTAAAATATATTAAACTTAACTCAAAATTATATATTTAGATTTTATTCAAATATTGTAATTAAGTTAAAATACTAAATCCAGAAATACCTCAAAACGAATAATGCATTACCGATTCTGCAAAAAACCTGCAAACTTTAACATAATATGATGACATTTGCAAATACATCAAAAACAAACTGAAACAAGTTTGACACTTATCACCAATACCTTTGCATACCTTATTAATTAAAATTATTTTCAAATTCAAATTTATTTATTTGGCTCCTTAGGATTTTCATTGCAGATACATAAGCGAACTAACGAGCAAACAATTGGTATTGATTGAATTTATAATTTATGAATAATAATTGCTTAGTGATTATTAATTTTTACAAGGCAAGCTTTAAGTTGTAAGGAGTAAAAAGACTCATTTTTCGGGTTACGATTTTGAAAAAAATAATTTCAATTTAATAAGGTATTCTATTTTCCGAGATTGCAAGAATTAAAATAACTATAATTATTAAATAACAAACTACTCGATACATAACACAATCCAACAAAATCCAAGACGCTCACCTTGATAGCCCTCAATTTAGGGTCAACATGAACAAAACTTGCTCATTACAGAGAAACTACAGTAAGTTCAACTTATTCTTTAATTAAAAAGAAATGCAAATATGCTAAAGCTTTGAGAAATATGAACTAGTATTGAATTTACATTGTTTCTATTTTCTGTAACTCAATACCTACTATGTATTACGAAAGATGTTGAAGTAAAATTAAATGGCAGATATTTCTGCATTTGTATTACAGTAAAGCACTTAAAACTTAAATATATTTGCTCAAATACAATTGAGAATTTCAATAACAGTCTGAATGTCCTCGCTTCAGAATACGAGTCGCCAAAGTATAGCTTCAGTCTCAGACAATCTTTTAAAAGTAGTTGATAAAGTTGACTGTCGTTTCATTTTCTTTCTAGTGTTTTAGTTCATTTTATTTTATTCAGTTCTTTGAATTTGAAAAAACAAAGGATAAAGTATAAATTTTACTGTGCATAATCTTACATTATCGGTTAATAGTATTTCAATCAAAACAACTTCTATAATAAATATGCATTGAGATAACATATTATTATGCTTGTTTTATATTCTAAGTTGATTGAAAGCATAATATAAGGATAAAAACCAAGTCACGATCACAGATACTGTTTAAATCTACTCGATTTTCGTGAGAAAGAATATAAGAATTTCTCGCACGTATTACGAAAGTTAGGACATGTAACAAATGAGACGTAGAAAAATCGTCGGAATATGTGCGCCGAGTTGATTTTCCTCAAGGGCCTTTTCGTTTCGTTCATAGGTTTTGTCATCTAACACATGTACGAAACGAGAGATTAATGATCCACGATAAATTTCCTTTTATAAAATATAACGTAGCACTTGATATTTCCATTAAGATTTCACAAGACAAATTTTCTCTTTATGGCGTCCGGGAAATGAGTTTCTTGGTATATAAAATTTTGGAGATCGTGATTGCAATATAAAAGAAATGACTATGAATAATTTAAAATTCGAAAAGCGTACCCATTTAATTTACGTTCCATAAAAAATAACCTAAAATTAACACGACGATAAAAGGTCTCAAAAACAATAACTTTACTAATTTAAAATTCGTTCCTTAAAACCTTTGTCTTTGATTGAGATTCCTTATTTCTCGATTATATTTAAAGGATTGTGAGCCTTATTATCTGTGACATAATACAGATTGCTTTTCAATGCTGGGACATTAATTGATAGGACGCCTGCAACACCCAAGGGTAGTATTAATTTAGTAGTACCAGGTCTCGGTAGCGGAACCACAATCATCCCTAGGGCATTTAGAAATATATTTATGGGACCCGCAGGACTCTTATTTTACTGTTGTGTTTCTAATAAATGTTTACATTCAGTTGTTTAAGGCGCGGTGTTTCTCGTTTTGAATTTATTATAATAATATTTGAAATTATAATGGATTAGTTTCGTTACACTGGATTTCAATGCAGCGATATTTCCAATATCACTGTGTTAAGAGAATTTAATTGGCACTTAGGTATAGGTATTCTAACTATTAGTTTTGTAAACCTTGAATTTATATCAACTGATGGTGTGATTCGCAGTGATTCATATTGAAATCTAAAAACTATTAAAATCATGAAATCCAATACTTTCCGCTTGACCCAAATTTCAAACACCGTTTAAACGAATTCATCAAAACATGAAATCTTTTTCATAAAATACTAAATTTACGAGCTCATTCAAAATCAGCCCAGAAACATAAAACGCTGGGTATCTATATTTTACGGCGACGAATTAACATACAGGGCGTGGGATTCCTACAATGACGAAAGGGAAACTTTTAATATATTTTTATGAAAGGCATTTTCGCGCGTAACGTGAATGATTAATGGACGCCCTTCAGGAGATGCGCTTCCAGAAATTTCGTTGGAATACTTTTTTTTATTAATTAAGCCGTCTGGGTTACGTAATTTTGCAATATCAACGTTATATTTTTAAATTAGTTTAATTACAGCCCTGGGAAAGTTTATGTGGCTTTCTGCATTTTTATTAAGTTTTATGGTTAATGTTTCCTTCTCGAGTTGTAAATTTACATTTTAGCGTAGAGTATTTTTTTTTGTAATTACTACTTTGGAAAGTGGAGCATACCTGCTATGTCTTTTCTGGATTTCATATTATATTTGTGAAAAGTGATTTTAATTTAAAATTCACTAGAAAAATAATTCATTTTATTTACATACTGTCTAAAAGTAGTTTTAATTTCCACTTTCAATTATTTATCATTATCTTAGACTGCACATAAATTATAGTCCCTAGTCGACTAAAACAATACTAGAGACAGTCGAGTCAGCAAAGAACTGGTTTGGAAACTCGATAAAAGGAAATGTCAATCCAAATGACAATTAAAACTAAATTATGCGTTTATTTGTTTACTAAATCAAGCGTAAACACAAATTATAAAGCAAATTCAATACGAGAAGCGCACATAAATCGTGGTCGAAGTCGGTCGAACACAACGCATCGTTATGAATGGGGTATCGGATATATTCCAACTGAAATCGAATCTAACACAAATTGGATTTGAAATACTACGTTTCATAACGGATGTATCTATTATTTGTTACTGTTAGTGTATGTTTAATACAATATCAACGAGTTTATTTCTTTAATTCTTTCTTCTAGTTAAGCCACTCACTAAGTTATCTTGTCCTTCTTCCATCATCTTCTATCGTTTCGAAATAGGAACTTGATCAATCAATTACATCAATTATAGAAAGAAATCGGTCATAAGCACTACTAGTTGTAACTAGATACAACCAACACTAGGTATTTGAACCTGCATTCGGGTCTACACATTGTAAATTTCAACAAAAGAAAAAAAACTTGAGAGGTGTCATGGGACACCCGAATAGAACGAAGTTCCTTTCGATTAAAAGATACGATTAAAAGATAAGGAACGTGTTTTAAAAGATTTTGATTACAGCGCCATCTAGCGATAATCATCTAAAACAAAATAAGGAACGTGTTTTAAAAGTTTTGATCACAGCGCCATCTAGCGATAATCATCTAAAACAAAAAAAGTGTCATGACAACTTTTCGTAAGAATTTTTTCCGTCTAGCCCCCTTTCACTTCGTTCCAATAAAAAACATTGGCTTTATTTCGTAGTGTGATGTGTGATGAGACTTCAATAAATGTCATATTTTTCATAACCCTAATCTAAGAGATACAACTTACGATCAAACAATAAAACACAAGACTTTCTTCCATACAGAAAATTGATATCGTTTCACAGCCGAAGGGGAATTGATAAATAAGCTGTTTATCAAACATCTCATTCTCCACAATCAGGCTGGGGATCTACGGTGTAATGAGCCGCCGTCCAGCTGCCGTTTTATAGCAAATTCCAGCAAATTATGCCCAAAGGCGTTGAACGGTGAATGTTAAGACAGAAAGCTTAGATGGTTTTTTAATATTTTTAAAAGCCAAAAAAGGGGCCTTTTGGATAGTTCTAAATAGAGCCTATTTGAGTAGTTCGATTTGGTAAGTGAATGATATCATCGCTAGCGAACTACGATTTGTAAATAATATAATATTGACGTGACAACGTCTTATAAATTGGTTTGCCGGGTGACACTTCAAGAAACTGCGTTACGCTCCGCTCACGTTATGCGCTCATAATGAGAGCGAGTGAGAGGCACGCGTATTTTTTTTTAAGAATGATCATTGTAACAACAAAACCATCAATTATTTTAATTATTATTGACTAATTGTTTAAAAACTGTTTTATCCTATTTTATTATTTATCCATTTATCAGATCCGTTAATGTTATTACGAGTGATGATAATGTAGCTTACAAAAAGTTTGGTACTTCTGCAAACATTTGCTTGTAGTGAAAGAGCTTAAGGCTGAAATCTCATCTAAAGTTTTGTTCGAGATCTTTTGAATTTCAATAAGGATAAAACTCGTAATTGTTCTACCTGGAGACTTGATTGAATAGCGTATCTACCAGCTGACGTCGCTATAAACAATTATGTTTGACACTAGTTATCGATTCGTTGCAGCTATTATGGAAGTGAAGACAAGTTCACTTTCCTTTAAGGATAATAATCTAATCTATAGATATTATTAAAGTTGTTCTCTGGTTGTGCGCTCGATTTTAATTCCTCCGTTAATTGTGAGTGCGAAGTTTCGAAACGCAAAATCACTTCAGGTACCACTCACTAGTCACCGATTAGGATCTGGCAAAAGGTATATTTAAAAATGAATTAAGTGGTGTTGATTAAGAATTAAGTTATCATCAACAAAATGTTGAATATTTTATATTGCAACCTTTGTGGACGATCTCTTAGATCTCTGCAATGGCGGGACACATTATTAGTTTGGTAACTACGACCCCTCAAAAACCCTTAAAAACTACCTCCTTGTTTGCGTCAAATTTAAAAAATATAATTACGAAAACTCTTTTTAGTTAGCAAAACATTATTCTCACTTACAAAATTACATATTTACACAGTTAGTTAAGTAAACGACGGGCGGTAGTTATAACAATGTTAGCTCGGAAGTGAACTATAGCTTCGGAAATGGAAGCCATATTTCAGAACGACCCGCGCTGATTGGCGCCTACAGTTTCCGACAACTTATTTTACGAAATATACTTTATTTTATCGCGAATCATATTTCTTTTGTGTGTATCTATTTCTTTGTCGAAGATGTTTTTGGGATTTAACCTTCTTTCTCCGGATTATACATATCGTTTGCTTTCAAGATGTTAGATAAGTAAAATGCTGAAACTAAGGTAAAAATACATTTGATGAATGGAATGGGAAGCTGTTATATAGGAGCTCGTACTTCGTACATAAACAAATCAATTGAAAAATACTATCAAAAATCTTATCTACAGATATAGCTTTTATCTTCAGGAAATCAAAAACGCATTAATTTCATTGGCGAGCCATAAAATGCTTGAAACGCGTAAAGATAACACGAGGTTCTCAATCGAAATGAATTCCAAGTATAAAGATAAAATAATCCAATCAATAGGTTTTATACAAGCAACTTCCGGCACTTATCACGTTGAAATATGTTTTTATAATTCAATTAGCTTTGTATATTGCAGTGGAAATCTTCAGTATCACTATTTTATTGATGGGATCGATAGGTATTAGAGTAATATAAAACAGTGTTTTAAAAATGCTGCACCACTACTATAAAGTAGGTACTATGACTTACACAATCTATATTTCGCTTAATAATAAATATTCATTAGCATCGCTTGTGGGGGTGTCGCGACGGGAAAGTGTGCCGCAGTGCGTAACGCATCGCGCCACCCCGCATAACCCCGTGCTGGGTTCTGGCCTCAGCCGGGGTTCGGACGCTGAGTGTGAGCGGTTGGAGATTTTAGTGAGGTTCAACTCCCACATACGGATCCGGCGATTTCGTCCAACTAAAAAAACAAAAAAAAGCATCGCTTGTGTCAACTATAAAAATGTAGAAGACACTGTACTTAAAAACTACCCATTACTGCCCACTGCTCGGCTAAGGTCTCCTTAGGAAAGGAAATTAAAATAAATCAAATTTAACTGTTTAGTCAACATCACTCAAAACTTATAAGCTAACCTAACAATTTATTTTCATTATCAGCAGTCCTCTAAGTTACCCATATCGATTCAAGTTCCTAGACGATAGCCTCCAAACGACTTCAAACGATCTGCCAGCGAAAAAAGGCACTAGAGAAAACGAAGTAAAAAGCGCGGGGAGTCGATAAGACCACCGTGAGCCCTCGTTATCTAGGGTCATAAATTACCGTGACACCCCTGGGGTGCAGGTAGGTGCCGGGAGCCAGGCCACTTCGGAGCTATAAGGATTCCGGGAAATGAACCGGCTACGTGATCCAATTGCCATTTAAGATGCATTCGATTTATGTTCAAAGACAGTCTTATCGCAAAAAATGTGCTAAGAAATAAATACTTAACAGCTTTTTGTGTCTTTTTTATATGCCTGTTGGATCGACAATAGATATTGATTTGAAAACAAAAATATAGCCAGGAATATAAGAAAAATATACTTCTCGTTTTAGCAATATAGTTAATAGTTAAGTCATATGTAACCAATCACACCAATTCCATATATTAATTCTATATATATATAACGTCGTGTGAAGGTAGCTTACATTGAATTACGTTAAAAATTATCTCCGCTAATATTTTGCAATTTACCACGTAAAAAACGTTTAAAAAGTAGTAATAGTGGTGTTTAAATGAACTATAAACAATTGCTAATAATAATCAGTGATATATAACTCTTAAAACATAGTGAAAATTGAAAAAAATCACACCAAATTGTAATAGTACTAGTGGCGGTGATCAGCTGACAAGTGCTTACGTACAGTCGTAACGAGTGCAAGCGATGTTCACGGTTACTGCATGAGCGTAAAGACCAGTTTCGCGTGCGCATATTGCCGCTAATGATTGAACACAACATCGAATAAAACTGAGGTTGGTGTTAACGTTGATTCTTAAATATATAATTAAAAACAATAATTTGAAAACACAATCATGTCTACAAAAAGTTGTTCTGGATGTATGGGGACTATCAAGGGTAGGTCTTTTCTACAATGTGTTGATTGTCACTCCTGGTATGACCTGCTATGTGCAAATATATTAGAAAAACAATATAGACTGATGACTGTAGAAAAGAAGAGCGCCTGGAAATGTCCTGCATGCACCAATAAGCAACCTAAGCGTGACAACACCAATACTCCAATACAAAATAAAAATGATAGTTCTGCTGAATCAACCCGAATGTCACCAATAAATACAAATAGCAAGTGCGAGACTCGTCTCCGCTATAATTCTCCTACTACAGAGTGCGACACTTTAGTAACAGATACAACAACATATAATTATCTGAAGGACTTAGTAAAACAGGAAATGAGCATTGCGTTAAAAGACACCGTCAATGATCTTCTAAAAGAGTCGCTGAATAAAATTCATAACCTGTTAAGTGACTTTCAGGAATCGTTATTAGGTGAACTAGCTAAACAATATAAAGACCAACTAGAGAAATTGGAATCTCAACTGATTACGGCAAACATAAAAATACAATCTCTCACATTAGAAAATACACAGTTAAAACAAAATAATTTAGTACTCATAGAACAGCTCAACAGTGAAAAATCCAAAAAAACAATAAATGATGGTTTTGAAAACAACATCGACAACATTCAGGTCTCACAAAAAAACAACATAATTAAAGACATTAAAAGTAAAACAAAAATAATACAAAAAAATACACAACATACAACAAATATAAAAGAATATAAAATGAATAATGAAAGTAGGAAAAAAATGAGTTTGTTCAGTACAAATACTAAAAATAATATATTAGATATAACAGAAGATACATTCAATAACAAAGAGTACGAAATATGTCACTATTGCTACCCCAACTGAAATACAAAACAATTAATACAAGAAATCAATAAAAAAGTAAAAAACTACACTAAAAGTGATTATTGTATTGTATTAATAGGAGAGGAAGACTTTAAGGTAACTCGAAACTACTATAATATAATAGTAAATATAAGAGAAATACTAAACGACGTAAAAAATACAAACATTATTTTGTGCGTGCCTACTTATAAATATGGAAGTTATTTTGAATTGTTCAATTGGAGAGTGGAGACATTCAATAACATGTTGTATTTAGATGTGACAACACATAATCACGCAGTAATTGTGGATAGCAACCGTAACCTGAAAAACGACTTTAGTATGTTTGACAAATATGATGGTACAATGAATAAGTATGGAATGAAAGTAGTTTTTAATGATATATTGCAAAAAATTAATGATATTCAGGACAGCACTATTTACAATAACTACAATGTACAGCAAGAGGAAAAACAGACTTTTTTTCAAGACTAAAAAATTATGTATAATGCACCAAAATATTGCAGGTTTACTATCAAAGTCTAATGCAATTACTGTTATATTACATGAATTGCTTGAAAAAAATATTGAAATCAACGTCTTATGCGTCACAGAACATTTTATAAAGGAGGGATTTGAAAATCAACTATATATACCAAACTATAATTTAGCAGCTTGCTTTAGCAGAAAAAACAGTAAGAGAGGTGGCGCCTGTATAATAATTAAAAATGGATTCCAATGGAAAGAATTACCCTTTATTGCTAAATTATCTATAACAGGAAGTTTTGAATGTTGTGCAATAGAATTAAGTTGTTATAAGCTTATTGTTGTGTGTGTTTATAGAGTACCAAATCCAAGTAATTATTATGAATGTTTAGAAACACTAGAAATTGTTATTCAAAGATTAATGTATAGGAACCCAAAACATATTATCATAGCAGGAGATTTTAATATTGATGTATTAATTAAAAATAAGACGGCCATTGAATTTGAAAATTTGTTATTAAATTTTAATTTAAGACTTGCAATATCTCAACCTACTAGAATAAAGAGTCTAACCTGTATAGACAATTTTGCGCATAATTTTCATAATAAATGTAAAACAAAAGTTGTAGAATTTGCACTGTCTGACCATACAGCACAAATAATCGAATGTCCGATTCCCATTATGAATGCGTCCAAACGTTGGAGCACCATAAGAAGAGATTATAGTGAAGTAAACATACGCAAATTTAATGGTTATATTAGTAGATTATCTTCTAGTGAGGTATATGAGACGAATGATCCCAACATCGCTTACAACACATTCATTGACTTGTTTACTTTTTTTTATAATCAATGTTTTCCAGAAACAGTAGTATATAAACATATATTTAAAAAACCAAAATGGATATCCCGTGGCATTAAAATTTGTAGCAAGAAAAAACGCCAATTATTATGGCAATATAGACGTAATCCGAACCAACATAATAAAATTAAACTATCTAATTATTCAAAAATATTTAAAAAAGTGATAAATCTAACACAACGAGCACAAAACAGCTATAAAATAAAACGTTCTAATAACAAATCAAAATCCATTTGGAGTATTATAAATAAAAATAAAGAAAACATACCAAAACTTAATATCTATAAAATTAAACATAATAATAATGACGTCACAGATCCAACTTGTATCGCAAATATTTTCAATAATTATTTTATTGATAAAATTGATCCTAAACAAAGCATTAAATTAACAGTATGTAATAATAATTTAAGCAGACAAAAATCAATGTTTATGAAACCCATTACACGAGATGAACTAATCAAAATCATAAAAACATTAAAAAACACGCAAAGTGTAGGATACGATGGTATATGTACTAAAATTATAAAATCAGTAGCTAGTAATTTTTGTGACCCATTATGCCATATAATAAACCTTTGTATCAGCGAAGGAATTTATCCCGACGCTTTAAAAACATCTATAGTAAAACCGTTATATAAAAAAGAAAGCAAAGAACTTGTAGAAAACTATAGACCTATTTCTTTAATTCCTATATTTTCAAAACTATTCGAAAAACATATTTATTTAAAAATTAACAACTATTTAGAAATAAACAATATTTTATGTAAGGAACAGAAAGGATTTAGAGAAAAAATGACAATTAATTTGGCTATCTATGAATTTTTGTACAAGGTCATGGTTAACATAGATACAAGGACTCCCACATGTGCCATATTTTGTGATATGACACAAGCATTTGACTATGTACACCATACCACATTACTTAATAAAATGGAAACATACGGTATTAGAGGTAATATTATACAACTTATTCAATCGTACTTAAAAAATAGAAAGCAAGTTACAAATATTTGTAGAATAAACACGATAACAAGACGCGAGGAAACTTTTGTGTCAAATGACCGTTATAGTGTGTATGGAGTCCCACAAGGTAGTGTGTTAGGTCCACTACTTTTCATAATTTATATAAACGATATGCCGACTTGTACTCAACATCCTATGACACTTTTTGCGGATGATTTCACTGTAACAATAACATGTAAAAATAAGGATTTATATTTAGAAGACATAAATAAAACTTTAAACGATATAATAGAATGGATGAACAAAAATAATTTAAAAATAAACCTAAACAAAACAAAAATAATACATTTTAGTCAACGCGTAAATACAATCTCTAATTTTGAAATAAAATATAATAATAACATCATTGAATCTGTACAAAGCACGAAGTTCCTAGGATTAACATTGGACGGACAACTTAATTGGAAGGCACATATAGAAAATATTTGCAAAAGAATGAGTAAGGCCGCTTATGCGTTGTACACATTATCTCAAAACCTTGAGATTGATGCACTTATCACTGCCTATTATGGTCTAGTGGAGTCAATTTTAAGATATGGTATCATCTTCTGGGGTCACTCGTCACATATTGATAATGTGTTCAAAGCGCAAAAGAAATGTGTTAGATCAATATTTAAATTAAACAACAGAGATAGCTGTAAGCCTTATTTTAAAAAGTATAAATTGTTAACTTTACCATGCATTTATATACTGGAAACTCTCATATTTATCAAAACGCATAGAAACCTATTTCCAAGTAAGTCAGATGTAACTCCACGTAACAGACGTGATAATTCTCAGCTTTGCTTACATACGTTCAATACTGCTTTAATGCGAAAAAGTATATTTTGTATGGCTCCACTCATGTTTAATAAATTACCAAAAAGCTGGAAAGACTTAGAAACTGATTTATTTAAGGTTAAAATTAAAAATCTACTAAGGGAAAAAACATATTATAATATTGAAGAATATCTAAATGATAATTTATAAAATCATTGTTTTCATTTTTTGTATGTCTGTATTATTATGTTAATTGTTTCAAAAATTTGTACGTCACTCTGTGACAAAACATGATTCAGAACTTTTTATTTATTTTATAAGATCCTATTTGTACTCATGTTAAAGCAAATAAAGATTTCTATTTCTATTTCTATTTCTATAACAATATATATATACGCTAGCTTTGGAATATTATATATATTGTTATATTGAAATTTGTTTTGTTATATTGTTATTAAATTCATAATGAATCCAAAACGAATTCAATCCGGTGTTATAATTAATATGGTTCAACGTAAAATGTAGAACATGAAATTACCTCCAAAAAGAATGAAATATCATTCATATTTTTAGACATTTTAACTAGGATTTTCGTTCACAGATCGGAAGCAACTTCGTTCGTTGTCAAAAACTTTATACACCTTATTTTTCACAGTTTCCAAACGTTGTAGTTTGACAATAAATTCACGACCGTCTCCGTTCATACTTTGACCACATTTCACAGGCTAATACATATTGGGATAACAAAAGTTGCAGTGCCAATATTTGGTTCCAATAAATTCAAAATGGATAGCTTCAATTGCCTAAGTTATAAAGATGAATTTGCAATGTTTGTTTGTTTAGGTTATATTAGTAGTAAGTTTGTTTGAGTTTTGACAAATATCTGCAGGTGACGGTTGGCGGTTTCCCCAATGGATGCGTTTGACATATTGCTTTGATAGCGGTTATTTGTATATGCGGGCACTGTGTATTATTCACAACTTTTTGTCCATTTTTGACAAAATCAAACACCTTAAGGATATTTCGTCTCTTTCTATAAGTAATACAAGCTAAACTATCAAGCTTTACGTTTTCAGTGAGCTTACTTTGAGAAAGAATAGATGTTTTTTGCACATTATGCATTATAAAAAAGTATAAATTAATTATTCACTAAACATTCAGCTTCTGTTATTGTCCTCCATTTGCATTAATTACAAATGGGATGGAAAAATTCCAGTAACGTATTAAGCAATATTATAATAGAATTGCCGGAAAAAAATGTAAAAAAGTTTTAATTATTTTTCCGGATCGTAATTATTTTTCATCTCAACGGAATCACGTTCTCGAATTTCCCTGAAGAAACATTGACGCGCATTGCGAACATTAATAAGCCAATTAGGAAAATGAGGAAGCAGAATTTTCCTTTCCGCTTCCCTTCCGACTGTCTCCTCCGTTCGTAGACACCATTCGTTTTTACACTAATGAGTTTTGACATGCAGTTCGGACCGTCTCAGGAACTAAAATAATTCTGAATTGAGAATTATTTTGAGACTTACAGATTTAAGTTAATTTTAATATTTCTGTTATTATATAAAAGTAAAGGATGGATATTAAACGAAACATAAAAGTTTATGATTTAATTTTAAGTAACTCAACTTTATCTGTAACATACACGAAGATATAAATTAGCCCGGTTAAAGATATTTCAATATTGATGTTTCGCCCCATTGACTATTCAAATATTTTCTTCTATACATAATAAAGGCGACTGAAAAGTGTCAGTAAAATATACCTACTTGCCAATTCAAACCAGTACTTCTCAGCTTAGCTTTCAATACATCAAAATGAAATATGTTTCAGCTGTTTAATATGAATAACGAAAGCACCTATATAAATAGTACTAAATGATTTCAATCAGTCCTAAGAAAAGGATTAAATTGTCCCATAAAAAACTTTCGTGATTGTATTTTAATAGTGAAACCCAGACATATATTTCATTTTATTTGAAGCTAGTAATAGTAGCGAATATGTTGTCTGATCCAAGAAAGGAATGGCTTTTGTAAAGGAGCCAAATACAGAACATATTCTTGCGTACGACCGTAATGGCGTTAATAGTTGGTTTTGCACAATCGATACTGCATTTATTTTATTGGATCGCTTATAAAAGGCAATGTAAAGAAAAGTTTTAAATCGAAGTTATGTTTTAAATATAGTTGCATGTTACCTATTAATAGTTGGTAGCAATAAATATTGAGTGTAATTACAACTGTTCAATCCATATTGAACATATCAACTTTTTATAGTTTATTTTTAATTAAAACTCTTTGTTTTCCATAGCGCGATGACTGTCCCGCGCTATGACACTTTTCTTTCTATCCATGTAGAGATTAGTCGCATTTTAATTTTCTTTTACTTTTTTATTTCAATTTATTGTATTCCATAAATACAATAAATAAATTAATATTATGTTTTGGTTTCAATAATAACCCAACAACAACTTAAATCTTGAGTGAGGTAAAAACCTACCTCCATAACTAACGAATCTTGGATATTAATTACCTGAAATAAAAGCAGTTAATTTACTCTCAATTTTCAAAGACTCAACTGGAAACTGATCGAAATTGACATTTGTCTAGTAGTAGTCTATAGATGACATTTTACATGCATTATATTTCAAGATCAAATTCTGGAGTCAATTCATTCACGACCAAAGGCAAAGCGAGATATTTTAATTCATCGACATCCCTAACAAAATAAAGACGGACCATAACCATTACAGACATACATTAATTTTTTCTCCGCACATTTTTCTTCTCCAGGTTGCAGTCAAGCGACCCTGAGCGAAAATAATTGGATTATGTACCGATCAAATTAAGAATGTCTCTGATATTTTCCGGGATACGCACACGTTACACAGAAAATCCAATCTCGAATGACATCGGACTAATAATGGAACAAGGAAAGCATGCAATATCCGATGCTGCGATGTCGCGAGGATATGTAATGGGAAAAATTTGCCTTCACATGTATTTTGGCAGGGGTCTGTTGGAAGAAATATGTTGAGTCTTTTTGAATCAGTCGGATTTGGTGGGACCCCGGCTTGTCTTGTAGAAAATATTGCTTCGAAAACAAATCCAGTAAACAGGGCTTGTTTGGAGATACCTTTAATATTATTTACTTTTGTATTGTGCTAGTTCTATGTTTGAAGAAATATAAGAATTTAAAAGTTTTTAGTATCTGGTGTGTAAAGTAACAAATCCTGTATCAAAGTTCGACTTCGTTCGTTTCGAATATTTAATTGTGCTTTAGCACTTAAATATGAATCAATCAATGGAATTGTTAAAATGAATCAACGCACAAACGCAAAATTTACCTCAACATAACTAAGGTTTAGTTATGTTAATTCAATCTTTATTATAGAAGCTCCGACAAACGCGTGAAGCGCGCTTTATTATAAAACGCTGTTTAATCTTAAAATATGACTGTAAAACATGCAAATATTTTCATTCAATTTGCCAGCTCTTTTTCCACTTCTAAGCACATAATTGTCCACTATCATAATTCAGCAGCATCTTACTCGATAGTTAAAAGTCATTCCGGTTACTAAACACCTCCAATTATGGTGCTCGTAATATATGGGCCGTAAACTACACTTATCAGAACGTACACAAGCGAAACTTGCACTATTAAACCTATAGGGTTCGTATTCTAATATATTATAATAGTTTTGTCCGTATGTATGGATAGTTTGTTGCCTTTTTTTTGTATAATGTTTTCGTGGAATTGGGTTTTATTGTCAATGATGTTAGTGCCTTGTAGATTACTATAGACGATGATAAATACAGATTTTTTGAAATTTAATACATAAAATTACACATTATCGGATTTATCTAATACAATGCAAATATATTTTATAACGGATTTAATCTAGTTCTCAAAAATTGTAACTCTGTTATCTAACTTTGTTGTAAGAACATAAGTAATGTAGAATTGATACTTTCATTTTTAAGGTCTAACGTTAAAAATATACAAACGCATAATATCCCTTCAGGCATAGCCGTGG
Source organism: Trilocha varians (assembly GCA_030269945.2). Classification (NCBI taxonomy): domain Eukaryota; kingdom Metazoa; phylum Arthropoda; class Insecta; order Lepidoptera; family Bombycidae; genus Trilocha; species Trilocha varians. The sequence continues at coordinate 7,194,710 of AP028259.1, forward strand.
TCCTAACTATACTAACCCCACAAACTACGATTATAAAAAGCTCCTCGAACAAATTTATGGCGCAGTCCACAAACCTCGCCTTACCTAATCCGTACTTATTAAGGGTAATGGGGAACCAATGAACAAGTTTCGGTCCTTTATCTATCACCATAAATATTGTCTATCACAGCGGTAGCAGGAGGTGTCGAAAATAAACTTAATAGCCTTTTTATTACGCTTTCGAGTTATAATTTTAATATATTTGAGGCTTAGGCGGTGGCTTGTTGAATTTTAATCATTTTAATTGTTCATTGTTCGTTTTATGTGATATTGTTATCGTGTAAGCTTTTAAACGTGTACATAAATTTTGCTGTTACTTATTTTGGAAAGTCCAAGTTTTTTCGTTCGTTAAAAAATAATTGTTGAGAATAACGACTTGTAAAACTTTAACTGTTAGAAATTAATTATAATAATTGCGTATTATTATTATGAGGCATATTTTCACGTACATCATTACTAGATAATATTATAGCTAAGCTACAGCTGTTTATGCATACAGATTTGAAATTACAAAGAGAAAATATAAAAAAAGAGTTGAAACATTTTTGTTGGAAATTATATCAAAGGTTATTTTAAACGTTATTGACATCAATCCAGTTACTGTATGTTTGTGCCGACACCCACGGGAATATATCCCGGGATATAACTAAAAGCGGAATAGTGTAGCCCACAGGCGTGTCACTTATCGTTAACAACTGTCATGGAATATTTAGTGAGCCATTATATGCATTAAAATTCACAAAGACATGAAGGAGAATGTATGTATCTACTAAAGTGAACGTATGGATAGTAGTAGTTTTACATATTGCTACACAAAATGTTAGAGTAGAAGTAGTTTTTGTTTCAAAATTCGATTTCCTTTTTGTGTTATTCTTAGCGTCGTATGCTGATAACTGAGGAGTGTGTCTTCTAAAATATAACTTTTATTTGATCACAAGCTATCATGCTTTGTGTTTTTTTTAATGTAAATTTCAGAGAGTTAATAGTTTTAAAAAAATGAGTCTTAATGAACGTATCTGGTATTTTACAAATGTCGAAATATTTTTCAGTCAATGTTAATAAAGAGTAGATATAAGGTACAAGACTGATATCGCGCAGTTTAAAATAGTTAAGAATCATGCGTTTCTTTGAATGTCCGACATAATTTCAGTTATATTCCAAATTCAAATGTTTACCTACAAAGAACAGAATTCATAAAAACCCATTTGATAATTATGTTCACGCCAATTTGCGGTGACACAATACATTATTCGACATAAAGGGTTAGTATTGTTAGCGTTACGCGATTGCCTCGGGGCACAGTTCTGTTGAGTTATAGCTCTGGTCATCCCCTCTGTGACCAGAGCGCAGGTGGGGTCCACAGAAGGTCTCTATTTACGGCTAATTTTATTTGTATAGCGGTCGTTGTAAATTTTATTGGTTTCGCTACGTTTCCGCATCTGAACGTCCCATGTGGTGGCCAGTGCCCGTAAAATAGAAATCGTAGATTAACTTCAGAAAACTGAAATTATTGGGTTTGTTATTTATTTCGATTATTTATTTCCATTCTTATTTTTATAGACTGTATATTTATGCCTACTACTGACGTGATAACATGGTAAATATAATTTATAGTCAGGAATGCCCACAAAGGTCAGACCTTCGTTGAGACAAAGACAAAGATGAGATGAACCGGCCCTGTGCGTACTATAATTCAGTCTGGCTATCATGGACTTTGGCTTGGGCTATATAATAAGGAAAAAAAATCGAACGAAAAAGAGATGCAACAGCTAATAGAGTTTGAAAATGAAACATTCAACAGCACAACATTGTATATAATCTTGCTTCTTCATTCCTAAAGTTGCCTCGTATTTTCCTAAAAACACACCATTCAATTTCCGTCTAATCCCGTTGCCTGTAAACCTTGAGGAAGCAAGGAGTAATAGTCTCGTTTGCTCCGCTCTTGTTCACAAAAGTAATTCACTAAATTTCAAGTGAAATGTAAAGTTTGGAATGGGATATGAAAACGGAAAGCCGTAAAGTTATTAGTGACTCTCATTTATCCAAATGTTGGTTGTAGATGGCTTTAGTATTTTATAGGGTTATGTGAATATTTTAACGATTCTATTTGAGTATTAAGATATGGACAAGTTTGGTTTTACACCAAAGTTTTCATTTTTGGGAGTTGTGACTTTCATAGTCTTATATTAACGCCAACATGAGAAAGTTGTCCTAGTGTTATATTATGGGAAGTCGTGGTGGCCGAGTGGTCGAAGCGCGTGGGAGGTCGCGGGTTCAAATCCGGCTTGTACCTTTAAATTTAAATGTGAAAATGATTTATGTCCAATTTTTCTCAACACCACTGGCTAAAAACGGTGAAGGAAAACATCGTGAGGAAACCTGCATGTCGGAAAAGGGTTCTAAAAATCCTTTGAAGATATGTGAAGTCCCCAATCCGCACTGGGCAAGCGTGGTGGAAGACTATGCTTAATCCCTCTTCGGAGGAGACCTGAGCCGAACGGTGGGCAGTAATGGGTTGGTACAGGTACAGGTATATTATGATGAAAGTCTGACGATTCACTTCCTCCTAAAAATAAAGTTGTTCTTCAAAAAACCAACAGCAATTCCGTGATGTACACAAAACATAACCGTACTTTATTGCACTTTCTAAAATACAGCCTCGTGAATTCTTACAAAGGCTGTATAAGAAAATTCATAACTCCACGGTCACGTCGGGTGACAAACATAACCTTAAGTTTATTTTCCCCCGTTTTAATATTAAGCAGGTGTCGTCGTCTTCTCCCTTTATTGCTAGACTTGTAATAAGCCTCGGAAACGGTTTCTGTGTGCATTCGAGCTAATAATCCTTAATATAAACTGCCATTCTGTTTGTAGGATTTACTTAAGCTGACATATTGCTGTAATACTCATATAATGCTTCCATTTTATAGAGCTTCCAAGAACTATACGATACGTTGTGACTTTTTCAAATGTGGAGTGGAAATGATTAGTATTAAATATTCATGCTGCTATATATTCATTATTATACATCGTTTAATTGAAAGTATTTCGTGCTAATTATATTTGTATTAATAAATAAATAAACCACAAAGTTCGTCAGCTTTCATTCCAACATGCTATATCTGAAAAACAAGTGACACAAATAAGCACGACTCGTTTACAGAAAATTGTATCGTTTAATAAAACATTATTAAACAAGTACCATTCGATAAAAACTCGCAGTCCCAAAAGAAACTCCCCTTTCATTTAACAACGGCCTAAATAAAAAAGGAATTGATTGACCCAAATCCCTGGGAACAAAAACGAATCCTTCCATTTTTCCTTTGTCAGCAAGAACTCGACGATGGAACTAAATAAGATCTTTCCCGTTTGATTTAGGGGCGGTTGTTAGCAAGTTTTCTGGAGGCGGTTTGACAAATAGTGAAGATTTACTTTCATTAGAACCTGGGTTATATTACCTGATATTTTTCCCTCCGACAATAAGGTGAAGAAACATGAGAATAGTTTGTCTTCAGGTTGGACGTTAATTGATGTTGGAACTTAGTTCTTGGTCAAAGTGTTGTGGGCTCGTCTTATCTTGCTAGTTCGTAAATATTTGCGTTACTTGAACATCGTATTGGGATGTTTATTTACCTCCCCTAGAACTAAACTATGATTCAGATTCTTACGATATTATGTTTGTCGAGTTCGCAATGCTCTTAGGGATTTCTATAGATTGGTCAACCAAAAGAGATGTATAGAAAATATCAAATATTTTGTTACCATCTGACTCACAATAGTAGGTTTGAATGTATCTCTAAATCCTATAACGTTAGTTGGTTTTTTTCTAACTTTTATTTTTGATCTAGGTTTATCTTACTGAAAGTATATCATTAAATTTTTGAGTAGTTTTTAAACTATCAGAGTAAGAAGGAGAATTATATCATGTGAAAATGAGCTTTGAGCACATTATTATGAAGCTAGCATATATTTCTGCAAAGTAAATAATTGTTCGGTATTTGTTCTTGTTCAAAATAATAAAATTTTGTTGATATCTTACCTGACAACGAATTGTGCTTCATTATTCAAAAACCATTGCAGAAAATCGATTTTGAAACTTGTTACTTAAATTGAGTTATTTCTTGACGACTACCTTAATCTTTATGCAAAACTTATTTTTCCGAGTTATCTGACCTCCAAATTAAACGTTAAGAATTAACATTAACTATACTTGTTAATTACAAAGTAGGCCTTAATTACTTTGTAGGTAGTAAAACACCATAATAAACCACTTGTTAAGACCGAATATTTCTCATATTTTTTGAGAAGTATAAAGCGCTTGTTTGTAACTGTTCGGGATTATGGCAGGGCTTTGGAGACGCGGTTATCAGCGAAAACATTAAGTTTTATTATTATTGCAGTATTAATATTTAGGGCGAGGAATAGGATCTCGACCTTTGTGCTTGAGAACAATGAAAATTCGGTGATTAGAAAGAAACATTGATATTTTCTGTCTCATGTTTTTGGGTGTTTTTGATTTATTTGGTGGCGAAGATAAGATAGTAACAGGTATTCTCTGAATGCACACAGTAAAAGACAGTAATAAAAGTCTAGTAGTAGACGTAGTAAATTAAGTAGTCATATTTTATATTTACCTAAAATTTCATAAGCAACTTAAATCATTTCAGATCAGTTTGTATGAGAAACAAATTGCCTTTGCAACATAGTAATATTTTAAACCTCTTTAAAATGTAAAAGTACACAGCATTGTTTTAAAATTTACCAATTAACAGTCAGTAAAATTAATTATTTTCAAAGTTTATTTGACATAGTATAAAAATATTTTCGAAAAAAAAACTAAGTAAATAAAAGTTTATCAGAACAACTCATCTCTCGTATTCGTCTCGTATTATTCACTTTCGCTACGAGTACGTATTAAAATGATGCTACACCCAACACCAGACGTATAAAGAAGAATTTAATCAGGCTCCCGACTGTGACCATGATTTGGGAGAGACTGTTCTGTTTTCATAAACTTCAAGATGGACGACGACTATTTTTTAAAGCTAACCTAATTAATCATCATTTTATAATACAGTAGTCGTAATTTCAGAACTTTTGAAACATCTTCAAAGTAGATCAGTCTGTTGAAAATAGTTTCCAAAGAAAAACGTAAAAATTTTTAACAATTTAATTTCTCTACTTATACATATTATTTAGTCACTGGAAAAATAAGCTCTTCATGAAATTACCAACAATTTATTCACTTTACTAAAACATGTAAAATATGCATAATATGCTTGAAATATCCGTAACTTAGAGCCCGTAGAAAAGCAATTTTCTCAAGATTACTCCAGGATTCTCGGCACGAAAGTCCTCATTTAAAAAACAATCTAGAAGACATGGGCACTGTTTTTGCGTAATACGAGCTTGCTCTCCACGGCACATCGTAAAGAGAAAATTGCCTTCCTAGTTGAATTCATCTGGACGGGAGTCACAAAGGTACGAGAGTTTGTAGGAAAATTCTAGAGATAGAAAAATCTAGAAAAATCTTTATAAAGTTTACGTTAGGGAAAAATGTGTGATATTTTTTATTATTTTAAATTAACTATGGGTTGGCGATAATAATTTTGAAATGTGTAAATTAATTTCAAATAATGGGATTCTGTAGCAGAAAAATTGTGGTATGAAAATTAATTTGATATACAAAATAAGTTTTAAATCAATTTAATCGTTTAGTACTTCATCAATCAATTTACTTGGTTAGCTGTTTTTTTATATTAGCTTTGTTTTTACCTTGCTATAAAACGTTATAATATATCAGTAAAATAAAAAAATATAACAGTGTGTTCAAAATTCCAACGAAACATTCCGAAATCCTATCAAACATATAGAACAATATCATAAATAGATCTCGTACATACACGATGCAACCGTCGGGCTCCATCGACAAACGAATATTTCAGTAAACCAATGCACCACATGCAGAGTGATCACAGGGGCTGATTCAGTAGGAGATCACTGAGGCATATGCCCCCCAAAAAAGAAAACTACAAAATCAACCTTCAGTTTTATTTTTAGTATATAACGTCAAAGAAAAATAAAAGTCGGCAAGATGTTCACTATTTTTTTTTTATTGCCATGAGGCAGACGAGCCAACGGGCCACCTGATCGTAAGTGGTTACCGTCGCTCATGAACCTCTGCAATGTTAGGGGACATTGAATTGTTATTTGAATGCATTTTACTCGTAGAACCCAAAACTTCATAAACGGGTTGAATGCTAATGGACTCAAAACACCCCCAAATATCAAACGTCCGCATTTCTCACAAAATATTCATAGTATTCGTATTTGCTCATCTCTCAGAACATAATTTTTAAACAAAGCAAATTATTTTAATCTAACGCTAAATCTGAATCCAGCCCTGAGCTCTCGGACAGTGGATTGAATCCAGGAAATGTGAAATACTCGTGTAAACTCCCGCAGCGAACAAAGAACCAAAATGTACGAGTACATCGTTCCCGCTTTAGTGTATTTGGTAAAATTGATAAATAAACAGATTTATGCTTCATGCAGAGTTTTGATGTGTTTTTGTTTTATTCTACTATGTTCTCTTACTGTAACAACGCATTACTGCCCACTGCTATGGTACGGTCTCCCCAGAAGAGGGAGGAAGGTGTTCTCTTTCCGATTAATTTAATAATTTCTAAGAATTACGTCATCTTTTACTATTTCATTACATTATATCAGGTTAAAGAAAATTATACCTACCAAGAAAATTTATTGCGAAATAGAGCACAGAATAATGCATTATTGAATTTTTCTTTTATGGCCTTAATATACTACTAATATTATTAAAAAAGTCAGAAGTTTCTCTCGAAACTTTTCTGTTAGGCCTACGCACGCCGTTTGTAACAAAGATCTTTATCTTTTTTATCGATTGAATGTTACGAATCCTGCTGATTAAACATAGGTAAGGTATTCCAACCAGTTGTACTGTCATGTCGAATTAAAATTCAAATAGTAGACAAGATCGGTGGACATAAGCATTAAAACTACGAGCATAAACAACAGAAGAATGTCTGGTGGGAAAACTTAGCGACCTCAGATCGTTAAAACTTAACACAAAATCATACACCCAAAAAAGGCAGTTGATTTTTCTCAGTCCATTCTATGATAGTCAAATAATTAATTTAAAATATGGCACTGAATTTTGCAACATTATATTATTATATACAGGGTGGATCTGTAACTTTGGACAATCTGACGCTGGGTGAATGACCTGTCGAAATAAAACTTAGAACTACTTTTATTTTAGAAATAGGATAAAAAAAAATTTCATCATAGTATGGAAGTCCGCAATGATAGTCGTACGTTTTCCATACAATGTCAGAAAAAAAAGTTTAACCGATCCAAAAAATAAAAATGGTGCTAAGTTGTATTTCGACAGGTCATTCACCCCACGTCAGATTGTCCAAAGTTACAGATCCACCCTGTATATTACATTATTATTATACATTATTTCGGTGCTTGTTTATTTTAAGATACATTCCCTGATGTGTAGGCTCCACGCACTAAAACAAAACGATCAACTCAGAACACGTCAGCAATGTGGACGCAAACATAGCCTCATTTCATTCGTATTTTACGATGTAAAGTCGAGCTTCCTTCCTACTTTACACTCGAAAATTCAACATAGTAAATTCAGTCCTGCAACTTGCAAAACAAGCGAGCATATTGTTGTTTCATGTTTCACGGACGATCGCGGCTTTTATGGCGGGAATCGGCGGATTTCCCTCGAGTGCTGTAAAAACCTCTCTGTCAGACGACACTCCATCGGCAGTTCGATCCCGAGTTGATGTGGTTCGCGTTTCAGGATAGCTCACGTCAAGTACCTACAAATTCGGCGTTCGAATAACTTTCCTTGTTTATACGATGGGCTAACTTCCACAATGCGCCCGGCCGCTTGTTCCGACACCAATATCAGGATTATTCGAGTTCCCCTTCCGTAAAAGGATGCTTCCAGAAATGGTTCTATCCAGAAATATTCTCATTACTTGGGCGGAATCTTTTTTACTTTACGACGGTACGCCCTCGTCCTCGTTCAGTCGAGTATGAAGTTTTCCTCTTTCCATCAGCTGTTAAATAAAATGACTAATAAGAAGCTTAAGTGATAGCAATTCACTGACGGGTACTCGTTTCGATTTAATTAAAAGTCGAATTTGACTCTATGTTCAGCAAACGCTTCAATCCTCCAAGATTCCAATCTACGTCATTCCAGAGTTTATTGCGCTTGCAGACGAGATCAAATCTTAGATATTTGAACAAGCTTATTCTCTAAAATAGTATTCGTAACATTGGTGATTTTAATCATCGTCAGATAGTTTGTCATTTCGTTTGTTGACAGAAATATATCTTTATCCAGAAACATCGGTGTTTTTAATTTCATGTTTAAAAATTGATCACAAGCATTTCCGAGGTAATAAATACGTTGGACGCCCTCGCGCGTTCCACGACAATTTTTTAAAACTACGATCCAGTCAGTAAATTCTGGAGATTAATGATAGGCTCCAAATTTATTTACTTAAGTACGTTCGCCGTGAAATGTAATCTGTCGTAACGCCTATTAATCTCTAAAACACATTAAATTTTATCTCAAGAAATTTAATGGTTCCCTCGTGTGAACATGAAAGATTAGTTGAGACCAAGAAATAAAAATTAAGTTAATCACCTCATAAAAATTCTGGCAAATAAAAATGTTTGTGAGTGAGACGTGAGGTGTTATTGATTTAACAGCGATCCATATGCGAATAATATGGTGTTCCCTAAAGTAAAAAGACACCATTAGAAGCCACGTGGGACTTGGGGGACTTAACTAACCCCAGGGGGGCAGATAACGCGGTTCCGCTGCTGCACATTTTTACTTTTACCACTAATTGGTGCATTTGGAGGTAGGGAGATACCTAACCGCATCCCGAGGGAGACGAAACAAATACAGATATTTTTGTCTCCTTGTTTGTATATTCTGTGCAGTTATATTTTTGAATTTTTAGAGTTGCAGTTCGTAAAAGTATATCACAGTCAATTATTTACTATCTGGTTTATGAATTTGTTAGTTATGTTTATCGTAACCATTGATTTAAAACAATTTTAAGAAAATTGTGTTAATATAATTTATTTATTTCTTAATTTCAATCATAATCTGTTTGCAAAAATAAATAACGTATTTTTACAATAAAATTTCAATCAAGTATACACAATTATAGAAACCATACGCTTCTAATCCCCTCCAAATTTTAATCCGAATATATTAAAGAGAATCCCACATGCATGCAAAAGACGGAACAATACATCAAACTTTATTATCCAATGATCCCATGTCCATACTCTTGGGTCCATATATCTGCAGAATTTCACGCACCCTTGCCATAATACGGATTGAACCTCTTATCTGCCCCAAACCAACACTTGAAGGCTAAGATAAGGGTCTCAGTATATCATATTGGCACTTTTCAGGGAGGTTCCGATATTACTTCTTAAGGGATAATAGCAAAAAACTTATTGATGGATCCATTATGATTTTATCCATAATGTAGATAAATTTGTCTGTAATCTTATGGCTATTTATTGGTGTTTAATGGTCGATTTTTCGTTCAGTTTTGTCGCTTATGGTAACTTCAAGATAATGTTATTTTGTTTTTGTTCGCCAAATATTAAAAATTATAACTGACTTCAAAATTTCAGTAAACATCTACTTGAATAATTGTATTTATTCCTTTGAAACATCGTAAACAGGTATATACTTTAAAATTAAAATTATTTTCAATGTTTTCAAGAGCAATCCTTTTGATTTACTCACGCTTGCTTTTATGTATAAAGAATCATTAACACCAATAGCCATATTCCAGTTCTCATAAAATACAAAACCAGCACACAATGGCTCGGATTTGCAAAATCAAGGCGTGAAACATTTAAAGCTGTTTATAAATCAGTGCAGCGCGGTCGTTCGTCAAATTGCTGACGTGTAATGTAAACAAAACAATGAGTTGCTAATTCGTGAGACCCGCCCTGTGGTGAGGTCACTAGGCGTGGTCTGGACGTATCCTGGGCTTAATGATGGAGTATAAACCACTGTGACGGATAGAATGGTGTTTAAGTCAGCGAGAATTTAGCCGAAGGATATATGTCAGATGTTATGTGCGAAGATGGGTAAAAAGGTGCAATAACTAGAAAAGGGATGTAAATATTCTTCTGTTAAAAATAGATCTTCACTTCGATTTGCTTTAGCAAAGAAAATAAAAGACAAGTTATCTGTCTTTTATCTTCGTTGATGATGACAAAAACTCTAGAAGGAATGACTGTACATATCAGAAGAATGCGAAATTCTGAGTTACTATGTGTACTTGGTTTGCTGAATTTTAGAGAAAAGTTTATGCAAACTGTGTTTTTATATAATATTCTTGATTTGTACTACAATGTACATGATTTTATGTTTATGAAAAGGTACTAGGAAATAGGTGCGTGTGAGATTACGTGTAAATATTATTGAATAAGAACAAACTGTAACATGATGAAGTGAAATAAAGAATTTAATTTTGATTCATGTTTTATATCTTTTTGGCTCCGAGCCATATTTATTATGCCGTGTGTCTTTGTGGCATAGTAAAAATATCCAATTATCACGTGACCATTTTAAAATAACATAACCATTCTCGATGCAATAAAACAAGAACATCGTGTAGTTTGGCTATTAAATATTTTACTGCCAACGGGTAGGTATATACTTTTCAGCAAGTAGAAATATAATTTTTCTAGATCGCGTGTCGGGACGGTCGATAATCACGCAATTTAGAGGTTCTGTTATAGTTCAAACGATAGTCAAAACATACCAATGAAGGTCTATAATAGTCTACATAATAAAAGTAGGTATATGAAAAGTTATTTTATGGGTAAAATGAGCATTTTATAGCTACTTTACAGCAGCTTACTTTCTATTAGCTGAAGTGATACTATTAAGTACATATCTAAATTACCTACTTTATTTCTAACTCATACACTAATCTAAAACAACAAGGAAGATGATTAAATAGTTTGACGACTTGAGTTATCTACTGAAACTAAAACTTGAACGTTAAACATTTTTAAATAAAATTATTAGTTAGCTTTAAATTCCTTATGATAAAATTCACCATACTATTATACTCAAACTTGTATTTGAAACAATCAAAACAAATTCCACATTCGACACCGCGTGGTCGGCTTCTCTATTTTTTATTTCATATTTTATAGCATTCATTGTAACAGGTACACTCGTATTTAAAGTATTATTCTGATACTTTGCGTGTCGTTCTATTATAATATGATTTTAACAAAGCCGATGGCAAAGCTTACACCATTCGCCTTTTGATGGAAATATGGAGTGGAACGATTCCGGATTAAGATGGTATTATTGTAATGCGATATTATGTAAATCGTTTTGTTACGGATACAGTAATCTGTTGCTTTTGTTTAAGAAATTCGAAGTTAAAGCTTGGTCAAGTTTGTTGAGGTTGAATTTAAATTTCTTTATAAACTTTCGGAATTAGTTATAAGTTATTAAGGAACAACAAAATATTTTATTTATGGTTCTTTTAAAATTGTATTAAAATTCATAACGTATTTTTGTGAAAAATATTTTGTCGACCACACACATAAGATGATGACATCAAGATTTTAATTTGATGCTAATATCACAGGACGCAGTGGACGTCAAGGGCTAATAATGATGATAATTCTCTATATCTATATCTTAATGTGCATTCATAAATTTTTATGCATATCATGATATTAATCATTATTTGTAAGTAAATCGACTATATAATTAAAGAATAATTTATTATTGTATCGCGAACATGTTGCTCAACGAAAATGAAATTATTTTTCCAAGTTTAACGGCGATCACGCAAAGTAATAAATATGAACTTTTATTGTCAAATTATTAAAATCACTTAATTATCGTATACAATGGAGGTAAAGGGTTATTTCGGGTTTCTTTAATTAAATGTTTAATTATGTGGATAAGATTGTTACAGTTATGAATATTAAAGAGCTATTTAAGGAAAAACGAAATTTTCCATATAAAATTGTGGGTGGAAGTATGTGAGTAGCAATTTCTACTGAAGCACGTATGTAGTTTAGTATTAGTAGGTATTAAAATGCCTATCACGCGGGGAAACCCATGTCCAGTAATGCTACTTGTACAGGCTGATAATTTATTTATTTATTTATCCAAAAGATAAAATACTACTTTTACAGGGTCATGTACCCCAATGCAGTAATATTTACATATCTAGACATTTTTAAAAAAATACCTCATATGATCTAAATGTAAATTATGAATAATCTAAATAATAACAATGAGTATAAAACAAAATAAATAATGTCCAGTATTAAAATTAACTAAGATAAAAATCACAATACACCTAAAATTCATTCAAATTATAATATAATAAAAAATTTATAAGATAAAATTTAAAATTATTTAAATTTTAATATTATTTAAGTCTTTGTTGATCTCCTGAACGAATTTCGTCTAGTGTGAGAGACAAAGTTCTATAACGGTTTAGTGACACTAAATTCATTCAAAAGGGATAACTTTGGAGTATACTTCTTTGATTGTTAAAGATACAACGACCTTAGTAGGTAAACATGAAAAATTAAGTTGAAATATTAGTAAAAGTTTCAAACTTTCATACATAAAAGATAGACATAAGAAAAAGTAAACTACATTTTACTATTATTGGTAATATAGCTACGTAATGCGGCACCCCTCGCATAAATTACACCTCCACCTTCTACTTGATTGACCACATATTGATGAACTACTTGATTGACGACCATTAACACTCAGGTATCATCGAATATTCCTTGAATTGTTGAAAAACTTATACTGCGTTTGGTACCATTTCGCTTTGCAGTTTACAAATACAACCTTATAGATCCTGGATATATATCAGTACGTATCAGTAGCAGTGAAGTGCTAGCTAATACAAGTAAAACGAGCCCATACACGATGGGTCTGTCTTGTTTAGTACAAGAGTTGCTATGGCCACCTTCCGAAGCTATCATCAGCGCCATTTTGTCATCTCATTGCAATGTCACGCGAATAACATTTACGTGCAAAATGTCAATAGGTAACTGGGAAGTTTTGCAAGGTTCCACCCGAACTTACATAGGTACAAAGTTCAATCCAGTGCAAGTTTATATAAGCTTGCAAAACTATCTATTAATATTCTTATAGTCTCTGGTATACATATAGTAAACTATATTTTACCGTTATTGGTAAACATAGCTGCGTAGTGCGGCACCCCTCGCATAAATGACACCTCTTCATATTGATTGATGGCCCGTCAGTGGACTTCCTAATTACCTGTCAATGTTTTGAATCAACATTAAATTGAACATACAGTTACAATATATTCTCTTTTGTTTGTCGTTTCTGGTTTTTGTGAATGTGGGAAAGTTTTGTTAGTTGTCGAATGAAATAATTTTGTGTTGTATTTTTTAGTTGAGTTGATTTATCGCTTTATTTAAAATTGGTAGTTTTTTGGCTGGTAACACTTATAGATTGTTTAATTTTTTATAGATATGCAATTTACATGCTTTCAAAGTTTTTCTTACTAAAATTTAGAAGGTTGTTCTAGAATGAAATCTCAAATAAATAGTTAGAGCATTATGACGTTGCGACGCGCGTTGTGAATTGCTACAATTTAAGAAAACTATAGTGATTTACAATGCCCATATTAAATATGTTTTGAAAATACCCAGCATACAACACTCTTATTCAGAAACAAAACAACAACTCATCAGAAAACACGTTTCTAGTTCAAAAATAAAAATGCAATTAATATTCCAAAAATACCGAACACTGAAATAAAGTAACCCGTTCACTGCCGTTGGAGCCTAATGGAGTTCTGTTACATCAGACTATTTAGACAGTGCACAGATTAGATTTATCATACAGATGTAAAATGTAAATAAAGATGTTCCTGTTAGCAGCCTTTTGTATTACCATGACATTGGCTCACGAGTCAACCTGATGATAGTCAGTGGTTACTTCTGAAATGTTAGACCAACCTTTAAGGACCTTCCTTAAAGGTAGGTAACGCTCACTATACCTATATTTGAAACCGTTAGTCGCCGCTGTGGATCATGGTTACTCAGGAGTTACAGTGATGGAAGTAAGAAGTTGGTAAAAATATAGATACCGTTAGGACCAACAAAATAGACGTTTAATATAACTTTTGTATGATATTTCTGAAACGATTGACGCTAGCTCCTGCAATCGTTTGAAACCACCTGGTGTTAATGAGAATGAGAGGCGCCAGTGTAAGATTGACGGAGCTATTTATATGAAGCTTTTATTTCTGTATCTCTAAACTGCGCTAATGTAGTTTCGTTACGTTAAACTATTTAGTCAGTGCATTAACGGACAAAAACGATACAAATAATGCATCAACATGCGTGGCGCGTCTCTCAAACAATGAGTGACATCCGGAAACGCAATTAACTATGTATTCGATGGAAAAAGGAAATATCAATTCGCCTGTACGTGGACGGAGGGATCGGCCGGATCACGGGAAGGATAGCTCGCTCAATTACGATCCGTTTATATGAACCGTGATATTTTATAATGGTTTCGTGTTGTACAATAAAAAGGGGACTCAAATTCTGCGCTTGGGTTTGTCAAATATTTGCCTAATGAAGGAATAAAGTTCTCAATGGATCGATTAACTCATTTATGGATTCAACTTTGAAATAGGTTTCGTTATACTAGGTGATAACTTAACCTAGCATTGTACATTGTGTTAAAGAAGATTACCACTTCCACCACTTACTCAAGTACCAAAAGACACATTTAATTGTCCCTCCTTATACTTGATACCATTATTACCATTTAAATTTACGAGAATATTGTTCAAGGGACAAAAAATAAAGACTTTGGTCCTAGAGATAACAATCAAATCGTCCATCATTGTTTTCGTCACACGTCTTAATAGCCATCTTGCACTTCCTAACCGAGTAAAGATTTACATCTACTAGAAGATAGTAATTAACTTTCACAGTTGTAACTATAACAAAAATCTGAAAAGGCCAATCAAAAGCTAAGTAGAATTAAACAAAAAACAGCTAACCTTTAACCGCTCAATCCTAAAAATCCAGGAAATCTGCGCAATCAACTCAGCACGCGGATATCCAAAATACATCCGGCGATTTATTGAAAACGTCTGGCACCGGTCTATTATACTGGACCAATCACGGTAAATGGTTGGCGCGAGGGTTCATTCCATTTTGCATTCGGGCTTCACGTCGCGTCCACTTATGCGAGATTGAAGTATTGACGTCGACTGGCTGTAGTTTAGACTTCTGAAATAATAAATACTGGATCTATGGTTTAGGTTTTAAATTAAGCACAGAGTAGTTTTTGATAGTAGACTAGGGATCCAATTACGATTAAGATAGATTTTATGGGTCGAACTTTTCTCTTATGATTTCATCATTACAAATGAGCTTCTTATCATGCTGTCTTCAAATACTACATTAAAAAAAAAATGTATCGGAACAAGGAACACCGACAAATTTTGCCTTAAACGAACGAACGGAAAGTGAATTAAAAAATGAAAACAAACGCAAGTGATCTCACTAATGAAGATTTCGTATTTAAAATCGTTCATAAAACGGACAAAAAGGCTCGGCCCGTTTGAGTTATTTGTCATCACATTAAACGAGTGTTCTGCAAAAAGTCGAGGGAAGATCAAAGCGATGACGTGGCTGCTTGAGTCTGAAATAACATCCGACGACGCACTTGTGAACGCGAATCCCATTTCAATTGAGAAATTGCAAGGATTTAATTGCGCGGCGCATTTTTGAGAATGTTTTACATTGAGTAAGAGATTCTTAGATGAGATGGAGACTGGATATATGCTTAATATAATGGATTTTGTTCTATATTGAATGGATAAAAAACAGTTTTAGGTAATGAGTATTTATATATTTCTCTATTTGCATTTGACTAATTTATTTGCGCAAACTAAATCGAGATAGTAAAAAATATATTATATTGAAAACATTTTTTTTTCATTTGACTTTAGTTAACATATTCGTAAATTATTTATCGTTAAAACAACAAGACCCAACAAAAATCAGCGTAATGAAATTCAAAAGGTAATCCCATATACAGCCCTACGCTGCACATCAAACGAACACAAATCAATTTTGGCGAATTGTCAACATACAGCGTGTTTAAACTTAGGGTGGGCTAATGGAGACACGAATTAAACCGGACCACGTGCTGTGACAACATTGACATAGACCAGGGGGAGCTAATTAGTTTAAGCCTGTGGCTAGGGCAGAGATGGACAATGTGGAGTTAAAATTACTGGAAAGGAAGAAAAAACATTTTTTTCTCGGGACATTTTCTTAGGCGGTACTTAGTTTAAGTCTGTGGTAAGGGCATATATGGCCATTGTGGAGTTAAAAGGAAGGAAAGGAAAAGCAATTTTTTCTTAGGACATTTTCTTAAGCGATGCTATGCCTATGGCTTTTTTTTTTGTTGGAGGAAATCACCGCTCACACTCAGCGTCCGAACCCCGGCTGAGGTCAGAACCCAGCACGGGGTTTTGAGGGACGGCGCGACGCGTTACGCCCTCGGCACTCTTTCCCGTCGCACCGTCCCCGAAGCCTAGGACTAGGGCAGAGATGGACATGGTGGATTGAAAGGAAAAATAGTTTTATTCTCAGCGCATTTTCTAAACATCTAAACTGAAAAACAATAGTATTTTTGCATGATTCATTTATTTATATAGCTTATATATAAATTATTTTCTTTAGGCTATGCAAAAAAAAATAGTATCAAGGAAAAAAATCACTATATTTACAGATCATATTAAAAACTAAAGATTTGTATTAACATAAAAGTAATAAAGGCAGAAGCCAACTTAATATAAGAATTTAAAATAAATTTTTCTCAACACTAATAAAATAAAATCGATTTGTCACCTAGTTTGCGTTGAGTTTAAATAAAATCATGGGTACCACATAGTTTAAATAATTTAAAGTAAGTACAGTTTTCAATTAGCCTTAGCAGAACAAATTGCTTTTCGCGCCATTTCATTTTCAAAGGTACAACTGAGCATTCAGTAATTATTTTAAATGCTCTACAAGGATGTAAATTTGTAAGCACTTAATCTTTCGACGTAATAGTATGTTCGCAATTCATACGAGTACTAGATATTTGTGTATTTAGCGAGCTAAATTCAAACCACTTTTTTAAACATTTTGTATACTTTTACCTACTATTAACTATGTTGTAAGTAGTTAACAATCAAATGTTTAATGCTACTTATAGTTCGTCAAACATACTATTTTAAATTTATTTAACTTGCATTGTATGCACCTAACTAAGTATGATCTGAAATTTTGTACGCATAAGCATGATACGCGACATTGTTTCAGCGTATTTAGTTATATAATATACTAGCTGCTGCCCGCGACGTCGTCTGCGTGAACCCTATGACCCGTTTTTTTCAATTCTTCCCGACAACTATTCCATTTTTTCTCGCCGTAAAAACCATCCTTGAACTTCAACGAACATTTAAAAAAAAGATTTGGTCAAATTGGTCCAGGCGTTGTTGAGTTATGCGCTTACCAACACATTTTGCGATTCATTTTTATATAAGATTATAGTTTTATTTCTGCACTGTAAGTATTCTATCACAAAACTATGCCTATAAAACGTATCAACATACAAACATGATCAAAATTAACTTGGTCTTTGTACAACAAGGTCATTTTCTTTGAAAAATATTTTTCTCCTCAAAGTAACTTAACATCACAAAGATGAGTATTAAAATCATTTTAGTGTGTTTCTTCATTGCGTTTGTGCTAGATATTGAAGCCAAGGACTTCGTGATTGGTTCCAAAGGGAACAATCTGTTGATTACAAGACAGAAAATTAGGGCTTTAGGATATCCACTAACTACACAGGAAAAAGATTTTGTTTATATCGATCCTAAGCAGCGCATTATCAAGGTGAGCCTCTTGCACAATTGTGATTTAGAAGCAGATTGTTTACATATTTTTTCTTAATTTTTAAAATATTAATTTTACATTATTCCTTTAAATTAAGATGAACTGATTTCAATGAATATTTTTTTGTAGAAAAGCGGATATTTTGGACGAAATTGGTTAAGATCTGACCAATAGTTTTCAGCTATTCGTAAAAATAGAAATCGATTTTTTTCTGTAAAAAATAATTACTCATTCCAAAACTAATTTGGATTGTAAACACACAATACTGTTTATATGTATTTGTTTTGTTTTCTAGGCAGTGGTTGCAACAGATTTAGCTAAAACAAATGCTGAAGTGACATTAACTGGTGGAGGAATTGGATCTAAGAACGTTAAACTACATTTTAAAAGCGAGAAGGGAAAAGGCCTGGCTTATGAAGTATTCATATATGTGAAGAACTCTTAATTTATTGCTGTTCGTCCTATACTAAGAAGTTTCACTTACCATAATATTTGCTACTATAAAACTGGTGAATAAAAGTATTTAGAAATCACATCTTAAATATGGAATCATTTTAACAATTAAATAAAAAAATATCTGTGGGAAATAAATTTGTTTTGATTCCTTTCTATTTTCTTTTATTACGATAAATACGACATTGTTTCAGCATAAATAGGTGTATCATAGTTTAATTTCTGCACTGTAATTATTCTGTAACAAAAACTACGCCTATAAAACATATCGCCTTACGAACATAATCAAAATTAACTTGGTCTTTGTACAATAAGGTCATTTTCTTTGAAAAACACTTTTCTCGTCAGTGTGACATCAAAATAACTTAACATCACAAAGATGAGTATTAAAATCATTTTAGTATGTTTTTTCATTGCGTTTGTGCTAGATATTGAAGCCAAAGACTTCGTGATTGGTTCCAAGGGTTTCTGTTGGTTACAAAACAGAAGATACGGGCTCTAGGATATCCACTAACTACACAGGAAAAAGATTATTTTTATATTGATCCTAAACACCGCACTATCAAGGTGAGCCTCTTGGCAGCAGTTAGCTGGCTTTTTTTTGACTTAAATTTCTAAATTTAAATTTTCTCATTATTACCTTTTAGTTAGCATAAACTGATCTCAATTAATCTTTTTCTAGAAAGCGAATATTTGATATGATTTTCGTTCTATTCGTAAAAATAGAAATCGATCGTTTTTTTTTTTTAAATGATTACTGATTCCAAATCAATTCTGAAACGTAAATAACAACTACCTTTTTATACTACTAATGTCTGTTTTATTTTATAGGCAGTAATTGCTAAAGATCTTGGTAAAACGAATGCCGAAGTGACATTAACTGATGGTGGAATTGAATCTAACTACGTTATACTACATTTCGAAAGTGAGAAAGGAAAAGGCCTAGATTATGAAGTACAAATATTTGTGTCGAAATTTTAATTTATTGCAGTTCGTCCTTTAATAAGACACAATTCACTTTACTACATTTGCTATCAAACTTGTGATTGAAAGTATTTACAAATTACATCTTAAATTTGAGATCATTTTAACAATACAATAAATTTCTGTGGGAAACAAATTTGTTTTGATGATTATTTCTTTCTATTTTACTTTATTTATAATAGTAATTTAGTTTAATTTATTCGTGGAATCAAGTCATTAATTAGGTAGGTACTCTTGTAACATCAGGCGGAAACTTTACTTCAAAGAAACATTTACTAAAAGATTGTTTCATTATTCATTCTTCTAAATTTAGACTTTAGTATAATCTTTACAATAAACTAGCTGACTTCGTCTGCGTCACAAAGGAAAACAATATAGGATAAATGAACTTTGAAAACTTGAAAGAATTTTTGAAATCAGAACCTTTCCTTTATAATATTAGTCTAAATTAATAAAAATTATATCACATGAGTAAAAATCGCTTCTAGCACACGCACATAGTTTTATATCATTGCGTTCAGTGGGGTGCCACTATCTATAACATTTTTATTCGAAGATCAAAGACGGCCAACAATTTTATGGTAATGTAATTTTAATTTAATTTCATGTCTACGTTCATGATAATATCAATTCTATTTAATTTACTAATTGATTAAATAATGTTCTGACTACAAATTCTGATATGAAGGATTACCTATAATTATTGATCATGAAATGAGTGATGATGAAGTATTGGGGTAAGGTTGAAACATATTTTGAGATTTGTGAAAGATAAAGTTCGTTTCGTTGCTGGACACTGGACAATAACGTTTAGTTTTCCTTATCAATACAACAATAGACAACATAGTTTTATCTACGTTGTCTATTCGTCGAGTCGACTCAGTATTTGGTCACGGCCATCACTCCTCAATAGATACTCAAACCACCCCAACCAAATTAATGAATAAAATTCATTAATTTTCCTACCTAATAAATGAATACAAAATGCAACATAAAATGTAAAATTTACAATCTTTTCGCGAAGACTGACTTCAGAATTTTTCATTTTCTTCGCCGCATGTTCGTTGAATTCATGTTCGAGAACTTTCCATAATATTTGCAACAGAACGATAAGCCTCCTACAGAAGTATACAGCCAAGTTCATATTTTATTTATTCAAAGGAGTTACGAAATATAGCGGGGAACAGCGAATTTTTCTCAAAAAACGTCCCGTGACATTTTACATAAGATCCTCAGCTTTACTTTTACAGTTGAAAAAATTTTATTAAAATTTTACAAACACAAAAAAACACCTGTACAATTCAGTGATTTTATTTCGTACCCTAAATTACGCGATAGTCAAATCAAATATTAATAAAATATAGATTTCATCAAACTTCATTACACCAGGATCAAATTGAAGCCGTAAACATATACATTCCTAAACATAGTACCTACTGATTGCAAAACACATAACACCGTCTTACTTTGATACAGTTACAAGACAATCTCATTTATTCCGTTTCTTTGGTTAAGCAAAGAAAACAGTCCTATTACATCCCCTATAACACAGTAATTCGATCAGCCACAACAACGTAAGTAAAGGAAAAGTTTTATTCCCTTCACCGAAGAGAGCCAAGTTTACCCAAAGTACTTTCTACTTCGTCCAAATTCGATTTTGATACGTACCATCAAAAAGTAATTTCCCGTGGAAACAAAAGGCAACGAGGGAAATTTCTAATTTGATCCAATCTAAATCCAATTACTGAAGGTTTGTGCACGCGAACAATTGAAACACCAGGATAATGTGTTAAAAACTTCATCTTCTTCCTCGGTTACATTATTTTTGGTTCCATGTTTTTCGCGCTTTGGAAGCTATTGAACTAACATCGTCCAGTTCAAACTATTTTCATGTGACATTTTATTTAAATTATTTATATCTTTGAATGCCATATTATTTTATTTTATTTTCAACTTTAAAAAAAGCAATCAAGTTTGAAAAAAATAATTGTTACTAGTTGAAATTAAATACGTAAGCATTACAAAACCAATTTTTATAAATTAGTCTTACCTATGCAATGTTTTTATAACCAAGTTTAATCAATTAAAAAACTCATTTTATTACTATCACCTGAATATATGAGTAATATGTGAGAGATAATATGTGTAATGACCCAGTCGTACTTATACATCAACAATACAAATTAATCTTTAGCCAGCCCATCAATTTCACAAACCAGACTGTTAAATTTCACAGGAATGGGTTAAAATTAAGGCATTAATTAAAGTCCTGGCTGCGGTAAACAAAGTGTCAAACTTGTTCCAGCCTTGTTAACTTGTTTACGATTGATTTATGTTTACATTTCGATGTATTTGCAAATATAATCAGATGTTAAAGTTTGCAGTTATATTAAGTTTGTTGCGGAGTCGGTGTTGCCGAATTAGTTGTAAAGGTATTTCTGGATTCAGTGTTTTAACTCGATTATATAATAATATTTGAATAAATCATTTTTATTTAATTTTGATTAAAAATATTTCATGCCAAATTCATTTCATGGTAATATTATTGTACATAGTCTAATCGTAAGTTCTATTATAAATGAAAATGCATGAATTAAAAGGATTGTAACACTTACTGGACTTATATAAGGCACCGCCCTAAAAAATAAAGTAATCGAATTTGATTTTAGTACAATAAGCTCGTCTACGATTATAAGCATTTACCTAACATCGCAAAGATGAATCTTAAAATTATTTTAGTGTGTTTCTTTTTGGCGTTTGTGCTAAATATTGAAGGCAAAGACTTCGCAGACGGCGCTCATGAGGACAATCTGTTGATTTCGACAAATATGGTCGTGCTCGGTGGAATTCCGTTCATGAAACGGGAAAAAACATTTGTTTATGTTCATCCTAAAATGCGAGTTATCAAGGTGAGTGACTTGCTTGCTTCGCTTAGAAATCTAATTTATTTATTTTTTATTTAAAAACATGTAACTATTTTTCCTAAAGTATCATTTGTGTATTGCTTATTGTGTATGTGGCGACCAATAATAACGCGCGAGATCCTGAATCGCGGTTACAACATTAGCAACATTCGGCGCATATATACGACATCTGAAATCTACTACAATGGGGCTTCAGCCTGACCGGGCATACACTACCTCGCCCGTTCGGAGATCTCCCTTTAGCCCTAGTCCACTGTACCCACAGTGTACATAATAATCGCATTTAAATATTTTTCGTCGTCAATTCGAACAGAAAATTCGATAAGTAATTTTTTTTTATATTAGTTTCCTCAAAACTTTAGTTTACGTGACCGACGATTATTTTCTCATTTAAAAGATGAGTCTTCGTGGGGTCCCATTGTTTTTCAAAATTGACAAGTACTTTTGTAGGTATGTTTAAACATATAAAGATTTGAGATTTTGTCAATAGTTTTTCGTACATGAAAAATGTTGTCATCGTTTTCTTTTTATACTTGTTACAAAACAATTTTGAATCGTAAACAACAACTATTTATATTACTAATATCTGTTTCGTTTTCTAGGGAATTGTAGCAAAAGATCTTCTTAGTACAAAAGCAGACGTGAAAGTAATTAGTGGAGGAGTTGGATCAAACCATGTTACTTTAAAATTCAAAGGCGAGAAAGGAAAGGGACTGCATTATATTGTTTATATATATGGAGAGAATCCTTAAATTAATACAGATTGTCATATACCTGTAATGTGTGTGTTTATTTATCTTCATTAGGAATTTTCTTTTCTTTATTTAAGAAACTAAAAGAAATATGCAAACTATTAAAAAATACGGATGATTAAAGCAATATTCAAAACAGTTTCCACTAATAATTAAAAAAAATATTATGAAGAAAGAACAACAAACTAGAATTCAAGAAATTTAAAATAAAAAAAAAACATCAAGTAATTCATCTTATGTATAAAATCCTCGTGTCACATTGTTAGTTACCGTAGGTACTCCTCTTATCGGTCGATTTTCATGAAATTCTATATGCATATTTGCTGGGTCTGAGAACGACTATTAGGTATCTATATTTCATACCCATAATACTTTTTTAATTTTGGACAGGTTTTTTTAGTTTTTATTTTTCTATAATGGCACATTAATAATTGCACAGAACATTTAATTTTTACACTTTATTACCAACCCTTATTTTTAATTGCCATTTATGAAGCAAAAGACAGCAGCTAGTAAAATAAAAATTCAATCATTAGCAATTAGTTGCTCATAACTTCGCTTATGTGCTTTTGCAATTGAAAACCTTAGTAGTTAAATAAATAAATTTGAATTTGAAAATAAGTGTAAATAATAAAGTATGCAAAAATATTGGTGACAAGTGTCAAACTTGTTCCTGCCTTCTTAACTTGTTGACAATTATTGTTTTGTGTTTACATTTCAATGTATTTGCAATTGTAATAAGATGTTAAAGTTTGCAGTTAAATTTTGAGTTGAGTTAAAATTATTTTACTTCAATATTATAAATAAAAATAAAAATAATTAAAATAATACCTATTTATTTTGATACTTCATGCCACGTTCAATTTACGGTTATATCATCTAATCCAGTCAAAAGTTCTGTGATAAATTCAAATGCATTAATCAAAACAAACGTAACACTATACTCATATTACGCATCACCTTAATAACATAACCTAAACAAACTTGGTCTTAGTACAATAAGGTCACTTGCGTTGATAAGTCTTGTATTTTCCTCATCAGTATGACATCAACATAACCTAAAATCGCAAAAATGAATCTTAAAATCATTTTAGTGTGTTTTTTCTTTGTGTTTGTGCTAAATATTGAAGGTAAAGACTTCATAGATGGCACCAAAGTGAACAATTTATTGATTTCGACACAGAAAGTCGTGGTCAATGGATATCCACTGATCAGACGGGACAAAGACTTTGTTTATGTTGATCCTAAATTGCGGGTTATCAAGGTAAGCGACTTGGAATTTTTGTGTTATGTCGTTATATTATTTTTTATTATTCATGTAATTTTAATGCAATCTCAGAATACAGAATAAATTTACTTAAATGTAACATATATTTTTAAACACCATTCGTTTTTACTGCGCGTTGAATTGTAGATTTATTTGATTTAGTGTTAAATATCAGTGAACCCAGCGATGGAAACGCAGTAGGTATTACACTAACAAACACCAAATCTTTAACGAGTAGGTACCGTTGCAATCTGAACCTTATGATGAGCACATTGAATAAGATGAAATTTTTAATTAGGCGTAACATTTGACTAACTTCCGCAGAGAAGGAAAGAAGTTATAAATATCAATTTATATTATTTACTCCCTGCATAATTATAGTTTGCGATTGTCATTGTTTTTATTTTTTTAAATATTTTTTACAATAAAAATTTGATAAGAAAACAACAAATATTTTTACAACCAATACCTGTTTTGTTTTCCAGGGAATTATAGCAAGAGATCTTTCTAGAACGAACGCAGAAGTGACAGTTACTAGTGGAGGAGTTGGATCAACCAATGTTACTTTACATTTAAAAAGCGAGAGAGGAAAGGGACTGAACTATCTTATACTTATATTTGGAGAGAATTCTTAAATTAAAACAGATTTTGATCTATTAAGTGTTTTTTTGCTCGTACGTTCGCTTATATACCCTTGCAGTGGAAAATCATATTAGTCAAAAAAAATCAAACTGAATGAAGATAGATAAAACACCAAAACATAACGTAATGCTTGCTTAATCGCTGAAACATACAAAATATTAATGACGAACACACACAACACTATAAATTATAATCAAAAAGAAAATCGGCTTTTATAAATAAATAACAATTTACTTTACCATGTCTAATAAACAGTGGCTTATTGAAAATCAACTGACCCGAACAATAAATCACCCGTGCTTCCTCTATTACTTCCCTTATCTTTGAAAAAAAAAACAAAAATCCAGGCCGAGCGCAGATAACATTCAAAGAGTATTGCCAGATTCCATTTAAAAAAAAAATTGTATGATTATTTTATATCACCGAAAAACGTCTATTTTCCTCTAACATTAGATTTTTGCACTTATCGGTTTTTTCTAGGGGGGCGTCGTAATAGTAAAATAGATTTTAATGTAATGCAATTTCATTTTTTCGTAAAAATTTCATCCAAAACATTCCATTACCATCACTCTTGCGCTATTGAAGACAGCGAGCTCGCCATTTCTCATCTACTAATAAAGATTGTTTAAATTTCGTTTCAAGGCGAACGTACATACAAGGAACACCAAGCAAAATAGCAGTAATATTAAACAAAATCTAAAAGAATCGGATTTTTTATATATCCGGCAACCCTGCATTCATAAATTAGGCGCGGCATTTTTTGTGAATCCATTAAAAATTTAGATAATAAATGAAATAGTGACACTAATGTTTGTTTATCGGGAATCGTAATGTAATAACGTAGCTTATTTTGATACGCTTTGACATAATATATTAAAGAACAGTAAATTAGGATACGGAGTTGATTATAAGCGTTGATAACCATAAATGTTAATAAAAATAAGTATAGAGAGATAAGTGTCTGAGTTACATAATCTATGGTTTCGAATGGTTCTTTTATTGTAATATTCTAATTTTATTAGTATCAGAATTATAGTTAGGTACTTTTCTTTTGACTACCCGTAGTTATTTCCAGTTATTTAGCCAATTTTATTTCATATTCGGTTGATTGACAAAATAAAAAAACTCTCTTAAAAATGTAAAAATGGACACAAGAAGATGATCCAGTAGATCATAAGTTACTAATTATAATCAGATCGGCATTTGTTTCGTCTTACATACAGTAAAAAAACAAAACTCAATTAGGTTACTCAGTACACAACACATAAACCTCACAACTCCTTAAACGTTGAAATTTAAAACAATAACAATTAGAATTTATAATAAGGCAGTAAAGTTTAAAAATACGTCGTTTGCACCGAGTAAAACCTTCTTTATGTCGCGCACAAAGCTTCAAACAATAGTTTTTAAATAACCATAAAGTTCGAGAGGCGTTTTCTGTTCAACCCTATGAATCATCACGACTCCGGCGGTTGCAAGTTGAGGAGTTAGTTCAATTGTACTGCCACTAGCGCGTTTTTTATATTATTAGTTATTACAACAAGCTTTTGGTCTAAGCGAAGTGATAAGGTATCTGAAAGACAGAAGAACATTTTCAGAAATTGTGGATATGCTTGTGATAGTCTCCTAATCAACCGGTTGCTATTGAGTTGCCTCCGGGCAGTAAAATAATTAGCAGTCCTACACTAACCTACTCGACTGAGTCCCTTCTGTGGTCGTACCCTTTCCTTTCTGCACATGTCTCCAGGCCAAAAAATAATTGCAATTAGTCATCATCATAGTCACGAATTGAAAAAAATATTTAGTTTAAATTAACTTATCAAGCACACTAAATTCCAGTGGGTGGCCACGTCTACTAAACTAAAGCAATAAAAACTCAATCATCAAAACAAACAACATAACCCAGTGAATTAAAATTACGGAAACTGTCAAAGTGGTAACAGTGACTAATTAAATCGCAACGACCAGATCTGGGATGTATGTCGGTCCCCATAAAACTTGCACAACCACGCCTCCGATGACACATCGACAGCTTTATGGAGGCGAGAACATTCGAGAACTTCATCCTTAAAACTGGAACAAATGAGGCGAAAACTGATGACTCTGATACTCGGAAAACTGTGAAATTGGAGCACTGGATTTGGTTTATTGCTTCTGGTTGAATGAAGCTACGATTAGGAGCAAAGGCCAACAGAAATAAAATGGTTGATCTGAGCTAAAGAATAAGAAACAAAGACGATTTGAGATAGTTGTTTATTTTGGTAATTTATAAATGAGACAACAACGCCATCTCTCACATCATAGTTAAAAAATCATAACAAGACACACGCAAATTGGTTTATACAGACAAATGTGATGAATTAAAAAGAACGAAAACAGATAATGACAGAAGGCAGACAAACAACTTTGCTAACAGTGAATTAACATTTTAGTCTGAATCTACATTCCCCACGACAACCACCATATCGATCGATAATTCCTATATCGCACTAACAGGAACAGACGACTAGCCGTCTATTCCCTCAGGCTTACATGGCGACGTTGAGTGGTTCGAAATAGACCCGTTCGACTGACGAGTCATGTGACAATACTGGGACTGAACACGTGGTGTCGTTAGTATTAGAAGGGGCTCTCAAAGTTTTTACTCTGCTCCTAGTATATTAATATAACTTTTAAAGTTTCATGAGTATACTACATTTTTGAAATATAATTGTTTGAAATTAGAAGCTACTTTAAATTATATTAATATAGTCATGTTTCGCTGTCTAATTCACTATGATCATGATTGGGATCTACTGATTATACAGGGTGGAATTTTTAAACGCCCCCTCCAGGGGAAGTACTCGAAATATTGATTGAAAAATACAGGGTGTAATTTTTTCGAATTGGAGCAGGTTAGATTCCCGGGTAAACCAAGAATTTAAAAAAAATCTATGAATGCAGTTATGTTTCTTTTCAAAAATAAATGAATGGTTCCTTTCAGCAAAATTCGCTAAAATCATTATTTCGAGTACTTCCCCTGGAGGGGGCGTTTAAAAATTCCACCCCGTATATGGTTTTATTGTTAAACAGGTTCTTCTCATGTGTTACTATTTGATGTGATTGTTAGTTAACTTGTCTTAATACCAGAAACAAGCCTCTAAAGCTTTTATTATCCTCGTACACCTAACTTAGGTGTGCCTTATTGGCTCCGTTGAAAGATTGAGAATCTACAACACTTCTGCGAACTATTCACAATCTCTCAGGGGACACGTCTCTTAGTTTAGAAATCTCCATTCAAAAATCATGCGAAATTGTGATGTACCGCAAAAAATACAAACCCACTTAACCCAAAATCTTTTTAGATATTATGCTTCTTTATTAAGGACACCCATTTTTAAACAACCTCCTTTGCTTTGAATTTAAATTCACACAACGTTACTGCATATTTGTATTTAGTTAAGTTCCAAAGAAAGCTGAATCTGTGGGCGGTCGCTGACTCAGTGTCTGCCCAAATAAAGACAAAAGGACATGAAACATGACAGCAGGCGTTTGCGTAATTGATAAGTGTGAACGAATGTACCATTGTGAAGAGTAATTGCTGACGTTTGAAATACTTGTGTCTTTCAGTAAATATAATACAACTATAACAGAGTACAGAGACGAATAAATAGAATAATCATTTAAAATTAGTATTTCCCACCAGAAACAGTTAAGTAGTGTTTAATTGTTTAAATTTTGTTCAAAACTACTTTCGAATTTTCATAATTGTAATATTATAACCTCTTCTTGTTATTTTAATTAATAATTAGAATTAGGTACTATTGGTATAATTTTAGAAAAGAAAATGTTGTTTCATGAAATAAGTGTTGTCCATATTCATTTATTTGCTCATTTTTTACATTATATTTAAAAAAAAACAATCACAAGAAAATAAATTTAAAAATACAATATAAAAAAAAAAACAGAGGGCCACTGGAGACGGGGTCTACGACCCAAGCCATCAGTGGTCAGGGCTCAAGAGAGAGGAACCTCCTCACAACACGTGCCGTGTCAAGGACGACCGCCTTCTGAATCAGGCCCTTTACCCAGCCGGAGAGCGAAAGCTTCTCTAGTATTGTAATTATTATTGTAATGAAGAGCGGAATTATCAAACACAAGCAGATTTGTTGCTTAAATGATGATTCCAGACATTAAGGAAATTGTACTTATTTTCGATACAATAAAGAATTTTTAATTATCAATTTCTAACAACACTGCTTGGTTCAACGAAGTTAGCAGTATGAGTTGCAATTTCTAAATAAATCTCTCTAAATTACAATGGTATTTTACTGTTGATAAACAAACAATTCAATAACATATTCGAAAACATGTTTCTCCACTTTGTAAACTCGTAAGTTTCGTAACGTTTTGTACAGATCTAAGTGCACAAAGCATTTAGTGACGATAACGAACAATCAGTGAAATGGTGATAAATGGTAAAAACTATCACTATTTGTCTTTAGAACGGTCACATTCATTCTAATTCCTCACTAAAACAAACCTATTTTTTTTCGTTAGTTGTAATTTGTCCAAGTTTGTTTTTATATTGAATAATTGGTTGGCTGTCACGACGATATCAATAGATATTAATATTCTAATGGAACTTCAATTGCAAAATCAAAGAATTATTAACTAAACTAAATTATTAACTAAACTATTCGTACCGAGGGTTTAAATTAGTAGGTAATTTTTGACAAAAAGTAGCTGAAAATTGCACGCATAATTTTTTTTAGCCTCTCCAATTTCCATTATCACAAACGAAAACAATATAAAAAATAGTCAAGTCAAACAAATATACGACAAGACACACAAAAATAAAATGTTTAAAATTCAACAGATCGATAAAAAATCTATACACGAATATGACTATGAATATTTAAATCAAAACAAAAACGCGTGTTGTTCACGAAAATACACTGTCCATTACAATAGACCATTAAAACGGACACCCTTATTACGTGTGGGAAATATTCAAACATTTGTCACGGTGCTCTATGCAACAACTTTTCATTTTAGACCCCTACTGCAGACGAACAGACAAAACCCATTAGGTTTGTGATAATGCAAGTTCATCGGTGTCTAGGGCACAATCGAGGTGACTACAGAAGTGTTATTTGTTTTAAAGTTGGGACACAAGAATGTTATGTGTTGCGATAGAGTTAAATTAATCTTTGTTTGGGAAAGTTTTTGAAGTTTATTTTTTTTATTAGTGCTTTTTATTATGTTTTGATTGTAACTAGGGATACACATAGGGAACATATGCCTACATAGTTATTTAATTTAGAAATTTAAGTTTTACTGAAATATATCTGAATACGTTGAGTTGTTAATTGCATACCCTGAAGTACCAAAAGTGCCATTAATGTAGTCGCTTATGCGTCACAATCTAAAAAAAATATTTATTGAAGGTCTTACAACCACCTGTAGTAAGAAACTGCCGTCGCTCATGAAAATTTGTAACAAAAATCAGAGGCACTTTACTATTTATCTATCGCCAAAACTACTACAATAGTTCGGTTTTAATGTTTGTTTCGCACCTTCTGTTCCGATAGTTGTCTGTGGTCAGGTATTGTTTAGTGTTGCCAGCGTTAAACAAAGCAGCGGGGTTACCGTCTCATCTACCGACCTATTACGATCCATTGTTGAGGAAGCACGGTACAAAATTAAAATGCAGCATTGTCTGGACTCGCACACCACGCTTATTGGGGTTTTGTTTGTAACACATGAGAATGTTACTTTATTAAGGATGGTATGCATTGTTCTTATCTGTTATGCAACTATTATGCATGTTTTGTTTTTATTCAGAGTCTGTGCTATACAACAAAGCAGGTCTGCATTTTAACTTAAACAAAAGATTGACGCAACCTCTGTTAATAATCTTGTTTCGCGTAAGCTCTTATTAAGCTAAAATCTTTTCCTCAATCATTTTTTAAATTTTTTTTTGTAATTTTTTTTAATACTCTACTAGTCTACTTCGAAAACACCATTTCAGATTTGATATATAGTTTTACGACTGCTTTTAGAGTATTTTCCTTTTCAATTTTTAGGCCGTTTCCTATCAAAATCTACTGTCCTCAACCATTATGACCACTCGTTCAACATGTTTGTATTGTATTGGAACATCTACCTATGTAACTCCAACCTCCTCCCATTCTCGATCTAATCTTGAAACATTGCATTCCCTTAAAACTTTTATTATATTCAAATTCACAGGGGAGAAGATCCCAAAGTTTTGTAGAACAATTTCTTTATCAAACTTATAAAATGTAGACTACCGCGGCTCGTGTAAAAGTTTGAATTGCCCTCTTTTTCACTATCTCCGTGTGCACTCTTTCCTATTTAAAACTTTTTCGTTTTATTCTTAACCGACCGAGACTTGTGGACTACAGTCGAGTTGTTTTCTTGTACTTGTGATAAAAATAGATGTAGTTTTTTTATTGGAACGCTTGAACAATGGTGCTTAGGCTGTTAATTGTCTTTCGCTGTGTGAAATACTCTTGTTTTGTTTTGAATCGTGAACTTTGGTTATGTAAAGAGATCGTTGTTGCTGTTTTGTTTTGTAGGTACTTAAGGTTTCTTAGTCTCTTTGTTTGGCATGAAGGTAATATCCTAGGCACAGAATGTTGAACTTTATATTCATGAATTTAAGTCTCGAAGGAAAATCTTTAAATTGAAAATTAGGTTTTTAATATTTTTTTTCTAATTCAAAGCTAATTCGGAAGAGCTCGGAAATAATTATCCTTAAGAAAAGCCATATTAATAATTAGAAAGCGTAATTTTACATACTTTGGAAGACCCCTTGTTCTGGCCCATGACTTTGGATTCTTACTTTTAGCCCAACAAATGCTCTACCTAAATCCATTTAGCATTCACACTCTCTCAACTTTTCCCTATTTACAAGCTAAAATTACAAGCGTGTTTCAACGAAATAGTCAATAATATTCCTACTAGCACTTTGCGACACTTCACTCTTATAGAGAGCTCTCAAGAAACGATTGAAAGTCAACTATAGTTAAAGTACAATCGAGTAGGTACTTGCGAACATGGAGAGGAAATGTTTCTGTAATAAAAATAAAAGTGTTGCTTTGTTTTCTCAGTAGATTCCAATTTAGTGACCGTAATTTTATTGTAGGTAAGTATTTACTGTATGCAACTTTATAGGAAGGTTAATGCTGCAACTATAATAATACAAAAAATATTAATTTAAACTAAAAAAAAAAAACAATTAAAAAAAAAATCTCTAAACAGTTTTGGTGGCATTGGTACTATTCCGTAGACAAAAATGTAGTAATTTTCCGATTCATTATTTCTCAACTAACAACAATACACTTTTATTTGCATACTATCTATCTACTGGTACCTACGAACGATTAATGTCCAAACAAACGTAACTTAATCATTTACGCACACACAATCCACGAATATGTAAAACAAAACATTAATCAACACTAATTCCTTGAATCTCAACGTGAATCATCAAACATACAAACATTATATTGTGTACTTGACTCGATAAACAAACGAACGCCGATTGCTGAGCTGAAGTGCACTCAAATCAATCATCTTGGAAACGTTTGAGAGTTCTCGCGAATCTGTCCCGTTAACCACTTACAAATATGTCTTGGGAACGGAAATTCTTACCAATTTTAAGAATAATCGAACTTAAGACCACTGAAGCATTTAAAACATGTCTTCCAATCCCCATTCTCTTGTTGTTGGAGTTGGAAAAGGACTAATGTGTTTCTCAAATAGAAAATCATCGAAATTATCTCATTTTATAAATGACATTATGCTTAAAACTACATAGGTAATACCTATTTTTTGTTAGCTCATTTAACTTTCAAACAAAATAAACTCTCACGAACTTTATGCACCTACACAGAGAAAAACATACTGCACCTACTAAATAATTCAAAAAGAGGTACGATATTGTTCAACAGTAGGTACACACTGATCAATCTCATTACTTTTGCTCTTAATTCCGCCTACATTTTTGCACCAACTGTATTTTTTCATCATCATCATTCATCGAAACCCGCTCGTAATTCTCATCAAAACAAAAGAAGAACGTATTAGTTTGACGTGCACTCGCCTATCTCGTAAATGAACGTAAAAAGCCCCAAGTTCTGTACATTACGGGGGAGAAAATAAAATTCAAAACAGACACTCATCATTTTAACCCTTCTGAACCCACACGTGGACTGCATACATTTTGCGATCATAAAACATAGCTCGCTTCAAGTTCCGTGAATTTTATATGAGTGTTTTGTGGCGGTAAAACAGTGTGGTTTGTTTTTTTGTGAACAAAATTAATATAAA
The DNA here is from genome assembly GCA_030269945.2 of Trilocha varians. Lineage (NCBI taxonomy): Eukaryota > Metazoa > Arthropoda > Insecta > Lepidoptera > Bombycidae > Trilocha > Trilocha varians. Next base: position 7,228,159 of record AP028259.1, read on the forward strand.
ATACTAGGACCGCCAAAATTCACCGTCATCAATGTGTGTGTGATCAGCTGTCATAGACAATCAGACAACTACAGTAATTATTTTGTGCTTCATAAATTTAATATTAAAAAAACTATGATTTTTTTTATGAAAGTAACAATACTGTTTCCTTAACATCTTACGTATTCTAAATCTCTACGAAGTAGCTCTAATACTTTCGGTACACAACGAATATTAAAGCAGGTAGCGTAATTTGCGATATACGTGAACGTCAAAACTCGACGGTTGCCATGGCAACGCCCCTGCGGTCCGTCCGTACGTCCGGGATTGTTTTGAAATTCGCCACGAACCTCTGTAGGCATAATCCACGTTAAATACAATGAAAACTCGATACAAATCGGGTGAATTTTGAAACGATACCCGGATTATTCTGCTATACGTCATGTCCGTAATTACGACGGCGCCCGGGGCTTCCGAATTGGGTTATTGATATTATTCATTCATTTCGTGCGTTGTAGATTAAAAGATAATGTTTTTGGAAAAGCAATATTTTCATTTATTTTGTGTATGTTTTATATGCAAAACCTTATTTCGTGAAACACCGTTGGTCTTTGCGTGAATATGCCTGAAATATTCTGTAAGAATCTACCACAAACATCTACCATAAGTAAAAAAAAATGTTAGTCAGGCGAATACTTCTAACCACTCCACTCCAGATGTATCAATATTTCATTTTCACTAATAAGTATTAGGTATCAAATGAATAACCCGGAAATGAGGTTCAAAAGAATACCCTACTTCTACACAAGTATAGTACACGTATATGGTGGTCTTGTACCATAAGGTGGACTATAGTAAACTATATTGTCTCTAGCTTCATTTTATTTGAAAAATATTACAACTTACGAATCAAATCTCAAGGATTTAAACAAAAAAAAGTCACCATCAAAAAAATCAAAAGTGAACCATCGAACAAAACAGCCATAAAATCGATTACCAATAGTAACCCTCGAGTGTCGGCAGGTACTTGAGTACCAGCTGTCGAGGTCGAGGCCAGCTGTGCCTCGTCACGAGAAATATACATGAGCTTTGTGCAAACATTCTCTATACAAGCAAACTTGAACGTATGTTTGTATTATAACGTTATGATAAGGTTTCGGGCAGTGTTTAATTTATTAGTGTTATTGTTGCGGCGCACGTGGGTGGCTAAGCTTTTTTAAGTGATTTCGATATTATTTTGTTTATTGTTGATTTTAGAGGACGTGGGAAAGGTTCTTTGAAACGTTGTAAATTTACGATGAGAAATATTAGTAAAATTGTGTTTGACTCAGCAGTAGAAATCAAATTAGTGTCTCCACTTCTTCTTCTAAGGACATGATATTATACGGCGCGATATTATGAAATCTAAACTCGAGACCATAGGAAATAAACTGACTGTCTAGCTGTTAACAAAATAGCTTTTAGAAATAACCAAAACATTCTGTCATTAGCTTCTAAATCTAAGTTCAAAAATTACTAATCAAACAATAGAAATTAACTCTTGAAAGGAAATAGTTTGAGCCATTTTAAGTCAAAACAAACAACAAATATTAGGACAACTGCGACATTAGCAAACGCACCGGACTTGGTACTTGTAATGTTAAGACACAGTGTACTTTAGCTTAACACGATATCCGACATAGACTAAGAGCTGTCTTTTGTCTGATGGAAGTAAAATATAAAACGACGACTGCTACAACGATGAGTACATTTTTTGGTTTACTAGTATGTAGTATTCCCAATTACTTAATACTAGGCGTTTAAATCAAATTGAACACGATAAGAAGTAAAATGAAACACACTGTTTAACTGCATCATTAAATCACTATACTACATCGTTCACTATACTACAACATCGTCTTCCTAATTTACGACGGGAAAGAGAGCCGTGGGCGTAACGCGTCGTGCTGTCCCTCATAACTCCGTGCTGGGTTCTGGCCTAAGCCGAGGTTCGGACGCTGAGTGTGAGCGGTTGGAGGTTTTAGTGCGGTTCAACTCCCACATATCGGATCCGGTGATTTCCTCCAACTAAAAAAAATAAACAAAAATATTGTTTACATGAAACAATCTCAAATATTATAATTACTAGTACGTATACCTCCCGTAATAACTTAGTCTCAACTAGTTTCGTTAAGAAATTTCAAACATCCTTAGCTCTTATATTATTTGTTGTTCAAATTGCTTGTTTGAATGTCTCGCGACAATGTTTACGATTTCAACAGGTGACAGAAAACATGCGTTTGTAAAATGAATGAGATTTTGTACACCTGTTCCGAAATCCTCCCAACAATGTCATGTTCTGTATTTATTGTTTTAATTGTGTTATTAAGAAATTAAGACATCAAAAAAGTATTTAAAATTAACGTAGCGAAAACGCGTGGAGACACTGCTCGCATACGATTATGGTGAACTATAAACTTTAAAATGGTTATAACTAAAAATATATAGTGTTGAAGTCTGTAGTTCTCCCCGAGACAGGTTTGACCTGGTGTGAATAAATATTTTAAGTCTTAATCTTTACATTCATACGTGTAGTGTGTTTGGATAAGCAAAGCTAATTACATACCTCATTTAAAGCTCCGTTTACTCTCATGCATTTTCAACGGGTTCTTACCACGATATTTAATTAATTGAGTTGTCTCGATATTTCAACGTTGTTGCAAACGAAATGATCACGAGAAGATTGGATACTGCGGGTCGATTTAAGAGCAAACAAATCTGCCTACCCTCTTTCTCGTTCGCTTTTGGGAAGTACCACTGGAACTCGACCTCACATCACGACACATCAGTTTACTCGTTTAAAGGTAGAAAAATGTAACAATATGTTCAAGTATCTGTAGCACCTGAAAAGTGCTGGATGGAAAATGTTGAGAGGACGAACTAAAATATTGAAAGAGTAAATTTTCATAAGTTTACCTCTTTTTTTTTTGTTTGCACCACCTAAAGTATAAATTTTAACTTCATATCTCAGGCATTTTAAAATTCAGTACCATTTTGGAAAGGCGAATAAGGTCTAATGAATATACTCAAAATCGGTACTCAGATTTCAATAAGATTTTACGTATCCGATTCTGTTCAAACGCTAAAACTGAACATAAATACCGTTTACAGATGAAATGCAGTGTACAGCAGCGTACACTATAAAACTTTACAACGCGCCGGATTAGAGCGAAACTTATTATCGCTATGCGGTAGGTCGTTACAGATCGACAAAACTGAGCATTCCTTAAAACTGAAACACTACACGCGATTTTAAACCTTAACAATAGTACACAAACTTTCAATTTGTTTTACAACGCCATTTACTTTTAAAGTAATCGAAACATCGTTCCGTGAAGTGCTAATCCGAAACATATGTGACAAAAAATGTTAAAGATAAGGGCTCGGTTTCAAGAACACTTGCAACACATTAATCGAGCTATAAAAAGATCGGATCAACGCACGGATTGACATGCACAAGACTTTAAACGGCGTATTATTTATTTTATACAAGCATTCCCTTTTAGCGACTCAGAGACAAAACGAGAAACTTTTAGATAAGCATTGTGGAGATACAAAAAGATATTATGGTAATGACTCGGCTAGAACGAGGCAGGATGTATTAAATTAGAAAATATTGCGTTGTATATCATTGAATTAACTTAAATTCTCGTGTGGAATCGTTTTGAATTTGAAGTTTGAGATAGCGTCTGCTTGAGATTGCTCTCTGAGTATTTTTCCATGGTAATTTATAGTTTGTGCACTATACAAATACATCTTATCATCGTGCATATAAATTGAGTTTAATATGTTAGATTAAAATATATGAGATAATTTTAAATTTAACTTTTGTTCAACATATTTTCATGTTTTGTCCTAGTTTTACATTTTTTACCCACATTACACTTTATATTTTGTGGTTATATCTGAGTTTATTAACTCAAGTCATAGGTTTGCTCCAGGCGAACTTTACTTTTATGTGAAATATTACTTTCTTTTTGGAACGAAGTTCCTTATCGCACGTTATCAAAAGGGAGCTAGACGGAAAATAATCTTACAAAAAGTTGTCACGACACTTTTTTTGTTTTAGATGATTATCGCTAGATAGCGCTGTGATCAAAATCTTTTAAAACACGTTCCTTATCGCGCGTTACGCTAGGAAAAAAAACTATGTTTTATTATGTTTGATACATGCTTAAACTCACATTTAAATACTTAAACCATAGATCTAGCGCACTTATTAATCCGCTTCGATTTAAGCCCAAAAAACTTGACATAAAAACCTGAACCAAAAATTACATCCGTCGCCAAGAAGGATATTTTAAAAGGAGTTTTTATCGCAGTTCAGACGAAGCATTTAATTACAAACAGTTCAACGTCCTCGTAAACCGAATGGGCTGTCGATACGGTGCACAAAAACTATCGAATGCGTGTGTTATGTGTAATTGAGTCGTCTGACTAACACGGGACACCACATCTGTTCTGCCCTTCGAGGTAATGTATTCACTATTGTTTTTCTTTTTTTGTTAGAGAATAGGGTAAACTTAATAGAGAAAGTAATAATATTATAGAATAAGTTAAGAAATAATAGTTATTGATACATTTTGTGATCGTACACGATCCTACGTGTTTTGTAAGCACTTAAAGATTCAATTACAATTTTCTAATTGTTAACGCAAGCATTCCGGTATATGTAGTAATATTATATAGGAACAAGCTACCAAACCTGGATTCAGGCTGTTTTTTATCCTTAAAATACGTTGTCTAATTATTGTCATTGTAAATGAAGTTATAAGGAGCATGGTACTACATAGTAAGTTACTGGTAGATTTTTGTTACGCCAAGGCATATCCAACCCGCGACTTGAAAATTTGTACCAAGTCTGGTTAAGTCATTGTCAATCCTACTAAATAACTAAGATAGGTCTACACATATAGCTGTAAAACAAAAGAGGCACTATATTATAACCAAAACAAATCAGAAACACAGGCACAATAAAAAGTAAAACCGTGCAATCACATCAAATTTTATCCGGCAACATGCCATACGACCACTATTCCCTGAGGTACCCTACAGTGGTTTAGTTCCGGTACTCGTAACCTTTTGTTTTCCCCCACTAACAGTCCTGGTGTATTATTTAACCAAAAACAGGGGGCCGTTTTAATGTACGTGTAAGGGAGTCATAAAAGATTAGATTTCTTATCTTAGAAAAATCTACGGCGTATTGATTCGTTTGAACAAATTATTTTCTGGTGAATAGGGTATTTTATCCTCGAATTCAATTATATTAATTTTGATACATCTGCTTTTTTATAAAAACATCAGGACAAATAAATATATATATCTAATATAGTGTGTGGTGTAAGATTGATTTATTTTTCACAAAACAAAATCAATCAGATATTGATAAAACTAATCAGAGAAGTAGGTACAATAAAGTAGTAGCTTCCATAGATAATTTGGTACCGATCTTAAAGGTAATGCTTAATATATTAATTCAACATAACCTCGCTTCGAGTTGACAGTAAACTCATTACGACAGCATCTCGTACACATATGTACTAATATATTATGAATATACTGTCAGTTCGGAGCAAGGCAATGCTGATTTGATATGAGCATTAACCTTAATTCTCTCGAGGTTTAAGAAAAGTCCTGTATCGGTAGGCGATACATAACAGCCCCTCATTGCCCTGGCATTGCAGAGGTTCATGAGTGACGGTGACCGCTTACCATCAGGTGGGCCGTAGGCTCGTTTAACTATCACGCAAAAAAAATGTAAGTAAACAATAATGTACGTATAAACGACAAAAGTGTACTAATTAAAACATTATCGCCACTAATTGAAACTATTTATCACACCCTTCAATTACCACGATTTGAAATTGAAATGTCATCAAAGTTCGTAGGTAGGTAATCCTGGATGCGGGCGAGAAGGATGCAGTAATTAATATAATCTCCCGCCTACAGCCATTGTTCAAAGAACTGGCAACACTAATTAGGTGATGGGCGAAGATAAAATTATTACCGTGACCAATGCGGTAATAATGGCTCTGAAGATTACGTTAATGCATGGAACGGTTTACATTTTATGTTGTCCCTTTTGTTGTTAAATTGATGAATAAATTAAATATTTATTATATATTTTAGGGCTCCTTGAGTTTTATACAACTTCATCCATCAATCCATGTTAAATCTATTACTAACCACCAAGCAATCTTTGCATATTATCTTACTTAGCAGTGTTGCAATACATAGTCTATCGATTACATTTAAAGATTTTTTAATTAGTTTGTTGTTTCAAACAGCCGACGTTTACGTTACAATTATAATTATGTACAGAGGTGTACAGGTCAAAATAGATTTCTTCATTTTATTATCAAACTTTTCGTGAGAATTTGTAAAAAAACAAAGATTGAATGATGCATTTATAACTTCTGATTAACACGACTAATTGCAAAACTGTTACTAATGCCTTATTTCCAATATAATATGTGACAGAACCACGCAACAGACCCCCATAAGACAAATGATTAACTATGATAAACATCTAAAACCCTCGTCCCGCAGAAGCTCCCCCAAAACAAAATGTGACAAAATGAGTAAGTGCTTTGGTTCTTGGAAGCTGAAATTAAATTATCGCGAAAAAGCGATCGTTTTAGCTTAGCACTGTATGGTGACCGTTTGTCAGTTATGATTGAGAGCATACGGGCGAGAAATGAAACAATTACAATTAATTTAGTTTGTTCAAGTATGTTGTTGTAAGACATTTTTCTTGGTAGCATGGCAGTAAAACGTCAAAATCTTTAACTTTGGCACTTTTTAGTTGATACCTAGGTAAATTTCTTTAAACACTCGTGGTTATCTACATCACTTAAACTATTACTAAACGATACTGTCAGTGTGGTATGTCGAAATGTGAGTTCGAGTTCCAGTGGTACCGGCAAACAAACGAGAAAGAGGGTAGACAGATTGGTCTGCTCTTAAATGACCTACCCGCAGTTCTTCAGTCTTCCCGTGATCATGGCGCTTGAAACAGTGCTGAAATATCGGGACCTCTCAAATAAAAATAATCGTGGTAAGAACCCGTTTAGTAATAGTTTAAGTGATACCTAGGTAAATAAATCACTAACACAATTCAATCCACAATTCTAATCTATCAGACAATAATAACCTAGTTATTTATCCTCACATTTTGATGACGAATCTTAAAAACTGGAACAATAAAGGTTATAATGGTAGCTGTCGTAATTATTTACAGATATAAAATTTAAAAAAAAATGTCATAACAAAAAGACACTAATTCTATTTTACGTTGATAACAAAACAATTCACGATCACAACTGAAATAAAATTCGCGATAATCGTTGCTACAAGGTATTTTATGGAGGATCCCAAGCACACATGCGCATCACACATGACAAAACAGTCACATAACTACACAGTTATACAGCAGGGCTTGATCTAGGAAGAGCAACATGGGAAATATAGTGGGTGGTCAGTTATTGATTTTGAAATCTTTACCTCAGAACTTATTCAACAGGACCAGGATTCGCAACCGCGGAAACCAAGACTCGATGACTGTTCGAACAAAGACTGATAGACACAATTGCGTATTATAACGTAACATTATGGACTTCAAAACGGTTACTGAAATAGTTTCAGTATATCTATTATTATCTATCAATTTAGTATCCGCATTACTAGTAAGTTACTCCTCCTCCTCCCCACCCAATATTTGTTACCCCCCTTAAATAATCTTGACAACGGAAGGTCGTAGACCCATCGAGTTTAGGCTCATTTTAAAGGGCAGAAGCCTATATCTTGGCTCTGTTAGATTCCCTCTATATCCACACAATGTCCCCCTGACTTTTGTCAAGACATTCGCATAACATTCACATGTTTTTTTGCGAATGCGAATATTCAATAGCATACGAATATTCGTTACATCTCTACTCCTTACCATACTTGATATTTCCTAACTATAATTTCATTCATCTAACGAGGCTTATGAAAACTGCATGGTGAGGTGATGGTCTATGGGTGACAGCAACTACCAACCCCCAGATGGATCGTTTTTTCGTAAAGCAAAAAAGAACTTTATAGCGTTATAGGGCGCAAAAATATCTGAATCAGGCCCTGTCTCAAACCGTAGTAAAGAGCGCGGTAAATGTGCAACTACGAAGGCTCAGGCAACAATGACCCGCCCAAGACATTAGGAGACTTTATTTTACTGTACACACTTAAACATGTTGTAAAAACCACCCACACGATTTAACTGATGTCGCTTATGACTTCACGTATAATACGAACCTTAACTTCTCACACATTCTGTTTTTGAATGATACAAGAGCAAAGTTTTCAAGTGATAAAAATAAATAATGTGGATTATGGCGTTCCGTTTTACGTCATATTTTTTGGTTTTTACAAAATTGCGTTTTGCTGAGAATAACTAATGAATAAAATAATTTACAATGTGGTTTATAAAGGTAAAGGACATCGCTTAGTAATAAAATGTTGTGTCAAAACCTGAGTTAAAGTAGTTAGTTTTTTATTAGTGGTAGCATAAAAATTTTGTTGTTAGAGGATTTCATTAACGCCTAATAAACTTCAAGTATCACCTTCATGCAAATAGTAAAGTAGGTTGGAGTCTGAATTTAAGAAAATGAAAGGAAATAAGCTTCACATTCAAGCACTATCTAGCCGAGATAGGTATGTTTACTTATATTGTAGCTTTTAACTCTCGACTCCTACATCAAAATGCTCCCCCTAGCCCATCAGCCACTCCATTAACGCTTCTGCTTTGGGTTTTTAAATGAACGCTGGAAAAAGTTAAGCCATGGCGTAACAAGATGGGCTCCATCAAGCCAGTAAAAAGAGGAAAGTAATTCAACGAAACATTGTATGCATAAAACCAATTTCGACGAACGACGAAAACTGGCCGTTCTAAATGGAAATTTTAAAATTGGAATAATAAAAGCAACCATCATTTTGAAATATTGCAACGCTTCAAGTTCATTTTGCATTTCTACTGTGGAGAATATTTTAACTGGAATTGTAACATCTTGTTTTATAGATAGAGAAGATAAATTAACGTATTACGTAAGAGTTTTGAGTGTTATATTCTCTATTATTGCAAGATAGATAAACGAGCCTACGGCCCACCCGATGGTAAGCGGTCACCGTCGCTCATGAACCTCTGCAATGCCAGGGCAAAGAGGGGCCGTTATCTATCACCTACCCATACAGGACTTTTCTTAAACCTCCTTTAAAGAGGGACATATCATAACACTGGACGGAAGTCCATTCCAAATCGGAATGGTACGGGGCAAAAATGATCTTCTGAACCGAACTGTGGAAGAGCGCAGCAACATTGCCCCTGCGGCGTGTGGTGCGTGTGGTGAATGTAGAGTTTTTGTGAGTAGGTTACATGTTTTACAAATAAACTAAAGACTTACCTAGTCATCTAGGCATCAAAAAATGCTACCTTCATCATTTAGTATAACACTACTGTATTGCAGGATGATCCCAAACATTACGGAAAATCAAATAAAGAGTTTGTTTTTGATTTAAGCAACGACTCATCTTAACAAGCTCAATAAAACCACATTTTAATTTAAAATGAAACATGTAACTTGTAAACTGAATAATGGAGTTATAAAATATACCATTGTTAGTGTTTATTCAAATTGCTATTAAACAATAATTTATTACTATCTCGTACGACTATGTCAATTACCTCTGATGCATCTGGCATATCATTACTCATCCAATATTATGGGTTTCATGTTCCAGTTCAAAGATGAAAAAAGTCAAATAATTTTATTAGTAATCTTAAAAGGGTTCAACTCGCATGCATTCTATTTATAGAGGTTAGAAATGAGTAACATAAAAACTCTGGAGTTAAATTGTTTTTAATATTTAGGTATGCAGAATTGTAGTATCGAGTGGTGTTATTACGATTTTTGTCTCGGAGATAGGTTGCCTTTACAAAACTTGTGTATGTATGTGCAGGCGGACGAGCTGACAACCCACCTGATGTTAAGATCACCTCTGCTAATGGACCTACAGCCTAACGTTTTTTAACCACTAATTTGTACCTATACGGAAAGTATACCCTATATTTTCGTATAATGAAATATATTCGCCTTTCGACTATAAAGAAAAAAGAAAGAAAGAAAGAAAGCTTTTTTCGACACACAAATAAAGAATACAACATTGTAATATTGTTGTCAATTCTTCTCCAATATTCAGGTTCAGTTCTGGTTTAACCTTTCCTTTCTTAAGAGGATAAATCTTCGTTTGTGATAAGTCTTTTACAATTAATTAAGAATCGGGATTAGGAAGATGGCAGTTTGAACCCCCGAGAACAAACAAAACAAGCTCAACCACTCAGTCACCACAACTACAGTCTTCAAAACTTTCAAAACATGTATTAATGTGACCGTGTAGTACAATAGTAATCATTGTTTAATTAAGTATATTGTGTACATCCTTTTAGTGAGTACACGAAGCTTGTTAGTTTTATAGTCTCAGAGCAATTTACCTTATTAAGGTTACATTATGTTTGAACTGTAGGGTGTTTCAATAATCCTATCAATTTGAATGAATGACTGTTTCATGTCCCTTATAATGTGATCCAGGGTTTACAAAAGTCCACAAAATCCATTATTTTGGATTGAAAATTCGACTACCTAAGTGTTTTAAGTTTATCTAAAATGTGAATGAAGTAAAACATATCTATATGATGACGTATATATTTATCAACGTCTCATATTATTAATATTCTTGTACTTGTATTATTTTTTTCTCACTTTGCATAATATCGAATCAAAATTCCTACCTACATTTAGTACAGACTTCCTTTTCCTGACGTTACCTACATCAATTCAGAAATAGAAAAAAAAATACAACATCTCTTTACTAAGCTTTTATTACTCTACAATAGATCAACAGACAGACAACCCCTGATGAAAGTGACGCAAAATCAATAGAACTAATGATGGATGGAGCTAGAATTTAATTAAAATCGTTTTTATACCGTAGATAGACATTATAAGGACGGTCTACGACAGGGAATAGATTAGTCGATTTTTTTTGAAGATAGTCTAGAAAGATTCGAGGGAGATGGTCGATGTGCTAAATATGCGATTTAAGTCTGATAATGTTCAAAATAGTATTATACTTCATGCTATTGAATTTACCATTTATGTAAAACATACTTCAACATAAGTATAATACCATAACATGACACCATTGCTAAAATACGTAGTGTAAACTATTTTTTTGTGTGTTCGTGAATTCCATTCAAATTTATCTACAAAATTGAATAATGCCATTCAGTCACACTACTTAAAATACACTAAAAGTAAAACGAGCAAACAAATGACAACAATTAAATAGCCAGCAAAATACAAATATAATAGAGCCCTTAGTATAACGTTGTGAGCTGTGCCCAAATGCCCCCCGTCGGGCGAGAATGAATAACCATGAAATTACTCGTAAAACTTGCATTAGTGAGGCAGTTAATATAGCCCCAGGGACCATGTGGGCCACTCGTAAATCCACACGAAAAATATTAAGACACCCATCTTAGTCACAGTTGTTAAAGACTAAATTAAGATAATTAATTGATGTTTATTTTAATTCTGTGGTCATCACAAAACGGCAGCCATGTTGGCCGTTCGAAAATTTAAATAAGCGTAACGTATTTGACCATAGATTAAATATTCTATAATTAGTCGTGGAAAGCTAATAGTTTTTATTATCTTCCGCCAACGTAATTACAGGGTATAAGGTATCCTAATGGGGTGATAACGTTACTACGATTGTGTTACTGAACCGGCTGGCTTCATTAAGATTTTATCTATGCTTTAATGAAAACTAAGCTAAATTATCTCCTCCAGCAGTTAGTTTAAATGGCTAAAAATAAGTAGTGTACCTATTTCGAATTTTAAAGTGTTTCGAAATAGTTTCGTGGCATCTTATATCAAGTTTTAAGTAATCGAAAACTAACAAAAGAAATAAAAAAATAAGAAAAAACTCCGGAATGGTATAGTCGTTGGAACGATAGCACCTGTTAAAAAGTCTGAATACCTAGCTAAAGAAATAGCATCAATGTAACCGCATTTGAAAGCGACACAAAAAGACTTGTTTTTATAGATACTTAACACAAAGCATTTCAACAAAGAACACAACGGTTTTGAAGTCAAACAACCAACAACAAAAAATACACAAAAGTGTCACTAGCCCATTTCACGATCTCGGCTTCTGTCTGTCAAACCTTTCACAGTCGAATAGTTGCTCAAAGGAAGCTGGACACCGTGACATGATGAGATGTCAACTCCACATGATATATGACGAACGTGGCCCGTCAAATGAGGAATTCAATTTCTCGCTCACGTTACCCTGTCGGTTCACGATAGATCATGTCGTATGTGGTAATTTTCGTGCATTTAGATTAATGGATTTTTAATAATTGTTTAGGAGTTAAGAACATTGCTCTGCCGTTTGATACACTAATATTATTTGAAAAGCTTGATATTTCACAAAAACTTATTGCAAAGTGTCACTATAAACATCATGTTTTACAATTTATTCGAACATAAAAATGCAAATACCCATTTGAAAACTTAAAATACTCATTTTTCAAGACTGCTATCTCGGCTGGTCTCCGTTTAGAGTAAAAATCGCAATTTTCTGATGCTATCGCTAAAGTTAGTGCCTCCAACTTTTTTATGGGTACCTAGAAATCGAAGCTTCGTCGCTACTGTTTACTTTCTCATGTTAACATATTGAAAACTGAGAATTGATGTATTCATAACTTCCGTCGTCGAGTGTATAAAGCGTCGTAAACGTGTACTTAGCCATTGTTCATTATATCAGGGAAATTTATTGGATCATAAACAGTGGAATGTTGGAACAGAAGTTAAGCTGCCAGCAACTAGCTAATGCGCATTGTATAGGAATCGTAAAAATAAAATTAAAGTGAGTGAAAACAGTCTGGCGTTAAATGCACGGTTGGAGATGGCGAAAAATTGATTTTAGGCTATAAAATAGTAAGGACTGTGCTTAATGAAGAATGTTGCGAGCAATCCGTAAAAATATCTCAACAACTCTTTTTTTTTTTTTTTTTAGTTGGAGGAAATCACCGGATCCCCGCCCGCCCCGCGGGCGGGGTATGTGGGAGTTGAACCGCACTAAAACCTCCAACCGCTCACACTCAGCGTCCGAGGCCAGAACCCAGCACGGGGTTTGGAGGGACGGCGCGACGCGTTACGCCATCGGCATTCTTTCCCGTCGCTCCGCCCCCGTGTCAACAACTCTAACATTATTTTGAAACAAAATGTAGACAAAATTCAAGAGCGCTAAAACCTTGCTACACATTTAAAAAAGTTCAATTAGGTACTTGATATTATTATTTTTTTATCAATGGCTGTTGTGGATATGATCCAACATTAGTTTTAGGTATCTAAATTTTAAATAGGTATATAATAAAGACTTTTATAACATTTTCTCTAAAACAAGAACAAACACTCAACAAAAACATAAAACAACAGTAGCCTCTAAAAGGGTTAATGGACATCATTGTCTTTTTTTAATTAATAGTCCAAAGACACATCGACACCATTCATTGTCGGAAACTAAAGACAAAGCCATAAACTGTGTCAAATTAAAAACCCTTTGAACTCTGCCGTAAACATAATCGTAATACGAAAATAAAAGGACGTTTCGAATGCGGGACATGTGTCCACATGTTGGTGAGAGGCAAACCGTGTCTGATGTGATATAGTGTTTTCTTCAGGTCGCCTTTGGAGTGAGGTTGTACAGAAGTTGTATTTTATAAGGGATACACAGAATTTTATTACACGATTCCAAAAAGATTTAGGTTGCGCTGGAATTACTCGATTTCTCTTGAAAGCCCTAATACATATCATTATGAAATACATTTTAGAAGTGTTCTCTATTATAGTTCGTAAGTTAAAGCTGGGCAAGTGTTCATAGCAATGAAGAGATTATCGCTTGTCATTATTACACAGGCCCGAATAATTCAAAGATTTGGCTCACAGGTACAGTAAACATGGTAGAGGAATATTAGTGGAATGCGTACAACCCGTACATACAGAGTGGATCTGTAACTTTGGATAATCTGACGTGGGGTGAATGACCTGTTAAAATAAATCTTAGAACCACTTTTATTTTAGGAATTGGATAAAAAAAATCATTATAGTATGGAAGTCAGCAACGATAGTCGTACGTTTTCCATACAATGGCAGAAAAAAGTTTAACCGATCCAAAATAAATAAATAAAATAAAAAAATGGTGCTAAGTTATATTTCGACAGGTCACGTCAGATTGTCCAAAGTTACAGATCCACCCTTTATTATTTAATTTCTAAATTAACGATATTTTCTGAATCATCTTCTTACAACCCTGTTACTTCATGCAACCGAATTAATTATTGTCGTGCCAGACCAAGTTTTTTTTTATTTTTTTCATCCTGGGTGCTGACACTTGAAATGTAGCCTCCACACAGTTTTGAATTCGTTGCGGTCGTGATTCAACCTTCTTTTGATTTTATTTGAATATCGAATTACCAACGTAATGTTGTGATTACCTTGTAAATGGTTATTTTCTTTTTGTGTTTCAAACTGAATTTTATTCAAAGTTGTTTTTGAATTATTTAAAAACATGTTCCATTTGTTAGTTCTTCTTTATTTTGTTCATTGGGATAAGTCACTTTTATTGCACGTAATTACCATTGTTCATAGACTTCTGCAGTGTCTTGAACAGAAGCTCATAGATCTAACACCAAACATATAGAACTTTTTAGTCTATAGGTACAAATTGCAGACGGCCCTAAATATATCGAAGATAAACTCGATACCAAACGTGCACTCGAGTCAAGTGTACTCCCTCGGCCTCAGAAACGATCCTGAACATCAATTGTCAACATGATATGTTTTCTTTGCCAACTGCTCGGGACGATTGCATTTGCAAGGAAAATATTTGAGTTTTATTAGCTTATTTATTTAGCTGAGAAAAATAAGCTTTACCCGAATAGTCATGTAGATACATGTGTACTAGATACTTAGGCAGAACTAAAGAACTATTTGGCTACTATTAATACTACTACTATTACAATGGTAGGTTTGAGATTCCCTGACAATTGACATTGCAGAGGTCGATCAGCGACGATAACCACATACGATCAGGAGGCCCGTTGGTTCGTTCGCTTACATCGTAATAAAAAAAAGTACTGGTTGTATCTACAATGTGTGAACATAAATCGTACAATATGATAATAAAAATAAGACGATAAACATCGCGTAGATGTCAGATATTGATGAGAACCAAATGTTGTAAACAAAACAATGATGTTTGCCCTCATGTCGACCGCTTCGTAATCTTTACATGGTTATGATTATAAACGAGAGCTCATAAGACATTTTCATTCGACGCATGGTGTAGTTTTAAGTTAGAAAAGACGTTGAACTGAAAACAGTGGGTATGTTTATTATTTCATGTAGTCAAAGGTCCTGCATGTTTAAACAGGATTAAAAAAGACTAGTGTTATGTGATATGAGCCATATTTTGTATTATCGGGTAGTTTACGATGGATAGGTACCTAATTATATTTAAAGAAGTTTTTAATTAAAAAGTATTAAAATTTCTCATCTACATAAGCGACAGTACAAAGTGCTTAATATAAGTAGGTAATAAGTTGAATAGTCCCTAGAAAACAGTCAATTTGGGCCAATAAAAAGTCAATCACTTATTACACTGCATGAAATATAGGGGGGCGGCGCGACGGGAAAGAGTGCCTTGGGCGTAACGCGTCGCGTCGTCCCTCAAAACCCCGTGCTGGGTTCTGGCCTCAGCCGGGGTTCGGACGCTGAGTGTGAGCGGTTGGAGGTTTTAGTGCGGTTCAACTCCCACATACCCCGCCCGCCCCGCGGTTTCCTCCAACTAAAAAAAAAAAAAAAAAAAAAAGCATGAAATATAGGTGTTTATAACATTATCATTTTGAACACCGTTGCTCAGTACCCAATCATGTCAGTGAGTACGTTAGATAGATAATAATATAATAAATATTAAATACACATTTTCATTCGTTCAAAAATGTCTTCAAATAAATTTGCGGCTGTAAAATTTAGATACTTTCGTTAAAGAAACACTTCGGCTACGATGAATAACAAATGTCAAATTGACAGTTGACAGCTGTGACTTTTGTCCTTGGTGTATTTCTTTTTAATGATTTTAACAGAATTTTAAACTGGTGTCTTTTATTAGAATGAGTGTCCTTAGAAGATTAACTTTACCAGTGATCATTTGTCGTAATATACGTCGGGAAATATATAGTCGCGCTTTACATAATGCTTATTTTAAAAACGTAAACATAACCTCAACATTACTGACCTTTCCACCAAGTCCCGTATACAATTTTAATATCATTAGAGAAAAATCTAAAAAGGTATGGATTCTTTTATGTTATTATTATTCTTGTATGTAAAATTTTACTATGTTCTCTATTCAATATTTTTTTTTAAATTGCATACTATATCTATTCCAAAATAATTATCTACAAATCTTTTTATGTAATAAAATTATAAACATTTTTCAGAGTAATAGGTTTAATTAAATTACTTTTCATTTCCTATCATGAATTATGAACCTCGGTATTTGATGAACTTAAACCAAATATAAATATAAAATTATTTTATTTTATTAGGCAAAGTATGATTCTGATGATGAGGATGACAAATTTGATGATGATGATGATTCATCTTTGACCAAAGACTCCAAAGTAGTAAAATTCAATACCACGTCTATGAGAACTGATGTTATAATAAAATCGGCTCTTGCTTATTCTAGAAAGTAAGTAAATTGTATTTTAAATTAAATTAATTTAAATAATTTTGTTTTTACTATAAATTATTATTCTCACATTACAGTAAAGTGGAAGAAATATTCTATGAAAGTAAAATAAGAATAAATGGCAAGAAAATTTTAAAGAAAAGTGCACCTGTAAGTAGTTTTAAAATGTTTCTCTATTATATTTACATTGAGGAACAGTGGAAAATATTCAGTTTTAAAATAAATATTTATTTTGTTAATTGATAAAAACAACCTATTATACAGAGAGTATGTTATAATTAGTTGTTATCAACATAAAATCTATACTAATATTATAAAGCTGCAGTTTGTTTGTTTGTTTGTTTGAACGCGCTAATCTCAGAAACTACCGGTCAGATTTCAAAAATTCTTTCACTGTTGGAATGTCCATTTATCGAGGAAGGTTATAGGCTATATTTTATTTTGAAAAAAATTAGGGATCCGTATGAAAATATTGAATTTGTAAGATGAGGTGAAATACCGAAAACCTATTTATGCGTACGCTGCAAAAACTATTGACAATAGCACAAAATGATGTACTACGGGTTTTTAGGTATTAGGAAGATCTAAAAAAAAGTCCGCGAGAGCATATATCTAACTATAATAGTTTAGTCACAATAACCGCTTTTATGTTCAAGAAAAAAAAAATTCGTCCGAAGATTGAAATTACGTTAAAATAGTATTGTTATATTAATCCTTATCCCAATTTAGTATTATATTATCAGGAGTATTAATGTAGAAGTAAATTACTTTTTGTTTTATTCCAATCGGATTTTTCGTTGAGAAGTTATGACGAGTATAAAATGCAAAAAAATATACCCAACGCGAGCCGCGCAAATAACAACATTGCGAGTACTGTTTGAACCCCTTTGTGACGCAGACGAAGTTGCGAGGGTCATCTAGTTAAAAATATAAAATTTCAATCAACCTCCTTTTCCTACAGAATTTGTAAAGGTCTTTCTAAGTTCGGTTTAATTTTTTTAGGTAAAACTAGGCGACGAAGTAGATGTTATAAAAATGATTAGTCCAAAGAATTCTGAACATTTATATGTCTCCAGAATAGAAATTCTTAACATAGCACCCAAAGAAGATAGTATATCAATAACCGCTAGAAGATTCAAGAATTTACTTATAGAAAATTACGAAATCGACCCATACAAGTCTGGCTCTACTGAGGAAGAATCATAGGAATAATAAGCTTAAATTATTTAATTTTGTATATAGAAAAATGGTGTAAATTAAAATATTTGTATAATATATTTGTATTTTATTAATATTAAAAAACTTGATTTAAATGTCATAAATCTAGATCTATATCACAATCAGAACTTTCGAAGATTGATATTTGAGAACTTCTTTCAGAAATTTCTTTTTTGGATGGATTTTTACTTTTAGTATTAATTTCAATGTCTTTTAAATCATTTTTAAGTGGTCTTGATGGTTTTTCTTCATATTTATCTAAACTGTGTTTTGGTTCACAAACAAATTGTTTCAGTCTATTGATGGTTGAAGTATTTGCTATTTCTTTAGTCGAACTAGACTTAGTTTCTACTTTATTATTGCTTGTATCAATAATTTCATTATCATCTAAATTTTCTTTGCCTTCACTATCACATGATTTCGATTGTGTTTCTTGAAATTTAAAATTAATACCTAAATCTGCAAAAACATCATTTACACTAGGTACTGCATTCAAAATGCTATTATTTTCATTGTCAGACTCTGTTGCAGAATCACTTTTGTCTGATTTATTTTTCTTTTGTAACTTGCTTTTAAGCTTTTTAGAATCTACAGTTACCTCTTTTCTTTTTCTCTTATTAGTTTTTTTCTGTTTCACAGGGGGGTTTCTTTCATTTCTATTTAAAGCCGCGTGTTTTTTCAATGTAACTGCTAACATTTTATTTACTTCTTTTTCACTTTCTTTATCTAGAACTTTTTGTCTATTTTCTAATTGGCCATCATCTTTTTTGAAATACGAACTAGTTATCACTGATGCAGACAGAGGTATATTTTCATCAGTAACATCATCGTATTTCGCAAACAGCTTAGTGTTGTCATTGTTAATATCATGTTCCAAGCTTTTGTGGTCAACTTGGAGTATTTTCCCGTAATTTAATAGTTCATTTTGCCATATTTCATAAAGATTTAATTTGGCTAGTAGTTTTTTTGCAGTACACAAGTATTCGAAGTCAGGGTGTTTGTGAAATGTGGAATGTAGGGCATCTGCAGTGTCAGGTAAAGTACAGTCCTGCATTGATAAATCTACTAAAGATATAGCTACTATGGCGTCAACCGGTAATATTGTGGTTCTATACATCAAACGGCAATGAGCTTGGGATAACCTAAAATCGAATGACAATTATTTATTATCAGTATTATAGACCTTGCTTATTAGTATCGAGTTCAATATTTAAATAATTAACGTAAAAAAAATGTGCCTCCTGATTTTTGTTTACGAAATTAAATCTTCATTTTATCCTCTTACCTTACAAGACTGTCAAGCATTCTGACGGTGGTACGAGAAGGATCTCTGCTCTCAGCCTTCCTCTGAGCCATGTAATAAGATTGTAGGATAATATTAGCAGATTTTGTCATGTTAGTAATTCTTGGTCCTACTAAACTAATGTACATCTGAAATAGTCGAAAGATTAAATATTGACGCTTTGATCACAAAAAAAGATAAGTTTTCTTTATTATTTGAAAATACTTAGATGCTTTTTGAAAAATGAAATAGGCAGATGGTGTACCTGCAATTTTTCAATATTCCACATTTTCTTCGTATCAACGTTTGTATCACCAAATAATATGTATGAAGACACAAGTTTATCCCAGGCTTTATTTTTTGTGTCGAGAAGAATGAAAATTAGATCAAATCTGAAATTATTTTTTAAATGAATACATTGATATAAAATGCTGTGATAGTAGGTAATTTTTAGAGTTAGTCTTTTTAATTTCGAAACTGGACTTATTACTAGTAAAAATATTGAATACCTGCTCAACAAAGGTGTTCCGAGTGCAACATTCATACTAAGTGGTTGGCTCGTATCGTAGTTTCCTTTAGGATTACATGCAGCTATCACTGCGCATCGTGTGTTCAACTTGCAAACTATACCAGCCTGAAATAATATTTTTAAAACTATTAAAGAAACTCTTGAAATAAGATTTAATACGTGCGTACGTTTAATAACCGCGCGTGTTACCTACCTACCACCTATTACGTTCGTCGTAATAGGTGGTAGGTGGCGGTTCCTCAATGTCCTTGGCAATGCGGAAGAGGTATCCTGTAAACAATCAATTTTTTGACCAATATGTTGCTCAACCTTAACGTATTTCTGAAACGCCGCCACACACATTCAAAGATGAACAACACGTAAAATATTTCAAACTTTAATATTATTATTTATTATTAATTTATTATTAATTATTTAATATTATACTTTAATATTTCAAATTAATCTTAATTGTTTAAGCTCTGCCTAAGAGTATCGGTAGCCCCACTTAACATCAAGTGACTGTAGATTCGCGGGCTTGTTGGGGCAGAAAAACTTCAGTCTTTCCTGATGCAATCTTACGTATCTGTACTTTTCCAGTA
Source organism: Trilocha varians (assembly GCA_030269945.2). Classification (NCBI taxonomy): domain Eukaryota; kingdom Metazoa; phylum Arthropoda; class Insecta; order Lepidoptera; family Bombycidae; genus Trilocha; species Trilocha varians. The sequence continues at coordinate 7,248,644 of AP028259.1, forward strand.
TAATGAAAGCGATTTTCCTTGTATTTATTGATGACGGGTAGATTTTCAGTGATACTTACCACATATTGTTTACTTAATGCAAGTATCTATCTAAACACAATCACTGATTTTAACAAGCTATAAATCTTATCGTAGATCTGGGAGAAAGCGTAAATTATCTCATGATTTATTGCAAGCACTTATGTACATGCTATTTATCTATGTCGATAATCATTTTCATGTCATGACATTTAGTTTTTAGCGTCTTCGATATAAAGTATAAAAAGTAGAGGGAAAAACCCATGATTAATTTTTCATCGTTCAAGGCATTAAAAAAAAAACTAATTACAATTAATTCCTTTAACACCACAAACCAGCCGAGACTCAGTATTGGTGAAGATCACTTTTTTATTTTCATAGTTATTACTACGGTAAGCATACGTCACGTATTTTATTTTACCTCTCGTTCAACGGCTGCCTTAAATGCATTTTAGCTACCTAAAGCTTTTTCGATTTTTTTGCTTACTTTTCTAATAACAATCATACATTTCTAATGCATATCAACAATTTAGCCTTCTAATTTTTCTAACATATTTGCTGAATTATCACCTTAGCAATAGAAATGGTCTGTTGCTCCATAGCTTCGTGTATAGCAGTCCTATCATGTTCTCTGAGTTGTGAGATCTCATCAATACAGCATACTCCACCGTCTGATAAGACTAACGCACCAGCTTCTAACTGCCATTCACCTTCTTCCTGAGAAGAAAACAGTCTTATGGGTTGAATCCAATAATAAAATTACAAATTACATTTGAATATGTACGCAGAGAAACAAGATAAAAACTAACGCAAATATTCTAAAATTATATTTTGTTTTACTCAAGAACATACCCTCAAAGCCGCACAAGTGAGACCAGCCCTCGTACTTCCAGCTCCTGAGGTGAACACCGAACGCACCGTCAAACCGGCGCCTGAACGAAGCAACTGAGATTTACCGGTGCCTGAAACGTCATGAGTTTTATTGAAACTTCCTACATAACATACATTTTTTTTTGAGTTGGAGGAAATCGCCAGATATGTGGAAGTTGAACCGAACTAAAACCTCCAACCGCTCACACTCAGCGTCCGAAGCTCGGCTGAAGCTTTATTAACGGGGTTATGCGGAACAGCGCGACGCGTTACGCACTCGGCATTCTTTCCCGTCGCGCTGTCCCCTACAATAAGATACAAAGCCAGAATTACATTACTCATTAATAAACCTATTTTATTAGTTCTATTCTTGAAGTTTAATTAATACTTAATTTTATAAAACTACAAGTAAAAATGTGTACCTGGATCTCCCACTAACAGCAAATGACATTGACCACGAACTCTTGTAGAGTGTTTATCATCAAAACTTGAGTTTTTATCACTTGTTTCCTCAATTATATGATTCGATCCAGTGATAACAGTAAGTAGTACTGCTAACTTGACTAAGTGGAGACCATACACCTGTTACAATAAAAATTTATGAATGTAGATAGAGTGTGAGAGATTACAGGCACATTTGTGCCTAAAAATCAAGGACACAAGTTTAAATTTTCATTGTATTTTCTATAATTGTTAAGGAGAAATTATTAAAATCACTTACTTGAGGACAGACAGACCTTAAAATCTGATCTCTACCTTTTAGCGGACAAGATTCATAATAAGACCAGAAAGTATCAAAGCATTCTTTAACATCAGGGGCTGTTGATACAATTTCAGATCTTTGTGCATTACAAACTTCTATGTAATTTGCTTGAAGGACTAATTCAACTTCAGATTTCTTTGCTTGGACTGATGGCCGCCAGCGTCTTCTGACTGTGCCACTGAAATATGAAATAAAAGAGCTATTAAAAGCTAAGTAGCACATTATGTTTAGCTCTGTCATGTAAAATGTAAGGAATTTTCACAAAAGTTATTTTTACATTCTTACATGTTTAGTGATCCGTCAATAATAAATACATAATACTATATTTTCTAAAATAAAATCAAATTTCTTTCAAATAATATCTGACCGACTAATTTCAGCTAATTATCTCATGAAAAAATATTTAAATTTAATTACCAAATAATGACATCATCTCCTGGTTTACAGCTATCAACTAGATCTTCCTCCAATACAACCCACATGCAACCTGGTATTGTACCAATATTTAGTTTATTTACTTGTTCCTGAAAGCATATTCATTTGATGTAAGTTTAATAACTTTAGCAAGAGACAGTTGATTATTTTACAATCTTACTTAACTTCTTACTTAAATCAAACTTAATTAACTCAATTTAAATGATGTTTTTTCTTAGACTATGTTCTTTTTGAATATCAAAGTTTTTTTGAATAGAATTTGGAAGTCAAACAATTATTTATTTCTTCAGACAACTACAGTTGTTCTATTTAATTAAAATTGTTATATTACCTGAATTTTTATTTCCTGGTAATCCTTACAATATTCTCTGGAAACTAAATTTACTTGTGAAAAAGTTGAGCTTTTACATTTTGGATGATTGTTACTGCATTTGTTTGGTGCTTTCAGAATGTACCTATTCTCAAAATCAGCTTGAACATAATTTTCATGTTTGCATTTCATACAAACATACTTTCTTTGATATTCCAACATTTTTGATTGAGTAACTCTTACAACTGTGCCTAAAAATAATTTGATGTTTAAAAATAAATAAATTACAGCAATCATTTTAGTTGTGTAATTTCTTAATATCTTCCAGAAAAAAGTGAAAAGGACCCAAACCAAACATGATCATTATAATGTACTTTGGCCATATTCTTTTATGGTAAATGTGATGCAAAACTTACAATTTAATTTATATCAATTTGTTTAAATATCAATGTATCCACCATTAGCTGGTATTCTAAATTAAAAGTATTATAGCTCATAGAATCAGTATCATAAACATGGATACAAATAAAATTCACAAACACAGTGCAAGGTTATGTTTTGGATATAGATAAGTTTAATTCAACAAAACACTAATTATTTTAGAGTAATGATAAGAGAGTTTGGTATTTAAAATACATACCTGTGACTTTCAAAAAACATCCCAAATCCACATTTTTGGGGAACACAGTCCTATGTAACTCTGGACAGACAGGTAAACCATAAAATCTAGCATAGACATTTTTCTTAATGAAAATGTAAGTTAATTTTGATATTGCGTTTTTATACTCTTCGAATTCTACGATGTTTTGTTGAGCCTTTACTATATCTTTATCACATAAAGGTAGAGTTTCTGTAGGAGAACATAGAACCTTATCTCCTACATCAGGATAAGTTTCAAACAGTTTTAGGAAACTGAAAAGCAAAGCAGATGTTCTATTAATTAATAAACATAATTGATGATTCAATTGGTAATGTGATCAGCACTGAACTCACTCTATTTTAATGCTAAAATATCCAAGATTATCCTTCTCTGATAATATGTTACAGCAATCCTCCAGATGAAACTTTAGTAAATATTCCAGAATCATTTTTAAAAGTTATGAATAGCTGTGTAGCTTCTATAAAAATTACCTAAAATGTTTTATGATTTTAATTTACACGATTTATCATTTCAAATATTTTCAAATTGTTTACAAACTACGTTGACAATCGACAAATTTACATTGACAATTAATTCAGCCCTTATTTATGTCAAAATTGAGTGCGGTGAAGAAACAAAGAACATCGAAATGTTTTTTAATGAAGTATCGATGGTAAGAGCAAAAAATTATTAATTATTTAGTTTCAAGTTAAAACGTGACTCAATTTAGCGAACTTTAAGTATAAAAATAATTCTAGTCCGTTTTCCTATTTTAGAATAATAAATTATGTCTTCTTCTTCTTTTAGTTATGGCTCCCGTACAATGACGATTCGCCAATGTCAAGTAAGGAGCGTACACGGTATAGCTGACATTGCCAAAAAATTGTTTGGTGTGTCTACAAAATATTTATGTAATAATATATAAAATAAATAACCACAAGATGGTATCAAGACAAACAGAATACGTACAGAATAAATTATGTCATTTCGAAAGTTATTTTTCAAGATTCGAACGTGCTGTTGGTCACGCTGCACTAGTTTTGTAATAATTGGCATTCTCTCTACTCTTCACGTTAATTGATCACCATAATATTATGTTTTTCAACAATCATCCAACACTAATCGTTTTCTCAAATGTTGATCTCTGAAATTTTATCTTATTCACATCCCTTTTGCTCTAGTCTTGTTTAGTTTTTTTCTATTATAACGTTAAAAATGGCAAGTGTTCTGATGCCTACTGCCTTGAAGAATTTTATTTGGTTGAAAAGTTAGGCGTAAAAAGACAAAAATTGCCTCGTTTACTTAATATTATTTTGTACTTCAACAATCATGACGTCAATTAAAATTAATACACTAATTAGTAATTACATTATTCTATGTAATGAAACAAGATATAAATATATAATTGGTTTATTATCTAATAGTCGTATATTCAACACATCTGGATGGATCTGTAGGGAAATATTCTTGGCATTTAGTCATAAGTCGTTTCAAGGCTTGAATATACTTTCTTTGAGTTTCGTCGTTCATAACGTGTGCCACGTTTTTGGAGAAAATCTTTTCTCGTCCTGTTCGAGCGTGAATACCCACCATAGTTACACCAATAGGCCATGGCGCATTTCCTATAGCCATTTGAAGATACGAGTCACTGGCCTGAAAATATTTCCAAAACTTTGAAAAATTGAATTTCATTTAATCTTGGATAAAAAATCGAATTCATAAACTGGGTTAATTCCAAAATACAGAAGCTTGTGCATTTTACAAAATAGCAGCGAAAAAATAACTTAAGAACCTTTCTCATTCGAATAATTTGTGTGTATCTATAAAACTAATGTCCATCATGCTGAATCTAACTATCAAACTTACTATTATTCTATTTTTATTAACTACTAGATGACCCGCGCAACTTCGTCTGCGTTACAAAGGGGTTCAAAAATTGTAGCCTATATAGGCACGCGCCGCCCGGCGCAAACAACTACGACCCTGTATTTTAAATTTGTAATATCTTCGGTAATATTCACTTAAATTACATGCTGTAAAAAGCATATTGATCTATAATAAATGCACAATTTATTTAAGGTACTTAATTGGATAAGGATTAATGCTGTATTGTTTAAAATCACTTCGTAAATAACCATTTTTTAGTAAAGAATAAAAATGGTTATGCTGGGTTATCCCTAAGAGATAGACATATACCATCGCGGACTTTTTTGTTGAACTTTTTAAGGTGAACAATACTGTAGTACATTATTTTGGTCTATCTCGTAGGGTTCAGCCAGCGTTTGCAATATAAGCGCAAAAAACGTGCTTATTTACGACATAACATTAGAAACCTTTAAATTTATCAGTGTTTCTCTACTATATTATGCATTTATTATACATACAAACCTTCCTTAAGAATCACTCTATCTATTAAAAAAAACCGCATCAAAATCCGTTGCGTAGTTTTAAAGATCTAAGCATACATACAGACATACAGCGAAAGCGACTTTGTTTTATACTATGCATTGATGTTATTTACCATTATGTAGTTTCTATCTAGTAAGTGCTTCGTTATTTCCGTTAAACTATCGCAAATATCTTCAGGTAGATTTTTCTTTTTAAGTTTTCTCATTAAAGGTTTGAGATAAACTTGTGTTTGGGTGTATGTTGCTCTCGTCATTTTATGTTTGATTGCTGTCTTTTCTCCTGCTGTCGCTGAGTTCAACTGTTGTCCCCATAATTTTAGTAAAAACTGGGAAGAAAAACTTTGTTTAGTAATACTATAAAAATGTTTTTGTGCCTAATAAAATGGTGTTAAGCTGGAAACTATAAAACCTTGTCCTAGTAATTCAGTTATTGCTTTATTTTCTTTAAATCACTTTATTCTCAAATCTCTCAATCTCTCTTGTTAAATTTATGTGCTTTTACTGTAATTTTACTGGACTTTGGTATAGTATCCTTAACTTTATTTGATATTGCAAAACATAGATAGGTTAGTAATTACCTGAAGTAATGTCATGATTACATTCATGTCGTGATTTCTGTCCCCTTGTCCCATTAATTTAGCCATTTCTTGTATAGTTTCATATGTTATTGAATCATCCAAAGCATCCTCTTTTGAGGACTTTTCACCTTCATTCTGGAAGTTGATTATGCAATGTTTGAATGTTAACTTTAGAGAAATTCAATTTTGTTTCTAGAGTGGCTTTCTGTTGGCTTAAAATTACAGATTTTTTTGATAAAATTTGAACAAAATATTCATTGTGTTTCCAATAATAGAAAAAGTAAATTGAATATGAAGAAAATTACTTAACTTTGTTAAAACTTAAATTTTTCCATATTCCATTGTCAAATATTATCTTTTTATTCTATTGTCTTCATCTAAACAGTATTATGGACAGTAATTTTTTTATGGAATTTACTGATTTGATGCCAATATACTTGTCAATAAAGATTTTATATGATTTCTATTGTGATAAAAAATATATTTACCTGTGTTCCTAGTGCTAGTATTTCATTAAGATAAGCCTCATCAACTTTTTCCATGGCTTCTTGGAAGTCATTTCTGAAACCCTGAACAGAAAAAAAATATTAATCAAAATGTTATTAATTATAACACAGATCTTGGCAACACCAAGGACACTGGTAGCCATTCTCTTATACTATAAGCCGAAGTAGACAATTTTTTTTCATAACTGACTATTGGACCCACACAAATTTGTTTGCGTCACATTAAATACAATAAATAGAATGTTATTCTTTCTTTTTTATTAATATCTTTCATATTTTTGAAAAAAATACTGTTTATATAGTAATTTGTTTATAAACACATACCCTATTCACTTCTGGTTCTTGAATCTCAATCCTTCTTAATCTTTTAAAGGATTGAAGCTCCGTTTCCGCATACAATAATATTGGGTGTCCTCTTTCTCTTAATCTCTTTATAACTTCATTTCTGGGAAGACCCGGTGTCTCTTTCTGTCCCGTTTCTGTGTTTTCATGTTTTTTCTCTGAAAAAGTTAGTAAACAGTGGTATAGAATAACGAAACAAAAAATATCTATTCTATTTCACTTTGTACAATGTTCCAAATAAAACTTAGAAAATCTCTGTACCAACCCACTACTGCCCACTGTTGGGCTCAGGTCTCCTCAGATGAGGGATTAGGCGTAGTCCAGCATGCTTGCCCAGTGCGGATTGGGGACTTCACATATTTTCAAAGGATTTTTAGAATCCTTTTTCCGACATGCAGGTTTCCTCATGATGTTTTCCTTCACCGTTTTTAGCCAGTGGTGTTGTGAAAAATTGCACATAAATCTTTTTCACATTTATATTTAGAGGTACAAGCCGGCTGGTTTTGAATCCGCGACCTCCCGTTCGGAAGAAAGCGCTTCGACCACACGGCCACCACGACTTAATAGGAAACCATTTGTATCATAATAACAAATATATTGTTCTCCAACATGGAGGTTAAAAAAATTTTGAACAAATAATGTCAAATTCACAACCTATATTCCTCACTGGGAAGTGATGGTACACAGTAAAATTATTGTTAAATGTTAAGATACCTGTTTCAATTTTTTCATTTTGCTTTTCTTCAGGTTCCGGAAGTTTAGGTCCGTATTTTTTTAAATATTCTTCTTGTTCTTTTGCCAATAGTTCACCTCGTTTAAAGTATTTTTTCTTATTATTAGGATCCTGGACAAAAATACAAAAACAATGTATTCTTAGTGCTTTCAATGAAAAACTTTTTCGTAGTTATACTTACTATTATGTTCTTTTCTTCGAGCAATTTACGTTTCTTGGCAATTTCTGCTTTTAGTATATCCATTTTATGATTAGCTTGATAAGATTCACCAGAATTATTCAGAAAATATGGTAAAAGTTTGTAATGTTTCGATTTTTAGGTTTACAAAACAAAATTGCACGATTTCAAATTGTTAATTGACAGTTGACACATTTGACATTCACATAATGTGATAGTGACATCTTCTTTTTTTTTTAGTCTTGCCTTTTGTTTTCAAAGAACTCAGCCATTCATGATTAAATTTTAAACTCACAAGCAAGATGTTGAAAAGCTGAACAATTAATCCTTCAACAGGAATCTAAGTTAGTAAATCCCGCTATGTTCTTTTATTAATATAAATTCCGAAACAAATGCACCTTGCTTTACATGTTTACCTAACTATGATTGAACCATCTTCAAAAACGCTTTAGTAAGTTATCCATTTGTATAGTAGACCGTTGGTAGGTAGGTGTTGTGACAGAAATTCGACGGTAAGCACTTAACATCGGGTACCGTACACTCTTATTTATAACCGCAACAACAACATAATTATAATATTTTATTATCAAATGTACTTTGGAAATTTATAAACAAGGGAAACCTTTCCTCAGTGCATTTAATTGCCTTCAAAAACAACAACTTTTCTCGCACAAGCGTACAATGCGATTAAAATAAGAATAGGACGGGCTCTCGGCCACTCTCGGCTAACTTCACTCATATAAAGTACGGTCAGCAGAACCAACTTAAAAAAAATATATTAATTTTAATATATTTTAAAAATATATAATTGCGATTTAAATCCCGATAGAATACATCTGGCATTTGGTAAAACGTAGAGTGGCAGAGAAAAATGTTGAGCAATTAGAAAGCGCAATCGAACGTCTGACACTTGTTTTTTACCTATTTTTATTTTCTAGTTTTTACTTTAATAAAAAATTGTTATCAGCAATTTGGTAGCGGCGGCCATCTTGGATTTCAATTTTTTATAGTATATTGTATTCTGTTTGTTGAGCCGTTTCATTTGATACCCATATTGATGGGATTGATAAAACCTACGTTATCGGCCATTTTGTAGCGGCGGCCATCTTGAATTTATAATGATAATGAATAAACATAATTGTATTGTCACCAAAATCCAAAGAGTATACAAAATTTCAGATTAATCGGTTAACAGAAAGAGGGTGAAATTTAAATTACTAAATTGAACGAGAGTACGTGCTATTACAATATATAACAAGCCAATATTTTTTAACATTGCTGTTTTTGCACACTATACCAAGTTTCTGGAGTGACGTCACAACATGGCGCTAGGCCGGTCCTATTCTTATTTTAATCGCATTGTACACATCCCTTCTGACCTAAGATACCAATCTTAAACCAACGATTGAATTCGACTATAGAAGATTATCTATCCATTATTTTTCTACTACAAAATAATACTCAATAGATCATTGTTTATTCGCGGTACAACAAAAAGTAATCTATTTATTTTTTAATTGCCTTTTATCAGATTGTGAAAGGATATTAATGATAAGAACATTGATTTATAAAGATTAACAGTTTCGCGAGCGTCTCAGTTCATTTTATTTTTGATACAGTTTATTGTTACTTTAAGAAAAAGTATAATGTAGCTGACCAAAAGCATACGATGTTCAATTTAATTTTTTGGTTGATTTCTGTTATTATTATTTCTTTTACAACGAATACTGGTATGTACCTACTATCTATGGTCTATTTTCTTCTCTTCATCTTTATTAATGTTAATCTATAATCCTCGAGTTTCATAAATAAGTGGCTTATTTACTTATAATTTGATTGCATCACGATTAATCTAAGATCTTTAAAAAATAAGTGAAAATATCTAAGTAATATGTAAAGTTCGTTCGTCCGTTATCTTAAATCGGCATCACAACATTTCACCTTGAGGTAGGTCCAATCAATTATAAGCTTTTATTTGTAAACATGCAATTTATGTACACAAGCCTCATACGGATAACTGACATTTTCAGAATGTTTTCTTACTTATACATGTATTTTTTTCGTTTGGGCGTTAAATTTTCATCGGAATTTACTATTGTGTACCTACAGTTATAATGATGGGTATTAAGAATTAGGATAGATAATAGGACACCTGTTACTTTTTTCGTAACAATATTTTTATTTAAATTAATTTCTAATGGCATTTCGCATATAATTTGCCTGATTTAGATCTATCAACACGGAAGAGGAAGCTCTTAGGAATCGATTTGTATGTAGTCTTCTATTATAGTGCTAATATAGTATAGTTCACTCATGGTCCCTCTATAATATTTCGTTAATTAGTAAGTATTATCTACGTTATTTTAATAACGATCAAACGAACGATGAAACTATTCAACGTTATTTTTAGTATCACCAAGCGTACTCCGCATAATTGGGGGTGAAACCGCACCACCTCACTTCGGACTGTTCCATGCGTCTCTTCAAAACGTCTCGGGTCACCATGTCTGCGGTGGAGCTATAGTATCCAAATGGCATGTTGTAACAGCTGCTCATTGTGTCCAAGAGTAAGATTTGAACTTTTTTTGACTTCACTTAGTTTTAATTTATTGCTTCGCAGGTTAGCATTGTACAAATCGTAAAGTATTACTCAAGAAATACTCAAACTTCAAAGTAACTTCCTAATTCGTTAAATCCACTTTTCGTCTCTCCATCACCCAAAGATAGACTAGCAAAAAATACCTATGGTATACGTAGGTACCTAATGCACGAACTTAAAATTATTCATAATAGGATTTGTCTAATAGGTTCAATAAGAGACCGAAGTATATCAACTTTATAATCTAAGGGATTCTCTAACTAAAAGAAGATTTCTACGAAGATTAATTCTATCATCTTGCAGTGAATAAGCTAAATTAAATCTTAGCGAAGCAACTAATACTTTCAATTAAATTGCTTCCTTCTACAGCGCAATCCCTACATATATTAAAGTGGTTGTCGGAACAACTGATTTAGATGACGGTGGATATGAATACGACACACTCGCTGTTAATGTATTCCGAAAATTCGTTTTTGGGAACAGAAGTAATGACATAGCACTCTTGACTATAAAAGGAGAGTTCGATTTACAATACGTTTCCATTCTGAATATAAGTAAGGAACCTTTAGAGGAAGGTGATCCAGTAACTTTAATTGGATTTGGAACGAGTGACGTAAGTACACAAATAAAAGTATATTTATATAAAGTTATTGTGGCCCGTGTAGTTATATCAGATGCAGAAGATCCTTATAAATACAAATATGAACCTAACAATCTTTCAGGTCAATGCTTCCGAGCCAAACAGACTAATGCGATATTTATCTATGTCAGTATTCAGCCAGAAAACATGCGAATTTGCTATGAGGTATACTAGAAATGTAACTGAAACCATGTTCTGTACCTTTGAAAAGATTGGACTAGGAACCTGTCACGTAAGTACCACTCTATCACTCCATTCCATAGGTATTAGATTGATCTTAATATTGACGAGTTTATATCGATCTTGAAATCTATACCCAATTAAATACCTAGTTTGATTTTATAGGGCGATTCAGGAAGCCCCATAATAAGAAATAATGAGCTCGTCGGAGTGGTATCTTGGGGTATACCATGTGCAGTTGGATTCCCCGACGTGCACACAAGAATAGCCCCCTACTCTGATTGGATCGAGAGAGTTATTCATACCCACGTTTGCAAATTACAATTAACATCCACAGAAGAGCCTATTCTCGCTAAAACAATCGCTATGAGAAACTTTTCAAAAGACGCATGTACCTAGCTACTGTATGGGTGTTACTTTGATGATAATAAAACGACGGTTGTTATTCATTATTTGACTTTATTTTAACCTTATTTTATATTGCACTTACTTATTACCAATACAACAAAATCTTAATTTGAATTTCTTCAGTTTAGCCATATTTACCTGCAAAGATACGGAATAAAGAACTCAAAAGCAATCAGTAGAACGCAAGCAAAATAATATTTTTATCAGAACTTGAAAATTAAGTATCTATCACACTGATATAAACTCGATCTTAAAAAGAAACTAAAGTTGAAACTTCTTTTATTTTCCTGATATTAATCATAGTTAAAAATACTAGTTACCTTATATTCATAATTATTTTTTGTGACATCGATAAGGACAGCCATAACGGGTCTGCCATGAGCACACTGGAATGGCATTTTGCATTCAGACAGACAATCCAGCATATCTACACATTGTTTTGTTGTCAGCTTATCTCCAAATTTTATGGCGTATCTGCAAGCCTAAAAATGAACGTATTGCATTCCAATTTTAACTCGCTTTTGGGGAATGCTAATGAAAAGCTTTCCAAAATATAATAGAAATTTGTAATGTGACTCAGTATATCGAAACAGAAAATGTATCCACTACATCATGGAAAGAATGCTTTGTATGTATGGTAAGAATAGTTTGTAGATAAATAGGTAATACATGTAATTTTAAAAACATTAAATGACTACAACTAAGTTATGAACATAAATAGACATAAGGTTGTGGTAGTAGAGTGGTTGAAACGCTTGTATTAGGAAGATCGCTGGGCTGGCTTCCACATCTAACTCTTAATTTGTAAACAGATTTATGTGTAATTTGTAATCAATTACTGAAGAAGAAATTAAAACCCTTTGAAGATATTTTGTAAAGTATTAGGCAAGCGTGGTGGACTATGCCCGATTCTTGAAGATTCTCAAATTATTTTGTAATTGCTGTCATTTCCAGACATAACAATGATATTATCCTTTTATATCTAACCATCATTAAGGATTCCACTTGTTTTGAAAATGAAACACGTGTAACGATAGTATCTAAGTATAAGAACATTGAAAATTACTCGTAATGGCTAATATTCTGAGTCATCAAATGAGCAAATCAGTCTAGAAGATTGTTATGATACATTTTTTAAAAACTTCAAATTGTTAGAATTCCTGAAGATTCAGAATCAAAATTGTACTGATATTTGGGGTAATTTAAAATTAGGTATATTACAGAAAAACTTCATTGAATCGCAACCACGCATTCCTTGATAGTTATTGAAAATGCAAAATTAATTGTAGTTTTAAACATTAATTATACTTCGTCTTCTTTCCATTGAACTTCACATAATGTTTTCACCTTGTTCATTCATATTGATTGGGATCATAATAACTTCACTATCTTATTATAACGTTATTAACATTACCCAAACAGGCTCATTCAATTGAAAACAGATTTAAACGACATAATACTTATTTATCTCATTTCTTAACGCAACTAATATCTTGAAGATAAAATGATAAAAACAAAGATAATCTAAAACGTTTGATTTAACGATATTACTATTAAATTGATTTCGTGATATGAAATAACTTACCTCACTGAAAACTAAATCCATAATAGCTTTTGGATACAAAGAAACGCAACCACTTTGTAGTTTTATAGCCTTGATTTCTTCTATAATAACTTTTTTTATAGCGGCCATGACTTTGTCCAACTGAATTAAAGTAATGTAGTTTTTACAAACATTATATACTATGGTCTAATCAATTACAGTAGTATTAACAACATAATCGATCGCAATATTATTATATTTTGTTCCATATTATTATTGGAACGAAGTTCCTTATCACACGTTATCGAAAGGCGGCTAGACGGAAATTCTAATGAAAAAGTTGTCACGACCCTTTTTTTGTTTTAGATGAATATTTCTAGATGGCGCTGTGATCAAAATCTTTTAAAACACGCGCTTATCGCGCGTTACGTTAGGAAAAAAAAATATAAGATATCTTTTAATCGAAAGGAACTTCGTTCTATTCTGGTGTCCCATGACATCCCTTAAGTTTTTTTACCAGATTATATGTACCATTAAAATTATTCCTTTGATACTTACAGGTCTATTAACGTTTCCTGGGATTGCTTTCGGTACTGACTTCAATATTATTTTGTCATTACTCAATATATCCCACTCTAAACCAAATTGAGAGAACTTATCTTTGTAATTGTGTAAGTAAAGTATTTCGTCTTTGTTTAAAACCAAAAGAATGTTATCTACTGGAACCTTTTTCCACTGTCCGTTTTCTTTGTAATCTGTAGTATAGGTAAGATTGAATAATGAGACATAATATGTAGTATTCATAAATCTTTACTTTAAAAAGCTACTGATATGCTCTCAGTATTGATAACATTTTGTTCTCTAAAAAGGGAATAATGAACTGCACAGTAACTGTTCTGTTTATGTTTCTATGAAACCTATAATAATATTATTGTAGATTAGAAGAGTTTTATATTTAAACGAATCAGTTTCTGGAATCGTAGGATGTATAAAGCGTATTATGGTGTTGACAACTATCATAATCATGATAATACAAATTTATTTAACATTATAAACATTTATTAACAACAAAAACACAGTCATTACTATATGTATGAAAATGTTCAGTCTAGTTGATCCTAAGTAAATCGTTATTCAAATTTTTGTCGCCTTCCACGATTATCTCTGGTTATAAAGATTATTCTTTAGTTTGTTACCGCTAAACGTCATATCACAAGTGAAATCTCTACGCATAGTAATGAATTATCAGTGACCTAGTAGATAAGAATCACGTGGAAGGAAAATCATCTAAATTGGAAGACCTGTCACTTATTATAATATTGTATTCGTTTATATACCCTAAAACTATACATTTAAAGGCTTATAGAAAGTCCTTAAAAGGTAGGCCGTAGGTAGCGGCCCCGCAGTGTCCGCTGACATTGTAGAGGTCCATGAGCAACGGTAGCTGCTTACGATCAGGTGGCCCATTGGCTCGTCTGCCTACAAGGCAATAAAAAAAATATATATAATATTCACTCTTCTACACAGACGTTTTATTTATTTATTTATTAAACTTTATGCACATAAATGATACAATGGCGGACTTAATGCCTTAGGCTGTAATAAACGATTTTTGAGGTTTTACTGTAATAAATGATTAAATAATTATTAATTTTCAAAATACCTGTCATATTTCTCTCAAGTCTGATTCTTTCGTCAACAGCATGTTGATCAAACAATACCAACGATTCAGTTGTTCCTTTTTCGTTATGGTTGTTTCCAATTACTATGGCAGCTATAAATTTATTATCGACTTGACCTAAAACCTATGGATTTCGAAGTGTTACAACATGTTTGAAATTGAAAATAAAAATTACGAATGTTATATTATATATCACTTACTTTGGCATGTTTTATAGAATGTGCATTAAATTTTAAGGAAGCACTGTCCATATTGACTTTCTTAATTAATTTTTCTATACCTTTCTCATTACCATCTTTTGTTTCTTTTAACATCGGATCAAAAATTTCCGAATTCATCTGAACGTTGTTAACAAATTCGTTGTATAAGTTCTAGAATGGAAATTTGTTTTGAAATGGAGTGCATTATAAATGTAATATTATTAAATCAACTGTTAAACAACTTACGTTCGTAAAGTAATCCTTATCGAAGTTATAACTGCAATCAATTTTAGAGTTACAGTTTTTGAATATCTGAGACATACCTGGAAATAATTTATCGATTCTAAATAATCAAAAAGATAAAACTAGCAAATTGTAACAATTTATATTGATGTTAAAGATTTACCTTTAGGTACAAATCGGAATCTAGTTCTCATACCAAAGTATTTTTCAGTAGCGCCGTATTTGTTCATTTTATCTGATTGAGCCGTATCAAAAATTTGATTATCGAAATATGATGATCGTAATCTTGAATTAATATTTTGAATGAAATTAATATTAATATCAGGACATTCGAGACTACCTGAATAATGTGAAACTGTTTCCGTT
The DNA here is from genome assembly GCA_030269945.2 of Trilocha varians. Lineage (NCBI taxonomy): Eukaryota > Metazoa > Arthropoda > Insecta > Lepidoptera > Bombycidae > Trilocha > Trilocha varians. Next base: position 7,264,285 of record AP028259.1, read on the forward strand.
TCTTTGTTATGATTATTATGCGCAGTTTGTTTTACCATATTGTCACAGAGATTTGAATCAGAAATAAACGAAATCATTTCATTATCTTCATCGCTTATTTTCATTACAGTTTCACAAATATCCATAGGATCTAAATTAGATATAATTGATGAACTTTGTAACTGTTTTGCATTTGCTAAATCATTCTCATGTAACGAATCCTGGACAACTTTGTTTGATAGTTCGTTCGTATCTACTTCGTTTATATCTCTGGAGTTATGTCCATTGTTTGAATTATGATAAATACTTTTTTCAGTATTATGATTTGAAATAGAGTAAGTTTCTCTGATGTTTTCAAAGTAAGAGCTTTGAGTCTCTTGTATTGATGTAGGAAAAGCCTGGGATGAAATGGTTTTATTTAGTTCATTGAATAGGACTTTTGGTGATTCAGGTAAAAGGTATGATTCGAATTGAGACTCTGTATGGTAAATTGATGAATTAAACTGTGGTTTGCTTTTGAATCGATCTTCAGTCAACTTGGAAGTTTCTTCTATGAGATGCAATTTAGGTGAATCAGGTAGATTTTTGTTGGGGTAAATTTCAAAGTTGTTCTTAGATGGTATAGAAATAAACTGCTTAGGTTTTTTTCTAGCGTTATGTAGATTATCATTACAATAATAATCGTTTATAACTTTATTCTTCGTGTTATAGCAGTGACTTTGATAAGTTAATTTTGAAGTCAAAGGTGAACCATTTTTTTCTGTTAGTTCTTTTTTTCTAGTAGACTGATATTGTACATAATCCTCTAGTGTTTCTTTTGGACCACATTGACTAAGTAAAATAGTACTGAGTAGATCATACGTTGATAGAAATTTATTGGTTGGTTTATTACAAGGCTTGTCCATATTTGTTCTGTGATTTTTTGGTGGTAATGGATTGAAATCATGTATTATAATCTCATTAACTCTTTTGCGAACAGAAATTTGTTTATTTCCTTCAACAGTGTTACTGTGGAACATATTCTCTTTCACAAATATGTGTTTTTTTGGTCTTATATGATTCAAAACTTCGTTCGCTTTACGTGAGATACTATTGCATCTTTGACGAATACTTTCAGTTGGATTAATGAATTTTTTAATAATAGAATCAATTTCTTTTATTGGTTTGGTTTTCTTATATTTTGATTTTCTTTTACGTCGAATTCCGTTGTCTTTTCTATGTCTTATTTTGTTTGCTTTACCACCTTTCTGACTCTTAGATCGGTTTACAACTCTAGTTAAATTTACTTTATCTTTTTCTATAAATTTACCAATTTCTACACCATCGCTGAGTTTTTCATTTGAGTCACTGCACTCTGGATCATTGCGTTTGTTACTTTGATTTTTATGGTTTGTTTTATGCAGAATATTTTGTTGGGTTTTAATTTGTATATCAAGTTTGTTAATCTTTTTATTATTATCGGCTTGCAGTCGTTTTATTTTTTTCTTTGATTTACGATTTATTAGTTTACCTTTAATACAAAAAAACGAAGTTGTAGCTTTTCAGATTGTAAACATCTTAACACAAATAAGTATTAATGTAGTCTTACCTGTTACACCATTTTGCAATTGAGAAACGCCAAATTTTCCATTACCTAAAAATTTATCCATGATTTTCTTCACTTGATCTCGTATATCTGTTTGTGGTATCATCCTATTTTGATTTTGATCAATACGCAATTCTCTTACTTGAAGATCGCCATGGTAAAACTGCGTTAATTTTTTTAGTAGTTTTTCAATAAGCTTCCAGTTTTTGAATTCAAAATAAGAGTTTCTAGTGTTGTAATCCGTAGTTGGGCATTGTATAAATATGATGTAAAATGGCGAGTGATTTTTTAATAAGCAATCATCATTCAATTGTTGCCACTGAAAAAAGTCATCATAAGGTTATAAAGGCTACATCTATATGTAAATTACATATAATGACATTTACATATAAATAACCAAGGTTAAAAAAATCATTACTTTTGTGTTTAATTTTGGATCTCTGTTTTCTTGTCTTGTGGACTTTAGATATTCTTTTAATATTTTATAGACTTTATTTTTACGAGAGACTATTTTATTATTCAGGAAGACCCACTGTACATCAATTTCTAAAACTTTCTTCTCAATAAAACCAGTCACTTTATAATCATTCTTCTCTACTTTGAGTTCTTGTATATAAGTTTGTTGGATACCAAATATTAAGTCAAAGGTTTTATAAATGTCTCTGTTTTTCGGAATCTGGAATATAATTTCATTTTTATCTTCATCTCTTAAACTTAATGAAATATTGGTATGCATCAGAGATATTTGTTCTAAAAACGATTTGATTTCTTGAATTGTTTGTATAACATTTATTGATTTCCTTGATATTTCTTTGTTGTATAAAAATCCTTTGATTTGTACCTGGAACAAGAACAAAATAGAAAAACTTTAAAATTATTTTCATAATGTTGTACCTACATACAATGTGTGATAGTCAATATGAAATGTTCAATTAATATTCGAGAAATGAGTCAGTTCTCTTATTCCAAACAAATAACAGACCAATCCAAGGAGAAAGTTCAATGAAATGTCTTTGCGATAATAAGTTATTATTCATATTTATTTGTACAATAATTTTAACGCTATAAAAACACATTTTTGATAATTTAATGATAAACTCACTATTTATGTTCTACACATGAATTCTAAGAATAAGTAATTCTAATAAGGTAGGTAATAAACATAAGCCTAAGCATTATAACAAATAACTGAATTAGGGATAAGTTCTACATTCAGAAAAAAATTATGTGGAGGTACTGAAAGTTACGACCTATCAACAGAATATAAAATTCCTTCACATACCAATAATAGTTTTGACCTTTACTAACTTCCCTTACCGTTGTTCCTTTCGATGGTCTTTTCGTAACATACGGCTTTCTTTCTTTACCCTTGCAAAATTCTTTAACCATCGCTTCGTCTTCTTTCTCAAACCTCGAAGTAACCTTCACATGTTTTGATACTTCAATTATATTCGCCAAAGAAACACCGGCCATTCCATATTTGTCATTATTTGTAGCTTTATCTAGATAGCGGCTTGTAGTGTGCCTTTGGCCTAGTAAATGAAAATCAGTCTTCTGTATACCATGACCATTGTCAATCACCTGTAATGTTCCATCATTTATGTGTACTCGTATAGCTATTGACGTCGCATCTGCATCTAAAGCGTTGTAAACCTGAAATTACAATTAATTGTTTTCGCTTAGAGCGAGGAGAAAATTGCTATTTATAAGACGTACTAAATATGAAGTCATTTCAATTTGCACGAATAGTTTTTTTTTAAGTTTTGGAGTGACTGCTATAGGGACTGATATTATGTCATTTTAAAAGCAGTAATTCTAAGAGTGCTGAGAGATCTATGGCTAGCTGTGGGCGTTTACTAGTATAATTACAGAAGACGGTTAATTATTTGGAATAGATCTAGGTACTTTTTGTCGCTTTTTTCACACAATTACCTAGAGTTTCAAATTATTAGGGTACTTTATACAAAATCGAAACTTGCTTTAAAAAATTTGCTTAATTACTTTGACTTTAAAAATAGTAACAATTTATAATTTTATGCCGAATTTTATTAATGTTATACAACTGCACTATACTCACCAATTCTTCGACAGCTTTTTTATAGCTGTTTATATGTGCAGAGGCACACATTAATGACTGAACTTCATGCGAAAGTTTTCTTAACATTTTGTTTTTGTGAAAATTATTAAAAATGAATAAAATGTAAATTTATTTTTGTTGTTCACAAAATGAAAAAACAACAAATTTAAATTATTTATTCTTTTGTTAGAGGCAATTTTCAATCAGCCAGTACCTACGCATGAAAAAAAATCATTAACTTCCAATTGAACTTAAGCATGGTTTACAATACAAAAACTCTTCCATTGATATGATAACATTTACGAACTGAAAGTGGGTTATTACAATTATTGTAACGTATGGCAATCGATTTCTCTTTAACCCTGAACTTTCATGATTGGTATGAACGATTGTATTCAAACTGACGCTTGGATAGTTACCGCAAGCACCCCGTATGTCTAACAGTGTAGACCTGCCGTTAGGGAAATTCCATTTTCGAAATTCGTGAAAAATAAAAATGAAGTTATTCAACCTTTTTAGATTATGATAATGCGAATAAAGTATCAGTTAAAAAGGTTTTATTTGAAATTTTAAAAGATTGTGCTAAAGCTAATAAAGTTTTTAATAATGTTGATCAACGAATTAACGAGAATGGGGGACTGTTTACAACATGAAATAATAATGTTTTGGGAGTATGTAAAACGGTAAGTAAGTTGAAAAATGTTATGTATGTTAATTGTTTTTTTTTAATTTTGTCAGTTGCTGCCCATCTTCATCTTCATGAGTAGTCAGTAAAGTTAAGACTTAACTGATAACTAAAGAGTAGTCGGTGACCGAGAGTAGATAGACATTTTAGATAGATATAAAACTTTTTATTGTAACAATGCATAGAAATAACAGTAGTAGTGATACAAACGACAAAGAATACAGTGTACCTACTGGGTTTTCGTTAATTCTGAATATTTAAATTTAAAAATAAAACTTTTATTCCTGTCCATGTCTTGAGTGATGAGTAAGTTTATGTGAACTATTGATTTCCTATTCGTCCTTCACACACTTCACCTATTTATTCATAAGGTAGCCTATTTTACATTTAACTTGTCATCTAACCAGGTCAGTTGTTAAGTTCTCATCAATAATAATTAATATTTAAGGTAAATTATTTAATTACGTTTGAAGACCTTGCATGTCATATTTTATATGTAGCTTTTTATAATATCTTACTAATAGAATTAAAACTGATCTGTAAATATGCAAGAAACAATTCAATAATCTGATAGTGTAGTAGGAGTTCTAATGATCACATGGCGTTAAGTGGTCAACATAATTGTTGATATCTGTCTTTCTACGGTCTTTACATTCAACCTTTCAAAATAATCCTTCTACATTATTATAAAGCTCGATAGTTTATTGAAGAGCAACCTATAGCAAAAACTAAGCCACAAATCAAAAGTGATATGTACTTTGATCGGACCCACACTGTACTTACGCCTATTTAAAACAAACTAAAATTTACCTTTTTCTAAAATTATGCTGTATTGTTTTTCGTATTCCTTTTCATTTACGTAATTCTAAGAAACAGACATTTAAACAATACCTACGTCGTTTCAATTGCGCCCGTACATTCCAATAGTTTGACGAATCCTTATCAATGTAAGACAGTAGTCGATTTTTTTGCAAAGGAATACCTCTAGATAAGTGTGAGTTATCATTGACAGGACTCAGTATAAATAGTTAAGGGGAGAAAAATTCTCATCAGTGTGTTCAAGGATCTCCAGGAGAGAGAACGAAAGTAAGTAAACTGTTTAAAATTTAACTGTTGTTAAGTTTATTAGTTTCAATTTAATAAGCAGGATTTTTAGCTGGAATATAATGTGAATGCAAGCTTAAGCTGTGTCTTAAACCATAGAGTTACTTATGAATCTTAGCAAAAGTTATTTAGAATCATCGCCTTTAACTAAGTTTTGCGTAGGTATATAAATAAAAAGCTTACTTATTATGTTCTCAAGCAAAAAAATCTAGTTATATTATTGTTATACCAATCCTAAATGTTCTTGTTAAAATTTTTCAGATGGCCAAATTCATCGTAATACTATTCGGTCTTATAGTTTGCGCTTTAGCAGCAGAAATACCCATAAAATATGGAACATTAGAGAAAGAAATGTTCAAACCAGAATTAAGTAACGAAGGTTTAGAAACTCATCCAGTTTACAAAAAGGAAACTAAAGAAGTGGATCATCCTGTATATAAAGGCAATGAAGGAAGAGCTAGAATCGAACCAGTGAGACCTACAGGACCAGTTATACAGCATGATAGAATGTTGGCAGACCAACCAGTGCAAACTATTGATGTAAACAGAAACGTAAGTAGAAATATTCTGAAATATCTAAGGAATTTTAATGCATTTGGAATTAGAATGATAGAATATTTATGGACATGTGGATGGAAATATCAGGGTAGTATCTATTCTAATATATATGTATATTATAAAGGCGAAAGTTTGTAAGTATGGATGTATGGATGTTTGTTACTCTTTCACGTAAAAACTACTGAATGGATTTGAATGAAACTTTACCTCAATATACATAGCTTATACACCAGAATAACACATAGGCTACAATTTTTGATAATAATCTAGACGGGACGAACCTGAAGTCCACGCGAACGAAGTCGCGGGCAAAAGCTAGTAAATTCATATATGGATAACAATATCTTCAAAGTTAGTTGCCATCGAGAGGATGTTACGTTAAAGGAAATAGTTGTCTTAAATAGCTTCATGAGTCTAGAAAGCTTTGTAGAAAAGGGGCCTGAAACCGTTTTTTTCCTTTAGTGAAATATATAACGAACTTACAGTCTAATTTCGTAAATAACATTACAGGACAATATGGCGATGCCTAATTATGGCTATGAACCGACACACTCGGAAGTGACCTTCCCCGATATTCCTTACGCACCTGGATACAACTATGATACTGGATATTCTGCTTCTAACAAGTAAGTAAGCAAAACAAGTAACATTATCAAAATTATTTATTTACATAATACATTAATAGTAATTTAAATAATTATAGCTGATTTTTACTATAAAATTTAAGTAAGATTACGATGAAGGATTAACATTTTTTGAAGAAAACAGAGTTATGAAAGTTGGGTTAATACACACGTACAATTTATTATTACTTAAGACAGCTAGTGCACACTATGTTTTTAAGTCAAATAATATTCGTTGAAGAGGTATTAAAAAAATACAGAGAAAAAGAGTTCTCGTTAAAATCTAAGAAAATCATCAACAATATCTTAGTATTAGGGTGTATTATATTTCTTTTATACTTTATTTAGTAAGTGTATTTTACTGCCAGTTAGTGTTTAATGTACGGTTGTAACAATAGTCTCTAATAAAATGCGCATAAGGTTCAATTTAGAATAAAAAATATGACTGATGGGTTAATTGTATAAATTCTTACTGTTTCAGCTACGATATGTACCGTGACAACTACTTGATGGAACCTGACACTTCTGCTTTGAATTTAGTTTGGGGACAACTTCCAAGTGCGAGGGTAAGTGAAATGAATGTCAGATATTTCGTATAAATCTTCATTTAACGAGGGTCACTAAGAAAACTTCTAGTGTAAAGAAGTCTATACCGTACTAGATATACAATAACAGATAAGGAGGGCTAAACTTAATTTTGAAGAGTTTTTAATTCTCCTCCAATATGTAGGTATTTCCTTACCAAAATTTCCTTCACCACATGCAGCCAGTAGTGTTGTACATTAATTTAATATAATATTGCGTGTAAATTGCACAATATATTTTTTACTAATTAAGATACAAACCAGCAACTCCTAGTCGACGACTAGGACTAGTAGTAAATTAAAGCTAATTCTTGATTAACAGTAGACAAACAACTTACAGTTACAAAACGAAGCCACCCTTATCCGGTAAAATGTCCCGAAATTGACTATTAAAATATAGCAATTCTTTCTTTCAGACCATCGTATATGCTTTAGGAAGGACCTTAAACTGGGTATTCAGCAGCATTTTTGTTCTACTAATCGGATCCATCCTGACTCTCGGAGTCTGCTCTTACACCAACCTCTGCACCTTAACCTTCCACGGCATCGGCCCTATACATGAAGAAATGAGATCCCTTATTACTCCAGAAAGGTTGGAAAAGATAAGCACTGCTGCTGATTTCGTTAAGAATGCCATTGATAAGTATCAGAAGATACAGAAAGTTAGTGATGTGAACGGTGTGAGAAACCGTCGTGCTATCCGATCATAAGTTTTGAAATAAAGTAAATTAATAGATTAATAAACTTAATTGTTTTATTTAAATATGAACCTTTTTCTTGTATTTCACAATGTTTGGAATGCATATTGCCAATTGAAAAATGCGTACCTAATGTCTTAACTATTCGCCTATTTCTTATATCACATATATCTTGAAATGTAAGCTTGTGAAGAATCTTATTTATCTATTTTTTTATTTATCTATTCTGCTAGTGTTTTTGCGCAACACTGGTTAAAAAGTACGGCGTGATATCATTCTTCAAATGAATTGAAGCGACTTACGGTCTTTTGTTGTCAGAAACCGCATTTGGATCGAGATTGACTGAGTTTTAAAAATAGACATGAAGTACTTGCTGAAACGAATCATCAACATGACTCAATGCTCAACAATTTATAAGGGAACCGAGTTATTTATCAAAACCATTTTGTTTTAGTTCAGTATGTCATAATCCATGAATAGCTCTGAATTTATCCGGCTTCGCTATCTTCTCGGTATTTCCTGTACGTGACATGTTCTCATTAAACAAAGTTAATAAAGTTTCAATTCATGTTAAGTACCTAAGCGACGGTAACTTACCATCAGGTGTAGTTTAGTCTATGACTGTGGGTTTTAATTATGATTCATAAAATTTCCGTACATTTATCTAACCTGTTCCTATTGTGGTGTACACAAACAGTATCTACTCTGAACCAACTATTATGTCTTGTTATCTTTAAATCATTGGGTATCAACTAAAAAAAGTAAGTAAGAACAAAAAAGGGCTAAAATAGATCTGACCAAGTCGCATTACTGGTAAGAGAAAGACTGACGTCCTGTAACCCCTCCTCGCAGCTCCACAGTAATTTATAACCACCAATCCTTAGTCAATACGCGTATTAGCCAATTGTAATTAATTTACAGAATTATATTAAAATCAACGCGTTTGTATTTATGTAAATGACATCCAGACATCCGGTCAATGTGTTCGCGCGAGCGATGTGTCATTGTCGCCTTATCTTGCAATTATAAACGGCTATATTTGTACTCAGTAATCGAGTTCCTTCGCTGCCACACTGCCAAGTGCAGTTTCGCTTTCACTTTGTTTGGAAGTGGTCTTATCGTGTGTATAAAAAACACCAATTAAAAACGTAAAATTAAACATGGGTAACATAAAAAGTAAGAGAGTTAAAATAACTCAAAGTGAACCAGCTACCGAAGAAAAGAATAATGAAAGAATCAGAACATTAAAAACTGATGTTTCTGATGTGAATGCCAGTAAAGAAGCTAAGGAAGACGATTCTCAAAATAGTGTTGAAGAGAACAAAGAAAAAGAAAACGACAATGCGAGCAGTGCTTCAACAGTAGAAGCTCTTGATGATAAGTGAAGTGTAACAGTGAACAACAGAGGACCCAAAGATAGTCTAAATCATCATATTTTGCATTCTCTCACGATTTTTTAATTAAGTGCTAAGTTAAGAATATAATTAATAATAGTTATGTTTATAATTGTGGTATATTTCAATACATAATAGTGTAGAAGTATAGTGTGACCTTGCATGCACTAAATGTTGTTTTCCAACGGTCGAGCACCTACATGCAGTGCCATATCAATTGATAACCTTATGTAAACTTATAATCGGCGTCAACAATGTACAATTATTAACAAACAAATGTAAATACTACTGTAATATACCTCCCTCTGGATTTTGTTTAAATGGTTTAAATTCAAATTCGAATCTTTTTTAACGAAACTATTTTTTGAGTTTTAAATAGTTTATATATTTTTAGACTTAAATAAGGTGAAGTTAAATAGTCGGATTGAGTTTTATAGTCATGTGTTAAGTTCTAGTCTTAATAGTGTGTCATAAAATGATTAGTTACGTACAAGCATACATTTGTATTATTTTAAAGTTTAACCTAATTGGAAATTAAACGAGCTATGGAAATTTTAAAATTGCATTTATCTTAATAATCCAAGAAATACCATGATCACGTCGATATTACAAGACTTCAAATATCTTACTGACAATAGTTTTCACAACAATAGATTGATTGTAATGTAGTAAATAAAAATTGCAGTACATTAATAGTCTTAAATAATAGTTCTATCCAAACAAAACCTTGTAATAATAAATTAATGACTACTATAAGATGTAAGGTTGCAACTACAATAAAGTAAGTTTATAACTACAGTAAAAATAAACATCACTCTACTGTAATGACATATCATATTATAATTATGTTCATATTACCCTGTAATTTAATATGTTACAGTGAAACTAAAGCATTTATAATATTCTACACGTAAGGTAAATGGAGACTGCGTTATAGTAAAAATAAATATTTTATTATAAAACATGTTTTTTTAATTACTATTCCCAGTTCTATATGATGAAAAATATTAGTCTGAATGTTAGAGGTCACGATACTTATGATTAGAGTAGAGTTCGGTAATATAAATTGCTTACCATGGGCAGTAGAATCTTATATTCATTAAGAAATAATTGATGACAGAAATATGACCATAAATATTTTATCAAATCTTTAAATAGAAAGTTATTATACATTTTTTTTCGTGTATTTTATCTATCGAGATCTATCTATATGGGGCATTTCATGTGAAACGAACATCGAAAAATGTGTCAGGTCGTGGATTTTGATGAAAGTTGGAAATTTTGTACTTCAATGGAAGTTAAAAAAATCTACATTTTTATTTTTGTTTTTAAAGTCTGGTTTTCATTTTATGCGATTTTAATAAATCGTCGAATTCGGAGAAAGGTTTTTTTCAAAAGGAATTTTTGGGTTAATTTCAATAAATTTATTATTAAATAAGTTTTGGGTATTGCAAATAATATTTATTTCTTCTACAAAAAAAATGAAATTCGAAATTTGAATTTATTTTTCGAACATTAAACCGGAAATGAATATTTAAAATTTATTTTTTTCAAAGTTCTTCCCCTTCATTTTTTTTATTTATACCTAAGTAAGTTACGGCCCCCTAATGTCCTGGCAAAGCAGAGCCTAAAAAATGACGGAGACCTTGGTTGTAGACTCATTCATCTATCATGCAATAAAAATTAAAGGAGTCAAATTTATAATTAGGTATTGCATATTTTTTTATTAATGCCTACTGTAGAGACTACACTTTGCAAACAGGAGCCACTTTTTATCGCCTGACATTTCAACCCGGTGTTGACCTTCTTTATCGTTTCAATACTTTGTAATTAAAAAGTTCAGACACAGAAAAAGAGACACTATCCAAATATAAAATGAAAAGTTACAATATGCTTGTAATACCTACGTTTTTAAATACTTCTTAAAAGTGAATATTTTTACTACAAAACCTTTTAGTAGATGCGCCTAATTCTCTTCTCATAAGATGATAATAAAAATTTGGTGAAGTATTATTACTTAATGTTAACACGATTTTCTTATTTTTGGAGTAAATTGTACTCTTTATAAATTATGAACCAGAACTATAAATAGCTTTAACATGTTTTGTAATAACTTAATGGCCATTTTCCTTTGTATGATTTTAGACGTAAATATAGGTACATCATTATCATCAGCGTCATTATTCGTCATCCTTATTGGGTCATTTAACACAATTTTATCCTGTAATAAACTATTTGTAAAATTACTTGTTAATGAATGTCTAATTTTGAAGTTCAGTACAAAATTTAAAATGGAAACCTTACCTACTTTAGATTTTTATTTATTTAATACTTTATTGTACACTATAGAGAAAACAAGTTATATTAAAAGATTGTTAACAAAAGGCGAGCTTAACTAAATACTGAGTTTTCTTACAGCAAACCCAAACATAATACTTATTTTTTGTTTCTGTAATATTAAAAACGACTAAGTAGAAGTAAGTATGTAATTATTTTACGCAAAGTATGTTTGCGCACATAGTAATGTAGATAAGTATCTGTCCTGATCTGTATATAGTTCTTATATTAACATTTAGGATACCTACTTTTAGATCCGGTAGGTAGAACTGTAATCGATCAGAACATTGTTGGCCAATTCCACGTATTAGGTACATTTTTGTTTTGTTTCTATATTCATTTATTTGCTCATTTTTTACATTATATTTTTAAAAAAACAATCACAAAAAAATAAATTTAAAAATACAATATAAAAAACAGAGGGCCACTGGAGACGGGGTCTACGATTAGGTACATTATTTTTAAAGTAGAAGATATGATTTTTTATATCTTAAAATAAATTTCATTTTCATTAGCATTGTCGAAGAGAATAGTAAGTTTCGGACCCCGATTTCTGGAACGCATTTTCATTTGAACGCAATAATGACATCATCAGGAACGAAACAAAGAATATTCTTTATTACTGAGTGTCATAAAGAAAGTATGCCATCTTGCACTGTATGTACACAGGTGTTCAGTATCTAATGACGATAATTTCGTATTAATGTGGAATAGTTTTATAATACGACTGTTGTTCTAATTAACGTTGAAGGAAGTATTTCAAAACAATAAAATGATTCTGAAACAAAAAGTAGCAGTACGCAGTTATAGTTAATATGACTGTAATTGTCAATGTTATAATATTTTCATGCACGTTTGAAACTTATGATTTGTCATACAAAGGATTATAAAATTCGCTCTAGAAAGTATGTTAAAGTCAATCTCAATAAAACGAATGAACTAAAAAAGCCTCACCAAGTTGTTACTATTTATAATATCATGACGTTTGCAACAACGTTGAAATATCGAGACAACTCAATTAATTAAATTCGTGGTAAGAACCCGTTAAAAATGCATGTAAGTAATATAGAAAACCGCGAATGTCTGAATAAGTTTATAACTAACCAGTACGGGCCGGAATGTTTTGCTCTTAAATCGACTCGCAGTATCCAGGCTTCTCATGATCATGACGTTTGCAACAACGTTGAAATATCGAGACAACTCAATTAATTAAATATCGTGGTAAGAACCCGTTGAAAAATGCATGAAAGTATTATAATATCAGTTTCAAACTATGTAGGTATTGCATTCCAAGTCAAAAATAGAAACACTATTTATAAATAAAAAAACAACTTAATCTAAATTGAGGTCGAAATTGTGGATATTTTCATCAAATTGGACGGAAACACATTATACTAAAATATCATTGAGGCTGCAACATGAAATTATATAATAATTCCATAGAACACTCACGGTCCCATAATTATGGTGACTTCGCAGTTCCTATAATACCAAGCTCGCCATCCATTGCCGTTTGTTACCATAGTGCTGACGACCAAACAACACAGTAATTTTCCATCATATTTTCAGTTGTTTTGAACTAGACGAACATAGCTTCAGTTTCTTTGTTTCCTTTAGTGGAAGAACCAGGAGTTTTTACTCAAGATTTATTTTAAAAGTCTAGGTATTAAACGTAGTTCGTGTTGTCCTGTAGTTTTTTGTAGCAACGTGAATCTTTAGATTATCAAACTGGGTCAATGTATGGACAAGACTGTCGCGGAAAAAGTCCAGATGTGAGTCAGATTTAGGATAAATCAAAACTGTCATTTTATGAATGAAAAATATTGGATGATATCCAACTGTTTTGTTCTTTTGTTGCGAAATTAAAATTTTCTTTTTTTTTTTTTATATCAATAACAGTCTAGATATAAAACTTTTAACTTTTTGTTATATTGTTTTGTATAAATCTTAGTTAATTTATTTTTTGACAAATCCACTGATTGAGTTGTCGCTTGTCGTGAGCTGTTTAATAATATTGCTATCCTTTTAGTTCTAGGCGTTAAAATATTATAATACGTATAAGAATTAAAGCGTTGAAAGTTCGGGAAGATGTATTTCGTTTCGAAAGTTACGTTATTATTTTTGTTTATAAGCATTTTGGGGTAAGTTTTTATTTATTTCTTGGTGGTGGGTTTTATTTCTACGTTTTTACATATTTTATTGGAAAGAAATATATTTTAGCACTGACGAATGTGTGATTCTTTTAAAAAAGGTTTTGGTCAACTTATCAAGGATACGGACAGAACCTACCTGTAATAAGGACTTAGATTTAAATAACCTACGTATTACTACATTTTAGTAATAATTTAATTTTGTTCATTTTGCTTAAAACAATTTACGTCTAGAGAAGAACTGACTCTATAGTTAAATTTACTCAAAGCGCCTTATATATTTTTATAGCAACGCGGCGGCCAGGTCGAAGAGTGGAAAAATGCCTGCTCAACCTATTAAACTGTACTACCTGCCTCCATCACCACCTTGTCGGTCCGTTATGATGACAGCACGAGTCTTGGGATTGGATCTGCATCTCATCTCAACTAATATCCTGCAAGGCGAGCATATGACACCGGAGTACATCAAGGTAGGCTTTAAAAAAAAGGAATATAAATTCAATTTATCAAAGTCATTAAGCTTGATGAAACGTAAATGCAGAGAATGAACTGGTTATGTTTTACCTACAGTAGTTTTCCATAAAGAATTTTCTTTTGGTCCAGTAAAATTAGCAAATGAACATTACGTTACAACTAAGCTTAGCCTATGAAGAATATTTTACTCTGGGGATTTTCTGTGGCACAAATTAATCTTTTAATTTTTATTTCGTTCTACTTAAAAAAAACAAGCTTCATTAGATGCATAACGATTTGGCATTATACTTCCAGATGAATCCTCAACACACAATCCCGACAATGGATGACAATGGATTTGTACTCTGGGAAAGGTATACAATTTTGATGATAGATTTTTCATATTTTTGTAATTCGGAAGCAAAGAGACGACAATGTGAGACTTCACTAAATTGTCTAGCAATTCTTTACCGGCGTCCAGGACTCCATTGTTTGAAAATTTAATTATTTAAGCTCCGTCAGATTCAGTCTTTACTTCGTGATAATTGTTTTCAGTCGAGCAATCCAAGCCTACTTGGTGAACGCTTATGGTAAAGACGACTCACTTTACCCTAAGAATCCTCGTGCACGTGCCCTTGTTGACCAAAGATTGAACTTCGATCTTGGTACTCTTTATCAAAGATACTTCAATCTTTACGTGAGTATTATAACTTAAACTATAAAATAATATTGTAGATACGACTATGTATAAATTTTACACTTTGTTATAAGTAGACATAAATGGTTAAACTATTATTTTCTACTGAAATAAAATAAAAAATAACTTAGAGACATAATAGGTTAGTTACTTAGAGACATATAGTAAAATATTCAGTAGTAAGTCCACCACGCTTGTGTAATGTAGGTTGACCTTCAAATATCTTTGACGTATCTTCTCCAATATGCAAATTTTCTCACGATGTTATTAGCCAGTTCTGTTGTGGTAAATTGCTCATTATTCCTTTCCCAAAATGAAGATCTTGAAATACAAGCTGGCCAGTTCAAATTTTTATTTTGTACGGAAGTGCTTCAACCACATTAATTGTCAAATGATTGTAAATATTTTATACAGGTGCCAATGCTGTTTCGGGGAGAACCTTACAATCAAGAGAATGCTGACAAATTCGACGAGGCTTTGGGATGGTTGAACACGTTTCTAGAAGGCCGTCCTTTCGTTGCAGGGGACAATATGACCATCGCTGATATAACAATAATAGTCACCATAACTAACATTGATGTAAGTGTGATAAATGGGTACCAAAACTGGAAAAAGTATGTAAGTTTAAGAAAACCGGAGCTCTATGACATGTCCCTCTTTAAACGAGGTTTAAGAAAAGTCTTGTATGGGTAGGCGGTAGATAACGGCCCTCTTTGCCCTGGCATTGCAGAGGTTCATCAGCGACGGTGACCGCTTACCATCAGGTGGGCCGTAAGATCGTTTATCTACCTTGCATTAAAAAAAAAATATGTATCACAAAGAAATAACATTTTAACGCAAAACATTTTAAATTGCAATAAAATTATTTGCTCTTGAAGTCTTGTGTAAGTTCTGTTTCAGTTGTGTAATACATGACTTATATTATGATTCCAGACATTTGGCTATAACTTCAGTGCACACGAGAACGTCAGCAAGTGGTTTGAAAGAACAAAAAAAGCACTAGAACCCTATGGATATGATGAAATCGACGTGACTGGAGCACAAATGCTGGCTTCGTTTCTAAAGAAAGATTAAATAATTATTTATTAGACATACAAAAAGCACTTAAATTAAATCTTATTACAATATTTTATTCATGTTTTATTACCTGAAACCTAAACTTAAATTCGTAATATAATATAGCACTAATGTAGAACGAAGAGTAAAGAAATATATATATTAATTGTAGTACAAACCTACAAAAAGATAATAATAAAGTATTTCAGATCTCTAAAATCTCACTTTCTATACAAATGTAGACTATGATAGTACGAACTATCAATACCTATTAGTTGTCGATCACAATTAAAAAATTCACAGCATAGGCTTCGAATCTGCCTAATTATTCATCACACAATTTCATCAATAATAAGCGACAACAATAACAAGGTCTAAGACAATTTTAAAGCTGTTCTCTATAATAGTATTTCGTGGTTGCGACCAGAAAACCTACTAATAGAAACGCATATTATAAAATACTTAGTAAACTTAGTAAAATTGCATCAAAACTAACGTTTCTATCGTAAACTGCTATAACTACTTGAACTTTCTTTAGATTTCATGATATACAGGGTGATTTTTTAGTGAGGGTTATTGAAGGTCATGGTCATATACAACCAGTAAAAATATTATTACCAAAGACTATGGTATAATGCCTTTGTAATCGCAACTTAAAAATATCTAATTCTTGCAAAATTATGGTTTTTCGACAGCTGATCGTTGTGGCGGAGGTGTAGGGTGCGTGAGATCACTAGAGGTCGTTAGTCAACACTCTTTTGGTCGAAATTCTGTATGTTTGAGGTCGTTTTGTCGAATTTAGATTTCTCCTTTTTTTATTTTTTTTGTAATTTTAAATTAATGTAAGTGTAATTTGTAAATAAATGTAATTTTGTAAGTTTGCATAAGTCGTACCACCTAAAAAAAATCCCAAACTTAATTTAAAAAGCATCTAGTTTTAACTTTGTTATTCTGCACCTGTACCAACCCATTACTGCCCACTGTTGGGCTTAGGTCTCCTCAGAAGAGGGATTAGGCATAGTCCACCACGCTTGCCTAGTGCGGATTGGGGACTTCACATATCTTCAAAGGATTTTTAGAATCCTTTTCAACATGCAGGTTTCCTCACAATGTTTTCCTTCACCGTTTTTAGGTAGTGGTGTTGTGAAAAATTGCACATAAATCTTTTTTCACATTTAGATTTAAAGGTACAAGCCGGCCTGATTTGAACCCGCGACCTCCCGTTCGGAAGGAAGCGCTTCGACCACTCGGCCACCACGACTTTGTTATTCTGCACATGGATTATTAAACATAATAATAGTCTTAACATACTTAAGTAATTTCAAAAGAGTCGTTTATTATCGATTAAGGAATAGGACGTTAGATTACACCTATTTATCCCTTTTTTACCAATATCGCTATAACGTGTTATCATAATAACGAGATCTTACCACAATTATTTTTACTTGAGAGGTCCCGATATTTCAGCACTGTTTCAAGAGCCATGATCACGGGAAAACTGAGGAACTGCGGGTAGGTCATTTAAGAGCAGACAAATCTGTCTACCCTCTTTCTAGTTCGTTTGCCAGTACCACTGGAACTCGAATTCACATTTCAGAAACAGTCCTGAAATATCGGGACCGCTCAATTAAAAATAATCGTGGTAAGAACCCGTTTAGTAATAGTGTAAGTGATGTAGATAACCGCGAGTGTTTAAAGAAATTTATAATAACGAGATTCGTACTCTCAAATACATTCTACATTAATGAAAAGAAAAAAACCTTTTAATTGTAAGGCATAGTTCCTTGGTTGAATGATAAAACCCTAAAAAACTGTAATTAATTCTCCTCCTCAGTGAACTTTAAACTTTCAAGTTATGTAAATCTCTAATTACTTTCAATTCATTTTAATGAGCATACTGTGCTTATTAATTTCGATTAGACGGTACTGCATTATATTTAATAATCATCTTGCAACGTGTAATTAACCTGAGTTTATTCAAGGACCTCAGATATAAAACAGCAATAATTTTTAATTACCAACTATCTGTGTAGTTCTTTCTTAGAAACTTCTCGTATCTTGAATAAATCTAAATATATTTTATCATCATGGAAAATATCGTTGGGACAATGCTATTGCTACTTTTGTTCAATCATTTAGGGTGAGTACCTACTTTATTTCTATTTGTTCGTTGATGCAGCATTGATTTTATTTTCAAGACTTCAATTAGACATTGAAGATCTTAAGTTGAGAAATAAGAATTTAAAACATTTTCATTATTTTTTACTAGCACAATATCAGCTGGCCCGAAAATACCCGTAGCACCTATAAAACTGTATTTTATTCCACCTTCATCTCCTTGCCGAGCCGTAATGCTTACAGCTAACTTACTGGGATTAGAACTAGAGTTAGTGATGGTTAACCTTCTTGAAGATGAACACAAGACACCTGAATATATGAAGGTAAAATATTGACAGTAAGGATATATTTTTTATCTTTGTTTTTGGTTATTATAAATACATATTTCATTTGTATAATAGATGAACCCACAACATACAGTTCCAACTATGGATGACAATGGATTCATACTATGGGAAAGGTGAGTATGCTTATAAATTTTAATAGAGAAGAGCAATTATATTATTGTTATGACTCAGACCTTTTCGTTCCAACCTTCAACAACTTTTGATCGATCCATTTCTTTAAATATAATTTTGCGTGCTTAGTATTCTTCATATCAAAACTATATGCTTTGTTTTCCAAATTTGAAATTTTGTTACCGAGTTAGCAATTGATAAAAAAAAATATTTATTTTCAGTCGAGCTATTCTGGCATACTTAGTGAATGCATATGGGAAGAATGACGCTTTGTATCCTAAAAATCCACGTTTGAGAGCCATAATAGATCAGAGACTCGACTTCGATCTCGGTACTTTATCGATGCGATTTTTAGATCTTTACGTAAGTTTATCTTTTTAATTTTTACAATTAATTTACCACAGGTTCTGACAACATTATTAAGCATTTAAATTTTTAAAATGTTAGAAATACTTATAATTTTTTCCACAGTATCCAATGTTGTTGAAAGGAGAATCGTTCGATGAAGATAAAGCAACTAAGTTAAATGAAGCATTGGCATGGCTTAACTTGTTCCTTGAAGGACGTGCCTTCGTTGCAGGGGACAACATGTCTATAGCTGATTTATCAATTATTGTTACTATTTCTAACTTAGACGTAAGTATTTGCAGTATGCTGTATCAGGCCATTACTGTTCACTGCTTGGTTCAGGTTTCCACAGTAGAGGAATCGGGTATGATCGAACATGCTTCCCAATGTATATTAGAAACTACATATTTTCGAAGGGTTTTTAAACCCTTGTTCAATATGTAGGATTCTAACGATGTGATACTAAATTGTAAGTATTAATTAAATATAGAAATCAATTACCTACATTAAATAACACTAACCCTTGCAGGTAACCCTGCACAATAAATTTTATACTAGTGGCATTATTTTATAATACGTATTTCTTTTTTTTTATTGCTTGTAGGCAGACGAGCCAACGGGACACCTGATCGTATTCTTCGAAAGTAAATGAAGTTATTCTAATAATATTTAAAATTTATATTATTGTGACTTCTTATCGTAACCTATTAAATATTCCAGTGCTAACTATCAAATATGGGACACAAGAATGTGGGTATTGTTGACTTCATCGGAAAATGATGTCACAACTTCATTGTTATAAATGACGGCTGTTCAAATCGAAATGCAATTCCTTCACAATCTTATAGCACGGAAGATCGAAGACACTTTAATTAAAAAAATATATTTTTTCTAGGCTTTTGAATACAAACTCGACCCTTACGAAAATATAACAAAATGGTTCGACAGGATGAAGATCGCCTTAAAACTCTATGACTACGAAGATATAGATCAAACAGGCGCTGAGATACTTGCTTCGTTTTTAAATAAGGATGAATAATATTCTCTAATGCATTGAGTATTTCTATTATAACACATTGCTTCCTTCATGGATGTCTGAAAAGAGCCAGTTAATAAGTTATTTGAAATAAAAAGAACTCTCCAACTTTCTCTTGGTTTTATTTTATTTTTAAATTTTACTATGATTAAGATTAGGAAAAAATCGATTGAATACTGTTCGATTGGTAATATAATATTTCTAAAGAGATTTCTCATGTTATTATGTTCGGCTATCCGATATGGAGCGAACACTTATTATAATGATGGCTCCCTATGCGGAAGTAGTCATGAAATTGGCTGGTGTTCATGAGAAAACATTTGATATTTGTCTTAAAATGTTCTAGAAGACATAGTATAAATTTTCTAAATTTGGACTGATTCTGCCTTGCAGGCATATTAATTTGCACGTTTATTTCATTTATAAGTGGCACAGTTTATTACATTTTAACAGCCCAAGTAAAACGATAACGAATGTACTAGCCAGTCTGAGAGTTAAACAAACCATGTCCGGTCTCACGAGAACCGAGGGCATATTGAGACATTTCTGTAGAACTAAACGCATACAAATTGCAAGAAGGCTCAGTAACCAAAACACGATTGTTACAATCTCGAAAATCCAACAAAACGATCAAACAGTTAACAATATTCGTAAACAACGGGCCATGGAACGGCAACAGTGGGCTGGCTTGTCGCGGCCTGCCTAGTTGCCTCTTTGGCATCGATAGCTACATCACGCAGCTATTGTGAGGAAAATGTGTTTGAAGTGTTACGGCTGATGTGTTTTGTATTCAATATAAACACAGGTGTGGATTTCCGCTCATCACGATGATCGTCGCTGTTGGTATTTTCATTTTAATTTTTTTGAAAATTATCTTGTAGTTCGGTGAACACATTACCTTTTGAAATTGGACTATTTTTGTAAATTATATTTTTGAAAGCGTAATAATATTAAGTTCGATGTAAAATTATGACATAATGATCTATCTGTAACTAATTTGAGGTCATCCTAAATTATAATAACTACCATTTTCCCTCCATTAACTAGACTAACACAACCGAAATTACAAAATATTGTAAAGGCAAGTTAATCTAACCTAATAGATCTAGCATGGAACTGATTAGGAAGCCGGTGACCCAAATCTATGTCATGTAGATTTATTTCCTTGTGGGAGCACTGACTAACAATAAACTCTTTTGGATTTAGTGCAACGGATAGTTGACCTTTAATTCGCTTCATAATATTGTGTCTTAGTCAAGGCGATATAAGAATATCATTTTACATCAATGATTAAATTACGTTACGATATTTTGTGAAAAACAAAACTTACTATTTCCTTACCTTACCATGATGTTTTTTAAATAATCCTGTGGACATAATGAGGAAGAATGAGTTTGTGAACTCCAATTACAATTACTCCACTTGTAAAGTATAAGTATAAGTGCATAATTCAACAAAATATTCATTGCAAATAATCTGCAGAAAATATAAATTATATTAACATAGCCTTATCATAATACTATTTGAAATGATTTTTTATCAAAACCTTAAGTAGTTCAACTAAATACGCCGGATAAGTCGAAAGTAGAATCTAGCTTATTAGGAATCCAATGCTAAGTATTGCAAAAGAGAGACTAAATCGACGATGCTGTAATGGTCTGGTTCATAGTAGTATTAGATCATTCTTTACTTTGGCCTCTGATCTTAGACTTCAGACTTGTGCATGATTACTTGAAGTAATAAAGAACAAAACGTGACGTAAACCTATGTCCTATTTATAAAGATAACTTGAATTGTTTCAAGAAACAATGCATCAGTTAGCACATAACTGGTTTGTTAATTCCAGGATTTGACGTGGCTAGTTGCTCTACTCACAGTGGCAGGTGCTGTACAATTCCAAATAAATCCTTCATCCGATATATCAGACGAAAAAAATGCACCTAAAAATAAAACATCAGATATTTCTGATGAAAGTGGACACGAAGTAGAAACCGATGTAGATGATGTTAAAGAGAAAAAGTTTTTAGATGAAGCCATGAGAGCAATATTAGATCCTCATGCGTTTATCCCTAAGATTCCAGATGAACTCGAGGGTTTCAAATTACAGCTGGACGCATTAAGCAAATCCAATGTTAGTTTAGATTTATTCTTGAGTGAAATGGATAACTTGAGTCTGGAAGTCTGTAAAACATCACAGAATACTCTATGGTCGTATGTTTCTGACATTAACAACGAAACGAAAAAATATAAAATGGTGAGAAAGAATGTCTTCATCGAGCAACATTCAATTAGTGATGCTCTATAATTTGTGGTTTTATTAACAGAACTACGTAAATTGAATTTTCAGGTCAAAATCACGGCCGAAGAAGATGAAATCAAAAAACAGTTTTGGGATATATTGAAGAAGAAATATTTGAACGATGAAACGATCCGTAATAATCCCAAATATAAACGTAAAATAAGCATTGTTAGGGAACGTGGGAGTAATGTGCAAATGCCCCAAAGTAAGGTGAGACACTATTTCAGTTCACTGATTCTTAGTCGTAGATTTCTAGTTTTTTTTTTTTTTATTTTTAGATGGAGGAAATCACCGGATCCCCACCCGCCCCGCGGGCGGGGTATGTGGGAGTTGAACCGCACTAAAACCTCCAACCGCTCACACTCAGCGTCCGAACCCCGGCTGAGGCCAGAACATAGCACGGGGTTATGAGGGACGGCGCGAAGCGTTACGCGTTTAAATATTGATTGTTGTAACTTGTAATTTGATATCATATATCAATTAAAAAGATAAACATAATATCAACTTTGTTATAGACATAATAATATAACCGAACAAGTTAATATATAATAACGTATTTTATACGTATAAAAATTATAACAAACTGTACATTTTAGCAAAGGGAAGAAATAGATTCAATGCAACGAATATGGAGCCGTGTTTCATTGTGTGCCTATAATTCTTCGTGTAATAGCGAAGATTCCATACGTTCTACTAGTGGTTGGTATTGGTTTCATATATTATTGTTTTACGAACCGGTAGGCGCAATGTTGGTAGACCCCCCACAAGATGGACCGACGATCTGGTCAAGATTGCGGGAGGTCACTGGATGCAGATGGCGCAGGACCGGTCGATGTGGCGAAGTTTGGGGGAGGCCTATGTCCAGCAGTGGACGTCTATAGGCTGATGATGATGATGATGATGATTATTGTTTTAAATAACTAGCATCAAAATTTATAAATAATGTTTGATTGTAGTAGGTATTTACAAAGTTTAAGTATTTTACATATTATCAAAGTTAGCGAAAAACATAAAAAATTATAGAAATAAATATTAATGTTTTATATTCCAGATGTTATATCGATATTCAAAACTAGTAATGATTCTAAAGAGTTGGCGTATTACTGGAAAGCCTTCCGTGACATGACAGGCAAAAAGATTCGTCCCATCTTCAAAGACTACGTAATGAGAATGAATAGTGTAGCGAAAACCGAGAATTTCACAGATGCTGGCGAAATGTGGCGGCTTTCATTCGAAGATGATAATTTTGTCGAAACCGTTAAAAGAATTTGGAATGAAGTTAAACCATTGTACAATGATATACATGATTACGTTTTATTAAAACTAAAAGCTTGTTATTCTGAAGATATTAAAGCAGATGATAAATATATCCCAGCACATTTGTTAGGTTCGTTCTAATATATTGATAATGCCTGAAAATATAAATTAGCAAATTAATGTTAAGCTATAATCAGACAACTGTATACTATTACTTACTTTTAACAGTATCGAGGTAACATGATCGTAATATTACAATTTGTCCAGGATTCATCTACTTTACCAATTTTTAATTTGTTTTAAGAAATTATGTCATTGTTTGTATTGTTTTTAGGAAACCTTTGGGCGCAAGAGTGGCAATCAATCTATTCAAAAATAGTACCATTCCCGAATCACATCCTTCCAAGATTTGT
Organism: Trilocha varians; assembly: GCA_030269945.2. Classification (NCBI taxonomy): domain Eukaryota; kingdom Metazoa; phylum Arthropoda; class Insecta; order Lepidoptera; family Bombycidae; genus Trilocha; species Trilocha varians. Next base: position 7,288,194 of record AP028259.1, read on the forward strand.
CTCTGGAACAATTAAATCAACAGATTTGTTTGACGCTGTTGATAGCTTCCATCAATCACTAGGATTCGAGTCAGCAAAGGAGTCTTATAAGGATATTACCGACGGTGTCTCTGCTGCTAATTGTATGCCATCGAGTCATGATATGTGTGATGGTGTAAACTATAAGTAAGTTATCTTAATAATGGTATAACTTACATTACACTGGTACTTATTAATCTTCTTTTCTATAGAGTGGGCTCTATTAGATGTAACAATTCAAACTTTGCCTTTTTCAAATTATAATTTTCTCACTTAATTACACAATGATCAATTCAATACAAGTTTAACAAATAATGCAATTAAATATGACTTAAAAGTTCAATAAAATAAATTGAGCATAGTTGACTCAGGAAATCCAATCTCTAATATAAAGTTACATGTTATGCAACGAAGAAATAAATCTTAATACACCTATGACGTAACTTCTAGTACTTTAAGTACTCGATTATCATTCATAATGTTATATTAGTTTAAAGGTTATTTTACTTTAACCTCTAAAGCTGTTTTGGCAAGTCATTGAAAACTAGTGATTTTTAAAGCTCCAATTATGATAGAATTATAAAACCATTTTCGAAAGATTAACCGAATATAGCTAAGGTTGAGTTCTATAGAATTACTATTATGTATTATTATATCGGAACTATTATAAAATATTGATTCATGTGAATTTGTAAAAGTGTTTGAATTCTAAAAATAACAACAGATAACTCTTAATACTCCATCGGTTACTCCACCTCTGGCCGATTCTATATTATTCGATATTAGTAAAACCGATTTTTAATATTTTGAATCCTAAAACCTACTTCTACTTGTACGTGTTAAAGTTTTCATACACTTATCAATTTAATTTTGCAATGTTACTAAAAAATACATATACTCTATTGTTCTACATATACAAATGCATACACGAGTATTCGCAAACTACCAAAGCAATTAAAGACAAAACATTCGATTGCAGGATCAAGTGGTGCAGCGATAAAATATCGAACGTCGAGGTGGCTTTATCGCAAGCGGCGAGGCTTTTGGGTCACGTACAATACTTCAAACATTATAAGACCTTATCGCCTTTGTATAGAGATGGACCAAATCCAGGTTAGTTTTATTTTTTTTTTATTTATTCGCGATGTGATAATGTTGTGAGAACAGCTTGTTTCTGGCTGATCAATTGGCATGATCAGTTGTACAAAAATATTATAATGCATATTTAAATTACCTTTAGCGAATCTTTAAAAATGTGAATTGTAGTATTACACACAGCATTTAGGTTTATAATAAAGACATAGGGTATCGTAGTCAGATATCGTAGTCCAGACTCTCATTAAAAAAATAACGAAATAATATGACCCATAATCTGCTTTCCGTTGTTTTAGATTCTCCCTAGCAGCAGTTTATTTACAAGGCTTAATGTAAAAATTTTGTTTACCATCAACAATCGATGGTAATCAATTTTTAAAAAGTGTTTTTACTCAGAAATTTGAATTCATTCTCTCTTATCGCAATTATAATTGATTTATTTCTAATTTTAGTTAGTTACCAATGTCAACTGTAGACGGTGAAAAATAAGTTTAAAACAAATCAATAAAAGAGTAAGAAAAAAAAGTTGTGTAAAAATGTTGAAAAGTTTTTATTCAATAATAAAATAGAATGTTCCAAATTCAAAACAAAAAACGCACCAACATCAATTCGAACTTAAATAATTCAAGAAGTGTTTTCTCTAAAGAGATTTAGATATTTTGTTTATTAAATATTGTACCTACAGATGGCACTATCGTTGACAGTACCATTGTTCTAACATAATAAAATCTACTAAAAAAGTTTCTTTTTTTTATCACAAGCTTTATATTAAATTGCACTGGATGTATCTATGGAACTATATAAGTCCGAATGAATCTTGCAAGCTAGATTTGACAAACTTCTTGGTGTCCGATTGTCCTGACATTTCACTCAGATGCATATTGCTTGACTATCCAATAATATGATAAAATGGCGCTGATCTAAGAAAGTGGTCATAGAAACTCTTGTCCTAAACAAGATAGACTCGTCGTATATAGGCTCGTTTTACTCGTATTAGCTAGTACTGTACTGCTTTATGATATCGAGAATCTTAAGAAGGTTTCTTTAAAATTAATTATAGCGTTCCACGATGCAATATCCGACATCGCAGCGGTGCAGTTAACCTCGCCGAGATATCTCAAGACCTTGAACTTAGTTGAAGTGAAGGCTGGTCGGGAAGAGACTATAAACCATCTCCTTTGGCTGGCCTTGGAGAAGATCCCTCTAATGGCGTACGCGTATGTCTTGGACACATGGAGATGGGATGTATTCGCTAATAGCACCTTGGAAAACTGGAATGAACATTGGTGGGATCTTAGGTGGGCAACTTTAAACTTAAAATCCTTGTATATCTGAATGTAAACATTCGGCCGATATTAATGGAGGTTTAAAGTGGTTAGTAATAAAAACAATCACTTAAAAGGATTTATTGGTCGCCATAGGAAATATTTAAAGATTTGTTATTGGTTTAACGGTAGAGATCCGCGGTTTTCTTAAATTGCTTGGGAAATAAAGGAGCTTTAGAATAAGTGTAACTATTGAGTTCAAAGGTTCGTCACTTATCGAATAGCGCCTACCATACATAACTTTTCTTACACCTCTTTTAAAAGACAAGCATAATGCTCGCGAATTATCAAGGAGAGCCAATTAATATGTGGTCATTAAAAAGTATATGTAAAAACATTACACGAAAACCTTCCATTTACAATGTCATATTTTAATTGAAATTCGCGAGAACATCCTTCTGCAATAAACCAAGTAATAAAATAATCTCATGTATTTGTGAAAATTACGACTAAATGAGTTTACAAAAACGCACTATGTAATTAAGTTATTTTTGGCGTTTCTTCCTAATTCAGATTCTCCTTGAACTTTAGCTCGTAAATAAATAATGAACCTTGTAAAAGTCTTAAACTGTGATGTCTAGAATATATATTGCCAATTTTGTTGATGGAAAATACATAAATGGTTGATTTTAATTAGTAAATGTTATTTTATATTGTATAAAGGGAAGCTCATAAGATAAAATGAAATAATATTAATTAGAACGAAGTTCCTAAGCGCGCGTTGTGAATGGGGGCTAGACGAAAAAAATCTTACGAAAAGTTGTCACAACACTTTTTTTGTTTTAGATGATTATCGCTAGATGGCGCTGTGATCAAAATCTTTTGAAACATGTTCCTTATTTTTGTTTTAGATGATTATCGCTAGAAGGCGCTGTGATCAAAATCTTCTGAAACATGTTCCTTATCGCGCGTTACGAAAGGAAATATTTTTTATAAGATATCTTTTAATCGAAAGGCACTTCGTTCTATTCGGGTGTCCCATGACACCTCTCAAGTTTTTTTGCATGGAAGGTTAACATCTAAAAAAATTAGCTAATCAAAGAAATATAGGTAGCCTCTAAAAGACCACAACTACTGTCAGTCCCATCTTTTTACAAGTACGCAGACTTAAATAGTGAGCGCTATGACTTGTCCTTCTTCAAACGGGGCTTAATAAAAGTTCTTAAAGGTAGGTCGTAGGTAGCAGCCGCAATGTAGCAGCAGAAATGTAGCAGTAGCTCATTAGGTCGTCTGCCTTCATGAGAGTTAAAAAAAAATTAGCGAAAACGCTAGCCGATCCAAAAGTAGCGTATTTACTTGCAAGTGTAGACTGGATTGCCAATTGTAAAATGATTAATGTAGTATTAAAGCTTGCGTAGATCATTGAACTCGAACTATAAAATGACAATCAGAACTGGTTCTGCTCCTTCAGATAGATTTTTTGCTGCAACGCATTTTTTGTGGCGGTGCCAGTAAACGAGTCCCCATTTGACATTAATAAAATTATACAGTGATGTTTTATTACTTTCTTTATGTATTCCCAAATTTGTATGATGCCTTAATAAATTAGATTATTAAAATAATATTTGTGGTAGGAATTTATTTTTTTTAAATTTAAAATGCTCCACATCACACAGCCAAAAAAGTTATGACTACTTTTTTTGTTAGAATTATTGTAGTATTCAAATGAGCATCCTTTGAATTAGCCTAATTAATGTAAGCATTCAACATTTTGAAAACGTGACACTGATCTGAACAAACTTCAATTCACGTTACATTTATTTATTAGTTTAGGTATAAACATCATACCATCAGGCCTTATTTGCTTTATCAAGATCAAATCTTTTATTTCTTTGCTAACCCAATATAAAAACTTGTACCATATTCCAGGACAAAGGAGACAGGCGTGTCACCTCCAGTAGCGAGGAACGAAAACGATTTAGACCCAGCAGCCAAATATCACGTGGTCTCGCACGTGCAGTATATCACGTAAGTTTAAAAAAAATTGTTTAAACAAACGTTAAATATGATCTGAATTTTAGTATGTCTTGTGCCTAATTTTTTTTAAATAAAAATGATTTATCGACAAATTAGGTGTCAAAGAGTGGTAGATAAGAAAAGTAGCAAAATATCACCAGTGCAGTGTTTTACTGTCTGAACAGACTTCAAATAGGATCTCAATTTTATTCGGCCTTCAAAGTTCTAAAGCCAAATCGTCTATAGTAAGCAGTAAATAGGAAACAATACGGTGCCTTAGTGATTTAAAAAGCTTTTACTTTTATTCGATTTAGTAATATAACGTGTGTCTAGTCTACTATTATGACCCATATATAGTAATTTGGAGGTAGAAGTCTTATCTTAATAATCTTCCATTTAACCATGGGTAATGGTAATTTCTCCCCATTACGTGGTCCATTTGTTCGTGTTAACGTCGCCAAAGTAATAAAAAAGAAAACATGACACTTATCAATGATTTTTAAATTAAAAAATTATGAAAATAAATTAATTTACTTTCCATTCCCAGGTACCTAGTGTCACATGTCCTGGAGTTCCAAATTCTGTTCTCTCTGTGTAAGAAAATGAACCACACAGGGCCACTGCATGAGTGCTCTTTATACGGTCAAAAGGAAGCGGGAAAATTGTTAAGGTGAGGTGCAGGAAGACTGCTTAGATGAATTTTAATAAACAATGACTTTTTTAAACTATTTCGGTTTGATGTTAATCAAGTTAAGAAGTCGCGGTGGCCGTGTGATTGAAGCGCTCGCCTTCCGGACGGGAGGTTACTTTTAGAAAAAATCTCTTGAAGATATGTGAAGTCCCCAATCCGCATTGGGCAAGCGTGATGGACTATGCCTAGCCCCCCTTCGGAGGAGACCTGAGCTCAGTAGTGGGCAGTAATGGGTTGTTATAGTACAGTACAAGTTAAAAAAAAGATATTATTTTTTTCAAAATAACAATTGAATTTATTTTGTCAAACAAAAAAATATACTACTATATTGCTTGCATTTGTTTTTTTCTGTTTAAGTATGTAGTACATAATAATTCGTGCCGTGATTTCAGTTACTTAATTGAGTTTAAATACTGTATTTAAAACTCCATTAGAACGACAAAAACGGTGATAAGACTAAGTAAGCTTGTTACAGTTAAAAATAAATATCTTTTTAGTGACAGTAGGTACTGCGTTAATAGGAAGTTAGTGACAAAAGAGAATTTGGTACTGTGAAAAGAATGACTCACAGTATTATAAAATTAAACCTTCAATTTAGTACTTTCTATAAATGCAAAACACAAAAGACAATTAATTATAGCTATTAACATTAAATAAGTATGTACCTATATAGTTACAATTAGTAGAACAAATGAAAGCTACATTTGTATGTAGGTACTTTTCTAAGAACTCTTTTACATAAAAAAAAAATCAAATATTATTTGCAGTAACGGAATGGCACTTGGGGCAAGCGAAAATTGGAGAACTGTACTCGAAGCTATAACAGGAGAAAGAGAACTATCTACAAAAGGAATTCTAGAATACTTTTCTACTCTTCAAGATTTCTTAACAAAAGAAAATATAAAGCTAGCTGCAACTGCAGAAGACATGGACAAAAGTGCTCCCATAGTCGTTGGAGCAGTAGTTGTGTTTTTAATAGTCCTTATAATAATTTTATACTGTGCCAAAAAATATAACATGGGAAGGAAATTGCGTTCACTTTGTGGTTTAACTAAAAATGGCTCTCTAGACATTGCAACGAATGAGGTACCTCAAAGTAAAATGAACATAATTGACGGAGTTGTAGAAGATAAGGTTTAGTTCTAATTAAAATATTTGTTAATTAGATACACCTATATGTAAGTTTGTACTGGTTTGATGTGATGACTGATATTGTAATTAATTTAAAAATAAATGTTAATGGTTTTTGAACTTTCATTATTGTAACCATACTTTAAATTTTCCTTCTTTCAGTTATAATATATAACGGCGTAAATAGTGTGTTGAGGTGTAATGACGTTGTAAATAGTCGATCTTCATTTGGTTTTGTCAGGATGACGTCACAATGTCCACTTGAACACTCGATGATCAACACTTTTGAATAAAAACTTCAAACTAGCGAGTTTTAACAGTTTATTATTTTTACATCAAGAGGTCCGTTCGCCTCGACAATTCAAACACGAATGAATAATAACAGCGGCCAACGCCTGTATTTATAGCAAGTCTCCACTTCCAACTACCTGCATTGTGAATAGGTTGGTTTCTCTTGTTATCACCCCGTCATATAGTATTATGTTACGGCACATACAGTTGATCAATCCCTAAATTATCGTCTGTTGTTCGGGATCCAACTAAATGAACTCCTGAGATTTTCGTTTTTACGCATTTGATAACGCTTCCTAATAGTAGAAGTAGTAGAATTTAATATACATTTCAAACAAAGTTACTCTAATAACTTGCTACAATTCAAGTTAAGCCGCAATCTTCCATTTTTCGTGTTCCATGACTTGGTATACAGACCAAAAAAAGAAATTCAATAATAACTCATACGACTCTTGCCTTTTAAATTTCATCTTCTAAAACTACTAACGCTAAGTAACTACAATTGTTCCAAAAGTTTATACAAACATTAAACCATTGCCTTGCATTGACCCATTGTATGGAATATAATAGTACTACGTTTTACCAGATATAGTAGGTAATCCATTAGCCTGTACGCGCCGGTTACACGAGGTTCATATTAATGGCTCGACGCTTCCTCGAAGATCATTGACAAAATCACGACGATTGTGCGAGATGTTGATAAAAACACAATACCTTGGCGTCATTAGCGAGTGATTTGAATTTGCTAGAATTTGCATTATTACCATCGTTTTTTTTTCAGTTGGAGGAAATCGCCGGTATGTGGGAGTTGAACCGCACTAAAACCTCCAACCGCTCACACTCAGCGTCCGAACCTCGGCTGAGGCCAGAACCCAGCACGGGGTTTGAAGGGACGACGCGACGCGTTACGCGCTCGGCACTCTCTCTACGTTTGAATATTGTATGTAGTTTAATGTATTTTGTTGTTCCGTGTATATATTTTTGATTGACTCTACATTCATAACCTTTAATCAAAGTCAATATTATCAAATTTAATTTCACTCTTTTTTAATGAATTTTCGTTAAATCCTCTGTCTGGACATAGCCTATCTCTTATAAGACATAACGTTGGGAACGTTACAACGAATTCATTTCTGTAAGTTTAAGAAGAGAACCTTCCACAAGGTCCTATCAAGTTTTGTCTTCTTAAGCATTACAAAAGAATTTCAATATTAAGAAAGACCGACTATTCTAATGAATGAATATTTATCTAAAGCGAAACTTTATTATCATCAATGTATCGATTTTCCAAAGTACATTCGACTACCTTTTTCTTATTTTAATTTCTTAGCCAAATAAGTATTATTAATAGCAGTAAACTAGTAAATTAAAATCGTAGTGACAACTCATTCAGTTCAATAAACAAACAACTAACCCAGTTCATTGTCACATGTCTGATTTATTGCAACAAAACCATTCACATATCGACTTACCTTGCTGTGACATTCACAATTGTATGCACACACGGGATCTACATGTATGTGAACTTAATATACTTTAAACACGATTTAACTTATATGTCATGGTCTCAATGTGTACTCGAGAACATTCAACTGGTAGGTACAGCTATTAACAAATGTAATAGGTGTGTCTGTGTATTGAAAAGGATGACAAATGTAAAGATTAAATAAGTTAAGTATTATAAATACTTTGGCGTGCCGAACTGATAACTTTGTTTTTATTCGTATCTCTACCTACTTGGTTAAAGTTTGTTTCCACAGAACTCCTTTTTTCTTTCTACAGACATAGATAAAATTTAGGTGTAGCTCATTATTTCTTAGCAGATACTTTTCGTTATTTTTACCCCTTGTTGTGATTGTGAGAAAGTCATATTTATTTTGCAAAGTCCGTCATACTTTGATGTCTATTTCTACGAATTTCTACCTATACATCAGAACATAGCAGGCTTTAGTCTAAACTTAATCATAATAATATCAGATCCTAATAAGATGTCACTCGAAATCAATTACAGTGTGTAGTCGACGGTGAATGGATCATTCATGTCATATACGTTTAATGGTACATTGTGTTATTATGAATTTACGACTTTAGTACATCCGCTGCTTTCACTTCGCTATATATAGCAACAAAAAGGGATAGTGTTTTATATATGTCAAGGATATTGTACTGTAACAACCCATTACTGCCCAGTGCTGAGCTCAGGTCTCCTCCGAAGAGGGGTTAGGCATAGTCCACCACGCTTACCTAATGCGGATTGGGGACTTCACATATCTTCAAAGGATTTTTAGAACCCTTTTCCGATATGCAGGTTTCCTCACAATGTTTTCCTTCATCGTTTTTAGCCAGTGGTGTTGTGAAAAATTGCACATAAATCGTTTTCATATTAAGATTTAGAGGTACAAGCCGGCCGGTTTTGAACCCGCGACCTCCCGTAGGGAAGGCAAGCGCTTCAAAACTCGGCCACCACGACTAGAATATGTCAAGGATAATGATGATAAAACGATGTTCTTAAAGGTAGGTCATAGGTAGCTGCCCCCCAGTGTCCTCTGACATTGCAGAGGTCTATGAGGGATATTATCAATCCTTACGGTCAGGTGGTTGCAGTCCTATACGGAAGACATCTTGGTTATTTATTTATTTATTTGGGCAACTAACAGAAGTATACAAATGATAAAATAACACAGATAGTTAAAGCATTATCCAAAATCAGTTTCTGACATCACTGTAGTCTATGGACAATAAAAATTTACTAAGATATATGGAAGTATTTTTATCAGTAGTACCTACTCGTAGTTATGAACAAATAAACCTTGTTCTCATTCAAAATAGGTTTGAGAAGAATTATAAAAATTTGCTTGTTTGATATAGATGCATTTTTCTGGTTCATGGTCAAAAGATAATGCTTTAAAATCATCAAATAGAAAGATATCATCAAGGTTTACTGTCAGTTTCATTTATTAAATTTAGTTGAAAATAATATGTGCCAAACAAGGTTTGAAGAGAGTTCTAGATACGTCGCAGGTAGCGGCCTCGCAGTGACTCCTGACAGTGTAGAGGTCCATGAGCAATGATAGCCTCTTACAAACAGAACATCGTCGCCTCAGTGCTTGTTTGGCCAATCTGCACTCGAGCAAATTTTACAGGAGACAGCAAACAAGCACGGAATTTTCGTTAAGTGCCGTGTTGAGAAAAAAATTTAAATGAGATTTTTATTGTTTTAGAATTGAATATTTAAAAAAAATATTTTACCAGTTGGATGGAAATTTTATTCTTTATAATATTGCATTAAACAGTCATTTTCGTAAAAAATGTCGGATTGGCCAAACAAGCACTGAGGCGACGACATGGTATAAAATATAAAACAGACACACTCTTAACTTATGAAAATCAAGAGTCTACTAGTTACGGATCCATGGTTAGTAAATATTTTCACATTCAAACATTGTTAGCAAGTTCGCATTACGTAATCCAAAAGTACCTATTCAAATTTGCACTACAAGATAAAACTCGATTGTTTGCTAAACACTTTATAGTTTAGTAAAGGTCTGCGCACACTGTAATCATATTGAGATTGTTTTTTTGTTTCACTAATATAAATTGAAGCAAAGACTACGTTTTAAATATTATGCCATCATCATAAACATCAGTCTCTATACGTTCACTGCAGGGCAAAGACCTCCCCTAAACCTCGCCACAATGACCAGTCCTGTGATCCTGTGCTGTATGTACCTCAGTGACATCAGTAAATATTCATAACGAAGGTAATAATGTATGGAGTTTAATTATCACGTGAATTGTAAATGTGATCTCTTACTGTTAGGCCGTTAACTAGTAATAAAGTAACCGTTAAATAGGAATGAAAAAGTCGATAAGTTAATGTCGTTCATAATTATACAGCAGCGGACACAAAGTCTCAACATTGCGCTTACCGGTTCGTGGCCGCCACTCCAGAACTTTTCCTGTCGGTAGTCGGTAGACCTCTCACAAGATGGACCGACGATCTGGTCGAGATTGCGGGAGGTCACTGGATGCAGATGGCGCAGGACCGGTCGATGTGGCGAAGTTTGGGGGAGGCCTATGTCCAGCAGTGGACGTCTATAGGCTGATGATGATGATGATAATGGACACAAAGTCAACAAACGCGGGTTGATGGCATCGGTTTCAAAAATATAACAAGAATAAGGTAAATAAAGTTAGTCATACTCACTCCTGTGTGTAACCCTTTACAGCTTCTCAATACATTCAAAACTATCGGTAGATAACGATTATTTGTTTTACTTGAAATACCTAACTTGTCACATTTATTTTAATAACAACGTGTACCAGTTGGATCGCGTGCAGACTGATAGTGCATAATCGTAATACTATCAGCAATTGTAATAATCCTTTGTTGTTATTGTAAAAAGGACGTGCTTGTTTAAAGATGGAAAAACGTTTAAATTAGGTATCTGAAGAGTCACTTTCGCGAATATTTATGAATGAATAACAACATAACACATAACTCGTGACTAAAATGGTGAATGAAAATGAAAGAGAAGGTTTAAAAATACTTTGAATTTATGAAATCTATGGTAGAGGTCTACGAACGACGGCAACCATTTACGATCAACAAGCCCGTTGGCTTGTGTGCTAATATGGCAAATAAAAAAACTTTCTCTTTTGCCTTTTTTTTTTTTTTTAGTTGGAGGAAATCACCGGATCCCCGTCCGAACCCCGGCTGAGGCCAGAACCCAGCACGGGGTTATGAGGGACGACGCGACGCGTTACGCCATCGGCACTCTTTCCCGTCGCGCCGCCCCCTCTTCTCTTTTGCCTTAGAGAATCCTCCGTAGAGACAGTCACAGAAACAAGCGGCATTGGTCAGAAGATCAACAGTTTGAGTTGAAAGATTTACCAAAATCTGAGACAAACATGAGGTGTAAACTACTACTAAATAATGATATAATCTAAAAGTTCCATTAAAAATATTTTAAAACTCTTTTTGATCAACTTAAGCGTATATTCCTAAACATAAAAATAGCTTTGGAAGACTTTCCACTTTTTTTAATAATTTGCACACAAATCAGCTTCATTTACTTTATATCTAACGCTACGCAACGTAGTGTAGTCTATACAAAAGATGTGCTATTGACACGATCGCGTCTGGACATCCGCTAGTAACCAACTTGTCGAAATAGTTAAGAGTAGAGCCAGTGCGAACTAACTGCAATCATCTGACTGTAAGCGACCGCGGCGAACGCGCATTTTGAAACGCGACCGTGATTTCGACCGACACGAATTTGCATATAAAAATACAAATGGATTAAAAAATTGACAATTAATTAATTGATAGAAATTGTCTTAAATAAAAATTGCACTAAAAATTACTTTCAAATAATTTATTTGGCAATAATTGCATTGTCAAATGGAACCGAAGTGAAGTGAACAGCCGGTTGTGAAAAGTACTTTAATTAGAAATAGACGGTGAGTTTTGCAATGATTTAATTTTTGTGATTCGAAAAATAATTAAAAACGGGACTACTCTAGTTATATAAAACACTATTTCTACACAACCATCGAAATTATTTAAAATCTTTATAGTCGTTTAGAATAAAACTAATTAAAAAAATTAAATTAATGAAACTAAACAATAGATCGTTAAATTATATCTCGTAAAAAGAAATCAATGTTTTACATAAATTATCATCGTTAATTTTGAAAATTTTATCCTTATAATTATAATTACTAAATTATTATTAGCATTTTCAAGTATAATCTTCAGTAGAAATCAATAAAACACATACTTAAAAACTTTTTAGAATTGTGAAAGTGTCATATAAATTGTGACGACTTATGCAAACATTTTTAGAAATTTTGTCCAAAACAACTTAGGTAATAAATATTTACAACATTCATTTACAATATCTCAATCCACATAAATTAATACAATTTATGTTGATTTATGGAGATTATACCATTAAACAGCATTTATCCTTTTTAGTATCTTCGCTATTGTGTCATTTATCTTTAACCCAGATTTTTATCCTCTTTTTTGGAAATAAACTCGTCAAATTAGGTGATTATGTTTTTTTCAATGTCTTCCTTAACTATTAAGATTATTTTCACTGATCTTTAAGTTATAGTAGCAGGATATTCGTATGTGTTACGTGCGACAATCTCCATGCAGATGTTTACCTATTCAAATTTATTTAGTTAACTACTTAGGTATACATATAATACCTAATAAATAATAATATAAGCCTTTTATTCAGACCTGAATTAAATACACAATGTTGGTTTAAAATTAAAGTTACAAGTAAAAATCTTTTCAGAATAAAAATTAAAGTTAAATATAAAACTATACTAGTAAAATATGTTAGTTATCGGTCTGTTTGTCGATGTCGACAAAGGCCTCCTCCTCTTCTTTCCATTCATCTCTGTTTAGTGCCTTTCTCGTCCAGGTTATTCCAGCTATTTCCTGTATCTCGTCTGCCCATCTTCGTTTTTGTCTGCCTCGATTTCTTTTACCATTTCTAGGGTACCAGAAAATTAATAGAAACGTATACTTATAATTAAGAACATACAGAGTCTAGACTTAACTAAAGTATAGATGATGCCTGCAGTAAAGTTATCCCAAGCATCAAGCATCGCCTTTTAGATAATTTATCTTTCAATTTAGTAGAAGACAGCTGTGCAATGTAAGTCCAGCGGTTCAAACTGAATCAAAATTTTCGTGTAAATACAGAGTTCTGACTGTATAGAAGTCAAGCTGCAGTTAAAGAACATTTAACAAATTCATACATCAGGTGGGTCCGACTTTAAATATCTTGTGTCGATATCTACAATTATCTATCAAATTAAACTACTAATTATCAAATTAAGTAATGTATTATATTCTACAAGAAGTTGAAATTGATTTAGACCACCAACTGTGTTATTTAGGATTTTGACATAAATATGAAATTAAAAAAATGAATCGTAAAAAAAATTCGTTACGAAGTTAAAGCAAAATATTTAATCACGGTTATTTTCTGAATTAATTATGAGAATTACTCACGTTTACTCAAAATCATTACAATAAATATAACCTACATTAAATTTTAATCTTCTTTACATTTTGCTAAAAAGTACCTATTGTTAACAACACAAGCAAACATACCCAGTTTAGATTTAAATTAAAAAAACGCAACATTTTCATTAAGTTAACTGAGTATAATTAATGGAATTAAAATTAAATTAATTAAAATATTATTTTAATAATATGTTCAATTAGTCACACAATGACCGTAATAATACCATATTTATCACTATATAAACAAAAATAAATATGTGTTAAAATCACATTATTACACACATCTGTTTAAACAATTATGCAGCCAGTGATTTGTGTGTAAGGAGGGTATCCTCACACACACATTCGTATGTCACATTGTATAATGTGACATAAACTTTTTGCTACTTAACTACCATTTTATTTGTAAGTATTACAAGTGTAAAAGCAATATGGTAATTTCAAATTTAGCAATAGCTTTATCAGAGTACCTATTATTTTCCATTTCTTCTAGAACACCTTGTATGTATAGGAATAAGGAAGTTCCAACACCAAAAACCCTTTAATAATTTAAGTCCCTACGATAATTGAATGTTTATTAGTATAATTGAACCTACATCGCTTATTATGTCCACAAGGCACGTAACGTTCCATTGAAAATTATCTCAATGTAAAATTGTTAAACAAACATAGCTATATTTTGAAAACAACATGAAAATCATCGTCGAACAATGTCCTTAATGACAATACAATTACAATTCACACGATTACAGGCGGACGTTTGTATGGAGTTTAAAAAAATAACATCTAACATCATCATCATTCTTGACGACAATGGCGGAAAGGCATTTTTTCACTGACATGATCATTATTTTAATATCTCGAAGATTCCGGATCTTGTGGTAGATTCAGCTTGATAGAGATTTGATACAAATATCAATGACGAGAGCAATATAGAACTCCATTGGGAATGGCATCCTTTTGGCAATCGCAAAGCAAAGCTAAAAATTGTGATCAACACTAAAACATATATTATAGATTAAAAGAAACAAGATCGTGTAGAGTAATAATGTTGCTAATAATTATTTTATGTAAGAAGACAGATTCTTCGCCACTACCGCATAACACAGACTGAGCTTAGTATAGTAATTCGTAGATCAAAATAAATTATGTTAAAAAATGTAACAAACTGATTTCCCTTATTGTTGTAGAATACATGTAGGTATAATCTCAAGTAAACCTAGTATAGTAAATTACGTCTCGATGTAGATTTTGCAATCGCTTTGTTTCTCAGTGTTCTCGCAATACATGTTAATAGAAAAAACAATGGACTAATAATCGTTTTAAGATAATACCTACGTAAAATGTTTTGCTAATTCTGAGTAATTTCTTATCAAACACGTAGTTGCAAACTCCTTTTATAAATATTTAATTTTGTTCATATTGAGATTCTGTACTGTATCAACTCATTACTGCCCACTGTTGGGCTTAGGTCTCCTCAGAAGAGGGATTAGGCATAGTCCACCACGCTTGTCCAGTGCGGATTGGGGACTTCACATATCTTCAAAGGATTTTTAGAATCCTTTTTCGACATGCAGGTTTCTTCACGATGTTTTCCTTCACCGTTTTTAGCCAGTGGTGTTGTGAAAAATTGCACATAATTCTTTTTCACATTTAGATTTAGAGGTACAAGCCGGCCTATTCTGAACCCGCAACTTCCCGTTCGGAAGGAAGCGCTTCGACCACTCGGCTACCACGACTTCTTTGCGATTCTAATAATTGTAATTACATAAGTTATGAAAGCTTAGCCTTGCCTTTACCGTGTATACCTTTCATTGCGTAACTAGGCAGGTCATGTTGTGAGTTCATATTAGTAGCTCCGTCATTATTTACTTTCCTCCTATACACCAGTACCATACTTCAAATAAATCTTTACCTACATAGCATAGAACAAGTTGATTTGCTCTACCTGTCTGTAGGTCTGTATGCTTAGATCTTTAAAATTACGATATAGTTTTGATGCGTACTTTATCATTATACGTGGGTACTCCCGAACTTTATTTTATCATTACCACCACCGATTTCCTGAGATCAAATTAAACGTAAAGATAACTTGAAATGTGCAGTCTTGGTATGGACGATTTTTATTTCAGTTAAAATCGAAACGAAAACAAATAGCTGATTTTCGGCTGCAACTGTCCGAAAATGAGACTTTTAGTCATACACTAGTTATTACAAAAGGTAGATAGCTCGGTACTTCAAAAACAAAACAAACAAAATACTAGGTTTTTCAGTTTTTAACCACACGTTGACCACCTATTATTCTGGAATACCTTAGCGTAATTAGTCTTTGTCAAGTAACAATAGAATGATACACGGCACAAGGTCACCATTATTACAGATATCATCAGTTTATTAGGTTATTAAATATATGAGATTGCAGGAAACATTAATGAATAAAGTATCTTTGGATTTAAAGGCAAAGTATTACGAGGTAAATTTTCTTATTTAACAGCTATTTTTAGTTAATTATAGGTCATCTAATCACTTCTCACTTGAATGACTTATATTGTGCATTTCAGTGGGTTAAAGAAAAGGTTTATCTAATTCAAGTAGTCTATGATATGTTTTAAATTTCTTTAAACACTCGCGGTTATCTACATCACTTAAACTATTACTAAACGGGTCCTTACCACGATTATTTTTAATTGAGTGATCCCGATTTTTCAGCACTGTTTCAAGCGCCATGATCACGGGAAGACTGAGGAACTGCGGGTAGGTCGTTTAAGAGCAGACAAATCTGTCTACCCTCTTTCTCGTGACATGTGAGTTCGAGTTCCAGTGGTACCGGCAAACGAACGCGCTTGAAACAGTGTTGAAATATCGGGATCGCTCAATTAAAAATAATCGTGGTAAGAACCCGGTTAGTAATAGTGTAAATATGATATGTTTAGTATTTACTGCTTATACTAAAAACAAAATTTTGATAAAGATTACACTTTCTGGTTCATTTTGTGTTGCTCATGATAATATTCAGTCAGTGCCCAAATTAAGTATGACTATATTATAAATACTAATTCAAGAACTCGTTTTTGCGAGACACATAAAAATGTTTAATTTTTGAATTATTTGCCCATAACAATGGCATTAATTCATATGAAAAATACGCAAATCATAAAAGAGGAATAACCGGATAAGTTTTTGTGTCATTTTTTTTGTTAAACGTGCTCATTATTTTCGTTAATTACTATACTTAGTCGTATCACGTGGTCTATATTGTTCATTAAATCATACCTATTTTTTCACCGCTGAATTCCATTTTTTTCTGCAAATTAGCAATAAAAGAGTTAGTTAATTATAGTTATAACTAACCTTATCCTTTTTTATTTAAGTAAAAGTAATCAGTTGTAGATAGTCATAGAAATTAACTACTTAATCAATAACAAAAACATCAACTTATTCGAACACTCGCAGTTTTCTATGATACTTTCATTAATTTTAACGGGTTCTTACCTTGATATTTAATTAATTGAGTGGTCTGGATTGTAAACGTCATGATCACTTCAGACTTCGATTATCGAGTATGTGGAATCCAGTGCTAAACAAAACACTCATTAAGGTTTATACTCGGAGAGTTGTAGATACAGTGAGTGTGGTGTATCGTCATGTGAGTTCGAGTTCCAGTGGTACTACCCAAAATCGACGAAGAAAGAGGGTAGACAGATTTGTTTGCTCGTAAATCGACCCACAGTATCCAGTCTTCTCGTAATGACGTTTGCAACAACGTTGAAATATCGAGACCACTCAATTAATTAAATATCGTGGTAAGAACCCGTTCAAAATGCATGAAAGTAACAAAAACGTTGGTAAAAATTGCCAGGGAACCCCCAATACTACGTATTGAAATAAAAAGCTATTGTAAATACGGTGACCAAAGTGAGTTGTTTTGAAAAAGAAAATCGGTTTGCCCCATCCATATAAAAAGGCTCTCGTCTTACTTATGATAAATAAAAAATCACAATTCACACCTGCGGTTACTGTAAAAACAGTTAAATTCAACAGAAATACTATTGTTTATGTTTTTGTAAAACCACACGAGTTAATTATTACCTTCGTAAGTACTGCCATTGCAATGAGGTTAGATAAATCAAATTATAGTCTTTTTGTTACAATATTTTTTGCAAATAAAAACTTCAAGGAACAAACAATCACTAATTAGATTTTGAAACACACTATACTAACTACTAGGGGTGTGCGAATAATTCGTTCGAACGAATAATTCGTTCTTCACAAAATCTGACATCAAGCCCATTCAAGATATTATCTACAAAATACAAATTCTTGTCCTATTTCCGATGCATCGTCGTAGTCAAATTCGGTACTATTCGAAATTTCAGATTATTCGAAACTTTCGGAATTTTCGAATATTCGTCGAATTTCGAATAATTCGAATCTTCCAATTATTCGATTCAACTTTCGAATCGAATATTAATATTCTCGATTCGATTCGAACGATATTCGCACACTCCTACTAACTATACTAGAACAACCAAAATTGGTTCACATAAAGCTACGACTACGACTACTTAATGTTATCCAATTGAGTACCTCTACTTTTATGAGAAGGAAGTGTTTTATAACCTAACATTTGGATTTTAGAGCATCCGATTATGAACTTTATTCAATCTCACACATAAAGTTTATTATATAATGATAAGTAATAAACATTTTCCTTTTATATTAACAACATACTTTAATCATTTATATAAATGCAGTTGAATTAACAAACAATTATAAAAAATACATTAATTTCGCAATCATAATTCCTCGCGTTTATAACTACAGTTACAAGGCCGGAGTTTATTTACTTCTAAAGGGTACATAAGTGAAAGGACTTCACGACGTTCACTGCGGATGTTTGTATTAATAGATTTTTCTTAACTTAGACACAATGCAGACTCGTTTAAGTGCAGTTTTAAGTAGTTTTAGGCTATAAGTTTTTATACATTTCGAGATGTAGGAAATGCAATAGTAATGTTAAACAATGACGAGAATTATGGTATTCTAGTTTCATCAAGTAGGTACGGTAGCTTTTGTGCGAGAGTAACTTTTTTTTCAACACAGGAGTTACTGTAGCTACCCTAACTCATTTTTTTCAATCCTGTCACTATATAATTTAATATTTTACAGTTACTGGTTACGTTTCCCCATTACGGAATAATGCGGGGCAGTACGACGCGTTACGCACTTTGACAATCTTTACCGTCGCGCTAGGTAGATACTTACTTAGTTCCTTCAAGCTATCTAGGGAAATAACATATCTAACATTTTGTATGGCAGTTAGTTGCTTTATTCTTCTTAGCCCAAAATCGAATTACTTCTCATCCAGTGGTTGGTATGTATGAATCACAACGCAGTAGGAAAATGAGCTATAAAACCAAATTTGCAAGTAATCATTGTCGACCTTGATTAAGAACGTACATTGTAGTACATTACGAGTATTGTATTCATCAGAGCGAGTTGATGTGACAGTGAGTTTTTGTCACACATGATAAGGGCATGGTCATACGGCTTTACTGTGTTATCAACTACATATTCTCAATGAATGATAAAAATATAAAAGCGCCATAAATTACTGTTTGTGTTATAGTCTAAAGACAGAAAATCAATACCATGCAATAATCTTATTATATTTATTTATTACTTTACTTATTTTATATAAGTATTGTTTCGTGAACAATTAAAAAATCATGACGCTTTTTTTTTTTTTTTTTTTTATTGCCACGTAGGCAGACGAGCTAACGGCCCACGGTACATGATGCTTGTATTTCAAATAATTAAATGTTATAATAATAAAATAAATAATTTTGCTTAACCTTGCATTATGATCGTCAACTCCAAATGAGGAAAATTGCTGTACTTATTTTGGTCGTATTTTTTACTAGGACCCTGCTATGACGATTATTATTATAAGGTAAATAAGTTTGATCCTTGAATAGGGTTATTTATATATTTTTTTAATTATCTAGTGTTATACATAATTATCATAACCTCCAAGGTAACCCATCAATAAATATTGGAAAAACGAACAAACTAACTACTTAGTAACATTACGATAATTAACACTTATAGTGATGTAATACTATTATCATATTTATGGTATATATATCAGTTCTCATATATATTATTATTTTAAACTTTTCGTTTAGAAATAAGAGTGAGTTAGTGGGAAAATGCTAAATAACCTTCTGCTTCAAGCAAAATAATGATAGAAAGCAGATAAGCAAATACATATTTAAATATTCGATATCCTCTAATTGACGCTAATCATAAAAATTAATAAACTTATTCAGACAATCGCGGTTTTCTATGATACTTTCATACATTTTCAACGGGTTCTTACCACGTCAAACGTCATTCTTTGCTATTAAATCGACCCGCAGTATCCAGTCTTCTCGTGATCATGACGTTTGCAACAACGTTGAAATATCGAGACAACTCAATTAATTAAATATCGTGGTAAGAACCCTTTAAAAATGCATGAAAGTATTAAAATTAATGCCTCGTCATTGCGTTTCAACAAAGTAGCTGACGGTAGGCAAAGTTAGACTATTTTTTAAACACTAACGTTACCTTGAAACACATTCAATATTACGATACATTTTTTTAAATAAAACTAATGAGATTTTTTAAACTATTATCTGAACAATAGGCTTTTTATTGAGAGACGAGAGGCCTAGCAAATAAATAATTGTTAAGGACTTTGAAATTGATATCACAACAGCAATCTGTTATATTTTGTTCCTACGAGTACTGTGTTTTTTAAACTTAGTTGTTAGCATATTTTAATTGGTAGTGGTTCAAACTTAAATTCCTTAAAAGGCACATCATAGGTAGCGGCCCATTACACACAACTTTTCAATTCGATTTAAAGCCATTCCTCCATTGAATTACTTTACGTTAGGCCTAATAGAATTACTTAAAAAACTCCACTAATATTTTACTAATGTCTCATGTTACATAATAATATTATGGAAATTACATAATGAAAAAACCCATTGAGAGTATGCTGATATTAATATACTTATACCAGTTCTTAAAAACTTCAATTGTTAATGATATTGTTTCCAGTTTTAGTTCCATGGCAAGTGTAAATACAATAACATTATGCTACACACTGCAATTAAATACAATAAAGATAAGATTTTATTTCACGCTGCAACATAAAGGCTTACTTAGAAATTTAAGCAATTAAACAACCAGAAATCGCAAAACCGGAAAATGTATTTCCGCACTATCAACCGGTATCGAACCGTTAAATTAAACTTCATTGTAAGATCATTTGTACGTCATGGAAACGCGTGTCGTATCAGCACAACGAGAGTCACGTGTGGTTGATAGCCCCAATACTTTGTTACGATGCATGAGAATTTATCCTTTTGTACAAATTATACAAAAATAGCCTTTATTTCAATGATCAAAGGAGTGTTGAAGATAACAAGGAAAAAGAAAGTGATAACAATTTTTGTGATAAATATAATACCATTTAAAAATTTGTGGTAATTTTGTTAGTCTTTAAAGTCAGGCTGCCTTCTTTATTTATCAGGATAGCTTTCAGCAGTAGGCCCATGAGCGATGGTAACCGCTTACCCTAAGGCATTTAGGTGCAAAAAACCTTGAGACCAAATATTCGTGCGCCTAAAAAGCAATATAAACAGCTTCCAACGCATTGGGAAAATGTCCTCCCTATTTATACACCTTCTTATTCTTCTCTTCTCGTTTAATATTCTACGTAAAGCTAATTGCAAATGACAGCGACGATTACCTTAAGTACGACAATAATAGAATGATTACAGTGTCCGGTATTCATTTGCCACAAAGGTACAAATGTCCAGTGAATCCACGTAAAAAAACGTACGATCGGTTTCGCAATATTTTAACAAAAAATATTTTAGGGCTCGTTGACTGACTTCAAAAAGAAGGAGGTATTTAATCCCACTGTATTCAATATATTTCAATATCAACAGTGCCTTACAAGGAAAGGGTTCACTTTTATACGAAAGATAAAAAAAACATTTCCAAAAAAACCTAACATTGTGATTGTTTTTGGAGTAAATAACTTATTAATTTAAAATTTATTTTTCAGAACGGTGTGACCCAGTTATGGCGATCGAGAGCAAAAATGTTGAAAACAACAAATCTGCCGATAAAATACTTAATAACAGTGACTTAAATGGAACTAATATAAGACATAGTATTAAGAGTAAAAAAGAAAAGGACAACGAAAACAAAAATGAACCCGAGAATTGGGAAGGACTTGGAATCTTTCAAAAGGCCAGACGAATGATCTCTCTTATCACAGTTGAACCAATTTTGGCTTGTTATGTTATGCCATCAGTATTATCAGCTCTGGCCACACAGAATCTTTACTTAGAGAAAGCATGTCGAGTAAATTTAGGATTCGAACATCATGTTTGTGATGCGCTAACAAGACGAGAAACAAACAACTACACTTTTGAAGAAGAAGCAGTACAAACATTAGTAGCATCTGTTACAGGTTGGAAAACTGTGCTACAATCATTCCTACCCTGTTTTATATTAATATTTTTAGGAGCATACAGCGATAGAGTGGGACAAAGAAAATTCTGCATGCTTCTACCTATTATAGGAGAGTTCCTTACAAGCATCGGTCTCATAGTCAATACTTATTTCTTCTATGAGTTACCAGTAGAAGTAGCGGCTGTGACCGAAGCAATATTCCCAGCACTGACCGGAGGCTGGTTCACGATGTTCATGGGAGTGTTCAGTTATATCGGTGACGTCACGACAGAAGAACAGCGGACGTTAAGGATAGGAATTGTGAATTTGTTCCATTCTGTGGGAGTGCCTGTAGGGGCTGCTCTCAGTGGGATTTTAGTGAGGAAAATTGGGTTGTATGGTGTATTCTCCGTCAGTGCCACGTTGTATATCTTGAGTTTCATGTACGGGTTCTTGAGGATCAAGGAAGTTAAGAAGATAGACCCATCTGTGGTGAGTAATTGCTTATAATATAATTAAATTATAAAGAGTAAAGTCGTGATGTTTATAACATTGTAAAGCGTGATCTTTGGAACTACTGAATCGATTTCGAAAATCATCGAATAGTATGCCACGTTACATATAAATGTCATAAACTAGGTAAGTAGAACGAATTCTAAATATTCAAGATAAATTATAAGAAAATCTAGAAACTTTGACTCCTTATGTGACACAGATGACGTTGCATATGTCTGCTAGAAAAAATGTGATATATGTCTCAGTGGAATTGAATGTTCATGATGTTACCAGATCCTAAATCCTTCTACGTCAATGAAACCTGTCTATAATCATAGTAATACGTTTACTCGATAATAGTATCAATTAATCGTAGTCCATTTAAAATTAATATTAAACGGTTCAATGAACGCGGCAACACTCATTACCATTTATTATAATAAGTGTCATGGAACAGTTATTATCCTTTGCAATAATTGTAATTTGAATAGAAAAATTATAAGATTTAATCTATTGTCAGATGAATCAATGTCTTATAAAGAAGTTACTAGAAGTTGTATTTCAAACAGGACATTTATGTTAACTTGATGAAGATACTGTGGTAGAAGAATGTAATTTAAAAAGAATGAATGTTTTGGTAAAGCTAGTGTTCGAAAAAAACTTATCACTGATTGAAAGCAATAACTAATTGCTAAGGAATAAGCACTCTAAGAATCAGAAATATAACTCAGGAACTGGATCAAACTACGATTGGTTACAATATATTGTAGGTCTTAATTTTTTTTATACATAATATGTAATAATATGCTGCATCCTAATAATGGCAGGGTCTAGGGAACTAATCGAATACCAAAAGTAACATTACAAAAAAAATCGATCCTCATAGAGTCAGTATTTCATAAACATAGTACCTACAGTTGAGGTATTCACAGCCGCGACTCTGATTCGTCAACTTTTCGAAAGGCGATAAATATACTGAGTTTTGACAGTTTGCTCCGGAAATTAAATGAATAAAATATAGACATTGTAGAAATAATCTTACTGAGGCATTGTTTATAGCCCAACCAAGTCTTCAAGTCTTCAAATTTTCGAGTCTAAGTTAAAGTTTTCTGCTGCACTATTTTTGTTTCTGGAAGTAAATCTAAAGGTTTAGAAAAAATCTTAGAGATGAACTATAGGTCTGTTACTTTATTCTAGGTTATGACTTATGATGATCAAAGATCTTTTAATTTATTTGTTTTGACTGTAATATTAAACCAAGCTCATTTTTCTGTCTTGCAATAATAAAACTATAATATAATGTATCAAAGTTACACGTTATTAGTACCCACAACATGCCAACTGATTTGGTCGTGTCTTTGCAAGGGCACTGATGTCCTTTCTAAGTGCATCCAATGCTACATCGTGAGATTGCAATCAGTCAATCAATATCCATATAAATTAGCTATGCTTAGTTGAAATATAATTTAAAAGATGTTGTGAGACGACCGAGAATTATAAAAATAAAAAATTTATTTAATATTTATTTGAAGATACGTTTCTTAATTCCAAAATCAAAAATCTTTTCGCAACTGTTCTACGATTTTAAAAGGCATGCATCACTTACCAATGAAAGCCTTTTTTCATATTCCTCGTTAAACAAATAATCACCAAAAAAGTGACAATAAAACTACCGATAATTTAAAACTAAATAAAAACAACGTCACTTTTTATCCGTGGCAACGTAATTGAAGCAAAACAGACCTTCCGTTTATCTAATAATCTGCATAATTTTTTCCCAATAATCCGTTAAAAAAATATTCTAAGATGATTGCCGGCTAATGAGGCGACCATGAAATGATCAAGATTATATAACACGTTTTCAAGTTCAATGACTAAAATAGCTTATTCGTGCGTTACAAAACAAATATTCTGTCAACTTGACCTAGATCGATGTCACAGTCGGCTGCTGGAACCTTCAGATCTAGCAAGTTCTATCATTTGATTCGCGCGATATTATTTACGAAGATTTGGGAGACAGACGTGGGGTTGGACGACTGACCTATGTTCAAAAATTGATTATTGGTAATGAAACTATATTAAGTAGAGTTTGAAACCTAAAAAAAACGTATAAGTGGGAAAAAAATAATTAGTAGCGGCTTGTTTTTGGATTACATTTTAAAGAAAACTTTTTGAATTTGGTCGTCTTTAACTTCTAAGTTCAACTTACTTATTAAGTATATTATTAATTGAAAACAATTTTTTTTTTTTTAAGAAACCATTTCACAAAATATCTAATCGCCAATACTGCTCTGTTTACATTCTAAATTATGTGTTTTTACCCAATATAATATTATTGTGTATAACGGCCTTTTCAACTTGACAAATAAGTTTTAATTTCAAAACAGGAACCTCCAAAGAACTGCTGCCACTGGCTTCGAGATTTCTTCGACACGAAGTACGTCAAGGAGACGCTGATGGTTGCATTCAAGAAGGGTCCCAACAACAGACGACTGAGAGTGATCATGCTGGTCGTGGTACTCTGTGTTATTATTGGACCTATATACGGTTAGTTATACAGTTAATAACTAGTTATAAATTTAATCTTCAGTGTTGAATAGACCAGCAAAATAATTGAGTGGCTCAAAAAACGTTGAGGAAGATTTCTGAAAAGTTCTCGTCTCTTCGGTGTTTCCCGAGCGCTATGACTTGTCCTTCTTCAAACGAGGCTTGAAGAGAGTCCTTAAGGGTAGGCCGTAGGCAGCGGCCCCGCAGTGTCTTCTGGCAATGCAGAGGTCCATGAGCGACGGTAACCGCTTACGATCAGGTGGGCCGTTAGCTCGTCTGCCTGCGTGACAATAGAAAAAAAAAAGTTAAATAAAAGATAATGTATCAACAAATCTATCATCATCGGTTTGTTCGTTGGCTGAAGTCAAAAGAATGTAATGGTATAGTCTGTTATGGTCAAATAGGAGTGGCGTGTTCCAGTTAATATTGTTATAGTATAATTAATATCTATCTGATTATGCAGCTTCTTTGTATGTTGGTGGCAGATTCTGAATATTTGGTTCCTGTATTTGGAACCTCTGTATTTCTTAAAAACTCTCTTAATACAACAGAGCGTGTATTCTTTATATGTGCAGTGGGCAGTGTAAGTTGGCAGTTCCTTTCGAATTATCTTAATAAAAACTTAGCATCTACAAATCTATGTTGTAACTATTAATATTTTCCATAATAGCTTCGAATTATGGTGATTACAGTTACAAAATTGATTTGCGTAAGGATGTCTACGCCTTCGTTGCGAGTTGGTCAAAGGTCACTGACCTGTGTCTGAAATCGACAGCAATGATGAAATGCTAAACAGTTAGTTTATCAATGCTATTTGTATTTGATAATGTATTGATTTGACTTATTTAGACACTCGCGGTTTTTTATAATGCTTTCATGCATTTTGAGCGGGTTCTTACCACGATATTTAATTAATTAATTGCTCGTGATCATGAAGTTTGCAACAACGTTAAAATATCGAGAACTCAATTAATTAAATATCGTGGTAAGAACCCGTTCAAAATGCATGACAGTATGTATTAATTTGAACACAGATGAGAGACAAGAAGAATTTTATAATGTCTTGTAAAATAAAATCAAGTCCACCGTGCTACATTTATTTATAACCAGAAAGAATGGTATTTGAACACCAGGAAGAATTCTTTATGAGCATAATAATATGTAATATAGTTTTAAAAAGTCGTGAAATATATTTGGTAAACACTACACAGTTGCTACTGGTACAGGAAAATAGTTTTATTTATTTATTTAGTGAATTGGTCAATGTTTTTTTCACAACGCGGAACTTATTTACAATGTCGTGCAAACATTGAACACTAATAGATTTAGCTCTTGCAGAATCACTGAAAGTAATTGCCAAAATCAATCAAAACGAAAATTGAACAAGTAGTTTAATTTGTATGCTTTTTGTTGCACCAGTAAGTAAAAATAAACTTGAGTAAATCGAGTTATATCTATTGTTTTTGTAGAAAGATCGTTTCTTGAATTTTTAAAACCTGTGGGTTAATTTTCTTCTCTCTACATCTTCTTATATATAAAAATGAATTGCTGTTCGTTAGTCTCGCTAAAACTCGAGAACGACTGAACCGATTTGGCTTATTTTAATCTTGAAATATTTGTAGAAGTCCAGGGAAGGTTAAAACGGTGAAAAAATTTCCTTATGTGACACAGACGAAGTTGTGTGGGCCAGCTAGTCTCGTGTATAAATTAAGTTGATGCGATTTGACCAGATTTCTATTTTCTACAATAATATTATATACACTTTAAAACTCATAATAAATACCATACCTACATAAATCCCAAATCGTAATAACACTTTTTCAACTGTGAATACATAAAATGTATTTAATTCGCCGTGTCCGGAATCTATTAAGTATTTCTAACTTGACTTTGCTGAGAAATATAAGAAAAGGTCACTTGTCTGCAGACGAGTCATAAACTCGTAAATTTTAGATCTACATGGTAACAAAATAAATTATTGTGCTTGTCCATGATTCCAACAAACGAAACATCAGCGGATGATATAAAATAAATGTTGTTGATGCATGTTTTCAACAATTTCAGGAAACCGTATGTTGAATGTGGTCAATAGACGATACATCCTGTGATCAATTGATTGACATGCCCACGTCAATGTTGTTCTTGCAATTCTAGTTATGATTCACCACATTTTTTGTTTGGACTCACGTGTTTTTCTTTCGGCGTGATATGCAAATTTTATGCTCATCTATAATTTTTTGTAGTTCAATTGTCTGTGATGGGGAAGTACTTGGTGAATTTGTAATAGCTGTCTGCGTTATGAAATATTACTCATGTGTTTTTGTTAGTTCTAATATTTTTTAAGGTACCTATTTAAAGGCCATGATTTTTAGTGTGTTTTAGACTATATCAGTCACGCTAGGGGTGGATAGTGTTAAAATACTCAGAGACGAATACTATATATTTACTTTAATTAATTTTACATTAGTCAACCGTGACTATAGCCATAGGAGACCTGATTTTGCTATAGGTATTATAATCTTATTAACCTTCGGCTTCATGGTAAGAAACCTATAATTACTTTTTTTGTGTGTTGTTGATTTTTTTTTTCTGATCGTTTTATTATAACATTATTATCATTTATTTTCCAGGAGAGATGTCCGTGGTGTATCTCTATACGAGGTTCAGGTTCAATTGGAATGAAGTTGACTTCAGTATGTTTTCAACTTATGCTATGTGCACGTCATTACTGGGTGAGTAGATTGAGACAGACTTCAAGACCGTAGACTTCCACTGCTGGACATACACTGCTCGATAAATCAATGTTGCACTATGCTGCTTCCTTACAGCATTCATTTTTTGCAATTTCAATCGTCATCTTGCGAACTGGTAATTAAATCCACATAATTTATAAAACATCATTATCACCATCAGAATATAGACAGATAAATCTTTGGGTCTGTACCAACCCATTACTGCCCACTGTTGGGCTCAGGTCTTCTCGAACAGGGATTGGGCATAGTCCACCACGCTTGCCCAGTGTAGATTGGGGACTTCACATATCTTCAAAGGATTTTTAGAACCCTTTTCCGATATGCAGGTTTCCTCACGATGTTTTCTTTCACCGTTTTTAGCCAGTGGTGTTGTGAAAAATCTTTGGGTACTTACAGCCAACGTATTCTTTCTATCTTAGTCAGCTTCATTTTAAAAGATCTTGCCCATATGATTTCTATTGATGTATGGTTTTCTTTTTTAAATAATGTAAGAATAATTTATGAAATGTTGAATAATCTTGATTCCAGGAACGCTATTCTCCGTCGGAGTGTTCAGTCACGTTATGAAGTTGGACGATGCTATTATAGGAGTTATATCTTGCACTAGTAAAATACTTTCAGGTTTCATGTACGCTTTCGCAACAACAACTTGGCACATTTATATCGGTTTGTAATCTATATTTCATTCATCATTTATTTTATTTTGATCAGTACTGTTAGATCAGATGAACTAAAAAACCATTGTTGACCATCACAGTCTTCTAACACTTTTAATTTCATTTGAGAATGGAAAAATTACAATACGAGTTACGCTTTTTTGTATATTATAATACAAGTGGGCCCGCGCAACTTCGTCTGCGTTACAAAGGGGTTCAAAAATTGTAGCCTATGTGTTATTCTGATGTATAAGCTATATTGTGGTAAAGTTTCATTCAAATCCATTCAGTAGTTTTTACGTGAAACAGTAACAAACATACATCCATACATCCATCCAAACATCCATACATACAAACTTTCGCCTTTATAATATATATTAGATTAATCAGTAATTGTTTATTTGAACCTCAGAGAAATTCTAATAAAGTTAAGTAACTATGTAAGATTCAAGATATTTAAAAAAAATATGCTAGAGGATGAGTTATTATGATATTTAATCTTTTGTTTACAGCACCTTTAATTGAAATATTTAATGGAACATCATTCATCGCTATGCGGTCTATGATCTCAAAATTGGTTGACAGAGATGAATTAGGTAAGTACTTGTAAAAAGTAATCCTTTATTTTGTAACTTTGGTTATAT
Source organism: Trilocha varians (assembly GCA_030269945.2). Lineage (NCBI taxonomy): Eukaryota > Metazoa > Arthropoda > Insecta > Lepidoptera > Bombycidae > Trilocha > Trilocha varians. Next base: position 7,317,364 of record AP028259.1, read on the forward strand.
TGATTACATTAGATAGTACTAGTATTAAGTTTTATCACTCTGCTAGTGATTAACTGTGCCCAGCTTCCACTATGTTACACTTCATTTAGCGTGGTCCTCACGATACAGGCTTGGCCTAGTGTGAGGATCATTGGTAACTTGTTCAGGCACATCTGTAAGTTGAATCCTATGTGTATTGTTAAGTTTTCTCTCAAATGTGTAATGGATTTAACTCACAATAAACATCTTTATTCTTTATTACTACATACAACTTCCTTTGAAGATGTTTTTTACTGTTTTCCGATGAATAATGAGAAATTGTAATTTTTACAGGAAAAGTGAATTCGTTCTTCGGCCTCGCGGAAGCCATGATGCCGTTGATCTACGCTCCGATGTACACGACCGTCTACACTGCAACTATCAAGTCATTCCCGGGAGCGTTCTTCTTACTTGGAGGAGGACTAACTCTGCCAGCTGTTCTCATTTTCATGTGAGTCTATTTTATATTTGGTGGTTCACGTGGTTCTAGGCAAACAGACAAACGGTATTGTCTACGGTCAAAAGGAATTTGTTCATGATAAATGTTCAAAAATTATTAGGGCTAAAGTAGACTGACTTCGAGAAAAAATAGGTTCAATTGCAATTAATTAAATTTCTGTTGAGTACCTACATAATATTTTTAAAAAAATATTCGAATCATTGAACTTAACCATTTTAATGTGTTACTTTTTTATATTTATTAACATTTATTTTCCAGGTGGCTTTACTTAGCAAACAAGAAATACAATAACAGGAAAGAAGACACGAAAATTGAAAAGACGAATGATCTTAAAATTTCGGAAATGGTCGAAAAAAACGGTGTTGACAACAAAGCTTTTGTGGCGGAGAGTGAAAATACTAACAAATTGGAAAATATAGAACAAAAGGAACCTGTATCACCAACCGAAGAAACTGCAAAACAATCGCAGATTGAAATGGGCTTCACTGAAAGTATGCTTTGTAATAGCAAGATACAGTATTGAAGAAAGATTTCATTATTACAATTGAGAAATATTCAAATGATTCTGTGTATACTCCAGTAAAACACCTTTTTTCTGTCCTAAGGAAATTATTACCAACTTCTGTTAAAGTAAAATTAAAAAGTTTATGCAAGATATAGGAAAATTCAAGGCATTTCTCAGGTGTAAATCAAAAAAAAACTCCTGCAAAATAATAACATTGGTCACAGATAAGTGACAAAAAAATGACCATATTTCAACTATCGAGAAAAGTATGTATATCATAGAAATGCTCTTAAATATTTATTTAAAATAAATATTTGTGGTTATAATTTCAGTATTGCTTTGTGTCTAATTTATGGTGATATTTACAGATATACGTAGACAATAAGTTATTTGTGATTTCACTCTTATGCCGAGTTTATACCATATTGGATCACCAACTTTCAATGCACGCAAATGACAACTTTACTGGTAGGCCAACTGACTTGACATGTTGAACGGTCGTCTCATTTTTTTCTTGGGACGAAGTTCCTTATCGCACGTTATCGAAACGGACGGAAAAAATCTTACGAAAAGTTGTCACGACACTTTTTTTGTTTTAGATGATTATCGCTAGATGGCACTGTGATCAAAATCTTTTAAAGTATACGGATAACGTATAAAGTATAAGGATCGTGTTTTAAAAGATTTTGATCACAGCGCCATCTAGCGATAATCATCAGGAAAAAAAAAGATATATTTTAATCGAAAGGAACTTCGTTCCATCCGGATGTCTCTTGGCACCTCTCAAGTTTTTTTACGTGTGATGGGCGTTGGAGAGTCATTATACAGGGTGTGAAAATCCGATGAAACAATATTTTCACAGCAAATAGTATACTTGATGTAGAAGCCATCCACCAAGTCTGGGTTTTCTAGGCATAATATATCATAAGTTATAACTAATCAAAACTACGTGTTAATTTTCTATTAGTAGGAGTTTATTATAGTACGGAACTCTAAAATTGCGATCGGATGCGCCTGTGTGCTTGAAAATGGCATATAGATATAGCACGCTACATGTAGGTCAGGGTAGGGTTGTCAAAATTAATACAAAATAATATTTTTTCAACTTTGTATGGGAAAATAAAGTCATTATCTCCGTTTCAAAAGTATGTGTATATGATTTGAAATGTGATATAGATAAAGCCCTTAAAGTATTGTTTCACCGGGCAACAACACCCTGTATAAATGCAGCATTAGAGAATGTAAAATAAAATGTGATGTGTGTTTTAAGTTTAGATAATTATTGTCTTAAAATATTGTATAGTTATAAGTAATTGGTTTTGTATTCTTGATAAAATTGTTTTACAAAACCTTATTTAATTTTGTAGTTAATTTCGAAACATGACGTTATCTGTGTAATACTGTGTATATAGCAAAGCAAAGTGTTTTAATTAATTTAATTATGGAATTCACACTTAGCATATTATGAAGTAAGATAACATTGATCAAAACAAATGACAGTCATGACAAATAGTTCAAGTTAATGTATTGGTAGATGTATGAAACTTTTATGCCACCAATAGTAAAGATATATTAAATAAAGTTACCATATTTCAAGACTGACCATCATTTAAGATTTTCTAAGAAAAAGTAGTTTAACCTACAAACACAATTATTAAAAAAATATACAAAGTGATTATTATTTTATTATGTACTTATCATTCAGTATGTTATACTTCAGAAGTATTGAAAAGGCAAGCTTATTAGTTAAGTTGATGAAAATTTGTGAATTTATACAAACAGATTAATTAATAAAGGTTTTTCACTAACAAATCTTTCATTTTAAAACTTACATTTAATAGTAATAGTATACTACATGGGGTTTTAAAAGAAAATATTCAGTTGTAAGTTAACTATTATTATTTAGAATTTGAAAAACCAGGTCCTAACAATACTCAATGCGATAGGTTATATACTACTAGCTGCCCCGCGCAACTTCGTCTGTGCCAATCTCTATTAAATGTCAACGATTCGATTTTTTTCTCGCTGTAAATACCATCCTTGAACTTCATCGAAAATTTAAAAAAATATATAGCCTAAGTTACTCGTTATAACATAAACAATCAGCCATTGAAAGTCAGACAGATAATATGTCAAATTCTTATGTAATTTTTTTTGCAAAAATGTTGATTTTGCACTTGATTTTTACGACATCACCTAGAAACCTCTAAAATTAGCAATGTTGCCTTAGTATATAGCTGTCATTTTACGTCAATTACATAGCTGTCATTTGCGTTTTGTTCTTCCAAGTCTGATTCTTTTTTGTTATACCACGTTTTATAGTGACTGACGTTTCATGTCAAGTTACACGGGAACGCTGTCGAACGGGATAAAAATGTCTTATGTTCGTCTCTTGGCTCTAACCTACCTCCCTACCAATTTTCAGCCAAATCTGTTCTGCCGTTCTTGAGTTATAAGTGGTGTAACTAACACGACTTTCTTTTATATATAGATAATCATCATCATCAGTCTATAGACGTCCACTGCTCCTGGACACTGGACATAGGCCTCCGCAAAACCTCGCCACAACGTCCGGTCTTACGCTATCTGCGTCAAGTGACATAACGCGATCCTGACTAGGTCGTCGGTTGGATGTGGACGCGCCGATGCCAGTCCATGGTCTCAACCCCAAGATGGGATAATATCAACACCACACACAACTTACACCGCCGCCTAAAATGGCGAAGAGATTATCACCGGGCAATGGGGATGCCCCCATCCGTGACAACCCCATGGTCGTCGGTCTATCTACATACTAAAATCATAGCACCTAAATCGGTGGGTTACAAAAAATGAATGATCGAAAAAAGGATAATCCTTATTTAACATTTCGGAAATTAGGAATCCACTCTCGGTTATCCCGGGTGCCGGCTCTTTTCCCGGAAAAATTTTGGGATTGGCAAAATAATAATAGAAACGTATCAGAACTGGATTTTAATGTGTTATAGTTTAAGCATTAATATTTAAAAAAAAAATTGTTGCATTTGATCATTCACATAAAGTTCTGCACAGTATTTCGTAATCGTCATAGTCTTGCACTCGAGTACGATCGTAATAGGTCACGAAACAACATTTTATACTCGGCTTGACCTGAAAAAAAAATTATAAAATACAACATACTAAAATATTATTCCTCAACTGTACTTTTTTCAACTTATGTTTTGCTCGTTTAGATCTTATTTATGGGTTAAGGTCACCTTTGGACATCGTTTATTGTCGTGTTGTTCGTGACGTTAAATTGGAAATTCTTAATAATTCTTAATTAATAATAATACATAGTAACTAAAAAGATCCCAAAAGTTGCCTCCCTTTGTGACGCAGGCAATGTTATGCAGTTCAGCTAGTGTAGTGTGTATTCATTAGTTTTAGAAGTTCACTCATGCTTGCTGACTGTCTACCTGATCCAGATATTCCCGAAGTTTCAGAAAATTACAGCGTCTACTTTTTTCTCAATCATGTAGTAACTAACTCTACTAAGATTTTGTACAGAATCTTGATTAACTCTTACGATTTTTTTAGCTACGAAAACGAAATCCTAACAATAAATACTTTGTTTTGCATACTTTTTACTGCTATAGTTTTTCAATAGTCTTTCACCGTTTTTAGCCAGTGGTGTTGTGAAAAATCTTTGGGTACTTACAGCCAACGTATTCTTTCTATCTTAGTCAGCTTCATTTTAAAAGATCTTGCCCATATGATTTCTATTGATGTATGGTTTTCTTTTTTAAATAATGTAAGAATAATTTATGAAATGTTGAATAATCTTGATTCCAGGAACGCTATTCTCCGTCGGAGTGTTCAGTCACGTTATGAAGTTGGACGATGCTATTATAGGAGTTATATCTTGCACTAGTAAAATACTTTCAGGTTTCATGTACGCTTTCGCAACAACAACTTGGCACATTTATATCGGTTTGTAATCTATATTTCATTCATCATTTATTTTATTTTGATCAGTACTGTTAGATCAGATGAACTAAAAAACCATTGTTGACCATCACAGTCTTCTAACACTTTTAATTTCATTTGAGAATGGAAAAATTACAATACGAGTTACGCTTTTTTGTATATTATAATACAAGTGGGCCCGCGCAACTTCGTCTGCGTTACAAAGGGGTTCAAAAATTGTAGCCTATGTGTTATTCTGATGTATAAGCTATATTGTGGTAAAGTTTCATTCAAATCCATTCAGTAGTTTTTACGTGAAACAGTAACAAACATACATCCATACATCCATCCAAACATCCATACATACAAACTTTCGCCTTTATAATATATATTAGATTAATCAGTAATTGTTTATTTGAACCTCAGAGAAATTCTAATAAAGTTAAGTAACTATGTAAGATTCAAGATATTTAAAAAAAATATGCTAGAGGATGAGTTATTATGATATTTAATCTTTTGTTTACAGCACCTTTAATTGAAATATTTAATGGAACATCATTCATCGCTATGCGGTCTATGATCTCAAAATTGGTTGACAGAGATGAATTAGGTAAGTACTTGTAAAAAGTAATCCTTTATTTTGTAACTTTGGTTATATTGATTACATTAGATAGTACTAGTATTAAGTTTTATCACTCTGCTAGTGATTAACTGTGCCCAGCTTCCACTATGTTACACTTCATTTAGCGTGGTCCTCACGATACAGGCTTGGCCTAGTGTGAGGATCATTGGTAACTTGTTCAGGCACATCTGTAAGTTGAATCCTATGTGTATTGTTAAGTTTTCTCTCAAATGTGTAATGGATTTAACTCACAATAAACATCTTTATTCTTTATTACTACATACAACTTCCTTTGAAGATGTTTTTTACTGTTTTCCGATGAATAATGAGAAATTGTAATTTTTACAGGAAAAGTGAATTCGTTCTTCGGCCTCGCGGAAGCCATGATGCCGTTGATCTACGCTCCGATGTACACGACCGTCTACACTGCAACTATCAAGTCATTCCCGGGAGCGTTCTTCTTACTTGGAGGAGGACTAACTCTGCCAGCTGTTCTCATTTTCATGTGAGTCTATTTTATATTTGGTGGTTCACGTGGTTCTAGGCAAACAGACAAACGGTATTGTCTACGGTCAAAAGGAATTTGTTCATGATAAATGTTCAAAAATTATTAGGGCTAAAGTAGACTGACTTCGAGAAAAAATAGGTTCAATTGCAATTAATTAAATTTCTGTTGAGTACCTACATAATATTTTTAAAAAAATATTCGAATCATTGAACTTAACCATTTTAATGTGTTACTTTTTTATATTTATTAACATTTATTTTCCAGGTGGCTTTACTTAGCAAACAAGAAATACAATAACAGGAAAGAAGACACGAAAATTGAAAAGACGAATGATCTTAAAATTTCGGAAATGGTCGAAAAAAACGGTGTTGACAACAAAGCTTTTGTGGCGGAGAGTGAAAATACTAACAAATTGGAAAATATAGAACAAAAGGAACCTGTATCACCAACCGAAGAAACTGCAAAACAATCGCAGATTGAAATGGGCTTCACTGAAAGTATGCTTTGTAATAGCAAGATACAGCATTGAAGAAAGATTTCATTATTACAATTGAGAAATATTCAAATGATTCTGTGTATACTCCAGTAAAACACCTTTTTTCTGTCCTAAGGAAATTATTACCAACTTCTGTTAAAGTAAAATTAAAAAGTTTATGCAAGATATAGGAAAATTCAAGGCATTTCTCAGGTGTAAATCAAAAAAAAACTCCTGCAAAATAATAACATTGGTCACAGATAAGTGACAAAAAAATGACCATATTTCAACTATCGAGAAAAGTATGTATATCATAGAAATGCTCTTAAATATTTATTTAAAATAAATATTTGTGGTTATAATTTCAGTATTGCTTTGTGTCTAATTTATGGTGATATTTACAGATATACGTAGACAATAAGTTATTTGTGATTTCACTCTTATGCCGAGTTTATACCATATTGGATCACCAACTTTCAATGCACGCAAATGACAACTTTACTGGTAGGCCAACTGACTTGACATGTTGAACGGTCGTCTCATTTTTTTCTTGGGACGAAGTTCCTTATCGCACGTTATCGAAACGGACGGAAAAAATCTTACGAAAAGTTGTCACGACACTTTTTTTGTTTTAGATGATTATCGCTAGATGGCACTGTGATCAAAATCTTTTAAAGTATACGGATAACGTATAAAGTATAAGGATCGTGTTTTAAAAGATTTTGATCACAGCGCCATCTAGCGATAATCATCAGGAAAAAAAAGATATATTTTAATCGAAAGGAACTTCGTTCCATCCGGATGTCTCTTGGCACCTCTCAAGTTTTTTTACGTGTGATGGGCGTTGGAGAGTCATTATACAGGGTGTGAAAATCCGATGAAACAATATTTTCACAGCAAATAGTATACTTGATGTAGAAGCCATCCACCAAGTCTGGGTTTTCTAGGCATAATATATCATAAGTTATAACTAATCAAAACTACGTGTTAATTTTCTATTAGTAGGAGTTTATTATAGTACGGAACTCTAAAATTGCGATCGGATGCGCCTGTGTGCTTGAAAATGGCATATAGATATAGCACGCTACATGTAGGTCAGGGTAGGGTTGTCAAAATTAATACAAAATAATATTTTTTCAACTTTGTATGGGAAAATAAAGTCATTATCTCCGTTTCAAAAGTATGTGTATATGATTTGAAATGTGATATAGATAAAGCCCTTAAAGTATTGTTTCACCGGGCAACAACACCCTGTATAAATGCAGCATTAGAGAATGTAAAATAAAATGTGATGTGTGTTTTAAGTTTAGATAATTATTGTCTTAAAATATTGTATAGTTATAAGTAATTGGTTTTGTATTCTTGATAAAATTGTTTTACAAAACCTTATTTAATTTTGTAGTTAATTTCGAAACATGACGTTATCTGTGTAATACTGTGTATATAGCAAAGCAAAGTGTTTTAATTAATTTAATTATGGAATTCACACTTAGCATATTATGAAGTAAGATAACATTGATCAAAACAAATGACAGTCATGACAAATAGTTCAAGTTAATGTATTGGTAGATGTATGAAACTTTTATGCCACCAATAGTAAAGATATATTAAATAAAGTTACCATATTTCAAGACTGACCATCATTTAAGATTTTCTAAGAAAAAGTAGTTTAACCTACAAACACAATTATTAAAAAAATATACAAAGTGATTATTATTTTATTATGTACTTATCATTCAGTATGTTATACTTCAGAAGTATTGAAAAGGCAAGCTTATTAGTTAAGTTGATGAAAATTTGTGAATTTATACAAACAGATTAATTAATAAAGGTTTTTCACTAACAAATCTTTCATTTTAAAACTTACATTTAATAGTAATAGTATACTACATGGGGTTTTAAAAGAAAATATTCAGTTGTAAGTTAACTATTATTATTTAGAATTTGAAAAACCAGGTCCTAACAATACTCAATGCGATAGGTTATATACTACTAGCTGCCCCGCGCAACTTCGTCTGTGCCAATCTCTATTAAATGTCAACGATTCGATTTTTTCTCGCTGTAAATACCATCCTTGAACTTCATCGAAAATTTAAAAAAATATATAGCCTAAGTTACTCGTTATAACATAAACAATCAGCCATTGAAAGTCAGACAGATAATATGTCAAATTCTTATGTAATTTTTTTTGCAAAAATGTTGATTTTGCACTTGATTTTTACGACATCACCTAGAAACCTCTAAAATTAGCAATGTTGCCTTAGTATATAGCTGTCATTTTACGTCAATTACATAGCTGTCATTTGCGTTTTGTTCTTCCAAGTCTGATTCTTTTTTGTTATACCACGTTTTATAGTGACTGACGTTTCATGTCAAGTTACACGGGAACGCTGTCGAACGGGATAAAAATGTCTTATGTTCGTCTCTTGGCTCTAACCTACCTCCCTACCAATTTTCAGCCAAATCTGTTCTGCCGTTCTTGAGTTATAAGTGGTGTAACTAACACGACTTTCTTTTATATATAGATAATCATCATCATCAGTCTATAGACGTCCACTGCTCCTGGACACTGGACATAGGCCTCCGCAAAACCTCGCCACAACGTCCGGTCTTACGCTATCTGCGTCAAGTGACATAACGCGATCCTGACTAGGTCGTCGGTTGGATGTGGACGCGCCGATGCCAGTCCATGGTCTCAACCCCAAGATGGGATAATATCAACACCACACACAACTTACACCGCCGCCTAAAATGGCGAAGAGATTATCACCGGGCAATGGGGATGCCCCCATCCGTGACAACCCCATGGTCGTCGGTCTATCTACATACTAAAATCATAGCACCTAAATCGGTGGGTTACAAAAAATGAATGATCGAAAAAAGGATAATCCTTATTTAACATTTCGGAAATTAGGAATCCACTCTCGGTTATCCCGGGTGCCGGCTCTTTTCCCGGAAAAATTTTGGGATTGGCAAAATAATAATAGAAACGTATCAGAACTGGATTTTAATGTGTTATAGTTTAAGCATTAATATTTAAAAAAAAAATTGTTGCATTTGATCATTCACATAAAGTTCTGCACAGTATTTCGTAATCGTCATAGTCTTGCACTCGAGTACGATCGTAATAGGTCACGAAACAACATTTTATACTCGGCTTGACCTGAAAAAAAATTATAAAATACAACATACTAAAATATTATTCCTCAACTGTACTTTTTTCAACTTATGTTTTGCTCGTTTAGATCTTATTTATGGGTTAAGGTCACCTTTGGACATCGTTTATTGTCGTGTTGTTCGTGACGTTAAATTGGAAATTCTTAATAATTCTTAATTAATAATAATACATAGTAACTAAAAAGATCCCAAAAGTTGCCTCCCTTTGTGACGCAGGCAATGTTATGCAGTTCAGCTAGTGTAGTGTGTATTCATTAGTTTTAGAAGTTCACTCATGCTTGCTGACTGTCTACCTGATCCAGATATTCCCGAAGTTTCAGAAAATTACAGCGTCTACTTTTTTCTCAATCATGTAGTAACTAACTCTACTAAGATTTTGTACAGAATCTTGATTAACTCTTACGATTTTTTTAGCTACGAAAACGAAATCCTAACAATAAATACTTTGTTTTGCATACTTTTTACTGCTATAGTTTTTCAATAGTCTTTCACCGTTTTTAGCCAGTGGTGTTGTGAAAAATCTTTGGGTACTTACAGCCAACGTATTCTTTCTATCTTAGTCAGCTTCATTTTAAAAGATCTTGCCCATATGATTTCTATTGATGTATGGTTTTCTTTTTTAAATAATGTAAGAATAATTTATGAAATGTTGAATAATCTTGATTCCAGGAACGCTATTCTCCGTCGGAGTGTTCAGTCACGTTATGAAGTTGGACGATGCTATTATAGGAGTTATATCTTGCACTAGTAAAATACTTTCAGGTTTCATGTACGCTTTCGCAACAACAACTTGGCACATTTATATCGGTTTGTAATCTATATTTCATTCATCATTTATTTTATTTTGATCAGTACTGTTAGATCAGATGAACTAAAAAACCATTGTTGACCATCACAGTCTTCTAACACTTTTAATTTCATTTGAGAATGGAAAAATTACAATACGAGTTACGCTTTTTTGTATATTATAATACAAGTGGGCCCGCGCAACTTCGTCTGCGTTACAAAGGGGTTCAAAAATTGTAGCCTATGTGTTATTCTGATGTATAAGCTATATTGTGGTAAAGTTTCATTCAAATCCATTCAGTAGTTTTTACGTGAAACAGTAACAAACATACATCCATACATCCATCCAAACATCCATACATACAAACTTTCGCCTTTATAATATATATTAGATTAATCAGTAATTGTTTATTTGAACCTCAGAGAAATTCTAATAAAGTTAAGTAACTATGTAAGATTCAAGATATTTAAAAAAAATATGCTAGAGGATGAGTTATTATGATATTTAATCTTTTGTTTACAGCACCTTTAATTGAAATATTTAATGGAACATCATTCATCGCTATGCGGTCTATGATCTCAAAATTGGTTGACAGAGATGAATTAGGTAAGTACTTGTAAAAAGTAATCCTTTATTTTGTAACTTTGGTTATATTGATTACATTAGATAGTACTAGTATTAAGTTTTATCACTCTGCTAGTGATTAACTGTGCCCAGCTTCCACTATGTTACACTTCATTTAGCGTGGTCCTCACGATACAGGCTTGGCCTAGTGTGAGGATCATTGGTAACTTGTTCAGGCACATCTGTAAGTTGAATCCTATGTGTATTGTTAAGTTTTCTCTCAAATGTGTAATGGATTTAACTCACAATAAACATCTTTATTCTTTATTACTACATACAACTTCCTTTGAAGATGTTTTTTACTGTTTTCCGATGAATAATGAGAAATTGTAATTTTTACAGGAAAAGTGAATTCGTTCTTCGGCCTCGCGGAAGCCATGATGCCGTTGATCTACGCTCCGATGTACACGACCGTCTACACTGCAACTATCAAGTCATTCCCGGGAGCGTTCTTCTTACTTGGAGGAGGACTAACTCTGCCAGCTGTTCTCATTTTCATGTGAGTCTATTTTATATTTGGTGGTTCACGTGGTTCTAGGCAAACAGACAAACGGTATTGTCTACGGTCAAAAGGAATTTGTTCATGATAAATGTTCAAAAATTATTAGGGCTAAAGTAGACTGACTTCGAGAAAAAATAGGTTCAATTGCAATTAATTAAATTTCTGTTGAGTACCTACATAATATTTTTAAAAAAATATTCGAATCATTGAACTTAACCATTTTAATGTGTTACTTTTTTATATTTATTAACATTTATTTTCCAGGTGGCTTTACTTAGCAAACAAGAAATACAATAACAGGAAAGAAGACACGAAAATTGAAAAGACGAATGATCTTAAAATTTCGGAAATGGTCGAAAAAAACGGTGTTGACAACAAAGCTTTTGTGGCGGAGAGTGAAAATACTAACAAATTGGAAAATATAGAACAAAAGGAACCTGTATCACCAACCGAAGAAACTGCAAAACAATCGCAGATTGAAATGGGCTTCACTGAAAGTATGCTTTGTAATAGCAAGATACAGCATTGAAGAAAGATTTCATTATTACAATTGAGAAATATTCAAATGATTCTGTGTATACTCCAGTAAAACACCTTTTTTCTGTCCTAAGGAAATTATTACCAACTTCTGTTAAAGTAAAATTAAAAAGTTTATGCAAGATATAGGAAAATTCAAGGCATTTCTCAGGTGTAAATCAAAAAAAAACTCCTGCAAAATAATAACATTGGTCACAGATAAGTGACAAAAAAATGACCATATTTCAACTATCGAGAAAAGTATGTATATCATAGAAATGCTCTTAAATATTTATTTAAAATAAATATTTGTGGTTATAATTTCAGTATTGCTTTGTGTCTAATTTATGGTGATATTTACAGATATACGTAGACAATAAGTTATTTGTGATTTCACTCTTATGCCGAGTTTATACCATATTGGATCACCAACTTTCAATGCACGCAAATGACAACTTTACTGGTAGGCCAACTGACTTGACATGTTGAACGGTCGTCTCATTTTTTTCTTGGGACGAAGTTCCTTATCGCACGTTATCGAAACGGACGGAAAAAATCTTACGAAAAGTTGTCACGACACTTTTTTTGTTTTAGATGATTATCGCTAGATGGCACTGTGATCAAAATCTTTTAAAGTATACGGATAACGTATAAAGTATAAGGATCGTGTTTTAAAAGATTTTGATCACAGCGCCATCTAGCGATAATCATCAGGAAAAAAAAAGATATATTTTAATCGAAAGGAACTTCGTTCCATCCGGATGTCCCTTGGCACCTCTCAAGTTTTTTTACGTGTGTTGGGCGTTGGAGAGTCATTATACAGGGTGTTAAAATCCGATGAAACAATATTTTCACAGCAAATAGTATACTTGATGTAGAAGCCATCCACCAAGTCTGGGTTTTCTAGGCATAATATATCATAAGTTATAACTAATCAAAACTACGTGTTAATTTTCTATTAGTAGGAGTTTATTATAGTACGGAACTCTAAAATTGCGATCGGATGCGCCTGTGTGCTTGAAAATGGCATATAGATATAGCACGCTACATGTAGGTCAGGGTAGGGTTGTCAAAATTAATACAAAATAATATTTTTTCAACTTTGTATGGGAAAATAAAGTCATTATCTCCGTTTCAAAAGTATGTGTATATGATTTGAAATGTGATATAGATAAAGCCCTTAAAGTATTGTTTCACCGGGCAACAACACCCTGTATAAATGCAGCATTAGAGAATGTAAAATAAAATGTGATGTGTGTTTTAAGTTTAGATAATTATTGTCTTAAAATATTGTATAGTTATAAGTAATTGGTTTTGTATTCTTGATAAAATTGTTTTACAAAACCTTATTTAATTTTGTAGTTAATTTCGAAACATGACGTTATCTGTGTAATACTGTGTATATAGCAAAGCAAAGTGTTTTAATTAATTTAATTATGGAATTCACACTTAGCATATTATGAAGTAAGATAACATTGATCAAAACAAATGACAGTCATGACAAATAGTTCAAGTTAATGTATTGGTAGATGTATGAAACTTTTATGCCACCAATAGTAAAGATATATTAAATAAAGTTACCATATTTCAAGACTGACCATCATTTAAGATTTTCTAAGAAAAAGTAGTTTAACCTACAAACACAATTATTAAAAAAATATACAAAGTGATTATTATTTTATTATGTACTTATCATTCAGTATGTTATACTTCAGAAGTATTGAAAAGGCAAGCTTATTAGTTAAGTTGATGAAAATTTGTGAATTTATACAAACAGATTAATTAATAAAGGTTTTTCACTAACAAATCTTTCATTTTAAAACTTACATTTAATAGTAATAGTATACTACATGGGGTTTTAAAAGAAAATATTCAGTTGTAAGTTAACTATTATTATTTAGAATTTGAAAAACCAGGTCCTAACAATACTCAATGCGATAGGTTATATACTACTAGCTGCCCCGCGCAACTTCGTCTGTGCCAATCTCTATTAAATGTCAACGATTCGATTTTTTCTCGCTGTAAATACCATCCTTGAACTTCATCGAAAATTTAAAAAAATATATAGCCTAAGTTACTCGTTATAACATAAACAATCAGCCATTGAAAGTCAGACAGATAATATGTCAAATTCTTATGTAATTTTTTTTGCAAAAATGTTGATTTTGCACTTGATTTTTACGACATCACCTAGAAACCTCTAAAATTAGCAATGTTGCCTTAGTATATAGCTGTCATTTTACGTCAATTACATAGCTGTCATTTGCGTTTTGTTCTTCCAAGTCTGATTCTTTTTTGTTATACCACGTTTTATAGTGACTGACGTTTCATGTCAAGTTACACGGGAACGCTGTCGAACGGGATAAAAATGTCTTATGTTCGTCTCTTGGCTCTAACCTACCTCCCTACCAATTTTCAGCCAAATCTGTTCTGCCGTTCTTGAGTTATAAGTGGTGTAACTAACACGACTTTCTTTTATATATAGATAATCATCATCATCAGTCTATAGACGTCCACTGCTCCTGGACACTGGACATAGGCCTCCGCAAAACCTCGCCACAACGTCCGGTCTTACGCTATCTGCGTCAAGTGACATAACGCGATCCTGACTAGGTCGTCGGTTGGATGTGGACGCGCCGATGCCAGTCCATGGTCTCAACCCCAAGATGGGATAATATCAACACCACACACAACTTACACCGCCGCCTAAAATGGCGAAGAGATTATCACCGGGCAATGGGGATGCCCCCATCCGTGACAACCCCATGGTCGTCGGTCTATCTACATACTAAAATCATAGCACCTAAATCGGTGGGTTACAAAAAATGAATGATCGAAAAAAGGATAATCCTTATTTAACATTTCGGAAATTAGGAATCCACTCTCGGTTATCCCGGGTGCCGGCTCTTTTCCCGGAAAAATTTTGGGATTGGCAAAATAATAATAGAAACGTATCAGAACTGGATTTTAATGTGTTATAGTTTAAGCATTAATATTTAAAAAAAAAAAATTGTTGCATTTGATCATTCACATAAAGTTCTGCACAGTATTTCGTAATCGTCATAGTCTTGCACTCGAGTACGATCGTAATAGGTCACGAAACAACATTTTATACTCGGCTTGACCTGAAAAAAAATTATAAAATACAACATACTAAAATATTATTCCTCAACTGTACTTTTTTCAACTTATGTTTTGCTCGTTTAGATCTTATTTATGGGTTAAGGTCACCTTTGGACATCGTTTATTGTCGTGTTGTTCGTGACGTTAAATTGGAAATTCTTAATAATTCTTAATTAATAATAATACATAGTAACTAAAAAGATCCCAAAAGTTGCCTCCCTTTGTGACGCAGGCAATGTTATGCAGTTCAGCTAGTGTAGTGTGTATTCATTAGTTTTAGAAGTTCACTCATGCTTGCTGACTGTCTACCTGATCCAGATATTCCCGAAGTTTCAGAAAATTACAGCGTCTACTTTTTTCTCAATCATGTAGTAACTAACTCTACTAAGATTTTGTACAGAATCTTGATTAACTCTTACGATTTTTTAGCTTAATACGAAATCCTAAAAATAACACTTTGTTTTGCATACTTTTTACAGATGATGCTATAGTTTTTGAATAGTATACCAATTTGGAACGTACCACCCCAGGAATCACTGCTCCTCTATAATTCTTTATTCTGCCAACATAGAAATCTTCATCTTTAGGCCCGTAACCAGCCAACAAGGCACCTCTTGGTATTTGATCACCTGTCGTTTTTATCCATTCAAGTCTATTGACAGGAGCGCATAAAACCTGTGGAATACAAGTTTAAATTGGCACATGACACATGAGGCTGTGGAACCTGTAAAATAACTTAATTTTAAAATGTAGAGAACTGCTGAATCCAAAATTTTAGGTTCAAGTCATTCTAGTTTATGTACTCCAAATGTCGAAATGTGAGTTCGAGTTCCAGTGGTACCGGCAAACGAACGAGAAAGAGGGTAGACAGATTTGTTTGCTCTTAAATGACCTACCCGTAGTTCTTCAGTCTTCCCGTGATCATGGCGCTTGAAACAGTGCTGAACTATCGGGACCTCTCAATTAAAAATAATCGTGGTAAGAACCCGTTTAGTAATAGTGTAAGTTATGTACTCCACTTTGTATTCCCTCATCAGTCCTATTCTACTCCTTGCTTTTTCCGTTGAGATGAAACTTTCAGAAAAATGTGTCCTAAGGCACAACGTTGCGTGGATGAGCAACAATAAACAATTACCATTTAGAAATGACCTGATTTACCTGAAAACTTTGTTTGTGTTTCATTAAACGCAATTTTCACAAAAAGAAAAAAAGCTAAGTTTTACCTCCATTTTATTTGTAAGCAACATTTCTTGGTCAAAAAATGGAATGTAGGCTTTCTTTGTTTGTACATTATAGAACCCCGAAATAAGATAGTATTCGGTAAAGGAGTATATTGTAGCCCGGATAATCCAATACTCAACATTACTGTCTACATCGTGACCACCTACGAAGGCTCTGTCTTTTAGAGTGGCGGCATTATTTACTTTCGTTTCGACCCATTCAACTGACACTGAAAAAAACTCAAAAATTTGAATACTTTGAAATTGAAGAAGTGTGATAAATATACTGTTTTTGTTTATATTTTTATGTGATTACAATTATAATATATGTAGGAATCTCTTCTTGTTTTTAATATTAATCTTTAATCGTAATTTATAAAAACCATCTTTACTGACGTCCTTTCGTAAAAACTCTCATCTGACCACAAACTAAATAAACTAAAGTGTTACAAAACACAAAATAAAACCTTCTTCTACTATTCTACATATATTTCTTATTTTTAACAGCGAAAATATATTATTTAACCAATAATAACCCTAAATATACTTTCATATTATCTTTGGATATGCAAGCATATTACCTTTATTTTTTCTAGTCATGAATTTTTTACAATATCGCAAGCGGAAATTTTCGAGATAGTCTCATCATCAAATTCTAAATATCGCTCCGTAAGTCATCATGTGGAGTTCATCCCTTACACTTGCATCCTCCGTGGTCATTTACGGTTCTCTTCAGAAAGACTCCCAACTAACGACAAAATTGACAACTGGTTCAAGTAGTTATCAAGGCCAGAAAATAGTTGACATCGCGACCTTCTAGACCAGAGTGTGGTCAAGTAGATTTATGCAGAAAAAGAAAACGATTTGACGTATCAAACTCTAACGTTCTACGATGTTCCAAGATTTAATTTAACTTAAAAATACAAGTATCGATTATGCCACCTTCTTCATTACCCAGCCAGACTGCATTTAAAAACAGCAGTACTAAGGTAAGTGGAGTGCTCTACCTACCACATTATTGGGCGAAGAGCTAACTTATCTTCACATCATATAATATGTTTTTTTTTAAATATACATTCCACTCTTTTATATATTATTTTAACCATCAAAACTCTTTTAGTAAAAGTTATTAAATATTATATTAAAGTTTATGTATCATTACGAACACGACAAATATAAGGAAAATAATACGTCAATTGTAAATACCCCTTTATTAAATTTTAAATAATAATTCAACAAACATTACTTTTTTAAATTTCACAAAAGAAAACAATGTTGAAAAAATCCATTAAATGCTTATTGGGGAACAGTGCACAGTATTTCATATTCATTATGTTCTTCGCTTCTATAGTAGTATGTTACACGACAAAGTTTTGAATTCGCTGACACCTGAAATAAATACATACATCATCATTATACATGACGGCGTAAATTGTAATTAGTCGATCTTTGTTTGGTTTTGTCAGGAATGACGTCACAATGTCCACTTGAACACTCGATGATCAACACTTTTGAATAAAAACTTCAAAATAACGAGTTTTAACAGTTTATTGCTTTTACATCAAGAGTATCCGTTCGCCTCGACAATTCAGACACAAATGAATTAACAGCGGCCAACGCCTGTATTTATAGCGAGTCTCCACTTCCAACTACCCGCACGGTAAATAGGTTGGTTTCCCTTGTTATCACTCCGTTATACATATTTATTAATTTTCACTTATTTTTTTACATTCGATTAAAAAATACAAAATAATAAAACTTATTTAAAATAAAAAATAAAATATATTTTATCAACATCATCATCATTATTAATGTTCAAATTATTTATTATCTATCAATTATTAGTTTGCAATTATAATAATAATAACAATTGCTTCTCCAAAGCCAGATTTCCAGCACTGGTTAGCTTTCAACTATGGCTTTTTTAAATTTTATTTTATGTTTGTTGTTTGAATAATGTTCTTATTTTGAACTTCTACTTATATTATGTATTATGTGACTCATAAGAGTCATAAGTGGTCCTTATCTGTATAAGTGATTAATTATATTTATATTTTTATGTACATTAACAATAAGTCAAATTGAAACTTACAAATCCGGGAATCAACGATCCTGATTTATGATGTACTCTACCGACGTAAAGATTCTTATCACCTATTGCGCCAGCCACCAAGGCGTTTATTGGTATTTCTTCATCCTTACTACACGGTATCCATTCGACCCTATCAGAAGGAACGCACAAAACCTGTGGAATACATTTTACGTGGTCTATGCGACAAGGAAGCGGGCTAACTATATTTAGTTATTATCAACTTTGCTGAGTAGTACCTAAGATTATATCATTTTAGATGCTCTTCATTACAGGAACATGAAACAGATCATTCTACAAAAATGAAAAGGGCTTCAGTCGTTGCACAAACTACGAATGACGGTAAACATTTACCAAGTAAAGGCCAGTTAAAACGTTAAATAGTAGTCTGAAGAGTTCGATCGATTTCTTCAAGAAAAAAGTCTCATAAAAAGTAAATACCAACATCATCGTCATCATCATCAGCCTATAGACGTCCTGCTGGACGTAGGACTCCCCCAAACCCCGCAACATCGTGAAGATCGAGAGTGTTTCGGCTAGGGTAGCGTGCCTTATACTCAGAATAACAAAGCGTTATTCGTTGAAGGTCATACAGGTATACGCTCCGACCTCGGCACACTCCGACGATGAGGTGGCTATGTATGAGGATATATCCAGAGCCATGCATAGCTGCAAATCTCACTTCACCGTTGTCATGGGGGACTTCAACGCCAAGCTGAGCAAACGTTCTGAGGGAGAGCTGCGAGTGGGGCAATTTGGAGTCGGGCGTCGGAATCACAGGCGAAATCTACTGGCGGGCTTTCTGGAGAAGGAGGCATTATACATGATGAACTCCTTCTTTAGAAAGCGAGAACACAGGAAGTGGACCTGTATGAGCCCCGACGATGCTACCAAAAACGAGATAGACTTCATCATGTCGACGAAAAGTGACATGATCACCGAATGGTAAGAGGCACGCTGAATCTTAAGATCAAGCTGGAGAGATCTCGGCTGATGAAGTCTACGCTCCGACCAGCATAAGCCCACATCCTAAACCCCGATAGCTTTCAGTTCGAACTCCAGAATTGCTTAAGTAGCCTGGCCGGCACAGTGGACGAGTACAATGTCGGGTTTGTGCAAGCTGTCCAAGCGGTAGGGTCCAAGTTCTTCAAGGTCCACCGTACAAATAGAACTAGGAAACTATCGAACTTCACCCTGAGGCTTATGGAACAGCGCCGTGAAATGACCCTGCAATTCTCAGATGATGCCAAACAACGGCGCCTCAATAGACAAATCTCAAAATCCTTAAAACGAGACCTGCGCCGATTCAATACTAAGTGTATTGAAGAAGCCATAGAGCGAAACAAGGGCACTAAAGTATTCGCGAGAGATTTGTCTATTGGGCAGAGTCGGCTGACAAAACTGAGCACCATCGACGGCGGAGTTGTTTCATCGGCTCCTAAGCTTATGGGAGGTTCTACGGACAGCTGTACATGTCCACTCGACAACCCGTGACAGGCATGGCGAAAGATCCAAGAGCCAAACTTACCCGACACTATACCGAAAACATCCCGGACGTCAGCTTGTACGAGATTAGGATGGCCCTCAAACAGCTTAAAGACAACAAGGCGCCGGGTGAAGACGGTTTCACGGCTGAGCTTCTGAAGGCGAGAGGAAAACTTATCCTTAAGGTTCTTCAGAGGCTGTTCGATGCCGTCATACTCGAAGGGAAAACGCCACAGGCATGGACCAGAGGCCTAGTCGCACTGTTCTTTGAGAAGGGTGACAATACTCTTCTGAAGAATTACCGACCCATTACGCTCCTGAGTCATGTCTACAAGTTGTTTTCGAGGGTCATCACGAACTTCCAGCCTCCCGAACAAGCTAGTTTCCGAAAGGGCTATAGTTCCGTAGACCACATACATACGCTGCGACAAGTTATACAGAAAAGCGAGGAGTATAACTTGCCTCTTTGCTTGACGTTTGTGGACTACGAGAAAGCCTTTGATTCGGTCGAAACCTGAGCTGTATTACAGTCCCTTCAGCGGTGCCAAATTGACTACCGGTATATCGAAGTGTTGAAGTTTCTGTACCTACGATAACGCCACCATGTCAGTTCAACTCCAAGGCCAGGCCTCGAAACCAATCCCTCTACAGCGCGGTGTGAGACAGGGTGATGTCATATCACCAAAACTGTTCTCCGCTGCGTTGAGGAACATGGACAAGACGAAACTCATGTCAAATGTCCATATCACACCTTCTCCAATAACCATCGGAGACTCTAAGCTCGAAGTTGTCGACCGACGAATGTGTATACCTGGGACAAACTGTCCGACTAGGTAGGTCCAACTTCGATGCGGAGATCAACCGACGAATCCAACTCGGCTGGGCAGCGTTCGGGAAGCTTCGTAAAGTTTTCTCATCCACAATACCGCAGTGTCTCAAGACGAAAGTCTTTGAACAGTGTGTGTTGCCAGCGATGACTTACGGATCCGAGACTTGGCCGCATACAATACCTACATATAAAAATATATGCCTACCTGGAATTTTTGTACTTCAAGTTCTTCTCCTCCATCTGAAACGTAAGCTTTTTTTGTTTCTACACTATATTTTCCCGGTAAAACATACGATCCCTCTTTTATCCTGATAACCCAAAGTTGGAACTTTTTGTCAGCTTCATAACCGCCCACGAGAGCTTTGTCGCACAGGGTAGAAGCGTGAATAATATCCGAAGGGACCCATTCAATCGACACTAAAATTCACACAAATTATCATTATCATCAACAGCCTGTAGACTTCCACTGCTGCCTCCTCCAAACCACATCGCGACAATAACCGGTCTTGTGCTATCTATATCCAGTGACTTCGCTGGGCAAGGTCTTCCTTGTCTATCTTGTGAATGGTCTACTCACGTTGTATCTGCTGGTTTGTGACCCAACTTCAAATTTTTTTTATCCCATCGGTTTTCCATTTTACGCACAACGTTGCTTACCCCGTTGCCACTTCAATGATGAAATTGTTCTTCTTCACGAAAATAATGTAAACTAAGTAAAAAAACTAAGCCAACTACTGAAAAATCAATCTGCTACATTGTGAGAGGAATTATAAGAATATTTCTTACTCTTTGGTGTTTTGGTAAAAACAAACTATTATTACTTTATGAAAGGAAATACTTTCTAATAATAGAAATTATTACCTCGCCCTCTTAAATTTATATCGAAAAGATAAATTTAGTGAGTGTCGTGCTCGCTCTGTAGGGTTCTGTAGTAATTTTTCACCATATATTGCGCAGCTAGAACTAACAATATTGAGTAAGTAATTTTAAACTCTTTACTAATACACAACTGATAGTCAAAACGTACATAATACCATACGATTAGACGTTACTAGCTTAGTCTAGAAAATTACAAAATATATAACTTATATTGATATAAAAATTATGAGGAATGCTATATTTCTTATCGTCTTATAATAGGAAATTATATAATTTTACAGTTCTATTGTTATGAATAATATAATAATAGAATAAATCAATTATATCATCTTTAAAAAAAATATTTTATTATTAATAGATATTAACTGTGATTGAAATAAAGAAATAAATTAAATAAAAACAATAACCGTGTCATTTCTTTTATTGCTTCGTATGCAGACGAGCTAACGGGCCATCTGATCGTAATCGAATACGTCGCTCATGGAACTCTGCATTACCAGAAGATACTGCGGGGTCGCTACCTACTACAATTTATTATATTACTATATTGTTATTACTACTATATTGTACTTTGCACTCAATAAACTTTTGTGGGTCATGTCTGCCTTCTCATGCTAAATACCAACTCTATCTAACTTGGCTCTTTGAAATACAGCAGTGTAGCATTTTTCATTGTGTTACAATACAGATATTTTTAATTCATAAATATTGGTCCATCCAAAGTATTGACCGGTGAAGTCGTATATAACTATTTTAATCTCTTATTTTTAACAGTATTGAGTCATGTACGATTCGGTACAAAGAAAAACGATTAAATTTTATGAATCGCACAAAATACTCAGTAGACAAAAGCTATCATTACGTAACTATGTAGGTAGATACCTAGTTATGTTCGAATAAAATCTTGCACTTTGAATATGACCAACTTCCCAGTTTTTTCTTGAGCTTAAATTATTAGACCGTGAACTACCAACAGGTTTGCTTGATTATTAATCAGGTATATTATTAATCAGATTTATTCTAGTGATTATTTTTGTAAATGTTTTTTAAAAATATAATGTAAAAATATGTAAATAAATGAATATAGGAAATTAATAATATAAAATAGGGAAAAAAAACATTCTATCGTATATTCTGCTTTATATTATAAATACCAAGATTGGTATTGGTGGGTAGTTTGATAATATTCAACAATCTTCACATCATAAATATATTTTTTTAAATATACTGGACCTTACAAAGGCCAGCGGTGCGTTCGGCCTCAAGTTATTTGAAGCCGAAATATATAGATGCGTAAAATATATGCGATGAGGTGCAGCCTCAAACTTGAGGTCGCAATGTGTGGATGCGAGATGATATAATAAGTGGACTGTATTTAGGCGTGGTGCGAAGAAATAGTGCGAAGAAAAATATAGCCCGAACAATGTCTTTGTGCGTTGCAAATGGCGAAGCTATACGTGCCGTCAGATTCCTGATGCGTGGCGTCTTGGCAAGTAAATTGAGGTGACTTACCTTATATCGCAGCTCCTCAGAGGCACGCACTTCACTGAATTACGACACTGTCCAAGTTATATTGTTCGTAAAGGTTGTTGAGTTCACATAAACAGCCGGCCGCGGCCAGGGATCTTGAGAAAAATGCGATACGCGCGCGCGCTTCAATAGTGAAAAGTGAACTTAGCGGTGGTTGCGATGTATGTATTATATTCATATAAAGGCAGACGAGGCCATCTTCTACCGATGCGAGCGATATATTGAATGCGGGATGCGGTCGCGATAAAATGCGCGTGAGTCGTCTCAGGCTATCCGAGTGCAACTGTCGACGGCAGCGATGTGCGATGCCAGCGCGACTGCGTGTGCAACGCGAGAGACTGCGATGACAGTTCGTCGCCTCCCTCTATCTTACCAAGACTAAGCAAGCGAGAACAAGACGGCAAGCTACGCTAAAAACCGCGTAACCATACTCCCCGCCAAAGCCCAGTCCTGGGCTTTACAAGCACAAAGTCATGTGTTATAAGCAAGAATGCAGTATGTGTCAATAAATGATACATACATAAAAATATGCGTGTGATGTTGTGTGAGTAAGTGTAAACATTATATAGTATACAAAGAACCACGGCGCGATTATTTTAAATGCGTATGATAATATAAATGCGAGCGCAGCTAACTTATGACTAAATAGCTATAAAGTAAAAACTAACCTAAATGCGAAAAATTAATTAAACTATTACATATTATGATTGATGCGATGCGAGGAGACCTCAAGCGTTAAGGTCGCAATATAAATATGCGAAAAAAATTGTTAAATTAAAGTTAAGTATGTAAAGAAAGCGAAGGTGATATAAGTTACAATTAACAAAGCGCGTTTTTGTAATGCTAACGCGGACTAAGTTAAGATCCGAGAACAAAAGAGAATATATTAATTTAAAAGTAAAATTTAAAATATAAATAGTTATGCGAGATAATTTCTTCCAGGAAGATACCTGGAACGATAATATAAGTAGCGGTGACCCATCCACATTGGATGGAGTGGCAACAGCGATTACATTGGTCGCCTCAGGTATAGGACCTTCGACGAGCGATGAGCTGAATGGTTCCATAGGCCATGCAGCAATTGGAGGACGAATCCATTCTGGACCGTACCACCAAAGCGGGTGCGTTATGATTTGAGAAGGCAGTAATCCTCTCGACAAACAGTCAGCGGGGTTTTCCTTTCCGTTTATGTGAAAGAAACGGTCCGGAGACAAGTTTTCTTGTATTTTAGTTACGCGATTAGCAACAAAAATTTGCCATCGATGTGGTGAAGAATTGATCCATGACAAAGCGATCATGGAATCACTGAAGGCAAATGTCTCAGTTACGTGATAGCGGTTGTTGAAAACCGCGCATACTTGTTTAACTAAAATTGATAATATTAAAGCGGCACAAAGTTCTAACCTAGCAAGTGATACCGTTTTTAGTGGAGCTACCTTTGACTTAGCTCCAACTAATTCAACCGATATGTCATCGTTAGGATGCGTAACGTGTAGGTATATGACGCAGCCGTAAGCCTTGAGACTAGCGTCAGCAAAGGCCAACAGTCTCACTACACAACCTGCCCCAACGCCCAAATGGCGAGGAACGCGCAAGTTCGAGAGCAGAGGCAACTCGGTTTTAAATTTAACGAAGCGATTGATGATAACCTCTGGTGGTTCATCATCCCAACCTACCTTGGTAAGCCAAAGATCCTGTATTAGGAGCTTGGCGTAGAGAATAACTGGTGCGACGAAGCCCAAAACGTCAAAAAGGCGAGCGATAGTAGATAATATAGATCGTTTAGTATTAACAGAGGGTGGAGGAGACGTGGTAAAAGTGAACATCCGTCTGAGGTAACCACTTCAGGCCTAACACCTTCAGCGTATCGCTATGGTCGGTGAATTCAATCGGCACCCGGCATGCCTCAGGCAAATGATTGAGTAACTCAAGTGAGTTACTGGCCCACTTGACCAAGTCAAAACCTCCTTCAGCGAATAAAGCGCGTAATTCATCCGATAAGCGGAT
Source organism: Trilocha varians (assembly GCA_030269945.2). NCBI lineage: Eukaryota > Metazoa > Arthropoda > Insecta > Lepidoptera > Bombycidae > Trilocha > Trilocha varians. The sequence goes on from AP028259.1 coordinate 7,342,647, forward strand.
GCCATCCACTATGGAACTGACAGAGGTGGTCAAGTCATCCATGTAAAATTCCCTACTGGCCACTTCTGCAGCAAGAGGGAAGCGTGCGCGATTATCTTCGGCCAGCTGGTGAACCGTACGCATGGCCAAGAATGGACTACAGCGAAGTCCGAAAGCTAAAGAATTAAATTGAAAAATGCGATGATCCTCAGTATTATTAAAGCGATAAATTATTTTCTGAAATTTGCGATCCTCCTCTCTTACTAAAATTCTTAGATACATCTGTTTTATATCTGCGGTAATAGCGATTTTAAAATATCTAAAATTCAACAATAATGAAAATAAATCTGTTTGTAAATTTGGTCCCGGATGAAGAATATCATTTAAAGAAATACCATTCGATGTTTTTGAACTAGCGTCAAGAACAACGCGCGTTTTAGTTGATAATTTTTCAGGACGTTGTACAGGATGATGCGGAACGAAATAACCCTCATTTAAAACCGACGGAGTGCGGGGTATTTCGGATAAATAGCCTTGTTTAATGTAATCCCTGATGACGTCATCATAAGCTTGTCGTAATTCCGGAATAGCGTTAAATTTACGCTCTAACGTCGAAAAGCGACGCTGAGCTGTAGCATAAGAATCACCCAAGATCGTAGAGTCACCCTTGAATGGCAATGACACTATATACCAACCATGTGAATTTTTAGTTATAGTGGATTTATAAAATTCCTCACAGTGGTTATCATCTGAGGTTAAAGTACCTGCAGAAGGTATCTCTTCCAGTTCCCAAAATTTTGCCATTGTTTTATTTAAGTTTTCTATGAGAGGTCCAAATGACCAGGTTGAATCACATAAATTTTCATAAGAGGTCTCCCCCATAATGATATATCCAAGCGTTGTATTAAATGCGTGTGGATGAGAGCGAGTCATTACAGAAGTAGGCATGGGTAAGGGAGTACCCATATTGTTACCCTGCAAAATATTAGCCATCATGGAAGTGCCTAAAATGATTTCAATGTTTCCAGGCACATACCAGCTATCATCCGCTAGAGACAAATGATTAAAATTATTTAAATGTGAAATCTCAACTCGTTGAGTTGGCAAGTATGATATATGATCAATGACTAATAAATTTAGAGTATATTGAAAATTAGAAAATTGAGAATGTATCTTGAGTGTGACCTGACCTTTAATAGGTACAGAAATATTTCCCACTAAATTTAATGATGATTTAAGTGGTTTAATAACTAATTTTAATTTTTGACAACATTCATAGGTTATGATATTATTTTGTGAGCCGCTATCAATTAAACACCTAACTAAGAAACGTTTATTATTTTCATAGACAATGACCTTTGCAGTAGGTAATATAGATGTACATTTAGGTTGAGTATTTAAACTAGAATGCATACAAACATTTTCAATAGATGAAGAATGTTCAGGTTTATTCTCAGAATTTTTATTCTGATCAAAATACAACAATGTATGATGTTTCTTGTGACAATGTTTACATTTGTTTAAAGAAGCACATTTTAAAGTGTTGTGTTTAGAGCTAAAACAATTTATGCATAAATTTTTAGATTTTATAAAATTAAAGCGATCATTAGTTGATAAGTTTTTAAAGTCTGGACACTCATAAAGATGTATGTGAATTGTTTTGTTACAATAATTGCAAGATAATTTATTGACTTTATTAAGATTTTCAGTGACTAAAAATGTGCGGCTAGATTTATTAAATTTATGAGATGTATCTTGACGGAATATACCAGATCTTTCAAATACCTTCACACGATGTTTCAAATGACTTATTAAACTATCACTAATTGGAAGCGAGTCATGTTTTAGTGATGTTTCAAAACTTTCAATTATTTTTGTGTCTAATTTTTTAAGTATTATATGTGTAAAAATGAAATCATCTAAATTTTTAATATTGAGCAATTTAAGCGCTGACCATGAAGATACAATTTGTTCAATCTGTCTGTCTGTACCAACCCATTACTGCCCACTGTTGGGCTCAGGTCTCCTCCGAAGAGGGATAAGGCATAGTCCACCACGCTTGCCTAGTGCGGATTGGGGACTTCACATATCTTCAAAGGATTTTTAGAATCCTTTTCCGACATGCAGGTTTCCTCACGATGTTTTCCTTCACCGTTTTTAGCCAGTGGTGTTGTGAAAAATTGCACATAAATCTTTTTCATATTAAGATTTAGAGGTACAAGCCGGATTTGAACCCGCGACCTCCCGTTCGGAAGGACGCGCTTCGACCACTCGGCCACCACGACTTCGACCACCAACCGACCAATTTGTTCAATAAAGGTATTTAACTGCAAAGCGGTGTCAGAAACCGGTTTTATGTCTAAGATTTTGTTCAGATACAAACTTCCTAACATTCGCTTGTCTTGGTATTTATCTATTAATGATTTCCAGATGATGGAATAATTTTCCTCTGTTGGTATCAATCCTGCAAAAATGCTTCGAGCACTACCAGTCAATTTTGACATCAGGTATTGTACGCGTTGACCATCTGTCAAAGATTCATTTTGGTGAACGTTAGTTTTAAAACTTTCATAAAATTGTGGCCACTCTGTTAGCGAACCATTAAAACTCACCAATTCTAATGGAGGTAAATTACAGTAGTTTCGTGGAGAAGATTTTAAAGCAGTAGACTCAACAGGTCGTAACAATAATGTACGAGTATGACTTATTTTTGCGTACAGAGTTTCAAAGGCATCCCATTCACTGAAGTTCAGTTGACAATCTGGATTTTCGTCTAAAAGTATTTCATTATGTTTATCACATAATTCATTAAATTGAGAATATAAATTTTCAATGTTAGATGATGATGACAAAAAATCTTCCTTTGTTCTCGTATCAAATGTACCTACTTTCTTAGATTTCTGATATATAGCATCAATATGAGCGAAGATACTTTGTTTCTTAGCGATAATAATTTTAATTTTTCGATCGGACGCCATGTTGAAAAGTTTTAACAATGAAGAACAAAGAAAATGTAATAATGATGCAAATATCGTTATTTCGTAAAAATATTACGTTATATCTATGCTAATGTATGTTTATTATAAGCTGCGCTTGTAAAAATACCACCATACGCACTGATTATAAAGAAATACGCGGATTTGTAAAATCAGCAATGTTTTTGCGGTGTGTGATAAATAAATGTAAAAATGTGTAAATAAGCGGTAATAAGTTAATTAGTACTTAAAATAAATGCGATGCGTTGTCCCGTTCAATACGGATCAAAAATATGCGTTATCCGGCGATACGGATCAAACTATCCGGTTCGATAAGGACCATACATATGGACCTTACAAAGGCCAGCGGTGCGTTCGGCCTCAAGCAATTTGAGGTCGAAATATATAGATGCGGAAAAAATATGTAGTGCGTTCGACCCTTAGTTGGTCGAAAATTATGTGCGAGTATAAGATAATAAGTGGACTGTATTTAGGCGTTGTGCGAAGAAATAATGCGAAGAAAAATATAGCCAGAACAATGTCTTTGTGCGTTGCGAATGGCGAAGCTATACGTGCCGTCAGATTCCGGGTGCGTGGCGTCTTGGCAAGTAAATTGAGGTGACTTACCTTATATCGCAGCTCAACAGAGGCACACACACACTGATTACGACACTGTCCAAGTTATATTGTTCGTAAATGTTTTGTTGAGTTCACATTAACAGCCGGCCGCGGCCAGGGATCTTGAGAAAAATGCGATACGCGCGCGCGCTTCAATAGTGAAAAGTGAACTTAGCGGTGGTTGCGATGTATGTATTATATTCATATAAAGGCAGACGAGGCCATCTTCTACCGATGCGAGCGATATATTGAATGCGGGATGCGGTCGCGATAAAATGCGCGTGAGTCGTCTCAGGCTATCCGAGTGCAACTGTCGACGGCAGCGATGTGCGATGCCAGCGCGACTGCGTGTGCGACGCGAGAGACTGCGATGACAGTTCGTCGCCTCCCTCTATCTTACCAAGACTAAGCAAGCGAGAACAAGACGGCAAGCTACGCTAAAAACCGCGTAACCATATACATTCCAGTCTTTTATACATAATTTTAACCATCAAAACTCTTTTAGTAAAAGTTATTAAATATTATATTTAAGTTTATGTATCATTATTAACACGACAAATATAAGGAAAATAAAACGTCAATTGAAAATACCCCTTTATTAAATTTTGAATAACTTTTCAAGGAACATTATTTTTTGAAATTCACAAAACAAGACAATGTTGAAAAAAAATAATTAAATGCTTATTGGGGAATAGTGCACAGTATTTCGTAGTCATTATGTTCTTCGCTTCTATTGTTGTATGTTACAAGACAAAGTTTTGAATTCGCTGAGACCTGAAATAAATATATACATCATCATTATACATATTCATTTATTTTCACTTATTTTTTACATTAGATTAAAAATACAAAATAATAAAACTTATTTAAAAATAAAAAATAAATTTATTTTATAAACATCATCATTATTATTAATTTTCAAATTATTTATTATCTATCAATGATTAGTTTGCAATTATAATAATAATAACGATTGCTTCTCCAAAGCCAGATTTCCAGCACTGGTTAGCCTTCAACTATGGTTTTTTTAAATTTTATTTTATGTTTGTCGTTTGAATAATGTTCTTATTTTGAACTTTTACTTATATTATGTATTATGAGTGACTCATAAGAGTCATAAGTGGTCCTTATCTGTACCTATAAGTGATTAATTATATTTATATTTTTATGTACACAGGTGTAGAACTTTGCTTCCGCCGTTTTTCCTGAAATTCGAGGCTTTATTGTAAAAAACTGGTTATACATTTATGATTCAAAGTATTGTCCATCGCTGGCCACTACTTTCTCCCATCTTTCGGGCAGCATACGAATCCCGCGTTGAAAAAACTGGTCATCTTTTGAAGCGATCCACGAATCAATCCAATTTTTTACTTCTTCATAAGACCGGAAGTGCTGGTCAGCCAGGCCGTGTGCCATTGATCGAAACAAGTGATAGTCCGAGGGAGCAACGTCTGGAGAATACGGCGGGTGGGGTAAGACTTCCCATTTCAACGTTTCCAAGAATGTCTTGACCACTTTCGCAACATGGGGTCGAGCATTGTCGTGCTGTAAAATCACTTTATCATGTCTCTCGTTGTATTGCGGCCGTTTGTCTTTCAATGCTCGGCTCAAACGCATTAATTGCGTTCGATAACGATCGCCTGTGATTGTTTCAGTCGGTTTTAACAACTCATAATACACTACGCCGAGCTGGTCCCACCAAATACAGAGCATTACCTTGGAACCGTGAATATTCGGTTTGGCCGTCGACGTGGAAGCATGGCCGGGATATCCCCATGATTTTTTGCGCTTATTATCGTAATAAACCCATTTTTCGTCCCCAGTCACAATGCGATGCAGAAATCCTTTCCGTCTTTGCCTTGCAAGCAGCTGTTCACAAGCAAAGAAACGTCGTTCAACATCTCTCGGCTTCAACTCGTACGGCACCCAATTTCCTTGTTTCTGAATCATTCCCATGACTTTCAGGCGTTTTGAAATGGTTTGTTGCATCACTCCCAATGATCCTGCCAATTCTTGTTGCGTTTGACACGAGTCTTGATCAAGTAATGCCTCCAATTCTGCATCTTCAAAAACTTTATCTCTTCCACCGCCATGCCGGTCTTCGACATCAAAATCACCGTTCTTGAAGCGTTGAAACCATTCTCGGCACGTTCTTTCACTAATAGCGGCCTCACCATAGGTATTTGAGAGCATTCGATGAGCCTCAGCCGCAGATTTCTTCATATTAAAGCAGAAAATTAAAACCTCCCGCAAATGACGAGAATTTGGCTCGTAAGCTGACATGTTTAATCGAGAATAATTTTATGATGCAGACACAAATCGACTAATATTTCGATGGCGTTATGTTTACAAATGCCTAAGCTTATTGTATGACATCTACGATCTATTTATTTCGACTACCACTTACCGCTACAGCCATCTTTTGCAAAACGGCGGAAGCAAAGTTGTACACCTTACATTAACAATAAGTCAAATTAAAACTTACCACTCCGGGAATCAACGATCCTGATTCATGATGTACTCTACCGACGTAAAGATTCTTACCACTTATTGCGCCAGCCACCAAGGCGTATATTGGTATTTCCTCATTGTTATTACACGGTATCCATTCGACCCTTTCAGAAGGAACGCACAAAACCTGTGGAATACATTTTACGTGGTCTATGCGACAAGGAAGCGGGCTACTATATATTTTATTTATTATCAACTTTGCTGAGTAGTACCTAAGATTATATAATTTTAGATGCTCTTCATTATAGGAACATAAAATATATCATTTTACAAAAATGGAAAAGGCTTCAGTCGTTGCAAAAACTACGAATGACGGTAAACATTTACCAAGTAAAGGCCAGTCGAAACGTTAAATAATAGCCTGAAGAGTTTGATCGATTTCTTCAATGAAAAAGTCTCATAAAAAGTAAATACATACATCATCATCATCAGCCTATACACGTCCACTGCTGGACCTAGGCCTGCCCCAAACCCCGCCACATCGACCGGTCCCGCGCGCATCCAGCCACCTCCCGCTATCCTGACCAAGTCATCGGTCTACCTTGTGGGAGGTCTGTCTACGCTGCGCCTACCAGTTCGTGGTCGCCACTCTAGAACTTTTCAGCCCCATCGGCCATCAGTTCCGCGCACAATGTGTCCTGCCCATTGCCACTTCAAAGACGCAATTCGCAAGACGGGCTATGTTGGTAAGTTTGATCCTTCTGCGGATCTCCTCATTTCTGATTTGAATACGCAGAGAAACACCCAACATTGCCCTCTCCATTGCTCTCTGAGCGACTCTGAGTCTTGTGTGTGGTGCCGACCTAGAATAGCACCACCCCACCTTGTGCCGTGGGTGTCGTAGAAGGCGACTAATTCAACCAAGGGACACTCCGGAGAGTGGGCAGCAGTGCTCTCTGAGTATAATAATACCATACTGCGATCGCCAACCCGCATGCCAAGCGTGGCGATTATGGCAAATAATTCCCTCCCATGATAACGTCAAAAAGGATTTTGGTTGGTTGGACAGTCCCCGGCGGCCCCACTGTGTTTGGTTACAGTGGGGCAGGGGGTGCTAAGAATCCTCGGGTGCGATCTGGTTACCACAAACAACGAAAACTGCACCTGGCAACACTAAACACGCGTACACTGCGAACAGATGAGAGAATTGTTGAACTAGAGGAAGAGTTGAGCCGGTTGCATTGGGACATAATAGGGTTTTCTGAAGTTCGAAGAGAGGGGGAGGACTCGATAATCCTGCGGTCCGGCAACCTGCTCTACTTCCGGGAGGGCGAACAACTGTCCCAAGGTGGTGTCGGGTGTCTTATCGTCCACAAGTCCCTCGTGAACAACATCGTGAAGATCGAGAGTGTTTCGGCTAGGGTAGCGTGCCTTATACTCAGAATAACAAAGCGTTATTCGTTGAAGGTCATACAGGTATACGCTCCGACCTCGGCACACTCCGACGATGAGGTGGAGGCTATGTATGAGGATATATCCAGAGCCATGCATAGCTGTAAATCTCACTTTCCGTTGTCATGGGGGACTTCAACGCCAAGCTGGGTAAACGTTCTGAGGGAGAGCTGCGAGTGAGGCAATTTGGAGTCGGATGTCGGAATCACCGGGCTTTCTGGAGAAGGAGGCATTATACATGATGAACTCCTTCTTTAGAAAGCGAGAACACTGGAAGTGGATCTGGATGAGCCCCGACGGTGCTATCAAAAACGAGATAGACTTCATCATGTCGACGAAAAGTGACATGATCACCGAATGGTAAGAGGCACGCTGAATATTAAGATCAAGCTAGAGAGATCTTGGCCGATGAAGTCTACGCTCCGAACAGCACAAGCCCACATCCAAAACCCTGAGAGCTTTCAGTTCGAACTCCAGAACTGCTTTAATAGCCAGGCCGGCACAGTGGAAACAGACAATGACGGGTTTGTGCAAGCTGTCCAAGCGGTAGGGTCCAAGTTCTTTAAGGCCCACCGTATAAATAGAACAAGGAAACTATCGAACTTCACCCTGAGGCTTATGGAACAGCGCCGTGAAATGACTCTGCAATCCTCAGATGATGCCACTAAACAACGGCGCCTCAATAGACAAATCTCAAAATCCTTAAAACGTGACAACTTGCGCCGATTCAATACTAAGTGTATTGAAGAAGCCATTGAGCAAAACACAGCCATACAGAAAACCGAGGAGTATAACTTGCCTCTTTGCTTGGCGTTTGTGGACTACGAGAAAGCCTTTGATTCGGGCTGATTGAGCCTGGGCTGTATTGCAGTCCCTTTAACGGTGCCAAATCGACTACCGTTATATCGAAGTGTTGAAGTTTCTGTATGATAACGCCACCATGTCAGTTCAACTTCAAGGCCAGGGCTCGAAACCAATCTCTCTACAGCGCGGTGTGAGACTGGGTGATGTCATATCACCAAAACTGTTCTCCGCTGCGTTGGAGGACATCTTCAAGGTCCTGGATTGGAAAGGGCTAGGCATCAATATTAATGGCGAGTACATAACCTATCTTCGATTCGTCGACAATGTAGTGATCATGGCTGAAACCGTGGAGGATCTATGTACAATGCTCAGTGATCTCAACAGAGTCTCCTTGGAAATAGGTCTGAAAATGAACATGGACAAGACGAAACTCATGTCAAATGTCCATGTCGCACCTTCTCCAATAACCATCGGAGACTCTGTGCTCGAAGTTGTAGACGAATACGTATACCTGGGACAAACTGTCCGACTAGGTAGGTCCAACTTCGATGCGGAGATCAAGCGACGAATCTAACTCGGCTGGGCAGCGTTCGGGAAGCTTCGTAAAGTTTTCTTATCCACAATACCGCAGTGTCTCAAGACGAAAGTCTTTGTTGTGTGACAGTGTGTGTTGCCAGCGATAACTTATGGATCCGATACTTGGCCGCATACAATACGGAATACCTACATATAAAAATATATGCCTACCTGGAATTTTTTTACTTCAAGTTCTTCTCCTCCAACTGAAACGTAAGCTTTTTTTGTTTCTACACTATATTTTCCCGGTAAAACATACGATCCCTCTTTTATCCTGATAACCCAAAGTTGGAACTTTTTGTCAGCTTCATAACCGCCCACGAGGGCTTTGTCGCTCAGGGTAGAAGCGAGATTAGGATCCGAATGGACCCATTCAATCGACACTAAAGTTCACACAAATTATCATTATTATCAACAGCCTGTAGACTTCCACTTCTGGACATAGGCCTCCCCCAAACCACCTCGCGATAATAACCGGTATTGTGCTATTTATATCCAGTGACTTCGCTGGGCAAGGTCTCCCTTGTCTACCTTGTGGATGGTCTACTCACGCTGTATCTGCTGCTTTGTGACACAACTTCAAAATTTTTTTTTAGGTTTTCCATTCTACGCACCATGTGGCAATTTTGGTCATTGAAGTGGCCACTTCAATGACGAAATTGTTCTTCTTCACGAAAATAATGTAAACTAAGTAAAAAAACTAACCCAACTAGTGAAGAATTAATCTACTCGATAGTGAGAGGAATTATAAGAATATTACTTACTCTTTGGTGTTTTGGTAAAAACAAACTAATATTACTTTATGAAAGGAAATACTTTCTAATAATGAAAATTATTACCTCGTCCTCTTAAATTTATATCGAAAAGATAAATTAAGTGAGTGTCGTGCTCGCTCTGTAGGGTTCTGTAGTCATTTTTCACCATATATTGCGCAGCGAAAACTAACAATATTGAGGAAGTAATTGTAAACTCTTTACTAATACACAACTGATAGTCAAAACGTACATAATACCATAAGATTAGAAGTTACTAGCTTAGTCTAGAAAATTACAAAATATATTACTTATATTGATATAAAAATTATGAGGAATGCTATATTTCTTATCGTCTTTTAATAGAAAATGATATAATTTTACAGTTCTATTGTTATGAATAATAGAATAAATCAATTATATCATCTTTAAAAAAAATAAAATATTAATAGATATTAACTGTGATTGAAATAAAGAAATAAATTAAATAAAAACAATAACCGTGTCATTTCTTTTATTGCTTCGTATGCAGACGAGCTAACGGGCCATCTGATCGTATTCGGATACCGTCGCTCATGGAACTCTACATTACCAGAATATACTGCGGGGCCGCTACCTACTACAATATATTATTACTATAATACTATATTATACTTTGCACTCAATAAACTTTTGTGGGTCATCTATGCCATATCATGCTAAATACCAACTCTCTCTAACTTGGCTCTTGGAAATACAGCAGTGTAGCATTTTTTATTGTGTTACAATACAGATATTGTTAATTCATAAATATCGGTCCATCCAAAGTATTGACCGGTGAAGTCGTATAAAACTATTTTAATCTCTTATTTTTAACAGTAAAGTATTGAGTCATGTACGATTCGATACAAGGGAAAATGATTCCTGTACCAACCCATTACTGCCCAATGTTGGGCTCAGGTCTCCTCAGAAGAGGGAGGAAAAATGATTAAATTTTATGAATCTTACAAAATACTCATTAGACAAAAGTTTTCATTACGTAACTAAGTAGGTAGATACCTAGTTATGTTCGAATGAAATCTTGCACTTTAAATATGACCAACTTCCCAGTTTCTTCTTGAGCTTAAATTATTAGACCGTGAACTACTAACAGGTTTGCTTGATTATTAATCAGGTATATTATTAATCAGATATATTCCAGTGATTATTTTTGTAATTTTTTTTTAAATAAAATGTAAAAATATGTAAATAAATGAATATAGGAAATTAATAATATAAAGTAGGAATAAAAAACATTCTATCGTATTCTCTGCTTTATATTATAAATAGAGTTTAACAAGATTAATTAAATAATCTTGATTAACCTCGGTCCTTGTCCGACTCATGGTAGGTAGTTTGATAACATCAAACAACAATCTTCACATCATAAATATATTTTTTTAAATATACAGTCCACTCGTTTATGTAATATTATGTTAACTGCCGAAACTCTTTTAGTAAAAGTGTTTAATTTTTATATATTTAAGTTTATGTATCTTTATGGACACGAAAAATATAAAGAAAATAAATCGTCAATTGAAAATACCCCTTTATTAAACTTTAAACTATTATTCAAGAAACATTATTTTTTAAAATTCACAAAACAAGACAATGTTGAAAAAAATTCATTAAATGTTTATTTGGGAATAGTGCACAGTATTTCGTAGTCACCATGTTTTTCGCTTCTATTGTTGTACGTTACAAGACAAAGTTTTGAACTCGATGACACCTGAAATAAATTATATACATCATCATTTTACATATTAATTTATTCTCACTTATTTCTTTGTATTCATTCATTTACACTTATTTTTTACATTATATTTTTAAAAAAATTAACAAAGGGATAAAATTTAAAAATACAATATAAAAAACAGAGGCCCACTGAAGACGAGGTCTACGACCCAAGCCATCAGTGGTCAGGGCTCAAAAGAGAGGAACCTCCTCACAATACGTGTCGAGTCAAGAACGACCGACTTCTGAATCAAGCCCTTTACCCAGCTGGGGAGCGAAAGCTTCTCAAGATGACGGTCGAAGCTTTTCGCTATTAGACCGTATTATTTCTTTTATTATTAGATTTAAAAATACAAAGAAATAAAATTTAAAATTTACATCATCATTAATTTCTAAATAATGTATTAATTATTAGTTTGCAATATTAATAATAACAATTGCTTCCCAAAGCCAGATATCCAGCACTGATTAGCCTTCAACTATGGCTTTATTTTAAGTTTGTTATTTAAATAATGTTATTTTCCTTATTTTGAACTTTAACTTAAATTATGTATTATGAGGGTCATAAGCGGTGTTTATATGTACTTCCCGACGTCCTGTATATTTAGAGTAGCTACATTATATTTTTATACAGTAACTAGATGACCCACGCAACTTCGTCTGCATCACAAAGGGGTTTAAACAGCCCTTGCGATGCCGTCGCGATATTTTTTGTAGCGGTCAGCGTTTTACACTTGAGATAATTTCTCAACGAAATGTCCGATTGAAATATAACAAAAAGTGTTTTACTTCTACATTAATATCCTTGATAATATTATGCTTAATTTGGATAAGGATTAATATAACGATTCTCAATTCACGTCGTTTCCTTCTTCCGACGAATTAAAATATTTCTTGAACATAAAAGCAGGTATTGTGACTAAACTATGATAGTTAGATACGTGCTCTCTCGGATTTTTTTTTCAGATCTTACTAAGACCTACAAACTCGTAATCCATTATTTTGTTCTATTGTCAATAGTTTTTGCAGCATACGCATAAATATGTTTTCGATTTTACACCTTGTGTTACAAATTCGATATTTTCATACGGATCCCGATGTTTTTTTTCAAAATAAAATATACAGGACGATTTATCCTTAAGAATCACCTTTTCTATTCAAAAAACCGCATCAAAATCCGTTGCGTAGTTTTAAAGATCTAAGCATACATAGGGACAGACAAGCGGATAGCGACTTGGTCTTATAATACGTAGTGATAAGTCAATTTTAAACTTACCGTTCCAGGAATCACTGATCCTGATTCATGATGTACTCTACCGACATAAAGATCATCACTTAATGAACCAGCCACCAAGGCGTGTTTCGGTATTTTATCATTCGTACTACACGATACCCATTGGACCATTTCAGAAGGAACGCATAAAACCTGTAGAATTTTTTTTTACAAGTTTTAAAATATAAAAAATGTAATTTTTAATCAACTCATTGATAAGTAGTTACTTCCGAAATCTGGTAATTTCTCCTATTAGTTACTTTACACACTATCAATTGATTGGAGTCCTATATATAAAATTAAGTGCATTTTCGATACCTAAAATAAGGTATCATTTTAGGTACAAGTACTTTCAAAAAAGAAATGTAAGAGGCTCGAATTGTTACACAAACTATGAACAACACTAACAATTTGCCGTTAGAATATTAATCGTTTGGTAGACAAGAAAGTCCTATTAAACTAAGTTAATAAATACCTCGAAGTTCTTTACTTCAAGTTCTTTTCCTCCAACCGAAACGTATGCTTTCTCTTTTTGTAGACTATATTTTCCAGGTAAAACATACGATCCCTCTTTTATCCTGATAATCCAAATTTTAAAATATTCTTCAGCTTCATGACCTCCAACGAGGGCTTTGTCGCACAGGGTAGTAGCGAGTTTAGGTTCCGAAGAAATCCATTCAATCGACACTGAAGTTCGCACGAATTATTTTCTATATACGTCTAGCCTAGCCTATATACGTCCACTGCTGCACATAGACCACCCTCAAACCACATCGCGACAATAACCAGTGCTGCACTATTTGCATCCCGTGACCTTGACAAGGTCGGTTGGTTCAGTATTTGGGAGGTCTACTCACACTGTGACTACCCAACGTGGTCCTAACTCCAATACTTTTTATACCATCGGCCATCCTGTCAACGGACTTTGTGGCTTACCCCTTTGACACTTCAAATTAGGTTTTTAAAGTTAGGTCGTAGGTAGCGACCCCTCAGTGTCCCCTGACATTGCAACCATGGTAACCACTTACGATCAGGCGGCCCGATCGTCTGCCTACATGGCAATAAAATATTTTTCTTCGCAAAACTAATGTAAACTAATTCAAGAAACTAACCCAACTACTAAAGAATCAATCTACTCGATTGGCGCGAGAGGTATAATAAGAATATTACTTACTCTTTGGTGTTGCGGTAAAAAATAAGGTAAAAACGCTATTATTACTTTATGAAAAGGAAATACTTTACGTCGTCCTCTGAAATTTATATCATAAAAAAGAAATATTGAGTGTGTCGAGCTCGCTCTGTAGGGTTCTGTAGGGTTTTCACCATATATTTCGCAGCGAGAATTAACAATATTGAGTAAGTAATTTTAAACTCTTTACTAACACATAACTGATAGTCACAACGTACATAATATATACCATAAGATTAGACGTTACCAGCGTAGTCTTGAAAAAAAAAAAAAATATACAGGGTGTTGGTGCCCGGTGAAACAATACTTCCAGGGCTTAATCTATATCACATTTCAAATCATATGCACATACTTTTGAAACGGAGATGATCACTTTATTTTCCCATACAAAGTTGAAAAAATAATATTTTGTATTATTTTTGACAACCCTATCCTGACTTACATTCAGCGTGCTATATTTGTTTTCACGAACACAGGCGCATGTATCCTGTTTAGAATGTGATTTTTGTCCCGTGTATTTTTACAATGTTCTATGATACAGGAGGTGACTAGCCGGCTTAAGTCTTTAGCTGTTGGTGTAGGTCAGTACGGTAGGGTTGATCCTGCACAAATTAAGACGTAGTTTTGATTAGTTATAACTTATGATATATTATGCCTAGAAAACCCAGATTTGGTGGATGGCTTCTACATTAAGTATACTATTTGCTGTGAAAGTATTGTTTCATCGGATTTTAACACCCTGTATAAATAAGTTATGAAGAATGCCATATTTCTTATCGTCATTTAATATAAAATTTAAATAATCTTACTATTTTTCTGGATAATGTAATATTATTCTATTCTATTATTCTATAGGTATAAGTCAAAACTATCATTTTTTAATAAGCAATATTTTATTATATTGAAAACAATAACCGTGTCAATAATAGTTTGCACTCAATAATTAATATTTGTAGGTCTACCGTATCACGAAAATACTAATCATGGGAAAAGGAAGAATATTGAACAGGTGTTTCAGGCTCATTATACAAAAAAGGCATGCCCGCTGAGTTTCTTGCCAGTTCTTCTTAGGACGGTGGCTGTAATTATTATTTTTTGTGTCTGGTGGTAGCTTTTAACTTTTGACGTCAACAAGAATGAGTACGTCATCAATGTTGAAAATAAAGTATTTCATTTCATTTCGAAATACAAAAGCGTGGCATTTCTTATTATGTTACAATACAGATATTTTTAATTCATCAAAATCGGTCAATCCAAAGTTTTGACCCGTGAAGTCGTACATAACTATTTTAATCTCTTACTTTTAACAGTAATGTATTGATTCATGTACGATTCGATACAAGAAAAAAATATAAATTTTATTTTTATTTACTTTATAAATCGCACAAAATACGTAGTAGAGATTACAATAAGCTTACATTTAACTTGCACTGGCGTAACGCGTCGCGCCATTCCTCATAACCCCGTGCTGGGTTCTGGCCTCAGCCGGGGTTCGGACGCTGAGTGTGAGCAGTTGGAGGTTTTAGTGCAGTTCAACTCCTACATACCGGATCCGGTGATTTCCTCCAACTAAAAAAAAAAAAAAGAATGTAACTGTGTAGGCAGGTAGGTACGAAGGAAATCTTCCACATTAAGTTTGATCAACTTCCCAGTTTCATATTGAGCTTAAATTATTAGACCGTGAGCTACCAACAGGTTTGCATGATAAATAATCTGATGGATATATTCCAATGTTTTTTTTTGTAAATTAAAAAAAAAAAAAGTAAAAATAAGTAAATAAATTCGGTCATAGTCGAATCGGTCGAGTCCTATTAAACTACTAATACCTACATTAAAGAAAGTCACGAAATGAGTGATATCTTCATAGTCTCAACCGCTTTTGTGAAGCGCAAGTACTGGCCGAATATAGTTGTCATCGCGATCTTCTAGATCAGAGCATGGCCAATTAGATTTATGCAGAAAAAGATGATTGAAAGACGATTTGACATATCGTAGGTACATGTATCGAAGAAAAAACGTGAACATAATCGTACGTTCCAAAATTTAAATTTAATTAATCATAAAAATAATCTGTGCCAGCTTCTACACCACCCTAGACTGCAGATGAATTCAGTAATAGTATTAAGGTAAGTGGAGTGTGCCTCCTTCTACATATATCTTCCTTAAACTATGCACATATTTATGTTTATGTATCATTATGGACACAAGAAATATCAAGAAAATAAATCGTCAATGTGAAAATACCGCTTTATTAATTTTTATTTAAGAAATGAAACATTTTTATTTAAATCAAACCAAGATTATGCTGACAAAATTACATTAGACGTAGGGAACCTACTTGGGAACCGTGCATAGTATCTCATATTGCTTATATTCTTCGGTTTTACCGTTGTACGTTACGTGACATAGTTTTGAACTCGCTGACACCTGAAATGATTTTTTTGAAATATGTAAATAAGTATTAAATAAGATGTAAATAAGATTAGTATCTTCAAATTTAATAAGAAGAGAGATTTGTTTCCTCCAATAAATATGAGTATAGAATTATATTATGATTATTTGCTAAAGAAAAATGAGTCGATACATATTATTCAATTTTATAGCGAGAGTAGTTAGGCTATTCCACTGCCATTATACGTCTGTATAAATTCATGCATGCAAAGTTCATTCATACACCTGTATGTAACTTTGGAGATATAGTTAACTTATGTATTATGAATGTCTCATAACGTCGCCTCAGTGCTTGTTTGGCCAATCTGCACTCGAGCAAATTTTACAGGAGACAGCAAACAAGCACGGAATTTTCGTTAAGTGCCGTGTTGAGAAAAAAATGAAATGAGATTTTTATTGTTTTAGAATTGAATATTTAAAAAAAATATTTTACCAGTCGGATGGAAATTGTATTCTTTATAATACTGCATTAAAAAGTCATTTTCGTAAAAAATGTCAGATTGGCCAAACAAGCACTGAGGCGACGATAAGTGGTCTTTATCTGTATATTGTTAGAGAAACTGCATTTTATTTTTATACAGTTATAGGTTAATTTGAAACTTACCACTCCAGGAATCACTGCTCCTGATTTGTGATGTACTCTACCGACGTAAAGATCCTTATCACCTACTGAACCAGCCACTAAGGCGTGTCTCGGTATTTTATCATTCGTACCACACGATACCCATTCGACCATATCAGACGGAATGCATAAAATCTGTAGAAAAAAATATATATGACCTATGCTACAAGGGCTAATTATATTATATTTATGGAGACGGTGCGAGTTTCTAGGAGGGTATTTAAAAATAGTTTTTATAATCAACTCATTGCTAAGTAGTAAATCCTGAAAATATTCCTATTAGTTACTTTACACACCATCGATTGATTAGAGTCCCATATATAAAATGAAGTTATTTAGATATATCATTTTATTTACCATTTTAGGTGTACTTAGTTGATTGTAGGCTCATAAAACACATCAACCAAAATGAAATGTAAGGGACTTCAATTGTTACACAAACTTTGGACAACGGTAACAATTTACCATGTAATGGTCATAACGTTAATCGTTTTGTTAGACGAGAAGGTCTCATTAAAATAAGTCCTAAATAAATACCTCGAACTTCCTCTTTACTTCAAGTTCTTCTCCTGCAATCGATATGTATGCTTTCTTTGTTTCTAGACTATATTTTCCCGGTAAAACATACGATCCCTCTCTTATCCTCATAATCCAAAATTTGAAATCTTTTTCAGCTTCATGACCGCCCACAAGGGCTTTGTCGCACAGAGTAAAAGCGAATGTAGGTTCCGAAGGGATCCATTCAATCGACACTGAAGTTCACACGATTATCATCATCAATAGCCTTTAGACGTCCACTGCTGCACAAAGACCACCCCAAACCACATCGCGACAATAACTGGTCTTGTATTATCTGCATTCAGTTCCAGACTACGCTGGGCAAATTCTTTAGTCTACCTTGGGGAAGGTCTACTCACGCTGCGCGTAGGCGCAGCAGCACACATACATTGTTGGTTGGGCCACAAACCAGTAGGTTGTAGTTTGTGGTCCAACTTCAAAACTTTTTTTATCCCATCGGTTTTCCGTTCTGCGCACACCATTGGCATACGCCACTTTAAAGACAGAATTCTTCTACTTCACAAAAATAATGTAAACTAAGTATCTAAAGAAACTAACCCAACTACTAAAGAATCAATCTACTCGATTGGTGTGAGAGGAATTTTAAGAATATTACTTACTCTTTGGTGTTTTGGTAAAAATAAGGTAAAAACAAACTATTATTACTTTATGAAAGGAAATACTTTCTAATAATGGAAATTATTACTTCGTCCTCTTAAATTTATAACGAAATAAAGAGGGTTTCGAGCTAGCTCTGTAGGGTTCTGTAGTTATTTTCCACCATAATATATTTCGCAGCGAGTACTATAAATATTAGGTTAGTTATTTTAAGCTCTTTTTTTAAGTTATTTTTTTTTTAAACTGATTTTAAAAATTTAAATCTTACTTACCATAGGAATTGTGTTATTTTTGAGGTAAAGTTATATTTTTTTTCCTTTTTTTTCTGTTGCCTTGTACGAAGTCGAACTGTCGGGCCACCTGATCGTAATTGGTTACCCTTGCTCATGGATCTCTGCAATGTCAGCGGATACTACGGGGCCGCTACCTACGTACTACCTTTAAGCCTCGTTTGATGAAGGATTATCATATATATTTTTTTTAATATTACTGTTTTAAATTGTGATGTTCTAATTGTATCTTATTTATATTATGCATGCTGTAATCACTTTTAATTAAGGGTAAATATTTATTTATTTATTTGCTCATGGAAAACTTACAGGATGGATCTGTTACTTTGGACAATCTGACGTGGGGTGAATGACCTGTCGAAATACAACATAGCACCATTTTTATTTTTGGATCGGTTAAACTTTGTTTCTGACATTGTATGGAAAACGTACGACTATCGTTACGGACTTCCATACTGTGATGAATTTTTTTTTAACCAATTCCTAAAATAAAATTGTTTCTAAGTTTTATTTCAACAGGTCATTCACTTCACTCACTCGAAATTTAAAAAAAAAAAAAAAAATGCTATATTTCTTATCGTCTTTTAATATAAAACGTCACATGAGTGCCACACTGAAACTCATTGTATTACCGGATCTCTTTATACAATTCACGTGTGTTTGCAATATGATAACAAGAATTTGTTCATTTACCACATCATAGTAAAAGCTTTAAAGTAGTCTAAACTATTACGAAACGTGTTTTTACCACGATTTTTTTTTTAAATGAGTGATCCCTATATTTCAACACTGTTGCAATAATATAAATTAATATAGTAATAATAATTAATTATAAATAACTAGCTGGCCCACACAACTTCGTCTGCGTCACATAAGGAAATTTTCTCACCGTATAAACCTTCCCTGGACTTCTACGAATATTTCAAGATTAAAATAAGCCAAATCGGTTCAGTCGTTCTCGAGTTTAAGCGAAACTAACGAACAGCAATTCATTTTTTACATATAAGAAGATAAATAAAAAACTGAAATGAACCGCTTTATGATTTTTTAACGAAACTAATGTCTATCAATAACAAATAGCTCTGCACAGGATTTCGTACTCGGTATAAACAAGCTCTTTTTGTTCATATATCACATAACAAGATTTTTCGCTCGGTCTTATCTGAAATTAATAAAATAATGAATTAATAATAAACTATTTTTTATTTCCACGTAGGCAGACGAGCCAACGGGCCACCTGATCGTAAGTTGTTACCGTTGCTCATGGACCTCTGCAATGATATTACCTACCATTTATAGACCTAATTAATTCTTATCAAGTTTTTAGCTTCATATGGAACTATGAAGAACATATATATTTTACTTATACGTGTAGACGACTATTGATGCTATAATAGTAAACCGATTTAAAACTTACCACCCCTGGAAGTGCTGCACCAAATTTATGCGTTGCTCTGCCAATGTAGTAATCTTCGTTAGGGTGGTCACGGCACCCACCAAAGCACCCCTTGGTATTTTACCGTCTTTGGACTTTACTCATTCAAGTTTATTAGGAGGAGCACACAAAACCTGTGGTATTCATGTTTATAATTGCATCCACACTTTCTCACGTACATACGACTAAGCCTAATCCTTTTTCTAAGGAGACCTGAGTCCAGGTATAGGCAGTAATAGGTTGTCACAGTACAGTACTCAAATACTATATTAGATGGTTAGATCTCATATAATCCAACTCTACTCTCGGTTATTTTCTTTTAGGAAAAGGATTCTGAAAAAAATTGGCATCTAGTTCTCTCGACGTTGCATAGACTTTGAGCGACAGTGAACACTTACAATTTAGAGATGAATGGTTAAAGTTCGTTTATGTTTCATTTAACGCAATTATCACAAAAATATCCATATTTTACCTCCATTTTATCTGATCCTTGAAGAATTGTTCCTTTATATGTAAGGTAAGCTTTCTTTGTTCGTACACTAAATTGTCCGGGCAGAACAAGGTCGTTATTTCTCGGTGGTACACCCCGGATTACCCATAACTTATCTTCTCTGTTTTCTTTTTCATAACCACCAATAAAAGCTGTTTCCCATAAGTAGCGGGCAGCTTCGTTCACTTTCGATTCGACCCATTGAATCCGCACTGAAAATAATGCGGAAATTTGAACAGTCCAAGGAGATAACCCTTATAAAACAGTTATTGCATTTATTATATAATATGTCGCGGTGGCCGAGTGATCGAAGCGCGTCCTTCCGAACAGGAGGTCACGGGTTCAAATCCGGTGAAGGAAAACATCGTGAGGAAACCGTACCATAAACCGTGGTATGTCGGAAAAGGGTTCTAAAAATCCTTTGAAGATATTTGAAGTCCCCAATCCGCACTAGGCAAGCGTGGTGAACTATGTCTAATCCCTCTTCTGAGGAGACTTGAGTCCAACAGTGGGCAGTAAGGGTTTGGTACAGGATACAGGATTTATTTGTTAAATTACACGCTGGATTTTTTTAAATAATATTTTTCATAATTAACTTTACTTACTTTTTAATAAAGAGATAGTAACAATAATAATTATTGAAATTATTGTTTAAAATATTTAAAACGAAATATTTTCTAACATATGTTATCACCGCCACCTACTAGTTTAATTTATAGGAAAAGAGAAGTT
The DNA here is from genome assembly GCA_030269945.2 of Trilocha varians. NCBI lineage: Eukaryota > Metazoa > Arthropoda > Insecta > Lepidoptera > Bombycidae > Trilocha > Trilocha varians. Next base: position 7,363,664 of record AP028259.1, read on the forward strand.
AAGTGTGTGACGGAGCAGACGCAGCGTAGGGTTCAATAGTAACCTATAAGTTTACCAATGAACGTTTTCAAGTGTGCAATGACTACGAAATCTCCTGGGTATTATTTAATGGGGTAATGCGTCGAATATTTTTAAAAATATCTTGAACAGACGTGCGTATTTAGCAACTATAACTATAAAGTTTGGACAATAGAACCCTGAAGATAGCTATTTTAATAAACATGTGATAATAATTATAAAATCAGTATAAATCAAGAATCAGATGAGACTAAACTTTAGAATGAAATAGAAATGAATTTTGGAAAATACAATTATTGTTATCGACCTATAATGCAGTTTATACTGATGATAATGTAATTGTTCAATTTATTTCATAAAATGATTTATGAGTAGGTAAATATTACTTATTTCTATCAACATTATAATGATTTTCCCAGCAATAATTCTAAAATTGGATACCAAAGCAATTTAAAACCTTAATTTTAAAAACTTATTTACAAACAGTTTTTTCTATACTTATTTATTTGCTCATTTTTTACATTACATTTTAAAAAAACAATCACAAAAAATAAATTTAAAAATACAATATAAAAAACAGAGGGCCACTGGAGACGGGGTCTACGACCCAAGCCATCAGTGGTCAGGGCTCAAGAGAGAGGAATCTCCTCTCAATACGTGCCGTGTCAAGAACGACCGCCTTCTGAATCAGGCCCTTTACCCAGCCGGGGAGCGAAAGCTTCTCTAGATGACGGTCGAAGCTTTTCGCAATTAGACCGTGCACAGATACAACCATCGGAACAATGATGGTCGATTCAACACGCCACGTGTCAGTCACCTCGTGGGCCAGGTCCAAATATTTTAGCAGTTTTTCTTTTTCTGCCTTCACAAGGTTCTCGTCATGAGGAATGTTGACATCGATCAGCACCGCCCGATGCGCATCCCGATCTATTATCACTATGTCAGGTTTTGGCAACAATAGTCCTGTCAGTGATAATAGATCGGTCCCAGTAGAGCGTTACATGACCATTATCGAGAACCGGCTGAGGCCAATACTGGTAATAAGGTACAGCGGCTTCAACAAGGTCGTATTTCAGAGCAAGTTGTTGGTGTTCTTATTATTGTTATCTTTATTCCATTTTTATTACCGCAACTATGGAATTAACCCCGGGGTAGGTACTTTTGCAATCCTGGGATTTTAAAAATGCAATTAAAATTCACATACTTTAGTTATTATTGCATTAAAGACATTGTATGCTTGTTAATATTAGAATTTTAAAAACTAACGGCTTTTGCGATCACATTTTCTTTTCCATAAAATCTAACATCTATTCATAGTCATGGTTTATCAATAAAGATAAGATATTAATAGTTGCATACGGATCTTGGATTTTAAAGCAAATCACAGAGCGATAAGTCATTGTAATAGGCAGAATATAATAGACTTATACGCACCAATCTAATAAAAACACAAAACTATGTTACTTTGGTAGATTTACGAAAAACTAAGTGATTCATGTTAATTTCTACTCATAAAAAGGCAAAATATATTTTATATTTTTAATTTTAAAATTAGTGTTTTTATCTGTGCTTTGAATGTCAAAAACGCTATCCGCCATGATGGCTTGTAATGTGACGTCACTTCTACAGTAAATCATCAGCTGGAACTGGGATCCATAACTTTCCTGGTGTTTTAACACTGGTATTCTTACAGTTTGACACAATACACCAATGATAAGGATTATAACTCGTTATTGGTTTAAAAAGAATACAACTTCCCTTAGTAAATCGTAGTGTTTATACCGCTGTTTACTCTGTGAGTGACGCACAAGTGACGTTCCAAAGATGACCGTGCAATTGGCGACGTTTTTGTGCCAAATTTAAAATTGAAATTTTAAATGGCATATTTTAGCCTAATTTGGCTTGAAAAATAAAATATATTTTTTATGAGTTTTTATGAGCTAAAGATTTAATTTAAATAGAAAAAAATGGGGTGGAATAGCCTACTGTACCAAAATAGAAAGCTCTATCTCTAATCTGAAATTATACCAGAGCAGAACGCATGAAAAATTCACCGCAGTTTTGTATTTCATTGCATGTTTCTAGTATATTGTTAAAATTATAACCATTTAAAATTACTTGGAAGTTGTATTGTAAAAATATGCTAGTCAGCACTGTTGCTATCGATAAAAAAATAAGGTAATGCGACAAATATTGATGAAAAATAAAACAATGAAATAATGCCCAAGTTTATATTTTCCACAGATAATAAAGTCGTTAATCGATTAACGATAGTTTTCAATAAATTGAACCAAATACAGCTTTAAAATGATAATAAAATTTCCCCTTTTTAATGATCAAACAATATTTTGTTGTCACATAGAAACATTATGCAGTGCAGAGTATTTCGTAATCCTTAAAATTATACTCGTTATAGTTATACGATATGTAACAACGTTTTGTACTCGCTTGCACCTGAAACAAAATAAAACAAGTTTTTTAATTCATCTTTCTGCAAGTCTCGCCAAATTATCCAGCTTTAAGCATTGTTCTCGTTTGAGTGTACTGATTACCTACTTCACAACAAAGTTTTTTAAACTATATCATCAATATAGACCTCATATTATAATATATGGACGGTACTTAAAACTATATAGACATGACCTGGATTTTTTGATATATCACAACAGCTGAAACACATTCTCAAAATATGTTTGAATCGAGTGAAGTTAGACTATCTGCTATTGAGCATATTACAGAAAAATGGCGCTGGAATGCAGGTTAATGAGAAACAAGGAGTTTCTTCAATAAGATAAGTAGGTACCTTGAACTTTCTGAAGCACTCCTTGGTCTGTCAGGAGCTTATTAAGCTAGGGCTCCAGAAAGTACGGCGTTATTTACACACTTTTCATCTGCTCACTATCTGTTTATATTCGTGATGAATAATTTCATAGTAGTTTTGTGCAATGTTATGGATCTATGAAGAAGAAACTTACCATTCCGGGAATTAATGACCCTGATTCATGCATTACTCTGCCGATATACAGATCCACACCGTCAGTTCCCTTTCCAGCGACTAGGGCGTCTTTTGGTATATTATTCTCCGAGGTCTTTACCCATTTGACTTCATTAGGTGAAGCGCACAACACCTGTATCATATGCTTAAGTTAAAAGATGACTTGTTACTACTACCGCAAATGGACGTCCCGAATCCGTTGCCTATGACATAGGTACCCTTGTTTGTTGATTAGAATATCACACAATCCTAGTCACATTACATTTTTTCACGACTGCTATGAACAAAAGTAGCCTCTCAAATGGACGTTGATTCTTTACTTAAACGGATTTCCCGTTATATTAAACGCGATGAACTCAAAAAAAATATTGTAAAGTGTACAATACAATACAAAAACTCTTTATTGAAACACCACAATTACATAGTTATACGTTACAAAACTTAAATATAGTGTATCAATGGGCGGCCTTACCTCCATTTTGTGAACTATAACTTCTTCGTCACCATCCGGAATGTATGCTGCCCTATTCTTTAGACTATATTTTCCAGGTATTATATGACCTGCTCCGTTCTCGGCACGAATTATCCAAAGGTCGAAATCTTTTTCAGGCTCATAACCAGCGACGAGAGCTCTGCCCTCCAATACTTTATGAGCCACATTGGGATTTGAAGAGACCCATTCGATAGTCACTGAAAATCACAAAAGTATTAGTATTGATTCAAAGATTATTGGCACCAGTTGATCAAACATTACTTACTGTTTTATTATATTTTATAGTATGATGATGAAAAGTTAGAATTATAAACACTAGTCAATAGTTTTACGAAAATATATATTCTTATATGATACAGGTTATTTCAACGCCCGCTTAAATAGTTAAAACCACGGTTAAGTGTAAGTCGAATAACTCGTATTAAAAGGTTCTGAAGATGTGTATTACTATTTAACTATTCCACATGACAATTGTTCAATAGCCCTATAGCAAAACATCATCATCAGTGGCGGTACAGCCCCTTGTGGGCCTTGGCCTGCTCTAGTTTCTTCCCCCAGACCTTCCTATCTAGAGACACCGTTCTCCAATACCTCACACCAAAAAAATCCGCGTCTCGGTCCACTCCGTCCAACCACCTGAGTCTTAGCAAAACATATGTCATAGCAAAACATATGTTATTATATTATGGGTTAGGTATTATATTATAAAGATTGAACGCGATAGTTTTCCTTTAAATTCCACTAATGCTTTGTTTGGAATGTTTTAATAACGAGTTCATAGCAGCATTCATTTGAGCTTCATTTTATATAATTATAGAATATTGTAAGACTTACAATAATAAACAGGATACAAGATCCCCACAAATCATTTTAAAAGACGTGTCAGAGATATTTCACTCGATGACTCCCAAAGAAAAAACTCGTCAATTGAACATATCTAATAATATATTTATAGAACGCTGTCCGTGTTTTACCTGTGGTATATCTACTTAGAAATTACTTATACAAAATTAAAACAACTAGTTTGTCTTAACAACAGAATCCTAAAAAAACAATCATGACATTTATGCTTATTTAAATAAATAAAATAATATTTTCATCATCATAATATTTAATCATGTGTTCGAATTATCATAATATTCTTTAAAAAAATCCATTATTGATTTCATTAATGTTTATCGCCCCGTTATTATTAAATTTAGGTATATATTATTATAAGTACTTAGGTATTTAGATAAATGATAATATATATATATAAATATTACATATTCAACACCTAAGATAATATTGGAAAATAAACCAAAAATAGAACTTTTCAAATGTGTTAATTGTCAGCACTGACCAAAGTCTACTTGGGATGTAGGTAACTGCTGCACGTTTTCTTTAAAATAATACCTATTATGTATAGTCCTTCAATACTATTTTATTATTTATACAATACGGGATGTAGTAGTGTTTTAATGTAAAAAAGGCTCTCTTCGATTTCATTACGAATTATACAGTATGTAACAAAAACCATGTTGTTCCTTTTAGGGATAAATACACTTTCCTACAGGCAACACATTAATGAAATTATAGTTTAAAAAGCAATCATTGGTTAGGCTAGGGGTCAAAATCAAATAGCTACTAAAACATACTCATTTGAAAAAGAAATTAGAATATCTAATTTTAAAAGTAGCCTACTAGAGTTAAAGTTATAAACAACAGCTGTCAAGATCAAGGTCGCGCTGCGGCGTGCGCCTGTGACTGTCGATTGGCGGCACAATCAAAGAGATTGGCGGGAACGTTCTACTCTCTCTCTGTCTAGTGTCAACGACATTGCTTCATGCAGAATTGCAGAGATAACAAACAACGTAAACATTATAATAATATTAAAAATGAAATATTAATTGTAATTATTTAGTTGAACGTTTTTTATAAAAGACTAGCTTTATTACATACTTGCGCCGAAGCTTAATACGTGGGTAGAAGGAACAACAGGGTTTTTGTTACATATTGTATAGGAATGCATATTCTAATCCTAAAGAATAACTTTATTTTCTGAAACAAATTAAAAAAAACGAATTTCAATTAAGTATCTTTGACAAATTTTACACATACAATCTGACCAGATGTAGTTCGTTTAGTGTAACTTTTCTGATGTAATATTGATCTTCAACTTCTTATTCCTTTCTGTGTTATTATTTTAAGGAAAAATAAGGTTAGTTCTTCAGGTGTGTAATAGCAAGTTTTGACTGGACTCATGAAAAGGTTAACTGTTAAGAAAAAATAATTTTAAAGGCATCTTATAAGTACATGTATGGTATAAATTAGTATTTACTAAGTATTTAAGTACTTAATATTTTTATTACAAAAATGAAAACGACCGCCTTCCATTTCTCAAGCATAGCACAAAAACTACCAGTCAGATCGTTATCAGATTATATGAGATAATGCTCAAAATGTCTGCTTTCTAACAAAAAAATAATCATTGAAATCGGTTCATATTAAAAGGAAATACACTCAAAAACGCATAGCATAGAGCCGTTGGCTCGTCTACCTACGTGACAATAATAAAAAAAAGCAATTCGTGATATTTTGTCTGTTAAAATACCTACACATTTTTAATCATAGATCCAAAAGTACTTGTTCGATCTTTGAAAAAAAAAAAACAATGAGACCTAAGTTCAGCCATTACCTTTCATCTGATAAATACAGACGAATTGAGCACCTTCTCCTTTTTGGAAGTCGGTCAAAAGCAATGTATCACAATTTGTTGAACATTAATAACTCATAGAACCAGTAACAAGATGACTAGTAAGAGCCTAAAGACGAGATACCGGCTTAATGCTACAATACCAGAGCAATGAGATGTATGCTATTGCTGACCCATCGTTCTGTTCTGTTCTGTACCAACCCATTACTGCCCACTGTTGGTCCCAGGTCTCCTAAGAAGAAGGATGACCCATCGAGCATAATAATAGAACCGAAAATACTACTTTCTCTCACATTTATAAGTTTTTCAATGATTTCATTAGTAAAATAATAATTAGGATTCCGTTCTTTTAGTATTTGACAATCGAAGTTCGAAGTTCCGCGATCCCAGGACTGGATTCCTTATACAGACTGTATGTTACGCAGACGTTGCATCAGTCAGCTAGTGTTATATTAAAACTAATAATTTGTACATCAAAAAGCTTTGATCTTGAGAAGCTTTTGCTCTCCAATTAGATAAACGGCCTATTCAAAAGCTGGGCTTTTGTTAATAAATACTCAACTAATGGGTAAATGGAAGTCAAAACAAAAAAACACATTATTTCTCAAATTTATTAAAAAGGAATTTGTAGTTTCATACACATGTATTACATTTAAAGGTTTCTACTTATAGTAAGGTAATGTAACAATATCTAATGAAATATTTTGTAAAATTTCTTAACAAATTCGAACTTGATTAATTTTTAATTATTCGATCCCCATTAAATTATTTATTCGAAAAAGGACCTTTGAATTACAATATATCTTTATATTATGTTATTACTAAGTTATTGCAATCGAATTTGAAGATCATTTAAATTGGCCAATATAATACAACAATAACATTCCTTTTTAAGAAAACGTATCTATACGATACTCAATTGCAACCAAAAGAAATGGTAATTTTAAACTATATTAGAAGGACACCATTATCTATTATTAACAGCGTTAGATATAGGTACTATTACGTTTATTAAAAAAAATATATTAATACCACTCAATTTCAATAAAGAAATAGGCATGACGACAGTAAGTATTAAAATTTAATGATATTAGACGAAACTACATATTAAAATACTTTTAATATGTAGTTGCCCATTGCGTGGATGCTCATGTGGGACGAGTCGAATGGAAGCGTGGCCTATGATATATTAGGCCACGTTCAGTTATGTTGTCACTAACACTTAGATTAAGACTTACTAACACTTTTATGTATTTTTATGTATTGTAATGTGGGCTCTTGTAGCCACTATGTTTAAAACTAAATAAATAAATAAATTTACAAATAATTGAGATTAATAAGATTTTTTTTAATAAATTGAAACATTACAATAAATCGGCCATTTTGACTGAAACGATCATACTGGACGATGTCACGATTAATTGAAATTTGCTTTTTTTATAAAGCTTGTACATTACGGTTCAAGGATTTCAAGTTCTTTGGTCATAATAATTAACTGAGACAAGTATTTCGTATCTACTAAAATAAATCTCTTTACCATCAAAAGAAATGTACAAAGCTTTCTGGCTGGGTTGTACCTGGAACACATTAAATAATTAACTCACTTGTGAAGTTATGGTACGATAAATATTAACAAAAATAGTGACTGAAAGGAGCTAAAGATCTTTATACTGCCACTGGCTGACGAGCTAACGAGGCGCCTGATCGTTAATGGTTACCGTCGCTCATGGACCTCTGCAACGACAGCAGACACCACTACTAAGATAGGTCATAGATCTTTAAGGACTTTCAAGCATCGTTTCTAGTTTTCCAATGTCATGGCGCCAAGGAAAAATTCGACAGTCAAAAATTCATATTCAAAAAGAGCATTCCAAATCTAGAACATCACCAATTTTTAGAACTCCCGGTTTAATTCCAGGAAAATCTACATCCTGCGACTACACTGCCTACAAATTACTAACATACCTTTCCGGGAGTCACTGATCCTTTATATTTAACCCTGCCAATATAAACTTTTTCACCCCCCCACAGAACACCACCCAACACAGCGTTCGGTGGTATTACATCATCATGGGTCTCCACCCATGCGGTCCTGTGTGGACGACCGCAACAAACCTGTACAATTTTATACATAAAATTATTACCAAATTCGATGTGAAATTGTTGATAAAATGTCATTACTTGCATTTAGAAAACTTTTAACATGTGTACAAATTGAGTGCTTTTAATTACCAAGGTCTCTTTGGAATCACTAAATCGTTGCGCTTAAAATAAAATCAGTAGGTATAGGTAGTCGAATGAAAATGTAGCCTAAGAATGTAGAAGTCAAGCCTATATTATTGAGAGTTTTCGATTTCTAATAGAAATTTCGTATTTTTACTTCCATATTTTACACTACTGGTGATTATTGATACCCAAGTGCAACTTAATAAAGTAACATAATATTTATTTATTTAATACTTTATTGGAACGAAGTTCCTTATCGCGCGTTATCGAAAGAGGGCTAGACGGAAATTCTTATTAAAAAGTTGTCACGACACTTTTTCTGTTTTAGATGATTATCGCTAGATGGCGCTGTGATTAAAATCTTTTATAAAACAATTCCTTATTTTGTTTTATATAATTATTGCTAGATGGCGCTGTGATCAAAATATTTTATTTATTAGAGAGAAAAAGACAGACGTTTTAAACTAACTAATTATTATAACTTAAAAAAATAAAATTTTATTACAATTCCCTCACTAATTAATCGAAAGGAACTTCGTTCCATCCGGGTGTCCCTTGACACCTCTCAAGTTTTTTTTGTATATTATTTTAGATACCTCAATTTCGTATACTTGAGTTTCCCTCCCTTCATGGGGGACGTAAGCACAGAGTTTCTTCACGCAGAATTTACCCGGGATTTGGTCTGCACCAACAGTGGACCGGATTACCCATAGAGGGCTTCCGTCAGGTTCGTGTCCACCCACGATTGCTCTATCACAAAGATCTGATGTGTTTTGCGGAATCGTAGTAACCCATCTTATCGACACTAAAAATCATATTAAACAATTAATAATAATAGGGTGTACCTATATATGAAAAAAATAATTTCGACCACTGAAATTTCTTGAAAAAGTAACTCTTTATTGCACAATGAATTTCATGAAAATAACATTTCTTTTTCATGATCTAAATAAACACATTTTAAGCGAAAAAATATAACTTCAGTCAATAATCCGGTTATTTCTGTTACATAATTACCTACTAGATACTCTAATCTTAACATCCACAAACTGAACGCATAATGTCAGAAAGAAATGAATAAATAATAATTCCACACACACAAAGACACAAAAATTTGATAAATCTGTTTTATTGGCACTAAGGAAATTAGAGAAATAGGTACTTACTGTTTAATTTTGAATATTATCTTGACGGAAAGGGTAAAAATAGACATATGTAACGTCTTAAATAGGATAAAATAAGTTAAGTGCAAGTTGAGACACGCGTAGCAAAAGGTTCTGTAGATTCGTGTTACTAGTATGTATAACGATAGTTTCAGGATTAACCTTTATAAATAATCTAGGCTTAGTAGCTGCACTTATTGCTGAAGCTATCATTCGCAAATGAAGACAATGCTTTATCTGATTTAACTTTGGAATCTGTTTAAAGATTTTTAAATTGACCTCACTAGGTGACTAAATCTAGTTATTAGAATAACATTTTAATGTTCCCAAAAGTTTATCTAGAGATAATACCCCAAAACTGCATTAAAATACTTATTTAAATGCTGTGATTTAATTATCACATATAAGATTGCAATACCTACTGATTATCAAAACATAATCACATACCAAGATTACGATTATAATATAATACACCTTTTAATATAAGAGTGAAATTGAATGTCTTTGGTTAATAATTAAATGTAATGGAAAATACGAAGGTCAATTTCAAAAGCAATTGTAGATGCATATCTTCTTACAAAAAATCATTTATGGGTCAAAAAAAGGCAAACAAAATTTTGACACATTTATTAAAAAGTTACAAAATTTCATACATAATTATTACGCAGTATTCGTTATAATTATTATCAAAATGAAATATCGATTAATACATTTTATAGTCTCACCAAAACCAGTACGTAATGTACGATTATCAAATTTACCAACGACAGTATTTTTCGTCATTTACAAAAATAGAAATTTTAATAAAATGTAAGTCTCATTTGAATAATACGAAGCACAATTACAAAACCCATTGAACATCAAAAGGTAAACAATAGGGGTGTGCGAATAATTCAAACTTACGAATTATTCGATCCGAACCGAATTTGTTCAAAACTCGAATCGAATATTCGTTTCGAATTATTCGACGAATATTCGAATAATTCTAAAAGTTTCGAATAATCCGAAATTTCGAATAGTATCGAATTTGACTACGACGATGCATCGGAAATAGAACAAGAATTTGTATTTTGTAGATAATATCTTGAATGGGCTAGATGTCAGATTTTGTGTTATATTAATATTCGATTCGAACGATATTCGCACACCCCTAGTAAACAATTATAATCAGAAATTAGTATTTATTAATATAAAAATTCAATCTAAAATCATAAAATATTCAGTATCAAATAACATGTCCGTCGTTGGCAAACATAACACGAAAAAATTTAAGTCAACATACCCACGTTTAAAACGAGTCAATACAATATACTTATTAAATTCTAAAATATTCAAAAAATATATCAGACCTCTTTTAAGATCTACAAATGCAAATAATATAGAAATAATACACAGACTAAACTGTGACGAGTATTTCATACACTTTATGTGGTATTTCATTACCGGCAAAAGAGATGTACATTGATTTGTGACTGGGATGTACCTGAAAAAGAATTAACACAATTTTAGAAATATAATTTAGTTATAACGGTTCGGGCAAGTTAACAGGTAATCCGACCGTATAAAATGTTAACCTTGTTGATGTTTGTGCGCGGTTCTCAGTTTTGTATGAACAGATTTTGATGATGTTGTTTTTTAGTTGTATAAAATATGTCAAACATGGTGGTCCTATGATAAGGAAATCATTGTTTGATAATAAAAGACCCGAAAAATCGAGGTGAACTTCTTTTTATTCCAATGACAGGTAAACAACCAAACGATTCACTGCCCATGGATCTACGCAATGCCTAGACATAGTAAACCCGTAACCTACTCTCTAATCAATTCTACTGTACATGGGAATTTTCTTAACCATCGCTTGATCACGTACACTTGTAAAAAAATTCTTATTTCTAAAAATACTATAGATCCTGTTTTCAGATATTATGGTAAAATTTTATAATCATACCTTCCCGGGAGTCAGCGATCCTTGTTCCCTAGCCCTGCCGATGTACAAGGGTTCACCATTAGCAGTGTTACCACCGACCACTGCATTCGGTGGTATGTTACCGTCTCGGCTCTCCAACCATCTGATCCTCTCTGGACGGACGCAACAAACCTGAAGAATAATGAGAACTTTAATTAGGTTCAGTTTAGAATTATATAGGGGGGACATTGAAACAATTCTCAAGTATTGTTTCAGTCTTAGAGATACACTTAAAAATACTTTTTTTTTTACTTGGAGGAAATCACCGAATCCCCATCCGCCCCGCGGGTGAGGTATGTGGGAGTTGAACCGCACTAAAAACTCCAACCACTCACACTCAGCGTCCAAACCCCGGCTGAGGTCAGAACCCAGCACGGGGTTATGAGGTGGCGCGACGCGTTACTCCCACGGCACTCTTTTCCGGTCGCGCCGCCTCCTCGTTATAAATACATAGGGAAATTAACTAATATGCCTTGTTTGTAGTTACACATTCTCAGAACGATTGCCTATACAAAAATCAAATCTATCCATCTACTTTTAATTTGTCTACATGATTCTCATTTCTCTAATCTAACTGAAAATATTATAAATACCAAAAATGGAATGTTACATTAACACATACATGGCAATAAAAAAAAAAACACCAGATAGTAGTAGAGATTTTACCCTTACAATGCTATTCAAAAGAATGTGATAAATGATTTTGATGGTGACAAATGATAATATTATGATGTGAATAATATACCTCAATATTTTGTACTGCATTTTCCTTTCCTCCCCACGGTACGTAGGCGCAGAAGTGCTTCACACATAATTTTCCAGGGATAACATCTCCTTGGAACTTGGCCCGGATCACCCAAAGAGGGCTGCCGTCGTGGCCTTCGTAGCCACCCACGACAGCTCTCTCACTCAGAGATGGAGCACTTTGCGGTGTCGACGGGATCCATTCGACTGGCACTGAAATGACAATATTGCATCATCATCATCATCATCAGCCTGTAGACGTCCGCTGCTGGACATAGGCCTCCCCCAAACTTCGCCACATCTATCGGTCCTGCGCTGTCCGCATCCAGCCACCTCCCGCGGTCCTGACCAGGTCATCAGTCCACCTTGTGGGAGGTCTGCCTACGCTGCGCCTACCGGTTCGTGGTCGCCACTTTAGAACTTTTCGGCCCCATCGGCCATCAGTTCTGCGCACAATGTGTCCTGCCCATTGCCACTTCAAAGAAGCAATTCTTTGGGCTATGTCGGTAAATATAATATTGCATAATTTATTTTAAAGAAACCTTTTGAAATACAAGTTTTGTAGATCCTGAATATGATACAGTGTCAGTACAGTGCTAGCTAAGACACACAACAACCACAAAGACGACGGGTCTATCTTGTTTAGTAAAAGAGATCTCATGGACACCTTTCGAACCTATTATCAGATTCGATCTCCATTTCCTTAGCGATATACAATTGAGTGCAAAATGCTTCAAATGGTAGCTATGCTTTAATAATTCTAATGCAGACATTTATTTTGTAAGTTATGAATAGTTTTAGGAATCAGAAATGTACCTAATTTAAAAAAGGAAATATAACAAAAAAAAAAGGTCCTACTCCTATAATCCTATCCGTACGAGCGACAACCAACCAACGATACCCACGTACACTACACAACGGTTTGTATACTAGTCGGCTAGTGACGTCATATCCATATGACGTCACGCATTCAGTCGGAACTAACAAGTAAAAATTAATAAAATCAATGCTATCAATAGTTTTTTTAAAAATGCTGTTTCAGTAATGAAGGTCCAGTTTTATCTATTCTTATTTTAAGAGAGATTAACATAATATTTAACAAAAAATTCTGTTCTTTGAAATGTATTATGTCTAGGGATGGGCCGAAATTCGTTTTACATTCGGTTTAACCGAACTTCGGTAGCTTGAACCGAACTTCGACATTCGGCCGAATTTCGGTTAAAATGCCGAACATTCGGCACTAAATATACTTGCAGCACCTACCATAATAGAAATTAATGAAAAAACATATCTGTAATAACAGATATTAAATACGATAAATTTAAACGACGAAAATTGAGAATCTGATATTAATCCTTATTCAAATCAAGTATTATATTATCAAGGGTATTAATGTAGAAGTAAAACACTTGTAGTTTTATTGCAATCGGATATTTCATTTATCACAACCGAATTTATCATTTTTGCCGAAAGTTCGGCCGAAGTTCGTATTCGGTTCAAACCACATTCGGCCCATCCCTAACTATTTCTATTAAAATAGAATAATGGTTTACATTGAAAATAATTTAGAAACTACATAGCACAAGGAAAGTGAATAAAAGGAAATATTATTTAAATCCTACTTATACCTACATCTGTTTGAATAGGAAAAAAGTAACAATTTAATTTTTAATTGGATAAATAATTTCATTTTTTCATAGTAATAGTCGTACGTTTTCCATACAATGTCGAAAAAAAAAGTTTAACCGATTCAAAAAATAAAAATATTGTATTTCGACAGGTCATTCACCCCACGTCAGATTGTCCAAAGTTACAGATCCACCCTGTGTTTTTATATATAACCTAATGCTGTACAATAATTAAAATATTTATTATTTTATTTTGTGGAATCAATTTGAAGTGTCCACTATGTGATCCTATGGATCAGCAAAGGACGAACAGATCAATGGAATTAAAAGGCATTCAGCATTTAGTGTTTGTGAATGCAATTCAGCCATTTTACCCCTATGGACTTTATAATACTTTTATAATATTTATTTTGAAAAAAATTAGGAACCAATATAAAAATATCGAATTTGTAACAACAAGTGTAAAATCGAAAACATTTTTGCGTACGCTGCAAAAACTATTGACAATAGAACAAAACAATGTACTACGGATTTGTAGCTCAGGTAAAAAAACTGCATCAAAATTCGTTGCGTAGTTTTAAAGATCTAAGCATACAGACAGCGGATATCGACTTTGTTTTATAATATGTAGTGATATATTATATACTTACGGCCAACCTGATTGTAAGTTGCCATATTATGGTTATTGTCACTCATGGACTCTTGCAATTCAGGGAACATTGCATGGCCACCACCTACGACACTATATCTAATATCTATATCACTAACATTATATTATTATACACTTACAATTATAATTCGGTTGCGGATACGGGTAGGGTTGGTAACCTCCGAACCCAGGTTGGGGAGGTTGGCCCTGGGGAGGCTGGCCCTGTGGAGCAGACGGGTAAGACATGGCTGAAGGTGGCTGGCCCTGTGGAGCAGACGGGTAAGACATGGCCGAAGGTGGCTGAGCTCCATACACAGGCTGGAATGTATGCTGCACATTGTAACCAGGTACTGGGTATCCTGGTTGTCCACCCGGCTGGCCGGGAGGTGGAGCGTTAGTTGGGTTGTAAATGTTCGGGTAAATCTGCCCTTGCTGAGGAGGGTAGTTCGGGTTTGGGTTTCCGTAAGGATCTGAAATGAAATATTATACATGAAAATTGATGTTTGTTTCTGTCATGGTATTATTGTGTTGAATAAAATTTACTTAGTGACAACATTAATTATAAAATGATGGAATACTGATAATTTATTAATTTTCCTGATTTAAATTAATTTGGAATCCAATATTACAATATCATTAGTCATTTGAAAATCATGTACTGTTACTATGTTCAACCCACCACTGCGCACTGCTTAATTTGAGTTTCCTTCAGAAAGGGGGCCACCAGACTTTCTTAACACTTTCATCGCCATGCCGGGTCAAAATTACATACAATCTTGACCCAGCATGGCGATGAACGTGTTAAGGCATATTGGGGACTTAAGATATCTTTGATACATTTCAAAACTGTTCTCAACAACCCATATATATATATATATATATATATATATATATATATATATATATATGGGTTGTATATATATACAGTCAAAACCGCTTATAACGACATTGAAGGGACCGTATAGTTGCCGACGTTATATCCGATAGTCGTTATAAGCAGTACAGTCATATACACAAGTACAGTAGATATATGTATTATCATAGTTATCTATCTAGAATAGGTATGTGTTATGTATGTAATAGAGTCAAAAAAGAAATAAAAATATTTATTACGAAATAAACACTAAACAATTGGTGCAAAATATGCAAGGTCAAATGGCCGGGAAGAGGTTCGGATGAGGTGGGAGAAAGTGCCTAGGTAATAATATGCCTTCAAAGCTTATCAATAACATTTAAATTCATTTGTATTGTTTTGTTTTGCTGAGACAAGAAGCGGTTGGTCGTTATAGCCGATGAATATCGATAAAGTTTCGTCGTTGTAAGCGATATGTCGCTATATCCGATGTTGTTATAAGCAGTTTGTTTACTGAATAGTTTACTAGGGATTCGGACGGGACCATGCAATCTGGCTGTAATAACCGATAGGTCTTTGTAAACGATGTCGTTATAAACGGTTTTGACTGTATATATATATATATATATATATATATATATATATATATATATATATATATATTCACTGCTGGATCAGAGGAATTAGGTATAGTCCACCACTCATCATTTCACAAGTTAACTTTACCATTTTTCATCATTGTTGTTGTCATTTAATAGAACAAAACCAATTTTAAGATTTAGAGGGAATCAACGCAAAAATCAACCAAATCGAGTAACAAAATCATTACATTCTCAAGGCAAATACGTACCTATCAACCAATAAAAATAAATCAAAATATTTCTGATGCTTAATGCCAAATCACAATTTGTAATTCTAACACTTTTGTCGTGCACAAGGGAAACCTATTTATTTGAGTTCTTGAGCTCTCTTTAGGTCTAGATGTGTGTAAAGTACATAACTTATAAAAGTATTTTTACTGTAATTAATTGTACACATAGGTACAAAGATGAATCATGCTGGGATAAAAGTGTTGCACAACATTTAGCGAGGCATAGATTAGGTGACTGTTTCAAATAATAGACAGCTGAAACTTGTACTAGAAAATTTTAGATTTAAATTTAGAATGCTTGTTTACATTTACTGCTGAGCTATTTCTTATGTTGCTATGACAGCCATCTTTGTTTTTTTGTACAAAGTATAATTTATATTTAGGTGGGTGTTGAATAACATTCTTTTGATGACTTTTAGTTATTGTGTCTATATTTCTTTTCATCATAATTATTGTTTATGCCGTTCAATTTTTATGTCGTCTTTTCTCATTACTTACCTTATCTAAACTGTCTCTTTAGTGTTATGAGAGATAGCTCAAGAATTTGTTGTTGACATTGTGATCTTAATTCAACAATTTTATGTAGTATGGTTTGTGATGAAAATTACAAATTTAAACAACATTTTTTTGCATAAAATCTAAATAACTGTGCAGCTTAACAAATTTAATTTATCTCTATAGAAAAAATAATTGTTCAGATAATAGGATTGAAATTTTGAATATTACTAACAGCATACTACAAAATAAAGTAACTATAACGACGGCAGCAAAGAACAAACAGATATCTACAAAATCGTTAGTTTCCAGGAGAGCGTTTTTTGTGAGAAAGTTTGATAACTTTTACTATAAGAATACCAGGTTTTTCAAATTTGGAATGTGTAAATAAAATAATGTTTCGCAGCAGATAGCGACATATTTTAAATAAATTATTGTTTTTTTTTCGTATTACTGCAGATGTCTTTTTCTACATCGCATAGAAAAATAAATAAGATGAGTCAACTGCCATGTATTCGTTTCTACGTAAGACTTTTTCCTTAGAAAAGAAGTAAAAAGTGAAGAACGCATCCAGATCGCGGAATATAATTTCACACCATTTCCATCAACATCATACCAATCGAATAAAGAAGGTAAAGAACCTACAGCAAACGTTTTTTCTAACTGATATCTTTGTTTATACTAAGTGGCTTGCTAAATTGTATGACGCACACACGGTTATCCGGTAGATGTGCGGGTGTACTTCGTTTTTTTTCAAAAAAATTGTGTATATGTCTTTATTTACGCAACAAAAAACACATAAAAAAACACTTTTTGTTTGAAAAAAATTTTTACCAGATAAAATAAAGAATTCTGGATTCAAATATCCATAAAAGTTAAATTCGGCACAATGCAGATGTCTTCTTGTTCTTTGCTGCCGTCGATAAGATTAAAGTTAAGGTCTTAGTAGCATAATCTAGTTATTACAAATGACAATTAAAAAAAAACAAAACGTAATCGGTGATTCATGAGTTGATAAAATTAGAAACTATTTACACACATACCTCTGTTGTAGTTGAAATTCATCTTCAATTAATTTATTTTCAAAATATAATTGTTAAAAGTAACTTTCTATAGTGGTTGACCTCTTTACAGACAAATAACAGTAATTTAAAAAATGAATTCACACATTCACCAGTTGCAAACTGCAAATAAATTTGTTTCGAAGCCTTTCGAAGCCGGCACAGTGCTGTTACACCATTAACGTTACGGATGGCGATCAACGATCGATTCATCGGAGCATTCATTTTGAAAACGTCTGCAGTACTAAAATCATTCAATTAATCAAGAATTCGTATTTTAAGAAATAAAAATAGTTTCCAATATTCTGTTTAATAAAAAAATATGTTGCACTTCATTGTTTTATGCAAAAGTAATTTTCTATTTTCTCAAAAACTTCGATAGTCTACGATTACATCCGATCAAAAAAATCGATAAATACGGAAATCATGCCATGCCTAGTACAAAACAACTGACAGTGAAACAGTGTAGGGTAATTCATCCAGATTTGAAAATTTGTAATTTTTACACTGGGCGACAGGACCTCTATGCAATTGAGTTTGGAATTCTGTATTATGCTAATTCTTATATATTTTTTTTTTCTGTATATAAAGTATAATTACTCCGCTCATCTATTCACTTGAATCATTTTTCGAATGAACTATTAAACTTTGTTCTTAATTAGAAGATTCACCCTACATTGCTGTGTCTCGCTCTAGTGTTATTTGATACTAGCTGACCCGCGTAACTTCGTCTGCGTTACAAAGGGGTTCAAACAGTACTCGCAATGCCGTCGAGTTCTTATTTTCGAGGCCCGCTGTGCATCCACATATTCATTGCGTTTTATACTCTTAATAACATCTAAACGAAAAGTCCGATTGGAATAAAACAAAAAGTAATTTACTTCTACATTAATACTCTTGATAATATGACCTTCCTCGATAAATGGACTTTCCAACAGTGAAATAACTTTTGAAATCGGACCAGTAGATCCTGAGATTAGCGCGTTCAAACAAACAAACTCTTCAGCTTTATAATATTAGTATAGATAAGCACAGTTACTTACAGCACTAGGAACATCCCGTATATTGGCAAGTTAAACTGTTTTTGCAAAGGAAGTCACCAGGAAAACTGACGAATACAGTCAAGATGTAATGCAAGCATATTTTGATAGATGGCAGTATTTTAAAAATCTACTGTTTTTTTTATTATTGCCTTTCCAGGTTTTCTTTTTAGTTGGAGGAATTCGCCGGATTATAGGATATGTGGGAGTTGAACTGCACTAGAACCTTCAAACACTCACACTCAGCATCTGAACAGCTGAGGCCAGAACCCAGCACGGGGTTATGAGGGACGGCACGACGCGTTACGCACTCGGCACTCTTTCCTGTCGCGTCGCCCCTGCCTTACCAGGTGGACGAGCTAACTGTCCACTGTTTATCTGATGTTAAGTGGTCATAGATGCTCATCGGTCTCTGCACTGTGCTGTCAGAAACACATAGCCACATACGGCCTTCTTTCAGAGCTCTTTTTAATCTTTGAAGGAAATTATAATATTGTCCTAATGTAAGAGACAAAGAGCCATCTCTATGTAACCTATGTAAATGAATAATGTTTGTTAGTTAGGATGTTAATCGGTTTAATGTTCTCTGTTTAATATTTTTAACAATTTAATTAGGCACCTACTTTATTTTAATCTGTAACTCGTTTACATTTTGATAAAAAATACCTATCTAATAGATTAATCCAAGATGTAGGTATTATATTTAAATACATTAAAATTACTAGAATTTTTATAATATTATGTATAACATATTATGTTGCTAAATAAGGAAATTGTATGTTCTACGTTTTTTTTTGTTTTTATGTTATTAGTTTACATTTTTGTGTCCTCTTTGTGTGTGTGGAATAAAGTTGCTTTCTTTCTTCTAAAATACATAAAAATTACTACGTGGAGCTCTTATTTAAAAATCACAGTTTTATCTAGCTTTAACATTTTACCTTTTCTATTCAAAAGTTTTACAGAATAACGCAATAATCAGGCGAATGCAATCTCGTCGGACGCTACCGCAGTTATATTCAACGGGGGGAGGAAGTCATATTTTTGTGCGGGATTTTATATCTCTCTGAGGAAATACAACACTACATCCCTGCACATTCACTTCGAAACAAATTTAAATTCGAATGGAGTTGTCACCTACAAAAATGGAGTTTATTTGTTGACTTTGAAACTGTTATTTTCGAACCTACACAGGTATTTCAACCGGACTTTTATTTAGGTGACGTACAAAAGATTTTAAGGCCTTTTAATTTAAGTTCAAATTCGGCCGGCTTGTACCTCTAAATCTAAATGTGAAAAAGATTTATGTGCAATTTTTCACAACACCACTGGCTAAAAACGGTGAAGGAAAACATCGTGAGGAAACCTGCATGTCGGAAAAGGATTCTAAAAATCCTTTGAAGATATGTGAAGTCCTCAATCCACACTGGGCAAGTGTGGTGGACTATGCCTAATCCCTCTTCTGAGGAGACCTGAACCCAACAGTGGGCAGTAATGGGTTTGGTACAGTAGTAATTTAAGTAATCTTTTTTGAAAGTTAACCTTGTAGTTGGTATTGGTCTTTCACCTACATAGATAACGTTACCAAGTTTAATAATATGTAGGTACTTTAGTCGCTAGAGGCTATATATCAGCGAAAAAGCGCAGGTGTATTTTGCATAAGGTGTCTTTGTATAACTATTGTATTGTATGAATTTACTATGTCCTTCAGGCTTTCATAATATGAGTATGCAAATATCAACTTATGTATGCCAGATTAAGAATGAATGGAGAAATAAAACATATACACCCTATTTGAATGGGATAAGGTTGAGCTAAAGAAGAAGAAGTAAATATCAATTACTTACTTCAATCCATCATCGCCTGGACGACAGTCACTATTCCAACAACAATAAATGCAGCAATTAGCACACTGATCGCTAGTGTTATCAATTGCCAAACCAAGCCAACTATGCAGCTGTCAATCAAAATTCACTGATTACTATTAAATTAATAATATCTACATTATTCACCTTTACATAGTAATAATTATTAATCTGTTAGATTGGTAGATTTGAACTTGCCTGATTCCTATTATTATTTCGCCTGATTATTATTTAATTAAATGATGATTTAACTATCTCACGTAGTTGTTATTAAGTTCCAGGTTAGATTTTCAGCTCGCCGAAACTATACATAGCTTCAAATAGGTACCTATGGCGAATACAGTAACACCGTCTGAATTTTACAATGGTGTGCAAAGTTCAGAGTTTCCTTTCCAATTCCAGTAAAAAGTTGTCAATATAAAACAAAGGTCCACTTACCACATTTCATAATTATCTAGAAATAAAGAAGACTAGAAGAATGAGAAATAAAAATAAATTTAAAATAACGATTTAGATTTTTTTGCGATTGATTTGTTTCCGTAAGTGACATCAGACATTATCAATGTAGTCAGAAAAAATGTCAAGAACTTTTTTAATTTAAAGCAAAAAGTGTCAACGTAGGCAAAAATCTTACCTCTGGTGATGGTGATTGGATTGGTAACCATAGAGATCAGTAGTAATGGGTTACAGATCTTGGAATATAATTATGTACCTACTAGTAAAATAGCCACGAAGTGGCATGCCAGTGGGTTTTACTATTTAACGAAAATTTTTAAAATATCAAAGGAAAATCATAATTATGTCGGAAATTACCGCTTCTTTTCAATTAACCGCTTCAGATTTTTCAGCTTTATGATAATACCGCTACTGGACTTGCAATTCCCGGAACTCTGGTAACTTCCCGGCAATTCTTCCGGAAATTGAAGTTCGCTACGTAGGATTGAAAGTACCTACCTACCTACTAGAATGCTACAATTATTCACCTGTAGGCTATCGAGGTTCGAGGTCATCCAGAGTATCTTTTCTCGGAACAACTCTATGTATTTTTTAAAATGTTTTTTTCACTTTCAATTTGAGGTTAGGTTCAAACCGGAACTTAATATTAAGCGGAAAGTTTATCGAACAGGTGACCCGTTGGTTATTCTGATTACATGACATTAAAACAGCTTCTACTAAATGAAAGTTTCTGGTACATCAAATAATACTAAGACTCATTTTGGAGACAGTCTTATGTGGTTATTAGATAATAATTTGATTAATCTAGAAAATTAAAACACCCGTAAATTGTATTTTTAGTATTTATTTCCCTTTTTGGTTCTTAATTTAATATTAAAAACAGCTTACATTCTATTAAAAATAATAAAACAAAGCTTTTAATTCGCATTATTTACAATAATAACTTATACCTAAATACCTAGAGATTGAGACACGACAAAAAGTTCCAGAATGAACTAGTCGGTTCAATGGAATGCAATAAGTATGATACTCTTTGATGTCAGTGAAATTAATTTCTAAATTGTAAAAAACAACTATAATAGTGCAATATATATATTATTTTATTATTACCATTGAATATAATAGGTATATTCAATGGTAATAATAAAATAATATGATGATATTGTTGTTAAGTTTTGTAAACATTGTACCTTACAAAATACTCGCGTAGATTAATTATAATTATTAAAACTATTAATTATTTCATTCATAATTACTATAAAGTATGACTTATACTATAATTAAAAACCTAATTCTAATTTTCATTCCAGTCTTCATAACATCGCTCTGAAAAAAAAGAACAAAAAATTAGATACTACTTATAAATATGCAAAATAGACCGACTATCATACTTACATATTAAAAAAAGGTCACCAGGAATAAGATCTAAATGAAATGGATAACAAATCTAGTAGTCCCCTAATTGTTAACAAATAAATTCAACTATTAGGTACCTATAATATGATTTAAATTGTCTTCTGAATTATTTTCCTAACCTTGCTAGGTATTACTTTTTTGGTATTTTATTGTTATCATACACAATCTGTATCTGTACCAACCCATTACTGCCCACTGTTGGTCTCAGGTCTCCTCAGAAGAGGATTATATACACAATACTTCTACAATAAACCATAAAAAAACTATTATGAATGACAGATATCAGCGGCCTTGTAGTGTACCAATAATTCTGTATCAATAGAGAGGTTCATGATTATTCACGAACAACAATCTCTTTAGACCGAAATAACCGAATTGACTATTATAATAAAGTTTATTTTAGAACATTACAGTAATGTAGTTTATGTTATCAAATAGATATCTATTTTTTTACACCTAATTGTTAGCAAGTATAGCTAAAATTAATATTTTAGTCACAGGCATTAGTAACCGCTCCCCAATAGGTACATTGTTTGCTAGTTATACTTAATAATGTAAGTATTTAAAATAAATTATGGTAATACTTACATGTAATAAAAATAATTCCAACCAGCCACAGCACTAAGAGAATAATAGCGACAATGAATATGAGGGACAGTGCAAAACTGACAATCTTGCAAAGTAGAGAACATACGCAACCACAACTGAAACGAAAAAAAAAAAATTTAATTAAATAATGGTATAATCAATATTGGCTACAGCTACCACTTCTAAGTCCAACCAAGTCTAAGTAAGATCATAAAATGATTAGCAACATATGTAAAGCTGTTTAAAATAAAGAAGCAAAGGAACTGCCGGAGTAGCTGCTTTATCCATCCTCAAGTTTAAAGATGGAAATCTTAATTTCATAACTTTTAATTTAATGACGCAAGTTGGTTATTTGGTTCAAAGAATCATCCATCATTACAGATGACTATGTAGGTATTCCATCTTGCTAACATCTTGACTAGGAGTTTTTGAAGCTCACCTCACAATCAATTAGTAGGTAGTAGTAGGTACCTAATGGTAGGTAATCTAAGGAAGGTAACATGAGTCCTTGAAACCCGTGTCTTAAAGTCTAATAAGTTTTTAACCCTTGTTAAGTTTGCGCAAAGTTATAGCGGTTGGAAGTCGTAGAGGTTTTCTCTTTCCAAAACAATGAATTGTACTTTTAAATTTTGATTTGAAATCTTCATTAAATACCGCTTATCGAAGATTTATTCTGATTCACTGTTTTAGTGTTTTACGAATGTTCATTAACGTTCTTATCTATTAAGGCGATGTCGATAATGATATTATACCTACTACAAGTACGAGGAATGTAACAGTGAGTTGATTTTGTAACTGATAATTCGTCATACTATATTGTGTTGCTGCTACCGTTTACTACCGAATGTTCAAACAAATTTTGTTTGGTTTCTACTTTAATTTAAATAACAAGTTAAACACTACAACCTCGTTTGCGTGACAAAGGATTAATTTTTTCACATTTTCACAATAACTTAGTCCTTGGCCTTGAATTGATTTTTTATAGCCTACAACCTTGTTTTATAAATGAACTAACTAACAAAAAGGGCTCTACAATTCAACTAGTCAAAAACTACCAATATATACAAGAGAACTTGAATTTTTTTTGGATCTAAACTTAATATTTCCATTTATTATTATAGTAGGTATCATTTACGTTAATGCGTAAAATTTAATAATAATGAAAAGAGTAATTAACATGATGATTCACATATAGGCAAGGCGTCTATGATATAGGTACTACTATCTAGTATGGAAGTAAATAATAAAGATATCTGGTGAAATGATGACTCAAAAGTCAAATTTGTAGGGTTTGGCTGATAGCAATAGAATATACGAGTATTATCTAATACACAATGAATTATAAAATATAAATCTGGAAACTACACTTGCAACAATTTAACTAACTGCCACAAACCTTTTTACCCACACTGAAATATTACAAACCTTAATTGATTTCACTTTGATCTGTTTTTTACAATCGTAATATTGTATGGAGATAAATAAAATCAACGTAATTTTAGTTTAAAAACTAATTATATTCAAAGCTACTACAGTTGCAATCCATACGTTATTCACTAGTTTCATATTATCAAAACAAAAAAAAAACAACACTCACCACATTTTGAAATTGTATTTGTAACAAAATCTATATTCAAATTTATTTCGGCGCACAACTCACACTGGGCATAATTCATCAACGCTAGTGCTTAAAACATCAATGTATTTATCTTTTATCTACCCTTATCTTCGATCGATAGTCACTGTAACATATCACGCGACGATTTCATACAACAGAACGAGACAACTGTGCTAATACTTAATTAAATTAAGCGTATTTGTTAACTCATTTTCACGGTTAATGTCGAGGCAAGTTACTTTACAACTGAATGTAAGGTAAAGCAACTTGTATTGTATGACTCACGTAGTCACGACTTTGTTGCCTTATTATCGTTTTGCAAGAAATTTCGAAACAGTACAGCGCAATATTTTTCTTTAACGGTAGTAGACATGGTTAACTGTAGATGGAGTTTTAATAACAACTAAAATAATGGAACACAGCCTTTTAAAATAATAATTCTGATGTGAACTCTACTTAAAAACAGAAACTCTAAATAAAATTAGGAATGTAGAAATATTATAAACTTTAAAGCTTAAACTTAATTTAAGAAATTGGTTTGGTTTCGTAAAATTACTGATGTAACTTGTGTATTTTGAACTGCATCATTGTTTATCTTACTCGGCCAAGGACGGTTTAAACCCATCTGAGAAGTATTTCTATCTAGATAACGATCAGATAACATATAAATAGTTCAACATATCTATCATTACTTTAGTTTGTAAATTAAACTATTAGGTAGGTATATAAATTTCAAAAGCACCCAGTCAAACCACTACCTAAAAATACATTTCTAACTAAAGTCGCTTAATTTTGGAAACCTCGTGGTAATGAGAAAACATCAAGGAAGAGTAGATACTAAGTATTAGACTTCCCATTTGATCAGGGTCGCGGTAGGTAAGTCTAAGAATGTAAGCAACGTAGGGCTGGTCACTATAACAGCAGCAGTAGACGACTACAATCCTAAATGTAGTAGAGGAGAGCCAAAAAATATTGTGAATATTTCTTTATAGCCCAAAACGTTCTGTGTAATCAGGATTAACGGATAGGTCTCAACTTTACGATGAGCGTTATGTTTAGTGGTAAAAAAAAACAATTTATGTTTCCTAATGACATGTTTAGTGAAAAAATTTGAGAAATCCCTGTACTTAATCTGTATTTGAAAATATGCCATATGGCGTAAAATAACGCATCAATTCAAAAATACTATAGTCGATAATCTTATCGCAAGAAAAATGTTTAAAAGCCACATAGCCTTGTATAAATATAGCAATTTTCCTACTTCCTGAACTGATTTTGTTTTTCTATAACATTAAATGTTTTATTGTCCAAAGAGAGATCTGCAAAGAGCCATCCGGCCTGTGTAATTACTTTGTTTGCCTTCATGTCTTAGATACAAGATTGTGTCTAGATGCTTTAAAATGTTAGGTAAGGGCTGACGTGACACGGGTAAGTACAGTGTAATGAGGTATGACGTAGTAAATAAACATTACTAGGCGTATCTTATCTGAGGAACGTACGCATAAATTATTATCCTTAGTATGTTGTTTTTAGTGCGAATACTATCATA
The DNA here is from genome assembly GCA_030269945.2 of Trilocha varians. Taxonomy (NCBI): domain Eukaryota; kingdom Metazoa; phylum Arthropoda; class Insecta; order Lepidoptera; family Bombycidae; genus Trilocha; species Trilocha varians. The sequence continues at coordinate 7,390,050 of AP028259.1, forward strand.
GGAAATGAGTCACCGGAGTGAGGTCGATTAGAATTGGAAAGTAGTCGCAAACTAAGTTATTTATCATCCATTGCTATTTATTTTTACTGGAGTCGTGGTGGTCGAAGCGCTTCCTTCGGAACGGGAGGTCGCAGGTTCAAATCCGGCCGGCTTGTACCTCTAAATCTAAATGTGAAAAAGATTTATGTGCAATTTTTCACAACATCACTGGCTAAAAACGGTGAAGGAAAACATCGTGAGGAAACCTGCATGTCGGAAAAGGATTCTAAAAAAATCCTTTGAAGATATGTGAAGTCCCCAATCCGCGTTGGGCAAGCGTGGTGGACTATGCCTAATCCCTCTTTTGAGGAGACCTGAGCCCAACAGTGGGCAGTAATGGGTTGGTACAGTACATTACAGTACAGTACAGCTATTTATTTTTACTGGATACCACTAGATAAGCCGTAAAAAAAAATAAATAAATAAACAACATTAAATATTATGCTGATAACTACAACAGGCTGAAAAACTGACTTCAAAATAATTTGCATTCATAATAACAAGCAGTAGGTAATCACTTATTGAACACCTTGATGCGACATACATTTTATATCAGTATTTAGAACAATAACAAAATGTGTCACAGTAGGTTCAAGCATCTAGCAAGTATAAGTTTTATCTTAATCTATTGGACGTACAAGAATTACAGGAAAACCCCAAACCTTATTGATATAAAAACTCATATAGAACAAGGACGATACAACTAAAACTAATATCCATGCCAGTTTAATATCCACACTTCTTTTGCAGTTACCACTGGCCAGTAAGTCGGCCGCTGCAATAAAAAAGTTTTGTATATTTTTTAACTTTTTCCATTAGAGCGGATTCCCACGGGAGGCGGAGCTGAGGTTCGCGTGAGAATGAGCAATTTCCTCCCGACCGCTGCGATTTCTATCTGACTTCCTGTCTGTGCAGCGATTTTAAAATTTATAGAATTCTGTAAAACATGAAATTGAAAGACCTTTTATGAAACAATTAAGATTAGAGCCGATGAGTTTTTGCATAATTTAAAGTGCGATTTGGGATTCCCCAAAAGTGTGGGTAAAGCAGTGGGTTAAAAAATCACTACATACGGCTAGTAACCATACGAATTCAGTTATGGATTATCGATTATTATAGATTAAATTGGCTAACCCGCACAGATTCGTCTTGGTCCTACACAATTTACCCTTTTTTAGCAATACTAATTGAGTCCTTTTTATTATTTTTAGTTATTTTTATTAACCCTTATCTTATTCAAATCGGAAATAACAAATTATAATGCAAATCGAAAACATAGAACGATAATAGCTACTCGCATTTCCAAACCCGTATTTGCAAAAATATTTTTGGAGTGGTCATCTTACACGTCAGTTCCGTACCCAGAATCATTAATCAAAGTATTGGAAACCAACATTATTCTGCTACATTGGACCTACTCCTGAAATGATGGACGGTTTTGTGCTAAAAATAACGGTTCCGTAAAGTGAATGGTCGAATATCGGATTAGCTTAATCATCGAGTTTGTTTATTTTGTTAATACTGCATAAACTCTGCTCCACTCTGCTGCCTGGCCATATTGAAAAGATTTAAGATTTTAGGTACTGCGGAATATGATTATAGGCAAGAGAATGTAGCTTTATTAAAAAATAAGAACCTGTTAACGATCTTAATGTAAATGGTATTATTGAAAGAACATGTCTAGTCATGTCTAACAATCGACGAAGTCAGTGGTAATGGGGAAAATTGAGAATCAAAACTTTAATTCCTTACCATCCAATATACGCACACTGGATAATAATACCGGGTTGACCGAATGGCGTACTGTAAAGCCAGTCGTGGCAGTCATATGAACGATATCGTTTTTCATTCATAAATAACGAAGTTCAAGCTTTCCAATAATATAATAAAATTTAAAAAAATTAAGAATAACCATTAGTTTTTTTTTTAACCGATTCAAAATGCAAACTTTATATGGCCCAAATTATTGTAATACAAAGGTGTTGCAGAGTGCTTCAAAAATGCGATGTTGCGATACGGACACCGATGAAAAGTTTCAAAACTCCAACACAGTTATATTTCTGCTTTTAAAATTTTAATACTAATTTACTTGAAATCAGCGCTATTGGAAAGTTTCGAAATTTCATCAAGTCTCGATGAAGCGAAAGATTCTCAGCGGGTCAGAAGTTGGACATCGAAGTTCCAGCTTGCACCGAACAGTTCCGATTGCAATCCACTTGGAAATTTCTTATAAATCTGCGGAAAATGTAAGACGTTTTCAATAATGTTATTGGTTCCTCGAAAGAAGATTGGATTGAGGATTAAAATCAGTTTACAAGGATATTATTGTTGTCTTCAAATAGTTATTCTGTTGATCGACTTACAAAAGGAAGACCGACCGGGTATTCAGTAGTCGTTTAGTACTTTGTTTACGAGCACAGTACAATAATATTTATCGAGTAGATTATGTGTTGATTCCTTAACATAAAATTACCCAATTACACAAAAGTCAATGATAAGATTATTTTATCTAACGTGATTCATAACTTCGATGAATTATTAAAATTAAATCATAGTTACATAATTTAAGACTATCTGTTATCAATAACCTGAAATTTTGATTAAAAAATAATCACAGTAAATGCTCTTTTTTTCAATTTTAACACATTCTACTATATCTAAGGTAATTTAAAATACTGTGTGCTTATCATAATAATATCATAAAGGCGAAAGTTTGTATGTATGGATGGATGTTTGTTACTCTTTCACGTAAAAACTACTGAATGGATTTGATTGAAACTTTACCATAATATAGCTTATACATCAGAATAACACATAGGCTACAATTTTTGATAATACGGAACGAACCTGAAGTCCACGCGAACGAAGTCGCGGGCAAAAGCTAGTTTAACAATTTTTAGACGTTCGTAGTAGACAGTTTTAAACTCAGAAATAAATTTTCATTTACTTCAGCTGAAGTATTTGCATAATTGTAATTAGTTTTCATAGACGATTAAAAGAAATATTGAAATCAATGTTTAACCGACTTTTCAAAGCCAATAATTTGCTTTAAAAAAGTTTACAAATAACGTTCAAACACTAAAATCTACCTACTTAGTTCTACTCAAATAGCATCTGCCCGTACCATCAAAACTCGTTAGTTTCAAACTTAGAACTGCATCTTAGTTCAGCAGCCTCTAATATTTGAAGAGAGTTTAAGCTGTTTCGCGAAGACAAATACTTGGTCATACAACTCGATGTCGGAGTTCACGTGCTGAGACCAAAGTTGTCACTGAAACTAATATCAACTAACGTCATTAGGAAACGTAAATTATTTCATATTTATCTACGATCGCGATTTTGTTTACTTCGAAATTAGTATTTTTTTTGCAAGATAGATAAACGTCCCTACGGCCCACCCGATGGTGTAATAATAGTTGTTGAGTTAATTTAGGTATCTTTCTCTGACATAAGAGTTATATGATTACTATGTTAAACCAGTTAATTAAGTTACTTCGGTTCAGGCTTGCCTAGTGAAGAAACTGCTAGTTAAGTTGTTTTACTTTATTTTTTTAGTTACCTAACGTATATCTTTTCATTATTTTTCATAGTCTTTCATCTGTCTTAAAGTTTTTAATTTAAGCAGATTTTACGTGATATGACTTTTTTTTATTTTGAGGCCACAATTAATTACAAGTATTTTTTTCATCGCGAATTTCAAATATGTAACGATATTTGAAATCTTTAGGCATTTTACATTGTTCAAAGCAACTCACTATATTTGTTAGATTCGTATTCGTAAATGCAATAACTAACGATTTAATACCTACATATTATAGCATCTGTAGCTTCATTTGTAGAAAGCACCAGCTTGTAATATCACAACGGATGTACTCAGCACATGCGAACTAACTTGCAACTTACGACATATAATTTCTAACAGTATTTACTCGAGGAGATATGACGAAGTTAGTTATTGAAATTGTCAGCAGGTACGAGGTCTCATGAGTTCAACTTCTGCGCTGTTACTTTGATGTTTAAGTTTGAGAGTTAATGCGAAACTTGCGACCCATATAACTGGGATCGCTACTCCACGCACATACTTAACATTGACTAACTTCCGAACACGTAAAACGAAACTTTGCTTTTACCTATACATATAAATTCATGTCTGTAAAAAGATCAGTGTTTTACACGATGAGTGGTGGCACTCTTAGGTGACGTATATCTAGTTACAAAGTCCATTATAAATGCTGTAGGCCATGTGTGCAAAATGTTTGAAACATTTATGAGAAAGGCAAAACGTGCTTATGGCCATGCAATTTACTGTTGGTATTCTACTTAGGTATTCAAAACTTTGGGGAGAAGATGTCTTTATGGTTTACTAATTTGTTATCGATTGCGATAGGTATCTGAAATCTCAATATTATCGTCAAAAAATCTTAGGATATAGGTACGGGAGTAGGTACCTATATTCTTAGCATTCTTCCGCCGTGTTGGTTTTACATATTACCTATAGTTGTCATTGGCTAAGTACACGTGTTCTTGTTAGTCTTTTTAATAAAATAAAACTCAACCTGAGTTTTTTTTCTTCTCTTATATTTTTGTGACGTGTTGATTGCTGAATATGATGAGATAAAATATCCACACATACCTATAACATTTTCTATGGTTTTCAACTCGCAACACGAATCCTTTACAAATGAAAAGTTAACATATTTTCGTTCGACACGTTGCCAGAACATTCTGCGGCTAAAACGAGGCGTGCTCCAGCATTTAATTCAGACGTTAAGCCGGTCTAAAATGGGTGTCGGTACGGCACAGTTCGTTTGACTAGTTACTTGGCAGTTCACTGTCCAACTTGCCCAAGACAAACACGAAACTGCTCAAGTTAGGTTCGGGTCGCGGCGGATACGTATCCACCACAGGACCTTATCTTAATTAAGGTCTCGCCGAAGTTTGGTTGTGAATTTATCAAAGGTTGTAATTCTGCGTCCTTGTTCTACAAGGTGATTTTCAACGCAATGTTATGATTAGGTAATGATATCACAGGATTTCTAGATGAATAGTTCTAAGTTCCAGACTGAAACTAGGGTTTTCATCTTAAAATTACATTACACAGAGTTAACAAGAGAAAATTAGTCGTAGATCATGTTACTTACCATTCTGAACTTGTTAGTAAAACTTTCCATGTTAGATGTGACTTAATAAACGCCGCAATCTAACCCCTTTTACCCCCTACCATATTATTAACAACTTCCAAAAACTCGCTTATTAGTACCCAAACCTACCATTTTGATATAAAACAATAAATAAATTTTGTCCACAGCTCGAAAATATTTAAACAAAACATTGTTATTCGACAATACGAAGAAATTAAGGAGCCGTGAGGCATTTTTATCCTAGGATTAAGCGGTTCACTTCGAGAAAATAAGTAATGAGCGCTTTCCCCCGATCTCTTTGTTGGGCACCCGTTCATTAATTTCGAAGCCTTAGGCAGTGTTGTCTTTAAGCCACTTCTTCGTTTGAATGAAAAACACATTTATAATTGAGAATAGAATACACATACGCGAGCAAGTCTTGCTAAATTTACGTACATTAAAATTGAATTAAGTCGTCGAGTGAAAGCATCTTGTGAGACACTCGTTAAGCAATATTTCAAGTAAATTTTCTACGTCATTTCGTCTGAAGTTGTTGGATATTAATGTTTTTCTTCATGTTATCGTTTCGGGAGATTTCCAGCTGTGTAATTACTTTGTTTACTTTGGAGTAATTGCTTATCAATTTTGTATCCAATTTGACTGTAAAAGTATTTAAAACGTGATCCGAATTGGTTGAAGAACATTTTATTTTTTTGATTTTATTAATTGAACTCGTCAACAACGTCTCGTTCTTGGAAAAAATATTTAATCATGAAAAATAACCATAGGCTATAATTGTTCGTTCAAATTATAATAGAAAATAGTAGTTTCAAACACGTCAAAGTAATCACTAAAATTGCAGGTAAAACTCGTACTTTACAGTTACAGTTGTCGCAAAGCTCTAAAACTTACTCAATAACTTTCTTTATTAGATCCGTAACTCTAAAGGCTAGAACTGAGGTTAGCAACTTGCGCCCTGTGGCTTACACGTGACCTGGGGAGATTTTACGTGCATTTACAACAATACATTTGCCCAGTATTTTTTTCTTTTCGTTTAGTTAGAATTTTCACAAAATGGATTTACATGTAACTTAATTATCTAAATTGTTTTTGGAAACCGAGAACATGCGACCAGTCGTGGTGATGACACAGATTACAATAAGCAAAATAATCGATCAAGGAAAGTAGTCATTATTTCGTAAAATGTAGGTATCTAAGTATGTTACGAATATTTGGTATTCTCAATATTGTTAACAGTTTTCAATAATTTGACTAAAATAAATAATTTTATCAAAATAATTGAAAAGCCACCCGCGCTTTTCTAAATTTGACAACCCCTACAAGTTCAAACTTATTCCAACAAGCCAACGTCCGGCTGAACTCGAGACTCAATTCTCATATTTGATTCGTTCTGTCAGCAATATTCAAATAGGAATCTCAAGGAAATATTGCGCCGTAGCCTATATGCAAATTCTATTTGAAACGCGAAAGTTTCCTCGCGAACGGCGCTTTCAATCGGGAAAACAAACAGTTTCTATAAGATTAGTCGCGGGATGCTTGCCGAGTCAATATTGACGGACGTGAACCGACAATTCTTAGGCGAAAGATTTCTTTATAAAACGTGCGGTTTCCGGACGCTTTCTGAACTTATAGGTGCTGTTTGTAGTTTGACTTCAGTTGGATAATCCTTAGATGAAGGGCCTTTTTAAGCAGAATGCGAGTTATATTCTTGGTACCTAATTATCACACGTTTTCCTAAAAGCTATTACTTGAAGTTATCAATATCCATTTTCTTATCAAAATGGTGTCAATATTTAACGACACCCTTCATATTTTTCCTATTAGGCATTTTTTCAATGCACTTTAATTATTCTGAAAGCTGGAGCCTGTAATTATAGCATACTTTGACTCTTGATATGTGAATTAAATTAAAGCTTTTAAACTGTATTTTGCACTTTATATATCTATGCTAATTTTAATCATAGAGCTACAATATTCTATAGAAAACAACAAATGATATTTTCAGTCTTATATTATTATTTTATCCCACCACTCACTTCGAAAACTTGTGAAACTATACCGGGTATTTGCCCACCTCTCACTCCCACCACTGTAACTCCTGTGTAGCCAGGATCCACAGCGGCGACCATCGTAATGACTCTGAGCAGTGAAGCCCAGGAACTTGTCTTGGGCCCCGCAACGAATTTAATCAGAAGATAACAGAAGGAGTACGAAAACATTGTGCATTGTGAAACTATGTAATATACCACTAATAAGGTAGCTCTTTACTTTGAAAAGATATCAGCTCGGTATACCAGGAGTATACAATTAGCTTGGTCCTACAACCACGTTGGGATAACGAAGAGCGACTCAGCACTTCACATGCAGTTGACTTACATTATTACAATATCACTTTTATCGACAGCCACCTTACAGTTGAACTTACACTTTATGTTAATGTAGATAAAGGTTAATTTTCTTTGTACGGGAGTAGGATTAAAGGCGATTTTTGCTAATACAGGAACACTTCAATGTTGCACTTCGCGATGGTGGATGTAGTTGAGGGCTATTGAGTTGAGATCCTACCGCATCATAATTTAAACTAACCAAGATTTGTATTGGAACTCGTTCAATAGTGTGGGATTATAGGCACTACTTTAAAAAGTCAAGTGATATAAAATAACACAGTAGATTTGATTTTGGAACGAAGTTCCTTATCGCGCGTTATCGAAAGGGGGCTAGACGGAAAAAAATCTTACGAAAAGTTGTCACGACACTTTTTTTGTTTTAGATGATTATCGCTAGATGCCGCTGTGTTCAACGTTTTAAAACACGTTCCTTATCGCGCGTTACGTTAGGAAAAAAAATTATAAGATATCTTTTAATCGAAAGGAACTTCGCTCTATTCGGGTGTCCCATGACCTCTCAAGTTTTTTTTTTGTCAAGGATACTAAGTAATGAACGATTCACGACCATTGAATACGGGTCACATTAAATAATCTCATCAATATTATCTCTCCTTCACAGAATTTCTTTCACACATCTAACGATACGACACATTGGACTTGTTTGTCACATTTGTGAATCGTTAATTATAAAATTGTACTTAAAAAAATATTTATTGTACAGTGGCTGTTACTGTGTAATATAACCGTAGACTTAAAAGATCTTAGGTATATTACTACTATGTATGCCAGGATCAACACTCAGGCATAATAACTTTTATTTTAACTGATTTCATAACAAAATATTACCAAACTCCTAAATATATCATTTCAACTATTCCCTAGAGAGTAAATAAACAAACGGTCAAACAAACTGTATGTAAATAGATGTTTAACATAATAAAACGACTAGATGTCTAGTAAACCAACATGAACAAATATTTGATTCTCGTTAACTTTGACGTCGTGTTTACCTGTCTACGCCTCAAAAAACATCTACTTTACCTTAGAAATGCTTTCTATTCACAATTTTAAACTTATACAAACTCAGTCTCATAAAATAGGTTGTAATTGGAAGAAAGTTTTTTTATAAATAAGGATGCAGAATACATGTATTTTTATTCGTAAACATTCACTACAATAGTAGAAAATAATAATATGTTGAACAAGATGTAATAGTTTTTCAACAGTAATTGGAAGTTAAATAACATTCAACTTATGTGAACATGATATGTAACATGTGTTCTTACATGCATATTTAGTTTTATACTCGCTTTATCTAATATATAAAATTCTCGTGTCACGGTGTTCGAACTTGAACTCCTCCGAAACGGCTTGACCGATTTTGTTGAAATTTTTTGTGCTTATCCGGTATCTATGAGAATCGGCCAACATCTATTTTTCATCCCCCTAAATGTTAGGGGTAGTCCACCCCTAATTTTTTTTTTATTTTGTCGACGCAGACGAAGTTGTGTGGGGCAGCTAGTCTAATATATAAAATTCTCGTGTCACGGTGTTCGAACTTGAACTCCTCCGAAACGGCTTGACCGATTTTGTTGAAATTTTTTGTGCTTATCCGGTATCTATGAGAATCGGCCAACATCTATTTTTTATCCCCCTAAATGTTAGGGGTAGTCCAACCCTATTTTTTTTTTATTTTTTCGACGCAGACGAAGTTGCGTGGGGCAGCTAGTTAAGTATAATATTTTACATTTATAGAATCAATTTGGACAGTAGTCATTACTATAAGATATTTTTTCGGGTATTTGCCCACCTCTCACTCCCACCACTGTAACTCCTGTGTAGCCAGGATCCACAGCGGCGACCATCGTAATGACTCTGAGCAGTGAAGCTCAGGAACCCGAGGGAAAGCTAACTTGTCTTGGGCCCCGCAACGAATTTAATCAGAAGATAATAGAAGGAGTAGGAAAACATGAGTTTCGACTTCCCTTCTCGCAAAGCGGGAGACAATAAAATAAGATTGAAAAAGCATTACGCCAGAATTGAGAAAAGCACCACGGACATTGATTTTATTAAATTGATTGGACCTATGCGGTGAGCTGTTGTACTATTTTGATGCCAATAGTAGTTATGGCAAAAACGTCTTACTATTACTTTAAGATACTATTTACGATAAGGAATACTATAGTCACATGTTATATGAACTTTAGCTTAATATAATAATATGACACAAACTACGTAGCATAGCAAACTAAAGTCCTTCATAAAAATAGAATATAAAAACTATAGTCATAGTAATAGCCGCTGAAAGACTTTTCCAGCGGATGGAGGCTGACATTCTTTTTTAATAAATTCAGTTTCTGTAGAGGGCACGTAGCCTCATCACAAAGGCTCCATTGCAGTGCTCCTAGCATTCTAATGCAAATTTCATTGAAATGCGCCCCTATTGTTATCATTTCCAGTCTCTGAGAAAACGTTTTCATATATCTACTTTGGATAAAAATCCCTTCTCTGTATGAGTTACTGTTTGTGTGTGTGCGTGTGAAGATAACTTTGTTTTTGTGTGTTGTTTTGAGTTTTTGTACAATCTAGTACTATTGGTTAGGTTTTTAAAATTAAATTTTTAAATTGAATTTCAAAAGTAATATCATGAACATTTTTATTCCACGTTCAATTACGTCTAGAATAATACTTTTGATTTACATAACATTTAAAAGTTAAAACTCTCTTTCCTTTAATCATATAAATTACAAACTCATTGAATAAGTAAAAGCGTATTCCACGTTTTAATTACACACTCCTGTGCGAAAATTAAATACACGAATCCAAACTTTAAATTGTGTCGTTCAAGTTTCAAGTCAGACTAACTTTTGTACTGTAAGGAGAGGTACTCACGACCGCCCTGTTTTCGTCTTGAATTGCGTTAAGTTTCGTCACAATTAGTATGAATTGTGACGGCTGAGGAGTCGGTAGCAGCGTACACCATCCTTTATGCTCAGCACGATCTTACACGAACAAAATAAATACAAGTCTGAGCCAACAAGTTCGTTTGGAACACGTAATTTTCTCTATCCTCGCTTTGATCTCGTTTCGTCGGGTAATTCAACTTATTTTTAAGATAAACTGCGCTCTCTTCAGAATTCTGTTTGGGTACCAATCATGTTACGTACTCAACTTTGTTTTTTATTGCTGGAAGTCACATCAGTAATGTTTGTAATGCTTTCTTGAAATATTTACTTTTTTCCTTTGACTAAGAGATTCTGAAGAGATTTTACTGCTACATTTTGATTTTCAAATTACCATCTCATAAATTTACTGTAGCTATTTCAAATATACCCAACATCAAGTTTATAAACATAGTAGAGGTCTAGTCACATCAAAAAAAAACAAGAAGAAAAGCAAAATATAAAAAAAATATGAAAAATTTTGTCACCTAAAAATTTATCACATTATTTTTACACTAAATATTCAAAGATATAATCAAATTTTCCGTTGTTTCCGAATGGAGAGTAATCACACCAAGGGGAATAGAGACAAATGTAGTATTGGTCGCAGATATACAGTGGGGTCGACACCATCTGGCGTACGAATTTATGAGTTTAATCAACGAGTCGACAACGGCTTCGGCTGCGAACTTGCACTACGAAAGGTGTTGTAGGTTTAGACAGAATGCATTAGATAGTGAGCTTGTATTAAAGATTTTTAGTATTACGAAGGAAACATGAAGGTAAATTTCGGTTATCTACGTCACTAAGGTACACAAATACTAAACGTGTTCGGGTTTTAACCACGGCGCTTGCGACAGTGTTGAAATATCATCGGAATCGCTCATTTAATAAAAATCGTGGTAAGAACCCGTTTAGTCATTGTGTAAGTGATAAGAAGAAGGTAATTGTGCAAATGTTGAGTTTAATGTTATAACTGTTAACGTAACTCAAAGAATTGAATTTTTGAAGAGTTAACCGAGAATATTGTTCACGGAACGGATTGCGGGGTCATACTATCAGACGCAGCATAGACAGGCCTATTTGAGCGTTGATCGAACACACTAGCATTCGTCGAATTGGCAATTAGCAGGGACTTTCGTTTTTAGGAAGCCGTACTAACAAATGCAGCGTGGGCAACCCTATTTGAAGGTAGATCGAACACATTGAAATCCACTATAGGTATGTGAAATTATGAGGAAAGATAAGTCCAACAGCAGAGATCTATTGACTAATGATGTTAGTAACTGTATCGACTAATCCTAATTTTCCATCAACTGATTTAATAATACATGTATTAAATTATTAACATCTATAAACTACATTTCATATTAACATAACCATTAACCAACAATTAACAGTATTCATGCACACGCTGTTATAATCAGTGCACATGTATGTTATATGACTGTATATTGCTCAAACGCTGGCCCAGTCTAATTAGTCAGCCGAGATTAGATTACATATCGATCTGGCTCGTGCACTAGATGGAAATCGTAACAGGCTCTTACAGGAACCAATTTGCGGGTCGCTTTAACTGATGGCCATTGTACTTGCAAATCTCAAGTGAACTGCTTGGAGAATTAGATTAAGACGGATATTGCTCTGTTTTATTGCAATGTGCTTAGCTAAATCCATTCTATTAAAATTATATTATTATGATAATTGCATGTTTGAAATGCACCTAGCAAGTACCTATAATGTAATTCTTTTCTGGTTTTATAAATTAGCACCGGGATCTCTATAGCGTCTACTACCATATAAGTTCAGAGCGTGGTTTTCGATATGAACGAGAGTGTCATTTTAGTAGTAACCATGTACTTATACTAGGTTATTAATGACAGCCACACAAGCCCACACATTAAATTGAGTCAACACAAGGTCACCCTGCCTGTAATAGATAAAGTCAGTTACCGCAACAGCCTTTCAACAAAACACCATAAAAGAAATAAAGATCCCTTAAATTGGATGGGAAATTCTTTTTACTGTTTGCTGAATGGCCGATAAACACAAAGAACGTTAGGCATAAATATTCCTTAAGTTATCGCCTAAGAGATCTATAGAGGTAGGTAGGGTACAGCCCTCGTGACAGTTATTGCGCATTTTACGCGAGACCTCTGGGAAAATTCTATTTACTGGCAACATTGTCGACAGCGGCGTAAAATGTCCTTACGATGAATTTAAATTAGATACTAATAAACGAATTTTTATGTATTATTATTACCGACGAATAAATGTCATGTTTTCAGTTTTGTTTAATCGATTTTATTCATTACTAGCTGCTGCCCGCGACGTCGTCTGCGTGAACCCTATGACCCGTATTTTTCCCACGACCCGTATTTTTTTCAACGAACATTTTAAAAAAAGATTTGGCCAAATTGGTCCAGGCGTTGTTGAGTTATGCGCTTACCAACACATTTTGCGATTCATTTTTATATTATAGATTTTATTTTTGATTCGTTAAACAATAGGTGCAAGCGATGAGGTGTATTTGAGAAGCATTATCAATTTAATAAGTGCGACTTTACTTATAAGGTTTGAAAGACCAGAAGCCCGGGGCGGCAACAGCAGCATAGACTAAAATAAGTAAAAATAACAAACAGCAATTCAACATTATCCAAACAACTTTATAAAACCGACCCCAAAATCAAAACTAAAACATCACACTGAAGTCGTTCATCTGTTACTAACTTCACATGACCCAATCCATAATGGCGCGCGGTCAATAACTACCAACATAAACTAAGCCTAAATAAACATAGTCTACAACAAACTTTACTCGTATACGTCACATTTTAGACCCTTTACAGGTCGTACGGGATGACGTCATCAATTAGGCCCGGAGCCACTCGATATCGACTGATTGGTGCGACCTAAATTGGGAGTCAGCTTACACGAGCTAAAATTCTATTGCAGTTCTGTCGTCAGAGAGTCTTATTGATTTAATTTTAATGTTGGTAGCTTGTTATGTTGCATGCTAGTTTAAAAGATTATTTATTGTAAAATTCGTATCATTTTACTACTACTCTTTTTTATAGCCTTGAAGGCAGACGAGCCAATGGGTCACCTTATCCCTAGCGTTTTCCGTCGCTCGTGGACCCCTGCAATGTCAGGGGACACAGGGTCACTGAGGAGCCGCTACCTACGATCTGCCTTTAAGGTCATAGCGCTCTGGGAATGAAAAGATTTCAAAAAACCGATTAAATTACCGGCAACTGCCTGATAGTGTCTCACGGTACTCACCTGCTTAGCAGTGAAAATCTATAGGTTGATAATGGTAATCCCTACACTGACTTTCATCACTTGCATGGCAGAGAAAGACGGTAGCCACTTTCTATGGATCTTTAAATTGAAATGTGTCACATTCAATAATCGAGGATTAAACATTTGGAAACAAGTGAAGCAAAACGTAACCTCTCATTTCGCTGGAAAACACATAAATTCAGATTTTCGTTGGTTAAGTAATAAACCATGAAGTTTCAGTCTGAAATGGCTAGCAATGCGCTAGGGTTGGTACGTTTCAAATAAATGGGATAGTTGATTTAACGGTACTGTAATCGCAGGGTTTTGAAGTTATAATTATTATACTCACGTTTTAATATTTTTTTTATTCGAATGTTTGTGTCACTTATAGTTGCTGTTGTTTTAGTTTCCATTATTAATAACCTCCGTAATTAGTTTGTAGTAGGTGTAGATAATTTTTTTGTTTTTCTAATTAACAAAATTTTACATGCATTATATTATTTAAAAACAGAAAAAACGTGCTTTGATATTACATAGGTTCAAAACTGCAGAATACATATTGTACAGTTGACTCATATGCATATATATCAGATAGTGACAAAAGGCAAAACTTAAATAAACACAAAAAAAAACATTTCTTGTGATTTTTTTCCGTATTTTTAAAACGTGTCATCCCTATCTAGCCCGTCATGGTTCCCTGAACAACAACGTACTGTAATTTGGTTGTCTGACTTGTGTTTCGAACCGAATTAACTGCCAGTAGATAAGGCAATGCTAATAATTTACACGTGACTTTGCCGTTGACAACCTTCTTTGCTTATATTTAACTTATCCAGATGTCTTTGATGCTATTAGCAAATATGAATATCACTATAGAAGATGGTTATCAAAAAGACAGGTTATTCTGTATCTCAACGTCTTATTTATAGTACTTAATATATTATAAATACGCAACTTTTGCAGGTTTTTGTAGCCGTAATACTTCTGCTCTGGGTTTCCACGACAGCACCAATGTAAAGTGGCATATATCCTGAAGAGCTGCTACGAGCGAGAGAGCTATCTACAGTTAAATAGAGGTTGATGACTAACTGTTACTTTTTACAGTTTAGTAGGCTTCATGCTCATTTGCTGCCTTCAGTAAAATAATTTATAATAATAATAATAATAACTTTATTGACCAGTTAATTGGTTAGTTATTTATTAAATTCGTTTCTCGAATAGTCTGAGAACAGTTTCTAAAGAAGCAATTTTTTGTAATATGTCTCTTGCCTTCTATGAACAAATTTGAATACTGTAAAATGCTTATAGCATATGCTGACTCTGAAGCAGTCGTCAACAATCTTTTAAAGAAAATGGGTCGCCAGATAGTGAAATGATTTATCTATACATTTCGTACATGGAAAATGACATCATCGTAGTTTACTACAGTAAAAAGAGTTTAACACAACTAATACACAAATGATACATCTTTTGTCAATCAAAAAGTTTGTTTTCCTCTAAGCCATATAATTTGCGGGCCTCTTATTGGCAGCCCATGCTCAAACTAGACGTTGATCGGCAAATTCAATTTTCTTTTCATCTTTTCGTATTTTTTATTCAAATATCCATGCGTGGCGCCATGGTAAATAGAAAAAGTTTTGAATTTTCAGCGCGTAAAATTGGTAAACACGCAAACAGACGTGTTTGGTGAAAGGATTAGTTTTCAAACGAATTTAGAACTTGGTTAGGCTTTTTATATTTGGAATAGGTAACGATGAATAATGTTTTTATTTACTTACATTTCGACGCCCCCCTGCAAAAACTCGGTAAGTGCAAAAATGAAATTTTACAGGAAAAAAGATTTAGTGTTTTTCGCTTATAACTTTTGTAAAAAAAATAATTATAAAAACATTTTTATACCACGAGAAAGCTAATTTTTATACCTACAGTTCAGTGTCATCTGCGTGACTGTTGAATTTAAAGGGAATAAGTAATTCATCAAAACACAAAATACCGAAAAAATAATCATATTTTTTTTTGGATATTGATTCATTAAATTTCAACTTTTTAATAAATTTTCGGGCAATGTTTACTTACTATTTTTTTTCTGTAAATTCCTGTGTAATCATGAACATAATATCACTTTACTGGTTTTTTGACCGTAATTTTCATAAACCGAGAGTGTTTGTAATATTCAATTACCTAAGTTATTGCGGTAAAAAAATATTTACCAAATAAACATAAAGTCCTGTTACAGGTTTATTGTGGGATATTTTTTGCAAACATAATTTTTGTAATCACTATTTACTGATAATGAATGGAATATTTGTGATTGGTATTATTCAAGGAATAATTTAAAAAACATGAATTGTATCGAAATCATTCATTTTTTTGAACAAAAATGATTTTGTGGGGATAGTTTAATGAATAATGATCATAATTAATTAGTGTACGAACAATTAATCTCGATAATAGTATAAAAAAACAAGGATTAATCTGCACTTTCAGTGGAATTTTCTTTATATTATTATTTACTGATTCCTGCAGATTTTAAAGATTCCAAACACCAGTGGATGTACCTTAAATGTACTCCACTGTTGTACAAAGATATTAAACAAGATAAAACGGTCTACTTCTTGGAAAAGGTTGACGATAAGAAGGTTTGAATACCATACCAGTCTTCACTATTGCACTCGTTTTAGACTTCTGTTACTTGGTTTCATTTGAAATAAATTAGTCTAGTCTAGAATGTATAATTTAGTATATGCTTTATATTCTTTCATGACGTTCGTCATGGCAGAAGGAGTTTATATAGCCTTGTTTGACTACAAGAAAGTGTAAGAGTGGTGTCCTCGCTCATAAATAACAAAAGTTTCATTTGCTTAATAAAGAATACCCCAAACTAATGTTCCTTTCTTAACTCATGCATGGACTAGTGGTTTATATAGTTTCTATGTAAGCCAAGGCAGTTTGGCTCCATAAAACACACCGAGCTTGATAGTGCTAAGGCAAAATATTTTCCAAAGTGAAAGCCTGAGTCACATGTGGTTTTGTGTAAATCTTATTCCTCTAAATACATTGTTTGCATATTCAACACTAGGCTACCAACTTGAGGATTAAGTTAAGCCTAAAAACATCGCTTGTCCAGTGATAGCCTTACGCATTTGCTCCTAAAAAACTTGAAGTTATATTTACTCAAAATAACAGTCAAATTTTGTCAATAAAATCGTGATTAGACAGTTGTATT
Organism: Trilocha varians; assembly: GCA_030269945.2. Lineage (NCBI taxonomy): Eukaryota > Metazoa > Arthropoda > Insecta > Lepidoptera > Bombycidae > Trilocha > Trilocha varians. Next base: position 7,407,067 of record AP028259.1, read on the forward strand.
AGGTCTTTTTCCTAGTTGACTGCCGGTAAATCGAGGTGTTGAAATTTCTGTACAATATCTCAATAGCAATTTTGAGGTAGTACCAGAAACAGATCCTTTTGAATCACCTTAAGAATCACTCTTATCACCAAAACGAAAGTTGATAGCCGAGAACGTAGTGGAGACTCTCTGTATACTCTATGATCTCAGTAGAGCTTTTTTTAAATGTAGATTTTAAAATAAACACAAAAATGTTCGATGTCTAACATACCTTCTACTGTAAGGATCAAATCCATCGATACATACGTTAGAGAAAAGGGGAAAGATTCTACTTAAGACCGGGTGAGCTTTCAGAAAGCTTCGGTTTATTAAAAAATATCTTATCCCCAGCTAGTAATGACATACGTAGCAGATTTGTTCACTAGAGCTAATGTTAGACAGAGGTCCATGAGCAACGGTCACCGGTTATGATCAGATGGCCCGTTAGCTCAAAAAAAGGGGACAAAGAACAAAGGAGATGACTTTACTTCTAGTTTCTGTGTGATCTAATGAGAAATAAAGAGTTCAAGAGTGGCAGCCACGTACTGACCAGTGCAACTTGGATACACAAGTGAAAAATATCAAATTAAAATTTTACACCTGTAATCGCATTAACCGAAAGTTTTCAAGAAATATTTTGCAGTAATAGTTTTTAACCGAAAACAGAACCACCAAACTAAATTTTAATAACATATTGCGGAGTTTTTGCTGTTAACAAAAAAAAAAAAAATCCGTTGAAAAAAAGTGTTCTTAAGAAAATCGTTGGAAATAACCGCAGGAAGAATCTGAAAAAAATTGGGTAGATGTATCCAGACCCATAGATTACGAAAATGCAATAACAGCAATAAACCAGTAATAGTGCTTTACGGAGTTTTTGCAGGGGGGCGTCGATTTATTTTCAAATCTTACGAGACGAGAAAACTCGTTACATCGTCGTCGTTATGTGACGAGTTTTTTTACTTAATACTTTCTAGTGTGAAAAAATATTTAAGTTAATGTAATTTAATATTTTCGGACGAGTTTTAACACATTTTTACGATCTCTTTTCTGTTATGTCTTCGTAGACAAATTGATTTTTAGAAACGTCTATAAATTTAAGTTTAGTTAACGCTTATTGTTATAAAAAAATGTACCTTAAATTTTAATATGATTAAAATCTATTTTATCCTCTTCAAAAGACTATTACACAACTTTAAAATCAGTTAAACACAAGCACAAAGCTCTTAGGAACAGCAAAATTAAAATTTTCCGGAAAGAGTCCGACAGTAGTTAAGAATTTATCCTCAGCTGGGTTTAGTGGCCTCGCGACAGATTCAATTATGTGCCACTATTCCGCGCAATTTCAAGATGTCGCCGTCTTCATTGTCTGCTTCAGAATATTTTCTTGGAGTGTTGGCTTAGTTCAAGTACATTTAATGATTGTGGCCTCGTTTACTTCGCCTTCGTATAAATGGTAGTATTGAGATGTAAAACATGAAAATTGAAGATGTAAAATTATACTATTAATCAATTTTCGGCTTTATTCCACCGAAAACTGAACTTCTTAATTGTTTGAAAATTCTATTTCTGGCTTGAGTAGCAGACAGTAACTGAATTATGCACTATGCTAATTAGGAGTAATCTATAGGTTTAATTGGATATAAGGTAAATAAATAACTCTAACTCTAAATAACTCTAATAAAATCGTCTTTTTCTTTTACAATTTTACAGAAATCCTAACATCATCCTCAATCCAACTACACGTAGGACCTGTAAATTTCAATAAAAAAATCTTGCTAGAATTGTAAAACCACTCACTGCTAAATTATTTTGAACGAATCTTTCCATTTTCGGTCTGAATTAGTGAGATAAAGGCACCGTCGAATGAGAGGAAAATTGAAATGGAAATATCTCCCAGGTAGCCATTTTTATTCCCGGCGGAACTTCAGGTCTGGAATATTCACCTCGAGCGTTTCCACTTGAAATTAAAAAGTTTGCCTTATCAATTTCATTTCGTTTTGTATTCTTTAATATCATTCTCTCATTTTTAATTATCGAAAGGCGTCACGTCAATTACAGAAACAAAAGAAGAAAGATAAAGAACGTTTGTTTAAAATTCCATTCCGTGAATCATTTGTTAGTAAAATTGCAAGCGCTCTCGTGCTTTCTGGATTTTATAATGCATGGGCTGAAATATCTGTTGTCGGATTGTTTACCATTTTATACTTGTGACACGATATTTTATGGTTAAGATTAATGATTCCATCGAAGAAACTAAACAATGTTACAATAAAAACTATGACAAAGGAATAATAATAATTAGGCGTATTTACGTAGAGAAGGAAGGAAATAGGTACAATTTCATTGTATTGGATCACACTATTTTGTCGGTTTTTACTTTACATTTAATCGATATTCGCCATCTTAAGCCGACAATAAAGTAGTTTGTCTTTATTTGTTAAATGATCCATCTAAAATAAAAAGAAACGTGAGATGATCGCAATCTGCAGTATCAAGGAAACAGGCTCAATCCGTACTGGTATTTTTTGGATAACATCTCCCAAGCTCCACAGCGTGTAGAATAAATTTTTTTTCACACTGTCGGAAGGGAAAATATTTTATCAGCAAATATGTCATTTCTCGTATTTACTGATTGAGATTGACGTGAGTACGTCCTAATTTTGCAGATGTTACGGCTTATTGGGTGTTCAAATATGACACAGAAAAGACAGAGGCTTGTCCCCTGTCAGATTTGAACATTCAGCGCGGAGCCTCTATGGTCAGCAATGTTTTGTTTGAGGAAAGATTAGAACTATCATTGAATGTTGAAACAAATAAGCTTTTATTTATTCGGGTATTTTTTGTGTGATGTTTGGAATACTGTAGAAAAGTTAAACTACAAAGTTGTCAAATGGGTTCAGGTTGGCATATCGGGTACTCGTCCGTTACCTATATGAAGAGTAAAACAATCAAATACTCACGTTTGAAATAATACACAGAAATCTTGAGGCCATCTAGTAATCTGGAATATATTGAGATAAAGACTAAGTGACACTAAAGGGTTAACGAATAATGTAGTCTTCAAATGATTAATAACTGGACGTAAAAGTGTAGGTCGAGTTGTAACGAGCGTCTTGCTAAATGATTTAGAAGAAACAGATAATTATAGTTAATTAAGTGTAGGCAATTACGAAAGTTCTGGAGTGGCGGCCACGAACCGGAAGGCGCAATGTTGGTAGACCCCCCACAAGATGGACCGACGATCTGGTCAAGATCGCGGGAGGTCACTGGATGCAGATGGCACAGGACTGGTCGATGTGGCGAGGTATGGGGGAGACCTATGTCCAGCAGTGGACGTCTATAGGCTGATGATGATGATGAATTACGATCCTTAATTCATTAACCTATTCAAAAATAAACTGACACACATATATCTACCAGTAATTTTTTGCAAAGAAATTACACATTAATTTTATACAAAAGCTCAGTGATTCTCTAGATACGGCAACAATAGTGCATTCGATCGTAATAAGACCAAGCACGATTCGCGGTTACACAATACAATGATTTATGGCTTATCTGTGCTATTGTTGGCTTAATGATATTGCTGCGTCAGCACAATTGTACAATACAAACTGAATCTTACGTTGTTTCCTGCTATCCCGTTGCGCATTACATTATTGAATGGTACAATAATATTCCCTAGTTTATGCATACTGATACTATAGTAATAAAACCCAACCAGAACGTTACTCAATCCTCGTGTTAATAGAACTGTGATTCGACTTTCTCTCTTGACTTGTTAGAAACTAAGATAAAATTAGACAATTTTTGTAGCATGAAAATATAACCTTTAGTTAGCCTTCAACCTTTTCTATACATTAACAATTCAGTCTTCATGTTATGGTAATAAAGCTTAATAACATCTAATTGAGCTTGATATGATAATATTAATATTATATGCTATTATTATCAACAAACATAATTAACAATAAAGTTCCAAATTTAATTTCGAGATAATCCCAAATTATCTTGAAAGAGATTTTAAACAGTCATTCAACCACAAATGTTGTTTATCGTCAACCGAAATTTTAATAAAGAAAATAAATAAAAACCCTTTTCAGTGGAACATTCGAGAATCCTTGGAGGCACATTGTGTTAGAGGCTTTATCAGGCACTCTCAAAGATATATGAGGTGAGTCCCCGCCCCAGACTGTGCAATGAACTTTAAATTCCCTTCGCACCTGAGTCCGCCCACCAAATACAGTTGTAGAATAAACGTGATAAAATCTTACTTTATAGCATGCAAGGCTAAACTTAGCTCGTACTTGTAAATTATTTTAACGTCGAGCTGCTTTGAATGATGTTGTTTTGAACTTGTTCGTTTTATGTGCGAAAGTAGTTTCAAACTTTTGATTGTTGAGATTGTCGGTTGTAAAATAAAAGTCTTTGTGAAAAGGTAAGACGGATTTTTGTCTGTTCGTAGCCTATTTTTGTGAGTGTTTCAAAAACTTTTTTAATTTTACAATCTGTTTATGATCTTTAAGTATTACTCAAATCTTTAAGTATTACTTTGAGTAAGTATTAACGAATGAAGACAAGGACTATTTCTAAATATAATAATTAACAGAGCTAGGCTGTATGGCTTCAGTATGTCATAACTGCGGTATTACTATGGTTCATACTAGGGATGTAAAGAATATTCGCATTCGTATTCGCAAAAAATCATGCGAATGTTTTGAGTTTTGACCACAGTTAGAATGTCAAAATTGAATATTCGCATTCGCATTCGTGAATGTCCAAAAATCGACATTCGCAACATCCCTAGTACATACGTATTACTACGGTATCAAACTCTTATAAATCCTCCTTTAATGGAAAAACCCACCGATTAATTGACGTACCTGCACTTTTTTACTACTACTTTTTTTCAATTACTTGTCCGTTTTCTTCACATAAAAAAGTATCCTTAAAAAATAATTAGGTAACGTAAAATGTATATTTGTACAACATGTAATGTTTAATATTTTACAATTCCCAGCACTGCGTTAACGTTATTATAGAGTTTGAACGTCAAGTTCGTTTTTATTAAGCATCTCGTTTCTTGTTCACGAACTACCGATGAGCTGTCTCACTCAGGTTTAGCATTTTCCTTTTACTTCATAACAAGCGCTAAAGTTCGCAAAGTCTTGACGGCTTAGGTCACTTAAGTAGTTGTTCCGTTCAACGAGTTCGTTTTTACGTTACCTCTGTTTCGTGACAAAGATATTTTTGAATTTCAGTTTGAAAATATTTTCATAAAAGTTTTAGGGCTTAGACGTAGATGTAGACTACATTACAGTTATAGTTTCTCATTTAACTACGAAATGCAAGAGGCATTATAAGGATGCTACATATGTAATTGCTAAGTTTAGTAATGGTTTCAAGTATTTTTTGAGTGAGCACATAATAATATCATGAGTAATAGTTTTAATTTTTTTTTTTGAGTAAGCCCATGCCCAAGAGAAATGTTTCAAAAAAAGTTGCTTCAGGTGTCTGAATGAAATTACAAAGTCAAATAAGAATAACTTTCTTTAAACACTCGCGGTTATCTACACCACCTGCACAATTACTAAACGAATTAATTTAAATAAAAAAAATCAAATAGGTATATTATTGAATATACGAACCAATTTTGTCCACCCAAATTATTTTAGAGTAAAACGCACTGTTAAATAAAACTATTTTATCATTCGGTTAGAGTTTATTTCGTAGCCAGTTCTTAACTTAGTTCCAAAGGAAACATATTACCATTCGTTGAGATAGTGTCTCGGAGTCGGAATCAAACATGGCCGACGGAACACAATGTTTCCGTTATTCAAACGTCGGGAAAGCACTTTCCGTTGCACAAATCACCTTTCACTCCGGTTTTATTTAAATTTTATTTGTTCTAGAGTAAAACAATTGAAGTATATGTCAAGCTGAAGCATACCCTAATGGATTGAGCACACATACCTATTCTACAATCTAACGCATCGACCGCCTGGATCCGAACTTTTTCACTTTGTTTGACAAACGCAAATTGAAGTGGGCCTCAACGCAACGTAATCTGTATTTTTAATGTACAAATAAAAAAAGACTTAAAGTAAAGAAAAAACATTAATGTTCAAAGCACCTCTTATTTGAGGACAAAAATGCTTACGTTGTTTCATTTTGATGAAACTCTGTAAATTCGACAAAAATAAATTACTTTATTGATTACACATTGTTATGATCAGATATATGACTTTTTAGATCCTAATCAGACCAAAGTTATAAAAATAATACTAAAAGTATAGTACTGAATATTAAGTTGCTTTCTAAGAAGATTCGGTCGCAAAAACTTTATAGGTTGTGTTAACGAGAGGACTATAAAATGTTTGCAAGTTGTTTACGAAAATAACCTGTTGGTGCAATATTTTTACTGTCTCACTTACCATTTTATTGATATTAGATTATCTTGTTTACCACAAAATATTTATGTACTATATAAATTCAAATTATTTTAGTATTTTTACTATATGTCAAAGACTCATTAAATTTTACTGTGTTATCATTATATTTTTATTTATTACTAGTATTATCTAATAACCGTTTTGCTGGAGAAGAATTAACTTTCATTGACACTTGTTGTGACTTCTGCTTCTAATTAAGGTTCTTAGGCGACGGTGTCCAATTATTAGACCGTATCGTAGTAGTCAAAACCGTGTTATAATAGACCCGTGTCCCAGACAGGTCACGTGGTGAGTAAAATCTATTCTATCCAACTTTTTTTATTTCGTAAGATAGATAAACGATCTTACGGCCCACCTTATGGTAAGCGTTTACCGTTGCTCATGTACTTCTGTAATGCCAGGGCAATGAGGGGGCCGTTATCTATAATCTACTTACACAGGACTTTTCTGCAACCTCGTACTACTGCAACACAGATAATGAAGAATGTAATATAAATATATAAATATAGTTCACTGTTGGACACGGAGTAACGCTAATAAAGCTTAAACAATTTTTATATACAGACTGGATTTGTTCTTCAAGCCGAAGTGGAGTTAATATCTTGTCGAAATATAACTTGAAACCACCTTTATTTTTGGAATTGGATATACTTGTGTGTACTTACGACTATCATTGCAGGCTACCATAAAATATTGAAAAAAGTACAATCAACTAAGATAAGAGTACAGTTTTACCATCTATATAATGCCTAATCTGTTTTAAAATCCAGAGCTTACTACGGCAGTGAGTGAAATAGTTTACAACTTACATAAAACAACTCTCAACTCATTAATTTTCTTAGGTAAATGTCGCACTAAAGAACACATATAAATTTAATAGTATAGTCAACAACTAACGATATAGCGGGCTCTAAAAAGAAGTTATCTCAAGGGATCTAAAGGTGGCATCTCAATCTAGATGTTAACCTACTTTATACTTCTTAGAAATAAGAAATAACTAGATTTAATTATAAGTTGGTTGAGTATTTTATCTTGTGTACCTACAGTTTCTACATTTTAATTATAATGTTCTTTTATACCCATGTAAGATTGTAGAAAGATGTTAAAACACGAATTCTAGATAACACTTTATTTTTTAAAATTGGAATGTACTATCATTTATAAAATTTAAGTAGTTTTTTTAAGATATTTCATTGCAAATAAATTGTCTTGGCACACAATACTACCAATAAACAAAACGTTATTTAGATTCTAAATCTTCTTCTTCATCTTTGTATCGTATGTTCCCAAGGTGGAATAGAGGGCCTCAATGAACTGATTCTAATTAAACAGTTTAATTTGTTCACGTCTACATAAAATATCTAGGCTTTCCTTTGGAAACCTAAACTATCACAAATTACACACACCAGTCTACTGTTCAGTTATATACACTATCCTTCGTCATCAAGACGTTTCATTTCGTACATATTATATCGGTTTATCGCGAATAATACTAAGACGGCAAGAGATAAATCAAACAATCGTAACTCGCGCGTGACGTGTACTGAGATCGCGATAAGCGTCCCTTAAGGTCCGAGCTATAAAGCTTTACCCTCTATTCGATTAAGCCACTAAATCAGTCTGTACTCGCATATATAGCCGGTTAACTTCTGATTTCACGTGTCCCTGGCTTCTATCTCTGAAGACGGGAAATTGCCAAGAAAAGATGGCGTCCAATGCCCGCGTCGCTCTTTATTTATTTTTATTTCTACGGACGAACGGCTCTCGGGCATCGTGGATAGCGAATAAATCGTAGTTTTAGGGCGCTTTGTACCCACGTTGGAGAATGATGGGCTTGTAAATCAATTTACTTGCGTAATAAATGCCTGAATAACAATAATTCAGTTACGATCCGACTTGTTTTATTGTTGTGAGCGTTCGGGTTAAATTGGTTTCGGTAGCGATGCAAATTGAAAAATGAATATGATGTATTTTTTTCTGAAATGTGATGTATATTTTTATGATTACGCTTATAGTTTAAATGTAGTTTATATCAAAAATATAATGCATGTAAAAGATAGTGAAAGTGGCCTTTATATTAAACTTATTATAGTAATATTGTTATCATGAGGGGGTAGGCATGAATCCCTGATTTGTCTTTTTTTTTTTTTATTGCATCGTAGGCAGACGAACTAACGAACCACCTGATCGTAACCGGTCACCGTTGCTCATGAACCTTTGCACTGTCAGGGGACACTGCAGGGCCGCTACCTACGGCCTACCGTTAAGGACTCTCTTCAAGCCTCGTTTGAAGAAGGACGAGTCGTTTCACTTCTTTTCTCAAGTCATTTTTGTTTCGGAATATAATAAAATTTACTCTCCCGTAAGTAAAAAATACCAGAATTCCAAATCTAAAAATAAGTAACCTTGTTTCGTGTGATTTCGTCAAGTATCGAAACCCAATGTCGAAGTTCAAATAAAGTTTTTGTGCAAATGGACCTTAATGTACTTTTTCCGCTACGTTACCCAACCTTGCAACTCCTGGCGTGTAAGTATTTTACCGCGCTACAGAAAAACAGAAAAACCTATTACGGATCGACATTACAGAGATTCCGCGATGTCATCCACCACAAATGTTCTTGGTTTCCGACCCTCGATGGGGCGAGAAGGTTACTTATATGAGTAAATAGCGAAACAGAATTTTTGTTTGTTGATTAAATTGAAAATGTTGGTGATGCTTATGATGAATATTTTTTTTTTTAGTTGGAGGAAATCACCGGGTATGTGGGAGTTGAACCGCACTAAAACCTCCAACCGCTCACACTCAGCGTCCGAACCCCGACTGAGGCCAGAACCCAGCACGGGGTTTTGAGGGGCGGCGCGACGCGTTACCCGCTCGGCACTCTTTCCCGTCGCGCCGTCCCCAAAGTTTATGATGACTTAAAGTACTTTGTTTAATTCATTCAATACTATGAAGTCCGTACTTGCCTTGATACTTGTTGTTGATATTTTAAGTGGTGTGACCCCTTTAAGACCCATTACCTTGCAACAAAGCAAACGAATGCTTGTTATTAATTAAAATATTAGTTTCGTACGAATCGATTGCTTCATTGCTTTGACTATTCCTTCTTCAAAATAATAACAATTAGGTATTTGTTGTAAATTGTAGCGTATCTCTCGTGTTCTGGCGTTTTTAAAATCTAGAATAGTGACGATATATAGGTACTCATGAGCGACGGTGACTGCTTACCATCAGGTGGGCCGTAGGCTCGTTTATCTATCATGCAATAAAAAAAATAAATAAAAAAAACTACTAGGTACTAATTATTATCAGCTAAAAGTTAAAATTTAAGCATGCACGGGGGTATGGTTTAGAGAAAACTTTTGTAAAGCCACAAATTAGTATTTCGATGCCATTGAAGCTACGAACATAGGCTTTCACTATCAAAACCAAATCATTACATTGCAGGAGAAACATCCATCTCCACATTTCAGGCCGACGCTACCTCAGGAATTCACTCGAATCATCCTCATACTTTATGCCATAAAAAAACAAAATATGTAACACAAAACACGAAATCTCGGTTACAGAGAGATTACATAAAAATGTGTATTAAAGCTGAGTACCTTTTTTATTACTTTTTTTCCGAGAGTCGTAGATCTCAAGAGGCCGCGGTCTGCTGAGCCCTTAGCCCTTCAGTCGGAATAATAAAACGGTATGAAGGAATTCCGAGAAAGGAAACAGGTCGTGTATGGTACTTTAAATACATATTTAATTTGGATCGCTCGTACAAGTTCTATACAATGTTTTGTTTGAGAAGAAAGGGCATCTCGTAATTTTTTGAAGCTGAATAATGTTGTTCCGATGTATGTGGTTCATTTTTGATGACTGGAATAAGAATAAGATAAAGGTTGTATTGTACCGTGAAGTTACTATCATTTTTAAAAGCAGGTAGTAGTAACGTCTTGAATCGAAAAGACGATGAATGCTATTGTTAGCTCACCAAATTTACTTTTAATTAGTTCTTTGTTCTTAATCAAAAAGGTACTTAAAATAGACGCAAGGTATACATCATAGCATAGTACTACATCATAGTACATAGCTCACACTTTCGAATTCTCGTATAACGTTAATTATTGGTTATTGTATTTGAGAAAAATCTAACTGTTCTTTTATACACAAACATAACACTACAAAACCTCGTTCTTCGATAACAAATTTATCCCTCTCAGTAAACTCCAACTGTTCTTTTGCAAACAAAACAACGCTAAGAGTTCTTCCGTCTAGATGATAGCTGCGGGATAATGGAATTACTGCCATCGAGGAATATTTTCCACATCGGATTTTAATTTCACAGTTTACTTTGCAAAAATTTAAGCTGGAATTTTTGTTGTTTTTAAAGCATTTAAATCTGAATCGGATGCAATTCACTTCATTTCAAATCTTTTAGTACCATCAAGATAGTCCAAATACTTTGTCCATAATAATTTCGAAAAGATGTACTTCATAAACACTAATATTGCTTTGTCTTAACAATTAATGTAATATTCTTCATTGTATACTGTCTTATACCTACTGTTGTCTGTTACCATACTATCTAGGTACATAGCTTTCGTCTATTTTAAATGAATGAGTGTTTTAAGTAACGCACCGTTTAAATTGTATCATCAGTTAAACTTTCTTTTACCTATTTTAAAAAATGTCGTTTTTAGTCAGTTTTCACGGTATTTACACAACTTCACTTTAATTTTATACCATTATTTCGGCTGGTTTTAACTATTATTTTACAAACAAAGCGCTGAGAGTCCGTCCGGTCGCTGTCGGATGATTGCAGCTCCGTAATGGAATAGCTGTCTTCAAGAATTATACTCAGTCCGCTATTTTTATAATGGATTTTATGCAGGTATTACTGCACGAGATATTACTCTAAAATACATTTTTATTTGCTTTATATCCAAATCATTGTTGTAGAAGGTATATTATTTGCAGACGATATTAAGAAGCTATTAGTTATTAAACGGAAGCAACGAATTGGAGATTTAGCATGACGCAGTACAGATGAACCTCCCACATGTTATGTGTATTCTTACGAATGCAGTGTTGAACAGTAAGTGCCACCGCAGTATGGTGAAGGTTATTTTGAAATGTTTTAGATAGTTGTGTGAATGGATATACAATTTAATTTTGCTAATTATCATGCACATCTGATCATGCTAAAACGAATCAGTGAAAGAATAGATAGCTTGAACAAATAAGTGCACTGTTCGTAAGAGACTTTAAACGAAAGCAGTTGACCCCTCTTATAGTATTAAGGTTTTTAAAACGGAAAAGGCAATGAAGATCCTAAAAGGTTGTAGGTAGGTTGTACCTAAATAAATTTAACGCTATTTACAACCTTTTAGCAACCGAGATCTTATGTAGCTCAATGGAGAACCCGTATACCTAAGATGGGCACTAACTTGTTAAGTTCAACACGTACCCCTGAATTGTTAAATCGGGATGTACCCCGCGCTAAAACTTGCAGGTACATTTAGTTTTATAGACGGAGTTTCTACTTTACAACTCTTTCTGTTCGATATGGACTGTTTTAGAGTTAAAGTAAGAGAATTTTGTAGTAATAATGTTGTGGTTTCGAATGGTCAGTCGAAAATGAAATTTTTATAGCTGTAGTTAAGTAAAATTGTATCTTTAAAAGTAATTGGACGTCTCGGCGCCGCCAATGTGTTAGCAAAGTGCTATATTTTAACAACTTCATTTATATCTATGGTAGACACTAACTATGACCCGCCTTAAAGGACTCTCTTTAAATTTTGTTTAAACAAGGAGAAGTCATAGCCAGGAAACAAAGAGAAGTTCATTCCATCGATGCGTGACAAAAAAGGTATTTCTGAACCGAACCATGAAAGACCGCGGCAACTCCATCGTAGAGATGATCCATCTTGATATCCTATTATTTGGAAGATAATAATATGAGAACATAATCACAGAATGATTGGAAACATACTCTGAGGAACGGGGCGTTTTGTACATTATAATATCAACAGGATGCGTGGAATTACATGTATAAAAAAATGTTTTCTCAAAATGATTTTTTCACTAATACAAAACAGTGATACTTTGAAACTACCAATTTCATGTAATATTTAATGAATTTCCAATTTCCAGTAATTGACTTTTCGTAATTATCATAGTGTATCTCTGGAAAATTACTTAATTCTACAGAAAACCTTTACAATTGGGACAAAATTATCTGCGTCGCTTGATCGGTCATGTTAATTAAAAAATTTGGAACAGGAAATTAATACGTACTGAAACATAATGGAACTGTATCGCGTGTAAAATTAAGTCCCAGCATTTTAATTATCGGTTTTTTTTTAAATACCGATTGACTGATACCTACATCAATTTTAGTGGACATTACTATAGAATATTTAATTTATGAAAGCTATCGTATGTATGTCGCGCAACGAGCAATGGAAAGGGCTATGCTCGGTATCACACTGCGTGGTACGAGGATATTCGCAGAAGAACCCAAGCAACTGACATAGCCCAGAGAATAAGCAAGTTGAAGTGGCAGTGGGCGGGCCACATAGCACGTAGAACCGATGCCCGTTGGAGCACGAAGGTTCTCGAGTGGCGCCCACGTCAAGGCAAGCGCAGTGTGGGACGACCAGCTGCAAGGTGGACGGATGATCTTGTTAAGTTCGCAGGAACACGCTGGATGCAGGCCTCTACCAACCGGTCGCATTGGAAATCTTTGGTGGAAGCCTATGTTCAGCAGTGGAAGTCTACAGGCTGAATGATGATGATGATCGTATGTATGTACCATACTTTTCATAGGTGCCATTCAAATTTTATTTATTAATCTTTGGTTAGCATCAATAAATCTAACTTTTAATTGGCATACTGTATAATGTTCTTGAAATGTTTGGCAATTGTTTCCGTACTCGTTTGAAAACACTTTGAATTGTATCTCCATGATATGTGCGTAAATGTGATTTCGTTAGAGCAATTTGTAGAAGCTTTTTTCTGTATGATTTAATGTTTTGCTTTACTTCTTTAATCATTCGTGATTAACGCTCCAAGTAACCTATAAATAACGTTGGAATCAAAACAAAACAGTCTGGACTCCAAGTGGAACTTTTACCTTCATTTAGCCATTCTTTTTTAAGCAAATGTTACAAATTCATTCGAAAATTTTCCCTCTCGTATAATTTGTTGAAAGAGAAAATGGACGCATATTTCCTTTAGAAAAAACGAGAAATTTTTCATTCAAACGGTTCAAGTAAAATTTTGCAGAAATGTGAGTGACGTAAATTAATTAAGGACTTCTTCCTCGTCCTTTGATAATGTAATTTACGTAATAAGGAAGCCAATTTATGCATTACCTATTTCTGTGCTTTTCTGGATACTTTTAAATTTCGTGTTTTGTTCGTATAATCTTATTTTCCGCTTTTACACGATTTTTACTCGCCTTTTAAGGTTATTATTGTTTAAGGAATGTTTTGAAATATAAATTTGTATTTAAAAGCAATGACAATTATAATTACGTATGTCAAAGGTTGATTGTAGACAAATGTGCACATATTTGTCTACAATATAAGGATACAATACAAGAATAGGCAGAAGAGTCCAGGGCCGACCATACACGCGATGGGAAGATGATATCAAAAAAGTAACAGGGCCAAATTGGCACAAATTAGCTCATAGTCCAGGTTCCCTGGTCTATTTTTGTACTTGATTACTATCAAGCTAATTTTTCTTGAGTACTTTTATTTTGATGAGACGCCCAAAAATTTCCTATACCAAACTCTCGATTGTGGTAGCTAACAGAGGTAGCAAGGATATAATATGTCGATTTGATGATTCTCAAATATTTATTACTAACCGAATTTTCTTTTGTTATATCTCGAGATAATTATCTAAATTATTTGAAAAAATATTTGTCCTACAAAATCTATGGTTGGATTAAAGAAGTCCCCTCTTTCCAACATGTATCGATAACCAGGTCATCATAAATGATTACTAACCAGCTGATTTTTTTTTTTTTACTTATTTAATATTTATTTAATTTAACAGATAAATTGTCCTACAAATTTCGTGGTACGTTACCCTGGTCCTATGCTCAGACATTGTTAATACCACAAGACCATTTTTCTCTTTACTAACTGTAGGACAACAATTTTATATAATAGGTTAGTGTGTTCTTTACCCAAATGAAACAACGTCCTACAAGAAAACAGGTATGTATCACGAGTCCGACAAAAATTGTAATTTTTTAGTTTTCCTATTTGTAACCTGAGATACAGTGGAAAAATGTTTTTTAAATTTAAATAATTTTGTTTTTTAGATACCTAGGTACAAAAATATGTGTATTTATACATATATACTTATATATATAATATATATATAAAAAGTTAATCTTCATCAGACTCATCTGATAAATCTTCAGAATCTTCGCCATCATCTTCATCTATTTCACTTTCCTCTCTCGTGATATCTAACTCTGTAATAACATGAAAAAATTAAGTAATTTATATAATAACTAGCTGACCCGCGCAACTTCGTCTGCGTTACAAAGGGGTTCAAACAGTACTCGCAATGCGGTCGCATTATTATTTGCGCGGTCCGAAGAGCATTTACAATCCACATATTCATTGCGTTTTATACTCGTCATAACTCCTAAACGAAAAGTCCGATTGGAATAAAACAAAAAGTAATTTACTTCTACATTAATACTCTTGATAACATAATACTTAATTTGGATAAGGGTTAATATGACGATACTCATTTAACGTTAAATTCAATCTTGGGACGAAATATTATTTTGCTTAACATAAAAGCGGTTATTGTGACTAAAATAGGATAGTTAGATATATGCTTTTTTGTTTCTAAGACCAAAAAACCCGTACTACATCATTTTGTTCTACTGTCAATAGTTTTTGCAGCGTACGCATAAATAGGTTTTCGATTATTCACCTTGTGTTACATATTCGATATTTTCGTACGATCCCTAATTTTTTTGAAAATAAAATATAGCTTATGTTACTCGGGGATAATGTAGCTTTCCAAAAGTGAAAGAATTTTTGAAATCGGTCCAGTAGTTTTGGAGCCTATTCATTACAAACAAACAAACAAACATACAAACAAACAAATCTTTCCTCTTTATAATATTAGTATAGATATAGATGAATATCAATCAATAAATAACAATAGTATTAATAGGTACCTTGTAAGTCAGAAGATAATTCTTCAAATGTTGGATTTTGGGGACCATCAAACCAATAATATTCATATTTACCATCAATTATTGTCCATCCAAAATTTTCTGGCAATTTTTCCGTGGGGCATCGCATGTGTGCATTACACCATACATTGCAGATGAATACAGTTCTTTTAATTTGTTGCAACAATTCTTCTTTTGTTGGTGGCAAACTGGAAGGATCATATCCTACGATTTTATGTTTTAAAATTTTTTCATTATCATTTTTTGTTTTATACCCTTTTTCAAATAACTCATACCGTCCTTTGTTCAGATCATTTTTTGTTTTTAATGAATATATTCTGCATACATACTCTTCAAACAAATTTTTATTTTGTAAATTTTTTGTTTGATTTACATTGACGATAATTAATTTTTTAACTTCTCGTTGAGTGGAATCTACGAAAAAGTAAAAATTTTTTTTGAGACGCTAAAGAAATATAAAAAAAAACAGCTGGTTGGTAATCATTTATGATGAGCTCGTTATCGATACATGTTGGAAAGAGGGGGACTCTTTATTCTAACCATAAATTTTGTCGGACAAATATTTTTTCGAATAATTTAGATTATTATCTTGAGATTTAACAAAAAAAAAACCAGTAAGTAATAAATTTTTGAAAATCATCAAATCGACATATTATATCCTTGCTACCTCTGTTAGCTACCACAATCGAGAGTTTGGTATAGGAAATTTTTGGGCGACTCATCGAAACCAAGCTATTCACGAAGATTCAGCTTGATAGTAATTATTTTTACATCAAGGAAGTATACTACTACTTTTAGGCGTAGGACTGGGATAACGTACCACGAAATTTGTAGGACAATTTATCTGTTAAATTATATAAATATTAATTAAGTAAAAAAAAAAATCAGCTGGTTAGTAATCATTTATGATGACCTCGTTATCGATACATGTTGGAAAGAGGGGACTTCTTTAATCCAACCATAGATTTTGTAGGACAAATATTTTTTCAAATAGTTTAGATAATTATCTTGAGATATAACAAAAGAAAATTCAGTTAGTAATAAATATTTGAGAATCATCAAATCGACATATTATATCCTTGCTACCTCTGTTAGCTACCACAATCGAGAGTTTGGTATAGGAAATTTTTGGGCGTCTCATCAAAATAAAAGTACTCAAGGAAAATTAGCTTGATAGTAATCAAGTACAAAAATTGACCATGGCTCCTGGACCATCAGGATAGAGAAAAATGGAAATCTTTGGAGGAGGCCTTCACCTATAATAGGGGTTCCTGCGTCGAAAATTCATGATAAATGATAAAAGACAGAAGACGGTACATGATTTTACATTATAATGCAATAAAAAATTTAATTAATATAAATATTGTAATTTTAATTAATAAGAATTGTTATACTATTTAGATTATAATTTAATTTGTAATTGTAAAATAATAAAGAAATAAAAGGCTTTTTATTTTTTTTATTTTATGTGCACATATATTAATCAGAGCTCTGACAATACGGTGGTTAGGTTAACCGCGTTCTATTTTTTGCGTCTATCCTGAAGACACCTTTAATAGGTGTAACTTAAAGAGAAAACCTTATCTGAGTTAAAATCTTGATCTAAATCTTTACAGTCAGAGTAATGAATGTAACATATTTACACAAATTGCTCGTTTAAAAAGAGTAAGTACCAACTATGTGACCGAGCTTCTCTCCTTTGTTAAGAGATATCAGTAGATAAACTAATTTAAGGAACATTTGATCCTACTTTTATACTTTCCACGTCATGTTTTTTCTTATTAAGTAGTGCTTTATTACGTGACATAACGTATAGCGGTTGTCAAGCAAGATAAAAATTGAAATGTAAACTAAAAAAATCTAGGAATTTTAATTGCTATGTCATTTCAAAATCATTTGACTTTTCTAATGCATTCTTCTATTATCTTCTGCCATAAAACTATTCCCTTCATAATTTAAAAAATCATTGTCTATAATAGACGATAGCAAACATGCAAGAATCCGTAGTAACCATCATGATCTTAAACGCTTTCAATAGATGTCAACCAAATAGATGCTACCACCAGTAACATTACATTTTCAACTACTTATAGAAATACACTAAGCTATATCATAAAAAAAAACATTGCTAAACATGTTTATTCCGAGTTTCCACCGCAAATTGATCACCTGAATCTATTGTAGTCTGTTTGTTGTTCGACGACCGAGTAATGAGCAGATAAATTTTACATGCGGGTCCATAGTTGCAGGCTATTCTGAGCGTTAGTCTACTGATTGCATTGCGGTGACCTTTGTGAGATTGGAATGGGCGTGAATAAATTAGTGTGTAGCTTTTGTTGATGTAAGAATGTTTATCTGCGTGAAATTGTTGGCTTGAAGATTCAAAGTTCATGTCATTAGTATTAATGAAGAAATAAACGCTTAATTTGGGTTCTTACTATAACTATTTTATGTATGTTGAGCTATCTTATTATGTTGTTACTTTTACAATTAAGTCTTGGTACGGTGCGTTGATAAGAATATCATGAAACTAAAGAATAATAAAGTATTTAAATGGTAATAAATCTCATTGTTAGAATTATATTAATTCGCTTTTTCTTCAAAACAATTCAAAGTACAAAAAACATCAACTACTTACATCGTATTGCCAACAATTTTTTTGTGGCAATATTACGTTAAATCTAAAATATAAACAGAATAACTCAAATAAATCATAAAAATACATACAGTAGGTACTTTATTCATCAATAAATACACCTCTAGCTTTAAACTATCGCTTTAGACTCGTTTTACGGGCACCGGTTTACATCATAGCTATAGTACTTTAGAAACTTTTACGTTGCTTCTAGGGTTCCGGTTTTTAAGTGAGGAAACCAACACTTGAATATTTTCACCTTTGTCTGTAACCTTTTAGAACGAGCTCAAAACCGAGTTGAAAAGGAGGTAGGTACGTGCTTATTTAGTGACGTGTGTAAGTCGAAACAAAGAGGTTGGATATAATGGCAACTTGAAGTTATAGAAGATGATAAAGATCCTAAAAGCTTTTTTAAAGACAAGTAACATTTTTACAAAATTAAAATATAAATCAATACAATTTTTACAACAGAAATTATTATTGAAAAATAAACTATAAATTGGCCCAGCCTTTATCAGCTACTGTGAGAAACCTGTATCACCTGGTCGCGGTGGGCCTAAGGGCCAGACTAGTCTGACCTTTGTCCCGGCGTGGCCTTTTGTGTTCTATTCTTTTTGTTAGTTTACTAGTTATTGCTATAATTTGTTAGATTAAGTATGTTACCAATAGGAGTGGCATGGGCACTAAGTGACAAAACTCCTTTTCTTTAAAAAAATAAAGAGAAAAAAATAAATAGAAATTAGCCATCAAAAAAGAAGCACCACCACAAATTAAATTAAAAAATAGTATTTTTAATGTATTTTATTAAATACTTGTGGTATGGTATATTAGTTACACAGGAACAGTTCCCAAATCTAGCTTTATCTTTTGAACTAAATCAATCGAATTGGATGGAATAAATTTACTTGTACATTAAAATGGTTATAACTAACTCTAACCTTTTGAAAATAGTTGAATTTAAAGAAAATTTAAGAATACTGTTATGCAGAACCATCAGAGTTTGTACACAACTGGTTATCATTCAGTTTTATAATCTGAAATGTAACCCTGTCGAATACATTTGCGCAAATCGGATTCGTGAAATTGTAGTTGAATGTCTGGATAGAAATCCAACGGTTTAGTTCATATTTACTCGTAAATATACTTTAAAAAAAAGTGCCAAATGCACTCCGAAATAAGAGATATTATTTAAGACACAATGTAATATATAGGATTTAGGATATAGTTTTAGGAATACTGTTAAAGTGTAATTTTGTGTGTTTTTTTATTCTATTATTCTATAAGTGTTATTACTTGTTTTGATTGTTGTCTTTTTTGGAATAAAGGCTTATATTATTATTATTATTATATACTTTAAAAATGTAAGATAATATTGCTGTAGTTTCGGTATGTGTGTTACATTTGCAAATACTATTGGAAAAAGGCTTTGAAAACAGTATTCTCAGTCTAACTATTTTCTATTCATGAATTTTTATGCCATAACATAAAAATCTCCTTACTGTTTTAGAAAATATTTAAAAATATTATTTTCTATCTATTTGTTTTTCATCAACTTTTTTGTTATTAGTTTAACAAGCCATAACAAGAAAAAACATTGCCCTAACTTTCACTTAATTACAAATTAGATAATTCGCCACAAAACTAACAAATAACTCTTAATCCTAGAAAAAAAAATCTACAGCTTCCTTATCAAAAAGCAGTTTCATTCAAAAATGAAAATAAACGATAATGGTTTTGCAGCTTCACCTGGCACTGAATCGAGACATTGAGCACTCGATTCCCACTTGTTTTTTCTTTCGTCTGCGACCGATGCGGTGGATATGCAAATACTGTCATCAATATTCATGTTGGATGCCGTCAACTATAATTGAGTGC
Organism: Trilocha varians; assembly: GCA_030269945.2. Classification (NCBI taxonomy): domain Eukaryota; kingdom Metazoa; phylum Arthropoda; class Insecta; order Lepidoptera; family Bombycidae; genus Trilocha; species Trilocha varians. The sequence continues at coordinate 7,427,274 of AP028259.1, forward strand.
AGTTTTTTTGTTGTTCATTAGTGAAGCAACTTTGTAAAGCTACGGTGAACACTGCAGGAGAGAGTTTTAAAATGTTCTTGGATGGATTCGGTTTGATTTAATGCTATAATGTTGGTTACTTGTTTGTTTGTAAAAAAATTAAAAATTGTTGTTTCACTATGAATAATTCGATTGCTTAATTATAAAATTAGAACTATTTTAAATTTAATTTTTGAACAATTAATCAAATAATTGTCTTTGAAAGGTTTTAATAGAGGTCTATTATTTGAAAAATTACTTTCTACCAAAAAACCTACTATTCTTCAAGGTACCAACGTGATATTTTGAAAAGAAATCTTATTCTTATTTTTAGTTTCACAATTTTTGCTTATACCAAGTCATCTAAAAGCCCGTACTGAAAGATACGATTTTTTTTCTTCAAGTCACGTTCGCTGACACATGACTATAGTACCGCAATTTTCATAAATCTCAACCCGACCGACCTTTTGTCTTTGTCCCATTCTCTTTGGGTATAAGCAAATTCAGATCCTACACAAATTGGACCAACTTTAGGGCCCACCTAAAGCACGTTATCTTTGTTTGAGGATCTACCTTTGTACAGGTAAATAAAGTTGGAGGAAAAACTTGAAAACTTATGTAAATTGTGTTACATGTGCCCGGAATAAGTAACAGGGGACACAATGAAACCACAGCCTTTCTTTTTGTTCATAAAGAAAGTCATCGTCTGAGTGTTTTGAGAATGGCACGGCTTTCAGACTAAAGAGGTCAAATGCCTCTGCAGCATTTTTAGAATGGGAACGTTATGAGAGAAAATCTGAGAGACTTGAATTCCAATGACTTTATACAATGTAGTGGAGCTCTGGTGCGGTTGACTTGGTTTATACCACTCGAAACTTTGTAGTTAAGTCGTAGCCACGGGACGTAAAGGTTGGTACAAAGTCTCATTCATTATGCAGGTTCTTGCTCAAATCGGCCATAAAGGAGTTCTTTGAATATTGTCATTACATAAAATCGTTATCTGCACGACGCCCTGGGCGCACGCCTTTTTAATTAAAAGAGGCCATTTGGCTGTGACTTATCCGAAGTTTTACAATTATGTTTTTGTCGTCGCGACTAGAGGCTTTGTGTAAGAAAGAAATTTATTTCTAGCAAGCCTCGTAAAGTGGCGAACGTTATTTAATATTTTAATTAAAATGTTTTTAAGTTTTAATTGTTAGTACGATTTGATGACTAATGTAATATTTATAAGCTTAAGTTACTTTTTAGCCTTTTTGGAAAGATGAAACCGTCGAATATACTTTACATTTTGAGACATTGGTAGGTACCTCAAATATGGTATGACTAAAATTTCTCACAAATACATTTCCAAAACTCTCGATTCCATTAAATACCAAGAGCACCGAAAAATTACTAAACGTATCTTGTACTTTAGTTAACACACACGATATCACGGAAAAAGATAAATTACACTGAAAGGACTCTTTGTAGTTAAATAAAATGTAGTGAGAAGTAAACTTAGTCAAAGTTTGGACAGTGAACAAGGTCCCGATTGGAACGTTGACCGGACGATTTATCGACTGTAGTCTGCGACTGGCGTGTTCCACTATCCCCGCATCCGACACACTCGGGAAATGGAAAAGTTGCCGCCAAGTACCCGCCGGCTACCGAGGCCCCACTTTGTTACAACAAATTTTATACTACGAGAATTTCGAACAACTTTTCACGACCTGTTCCACAATAAATAATACTTCGAAAACATTAGGAGCGAACCGGATCGATATGTAATATTTCAAGTTTCCGAAGCCCAAGTTTTCGGATCGTGCGTATTAAAGTATTAAAACATAATACACCGAGGAATGAGCAGCTAAATAAGGACGCGATTGAATATTCATGGAACTCTACGGAAAGTTTTTGATAAGAAATTATGGTAATAATTTTAAATGGTCCTAATCCACATCGGGCCCGGAATTTGGTGCGCAACAAAATTTATTTTGTTACCGCGATGGCCTGATGCCTCAACTTCAGTTGAACACAATTTCCTAATTAATTTATACCCTCTTATAAAAGTTGAGTAGGGTTGTAAATTTTAAGTGAGTTGTAAAGATTCCGTGAGTAATGTTTCGGAAAATGAAAAACTTTACGTTCAATTAGTGTGTCAGTCGCAAATTAAACTTAATTAAAACTGAATTTAGGTTCGCAGAAATACATTATGGAAATGGAAGCAAATGGAAGTGATTATAACTTTGTTTCATAATTGATCTTACTTGTGATGATTAAAAATAGCGAACTGTTATCATAATTAAGTAAAAGTAGCATCTATGATAGGTCTTCTTGGCCACGAGGAACTCAACAACTGATTAGATATTGAAAAACATTATTACAACAACAAATGTAGGTATGTAAATCATTTTTCAAAATACATTTCCCTACGTAAGTGTATTTAAATATGGAATAGTATTTTCTAATACAATTATTAGGAAATAGCTGAGTGATATTTAAATACTCGTATATCAGCTATTACACACCTACATATTTTCTATTTAGCTCTTGATCCATGAAAACATATTATAACTTTAAAATCAACACACAAAGTTCAAAGTGACAAATCCGACAAATAATAAAACAGAAACACCCATAATAGTGATGTGAAAACAAGATATTCATTCGTTCGAAGTTTAATCTGTGAAATTGATATTGGAATACGGTCGTTTGGCACGAGTTCCGCAATGAAGGAAACCCCGTCCCGTTTTCTGACACGCCAATGTTTCAACGCCTCCATCCACTCTTTCATTTGAACATCAGTCTTTTGTTCTAGAACGTTCAGTTCTAATTCTAATAGCACTCGACAGCAATATTTACTCGATCGAAATTCATTTCGCGCCAAAATTCTCTGCGAATCAACAATGACTTTGTATTATTAAAGTGGTGAAGCCAATCACCCTTACAAGTTGGTCCATTTCTATGAATGTTTTAGCCGAGCTCTCGCTTCAAACTTGAAAGATAAACTGAAGTAGCCCTTTAAGTTTGATGTGGGTTAGATTTTCATTTGAGAGATCTCGAACTGTATTGCCTTGTAAAGGTGAACTTTGTAAGCAAACTTTCAACAGCTCCTCTAAAATTTATAAGCTTGTGGTTTTCATTTGAATCTTGGAGTTGCCAGATCGCAAAACCTCTTAGCCTAAGATCTTTGGATAATGTTGAAGCCCAAGTATTAGATTTATGGTTGGGTGAATCCCAGGGTAGATGCTAATCGTTATTTTGAGACATTGGTAGGTACCTCAAATATGGTATGACTAAAATTTCTCACAAATACATTTCCAAAACTCTCGATTCCATTAAATACCAAGAGCACCGAAAAATTACTAAACGTATCTTGTACTTTAGTTAACACACACGATATCACGGAAAAAGATAAATTACACTGAAAGGACTCTTTGTAGTTAAATAAAATGTAGTGAGAAGTAAACTTAGTCAAAGTTTGGACAGTGAACAAGGTCCCGATTGGAACGTTGACCGGACGATTTATCGACTGTAGTCTGCGACTGGCGTGTTCCACTATCCCCGCATCCGACACACTCGGGAAATGGAAAAGTTGCCGCCAAGTACCCGCCGGCTACCGAGGCCCCACTTTGTTACAACAAATTTTATACTACGAGAATTTCGAACAACTTTTCACGACCTGTTCCACAATAAATAATACTTCGAAAACATTAGGAGCGAACCGGATCGATATGTAATATTTCAAGTTTCCGAAGCCCAAGTTTTCGGATCGTGCGTATTAAAGTATTAAAACATAATACACCGAGGAATGAGCAGCTAAATAAGGACGCGATTGAATATTCATGGAACTCTACGGAAAGTTTTTGATAAGAAATTATGGTAATAATTTTAAATGGTCCTAATCCACATCGGGCCCGGAATTTGGTGCGCAACAAAATTTATTTTGTTACCGCGATGGCCTGATGCCTCAACTTCAGTTGAACACAATTTCCTAATTAATTTATACCCTCTTATAAAAGTTGAGTAGGGTTGTAAATTTTAAGTGAGTTGTAAAGATTCCGTGAGTAATGTTTCGGAAAATGAAAAACTTTACGTTCAATTAGTGTGTCAGTCGCAAATTAAACTTAATTAAAACTGAATTTAGGTTCGCAGAAATACATTATGGAAATGGAAGCAAATGGAAGTGATTATAACTTTGTTTCATAATTGATCTTACTTGTGATGATTAAAAATAGCGAACTGTTATCATAATTAAGTAAAAGTAGCATCTATGATAGGTCTTCTTGGCCACGAGGAACTCAACAACTGATTAGATATTGAAAAACATTATTACAACAACAAATGTAGGTATGTAAATCATTTTTCAAAATACATTTCCCTACGTAAGTGTATTTAAATATGGAATAGTATTTTCTAATACAATTATTAGGAAATAGCTGAGTGATATTTAAATACTCGTATATCAGCTATTACACACCTACATATTTTCTATTTAGCTCTTGATCCATGAAAACATATTATAACTTTAAAATCAACACACAAAGTTCAAAGTGACAAATCCGACAAATAATAAAACAGAAACACCCATAATAGTGATGTGAAAACAAGATATTCATTCGTTCGAAGTTTAATCTGTGAAATTGATATTGGAATACGGTCGTTTGGCACGAGTTCCGCAATGAAGGAAACCCCGTCCCGTTTTCTGACACGCCAATGTTTCAACGCCTCCATCCACTCTTTCATTTGAACATCAGTCTTTTGTTCTAGAACGTTCAGTTCTAATTCTAATAGCACTCGACAGCAATATTTACTCGATCGAAATTCATTTCGCGCCAAAATTCTCTGCGAATCAACAATGACTTTGTATTATTAAAGTGGTGAAGCCAATCACCCTTACAAGTTGGTCCATTTCTATGAATGTTTTAGCCGAGCTCTCGCTTCAAACTTGAAAGATAAACTGAAGTAGCCCTTTAAGTTTGATGTGGGTTAGATTTTCATTTGAGAGATCTCGAACTGTATTGCCTTGTAAAGGTGAACTTTGTAAGCAAACTTTCAACAGCTCCTCTAAAATTTATAAGCTTGTGGTTTTCATTTGAATCTTGGAGTTGCCAGATCGCAAAACCTCTTAGCCTAAGATCTTTGGATAATGTTGAAGCCCAAGTATTAGATTTATGGTTGGGTGAATCCCAGGGTAGATGCTAATCGTTAATTATCTTTGGTAACAGTGACAGTTCTGATAAACATTTATGTACTGATTTCCTTTAAATTGTATCTTATTTTGTGTAATTTGTACTACATCAAGTAATTAATGCTTGTAGTGTTTTATTAAACAAACTATATGATTCTTAGGCTATTTGCGTTATTGTTCAGTTACACTTACGGAAGTTTTCTTTTGAACTATTTGCACATTGGAAATAATAATATATCTTTCTAGGTATCTCAGATTATTTGATACTCTTTTAATATGTCTGATACATACTGTCGATTGTTTTCGAGTATTGCCTGAATGAAGTTATCATCGCACCATCCGTCGTCGAGGTGGAGTTCATTCCTATTATTTGGTACCACCGCGGTCATCCACGGTCCGTTTCAAGAATACTTTTTTGCCACGCACCATCCGGCTATGGAATGAGCTCCCCTCTTCGGTGTTTCCCGAGCGCTATGACTTGTCCTTCTTCAAACGAGGCTTGAAGAGAGTCCTTAAGGGTAGGCCGTAGGTAGCGGCCCCGCAATGTCTTCTGGCAATGCAGAGGTCCATGAGCGACGGTGACCGTTTACGATCAGGTGGGCCGTTAGCTCGTCCGCCTGCGTGGCAATAATAAAAAAAAACAAAACTAATGACGTAGGTATTAATTACATAGCTCTCTAAATGCTTTATTTATCTGGATTTCATTATTTAAATCACTTATCAATTCCGTCAATACAAATAAACAATATCAAAATTTAATCTAAACTGTAACAATTTCAGTCACAAATATTCCTGTTAGCTCCAATCCAATAACATAAGTCTTAATAATTTATGATATTAAACCTATAGCAGTTATTCATAAACGCAAACATATTACACGTGAATATTAACAGAGGTAATATACCAGCTGTCTCGGGCGTGATTAATTGTGGATAATTGCTTCGGACAAGCGTTTGTACTTAATGTGTGAATTGCTACTGATTGGTGATTTGCGAGGTGTTGACGGGTGGTCTCAGCGGTTAGTATTGTCACATCATTATCTAAAAAAAAAAGTACAGTTACGTGTCTCGCTCAGCACGCCCTTGCGTCAGAGCATCCGGGGGATGGCGGACCGCGCTCCCCGACCCACGTTGGTTCTGACCCAGCGGGGTATTCCGTGAGAGGGTGACACGCGGTCCAGCCATCTTGGCGGGCTTCGGATAGCCCGCCGACCGAGAGAGCCGGTGGCCGTATCGCCGGCGGCTGCCGGTTCGGCGTCCGGGGGCGGCGCGACGGAAAAGTGTGCCGCGCCGTCCCTCAAAACCCCGTGCTGAGGCCAGAACCCATTCTGGCCTCAGCCGGGGTTCGGACGCTGAGTGTGAGCGGTTGGACGTTTTAGTGCGGTTCAACTTCCACATACCCCGCATTTTTTAAAGCAAGAATTGTCTTATGTTTTTAAATAAGAAAATCCTATGTTTTACGTTTTTTGTGTTATTAGTTTATATTTTTGTGTCCTCTTTGTGTAGGGAATAAGTTTACTTTCTTATTTTAAGACACCGGTGTTATCCATGATGCTATATTATGATATTCGAAGAGAAACAATTCCTGGGGATCTTATTGATGGTAAATATTACAGAAATGGAAGAATGCCGCACACGTTCCTGACACATTAATCGAAGTAATATTTCATGTTAGAAATAGACTCATCACACACACTCTTGAGGTTTGAAATATATTTTATGTTATCTTGGATGTTTACAAAGGTTGTTTGCTGTGGTAAACATGTGCCATCATGCGAACATCACCAACATACAATAATAAAGGCACGACGCAACCCATTAACGCTTCGAAACATAAATATTTCTTTCTAATTTATAAACCAAACAAGCTTATTTATTTTCATAAAATGTCATAATGGCTCCGAGGCCCTCGAGCACAAATAAAACCATCTTTTCAACGCTTAATTTACGTAATGAATCACTTCCTTTCTCAGGTTGAATCGTCTTGTTTTTGCGAGGACCTTACTGTGTGCGAAATGAGTTATGGTTAGTATTTACCGGAAGATGACATTTCTCGATTCGGGCCATTAATTCTTAATGGAGCGTCGACTGGCTACATTTCATCTGTTTGGCTGCACACCAGGCCTCCACCGCAGCTATTTTCTGTAGCGTTACCGAAAATTTATAACTACGAGTTAGTTCTAAATCGTTGGATAGCGCAAAGTAAGTGGGATTTATGGTATGCCTCTTTGCGGTCTATTTGCTGCGTGTGGGTGAAGTAAGCCGTATTTAGGTATATTTTTCTCGTGAATTTCGTGCCATTTGTCGTATTGCGTAAGTAGTATTTTCCAGACTTATTTTCTAAACTTATTTAGTTTTAGGTTTAATTATGAGAGGTTTTCACACAGCAATATAATCGAAGATGAATGAAGACCTATATAATGTTGGAAAAACTTTGGGGATTCAGAGATAAACATCTGAAAGGTACGTTTCGGACTAATAGTGAAATATCAATATCAATGAAAATATTTTCAATTTTATCAAAAGTATTTTGTACTTTAAACAACTCCTTATCATTTAATATTATTTCAGAAAAATAAAAACGGTTTTTTTCTGATTGGAAAACACAACATGATGAATGTCTATTTAATTTGGAGTAACATCTGGTAATTGGTCATTTTCTTGGTAATGGAACTAATGATTTCCTCGTTTTCTTTTCGCTTCGAAAGAAGAACAAAACAAAATTCGGCCTTGCCTGTATTTCCTGGTAAATTAAAAATTGTACCAATTAAAAAAAATACAAATACATCTACCAAGCCACGCTATTTCGTCTATATCGTACATAATGATTCCTAACAAAAACCACAGTTGGTGTTTGAGCCGCATGCTCAAATTTATTGTCAGTGTAGAGGTGAGAGCTCAAGGGATATTTCACTGATGATCAGTGCACCCTTGTGCTCATTGGCCTGCCGTCTGGTGTTTGCTGGAGCGCAAAGTATTGGCGCTCTGGAACCTAGACCTCTACCTCTTTTTACGTACACACGAAGTGTCACGTATAAAAAGAATAAATTGAATATATGTCATAATTGACATAAGATCGAACAATATATAGAAAAATGGTGAAATTGTGATTTCGAACTATTAAAATATAAAAACATTCGTTGTCGACGGTCGCAAGAGTGTGCCATTGGTGAAGGAGCTGCTGATACTATTGCAGGAAGGTAGCACTGGACACAAGGACATTGTTTCACAGGTGAGTGCATTAGTTTCATCGTGAAGTAATTCCTTGAGCTCTCCGACGTATCTTTGCTCGGTGACGGGCACCTCTTATTGCGACCCAGGGTATAAGGCCCACATAGGTTTGGGGCTATTTACACGCCCCATGCCTCCCCAGTTGGATTTTTTTTTAAACAGGTAATAATTAATAGTACCTAATCTCCACACTGGGGTACTTATATTGTGATACACAAATTATCAGACGACAAAAATCTAAACAAATTTTAAAAAATACACTTGAAATACTAAGGAACGGAATCTGTACTGTACTGTACTGTAACAACCCACCACCGCCCACTGCTGAGCTCAGGTCTCCTCCGAAGGGGGGTTAGGCATAGTCCAACACGCTTGCCTAATGCGGATTGGGGACTTCACATATCTTCAAAGGATTATTAGAACCCTTTTCTGATATGCAGGTTTCCTCACGATGTTTTCCTTCACCGTTTTTAGCCAGTGGTGTTGTGAAAAATTGCACATAAATCTTTTTCATATTAAGATTTAGAGGTACAAACCGGCCGGTTTTGAACCCGCGACCTCCCGTACGGAAGGCAAGCGCTGCAACCACTCGGCCACCACGACTATAGGAACAACACTCGCTATATTTTATAGCAAGTTACAGTATAACATTACAATATCGTTTGTCTTTCATGAAATAGTTGAATATTCGACATCCTACGCGTAAATACATTGTTCTAGCAATTTCCTTTGGGACATCAAAACGAACAACTTATATTGAAAACCACATGTTAAACAACTTTCCAATTTTCTGTTGTAATCGAGTTTATGTGACATGACGGGGCTACCTCGGGAATTTAGTTGTTCGAGAAATTGTGTTTTGTTTGCCTGAGTACCATATTTGGGAAATTTTGTTATGTTGGTTAATGAGGTTGACTTTTGTTCTGTTTATAATGATGAAATATTTGAACAAATTTATTACTTTTTTGTATTTATAATTATATTGATGGTAGCTACTGATAGGGTAGTTAATACTAGTTAGTAGTGTGGATTTTTCGATCAATTCCATTTTTTCATTCAACACTACATATTCTACAAGTAAGGGACTTAGATATATAATTGAGATTTAGCTTTTATGATTTTGTTAATAAGTATTTTGTTGAATTTTTGCTGATCTTCAGTGCCAAATTTACTTGCAATTTCTGTCAAATTAGAAACTACTCAAATTAAAAAAGTAGAACATAATCACGAAAGCCGGATGAAACGAAAATGTTGTTGAGTGATGGCCACAAAGAAAGTTGCCTGGGGACTGAAGCTGACAGCACTGAACTGGTTGTTTTGACGTATTTCAGAATACGCTTATATCCACTAATAGACGTCTACGTACTAATTGTAATGACAAAATTCCCAATCTAAAAAAAAACTTGAGAGGTGTCATTGGACACCCGAATAGAACGAAGTTCCTTTCGATTAAAAGATATCTTATAAAAAATACTTCCTTTCGTAACGCGCGATGAGGAACGTGTTTTAAAAAAAAAACCAGCGCCATCTACCGATAATCATCTAAAACAAAAAAAGTGTCGTGACAACTTTTCGTAAGAATTTTTTCCGTCTAGCCTCCTTTCATAACGCGCGATAAGGAACAGCGTTCCAAAAATTTATCCACATAGAATAGACAGATTTTATAATATGCATTTTAGGCCGACATCCACTTAACCAGGCATAGAGTGTATTTTTTGTGCGAATGCAATACGAGGCATCCTGTATCTATGTTTCCCTCACGTTTCAACATTCATGGCACTCGATATTTCACCCGCTGTGAGATGCAGACGCATTGGGAATTTGTATTTTTTGCAACGGCTTTTGTGATCGACATTTTATAGCGCACAAATGTATGTAATTGAAAAAAAAGGTATAAAGATTATAGTATCTGTGACTATGATTAGATGAATGAATAAATGTACAGTGTACAAAAAGTTATGAAGAATTGAATTTTTAAACCAATAGGCTTCACACTAGGAATGGCTTCTTACTAGTTGAAGGTAACAAGTTCAGATATATTATCATAGTATCAAAATCGTAATCACATATGCTATGTAAAATGAATTACACATTCCAAAGCTATTTTATATTCAAATGAACCGTTAATTAATTTCAATGACTCAAATAATGTTACATTATTTATATGAAACAAAATGCAGATGGTCTAACGTTACGTATCGGTTTACGGGAAACACATACGTCAACGTCACGCTTACAAATGGCACTTGTCCATTCGATAAATGTGCGTTTTGAATTTCGAATTTTGTTATATGTTTTAAAAACGATTGTTTTGTTTTACTGTCTGTTTACGGACACACAAAAGGGAAGGTAAGGTATTCACGACTGCTTTGCGTCATCATCATCAGTCGACAGATGTCTATTCAGCAGCAGACCAGTATCTCTAGGTACACATGCTTGCTTTTGGTTTATGCCCATGAAAAAATAAAATAAGATACAGAAAGAAAGTGAAAATTATCCCTAGTTTTTAAAAGTGCATTACATCATTAAGTTATAAACACGAGACAAAACAGTTCCATTACAAGATTTGTTAGTAAGAATTTTCGTCAAGGAAATGAAGTTCTCAGCGTTAAGTTCATTATGAGCGCGAAGCGACGACTGGCCCGTTTCGTGCGATAATAAACTTTTAAACTTAACAACATTTCCTAACGTTCCTGCGATTTACACATTAACGCGTTTAACTGTTCACTCTCTCTGAAATGAACACTATTAAAATTTGCTTCTAAATTACTGTGTAAGAGACTGCGTAGTATTAAACTTGTGTTTTTTGTTCTAGGATTGGTTTAACGCATGATGACATTAGTAGCAGTGACTGTAGGTTATCGTAAAGGAAAGGTTTGTAATAATAGGTTTTTATCACCTAATCATAAGGGGTGGACCAAATAAAGTTTGCCTTTTCCAAAAGTTCGACTGTCACGTTGGCTGTGTGGCATGTTGCGCCATCCTGTTGAAACCAGATGTTGTCCATGTCATACTCTTCAACTTTTTTGAAACAAAAATTCGTTGAGCATGGCACGGTAACGCTCGCTTTGGCCCGTAACGGCGGCTCCTTGCTCATTTTCGAATGATGCCGCCGGACCAAAACCTACACCAAACCGTAACTCTTTGTGGATGCATTGGCTTCTCAATGGTGACGTGTGGATTTTCCGACCCCCAAATGCGACAATTTTGTTTATTGACATAGCCTCCGAGGTGAAAATGGGCTTCATCTGAAAAGACGATTTTTCGGTAAAAATGCTCATCTTCGGCCAAACGATCTTCTGCCCATTGGGCGAACCGAAACGTCTCATTTCGTAAATGTCAAACCTTTAACTAAATTATGAACACAAATTGAATGACATTTGAGCTGTCATTCTTTAAATAAACAGTAGTTCAAAATGCAAACGTTAGATTGGCCCACCCTATATAAGCAAGCTAATAATCAATGTATTCGTAAATAGCAACAGTGTACTAATAAAATTATTCAGACTTATTTAGCTCATACTGCACTTGAAGCTGCATAAATTACACTGAAAATAGATTATACTTCTCTCAGTAGATCCATCTTAGTTACAGTGCCCAATAAAAAGACACCTCTCACATATCCTCATTTTTTTTCCTTTAAAAAAATCTACCGAATAACTTCAAAAATGCATTATGGATGTAACAATATGCTATTTATCTATGGTTAGGAACCAAAACTTATATAAACACAAAAGAAAAACATTATAATAGAATGTTAACAAAGAAATACTTGAATTTGCAAACGGAACTCGGTTTTAACTTGCAACGTCCCCTGATAAATCCTTCCGCATCACTTAACATGTGTAGTGCATTCTACAAAATAAATACGTGGCTTCCTCATACCGTTGTGAAAAATGGATGCGGAAATTCTGGTTGTCATGTATGACAATGTTTGGAAGTAGTCTTGTGTATTGTGGAATTTGGAGATCAGTTGCGATGTCAGAACTTAGAACCTAAAACTTTTTGGTATATTTTTTACCAACTTCAACAAAATACAAGGTTTCTGATTATGCTTATTTATGTTAGTTCGTTGATATGAACCGATCGATGTTTTTTTTAAAGATATTTTACTGGTATTTCCGTGATATGGAAATTATTACTTTGTATTTCTTTGTTCCGTTTTTGTATTCTTTTGAAGTCAGGTGTACGAGTGGAGTGAATAATGGTTAAAGTGGTTTCAAACATAGGTTGAAGTAGGCAACAACAACGCCGAGTGGTTGAAGCGCTTGCCTTCCGTACGCGAGGTCGCGAGTTCAAAACCGGCTTGTACCTCTAAATCTTAATATGAAAAAGATTTATGTGCAATTTTTCACAACACCACTGGCTATAAACGGTGAAGGAAAACATCGTAAGGAAACCTGCATATCGGAAAAGGGTTCTAAAAATCCTTTGAAGATATGTGAAGTCCCCAATCCGCATTAGGCAAGCGTGGTGGACTATGCCTAATTGGGAGGAGACCTAAGCTCAGCAGTGGGCAGTAATGGGTTGTTACAGTATAGTACAGTAGGTAACTTGACTCTAGCCACAGCAACATGACTTTATGAATAACATCAGAAAACTAAAAAAAAAAATTATGCTACGTTGAATATTTTGACTAAACATCTTTGTAGGAACCACAACATTAAAACCTACGATCCTCCCGCAAAATACTATTCAAAAGCAACTTAAAACGTTACGAATCAGAACGAAAATATGAAAAGTTAAACGACTGTTGTTCTAATATTGTCGAAAAGTAAATTTCGCAGGGAACTCTTATTATGTCTCTTGTTTCTTATGTTTGAGCATTCTCCCGCCTCGGGGGCTAAATTATCATGCGGAAAGTTCACGAAATGACGATAATTTACTTTCATTATTTTTAAGACCGAGAAAATACGAAGTAGGCACGATGCCGTTTGTTATTCGACTCGGTTGATTGTTACTAAGTAGGTACGTGTGTTGGTTACATGCTCTGAAATGTATGTGTTTGTGCCAAAAGAATTATTAGTAGACGAGCTAACTGCGACTGCCTAAAAAGTTCTATGTGTATTAGTTTGGGTGACGTTGTGTGAATAATATAACGCAAGCCGCGGCTTCTTTTTGGTCAGTAACTTCTTCAAAACCCTGAGAAAATTAAAGACATTTTATAGTATATTTCCATGTTGGTCAGCTGCCCTGAAGTGTAGGCTTTTTGAAGTTATAGCCACTAAAAGTTTAAAAAAAATAGTAATGATATTGGTCATGGAACCCTGTTCGGAGCTCAAGGTCTATAAGCCGTAGTGTGCAATACGTCGCATCAACTCCACACAACCCCGTACTGGGTTTTTATCTCAGCTGTGGCTTGAACCCTGAGTGTGAGCAGCTGGGGGTTTTATTGCTGTTTATACTTCCACGTATCCCACAGCTGCGATATAATATGGTTTGGAAAGTCCGGCGTTTTCCATTACTCAAAAATGTTATTTTTTTTAATATTCTGCTACTTGTACGCGATTAGAAATCACGTAGGTACATGATATACTAGAAAGTTCTATGTAAATGTGTTGAACAAGTATTGAAAATTTGATCTAAAAAGTGCACAATTCGTCAGAATTTGACAGTAAACGAGTTATACCAGTTTACAATCTAATTTTCGCGTTAAATCGATACCGTGTTCAACAACGTGAAACTTTATTATTTTCAGCCGCAAATTGAATTCTGTGATCAGCTCGGACGTGACAGGGATACTGGATCTATAGCTTGACAAATTATAAAGGTATAAATGGAGTTAGGTAAAGTATTTTGATGGCATATTAAGACGCAAAATTTGAAGGCATCTCTTGCCGAACAGGGTACAATAGAAATAAAGAGACTTTAACATAGATTCAATCTTTAGTCTTTAGAAAATAATTAAACATCGCAATGTAAGAGGACTCAAGTACCTACTCATTGTATTTACAAGTATCGTTTTGGTAAGAAAGTGATACTTGTTTTCTAAGAAAAAAGAACCTAATATTTAAATACAAAAAGTTACGATAGTCACTGGATGAATGAAGTGTCATGCTCAGAGAGTCTTGTACATACAGTGAGTGTGGTGTGTCGTGATGTGAGTTCGAGTTCCAGTGGTACTACCCAAAAGCGAACGAGAAAGAGGGTAGACAGATTTGTTTGCTCTTAAATCGACCCGCAGTATCCAGTCTTCTCGTGATCATGACGTTTGCAACAACGTTGAAATATCGAGACAACTCAATTAATTAAATATCGTGGTAAGACCCGTTGAAAATGCATGAAAGTATTATAGAAAACCGCGAGTGTCTGAATAAGTTTACAATACAAAGTGTAAAACAATTATCCCTCGTACATCACGTTGTCTATTATAAGCCCTCAATTGAGTAAGGAATCTCTAGTTTTGGAACTATAATCTGAATTTAAGTCATTAACAAGAGTAATGGCGTGGATCTAATCGCTCTCCATTACAAGAGAAACTAGTTTAATGATGTAAGCTGTTCACAAACTTTCTTACATTGACTAATTAATAAAATTTAAATTATTAATCTATTTTTCAAATAAGTAAATTGAAGATTTAATAATCTCATTTCTCGTCAGGTTGATCTTTTCTCATTTATCCGTGTCTCTTATTCTTGATTTCATAATATTAGTGATGTCATTATTTGTAAACCTCTTAACACCTCTGTCATGTTTATGGATTAGACCAAAATTGTATAACTGCATAGAAACCAGTGTTTAAACAATATGAATTGTATAACAGATATATTGTTTGATAAGTATGTTTGTATAAAAATTAAATGATAAAATACAAATCATGGTTACGAATGAATGTCGATGAATTCCACAATGTGGTTTGCGATTCAATAATAATTTTGATAATTGAATATTATTCTCCAATTAGTATTTGTGGCACTTGGATTTAATTTTGGTTATGATTATGATTTAACAATTGTACTTAAAATGTTGTATTTCTACGGTAGTAAGTAGTGCCACACATCAAAATTTTATACAGATATAAGGTATTGGGTACAAGAATACCAGGTATTGACACTTCTTTCTTAAGGTTAACAGAATCTACCCTTTTTGTCGACATTGTTGATGTTAACAGAATCTACCCTTTTTGTCGACATGTTTGAAAAAACGTGATAATATCAATTACTAAATACGGACCTCAGACAGATGTATAGTATCAAAATTTTATTATATATTAAAATTTAATTATTAAGTTATTGTTTAAGTTACTACAATATATATTTATTTGTCCGTCCTTTAATGCACATTCAATTGCGAGTACTAGTACTTTTATAATTTAATTACGACGACTTTGTGTTTCACAATATTACACGATTTTGCAATTTTCAAAATTTATTCCACGATTTTCGTTGACGAGTGAACAATCCGCAACGCATTTGTGTATAGAAAAGGAAATCGTTTTTCAACGTCGCATTGTAAAAGGTGTACACCGATTTTCCATTTCGAAGTGTCGGCGGCTGTCGGACGTTTCTGATATGACAGGTAAGTTGGGGTGGTATTTCTGGCTGCCAGTGCGATCACTTCGTATAATTAATTGATTTCAAAATACTTTGAGATTTTGAAAACTTGGATAATTAGCATCATGGATATTTAGGTATATTTTTAATAATTTCACGTTTTTTGACATTTCTTACGTATGCCTCGTGATCCGCAGAATAAATTTCTCCATTTATAATTTGAAATACTTACATAACCTATTTAGTAAACTCGTAACTCTAAGAACTTCTTTCTTCTTTATTGAAATTATGATTTATAATTAGGTGAAATTTGATTTGTAAGAATCATTATGGTAAATCTAGAAGCGGTTCCAAGCTTTGATAATAAAAATATCCATCAGCAACCCGATCTTTTTATACTAAAACATTCGCATTAAACATAATCCTCATTAAACGTGGAAGCTCAACGAACGAAAACAGATTAAATTACTAATAAAGGAAGTTTGTTTTTCTAACAAATTTCGGTCATTAATCTGCCATCATGAAGTCGGATCGCGGGATTTATAGCTAAGATAACTCCGTAACTTCCCTAATCCGTACTGTTAATAAATTTTCAGTTTTCATTAAGCTCAAAAAATAAGGGTTGCAGAGATAAAATATTGTTATATTATAAATAAGTAATTATGGATCGGTGACCTAGTTTAGATTCGCCAGACGAATCAACCTCGTTCGATAAAAATACGCGATGCTTATTTATTTTTGGGTAATTCAAAACTGTTTATGCATCTTTAAGTTGCACGCGATTATAAAAATATTTAAAAATGTTATTCCCATATCTCGTTATTAAGTTTGACGTCAGACTCTGTTGTGAAAGGTGACCTAAGTATTCTAAGAATCTGCAGATCGGTAGTCTATTCGGACCAGATCTGTAGCCTATTCGGATCAGATTTGTAGCCTATTTGGGTCAGATCTGTAACCTATTCGGCTAGATTATCAGCTGTACCTTAAGCAGGTTACTTTCACTGATTTAAGCGCAATAAATATTGCAAATTGTCATGTCATTAACTTTTTAAAAGTAAGGATAGTTAGTCATACTGGCATGATGTTCATGACTTAAAGGCTTTCGTATGGAAAAAGTTTATGAACGTCAATGACTCCTAACCATCAACTATCAACCTAACGATTGCAAGCTCCAATGCATTTTTTTTTTAAATTTCAATCTCCAACATTACCAAACATCAAAAAAATTTCATATTATTTTTGAATAAATCTCCTCAGATTAAATGCAAGAAACCGACTGATTAAAATAAGTTGGTAACAAAGCTATTAAGAAAACGACCGTACGGAACTCTGGTTCAGCGCGGATCTAATTACGGAGACGCTCCAAAGATGTTCACAGTTCTACTAAAATTATTACAGTAATTTTTCACTTGAAACTTTGCGAGCACAAGAATGGAGAGAATATGAAACTTTTGAAAATTCTTGATAAAGATCTATGATTGTTTTCGATGTAAGTTTTGTTTTTAGAATGTATTCTGAATTTCTACATAACATTCTGGAAAAAAAATCTGCAAAATAGTTGCTTAATGTTAGTTTTTGTGTAAATCTCTATTATTAACACAGTAGGTTTAA
Source organism: Trilocha varians (assembly GCA_030269945.2). Lineage (NCBI taxonomy): Eukaryota > Metazoa > Arthropoda > Insecta > Lepidoptera > Bombycidae > Trilocha > Trilocha varians. Next base: position 7,444,796 of record AP028259.1, read on the forward strand.
GTCATTTTAACAGACTCTAGTAAGACTATTTTATCCAGCAATGGACGTCTTCGAGCATATAAACTTGAAGTATTTTCTACGAATTTTATATTTTCGTAAAATTAAAAATACTATATTGTGTCTTTGTGAACACAAAAATAATGTTTTGGAACGAAGTTCCTTATCGCGCGGTATCGAAAGGGGGCTAGACGGAAATTCTTATGAAAAAGTTGTCACGACACTTTTTTCGTTTTAGATGATTATCGCTAGATGGCGCTGTAATAAAAATCTTTTAAAACAATTCCTTATTTTGTTTTATATAATTAATGCTAGATGGCGTTGTGATCAAAATATTTTATTTAAGTTATAATTAGTTAGTTTAAAAAATAAAATTTTATTACAATTCCACTAATTAATCGAAAGGAACATCGTTCCATCCGGGTGTCCCTTGACACCTCTCAATTTTTTGTTTATTTTTTTTTGTATCGCAAACCAGAATTAATATTACCGTAAATAATCTTCAGTAATCCGTGCACTGCAACGCCATTACTTACTTCATTCCCCGAACACATTAAAGTTTGTAGTCGTTTTTATAGCCAAAGTCACCATGACCGGGAAATTTTAATTTAACTCTTTAACCTTTATAAGCCATTGAAGGACGAAGTAACAACGTATTTACCATGTTCGCTGCTAAACGAGGTCTAAATGACATCTCCTGCAATTTTCCTGTGGTGCGGCAAGTAACAACGTGTTCTTCCCTGTGGTGCGAAGAGCATAACTTTGTTAATGAGATTAGGGTCTAATAGACCGCGTGTCACCCTTACGCCTGGTCATGCGGGTCGATAACACTTGGTGTTGTTACCAACAGCAACTATGAAAAAATTGGTTTCGCAACGAACATGTTAATAAATTTTGTTGCTTTTATTGCAATAGGTAACATTGCTCATTTTTCTAATATCCTGTTTTATGATTATTTTCTTCTATCAAGTCGTTATTTGAACCTCTATGCAGCGTAGGAAGCAAAGCGACCGAGTGTCTTAGAACGTAGGTCAATTTGTGTACACACCTACCAGCTTCACATTACAGTGATCACTTTATTTCGTCATAATTTAGCATGTCTGAATCTTATTAATTAGCTATTCATCATAATCATCAGCCTATAGACGTTCACTGCTGGACATAGGTCACCCACAAACTTCGCCACAACGACCGGTCCTGCGCTATCTGCATCCAGTGACCTCTCGCGATCTTGACCAGGTCTACCCACGTTGCGCTTACCGGTTTGCGGCTACCACTTCAAAACTTACAAGGATTAAATAGATATTACTTCTATAGTATCTACCTATATTATTTATTTCAGTTTTATAATTCTCTTTGCTCCTAGACCCTCTCTGATCCATTGTCAGTCTTTGATATTTTACTCTTCATTTTAAATACCTTTGTATTTGAACATGAACGGAGAACTTCCAAATTTTATTACTAAACATTACGAAGTTGATTTAAGCTATGAATTTTGTTTACTTTAATAACAAAATTAAATCAGGTAAACCGTTAAACAACGTTTCATCATTATTCAAGCGTTTGTAATTAATCTTTTAATAATTATTATTTTGGAACGTAATATCGGGTCAAATGATTAAGAAGATAATTAACAAAATTGTTATTAAATATGTTAAGCGAGTTTAATTAAATTTTGATTAATAATAGGATTATGTGTTCATATCACATGATGAAATTTCAGGATGATATTAAACTTGCTAAACTTTTCAGTGTTAATTAGGAGAAATTCATATTCATTTATTAGCTTATTTTTTACATTATATTTAAAAAAAAACATTTACAAGAAAATATAATTTAAAAATACAATTTAAAAAACAGAAGGCCACTGCAGGCGAAGTTTACGACCCAAGCCATCATTGGTCAGGGCTCAAGAGAGAGGAACCTCCTCACAATACGATTGATGATATTAAACTTGCTAAACTTTTCAGTGTTAATTAGGAGACATATTATTATTTGTAGGGCCTCATATTTAAGAGGATCGTCTATGACGATCATACTGAAGAACTTATTGATCAAATAACGTGAAACTAGTATACTTACTATCTACTAATCTCCATTAAGATAACATACTCACATCTGATTTGAATCAAAATTTAACAACAGTATTAAGCAGTTTTTGGGTGATTACTTTCCTAAAAACTTAAACATAAAAGAAATCTTACGCGTTTTCGATGAATGTTTTGTCATGTAAGCAATCTTCTTTCTGACAGCTTCCCGGCGTTTACAAGGATGCAGACTTGAAGTCGCAGTTACCGACTCGAGAACAAGTTTTACAGCTAAATCCGTTTTAAAGTTCCCCAGAGAAATATATTACGGGACGATAATATTTTCTCGTACTAAACGACTTTTCACGTTCTCATTTGGAGGAGAGGTTGAGAATTTTAGTTTTAGTGAAGATAAAAGATCTGAATTTTTTTTTGTAGGTTTATTGTATTTTAGGATAATAAATAAAACACGTTGTTAGTTTATTAAAGTAAATTGAAGTTTTTATCAATTGTCGCTCTTCAAAAAAAACAGTCATCTACGTATGTTATGACTTAATGGCAATGACCACTTGCCCTAATATTATAAGGACTGGTTTTAATATCTTCAATTAGCAATTGAAAGGAGGCCATTTAAAAAAAAAGGAAATTATAATATATTATTATATACATTAAATATACTAAATAAAGAGCAAAAAATAAGTTATTATAATCAATTAACAAATTGAGTGAAAAAGAAAACAAGCTGCGGGTTCCCGAACAAAAGATACAATGGTATATCAACATTCATGAATTTTAAAACATTTTGATAGGATGTTTTAATAAAATTTGAATATACGGTCAATATTTTGCAGCTCCGGGCGTAATTAATCAAGTGAAATTTTAATTAAGCAAACGTAAGCAAATCTCTCGGTTGTGTGTTTTATAACATGTCGAAAGTTTTGAGTTGCGAGTGAGATCTTGTTTGCGAATTATACCGCGATATATGATGAGCTTTCTTAGACACTCAAGATATGCATAATAACATATTGTAATTCTTCAATATAAGATTTATATTTTACAAGTTCTGAGATAGTAAACGTAAAAGAACAGTTGAAAGCCTCTTTCGTTGGAGATTTTGGTCAAAAAGAATAATATTCGATGTAAACTATAATACGCACCATGTTGTGCTCTACAATCATATGATCATGATAATACAGACGTCCACTTCTGATCATACTTATATTCACAGTGAACTGTGAACTAGACGGGACTACTTTTCGCATCATGTGAGAAAAACCCCTGAGATTAGGTTATAATTCATTCTTACTGTACAATTATAGTACTACATACATTTTTGTATCAACGACAATGACTCTATGCAAGTGGATTCTCAACAAAAAAAAAACAAAACAAAAAATAATTACAGAAACACCACAATGATATTTCATGTCAGCTTTCCTTTTTAGAAAACTGACTACAACTTGAAATAAAAACGTACATCACTAAACACAAAGTTCGTTAAACTACAGAACGTTGTACAAACCAACTGAATAATTGAAGACTTGATGCTAACGAGGACGCCAAAAAAGTGCATCGAATCCACAAACAAGCATCAAAATAAAGAGAGGAAATTGCCCCGCAAATTTGATATTTATCTTTCAACAACTAAGGCTATTGTCCTGTGAATGCTGCCAAGTAAAAAGCATAGAAACTTTTGCAATGCTTCGTTAAACTAGACTCTTGAGATTGCTTTTGTCATGGATAATGTTTATAGTAAAAGTTGTGCTTATGGGATGTAAATTTTGCTTAAAAAAAGAAAATATAAAATAAAAACTGTATTTGTACCAGAATTCGAATCAGTCGTGATATATTAGAGCGATTACACTCATGGACTGCTAAAGAAGTTATGTATTACATATAACATACATGGTCCCTTGATCACTTGTTAACTATTCAAAATGTTGGCAATTTTAATTTGTCTGGAAAAACAAACAAATCTTGTGGCGGTAAATGCGTGAGAACGAGTCGCTAGTTGACAGTCAGTTACAGCAAGATGTCTTGATATTTTAGAGTTGTATACCTACGTTCGAATTGGTTAGTACAAGTCTGTATCTTACATTCACACACAATCACAGCTTAAGTAATCAATCCTGACTGCATTAAGTAGTTCGTCTAAGCCTGACTGTAAACATTTTGCTTTTGTTATAAAATGTATGGAAACAACATTAACGTGCATTTAAATGTATAAGAATTACAAAGAATTTTCAAGTTAAACCAAAGTTCGACACACAAAACTTGCGAACTAAGACACCACGATGTTTCCATAAAACAGAGTTTAAATATAAAAAAACTTGAGAGGTGTCATGGGACACCCGAATAGAACGCAGTTCCTTTCGATTAAAAGATATCTTATATATTTTTTTCCTAACGTAACGCGCGATAAGGAACGTATTTTAAAAGATTTTGATCATAGCGCCATCTAGCGATAATCATCTAAAACAAAAAAAGTGTCGTGACAACTTTTCGTAAGATTTTTTTCCGTCTAGCCCCCTTTCACAACGCGCGATAAGGAACTTCGTTCCAAAAATCAGCCACAGCTAAATTGAATGCATTTTTCACTAACTAACCAGCGCTAAAACTACATAGATACTGTACTAAGTTCCTTGATTGCGAACTGTATCCGAGGTTCGCGTGCAAAGAATTATTCATTTAAATAAATTACCGAGAATTCAATTTAGACGGAACCGATTCAAATGCAAATAGTGCATGCGATATATAAAACAGCTGAGAAAAATAAGGAAATTTATACATGAATTCTCGGGAAAGCGTCATGTGGTTTTATTGGTTCATGTGTGACTTCGTAAGAACTTTAGACCACCAAGGGTGTAAAAAAACGTTTTTTTGTGAATAAGGTATACATTTTTCAAGTTACAACCTATAATTTTTGGATATTAAAATGAAGTTTTATCAAACAAAATGTTCCCGATTGTATTTTAAAAACAAGACATTATTTAATTATTTCGTTTAACTTAAAAAAATCTAGTATATAAAGATTTTGATGTTAAAAGTGAATTTATAAACTCTACAGTAAAAACAACTTTTTATTAAAGAGCTTAGTTTAACCTTTCATCGACTTTTCGTTTGAACTTTGTATAATGTTCTCGAATATTCTTTTTGAATTTAAAATACATTTATAACGTTTAAACCAGATAACTCTCAAAGATCTCGTTTTACAAAGGTTTGTTTTAAATATATTTTAAATAAAGCTACGATAAGTCGTTTAACTGATATTCATACAACTTATATTACATTTATTCTTTCTAGAATAATAAGTCTTATTTTTGTCCAAAATCTCAAAATGTGGCCCTTTATTTAAAAAAAATGGTTATAAAAAAGTTCTTATACCTAATTGAGTTTATTTTTTGATATTTTTGTAAATTGAGATTATTTTTATTCATTATCATTTCTAAATCCGTAGGTAGATATATGGTAAGATTAAAATCAAACTAATTCTGAATATACCCGCTAGATGGTTTAAAGCTTGTTTTAATCAACCGAAAACATGTCAACACTGAAGGTATTACACCATCCTCTAGGGTTTCGCCAGATTGCGGTTAAAATTGAAACTAGAAACGGATGAAGGGCGGGCAAGTATCCGACTTGTGTTCTAAGTTTACTGTTATCAGTAATATGTGATTTTACGTCTTTCATATTGTCTCCACTATGTGTAGTACGTAACTCAATTGCGACATGTCATGTAAAGAATCAAATCCGTTCGTGTAAAGCTCACTTTAATCAACTGACAACATGTCTACTACAGTCTGAGGCATTACACCGTCCCCTAGTGTTGCGCCAGATTGCGGTTAAAACGGATACCAGATAATGACGGAGGCTAACTTTATCAGGCTGAGACAAGTATCCGACTTTTGTACTAAGTGAGTTTATTTTGTAGATGTGACTTTACACGTCTTTCAGATTGTCTTCACTCGGTGTAGTACATAACTTAATTACGACATGTCTTGTAAGGAATCAAATTTGTTCTTGTAAAGCTCATTTTAATAAACCGAGAACATGTCTGCTACAGTCTGTGGCATTACACCGTCCCCTAGTGTTGCGCCAGATTGCGGTTAAAACGGATACCAGATAATGACGGAGGCTAACTTTATCAGGCTGAGACAAGTATCCGACTTTTGTTCTAAGTGAGTTTTCATTGTGTCGTCGGCGGATTAATACGTGAACTTCAGAAAGGGTTATCTAAGTTTCAGGGGACCGCGTTTCTATTAATTACCTAAGTTGGTGCGATCGATATTAATTAATTAAGGAGTTGGGTTTTGGCGATGAGTGGTTCTGCATTTTTTAAATGAGTTTTTTGTGTTGTTAGATTGAATTTTATCAGTGGAGTTTTTGTTTGCGCTATAATCCGTGTTGAATATTTCGCAATTTTCGAGTGAAATTATTTATTTTTCTCGAAAATTCAATTAAATCGTATGTGCTTTATGGGTTTTATTTTGTTTATTGAATATTGCTACATTATTACAGCAGGTAGAAGATATATAATTGTCATCTTTTTTTCAATCTTGGTCAATTAGTGACTTTTTAAATCAGCTTAACATAACATTGAAAACCCAAACGTCCTGAATACTCCTTATTAAAATAACAACCACTCAACAACACGACAACAGGCCAACGTGTTATTACGCACACTTAAACACACACGACAGTAATTAGTAATACTTTACTAAATTACAGAATAAATACACTACAGATATAAATATTGAAACAAAACAACGAACTTGCCTTTCTCCTTCCTTGTGCACTTTTCATTGATACAAAAAAAATAGCATCAAACGAGAGCAGACCGAATCTAATGAAGATTCAAAAGCTGCTGTCACAGTCATTTGTTTTTTACGAGTGGCGAGTCAATATGGAAACGTGGCATAAGAAATCTGACGTTAAATGTTATTTTTGAATGCAGCATTATCATTAATGCAGGTGTCATGTCAAAAATTTGTCACAAACAAAAATTACTTCTGTAAAGTAAAATTAGTTTGTGACTAAATCGTAGACTTTCGTTTGGGGCGTGAAAAACGTCATGCACGCGAGAAAATACTCCGTTTCCGACACTTTTATGGCACGTAAATCGACTTCATGAACGAAACATTCCAATTAAGTCATTACAGAAATGAGGGTGGTCATAATTTTGTATAAATATGGCGACTTTCAATATGGCGTAATCAGTGACTTTGTTCGCATGCTTGAATTTATGATAAGCTGCTAATGCTAAGACTCTAGGTATAATAAGGAGTTCGTGTCATGAAAATGTTTCACCGATAGGTATAAGATTAATAGGTACCTCTTGAATTGAAGCTGTTGATTTAATTCTACCAGAGGATTTTTTTCTTCTGGCAGAGCTATTATAAAAAGAAAAAAAAAATATTCGCAAAAACATTTTTAAATGTTTGACCACAAATACACTTTTGATCGCATAAACTGCTGTAAAGTCACGTCAACGTGAACTATTTTTTTTTGCGATCTCTAACTTGCACTTTTTGAGAATGTTCGTGCACAAAAGTGACGTTCTGTAAAAGAGTCACTCATATTTTATCAGTTGAACACGTTCAAAAATTCGCTGAATAAAATGTTCGCAAATAAAAACAAATAGTGGAATCACAGCTATATACAAAGTGATAATACAGACACATATTATTCACAATATTATAAGATATAATAATATGTATGTAGCAGGTAAGCTCCAGTCGTAAGTACCAACGGAAAGTACTAAAGATTCCCCAATTATTACTAAGACCTTAATTACTGCGCACTAATGATCTTTTTCCTTAATGTGTTTCAAGCTTTATCAGTGGCTAAGCGAATGTTAATAGGTGTAATTACTTTTCTTTGATCAAAGATAAATTCGCGTTCATAATTATTACTTACTTAGAAGTCGTGGTGGCCGAGTGGTCGAAGCGTTTCCTTCCGAACGGGAGGTAGCGGGTTCAAAACCGGCCGGCTTGTACCTCTAAATGTGAAAAAGATAGGCTAGGCTAAAAACGGTGAAGGAGAACATCGTGAAGAAAGCTGCATGTCGGAAAAGGATTCTAAAAATCCTTTGAAGATATGTGAGGTCCCCAATCCGCACTGGGCAAGCGTGGTGGACTATATATAATCCCTCTTCTGAAGAGACCTGAGCCCAACAGTGGGCAGTAATGGGTTGGTACAGTACTTAGAAATCTCCACTGCGGTTCAAAAAGTACTGTATTGGATTTATTTATTAATGCCCATAGCTAGGCTCGGATCTCGTTCGCGATTATACATTATAGTAATCGTATCGTACAAGAGGTATTCGCATTACAAAATCTATACTGTACCATACATAACATAGCTTGTAACTTTCAGACGATATCAATAATATATTTTGTAGTAAATTCAGGCATTAGTATTTAAAGTACCCAAAATGTTTCAAAGTTATCTTAGGTAAGATCTTTAGAAGTTTTTGTAAAGAAAACATCTTTCCACGAGATCTTAAGCTCCAACCTCAACGTTATCAATATTTTGATTTCAGAATATAAATAAAAACAGTCTCTTGTTTGTTCATTTTCCTAAAAAAATAAAAACAATGTGTTTTCTCAGAAATTATTTCTTACGCCACAGAATCTTGACAGCGCTCGAGTCGAAAATAACTTAATTAAACTCAAACCCGTTTGTCAACTGCTCCATTTTTTTGGTACAATAAATTATTCGAAATAGGACAAGTAACAAAAACAATTTAATAAATAACAATGACATTATTTTTACTTACATATTTACTTATATAGTTATACAACAATATGCCTATATAATGATATCTACGTCATCAAGTTGTTTTAAAAACATTAAGCAGAAAATCCAATTATAAAACACAATAACCATGATCACAATAAAAGACTCGGCGATATCCCGAAATCCAATTAAAGTGAAAGAAACCATTTCAAAATTGCCATTTTTCGTAACTGATATTCCCGAGAATAAAATGAAAACAACCTTATTTATACGAAACGAATACCTTATTTCGCTTCATCGCAGTCACTCGTAATTTCAATAAGGAACGCGTCACGCGTCATTCTGTCTGCCTACAAACAGCGGAGGCAATAACATCGGCTCAAAGATACAAAAAAACCTACAGAACATCTATAAGCGATTTTAAACCTTAAATTCTTACACATAAGGGTTAGGTAGCCTGTATAACGTTTGCAGTGATGTACCTGCGTTATGAGTTGGACAGTTTGACAGGTAACTTTAAGTAGGCAAGCGGAATGTATTGATACCAGTTATATTTACGTTAGTTAGAATGCAGTTCTTGAAGTTGGCTTGTTAGTTTGTTGAAAAGAACATAACTTCCTAGAAAGAACGTGAACGTGAAGAAAATTCTGTGGAAAGATTGTTGGAAAACATTAACTATAAACTGAGAGAGATATTATATCGATAATGAACTTAAACTACTATTTACATTGACGTGATACTTTTGGCATAAAACTTACCACTTCGACGCCTTTGTGTACTTCTCTTTATGTATAAATGTCTACTCATAATACGACTTTATTAAAGACTCGTTCAATATGAAGCTTTATTATTTCCTATCTAAAAAAAAGGGCTACATAAAACGGACACGAAGAAGCAGCAATGTAAACCGAACAAAAAAACACTACCGATACCAGACGCAATCAACCACGCATCGAACAAAGTGAAATATGAGAAAAAAACCACGCAGTCACAACACTCACGTCGAGGGTTTTAAAATCGTCCTTTTGTTTAGTGCGCAATGAATTTCGAATTTCAGACACCTGCCTGAAAAGGTGGGTGTCGCTTTTGTTCCCCGTGAATAATTTCTCCGGAGTTGAGGCTTTTATCGTCGTAATTCCTGCAAATGAAACTGAAACTGGTTAGTGAATTTGATAAACATTTCAAAATAGAGATGACTGCGCTAGATGATGTTTATGATATTCGATCCAAGTAGTTGGTGGTTTAATATACATCCTATCTAGAAGATTTTACAACAACGGGAAGTATAAGTTACAAGTTTCACCTAATGAGAAGTAAAAATATCTTAACGAAAGTTTTACAATTTTGTTAACCAACTTCTATTTCTAAGTTTATAAACGAACACGTCAAATATACACCTATCTCGTTCTAACAAGACAAAAATTACATAAAACATTTCAAATGACCGCTTGAGTTTGAAAAAGCTACATGATATAAAAAAGCGTAAAAATGTATTGTCTGAAATATTAATGGTATCGTTACCGCTGCAAAATGTTTCCCAGTTTTAGTCGTTTACTCGATAATCGAATACATAAATCACAATAAAACTCACAGCAGGACGAGCATTGTTTTGATTTATAGTTACAGGTATGTGGAAGCTGACCGTGCGGTGGAAAGCACAGCGGGGGTATGAAATTCTTTGAATTGATGAAACAATTTTTTTAACATATTTTTTGTTAAAGTAACTAAAAATATAAAATAATTATGTTATATGATCAGTATGTTAAGTATTCTTAATGCATAGCATTTAATGCAATATATAATCTTTTGGGCATACAGCTAGGTATATGATAGGAAGTGAAGAAAAAAAAAACTTTACCTAGACGCAGAAGATTATGTTGATACGTTTGAAGATAAACCCAGTTGAAAAAATATAAGTACCTTATAACTGTTCTTTTCGTTTACAAAACGCATATAATTTTCCAGCTAAATCTTCATGGCATTTGACTGACTTACGCGTAATACTTTTCAATTATAAGTAATCTTTGTTTCATGGACTCAGTCACGATTTGTGTACACGTAGCTCTCGTATTTTAAAATTAAGGCTGTCCGACGAATTTTTTTAAAAGAAAAAGGCTTCTTTCCGCCTGAATTCGGCCCGTAATTGTAAACTCGACGGCCTGTCTCGAAACGGACAAGGGAACGTACTTTTCTTTGTCGAAATACTAAGCAGTACCTTCGTAATTACAGATGAAAAATATTCTTCACTATTATATAGCTTCTGTCCGAGGTCCAATTAACTTGCTGGAAGATTTTTTTGTACAAAAATTGTGTATCTTTAATTAGAATGTAGTTTAGGTAAAGTTGAAATAGAGGTGTTTTACTTTTCGTTCTTAAGTAACGAAACACATTTAGTTAATTTATTTTCAATTGTCAAAGTATTATACCTCTAGGTAGTATTCTTTTGGCGAAAGCGATATTTCAATCTTATTATAGAACTACTTCACAAAACTTTCAGAGGTAAAATCGTCATTTAAAAACGTCGTTACTTTCAAAACAGACGAGACGAAAACAAAAACAAATTAATGAAAGCAAATTATACTTTGCCGCGTTCTCGAATTGTCGCCGTAGAGTTGGTAAGTAGACGCAAGGCGCTCTCCTCGGGGCTGTTTACAAAATTACGAGTACCTACTCGTCATAACGCTACTTCGTGTGTCTCAAAATTCTTAACAAATTAAAAGTTTCACTCTTAAATATTAAGAACGGTAATTTCATTTGTTTTCGTAACAAATACTGGAGGTTTTGTGTTGTGAGTGATAAAATTATTCTTGAAGTGGTAATGAGTAGACGATGAATTTCAAAACTATATGTGATTGAAGCTTACAAAGAGTAGTCATGCACTTTTACACGCCACGCATGAATTATGTGCAAGAAAATGCTGAATACTAACAAGTATTAAAGAGAGGTTCTAGCAATAATGTCAACGTGTGTTACTTATCCTATTCCAGTGATAGTGATATTGACTTCTAAGTAATATAATATTAGACAAATACATTTCACCTTGTTGATATTCCTTTCTTGAGTTAGTCCTTGGAAACATACATTATCATCGAAAATTTATTTTTAACATACACATAGTAAGAATGACGTCTGGAATCTTAGAAGCAAGTGTTTTCACGAAACTTTTTAATGTTGATGAGTTGTAGCTCGGAGCAGCAATTTAAACTTTGAATTTATAATGAATTCCTCTGCCAAAGACGTACGAAATCGTCGACTGGTGTGCGTTATCCAGTAAACTATAAAGTAACTGGGATTTATATTACGAAACTTTGTATTGAGTCACGTTGGAACTATGTGACTAAAACTATGTTAGCTGTCGTAAAAAAGTACTTTGAGTTAGAATGTAATTGAAGAACAATCTTGAGAAGATATTAAATCAAAATTTAATAGAACAATCCTTCAGCAAACAAACAGCTTTCATCAATAAAATCTTGTAATGTTAAAACCTTACTTACTGCTCGACGCTGTAAAGCAAAACAACAATTATAATTTTATATTATAGCTACATATTCAATTTAATTAGAATACGAAACTTAGCGGCATAAGTATGCGTTTAATGTGCTTAATGAAGAACTTAGCGAATTGGAGAGTTTTCATGGCAGTCGGATTACAAAGTTCACGTTATGTAGCACGAAGTTGAATTCGCAAGAAAATTACGACATCTACATGAAATTTGGCGAAAGTAAGATTTGATTTATAACTTATTTAATAGATTTTTATTAAAATGCAAACATGAATGTCAGAGACGTAGGAATGATTGCCGAAATCATGTAAATAGATTAACAATTATTGTTGTTATATCACTACCACAATCAGTCTTAGTAAACCATACAAAAACTGTTGCTTCCTCTAAACATCGACACAATATCAGATCATCAGTATAATTTTTTTTGATATCAACAAATAGTTTCGTTCCTTGGGGCTCTTAATGCGTGACAATTAAAAAACAATTCACAAAACATAAATGAATGAATGACTATGTTATCGTTCTTCAAAACACGTTATGTAAAATTACTTATCCTAAATATTCAAAAGAAGTTTGACGTGATTAGAAATCTCAACATCGAAGCAATACCCCAATATCAGTTTAGGTCCTTTTATTAATAATTCATCAAAGGCTCAGTTATTATAAAGGAGCTCCAGTAATCGGCGCCGGCTGGCTCATGCCGTGTTTAACTTAATAGCTCTATTAAATAAATGAGGGAATGAATGCATGCGAATCAAATAACTTCATAAACTGCTGTTCGTGGAACGTTTGAAAATTATGAGCTTCTGTTTAATGAAATAGTAATTTTGATTTTATGAAACATTTTCGCAAACATTGTGGCGGAATATTGAAGTTTATGGTAGAGTAGTTTGAGTATTAGTGTTTATATTTAATGCGTTGATTTTAGTTTATATTTTTAAATGTAATTAAATATTTTTAAGGGATGTGTGAATAACATAATTACTTATTACTCTATTCTACTTTTTAGTATTGTTTTGAGACATGTGTTGTGTATTAACAAGACCATGTCCGTTTGACAACTGTCATTTATTAAAAACCAGCCAGTACAGTATACTACATCTTCCCCTTTTACAGAACTCAAATAAAACTTAAAATTAACATAAAATTGAACCGCTCTAAAACAACTACAAAATAACAAACTTATACATTACAACTTACAAACCAAACAAAACCTTATGTGCGATATTTACTGCGAGTTGTAGGAGGTGAGTAAGAAGATAAACCAGTGATATCAGCTTCACTGGGTTCATAGTCAGAAGATTCCTCTCCCTCATCCCCTTCACTCAAATTATCATCCGATTCAGCTACAGATCTACGACAATCGTTTGTGTTTGATGCAATTTTGATTAAATGCCGGCGATTACGCCGATATACACCTTTTTTATTTTGAAGAAAATACGAACGTGGTGTAGACGCTTTACCAATAATTGTACCATGAATGCGATCTTTGTTATTTTCTACCATAACTACGTCATCGCCAACATTTAATTCAGCTAATGGTTTAGATCCCTTATCATAATACATTTTACTTTTGTTCTGTTTTTCTGTTAGTGTTTTATGTTGAAACAACTTATCACAGTTTGTCGGCATAAGCAAGTGAGGATGAACCGGCAATCTACACCTCAATCGCCGACCCATTAATAATTGTGCAGGAGAATTTAAATCACCACGCGGTGTATTCCGTATCGTCAAAAGACCTAATTGAAAATCAGTATTGCCTTCTATAGATTTCTTTAACAATTTTTTTACTGTTTGTACTGCTCTTTCGCTTTTCCCGTTAGACTGCGCATAATACGGAGATGACGTTACGTGCTCGAATCCCCATTCTGCAGCAAAATGCTTGAAACTTCTACGTAAACTGTGGCCCATTATCACTAACAATAGTTTCAGGGATCCCGTAACGCGCAAAATTTTCTTTCATTATATTTATTACTGTAATTGAAGACATATCTTTTAATATTGCCACCTCTATAAATCCAGAAAAATAATCAACTAATATTAAATATTTTTTGTTTGCAAACTCTAAAATATCCGTTCCAACTTTGTGCCACGGCAAAGCTGGAATAGGTACTGAAATCATGGGTTCTTTGCTGGGTTTATTTAAATTATCCTGACATATTCTACATTTTTTGACAAATAACTCTATATCCTTTGATATTCCAGGCCAAAATAAAACTTCACGTGCACGTCTTTTACATCTATCAATACCCGGGTGCCCTTCATGGATTATCTTCAACATCTCAGTTCTTAGTGAACTTGGAATTAAAACTTGCTTATTCCTAAATATAACCCCGTCCACAACATACAATTCGTTTTTAATTGACCAAAAGTAACTTAATTTTTTTTCCAAATGATTTTTATGTGAAGGCCAACCCTTATTTATGTAGTTTATTAATTGAATTAATATTTTGTCTTGTCGTGTTTCATTCTTGACTAATGTTAATTTATTTTGTGATATTGGCATGTTATTGATTACCAGTTTAAGTTGATTTAAAATTGATATACTAATTTCATTAGAATACAAGTCAGGCAAAGGCGCACGTGACAATGTATCAGGTAAGTACATGAGCTTTCCTGGCTTATATGTAATAATTAAATCATATCCCTGTAATCTTAACATCATACGCTGTAAACGAGCTGGAACTGCATTGAGAGCTTTTTTAAAGATACTTTCTAACGGTTTATGATCTGTCTCCACTATAACATTCTTTTTACCATAAATATATTGATTAAATTTTTCACAAGCAAACACAATTGCCAACATTTCTTTTTCAATTTGTGCGTACCTTTGCTGTGTCTCCGTTAAAGTCCGCGACGCGTATTCGACCGGGCGACCGCGTTGCATGAGAACCGCACCTAGCGCTGTGCTACTTGCATCTACAGATAGTGTGACGTCACCACTAACATCATATAATGACAACACGGGAGCTTCACATAATATTTTTTTTAATTTATTTATCGCATTTATATGACCAACTTCCCAACACCATAAAACATCTTTTTTTAATAATCTGGTTAGAGGAAATGTGATTTCAGAATAATTTGGTATGAATTTTGATAAATAATTGACCGCACCTAAAAATCTTTCAAGACTTTTTCGATCTGTAGGCTCTGGCATATCAACGACAGCTCTAACTTTTTCCTTGTCAACTTTCATTCCCTCTTTGCTAAATACATGACCGAGATATGTTACCTCAGTTACACAAATACGACATTTATCGGGATTAAACTTCAAATTTATTTCCCTTGCTCTATTAAACAACTCTTTTATTCTTACATCATGTTCATGTTTAGTTGACCCCCAACATATTATGTCATCAATAAAAGATTCTACCCCGTCTAAACCTTCTAATAATTGTTTAATTTTTGCATGAAATACCTCAGGAGCACAGGATAACCCCATTGGTAGTCTCAAATACTGATACCTTCCAAACGGCGTGCTAAAGGTACATAAATCAGCACTTTCACTATCTAACTTGACCGACCAAAACCCCGAATAAGCATCTAATACCGAAAAGAACTTAGCTCCTTTCATTTTTGTAGCTAATTCATCAACTGTAGGTAACTGAAAATGTGCTCGCTGAATAGCTTTATTGAGAGGTCTTGGATCTAGACAAACACGCAAACTACCATTTTTTTTAGCTACTACAACTACAGAACTTACCCATGGCGTAGGATGAGTCACCTTTCTAATAACTCCTAATTTTACCATTCTGTTTAACTCATCTTGAAGTTTATCCCGAATCCCTAGCGGTATTTTACGAGGCGCACATACAACCGGAGGCACATTGTTATCCACTGTTATATGATACTCACCCGGTAAGCAGCCTAATCCATCAAATAAATCTTTATTTTCAGACACTTTTAAATCATGAATACGCTTAATTAATCCTAAGTCTATACAACTCTGCAGTCCCAGCACGCTTTGACAATTTATTTCAGCAATCGCAAATTTTAAATTAAATTCATTATTCTTAAACCACCACCTTAAATTGCAAACACCTTTTATAGGTATGACATCACCAGAATAGGATTGGAGCTTAATGTTAGGGTTTGTAATAATACTTTTGTTTTTATAGCCTAACTCTAAAAATCTATTATATGAAATTACATTTACATCTGCACCAGAATCCAACTTAAACTTTTCAGTACCATACTCACCCTGCAAAACCTCAAACCAATCCTGCGATACAATGTTAGATACATTATAAACAATCGATACAGTAAACGATTCACAGCGTTCATTACATACGTCACTGTCATTGCAGATGTTATACATTTTTTTCACACTCTTCTTTGCATTACACATCCT
Organism: Trilocha varians; assembly: GCA_030269945.2. Classification (NCBI taxonomy): domain Eukaryota; kingdom Metazoa; phylum Arthropoda; class Insecta; order Lepidoptera; family Bombycidae; genus Trilocha; species Trilocha varians. Next base: position 7,461,417 of record AP028259.1, read on the forward strand.
AGCAAAATGACCGAACTTTTGACACACAAAACATTTCACTGAAGCTGCAGGACATTCAGAATGTTCATCGCAATGACCTCCACACCTACCACATGAAGATGAATGTGTCGCGGGCAGTTGATAGGAGCGCGTCGTACCACCAGCACCATACCCCGGCAGTCCTCGGCGACCATACCGCGCACCTCCACGACCGCGAGCTCGCCCAGCGCCACCTCGCACACCGACCGCGTCCACTTGAACCGGCGCAGATGCCTCACCTCGCACTTCCAGCATACGGCTACTGTCCATTGATATTTCTTCCACTTGCCCTATTTTTATGGCTTTCTCCAGAGTTAGATCTTCCGCACGCAATAGACGATCTCTAACATTGACATTGCGAATTCCACAAACAATGCGATCTCGAATGAGCTCTTCCTCCAATGTTTGAAACTCACATTGTTTGCTTAACAATTTGAGCGCAGTAACATATTGGTTTATTGATTCACCAAGTTCTTGATTTCTTGTAAAAAAATTATATCGCGCCAACGTAATATTTCTCTTTACGCCAAAATATTCGTCGAATTTTTTCAATAATATAGCGACGTCATCTTTTTCTCTGTCATCGACAAATGTAAATGTTTCGTACACGTCAAAACCTTCTGGACCAATTAAGTTTATCAGCAAACTAGCTTGAACACCTTCTTCCTCTTTATGCACCCCCGATGCCTTCAAAAATAAAACAAATTGCGTTTTCCAACGTTTCCATGCGTCAGCCCGGCTGACGGAGCTGCCATCCAGAACTAGTTCTGGCGGTGGTCGCGCGTGTTCCATAACGCTGCGATAAACTCACTAATAAATAACTGTTTTCACGTGATGAAACCCTCACTTAGTCCTTTTAAAACAATTTTTTATGAATTTTTTTCACCGCTGCCACCATGTTGTGTATTAACAAGACCATGTCCGTTTGACAACTGTCATTTATTAAAAACCAGCCAGTACAGTATACTACAACATGTATCGGTAAAGTTCTAGTTAAACCAATTTTTTTTGCTTTATTTGTACCTCTATAGTGCTAAGTCTTAGTTAGTTTGGCTAATAATTAATTTTGATACTACATTTATGCAAAAATGGTGTGCGACATCTCACACAAAAAAACTTTAGCTATATTAAAATTAAGACACCTAAACACACTTTCAAAAATACAAAGAAACACCGTAAAAATTAATCAACTTAATAGGCCCAAAGAAATATTTCCCTAAAGCAAGTTCCATTCTTTCAGCGACCCCATATCAATTCACTTTCAAGAGCGTCAGGTGGGCTCGTAAGTACGTCTGAGCCAGGACCCGGCATACATCAAAGTATCCTTCGTACATTACTCTTCGAGACCAGCGACACCTTTGGGGATTCTTTCTACAATGCATAAGGGCGGTTCTGCGACCCACTCAATATCTTTGAGCACTTGGTTATAGAATACATGAGAAGTTAATGTTCGTACAATTTTGTACAACCAATAATGTTTTGTGTATTGTATTAGACCGAGATATTAGAACTTAAGTTATGCAGTGTTAAATATAGTATTAAACATCAGTCGTTATTATGTAAGCTGTGATATATAAAAGATAAATACATAAATAAACATCTCCATAATGAACACATTCAAATTAGGCACCTTTTAGCGATAGATTTCATCGCTGTCACAAAATAATTAAATAGGTTGATAAAGCTGTCTGACCTCCTTGTTCCTTTCTATGTAATACAAGTTTTTTGAAACTCACTTTATAGCTACATTATTATGTAATGTTAACATTGAAGAAGTTAAAATGTGCTAATATGAGCACAAAACTAAAGTGAGTCTACACGATCTTGACTTCTGTAATATTAGTGTTCTGTAACTCAGTGGTATCGGGTTGGGCTCATGTGTTTTCGAAGGGTTCAATTTCAATAAGTGTGTATCAAAGGAAAAGATAAAACTGTAATGTTATTACGCGTTACTTTGAAGTACCCATATGTTGTTTGAACGATTGGTTAATTATTTTATTGGATTCGTTTTGATGTGGAGTTACAGAGGCGTTGTTGGTCATCGTTGATGTGGAAGTAACATGTTGGTAAGTTGATAGGATTAGGTGGGGTAGCTACGTGTTGAAATACATTTGATAACAAATAATTTAATTAACATCAAAGATAAACCTTCATAATTTAATGTTTACTTTCATTGGCACCATCTTTGTCTAATAAACCGTTTATTCAACACCATTCCTTCTTTTTTTGTGTACGCAAACACCATAAACACGTTCACATCAAAGGAAAATAAACCATGAAAATTTACCTTAGAATTTGCAAACCAAAACTCTAATTAACAATTATTATTAACGGTCACCTGTTCACCAGAGAAAATCAAATTTAAGTGAGGAAAGTTTCTGAATGTAAATGACAACAGCGCTACATTACTGCGACAGGACTCATAAAAAGTTGGCACGCTGAACTTTCCCTTTGCATATTCATAACGCAAAGTCAGTTGGAAGTTTTTGGTGAGAAATTATGATAATAATTTTATACTAACTCCATCCGTCTTGGGGATTTCATAAATTAGGAGTTGTGCGACTTCAGACGGAACCTCGCGGTGTGACGCGTCGCCTCTGGCCCGTGTACTTACTAAATTAATTTTGATAGCTCCAAGCTGGGTCTCGTTTTGGTTTATGATACTCAAATTTGGAATCACAAGGTCGTATTTGAAATTTTGTGCATGCTGAATTCACCTTTATTGAATTCGGAATAAAGGTTGGGTTTCGTTGCAATGCAGTTGTGGATGTAAGATATTTTGCACGAACTTACTTAAAGGTTTCTTTTAAATGAAAATCCGTGTGCAGCGTTTTGAATATAAACTTTCTTGGGATTATATCGACTGTACCAGAACTTTTTTCTGTATATTTTGTGGCATGTGTACCGTTTAGTGAACTCTGGAGCTTTTGAATATTATTCTCGTAAAATATATAACCTTTTGGAAAGTTAGATTTTACCAGCAATAAATTTGTATGTACTTTTTTGGTGACTTTTATTACTGTGATATTTATCTCAAGCCTTGTCATTTTTTTCAAAAATGTTTTAATACTGTTACACAGACCTTAGTATAACACAAATTTTTAAAACAACATAATTTATCGAACAGTTTATTCGAACATCACCAATTTCCTAAACACTTAATAAAACATTTAATCTAAAAAATACAAAGAATTTACTTACAGCGAATTGCTTCGTTATAATAAAGTAAAAGTGTCCCACGTACCGACTGAATAAAATTATACAGCTCTGTGATCCAATTACATGGAATGATGTTGCCGCAATGATAAAAAGACTGTTCTCGTATTTCCTTAAACAGTCTTAAGAAATAAATTTTATGTTTAAGGAAAAATATGAAATAAAAATTTCATCACTTATTTCAAAGATCTATTTTACATTGTGGTGTGGATATATATCCTTCTCGGAGCAAAAACGGGGCGAGAATGTCTTGTTGAAATACAACTTGGACCAACATTTGTTTTTTGAACTTTTTTCTATATCTGTACCAACCCATTACTGCCCACTGTTGGGCTCAGGTCTCCTCAGGAGAGGGATTAGGCATAGTCCACCATGCTTGCCGGCATAGTGCGGATTGAGGACTTCACATAATAATATCTTCAAAGGATTTTTAGAACCCTTTTCCGATATGCAGGTTTCCTCGCGATGTTTTCCTTCACCGTTTATAGTCAGTGGTGTTATGACCTTCACCGTTTATAATTAGTGTATATTTGAGTATACGAACAATAATATGACTCCACTTCGGCTTGGAGAATATTACATTTCTACCCTGTATATGAGAGGATAATGGTGTTCACTCTCTATAAGATCTCAAAGCATTAACTGCCAATGACAAACAAGGAAAGGACAGGGTGCTATTGTACGCCAGGAACACACCAAGCTATAAATTATCACCACATAATACCGATATCCCTGAATAGAAATTCTCGTTCGTCGAACAATAAAACTAAAGGAGGGATTAATTTCGGAGATGCACCACGTATTAACGAACGATGGACCAATACTGTTCGAATTTAGAAGCGAAGCCCCAAAAATTTACATAAGCTTCGTGCACCAAAATCGAAATTACTTCTAGGAAATTTCTCGTTCAAAGTAAGGAAACGTTCCAAAATAATATGGTCGGATGGATAAAAATTGAACACGTGTAAATATTCAGGGTATGTAAAAGAATAATATGCTACCAGTGTAAAGTATAAAATTTATTTACATAAAATAATTATCCATGTTGTCTATATGTTAATACTAAACAGCGTTTAAATACCCTTACAAACTTCAACGAACAACTCTTAAAGAAGGACCCAAATTAATCGCACAAACACTTATCAAAGACAGGATTAAACGCAATTAAAGTTAACGAATACAGGTACTTTCACAGGGATATCTGAACTCATTATGTGGCTCACGTATAGGCTTTCAGGTCGTCACACTCTCGGGGGTGACATTCATTTTTGTTCGTCCCCAGATACGACCCTGTTTACGAGTATACACACGCCTGCCGGCGCGGCCTAAACAAAAGATGGCATACAGGAAGATTTATGAACAATTCACGACGCAATGATATGGGGTATCTATTCAAATGCTCTGAATTCGAGGGGCAGGTACTCGGAAGATGATGTATGTCCGTCGTTGAGCACAATAGGCGTTTACTTGGAAGCACGATGTGTACCAACGTGCCTAACATTACTCAAACATATCGTTGTGTCATATTACGAGAGGCAAAGTAGTTTCTTAGTATAAGTCATCTTTAAATTGAAAAAATACTGTGTTGATACTTTTAGTAGTCACAAAATGGATAGTTGCAAAGATATTTATCAAAACTGTGTAGATATAATTAATTTCACTCAAACTGTAATCCTTTTAAGACTGTATACATTTAAATCTATGATAATTTATACTTCATGGTGGATATCGGATTTGTTTCACATAAAATGTTATTAAAATCCATTAGATGTGTTATCATCTTCGTTCGTTTTTAGATTATAATTTTCTCTCTGCGATTATTCCTTAATGGTTTTCTTTCTCTAGTATCTGCAATAATATAGTATTCCCATTTGTAATTTTTGTGACAAACGTAAGTCTATAAATTATAAAATAAATTTCCATAAAATATTACATAATTATTACTTACTTTTTTTAACAGCACAAGCGGAAAAAGTTGGACTTTCCCAATTTATACATTTTGAACATTAACCAACGACAGGTTTCTGAATGCTAATGGAAATTGTTAGCGGTCTAGACTGTAATTAACAAACACTCAGGGATTTGGAGTCGAGGCGTCCTTGAACAAGATGAATATCCCTGAGCCATTTCCAAGAAACTTTGAATAATAATGTAGTTAAAACATCAATTATTGAGTTACTTTATAGACTAGTTAATTGAGTTTTAATAGGTTTGATAGCCTAAATAAAGTCTAATAATGTAATAGTGAACTATTTTGTTAACTAAATTAGTGATAGAACATCACCAAAAAGGAAAAGATTTTGTTTCATTCAAAGTTGAATTTACAAACGACGAGGAAGATCGCTGAATCATTTTCGTAATAGTAAAATAGCTTTACACGATTTAACTAAAAATATGGAAAAGCTATAAAACCATTTAAAAATTTATTGATGTCCTACCACTCTTCTGATATTCATCTTATTAAACTTTTCTTTTGAAAATTTGAAAAAAAAAAATTGAAAACCAGAATATTAAAATTACCATGCTAATTACTATTTCAAAGAGTTTCTTTTTTTGTAAAGGCCCAGATTTTACGGCCAATGATTTAGGCGCGAAGCCTTGAATGTACTACAATAGCTTTGAATAATGAACAGACAATTTGTATTGCTAAATGTATTAATAATACGTATAATGTTGATTACTCTGAACACGCAATACAGTAATTTTGCCAAGTCTTTAGAATATTACGAGTGGTATGTTTCATGTGTGTAGGATGACTGTAGGTTCAATATTTAGTCTTCAGACATAAATCACTAAAATTTATAAATACCTAAAACGCCTTCAATTACCTTTAATGAAAATAATAGTGACGATAAATAATCTTATAGATATAACCCGTCGAATTTTAAGTGTTCTATGCTGTTGCTTAAAATTTTAAATCCGTTACTATGCAAGCAATCAAAACTTATTTCAATTAAATGTTTTAAACAAAAACATTATACGACTAACTCATGTAGATCATTTATAAAAAGTGTAAATCAATCACATATTTTTTTAAACTTCATCATAAATCAAGTGATTGATCGAATGATTGATTATTTATAAAAAAATACACTGTCAAGAACATAAATAAATAACATCACAAGAATATTCAAGGTGACTTCTAATCCTTTCGATACGACGAGACCACTTACTTAACTCTCTCAGGGAACGTACGCATTTCATATCGAGAATATTTTCATTCGTCGGGCGCGCTTCACTGAATAGTTGTGGATGTTGCTCTGAGATATTTGATGTTCTTTTATTTTTAGGTATATGGCTGCTGAATTAAATATAGGTAGAATACGTTTCTGTTTCTTTTTGTGCAGAATAAAGTAGATATGTGGAAGAATAATGCATTACTGAATGTTTCGAGGGTCCTTTAACATTCAAATGATTAATTTATAAAGATTTTTGTTTCTGATAAGACAGTTAAACGAGCTACGGCCCACCTGATGAGAATCGGTGACTGCCGCTCATAAACCTTTTTTTTTATTGCAAGCTAGATAAATGAACCTACGGCCACCTCTACAACATCAGGGCATTGAGGGGCTTTTATCTATCACCGACCTATACATGACATTTCTTAAACTTCGTTTAAACAGGGACTTGTCATAGATAATGAGAAATTGATGTTTAAATTTTCATTTTTATTCGAGCATTTTATTTTCGTGGCATATAAAGCATTTCCACAAAGTTAACAAGCAACCGCACTGTATGGGCTATAATCTGAATTATCACTCGCTTGCAATACTCCCTTCCATATCCCTTCATTTCATAAGCAATAAAATCCAACGAAACGTAGAAGAATGCTGTAATTTAAGCGATACGCCACGCGAAGAATATTCGTAGAAAAATGAAAAACTTGAGTGACAGCCAGAAAATAAATAATGCACGGGGAAACGCTTTTTCACGATTTCTTATTGAAATAATACGTTATATGAAAACGCGTTATCTTTTTCCTTACCATAGCGTTCAGTTGTGTGATTTTTTAGATTATTTTAAGATGTATAAATAATTTATTTTAAAGTTTTTAAATGAAAGCTTTTAAGATCCCAGATATCATATAGCAGTACAGTGTTAGTTAAAACAAGTAAAACGAGCCTAAACACTATCAAGGTCATAATTCTATTCTAAACACGACGGGTCTGTTTTGCTTAGAACTGGAGTTCCTATGAGTTCCTTCCGAATCCAACATCAGATCAGCACCATTTTATCACATTATTGCATTGTGACGCGATGTACACCTGCGTGCAAAATGTCAGTTCAATCGGACAACGGAAAATTGCACAAATTTACCTCGCAAGATTGCACCCGAAGTTACATAGTTATATCCAATGCAGGTTAATATAAAGCTTGTAAAAACGCAACCGAAGTTTGAATAATAATAAACGAACACTATATAATTATAATACGTTATATTCTAATCAACACCTCGAAAAAAATATTCATGTTTTCACTAAAAATATTACTAAATATTAAAAAGACTTCAAAATATGAAAGAGAAAAAGGGAGACTATTATACCTTGGGACACAGGTGTCCTATTTTCCGTGTATGAGAAAATGTAATGAAAGCCTTTATGTAACTTTCGTCTATTTCACACGGATACTCTTTATGCGAAGGTGTCGTGTCACCTTATATTTAATATTAACAAGATGTACTTGAAATATGATGTGCGTCCCAACTATTTTATGTTTGCACTAAAAGATTAAATTTGCGGTCGCGTTAATATTTTGCGTTAGGAAAATTTTTATGAGATTTTTTTTGTAAAATACTCATGCAACCTCAGTTGAAGTTAGCTTCATAGTCAGTGAAGATTAAGATTAAGATTAAAAGATTAAAAATATTTATTCAGCCAAAAATTTACAGTAATATACAATTAACCATTAGATCTCCACACTAGGAGATCTCAAGCCTGTCTCGTGGAGATCTACTAATACATTTAACAGTCGAATTAACCATTTGTATCGATACCAATTTACAAACAGAAAATAACTTCTTAGTGAAATGATATATCTTTAAGTTACGAGTAAATAGTTATACTTTTAGGTATATGTGTAATATTATTTTTCTCATTACATAAACAGTTGATCAAGGACATTAAGGAATTGAATTTGACTTAAAATTGTGCGAGTCTAAATAGGGTGAAGAAATTTCTTTAAACACTCGCGGTTATCTACATCACCTACACTATTACTAAACGGGTTCTTACCACGATTATTTTTAATCGAGCGGTCCCAATATTTCAGCACTGTTTTAAGCGCCATGATCACGGGAAGACTGAGGAACTGCGGGTAGTTCATTTTAAAATTTAAATAAATCGTTAATCGTAAATATAATCGTGGTAAGAACCTGTTTAGTAATAGTGTAAGTGAAGGTGAAGAAAGTTTTATAAAACTTTACTACATATAATAAATAGTATCTAACTCTGAGACAGAGAATATTTAACCAATCTCCACAAGAAAACAAAAAACTGGTTGATAAATATCTAAAGTAGTACGGAGCTTTATTTCAAACTGTTCCTAGTTGTTGCCAAAATTCGAGATAAGTGGAGATACATGACTAAGCTTCTTACGTACTTTAAGAATTTAAGATTGGCGCACATAAAACTTTGCCAAAACCTAAACCTTGTTCTTAAAGTGCAAGTTGGCATAATTTTATTCGTTTATCATCACCCGATTCAAGTTTTCTTCATATTTATCAAAAATTAAATGAATCAAAAAGGTATTTAGTATGATTCTTTAAATAAGTAAATATCATCAAAACAATCAAAATATATGTTTCAAAGTTTTTAGTAACTATAATTTATAACAATAGTATTCATAAATTTCGCACCCAAAACTACAAATCTACTAAAACATTAGGAGCAATACACGCAGTATGGAAACGAAAGACGGTAAATCACAAAACGGAGCTCACAGTCGGTTCCTAAATCGAAACAAGATAAACCGGCCACCGTGAATATCCGAATAAAACCGCAAAACATTCGAAAATGATTTATAGTGGTCCCCGATCTGTTGGGTAGGATTCGCGAGCAAAAACAGATTATCAAAATCCCGGCTATTCCCGACAATCGGTTTATCGCGTTAATGTACGAGCGTTTCAAAAATATGATACTTTTATCGAATCTGCACTTAAGTAACTCTGTTTTGATGATCGATTGAAGTTGCATGCGATTTTAGTGAAACTAACTAATTAGTTTGCCTGACTTGGGATGCGTGGTACCTAAATTTAATAGAAAACTTAATTATTTTTAACTGAAATACCGATTAGGTATGAGTCATTAAACACCAGTGACCAGACCAGACCTTAAACTATACTGCCAATTAAAACCGAACTCGTAATGGAACCATTCACGATGTACACAACAGTACACGACGCAACATGAATCATGCTATTTAAACTTATACCGTTATAGCAATACACAAAAAATAGCTTATTATACCGGCATTATATATCGGCATACTTTTACGGTACTTGATGGAATCATTAAAGAACCATAATAAAATTAAAGGTCATGGTTCAATATCGAGACAATATCGTGATTCGTCACATTGAATATTTTAGTTCACTGTAATCGATTGACCTAAAAGGGTATCTTGTAATCGATTAATTGAATTACCCGACCACTTAGGGCTATGAAACTGTTTTCGATATAGTAATATTGGCCTACACTATGCATTTCAGTCTCTCCATAGTTGGATGATAGCTATAGCTTGACACGCAATATGCCACCTCGTATAAAGCTATACTATAGGGTGGGCAATCTAACGTTTACATTTTGAACTACTGTTTATTTAGAGAATGACAGCTCAAATGTCATTCAATTTATGTTCATAATTTAGTTAAAAGTTTGACATTTACGAAATGGGACGCTATACGCTTGAACAAAATTGGGAAATATTGAAAAGTTACTTCCAAAGTGGTGAGTCTTCAGTCCAAACTGTAAGAAATGTGTGTGTGTGTGTGTGTGTGTGTGTCAGATGAAGCCATTTTCACCTCGGAGGCTATGTCAATAAGCAAAATTGTCGCATCTGGGGGTCGGAAAATCCAAACGTCACCATTGAGAAGCCAATGCACCCACAAAGAGTTACGGTGTGGTGTGGGTTTTGGTCCAGCGGCATCATGAGCAAGGAGCCGCCGTTACGGTCAATGGCGAGCGTTACCGTGCCATGCTCAACGAATTTTTGTTTCCACAAGTTGAAGAGTATGACATGGATGATGATAATTATTGTGATGAAAGTTTTACATGTTATTATGACTTGCTTGCGAGGTAAATAAAAGGTGATTTGCTTATTACCTTTCATGTATTTTAGAGGCACTAACAGCATAGTATCGATTCAAGGATTCAGTAACAACGTGCCCCGAAATATGCTTTTGTCAATACAGCTGCTCTATTACCGGTATCGATCTCTGCAATGACCAGGTATTGTTCTACTGGGACCGATTTATTATCACGAACAGGGGTATTGCTGCCAAAAGCCTGATATAATTTATGGTGGTATATCATTGACATTATCATCCTCTTAAGATAACCTCGCAAATGTTAAAAAAACATTTTGTATTTTTTGGAACGAAGAAGTTCCTTATCGCGCGTTATTGAAAGAGGGCTAGACGGAAATTCTTATGAAAAAGTTGTCACGACACTTTTTTTGTTTTAGATGATTATCGCTAGATGGCGCTGTGATTAAAATCTTTTAAAGCAATTCCTTATTTTGTTTTATATGATTAATGCTAGATGGCGCTATGATCAAAATAGTTTAATCTCTTATAAAAAGAGAGAGAGAGAGTATACTAATTATTATAACTTAAAAAAATAAAATTTTATTACATTTCCCTCACTAATTAATCGAAAGGAACTTCGTTCCATCTGGGTGTCCCTTGACACCTCTCAAGTTTTAGTTAACGGTAATCCACCCACTATTCTTCTAATCTGTATCTATAAATGAAACATTGAAACGAACATTAAATAACTGTCCTCCGTTTTTTGTGATCTTTTTTCTATTTACACTGACAAAACAAACAGGAAAAAGATGGTGTTTTACTTAAATTCGTTGAAAATAAACATGATTTTGATACGCGAGATGAAGCGTGCGACTTTCGTCACTTGCGTCTCTTGATCGCCTTAACTCCACCCCAGGGTGTGTGGAGATCCCTCAAAACAAACAAATAGATGTCGATTCGAAGGAAAATCAATAATTCAACAGAAAAAATGTCTATTCCAGGAAAAGCAGCGGAAAGTTTTAATGAAATTGCAAATGTAATTAATTTACGTAGAAACGAGATGTGCTTCATAGAAGGAAACAGGATTAATTAATTTCTTAGTTAAATGGATTCAGACGACGGTATCATGTTGTGATATTTTAGTTTTATTTTTCTACGGAACAACAGGCGGTCCGTAATCTAATATCGGGAAAGGCAATGAAGTATAATTATAATTTTGGTATGGTCTTATCACAATGATGACGAAATTTGTTGTTTTATCATTTGAGTAGAAGTATGGTCTGGATTAAAGTTTAAGCTATTTTAGGTGATATTAATGCTTTCAGCAAGTAAAATGTAATGTGCTTCTTTTGGAGCAATAACTATTTGACTTACACTGATGTCTGATAAATATTTTAATAGGTGCATTAAAAATCTTCAAACTAATCATTACAATAACATAACATAACATTAAACATTGTCTCTACAAAGATTAGAAAAATACAAAATGAACTGGAAAACTGAAATAATAATATGTTTAAAGTTACGTGTATGTAACAACTAACGAGAACTAAATAACATTAATGAGTATTGTTTGTGAAATTCGATGGAATCCCGATACGTTTTCGAGTTATTTAACTTTTAATAGGGCTTTTAGCTGTACTTTTTATGTTAGCATTACTTTGAATACAAAGTTTAATCATTTAAAAGTTTTATATTTCATGACATGTGCGAAAACGATGATGGATATCGTTGAAGTGATTGTATATTTCTTTAATGTAACGTAACGTTTTGACGTGACAACGTCTTATAAATTGGTTTGCCGGGTGACACTTCAAGAAACTGCGTTACGCTCCGCTCACGTTATGCGCTCACAATGAGAACGAGTGAGAGGCACGCGTGCCTTTCACTTTTTATGTCTGTCTCTCTCGCTCTTAGGCGGGCTCTCCATGCCCGAGTCGTTGTCACGTAAAACTTTCGCCCGTATACCAACTTTACTGGCAACCAATTTTTTTATTAGCATACTGTTGTAAGAAATCATTTATTTCACCTTTTGTTATTTTAGGTACATGTGTGTGTGTCACATCGACTACAAAGCGATAAAACCACATGTGAGAACCACAGAACGACACAATTACTCAAATACCATTGATCTGCTACTCTCTTTGAAAAATCGTTCACAATGCTTTCATTTTAAAGTTCAAAATTAAATACTCTAGTATAACACAAAAGCATTGGAAAATTCCCGAGCTGACCTTTATTCTGCAATGAATCGATCCGGAGTCGTACACGTGCGCCCTTCAGTGCAGATTTGTCCTTGGCCCTCGCTCCGTTCCATTTTCAAATGACCTTTCTTTCATCTTCCTTTGTTTTATTTTGTATTTTGTTATATAACGTTTGGAATTGTATATTTCGTTTTAAATACGAGCATTTGACACTTATTACGTTAAGTAAAATCAAATTATAGTTTCATTAATATTGTATAAGAATTTGACAAATTCTAATTGTTATTATTTTTTACACCTATAACTAAATTAGCAGACAAATATGCTACTTTTCTAATAGTTAGTAACATTCCTACAAGAATATTTGCTTACAGCAAAACGTCTGGATGCTGCAATTTTTTCTTACATATCAAACATCAACTATAAAACCCGCCTACTATTGGATCAGTCATTCCCATCCACCGATACTTGGAAGTATCTAGAAATATCTATATTACATAATATATTACTTCCCACTGCATCTTAGTGAAATCTTTGAAACATAATAATTAATTTACCATCTTAGATCATACACTTTGTATTGAAGAACTCCCACGCAGTTTTCAAGTAAAACGCGTGGGAGAGATTGTCACGTTGTTGCTAGATTGTGACGTCATTTGGCGCCACCTACAGACAGGTAACCCATTAAGACGTCTGGCTCCATAATGTGTGCATTGTGAAGAAGCTCTTATGTACGAAGTACTCTATTAATAGAGAAGATCGGGTTACCGGTCTAAGATACATTGTATTTTTATTGAATTGAAGAAAGGAGGTGTCTTTATTCGGCAGTAGAAATGATTTTTTCAGATAGTTTTTTAGTTTATAAACCGAATTTGAAGATTATTTTTTGTTGGAAAGAAGATATTTCGAAGGGCACATGAGAAATTTGGTTTTGAAGATAGCATACCAGAGAAATTTATTTTTAGTGCTATTCATGAAAACAGAAAGTCAATTATTTTCATTGTTATGAACAATATAACTGGATTCCAATGAGCTAATCACGTAGTATTAGTAGACTTGAGCAAGACAAATAAATAAACTCAGTCGCTTAAATTAAAGAGCATTATAGCATTATGCAAAAACACGTAAAACGAATCTTCCAAAAACAACGAAATGAAATGAAATTATTTATTCTCAACTTTAATAAAATTCTCATGCTTGTTGACGTCAAAAGGCTACCACCAACGAATATCTCTTATAACGTAAATAGGTCATAATATGAAAAAAAAAATCATAATCAATAATATTCATTAAAAAGTAATAATCCCTAATATCAGTTCCGATTTCAAAGAGATATACTAATATAAGATTGAATCAAATAATCATTCAGAATTTGTTCATTATAATCTTTACACGAATCAAAGAATATTCTCAGCCCTTGAGATATAACAGTAAGCCGGTATAAGTATAGATGGTTGATTTACTAAAGCGAGCTATTGATGTGCAGATTTTAATTAGACATGATTTTTTTGTAATATTTACATTTTAACTAACGAATACAGTAAATTTCAAAGTTTCAAATTCTATTATATGTGGTTTTAAAATATTCTTAAATGTTGAACATCCTGAAAAGTATCATGTGAAGAAAAACTACGTTAGCCAATTTAATGAGTGTTTTAATTTATATTTAGTATTTTTGGTTCCAATCAACTACTTTATTATACCACACAATGATTATGTATTACCGTTTATATTATGCTCGTTAAATTACTTTTTTATTGCGTACAACCTACTTCAAACCAAATTTGGATTTCAAAAATAACACACCACATTTATATTTTAAACTATGTCAATATTTATACTAAGTTATAGATGGACTTTACTCTGTTTGCAATATTATTGTTTAAGTAAAAAAATATTTCAACCATTTTAAAACGCGAAATAAAATCGACAAATCGGTCAATGAGTAGCCAGCTTTAGATGGAAGTATCCCGAGTTCGGCAGTTTTCGACATGCGCCGAACGAACCCGACTGTCTTTATTTGCAGTCGCCATTCGCGGTCGTAGCCGTAGCGCGCCAGTCGCTTCGTAGACCTCGGTCTACGCGCCTCTGCAAGTCGTCGTAGCAGCTGATGACTGCTGTCTTTCAAAACTGTTAGTAAAATTCTAAATTAATTAGTTATTGTTGTAATTAAAATTGAATTGGTGTTAAATTTGTAAATTGTGCGTGAATTTGGATACTTCGTAAGAGGTAAGATTTTCGTAATATTTATAGTGTTTGTGTTATTCGCTTGATTTTTGTATATTTTGTAATTTTTCTCTTATTAATCTTTAATTACAATTACGTGACTTCTGTGTTACTAATGTTATTGTACTCATTGCAAATGTAGATTATTGTGATAAATTAATTTACTATTTCTTAAAGGTTATTGCTACATATAGACTAGATTTGCTATTTAGTTTTTATCGCATAGTATTGAACTTAATTAAAGATTTTTTGAGATTAAAACTACGTTACGTTTTTGTAAATCAATTGTTTGGTTTTTTCTTTTTTCTTCATTAATTAAACGGGGTTATATGAACTAAATAAGACAGTTTTGTGATTAAATCTTTTTTATTATCTTGTACTTGGACGGGCGGTTAATACGTACATGCTCATTATACAAAAAAAAAGACATGCCCGTCGAGTTTCTTGCCAGCTCTTCTCAGGACGGTGGCTATAATTATTATTTTTTGTATCCGAATTGGTGGTAGCTTTTAACTTTTGACGTCAACAAGAATGAGTACGTCATCAATGTTGAAAATAAAGTATTTCATTTCATTTCATAGCATGTGTTTACATTTTTATTAATACTGGTACATTACAATAATGAATTTTGTATAATAATCTTGGTTTCTTTGTAGAACTGTAGATGTTAATGTTTTCGGAAGCAGAATCGTGTTAAATATATTTATTTATGTACTTTGGAGTTTTATTTTCATCCACGTTTAGTTTTTGCGAATCAAAATATACTTACATGAATGGATGTTTTTATTACTTGTCTACTCCTTGCTTTTGTAAAAACATTATACGGTAAGTCATTTGGAGGGCACGTTTATAAGGTTATTTTTACAATATACTTTCAGATATTCAGTGTTACTATATCACTGACGTGTTTTTTACCGAGTTTTTTTATTTTATTTTATCGGAATAACAAACAGTTGTACAATAATTCTTATAACTAGTATGAATCTTATCTACATAAGTAAAAACAATATAAATTTACTAAATAAATGTAATTTGTTGTAAAAAGCGAAACAAATCAAATGTATGGTAATGAAATCTCTAGAACTAATTAAACTTTAAATTTTGAAATTTAAAAGTAATTAGAAAACGATAATTTAAAAATTTAAGAACTTTAGTACGATTATTTAAAACTCAATTATTTTAAGAAATTTAGCAGCATATCTTCACAAGTTTAGACTTAAAACCACCAACTAACATAGCAGTAACATCCAATTAATAATGATTAATCGCTAAAGTCTACCTGATTCTTGACCGGTTTTAATTATCATGGTTGAATTTTCTTGAAACAATTTAGAAATCTAATGAAACAAATCAATAAAATACTACATAATTAGGTTTATCTTAATTTAGTAATAAAAGATAAATGTTATGTCTCCAAATCAGAATTTGTAACTCATATTAATTAGCATATATTCGTTCAACAAATTTCTATGAATAATATATAAATATGTTACAATACAATACAAAAACTCTTTATTGGAACACCACAATTACAAAATAGTTATACGTTACAAAAACTTAAATATAGTGGATCAATGGGCGGCCTTATCGCTCAAAGCGATCTCTTCCAGGCAACCATTCCATGGAAAGAAAACATTTAATAGAAGAAAGATGTTAAGTAGTTAAAAAAGCATCACTCCTCATCTTAATTAAAAATGAAACAATACAACATTTCTACATTTCATCACAAATACAGTACAGTAATTAATTACCAGTTTTAAATGAATATTGTCGGTTCCAGAACAATACTATTTTTTGTAGAGAACTCGGTCTGAATGTGTCTGCGATGACGTCACACGAGCCCCCTCATCCTGAGGGTCGTGTTAATGAACACGACGACGGCTTTTGTGTTTTAATTATATTCAGAGCGGATTAGATTGTGCGTCTTGTATGGCAAGGAAACCCTTCTATTGTGTGTTTTGTGTCAAAATTATTTATGCCACGTTTAATGGTTTACGATTTGGTTTTAACGTACGTGTGGTAACCTTCCCTATTACACATATACATGATAATGCGGAACATGATTCATTAAAATGTTATATTAATGTTTTTTGATCACGGCTAAATTTGTTCTGAGGTTACTTTACAACTTCTAAGGGGTGGGCCATATAAAGTTTGCATTTTCCAAAAGTTCGACTGTCATGTTGGCTGTGTGGCATGTTGCGCCTGTTGAAACCAAATATCGTCCATGTCATACTCTTCAACTTTTGGAAACAAAAATTTGTTGAGCATGGCACGGTAACGCTCGCAATTGACCGTAACGGCGGCTCCTTGCTCATTTTCGAATGATGCCGCTGGACCAAAACCCTCACCAAAGCGTAACTCTTTGTGGGTGCATTGGCTTCTCAATGGTGACGTGTGTTTTCCGACCCCCAGATGCGACAATTTTGCTTATTTACATAGCCTTCGAGGTGAAAATGGGCTTCATCTGAATAGACGATTTTTCGGTAAAAATGCTCATCTTCGGCCAAACGGTCTTCTGCCCATTGAGCGAACCGAAAACGTCCCATTTTGTAAATGTTAAACCTTTAACTAAATTATGAACACAAATTAAATAACATTTGAGCTGTCATTCTCGAAATAAACAGTAGTTCAAAATGCAAACGTTAGATTGGCCCATCCTATAATTCATTATAACATTGATAGATGGTCTTGGTGTCTTCTATTTTTCTTTGGTAATCTTAATACAGCATGTTGTTAACTTAATTAGTTTAAGGTTAAAAGCTTAAGGCAAGTAGCAAGTTAGAGGTTACTAGTTAAAAACTCAGCTAGCTCAGAATATTAAATGTTACATACTAAATCTCTTGAAACCTAAAAGATTTTTACTCGTTTACTTGTAAATGAAGAGTATTTTTTACTTTTTAATTAGAAATACAAGAACATTTTACTTCGAAACAAAACTGAGGTCGGTTATATACTACATAACGCGGTATAAACTCAACGTTTTCTTAAGTAACTAGAAAATTTACTTAACAAACTTAATTCATTAAACCCGTTGGCATTTTCAAGAGATAGTTCAATTTCGTAACGAACCTCACAAAAAGTAATCAACTCTTAATTTAGTTACGAACCCAAAGAAGTTTTAGTTTAATTAACAAATTGATAACCTTATATTTAATTAATTGAGTTGTCTCGATATTTTACACAACAGTCACTAAGGGTTCATGCACAGAGAGAGTCTTGTAGATACAGTGAGTGTGGTGTGTCGTGATGTGAGTTCGAGTTCCAGTGGTACTACCCAAAAGCGAACGAGAAAGAGGGTAGACAGCTTTGTTTGCTCTTAAATCGACCCGCAGTCTCCAGTCTTCTCGTGATCATGACGTTTGCAACAACGTTGAAATATCGAGACAACTCAATTAATTAAAGATCGTGGTAAGAACCCGTTGAAAATGCATGAAAGTATTATAGAAAACCACGAGTGTCTGAATAAGTTGAAACTTTATTCTAATATATGTATACGTTTATCAAACAAAAGAATATAATACAGTATTATCTACATATAAGTTATCGGTGAACTGATTAAATACGGTGGATGTAACCTTCTAGATAGGTAGCCCGTAATAATAGTCTTACATACACCATGACATTGAAACTTGGTAGACGAAAGTAATTAAATAAATATATTGTTCGATCCTCGTTCGACTTACGGTAGGTAATTCGAGTAATTGACGATACTCCACTACTTATATATTGTATAAAAGAAGAATGACGTCTTCACAACTAACCGCTTCCTTGAAGCATGATACTGGCCGGTAAGAATTGCCGGGCACGGCCATATTGTAAAAGCGTGGCCTACTCGATTTCGAGAAGAAACAGAAGACAATTTGACATAGCAACGAAAAAAGCTTAAAATATATAGGTAATCGGACGTTCCGAATAAATAAAACTAATTGAATTCTACAACGATAATTACGCACATAATAATATATCAAGACAATACTTTCACCTCACTTCGACTTGAAGAAGCTGACATATCCACTCTGTTTACATATTCATATTTAAAAAGACAGAAAAAAGGTAAAGTTAAGGGTGTAGTGTACAAACCGCTAGAGGATAGATTCTTTGAGCGAAGAACATTCTTACTTAATGAAGCTCACCATACGCACCATGGAAATGAAATGAAATACTTCATTTTCAACATTGATGACGTGCTCATTCTTGTTAACGTCAAAAGTTAAAAGCTATCAGTTCGGACACAAAAAAATAATAATTGTAGCCACCGTCCTGAGAAGAACTGGCAAGAAACTCAACGGGCATTTCTTTTTTGTATTAAGAGCATATTTTTTTAAGTATTTTGACAGTATTATACAAATTTTATGTTAAATATATAAAAGTTTTGTATTGGTACATGGTATTGATATAGTTTCTTATTATTCATGACTAATACTAATACAACTGCTAATTTCGATTTGATTACCAGGTAATTTCTTTTTTTTTTTTTACTTTTGTTTTATTTCACTGTAACAATGTAAGAGCAAACTAGTATATTGCTTGATGTGGAAGTCTGCAATTAAGTCGTGTGTGTGACGTCATTGCCGGGCTCCACTAGAATACCAGCGCTGCAACTTTGTGTACAGCATAAAGCTGAGGTGGTCGCCGTTTAGGTACATTTATTCTATTTTTATCTTGTTTTTCTTTTTTTTAAATAAGTTTAGTAATAATAATATGTATTGGATATGTGTGGCTAATAAATCATTTTCTTTATTTCTTCTTTCTTTTTATTTGGTCAATTCCTTAGACACAGTATATTAATAAAAATCAAAGTGTACTCGTGGAAAAAACATAACCTCAGTTGTGTGTAAAGTAAATAGTATTTGTTCATTGTGCAATTATTTTAGTATTTTAAACAACTAATTGTAAAACCAACAGATAAGATGTTATTATTTCAGTGAAATTGAAACGGCTTAGTTATAATTTGTCAAAATTTATGATATTACAACAGCTATCAAGTAATAGGGTCATCCCGAGATTATAATTTAATGTATCCGATTTATCTTGGCTTAGGGCATGTCAGTTCCGAACTCCAATTTGTATTAAAGTTTATATGGGTCTTATTAATAAACATGAGCAAACTTAGAAATTGTTATACCATGATTTGTCTCCTTCCTTTAGGCGTCTTGCTTCATAGTATGAATAATGATGATATTATTTAATGTGGTTTATAAAGTATCATAATAAATATAATATAAAATATGATAGTACGAATAAAAAACATTAAGACGTGGTTTAAGAAAAGTTCTGTATATTGAGTAGGTGATTGACGGCCCCTCAATATCATGACATTGTAAAAGTTTTTGAGCAACGGTCACTGCTTGTCATCAGATGTCTCGTAAACACGTTTATTGGTCATACAGTAAAAAAAATCTGGTTCATCATAATCTTTTTACTTCAAACAAGTATCGAATCTACGACCTACCTGGCAGAAGAAGTGGCAATTCAATCTTTGAAGTGGCAATGGGCAGGACACATTGTGCGAAGAACGGATGGCCGATGGGGCCGAAAAGTTCTGGAGTGGCGGCCCCGAACCGCTAGGCGGAATGTTGGTAGACCCCCTACAACGTGGACCGACGATCTGGTCAAGATCGCGGGAGGTCACTGGATGCAGATGGCAGGACCGGTCGATGTGACGAGGTTTGGGGGAGGCCTATGTCCAGCAGTGGACGTCTATAGGCTGATGATGATGATGACCTACCTGATGGTTAATCGTTAGCATCACTAATGGGACCACCATCATTCATACAGAAGGCAAAGACATACCTATCACCTTTATCTATTTCATCTTGTTAAGTGAACATTGTAGAAACTGACCATGAACAAATGGAACGTCCTGGGGGTAATTAGTGAACAGTAATTACAATATCAAGCCTACATTTCGGCCCTTAACTGTAGGCTACAAACATGTAATTACCATGTGTACTACATCACTCATGTTGGCAGTAGTTAACCTTTAAACAACTCTAGACTAAATGACCATGAAACATATTGATATTTAGTCAGAATAATATCGTCATTGGATGCAGGACCGGTTATTGTGGTGAGGTTTAGAAGAGGCCTAAGTCCAGTAGTGTACGACTACGGGCTGATAATGATATAGATATTTGGTAGGTATACAGGGTGTTATAATCCGATGAAACAATACTTTCACAGCAAATAGTATACTTGATGTAGAAGCCATCCACCAAGTCTGGGTTTTCTAGGCATAATATACCATAAGTTATAACTAATCAAAACTACGTGTTAATTTTCTATTAGTAGGAGTTTATTATAGTACGGAACTCTAAAATTGCGATCGGATGCGCCTGTGTGCGTGAAAATAGCATATAGATATAGCACGCTACATGTAGGTCAGGGTAGGGTTGTCAAAAATAATACAAAATAATAATTTTTCAACTTTGTATGAGAAAATAAAGTCATTATCTCCGTTTCAAAAGTACATATGTGTATATGATTTGAAATGTGATATAGATTAAGCCCTTAAAGTATTGTTTCACCGAGCAACAACACCCTGTATAATATTAAGCATCCCATAATGTGGAATTACGATTTGGGCAGAACCACGGATGTTATTGATGCAAACAGCTCTGGCCTACTAGGATGTCAAGCAGTGGACATCTAATTTCAAAAGTTTTGCAAGTTTCACTTGGACTTAGCGTGTTGTTGCTACAGATGTGGAGCACGGATGCGTGATGTATGTCTCTCATAGATTGTCATCTGTACCTGGGCCACATGAGAGCAATGACTAATTGTTTCACCAAAATATATTCGATATTGTGGTCCTTTGAGGCCCTTTGTGGTGAAATATAACAAGAAATGAAAGAACATTAATTTTTTTTTCTTAAAGGTCAAACGAAAAGTCGTAATGAAATTCAGATAAAGGGATTATATTGATTGAGCCTTTAAGGAAACTCGAGGATGATCTCCTTTCTTTTGTTTGTCTCGAAAGCGTTGACATGTGTCCTTCGTCAAACAAAAAGGGTTTTTCGCGGTCAGACGGTGTTTTCGTTTATCCAGGGCTTTGCAAATATCTCGACAGAAAGAATATACTGTTTTATGATTTAGGTATATCTGTGATGACATAAGTAATATAATGATGGTACATCTTGGTATGGTATTTGGTTTGCTGTTAATGAGTAACATTTAAAAAGAGATTGACATCAGCAGTTCATATTAGTTATACATTTTTGAATACAGTCTATTTAATTATCTAGTGTACTTTGAAACTATAAAGTATTTTAAATATAACGAAATATGCAAGGTGGATCTGTAACATTGGACAATCTGACATGGGGTGAATGACCAGTCGAAATAAAACTTAGTAACACTTTTATTTTTCGGATCAGTTAAACTTTTTTATTCAATGTCATATGGAAGTCCGCAACGATAGTTGTACATACCCCATACAATGTTATAAAAAAAATTAACCGATTCCGAAAATAAAAGTGGTACTAAGTTTTATTTCAACAGTTCATTCACCCCACGTCAGATTGTGCAAAGTTACAGATCCACCCTGTATAACTCAAAATGTAATTTACGTATAACAGGCATTTATGTTTTTAAATTAATATCAAACAAATATATTATTCTCTACATTTCATTTATTCCAACATAATAGAGTAAAATAAATGTATTTACCTAATTCAATTCATATAACCCTGTGTCACTGTGAACGCGAAATAACATTTACAATTTTGTAAACATTAATAAAACCGTTACGCACGTGTCTCTGACAGAATGAGAAATCTAATGTTAAGGTAAACAGAATTAAGTTCACATGAATATTATATTTGAGAAAACGTACAAATGTAACATGATTTTATTAAATAGAATCTAAAAAAATACTTTTATTAAATTAGTTTTTTTTTTGAGAAAGCTTTTCTTTTCAATATAGGTTAATGCGTGATGGTCACCACTTACTTTAAGGTTAGTCGTTTTACTTTACTTGTAATAATACTAAAATGAAGTATAACGTAAAATGCTAGAATGTAATAAACGAACTTTTCAGTTACCTTACATACAGTTTTATAACTACGGTAAATGTAATATAAATTCATCAATACCTCACGTAACTTAATCTTCGGAAATTATTTGTAATAGTGTGTCCTGTACAAACATAAACATCTTGCACACGTGTCGATGGCAGTGCGAGGGTTAAGTATTAACGCAAACAGACTATGTTGACAGGGGACCGTAATAGAATGATTTTCTTATATTATTCAGAAGTCTGCGACTACGAGTTGCTAATTCAAAAAATGTCGACATACTTCTAGGGCACAATGCATAATATTTTTTTTTAAATATTTAATTTTGCAGAAATGAATAAACTTAAATGATCTTTATCTTTATTTGAGGAGGGCTCATGTTTAGCAGAGTAAGGGGTAGTATCTGGTAGAGCCTTTTCTCCGATTGATATTGGTTTCAGGAAGGTTGATTTGGGGACTAGTTGCAATTAATTGCGATCCTGAGGGAAATTTTATAACCATATTAAAATACTGCATTTAAAACTGGATTTCGGGCGAAAAAATATCAACATTAATACACATTATTTTATTTTAGGTATAATTCACAATGTCAGTTCTAAAACAAAACTTGTATAGTCACTTTAGTTGTAGCAATGGTTTCTAATAAATAACGAATTCACCCAACGTTTTCTGCAATTTCTTGAGGCTGTAAACGAACACCTGGAAGCCGTCGTCTTAAACCTTACTACTTAACGACACCAGGTCACATGATACACCGAGTTTACACAGCTAGGACACCTCGAGAAATTGTATACAAACGAAACTTTAACTTAGTAGCGTGTATTTAGAATCCATTTTTCGATGCTATGGAATCTTGATCGATTATTGTGGATATGATTTCTTGTATATCTCCTATATGCGTAATGTGATGGATGAAGTGTATATTTTCTTTTGTTTGTAAGTTAGTTAGTAGCATGCTTTTTATATGCTCATTAGCATACTAGTTTCGAGCATGCTCTGCACTTGTCTACATTTGCTAGATATTAGCATGCTAGTTTTAATTATTCTCCTTAAAGCGCTCAAAGCACTCCAGTGCACAATATGCTATTTTATAGCATGCTCTCTGTCAGTTCAAACAAAACTCTCGAATAGGAAGATTGACGACTGATTGATACTAGCATGCTCCATAAGCAAACTTGTTCACACACGCTATAAGCACACTCCGTCGCGTCTTTTGATTTAATTATTTTTTTATTTATACAGGGTGTTAAAATCCGATGAAACAATACTTTCACAGCAAATAGTATACTTGATGTAGAAGCCATCCACCAAGTCTGGGATTTCTAGGCATAATATATCATAAGTTATAACTAATCAAAACTACGTGTTAATTTTCTATTAGTAGGAGTTTATTATAGTACGGAACTCTAAAATTGCGATCGGATGCGCCTGTGTGCTTGAAAATGGCATATAGATATAGCACGCTACATGTAGGTCAGGGTAGGGTTGTCAAAATTAATACAAAATAATATTTTTTCAACTTTGTATGGGAAAATAAAGTCATTATCTCCGTTTCAAAAGTATGTGTATATGATTTGAAATGTGATATAGATTAAGCCCTTAAAGTATTGTTTCACCGGGCAACAACACCCTGTATAATTCTGATAACAATTTCACCTTAACATTCTTCAATATATTACAAAAATAACCTTTCTCCATTTCAAACAGGAAAATTCGTAAGTCCGTTGACGCGAAAACTCTTGGCAACTATAACGCTACGTCATTTTTGTTAGTTGTTTTAATAAAAAAGTTTGGTAATGCAGCAGTCATTTATCTCGGCTGCCATCCACACGTGACTACCCACCCTTACTTTCTGTATGAGTTATCTATCGCCGAACCGATCAGAGATAGTTTGGTGTAGGGTAATAGTTTTTTGGGGTCATCACGAAGTTTTGCGTACTTGGCGTAACTAGCAAAACTTATAATGAAATAGAATATCTCTAGTAGAAATCTATATCTAATATCTCTAAAAGTAGTTTTGCTCCTAAATATTGTGTTTAAGCCGTAATATTATGTATGTTTGAAGAAATATGAAAAACTGAATAGAAATGCTTTGATTATTATGGTAGTTTACGTACTGAAGCATTTTTGAGCATTTTTTTATACTTTTATATCCCCAAGCAACCAATGATGGTGTACTACGTATACACCTGGATAGAGCCCCGAGCAGTAAGCATTACGCAGATGATTATCTAAAATCACACAGTAATGTAAATCCAATCTCTTTGTTTTCCTTACCCATGTCTTTATAAGAGGGGTTCATTCCTCCACTTATCCCTACGGTCATCTCACGCCTAACGAGATCGGTCTCAGTGTAAAATAAATTAAATCTACAACATAATATGGGCCGAGAAAATGTAATTTTCGTAGGGTCCGGTCAAGTTTCGTGCTCATGGCCCAAAGGGAAATCAAAAGAAACTCCAATTAAATTGCTCAAATGAGTAAATCGAATCCAACCTTTTATCGGTGTTTACCTGGACGAGGAAAATCTTGTTCGAAGGACAGTTAAACGGTTTTTTGGATGGTACTATTTATTTGTACGCTATTTTGTTTGATGCCAAATAGATTTACGGCAACAAGAAATATAGTCTTGTGTTAAACTGTGTATTTATTAAGCAAGTATTTTTTTATGAACATGCACCTGTACCAACCCATTACTGCCCACTGTTGGGCTCAGGTCTCCTCAAAAGAGGGATTAGGCATAGTTCACCACGCTTGCCCAGTGCGGATTGGGGACTTCACATATCTTCAAAGGATTTTTAGAACCCTTCTCCGACATGGTCGTGGTAGCCGAGTGGTCGAAGCGCATCCTTCCGAACGGGAGGTCGCGGGTTCAAATCCGGCCGACTAAATCTAAATGTGAAACGATTTATGTGCAATTTTTCACAACACCGCTGGCTAAAAACGGTGAAGGAAAACATCGTGTATGAACATGCATTCTTTTACAATGCGACATGTATGCTTTTCAGTATAAGTAAAAAGTCTAATGTTACTTTATCTTCGAATTTCAACTAGGTTTCCACTAGTACTATTTACTGTTTACAATTAAGTACAAAACATACTTGTTTTAAAACCACTTTTACAGTCTGGTACTCAACTAATTTAAATTAGCAAATTGAAATAACTTTGAATTAATTTCTAAGATGCCAGACGTGTTCTACTAAATTATATTAACTTAATTACAACATCAGATACTAGTTAGTTTAATGAGCAATCACAACTCGAACTCGTACTTTCCTTCATAATTCCGAGTTTAAACTCGACTTCGTTAAGTGGACATTCCTGTTGATTTTACGAATATAATTAATTAAGAAGCCAATGAATTTATATAAATGAGTTTTCAACTGAAGTACGAGTAGAGAATTTAAAAGATTATTTTCAATTGTATTCAGAGTTCGAAAGGTTGGTTTTTATTGAGCGTTCTATATTGTTTTTATTATGTTGTTCTACCTATCTATACTTAATATTATAAAGCTGCAGAGTTTTTTTGTTTGTTTGAACGCGCTAATCTCAGGAATTACTGATCCGATTTGAAAAACTATTTCACTGTTGGAAAGTCCATTTATCGAGGAAGACTTTAGGCTATGTTGTATCCCTCTGTGACGCAGACAAAGTAACGCGGGTCACGTAGTTTTACTATTAAACTTCTAATAACTACTGGGATTATTGTTAGTGTATTTGTTTATGACATTATTACTTATTTTTTCAGCGCGATTGGTTAATACAAATTGTGTAGGAATAGTTTCATGAAGACAATTTTCAATTAGATTCCAGTTACAAAATATGATGGTTGCATCAGACGGCTCAAGTCCTGTTAAGTTAAACTAGGTACAGTAATAATACAGTAATATATTTATTATAATATAGTATATTTTAAATCGACTACAATTTTTTGGAGAACTCATAATTATCAATTGTTTGGCCATAAGCCCGCAAATGATATTAACACCTCGTGTTTCGCGAACGAGTATTAAAAACACAACAACTATATAATAATAACTTATGCTCTTACCACTAATAAACAGTGATTTGATTAGTTTCCAGGGAACACTAATACTGACTTACTAACATCCCGAAACAACTTAAATCTAATTTTATGTCTGTTATATTCGTTTTACGAGACTACCGCTTTGGAACCTTTACGAAGCAGTCATAAACATTCTCATACATAATGTTATATGGTCAAACAGCATCCTTCCTATGGCCTCTCATAAATGTGATGCACGCCATAATTTAGTACAAAAGTTATGACTCTCATATTTCTGCTGAAGATATGTGAGTAGGTATTTATAATTCAAATATGTCTGGAATATTTTGGCTTTTCTTAGCGTCCTACTTGTCTATACCGAGACATAAAAAAAAATCCATTTTATTTTTGATTGCAAACATTTTGCATTTGAGAACAAAAAAATCCCTCCGAAGTTTATATGAAGTCCCCAACCTGAACTAAGGGAATGTGGTAGTTATCCAATGTTTATGTTAAGGTATATAATGGTACGGTAAAGTACGTAACAGTACGTTACAGTACGGAACAGTACGTAACAGTACGTCACAGTACGTAACAGTACGTAACAGTACATTACAGTACGTTACAGTACTTAGCGATGTATGTATGAGAATCGTCCGAAACTTTTTTTATTTTGTTTACCACTTTTGAACAGTCTTCGTATTCTTAAATCTTACTTAATCACAACGGTTATATGAGGTTTTAATTGTCGTTATAATATTGTAACCTATACATTTTAACAACTTTTAGAACTAACACTATTTTCTGATCGTAAACAACGAGGTTCGCGCCAATACCTCAGGTTATCACTATTTTTACGACAAACCCAGATGAAAGTTATGGAACTTTGAAATAGTTTGGTTTTAGTAGGTTTTAAGCACCACTTACGATGTATATCTTCTTTCTTTTATGTGTTACGTTATAAATAACGTAATTACTGGTGTTTCATTTGTGGTTTTTATTTCTATTGTTTTATTATCATTTTTACACCTCTGTAACTCTATATATAGACTTTTATTTAGTATAGACTCTTATCCTAAAGATTTACTGGAACATTATCACATTATATAAATTCGAAACATATACAGTATAATGCTGTGCCTAGAAAGAAAACAAAAATCTATAGAAAAAAATAATTTTACAAGCTAAATTCCACAAAGCTCTTTCGTAAAACTCGTTCGTTGAACACTTCCAACGAACATCATAGTCAGGGTAGAAACTGTAAAAAAAAACACAAGAACATCAATTACCCGAACACCGCAGTCTTTCCTAAAACGTGTAACAAGGGGATTAACTTGATTCCAGCGAGAATGTAGATAACGCAGCTTTAGAAAGTCGGCTCTTTTGTGAAGTGACAGCGCTGTCATAATTCCACATGTGGATTACAATGAAATCATGTTTCAACTACATTGTGAAGGCTTAATGACAATTTATCTTTTTGTCATGTCGTGTTTCTTTATAAAGAACATGTTGGTAATGAATGGAATCATTTACTTAATTTCTTTTGTGAATTATTCTTTTAACATTCTTAATGAGACATTTGTCACTAAATAGTTTAAAGTCGTATCCCGCTGTGTCTAATGGTCTATATCTAAATCTTTAAAACTATGTTATGAATTGATACAGTTTTTTAAAAGATTTACCAAAGAGGAAGATTAATTTTTCTATATTTAACGTATTAGCATTACACTCGAAGTAAGAAAAGGGTTCCAAATCAAATTTAATTTAATTACCAGGAAAAACGCAGATATTAATACATTTTTGTTAAACAAATTGTTGTCTGCTATTATTTGATAAGCAACATTATACTGATCAAGTACATTAATTTCTGTTTACGTCGGCTATTTGCATGGAACCATTTTAATATTGAAATTGCAAACTGTTATAATCGGAAACTGGCGAGTGCGACCAACCGAGATAACGGGCTATCACAGAATGAGAGAGTACCATTATATTTGCCACACAGCAATTTATCTGCCAATGCTTTTTGTTGGGCCTGCAATCTATGAATAGCGGAATCAATTCCGATGTAAGCGGTTGGACGAAAATACTTGTCCAACGTTTGGAAGTAAAAATAGCATTTGAGAGCTGATTAATTGAAAATTGAAATTTTGCTATTTTGCTCCTGAAATTAAGTATTTACTCTGATGACTTAGTTATCGCTGCAGAAGTAAAGTTAGTATGGCATATGTAGTGGGGAAAACAGCTTTATTCTGTTGATAATCTAATACTATAACTAGTTGTCTCGCAATGTTTTTACAAGTGATAGATATATGTAGGTGTGCGTAGCATTTATTAATTTAATGTTGTAAATTCATACCAGAACATAGTAGAGGTACAATGTATTTAAGACAATAATAAATTTGTTTTGCCCACAGGTGATGATGAGGATACCTTCAATACACCAAACCAATCCAAATTTGAAATTGAAGAAGTAAAAAAGACAGTAACACCAATAAAAATGAATCGCAAAGCGTTGTGTTGTCTTACTGCAATGGTTTTAGTACAAGCAGTCGCTGCGGGAAGTATTTATTGTCCGACTGACGCAAATTGCACTTGTGGCGGAACTTTAGCCATCGAGATTGATTGCAATATTGATGGTAAGTCTGTTTTATTGTTCTTTGTCTGAACAAAATTTGCTTTTTAAATGTATTATAGTTTTCAAACTCATTATGACGTACAGGAAACTCTACTTTAAGACTTTGTTCTTGCTTACTTTATTTAATTAATATCTATATAGACTACCTTTTAACTGCTATTTAATTTGTTTAATACTATCGGTAACTCACTTCAAAATACAAAATTTAGTCTAACTTCAGTCTCATTTTCAATTATAATTATTTGAACAATATTTGAATATCCGAATACAACATTCATCGTCAAAATTTGGATATTCAAACATTCACGCACTGTTTTGCTTTCAGGAAGCGTTGTGAACATAAATCTAGTCCCAGAAATTTATATCAACATAAAATGCGAGAACGCAACCGCTCTCGATTATAGTAAACTACCGAAATGTACAAACATAACCGATTCGTTCCAATCCGTTAGTTTTAAAGACTGTCCATTACCAGACACGTCTTTCAAAAATGTTTTGGAGAATATGGGAGTCGCCAAAACAATGGCACTCATCTTCCAAAACGCTAAGAACTTATCTGGATACCTAGATCGGAAACATTTTGCTGGTTTGCAAGACCTCACCAAGTTGCTATTATCTATCAATGGGGTAATACATCTCCCAGATGATGCCTTTGTTGACATCAACAAACTAACATGGCTGAATATCAGATCGAAAACTATTTATTTGTCCGAAGAGCTCTTTAAACCTTTGGAGCGGCTAGAAACTTTAGAAATTAGTCATAACCACATGACTAATATATCTTCCAATTTATTTGCACATTTATCTCTCCTGAGGAAACTTTCTCTGTGGCAAAGTAATGTCACGTGGTTTTCTCAGGACTTTTTCAACGGCGTAGACGTACTCGAAGAATTGGATTTGAGTTCTAATGGACTTAACAAACTTCCACCGACAATTTTTAAACCCCTCAAGAAATTAAAGAAACTTACGCTATTTTCAAACAAGTTTTCATCCTTGCCGAAGAACTTATTCATTAACAACAATGAACTGGAAACGGTAGTTATATTGAACAACGACGTTAAATTAAGAGTACTACCGGAACGTTTGTTTGGAAATTTGCCCAATCTGAAGCAAGTTTACGTGCAACGGAGCGGTATAGAGAAAGTTCCATGTGACATTTTCAAGAACTCACCGGCAATTACGAATATATCGATTGCTTATAACGATATAAAGAACCTGCCTGAAGAAGTATTTAACCATCAAATCAACTTATTGAATTTGGATTTAAGTAATAACAAAATAGTTATATTGAAACCAAGAATATTTTCGACGTTAGTAAGACTTGAGAAATTAAATTTGTGTAATAATGAATTGCTTTACTTTGATGGGTACGTATATTTGTTAAATAACTTCTAAAATATCTTTAAATTTTGCTAAAAAATGTAAATAATTGTTTTAGTACGAAAATAGTTCCTTTATTGCTATTATGTATAAAATCTTATTTACCTCTGCTCTTGCTCCAGCATGCCCCAAATTCCATAGAGTGTACTATACAGGGTGTTTTCTTAGTGAGGGGCCCCAAATTGTTTATGTTTGAGATAGTTTTGTCGAATTTAGACTAAAAAAAAAATGTATTTTTACCTATTTTTTGTAATATTCCGTATTAGAACAGAGTACTCATCACCCTCCTGCAATATGTACCTTCTTTAAAAAATCACCCTGTATAATGTGAATCTAGAGACAAAAATAAGTGTCGTCGGGAGGTTGTTAAAAGTCATATTTTCCTTCACCTCCGCCCTACCAGGGGAATGAAACGGCGAAAAACTTTTAATGATTTTCGAACTTGATGTATTACAAAGCAAATTTGTTTGTTGCAGATCATTGTTTTCCTCTTTGTTCAGTCTCATCGACTTGAATGCTGAGAATAATAATTTAAATAGCATAAGATCTGATATGTTCAGGCATAACAAACAGAGACTGTCTGTTTCATTAGCACATAACCAACTTCACTTCGAGGAAGCTGCTTTTTCGAACAATTGTCTAACTATAATACCAAAATCGCCATTTGCCAATACATATAACTTGAGGTTGCTCAACTTAAGCTATAATTCGTTTCGGATGACCTTTGTAGATTGGTGGGTTAATGGACATGAAATTGTGGATATTAGACACAATTCAATCGAGAAGTTTCTGGTAAGTGAGTTTTCATCAAGAATTTTACAGGAGAACAAGATTAGAAACGTTATAAAACCAATACTTATAATTTTAGCGAACCGACAAACAGTATGACGAATTGTACGAAGCTACGCCGAAAAAAACGGTAAAGGAACTTTGGATCTTCAACAATCCTGTTCGTTGTTATTGCGATAATCACCTCTTTCTTAATCTTCTACAAGAAAAAACCGAAAACAAGGTATAAAATAACAAGGATTTCGCATTATTATTAATACGCTTCTTTTTTTGTTTTTTTTTTTTTATTATTGGTGAACCATATTGTATCAGTCGAATTAGTCTAAATCTCTTATTTCTACACAATGGTTTACTTACATCCATGTAATCGTTTTTTTTTCGTTTTTTTTACAG
Organism: Trilocha varians; assembly: GCA_030269945.2. Taxonomy (NCBI): domain Eukaryota; kingdom Metazoa; phylum Arthropoda; class Insecta; order Lepidoptera; family Bombycidae; genus Trilocha; species Trilocha varians. The sequence goes on from AP028259.1 coordinate 7,493,548, forward strand.
ATCATGGATATGCATCTATACAATTGCTTGGGATGGAAATTTGAAACTATATTCTGCAGCTTTAACCCGATTAGTTGCACAACTGTTGTTGCATTTATGCTCGTGACTTACGCGATTACAACATATTTTATTCATATGTGTAAACGTCATGGGTATGAAGGTCTTCAAAAAAGGCTCACACTTATGTCCAAAAAAGGCCTACGGGTTGTCGAACAAGAAATAATACTAAGGTTTTCTGAAAAAGACCAAGAATTCGTTTTGAAAGAAATTGTACCAACGTTGAGGAATGAGAAAAAATTGAAAATTTATCCAAACGTGATCAGATGTGCCAGTGACCTGGACCCTCACAACATAAAAAACATTGAAAAAAGTTACTTCAAATACACTACTCTTGTAGTATTCTCTCCAAATTTTTTGACAACTGCCTACAGTAATGTAGATATCAAAAAAATACAAAGTGAAATGTTGAAAGCCGAATACACTGTATACATTTTCGTAGATATCGGACCTGAGAATTTCGTATATGCTTTCCTGAAGAGTCAACGTGACACAAACACTATGGTGGTCTGGGGCGAAACTAACTTTTGGGCACAATTCCTTGAAACATTGGTGCAATACGATATTACTTGCCCTTTCCTATTGAATATTATTGATGAAATAGGAGAAGCAGATGTCGGAGAGAAGAAGAATCCAAAGAGTCGTCATTACTTCCTCGGGTCCAATCGTTGCGCCACCTGCAGCATAGGACATAGTTTAGTTTAAACATCGGTACTCGACGGACTTTTATTAGTGAGGTAAAGACTGAAAATTCGGTAACTATCATCACGTATAATCTGAGTTTTAGATTCTTATAGTGGAACGTAATCTTGTCTTTTATCTATTTTCATAAATAATTTTAATAAGTAGTGGAAATCAATGTTATAATTTTTATGAATAGTGGAAGATGTCTATGTATACTACACGACCTTGGGCAGTCTAAATATGACTACAGTCATTCATCTTGATTACGGTAATAAACAAAACGAAGAGTTACTAACCACTATTCCAACTAAGCATAATGCTTACTCATTCCAACCTTTTGCTGTTTAATACACAGAACTAAGAGTTGTTCGCTTTTGTAAATACTAGCTTAGTTTGTGTCTGAAAAAAAAATAGGGTTCAGCAGTATACATAGAAATCTTTTAAAATTAATGAGTAAGGTTCTTTATACAATACATAATGTAGGAATGTAGTAACTGTGGTGTATATAAGTGATTTCAAGTTTATTATCGGTGTAACCTATACTCTTTTTGGACTTCGAAGAAGTATAAGTTAGTGGAACGCCGCTACCATGTATCCAGTGCGGTTTTATGTTATAACTAAATTTATTACGTGTACATAGTTATAAGTTCATTGTCAAGTTTCATGGAAACTTTGTGTTGTTAAGAAATTGTAACAGCTTACAATAAAGGACGATTATTAACGCATTTATGTTTTTTCTTACCCATTTTGTTTTATTTAAATGTAATCTAGAGAAGTCGTTTGGAAATTAAAGTGAAGAAGAAAAGATAAAAAGATGTAGAAAAATATTAAAATTATTTATTTAATACGTCTAATGAAATACAAATATTCGATTTTACACAGGGACCCAAAAACCAATTAAATTGCAAAGGTTTTCCGCCTTCAGCGTACCACTTATAACTGGTAACTACTTACTTATGACTGGGTACAAATATAATACGATCAATGTCGTCGAAGACTGAGTTAGAAGTATAAGAAAAATCCGTACCTTCTCATCAGATCATCATCATCATCATCAGCCTATAGACGTCCACTGCTGGACATAGGCCTCCCCCAAACCTCGCCACATCATCCGGTTTTGCGCCATATGCATCCAGTGAACTCCCGCGATCTTGACTAGATCGTCGGTCCATCTTGTGGGGGGTCTACCAACATTGCGCCTACCGGTTCGTGGCCGCCACTCCAGAATTTTTCGACCTCATCGGCCATCCGTTCTTCGCACAATGTGTCCTGCCCATTGTCACTTCAAAGATGCAATTCTTTGGGCTATGTCGGTTACTTTAGTCCTTCTGCGGATCTCCTCATTTCTGATTTGATCACGCAGAGAAACACCCAGCATAGCCCTTTCCATTGCTCTTTGAGTGACTGTGAGTCGTCTAATAAGACCCATCGTGAGCGGCCAAGTCTCTGATCCATAGGTCATCACTGGCAACACACACTCATCATCTCATCAGATATCCTAAAACAATCATAATATTCTCATATTTAACATCTACTTCAATAATGACCAAACACTTTGACAGAACCACTTCATCCCAATGTTATTATACTTTTGAGTACAACTTACACAACATTCATTACGAGTACTCCGAAGTGCCCTACAATGTTTACAATACACTATTCATGTGCAAGAAGTAGTTTCGAAGAACAGTCCGAAGTAGGTCGTGCATTTCCAGACACAAAAGGAAACATTACAGATAATGCACAACAAAACTCAGTAAAAATTTGATGCAAAAAAGAAACATTTCAAAAATTAGACGAATATTTATTGTAACTTTTCTCTTTGAATTTTCTAATTCAAGGATTGATTATTAAGAAGGTCTTAATCGAAGGCTGAGTTATTCTAGATCTAGAGTCTAAGATACTTTGATCACCCATATAGCAAAAGGTAAAAAAAAATCGATCATAATTTATATTCAGATCGTTAATTATTGTGTTTACTACGTCATTTTTAGAATAAGAGAATAATGTTTTATATTACGTATTAGAAAAAAATACCACGACTCATCACAAAAAAAATGAAACGATTTCAGAAATAGTATAACACAATGCTATTAACAATAATAATATATTAAGTTTTATAAACACTTCTCTACCGAACTGTTTCATATACATACATATACATATAATTCATATCACTTATGTAAGTTTTGTGATTAGGTACAAAGTTTTAAATAGTTAATAGACTATGTTTTAGTAACTACGATTATCGAGGCTATTCTCAGAAAACTAAACAAGTATAAAACTAACTAATAAGAAAGTTCTTGATAAAGACTTCAAGTTATGAACTCATTTACTTAGTAATATCATAGGCCATAAAATAACGCCAAATTTACAAACCATTGTTTGGGTTTCGCCACTTCGTTTTACAAAGAAATTGAGAGACATAGTGCTCTCTCTTTATTCAAACAATGGTACATACTCGTTTTTGAAATAAATACTGTTTTTTTTTTACTTTATAAACCCAAACAGAGCTACACACTCTAGGCACTCTCTTTTGCATAAAAACAATTTTTTATTTATTTATTTATTTAATACTTTATTGTACACGACAGAAAAATAAGTTATATTAAAAAATGTTCACAAAAGGCGAGCTTAACTCAATACTGAGTTTTCTAACAGCAAACCCAAAATAAAACATACAGTAGGTAGACTTACTTTTATAATACTTTATATTAACAATTTTTCACTACTTACATTCAGTACTTACTGCTAATGCTACCTGAACTAGAAACTATAAAATAATGCATGGTTCGTATAAAATAACAGACACTCTAATATTAGATATTCAGTCATACAACCAAAGCCCTGCAATTTTAGTTAATTTTCAAACAGGTATTTGCCAAGATTTTCCCTGTATTTAAATTCCCTTTATACACATTTCAAGGAACATGCAAGACACAGTTAAATTAAAATTGCAAAACTTAATAATGGTTTGACAAAGGGGAATTTAATTATGAACCATTTTGCTATTCTAGTTGTTCCTGCTTCAAATTGTACAGCTATAATCATTTTGCTCTGTCAGCTGTAATAATGTTTGATATCAGAGACGATTTTAGGGCAGTTAAGTTTTTGGTACAAACAGACGATAATAATATATATTTGTTTTAGTTTGAAGCTCTTACATACATATGATCTAACATATAATTATGTTTTCAATGTAGCACTAATTATAATGTTTTAACCGATTTTGACTACAGTGAATAGCGTATTTTTGTACCATAAATTTACTTTAACAAAAATTTACTTCAATAAAATGCTTTAAAATCTTTTTGTGCTTTAAATCACCGACCAAATTCCTCAAATATTTTCATTTAAAACAAAAATTAATTCCTCGACTGAAATACGTACGGTATCACGAAAATAAAACCGAAACAATGAAATACCGAAACTTTACGAATAAAATTAACGCGAATTGAAAACAGAATAATTGAACTCGAATTTACATAATCGAATTCAATTTATTTAAAAAAAAATTATACAAAAATTATAGTGGATGTTTCGAATGAGATTTTATGCAAAGAAACGTTTATTAATTTTACTGTTTTATCTTTTATGAGTAATTGAAAAATAGATAAAAAATATTCGGTTACAATTAATTTTTGCTCAAGTTTGCTGCGATTATATTCACATATTTTCATGAACACCTACTCATATTTTTACGCAGTTATAATATTAATATGAATATAAGACTACAAATATCCCACCTCCCACAAGGTGGACCGAGACCGGGGGAGGCCAGCAGTGGACGTCTATAGGTTGATTATGATGATAATGACTACAAATATGAAAATATACAGGGTGGATCTGTAACTTTGGACAATCTGACGTGGGGTGAATGACCTGTCGAAATACAACATAGCTGGTGCTATGTTGTATTTCGACTTTTCGATTTTTATTTTTTGGATCGGTAAAACTTTTTTTTCTGACATTGTATGGAAAATGTACGACTATCGTTACAGACTTCCATACTATGATGAAAAAAAATTATATCCAATTCCTAAAATAAAAGTGGTTCTAAGTTTTATTTCAACAGGTCATTCACCCCACGTCAGATTGTCCAAAGTTACAGATCCATCCTGTATTTAAAAAATATTTCATAATAAAAACAGCTGTCAATATAATTAATGCAGTACTGCAATATTATTCCAAGTTGTATATTCGCGGCGTGTTGTCCTCGCCCGTCCCGGGGGCCGCCGGAATGAGATTAAACTCGCGGTTATGGATACCCGGCCTCCCTGGTGATCCTTCTCATAATAACTACATTGATTAACTGAGAGATCGTTTAGAGGCATCACGTTTCGGCAGTTAAGGATTTTAAGGCCACGATCGCCTTAAAAGCCTTAAGAGGGCTTTGTTTCTTTGTGCCCAGAAATTTTGTAAATGAGCAATATTATTTGTTACTGAAACGGAAATGAGCAGATCGTGATCTTTTTGATTACAATATGAAATTTTCATTACAAGGCTATTGAAACAGTGTATTTCACAATTTAACAGACAAACTGGAAAAAATATCCATCCAATCGTCTCTCGATCCATGTTAGTGGGGATAAATCCTAAGATTGGATGAGACCTAACGATGACATGAAATTAAAAACTCATACTTACCAGCCTCAGAATGGGTATTACAAAGGCAGTTGGTAATTACAACCAATTAGGTTCAGTTTGTTTTGTTTTGTATTTATGTGCAATTTTTCACAACACCATTGGCTAAAAACGGTGAAGGAAAACATCGTGAGGAAACCTGCATGTCGGAAAAGGGTTCTAAAAATCCTTTGAAGATATGTGAAGTCCCCAAACCGCACTGGGCACGCGTGGTGGACTATGCCTAATCCCTCTTCTGAGGAGACCTGAGCCCAACAGTGTGCAGTAATGGGTTGGTACAGAGGTTCAGTTTGTAGGTGGAAAGTTGTTAAGCCGACCTAATTGGCAATTGTTCAACATTGTTTTCAAGCCTAGCTTAAAGATCACCTACTAAAAAAATATAACCTCAGTAAAACATAGAAAAAATATCTTTGTTTATTATTTCATGAAATAATCTAGAGATAGAATACATTTTATAACAATACCAAAGAAAAGGTATTTTATTACAAGGAAATTCGTTTATTCATTTCAGTCCTCGTACTGTTTTCGGTTTATCCTTTTACATATATTTATGTTATGACATAGGATTAACTCCCTGTTTGCACGTGTACAAGAAACGCGGAATACTCGTGGGAAGTTTTAAATTAATTAAAGCTTAAATGTCACACAAAATAAACCTACGTAATATTCACGTACACGTAGAACACAGTTAAGATAGTTAAATTATTTATTAAAGCATTGGTAATCTGATAGCTGGGTAACATAGGTTGCAGATATTAGGCAGTATATGGCCTAACCTGGGCGTCAATCAGTAAAAAGTGCTAAGTGTCACGTGACCACTATGGTGATAGAAAAAAAGTGCAAATAACCCATCATTTTACGCCTAATGTTTAAGATTATAAAAACTTCATAAAAGCAATAAAAAACACTCAATAATCGATTTGATTTGTGTCTCTTGAAAATCAATTTTACCATAAATCTCAAGAGAACTACAGTTAATAAAACACAACGTATTTTGATGTCAACCGTGATAAATCACTTCAGATCATCAAAAACGATTTATACGAAAAGCCATATTTGAGGAAATATATTTCGAGAAACCCATAATTATGTATTTTAATCTAAAGTCATCAATCTCAGTCACATTGCGGCAATGTTTTCCTCTGGGATATAGTATTCGAATCACGTCCTCCACCGCTGCAGGTCTCACGAGGATCGAGGGAACGAGACTCGATTCCGTGGCATTGGATAGGCCGTTTCCCTTGCGATTTCATTAAAAATAACTATAATAGTGGCGAATAAATGAGTTTAAAAAATGAAAGCTTAAGTATTTTGCCGCTTTCTATACAATAACAACCTGATGTCCAATAGTTGATCGTAATAGTAAGCTTAAAAGCACTTCATTGTTAATTGAAATGTAGATATTATTCTACAGATTAAGTGAAACTTTTAACGCTGTTAATTTTATTTATTCATTACACTGACTGAGAAACCGAACACACAAAGTATACTGTTTATTTATGAGCTAAAAAACTACTATAGGTTCTTTGCTTTTTTTTCACAAACATCACACAGTCTTTATCTTAATCTAAAACTGTTTTTTCAAAAACTGTTTACTTCCTCAAAATTCATTAATTCAATCATTACTTCCGAAAACAACATTCGAAATCAATTAACACAGTTAAGACATTTCCCTGACTGATATCAATTATCGTTCCAGAGATAATGAATAACAAACATTTCCGTTTCGACAGGTCAATTAATTCTCCTAATTCGGTTCAAAATTGAGCATCGTTTGCTGACCTATTTACCAACGTTACAAAATGTCCCAACCAAAACAACAGAAAGTCCTGACAAGAACAAGATTGAGCGATCCGGATACTTCATGAATTCGTATAGAATGTTCTCGAAAGAAAGTTTTAGCAGAATTTTTATCGTAATAATGAGATGGACTTCATTTTTATCATTTTTTGTTATTTTGACTTGCTGATGATATTTTGGCTAGTTGGTTTGGTTATTTAATTACTATATTTATTATAAACGTTACGTAATCTTTACTACAATTAACAACATTTAAAGAAAAGGTAAGAGTTATCGTAACTGCTAAATAATTTTAAACAACTGCTGGTCAAAATATAAAATATATAATAAAATGCCAAAAAATATAAAGGAATCGAAACCTTTGCCACTTTTTAAAAAAACGTTGAAAAGCCACATTTTGAAGGATTTCTAATTACATAGTCATATTTATTTTTATGTGAAAAAATTCATTAAATATGTTTCGGCATAAACATTTTTAACGCACATAAACTTACATACTCTCATACATAACATATACGTGCACTTCACACAGTTGACAAAATATGTATATCGAAAACATAAAATAACACTTGAAATGTTTTAATCATAATAAGTATAAGAAATAATGATAAGTAACGATGAAACAATAAACATTATTGAATGAGTTAATAAATAAATATACTAAAAACACAAATATATTATAAACTTGAAAGCGCTATCGAGAGCGCTTTTATCAGAATCCATTGTTTGCTTATGGCGTGGGTAGTCCAATAAAGATGATTTGAATGAAACGGATGGCCTTCAAAACTTAAACCATTTACTTCTTCGAAATAACTTTACAGTTGAATAATCTTTTACAAACAATATTCTAATTAACGTTAATCAGTTTGAAATAATTAAAGATTGAGGCGACAGATAGCGATTCGTCGACTGAGTGGTGCGCCGGCGACCGCTCTCTAACAAGTCCGTGTAAAAGATGGTCGTCCCGCTTCCACAGACTCGACGCTCCGCCAGAGTGAGCATAACAACTGTCACTCTTGTCAATGTCATTTTTCATACGCGCCTACACGGCCAGACTGACATACGACCGTCCTCGGGCGTTATTGTACTCCTGAAACCAACAATGTCTAATCACCAAGACATCCGCTCGCCCATCCTGACTACATTCAGGACTTTAAATGGATTTTCAGTTGTAGCATCAAACACAAAGTAAACCACGTTAAGACATTAAACCGAACATGTGTATCCCTTCAACCAGCAATATTCTGGCCCGGATGACAATGTTCCTTCGACCAGGCTATACCGTAAAATGAACACCACATCTGGACCGGACGAATGCATCCCTTCAACCACCCTCAATAGGCGTGGCCCGGACGACACTGTCCCTTCGACCAGGCTAAACCGTAAAATGAACACCACATCTGGACCGGACGAGTGCATCCCTTCAACCACCCTCAATAGGCGTGGCCCGGACGACACTGTCCCTTCGACCAGGCTAAACCGTAAAATGAACACCACATCTGGACCGGACGAGTGCATCCCTTCAACCAACCCCAATGGGTGTGGCCCGGACGACACTGTCCCTTCGACCAGGATAAACTGTAAAATGAACTACACTTCTGGACCGGACGAGTGTATCCTTTCAACCAACCCCAATGGGTGTGGCCCGGATGACACTGTCCCTTCATTCGGGCACTTTCAAAAGCTCACAATAACCAATGTAACAAGAGCCACTATCAAATAAAAGGAACTCGCTTACCAAAATATGGCACCAAGATGCTCCTGGAGGGGCGGTGCTCACACTGATGGACCTCCTTGACTGCCACTACATTGCCACTTTTCTCGTCTGGACATACAGTCGCCACACGCCCAGGCTGACCATTGTTTCCATACTGCTTAACAGATTTGCGGCAGTTCTTACATCCGAATGCTTTGCTTCATTTTTGTACTTCAGCTGATACAACGTGACTGCGCTGCAAAAAACAAAAACATTTTAGTAAAAGTTGCATAAGCGGTTTTTTTTTTTTTTTCTTTCTCTTTCTTTTTCTTTATTTCCTCTTTTCTTTCTCTGATTTAGGTATTAACTGCTTCTGAGCGGCTATGCCTCGGCCTTCCTGCGAGACACGCGTCCTCGAGTGTCTTTTTCGAACCACCCAATACCTTTTTACCTTTAGCCATGTCTAACGGCCACTTCCAATTCTACTATATTGATAACTTCCGTGATTACGTTCACCGTTTGCAATATTCAATTAATTCAGGTTTGCCCATGTCTGATTACCAGCTCCACAGACATCACCATAATAACCTGTCTTTCCATTCACTGTTGCAAATGTAGTCTGTCATTTTGAAATAACTTATCTGAAAACATGATTAGATGATTAGTTTTTAGACACCATGTAGAACCACGTCCAAACTGTGCTTTGAACTCCTTTAAATTGCTCTGTATGCACTTCTTTGCACACTGAATTCTTCAATCCGCGTTAATCCACCTTAATCCGTGTTAATCCACCTTAATTCGCGTTAATCCATCTTAATCCACGGTAATCCATCTTGGTCGTTTAGATAGCACGTCGGCAAGGCCCGAGATTCGATCCCACTTCTGATGAAAGCGCTATCGAGAGCGCTTTTATCAGAATCCATTGTTTGCTTATGGCGTGGGTAGTCCAATAAAGATGATTTGAATGAAACGGATGGCCTTCAAAACTTAAACCATTTACTTCTTCGAAATAACTTTACAGTTGAATAATCTTTTACAAACAATATTCTAATTAACGTTAATCAGTTTGAAATAATTAAAGATTGAGGCGACAGATAGCGATTCGTCGACTGAGTGGTGCGCCGGTGACCGCTCTCTAACAAGTCCGTGTAAAAGATGGTCGTCCCGCTTCCACAGACTCGACGCTCCGCCAGAGTGAGCATAACAACTGTCACTCTTGTCAATGTCATTTTTCATACGCGCCTACAAACTAATAACTGTGTAAAATACTTAACATGTCATAGGGCTTAGTAAACAGATGTTTTCTTTTGTATCAACGTTTCTTGCAACTACCTGCAGTTTTACTGTACTGATCATTGTGTATAACATTAAGAACTGTACAAACTACGCCAATTGGTAAAATTAATTTATTTAACTAAAATGTATTTTCTCTGTAAGTGATTTTTGTAATCTTATGAGAAATAAATGTCTTAAACCTAAAAAAAATGGACAACCTACATAAAATGTGCAAATTACAATGCATTAAATCCGGACCAGAATCTATTAATTTTAGTAAAAAAAGATACCACCTTTACTGTCGTTACCCTGACACTCAGATTATACTATTACACCTAGTATTATATAATTCAAAATAATTGAAAACGAAATTTTCCTAATAATAATATTATGGCTTGTAAACGTAAGAGACACTAAAAATAGCCTTAATTTCTATTTTAGTTTTTATTTTAAAACGTCATCAATACGAAAGTACCAAACCTTGTTTCCTGTACCGAGGTGATCGCGTCTCATGTAATATTCATACGGGATAGGTACATTCCCTCGATATATTTACCGGTGACCGCTTCTGGCAGCAATGACCAAACAATAATTACATGTATAGCCTGCGAAATTGATCGTACATGTTTTGCATAATTTTTGCTGATTGTCGCTTGGAGATTTTACGGAATTTATAACTGATCCTGATTTTGTGGTTGCGTGATTTTATTTTTATTTTTTATACATGAATACAACAGCTTCATGCTTGAGGAGGGTGCTTAAAGTTAGTTCGTAGGTAGCGACCACTGAGTCTCCCCTGACATTGCAGAGGTTCATGAGCGACGGTAACTACTTACGATTAGGTGGACCGTTGGCTCGTCTGCCTACATGGCAATAAAAAAAAACACAACAGCTCTATTGTATGTTATCTTACTAAGTAAGATCCATGAAATCATTCAGCATCAGTTGGCTGATTTGCGTTAAGGTTTTTTTTACTTAATTATAATTACAATAAAAAACGCTATAAATACATATCTTCTCACTTACTGTCGGGGCCAAACATTTATCCAGATCTTTTTTAAATTTCGAACGCTGAGCCTTTGAAAATACCCGTTTAATACCAGCAGATTGTTAGTTCACAAGCTTAAAGTCTGATATTCATGGGACAGCCACACGAGCCGTAACTTAGGGAAGTAATTTTAGTAGATAAGCCCGTGAAAATTTAGCGTTCCAACTAAACTACCCGTTATATGCGCTGTAAGGCTTCCTATATTGTTACATGCAGAATGTGAGAATCGTCTGGTTCATATATCAGAGATACGGCCTTGTTTGGCTTCCACATCTTGTGTGTAGACTAGCTTTATAGTTATGAAGTTGAAAATGAGTCATGCGTGTATTTTGATATGGTTTTGTAGTAATAAAGGCGCGCGAAGGCTGGTTTTGGATTAGAGATTGCCATTAGAGATATCGTCTCTTTACTCTATCTATAATAGTTTCTATTCAACGTTTGGTGTGATCTAGCTGAGGACCGGAAAGATAACACCTCTTGAATAATAAGCTAAGAATTACTCCAGATCGCTACTATAGCGGTAATTGTATACTTAAATACCTATCATCTAGTTCCACCGACCATCCTTGTGCTAAATTTCTTTAAACACTCGCAGTTATCTACATCAATTACACTATAAACTTATTCAGACACTCGCGGTTTTCTATCTATAGGCGAACGAGAAAGAGGGTAGACAGATTTGTTTGCTCTTAAATCGACCCGCAGTATCCAGTCTTCTCGTGATCATGACGTTTGCAACAACGTTGAAATATCGAGACAACTCAATTAATTAAATATCGTGGTAAGAACCCGTTGAAAATGCATGAAAGTATCAATTACACTATTACTTAAAAGTAATCGTGGTAAGAACCCGTTTAGTAATAGTGTGTCATCCTTGAACTACTTGCATCCAGTGCATTTCTGCAATTGTACCTAATCAGGATTTCAGTCTTCATGTTTTCCTTTTCTCATCAGTAACCACCAAAACTAAAGTAGGTAAGTTTTTTCATCGTTATTTATTATATTGCCATTTAAAAATCAACCGATTCGTTTATAAAGTAAAAGCCTAAAATTCATTTCGAATATTGTTTTTTCTCGTTACAACGAAATGGAAATATGACTTTAACCTTGATGGAAACGTAGGACGAGACACAAGGGAAAAATACAACTGAAAGGCTGTTCATTTACCTTTGTTTATTAAATTTTAACATTCCAAAGGAGTTTCATTTCGTTTCGTATTGTTTTTGATTTATTTTCTTGTATAGCTTTTTTATGATGAATTTAGCGAGCCTGTTATTACTTCACTTCGTTGGTGTATTTAATAGATATTCGTTGCATAATGTAAGCAATTTCTTATCCTGGAAAACTTATTTTGAAATTCAACCCATCGGATATTTGCATTTGCATTATTTTGCAATACGTCGGACAAGTCAATTACTTACCGTCAAGAGACTAGACAATTATACGAATGCTTACAAGGGGTACATGGAAACTGGAAACATACCATATAGGTTCCGATCATTTCTATTTTTAACATGTTACACAATAAAAGTATCCGAACACGAGTACATAATTCAAATAATGAAGGATCCCGAACAATAGGTTCAAACAGAACGCGGACTTTATGTTCAAAGAATAATCCGTATGTGGGGAGTCTTCATAAGCATCAAATAGGCGGAAAATCTTCAAAGAATCCCTCTTTTTATTGAGCCTCAGTCCGTCGCCATGGAAACTTAATCCTCACGTGTCGTTAACGTATAGGAAAGTGTTTATTTCTTGAGTGCACAAGTAAACTGGCCTTATATTGGTATGTGAGGATTGTCAATAATGACTGTCAGTTTCAAGCTCATAATACTTCACCACTCAAAAACCTTGATAAGACACTAAGAGATAATATAAATATATTTCTTATTATATTTTTTGATAAATTTGGATGCTTTGTGTTTTATAAAGTGGACAGAATATTTATATCGGTTTTTATTATTCAAGACATCTAAGGTAGATAAGATCAGAATCATAATCTCGCCACACATAAATAATTATATTAGGTTAGAGACAAAAAACCACTCTGGATCTCGTCAAATAAAGTACTGATATTAGATTATTATGAGGCATCAAAGCAATGACGTCAAGCTAATTAACCATCGTCATCAAGATTCGACAGCTCTTCTGTTTGAACACAGTCTGTACTGATATCTGATGGACTCTTTAGCTGAACCTATTAAGATATTTTTTACAGAATGCTTTAAATTAAAACCCAGGTTTAAAAGGGTGTTTTCATTTCCAAGATAAAAAGTATTCTTGTCTTATTTGCGAATATTCGTGGTGGCCGAGTATAGTCGTGGTGGCCGAGTGGTTGAAGCGCTTGCCTTCCGTACGGGAGGGTCAAAACCGGCCGGCTTTTACCTCTAAATCTTAATATGAAAAAGATTTATGTGCAATTTTTCACAACACCACTGGCTAAAAACGGTGAAGGAAAACATCATGAGGAAACCTGCGTATCGGAAAAGTGTTCTAAAAATCCTTTGAAGATATGTGAAGTCCCCAATCCGCATTAGGCAAGCGTGGTGGACTATGCCTAACCCCTCTTCGGAGGAGACCTGAGCTCAGCAGTGGGCAGTAATGGGTTGTTACAGTACAGTACAGTACAGTTGCAAATATTTACCTACTGCAGTAAAAAGTGAGGTAATTGAAAATTTTCCTACTATAAGAGAACTATTAAATACTAAGTACCTACTGATTAACTGTATCTGATAGTTCTATAAATAACTTTTCCCGTATATAATGTCACGTTAGCACCAGTACATCAACAAAGAAATTCGCAACACAATTAGATAATAAGACAATTTAATAAAAACGACCGCTCGAAAATTATGGTAATCGCCACAATGGGCCACGTTGACCATTTAAATTCCCTCATGACACAACCCTTATAATACCTTATGCAAAGAAAACAAACCGTAACGACCCAGTTTGAACAAACTCGAATTTAACTACGGCCACCGAAATTATCCTTACAAAAATTTCTGACGTACCCGCATAAATGGTCAGGCGATGACTGGCAGACTGGTCCTATTACGCTGAAGTGACCGTTCTTCAGAGTCAATATGGGATTTGATACACAGAAGGTTAACAATGAATTTATTTTCTTTAGTGATACGAGTACAATTGCTTTTTAATCTATACTATACTAATATTATAAAGCTGCAGAGTTTGTTTGTTTGTTTGTTTGAACGCGCTAATCTCAGAAACTACCGGTCCGATTTCAAAAATTCTTTCACTGTTGGAATGTCCATTTATCGAGGTAGGTTATAGGCTATATTTTATTTTGAAAAAATTAGGGATCCGTATGAAAATATCGAATTTGTAAGACGAGGTGAAATATCGAAAACCTATTTATGCGTACGCTGCAAAAACTATTGACAATAGCACAAAATGATGTACTACGGGTTTTTAGGTATTAGGCAGATCTAAAAAAAGTCCGGGTCATCTAGTATAGTAATAAAAGTGTAAATAACTATAATTATAGTTAACAAAAATATTAAAAAATAAAATGAAATTAACGCTGCAGATGATAGTTATCCACAAAAACACATTTTCGAAATTTATATTTGATTGATTTGAAATCGATTCTTTCACAAAATGTTGTTCAGTGAGTTCTTAAGCTGACCTCAAAAATGGATAGTCCCTTAAAAAACAAACGTATGGTCATCTCATACAACGCCCCCGTGCGGAAAGTAATAACAACCCCTATATCGGTTTTATAAATGCTGCGTAACTCGAAATGGACACGACGTGACGTTTAGGAAAAATATAATTTCTCGTGTACATAAATTGTGTAGGAGAAAGTCACACCTATTTATTTGGGAGACAACGGGAAATCCAATTTATTTGTCAAGGAAGCCATGGTATTTACCGGCTTATCCTGGCATTTTGTCGAGTTTCATGCAGGCTTCACTGTGGATGACTCTGTCTCTGTTAATTGTGAATCAAGGCATTGTTTTGTTTCTCGTTTCTGGGAACAGTCTTAGCGGATTGTGTGATGAGATTTGTTGTTTGTCATCTTCTTTTGTACAAACAAGAAATAATATACCTTCCTTCTATACCTTCATAGCGAGTGTTCATTTCAGTTGTGAAATTACCTAAGTGTAGAAAAACAAATACTATCGATGTTAGTGTAGCACTACACTACTGCACTAACCTTATCAAACCTTGGAGAGCTAGAGATTACGTTACAAAAGAATAAACTAGCAATAAAAATACATTCAAAATTACCGTCACAGTCGCGTGTAACACCGCTAATGACCAATCAACGTAATCCACAAACATTAACTGCTGTTTTACAATGGAGCCATAAATCCGACCGCAGACGATCATATTACGTGACACGGAAAAAATTCGAATGATAAAAACGGGATTATGTCGAAAGCTCGGCATTACCGAACGACATGCAATCCGAGTCTGTAAACCAGTACGTCTACCATGAGTTAACGTACCTTCGTTTTGCAATGTTTCGCTATGTATTGACAGTTCCTGAAAAAATAAAAATGTAATTTCTATAGATATTGTCGTGTTCGTGGAATTGAAATTATATCATTTGAAATTCAATCAAAAAACAAGAAACACCATTTTAAAGTCATCTTGATACCTAAAAACTTAGAAGTGAAACAGTATCTACACACTTTCACTAGGTTATTGGGAAATGAAGTCTATGGCGTTACAATTAAAACACATTTGTTATCGATTTTGACACCAAATGTGAAATGATGGTCTCTAAGCAACTGACGAAGATCAGACAGTCAGATTTTTATATATTTTGGTAGTGTTTAATTTGTATTATTTTCCGCTTTGGTTGTGAGTTTATTTGTTTTAAACATTTTAAAAACAGCACTTTAAATTTCATACAATTCAGAAACTGACATATAGTATAGCGACCGCTAAAACACGACAAAACAAACTCATGGTAGACGTAAAAGTATTAAATAAAGCCAGTTTTTCAACCCCATAAATAACGTGACATTCATCTTCATGACACTTGAATAACACGGCATGCTCCACGAGACCCCATTAGCCTTTAGCGAAACAAAGAGTGGTGGACAGTAGCCGAGTCCATTAGGGATGTTCAAACCTGGTTTATCGGCATTTCGCTCGGTTGAACTCGGTTTTTTCATCAAAACCTGAGGTTTAGGGCTTTTTGACGGATTTTGTAATAAAACTAAAACGTTTTCGGAGTTATTGCCTGAGAGGTATTTCGTATTTAAAGTTTGGTGTCGTGTTTTAAGTTGGTCGTAAAAAAATAGTGTGAGTTTGATTTTTAAACACTCACTATCACGTTTGTTACTAAGAAATTAATTTAATATGATTAAAAAGTATAAATTTCGATCACTTTCCTCAAATTATCTTTATTAGAATTTATACCAGTAACTTTGTAGTTTAAACTGTGGCATGCGCGTGTACACAATAATAAAATCAAATGCTTCAATAACTTGTTTAGCTATTTGATGTGAAAACAACATGAAACCAAAAAAAGTTTACGATAACAAAAGACTCTTAAGAACAAATTATTTAACCTGTCGGAAATACTTTGTACCGATTTATTCAATGGAAATTTCTTTTCATCTGAATATCAAAACGTTTTTGTGTTTTCGACAGAAACCTTCCTTTATTTCTTTCAATTTATCAAAACAAATCTTTCAAAGAGCTTTTCTCTTACGCCGTCATCTCAATACTTTTGACGAAATTGTCATTCATAAAGTACCCTTGAAAGGGTCTTATTTCTAGCGTTTTTTCTCTGAAAATATCAAACGTTGTTCTTTGGAATTTCATCGGAACATTGTGATGATGGTAATGATTTTTACGTTTTCAGACAATTCGGTTTTCATGGAGCTTATCACGCACACGAGGTTTTGCAGTCTCCTGGTTTAATGGCGTGGAAACTGTGATAAATTACACCCTAATGCTCTTTTTTCTTTCACGCGGAGCCTATCGTTAAGAGGTCGTGTTTTATTGTTGCGGGATGCCTGTTTATAGAGACAGTTCGGAAATAAATTTTCTGGATAAAATTTAGAATTTTTAAATATATTTATGAAGCTGTATATCTAATAAAGTTGTGATACTTTTAGTCCTCAGTAATATAAGTTTTGAATCACTATACTGATATTCATTGGTCAATAAAAATAGGTACATTCCTTAAAAATGATAATTTAATATGAGGGTTTGCAAATGATATAAAAGCATTACTGTCAAATTCAAAAGTCAATCCTCATTGTGCTAAACTCTTAAATATACAGCATAATTTTAGTATTAACCTGGAAACATAAAAAGTACATTAAGAATGAATAAGTGGTGAACACTTCCCACTCAGCTGCTAAATTTATGAAAAACACGCGAAGTTCCGTACCACACAATGTTTCGGAAGTTATCTATAGTTCCATTAGGTGAGGTTGAGACACGCATGCATGCTTACATGGTCATATTTAAAAGCAGTTCACTATATCTTAGTGATACTACGACAAAGCTAAGAAGTCATAGGTAAAATAATTTACGACTTCGTCATACCTCCATGCTATGAGTAGCGCAAATCACTTCATCTTATTATAATTATGATGAAGACTTATAATGATTTATAATTATGAGGAGTGGAGAGAGAAGACATATTGCGCCGACCCCATCTAAATGGGATAAGATGAAACGAACGAAGAATAAAGAAGAAGACAAGCTTCGATACTCTTTGGTAATAAAACACACTACTGCCACCGCTTACAATCATTCTAGAGCTAGTCTTGGTATATGCCTAAAACTATCAATAGGTACTAACTTACTTATGGTGTCTTTTTTTCTTTAATAAACTTTAAACATGCATAATTCTTACGTGTGGTGAGGTTTTAAGGTATCAAACAGATCAAGACACCTTGTAACTCACACTACATACATTACCATTCAACCCTTTGCACGAAGGTATGTAACACTTACACAAGATTTTACAAACTCATTCGTGCTCTCAAAACATCAATATTCAAATACGTCGGCTCCAAAACTCATACGTACCAGGTTTTTATGACGGGATATTTTTCATCGGCTGAATATTAAAGCGGAATCCTACGATCCGCAGCTCCAATTGAGTCATATTTTTACAGGCTACCTTTTGAATATTCCATTGAGGTTGAAAGGTTCGTGGCCGAACTGTTTGAGCAACCGCAATGTAAACCAGTGCGTAAGCTTCGGCGTTAGCGATCATAAGTAAACATTGATGTGAGGTGAATTCAAGTTAGAAAAAAATACTGACTTTTTAAAAAATGGAAGGATGCATAAATTACATTTAAAAAAATGATAAGGACAACGAAAATAGATTGGCAAAAAAACATTATAGGTATTATTTGTGTGTGTTTTATTATTGTTTTCACTGATGTACTTACCATGCAGAGAACTCTGAACAAAAATCTGATCTATGTATTTTCATAATTATTTTAACTTTCTATTACAACAAAAAAATGCTCAGTGTAATAAAATTCTGACCCAAAAAAACACAAGAGAAAAAACTGAATTTTTAAAGTAACTAAGGAAATTATTGTCCTAATAACGGTCATTCACACTACGAAATATACATTATTCATAAGACACCGCTAATGATTACCAAGTAATTGGGACAGTCCCGAGATTATTCTCTTTGCAGATTAAATTGTTGACAGCAACTGGGTAATTTATTTCAATTAATTCAGCGACGTGAAGACTCGACAGATTCACTGAATCATTTTTCTCGTTGGCAAAGCGAAGACGTTGATAAATGAGGAATTTATTCGGTCACTTCACTACATGTCACTGGAGAAAGTGCTAGAAAAAATGCCGTTATAAATCCACGACAGTGTGAGACAAGTGACTATCTAAGAAAATCACAATAGTTTTCACGCGAGAATAGTCTCCTTTTAAAATAATTGATGTGCAGAAAACTGTAAGTACCTAAATAAAAAATATAGCTTTAAGATAAAGTATTATAGATACATGTACATGTTTTTATCACAATTAAATAGAATTAATCATTTTCTGTCTATGTATCCATTTTTCTGGTAGATTTTTTCTCGTAAAATTATTGGAGTTATTCAACCCCGTGAAGACTCATGAGAGATAGGAAAGCTGTTACGACTAATATTTTAGTTTGAAAAATCACTGTCGATTTATAGAGGCAGAATGTTCTAGATAAAATTGACCGTTTGCAGCTATTCCACGTAGTCGGCAAGGCGGAGCTGGTCATATTTTATGGAGAAACTGCCGATTCTGCAGCCCGAGAAAAGTAGACCTTTCTAACATTTAAGAGAAAAAACATTAGAAACTTTATTTAGTGTGTAACCCAGTGAGTTTTAGGGCTTTTTTTTTTCACTTGGAGGAATACACCGGATCCCCGCCCGCCCCACGGGCGGGGTATGTGGGAGTTGAACCGCACTAAAACCTCCAACCGCTCACACTCAGCGTCCGAACCCCGACTGAGGCCAGAACCCAGCACGGGGTTTGGAGGGACGGCGCGACGCGTTACGCGCTCGGCATCCTTTCCCGTCGCTCGAGTTTTAGGGCTAGGGGTATTTTTATTTCTTTGTATGAATAATTGGTTTGGTCGATCAAATTGAATACTAAACGCAATTTGATTAATTTCTTTCCCGTTCAGGCTAATATACCCGAATGTGCAGAATAATTTACAAAACCAAAAAAATACTCTACACTGTAAATTTGATTTCAAAACCCTTTATTTACAGTCTCTACTATTCATAATAATTTTAAATCGTTAAAAAACTTTCAACTACTAACAGTATTCATTTATCGTTAGATTCCGTCAGTCATTGAATGAAAATAATTTAACCAAACAAAGATTGAAAACGAAACATTCACGAAAAAACGCTGACAACATTCCAATTTCGAAAGTTAATAATCGTAAAATATTCAAGCTATAAAGAAATCTATTTTGTTGTTATTAAGGTAAATAATGGCATTTAGGCAAAACAGGTATATTGGTAGTAGTAATGAGCTCCTCGGACGTCGGTAATGAAAACGGATGACGTTCCGCAAGGGAAGGCTTCATCAACTCTGTTCTTTGTTATAAGGCTTTTTTAAACATTTCATGTAAAAAATGGAGTAATTACGATTTCTCGAAGACTCATTGCGCATTTCGTAGAATTAATTACATTTTGAAAATGTTTTCTTAACCTACTTTGGGACCTATAGGGATTCGTTTCCTGAAATTTAGTTTCATTGAACCGTCCGTCTTGTCTATTCTTCGAAAAAATATCAAATACGAAAATTGGCATCATCTGATAATTAAATTACTTCATATTATTTAACATAGATTCCCGATATTTCTCCTAAAAACTTTTTGATGTTTTTTTGAGGAAAATATACTTTTTTTTTTTTTTTTTCAGTTGTTAGAAATCACCGGATCCCCGGGGTATGTGGGAGTTGAACCGCACTAAAACCTCCAACCGCTCACACTCAGCGTCCGAACCCCGGCTGAAGCCAGAACCCAGCACGGGGTTATGAGGGACGACGCGACGCGTTACGCCATCGGCACTCTTTCCCGTCGCGCCGCCCCCGAGGAAAATATACTTACATTTCATTTCATCATTTTACTGGATTTACTTTTCAGAAATTTTACTATTTTGTTATGATTTACGCTCATTTAAATTAACTGTTCAAGCAGCAACAATAAATCAAGTAATACTCGTAAATATCTCAAAAACAGCTCTACACACCAATTATCATGTTCTCAAAGGCTTAACCAAAACATTCCCTACTTCCATCAAAACACGTTTTCTCGCATTGTGTAAACATCACAGCAGCGAGTGATTGAGTGATGTCTATACGCCAACTTCCCACCCGTTTGTTGACGACGAATGCTGGAGTTTTGCCAAGGACAACAAAAATGACGGGAGCAATCAATAAGCCTTAACATATTCATTTGGTTAACTTCCGCTGGATGTTTATAGAATCATAATGACTATGTTGTGAGAATCACGAACTATTTTTAGACTGGACGTGATGGATTATCTAATCTGTACCGTAATAAGTAGAAGGTCGTTGTTTATCTTCGGATATTAGTTATTATAGTTACTCGTAAAAGGCTGATGAGATCATTATTGTGTTTTGTTGGTTAGTCTTAATTATCTTTTATTTTCTCCAATAGTTCATCATTCGAAGGCATTCAACTTTTTGAAGCAACGAATTCTGTTAATTCTTTTACACTTTATGCAGACTTTAGTAAAAAACCTGAATAAATTACTTCTATATAACCTAACATGAAGTCTATGTATTAAACTAGTTTTAATATTGTTAAATCTCTATTATTACTGAAAAGACAAAAGCACTTCTAAGCAACAGTGAAATTGATCTGAGAACCAATCGATGGTAATAGTACGAAGAACTCCAAAGCAATAATTTTCAAATCAATAAACAATTTACCACTACATACTCTATTGTTACTCTAAGTATTTACTTTAAACATTCTCGGAATTCCAATGTAAATAATAGCCAGGATATTGCTACCCAATTCCTGGTATAACTTAGTATAAATACCTTAGAATTCCAGAACGCTCTCGAACATTCTAAGATCAAAGAGCATACTTCGACAACAGCCTCGATTAGATCTTTGTTGAAGTTTAACTTGAACGATCTTTTGAATTAATTACCCTAGTCAGTTTTAAAATCCATTGATCTTTTTGATCAAAGACGCCTGACCTTTGGACTCGACAATGTTATTGACAAGGTGTTTTAAAGTGCTGATAATAATGTCCTTACAATTTAATAAGTAACGTAGTATTTCGCTAATATTTCTATTTAAATTAAAATGGAATGAGAATACTCAACAAATTTATGAGAACTAAATGATCCTTAAGTAATAACGTTTCAAACATAACCTTTTTAAAAACCATTGCGATCAGTAAATGTTAAAAGTGTCTTAATAAAATAACATATTGAATAGCCATAACACAATAATACTTTGAACATTATTATGCTTATATAATACTAGATTTGGCACAGCTTATTACGACAATATTATTAAGATTCGAATATTCATGAGGATCATACTAACAGTTATTAACAATATAGCATCGTCAACAAGCAAGACAGTCGTATCTTCGTGGCGGAATTGCCATTATGCATATTCCCCTTCGGACAATAGCAATGGTCGTAGCTAGATAGATAGATAGACGCGTTGCTTATCCCTGCCTTTATGATGAAGTGATCGCAATAGTGCGGGCACTCATGAAATATGCATGGCCCGAGAATGCGGCAATTTGCCCAATATATTCTGGACTGTAAACAGCGTGTAGGTTGGTCATTGCGAATTCGAGATTATGCCTTGTCTTAAATATTTGAATATTTTCGGCTTGGGTTATGCTTTGGTACTATCTCTGATGCCGTCCTTTGACATCGTGCAGTTTATTGTTAAAACGACTGTTGAAGAAGAAGGAACCTATTCTTATTCTTTATTGTACACAAAAGCAACATAACAGATAACACAAACAACATGAAAAGAGCAGGTACAATGGCGAGCTTAACTCATATTTGAGTTTTCTTCTAGCAAACCAGGCATTAGTGGAATAGGTAGACATGGATAGGATGAAGCGTACAAGAAGTAGAAGATTATAAATGATAAAAAAAAGAAACAATCAAATCTTACAGTAACTAAAACCTATTCTTGTTTGTTTATTCGTGTTTCTGAGATTTTTATCTAATACTTAGATACTACACACTCAGATCCATTTAAAATCATTATATCGATAAAACGTGAAACAAAACTGCTGCTAAACTTTTTATCGACTAGCATAAACAGCTTAAAGTTACCCGTTCATTCATCGAACACTGAAAAACATAGAAAAACACCAGTTCGCGCGCTCACACTGAAATTTCCTCCAACTTAACTAATAAAGATTTATCGTAGCGATAAAAATTTTCATAGCCGTGAGTTGGCCGTAAATAATTCGTGGCATACCTGCGAATGCTGATTTGACATGGGTCAGGGTCTTGTGCCCGAGCCGTATAATATTTCATTTCTTGGAAGGCAACATCACGAGTCTGAACCGCGGTGCAAATTGAAAATTTCCGCCGGACCCTACGTTCTGTTATTAGTTTATTCTTCCGATCGTTTGCATATACTCAAGGTGTCTGTATAATGAAAGACATAAATTTTACCTTTGCGTAATTGGGTGTATTTGTGTGTTTACTGACTTTAGCAACGGTATGTGATAACAGTTTAAAATTTGGTGTTTTATTTATAACTTAAACTAATTACTTGAGATAACAGGATAGATCTGTAACTTTGGACAATCTGACGTGGGGTGAATGACCTGTCGATATACAACTTAGAACTGTTTTTATTTTTGGAATCGGTTAATTTTTTTTTTCTGACATTGTATGGGGTGTGTACAACTATCGTTCGGACTTCCATAGACATTAAAAAAAAGTTTAACCGATTCAAAAAATAAAACTGGTACTAAGTTTTATTTCGACAGGTCATTCACCCCACGTCAGATTGTCCAAAGTTACAGATCCACCCTGTATTTTTAATAGATGACAGTTAGTAATAGTTACTATGGATGTGTCATTACCAAAATTTACAAAATAAGAAACTATGTGAAAAAAGAATAGTCGATAAATAAATAATTCTTATTGGATTATTCGCATAATATTTTCACGAATTAAGCTAGAAATATTTCCACTATATTTAAAAGCAATAAAAACGTCTAGTCTTCGAAGAGACGTCGACCTCTTTTCAGTTTCATATACCTACACAAAAGGGGTTTATTTTAATTTAACTGAACTCATAAAGAAAACGGAGATGAACCCGTCCCAGATAAACATATTTATAGGTACTTAATAAATACTCTCGAACTTTTTTCGAGATACTTATCAACAAGCTCTACGCTCGTAGACAAATCCAAGACTTAACCTTCTATAAATAAGGTCGTATTTCAATTGCTTGTAAAACAATTTGAAAACAAAAAGCAAACATCGGGTTGTCCCACACTCATTAATCGTAAGTTGGGCGGCCTACCAGTCCTACCGCTGAATGTCTTTAGCAATTAACTACCGGAACCGAGTATACTATAAATTCGAAGTTTTCATATATAAATCAGGGTCCCAGAAGGTCCGCAGATAAACCCGATAGTGGAGTGAGCGGGCGACATTACCCGGCCAGCTGGGCCGCGGACTCTGTCACATTACAACCGGTTTTATGTGGGACCCGGGCGAATCTTGGTTTAATACCGTACGTTTCCTTGGCGAAACTTAAACAAATTGAAACTTGGAGTCGGAACCGCTTATTCTAGCGTTTTATGCGCTATATAAGTGCTACTTTAATTATGTGACTTTAGATAACTTTGTGTTTATAAGACCAAAGTAAAAAACGGAACAGACCACATTTTCGTCGCGCTTAGAAATTTTGCTCTAATCAATTTCAAAGTGCACTTAAGGCTCTAAATACAATTTGTTATTATTATAATAATGATACTTCTTTAGTGCTCTATTTTGAACCTTACATGATGGACGTTGAATATTAATTTAAACAGATCAAATTAGTCGCTTTTCAAAAAAAACAAATATACATCACTAACTAAAGTAGAGTTAAAACATCTGGTACAAGGTAGTCAAAGTTTGTTTGAACAAAACTAGCACCATTGCGGAATGAAGTTAATTCAAAGGTTAGAGCTATCCAACTACTATTTCAAGAGATCTTTTGTGGCACATACTACCGCAGCTCAAAGTCTCTTGAAATTCTATAGGAAACTACGGTGTTTCCACGCAAAATGAATGAAGACCAAGCTTGTTTCACTCTACGAATGAAACCCACAAACACACAAAGAAACACATCATTCATTGCACGTGCTTTTAACCAAGTACTCTAGAATATTCCAGGAAAATCTTTGATCTCAATCATATTACGTTTAACTTCTCCTAATGTATATATACTTTATTATTCATGAACACGTTATCGAAATAAAACACACGAACCGAGCCCTGAAAAGTAAAAGCGAAAACCTGGTTCGGAACGGAAATCTTATAAATTATAAATCTGTTTCATATGGAATTGAAATCTACATAATGGTTTTTCCTCTGGAAAAAATGTGACTGCTGAAAAGAACGACAATAATACAAAACGTTCTCTAAACAAAGCGTGGCTTCCAGTAAAATTATGACTAGAGTACCTACACAATTCGAATGAAATGAAAATATCGGGCCTTAAATGTAGTAGATATCTATAGATATTATGGAAAACAAAGTGTGATATAGCTATATTTATTATTCATCGATAAAAGACTCGTGCCCAATTCATTTTCCTTTCAGGTAAATAACATGACAAAAACAATTAAAATATAATATGAAAAATTTGTTTTTTTTTTTAATTTACTCCCGAAACCTATAATAATTATAATTCTTTACCTAGAATAAAAATAACGGCTTTTAATTAACTATCATGAAATGACCAAATGAAAACACCCTAAGATTCTGCATTTAATTGTCATAACACTACGAAGCCAGGTAAAAACGAAGCCTCACAAATTTCCGATCGAAATTTTAACTACAAATTTTCCAAACTGTATTGTTTCCAATTACTGCAATAATTCACGATACGAGTGATTCCAAAATGGTTTCACACGTCGCGCTTCCAGTTCCAGCAATTTCGTTTTTGTTATTAAATTCTCATGCTTTTTGCAAGTGCCGGTGCGAAACAATATTTCATTTTCACCCAGCGCGACATGTAATTTTATTACCGGGATCAACTTTACGACATCGATACTTTTATGGATATTTAGCCTTGGATGTAAAAGGGTTCTGTAACGGTGGTCGTAACCCGGCCTCCTTTGTTCCCGTATGGAATATTGAGGAGTTCCACGTTTTTAAATAGATTTCTTGTGTTTTACGGCTGGATTGTACGACTAAGATTTATGGGGGTACGCGAAAAAGCTAACCGGAATTTTCTGTTTTACTTGTTAGCGTGAAATATAACTCTCTAGCGCATTTGAAGAATAATATACTAGTATTTTTAGACAGAGTCGGTAGTCGTTTGAAAATCTCCTGAGATTTCACTATGCAATGAATTCACTATGCCTTGACATTGGAAAATAATGTGTGCGAATTCTTTCAACGAAACCTATTTTCTTCTCTGAGTCTCATATTCTTGAAGACTAATTAACAATATCAACCAAAATTCATTATCTAGAAGTTTAATTACTTCGTGACCTTTAAAAGTACCTTAATTTATCGGGTGATGCTATAAAATCTGTGCTCTAGAAATTATTGAGATACGTATTTTGTAATTTTCTGAGGACACTCAGTTTTGATGTAATAGATATGTATAACTACCTTTTTGACTGTCCATAGTTGTGACTATACTATCTAAAAAAAAAACAGTCAATAGTGCTTGAAAATCACGCAAAGAAAGTTGTTTATTTAATACTTCAGATTCTGCTAAATTTTCGTAAAATCCTGAAAACTAAAAAATGCTATTCGAATTATCACAAAATATCATTCGACTGTCAGTATTTTTTCATATTGACTATTTAATTATAGGCACCATACATCCAATAAAGTACTCTACAGTCTACTACTTTTGTTTACTAAAATAACTAAAAATCTATTCCAATTTAATAAATTCGACTGCAGTATAAAATCAACAGCATTATCTTAATAAAACCAGTACTCATTGTAAGACAGGTCACGTTCTCGTACAGCAGGACGAGACGAAAGCCGAATTACCCGGGGCGAGCCGCGAGCCACACGTGACATCCTACATGGACGCACGTGTTAGTTTGATTCTCTTGCTTTTACGTGTATTAAGTTTTCTTTACATTCAATGTTATTACAGTATCTCTTAACATAGGTGCAATTCCAAAATTTTAATATCAAAATTAAATTATTGTACTGTTATGTAAACCATTATTGCCCACTTCTGCTTATCTAATACTAAATGTATCTGGCATAGTCTATCACGCTTTCTAATGCAGGTTCAAAACTTGACATGTTTTCAACAATAGCTCTAGTTGAGGCTATTTTGAAGTGCTGTTAAGTTGGTATAATGTGCTTAAATTTATAAATTGGTATAGAGAACGAGAGATATATTAGGATTTATGGTATTCTTTAAAAAAATTCAGAACGCAATAACCAAAATATAGATCGGTAAAACATACAATGGTAATACAATATTTGTATACTGGGCACGCGTAGTAGGAACGTCGCGCGAAAAGAAACTTCCATTATCCCGGAAGGACCGCGAACTACACGTGACGTTTTCTACACTAATATATTGTGTTTAGCTATGCTGTGTTTGTTTTTTATTAGTTTTTGTATTTGTTAAGATACGTGTCACTTCTTGTACAATGCTTTTAAAATGTTATCCAATTGAACCGAGGTGACAAACACAGGGAGTCGTCTATGGTACTCACGATACAGGCTTGCCTAGTGTGAGTACCACTGTTAAACTTCTGTTATGTCAATACCAACATGATCTTATGTATTAGCGTGTAAGTTTTTAATTTATTTTAAGATTTTTTGTTGAATATGTGCACGTTGGAAATAATAAATATATTTGAATATATTTATTTGAAAAAGTGTAGTGCCAGGAACGCACCACTAGATGAAATTTTCAACTTCTTTTTCGTTCTGAGAAAGCTAATGTTAGCTGATTAGACGACCCTTAGTTTGTGATTCAGGTTGTGAAGTAAGAAGTACTAAGTGTCATCATTTTGAATGGCTACGGCTGATTTCTGGTCCTCTATTGGGCTATCAGAAAAGTATGTCATTTAGCAGAAAAAATACTTTTAACTATCAAGCTTATAGATAACTGTTGAAGATTAGATTGTGTCTTGTAGCAATGTTGCATTGTGAGAATGAAAGTAAACAATGTTTTACCTATTCTCAGAACAAAAACAACCAATCACATATTCTAACATTGTATATTTATTGCTCGCAGTATTTTTCGGAAACTTTACTGCCACTACGTGTTAAAATGTTCAGAATTATTTTTTACGTCAAAAATATTTTTCCGCGACAAAAATTTCAATGGGTATGTACCAAACTCACGTTGCTAAGGAAATCCGATGAATGTTTCCATCGGAGTTTTGTATAGAGATTTCCTTGAATATTTTTGGTTCAATATTTTACAGGATGAAAATACAAAGGATAAAACTTATATATTGTGCAGAAAAATTAGAACTTTAAAAAGTCTAATAGTGCAGCAACACAATCTATGATTATATCTTATCGGTACTGGTACTATAATTTACATATTTATACGTTAGACTGTTACACTGCTAGACATAATTCTACTCTCTACTGATGATACCAAGTAGTATAGTACAAGTAGGACAGGCTATGTATCCTTTTGATACCAAGAACATAATATAGCATAACAATAAACTAAGAACCCGCTTTAGCGCTTCTCAAATGATGATACCTGTTTCCTTTAACGCATTTAATTTCAGAAATAGTACAGTGAAATGTATCGTCACTAGAAATGCTGAGCAGGAAGAACTTGGAACTTTTCTCGCACACGTATGCGATCTGCTTACGAAATCTTTGCACTGTTATCTTCGCTCAAATAATTCGCAACGAACCAACGAGAACGAGATGGAAATGGAATATTTATGTTACAATTCTTTACAAAAGGAATCGAGACTATTCGCCAGATTGGATATGCTGAACATACCGCGAATAACAGTTCGGCAAAATGAATAAAAAGCATGAAAAGATTGTGTCGAGGAACAAATCACTAAGGAATTTCTTTATCATGAAAGATCTAATAAAAGGAAATTCTTTATTCCGAAAATAAAGATAAGTAGATGAAAATATAGATTGTATCGAGATAGCTATTGAAGAGGCAAATTGGGTTTTTCACAAAAGTTATCGTTGTTATTTCTATGATATTATATTACACTCAATATTCAAGACCACCTAACTATAAACTATAGGTATTGTAAAGATATTAGCCACATTCGCAAATTTCCCAACGGCTTAAGGCACTTGTAGGCCTTATAATATACCTATGGGCATAGGAAAATTACTTCCTAAACTACCTTGAACTTTTTCAAAATTCCTTTGAATTAAACCTTAGCATTTACATCAAAAATAATAGTACAATAATGAAGTAAAAGAAATTAATTATGGAAATAAACTGTGGATTTACTTAAATCCCCTGTTGCTTATACACCCACAACAAAGCTCAACCGAAGTATTAGGATTAGGGCGGTATGAATCATTCAGCGCTTGTAGTTTTTTACTGTTACATTTACTGTGTGATTTACATGAATATTCTCATAAACAGATTTATCGTTTAAATAATGACTGTAAAACTGACTTCGAGTGTAAAAATAGACAGACTTCAGGGATATATCTAAGTCTTGCATTGTAACTTAGTTTGAGATAGAAATCTCTTCCTGTACCACTATGAAACCTACCAATATTTTCCTGAAACAAGAAAGCATTTTTCAAGCAATTTCAAATACCTTTATACCGTCTTTTTCCAGACTCCAGACGTTATTAGTTCCAGACAAAATGAAAAAGCGAGCGAAATATTTTGGCAAATTTCCTGGAGTGCAGGCCGTGTGCGAGGCTCGTTCTCTAGAATTCCCGAAGGAACAGAATGCGAATCACGTCCGAGGCCTGGTGAATTCCTGAGCTCCGACGATCCCTGGTATTATCCCGGTGGACCAAGTGCACTATACGTAATCCTGGGCACTCAAGCCGCTCTTCGCGCATCGCTTAAATTGACCGATAGAATGAACTGGGAGATGTTACGCTCTTATCTACTCAATTTTAAACGGTTCGTGTGAATTAAACTTGGTTAAAATTTCGATGGAATATGGATATATATAATGAAGATCTAAAAATAGCACTAAATCAATACGACCAAATAGAAGAAGTCGACTTTTGATGTGAGTTATTTAATGATTTTGAAAAACGATTTTAGTGTCATAATTCCACTGAATTATAAAGATTGTGCTCTTTACTGTAGTGAAGTAATAAATTACTTTACCAAAATATCTATGAAAATCCATTGTATGTATTCTACATTTTTAGTTTTCAAGATTACCTATTGGAGACACTGTTTGTTTATTAATTTATTATCTTATTTTTCCTAACTAGCTTTTCTTTAAAACTGTTTTTAATTGAAAAAGTATAATTAAACAAACAACAAAGAAAAAATAACTAGATCCAACGCAACGCTAAGTTTATTAACATCAAAGCAGATGCAACCATTCTTCTGAGAAAAATTGTTTGAAGAAACTGCATTCGTTCAGACGTTAAACAGATAAGCTAAGATAAAAAAATAAACAACACAAAAAATCCTACCTACCTATACCTAAGTAGTTGGTTTTAATATTTATTAAAGGAATAGAGACATTGTAGAAGTAAGGTTTTTAATGTCCAATAAAAAAAAAAAAAATTTCGCATAGCCACAAAAATACCTACCACCATATAATTTGTATAAATCATATTTTTACATAGCTCATTCAATATTAAATGCAAATAGCTAATATAATAGAAAACTGCCTACCAAAAATTTAAAGTTTAAATTTTAAGCACAAAAAACGAAGGCGGCGCGACGGGAAAGAGAGCCGATGGCGTAACGCGTCACGTCGTTCCTCATAACCTCGTGCTGGGTTCTGGCCTCAGCCGGGGTTCGGACGCTGAGTGTGGGCGGTCGGAGGTTTTAGTGCGGTTCAACTCCCAGATAACCCACCCACGGAGGATCCGGTGATTTCCTCCAACTAAAAAAAAAAAAAAAACCCAAAAAACATCGTAATATATTCTAAACAATCCAAACAAATCCAATCTGCAACATTTTATTACACTCACTCTCAACCCTTTTAAAAATAGTCCTACAAAACCATCAGACACATACGTCACAGAGGTTGAAGTCGTAAACCGAAATTCCCTTCGAGCCCGAACAAAATATGCACGACGAAAGATTTTAGGATATATTACATACGCTCCGTCTATAAAACGCATCTTATAAACGTAGAGATTCGAAATTCATATTTTATCACAAAGACTGTAACACGATTCCAGGAAGAACTCTCATCCAGACATAAAAAGAACGTAAAATATTTTGTCCTGTTATAGCAGCATTTTAAATATCATTTTACTTTAATATGGTTCTGGAAAGTATTATCTTCGTCGGTGTATGCCGAGCGACTTAATTTGTTATTTTTAAGTGAGGTGTGAAATATATAATGAGTAGTAAGTAGGTAGTGGTATCGTAGTTTCTCTGGGGTTGCAGAGTTTCATGAACGGGTCAACGCCAAATTTGACTTTGAATAGCATAAAATTTCGATATTTTATGTCATAATTAATTAGTCGAAAAAAATACATGGCATGAAAAAGTTTGACCTCATTTGAAACAAAATGCATCAGTGTAGTGGTAAATACGTTCGAGTTCTATTATAAAAAGCATAGATATTTTCTTTTCGTTTTAGTACATAACTAACCAGAAAATCTACTATAAATATAATAAACGTTAGGACAAGGACTTATTTTTTTGAAGAAGACTTCTTCAAATATTTGTAGTTCTCAAATGCACCATTGCCAGTTGGCAATAGTACTAAACTATATCTACTCTTTTATAAAGAAATAGAATCTAAACCAATACAATACACAAGTTTTGAATGACTCATAAAATGATTTTCAATTCAGAATAAATACCAATATACATCACTTTTAGCATTTAATATAAATTATACAACTATTGTGACTATAAAATATATTAAGGTAATAAAATATACATTATACTAACAGCTTTCTATGATATTAAATGAAATTATTAGTCTATAGGCACCAACTGTAGTCTATTATTCTAGACTTTATTAACGTTATTAGTCTCCAATGTGTACGTAAATATGAAATTTTAAGTAATAGTTATTGAATGCTCTGTGATCACTGTACTGCACGTACTGGAATATTTCGGGATATTGTAGCATTTTGTAACGTATCTGTCGACATTTCCATATAACTATTGTTATTTTCGATGCCGTAAATTGGACTACTATAAAAACAATTTTATTAATAAATAATTTACGTTAATATTGATGTAATCACTCTATGTATATATCTGATATTATCAAATTGACAAGCGAGCCTAATGTCTACTTCATGATTTGCTGTTCGACCTTCGATAAACTTCATTTAAAAATAACAATTCGTAGCACTAAAGAAACACGGAACTGGGAAGTCCAAAGCAAAGAAGAAAATCCACTCGCGCGACCTTGTATCACTCATATACCTATGATAAAATTAATTTTAAATAGTGAAGTATAATTGTTACACTGTATTCTTTGTACAAAATTACTACTATTTTGTTGTTGCTATGTGGTGTTACAATAAAGAATTTTCTATCTATCTATCTAAAACCCAAGTCTAGTTTACAATTCACGACTGTAACCAGTTACTTAAATTATTCGTATAAAATTTTAAGTGAGATTGAATCAAAGCTTCATGAAACGGCGTTTTCTACTTCTAATTTTTCACCATATCAAAATTATCAAATAAATAAATAATCGTCTGAAACAAAACCAAAAAAATGTTTTTAATTAAATTCTAAGTAAATAGTAAGTCCAAATTACAAGCGGGAAACATTACAACACACAATAATATTCAATTAAATGTTAATTTAGCTAACACAAGGACAAAAAAGTAAAAGAAGTGGTTCTTAAAGAGCAAAGGATTTTTTAGTCCAATATTTATTACCACTTTAGTAACAAAGTGAAAACAATAATGGTGTACTGGTATATAGATATAGAGCAATACGTGTAGTAGTTATGGCTTCAAAAAACAATAGTTGCTACTACAATCATTTGTTTTATGGTGAAAGGCATTTCTATTCAGAGGAATATTGTTGGAATGTGTATGCATTTGTGCAGCACATTCGCACTATAGTAAGTACAGAAATGTGTTTTTTAGAATAAATTGGTACCTGTGATATAAAAAAGCAGTGTTAATCATTTGCAACTTGTTCTTTCATAAATTTCTTTCGCGGTTATCTACATCACTTACACTATTACTCAACGGGTTCTTACCACGATTATTCTTAATTGAGCGGTCCCGATATTTCGGCACTGTTTCAAGCGCTATGATCACGGGAAGACTGAGGAACTGCGGGTAGGTCATTTAAGAGCAGACAAATCTGTCTACCCTCTTTCTCGTTCGTTTGCCGGTACCACTGGAACTCGAACTCACATTTCGACATACCACACTGACAGTATCAGCTGCCGTCTCAAATGTTCTTTCTTATTCTAACCATCTTTGATCAAGGTAAATAAAAATCATAAAATTTTAATAAAGGGTTGTAAAAGCCTTCAAGGGTTCGTAGATTACATAATACCTATAGTAAAGCTGCTGTGGGCAAATTAAATCAGTGAGGTCATTTAGTTTTACTGACGTCGATAATTACGATGGCGCCCCGAACAGTTGCCGATGTGGAATTTCGTGAAACACTTGTTTACACTACTTGTACAGTTGACGACATAAATCGTGTTTTAAACTGTTTTATTTTAATAAATATGAACTCGATGCAGAGGAGTTTTTTATAGCTGGCCCACACAACTTCGTCTGCGTCACATAAGGAAATTTTCTCACCGTTTAAACCTACCCTGGACTTCTACGAATTTTTCAAGATTAAAATAAGTCAAATCGGTTCAGTCGTTCTCGAGTTTTAGCGAGACTAACGAACACCAATTCATTTTTATATATAAGAAGATTTTATGTTATAGAAAGGAAAATTGAGTTTAAACAACTACATCCCTAAATCTCTAAATATTAATTTGTCACATACTACTACATACAAATACAATTTGTTCCTTCGTTTGAAAACATGGACTTAAAATGAGTCTGAATTGGGTAAAATTTGATTCTGCTGTGATAACTGATACCCTAAAAACAAAAAGCAATACAACGAACTTCAAAATTCAACTAAACTCTGTATCAGCATACGATTTCTTTGAATGTTGCGTTTTAGGATATCTCGTCCAAATGGCTTGTATCATCATCATTAATTTACATTTATTTAAAACTCATATTTTCCAACATTTCTCTAAAAAAATACTCGTCATAATTACGCAATAGCAATTACAGATCTCTTGCCAAAGATGTTATTCTTTCATCTTGAGAACGATCGTGCCAAGCTTCCAAATAAGACAGGCTTGGTGTTAAGCAGATGCAAACAAAATACGTATATCATTTAAATTGCAAATGAACTGAATCCTTGACGTTGTTTATTATTTTAATTTTTATACTAGCATATTAAAAACTCAGTAAGTAATGCTGATTCAATTTTCATATGTCTTGAAAATTCAAGTCTTGAAATTTGGTCAAGATCGCGGGAGGTCACTGGATGCAGATGGCGCAGGACCGGTCGATGTGTCGAGGTTTGGGGGAGGCCTATGTCCAGCAGTCGATGTCTATAGGCTGATGATGATGATGATGATGTCTTGAAAATTCTGCTTATTCATCAGCTGCAGACCTTATAAGTCTGCTACTGGATATTATTGTCCCTGCATTTGTATGGATCCAGTGACTTTCAACTATCTTGACTAGTACCTACATTGGTCTTCTTCATTGGAGGTATACTATCGACGTACATACTGCATGGGTAGTTCTGTTTAACATAATATTGTTGCCTACAATTTTAGAACTGACATTGACAAAAAAAGCAATTCTTTGTCAGTAGGTACTGACGCAAGTCATCTCCATCAAAGAGGTATAGTCATATCATCCACTACTAAAGTAAACAAGTAATACTCCCCTCCCTGGTTTATTCCGAGCTCTGAAACGATACTTGAAGACAGTCCTTAAGTGTAGGTCGTACATGACCACACCGACATTCCTGAGGCCCATAAAGGACGATTAGGTGGCTTATAAGCTTGCATGCTTGCATTTCAAATAAAAATGAAAAAATCTATAATTTCTGTTCTCGTCTGTACCGTAGGCTTTGTACTGTGAGTAAATTTACGCCCAAGCGTGCTGGTTTAATTTAGTTCTTGTAAATGGACGTTAATGAGTACGAACTATGAACAAAGGTTGCCTACAAATTGTGTTTAGTCAGCATTCTCGTGACAAATATTTCAAATTCAAGGGTTTATTTCTTGGACTGTTTGTAATAAGAAAAGTTTATTGATTTGTTTTGTGGTATTGTTTTGGCAAGGTAATGTTGAAAAAGTTTGATAGGTTAAGATTAAACAAGATGTTTAATGTTTGTATTTTTAGAATGACGGTAAAAGACCTTTGCTGTTCGAAAATAAAGGCCTCAAAAAATCAGGGTTTTTGACAACTCTATTTCCTATTATAGCAACTGACATTTGGATGTAGCTTGCTACCACCAAATGCGAAAATATCATAGAAAATGATGCTGACATTATACTACAAAGATTTTCCTAAACTCTCTAAAGGTCCAAGACTTAACTAGAATTACAAAAATTAACTAGAGACAAACCTTAAATCTTTCATTTGAAACTCAAGGGCATGTTCAATTATTTTATTTACATTCTAAACCTTGCGGTTACAGAGTGCTGCCCTCAGGTCCCTAATATTTAGTTTCAAAGGTCTACGACAATACGTCATGATAAATAATTTGAAAAGGTACGTTTTTGTTTCTTATAGCAGTTATTTTAGTTAATGCCACTTAAATGACAGCTTTCCTTGTCCTCCAGCTATAAAGATGGGTCAAAAAATAGTGAATTATTATTTTTATATAAATTTTAAAAATAAAGACCAGCTACCTTTTATTTCAAATATTGAAGACTAGGTGACTCGCGCAACTTCGTCTGCGTTACAAAGGGATTCAAAAATTGTAGCCTATGTGTTATTCTGATGTATAAGCTATATTGTGGTAAAGTTTCATTCAAATTCATTCAGTAGCTTTTACGTGAAAGAGTAACAAACATACATCCATACATACATCCATACATACAAACTTTCGCCTTTATAATATTATTAGGATATATAATTTCTGAGGAAATACTAATAATATTGCCTATTTACAAATACTACTTACTAAACTTCTTTTAATTTTTGGACAAGATGACTTCATGAAAATGT
This sequence comes from Trilocha varians, assembly GCA_030269945.2. Classification (NCBI taxonomy): domain Eukaryota; kingdom Metazoa; phylum Arthropoda; class Insecta; order Lepidoptera; family Bombycidae; genus Trilocha; species Trilocha varians. Next base: position 7,529,799 of record AP028259.1, read on the forward strand.
ATTACAGATAGAACATTCCATTATTCATACCAAAAGTGTTCACAATTTCTGAAACCATAACGATTATAAACAGAGTATAACTGCTAACAACTCCAAAACCAATTATTATTTTAGTCAAAGTGGTTATAGGAATGCGACAATCGAATTACCATACCACGATAACAATTTCAATATCCGTCGGGATCGCACTGACCAACTGTATTGGCAGTCGATCGAAACTGTTTCGGATCGCTTCCTGTGGCCAGAGATAGCTCTTCCAATCAAACTTCCAGAACTAATCCTTTGTTGTCTGGTTCATCTGTTTACAGAGATTAGTGGGTAAAACTGATAGAATAGATTATTTGTTACTGGCCTTTATTTAGGGTACGTCATAGTAATATAGATGTATTAGGTACGCACATTTTTTTCAGTTATTTAAACATTTCACATTTCCACCACTGTAACTCCTGCACAGATAGCAATCACAGCGACAACAACAGTAATGACTGAGCAGTGTACTTATCTTGGGCGTCGCAACGAATTTGATTACAAGTTGATAGAAAGAGAAGGAAATATGAATTGAGAATAGGTACATCCAAAGGAATTTATTTTGATTATTTATAAGTTTATAAATGAGCTTACTATTACGGTCCATATAGCAGTTAGCATTAGGTAAATAATAATAGAATGATGTGACGTCTAAAAAAATATAACTTAAGCAGATAGCTCTATTGTAATATAAAGCTAAGACAAATTGTATGAAACATTAAATATTACATACATAGTATTTTACAATCATTCTAAAGCATATTAACAATTCAACATGACTAATTTTCACAGAAGCCATAACTCAAACATTATTTTAGGAAATCCGAACTGAAAAACTAAACGTTCGCAATCCAACTCCAACCTATTCAGTATTATAAAGCAGACCTCGGTTAACTTTCGCAGAACTGTACCGGTTCTGTCATAATCCGGATTTGTATGAATAATGCATAAGCTGAAACTTCGACGGATTCGAAATTAATTCGCAACAATTGTTATTATACGGCCGTAGATAGCTGCGACAGATACCGCGTGTAGTTAAAACGAACCTTGCTACATATCAATGAAGGTATAAATCACGAATGCTGACGTCAATTGCGAGATAGACTTGTACAAACTAGAGGAACGTAAGTCTTCGATTTTTAACCTGAGTTTAAGAAAACTTTTCTTATTTCTTTCTTTTACACTTTTTCTCCCATTTAAATGGAGTCAGCGGTCAGCGCAATATGTTTTCTTTCTCCATTTATTCCTATTCTTCGTACAAATCTTTAATTTTTCATAGTAATAGGTTTCATAACCATTTTTATTCTGAAGTCATTTTTTTTTTTCAATTTATAGTTTACCTCTTCTCTCCACAATCGTCCTAAGTTTAATATGACGATAACTGACCGTCAATTGTTTTACACTAATTCAGTTAAACCTTGGCGTGTCTTACCTCAATAACAAAAGAATGTTATCCAACTAATTATTACGAATGAAACTATTAAAAACCTAATAAAAACATTCGATATTATAACAACGATGTAACTGAAAATTTACTGCCTTCGATAAAACCAAATTCAGAATTACGACTTCGAGTAAGACATTTTTATCAACGTCATGAAGTAATAAAATAATTTAAAGACTCGAGTATGTCGTCTGGATCGTTGCCAAATGCTATGCAGCATTACCCGACTCTCGACCGAAAAACTTTTAAGAACCATACCCTTGTCCACGCCGAGGGTTATTATAAAACGTATCAAGAAAATTTCACGAGATCATTTTTACAACGTATCATCCGGCTTTTAAGGGCTTCAACATTTTTATGAAAGTCTTGGGTCTTCAAAAGTTTTTTGTGACCCTAACTCACAATTGACTTTAGTAAAGTTTTGCAGGTCGATAATTATTTAGCAATTTATGCTTCTATTCATGCATATCAAATAAATACTTTTTGTTGTCTAAGTTTCTCATAAGTAAATGATATTCTTTCTTTCTGATTAACAAAATGATAAAAAGACCTTTTTGGACAAAATAATAAAAAATGGAATACTATGCTCGCTCTATTAGAAAGCTTAGCGCAGTCATAAATAAAATCAGTACCAAATTATGTCATTACACTGAGCTGACCTAAACGCAATAAAAAGTGAACATCCGAACTATTCCTGATATTAGAACGGCAGATTATGGTATTTGTGTTGAGAAACCTCACAAATTTTTACGACAGTCATTGTCGTACGTAGAAATGTTACCGAGTATCACGTATACCCGTTCGCTCTATTACTATACGCTACCGATGTCAGATATTGCTGTGTATTAAACTTATATTTTATAGAACGAACCAATATTAAAAGCCAGTTTGTACTACACCTGACTCTGTTAGATGAATATCAAGAAAAATGCTTTTATCTGTCCTTGACTGTTTCGTTTTTGTCATTAGTTCTTCTTTTTTTGTTTCCCGTTTTAAATAGAGGTAAAGGTTATTTACGATCAAATTTACAAACATTAAATAGAAGCCCAATTTTGTACCCAAATGAATCCTCTAAAACAGGTTCTTCTTATATAGATCTTTGTCACATATAACACAAAACTATGGGGCTCATGCATCATTCATCCGAAACCTGCGACCGATCGCTTCCAAACTCAAGTAGGTAATAGTCAAGATAAATCGCCGCCCTCAAAGAAACTTGTAGTACCATCACGAGTCGACGGGCATGTGTTATATTGCCGGTCTTTAGCGGATTTTTCCGGCTGAGAATGCTCATGTAAAATGCATACAGTGGTAGCGTTGTGTTAGTAATTGCAATAAACATTGTAAATTCAACAGTTTCAAAATTTGAAAAAAAAACACTGTTCACAAGAACGAATTGTGCAGTGAAGTTTTATTTGTAGATGAAAAGTATGAGTTACACTAACTTTATTACGAATACTAATTGTAACATATGTACATAATATATGTAGGAATTGAAAACTCTTCGTGCATTTAATTTAATCTTTAATCATTACTTTTTGCAACCACCTTTTCTAACGTCTTTTTTGTAAACTAACATTCATAAACTAAAGTGTTACAAACTCAAAATAAAACAATCTTCTGCTATCACATTCCACATAATATATCTATTAATTCAAATATTACAAATGTAATTTGAAATTTCCTCATAGAGCCACGATTACGATGATTCCAGTCACAAATACTTACATCAGAAAAATATATCAGAATTTTCAACGAAAAAATCATCGTTTCAGAAAACCAGTTTCCTCGAAGCTTATAAATAATAAGCACAACATTAATAGGGAGGAAGACAGACAAATAGGACTCATATAGCTGTTACATATTGCATGAGTTCTCGCTCCGTCTCAGCCAGTCCAATGAAGACGCCAATTTCACACATGACAGGAATCCCAATCAGTTCAATTTCAGACGAAATCATAAAGCAATGTCAGTAATTTTGGGGTTCATTATGTGTCGTGTCATGTCTAGACAAAGTATCTGATGTTTAGGATTATTGAGGAATTAAAAATGCCTTGATTTTAACGTGTAGATGATACAATTTATACTTTAGATGCAATTTCTGGAAGAAACACTTTTTTTTTTTTTTGAAGACAGATAAACGATCCTACGGCCCACTTTATGGTAAGTGCTTACCTGAGCCTTATGGTCTCCTACTGGTTACCCATCACCTACTTATTATACAGACATTTCTAAAATCTCATTCTTTTAAATGGTGAAAAAAAAAATATTTAAATTGTTTTTTGGGTCTTAAAATAATAAATGGTGAAAAACAAATTTAAATTGTTTTTTGGGTCTTAAAATAATAAATGGTGAAAAAAAATATTTAAATTATAAAAAAAAATGTTGGGTCTTAAAATAATAAATGTATATTTTTAGTGTTCTAACTAGGCATAGGATAGCAAAATAAAACAAGCTCTAAATTTAAAGTTACATTATTATACACCAAATAGGATTAATTGTGCTGAACATTTGAATATCTTCAAGTAAAGATCGATAAAATGCTGACAAGTACAGAGATTTACCTTTTTCCGGATTAGGACAAATACGTTTTCTCTTTGATCACTGAAACAATTCACTCGGAATAAGAACGTTTGTTTTTGTCATATTATTATACTTTGCTGTTTTATGTCCATAATGAAACGCAATTTTTTGGAAACACCTTTTGGTCTGTCAATACTTTTAATATACATATATATACTGCATCTACAGACTCCAGTTTTTAACATCACATTAACGAATGGCATATTTGGAGTATTACAACATTTTTTTAGAATAGTCACTGATTTTCCCGTGACCCTTATACATTATCAACTGAAGACAAATTTAAGCAAATACCAAGAAGTATTTAATTCCTTAATTCTCACATGTGTCCAACTGTATAGTACTTACAGCAATTCCAATTTCATTATGGTATTTTCAATTACCGAGTATTAAATCCAGCATTTCAACTAAGTACATTAAATTCTTCTTCAAGATGTAAAGACAACCCTTAATGACAAAGATCTATAATTCCGTTCCTAATATCTTAAAAACACCGATTCAATAAAGACCTCAACTCAATTTAGAATTAATTAAACAGTTCGAAAATGGATTCCAAACTGTAATGACTCTTTTACTTTGAGCAAAGTAAGAAAGTTTTAGAAATAAAATCGAAGGGAGCCCTTTATCATAAGGTTCACGACCCTCCGTACCAGCCAGCGACTTGCACTAAATTCATATTTAACCTTTAGTATTTTGTCATAAATAAAAATCAGTATGATTTGTCTATTCGCTCAAAAGAAAACTGAATTGGAAATATAAGGAAAACGTTCAGTATTCAGGCCAAGTAACATACCACGGTCTATTTATGCACGAAAACCATTTTCCTCCATAAAACCAATACGCTTGATATCCATATTGCAGAAATGCTTTATAAGAAACTAAAAATAAAACTATGAATAAATTAAAAAATATATTACCATCAGTCTTTTTAAGAAATCCTTGAACTAACAAAAAAGAAGGTTGAGTAAAATTATAATGTAAATTAGAGTAAAAAACTTGAGAGGGACTTGTCAAGGGACACCCGGATGGAACGAAGTTCAGAAGAGAGAGAGATGCAGACGTTTTAAACTAACTAATTATTATAACTTAAATAAAATATTTTGATCACAGCGCCATCTAGCATTAATCATATAAAACAAAATAAGGAACGTGTTTTAAAAGATTTTAATCACAGCGCCATCTGGCGATAATCATCTAAGACAAAGTGTCGTGACAACTTTTCCGTCTAGCCCCCTTTCAATAATGCGCGATAAGGAACTTCGTTCCAATAATATTTTCTATGTTATCTCAAAATCAAATCAATACAATCTATATAATAAGATCCACTCTATGCGATACATTTACAGAATGAAGACTAATCTCAGGCCGCAATCAAATGAATCTCGAAATTGGAATCTTCAGACCCAATACAATCGTATTAACATCTTCGATAAGCTTTGGTACAGCATTAACGATCCCACCGAAGTCCTCGACCGCAATGCCTTTGTTTGTTACAGAACAATAGAAACGGTTACTTCAGATGGTGTGAGTTCGGAATACTGTTGCCAGGTGTGGAAATTTGTCGCGATGTAGGAAAAAATCTATACATTATCAAAGATATCATTTATGATATTCATTTGTTGCAGGAAGGTCGAGAAACAAATAAGTGTCAGGAACTAGTGTTGATTTCGTAGATTGTTGAGTAGATGTAGGTAGTTTTCGTATACAAAATTGCTGCCAGGGCCATTACCAAGATGCGGTACTGATTGGGTATAATATACTGGGATTTTCTACTTCATAAGAAAAATGTTCTATTCCGTTCTCTTTGAGATCAAACAATACCATAAAAGGAAACCCAATATTTTACAAAGAACAATTAACACAAAATAATTTGCAATTAAGAATGCATTCTGTTGACAAAGAAAATTCCTAGAATTATATCTGGCAATACTACCTCAGGAAATAACAACACGGATAGATCAGATAATAGCATCAACAATCTCAAATCCAATTTTAGCTGGAAACAACTGAAGCGTACGTTTATAAAGAATGAAGCAAAATTCTTTTGAAATAATTCTTTTAGAAAAATGTCGGATGGATATAACAGCATGATGAGATTCTTGTTTTGTTTCTGTACAATATTAATACAACAATCCCAGATTGTAATAACGGTACTTGAGAAGATGGAATGCAAAAAATAATCCTGCATTGTTTCAATTTCCTTCGCATGTATCAAACGTAACATATTTTCTGACTCAAAATTTATTTTTACTCCCGCTTCTGTCGAGAAATGTAAGAGATTTCTAAAATCAAAATGTTGTAAACTTACTTACGCATGTGCAGAGACGTGCTTTGTGAACATTTTTGAATGTGGAATTTAGTGGTGGGACAATCAAATACAATATAATATACCTAGTTTTAGATTAGCAACATTTAATATTATCTAATAATGAGGTGCAGTCGCTGTATAATATTATGGATGAATTGATATAACCCTCCTTCAATATGCTCCATGTTTCTTTTTGACTTTCGCAGAAAAGAAGTACATTTTATATACCATTTTCTATCAAAAAAATCTTCCGGGAAGGATTCTCCTTATTATAATAATATCGGAAATGTGCACACGCCTTGGTAATTTTAATTTTCCACACTACGCATTGGGCTCAGGTGGTGAAAGGAATTGTCCCCATTACTTTCCCTTTGCCGGTCCGTTTTATGGCAACTGATGGGAAATTATTTGGAACATGAGATGAAGGGAAAGGGCCCTTTAAATATTCATGTCTCGAATGAACCTTATGACTCGAAATCTTTTCTCGGCGACATTATTGCGTGTATGGGTACACGCGGTTTTTGTTTGTAAAATATTTTGTTGTACATTTCTGTTGCGCTACAGAATATACCGCAATTGAATTTCTGATATTGGTTATAATACCTGTGTTTGGATATGAAAAAGCGACATTTTAACTTTTGTTTAGTTTTTGTTGACCTAAAACTATCTTGATCAATACGTGAAAATCTAATAATTCAAGGTCTCGATTAGAATCAATAACTTCTAATGGTTTGTGTGCAGAAAGAATTTTTCATGTTATTATAGACAGTATTCACACTATTTCTTTGTTCTACATCACTTGCCGCTACTAAATAGGCCTCCAAATAACGACTGGCCACGATTGAGAAGAAAAATATTTCCAGCCAATTCTCAACAATAATCCCCAAAAAAACATAATACCAAGGAATTCATCAAAAAATACTGACTACATTAATACCCAGATAGTTAAGATATTCTGTAGCATAACAGATAGTACCACTAAGTAAGTACTTCAACTCCAATATTATGATCTAATCTATCCAATGCTGTCAGTATCATGAGTAGGAAGTAATTAACCCTGCTCCTCACTGCACATGTATGAGTCGGTTCACTGAACAAGGCAATCATGACTAGTTGAACGAGCTCATTGCACTCAAATGAGCTATGATTCACATGTAATAATTTATCAATTAGGTTTCACCTGATTAGTGTAGTATTAACTAATGTTGATTTGCATGACGTAGATTTTAAATCAAATCGAAATTTACCATGTGCAGTTTAACATAATAGCACTATTAGTAATAGTACATAATACCCTTCATACTTGTATGATAAGTCGTGGTGGCCGAGTGGTCGAAGCGCGTCCTTCCGAACGGGAGGTCGCGGGTTCAAATCCGGCCGGCTTGTACCTCTAAATCTAAATGTGAAAAAGATTTATGTACAATTTTTCACAACACCACTGGCTAAAAACGGTGAAGGAAAACATCGTGAGAAAACCTGCATGTCGGAAAAGGGTTCTAAAAATCCTTTGAAGGTATGTGAAGACCCCAATTCGCACTAGGCAAGCGTGGTGGACTATGCCTAATCCCTCTTCTGAGGAGACCTGAGCCCAACAGTGGACAGTAATGGGTTGGTACAGGTACCCTTCATACTAGAGAAGTCCAAAACCGTATTTGGTGACCGTGGTAGAATATGCTAACTTCCTACCGACGACGTATACCCAACCACATCAGTGACCAGTGAGTTAGAAAAAGTACGACATTATGAACCCTTTCCTCTTTAATATTTATTTGAATGATAACAAAGTCTCATAGCAATATCGAAGTATATTTCATTCTTCATTATACTATGTGCCACAGATGGTTACTGGTCAGTCCTTTCGACTGGATAACGGTCAGTAAACTGGACGATACCAACAATAGCGTCGAAGGATGTTACAATGTGTATTCAATTTCACGCTCTCCAAATATTATCGACAGCTGTCTAATATAATATCCTAGATGGCTAGTTTAATGGACTATATTTCTAGGGAAACCTATGTGAATTAGAATATATTATTATAGAAGAGGAGTTTTGATAAAATAAGTTTGCCGTAAGAAACTAACCATAAATCTCATACCTAGTATCGCTGATCTTTATCACCAGAGATGAATGATATTCGGCATCAACACAAAATACTTGCAGTGAAGGAGCACTAGTCTTAGTACACGACGAAAATTTTCCATCCCAAAATCTCATGAATGCAATAATATCAGAAACTATACATTTTTTATAGAGTTAACAATTACTAATATGCTCCTCAACATTAACATTTCAGGATACATTCATTCGGTTATATAAAAGCCGCCATACACAAAAAGTAGAAATAGAGGCAGGTTCACATAATTGCAACCACCATCAGCGGGCGAATGAATGCAACGTGACGAGCTGTGAGGGCTGGAGTGCGCCAGTGTGTACCGGCTTTTGATGAAACCATGATTATACCTTACATACGCATACGTTGCCTAGGTGAATAGAGAACCTGGATGAGGCATTTTACGTGTATTTATGTGATAGAAATATATTTGAACGACAGACAGCATGTATGTCTTGTTGTCTATTTTAAAATAACGGTTTTGTCTTAGCAGTATTTTGGTGTTACTACTTACCTAATATCATTTTAATCATAGGCTTGCACATTTCACGAACGCTAAGAAGTATATTTGTTATTCTGCGTACCGTAGCAATGACACAATTAATTATGAACATATTTTTAAATTTTTAACCATTTTTAAAGTTTTCAAACAACAGAACTTCCTCATCTTCCTCAGAAATAACCTCACTAAGTATACCAAAGATCTCTTGAGTCGAAACTAACAAGTATAGCAGCAAACCACCAATAATGCATTGACGCAAATTACGACGATTCCTTCAGAAATGATACAATACAATCATTTCCAGAACATTCTATGTCATTACATTTGCCCACATGCTATTCGGTTGACACGGCTTTGTATTACGCGCATTCAGCTATGGGTTAAATAAAAACTGAGCTTCGCAAAATGTAAAAATACAGGTCGCTTTTAGCATTTTCCGCTGTGAATTCTTACACCAAATGTTTGCGTGTACGTGCTTTTGAAAATCGAAATTCTTGCTGAACTATGTTTATGAATATGTGCGGGGGCGGCGGCGCGACGGGAAAGAGTGCCGTGGGCGTAACGCGTCGCGCCGTCCCTCATAACCCCGTGCTGGGTTCTGGCCTCAGCCGGGGTTCGGACGCTGAGTGTGAGCGGTTCGAGGTTTTAGTGCGGTTCAATTCCCACAAGCGGTGGCGGGTGGGGATCCGGCGATTTCCTCCAACTAAAAAAAATAATAATAATAATATGTGCGAATACTATCAGTACTCTATTTCAATGTAAAGAGAACGACAAAGTGTAATAGTTATTTTGTCAACAAAGAATAAAGTTCAACATTAGGTTTACTTATTTTTTTTTTTAATTAAATTTGTTATCGAAAAGTTCATGAAACTGCAGCAACGGTCTCAGATCATTATTTTTTATGTTACCACATATTCTCGATTTCGCTTTTCTTTGAGGTATTCTTCGACTTTTATGCGGTTAACATTATGGACGACATTAATCGCATACCATTAAGTTGACTGAAGATTTTAAAAGATTATCAAGATCCCACAGTTAATTAAAATGATAAATTCACTAATACTATCTCCAAGACAGTTATATCGTCAAGAAAAGGTCAACCTTACAACGTTAGTCGTGTACTAACGCTACGCACCTTATTAACTGAAACGAGGAGGGACGTGTACAGCATTAATTTGAAGCAAAGTTATTAAAATTTAATAATGAAGCCCACGAGTGTATAATAAAATAAATTACGACGGCAGTTTCCATAAAATCAACATAATGTCGCCTTTGTTCGGTGAGACGTTTCATTTGTATTAAAGTTTTAATTGGAATGTTCCATGGTAGTTTGTACTGAGACTACTCCTTTTTCTTTGACTTTTTCTAAACAGTAATTAATCAATCGTGATCTAATAACTGAGCCCAGCAGTGGGCAGCAATGGGTTGGTACAGTACAGTACAGATCTAATAACAATGCATACATTAAGATTTGGAAATACAAAAGCGGATTCGAACCTACCACCTCTCACATTGAACGAAGCGATTTAACCGCCCGGCCACCACGACCCTTTACTTCTGCCTTCTGCCTGCTTTAGGTACTTCTGCCTGATGGTAAACTGATACTGATACTTCTGTACTGCCAGGACATCGAATAGCTATCACCTATTACTATCCTTTAAATATGTACCGAAATTTAATTCAGTCTAAATTTCTCGGAATGTGGGCGTCAATCATAACTTTGTATCTGTGTATTAAATTTCGCTTTCAATCAAAATCTGCGAAGAATGGAAAATTAATTTAAGAAATTCCTAAGCAGAACTTGTAATCAAATTAGCTTTGTAATTTGTTTGTGTTAATTAACATCAATTAGTAACTTCCGTCATTAATCATAGGCCGTGCCGGTGACAGAATGACGTATGACGCTGCGGTACCTGATTCTTTCGAAGAACTTTAACAAACTTTCTTTGAAACTCATTATTTGTTTGAAAGTTACGAAGAAAATCGTGTAAATAAAACTGTCTTTATTATGTATAATGTGAGTTTTGTAGACACAGAAACAACTCTAGGTAACTACTGAGGATTCTTTGTTATTACAACAGAAGTATCCAACATTAAGAAGGAATCTTAAAAATGTCACAAAAAATTTCAATTTTTCACTTAAAATTTATATTATAAGTAACAAAACGTAAAACCTCAATTTAAATTCAAAATCATCATTAAAAGCAGCCAAGTGCATAGTATTCTCCGATTATTTACAAAAAATACACTTCACTTGAATTCTCCTTTATACGATTCGATCAAAAAGCGACCAACGAGCCCAATATCCTAAGTAAACTCGCGTGAACTAGTGTAGAACTAAAGAAAACGAGGTAAAATATTTGTTTGCAAACGGATGTCAAGACGCGTCGAGAACGCATAACAAAATGGTTGTTTGAATAACGTTGTGTCACTTAACTGCCTTTTACGAGTCTGTTCTTTTTTCTAGCATTATTTACAAGGGATAAATGAGGTTCGAGAAAAGCCCTGTACACTATGTCGTTGGTAGTGACCGGATAACGTCCATTACATGCTTCCATGAGCGACGGTAGTCACTGACCATCATCATCATCATTAGCCTGTAAACGTCCACTGCTGGACTTAGGCCTCCTTCAAAGATTTCTATTGCGGTTGGGGCGGCCTGCATCCAGAGTGTTCCTGCGATTTTAACAAGATCAACCGTCCACCTTGTAGCTGGTCGTCCCACACTGCGCTTGCCTTGACGCGGGCGCCACTCCAGAACCTTCGTGTTCCAACGGCCATCGGTACTACGTGCTATGTGGCCCGTCTACTGCCACTAACCTTCAGGAGGGCCATAAGATTCATCTACTTAGGCTTACAAAATATTATTTGAACTAATACTTATCACTTAATGTTAAATTGATCATTTATTCTACAGTTTACGTACGAGTGTAATTCATGAAGGACGAAGGAGGATGCAACTATCAATACCGCATCCGATAGTAACGATTTAATTATAATATCGATTGAATATCCGATTTGGTTACGAAACTTTCAAAAACACAAACAACAATGCAAACAAACCAGCATTTGGAAGTTCAATACAAAAGAGATTGGAATATGAAGCGTGATGTTAAATTTCTATGTTCAAAAAACAAAAATAAAGACGAGTTTCTAGCAAAAATATCAACAAAATTTAAAAAGGAGACAAAACGTAGAAAGCTCGTGTGCTGAAACAACCTTTTCAATATGAACGACAAACTCCGAAGCAAAATTACGTGTACCGCAAATACTATTAGTGCGGCAGCCAGCAATATCTTGAGCCGAGTCAATACACCCCATATCGTCTCGAAAACGTCTTTTTACGCTGTAAACGTGGAGCGAACAAACGTTCAAACCAAACGAAGGTCTAGAGTGCTTTCAGCGTAGTAAAATATGTTTGTAAAGTCTAGACCGAAATTCATAATATGCAATACATTGACTGTGAGTTTAATATGATATTTACGTGTAAAAAATTGTTTTACATAGATTATTTATTACTTAGAAAATGACGTTGTATGTAAAAGGATCAGTCAAATCAATCTGTTAGATTTTTTTTGTTGCTTTACAGGCAAACGTGACAATGGATTTCCACAATACCATGGTATCTATTCCTTGTTAGGAATAGTATTAGACTTCGTTTGAAGAAGGATATGTCATAGCGTTCAGGAACAAATGTTTCATTATATTCGTACAAACACGTTTAGTGCCTAATTAGTTACTCAAAAGACATGGCATTAGTTGAGCAGATTCTAGCAAGAGCATCAATCAATCTAATAAAATGCATGTGTAATATAAAATGCTAAAAATAAAACACATTATAACACTGGCTATTGTTAGGCTATTTTCAGCTACATTATAAATAGAATGTAACCTTTATATCCCATTTGGCAGTAGCCGTTGAAAACAGATACTTTTACATAATAATTTCGATGAAATATCTTTATTTTCTAGAGCTATTATCGAAGTGCGGAAATTTTTTCTTTAAGTAACTTACACAGGAAGGTGCTTTGTCTGTACGGACGTTGATTTTAATGATTGTTTTTTTATCTTGATATGATTTTATGAGTTTTGATAATAGTATTTAGATAGTTGTTTGTCACAGAAGTTTGTTTTTAATTCATTCTTTACTATTAACCTTTGTGATAAATGTAAAAAAAAAATTTGATAGACTTGAATCTACATAAGGTAAAACATACATTTTTACAACAGAAACCGATGCCTTACAGTCTTAAAAATCTTTCAAAACAAGTCATCCGGGTGCATAATTTTATGTAGGTACTTAAATATGACGGCGTAAATAGTGAGTTGAGGTGTAATGACGTTGTAATTAGTCGATCTTCGTTTGGTTTTGTCAGGAATGACGTCACAATGTCCACTTGAACACTTGATGATCAGTACTTTTGAATAAAAACTCCAAAATAACGAGTTTTAATAGTTATATATTATTACTTTTACATCCGAGAGGTCCGTTCGCCTCGATAATTCAAACACGAATGAATAATAACAGCGGCCAACGCCTGTATTTATAGCAAGTCTCTACTTCCAACTACCCGCACGGTGAATAGGTTGGTTTCCCTTGTTATCTCCCCGTCATATACAAATTACTTACTATACAAATTGTATTTTCACATCGAAAACTTACATTCCCACTTATTAAAAACCACTTAATACCATACAAAACAAACATTCCTATTGTTTTATTCGACAAATACAACGTCAGTTACACAGTGTTTCAAGTACGAAAGCCGGCAATACTTCACTTTGATTTCTCGATGTTATTTTCGACTTGTTGTCCGACTGCAAACTGCGTTGAGGCTTGGACTAGCACACAAATTGCAAAACATTTTATTTTCTGTTTAGACTTCAACATGCCTTTTCCTGGTAATAAAACTTGGACAACGAGATTCTATTTATTGCTTTAAATGTGTATGAGTTTTGCCTGCATTGAGGTATTTAAATTTGATGCCATTATTAAAAATATGAGCGTGTTTGTTTTTGCATATATAATTCCTTTATTTTTGTCATTTAAATCTAGTTCTAGACTTTTACAACTAGATAGGTTTAACGTTCCTTAAATCTTGTCATAATAATCGGTCCTGCGCAGACGCACTTTGGGCTAATTTGCAGGAATTTGTTTCATTGTGTTAGACAAAGGAGATTGATTTACTTCTTTACCTCAGTGAAAACTACATTTGGCCGCATGTGACCAGCGCCAAATATTTTTTTAAAGATTTGTTTTGTAAAAGGTAATAATTAAAATCAACCACTTGTACAATGTACCTAGCAAAAACTTCATAACCCAAGTATATTATTGTGAGAACTATCATAATTCCAAGTATTTACTAAAAATAAGAAGGAAAAGTCATACTCTTATACTAGTATGAGAAATCCAGTTCGGTTTAATATTAGAAATGTTCCAATAGCTTTTGTTAAGACATTACGAGGATGTACGTATCCTCCGAGCATGGGGTTTAGCGTTTAATATCTTTTGATGACACTTTTTCTTATCGGGATATGTTCGTATCGTTAAATAAGATTCTGTTCGAGAAATATGTGTTTTCATTCCGTTTTTATGATCGGCTGCTTTGATGTTTTAAAGATTTTTTTTCGGATTTAATTTTATTGTTCATGGTTTGGTTAGTTTAACGTTTTATGTGAACGTGTTTTGAAGAGATTTATAGCTGTTACTTAAAATTATATTTTACTTAATCAAGATCTATCTTGTGTGAATTGATTAATTTGTGACCAAATGGTTGTGATAAATTTACTTACGATTTTTATTTGGTTTGATTTTACCTCTGTTAATTTGTAGTAACTCACAGTTATTGTAGTGTAATTAGGTTTTTTTTTTTTTTTTTTTTTTTCAGTTGGAGGAAATCACCGGATCCCCGCCCGCCCCGCGGGCGGGGTATGTGGGAGTTGAACCTCACTAAAACCTCCAACCGCTCACACTCAGCGTCCGAACCCCGGCTGAGGTCAGAACCCAGCACGGGGTTTTGTGGGACGGCGCGACGCGTAACGCTCTCGGCACACTTTTCCGTCAAGCCGTCCCCGGACGCCGAACCGGCAGCCGCCGGCGATACGGCCACCGGCTCTCTCGGTCGGCGGGCTATCCGAAGCCCGCCAAGATGGCTGGACCGCGTGTCACCCTCCCACGGAATACCCCGCTGGGTCAGAACCAGCGTGGGTCGGGGAGCGCGGTCCGCCATCCTCCGGATGCTCTGACGCAAGGGCGTGCTGAGCGAGACACGACACCTTCTTGGGTCCCCGCTCGCACTCACATGCGTTGGGGACCCGAAACTCTTAAGGGGCCAGATTCCGGGCGAGATCCCGGTTCCGGCCCCTTGCTCGACGGCGGCGGGTTGTTGCGGGACGGAGAGAAGAATAAATTCTCTCCCTCGCACTCCCCGCCACCCTCTTCTGCGAGATGGTGGACTCGCAGAAGTCGAGCATCGCCTTCCAGGACTCGTCGCTCTCGAGCATCGACGCCACGACGCCCGGGAGCGACAAGTCCGGTCCTATTTGTTGGACCAGGACACACCGCTGCTGCTCCCATGCGGGGCAGACAGCGAGCGTATGCTCCGGTGTGTCCTGGTCACATCCTACACAGTGATGGCACCTCGTCGTCGGCTCCACCTGGATGCGGTGCAGATACCGCCCGAAGCATCCGTACCCGGTCAGCATCTGCACCGCCCAAAAGGTGAGGCGTCCTTCGCCACGACCCACCCAATCCTTTAGAACGGGGCGGATCGCCTCGACGGTCCGTAGACCCCAAGTGGGGTTAGCGATACGTCGCTCCCACGATTCCATCACGGACCGCCGAGATTGGACCTTCCGATCCCGAACAGCTTCCCGCAGGGGACGCACTACGCCCCGGGCCCGGAGGTCGCATCGCCAACGATAATCGTCGGCGAGCGCCTCCGCCTCCAACTCCCAGGGCGGCGTCCCCGCCAGCACGCACGCCGCCTCAAACGCGACGGTGCGGTACCCGCGGATGACCCTGATGGCTACGATGCGCTGTGGCCGGCGCAAGTATCGGGCAAAAGTTGCCCGAGTACGAGGCTCGGCCCAAACGGGCGCACCGTACAGGGCCATCGAGCGCACAACCCCCGCGTAGAGGCGGCGCACCGCGTGGCTAGGTCCCCCGATGTTCGGAAGCAACCGACCAAGATGGCCGGCCGTCCTCACAAGTCGAGGGACCAGCTGCTCGAAGTGGGTCCGGAAGGTCCAACGGCTGTCCAGCACGAGGCCGAGGTACTTAAGCTGCACCCCGACCCCGATTCGGACGCCTCCAACCATGATGTGGGCGTCGACCGGTGGCGCCACCCTGGCCCTGTGAAACCACAGGGCCTGGGATTTGTGTAGCGCCACGTCGAGGCCCAACCTCCTTATTCTGCCGACGACGAGGGCCACCCCCGCTGTGGCAAGACGGGCAGACTCTCCGTGGTCATCCCCCCGGGCCATGACCAATGTGTCATCCGCGTAACAAATTACGCTAAGGCCCGGGGGGAGGGCGCCCCTCAGCACCCAGTCGTACCCGATATTCCACAGGAGGGGCCCAAGAACGGACCCCTGTGGAACACCGCGCACGACCTGGAACCGGTGCAAGGTCCCACCGTATCCGGTACATTCGACCGACCTGGCCTCCAGGTAGGAGCCGATCAGCCGGCGGAGATAGAGGGGCACTCCATGCCTCTCCAGTGCCCCCCCAATCACGGACCAGGGCAGGGTGTTAAAGGCGTTGGCGATGTCGAGTGACACCGCCAAGGCCACCCCACCCTGGGAGACGGCCTCCTCCGAGAGGGTCCGGACGCGCAGAATCGCATCTACGGTCGAACGACCCTCCCGGAAGCCGTACTGCTCCGCCGACAGATCGGGTCCAACCCCGACCAGGTGCTGAACGATGCGGGCAGCCAGAACGCGTTCCAGCAATTTGCCCACCTCGTCCAGCAGCACGATGGGACGGTAACCGGCGGCTGAGTCCGCCGGGCGCCCCTCCTTACGTAGGAGGACCAGTCTGCCCGTCCTCCAGAGCGAGGGAAACCGTCCCGACTCCAGGCATGAATTATACAGCCTCAGGAGTCGGTCCCCTAGGGCATTGAGGGCCAAGGCTAGGACCCGGCCGTGGATGCCGTCCGGGCCGGGCGCCGTGTCTTTTCTACTCATTCTGACCACGGCTTCATGGAGCTCATCCTTCGTGATGTGAGGCACCTCAGCAGTGGCTTCACCGCCGGTGTGATCCGGCGGTTCACCCATAGCAGGCGGAATAAATCCGTCCTGCTCCTGCGGGAACAACGCCGAAACGATGTCCCGCAGCTGCTGAGGCGGGAGACGCTCGGTCAGGGGAGGCGCCCACGGGCGCAGCTTGCCGCGCACCGTTTTATACGGGCGCCCCCACGGATCATCGTCGAGCGTCCCCAAGAGTGACTCCATGTACCTCTCCTTGGCCTGCTTGATGGCCAGCTGCATGGCGCTCCTCGCTTCAGCGTACTCGCCATACAGCCGGGCCTCCTCCTCCGCGAACGCGACGGGATCGTCACGGCGCGCGAGGATGCGGCGGCGATGTCTGGCGCACCGGCGCCTCGCCCGGACGCATACAGCACGAAGCTGCGCTATCTCGGGCGACCACCAGTACGCCGACCTGTTAGGAGGCCGAGGGCCGACCCGGGGCATCGAAGCATCGCTAATGCGATGCATCGTGTCCCGGAGCCATAGCGCCTCGACCTCCACGTCCACTGGGTGTGGACGCATAGGCGTCCACGCCGCCACCGTGGAGGCTTCCACCAAGCGCTCCTTGTCCAGGAGCTTCAATGCCCACCTGGGGAATGACCGGGGCGCAGTCCCACGGGCGACCGCGGTTGTCGTGGGGGCGGAAAGATCGAACCGGATGTACCGATGATCCGACAAGGATTCCGCCCCCACCAGCACCTCCCAACCGCGGATGCGTTGTGCGATGACAGGGCTCGCGAACGTAACGTCCACGATGGACTCGCCCTGCCACCGCACGCAAGTCGCGACCGACCCTCTGTTCAAGACACAGAGTCCGGCCGCGACCGCCCACTCCTCCAATCGCCTACCCCGAGGTTCGGTGCGGGGGCAACCCCAAGCGACTGACTTCGCATTGAGGTCCCCCGCCAGTATCACAGGACGGGGAGCGGAGCGCTGAGTAATCGCTCCGAGCCCGTCCAGGAACTGCTCGAACTCGAGAATAGGTCGATTTGGAGAGAAATACGCCCCGATCACGACGGTATCTTCCATCATCGCCGCGACGAACCCTGGTCCCTTGGCCACCATTACCAAGGGCGGGATCGCCGCGGCTCTCCTTACGTGGATGGCCGCCAAGCCGCACTCGTCCCCGAACCAGCACTCATCTGCCGGGGGAACAAAGTACGGCTCCGCGACCACCGCTACGTCAATGGACCACTCCGCCATGCTCTGAACCAACATGTCCTGAGCTCTGGCGGAGTGGTTCAAATTTCCTTGGAGGAAGCGACGGGTGTAGTCCATTACTGAACCACATCCATCGCTCCCTCCCCTCCTCCATCGCCCCCGCCATCGGGCGCACTAGGCGCCACGGCGGGGTCTGAAACGCCGGCCGGTACTCCCCCGGCCGACTTCTTCTGTTGGCGCCGCTTCATCTTGCGGCGCCTGTTACGCTCCGTGTTACCACCAGACGGGGAGCAAGCCTTGCCCCCCGCCCGGTGATCGGCCCTGCGACCGGCCGCGGCGCACAACGCGCAGTGCGGCGCGGCCGAGCACACGGCCGCTTTGTGTCCGGTTTGACCGCAGCGGAAGCACAATCCGCTGCGGTCTACAGTGCTGGTGCACCTGGCGACGCTGTGCCCCGTACCGAAGCACTTGAGGCATCGCCAGGCGCGTGACTCCAGCAGCCGCACGTGGGCTGCAACCCAGCCCATGCGCAGCCTGCCAGGGTCCCCAGCCGGCCTTCCGGGCGGAGGAGTGGCCAGGGAGGTGGCGGCCCCGACCGGGCACCGTACCCACACCGAGCTGGCCCCGGTGTAACCTTGGCGAAGTTCGCCTACGGTTACATTTTCCGGGGCGCACTTGCCCTGGGCGGCGATGGCCGCCACCACCTCCTCCCTGGTGGTGCAGTCATCCAGGCCGGTTACACGCAGCTCAGCCATCTTGACCGGCCTGTGCACCTTGACCTCCCCCTCCGGCCATACGACCCGCAGACCCGACACCAGACGGTCCGCGACACTGTCACTGTCAGTGCCGGGACACTCCAGCAGTCGGGCCCCATTGGCCGTATGCCGGATGCGGAGGCCATCCTCCGCCCCGATCTCCCTGAGGTCCACGGCCGCACGCGCCTTGGCCATGACGTCGGGGTATGTCAACCCCTTCGCCTGGCCGGCAGGCAGCAGGGTGACCACCACTGCAGCCTGCCGCGGCGCGCGCGGCTTCTTCTTAGCCTTCTGGCTCTTCTTCTTCTTCTCTTTTCCGGCGGCGGGTGCTCGACCCGATTGGGGAGCAACCGCGACCGCCGGAGTCGCATTCGTGGTTTGGGCAGCGGTCGGCGTTCTCCCCAGCTGAGGAGTCGTCTTGGCCGCTGCCCTTGTCTCGTTCGGTGGTGGTTGGGTTGGAGTGGCCACAACCCTAGCCCTCTTTGCGCCCCGCTTAACAACCTCAGTCCATCCCTCATCCATATTGGATGGGGGCGGAGGAAGCGGGCGGGGCTGAGGTGCTGGTACCGGAACCGGTGTCCCGCCGCCACTCTTCTTGTTTTTCCGGGTTGGAGCCGTTTCCCGACCCGGGAGTCTAGCCGGGGGGGCAGGAGCAGCGGGAGGAGGAGGCGGCGCGGATGGGGCAGCACCACTCAGTGCCGCCACAATCCCCTTGAGTTCGGCAATTTGTTTCCCGAACTCCTCCGCCAACTCCCGCCTGATGCAAGCAACAAGCTCCTCCCGGGTTTCCGCCTGCTGCGCTCTGGCCCGTGGTGACGCAAGTCGCCGCGGGGGCAGACACTCGTCGCTGGTCTGCGACTTTTTGGCCCGCGTCGCCCTGGTGCCGTCCGGCTGTGCAGGCGGTGGCGGGGGCCGCGCCCTCCGCGAACCGCTCGCCGCCACGACAGGTTCAGGCCTCTGAGCCTCGAGGGTCGTCAGCCTCTCCTTGAGGAGAGCCACCTCCGCCCTCGACCTCTCCAACTCGGTCTGCAGGGCTGCGTCGCGACTGATGGCCGCCGCGACGGCAGGCATGATCCTGCCAGTCTCTTTGGCCACCCGTCGCCACGCCAGCGCATAGGACGGGCGCACAGTGTTATACCGATATGTGGCATTAGTGGCCCGTCGCTTTATGGCCTCGAGAACAGCGACGGGGCTCTCTAAGAGCTCCCCGTCAGCCGTTTGGGCCGAGGCAAGGGCTATCGCCGACCGCGTCGGCGAGGCGGGGGTCTCCCGCGGCCCTCCCTTTGTCCCTCCGGTGATGTGGGAACCTCGCTTCGTGGGTCCTCGTGGCATCTCCTCTTCCGAGGAGGCGGACGAAGGCCCACTACTCGAGGTCCGGCGCGTTGCGGTCTTCCGCTTGCGCCGGACTTTCCCACTTTGGTCTTCAGAGCAGGCATCGCTCGCGACGACACTCGCGCACGATGCCCACCCTGACCCTACGCCAGTGGCATTCTCCGACACAGGGGCCTGGTCGCCTACCCCTGTGCGGGCTTCGGTGATGGACTCAACGTCCATCACACCACAAGGTTGGGGGGAGTAACCGCACTAGTGCGATTACTCCCAGGCACCCAACCTCACGGCCGCTCTCCCGTTGCTGTTTTGGCACCACCCGGGGACCACGTGTGGGGTTAGCCTTCAGTGAAGGTGGTCACGCCCACGGACGCCAGCAACGGGGGCCCCCAGTGTAATTAGGTAGGTACTTGTACATGAACGAGAAAAAGGGTTTTTATTTTGAGTTGGAGGAAATCACCGGATCCCCACTCGCGGGGCGGGTATTTGGGAGTTGAACTGCACTAAACCTCCAACCGCTCACACTCAGCGTCCGAACTCCGGCTGAGGCCAGAACCCAGCACGGGGTTTTGAGGGACGGCGCGAAGCGTTGCGCCTTCGGCACTCTTTCCCGTCGCGCCGTCACTGAGAAAAAGAGTAAACAGAGTTGTCTGCTCTTAAGTATTCTACCCGCATTACGCAGTCAACTTGCAACAGTATTAAAATAGCGTAATCGCTCATTTAATAAAATGCGTTTCAAGAACCCCCTTAATAATTGTAAAAGTGATACTATAAGGTAAGTGGTCAGTTGCTATTAAAATAAGTTTTTAAATTCTGAATTTTTTAAATCAATAAAAGTCTTACAACTTTAATCAACAAAGTGTTTTCTTGGTTATTTATTTAGAATCTGAAGCGATTTACTTTGACAGCTCAAAGCTAGCATTTTAGCGAACACACCTTCATTTGAATGCAATACATAGCCCCGAGCGAAATCTACTACATAGACGTTATATTGAGAATGGACTTTGTCCTTGTTGTTTTGTAGTTCTAAATTATACGTCACAAGACTTTCTGCCGCTTATTGTATAAGAATCAGCATGAAAAGTTATTATATTATATTTCATTCGATATTCATTAAAAATATGATCAATTCGCAAAATTTTTGCGTATCGCTTTTTAATTTTAACTAAAACTTTTTATTTTTATTGCAATGTTAGTGAACAACCAGACGCTTCGCCTAAAAATTGATTTCACTTTTGAAGATCTGCAACGTAAAAAGACACCTGGTCTCAGCAGCGTAAAGTTTTACCTAGTAGCTAAGGGTAGTGACGGCCCCGCAGTTTCCCCTTACAGTGTAGAGGTCCATGAGCGACGGTAACCGCTTACGATCAGGTGGGCCGTTAGCTCGAAGCATTAAATTGAAATGAAATGAAATTATTTATTCTCAACGTTAATGAAATTCTCATGCTTGTTGATGTCAAAAGGAAACCAGTTCGGAAAAAAAAAATAGCCACTGTCCTAAAAAGAACTGGCAAGAAACTCAGCTGGCATATGTGAATCTATGTAATATTTGGTCCATGTATTCTCGCATCTAATATAGTGATACCATCTGAGTAGCTGTCACGTCGTCGGTATACTGCGATTTACTAGACTTACCGTCTGTAATGCCTTCAGCCAGTTTATTGCGATACCATTTGTTATCTTTGACATAGAGAACTTAATGTCTAGATAGAGCTTTAAATAAATTTAAATAAAAGTCTATAAATAAAGTGTTTATTTAATTTCACAGATATTACAGAAGTAGTATAAGATCTAAAATAATAATGGAAAAATTGCAGATAAACCATTATAATAGTAACTTTTTATTGCATGACTGATAAGTGAGCCTATGGTAGTCAAAACTTTAACACTATAAATGGTCATTTTTTAAAGGAATATTTATGTAAATTCATTTATTTACTTATTTAATATTTAAAAATAATATTTATTACTGACATTTCTAAATTGTGATCTTATTTTATCAATTAATAATTCACGAAAACTGCTCAATTTCTCCGAGTCCACTTGAACAAAGAACTAGCAAAAGCACTCCTTACATATAGTACCTCCAATTTATAGCAGGGTCGTTGAAATGTAGTTTCGAATTTCAAATAATTGAAAAGCAACGAACGCTTTTACAGTGAAAAATAGCTGAAAAGTGCTGACTTATCAATAAATCGAACGAAACACGCCGAATTGACGGTTAAAAGTCAGCTGAATGGAGTTCGCTTTAAGCGCTTTACACTGTATTGCTAGCCTAGCGTTCTAAAAATATAAGGCTCATAGACTGGAAAGAAAATTAAATTTGTAAAGACAGAAGAAACATTTTTGTTATTATCATGAACGATAAACTTATAGGAATATTAAAAAGTACAAAATGGGATTTGTAGAATTATTGTACTCAACAAAAGGTTTGATAAAAAGTGTGACTTATGAAGAAGAAATAATAAACTAGTGCACAGGCTAGGTTCTGGAACAAGTTGGTGTCGGAACATTGAGCGTAAAGACAGTAGTTTGGCAATATGTTCGCATTATAAATACACCTTACATTTCTTACCCTCATTTAATTACGAAAATCTTTATTTAAATACAAAGTAACAACATTATTCACAGAACGATACCTAATTTAAACATATCCACATCTCTGAACGTGTAAAGGATCTTTAAAATGTACACAACGTTTCCATTACCGCGACATGTACCGCAATTCTCGGTGTTTATCCGTTTGTTTACAAACTTTCACACATGTTTAACATACACGGTTCATAGCAAAATGTGTTTTATTAGAAATAGACATAGCATAAAAATTGTTGTTTGTTTGTTTCTCATTTGTTTTGGAGGAAGTTATAGTGTAATTTATATCGTGTTTGTGTTTTAAAATTTTGCAGTTGGGGCATTTAAAAAAGAAAAACTTGTAGTAGACTAAATGAATACAAGTATAATGTGAATATTGGGGTCAAAGTTACAAAAACTTGTTTTTCCTAGCGCAGACAGTATGAAGGTCTAATATTCTTAGTACGTGTTTCGAAGCCTAAAAGGTTTTATCTTAAGGAAAAAAATATAGAAACAAAAGGACTATTTAAACAGTGAAGGCATCGTGTAACCCAACAACCTCCTTAGTATTTATCACGCACATTAACAATTGAACATCCGGGCTCACCCGGTTTTCCGGTACATTCTCAAAGAAACAAAACGGCTCCAAAGCCGGATGTTACTTGATAAGGAAGCCGGATGCTTATTCCTGACTAACGAACAACTAGCTGCCGACGTCCACCCACATTTGCCCCCTTCAATCGCCTGCAACTGCAGCTGAATCGCCCCGATTTTGACGAGAGAGGACGGAGGGGAAGATCAAATACCACTGCACGCCCTTCCTTCATGCTAATATAGTGTAGTCATGCCAAAGTGACGTGAATGCAAACTTCCTTTGATACTTGAGCAGTGAAGAGCTCTTCTTGCGTTATAATGGAAAAGTTATTTGTCTGAAGAATGTTGCGAGCGGGTGAAACGACTTTGTCACGCGTTTCAAACGGAATGAAGCACGCAAGGGCGCGTACAAATTTTACAAGCCTAATGTTCGGGGTGTTGACATTTGTATTAAATGTGTCTTCCGCAGTTATAATTGGTTTGGTTGAATTAATTTAGTTTTGAAAGTACTTTGTTTTAATGTTTGTTCATCAGATGAATTGAATTTCGTGGAACCTCAGAAAGAAACTTTTCTCAGAATTCTTCACTTTGTATGAACTATACAAAATACTTTCTAAATTATTGGAACGAAGTTCTTTATCGCGCGTTATGGAAATGGGGCTAGACGGAAATTCTTATGAAAAAGTTGTCACGACACTTTTTTTGTTTTAGATGATTATATCGCTAGATGGCGCTGTGATTAAAGTCTTTTAAATCAATTCCTTATTTTGTTTTATATGATTAATGCTAGATGGCGCTGTGATCAAGATATTTTATTTATTTAATTAAAGTTTATTATAATTCCCTCACTAATTAATAGAAAGGAACTTCGTTCCATCCGGGTGTCCCTTGACACCTCTCAAGTATGATAAAATAAAAACACATTAAACGATATATTTTAAAAGTTCAGTTTTATCTATTATTCAAAGGGATTGCTCACTTAAAGAATCAATTTCACGGGATAGCAATCCTAAAACTTATTTAGCTTTGCTACCAGATCTTGAAAGAATTTACTCAAGTCCGAGGATACGGATGCAGCTCATTAAACTTGAGCTTTAAGTAATGAAAATGGAATCTCGGTCCTGAAGTATCCTGAAGCACTCTGATGCATTTTCCGCCATTTTTTTGAATCGATTTAAGAGATAGCACTTAGTTTAAACTTTTAACGGAATTATGGAACGCTATATTTTGCACTTTCGTCTTGAGACATAGCACAAAGAATTGCATCTTTGAAGTGGCTATGGACAGGACACATTGTGCGCAGAACTGATGGCCGATAGGGCCGAAAAGTTCTAGAGTGGCGACCACGAACTGGTAGGCGCAGCGTAGGCAGACCTCCCAGAAGGTGGACTGATGACCTGGTCAGGACCGCGGGAGGTGGCTGGATGCGGACAGCGCTGAACCGATCGATGTGGCGAAGTTTGGGGGAGGCCTATGTCCATCAGTGGACGTCTACAGGCTGATGATGATGATGATGATATTCTGCACTTAAAATTTAGTAGTTGGGTACTATAAATCAAATAATGCTTTAAAATACTGCTTGATACTATTATTATAAAAATAGTCTTGAATTTTATCGCAAAAATAGGTTAACAAAGAAATGACTCGTCTGAGGGTAAGTGATTACGGTTGCTCACTAACAATTCTGTTAAGGATAATATTATCTCGAGATCCCTACGCTAAGCATCGAGTGCAGAAGGATAACTAATTCATCATCGTGACTATGAACAACATGAAAGTTACAAAAAACTTGTTTAAAAATTGTAACCTTGTAGCAGATGACATGAAATCCATTTCAATTCCTTACTTAAAAATTATGATTCAGCATCATAACGGATATAAAATGGCATAAAATTTGTAATTAGAAAGTCCAACGTGATTCCCCAATGAAATACTAAATCTTTAAATCTTGGAAGAACTAACTCCCAGCGCGGTCGGCGTCCGTGACTTTATCTCTAGCAAAGTAGTTTTAAAGGTATCTTTATCTTTCCATATCTTTTTCCACAAACAGAATCCGTTTTCAATCTAGATTCGAACTGAAGTAAGTTTACTTTGTAAACCTTTAATAAGATTTCACATTAAAAAGTTTAGCGAGATTTTTTAATCAAATTAGACTAAAACTTTTTCTCATGACCAAAACTATAAATAAAAGTAAAAATGTCATTTAACCTTTAAATTTTAATTTCATTCACGACAAATTCCATAACTATGTACAAATTTTACTTCTATACAAATACCTATGTGTGCTCAAAAGCGATAGACTCAGCATAACGCTTCATACCGGTTTTAAGAACAGAATACAGCACTAGTTTAGAGAGAGATCCTACATCAGAACTTAATATTTTGAAGAAAAAATAATCTGAAACCGATTGACGAGTTAGGTCATTAAAATAAATAGAAAACATAATAGCCGACTTTAATAAGATCAACAATACGCTATTTATTGTACGCAAAATTTAAATTCATCTAAGTCTAAAGATTTTTCATATCGTATCTCTTCAAAAGACTTACCGGCTTAAGTCGATAATAGCCTGTGAGGACTTTACTTTCTCGTCGACCAGTTAATACCACTTCTGCTGGAGAATTATCAAGTCAGTTCTTGTGATCTAGCAGTATATTTTCAGTTAATTCTTAACATCATTTCTACTTGGTTTGTATTCATTCCCTTTAAAAAGTAGTAATTTTATGTGAGACTTGTCAGCAATTTATAATGATATTTTTCTCTAATCTACAGAGAATAGTCCAGTTACAGTGTTTAAATATAGATATGTAGGCGCGTATGAAAAATGACATTGACAAGAGTGACAGTTGTTATGGTCACTCTAGCGGAGCGTCGAGTCTGTGGTAGCGGGGCGGCCATCTTTTAAACGGACTTATTGGAGGGCGGTCGCCGGCGCACCACTCTGTCGACGAATCGCTATCTGTCGCCTCAATCTTTAATTATTTTAAACTGATTAACGTTAATTAGAATATTTTTTGTAAAAGATTATTCAACTGTAAAGTTATTTCGAAGAAGTAAATGGTTTAAGTTTTGAAGGCCATCCGTTTCATTCAAATCTTTTTTATTGGACTACCCACGCCATAAGCAACATGGATTTTGATAAAAGCGCTCGACTGCGCTTTCAGATATATAAAACACATAGAAAACATCATGAACTTTAGTAAAAAAATAAAAATACCTATAGAGTAAACATTCCTATCGCAGACCTTGCCAAAATTATAATAAATGAAACAAAAACTTCAGTCTGCTGAGAAGGAAATAATCATTGGTCGGGTAAGGCCTAACCCGTGGGAAATTACACATGAAAGGCAAACCGAAATGTCTTGTGATTAAATCCACCCGTCCAAGCGATTCTGTCCCGACGCGAGATTTAATTGAGTGGAAACACTGAGCTTTGGGCTCGACTCGAATTTATATGATTTCGAGGTCTCGATACATTTCCAATAACGTATAACGTCGTATATCAAGCTATTCAGACGCAACCTCATTTAAAGTCATTAGCCTTTTCAAGATCGGTGCCTTTGAGTCTGACGACTAGTTCTTTTCATGCTTTATCGAGAGTGCTCCGAAGAATAATGTAGACGTTCTATAAAGAGTGAAATAGATTTATGATATTTATTTTGTGTTTTATTTATTTTCAGTCACAAATTAATGTATGCAATGTAAATATTTTTCGTATAGAGTTAAGGTCTTCTTAGTTTAACATACCGAACAATTCAATATTGAAATCACGGCTTTCAGCCTTTCACCAAAAAGTAAAACATGAGAATATTTCCGTGTGTTTTGGCAGGCGGCGCCGGCTAAGTAAAAGCTTCCTTCGTTTTATTTACACACCTCTCTAAGTGAGCGTTTATTCGGTGGTAAGACGCCAGGTAACACGGTATCAACAAAACACACTCTCAATGTGCCTTTGGGGACTTTTCCGACAATTTCCATCGTGTTTTCTATACGTAGAGCTCTTTAAATTGAAAGAAAAACACACGTAAACTCCACCCAGCGGCACTGTTTTCAACAATTTATATTTCCTATTGTAACAGCTGCCACGTTCCAACATTTCGTTGTATCCGCAGTTCGAGGAAGATATTAAAAAGCAATCCATTTTAATTTCTTCGAAAACGGTAACGCAAAAAATGAATTAATATTTTTCGAAGAGCCTTAATTTCTTCTGAGTGAACAGTGGCGTCTCCACAGCGAATGTAAAACTAAGCAATTTCAATATTTACGAGAGCTAAAGTGAAAAACGGTTTCGTCTCGAGGGATGCTGCAATATTACTTTTTAATAAAATTTTATTAATTCTTGTTAGAGTTCTGCAAATGTCGCGTCGGTTTCAGCATCGAGGGAATTCATTTTATATCAAAATTAAATTAAATTTTATTTTGGATCACGTAGGGGAACGAGGGGCTTGTTGTAACAGGGGTAAGTAGTAACAGGCTTTTTTCTCTAAGATCTTAAACTTTATTAACGTATTTGTTTTACTTGATTTAACCTATAAACCACGTCGCGTCGTATTGCCATAGCCAGTGTCCCGCCGACCGACGCAGTGAGTGGAATTGTGCACGCGCTTCATTTTTACCAGGTAATATAAAATTTAACTATAGTAAAATTTTGGTTTGCGCTATTAATGCGACTAATAATAAACTTTCCATAACTTATTTACATTCAAATTTATCTACCTCTGATAATGTATAACTGTTTTTGAGATTGCTTAATTGTTTAAATAGTTATCTTAATAAATATTAAAAATCATACCATGGGGTTAGTTGTAACAAAATGCCGGGGCATGTTGTAACATGCCCCATGTTATGATTTAGATACCTACTTATTTTTTTTCTTACTTCTAGAATGAGGGTGTATAAAAGAAAGTCAGAGCGGGCAACACAAAGCCAAGAAGTGTCCGAGTTAGCGGCAGCTGATGTTTTGGAAAAAAAATCAGTATTGATTTTTGATAAGAATTATGTAATATATACAGAATATAATATATAAAAGATGTCAATTTTGTTTAAAATAAACAAAGAAGAAATTATTAGAGATATTAGTGTTGTTTTTTTGTCGTTACTACTTGCCCCGGTAGATGTTACAACTTGCCCCAAGCACGGGGTAAGTTGTAACACGGCACTTTTTCTAGAAAATAATTGATTGTAAAGTAATGACTAACAGTTATGGTATTATTTTTACTTGGTTTGGTAGAGGAAGAGTTATAGCATCCATCCACCTTTATTTGGTAGGAATAAAATCAACAGATCTCAAAATATATTAATTTTCATGAAAACTGTTACAACAAGCCCCTCGCTCCCCTAAACCAATTTTATTTCAATACGAAGAATGTAGGAGTAGGAGTATAGGAGTTAGTACGTAAGTGCGATGATACCTTAATTTTATTATATTTTTGTTACGGAACGATATACGCTAGTGGCTTGACAACAACTAAATTTATTAATAGAGAACACAGAGGAATAGACAAAGACATATTTTGTTACAGACTAACACTACATAAAAGTAAAAAAAATATAATAAAATTTAGATATCAATAATAATAGACTACTCTCATAATAACATAATATTATCATTTAGTTTTAAACACCTAGTCTAGACTAATTTAATAATCTTCTATCGTAAAGTTTTAAGTGCAAATGAAGTGTATTAAGTTTACTATCGAACTAGACATTTTCGTAAAGTTATAGTAATATTCCAAGTTCACAGGGTCATCAGATAACACGTTTTTTCTGATAAATAAAAATATGTAGATGATTGATGAATAGGTAGTTAGTAGTATCCAAAAGGTTAAACTTTCCCTAAATCAATCTTCATGCCGGTGTAACTTGAAGCACAAGAGCTTTTTTACCAGCTTACAATATAATTGGAACGAAGTTCCTTATTGCGTGTTTTCAAAAGGAGGCTAGACGGAAATTCTTTTGAAAAAGTTGTCACGACACTTTTTTTGTTTTAGATGATTATCGCTAGATGGCGCTGTGATTAAAATCTTTTAAAACAATTCCTTGTTTTGTTTTATATGATTAATGCTAGATGGCGCTGTGATCAAAATGTTTTATTACAATTCCCTCACCAATTAATCGAAAGGAACTTTGTTCCATCCGGGTGTCCCATGACACCTCTCAAG
This sequence comes from Trilocha varians, assembly GCA_030269945.2. Lineage (NCBI taxonomy): Eukaryota > Metazoa > Arthropoda > Insecta > Lepidoptera > Bombycidae > Trilocha > Trilocha varians. The sequence continues at coordinate 7,559,595 of AP028259.1, forward strand.
TTTTTTAATTTTTTAAAAAGTATCGGCTTAGAACAAAAAAATAGGTAAGTAGGTAATCTCAATTAAAAAAAGATATGATAAGGAGGTAGGCACACAATATGTTCTAACACTGCTCAATCTTCCATATTCATAGGATATAGAATAAATGTATGCAATCGACCACATTTTATACTTCAGAAAATACATGACATCGGGCCCTGAGATTTAAATTTATGTATATTTGTGACGATAATTAATAAAATTATTACTCATATAAAGGCATTTCAGTTTTAATGAGTTCGTTAATTAAATTCGAAATAAGAGTATCATAAAAATATATTTTACAGCCAAAATAATGAATTAAAATTATTTGCAGTATGTCTGAATTTTACCCAAAAATATGAAGAATTATTATGATTTGACACAATATATGCTTTTTATTTTAATGTTTTTTTTTCAGTACTATATAATTATACAATATAATTTGCATTACATATTTTCTAGGAATATACATAAAGAGTTCTTCAAAAATGTTCTAATTGATTTATTTTTTAATATATGAATATATTGTTTTCCCACACAATAGCATTGTATTGTATGAAGAATACGTACTGGAGTATCCGTTTTCAAAAATACAAGTTAGCTTGAATTGGTAGAGTGAACTCATTGTTGAACTTTAAGAAAAGAAAATCCTGTGTAGAAAGGTTCAACCTAAGCTTCTACATTGTATGTATTTTTGTATCCTTTGTATCACACAAAATTTGTTCTTTAAGTGTAAATACTCTCTGTTTTGAATTCTCTTGAGTTTTGGATTGTAAATGTTTACCGTCGATCATGGACCTCACTTGACCTCAGCAATATCAGGGAACACTGTGAGGCCGCTACTAACAAATTACCTTTAAGCTTGTGGAGTGGTATTAATGATGAACGATTTGTAAGATGTATTAAGTATATTTAGAAGTATTTACAAGAAAACAGATAAAATTAATTAATAAAGAAAAACTAGTTTAGTTGCCGAGGACACGTAGTTAACGTCTCTCTTCTGTCTTCCTTCGGCCCGCAGAACAACGCAAAACTCCGTCTCATGCGATGCGTTTCACATGAGACAGAAATGCTCGCCATATAACATGTTCGCCACAAGCTCTTCAAATCTTATTTAAAGGACAACTTTACTTTCTGTCATCGTATATTTTACCATTTTCAGTTGAAATAATACCTGCATGTTTTGAAAAAAAATACATTGGAATACCATTTTGATTACAAGTTCGTATAATACTCGTAATATAGTTCCTTATATTTAGATCATAGATACTCAATAACAAAAATGAAAATACTTTAACAGAAAAGGATATCACATCGATTCCAAACTATTCAGAAACTATAACAATTCTAACACAAAACAAAACCCACTTAAGAAAAGTTAAACTATACCTATTTAAAGTATTTATCGGGGTCTGCCAGGCATGGCTGTTCCAAACTATCGCTATTCACAAAATTAGATAGGCCTTGTTCTGTTAATAGGGTTGCCAGAATTCTAATCGAGATTAAACAGATCTAATACTACGGAATAATAAAACACTAATCCTAAATAACCCTAAGCTGTTATCCTAATTAACAGAATAGTTAATGTTCGACTTTGATTAAATTACTTTGTTCTGATTCTTAACGGCATGTCTGTCAAAAGTATCCTTTCTGGTAACTTCTCGTGTAAGTACTACATCATCTCCCTTTTACCATCGTACCACACGCCGCAGGGACAAGGTTCACCACCTTTACTTGGAACCGCTGCGATCTTCCATGGTTCGCTTTAGAAGATCATTTTTGCCCCGTACCATTCCGATTTGGAATGGACTCCCATCCGCGGTGTTCCCGGAGCGCTATGACATGTCCGTCTTTACACGAGGTTTAAGAAAAGTCCTGTATCGGTAGGCGATAGATAACAGCCCTCATTGTCCTGGCATTGCAGAGGTTCATGAGCGACGGTGATCGCTTACCATCAGGTGGACCATAGGCTCGTTTATCTATCACGCAATAAAAAAAAACATATTTTGGTGGTGGGTTTCAAAATAATTAAAACAAAGAAATAAAGTAAACGCATAACATTGCGTTTACCTAAGAGCACTAGCTTTGCTTTGGTGAGTAGGCTCCTCTATCTATCATACAATAAAAAGAAATTGTATGTCAAGTTTGAACATGAAGTGTTTGATAATTTAAAGTATAGCTCAGAACATGACTGTTTTTTTACAAAAAAGAGCCAACCCTTTTCACCTAAATTATATACCCTTTACATTCCACTTCGGTCAGAGTATAACTAGCCTTCATAAGGCCAAGGCTCCGCTTGTTCGAAAGCCTGAGGTCATAGAGATTACATAGTTTCAATATGAGTCTCGTATATTGTAAACCAAAGTAATCGGCGTATTTGAAATTCCGACCGCTTCCTCAAACATCGGGAGTCTTTATTTTGATGTCTATTCTTAACTGCTTGAATTGCTTTGTTCAAATCTAATATTTTCGATATTATTCAAATACTTGAACAATCAATATTTCTGTAAACAACAACAATGCGTATTAAGTTGATTTTAGTGCCACATAAACTTGACAATTAAAAAACACTCAATACATGGAAGTTTAAATTAATCATAGTTCTCCTACACTTCTTTTCATTCCACATCCAATTTAAATGCGTTCGCTACTTTATAGCGACTTCTATCTAGGAAATTATCAAACACAGGCACACCAAACACAAAACACCAATATATTTGGAGTTAAAAATACCCTACATCACTTTGATTGTCAATAATAAATAACATTACATTTAAAATTGGAACGCGATGTTCCAATATAAACGATACAATAAATCATGGCGCGCTTGTAGATTGCAATTTCAAACAAGAAACTCGGAAGCAGAATCGATAGAATTATCTGGAACATTGATCAAAAGTGTAAACAGATACCGATTTCAGCACACCGTTCTACGTGAACGCGACGTTGCACTGGAAATGGCTAGGGTTGACACTTTACAATTACAATTTAACTAAATTTTCTTTACCCTTTGTGTTTTAATTTTATATCATAAAAAACTTGAGAGGTGACATGGGACACCCGAATAAAACGAAGTTCCTTTCGATTAAAAGATATCTTATATATTTTTTCCCTAACGTAACGCGCGATAAGGAACGTGTTTTAAAAGATTTTGATCACAGCGCCATCTAGCGATAGTCATCTAAAACAAAAAAAGTGTCGTGACAACTTTTCGTAAGATTTTTTTCCGTCTAGCCCCCTTTCACAACGTGCGATAAGGAACTTAGTTCCAACAAAACTCCTCGTCACGTCGAGAGCTTGGCATGGCTTAGAAGATTTTGAATAGTAGGTATGAATTGTACCTTTACCACTGCTCATTCCTGACACAGTGGGTCACCTACAAGTTTGTCTTTGAAATACAATAAATAAAAAATAACCATAAACTTTAACACTATACAGTAATTACGCTATACTCAGCAAAATAATGCTTATTATACTACAGAAAGACAACTCCAGTAACCGCTTAGCAGTCGTTTTTAGTCATAACACTTTTATTAAAACCAATCAACTCTCCCTAAAACAACCAATTTTGTTGTTCATACCAAAAACTATAGGCACGTTAAATTTTATTGTTGTTATAACGAGCGGTCGGCCCCTTCGAACTGACATGAAAACATATTAAACAAACAAAATAGTTAGTTACGAATAGAAGGGTGTACGGATTTCATGAATTCCATTTATGAATTTATTCGTTCTAATACGCAATGATTAACAGTGAATATGATATTGAATAGATGTGTTTGATATGTGTCATTTTATTTTTGACTTAAAAAATAAATTATTTTAGTTTTTTGCGTGCTATCTCGACTTCTCAAACTTATTATCAAAAGTTGGTTTCGCAAACAGACTAATCAATAACCATTGAAATTAATTATTATATCTCCCTAGGATTTCTGCAATGTAAGAGGTACCTCAACATTCTATAAATATTATTCATAGAAACATTCATAGAAACATGCTCGTGTTAGAAACAACAGCTCATCTGATTGTGAGTGGTAATCATTTCTCATAGACCTCAACAATATAAGAAAATGATTCGAAGAAAAAACAAACAAACACATGGTTTAGTCAATTGACAGCCCTATCTAGAAGTAATGCGATAAGCCGGTTTGCAGTAAGCGGAATCGTCCGCACGTCCCAAAGCAGGCCCTCTACCTAAAGCTTATATAATACTCGTATACCGGCTAACGATCAGTTCGGTACAATATTAAGTTACGTTGTAAATTGACCACTGTTAGCAGTTTGTTGTACTGGTAAATTGCAGTGGAGTGTTGGACATATAATAGGGGAGTATGTATAGCCATAATAAGTGTATGGAGTATGTTATCAACATGATTCAATTTAAAATTACAAAGCTATCCTATGAAAGGTATTAACGTTGATTTCAACTGTTTTATAGAACGTAGATAATTTATTTGTAACCATTTTCGATTTGGTTTTGTACTCTCAGAATGATGAAGTTGATAGATATACTGATTTCCAAAAAATAAGAAAAATCATTAAACGAAAATTACTGTATATTAGGTACTGCTACTAATAAAAATGTTTAGATCCGCTTATATTGTTGGTAATAAAGTTTGTCTAGACTACTAAGAATTTTCTTATTTTCACATTCCTAAGAATTCCACAAAATAACAATTTCTTTTGCATGACAAAAAATATGAGCTGAATAACATGTAAACCAACCTAAAAAACCTTTTTCTGGAATAAGAACTAAAGAACTGAATATATTTCTCAGAATAGGGTTTATTATAGAAAATATTCTTGTATGCACAGTTTATTAGAAAATTTTCTACTTCAATAAATCGCAAATATTTGAAATGGATACGAATTTGAAGATTTGGAAAAAGTTCAAATAAGAAATCGCAATGTATATTTGCATTGTATATGTTTGAGTATTGTGCAATGTATATATGCATTGTACCTATATGTTGACTCCTTTTATACAGAAATGAGATCAACATAGTATAGATTACTTGTGATATTAACATGATTTGAAGTCTAGACGGATAATGGCTAGTTCTTGTGTGTTCGGTCACTCATATAAGGTCAAATAAATATCACGATATGTAAATGTAAAAGTTTTTATTCTGCAGTCAGCTATCTGGAAATCATTCCCTAAAACATACTCAAATAATTCTCTAAACTCTCACAACTTCAACTCAATAGTTGGAACGAAGTTCCTTATCGCGCGTTGTGAAAGGGGGCTAGACGGAAAAAATCTTACGAAAAGTTGTCACGACACTTTTTTTGTTTTAGATAATTATCGCTTGATAGCGCTGTGATCAAAATATTTTATTATTATTGCACGTTGCGAAAGGAAATAATTTTTATGATATACGTTTTAATCGAAAGGAACTTCGTTCTATCCGGATGTCCCGTGACCTCTCAAGTTTTTATTTTTATCACTAGTGAAGTTACATGAAGAACCTTCAATTGAAATTAAAAATAATACTTTTAACAACATACGAAATAAATAAAACGAATCAATATTCCAATCTTATCATTTTAACCGATCTCTCGTAGGCAACTTTCAAAGGCTTCGTTTGATGTAAAGGACGACAGTTTTCAAATGTAAAATTGAACAGCCTTCGCTCGTAGTAAAACCACAGAATATTGACAGAAGTGCAATTATAATAAATTTGTTTAAACACTCGCGGTTATCTACATCACTTACACTATTACTAAACGGGTTCTTACCACGATTATTTTTAATTGAGAGGTCCCGATATTTCAGCACTGTTTCAAGCGCCATGATCACGGGAAGACTGAAAAACTGCGGGTAGGTCATTTAAGAGCAGACAAATCTGTCTACCCTCTTTCTCGTTTGTTTGCCGGTACCACTGGAACTCGAACTCACATTTCGACATACCACACTGACAGTATCGGCTGCCGTCTCAAAACTAGATTTTTTGGCTTTATTTTCGTCTAACACTGGATTCCACATGCAGGATAGTTTGAAACCGTCACCCCGTCAATTAAAAATAATCGTGGTAAGAACCCGTTTAGTAATAGTGTAAGTGCAATTATACACAAAACTTGTTTGTCTAGCACTGTATGTGCATCTTTAGTAATCATATTACATTGGTGCATGCGCAAGAGTTTGTTGCCTGACTGTTAATACTTAAAAGAGATCAATGTGAGTGAGAAAAACCTGTATGGTATGCGATAGCTAACGGTATCTTATATGCACATATTATACAGAGTGGATCTGTAACTTTGTCTCAACTGAAATGGGGTGAATGACCTGTTGAAATAAAACTTAGACTACTTTTATTTTTGGAATTGGATACAATAACTATTCGTCATAGTATGGAAATCCACAACGATAGTCGAGCGTTTTCCATACAATGTCAGAAAAAAAAGTTTAACTTATCCAAAAAATAAAAATGGTGCTAAGTTGTATTTCAGTAGGTCATTCACCCCGCTTCAGCTGGGACAAAGTTACAGATCCACCCTGTATATGCATTGCTTAAATTAATTCGTTTTAGTAATTATTTATCATCCATGACGACTTTAGTTATGTGTAAGAACTTGTCATGCAGTAAAAATATTAAAATAATGTTTAATCGGTAGAGAATGCCAAGCAAGTGAAATTTACTTCTGTTTGAATATTATTCTGTGGTATGACCCTTTTTCTGCCTGTCTAGACAATCCCAAATTATGAAAAGTCCCTCGAGGCTACGGTTTTGAATAAGAGACATCTAAAGAAACGCAAAACATGAATACATTTTTTTCGTACATGATAAAAATTTTAAAGAAGATTTCGATATCTTGTTATTTTATGATTTTTTATTTGGATGAAATATATTTTTATTAGATACTGTTTCAAATTAAGATAGGGAATCTCTTGTTATGTACTGCATAACATTTTTATTATTATTTTATTAACTGAATTATATTTTAAAAGCTACTATTTGAAAGGACGAAAATTAATATTCAATTCACTAATTGGTTTGTGTAAGGTTTCCGTTTAAGAAGTTACCGATACCGAATTCATTTTATGTCAAGAAGATTGTGAGTGGAGGCACGATTACATAATTTTTACAGTAATAAATTTATTATTTTCGTTAGCTTCTTTGCTAAAGTATATGCCTGTTATTATTATTTTTGGGATATTGTTACTCGGAGGCCGAACCCCGGTTGAGGCCAGAAACAAGACGGGGTTTTGCGGGGCAGCATCACGCGTTACGCACTTCGGTATTCTTTTCGTCGCACCACCTCAACATACCTACTACACACCATTCCATACCTTCTACATTTATATAACAATAGGTAATTACAAAGTCACCACAGACATTTCAACAAATTTTCCAAACTTTACTAGTAACATCGTACGAACATCAAATTTAAATCCACAACTGAAATAGTTATAAACTTACTGAATTATAATACGCATAGTTTGTCATGCGTGAATCCATTATGAAAACTTATAGAATAGTTCGACGTAACACGACTACGTTCTATTAATACTGTTTAACAACCGGAGTTGTTGCGAGAACCTTCCAGAAATTACAAGCACAAGTAATTTCATGTTATTGATGATGACAGGATAGAAGACAGATACAAAATTAATATATGATTTAGTGTAATTAATAAAGTTCGTTGCGAAGTTCTCGTAATTTATTTATTTATTTATTTATTTATAAATGGAGTATCAACAGCTTACATATTATTCACAACTGTTGTACTTATGTTACATAACTTAATTCTAATATGGTAGCCAATTATAGATACACACAGCATTCTTGTATAAACGTAATTAAATCGTAATGATTACAACACTATTTAAAGGGTAAGACTCAACAACTCCTCAGTTTTCTGCAGCAGTTTTGTGACAATCGTAAATAAATCAAACGAGGCTTGAGGAGGGTCCTTAAAGTTAGGTCGTAGGTAGCGACCCCTCAGTGTCCCCTGACATTGTAGAGGTTCATGAGCGACGGTAACCACTTCCTATCAGGTGGGCCGTTGGCTCGTCTGCCTACATGGCAATTAAAAAAAAACATCTTAACAAACTATTATTTTTGAGAAACAGGCTGAATAAATCCAAACCCTTCACCTTAAAGCAAGAGTTCAGTTCGTACCCATATATATTTGAACTACACCAGCGACTTACTAGCTGACTCGCACAATTTGCCAACGCCGATGTCGTATAGAGAAGAAAATTTTACCAGTTTTTACCTTTTATTTTTAAACTATTCTACAGTCTATGACAATTAACGAAGCTTCCTATTAATAAAAATAGTTTTCAAAATAAGTTCAGTGGATCCAAAAATTTCGCCCTACAATATCGTAAATCCACAACATTACCTCTTTTAGTAACATAGATAAAAAATCCCAAATCAAAATATATCGTAACAATATCCCACATAAGACTCAAATTGACAATTACGTTTTCTAATATTCCGCCGCATTAACGTTTTATTGAGAAAACGTGTTTCACGACTTCAATAACGCGAACCGTGCTTTTGTACTAAATGAGTTTGTAATGCCGACTGCACCGATATTATCGCGGTAGGAGCACGCTACACTTTACCGAACCATCGAGGGTAGGTTCACACGAAAATAATATTTACCGTCTTATAAATAAAGATCAATTTTATGTGGCATGGCCGTGCTGAAGAAACATTAGGTAAATAGTTGTAATATTTAGGTTATTGAAGGTGATATTTTCGTACTAAGAAAATATTAGAACAATTTGTGACTTTGCACTAATGCGTTCCGTTTTCTCTATTTATTAACAATTTAATTGCAGTATGCCGAAAGTAGGCTAATAAAAATTGTATTTTTAATCGAACACATTTTTAGATTAAGTACTTGCAATTACACTATTATTTACATTTACAATTATAATTATTACATTTAGCTATACTCAATGCAGTTTACCAACCTAAATTTAACCTCTAAACTTAATGACACATAAATATTATTTTTAACAATCTGACAAGATTTACTAGTCCATCTTCCATTACAAATACTTGTAGCACTTAACAACTTTATTCCATAGAAATACGGACAGCAATAATAGATCAATTTCTTTCCTGTTTTCTAAATAAACAGAAAAAAAATCTCACATGACTCATTCACCTCATAAATAAGAAACTCCATATACAAAGTATTGAGTGATGAGTCATTAATTAATAGAAGTAGAAAGCCTTTAGTTCTCGTTGTGTCGATGCCCTTATATCAGCAACATTTGCGGTTTTAATATCGTAATGGGTTTACCGCCGCGCCACCCTTAATTTAGCTTCGAGCACTCAATTACACGATGGCAAATACACTTTGCATGGAAATGCTGTTAGTAAAAGAACAAAATGATATTTGCACTTTTTCTGAGAGAAATCGAATCGGGTGTTGTAGGATCTGAAAATAATCAGAGATTGTCAAAACATGTTGCCCATCTTGCTTTGTATCATCCCACTGCTGTGTCTGGTCTCTTTAGCAGATGAATCAGTACGCCACACTTGCTTGACACAGATTTAACACATTCTTCAATACAACAATGAGGTTTTAAACCTGCTCTAATACGCATTCTGTTAAATCAATACAGTTCAAAAGCAGACAAAATTTTCATACCCACTTAACAATAACTATTTTACAAGACCTTCAAATACTATTGTAACAGCTACCGGGGGATGGTAAGCCGAGCTCCCCGACCCAGGCTGGTTCTGACCCGGCCTGAGCCGAAGGAGACCTTCCATCACGCGGCCCCATCTCGGCAGGCTTTGATAGGCCCACCTACCGATGGAGCCGGTGGTCGCTGCGCCGACGACTGCCGGTTCGGCGTCCGGGGGTGACGGGGCGATACGTGAGCGTCAATCGCGAACGCGTCCTGTCACCCCTACCAGCCTCGTGCCGGGTTCTGTTCCCGGCTAGAGATCGGACGTCGAGCGTGAGCGGCGGGAGGTTTTGGTGCGGTTCAACTCCCACATACGCCACTCGCGGGGCGAGTGGAAGTCCGGCGGTTTCCTTCCGTCCAAAAAAAAAAGACCTACAAATGGTTTTTTTAAATATCTGGATATTATTATTTTTGGATAAGATTGCTCGTCAGTATTTACTAATGTACTGGATTTGTACTGTATTTGTAAAATAAGACATAACTCTCAGCACAAAAAGACGACCTGTTTATGGTGTTTTCAACAACATTCTTTATTTATACCCTAACATAGTAATTCCGGAATAATAGCAACATAAATATACGGACCCATGATTCTTCTCTCCAACAAATACCGTGAAACAGCCTACCAACAATGATGTAACTGTTATTAACGCAATAATACTCGTGAAATCTCATTATCGTGCTATAAGAAGATACCATTCATATCTTTTGTTCGTATTTTGTTGTACATGTGTGGAAATCAAGTAAATTACATGAACTAGGTTTTGTTTGGATTATTTTCTTGCGTATCTTTTGCTTTTATTGATGTGTAATTCTAAATTTACTTCACGAGTAACTTATTAAATAAATATTTGTTTTATGATTGCGCATAATTTTCTACGTTTATCTGCATTCATTTAATTTAAACGATCGTAAGTTATTAAAAAATTACTGATTGGGGGATTATTGTTAATTTATTATAATTTTGCACAGGGTTATAACTTCAGCATTCTCGGTTTTTATATTTTATGACATTTAAAACTATTTTATTAGTTCTTAATAAAATTAAAGTAAAGCAGTGGTAAATCTAAATGTGAAAAAGATTTATGTGCAATTTTTCAAAACACCACTGGCTAAAAACGGTAAAGGAAAATATCGTGAGGAAACCTGCATGTCGGAAAAGGATTCTAAAAATCCTTTGAAGATATGTGAAGCCTCCAATCCGCACTAGGCAAGCGTGGTAGACTATGCCTAATCTCTCTTCTGAGGAGACCTGAGCCCAACAGTGGGCAGTAATGGGTAAACATGTAATGGGTACAGTACAGTGGTAAAACGTTTAATAAATAACTAGCTGGCCCACACAACTTCGTCTGCGTCACATAAGGAAATTTTCTCACCGTTTAAACCTTCCCTGGACTTCTACGAATATTTTAAGATTAAAATAAGCCAAATCGGTTTAGTCGTTCTCGAGTTTTAGCGAGACTAACGAACAGCAATTCATTTTTATATATAAGAAGATTTTGAATACTTGAATCCCAAAGTTCATATGGTACATATTAAATATTACTGGAAGGCAGGGCAACATAAGTATAGTTGTACATGAACAAGTAACATTCCCAAAACGGCAAAGTTAATTAATGACACAATAACTATAATTATTTTTAATTATTCCCAGACATGATTCCGAGAAACAAATTGATCTAGTTTTACTATATAGTACATTAAACTTTAGTGAAACGCAGCGCCCTTATTTATTTATTTAATACTTTATTGTACACGACAGAAAAATAAGTTTTATTAAAAAAAATGATCACAAAAGGCGAGCTTAAATCAATAGTGAGTTTTCTTACAGCAAACCCAAAATAAAACATACAGTAAGTAGACATTAATGTAAGACAAGAATGTAAATTTCGAATCGATAACTATTTCTGTTTAGCTCTACAAAGCGAGGAATTCCTTTTATTCACGATCTTAAACGAAAATGAGCAGAATGTCTAAGGTATTTTCAAATGAAAATGACGTCAAATGCCTCGGTTAATTGCGATTAATACGTCTAAGAAATAGTGCTTTGAAAAGCAATTAGTGTTCCAAATTATCTGTTATTAAACTTGTCTAGAATAGCGAAGTTATTTAGTAATCAGACTTACTGTTTAAACGATAAAGTTTATGTTTAGTCAGCATATTGTTTAACAAGGTTGCTTTGATAGTTATATTCAGTTGCTTTAGCATTGAATAGTGATTTTGTGTTGAAGTTATTAGTTACTGTTGAATAGTCGTAAATTGTTAATGTATTCATAATCATATTTATGATGTATCAAATTATAAATTAGATGATTTAATTGACTGGTTGAACACTAATCTACAAATAACTTGAGTATTTATTTGAGTGTTTATTTACAATAAACTTATTAGTTTGTGTCATCCGCTTATTCAAGAAGACTGTAAGGAAAAATAATGAAAAGCTGATAAACTATTTTTATCTGTGAATTTTGAATTTAGAACAACTTTGGAATCCACTTTGCCGTCAACCACATTGGACAATACTTAAAAGAGAAGTCTAATATTTGAACCACACATCCCATACTATCCTCCATCACAGCATAAAATAAAAGAATTTGTATTCAAACAGCATAGCTTAAGTATCCTGTGCGCATCCGAAGTGCACCTTTCACAGCCATTACTGCTTATTACAAATTCAAAGTCGAAAGCAATTGCTGAAGCATAAAACACAGGAACGAGCTGGTCTCTTTTTTTACGGTAAGTTGAACTAAAAGGCTTTCAGTAGCAGACAGCACCGGATGCGGCGGACGCCGGACTTCCGGCTTTAAGCCTCAGACTTTACATGCTGTAGTTTTTTCTCTCGTTCACGCTTATTTATGTTGCCTTTTGTGTTAAGTGAGGAATCCAGTTCCAAAGCAAGTGCTTAATGTTCTTTAATAAAGTAACTGTCTTTTTGTATTGAATTTCGTGTTTTCTTTTAAGAAGCACAAACTTTAGATTTGGTTGAATATTAAAGACTTTTGACCCTTTCTTCCAATCGCAATGCTTTCACCCGTGGATGACGCATCATATTCATCATCTACACTCCTGGCTCCTTTATACGTGGAAGCTGCAGAATGTATTTGTAACTGAAATTGATTTTTCTTAAATTGCTACTAAAAATGTCGTAAGCATCCTTAGCACCAGGGGCGCCGCGACGGGAAAGAGTGTCGAGAGCGTAACGCATCGCGCCGTCCCTCAAAACCCCGTCCTGGATTCGGACGCTGAGTGTGAGCCGTTGGAGGTTTTAGTGTGGTGCAACTCCCACATACTCCCGCCCCGGGTGGGGATTCGGTCATTTTACCCAACTAAAAAAAAAGTATCTTAACACTTCAATATGGGTCCCCGGTATTTACTGTCACCCGACGGTTTCTATTAAGACTTAATTAAACTCTAAGACTCACCCACCAACAATATTGTTTGTACAAAATATAAAATTGTCTAAATCGACCGTGGTTAGTTTACTTCCAATCCTAGACTACTCAATATCGAATTTGTGATATTGAATTAGTGGGAAACTGAAGACACAGATTGATACCAGTAATTTATCCTAGTCTGTGGATTGAATACTTATGAGTTCTTGAAATGGATATTGAAAGTTTCAATCTCAGTTTGCTGGATGATTTATTGAAAACTATTTGACGGACTTGATCGAAAGCTTTTAATAAACTCCTTCAGTACGTCTTAAAAGTAATTCAGAATTTGAATTTATATCACTCCTAACTTTAATTGTACCTTAGTTAGGTACATGTTACTTCACTTCTAAGCAAAAGAATCAAGAAAAAAATCTCAAGATGAGATCATTACTTTGCCCTAAAATAAGTTTTTTTTTTTTTTATTGCCATGTAGGCAGACGAGCTAACGGCCCACCTGATAGTAAGTGGTTACCGTCGCGATAGTCCTTATTCATTCTACCAATACCAAACCAATACCAAAGCAATCTGATATTCTTTTCTTCAACTTGTACTAAAACTAATTAAATTTTGCCTTCTTTAATAATCCAAAGTTACACATTAACCACATAACAATGTAATGAATCATCACAAAACAAACTAAACTCAAGCAACCTCAATAGGAAAGGTAAATAGTTATGAAAACATAGGCAATTCAACTATAGTAACTAGCTGGAGTCATAATTGGGGCGCCGGCAATAACATTTCAAAGGGACCCTTTCGAATTAGGTGGCGCTCATTAATGTAGATTAGTTCAACTAACAAACTTGCTTCCAAGTTTCTGATGTTTTGTTCTTCAGAACAGATTTTGTGGTTTCGGAATGTTTCAGGACTGAGACTTGTTTGGGGAAGACACTAAATCTTATAGAAGTTACTCCAAAAGCTATTTCATACAAATTTCTTTAAACACTCGCGGTTATCTACATCACTTACATTATTACTAAACGGGTTCTTACCACGATTATTTTTAATTGAGAGGTCCCGATATTTCAGCACTGTTTCAAGCGCCATGATCACGGGAAGACTGAAGAACTGCGGGTAGGTCATTTTAGAGCAGACAAATCTGTCTACCCTCTTTCTCGTTCGTTTGCCGGTACCACTAGACCTCTGAAACAGTGCTGAAATATCGGGACCTCTCAATTAAAAATAATCGTGGTAAGAACCCGTTTAGTAATAATGTAAGTGATATTTGAAACAAATATCAAAATTGACTGTTTGTCATAGTAATATAATGAGGGAGTAGGTACTACCACTCTACCATACTACTTAATCATGAAACCAACTATGAGCATCATAAAATTCCTATTTCATGACGTGATAAACATACAATGTGATCAAACGTTTACAAAGTTTGTTTAACCTAAAACACACTCCGTCGTCTTCGAAAGTGTGCTATTTACTTACAAAGATTAAAGACTAATTAATAAAATACTACACACACAGAATATTTGTAATAAAATTTTATTTTTTTAAGTTATTAAGAAATATAATGTTATATAAACTTAATCAGTAGGCTCAATTTTCGTAATAATTGGCTTGTGGTAATTGAAGTAGAAAACATATGTTTGAGATTCTATTTTATTTAAATGTCTTGATAAAACTGCATCAATGGTAGTTTTCAAAATATTTTTATCACAGCGCCATCTAGCATTAATCATATAAAACAAAATAAGAAATTGTTTTAAAAGATTTTAATCACAGCGCCATCTAGCGATAATCATCTAAAACAAAAAAAGTGTCGTGACAACTTTTTCGTGAGAATTTCCGTCTTACGCGCGATAAGGAACTTCGTTTCAAAAAATAGAATAATACATTTATCGTCAAATATTCACGTTTATTGACTCAATAACTTTGTTTTATATCATTGTTTTTCTGGTAAAAGGTTTTACAAAGAAAACCCCGAAAACGTGAATAAACTGTCAAAACCAGTGTTCTAAAACAGTGGTCGCTACGCATAAAGCTTTTTAACTAACAATCTGTAGCGAACGCTAAATTCTTTTATCATAGAACACGTCAGTCAAGAAATACGCTTCAAGCGCTTTTATTTTCAGCTGTCAAAAGTTAACATTTTTTTCAGCCGCTGCTCCATTTCTATTGATCTTTGCTTTTGAGTAACTATAAAAGATACGCGAATGACCTGCGTTCACACAGACCGAGGCGGCTCGCGAGGCATTTACTTCGCGAGGAGCCTCGATTTGTGTTGACGCAGCCAATCATTAATTTGAAGTTTTAGAATAACTAAACACATTTTTGACGCGTTTGTTATTGTAATTAAGGAATACGCAAAACCTTGGTTCATTGGCATGATAAAGTTAGCAAGTAAGACGCTACGTATTATGAAGGTTGATCTTTTCTAAAATGTCTTGATGGGATTCTAATGATGGTGTATGTAAAATATTGAATCGTTAATGTAGACCGAAGTGTGGGATGAGAACCGTTAGTTCTTTCGTAGTCATTCCCCCGAGCCACTACAACTGTTCAGATTCCCTACACTACAATATGACCCTTTTCAGCGAAGTTTAATACAAGCTCTCAATATTAGGTGTTATCGTTGTGTAACCAAGAATAGTACAACAACAACAGTAGCCACTTAATTTCAGGTAGGCACCCGCTATAGCAATAAAAAAGACAATGAAATTTTTCAAAACCAAATAAAACAATGCTAGCACACATTCTCTATTAGTATTCCGTTCTGCGCCCAAAGCTAATTGGATTGTTAGTTTAATTGACGTGCAAACATCGGATGCGGCGTCAGCAGTAGCGTCATTTAGCTGTTTGTTCCTATTATTGCTGGAGGGTAGATAATTCGGCATTAATTTAGCACATTACGGATGTAATTATATTCGCGTAATGAGCTAATTATTTTCCGGTTCATGAACTAAATAGGTTACTATTTACCTAAATAATCGCGACCAATGCTATATCTTCCCTACGTAAGGGGTGGGCCATATAATGTTTGCATTTTCCAAAAGTTCGACTGCCATGTTGGCTGTGGGGCATATTGCGCCATCCTGTTGAAACTAAATGTCGTCCATGTCATACTCTTCAACTTTTGGAAACAAAAATTCGTTGAGCATAGCACGGTAACGCTCGCCATTGACCGTAACGGCGGCTCCTTGCTCATTTTCGAATGATGCCGCCGGACCAAAATCCACACCAAACCGTAACTCTTTGTGCATTGCATCCAGCATGGGCTTCTCAATGGTGACGTGTAAATTTTCCGACCCCCAGATGCGACAATTTTGCTTATTGACATAGCCTCCGATGCGAAAATGGGCTTCATCTGAAAAGACGATTTTTCGATAAAAATGCTCATCTTCGGCCAACCGATGTTCTGCCCATTGGGCGAACCGAAAACGTCCCATTTCGTAAATGTCAAACCTTTAACTAAATTATGAACACAAATTAAATGACATTGAGCTGTCATCCTCTAAATAAACATTAGTTCAAAATGTAAACGTTAGATTGGCCCACCCTATATAAGCAAATAAGATCAATATTGTTTTGTTGAAGTACTCTGAAAATACTAAAGTACTACAACTATAACTCTAATTTTATAAAAAATGTCTTCAATAGTTAGTTAGTCTTCAATTATGAAAAAAGGATCAATTTAAGAACTGCAAGTCAAAGATTTTTAGTGCCTAGTTTTAAAAGTTCCACCTTGTGATGTGGTAACCGTCTTTCGGGAACATTAGTAATGTCATTGACTCGAGACCGCTACCCACTTCGTTTTGACATAAGTATAACTAAGCTAACAAAAATAGTTGAAAATATATTTCAAAAGAAACCCTATTTCTTACACATGTTTTGTTCTATTCCATCTAGATCTAAATTGTCTGTTTATATAAAAAGTGACATGTGAGTTCTCTCTGTGCCCTGAAGGCATTCGGTGATATCACCATTCACGGTCCATAAACCGTACCTAATCCCTCTTCGGAGGAGACCTGAGCTCAGCAGTGGGCAGTAGTGGGTTGTTACAGTACAGTACAGTACAGTACAAACCGTACCTATTCGACACTCGCGATATAGTGCCGGGGGCCACAAGAAATATGATATTTTCACTGTAAATAATATGGGTAAACAACGAACGCTTTCGAAATTGATGCTCATTATTTTTTGTCTTGAAAATGATAAGATCTTTTATTTTGGGGCTATTTATTGAAGACGATTTTATTTACAGATTAGGGCAGAATTTTGAGTAGATTCGTTAAAATAACTTATGTTTTTTAGGTCGAGATTGTAAATATATTTGAGATAACTTATGACATTAACATCTATACTTTGATATCTATCACTAGTTTTCACACTTGGATTGATTTGATAATGCAACTAATTTGCTATTAAAAACGATGATACAATGTGTGAAACTCAACATATAGGTACCTACTTATTTGTATTGTCTAGCAAAACTCAAACATTTTGCTATTGAATTTAAACTATTATTAGTTTAAAGTTTGTAGTGTGATTGTGTCGATTTTACACAAAGTAAATGACATTCTACAGCTTCAAATTGAATTGAAGTAAATTGAAATACATGTGTTGTGTTTGAACTTCGAACGCCTTACGTGTTTGCTTTTCAGTGTTTCAATTTGAGGCACTATTTTATTAACAAAATGTAAAATAACGAGAACCAATATCACTGTTTTGCTTCTATAATAAAATTTAATGTTTTGTATGGGTCAGTTGAGTCGATATTGAATTGAAAAACAATAAATATTGAATATTAAAACTGTTCAACACGAATAACTAAACATTGTGTTCAGGAATATTTGAAACAAATAAAATTTAAAGGTGTTTTTGTGTGATGGTAACTAGATTTATTGTTTATTTTTTTATTTATTAAACTTTATGCACATAAATGGTACAATGGCGGTCTTAATGCCTAAGTCATTCTCTACCAGTCAACCAAAGGTGGTGTAGAGAAAACTATGGCAGGTGTTCAATTATTGTCTTTTTAAATCGGGTATTGTTTTATTATATTTCACTTGTTAAAGTAATATACTCTTATATATACGAGCAAATGACATGAAATGAAATAAAATCTATAATGAAATAAAAGCCCAAAGAATAAGCAAGTTGAAGTGTCAGTGGGCGGTCCACTTAGCACGTACAACCCATGGCCGTTGGAGCAAAAAGGTTCTGGAGAGGCGACCACGTCAGGGCAAGCGCAGTGTGGGACGACCAGCTATAAGGTGGACGGATGATCTTGTTAAGATCGCAAGAACACGCTGGAAGCAAGCCGCTATCAACCGGTCGCATTGGAAATCTTCGGGGGAGGCCTTTGTCCAATAGTGGACGTTTACAGGCTGATAATTATGATAATTTTGAATATACTCATGTAGGTACTGGGCGGTTTCAATAAAAGTTAACCTAACCTTTAAACAATTTTACTTATTCTTCATATTTTCTTTTTATTTCCAAAATAATATCTCGGTATCCAGCACCAATAAAATACTTCAAAAGAACGTCTCATAACTTTCTAACAAGCAAACCTGTTTAACATTATTAAATAGTATCGCAGGGAAACATTTCAGATATTAAATAACAGAGTATGAAAAGTCAAAGCACAAAAGGATCGGGCAAGTATTTCCATAACTTCGCAAATTGGCATCCTAACAAGATAAATTTTGTGGAAAATGTTGAACGTTTAAAAAGTTTTTCTGTACCAACGCCGGGGATTTGATAACAATGGGGGTTAAATCGTCCGAGGCTACATTGCATTGTAGTCGTATTAAGTGCGAATAGAAGCCTTCTGCACTACAAAAGCATCATGGTTTGTGAGACTGATATAGAGAAAATGTTCCGAGACAATGGACGGAAATCTTGCGCGAAAATTCTCGTCGAATGAGAACGGAGTCTGTGGGTAATACACAGACGGAATGTGCATTGTTTGCTTTGTTTTGTTAAGAAACAATGCTGCATAACATGTCATTTAGGGTTAAATTAATGATACAACTTTGTTCATCAAGGGACGAGACTGAAAGGAATGTAAGAAACAAAAATCATATCATAATCATAATCATATCATAATCATAATAATAATATTATAAAGGCGAAAGTTTGTATGTATGGATGTATGGATGTATGGATGTATGGATGTATGGATGTATGGATGTATGGATGTATGGATGTATGGATGTATGGATGTATGGATGTATGGATGTATGGATGTATGTATGTATGGATGTATGTTTGTTACTCTTTCACGTAAAAACTACTGAATGGATTTGAATGAAACTTTACCACAATATAGCTTATACATCAGAATAACACATAGGCTACAATTTTTGAACCCCTTTGTAACGCAGACGAAGTTGCGCGGGTCACCTAGTATAAGATAATTTATTTTCAACTGATAAATAAAATATGATAGTTTCATTTTTGAAATATCATTCATAAATAATATCTTTTCAGAGATATATATTACAAACTTTAGTACTACAAGATGAGAAGTAAAACATAATAATTTAATTAAAACATCACTACATCGGTGTGTTTAGCATATTTTATAGTTAAAAATTAATAACTTAGAAGCGATTTAAAAACACATATGTAAGTGTAGTTAAATTTCATTAACTAACATTCAAAATATTGAACAGAATATTTGCATTTAAACAGTAATATGGGTTGAAGAGATGGACTCTTTGATAAAATGCATTGTTCTCTGAATAAGGGTCACGTCCCTAGGGTAAGACTCAAGTGACCTAAAGTTGTTATGTTTAATTGGCAAATTGTTCTTGTATTTTATCAGTTATCGACATTAAAATGACATACTGAAAAACTTGAATAATTTTAATAATTATTACGAGAATATAGATACTTTAGTATTCTAGTACTGTATGCTTTTACTATGATGACAGTTAAGACTTCGGTACTTTACGTCCACTCAGGATACGATAGTGATACAAAGTAAAAAACATCTGAAGGTGTGTTATGAGTTAAAATTCATTTTACATTACTTATTCTAAATCTCAATTTCGTAACATTAATACATTTGCACACAAATAATAATTATTTATTTGTAAAATAAATAAATAAATAAAGCTTAAAGTAAAGTTATTTTATTTTAGAGTTAAACTGCACTTAAGTACTTTATAAAATACAAAGTAAGTTGAAATATCTTTGAAAATGGATAACTTTAAAGCTTCACAAGTAGCTCTATCGACTCCGAACACGATTTCAATAACTCCAAACGATCTCAGCTTTGAGTTGATATTCATTTAATGTGGATAGAATATCCGAGATGAAACCAAATGTTCAAACGAACGAGATCCTTCAAAGCACGATATGTTAAGCTAAAGCCCATTGAGGAATTAGATTACATTGAATCCATATAAAGTACAATATTTCTAGTCTACACCACAGAATGCTAGTTCAAAAGTCATTAATCATGCATGTAGGGTGGGCAATCTAACGTTTGCATTTTGTACTACTGTTAATTTAGAGAATGACAGCTCAAATGTCATTCAATTTGTGTTCATAATTTAGTTAAAAGTTTGACATTTACGAAATGGGACGTTTTCGGTTCGCCCAATGGGCAGAAGATCATTTGGTCGAAGATGAGCATTTTTACCGAAAAATCGTCTTTTCAGATGAAGCCTATTTTCACCTCGGAGGCTACGTCAATCGGAAAATCCACACGTCACCATTGAGAAGCCAATGCACCCACAAAGAGTTACGGTTTGGTGTGGGTTTTGGTCCGGCGGCATCATTCGAAAATGAGCAAGGAGCCGCCGCTACGGTCAATGGCGAGCGTTACCGTGCCATGCTCAACGAATTTTTGTTTCCAAAAGATGAAGAGTATGACATGGACGACATTTGGTTTCAACAGGATGGCGCAACATGCCACACAGCCAACATGACAGTCGAACTTTTGGAAAATGCAAATTTTATATGGCCCACCCCTTATTAAGTGGTCACCATCACTCATGGAACCTTGTACTATCAATGATGATTGCGTTCAGCTGAGTCATCAAAGGTCAGAGGAGATCTTCTATGTCTTTCAGATTCCAAACGTAGCTAGTATGTACAGCCAAATAATAATCTATGTAAACGCAAAATTTCATTCAAATCTCACACTTACCCATACTCATGCAATAATAATAATATTATGGGGGTCTTTATCAACATCAAAAAATCCACAACAGCACTCAACCTTATTTAAATCAAGAGTATCCCCATCCTTACCAGAAACATCTTCAACACAATCACTGAAGTATTCACTTACCCTTTGAGTTCCCATGGGTTCTGTTATACCTCTCAATTGGTCAACAAAGCGCAAGGAATCTGTAGTACTGATTTGTGTTGGATTGTATTAATTATACTTGGAATGTAAACGAAATTTGTTGACGTTTGAGTTTCGAGTTGATCTCCAATAGTTTGAAAACTCATTGAAAAGTTAAATTTCGCTTGTAAATTTAGGTTTTTAGTCTATTTTTATATCAAACAAACAGTGAATACTTTTTAGGTTACGTTTTTATCAGATTGAGTATTCGATAGTTAAGCTGTAGACTAATTAAAAATTATAAACAATTGTATTAAAGTGTGACAATAAATTATGAAACGATTAATTTGGCTAGCAACCAACTTTCATAACTTCAGGCCACTTAGGTTTCGCTCTCTCTATCTATGAAACCTCTATCTCTTTCACGCTTACTTGTCATTTATAACACATGAGAGAGATAGATTACACTACTTTGAATCCTTGAACTTACCACTCAAAACTATACTCTAGTTTTGACTTGAGGTAATACAAGCGCTCGTCCTCTAATCTTAAACCTATCTAACCTATCCTTATAAAAGAGTTCACATTTATAAGTCCAAGAATAACGAAACTAAATTTTGTAAACATTCAAAACTCGAACTTATAACTCAAAACATAAACGTTGTTTTCTCGGTATTACTCATGTTTACGTTTGTCTTTTGTTTTCCATTTATAAAATTCATTTTCAGAAACAAAGTGAGCAAGTTTCAAAGAAACCTTGTCGGACAGCGCGTCTTTTTTACTTAAATTATAATCGTTTGAAAGCACTCACTGAGCTTGGCGAATAAAATCTACAACTAGGTCAGAACAAGGGACTGCTGAGTTAGTGTCTCTAGAAGTCTTTGAACTATACCTGTCAAAAATTAAGAAGTGTTCATTGAACAATTTTCTTCAAAGACTTTCTTTCTTCAGTAACCTTGTCTCTATTGTTCTTTTATCAAAATTATTTTGTGCCATATTACTTTTATATTAAAAATAACCCTCATTTTCAAATATCAATTATAAACTAATTCCAGTTAGTGTCTCTATTTTATCTAAAATTGACTGGCAACAGAGCGTTTATAATCTATAATATAAAAATGAATCGCAAAATGTGTTGGTAAGCGCATAACTCAACAACGCCTGGACCAATTTGGCCAAATCGTTTTTTATTTAATGTTCGTTGAAGTTCCAGGATGGTTTTTACGGCGAGAATAAATCGAATAGTTGCCGGGGAAAAATTAAAAAAAAACGGGTCATAGGGTTCACGCAGACGACGTCGCGGGCAGCAGCTAGTTATCCATAGAAACTGTTGTATCATCCATTAGAACATAAATAACGTGGTGACCGGGCCAATCAATATTTTAATAATAAAAACAGCTGACCTCGTCCAATATGGATGATCCACTTGTGTCTATTTTTATATGGTTTCAGGTGAAATTAATTGGAAATAAATGTAGCTGGTGTGTCTCGTATATTTAAACGAGATTGAGGTTATGAAAACTGTGGCAAAATAAAACTAGTTGCAAATAGAAATAAATCTGTACATTAATAATTAATAGCTCTGTATATTTAAGGGATACTATCATTTCTTTATTACATGAGCATCAACAATAGTTAATTACCTTCTGCTATGTCTAACGGATAGCAAACAAATATATTACGATAAACCTTTCAGCGTTTCAAAGAAAGCGATTTTATCAGAAGAATTCTGAATATTTCATATTTTTTTTCAAATAATAATTTATACATCGTTTATGCCCACCTTCCTCCACTGTAATTCCTATGTAGCCAGGATCCATAGTAAAGATCACAGTAATTATTCTGAGCAGCAAAGCCCAGAAACTTGATGAACAGCTAATTTATTTCTAACACAAATTAAAAGTTCATCTTCCAATATCACTGTATCATATTAATTCTCAAATAACCTTCGTCAAACAGAGTTCATTCCCTCGTTTAATCTAATCCTCATAATATATTGCTTGCACCTGTCGTATTTACTGCTACTAAATTAAAAACGGTTAACAACCTTCATTACACTAATGTTTCAGAAAGACTATAATGCTAGGATGATTGTGAAAAGGTCTTTTCTAGTTACACATTTATAAGTTCTGGGACGAACCGTGGTCGGGGGCATCCATTAGGAGATTAAAACACAGGCACACCTGTATCGCTAAGCAACGAGGTAGTGTCCTGACATAAAATATGAATAGGTGAGCTTAAAACCGTTTTTCAAAGATATTTATATTGAGGTTCTTATGCTAAATGGAATTGGAAATTCACAGCGTATTTGTATTACAAATTGTAGGGAAATTGCCTCGCAGTTGAGGAATGTGGGGGTCGAACCGCACTAAAATCTCCTGCCGCTCATGCTCAGTGTCTGAACCCCGGCTGAGATTGCGCGGAGTGAAGGGACGCGTTGCACATCCACCTCTAGACTTGAAAACTATGAGAACTTACAGAATGAGCGATCATGAAGTAATTCAAAATGAAAACTTATATAGAAAAATATATAGAAAACTATAGTTGCTTCGTTCTGTTAACTTTGTTTAAATAATTAATAAACTGAATGCCGTTTACCTTAACGAATCTTAATTACAAAATACAACAGTGAACTGTATTCAAACTATAATCCGAACAGTCGCTACAAGACAATATTCTCCTGTAACTAATTAGACTATTTCATTAGAATTGGCTCCCGGTCTCGAGCAAGAGAATGAATACTGAACCTGAATCGGGACTCATTAGCGAGGCTTTCAGTCTTGTTTGACTCTGAATCCGTACTCATTTCGCACTCACAAAAGATGACTCGTAAGCCTGAAGAAATTGAAATAAGTTTCCTTTCTGAAATAAGAAATCTCTCAAACTTTTACTCGAATGTTCATTGAATACGAAATTCTTCGTTAGTTAACATGAAAGAAGGTAAAAATTTACCTGCATATTTTAAGTCTGAAGGCGGAAATGTGCAAGGTTATCTTCGTTATGATTCATTTAATTTTTTCTTATCTTAATCAAGCTCCGTCTTAAGCCTTTTAAAAGAAGAGAAAAGAACGTTCCATCTGTTATTAAATTTTCTGTGTTCCATTTACGTTGTTTTCTTAACATAATGATGTCTAAGATTATAGTACAATTTTATACTACAAAAACAACGCCATTCTTATCTATTAATTAACATAAAATACTGCAATTAAAATAAGTTGGCAAGTCCATACGTATATGAAAAGAATGAATGGTAGATTATTATCATAACCCATAGTTTTGTAGAGTCTATATTGGTATTTCATTATTGGTATTTCATGTCAATATTTTTATTGAACTTACCTCATTGCCTTAAATATAGACGATGATTTGACTAAGATCATAAATGTGTAATAGTTCACTTTCTGACTAAGTCATCTCTACTTGAGTTTCATATTACTCATACAAATTTTGAATTACATACTTTGGTTAACCTGGATAACCCTGGATATGTCGAAAGGAATATGTAAGGATACCCACCACAACCACACTGACACCGGACATTGCATAGCAACGGAGCAAATGGCGCCTCAAAGTAAAGAAAGTCGATTTCGTGTAGCGAATACCTATAGGCAGAGGAGGAGGAAGAAGAAGAATGAATGAATGGATACACTTTATAGCATAAATTACAGCAGACGCATACAAAGCAATCTTAAAAGCAAGATAAGCGAGAGTCGATACAATAAAGAAGAGATGTACGTTCTGTGTACAATATACTGATGCTATTGTGTGCTACCAATTACCGGCAGTTCCTGTGTGTTAAGGTAAACCGCTACAAAACAAATCGGTTTCGCTCGCAGCATCAATGTCAGTTGGTACTCCTAATCTCGTATCGCACAGATAATTGGATTTCTGGTACAATTACGAGCCAAGATTATTAAAGCCGCCACTGATTGACACTGGAACCTAATCCCGTGCATTTTGTTTCTGACACACTGACGTTCCGCTTATCATTTCATTACAGCAATGCTGCAGTGGTATGATTATTTCTAAAATATTCTAAAATTCAAAGTGGTAAACCGTTAAATAATATATTAGGTAGTTATGTCTCACACACCTTACTCTGAAAAAAACTGACTATGTAGTGGTGATAGCAGCTTTGTCTATTTCTGTAGTCTTGTCTTGCCACCTGACTTTTTGTTAAACCTACGATTGAAAAAAATCACCACTTCAAAGTTATCCGTTAGCTCGTCTGCTAACAAAAAAAAACAAAACCAGTTTACCTATATAGTACGACAGCGTTTAGCTTATTGTATTGGGTGTCAAAAGACCAAAAAACTCCATTAAGTGTAATTTACAACTACAGTGTACTAGTCCAACTTATACAGATTTACATTCACTATGCCTTTTTTTCGCTCATGAACCTCTGCATTGGCGGAAGACTACCCTTAAGGACGTTCTTGAATAAGGACAAGTTATAGCGCCCGGGAAACACCGAAGTAGGACTACAGTTTACTAGTAAAGAAAGTTTATATTTATTGGGTAGTTGCACGTTTTCCATCTCCGTGTGTAACATCCGACACGGGCTTTGATCACGTAAACAAGTACACTTTGTATTCGCCGTTAGCAGCCTGTAGTCTTGCGCCTAATTACTAATTGTGTTTGCACATACGAGCCCCTAATGAGTACATTACGTTCATATCTGTCTGATAAATTCTCGGGATATGTTGCTGATGTAGTTATGTTTTGTTTTTGTGTATTATATTTATAAGATAAGAATAGGAGAATTAATGAATAGAAAGTAAGAAGGATAAGAGTGAGTTTGGTATATGATTTATTAAACACCTTGAAGAATATAATTAAAATACACAGTAGTTTTTGAGATCAATAAAATTTAAGCACTGAAGACCATTGACTATCAAAGGTTTTTAAATGCCAACGTTACTATGAAAACCCGTGGACAAAAGATACTGTCTTTTGACCAGAAAAATGTAAAGGTAAATTTAGTGCCATTATTTTAAAAAAATCCACTTCCCAATAATTCAAAAGTATTATTAATAAAGAAAGTTTTTAAAGGTAGGCCGTAGGTAGCGGCCCCGCAGTGTCCTCTGACATTGCAGAGGTCCATGAGCAAGAGTAACCGCTTACGACCATGTGGCCCGTTTGCCTACAAGGCAATAAAAAAAAGAAAAGAAACACTATAATATGTATAATTTACATGCACAAGAACACTATTAAAACTTCAAGCCAAATTCAACCTACTTCAACCTGACACTAAAACAGTTTGCTACGGATATTCTTAGATGCCGAAAATGAAACGTAGGAGACCGGCAAAAACTCGTACCACACAAAAACTTTCAGCCAAATTGGTGTGTCCAGCCCAGACGGTTCTTCGGGGACGTAATTTACTTTCACAAGAAAACTGACCATTGTGGTCACGTGACATAATTAATTTTACTTTCATGACTATAAATCTATGAAGAAAGAGTTCGGTTTGGTTAGACAAAGATTGGAGTAGTAAATGTAATTAGTAAAAGTTTTGGTAACGGTTTCTAAGCTATTTTACTGATGATAAACACTACTACTGAGATAGTTGGTTAATCAGAATGCATATAAAAATATTCAGAACAGTATGACTGGTTCTTAAAACCTTAAACAGTAATCTACTTGTTTAAGTTTCTAAACCATTCGTTAGATTAACGTTCTAAAATAAATTCATTTTAAACACACGCGTTTTTTCCACGTCATAAAACAGTACATATATCAATAAATTTTATTAAAATACATGCTTTTATTACAGGAGATAATAACGTTAACTCATAATATTCCCAGATTTTATTACAATTTTATAACTGTTTTAACTTTTATAGCTCATGAAAGGATTTTTCGTATTTATTTACTTCGAAAATTTGATATCATACTCTAATTAATATACATTTTTAATTTAGTATCTATTAGAAAGACCTATCGGTGGCACTATTACTACTGTGTATATTGATATGCTATTTCTAAGTGAAGTGTCATATATTCAGCATCATTTTTAAGAACGCTTGATGATGATTTTAAAGGTTAAATAAGACAAAAAATGTTGTCATCTAATATATAAAATTCTCGTGTCACGGTGTTCGAACTTGAACTCCTCCGAAACGGCTTGACCGATTTTGTTGAAATTTTTTGTGCTTATCCGGTATCTATGAGAATCGGCCAACATCTATTTTTCATCCCCCTAAATGTTAGGGGTAGTCCACCCCTAATTTTTTTTTATTTTTTCGACGCAGACGAAGTTGCGTGGGGCAGCTAGTTATATTATATAACTATACATTAGTAGATATTATCTCAGGATATATTAGAACCTCAGAAATTTGTTTAAAGAAACTCGATCGTGAGTTTTTTTAATAGAACGGTAAACAAGAATTTAACTTAATCGTATTTATAATCTCACTTCCAAATCTTCTCTTTCGTAAAATCCAAACACAATAATCGGATAACATCGCTCGCATAAAAGCCGCTTAGCTTTGGATCCATTACTTGTATCAATAAAAGTAAGCATAATGAAAATTTCAACAACAGAATCACTTTTAAAAATCACGTTTTTTCTTCAACAAAAAAGCGAATTACCATACTCGTCCATTAAGCTTAATCGCCTTTGTGTTCCTAAACAAAACAAAGTGATTTATGTATTTGAACGGCGACTTAGCGCTCTTTGTGAAACGATAGGTTTTTATTTCAATACACGTTTCCATTAAAGTGTATTGTTTGCTTGAAGTTTTCATTGATTTTTTAAAGAATATTTTCATACATTTATATTGTACAAAAGGTTTTTGGAATGTTACAAAGCCATTTGTATGTTAAAAGTCCGATCAGAGCTTTTGAATTCATGTGAGTGATGGCATTAAATTTTAAAACTAACGGAATCATAAATAAATAAGTCACGAAATGAAATTCAAAAATCGATACATTCGTTCGGCACAAACAAGATGACCTCTCAAATAAACTGAACTTATTTCATCAAACCCAACCTTTGACCCTACTAAAGCGGATTTGATGGAAAGATGAAAATAAACAAGACGCAAGTGCAACAGGAAATTAAAGGGGCGGCAAGCTTCCGGCCGATGTTTTGACGATGTTGCCGATAGAAAACAACAATATCCCGAGAGAGCCTAAATAAACAGTACAGTCTGTTTTCGATGTCAACAGTTGAGTTATAGATGTACTTCTGGCCTTTATTAATGTGACATTTGATCGCTAGTTTGACCGTTTGGTATGTGCAAATACGTGACGGATGTTTATACCGTATGTTTTTTTTGTTTCTCTATTTGAAATTACCACCTACACTATGAACAATGAAGGAAAGAAACAACAAAATAGGTTAGGATTAGTTTTTTTCAAAAACAAATTTATTTATTTAATTTATTTATAAATAATCTTAAGATTAAGAATTTACATCGCAATTCTTGGTCATTACACATCAATTTCAAATTAAAACTAGCTAGTTTTGTTTTACCACCGATTTAACCGCCAGTCAACTAAAGCCCTTCTAAAATGTCTCTTAAGATGCATATAATACCTGAGGATAAAGAGGCCTCGTCTGACAAAACACATCACTCAAAAAACATAAAGCATTTGAGTATAGACATCTGTTAACACATACAGCAATTAAACGTAACACGTGAAGCGAGACCCAACACGCTTGAAAAACAAATTTTAAATATTCGTTGCAAGTGCACGCTTGCATGTAATAAATCTGAATTTTATATACGCGCTCGGCTTTTATTATTGAAGCAAGCTCGTTAATTTGCACTACGGTGTAATTGCACATACTAACACATTATTTTACTATAAAATTTCATTTGATGAATCATTTCAGACAAGTTGTTACTACGAGTATGATAACATTACTTTGAGTAACTAAATTGTAATTAAGAAATCAAATTATTAAATTTTGAAATTTCATTTCTATTGTTATAGGTTCCAGCTGTGTAATAGTGTTGGAACTTATTCTTATGATTTACTTTCAGTGACTATTGTTCATTGTTCCAAAGCGTAAAAGAAAATTACGATAGCTTTGAAATGACATTAAATGGATGTATTATTATAATACGAAATCACCCAAGGTTAAACACTGAAATCAACCTAGCAGCCTACGAAGGTCAAATCTTCAGTCTTATATTTAACTTGTTCTTAAAAGCTTTATCCTCAAATAATTATAAGTGTTTGATGTCGATTGATGTTTATCACATCGGTACTCAGTGGCTGTCAGCAATCATGACCGGTCGTAAAACTTAACGGTTTTATCTGGGCACAGCTTTCGTGGTAATGTTGGATCTTTACGGAAACATCGCTTTTTGAACGTTTCTCTCAAGATTTCATTTTTTTCCTTAAATGCTTTCTTTACAGTAAAATCTACTAACGTTGGTTTTATACTCTTTTTATAGTTTGTTTGAGAAAATGCACCTAAAGGTTTTCATGTTTTTCTTGCTTGTCAAAATAGTTTCAAAGGTACTAAATGTTTTATCAAGATCATTTTCGTTTTCTGTTAGTCTGTTGTTTTTTATCGATATATTTATGTTCACTTTATTATAAAATCGCCTTATTACAATTATTTCCACAATGGTTTAACCGAAAATCGTACGATTTTTCATTAAAAAACCACAAACAAATTGTTATTAAAATTAATCAATAGTAGTACTACCATTTTCATTTAAAACGATCAATGTGAAACTTATGAAAACCAAATATAGTCTTAATTAATCTTAATTTCTTGTTTCGTATTCATTTACAATTTATCACGATCGCCATAATGGAGTAACTGTGTCAGTTCTTCAAACCTGAATAAATAAATGACTGATACCAAAAATAAACAACTGTAAATGATTTATTTTTGTTTTGCTAACGAAAATGACCTTCTCGGGTCATTCATAATGTAGGTCGTCGAAATTAAGGGCCCCCTGAAAAGGTCATTTAACACTAAATTAAGCACAACCGAGTTGATAGCACTTTGATATCGAAATATAAATATTTATGAACATTTTTTTCGTTTCCATTAGGCTTCTAAAAATGAGTTTTATTTTCGAAGTCAATATCCTCAGACTAAGAGTATTTATAGATATTATTTTGATCTTATTACCGGTCAGTGATCCGATCTTTATATTCTTATTTTCCTGTGTTTGTATCTTTAGCCTCAGGCTTTAAGCCTTGATATAATATACCACGCGTCGTTTCTAAGTACGAATATTTTAATTTCATAAATAACTTTATTTCGGATGTACTTCGGATTTGGATTTTACTTCTATTTTATTGAAGTGTAATAACTGATACACTAGTAAATCATCTGCTAATTTTAATACTATCTTTAGTTTAAGCTCAGAAAGACATAAACCACAATTCCATAATCTCGGAAAACGTCACAAAAGTTAGCCATTTATTAAATTATTTTCAATATTGCTAAAGTATATTTAAATTCGTAAATAAATATAAAAATAAAATTCTTTAGAGTACAAAAATTGGAGCATAAACCTGTCGTATAATGGCCGGTTTTATGGAGCCATGAATTTTATTAGCAGATGTGAGGGGACCAGAACGTAAACGATGAATGAATATTATCTATTATTTACTTTAAAGGAACCTCAAAACATTTGGAAAATAACATTGACTTACCTTATTAAATTATTCACTTAAATAAAGTTCTGTCATGTATGCCAGTGAAATGAAACATACTATTTAAGTTTTAAAAAAAATGCTAATATCAAAGGCTTTTTTTTTTCAAAAAAGTGTATTAAACTGGCAGTTTACAAAAAGCTACACAATTTAAATACAAAGTTTTAAAATAACACAACTTAACTTACAGTTCATACTTAATTAAATTATGTAATAAAAACTGCAAACCGCAAAAGTTACAGTCACCATAATTTCAGTCGACTAAATTTAAAAGACCCATGACATTAAGGACGACCGCACATTATACGGTGGTGAAATTTTGGCGCGTAATAATACATTTCATTTGCAGAGTCCGTTGGATGGCCATTCATGGACTCTAACTGTACTTATAAAAGATATACGGTAGGTAGATAAATGACGTCACAGTGTGCTTTTGTTGTAGATATTGAAGTTTATATTTAAATATATACTGTTTCTTTTCAAATAATTACAAATGTTCTTGATGCTTCCTCATGATTCTGATTCGATGATGTATCATTGAACCATTGTGGTGAATATGCCCTATCAGATTTTTTTTTTATTGCACAAACAAGCTAATTAGGCACCTGGTCTTAAGTAGTTACCTCTGCAATCTCAGGGGCACTGCGGGGCGACTTCCTACGACTCATCTTTAAGGACTTTCTCCAAGCGACGTTTGAAGAATTCAAGCGACAGTGTTGAGGAAGCACCGAAATATTTCATAAACTAGCAATCTGGTGGCTGTAACAAAACCTGATATTAAACTACAAACCTTTGTACCAACTAAATATATTACTGTGACGACCAATAATAGCGCGCGAGATCCTGACTCGCGGTTACGACATTTGCAAGAATCTTCGCATATATACGACATCTGAAATCTACTACAGTGGGCTTCGGCCTGACCGGGCATACACTACCTCGCCCGGTCGGAGATCTCCCTTTAGCCATAAGTCCACTGTAGGTACCCACATTACTATAAATAGCTGCTTAATAACGTTCATTACAATAACAAATTTACAATACTTTCCAGACTGAACTCATAAGTGCATAACGTACTAATAAAACATGAGACTGCACTTAAATTCACAAATCTCTCTAATCCATGACCACAAAATTAAAAATACTCGCCGGATATTGTACGTCTAAAAGATAAATGATATTAGGGGACGGCACATAAAGCCGCAATAACACATTTTACCCGCAACGCCTGTTGGAGAGCCATTCACAGCTCCGACCGTGCCTGCGCTTCATACACTGTAGGCAGGTGACTGACGTTACTGCCTAACTGAAACCGTATGGCTGCAAATGGTGAAATTTGTGCAATTTCGGTATATTTGTGGTTTTAATAACGAAAATTTAAATAGGTATTATAATGTTTAAATTAATATGATTGTCCTCTATGTGCGTGTTGAATAAATGCTTTTTCTTTCTTTCTTTCTTTCAAAATACATTTTTATGATTGACTATTGCATTGCTGAAAGCTAAAGTGAAAATCACGAAATATTCATTCATAAAGTATGACGTTATTATCAGCTCAATCTTAGCAGTACTCTTTATGTGAAATCAAAACTATTCAACTTATATTTTGATTATTGATGTCTATTTTTGCGACATATAAAATCTTCTGTTTTTATCTAATATATAAAATTCTCGTGTCACGGTGTTCGAACTTGAACTCCTCCGAAACGGCTTGACCGATTTTGTTGAAATTTTTTGTGCTTATCCGGTATCTATGAGAATCGGCCAACATCTATTTTTCATCCCCCTAAATGTTAGGGGTAGTGCACCCCTAAATTTTTTTCTTATTTTTTCGGCGCAGACGAAGTTGCGCGGTGCAGCTAGTAATGTTATAACTTTATCTTGTCTACGTTCAAGACACAATTGAATCCTCAGAGAATAGGTACATAAAATCGCAAAGTATGATAAGAAAAAAAAACCGAAAACCTATGTTAGGTAAAATCTCGTAGCGGGTATAACACTTAATAATGCAAGTCGTAAACAAAGTTTAATAACCGTAGTAAAAAATACATTACATAGGTACAGTAAATTGCATCATTTAATCTCGTTTGACTCAAACGCTCTTTTCCAAAATAATTACTTTATCTCAAGTAATACGATACAGTTTGTAACTTGTTTAATTTCGATACATTATTTAATTTAGCGGTCGTCGACTTTAAGCTTCAGAATCTCATTTTTATCGCGATAATGTGTGGCTTTAGAATTCCACTCCTTCATATTTTCAAACTATTACTGCTGGCACATTGTGTTATTAAATTAAGAATATTTCAAATTATTTGTTTGTTTGAGATCATTGAAGTCGTCAGTAGTTCCTTGAAAATATAGAATATCAACCATATTTTGGTACTTTTTGCAGTACTAATAAAGTAAAAATACATCTCAACATTTGCTGCCCAAATTTACTGTCTGCTGTATTAAAAAAAAAATAAAGTTGATTTTGACAATATGCACCGATGAGGTTGAAATATTACCAAAAATATTAGAGGCAGTCGGGAACTTGTCTTTCACACGAGGTTTTGAGGTTATAAAACTACTAGCAATACACAATACACTTACCATAGATGTGAAATAAATAAACGTATTCATAATCGCTCTAACTACGACAGATGTGCCTCATCAATCATTTCAAAGAACATTTGGGTTCAATTTAGGGATCTCAATATCGTCCAAAGCAGGTATATAAATGATATACTACAATCGTTGCCCATTTACTAAATTACTTTCTCTCAATTTGTTTCAAAGTCCCAAGTCTCATTAAGTGGAATGAGAATATTTTTCTTTTTTTTTTAAATGCCTACATTCCGCAATGAGCCGCTTTTATGGCCATTTGCTTTTAGCTAATTTGAACTTAATTAATATTTGAGCAATAACAATTTTGTTGTAAAAGTTTGTTAAGTATATTGAGTTTCGGTTCGAAGTTTTGCAATTTCAGTTTTCAATAAAGGTCTTGAGCTCTGTTTAACGATTATGTCTATATTCATATTTTGTTCTGTGTATTCTGTATAAGATGCGCGTGGGAGTAGAATTAGTTTGTAAAACTTTCTTTACCCTACGCTTTTCCGTTCATATGAAGATTTTTCTTCCAGTGTACTGTACAAAACTGGGTTACTTCTTGTGTCTTATAATAAATAGTTACTGGTACTAATTATGTTTCTTGAAATATTTAGTACCTGGTATTAGTAAGTCTTAAAAGCTGTTACGATGTACAGATTTGAAAGTATTTATTTATCTAAACTATTTCGTATAATTAAAAACCCCACTAAATTACCACAGATAAAAGACAAAAAAACCTATAATATTTAAAATTAATTATAGATCCATAAAGAATGAATTAAAATAATTAGTTCTAAAGCTATAACTAAGAGTCGTTAAATCAAATAGCAATAAAGGTGAACGAGCGAGAAAGATAATGAAGGCATCTACGAACAAATGAAACGGAAGAACGAGATTAGAATTTGCTTTACAGAGCAATGAAAAAATAAATCTCCTTGCCTTATAGGAGGCAGTTTTATGTCGACGTAAATTCTTTTATAGATTGGATTATTACAGTTTTAAAAGGTAACTTCTGTATAAGTTTTTGTTTTAAGTTTCAGTAGAGTCGCTTTTAATCATGAATTGTATTCGTGTCGTATTTAGGGCCCATACAAGACAGGGTGTACAGTAAAATTATTTTTCTGCAATAGTAACTATATTTATACTTTTTTCGAAGCTATAAACTATTCTAAAATGTATCTTTTTGTAGCAGACCTCATCATTTCAAAGTTATTCCATATTCCTCTTGACAGTATAATATTGTCATCTTTGTTCATGGGCTTTATAAAAAGCAAATCACTTTTATTTATCAATCACAGAGGGTCTATCCACCAAACCAATTACCAACTCTCACTACTTAACAGCACTTCAAAACATTATACGATTCTCCGAAACTCAAACAGCTCCATAATTCAGATCGCATATGAAAAGCCTCGTATAATCTCAATCCCAAGTTTGCAACTATTCCTGAACCCTTTGTGCTACAAGAGCTTGTTCACCTCCGACTTTGGCTACATCTGGAATATTCTGGAAGTACCGGTATGCATAGTTCGCAACTTGTTCAAACTGAAATTCGACGTGCTAACTATCTTGAACCGTGGTAGCTATTTGAAGGGAAGTCCATGGAGTCATCAGTGTCTGCTGAAGTATTTAAGGTAGTTTGTTTTGATGTTGCAAGTTGTGGCCTTTGTTGTTTTACCTAAATAGAACTGGTATAGATTGCTTTTAAATTGCATTCAAGAGACTGATTTTAATTCCAACTTCAATCATAATAGACATGGATTAACATTACTTTAAATATAATTATATCAACACTGGTTAAAGTCATCCAAAAACTTTTTACTCGTTTATATTATTGAAAAGGCCTTTCTTGAAGTATTACAATACTTATTATTTTTCAACCTTTTTCAATCTATTCTATTGAGAACTATCTATCGAATATCATTCTGCATTTATTTAAACACAAAGACGTATAAGATATTTGGAATATTTTTACGATTCCCAAATTTCTACTTCTTTTTTTGTTTCAGAAAATGACGTCTCCTTACGAAATTATACCACTGACAATTTCAACCGAGTACAAAACCATAAAACAAAATTACAGCCTACCCGATGCCATATTAAAACCGACATTTTTCTACATCAAAAACCACATTAAAAGCTTAACCAAACGTAACCAAAAAAAGTAAAAGTTAAAAAAATACATTTATCCAATTAGCCTTCACTTAACTGGTCTCATTTTTGCTGGAAAAGTGACAAAAAATAACGTTTTTTCCTAGGTTCGCGGCAAAGGTCGTTACACCGGTTAGCCGTGCGAGAGTGCCCGTGGGTATATAATTACAGTTCCACAATCGGAGAGGCGACGCAATTAGCCATTTCACGGGAAAACGTTGTCACTTGGCCTTAATGACTCCGCCGGTAGGGGTCATGAGTGGCCTTAGATTAAGACACACTTTTCATTATTATTATTAGCAGCAGATCAAAAATAATGATAATTACTTTAATAATAATTCTAATATCAAAGAAATTGAATAATAGAATCCGGCTTATATTAGAAAGTAAACAAACATGACGTCACAACAATTATGTGGTTTTATCTGATTGACACTCAAACAAAGCCTTCATAAGGTAGAAAACAAGCCACTAGTCAACTTCCATGTTAAAAGCAAAACTCTAAAATTTTATTCAAGTTTGAAACATTTATAGAGAAATGAAACTAAAGTACTTATTAATTGCTCAATTTACTGAAATAAACTCGTACTACAGCCATTCGAATTGCTGCAAAAGGTAAAAGAAAATTTCACTCACGTGCACATTAGTACTGAAATTACTCTGAAAACTGTGCAAACGAGTTGCCAACTGTTCGTACCGTAAGCGAATTAAACAACATTTTAAATGCTTTTTTTAAATAAAAAACATCGCTTGGAAAACGAAGTCGTGCCATTTTGAGGGCACCTTTGTAACTAAGGTAGAAGTTTTCACGAGTCACGTTATCTTTGACAGACAGTAGTTACTTTAACATTCTTTTATCTGCTAAAGCAGGTCTTATTCCAAGTAACTGAAACTTTAGTCGAAAAACAATCTAAGTTGTTTTTTGTCTGTAAAGAATTATGAAATAGAAAAAAAAACTTTTAATAATCATCGGTTAAAGGATTTATGCCATATATAAATTTACTTTAGTGTTATGTAAACGTCATTTGGCTAAAAAATTGATTGTTTGATGTACAAGCATAATCATATTTATTTTTGTTAAGGATACTGGCCACATCCAGAATATCGCCATATCTAGAATATCCTTTCTATTAAATATAACGCTGTGTTATAATGTAAAATATGAATTTTAGTTCAATTAATTTAATTACATTAATAATTTTAACTAAATCAATCTTCAGATAAGTCTCCATCATGGTATTTAATTACACTTTAATTTAAACAACAAAAGATATCCCCAATTTTCTAAAACATTGATCCAATTATACTAAACTATTCTTTACGGTTTGAAAATATTTATTTTCTCAAAAGATTATACAAACAATCACTTATAGAGAAAACACAATAATAACTTAGTCTAAACAATTAAAACCAACCAGAGTAGCATGTGTAGGGTAGATGTGTAAAAATCCGCATTCAATGAATGCAACTGAACAAACATAATAATAACAATACGATACTTGTTTGTTAAGGCCTATGACATATTGAGCGATTTTATTCGAGTTGATTTTTTTTTAAATTTAGTAGATAATGAGTTTTTAACAACAAAAAATGTTATAAATAGTTGAAATAAGTATTTGATGATTACTGTTGTAACATTTTGATTATTTATTTTTTAACTTTTTTTTTTTTTTTTTTACTAGAATAGTTATATTCAAAGTTAGTTAAAATCGGAGTTAAACTATATGTGTAGTGTTATGAGAATTGATTAAATTGCTTGATGTGATGAACTAATCCAAGAATTAAACACTTAGTATTGTTCAGATCGATGAAAAATCCTTTAAAATGTGGCTTTTTAATAAAGTCTTAAATGTTAACAAATTTTTAGTTTCCCTAATATTTTTGGGAAGTTCATTATAAATTTCTGCTCCTTCACGCATAATACTTTTCCTACCATAATTTGTTCTAGTGGATGTTAAATAAATGTTATTAGCTTGTCGCGTGCTACGTTTGTGGTGGTCAATCTTTTTTGTAAAGGTTATTTGTGTGTGAACATCTTTTGTAATTATTTTCCTGATTAGAATCGAAGTGTTAAATTTGTACAACTGTGTAAGGTTCATAAGTTTTGTATCTTTAAAGATTTTGGTTGTAGGTGTGAGGCGGTCATATTGAAATAAAGTTTTGATCAACCTATTTTGTGACGTTTGTAGTTGTTTAAGATTAGATTTCGCTGCAGATCCCCATACCTCAATTAGATAGTGAATGTGAGGTTTAACTAATGAGTTGTAAATTGTATATTTGATAGATTTTGGCAAACAGTGCGCTATAGGTCGCAAAGCGCCTGTTAAGGATGATATTTTATTGCGAATATTGTTAATATGTGGTTTCCACGTTAAGCGATTATCCAAAACTAGACCTAAGTATTTCTCCGAGCTGACTCTGTGAATTTCCTCTCCGTTGATTACTAATGGATTGTAATTGCTAATTTTCTTATTTTTGGCCGTGAAAAAGATGTAATTTGTTTTTGAAGCATTAACAGTCAACAAATTTGACTGTAACCACTTATGAAGTTTGTTAAGATCACTCTGCGCTTGATTGATAATTACATCTACTGAGTGGCCCGAATAGAACAAGGTAGTATCATCAGCGTATAGGGTAATGTCTCCCTGAAGTCCAATCTCATGGATGTCATTTATATAAATGAGGAAGAGTAGTGGACCGAGGATAGAACCCTGGGGTACGCCATATGTGACAAATTGAGATGTACTTTTACTGTCACCGATTTTGACTATTTGTGATCTATCTGTGAGGTATGATTTGAA
Source organism: Trilocha varians (assembly GCA_030269945.2). Taxonomy (NCBI): domain Eukaryota; kingdom Metazoa; phylum Arthropoda; class Insecta; order Lepidoptera; family Bombycidae; genus Trilocha; species Trilocha varians. Next base: position 7,598,145 of record AP028259.1, read on the forward strand.
TATTTCAAATGCTGCACCTGCTAGACCTACATCGTTTAGCTTTGATAGTAATATTTCGTGGCTAACAGTATCAAATGCTTTTTTCAGGTCAATAAAGATGCCAAGAGTTATTTTTCTTTGGTCGATATTTAACCTTATATTTGTAACAAGATCAACCGCAGCAGTTACAGTATTTGACTTGGCTCTAAAGCCATATTGCTTTTTAAAGAGGAAGTTTTTGGAAGTTAGAAATACATTTAATCGATCATATAATATTCTTTCGAATATTTTTGATAGCGTGGGAAGTACAGATATCGGTCTATAGTTGCCAGGATCCATTTTACTGCCAGATTTATAGATGGGACTTATTTTAGCTATTTTAAGTGAATTGGGGAAACGTCCTTCAGCAAGGCATTTATTAATAGAGTCTGACAAATCATCCGCTACAACATCACTAGCAAGTTTTAAAACTTTAGAATTAATTCCATCGATACCAGAACTAGTGTTATTTTTTAAGTTTTTTATTATTTTAATAACTTCAAGAGGGGTGGTTGGCTTTAAATTTGAGAGTATATTGCCAGTATGCGTATTTTTGTTAGAGCAATGTGCGACTGTACGTGCCGTGCGCGGGATTTGGTTGGCTAAATCACTGCCAATAGTGGAAAAATATTTATTGAAATTTTCGCAAATCTCTCCAATATCAGTGATTTGACCAGAGTCAGTGTTAATTTTTGATGGTTTAAAAGCTAGGTTATTCATGTTTTTTGATAATTTATTGATAAGTTGCCACATTTTTAAAGGATTTCCCTTACAATTCTCAAAGACTCTTTTATAATATTTACTTTTTGTATTCTGTATTGTTTTAAACGTTAGATTCCTTTTCACAATAAATTCATTTTTAAGTATTTCATTTTCTGGCATCTGTTTTAGATTTTTCCAAAGTTTATTTTTTTCATTTATAAGTTTTATAAGATAGTTGTTGATCCACTCCTTGTCCGGTTGATTTATCATTATAGTTTTTTTAATTTTGTTTTCAGATATTAAATTCAACAGTGCACTTTCCACATCCTCAAAACTCAGTATATTTCCTAATTTAAAGTTATTCTGTAGTGTTTTATGAAGAGTTTCGAAATTTATTGTTTCAGATTGGATACGTTTAGTCACTTTTGGTTTAACTCTCTTTATTTCTAAATATATTTGTTTATGATCTGATATAGATGAATCAGTAATTGCCATATGAAACGTATTATTCTTTAAATTAGTAGACACATGATCCAGAACAGTTTTACTCGAAAAAGTTTCACGCGTACAATACTCACTAGTAATTTTGTTCAGAATTAGCATATTGTTTTCTCTCATCATCATTTTATATTCTTTAGTATAACTATCATTAAGTAGTAGATTTAAGTTAAGATCACCAAAAGTAATAGCTCTTTTTCTGCTTGTTATTTGTTGATTATAAGTCTCCAAAAAATTTGTCGTGTTTGACGCAGGCCGTTTATAGATTGCACCGATGTCCAAACAGAATGTATTCAGGCTTACCCACAAAAAATGGTTTCCATCCTCATATTTTTGATCTAAGAGCTCATGTTTTAAACTGTTATGCACGTAGATTGACACTCCGCCTCCTCTTGTATCTTTCCTGTAATTGAAGTAATGCGAGTAGTTTTGAAACTTTAGTCTTTCAGCTTCGTTTTCATCTTTAATCCATGTTTCAGTTAGTATTATAACATGAATGGTAGTTTTAAAGGACTCTATAACACATTTCAGTTCATCTATCTTTCCGGGTTTAACTAAGCTGCGTATATTAGTATAAAAGAATTTGAGCGATCTGTTTGTGACTGTGAGATGACCATACTTTTTCCCGATCTCATATGTTATAAGTTCATTCTGGTTGTTAGCATTAGTTGTATTTTCTGATTTATCTAGTTTTTTGGTTTTTGGTTTATTATTTTAGGGACACCCCGTTGGTATCTAATGATCAAATCTTGTTCACCACTTTCAACTCTGCGACGTAACTCCTCACGCAGATTTTTCATTAGTTGTTGTTGGTTCGGGGTTTGATCAGAATAAATTCTAATATTTTTATCCTTTAGGTTCAATCAATCTTCAGATAAGTCTCCATCATGGTATTTAATTACACTTTAATTTAAACAACAAAAGATATCCCCAATTTTCTAAAACATTGATCCAATTATACTAAACTATTCTTTATACGTATTAAAGCTCGAACCAATCGAACATTAGCACAAAGGTTGTTTAACCGAAAACATATTTACATAATTAGATGGCAACACTGAAACAGCAATGTAAGGTGGTTCGTACATTAACCCCGCGGATATGACCGGATGATACCCGAACCGACATTATCGTAATTGAAGTTTCATAGCCGGCCGTAAAAGCACGATACATTACCAATATTAAGAAGCACAAAAAGAAAACTAATTGAATTTACCCCAAAAGGAACGATATCTCGCCTATTTTACTTGAATGGTTCTGTTCGACGATAACTTTCCTTGTTCGGCAGTTACTATGGACATCTATACTCAATAAGCTGGGATTAAGGATTGGCCAACATTTGTCTTTGTGTCATTGACTTGATCCAAGTTACGACGAATCCAGATAAAGGAGCAAGTCAATAAATTGGGCATCAGTGACCAATGTGTGTAGCATTCGAGTGCTACGGCTCTACGAGTGATCTACGAGCGTAGAGTTCGTAGCGCTTCAATAGTGTGAATTGAAATCAACATAAAATTAATAGATTAAAATGGAATAATGTCGTATTATGCATCAAAAATAGTGCAATTATTTCAAAATTATATATGTAGGCGCGTATGAAAAATGACATTGACAAGAGTGACAGTTGTTATGGTCACTCTAGCGGAGCGTCGAGTCTGTGGTAGCGGGGCGGCCATCTTAAAAACTGACTTATTTGAGAGCGGTCGCCGGCGCACCACTCGGTCGACGAATCGCCTCAATCTTTAATTATTTTAAACTGATTAACGTTAATTAGAATATTGTTTGTAAAAGATTATTCAACCGTAAAGTTATTTCGAAGAAGTAAATGGTTTAAGTTTTGAAGACCATCCGTTTCATTCAAATCATTTTTACTGGACTACCCACGCCATAAGCATGGATTTAGATAAAAGCGCTCGTGAGCTTTTATATACATAACAAAGATATGCAATGTTTTTCTTGCTCTGTTTCTAAAAAGCGTTTAGAAAAAAATATGGAAATAGGTAGGTACAACAAACTATTCATACCAAATGATTTTTTTTCATTGTTAAATAATGTAAGTTCTCAAGAAATTCAGAATCAAATAACATCATTCCATCTCAGTTTTAATTAATCTTACGCGAAAACAAACGAAATTTACGCGAAAATGTGACATTATTAAAACGAATGCTTATTAAGTTAATAAATGGTGACAGTAATTTAAATTATGGAAACGTAATAAGTTGGATGTTTCATCGTAATGAGAACTAAGTACCCGGCTTTGTACAATAACGTTCATTAGTGGGATCTTAAGATCTTCTACCAAATTAATGATGTAATAATGTTGTGATGAAATATTTTGTGTATCACGTCTGAGTCACAGCATAACATAGAAGTTAATTTAATTACAAATCTTGACGAATGTGAAAAACAAACCCTAAACGTAGGACTTATAGCCGAAATTATGACAAAAGACATAAGACGCACGCCCTTACATCAAGTTTTAAAACATTATAGAGGTTGAGACCACGGTAAACAAAGTTTAAGTTTATCGCGTTCAACATCGTGGTTTTGATCTTCGCGATACAGGCTAAATCTAGTGTCAAGTTCATCAGCAATTATTTTTGTTGCTTCTTAGAATTTTTTTTTATACATTTTTTGAAAACCTTTCTTTTTAGTATAAGATTCTTACAATGTATCTAATATTCTGAATACAATTTTATTTTTTTCATCTTATCTTTTATGTAACGTGACATACATTTCTTAACATTATGGGATCAGTATCATGAGTACAAAATTAGTGTATGTAGTGTATTTAAGAACTAAAACTGTGATAGGTATTTGAATCTTACTTCTGAATTGTGTTCTGTGACTGCGTGATGTTTCATGTGATATCTTGCGTCTTATTTCGTGTTAAGTATCATGTTAAAAATTCTGTGAGATTGTTTTCCTTCATCCCAATATTATGCTATAAACTTGATATTATGTTTTGTGACTTTGTATGGATAGAAAGATGAGAAATATAAAATAGTTTAAAATTCTACGAACATTATACGACAATACAATAATAATTCAGTTTTTATTACGTACGAAGGTATACAGTTTATTGTCATGCATAAATACGTCTAAAGAAAATATATCAAAATATTATACTGTACTTATTTAAATGAAAACTATTAACTTATGAACTATGAACTCTTTAAAAGAAGTTTAAGAAAAGTCTTGTATGGGTAGGCGATAGATAACGGCCCGCCCCTCTTTGCCCTGGCATTGCAGAGGTTCATGAGCGACGGTGACCGCTTACCATCAGGTGGACCGTGTGCTCGTCTATCTACCTTGCAATAAAAAAAATGAACCTTTCGTTTTAGTGCATCACAGTAACGAACTTCGATTACATAAATTTTGATTATAATATAAAAATGATGTTGGATTTTTTTACGTAAATCATAATAATTCAATATCACCAGTATTTTGTGACACGAAGCATCACGTAAAACATGATATGACAAGTTTTACTGATCGAAAAAACTTGTATTTGCTTCAGAATACCAAACAACTCCCGAACTTTATGATGGAAAATATAAAAGTATATTTGGGTTAAGTTTGGTAGACCAGGAGATGAGGATAGATTTATTGCAAATCTCTCCGAAGTTATCATATAGGATATATTTTGTAGGTCAGTTTTTTTTACTTTAATTATATGGTTTTATGGATCACGAAATCAGTATTATGGTGTTATTGAAATCTTCCTCCAAACAGATCGCTTTTTGTTCAGTAGCTTTGATTTGATGTTAGAATATCGTGTGTCGTCCATTAATTGAGCCAACTAGCCCTTTGACGTCCATGAAATATTATTTTTCGTAATAAAATTTTTTTTGCCATATAAGTAGAAGAGCCAACGGGCCACCTGATTGTAAGTGCTTACCGAGAAATTAAAAAATAAATCTCCTTTCCTTATAGGAACCAGTTTTATGTCGACGTAAATTCTTTTATAGATTGGATTACTTTAATTTTAAAAGGTAACTTCTGTATTAGTTTTTGCTTTAAGTTTTATAAATAAATTAAATATACAAAGTTTTCCTCATAGTAAGTAGAGTCGCTTTTAATCGTGAATTGTATTCGTGTCGTAGTAGAGGTAGAAGAGCCACCTGATTGTAAGTGCTTATCGTCGCTCATGGCTCATAAACAAAAACAGCTACACGTCACGCTATTATACAGAAATAAAGATACAAAAGTAAAAGTTGATGCATAAAATGTGAAAGATAAAGTAGTTCTGTCTGTGGATCTATATCGCGGGTTCTCGACTGCTCTAAATACGATTTGGGGCTTGTGAAAGTTTTACATCGGGTCGCTGACATAAATTACCATAAATATACCCCACTTCGCATACGAATCCGTTAGTTTCGGGTCAACTTGTGGCTGGTTTTATTATCAATCTATATTCAGATTTCGTTTGAGTTATGTTTCTATTTTGTTTGCGAATTTCGATATGAAATATTGAACTTTACATCACGATTCAAAGTTTTTTCACCTTTGACAAAATCAATGGTATTGATTGTTCACTGGAAATCAGTTTTTAAGGGAAATTAGGCTAAATAGTCGTCAGTTTCAGTGACATGTAAATGAAAAAAAAAAAGAAAAAGTAATAAGTGTTACATATAAATTTCCCACATAGAATAACAAAGGTGAACCAAATTGAACCGACGTTATATGGTAGGCTTATAGTAGGAAGGAACGTCTGAGCCCGTACTAGTAAAAACTGTATATGTAATGTGTAAATGAAAAATATAATAAGTTTTTTTTAGAAGATACACTGACCTGAACTTATATGATCAGGATTGGGTTTAAAAGTACTGAAATAGGAAAGAAAACAATACTTTAAAAGCTATTAGGTATATTGCTAACCAAAATACTAAAAAATCTTTGTCTAATTGAATTTTTTTTAAATAAAACAACCTTTGTTAACACAGCCTCTAAGAAAGTTTCCATGTTACACGAAGAGATTTGTTGTTTCCTATTATAACAGTTTAGATGCCCCGAAGCAACAAAATAAAAACAGCACCAAATTCGTAATTTACAACATTCCATCCCCAAACAACTGTTAAGTCTGTTATTATTTAATCAAAAGATATAATCTTTATCGGTAAAGGTAAAAGTGAAATTCGGCTAACGGCCGGTAATGAAGTTCCCGCAAACTTGATAATACACAAACCTTTCCCAGCGAATCCAATTAAGCTGATAAAAGATAAAACACGATCTCCTTTTTAATACGACTTTTAAAGTATTATAATGGCCAAAACACGGGATAATCCTTAAGGAGTGGCCGCTTTCGTCTTTTATGTAGGGATTATGAGGAACTTTAGTAATTTTTCTCCCTAATCGATAGAGTTGGAAAGTAATAGAACGTATAACGACCGTTTTAGTTAGAGCCTTAATGCCTTTAATTATTGCTACAACAGTTTAAAAACAGTTCATGCTGAAATTGTTGAAGTTTGTGGATAGTGCGATTTGAGAATCTCTACTGAAACATTGATGAAAGTACTTTATCGTTTAAATGATTTATATACGAAAATAGATGTTTTGTGATTCACGAGCATGATTTTTTTTTTGTGTAGGATGTAATCACCGGATCACCGCCCGTAGGGCCAGTTATGTGGGAGTTGAACCGCACTAAAACCTCCAACCGCTCACACTCAGCGTCCGAACCCCGGCTGAGGCCAGAACCCAGCACGGGGTTATGAGGGACGGCGCGACGCGTTACGCCCAAGGCACTCTTTCCCGTCGCGCTGTCCCCTTCATGAGCATGTTAGTAATTCCTTCTTTTTTTGCAACAAATATGCCATTTACTAATATTGTTACTATATCTGTAATGATCATCACTTGTCAGCGTACTTTACTGTAGTAACCCATTTCTTCCCACTGCTTGGTTTGGTACAGGAATCAGGCACAATCCATCACGTTGGCTCAATGTGACTTCAGAAACATATTCCTTCACACTTTTAAGTCAGTGGTGTTGTGATAAACTGCACGTAAACATTTTAAAAATTAAGATATGGTCATGCGCGACGGAAAGGGCGTAACGCGTCGCGCCGTCCCTCGTAACCCCCTTGCTGGGTTCTGGCCTCAACCGGGGTTCGGACGCTGAGTGTGAGCGGTTGGAGGTTTTAGTGTGGTTCAACTCCCACATAGCGGGGATCCGGTGATTTCCTCCAACTAAAAAAAATAAATAGAAAGGGTCATAAACCAGCCGTTTTGAGCCTCGAGCTGAGTGATTCACTCAGCCACTACGACTTTTGTCACCAAACGGTACGCCATAAATAAACAAACATTTCACCAACTTTTAATTATCACAAACTTAAAACCGATTTTGTAAAGCTTCGGCAAGTTCCCGGCTGTTTGAATCACGGCAGCAACAAAGACCAAGTTGGGGGATCGTCGCAACTTCTGCCCGGATTACACTAACAGCTACAAACTCGCAAACAATGCCCCATTGCCTGAGAACCAGATCCAAGGTATTGTATGCAATTAAGAGAATTCAATTGTTACTGCGCATTTTGAATTTGGTAGTATTATTGAGTGATTTTTAAAAGCAGGAGGGTATATATCAACTTGACTGTATTATTTTGACCTCGCATTATATTTGAGTGAACCGATTAGTTTTTTTTGTATTCTTGTCCCGGGATCTCATTAAAATTTCGAAGTTTCCTTGTTGTTTTGGAGGTACTTCAGAAGTTTAGTTAAGTATTTTTAGAGCTATTTTTGTCTTTGTTTAGTTGGCATTGGTATGATTGTACCTACTAGTTACTACATAATTATTATCAACTTGTAGAGCCTTTTTTTTAGACGGGAGGAAATCGCCTGACTTCCACTCGCCCCGCGAGTTGGGTATGTGGAGGTTGAACCGCAGAACCGCACTAAAACCTCCCGCCGCTCACGCTCGACGTCCGATCCCCGGCCGGGACAGAACCCCGCACGAGGCTGGTATGGGTGACAGACGCGTTCGCGATTATCGCTCACGTATCGCCCCGTCACCCCCGGACGTCGAACCGGCAGTTGTCGATGAAACGACCACTGGCTCCCTCGGTAGGCACTCGTAGAGCCTAGACATAAGTGTTCGCAAAAGCTCGTTAGAAACATGACACTCTAATCATTCAGTCAATTCTAATTGACTAGCAATCCATACAATAATAAGACCAATTAACAATCTTGCTAGAATACAAACAACTTAGTTCCGATAACATATTTTCTGATCAAAACAAGTAATCAATACAAATAGACAGTACCTACTATTTTTGTGGTAGAAAATGTTAGTAATAATATCCTGAGTTACGACACCGAATAGTCACATAAGTATCTAATTTCCGGCAGTTGCTAGTAAAAGGATTTGGGCTGAAGACTACAGGAAAATAAACACAATTTATACAGAATGTTATGTTTTGGTAAACAAACGTAAAGAAATTCAAACATAATTTTACAATACAAACAAATACGAGTAGGTATTTTTGGAAAATAAGAGACTTCCATTATTCTAAAACAGCTCATTGTACAGAAAACTTGTCATGTTATCTATGTAAAATTTTGACCTTAGAGTCACTTTATAAAATAATCAAAAAATGCTTAACAAAACTTGAATAACTCAAGAAGGACTAATGGTATTGGTAATTACTTGATAAACCAATAACAAATATGATCTACACTATGAAAAAGAACCATATAACCAAACTCTTCCCTTTTTGATATTAACATTCTATCACCATTTCAATTCACAATACCTCTGCTCCGATCTCCACGTTTATAATATGAATATAACAGACAGCTACGAGTTGATACCGACTTGGATTGCTACTCGAGCCTTTGGAATTAATTCAACATTGAGTGTTGGCACAGCAAACATCAATTAACTGGCTATTGTGGCACGGATATGAGGATTAAATGCGGTTTTGCTGTATCTCAAACTATGCAGTATATTAGCACAAGATGTATCTTTGCACAGTTGAGTGAGCGTTTGGAATATTGTTTTGTGGAAGTTCGATCCGATTTTTGTTTAGGTTTATAGGTTGTCTAAATTGTATAGGTTTAATTTTATAGGTTATCTATAAAAATATGCTACAATAAGTAGGTACATTATCTGATTATAAAATCTAACCACTAAGAAACATTTCAAAGTTCGATATACTATTCTTTACACAGGCCACTAATTACATCGTTTTAAGCAAACCAAAAATAGTATTTTTCTAAAATTATCGATAAGGTTTCGTACCTTGCGAATTTCTTCTTACCCCAATAACTCAGCAAGGGATGCTCCTCTTCCTACTCATAAATATAATAGCGCTACAAAAAGTCAAGACATTTTAATTGAATTGAGACGCTAACACGAATTCCGCTCAGGCAATAAGGATTGCTTACATTAGCGCCAATAAATTTTCCGAACACACGAAATGAGGTAAATATTTTTCTTACATTCGCACGGCAAACATGCGCAACGTTTGAAGATTGTTTATGTGTTATAGCTGGAGCACGTGTCTGATATCGTTTCTCACAAATTAAATGGCTTCTAGTTTTTTTTTTTATTAAATGTTATTTCTTGTTTGATACACTCATGGATTTTCAACAGGTTCTTACCACGATATTTAATTAATTGAGTTGTCTCGATATTTCAACGTTGTTGCAAACGTCATGATCACGAGAAGACTAGATACTGCGGGTCGATTTAAGAACAAACAAATCTGTGGTGTGTCGAGAAGTGAGTTCGAGTTCCAGTGGTACTACCCACAAACGAACGAGAAAGAGGGTAGGCAGATTTGTTTGCTCTTAAATCGACCCGCAGTATCCAGTCTTCTCGTAGTCATGACGTTTGCAACAACGTTGAAATATCGAGACAACTCAATTAATTAAATATCGTGGTAAGAACCCGTTGAAAATGCATGAAAGTATTATAGAAAACCGCTTGTGTCTGAATAAGTTTATTTCTTGTTTGGTTAAAGATTTATTATCTCAATAGAGCTTCCTTCAAAAAGGTGGTTTTCAAAGCGCATTTTTTAAGTATATCACCATATACAGAATAATTTTCGAAGGATGGATTTTTAAATAATATCAAATGTGTGTTTTAATTATTTATTTATTAAAGGAAACAATAGTTTAAATTCACACTGAAAAATTATTTCATGTTTATAGTATTTATCTTTAAACAAAATTGGATCACGGACATTACCGTTTCAGCAATGGTTATATAACTTTATGCGTTAGGTATTTAAACAATAAACACTATCAAACAAAACCGAAAGTTAATTAAATTAGTCGATGAGTTTCGAAATGAAACGATGTTTTTACGCTACGTTCGTTTTGTGTGGATCGCTGAAACGGATTCATTAGAATTTAATTAAAATGTGGGACACACAAAACGTTCGCATCACTGTGCCTCGTATTACAAACATAGTCTGTATAAATCTTTAAAGCAATCAAAATTCAATTACTAGGGTTTACTTTTGGCTAATGGGAAAGGATCCCTTTGTTACACGATGTATTCGTTTGGATATCGACTATGCGATGACGGACCGAAAATAAATTGTAGATTTCTGATTAATTCGGTATTTTCAATTATACGTGCTCTTTTATATCGTAGGCAATTTCGAGTCGAAAATTTCGAATTCTACCTATAGTAATAAATAATAATCCTTTAGTAATTTATTAGGTCTATCAGATTAATACATGTCAAGCATAAAATTGCGTTAGTGATGAATACTATACTGACGAATAATATGAATACTAACGATCAGGTAGCCCGTTAGCTCGTCTGCCTACAAGGCAATAAAAAAATAATAATTATTATTATTATTGACACGGCGCGTATTGTGAGGAGGTTGCTCTCTCTTGAGCCCTGACCACTGATGGCTCTGGTCGTAGACTCCGCCTGCAGTGACCCCCTTTTTTTATATTGTATTTTTAAATGTTATTTTCTTGTAAATATATTTCTTAAAAATAGAATGTAAAAAATAAGTGAATAAATGAATATAAAGACAATAATAATAATTGCATAACTTGTGGCAACATAACAACAGAACTTACAAAAAATATTATCAAACTGTTTTTAATTTCCAAATACTTCTTTAAATAACTAAGTATCAAAGAACTTCATTATGCTGTTTTTTGTCAAATAAATATCTTAAATTTTTTACCTTATCCACTATCAGATACAGGAAATTGGTTTTTTTTAATAAAAATAAAACAGATCTTTTCACTGATTTACGCAAACAGATACGATCAGTTTCAGCTATAGCGAATTAAATTCCGTTTGTCCGCTAAATTATGTGGACGACGGTTTTTTTATGTAAAAGATAAAAGGGTTTACGTACTTGCTGTCAACGAGGGTTTGTGGTAGACGTAGGCACCTAAATTTAGTGTTACATTTAGAAAGGACTGAGTAGCTTGATACGTCTCGCTTTGCTTAAAATGGGAATATATTCTTAGTCTTAAATACTAATAAACTTGAGAAGAGACATATAAAGTTTCAACACTATCATTGAGTTTAATAAAAAATAATTTGGTAATTAAATTCCACTGTTTGTGTAGTGAATGATGTAATTATCTATTTTACAATAATATCCGAATTCTCTCGGAATAACACGAGTCTCAATTCATTGCTTTGATCGTCTACTTATTCAAATGGAGCTCACAGACATGGCGTACATGGAATAAGCATTAGCTGGTTTCAAATATCCGAGCATACAGGCAAAACATATTGGCAACATTTGGTATAGCGTGACGACATTAAAAGCAGCTCTCGGACTGCAAGTAAAAATTTTTAAAGTTACGTTAAATAATAACGAATTATATATTATATAAAAACGTTGTGTTGTTCTTGTTTAAAAACTGAATAAATCATTTACAACTTTCCATTTTAACAAAAATTCATACTAAAAAATACATTAAATGTTGCTAAATTTTTTAGAGAGTTCCGAACACAACTTTTATAAATTAACAGATAGTTAAAAAAATAATAAACAACAATAAAAAACTACTAAAACTAACCACTTGTAAATTCATATTACCCATTTTTACTAAATTCAAGTCCTAGAACTCAGAGAAGAACAAAAAGTATTCAAAAAGTTTTATTACTATCATTGAATGTTAATAGAAATAACTTTATACATTTAATTTTGTCGAATTTACGCAACGCAGATACAAGATTTTGTTTTAAAGTTCAAGCGCCAAAATTGAATTGGTCGTGCTATACATTTAGAAATCCACGCCCTTTGCAATGTAGGCGACATTTGATGAATGCGTCTCCCCATCAATGCTGCTGGCTGAATACTGATCGTCACGTTGGTAACAACTGCGTTTAAAGTATACATGGGATTCATAATTTATTGATATGGAAAATGCTGGTTTTTGTGGAAATTTAATGTTATGACGTCATAAAATGTATTGTAATAAAGTGAATTAATGAATTATATAACTACCATAATCCAGAGAGGATTTTGCCATGTATACACAGTCAGTTTAAGAAATGTTTTAAACTGAAATAGACGTCTGTTTCTTATTGAAAATTGCATAAAATAAATAGTCTAATCAACAAATCTAAAAAAAATATGCCAAGTAGCCACATAGCACGAACGACACCAATCTGTCCTACAACATACTGTCAAGTATACATAAAATACATATCATTACTTCGTTTCCTCCTAATGATGAAGAAGGTCTTCCAGTGTACATTGTAAGTTTTGCAGAGGTCCATGAGTGATGATTAACGGTTTACGATAAGGCTGTCCACTAATCCAGCAAGTTATGCGATTGTGTGACAAACAATACATTACGAACAAAAATACACCCGTGATCGATAATATGAATGCTCAACTACTGTGAAACAAAATTATACCAATACCCTTTCATTCTAAGAATTATTCGTACCTCCTTCGGAGAAACTTATATTTTTTTTACCTCATAATAAATATGCTGTAAATATTTTTCAGACAAAATTTAAATCTGAAGGTTTCATTTTCAAGTGTTATTCAGGTATTTTTCCACTTAAAAAGGTCACTCGAAAAGGTACAACGTCTGGAGGTCAATTTAATGTAAACTTTACTAAGTAATTTCGGGTTATAATCTTAAAGAAAATTAAATGAGGGTCACTACTTATTGATAGTTCATTATAGTCGAGAAGATATATTATTGATAATTATGGATTTACTGGAGGGCTGCGCTGGTAATATCAGCAGATGAAAAAGTTATAAGTATTATTACTCTGCTTTATACATTTAGTTATTAATAAGCACGTATTCTTTAATTTTTTCAAATGTTCTTTGACTTCACCATGTGGACGTGTTTTTGTGGTCATTCCACATTACAATTTCGACAGAGTGACTATAAGTGAAAGTATCTGCTAACCTAACTCAGTTCGGGCTCGTTTGTAAATGTCATGATGATTACAATTCATTAGCTTTAATAAACATAAAGTTCAAAGAAATTATAGGTATTTTTTAAACAAGCTTAATATGCGTAAAAGCTTTGATATCAAAAGATGAAAGAGACTACAGATGAATTTTGAAAACTTGAAACAAAATAATCATTTTATATCTTCATTAAGACGCTTTTTCTCTCAGGTGAGTTTCTAAATAGACAGCATTTACGCTTCAAAGAAAATATCTAATCAAAGAAAATATTTTGTTCAAAAAATATAAAACTGCTAGGCTTTGTTTATTTTTATTAAATAATGCGAACTTTTCGTTGTGAAATTTCATAAATTCCCCTTTTAACAGCCCGCTTGAGGGTATTTTTTGAATCAACACTAGACCAACGTATTCATGAGCAACTGGGTCAATTTATATAGATTATACGAATTTCAGTTAGACTTTATTGTTAGCAATCTAATATATAAAATTCTCGTGTCACGGTGTTCGAACTTGAACTCCTCCGAAACGGCTTGACCGATTTTGTTGAAATTTTTTGTGCTTATTCGGTATCTATGAGAATCGGCCAACATCTATTTTTCATCCCCCTAAATGTTAAGGGTAGTCCATCCCTAAATTTATTTTTTAATTTGTAACGCAGACGAAGTTGCGTGGGTCAGCTAGTATAAACATAAATTGGTAAACTGATTTAAACTTTATTGATTTCATTGGATTGTTAATATTGTGTCGACAAAGATATTTTCGTATTAAATTGAGTTGTTTTAATAAATTATAATCTAGAACGCTGAAGTCTAACGTTATTTATCATCCACTTTTTGTAATGAAAAGTTTACTTTTCAGTTTGTTAATTTTGCCAAAAGTAGGTACTTATTAAAGTACTTTATAAAATTATTCAGACACTCGCGGTTTTCTATAATACTTTTATGCATTTTGACAATCAAATATCGAGACAGCTGAATTAATTAAATATCGTGGTAAGAACCCGTTCTAAATGCATGACAGTACTTTATAGTTATTGTATTCCAAATTGCAATTACCACATAAAATTAAAAATCAATTTTCAGCACAGAGCTTCCACACATCGACGCACAAAAAGTGCTCAGCTATTCCCCGTTTCCACTCGAAATAATTCATAGTTTTTTCGGCGTATTCGGTACCAGGCGCACTTCAATTTGCGCTTGTAATCGACAAGTGATTTGCTTTGCAAACCAATTTCGTGCAATAAAACGAGTCTCACCGCTCATGGATTAATTGAAAGAGGGTGACCACAGATTCAATAGTGAAGCCTGACTGAGTACAAATTGAAGGAAGACAGCGTTTTGGTTTTAGTCGGTCTTAATACATTAAATTGTTAGTAGTTACAGTAGCCCCAATACATTAAAATGTTTTATTTCATTTTTTAAACACTGATTGTGAAGGCTGCGTACCAGGGAAGTCTAGTACCGTCAAAGATATTATCTAAAGTTCACTTACAACCTAAGTCAAGATTGGCATATAAAGCTATCTTTCTTTACGTTACAGACCATAAATAATTTTGTTTGTAATTTTTACAGCTTTTTAAATATATAAAGAACAGTATGCGTATATTTTGTACTAAGGAATACAATTACAATATGTATTGTCAAATTCACTCCACGTAATATCATATCGAAATGAGAACAGACATAACAAGTTTGCTCGTTAATTATGCACGTGCATTTGTATTAACACATGCCAAATCATAATATAATTAGTTTGTTAAGCACACAGAGTGACCTTTGTTTACAATGGACTTCAGTTTATGCGGGCTCATTGTGCATAGTAAACATTATTATAGTACTTCGTTTGGGCAAAATATGCAAATATTGTCGACTTGAATTATCTCTGTGGTGTAGTAATTAGAGTCATAAAAAGCTTTATATCATAAGTGCTCAGGAAGTTTATATGTGACTAGGTGACCTGCGCAACTTCGTCTGCATCACAGAGGGATACAACATAGCCTTATAGCCTTTCTTGATAAATGAACTTTTCAACAGTGAAAGAATTTTTCAAATCGGATCAGTAGTTCCTGAAATTAGCGCGTTCAAACAAACAAACAAACTCTGCAGCTTTATAATATTACTAACTTTTGCCCGCAACTTCGTTCGCGTGGACATCAGGTTCGTCCCGTCTAGCCCGTCTAGTTCGCGACGTCTATAATATAGTACTATTATACCGCAAAAAATGTGTTTTTTTACGACCTCACATTAGAAACCTCAAAAATTGTAGCCTATGTGTTATTCTGATGTATAAGCTTTAATGTGGTAAAGTTTCATTCAAATCCATTCAGTAGTTTTTACGTGAAAGAGTAACAAACATCCATACATACAAACTTTCGCCTTTATAATAAATAATATTATAGTATAGATGTGGTACGAAAAAATATTGTATTTGTTGTAAGGAAATCTTGTGTGGGTGACTGTGGAATACCATTTTGTTAATTTATTTACGCAGTTGGTAAGCAAATACAGGAACTTGATCAAAGATCGTTACACGCTGTAGATTCTTTTAAGTAGGATTATTTTCCTCATCTTACTTAATGCACCCTCTTTGAAGTTTCCCGGAAGACTCATTTGTAAATTAAGCTCGCCTTTGTACATAATTGAACATATTATTATCTATTTGTATTATTTTGAGATAAACTTTAATGTCAGGGGAAGGTTAATTTTGGTTGCAAATGTTGTTTTTACCTATTTACAGTATTAATATTTTATATTGTCATGTATACAGACAGACGACCCAAAAAAACCCCGGTCATCTGATCGTAAGTAGTTACCGTTGTCCATAGACCTCTACAATATCAGGGGACACAGAAGGACCGCTCGTTACTGCATACCTTTTTTTTTTCCGATTCATCGATCTTCTATTATCTTTTCATAGTAAGAAAAGGCTTTTTTTTTAGTTGGAGTATGTGAGAGTTGAACCGTACTAAAACCTCCAACCGCTCACACTCAGTGTCCGAACCCCGGCTGAGGCCAGAACCCAGCACGGGGTTATGAGGGACGACGCGACGCGTTACGCCATCGGCACTCTTTCCCGTCGCGCCGCCCCCTACTGCATACCTTAAAGAAATTCCCTTGTACTTAGTTTTCAAGTTCTCGAAATAAGTTACAATCTAGAACATAGTATTACTAGTACTTCAATATCAAAACCTTTCTAATCAAATAAAGCAAACAGTAAGTTTCACGTTACATCAACTATACTGGAGATGGTTCTCGTATCTCCTCACATGTGATTTCCCCTGACGCGTCTTATGACCTTCTAGAAACGTTCTATTGAAATGGATTGATTATTGATTAGTCTTAGCAGAGAATACGAATTTTATAAAGGTAGTTTTGATACAAAGCGATGAGCGTTTTAATAATTTTATGAGATTGCCGGACATGTAGACCAAATTGAAGTTATGGTATAAAAGACGAAAGGGTATACTTGACTGGTCTACTCCATCGAAGGAAGATGAAGATGACTCAAAATTTCAAATTACTTTAATTTAGCAGAGTGTGTCGTAAAATTATACCGTTTTTTTGTTTACATGTAACATAGAATATTATATTATAAGATATAAGAAGTTTGTCATTAGACTAGAAATTACAAGGCCACAATATCACGACGTAAGAGATCTCAGAAGTCCAAGTAGTTACAAAGTTGTTTCGACAATGGGCACCACCGACCTATAAACGGAATGGACATGCCCTAAATATTTAAACAGAATCTGATAAGATAGAACTTTTTCAGCAATAAATATATCGAAGTATCCTAAACTGCCTAAATTATTCAGAGGGAAACGTCCGCACAAGTTTTGGTCGGTTTTTCGCAATATATTATGTACATATATTCTAACCAGGTGTTCAATAGTATTATGTACTTATTTTATATACTTTTGTTTAGTCCTATGAGGCTCTAATATAAAGGGACAGCAGTATATGTTGCACGTCTTGGACTATATTTAGGTGATTATTCTAACAAAGGTTTTAACATAGTTACAATCAAATGTAGACATCGATATTATTACACATGACTACATTAACAAAATGTATTCAGCATTTTTTTTTTGAAAATGATAGATCAACATTCTTATGACCACATTCAAATACTTAAAGTCAAAGCAACACGTTCTGAGCTTCTATAGGTACTCTTAAGTTTGGGTTTTGATTGTGGCACGTTTATTTTTGTATTGTCATTCATTATTGGAATCCTAAAACCGCTACATCTTCGCTTATGAACAAACACACTCAAGTTCTTCTGACTCGGCTAAGATAATGATCTCGGGACGGATTGGGGGAGCTCTGCGGATTACTTTTCTCAATCAGCGTGTCGTAATAAATATTTGATGAGCTATTTCAAGACAGCTGTTATTTTTACCCCGTCTTAGCCTTTTCATCGCGATGGAAAAGGAAATTGCTTTCTTAAAACCCAATTTAATTGAATGAAATCCATCGTTTATGTGAAGTTGAATTTCAATTAATATTTTTACTTTGTAATCCTTTGACACTATATAGATTTTGGTTGCTTTTATATTGTAATCTTATTAAAGTGTCGTCTTTCTTATAGACTAGACTTGCGACTCTGAGTCTTCTGAACTGTGATTAAAATAAGCTAAACGTAAAGCCTCTTTTTCCCCGTCATTTAAGTCATTATCACTGTTATTGATTTCTGAATTGTGAAGACAATTCGTTTTCAACAAATCGCTTTCTAAATATTTTCATGTAGTCGTTATCTTTCTGAGCAAGGCGTCGAGAGTTCTTGAGAGCTGCGCATCAAATCGTCGTATTATCGAACTGTTCAAGTGTTCACAATTCCATTCCAAATCATGAAACTGTGCCCTTAATGGAACACGCACTCGTGCTGAAACGTAGAGCGAGAACGAATGATATGATTCTATCTCTTTCTGTCAGTGTAATGAGGAGTTGGAAATGAGTTAATGTGAAGGCGCCGTCATTGTTGTCACAAACTTATGGTTTCGAATTACTTAAAGACGTTCACATTTTTTTTTATTAACCCATTTAAGTGTTATCTTTACAATTTTCTTATTGGTCATTTTTTTTTAAATCACCGCAGTAGATACTATTTTTTTCCCTTTTACCTTTACCTTTACCATTACCTTTGCAGATCACAACATCAATTTAAGTATAGTTTTGTCTCACACAGGTTTTATCTGTACACTTTTATACGATTGTTGGAAATACCCCTCCATTTGTTTATAAATCCATGTTCTGCCATTCCCTTACTCCCTAATTATGTTCGAAGATTGACGCTTACGAAATACAAATTTTATTGTCGAGCGTATGAATGTTTCGTAGCAATTACGCTGAAGTATCGACTGTGAAACTCGACACTTGCTACAAAACGATAACGATGTGTTTGAATAAATAATTCTTTTATTTACTTACATTTTTTGTGTGAAGAATTTCAGGGGTATAAATTTATTGTATTTTTATAATATTTTGTGTAGAAATAGTAATTAAGATTCATAAATAGTGCCTAGGACAGTATCATGAACTTCCATCTTCAATACAAGGTAGAAATGATTTTATTTAGTGGAATATACTAACATATACCAACTTAAAAATAATTACTTACAGGTTATATTTTTTAAATAAGTACATCAAATAGTATTAATCTACTGTTATAGTCACAGCCTATTTTGTTTATAAACTTAGTTATTTTCAGTCCCTTGAGCCACAGTCGATTCAAATCAATCGATATACAATTTCAGATAAATCGAGTTTCAAACGTAATTACATTTATTCGTATTAACCGCACATATCCCTTACGATACTCCAGGGATAATAACATTCATAACAATTTATTTAATGCTCTTGATACGTACACAACACACGTACAGATAAAATTTTATTTCCAAACCTTATTCGGACTGAAAATGGTTATTCTAGCTTTTTCTGAACAAATCCAAATTAAAAACGAATATAACGTTATTGGTATTGATGTTGGTTAATATAATATTAAATTAAAGTAATTCAAATAGGTACTAAGAATTTATTGTTTTTTGAAATTTATTCTCGTATTCTGAAGAGAACTTCCATTCACACATGCAGTTATATCTGTCGGTATTCTCCAAATCTTACAGATTAATGAAATCTTCTTAGGATTGACCGCTGGGGACGGCGCGACGGGAAAGAGTGCAGAGCGCGTAACGCGTCGCGCCGTCCCTCCAAACCCCATGCTGGGTTCTGGCCTCAGCCGGGGTTCGGACGCTGTGTGTAAGCGGTTGGAGGTTTTAGTGCGGTTCAACTCCCACATATGCGGGGATTTCATCCAACTGAAAAAAAAATAATAGAATTGACCGCTTTTAAACAAGTTACTAAGTTGCTTTAATATCGAATCTAGAATCTTACCTTCAAGTGTAAATGTAACCATAGTCTTTCTTCATCATTATTGTATTTTCTATTTTAAGTTCAAAGTTAACATTCTATAAATAACAAGCTCTAAACCACATTGCCTTCATAAACAATGTCACAGAATCCGAAACACTTACATTGTGGATCTGTTTTAACGAAGCCATTAACAAATAATTCAAGACTAATTAAGTCTGAGAGGTTACAAAGACTAAGTAAGTGGAAGGTGGTAATTACGCTTCTTGGGCGGCATTACGTTAAAATTTAACCTTTCGCCGTCTAGTAACGAGTCATTACCAAAACTCTTTGATGCATAGTAATACGGGCTAAGTGTTCTCAATTACAGAGATTCGGGTTTAATCATCTGTAAATATGGATGTCGTAAAATAATTATATATTTTGACTTTTTTAAGTACCGATTAGATTAATTAATTAAAATTAAGAATAAAGACATGAATAATGGTTCGTCTGATGGTTAACTGATGGCTTAATTTTTAACACTTTGCAATTTTTAAGTAGGGGTATTTAGTCATTAATTTTACCAGCACCATTAAATTTTCTTCAACCTATTATTAATATAGATTATTCATTAAAAATTTTACGGGAAATGTTTTTAAAAGATTAGCTCTCAATGTAAAAGCATGTAGGAAATATTACATTCTCGAACTCACTTTTAAAATATAAAACAAAAAGCCCGATCGGGTCGCGCGTCCGTTCCGATATTGAACCTGATAAATCTGCAGTGACTCTCTCATCTTCCGCCTCACTAGTGGACACAAAAACGTGCAAAAAATACAGCACGAATTTTCATCCAGTCCAACAGTTTTGTCTCATACTGCGTGTACATGCTCACCAACACCCAACACACGTAAAAACAAATGACGGTGGCGACCGACCAATATGTAGACGGAGGGTTTCTATGCATTGGCCGGCAATGTTGTGGAAATCAAACGCCTAATGACTATGGACCAATTTGTGACAATTGGCCTACCAGTTGTCACTTTCGTATATTAAAAGTTGGTGATCCAATATATAGAAACCTCATTACAACTAACCCATCCGTGCAATTTAATCTGTGTCATAAAGACAGGAATATTTTTTGCAGTTAATGAAAATAATCTGCCAGTGTAAGTCCCTTGAAAATCAGTCCAGCCATTTAAGAGATTAGCCGGAACTACCGGACACCATGAAAAAAAAACCAACGTTATCTTGGTATAACAGATACCGCATTTATCCCTAGCATGTTTTAATAAAAAAAAACGATTTTATTTTATTTTAGTATTCTTTTACTTTTTTATTTTAAAGATTTGATCATTTTGTATTTAAATAGGTATCTGTCCAACCTTTTCCTTGAGATCGCTCCCTTTATTCCTCGGAATTTAATAACGTCGTTTGGAATATAAACTGTTGTTTAATGGTTAAATTTGCGAACTCACCTGATTTAGAATAAGATTATTACTCTTTTAAACCATTTTAATAACTTAGGCCTAATGTTTTGTTGTAATGATGAATAATAAGTTTCTTATTTTAGGTTACATCTTTTGGTACAATAGCTTATGGTTACAATGTCTAAGGCCACCAAATCGTTGTTTCCGAGCGCTAAGTCCTGTATTGGTAGGCGATAGATAACAGCCCCTCATTGCCCTGGCATTGCAGAGGTTCATGAGCGACGGTGACCGCTTACCATCAGGTGGGCCGTAGGCTCGTTTATCTATCACGCAATAAAAAAAAAAAAAATGTTACTTGAACGGTCTTGTTACTTGAAGAGAGCTTGAAACAATAGGCCGTGGGTGTGGAGTGACAGTCACTTAAGATCAGATGGTCTATTAACTCGTTTACACACGCTCTTAAATTAAAACAAAACCATGGAGTGGAACCTTAACAAGTTGTGAAATAAGTAGGTAATCAACAGAAATCATCATAAAACTTTATACCTTGTTGTAGGGATGTTATTTATTTCTTCGTTTCATTTTATTTAATCAATAGCTTCAGCAAAATAATGACTTTCTCAGGATAAGTCCTTAATTTTAAATATTTTCTTTCTTTCTTTCTTCATTTTAAATATTATCTCTAATAAAAGGTTAGACCACATTTGGACTTAACTATGATATCCATGCTTACGTCACCTGTTTCTAGCAAGTATGAACTGAATTCCGATAATAAGGTATAACCTTCGTACACACAATATCCCTTCAACATATCACGTAATCTCGTTTATACACTGTCCTTAATTCCGCTGATGGATCCCAGAACAAAAAGAAACTACTATATACTATACTATTAGCAAGCTCTGTAACGTTAGCAGGCGACAAACTTTATCTATTACATCAACCTTATTTATTATTCCCAGCGTGTTCAGAATCCCAACTTTTCCGTTGTCGCCACAGCAACGGGTCGGAATAGGGTGCACCTTAAAAAACGAAGATCCACGAATTTGGGCAACATTAGGCTCGTTCGCATCATTAATTCGGAACAGCAGCTAACTTAGTTCGAGCATATAAATGACATCAGTCTCTGTTGTAACACGGAAATGTTGCCGGAATTCTTTAAGTGTACTTTGTTAACAGTCTTATGCTGTAACTAGCGATTGAGAAAAGGAATATGTCTGTTACCAAAATACTCATCGCTTTTATATAACCATTTACACTGGCAATTTATAGATGTTGCTGTATAAAATCAAAATATGGTCGTACCGAAAGTTTTTTAAATATGCTGTAAGGACGCGGTCGTCAGTGGCCGTACAATAATATATCGTTAGTCGTGAAATGAATAAAATAAAACAGTAAAATAGCAAATTATAAGAATAGAAGAAAATTGTCTATCGATGTTAAAAGTCCCCGTCCTCTAAAGTCATCTTCGTCTTGTTTATATCGCGTCAAAGAGGTTGGTCGCCCCAACACAAGCCAACGACTTTTACCAATGTAACAATTTTGGCCAGTGGCTACTGTTACTTCACCAGCTGGCTCAGGGTAAAGAAGAATGAGACTGCTCAAGGAATGGGTTAATTAAATAAGACACTTAGCAACAGGCTACAGGCATATATTCAAAAAGACACATAAGTTATAAAATTAAATTAACATAAAGAGTAAAGTTAAATTTCTAATATATTAAATAACGATTAAAATAGGGAACTGGCTTAATAAACGATGAGATGGTCGTAGGTTACATAATAATTTAAATGATGTGATACGTAACTTAATAGGTACGATCAGGATGGTGTGATCCCGAGACAATTCACATCTTATCATCCATTCCAGGACGTCCACGTACGCTCCATGGAAGGCAATTCACAAGTACAACATGTCTCGTATAGTGTGAGACCTAGGGGTGGAACCCTAAAATAAAATTATGACATGGTTGTACATCTCACATATTTGAATACACACTTTAAATATACTGCCAGTTAAATATATAATAAAACAATAACTCACCGAAGGATCCACGGGCACACTGAATTTACCAACCCCTCACGGGTGTATACTGAAGACTATTTAACCATTTTAAAAATTATCTCGGAATGAGAAATTAATGTGTGCGCTCGGATTTTATACCTTCGGAGACAAAAGAATGCAACATACATCTATAACTACGTACCGGTTTAGTGAGGAGACACGGAACCTAGTGAAGCAGAAAGGGGTCGATAATCGATATCGATAAAGTTTGTGTATTTAATTAAAATATATAAAAAAATATGTTACACAACCCCTTTCGCTATATAAAAAAAAATAATTTAATTCGTTAAATTATTTTTTTTTGTGCTTATTATAAGTTACAAACTTAAGAATAATACAGGAAAACTTTAAATCTAAGTCATTTCAACTTAGGTATACAAAACAAAATAACTAACTTACGTCATATAAGTTATACAAAAAAAAAAACAGTAGGTTAAAGTTAAATTTAAAATTAAAAAAATGAACAATATAAATTACACTAATTATAACAATGCAACATCCTACACAATAAATTACCACCAAGATTTCGAAACCGAAATCTCAGCCCGCACCGAAGATAACTTCGGGACAAAGAAATGGCATGTGGAGTGTTGTTGTAGGGTGAATAGTCTAATAAAATACGTAAATAAATTTGACTAAATAAATAGACAAATGTATATTGAAAATTATCAGCTTACAAACCACTCGGTTATTAAAACCGTAATCCTGATAATTTTCAAAAATAAAAAATAAATAATGTAGTGTGTAAATAATAAATACAAATAAAGTAATGATACATACACTACATTTTATAAAAAAAATACGTGTCTTGAAAAGAACACAATAAACAAAAAATCACAACTGATGGTCAATGCAAATGACTCATCAGGTTGCATAACGAGTTACCCGATTTTAAAATCGGTGGGTTCGTGTAACCCAAGAACAAAGTAAAGGTAAAGTGTCTGAAAACAGAACACGGAATAAAAAAGTTAAATGAATTTAAGTTTAAAAAAAATATGTTTCAAAAAATTTTAAAAAATTAAAGTATCTATTTCAAAGATCACATGTAAAAGTTAAATTTAATCTGACGGTCTTTATTAGGACTCGATCAGTTTGCAATGGGACTAAGTTAAAAGTATTCTATTTATCTACACTGAAGCTATCGGCATGTGTCTATAAAATAGTAGACACATATAACTGTAGATGCACCAGCCCGTGGAATCTTGTGCTTACGTCAACGACGCATAAAATCGATTGTGACTATTCAAAAGATCACAAATCTAAATAGGTCATTAGCGTGCCTCATAAGAGGAACACAAAAAAAATACATCTGATGGATCACATCAGAATGCCTATAAAACTAATGACCTAAAAAGCACAAGTCAACGGATGCGCCTTATAGAAAAAGGAACGCACAAAATACATCTGCCGGTCATTCAACGACACAAAGCAGAATGTATATGCAACTACATATATATAAAACCTCAAACTTAAACAGCGAGATATAATAATAGATACGTTGTAAAGTTAATACGTAAATGTATTGCATAAATAAAATAAACAGATACATACATCTAGGATACATATTGTGTGATGATTATATAATGTGAAATGATCGTGTACATCTTTCATCCTTCACTTTCGCTTATTTCATCCTTCATCTTAAAACTTCTTTCATTCTTCCCATACATAGATACCATAGTACTTTCATTCTTCCACTTTCACATACTTTCAAAATTATGCACACAAACATTTCATTCATCAGATTTTAGGATTCCTAGACGCAAAAGTTATCCGAATATATCCCATGCAAAACAAAAAAATATTACGCACACTAAATAACAAACACTTAATAAAAAATGTGTGCGAATATTAATTAAATATTTGACCTTCATCGAGTTCGATGTTAAGTTGCTTTAAAGCGGACACTACGAGTGGTATTTGAGGAATATCTACCCTCGCTAATTGATATCCACTCGTACGATATGACGTCGCGTAACAACTTAGCGAACGAAACATCGAACCGAGTAATATAATAACGTGGTCATTATATAACAATAATGCAGTTGGAAAAATTGAAATGATTTAAAATACTGCATTATTAAAAGAAATACAAATTGAAGTTAATTAATAAATTGGATTGATATATCATTGTGCTTTAAAATGTAAAAAATAAAAATAAGTTAATAAAAAAAAACACAACGATATTCAATCCTTTGACGAATGACATTATAAAAAAATTAAAAAGTCTAATTTCGTCAAATAAAAATAACACCATCCTATTACGTTATGTAACCGGTATAAAAGAATGGGGTTACTTTCACAAAACGCATAGGAATATATTCAGATAACTGAAATCCCAAAATACGTTCCACGAAAGACCCATACATACTTTTGTGGAGTATTTGATAAAATACGACCATACTCCAGTCCCTCTGCCATCGCCGATGTAGACCACGACGTCGACTTCTCAATCCAGATGGCAATCTTCATCACATCGTCAGATGTATAGGGTTCAGAGTTTGGGCTATATGCCACAAAAAATACGAAGTCACTGAAAACACCCAAATACATATTAATAAATAATTTAAATAAATTGCACTGAGATGTAGATGAAGATAAAAAATACATTAAAAAAACAATTAAATTATAATGCGCGTTTGAACAATACTGCCGTGTTGCTAAGCGAACATGACCTTCACAAGGGCATGTCATATTCTCGAGCCTCGAAGATGGGCGCCATTTTGTAACAATTTTGGCCAGTGGCTACTGTTACTTCACCAGCTGGCTCAGGGTAAAGAAGAATGAGACTGCTCAAGGAATGGGTTAATTAAATAAGACACTTAGCAACAGGCTACAGGCATATATTCAAAAAGACACATAAGTTATAAAATTAAATTAACATAAAGAGTAAAGTTAAATTTCTAATATATTAAATAACGATTAAAATAGGGAACTGGCTTAATAAACGATGAGATGGTCGTAGGTTACATAATAATTTAAATGATGTGATACGTAACTTAATAGGT
Organism: Trilocha varians; assembly: GCA_030269945.2. NCBI lineage: Eukaryota > Metazoa > Arthropoda > Insecta > Lepidoptera > Bombycidae > Trilocha > Trilocha varians. Next base: position 7,624,580 of record AP028259.1, read on the forward strand.
ACGATCAGGATGGTGTGATCCCGAGACAATTCACATCTTATCATCCATTCCAGGACGTCCACGTACGCTCCATGGAAGGCAATTCACAAGTACAACATGTCTCGTATAGTGTGAGACCTAGGGGTGGAACCCTAAAATAAAATTATGACATGGTTGTACATCTCACATATTTGAATACACACTTTAAATATACTGCCAGTTAAATATATAATAAAACAATAACTCACCGAAGGATCCACGGGCACACTGAATTTACCAACCCCTCACGGGTGTATACTGAAGACTATTTAACCATTTTAAAAATTATCTCGGAATGAGAAATTAATGTGTGCGCTCGGATTTTATACCTTCGGAGACAAAAGAATGCAACATACATCTATAACTACGTACCGGTTTAGTGAGGAGACACGGAACCTAGTGAAGCAGAAAGGGGTCGATAATCGATATCGATAAAGTTTGTGTATTTAATTAAAATATATAAAAAAATATGTTACACCAAAACACAGCAAAAGCCAACCTAATGTAATACCTGGCTCAATGAAGCTTTAATCTGCGCGATATCCGAGTTTTTTCGAAAAATGTAAAGTAATAGATATAAAATCAAAATATTTGTTGCATAACAATAAAAAAACATCGCAATTCACAAACAACAGACCACTTACTACACAATTTCTTGCTCTCGAAATTTTAAGGAATAAGTACGTACATAATACATCCTGAAGACCGTTCGATCGGCCTAATTCTCCGAGATCTCAGTCGCTTAATGGATGTAATGTTTCACCTGAGTGACTCTGCAGTTGATTTTACCCGAGAATTTACGATCCCCGTAACGGCTCAAGATAAAAGTATATATCTAACACGACTTCTGTTAGTGGTCATTAAGGAAGTTAAGCGTTTAATGTTTCACAGGGCCTTTATTAACTTGTTAATTCGGAGATTGTTACTTAGACATCTGCTTCGTTGCAAAGTGTAGGGAATCTCGTCTAAGGGAAGGTAATACAGCAGCTATAATAGCAATTAATTTAAGCCAAAAAAGAAGAAAGAAACTTATTCAGACACTCGCGGTTTTCTATAATACTTTCATGCATCAACGGGTTCTTACCACGATATTTAATTAATTGAGTTGTCTCGATATTTCAACGTTGTTGCAAACGTCATGATCACGAAAAGACTGGATACTGCGGGTCTATTTAAGAGCAAACAAATCTGTCTACCCTCTTTCTCGTTCGCTTTTGGGTCGTACCACTGGAACTCGAACTCACTTCTCGACACACCACACTCACTGTATCTAAAAGACTCTCTGAGCATGAACCCTTAGCGACTGTTGTGTTTAGCACTGGATTCCACATACTCGATAATCTGAAGCCGTCACCCCTGTTAAAAGTGCTATGTCTTGACAACTCAATTAATTAAATATCGTGGTAAGAACCCGTTGAAAATGCATGAAAGTATTAGAGGAAAGAAAACTCCTTGCCACACCACATACCACTAATATCCTGTGTGATCCTCGGATCTATCGTTAATCACGAATTAATTTCGTATATTTAAAAAGCTAACAACAAATCACGGTTTTACAGTTTCGAAAACAAAATTTGAGACCGCAAAGTGCCACTTACAAAGACAGTCAGCTATTCACAACTATTCTTAAAGTACCAAAGTTTCTGTTGAACACGAAATTATTTGCATCGAGAACAAAGTGGCAGGAACTGTTTATTTCAGAGACGCAGCTATTTTACTATTGGAAAAACATACAGGAAAACATTCTGATGCAAATTTAGTGGAAATACATGATGAAAATTCAAGAAAACGTAAAGTACATTTGCCACTTTTAATAATGTAGTTGCGTGCATTTTACGAGCTTACTGCGAAGAATATAGAGAGTATCGTTAATATTTTAACCATTTTCGAAAACACTTATTTATTTATTGAGAGAATAAACGAACTAATTTATACACAAGCATTTTAACGTAAAAATATGTTTTTCTACAGGCGTCACATTAAAACACCCTGCCGCTCATATTTAGCATCCGATCCCGGCTCAGAACAGACTTCAGCACGGAATTGTACGAGGGGACGCGACGCATTGCATGCTCCTGCTTACCTTACCTTTTCTTCTTCTTCTAATATATAAAATTGTCGTGTCACGGTGTTCGAACTTGAACTCCTCCGAAACGGCTCGACCGATTTTGATGAAATTTTTTGTGCTTATCCGGTACCTATGAGAATCGGCCAACATCTATTTTTCATCCCCTAAATGTTAGAGTAGTCCACCCCTAATTTTTTTTTCCGCGCAGACGAAGTTGCGCGAGTCAGCTAGTATCTAAACAAATAAGTTCAATTTAAAAATCAAAACCCAAAAGTTTCCAAAAGTTCTAAAACATTATATAAACGACCATCCTTAATCCATAACGAACGGGTTGGACATCACAACTATAACATCATATCGGCGTTCTATTTATTATTTGTTAAGTCGATAAGTTCTTAGAAACTTGATATTTCGTCATAACTGAAAGAATCGAAGATGAAAAGGTCGGTCGTCTCCGGGGAAACATCGAGACGATTCCAATTTGTAATAAAGTTGATCGTAACAAATCTGAAATATTAGGAGGCATTGTAAATTGGATCACGTTTTGCGCTTTACAGGAAAACTCTTTTGGGAATCATCTTTTATTTCATGTATAAAACGTAAATCTTGAATTTAAAATTATATTCACACTGGAAGAATCCCTGTGAGAGGCGAATAATTTAAGATAGTGATGTGGCGTGGTAAAAATTTTACTAAAGATATTTGTGAATTCAAATTTAAATTTGGAATACCAAAAATAGAGTAAATTTGTTAGTTGTACACAATACTATTTCTTTGCATAATAGGTACCTTACATACTTTATATTTTACTCTACAATATCCTACTTAACTTAAAGTAGTATTCGTAGTACCTATATGGTATAGTATTTTTCCTACACAAAACAAACTCTTTGTATACGTAATCTATTTCACAAAAATTCACATCATTCTTCACACAATCCAGACTTAAGTGAGTACTAAAGTACAGAAAGCGTTTTGGCACATCACTAATTTAAGCAGTCTGTAAGCGTGATTCCATACCAAATCGTGAAACCAAACAAATCTTTCCGCCTTATTGAGGGTCGGATCGTGGGAGTCTATCGACTTATTATACAAATGGATGATATCTGGGCAACACTAACAATATCTTTCCATGAAAAATTACGACTCAATAGTGTTGCGGTATCTTTTGGCTCCCGTCCTGCAATAAAATCGGCTACTCGTTCGTTTTCGATATTTTTGATGTCTGATGTGGGCTTTTATTACTATAGCTTTAGAGTTTAGTGAGATTTAAGAGAATGATATTGTAAAGCATCTTGAACATTCTGTTAAGGTTAAATAGTAAAGGATACGAAATGGTAGAAACAATTAGGTATGTAAAATTTCATTATTATGATACCTAAACCTACGATAATTTTTCACTTCATCATAACAACAAAAATATTGAAATACGTAAAAAATACTTTCTACAAAATCACGTTTTTCTTATCTTCTTTATTTAGCGAGTAAACCAAACCAAAAAACACTCAACAACCCCAATACTTATTCAAAATACGATGAAAGCGTTCATTGAGCACCGTCAGCTGAATCGGGAGTCAAAAGAAATCTGAAAGGCGTAGACAGGAGTTCACAAAGTAATCTATTGAAGGCTGTACTTATCAATTAATAGCTGTAACGTGAAGCGATGACTGGCTTAGTTGAGGACAGATTACTAAAACACGACGACAAGCTACTATAGACGACGTGTGTTAGACGAATCAGACATACTTTTTATCGAACTAGACTATTCCAAAGTCTTATGTTACTTGATAGCACAATTAACTTGGTGTAATCAATACATGACACTCCTGAAAAAGTTTAGTTCAGAATTATAATAATGGAGAAAAAAGGTATATTTTATAAATATACGGCTCACATGCAATGTGGGGCTGTTATCCATTGATCTCCGCTATGCCAAGGCACAGATAAATCGTTACCTACCCTCTACTGAATAGGAATTTAATTAAACTTTTTTTTACACTTTTGTTTTGTTAAAACCATATAAAGTACACTATTATGACCAAAAGAACAAATCCAACATGGCTTGGATTTTTAGGACTAGTCCTGGTTTTTATTGGTCTAGACCAACACGACTATAGTTTGTCACTGGACACTGTTTATATTCTATGAAAGAAAAGTATCACGTATTGAAACGTGCGCGGTACTTCAAGTGTCATCACGTAGCGTTACATTAATCTGTTTCGTCCTTTAATCTCTTTTCGCCGTCTCACTGCCCGCTATTAGCCTAATGGATCGAATTCCAATCGAACTGTTCCAATATACGTCTATTTTAAAATCGAGTAGAATATTCCAATTATCTTTCGATTTATGTGTCGTTTCGCCGAACCCCTAATTGATATTTAGTTTTAATTTATTAGTGCTCCTGGAATTCTAGAACGATTTAAGGAACTAAGCGCCATTTGCATCACATAATATATAAGAATAGATTTGTTTCTTTTTCGCAAAATCTTTACTTTATGGCCGTTTAACAATTTTTTTTTAAATGATATTAAACTAAGGAGAAATATCGATTTAATTTAAGTAGCTTTTCAATCTAAAACGTTCAAACAAATATTTTTTTTGTCTCATTAGGTTACTTGTTGCAATAAACATCAGAATTTTATTGCATGATAGATTTACGACGAAGTTACGGCCCAGAAGCAAAAATATCCATTCTATTCCTTCGTTCGAAGCCTTCGTCCACCGCGACTTAAAACTACCTCGAACTTACAAACTTTGTACAATAGACTCTCGTTCATAATTCATCTCGCACGTTGATTGATGATGCAAGAATCGACACGTCATTGTTAATAAATAATAATATTTAACGATGGCCATGTTTCACGTTGTAATCTGAACTTTAGCCAGTAAAATTCGTGATTGTGCATAATTAGAAGCACCTGGTCGGCATATTTCTGCCTTATTTACTGTTTTAATGAGCATCGCCGACGGCTGCCTAAAAAATTATGCAAAATTGCAAAAAAACGAACGTACACGAGATGTTTTGGATTTATTCGTTCAATTATCTTTTTTAACTAAACTGGGTTTGTTGTCATTGAGACATAATATTAAAAAAACATAATTTTTCATTTCACATAATGAAATGACTCTTGAAAAATAACTACATGTTCTATTGTCACAATTCGCGCTCTTCTACAGTTCGGTTCAGAAGATCATTTTTGCCCCGTACCATTCCGATTTGGAATGTACTCCCGTCCGCGGTGTTCTCCGTGTCCGAGGTTTAAGAAAAGTCTTGTATGGGTAGGCGGTAGATAACGGCCCCTCTTTGCCCTGGCATTGCAGAGGTTCATGAGCGACGGTGACCGCTTACCATCAGGTGGGCCGTATGCTCGTTTATCTACCTTGCAATAAAAAATAAAAAAATAAAATTCTTAAATTAAATTTAAGATCGTTAGGTTACTCTCATAAAATATTATCTACTCACTAAATTAGAAATTTGTATTTTAATTTTATATGCACTGAAAACATTTACATTGACCTAATATAAATGACAAACATATTTTTAAAAACATATTTTACATATTTTTAATAATTTAACAATTACTTAGCATGATATCCATCCGGTGGTCAAAAGAAAAAAGCGTTAGACCAATATTTCTTTTAAGCTGTATTATATAGACCGTACTCAAAAAAGGTCGAATGAATGCGAAAGAATTTCCACGAATCGTTCAGAAACTTTACTAGCTTGACTCATATAATTTACCAATGGATCAACGCATTATTGCCACTGACCAATGTAGTTCAATATATGAGAATAATACTTATACTTCCTGTTTTTTGCAGATAAGCTTCCTAATAACTTATCTGATAAATTAGGCACCATGTTAACATTGACAAGAACAACTTTATCATAGGAAAAGTCGATAAAAATAAATCTTAGTTCAGATGAAATATTAGCTATCTTGGCACTAGACCAGCCGGTTTCTTGATTATTTTCTGGGAATTTGGATTCTTATCAACAACATTGTGGCAGAGTTTAGTCATAATAATAAATAAATAGAACGAATAATCTAAGTAATTTATCATGAATTCTTGTATGCGAATTTATTTTTTATTTATTTATTTATTTAAGGACCACTTGACAGCACACTATATAGGTTAAACCCAGGCTCTCAAACTAGTAGTAAAACTACTGTGCTATGAAAGCCAGTGCTTTCCCTTTAAGTAGGTTGCTTCGAATGTTATGTTTTGCGATTTTGAACTATCAAGTTTGTTAATACTTGTGAGCGCTTGAAAAGAAAGAGTTATCAGAAAAGAAAACTAAATTTTACGTAAAAGGTTTTCATGGTGTCTTTCCAATTTAATTTAAAATTTATTGTATTGTATTGAATCTAATCAAATATTGAGTTCGTTATCCCCCAACATAGCAATACCAAGCAAAGGCGTTTCTTCTGGTACTTTTAATCCCTCCTTTAATTTAATAGACAAAACCTTAAAAATACAAGATCATCTAATACATATTTAAAACAAAGTGCAGTCTTTTGTATTTGCTATTAGAGAGAAAGGAGCTTTTAATTTATTTATTTATTCAAGGAAAACTTACAGCCTAAGTACACATAGACATAGCAAATTACATGATCAAGAACAAGTTTTCGCCAATAGTGATAATTGATAATAAAACATATGCGCTAAAGTCGCATTACTGATTTGAATACAAGAATAGTGAATATTTAATAATAAAAATAAAATGGGTAGGTATAAAGAACCACTTAAAATTAGAAACTTAAACTAAAACAACTAGGGAATTAAATATAGATTAAGTTATATTAAAATTAAAATCGGTCGAAAACCACATGTGAAGTGAAAAAGTCATTACTCAGTCGATGTCTAATGACATCGAAACTATCATGAAAAATATCTATATCTGTAACCTTGGAGATTTCATTACAAAATAATCCCTAACACAACACCTAAATAACACCAACCATTGCATCAACCTCATTGAAACTTATTTAATTTCTACAATAAATAATTTGCAGTCTTAATATTATATCCATGGGTGTTAGTTGTACGGGAAGCATAATACCCGAGCAGTTTACGATTATGAGGATGCACTCACAGCTCGAAGCTTTAGCCGACCTCCCACACTTGGCCGTTTTATAGGTGGGATTAGACGATATACTGGGTTTTTGTTCGCTCTAACTGCTTATTCCGAGGTAATAAAAGCGGTTGAACGTGTAAATAATAAGTACGTAACTGTATTTGTTTATTCTCTGTAATAAAAGTTTGGCTATTAGGTAAACTTCAGTGAAGTTAGTGGATTAGTATTGCCTACTTTGGTGCGGCTTGCGACAGAATTTGATGAGTGAGAATCATTTAATATCTGCAAGTAGTGTAGCTTTATTTTATGTATGTACAATGTCAAGCAACGCAAACTCAATTTAGATGAAATATTTGGAAGAAATTCTTACAATGTGAGAAAAATAAAATACTTTTAAATTTCAGAATAGAACATACAAGCTTCCAAAATCAGTTAGGTATCAAAAACAGGCTGTAGACCGAAAATTTCGACAGCAGAGTTTGAAATAAAGTTCTACTATAGTAGGTATTGCAATATCCAAATAGTGTCGCTTTACTAAGTTTACAAAAATTATTGATGACTCCGACAGTAAAGCTCTCAAACACATTTGAAATATTTACGCGTGTTCGGGCATCTATAAAGCATACTTCTAGTACACTAACAAAATAACTACGACCCAGTAAACCGACAAGCATTTTCAATCATCAGCAGACCTTGACATCGCCAAATATTTGTATCGAAGGAATATTCACAAAATCCATCGAATATGCAAAGAGGGGCCACAATACAATGTATTTTTGTGAGACCCATTTATCATAGTAGGTGAACACGAAACGTCAGGAGAGCACACATTTATCACGTTCAAATGCGAACATATAGTTCATAAATTATCTATGAATATAGATTACGTAAATAAGTTTTGGTTGTAACAAGGGTTTGTAAGTGTTTCCCACTATATGAATCCTAAAAATTCAGTTAGGTTTCGACTAGAAAACCTAACTTTTATTGTAGGTATTGCTGAAGCAATATACGTTAATGGCAATTTAATATACTGAGTGTAAAACATACGTAATTAAGTAAAGAACCCGTTTCGTAGATCTCCTTGCAGTGGAACCTATAAAGTTTTAGAGAGCTTTGATATCTACTTTGTTGATATCCAGTAAGTACTAACAAGAATAACAAAATTAATACATACATAGAACACTGTTACTTTCTATTAAATGTATTATCTTGCTTTTTTTAACAACTTTTAAAGATTTCACGGAATTAATTTTTACTTAAAACACATCCAGAAAACCTGATATCAAGATGAACGAACGTGTTACTCTCTCAAACACACAGATACAAAATGAAACTGTACTTTCTACAGCCGCAAAAGTTCATTGAACTAAAGACCAGAAATCCCATATATCGATGTAAAATTGAGCGTCGAAACGGCTCTGCAACATTTTTCTCTCCGCCATACTTATTCTGTAAAAATTGACGATCGACGGAAATTGTACTGCCAACGCACAATCGATTACGAATAGCGACATAACTTCTTAATATCTAAAACTTTTCTATATTTGTCATACATTTCTGGTAGCTATTGCAAAGTATCTATATTATTAGCAGCTATATTGTAAGTAGTCAGGATGTTTGTGAGTACCAATAACTACCGAAGTCTTCGGTGTTTCCCGAGCGCTATGATTTGTCTTACTTCAAACGCAGTTTGTAGAGTAAATAGAAGACGTTGGAGATACTAATCTTCTGATTTTGCAGAGGTTCTCCTTACGATCTGACGGTGGTCACAATAAAAAAACGACCTATTTACTATTTCACTTACTTTTAAAAAAATAATAATATGATTATGTACATTTTACATACATGCGATTAACTTTATCACCAATTTTCAGTGTTCAGTTAAACTTTTACACAAATTACACCCACCATTTTGCGTTCTCAATTACATATCAACCTTGAGGTAAAAATTACACAAAGCAAACTGTAAGTGTTCAATAGCATCGTGGGTTACGTAATAATCCTGTCGTTCATACAGCATAAACTTTTATCTTGCGGTCCTGTGCCTTTTTTGGCTTGTTTCACACAGAAAATTACCATTGCATACAAAGTATTTCATGTTTTCAGCGTGCAACAGAACGCATTCTCGTTTTGCAATGTACTTTAATTTCGAAACTCAGAACATGAATTCAACCCGAAATGATATTAGTTTTGAAGCTACATTTTATTTAAATCTCATTTCAAACTCGTTCGTTTCATGTTTTGAATAATGTTAGTTTCGTTTCTGAAACTTTGTTAATTAATGTAACAAAATTGTTTATTTAATTCGAATGAAATTGCTGGCCTCGGGTCTCTTCTGTAGAGGATTTTATGATTATTAGGCGATAAATTAAACATATTTAACAAGAGAAATAATAAAAAAACTTGAGAGGTGTCAAGGGACACCCGGATGGAACGAAGTTCCTTTCGATTAATTAGTGAGGGAATTGTAATAAAATTTTATTTTTTTAAGTTATAATAACTAATTATTATAACTTAAATAAAATATTTTGATCACAGTGCCATCTAGCATTAATCATATAAAACAAAATAAGGAATTGTTTTAAAAGATTTTAATCACAGCGCCATCTAGCGATAATCATCTAAAACAAAAAAAAGTGTCGTGACCACTTTTTCATAAGAATTTCCGTCTAGCCCCCTTTCGATAACGCGCGATAAGGAACTTCGTTCCAAAAGTCATTATTTTTCGTATTCATTTATTTACTTATTTTTACATTACGACACAAGCCATCAGTGGTCAGGGCTCAAGAGAGAGGAACCTTTTTTTATTGCATGATAGACACTCGAGCCTACGACCCACCTGATGGTAAGGTGGTAAGCGGTCCTCACAATACACGGCGTGTCAAGAACGTAATTGTCTCATAAAGTCATAATGTTAATAGTAGAAAAATTCATTAAAGAAAGTTATATTCTTTGCTATTGAGGTATTTTTTCTATTTTGTACGAAAACTAAACAGTGTCAATAAGCCCAGAATTTCAATGTTTAAAAGATTATTTGTAATTTAAAAATATACCCATCCTTATTACGTTATAAAACTGAAAACTAATTTTCAGGTACAAATCTATTGCTATTGACAATATCTTAAGTAAAATGTCTGTAACAGCCTCGGAAAATCTAACATCTAAAAATAGATCAAGAGAAGAAATCTTACAAATACCGAGTTGAAGTTTTACTTGAAATCGGAACCATTTTAATAAAGGGAAACCGGTTTATTAAATTTCCATGACAAAGATGTTGATATTGAATTTTAAACTTAATTTAAATTGAAATAGATTTTAGGTTTGAATACTGATGATGGATTGTATCAAATGACTTGACTCACTACACAGTGTACGATTCTATTTTAGTACTTACTTACTATTACTTTTCTAAAATCCTTAGTGCCTTTGTTCACGGATATCTGTGACGCCAAGATAGGACTAACTACCTAACGGAGATACCAAACAGACTTTATCGCAAACCTTACCTTCAAGTGGAACCAGTCATATTAAGCATCGAAGCATTTATAGCCTGATATAATCGTTTGTTTATTTTAAAATATTTCGATCACACAATACAAAAGTTCAAACTTCTAACAATAGCACACGAACCCACCATAAGCTAAGAAAACAAAAGCTTTACGTAAGAGCTTACAGTCAAAAACCCTTCGAAACTCGTAAAAGACTATACAAAACCAATTTATAGGGAAACGACTTATTTTTCTTCCATCTACACTAAAAATCTGTATCAGTACAGGCGGACGTAAAAATAAACGAGTTCAATTTTCCTCATATGCGCTCCCAATAAAAACATTAGCGGTCGTTGATGCGTGAAATAACCTCTTTACATGCGTGCCTACCGCTACCCGGCACGACTACGTAAACGATATATAAATAAGCTTATTTTGTTGATTTGTTTGTATATTTAAGATTTTTTTTTTGGAACTAAGCGATAAGGAATCGCTCGTTATCGAAAGGGGGCTAGACGGAAATTCTTATAAAAAAGTTGGCACGACACTTTTTTTTTTGTTTTTGATGATTATCGCTAGATGGCGCTGTACTTAAAATATTTTATAAAACAATTCCTTATTTTGTTTTAGATGATTAATGCTAGATGGCGCTGTGATCAAAATATTTTATTTAAGTTAATAAATAAAAAAATAAAATTTTATTACAATTCCCGCACTAATTAATCGAAAGGAACTTCGTTCTATCCGGGTGTCGCTTGACACCTCTCAAGTTTTTATTTTTATAGTAGGTTTTTGAAACGAGTTTCAAGTAGAGTTATTAGTACTAATTAAAATCAGGAGACGGACAGATTTAGTTACTTGGAGAAAAAAACAGTAATTACACTTCTGCGACAAGGTTGATACTATTGCTGAAAAAGGCAGACAAAAAATCTGATTTGATTCTACAAAGTATTATTTAAATTATTACAGGTATAAGAAGATTCCACATTGTTATAACAAGTACATAGTAATAGTTAAATAAAATAAGTTAATATCATCAAAAACCACTACTCCTATAGATCCAGATTTACTTAGATCTGCTCTAAAGTTCACCATTGGGGTGGTTCTGAACTGATTCCAATCAATTGAAGATGGTTAATCTAAACTAAACTTTATTCTAAAACATATAAAGGTGAGTTTTGTATCGAAGTTTTTTGTGAAGAAAAAGTCGCGAGATACAGCTGGTTGTATAATAAATCCACAAACCAACGTTTATGTTAATCAAGCGTCCGATTACAGCGCCCAAATGAACTATTCACGGACGAAATGTCAATGTACTAATTCTAAAACCAAAGCGAGGGCCGTATTCAGGGTTGTCAGGTGAAAACAGTCAGTATTTCAATCACATACAAATGTTGGATCTTAGATAGCCCTCAGATATTCGTGTATATTATGAGTCTCTTATTTTCTCTATTAATAGGACTGCATTGTTTATGATTATTATTTCGGAAATTCACAATTTTCGTCCATAATCATTTACTGACGAGTTCGCTCGTATCAATAATTTAAACTTACAAATAATTTAAAGTGATTAATCTGAAATTAATTAATTAATCAACATTTCAGGGATGGAATGAGGATAGTTGTTTATTATTAATTCATTTCTTTTGTCATTTTTGGGATTGTGCAAACTAAGCAAACATGCTAATTATTATTAAAACGAATTTACGTTGTTTATCTATTTTTTTTTTCCTTAGACTTAAAATGAACCTTGTTTTCAATATCTCAAGGTGTATTTTCAGTGACAGCATAACCCTAGAAGTAACATTTGAATGGCAATGGTACACGAAAACCGGAGCATCAGAGGATATTATGTGGACGCCGGTTTATGGAGGTCAGATGGAAAGCGAGTCGTGGTTGGATTCATTTCCGAACAAATCTAGGTCGGCTACTGGTCAAAGAACGTTTTAGTACAGGTTATATCATCCGTTGCGAGGTAAACAAATTGTTGAGTAAACAGGGAGTTAAACATGTTTTGGTTTAACCTGATTCTTGTGGATTTTACTGGTTCTTAATCTCATTAAGAGCGTGATCAATAATATATCTCTTTGTTTAAATTTCAAAGGTTATTAACGTATTAAATGACTATGAATAATACTGTGCTGTACTACACGTGGGTTCAGATCTCTTCAGTAGAGGTTATAACAATTGTGTTACAATAACACACACTTTTTTTTTCAGTTGGAGGAAATCACCGGATCTCCGGGAGTTGAACCGCACTAAAACCTCCAACCGCTCATACTCATCGTCCGAACCCCGGCTGAGGCCAGAACCCAGCACGGGGTTATGAGGGACGGCGCGACGCGTTATACGCTCTAAGCACTCCTTCCGTCGCGTCCCCGAGTAACACACACTGGAAGTAATAACCACTGTTGTAATGCCTAAACTCGAATTTTGAAAAAAAAGTCGAAATCATTAAACAAGTCAGAGAGAACTAAAACGTCCAATCTTTTAAAAGGCTTCATATTTGACGTCATCAGGAAATTTTGTCCAAGAAATTATCCGGGAGCTCCTCTTGACCTCACTCGAGGGAACGTCTCATTGACGAGCCCCGCCCCAGCTATGTCCGCCATAAATAAATAAGTGCCTATGCCAGGGATTATTTTGAAAACCTTTTTAGGGAAATAGTGGAACTTGAGGATAAGTGGTTAATGGAGGGTCTGTGCTCACATGTTATCATTTTTATGGGTTCGCTCGGAGGCTTTGTTATTTCTTAATTTTTTACGTCGATGAAGGAAAACACGAAATTAATGGTAATTTTTTACTCAGTCTGGTAGTGAAAAATAGCATGCAGCTATTGGCCATATAATATTAGCTTTAAATAAAATTTTGTAGCTTAAAAGAAAAAAGGTACGATAATTAAATTACTAATTTCGAAACAGAACGACATTATCTAAAATGATGCATCGAGTCTTCTTAGTTAACACGTTCCCTGCGGTACAGATTTATCTGTACTTTCCATTACTGCGTTACGAGGCGTTTTAAACCTTGTACTAAACCAGACGTTGTGGCGGCACGAGGCTTATTAAACCCCACCGCCCTTAAGAGACGAAAATCCTTTTTTTGTCGCCAAATATGACAAATTGTACGGCTTTTGTCGCGATTTTATACAACATTGAGTGGATTAACCTATATCTGCCGCCGCCCGTGGATAGATTATTTAGTTTAGATTCTATAGGTAAAATAAAATGTGGGATCTGATGTACCTCGTACCGCACTGAAAAATAGCAGATTTTCTTAATATTTAGTGATGGGAAAACAAATATCGATTTTATTTAATTGTATTTATTTGTCAAAATTATGGATTTTTTTCATTAAAACACGTCAAGCAATAATATTTTTTGCAAATAGTGCATTCTGTGAGAATTTTCTTCACTTTTTTGTCAGCCTCACGATTTTGTCAATTTTTCATAACATCCTACACATCTCCTTTTCTTTGATCCTTTTTCGAGATGATGTGCATTGTAATTAACTTTCTTCGGCAATGTTTCGATATAATTGGCAGCAGTCTTTCTTCGTCACGTTCGCAGCCTGGCATGCGTTGCACAACACTAACCGCGTGAAGCTAGCGTACAGTGCGGTACGAGGTGCGCGGAGGTACGAGGTGTTTGAAACCTCGTTCCGCACTGTGTTAGAATTTTATTTGTTCAGTGCGGCACGAGATCTAAAAAACCCGGTATTAAAATAGGTACACCATAGACCTAGGAATCAATAGCACATCTCAGATATATAGTTATCTCTTTCCTGTACTGAACCAGATGGAAGTTATGCCTCCCGCACGAACGAGAAGTTCACATTTTTCCTTGCCGCAGGAACGTCGGGACGTGTACAGGGCGTTTTAAGCCTTGTTTCGCAGTTAACGTGTTAAAGCTTGTGTTCCTTTTTTCCCCCGACAAGAACCAAGTTAGATATACTATAGATAATACAGGGTGTCTCAAAACTATGCGACATGAACGGGAATGGGTATTTTAGAAAAAAATATTAGTAATTAACTGTTCTTTCGATTGGCATCATAAAAATACAGGGTGTTGATTTTTGCCGATTTTGTTAGCTCGATTTTCAGACAATCTATGAATGCAATATTATTAAACATCAAAAATAAAATGATGTTTCCTTTCAGCAAAACATCCTATCTCTAATATTTAAGACACTTCCCGTTCATGTCGCATAGTAATGAGACAAAAGTTTTGGGATCAAAATATTATTATTTGTTATTATAAATATGACCATGACCACATGATACTATTGATCTATAATTATAGACTTCACCGACCAACAAAATTGTATAAAATAACGAACCACCTATAATACCTCATCGTAAGTAGTAAAGTAGACAGCACATGATAGACTAATAATATTGAATAGAGAAATTGTATTATGTGAAAGAGCGTATTATACCTCCTTTGACGAGCTAATCGGATTTATATTAGAACTAGTCAAGCTTCTCAATAAGCTTACGAACTGCTTATTAAACTGTATAGGTACGTTCTATATTATATTGACTAGACTAACGGTCTCAATCATTATTTTTAGAATCTTACAATGAAAAACTCGCGATTTTTTTTTCTTCTAACTAATATAAACTTCATACATTCAAATTCGATTTTCTACTTTAAATTTATTCATGAGTTATTGCTACTGCAATTGATATAATCAAAATCCACTAGCATTCAGACTAGGTAGCACTGATTTCACTGACTGAAATCAGTTTCAATCTTACTGATATATCTAATATAAAAGTGAAGATGAATATCTTTGCTCCCATTTTTGAAAAACAATTTTATATCTTTCATAATAAAGTTAAGGCACATTGAGTTAGCTCATCTTTAACAAGGAAAGGTCGAGTTCCAACCATTACAACCTTCTATAAACGGGAAGACATGAAATATTTGGGATGTATCCAAAACAAAAAAAAGCCTTAAACACGTAACACGAATGTGTTTTTTGCGGAACTTTCGAAGGGACGTCGTGAACTTTTTCTTTTGGACGTTGATTAAGTTTAGCGGAATCCCTTTGTAAGGGCGCGTTCGGCTCTTTTTGTTCGCAAGATAGATCAATGTAAGTAATCAAGTTACGGACGTAATTGAGATCTACGGGTACGTTACAAAATTTATGGGTTTTTATTCGATGTTACAGCATTGTTTTTACATAATTGGATGGTGTTATTGCAACGAAATTCCTTATCGTGCGTTATCGAAAGGGGGCTAGACGGAAAAAAATCTTACGAAAAGTTGTCACGACACTTTTTTTGTTTTAGATGATTATCGCTAGATGGCGCTGTGATCTAAATCTTTTCAAACACGTTCTTTATTTTTGTTTTAAATGATTATCGCTAGATGGCACTGTGATCAAAATATTTTAAAACACGTTCCTTATCGCGCGTTACGTTAGGAAAAAAAAAAAGATTTCTTTTAATCGAAAGGAACTTCGTTCTATTCGGGTGTCCCATGTAACCTCTCAAGTTTTTTTTATTTAGAGAGTTACTGGTTATTGAAATATTAGCATTAATGGATATTCGTGTTTCCCAAACGCTATGACTTATTTCTTTTCTCAGAAAAGTTCTTACCCTAGTATTGCAGAAATGCGAAATCGCTGATCTTAAACCTAATCAAATTTAACTGTCATGCAATCAAACGAAACCTTATGAACTTAATTTAAATTGTTAATATGCTTGAACAATGATATATGTAATTCAAATTTTATACATTACGGGGTTCATCATCATCATCATCATCAGCCTATAGACGTCCACTGCTGGACAGAGGCCTCCCCCAAACTTCGCCACATCGACCGGTCTTGCGCCATCTGCATCCAGTGACCTCCCGCAATCTTGACCAGATCGTCGGTCCATCTTGTGGGGGGTCTACCAACATTGCGCCTACCGGTTCGTGGCCGCCACTCCAGAACTTTTCGGCCCCACCGGCCATCCGTTCTTCGCACAATGTGTCCTGCCCATTGCCACTTCAAAGATGTTCACTTCATTACGGGGTTCATTCAAAGTGAAAACAAATAGTACGAATATATTATATCGTCAAATATCTTTTATCTTCCCATCCTTATATTTTCTACATAATAATATACGATTCCATTAAACGCTCGTAACGGAAACAGAAAGAACAAAAGACATTAATTACACCACATTGATTGGTTATTCGCTCGCTTCTTAGTTCTTATCTTAAAGAAGTTCACATCGAAACAAAATTAATGATGTTATGTTTTGAATTAATGCGTTTTCTGCAGATTCTAGCCAAATGAATGATTATATTGTCTTTGTTAGATTAGATTTTTCAACACTTTTATTGATTTTCGCGTATTTTATATGAGCTGATTAAAATAATAATTCGTTTGAAATACCTAAAAACTAGTCAATGTTTTAATTGTACTCTTACCTACTATACCCCTCTCATGTGCAAGAAATTTGTCAAGATTTTCCTCTGTCGTAGGCGTACCAACAAAAAAGACTTGTTTTTCGACGAAACACAATAAACAGTTGCTTTTACAAAAATGTTTACAAGCTTTTCCAATGACAAAGAATTACATGTTTTTTTCTTTTTGATTATGTATTTTATTCGACATAAACTCAGTCCTCTGAAACGTAACAAAACAACACAACAAACAGGAAATCAGCGACAAGGTACTAATGTTTACAATTTATTTGTTATGCCTCGTCAATTCGTCCTGCTTCTCTTGTCCTTTCGGGAGCTATAAAATAATATTTTTGCTGTACTAAGTCTTCTAAATAAGATAAAATATAATTTTCGAACTTCACTGTTGTGTTCAGGCACGCTTTTCTCAGAATACACGCTTTTTATGGATAGATTATATTCTCAAGTCAAACCCGTAGGTGTTGTGCTTCTATCCTTCCTTCCTACCTTCAGAACACTGTACCTCCATACACTGTATCCATTCATACAAACGTAGTAGTCGCTATGGCTTGGTAATAAACTGCACTTACGTAATGAGATCCTACTAATCCTGCATAGAATAAAAACAAGGTTGCAGCGATATCTACAAACTGTCTCAACTCAACTTTATCCAAAATTAATTCACTTTCTGTTTTCCTGTCCAAAAGTATAGAAAATGTTAATCTAATCAAAATACCCGATCCTGAAAACAAATCGCAAACCATACAGTGGCTTAATACGCTTCCTGAGTACGCCTTAACCACTCCAAGCTTACGATTTTGGGTCGACTGGGTCACTAATAAATCAGTTCAAGTAAACTCAGTCACGGTCTTCTGGTTATAAAACTTTTGAGGGCCGTGAAATAAATTTCCATACATTGAATTCTGTGTTGGGCACGAATAACCAAGTCAGTAGCCACGCATACAAATGCCATCATTACCGACAGAGGTTTTGAATTAATGATGTTATTGCTTTCAGTATATCATTACGTCGACGTAATTGCTACTGGAATCACATGGCTGGCAAATATTTTAATGGGAATGTTTTTGAGACTGTTATTTGTTGGCGCGGGATGTGATTGTGTGTTGAGTTTTACACTAGTCTTTGAAACAAGTTTTTATGTTTTAGTTATGCAATCGTTTACATGAGAAACTTTCATGCTAGATTTGGTATGAATAGTGAATAATATTACTGAATACCTATAACTTTGTAAACGAGTTACATACTAACAGAAAACTTAGAGTAAAGTTTTGGCAAAACAAAAGTTCCTATTTACACATATCATTTTGAAAACTTTGTACACTTTTTTGAAAGAGACTTCTTATGTAAAAGTAAATTTATTCAAATGTCGAAGTACCTACACCTTCAAAAACAAAATTTACCATATTGCGTTAAAGAATAAAGGAGCGGAAATATTAAAACGTTTTATAATTGCGATGCATGTCTTTTACGAAGTATAATAAATTATGCAAATGGAATAAATTATTTAAATGAACTGAAAATTATAATAACAAGTCCTTTTTAATCGCTCGTTCGTTCTCGTGCACGTCACTTTTAATTTACATAATGTAATAAAATAAATAAAATTTACGCGTAGGTACACCCTCCTTCAGGATGGAGTTCATAGAAGTGTCTATCTCTTTTAAGAATCCTGTCGTATATTCTCTCGTGAGCTATATAATAGCTATAGACTATAAGCTTTTCTATAAGTGTTGTACTTATTAAACTTTATGACTATAAATTGAACAATACTTTTGGAAAACCAGCTTTATTACAAGTAAATCCATCAATACATCATCATCATCGACTCACATCATGCATGTCCAATGTCCATCATTACTAACATAAGTAGTTGTAAAAGAGGATTATTTATCAACGGCTAAAGTGAAGACTCGAAAGAATTATATAAATTCACCCAGGATCGTTTGGGTGGCTGATCTTCGCATGAATGGTGTCATTAGAAGGACTTTTCATTGAATTTGCCCATTGCCCGTTCCTTCGGATAACAGTTTGGTTGAAGACAAAGTCTTCAACGCCCGGGGGTATGTTCGAGCATAAAACCTCTTTCGTGTTCGAAATTCGAAAAATAAAAAGAAAGTGTTATCTGTCAAATATGTTTGAGCGCAAGAATGTAATAATTGATAAATATGTATATGATTATTGTAACCCAAAAAGTCACATCTTATTTATTTCCCTTGGTATTTCTGCAATTTACTCCCACATGATGGTTCTTTCTTTCTTTCTTCTTTCTTAATAAGTACCTATATCTATACGTAGCTACGTACCTGGTAAAAATTCAGGCTACCAAACTTTTACTTCGAATACCGTAATTGCGACAAAAATACAGCAATAAATCAAACCCTGTATTTATTTTATTGTGTATAAACTTTGCTTTAATACTGAATTCTTAAGCAATAAAACGATCGTAAAACTTAAAGCGTCTATTATGTACGGTATTCGATACAAACGATGTCGTTACCTCGCCGAAATTACATGCATTTAGACGATAAAGAGACTGCGCCTTCAGAATCGACCTCTCCCCATCCGTTGTATGAAAGGCGTGTATCTTTTCAACGTGCTGTTACCGTTTAAGGTAATCGGTTCACGATTATCGTAGCTGAAAATGGTTGTGAAGATTTACTAGTGGCATAATGATTTAGGACATCAACTTTTATGGATAAGTCGAAAAATAGACTCGAACAACTATAAAGTAAACTTAAGGACTTTGAAAAATGACTTTGTTAATGATAAGCTTCAGTTTTTTAAATGATAAGATGCGTTATGTAAGAGATCAATGCTAAAAAGAGTTGACCCCAACAATACATCTTCTAGGCGTTTAAGAGTGTTCAAACTATGCCTGGAAAAAGAAGACAATCAATTAAAATCGATTCATCAAACAAATTACAATCAAATTGAAGTATCGTAAAAGTACTATGCTAAAAGTACGTAACAACGTTGAAATCCACAATCCGCGCATTCGATACGTATCTCCAAGGGAATGACATCAGCAGTGATTCGTGTGATCTCGTTCTCTTTGAGTCCATTACTCCAGTGATATTACGCACGCATCCCGTTAATGGACTCGCTCAGTGCGCTTTTGTACTGGAGTGATATTGTTCCGGGAAAGCATCGGATTATCCTTTGGTAAATGGTGTAAGAATCTATATAGATAGTTGATACCTGTATCTTTTGGCTGTATAGAATAGAATAATAAAATTTTCCTTTTTAGAAAACTCATTAAGGGACGTCAATCGACTTTAGCAATTCGTTTAATTCAAAAGCAAAAAAATTGGTTTACAATTTAATAATTCAACAATACAATTTAAATACATACAATACATACATTTTTATATAATACTAGCTGACTCGCGCAACTTCGTCTGCGCCGAAAAAAAAAATTAGGGGTGGACTACCCCTAACATTTAGGGGATGAAAAATAGATGTTGGCCGATTCTCATAGGTACCGGATAAGCACAAAAAATTTCATCAAAATCGGTGGAGCCGTTTCGGAGGAGTTCAAGTTCGAACACCGTGACACGACAATTTTATATATTAGATTAAAATGGTATCATTTGTTACAAAGGTTACGTTGAAATTAAAACAACATTGAAAAAGAGTCGAATGATCTTTAGCAAGGCAAATGAGGAACGGAAGCTCGCTAAATATGTGGAGTCCGAAAGAATGGCCGTGGGAAGAAAATAAATTGCTACAAGCGTTCCCTACATAGTGGATATTAAATTCTTTTGTGTTTCCTAACTGTCGCCACGCTTGTTTTGTTTACAATTTGCGGGCAAACTTCTCGTTTTGAGGCAACTTTTTGTCGTTCCTGCGAAATTGTTGAAACGTTTGCTTTGTTATAATTTTGATTTGTGGCCCTTCTTTTATGAAGTTTAATTGACGTATATTGTAGTATGTTTTTTGTTTGCCCCCGTATACTCTCATGGGCATTGCTTTCTAACTTCGAAAGAACGTTCTTGCTGATGAAAAAAACACAAGTGTTTTTTGTGGGTTTATTTATTTTTACTTCGGCTGACGTAATACCCTAGTCATTATCTACCAGTATACTTTTGGATGGTAGATAGAGAACTTGTTTTGTAGTACCTACACTTAAATTAATTCATATTCATAAATACGCTTCAATATAGTTTTAGTTGTAAAGATCTGATTAAACTTTTGTTTTATTACAACGCAGGCAGATGAGCTAACGGCCCACCTGATCGTAAGCGGTTACCGTTGCTCATAAACCTCTGCATTGCCAGAAGACATTGCTGGGCCGCTACCTACGGCCTACCCTTAAGAACTCTCTTCAAGCCTCGTTTGAAGAAGGACAAGTCATAGCGCTCGTGAAACACCGAAGAGGGGAGCTCATTCCATAGCCGGATGGTGCGTGGCAAAAAACTAATATTCACAAAAAATAAGGGAACTTCGTCCATTTCTTAATAAAAACTTGTTAACGTTCATGAGCAGTAAAGTAGCGCTATAAGTTCTAAAAACTAGTCAAAGTTCACCGTGGTCCATCGGAGACCTGTTATACCTTTTTTGAAAACGAAACTTCAAACAGTTTTGTTCGAAAGTGAACTGAATAAGCCATTCGAGTTTAAAATATTCTATTTCGTTTTCATACAAAGAATTTCGTTAGATTATTTTTGTTTTTTTAGATTCCTCTCAATGTTATCCAGTATGTAAATATTTTTCTTTTAAATTTATGGTATTATTATGCCGATGTGTTTAAAACAATAAAAGGTGACAATAATTTACCTTCTTATAAATTTTGTTTAAACTTTAATCATAATAATATTATAAAGGCGAAAGTTTGTATGTAAAAACTACTGAATGGATTTGAATGAAACTTTACCACAATATAGCTTATACATCAGAATAATACATAGGCTAATTTTTGAACCCCTTTGTAACGCAGACGAAGTTGCGCGGGTCACCTAGTTACTTATAAGTCTAGAAACATAAAAATAGATGCCGATACATATTACCAACTCCGCCCGTTCAGATTTCTATAATCACGTGTTTTAGGAAAACTCATTTTATCTATTTTGCCTGTTGATAATCATGAATTGATACGACTTCACAACATAAGGTGTTACATAATTCTAATCCATCATAATATTATAACTGGGAATACACACACACAAAGGCATCGATATACGCATGAAATTGAAATATTTAAAACAAAGAGATCTGCGGCTTCGCAAATACAAAATGTGAACAATACTGGAGGCGTTCGTGAATAAGTAACAATATAATTCGGAATGAGTTTCGTCTGCAGCAGACGTCTTCAATAGAAACGTGAAAATAGATGAAATTCTTTTCAAATGTAAAATTGTTTTCGTAAATGTTCTTAGAACCCTCATCAAGGCGTTTAGTACGCCGTGACGGGTAGGTGCTCGCTCTAATTAGTTTTTGAGTACTTTGTTATTACAATTTCATGTATTTTAGAAATTACGAATTATTCAAAGAAAGTTTTTGTTTTCTTTTCGGTACATTGTTTTGCTCTTAAATGTTTGATTAGGACGTGAATAAATATGTTTTTAGAAGTTGTTTTATTTTCTTGACATTCCATGTAGAGGTAGTTGTATACAAATTTGGAATGGATTTACATCCCTCTCTAAACAAGTTACAAGAAAAGTCTTGTATAGTTAAGACCTCTTAAAGTTTTAGCATTGCAGAGGTTCATGAGCGACCGCTATCATCAGATAGGCCGTAAGCTCTGTCGGCAATAAAAGAAAAAAGGAATATACTTATCTCAATTACTAAGCTAATAAATTAAGATAGGATTCCTTAACTGAACTATTCAACATTCATTCCCTTTTCCCCAACTATTCATTAGTAGAACCATGCCTACTAAAGCAAAACGTACCCCATACTCCGTCTTCATTATCAAAGCCCCCGATCGCTTCGTTAATTATATTAGGTACTAACCAGCTACCGCGATCTTTTAGTTAACGTGTTAATCTTAACAGGGATTGAAGTATTTGAACAAGTTTGTTTATAGAAAACAAACATTAGGAAGGCTGACAGAATACGAAATACCAAGTTAAGACTACAAAAATAGAAAACGCAACACTAGTAATCCGAAAAAACAAATCGAAGTGGACTGGCCATACGTTAAGAGGTTCTGAAAATTGGAGCAAAACTGTCACTAATTGGTATCCCAGAAATAGCTATAGAAAAAGTGGAAGACCTTTCAAAAGATGGGAGAATTCAAAGTCGTTGCTGGAAAATTATGAATGAGAACTGCCAGGGATCGGCAAGAGTGGAAGAAGTTGGAAGAGGCCTTTGTCAAAATAGGGCAAACGGATGCATTATTAATTTAAGTTTTTGAAAATAAGTTTAGTGAAAACTGTAAACTGTGTCCGAAATAAAGGCTTTATTATTTATTTATAGAAAACAAAAGAGAGTCACACGAGTAAGACAGGTATAGGAGCAGGTAAAACATGACACAAAAATCTAAATGCTAGTAGTATTTGTAAGGCTGGATTGCCCATTAGTTGATTAATTTATACCGATTCTACTACATAAGTTTTTTTTTATTTACTTTCTTTTTAAGCACTTTTATATGTTTTCAAACTTATTGCAAAGTCTGAAATAAATTTCATTAAAATCTTTTCATTTATATTCTAAGCTTGCCTACATAAAATTGTTCTTCTTGTCCTATCAGTACATACACATACTTGCTACGTGACGTCTTCTTCAACAGACTCAACTATTCTTAAAAACTAAGAAATTATTCAATCAATGTTTTGTTATTTTTTTTTTTTTGTTATGGCTCCCGTCCAGTTTGTGTCAGTGTGAAGTGGGACGCGTACACGCTATTTTGCTGCCCTGCGATTATTTTATCTTTAGTTTTAGTTTTTTTTTCTTTTTATTTATTATTAATTATGTTGGTGTAGGAAAGGATTTAGTTTATTAGTTTATGTTTTTTTATATTGTGTTACTATTTGATAAGTTTTTCCTTACTCTTGTTACGTCAATGCCAGCTGGGACTGAAAACCAGCGCTGGATGTTGGCACCTATCCTATTGGTCTGTGTCAGTATTCAGCATTATGCTGAGTCACGGCTGGTTTGTGAAAAAAGAAATTAGTTTTAGGTAATTGTTTGTTATTTTCCTTTTTTGAATTGTATGTTTCTTTTTTTGCAAATAAAGTATGTCTATGTCTATGTCAAACTTTGAACTCAGCTATTTAACACTGATTCCCTTTTCGTAGACTATTCATTAGAATCACCATCGCTCCGCCAACTAAACCAAAACGAACGACGCAGTCCATCTTCATTATCAATGGCCCCCATCAGCCTGGTTCCATCTCGCATACATCACGCTACATTCCGCCATTTCCAGGTCATCCGTTAATAAATCACGGAAAAAATGGAATTAAAAATCGCGTCGGAATATCGAGATGCGCGGAGTAATTACGTAAATAGCGATAGCTGATTTTAAACGGAAATGTTGCAAATTGTCGAATTTTTCGGGTTACTGATATTCGATTACTCTGTTGTCGAAATTAATTAACCATTCGTTATTTATAATTATAAAATTTTAAGATGAAGTATTTTGTAAGGTTCGTTAAATTTAACATTAAATTCTACCATCAGAGCAGTTTACTTGGTATTTTATCTTAAAATGAATTTAAGTAGCAATCTATACGGAGCTTTTAAACACACAAAGTAGTGTTCGCAGAATATAATGAGTTTCGATTTTATGAATTTTACACTGCAGTTACTGTAAACGAAAAACTTGTTCAAAAGGAAAATGCTAGGTCCTCACTTTTACAGTATGTGCAGTATACGATACATAGAAAATCAACGACCATCGCTCTGTTCGATACCAAAAATGTGTCATCATCATCATCATCATCAGCCTATAGACGTCCACTGCTGGACATAGACCTCCCCCAAATCTCGCCACATCGACCAGTCCTGCGCCATCTGCATCCAGTGACCTCCCGCGATCTTGACCAGATCGTCGGTCCATCTTGTGGGGTCTACCAACGTTGCGCTTACCGGTTCGTGCCCATCGGCCATCAGTTCTTCGCACAATGTGTCCTGCCCATTGCCACTTTAAAGATGCAATTCTTTGGGCTATATCGGTTACTTTAGTCCTTTTGCGGATCTCCTCATTTCTGATTTGATCATGCAGAGAAACACCCAGCATATCCCTTTCCATTGCTCTTTGAGTGACTCTGAGTCGTCTAATAAGACCCATCGTCATCAAAAATGTGTAATCAATTATAATTAAAACCAGAACAATCACTGACCACTACACCATGTGTTTTGCGACTGTCGCCATTTCACACATAATAACCCTTACAGTGATGCTCGTATGAATCGAGACCGCAAGTGATCGATCACTCGGCATTCGAAGCAGATTTACGTAAAGTATAAAATTCAATTTCGCCGTGACAGCTCGACGATCAAATGCCGTTGATAATAGCGATGGAAGGTTCAAAAACAGATTTGTATACGGAATATACATATTTTTGATTAACAATGTTTTTATAAAAATATTGTACTGTATGTTCCAGTGTTTTTAAATCAATATTTAAAAAAATGGCCTATTTTTTCGATACACACACACATACATACACACACACACACACACACACACACTTACACAATCATACACTAAACACACACACACATTTTTCCATATTTATTTCCATACGTTATACTGCCTATCTTACCATTTGTTTATCTTCGTTTAGAATTAGAAAATATGTTTAATATTGCCTAGACTATTAATAGTTAGTACATAAGTTTGATTTGTCTATTTGAGGGGTGAAAGCCTGGTGATCCTTAACACAGGTCTAACCTAGCTAGGACACCAGTCTCCTACACTATCTTATGTATTTTATACCACATCGCGTGTATAATTCTTTAAAAAATCAGGTGAATCAGAAACACAAATATTAACCGCAACTATGTTTATAAGGTTATTTGTATTATTTTAGGAATAACCTGAAAAGTAACGTCATGCAAATTCTGACCAAATGATAAATAATTGCGACTTAAAGGAGCAAAATTACATGTGCAGATTTGTAACATCCGATCATACTTAAAAGAAGTAAGGTCAGATGAGATCTTTCGGTCCTAACAGAGAAGCCGACAAATAATTAAAAAGGCTTTTATTATTTTACTTTCATTACAGTTAGAGAGTTTAATAATAACAAGGTGAATAAATCCTTAAGCCAAATAATAAACACAATTTCGTTTCGCACGCCGCAAACTATAGAATGTTCAGGAAATAAAGTTAGATTAGGTAGTCGCCCCGGGGAAATGTATATGAAAGCAACACCAATGAAATAATGTTTTCATACGTTTGAAGTCTCTCCACCAGTCAGATAAGTATTTTGCTTAAGTACCGCTGGTACAAGACTTAAGTAAAACACCTCAACTAGGAATATTAGAGAAGTTGGATGATTTCTTTATTTGTTGTTTTCTTAGTTATAATACTGCAAATTTTCAAACCATAGTTTATCTTCACGACATATCATTAAATAAAAACGCTTATAGATAAAATGATTCAAACCGAAGGTTCACATTATTATACCCATGTTAAGACGGGGTGGGGCAATAGCGCTTTAGTAAAAGTACTGTACAACCACGACTCGTTTGTATAAGCTAACAAAGTAGTCAATACTACTACTACTTGATAACTAGTGCTGATATAGTAAGATTTTATCTGTCCTCCTAAATAAGAATGTAAAAACCATATTTTTATAAATATAAGAACATTTATCTGAAAAAATTCTCGTCTTTATTTAAACGTATTTAAAAAACTTTATACAAACTTATTCACCACATACACTATCTCTATTTGAGTCCAAACTCTACTTACTATGTAAAGCCAAAAAGCTTGCCCGAATTTACATAGACGTGTTCAAAGGACGGTTCAAAGTATGCAGTTGAAGTTCCAAAGGATTCTAAACCGTAGCTAAATATATATATGTGCGAATTTCGTTTGTAGCAAGGATTGTGCAGCAAAATAACATAGTTTATCTGTCTTTATGAATTGCTATAATAAAATCATCTCGGAAGAAATATTTTCTCGGTGAAATATTGATATGACCCGCTGTGGTAATATCCAACGTTAATAAAAGGCAGTTCTTTGTTTCCTGAGCGTTTAGGATATATTTTGCGGTAAATAACGTAATTTATATTAAACGTTAGACACTGGCAGGGTCAAGCTATTTTTGGTTTAAAAATGGTTGCACATATTTTTTTAAACTTCTGTTCCTTTTTTTGCTAAATCAGGTCAAGATTATTTTTATGTGATATGTATTATCTTTAGTTATACCATCGGTCGATGGTTGTCGTCCAATCGAATGTCCAAGGTACCGACAACGTGACGTCGTAGACGCAGATCTGCGTGAACTACAAGTCCACACCTGACGCGACCTCCGCACTACACCGAGAAAAGTGGAGAGAGCTTTTGTCGGAGGCCAAAACTTTGGTCGCTGAGACAACGGTTTAAGTAAGTTACGAACGTGAAGCATTCAGATTATAAATATACTTGCAAAATGAGTTACAATCGACGAATAATAAAATCAGCGAATCTTCCGTAATGCAGTTTCAACTCTTACGAATCTCCATAATGAAAAAGGATTGATTTACTTCGTACAGTCGCAGAGACAAATAATTTTACTATTACGATTCGAACGTTAAATGAATTCCTATTATTGAGTGAACTGTTTCAGAATGCTTGGTAGATGTAAAAGCAGTTTACAATAGTCATTAATAGAGTCATGACATCTTGTCATCAAAAGTTCCAAATATAAAACATCGGGGGCGGCGCGACGGGAAAGAGTGCCGTGGGCGTAACGCGTCGCGCCGTCCCTCATAACCCCGTGCTTGATTCTGGCCTCAGCCGGGGTTCGGACGCTGAGTGTGAGGATTTAGTGCGGTTGGAGGTTTTAGTGCGGTTCCCACATACCCCGGATCCGGTGATTTCGTCCAAAAAAAAAAATATAAAACATTACAAATAACTTTACCATACCTCTTTGACGACTCAAGCAGCTACTTGCCGACGCCAGTCTCAAAGTAATTTACTGAAGTAGTTGTGCACTCGACTGTACTAATGAAAAGTTTTGACACCTTACTTCATCACGCCCTCTCTTCCGTACTCAAAAGGTATTCCATTAATTAAGTTATCTTAATTTTGAAGGCTTCATTTTCCGCACGAGGAAAGACTTTGGTAAGTAGACGAAGCGTGTGGCTGAGTTGGGTGACCTCGAAAAACTTAAAGCCAAGTTACGTTAGTAAATTAACAAGCTCTTTAATTAGTCAATTATTATATTGAAAAGAACTGAAAAAAAGAAGTTTGTGAGTTCATCATGGCGAGTTGAATTTAAACCCGCGACTTCCCGAAATAAAGCACTAGAAACACCAATACCTTCTATCACCTTAACTTTTATTTTCCATAATATTACTGGTGGTTTTTAGGTGGAGTTCATCCCTATTATTTGGAACCACCGCGGTCATCCACGGTCCGTTTCAAGAATACTTTTTTGCCACGCACCATCCGGCTATGGAATGAGCTCCCCTCTTCGGTGTTTCCCGAGCGCTATGACTTGTCCTTCTTGAAACGAGGCTTGAAGAGAGTCCTTAAGGGTAGGCCGTAGGATGCGGCCCCGCAGTGTATTCTGGCAATGCAGAGGTCCATGAGCGACGGTAACTGCTTACGATCGGATGAGCCGTTAGCTCGTCTGCCTGTGTGCAATAATAAAAAATAAAAAAATTGATACAAATAAGCGAAACACTAAGCACACAATCCGAACACGGTACATTCACAATTAATAATTACTTAGGAGCAACTAAGGAAAACTGTACTTAAAGTTTTGTTACGGCTTACAAACTCGGCGGTTCTTAGTTGTTTCAAGATAAGTATTAAATACCTCGAAGTTGCAAGTTTCTGATTATTTCGTGTTTAGTTTGTTAACTACCTTCCGTTCGTGGATCATTAAAAACTCTTGAGCTCCGCGTTGAGAAATTGTTTCTTTAAATGCTTTGCAATTTTCATGTTTTATGAGGACAGATTGCACTGGTGTCATATACCTTCTCACTAACAATTAGCATTGAAGTTTGAGCTATTAGCCGAAAATATTAGATTCTCTGCAGGCTCAGTGACAGATACAAAGTGACTCTTAGCCTTTGATAAAACTTCTTGCTATTTTTCGCGCCAGGCTTGGACTCATAGCTCACGTAGATCTGCCTCGACGACGCCATGCCATCGGTACCTTGCACATCTGATTGGACCGGTTCCTCAATATTTTCCACAAAAAGATTGAAAGTTCTTAGATTCTACTAAGTTGTTATCAAATACAGCTAGGACGTTAGCTAGAGGTGATAAAAAATCTTATTAATACGTCTAAACCTTTCTATTCTAGCATAATCTAATATATATTATAAGGCGAAAGTTTGTAAGTATGGATGTATGTTTGTTACTCTTTCATGTTAAAACTACTGAATGGATTTGAATGAAACTTTACCACAATATAGCTTATACATCAAAATAACACATAGGCTATTATTAATTTTTGATAATACGGGACGAACCTGAAGTCCACGCGACCGAAGTCGCGGGCAAAAACTAATAATATATAAGTACATCTTAAAGTAATATCGAATAGAGTATTACTTCGAAGTATTCAACATTCAGTAATCCAAGTTAAGTAGGTCCTTGTTATCGAGGGACTGAGAGGGTGCAACATCGTTTATTTGAACACGTTATTAACGTTCTGTATTTAGCTGAATCAGCCTCCTGCGGTACACAACTCTATAAAGGCGAGTGTACATTTAAATTCTTTGTAGTAATGAAAGCATAGTGGGTAATTATTATTGGCATTGTATTGAAAATTTTGTTGCAACTTGGTAATTGGAATGAAGTCGTGGTGGCCGAGTGGTCGAAGCGCGTCCTTCCGTGTGTGAGGTCGCGGGTTCAAATCCGGCCGGCTTGTACCTCTAAATCTAAATGTGAAAAAGATTGATGTGCAATTTTTCACAACACTGCTAGCTAAAAACGGTGAAGGAAAACATCGTGAGGAAACCTGCATGTCGGAAAAGGGTTCTAAAATCGTTTGAAGATATGTGAAGTCCCCAATCCGCACTGAGCAAGCGTGATGGACTATGCCTAATCCCTCTTCTGAGGAGATTTGAGCCCAACAGTGGGCAGTAATGGGTTGGTACAGAATTGGAATTGACAATTTTATAATTAGCTTTAAATTCATATTTATTTTGTTAACTTTACGCATTTATTTTCACTTTATATACCTAAGATGTCGAAGATGTTACTCATAAATAATACAGTGTAGGTACACTGTAGATATTCAAACCACGACAAAGATTCTGGGAGTAGAAATGTGCTTAAATTATGCAAGAATAGCACGCGAATACGCTGAGCTCAGGTGTCAGTGGAATTTCATCAATTTTGCACGCCCCGGGGTACCCGTTAGGGTGCCTGACCCCTATTATGTGTACAACATTAATTTGTAAAATATCACACATACATTGACTAAGCAGGTAATCTGATTTATAGAAATGAACCGTATCGTAAAACATTTTAATCTTTCAACATCTTAACTTCGTAGGAAACAAACGACATACTTTTAATATCTCAGTTAGTAGTTGCTATTTGCAAAAAGGAGGTTGAGAATTGCTAATATTTTTAGATATTTTAGTACTTATTAGTTAAGTCCCCTCCATTCCAAAAGTGGTGGAACGAATGGTTAAAACGCTTGCCTTCTTTATCACAACACCACTGTCTAAAAACGCTGAAAAAAAACATCATAACCAAACCCGCAAATTCATAAAGGATTGGTAAAGGATTCTCAAAATCTTTCGAAAATATGTGAAGGCCCAAATCCGCATTGGGCAATCATCCTCTACTGAGGATACTTGAGCCCAGCAGTAAGCAGTAATCTTCTTCTTCTTATATATAAAAATGAATTGCTGTTCGTTAGTCTCGCTAAAACTCGAGAACGACTGAACCAATTTGGCTAATTTTAATCTTGAAATGTTCGTAGAAGTCCAGGGAAGGTTTAAACGGTGAGAAAATTTCCTTATGTGACGCAGACGAAGTTGTGTGGGCCAGCTAGTGGTTTATAACAATACAGTTACTTACAGTTAGTTGATCATGACGTTTTCAACAACGTTGAAATATCGAGACCACTCAATTAATTAAACATCGTGGTAAGAATCCGTTTATAATGCATGAAAGTAACATAGAAACCACGAGTGTTTGAAAAAGTTTACTTACAGTAAGTGGGGGCGGCGCGACGGGAAAGAGTGCCTTGGGCGTAACGCGTCGCGCCGTCCCTCATAACCCCGTGCTGGGTTCTGGCCTCAGCCGGGGTTCGGACACTGAGTGTGAGACGGTTGGAGGTTTTAGTGCGGTTTAACTCCCACATACCGGAACCGGTGATTTCCTCCAACTAAAAAAAAAAACTTACAGTAAGTAAGATAGTGTTCTAAGGATGTTGCGAATGCATACAACGAATATACGGATATATGTATACGGAAGCTTATATTCGCTGCGTCCCTCCTATGTACGTGCCCTAAGAATGCGGCGTCTGCGTCTGTCTGGCGCACCGCCAGGCTCTCGACACTAGTATCCACTCCACCGCGCCCCGCGATGCTTCCTACTCATGTAGCTGTGACTGCATTGACAATGTATACCCTAATTACGATACTCAATACTATACAGGTTGGATCTGTAACTTTATCTCCTGCCGAAATGCAACTAAGTACTATTTTTATTTTTGGAATCAGTTAAAGTTTGTGGTGGTTCTAAGTTCTATTTTGACAACTCACTTCATATGGAAAAAAGTACCAGAACCACACTGTATACACAACATTTCTGCAGGGTTATTTATTATTGTGAAATCGGCATGGATTCGAAAGCATTCTAATTAAATTCTAAACAAAGATCGACGAAACAAAAAAAGACGCTAGGCACATTCGTGAGTTCCGATAACTTTAAAATACTTTTTGACAGTTAACATCAAAATGAATTACATTGAACTTGAATAGAAGATCATTTATTTTTCAAAAAAAAACAAACAATTTAAGAAAGTCTTTGTTTCCTTTTAGCAAAAATCATATCTCCAATATTTGAGGTACTTCTCATTTATATCGTATAATCCGGGGACACCCTGTATATTCTGAAGTTTTCACTCTGTACCTAGTCTCATTACCAGCTAGTATTAATTAAACCTATACCTAAATTAATCTCATACATCGGTTGATATCGACCACTTCTTGACAAGCAACTATTTGCATAGACAAGATGAGCCCTACGCGACACACAATGTAATCAAAATTAATAGTAATTGCTTCTAGGATTAATTATTTGTCATAGGTATAGTAAACGTACAGCGTGGTATGTTTTAATACAAATTAGGAAGGTGGTTAATATCAGTTGTTGTGTGCAAATAGGATTATGATATTCGAATTTACAAATAGGAGTATATAGGTCATTATATAATTTGTGATTTGGATAAAGTGTACAGGTTAGTAATAGTCGTGGAGGCCGAGTGGTTGAAGCGCTTGCCTTCCGTACGGGAGGTCGCGGGTTCAAAACCGACCGGCTTGTACCTCTCAATCTTAATATGAAAAAGATTTATGTGCAATTTTTCACAACACCACTGGCTAAAAACGGTGAAGGAAAACATTGTGAGGAAACCTGCATGTCGGAAAAGGGTTCTAAAAATCCTTTGAAGATATGTGAAGTCCTCAATCCGCATTAGGCAAGCGTGGTGGACTATGCCTAACCCCTCTTCAGAGGAGACCTAAGCTCAGCAGTGGGCAGTGATGGGTTGTTACAGTACAGTACAGGTTAGCCAGAAATATAAATGAGTCATCTAATTTCATCAATTTAAGTTAACTAATTTCAGATTTCAATATTACAGTAACTTAAATTAGGATTTTACTAGAGAAATGAACTGAAAAATGTATTATACAGAAAAATTAAGACAAAAAATTAAACATTGGACCCCGCACGGTGAAATACCTGTCTGTGTAAAACTCGTAATGTACACAATTTTCAACAATTTAGTTTTGATAATTTCATTTGAAATTATACCAATAATCAAGTCATTAGGTACTTGGTACAATAAAAAGTTTGACTCAGACTATACTTGCGAAGAACAGTACAAATTTACTACCCCTTCCGATGTTATTAAACTCATTTGTGGGGTGAACAGCGAGGGGCTGTGAGGTATTTACCCGTGACTAATCAAACATGACGTGTTTATATCGTTCATATAAGTTTATGATAAGAAATAAACACAGTCGACGTATATTGTTAGAAAATATTGGAAGAGGTATAAGTTGTTAAGAGGTATAATGCATGAAAGTAAGAGGGAGAAAATAGGAAGTACAAACTGTAATCTTACAGTTGCAATTTAGTAATCTTGTAGTTTTACAAAAGGATGAGTTTTCTTTTAACATTTTATGTTTAAAAGTGATCTTACGGAAATAAAAGTTGTGCCACATTTGAATGGGACTGTATATAGACTATACAACACAATTAAAAAAAAGATGGATATGGACTGATAATGCATCGTTGCCCGCTTTTTCTAAAAACATATAAGGCTAAAACCTGCTTCAAAATTTCACTTTAACAAATTGCAAACTCATTTTCAATAAAAGTTCTCAAATAATCATAGTTCTATCTTCGCCAAAAGTGTTCGTATT
Organism: Trilocha varians; assembly: GCA_030269945.2. Taxonomy (NCBI): domain Eukaryota; kingdom Metazoa; phylum Arthropoda; class Insecta; order Lepidoptera; family Bombycidae; genus Trilocha; species Trilocha varians. The sequence goes on from AP028259.1 coordinate 7,658,378, forward strand.
CAAACCGTTAAAATCTGTTTTGATCGAGATTTTCTGCACCGCGACACATTTCATCACGTTCTAAGGAGCTTATCTTTAGTAACAGCGTCGTAGGAGTCTCGGCTTCTGTCGGGATCACCAATTTCTTACTTGATTGGGTCGGCTGATGGCTTTTCGAACAAAGGACCGATCAGAATGGAACAACAAATACGTTACGATACACTTAAGCGGATGTCGGCTACGTATTTAGATGGTAATGATACTTTTTGATGGAATTTCGAACGAGTTTGCATGGTTTTACGATGTTTTGGAAGGAAAGGTGTTTGTAAATGTATTTTTCTGTGAGAATAGTAAAAGAGTAACAGTTTCGATAATAATAGTGTGATGGGAGGTTTTAGGATCAACTGATAGTTGATAGAGCCATCGTAGCTTCGAAGAAGAATAGCTACAGCAATAGCGTACTTAAACTTTGAACTAATTGTTAACACTTTAAACTCAATAGGGGTGATTTGAATTTTCCACGTTATTAACACCATAAAATGCACGAGAAATCATTAGTTACAAAAACCGAGACAAATAAACGCAGCATTTAACTGTAAAATATTGTAACGTAAATAAATTCCAACCATTCAAATATAATTGAAAGATTTCCTCTAACAATTCAAGGGACAGAGAGCAGGAAAAGACCTCAATAAGGAGACGTATCTACTTCATTAATTTTAATAAGATTCCTCAAGGACAGTCACCGGAAAGCGAACTGTCCGTAACTTGTTTGCGTCTCCGAATTAATGACTTTGAATAATAAATAGTACGTTTCAACTTGTTATAATGGGAACGTAAGTAGAAGGAAATATTTTTAGGGATATTTTTTGTAAGGGATGTTAGAAAAGTTGTGTTTTCTTGTCATTAAATAAATTATAATTACCATCGCTCAAACATCTTGTACTAATACATAAAATAAAATCAAATTGGATAAAGTTTTGTTTTATAATTTTAAGTTGAATTTAATTGTAACTGTAGTTGTAAATAAATAAACCTAATTCAACATGCAACTTTTCTAAGACTTAGACCAACAAAAGTAGCAAAACAGCTTTCAACGAGGTTTAAGAAAAGTCCTGTATGGGTAGGTATTAATAACGGACCCTCATTGCCCTGGCATTGCAGAGATTCATGAGCGACGGTGACCGCTTACCATCAGGTTGGCCGTAGACTCGTTTATCATCTTGCAATAAAAGAAAACATTCAAATTTACAGTTAGATGAGTCTACTGAAGAAATATATCTCTACTCTGTGTAGCTATTTTCAATCAAGAGAGCTAGAGAAATAACGTAATATAACATGCAATACATACGTAATTATGATGATTGTATAATCGACTGCCTCTGGCTCTATATAGGTTAGCCGATTATGATATTTTATGGGATTCGGTGTGCAGTAATAAAACTAGTTACTTTTTCAGTGTTCACAACCAAACTGTCTTTATTTGTCAATACCAAAGTTGCGGTCGGAGATCCGGTTTTGATTGCGGATGGTAATTTACCTCGCGGTAGTTGGCCAAGGGGGGTTGTTCAATCTTTATACCCCGGGCGAGATGGTGTGGTGCGCGTGGTAGATGTTCGGACGGTTGGTGGTATATCCGGCTCGAAGGACCACATATAATCGACTGCCTCTGGCTCTATATAGGTTAGCCGATTATGATATTTTATGGGATTCGGTGTGCAGTAATAAAACTAGTTACTTTTTCAGTGTTCACAACCAAACTGTCTTTATTTGTCAAAAAGCATCATAAAGTAAAATTATAAAACGTTCTAGATACAAAAATTATTAAAAATAAAAACATGAAATATTAAAGAGTTCGAAATATGTGACAAAGAGTTTGTAACAGATTGAGTATCATGATAATTAGTAAAGCTCATCAACATGAGAGCTCCTAGCCCACTATAAGATATCTTAGCATGTCAATGGCATCTAAGTTGGATTCCACTTTAGTTACAGTACAGTCGACCACACATTTATATGTAATTCTAAAATTTTATAACTGCATTATAACTTTAAAGTGTTCACACTAACTGTCTAGTATTTATTTTGCTGAGATTATATGAGAAATACTTCATTTCAAGCAAAAAGTCTAATTGAAATCGAGTCCCGCGATAAACAATCAAGCTCCAAAACTCAGCGAAAACGTAATAAACGGGCGACGGGAAAGAGTTCCGAGCCCGTAACGCGTCGCGCCGTCCCTCCGAACCCCGTGCTGGATTCTGACCTCAGCCGGGGTTCGGACGCTGAGTGTGTGCGGTTGGAGGTTTTAGTGCGGTTCAACTCCCACATACTCCAACTGACAAAAAAAAAGCCTTTTCTTACTATGAAAAGATAAGAGAAGATCGATGAAAACATTACCTACTTGTGAGCTTGAATAGCTGTTTTACATTATAAGTTTTCTTTATAGTTTAAGAAGTAAATTTGCTCACGTCTCAGCATTGTTTTTGTTATTGATAACACTACATATTGTTTGTGCACGACAGTTCAGGTGTTAAAATGCAAATTAGTTACTCGAAACTTGGAGTTAGTATTCATCGAATATTATCGTAAGTTTGTATTTTGCATAATGTTCTTTTAGCGAGAAGCAGACTTAGCTTAGCAGACTTCTTTAAACGTACCGTGTATATGTAGTTTCCAATAAAATTATTTATTTATTTATTCATTAAACTTTATGCACATAAATGACACAATGGCGGACTTAATGCCTAAGGCATTCTATACCAGTCAACTAAAGGTGGTGTAGAGAAAACTATGGTAGGAGCTCAATTTTGAGTGTAGTTACTATAAAAATGTAATTGGAATATCTAAATATTATTTATTAAGATATGATTTAAAATGAAAAAACACTTCAGTCGGCGATAGTACTCGAACCAATTTGCAGATTGCTATAAATACAACTTGATTCGAACTCCAAAGTGCAGCGATGCTCAAGTAAACAGCACTAATTGGTTTGTACAGACTGACAGGCTCTCAAACTTTTGTAGAGTTATTTTCCTACTTTGCATGACTATGTTCTGTCCTCTCGAATCTCTAACTTATTGTGGAAAGCGGTTTTTGCTGAATTTTTTCTAATGGTTTTTATAGGTAGTCTATGAAATTTTAAATTCATTTCTTTTAAGCTGACTTTTAACTTCGTATCGAATCCGTCGGGAAGGAAGGGTTCAACAGCATTGGCGAACTCAGATCCTTTGCGACATCACCTCAAAAAGCCCCTAAACTACAAGCGTTTCTCCACAATTCTTATTATACAAATATTATATGCTTAAAACCATTCTGAATCAATCTATCTGTAGAAAAAACAACATCAAAATCCCTTGCGTAGTTTTAAAGATTTAAGCATACCTACATAGAGACAGCGTGAATTGGCTGTTATACTACGTAATGCTTACCTACTTCAAACCAATTTATGCGAGGCTATAACTACGACTCGATTCCAACATCAAAGTGCACCGATGCTCAAGTAAACAGTACTAATTGGCATCATGCAGATCGGCTGGTTCTCAGTCTCTGTTTGATTTCAATTAAAATCACTTCATGTCGACGTTTCTGTTACGGGACGTTCATTTCGGTGTAAATGTGGACGCAGTTAATGAACGGTGTCAGCTTTATTGAATTAAGGTAAAATATACTTTGAGGCCGTATCACAAAGGTCGATCTACAGTGTCATTAATATTGTAAAGTGAACAGAATATTGGTGTTTCAATAAGGTGACTTCTTATAGGGTCGACCTTGTTTTTTTAAGACTTTTCAAAAGACGACATTTTTTAGAACTTTCCAAATAAAATATTCGTTTATGATCATTTTGTAAAGATTTAAAGATTTAATGGACACAAAACCGAAACAACCAAACCAAAACGGTCTAAAATAAAGAAAAACAATAAAATATTTTAAGTATAAAATACTGTTTTCTTTTATAAAACATCACTTGTTAGGTTTCCTCAAAGAATTGACCTTGAACACTAGAAAAATAACATTTAAAAAAATATACAATCTGAGGCGTAAACAAAAACGAAAAACAATAAAAAGTTAAGAAAACACAGGATGACTTAAAAGTAATAATAAAAATTGCTTTAAGTAGTCCCACGATACTTCACAGAAAACGAGCGACAAAGAAAAATTACGTTTAATGTGACGTCAGTACTAGGGACCGCTGGAGCACCTAAAGGCACAATCATACTTAAAATTTATAACAATATTAAATAATCTGTTGTAAAGATAACTTTTTAAATACAAGCTTTTAAGATCCTTCATAGGTACCATAAAGAATTAAGGTACTAACTAAGAGAAGTAGGACGAGTCCAAACACAATAAGTCTGTCTTGTTTAACAGAAGTTTCTACGCCTCCTGAAAACTGAGAAGGAGGTTAAATTTAACTTTCACGATCCACCAAAACTCTCACAATTAGGAACATACGTTAGAAGCTTTTAAAAGTTCTTAATTTCATTTTAAAAGTAACATTTAGTAAAGTATAAATATTCACCGTCATTAAGTCTTAAAGATATGCTACGGCCTTTGGGAAGAACAATAATTAATTGTCTAAACTTCAAATTATATATGTAAAAAATTCATCTGAACCGAAATTGAAATTCCAATAAGTATTTTTTGTCAAGAATAAATTTTCAATTGTCCTTGGGCTCCATGTGTAGCATATGACAGTCGAATCGCTCTAAGTCACCTATTGTTAATACCCAATGTCTGAACAAAGGTACCAATCTTTACGCGCTAAATGCTCCACCATTACTACTCCGATTAAAAAATATTATATTATTCTATGTCCACTGCTACCTATAGCTATTTGATCTTAATGGATAGCTATAGGTAGCAGTGAGAAAGTCGCCTCGAAGTGAAGTGAAAAAAATCTTTATAAGATAGTCGAGCACCACTAGTGTAACAATACCTTAAGAATCAAGGGTCTTTAAGGGCCCTGTGTATTTTTATTATTTTTCCTTTGTCTTCGAACCTTCTGAAGTGATGTAGATTCAGTTAAAATAAAATATTCGTCCCTAAAAATAATTGCCATTGTAATTTTTGCCCTCATTTGGCATCGTTTTGTTCCACGGACAGAGAAAAAGAAGCACTTCGTTAATTCGGCATAATTATTGTGCTCTTGTTATTTTACCGAAATGAAATGTAAAATATCGTAAGGAAGGAAATTTATTCAAAGGCGATGTATTTTTAAAGAAAATCGGAATCTTTTTGAAGCGTAATTCCATTCATGCGTATGTGCGCGTAGGTAGATAACGTAGATTTAAGCTTAGGTACATATTTTCCGAGCACTGTGATTTTACTGAAATGATTTTCTTGAAATGAGGTTTTTAAAAGAGCTTTAGTTGGTGACTATCGGTATCATTAAGATGCTTGCAAGCAGGTGGGTTGTGAATTCGTACACGTACTGAGGTTATATACAGGGTGATTTGTTAGACAGGGTACATATTGCAGGAGGGTGATGAGTACTCCGTTCTAATACGGAATATTACAAAAAATAAGTAAAATTACAAATTATTATTATTTTTTTTAAATTAAATTCGACAAAACTACCTCAAACATAAGCAATTTCGGCTTAAAGAGTGTTGACTAATGACCTCTAGTGATCTCGCGCACCCCACACCACCGCCACACCCATCAGCTGTCGAAAAACCATCACTTTGCAAGAATTTTTGGTATTTTTAAGTTGCGATTACTAAGGCATTAAGCCATATTCTTTGGTAATAATATTTTTACTGGTCGTATATAACCATCAGCTACCATGACCTTCAATATGTACCCTCACTAGGAAATGTATATAGGAAAACAGCTAATAAATAGGACTACTAATTAAAACTACTTTATTTGTTGATTAAAATAATAACCAGGCAAGTTTTAAAAAGTTAATTTATGTTCGTTGTGCCGTCCTGCATAATCCCGTGCTGCAGAACCCAGCCGGGTTTCAGACACTGATTGTGAGCAGTTAGTGAGGTTTTAGTGCGGTTCAACTCCCACATATCCCATCCGTCCCGGCGATTCCTTCTTACTTAAAAAAGTTGGATACGTAAACCAATCAAGTGAACAACTGCTAATAAATAAAATAAACCAATTGTGAAAAAAACTACTAATAGAACTCATAGGTACGCTTAAGACTTCGCTGCCAGCGCGGTCACAGTACTGACCGACACTCCTTTGAAAGGACAACACGTTTTTTTCTCGGCAGCTTAACACGTTAAGTTAGGGGAGAGGTGGCATGAAAGGGACCTGTTATGAAAGGGACAATTCTAATAAATGGTAAAGTAAAAACAATTTCCAGACAACACAATCTTGATTGTATGGTAACTTTGATAGTAGTTAGTCCACGGAAACTTCATATATCTGTCTTTTCAAACTTGGCTGATACCAATGCTTCCAATTCGACTCTAATCTCTTCCAAATACATTTTCAATAATTTGCTAGGACCCGCTAAACAAAAACGTCTCTTTCATGCCACCTCTCCCCTATATCTTTAGTTGATTGAGCAAAAAAAATATTATACTGTAAAATTATAATTAAATCTTTTAAAATCGTTCTTGATTTTGACTCCATCTATATAAAGTACTCCATACTACTTAACTGTGCTATTCTACTACTGGACTATGATTCAGTCAGGGGTTGAAAACTGAAAGGGTGTGTTTAACCCCTCCAGAGATGGCGCCAGTGAGCAGAAAGGTGGGAAATTATTACAATGTACAGTTTGTTTGGCCATCTCACAGATGTCGCTACTAGTACGACCAGATTAACAAAAAAAATGTTTTTTTAAAGTAGCTTTGATGAGTCCGATGAATAACATAATAAAAATAATATTTGTGAATGTGTATTGTGTGTTTATTAAATGCTTTTCTTTCTAATATAAAAACAGCACTGGACTGGAATTAAAACTGGATTTTTTTTCCAGTTTTGGACATAATTGAATTGATAATTTTGGCTAATAGAACAAGAATTAGTAATATCAAGATGCCATGAATGATTTTTGGTTACGATCTGTTAAACATTTAATACTAGCTAACATAATACATTAGTTTTTATTGCAGGATAAATAAACGAGTATGAGACCATCGGTAATGTTCGTAATGTTTAATGTCTATTAGTCGCCTCGTTTTTCTTGATATTTTTTGAAATTATAATGTTTTAATCATAAAGACAATCTAAATAAAATTATAATAGAAAAAAGTATAACAGCTATATAGTTTAAAACTAACATACAAACCAGTTTAAATTACGTCATAACCCGAACAACATCCAAGCGTAGAATTTACAAAGTAACATCCACAGCAATCCAAACAATGCTCTATTTAAAAGTACACACTACCAAGTAATACAATGCAGCAAGCAATTATTGAAGGAGGGAGATGGATAGCGAACTATTTCAAGTTTAATCGAGTCGGGACCGCATTATGCTTGCACTGGAACAGTCCCTGGGAACCGCAATTGGATCCTTGATGGAATTACCTACCGCTCTTTGCTAAATCAAGTGCTATTGTTGCTGTAACGTAATTAAAAACGTACACTGAACGTAGAAACTTGAAGATCTTAGTTGCAGCAGTAAAGCTATTTTGTGTTGTCGGGGCTTCGTACTTTGTACAAATGTTTAACTACATAGCCATAAGGTACTGCATAGTTAAAATTATGAGTTAAAAATCGTAAACACGATAAGGAGTAGGAATGTGGAAGAGAAAATGTAAAACACAAACTCTTAATAAAAATTTCGGTGTGCAGCCGTCCATGTCTAGGTTTATATTAGGCACTAGATGGCCCTTCATCTGCGTCACATAAGTAGTTTTCTCACCGTTTTCTTCCGTGAACTTCTACAAATATTTCGAGACTAAAATTAGCCAAATCGGTTCAGTCGTTCTCGAATTTTAGCGAGACTAACAAACAGCAACTCATTTTTATATGAAAGATATGTGCTTAAAGTCGTCACAGTGATAATACTAAAGGACTTTCTAACTACTCTAAGCCTAGCTTTAAAAAACCAGTTTCCCAACTAAAAACACATTATTGTTAGATTTAAATAATCCACACCATTCCGCAGTTTTACATGCTATGTAGAACATTTACATTGACATGTTCGTCGGCTTATACGAGTATGCATACACACCCTTTGGTTTACATAGGACCTCCAATCCGCTGTAACCTGTCGAAGGTAAGGTAATCAAAACAAGAAAATAAACCGTAAAATCAGCTTTATAGTGAACATAAACAAGATGTTAATATGCTTTAGGAAATCCTTTTGTCTCGTGTAAAATAATGTTCGACGGCTTTAGTACCGAATTGTCTAATAAAGCTGGCTTGAGAAAACAGTTTCGAGTTTTAAATGTGTAGTAAATGTGTTGAAAGGTCATTTTAGTAGCTTATGCTCATTTTAGTAGTTAATTTATGTTATGAGATTGAATCATGATAGGTTTAGCTTAAATTAACGTAATATTTGTCGTAATGTTTTTTTTACTACCTGAATTCACATTGAAAGAAAAAACAGCAAATATCATATTGTTTTGTAGATTTTCATAGCTAATACCAATTATTTTATTATGACAAACTATTTTCATATAACATAATTTTAAAAAATATCAAAATTATAAAATTAACCTACAACAATAATATAATCATACTATGAAACAAATACCTTTCTTTTTTTAGTTGGAGGTTACCTAATCTAATTATTCTATTAAGTGTATTTTATGTTTATAGTAACTTCAGTTAAAATTGAGCACTATGTTTTCTCTACACCACCTTTGGTTGACTGGTAGAGAACGCCTCAGGCATTAAGTCCTCCATTACACCATTTATGTGCATAAACTTTAATAAATAATCCTTGAAAACAAAAAAGATAAACAATAAACTAACAAAAAAATACATTCAGCTAAGTACACGGTCAAAGAAGTATTCACTTCATACTGCATATTGTACGGTAAGTAAGCCACCGGAGGCAACTCACACTCCTTACACAAACTTAACGCGACGATTTTCGTCAATCACGACAGACAAAGAACGGGGTGAATATTAAAGGATCCGGCGACACTTGAGCTGACTTCCCATCAGGCTACGAGACACAGTGCTTTCAAACTCACCTTTTGAGATTCCGTGCAAGATTAGGCACTAGTTCTTGAGGTGAATGTAGTGTTGGGATTTAACGTTTTATATTTTGTCGAGTTGCAAAACATTTTGTAACTTTTCCATTTTTTTTTTAATTGTAAACTATTGGCAACCAATAGTTGTGCCTACACAAACTGGCTATATGTGTGTAGCTATCACATTAAACATTGTTTAAATTTTTATTAGTTAACATACTTCAAACATGAGCTGTCTTTAATCAAACATTTTTGTTGGATAGCCGGTAGTTTCAAAAGTCTAAAATAAAGCATTTACAAGTGACCAGCAGAAATGTTTCCTTATGATTGAGAAATAGTTACACAATAGTTGTCACTTTCCACATTTTCGTCACCATACCTAACTTTTTCATCGAAATAGAAATAATTTTTCAATTACCAATTTGAACCGATCCTCCTAAAACAATCCTTTCAAATAAACAATAAATTTCTGAAGAAACGAAACAAACACAACTTCCTTTTGAAGTCAAAGGATTGCAGTTTATTTAGATCGCTTCTGAGGGCCACATTAGATTTTCATCTCATTATTCACAACTCCACACACGTTACGCTTTGAACTAGGTGGTAGGACTCTCGAACTGGCTGGTAGGATAGTTACTTTTGGGTATCAGTCCTGCCAGCCAGGTCGAGAGACGTCCGGGTAGGTACCACCGCCCAGTCTATTTCTGCCGCCATAACGGTCTTACCGTGTTCCGGTGGAAGGATTGGGTAGCCGGGAGCTATTCCCTATCCCCCCCTCCCCATCCCGAGTGTCGGCAGTGTTGGTCCGCAGTGCGGGAACGTGTCGCATGCTTATCTCGTTCAGGACTTTGGGCGTGATTGGCCGACGCGGGGTTCAGTGAGACCCAGTGAAACGGTGTCCGCCGCCGCCCGCCGGTCAGTAGAGGACCCGAACCCGGGTGTCACTACTGAACTCCGCCCCGGGAGGCTGTCCTGCCAACCGGTGAAAAATACCGTTGTGTGGCCGTCGTGCCGGAGTCGGAGACCGGATTGGGACCCGACGGTCACGCTCGGAGTGGACTGGGGGCCCTCTCGTGCTTCGCGCCGGCTAATCACAGGACCCGAGTGTTGTTCGGGAGCCGCGTGTGACAATTTTTTTCAGACACTGTGGATACATTACAGTCGGCAATCCTTTCCCAAATCATTTTTTTTTTTGCCCCCATTTTTTTTTTTTAATAAAAAAGGGGGACTATACCCCAAAATGGCAAAGAATAAAAAGAAAAAGGTTTCTTCGGCGGATCTCCTTCCCACATTTACTGTGGACCTCTGCAATGTGAGGGGACTATATAGCAACCTCGATGCCGTCCATCACCATCTAGAGACGGCACGGCCTGCCTTACTCTTTTTGACGGAGACGCAGATATCCTCACCGGATGACACATCCCACATCAACTACCCCGGCTACGTTTTGGAGCACACCTTCCTGCGTAAGGCCGGGGTATGCGTGTTTGTCCGGTCGGATATCTGTTGTCGTCGCCTGAGGGGCCTCGAACATCGGGACCTGTCTATATTATGGCTGCGCATTGATCACGGCGGTTGTACCCGTATCTATGATGCAGGATCAGCTCTGTTTGAGCATGTACAAGAGGGGACTGGGCGTGTGCTTGAGCAGTACCCGACGGCGGAGGTGGTGGTTCTTGGTGATTTCAACGCTCATCATAAAGAGTGGTTGGGATCCAGAACCACTGATCTCCCCGGTCGGGCTGCCTACGGTTTCGCCTTGGCGTACGGCCTCTCTCAACTGGTGACGCAGCCCACCCGCGTCCCGGACATTGAGGGTCACGAGCCTTCTTTGTTGGATCTTCTGCTGACCACAAACCCGGCCGGGTACAGTGTGGTGGTCGATGCCCCTTTAGGGTCATCTGATCACTGCCTTATCCGTGCTGTTCTACCAATCCCACGCCCCATTCGTCAACCGACGAATGGGTACCGTAGGGTTTGGAAATACGGGTCAGCAGATTGGGATGGATTGCGTGAATTTTTCGCATCCTACCCATGGAGGCAGCTCTGCTTCTTCGACAATAATCCTGACGCCTGTGCGGACCATCTTAAAGACGTGGTGCTGCAGGGGATGGAACTTTTTATTCCGTCCTCTGTGGTGCCCGTCGGGGGTCGCAGTGCTCCCTGGTACAATTCTGCCAGTCGGGACGCTGCACACCGCAAGCGGTCCGCATATGTGGCATGGAATGATGCCAGAAAGCGTCAGGAACCCAACACCTATGCGAAGAAGCGGGAGCTCAATGCTGCCTCTAGATCCTACAAGAAGGCTTTGGCCGAGGCGAAATCGGAGCACATCGCTAGAGTTGGCGAGCGACTAGGGAGCTATCCTTCAGGGAGCCGTGCTTTTTGGTCACTTGCCAAATCTGCAGAGGGCAACTTCTGTAAATCCAGTCTCCCACCACTGCGTAAGTCCGATGACAGTTTGGCTCATAGCGCAATGGAGAAGGCCAATCTTTTAGTGCAACTTTTTGCGTCTAATTCGACTTTGGACGACGGGGGAGCTACGCCGCCCACCATCCCTCGGTGTATTGGTTCCATGCCTGAAATCCGTATAACACAGCGTGCGGTCAGGCGGGAACTTAGCTCCCTCGACGTCCACAAGTCCAGTGGGCCGGACTGTATCCCCGCAGTGGTTCTAAAAACATGTGCCCCTGAGCTGACACCTGCAGTAACGCGTCTGTTTTGTCTCTCGTACAACACCTCTAGGGTTCCGTCTTCGTGGAAGTCTGCCCTCGTTCACCCTGTCCCCAAGAAGGGTGAGCGGTCAGATCCATCAAATTATAGGCCTATCGCGATTACTTCCTTGCTTTCCAAGGTCATGGAGCGGATTATTAACGCTAAGCTCCTTGGCTACCTGGAGGATCGCCAGCTGATCAGTGATCGCCAATATGGTTTTCGCCATGGTCGGTCGGCTGGTGACCTCCTAGCATACCTTACCCATCGGTGGTCTGAGGCTTTGGAGAGCAAGGGCGAGGCACTTGCGGTAAGCCTCGATGTCGCGAAGGCATTTGATAGGGTCTGGCATAAGGCACTTCTATCGAAGTTACCATCCTACGGAATCCCCGAGGGACTCTGCAGTTGGGTCGCTAGCTTTTTGGATGGTCGGAGCATCCGAGTTGTGGTTGACGGATGCATTTCCGATACCAAGACCATTAATGCTGGCGTCCCACAAGGTTCAGTGCTCTCCCCTACGCTTTTCATTCTGCATATCAATGACATGTTGTCTATTGATGGCATGCATTGTTATGCGGATGATAGTACGGGGGACGCGCGATATACTGGCCATCAGAGTTTCTCTCGGAGTCAGGTGCAGGAGAGACGAGCTGAACTTGTGTCTGAAGTGGAGCACTCTCTGGGGCGGGTCTCCAGATGGGGTGAACTGAACTTAGTTCAGTTCAACCCTTCGAAGACACAGGTTTGCGCGTTCACTGCGAAGAAGGACCAATTTGTCATGGCGCCGAAATTTCAAGGAGTCTCTCTTGAAGTGTCTGAGAGCATTGGGATCCTTGGGGTCAACGTATCGAGCACTGTTCAGTATCGGAGTCATCTGGAAGGCAAAGCCAAACTCGCCGCTAAGATGCTGGGAGTCATCAACCGAGCGAAGCGGTACTTCACGTCGAGGCAAAGGCTTGTGCTTTATAAAGCTCAAGTACGGCCACGCGTGGAGTACTGCTCCCATCTCTGGGCTGGTGCTCCCAAATACCAACTGCATCCACTTGACTCCGTGCAGAGCAGGGCTGTTCGTGTTGTTGACGATCCCAGGCTCACGGACCACCTGGAACCTTTGGGCTTGCGAAGAGACTTCGGGTCTCTTTGCATATTGTACAGGCTGTTCCACGGAGAGTGCTCGGAGGAATTGTTCGAGATGATACCGACATCTCCCTTCTATCATCGCACCACCCGTCGTCGAGGTGGAGTTCACCCCTATTATTTGGAACCACCGCGGTCATCCACGGTCCGTTTCAAGAATACTTTTTTGCCACGCACCATCCGGCTATGGAATGAGCTCCCCTCTTCGGTGTTTCCCGAGCGCTATGACTTGTCCTTCTTCAAACGAGGCTTGAAGAGAGTCCTTAAGGGTAGGCCGTAGGTAGCGGCCCCGCAATGTCTTCTGGCAATGCAGAGGTCCATGAGCGACGGTAACCGCTTACGATCAGGTGGGCCGTTAGCTCGTCTGCCTACGTGGCAATAAAAAAAAAAAAAAAACTAAATATAATTGAGGCTCGTTATTTCCGAGAGCAGTGTCAGCTGTATCGATGTAGTGTCGCGACACTGACTCGTTATTGCACGACACTCGACACTGCGGCGATTCAGCATTCTCAATACGAAGGTCTTTGCGAATCCGCGTTTTTCCTCTGAACGGATGAATTCGACGCTTTGGTTACAATTTGCACGCGTCTACGTGACATGTGAGAGAGTTTTTGTGAGCGCGTTGAGCACGATCTCTCATTATGTGGCTTTGTTTTATGCTTGATTTGTTTTTGTTTTATTTTATGAGACTGGGGTTTTATTTGGTTATTAATTGTTTAAAAACACATCATTGAAATGACTTAATTAAGTGTTTAGAGGAGTCTAATGAATTACAGTAAAAAACCGTTGTAACTAATTCTTAAAATGAGTTATATTTTTAGATTTATAGAAGCGATCTTTAAAAATATAATACATGACGGGGCAAATAGTGTGTTGAGGTGTAATGACGTTGTAATTAGTCGATCTTCATTTGGTTTTGTCAGGAATGTCGTCACAATGTCCACTTGAGCACTTGATGATCAATGCTTTTGAATAAAAACTTCAAAATAACAAGTTTTAACAGTTTATTATTTTTACATCAAGAGGTCCGTTTGCCTCGACAATTCAGACACGAATGAATGATAACAGCGGCCAACGCCTGTATTTATAGCGAGTCTCCACTTCCAACTACCCGCATGGTGAATAGGTTGGTTTCCCTTGTCATCACCCCGTTATACATAGTAATATTATCTATAGCACCTACGTTTGAGAAGGTATTATTTAACCTATATTATAAAAACAAAATTATTCACTCATATGGTGTATATGAGTATATCAATTCCCTGAAACCTGAACATTGTACAAATCAAACAGCTTCTTTAGCTAAAATCCTATTATGTAAGCTGCTACAATTTAACTCGAAGCGGAGTTTGTTACATTTCAGAAGTTTAACACCGGCCAAAGCAATTTAAGTTTGTATGTAACTGCGAGGTGTTTATTCGACGAACACGTCTGCAAAATGTATGTAAAAGACGTAATATTTAAGTAAATAGATTGAGGTGTAACGTTTTTGTACTAATTGTGGATTTTCTGTAACAAAATGAGGCTATCAAAAGCAGGTTCTTTCGCTTTAGTCCTGTGGTCGTAGACACTAAATCAGATTTAAAATCCAAATCTCCGAAACTTTTCTATTTGCAAAGCGTATGACGATAATTCCTATTATATTGAGGTCTGCCTTCGTACATGGCTGTAGAACTCATGGAACTTTATACAATAAATATTCCATTTGAAACGCATAATTTTCATCGTCTCAGCCAGTCATATTATAATCAAGATTGTGCGTAATGTAATCGTAATAATTCGTGCATCAATCAAAGCAAACCGCGACGGCTAGTGAAAAATGGCGGATTCCATTTAACGTTGAAAGCATAAAGTAGGAGTTAGAATAGGCACGATACGATTTATAAATATCGTGACGACTCAACATCGCATGAGAAACGACAGCATGCTGTTATTTGTTTTATTGACCCTTCTACAGAAGGAAATCGTTGAAATCTTCTTAATTTTTTTATGTAGTGATGGATGACTTAGTGTCTTGCTTGACAACAGAACTAAACTCTACCTCTTATGAAAGCTTAACCAGAACCACAAGGCACGAGATCGTCAAATCAAACTAATACCTGTCACATCTAAATGTGACATTTTAAATTATGTAATACTTAATTCACCTTAGCATCAATTCAAATTGACCACTTTAATTTTTGGATTATTTGGTCAACCCAATGTAACAAATTTAAAGTAATCGCATAGGTATCACCCTCCATATGTCGGTAGACCCTCCACAAGATGGGCCGACGATCTGGTCAAGATTGCGGGAGGTCACTGGATGCAGATGGCGCAGGATCGGTCGATGTGGTTAAGTTTGGGGGAGGCCTATGTCCAGCAGTGGACGTCTATAGGCTGATGATGATGATGATGCATAGGTATCGTTAGGCAAATATCTGTAGTAATCTATTCTAACTGTTCAGGCATGCGACGTTATTCGTAATTGCAACATTTAAATTTCATCAATCACCGGGGTTGCTGTTTTGCCTTACTTATTAAATGGTAAAAAGGTTTATGGTAGTTTCGACATGAATTTAACATCATATTCACGCGCAGCATTTTTGTTCGGTACTAAATTCATGGGTATCTTGATCGAATATTTTGACGTGACAACGTTTTATAAATTGGTTTGCCGGGTGACACTTTAAGAAACTGCGTTACGCTCCGCTCACGTTATGCGCTTACAATGAGAGCGAGTGAGAGGCACGCGTGCATTTCACTTTTTATGTCTGTCTCTCTCGCTCTTAGGCGGGCTAACCATGCCCGAGTCGTTGTCACGTAAAACTTTCGCACGTATACCGACTTTACAGGCAACCAATTTTTTAGTATTAAAACGATTTCGACGTCTATTTTACAATCAGACTAAGAACATAATAAAAAAGACTATCTAAAGTTACAAATCCGCATTATCAAGGTCCTGAATCTAGCAGTATGACGAAGGAAAACATCGTGAGGAAACCTGCATGTCGGAAATGGATTCTAAAAATCCTTTGAAGATATGTGAAGTCCCCAATCTACACTGGGCAAGCGTGGTGGGCTATGCTTAATCCCTCTTCTGAGGAGACCTGAGCCTAACAGTAGGCAGTAATGGGTTGGTACAGTACAGTAAACCACTAGAATTAACTTTTATACATTCTTAATTTATTTCTATTGCGACACGTAAACGTTCAGGACTAAAATAAGCTAGTAAAAACTTAACAAAACTCAATCTTTGAGAGGAAAAACGAAACACAAGGTCGCAAAACTAAAAGCGCATTTAACTTATTCAGTGCTAAGTGCGAAGATCATCTCAGGGGGACTTGCCGACTCAGCCAATGAATTATGAATGTGTCACACTCAACTTCTCACGGCTACGAATATTATATGAACTATGTGCTTGTATGATAAAATCGTAAGGGAATATTATGCTGCTAAATTGAAAGCCAACTACGAGTAGAAAAGATGTTTTTTTTTTTTCAGTTGGAGGAAATCACCGGATCCCCGCGGGCGGGGTATGTGGGAGTTGAACCGCACTAAAATCTCCAACCGCTCACACTCAGCATCCGAACCCCGGCTGAGACCAGAACCCAGCACGGGGTTTTGTGGGACGGCGCGACGCGTAACGCTCTCGGCACACTTTTCCGTCACGCCGCCCCCAGAAAAGATGGTTGGAATTTCTTAGACTTACGTAGAATAGTTATCGTGATAGGTTTATCGTCATCTTCTAATATAATAGAGAAATAAATAAAGTAAATATGAATTTATAAAAAACTTGTAATTTTTATATTGAAACAAAGTAAAAATAAACTTAAGCTAGTTGCCTTTTTTCTTCGTGACTTTTCCTCCGTGTAGCCTTTTGTTCTTTTAAGAGTCTTACTAAGAGATCATTTAGTACTTAGTAAGGGTTAAGTGTTCTTTTTCTAGGACTATTCCAAACGGTGCCAAGTATACGTCATTTATATATCTAAGTCCACAGGTTTTAAACAAGTGAAGGAACATTTTTATACAGAGTTTGGGCAGAGATTTGGGACTATGGTTACATCAAATTTTGTTCTTTTATTCTTTATTTAAACTATCTGGCCTTTTGTTTAATCACTAAGTGGAAAACAGCCAAATTATTATCCTTAAATACACAACTCAGGTAGTCGAGCATAATATCTTCAAACATTTGTCTAAATGGCAGTAGTTAGACAATTCCAGTCGAACCACTACATTAGTGAGCAACCTAAATGTTAGCAATATCTGGCTTCAATAACACTTGCACCATTAACTCTTCGTGTCGGCAATACTCAGAGCGGTTTCAGCCGCTTCACCGTTTCAAATGCCACGCAAAAACTGACAATAACATCAACAGATAGAGTTTATATTCACAACAACGGCATCATCAACGACGAATCTCTTACAATCATAATGTCTTAAATACTAAAATACAGACGTCTGATTTTGAGCTTTGTTCCGATTGGTCAAGAATCATTTTTGTGTGTGGTGAATTTAAGCGATTTGTTGTGTAGCATGTTAGCTCAAATTGCCGGTAGTTAGGTTAACTGTTGCTCGCACAACGCTTTCTATCCTATTGTGTGGTGATATACGGCTGCATGGATTCGGGCAAAAAGCCTCATCTAAGTACCTCCATGTTATTCGCTTCGGCGCCATCACAAGTCTGCCATAAATGTGTTTGCCGAGTAAATCATTACCAGGAAATGTATGGTTTGGGAAAATGTTTTTTTATGAATAATGTGTTATTGTATTTACGTTGTTAGGGTATCTCAAATACACCTCAGTGTTTTAACTCCTAATTGACAGTAATGATGATCGACATTTTTTAAATAATTTTGCACACAAACACATTATAGTATCGAAAAGTAATTTTCATGTCTCATGTATTATTTATGTCAAAACGTACCTAACAAGAAAATATAATAAAACTAATACATACATAATTGCTTACATAATATAAAAAAATACATATTCATGTTTTATGTTTGTATTGAAAGAATAAGGATCGAAAATCGTTTGACGAGGCCATATCCTTCGAACAATGTAATTCAAAAGTATCAATTCACATAAATTTATGAAACGATATCACGTTTACTGCAAACAGCTCGTCGTTCACCGATAAAATCTCCTTGTTTATCTTTAAAACTTTACGATCAATATTTTATTACAATAAAGATGTACTAAATAAAATGGAAAGAATGAAATATTATCAAATAATAAAGTTTATGATTTTCAACGGATTGAGAATATTTTGAATTGATTGAACACCAGGTTCTTGACATCTCTCAGCTAACTATATTAGGACACACTACCCAAACTGGACACTATAGGAATACCACGAGAATATAATGCGTGGAGTCGATATTATGCCAATGAATATTGTGCGATAATAGGTAGGAAGGTAATAGTTTGTATTCTATTTTGCTCCAAATTTAAATGTAGTCATCATAATAGAATAGAAACAGAATAGAATAATCATTATCATCATCATCATCAGCCTATAGACGTCCACTGCTGGACATAGGCCTCCCCCAAACTTCGCCACATCGACCGGTCCTGCGCCACCTGTATCCAGAATAGAATAAAAACACCACAAAAACATGCAAAAGAAACACATAAAAACAGTACAGTAAATTATTACAAACGTATAAGTAAAGTGTTAAAGTGTTACAATGGGGGCATCATATGCGTTTTCCATAACTCTCTATTTTGACATACTCGTTTATCACATACTATTATGTCATCATCTTTCACAAGTTCTTCACAATCACTCCAACCTTTTACATCAAAATTTATCTAAATAACAAACGAAATAAGCAAATATTGTAATAGTAATAAAGAAAGAGAATTATTTGCAGAACAGGCAATACAAAGAGCGTGCGTTGTCGTTAACCGAACAAGTTTAATTGGAGTCTGTGTTTACCGTTGTTACTTTGTAAGAGTAGATCTAAGAAATAGGGAAAATTATTAAGACAACATATTACTAAGTAGGTAAGGATTACGATTTCATTGTATCTCTGATCTGATCTAGATGTTAAATATTGAAAACTAATTTATTAATTAAAATCTGTCGAAATGAAAAAAACTTGCGCTCTCTGCTACTTTATGATTTCTTGAAAAAGTCGATCTATTTTGAAGTAGGAATTACCGGAAAAAGGAAGAAAGGTTCGGGTTTGAGTGTAGAATTTTATTGGACTAGTATTCGTAATATCGGCATAGTGAAACAGCCTGTAAGTAAAATACTTCCTATACCGAGTCATGCTTACCTTAGTCTTAGTAACAAACTTTTAAACAGAAAATTTAAAAACCATTTAGACAATTTCAACGAAAAACACAGATGATATAAATAAGCTATTTAATAACTTTTTCTTACAATATAATAAAAATACGATCGCTTTACCAAAAAAATACCAACACGAATCTTATTAACCGATTAATTTTAATATACAACAAATCCATTAATTAAGTTCCTGTAATAGTCGTTTTTAATTATATTTATACCACGTTTTATTACGATAATAATGCTTAATTAAATTACGGAGGTTAACGAGAAAATGTTCATCGAATTAATGAAATATTGACTTGTTCTTGTTTTCCGTTGCCGCGATAAGCCTTTGTAAATTCATTAGCCGTATTTCGGTGTATTGTTTTGGATTGGAAACGTCTGGGTTCCTCTTAATTTTGTGTGTCAGTTTAATTTCGGTATAAAATTTTTATTTAATCAACTTGTGTAGACGTAAGTATGGAAGATCGCGAGTATGAATTAGCCGGTATGTAGCCCTCAATTCTATCTAAAGGGAGTAAATTTTTCTTATTACATACTTGTACATGAAGCTATAAATAATACAACGATTGATTACAACACCTCTGGTTGCTGAAATAATTTTTGTGTGGACTTGCTTAATTTAAAAATCCTTCGAATATATAACTTAATTTATCCAATATCCACCAAGCAACCGCTGTGAACAAAGCTACAGAGAAAGTCAGTGCTTCGCAGGTGCCGACTAAAATTCTAAATCTTATAAATATTCCAGACATTGCCGACCTGAAAAAAACTATAACGAACATGGAGAGAACAATAAAGATACCACGGAATCATTACTCATTCAGTAAACGTGAACGTATAAAGGTCGCACACGTTTATGTTGTTAGTCCCTGATTACATTATACATTCATCGGAAGCGAGATTTACGTAAACAGCTTATTATGCGGTTGTGCCGTGGAAATTGCACAGTTTAAACGGGGATGGAGTTAGAACGTTATACTTCGATAGAGGAAAAGTTTTGATTGGTTTCCCTGAGTCTTATTTAAGTTTATTTTTTCTTATCTACTTTGTATGGAAAAAATAGGGTAAGAGGCCTTTTATACACAATTAAATTACACGTATACTCTTTACTTCATTTTTGGTGCTCTTAAATTGGATATCTTATTTTCGCTTAGAACACAACAATTTCTTCAGTCAATTGATTAATAAATAAATTGTCCTTTGTATTTAATATTTGCTTGATAGAGTCTTTACCTTTCATTTTCTAATTCAAATTAAAAAGCTAATAATAAAGATTAACTTCTTGTTCTTTAAAGATTGAGTTACATATTATAAAAGGGACTTCATGTCAAGCCCTTAGATCAAACATTTATTCTACCCAATTCCAACATCATCAATTTCTGAATACATCTCTACACATTCCCAAATATGCCTCTGTGATATTCAAACCTTAATTTACGCCCCAAAGTTGAATATTAACTGAATTTTTATGTCCATGAACATCTCAAATATGATTTCATTATTTAACTCATATAAATCATAACATGCTTAAATATATGAATATAATATAAAATTTTGAATAATAATAAAATTTACTTATTTTTACCAGAACCAAATTGTAACAAACAAGCTATTTAGTGTTTAATAGTGTTTAATCGTGTTTTCTTTATAGAGATTTTTAATGAATGTGCTATCAAAAAATAACAAAAATACTATAATTTAATCAGTAAAATAATTACCTCAAAGGTATTCTTATAAGTTGTAATATAATTTTAAAATAACTAATATGTAATGGAATTACTTGGGATTCCATCACTTTACAGTTTTCGTGGTCGCAGATTACTGTCAACGTATTTTAGGACATGACCACAAAATAACACCATGAAAGTATTTAATTTTCTTATGTAACTCTATGAAGTTACAAATGAGTTGTTTAGATAATATAATAATCATAATATTATTATAAAGGCGAAAGTTTGTAAGTATGGATGTATGTTTGTTTCTCTTTCACGTAAAAGCTACTGAATGAATTTGAATGAAACTTTACCACAATATAGCTTATACATCAGAATAACACATAGGCTACAATTTTTGAACCCCTTTGTAACGCAGACGAAGTTGTGCGGGTCACCTAGTTTAAAAATATTTACATTGTATGTACTTTGTTCTACTATAACAAGTGATATTATAAGAAATACTTCTTTATATCTTTTACTTTGGTATTCACCAGTTGCTATACGGTTTTAATTACTTTAAAGACACCCTGCATAATTTATTTCTACGAAAATTTGTATGTTTATCAGCAGCAATTAGAAGTTGAATATAATCAATCACTCAAGTGATGACATGTGATAACTCAAGGACAGATACACTATTTTTCTTTCGCTCTAACTACCAGTATTTTGACCTTAATATTACCGTTGGATTTAATTGTAGGTTACGTTAAGCTGTATATTTGATGTTTTAGTTACGTACGTTAGAAAGAAAGAAAGCTTTATTCGACAACAAATTACTGAACTATATTTATGTTAGATTAAGACAACACTTAAAATTATGATTTTATTTCAAGCATTAAATAAGTGCGTACTTACTGCAGATTCTGAACACAGCAATAGCTAATTACAGAAGTTAAAGTACACACATTTAAGGTCGTGGTGGCTGAGTGGTTGAAGCGCTTGCCTTCCGTACGGGAGGTTGCGGATTCAAAACCGGCCGGCTTGTACCTCTTAATCTTAATATGAAAAAGATTTATGTGCAATTTTTCACAACACCACTGGCTAAAAACGGTGAAGGAAACCTCCATATCAGAAAAGGGTTCTAAAAATCCTTTGAAGATATGTGAAGTCCCCAATCCGCACTGGGCAAGCGTGGTGAACTATGCCTAACCCCTCTTCGGAGGAGACCTGAGCTCAGCAGTGGGCAGTAATGGGTTGTTACAGCAAAGTACACACAAAGCCTAAAAAAACAGCAGTTTTTGATGTGTTGTCATAAATAAGCAGATTTCTCTGCACTAACTCAATTCTCCATTCGTGACATAGACGAAGTTGCACGTTCCAGACGATAATAAAGTCATACAAATTTTTACGCATAGATAAATCTGAAATTGCTTAACTTCTTTATAGTATTAGTTTACTATATTCCCACAGTTCGTAGAACGTAGCGTCTACAGTTGCATACGGCTCGTGCTACGAAACACACGCTACTACGAATTTCACAACTTCATCATTCTTACGTTAAAGTGTGAAACTCGTGATGAATATAAATGAAAATGAACATTTTTATGTGCATTGAAGTTTTAGTTAATTTTGTTTTAAGTGTGATTTATAGTGATGAGTAAAATGTTACAAATGTTGAACTTTTGGTATTTGTTTCTTATAAGTGTAAAAGGTAGGTTGTTTCCAATTTTAAAAATGATTTTTTTGTTTGTTCTCCTTCATTAACAATTATTTTATTTGGTTTGTCAAGCAACCAACTTTGTGAATTTTAGTACATAATTTGTATGTGTGTGTAATGTGTTCTTTATTTAGCCAATTAAAGAAAACACCGATTAAAAAAAAAGTTCGGGAATAGCTGTTGCTTTTCGACTACGACGAGACGAAAAATCTCATTTTAGTCTTCGATGTATAATTTTTTACAATTCAAGTTGATCATAAAGTTGTTTCTTGGTATTTTGGTTCTTCAAAAATTATGTCACTATTTCATACCTAGTATTATTTCTGCCTGTTTCTAATCCTCTATGTACTTATTATTGTTAATCGTATCGGTCTCCCGCGATACAGGTATTACCTAGCGGAATCCATTGTTAATTGCTTAAGTGTGTGTTGTTATTTTGATAATAAAGATTTTTAATTTTTTACCAAAAAAATAATAATTGTTCAAGTTTATTATGTATTTTTTCAGTTACAATCAGTCTGCGTATAGTCGGTATTTCAGTACCTCCACTGAAACAACGAGGTGATTCAGCCACTCTAACCTGTGACTATGACCTGGAAGGCGGTAAGCTGTACTCGGTGAAATGGTACCGAGATAACGAAGAGTTTTACAGATACATGCCAAGGCTGAGGCCTCCGCAGCACGCACATAGATTAGACGGCGTTAAAGTTGATGTGAGTAATTTGAATTCAATTTTGTTGACAAATTTAAAACGAATTCGAATTCATGAATAGTGAAATATTGTTTTTTTTTTTTTTTTAGTTGGAGGAAATCACCGCATTTCCGACCGCCCCGCGGGCGGGATATATGGGAGTTGAACCGCACTAAAACCTCCAACCGCTCACACTCAGCGTCCGAACCCCGGCTGAGGTCAGAACCCAGCACGGGGTTATGAGGGACGGCGCGACGCGTTACGCCCAAGGCACTCTTTCCCGTCGCGCCGCCCCCTAGTGAAATGTTGTGATGGCCTTCCATCATCATCATAATTTCTGAATTCATTCAATGGCTTTTCAGCATCATCATAATTTCACAATTGCGCATTCATTCATTTGGTAGTGGAATATCTCTCGATATTGTGGAGGAATTTCAACGACGATTACCATTCACGATTAATTGATTGAGTGTGTGGCAATAAAAATAGTTATGAACAATTTAAAACTTTTTGGTGGATGGTGATTTATCGGTCTTAGACTTCTTTAATACCAAAGAAACTTAGCGTTTAATTTCTCCCTAAAATTTATGACTTTTACTCTTCTAGCTTGAAAAATCTACAGCACGCCGTGTTCACTTACGAGAATTAACTTTAAAATCACGTGGATTATATCGATGTGAAGTTTCAGAAGAAGCACCTTCATTCCACTCTGCACAAGCAGAGAACTTCATGGAAATATATTGTAAGTTACAACTTTACCTAGACAATTGATTTAAAACCAGATCCAAATAAACTGTATTCTCACATTAATTTTCCTTCCATTTAAATCTATTTAAAATTTTATAATAATTTTATTTAATTTAATCACAAATAAACGATGTCTATGTTAACCAAATATTTTGATAAGAACTTTTCGATTCTAGTCTTTCCCCGTGAGAGTCCACGGATCACGGGCCATGAAAGGATCTACAATGACAAAGACACGCTTGATGTAAACTGTTCATCAGCACGATCTTTTCCAGCTCCTGAATTACAGTGGCTTATTAATGGACAAAAGGTATAGATCTTACTTTAAGCATGTGTTATATAAATAAGGCTACAAATGAAAAGGTAGGAAATGCACATACTGCATATGGATAGGTAGGTATTGAAGATGAATGATACCTTCGAGACAAATTTATGTTTATTGAAATTTAAATTTTATTATAAAACATTTTTTGTACCTACACAACTTATAAATAATCTTACCAAGAGATCTTTATAACTAGTAGGTACTGCAGGTTTTTTAATATTTATGTTGTCACCGTCTCTAATATGGCTTGGAACGGTAACCACTTAGGTACGATGCCTTTGGCTGGACTGCCGACATAAAACGTAATTACTAAACCTACTTTCTAATCTTCAGATCACAGATAGATCTTGGTTAATAGCTTACGGAGCTAAGCCAGCTCCACAAGGACTCCTAGTATCGACCCTCGGGTTGCGAGCTCCACTACAACCACGGATGAAGATCAAATGCATAGCCACAATCGACACACACAGACGAGAACGGACTGTTGTTATTGGTAAATACTACATTTTATTTATAAGGCATTTAAGTATTGTTGAAACGTGCATATAGGAAACTTAATGACAGTAAATAGGTACCTATGTGAAATAGAAGTAGAATCAACTAACAGGTTCTAACCTTCAGCAACCTTCTGCAGAAACAACCTAGCAACAAAGTATTAAAATCTAAAACACTTATTTGTATCGAAGCCATATGGCCAGAGCTAGTGGCAAATTTTGAACAGGTATTTGAGGCAAGCTAAGGATCCGTTTAGCCCTGTTACCCAGCAGCCAGGTCTGCATTTCCGAGTTGGGTTATATCAATAGAACTATGTACCACGTACAGTTTTCAGCTTTTTTTTTTTTTTGGACGGGAGGAAATCGCCGGACTTCCACTCGCCCCGCGAGTGTCGAACCGCACGAAAACCTCCCGCCTCTCACGCTCGACATCCGATGTAGTAGGGGTGACAGGACGCGTTCGCGATTGTCGCTTACGTATCGCCCCGTCACCCCCGGACGTCGAACCGGCAGCCGTCGGTGAAACGACCACCAGCTCACTCGGTGGACGGGCCAATTAAAGCCCGCCAAGATGGGGCCGTGTGATGTAGGGTCTCCCTCGGCCCAGGCCGGCCCAGGGCCAGCCCCGGTCGGGGAGCACGGCTTGCCATCCCCCGCATAGATGGCACGGAGGGTGCGCGCTGATGCCTAGCGCAGCACCCCTCGGGTCCGATGTTGGTGGACCCGGTACTCTTAGGGGGCCAGATCTCGGGACAGCTCCCGAGGCCGGCCCCCCGCTCGACGTCGGCGGCGACGGGGTTGGCCGGGGAGGGAAGAGCTCTCCCTCTCCCGCCCCGCCGCCTCCTTCTGCGAGATGGTGGACTCGCAGAAGTCGAGCATAGCTTTCCAGGACTCGTCGTCGTCGAGCATCGATGCCACGACGCCCGGCAACGACAAGTCCTGCCCCACTTGTGCGACCAGGACACGGCGCTGCTCCTCCCATGCGGGGCAGACAGCGAGCGTATGCTCTGCCTCAAATACCTGCTCAAAATTTAACATTAGCTCTTGGACCATAACAATACCTTCCCATTGATGAAAAAAATGAACTCCCTTCGGATCCTTATTTAAAATATTTTATAACGATCATTTTTAATTAGGTAGTTTTGTTTCAGAAATGAATTCCGGGAGCCGGCATAAGATGTGTATTCCCTCGACGATATTATTTCTACTAGTATTCAACTCAATTAATGTAAAATACTTGTGATATTTTCTTGTTATAAATAAATACTTTTCGTAAATAAAGTTATTTCATTTCCTAGACTTTCGCCCTTAAATGCATCTTGTTGCCAAATGCATACATACCACGTTTCACGTTATTTTATTGAAGTCGTGTGGTATGTTTCCGAACGCACTTTGACGACCATAGATAATAAATATATTGAGTGTCAAAAAATAAATTATTATACCATTTTTTTATACCTGATTTTTACATTATTTTTTATGTTATATGTACCTAAATACCTACCAGGAAAAACAGGCCGCAATAAAAAACCATGCATTTAAGGGCTAGACCATTCCACCGAATTTGTGTTTGTTAAAATACAAGTGAAAAAACCCATGTAGAGAACTTCTTGTGCTAGATGATAGTATGCGCTTATGAACATCACTAAAAATGAAGTCACGTGTGACCATTAAAAGCGTGTTAACAGTAAAATATAGTTTTATGAAAAAACATAATGTACTTTAATAACCTTTATTTCAAAACTGACTTATTTTTAAACATTTAATATCTTAACAAATGTATGCATGACAGTAAATTAAAGTAAAATTAAAACGCCGTCTTCAAAAGTAGATACAAGAGTCATAGACACCAATTTTATAATCAGTAATTCGTAGTGTTGACTTGGGACGGCAGCATGCAATATAAAACAATGCTCTTTGAAAAACATCATTAGCTTCATTTTTATTTACAATTTTGTGAATTAATTTGGGGCAATAATAAAAAAACCCTGTTACAAAAATATATGAAAATAACCTAATCAACTAAAAGAGGTCAATCGTTAGAATAAGTGTGTGGACTAAAAACTAAGTTAGAAATGTTAAAGGAAGATGGGAGATTACAGATGTTTAATACATACAAAAATATAAATTATATTTCAACATCGATAAGCACTGAAATTACAATTTTATTAAACTATTCATATTACAACATCAATAAGAATAAATTTTATTATATTCAAAACAGCACGTGTTTTAACATAATACCTATTAAAAATTGCATCAATCAATAATTATTATCATAAAGCAAGTTTGCACTTACATTGTGCAAAAATTGTATCTTTTATACATCACAATTGCATACTAGGCACTGTGCTCATTAACATTATTGTTTGTGAAATCATAATACAAAAGTATGTTTAAAATTAAAAATTATCCTTCCTGTCCAAAGTCTTCCATGAATTTCCTCAATTTGACCATATCATCGTCATTTACTGTGGGCTTCGAAACAGCGAGGGACCTTAGCATATCTGACATAGTTACTGGTGGTTCTCCTAATTTGTCGCTAGGGACATCGATCCAGGTCATCTCAATGGCACCTGGGTCGCCAGGGGAACACGGCGTCAGAAGATCATTTACAATAACATTCGGGTCTGTAGGGCTGGGGCCAGTAACTTTCTTGAAGTGTGTTGCAGATTGTACTTTACGAACCGGTTGCATCAGAGCATCTCGTACTACGATACTTATATCAGCTCCGGAATAACCATCACTTTTAGTCGCCAGTAATTTAAGATCTTGTTCTGTGAGTTGATGCCTTGTGTTTCCTAAGTGCAGTTTAAACATGACGAGACGCGCGTGTTCTTCTGGCAATGCGATGTAAATACGCTTCTCAAAACGCCTTCGTATGGCGGAATCTAGGACCCACGGAATATTCGTGGCTCCTAGTACTAAAATACCGTCCATATCGTTACCGACACCTTGCATCTGAACAAGGAACTCGGTTTTGATCCTACGAGCGGATTCGGACTCGTTATCGGAACGCGATGAACAAAGCGAATCTATTTCGTCAATGAAAATGATAGAGGGTTTGTGTTGTCGAGCTAGATCAAACAAGTTTTTTACCAACTTCTCTGATTCACCGAGCCATTTCGAGACCAAATCTGATGATGATACAGAAAAGAACGTAGAATTGTTAGCTTCGGTTGCGACAGCTTTGGCTAAGTACGATTTACCAGTACCAGGTGGTCCAAAGAGTAAGATACCCTTCCATGGTATTCTTTTACCAGTGAATAGATGCGGGAACTTGATTGGAAGGATAACGGCTTCTTTCAAGGCTTCCTTAGCAGCTTCTAGACCCGCCACGTCGCTCCATTTTACGTGAGGTTTCTCAACAACAATGGCGCCCTCGAGCTTCCCTTGCAATTTCTTCTTTTCGGGATCATCGGAATCACTGTCGCTGTCACTTTTTTTATCATCGCTCTTTGACTCTCCATCTTTAATGGGTTTTTTCTTTTGGTCTTTTTTAAGGTATTCCTTCAGTTTCTCAGCTCGGTCAAGGTACTGTAGACATTTAGCGCGAATGCTCTCCTTAGCTCTTTCTCCTTGGGCTTCATATTTGACTGCGTGTAGGAAGTACTCTACTCCATGCTCGTATAGACGAAGAGCCTCTTCGTAATTTTTGTTCTTGTCTTCTTCAGTAGCCTTTGTGACAAGGTCGATAGCTTTCTGTAAAGTATTTGATGACGCCATTGTCCTGAGTTTTCACCTGGAATTATTTTAAAGCATGTTGAAGTAAAATCGAAGTAGCAGACTAATTATAATTATCATTAGGAACAGTACAATACGAAAAGTGGTATGACATTGTTTGGAACAGACTTGTAATCTTAATGAGGATATTTGTGTACCACAGATTGGCCAACCTGCACAGTATGTATTTGTAAAATTGCCAATCCAGAGAGCCCAATTCTTAAACTGTTATCCTTTTTGGTATTAAGAGTTTGTTCATCAGATAATTGCAACCAAATCATATCGTAATTTTGAATGATCCCTTTACTGAGGACTCCGGAGTAATGGAAGTGCAGTACATTTAATGGAATTGCAATAGTTAACAACCATTGTTACATATTTTTTTCATTAAAGAGTTTATACTGTTCACTGTATAATGTTCTGTTAATTCTGCACTGGTATGACTATGCCATTAAATGACAAAACATTATTTTGAATAAACCAACAAAAACTGCTGCAATACTTTAAATCAATCTTATCAACAATATCAATAATGCTTCAGAAACTAATAAATATGATAAAATACATTTATATTTAAATAAAAATTAAGATATTTTTTAAAAATTCAAAATAATTAAAAATTGAAATTGTGGAAATCGTTACGGCATTTAAGTTATGACATGGCGGAGCTCCAGTAACAAGTTTTGGAAGTACTTATAACTTTGAAGCTCAATTTGTAGACATTGACTAAATTTAGTGTACCTTTTCTATTAATTTTCCTTAACCCGTTAAACGCCGAGAAAAAAATCTATTGTCTATTCAAAGGCGTGCCGGTCACCGGTGACCCCATGGCGTTTAACAGGTTAATATTTAAGTAAACTATTACTTCACTGTAACTGATTACAATAGTTCAAGGACATTAATATTATTATATAAACAAGTAAATTGTTTTTACTACTAAGATCATAGAAAATTAAACAATTCCTTTGACATGACATCTAGAGACTAAAACAAGTAACTTAATTTTGCAATGACAGCAAAACTATAGATACAATGTCTGTAAGCATAATAAAATGCATGGTACATTCATCATAGAATAGTATTATTTTGCTTCTCTTCACAATTAATTAAGACAAGAAAGCAGTGTTTATAACAAAGCGTTGAACTTCTATAACACAAATTAGACTGTACTACCAAAACAGTAGCAATGTATCCCAATCTTAAGGAAAAAGTTCATTAGTCTTCAAATTTGTTTTTTTGGATCAGAAGATAATCTTACAGAATCGTGTCATGATTTAGTTGATTTGTGTCATATTATTTTTATCGTACCGAATTTGATGTTTAAATACATTGAATTCCTTCATGACTAATTTGGGTGGCTAATCGTGAGATCATGACCATAATATAAATCATGGAAGTCAATGGTACTTGCGGCTGGAGAGTAACAAAAAGCAAAATACTTACCACAAGTATGGTGTATATATCACAGGAACTGAAGATTTTACGCAATTTTTACAATAATTCATAGAAAAACAAGACAAATAATTACCGAAAATCACAGAAAATCGTTGTTTGTCTCGTAAATTGACATTAATTGACGTTAACATTTGACAAATCGTGACATAAGCATGCAGGGTTATCAGCATTAAAAAAAAATGTTCCTAAAATGTACAAAATCGTTAAAATTACGAATTATTAATTCCACTTTGAAAATACAAATAATTCAATATCAATGAATTTTTATTTCTTTGTTATATTTAATATTTTTTTTTATTTTTTTTTTATTGCCATGTAGGCAGACGAGCCAACGGGCCACCTGATCGTAAGTGATATGATGTTTACATAAAAGATCTAATTATAAACTTGTCTCATCACTATTCCTGAAAAAAGCAAACATCTGAGTGCCAACATGCAATCAATGCTAAAGAATGAAATCCAGTTTATATTATTATAATTTTGAACAAAACACTGAGCAATTTAAAAAAATTGTTTTGGAATAAATAACTTTAGAAAATCCGATATTAGCCCCGAAAAAATAAAACTTAAAGCTTGCAACATACTTTGCTTTTTTTTTAACGAAAAGACTAAGTGATCTTATAAAGCGTACCAAATTAATATATTTTCAAAATAACCACAATTTTTTACAATTAAATTATTTTTGTCTTTTAAACAATTCAAATAGTGACTTGTTTTTTATAGTAAACACAGATATAACAAAGTTAAAGTTTTTACTAAGTTTGGGAGTTTTATGCTTAAATGTTCAAAACCGTTCCACGTAATGTATTTTGATGCAGTTTTTAATAATTCTATGGTTTTTAATTACGGTTCAAGAGGAAGATTTCTATAATTTAAATACATTCTTGTTAGAAACACTGAAAAGTTTAGCACAATTTTCGCCCTTACGACGTAAATGCTGTCTATAGCATCCCATAATAAAATTGAACCTATCGACACAGGTACATTTGAACAAAACATGCATTATTCAATATTCATATCACTACTTTGTTATGTCTGTTGAATGGTACGGTAAAGGACAGTGAAGGTACTAAGGGCAACACAAAGTTGTGTAAAGGTCCAAGGTGACTGACAGACACGTTTCGAATATTAATTATTAAGATGCAGGACCTGCATCATTATTTTAAACAAACTGATTAAGAATCCATATCCAAAGGTCAAGGTTAAAGGTAACTTTCATAAAATGTGTTTGTAAACATGTTTTATTCCAATCGGACTTTTTGTTTAGAAGTTATTACGAGTATAAGAATACTCCCCGGGCCGCGCAAATAATATCGCAACAGCATTAAGAGTACTGTTTGAACCCCTTTGTGACGCAAACGAAGTTGCGAGGGTCATCTAGTCTGTTATAAGGTTGATGTAGCAGCAGTTGATAAGAGACTCACTCCGCTGTCCCTAGCGAACGAGAATTGGCGGACGCTAAAGGTAATGAGTGATAATAGATCGGGATGCGCATCGGGCGGTGGTGATCGATGTCAACATTCCACATGACGAGAACCTTGTGAAGGCAGAAAAAGAAAAACTGCTAAAATATTTGGACCTGGCCCACGAGGTGACCGACATGTGGCGTGTTGAATCGACCATCATTGTTCCGATCGTTGTATCTATGCACGGTCTAATAGCGAAAAGCTTCGACCGTCATCTAGAGAAGCTTTCGGCTCCCCGGCTGGGTAAAGGGCCTGATTCAGAAGGCGGTCGTTCTTGACACGGCACGTATTGTGAGGCGGTTCCTCTCTCTTGAGCCCTGACCACTGATGGCTTGGGTCGTAGACCCCGTCTCCAGTGGCCCTCTGTTTTTTATATTGTGTTTTTAAATATTTTTTTTTTAAATATAATGTAAAAAATGAGCAAATAAATGAATATGGAGTAATTAATATCGAAAAATAATAAGTAATACACATTTAAAATACGAAATAACTTATTTATTGAATAATAATATCGCACGTTATTTAAATAGTGTACCTACAGCTATAATTTCAGTCTTTATAAATTACATTTTTTCTTGCTCAACTAAGGTATCCTACCATTAATTACCACCCATTAATTGTAAATGTTAAATACAATAAAGTGTTCAATAAATCCTCACACAAAACCAAAATATACTAAATATACAGGGTGTTGTTGCCCGGTGAAACAATACTTTAAGGGCTTAATCTACATCACATTTCAAATCATATACACATACTTTTGAAACTGAGATAGTTACTTTATTTTCCCATACAAAGTTGAAAAAATATTTTTTTGTATTATTTTTGACAACCCTACTCTGACCTACATTTAGCGTACTATATCTATATGCTATTTTCACGCACACAGGCGCATCCGATCGCAATTTTAGAGTTCTGTACTATAATAATCACCTACTAATAGAAAATTTATACTAGTTTTGATTAGTTATAACTCATGATATATTATGCCTAGAAAACCCAGACTTGGTGGATGGCTTCTACATCAAGTATACTATTTGCTGTGAAAGTATTGTTTCATCGGATTATAACACCCTGTATATCCATTTCATCCAACCTGAACAATAAATGAAATCCAACCACCAAAATCCTAAATAATTAGTGACGATTAGCTTTTTAGGCAACCTCGAATTCGAAAGTGGTAATTTAATTACAATTCTTCTAATATATAAAATTCTCGTGTCACGGTGTTCGAACTTGAACTCCTCCGAAACGGCTTGACCGATTTTGTTGAAATTTTTTGTGCTTATCTATGAGAATCGGCCAACATCTATTTTTCATCCCCCTAAATGTTAGGGGTAGTCCACCCCTAATTTATTTTTATTTTTTCGACGCAGACGAAGTTGCGTGGGGCAGCTAGTTTTAATATAAAAAGTAAAAAATTAACTTGTTTTCTATGATTTTTAAATGATCTAAGTTGTCGAGGTTTTTGGTGGTATTAAAATTATTCAGTAACTTCGAATTTCATATCACATTTCATTAAACTTTCTACGATGTTTGTATTCTGAAACGCGGCTGCCGGCATCAGAACACCTCCTCTGTAATCAAAATAAACAGTTTTACAACTTAGACGAATTAACGAGGAAAAAATAATTAAAAAAAAGCAGAAGATAGTATATTTTTCAATTATCGAAGTATCGAAATTAGGGAATCAAATAGTTTTCAAGACTTACTTGGGCATTTTATCGCTTTCTCTAAGTATTGTAATAGCAGACATTACTACGCCTAAAGCAGTAGTATAATATCCTGGGTCTGTGCCCGAGACCTAATTAAAAGAAGACAAAATTGATTATGAAGAAACACAGTAACCTAGTAACTACATAATATTATACTTAGACATTCTGCACGTAAAACAACGACCCTAGATTACGCCGCTATTGAATAAAATTAAAGTTTCTAAACACAATTACATACAATGTTGTTAATATGGTAATTAAGATTCTACGGTAATTAAATATAACTTACTAGTTATATACTCATGTTATAGATAGTATAATAGTTGTAAGCCATCTAAAATTACCGAATATTTAAATTTTTTTTTATTTTTTTTTTAGTCGGAGTATGTGGGAGTTGAACCGCACTAAAACCTCCAACCGCTCACACTCAGCGTCCGAACCCCGGCTGAGGTCAGATCCAGCACGGGGTTATGAGGGACGGCGCGACGCGTTACGCCCACGGCACTCTTTCCCTTCGCGCCGCCCCCTGAATACTTACATAAATGAACAATTCAAAAGTGAAAGTGTAGCGAAAAGCATCATGAGGCCTATTTTGAAAATTGAACAATGATAGGTTCCTATTGGAAGCCTAAAATATAAACATAATAGCCAATAGGTAGTTGAACTCTTTGAAAGACACAATGTGTACCTAAAGTTCGGCCGTTTAGAGAATGCGTTCCTGACACCTATCAGTTAGTCACGAAAAATATTTTTTACCAAGTTATTTGACACTCAGTTTGGCACAAAATTATAACATTCATTGATTATTGATATAATAATGTTGTTTTAATGCTCATCAATTGTTAAAACTGTAATCAACCAGCAAAAATATTTTTATCGTAACTGGCGTTGCGCCATTACAAAGTTACATGTCAGGAACGCATTCTCTGAACGGCCGAACTATACTTACTTTTATGGTTACCGTTTTTTCTGGTTCCTCTTTAAAATTCTTCGCGTTAGAATTCCAGCTCTTTCCTGTCATTGTTAAACTATATTTAGTACTTTGTCTTGTATCTTCAGTTGGTCCTTGGTGGGTCATATAGCCTAGTGTAAAGACTTTAGGATTTCTGCTCAACATATTTCTAAACCACTCAAAACGACTCATGTGGTAATAGAAATACATCGGCGGTATTATGATAAAATGATAAAAGCGCGGCATTGTAGTGTAACTGTTGAAGTGTATTGGTTTCTTTTGATATTTGTCAGCTAAATATCTTTGAGACAGTTCGATAAGGCCGTCGTCTGGCCCTGGATACGGGAACCAGGTTTCTCCGTTATGACGATGGTAAAAGGATCTAAAATAAAATTACACACAATTAAAGATAATAATTCACAGAAAATACAAGTATAACAACACGTTTCCTTTTAATATATCGGTAATTATACATTGGTTTATGAATTTTCGGCGTATCCAATGAATCCAAATAAAATATCTAAATTGGGTGATTTACCGTAAATAAATGATAATGTAACAGCTCAAGCAAGTGGTAAGTAAGGCAATAAACGGTGCAGTAAAGTAGTGGTTCTCATTTTCCTGCTACATTACAGAGATCCATGGGCAATGGTAATCACTTGCCATAAGGTAGCCCGTTGGCTCATTTAGATAGGAATGTGCGTAATCAAAGAGCAAACATAGTATAGGTCGATATCTTGTTGATACTTATATAAAGGTAAGGTCCAAGGACTAAGTTACTGACAAACACTGATTGAATATAGATTACTTATGATATTATTAAAGTATATGTCCTTTGACCCTGTCAAGAAATTAATGATAATTACCAACCCAAAGTAATTAAAGTATCTATCTCTTATTGTTACGAATAACGACTATTATAAATTAATATTGATATTTTTATACAATAGTCCCTTTACTTAATACAAGAATTCTAATTTCAAAATACATTAAGAGATAAATAATGCAATATGTACCATCCAACACGTATCGTCCATAATTATGTGGTAGGCAAAAAGGAGCTGATCTCTTAGATGGCGGACTGACGACATCAAGAAGTATAGATATAAAGTGTAGTAGACAGTTTGTTTAGGGCCACAGAAAGTCACTGGATGCAAAAAACGCAGGATCAGTTGTTTTGACAAAAATTTGGGAAGACCTAAGTAAATACAAGTCAGTGATTAATGGTGATTCAGTATTATAGACGAACCTTTTCACTACTTTATTGTCTTGGTCTAGTGGTTCTGGGAACATTTCCTTCTTCATATTTCCATATTTTGGGAGATCTTGTAATACGCAGACCAATGATTCCCACGTTCCTGAGTTTACTAAACAATGATTACCGGTGGGCAGATACGTCCTTTTTGGGATAAGTATTCTGTAATAACAATCAACAACATCTGGGGTACCTGGAACATATAATACATATTATATAAAATACCTATAGATATAGAGAATAGAGAATAGAGAATATTATGACTGTCTAACAGACAGTCATAATATTCTACTGAACCCATATTAATGCTATTTCTATTAATTTTGTTTCATTTCAAATCGTTTTTTTTACTACGCTTAAACGCAAAATATGTAGCAACTAGTCTCTTAGTAGTCGACGCCATTACAATAATACAAAATATTATAGACTTACTAGCTGACTCCCGCAACTTCGTCTGCGCCGAAAAAAAAAATTAGGGGTGGACTACCCTAACATTTAGGGGATGAAAAATAGATGTCGGCCGATTCTCATAGGTAACGGATAAGCACAAAAAATTTCATCAAAATCGGTCGAGCCGTTTCGGAGGAGTTCAAGTTCGAACACCGTGACACGACAATTTTATATATTAGATTTTAGGCAACAAAGTGTTTTTTCTATTTTGATACTATGGTTTTACTTTTACTTACCTTTGAATTGTTTCTCTAAGTATATGAGTCCAGCTGCAGATGGCAAGGATGCTAGACCACACGATGGTACTATCAAAACCCCTGCTTCTTCAGCACTCTTGTGGTGATCGCGAAACAACGCAAGCATGTGCTAAAATTTATAAAAATTAGAATAATATTTGGGTACCTACTACGAGTAGGTATAATAATATGAACAGTGATGTTTTTAGGTTTATGATGGTTCTATACCTATCACTCTTATAATTTTCTCATGCTCATAGTTTGTTTTTTCCTGAAAGTAATTTTGTAGAATTAAAAGACATGGATAAAACTTAGAAAATAAGTTTTATCCGTGTCTTTTACTAAATCATTATGAATTGTTTAATGTACCTATTGATTAGTTACATAATTTTAACTGTAAGACATTTATAGGAATCTTTTTTCAAATTGAATCTTTAGTATCCGATATCATTTCGAAATTGTTATTAATATAATTTAATTGCATAATCTGTGCACAAATACAAAAAAGTAATTTAAGAATATGAACTCGTATGTACCTAACGGAGATATCAAGGTCAGACTATAATCCTGAGAATGTTGTAAATTTAGTGTACATAAATTAATAATATTATATTCTTGAAACACAATTAAGTAACTAGTTAGACAAATTGTATTAGGTATTGTAGAAGTTGACTCGCATAGCTTTGCCTACGTGATGCTGGTATTGCAGTGGTTAATGAGCTACTGTTTACCATCACGGGGGTCGTAAGCTCATTTACACAAAACTTAAGTTTCCCTAGTAACTAATAATTCATATATCAACTATTTGGCAGTGAAAGTCGCTTGAAAAAGGAGCAGTTTCAGAGATAGTCCGGAACAACAATTGGTTAAAACTAGTCGATTTTAAATACGAATACGTATTCTTAGAAAATATAACGTGTATCACAAATAAACACTACGTAATTTATTTACTTCTATAGATGTATAGATTGGTACCTATGTTAAAGTTAAAAAACCAGTTCAGCTCATAAAACGTTATTTACGACTTACAGGCAACTCGGCTGATATGTCGACATAATGAGTTTTTGTTTCAATGCAACTCTTAATTACAGCTTCACCTAATAGAGCTAGAGGCCCAATACAATTTAACAAGACTTTGGTTCTGCTCGTTGCGTTCCTTAATGTCTTCTCATCATTGACGTCACATTCGATGACCGTAATTGTTGATGTGTCCAATTCTGTAAATGTGGAATTAATTATAAAAGTGATTAAACAAAATTAGATTTGATTACGTCATCTACACGGGAAAAGAAAAGGAAAACTTATTTAAGACAATAAGAAACCACAAAAACAAGCCTTAGCACAGAATTAATTAGCTACCTTAAATTATCTACCTATAGCAGGTTCTCAAGATTAAAATTTGCAATTTGCGATCCGATCCAGTTGCCATTAATGCGATTAATACCATTATTATGATTGGAATAAAAAAATCCATGTTCTTCTCTTACCACGAACCGTACCCTATAACTTTACGCTAAGAGATTTAACAAGAAAAGATTGTACCAAGTCAAATTATCTACCTAGGTATAGCAGGTTCTCAAGATTAAAATTTGCAATTTGCGATCCGATCCAGTTGCCATTAATGCGATTAATACTATTATTATGATTGGAATAAAAAAAAATCCATGTTCTTCTCTTACCATAAACTGTAGCCTTTACCTACAAACCTAACTTTGCGATAAGAGATTTAACAAGAAAAGATTGTAGCAAGTCAAAATTACAAATACGAATAATAAATTGATAGATTGGTAGACGTACTGCGAAAGCAACTTCAATGTTATATTTTTTAGCGAACTAAATTAATATTAGTTTATTTGGTTAAGAAATATTCTTCGAACATGTGTACAAACAAACGCATATGTGTATAATAGGTATGTAATAGGTACCTAATTTTTCTTTTTACTAACAAA
Source organism: Trilocha varians (assembly GCA_030269945.2). NCBI lineage: Eukaryota > Metazoa > Arthropoda > Insecta > Lepidoptera > Bombycidae > Trilocha > Trilocha varians. Next base: position 7,696,435 of record AP028259.1, read on the forward strand.
GTATTTTTTAGAAGATAAATGGTAAGAATTTTCAATTTATAAATAGGTATGCCGAATTTATTCTACTCTAGAAAGAATAGTCTTACCCGTTTTCCACATATTTAATTATGATACGTATTTACTGGTTTGGATCAAAACTAATTTGAGAAAAAAAATATTAAATTAGTTTATTTTTTAAAATCTACTCACTCAGGTCCGTTAATTCCGTCAATGTTCCTTCAAGTTTCTTCGGAGATCGTCCTGCTATTCCCCACGATATATTTTGATATCCAGGTTTTTTAACCAATTCCGCTAAAAATTTTACTGTTAAATTTCCAGTAAAACCCGTCGCACCGAATACAAGTAAATCTAGTTTATCCATTTTTTTATTATCTCACAAATACCGAACAATATTTTGAATTTATAATGTTACTATAACAATAAATTTTGTGTTCTTGTATGCACGTACGTTCTGCATTACTTGTATTGTGAAAATGGTTTTAGTTGAGTGATATTCTGGGCAAGAATGAAACCGGTCTCCTGACCCTGTCACGTCATATTCAATGCGATCAGTGTTGTTTGTTTCATTGCACCAGTCTACACCATTATCAGCATGAATTAAGTATTATCATCAGTTATTATGTTTGTTTTAGAGGCAATATAATACGAATGAACACCTACGCGACTTAAAGCTCTTTTTACAAATGTATTATTTTCGAAGTTCACAGTAAATATATTTTCAAACTAACAGTACGCAGGTCACTCGAGTTCCGTTTACCGGTTTCCTAATTTTTTTCCAATAAAGCTACTATACCCAATGCGACAGTAGGAGTACTGATGTTCCGCCATTAACTAAAATATTATGTTTATTTACATTTCATTGTTCATCATCACAAGTTGCTCTAAAATTAGAATAAACATAGAGATTGACTAAGTTTTTTTGTTTACGCATGTCGATGGGGAAGCCGATAGGAATGGGGTTTATAGAGCCTTCGCCGTTAGTACGCCTAAGGTTATTCCTAGGCTACAAAGTTTCGCATTTAAAACCAAAATTAATTTCATGTCAGTCTGGTTTTAATGTCTATTAATTTAAATAATAATGAGAAATGAATAATATTAGTTACATATTATTTTAATTAGGTATAGAATAACTCTGAATTAATTTTGTATTTTATCTCTTCACATAACTTAGTAACATTATATGTTTTAAACCACCTTTGTAAAAATTTCATTTCATTTATATCTAATCATATGCATAAATGTAAATGAAATCGCAAATACAGAAATGAATCACAAAATGTGTTGCTAAACGCATAACTCAACAATGCGTGGAGCTATTTGGACATTTTTTTAAATGTTTGTTGAAGTTCAAGGATGGCTTTTATGGCAAGAAAAAATCGAAAAATAGTTCATTTTCAGTTATTTTCTATTCCAAACAAAAAGTCGTTACATAATTAAACTTGATTTATTGAATAAAACAATTCTATTAGTTTTTTACATTTTATAATATAAATTTATAAATAATATATTTCATTATAAAAATTTATTCATAAATTCAAGTTAGCTTCATTGTTTCTTTATAAAGTTTAAATTTCCCAACATATTTTTTTACTTCTTCCTTTGGGTAAGGCTTGATTGCTAAGCAAGTGGGTATGTTCTCAGGTTGTTCAATCCACAGTTTATGAGAAATGAAATTTTCTTTTAACTTTTCGGCTACTTTTTTTAATGATTCTTCATTGGGAACCTGAAATGAGTTTTATTTAATTTAGACAATCTGCTAATGTTTTTACAAGAAATTAGTTATTTTAAGGAAATTTTAACTGTTGATTCAAAGAGATAATGCAAAAATATGTAATATTTTATTTTTAATCCATTCTTTAAAAAGAATTGTGGTAAGAATGATTACATATGATACAAGTTTTATTTAATAAAGTAAATGTGATTGGGAATTATTCAATATTGGAATTATTAGTATTTATTATTGTTTCATTTAATTTATTTTATACACCTATCATTTGTGAAATTTAATGTTTTAATGGAAATTTTAGATTATTTTTATGGTAATTTAATATTTAATTTAATGTCTATGTACTCATAACATCTTCTTGGTTTTTACTGTAATGATGTTATGATAGTTTTTGTAAAATAAATAAAAAATAAATAAATAATAAATACATATTTGTGTTGAAAATGTTCTTTTAATTCTTGATCTTTATTGAGATATTTTCGGAATATGCTATATTACGCATTTATTATGCAAATTGAAATATATATGTAGTACAAGAAAGAGAACCTTTGGCATAATAATAACATAATAAAACGTAAAAGGTATATGTAAAGTTGAAATTGTATGATTCTTGCAATTTGTTCACATAAACTAAATTTTACTTCACACAATTTTTTCATACAGGTTATCACAAGATCCAAATTTCGAACTTACTTCTAACACAACTTTGTGCATGTTATCTAAATCGCTCAGATATTGTATAGTATGTTCATCATCTTTGTACAAGTGTAGTGCTGCTGTGGAGGCATGACATGCCTGAGCTACGAGTGCTCCTATTGACCACCCAAATTCTTTTAATAAATCACTTCTGAGTAAAATATATTGCACTATTGTATTCGACATTTTGTATGATAAAAACTTTTAGACTTAAATTAAAATGTCGTTAAATTTTTGTTAATAAATGTTTGTATTATTTTTTAAATTCATATATCGTCATAAATTTATTTAAAAATGAAAATTTTTGATTTTATGTATTTCGGCAATTATTTTCAAATTAGAGTAGCGATGTGCTCATAACGCAGGACTAGGTTGAGAAACTAAGATCCGTACTGGATACTCGATACTGCTGTAATCAAGATTTTTTCTAAGACCTGTGGGCTGTGTGTGTCTCTAAATTTAAAAAAACTTGAGAGGTGTCAAGGGACACCCGGATGGAACGAAGTTCCTTTCGATTAATTAGCGAGGGAATTGTATAATACAAAATAAGGAAGTGTTTTAAAATATTTTAATTACAGCGCCATCTAACGATAATCGTCTAAAACAAAAAAGTTTCGTGCCAACTTTTTATAAGAATTTCCGTCTAGCCCCCTTTTGATAACGCGCGATAAGGAACTTCGTTCCGATAGTTAAAAAATAAAGAAACAGTGTATTCTTTTATATATCACGTACTTTGATACTACGAAATTGTGGAGTGAAATTAAAGATTCTTCGAAATTCAACTGACGTCTTTTGAGATTGCCCGTTGATAAAATTTTTAAGAATCAATTTTTTTGGTAATTAGAATGAAATCCATTAAAATTTAACTAAAACTTTAATTGCAGATTTAAATACTTTCTTACGAGTATTTTAATCAAAATTTTACACATACACATCACTAAAATGTGGTGAATTGTCATGTCAAAGTCAATTTCAAGATGTCAAACATTCTTTTTTAGATTTTCATGTAGCAAAGAATTTTATCTCAAAACATAAACTAATTGGAAACATTTACAAACATATATGAGATCCGTATTGCATTAAAAATGAATGATCTAAAAAACATTTTAAAGCTTGTATTGAGTTCAAACGGCATGGTTGAGGTTTAATGGTTTTCAGTTTTAACATTTCAGGTAAATGATTTATGAACTAATGTACATTGTGAAATGACAAATGACAAGTAAATTTTTGTAGCTTTATGTCAAAACTGAAATTTGAGAAAAATTCGAAAACATAACCTGCTAAGTGCTACTGTTTTGTTTTGTGTTCGTGCTAATTTTAGTAAATTAACTCTGTTTTAACCACTACATATAAAATGGCTTCGGGGCTGGAGAGTTATGTGAACCAAACTGTGTCGGTGATAACCGCGGACGGCCGTAACTTCATTGGCACTTTGAAGGGCTTCGACCAGACAATAAACATTATTTTGGATGAATCTCACGAAAGAGTGTTTTCGTCAACGAGTGGAGTCGCGCAAGTGGTGCTTGGATTACATATAATTAGAGGAGATAATGTGGCCATAGTTGGACAAATCGACGAGTCAATTGACAGTAGATTAGACCTCGGTAATATTAAGGCAGAGCCATTGGGACCAATGGTGCATTAGGTTAATTAAATATACTTTAGTTTTAATTTGTGTTTCATTCTAGTACAGCCCCTCAACTCTCTGAACAAGTGTAAAACAACTTGTGACCATAGTCAACAATTTTCAATTCAAAACTCATAGCTCCTGAAATTCATAAAGCTATACATTGTGCCTTATTTTTAGAAAAAAGTTGTTACTGTCTAGCTTGTTTTTACATTCAGTACACAGTAACACAGACATTTGTAGAATTATTAGGTCTGGAAAGAGCTACTAACAATATTAGCACAAGCTAAATCAGCTTCTGTTAATAACTCTTATGGAGACTACAACTGTCACAGTTTTAATGTCTTTCAACAGTTCTTTTTTTTTTAATGAGAGTCAATAGTAAATGAAAAAGAAACTACATATTTTTTTCATGTCATTAATATTTATTCCATATTTACATAATATCCGTGCATTCCATATTATTTACAACTTAACAATATTTACAAAAAGGAACACAGTGGCTGCTTTCAGTTGTAAAACAAATAAAATAATTTTCTCTCAAATGACTTGAAATTGTCATATTAGGTAAAATAAGTAATATAAAAAACAAAGTTTATGATCAAAATTGGCATTTATCTAAAGTACAATAAGTTCCAGGCCATTTCTAGCAAGAAACAGTTACTTTATATTAGCGTCAGTTTACTGACTAGAATTAATAATCCTACTTTAGTAAAGGTTTAACAACTCATCTGTGACTATCAAAAGTCATCTATAGATGGCACTAATAGACAAATACCAATTTTGGTTAGTTCCCAGTTGATTGAACATTCAATGAATTCGACAATAAAAGTTGTGCCGAAATAGTCAAATAGTCAATGGGGAAGTATCAAACAAGGTCTATAATACATTGGACATTTTCAGGACTAATACTAGTTATATACCACTGCCAACACTAAATTTAGATAAACTACTTTCACATCTATAATCCAAACATATATTTCATGATAAAGTTAATATATAATAAGTACATACTTCTATTGATAATATACTGTATAGTATAATATACCTGATCCTTTTATGTGGAAGTACTTGATATACTATAAATTATAACATTGGTAGAATAAAGACTTCAGTGTTTACTGAAGAAAAATATATTATGATTAAACAGTCCTATTTGAATTCATTGCTAGTGCATATTAATACTATTTAGTGATTTTTTTTTCACTACTTTTGTGATGTAGCAAAGGAAAATGCTAAGAGCAAATTTGGTAACAATAAACTATAAACTAGTGAACTTAACAGTTCTATCACATTTAACAAAAATTTAATTAATTTCTCATTAATACTATATTCATGAATAGCCATTATTGTTTGTTGCTTGACTCATTAACACAATATCTTGATGCCTGAGAAAAAAAAGAAAAAAATATTACCAATTATTTTGAATGAATGATATTTAAAAAGGTCAAACAAAAAAAAAACAAAAAATGCTAACCATCTTCTTTAGTTATAAATGTTATGATAATTATTCAGATTTAATTATTTCAACATGAATGCCTTTTCTGGAATAGAATACAACATTTAAGCAAAGTAAGAAACAAGCAAAATAACATAAGAAAAATAAATGCTGAATAAATGGACAGATTTGGAAACAACCTCAAACTGTGGCAAACAAGTGAAGATCAAACAATGTGGAACTTAAAAATTAAAAAAAGAAACTAGATAAAAATGACAATAAATTTCTACACAGTCACAAACAAAACACTGAAATCTGTATAAAAATGTTCACCTTTGAAGTTTTTCCTTATATTTCTGAGAATTATATTTCTGGAAGAATTGCTTCCCATATTCAAATGTTGAGATCATAATAGCACAGGCCGGTGCCACTTTAAATATTCTAGGCAGGAGTCCAGTGAATAAACCTCTCAGTCCGTGATTCCTGTATATATTTCTAACTATTTCTGACATATTCGAAGCCCGTTGTTGAACTTTACCATCTGTAAAGTTAATAATATCAAGAAAAAAAAATGTGAGTAAAGAAAATTAACTGAAATTAAATACTGTATGCAAATTGTAAACTACAATATCTTTTTTGTTTAATAATCAAACTTCTTCTATTTTGGAATATTTGCACTGAAAACACCAAAATTGACTTTTGTCATTTTAATATTCTGTTTAAATGTTGTTACTAAAAAAAAACTGAGTTACATGTAAATAAAAAAAATATAACTGACCAGTATAAATTTCTTTCTCTCCTAATTCAATCTGTTGATGTGTTTTCACTACGTCAAAAGGAAGAGTGACAAATGCTGCAATCTGAAAATCATTAATTGTATTACTTTTTACCTTTTAGTCAAATAAAAATAACACATAAACTTCCATTTTAAAAAACGACATAATATTAATTTATGCATTAAAAAAATACTAACACTTCCAGCAACTGAACCACAAAAGAAATTAAATAGGAATGAATTTTTCTCGGAATCTGGTTTATTGAATGCTCGTTTTGTTGATTCAAATGTAGTCCAATAAATTCCTGAAATGAAAACAATTGGTATCATGAAATGATTCTTATTAAGATAAGCAGAAAGTGAACTAGTTTATCAACTATTGAAAACTATAATCTTGAATTGCTATGCTTAAATTAATTCTCTGATAAGAGTATTCAACAATCTTACAATAATATGCCTGTTTTTCTACATAATATGATGATGTATATGATATACATAATGAGTATTAAATGTTAAGTCATTGAATTAGAAAACATAAAATTTTTAAATTACCTGAAAATGGTACATCTCTTAACAATGTTGATCCCAAACCACGGAAAAGACCACCATAACCTTCATACTTTATAACTTGTCTCAATGCAGAAGTGATTTCTGAAAAATAATAAAACAAAATTACCTTCAAATATATTTGTAACAAAATATTTTTTAGATACTATTTTATTTAATACCAAGAACTTAGTTCTAAACTTAAAAAAGTTAGAGTTTTGTTTCAGCTCTAAGCTAAGGTTTCAATAATTTTTTTTACCTGAATAAGTCAATTTTTTTGATTGCATTTTTGTTCTAATTAATTCTAATGGACTGACTAAAGTCACAGCTGTGATTCTTGCTGTTGCTCCTGCTATTAATGGAATCCACATTGGCTGTCCAACTGAAATTAATAATTTTGTTTTTACTAGCTTTCATATTAAAAAGTGAAACTTATGTCAATCAATACAATTCAATAGATTTATGCTTAAGTACAAAACATGCACACAAACTTTAGAGGAAAATCATTATTTAATAAAGTTTCAGATTTGAGTATTAGGCTTTAAATTAGTTTAATTCATCTGGCCACTTAACATAATTATTAACTAGGACTCATTATTGATAAAACAGAACTAATCTGAAGATATTGATAGAAAGTCATACTTGAAATATTACAACTGTAACTATCATAACAAATTTAAATCTGAAAGAGTAAAAAAGAATGAAAGTGTACTACTACAGTAAATATTAATTCAAGGTTGTTTCTCCTTATTTTGTTAAGATAATTGTTAGTGCCCAATCAATCATTTTGATAAGATATAAAAGACACACCTCTTGTTACTTGATAGTTTAAAACCACTTCATTCTATTTTAAAAAAGATTGTTGTTGACTGTTTATGAATAGAAAATGTATAAGTTAAACTAAAATATTTACTATTTAACATTAAGTTTTTATAAATATAAATGTATAATTTCTATCAACACCAGACTTAATACATTGTTGCAATTTGTAGTAAAAATGGGTCACAATGATTTACTTCAATAATTTTCAAAAATTGTAATAGAGAAAAGAACAAAATAAAATAAACACAAAATTTATAAATTATACAATATACATATAATACTACTTACATTCTCCAGTCATTTTATTGTATGTTGTTTTCATTCTATACCTCAACTGCTCATAGGACACAAAGTATATCATTGTACATGGTACAGCTAGAACTAATGTGGGGCTCAATCCTGACCATAAAGCAGGCACTCCTTCTAACTTGGCTATTTTATAGAATGCATCCTGAAATAAAAAAAAAAAATACTTAATTTGGGACTTGAGGTTTATGTATTTGTTGTTCAGTAATTGTTCAAATTTAGAAGAGGCTTGTGATGATATAAGAACACATAAAAAGTTGGATATTTTAAATCTACTAGATCACATTCAATTTTAAAGCTCATGTATATTAAATAGTTTAATCAAAAAACAAAAAAAAATATAGAGTAAAATTATAAGTGGTAGATGGTTGTGAATTATGAAGACCTACAACTGATAGGTCTTCAATGTACTTAAAATAACATGACATAAAGGACAACTTAACACTTCACTATGTATATTGTACTTTAGACACTTCAAGGCCATACATCACTTATTTCCACATAAAGCCAATTATTTATGCTATTTTAGAAATATTTTGTGATATTATTTGGTTTGTAAATTGTCATTGTTGATTCAGCTGTTTAATTTTCACAATATTTACATCATCTCTTCAAAAGTAGGAAGTGTTTCCTGTTTACTATTCCAAATATTTAAATACTTAAATTTGTGTTCTACTTACAAATGTCCCATGAAAATGTACTCGTTTTGGTACCCAAGCAGTTTCTCCGCAAGGGCATAAGTGCTCCATCAAACCATTGCAGTACAAATAGCATTTGTTAGATAGAAGAGCTTTCTGTTGGGCCTGTAGTCTTATTTTTACAACGTCTAACGGTGTCACTGTAAAATTAAGTTTTAAATTTTAAAATCAGCTCAACATTGATTGAATTATGATGTTTTTCTTATTGGTATTTTTACAGGAACTTACTGAAGAGAGAGGTTATAAGTGCACCGGAACATGCTGATGCCATTTGCTGCAGTGGTGTTATCCGAAACTGAGGGTCATCTTCACGTATCATGGCTAGTTTGTTCTGAATGTACAATTTGTACAATTTACAGCACTTCACAGTTGTTCGCAGTCAAAATCTGATTTTGTTTGAGCTAAACAGAAACTGCGAAAATGAAAGTAAATTTTCTTTGTCACATTGACAGTTCCTCACGATTTTATTCAGTCAGTTGTCATTGTCATACAGCTGTTTCTCTTCAACCTATCATCAAGGTGATTTATTGACTTAGGCTTGATATCAAGCTGTCACTTTAACAGACACCAATGTTGCTATGAAAAAAATAAATCCAATCACTTGGGGAAATTATGGAAAGAAGGTGGAATCTTGCATCTTGAAATAAGAGCTATGTATAATAATGAGGAATATTTACAACTGAAAGTTCATGTCTGTCATTGACATGAACTTTTTATTTAATGAGATGGAAACCAAAAGAGGCGGAGTTTCGTAGCCGCCACACTATTAATGACTTCCGAAATGTAGGTACATCAGAGCAATTCCTCAAAAATCCAATTGAACAACATACTTTAACAATCTTCAAATCAAATCATCTTTTATTTCTCACCACAATACATTAAAGACTTAAGATAAGTTATTATACAGTACAGTAAATATTGTGGGAGACTGGTGCCTAAACTAGGCTTGTGGCCTGTATTTCAGGACACCAGGACCTCCCCTAACAAATAAACAACTCATTTTCACTATTTAAATCTACTTATATCTAGTTACAAAATATTTATTTTAGTTTACTATCCTCCTAACAGCATGGACTATGTATGTACTTCGAAGAAGCTTTAAATTTAATGCTGTCCCGCTGTTTGGTCCGTAAGTGACACGCTGCCACAATGCGATGGCTTATTATACTCTATTGAATGCTGAGATGTAATTGAACACTGTTGAGAACTAACTTCTTCATAAAAACAGCAGCAGCTGTTATTTTCGCATAATATCGAATTAAACCTGATTTTATTTTTTATTTAGATAAAAATTTTAATGTTTAGTACTGAATAGAACACAAAACAATCATTAATTTCGGAACCGTGAACTTCGCAAACTGGTACGGAATTATTACTAACAAGAGAAGCTCAAAGAACTTGAACTGAAACTGTTTTAATGACAGTTATGTAATAATTGATTTCACAATCGATGGCTAGCTAACTTTCCCAAATAAAATTACAGCAGGAATTAGGGAAATTGAATTTTCATTCTGGTAACTGGAAGAATGCAGCTGAGGAGTATACGAAATTAAAAAAAAACAGTTCGGCCAGCGCCACATGGAATGAAGGGCGTTACTAATTTTATTTAAAAAAATACCAAAAAAAATCGCCTTTCGGGTAACGGGAAGGTCTCGCGGGTTGTTAGTGATATTAGATCTACATATTTATGAAAAATAATTACTGAAAATGTTTTCCACCGTGTCGAGATCCCTATTGTAAGTACAATTCTTTTATTTTAGGGGTTTACATAACATGACAGCTGTTTTATACCCGATCTATAAACAAACCGAGGGTGTTGGAATAGGGGGACGGTCACATTTTTGCGGTCATAGAACCAGGTCACCCTTCCTCCTGTCTGGAAGTTTTTTAACATTATTTTTTAGTTATAAAACCAGGAATGATGGATTCGCGTATTCCCTTTTTTCACTAGGAACTGTTTTGCTAATCGCGCGGTTGAGCTCAAGGTCTCACGTTTACTAGTTACCTGTATTTTATTATAATTTACTTCCCGGCTCGTGACATTTTATATTCGCGATGCGTTTATTCTGTGATTCACGTTATGCTAATCAATACACCTATGATTCTGTTTCGATATTTCTTACTACTAGAACCTATTACCCCTTCAAATAAAGTCTTAAGATTATTATAAAATTCTAGGGAAATTACAAAAGATATAGCAGGATTTATTGTTTCTGAAAAAAATATGGCTAGAAAAACAAAAGATGAAAAAAATTAAATGGGTCTGATTTTAAATGCATTATCTTTTTAATAAAACTCCAATTTATATTATAAACATTACAAGATTTATTAAAACCATGAATGAGTTACACAAAATTGATTTACCTGCATTGCAATCAGATAGCAAAACATTAACTGATAACCAAAAATATTATCTAAAGCTTTGTTATTTGAATTGACTATAATACAAGTCATAAACAAATATTTTACATGTAATTAACACACATGAATATTTAGTTAAATATAGATAATAACATCACAAAAATTAAGTCAATTGTGAAATTAAACAAATGTTTTCTATTTATCTTTTCATTTCTGTGGAAGATCTTTTGTTTTTTTTTGCTTAAAGGTTTTGTCTACAAATTTAGAATACAATACAATAGAAATTGATTTGAGTTACAATAAGCCTTAAAATTTGCAAATCAAAAATGAAAAATTACAGAAATGTAAAAGAATCTACACAAATTGCTAGTAATAATCTTGCTAATATGTATTACAAATAGAGAAATCATGATCTTAAAATTTACTTTGCATGTTACTAACCAGGAGTAGAATAACAATCTCACTATATTCTTTAGTTTGTACATCCGTATAGAACTAGCTGTATACATCAAGGTGGGTTGATTTTACTTTCAATCTACATTGAAAAATATTTGATTGATTTATGCATTATCAGTACAAGTGGCATTTTATTTAAAATAATTCCTGTGATAAAAACTGACTTGAATAATAAATCAACATTTACGAAATTTTACTGTAATATGTCAGATACTAGCTTTCTGGCTACTGCTAAATTGATTACTCATTTTATTAGTACCAGCCCTTCATAACAAATAACTCCAGATCTGACCATAATAATATTTTCCGTTAAAAGAGTAAGAAAAATACATTTCTAACATATTAGCGCTTTAATTCCATCCACCAAGTCTTTTTCTGTCGCCGACTATAAATTCGTTCCAGTGCGAAGGGCAGGACAGCAGATTCTTAATACCTATGAGTCCATTTCGCAAGGTCGTCATTCACGCGGACCGTAATCCGTTACCACGTCAATCTATACTCTTGTTATTGAAAATTTAGAGTACTGAAATATTTGGCTCTGAAAATTACGAAACTTCCAAAGGATTTTTTTTATTTTTTTTTTTTTTTTTTTATTGCGTGATAGATAAACGAGCCTACGGCCCACCTGATGGTAAGCGGTCACCGTCGCTCATGAACCTCTGCAATGCCAGGGCAATGAGGGGCTGTTATCTATCGCCTACCGATACAGGACTTTTGTTAAACCTCGTTTAAAGAGGGACATATCATAGCGCTCCGGGAACACCGCTGATGGGAGTCCATTCCAAATCGGGATGGTACGGGGCAAAAATGATCTTCTGAAGCGAACCGTGGAAGATCGCAGCGGTTCCAAGTAAAGGTGGTGAACCTTGCCCCTGCGGCGTGTGGTACGATGGTAAAAGGGAGATGAAGGGATCATCTCATAGAGTTCCTCGGAGCATTCCCCATGGACCAAACGGTACAGAATGCACAGCATATTTGAAGTGTTACGTGGAATAGTAATTGTAATCAGACGGATGCGATTAGACGGATCGACCCACGACCCACCTTATGGGTAAGTGGTGACACTGATGAACCCACGGACTCACTTCACTTACGGACACTGCGAGGCTCCCTTCTCCCCAAACGGATGCTGTTAAACTTGTTTTGTAGAGTGCAATGCCGTAACGTTGGAAGAAAGCGAATGTGACTGAAGATGATATTTGTTGGAATGTGTTCGCAAGAGCTTTAGGTCATTCTAGCCATATATTATCTAAAGTTGTTGGCAGTTGCACACAGTCTGTGTGTAAAATTGGCGTTCAAAAGCTTGTAAACACATACATTCTCGCAAAATTCTACGATTACATATTTTTATGACATGCTAAACGCGTCTTATGTGTGATCTGAAACAGCCAAAGTGCCTTCTGAATAATTATTACTGAAATTATTGTTAACACAATAGTTCATTCGCGTTGTATTGTATTCTTCAGCGGACTGTCTTGACTTCGGTTTCCGTATTTATCTTTTGAAACGGCAACAATCGTGACGTCTTCGTCAGCGTCAACGTTCTTACATAACATTATTTGTATACAAGCCAACATGATTTGTGGACATAAGAATTTGTTGTTCGTTATCTACGTATTTCGGGGCTCGATCTCTACGTAGTAAGTCACGACCGATGTCTCTGTGTTTGCCAAAATCGATGCTCTGCAATATTTGCCAACGACTATTGAGAGCTTGGACAACGCCCATGTCCCATTCACAATAACACTAGAGCGAACAAATGCGCTAAAATAGTGAATTACGCACAACAGCTAAAATGCGCTCCGGAAAATACTAATTGTAAACCTCGTTGTAAAAATGGGCTGAAACATAAAATGCTTTAGCCTCGACAGCGTAGATACTAGTTAACGTAAAAGTTGATTTTCACTAAAGAGCAGCTGTATGATTTACCACATTTTGAAACCGGCTACAGCCACTTCCCTGCAGCGCAGTATTTTGAATACGAAAGTTGAAACTTAGTTCTACACTATTCCAAAACATAAGAAACTCATACATAGCTCGTTCCATAATATATTTTCGCCTTGACATTGATCTTCAACGTCTAGTTCGGGTATCTAATTGCGATGGCTCATCGATAGTGCTTCTATGATATCGTACCTATCGTTCTTACGTAGACATCGAATGTTTCAGGATATCAATAATGTTGTCAAGCTCAGACATATCGATTAGATTATTGATTTCAGCTATATTTTTGTTTTGAAATAAAAGCGTGAAAAGCGTGTTATAGTTATTTTTCAGATGCGATCAGGCAAATAAATATTTACCTGATGCTTTCAAAGTTTGCATATAAAAAAAGTTTGCTAGATTATACTTTTTTAACGTAATATATTTTTATATAGTAATGCTGAGTTATTTTATTACTAGGAATGACCGCAATGAGAAGTAATCTGTTCAGGAATATCAACATAATATATTTTAAAGGAAACGATGTAAATTAGTACCAGGGGTTTGGTCGCACTGTTCTTTAAGAAGGGTGATAATACCCTTCTGAAGAATTATCGGCCCATTACGCTCCTGAGCCATGTCTATAAGTTGTTTTCGAGGGTCATCACGAATCGTCTCTCACGCAGGCTAGACGACTTCCAGCCTCCCGAACAAGCCGGTTTCCGAAAAGGCTATAGTACCGTAGACCACATACATACGCTGCGACAAGTTATACAGAAAACCGAGGAGTATAACTTACCTCTGTGCTTGGCGTTTGTGGACTACGAGAAAGCCTTTGATTCGGTCGAAACATGGGCTGTATTGCAGTCCCTTCAGCGGTGCCAGGTCGACTACCGGTATATCGAAGTGTTGAAGTTCCTGTATAAAAACGCCACTATGTCAGTCCAACTCCAAGGCCAGGCTTCGAAACCAATACCTCTAGAGCGCGGCGTGAGACAGGGTGATGTCATATCACCAAAACTGTTCTCCGCTGCCCTGGAGGATGTCTTCAAGGTTCTGGATTGGAAAGGGCTAGGCATCAATATAAATGGCGAGTACATAACTCACCTTCGATTCGCCGACGATGTAGTGATCATGGCTGAAACCGCGGAGGAGCTCTCTGCAATGCTCAATGATCTCAGCAGAGTTTCCTTGGAAGTAGGTCTAAAAATGAACATGGACAAGACGAAACTTATGTCAAATGTCCATGTCGTACCTTCTCCAATAACTATCGGAGACTCTGTGCTTGAAGTTGTTGACGAGTACGTATACCTGGGACAAACTGTCCGATTAGGTAAGTCCAACTTCGATGCAGAGATCAAGCGACGAATCCAACTCGGTTGGGCAGCGTTCGGGAAGCTTCGGAAAGTTTTCTCGTCCACAATACCGCAGTGTCTCAAGACGAAAGTCTTTGACCAGTGTGTGTTGCCAGTGATGACCTACGGATCAGAGACTTGGCCGCTTACGATGGGTCTTATCAGACGACTCAGAGTCACTCAAAGAGCAATGGAAAGGGCTATGCTGGGTGTCTCTCTGCGTGATCAAATCAGAAATGAGGAGATCCGCAGAAGGACTAAAGTAACCGACATAGCCCAAAGAATTGCATCTTTGAAGTGGCAATGGGCAGGACACATTGTGCGAAGAACAGATGGCCGTTGGGGCCGAAAAGTTCTAGAGTGGCGGCCACGAACCGGTATGCGCAACGTTGGTAGACCCCCCACGAGATGGACCGACGATCTGGTCAAGATCGCGGGAGGTCACTGGATGCAGACGGCGCAGGACCGGTCGTTGTGGCGAGGTTTGGGGGAGGCCTATGTCCAGCAGTGGACGTCTATAGGCTGATGATGATGATGATGTAAATTAATATTAAATCAGAGTAAAATGTCTAACTTCATAAAATTTTATGACTCGTTACTTTGTGGAATTTACCACGGAGCGATAGGTATATTGATGATATCTAACACCGCACATTTCCGCTTTGTGGTTTTAATCTTAAGAACGGTATCATGGCTAATATAACGGTTTTATCGCTAACAATCTTAATTCTACTCAACTAAAATCAGATAGTTTATTGTCTGAAATTACTCTTTTTATGAAAATTAACTGATAAAATAGATACGAGTTCAAGACGTAGGTATACTTGTGCTACTCTTTTGGCAAACCAATAGAGATGAGCTTAATAGATATAGATTCTTTTAATTACAAAGAAATATGGTTCGGAACAATTCCACCTAGGAACTGAAAATACAAAACTCCAGGAATAAATACCCCTGACTTAAGAAATAGTTAGGGAAACTGAGTAATCCATCTTGGCAGTAGCCGATTCATAAAATCCAAATCGTTTCCCGGAATTATAACGCGTTTCATACGTCGATCGTCACTAATCTGTCGGATGACGAATCGTTCATACTTGAACTGATTTAAACCGCTTATTCCTCTATTGCGATAGAGTACACGATTTGTTTCAAATAGGTAAAAGATTTGATACGTATATTGCTGTATGTATATTGTTTGGCAGATGTATCTTTCTAAACTATTTTAAAAAGCCAGCCACTATCAACTTATTTGTCTTAGTCTTAATTACATGTATACGAACTTAATTATGTACGAATTATTATATTCATCATGGAAATTGTTTTCTTCCATTAATTATGTTTTTTTCACGATCATATTAACAATCTTCGGGGTAAGATTATACCTCGAATCTATAAAATTAACTCTCTCGGAAGCCTCTTCAAACCATCTCATCGTGAACAGCTTTTGTAGATTCAAGTGCCACTTGAGACTTATCTTGATCTGTTTGAACTAAACTCAAATAGTCTGTAGTATTTTTTTAAAATGTTGTATCATAAAAGTATAGAGACATAGTTTTCTTTTCACTTAATAACTTAATTATGGTGAATTGCTTGTCGCTTATCTTGTATAAATAATGTTGATTATTCAATAATAAAACTAGTTTTTCGTCTATCTATCTATCTAGTTTTTCGTTAACAAAATAATTCACATTTCGATATCAAACCTTTATTGTTTGTTAAAAAGCAAAACACTTGGGTGGGGTTCATAGGATTCAGTTATACAAGAGTGAATTATACGTTTTGACATTGTCGCATTATAAGCATTCAAAAGCTTAATGTCCAAGCAGTTCACTTCTTACGGGCATTACTTTAATTTTTGTTTCCAGATTTCTTCTCATTACTCGTCATAATCATCATCGGTTAAAGAAACAAACTTTATCACTATCATAACGTTTAAAAATTATGGATACTTAAGGCCTAGTATAATTCGTGCATTAGCTCGACGCAAAGTCTGAAGAAAAATAAGCATTAACGTTCCATTAATTCCACTTTGCATACGTTTATAATTCGAAGTCTACTTGGCTGCCATCATTTGTTTACCACTATTATACGGATGTTTTTACGTCGAAGATTGAAACCTTTGTTTTTTCAGATGTTGCAACAACGCTATAGGCCCAAACAGGGCCCTAGCGTATGTCCTAACAAAGGGAGCAATCCTCGAGCCTTCCTCGATGCTCTGCCGGGATTACCACGAAGTAACCGGTAACATCATTTGCCCGAATGTCGTCAGAGGCATTGACAACCTCAGAGATCCCAGACTGAACAAAGTAAGTTGTATTACTTTTTCTCCATGATGTAATCTTCTTTGTGAAAACTTTCCTAACTATTACAAGACTTATTGAGAACATTTAAATTAACTCTTCAAGGTCTTCGTTTCTTTACTTAATGTAAATTAATTTAAATATGTATTTGAGATGTTTACCAAAACTTCAGTGTGCTGAAAGTAATTTCCACTATCAACAACATAATTTAACATTTTAGGGTCTCGCATTTACTTTAGAAGAACGTCAGGCTCTCGGCATTCACGGTCTCTTGGCGGCAAAGTTTAAGAGTCAAGAGGAACAACTGGACATCTGCAGGATATCGGTGGACAGATACGAGGACAACTTGAACAAGTATCTCTACCTCGTCGAGTTACAGGTGACTAAACCTGATAAAGGTAGCGTTTATTTAAATAAATCCATCTTTTAATTACTTGGTTTGGATTGGAGTCTAGCTTGGGATAGAGAAAATTGGCATCATTTATTTACTGGGTTATTTTCGTTGGCTGATTAAATGAGTTCGATCGAAACTTTGTTAGCTAAAGCACTTGAGTAGATTGTTATTAGTTTTAAAAGCGTTTTGTTAAAGTAGTTTCGATCGTTCTTTAAACGACCAAATTGTTTTAAATGGGATATAGTTAATATTAAACAAATACTTGACGTGAGTATGATTGTAATTTCACTAATAGCTTGTTTGTAGGTGAAGGGTTGAGTTATGGGCAATTCGATAGTGTCACGCCATCAGGGGATTATTAACACTGTTCAAATTGTAGTTGTATAGGTCGCATGCGGTGTTTGCTATAAAATGTGATTGAAATTTTGAAATTATACTCAACACAAATTCATCGCTAAAAATTTCACGATCGTCTGGATTTATTTTTAACAGTTCGTTGACACATTTGTTCACGACGATTTCGTATTATTGCAGGACAGAAATGAGAAGCTGTTCTTTAGACTTCTCGCCGAGAATATTGAGAAGTATTTACCTATCGTTTACACTCCGACCGTGGGTTTGGCCTGTCAGAGGTTCGGTCTCATTTACAGAAGACCAAGAGGTCTTTTCGTCACGATCAATGACAAGGGACACGTTTTTAATATCATCAAGAACTGGTACGTTTTAATTTTTTTTTATTTTTTTTTATTGCATGATAGATAAACGAGCCTACGGCCAACCTGATGGTAAGCGGTCACCGTCGCTCATGAACCTCTGCAATGCCAGGGCAATGAAGGTCTGTTATCTATCGCCTACCGATACAGGACTTTTTTAGTTTCAAAAATAAGAAGGAAAAGGGCTGATTCGTGATTAGAAAGACTGATTGATTTGATAATAAAGAGTAGCAAAAACACATAAGAAAAGACGAATAAAAAAGTTAAAGATTAGACTTAATGTCATAGTATTAAGACAAAAAAGTGTGAAGGCGGATGTTAAAAAAAATATAATAATGATAAGTAACCGATTTAATTATGCAGATTCAGATTATCAACGTGAAATAAAAACCGGAAATTGTTGATAAAAAAACGTGTTTCAATATTTAAACAAAAAAGTCATATCTGTCATAAAATGACGTCACTGAAAGATAACTAATTCGTTCTAGGCCGGAGCCAGATGTTCGGGCTATCGTGTTCACTGATGGTGAAAGAATTCTAGGTCTAGGCGATTTAGGAGCTTATGGAATGGGCATTCCTGTGGGAAAGCTGTCATTGTACACGGCATTGGCCGGTATCAAGCCTCACCAATGTTTGCCTATTACCTTGGACGTTGGGACTGACAATCAGGTAAGATTAATTATACAGGGTATCTGAAGGTTTCAGTCTTGAAGTCTTGCCTTAAGGACTAGTTCTACCCCGTTACCTTCATGGTATGGAATATTAAATGGTTCTAGTTCTAAGATCTTATATGCATCTCAAGTTAATTTTTGATCAGCGGTGGCCTTATACACGATTTTTTTCCAAGTTACTAAGGACGAACAACCAGGTGAGATAATTTAGGGAGTATAAACTTATCATGAATAGTCTTAATGGTCCTGTTATACAACCAGCAGAGTTGTCAAAAATTCAAACGTTTCTCTTTTGTTTTAACTATTGTTGCCAATGGCACTTTATACTATTAAATTTTGTTACATCAAATTCTATTTATACGCGGTCACATAGACGCGTTAAATTTTCCAAACGTCTCGTCGTATAAAACCGTTTTACGAAAAGTATACGAGTACATATTGGCTAGATTCGATTAACTGTAATCGATCGAATCGAGACATTCGATTGTTCGCTATATTTAAACGAAATTGTCCAGCTATTGTGGTTAGTCAATCGATTTTTAAGTTACTGACGAGTTAGCTATTACTCGTGCATGAGATTAGATAAGGTACAAGTACTATTTTTATTACATAGGTACACTAGTGTACTTTATGATTGTTTGTGGTTACCGTCATTTATAAACCACTGTATTGATCATTAATATGTAGAAGTTGTCTAACAATTTGATCTTGAAAGTGGTCATACACAATAGTATTTATTTTCACGTGACTCAGTTCAGTAAACGTTCATAGTCGTGTAAAACAGTTTTGTTTAGTTTTCAATTTTCCCGTTGAAATGTGTACTTTTCGTGGTCACGGCCAGACCTTGCCTTGACCTCGTTTTAATTATAACGTTTAGTTGAAACTGTTCGGATAGCGTTATTGAAGGTTGAGTCAACTATGTTGATAATCTCCATTATTTCCTATTTATTTTGCTATTATTTAATATTATACCAGTTATACCCTATTTTGCTATTTTATGAAAACCATACAAGCATTTGATTTTTTAAAATTTAAACTTAATATTTTTGGACTTGATTTTAAATCTAGGTTCCGTCCACAAATAAGTCTACTAGGTATATAATTGGCGTTTAAACGCTTCTTGAGTTGTTACAATTTTAATGATAGTTTTAGCTTTAACACGATATGGACTTTCTTTGGTAAGACACCCATTTGGTTATCTCAACAGTTTCCATAAAAAAATCTTGATGCCTGAGGACTTTATCGTCCGTCGTTTTGTACACTTTTCTGTTCTTTTGTCTACCTGCTCATTATTTATAATAATTTAGATGACAATTTTTCTGTAGGACCTTCTTGAAGACCCCCTGTACATCGGTTTAAGGCAGAAACGTGCCCGAGGCAAGGAATACGATGAGTTTATAGATGAATTCATGGAAGCTTGCGTTCAGAGATACGGACAGAACACGTTGCTGCAGGTTAGTGTTTAATAGCTTTTTATTAATTAATTATTAGTAATTACTGCTTATTGTGTTTTAAATCTAGTTCAAAAAAGAGTTTTCTATAGGTAGGTACATAAAATCTTAGCAGCTGAGTTTCGACTGGTTTATCGCATCATCATCATGATGAGAGCGTAAATGTAATGTTTCGTTTTGTGTATGTTATTGCCACTTTTGTTTTTATTAAAAATTACAAATAAAGGACGTCTGTGTCTAGAAGAGAATAGATTATTCAGATTTTTAATTTTTCTTTAAATATTCTCACTTTATAAAATGATTGGAGATTTCAATTTAAACTTTAATTTTTATTGGCATTAAATAAATCGCAAAGTTAATAACCATTGTAAGACACGTTTCGAAGGATCAAGTAGGCGTCCATAGCAACGTACGATTTTTTTATTCACATTAGAGTTTAAAGAAACGATTCAAGGACATCTTGTTTATAAACCGCTTTGTAGTTTACGTAATACTTGTAATAAAAAATCATTGACTGGAAAGATATTATCAACCACGTGCTTTTCGGTCGCGTCATATAATATATTTCATGATAACTACCTGTCTATCAAGTGATAAGTATTTTTAGCCGTTGTTAAAGAGTTCTCAGGCAACACAATGAAAGTTTTTCGACGTTGTCGTTAAGTGACTATACCTCATCGTAGGTCAAGCAATATGAGGCAGGCTTTACCGATTTCTATCTCAATGATAATTGAGCTAATATAAAAACATAGTGGAAAAATCGAAAATCGTAACATTTAAAAAAAAAACAAGTAAAAAACAACAATATATTTAAATTAAAAAAAGACATGCCCGCTGAGTTTCTTGCGCCGGTTCTTCTCAGGACGGAGGCGTAATTTTACCGAACTGGTGGTAGAACTTTTGATTTTATTTTTGACTTTCAAAATGTATGTGTGTCCACATCTACTTTGAAAATAAATGATAAAAAAAAAATTAAAAAGTTTGGATAGAGAAATTATCTTCGTTTTTGAAGTCGGATAAAAATGTATAAAATTCGATTTGGATTGTTTTTTTTTTATTGCCGTGTAGGTAGACGAGCCAACGGGCCACCTGATCGTAAGTGGTTACCGTCGCTCATGAACCTCTGCAATGTCAGAGGACATTGAGGGGTCGCTACCTACGACCTAACTTTAAGGACCCTCCTCAAGCCTCGTTTGAAGAAGGACAAGTCATAGCGCTCTGGGAATACCGAAGATAAAGTTTAATAAAATGAATTTTTATGTAAGCTGGAAATGCATTTTTCGCATTCCTTCGATAAGGGCTTCTGGACACTTTCATTATAAGCCAAAACAAATAGAAATAAATTTCAAGATTTTTAACATCGATAACATTGTA
The DNA here is from genome assembly GCA_030269945.2 of Trilocha varians. Taxonomy (NCBI): domain Eukaryota; kingdom Metazoa; phylum Arthropoda; class Insecta; order Lepidoptera; family Bombycidae; genus Trilocha; species Trilocha varians. The sequence continues at coordinate 7,718,067 of AP028259.1, forward strand.
ATACAAACAGTATGTAATCACGTTATTTTTACATTGCGCTCAGCTGATCGATTGTTTTCGATAGCGATTGTCGGTTGATAACGATAGCGATCGTCATAGCGACCGCGATTGCTATTTGCGTTTTTTTGGTATTATTATTATTGTTGATGTTTGATGATTAGATTAGGGATTTTATAATGTCTGTACTCTAAACAGCATTAGATAATTTATTTTCCTTATGATAAAATAATCTTACGTTTGGTTCATAAGTTGAGGCACGTGACAAGAATTTTAAAAAAATTGGTACCATTACATTATAGACGTAAATACAGGGTGATTTGTTAGACAGGGTACATATTGCAGGAGGGTGATGAGTACTCTATTCTAATACGGAATATTACAAAAAATAAGTAAAATTACATTTTTTTTTTTTTTAAATCTAAATTCGACGAATTTAATTCTAATACTACCTCAAACATAAGCAATTTCGGCTTAAAGAGTGTTGACTAATGACCTCTAGTTATCTCGCACACCCCACACCTCCGCCACACCCATCAGCTGTCGAAAAACCATCATTTTGCAAGAATTTTAGATATTTTTAAGTTGCGATTACTAAGGCATTAAGCCATATTCTTTGGTAATAATATTTTTACTGGTCATATATAACCATCAACTACCATGACTTTCAATATGTACCCTCACTAGGAAATCACCCTGTATATAAAAAAAAGAAAAATCTATTTTCTATATTTCATTTTAAGTTTAGTATTCTAAGTAGAGTCATCGGCTCTTCTTATACTAAAAAGTTAATTCACTATTCGATAATGTAAAAAATATTTATCGGCACTTGGATAATAATATGGTTACCTTGTCTGTGTATCTGTCACTGATACAAACAAATCTTAGAACAAGGATGTGAATTAATATTCAATTGTATTCTTCGATAACTATAATACTAAGTATTAAGATAATATATGATATAAGTCTATTTATAGCTTATTTAAATTTGCGGCGTCTTTATTTTTGAATTTATGATAACAAACAATAATGATATTTAAATCACTTTCTGGTAATCGTTTTATGATTCGTAATCCTCAATATATTATCATAATCCCGGATATTGTACACTTGAATGTATTAAAAGTGAGATAATAGTGTCTACCGATAGACTAAAAATATTTGTTTCTACCAGAACAAAGTTCCTTTCGATTAAAAGATATCTTATATTTTTTTTCCTAACGTAACGCGCGATATGGAACGTGTTTAAAAGATTTTGATCACAGCGCCATCTAGCGATAATCATCTAAAACAAATAAGGAACGTGTTTTAAAAGATTTTGATCACGATAATCTACTCTAGCGATAATCATCAAAAACAAAAAAAATGTCGTGACAACTTTTCGTAAGATTTTTTACGTCTAGCCCCCTTTCGATGCCGAGCGGTCTCGTAAAGAGAACGCTCGGCAGTCGGAGGAGATCGCCGCCCTCAAAGTGAGGCTGGCGGCGTTGGAGCGGAGGGGGCCATCGCGCGTGCTCCGAAAGGAGCGGCGCACGCCCACACCGGGCCCTAGCCCGGGGGATGCGGCAGCGCATCGGTCCCCTCCTGCTCCAACGAGCGACAAACAGCCGGCCTTGCCCTCTCCCGAGGAGGCGGCAGGGCCCAGGCGCCACCCTTCGCCCCGCTCGAGGGCGGAGATCCGGGAGGCGACCGAGCTGGAGGGGCGCATCAGGCGGGAACTGATGGAGGAGTTCGGCAAGGAGATTGCCGAACTCAGGGCAGAAGTCGCTGCCCTGCGTGGTGCTGCGTCGGCTGCAGCTGCACCTGCAGCTGCAGACGCGGCGCCACCCTCCACCACCCCATCTGATCCCACCACTCGGCGGTCGGCTCGTCGGCCCCCCGCGGGGCCAACTCCGGCCCCAAAGAAGGGACGCGGTGCTGGCGCGGCGGTTGCCCCAGCACCGAAGCCCCGTCCGCTACCGCCAGCGCCGTCCAATATGGACGACGCCTGGACTGAGGTAGTGCGGCGGGGCAATAAAAGGGCCAGGGTGTCGGCCCCTCCGGTGGCGGCGGAGGCCTCACCACCTGGAGAGGTCACAGCCCCCCCACATACAAAGACGCGGGCGGTGGCAGAGGCTCCCCAGAGGGGTCGAGCGCCTGCCACCCCCACCAACCGGACTGCGACGCGGGCGGTGGCGGAAGCTCCCCAGAGGGGTAGAGCGCCCGTCACCCCCACCAACCGGACTACGACCACGGCGGCCGTGGCTGCTCCCCAGCAGGGTCGAGCACCGGCCGCCAAGAAAAAGAATAAGGGTAAAAAGAAGAAGGGGCCGCGCGCGCCGAAGTCGGCGGCAGTAGTGGTGACGCTGCTGCCAGCCGGCGAAGCCAAGGGCATGACATACCCTAATGTCATGTCCCAGGCGCGCGCGGCTATCGATCTGGAGGAGATCGGAGCGGGGGAGGGCCTCCGCTTCCGCACGACCGCCAACGGGGCTCGTCTATTGGAGTGTCCCGGTGCCGAAAGTTCCGGCATCGCGGACCGTCTGATGGCGGGCCTCCGGGCGGTCTGGCCGGAAGAGGTGGTGCGTGTCCACAGGCCGGTGAAAATGGCGGAGATCAGGATCACCGGCCTGGACGACTGCGCCACCAAGGAGGAGGTGGCGGCGGCTATCGCGGCCCAGGGCGGATGCGCCCCGGAGAACGTTGTCGTGGGCGAACTTCGCCCCGGCTTCTCCGGGGCCAGCTCGGTGTGGGCGCGATGCCCTGTAGAGACGGCCACCTCCCTGGCCACTCCCCCGCCGGGCAGACCGGCAAATCATCCTGGCAGGTTGCGCGTGGGCTGGATTGCGGCCCACGTGCGCCTGCTGGAGTCGCGCGCCTGGCGGTGCCTCCGGTGCTTCGGCACCGGACACAGCATCGCCAGGTGCACGAGTACGGTTGACCGCAGGGAACTTTGCTTCCGCTGCGGTCAACCTGGACACAAGGCGGCCATGTGCTCGGCCGCACCGCACTGCGCTTTGTGCGCGGCGGCCGGGCGCAAGGCTGATCACCGGGCGGGGGGCAAAGCTTGCTCCCCGTCCGGCTCCAACACGGAGCGGAATAGGCGCCGCAAACAAAAGCGGCGCCTAAAGAAGAAGTCGGCCGGAGGAGCACCGGCCGGCGTTTCGGCCCCCGCTGTGGCGTCTCAGGCGTCCGATAGCGGGGGCGATGGAGGAAGGGAGGAGGCGATGGAGGTGGTTCGACCTTAATGGACCACACCCTTCGCCTCCTCCAAGGTAACTTGAACCACTCCGCCGGGGCTCAGGACATGCTGCTCCAGAGCATGGCGGAGTGGTCAATAGATGTTGCCGTGGTCGCCGAGCCGTATTTCGTTCCCCCAGCCGACGATTGTTGGTTTGGGGACGACTGCGGCTTGGCGGCCATACATGTCAGAAGAGCCGCGGCGATCCCGCCCTTGGTAATGGTGGCCAAGGGTTCTGGGTTCGTCGCGGTATCGATGTTAGATACCGTCGTGATCGGGGCGTATTTCTCTCCGAGCCGGCCTATTGTCGAGTTTGAGCAGTTCCTGGACGGGCTCGAGGCGATTACTCACCGCTTCGCCCCCCGTCCAGTGATACTCGCGGGGGACCTCAATGCGAAATCTGTCGCTTGGGGCTCCCCCCGCTCTACACCTCGCGGTAGGCTGCTGGAGGAGTGGGCGGTCGCGACTGGCCTCTGTGTACTCAACAGGGGTTCGGTCGCGACTTGCGTGCGATGGCAGGGCGAGTCCATCGTGGACGTTACGTTCGCGAGCTCTGCCATCGCGGATCGCATCCGTGGCTGGAGAGTGTTGGTGGGGGCGGAATCTTTGTCGGATCACCGATACATTCGGTTTGATCTTTCCGCCCCCACGCCGGCTGCGGACGCCCGCGGGAGTACGCCCCGGTCATTCCCCAGATGGGCATTGAAGCTCCTGAACAAGGAGCTCTTGATGGAAGCCTCTACGGTGGCGGCGTGGACGCCCATGCGTCCACACCCCGTGGACGTGGAGGCCGAGGCGCTTTGGTTCCGGGACACGATGCGTCGCATTAGCGACGTTTCGATGCCCCGGGTCGGCCCTTGGTCTCCCACGAAGTCGACGTACTGGTGGTCGCCCGAGATAGCGCAGCTCAGAACTGTATGCGTCCGGGCGAGGCGCCAGTGCGCTCGACACCGCCGTCGCCGCCTTCCGCGTCGCAACGATTCCGTTGCCTTCGCGGAGGAGGAGGCCCGGCTGCATGGCTTGTACAAAGAGGCGAGGGGAGCCATGCGGCTGGCCATCAAGATGGCCAAGGAACAGCACGCGGAGCGCCTTTTGGAGACGCTCGAGGAAGACCCTTGGGGGCGCCCATACAAGATGGTGCGCGGCAAGTTGCGCCCATGGGCGCCCCCCATAACCGATGCCCCGGGTCGGCCCTTGGTCTCCCACGAAGTCGACGTACTGGTGGTCGCCCGAGATAGCGCAGCTCAGAACTGTATGCGTCCGGGCGAGGCGCCAGTGCGCTCGACACCGCCGTCGCCGCCTTCCGCGTCGCAACGATTCCGTTGCCTTCGCGGAGGAGGAGGCCCGGCTGCATGGCTTGTACAAAGAGGCGAGGGGAGCCATGCGGCTGGCCATCAAGATGGCCAAGGAACAGCACGCGGAGCGCCTTTTGGAGACGCTCGAGGAAGACCCTTGGGGGCGCCCATACAAGATGGTGCGCGGCAAGTTGCGCCCATGGGCGCCCCCCATAACCGAGCGTCTACCGCTTCAGCAGCTGCGGGACATTGTTTCTACTTTGTTCCCGCAGGAGCAGGAGGGATTTATCCCGCCTGCTATGGGTGAGCCGCCGGATGTCACCGGCGGGGAGGCCCCTGCTGAAGTGCCCCATATCACCGGGGAGGAGCTCCGCGTGGCCGTAGTCAGGATGAGTGCCAAAGACACGGCACCCGGACCGGACGGCATCCATGGTCGGGTCCTGGCCTTGGCCATCAATGCCCTAGGGGACCGACTCTTGAGGCTTTACGACTCTTGCCTCGAGTCGGGACGGTTTCCCTCGCTGTGGCGGGAGGGTAGACTCGTCCTTCTTCGGAAGGAGGGGCGCCCGGCGGATACAGCCGCCGGTTACCGTCCTATCGTGCTGCTGGACGAGGTGGGCAAATTGCTGGAACGCATTCTGGCTGCCCGCATCGTCCAGCACCTGGTCGGGGTGGGACCCGACCTGTCGGCGGAGCAGTACGGCTTCAGAGAGGGCCGCTCAACCGTGGACGCGATCCTTCGCGTGCGGACCCTCTCAAATGAAGCCGTATCACAGGGCGGGGTGGCTTTGGCGGTGTCGCTCGACATCGCCAATGCATTCAACACCTTGCCCTGGTCCGTGATAGGGGGGCACTCGAGAGGCATGGAGTTCCCCCTACCTCCGCCGGCTGGTCGGCTCCTACTTGGAGGCCAGGTCGGTAGTATGCACCGGGCACGATGGGACCGTTTACCGGTTTCCGGTCGTATGCGGGGTTCCTCAGGGGTCGGTCCTCGGACCTCTCCTTTGGAATGTCGGGTACGACTGGGTGCTGAGAGGCGCCCTGCTCCCGGGCCTGAGCGTAATTTGTTACGCTGATGACACGTTGGTCATGGCCCGGGGGCAAGACTTCAGGGAGGCTACCCGTCTCGCCACAGCGGGGGTGGCCCTCGTCGTCGGCCGTATTAGAAGATTGGGCCTCGCGGTGGCGCTCAATAAATCCCAAGCCCTGTGGTTCCACAGGGCTGGGGTGACGCCACCTGCAGGGGCCCAGATCGTAGTTGGAGGCGTCCCTATAGAGGTCGGGGTGCGACTGAAGTACCTCGGCCTCATACTGGACAGCCGTTGGACCTTCCGGACCCACTTCATGGAACTCGTCCCCCGATTGATGAGGACAGCCGGCGCATTGAGCCGGTTGCTCCCGAATATCGGGGGACCAAACCGTGTTGTGCGCCGCCTCTATGCGGGGGTGGTGCGTTCGATGGCCCTGTACGGCGCGCCCGTCTGGGCCGGACCAGGAAACCGGACAACAACCGTTGTCCGGCGCCTGCGCCGGCCACAGCGCGTCGTAGCTATCAGGGCCATCCGCGGATACCGCACCGTCTCCTTTGAGGCGGCGTGTGCACTGGCGGGGACGCCGCCCTGGGAGCTGGAGGCGGAGGCGCTCGCCGACGATTACCGTTGGCGTTGCGACCTCCGCGCTCGGGGCGTTGTGCGTCCCCTCAGAGCTGCGGTTCGGGACCGGAAGGCCCAATCTCGGCGGTCCGTGTTGAAGGCCTGGTCAAGGCGCTTGGCCAACCCCGACTGGGGCCTAAGGACCGTCGAGGCGATTCGCCCCGTCCTCAAGGACTGGGTGAGTCGCGGCGAGGGACGTCTCACCTTCCGTCTGGTGCAGGTGCTGACCGGGCATGGTTGCTTCGGGAAGTACCTGCATCGGATACAAGTTGAGCCGACGACGAGGTGCCATCATTGCACGAGCGACCTGGACACGGCAGAGCATACGCTCGCTGTCTGCCCCGCATGGGAGGAGCAGCGCCGTGTCCTGGTCGCACAAGTAGGACGGGACTTGTCGTTGCCGGGCGTCGTGGCATCGATGCTCGGCAGCGACGAGTCCTGGAAGGCGATGCTCGACTTCTGCGAGTCCACCATCTCGCAGAAGGAGGCGGCGGGGCGGGTGAGGGAGAGCTCTTCCCTCCCCGACCGACCCCGTCGCCGCCGAGGTCGAGCGGGGGGCCGGCCCCGGGATGTGTCCCGGGATCTGGCCCCCTAAGTGTACCGGGTCCACTAACACCGGACCCGAGGGGTGCTGCGCTAGGCGTCAGCGCGCACCCTCCGTGCCATCTAACCGGGGGATGGCAAGCCGTGCTCCCCGACCCGGGCTGGCCCTGGGCCGGTCTGGGCCGAGGGAGACCCTTCACCACACGGCCCCATCTCGGCGGACTGCAAGGTTCGTCTACCGAGTGAGCCGGTGGTCGCCGTTCGCGACGGCTGCCGGTTCGGCGTCCGGGGGTGACGGGGCGATACGTAAGCGTCGATCGCGAACGCGTCCTGTCACCCCTAGTCCATCGGATGCCGAGCGCGATTGGCGGGAGGTTTTGGTGCGGTTCAACCCCCACATACCCCACTCGCAGGGCGAGTGGAAGTCCGGCGATTTCCTCCCGTCAACCAAAAAAAAAAAAAAAAGCCCCCTTTCGATAACGCGCGATAAGGAACTTCGTTCCAATTACCGATTTATTTTTGAATACTCGATAAAGTTAATTTTGGTAGAGGAAATTCATATAACAAATTATGTCATCATGTAAACGAGTTGACGTGTTTGCTACATTGTATCAGTACACTGTATTGTTTTGTTTATTTTTAGTACTTGCTACGTACAAAAATAACTTCTATATTCTACTAATATACTATCTATGTTGATCTTGACGTGTGAGCTATAATTCGCGTCAAACTCCAGTGGTATTCGCATTCTCCAGGTCCTTCGCTATTGACAATAAAACCCAATTACGTCGGTACTTTTTGTGTTTCTTTTATGACTTAAACAGATGTTGGAATTTGTTCGTGAGGAAATTAGTAGCTTGTTATGTAAATAATGTTCTAGTATCTTATTTTTGAAATTACTCCCTTTTCTTTTGGCACGATCCAGTAACAAACATGTACAAGTTTAGGTAGCGGCCCCAAAAAGCAACTTGACATTACAGAGGTTCAAGACAATTAAAAATAATCTAACATGTATTTACCTACGATATACCTTTAAGGGATTTACTTTTCTTTCCTAAGAAGGACGAGTCATAGCGATCGGGAACTCCGAAGAGGGAAGCTCATTCAAATTCATATCAATTCTACACTTTCACATCATCATCATATTTGTAAGATATTATATCATGAGACAGGAAGATCCATCCAAAATACAGTTTAAATAACACTCGTATTATCACATATGTCTTATCTCCAACATTTTAAACTTTAAACAATCAATTTTATCATTTCACTTCAAAAGCGATCATATTTACTAACTTTGATCTTTGACGAATGCAGATTGTTGATAAAAATGCAAACTACGTCAAAGATTGCAATCAGAATGCAATAAATCATAATCTTTCTTGTCAGTTTTTTTTAAGAAAATATCAATAATATCCTGTCTCAAAAAATATGTAAATAAATGTAACTATTGTATGACAAGAATCTAAATAATTAACAATTTTAAGTGCTGATTTCAATATTTTTGATTAATTCATATAGAAAAAACTAACCATAAGATCACCACGTTATATTTTTAGTACACAACTAAAATAATAACAATTTACTAGAGTGTAACTAGTTAAGCGAGTTTTCCGTAATCTAATATAGGTACTGGCTAAAACGTATGATTAAGTGATTACGTCACCAACGCATCTAATTACATCATTCACGGGTTTTGTTCCACGTTTTGAAACGGAATAGAAGATTAGTTAATACCTATATATACAGGGTGGATCTGTAACTTTGGACAGTCTTACGTGGAGTGAAAGACCTGTCGAAATGCAACTTAGCAACATTTTTTTTTTCGATTGGTTATACTTTTTTTCTTCTAATTCTATAGTATGACTTCTATAGTATGATGATTTTTTTTTTATCCAATTCCCAAAATAAAAGTGGTTCTAAGTTTTGTTTCAATAGGTCATTCACCCCACGTCAGATTGTCGTTACAGAACCACCCTGTATAATATCACTACCAAATAGTAATAAAGTACTTATAAACTAATAGTTGAAAAAAGAGCGTTAGTTCTCGAAAATTAGTACCGTTATTTTATTATCGCACTTGTTGAACGGGTTTTTACCTATTACCATTTTTACAGTTTTATTATGTGATACTGTTAGTGGTTTATATTTATACTAATATTTAGTTTAAATTCGATATATTTGTATTTTGCTGAAAAATGTAGTTAATTGATAACATAAAATATACAACAGGTATATACATATTCGTAATTATTTCGTAATTATTAATTACGATAATATCACGAACATTTAGTTTTAAGATATTTCGGTAAAACCGAGTGATATTTTGCCAAAATTCTATTAATTTAATAAGCGCGATGGGAAAGAGTGCCGTGGGCGTAACGCGTCGCGTCGTCCCTCATAACCCCGTGCTGGGTTTTGGCCTCAGCCGGGGTTCGGACGCTGAGTGTGAGCGGTTGGAGGTTTTAGTGCGGTTCAACTCCCACATACTCCGCCCGCGGCGGGCGAGGAAACGGTGATTTCCTCCAACTAAAAAAAAAAAACAGTTTTTAATAAAGAGAGGAAGATTAATTTTTCAAACTTCCAATACTGTAATTTTATTTTTCGTCAAAATCGGCCCTGTGACTCCGTTCAGCCTTCTTCGATATTATTTTTGATTGGCTCTGAATATGATCCTGAATAATCAAGTTAGAGAGCCCTATTGTACTTATTCGAAAACAATACTTGTACAATAATAACTTATTGTGGCATCTAAACAAAACATGTTATTGACCGCAACGTTTTCACCGAATTTAAATATAGACTACAATGTTTGAATTGACACAGAGCCAAAATAACGAATCAAACGTAGAAGCATAGATTTAAAAGTAAATAGTAATGTTTAGAAGTGATATTTTGCTATGACACAAATCACTTTAGAATAGTTGAAAAATCTACTGACTCTATTAAAATCGTTTTCATGAACAAGCAAATGTTCTTAAAACCCAGTTTACAATAAAAAGGAAAATAAATTGATATAAATATTGTGTCAGATAATTACGACAATGTTAAATTGTTGTTCTCGTTTCTGGGTTTAGAAGTATGTTTGAAATGAAATTATAAGTTCTGGAGACTTGATTAATGAGTGAAACTCAGAGGCATAGTTTATAAACAAATAAACGTAATGACGTTATTTTTCTTCAAGAAATCACTTTCAAATGAATATTCAAAATCATTTATGAATTTCGATCAATAGCACTGTAGATTTATAATTACCGAAGCATAGCTTGCCAAGTTAAAATTTAGAAGAACATCGAACTAGATTTATCAAAACCTTTTCAGTTTGAAGACTTCGCTCTCCCCAACGCCGGTCGTCTCCTCAAGAAATACCGTAACAAATACTGCACGTTCAACGATGACATCCAAGGAACCGCCAGTGTTGCGGTCGCCGGACTCATGGCCGCCGTCAGGGTGACGAAGAGGAAACTCAGCGAGAACATCTATCTGTTCCTTGGAGCTGGATCTGTGAGTATAATTTTATTAAGAATGTTTGTTTATATTAAATAGGAAAAATAGTTTTGTAAAATATTAAACGTTTTGTTTTGTGTGTCATAATTATTAAGCTAAAACAAAAGACAAACGTGACAATTTACAGTCAACCTTACTAATAGTGAGTGGTGGAACTTCTATATTCAACAGTGACGTGCTGTGCATAGAAGCAAACATTTATTGCAAACCCTAACTTATCAAGTCCACATTCCAAATTCTTATTATTTTTATGTAATTATCTAAAAAATGTAATAATAAACAAAAAAACGAACATGCATACCTGCATACCCTGTCTAAAATATACATGCACGCCGCGATGTATTGAAAAAACTAAACTATCATCGTTACAGCTACAGCTTAAACACCAAAATTGATAATTAAAAAAATCTCATTCTCAATTTTACAGGCAGCGAACGGCATAGCAAACTTAACAGTGGCCGCCATGATGGCCGAAGGTCTCTCCGAGAGGCAGGCCCGTGAACGAGTATACATGTTCGATGTGGACGGTTTGTTGTCCACAAGAAGGGAAGGAGGGGTTCCTGAACACGCACAGGCGTTCGGAAAGGACATTGAGCCTGAGAAGGACTTCGATGCGTGCGTCGCTAAGATCAAGCCTAGCTGTCTTATAGGTAAGAGTATCGATAAATCTTTATACAGGGTGGATCTGTAACTTTATCACAGCTGAAGTGGGTGAATTACCTGCTGAAATACAACTTAGAACCACTTTTATTTTTGGATTCTTGTAACCTTTTATTTCCAACATAATATTATGATTTATGAGTATTTAGTTACAGATCCACCCTGTATATTTCAGTTCTAATGGTTAGTAACCATTGGTTACACTTAATCTTAATCTGTAATAAAATACCACTCTTAAGTTGTTAACTTGAGGCTTTTTTTTTCGATTATAACAAATATCGAAAAATTTAATTGATTAACTCGGTCCATGCATACATTAACAAGCTGAAATCAAACTATATTCCCAAATTTATTAATTGTAATCTTGTTATTTTAGGTTGTTCGACAGTGGGCGGCGCGTTCACACCGAACGTTCTGAAGCAGATGGCCAATAACACAGATCGGCCTGTTATTTTCGCGCTCTCCAACCCAACCAGTAAAGCGGAGTGTACCGCACAAGACGCCTACGATCATACTGATGTAAGTAGAAGTGTAGATTATTAAGCCCTAAATGGTTTTTTTATTATTTAAAGTTAATAGCGATTCCTAGACTATAAAAGTGTTATTTATTTATTTTTATTTATTTCAATCCACAGATCATATTAATATCAAAATTGTATTAAATTAAATTTATTATAATATTATGGGTATTTTTCATGACATCCGGCTCGAAGGACCAACAAATGGAATATTTGAATTTTTGTTGCGTTATCAGGCAGATTACTTCCCAGTGATGGAAGTAGTAACCATCTCTGTAATTTTAGTTTACGAATACGAAACCTATTCTAACTTGTATCAATGTGTTATATAATTGTTTCAGGGTCGTTGTATATTCGCGTCCGGTTCTCCGTTCCCGCCGGTCAACTTCAACGGTAAAGAGTACCGTCCGGGCCAGGGCAACAACGCCTACATATTCCCGGGAGTCGCGCTCGGCGTTATAGCGACGGCGACGCACCATATATCAGAGACTATGTTCTTGACTGCTGCTAGGGTACGTATACAGGGTGCTTTGTTATATGTGCCAGTGTGAGTGGGGTGAATGACCTATCGAAATACAATGTAGAATCACTTTTATTTTTGGAATTGGTCGATATGCTATGCTGTATCAATTGTTCATGAGCGACGGTAACTACTTACGATCAGGTGGGCCGTTAGCTCGTATGGTTACATGGCAGTAAAAAAAATAATTAAAATATGATAAACCGATTTGAAAAAAGTGGTTCGACAAACTATTCACCCCACTTCCGGTCGCATAAAGATATATCTAGGATAGGATCCACTCTTTGTTATTACATAAATGGTTGCTGAAGGTTATAAGAAATTTCAAATAGCACCAATCAACTCACTTGACAGGTCCAATTTTAGCTGAAAAATAATAGTACAATAGATCAGTAAAGGAAAACTTAATTTTATGCATATTTTTGCAGACTTTGGCGAACTACGTCAGCGAAACGGACCTATCCGTCGGTCGCATTTATCCATCACTCGGTGAAGTTAAGGAGGTTTCGGTCGCCATCGCTATTGAAGTCGCTAAGACTGCTTATGACGAAGGTAAGATAATTTTATTAAATCCTTTTTAATATAAAGTAAGAAACATAAGTTGAAAATCCAGTTTAAAAAGTCCGTTTAGAACTTTTATAATCTTAAAGAAAAAAGTAAAGTTTTGTCTTTGCTGTATCATTATCATAAAATGACCATCCGGCTATGGAATGAGCTCCCCTCTTTGGTATTCTCAGAGCGCTATGACTTGTCCTTCTTCAAACGAGGCTTGAGGAGGGTCCTTAAAGTTTGGTCGTAGGTAGCGACCCCTCAATGTCCCCTGACATTGCAGAGGTTCATGAGCGACGGTAACCACTTACTATCAGGTGGCTCGTTGGCTCGTCTGCCTACATGGCAATAAAAAATATTGTTACCACATTTTATTTGCATAAGAACAATTAAAAATATATAGCACCTACCATAGTTTTCTCTGCACCACCTTTGTTTGACTGGCAGAGAATGCCATAGAAATGCCTGATATTGTATTATTTACGTGTATAAACTTTAATATACAGGGTGGGTCTGTACCTAGCAAAATACAACTTGGAATTACATTTCGTCGCCTCCGTGCTTGTTTGGCCTATCTGCACTCGAGCAAATTTTACAGGAGACAGCAAACAAGCACGGAATTTTCTTTAAGTGCGTTAAAAAATTGAAATTAGATTTTTATTGTTTTAGAATAGAATATTTAAAAAAAAAATGCCAGACGGGTGGAAATTTTATTCTTTATAATACTGCATTAAAAAGTCATTTTCGTAAAAAATGTCAGATAGGCCAAACAAGCACTGAGGCGACGATTTATATTTGAAATGGTGTAACTATTGCGAGCTTCCATATAATATTGAAAAAAAAAACTTCGATTACAAAAATAAAAGTGGTTGAAGTTGTATTTTGATAGGTCATTCACCCCACTTCAGCTGGTTCAACTATACTTCACCTGACATTACTACAAGTCCGTTGTCATTCAAAAATGAACTTTATTCCTTTGTCCCTAGGACTCGCTTCGGTGTACCCAGAACCCCGTGACTTATCGAAACACGTTCAAAATCAGATGTACAGCTATTACTACGAGTCCGCAATGCCGGTCACATGGGATTGGAAACCCGAAGAAAAATTCAACGTAAGACCCATACAACCAGTACCTAAGAATATTTAAAGTATTAATTAATGTATTATTTTTATTTAACTAAACAATCTCGCACCTTTGGATTTGGTTTTGAAATTTAAAGAAAGTTCTAGATGGTCATTTGAAAATATAAAAAGAAAAAAATATTATTTTAATGAGTATAATTTCTGATGTTAAACTTGAAAAGAAGGTTATTTATCAGCGTTTATTTTCGATTTAAAATGGACCAAACATCGAAATATTTTTTAGTCATATTTCATTATTTATCTGAAGGTGCGATATGTACAGTCAAGTGGTTGAGTACTTAATGATTTTTAAATATGACGTAAAAACACGAATGAATAAAACAATTTTAAACACGTTCACAAAACGTATTTTAAACTTAATACGAGGTTTTAAAAGAGCTTCGTATTGTCTATTATTGTCGTAATTTACTTAAATTTAATCGTGTTTGAATGTCGTGCTTGACTGTACAAAAATATAATGTTTTATTTTAAAACGTTTCCATTTTTTTTTTAATGATTGTGACTGTACTAACAAACGTAAAGTACTTTTGTCGGAGTGTTCAGTACATTATCCATTTAATTAATAAAACAACACAAAGTATTTCATACCTCTAATGTATTATTTATGTATTTTTTTAAGCAACAACATTATGATAAGCGTTAACCCAATTTATAATATTAGCCAATTTTTTTTAGTGAGAGTAAATTGTATGTATCATGTGTATGTAGTTTTGAATCTATGTGTGAGTAGCGTTTAGAAATGTTTATTATTAAAGTTATTTATTGCGAATTGTTTGAATATATGAAGTGGACTTAATTTGGACGTAATAATATTGCACTAAATGAAATTAAAGCGAAAACTTTAATCGGTCTATTAGAGTTTATGTCGATGCCGTTTGGTCTAAGAAACGCACCGTTTTTATGTTTGATAATTTAAGATGTAAATGTTTTTTTTTTGTGTCCTCTTCCGGCGTACTTTATCGAATACGGAAATAAAATAAAACCTGTCTAGTCACTGCATTAAAAATAGCATCATCTTAACGCATTTTAACAAAATAGCGTAATTATAAGAATTCAAACTTTAGTACTACGTAACGTAAAATGAATTGTTAATGTTTCTGACATTAAAATATGACTATCAAAAACAAACGGTTGTTTATCATGAAAGTAAGACGTAAAATGTGTTATTCACAAGCTAGATAAATGTTTAAATAATTGTTTGTATAATCGAAAAGCTTGTATTATTCTCGCATTAGATCTACGTAACGTTAAATTATGGATATGATTTTTTTGTAAGTATTTTTTTTTCAGTATTTTTTTAGTGTGACATAAATTTTTCGCTGAGCGAAGAAAAACAATTGTTAATTTTAAGTAGGTAATTCATTTATTGTACGGTATCTCAGAGATAGTATAATAACACAAAAACTTTATATGAAGATTACTCTTAAAAATAACTTAAAAATATTTTTGTGTGGCAACCCTAAATTATAAAGTCAATTGGTACTTTCTAAGGTATATGCTTTTATTATTTTTAGAGTTTATTGTAACACCTTTAATAGTATTATTTTCAATTATTAATATTAAAATTAGGGTTGTCAGTGTAATATTTAAATGTATTTTTTATTATTGTAAAAGTAAACGCAATTTTAAAATTTGATTTTGAAATTGTTTTTTTTTTAATATACCGTGTATATTATACTTTTTTTGAGATATTATCTTTGTACACAAATAAATAATCATGTATCCGTTAGATACGATGTGATTACGTTGCTGTATTAAACTTATAAAATAAAAACTTAATTAAATTTAATCGACATTAAAAAGTTTCGACTTAATTTTTCTTAATTATTTTTTGTTTTTTTTATTTATTTTTTGAGCATGGCTATTTGTTTTTATTTTTTCAGTAACTTGGTCAATTAAATAATTTTTTCATCCCTAATGTGAGTTACGGCTTGTGTGTAAAGTATGCTCTGTACGACTAGTTGAAATTGTTACGATGAAAGTTATAGATGTTACTGATTAAATGTTCGAAAACTATTATTTTTGTTTTATTTGTAATCTACATTTTAAAAGAATGCCCTAAAATATGTGATGCTGAAATAAATTTCGAAGTAATTTTCTACTACTTAACCGTGATGGAGAGATATCTGCCGTAGTTATTGTGTCTGTATAAATAAAACAAGTAAACTCGAAAGTAGTATTTGTGTTCAGAATGATTCGTCTAAGTTCATCCGAATGGGATAAAACGGTTTTAAAAATGATTTATTTTATGAATAAAATAAATGCGCTATGTATTTTAGCTAGATATTTCTGGAGCGGCGCGACGGGAAAGAGTGCCGTGGGCGTAACGCGTCGCGCCGTCCCTCATAACCCCGTGCTGGGTTCTGGCCTCAGCCGGGGTTCGGACGCTGAGTGTGAGCGGTTGGAGGTTTTAGTGCGGTTCAACTCCCACATACCTCGCCCGCGAGGCGGGCGGGGACCCGGTGATTTCCTCCAACTAAAAAAAAAAAACTAGATATTTCTCACGTAATCATGAAAAACTGAACTTTTCGTGAAAAAACTTGTTTCTACCAACTTGTCTCCAAAAAGAATAACATCATGACAGAATATGTCTCGAAGACATTTTGAGAGACCGTTCCCGTCAAAGCAACAATGGAAATTTGTTCTAAAATGTGCACAAAACCTTTTGAAAAATCATTTTTAACATTTCTGTAAGTATTTATATCTATTGTATTGAAATTTTGTAAAATGGGTACGTGTTTAATTAATTGACACAGTATAATTGAAATCGTAACTTTGAGCACCGTCATCTATTGTAAACCAGTGAGATTAATACTAAAGGAAACTCAGAGGAAGTAAAAAGGACTTTACTTCCACTGTACAACCGTCGTCACATAACTCCCTTGCTAAATGTAGAATTTACGTACTCTTTATGTAGGTACTAGGTATTACTAGATTTCAATTCTTTTCAGTTACAATAATTCAAAATTAAGACCCGTAAATCTATTATCGTTACACAAAAGAGGTTTGCACGAAGTAACAGGGAATATAGTCTGCCCGAACATGATTAGAGGTATCGATCATTTGAAGGATCCCCGACTTAATAAGGTAATGGTTAGGTTAACAGTGAGTTCAGACGAGGCTTGAGGAGGGTCCTTAGAGTTAGGTTAACAGGTGGCCGTTGGCTCGTCTGCCTACATGGCAATAAAAAAAAATACCCATCGACTGAGAAGCATATGTACTTAAAGAGTAGGACTATCGGATATTGGTCCTATTTAATCATCAAGCTAATAACATAGACAGCGCAGAATAGACAATAATTGATTAACTTTATAGATACTTTAGTAGTTCTGACAAGCTTACTAGTAGTTTGTGTAAAGATGGTAGTCGGTCGTTCTCCTTGTTGCTTCTGTACCAACCCATTACTGTCCACTGTTGGGCTCAGGTCTCCTCAGAAGAGGGATTAGGCATAGTCCACCACGCTTGCCCAATGCGGATTGAGGACTTCACATATCTTCAATGGATTTTTAGAACCTTTTTCCGACATGCAGGTTTCCTCACGATGATTTCCTTCACCGTTTTTAGCCAGTGGTGTTGTGAAAAATTGCACATTAATCTTTTTCACATTAAGACACAGCCGGCCGGATTTGAACCCGCGACCTTCCGTTCGGAAGGACGCGCTTCGACCACCCGGCCACCACGACTATTGTTGCTTAAAATATAATTATAGTAAAAAGTATTTCGTCAACCGTTTTTAATTGATAGACGATTTTCTTAAACTTTAACGATATTAATAGAACTCAGATATTCTGTATCACTGAGCACGTCTACATGAAAGACTTCTGAAAATAAAATTGTTTATTCCTTCGAGTGACAATTTTTAGGTAGTTTATATAGGAAATAGCCAGTGTGTTCCTTCATCTATCCAAAGTAAATAAAATATATTACTTAAAAAAATTCGCGTTAGGTATTGAAAATTTTATTATGTTATTTCAAAAAACAAATATCTCAGGGTCTAGCCTTCACGCTGGAAGAACGACAAGCTCTAGGCATTCACGGTCTTTTGGCACCAAAGTTTAAATCACAGGAAGAACAGTTGGAATATTGCCAAATGTCGTTCGATAGACATACAGATGATTTGGATAAATATCTTTATTTGGCCGAATTGCATGTAAGTGGATTTGATTTGTTTCTCGTTTTAGCATTAAATATAGGTAGTACAACGTATCTCCCTAAATACTTGGTGCAGTACCGAGAAATAATGTTTTTATTGCTGACTTAGGTACTTATATTGTAAGCAATAGATGTCCCTTATTAATGCGACGGTAACCACTTGTGATCAAGTGGCCCGTTAGCTCGTGTCTCGTACCGGTTATTATTCGGATTCTCTTAAGCCGTTCTTTTAAAAAGGGCTTGAAGTGTATTGTGGTTACGTTATATTTTTTATTATTTTTGACAAATAATCTTAAATATCTAAACGTGTAGAAGAACTATTCGTTTTCCATATTAGTATTTACTAATAGTATAAAGTCGAGCATATTTCTTGGTCACGAAGGTATTCGAGAAACATCAAGAAGGCCTTAGAAATCGAATTGGATAACATTTTTATAAGATAGCTAGAAAATTCCTTTTATAGATTCAATTATTTACTAAATAAATAATGAATGGATGTCTAGGTAGGCCTTTCAAAAAGATTTATCTGTTTATCTGTACAGATTCCCTTTTTTTCAGGACAGAAACGAAAAACTATTTTATACTTTACTTAATAGCGACATAGAGAAATTCTTGCCCATTGTGTACACGCCTACAGTTGGATTGGCGTGCCAGAAATTTGGTCTCGTATACAGAAGACCAAGAGGATTGTATATCACTATAAATGATAAAGGTCATGTTTTTGATATTTTAAGGAACTGGTGAGGTTTCTTTTTATAGTGTTTGTAATATACCTTTGTGATAATTTAACTGCAACCATAAAAGAAGTGACTTACTTTAACTTTACGAATTAGGTATTCTCCTGGATCCAAACAGTTTTCGATGTCCGGATCCGGTCTAGATTTTGGCTGGATGATGCCAATCAAACTCTAGTTTTCCGTTAGCTTATTTTGGGATGTCATTTGTTTACAAGGTTTGACAAATAATCCAATACAAATAGCAGTAATCAGTTTGGTTCTCTTATGCCCGGTATTGCTTACAAAAGATTCGGAAGCATACACTAATGCTGTAAGAATATAGAAAAACTTTCAACGCATTTTCAACTACTTGTAAATAATACCAAAGCTACGTTTCAGGCCAGAACACGACGTCCGAGCGATATGCTTCACTGATGGCGAAAGAATTTTAGGTTTGGGTGATCTGGGCGCCTACGGGATGGGGATACCTGTAGGAAAGCTGGCCCTTTACACTGCCCTGGCTGGTATAAAGCCACATCAGTGTTTACCTGTTACATTGGACGTTGGGACTAACAATCAGGTGGGTGCTTTGAAAAACTTCTGTGCATAAAAAGGAGGTAGCATCCCTTAAAAACTATTATCTATAATATATAATAATCAGTTAAAGCGGCATTGTGAATAGTAATTTTTAAATTTTTATTACCAACTGTACCTGATTCCTCTACTGAAGAGACTTGAGCTCAGCAATGGCACCTAGCTGTAGTGGGTTGGGTATAGCGATGAGTTCAAGTTTTCCAATATTTTTAGACATTATTGGAGGATCCAATATACATCGGTCTACGTCAAAAACGAGTTCGAGGCCATGACTATGACGAACTTGTCGATGAATTTATGAAATCCTGTACTAAGCGATTTGGATCAGGAGTTTTGTTACAGGTAATAGAAAAACGCATCTAGTAAAATGATTATATTACAAGACTTTAGTTTTTGTTAAAATAGAATATCTTGTGAATGGCCAGCATACGTTTACGGATTAATCTTAACTATCAGACAACTCAAGGTTGAAACATTCCATCTCTGTATGATATCTGTCTACTTTTTCTATATTCAAAACTATGCCAGATTGTTAGACAATTGCTCAACGATACGTTATTATATATTTCCTTATAATTTGGATATCTCTATATACTTTGTTTCAAATAACAACATTATTAAAATAACTGTCAAATTTAATAATAGTGCTTAGTTATCTGGCTTTAGTTTGAAGATTTCGCATTGCCCAATGCGGGTCGTCTCCTCGAAAAGTACCAGAAAGATTTCTGCACATTCAACGACGATGTGCAAGGTACTGCTAGCGTGGCCGTGGCCGGTCTGATGGCGGCCACTCGCATCACGAAACGGAAACTTGGTCAAAATGTCTATTTGTTCTTTGGAGCTGGTTCTGTAAGTACAGTTACTGTAATATGCACCGATATAACAAAGAGTATTGTACTAAATCAAATAATAATATAAGATCTAGCCAAATACATAAGCCATAAGTTTATTGTTATGTCAAAAGTGTCTTACTAATTCACATTGGAATCAACTAGTTTCACTTTATCTATCTTCCTAATAAATAATTTGTAAAAGAAAATTATATTTTAAAGAATAAAATCTATAACATATAGACTGATCTTTGTTGGATGTTAGATAAGCGATTTTTTGAGTTATGACTATTCGTTACTCTTGCCCTCATGTATCCTGAAACAAAACTTTTAATGATCGCTTAGAGCCAATTTAGGTATCTGAATATGATTTTAAATGTCTCCTCTTCCAGGCAGCTACAGGAATAGCAAAATTGACAGTACAAGCTTTAGTAGCAGAAGGTATGTCAGAACAAGAAGCGATATCAAAGATCTTCATGTTCGACGTCAACGGGCTGTTGGCTAAAAGTCGATCTGAAGGTATACCGGATCACGTGAAGACTTTCGCGAAAGACGTGAAGCCGGAGAAGAAGTTGGAAGAGGTTGCGAAGATTACGAAGGCTACTTGTATTGTTGGTGAGTTTTGAGTTGAAATTTGTCATTGCAGTTTCATTTTTCTAGGTTGAGTAGGTTTCTAAAGTATATAGTTTACAACAGTCCAATTGAAACATTTCAGGTAAAAACGATATCTCCTAATTATTGCCTATTTCTACGTATTTCATTTATCAAATATAAAAGCTAGTAGATAAATCAATACACTGTTTCTCGTTACTAGAAAATTCTCGATACTTCACAACAGCTTTGAAGCCGTAGAATTTGTAGGAATTGAATCCCCGGTATTTATCAACGTGATATTTTCGTATTAATTCCATAAAATGATAAATTACCTTGACCTAACATTTCAAAGAGTTCAAAATTATCAAGATTCCGTTTATCCTAAATCATTCAGGTACATCAACGGCGGGTGGTGCATTTACTCCGGCAGTTTTGAAACAGATGGGAAGCAACAGCGAAAGGCCCATTATATTCGCTCTCTCGAACCCAACAATTAAAGCGGAGTGTACTGCACAAGCGGCTTATGATCATACAGAAGTACGTTATCTATTGTCATGATATTATGAGTATCTTTAACCAGTAATTTCGGGTCCACTTGTCTTTCACCACTGTAATTCCAGTTGTAGCCAGGAGTCATGGTGGCCACTGTAATGACTAATCAGTAATATTAACAAAGCTTCCTTTTATGAATATAGATATTTTTTTCTAAAAATACCTACTCATGGTAAAACTCAAATAAAAAATGCCGAGAGGACTGCCCATAACAGGATGCCTACATTAGCCTTGTTATGTATATCCCATTCTGGATATTGGTAATCCCACTTATGTTAATTATCTTTTCTGAAAAGTAAATTACGAGACCTTGGAATAAAGTAAACCGTAAACAAAGGTTTTTTAAACTTAGCAAAAGTAACTACTCAAAACTGTCATACTCATTACGCACTTTAATTTTAAAACTGATATCAAAATTATCTATAGTAGAGGAGCCCAAGCGGGGATTCCGGGATTTACTACAGCGCGGCAGATTAATATACAGGGGGTACCTTGTACCCGGTTAAGTACCTCCACAAAATATGAGGCCCATATCTAAGGCCGCCCGTGAAGGATACAGGATCAGATTAGTAAAAAAAAATTGACGATCAGAAATTCTCGAGCGCGTCAGATTAAGGTAGGGTGAGTTAATTACATCCTAAAAAGTGTATATTCCAATAATCTGACAATTTGAGAGTGACGTAAAAAAAGGAGAGGGCAACAAAGTTGTAAAAAAAAAAACGTCATCTCGACATTCTCGAGCGTAGCTAAATTTTTTTTTATTTTGAAGGAAATAATTCAAGAATAATAAAAAATATATAATCTGACGATTTCCGCAAGCCGAAATAACAAAAATCTTATATATATAAAAAAATGAATTGCTGTTCGTTAGTCTCGCTAAAACTCGAGAACGACTGAACCGATTTGGCTTATTTTAATCTTGAAATATTCGTAGAAGTCCAGGGAAGGTTTAAACGGTGAGAAAATTTCCTAATGTGACGCAGACGAAGTTGTGTGGGCCAGCTAGTTCGTCGATAAAGTTAAATGCGTGCAGCTGCGTGATGCCTACATTTCCATCTCCGCGTTTCTATTCCTCTCTCACTCTTTCTCTATCTATGACTCTCACTCCGTCACCACTCTGGTTTCTGTTGCCATGACGCTATCACTTATCATCATAAAGACTCGTTCGTGGCATATTGTTTACAACGTAATTCCAACGTTTTGGCTTTTTTTGCTATTTTAATAAGATTTGTGTGATCCAAGTATTTAATATGAGTGATATTAATTTGAAATGTGTATTTTGTGGTGAAAGTACTTTACAAAAAACAATTAAATTTACGGTAGAAACATTAAAAAGCATACACTTATTTATTTGCATGCTATTTCCTGAGCTTTTTAATTAATTAAGTTCAATGATTTAAAAAATAAGATTTTTTTTTTGTAACTAGTTTTTTTGGAATAACTTTTAACCGACTTTATCGATTAACTTCAAAAACTAATCCGCCTTTGAGCTTGAAAAACCACGTCGATCGCTTTCAAGCTGTTCGTTCGAGAGATATCGTGAACGATAGAAACCTGAAAAGTGTTTTTCGGGATTCCGAAATTTATCTCCGAAATTTGTGAGTCGATCAAAATTACTTGTGAGGATGATAAAACTGCGTCGAATGGTGCCAACCGCGTTAAAATTGGTTGATCCATTCGAAAGTTATTGCAGTTTAAAAATTCCAAAAATAGTGTTCTATGAAACTTCTATCAGACTTTCGAGCTGCATAGAAATGCATAGAAATATTATTTCTTTGAACTCAGGAATGGAATTAGCGGGAAGTTGCAGGGATGGCTTTAAAGTGAACCGTTTTTCTAATTTTTTTTTGTCAGATCAGGCGAATCCCTCTAGATAATCGTCAGATTATGAGACAGTACGTTTAGAACATAAAGATGAACCATATATATCTTAATCTGACGCGCTTGAGTATTTCAATTTTTTTTTTTGCACATTATGAAAATGGCCGCGAGTTTGCGTCCCATCGAAATCGTCAGATTAGTGAATGAGAGCTTTTTTTTTGGTGTACTTAACACTCCCTTAGAAAATCTGACGCGCTCGATATTTTTTTTTTTTTTCATTTTCAACCTTTAAATACAACCACCCGCATCACGCAAACGATCAGATTAACATACGTACGTTATTCAAAATACGTAGGGCATTGATGCTATCTATATCTGACGCGCTCGAGGATGTCCATGCAACAGTTTTTTTTACATATTTAAAAATCTATAGCCCCTTTCCCCACCGATGTAAAGGTATATGTCATATAACATTTTTTTCTTCTTATCATCTAAGCTTTGCATCCCAATAGGTCTCTTCAACGCTCGAGTAAATCCCCATTTAGCATCGTCGCCTCCTCTACTACTAGTTCAACAGTTATAATTTTAATAAGAATCAAGAACTACTGCAATAATTAAGACGTCCCATTTATGAAAATACTAAAAACACAACCAGAGATATTATGGTAAAGCTCCACCAATATTATATTCACTTCAATGTTACCTGTAAACTATGACAGTGTATGCGTGGAAGCCATTCCTTAACTTAAAATATGAGAGCAGGTTTCCGATGCCCGAGGGAGGATTGTAAATGTAACATCGGTACTGCTTTCATATCGCCGTACTGTTTACAAATGGCATGTATGACGTAAGAATAATAGAGCGTTACGTGGGAATATCGGGAATATTTTTGGTGACCAATTTATTTTGTAGTGCAGCTCCTTGGTTTACTATAGTAAGAATTTTGATAAATTTCTGTAAACACTCGCTATTATCTTCACAATCGTGGTAAGAACCCGTTGAGTAATAGTGTAAGTAAAAGAGTTTTGATATTGCTCAAGATAGCTCAAGTTGGATTTAAAAATAGTTCTGAAGTGCTATCTCAATAAACTACAATATCATACCATAATTTTTCAATGACAAAAATTATGTTAAAAATATTGACAATCAAAATTTCCAGAAATATACTCAGCGCACAAACAATAATTGACCTGATGAATGATTGAGTATTCAATATATTGTGCTCCAGCGTAAGTTTGATAGTAATTGGAGCCTGTATACTTCATGTCTCATAAGTTCCATATATTTTGCTTTCCTAGTTATTAACATGTACACACACAAAAGTAATTTCAAATCTTCATGCGGACCTCTCACTCTTATCTGGGCATTTCCTTATGGGCAATAATTTGATATTTTTATCAAAACTTTTCTCTTAAGGGTCGATGCGTGTTCGCCTCGGGGTCTCCCTTCCCTCCAGTGAACTACAACGGCAAAGAATACAAGACGGGTCAGGGCAATAACGCCTATATATTTCCTGGGATTGCTTTAGGAATCATCATGACTAAATCTCATACGATACCGGACTTAATTTTCTTGAAGGCTGCAAAGGTTCGTTTTGTTATTCAATGAAATATACGTTGTCCAGTTTGGTTGAAGTTAGGATTTACTAAATTTAAGTATTTTTTGATAAGAATATGGAAAATTATAGCTTTTAATTCAACTTAAAAAAAAAGATTGTACTAGACCCGAAAAAAATATCAAAAATGTTAAATTCACGCATGATAAGCAGTCGTTGCTCTGATCAAAGAATTACAAAAATTACTTTTTTAGGCTCTGGCAGAAGTTGTGAGCGAAAAAGATTTGGCAATGGGCCGTATTTATCCGTCTTTGAATGAAGTCAAAGCTGTATCATTACACATTGCTTTGGAATTAGCTAAAACTGCGTACAAAGAAGGTATGACTACATTCAATTTGGGAAATTTACTACATCAAATTTGGGGATAGGTAGGATCATTCTATCATTATAAAAATTGTCTCTTAGCTTTCTGAGTATAGTTTATAATAAAAAGATATAAAATTACTATAGAAAATCTAGCATGTCCCTAATCCGCATTGGGCAAGGCTGGTGATGGACAATACCTAATCCCTTTGAGGAGACCTCAACCCAGCAGGGGGCAATAATGGATTTTAACAGTACACTATAAACTTCATGACAGTCATTCGTATTTCCATATTTTAGGTTTAGCTACAGTTTTTCCAAAGCCAGACGACTTCAAAACATACATCGAACACCGTCTATACGTTACGAAATATTCTTCATATTTGCCCTCATTTTATAAATACCCAAAGCAGTGTGAAACTAAAGTGAAATCTATAAAGGAAGCTTACAAGTCGATTTCGTTAGTATCTCTTTTCCATTGAATATATTTAAGAAGTGAAAGGTACTAGAAATATATATTTTTCCTTTCATGTTAAAAAAAACAATTATTTTATAAGTAGTTAGTTTTAAATTAAGTAATGAAAGAATCCGTGCTATTTATTAGTTTAATCTAAGACTTATAAAAATTATATTTCAAAAGCTAAATTGTGATCGAATCCAAATTGAGTTTGTTTCAGGAATATGTGTAGTAATTTGTTTTCTTATATTTGTATTTTTCTGAGGATTATGTATACTCTTTTATGAAAATGGTATTTCTGAACTGGTATCTTATTCATTCACATTAATATCTCCAAACTAAATAGATATGAGGAGAGGCTATTTGCCCGTTTGTCAGTTATATTATCGATTATGGTGTAAAAATAGAATACCTTATTTGAAATGACTTATTTCAAGATGATACAAAAGAGGAGTTAAAAACTAAAGTAAAAAATATACGCTATAATTTTTCACCTTAAACCAGACTTTAAAAACTTATCATATATTTTAATTTAATACTTTCATCATAGTGTAAAATGGCTAGTTCAAGTCCTGGTGAATGGTATAAGAAAATTACACTGACTTCAAACTTATAATTTTCTACTGAAGCCATATAAATATAAAATATTCTCACTAGTTCAATTTTCTTATTATATTTTCAGACCGCCGAGAAAACCAATCACACATTGATTATGAGTTTACGGTAAGATCTAAGATTTAACGTTTATTGATCTGGAAATGTTCCCTGAAGTTTCTCAGCGGGTGTTCATTGGTAAAGTGATGTAGGTGCCACAGATGTTTTATATGTTTTTTATTTATTTTGATAAATTTTACATGTATTAAACGTTTGTTGAGTTTATTACTTTTTTTAATGTATTATAAATGTGGTTCTTTTCCGAATCAAGGTGTTTTTTTTGTTAGACTTGAAATGTATTTTTCTGTCACTAGTAACAAGTAAAAAGAAATAGTAAAATTCTAGGAATACACTGGATACATAAAATGGTGTATACGGCAAGTCTTGAAACCAAGTCCACTAGTATATGTGTATGGTGTTCCCGGAGCGCTATGACATGTCCCTCTTTAAACGAGGTTTAAGAAAAGTCCTGTATGGGTAGGTGATAGATAACGACCCCTCTTTGCCCTGGCATTGCAGAGGGTCATGAGCGACGGTGACCGCATACCATCAGTTGGGCCGTAGGCTCGTTTATCTATCTTACAATTTAAAAAAAAATCAGTTGACGATTTTGATAATTTTGCATGTAAAGAGCGCAGAGTTGTCATGTTGAGGAATCTTGGTAGAGGTTCGTGAGAACATTACTGTCCAATAGTAAAAATTGACTGGTCCATGAATAATCTCTTTAAAAACTGTCACATACTTTACACGTATCCAAAGATACAAGAAAATATCTAAAGAAAGCATGAAAGTTTCGAAATAGTTTAACATATTGACGTGCATCGACTTGCATCTCGGATTCGGAGTCGGAAGGCTAACTGGCACAATATCCGGCGTTATCGCGTCCACGTGACACGCCAGATGGTCCAATGTCGATTACACTGGACCGTTGCCACCGAAACTGTACGTGGATACACTGGGAATTGTGTAGAGATGATACATGTATCAGAAAGAAAGTTTCGTTCAATAATCGTAGCACAGGAGTTTCTTATCAGGCATATAACATATAGGCGATAGATAACAGCCCCTCATTGCTCTGGCATAGCAGAGGTTCATGAGCGACGGTGACCGCTTACCATCAGGTGGGCCGTAAGCACGATTACCTATCTCGCAATAAAAAAATAAAAAATAAAAAAAGTAAAATTTCTCATGTGTACAAAAGTTCAGGTAGAACAAATCTTGATTAAAAATCAATGTCATCACGAAATTATCTGCATTTCCTCTCAAATTAAAAACAAATATAAAAACCAGAAATAACCTTATGTTTAAACTTCTTCAGACACTCGCGGTTTTCTATAATACTTTCATGCATTTTTAACGGGTTCTTACCACGATATTTAATTAATTGAGTTGTCGAGAAATAAATATCGAGACGATCTGTTTAAAGCCGAAAATAATCTTGATTATTTAAATTTCCGTTGTATCACCTCTACACAATCCTAAGTATTTGACTATACTAACAAACTGAACACAATGTTGTCCTCCAATTGTATCACATTGTCTACCTACATCGAGGTTCTCTGTTACACACCGCCTGCGGTGTTGGGACTTCAAACTTTTCAATTAAACAACACACCGAATTAAAGTTTATAAAACTAGTTGAGTCTAACATGACAATGTGTCCAATAAGTATTTTTTGTAACAAACAACTCTCAGATTCAAGAGTAGCATAATTTACACTTGTCTGATCTTTATAGTCCTTAAAACTAGGTTATAGGCGCCCTCTCAGTGTCTCTCGGCATTGCAGAAGCCACTGTAACCATTTAAGATCCGATGGCTTGTTAACACGTAAAATGCGCAAATAGTGATAGTAACTGATAAAGTCTCTAAAAAAAGTTTAAAGTAAAAACTGGATTCGAAAGAAAATGTATGATATAGTAAAAATAAATAACAAGTAAAACAAGAAATAGAATAAAATATATCTGAGCAGATCTGTCTTCAATAAAACTCTGACTCCTGCTCCAGAACCATAACCAATCAAAGAAAATGTAGTAAGCCGTGATTAGCGAGCATGGCTTCTAATACTAATAAGTAATTCCCTCTAATTGAAAAGTAAGAGAACAGTTTTTTCTATACCTATTGTTGTGTATTGTAATAAAATATTTCTCAAATATAATTATTATTTACTAGCTGCCCCACACAACTTCGTCTGCGTCACATGAGGAAATTTTCTCACCGTTTAAACCTTCCCTGGACTTCTACGAATATTTCAAGAATAAAATAAGCCAGATCGGTTCAGTCGTTCTCGAGTTTTAGCGAGACTAACGAACAGCAATTCATTTTTATATATAAGAAGATAGCTTTATCTACATTCATTCTTAACTTAACACAACAGACTTAACACAATATTATTTGACAGTTAATATTAAAACGCGTTTAAATTCCCCGCACGAGCATAAACATGTTAATACTTAAATCCATTTCGGAGTGTAAATTAGATTTTGTTCAGGGGCGCGAACACGGTTTAGTAAAAATTGGATTTCGTATCTCGTAAGAACAAAGCGTTACAGTCATACGTCATTCTGCACCTGTCTGGCTGCACTCCTGTAATGTTCCTCTGGCATTTTACTGCATGAATACAAACTTGTTTTAAAGGAAGTGAAGTCATTTATCTTATGCTCGAGCTTTTTGCTTCCTCCTCTCTGTGTTATTCTGCACTTAAACTAACTGATAATGTAGTTAATATTAGTGTTTTAAATGAGTTGTTAAACTTAAGATAGTGTTCGACGAAATTATCAGTATATTATATTTCATCTTTTACTTTCCTATTTTTATGAAATAATCAATAGTCAAATTTCAAATTAATTCTTTATATAGATAGCGGCTCTCAATATCTCCTGACATTCCAGAAGTTCATGACGACAGTAACCATTCGATCAGCTCGTACGTTGCCTCGTCTACCTTCACGGTAATGAATACTTGAATAAATAGGACCTCATGTAAATTATTATCTCAAATCTGCCACGAACATATAATTCTCGAACCGGAAACGTTCGTTTCGTACAATTTTACAGTAATTTTAATGCAAAGCAGCACAAAAGTTAACGCGATATTATTATGTATGCAAAATATCCAGTGGAATGTGAACTGCACGCGAACGAGTTCATTGTAGCGTGTAAGAATAAAACTTGAACTAGATTTTGTACAAATTGTTTATATTTAACATTATCGTTGAAAATGCAATGTTATTTTAAAATTGATATAGTATTTTCAATTGCCAAATTTCAAAGTGTTTTTAGATGACATTTTCTTTGCTTCTTATTTCTTTCTTATTTTTTTATGAGAAGAAAATTTTGTCATAACTAAGGACCTTAAAAAACTTATACCGTCACATTGTTATTACGTGTTGTATATATTAAGATAGATATTATCTGAAAACTATATGGACTCTATTTAAACTGTTTTTAATAAAGATTTCTAACAATAACAACCTTATTTGGCGAAATTTTGAGTTTTAAAACAACGAGGAAACAGATATTAGTTACTTTCATTTCTGATTCCATTTGTTTCACGTTTAATTTTGTTCCAGTAGCATTTTTGGTTTGACAAAAGCGGGAGCGAGAGCCAAAGAGGGGAATATAATTGCTAGATTATAAATAATTAAATTTGTACGCTCTATGGTGCTTTGGGGAAAAAATATTTCGTTTTCCTTAACATTTTGTAATCAATAATTGAATGTGCAATTTCGAAAAGGGCACATATCTGAATATTTTGTGAAACACTTTTTTCATGTCATGGCGTTCTAAATACTTATATGCACCTATTATGTTCGAAAAAGGCATATCTCCACAAACCTGGTGAAGTTATCGCAAGAAATTATATAGACAACAACATCTCTCAGGAAATTTTCGTTCCTTCTAAAGTAAAAAGTACTTGCAGTAAGTTACCAAGCCAAGCTGATCGAGCTTACAATGGCAAAGTACCAATAAATCATTTGAAAATTGCAGATATTGCAAAGGTAAAACAATATATATCGTCAGAATTTACAGAATTTTATGGCCAACTACACACGAACGAGAGCTTCCAGAAGAGGATTTTTAAACAAAAGACAAAATTATTGCTTTTGTTTCAGTATTATATTTAATTTAAATTACTAAAATACAAGTTTCGCCAAATTTGTATGGTTTTTTTCTGTAACTTATGAGTACTCAACGTGGTAAATTTCGAAAAGGGCACATGTCATAAATTTTGTTTATCGAAAAATACATATATAATAACGTCAACATCGAAATATTTCTGTAACTTTCGAGAGATAATATGCCCTAAAATGTAACCCAAAAACATTTTTGCTAAATATTTGATTTATTTAGAAAATAATTAGTTTTTTTCATTTCCTAGAAAGTTTGAAAATTCAGATATGTGCCCTTTTCGAAATTGCACATTCAATTAAAATAAAGGTCACGGGATTCGACGTAAATAGCTGGAGCAATCGTTGTGGCGAAGTTAAAAGGAGATCTAAGTTTAGCAGCGAATGTCGACGTATTGATGATAGTGAATCAATAATTGGGTTTTAAGATCTTTATTAGCTCACAAGAACAATGTTTACTTATAATGAGCATACAAATTTTAACTTAAGTCTAATTACACACTTTCACTGGCACGAACCAAAATTACTAAATTAATGAAAAGATATAATAAATAAAATACTATGGATTTTGCAGACACTTTTTGACAAATAAAGTATTATGAAAACTAGTCAACGGATAAACCAAGAACAGTTAAGCGGTCATTTATAATAATTATAATATACATCTGTAACATTCTTGTAAAGAATATATCGTCCGGCATCAGTTTCAGTCATCACAATAATAATGTGATAAACATGGTAATAGTTTTTATTGAGATAGATATTTATTAAGGTTGTCTCGATGTAGTTCCATGTCTAGTTAAAGTAGATCTTATTTCATTGCCCCTTACTCATAGGTAGACGATTTTGTGATCACCTGATGATGAGTGGTCGCAAATGGACTCTTGCAATTAAGACTGAGGGGCTAAATGGGGCTAAGAGTAACAACCTCAAAAATATGGATTGTATTTGATTGCTTCCGTAAAGCATTTTGTGTTTAACTTTTAATATTAAGCATCAAGGAAGTTGTATTTTCTTACATTTTTGGTATGTCTGTTCAGTACACACATAAACGAACAACATATCCGGGTACGGAATAATCAGATCTTCCCTTAAATATTATGCTCGTAATAGTTTTCGTGCTGAGCTTACAAACCGCGCGTTTCTGATTATAACCTCTGTATTTTTATAAATGCAGAAGATAGTTAATTTTTATATATACTTACAGGCTATATTTAGTCTAAAATATATCATTACTCTCATCTATATTCGTACGAAATGATTAAAAAGATGATATAATGGATGCTATAATACTATGTCCATATCTCTCATTCGATTTCGTCTCATTTAATTTTCCAAACATATTTTCTTTTAACTTTTAATATGTAAAACACCTATTTTATGTTCTCCATAATATCAGAACTGACAGGGTGAATTTACCGTAACTAAAATCGTAAAGCAAAATAGAAATCTTCTTAAGTCTTATTCAAGGGACAGTTACTACAATACTTCCGGTGATTTGATGTAATCTCCTAATATACACTACCTAGAGAGTTGTTTGAAATTATAACGTCACAGAGGGCCTTTACTACTTCTATTTTATAGTTTCATGTGTACACTGATAATAATTCACACAACAAGTCACATCACAACAAAAAAGGCGATAAAAATAATCTAAAACTTGCATGCAACACAATTATTTCGCTTTAATTCCCTTCCTCACGCTATGGGTTGTGAAATTGGATTGTGTCCGTAATCTACGAAAATAAAATTGTTTTTTTAAAAGGACAATTGCTGTTTCATTACAGAAATTGGTCAAGTTTGATTTGGACTTATGTACTATCAAATACAAGTGCTTTTTACTTATCAAATCGGATTTTAAGATAATTGGATGAAACCTAAGATATCTTATAACTTCTTCTATCAATTAAATACTTTAATATTAATTTAAAAAAGGTATTTTAAAAAGTCTTTGTCTGATTTTCGGTGAACGAAACTAAAAGCCAAAAAACAATCATTCATTCTAAAAACAACTTTTAATTATTATTCCTAGCATTAATGACTGCCATCACAACTATTACAAATTCATGTATCGACTTGTCAAATTATTCCAACTTGCACGTTGAGTGCGAATTTGCAACTCAACCTGTTTCACCGGAATTGCACGAGTCCCACAGGACATATAATTACTTCAAGGTACATTGCCGTTGATATTGCACCTGCCAGCCGAACGTGGCGATTTGGGATGCCAATAATTTCAGCATTACGTCCATTTCAGAGTGTGTGGTATATCTTTGTGTGGAGTTTTAGTTGTTTCTTTCGTCGTTTTAATTTGCTTTCTCGTGTTGTCTTTGACGTATTCTTATTAAACTTTTATTGTGCTTTGTTTACTTGTACTTTTTAACATAATTGATTTACTTGACTGTTTTAAATGAAAAAACCTAATTTCAATTATCCTATAATCCATTTAATTGATGACGGTGCGACGGGAAAGAGTGCCGAGAGCGTAACGCGTCGCGCCATCCCCCATAACCCGGTGCTGGGTTCTGGCCTCAGCCGGGGTTCGGACGCTGAATGTGAGCGGTTGGAGGTTTAATGAGGTTATACTCCCACATATCCCTGAATCCTGTGATTTCCTCCGGCTAAAAAAAATGTAATTAATGAAGTCATTATGTTCATTTTTGATTCGAGACATAAGCTTCTTTTTTATATTGTTAATGCCTATGTAAATTTTATTGTTATGCTTCAAGTTTAATGTATTGTTAGTTTTTTTTTTGTTTATGATTTAGACATGTCAATATCATAGACACGTCGTCAATAATACACACTATTTGCTGGTGTTTATCATAGTAGTAAACGGTTTCGTAAGATTTCTAGTTCTTGTTTGATTTCCAATCTTTCCGCAATTTTTCTCAATTTTCTAACTATCTACAACCACCGATTGTATTTACAAATTACTCAAGACTTTTTTGTTTTGAAGAGTTTTCACATTAAAGATTGAACAATTATGCGAGAAGTAACGATAATGACAGAATATGAATAAAATTAAATATGGTTATAAAAACTGTGGTAAATCTCTGCAAAGAGAAAAAAAAAGTCATTTTTTTTTAAAGATGTAATTTAAATCTTATGACTGTTATAACTCATACTTAAGTAGGTACTCATATCAATTAATTTTAATAAATTTTCAGACAATTTGAATACTATTTAATTTCAGAAAACGCTTTACACGTTGTGTTTTAGTATCTGTTATATTTTTCTGATTCGATATGTGGTATTAAAACGTATTGAATTGTGCTTTAAATTCAATGGCTTAAAGTTCATTTTCGTCGATCAACTACACCATTGTTTCAGATCTCATAATTTGCGATTGTAAGTTTTCGTTTAATTAAATCGGTTCGTGTTTCAATTAAGCTTTAATTTTCTCGATAAATATTTATGTAGATGCTTCAATTTTAATTTTCGCAATTATCCATTTGCAGCATGTTATTTCAAATATAGTAGACTTTATTAATATTTTTGCATTATAATATAAAATATTAACCTAACTGGTTTTAATTTAAAACGATTAGCAGTAGCGTGCTTTTGAGTTTCAGAAGTAAACCAGACGCAAAATCTAGATGCATGTTTTGCATTTAAATATTCGCTTAAATATAAAACTTTAACACTGCATGTACGTTATTAGTCCATATTCGTTAATTATTCATTAGCTCTGCCTTCATTACGTGACTCAAAGTAAAAATAAGTACTCGAAATCGGACCAAAGGAAATGACTGGTTCAAACTCAGTCCAGCGCGATCGCTACGAGAGTGCGGACCTACGCCGTAGACCGTCAACGTCGTAGCACGTTCTACGCGAGGTCTACAACTTTGAAAAATTTCTCAACTTAGTTTCAATGTAGTTTTAGTGTAAATAATTTTAGTGTAAATTATTATAATCGGGATAATGTTAAGTGTGCTTCATAAGTCAGTAACTGTATAGTGCACGTAACCTACTTAAATGCTTCGTCATATAGGGGAGGTAAGTAATGACTTTTCTATTCACTCGTTTTTAAAATGACTTTTGAAACAAATGAAGTTTTAAATTTTTATTTTCTTTTTTTCTTGGTTTGTAATATTACTGTTCATTATTTGTAGAACACTTTCAATTGAAACAGTTTAAAAATATAAAAATAAATAAAAAATATTTTCAAGTGATAAGTTACGAGAAATTTTAACAAAAGTGAATTTATTTCAGTCTAGGTCACAGACAGAGTACATTTATAAAAAGAGATAAGCTCTTAAGTTCACAAACAACTAAGCTAGGATTAAGTCTTGAAATAAAAATACAGTCGACGACTTGAAGATGAAGTTGATTTTCCAGTGTTTTTATTTCTCGAGTAATTTGTCGCGACTGTTTGAAGTAAAAACAGAGGCTGAGTTTTAAATGCCTTCAAATACATTTGGTATTTAATTTGTTGTTGGTAAAGACGATAATTAAATTGTCTTCTAAATTATTTCGAAAATAATAACAATATCTTGAATAGGTCCATGTTAATCATAGCAACACAAGAACTCTGTCAAAGTTGTTTTGAAAATACATTGAGTTTTTCCGACTTGGTTATCGCATAACAGCACCAAAGCTCTGCATTTCGAGGAATTCTGAAATACAATGAATTATCGATCGAATATTCGTTAGCTAGTTTGTTGGAGTTTAAACTTGCAACCTGGGTTTGATTCTCGGTTGAAGTTAATAAATGATTGATAGATTTGATTTTTAAGACTTGGTTGTACTTTGTCAATCCACCCAGTATTTGCAACACAAGGTTAACTTAGGTACTGGATGTGGCCTATAAAACTCACTGTCGAGGTATTTTTAAATCCTTTATTTATTGCTGTGCAGGAGCCAACAGACTACAAGATCTTAAGTGGTTACCGTCGCTCATGGGCCTATGTAATGTCGGGAGTTTTTGCTGGGCCGCTAACTATGGCTATTTCTTATGATTAAATTATATTCCGATTTAACTTTTAATCAAAGGAACTTTTATTCTTCGTAATCGATACTTTGTATGTGAATTTAATTTTCAATATAGCAAACAAGTAGCGGTCTTTGGTTTCTTCTATAATAAAACAGTCCATGAATGACTTACTTCGAAGCATAGTTTACTCTTAACATAAAATAACATAAATATCTTTCTTTTAATGAAGAACGAGACAACGGAACACCTCTAAGTGAGTACTGGCTTATGAGTGTCTGTAATGGAGGACAATGGACACTGCAGTGCCGCTAACTACGAGCTGCCAATGAGAGCACCCTAAACGCATATTATATTTATTAAATAACTAGCTGCCCCGCGCAACTTCGTCTGTGTCGCATAGGAATTGTTTCTTGGAATTTTCTAAAAGTACTCATCAGAATGCTTCATTAGAGCCCAAACACGATGAGGTTATCTTGCTTATTGACGGCGTTCCTGTGGCCACCTTCCAGCTCCATCATCAGACCTTCACATTCATTCTCTACGCAAAGTACTCATGAAGACGCTTCATTGAGCCTAAACACGATGAGGTTATCTTGCTTATTGACGGAGTTCCTGTGGCCACCTTCCAGCTCCATCATCAGACCTTGATCTAAGGTATCCTATCTCTCAAGTTGGATCGAACTGCACATGGTGTGCAAATTTTATTATAATCGGTTCAGTGGTTCAGGAGTCCATTGAGGAGAAACATTGTGACACGAGATTTATATATATTAAGATAACATTTCAAGTACTGTTTTCTTTGTTACATTATACAGTACAGTATCTTAGCAGTATACAAAACAGAATATACGAAAACTGGTTTTGCAGACAGCGGCTCACCGATAAATCTAATATTGCTTCATATGATTATTTTATAAGCTCCTCCCTTCGTTACAGCCGCAACTGTGGTTCCTTTACATGTTCTCGTTAAATATTAATGCGAGCGATTTTTCGAGAATAAAGATGAAATTAGAGATCATTTTTCACGCGGTTTTGTTCGTGCGACCCTCGAGACCTGAACGTCAGGATGTAATGTAACGTATGTGCATTCCCAGGATACTGGATAGCTTCATACCAATATATATTAAAGTTGCTTTAAGCGTGAAGATAAAACCATTATTGTGTCATGCCTTGGCTCTTCTATGTAGCAAAAACACACTGGCACTAAAATGTTTCTTCTATTATTTCCTGAGCATTATCAGTCATGACTAGTTTTTCTTAAAATAAAACTTGAAGAATGTCCTTAAGTCATACGTAACGGTCCCCGAAATTGCAGAGTTCTATGAGCGTCAGTCACCAACTACCATTGGGTGTTTTGACTCATTTGTCGTCTTTGCAATAAAGTTGAATTTTCTATGGGAAATAATATTATTAATAAAAAAAAAAAAAAAAATTAAATAGGTGCTTTTAATCATCATCTGATTGTTGACTGACAAAAAATTCTACCTAATATACCACCGTAGTGATGAATACTCTGCTACTCCAACCAAGTTTTCAGTCACTTAGTGAACCTTATCCTAAACCTTCAAATTACAATGGGAATATATACCCGACACCCAAAAAAATACATTTTAATAGGCTAAAATTGTAACGAATTTTAATTATAATTTTAATCAGTTGTAACTTGAAACTCGTTATTTCAATATTAAACACTATCCATCATGCGTTTGTCAATTATTTCCACCGAATCCAATTATTTACCACACATTTGCATGTAATATGATTGTTCATTTAATTACAATATTGTAAAACAAAGTAATAATGTTATTTTACGTAGATTTAATACATTTATTATTATACGAATATTATAGAATTGAAACGGCTATTAGGTAATTATTTACAATAGGTATGTTTTGAAGAACTCATAGGCCATAGCCAAACTAGGAACGTTTGTAGTTTTCGTCCGCTTGTCCTCTTCTTCCTTACACCTATCAATAAACACTAGAAAGCTGAAAATTCGCGTAGGCATATATTTCTTATCCATACAGAAAACTGTGAAACAACTTTTTTTAAATATGGTTATGTAGGGTACCTTTAGATCATATAAAGTTTTTTTTTTTTTTATGCGTGATACACAAACGAGCCTACGGAGATGAAAATATTTTTCTTTGCGTTCCTACCTCATCGAGCGCGGTACTCTTAAAATGTTTTAGGGTTTCCTTGAACCATATTTCGATCATTTGGAACACTTAATAAAACTTAATGTAACTCTGTTTTGGATACATATCAGTAATAAAAAAAGTACCATAATACTATCGCGGTGTAAACATCGCTTATTTTATACACTGTTTGAAAAGTTTTGGAGTTACGCGTTGTTCATAATTTACTTTGTTTGTTCATGATAAAGATATATGTTACTGGTTTTGCATTCAAGAATTTAGTTGAATAAAATAAATCGGAATTTTGCACTTTTGGGATTCTGCATGTTTTAGCAAATGTTAAAAGTTATAAGAAAATGGTTTGTGTCTTTTTGAGTTGACAAACGTAAAAGTTATACGCCACTAGGCATTGTATGCATGCCCAAAACCTCAATTATAACCCTTCAATGTTAATTCATAAGTTTTCAACTTTTTCTCCAGAACCTAAAAAATTTTTAAACCAACCAAGCTTTTAGTAAGTTCTAACTCAAACATACAACAAACTAATATTCAAAAGGCAATACAATAAAACCACGCGATCAAAAATTCATAGCACAACACGTGTACTTAAATGTTATCTAAAAATTGCGCTGCTGAAGCTATCGAGTGTAAATAATGGGTGCCGTACACTTTAAAGTCTTGCACCGTTATAAAAAGGTTCTCTGTGCTCTTAAAGGTCGTAAAACATCGATAAGTGCTAGGTGGTGCTAGCCTGTTTGAACGCAGAATAAGCATCAGAAGTAAAGTGTCTCTTTTTTTTTATTGCCATGTAGGCAGACGAGCCAACGGCCCACCTGATAGTAAGTGGTTACCGTCGCTCATGAACCTCTGCAATGTCAGGGGACACTGAGGGGTCGCTACCTACGACCTAACTTTAAGGACCCTCCTCAAGTCTCGTTTGAAGAAGGACAAGTCATAGCGCATAGTCTCTGAACATAATATATTATATTAGGTGCACTTTTCATCTTCATGTTAATTTCTATATACTAAAAATAGATTTAAGGTCAAGTCAACTTCTAAAGAGAGATTAACCTTCCAGTCTTCTCGTGATCATAATGTTTGCAACGACTTTGAAATATCGAAAGTCAAATAATTAAAAAACGTGGTGCTGCTTATTATGTATGTAGCTGATGTAGATAACCACGAATGTGTAAATATTTTTTCATTGCTTCGAGCTGCTCACCTGATCGTAAAGTTAACGTTGCTTATTGGCCTCGGCAATGTTAGACGGTACGACATATATTTAATGGCTTTTTTGTAAGTGCAGGTTTTGAGTGTTAATTTCATCCGCGATCCAAAATAGCTTTGTCAATTTTCTCTGTAGATTTGATGATTAGTCGATCCTTTTAGTTATACTAAACGTATAAAATTGTGGGAATTGAGCGTGACGGATGAAACTGCACGTGCAAAAATACTTTGTAATATTTCCAAACAACTGAGATTTTATTTCATGGCTCCAGTATTAGCATTATGTTAGTTTAAGATTCCATTTTAAAATTGTGGTTAATAATTATTGATCTGTTACGTAGACAGTTTATGTAGGTACGACTATTGTAAGTCATCTCATTGTAAGTGGTAATCGTCATCATCCCTTACAATATCAGAGGACAATATTTTTTTCATACTCATTGCCGCCACTATATCGCTACGTTCAAATTACAAGCGCAGTATTGCTGAAAGATTGACTTCTGCATAATATTATTTTTTCTGTGCCTAGATATTGAATGCTCATGTAAGTGCGGTACTGTTTTATCACAAATCAAATGCGACGTTGCGACAATGCAAGCGTGAACGGTTTCTAGGACATAACCCGTTTGTGCAGCTTGAATACGAACTAGACACGTCCTGTGTTTACACTGTATTGTAATGTATTTTAAGATGTAGGTGTCTGTTTGGTAAAGTTACCATCATTGTTACTCGTAACGTACGGGACGTCTCTTTATTACTTAGTAGACAAACAAATTCACCTCTTTGTCTATTAATGATTATAAATGTTGATGATAGGAAAGCATGCCGTAATTCGGACGCTCAGTGTGAGCGATTGGAGGTTTTAGTGACAACTCCCATATATCCGACGACTTCGCCCAACTAAAACAAAAGAAACGTTGATGATCTAATTAAATTTTTTAACCCAAAATGTTAAGTAACTTTAACAAGTAGAGCTAATATAAGAAATACGTACAAAGTACATTTTAAAAGAACAACAACGACAATCCTGTTACAGACATCAAAATGGAATATTCAGCTCGCACTCAAATATCTACCCTGAATACCAGCCACTTTATGATACACTGCGGTGTGCACTGCAGTCATTTTGAAACTGCGTTTGATTCAAGTACACCGCATACATCCACACCTTTGTTCTTGATTATTCAGCAACAATCGACGTCGATGTTTTTGTCACTGTTTCTATGTTCTTTGTTAGCTTGTATTCTTTTCATTAGTTTTGATCCTTTTGTGGACTTTGAGTGCCCTCTTTTATCTGATCTTTGTGTGTTATGTAGTGATTATAACTGCTCATTTGGTTGCTTCTTTTATGAAATTACATGTCAGGAGTTTTCGAAGTATTCAGATTGTGTGTATTGCGATGCGATAAAGAACTCTTTAAAAGCTCTTGAAAGGTACTTAGATAGTTACTAAAATAGTTGTATAGGTAAAAACATTTGAAAACGATTTTTACATTTATTAGAGGAACACGTCATTGATCAAAAGTACGTTTTTAAAACTGGGCATATTTGAATTTATGTAGGTAGGTGGGTGTTTAAATAGTCGGACTTAATACTATACAGTTCTTTATTTATTTATGGAGAGATAAATGGTGGTTTCTAAATTCTTAGCATTAGAATATATAATCTACCCCAGCATATTTAGTTCGTGGTGAATAATAATTGTTGTAAATATTCAATACTGTACACCTATTTCGTTCTTTTCATTAAAATTATGTTCATTTCTTAGCATCTGTATCTACCTTAATCCGCTGATGACTGCGTAACGTTTCGAATTTCGTGAGCTCTATTTCTGAATCCAATTTGGCTTAGCTTTAGGTAATGTCCCGCTGTTGTTGATACCTCAGCGCCGTGGAATGTTCCAGATTAAACAGGCTTGTTTGCTTTCGTCGTTCAGTCGTCGAATAACACTGATTCTGGTGTAATTAACCCTGTTTGAACACTCGAAAACGGCGGTGTTTA
Organism: Trilocha varians; assembly: GCA_030269945.2. NCBI lineage: Eukaryota > Metazoa > Arthropoda > Insecta > Lepidoptera > Bombycidae > Trilocha > Trilocha varians. Next base: position 7,758,386 of record AP028259.1, read on the forward strand.
AGACAATTAAGATTAACTCGCGTTTTGTTATTTTGTATCGAGCTGTTTGCTTGGACCGGAAATGATAGCTGTTCTTTCTGATAACCCAATGTTGTGTTTTGACTCATTTGTTTTTATAAAAGCAGTTATTAACTTATAAACTTTTAGATAGACATCAAGTTCTTTAATTTTCGAAGCAGCCATTACCTGGCTAGTGCAAAATAAAATTCAAGACTTTCTCTAAAAAGCTTTACGACTAAGAGCTTCAAAGCCGATAAAAACAGTTTTAATTAAATACCGTCACTTTTACTCACCAAACTCTCTATTAAATTTCCATCGAAGACTAAGCGGGTTGGTGTTGAAGTTTCGTAGTTGCTGCGTCAGTTACCTGACAATTACACCATGCCGAGCAACTACCGAGCCTCGCCAACTTTAACTGTGCATGTTGCTGTAAATTGCTGTTACGGTGCAATAAGTAAGTGGAGAAGTTACTCATATGCTACATTACTTTATTTTGCAATTTAACTAAGGTATTGGATATCATTTTCATTGTTGCTGTGTGACAAGTATTTGAAAAACATATGATTATTATTGATTACCCACTGTATTTTCGATTTTTGGTTGGGGTTTGGGGTCTTTTTATTAGACGTTTAAGGGCCAAAGACGAAAGAAAGGTGTGAAAACATCACGAATAGTTTTGACATTAAAGAATATAATAACATTACAGTTTTGTAAAATTACAGTTCTCTAAACCAATAGTTTAAATAATGTTTTGACTGTATTCTGTTTTGTGTAATAATAAATAAATAGTCAATTTCCCAAGACACGTCACCAACATTTCTCCAACATTATAACTCAATATGAAGGCTACAAATATAATGAATGTCTTTATTTGAACAACCTTCTTTGTTTACGAATGTGTCTCCTAGGGAAAATACAGTCTAAATAAATTCGTACCGTTCGATTTATCTGACCTTGTAGACACATTAAATTTGCAAAGAAACAATCTTCTTTTGTGACAAGGCTGTATTGACCCACTGCCTTCGACGTTCAGTTCTGAGAAAATTGTAGCACAGTGAACAATAGTGGTCGCGGTTTAATCAGGAAATTTCAATGTAAAATGAAGAAATTTTGAAATAATTTGCGGGATTGGGGTTTGGTTGAAATTGTAGGTTATCTGAAACTACTGTTTTAAAACGAGTAGAATATTAATTGGTATCGATTTGAAGATTCAACTGATGTGACCCTGACTGCTGCGTTTTGGATTTGACTCCGTATTTAAAGTAAATCGAATAAATCACGATGTTATTGAATTAGTACTGTGCATCGTTTTATTATAATGTATTAGTGCGGTTCACCATACTTTGAGTGAAGCGTTTATTTCTAGTAAAGTCAATTTTTTTTTTAATTGATGAAACCGCTTATAAAATAGTAATACAATTGTGAATTTCAGTTTTTAAAATAAAAGTGAGAAGTAATCACTTTCTAGTTTATCTTTTGTGAACTAAATTCAAATTTCTACTATGGCATCTCGTCTTCATCAAACAATTGACAGGTCCATTACTGTTGCAGACTGATCAACCGATTCTAAAGTGTATGTCCAAAGCTAATGAAGTATTGGACGTGTGGTCAGGCTATCAAAAGGCTATTTCCAATTTAAATACATTGCTTATTTATGGTGCAACGTGGTTTTAAATGAGAAACTGTGGTTTCTATTTTAGAGTTGGTAAAAAATCTGTTAATTGAAAAAACAAGAATGCGATACTTTCTTTGTATAGTAAAGCATATTATGTAGAAATACCCTTTAATTAGGCAATGGCAGTAATAATTACAATCTTCAGTGTTAAAACGAAATTTTTATCTGTAAAATTTTTAACATTTTCGCAATATTTTAAAAATACGCTTTACTTTAATAAATAATCATAACTATACTTATAGTATTTACTGTCCCTAAGTTCTTAAGCATCGTTATTAAAATCAACTTTAAAACAACCACTGTTGAATTTCCCAACTTTGACACAACGGCCGGTCTTCCAACATCACCAGTTTCTTGCAACTTTAACCAGTTCGTCGCCGCATCGGTCCACTTTGTACACTTACTTATGCACTTCTGAAACTAACATTAAATTTAAAATATATGCAGCAACCAAAGTCAACTTTCATATTCTTACAGAATTTTAAAATTCACACGTGGCTAATGTCGTTTCGTTCACCGCACGTTCACAAACGTTTTAGGATAATGTAAATGGATTTTGAATTGCCTTTTAATACCGCTTCCGCGTTTGCACACGTGACAACTCTTCACTTCAGTAAATGGATTAAATTAATATTGAAAGTTTGTAGCCGCGGCGAACAGGTTAATATCGATAATCGGTTAATTCAGTCTTTGGTTGTGAATGTATATTTTTTGTCAATGTTGTCACAAATGGGTTGGATTATTATTAAAGTTTTATACCGTGTGTTAATAGGTACCAATAGTTGTTAATTGGTAATTTGTCAGTTTAGTGATTTGAGTCATCCATAATATAGGCTTTACACTTTCTTTTTGAAGATTTTATCAATTCAGCAACGCCACAGCATTACCTATGCCCATCATCGGGTTTAGAGTATTTTTGCACATATTATTATGACTACGAACGAGGTGAAGGCGCTGATGAATTTTCTTTCCACGATACGTTAACCATTATATTCCGCATTTTAACACGTGTCAACTTCGCACGCCAGCAAATGGATTAAATTAATATTGAAGGTTTTATGCCGCAGGGAACAGGTTAATATCGATAATCAGTTAATCCACCGAAGCGTCTCTGTGTTTTGGGACATCGATATTCGTTTGTGATTATAGATCTGATGCTCAATACGACCGGTCCGAATTTTGATTAGTTCTGTTCGAATATTAATTTAAATTGGACTTTGTTTATGAAGATAATTGGATCAAGTTTTTTAGCTATGTTTTGGTTGCCACGAGTATGTTTTTGCGATGAGGTTGGACCAAATACGATTTTTCTTTCGGTTTAGTCGCAATGTTTTATGGTAATTTAAAAAGACTAGGTAAAAATAACAATTAGGTATCCTAATATGAATCGATGAGTGTAAAGTAAGTTATATGGTACAAAAAGGTAAAGGGACTTGAAATAGTAGGTACAGAAATTAGACAAGTTAAATCTAAATACCAGATGAAAAATCGTATTCATAATGTTATAGAAATTTTGAATATCAAACTTTTCATTTTCGATAGTTCTACATACAATAACAAAGTGTAAATTCGGTTATCTAACTTCGTAAATTTCGTTGTTGTTCTATCTTCATGAATACCTGCACCAATATGACGTCACAGTTTCGAGAGTTCAAACAATATTATCTCGAGCTTGCATCGAGACTAACACTTGCCAATAAAGTGTTCGACCTATATACTTGACTTACACACCAATTTACATTGCATTGTATTTCACGGTAACTGGGAATGTTTGGCGCTGAATGTGTATCTGAGTATTCAAATGTGTTTTTGGTCATGTAGATACAGATAATGTTTCGAGACGCCATTTATTTTATCTGATGAAAGAAAACTTGTTTAAGTTGCATTAGTAAGTTTGTGTTTCTAAAGTTCACAAGAATTTAAATACCGTAAGCTGTCCGTAGGCAGTGTCATTCACGTTGTAGTGATGTGCGAAAAAGATTATTTAACAATTAAAATATACAGTTTTGACTGTTACTCTAAAACTAAAATTAAACTCCAAAATTAAATCTATCAAACCAATACCATTAAGTCTCATGTTATCTTATGTTGTAATTAATTTAATCTCGTGTACATTGGGATCAGGGGTCGAATTAAGCATTGATTTGCTCGATCACGATTCGGGGCTTAGACCTCCTTGGTTATGGATTATACCGAACTATGGTGGCTCACGATCGCCTAATTTATTCATGGTGTCATAACCACATAGTCGACTGATGGATCTTGTTATACGGCTTTGTGTGTTTATGTATGAGTTATTGTAATGAAATTGGAATCAAGAATACGGTCTGCTTTCGTTGTTTTTTGGAGATTATTTCATATTTTCATAGAAGCTTTGTTGAAATTGGTTTAGGAATAATAACATAAAATTTGGTATATAATATGTAGGACAATTTTTTTGTGGCGTCGATGACTAAACAAAAGTGACCACTCGCAATCATAGTATCAATATTGAAATGTAAATAAAATACAATAATACATTAACGATTCCATTTCTATCTCGCTATTCAAAACAAACAGTACTAGTGTTGAAATTTAATTGAATACGACCGCCATTCCGGTTCCATTTAGTTTGGGAGTGTCACCCAGCCATAACACATTAGAAGTTCTGAGCAAGCAATTAAAATCAAAAAGCTGGACCGAACCGATCGAATGAACAGAGAAATCAATTACGATTTGGTTCAGTAAGTTTTTGGGACTTATGAAGCTGTTTATGCGTAAATAAATTGACAAGTCTATCGAATATAAATTATATTTACTTAATAATAATTTTACAAAACACGGTGGATAAACAAAACGACCTATTGTACTGTACCAACCCATTACTGCCCACTGTTGGGCTCAGGTCTCCCAAGAGGGATTAGGCATAGTCCACCACGCTTGCCTAGTGCGGATTGGGGACTTCACATATCTTCAAAGGATTTTTAGAACCCTTTTTCGACATGCAGGTTTCCTCACGATGTTTTCCTTCACCGTTCTTAGCCAGTGCTGTTGTGAAAAATTGCACATAAATCTTTTTCACTTTTAGATTTAGAGGTACAAGCCGGCCGGATTTGAAACCGCGACCTCCCGTTCGGAAGGACGCGCTTCGACCACTCGGCCACCACGACTTATTGTAAGTGAAGTTCAGGAGGAGGGATTAAGCAGTAAATGTATCCTAGTTTCAGTCAAGTTTTTTATTTCGTACATATGATGATCGACAGCAGATGCATGCAGAGAGCTTAAGAGTACAATTTGGAAATGTCCAGCTGTGGACGTGTCTGAGTTGACGATCATGATTTTATAAGGAGACCATTGCTACTAACTATAATGGATTTATTGTTCTGGATTTTTGGCATCAATTATTAAATTTTACGAGAATAAACCTAAGTGCTTGAATTGTATTTTTCGTATACAATTTATCATAATCAGATAATACGTATGGGATGAAATGAACACGGAAAAAAATGGATTGAATATTGCTTTTGATTAATGCGTTCGTAAAACAAATACAGCTCAAAGTAGGACACATATTCGGTTGAATGAAGTAATTTACATAAGAATATAAGAAGGGACGCTCGTAAAGTATTCTGTTTGTTCCTGAGTTCGATACTGCGGTGTGTATTGCGTAATCAGACAATTTTATATTCACACGTATTTTGGATTACGATGAATATCGTTTTTTGTAGCAATTGTGTATTTTATTAATCTTTTGTTTTCTTTACTATTTTTTCTGTTTTCTAAAGTTATGAGTACACATTAAATCATCACTGATGATTGGTGTAACTAGTAAACGAACGCTATTGGGGCACGTTGGAGTCTCTATTGAAAGTTGATTTGGCGCGATTTGATGCAGTATGGTATGGAATAGTCGTTTCATTGTAAAAAGTTAAATTATTAATTAGTTTTTTTTTTTTACAAAAAAAAACTATTTAATGAGGTGCGATTTAAAAATAAAGTAGATATACCTAGTTGAAGTGTAATAAATTGCACTTTAATTTATGAACCAAAAAACAAAAAAAATCTATTGACATATTATATTTTCAGCCAGAAATTCAAACCGAAAATATTGAAAGCGCTGATCTCAATAAAAGTGAGGATTGAAAAGGACTATTTTACGTTTCGATTGCTCTTCTATATTTTGTTTGAAATTGCTGCGAGTTTAGTATTCAAGTTTACAAAACAAACGATTGAACCGTATGAAAAAAGTTCAATAAATAGTTTGAATTTTTATTGGTATAGCTTTTGTAAATATTTGAAAGGTATGCAGTAAGTTATGCTTTTTACTCTCTCTCAATTTTAGATTTAATCTACCAGTGCTCGATAGAGCACATCAGATGTCATTGTGTTATTAATAACCTTTACTCACCCTCTTACATACATTCACTCATTCTCATGCTACACAAAAAGATGACATTTAAACATTGTTATTAACTTAGTCTGTAATTTTTTATTAGCCTACATGTTCAGTATTTAGTTAAAAATGTATTGTAACTTCGGATGTTTGAGCGCTGATGTCCGAGATACAAACTATTTTTAGTTTAGTTCGGACTCGGAGGCAAAATTATGTTTTGTAAAAAAAAATTCTAAATAAAGATTTCTATTATTATTATTATAAAAAATATTTCAGAAAGCATTCTGTAGTTGGAAAAAAATCCTAGAATTGCTATCATGTTACGTTAATATACATTGTATACATTTGCAATCATGAGCTCTTTTACCAAATCTACAATGCAGTATACATCCAGTACCAGCTTAATTTCACAATTTGCCACACAAAAGCCGTAGACGAGAAAAAATGAGAATAATCACACGATGTGTTTTCGTTAGCGATACAAAATTCTCTAGAGAAGACTCCTTTGTTCAATTTGCGACTGAGATTGCAACATAAATAAAACAACAAGGAGTTTTTTTTCGAATATTTCTTACTCGAGCGTTAAGAGAATCTCCGACCGTTTCCGAGGCGCGTCACTTCACATCGAATGCCGTTCTCCGAGAAATTGATATGTAATATTGTTGTGAGAGCTTCAGCAAACAGGATTAGAGTCGAGTACGTGCCTTTGGCCGTCGGCAAATCTAATTGTGAGTCCTTGTGCCGGCGGCGTCGACGCGGCGTCAGCGACGGTCGTACCCAGACCGATCTTACCGGTTAGCTTACTCCAATTCCTTATTTCGTTTTATGTTTTAAATAATTTGAAATATAATAAATATTTATGTTTTCTTTTTTAATTTTTGAATGAGTTGAGTTTTAAAATTGGTACAAAAACAGGTGTTTGGGTAGACTAGGTGAATTATTAAAAATAAAAATAAAAGAAGACCATTACCCAGTGAGAAGTGTAGTTGAACACCGAAGACGTACTGCATCTCTTATTACTAATTATTATTTCAAACCTCTTTTCAAAAAGAAAAACCAAATTCGTTCTATTAACAAGATCAATGTGTTTGGATGATCAAACTAATTAAGAAACAATGGTATTCAGAGTAAAATCACTAATTATTATGTTTCTCAATAAAAAAATGAAGCCCAACGGTAAGAAGTACGATACTAAAACGGTGGCTTTAAAATATTGTAGAACGAATTTCATAGATGTTCTCACGATCATACCAGGTAGTTAAAAAAATAAAATTCTACAATAAAAAACAATAATATAAACGATTATTTATTCAATAAAATTTAGTGTCCGATCTTAAAATAATAGTAAACCTCAAATTTGTGATCCAAAAGACAATTTTATCGAAGAGACTTAATAGCATCTGGGATTCAATCAGAATCAGCCCGACTTTGTGCAAGTTCCCAATCCAGTCTAGATTCTTCATTTTAGATTTACTGAGGCGAGTCTGAGACTCCCGCGGGATCAACTGATTTTATTTATAGACCAAAGTACGTGTTGGATAGTCCATAAACCGCGTAATGCTTTTAGGAAAACGAAAAAGGCAAGTTATGATTTTATTATGACCTGAGAGCCAGGTACATCAAAGTCGTTGAGTTTTCTTGATGTTTGAGTGATGACGTATATTCCCTGTATTTTCTGGCAGCTAACTATTATTTTTCGGGGTCTAAAAGCTTTTATATTTAGATGTAAATTAAGTGTGAAATGTTTTTCGTTAGAGCGCTATGACTTGTCCTTCTCCAAACGAGGCTTAAAGAAAGTCCTTAAAAGGTAGGCCGTAGGTAGCGGCCCCGCAGTGTCCGCTGACATTGCAGAGGTCCATGAGCAACGGTAACCGCTTACGATCAGGTGGCCCCTTAGCTCGTCTGCCTACAAGGCAATAAAAAAAAAAATAACTGTTCGGATTTTGGGTCTAGGAACGAAGAAGGCGTCAACTGAATTTTAAGTTAATAGATTTTTCAGTTTTAATATGAAATTTGACTTAGATACCATTTTACTGATGCCCTATAAAGTACCGTGATTGAAAAAGAAATAGTGTAACCTAATAAGATTTTCCACGTCGACCTTTTCAGTAAACCGACTACTGCACTACCCTAGTTTAAGGTAAATCCGAACATTTTTTCAACCTCACTCGATAATGTAATTACAACGTGGAGAGTCCCGTTGCCCAATCCCTAATACATAAGGTTCCTTTTGTTGACGCGAAATAAATAAGGCATCCTGTCCTAAACAAACACATGATAGCTTTATATATGACATATGGATTTCTTGGAGCCTTTGTAAAGACGTTTTACCTGGAGTTTGCGAGTTAGATGAGCTAATAAGACAATTTAATTTGTTGTTGTTTTAATTACGCTAACCTAAATAACAAGATTGATCGTTATTTTAGTAATGTGATATCGATACCTACTGAAAAGCACAAATCTCTCTATCAACGTCTTTGTTTTATACACCTTTTTTTATTGTTTTATTTCTTTTCCCCTGACAGTTTGATCATGCAGGGATCTTGGAGTAGAGTATATTCTTAAACATATTATGTCGATTATTAAACATTTATACACCTTCTAATCGCTAACTTTTTTATATACCTAACTTCTTGAATCAAACTGAACTGAAAATGGTTATACATGTTTATACTTTTTACAATCAATTTCATTTATTTTGCCTTGCTTGCCAAATTTTACACTCAATCATTCACTGCACTCAAATAAAACAAATTATAGTCTTATAATAATCGTTAAATTTCGAATAGTTCAATAAAACAGGGATACCAATCATAACTGTATAGTGTATTGGATTTTCGACTCAATCACATCAGATTCAAACTACTATTAGGTTCATATTTCTATGTACTTACGTAATAAACTCGTCTGGAAACTTTAGTGCCGAAGTTTTGAGCGTTCATAACAAGAAAAAAGTTTTATATGTCTCTGACCCTTACCGTTTATGAGTTTAGTTAAGTATAGAAATCTCTTGAGGGGAAAGTTCAAACTATAAACGGTTGAAGCTTAGCTGTTACTTCGTCAAATTTATTAGAAGACGTAAGGCTGTATGCTACTGAGTGGCAGCCTCGTAGTAAAATTCTATTTGAAATAGCGCAACTTCGAGAAGTTTTGCGTTGGGTATTTAGTTGACTTGACACTAACTTTCACCATATTAACTTTAGTGCTAAATTTCGTAATGTGATTACTCTATTAAAATTTGACCCTTTATCTTGGTATAATAAAGGAGAGTATTTTAAGAGATACACTAGGTCTCTAAATAGAAAGTTGAAATGTTTGAAGTAATGTCGTATTGGTAAAAACATCGTTGGTTTCTTTATTCACATTGTTTTCAGCTTTCTATTTACGAAATTAATTATATACTCGCAATAGTGTTATAATAAGAAAGAAAGAAAATACATTTATTCGTGCCACAATCTTACATGAAAAAAAAATGAAATTAAAAAAAAAAGAACAATTTCCATTGAAGATACAATAATATAAAAGATAGCAAAAGTAAAATAAAAAATAACAAAAAAAATCTATGGATGATTCGTATCTATGCAAGAGTGGCAATGAAAGGGTGACCAGCTCAGCATAATGCCGCAGCTCGAGGAACTACAGCGCTGATTTTCAGTTGGACCCATTGTGTGAGTCTACGTCTGAGCACCCACCAGGACAGTACGACAATCAGATAAATATAAAAACAAATAGGATAAATAATTAGATCCATTAGACTTAGCGCTAACCTTAGACTTAATAAGAAGTATGAGTTAAGATAAAAACCTACCTGTAAAATAGTATTCTTGAAATTGGTGAGAAAGTAGTTGTTTATTTTTTAGTATTTAGTAAGAATTAGGTACAGTAAAATAAAAATAAAACACTATACACGAAAAAACCTAGGTAATTAAAAAATATTAATCAGATTTTCACAAACAACAAGGTCGCAGAATATATTTTTACGGCTTCCAATCGACCGGTTTTCAGTTCACCGTTTTAACGTTAATCTCCAGTCGGACGTAGTTCATAAACTGACAGTTAATCTAATATATAAAATTCTCGTGTCACGGTGTTCGAACTTGAACTCCTCCGAAACGGCTTGACCGATTTTGTTGAAATTTTTTGTGCTTATCCGGTATCTATGAGAATCGGCCAACATCTATTTTTCATCCCCCTAAATGTTAGGGGTAGTCCACCCCTCATTTTTTTTTAATTTTTTCGACGCAGACGAAGTTGCGTGGAGCAGCTAGTAAATTTATAACAGTAAAAACTTGCAGAGTTACAAAATATAATAATTTTGAAGCAATAGGTAATTAATTGAAAAGTGTGGTGGACTGTGTGTAATCTCTTCTGAGCAAACCTGAGGCCGACGTTGGGTTGGTAAAGTACAATCCGTACTGGGCAAAGTACTATTGATCATCGACACACAACGTTCGATTCTAATTGAACCAAGGAGATAAATATGTAATTATTTTTTTTGAGTTTAAGTCAATTAAATCCATTTACTCAATTAATCATATTGACGTCGTTGTATTTTTTTTATTGCCATGTAGGCAGACGAGCCTACGGCCCACCTGATAGGAAGTGGTTACCGTCGCTCATGAACCTCTGCAATGTCAGGGGACACTGAGGGGTCGCTACTTACGACCTAACTTTAAGGAGCCTCCTCAAGCCTCGTTTGAAGAAGGACAAGTCATAGCGCTCAGGGAATACCGAGGCGGGGAGGGAGCCATAGCCGGATGGTGCGTGGCAAAAAAGTGTTCCTAAAACGAACCGTGGATGACCGTGGTGGTTCCATATAGTAGGGATGAACCCCACCTCGACGCCGAGTGGTACGATGATAAAAGGGAAATGTAGGAATCATCTCAAATAATTCCTCGGAGCACTCCCCTATCTACATGAAACTAAAAAAAAAAATTAAACTAATATCCTAAAAGTAAATTCTTCTCAAAAGACAAAAACACACCAAAGAATTACGCAGAAAAATTATCAAAGCAAAAGTTCAAACCGATCGATGCATAAGGAGTCACATCCTTACCATTTTAGTAAACAATGCCAACATTGTTACATATTCATTTTTTCGAAGGGAAATTTCTGCAGAACCCTCGTGTAGATTGGAACGGTGGATTTACGCGAAACGCGATGAACCGGCAACGCACGGCCCAATATACGCTCCTGTTATAGAACACTAAATCCAGAAGATAACATACAAACATACGTAGGTTTTAGGGATGTAAGGAATTTTCGCTAAAATAATGCGAATATTGTGAGAAAAGTTGCGCGGATACAGAGAGAATGACAGTCAAAATAAAGACTTCCTCGTGCTTTTTTAAATGAGCCCAAACACGATGTAATCCTTCCGTCGTCAAGGTAATTTGTGATTTCTATTACTTTGGGTCTAGTACTATTTCCTCTCTAGTAGATCTAAATACAGCCGACTTGTCCGAAAATTGATTTTCGCAATATTTCTAGTAGGTTTAACACGAATTATACGAGACAGTCCGAGAACGAGTGTCAGTGAGTGCTAGACCCTGAAAAGTATCTCCCTATGAATACACAACTAAAGACATAGTAGTATTTTGTCATAAATTTTACTTCTGTTAGAAATATTCTATGCTCGTGTTGTATTTATACACTCGCATATGTCAGAGTCGATTCTCTCCCCTGTTAGCGCAGTTGTTAATCTTCTTAATGAATTTTCATAGACTATTCGGAATATAGCATGGTTTATTTTTAGAGGCAAGGCGTTATGATGTATGGTGAAGGGAATGGGATGAATTTTGATTGCTGTATGTTTTGATTTATTTATAGCCAAAATCGACCGACGATATGGTCAAGATCGCGGGAGGTCAATGGATGCAGATGGCGCAGGACCGGTCGATGTGGCGAGGTTTGGGGGAGGCCTATGTCCAGCAGTGGACGTCTGTAGGCTGATGATGATGATGATAGCCAAAATGGTTCAAAAAAGATTTTCATTTGATACTAGCATACAATAAAGACAACCAAGAAGTAGACTCAGAGCTCGAAAAGATAACAATAATATCAAGTGTAGGCATAACATTGTCAAGTTTAATTCTGTGTAGGCATTTATATTAAACGCGAACGCAAAGGAAAAACAAATTGTGAAGATACGTCAACACTGTCGCAGGATTGAGCAGAGCTTAATGATCTACTCACAGACTACTAACATTCTACTTAGACTAAGACAGAGTTCAAATGTCGAACACTGTATGTCAAAATGAATTCCCAAAAGTGTTCTTCCTTGTGAAAGTCTTGCTAAAATCTAATCACCTACAAAAACATGCTAAAACTAACCATATAAAAACTCGATTGCCCAGTTTCCCAGTAAAAGTCCATAAGGTTTTCTTAATTAACCCAGACCAGAGCATTGTTTCAACGGATCGACCATTCCGTTACCGCCACACGCTGCTCTCTGCCAAATGGCGCTAATTTTTCGACTTTACAACTGCACTGCAAGACACTGAAATGGAAATTTTATTCCGTGAATATATCTTGTTAATTAAGGTTTACATTTTATTTTTAAAACTAGTGTTACAAATTTTTAATTCTGCTTTAATTGTATCCATTTTCTTGAAGATAGTCCTTCGAAGTAGGTCGTAGGTAGCGGGCCAGAAGTGTCTACTGACACTGAAGACAGCAGAGGTCGATAAGCAATAGTAACTACTTACGATGGAAATTAAGAAAATATACTATGATTTTAATTAGTTCGTTAGCATGATGTTAATAAAATTAATCTTCCTTAAGTTAAGACCAATCTTGTTTTATTAAATTAAATCGTTAAACTCAAATATTTTTAGTGTCACTGGTTTTTAAATAATCAACCATTTTCATCTTTTTCGCTTTAAGAAACAACGATAAAATAAGTACAATGTTTATTTTTATCTGTTGTGAAATTGTTTTTATTTTACTACACTCGTTACACAATGCTTTGTACTATATCATAAATTGACATGGTTAATATAAACTTGAAACAAACAACTTCAAAGGAGATCTGCGATCCTTTTGTACGACAAGAAATTGTTTTGGTGATGCAAGAGTCCCTTCTGAGTCTGAGTCGCGGTGAAACGAATCGTATGTAGTTTCAATGTGTTTTCGTTTGTTGTATTTTTAGATCAGATATGATATCAAAAACTTTCGTTTAGATGTGTTTAAAAAAAAGATATGTACTGCAAATAAACCACAACGGGATTTAGTACAATCAACATTTTTAAATACGAAAAGTTTTATTACGAAATTTTAGATTTAAATTAGTTAGAGCTTACATACATTCTGAAATATGAAAACTTTGTTCCATTTTCAAAAGTTTGTCAACATTTTTATCACTCTCAAAGCGACAAAATGGAGATTTTGTGTACAGCGAAGTGCATTGCGCTGTCGGACCTTGTCTTACAAAGTTTAGTCTTCAAAAACTTAATTACCGAGTTGAAACTTTCTGGTTGTGCTCCGACAATGTCATAAAATACCTAATACTATAACTAAGAAATTAATGGATTTTTCTCACAGTTTCTTTAATACGTCTTGGAATCAAAATATGATTTAGATTTAAATCTGAATCCATCGGATGAGATTCATGAGCGACGGTAACCGCATACCATCAGGTGTGCCGTTAGCTCGTTTGTCTGCTTTGCAATGAAAAAATCTGCTAATAAAATAATTTGACTACTTATCGATACTCTATCTATGATTATGTTGATCGCTGCTTACATTCACTTCCTTAACAACACGCATCGTTTCGTCTTAAGCGGATATTTTTTCTATAGACCTGCATAATTACGAGACGATGCTAAGACGCAACTGAGTTGTCACTTAGAATTAATCTTCTTGTGTTGTAATGTTTGTAATCAATAACTGATTTGACACAAAAGAAAAGGCGTAGACGAAAGAGATTGATAGTTACGATGACATGCAGAGCCATGGTGTGAAAGATGATTTATGTCGGAATAAAAGGACGGGTGGAGAAAACATAATGTCCCCAACCCTTGGACTATTTAACTGCTGACCCCGAATAGTTCCAGAATAAACGTGGCGAAGTAAGGGTTGTTTCACAGATTATCTTGGTGATGTAATGTATGTTATTATTGTTAACAATACATTTTAAAAAGTGCAGTTTTACAATGAGAAGCGCAATGTGATGTAAAGGTTATGTTCAATTATTTATTGTTGTTGGTTATTAAAATTATAGTAAAAAAAAGATATACCGGTCAAATTTCGTCCAAGTTTCATAATACATTTAGCTATCTTCGACATTTATCATCTTAATCAAACTCAATCTCTAAATGAGAATAGCAGTTTTAAAACACATCAAAACAAAAAAAAACTTGAGAGGTACAAGGGACACCCGGATGGAACGAAGTTCCTTTCGATTAATTAGTGAGGGAATTGTAATAAAATATTTTGACCACAGCGCCATCTAGCATTAATCATATAAAACAAAAAAAGTGTCGTGACAACTTTTTCATAAGAATTCCCGTCAAGCCTTCTTTCGATAACGCGCGATAAGGAACTTCGTCCCAATATAATTTGTTCACTAACAATTATTAAGTTGAACATGTTTTGTACTAACCGGTTGGATAAAACTTAAATTCGACGTTAACCGGCAAATAACTCTAGATTCGTGATGTCTACGTCTTCCACAGAAACTTTCCAATGAATTTAGAACAATCGTTTTTGCAAAGAATTCCTTTTTGGTCTGGAGGAAATTGTCGAACTTTCATAGGGTATGTGGGAGTCGAATCCAAATAATATCTGCTGCAGCTCACATTAGAATACGAAATGAAGTGAAATTTTAAATAATGAATTGTAAATAAGTAATTGTTTTGTGAAATTAAAAGCTGGGAAATTGTAACCAAAAAAATTTTTTAACAGACCTAATCACAACTTTTTACTTAATCCAAAGCAAAGTACCTCTACTACAAAATTACTTACTTTTTTTCTATAATAAATAGTAACGTATTCAGCAGACTAAATGCCAGTTAGATTAACTCGACGCTAACTGCAAGATAACTTCACAATCGATAACCATTCGACCGATTACCGGAACTCGGAAGTCCGTGCCTTCCACAAGAATCTTCCTAGTGCATTTCAAAAGATCATTCTGCCACGAACATTTACTTTTGAAATACGATCTACGTGATTCGGGAGCGTTATGTGTCTTTTATAATCAAATTTCTAAAAAGACTTTTTAAAACAATGTTTTTGATCGTAATTTTATGCAGTACCACATATATCTTACGGAATGGTGCATTGTAATATAATATATATCAAATTCATATTACGATTATAAACTACAAAGGGCATACGAAGAAACTCTATTAGATGGATTAATCTCGAAAACTACAACCAAAATAACAAAAACTTTGAAAGGATGCAAGCCTAATGCATCACCAGTTTTAGGTCACATACACACTGTATCAACAATAGCAAGGAGACGTCTGGAGATTAAGAACGCAGTATGAAAATGCAACGCATTGTTAACAGTGTATACAGGCCGTTCTCGTTACGTCACAGCGATGTGTCCTTTGAGAATCTATGTAAATTTTTTATTGCAGGAAATGCTGTGTTTGGCGCCTATCTTGTTTATGTTGGACATTATCATAATAGTCGTCGCGTTTGAAGATTGAGTGCGTTTAAGAAATATATTTTTTGTGATAATGATGATTCAGATTCGTTTGCCATTTATTTTCCTGTTCGGTTAATGTCTTTAATGATCATAAATCGTAGAGCGTTGGTTTAATTTCTCAAGTGTATCTGATACTCAAACGTAGGTAATCCTTACTTCTGTAACCAGATGCCAAGATTAATCGTCACCTTCTTAGGTCGCTATAGTGTAACAAGTTAAAAAAAATGTTATTAAAATTAAAACTAATAACTCCTCTTCAAAAATTGACAAAAAAATAAACAAAGACCAAATGATTCCTTTATCCACGTAAAACAATTTAAATCCATTCTCTATAATGTAAGCAATACAGATTTACCAGTCTTCCTTACGTAGAATTATTCGCATAAATCTTTCAAGGGTACTTACGAATACCTTTTTCGGATTTTCGCCGGCATCAATGCGGGAACCGGCTCTGAATGTTAGCATCAGACCCGCACAAGAGATTTGTGTGAACTATGTTCGGTGCTTAATCCCAGATAAGCGTGACGACACGAGCTAGACTGATGGCCATCTGAGGTAAAATGTTCAATAGATTTTGAAGAATTTTCAATTGAATTAGCTTTAGTAGATGCAAACGTAAGATCTGCATCCAGTGACCTCCCGCAATCTTGACCAGATCGTCGGTCCATCTTGTGGGGGGTCTACCAACATCGCGCTTACCGGTTCGTGGCCGCCACTCCAGAACTTTACGGCCCCACCGGCCATCCGTTTTTCGCACAATGTGTCCTGCCCATTACCACTTCAAAGATGCAATTCTTCGGGCTATGTCGGTTACTTTAGTCCTTCTGCGGATCTCCTCATTTCTGATGGCGCAGGACCGGTCGATGTGGCGAAGTTTGGGGGAGGCCTATGTCCAGCAGTGGACGTCTATAGGCTGATGATGATGATGATGAAACGTAAGATATGCTGTGAGTTTTGGACTGTTGCACATTCAAAGTTTCTGATTAGTCATCATTTCGTCAACTAGTGTGCTCTTAGGTACATCTAGTAAGACAAGATTATTCAAGATTCGGATGATCTAGTTTTGTTAGGGTTATTTTATTTCTGATTCGATCGCACATTCAAACTACAAAATACTATCACACAAACAAATTATTTTTACTATTTGGATGATTTCAATGATGAATGAGTTTCAGTGCAGTACTGGGTGTTACCGGTAAGTTCTGATAAAAGATGACGATAAAACGAAATATTAAAAATGCAACAACTTTAAGACAGAAAGATTTAGATTTCGGTTCAAGCATTCGAATTATACTCTCAATTTAAAGACAGGAAATTGAACTTCAAATCTCTGAAAAACATTTATATTAAAAGCATTGCGGAATCATAAAGCCCACCTATTTAACAATTCACAATTCCCAGTCGAAATCTCAAAACAAAGGCTGACTAAAATTGTCTTATTTACAACAAAGTAAATACAAAGTTTGCTCAAAAGTCCGATCAAATTTAATTCTAGATTCGGGAGTTGTCGCACAAGTTTCACTTCATTGTAACGAGAAACTAAGGTATTAAGGCAGAGTTTGGACCCGGTTAAATTTCCCATTAAACTGAAATAAGAGGTTATCAAACTTGTTTACTTTGTAAAGACGTAACGAAATAAATAAACGTAACAAATAAAGTGGTTTGGCAACTCTGGCGAGCTTGTGGATGGAGCAATAAAATGTAAATAGCTGGAGAAGTGTTAAAAGGAGTCGCGGTAAAAGTTTAGCTCACGCGAACTTAGCACTCGATGGAGTCCCTCCGAGTTTGCTTGTGCCTTAATTGATAGGAGAATAATACATTAGATTCAGCAAAAGTTAAATATAATCCAGTTCTGAACACGGACGGTCGGTCAGTCCTTTCTCTACGCCCTCTAAGCTCTAAAGTTACAAACGTCATGATGTAATAGTGGTAACCACTACTCGCGTTAGTAGTAGTTGACTAGTTACAATAGTATACGCTTTTATTAAATTTATTTTATAACATGTATTTAAACCTATGCAGTCATACTATAAACAGAAAGGTACAATGTTTATACAATAATCTAGAAATACCTAATTCAATATTATGTTAGCACTATTTTAAGTTTGATTTCTCCGGGAATCCACAACTTCTTCAACAACGGTCCTATTATATTACAATGCCTGTACAAATCGTGCATCGCTCTTTCCATTCACCATATCCCGCAATCTTCATCAAAACGTATCATCCATCCATCCACTCATAAATTAAGCCGTATCGTTAGCGATTCTCTTTAACCGAGGAAATCCGCCGCAAATGGGTTCGCCCAGTAAGTAGAGTTGTGTGCCACCGAAAATTATGAGCATTGTATTAATAAAAGATCGTTATGTATTTTCTTGTACTTGATTCGGTCTCACCCAAGCTTCCATAACGGGAAATTGCTCAGAGCGAGTTAAGAGTTCTAAATTGTTTGTAATTTCGCGTTTCGTACTTTGAGTGTGACACCTCGTTTAGAGATGGAAATTTAATAATTTACGGCATCTTGGTTTCACGTTTTGAGATTTTATCTTTACACCATAGGTTCGTCATGTTTGGTGCAAATGGATTTAGAATAAAATAATATTTTATTCGTTTCCATTTTGTAATTTAATAAAAAAGACAATAATAGTTTCAGTGATGTTTTAAACAGACACTATTTTTTTGTGACCGGAGGAAATCTCCGGACTTCCACTCGCCCCATAGATGGGATATGTGAGAGTCGAACCACAGATGGCATATCTAGAAGTCAAACCACACTAAAATCTCCTGCCGCTGACGCCGAACCCTGGCTAAGGAAAGAACCCAGCACGAGATTAGGCGAGGTGACGGGACGCGTTGCACGCTCACAAGTTTCACGTCTTGCCCCGTCACCCGTCATAAACAGACACTAATCATTAATGATTCCTTGAAAGTCCATGTTAGTGCTACAAAGAGGCTCTAATTCATAAACTAATAAAAAAATCGCGCTACAACTTATACTTAATTATATTGAGAAAGCAAAAAAATATAATACTATCATGCATTTTTAACGGGTTCGTGATTTGAGTTCGAGTTCCAGTGGTACTACCCAAAAGCGAACGAGAAAGAGGGTAGACAGATTTGTTTACTCTTAAATCGACCCGCAGTATCCAGTCGTCTCGTGATCATGACGTTTGCAACAACGTTGAAATATCGAGACAACTCAATTAACTAAATATCGTGGTAAGAATCCGTTGAAAATGCATGAAAGTATTATAGAAAACCGCGAGTGTCTGAATAAGTTCAAAAAAATATACTCTTAATACAATAATACATATTGTCAGATCAATCTACAACATATTATTATCTTAACAAGATATATTAGACAGTAATGTCACATAATATTACGTAGGTACATATATAGTGGGCACGGAAATAGAATGAACAAAGAGCTACTAAAGCGTCGTCATAATGCCGAGAGAAGATAAGAAATGTTATTTCATTGTGAATATTAGATGACTGTGAAGCCTTTGTTTGGATATTGACTTACCAGTTATTATGTGGTGTACCGGAAATGTAAATTAAAGATTTTATTTCTCGGTGATTCACTAATGTATGCCAGGAATGTATGCCAATTTATGATTTTATTGCTCGGCTACTCGAACTATGCGAAAGTTACGTGTATCATGAGAACTTTGTCTGAAAGAAATTGGAATCTACTAAATTTATGCTTTACATCACTATCGTATCTGATATAGATAACATATTTTGTGTCTTTTCAAAAAGATTAAGAAACGGTGTTTGTTCAAGATGTTTTTTTTCAAAAATGTAACAATCGACTTCGAATTACGATGAAAAGTACAAAAAAAAAACTTGAGAGGTGTCATGGGACACCCGAATAGAACGAAGTTCCTTTTGATTAAAAGTTATCTTATAATTTTTTTTCCTAACGTAACGCGCGATAAGGAACGTGTTTTAAAAGATTTTGATCACAGCGCCATCTAGCGATAATCATCTAAAACAAAAAAAGTGTCGTGACATCTTTTCGTGTCGTGATCACTTTTCGTAAGAATTTTTTCCGTCTTTCACAACGCGCGATAAGGAAATTCGTATCAAAAATATGCTATCAAAAAACGAATAATCGACATCTGTTTATCCAAAAAATAATTTACGCAAACACCAACCGAGCGTTTGATAGCAACAACAATATAATAAATAAGCATTTAATTAATTTTTAAGCAATTATTTTTCCTATCGATCATTAACCTATAAATCGAGTATCACCAACAGCCAACAGACTGGTAACAGCACCGAGGAAACACCTCGTTAAGAGCTTATACAATCGGAAGGTCGAATAAACACGGCAAATGAATTCATTTGGTACGTAACACCCTTCGAGTGTTCCGGTCATTTGTATGGGCCCGGATTAAGGTCGACGGGATAAGTATTTGATTCGATTACAGATTTATAAACGAAAATAAAAGGCGAAATTCCGGTGTTATTTATTTACCTTGTTATTCGGGAAGGCAGTAGATCATTTGAGTGTTACGTTGCAGATTAATGAGAGTTAAGTTGTGTGTTTTTTTGGATTATATTTTTGGTGCCACGAAATGAGTACTGTAACAACCCATTACTGCCCACTGCTGAGCTCAGGTCTCCTCCGATGAGAGGTTAGGCATAGTCCACCACGCTTGCCTAATGCGGATTGGGGACTTCACATATCTTCAAAGGATTTTTAGAACCCTTTTCCGTTATACAGGTTTCCTCACGATGTTTTCCTTCACCGTTTTTAGCCAGTGGTGTTGTGAAAAATTGCACATAAATCTTTTTCATATTAAGATTTAGAGGTATAAGCCGGCCGGTTTTGAACCCGCGACCTCCCGTACGGAAGGCAAGCGCTTCAACCACTCTGCCACCACGACTATTGGTTATTATGGTTTGTCACTTTAAAGCAGACGGCACCGGTATAATAAAAATACATTTAATTGGAATATGAAAAATATGCTTGTTTAATTTTACGATTGGCAATTTTTTGTGCAATTAATTAACACACAATTGTTCAAACGCATCTAAAATTCGTTTTCATAAAACAGGGATTATTTATATACTAGCAACACCTAAAACTTTGCACTTATACAAACCAACAAAACCAAATAGAAAACAGGAATGAGCGTCTGAAAATAATCTTCATAAGTAGATACCGTGTTTTGTGGCTGGGAAATGGTTAGGCTCCGCAATCGGAGGGTCGTAATTATATACACACGTTGGTTACAACACCCTAGGGGATTATGTGTTACCATCGCTCCCGTGACAATGGAGCTACGACAAACGTAAGGGTTAAAATTTGTATAAATCGTTGCGCGAATTGTGATTTGTGACGTCACTGAATGTCTGCGAAAAGTACGTTTTCAGTTGGCTACATCTTCTCAGGACAGTGGCAATTTTTTTTTCCGAACTGGTCGTAGTTTTATAATGTCAGCTAGTATAATCTTTAATTTAAGTGGAAAATAAGTTTATTTTCATCATCTTCTCATTTTATGTCGGTATTTTAATATATCTAAAAAAGCGAGATACTTAATTCTAGTATTTTGAAATTCGTTTCTATACAAGCTGGATCAGCTTCACCCAGTTGCTTTTCTGATTATCCGAAAGAAATAGTATAAGTAGACAATAAAAGTTAGATAGAAGAACTATAGATTACAGTTTTTTTTTTGTTAATGGCCCCATTCGCGCGTGGATATTACCGCGCACTGATTCCGCCAGTGTCACGTGTTGATTACAGTTTTGTACGTAAATAACGTCTTTTAGAAAACCAAAACAAATGAATTTCTTTAAACACTCGCAGTTTCATCACTTACACAATTACTAAACGGGTTCTTACCATGATTTTTATTAAATGAGCGATCCCGATGTTTCAGCACAGTTGCAAGCGCTATCATCACGAACGAAAGCGAGGGTAGATAGATTTGTTTGCTCTTA
The DNA here is from genome assembly GCA_030269945.2 of Trilocha varians. Lineage (NCBI taxonomy): Eukaryota > Metazoa > Arthropoda > Insecta > Lepidoptera > Bombycidae > Trilocha > Trilocha varians. The sequence continues at coordinate 7,780,046 of AP028259.1, forward strand.
GATAACCTACCCGCAGTACTCAGTCTTCCCGTGATCATGGCGCTTGCAACAATGCTGAAATATCGGGATCGCTCGTGTAAAGAAAATCGTGGTAAGAACCCGTTTAGTAATCGTGTAAGTGAAAACAAATGAATATCGCTTTACTAAAGTACTATATAATTCTGTGTCTATTCATGCGAGTATACGGAACCAAGTGAAACGTGTAGTACGAGTAGGTCACTTCACTGAAGTTTAACACCCTCTTCTATACAGAAATAACTACAAAGGTGGAGATGATACCCTATTTAGCTTTTATTTCTAATTATTTCATTTGTGTGTTCTACTTTGACATTATGATATTGAAAAAAAAAGTCAATTAAGGATTTAGACTTAACTTTTTGTTCTTTTTGTGAGTTTTGGTTGTAAAATTTAAAATAATTGTTGGTAGGTACTGATTACCTTTTTATGCAAGGGATATTGACAATATTGATAAATCAGAATTATTGATGCTTACCTACTTCAAATTCAGATCAATACTTACGAATATGCAACACCAGTAAATACCATAAATCGTTAACAAAACAGCACGTGTAAACTATAATCATATTAGATAGAATGTATCAGAACTTCACGTTGCGTGAGCAGTTTCATTATATGACTATAGTGTGTAGTCTTCCCGCACCCATTCCTGTAATAAGCACGCACTTTACCCGAAGTGCTGGGCGTTGCTATCGCGTGCGAACCAGAATAGGACCCTAAATGAACTTTGTTATAACATAAAAACACGTTTATGTCAACGTACTTGGTACTGGTGGGGGGTTATTACGCGATAATCGACACCGGTTAATTATTGGGGTGAAATATGCCGGGCGAGGTAACGTAATTGCTTTTTTAACGTTACCTTGTGTTTTGGTGCACTTTGTTGTTAATTAATCGCGACATGAAAGTGATTTATCATATTTTACACAATACTAGAGGTAAAGCTACTTAAAAAACATGCTCACGTTGTACGTAGTTTTACACGATATACCCGCTGTTCTTGAATTTTAACAAGTTCACTGCGATGTGAGATTCAAACAGCCAATAGTTAAGTTTGATGCTGTGTAAGTGATAATGAGGCTTACTTATTGACTTTAGAAAAAAGCTGGTCTGGTAAAGTTGGTTTACTTAGTTAACTTTTGGGTAACTTATTAATAAACTTATTTGTAAATTTTAAATTTAATTGAAAGTATCGTATCTGTCTTATTGTATTCTGTTCAAATACTAATTCCACTATCTACAATTTGTGTGCTAATTAACGGTGAAAACGTTTGTGGTCAATGTATAACTTATGTAATCATGTCCTTATAAGTTTTAAATTGTATTGTTGTTTCCTTAAATAAATATATAAAAAAAAATAAAAAAAATATTTTTGCTTCCTTTTGGTTCTATCGAATTAATAAACAAGCAGAGGTCTTAACTAAGTAGTTTTGAACAAATACTAGTTTGAATATCAGGTTATGAACCTAGTATGAAAGACCTACAATTTAAGTGTCAGAGCGAGACTTAAGTACTTAACACAAGTATGTCAAGTGCCCACTTTACAACTAAACTGGTCCACGTAATTTCTTATCAGATTTGTAATTAGCGAACAATGTTTTTCGAGACCTCATTTAAAACGGTCAAAATCACTTTGTCGAGATTTTTTTCAGTCCTTCCCGAAGTTTTCGCGAGTTTCGAATATTTTTGAATAAATTTCCGTATTTTTTGTTTTCACCGACTCGGTTGTTAAACTAAGCGAGTCGAGTTCAAAGTCCGTAAAAAACTGAGAATATTCAAACGTTAATCTGCAGGTAAAGTAAAAATAAAATTGGCTTTAATGCGTGGTGCAAAGTCAACGGCATCAGAGCGGTGAATAAAAAGTATATAGAGAACGGTCTTTCTAAATATACACGAGATTTTTAAACTTTGTAAAGCTCTTGCTCGTGGAACACTGAATAGTATTAAAAAATTCTAGTTTCTGTTTTAATGATCACAGCTTGTTAAATGTAGCATAAATTGGACCAATTGTTGTTAATCCAAATAATAAACTAAACAACAAATACAAAAAAAACTACCGTGAAATTTAAATAATATGTTTAACCTCCTAAGTCAGGTAAAATTACAAAGTGCGTTACATACCTTGAATATTTTATAATATTGAAAGCTGCGCTATTGAAATACAAAGCTGAGTTGACGGAAGAACGCCACCTGGCAAACGTAATGATGCAAAAATTCGCATTAGTCGACCCCGACCGCGTGTGTACATTGAAAACACGCACTTTTCTTTAATAATATTGAGCTTAGAGCAAGAAAGTACGAGTTAGAATTATTTTTCTTATGAGTTTTGATCAGTAATTTACGTAATTTCTTTTCAGATGAAATTTTTGAATCCTTCAGAGGCTAAGTAGCCAAAATACAAAAGATCATGTATCTCTGTAAGAAAAAAAAAAAATAGAATATTATGCGGTTTGGATTTAGTCGTAATTACAAAGTACCTATTAATGTCGGTAAAGAACGGTCTGTTTTTTCGCCAATTTTTCTCCGAACAGACTAAGTTAGCACAATTTTGAGCCTTTATGAGCTTGTTAAAAAAAGAAGTTATTAAAAAAATGTAAGCACAGGGACCTTAATATTATAGAAATTACGCAATAAGACCGTCACCAGCTAAACGTAATGATGCAGAAATACGCATCGATCGTGGGTAGGTTGAAAACACGTAAAATATTCTACAATTTTTGTAACTATGATCGGCACAATTTCTATTTGCATTGAGAATTTACGGTGTACTTTTAGTTTGAGTGCGTTTTAGCTGTGGTTTTGTGTGTATAAAATACAGGCCTTGCTGAAAGCTTCTATAAATGAAGGTTATAAGTGAATATTTCTGTGATATTTGATAGGTGATTCCTGCCTGTGATGTGTTCTAAACTTATGTATTTTTAGATTAAAACTCGGACTCCACTGAATACTGAGCAATTCATCTCTCCTGTAAGTTTATTGTTTTTGTTTTTCCAAACTTTTTCATATCTACGAACACGTGGTTTTATAAATTTAACTACCTTCGATATCTGAAATCTGTTCTTTAAATCTTCATTACAAGAAGATCATTACTTGAAAATATGACCATTGAAATACCTACTTAAAATCGCCATTTGTAAGAAAACCTTACGAAGGGCAAAATCTATTTAAAAGTCACTATGCAACAGGCCTGAATCGAAAGAAAAAAACTCTGACGGCACTAATTGGGTGCCAAAGTAAATATTTAAAAAGGTGCTCGCAAAACGTGAGGTTTTAACTTTTCAATTGCTTCAATTAACAGAGTCCGGTCGCTGCTGGCTAAATTATGCGAAATAGAATTTTTTCCATGACGAATTGTTTTTAGACGGTTCTTTTGTGATATATAGTCGGTAATTTTTCAAATGGCAGATTTATTTTACTCTCTGCCCTTATGACGTTGACTAACAGCCAACAATATGCATTGAGATAATTTATTTGTAAAAATATGTATGTTTAGATCAAAATTCTGATTGTAATTTCTAAAATTGTGTAAAGAAAACAACACAAAGTTTTTTTATTTTACTACAAATATATATTGTTGTGTTTAGTAACATTGTATCTACTACAATGTTAGTGATGGTACTAATTCACGATTGTCTATCTGAATTATGATGTTCATGTTGTATCTGAATCATAGAACTTTTAGATATTCATCACCTTCCATTTCAAAATTCACCTTACAATATTAAAATAGTCTGTGGAATCCATGGCTATGGAATGAGCTCCCCTCTTCGGTGTTTCCCGAGCGCTATGACTTGTCCTTCTTCAAACGAGGCTTGAAGAGAGTTGTTAAGGGTAGACCGTAGGTAGCGGCCCCGCAATGTCTTCTGGCAATGCAGAGGTCCATGAGCGACGGTAATCGCTTACAATCAGGTGGGCCGTTAGCTCGTCTGCGTGGCAATAAAAAAAATGTTAAAATAGTAGTGTGGAAAAGTCTCGAACATTTGTCTACTGTTTTAAATTCATAATAATGTTATTATGAAACTTTATTATCACACAACGCATGTCAATCTTCAGCTATCCTCATTCCAAATGTATCTTGGCTCCTATTATTGAATAATCCGTAAAACGATCAACGGAATATAAATACTGTTCTATTACAGACTCTAGTTGAAACCAATCGCATTTGATGACTATAACTACAAGCTGATATTGTTTTTGTGGCACTAACGCAAATTGATTTCCATTTACATACAAAACGTTTTACCGCGATTACTTGCCGTTCTCTCGTTTATTACTTTCCCGATGGTCCGTGAAGAGATCGAGCCCAAAATTATTTGCATTTTTATTTTAATTTACAGAAATAAAAACCGTTTCGACGACTTTCTTTATAATTGGTGATTTTATTTTGCGCTTCACTGCATTTATGTTTATCAATTATTTTGTATAGATATTTGTATTTTAAAGATAATTGGGAGATTCAGCAAATTTGTGCGATTGAACTTTAATAAATTGCCCAAAAGTATTAAAAATATAGATTCCACTTTACTGTTTAAGTAAGTATAATTTGTAATGGAAACATACTAATTTGCAATAATATTAGATACTAAGCTATCCTAAAATATTGTAAATGTATTATAAAATAATATTCCATGTTATCGATCAGAAATTATTCCTTATTAGTTATTACGTAAATATTTATAGATTAATTCATAAGCTAGATAAGTATTAGGTATAGATTGTAAGTAAAGTACTATTTTGCTAAAATAATACACTGGCGAACTAAAAACGCCTTTTTTTATATTGATAAGTGTTTCTTTTAATATAAATAAAGATCTTTAAACCGAACTTTCAGAAATGTTGCAGACTAACGGCGTGAAATTACAATCTTATGTTAATTACTTTTTTGAGGATCTCTAACAGCAATAAATTTATTTAGCTTTATTTGGTTGAGTCTTTACTATTTTACTGTAATACTAACTTCTATAGGTATCATTTCCAATTTAAGCTGTAAAATTTCGATAAAATTATATATAAGAAAACAATATTTATAAATTGAATCTTGACTATTATGAAATGAATATTTTATATTTTGTTCTTTTTGTTTTGTGTTGGTTTCAGTTCGAAGTTTGGGTATAAAGTTTAAGTTAGTAGTATGGTTCACTTCTGAATTTCTCTCTCTAAGTTTTCGCTAACTTTCACTAAGTTACTCATATTATTATTCATGTTCTGTAAAGCTTGAATTAAAATGAAAACTCTCTCCGATTTTTCTCTTCATCATTCGTATAATAAATATTTTGAAGTATTAACATCACCTCTACGAGGATAAGCAATACTAAAATTACAAAATAAAACAAAAAATAACTCCATATTATCATTAATTTCATAAATTAAATCGTTAATAACCAGAAGTGGTATTAACGGCACCCGAGTGATCACAAAACGCGAGCTGATTCGGAATACGGGTCGTTTGTCATTTTTCCATTAAAATAAAAGCTCTCCGGCAATAAACTCTGAACATTTATAACTTGTAATTTATGGACATTTTATGGTATTGATAAATCTACCTGCTAGCTTGTTCGATAATCAGCCATTTGTTTATGGATACAGGGGATTTACACGTGCGAAAACTTTTTGCTTTTTAAATTTTGTGCACTAATCTTTTTACACTTTTCAATTAAACTAAATAGTTAATAATTGTAGCACATTCGAAAATTGGAATAGGTTACTTAATTAATGAAATCGTGGTAGGTCCCTGATTGTCAAGACTTTGTAAACATTAATAATGATTATTTTTGGAATATCACAACTGAAGCGAGTTGTGTAGCTGATGGTATGTCATGATAATAAAGTTGAGTACGAACGTCTAGAATAAAATCGGAGCATCAGCGCATTAAAAAATACCTTAATTATTAAAATTTAATCAAATTACTGCCTCTCTCAGATATTTAAAGCTAAACGTGGCCTTTTGTTTCAGATAGTCTAATTAAAACGATGTGGTGCCATCATGAGGCGGAGCGGTAATGCAATGGAGGTATGTTATTAACTTTGACATCGCACAATTTCCGATTTAATATAATTAGGTAGGTATTGTGCAGGGTTCGAAATAGCTTTCCAAATTACTGGCAGTAGAATTTACGTCTTTTATAGATTGTGACAAAAGAAACAATTTAAAATGTGTAATATTCAGACCTTAGAGCTACGAGGTTTTAGTAGATATAACAATATTTTTTCCGAAATATTTGAATTATAATAGAAAGAAAAATAAATGAATTAAGCAGAAGAAAAAAAAACAGTCTTCCCCTCGCCTAACTTGCATATTTCACAAGAAAACTTATTCCACTAAAACTTAACGACGGTGCCTAATCTAAGGAGCAATATGACTCCGTATCGCCCTATAGCCTTTTCACATCATTTCTTCTGTCACCAATCCTGTAACATCTATTAAACTTAGCATTCCTGTAGTGACTCCTGGTTTAATGATTTACACACTTACATATTTCTTTCTATAATTTCTCCTATAAGCATGGCTAAAAACGAAAAACAAGTTATTTATAGGAAAGATCCTGAGGTATCCATTAGAGTGATGGTAACTGTTTACTATTACTGCCCATTACTGCCCACTGCTGGGCTCAGGTCTCCACCGAAGAGGGATTAGGCATAGTCCATCACGCTTGCCCAATGCGGATTGCACTCTTCACATATCTTATCTTTATGTTCACACTGTTCTACTCGTCACTAATTCACAACTTGTTATAAACAAAGATATTTTGCAACTTTCCACGACAAAGCATTGTTTTAGTTCCAATGTGAACGCGCGGATTTCTTTGTAAAATGTAACATCATGTCTGTTGGTATAGTTTTGCTTCGTCCAGTATTTTTAACGACAAACAAAGAGGAGTTCCGAAACTTGGAGTATCGTTTGTCGAATGTTGAGCCACAGACTTGCAGTGCAAGTGACAGACTTTTCGAGACAATTTTTTGTATCGTAAACAACAAAATGATTTTTTATACTCATTGTGGTTATTTAACGAGTGAAAAAGTTGTCTCATTTGATTTTGTGGTAACTTTATGGAGGACAGTTTTGAAGCAAGCTGGTTTTCATCAGAGCTAATACGGTGCCGATTTTACTTGTAGGCAGAGTTAAGTTTGTTTCTGTAATTCCAAGCTTTTATAACCGAAGACATAAGTGACAATTCTTGCTACTTGCAGATAACCATAAAGTTAAGCCTTTTTTAGTATTAATCCCTTGGAACTGTTCAAATTTAATCCCAAAATAATTCGAGCTCGGAATGTTAAAGAAACAGCTGAATAAATACTAAAATAATGCACATTTATATTTGCTTATATCTTGTACCACACAAGTATTTCGGTTCCTTCTGCCTCTGCAGTTTCATAACTACAGCCCGAGGAGGAACTGACAAGCGCTGCTCGACAATATTATTTTATTTTGCTTTTCCAGTTCCAACACTCGACTACTAACGTTCTTATTATTTTATTTTTATGCATGTTTATAAGATCATTTTAAAATTACAATGTGTCAATATTTTAACTGAATTTTAATGCCAAACAGTCACCTGATCGTGTTTATCATCGGTAATAGATTACTGCAATTTCGGAGGTCTACATCTAAATCGGTTTAACCTAAAATAAACAATCCACATAAGTAAAAAGATACAGTTTTCGAAACATGATGAATGATCTTTTAATTTGAATCGGTCCAATAAAACAAAAATTATGCGTTACTAAAAACACTTTTGGATACAACCTCCGTTCAAAAGTAGGTCAATGAAATCAATTAGGTACCTACTTAAATTATAAGGCGCATGAAATTGATTTCTACAACAAATCACAATCAGGACTTTTGTAAAAATTTAATCATTAAAGTTCATATTAAAAAAGTTTTCGGGTACGATGGGAAACTTTTAAGAGTAATTTCGTTTCTAAGGAATGCTTCTTAACTTTTTATTCGGTTTACTTGAGTTCATTACTCTACGACGTTCTCACTTAAATACGTTTGCCTTGTTCAATCTTGAACTTTGAACAGTATACAAAATTAAAATGTCAAAGGTATCGTTTACTATTTTAATAAAATACAAAAAATATATTCTTGTTTACTTACTGTATGTAACAAATGAAAAAAAGCTCTGTAAATATTGTAAAAGTAAAAATAGATGAAATAAATCAAAAAGAAAATTGCAACGTCATTACTTCGCACGAATCTGTTGCAAAAAACAATAAAATAAAAAATATTCGTGCACATTTATTAAAAGGAGATGAAAAATAATACCATCTTCATTACAGTGGTGATAGTATCAAGTCAAATAGTGTGAACCGAAGCCAAGACAGCGAAAGAATTGAAAAGTGAAAACGAACTGATTACTCAGTGTTTTTCTCATATCGCCTCGCTATGCTTTCGCCTCGTACTCAAATCGTTTAGCTTAATGGGACTGTAATGGACATTTTATGTGACTACTATTTGCGATGGTGATGCGATTAAAGTAAATTTTAATGGACGTAATTTTATGAAAATTCTTTGTTTTACGATCTTGTCTTTCAAATGGTGCTTAATGGTTGGTTTTAGGAGGTAATTGTATTTTTATTGGAACGAAGTTCCTTATCGCGCGTTATCGAAAGGGGGCTAGACGGAAATTCTTATGAAAAAGTTGTCACGACACTTTTTTTGTTTTAGATGATTATCGCTAGATGGCGCTGTGATTAAAATCTTTTAAAACAATTTCTTATTTTGTTTTATATGATTAATGCTAGATGGCGCTGTGATCAAAATATTTTATTTAAGTTATAATTATTAGTTCTCTCAAGAGAGAGACAGAGAGACAGACGTTTTAAACTAACTAATATTATAACTTAAAAAAATATAATTTTATTACAATTCCCTCACTAATTAATCGAAAGGAACTTCGTTCCATCCGGGTATCCCTTGACACCTCTCAAGTTTTTTTTTGTGATCATTCAAAAAATTCTGCTATTTAGGAAATGATTTAGTGCACTGAAAAGTACATTTGGACTATAGGCTGAATGTCATGTTGAATAAGTTTTTTACTCCACCCATTCGAGTCTTTCTACTTGTGAATTAAGCTATTATACGTTTAGTTTAAATCTAATTAAGTCTGTCAATATCAAAACTAATAATTAAATTTTGAAGTATAATCTAGATTTCTAAATTGTTTTTTAAAATAAATAAATTATTTGAAGTGAATTTTAGTAATTTTATTATAACGTCATAAATATGTTAATTTAAAGATGTAAAAAGTTTTCAATCGACTTGGATCGTAAAGTTTGTAGGTTTAATTACTCCAACGCTTGATATTGAGTTACTCGGGATAACTTCTTTATAATTATTTTAAAATTAACTTCGAGCATGAACGTAAATTAACGTAATTCTGGGAATTTAAAACTTTTTATTAATTTAAAGGTCTAATTTACATTGTTTTTGAACTTATGCGCATTCCTTTAATCAAATATTTTAAATTTTTTTTTGGATTTCCAGTGATTTCATTCATAATTATTTAACTAGAGTAATACAATTAAGGTAATACTTTCATGCATTTTCAACGGGTTCTTACCGCGATATTTAATTAATTGAGTTGACACACCACACTCACTGTATGTGATGTGAGTTCGAGTTCCAGTGGTACCACCCAAAAGCGAACGAGAAAAAGGGTAGACAGATTTGTTTGCTCCTAAATTGACCCGCAGTATCCAGTCTTCTCGTGATCATGACGTTTGCATCAACGTTGAAATATCGAGATAACTCAAAATTGATTGAAAATGCCTGAAAGTATTATAGAAAACCGCGAGTGTTTGAATAAGTTTACAATTAAGATAATTCAGAATTACTTGAAATATTTATTATTGTTCTTACTAAAAGTCTATCGTAACCTTTAGTAGAATTGAGCGATAGATTGTGTATAATACATTCTTTGAGACGATGGTGTTTAAAAATTTATATGATGATGATTCGGACTACCGGCTATAGGTTTTCAGAGCATTCAAAACTGATATTAATTGCACAAAAATATCCTTGTAACTGTCAACGATACACCTGTAAAATTAAAAAGTTTCAGGAGTATTTTTCCTTTCATCGCAACGAACCTGTTCACGTCAAGGCAATCCATCCTAATTTATATAACAAATGACGACACTGGCTTTATTACTGGTTCTGTTCGCGTTTTACTGCGACTCCGAGATGGTGGAGTTTATGAACGGACTTGGATAGGATAGGAGTCCTCTTTTATGTAATTGATAAAAGTGTCTCGTAACTTTGTAAGAAAATTTTGGAGTTATTAATGTGATTTTTTAGAAGCCATTTGGGATATTTGAAAGCGTGAGTGTATTAAAAAAATTGAGAAATCTTGCCATCGCATTTCAAACGAATTCCATGCGTTATCGAAGTTTTATTTTGTTTTATTCAATTGTACCTTAATAATAGTTTTTCACGTTAGATTTTCAATTATACAGTTGCTGTGCTACATTGGGCCATTATTTAAGTTGATTCCTCATTTAGTAATCTAAATTAAACTCTGTAAAATTTCGAACCTGCATTTCTGATTGATAGGTAGGTATATCAAGTACCTTCTCAATACCTTTGCATAAAAAAAGCAAAATCACCCACTTATTAATACGTAGAGGCTCATATATTTCTATCAAAAATAATTCACTGTTTTGTTAAGATGTAAATATCACCTCTATGTAAGAAATGGAGACCCTTTCGGCATTACTGTGGCTATCCTTAAAGTAAGACGGATAGAGGAAAGGTAAAGGTAGAAACGTAACGATATGATATTATTTCTTCAATAGAATACACTACTATTGTGTAGCAATCTTTTGTGTACTTAGAATAGGAATGTCGCTGGTTGTTATGATATTATTATTCGTTTATTCATAACCTTGAATTTGCGGACTTAAGCAATAAATTCATAGTTAAATTGTTTTTATCCCATTATCTCGACTGGGAAATAAGCTGGTTCAGGTGGACTACAGTCATTTGTTTCTTACTTAAAAACCTATTTAACTGTGTTTAATATCCAGGCCAATCAAACTTAAGTAGGCTTCGTTTAACGCAAAAACCTGTTTCGTAATTGTTTAAAAAAACTCTGTTCGGTAAAAAGGAAGAAAAACTTTGAACTTGGAATTCCGAAATAAAAGTAATCGAAGGAACAGCAAAATTAGCCTCAACTTCTGTTAACTTCGTCGCTTCATTTGTTTTTGTTTTTTCCTTCAACGCCGGGGGAATGTTCGTGTGCTTACATTCCAATCAAATTAACTTTGAGTCTTTTTACTTTAGACTCGCAATCTCTAATTTCTTTGTAATAAGAGGCTTTGTGTGTAATAGAATTCTTTAATTAAAGTTATTGGATCTAAGATCGTCGTGTGGAAGTCGTTAATTGCATTCTAATTTTAAATGTGTGTGTTTGACTGAGAATTAATTTTAAATTTATATTTTGTTTGCTTTGTAATTTATTTCTTACGTCCTCGAAAAGTAAAGTGAAGTATTAATTTTTAATATTTTTCATTTTATAGAGCACTTTAATAAACAAACATATTATTTTGTTACGCCGGCAGTTTGTATAATTTGTTTTGAAACCCTTTTGCGAAAACAATAACGAAAAACAATGTCTGGATCAGGTCTTCATTAAAATATAAATAGTTCTAGAACGACCTTAATTAACAATCAACACAAAACAAAATGTTAATTTTAGATCCGTTTTAGGTCAGCATTGAAAATAATAGTTTCCAGACAAAAGTAACTTGAAATAAATTAAGGAAAACTTAATTCTATTTGAAGCTATTTTAAAACAGAAATTGATATTTTCGTGAAATTTTCAAGCATCATTTTTGGAAGATGCTGTATTTCTATGTTTATTTTCTCGTAGTTTTAGCTCAACTAATGAAATAACACACATAAAAACTTGTTTATGCGCAGCTTTCTCTTCAGAATCAGTTATTTTTAATCACGTAATATTTGACGTTTTAAAAGATTATTAATGTATCTATTATTCAATTTTATATGTCTAACACCACGATACTAAATTTGAATTTCGAATAGAGAACTTCACAGATATAAATTTACGATAACAAACAACTTAAGTAAAACTTGCCGTAGCTAAAGATACGCGCCATCGGAATTCGCCAACGAAGTTAAATGAGTAAGAAAATCTATGGTTGTTTAGTCGAGTCCCGTTCTTGCGCTAATTCTGGAACTACTTAATCTCTCATCCAACAACTTTAAAGGCGGGTACAGATTATTGAAACGCGACGTTACGGGAGCTAGTCGAAATCGTATATTATTTCTCAGCGCAGAAACTACAAAATGATATTTGCTTTTTAAACATTCCGTGGACTACCACAAATATTTCAAGACTAAAACTAGTACAATTGGTTCAGCTGTTTTTGTATTTTAGCGAGACTAACGAACATGAATTCATTTTAAACACCTAATACTGACATCAGATGCTTCGTGCATAACTCTCGAAAATCCTTTTATACAGTCATTTCGGGTATTGGCCCACCTCTCACCCACCACTGTGTAGCCAGGATCCACAGCGGCGACCATCGTAATGACTCTGAGCAGTGAAGCCCAAGAAAACCCGAGGGAAAGCTAACTTGTCTTGGACCCCGCAACGAATTTAATCAGAAGATGATAGAAGGAGTAGGAAAAACATGAGTTTCGACTTCCCTTCTCGCAAAAGCGTGAGACAATAAAATAATATTGAAAGATGCATTAAGAAAAGCACCAGGGACATTTTATTAAATTTATTTACTTTTATACAGTCAGCTGAAGATTAGTTTAGTATGGTTTATTATTATGGTGGTGTGCCACATAGAGCTAAACGATGCACACGCACATATAAAAACACTGCGGTTTTAGTTATTTTATTTCTAAAACTATTTTACTGTAGGTTTAAAACTAAAACGCGGTACACGACAAAATTAAAACGCGTTGTTTGACGTCAGGCTTCCGTAGTATGTCAAGCACCTTAACCGGAACGGATTTATACGAAAACCGTTGGCTACGAGTTATAAAATACCTAGAAGAGATGGGTTTCACGGAGTTTAGCTTTGCAGAAGTAAATTAAATTTCGAGTTGATTTAAGAGCTTTCGTTCTGCAAACATAAACAATTTGTGACGAAGAGATTCCGGACTATCAGTTGCAGTTAGAATTACATTTTAATTCAGTTTTCAAAATAATAGTAAGATGGTGATAAGATTGAAGGGTTTGTTTAGTTTAATTACTTGACCATTTTGGGTAATCCAGGTTTCAAAAATGGTACAACTTACACAAAATCTACAACTTAACATGTTTCAAAATAGGGGTATTTAAGCACTTTTTAAGCGATGAAGATGTGCTTATAAACCTAATGTAGGACAAAAATACAATTTAAGACTCCAAGAACCGTAACTTTTGATTAATGGCCACTTTTTATTAGTACTACCAGTAAATAAACTCACTGGCTACATATGTGTTGTAGACTTCTGCTATGAATCTAGACTCACGTTGAATAAAAATAGGTAAAAAACTTTTTAAGTTAAATGGTTTTATGTTAAACATACATTGCAATGTTTAAGATAAATGTACTAAAAAACAAAAAATAATAAAATAGATACAGTCGTGGGAATTATAAAACCGTTGGGCACGTCAATTGTCTACAATCGTTGATTAAAATGTTTGTTTTGTAATGTTGCTTTATAATTAAGACAACAACAATTGTAGAAAATTGATGTGCCCAACGGTTTTATAATTCCCACGACTGTATCTATTTCATTATTTTTTTGTTTTTTAGTACATTTATCTTAAACATTGCAATGTATGTTTAACATAAAACCGTTTAACTTAAAAAGTTTTTTACCTATTTTTATTTTCTAGTTTTTAGTTTGATAAAAAATTGTTATCAGCCATTTGGTAGCGGCGGCCATCTTGGATTTCAATTTTTTATAGTACATTGTATTCTGCTTGTTGAGCCCTTTCATTTGATACCCATATTGATGGGATTGATAAAACCTACGTTATCCGCCATTTTGTAGCGGCCGCCATCTTGAATTTATAATGATAATGAATAAACATAATTGTATTGTCACCAAAATCCAAAGTGTATACAAAATTTCAGATTAATCGGTTGAAAGGAAGAGGGTGAAATTTGAATTACTAGATTTGACGCAAGAATAAATAATAATGAAAGAATAAAGAATAAAACAAACGGGGTGAGCTAAATAAAACCGTTTAATTAAAAAACCGTTTAAAATACGAACTGTTTTTGGTGTCAACTTAATATTTGACTTATGTTTACTGCACAAAATCATTAATGGACGTATTGACTCACCTATTATATCTCTGTTACATTTAAGAACTAGCAAGCACCCTCAACGTCATCATCGAGTATTCGGCTTAGCAAACACATCACTTAAGGTTTCTTTGAACAATGCTACTTTGCGCATGGCTCAACAATTCAATGATTTGGATAATAATGTTAACATTTTTAGCTCCAGTTTTTGTTCTTTTAAATATACTATATTACAAACATTTAATGAGACTACGTAATTCACATAATTTACTCACAGTATATATAATTAAGTTTTAGATTTAGTATAAAATTATGTACTTCTGGTAAATGCTGTGCATACCATTAATTGATTTATGTACACATCATAGATTTAACTGAAATGTATTTTACTCTAATAGGATTAAGTGTATGTAAATTGTTGGTGTGACTTTCAAAAATAAAAATAAAATTTGAAGTCAAGGATTGAAGTCCAATATTTTTATTGGTTTAAAAAATACTTAGGATGTTAGAAGAAGTTTTATTCTTTCGGAAACAATTGTATTCTTCTCGGTAATTAATATTTTAGATGGCGTAGACACCAGACCTGTATTTTTCATTTCATCAAATTATTAATTCATTTTGAGTAATTTCTCCATTACCTTTTATAACAGATGTTTATTATTTAATACAGTTAGGACTACCTTCTCGAAACTTTAGAAGAAAGTTTCGGTAAAATAATGAAAGTTACGGGCCTAGGCCAAGTGAAGTTCATTTAATGGAGTGTTTTCGATGGAGGTTTATTCGATGGAATTACAGTGACTTATAGTAATTAAAAAATAAGCACAAAAGGCGAGATTAACTCAAAAATGAGTTTTCTTACAGCAAACCTATGAAAAAAAAAACAGATATGACATCGTACAGGGAGGTAGTGAAGTGTACTAAATAATCTATACAAATTACATACAGATTAGCAGTCAAAGCACTGCCATAGATGTTTGGTTTGAAGACAGCCACCTTAATTAGGCATTTGGAGATATTGGCTAAAGAACGATGCCTGAAGTTGTAGTGTGAAAAAGTCTTTCTCTCTTACTTCAATTTGTTTTATTGAAATTGAATCCTCAGAGTATATTATTATTAAATATATAATCAAGTTTTGACAACTTGTTTTATATTCTTCTATTCTTTAAAGTTCGTTCTAATTTTTCCCCGTATCTTCCGTATGACATGATGACAGACATTAGCCTCCTGGAAACATTATCATGCTGTAAATATGAGATTTAACGACCGCATTCACAGTGGGCGTATGATGGAGTTGACACTTTCATACCATAGTCACAGTTTATTTAACGTATGTGGTGGGTGGAGTGTAAAGTTATTTAACACCTAAACATTGGTTAAATCAAGCCAATCTCAATTTAACACGTTCCCTGCGGTACAGATTTATCTGTACTTTCCATTACTGCGTTACGAGGCGTTTTAAACCTTGTCCTAAACCAGACGTTGTGGCGGCACGAGGCTTATTAAACCCCACCGCCCTTAAAAGACTAAAATCCTTTTTTTGTCGCCAAATATGACAAATTGTACGGCTTTTGTCGCGATTTTATACAACATTGAGTGGATTAACCTACATCTGCCGCCGCCCGTGGATAGATTATTTAGTTTAGATTCTATAGGTAAAATAAAATGTGGGATCTGATGTACCTCGTACCGCACTGAAAAATAGCAGATTTTCTTAATATTTAGTGATGGGAAAACAAATATCGATTTTATTTAATTGTATTTATTTGTCAAAATTATGGATTTTTTTCATTAAAACACGTCAAGCAATAATATTTTTTGCAAATAGTGCATTCTGTGAGAATTTTCTTCACTTTTTTGTCAGCCTCACGATTTTGTCAATTTTTCATAACATCCTACACATCTCCTTTTCTTTGATCCTTTTTCGAGATGATGTGCATTGTAATTAACTTTCTTCGGCAATGTTTCGATATAATTGGCAGCAGTCTTTCTTCGTCACGTTCGCAGCCTGGCATGCGTTGCACAACACTAACCGCGTGAAGCTAGCGTACAGTGCGGTACGAGGTGCGCGGAGGTACGAGGTGTTTGAAACCTCGTTCCGCACTGTGTTAGAATTTTATTTGTTCAGTGCGGCACGAGATCTAAAAAACCCGGTATTAAAATAGGTACACCATAGACCTAGGAATCAATAGCACATCTCAGATATATAGTTATCTCTTTCCTGTACTGAACCAGATGGAAGTTATGCCTCCCGCACGAACGAGAAGTTCACATTTTTCCTTGCCGCAGGAACGTCGGGACGTGTACAGGGCGTTTTAAGCCTTGTTTCGCAGTTAACGTGTTAAGAGATATTGATGTATTTCCTAGTATTCCAATGCACAATATATGCAACGAAAATGGTAATAGTTTTTACAGTAGGTACCAAGTAACAGATAAGTCATGGTGGCCGAGTGGTCGAAGCGCGTCCTTCCGAACGGAAGGTCGCGGGTTCAAATCCGGCCGGCTTGTACCTTTAAACCTAAATGTGAAAAAGATTTATGTGCAATTTTTCACAACACCACTGGCTAAAAACGGTGAAGGAAAACATCGTGAGGAAACCTGCATGTCGGAAAAGGATTCTAAAAATCCTTTGAAGATATGTGAAGTCCCCAATCCGCACTGGGCAAGCGTGGTGGACTATGCCTAATCCCTCTTCTGAGGAGATCTAAGCCCAACAGTGGGCAGTAATGGGTTGGTACAGTACAGTACAATTCAAGAGATATTAATGTATTTCCTAGTATCCCAATGCACAATATATGCAACGAAAATGGTAATAGTTTTTACAGTAGGTACCAGGTAACAGCCCTAATTGATCTGAGATTGTAGAGAGATTCTGCTCCCTTGAGAAAGGTATGACTTAGTGAGGAACCACCTACTATTCGTTTATTCATTTATGTTAAACCATCACCATCAATTAATCTTCTTTATCACGTTTAATTTTTACTTGTTATGTTTAATAATAAGTAAATTTAGATCCTTTGTCTTATTCTCGCTTACCCTCTGAGTTTCTTGCTGGTTCTTCTCAGTTGGGTCGCGTTCCGAACCAGTAGTAAATTCATGATACGCTAATAAGTTGACTTCGGGCAACTGTTAGTATTCCCATCCTATCCTATACTCAGCCGAGCCCCTCCTGAGCTCGCACCCCATCATGGTGAAGCTGTAAAGGCCTAAGGGCCAACAGCGATTCCTCAAATCAAAAAAAAAATCATATATGTCTTTTTATCATATAATACACTTATAAGTATGTACATTATAGTATCTACGTATAAAAATAACATTATTAAACAAAGAGAATTTCAGTCATTCGCGTTCCCCCGCTCTCGGTTCGCAGTCTGTTTTTCATTACCCCAAAGGTCACTATTACAAAAACATCAATCGCTTAAAAGCTGTCACGTTGATCTTATAAATAGGATGTCATTACGCAGAATAGGGGTTTTGTGGCGTTCGTACCCCGTCTCCAGTTCAGCTGAGACGAGGATAACCACATAATTTGGTCCCGTAATTAAGAAAATGACGGAAATAAATTATTGAAATTAGCTGCGTTTGGGTTTTTTGACGTTGTTTTGTTACATTGTTTGAACAAAATGTACATGAGATTAAGGTGTGTGATAGAATCGAATTAGAACAATTTATTTATTTATTTAAGGAACACTTAACAACAAACTATATAGGTTTAACCCAGGCTCTCAAACTAGTAGCAAAACTACTGTGCTATGAAAGCCAGTGCTCTCCCTTTAAGTAAATTACAATATACACTTTATTACACTTTATAATTTAGACCTTACTAAGTGACAATATTTTTTTTTTTTTTTTTTTTTTTTTTTTTTTTTATCTTTTATATAACACTAGAGTAAAAATATAAGAAAAATATAGACAATTGGCCTCAGTGTACTTCTATAGTTGAGAGAATCCACTCTGAATAAAGATCCACGCGAAGCAAAGTCCTTGTGAGCTGTTTGTGTGATGGTATTGCAATGCTTTTATTCCAAAATCTGTCGCCAAAATTTACTTCCGTAACTGGCTGCAATATAAAAGCTATTTTCGGTAATATTCTTTACACGTTGATATATTGACAATACTATTGCGTGTGTGTTTTCAAACATAAGTTTTCACTCCAACTTGTGCGTGTTTGTGGCAAACCAAAAAAGAAGTTTTCATCCCAACGCTACCCGCCAAAGCTTTCGAGCGTATGAAGATATTAAAATTTACATTCCTGACTCTAGAGGTCCCATTAATCCTTTATTATTTTGTGACACCAACGTTTGACGTACCAACGAATGTTAAAATATTCATAAAATGTACGTGACATAAATATTGTATGTTAGGTTACATTTGTTGGAGTATTTGAGATTCACGTTGCGTTTTTCTGTTTTAATATTTTGGTTTTTTAATTTGTTTTTGTTCATTTGTCGACTTTTAAATTTTTTTTAGATTGTACTTGCACTGGTTGTAATTATGTAGGTCCATAAGTTTAGGTGGAATATTGCAAGTTAAATTGGTTCAACTTCCCTGGTTTAGATTGAGCTGACCTTTTGTACGTATATTATTGTCTATTTTGCGTGAGTGCAATAATGAATAATGCATGGAGTTGATCTGATAATAGATTAGGCAGTTGGCGTCAATATCCAACATTTCAAATATTGTCTCGAGAATAAGTTAATTATTTAATTTGTTGTTCAAATTGCTTCGTTTTCGCACTTTTCTTCATTCTTCTTTTTTATAGGGTTTTTTGTGATTTCTTAGAAAGAAGAGTCTTCGAATTCTTGTAAATTACTTACGTTTGCTTAAGTCTAATTATGACCCGCTCATTATCTTCATTACTTTTTCCACTTACCAATTTGTCGTTGTTTTTGCTTATCTATAGTTATTCTGTTTAGAACTCAGGTCTACTTAAGTTTCTATTTAGTCATTATTTATAAATTACCGAGTAGTTTTTGACTACCTAAAATTATAGTTTAACCTAGTTACAAAATGGAGTATACTAATTCTATGTTCATTGGTTCTTTTCTTTTTTATTGGAACGAAGTTCCTTATCGCGCGTTATCGAAAGGGGGCTAGACGGAAATTCTTATGAAAAAGTTGTCACGACACTTTTTTTGTTTTAGATGATTATCGCTAGATGGCGCTTGATTAACATATTTTAAAACAATTTCTTATTTTGTTTTATATGATTAATGCTAGATGGCGCTGTGATCAAAATATTTTATAAAAAAACCCTTATTTTGTTTTGTATGATTAATGCTAGATGGCGCTGTGATAAAATGTGTAAGTTATAACTTAAAAAAATAAAATGTTATTACAATTTCCTCACTAATTAATCGTCAGGAACTTCGTTCCATCCGGGTGTCCCTTGACACCTCTCAAGTTTTTTTGGGTTTTCACTTCATCCATAGAAATAAAGTTCCAATGTACACGTGGTCTTTTAATATCTGATCTATATCATAAAGCTATAACGTTAATATTAATATTCTATGTAGATTGAGTTTTATCCACTACTTTAATACGATAAACATAAATCGCCGAGAAATATTTAATGTTATGTAAGCTATAAACATAAATTTAGACTATTTTCGCATAAAACATCTTTGTACAACAGACTAGTTGGCTTACTACTTTGAATATAAAATTTGAAAGTGCTCCTTTGTAAACTCATAGTAACAATTTAAATTCAACATTTGGTTCTGTAATAGCCTCACTAAAAAGTCGGAAAAGTCTTGTCTCCAACTCGTATTTTAGGCATAATCTATGTTGCTAAGGTTTTTATACATCATCATCATCATCAGCCATGTAGACATCTACTGCTGGACATTGGGGTCCCCCAAACCTAGCCACAACGACCGGTCTTGCGTTGTCTATATCCAGTGACTTGCCGCTATCCTGATCAGGTCGTTCGATCCCTCTTCTGGGGAGACCTGAGCCCAACAGTGGGCAGTAATGGGTTGGTACAGGATCAGGTCGTTCGTTCATCTTGTGGGGGGTCCGCCTACGCTGCACCTACCGGCTCATGGTCATTTTCGGCCCTATCGATCCTCCGATATTTAAACATATCGCATGAAATTTCCATGTAAGGACTTGTATCTTTGGGTTCTCGGTTTCATATCTGTGGCAAACTTAAATTCAACGCTAAGCTCTATAAACTCCATTTATATGCACTGCCAACGATTCTGTTTTACTGCTGTTACTTTAAGTAGTTTTGATAGTGTTCAGACTGTGACCTGCAGTGAGACACTTTGTATGAAGACAATGGTGCAAGTTATCAGCATGAGACAAAGAAGCATTGAAGTTGACTCCTTTCTTGGCTTTTGTTACTACAATTTTACAATAAAGGAATACTAAGTACGTTTTAAGCTTGTTATGAATATTACGTTTGTTATACACGTTGTACGAAATTCAATGTTTTTCAAATGTCTAGTAGTCTAAAAGTTTAAATGTACGTAGAAAACAAACAAGGTGAAAATATATCGATGTATTAGATGCTTAATGGTAAATCAAGACTACTTATCCCGGTTTGTGCCGTCCAGCTTATTGCAAGTATGAATGAGACCCACTTAGATATAACATTTTATAATTGAGAAACCAACCAAGTTAGCAGTGAACGTAATTTCATCATTCAGTTTCGATTTTAATCAAGAAAATAAATTCTAAGTCTACAAAATTACTACTATATCTAAAAAAGCCCATAAAAAATATACAAAAAACAATTCGTTCAAAAGTTATCTACGGTGAAGGGACAAGTTAATATGGAGATGGCCTTTAAGGGTCGAGGGCTGCGGGCTCATTAGGGCATGTTCTAATGACGTGACTATGCCGCAACTCTCACCTTCACGTTTCAAAAGGCCACTAGTTATTTTCGCTGAATAATGTGTTGATTTTATTATAGACAACTAGCTGACCCACGCAACTTCGTCTGCGTTACAAATTTAGGGTTGTATGTATTTTTGTATGCTGTGTCATAAAAAAATAAAAACAAAAAAATTTGCCGAAAAAATAAAAATAAAAATTTAGGGGTGGACTACCCTTAACATTTAGGGGGATGAAAAATAGATGTTGGCCGATTCTCATAGATACCGAATAAGCACAAAAAAATTCAACAAAATCGGTCAAGCCGTTTCGGAGGAGTTCAAGTTCGAACACCGTGACACGAGAATTTTATATATTAGAAGAAGTAACTGCATTTACAAAAGAGGTTTCTTATGTTGTACGAAGAAAAAAAACTTACGTTATATTTTATGACAATATCCAACAATAAGTGGTATATATGGCTGGATTCTGATAAGGTGTCGAAAATGTATTTTATTTATTTATCCAAAAGAAAAATACTACATTTACAGGGTCATGTACACCAATGCAGTAATATTTACATATTATCTAACAATTTTTAAACAATACTATAATCTAAATATAAATTATGAATAAGCTAAAAAATTACAAGGGATATAAAACTAAAACAACTAACACAAAATAAATAATGTCCAGTATTAAAATTAAATAAAATAGGATAAAATCACAATAATCAAAAATCCATTTAGAATATAAAAATAATAAATAAATTAAGCAAGACACAATTTACAACAATTAAAAATAAAAGAAAAAAACATTTAAAATATAACAATTATAATAAACAATTCAAACCCATCAACCCAAGCTACTACGGTCAATTCACGACAGGTACTAAATTTAAAACACAATAGTACTACAACCAATTTTAAAGTGAACGCATAACGTTGCGTGTTAAAATACCTAAAATCACAATTTTCCAGAATATTCCAAAATTTTATTCCAAAGCAACGCCAATATTACTCAGTATCCCTTCATTTCGTGTCATTTATAAAATGTTTTAAATTTACAAAATGAGACCCTTTTCACCAAATCGGAATAATGTTACTTTCTCGCCCTTATTGTGCTGAATTAAAACTTTATACCGGCACAGCTGGAACCCCAAAAATGTACTGTCCCTTGGACATAATATATTAATGACGAACGTATTTTATTTTACACATTTTCCGCGTCTGTATAGGTCAAGGAAACATTCATATATAATTTGTGGAATGAGCAGTCGAAATTAGAGAAAAGTTTGAAATTAAGACACATGTAAGAGACCATTCGTACTTTGCATTTGCTTCATTAATTTTAGCAGTTTTAAAAGTATCTTTAAATTAATATAAAGTAGTTGAAGGATATAATGTTGGTGATGATGCATGTGGCGACCAATAATAGCGCGCGAGATCCTGAATCGCGGTTACAACATTTGCAAAAATCTTCGCATATATACGACATTTGAAATCTACTACAGTAGGTTTCGGCCTGACCGGGCATATACTACCTCGCCCGGTCGGAGATCTCCCTTTGGCCATAAGTCCACTGTACCCACAATGCACATTACTTTAACAATACCTACTCCATTTTTATTAATATTACTTCGTTACGTATTCGTTCCATTAAATATCATCAGTTAACCTAAAACAAAGCCGAAACAACCTAGATATCAGTGCACATATTGAGTTCATAAATATGTGGTCTGCAGTGACGTCATATCCATACTCCTGAGATACGCCAGCTAATGGCCGTAATGAATGGATGAATTTGGAATGAACTCCGCTCAGAGATCAACGAATGGACAATACTTTTACCGTAATTTGGCTTCAAAATTAAACCCAACTTTTTTTTTAATGAAAACATTTTAAAGTTGTATTATTGCACTTCAAAAATTCCGATTTATCTAAAATAGTGCTGTGATATTACTATTATATTGAGTAAACAAGTTGTAATAGAAACCCTAAAATATAAATACTTAATCTCGAATTGATACTTATATGATGTTTACCAATTATTACAAAAACTACTCATTGAGATGTTGGACGTTGTTATTGGAGTTTTAAAAGAGCATAAAAATTCGGTGAAACAGAAAAAGCAATTTGCTGACGTCGGTCAAAATATTTCAAATTTACATCGACCAAAACAAATTATGTTAAACAACTTTTTGAAAAGAAAACATGAACGCAAACAATAAGTTACTCATTTCATTTCCAGTTGTTTTAATTCACGGTTCACGGATCATAATTTCAAAATAAACCGTAAAACAAACTTTATGCTTCAAAGGTCCTTACGCTTGGATGATATTAAATTCGTTATATCTGTGTATACACGTGTATTCGAATTCCAATTGAACTCCTTTTGATAATAATTCTTCATGTATATTAGATTATCTCTGTCGATACATTAACTTTTCTTTTTGCTAACTGATGTTATTTTAAGGCTATATTTATCTCTGTTTTGTCGTATAACATCGATCTCATAATAAGATAATAATATTAAATTATGTATGATGCCGTAACATCTAAATATAGATTTTCTGTATTCATTTATTTACACTTATTTTTTACATTATATTTAAAAAAAAATTAACAAAGGAATAAAATTTAAAAATACAATGTAAAATATAAAAAACAGAGGCCCACTGAAGACGAGGTCTACGACCCAAGCCATCAGTGGTCAGGGCTCAAAAGAGAGGAACCTCCTCACAATACGTGTCGTGTCAAGAACGACCGCCTTCTGAATCAAGCCCTTTACCCAGCTGGGGAGCAAAAGCTTCTCAAGATGACGGTCGAAGCTTTTCGCTATTAGACCGTGCACAGATAGATAGATTATTATTAGAAGTATGTATGTTTAGTATTTGTTTCATATCATCCTCTCAAGGTCTTAACTCTGCATAGGTCCATGAGCAACGATTACCACTTACCATAAACCAATTATAGCAAAAAAATGACACACTTTTGTTATGTCTTTGGCTGGAGTGCAGCCTCCGAACAGACTCGCACACTGCGAAAGCCATTTTTATTTTACATAGAAACACTTCTTCGTCCACCTTCATTGCGTCTGCACATACCATTGTAATACATTTTAACGTTCATTAAACCATCTTAAATACATTCCACTCTTTCTCATTTACATCATTGCATTAACACTTAAGAATTAATCTTTTAAGAAATAGTTCATCTTAAAAATTCAGTTCTGTAAAATTTCATCTTATCGTTTCTTGAAAATGCACGAACGGCCACAGTAAGATGTATAATAGTCCATTACATCACAATACCTTCGAGAATTCTTGGTCCAGCTTCGCAAGTTGCCTCATTAACTCGAATTTACTTACTCTTACTTACTCGCGAAACAATGAAGTTCTTTGGATCGTGGAATTGCACTTGTTGTTTTAATGATAACTTCTTGCATTTATCTTTGTTCGAATCTCTGGTCGCGAGAACACAAGTTTGAGAAAGTATTTATTAACATTCTGCTGGAAGTTTGAGAATCTGAACCGGATTTTGAGGTTACATTTAGGTATAAATTAAAAAGATGAAATTCCAGACATTTATTGCTAGTTATTTATTTTAATTAAATTACGTGTTCCAAGTAACTCATGGCAGTTCATTAGATAAATGTAATGAGATGAGGTGTTACGTATAGAGTAACAACATTATTTCAAAATATATTTACTCATCTTGAAACTAGAATACTTTATCTCAGATTTTAATATTAGTAACAAAAACCCGTGAAATTTTATTAAAACACTGATGGCGAAGTCCCTAAGCAATATTGACCTAAAAATACAAAAGCAAACCATGATGAAGACATGTATGAAAATGCACATTTTTAACAAAAAATTATCCCGAATACAATATAAGGTTTAATTCAACCCCGTTATTTAATATCTATATGATAGCAATTTTTGGATTGCCCCGAAAAGAATAGACGAAAAATCATACCTTTTATTTTCGCGTTCCCCCATTTTTTTTCAATAAGAGCGTGACTCGGAGGTTCCGTAATAGCTTCCGTAACCGGTTCCATAGATTATACAATGTTTTTTGTGTGTAATATTTCATTCTTCTGACTTAGTGCTTTATATAGTCGTGATTTATCGTGGAAACTGTGTTGTTATCATTCGATGTTTGGTATTCATGATTGATTATGGTATAGAAAGTAATAAGGATATTTGAATTAGTTTGAAAATGAAGGTCATATTTCGTAATTGTAGTAATTAAGAAAGATGATCTTAACAATCGCTATTAGGAACTTCAGTCATCTATTAGACGTAGAAGGTAGTTTAACCTGCTATCGACAGTAACCATTACCCTGCAGGTATTCGTGGCAATAAAATCATTAGTTCATAAACATCTACTATGTTGTATTTGATTATTTAATCAACATGTTACAAAAATAAAAAAAGTAACTACAACACGGTCTATTGTACGTGATAGTTTTTCATAGATTGTGTGCCTGAACAGATCTTATGATAAAGTGAAATCTTGTAAGGTTGTTAGTAAAATATCTTAAACATACAAAGCTTTTATTTACCCTTTACACGCACACGTAAAAGCCTTAATGAAAGTCTTTGCTGCCTTTTATGCAGCCATCACCCAAAAATCCGGGTCTCACATATGAAAGCAAAAAAATCGCAAACGATTTCAACCGTTCGCTCTTAGTACGGAGGCATTAAGCAGCATTAGTTCGTAACAAAGGATGGTATGACAAAGTGCCTTCCCGGATGGTACAATAGCTCTGACTGTTACGTCTTCAGGCGACGGTCGCGACAACATTCAGGAGACTTAACGACTTAATGCATCGTCTCGTTATTTCTAGAAAAGAAAACGTAGTGTTTTCGAGACTGTAATTTTTTAAAGGTTTAGTTTCTTTGGTGTTTGAATGTTTTATGTGTTTAAGGTTGTCTTTTGTTTTATTGTTGGATATTCTTTTGTTTTTACGTTTGACTTTTACGAATTGGTGGTTGTCTTTTATTTAAATGCCAAAGAGCCATATTGCTACAAAAGGAATTCGGTTTGCATAATATTATTTGAGTGACTTGGTTGTCGACAATTTACCTTATATTTTTAATTGTACTATCACATAATTTTACAAAATAAAATTAAGGCAAATTGAAAAAATTAGTTTAAAGATTGTTGTTGGCTAAAATTCCTCGTTTAGTTAGAAAACAGTATTAACTTTTGTGGACTGTCTAGAGTTAGAGCTCTGTGGTTTTCTAATAGAGGTGTGAACCGCAGTGCTTACGATGCCGACCACCGGGGAAACGTTTAGCCGTCGACTTTACTTTTTATTTCAGTGAAGTTTATCAACTTTGTTTGAACTAGGAAGTTTCTTTCTCACCGGTGGATTTGCTTTAAAGTTGATGGTTGAAATTTAACGGTTTTTTGATTCTCATCTTTGTTATTAAATAGTACATGTTGTGCTGTCCGATTGTGGAACGAGTTACCAGTCGCTATCAGAAATGTTCAGATATCGAGCTGCTTTAAGATTAGGTTACATAATTACTACCTATCTTTACTTAGTTAAAATTACATTAACTATGTATCTGATGCTATAGGTATGTAGTATGCGATTGTTATATGTGGATATAATTTTGATGTAATATTATAAGTTATAGTAATATCTATCTTTATGTTTTATGTATAATATGTGTGTACCTATATGTTAAATGATGTATTATGTGTGTGAAATAGGATTAAAATAGTTAATGTTATTATTATGTAAATTACGTAGATTGCACTGCATTGCAACACCACTGTGAACTCTTCAAATGTAATCTAATGCTTTCAAGGGTTGTCTGGAAGAGATCGCTCTTAGCGATAAGACCGCCGCTTGTATGTATTCTTTGCTTTATTTTCTGTACGTGTTATTTTCTGTTTTTGTATACAATAAAGTGTATTCATTCATTCATTCATAGTACATTAAAATTATTAGAACTTTCGAGATAGTTTTTGATAAGTTTTCAAATCGTTATTGTTTCAAAATGTGAAAATTTAGAAAAAATATCTTTTTAACAAATATTTAGATATTACTAGCTGGCCCACACAACTTCGTCTGCGTCACATAAGGAAATTTTCTCACCGTTTAAACCTTCCCTGGACTTCTACGAATATTTCAAGATTAAATAAGCCAAATCAGTTCAGTCGTTCTCGAGTTTTAGCGAGACTAACGAACAGCAATTCATTTTTATATATAAGATTACGTCATTTTTTTTTTGTTATTTTATAACAGTAATAAAATAGTTATAGTGACAAAACATTCAATCAAGGTTTTTGTACGAAACCATAGCTTAGAGTTCGTAGCTAGATTAGAACCCCTGGCATAGATTGAACGATATTACATCCATAGCGGAATCCTGTGATGTTCTAGGGGTCGTAAAACATTATTACTGTGTCTCGTTTTTTCTGATAGATTACATTCTTAATTAAGTTTTTCTTATGTGCCAGTCGAGCGGAAAATTGTGCTTGTTTTTCGGAATCCCTAATTATGATTTTTTGGAATGCGGAAAGATTTTTATTGGGAAATATTTTTGTAGTTTTTTTGCTTGCCGTTTTATTGGTAAATGTTTGTCGAAGCGTTATTTACTACAAATATTTCATTCTTAACTTTATTTTTAATCAGAGATCTGAAAAACAACTCACTGAGTACTTATTTCACAAATATTACCTACAATGCTGCAATGTCCTGTTTAGATTAAGTTCATTTTTGACATAAACATGACCAAAAATGAATTAATTCGAAACAAATTCGAATTAACAACCCGATAAGATGTCGTGTTAGTAATATTTGTTACATCAGTTAAGAGAACACGAAACCATAAGTAGTCACAGAAAATTTACAGAACAGAACTTAAGTGCTTGACAAACACATAAGCAACATTGACAAATACGGTATACTGGACTATTGAAAACAGCGTCAGAACTACCTATGGTAATAAGAGTGTGTACAGGGTGGCTCTGTAATCTTTTACCAGCTGATGTGGGGTGAATGACCTATCGAAATACAAGTTGAAACCGCTTTATTTTTTGGAATCGTTAAAGTTTTTTTAAATATCATACGGGAGTCCGCAACGATAGTCGTACATACACCAAACAACGTTGGGAAAAAGTTTAACCGATTATAAAAATAAAAGTGGTACTAAGTTGTATTTCGAGAGGTCACTCCAACCGGTAGGTACAAAGTTACAGATCCACTCTGTATGAATTTTAGCTCTGTATAGCATTTTCTGTGATAGTAATATGGACCAATTAAATTTCGACAGGTAACTTTAATGTAATATTAATATTTGCGGTTATCGCGAACACAAAACTTAAGTGTATGATAAGACTTGAGTAATTTCAAATCGTTTACTTAGCTTAAGTTTTTGAGTGATTAATTTTGTTCTAAAGTTGAACTGTTCCTAGTTATTAACTCATTAGATAAGTGTTAGATAAAATTGTTTGTATGTAGGCCTCCCTAGAATTTCATCGTAACAATAGGACCTATGCTGTCATCTATGAGGGTCATCACACGGACGGGCCTTGGGGGCACCCCGCTGCCCGGGCATAATCTCTCCACCATTCTAGGCGGAGGTGTGGTGTGGGTGTGGTGTTCAAATTTTTCCCCTTCTTGGGGTTCACCCATGGAGTGGAGTGTGCGCATACATACCTACGCCCTTCTGATCCGAAGGCCACTGCAACGAAGAAGAGAAGGCTTACATTATACTTACATGCTGTAAGCTTGCCTCAAAGAATGTGACTTTGCTTGTGACTTTAAAGTGAAAGTACGCAGGGTACATTATTCGTAGTACTGATGGGTGACGGAATGGAATAACAATCGAGGCGTCTACGAAACAACGTGGGCAGTCCTCTCATAAAATGCGACCTGACCAGAGTCGCGGAAGGCGCAAGATGTAAACAAAATACTCAAACTCGAAATACTCTTCAGAATCAAATATTAACAGGAGTATAAGTTTAGAAAAGCGATTTGTACGAAACTTTATTTGTGTTCAGTTATTCTGTAACGGAGCGCAGAGATACAGGTTTTCACCTACATTCAAGCAAGTTTTTAGTTTCGCCTAGTTCGTGGTTACATGCAAAAGTTTTGAACAGGTATCAATATCTGAAGTTAGTTTTGTTCTCTAAATGATGTTTTAACGTATGCATCTGGATACAGCGCTTATTTGATAGGTACTCTGAAAAGTAGCTTAGTTACTGTATTTTTTAGCTTCAGAAAAGCCTTTTTAAGATGTAGACTAGTTGTATAATAACTTCTTTCGGCCACAAAGACTATGAGAGTATAGTATTATACAACCTATTTGATATAACAGGAAAAACAATATACCTCAAACAAGGAACTAATTTAAATAGTCTTAGGCTCAATACGTTAGTGTCAATAAATAGTTATTCAAGTTTCGCTTCACCTCAGAGTTGGGGTCGACTGGAATTATTCACAAACTTACCTCGTTAAACTGAGGCACGATTTAACCACAGCATAGCTTATACAAGAAGGTAAACTATATTCAAATTTTTTTGTATGAGGAAATCGGCGGCTTTACTCGCATCAGGTAGGTTAAGGTTAGAATTTGAATTCTGTATACTATCACTTATTATCATTTTCAACTTTGGACTACTTGTAAAATACTTTTTCAAGTCAAAAATACAAGACACAACTTTTAAAAGCGCAATATCTATTTGCAATGTTAGAAATTAATCTTACATTATAAAATACATTGTTACTCCTATACTCAAATACACAAGATTGGAAGAACAAACATGTATTGAAAATTCAAAAACAATTTATGACAATTTTACGATGTTTACAGAAGCGGGAAAGCCACAAAATAAAAGCCAAAAATATGTAAATTTATTTAACTTGGCAGCACTTTTACGCATAATATTTGGTGTCCTGCAAAAATTGAAATTTCACCTCTACAGGCAATGGCTTTCCGTGTGAACGGCCAACTTCGGTTTTGTTACGATAACTTTTTGCGTTCAGTCAGTCGCGCTATTCTGAATACATTTTTTTCAGAGCTTCTTTGTTTCTTAAAGATAAATTATTTTGATCGACGTGGTTCTAGCCTACTAACTAGGTAAATGGTAATTAAATTGGAAAAGTTGTCAGGTTGTTGTGTTTTTTTATCAGCAGAACGACAATTAGCATGATGGAAGAAAAAAATTGGTTGCCTGTAAAGTCGGTATACGGGCGAAAGTTTTACGTGACAACAACTCGGGCATGGTTAGCCCGCCTAAGAGCGAGAGAGACAGACATAAAAAGTGAAAGGCACGCGTGCCTCTCACTCGCTCTCATTGTGAGCGCATAACGTGAGCGGAGCGTAACGCAGTTTCTTGAAGTGTCACCCGGCAAACCAATTTATAAGACGTTGTCACGTCAAAAATAAAAGTAAAGTGAACTCACAAAACAATCACTTTTTCAATAAACACAGCATAGTTTTGAACTGTTTAGGTACAAATAGAGTGGTAACCATAAATGCCTGAAACGAAATGAAGTAGGTATTTTTATTATACAGGTAAACAAACTCTTGATAAGGTAAGCAGTTCCTCGTAAAATATCTGACACCGGTAACTTCCATCTACTTTCACATCACAATTGAAACGACGATCTATTCCTAAAACCAGTTGCTCACACTCAGCACCAGACAATAGCAAAGAGTCAATTTCTTAAAGAGTGAAGCTGATACAGGAGGTTAGCATAAGCATATTTCATTGTCATTGAAGTAGCATAAACTAATATCGATGGGGAAGCCGGTAGGAATGCAGTTATTTATTTATTTAAGGAAACAACAGTACAAACTTAAACTTATAAGAACATGATTACATAAGTTATACATTGACCACAAACGTTTCCACCGTTTATTAATACACAAATTGGAGATAGTGGAGTTGGTATTTGAACAGAATACAATAAAGATTGAAAGATTAAAGATTAAGTTAAGAAAGAAACAATACAATATACAACTAAATTTATAATTTACAAATTAATGAAATAAAATTATGAAATTAAATTATTAGATAAAATTATAAAATCAACTAAATGCAAATCAAACAATTTTCCAATAACAACCGTTAAGTGACTTTACAATGACCTGTTTATATATTATATAGACCCTTCACCACAGGCACCAGGCTAGGTTACGCTCACGTTAATTTCAGGATCAGATTTTTCTTGTGTAACAGCATACAATAATTAATGTAGACAATGAGGCAATTATTAAGATACTTTTGAGTTTTTAATTTTTGGTATTTATTTGTGTCGTGAATCGTGATAAAGCTTTTGTTTAAGTTTACGCTTTTTGGAGCGTATTGCTTGGAACTAATTTGATGAATGAATTTTAGTTCGCCTGTCATTTTAAAAAAAAAAAAAATTGGGAAACCTGCCGCATAGTAACGTGACTTTGTTTACATACAAAAAAACACTTTACTGTTATATTTCGAAAGTTATGTTTATTTGAGAAAAAAAAATCCCGTGATACCTACCTGACAAAAAACTGAAGTAGATTTTCTTGTTCTCTATCTGATTTGGTATAACTTGATATGGAAGATTTTCACCGGAACTGTAATAAATACTCGTTTAAAGACTACTATAATGAGTTCTCGCGAACTAAACCACAGTTAACATTTCACGTGAAATGAAACAAAATAAAATAACATGCTCAATTTTCACTCAAGAATGAAACGATGTTACAGAAGTCTTTAATTAAACTTATATAATGAAGAAGCATTGTTCTTTCCGTTTGTAGTGATAGTTCGCATTGCTGTGTAGTTGCAGACGGCTTTTAGTTGTTATTACTCGACTTCAAAATGAACAAAGACAACTTTATGAACAAGAACGAGTTTAATGAAAACTTGCACTAAATTTTCACAATATTTGTCATGTTTAGTGATTCTTTGCAGCGAGTTTTAAAAGTGTTGTTAATTCTTTTATTGCTTTGTATATAGCTAACGGCATGCTTGTTGTCTATATAATTCTACGATCAACAATAACTGTTACGCGCTTAATCACTCATTGCTAAAAGATTGTTCAGACTCTAATGAAGCGTTCTGATGAGTACTTTTAGGAAATTTCCGGGAACAATTCTTATGCGACGCAGACGAAGTAGCGTGGGTCAGGTAGTATCATATAAACTTTCAATGCTTTATTTAATGTTATCGTTCTTATACCAATTACCTATTAAACGATCGATCAGATTTTTATAGAAATAATCACGCGATTGATCGTGCTTGCTTTAGACAATAATCAATCCGGCCTAAAATTAATGGTTAAACGAATCTTTGCAATGTCAGACGACAGGTTTAAGGACTATCTTCAAACCTCGTTTAAAGGTACATGTTGTTTCATCAGTTTTACTACTGAAAACAATGTGGTTGTTTAGGGTTAATCTAAATTAAGGTTCCTTAAGTAAATAAGCAGCTTATAAAGTCCACCACGCTTTAGGTAGTAAAATCTCAACTGCTGGGAGATTAAATTTGGCATCCTACCTGAGTACTAGGGAAGTTTATAGCATGAGTTAAGACAAGAGCAGTTAGTCAGTACCATTTAAATTTTGAAGTTGGAAGGCTTTTTTTAAAAAAAGTAATCGTTTGTTACCGTCCAATTTCTTTTTATTTTTCTGTTGGAGGAACTTCCATACGCTCCGCAGGTGGAGTATGTGGAAGTTGAACCGCACTAAAACCTCCAACCGCTCACACTCAGCGTCCGAACCCCTTCTGAGGCCAGAACCCAGCACGGGGTTTTGAGGGGCGGCGCGACGCGTTACGCGCTCGGCACTCTTTACCGACCAATAGCAGCATTTAAAGTTCGATATTTTAACTTACAGTGTATTAACACACATTATATTGTTAAAGCTACAATGAAGTGAAATCAAGCGTCGAATTTTCGCAGTTCAACAAAGTTACTTTTACATTGTAATGCTCAAATCTGTACTAACTTTTTTACTATATTCAGTTAACATATCCATTGCTAAAGCAAATGATCGAAGTAATATCCAAAATGCTACTTTACCAAGTATATCTCAATTCTTATAAGATTTTCCTCAGTTATATTTAGTTTATGTAACGAAATGTGTGTTTACTTTGTCCACATGTCGCAGTTCCCGTTCGTCCGTCACTTAACGAAGATTTAGTGACCGACCCGTGACACCACGTGTATCTTATATGCTAACAATGGAGCGAGAACATTCCATGTGTAGGGAATTTTTGGTATATTTTAGATAAAGCCCTGAGAAAAAAGTATGCGAATAATATTTTTTTACCGACTTCCCAAATTAGAAGGATATACATATAAGCTGTTTGTTTTAGCATAATATTTTTTAATGGATTCATTTTAGTAAGTAAAAGTAGTTAGAACCTCTTTATAATGTGGCAAGTAGTTGCGACTTGAAGCTATTTTGTAAAATGAAAAATTGCTCGTTAATTTAATTGTAAAAATACTTATTATAGTCCGGTCATTTTAGACAATTGAAATAAAGAAAATTCCGACAAAGCCAAATCTTCGTAGAGACCTTAGGTTTACCACAAGGAATAAAGTGTCAAAAGTCCCCATCAGTCCCATGTGAGCTTAGGGACTTATTGGGGGCCCAAGGTAAAAATTTTAGGTTTTTTGAATTTTTGTCGAAAACGGTAAGTTTTATCGAAAAAGTACCTCAGAGCAAAGCTGTAGATCTTAAAATTCTCCATAAAAATGGTCTCTATGATTTTTTCTCTAAGACCCACTATTTCCCAGATATTACGCTTGTAAGAATCACGTTCTACATAGTATGCACACATATGCCACGTATATACATATTTAGGTACTCAATATGTTCAGTATTTACGTAGACATTATGGTCATACAGTTACGGTAGTATTTGATGGCTATAGTGACACAACAAAAAATAAATAAATGGCAATAAAAAAAAAAAAAAAAAAAAAAAAAAAAAAACAAAGAACATAAAAGCTGCAGAACAACGTCGTCGTGCTACAAAAACATCCTCAGGTACCGACATAATGTTTGACGAATTTATGACAGTTCCAGTTAATCAACAACATTTTTTTGCAAACATTAATAATAAATCTCGTTTTATTTCTATGTTGAGTAACAAATTAACAGCTGAAAATATTGCCGTGAAACAAGCTCCGAATGACGCTGATGTCCTCATAATGGAAACAGCAATAGAACAATTTAATGCAAGAAATACAACTATTGTAGTAGGTGAAGATGTTGATTTATTAGTACTACTCATTGCAAGGACTCCATCTGATAAAATTATTTACTTTTTAAAACCTGGGAAGGCGCAGCAACGGACAGAAATATATTCTTCTAAAAGTTTATCAGCTTATCCAAAATGCCAAAACTTTATTTTATTTTTACATGCGATAACCGGGTGCGATACTACGTCAGCAATGTTTAGAAGGGGCAGTATTAAAATTATTTGAAAAAAATGAATGGAATGACTGCGCAAAAGTATTTATAGAAATTAATTCTTCACCTCAAATAAATCAAATCAAATCAATTGATTGCATAGATACGTACAGATATTTAACATTTGTAAAAAATACACGAAACAAAAAGCAAGTACAGCTTTCTTGTCTTCCTCCAACATCGGCATCTGCTACTCAACATTTGTTTCGAGTATACTATCAAGTTCAGACATGGCAAGGCAATGAACTGAACCCTTAAGACTGGGTTGGAAATTGATAAATAAATAATACTTTGGAACCGATTCGAACTTTACTGCCCCCTGCTCCAGAAAAACTTCTTAACACTATTTTTTGCAATTGCAAGAAAGGTAGTGCCAAATGTGGCTGTAAAAAAGTAGGGTTGCAGTGTTCTCCAGCGTGTACCAATTGCCAAGTTGTCTCTTGCTCAAATGTTCAATTAAATACAAGAGAGGAAAATTCATGTGATTTTGATGAAGAGACAACTGATTCATCTTCATTTGAACATCAACAGGAAGGAGAAGAAGAAGAACAAGAAGAAATTGAAGAAAACATGATTGTTGAAGTTGAATATGAAGAGTATGAGTCAGATTAAAGTAATAAAAAAAAGTTAGAACGACAGTTAAACTCAGTAACCCATATCAATAATCTTCATACTATTAAATAATTATTGTTCCTGAAAATAACGTCATAAAGGTTCATGGAATAGGCCTACCGGGGATACCACGTTAAAAAAAACGCGCCGAGTACACTACCTCACAGGTGGTGTGGAAATGTGTGCATATTATGTAGAACGTGATTCTTACAAGCGTAATATCTGGGAAATAGTGGGTCTTAGAGAAAAAATCATAGAGACCATTTTTATGGAGAATTTTAAGATCTACAGCTTTGCTCTGAGGTACTTTTTCGATAAAACTTACCGTTTTCGAGAAAAATCCAAAAAACCTAAAATTTTTACCTTGGGCCCCCAATAAGTCCCTAAGCTCACATGGGACTGATGGGGACTTCTGACACTTTATTCCTTGTGGTAAACCTAAGGTCTCTACGAAGATTTGGCTTTGTCGGAATTTTCTTTATTTGATCACTATTTTTATGTCTAAAATGACCGGACTATTACTTATTTGCTGAATCTTCTGTATGTGAATAATAAGTTCTATATCTTCAAAATAAAAACGAATACATTAACCGTGTTCTTTCAAAGTCGGTTAAAATGGTTAACGTCAGCTCTTACAAAAGTAATGTAAATGGATCGTAACATAACACGACTTATTGGTAACGTTGAGAACTTAATTTTATTCCATTTTTTACGCGAAGATCAACCTTTTCGTTGAGGTGGCCTTAGTTTTATGGACGTCATATAATAAATGTGAAAGGTATTATGGCGTGGATCAGCGCTTTGGGAATGGACTTCGGTTGAATGTCTCCAACTTTGTTACTTTTGGAACAATTGATTTGGAAAAGTACTACGAGCAGTCGTGCTTTCCGTCGATATCCAATCTATTGTATTTCATGACTTGGTACTTTATTTTTTACTAGGTGACCCGCGCAACTTCGTCTGCGTTACAAAGGGGTTCAAAAATTGTAGCCTATGTGTTATTCTGATGTATAAGCTATATTGTGGTAAAGTTTCATTCAAATCCATTCAGTAGTTTTTACGTGAAAGAGTAACAAACATACATCCATACATACAAACTTTCGCCTTTATAATATTATTACGATCTAGTTAGACGTTCATATTATTATAAATGACTACCGTCGTTCATGTACTCCTGCAATGTTTCAACCCAATATTGCTCACTTCTAAGACTTCTCAATGGGCGACCTATTTTACCACGCTGCCTTAATCGGGTTAGGAACTTCGTATAAAATACAATACAAGTGACGGTTGATATTCAAACTACGTTGTTCATACATTACATATCATCGTTCAAGGTTTTCTAATATCAAATTCATCTTTGTCTAGACTGAAAATGATATATTTAATGTCTAAAATCTACCTGTTCGAGTGTACGTTTACCTACGAACATAAAGTTGATGCTCTCACGTAGTTTTTGCCGTTACTTTCTAAGCTGACAGACAGTGATAAATATGGCCTGTCTAGAGGTTCATTCACGCTCAACTAACTACGGTAAGATGCTTATATTTTAGTTTAGAATCTTTTAACGTGGAGGTTGTAAACAGGTGTAGTTTGCAGGAAGAGTTTAGTTTTGAAATTATGGAACGATTTTCAGAATTTGCTCAACTTTGGTTTTATTCTTGAAGTTAATGGTTACTTCTTGCTTGTAATGTTATGTTAACTTAACAAATATAACCAGATTACAGAGTTTCAGATCACAGAGGTCCATACTATCGCGTGACCTCTCGTTCTTCTGACAACATGACAATTAAAAGGATACTGTTTAGCGAGAGTAGAATTCATAAACTTCTTATTTCTTCTGCTCTAACTTGTTGGAGAGTTTGAGACAAGTTAGCTTTCCATTGGGCACTTGGGCAATGGTTCCCATTCTCAGAATCACTACGGACATCATCGCTGCGACCATGGCTACACTGAAGTTACTGTAGTGAGAGAAATAATCAAACGCTTTTTCAATTATAACAAATATATTTGCTTCGTTCCGCTACATATAAATAAAAATAAAAGCACTGCCATATTTATTATCGT
This sequence comes from Trilocha varians, assembly GCA_030269945.2. Taxonomy (NCBI): domain Eukaryota; kingdom Metazoa; phylum Arthropoda; class Insecta; order Lepidoptera; family Bombycidae; genus Trilocha; species Trilocha varians. Next base: position 7,817,273 of record AP028259.1, read on the forward strand.
CGGCGTCAAGGCACAAACACAATCGCTCACCATTAGCCCGTTTTTATCTCGTTGTCCACAATAAACCTGAAAATAATAGGATATCACGTGACAGAACGCTCGGCGAATCCCTTTTATACCCAGTATGTACTAATAAATGATCTCGTACGCTTCTCTGTTGCGGATTGAACCTTATTTAATCACCATTAGACCCTTCTGAAGTGACGGGTTTGGTGTCGGCATAGCTGGCGAGTGACCACAGGGACAGACTAGTAAAAACATGACGGGTAAAAGATTAATGATAAGCTGTCATAGTTTTAAGCTTAGGATTCTAAAAAGCGTGAGTAGATTATAGTTTTAGGGAGATGATTTCTATTTGTAGACTTCAAGTCTGTTTAGAATTTCTAAATATTGTGTTTTTTTGCGTTGATAGGTAAACGAGCAAAGGACGCTCATGATGGGGAGCACACGGTCATCTTGTGCTACTTGTACCTGAAGGACTTTCACAGGACTTTTCAAACCCTGAGTTTTTCCGTTCTGTGACTAAATAACTAATTTATTTATTTATTACTATGCAAACCAACAATGTAGTTACAATAACAAAAATTCACAACAAAAATGACTTAAGGTAACATTCTAAGCAACTACACTAATTATAGGTGAGCATAACATTCACGATTGCGTATTATAGCAGAACAAAAATTAAAATAAAATTAGATAAGAATAAAATAAACTTGAGTAAAAATAAAATGAAATGGTTTAAAAGTGAAGTTAAATTAAATTGAATAAAAATTAAAACAGGACATTACATATTTTATACCCTAATTAAGATTATTTTTGAATTGTTTTCATTGTATTAGAAACGATGCAACGAAGTATACAATGCGACATAAACATACGACAAAAGTTATCACACCACAACTTTGTCTACTGATACGACACTTCATTTAGTTTATCGTGTTCATTTGTTGTATTTTCTAAATATTTTTAGTATAAAGTTTTAACGAAAAGAAACTCATCTGAACCAACAACATCGAATTCATCTTCAAATTTCTTACCATATTTTCAATAAATACACAGATAAAAGTGTATTTATTGCGAAAACTTCCGCGTGCCAACAACAAACCATGTTTGTATCACAACAATATAGAATTACTTAGGGGGAAGTCTTAACGAATCAACTTCGAAATGTTTGATAAAATTCGATACGGACGAGTACACGAAATATAATATAAGGTTATAGAAGTTTTCTCATATAAAATTGTGTTAAACGACAATTAATTTATAAATAGAATAGAAATCGGATGAGTGTGTGTGCTTGTTAGCGCATTTTGTTTAAGCATAATATTTTATTTCGATGCTTTGGTTGTAATATTTCTGATTTTGTATTAATATACTAAATTATTTCAAATCAAAGCTCCATTCTACATTCTTAAACGCAAACATAAAAGTTTTCTTAAAAAGAAAAAGTTTAAACAATAATTCAAGTCATACATTTTGTTTGGTTAGCGCAACTTTGTCTTGAATTTAACAAATGACTGCGATCTTTCTAGCCCGCCACCAATTTGCGGAGATACCACCCTTAGTTGTTTAGATAAACAAGCTCGTTCAACTGATGCTCCATTTGAAGAAATGTGTCCGCTTGTACTGATTTTCTCGTACGGAGATTGTGTGCAATGGGACACGAGATATGTCATTTGAAGGTAAAAGCTTGCAAAGCAGTTGTAGGTCTAGGAATAAAGTAGATGGATTACGTTAAACAAAATTAAATGTTGTTTGAAAAAAATGATACATTCAGTGGTCGGTAAATGCTTGTATATCGACCCAAAGTCTACGTTCCTTAAATATTTTAGAACTAGAGGTCTAATTAAAAAAACCCTTACGTTACTAATTCACTATCGAAGTACTATGTTAAAGTAGGAAGTAGTAGAAGTAATCGTTTAGCCAATTTAATCCAATTAAATTATTGGAACGAAGTTCCTTATCGCGCGTTATCGAAAGGGGGCTAGACGGAAAAAAATCTTACGAAAAGTTGTCACGACCCATTTTTGTGTTTTAGATAATTATTGCTAGATGGCGCTGTGATCAAAATCTTTTAAAACACGTTCCTTATCGCGCGTTACGTTAGGAAAAAAAAAATCTTTTAATCGAAAGGAACTTCGTTCTATTCGGGTGTCCCATGTCACCTCTCAAGTTTTTTATCTCTTTCATATACCTCATTTTACTTAATTATAATATCATTGGTTTAAACAAAACCTCGAGTGCATTAACTAAGTGAGCTTTAGTTTATAGCCTCAGACGATGCAACATTTCTAGATTTATACTTGTAAGACGCGCTGGTTTTGACTGAACGGGATATCTCTAGGGAAGGCTATATGTGGTGTAACTAAGCATGTCTTGTGTAGCTCACCGAAGCAGGGAAATGTGCTCGCAAACCTGTCAGTTTGAGGCTGGATATAATGGTACGGTAAAGAATACCGTAGTACCGTGACGCGTCGTATCGCCTCGCATAACTATGTGCTGAATTTTAGTCTTTGGAGGTTTTAGTGCAGTTCAACTCCCTACCTCATCTGCGGGACGGGTGGAAGTCTGGTTTTTCCACTTAAAATGGCTTTTTTATAACTCGCATAACTTTAGCCTTGGTCTTAGCTTAGTAGGTAGATAGACTTAGAGGTTTATTGTGATTTCTTCAATCTTCAAAGTTAAAAGTGCTGTCCGCAGGTGGCTTCTGACGCTTGATTACGATTGTACTGAATCAATTATAATTATGACTCTCCCTAAATAACTTGTTATTGTAATGCTAAGTTTAATTTCATCGTTACATTGTACCATTGTTTTTATATTATTATTTTATGCTTGTTAACGGTCCGCTGTTTTCTCTTCCATCTTTCATTTGGAACCTATAATTGTACAATCTTTACGGCCTCCCGCGATACAGGCCTAGCCTAGTGCGGGGGCCATTGTTGAACTCCTTATGCAAATTAGTTATATGTTTGAAAATAAATTATTTGTATTTGACCTTCTACACTTACTGTAGTTCGAATGTCACAAGGATTTTTTTTTCATTAAAAAGCTCCTAATATTTTGCGGTATGCCTTGCAATGTCCCCGACAATACAGTGGTCTATGAGCGGTGGTTTTCTGGAGAGCCGTTAGCTAGTCTGCTTGCTAAGACAATAAAAACATCCATCTGTTACTCATTTGTACGGTTCAGTATCGTTTATACCGAATCATCGTGCGCCGATTGTATGCAATTTGTTTTCTTGTCGACATTTTATGGGATAAAAGATGATAAATTGACTCTGCTATTGATATCATGTCACATTGTAGTCCTTTGTCAAGTTAAACGACAGTCTGTGCCCGGAATTCGTACAGTTGGGGAAGTCGATGTATTGTTTTATTTATTTTATGGTGACATTGGTCGATTTCATTCCATTTTTATTGCCATGTAGGCAGACGAGCCAACGGCCCACCTGATAGGAAGCGGTTACCGTCGCTCATGAACCTCTGCAATGTCAGGGGACACTGAGGGGTCGCTACCTACGACCTAACTTTAAGGACCCTCCTCAAGCCTCGTTTGAAGAAGGACAAGTCATAGCGCTCAGGGAATACTGAGGAGGGGAGCTCATTCCATAGGTCCGGATGGTGTGGGGCAAAGAAGTGTTCCTGAAACGCACCGTGGATGACCATGGTGGTTCCATATTGTAGGGCCAACACCGAGTGGTACGATGATAAAAGGGAGATGTTGGAATCATCTCAAATAATTCCTCGGAGCACTCCCCACTAACTCCCCACTAAGAATAGGATGCATTAAGTTTTGTGAACACGTCCTCAAAATTATAAATACCTGTCTTTTGAAATATGAGGTTAGTTATAATTGTTAAACAACAACATAACAACATCTAAATCTTTACCAGAAATTTTACAAGAAGTTATGAAAATTTACATTCGAAAAATAACACGTGAATGTAGCAGCTATGAGTTAATTACATGGATAATAAACTTAAATTGTGAAAATTCTTCGAAACCAATAATACTTATGTATATGAAATCATGTTAATCTGATATTAGTCAGAGCGCTATGACTTGTCCTTCTTCAAACGAGGCTTGAGGAGGGTCCTTAAAGTTAGGTCGTAGGTAGCGATCCCTCAATGTCCCCTGACATTGCAGAGGTTCATGAGCGACGGTAACCACTTACGATCAGGTGGCCCGTTGGCTCGTCTGCCTACATGGCAATAAAAAAAAATAATTATAAAGTGTGTTCTATTCAAAACAAACAGCGATACAACACTCTAGTGTGAAAGTAAAAATTAAACGTGAAATATAAATGAGTAGTGTCAAGGTTCCGTATAATCGGTCCCTAGACCAAAATTGTCCAAAAACTACGTTCGACGAGTGGCCTTCACTGTCCCACGAGGCTCGGTCTACGTTTCGGCGCAATTGTTGAGACTGAGTCGCTGAATTTTTATACAGAAGTTATGGTCAAGTTTTTTTATAGGTATTTCCTATAATTTTAACTATCAAAATAATGGATTTATTTTAAACGACGAATCCCACTAATAGAGGTAATTCGGTGCAGTGAAGAGGCCAAATCATGAGTTGAGGATACTTATGCAGGTCCTACTTAACCAGGCTTCACTATACTATCTGTACCTGCGCTCATGAAACATGTTTTGGGTATAATTGAACTTCAGACTTAAGTTCGTATTGTATAGGGTGGGCAATCTAACGTTTACATTTTGAACTACTGTTTATTTAGAGAATGATAGCTCAAATGTCATTGAATTTGTGTTCATAATTTAGTTAAAGGTTTGACATTTACGAAATGGGACGTTTTCGGTTCGCCCAATGGGCAGAAGATCGTTTGGCCGAAGATGAGCATTTTTATCGAAAAATCGTCTTTTCAGATGAAGCCCATTTTTACCTCAGAGGCTATGTCAATAAGAAAAATTGTCGCTCCTGGGAGTCGGAAAATCCACACGTCACCATTGAGAAGCCAATGCACCCACAAAGAGTTACGGTTTGGTGTGGGTTTTGGTCCGGCGGCATCATTCGAAAATGAGCAAGGAACCGCCGTTACGGTCAATGGCGAGCGTTACCGTGCCATGCTCAACGAATTTTTGTTTCCAAAAGTTGAAGAGTATGACATGGACGACATTTGGTTTCAACAGAATGGCGCAACATGCCACACAGCCAACATGACAGTCGAACTTTTGGAAAATACAAACTTTATATGGCCCACCCCTTACCTTGCTTTTACAAACAATGACACAATGACATGAAGACTTACAGTACTAATACTGAACACACTGTCTGCATTTGTTTGCGTACTAAAAGCTGCTATTTGACGTTTTTGTTAAAAAAACTTTGACTTCTAAAACAATACTTACTGTTTAAAAGTCTGTTTGCTTTAACACGTTAACAGTCGAGAAAAAAAACCGATTATCCTTTCAAAGGAGTGGCAGCGAAAGTCTTAAGCTTCAGTTCTGTAACATCACTGTTCTGTGTTGAGCTCTTGTAAAAAACTGTATCGCAGAACTAGGTTTATAGGCTACGTCGGAGGCTGTTTACGACGGATATCTGATTATGTTTTGATCTCGAAACGAGGTCACTCCGGTCAAATGTCAAGTTTTAACCGGATTAAATTGGCTGTAAAATGACGTGTTTTTTTTAGAATTTAAAGCCCCTGATTAATGGAAGGCTTCGAAGTAAACAGTCACATTGTTTTTAAGTTAGAAGGCTGTTTGTGTCTTTGGTGAGTTTTTGTTGTTTTTTTTTTCTGCTAAGGAATAAACGCTTGCCAAAATTTTTAAACAAGTTACTACTTACTTATGTTTATTTTTGTAGGTTTTTTTTTACCTTTTATGTTAAAATAGAGTTTTCCATCATTTCAGTTAATTTCAAATAACATCAACTTTAATCAAGACTCTTTTTTTTATTCCTTTACTAAAACATATTACTTTTATTCAAATGCCCACCCATTAGTTACTAAAAGACACAGTATTTAATAAACTTAGTCATAAATAATAGTTCGCTGTCCATTTCAAATGTATATTGATTAAACGTGGCCCAGTCAACTCTGTCATTATAACTACTGTGTAATTTTGTCGTCATTATATATTTAAACACTACGTACAGCTTCTATACTTATTGATTTAGATTAATAGAACCTTCAAACAGCCATTACAAACATTAGACACTAGGAGCGAACTTTATTTCTATTGTGCGATATATGAATGACCTGCTAGATGTAGACACAGCATGCAAATCAAAAATTATACCTACACGTTAACAAAATCTAAAAATATTAAGGATACATATAAAACTAAAGCCAAAAATAATTATGATAAAAAAAGTGAGAACAAAGAAAACTAATCCAAGTACGTCGTTATTAGAACAAACCAAAGAAATTCTTTATTTGGGGAACCTTTATTTAGTTTTAATGAATATTACATTTAGTATTTTGTGTCAGAAAGAAAAAGAAGATAGACCAGAGAGAAATATAGATAAAGACAACAGCTTTTAAAAACAATTATTCTTCTAAAAATTCACGAAAAAATCTTCCAAATGGCTTATTTACAATTAATTCTACAATATTATGCATAATTACATTATTATCAATTATTTTAGGTTTAATTTAAATAAGATTGACATGTTTGTCCCTCGAGTATTATAAATTATTTATCAGTGCGACACAAAGGGTCCCTAATGGTTTCGTGTTCAGTTACAATTAGTTGCATTACCAAATTAGTTTTTAACATTCATGGAATAATTATATTTGACGTCTCTATTGTATCAAGGCTAAAAGGACAAATAATAATAACGTTTTTGTTATTATCATTTAGATAAACAAGCTAACGACATACCTTACCGTAAGGTTACCGGTGCTCATGGACGGCGCTTATTAGAGGACACTGCGAAGCTGCTAAATAAAACCTATCTTCAAATATTCTCTTAAAGCTTTGTTTGAAGTAGGGTCAGAGTAACATATACCTAATATATTAGAACATATTTTAAACATATTTATCCTTAATACTTTCATGCATTTTCAACGGGTTCTTACCACGATATTTAATATTAAGACTCAAAGGGCACATCAGAGAGATTAAAAACCATGAACCGCATAAATCGACGATCGCCGAGCATGTGCTCGACTCGGGTTACAATCACTGGATACAATTACATAATCCTCAGGTACGTACGTCTGAACGTCGTTACGTACCAAGGATGGTTAAAGAAGCTATCGAGATTTCAAGGTCATAGCACTTTTAACAGGGGTGACGGCTTCAGATTTTCGAGTATGTGGAATCCAGTGCTAAACACAACAGTCACTAAGGGTTCATGCTCAGAGAGTCTTGTAGATACAGTGAGTGTGGTGTGTCGTGATGTGAGTTTGAGTTCCAGTGGTACTACCCAAAAGCGAACGAGTGCGAGGGTAGACAGATTTGTTTGCTCTTAAATCGACCCGCAGTATCCAGTCTTTTCGTGATCATGGCGTTTGCAACAACGTTGAAATATCGAGACAACTCAATTAATTAAATATCGTGGTAAGAACCCGTTGGAAATGCATAAAAGTATTATAGAAAACCGCGAGTGTCTGAATAAGTTTATAGATTTATACTTCTTTAAACGTTTATAGATAGCTCTACAATCTAAACAGTTCAGTGGGAGCCAGGCGTTATCTCGTAGTTCAATTTTGCCACCCTCCAGTAATCTCGAGAAAACTAATTTCTATCTTTACATAGTTTCTTGTAAGAGACTTTTTTGTTTATTGGCACACAAACTAATTTTAACGATAGACACAGTCTTTTAAATTTGTTACTTTGTTTTTTAAGCCGATTTTACATTTTATTGTGTACTCTAAATTTTGACGTGACAACGTCTTATAAATTGGTTTGCCGGGTGACACTTCAAGAAACTGCGTTACGCTCCGCTCACGTTATGCGCTCACAATGAGAGCGAGTGAGAGGCACGCGTGCCTTTCACTTTTTATGTCTGTCTCTCTCGCTCTTAGGCGGGCTAACCATGCCCGAGTCGTTGTCACGTAAAACTATCGCCCGTATACCGACAGTACAGGAAACCATTTTTTTTTTAAGAAAATAATTCAGAATACATTGCAAGCGATGTTAATTAAGCGAAATGCATTTAATCCTGATTAAGACGCCAACAGAAATACTGGCAGTGTCTTCCTATTAATCCCTAGAGTCAGACTAAGTTAAACGGAGGATTTAAATGAGGGCACAATTAAAGTTTTGTTCAGAACTGGTTATTAAGTTGCGGGTATTTCTGAATTTGGGAGCTTTGAATTCATAACTGAAAATACAGAGATTAGATTTAAGATATACAGGGTGGATCTGTAACTTTGGATAATCTGACGTGGGGTGAATGTCCTGTGAAATAAAACTTAGTACCAATTTTATTTTTGGAATCGGTTAACTTTTTTCTTCAATGTTATATGGAAGTCCGCAACAATAGTTAAACATACCCCATACAATGTCAGAAAAAAAAGTTTAACCGATTAATCTACTTTAATATTTATTTTACAATTAATACAAATCTCTGGAAGCTTCTCCACGTAGGTATAGGTATTATCATGTAAACGTCAGAGGTTAAGTTTAATTAATAGTTACACCATATGTTGCCAGATGCAATATGTTTAGGACAAGACAACTATAAATCACGTAAATATATTACAATTAGAGAGTTTACTTTACTTGATTATTTGTCAGAAATTGGGATAGACAAAGTTCTAAAATATATTATCAAGAGTGGGTGGACTACACTACGGTAAACTATCGCAAAATTAAAATAATTATAAATGAAAAATAGTACTTTTGTAGCACCACTAAATTAAGTCTTAGCCATGTGCTGACGTTTATATTTTGAATTTTGTTCGATATCTCTAGTATTCGGTCTGTAGGAAGCTCTTTTACTTTACCTGTCATTTTGCTCACGGGTGACCCGAGCGGCGTGGATGGAACAGTAAGGGAAGGCTCACCGGTGGGCCCCATGCCGCAAATGGAAAGTTTATTTTTTACGCAACACGCAATACGTTAAACACCGCAAAAATGTTTTGAATTGTATTTCAAAAGTGAAACCAACAAACTAACAAAACGAATTCACATTGTTCAGTTTTCGTACAAAATATGAACGTTTTCAAACGAGTTAGAACGCAAAAATCTAAACTAAAAGTTTTTAGTTGAAATAAAACTGAAATTTGGCCGACCAGAGTGGAATTTAAAGCGTGCATTACCGAAGTTTAGAACTAGTGGTCGCCTCAACGGAACAGATAAAACATGTTTTGATCTAGCATGTTCTACGTGGAATACTGTTTAAAGTATATTTTATAACTTGTAGAACATTGGATATCGGATTATACTGATATTTTCTTAGCTTATATAAAAATGTTTGTTTAGCAGTTTTTATGACTATGAACTAAACACAACAAAATGTTTACAAGAAATATTTGAAGCAATTTTCACTAAGTAATAATGTGAACTGTTCTTTCTTTCAATTTACCTATTTGGAATAGTATTCAACGATTGTGTCTAAATTATTTTCACAATCACACCGAGTCATCAGTTAAGTAATAAAGTTAATAAACTTAATAGAGTTAATAAATTATTGTTTCAGATTCTTAATTTAAGTAAAACTCAATTTATATCTCTAGGTTAGAATTTATACGACTAGGATATTCCCAAAGCACTATCCCAGTGTGCGATGAATAATGACAGTTTCGAAGAAGCTAATAAATTACCTACCGTCTTCAATGAATTTCATCTCAATTCCGGAGACTTATTAGATATTAGCGTACTGACGTTTCCCGAAGAGGTTCAATCAATAACCTTTGCGCCACCTGGTACTAAATAAATGTAGAAAAGATTAATGGAAAATGTTGATGCTGAGTAATCTTGGTTTACAGGATATAGGTATATTCAGAAGCGTTCGAGGTAATAGATCCCTTGCATAGTTCACGAGGATCCAGCTGGTTTGAATCTATACATACAATGTGCAATTTACTATTGACTAAACAGTGAAATATTTAGCATGTAATCAATAATCGTCGTGAGGATGACGAACGTTATGACTTGTCCTTCTTTAAACGAGGCTTGATAATAGTCCATAGAGATAGACCGTAGGTAGCGGCCCCAGTTCCCCCGACATTGCAAAGGTCCATGAGCGACGATAAAAGCTTAAGATGGTACGGTAGCTCAACTTTCACTTCATAAACTTATACCTACTATAGATAATCTAATTACTCTGTTCTTTTAGACTTCAACTTACTGCTCATTACACGACTATTATATTTATTTTCCAACAGTAAATTTTTTAGGCAGTGAAACAAATTTACTCTGTAATTGTATAACCCAAATCTCACTACACTACCCATTAATTACCAATTAATAAAAGACCAACTTTCACTCACAAATATTCAAGTGCGGATTCTCAAAGGAACATTTCGTCTGAAGCCCTCAAAGGTTGAAATTATCCAATTAAAACAATTAATGCTTGTTTCAAACTTGTTGATAAACGATGACAATATTGTACTGTGAATTATTCACAAAGTTAAACAATGCATTGTTCAAAATGGTGAGAATTTATGTAACCGTATTTAAAAGGAAGATTTATTAATATCACTACTATTTTTTTCGATTTTATAGCACTTTTTAACTTAACGTTTACCTAAAATAACAATATTTATTTAGATTTAAATGTTGTTAGAAATTAAGTTCTTTATAAAAGCTTTTTATCTAGTATTTGGAACGAAGTTCCTTATCGCGCGTTATCGAAAGGGGGCTAGACGGAAATTCTTTTGAAAAAGTTGTCACGACACTTTTTTTGTTTTATATGATTAATGCTAGATGGCGCTGTGATCAACATATTTTATTTAAGATATAATAAAGAAAGAGAGAGAGAGACAGACGTTTTAAACTAACTAATTATTATAACTTAAAAAAATAAAATTTTATTACTTCGTTCCATCCGGGTGTCCCTTAACACCTCTCAAGTTTTTATTTATTACTGTCAAATTCCTACAATTTAGTTTTGGATAAAGATGGTGTTTTTATTTCTTAGAATAAAGTATAAAGAGCTAGTTAACAATTACCACCAAAATTATTCATCGTAAAACAAAACAATTTCCACTTCATCTACTTAATATTTTTTAAAACAAATCTTCTGTAAATAATACAATGTATTTTACTCCAGTGGTGACTGAAAGAATTCTAAATAATTCTAGTGTTTCTCCAGCTCCAATTCAATGTTTCATTTTGAATAATTAAAACATTACACGAAGGGGCTATTAAAAGATTATCAGATACTAAGCGCGCTCAAATTAGCATGTATATTTCAGTTGCTCTGTAATTATGTTAGAATTTTTACGAAGTCGCTTTGCGCTTTGAGAAACCTGAATAATTTCGTGAAATAATTTAAAATGCTAAAGCAAGGGATAAGTTGTATTAAAACTGGTTGGAGTCAACAGACTTTAGTACTTTCAATGAACAACAATAGTTTAGTTATTGGGTAACAAGGTTTAATATTTACTAAAGAGTGATTTTTAAAAAAAAATTGTTGATAGCTAAAATACGGGTAGATATGTTGAGGATTGAATATTTTTCTCAGTAGCTTAACGGATAAAGCTTATATTATAAGATATTTTTTCAATAAATGTTATATGTTATGTTTTTGTGATCTAAAATGATGTTTTATTTATTTAATTTTGAATCAAAATAGTGTTATAACATTACGAAAACTCGTATAATATCATAGACAATGAGGTGCAAAACAAACTCCGAACGTAACTTTGCATAATGCAATTTTTCATTAAAGCGAACAATGTAGAATTTTAATACAGTTTCACCGTTCGTATTTTGTTTAAGAAGTAATTTCGTATAGCATACATGTTATGTGCATAATTTCATATTTTAACATTATGATGAAAAAGGTTGAGTTTTTAAAAAGTTAGGGCTTGGGTGTTTCAAAACAAAAGAAGGGTCATTAATATGCAGAAAAAATATATTGTTTTAATGCAATAGCAGGTACTTTCATGCATTTTCAACGGGTTCTTACCACGATATTTCATTAATTGAGTTGTCTCGATATGAAAGTATTATAGAAAACCGCGAGTGTCTGAATAAGTCAATAGCAGGTAATCGAGCAAACGGCCCACCTGTTGGGGAACGGTTACCGTTGTCGATAGATATTCCCAATGCCAAGACGTAGCTAAGCAATTACCTACCCTGTATAGGAATTTTCTTAACACGTTTTCTGCGACACGAGGTGGTATCGGCCCGTACCGTGACGTTATGGTGGCACGCGGTCTACTAGAGCCCACCTCCTTTAACAAAGTTCTTCACACCGCAGGGAGGTTCAGGTTTTTTCTTGCCACAAGAAAGTGGCAGGGATCGTTTAGGCCTCGTATAGCAGTGAACGTGTTAATCAAGAAGGACATGTCATAGCGCAAATTGTCATGTACCTAATCTTAGATTTCGTTATAAACTACAGCGGTTAACAGAACCTTTTAGGTCCATATTCACTTCTTTCAAACTTCGAATGTATCCTCCAAAATACTCTCAATTTTTATTGATTTATTTTAATGATTTTATAATCTTTTATCATTGTTTCAGTTGTCAGCGATTCTGCTGGTGCTGCTACATCTGTCAATGAATGTCGTCGATGAAGGACATGCCGTTAATCCAAGTAAGTACATCTATACTAATAATATAAAGAGAAAAGGTTTGATTGTTTGTTTGTTTGTCTCGAATAGGCTCCGAAACTACTGGTCCCTCATAACCCCGTGCTGGGTTCTGGCCTCAGCCGGGGTTCGGACGCTGAGTGTGAGCGACTCCCACATTCCTCGGATCCGGTGATTTCCTCCAACTAAAAAAATAAAATAAAAAATATGTAAAGGGTTCAAAAGACCAATTGAAACCATCTACAGAAATTGATTCAATTTGTAATTGTGATATGATGTTTAGTTGTGATAACACGACGGACAATATGATGTAGATAAGTGCGTTTTTATGTCGGTCGACTACCACATAAATATTATTATATTCCCCTCATTTCCGAGAAGTGACGTCATATTTTATTGTTTGGGTAAACATTGCAAGATGTTATTGTTGCCATGCCAAATTGAAGAAGATAATTTTCCCAGGAAGTTTGGTTTGAAAGTTAAACTATTACTAATGTGTAACTATTGTTAATGTATTAAAAAGAGTGTGAGATGGGATATCCAAGATATACTTCCGATTTTTTAATTTGAAGATTTTGATCGCGTTAAATTTTATACATTTTGATAATAGTATTTTTTTTCAAAATAGCCTAACTAATAACATAAATAGATTAACGAAAAAAAAAACTTGTAGTGAGGGAATTGTAATAAAATTTTAGTTCGTTTTAGTTTAGTTTTAAAATATTTTCATCACAGCGCCATCTAGCATTAATCATATAAAACAAAATAAGGAATTGTTTTAAAAGATTTTAATCACAGCGCCATCTAGCGATAATCATTTAAAACAAAAAAAGTGTAGTGACAACTTTTTCATAAGAATTTCCGTCTAGCCCCCTTTCGATAACGCGCGATAAGGAACTTCGTTCCAATAAGCTAAGTTTGATTGAGCGAGATTTGGATTTGCATTTCTATATTTTTTCCTATCAGCAATACTCGCGTCACTTGAATGAAAAGTGGAAAACATTTGGAAGAGTAATGTCGGGCCAAACTAGTTATTCTCCACAAATGGTGTAATATATTTCTTTCTTTGAGTTATCGCTATACTGAAAGATTGAATACTTTAAACAATCTTATCTGGTAACGCAAGTTTCTTTGAATTTAAATTTTAACGCATTTCAGTGTAATTTATATTTTATCAAGAGTGAATAATTTAGTTGATCTATATAGAGTTTATTTAAGTCACTAAAGTTATTACTATCTCTGTTCAGTTGTGTGATGAACGAGCTTGCGAGCTTACGAAATCTGGAAAACCAGAGTATAAAAGATATAAAAGTATAATTACCCAATGTACCTATATATCATTTTTGTTCATATGTGACAAGATATTTGACTTTAATTAAATACCACCTACCATTATACAACTTTAGCGTTATGTAAAAATATATTTCTTCCTACAATTCCAAGAAACGGGAACACACAATCTTACCTCTACAAAAATACCAAAACCTAAGCCTAAAGCCAACACGTTGTACGCAAATATTTTACGAGTTTGTTTGGCAGGATAGCGTTAATCGATATCGATAAAAGTTTATCGATACTCGCCAGCACTGGCTCGATGTTTGCACACTCGATTCCAGTGTTGGGTCTGCAAAGATTTGCGGTTCGGCCCTTCGTAGAGTTTGCTTATTCGATCTTATCTTTTAGGATGTAATGTTGAAAATCGCTTAGCAGGTAAGTGTTGGTACTTGAGTGGCTTTGGCTCTGCCACGTACGGACTACTGGATATCCCTTTGTAAGAACGCTTGGTTTGTTTGTGAGCAGGTTTATGATGTTGATATGGCAAGATAAAGATGGAGAAACTGGTGATAGTTAGGGAATTTAGTTTCGATTAGGAGTATTTAGAATGTTAATATTATTGATCTGGTTCTCTGGCATTTATTTTCGTATTGTCTTTTTCATTACTCCATATTCTCTTCACCTGTGAAACATAATACAATTTTTGTCCATTGAAAATTGTGAATACTAGACTAATACTTAGTGAAATTTATTATGCCATTTATTAGTTCTTATTTAGTCACTAGCTATTGCCCGCGACGTCGTCTGCGAGAATGCTATGTACAGCACCATAATAATATTCCAACAATTATATCTTTTAAAATAACATTAATTTACAGTATTTCTTCTTTACCTTTCATATCTACACTAAGCAGAGTAACATAATAAGACTGTTGTTTTGTAAAATTGAAGGGCAAAAAGTGCTAATTTCGACCCGCTTTGAATGAATGACTTTAAGGTGATGTTGCTGAATTAAGTCAAAAGCAGATGTAGAAAATAATGAAATTAAGACAAATATAAGATAAGATTAGAAGATAGCGTAAAAAAACATGCTTATAGAACTTCTCAATAAACCACAATAGTGGTTTGGTTTGGCTCCGCAGTCAAAATATAAGGAGAGTCCGGACCGGTAACGCGGGAGCAGGCGACGTACAGGTGCCCGGGTGAGAAGTAGCCCGTCCTGAGGTCGACACCCGCTGTCCCCAGTATCTGCCCCTGCGACTTATTGATAGTCATCGCAAAGCAAACACTCACGGAGAACTGTACGCGCTTGAACCGGAACGGGAAATTATGAGGTATATGAGAGGAATGCGTGTTAAAAATACTGCCTCGCCGACGCCAGAACCCGTAAGAATTTCCGCCTCAATTATGTGTTTGTGGAGTGAGATGACATTAAGACGGATCCCGTTACACAACTTCGGAAGAGATAGGTTCCGAAGAAGCATAATCGGGACACCGACCTACAGCTTGATAGTATGCGCTGGAAGTCCACTTGCTGACAGAGAGTTCAAAAATTTCACAGGATAATGTGTGGCATCATCTTGCTCGACGACAGTATTTATAGAGTTGTAGACCACTTCAATTCCTCAATTTTGAGAGAATGCATTCGTTAATTACTGCAGCCTGATCATTTTTGGGTGTCAAAATGGCTCGCTCGCACACCCAAGAATTCTGCTGGTGTGGTATACGACTGATGTCATTTTACACACAGCGAATGAGTTCTTCTAAGTTGGATACAACTCTACCGAGAGACATTAGAGGCACCATTTGTCCACCTCTCTCATCTGGTAGAGTACCTTTACCAAGACTTAGAAGGACATCTTAGAAATCTTGAGCACGTCCAAATTGGGGATGGATCTACTTCGTAGGTTTGCTTGTTCTTCAAAATCACTCACTAAATAAATATGCGACTTTTTGGAATATCTGTATGTAGCAGCGAACTAATCTGATGGTAAACTTGTCTCTGGATCTTGAATGTCGGCATGAACCCTATTTCAACGATGTAATTTGCACCAAACGAAGTCATCTGGAAGACGCTATTATAGGCTCGGATGTTTTTCAAAAAATGGTTGGACTTTTGATGTTTGTCGCTTAGTAAGAGTTTCAACAGTTTTGGTGGGTCTTGCAGACTCCAAGCGTACCTTACCAGATGCACAACACATCCCATTGGACTCCCACCTCCATTTGCGAGCTTGACAGAGGGCGCACACTTCTTCTAAGATGCCAATATCTCCGTGTGCGGCGCATTCTGTCTCGGTCTTGCGATACATGAGCAGAAGTATCGATACGTACGTCCTGGTAACGCTGCTGAGCAGCTGCACTACGCTCTTGATGCTGCTCATCAGTCTCCAACGACCGTGAAAGAGCATGCTGAGAGTGATCTCTCCTTAACTGAGTATCCTGCTCTTGAAGATCTTCGATCGACTAAGTTTCTGCAATGTGTTCTCGAAGAGTAGCCAACCTAGCTTTACGCTCAACGGCGGTTCTACACATCGAGCTAACCTTTTCCTTCGAGTATCGTTTGAGCATAGGGATAAATTAGATCGTTTTCGAGGCATTTTAATTGAATGTGCAATTTCGAAAAGGGCACATATCTGAATTTTCAAACTTTCTAGGAAATGAAAAAAACTAATTATTTTCTAAATAAATCAAATATTGAGCAAAAATGTTTTTGGGTTACATTTTAGGGCATATTATCTCTCGAAAGTTACAGAAATATTTTGATGTTGACGTTATTATATATGTATATTCCGATAAACAAAATTTATGACATGTGCCCTTTTCGAAATTTACCACGTTGAGTACTCATAAGTTACAGAAAAAAACCATATAAATTTGGCGAAACTTGTATTTTAGTAATTTAAATTAAATATAATAATGAAACAAAAGCAATAATTTTGTCTTTTGTTTAAAAATCCTCTTCTGGAAGCTCTCGTTCGTGTGTAGTTGGCCATTGCAGTATATTTTTACCTTTGCAATATCTGCAATTTTCAAATGATTTATTGGTACTTTGCCATTGTAAGCTCGATCAGCTTGGCTTGGTATCTTACTGCAAGTACCTTTTACTTTAGAAGGAACGAAAATTTCCTGAGAGATGTTGTTGTCTATATAATTTCGTGCGATAACTTCACCAGGTTTGTGGAGATATGCCTTTTTCGAACATAATAGGTGCATACAAGTATTTAGAACGCCATGACATGAAAAAAGTGTTTCACAAAATATTCAGATATGTGCCCTTTTCGAAATTGCACATTCAATTATTTTTAATGGAAACTAAATAGCCAACCACACGATAACTTATAGCCAGTTATAGCAAAGCAGGTAACCTCAGTTTTGACATTTGGTGTACGAAATGATAGTGCGATTCAGAATTATTCAAATTTATATGCCAACGCCATCTAGTTAGCAAATAGGAAACATCGTCCCACAATGACATAATCAAATTTAAATTATTTATATCAACAAAAAAATGCTTCTATAAGTAATTCAACTTGAAGGCCAATAGATGTCGTTGCTCTAAAATTGTTTAATGCAATTTATTTATGTGTATAAATCTTGCTAATCTCTGAAACGAATTAAAGACACAATTTTTAAGAAGGAATAGAACTCCTTGTATCTATGAAAATTAAAAAATAACCATTGACATTGCCAAAAATGACACAATCAAATTTAAATTATGGTATAAGAGCTAGCAACGTTTTTGACAGAGTATTTACCGATACGGACTGTTGTAGTGTAAATTAAATATTGTGTGGGTATGACAGAAATAAACAGTCTTAAGCAACCATCTTGTTCATTTACTACATGGTGACAGCGGTGCGTAATTAAATTAAGATTTGAACGGGAATAATCATTGTGTTAGTGTCGAAAACGTTATTAAAGTACACAGAAATAGTTAAATATTGTGTTTAGAAAAAAGAAAATATGGAACACGCGCGTCCACCAGCAGAATTATCTTTACAAGGAGGGCCGGCCAGTCGGGCCGACGCGTGGAAAAAATGGCTACGCAATTTTGAAATATTTTTAAAGGCATCTGGCGTATTTAAGGAATCAACAGATGTACAAGCCAGTTTACTATTAAATCTTATTGGCTCAGAAGGTAATGACATCTATTCGACATTTCGTTTTGATAACGAAAAGGACCGAGATAACGTCACTATTTTGATTCAAAGGTTTAATACCTATTTTGGCACAAAAAGAAACACAACAATGATGAGATTCAAATTTTTTACGCGTACTCAAGAAACCGGTGAAAGAATTGATGAGTATGTTACCGCTCTGAAACTGTTAAGTCAACAATGCGAGTTTGAACAGTTGGAGGATAGCTTAGTGAAAGACCGTATCGTGTGCGGCGTTTTAGATGGAAGCCTACGTGACAGATTGCTGAGGACGGATGACCTTTCCCTTGACAAGGCAGTTAAAATTTGCCAGGTCAATGAACTATCGAATGATGATGGAAGACAAATCGAAGGGGTTAAGGTTGAGAGAAGTGCTTCGGTAGATGCAGTCCGAGGCGGTGCGTGGCAAGCGCGCCGCGGTGCTAGTCAGCGCAGGGGCGCGGGCGGCTGGCACGGCGCGGCGCAGTGCGGGCGCCGGACACACGGGGGACGCGGCTCAGCGACACTTGCTGCCAGCGAGGGGCAGGCCTGTACAGCTTGCGGAAATATGTATTGTGGCGGTGGACAATACTGTGTGGCTTATAAAGTGAATTGTTTTAAATGTGGTCATAAAGGTCATTATAAAGTGATGTGCCCAATTGGTAAATTTAAAAAAGTGTATGAAGTGGCAGACAACGATTACAACGATACTGACTATCATTACATATCCACAGTCGAACGTGTTGATCAGTTGACAAATATGCGGGACTCTAAGTGGTATGAGACACTTTATTTATGTAACTCAAATATCAGTCATAGTTTTAAAATAGACACGGGGTCTGATTTAAATGTTATGTCTAAAACTAATTACCTAAAATTAGGTTTATGTATAAATGACATTTTTATTGACAATGTATGTGCTAAATCGTTCTGCGGTAATTATATACCAATTATTGGTTCTGTAAACATAAAATGGTCACACAAAAATCAATATCATGACTTAAAGTTTGTCATCGTTGATGGTGATTGTCAGAGTATTTTGGGTAAATACACTTTGGAAAAATTGTGTTTAATTAGAAGAATTTTAAATTAGATATAATGGAGTTTGATGATCTATTTCAGGGTTTAGGTACTCGATTTAATGTAATAAAACATTACACTAGTGAAGATAGTGAATGTCAGATACTTATAGAATATATTCTTCATGGATGGCCTTCAGGTAAGCACGACACTGATGAACGTGTCCGGTCATACTGGAGTTTTAGAAAATGTCTCGAGTACATAGATGGGGCGATATTCATGAATAATCTTGTACTCATACCGAAGGATCTTCGCCAAGATATGCTAAATCGAATACACGAAGGACACCTTGGTGTAGACAGATGTAAGCGGCGTGCTCGTGACGTCATGTTCTGGCCAGGCATGTCGCGTGATGTGGAGCGAACTGTGAAACGATGTTCGGTGTGCGTCGAGCACGTGGCTCTGCCAGTGCGCCAGCCGATGATAAGTCACGACATACCACCACTCCCCTGGGCGAAGGTTGGCTCTGATATATTCGAATATAATAAAAAATACTTCCTACTATTAGTTGATTACTTCTCAAATTTTGTAGAAGTGTGTCCACTGAACGGCATCGACTCTAAGCGTGTTATTGTTGCATTTAAGGATCAATTTGCACGACACGGCATACCGCAAGAATTGTGCACCGACAATGGGCCTGCATACGCGTCAAAAGAATTCCGTGAATTCGCAATTAAATGGGGTTTTAAACATACCACGTCTTCGCCAAACTATCCACAATCGAACGGTCGCAGTGAACGAGCCATACGAACAATAAAGTCCCTATTAATTAAATGTACTAAATCTAATGAAGATTTTTACTTAAGTCTACTTAATTATAGATCAACATCCAGAGATGGTATTGCGAGCCCAGCTCAGCTACTCATGGGCCGTAGACTGAATACGAGGCTACCAACTCATTACAATAATTTGGAACCTGAGAGGGATAATACATTTGACCACAAAAACATACTTCGTAACCAAAGACAGAGTAAGAAGTGGTACGACAGTCGAACTCGCACACTTCCCGAACTCGAAGTCGACGACGAGGTAGTGGCTATGAATAGCGGCGGTAGACATCGCGCGCGTATCATACGCCGGGCGCCTCAACCCCGTTCATACCTACTGACTGATCGTACAGGTCGCGTCATACGCAGAAATCGAAGACACCTACTCAAACTGGAACCGACATTACCTCTTGCTACTCATTCTGAAGACGAGAAATATGATTCATGTAACGATCTCGATGTAGCCGAAGAAAAGACTACACCTCAGAAGTTAGTTAAAACAGAACGGACAGCTGCAAGGGAAGCAAAAATAAAAATGAAAAAAAAAATAATAGAAATGAATAGAGAATGATCATCAAACTCCGTTTGTTCTATGATACTTCATGTCAAATCCTTTTGTAAAGCAGGTGCATTTATTTAGTGTATAAGTGTTGTTTAGTGGTCAACTTTCGACGACTGATCCCAAGATTTGCATCGTAGGGCTAAACAGCACTTAAATAGATTAAAATATATTTCGCGATATTTCTTGTAGCGGATAACTTTTAAAACTTGTGATAATGTTTCAGCAAAGTGTTCGACTTGAATGGAACGGAAAGTGTTTTACTGCTGCATTGATAACCTTGATAATGTAATGCTTGATTTGGATAGGGATTGGAGTAGCGATTCTCGATTCACGTTATTTCTTACTTCGGATAATTTAGAACATAAAAGTGGTTATTGTAACTAGACTATGATAGTTAGATATGGGCTATAAAAAAAAAAAAAAAAAAGGGAAAGAAAGATAAATAAATAAAAAGTGTTTCTTGTATCTTTATTATATGTTAGTTTTTATCAACGTTTAAAAGTGTCACAAACTTATTCTAAAATTATGTAAGTGAAAACTGAATGTACACATTACGCCAACTATTAGTTGTAAACAAATAATATTTAAGTTTATATCGAGGTACATAAATGAACTCAAATCACTAATGTATTAACGTATTGATAAGTATTAGTTTGTTCGTTATAAGAAGAAAGATGTTGTAGTGTAAATTAAATATTGTGTGGGTATGACAGAAATAAACAGTCTTAAGCAACCATCTTGTTCATTTACTACACGGACTGTCTAGTAGTAGCTGGTAGTGGTAGACTACGGATAAAAACCGATTTTTCAAATTATTTTAAGACATTTTTTTCTTTAAGTTATTTTTATTCTACTTTTTGCTACACGAATTCGTTATTGCCAGATATTTTTTTATTGTTCTTCTGTGCCAGATGCTAATTCTGAATGATTTTTTTAAATGAAGCTTTTTAAGCACCTAAAAACCTAAAATATATTTACAAAATGATATAAAAGTAAAAGAGTATGAGAGATAGCATATATAAAAATAAAAACTGGCTTTACTGAAATGCTTGTTTTCCCGACATTGCTAGCTCTCGTACTAATAAAAAAATGCTTCCATATGAAATTTGAGTTGAACGCCGCTAGATGTCATTGCTCTAAAATTTTTTAATAAATTTATTATTTTTATATCCCGTTCCTCGGACATGATAGCACTATAATATATAGCCTATGTGTTGACCCGACCTCTAAGCAATATTCTTGCCAAATATGAAGTAAATCCGTGCAGTAGTTTTCTAGTTTACCCCGGACAAAGCTGAATTTTGTACCATACTAAATGTATTGATTCTGCATCGCGGTGACTTTATGTGCAACGGTTGCATGACTTGGAAGAGTGTATTTTGAAGTGTTGACTTTTCTATCATTTTATTATATGTATAGATTTCCTAGCTGAACTACTACTACTGAGATTTCATTTACATCAATTTGGGTAGTTTTTTAGTGTTTTCGATAGTCTGAAAATTACTTATTACTAACATTCAAGGACCTCAGTTACGTCATGATTATTTTGACCAACAACTGGTATTTTTTTTTAGTTGGAAGAAATCACCAGATCCGGGGTATGTGGGAGTTGAACCGCACTAAAACCTCCAACCGCTCACACTCGGCGTCCGAACCCCGTCTGAAGCCAGAACCCAGCACGGGGTTATGACGGACGGCGCGACGCGTTACGCCCATGGCACTCTTTCCCGTCGCGCAAC
The DNA here is from genome assembly GCA_030269945.2 of Trilocha varians. NCBI lineage: Eukaryota > Metazoa > Arthropoda > Insecta > Lepidoptera > Bombycidae > Trilocha > Trilocha varians. Next base: position 7,839,504 of record AP028259.1, read on the forward strand.
AACTAGCATAACTTTTTTACTACTATTCCTTCAAAATAAAATTTTAAGGAAGAAATACACGAGATATTTCTGATAAGAAATTTGCATATTCTTAAACATCGATTTCCTATGTAGATATAGTAAGGAGATATTTTAAATACCAAATGAACCACAAAATTAACATAAATACGAGAGTGTGTTCCGAGCTTCTGACAGCTGTTCGATTCTGATCCTATAATGGTACATATTTCAATTTAGCGGATTTCATGGAAATCATGTTTTAATATTAATAAACATTCTGTATTTAGAAATAGAATATTGTTATATGAAAAATCTTTTTATTTTAGAAAAACTGTTACTGTATTAAATAAACAAAATAAAATAAGCCTTTATTACTGCTTTTCTAACAAATAACTAATCTAAACTATAATAAAACTTACAGCTTGTCTCAACTCTCAACTAAAATTACAGCTTGTCTCTCGACAAAGGCCTCCTCAAAGGACTTCCGATCTTGCCTATTCGTTGCTACTCGTATCCAAGTCGATCCAGCCATCTTCTTGAAGTCTTCCTCCCACCTTTTATATTGTCTTCTTCTTTGTACTGTATTATACATCTTTAAATATAAATTGTGTAGAACGGGCCATTCGATGTCATCTTTTCGTAGAAGATAAATATGAAGTCAAGTGGTGGGTGTTGCTCCGTCACCTACGTCTTAATATTAAGAACTTCTTTAAACCAATCGAGAGAAGTTGATGTTTGTTTATTAAGTCAAGCAAATTTATAAATGCCTAATTTAAAACTATATTCTGTGCACTATATTTATTTGGTCTAAATATCCCACTTACTTAAGACCAAACTTCATCATCATTCATCATTCTCAGCCTGTAGACGTCCACTGCTGGACATAGGCCTCCCCCAAAGATTTCCAATGCGACCGGTTGGTAGCGGCCTGCATCCAGCGTGTTCCTGCGATCTTAACAAGATCATCCGTCCACCTTGTAGCTGGTCGTCCCACACTGCGCTTGCCTTGACGTGGGCGCCACTCCAGAACCTTCGTGCTCCAACGGGCATCGGTTCTACGTGCTATGTGGCCCGCCCACTGCCACTTCAATTTGTTTATTCTTTGGCTATGTCAGTTACTTGGGTTCTTCTGCGAATATCCTCGTTTCTAACCCGATCACGCAGTGTGATACCGAGCATAGCCCTTTTCATTGCTCGTTGCGCGACAGTGAATTTCTTTATAAGACCAAACTTATAAATCCCTAATGAGTTTTAGATTTAATCCCTCTCTGAAATGGTAAAAACGCTGTGAAATGGGTCGGATGCATTCCGGTGCCAACAAAACTTTTATTCGAGCTCGGTACCGTTTCAGCTTTTGAACAGGTTAATGTTCATAGGAAACAAGAGAGTGCGGCGAAAAAAGCCCAAAGTGCTCTCTGTAATATTTCAGTGCGTTCCGAGGGTTGTTTTGTGTACAAATAAAACCTACATTCTTGTAATTTTTGATGTAGTGTTTTGTTTGTACGTCTCAGATTTTAGGGAGTCAGCATTGTGGTGGAAAGTTTTTTAGTTTCATTGGTATTTTGTACTGATTTTATTGCATGTTTGTGACGTTTAAGAATAAGGGGTAACGATCCCTTATGCCCTGATATTGCAGAGGCGATGACCACTTCCCATCTGACGGCTCGTAAGGTCGATTATCCATCTTGCATTATTTCACTACGAATAGTAAAAAACACTCAGATCCAAGAACGACTTTTAGTAATTTATCTTCTCTAGTAAGTTTAAGATAGCAAACATTGCAAAGACTAAATCAATCATTGAAAAAAGTATACTAAAAATGTAGCCGTTACAAACGTACATTTAATAAGCTGATTACCGAACTTTGTAACGTATTTAACCCAACGCACGCCTCGACTAATCTTATTCTTCATATTAAACTCGGAGAATGTTTATGAAAAGTTCTTAATTCAACAAGTCGAAAACAAGTTTATGATGACATACGATTCGAAAAACTTCACAGGACAAAGATGAGTAAAATCCAATTTAAAAGTTGAATGTAACGTTTGAGAAAGGATGAGAAAGATATCCTATATCCTTCGTGAGATATTCGCTTAGAAAATTTGTAAACCAACTTAGAATTACTCTGAAGTGTAATTTTAATGCTATTAAAACGAGGTCTGTTTTGTAAATTAATAAAACAACCAAATAAAGGAATTTTTAACATGATTTGAAGTCGAGTACGGTTTTACGCGTTTTATGCGGTAACATTCCTAAAACAAAAATTGCCCTGGCATTGGAGAGGTCCATGAGCGACGGTAACCGCTTACCATTAGGGGGCCTTAGGCTCGTGTAACTGTTAAGCAATAAAAAAAAAACAAAAAATATTGATTCTTCCTCATAAATTAAAGTCATAGTGAAATTCACTGTAATATCGAAATGTAGCTTGAACAACCACATGATGATGTTGTATTTTGATACGGCTATCAGAGAAAGTTATATTCTCTCTACCTAGAGAAAAACTCGAAAGGAGTCGTGGGACACCCGAATAGAACGAAGTTCCTTTCGGTTAAAAGATATCTTATAAAAAATATTTCCTTTCGTAACGCGTGATAAGGAACTTGTTTTAAAAGATTTGATCACAGCGCCATCTAGCGATAATCATCTAAAACAAAAAAAGTGTCGTGACAACTTCTCGTAAGAATTTTTTCCGTCTAGCCCCCTTTCACAACGCGCGATAAGGAACTTCGATCCAAAAATCACAAACACTTCCACTTTATCAGAAATTGTATGATAGCTATAGTAAAAAAAAAGTTACTTTATTATCCATTATCCACAATATTTTTTAAAAACAAACAAGTAGTTTATTTTATATCTGTGTTTAAAAATGTGTATTTTTAACGGACGTAATATCGCGATTTTCTGTGCGTTTTTGCGTGTATTTCTTTTCTATATGAACCGATTCAGATAATTATTTTTTGTAAGGAAGCAAACACTTTAGAAATTCATAATTTGATTAAGGTCTGACAGGTACTTTTTATGTCATGTTTGAGACATGGATGTCGGTCGTTAAATGATAAATAAAAAATATTTTTTAGTACATATTTCAAATCTAGTCTCTCTATAAAATTTTAGTAGGTACATACTCTAAACACTAAAAAGCAAACAGCAAAGCAATCCAACCTCGACACACTTTCCACCACAACACGACAAATTAATTTAAGATTTCCAGAATGTTCTATGTAATATAATACATAATGTAATCGCGAGCGTGGGATATAAGCGTGGATGATGAGCGAGCAACTCTGAATAATGTATGAAGGGTTGGCCTGCGTCGGATGTCAAACTGCCCCGCGGTCAATAAACAATGCCCTGTTAAATATTGGACAAGATTCTTGGTATATAATGGTATATTCGTACCTAATAGCTGTTACAGTAAATAGTTTTATGTTTGACGTTCGTATTTTTGAAGGAAGTTGGTATCAGAATTCTCTATCACGGACATGTATTTTTACTAAGACTTTGTTCAAATCTGATTAGTGCTTTTTTGTGAAGTAGGTTTGTGTTGTATAGTACTGGCATATTATTTCTTGGTGAAACTATTTCGATGTTTTTTTTTAAAAAGGTACCTGATATACAATTTTATTACACCAAAACACCAAGAAATTTACAAACTGATACAGAAAATTTAATAAAGTTCTGAAAAGCAGCGATTCTTCAAAACCAAAACTGAAAATATAGTATATATATAGTATAGTAGTATATATAATATAAATATAGTTTAGTAGTATATATAATTAGTGGACTGTATAATTAACATATTGGTAAAAATTTTACAAGTTTTGGTATAAATTTTTGCTATTCATACGTACAAAACTATTCGTCATTATATACCCTTCAAAGATTCAATAACAAACTGATACTAGATGCGGTGTACAAAACAGACGCTCCTAAAATTGATGGACCCAAGTCTGGCCACTAATGATAAGGTCCTTCTCCAATAAACGGTCAGTGTGCTCTATAAACTGTAAGTACTTTACATTGTACCGTACTTAGTACATTAAATATAGTTCTGACCAAAACAATATTAAGCGGTGAATTTGGTTCGCAGTGTTGTGTTTGTAGAAATAGATATATGAATCTCATTAATATACGGTACATAAAATGAAAAAAAGAACATTATATAGAAATTTTATACGCATTATGGATTCAAATTTCAAATTTATATTTAGAACTGTAAGTTAATACCTAAAGAGTTTACATGCTTGATATTGTGGTCCTCTGTAATTGAAGGTGCGCAGGTATCTAATATGTAATCTAATTTTAATTTGATCTGTGTATGTGTAACATTTGTTGAGGATCCAAATAAAATAAACAAAAGTCTTATTGTTGGAAACTTTTTCACAACAAATACAATTCAGTTCAGATTCAGTTCAGATTCAGTTTCAACTTTTCGTAAAATTTCTTTAGATATCAGTCATATTATAATTTTGTTTGATTTACTATGTGCAATGTGCATTACTGTTCTAACATGCTTTGATATTTAAGATAATCTTTGAAAATACTTCAATGCCCTTCAAAAATGGCAAATCGTCGCCTCAGTGCTTGTTTGGCCTATTTGCACTCGAGCAAATTTTACAGGAGACAGCAAACAAGCACGGAATTTCCTTTAAGTGCCGTGTTGAGAAAAAAATTGAAATGAGATTTTTATTGTATTAGAATTGAATATTAAAAAAAAAAAAAATATCAGTCGGTTGGAAATTTTATTCTTTATAATACTGCATTAAAAAGTCATTTTCGTAAAAAATGTCAGATAGGCCAAACAAGCACTGAGGCGACGAAATATATACTTTAAATATTTTGTTATTTTATATTTATCCTATACACCAAGTGCATGGAACCAATAAATAATTATTTTCATTATAACCAAGTTCTCAAGACGCTGTCTTGGCTCGCTACAGGGTCTGACACTCCATGCCAAGTCATAGAGCAAGCTCAACAGCTCCACGGTTTTATGGATTCCTGCCAAACAGAGATAATCTCCGCTCGTAATACTTGATATAATCTTTTGAGTCTATTGTATTAGCCAAAATAAAATACAATTGTTGAGGAATATTTAGGTTGAATTATGTGTAGAAGTTTTGAAGTTGAGATTCGAATGGGTTTGTTTGGATGTGTCTGAGTAATTGATTATATTGCTAAGGTGATTATTCAGTATTGGTGTAACCATTGTACTGTATAAAAAAATGATTTTCGCTTTTCATAACCATATTTCTTTAAAATAGGCGATAATAATTCATTTATATTCTCTAAATCGAGATGTATGCTAGTCTCAACAGTAGCAGCATAATAATCATTTTTGGGGTTATTACAGAGTCAAAAGTTCATCGGATCGTTCGTACCTATTTAGCCTTAGAAATGAAGGTTTAATTAACGAAGTTCAATAAAAACTAACAATAACAATAACTCAATAACGATAATTTCAAATTATTTCTGTTTCGGTCTTTCGATATTCCCAAAATCAAATTATAGAAAATTGGTAATACCAGCGCCATGACAGGGCCAAATACTAAACTCAATAGAAAGCAATAGTCATCGAATCAATATTAACCTTATTACTATCGAGAACTTATTTACAGTTCTGCATGACGGTATTATTGTTCAGTACACTGGCCTTGACATCGACTATTAATCAAAAGCTCAGCAATTGCCCCAAGGCATTGTTGTTAGTTTAATTTATTAATGCTTCAAACCTTAGTCATATTTTGATTTCTATTTTAATAGCTGAATAGTATATGTGGTTATACAAAATGTATGAAAGAAAAAGTTGATAGTATTGAAGGGTTTTTGCTGAGAAACCTGAATTTGAAATAGATAGGCAAGTCAACTAGTTCGGGAAATAGCCCTTATGAAGTTACTTTTTTTTTTTTGTTTTTATTGGAGGAAATCGCCGGATCCCCACCTGCGGGTGGTATGTGGGAGTTGAACCTCACTAAAACCTCGAACCGTTCACACTTCTGCGTCCGTACCCCGGCTGAGGCCAGAACCCAGCACGGGATTATGCGAGATGGCGCGACGCGTTACGCACTGCGGCACAATTTCCCGTCGCGACACCCCCTTATGAAGTTACTGGACAGATCTTGTATAAATAGAACCACATTGACTTCTCATTTAAATTCTATACAGAGAAACCTACATAAAATTAGTAGATTGTACTAAAAATACAGAAAAATCTGTCAAAAAAGCCTTTGTTGATTATCACAAAGACACCGGCATATTTCTTCACAACTCCTCTGTATACCTCTTGATTGTTTTAAAGACTAATTACCGTATCACAAAGAAGTCAATTAACGTTCCCTTACAAATGAAAATCTCATTAAAAATTTAATTGAAAACAAAACGCGACAGACTCTTAAGACGTTCGTCGTGATATTTATATTCAGTAAAATTTAATTAACTTGGATTATAATTATGTAATTAGACTCCGGGAATACCATATTTAGCTGTAATTAATTTTCTTAAGTTTGTGTTTTTCAGTCTAATTTTCAGTCAATAACTGAGCAATACAGTTCAATAATTTGTTAAAATGAACAAAATAAATGTTTAAATTCTTGATATCTAAGAAATCCTTTTCCTAGGAAGAGAACGGAGAGATTAAATTAATTGGATTATGATTTCGCTCTAATTTTGAATGTAAAGTTTTAATCTTCATAAGCTCGTTGAAGGTCATTTTTAAAAATGATAGGTCTTACTAGTCTATAGTAAACCAAAGTATAGTTATTAGAGGTGCAAGCTAAAAATTAAAAATTTCCAAGTATAAAGCAAGCTTTTAAGTCGAAACATTTTTCCATCCATATTTTCAACTTAAGAGGTAATGAAAGAAAAATAAAATAGCGATAAACTCTCCTTTGCTAATGAATTTTAATTGGATTGGTTTTTTACAGGCTCTATCCAATCATGTTTCTTAATGGCTTATTAATTCAATGTCTGATTGGTTTCGTTTTATTTTATTGGTTGAAGATGAGGTCATACTGAAGGAGCTTGGTTAATTAAAAAGACTTTTGAAGAAATTCTAAATTAAGAACCTTATTTATGTTGATTTAAGTCTGGATTTGTGGTTTGGATTCTAATAAGTGTGCGAGAGGTCGCAGGGTTAAATTCAATACCTAATTAATACTTAAATTTTTAAGACTTTTTTAAACGTCAAAAAACACTTCAAAATCAATAATAATAAGAACATTACGCAAGCATTATCTACTATGCCATGTTCGATTCTGCTGAGCCCAACAATTGGCGTGTTGTTCGTACAGTACCTAGAGGCATCGGTATAGAAACTGTTGCTCATGGACTTCTGCAATATCAGTGTGTCTCATTCTATCAACGTCTTAGCCATTCGTCTACTTACCTTTAGATACTATTTGAAAGAAATTCTTTGTCGGACTATAAATAATCCCTAACGACGCTATCCACACAAAAGATGCAAATTCGTCATATGGAACGTTCAGGTTTCCGCAAGGCAATGAACCCAATTAGGAACTTAAGGGCACCCTTACAGCATCCTTGTGAAACTCAGTGTTGCGTGTAATTCTACGTGGGCCAAGTCGAGTGGGGTTCCTCGTATTAATGTCAATAGATTACTTTGATAAAGCGGCGTGAGGCGTAATGGTGCTTGATCGTGTTTTGTTAGACGAACTTTTAGCCCGTTTGAGTTTTTGTCCCAGACACAAAAGGTGGTATTTAAGTTGGTTGTTTTTTTAAATGTTGCGGTGTAAGTTCTGTTTACGAATGACTTTTTCTATGATATTATGGGTGGTACGAAGATTTCGTATTTCTACGTGGGCTAGGTTGAGTGGGGTTCCTCGTATTAATGTCCATAGATTACTTTGATAAAGCGACGTGACACGTAATGGTGCTTGATCGTGTTGTTAGCCAAACTCCTTGAGTCTTACAAAAACCTACTCATGAATGCAAGTCGGGTATATTTTCTTAACTTCGTAATATAATATACGTAAATATGAAGTTTATTTTACCAGTATTTATTTTATTTTATTTTTATTTTAAAAATTCGTCTATAATATGATATCCGCATTGGCAAGCGTGGTGGACTATGCCTAGTCCCTCTTCTGAGGAGATCTCAGCCCAACAGTGGGCAGTGAGGGGTTGTTACAGTAGACTACAGGACATGGTTATTTGTCCTGTATAATTTTACTGACAAAAAAATATGGCAGACCTATAAAACTAGTTAACAGCAGTATTCGATTAATTAAAACGTATCTGCCTCGGGCGCAAGACCCGATACATTTCACCAATTCACGAATCGTATGATTTCAAAAATGTTATATAAAGTGTAGCCAGTTGGAATATTTGAAATGAAAAATAATTTTTCAATCACGGGTTAAATAAAACTGTGACGCTATATTTTTAATATTTATCTACAAACACTATGCCAGGTATAATTAAAATAAAAACAATACTTTTTCTGAAATCAGTTAAAAAAAGCTGTATTTTTGCATCTAAAATTCCATCCATTTTTTGCCTTACCCTAAGCTATTTGATTTTCGTCGACAAATTTCTAATACTCTATCTATTTTTTTTACATTATTTATTATTGAATCGATATTTTTTAATGAATGTAGGTACGTTGTGTTAAAATGTTTCCCATGAAGTTTATAGGAAATTTGTACACCCTACTATGTTTTTCTAGTGATATCTCTTACTTTACAGAATAATATCTTATTGTCCTGAAAGGGTTAAAACTCTTTAAGAGTTAAGTTAGTAAGCATAACAAAAAGCATCGTATCTCTTACTCGAGTTAGCAAGTTAAACTGTGCATTGTACTATAAAATCCATTATACTTAGGTATAAAGCCTTTAATACTAAGCTGATACTTATGAAAACTGAGTAATATAATATATGATTATGAAACAAAAGCAAGAAGGCGTGTACTTAATAAGAGAAGTGGTTCTCGGCTAAATTAAATATGAATTCTCGACATACCTAGTTCAAATATAATCCTGTTCATTGTTCGTGTAACTTTTATTGATGTTTTATGAGTGGTGTACAATTTGAGGTAAGTGAAACTGACAATGCCACGTGAGGTCATATCACATAGTATGTAATATTTTTGTACTACTCAGGTAGCCTGAATGTATAGCGAGTCTTTTATGATTTAGTAAGTGTATTATAGTTCTGGACCAACTGATTACAAAGTAGATGTCTTAGCACTTTTATTAGTAAAGATACATTGTTTTTTGAATACAAGTTTTTTTAGACCGACCGACTTCTATTTTTCCAGAATTTCAAGAGCCAATTGTCAGATCAAATTACCAAACATTAAGTGAGAAGATCCCCTTTGAAAATACATCTAACTCCTTTAGAAAATTGGTCAACAATATACAACACCGAAAGTTCAGTAACGTGTACCAAAGCTTCTGTCTAAAACGCTTTGCGTGTAACTCGTAGCAATATTCCTAGAATCTCTAGTGGTTTATTGTATTTTCGTCTTAATGAACAAGTTCAGAATGACCATTTGGACACAATATTAATGTGTCGTATTTTCCTCATAGATTTCATATTTTTATCTTTCACTACTTTTTCACAGGACAGATAAACGAGCTAATGGCCCAATACTACCACTTTTCAGTAATAAAAAAAATATTTAGAAAAACAAATGACTATTATCCGTTATCAATCACACAAAAGTAAAATTTAAATAATGATCTAAATAGTAAAAGGAAAATCCACCGTAAATATACCTTCAGAGATATGAAAGATAACATTTAAATTTTAAAAAGCTGCTTTTAAAACCACATTTTACTGCCTACCGTCGGTCGGGCACTCTCGCAAATAAATGAATGGAAATTTTTACCTCTCTCACAAATAGTTTAAATTATGCATGCGATACCCATCATATACTTTCGAGAATTACGCGCACATTGATGTTTCAATTCACTAGAATAGCATCGGTGTATTAATACTTTCAATATCAAATCAATATTTAGTCCTATTTTAGAGTAGGTATGTTTTCTTTTTTTTTTGAGGCGCGTATGCTCTTCTTGGACCGCTATGGAAATATTTTATATGTCTCAATGGCAATAGCATCTATTTTTTGCTCAAATATTTGATTTCACAACACTTGTAAAATACAGCAGAAAAAATACGCTTATTTACTTTCCAAAATGTGTAGAAACGGTATACCTATTTCTTTTTTTTATTTTATTGTATGAGCTTTAAACGAGCCTATGGCCCACGTGATGGTAAGCGATCACCGTCGCTTATGAACCTCTGCAATGCCAGGGCAATGAGGGCCCAAATCTAATTTATAAGTACTCCAAATCTTAAAGGTCAAAAACATCACATCATAATATAATTCAGTGTTCACGAAATGAAATTTGAGATCTCACAAACTAATCCAGTCGCTTATAGGGCCGTGGAAGCCGTCCTGACGAATGGTCAGATGGTCCCTAATTGAATATTAAATGCGGTCGCCTACAGAGGATCGGACACTATGACACGGGTTTAGGAGGTCGTGAAAATACCGAAATGTCTCCAGTAAGACGTTTCTTGTACCATCGTTACCCTGATATTTGCATTTTGTTTCTAAATATTTGTGTCTTTGAAGATTGGCTTTTTGATTAAATCTGTTTTTTTACATTCTACGGAGAAATACCAAACTGTTACGTTAAATCTGCGTGAACAAAAACAATTTTTACACTATTTGCTTTCCCAAGTGACCTCAAATCAAATTAAGGTGCTTAGATTATTGAAATATTTTTAGTTTCATTGACTCATATCTGCACGAATAAACTAACCTAATTTTTAAAGTACAGATACTAAATAGTAAATCGTAATCTATTTTATTTTACCTTTTTAAAATATGAGGGAAATGAAACTTTTACTGTTACCTACTAGTACTATTCCTGATGCTAATAACTTAGTGATCATAGCTCTTTCAATTTCAAAACAACTTAGAAAAAAACTTGTGAGGTGTCATGGGACACCCGAATAGAACGAAGTTCCTTTCGATTAAAAGATATCTTATAATTTCTTTTCCTAACGTAACGCGCGATAAGGAACGTGTTTTAAAAGATTATCATCTAAAACAAAAAAAGTGTCGTGACAACTTTTTGTAAGATTTTTTTCCGTCTAGCCCCCTTTCGATACCGCGCGATAAGGAACTTCGTTCCGAAATGCACAAAGATAGATTCTAAATCGTTAAAATAAACATTCTAAAAATAAAATCAAACAAAACAATAGTTTCCTAAAGATCAAAGCAAACAATTCTTGTCTTAAAGTGTCCTCGACTTGGAATTTTTCATAATGTCAGTAAGCGACTGTGTTAAGGGGTGTTTGTAGTTTTATTTATGTAGAAGAGTAGAATACTTATACACATGGATGTGAAAACCCGTTTTTATTTTTTTTCTAGTTTTGATAATGTAGAATTTTTCTTCAGACGAGGCAGAAGAGAGTATTTAAGTGTCCACCTGGAACCTTTGGGCTTGCGAAGAGACTTCGGGTCTCTTTGCATATTGTACCGGCTGTTCCACGGAGAGTGTTCGGAGGAATTGTACGAGATGATACCAACATCTCCCTTCTATCATCGCACCACCCGTCGTCGAGGTGGAGTTCACCCCTATTATTTGGAACCACCGCGGTCATCCACGGTTCGTTTCAAGAATACTTTTTTGCCACGCACCATCCGGCTATGGAATGAGCTCCCCTCTTCGGTGTTTCCCGAGCGCTATGACTTGTCCTTCTTCAAACGAGGCAATGCAATGGCAATGCAGAGGTCCATGAGCGACGGTAACCGCTTACGATCAGGTGGGCCGTTAGCTCGTCTGCCTACGTGGCAATAATAAAAAAAAAGTGTAGATAGAAGTACTGTAGTGTAAGTTTACTGTTCCCAGGCAGAGGTCCATGAGGCGCGTTAATATTACCAATCAAGCTAATCATAATACACGGCAAAAAATAATTAGCATATTTTTTTTTATTGCGAGATAGATAAACGAGCCTACGGCCCACCTCATGATAAGCGGTCACCGTCGCTCATGAACCTCTGTAATGCCAGAGCAATGAGGGTCTGTTCTCTATCGCCTACCGATACAGGACTTTTCTTAAACCTCGTTAAAAGAGGGACATGTCATAGCGCTCCGGGAACACCGCGGATGGGAGTCCATTCCAAATCGGAATGGTACGGGGCAAAAATTATCTTCTGAAGCGAACCGTGGAAGATCGCAGCGGTTCCAAGTAAAGGTTCCTAGTAAATTATTATGCTTTCCTAGTATTCCTAGATTAAAAGTCACAATTCTTCGAGACGGCTTTATATTATACATTGAAAAGACACAATATTACACTGCAAATATGTGAGACATCTTAAAATAGCCAAGTAATAAATCATTGATATCTAAAATGTGCGCTATTTATTTTAATGGCAAACAAAAGATCCACTCACGCCTATCCCCAATATCGACGTTTGAAGTCGAGCCTGTCTACCCTTCACTGAAGTGGGCCAGCGCCATGACTTGTAATATATACCGCTTTTCTTTTATTTTGTTTATTGAGTGCTTTAGTCTCAAGTTTCTTTGATGCAATGTTGATATCAGACTATTAAATCTTTTAGTAGTTTACAAAAGATACGAGTCGGTGAAATTTTATTGCTTACTTTCCGTGCGGAATATCGCTGGCGTGAACAGGCTGACTTATGTGCAATTTATCATAATATCACTGACTAAAAAGGATGAAGAAGAATTTCTTTAAACACTCGCGGTTATCTACATCACTTACACTATTACTAAACGGGTCTCGATATTGAGTGGTACCGGCAAACGAACGAGAAAGAGGGTAGACAGATTTGTCTGCTCTTAAATGACCTACCCGCAGTTCCTCAGTCTTCCCGTGATCATGGCGCTTGAAACAGTGCTGAAATATCGTGACCGCTCAATTAAAAATAATCGTGGTAAGAACCCGTTTAGTAATAGTGTAAGTGATGAAGAAGAACATCTCGAAACCAGCATATTGGAGATTCAACTTTAAAATATATTGTGAAGACCCCAACCTATAGGGAAAAGTGGATCTAAGCTCTACTGAGGAGACCTGAGCATAAAATAACAGAAATGAGTTGTTACAGTCCAATACTTTTGAAACATAACTCATCGACACACTTTACACCAGAATTGATAAGATAATAGCTAAAAGATATATAATCTTGCAAACTGTTTCATAGAATGTCCTCTACGTAACCTTAACGTCGAAAATTCATTAAAGGCTTATAAATCTCTCAGGGCTTAGTAATCGAACTGTCAGTGCCTAAGTAAGGTCTCGCAATGTGAGTGCTTTGATTACATCGAAACACATTACCCGGCTTCTAACTGTCACGTACTATCACATACCCATATCAATATACTTAATGTGTTTGAAAACAAAATACAGCTGAAGAAGTAGTAAAAACCTTTATGCTTCATTATATTTTAAAAAATTTGGGATCTGTCTGATGATCTAAAAGTTCAAATATTTATTCCGTCTTATGAGACGCAGATGAAATTGCTCTAGGCCAACTAGTGACTTTTTTATAATAAAGAATCTTTCGTTTCCCAACTGAATATTGAAAACCCCAGATTCATAAAGCGGACACAGCTTATAAGGATAACGGTAACCGCTTCCCAACTAGTGTTGCCCAAATGCAAGAACAAGACGAGACTTAGCCAGTCTTGGTCTTGATCTTGCGCTCCCAGTCTTGGTCTTGGTCTTGGTCTTGCAGCAAGAGTCTTGCAAGTCTTGCAATTACCTATTAGTCTATTCCTGTACCAACCCATTACTGCCCACTGTTGGGCTTAGGTCTCCTCAGAAGAGGGATTAGGCATAGTCCACCATGCTTGCCCAGTGCGGATTGGGGACTTCACATATCTTCAAAGGATTTTTAGAACCCTTTTCCGACATGTTAGTCGTATTACTATTTATTAAAGTTTACTTTAAATCTTAGAAAAACGTATTAGAATTGAAACATTGTGAGCCTTAATTAACATAGCCATAGTAAAGATCAAGCAGATTAATAAATAAGAAATTCGAAAAATCAACTGACTTTATGTCGTTTTCCGTGGAAGTAACTGTTTCTTAATAAACATTTATGATTTATAAGCTTACATTTGCTAAAAGATGTAAAAAACAAATTAATTACAATAACTTGACTTGTATTTTAAAGAACAATATCTGTCTAGAAAGAGATTAAACCCTCAACTTATATGAAATTTAATAAAAGAGTTTACGATTTATCATTTACTTCAATAATAGTGTCAAATGTTGTGATTTCGGCGCGGCGGCAACGATTGTTGTATATGATTTCAAAAGAAGCCGCCGGCGCGTGTATCATAACCATGTACTTCCGAAATGCCGCAAATTTCTTTGAGAAGTAAGTACAAAACCTTTGATGCTGCATTATCAAAGTACCGATGGTTAAAACATAACTCTCAGTTTGAACAGCTAAATGCACTCAGTTTGATTTTAATGGAATTTTTTTTATTCGCTATGTAGGTATGTTTAAGGTATTAGTCGTAATGCGCATAGGTCCAGTTTTTCATATTCTTTGATACAGTTTTTTGCGTCTCATAGAATTCCTAAGCGTACCTATACAACTGCGAACTGTTACACCTAACTACTCCGTGAAATAGCGCTAAGTCCTAGCTGCAAGACGCAAGACTCTTGCAGGCTTAGTCTTGTTCTTGCTCAAGTCTTGCACGGTCAGTCTTGGTCTTGCGTCTTGCAAAAAATACGCGGGCTTGTTCTTGGTCTTGGTCTTGCAAAAACGCAAGAACAAGACCAAGACTGCAAGACCAAGACTGAATTTGGGCAACACTATTCCCAACAGGTAAAAAAATAATACTAGTAAATTTCTTAAATCACTCGCAGTTATCTACATCACTTACTCAGTCTTCCCATGATCATGGCGCTTGCAATAATATTGAAATATCGGGATTGAAGACTTTCGCTGACACGCCTTTGAAAAGACAAAATTTTTTCGGCAGTTACCGTCAAGAACCATTTAATAAAAATCGTGATAAGCACCCGTTTAATCGTTGTGTAAATGCCAAAGATACTAGTCTTATTAGAAATTATGACCAGCACAAAAGTTATCTAACTCAGTCACCATAATACAATTCATGATTGATCTCATTCGTCATCAATCAACTGGGAGACGTATAATTATCACAGTTCTTATCATTTTCCGATAACGATATTAATTAATGACGATCAAATGAAGAATTATTTGATACGCTGAGCTATAAATATTCATATCATTCCATATTACTCGCGTAAATCAACCGTAATGTCCCGGTCTCATCAGATTTATTATCATAATGTTTATTTGTATTTCTAAATAAGAGAATATGGTAAAGAAAACAATGAGATGTCTGAAGTATTTTCTTTTTAATGATAATGTTGAGAAATGTGGTAACAGGTAGGCTGTTGGCTTGTCTACTAGTATAAACAAAAAAACACATATTTATTAGCGTCTTATTTAATATTCTATTTATCTAAAATATATTCAAAATACAATAGTTTTTTTTTATTGCAAGATAGATAAACGAGCCTACACCAAGCGGTCACCGTCGCTTATGAATCTCTGCAATGCCAGAGCAATGAGGGGCCGTTGGGAAATGAGGGGCCGTTATCTATCACCAAATAGTGGTGACAATCCACAAATAGTGGTGACTGCAAACCAAGCCACTAGTACTCAGGTCTCAAAATAAAATCCTTCTCACCGTACGCACTTATTTTAACTTATTTTTTAATTGTTCACAGAATTCAGTTCCGCTCAAGTTATTAGTGTTTATCTACTATATCATGCATGTATTATGCACATAAATCTTCCACCTGAATCACTCTATCAATTTAAAAACTGCATAAAAATCCGTTGTATAATTTTAGGGATTTAAGCATACATATAGAGACAGAGAAAGGGACTTTGTTTTATATTATCTGGTCATAATCACCTAAAAAACACAAACAATACATTAAACAAAGTGAAACACAGTGAAAGTTAAACAGTCCTGATAAGAAACCCAAACTCAGCATTATCATCAAAGAATTTGTTCAGCTGCCCTCTGTCATAAACCTCGCAATCTGAGCCACGAACATCGTTTACGGGCAAACTTTCGGTGTTTGCAAACCTCAGACAATATGACCGTTAAGAACGCAAATTCAACAATAACCGGCATGAACCGTACTTAGGACAATATGGGAGCCGTTCACGTAATTATTTACGTGCTGAGTTTAACTGTAGCATCTAGAAGTGCATTAACTACCTATAGACTATAGGTGTAGCTTTCATTTTAATACTGCTCCTGTTAAATTAGACAGACATAGCATTTGTAATGTCGGTACAGTGGACTTATGGCCAAAGGGAGATCTCCAATCGGGCGAGGTAGTTTATGCCCGTTGAGGCCGAAGTCCCTGTAGTAGATTTCAGATGTCATATATATGCGAAGATTTCTGCAAATGTCGTAACCGCGATTCAGGATCTCGCGCGTTATTATTGGCCGCCACAGTAACAAAAATAACAGTACAGTACGCACTAAAACCTCCAACCGCTCACACTGAGCGTCCGAACACCAGCTGCAGGATATGCGGAACAGCACGATGCGTTACGCAACACGGCATTCTTTACTCGTCGTAAAACCCCCAATTGACAGGGATAATTGCTGAATTGTAACTCTGGTGCAACGAAGCCTTTTATCAGATTAAATCTGAAATAAATTAAATCATTTGTCATATGTGACGCAGACGAAATTACATAAGCAGTAAATAAATAAAACAATATTGCTATACTAATCTAGCTGTCTTATTAATTGGATCATCTAGTACTCGTAAAACTTTATGGCGTTATACAATTACGTTTATGGCTAAGGATATCGTGTTGGACGCACCTGTTCCATAATATAATATTGGCAGACACGTGATTTGGGCGAGGTTCATTATTCATGTTTTTAATAATTGTTAGGTTTTATTACGTTATTGTTATTGTGGGCTAGCTGACTCGTCTGCGTCACAAAGGACTTTGTCGGTTTTGGAGAAATAAAAGTGCGTTTTACTCCATAATAACATAAACTATCTATCAGTGAACGGATCGTGAAAATCAGCTCAACTTTTTGAGAAGTTACTCAGAACAAAATACATAGTGAAGGTACAAAAAATAGATAATACTAGTTGTATTTGCACACTACAAATATGTGATCTTAGGAAGTGTCTTAACATTTGAATTCCACTAATCCTATTTATTTGTAAAGTTTTTTTGCTGTGTGACTTCCTATTAGTAAAATAATCTTCGAAATTGCCACAGTAGATTCTAAAACCTACCCACCTATAGAACTAGTATAGATTTGGCTCGGACTAGTGATGAGTAAAATTGGACTCGCAAGACCAAGACTAAGACTGTGTGGACTAGAACAAGACCAATACCAAGACCAACTATACAAGACCAAGACTATACACAAGACTCAACCAAAATTTATTTTTCACAGTAATTAAATGAGATAAAATATGTATGTATCTTGGTCTTGCAAAAAAGCAAGACTAGGTAAGCAAGACCAAGACCAAGACCGAGACCAGACAGATTTGAGCAAGATCAAGACTGAACATGCAAGACCAATACCAAGACTTCTCGAATCTTGTTCTTGGTCTTGCTTTGCTCATCACTAGCTCGGACAGCAAACAAATACAATTAAGCATTTATCTACATAATATCGCGTGCTAATCTTTACATATAAATAACTAATAACTATGGTAAATTTCCCGGAATTTCCCCAAAGCGTGAAGCCAATTTAAGCCTACCCGTGTGTCATTGACGTGATTAATCAAGTGTGTGTGAATGAAGGGCCATTAATAATAAATTGTTTGTAAACTTTAGATCCCATCACATCATGTTTGTGTGAGACGTGTTTATATCGCAGAACTATAACATCATGAACAACTTGTAGATACAGTGAGTGTGGTGTGTCGTGATGAGAGTTCGAGTTCCAGTGGTACTACCCAAAAGCGAACGAGATAGAGGGAAACAGATTTGCTCGTAAATTGACCCGCAGTATCCAGTCTTCTCGTGATCATGACGTTTGCAACAACGTTGAAATATCGAGGCCACTCAATTAATTAAATATCGTGGTAAGAACCCGTTCACAATTCATGAAATCATGAACAACCTTCGATGAAATACAGGATCTGTAACTTTATCCCAGCTGACTATGACTTGTCCTTCTTCAAACGAGGCTTGAGGAGGGTCCTTAAAGTTAGGTCGTAGGTAGCCACCCCTCAATGTCCCCTGACATTGCAAAGGTTCATGAGCGATGGTAACCACTTACAATCAGGTGGCCCGTTGGCTCGTCTGCCTACATGGCAATAAAAAAAAAGTGGGGTGATCTGTCAAAATACAACTTAGGACCATTTTTATTTTCGCTCATAAAGAATAATATTAGTATTTCAAGTTGTGATTTTTTTGTTTCTTGTATTAGTATTCTTGTATACTTGCTTTATCACAATGTTGTTTCCAGAACGTTTTAGTTCCATGGTTTACGTATAGAACATAAGTAAGGTTGCTCTTATACAATACACCTTTCACAGCACACCCTTTCAATCGGATTATGTCATTAACCTACATAATAATTATATTATTATTACCTAAATAGTTAACAAGGTAAATGAAAACATTATTATTTAAAGTATTGTTTCTTTGTATTAGAGAAAATTTAATTTGTAGTAAAAAGTAATTAGCGTTCCAAATCTAAATTCAAATTGAAATTATGTTTATTAATTATCCCGTAGAAACTATTTATTATTCTATTTAGAAAGTACTGTTTCAAAGCAAACTGAACTTAGATTACAATTCTAATCCATCCCTTTAGATCTTAAGCTGTAGATGTTTCGGAAGATTAGTGTTAGTTGCCGAGTTTGAAGCTATCCTATCGTTTGTAGTACCCTCTAAGTTTATATCCTTTCTTGGGAATTAGGTTAGACAATGATATAACTTTTTGACCGACTCCCAAAAGCCTTCAATTTGACTGTATGTTTATGTAGCCGGAGAACTTTTGTGTGTGGATCGATTCGGATGGATAGATGGCTTCGTCTTTATTAATGCTAATGGTGATAGATAATGGATAATTGGTGTTCCCGGAGCGCTATGACATGTCCGTCTTTAAACGAGGTTTAAGAAAAGTCCTGTATCGGTAGGCCATAGATAACAGCCCCTCATTGCCCTAGCATTGCAGAGGTTCATGAGCGACGGTGACCGCTTACCATCAGATGGGCCGTAGGCTCGTTTATCTATCATGCAATAAAAAAGAAATGGCCTCATTGTCCCAGCATTGCAGAGGTTCATGAACGATGGTAACCGCTTACCATCAGGTGGGCCGTAAGCTCGTTTATCTAACCTGATCTCATTATGAAATGGTGTATCCTTATGTAAATAAATCAAAAAAATAGTATATCTGTTTTGAAACATCAATCAAAATAAAATATAAAGTAAATAGAATCAACTACTTACCTCTCTACTATTAAACTAAACTACTCTTCTATTAAAACTATAGTTTCCTTCGTCCATAGAAACAAAACAAATAAAACACTTGATACGTAATTTATTTGTTTATTGAACCAATAAATAAAGTTACAGAATTACATTACCACAAACAACAATATTTTTAACATCGACAATAAAGAAAGATAATTGCATACAATTAGAACACTGCACACACGAACACATTACCACTTCTGCAAACAATTATAGCTTGTGGCACGACAGCTTGAATAAATCTACAATATCTTCTATTTTATAGCCAGTCAGGTCATTACCAGTTTTTTCTCCGTCAGATTTCAATGTGAAGTCTTCATAGATTACTTCTCCATTGTTACCCCAAGAAAACTTCTTCACTTCATTGTTCAAATTGACCAAAGCGTATGGTTTCGTTGGGTCACGAGAAGTAATAAGGCAACTTAAGCTTCTTTGACTAAGTTGAATATCAAGTCCCATTCGAGGCATTGGTTCTGCTTCTTGGATAGCAGAGTAAATAAAAAGTAGTATTAAAGGTAGGTATTTCATGTTAGTCACTCGAATTTTCACACTTTAGTGGTGATGAATGGTTCGTTGCGCACTATTTAACTAATTTGTTTAGGGCAAAGATCAGAATGTTTTTACTAAGATCGGGTGAAGTTAGGCGTGGTTATATGAAATGAAATGAAATGGTTTATTTATCATAACAGGTTACATCAATCATTGGTGTTCAGTGGTTCCCGTACTATGCAGTAGCTTGTGTTACGTATTTGTACAATTAAAATTGCTAATAACACAGGCAAACATTTATTTTGTTTTTAATTTTAATATTAAGACTACATACGGCGATCAGTAAAATTACTAGATACTATCACTCAAAATTAAAATTTTTATTTTACTCTTTTAGAAAGTCACTTAAATTCATTTATTTGCAATTGCAGTCATTAAAATCACGTTATTTTTTAACGAAAAATAAAGAAAGACGTGGTTATATTCATGGATTTTCTCGATCCGAAAAAAAAAACTTTTTGCATAAACAAATTTATCGCATATATTAAAGTGCAGTTACACATGCTAATTAATAGCACGAAAGCATGCTACTTTTGAGCAATTGCTACTTAGTGGCACGTGTGTCGAAACATTTCTAACTCTAACAATGAGACAGACAAGACAGACAGTTGAGACATGCGATTGAAACAAGTATGCTAATTAGCATACTAAAAAGCATGCTTCTAACTAGCATTTGTGACTGTACCTTTATTTTAATAAAAAATATAGTAATTTTAACGTATTTAAACACGTAACTTTCAATGAAATATTTTTCATAAAATCTTCATATTTTAAGAATATTACTTTTCCTGATTGAACCTATTTTAAAGGTTATTAAAGGTAGCACACCTGATGACACCTCGCTTAATTTTAATCAAGACACTGTAAATGCATTGCAATGATACATATGTATAAGTATTTTCAAAAATGAAGAAATGTTTCCTTTCTGCAAAATTCGTTAAAATCACTCTTTCCAGTACTTTCTCCTTCGAAGACATGTAATAGTATGCAATGTCCTGAAAACGCACTAATGGTAGCATTGTGGTCTATGCCTGATCTATTGACGAGACCCCAGCAGTGGGAAATAAGGGCTTTGAAGTTGAGATAAAAGTTGTTAACAATAAACATGACTCATAACCAGTTAATGACGCAATTAAAACACCAGATAAATAAAGTGCTTGTTTATTCAAAAATATATATTATCTAAGGTCACTTAACCTTACAGTGTTATCAAAAAAAAATGGAAAAACCTATTGGTTATCAATTTTAAAACATATTTAGCTATACCTAATATATCATTTATTCACATCTCTCGCAATCAATATGGCTTCTGACACGTATTCCTGAACCATTCTGCAACATCTTCAATAGTATGATCGTCACTCACAAACGCAGCGAAACTTCTGTAATCAGGGGCACTGCTTCCTCCACCAGAAAGACTTCCTCCACCTGATAGACCACTGGACGGGTACGAATGAGACACAACAGCAGGCTTGAAATCTTCATAAACAACTGCCCCTTTACTATCCCAAGTAACTTTCTTCAGTTCATTGTTCAGACTCACCAAAACGGCTGGGTAAGGATCGCCTGAGGTCAAAGTTCTTAACGTGCAGGTTAAGGTTGATGATAAGTCCTTTATATCAGTTCTTCCTTGAGGTACTAAGTCTGCTTCTTGTATAGCAACGCGGCCACGGCACGAGTGAAGGAATAATAGTATTATAGGTAAGTATTTCATGTTGCTTGTTCGAATTCTTACGCCTCAATGCCGATGATTCCCTCGTCGAGCGTTATCAAACGAGTTTTGACCGAAATATCAAAGTTCATTGTATTTTGTTGAGATTGTTTGAGAATGCAAAGACATGGTCTGATAGTTAGTAAAATAGATCTAATGGATGGAAATATTGTTATCTTGCTACTTTTCGGTCAAGTAGTGTAATAGTAATTCTTGTGAATAATAAAATAATTTGTAAATTAAATTGAATGGAATATCTTTTTATATTATTTAAACTATATTTTTTTTTCTTATTATTTTATGTCATTATTGTCTCTTTGTTTTATTGTTTAGTAATTATGTGTGTACCTTCGTTCTGAGGCTTTGCCTGAAAACCAGCGCTGTATTAATCGCAGCAATATGCTGAGGCAGATTCTTTTTGGACACACAATCTATGTTAATAATATTTTGCTATTTGTCTTGTGTTTTAAGTATGTGTGTTTAACATAATTATTTTCTTTCTTTTCTTCTATAAGTTTAATTCAAATTAACTTTGCCTTAAACCTTCGCAGAACTTTTTTCCTTCATTTATCTTTCGAAATGAAGACATTATTCATTATTTCTTCATCATTCCTTGACTTAAAAGGCAAACTTGTCAAAACGCGTAAATATTTGGAGCGCGATCGGAACGCCACTTTCAGCGAGACTTAATCGAAACAACGTGAAAGTGGAACGCTTTAATGAAAACGCGAACAACAATAAAGATTTATGAAAAGAAAGCAACTACTTCGGCGCTTTCAATATCGATATTAAATTGTATATGAGATAGAATTCCAATTTTACTTATAAATCGAAAAAGGAGATTTGATTTATTACCGACGCCGCGACGTGTAACAACGATGTTCTTGTTTGTATGTAAACAAAGAAACGGGAAAATTGAAAACGAGGTTTACTAGGAAGCCAAATATTTAAAGACCATTCTAGGAAATTTGTTATGACTTACTTTTATTAGTGAGTAATTTTTTACTTCCCTACTAATATTATAAATGCGAAAGTAACTCTATCTGTCTGTGTTTCTGTTTGTCTGTCTGTTACGCTTTCCCGTTTAAACCCGATTTTGATGAAATTTGGCACAAACAATCTTTGGACCCTGAGAAAACTTAAAGTTCTTTTAACTACCTTTTAATTGAAAGTGATGCAGATGAAGTTGCGCGGGCCCGCTTGTGTAACAATAAAATAGGTTTAGGAAACCAAAACTACTAGAATCGAGGTCCATAGGCAATAAATAGGGCTGTTTTTTTTTAGTTTAGGTGTAACTAAACATTGTGAGCATATGTCAGAAAGAATGAAAGACAAACTTATTGTAAAGACTACAGAATGGAGTAAATACGTGCTTGTATTTATGAGAAGTCTCAAGCGGGCGGTCATCTCATATTCTTCCGATAAAGATATTGGAACAGGATCCGCAAGGATTGTAAGGAATCAAAATATTTTTCTCATTTTGGTTTATTGATGTGCATATTATGATATCTCTGTGCAATTTATTTGTTTAATACAGTTTTGGTTCGTTTTACGTTAAATTTTGTTTTATGTATGATAATTCTTTATTTTCATAGGGTACTAACCTCACATAAGGCGCATCTATATATGTAATCCAAAAAATACTTTAAATTATTTTTTTGTTAGTTATTGATTAATTCGTTTGATGTGATTCATACAAGTCTCTATCTGTTGATGAAAATTCCACATTGCAAATAGATGGGGACGGCGCGACGGGAAAGAGTGCCGAGGGCGTAACGCGTCGCGCCGTACCTCATAACCCCGTTCTGGGTTCTGGCCTCGGTCGGGGTTCGGACGCTGAGTCTGAGCGGTTGGAGGTTTTAGTGCGGTTCAACTCCCACATACCCCATCCGCGGGGCGGGTGATTTCCTACTACTGCTGAAAAAACTTGAGAGGTGTCAAGGGACACCCGGATGGAACGAAGTTCCTTTCGATTAATTAGTGAGGAAATTGTAATAAAATTTTATTTTATTAAGTTAGTAAAATATTTTGATCACAGCGCCATCTAGCATTAATCATATAAAACAAAATAAGGAATTGTTTTAAAAGATTTTAATCACAGCGCCATCTAGCGATAATCATCTAAAACAAAAAAAGTGTCGTGACAACTTTTTCATAAGAATTTCCGTCTAGCCACCTTTCGATAACGCGCGAAAAAAAACATTGTTAATAGTTGATAGGAAAGCATTCTACTGTACTGTAACATCAGTGTTTTGTTCTAGGCTCAAGTCAGCAAAATAAGCCCACAAAGTATTCACCTAGCTAAGGACAGTATTTACGTGGAAACACAGTAAAGTTTGATCACAATTAACATGTCTTGAAACTCGTAGCTTGGCTTGGTGTGTAAATGTTTACGTTCAACCCCTTCAATCAGAGAGTCTGATGTACTATTGTTTTACCACGGGAGGGTCTCAGAATGTGTCCGATTTTCTTACAAATTACAAGTGGGTTCAAATGTTATGATTCCATTATGTGTTAATTTAATAAGATGTTAAGTTATTGTATGGTATTAAGTTTAATTAAGGAATATTTTGATGA
Organism: Trilocha varians; assembly: GCA_030269945.2. Taxonomy (NCBI): domain Eukaryota; kingdom Metazoa; phylum Arthropoda; class Insecta; order Lepidoptera; family Bombycidae; genus Trilocha; species Trilocha varians. Next base: position 7,863,869 of record AP028259.1, read on the forward strand.
GTGGATTAAATTGGTTTATTAGTTGGATGTTGACAGTTATGCGAACTCTTTGGCGTACGATTAAATATATTGAGTTGTTGATTGGCTTAAGAATTAGGTTAAATAAAATGAACAATTAAAAACACATTAATTTAAATTCTAATATTATTAATTGTTTTGTAAAGATATGATAAAATGAATAACATGTTTGTCTTCGATAGTAATACTAAGAAATTAGATAAATTTATTTGCGTACAATTTTTGTAAACAAAATATAAAAAAAAACTAAATGAGGTGTCTTTAATTATATTAATTACAGTAAACATATTTTTCTCGAGTTGTAAAAATACAAAGCGACACGGATAAACGGATGGAAGGTCTTAATTAAGTCTAACTAATTGTACTAATTTTAACGAGACATCTGGATAAATAATGGACAATTCAGCCCCTTGACCGTCTTTATTATTTCCTCGAGAGCTTTCACCGTTCCCCAATCATCTGGTAATTGGGTTCATTTGTAAATTCAGACGTCGTTTAAATCTTGGTGATGCATATCAATTTCTAATTTAATAAAACGGTTTTCAATTTTATTTGTTACGATTTTCTTTTTTGGAGTTTAAAAGATTAAAGGCAATTGATAGTCCCATGTTTACTTTTTGGTTTATTTTTGTACGTGAAACGATATGATGTTATGTGTGTGAGTGTGAGGGAGAGAGAGTACGTGTTATAGTGTGTATGTGTGTATCACGATCATTGCCATCATCTTCTTATGATCATAGCACTTGCAACAACCTTTAATATAGAGATAAGAACTAGCACTAATCATGTAGAGAATAGAGGTGTATTATAAATAACTGTAACTGTAACTGTAACAACCCATTACTGCTCACTGCTGAGCTCAGGTCTCCTCCGAAGAGGGGTTAGGCATAGTCCACCACGCTTGCCTAATGCGGATTGGGGACTTCACATATCTTTAAAGGATTTTTTAAAACCCTTTTCCGATATGCAGGTTTCCTCTCGATGTTTTCTTTCACCGTTTTTACCCAGTGGTGTTGTGAAAAATAGCACATAAATCTTTTTTCATATTAAGATTTAGAGGTACGAGCATGGTTTACGTATATTTTATACCTACTTGAAGCAATTAGGGTATGCAGTGCATATATGATTATATAGACTGAACGCTGCAGACTTACCCAAAATCCAATCATTAATTGACCAGAAACCGATCCAACATTAAATTTGAAATATGAAACTGCAGAGATTATGTCCTCAGTTTGGGTTCCGTTCGGGTCCCGTTCTCGGACGAACTCTCAATTTCCGTTCACAAGCCCACCGAGCTCCGACTAACGATTCGATCTATCGGATTCTAATTTAAATTATTTCGAGTCTAATATTATGATCTTATACACTGGGGGAAATTTTGTTGGTGTTCTTTTGTTTTAGATGCTTTTGACAGTAGATGCTTGAAGAGAGTCTTTAAAGGTAGGTCGTAAAAGTGTATTTCCTGACATTATAAAGCGACGACGATCTGTTGGTTCATGAGCAGCAGCTCGTTTGCCTATATGGCAATAAAAGCTTGAGTAGGTCAAGATTTTTCAAAATGCGATTGTGTTTTGTTTCATCTCTTAGAAGGTGAGTCTTGAATACATTACTTTTCTTTATGTCAAACCTTTTTGAGTCTATAGTACTATATTGTCTTAGGTTTTTAACAGAGGCAATGCATCTCTTTACAAATAAATCTCATGGTCCGTATGTCCAGTAAATAAAATATATGATAATTCGTGTATTTACAAATTTATGCTGCAAACTTCGCGTTTGCGAATCGTACTTGATTAAGCTGGCTTACTCAAAAGAGAATAAAAATAAACGAAAGAGTGATGGAAAAAAATACTCTAAAATATTCATTTACTTGTTGCGTCATCCACTGGCTCTTCGCTTTTTGAAACTGGAGGACTCTCAAAGCGTGTCATCTTTTTAAGCTTTTATTTGCACGTTACTGATGTTGAGGTTTATTAAATGAAATTCTACAAAATCCATCCTTTAACTGCATTGAAATGTGAAAGAAATTAAATAGTTTATTTTCAACGTCAATGAATGATCATACGTGTTGATGTCAAGAGGCTACCACCATTTAGACAGAATATAGCCCCCGTCCTGAGAAGAACTGGCGAGAAATTAAGCGAGCATGTATTTTTTTTTGTTTGTTTTTTTTATTGCCAATTGTAATTTAGTTAGTGAATTTTGTGTTAATACATCGAGACTACATTTTCTTTGTCGTAAATTAATTACTGTGATTGTTCTTTTTCATTATTTAATTTTATACAAAACCACACACATTAACACAAACTATTAAGTTAAACGGTATTACAACATAACAGATGGTAGTTAAAATAGATGGTAGTAAAGATAGAATAGATGGTAGTAACGTTTACATTTAATCTTACGTTTCAAATATCAATAATTCATCATAATCTTCTAACAACAATTTTTCTTGCTAATTCCGTAAAATATGACTGACGCAAAGAATTTTCTAGACGAGCTAATACAGTTGTGAGAGTATTTCCTTCACCAAGTTCTCAAACCAGTCGTCGATTACACTAATTGCTGACTTTCATCAAACGATATTGCTTCGCCAACACAATTTATTACAGCAACTTAATGTTTCCATCTTCCTGAATTATTGGCTTTCGCTTAATTGTTTCGTATTGTTCTTATATTTTGTACAAATTCGCGCAGTTTCCGACTATTTGATGACTGGATTTAGAAAGTTTTTCGTTTATTTTTGTGATTGCCTCATGATGGATGTTAGGTATTTTTACTGCCTCGTTAGCTCACGAGGTAGGCGAATAATAATATTTGTATTATTTTATCTATATAATACGGAACGTGATGGAAGGTGAAAAAAAACAGCTATGCCTTTAGTGATTTACGTTGATTATATAATTTAAATGAAAAAGAGACAGAACGTGTTAGAGTAGATATACCAGTTTAAAATGTTTATTCAAAAAAAAAACGAACTTCACTAAGTTTCCAAGAATTTCAACATAATAATATAATTTAAGTAGGAGACGCTAGAATTAACATTTATTAAAAAAAAAACAAAACCGATCGCTATCTCCAGTTCTCCGATAATTAACATCAAAACAGTGGACTTCAAACCATTCTTGAAACCGGTCAAAATGAAGAATATAACTACTAACATTGTGTTTAAAATAGTGTCGCAGGCAAATAATTACACCCTGTGTTGATCAGATAAACCATTCCTAATTAAGTTGTGCTCTATCCAAATATCTGGTTGGGTTAAATATCAGACTCACAGGTTAATTGCTTAACAAATTTTGTACTTAGTTTGTGAATAATATACGTCAGGGAATAAAGTAGATGTGGATCCTAATTTTGGATTCAACGGACAAAACTTAACTCTTAAATGTTAGTATGTTAATATTAGTTTAATTCTATTAATTTGGTTTCTATTGGTTTGAGCGTTTCTGTTAATTATTGTGTAATGATAAAAATATGTAAGTCTTATTCTGCAACGCGTCATTTTGGGTTCTCTCCTCGGTTTGGTCGCAGACTGTGGGCGGTAGAAGGTTTGAGTGTGGTTGGTTGGCAGATGAATTTCCTACAACAAAAAAATAAATTATAATAAATAATTAATTAGAGAATGGAGGTATCAAAAAAAACCTTAAGACACAGAAAATTATTACAGATTACTTACGACAAACATCGTAATAACAAAATGAAATCTTGCTCCCTTGTATCACAGACGTATCACAAACCACGTGATCCACTCCTGCAATGCCATGCCTTTGAAGATCCATTACCCTCGCCTACAATACAAATTTCCAGATATATAATTTAAAGAAGACTATTTCGATATTAATTAATTTAACCACAACACTGATTTCAATCTACTCGAGGCCAAATCACAGTATTTACACTGTTAAATTTCCCGATCAACGCTTCAAATTGAAACATGATAGCTGGGTAACCACTTCGCCCCAGAAATTAATTTGCACAATATAAACCAAAATACAATATCTTCATTTCTCTGGTTATCTCGTTACCTTTCCAAATTTAGTTTCAATATCATTTGCTATTTGTTAAAAGACGATTGGAGCGAATAATTCGAAACTGATCCTGAGGTTTTGTTGGAGTGTGTGATTGTAATCAAAGAGTCTAGAGGTTAGTAAATGTAGTCAAACTATGTTTAATTATAACCATAACTATCTATACATAAATTAAATAATATGATTATGACCTTTGACTGAATGTCAAACCACAGCAAATTGCTACTTTACACTTCTATTGATTACGTGCTATATTTAAATAAACTTTAAAACAAACTAATTTCGAAAGGCTCTATAATTTGGAACAGTCGATTGCTAACCCAAAACTATTTTATTATTCCATCCAACTTTCATAAAACAAATAAGGTCGAACTAGTTTTTGTGGGAAGGGAACAATGAAAATTAATCTTTAATCTTTCCGAAAGTCTGGTCACGTTATCGACACCGAAATTTTATTACTTTTCGTTTGAAAGGTCAATGTTTCTTGGAGGTCATTCGTGAATTTTAATCAAAAATTGAAGTCGAAGTGGTATCACAGTTTAATATACTTACAGAAGTAAAATGGTTTTTTTTTGCCATGTAGGCAGACGAGCCAACGGGCCACCTGATCGTATGTAACCTGCCTTTTGATATAGAGTTCTACGCCAAGCGCTTCATGTTTGTTTGAAACCTGTTGTAACGATCAAACTCCTTGCGTGACAGAGACTAGACAGGGACTTTAATATTGACCAACTAGAGGAAATATTGTAAAGTTTATTCCATTAATTCGACTGACGACAAATTATTGAACGGCCGCCCGCCGACCACACACGTTGAAAACCATTTTGTATATTTCTCGAGTTTGAGTGTGATTTCACAGTGACCTATACGAAGATTTCTTTCTGCAAATTTATTCTGTGGTACTATCACATTAATAATCCATCAGTCTACGGTCTGTTATCATTGAACAGTACTAAATTTAAATTGGAATAGTTCACTCGAACTATTCGGAGGCACGTAATTTACTAACAGGACCTAACCGCGGTAATGAAAATTGGTTCAGATAAGATCTAAAGCTTCAATTGAATGTGAGACCCCGAGGATTCTGTATAATGGGGATCAAGCTATCAATTACGTGAACGCATTTAATCTATAACTGAATTTCCATACGATTAATACACTAAGCGAGGATATACAGTGTGGGTTTAAATAACAAACTTGTGTTGTGATAATCTTACGACACTTACAATGTTTTTGGAACGAAGTTCCTCATCGCGCGTTATCGAAAGGGGGCTAGACGGAAAAAAATGTTACGAAAAGTTGTCACGACACTTTTTTTGTTTTAGGTGATTATCGCTAGATGTCGCTGTGATCAAACTCTTTTAAAACACGTTCCTTATTTTTGTTTTAGATGATTATCGCTAGATGGCGCTGTGATCAAAATCTTTTAAAACACGTTCCTTATTGCGCGTTACGTTAGGAAAAAAACTATAAGATATCTTTTAATCGAAAGGAACTTCGTTCTATTTGGGTGTCCCGTGACACCTCTCAAGTTTTCTTTATAATAACTGTTAACACTTAACTTTAACTTTACATTACCTAAATTAAAATAGTTTAAAAACACGTTGTTGAAACACAACTCTTGATTTAATTAATGACTTATATAAAACTCAGACAACAGTGAACCTAATAGTTTTAAATAGAATAAAAAGCTTCGAAAATCAATGAAAATTGTTAATTAAAATAATAGTCCAGAGTTTTTTAGTTTCTTATTTTTAAGAATCTTTTTAAGTAATAACCTTGCATTAACAATTTTCTAAACAGAAAGCAGATTTCACAGTAAAAGTTTTATCTTGTTCTAATCCAATTTAGTTGAACAAGGAAATATTCAACAAAAAGCAACCTGGCAATTAGGAGTAATGAGGACGATTGTTAAGGTACTCACGGAAAACAGTGATCTTAATTAGGAGAAAATCGTAGCGAGAAAAAGAAACATTAGATATCTCTATACTTATTAGGTAAGTGTTTTTTTTTTTTTTTTGACGGGAGGAAATCGCCGGACTTCCACTCGCCCCGCGAGTGGGGTATGTGGGTGTCGAACCGCACTAAAACCTCCCGCCAATCACGCTCGACATCCGATGATGTAGGGGTGACAGAACGCGTTCGCGATTGTCGCTCACGTATCGCCCCGTCACCCCCGGACGTCGAACCGGCAGCCGTCGGTGAGAACGACCACCGGCTCACTCGGTAGACGGACCTTACAGTCCGCCGAGATGGGGCCGTGTGTTGGAGGGTCTCCCTCGGCTCAGGCCGGCCCAGGACCAGCCCGGGTCGGGGAACACGGCTTGCCATCCCCCGGATAGATGGCACGGAGGGTGCGCGCTGATGCCTAGCGCAGCACCCCTCGGGTCCGGTGTTGTTGGACCCGGTACTCTTAGGGGGCCAGATCCCGGGACTTCTCCCGAGGCCGGCCCCCCGCTCGACGTCGGCGGCGGCGGGGTCGGTCGGGGAGGGAAGAGCTCTCCCTCTCCCGTCCCGCCGCCTCCTTCTGCGAGATGGTGGACTCGCAGAAGTCGAGCATAGCTTTCCAGGACTCGTCGTCGTCGAGCATCGATTAGGTAAGTGTTAAAGAAAAATATATTTGAAAATGCTCCTTTTTGTATAACTCTTAAGAAACGCCTCCCGATTGTGAAAAAGGGTAGGTAATATCAAATTAATAAATTTTTAGGGTAACATACTATTATGATGCATAAATAAGGTATTAAAAACGAAAGTTGTGTAAAGTTCTTTAGCTCTTTTCAGGAGGTTGATTTTGAATCTGGTAGTAGAATTTGTTGACAGTTGTTAGAAAAATATTTATTTTGTAAAATTCATGCATTTTGAACGGGTACGGAATTCGTATGTATGTATGTACGTACGTCGTACATACATACATTCGAGTTCCAGTGGTACTACCCAAACGCGAACGAGAAAGAGGGTAGACAGATTTGTTTGCTCGTAAATCGACCCGCAGTATCCAGTCTTCTCGTGATCATGACGTTTGCAACAACGTTGAAATAGCGAGACAACTCAATTAATTAAATATCGTGGTAAGAACCCGTTCAAAATGCATGAAAATATCATCGTGAGAGTTTGAATAAGTTTGTAAAATTATTTTCAAAAATACAAAATTTTTGTGAAGCTATTTTCTAGACGAAAAATTATTAAAATCCTAACTACACTATAGTTTATATTATCAAAAAATAAGTATTTTCTGTGTATCCTTAACGGCTGTCAGACACGTCAAGTTGTATTCAGCTGTTTTTCTTTACTTAGACTCGATAAAACATAGGAATAATCGATTTCTGATGTTCTCATCAAAAGTAACAAGAGTATAATTGTAAGATTTTATTAAAGCGCACATGTATAAAAGTAATTAATTTTGAAACAATAAATATAATCAGTAACGTTATGTATGAGCCTTTTAATATCTAATATGAGACTAGGATTACTTCAATAGCGATTTTACAATAAACTTATTCAGACACTCGCGCTTTTCTATAATACTTTCAATGTTTATTTTACAATGTTCATAGAGTTTTACTTTTTCATGTTTCTTCACACATATTTCTTGGCCGTTTTAACCAATTGAGTTTTCATACATCTAATCTATTGCTGGATATAGGCCTCCTTCAACCCTAACCATAACGACCGGTCCTCTTCATCATCTTTATAAACAAAACTCAATCAATAATAAAGCTAAAGTTTCCAGTACAATGTTTCTTAATAAGAAGTGGAATTCCGTAAGCTCAGCCAATTACCGTTCGGTGTGAAGTTACATCCTACATAATTACCTTCACGGTCGTACAGGTAATCGATGTGTGGGCGAATAATTTAGTACATACCTTTCCAAATTTACTAATCCAATCTACGTGAACAATTTGCGGATAAGAGGTAACTTGGATCGAGTTATTTTGCTTACGTTTCTGAGAAATCTATGTATTACTGATGTGAGATTGGATAACTTTTAGATTTTTGGGAAATGTGAATATAATTTTAAGTTGTTCGATTCACGAGCAGATTGTAGTAATTTCATTGGTAATGAGTTTGTTATTTCTATGATGTAAACTGCAAGACCTCTTATTGTGGCGAGGTTTTAAAGGCTTATGCCCCTCAATATCCGTCTACGGGACTACGGATTGACAAGTCTTCAATATAATATGAATAAAGGGTCATACGTAAGCAGAATTCCGTACTGGCCTGAGCCGGGGCTCGGACGCTGAGTACGAGTGGTTGGACTTCTACATACCCCACAGGGTCAAGTCTTTTACAATCTCTAAGTAAGTTTTTCTTGTTTGATCCAGGTTGTGAGTGCATCCGCTTCTCGTCGACATACGGCAAGGAGCGCGGCACGTTCAGCAGCCCCGACTACCCGCGCCCCTACCCGCCGCATCTCTCCTGTCTGCTCTACACCTTCATCGCGGCACCACACGAAATCGTCGAACTCATCTTTACTGACTTCGACATTTACAAGGATCCTGAGGAGTGAGTACTTGAACAACATTTTACTTTCTCTTTGTGATGTTAGCAGACGAACCGCGCAACTTTGCCAGTGCCAGAAAGGGGGACAGTTTTTGCCAATTTGATTACCACCTACAACGTCACAAACGTCTTCACTCGTCATCGTGAACGTCATTGTTATCATCATATTCTTCGTGCACAATAATTTCAACCAAGCGGCATTTATTAATCTCTATAAACCTATAATTTAAATACAAAGTATATTTTACACCAATATTGTTAAATGCTCCAAAGAAATTTAATTTAAACAGGATTAATATACCATTGTGAAAGTTCTCCGTCTCTTAAGTTTGAGTCTCCAAACAACCTATTCAATTCCAACTCGTTACATTTTAAAGAAAACTTCTATCGGAACAAAAACGAATAAATCAACATTCTCAAAGACCCCGAAGAATTTAAATTCTGTGATTTACTGAATATTTTCATTGTTGGATGCGTTCAATAATGGGTTTGTGAAATATGTCGACGAAGTTAAATTTGTTATTAGTTGGATTTCAAACTGTAATCACCACCGAGTATGATTGTGAAATTCAACTTCTTCGATCAGATATGATTGAGGATTTAATTATTGTGGATCCTTCATCTAATTTTTATGACCTAATCTTTAAATGATTAGTTTAACTATTAGCTACTCTTTCTCTTTTGTAAAACAGCGTTTAATAAGTTAACGGGTTTTATTATGCAGTAAATAAAACACATAACTATATTCGAACTATATTCAACTCCTCGAACTATGAAAGTGATTTTAATTTAGGTTTTTGATTTATTTGGCTTGCGAAGACCGCTAAGTTTGCTACAAAAACGTATGTAGTCTATCATGGTGTTATCTCCTTTTTGGACAACTGGTGCTTCGTCCAAAGCATAATCGGCCTCTTTCTCGGTGAAGCGGTCACCCCATGTCATCAGGTCGTGACGGATTCTGAAAAAAAAGTTTTTTACTATAATTTTTTTGATTCTTTGAAAAACACAATAGTGCAGACATGTAGGAATGCGCTTTATTATCGACAGTTAGTATTCTCTGACATTGCAGAGATTCATCAGTGACCACTAACGATCAAGGGGCCCGACAACTCGTCTTCCTCCTTGGCAGTAAAAAAGCCTATAGTAGATGATAAAACTAAATTACCCAAAGTACTTCTATTCGCTAAAGTTTTGGAAAGAAACAACAAAAGTAAAAGTTAGAATGAAAACAAATGGAGTCTAACGTCACACCAACTAACACGTCTATCTGGAGAAAGATTTTGTAATTAGCGAGAAGATTAATGATTCGAAAGCAAAAGATGATGTAGACATTTATTCGTCTCATCGAAGAATTATTTGGAAAACTTAACAAAAAGGATTCTTTCGAGAACGTCATTTGTTTTACAAATGGAACGAGATTGATGAATCGAAGTTTTGGAAAATAGACAGGCTTTAAAATTTGTTTTGTATTTGAAAAGTTGTAAGTAACGTTAATTTGTTTTTGTTTTACTGTTAAGTTGTAACTTGTCATCAGTATTAAGCTATTATTAATTACGTTAACAAATAATAACCATTATCGGCTTCTACTATTGTTGATTTTGTTTTATATTTTTTATCTTATTATTCAATTTTATATTACAAAGATTTTTTCTAAAAATAAAAACTTAAGTCATGGGACACCCGAATAAAACGAAGTTCCTTTCGATTAAAAGATATCTTATATTTTTTTTTCCTAACGTAACGCGCGATAAGGAACGTGTTTTAAAAGATTTTGATCACAGCGCCATCTAGCGATAATCATCTAAAACAAAAAAGTGTCGTGACAACTTTTCGTAAGATTTTTTTTCGTCTAGCCCCCTTTCACAACGTGCGATAAGGAACATCGTTCCAAAATATGTAGGCTTTCAGTTTCGTAAAAGTATTATAATGACTAAAAAAAAATTGGTTGCCTGTAAAGTTGGTATACAGGCGAAAGTTTTACGTGACAACAACTCGGGCATGGTTAGCCCGCCTAAGAGCGAGAGAGACAGACATAAAAAGTGGAAGGGACGCGTGCCTCTCACTCGCTCTCATTGTGAGCGCATAACGTGAGCGGAGCGTAACACAGTTTCTTGAAGTGTCACCCGGCAAACCAATTTATAAGACGTTGTCACGTCAAAACTACCTATACGACGATTCTCACGTAATATTCAATTATTATCTTGAATGTTGCAACATCATAAGTCATGTCGACATTCGTGAACTGCGGTATCATGGAAGTAATTAATTTTGCAGTCACAACATTTTAAGCTCCTAGTCATTTGGAGTGCGCCCAAGATTAAATACAATTTACAGTTATTACTCATACGTTACATATTCTCTTTGTATTTCTATATGTTCAGAAGTATTTCTTGTTGGATAGGTAGTTATATTTTCTCTCCTTAAGTATGAAATATTATACACATTATACCATTTTTAATGATTACATATTGGCACATATTGAAGGTCATGGTAGTTGATGGTCATAAACGACCAGTAAAATATTATAAAGAAAGAATATGGCACAAAGCCTTAGTAAACGAAACTTAAAAATATCTAAAACTGTAGCAAAATGATTGTCGCTCGACAGAAGATAGGTGTGAGGTGCACAAGATCACTTATGGTTGTTAGTCAACACTCTGTTGTCCGATATTAATTTTGTTTCGGATAGTTTTGTCGAATTTTGATTTTTTCACAGAATTTTTTTTATTTAACTTATTTTTTAAGTATTCCGTATAAGAATGGAATACTCATCACCCTCCTTCAAGATGTACCATCGTCAACAAATTACCTTGTATTAGAGGAAACAGGAAATAAAACCTCATGTTTGATAAATAAGTAGAAGTTATAATGATGTACTAATATGCTTAATGCAAGTATAATTTAAGAAATAGATGGGAAAGAGAAAAATGTAATATTTGGATCTAATAAACATGTTAATAAATTCCGTCCTTTGACATGCAGAAGAAATTGCATAGATTAGGTCGTAAATAATATTTTCACTAACAACTAATCTTGTATCAAAGCTACACGAGCTCTGAGTACCATCACCTAATCTCTGATATTAGTCAAGTTTCCCTGTTACCATAGTTTAGTAATTAGTAGACTACGTGTTATATTAACCGGGGTTTACTACCACTACTTTTATGTGTCATTGTGATTTACGATTAAATGGTCAATCTGTAGAAAAGTGGGTTTGATCTGTATTTGTTTTTTGCTGGATTTGATTTACATCCACAACCACAATCACTATCAGTACGCTGTGTATATATAATCTTCTTATATGTATACAAAATTCTCTTGTCCAAAATGTTAGTTACCATACTGCTATCAAACTGCTGGGGTGATTATCATGAAATTTTACATGCATCTATAAGAAAAAATATTCTTGCCTTTTGTGAACATTTTTTTTTATATAACTTTTTTTTTCTGCCGTGTACAATAAAGTATTAAATAAATAAAAAACTTGTATTTCTCTATCTATAATCTCGCATCAAGAAATACAACGCTAAATTGTTTACTCTTTTATCACCAATCCCTAAGTACAGCAGCTAGTACTTTTATAAAAAATAAAGTTTTAAGTTATGGTGTTGCGAGATTCGCTGTAGCGAGATTTGTAGGAGTAGACGTCCATTACCTGATAACGATAAAACTGAATTTAAAAAGAAATATACAAATTACACAAGTTTATACAACGTAAACACAGCAATAATAATAAAACCTAACTCTCAGGTATAGAACAGTCTAAATCTGAATTATAATAGTAGTGTTATCTTCATATGCCTTATTATCTAACTGTCAGAATGGGTAAACTTGTCTAATATACCTAGGATTAGGGAAGCATAGTTTAACAGCCGCCCTCCTAATTACTGATTGTATCGCTACGGTCAGATACGCAAATGAAAATTTGAATTATGAATGTAGTAATTAGAGAAGTCCTTGGAATAGGGATTAGAAACTGTGTTTTAGTGACATTTTCTATTTGACTGTTTAGTCTCCGTCTAATTATTTGTTTTTTATTTATTTTGGTGCGACTATTATAATTTTGTGTCATTTATAATGTGACCATGATTCACCTAAGGAATTTAGACAAAATCTGATAAAATTGCTGAAATAAGCTATTGTTATTTTTACTTTTTCTTGTTTTGTGATTTAAGTTTTATAATTTATTTTTTTGTTACTTTGATTTAATACTAATTTTGTGAAAACTGTATGCACCTTTATTTTACATTCCACTCGGGCCAAGAGACAACTATGTAATTTTAGTTTAAGTAGAGTTAAGTGTAAATGTAGTTGGTGCTTCTGATATAAATAAATAAACACAAAGTTTAAACATAGAGTTTCTTTTAGATACCTTTTAATCATCATCATCATCATGATCATCATCATCATCAGCCTATAGACGTCCACTGCTGGACATAGGCCTCCCCCAAACCTCGCCACATCGACCGGTCCTGCGCCATCTGCATCCAGTGACCTCCCGCGATCTTGACCAAATCGTCGGTCCATCTCGTGGGGGGTCTAATAACCTTTTAATATACACAGAATAATCTAACCTGGCTTAGATGTTTCGAAAACCGCCGGAACAAAGGTAAACTATCGTATTAATATTATTATCAAAGAAAAAATATATAATACAAATACATATTACATGTATTACATACAGAACATGAACTATTGTTTGCGTGACTAACAAAAGGCCCTGGGCAAAACGGTACAGACTCGAGATAAGAATGGAATACTCATCACCCTCCTTCAAGATGTACCATCGTCAACAAATTACCTTGTATTAGAGGAAACAGGAAATAAAACCTCATGTTTGATAAATAAGTAGAAGTTATAATGATGTACTAATATGCTTAATGCAAGTATAATTTAAGAAATAGATGGGAAAGAGAAAAATGTAATATTTGGATCTAATAAACATGTTAATAAATTCCGTCCTTTGACATGCAGAAGAAATTGCATAGATTAGGTCGTAAATAATATTTTCACTAACAACTAATCTTGTATCAAAGCTACACGAGCTCTGAGTACCATCACCTAATCTCTGATATTAGTCAAGTTTCCCTGTTACCATAGTTTAGTAATTAGTAGACTACGTGTTATATTAACCGGGGTTTACTACCACTACTTTTATGTGTCATTGTGATTTACGATTAAATGGTCAATCTGTAGAAAAGTGGGTTTGATCTGTATTTGTTTTTTGCTGGATTTGATTTACATCCACAACCACAATCACTATCAGTACGCTGTGTATATATAATCTTCTTATATGTATACAAAATTCTCTTGTCCAAAATGTTAGTTACCATACTGCTATGAAACTGCTGGGGTGATTATCATGAAATTTTACATGCATCTATAAGAAAAAATATTCTTGCCTTTTGTGAACATTTTTTTTTATATAACTTTTTTTTTTCTGCCGTGTACAATAAAGTATTAAATAAATAAAAAACTTGTATTTCTCTATCTATAATCTCGCATCAAGAAATACAACGCTAAATTGTTTACTCTTTTATCACCAATCCCTAAGTACAGCAGCTAGTACTTTTATAAAAAATAAAGTTTTAAGTTATGGTATTGCGAGATTCGCTGTAGCGAGATTTGTAGGAGTAGACGTCCATTACCTGATAACGATAAAACTGAATTTAAAAAGAAATATACAAATTACACAAGTTTATACAACGTAAACACAGCAATAATAATAAAACCTAACTCTCAGGTATAGAACAGTCTAAATCTGAATTATAATAGTAGTGTTATCTTCATATGCCTTATTATCTAACTGTCAGAATGGGTAAACTTGTCTAATATACCTAGGATTAGGGAAGCATAGTTTAACAGCCGCCCTCCTAATTACTGATTGTATCGCTACGGTCAGATACGCAAATGAAAATTTGAATTATGAATGTAGTAATTAGAGAAGTCCTTGGAATAGGGATTAGAAACTGTGTTTTAGTGACATTTTCTATTTGACTGTTTAGTCTCCGTCTAATTATTTGTTTTTTATTTATTTTGGTGCGACTATTATAATTTTGTGTCATTTATAATGTGACCATGATTCACCTAAGGAATTTAGACAAAATCTGATAAAATTGCTGAAATAAGCTATTGTTATTTTTACTTTTTCTTGTTTTGTGATTTAAGTTTTATAATTTATTTTTTTGTTACTTTGATTTAATACTAATTTTGTGAAAACTGTATGCACCTTTATTTTACATTCCACTCGGGCCAAGAGACAACTATGTAATTTTAGTTTAAGTAGAGTTAAGTGTAAATGTAGTTGGTGCTTCTGATATAAATAAATAAACACAAAGTTTAAACATAGAGTTTCTTTTAGATACCTTTTAATCATCATCATCATCATGATCATCATCATCATCAGCCTATAGACGTCCACTGCTGGACATAGGCCTCCCCCAAACCTCGCCACATCGACCGGTCCTGCGCCATCTGCATCCAGTGACCTCCCGCGATCTTGACCAAATCGTCGGTCCATCTCGTGGGGGGTCTAATAACCTTTTAATATACACAGAATAATCTAACCTGGCTTAGATGTTTCGAAAACCGCCGGAACAAAGGTAAACTATCGTATTAATATTATTATCAAAGAAAAAATATATAATACAAATACATATTACATGTATTACATACAGAACATGAACTATTGTTTGCGTGACTAACAAAAGGCCCTGGGCAAAACGGTACAGACTCGAGATAAGAATGGAATACTCATCACCCTCCTTCAAGATGTACCATCGTCAACAAATTACCTTGTATTAGAGGAAACAGGAAATAAAACCTCATGTTTGATAAATAAGTAGAAGTTATAATGATGTACTAATATGCTTAATGCAAGTATAATTTAAGAAATAGATGGGAAAGAGAAAAATGTAATATTTGGATCTAATAAACATGTTAATAAATTCCGTCCTTTGACATGCAGAAGAAATTGCATAGATTAGGTCGTAAATAATATTTTCACTAACAACTAATCTTGTATCAAAGCTACACGAGCTCTGAGTACCATCACCTAATCTCTGATATTAGTCAAGTTTCCCTGTTACCATAGTTTAGTAATTAGTAGACTACGTGTTATATTAACCGGGGTTTACTACCACTACTTTTATGTGTCATTGTGATTTACGATTAAATGGTCAATCTGTAGAAAAGTGGGTTTGATCTGTATTTGTTTTTTGCTGGATTTGATTTACATCCACAACCACAATCACTATCAGTACGCTGTGTATATATAATCTTCTTATATGTATACAAAATTCTCTTGTCCAAAATGTTAGTTACCATACTGCTATGAAACTGCTGGGGTGATTATCATGAAATTTTACATGCATCTATAAGAAAAAATATTCTTGCCTTTTGTGAACATTTTTTTTTATATAACTTTTTTTTTCTGCCGTGTACAATAAAGTATTAAATAAATAAAAAACTTGTATTTCTCTATCTATAATCTCGCATCAAGAAATACAACGCTAAATTGTTTACTCTTTTATCACCAATCCCTAAGTACAGCAGCTAGTACTTTTATAAAAAATAAAGTTTTAAGTTATGGTGTTGCGAGATTCGCTGTAGCGAGATTTGTAGGAGTAGACGTCCATTACCTGATAACGATAAAACTGAATTTAAAAAGAAATATACAAATTACACAAGTTTATACAACGTAAACACAGCAATAATAATAAAACCTAACTCTCAGGTATAGAACAGTCTAAATCTGAATTATAATAGTAGTGTTATCTTCATATGCCTTATTATCTAACTGTCAGAATGGGTAAACTTGTCTAATATACCTAGGATTAGGGAAGCATAGTTTAACAGCCGCCCTCCTAATTACTGATTGTATCGCTACGGTCAGATACGCAAATGAAAATTTGAATTATGAATGTAGTAATTAGAGAAGTCCTTGGAATAGGGATTAGAAACTGTGTTTTAGTGACATTTTCTATTTGACTGTTTAGTCTCCGTCTAATTATTTGTTTTTTATTTATTTTGGTGCGACTATTATAATTTTGTGTCATTTATAATGTGACCATGATTCACCTAAGGAATTTAGACAAAATCTGATAAAATTGCTGAAATAAGCTATTGTTATTTTTACTTTTTCTTGTTTTGTGATTTAAGTTTTATAATTTATTTTTTTGTTACTTTGATTTAATACTAATTTTGTGAAAACTGTATGCACCTTTATTTTACATTCCACTCGGGCCAAGAGACAACTATGTAATTTTAGTTTAAGTAGAGTTAAGTGTAAATGTAGTTGGTGCTTCTGATATAAATAAATAAACACAAAGTTTAAACATAGAGTTTCTTTTAGATACCTTTTAATCATCATCATCATCATGATCATCATCATCATCAGCCTATAGACGTCCACTGCTGGACATAGGCCTCCCCCAAACCTCGCCACATCGACCGGTCCTGCGCCATCTGCATCCAGTGACCTCCCGCGATCTTGACCAAATCGTCGGTCCATCTCGTGGGGGGTCTAATAACCTTTTAATATACACAGAATAATCTAACCTGGCTTAGATGTTTCGAAAACCGCCGGAACAAAGGTAAACTATCGTATTAATATTATTATCAAAGAAAAAATATATAATACAAATACATATTACATGTATTACATACAGAACATGAACTATTGTTTGCGTGACTAACAAAAGGCCCTGGGCAAAACGGTACAGACTCGAGATAAGATAAACAGTACCCAACGTGGACACAAGATTTTAGGTTACTACATAACTGTGCAAATATATTTGTAGTATTTGAACTAGAAGATCTCAGATACGAAGGATCTCAAATTTGACTCCCTACGGTACTGAGATTGTATATGTAACTTATTTATTTATAAAAGGAAAACCAACAGCACGTTACAGTTAAATTAAGAATCAGAATTTAAAATTAGAAGCCAGTAACAGGTTTTCACGATTAGAAAATTTACAGTCAAAAAATAAGTGAAAGTTAACAAACTTAAAATCTAAGTTTTGGCAGACAGTAATATATATACTATATAGTGCGAACATTTAAGTAACAACGTAATACATATATTTTTGTTATTATTGTAATAAGATCATATGATTTTAATAGTTTTTTTTATTGCTTGATAGATAAACGGTAAACGGTAACACCTGCTGGTAAGCGGTCACCGTCGCTCATGAACCTCTGCAATGGCATGGTAATGAGGGGCTGTTATCTATCGCCTACCGATACATGACTTTTCTTAAACCTCGTTTAAAGAGGGACATGTCATAGCGCTCCGGGAACACCGCGGAATAGAATAGTTGTAATATTGCAATAGTTATGTAATTTAATAAAATAAGTATTTAACAAAAAGAAAAACAAACTGATCAATTGATAAACGAAATTATGTAAATACTTAGCTCTTAAAAAATGTAATGCTTGCTTGTTTTATTGTAAGAGCGTCTTCAGGAACTGCTCTTAGTAATATTGTTAATTCAATATGGGTTGCGAAATTATCGAAACAAGCATACTACCTACCTGCCTGAAGATTAGCGTTTTTTTATTTCTGTTAATCCCTAGAAAGTGATACTAAGAAGCCGCGGTAACTTTCAAAATTCCAAAATAATTTTGCCTTGTGGGTCGACGAGATAACGAGTCACTGAATACCCAACTCCTACCTATAAGTGGTTACCGTCGCTCGTGAATCTCTACATTCTTCCTGCTCTTTTTACATTAAGTTTTTATTTAAACAGAATTATATTTGGTTATGAATAATAACACAATTTCGTCTTCGTCTTCCCGGAAGACGAAATCAGACTAGCAGCTGGTCCTTACTGGAGAAGAGCTTGTCTAAACCGCCAGGAGTGGAAGCGACTAGAGGAGGCCTTTGCCAAAAGGCACTCCGAAATAAGAGATACTATTTAAGACACAATGTAATATTCAGGATATTTATAGTTTAGGAATATTGTTAAAGTGTAATCTTGTGTTTTTTTTATTTTGTTATTCTATAAGTGTTTTACTAGTTTTGGTTTTTCTCTTTTTTGGAATAAAGGCTTATTTAATTAATTTAATAACACAATTTAGTGATTATACCTATCTTCTGAAATAAGGCCAGTGTTGTTTGGGTCCCAGCGTGACAGAGCAGCTACAAGCGTTTCTTCTGAATCCAGTTCCAATGTTTTGTAGCCAAGGAGGTTGACAAATCCATCAAAATCCAACGGGCTTGGTGCCTATTTAGTAAAACAATATTAAAATAGGTTGTATTATAAAACGATCATGGAGTTTCAAAATGGCTTTCTGAAAAGAAAAAATCAGCAATATTGAAGTAAGTTAAGTATATTTTAGTTGTTGGCAATTAATTGGCAATCAATTTTGAAGGTATGAAAAACTCACTTTCCACAATTTTACAGTATATTTTATAGGTGTTACCTTTAATTAGCACCTGAACATAAAAAGGTTACAATTTAAAAACAAAATTCCTATTCAAACAAAAATTAAAACACGTAAAGCTCGGGTTAAAAATTAATTTGGAAATCCGCTGAGTTTGAAATTCAACACAAAAAACAGCATACCTACGGAAGAT
The DNA here is from genome assembly GCA_030269945.2 of Trilocha varians. Taxonomy (NCBI): domain Eukaryota; kingdom Metazoa; phylum Arthropoda; class Insecta; order Lepidoptera; family Bombycidae; genus Trilocha; species Trilocha varians. The sequence continues at coordinate 7,883,000 of AP028259.1, forward strand.
GTAAATTGAAACGAACTTTTGATTCTGTTAAGAGTTAACTACATAAATGTTAACAGGGCTCAGTTCTCAGTGAACCCTCGTTAGGATAAATTGGATTGTTATCTGATGTGTAACAGCTAATTTTAATGCTGAATTTAAATATTTCGTCGACCGTGGCGGCTTGGCAATTATATATGGCGGAAACGGGTTGATCTGCCTTAGAATTTATTCTATTGTTGTTTTTGGATTACGAAATTGTAATACAATATTTATAGCACGGTTGTTTTGAGCTTTGAGTGTGTAGACTCCGATATAGAACTTCCTCGTTTTACGCAATTTTGGAGGTTCACCTACTTTCACTATCACCTATATCGTTTTTTCACCGATGCGTACTATTGCTTTTCAGTTTATGGCAGGTTCGAAGTTTTTTTGGATATTATTTTACGTACATCATTGATTATAAATTATCTTGCATTACGTCATATAAAATGCCAAAATTAGGCCATTTAAACTTAAGAATTAAAATGTTAAATCCCTGAGCCTAAAATCGAGCCTCTCAGGAATCGTCTATAAATGCCAAAACCATTCAGCATATTTTAGCTTATACTTTACTATTTACGTTTAGAGCACATTGATTAAATGTTTTTTATTATTGTTTATTGTAACACAAGCAAGTCACGCTGGTGCATTCACTATTCATGTTTTAAGGTTGGCCTTAATAAACTTTTCAAATTACTACAAAAAAATCCTATTAATATCGATACGATAAAAGTATTTTTTCATCCTTCACATCCCTATACGCACATAAATTCACAAAAGGTGCACTTTCAACGAACACATTTCGAACATTTTTAATATCCGCAAGTTTCTCGGAACCCTTACGTTCATCCGTTCGATCCCTTAATAAGAACCGGTGGCCCAGTCCTCGGATCAAGAGATTTACTTGTAACTTCTTCACGGTGTTTCAGCGGAATTAAAACAAAAGTGAAAGTTTACTTGGTTTTTGCGACAGTAAAACTGGAATTGGTTGTTTGTTTTGGTTTGTGTAACTCACTGTATTTGATGAAATGAAATGATTTTTTTTTTTTTTACCATTACAGTTTACATTTGTGTTTTAAAACAGCGAGTCCCGTACTAAGCTGTAGCTTGCGCTACCGGCTCCTTTACAATAACCAGGACGGACATGACGATGTAGTAAAATTTAATAAAATATACAACTTTTAACAAAAACAAAATAGACCTACTATAAATTTGAGGATTTTGTAAAAGGTGAGCAAATACAAATGAGAAGGTAGAATATGAATTGAGTGATGTGTATAAGTATGTCTTTGTGTGTGTGTTTTTGTGCGTGTGTGTGTACATGCGAGTGCAAGCGTAAAACTCAGTAGTTTATAGTCAACAACTTTTCGGTGTCTATGGACTTAAGTATTTTGTGATATTCTTATTGTTTAAATTTTATGTTTTTTTATTGTTCTCGTAATTGAAGGAACGATTGAGAGACAAAGTCAAAGTCAAAGTCAAAGTCAAAGTCAAAGTCAAAGTCAAAGTCAAAGTCAAAGTCAAATCATTTATTTCAAATTAGATGTGGACACACATACATTTTGAAAGTCAAAAATAAAATAAAATCAAAAGTTCTACCACCAGTTCGCTAAAATTACGCCTCCGTCCTGAGAAGAACCGGCGCAAGAAACTCAGCGGGCATGTCTTTTTTTTAATTTAATATGTTTTTTTTTCTTTTTTTTTAAATATTGTTTTACAATATTTTTGTTTTTAACAAATGTAACAATTGAAATGGCCCGGACGAGCACCTCATTCCCATTTTGTGCAGTCATTTATATAATCATTAAGTTTATAATATGCTTTACTGCATAGCCGTTCTTTGATAACTCTCTTAAACCTATTTATAGGCAATGTTTGAACGGCCACTGGGATTTTGTTATAAAGCTTTACAGACAAACCCTGGAAATAATTACTTATTTTATGTAATCTAGATGCTGGCAACGCAAGCTTGTGTTTGTTCCTAGTGTTAAAATTATGAATATCCGAGACTTTAGGAAATTCATGAATATTTTTATGTACATACATTAAATTTTCATAAATGTATTGGGACGCTAAAGTTAGAATCTTAATTTCCTTGAATTTGTCCCGCAAAGACTCCCTTGAGTTCATATTATAGATTGCACGAACAGCTCTTTTCTGCAGAATAAATATTGTTTCTACGTCGGCAGCATTGCCCCATAACAGAATACCATAAGACATAACACTATGAAAATAACTAAAATACACAAGGCGAGCTGTGTCCACATCAGTGTATGTTCTTATCTTTTTAACCGCGTAAGCTGCAGAACTGAGCCTTCCCGCCAACCTAGTAATATGGGGGCCCCACTGGAGCTTGGAATCCACCGTTATACCAAGAAAGACAGTTGACTCAACAAGCTCCAATGTTTCACCACTAATAATAACATTACTCTTAACTTGTTTAACATTTGGTAACGTAAATTTTATGCATTTAGTTTTCTTACTATTTAATAACAAATTGTTAACACTAAACCAATGAACTACACGCGAGATGGCATCATTCACATCGTCATAGTCAAGTTCTTGACGTTTAAGTCTAAATAATAAAGATGTATCATCTGCAAACAATACAATCTCGTGACGTGCTTCTACAAAGCTAGGTAAATCATTTATATAAACTAAGAACAAGAAGGGACCCAAGATAGATCCTTGAGGGACACCCATTTTAAGCATGACACCGCCGGATCGCTTTCCATTAACATCGACTTTTTGTATCCGTCCTGATAAATAAGAGGTTATAAGATCTAACGAAGCGTCCCTTATACCATAAAAGTGTAACTTCCTTACTAATGTATCATGATCAACACAGTCAAAGGCTTTGGATAGATCACAAAACACACCAAGTGCATCACGTGATTTCTCCCATGCCTGAAATATATTTTTAACTAAATTTACACCCGCATCAGTAGTGGAACAACCCCTAGTAAAACCAAATTGTTTATTATGAAGCAGGTTATTCTTATTAAAATGAGTTAGAAGTTGGTTAAGGATTATTTTTTCAAAAATTTTACTTAGCGCAGGTAGCACAGAAATAGGCCTAAAATTTGAGGGGTCTGATGTACTACCTGATTTAAATAAAGGTATTACTTTACTGTGTTTCATTAGGTCCGGAAATACACCAGTTTTAATACATTCATTGAAGATTTCAGTGAGAAACGGTGCAATTACGTCTATTATATGATTAATAACCTTAATTGATATTCCCCATAAATCAGGAGTTTTTTTAACATTAATAGTTTTAAAACTTTTTATGATATCACTTGTATTAATCTGGCTAAAATTAAAATTGACTTTACATTTATCAACATGATTTTCTAATAGTGATTCAGCAATGGCAGGAGACGAAATCAAGGACTTGGTTGTGGAAGATGGAATATCTGCAAAAAAGTCTTCAAAAACGCTAGCTATCTCTTGTTGAGAATTTATAACTTTATTATTAATTTGCAGTGTAAATTCAGAGTCATTATGTATTACTCTTCCAGCCTCCCTATTGATAATGTTCCAAGTCATTTTAATTTTGTCTGGTGCATTTTTTATTTGCCTAGATAAGTGTAGTGATTTTGCCGCAGCACAGACTTTTTTGAATATTTTTGAATACGTTCGGACATACTGTTGGAATGATTCACTATGATTATATGACTTTTCATAATACAAGTCGTAAAGTCTTTCCCTGCTTCTATAAATTCCAATAGTAGCCCATTCACAAAAACTCTTTTTATTTTTTAACTTGAATAACTTAGGCACAAATACATCATTAAATTCTTTATTAATCAAGTCAAAAAAATCGTTATACAAGGTATTGGGGTCCTTGCTGCTGCTCAAATTACACACTTTTGTTGATACATTTCTCCTGAACTTTTCTATACGGTTACAATTTATAGGAACAAACTCAAGCGTTTTTACATTATTATCATCTGATTTACTTTTAAAAGATAAAAATTGACCACAGTGATCAGAAGGTAAATTATTAATAATGTATTTTTGCAAAGGTTTAGTGTTTGTGAAAATATTGTCAATACATGTTGCCGTTGATTGAGTAATTCTTGTTGGTTCATTGAATACATTAACAAAATTATATGATTTGAACAATGTTCTGAGTCTAATAGTGGTGTTACTATTTTCTAATAAGTTGATATTGAAATCACCACAGATAAAAATAGGTTTATTAGATTCAGAAAGTCTTATTAAAACATTCTCCATTATTTCTTCAAATAAATCATATAATGAATTTGGGGGTCTGTAAAGACTTACCACAATGAAGCGCTCTAGTTCTACGGACGCAATTTCAATAGTCCTTTCCACCGAGAGTGCCACTATATCCTTGCGAACTTTACATTTCAAACTTTTATTTACAAGGATTAGTGAACCTCCATGAATCACTATCTCTCTGCAAAAAGAACTTAACATTTGATGATCCTTAAAATTAAACATCAATTGTGAACTTTTAAGCCAGTGCTCAGTCACACATAAAATATCAACATTGTGAGACTGTAAGAATAATTCTACAATTAGTTATTTACCCAACATTCCTTGTAAGTTTTGGTGTACTATATTAATAACATTATTTTTACCATTTTGTGTTGGGTTTTTATCAATTATTTTATTACTTTTATTGATGCAAGAGTCTAACTCTTTTGTCTTAAAGTTTAATTTAAATAAGGTCTTGGAACGGATTCCAAATTATTGTATAATGTCATATTTGTTTTCTGCTCAATAGAAGCAGTAGGTATTCTAGCTAATTTCAACATAGCTAATTGTAAACAATAATGTAGCGAATGTGCTACTTGTCTAAAGTCAGATTTAATTAATTTATACATGTCATATTTTATTGTTATCAAATATCTATTTTTAACAAATTTATTAACATCAATTAGTTTAAATTGTATGTTTGAAGATGTTAAAATACTATTATTATTGTCAAACATATTATACAAACAGTTATTGATGTTAAATCTTATTTTATTTTCTGCTGGCAAACTGTTAATATATGGAAAAGTAAACATAATAGTATTTTTTATATTTAACAAAGTGATTCTATCAATATAGTTTACTATTTGTTTTTGACTTAAACCATCTCTCCTCCCAATCATAATAACTAGGATTGTTTTTTCACAATGACTTGTGGTCAGGATCTTGTCGAATATTAATGCAGGGTTAACACCTGGCATACAATGATTTATCACTGTCTGTCCCAAACACAAGTCATGTAAGGCTACACCCATATCTTTTCCGAACTCATCACTGTATATTTTTATTACATATTGAGTAGTAGAGGAAGCGGATGGCTTTGCAGTGATCAGAGGTATGGGGGCAGTCACCGATACTGACTTCATAATATCATCATTACCAAGGTTATTTTGTTTTATCTCAGAGGGATTGGATGTAACACTTTGAGCATGTGGTAACACTGGAAAACCTGATGCAGAGCATTTGCAATCAGCATACTGCATTGTCAACGATTCAAAGCGCTGTCGATTAAAATCACAGGCACCAATCAAGCCATCCATTGCCAAGACATGCTCACTTATATCCCTCTGTGCTAATTCATAATTTAATGTTATTTTTTCTAAACTTAACTTTAAAGTGTTTATTTGATTTGTTAAATATTCTATCTCTTCATTGTGCTTCTGATGAACTTGTTCACTATCTTTAGTCATTGAGGCTAGCTTATGCGACAATGAACTTCTTTGTTTACAGATAGATTTAATGTGGCTTTCAGACTTGTAGTTCCTTAACTTTTGTTGTGTCTTATGTATTAATTTACTAACTTTTACATATTTTTTAAGCTTATTCTTGCTAAATACTAACTGAGAGTGAGCTGTAGCATCTGCATCACTACCAGTCAGATCAATTGTACTTATGTCAAGGTTAAAGGCAGTTGTTGCAGGTACCAAAGCCGGTTCACTCTCAATCAGTTCCGAGTACAATGTTTGTGTTTGCCGAGCCTCAAGATTAGATATCTCTGACCGCAGGTCAGAGACACAATCCTCAGCCTCAGCCAACCTTCGTTTCAACTCAGCATTGTGATCTACTAAATCAAAATACTCATTGCTGCATTGAGAGAAGGTGTCAACGGTACTCTGCAATTGTTTATTTGTCTCAAGAACTTCATTATGCTCAATGAAGAGCTGAGACAACTGTTTTTTAAGCTGAGTGTTATTTTTAATGACTTGTAGTATTTCAACTTCGTTTTCTTTTAATTCTATTTCTAGTTGATCGCATTTTTCGCGTGAAATTTTTAATTGTTGAAGAGTCAGTTGGAGCTGATCTTCAACCTGACGGGTTTTGATACTGACAGTATCATGGTAATAATGTTATTATTCCACCTAGCGCTTGTGTGTGCGTGTGTATGTTAAGAATATTGCAGTACCTAATGTGGTATTAATAGATAAAATTTAGATACTTAAAAACAATGCTTAACATACACGATCGTTTTAATAGAAACATACTTAAAAAACCTTTACTACATAATAATAATTGCAATACGATGTTACGATGAGCATAAATTTCAGTTTTACTTTATTTTGGTTTATTAAACTGTATATATATTATAATATTTAGTATGTAATTATAAGCAATATACTGCAGTATTTTAGTATTTTATTGCTGAAACACACAGTGAAATGGAGTACGAAAGTTCGGCTTTGAAATTCAAACAACTTAGTGCAATTCCCACATACGATAGTCAATACATATCGATGCCAGCTGGCTAATTGAACATGCAGAGAGAATTTACGTTAAAGTTCTGTGCATAAGTGTTCATTTCGAATTTGCACCATTTGATATGAAACTAAGTGTTTCTGCAACTTCTAACATCAATAGTTTGCTTTAGTGGAAAGTGTTGCCGCATAATTTTTAATTTATAAATAAGTTGTAATTTAGGGAATAAAAAGAAAGCAATCATTATTTTTTATTCATCTTTCAGTACACAGTGTTTATAACACGCTTTATATAGAGTGGCAATTTAACGTTTGCATTTTAAACTACTGTTTATTTAGAGAATGACAGTTCAAATGTCATTCAATTTGTGTTCATAATTTAGTTAAAGGTTTGACATTTACGAAATGGGACGTTTTCGGTTCGCCCAATGGGCAGAAGATCGTTTGGCCGAAGATGAGCATTTTTACCGAAAAATCGTCTTTTCAGATGAAGCCTATTTTCACCTTAGTACAATGCTGTAAATGCACAACACATTTTTAGTTACGATAAGATTTTCACTTTACATTTTTTTTTATTTGTAATTCCTCACCTCAGACAACATGTTCTGAATAGCTTGCTCATCAATCTTATCTCCAAGACTTACAAGAGTTCCACGTAAGTCATTATAATCTATACACCCATCACCATCTAAATCGAAAAGCAGGAACGCCTAGAAAGAAATGTACTTTATCATTGTTTGATGGGTAAAAGCCCGAGGGGTCTACCTAATACTAAAAAAACTTGAGAGGTGTCATGGGACACCCGAATAGAACGAAGTTCCTTTCGATTAAAAGATATCTTATAAAAATATTTCCTTTCGTAACGCGCGATAAGGAACATGTTTCAAAAGATTTTGATCACAGCGCCATCTAGTGATAATCATCTAAAACAAAAAAAGTGTCGTGACAACTTTTTGTATTTTTTTTCCGTCTAGCCCCCTTTCGATAACGCGCGATAAGGAACTTCGTTCCAATAATTATCATCACTTGTGAATTAATGCGATACCAGAAAAGGTTATAGCAAAAATGAAACCCACAAAAGTCTCTTACTATATAACTTACGACTATTCTTAAACCTCAGTCAAGTAACGAGTTCTATTTTTCGTTATAGCCTTTCATTGCCATTGAGTCAAAAATGTGTGGATAAATCTTCAAGAGTAATCATACTTTTATTAAAAAATCTTAGTTTAAACTCGTACTGAAATAATCGAATAGAAACGACAATTCAATTTGCTCTAACACATTCTAATTTCAAAATCTCTAAAATTTTACATTCTCGTATAAAATGGATTCTCAAACCTCTTTCAGTTCAAAGAGCTTATTCTCGTCTATCTCGGCTAAGACGCTGGATGGTATGGAGAGCGCTTCACGAGCTCTGGAAGCCGATCTGGATCTCTGTACCCGCGCATCTAGACCGCAATCCGATAGTACGGAACTGAGGAAACAATTTCCTATATTCAGTAAATCTGAATTTGGTTTTCTTTTGTATAAGTCCTTTGTGTACAGTGAGTTTATTTACCTAAATTAGTTTGTATTATAAAAGTGTGTTACGCAGATTTCTGTGACTAACTAAGTATTCAGGATATAGTAATTTTTGTTTTGATAGAATAGCGTAATTAGATTTTTTATTACCATGTAGATAAAGGAGCTAATTGGGCCCCCTGATCATTAGTGGTTACCGTTGCTCATGTTCCTTGAAAGACTCTCTTCAAGCCATATAAATTTATACGGCAATGTAATAATATATACATTTTGGAGATTCCTGAACATTTGGTATATTTTGTTTGAAAACATATTGCTCATTTTCCATGTACCTTCCATAAATAAAACACGATCGGTTGAAAATTCTCGCAGCCCACGTTACTGATAAAGCAAAATGAAATTTACTTTCCTCGTTCGATATTGTCTTTTGATCTCGCTAAACTAAGTTTACGTACAAAATTTTCGGAAGACGCTTGATTCTGTAGCTGACGATTATACGACTAAATAAAATTGTCATATAAGTCTGTGATAATTATCAAATGCTCTACAACTCCGCATATAGGTTGCTATTATATAATAGTAACCTATATAATATAACAAACACTCACACAATCAACCCGAAGGACACAAAGAAGCAGTATAAGCTCTGACGACACCGACATTACTCAACCACACACTCAAACAATCTCTCAATTACCACACACAGCAAACACACACATCATCTCCGAAGACTAAAACGAGCAGGGGAGCAGAGTACCCTTTTCCCCGTGGGTCATGGGACGGGGTATTCTGGAAAAAAAAAAACCCGACCTAAGAGGTCGAGAACGCGAGCCGTTACACCCAGTAGTATAAAATAATATTACTACTTTTCGTCATAAAACGTATTTAACGACTAAATTTAATGCAATTCAAAATAAAAGTCCTATAAACTGAATATAATATTATTTACTATCATATACTAAACTAACTTGCACATACGTGAGGTCCGTAAAAATGCGACTAAATTAAATCATCATAACTGAGTCTATGAAATAACCCGTCAAAATAAAATTGCTATAAATACGACTCCGTAATATTTTTGATAACGCCTTTTCAATTATTATCCAATATAGAATTTTTATGACGTCGAAACGGCTTTCGTACCGTCCGGGTACAGTAGAACGGAAATTAAAAATTACGCATAAAAGAGTGAAATTTTATTACTTTATCGGCGACAAAAAACGGTGTGAACAAAGAGGATTTTTTAATAAAAAGGATAAATTGTTACGTAATTGTACAGTTACCTTTATTTAATTTGTATTGGATCTGACGTGCTTAATTTTTATCGTTATTAATGAGTGTGTTAAAATTAGTGTCATAAAACATGATGATATTTTTATTGCTTGTAAATATTTTTAACAATTATCCCAATCGTATTACCTAATGGAATTATAATATTGTTGCGAGAATGTTCTAGAAACATCCAGAAAAGTGTGCGAGTGAGATAGAGGTATATAGTGCTTTCTCTCTCACTCACACTTATCCCGAACCTCAGATCGTAACAATATGATATCTTTCTAATAAACACGGTGATTGACCATTGGAAGAAACTTAGGAATGCTTTGAAATTATATAGTTACTTACAATTAAACTCTACTAATATAAAATTAATAGGCCAATCCTCATGTGCGTTTTTAGAAAGCTATGCCTACAACTCAGATTTATATCACCAAAGAATAAATTGAAATTTGAAGTTATCTAACTTACTCCCCAGTAGACACAGATTGCAGTAAATTCTCTTTGAACTTCTTGATTTCGTCTTTGGCTGGATCAGTCTCAGGGCGACTACGGCGACGCTCGTCTTTTGATTTCGTCTGAAAACAGTTTAATATTGTAGAAATTTATATTTTAGGGGAAAATGTTCTTTCAAATATATTCGACATGCAATAGGCGACTGTAGTGGACATGGTTGCTTTCTTTACAGCAGTGGAATATTGTTGTTTTTAAATAATAGTTTTTGTGATCCAATCTAGATCTTTTATAGATACCTTTCTCTTTAGTAAATAACGTACACAGTTCAAGTCTTGTTGGAACGAAGTTCCTTATCGCGAGGGGGCTAGACGAAAAAAAATCTTACGAAAAGTTGTCACGACAGTTTTTTTGTTTTAGATGATTATCACTAGATGGCGCTATGATTAAAATCTTTTAAAACACGTTCCTTATCGCGCGTTAAGTTAGGAAAAAAAATATAAGATATCTTTTAATCGAAAGGAACTTCGTTCTATTCGGGTGTCCCATTACACCTCTCAAGTTTTTTTTATTTAGTTGGTGTAAATTTACACGTACCTTTTTAACAGTCACATTGTTAAGTTCTTCTTCCATAGTACTCGTACGTGGTATTTGTCCAGGAAATTAAACTGCTGTTAACCTGCGGCTAACCCGTGCAATGCAACAATTTCAACTGTACATCTAAATTACATTTTCCGTCAAGAATATTTATTTCAGACGAATGTTATTTCGAGAATAGATACCGAGATTACTTCGCATTTAGTTCAACTAATTAATCCAAAACTTCTAAGATTTCCAGGTCAGTGGAGTGACGATGCCTCGTTTACATGTTTCCAGTTGCTTGACGATGAAAGCGGCTGTTTCTGATGCGGCTTATGTTTTGTACATAGACGCTTCGGGAAATTGGTCTCTGTACAAACTTTGCTAACAGTTGCGCTCCGCCCTTATTTACCTATTTAATTCTATGTAGACATTTGGCTGAGGGTAAATAGTCGGGAGCTTGAGAAATTTGTGTATAATAGTACGATGGTAAAGAAAATATGTAGCCTTTGCTTTATTCTAACATTGGCTTATAAGAAATGATACCAAAAGCGCTGAATCACCAGTAAGTTTCAGAACAGGTATAAAAGTTGAGGTATTACAAGTTATCTTGGAGAAGAAAATTCAATATGAACTCAAACTACATCGCGCATTAAGCTGAGTCCCGACTAGTTTGTGATGAAAACCAGTGTTGTTAATTTGTAATTTTAAATATGTTTATTCCTGTATGTGTTTTCTTCATAAATAAAGCATGTCTATGTCTATGTCTAACTATAAAACTAATTTGAAATAACGCTCTCTCCGTCTTAACTTATCTCCAATAAAACTTTATGATTATTTTTAAACGTAAGTACATTTTCCCTTATCGCCAGAATCTAAACAAAACCCTAAACTCATTAAATGCAATCAAAACGTCATGAAAAGATCAACCACCTGATACGGAACCCTATCGGCCAGATTTTTCCTGTTCATTATTTTAGTAAAGCCCTCGACATTGCAGATATGACGAGGCGAAATTTTAATGGAACCTGTCACTCCGATGTTACTTCACGATTCAGTGTTTTACGGTTTCAAATTTTTATATTTTATACTAGTACCGCGTAGCTTCGTCTGCGGCATATGAATGTTATTACCGTGATTTTTTTCGCTGTTTAACCATAAATATTTCATTAGTAAAGATAATTAAATCGGTTCAGCCATAATCGATTTTTATCGAAGTCAAAGTCAAATCATTTATTTCAAATTAGATGTGGACACACATACATTTTGAATGTCAAAAATAAAATCAAAAGTTCTACCACTAGTTCGCTAAAATTACGCCTCCGTCCTGAGAAGAACCGGCGCAAGAAACTCAGCGGGCATGTCTTTTTTTAATTTAATATGTTTTTTTGTTTTTTTTTTAATTGTTTTACAATATTTTTGTCTTTAACAAATGTATCAATTGAAACGGCCCGGGACGAGCACCTCATTCGCATTTTGTGCAGTCATTTATGTAATCATTAAGTTTATAATATGCTTTACTGCATAGCCGTTCTTTGATAACGAACTAACGAACAGCAATTGATTATTTTTTTATGTAGGTGCTTTTGTTTTAAAAGTCGTTTTGTGATGGTAAATTATTGCGATACTAAAGAAAAATATTTTATCGTTGTAGTAGTTTTTATGCATGAAACTTAACCGCTAAAGCTGACGTGTATTTAGGTTCATTTTTATTTTATTACGTATTTTATGCAAAATGAAAACGTAGATAATGTTATATAAAACAATAAGATGTGAATATACAGGGTGTTGGTGCCCGGTGAAACAATACTTTGAGGGCTTAATCTATATCACATTTCAAATCATATACACATACTTTTGAAACGGAGATGATCACTTTATTTTCCCATACAAAGTTGAAAAATATTATTTTGTATTATTTTTGACAACCCTACCCTGATCTACATTCAGCGTGCTATATCTACCTAGCACGAACACAGGCGCATGTATCCTGTTTAGAATGTGATTTTTGTCCCGTGAATTATTACAATGTTCTATGATACAGGAGGTGACTAGCCGGCTTAAGTCTTTCGCTGTTGGTGTACGTCAGTACGGTAGGGTTGATCACGCACTAATTAACACGTAGTTTTGATTAGTTATAACTTATGATATATTATGCCTAGAGAACTCAGACTTGGTGGATGGCTTCTACATCAAGTATACTATTTGCTGTGAAAGTATTGTTTCATCGGATTTTAACACCCTGTATATACGAATTGAAAACAAGTCTCAGAACTATAATAAAATAGTTTATTTAACGTCAGAATAAAATAAAGTTATGCGAAATTTAATGCGACATTCACATGCATCTGAATTAAAATTAGCGTCAAATACAAGACATTTTTGTGACATGTAGGTCATAAATGTGGTAAATCAAAAGCTTGACGTAGCGTAGAGATAAATATGAGTACAGAAATGCCACAGATGCGAAAGTAGATACTATCATTTCTTACGTTTTGCAATCTGTACACCTGTACCTTAATTATGAAACATTCATAAGTTTATATCATAAAATATAGAAATAGTCGACCACGTATTTATTTTTATTAGATACATAAATAAGCTTGCTATCCAATGTACTTTTCTAAAAAAAACATTAAAATAATATAGTTGAGGAACTTCTCGTAGTGGCTACACCGAGATTTTATTTGAGTTGAAAAAAGTACCTACACTTAACTCAGCAATCTTCAGCAATCTTTATTCTGTTTTCATCACAAAAGATTAATCTCTATTATTATGTGTTATAATATGTAAGTCAATATGTATAGTTGTCATACGACAGATGGGGGAACAATCTTACTAGAGGCAACATCTGATAAACTGAGTATCTATGAAGATCTCGGATACTAAATAATAAAAGCTAGATAACAACAAAATAATAATTTAGAACATCTCATTTAAGAACTTTATTACAGTTTGAAGCGTCCATAGTTGGGTCCATGATGACTTTAAGAAGGCGATCGGTTAAAAGTATTTGATGAAAGCCAAAGATTGGGTTCGGTGGCGTAATATGGGAAAGACCCATATCCAACAGTGGACGAACATGGGCTGATAATCATGATAATAGTTACATCAAAATACTTCGTGATATTCAAAGTTCAGTTGGTGACATTATTCATAACTAGTATACCTACTTTTTCTATTGCTATCTAGGCACACGAACTAACAGTCTACCAGATCGTAAGCGGCAAACAACGAAACGACTAAATTCTCACAAGTAACCTCACGCCATTTCATTTAATTGTCCCATTAACTACTGCTTAGAACTACTTTCGATACTCACCTATTTTGACTAGCCATCTAACTTGAACTCTCTTTATTGCTACGAGAATCGGATTCCTATAGAAGTTTAAGGTACACCTTAAACTAGCAGAGGTCTTGCTATGGTGGTTATGTTGAGATTCGAGAGGAAGCCTCATTATCGTTGACAAAGGATTGTATACAATTTGCTTTACGTCTTACATCGTGTCATTCTTGTTCCGTTCTCGTATGTTATGTAATTAATTTGAGTATTCATTACTTTGAATGGCTTCGACAATTCTGTAACATAACCATTCAATTTGATTCGAGAATTGTTCCATTTATTGGAAATAGGTTTTTTTGTACATTGATTTTGATAGCGTTTTTATTTTTGTTTTAATTTTATTTGCTTTTTTCTATTCTTCGATAAAGGAGCATATTATCTTTCAATATTATTATCACAAGCTGTAAATGACTGTTTTATCAAAGAAAGTGGCTTTGAATTGAACTTTACAATTGTAATTGAATAAAATTGGCACTGTTTGATTTCTGTTCCTAAATTGTTGGTTATAACAATATTGTAGGCTACATTGTTTGTTTAAATTATTTGCTTGATAACTGTTTTTATTGCTTAGGCAGTTGAATGAGCCCTCTGTTTTTTACATTGTATTTTTAAAATTTTGTTTTTCTTGTAAATTCCTTTTCTTTAATACAATGTAAAAAATAAGATAATTAACTAATAAAAAAAAATAGAAATAAAAACATCAATTAAAACGACCGAGCGAAATATGCTCGAATATGAACTACACTATCGATACAATCGCTTTTATCCTCAATTATTAATTAAATCGATTTAGGCCACTCGTTCTGTTCGACTCACTCGTGTATAATTTGTATTTTAATTGAACATTATTATATGTATTATTATAATTTGAAGCCATTTTGAGTAATTATTGGCTTTTGTCATGCAAATCCGATATTTAGGTTATTGGATCTCATTTGGTATAAACAATGATATAACATGAGAAAGAAATAAGGAGTTACACGGGATTTTAGGAATGTTGTTATCATGATACTAGTTTATATTAACAAGTTCTCGCTCCCGATAAATAATAAAGTACTATTATGTGATTCATGAACGAATTAAATAGTCTACATAAAATTATATCTGCCAGTGTACCAATAGTATGTAGAACTGAGACAGGAAAGTAGTTAAAACCTAAATAAGGAACAAAATAGTTAACATAGTAGTTTGATTTTCGAATAGTTCATCACTTCTGACCCTCTAGTCTCAGTTCGATTCTTGGTCACAATATCTATGACTGCATTTGAATCCACGGATCAACATTTCTTCAATTAAAAGATTTTATCTTAACTATCAGCACGAAAATTACAAACGCGAAAGATGTCATGAAACAAATTTTGTTATTGAAGTGGAAATGGGCAGGGCACCTACAGATACTACCTGAAAATCGCTGGGCAAAAATTGTGACGAATTGGCATCCAATATTTAAAATAAGAAGAAGAGGCAGACCACCCAAACGATGGAGAGACAACATCACGAAAATCGCAGGAACACTGTGGTCAAGACTGGCCAGAGATAGGAGCGCTTGGAATGAGTTGGAGGAGGCTTTCACCATAAATAGCACCAACTTTAACTTTTTTAAAATATTGTATAGTTATTTTTCATAATTACCTAACTTTAGTTTTTTTAATATATTATGAATATTGTATTAGAGATAAGGGGAAATAAAGCTGATTATTTATTTATTTATCTTAATTATTATACCCTAAGACTACAGTAATATAAGCAATCATAAGTCCTTTGCATTCCAAAATGAAATCTAAAGCCCCTAAGACAAATATACGAATAAATGTTTTATTCCAGAACTTAATATAGACAGATATATTGGCAGAGATGGATTACCCGTTACAATTATGCAAAAGGTTGAATAGGGGAATCGAACATCAATATTTGCTGTCTTTTACGTGAATTTCAATGTCGGATATCGTATGCTTCGATGAATTATTGAACAATACGTTACATTTGATATAGTAACGTGTTCTGTTATCTTCATTGTTCATAAAGAATACATTCAATGCTTTGTTATATTTGATTTGTTATTCTTTGTTATTGGAATTGTTGATTTCAGGCTTCTATTTCATGTGTATGTGATATCATTATATTAATATATATAAAGTGTGTTTGTTGAAACTACTGTTAAACTGGTCAAATATGAAAATGACTTCTGGAGATAATGTTTAATATTACTACAATTATATATTCCGAATCTTTTGTGGATTGTTAAATTGGATAGAAATCTTTTAATTTAAATAAGAATAAACTACTAAGATCATTCAAAACAATAACATCGAAAATAAAAATATTGCGTCAGCTCTAATTCCACTACAAATTCGTTTACTTACCTCTGCACATCCAGACACATATTTGCATCTAGCGTCACACATTGAAACATACGTATGTCCTACTACAGAACACTATGCCATACAGAAGTCAGTCGTCAGATTTGGTTTTAATCTCATAATTAATATCACACTAACATTGAAATTCATACATTTGTCGTAAAGTATCGTTTTTTTCAAATGAAATATTTTATTATCAACATAGGTGTCATATGCGCTGCTTAGGACAGTTGAAGCCTACCTGGGGTTTACAGGTTACAGCTGCTGATGAATCTCTGCGACTAATGCATAATATGAAGTAGCTACCTACTGCCTACTACAGTAAGAAACTCTTCGTGAACCTCGTTTGAATACAACCAAACATATGAACAAAATACTTACGACACAGAAATAAGATTACTTTAGTTTAAGAGTACTTCAGTTCTAAACTCCCACCTACTTTTGTGACTAACAGTAATGCAATTACCCACTGTGTTTTAATATTTACCATCCCAGCCCTCATAGTAAGATGTTTTTGTTAAGCATTTTTTGTATGTTTATTACCTTGCCTACTATTGTATGACATAACCTTCAGGAACACCAAATATTATACTGAAGTTTTCTTCTATATAAAAATACTATTCTGTGACTATTCCTATATAAAGTTTACTTGAGTCTTCCTGGGAAGTTAAGCATGGCTACCGAATATTAGGTAGGAATTTGGACTCGTTTTAACCGGTTTTCGACGGAGTTCCGTAACTGAACGAACTGGTAAACTTTTAATGGTCCAGTCCGGAATAGTGACAGATTAATCTATGAAGATAGAATTGAATATGCAGTTTTAGCAATGATGGTTTAAGCTGAAAATGTATGGCCAAAAATGATTCTATACTATTACTTCAATTAAAAGACAAAAGGATGTTAGTATAGAAATTTATTCAAATAAAAGTGTTTAAACGTAAAATCAGGAAAATACGTAACACATCTTTGCAGGTTACTAGTAGTGAGCCATATAAAGTTTGCATTTTCCAAAAGTTCGACTGTCATGTTGGCTGTGTGGCATGTTGCGCCATCCTGTTGAAACCAAATGTCGTCCATGTCATACTTTTCAACTTTTGGAAACAAAAATTCGTTGAGCATGGCACGGTAACGCTCGCCATTGACCGTAACGGCGGCTCCTTGCTCATTTTCGAAAGATGCCCCCGGACCAAAACCCACACCAAACCGTAACTCTTTGTGGGTGCATTGGCTTCTCAATGGTGACGTGTGGATTTTCCGAACCCCAGATGCGACAATTTTGCTTATTGACATAGCCTCCGAGGTGAAAATGGGCTTCATCTGAAAAGATGATTTTTCGGTAAAAATGCTCATCTTCGGCCAAACGATCTTCTGCCCATTGGGCGAACCGAAAACGTCCCATTTCGTAAATGTCAAACCTTTAACTAAATTATGAACACAAATTGAATGACATTTGAGCTGTCATTCTCTAAATAAACAGTAGTTCAAAATGCAAACGTTAGATTGCCCACCCTATACATAGATGATGAGAATTATGAAGTCCAGCCTTAACTAGATTTATTCGAAAATCAAACTTTAATTTGCATAGCTACTAATAATACTCGACCACGTATTACTATGCACGAATACTACTGATTTAGTCATGAGCCATTCGTGCGTCTATAGGATTTGAGTACGTACAGCTGTTAGTACATTACACTTGGGTCACTTGAGCTCATAGAGTTAGTGTTTAATATTTAACAAGGTTAAAGTAATAGAAATTATACATTGATGATAATATCAATATCATTAAATATCGCAAATATGAATTAGCAAACAACTTATCTTCTGGAAAATTTGATATTTTCTGACCGCAACAAAACTATCTCTCCAATAAACGTAATTTTAGAATGAAATCCTCGAAACACATTCCCACAGCAAACGTTTCTTCAAAAGATGTTACTCAAAAATGGAAATGAGCTAGCACATCTCATCACTTCATGAGCTTTTCCTCGTTTTGTTTTACAATAAAAAAACAACCCATATTACTAAGGTTTTCAGAAAATATTTTCAATGGAAACTATTCAATCAATACTAGATTCACCTAGATTCTACAAATCATTTCGCGCAATCTTCTCTGACATTTCTTTGGCTCACGTTATCCAAACTACAATTACGCTACAACTAAAGAACAATTTGCCTCGGTTCCAAAGAATTCCTCCTTCCAGTTTACAACAACACAAAGGTTTAATGTTGGACTGTTCGAGGCTCTCGTGGGCACAATTTCTCGCGACTCGACAACCGGAGACGGCGATTACTCTATTTTAGCAATCCCAATGCACGAATTTACTTTTTCTTTTTTGTTTTCTACACTATTTATCGTAATTAAGGTGGATTAATTAAGGTTTTGTTGCCGATTAAACATGTAAGGAAGATTATTTTGAGTGTTGTATAAAAGTAATTTCACATTTAACGTTGTACACATAAATAGTTTTTAAAGTTCAGGTGAGGATGCAATCTGGCATTTATTGTTTTTTTACCTTGGTTTGGTAAAAAATATTGATTAAAAAATGGTTGATTAGTAAAAATTTCCCCAAACAGTAAGGCCATAGTTGTTCTTTTGTGCACAAACAAATAAACTACTTAAGTTCTTATTCATGTTCTTTAGTGGTATTATTTCAATTTATCAGACGTAGAAGTTGTTCTAAACGTTGTTTAAATTAATTTCGCTAAACGCTTCTTAATAGACGACTATATTGTCCAAAGTGAATTATCCAGTTGCCAAACAGTTGAAGTCAAGTTGCTTAGTGAAATTCAAACGCATCTTGGAGTAGTGAAATTCCTGTAACTACTGCGAAGGCGAACTTGGAACAACTTCGTTTGTAAGTCCAAAAGTACAATGTCTACAAATTTGCTGTAAGACAAAGTTTAGAATTCTACTAACTTTGTGATTCAACATGGAAGAACAACCATTAATTACAAAACGTCGACTTTTTTACATTTGATTATTTCCGGAAAAGTTTTCTTCCATTTTGACCGTGAATCTCGGTGTATGTCGGAAACGAATTTATTAGCATAAACATCCGTTTATACATGATCTCTTTGCCAAATTTCACCTAAATCAGAAAGAAACACAGACAGATAAATATTCAGCTCTTGACGAAGCTTGCGTGGCTCTTACACATAATCTACATTCCACAAACTTGCTACTACAAACTTAATTTATTCCGTAAATTGATAACAATTGATTATTAATAAAAACATTTATGTTTGTTTCGATAAATATTTCTCGTTTAAGCAGTTTTATGATATCCCTATTTCGAAGGAGAAACTTAGTAACCGCTTCGTAAGCCTGAACGATGTCTTTAAATCAGTAAGACAAAGTTTGGAATCCTGCTAACGTTAACCGACTTCGATAAATCCAAACTTAATATCAATGGTCAGAGTACGTTCTTTGAAGTCCGATCGTTTTGAATTTAAATGAAGAAATCAAGAGTTTGGTTTTTTCAAGGTATTTTAAACATAATAAGAATTGGATAATAGACTTTCTTCTTAGTCTCGTGTATTTTTTCTTCTTCTTCTTTTGTTTATGGCTTTCGTTGAAAAACGATTCGCCAATGTCAAGTGACGTATGCGTACACGGTTTTGCTGATAACACCAAAAATTTGTTTGGTGTGTCTACAAAATATTTATTTATAAATATAATAAATATAAGATATATTTCTATGATAATTAACCAGAAAAAAACCACAAGATAGTATCAGTATAAGTATCAAGTCGTGTATTTTCATTATATTTTATTAGTGAAATTATCATGAAATTTGACATTTATTTTAAAGATCTCTCAAGACTTGGCTTTCTGATATTATTATCCACCAAAAGTTTGTAACAGCATTTTGTTATAGCTCTCTGTACTTATAATTATTTTTTTCGGGTATTTGCTCATCTCCCACTCCCACCACTATAACTCCCGTGTAGCCAGGATACGCAGCTGCCACCGTCGTAATAACTCTGGGCAGTGAAACCCAGGAACCCGCGGGGCAGCTAACTTGTCTTGAGACCCGCAACAAATCCAATTAGGAGATAAAAAGAGTAGGAAACATGACTTCCGACTTCCATTCTCACAAAGCAGGAGACAAAAAACTGTACTTACTAATGGAATATATATCTCGTCAAGCACATGTTGACTTCCTTATTCCGACGACCTTCAATAGTCAATAACCAGTAATTCGATGACCCCCATATCTACGTAAGACTATTCTCCAGATCCATTAGTTCAGAACTAGAACAATAATCAAACACAATTACAAACGTCAGTATAACAAAAGAAAAAGCTATTATATTTCCAGTGGCTGCCGAGTGAGGCTTTCAGCCTGTGTCAGTATGTCAACAGTAATAAATTGTCGGTAACGGGAGAAGTTGGTTTGATGAGATCATTTCATTCGTCCGCCGCTGGGTCCAATCACACACAAAAGTTGGCTGCTCGTCTTTTTGATGGCACTGTTAATGGCATCGATAATCTACGATTCGGCTTTATGGAGTTCTAATTTTGAATATTGTGTTGTATACTGAGGTTAAAATATAGGAAAATAAAAATAAAATATATGACTTTGACTTGTCCTTCTTCAAACGAGGCTTGAGGAGGGTCCTTAAAGTTAGGTCGTAGGTAGCGACGCCTCAGTGTCCCCTGACATTGCAGAGGTTCATGAGCGACGGTAACCACTTCCTATCAGGTGGGCCGTTGGCTCGTCTGCCTACATGGCAATAAAAAAAATAAAAAAAAATATTTAGAATATTATTATAAATTCAAGCCCACGACAGAGAAACTTTGAAGAGAACATTAATTTTAATATGCCTTTCATGGTATAAAACATATTTTCAAAACATACTTTGATTTGGAGTTTACATAAAATGCTATGAATATACATGGTCCACAAATTAGATTTTCAAAGTAAAAATATAATCGGTTACGTTTACATTTACACTATTTCGTTTTCCAAACTTAATTTTCAATCAACAATTGTTTTGTAAACATTACATTCCTCACACGACAAGAATAATCAGAATCAAAGTGTTCAACACGACAGGAATTTTCTTAACAACTACATTACCCTTTATGGTTCCATTTAGACTGTTTCTACAAAAACACAAAGTGTTTCTATACAGAAATAAAACGGTTTGTAAGTTGCGTGAACAGATGCTAGATAGGAAAGCTGCTCGAGATTTCCAGGAAACTAATGCCATTTACTTTTATAGCTTCTTTTGGTAACAGCTTTTGGACTAAAAAATAGCTTCATTGTTTTGGCTTCACTTTTTTACGCGTAACTTTTTGTAGGTTATTTAGTGAGCTGAATTTTGGATTAAAAACTTTTATTACGAGAGCTGACGATCAAAATTTTTGTCTCATAGAAATACGACTAAAACCGCATCAAATCGATAGATACGATTATCTTGAACTCGAAAATACCAATATCAGACATTTTCCGCGTAGCGTTTGATCTGACCGAATTTTCAAAATTGTCAAAGAATTTTACCGAACTGCATCATAGCAATATGTCTGATTTGCAGACTGTAGTTGAATGATAGTTCTGAGATACCAGAAACATATTTTTCAGACGTTAGTGGTGTAGCGCAAACCCGTAAAATCACTTACAAAAATAAAAAATGAGACAAAAAAAATGTCTCATAGCAATACGTCTGAAAATCTTTTTTATTAGTAAATTTTGGTTATTTGATGCGAGCAAAACAATTTTCAGACGGAAATGTGAACGCATTAAATTTTGAGACCGTTTTGAAAATGTTACCAATTTTTACCGATCGGTATCATAGCAATATGTCTGAAAATTGTTTGACATGATAAAATAAGTTGTCCACATGTGCAAAAAATTTATATCAGACAAATTAAGTGTAGCACCTTCTCTATCAGACAACTTTTCGATACACAGATATAATTTAAAAATCGTATTGAGGCATCTTGAATTTTCTGTTACAAATCAATGAATACGTTGCGTCCCTGAATTTATTAGATGATAATTAACAAAGAATTTACCCGAAACTGAAGTTGAAGGACTGAAATAAATCGCACAAAAGGAAACTAGGATGAAGTTGAAAAACAAGAGTTGCTACACTTAAAGTGTCTGAAAACAGGTTTTTGGTAATCATGGCAGCAATACGAAAAGTTGAAAAAAAAAATTATGCGTATTGCTATGATACAGGTCGGCTAAATTTGTTGACATTTTCAAAAAATGCGCTCAGGCTATATGCTACGCGCAAAATGTCTGAAAACAAACTTTTTCGTAATATAATTATAAAATCTATGTACATTTTCACTTTCAGACGTATTGCTATAATACCGACTGTTGCTACACTTTCGACCGTTACTACACGCGTAGTCGGGTTCAGAATCATACAATCTAACGATTTTATAGGGTTTTTGCCGTATTGCTATGAGACATGGTTTTGGTCGCCAGCTCTCGTACTATTTATGTTGATTTCTATTTTTTGAATAAGAAACTTTTTCAAAATCGATGCTTGGATTGACTACTATAATAGTATTATACAGAGATTATGGCAAAATTGATGAGAGTGAAGAGTTGGTCTGCCTGATGTGGACAACCATATTTTTTTACTGAAAATAAATTGAATCTGAGATTTTTTTTCCGTCGTTCGTAGATCTCTGCAGCACCTACTAGACGCTAAACTCTCTGCGTATCATAGCCGATCCCCCTTCAAATCCTGTTCAAATAGAAACATGACGTCAGGTAAACCGCACAGGGGAATTCATTTCACAATATTATATCATTTATTTTAGCAGGAATCATACACAACGTTATTTTTAGCTGTCTTATTTAATATTTATAAGCAGCGAGATCTGGGCCCGTAAGGTATTATTTTGGGAAATTGATAAAATAGAAACATTGCTCTTCACTTCGCTCTGCTTTGATAATTTAAAATTCTTTTGGGATTTTGAATGGTCAAATGCTTTTAGGTATTAAAGCTTGACACGAAAAAATGCTCAGCGAAATTTCACTTCATTTTGAGTCAGGTATTTACAGCTTTCCTTAGGGATAGTACACTCGGGAAAATGGTAGTTCAGAGAAACTGTTGGATACTTCAGTTATTCCTGTAAAAAAGAAAACATTGAAATCTAGGAGAAAATGTCTACCTTTATTTCTGTCTTAAGAGGTTGAGATTCTGCTTTGGACACATTTTTGTCTGTTGTCATTAAAATTGTATGCCTTCAAAAGCTTGAGCCTTACACATAAAAATAAAGATATGGCTTTAAAGCTGATAAAGTAATGTAAAACCAATAGTTTCAGCTGATTTTTATTAAAATAATTAGTGTTTTGGAAAAATAGTTTCCATTCATAATAATTATCCCAATAGATATTAATTTGCATCAAATATATTGACTTTATATTCACAATTATTTCACTAAGGGAACTATTTGTCAATTTCGGAGACAAGTATCAATCTAGAAAAGGACCCATTAGTTAAAACTTTAAGTTATTTCGGTATAAAGGTATGATATTAATATATGAATAAATTCACTTACCATTATCATTCAACAATTTCACTCTTAAAACTTTAAAAATCCTAAATTATTTTACTTTAGTGACAGCCCTAGTCATGAATAATGGTCGTGGCTCACACGGGGGACATTTTGGAGGGTTGACTGATTCCTGTTGAGAACTTATTGTACTGCTTCACGGGTGACAAATATGTCAAATGTTTACCGTTACGGTCTCGGTGGCTGGCTCGCCTCCTGGGGAATGGATTTGGGCGTCCGACTGTACATTTATCAAATATTCTATGCCGCAAATAACACGAGAGTTGGTTTAGACCTCTTTGATGTTAGGTGTTGATTTCTTTTGTTAGATTGTTGTTTTTAGGTTAGACTAGTGGTTGCTTGCAAGTTCGTCCGTTAATAGGTCGTTCTCAAGCAATGGCGGGAGCAGAAGAATAAGGGATTGATTTTGATTGTAATATTTTTTTTATTAAATTTTAATATGCAAATTTATTTTTTTATGGGACTGTGATGTAATGTTATTCTTACGGATACAGTTTAAAAAACCTTTCATATTCCTTTATTAGGAAGCTTATTGGGTATGAGTCACGTAAAAGTCTGTTAACGTCATTTAATCAAAAGTAACATAAAAAAAATAAACAAAAATATCTTTAACAAAACAATTATCCCATAACACACATTCCACAATACATGTTCTACATACATGACATTACATTAGAGACATCTCTCTTGTTATTTTTTACCCTAACCCCTTTACGGTCGATTCGCGATCACACAAATCCTTCTCGAAGCGGATCGCGAATATCTTACACATTTATCATAACAACAAAATACGAAAACGGTTTCCGTAATAATAACATTCAGTTTATGTAAATCACCAGTGACTGACTGCTAATATCCGGATTTGTAAATAATGGTTGGTGTTTATAGGCCGTCCCTTTCTGTTTTGTTTGTTGTGACAAAGACGCAATTCCTTAACATTGTTTATGTTTGTATTTGTGATGAAAGACCGGACATGCGTTGTCTTTGCCAAAAATAACGATGACAGTAATATATGGCGGATTTATCTTTAACATAGATATATCTATCTGCAACTGAATCTTGAGGACCCAGATCTCGGATAGATCTCGAGTCCGACCCCTGGTGGGTGACGGCAATTTCTTACACGGAGAGAAAATATCTCACTCACATGCTCCACTGTCTTCTGCGAGATGGTCGCAAAATTCGAACATCACATTCCCGGACTCGTCGTTACCAAACATTGAAGCGACGACGCCCGGCAACTGCAAATCAGGTCCCCCGTTGTGCCTCTGACGTGAAAATATACTAGGTGAACTTGAATTTCTTTTTTTCTTCCTTATACAACCAAGCCGTCTCAACACCAATAAATAATGCTTCTCCCTAGCTTTTCAGGTACTTCGATTACTAATCTCATAGTTGGTTCATACATAAAAACCTAGTTCTAGGAAAAAGTCCACAATTTGGGTAAATTTCAGAATTCCAATCGAACTACAAAAATAACGAGAAATCTGACAAAAACATCAAAAAAATCTAATCGAACCATTCCTCCATGAACTAATAACTAACTAGAAAGTAATGACGCATAAAATTAAAGTTTGAAATACATTTATAGAAGGAATTTTTGTAAACCTCCAAAATCATTCAAGAGAATTTATTTTCTAAGTGCTCTCGTCCATTCACTTGTCAAAAAAATTCGAGGACCCTCCAGATGATCGTTACTAATAAGGCAATTTAGATTTAAGAAAATTAAGAGCATTAAAGGTCTCCTTTAGAAGAATAAATGTGTTTTCGCAAAGTATTTTTTTGACTAAGTCCTTATAAGTTTCTAAGTGAAGTGAATGGATGTTTTGTTAATTATTTCGAAGATTAAGCTGGATTTATCGTCTTTTAAACGAGATTGATGATTGTACCAGATTAAACTGTAGTGTTTTTAATTATTCTTGATTATTATTTTGACTTGGGCCGCAGTATCTACAGTTTTATGTGTTAAGTAACTAATTATTCTACATATTATATTACTATTTTACATCCTAGTTTATAAATATTTTTCATTGGAGATCATACTATAGTATTAGTGTTTGTTCAAATAATTAAACATTTTTCGACGAATTATTTGTCAAACAATTGCTAAAAACGAAATACTTTGTGTATTTACAGACATACAATTGATATAATTATGTTAAATACTCGTTCACAGATACTTAAACCTCTCAGTATCATATCACATTCCTAAAATGGGAGTTTTGGCATTGGTTTTCGAATCAGATATGCAAAGTTTACCACATCGCACTCTGTTCGATTTAGTCGTGTATTCCGAACTCGCCAATATATCGGCTATCTTTCGCTGTTCCATTTTTCATTGCACCAGGTTTGTTAGCATAGTTACCACAATGTTTCTGTTAAGCTATATCTTTTGAATTGTAACGGCAATTTTAGGTGTTTTAATCTATTTATGTTATTACCTTTTAGTTTACTAATTATAATCTCAATATCTTCTTCACTGATAATTGTTACATGGAAATTAAATTACGACAGTCACCAAGCTGATTTTTTTTATGCACTTGTAACCTTTTTAATCACTGCAGACTCAATCTACTTTGTATCTGAGTTCTTTTCAGTAGAGGGACAATCAATTGTTACTTATACTATTACTAAACGGGTTCTTACCACGATTACGATACGGCAAACGAACGAGAAAGAGAGTAGACAGATTTGTCTGCTCTTAAATGACCTATCCGCAGTTCCTCAGTCTTCCCGTGATCATGGCGCTTAAAATAGAGCCGAAATATCGGGATCGCTCAATTGAAAATAATCGTGGTAAGAACCCGTTAAGTAATAGTGTAAGTGATGTAGATAACAAAATATTGTCTATTTTTGGTTCCACCGCAAGCGTTACTTTCCTTTTATTGTTTATCGGATATAAAATGTATTTTCGGATCTTTTTGTTTTAGTAGCGTCCGCAGATTACTTTAATGGTTCCTACAGAGCCTGAATATTGTTTATGAGGAAGCTTTTAGCGTAGCTTTTTCGGATTCTATTAGACGTTACATACCTTAAGATAAGAAGAGCGAAATCCTTGATTAAACGTTACCAAATTACTTTTACTTTTGGCACAATGGAGATGTGTATTGATATATTTTGGAACGAAGTTCCTTATCGCGCGCTATCGAAAGGGGGCTAGACGGAAATTCTTATGAAACAGTTGTCACGACACTTTTTTTGTTTTAGATGATTATCGCTAGATGGCGCTGTGATTAAAATCTTTTATTTAAGTTATAATAAGTAGTTAGTTACGCCATTGATTAGTTATCTTATAATATTCTCTTATTATAATAAGAGAGAGAGAGACAGACGTTTTAAACTAACTAATTATAACTTAAAAAATATTTTTTATTACAATGCCCTCACTAATTAATCGAAAGGAACTTCGTTCCATCCAGATGTCCCTTGACACCTCTCAAGTTTTTTTTATACCTTACGTTGTTTTAATTCCTAGGTAACGATTACCTGAAGATAAGTTTTTATGGGTATTGCTGTAAGATTATTAGGTAAATTACTTACATGATGATAAGTGCTACCGTTGCACAGTATCCACTCACTAGCATCTACGAAGCAGTTACCTACCGTAAACTATTTAAAGGAAAAAACAAAAAGTTCTACAGACCATTCCTCGCCGAACCTCAGTGGTTACCATTGCTGTTACTAGTACCAAAAGAATTCTTTGATGCTTTTAATTTCCTTTGAAGACATTTACATTTTAACCGTTAACTAACTTGAGGTGAGTTAATAATACAATAACTATTTTTTATATTGTATTTTTAAATTTTATTCCTTTGTTAATTTTTTTAAAAATATAATGTAAAAAATAAGTGTAAATAAATGAATAAACAATAAAAATAATGCAATTTTCAATCACGAAGCGGGAAACTGATACGTTTGTGAAGACAGAGGAAATCAACATTAATCAACTTGTGTAACTGATGGAAGGAAATGTATGGAGTAAAATATTATATAATTTATATAATTCTAGGTCAAGTTTGAAACAAAATGCTTAATCATTATTGTCTTGTGAAACGTAATCATTTTTTATTAATTCTACATTGTCATATACCTATGGAATTTGAAGTTTAAGAGTTTTTTACTAGAGTTGAAAATTTTGTTTCCTATTGTTTTCATCCTATTGCTTTTCGAGCGCTTCTTCAAGCAAAACATTAAATATAGTAAATATTAAGTAGTAAAATAGTACGGGGACGGGGCGACGGGAAAGAGTGCCGAGCGCGTAACGCGTCGCGCCGTCCCTCCAAACCCCGTGCTGGGTTCTGGCCTCAGCCGGGGTTCGGACGCTGTGTGTGAGCGGTTGGAGGTTTTAGTGCGGTTCAACTTCCAGAGGTCAACGATTGCAGAGGTTCATGAGCAACGGTAACCGCTTACGATCAGGTGGCCCGTTAGCTCGTCTGCCTACAAGGCAATAAAACAAAAAAAAAACATATAAAATACAAAAAAAAAAGTAAATATAGTAGGGGTTAGGTACATATCGCTCTTACAATGACATTACAGAGGTTTAAAAACCACGGTAAACACTTACCGTCATGTAAACGGTATATTCGTTTTATTTTGCCATGTAGGCAGACAAGCTGACCACCTGACTATATGCGTAGTACGCGTGTAGCTGTAGTGTCGCAGATAAACCTACGAGTATGTCATTGGTCACATCTAAAAATTATTTTTAAGCCTCATTTGAAGAAAAGCAAACCTATCGATCATCTGTGGAGACCTGAGCCCAACAATGGGCAGTAATGGGTACAGTACAAACCTATCAATGCAAAAAAACAGGTTCTAGAGTAGTTTTTTCGTAAACCTAAGAATATAGAAAAGATAACTTGTAATATGTAACATCATAACATTATCATACACGATGTATTTAATAAAAGCAGAAACTTACGTTGAAACTAGATGAACACCCAAAAGTTTCCCTCAGAATACTCTTAACTCGATTTATGTGTACGTTCATGAAACGTTTAATATTCAGAACAATAAATCCAGTCTAGTATAGTAAGGTTAGCGCACATTTCAGTCACAGCTGACTGTTGGTTTCGCACTATCGGATGTAGTAGGGACTCGTGACCAAAAATAATCACAGATAGGTACTAATAATTGAATAGATTTAATATACTTGTGTCTCTAATTAAGCACATGAGCACATGTAAATGTAAAATAGCACTAAAATACTATTAGGTAAACATCATGGATTGCATTCATCATCTTCATCAGCCTATAGACGTCCACTGTTAGACATAGGCCTCCCCAAACCTCGCCACATCGACCGGTCCTGCGCCATCTGCATCCAGTGACCTCCCGCGATCTTGACCAGATCGTCTATCGAGCTTGTGGGGGGTCTACCAACATTACGCTTACCGGTTCGTGGCCGCCACTCCAGAACTTTAGATGGATTGCATTATTTCACTATTATTTACCCAACCTCATCACGCACTGTAAATTTGGCCAACGTCACTAACATCACGCCTTATGCTCACAATAGTATAGTAACTGCCAGAGCCAACCACTTTATAGCCCACTGCGGCTATACTGTGTGCAGACCTTAAAGGAATAGGCCGAGTATAACGTGGTTTTGCGGGTAGGCGCGAGGAAAATCCAACGTGAGGTTACATAGAAATAAACAACGCTGTGGTACTATCCGTCACTGTCTTATCAATTTTATGATGCTCTCTATCTTATATAATAGATGCTAGATTATTGTTCGGATGGACTAGGTAGTAATGTTGTGGATTGATATTTTATAGGAGGAATGGTGTATGATACTTTCTTTAATATGCCTTGTAAATTTTTTCTTATGTGTTTAAATTTTTCGTGCAAAAATGAGTACGTGGACGCAATGCCAAAAGTATTCTCTACTAGTCTACCTTTAGGAAAACATTACTTGGTAGGAACATAAGGAAATAGTCAGTGGAAAAGTTTTTCGTTTTGTTAGAGGATAATGTTACTTTAAGCAAAATTATGAAGTTCAATTCCTTGCAATGTCTTAGTCCTAAATTCACACAGTAAAGTTATACCTAAAGAAAAAGTCACCACGACGTCCTTCCGAATGAAATATTTTCACAATTCCGTGTTTGCATTTTAAAAACACAAAAGAGTGAAATTTACAGGGCATTCTCGGGATTCGCTCGGAGGTTGTACTAAGGCTAGAAGCATTCCAATTGTCGGAGCCCATTGACGCGAACATTCCTCGCGACTGCCGCATTCTCGCATGAATCCTCAGCCTCAATACAAACAACCATGATGTGAGAGGGAAATGTTCTGGAAATGGAGCTGGAATTTTAAATATTCAGTGCCTTCATTCTGTGAATCATAGAACAGTGTAGATCTGAATTCCTTGGTGTTAGTGACCGCATTGTGACGAGTACCGCTTGAAACGAGGTTTGAGAGCAGATCTTCATGTTACATTTTGGTGTCTTGGCTATGTTGTGTTACTATTATTAGTATAAATTATTATCTCACGAGCAATAAAAAATTTGACACACGTGCAGGCAAAGCGAGAGACACAATATGTTTTGACTCGGCGAACCCAGCCATGTCTAAGTCGGCCTCCCAGAAATACAAGCACGCAGACTTATGGCGATACATGGTTGCTAAACTCAGCAAGTTCGTCTTCGCACTGCTTCAATTCTTCTCAAAAAAAGAGGCTCAACAAATAGCACCAAAATTATAAGATTAATCATTCAAAAAACAACTGCTGCTGAACAAATTAAGTTTCAAACCATCATGGTGAAATATTATAGGTTGAACAATCCAATATCAGCGTAGGTTGAGGCGTATAAATTCAGTCCAATCGGAATATGTGAAAGAACTGTCAGGACGACCGCAAAAGGCGAACCCGTATAAATTGTGGGAAATATGAGAGGGGTCTCGATAAAGTCATGGGTATTACGGATGGGTATTATAACCTATTGAAATCAATATCTTTATTGAAAGTTCACTAAATTGAACCCTTTTCCATCTCAATGGTCTTTGAAAATCTGGAAAAAATCAGCCAGAATAATGTTATAGTTCATTATTCTGACACAAATCATCGTCCACTATGCATTGTACGAAAAAAGTGATGTCTCTTGAAATCCTGAAATAAAATATATGCATGAAAGTATTTAGAGAAGAAGAGCTGCATTGCTCTTGATTTTGTAGCAGTCAATAAAGTATGAGAACTATTTACTAATAAAACATTGAGCTAAGTATAGTTATAACGACAAGAAAATCTAGGCATATTTATAACTGCTAACGACATATTATTATTTATTACAAATGATTACAGACATCAACAAGGAATATGAGCATTACATGAAACAAATTACACGTGAGACAAGAAAACTAATATATAAAGCAATACTCCGAGGAGGACTGGGTTTCGGTGAAGCCAAAAAACGTAACGAAGGAAAACATTCTTTAATCAGTACGAAATAAGTCTGAAATTTCTTGTACCTTAAATTCACCACAAAGTAAAATAAATATATTTTCGGTTCACATCCCTCGAGGAAACACGATGAAGTAATTTTTGTCGAGTTTGATTGTTTTATAGTCGATGGAATGTTTGATTGGAAGTTGTTTCACTAGGAATTCTTATAAATCATTTTCAATCTGCGAAACGACTCTAAGAAAAAGGATGAAAGTATAATAATATCTAATGTAAAAAATAGTCACTGACTACAATTTGCTAGCAAAAATGATGAATGTAACATTGCTCATTTTATAGTTTATTAAAAGTTAGTAATTTAGTTTAGTTGTTGATTATCTTAGTCGAAAAATCTTAACAAACGACCACGATTAAAGCGTACTATCGAATTCCTGAACTGAAAACCTAACTACCAATAAATTAGATTTAAAATAAATTTCTTTAAACACTCGCGGTTATCAAGATCACTTACACTATTACTAAACGGGTTCTTACCACAATTTTTTTTAATTGAGCGTTCCCTATATTTCAGCACTGTTTCAAGCGCCATGATCACGGGAAGACTGAGGAACTGCGGGTAGGTCATTTAAGAAGAAATGATACTCGATGCAAATCACAATTTCTAATCAAACACAGTATTTGTATTTTGCGTTTTCTGAATAAAATGTGTTTTAGAGTTGACTTTAGATCAAGATGTGCGATGTATCAACATTCAACAGCCATTTTGAAATAAAATAATTCTAAGGATTGAACCGTAACAATATTAGAAAATATAAATATTGGGCTTGTCTTGTACAGAAGGAAACATCCACAGGCACAAAGGAACCATTATACAATAGTACTGAGAGTGATGGATGTTCACAACATAGATTTGAACATTCTAGATCCAACTATACCTGTTCCAGTTAAGATGAGATTGCGAAAATGATAGATAGCTGTTGTAAACTTGTTTACATTTTGAAATTAGTTTTGAATTCCCAAAACAAGTGAATCAATGTTCATAAAAAAGGGGAAGCTTTGGTGGCCTAGTGAAGCGCTTGCCTTCAGGATTTACAGAACGATACCTACCACGTAAGTTTTTGTATCTCCAAAACTCTTTGAGTCATATTACATTTAAATACGAAATTTCAAAAAGATGTAACAATAAATGTAGATTTTGGTTCACTTTGAATCTTTGAAACGCTCTACTGTAAATTTGCAGTTTTGGAGATAAAACAACTTACGTGGGAGGTATCGATTACTTAAATCTAAAATGGTGAACGAAAAAATTGCATATTGCAAAAGGATTCCAAAAATTCTTCGAATAGGTAGGTAGCGG
Source organism: Trilocha varians (assembly GCA_030269945.2). Taxonomy (NCBI): domain Eukaryota; kingdom Metazoa; phylum Arthropoda; class Insecta; order Lepidoptera; family Bombycidae; genus Trilocha; species Trilocha varians. The sequence continues at coordinate 7,915,552 of AP028259.1, forward strand.
CCCCGCAATGTCTTCTGGCAATGCAGAGGTCCATGAGCGACGGTAACCGCTTACGATCAGGTGGGCCGTTTGCTCGTCTGCCTACGTGGCAATAAAAAAAAAAAAAAAAAAAAAAAAAAAAAAGATATCTGAAGTCCCAATCAGCAAGTTTGGTATAATAATATGATCCCTCTGCAGATCTGAGCCTAGCAGTTAAAGTACAGCACATAAAGACAGCTCAATACAAATCGCTATGACGACACAAATGCATGCCAAGAAATTTTAAGTGTCGAAACCACCACAAGTTCTAGAGCGAAAGTCAATTGTTTCAGAAGCGTCATCTATGCAATTTAATAGATACTTCAACCCATTTAATTTTAGTCAGCTCAGCCAGCTTTGTCAACAGTGCCTGTATATAAGGTGTACATATATAAGCTCTTCTGTATTGTAAGAAGTATTCTGTAATGATGTCTATTAACTGAAGTCAATTAAAATTATTAATTCTGTAAATGAGTAGCTTTTACGATAGAGCCAGATAAAATACTTGAAATAAATTAGTTAAATTGCCGTAAAATGTGGGTCCTTTGAACTATTTAAATTTTACCTTCTAACTTCGAAATATATTTGAGCTCATTAAACTACATACACTAAACATATTTTGAAATAAAAGCTTGATTTACAAAATTAAAACACAAAATCTTCATTTATGTATTACAAGTAGTCGGTGATATAATATAAACAGAATTTCCATTCAATTGAAAACCTTATTGACACCAAAGGATTAAGCTTTCTCCTGGTAAAAACTCATAATTTTCACTTTACAATATCATATTAGTACAGATAAAACTAGGATTAGGCTATTAAATCACAGACATATGCGGAATTAATTCAAGTCCCATTATTAATACTTACCTGGAACTCGGAGGGCCATCCAGATATACGTCGGAATTCCTCACCTCTGATTTATGACAGGAAATCCATTCGGAGCGTAGCGCACCGACCGGTTCATTTAAAGAATTGCGGCTTAGCTTTTTGATATAAGACCTCGTGGCTCGTTCCAAATGATAATTGTAATGTATGATTATGACAATGCATTTTTATGTATTTCTTTTTATATTATACAGGGTGATTTCTTAGTGAGGGTACATATTGAAGGTCATGATAGGTGATGGTTATATACGACCAGTAAAAATATTATTTATTATAAGAATATGGCTTAATGCCTTAGTAATCGCAACTTAAAAATGTGTAAAATTCTTGCAAAATGATGATTTTTCGACAGCTGATGGGTGTGGCGGAAGTGTGGGGTGCGCGAGATTACTAGAGGTCGTTAGTCAATACTCTTTTAGCCGAAATTGTTTATGTTTGAGGTAGTTTTGTCGAATTTTTTTTTGTAATTTTACCTATTTTTTGTAATATTCCGTATTAGAACAGAGTACTCATCACCCTCCTGCAATATGTACCTTCTTTAAAAAATCACCCTGTATAGGTAAATTGTTTCAAAAAAGTACCTATGGTACCTATAGTACCTATATGTATATGGTACCTATAGTACGCATGGAAAACATTTTTCCAACGTTAGTTTTATTGTGTTTATTTCAATAATAAACAACCTTTTCATCAGCCTATAGATATCCATTGCTAGACATAGGCCTTCCGCAAATCTTGCCACAATGACTGATCCTAAGTTGCTTGCATCTAGCGTCCTCCCAACCAACCATACAATACGAAAAGTATATTACTTTAAATAGAAAAAGAAAGTCGAAGCATTATGCATTCAAGTTTGAAGTTATATAGGAAATCCAGATATTTCACCCATCGAACGAAACCTTTTAAACATTGATTAATATTAATGATTTCCTTTGGGAACTAATTTGAGTGGATAATGGATCTTTTGTACCCGATGAAAAAGTAATTTGTACGAAACTCAATTGTAATTAGAATAGAAAAAGTAGGCGTTGGAAGGTTTTTCGATTAATCATCATAATATTCACGGTGTATTCGTGCAAAGGTACATTGTATTGAGATATCGCGTGTTTCACTCTATTCAAACGTTTTGGGTATGTTGTAATTAATTTTAACGAAATTACACGTCACAACTTTGTGTGTACTTGAGTGTGATTTGATAGGAACATTGGAGCGTTGATGAAAGCCGATGTTTTTAAAATGAGAATGTTAATTTAGGGCATCATGGTCAATTTGATCTTATTAATTAAAATTCTCGTATTTATCTGTTGTATCAATCAGTATTGAATTTACAATATTTAAACCAAAACCTTACTTTTAATTTTGCAAAAACTTTTTCATAAAAAGTCGATAAAAGTAAAGTAGCAATTTAGAATTTCTTATCTATACTAATATTATAAAGCTGAAGAGTTTGTTTGTTTGTTTGTTTGAACGCGCTAATCTCAGGATCTACTGGGCTATATTTTATTTTGAAAAAAATTAGGGATCCGCATGAAAATATCGAATATGTAACACAAGTGAATAATCGAAAACCTATTTATGCGTACGCTGCAAAAACTATTGACAGTAGAACAAAATGATGTACTACGGGTTTTTAGGTCTTTTGAAGCCAAACAAAAAAGTTCGCGACAGCATATATCTAACTATCATAGTTTAGTCACAACAACTGCTTTTATGTTAAAAAAAAATAGTTCGTCCGAAGAATGAATTTAACGTTAAATTAGTATTGTTATATTAGTCCTTATCCAAATAAAGTATTATGTTATCAAGAGTATTAATGTAGAAGTAAATTACTTTTTGTTTTATTCCAATCGGACTTTTCGTTTAGAAGTTATTACGAGTATAAAACATAATGAATACTCCCCGGGCCGCGCAAATAATATCGCAACAGCATTAAGAGTACTGTTTGAACCCCTTTGTGACGCAGACGAAGTTGCGAGGGTCATCTAGTCTAAAATACAACAACAAAAACACTACACTCAAGAGCTGATTAATTAAACTTCAAACGAAATATTTAATTAACCGACCACGTAAAAGTGTTATCAAACATACATTTAGTTAACGGGAATGAAACAAACAGATCTGCTCGAAACCAGTCGGTTGGATTCACAAATCATTCCATTAAAGTACCAATGAATTCTAGACTAAAATAAACAAGAATAGTCATTACTGGGCGCCGACTAATAGGATTTGCTATTGTTTGTCTTACAATTATTTCGTCTCCCGAAATATTGAGTTATATAAGTAATTTGGAAATTGATATTTTGGTAGGGCGATACCCAAGGTCGAAATGGTTAAGCTGTTTTTGTCTGGAATATTTGTTATATAAACAGTATTTTGAACATTACGGTTATATTCTTTTATTAGTTCTACTAGATTTTGCCCGCGACTTCGTTCGCGTGGACTTCAGGTTCGTTCCGTATTATCAAAAATTATAGCCTATGTGTTATTCTGATGTATAAGCTATACTGTGGTAAAGTTTCATTCAAATCCATTCAGTAGTTTTTACTTGAAAGAGTAACAAACATACATCCATACATCCATACATACAAACTTTCGCCTTTATAATATTATTATGATAGTGTGTGAGGAATAATTGTGATTCTATCAACTTCTTTATGTCAAATACGAGGTTTTTTACTGATGCTGCAATTAACAAAGCCGTCAGACTTCTCTCAAATTTCGCAACGACTGGTCGTGCGATGTCTGCATCCACTGAAATTCCATGATATTGACCAGCTTTTGAAACGTTAGCTGGTTATTATTCAAAAATTTTAGAGGGAATTCTTAGAATTCGAAATTTATTATCGAATAATCTAAAACTTTAAAATAGTCCACTTGCGCGTGACTTTATTGACAGGAGCTCGAGAGGTGATTGTTAACATTACAAAACAATTTGATAGCTAAATAATCATTAAATAACTAAATTAATTATTGGAACGAAGTTCCTTATCGCACGTTATCGAAAGGGGGCTAGACGGAAATTCTTATGAAAAAGTTGTCATGACACTTTTTTTGTTTTAGATGATTATCGCTAGATGGCGCTGAGATTGAAGTATTTAAAAAAATCCTTATTTTGTTTTATATGATTAATGCTAGATGGCCCTGTGATTAAAATATTTTATTTAAGTTATAATAATTAGTTTAAAACGTCTGTCTCTCTCTCTTATATATATAACTTAAAAAAAATATTTTTTTATTAGAATTCCCTCACTAATTAATCGAAAGGAACTTCGTTCCATCCAGGTGTCCCTTGATACCTCTCAAGTTTTTTTTTTCTTAGCTCAAATGTAAGGAAACTGTCAACTGTGGTTATCATAACAATGAAACTTAAAGTACTTCTTTCAAAGTGATTTAAGTTTGAGTCCTCGAGGAAGTCGCAAGCCTGACTACGTTAATGAAGGAATTCCGTTTTTTCCTCTGTATTTGAGTGCCTGTCACATCTATCTTGCCTTTAAACGCGAAAACCACAATGAATGACCAAAAAAACTTGTAATTTAAAGCTTTCATAAGTAAATTGGGGTGCATTAGCATGTTTAATGTTTGAAATTCTAACATTTTGCAAAAAAGATACGACTATTACTTAGGGACAAGTTAAATACCACCTTTAATCTCAACAACAAGTAAAGGCAACGATTATGAATATCGAAATAACACCAACTTTAAATATAATAATTTAATACTTTCATGCATTTTCAACGGTGTGTCGTGATGTGCGTTCGAGTTCCAGTGGTACTACCCAAAAGTGAACGAGAAAGAGGGTAGACAAATTTGTTTGCTCTTAAATCGACCCGCAGTATCCAATCTTCTCGTGATCATAACGTTTGCAACAACGTTGAAATATCGAGACAACTCAATTAAATATCGTGGTAAGAACCCGTTGAAAATGCATGAAAGTATTATAGAAAACCGCGAGTGTCTAAATAAGTTTATAATAATTTAAATTTAAATTACATTATTTGATGTAATGACGTAACACCTCCTTTTTGATGACATTAGAAAATCGTAAGGAGCAAATTTTCTGACAGAAAATAAATTACCTGTAGAGATCAAACTCGAAAGTGGATTGACAGTAAATTAATTCAAACGCTAATGGAAATATTTAGACCTACCTTCGGGAAACACTTGAAATCTATTCGTTACTTTGAGGTTTTTAAGTGCTCTTAATTAAATACGGATATTTAGGCAATTGTTTTATTTGAGAGCCCTCTTTAAATTGAATTTAGCTTTTGTCCTTTGATAACACTGACAATTCGAAGTTTAATAATAGTTTAACTTGCTCTTTGATCCTTTCAGTAATAGCTCTCCGAATAGGCGTCATATTAATTGAGTTTTGCCTTGGAATACAATTATTTATCTTCTCTTTTCTTGAATTTCAACCATTTATAATTCGCACCTAATATTATTTGCGTTATTTGTTATTGACTCTTTGAATAAGATGAATAATTGATGCTAGTATTGTGGTTTACAAACATTATCTGTCTTGCACTCTACAGTAAAGTTTGTGACACTGACTTAATGTTTTATGTGGTAGGTTGGTGGTATTTCAAACTAATAAAAACCCTAGTTGAAGCACAAACGATTTGTACAACTAGCCATTAAGCAACGGCGAACTACCTACTGAAAAAAACTTGAGAGGTGTCATGGGACACCGGAATTGAACGAAGTTCCTTTCGATTAAAAGATATCTTATAAAAAATATTTCCTTTCGTAACGCGCGATAAGGAACGTGTTTTAAAAGATTTTGATCACAGCGCCATCTAGCGATAATCATCTAAAACAAAATAAGGAACGTGTTTTAAAAGATTTTGATCACAGCGCCATCTAGCGATAATCATCTAAAACAAAAAGTGTCGTGACAACTTTTCGTAAGATTTTTTTCCGTCTAGCCCCCTTTCACAACGCGCGATAAGGAACTTCGTTCCAGTATCTTATGTCACTAGTCGTACGATACCTGAAAAAAATGAACAATGAGCTCATTTGTAAACTAGAGCTTTAACAAAAGTTAAAACTAAAAGGTTTATACCTCAATTTTTGCGGAAAAACCGACATTCACGCAAAATTGAAGGTCTGGTTAAACCACGCGGAACTTTAATCAAGGGATCGCTTGTTTGTCCTGATTAAGGACGCTTTTTATCTCTCTTTTAGCAGTGCCCTTCAGTGAAAAAGACTATTTTGAACACTAAAGAAGGTTTACATTTAGACGCTCAAATTAGGATGTTTCTTTTGGACTTGTTAAATTTTACCAGAATGATTCATTGTGTATTTAAAGTATAGCATGGTGTAATAACTCATCTTCACAAAAATGTTTTTTTAATTGTATTTCAGAATAAAATAGAAGTATGGTCTACTTACTATATTGCTGAGGCCCATTACAAACTAACTTACTAAGCTAAACTCACATTTAAAAGATTATTTCATAATATTTTCTTCAAAGCTTTTGTTATAAACTACTACGACATTCTGAAACTTTCTTGAACTTCTAAAATATAATATTCTCCTGAAATATCAACTATTTCGGTTTTCATTACACCGCAAGTCTTCCACATATTACACAATTAGATACGTCCTATTCAAAGTAATTTAACTGTGAACAAGTAATGATAACCTCTTTGTTAACAATTGGAGAGAGTACAACTTCAGAAACAATTCTACATAATTAACGTGAATCGAAGTTATGAGATGTTCTCCTTTTCGCCAACTGTCATTACTGTGAATTCCACAACTTTGTTATAATTGAGATCATTCTGTTTGTCGTGTGCAATAATAATAATAGAGCTGTATTGTAGTCATTTTTAGATGATTATCTTCAAACTTTTCTTTGCAGTCTGTTTTAATTTATTAATAGTTGGAAAAGCTTTTATCATCGTACCACTCGGCGTCGAGGTGGAGTTCATTTCAGTTCATCCCTACTATATGGAACCACCACGGTCATCCACGGTTCGTTTCAGGAACACTTTTTTGCCACGCACCATCCGGCTATGGAATGAGCTCTTCGGTATTCCCTGAGCGCTATGACTTGTCCTTATTCAAACGAGGCTTGAGGAGGGTCCTTAAAGTTAGGTCGTAGGTAGCGACCCCTCAGTGTTCCCTGACATTGCAGAGCTTCATGAGCGACCGTAACCACTTCCTATCAGGTGGGCCATTGGCTCGTCTGCCTACAAGGCAATAAAAAAAAGCTATTATTTCACTGGCGCAAGATTTTCTAAATTGTCATAATTCAATCTCAGTTTCTGACTAAGATTTTATCTTCTAATATTATTTTAAGTCTAGTAAGTTATCTTGCAATTTATAGAATTTTAGACTGAAAATTTCAAATTCTATTGTAACATTTAATTACGGAAAAAACATTACATTTAAAGTGTTACTTACTAGAACTACTTGTTTAACAAAACACAGCTGTAGCCAAACATAAACTCTTAAGTTCAAAAATAACAAATATGAATTTTAAATCTCGCATTTGTATAGAGAAACATATTTGTGATATTCGCCGTTCACGCAGTCTTTACATTCCCTACGAATATCACACTGAGTATAAATAAAAGGGATTAGCTACATTCAGCTTGATCCTTCTCTTTACTTGCAGAGTATTAAGCCCCTTATACGAGGACTTATGAATTGTTGAGATGGTGATAACTAGGGAAATTTATAATGAGAAACGATGTTTAATCTGTAATAATAATTGATAAAACGAAAAATGTAATAATACACAGATTTAGAGTTAGTTTGGTGAAAATTAGCTGGTATAGGAACATCAAATTAAAATAAGTACTTCAAAGAAGAACAGTACGGTATCAATGATATACTTGAACTCTTGAGTGTTTCGATTTGACTCAATTTTTTGCACAATATACCAGTTCTAGATTCTATCGTCACGTATAATCCTATGTATTTAGACCAGGGCAAAGTGGTGTCACCTATATGATCTTTCAGAAAGCTTTTCTCAAACCAAGAAGGAGGTTATATAGCTACATTCTTTTTTTCTTTTTTTTTGCCAGCCAGCTCGTCGAATGTTAGACCTCTACAATGCAAATCCTGCTTGTGCGTGAAATCGCTTCGTATGTTGAAACCGACATGGTGCCTCATTAGAGTGTACGTTCGGCCCATTAATATTCACTTCCACCGGAATGACGTCATCGGACGACGGAAACACATTTTGATTTACCGTTTGCTACCCACGACTAATACGGCTGCATGCTGCATACATCTGTTTAAATTATCTGAATAACAGATCCATGAATAAAGATGGGATGCGCTTTTAAATCTGTTTTGTTTAGTAATCTATGTATTACATTAACTCATACTGTCCAATTATTTAGATCTGGTTTCTTTTGTAGATTTAGTAGGAATATCCCACTATATTTATGCATTTTGAGAAGTACTCGTATTATGTTTGAAAGTTTTTAAGCCAATTAGGAGTTCAAGGTGTGTCAGTTACTTTCTTTCAAATGGAAGACTAGTTGGTGGCTTATCCCCAACATATTGGCTACTATTAACTTAAAAAACAAACAATTAAATAGTAGTATTTGAACACATATTTTTCTCCGAATTTATAAAGCGATAACTATAGTGAAAACACACATCTACGCCAAACAATGATCAATAACGTTCAAAACAATATTATCATTTATTTTTAGCAATAAATGCTGTCTTTGTTCCAAATTCCAAGAGAATCCTTATCTTTTAGATGTGCCCAGTTGAACTGTGGGTCAGTTCAGATGATGTCATTGCGTTTGTATCGTTACATATCACTAGGAAGTTATAATATAATATGCCTAAGTAATTTAAATGTTAACCAACATGAGATCTTCGAATGTTGATGTTAAGTACCTACATAAGTGAGATAATGCCTTCCAATGCTCTTCTGAGTACTCGGCCAAGCTCTCTACTGCTACCAACTGCTACTCGCGACGGAAAAAATACCGTAGTGCGTAGCACGTCGTGCCGTCATGCACCTCGTGCTGGGTTCTGGCCTCAGAGTGTGGGCTATTGAAGGTTTTAGTGCTGCTTAACTCCCAGATATCCCAAATCCGGAGATTTTCACCAACTTTAAAAGGCTGAAAAGTGAACCATGCTAGTCAACTCGCAATATGGTTATTAATAATTTTCCTACTCACCTTCCTGAATGAAGAATCATTTGATTAAGTTTAGCTCTCACAATATTGCATTACATTTTTACAGCATGATAAAAATTTAAAAAACAAATAATATCTTCCTTAACTTGAAGAGATTTCAGAAAGCAAGAATTTTCATAATCAATTTCTTCTTCAGTAATTATTGAAAAAAAACATGACCTAACCTACAAACCAACGATGGATGACCAGAGCACTGATTGATGGACACGTCACATATCTGAGACAACGACGGCTGATCGATCACAAAGGGACAGCTTCTGTTTTCGATCACGTTTTGGTCACGCCATTAACAGTAGTTTTATGTGAATATATTCACATTAGGCATTAATTATTCTTAGGATTATTTTTCTTAGAAGCTTCTAAGATCTATTACCATTCCTTAGAGTAGGTATATTCCTATGACTTAAGGTAATTTTATATACAGCAGTGTGCACCTGAGGATTTAAAATGAGCTTTTTGTTTGCAATACAGATAGAAGAGCGTATTTTCATCAGATAATAGTCGTAGGAGCATCTGAGGACAATGATATTCAATAATTTAATTTGATCAATTTATATCCGCTCACCTTTTGCATATTTAATCATGAGGAATACATGCTGTAATCTTCTTAAAGTATTGTATATTTTAGTTACTGAATAGATTTCCCAGTTGCATCGTTTTATCTCACTGTACAACTTTTACAAGTAACCAAGTACATTTTGTAGATGCAATATTAAGAGCAGCTTTTGGCAAATAGTTTTTTGTAATTACAGTACTTGAGAATTAAATTAAAGCGTAATTTAATTGAGCTAGTAAGAAATAAACATTTTAGATTTATACGTACTGTTAGAGTAAATGTTGTACTACTCACCAATTTTATTAATAACACTGTATATATTATTTAATTTGATCTCATAATTATATTTCATGGGTAAACCTGTCATGGCTGTTCCTTATTATATTTGACGAGACTCAAGATATTAATAAGAGTATTAACATGCTCAACACAGAAAATTTGTGGTCTCAGTTCCTTTAATAAGCTGTCAATCCGCCCCAGTTGGCAATAATACAACTTCAACATCAAACGACTTCTAAAATTTCGTCCTGAAGACACCGCAATATCCCAAGATAATTGACCAAATTGCGTCTCCGGCGAAGCTTTAAGAAATTCAACGTCTGGTGGCTACAATAGAAAATGTTCGTGTTTTACGATTCTAGAATAATTTTCCTTTATTAACTCACAATAGATACTTAAGCGTTCTTCTCTTGGCGTTATTAAAATATTTATGGCCCACGCTTTCCGGGTCTTTCGTTTGCTCTTTCGTATTTAGGAAATCTCTTTGGCGCAGTTATCGTGAGGATAAAGCTAGTCATTAGAGATGATTTCAGTTTTAGGCTTCGAGTTTCCTTTGTATCTGTATTTTTATGAATAAGTTAAGAGTTTAGGCTGGTGTTTGATGTTGCTTCGTTATGTATTACGAGTGTTTGAATTGAATAAGCAGAAACATGAAAGTATGATTTTATTTTAGGTAGGTATATTTTTACACACACGAAACGATATTTTTTATTTTACAGCATAGTTTGGACCAAGTGTGCTATACTTATTCGAGAGCTTAATGTAATCTGCTCCGTTCTTTAGAATGTAGGTACTCTATTTACTTGCATCTTCAGCATTAATTTTCACTTATTCAGACACTCGCGGTTTTCTATAATACTTTCATGCATTTTCAACGGGTTCTTACGACGATATTCAATTAATTGAGTTGTCTCGATGTCAAATATGTTAATTAAATATCGTGGTAAGAACCCGCTGAAAATGCATGAAAGTATGCATTTTGACATTATCTTCTCATCTTTAAACAAAGTTGAAACTATTTAGCATTCTCTCCAGACTCCTTTGGAATCACAGATCGCCTGTGTTGACTGTATTTGCGGTGTCGATGCACCTGATGCATATTAATGTGTTCTGTACACAACAGTCATTATGATTGTGAAGCTGTGGTTTGGAGTATTTGCTCGCTGAAACACTGTTGTTGTGGATAAAGTAAATATTGCTGATTTTTTAAATGAGATTTTGCATTAATGAGATTTATAAGTAGTGTTAGGTTTTACACATAATTATAGATTCGATAACGACGATAGTAACACACAGCTACGTATAAGACGAAGGTATCTATCGACAAAATATATGTAACTCTTTATAATATAACAGAAAGTATGCCTACCCGTCAACTAGGGGATGGCGCGACGGGAAAGAGTGCCGATGGCGTAACGCGTCGCGTCTTCCCTCATAACCCCGTGCTGGGTTCTGGCCTCAGCCGGGGTTCGGACGCTGAGTGTGAGCGGTTGGAGGTTTTAGTGCACTGTAACTCCCACAAAAAAAAAAAACCCGTTAACTAATTTACCTTATTCTTCTGTTATTAAGGTCTGTAATTACGATGCAAAATTAACCGAAAAAATGTAGTATAAACATTAAGACAAATAACGATATTTTTTAAAGGTAAATTCTGTTATCAGTAGTTCAGTTATCTTATTCTTGTGTAGAAACATTACTTCTCTACAAGTGTCCCGGATTGTTACATTTCAGCTTTTATGGGGTCCCGTAATGGTTTATGTTATGATAATGAAGTCGTTATCCTTTTTGTTGGGTTCCTTATAGTGGAGAGGGTCGTTCTTTCATCTATATTGATATTGTATGAGTGTTTGTGTAGTTATAATGTCATTGAATAGGGGATAAAACTACCTGTGTCTTTTAGGGGAATCAATGTTTGCGATACGTAGATTTTTATGATAAAATACGAGGTACTAACTCTATTATAATGTCATTGAATAGGGGATAAAACTACCTGTGTCTTTTAGGGGAATCAATGTTTGCGATACGTAGATTTTTATGATAAAATACGAGGTACTAACTCTAAATTAATATATTAGTGTCACATTTAGAGTTTCTTTATAACACTACAAAAAATACGTTTTTTGTCCTAAAGTTTATGCTAGATTTTTCAGTTAATTACGCACAAACTATATAAGATACCCTCTATTGAATCATGACTGATTTTCGGACACTTAAAAACACATACATCATACTACACATAAAATGTCATATGCACAAATACACAAAACAGATGTTTTTGAAGTCATCCAAATGAGAGAGTAATGATATTGTCTAAAATTATATCTTACAATTTAATTCCACGGTTAAGTACTAACCTGCCCCAAATAAATCAACTGAAACGGTCCTCGTTATCCCGAAAATTCACCAAAAAAATACGTATTCTTCAAACTTTCTGAATAGACCATTGTGGATCTTTATTTCCATAGAACAGCTGTTATTCCTTTAATAATATGATTTTACCAAGTCACGCAGTCAGCGTAAAAAGAGACAAAAGATCATTGTGTCTCTGTCACTTTGTTCTATTTAGATGATTCTTCTTTTCACACGTAAACAAGTTTTTATAATATATGAGTGGAGAAAAAGAGTGGAGAGTTTACTAGATTGAGTTTCAGGCAACCACGACTGGAATACGTAAACTTAAAATTTAATATAAAACTTATTTTAAAATGAGAAAATCTTATTCTAGGATGAAAATAGAGATTTTTAGAACTTTTCGAGGTTCAAATAAAGTTGTAAAAGTAAAGTTTTTTACCACTCAAAATTAAAAATCAATAGAAGTAAGACAAATTTCATATAAATTGAATGATAATTATTTTATAAGTGAAGTAGAAACTGAAAAACACCACAGCACTGATCTCCACAAACCAATATCATAAAAATATCCAAAGAAAACTTTCAATAAACTGATTCTATATCGCACAACTGTCGGCCATTGCATCCGTCCCACATAACTTTTTGCAAATTGCCAGCGTCGGCTCGCAAACTAATCTCGAACTTTAATTTGATTGTGAGACGAGAAAACTAGGCTGGCTATGACATGGCGCGGTTATGAAACATCCGACGCCTAACACTGTTTGCTGGAGACATTTGCTATGATAAATTATCTGGAGTATACTTTGCTTTGTTAGTTTAAAACGCAAGAAGCGGGATACTTTGGTAAAAAAGGCCACAATTTCATCAGCAATTTTGCTTTTTTAGTCTTTGGTAGTCTCAAGATGCGAGAGTGCCGTAGTGCGTAACGCGTCGTGTCGTTCCGCGTAACTCCGTGCTGGGTTCTGACCTCAGCTGGGGTTCGGACGCTGAGTGTGTGCGATTAGTGATTTTAGTGCGGTTCAACTCCCACATATAGGGAATCCAGCGATTTCATCCAACTTAAAATAAAAGGCTCAAGATGCAACTTGATATCATATTGATACTTGTTTATAAGATGATGTAGCCTGAGCATTCAATTGAATATAGTAAAATTTATCGCTTTTTGAAAAGTTGCCGAGTGTGAACGACCTCTTTAAATACATTGTAGTTATTGCTCGTATGGGTTAATAACACATCAGTGACATTAATAATACTGATTACAAAAACGTTTTCCAAGCCACATTTGCAAAATAGAAAGAAATAACACCGCCAAGGAGGCCACTCCAAAAGCATTGAAATATAATTACTAGTTTTGCAAAGTTCCAATACGATGATGAGTTATATTTGCAAAAGTAATTTAAAAGTAGGAATATTCAAACTCATTACTTATTTCATAAGAAAAAGACTCACAACTAGAGGTAAAGTATATTTAATCCGATCGTAAAACAGATTCGTAAAACATGTTTGAGTCAATTATATTAGCAACTTTAAAAGAATAAAGTAATGTAAACAGTGAATTAAATTCTAAAAGTTGTCGTTAATTCAAAAAGTAAAAAGTTCATGCAAATAAAAAATGTTAATATAATGAAACGTTTTAAAACAAAATTGAATTGTATTCTCTGAGGTGTAATAAGTTTTCCGGAATCATGCGAAGTGGTGAGACAAATCTTACTCCGAATTCTCGAGCAAGTTTCTTGTTCCTCAAGAACATCTATCACGGAGTTTGCAACATCTTCTGCATGTCGTTGTTCTAGAAAATTCTTTGTTTTAAATAATACTTTAAAAGGAATATACTGTAACTTTAGGTAAAATTGTATCGTTTTTTATTCATACTAGATGTCGGAACCAACCTGCTGGTGAGTACTAACCACCTCAATGTATAGAGTGGTAATTCCGTATCTTGTCATACAAAACCCTTCCTAAACAAAAAAATATATCGCTAAATTAAAAAAAAAACAGAGTTTATGGTTTTTAAAAATAATAAATATTAAATAATTATTGTACACAGAAAAACCAAAATACTATAAAATAACCAAACTTACTAGCTCATCTCATAAAACACTATATCTCTGTAATTACCATTACACACTTGTAATTACACATTTGCAAATTTTCAGACGGCTTGGAATAATTTCGTTTCAACAGATCTAAGTAACAAATTCTTCGTTTTGAATAAAGCCAATTGCCGTCCATTTCATGCCATTTGAATATAAAATTGAAAGGTTTCATTTAAAAACTTTGCGAGGTTATCATCAGGTCATCTAAGGGTGAGAGACCTAGAAATGAGTTCTATAAGTTAAAGTCAAACTTTATTATTAGTAAGTAGTATTATCTTCGTGTTTAATTTGTTGATACGGCTCACAATATCGTTGCACGTATAAACTTTATTTCATTCAATCTAATGCTTAATGCCCTTCAAGCCCTTTTAGCGCTCTGAGAGAAGCCTATGTCGCAGTGGACGAATATCAGCTGACGATGCACCTAAGGCTAAAAATCAAACTTGATAATATAATGACACTTCTATATTTAGTTTATCGAGTAGCGTTGCATTTTGAACAAGTAAGCATCAAATTAAATAGAGCGGAATTTTTCGTTTTTAAAACCGGAGAACAAAGAAGTGATTCACAAAGTGGGGCATATATAAAGTATGGATTTAAGGGACAGAAAATCCAATTCAATATTTCTATCTATAACTTACAAACATCGATGATAAAAATCCATCTTTTAATAAAAATCTATTATCATTTATTATAAGACTAAATCATTCTATCGCACTAAGCCATACGCTTCAGCGAGGTCTTATCGTACTGAAAAGATATTTCACTAATAATCGTCCAAACTTCGGAACATCTCATCAATAACATTCATTTTAGTAATGTAGGTCAAAGACATGCGTTAGGTTTGGTAACTGTAGTTTTTTGCAGTTCACCCTTCCTCTGTTGGAATGATATCGGCATTCTATGATTTATGACCGAAGTTGGAATAGAACAAATGGATAGCTAAGATGTGTATTGGAAAGGGTTTGAATCTTCGTCGACTTGTGTCTAAATGCATTGAGAAATGAATGTTCCTGGGTGTGTTTGTACTTCTCTTTGCTTTCGATAATCTAATCTGCACTAAAAGAATCTGACCCTGATTTTAAAGTGCTTGAATGCTATGGTAATTTTGAAAAGTACTTTATTGTGGCTTCATATAAGTGAAAGAATGTTCGAAATCAGTTCAGTGGATCAAAATATTACTCTTCACAATCTCACGACTTTACTCATTTTAATATTAGTATAGGACATAAATCACTGGTTTCATATATTTTTATCGGTAATCTATTATTGATTTTTTTAATGTTATCTTTTGTTTTCCTCGGAACATCCGGAATATATTAGAACTATAAGGACAATGAGAAATCCAAACAAAAATTTAAAAAGACAGCCCCTTTACTGTTCTTTACACTATATTTGACATTAATGATCTAGAAAAGCTTACTGTCGTAGCTTCTTATCTCAAGATGGTCCATTAGTTTGTCAATAGGTTTATTGAAGAAAAAAACCTCTACCAAGAAAAAATATATGTAAGTTTAGATGAAAGCGGAAACGGAAACGCTGTCGCTTTTTTCACACGTTAATGGAATGGGGAAATAAAATCCTCGCCTGTCTCAGTCAATGAAACTCGTCATTTCCGACGATTGAGTAAGGTTTTTTTGGTGTTTTATAAAACTGTCGTTTGCAATAATATCGATTCGAATCAAATTAGATTTGGTGAAGGTATCTTTGATGAGTATTATTTCTTTTATTTTTACTAAAAATTGTAGTAGAATTTTGGAAGTCTACTTATACTACATGTAATTAATACGATGTTATTGGGCTTAACATTTCTTTCCCAATTTCCAAACAGACAATATCCACATTTTTTTCTCTTAAATAGACCAAGAAATTGCGGTTTTCAAGAAAATACTTATCATGAAGCAAACGAGGAATTACGGCCTAAAAAGAAAGTAGCTACAGAAAACATAACGAAGGAATTCCACGAAATAGACGAAACAAATGATACAGTACGTTCAAGTAGTCTATTATACCCAATATACACTGAAAGCCACTATGCTTTCATATTCAGTCCGCGCGTGAATTATTGATGATAATGAGGATTAAATTTTCTAGTAAATCTGGTGGTTTTCCTGTTATTAGCCCAGATTACACTTGCGGAATGAAATATGTGTTAGTTGATTGGCTTGAAGAGAAGCTTTGGGAATAACGTGAAATATGCTAATGATATTATTGACAAGTTTTGGAATTGTTTTATTATTATCCAGGGGTGGCGGAGTGGTACTTAAACTTAAACCCCGAGGTGGGTTTAGCCACGAAGTGTCAATCGTAGGAGGTTTTTCCTACATATCCTACCTAAGAGACAGGTGGATGTCTAGCGTGTCCCTTGAAAATCCACAAATGTTATTGTATCTGATTCTGTTCATGTCCACAGTTGTGTTTGAATCTCCTTGGTTGAATATTTAGATACAGTTGACCACATTTGCCTAGTGCGTTTTGGGACCTTCATACATTTTGAAGAGTTTTCCAGCCTGCTCCAAACATCACGGTCCCATGTAATATTGTCCTTAACCTTTTTAGACCTTGATGTTATAAACTGCACATTAATCTCTAGTAGAGGTTAAGCCTGGTTTCGGCGGGATTCAAACTCGCTAACGCTCGGATGGAAGGGAGCGATTTATCTTGTAGCTTAAATGAACTCCCCTTTTCGGTGTGCGAGTGTCTACCCTCAAACGTGTTTGAAGAGAGTCCTAAAGAAAGATCGTAGGTCATAGTAGGGACAGTATTCATTTACGAGCAAGTAGCCCATTAGCTCGTCTGCCTGCATTGCAATATAAAATGTGTTTAAAGTTTATTCTAACAGTATAAGCCACGAAAACGAGGCAAAAATATAAAACCACAACCGCTTTATACTACACGACATAGAAAAATTCAATTTCCTTCTACATTTTCTACGGTAATAAAGACTGTCTTTTTAAAATAGAGGATAGTGCTCCAAGTTTCAATGGCCATTATTTTATAATAATCGAGTGTAAGCCTCTCAGCAGCAGACCTTCAATAACGCTCCAACACGTGCATTAACGCTTGTTCTTTTTAAAATACTGCTCCTTTACTTGAAAACACAGAAAACTTTATATACAGCAGTTAAAGTACAAGTCTATTGGTATAAAAATATGTAGAGATTATCATCGTTCTTAGCATGATTAAATATTGAGAAATAATGTATTTTCGAAACGAGAATGCAAAAGAATAACACATCGCTTTTTATAGTCGTGGTGGCCGAGTATAGTCGTGGTGGCCGAGTGGTTGAAGCGCTTGCCTTCCGTACGGGAGGTCGCGGGTTCAAAACCGGCCAGCTTGTACTTCTAAATCTTAATACGAAAAAGATTTATGTGTAATTTTTACAACACCACTGGCTAAAAACGGTGAAGGAAAACATCGTGAGGAAACCTGCATATCGGAAAAGGGTTCTAAAAATCCTTTGAAGATATGTGAAGTCCCCAATCCGCATTAGGCAAGCGTGGTGGACTATGTCTAACCCCTCTTCGGAGGAGACCTGAGCTCAGCATTGGGCAGTAATGGGTTTTTACAGTACAGTACCAAACTTTCCTCGCACTTACACAACTTATACAGATACAAGTTTACCAAAATAAAGCTCAGTCTTGAAATATCATCACAATTATTTATTTTTCGTAAATAAACAGTACTATTATTACTTGTAGTTCTACAATATTTTTATACTAGCCGTTAGTTCGTCTGCCTACGAGGCAATAAAAAAAATAGTTTCTTATCTACAATGCCTACTTATTTATACCTCCGTTTAAAACACTACTTCTGTAGTAGATATTCTGTAGTGAAACTGTGTAGATTACCTAGAATGGGAATTTTTATATCCTTTGTGTTCGCGGCCGCCATTTTTGATACAATATTTCGCATACTAAGGAAGAAATGAAATGAGAAGTGATGGTTATTTGGCTGTTTGGAATTTGATTCCGTGTTGATATTGGATATTCTGTACATCATTATGGCGTGGGATCAAATTTTATGTTTGTCGAAATTATACAAAAAATGCCTACCTTAAAGTCCTTTTGTTACAAATATCGCGTATTGTTTTGTATTCAACATTTTTAATATCATTAACAAAATTTGTCACGTTCGTTTGAAATTAATGTTTATGTTTGTCTCCAGACATAATGTATTACCAACTATTTTATAGGGTGTGTAGTATTAAGCTTCATAATATTATACTGAGCTCTCATCTAATATATAAAATTCTCGTGTCACAGTTTTCGATACTCCTCCGAAACAGCTTGACCGATTTTGATGAAATTTTTTGTGCTTATCCGGTATCTATGAGAATCGGCCAATATCTATTTTTCAACCCCCTAAATGCAAGGGGTAGTCCAGCCCTAAATGGCAAAACAACGTTTGCCGAGT
Source organism: Trilocha varians (assembly GCA_030269945.2). Lineage (NCBI taxonomy): Eukaryota > Metazoa > Arthropoda > Insecta > Lepidoptera > Bombycidae > Trilocha > Trilocha varians. The sequence goes on from AP028259.1 coordinate 7,934,331, forward strand.
CAGCTAGTTAAATATATTTCTTACTTTCTTTCTTTTTAGTTGTGCTCGCGGAGACTACCTGAAAGTGTACTGGGAAGTCCAAGGTCCTGGGCCTCCTGGTGCCCTGAACGAGCGCTCAGCCTGGGCAAGGGAGCTGTGTGGTGGAAGAGCGGACGTTCCACCTGCTCTGTACTCTCCTGGACAAGCTTTAGTGCTGGAGTTCCATACGGGGCCGAAACGAAGCAATGCTACTGGCTTCGTTGGGACTTACAGCTTTATTGATAAACGTGAGTACTTTGTCTGTTGTTGTGTTATGATATTTTAGTTCTTACCACTACTTAATTAAGTCTTAATTTGGGCTGGCCAGCAATTTGTTTGGAAAAGCTAGAAATACATACCGACTACTACAGTACACTACTTGAACAGTGATTACAAAGGAAACATAATAATGTATTTTTTAGTTGCGAATTGTTTCAGAGGCACTTGTACAAGCACAGCCTATACTGATTACATCTGTTTAAAACTAACATCATTCAAAAAATATTTTATCTACATTTCCCACAAGTTTCCTTGAACTATTTATAGTGAAAATAGCAACGTAACATCGAATTTGCAAGCGGAATCCATCGATATCTGCAGTTAGACCCGAATCGGCTAAATTTCACTCCGCGGTATGTATCGGACGTCCGGCCTAACAAACCGGCTTCTGAATCGAATTTTCACGATATTCACTTTGACGATCAACGCTCCACGTATTTTGAAGCACGCTTGATTTAGTTCTTTATGGCGAAATGCGGATCAGCTCGGTTCGTTAAAGGTTTTCTGGTTTTTTTAAAGCGAAGCAGAGGTTTTATTTTTAAAGAATATGATACAAAAGTTTTTAAATACTTACAACATTATGATTACCGTCATTCATGGACCTTTGTATTGCAATATTAGATGTAAATAGAACAAAGATGTTAAGTTTTATGAATAGTGACTTATTATGATTAAAAGGGCACAAATTGGCGTAGGAGAATCTTTATCATCACTTATAATACTTTTGTAGTTACATCTTTTGTAATTGAAAGATTACTTTCAAGGAATAAATTGATTACTGACGAAATTTCAATCTTAATTCATTATTGTATTTTACTTTATGTGGGATCTTACATGAGCAATACTTCGTTTTTAACTAAATTAAATTTCAAGTCGGTCTTCGTGGGGGTGGCGCGACGGGAAAGAGTGCCGAGGGCGTATCGCGTCGCGCCGTCCCTCATAACTCCGTGCTGGGTTCTGGCCTTAGCCGGGGTTCAGAGGCTGAGTGTAAGTCAACCTCACACTCAGCCGATCTTGAAAAATAAAACGTCTTCTGTTTTGTAAAACCATTGAGAATACTATTCATTGCTCTTAAAACTTGGTCGGATCTTGATCGTTTCCGAACAATGAGGCTTCGCTCCAATATTTCCGCTATTTTGCGATTCAATCCTGGAAACAAAGGAGGCATAAGCGCCCTGGAACCCTAGCATTGTTTGAAACTCTACAGGGATTTTTTGATTATGAATAAAGATCGCTTTAATTGTACTATTTTTAGCCAGTTTGTCTACTATGAAAGAATTGAAATTTTAAGGTGTTTATGCAAGTGTTTTGGCATGTTTTTAGTCTTGTAGATAGAAGAACATACGGTCCATCTAATTGGTAAGTGGCAACCGTCACTCATGAACAACTATAAAGTCAGGGGATTCTGTTGTGCTGCAACCTTTGACCTTACGTATATAACTCTTCTAAAATTTTACATTAATTCCTTTTACTTAATGGTAATGTACGCCACCTTAAAGTTAGAAATAAGATAGGAGATACGATTTTAAATTTTTATTAAAGTGAAAATTACATGGTGACAATTTGAAAATAATAAACGACTAAACATGTTTTAATTGCTTAATATACAATTCTATTAGGGTTTTGGATTTTCTTTGAAAATGGCCATCTGTAACAAGATAAAGAATCATTTAATAACACATAATAGTCATCACAAAATTTAAAACTTGAGTAGCTTTACGTGACTAGAGAAAATCATGAGCTTACAGTAATCAGCTACCATAAGTTACCAAAACGGTAAATAACAGTAACGAGTCATTGTATACAAGGTGGATACTGATAAAATATTTCCAAAATAAAAGTAGTTCTAAGTATTATATAGACTCCCCACTTCAGCTGGCACAAAGTTACAGATCCACGTAGTATAGAGAATATTAGCAAAAACAAACGCAATGCAGGAAGACCAAGCAGTCGCATTGGCATTGGAAAGGCCTACGTCCAGCAGTGGATGTCTTAAGAGAATGATGATGATGATCATAGCCCAATATCTTTATGTAAAAAATATATGATCATAAAAGAAAAAAGACATGCCCGCTGAGTTTCTTGCCAGTTCTTCTCAGGACGGTGGCTACAATTATTATTTTTTGTATTCGAACTGTTGGTAGCTTGTAACTTTTGACGTCAACAAGAATGAGTACGTCATCAATGTTGAAAATAAAGTATTTCATTTCATTTCATTTCATTAATACTTAATCGAGTACAGATTTATAGAATGAGACATAATGAGACCTATACATAGATATAAAATTCACACCAACACAGACTATACAATATTAATAGAGTATGAGGCATAGCAACACGAAATTGCAAGTTTAACAGTGAAATTTTTGGCAATTATTCGAGTCCAGATGGACTTTTGCGAGTCGAATTTGACCAAATTCCCAGATACCGACTGAGTTGAAATTTCGCTCTCTCATCATAGTTTTGATCTGATCAGGAAGTCGGAAGGTAGTCGTAGCAACTCTTGAACTAAACAAGACTACATAATATCTTAAAAGCTTGTATTTCATAATTAATTATTTATCTATTAAGCACATAGTATTATTACATCTGGAATCAACATCATGAACAACAGAATGAAGTCAATTTAAAGTGCACCGATCGTGCGTAACTACACAATATTCTAGCGTTAGTGTACCGATGACACTCAATTCGTTTAACACACTATTAAAATATTACATAAACATAAGTACTTTAAAATTTCACTTTAAAATTTATGATGTTGATTTAAAGTATCGTGTTGTTACGCGCGATCGGTGCACTTTAAATTGGCTTCATTCTGTTGTTCATGATGTTGATTCCAGATGTAATAATTCTATGATTAAGCAATAAAAAAATATTTAGGTTCAGTACTCACAAAAGCATTGAATCTCTCCGCCAACTCACTCGCTTGTTTGTTAACGTTCTCCGGTGCGAACGCCTTGTCGAGTTCCTTCTTGAAATCCTCGAACATTTTCTGAGCTTTTTGCCCGAGGTCAACGACAGGATCAGTACCAGCATCGCGTTTCACGAATGCGTGTACCTTAGAAAAAATAGTTATTACAAACTCGGAGCTATAATTGTGATAGAAAAATGAAATGAAATTATTGAAATGAAAGAAGAAAGAAAGAAAATATGTTTAATGAATACTCAATACAACATGAAAAATTAACACCAGTAAACACAAGTACAATAGTAGGTACTGTCTGCAGACAAACATAAAAAAAAACCATTACATCAATTGCGGAATTGTACTGAGTTTCACAAGGCCTCAACTTAGCACATACTGTGGATTACCACAGGCTGGTTTTCAGTTGAGGCCTGTGGTGACTTACAAACGCCTTCACGGTAGACAACAAGATGACAATTTTTTAATTTTTTTTTGAAATGATTTCTTTTTATCGCTACAGTTTTACAAATTGTGTTTTTAGAACAGCGAGTCCCGTACTAAGCCGTAGCTTGTGCAAAAGAGCTTCTTTACGATAACCATCATGGACATGTCAATGTAGTAAAGTAAAAGTTGTACCTACATGGAATTCGAACCGTATTAAAACCTCATTAAACAAATGTTAAGGATTATGTTTCCTTAATCTGCAGCTTTCGAGGTAATGCATTATGTTCTACTAATACAAATACAAAATAGTTTATTATCAGAATTTTTTACAAACTGATACATCTTCAACAACGGTCCCCGCACTAGGTCAGACCTGTATCGCGGGAGACCTTACAAAGATATTACAATTGTTTCGTAAAGTCAGAGACAACAATGATAAAAAGGTGTAGTTAACAAAATCAAACGAGAATTTACAAGATTTTTTTTTACAAAAATTAACGACCGTCCAGCTTTTTTCAACAGTAATACAAAAATATGTAGTCAAAAATATGAAATTGAGTCCAAAGTATCTACTTTCTAACAAAAAGATCATCGAAAAAATAAATATACGCAACACGCACAGCAAATCATGAAATTTAATCCGTTACAAAATGTTAAACATGGCTTAAAAAGTACTTTTACGATTTTTTGAAAAATTAAAGTAATCACGACGACTATCGTTTTGGATTATTACTTATTATTACTTACTTATATGGATCAAGAATCATTCAAATCGGTCCAACTTAACTAAATTTTTGCGAGGACAAACATAAAATAAAAAATATATGATGTCAACTTGATAACCTACTCCGTTTGAAAAGTCTTTCTGCTGAATAAATTGAAATATAATTTGACACAAGCAAATCGCCTTATTTAACGAAAGTGCAAATAAAACAGATTTAAAATACTCACACTGATGAGACAGCAAGCCAAAGCGATGATTACGAACTTGTTCATCTTGGATATAATGAGGTTTCTTCACCACGCTAGAACTGCAACTGGCTTCAGATGCAAGGAGGCCTATTTATATCAACTCATCAGAACTCGGTCACTGTTTATCACAATGATATATTGTTGTTTTATCAAAATACAAGTTGACCAATAATTAGTGTTTCTGAGAAGTCTAGAACTATGATAAATTTTGTTTATTAAATCATAAACCTAGATAGTAATAAAGGCATAGAATGATTGTGTTTACAGAAAGAGAAGTTGCACATCTAGAAGTCAATTTAATTAAATTAACCAAATTGAATCGAATACTTAACAATAAAATAGGTTTAAAATATCTGTGATACTCGATGATAAGCCATAATTTTTAATCTTAACGCTTCTACGATGCACAAGATCTCACAGTACTCAGTATCGGTGTACACAATAAGTAGTTGTTGGCGTTTTCTGAAAAACTGCCGTTCTAAATAGTAGGTGATAGGAAACGGTCTTCCTATGCCCTAGCATTGTAGAGGTCCATGTGCAACGGTAATCGTAGGCAGAGGGCTCGTTTATCTTTCCTGCTATAAAACAATGCTACTCGGCTTCTAAATAAATGTGGCTCCATCTATGGTCTGAAGCGTGAATATTCATCTAAATTAAAAAGAGATAGTTATCTTTCCATCCATATTGTTGTATTTATGTCAACGCTTTAAAATATTTCTTCTATTCTTATTATTTCATATTGATTAATCCGATTCAAAAAAGATCGATAGCAAAAAGTTGATAAATTCCTCGAATCTCCTTCTATTCACACTCAACATCCTAACTTCTGCTTGGACTGACTCGTCATACCATCTATGTCGGAAAATCATACTATCTGAAACATCTGAAACTCCTAGTTGAAATAAATTTCTTTCAACACTCGCGGTTATCAACATCACTTACACTATTACTAAACGGGTTCTTACCACGATTATTTTTAAATGAGCGATCCCGATATTTCAGTACTATTGCCAAGCGCCATGATCACGGGAAGACACTCGCGGTTTTCTATAATACTTTCATGCGGGTTCGTGGTAAGAACCCGTTCAAAATACATGAAAGTATAAGGGAATCTCAAATTAAGGATTATTTAATTAAGGAAGTAAAACTCTTTGTAAGCGTATAAGCTAGCGTTATGAACTTATTCTAACATTCGTGGTTCATATCACACCTTACATTTTTAATCAGCTTCTCACAATAAGAGAGAAGAGAAGAGGGTTCTTAACGTTAGGTCGTAGGACCTAACGTTAAGAACCCTCTGCAGTGTCCCCTGACATTGCAGAGGGTCATGAGCAACGGTAACCACTTACGATCAGGTGACCCGTTGGCTCGTCTGTCTACATGGCAATAAAAAAAAATACAGGCCTAATGTGAGGGCCATTAGAAATTATTTTTATGTGACAAGTTTAAAAACCAATTTAAATATTGGAATTTATAGCACTTATAGGTGCATTACCTTATACTTATTATACCATCTACTTATAGGTTTGACACAGAAACTAAAGAGAAACGTGACTCGGATACTCAAAAATTAAAGAAGATATGAGAATCAATGTTGATTTGGATCCAATGTTATAGAGAAGGGGCCTACAGTAGATATAGTTTTAATTTAGTTAATTTAGTTATACAGAGTGCTGTGGCTTTAACGAGTAATATTAATAAAACAAAACGGCGCATATTTGAACTAAATTCGATCACTGTAACACTTTTATAAAGCATTGAACAAAGAGCAAAAAAGTGGAAGGGAGATATTTGACAACCTTTATATTAACAAGTCTTTTTTCTATTACGAATATAGACATTTATTTTGAAATCCGTAAGAATATTTTTATTTTCCCATACAAAACTAAATTTGACAATCCTAAGTATCAATGCCTACTTTTACGCACACAAATGTATCTATAATAAAAAATGCTCAATAGTTCGTAAATTTAGTTTAAATGTTCTGACTTAATATTGATTCTGAACTTCTTTTTTCATTCTGAGTCATCAGCCTTGCTATATAACTATAACAACTCAATACTACCCACTGTTGGGTTCCGGTGTTCCTCCAAAGAGAGGAGTTAGGAATAGTCCACCACGCTTGCCTAATGCGGATTGGGGACTTCACATATCTTCCAAGGATTATTAGAATCCTTTTCCGAAATGCAGGTTCCCTCACGATGTTTTCCTTCACCGTTTTTAGTCAGTGGTGTTATGAAAAATTGCACATAAATCTTTTTCACATTAAGTCAGAGGTACACAATCTGGCCGGTTTTGAACCCGCGATCTCCCTTACGGAAGGCAAGCGCTTCAACCACTCGGCCACCACGACTTGCTATATCCTGTGATAGTATTGTTGGACACGATAATTACACCCCGTATAGTTACATATCTTGGTAAGTTTATTTATTTTATGCCTGGGATAGACTAGAGACACAAACATATGACTTATTATCTTACCAAAAAATCTCGAATAATTTATTTGTCGTATGTGGTGGTTCTATAATGCCCTTTGACATTGCAGGAGACCATGAGTGACTATAGTTAAAATGCAAAAAAAACACAACTCGATGCCTCTTACACTTCTTTCTTGGATAGCTCAAGGAATAAAATATTCAGGAAAATATCCTATTCCAAATATGGTACTTCCCGTTCATGTGGCATAGTTCTGCGATACCCCTTATAATAAATTATGATAAAAATTAAAGAACAAAATACATTACAATTTTTTTATTCAAATACAAAAATCATACATAATAATATAGATATTTCAAGTATTTGAATTGTATTTAGTTAAATCATACTAAGGTTTTGGAGTCGACTGAGGAAGGATTTGTTCAAGCTGAAAAGAAAAAATACAGTTTATTCAAATATTCCATAGTTCAGTTTTTAGTTTTCAGTAAAATTTAGTTTGTATACAGTTGTTTTTGGAGAAGAGTAGAGAGTTTCCGGACTTCCACCCGCCCTGCAAGTGGGGTATATGGGAGTCAAATCGGACTTAAAACCTCCTACCGCTCACGCTAATTGTCCGAACCCAGCACGAGATAGTGCGGGGTGACGCGACGTGTTACACGCTAACGTCTCGCCCTGATGGGACTTATTCGTATTATTTTTGGTAGTTTGAATACTTACAATTTTATTAAATGACTGACGAGCTTCCTCAAGTTGTTTCTGTATATTTTCCTGAGTAACTGACTTCTTAATTTCATCTCCGATTTGCTGGAAAAGCTTTTGAGTGTTCTCCAACAATTCGTTGCCAGCAGGTTTCTGTTCAGGAGCATCTCGTCTGACGAAAGCGTGTACCTATATAAAAATAAATTATTTTAGAGAAATATTTTTTATTACAAGGATATCATGTAGAATTATAGAGTGCTGCCAAAAGAAACGATCCTAAACATGTCATGTTTTTTTTTCACACTTGTTGTTTTTTAAATAGTTAATGTAAATTTGTCTCTTATGTTTATGTTTAAATTAGTAGTAATAAAGGCTAATTTTATTTATTTATTTTTACATGTGATAAACATAAGCATGCAGAATTTCAACTCCGTCAGAAATCGGGGAGTCAGTCAAATTGAACTCTCTGGACTCCACGTGACGTAGGTACATTATGTACATGCAGTGCTAGTTAAAGAATAGCTTTTAAAATAGCAATGTCTAATCTACTGTTCTGTTCTGTACCAAACCATTACTGCCCACTGTTGGGCTCAGGTCTCCTCACAAGAGGGATTAGGCATAGTCCACCACGCTTGCCCAGTGCGGATTGGGGACTTCACATATCTTCAAAGGATTTTTAGAACCCTTTTCCGATATGCAGGTTTCCTCACGATGTTTTCCTTCACCGTTTTTAGCCAGTGGTGTTGTGAAAAATTGCACATAAATCTTTTTCACATTTAGATTTAGACGTACAAGCCGGCCGGTTTTGAACCCGCGACCTCCCGTTCGGAAGGAAGCGCTTCGACCACTCGGCCACCACGACTATTCTACTCTACTGTCTACTTGTTATTTTCTTTTATTTTTATTTTCACTAGCATTTGTGACGTCACTGCCGGTTGGAACTGAAAACCAGCGTTATATGGCGGTTAGGGGGTGTCATATAACATTAAGCTGAGTTCCGACTGGTTTGTGATGAAAACTTATTTAATCCATGTTTTTTTTTATTATGTCTACTCTCCTATTTCTTCAATAAATGTATGAATATAGAACATTACGGCCCTTAATCGCAATATAATTCATCATTTTTCGTTGAATGGAGACTTTTTTCCTCGTTACCATCCGATTTTGGAATAGACTCTAGTTCTAGATGTTTCTACATTAGTAATTGTATAGATATAGACATTTTTAAAGTAATTTCAAGTATTTATTATAATAACTGACCGGGCAGGTTTTATCAAACTTGTTTTCGAGTCATTTTATAACCGAATAGGTTTCATTATATTTTTAAATCGGACTAGAGGTTCAAACAAACAAATTCTTTAGCTTTATTAATTAGTATAGATATGGATTAGTATAAATAGATTACTCACACAGCCAATAAGGCAGACAGCCAATAAAACGATGAACAGTTTCATCTTGAGTGATTTGAAGAGAGTTTGCAGCTCAACGATACAAGAACGACTGACTCTTTCAACTCTGAAACTTCTTTTATCTTATAGCCGTTTGTTTGTCATAAGATAATGTGATCCAATTAATTAACGAGCTAATTAGTGCTGGACTCTGGAGTTATGATAACGATTAACTGTTTATATAATCGATAGGAGTTCTACGTTATTAAAGTTTTAATTTTATTTTATTTATTTAAAGTGTGATTTGATGCTAGTTTATATTTTTTTTATAATATTGTCACTGGGAAGGTAAAAACTGTGATGCGTTTAAACACAAAACGACATAAGTGTACTTCAGCTAAAAACAATAAATTCTAGACAAAATCATTCATTTAAAATAATATATCTCTTTCTTCTTAATAATACGCAGTAATAACGTTTTTCGAATCTGTAATCTAATTAAAGTAAATTAAATATTTAACCCTTTTCAGGAAAATAAAATGGCTGAGACTAAATATACACAATATTTAAGTTATTCTGTAAAGTAAGGGATATCACTAGAAAAAAATTGTAGGGTGTACAAATTTAATTTTCCTATTAATTTCAAGGGAAACATTTTAACACAACGTACACCTACGTTAGACATTCATTAAAAAAATATCGATTCAATAATAATCAATAACGATTTTTGTAGAAGGGAAAAATATTTCCCATGAGCGTGAAAGGGTTAATTAAAAATAACAGATGAGGTTTTAGATTATAAAATAATATTTGTCGTGCAACTGTAACAAATAATAAAACATATTTTGTTTTAAAATTTGAAGGTTTATGCCTTTCCCAATATGTTGTTTACCCACAATGTTATCCTCCTCAGTAATGTTATGTTAACTGCATAAAAAAACAAAAACTAAGTAGTGTCAATACAACTGGATTTGAAACTGAGATCTTTCGCATAGAAAGCAAACGGACAAACCTATTCCATCTAAACTATCTTGACTTTTGTCTATCTGTATCAGTCTATTTAATAAATAGGAAATAAATGGTGTCGTCGGTATAACCAAGCTTAGTACAAGATGAAGAATGAAACTCAGTAATACTTTTTACATAAATTTATTAAAACAATTAACATTTACTAATAATAATATTATTTATGCCCAAATCGACTCCTGTGTGGTTGTACTCTTTGCCGTTAAGTCTTCAAACTGCAAAAAAAGAAATACACATTACTGAAAATATACAGAAAACAAATTAGGACGACTGTTCTCTGTCTCCTAAGTTTGTCCATAAGCGACGGTAACTACATACAATCAGATGGTACTTTAAGTCGTCTGCCCTCGTGGCAATAAAAAAAAACTTGCACTGGATGTAATCTATACTAATATTATAAAGCTGAAGAGTTTGTTTGTTTGTTTGTTTGTTTGAACGCGCTAATCACAGGATCTACTGGTCCGATTTCAAAAATTCTTTATTTTCAAAAAAAATAGGGATCCGCATGAAAATATCGAATATGTAACAAAAGGTGAAAAATCGAAAACCTATTTATGCGTTCGCTGCAAAAACTATTGACAATAGAACGAAACGATGTACTACGGGCTTTTAGGTCTTTTCAAGACAAACAAAAAAGTCCGCGACAGCATATATCTTACTATCATAGTTTAGTCACAATAACCGCTTTTATATATATAAAAATAGTATTTCGTCCCGAGACTGAATTTAACGTTAAATGAGTATCGTTATATTAATCCTTATCCAAATTAAGTATTTTGTTATCAAGAGTATTAACGTAGAAGTAAATTACTTTTTGTTTTATTCCAATCGGACTTTTCGTTTAGAAGTTATGACGAGCATAAAACGCAATGAATATGTGCACTTCGCGCCAAATAATAACGCGACGTCATTGCGAGTACTGTTCGAACCCCTTTGTAACGCAGACGAAGTTGCGCGGGGCAGCTAGTTATGTACATAAGTTCGAATTGAATCTTGCGAGTTGAATTAGATCAATTTTCCAGTTCTCGATTGAGATGTAATTTTGTACAATATACGCGTGATAATGAAATTAAATAGAGCTTATGATGATGGACTTGGAAAGTAACCATGAAAAATTCTGTACTAAACAAGATAGACTCAATCCATGATACTTTACCGCTTTAGAAAATTTGTTAATCTGATCGCCAATGACATTAAAAACCGGTTTCAGCTGATGCACGTTGACGTCATCAGCAGATTTGGCCAATGTCAAATCTAGACATTTCCTGAACATGTCCATGTTAGTTTGAAATGATTCAAATAAATTCGGCGGTGTTGATTGGACCTCTCTCTTCACGTACGCTCCGTTCACCTAAAAATAAACACCAAAAATTACATTTCCCTCATTGCTTTTTTTTTGATTTGAGGAATCGCTGTTGGCCCTTAGGCCTTTACAGCTTCACCATGATGGGATGCGAGCTCAGGAGGGGCTCGGCTGAGTATAAGATAGGATGGGAATACTAACAGTTGCCCGAAGTCAACTTATTAGCGCATCATGAATTTACTACTGGTTCGGAACGCGACCCAACTGAGAAGAACCAGTAAGTAACTCAGAGGGTAAGCGAGAATAAGACAAAGGATCTAAATTTACTTATTATCAAACAAGTAAAAATTAAACATGATATCATTGCCTTTGCATTGCAGAGGTTCATATTCATGAGTGACGGTGACCGGTAAGCCGTAAGTTCGTCTATCTGTCTAGCAATAAAAAAATCATGAGTGTACTAAGAAGCAAACAAAATTGGTACTATTTATTAGTGTCAAATATGTGATGATTGACTTTTTGTGCTCACATAATTTGTTTACGTTTAACTCTTCTCACTATATATATATTTTAAATAATGAAAAATTGCAATATACAGGAGGTGGTTGATTTTTTGTGGATACTTTTTGTTATTTTTGTTGCTGTTTTTAATAGATAGATAAAAGAGCAATGTTTATATGTGTATACTGAACGCATAATATACCTGATAGAGAAATACTGTCAATTTTAGAGGTGATGTCATAATAAACACAGATAGAGCTTCATTGCTTAGAAATTGGAATTAAAACAGTAATTTTTGTGCAGACGAAACTGCATTTAGTTAATAAACTATTATTATTCAATTGTTTTTTGTCTAATGGCTGTTGAAATATTAGTTGCGACCGTTTCTTGGGGTAGCCCTTCGAGCCCTATTTTCCGATATAGGGCTATCAAAGATTTCCATTTTAGTAAGTCCCTGGCGAGCTTTATCCGGATTGATCCGGGCACTTCCCTAATATCGTCATCCAATCTACCAAATTGCCAGTTTTCTTGCAAACCGTCACTATATTGTTTACGCCAATGGGGACTCATCTATGCAAATAATAAAGTTGGCGTGTGAAATAAAATGACTGGTTTTACTAAATGCGTGTGTTGGAAACATCAACATAACTTTTATGATTTAAAAAAATAATGTTTAATTCTATTCTATTTTTAAATTATTTTGTTTAACTGTTATTTTTGCATTATTATCATTGCAATAAGAACCTGTGAACGAGAAAGTCGTATAATTTTTCACACCATCAGGATGATCAGACCCTCAGTTCCACCTAATATACAATTACAACCAGTGCCATAGCTCCAAACAGCGTGTATGAAAATGTTTATATATAGGACAGACACACACACATGACATAAGTTAAACTACTTTTTAAAATAATAATTAAAATGAGACCGTCTTGGTGTTTCTCGGGCGCTATGACTTTTGAATCTTCAAACGAGGCTTGAAGAGAGTCCTTAATCTTAGGTGACCCCGTAGGTTCTGTGACATTACCCAGGTCCATGACGATAACCACTTACGATCAGATAGCCTATTAACTCCTCTAAATGGTAATATAAAAATGCACTTACTTCAAGAACAGCAAAAGAAATGCTCAATGCAATAATAACACGAAAATAAGTCATCGCGAACTATTAATGGATTCACTATAGAAAAACGAATGCAAAATGTATTGGAACTCTGTTCATAACAGTATAAGTACCGAGCTGATGTAACACAAAACAAACCATAATAATTAGCATAAATGTATTGGAAAATACAGGGTGTTTCAAAATGAAAATCATATTAAATTTAAAAAAGAATAGTTTTTAAGTCTGAATATTCGAAACAGTTTTACAATTTAGTAAAAACATACTATATACATACCTGAAGAAATATATTATACCGAATACATTTATTTCAGACGTGTTAGGTTGTCTGTTTCAAATACGCAGAATAACTTATGCCCCTAACATTACTACAAATTTACTTAAAAACTCTAAAACACTGTAACTAAATAGCTGGGCATTTTTCTTTGAATTTGAAAATTGCAAAGGAAATGGCTTTAAATAAATTATTTACGATTTTTGGAACGTAGTTCCTTATTACGTGTTATCGAAAGGGGGCTAAACGGAAATTCTTATGAAAAAGTTGTCACGACACTTTTTTTGTTTTAGATGATTATCGCTAGATGGTGCTGTGATTAAAATCTTTTAAAACAATTCTTTATTTTGTTTTATATGATTAATGCTAGATGGCGCTGTGGTCAAAATATTTTATTTAAGTTATAATAATTAGTTAGTTTAAAACGTCTGTCTCTCTCTCTCTTCTGAACTTCGTTCCATCCGGGTGTCCCTTGACACCTCTCAAGTTTTTTTTATTACTTCGGTATAAATGCCTAAATAGCACAAAAAAATATAATATCTATTCAACACCTCCTCTATATAAAATTAGCATATTACTCACAGATACGGTATTGACGGTCAAAGTTCGCTTCAAATAAACAAAGTGCCTATTTTCTGATTCCTTGTTTGACGTAATTCGCACAATGATCGATATATTATGTGTAAACAGAAAAAAATGTTTGAATAAACAAATATAAAATAAATTCCAAACAAAACTTTCCTATAAACTTATGTGGGTATATTATATTCCACCGAAAATCTGAAAATCCTTTGAAGATATGTGAAGTCCCCAATCCGCACTGGGCAAGCGTGGTGGACTATGCCTAATCTCTCTTCTAAGGAGATCTGAGCCCAACAGTGAGCAAGTGGGCAGTAATGGGTTGGTACAGTACAGAGAATCTGGAATGAGAACTCTGTATGGGAGGGACTCTATCGATATTATCAGTTAAATCCTACTTAAGCGAAAAATTAACTAAAAAAAAAATTAAATAATTAATATTAACAACATTTAACATAATTAGCGAAGTAATAAAATATCGTGCTGTATGCCCAACGTTTTCGTTATTTTTTTTTTCCTTTTAGGCAGACGAGCTAAAGGGCCACCTGGTCGTGAACAGTTACCGTTGCTCATGGACCTTTTGGAAGCAATGATTTTTTTTTCCAGCGTAAAAAGAATAAAGTAGTAATTGAAAAATATCATGACTCCACACATATTTAATGCTATAACAAACACTATCACACACCCACCACAGTTAAGAAGATAGGTGAGCAGCCCTATTGTTTCTTTGACGTAGCATCTGCTTAGAAATTGCTACTAAGTAGATTATAAGCACGCTGACCTACTATGAAAATACCTATGATAATTACTGGAAAGATTACTATTGCTTCATCAGATGTAGCTATCGGAACTCCGGTTTAAGATAGACTCGTCGTTTTTTGGGCTCGTTTTACTTGTCTTCTATATGATATCTAAGCCTGTTTTTATTTTTGTTCTTTCAAATAAATTATTGCAATGTAATTCAGACTAATACCGCTATGTCAAACTCTATAAATAAAAAATACTTTATCTATTTGCTATGGATTTTTCCAACCCAACAATATCTTCCATTCTACATGTACACGCGATATTTACTCACAAAAAAATGTGCAAATAATCGTTAAATTTTATCGATCAATATAAAGTTACCGTCATGTTTGAATAGTACTGAAATGATGGTGCCATAAGAGGACTTTGTTGCATATTTTTCCAGGAAGATATTTAGAAATAAGTTCCATCTAACATACCGATGAACAGTTTATAAAAGGAGAGATACACATGCGATAAAGTATGCAACTTTTTGGCCTAACCACGCTAACAAACTCGGCCATCTGATGGCTTCTTTGTACAAGCCATATCAACATCGTGAACAACAAAGTGAAGTTTCAAAGAACTTATGTGTTTGTAATATTTATTAGTGTGCTAAACGAACTGAATGTCATCGGTGACCTGTTATAGTCAGAATATTGTGTAGTTACGCGCAATCAGCTTACATTTAATTGGCTTCATTCTGTTGTTTATGATGTTTTGATTTCAGATAATTCTATGGTACAAGCTAGGGATGTTGCGAAAGTCGATCGATCTTCGTTACATCCCTAGTACAAGCATGTAGACTTACGGTGACACACAGGCAAAAAAAACGTGCCATGTGTGGAACTAGGTAACCTAAGCAAGACCAAAGTAGTGCAAAAAGTTCTTATAAAAATAGTGTCTGCTTGCAATTTAAATTTCAGAGCTATGATGAGAAACTTTGAGAACCATTATTTGGGCCATATTCTCGTTCCTGAAATTAAAACATGATAGCTTTAATAATAAAACTACACAGTCGCTAAAAAAATAATAAAAAGTACAAACAAATAAAAATGCATTTATTTTTACTTAATCTTTATTTTTAATTTACAATCCTAATTAGTAATACAGTTTTGTTTTTCTTGTCGTGTATAGTTAAATCCGGTTTGTCGACGTGAACAATCTTGTCTGTAATCATCATCCTATCCCAATATAATTAATCCTCAGAACCTAATACAGTTTGGGGTTATACTTATGATTTATTTATTAAAAGAAACAACAGTACAAATTAACATTTATACACATGATTACATAAGTTAAACATACGTTGTTTTAGTAAGAATGAGTAAATATATTTTGTAAGGATACATCCTGGTCATGACGATCTTGCACTGCACCATTATTGATTTTCTGGCTGATCCAAACCAGTATCGATTGCTTCATCTAACACCATGCCTGCTACTTGAGGGCTATTTTCGGAATCATCCATAGTATCTTCCTTGTTAATTAGCTCGGGATGGTTTTCCACTGCCTTTTTTAGCTCGTCAAACTGAAAATAATAGTATGTAAACATTGAACAAAGAATTTTTCAAATCGGATCAGTAGTTCCTGTGATTAGCGCGTTTAAACAAACAAACTCTGCAGCTTTATAATATTACTAGCTGACCCGCGCAACTACGTCTGCGTTACAAAGGGGTTCAAACAGTACTTTTAATGCTGTTACGATATTATTTGCACGGCCCGGGGAGTATTCATTATGTTTTATACTCGTGATAACTTCTCAACGAAAAGTCCGATTAGACCAAAACAAAAAGTAATTTACTTTTAAATTAATACTCTTGATAACAGAATACTTTATTTGGATAAGGATTTTAGGTTTAAGACATTTATTTCTCAAAAGATTATAAAATCACTTACAGAGAAAATACATTTTAGTTAAACTAATTTTACCAATTTGCGTAGTTTGTACACTACTTAATGTTATAACAATAACCAATGTTCAATAAACTGCAGGTAGTTGCAAGAAACGTTGAAACAAAAGAATCATCTGTTTACTAAGGCCTATGACATGTTAAGTTTTTTACACAGTTATTAGTTTATAATATTTATGTGTGTTTTAAGTATATTTATTTATTAACTCATTCATAAATGTGTATTGTTTCACCGTTACTTATCATTATTATATAAGTAAATGTAAGTAATGATTCAAGTATTATTTTATGTTTTTGATATATTTTGTCAATTGTATGAAGTACACATATATGTATGAGAGTATGTATGTTTATGTGCGTTGAAAATATTTATTCCGAAAAATATTTAATGAAATTATTCACGTTTAAAAAAAAAATCAAAAAATAAACGAAAATAAATGTAATTATGTGTTTAGAAATCCTTCAGAATGTGGCTTTTCAACGTTTTTTTAAGAAGTGGCAAAGGTTTCAATTCCTTGATATTTTTAGGCAGTTTATTATAAATGTCTGCTCCTTCAGACAGAATACTTCTCCTGGCATAGCTAGTTCTAGACGGTATTATTGAAATATTATTAGCCTGTCTAGTTTGGCGTTTGTGATGATCGGACTTTTTTGTAAAGATTAATTGAGTGTGTAACTCCTTCGTCATAATTTTTCTAATCAAAATACATGTATTATATTTATACATTTGAGTAAGATTCATGAGCCCTGTTTCTTGGTACACTTTTTTAGAAGATGTCAGACGATTATAACGAAATAAAGTTTTTATAAGTCTATTCTGTGACGTTTCGAGTGACTTTAAATTTGTTTTAGCGGCTGCTCCCCAGACCTCAATCAAGTAATCTATGTGAGATTTGGCCAACGAATTGTAAATAGTATATTTCACCTGTTTTGGTAAGCATCGGACTACGGGTCGTAAATCACCTGTTAAACAAGCTATTTTATTTCGAACCTTCTCAATGTGATATTTCCATGTAAGTTTACTATCCAAAACCAGTCCCAAGTACTTTTCACTGTTAACCCTGCTCAGTATTTGACCATTAATAACTAGAGGATTGTAATTTTAGATTTTTTTATTTTTAGCTGTAAAAAAGATATAATTTGTTTTTGTTGTATTAATAGTTAATAGGTTAGATTGTAGCCAGAAATTTAAAATGTTTAGGTCATGTTGAGCTTGGTCAATAACTACGTTAGCTGTATGACCAGAGTAAAACAGGCTAGTATCATCAGCATACATAGTTATGTCCCCCTTTAGCCCGACCTCGTGTATATCATTTACATAAATTAAGAAGAGTAGTGGGCCTAGGATTGAGCCTTGGGGTATACCGCATGTAACAGGTTTGGGTGAACTCTGATGACTACCGATTTTAACGTATAATTAATATAACAATACTAATTTAACATTAAATTCATTCTTCGGACGAATTTTTTTTTTTTTTTGAACATAAAAGCAGTTGTTGTGACTAAACTATGATAGTTAGATATATGCTCTCGCGGACTTTTTTGTTTGTCTTCAAAAGACCTAAAAACCCGTAGTACATCATTTTGTTCTATTGTCAATAGTTTTTGCAGCGTACGCATAAATAGGTTTAAGATATTTCACCTGGTCTTACAAATTCGATATTTTCATACGGATCCCTAATTTTTTTCAAAATAAAATATAGCCTATAACCTTCCTCGATAAATGGACATTCCAACAGTGAAAGAATTTTTGAAATCGGACCGGTAGTTTCTGAGATTAGCGCGTTCAAACAAACAAACAAACAAACTCTGCAGCTTTATAATATTAGTATAGATATATAGATTTATGCCTAGTACGAGAATAACTTTTCAACATATTGTTTACTAGCTATTGCCTGCGTCGTCTACGTGAACGCTATACAGCACCAAGAATGCCAATGACTTTTAAAAAAATTACATTGATTTACACATTTATCTTTTCGATTCATATTTACAGAAAGTAGAGTAAAAGGAGGTGACCGTCTTTATTAAAATTACACTCCAAAAGTGATGATTTTCAGCCTGCTTTGAATAAATGACTTTACGGTGATTCTGCTGAATTAAGTCATGACTTAAGCAACTGAATAGTAGATCAGTTGAAACTGAAGCAACTGTAAGAAATAAGGGTTAGAGAAAAGGGTTAAAATATATACTTGTAGTACTTCTCGACAAACAACATAAGGGTTTGTAAGTTGCATGATCTTTGAGTTCAACCCGGAAATACATATCTACAACAAAACAAAAAAAAATAAAAATGACTTTACCATTTTATTTTATGTTAAGATTATAAATTATACTTACCACTGCTTGGAGACCTTTCACGAAGTCCTCAAATTCTTGGTCTTGGTTGAAAACAGGTTCATCATCGTCCTGAAGCATCATCACTCCTGACTCTATTCCACCTCTACCCCTTCTCCTTAGGTTCATCTCCTCTAAATCTGATGTTGCTGATGCAGTTTCAGGCATCGGAACTCCATGCGACTGTCAAAAAATCATCATCAATAAATATAAAATTATTTATGTAGGTAAATACTCATTGGATAGCTCCTGTCTTGATTTTGTTGGAAAATAACTGAAGTATTTTCTGATCAGTTTTCTCTAAAACTTTACTTATTACTATAGCATGAGGCCGTCTCAAGGGGAAAGAGCCGTAGTGCGTAACGCGTCGCGCTAAGATTCCAAAGGAGGGGTGCGAGGACCGAACCCTTAGAGACCCCGCATATAACCGGAATAGTAACTATTTCAACAAATAATAATTAAACATTAGTGCCAATATGATTGGAAATATAAACTCCCTCATCGGTATTTCTCGACTTGTGTTTTTTCAAACGTGATTTGAAGCGAGTCCTTAAGTCCATAACCATTTGTGATAAAAAAATAAACTACAGCTAATATTTATTTATTTAAAGGAAGACCTACAGCTAAAATTACAGGATAAAGTTTAATAAAGTAATATCAGAGAGCCAATTAACGGTCCTCACTGATAAAAGTTGTGAATATTAAAATCATTTCATAAGGCAGTATTGTCTTTAAAAAATATCCAAAATATGCTAATAAATATACTAGATATCTCTAGCTGTTTCTTATATTAATTAATGAAATAATACCACAGAAACTATTACTCACGTAGCACAGACTCGAAGCAATTACAAAACACGTTAACAATGTAAGGCACGACATTTTTCAAAAGAAAACAGGAAAAGATTGATAAAAACCACAAGTATATTCTCTTTTATAAACATGCTTTCCATTCTTGCTCGGTGTTGATAATCCAAAAATGGCACGTTTCTAAATATCGTAACGATAAAATTTATTACCTGTACGTGGAAAATAGATGAACTCCATATTGTTTTGGGTGATTGACAGATATTTATCATCCATAAATGGTGTCTTACTTAGTTATAGCTATTTCAATGAATTTACAATTTGAAGCTAAATAAAGAAAAGTCTGTATTCTGTACTAGCTTTTGCCCACGACTTCGTTCGCGTGGACTTCAGGTTCGACCCGTCTAGCCCGTCTAGTTCGCGACGTCTATAATATAGTACTATTATACCGCAAAAAATGTGTTTTTTACGACTTCACATTAGAAACCTCAAAAATTGTAGCCTATGTGTTATTCTGATGTATAAGCTATATTGTGGTAAAGTTTCATTCAAATCCATTCAGTAGTTTTTACGTAAAAGAGTAACAAACATCCATACATCCATACTTACAAACTTTCGCCTTTATAATATATATTAGATTATTCACATCTATTTATTTAGTAATAATCACTAATTTGTGTTCCTTCGAAATTTTTCAGCCGAAACCGAAACTAAATCCTCAGCCTTGCCTTTTCGGCCAAAACCAAAAGTCACATATTGTAAAAAAGGGGTTCTCACATTTGTGATAAAAGCGACAGTGTGGCCAAAATTTGAGCCGAAATGACGATTTTTTGTAACGTAAATTTTGGAAACCTTAGAAACACTTTCGAATCTTTCAGTAATAAATATCCATACCCGGATTCATTGTAACGATGCACAAACAACTCATGCAATAGATTTTCACCGAAACTTTCGATCACTTACTGAGAAAGAAAAAAAAACTTACGTAATTAAACAAAAACCCAACAATACATGCTACCAGCAACTTTGTCATATTTCTAAAGAAAATACAAAAATCTGTAGATATTTTAAACCCGTCCACTCATTATATAAGTAAGTTAATCAAGAGTATCGAATTTGATTACTGTGATAAAGTTAATTAGTTGTTTGCAAGTAATGAAGCTTGAAGTCGTGTTGGTCGAGAAGTTGGACCATTTGCCGCACGTGCAGGAATTTCTGAGTTCGAATCCACTCCAAAACAAATTAAATCTGTTTACATTTGTGAGCATCCTCAGTATCTCCCGAGCCCTCCAAACTAGTCTTGAAAAGATTTCTTAAAGGTAGGTGTAGACGACTGAATGTTAACAAACATTACAAAGGTTACTAGATTAAAACGCCATCTGTAAATAGTTTCAATAATTATTGTTATAAACCTCATTGTAAATACTCTTTTTAAAATTAAGAAGGAATGTTGGCGCGCTTTTTGAATATCGAATGTGTGTAAAAATTGGTTGTGATTGCGTCATACTATTTTCTTTTTAAGTTTTATTTTAATTAAATTATTGTTTTTATGTTTTTCTATGCACTGGCAGCCTTTGATTTTCTACAGTAGGTCGTAGGTAGCGACCTCGCAGTGTTTCTGATAGAGCATAGCTAGCTACCTTGGAAACGCCACTGATAAAAAAGATGGTCTGAGAAGAATGTATGTGTAGTATGCGGTATGAAAGGATGAAAAATAGCAAGAACTAGAATGACAGAGGTAACTGTAGATAAGGGCCCCGATTATGTTGGGAGTATAAGCATAAGAACATCACTGGCTTAAGACGGTAAATGAAAAGATAGTGAGGGAGTTATGAATGAAATATTCATTATTATTCTTCATTTCATTTCATATGATCTGTGATTGAAATAAAGAAATAAATAAATGGATAAAGAAGTGCGGGTTAGTCAATCGCTGAACATTATTTCTTTGAAAAATTATTTACATTTCATATTGCTATTTTATCACAAACATTCCTTAGTCTAGTACTGCAGAAACAGATAACATACAAAACATTGTATTTTTATTTACGTCGCAAATATGAATACAATGTGTTTCTATAATATTAAATGCAATTGTAAAATCTACTACTAGTATGATAATAAACCAATTGAGTTTTTATTTTAGGTCGTTTGCGCTGTATTATAAACACAACGAGAGCTACTTCCAAAGCGAAGTCTACTACGCTTGCTTAGAGACATAATAATATGTTTTAAGCGATATTTAAAAAGATATTTAATGTCTTGTCGTGGTGGCCGAGTGGTCGAAGCGCGTTCTTCTGAACGGGAGATCGCGGGTTCAAATCCGGCCGGCTTGTACCTCTAAATCTTAATATGAAAAAGATTTATGTGCAATTTTTCACAACACCACTGGCTAAAAACGGTGAAGGAAAACATCGTGAGGAAACCTGCCTATCGGAAAAGGGTTCTAAAAATCCTTTGAAGATAATATGTGAAGTCCCCAATCCGCGTTAGGCAAGCGTGGTGGACTATGCCTAACCCCTCTTCGGAGGAGACCTGAGCTCAGCAGTGGGCAGTAATGGGTTGTTACAGTACAGTACAGTACAGGGGGCCCCCGTTGCTGGCGTCCGTGGGCGTGACCACCTTCACTGAAGGCTAACCCCACACGTGGTCCCCGGGTGGTGCCAAAACAGCAACGGGAGAGCGGCCGTGAGGTTGGGTGCCTGGGAGTAATCGCGCTAGTGCGGTTACTCCCCCCAACCTTGTGGTGTGATGGACGTTGAGTCCATCACCGAAGCCCGCACAGGGGTAGGCGACCAGGCCCCTGTGTCGGAGAATGCCACTGGCGTAGGGTCAGGGTGGGCATCGTGCGCGAGTGTCGTCGCGAGCGATGCCTGCTCGGAAGACCAAAGTGGGAAAGTCCGGCGCAAGCGGAAGACGGCAACGCGCCGGACCTCGAGTAGTGGGCCTTCGTCCGCCTCCTCGGAAGAGGAGATGCCACGAGGACCCACGAAACGAGGTTCCCACTGCACCGGAGGGACAAAGGGAGGGCCGCGGGAGACCCCCGCCTCGCCGACGCGGTCGGCGATAGCCCTTGCCTCGGCCCAAACGGCTGACGGGGAGCTCTTAGAGAGCCCCGTCGCTGTTCTCGAGGCCATAAAGCGACGGGCCACTAATGCCACATATCGGTACAACACTGTGCGCCCGTCCTATGCGCTGGCGTGGCGACGGGTGGCCAAAGAGACTGGCAGGATCATGCCTGCCGTCGCGGCGGCCATCAGTCGCGACGCAACCCTGCAGACCGAGTTGGAGAGGTCGAGGGCGGAGGTGGCTCTCCTCAAGGGGAGGCTGACGACCCTCGAGGCTCAGAGGCCTGAACCTGTCGTGGCGGCGAGCGGTTCGCGGAGGGCGCGGCCCCCGCCACCGCCTGCACAGCCGGACGCCACCAGGGTGACGCGGGCCAAAAAGTCGCAGACCAGCGACGAGTGTCTGCCCCCGCGGCGACTTGCGTCACCACGGGCCAGAGCGCAGCAGGCGGAAACCCGGGAGGAGCTGGTTGCTTGCATCAGGCGGGAGTTGGCGGAGGAGTTCGGAAAGCAAATTGCCGAACTCAAGGGGATTGTGGCGGCACTGAGTGGTGCTGCCCCATCCGCGCCGCCTCCTCCTCCCGATGCTCCTGCCCCCCCGGCTAAACTCCCGGGTCGGGAAACGGCTCCGACCCGGAAAAACAAGAAGAGTGGCGGCGGGACACCGGCTCCGGTACCAGCACCTCAGCCCCGCCCGCTTCCTCCGCCCCCATCCAATATGGATGAGGGATGGACTGAGGTTGTTAAGCGGGGCGCAAAGAGGGCCAGGGTTGTGGCCACTCCAACCCAACCACCACCGAACGAGACAAGGGCAGCGGCCAAGACGACTCCTCAGCTGGGGAGAACGCCGACCGCTGCCCAAACCACGAATGCGACTCCGGCGGTCGCGGTTGCTCCCCAATCGGGTCGAGCACCCGCCGCCGGAAAAAAGAAGAAGAAGAAAAGCCAGAAGGCTAAGAAGAAGCCGCGCGCGCCGCGGCAGGCTGCAGTGGTGGTCACCCTGCTGCCTGCCGGCCAGGCGAAGGGGTTGACATACCCCGACGTCATGGCCAAGGCGCGTGCGGCCGTGGACCTCAGGGAGATCGGGGCGGAGGATGGCCTCCGCATCCGGCATACGGCCAATGGGGCCCGACTGCTGGAGTGTCCCGGCGCTGACAGTGACAGTGTCGCGGACCGTCTGGTGTCGGGTCTGCGGGTCGTATGGCCGGAGGGGGAGGTCAAGGTGCACAGGCCGGTCAAGATGGCTGAGCTGCGTGTAACCGGCCTGGATGACTGCACCACCAGGGAGGAGGTGGTGGCGGCCATCGCCGCCCAGGGCAAGTGCGCCCCGGAAAATGTAACCGTAGGCGAACTTCGCCAAGGTTACACCGGGGCCAGCTCGGTGTGGGTACGGTGCCCGGTCGGGGCCGCCACCTCCCTGGCCACTCCTCCGCCCGGAAGGCCGGCTGGGGACCCTGGCAGGCTGCGCGTGGGCTGGGTTGCAGCCCACGTGCGGCTGCTGGAGTCACGCGCCTGGCGATGCCTCAAGTGCTTCGGTACGGGGCACAGCGTCGCCAGGTGCACCAGCACTGTAGACCGCAGCGGATTGTGCTTCCGCTGCGGTCAAACCGGACACAAAGCGGCCGTGTGCTCGGCCGCGCCGCACTGCGCGTTGTGCGCCGCGGCCGGTCGCAGGGCCGATCACCGGGCGGGGGGCAAGGCTTGCTCCCCGTCTGGTGGTAACACGGAGCGTAACAGGCGCCGCAAGATGAAGCGGCGCCAACAGAAGAAGTCGGCCGGGGGAGTACCGGCCGGCGTTTCAGACCCCGCCGTGGCGCCTAGTGCGCCCGATGGCGGGGGCGATGGAGGAGGGGAGGGAGCGATGGATGTGGTTCAGTAATGGACTACACCCGTCGCTTCCTCCAAGGAAATTTGAACCACTCCGCCAGGGCTCAGGACATGTTGGTTCAGAGCATGGCGGAGTGGTCCATTGACGTAGCGGTGGTCGCGGAGCCGTACTTTGTTCCCCCGGCAGATGAGTGCTGGTTCGGGGACGAGTGCGGCTTGGCGGCCATCCACGTAAGGAGAGCCGCGGCGATCCCGCCCTTGGTAATGGTGGCCAAGGGACCAGGGTTTGTCGCGGCGATGATGGAAGATACCGTCGTGATCGGGGCGTATTTCTCTCCAAATCGACCTATTCTCGAGTTCGAGCAGTTCCTGGACGGGCTCGGAGCGATTACTCAGCGCTCCGCTCCCCGTCCTGTGATACTGGCGGGGGACCTCAATGCGAAGTCAGTCGCTTGGGGTTGCCCCCGCACCGAACCTCGGGGTAGGCGATTGGAGGAGTGGGCGGTCGCGGCCGGACTCTGTGTCTTGAACAGAGGGTCGGTCGCGACTTGCGTGCGGTGGCAGGGCGAGTCCATCGTGGACGTTACGTTCGCGAGCCCTGTCATCGCACAACGCATCCGCGGTTGGGAGGTGCTGGTGGGGGCGGAATCGCTATCGGATCACCGGTATATCCGGTTCGATCTTTCCGCTCCCACGACAACCGCGGTCGCCCGTGGAACTGCGCCCCGGTCATTCCCCAGGTGGGCATTGAAGCTCCTGGACAAGGAGCGCTTGGTGGAAGCCTCCACGGTGGCGGCGTGGACGCCTATGCGTCCACACCCAGTGGACGTGGAGGTCGAGGCGCAATGGCTCCGGGACACGATGCATCGCATTAGCGATGCTTCGATGCCCCGGGTTGGCCCTCGGCCTCCTAACAGGTCGGCGTACTGGTGGTCGCCTGAGATAGCGCAGCTCCGTGCTGTATGCGTCCGGGCGAGGCGCCGGTGCGCCAGACATCGCCGCCGCATCCTCGCGCGCCACGACGATCCCGTCGCGTTCGCGGAGGAGGAGGCCCGGCTGTATGGCGAGTACGCTGAAGCGAGGGGCGCCATGCAGCTGGCCATCAAGCAGGCCAAGGAGAGGCACATGGAGTCACTCTTGGGGACGCTCGACGATGATCCATGGGGGCGCCCCTATAAAGCGGTGCGCGGCAAGCTGCGCCCGTGGGCGCCTCCCCTGACCGAGCGTCTCCCGCCTCAGCAGCTGCGGGACATCGTTTCGGCGTTGTTCCCGCAGGAGCAGGACGGATTTACTCCGCCTGCTATGGGTGAACCGCCGGATCACACCGGCGGTGAAGCCACTGCTGAGGTGCCTCACATCACGAAGGATGAGCTCCATGAGGCCGTGGTCAAAATGAGTAGAAAAGACACGGCACCCGGCCCGGACGGCATCCACGGCCGGGTCCTAGCCTTGGCCCTCAATGTCCTAGGGGACCGACTCCTGAGGCTGTACAATTCATGCCTGGAGTCGGGACGGTTTCCCTCGCTCTGGAGGACGGGCAGACTGGTCCTCCTACGTAAGGAGGGGCGCCCGGCGGACTCAGCCGCCGGTTACCGTCCCATCGTGCTGCTGGACGAGGTGGGCAAATTGCTGGAACGCGTTCTGGCTGCCCGCATCGTTCAGCACCTGGTCGGGGTTGGACCCGATCTGTCGGCGGAGCAGTACGGCTTCCGGGAGGGTCGTTCGACCGTAGATGCGATTCTGCGCGTCCGGACCCTCTCGGAGGAGGCCGTCTCCCAGGGTGGGGTGGCCTTGGCGGTGTTGCTCGACATCGCCAACGCCTTTAACACCCTGCCCTGGTCCGTGATTGGGGGGGCACTGGAGAGGCATGGAGTGCCCCTCTATCTCCGCCGGCTGATCGGCTCCTACCTGGAGGCCAGGTCGGTCGAATGTACCGGGTACGGTGGGACCTTGCACCGGTTCCGGGTCGTGCGCGGTGTTCCACAGGGGTCCGTTCTTGGACCCCTCCTGTGGAATATCGGGTACGACTGGGTGCTGAGGGGCGCCCTCCCCCCGGGCCTTAGCGTAATTTGTTACGCGGATGACACATTGGTCATGGCCCGGGGGGATGACCACGGAGAGTCTGCCCGTCTTGCCACAGCGGGGGTGGCCCTCGTCGTCGGCAGAATAAGGAGGTTGGGCCTCGACGTGGCGCTACACAAATCCCAGGCCCTGTGGTTTCACAGGGCCAGGGTGGCGCCACCGGTCGACGCCCACATCATGGTTGGAGGCGTCCGAATCGGGGTCGGGGTACAACTTAAGTACCTCGGCCTCGTGCTGGACAGCCGTTGGACCTTCCGGACCCACTTCGAGCAGCTGGTCCCTCGACTTGTGAGGACGGCCGGCCATCTTGGTCGGTTGCTTCCGAACATCGGGGGACCCAGCCACGCGGTGCGCCGCCTCTACGCGGGGGTAGTGCGCTCGATGGCCCTGTACGGTGCGCCCGTTTGGGCCGAGCCTCGTACTCGGGCAACTTTTGCCCGATACTTGCGCCGGCCACAGCGCATCGTAGCTATCAGGGTCATCCGCGGGTACCGCACCGTCGCGTTTGAGGCGGCGTGCGTGCTGGCGGGGACGCCGCCCTGGGAGTTGGAGGCGGAGGCGCTCGCTGACGATTATCGTTGGCGATGCGACCTCCGGGCCCGGGGCGTAGTGCGTCCCCTGCGGGAAGCTGTTCGGGATCGGAAGGCCCAATCTCGGCGGTCCGTAATGGAGTCGTGGGAGCGACGTATCGCTAACCCTACTTGGGGTCTGCGGACCGTCGAGGCGATCCGCCCCGTCCTAAAGGATTGGGTGGGTCGTGGCGAAGGACGCCTCACCTTTTGGGCGGTGCAGATGCTGACCGGGCACGGATGCTTCGGGCGGTATCTGCACCGCATTCAGGTGGAGCCGACGATGAGGTGCCATCACTGTGTAGGTTGTGACCGGGACACACCGGAGCATACGCTCGCTGTCTGCCCTGCATGGGAGCAGCAGCGGTGTGTCCTGGTCCAACAAATAGGACCGGACTTGTCGCTCCCGGGCGTCGTGGCGTCGATGCTCGAGAGCGACGAGTCCTGGAAGGCGATGCTCGACTTCTGCGAGTCCACCATCTCGCAGAAGAGGGTGGCGGGGAGTGCGAGGGAGAGAATTTATTCTTCTCTCCGCCCCGCAACAACCCGCCGCCGTCGAGCAAGGGGCCGGAACCGGGATCTCGCCCGGAATCTGGCCCCTTAAGAGTTTCGGGTCCCCAACGCATGTGAGTGCGAGCGGGGACCCAAGAAGGTGTCGTGTCTCGCTCAGCACGCCCTTGCGTCAGAGCATCCGGAGGATGGCGGACCGCGCTCCCCGACCCACGCTGGTTCTGACCCAGCGGGGTATTCCGTGGGAGGGTGACACGCGGTCCAGCCATCTTGGCGGGCTTCGGATAGCCCGCCGACCGAGAGAGCCGGTGGCCGTATCGCCGGCGGCTGCCGGTTCGGCGTCCGGGGACGGCGTGACGGAAAAGTGTGCCGAGAGCGTTACGCGTCGCGCCGTCCCACAAAACCCCGTGCTGGGTTCTGACCTCAGCCGGGGTTCGGACGCTGAGTGTGAGCGGTTGGAGGTTTTAGTGAGGTTCAACTCCCACATACCCCGCCCGCGGGGCGGTCGGGGATCCGGTGATTTCCTCCAACTGAAAAAAAAAAAAAAAAAAAAAACAGTACAGTACAGTACAGTAGTAGACAATAAGAGCGTCTACATGTCAAAATGTGCTCAATATTATAGATATTACCACGTCAAAGCTCTTTATGACCTTTTTATACATATTACTATAGCACACGTGTTTATTAAATTACACCTTTTTAATATTTCAAGCGAGATCTCGTATTTATTTAGGATGCGAAGCCATGTTGGCGTGCTATCTTTCGGGCGCTTTACCTCGAAAACGAGCGTACACTGTACCGAGAATATAATCAAATTTAGGACCTACGAAGCGAAACAGTTTTAGCTAAATTTTATAGAATTTGTTTATACATTGATGTTCTTAAAAGTAGACTCAAAAACATCACATTTGGAAGCGAAAGATTTTCGGAGATACAAAATGAATTTATTTTCCATAAAAGAATAATATTGATTTAAGTTTGAAACCCTTTACCCGAATAAAAGGATATAATAGTTGTAAAAAACCTAATGCTGCCAGTGAGAGAGAAGTTAAGAAGGAATCATAAAATAAAAGTTGTGAAAAAATGTACAAAACGTCTGTATTCGGTAATGGAATGTTCTAAATTCAAATAAGCGCGCCAACATCTATTCTCTATTACAATTCAAAAAGTATTTACACAAAAGAGGTTTAAATAATAAATATTTAAACTATTTATAAATGGCGCTATCATCGACACAGCTATGTTCTTTACTAAAATATAATAAAATGTGAATTATTGATTCTGTCGCCTACAATGGTTTTTAACAAAGTACTTTTTAGAAGATAATAACTAAACCGAAACAAAGTAAAATTAATTTAGAAAAATGTGTGAATGGCCCCTCCCCTCCCTTTACTGAGGAGACCTGAGCCCAACAGTGGGCCGTAATGGGTTGGTACAGTACAGTACAGTGTGAATGGCTGAAACTATCATAAAAGTACCTATATTATATTTCGCAATTCCTTTTGAAATTACACTATAATATGACGTAAAGTATTTTATTTGTAATCATGTTATTACTCATCATCGGCATAATAGAGATAAAACATTTTTTTTATATTACGAAGTTTATTTACTAAAGTAAGAAAGAATAAAATCGAAGTTTTCTAGGAAACGATTGTTAATGGAACACCATTATCTGAACAAGATAATATTGGTTAAAGTTCAAACGAGTTATATTATAAAGTGTAATTAAATTGTAATTCCGAATATGGGAATAAAAGAAAAAATTAAAAAATCGTTCTTTGGGATTAATCCCTCTTTTTGAATGCGAAGATTTTTGCAAATGTTGTAACCGCGATTCAGGATCTCGCGCGCTATATTGGTCGCCACAATCATTTTCTTTAAGTATAAAAATAATAGAAAGTAAAAACATAAGACCCCAAGGGATGTAAATAAAAACAGAAGACTACAGAGTAAAGACGTAGAAGGTATCAGGAATTGACAAAAGCTAAAGTATTAACAAAATATGATTAAGTGGTTGATACGTGCAATTTTTGAGGTTATGTTCTCTGGAGACAATAGGTATATTCATACCTTGGCAATATGTGGGAAGCATTTAACTAAACACAGGTTATTTAATATCTACACTAATTAATAAAGCTGAGAGTTTGTTTGTTTGAATGCGCTAATTTCAGGTCTGGTATTTGAAGAATAATTTTAGTGTTGGATAGTCCATTTATCGAAACTCACTATTATTCTTCTATCATGCAGACGGAGTTATGCGGATCAGATAATAATTTACGAAGAAGAATATAATACTCAATAGGTACGTTAAGTATGGCTTATTTACTTATTTTAATACTTTATTGTACACCAGATAAAGAAAGTTACAGTGCTTTCATGCATTTTCAACGGGTTCTTACCACAATATTTAATTAATTGAGTTGTCTCGATATTTCAACGTTGTTGCAAACGTCATGATCACGAGAAGACTGGATACTGCGGGTCGATTTAAGAGCAAACAAATCTGTCTACCCTCTTTCTCGTTCGCTTTTGGGTAGTACCACTGGAACTCGAACTCACATCACGACACACCACACTCACTGTATCTACAAGACTCTCTGAACATGAACCCTTAGTGACTGTTGTGTTTAGCACTGGATTCCACATACTCGATAATCTGAAGCAGTCACCCCTGTTAAAAGTGCTATGTCTTGAAATCTCGATAGCTACTTTAACCATTATAGAAAACCGCGAGTGTCTGGATAAGTTTATAAAGTTACAGTGGCTTACATATTTTAATTTATTTTAAAATCATACATTTTTAAAACCACTTATATTTGCGTGGTTTCATGCAGTAATGTTTCAATATCGAATGAAAATAACACATCTGTTTGAGATATAGAACCGTTAGAAGAAGTTAATTAATACCGACGTTCTAAGTGTAGTGCAATATATTCAAGTGTTCTTGCATCGTTCTCATACTCATAGTATGAACCCATTAATGTATCGAGCAGATATACTTTAGGTGGAAAAGTGTAGTGTAATTAATGTGCAGATGAAATAGTTACTTTACGATTTATTGGTATGTGAAGCTGGTTCACTCAATAATTATTGTATTGTGATGTTACTGTATTGTTAGAAGATGTAAAACTTTCATGTGTAAACAAATAAATAAATAATAAAAAAAATTAGAAGCTTATAAATGTCTGTGTTTTCATTTAAATATTTTTTTTAATTTTATTATAGCATTACATTTTTCGAAATTTCTTCTATCTCTAGTTGAAGTTTCTTCAGGAAGTTTCGAAGATTCAGGAATATAATATAGAAAAAAGTAAAATTATAATAATACACAAGTTGCAGTACCTAACCTGCAAATTTTCAAGAAAATATCTCACATTTTACTATACTTAAGTAAAACTAGTCTTTAAAAAAACTATAAGAGCAACAAAGACATCTTCGATAAACGCTGTAACTAAAAACACTCTTAAAAGTAATCTAAAACAAGCAAGTCCACATGCAGTTCGTGACGGTAGCGCAGGTGTGTTTGCGTTTCATTACCGGCTCGGTTAGTTTATCAATGTGCTCGAAGCTTTGTTACGCGATATTGGACGTGCAAGCGATATTTACACTACGCTATCTCGCCTCGTAAGTTGGTCTAGAATTGAGAATCTCGAGGTAACTGCAAATTTGTTTTCTTGAGGATTTTCTGGTTTTTTCACTTTGGAATATTTTATTATCCTAAAGAATCTTTAACACTTAATTTTATAGTAGAAATTATTACTAACTAATAATAAGGTGTTTCTACTATGATTAACATAAAAATTAAATATCGTTTCGAAAAACAGTATGTCCCAGAAGAGGACGGCGGAACGTGTGAGAGAGAGAGCTCTTATTACCACACAGGAAGTGACAGGATCCCAACGTCGTTTTTTTTTTTTTTTTTTAATTAAACGTTAAACGGGAATTCGGGATCACAGCCGAAATCTGGCCTCAGCTGGAGTTCAGACGCCGAGTGTGAGTGGTTTGAGGTTTTAGTACGGTTGGACTTCCATATATCCCACCCTCCCCACGGCGGTTTCCACCAACTCAAAAAAAATAGTCCAAAAACTTCAATAAGTATTCCAAAGAAACAAGTTTAAAATCAGTACCAATGGATCTCTAAGAAAGGCTCAGAACTCGAGGGCTCTTTATTTAAGTGTAATATGAGTGCACTCGATACCTCGCTTTGTTCACATACAGAAAATAAACGACTTTCCGTCTCCACTAGAAATCGGTTCTTTGATTCTAGTGAAGTTCGTGTGTTGTTTTATACCTACTTCAAATAAGTTGAAGATTGTAAGTTCTTTATAAAAGTAATGAGAGAAAAATAAAATAATTACAGTAATTGAGTTGTGTGTTTATTTTTTTCAATTTCGTCTCAGATATTAGACAGCTGTCGTCATGGATCCCCTTGATAATTTTCAACTACTTCTACAAATTGAAATAAATTTACGTAAATGCTTCTGCTTCATAATAAACAATTTGGTTTCACTAGGGGTTGTTCCACTACTGATGCGGGTGTAAATTTAGTTAAAAATATATTTCAGGCATGGGAAAAATCGCAAGATGCACTTGGTGTATTTTATGATCTATCCAAAGCTTTCGACTGTGTTGATCATGATACATTAGTAAGGAAGTTACACTTTTATGGTATAAGGGACGCTTCGTTAGATCTTATAACCTCTTATTTATCAGGACGAATACAAAAAGTCGATGTTAAAGGAAAGAGATCCGCCGGTGTTATGCTTAAAATGGGTGTCCCTCAAGGATCTATCTTGGGTCCCTTCTTGTTCTTAGTTTATATAAATGACTTACCTAGCTTTGTAGAAGCACGTCACGAGATTGTATTATTTGCAGATGATACATCTTTATTATTTAGACTTAAACGTCAAGAACTTGACTATGACGATGTGAATGATGCCATCTCGCGTGTAGTTCATTGGTTTAGTGTTAACAATTTATTATTAAATAGTAAGAAAACTAAATGCATAAAATTTACGTTACCTAACGTTAAACAAGTTAAGAGTAATGTTATTATTAGTGGTGAAACATTGGAGCTTGTTGAGTCAACTGTCTTTCTTGGTATAACGGTGGATTCCAAGCTCCAGTGGGGCCCCCATATTACTAGGTTGGCGGGAAGGCTCAGTTCTGCAGCTTACGCGGTTAAAAAGATAAGAACATACACTGATGTGGACACAGCTCGCCTTGTGTATTTTAGTTATTTTCATAGTGTTATGTCTTATGGTATTCTATTATGGGGCAATGCTGCCGACGTAGAAACAATATTTATTCTGCAGAAGAGAGCTATTCGTGCAATCTATAATATGAACCCAAGGGAGTCTTTGCGGGACAAATTCAAGGAAATTAAGATTCTAACTTTAGCGTCCCAATACATTTATGAAAATTTAATGTATGTGCATAAAAATATTCATGAATTTCCTAAAGTGTCGGATATTCATAATTTTAACACTAGGAACAAACACAAGCTTGCGTTGCCAGCATCAAGATTACATAAAATAAGTAATTCTTTCCAGGGTTTGTCTGTAAAGCTTTATAACAAAATCCCAGTGGCCGTTCAAACATTGCCTATAAATAGGTTTAAGAGAGTTATCAAAGAACGGTTATGCAGTAAAGCGTATTATAAACTTAATGATTATATAAATGACTGCACAAAATGGGAATGAGGCGCCCGTCCCGGGCCATTTCAATTGATACATTTGTAAACAACAAAAATATTGTAAAAAAATATTAAAAAAAAAAACAATATATTTAAATTAAAAAAAGACATGCCCGCTGAGTTTCTTGCGCCGGTTCTTCTCAGGACGGAGGCGTAATTTAAGCGAACTGGTGGTAGAACTTTTGATTTTATTTTTGACTTTCAAAATGTATGTGTGTCCACATCTACTTTGAAAATAAATGTTTTGACTTTGACTTTGACTTAAAGTTTAGTTAAGTAGTAGATGAAGAATGCTACCAAAATTTGTTCAAAAAAGACTCAAAGTTTGAGAAAAACGAAGAAACCATTCAAAAGCCAACTAATAGAAGTATGTGAAAAAATGTCTTTGACCAAATCATTGATCGTTTCAAATAAAAGGACACTTCATGAAGTTACTAAAAAAATGTAGTTTAAAGAAACTTTTATTTGCAAAGAAAGCATAAGGGTAACTAATAGCCACTCAGTACCAAGGTGCTTTTTATATCGACTCGTGCTGAGAGTTTTTCCCCAGTACAATGCGAACACTCACTGAACTGTCAACACTTTCGATAAGAACAAATTAGATATCTCGCAGACGTTATTTTTCTACGTATTTTTTAGTTCAGCCCTGGGAGATCGATCGTCGCCAACGGTCATTTGTCAAAGTGAGTTATTCCACACTTAGTGTTGCCATTCGTTGATGAAATTTTCTAGATATCTGCAAAAACGCTTTTAACGTTCGCGAATTTATCTTATTTGTATTTCTCGGATCATTTGTCAATGTAGAGTTGTTTGAAGTTTAGTTTCTGTTCGATAACGGATTTTAAGTTGTTCTTCTTAGCGCACACTTTATTGTTATGCAGTGCAACGTACAATATTTCGATCAGACTTTTTGGAACCTCCATCGAAAGAGAATTCCATTGTGCTATTTTCAAAGTCAGTCTGGATAAATACTTTTCTGATAACTTGAAAATTGAAACGACTAAAAATACAGACTACACAAAAATAAACAGCAAATCGTATCCCGGAAATCTATTATACAAAAATCCTTTTAAGCAACACGTCATCTCTTCAAAGCCAAAGAGCATATTTCAGCGACCAAACCGCGCTCACATGTACAAACCGAAACTCAATATCCGACGAGGCGTGGCCGACTCTGAATAACCCTACGTGTGACAACCCTAATCCGGTCCTTAACGCGTAATATTGAAACGTTTCAGCCTGTAAAAGGATTCTCCAATAGTCCCAATGCGCTTCACAAATACGAATGAACTGTATTCATAACTTATATTTTTTAAACATGAAGAACAAGTAACATTTTTCAAGAATAGCACAAGTTCTAGTAACAGACGAGATTATGTTTCTAGTAAAAATAATCTTGAAATCGGTTCAACCAGAAGATAAATAAACGCAAACATGCAGTGCAAATCGTGAATTAATATTGTAGGTCAAGTAATTGATCGATCTCAAAAATAGAACCTCACGGCGATCGTCACGTTTCATTCGGAACAAGAATGATCTGAAACGGTCAAGCAAAAGTTGTAGCTTACAGTTGAGATGATGACCTACATGAGCAGCTGCCTTCTCGCATCTTACAATCGAACGTAATAGGTATTTAGTTTTGGTTTCCTCCTTCCTTAAAGGTAGCGACTATACTACGATGGCAATATTGAAGTTTTCAAAAATAATATAATAGCATAACAACACCGATATTACAAAGAACACTTTAAAAAATAAGGTACATCGAAAAAAATCGGAAAAACGTAAAATATAATTCAGAATTTCCTTTGTAAAGTTTTCCTTCTGCTTTAATCCGACGCTAAATTACAATTTTTCGTGTGCAACAAAATGAATGGACAAAATTAAATCGCGGACCACTCTATTTTCGCAAAAAATATATATCTGAAGTATACCGGGTTCTTTATGAAAGGAAACAGCTTCTAAGTCAATTAACCCTGTCGTTGCTGGATGCTCATAATTTAATATTACTAGGGGCCTTTTATGACCGGACGGTTTTGGGTGCTATAAACCGTTACAATGAAATGAATAAAGATTGCCGACGATAAAACGTGAAACGGAAAGATAAATAGAGACTGTATCGAGATATTACCATAATGTTGTAATATGATTAACTTGAATGGACGCTAGGAAGGGCACTTTGGGGAGAGGCGCTGTTATCACAATGAGAGGTTCAAGGTCCTACTGATTTATTTGACCTTACTAGTTTTATTATATTACTGTTAACGTTTGTATCTTCGCCATATTTTATGAGATAACTAGCTTTTGCCCGCGACTTCGTTCGCGTGGACTTCAGGTTCGTCCCGTATTATCAAAAATTGTAGCCTATGTGTTATTCTGATGTATAAGCTATATTGTGGTAAAGTTTCATTCAAATCCATTCAGTAGTTTTTACGTGAAAGAGTAACAAACATCCATACATCCATCCATACTTACAAACTTTCGCCTTTATAATATTATTATGATAGTTTAAATAGAAGTTTTATGGAACGTGAAAGAATTATTAAATTTTGGATTGACTCCATAGTGCGTTTAAGTATCGACTTTGTTTCTTTCTGACAGTATTTTTACCTTGGATCCGTCTAGTTATTGGTTCGGTAGTTGGATATACATAACTTAGACTTAACTTAGACTTACATAACTTGCATAGAGTTTTTATTGACGGACTGTTTGCCTACTAACAAGGCAATAAAATACCTCTCACTCTCACCACTGTAACGGATGCCTTAAACGGATTCCTTAAGGATAGGTCGTCAGTAATGGCCCCGTGATATTCTGAAAAGTTGTTGAGGTGCATGGGTGACGGTTACCGCTTACAATGAGGTAGCCTGCTAGTCCCATCACTTAACTAATATAAATGAAAAAGAAATTTAGAAATTTTGGTTTGACTTCTCATGACCATATCAATAAATAACCAATGTGACACTACAATAGAACATTCTAATTCTAAACAATTAATTTCCTTCCAGGTATTTTCGAAACAGACGGTGTGAGGGTTCCTGGTACGGAATGTGACTATCAGTTCAGCCGGTCGGGGAGTCGTCCATCACACGGGCGACTGTATAGTCCTCGGTACCCGTCCATATATCCCAACAACGTCCGTTGTACCTACCATTTTCACGCAAGGTAAGATTATAATTATTGAGCTAGAAAAATTGAACACACAACACTCTGTTACATTAAAGTGGCGAAGGGTTTATATAACTCCATTCCTACCGGATTCCTCGTCAATATCCACAGATTAGGACCAAGATATAGGTACTTTATTAGTTTCTGATAATTCAATGTTAAGTAAATATACTTATTTTGTGAAAATCTTCCATATCAGCTTCACTTTCCAATAAATGAACACCTCACCACAACATTAGAACATACAAAGTTAAAATAGAGCTAGAACTAGTATTTTAAATCCTTGTACAAACGAGGCTTGTAGAAAATCCTCAAACGTAGGTCGAAGGTTCTGGAGTGGCACCCACGTCAAGGCAAGCACAGTGTGGGACGACCAGCTACAAGTTGGACGGATGATCTTGTTAAGATCGCAGGAACACACTGGATGCAGGCCGCTACTAACCGGTCACATTGGAAATCTTTGAGGGAGGCCTATGTCCAGCAGTGGACGTTTACAGGCTGATAATGATGAGGTCGTAGGTAGCGGTTCATCAGTGTCCTCTGACATTGCAAAGGTCAATTAACGACGGTAAACGACCCTTAAAAGAACTTGATTCCAATTATATTTTATTCCACTGGATTGAAAGCCAAAACAATTTAATATAAATAATGATCTTTAAATCTTCTTTAAATAATCAAATTACAGTAACTTAATATTTAAAGTATTTAAGCATGTTGTTTAAAAATGATTAGAAAAGGTTAGAATCGTTTGCTTGATTATAGTTCGTTGAACTAAAACTCAGTTCTTATTATAACTTTAAATTCTACACATAATAATATATGTTGTGGTTCATAATAAGATCCATTTAAAAATACGTTAGAACCTAACATACATAATTTATTATCTTGCGTTTACATATTAGATCACCATCTTCCAATGCACGCAAATGACAACTGTTAGGCCAACCGTCAAACGGTGTTTCACATAGTTTCAATTCAATGTTTTCATGTTGGTAGGCCGACACCCTCATCTGCTTTATTACATGTCTTAGACGTTGGTGAGCCAATATACACTTAAATGCAGCATTATACATAATTAAAAACATAACCAATAAAATACCATTGATAGCTATAGTCTCCATTTTGTTGCACTATTTATAGTTATATTTTGTTTAGTGATTTTAATGTGTCAAACTCTATTTCAGACCAAAGGAGCGTGTTAAAGTCATCTTCGAGGAGATTTCACTTCAAAAAGGAGATCTAAGGTTGGTAGCAGCTTTTAATCGTATCTAAAATTGTAAAAAAATATCTGTTGTGTACAAAAAAGTATTAAATAAATAAATAAATCGAAGAACGCATGGGTATTATTTGGACCTAAGTCGAGGTCACTCGTACAAAAACGGGTTGTATCCCAATCCGCATAAGGCAAGCATGATGCACTATGCTTAATCCCTCTTCTGAGAAGACCGGAGCCCAGCAGTGGACAGTAATGGGTTGTTACAGCACATTTGGACCTAGGCGTGCGGCAATTCGTGAAAACAAAGTTTTCAAGAATCTACTGAACTGAAGATAAAGATGATATTTATTGTTAAACAGATAAACGAGCTTACGGCCCACCATCAGGTAAGCGGTCACCGTCGCTCTTGAACCTCTGCAATGCCAGAGTAATGAGGGGCCGTTATTGCAAGTTAATAACACTGTGGGTACAGTGAACTTATGCTCAAAGGGAGATCTCCGACCGGGCGAGGTAGTGTATGCCCGGTCAGGCCGAAGCCCTCTGTAGTAGATTTCAGATGTCGTATATATGCGAAGATTTCTGCAAATGTCGTAACCGCGATTCAGGATCTCGCCTGCTATTATTGGTCGCCACAAACACTATCATAAAATCTACTTATTTTAATACACACATCATAGGATTCAACTTAAAGATGCGCCTGAACAAATCTGCCTGCGTCGTCAGAAAATCAAATGTTACACAATTATATTTAAAAAAAAAACCACTTCTGCACTAAAACTTCACTATATCATAATTGAATTTACAGTATGATCCACACTCACGATATAATCCGGTTAATGAAACAAGTGTGTAGTTTATAGCACTCATTACCGGGCACAAGTGACCCGGTCTGTCCATAATTTAATTATTCTACCGCACAAGGTTTCCGTGTGGGTTCTGAATTAAAGTCTAGTTAACGACACGTATTCACGCGTGGTTATTTCTATTTGTGACGTTTGAATACTTTTTTAGGTTAGATTTTGATGGCTGCTGTATTGTAGTAATTGTATTTTTGTTGCGAGATTAAGTAGTCGTAGCCTAGTGGTTGAAGCGCTTCCTTCCGAACGGGAGGTCGCGGGTTCAAATCCGGCCGGCTTGTACCTCTAAATCCAAATGTGAAAAATATTTATGTGCAATTTTTCACAACACCACTGGCTAAAAACGGTGAAGGAAAACATCGTGAGGAAACCTGCATGTCGGAAAAGGGTTCTAAAAATCCTTTGAAGATATGTGAAGTCCGCAATCCGCACTAGGCAAGCGTGGTGGACTATGCCTAATCCCTCTTCTGTGGAGACCTGAGCCCAACAGTGGGCAGTAATGGGTTGGTACAGAATTGCGAGATAGATTGATATACTATTCATGCTCAGGACAGGATAACCAAAGATTGTTTAAAAAGTTTTCTTTAAAAGAACTTTAACCATATTATTATACAAAAATAAGTAAGAATATATGCAAATGTGAGACTAAAAATTAAATATCAATGGTATTTAATACGCCGTCTCATCAGTCATCATTATCGTTATGAAGTTAAATCGATGTTTACAAATCATTATAATATGAATAGACATAGAAACGTTTTAAAATAATCTCATCGATAATTGCAAAATCAATTACCTTACCAATCTTAAATGCCTTGTTTGCAGAATGACTAAAAATAGGTATTCTACATAATATTATGCTGCGTAAAAAACAAATGACTGTGACTGCCGACCAACATGTAAACGAGGCGTTTGACCATTGGCCGGCATTAAAAATATATGAAAATGAAAAAGTATTTATTGATCAGTAATAAGTGTTACATATAAATTTCCTATATAGACTAACTAAGGTGATCCAAATTAAACAGACGTTACATGGTAAGCTTATAGTGGGAAGGAACGTCTGAGCCCGTACCTACTAGTAAAAACTGTATCACGGGTACAGGAGTCCTTCATATAATACAAGCCAGGTCAACAGACAATGAACCGGTGACTAATAAATAACATAGAAAAAGGCAAACACAGTAACATGTTTTCATAGGTTTTATGTGAAACACCTTTTGACAGTTTGCCTACCAGTTGTCAATTGCGTGCATTGGAAGTTGGTTACCCAATATGTAAACATACCATAAGCATATTCGAATCAAATTATATTTTAACATCAATAGAAATATACTTAACCGTTAACTAATATGATTAGCCAACTTTAAAACTATTGAGCCGTGAAAGGTAATCTCCAAAATTACCATTATTGGCCGATTAATTTTCCCTTGTTAAGTGTTCCGCATAATTTACTTACAGTTTCGTCTGAGTTCGTAATACGATTAGGAGTAATTTCGTTTACATCGATGCAAAGGCCTATTTGTGGTACGCAAATCCTCTATAACTTGGTGGTCAAACTATAGAGCGATATACAGAAGTCTTAGTCGTACCATGGCGTGACTATAAAACCGGTTAATGAAAAAATATAGATTTGGATACACGATCAATATAATAAATTTATAAATCAAATCTAGATAGTAGAGTAGAGTGATTTTTAAAAACTCTTTTACTACTTTTACTGACAACTTTCAATGGCACTCAAGCCGGTATTCTTGCCTATAATATTCTGCACATTTCAGTCAATCTACCGCGCTGACAGAATCTACCTCGCTGACAGATTTTAAATGCATCAACGTACACAAAAGAGCCTTATCCGGACCGATCCCGATTCCAAATTTGTTGCAACCCAGTCCATAAAACTATTCGTCCTTATGAAAACAACATTTAATTTTCTAGTGATTGTTCGTCTTAATTTGTATAAACATTTACTTCTGGATATTCATATTCTGTAGTCGAACTGACTTAATTGGATCTGTTGATACAGCTGGACTGCGCCAAAGCTATCTGCAGTAGTGTATTATATTTTAAAATCTGTTCTAATCTAAACTGGAATAGTTCGTGTAAACTACAGATTAGGACATTTAAATTATTCAACTTTCCATACCTTATTTACTATTTCAAAAACGAAAAAGCCGTAGATTTTTTAGGATTCTAAATAATATACTTCATACATTAACAAATACACAGATACTATCAACTAGCTATCTATAGATTATTTTTTAAAATATGAATAATCTCAACGTTATGCAGCTGAAGAAACTTTTAGTCGAAACATTTAGAAATAATAATAATAATTTATTTCCCTTACATTTACCAAAAATAATAAACATTAGTACTATTACATTTAACATTATTAAATTATCATTTATCAAATTAAAATTAAACAAATTAAATTAAAAAAATTAAAACGAATGAATTATATTAAATGAAAGGGACCTCTCGATGAGTAAAGGCCTCCTCAACCTTGCTCCACTCGTTTCTGTCCTGAGCCCGTGACATCCAGTTTTGACCAGCAACCTGCACTATCTCATCCTGCCATATCTCTGTGGACACACTACATTTACAAGTGTCTAATCGCTAACCTTTTACTATAGTTCAAACATGCAAGTACAATTGATATCCTGTTGTACAAGTTATAGTATTTAAAATAATCCCAGGAAGCATATTCCTCCATCAGCACCATCTCTAAACAAGACTATACAAAGTTTTTGTAAATTTCTTTCAGTTGTCTTCGGAGAGCGGACATCATCAAGGTATTTGATGGTCGGGATTCCAACGACCCGGCGATAGCTATGCTCTGCAACGAGCTTACAGGTAAGAATAAGATTATTTTTCAGCTCGTTTGCCCATTAGTATTCCACA
Source organism: Trilocha varians (assembly GCA_030269945.2). Classification (NCBI taxonomy): domain Eukaryota; kingdom Metazoa; phylum Arthropoda; class Insecta; order Lepidoptera; family Bombycidae; genus Trilocha; species Trilocha varians. The sequence continues at coordinate 7,976,019 of AP028259.1, forward strand.
CATCCTACCTAAGCCGAACCTAAGTATATTTAAAGTAGTTCAAAGTTGTATTTTGATAGGCCAACCACCCCATTTAGGATGGGAAAAGGTTTCTCCACCATGTAGGTCCGATGTAAATATTCACAGAAATTCTTTCTATATGATGTAGGTACATGGCCGATAGCACAGACTACTAATATAGGGTGGGCCATATAAAGTTTGCATTTTCCAAAAGTTCGACTGTTATGTTGACTGTGTGGCATGTTATGCACCTTTCGCAAGCAAGAAATATCGAGTGGTTACAAACCAATGTTGCAGAGTTTTAAACGTTTTAGAAATGTTATGCAAAAATGAAATAAGTCCAGTTTCTGTGGTAAAGATACTTCATAAGATTACAAGCACAATGTCAGTCAACCTTTTAAAGAGTAGTAGAAAAGTGCCTACTACTTTAAACTAGGTCACAGATAAGGTCACTTCTGGAAAGTAATTTATTCTGTGCCAAAAGGTTGTATTTCACTTAGAGACGGAATCATCGTACGAGGATGTCCAATACTTCCCTTTTTGAATGAATAATGTCTCGTGAAATAACGTTGGCTGTGTGTCAGGGATGTGCCGAAGTTAGCCAAAGATGTTTGTAATTTTATCTCTAGATATAGATAATGAGCTTCACTTATCCACTCAACTGGGATCGGTAACCAAATTGGTTTATTTACTTTTGCCAAGTCTGTGGCAGGAGCCAAAATTGAGCACAGTTCTAAAACTTGTTTTGTTTACATTTTTTAATCGTCTCATATTTTACGGAGATGATATATTTTCTTAACTTACATTACTTAGTTTAACAATAAAGATTTACAAAAATATAAGGTTTAACTAAAATTCAAAATTAAAAATTATTGGAAAAAAATGATTTTAAAAAGGGCTCAAACACGGTATTGATTCCGAACGAAGTCCCCAGTTTCGCTATCTAGCGAATAGTGACGTTCCCAGTTGAGTGGATATATGATAAAAAAGCAATACCTGAATTCAAAAGTACCTACTTGTAATACAATATTTGTGATAACACAAAATTTGTAATAATTTTATAATGTCAAAAACTTTTTTTTTTATATTTTGTAATTTCAATAGTATAGTTTAGAGACAAACAGTTAGATTACATCATAAGTTGTTTTATTGCTTCGTAGACAGACGAGCTAACGGGTCACCTGATCTTAAACGGTTACTGTCGCTCATCGACCTCTGCACTTCCAAAAGGCACTGCGGGGCTGCTACCTACGGCCTGCCCTTAAGGACTTTCTTCAAGTCTCTTTTGAAGAAGTAAAATTCATATTAAAAGTGTTTTGTGGCAACCCTACACGAAACTATTCTCAACCCATGTCGCTCGAGACCCTGATTGCCCCACTTTCTTTACATAATTCTAAATGCATTCTATATGTTGTCAATCCTGCTTGAAATTGATAGAATTTTAGAATAGGTTAGTCTACTTGTAGTATTATACACCTTGTTTTTCCAAAGTTGAAAACAGACAAGGGAATTAATTTTACGCTGGTAGGTTTGTGATTCAAAGGTCAACCCGGACACACAGACAATTTAACCACTGTTTAAAAAATCTTTATTTGCAGTTTAATAATATTCAGATTTAAAGCAAGGTTACCTTTTAGCTAAATTCAGTAATATCATTAATTAGAGTATTTTCAAAGGAGGGCGCATTTCAAAACCCCACCCTGTATAATCATCATCATCATCAGCCTGTAGACGTCCGCTGCTGGACGTAGGCCTCCCCCAAACCTCGCCACATCGATCGAACCACCCTGTATAATATGACCTATTATCTGAGTATGGTCTTTTATACCCTTTTATACCCATATACAAATGACAGTTACGCAATTTTGATAATTGTACATACGACAATAACCTCGTTCATACAATAATATTATAGTTCGATTTTATCACCATTTCTAAACATATTATTGTTTGAAATTGTAAACAGAATAGATAGGATGTTTATTCTATTAATTGGCACATGATCTTTCAACTTTGTAATCAATAGATAGTGACTAGTGCGCCTTATCAAGTTTTATCAAAACGTAACACATAGGTACTTTCTAGATGCCTCGTTTATGGAAGGTAGGTATGTCATCGGTTACTAATAACCACAGTAGGTATAAATCTGTATAAATATCGTAGTCAGTACCGCCGAGTAATTGAGCTGACCACTAAAATGTTTCGATATTTTCTAAATAAGGCATCCAATCAGTTTTAGCATAATACCTCTTTTTCACAAAAGTAAAAATAGGAATAAGACACAAAATGTTTAAATACAGACAATCATTACTATTTGCCGTAGGTATAGGTAATCACTATTTATTACACTATACCAATAATATTCAGAACTGAACTAAATGGTAATGGTAACTAAAAATTTGAATGAAAAAAATCTTTAGGTAACATTGTTTTCTTTACCTAAAAGTTTAAATATCGTGATAGTGTCGAGAATATAAATAAAATCGTCATATATTGATATTTATAAAAATTATTATAAACATATGTCCAGGTTACGAAGTTCTATCAACGGGCCCAGCATTGCTGCTGCAGTTCACAGCGAACTCTGCAACTCCTGGACAAGGCTTCGCAGCCACATTCCATTTTCAACCTCCACCGGACTCCACCGCTGCAGGTACGTTAATCCACAACAGTAAGTAGTCATTTTGTTGCATTTACCAACGTCCAACTCACGTAATAAACAAATGACGGTGGCGGCCCACCTACCATGTAAACGGGGGTTTTGATGCATTGGTGGCATTGAAACTATGTGAAACACCTTTTGACAGTTGGCCTACCAGTTGTCATTTACGTGTGTTGGAAGTACCCGAGGCAAGAGGCGAACATTATTATTTATGTAAAGACAAAATTACAATTTTACGAAGGCCAGTAGATTTTAACCACAGCACATACCTATATTATATGAGAATTTAACCTCTCTTAAGACAATGTGGGTGTCACATTTCACCCATAAACTCCACACACACACAGACACAGATCACATTATTATAATCGAGTATAGAGTATAATAAAATTAACCTCAAATATCTTGAGGTCAACGTCTTTTGATATTCTTTCTTATCTATCCAAGTTCAAGATTTCACGAACTTGACTTGTTATCGTTGTAAATGTAATTCTGCGAAATATTTTTGGTAATTCGTACGAATTTTAACAATAATAATTCCGAATATTTGAGTATTCATGAAATTATACTGACTTTGAAATGAGCTCGGTCAGTCTTTTGACTTTTTTTTGGTGAATGAATTACTAGCAGCAACATCGTCTAAGCAATAAAGAAAGAGAGACCAAATCGTGTAAAAAAAGTAGCAGAGTTTAGAAATCTTAAAAAACGGTAATGGATCTGGAAAATCACAAAATTTCGTTAACAACGCCATCTAGTTTTAAGCTCATGAACCAAATTACAAAACGCGGCTACTTTTCTGTTTCGAAACCGTACAGCGAATTATTCAGAAAAAGCGCCATCTAGTAACAGAATATAAAACTAACAAACAGTCTTTGTGTAACATAGATGGCGCTAATTTACTTTTTTTCTTTCAGATTCCGATCGCCTACTGAAACTTAGCTTTGGAAAAGCTTTCGAATCCTTGGGGCCTGAAGTAAGCGCAACAAGTAAGTACAACAAACCCTTTACTGTTATGAAACTTTCGAATACGTTATTAATTAATGTACGAGGTGTTCCGAAATATCTTCATTAAAATTTCACGAACTCTTAAGATGCAGTTCTGGATAGTAGGGCTATAGCTAGCCTTCTACCAATTTTAGTTATTTACGTCTATTATTTTTTTATTTATTTATTTAAGGAACACTTTACAACACACTATATAGTTTAAACCCAGGCTCTCAAACTAGTATTAAAACTACTGTGCTATGAAAGCCAGTGTTCTCCCTTAAGGTAGGTTACAATATACACTAAGGTCTAAGTGACAATTTTTTTTGTTTTTTTTTATAACACTAAAGTAGAGTAAAAATTATTATCACACTTAATATGTTTAAGAATTGCAATGACTTAAAATTTTAATGGGTTACGTTAAGTAAGCAGTAAGTACCTAGGTAGGTACTACGAGTACTTGCCTCCTATCTTAACCACTCAACTGGGAACGTCACTATTCGCTAGATGGCGAAACTGGGGACTTCGTTCGGAATCAATACCGTGTTTGAGTCAATACTTTTTAAAAACCTTAAAAACCCTAAACTTTAAAAACCCTTTTTAAAAACTATTTTTTCCAATAATTTTTAATTTTGGTTTTTATTTAAAACCTTATATTTTTGTAAATCTTTATTACTAAACGACGCTGTATTGCATTTTCAGCGAAAATATATCATCTCCGTAAAATATGAGACGATTAAAAAATGTAAATAAAACAAATTTAGAACTGTGCTCAATTTTGGCTCCTGCCATAGACTTGGCAAAAGTAAACAAACCAATTTGGTTGCCGATCCCAGTTGAGTGGCTATAGATGAAAATTAAAACTTATAGTAATCTAACTGTTGTAATAATACGTACTCATCTAACATTAATGATAAGTTGATAGTAGTCCCTACACGTTAAGGTTTGAGCTAATTATTCATTAAACTACAGACTTGAGATGCTTGGGATAATGTCTCTAGAATACTCTACAGCTGAAGTTTTGAAATAATAAGGGTCACATTGCCTACTTTAGTTCAAGGGCCATATGATTTAGTTATAGCATAGATTAAAAGATTTAAATTTCATTTGAAACATGATAATCGTCTTGTAGTGCCTATGTAAACTTATTAAGCTGAAATTAGTACTTAACTGAAATATCAATCTTTGTTTGATTATGAGTGTTAAATTATCCACAGAATAATATAAGTAGATTAGCTGACCCGCGCAGTTTCGTCTGCGTCGAAAAAAAAATTAGGGGTTGGACTACCCCTAACATTTAGGGGGATGATAAATAGATGTTGGCCTATTCTCATAGATAGGTACAAAAATTTCATCAAAATCGGTCAAGCCGTTTCGGAGGAGTATGGCAACGAAAACTGTGATACGAGAATTTTATATATTAGATATTTCTAGGTTTCATATTCTTAAATTATTATTATTGAAAGTATTTCAATTAACTATTCTGTTTTATTCAAAAAGTTAAATGTAAATTATTAATAATCTGACCACAAAAGTAAATGGAAACTATTTGGTCGGATCATAAAGTCTGTTAATGCTTTCTCGAACTGCATGACAGCAATTGAAATTAACTACTTACCTTTGGTAATAAAATAAATCATAAAAAAGTATTACCAATCTTCAACCTAACCTAACAAAAATCTAGCCGCCCAATGCCATCTTAAATTTAAAAATACATCCGCCATCTTGGCCGTGCATTTCCCGCCAAGTAGCTAGGCGCAGGGGAATAAAACATACGGCCTTAAATAAAATAAGATTCTTGCAGCCATTTTATTCGGGCTAAGAAACCTCGGCGGATACCGTAAAACTTAGATCGGGGCTTTTTGGACCTAGACTACGAAATAAAGTGAATATTTTATACAAATAAGTCCGAGTTACATGTAAAAGTCGTAAATTCCAATATTACCTACTTCCGAATAGTGGTAGGTACAGCGATATTAAAATTTCACATTTATGCTCTCAATCTCTAAACCTATTATTCGAACATAGCTTCGAGATATTGTTATTACAACTTATAGCAGTAGAACTAGTGACTCACTGAATGTGATTTCTTTGAATTAGCTCCAGATTTTACTCTCAGACAGGTATACTAAATTTATCTTAGGCTTTATAGATATTCTTCTTTGCACGTGGAAATCCAAGACAAGCCTCAACGAAGGTCAAAGCAACTCGAATACAAGGTGTTTTCCTATTAAAATCTGTACGAAAAAATAATTAAGCTTCCAGGAACAAAATCTCTCATTTTCATTTCATTAAGAGGCGTTGCCGTGTTGTCGTCAACTATTCTTTCAACCTCGAAAAATGTAACGTTGATTTAATTAAATTCTAACTTGTTTTAATTAGAAACCAGTGTTTTACTTCGCGTTATTTTTTTCGATCTTTTTGCTGTTGAATTGTAGTATTCAAGCATTTTTTTGGTTTCGGGTACAAAGAAAAATTTGTAAGGTTAGGATTCTTTTTTAAGAAAATTACTGTACAATTATTGGTTTTATTTAGCTAGTATAGTAATTACTAATTAGTATATTTATATAAAAAGTCTCTAACACGAAGTCACAAATATTAATAGTGTAATTTTTGGCAAATAATTAAAGTCTTCTAACATCCTACGTCTAAGAACTACCTATGTTTGATACGAATTTAACTAAGAATTTATCAAATGTCCAGTTTTCTTTCTGTGACAGAATTATATGTTAATCTAAATCTTTCTAATTGAAGATTATTGAGTTAAACATAAACATAAACAACTCAGAGAAAATAAAAAACTTGAGAGGTGTCATGGGACACCCGAATAGAACGAAGTTCCTTCGATTAAAAAATATCTTATAATTTTTTTTTCCTAACGTAACGTGCGATAAAGAACGTGTTTCAAAAGATTTTGATCACAGCGCCATCTAGCGATAATCATCTAAAACAAAAAAAATGTCGTGACAACTTTTCGTAAGAATTTTTTCCGTCTAGCCCCCTTTCACAACACGCGATAAGGAACTTCGTTCCAATATAAAGTTTCTACCTACCTACCATATTCTTTTGTATATCCCGAATATTTCTCATCTCATAACTACCAATGTACTCACTTACCAAACAAGTACAAGATACAAACAAGTGACCAACATACGTTTTTGTTAACTTCTAACCAGACAGTGAAGTCGAAACGAATGGCGAAGCAATCAGAACGCTGCAACTCTGTGTTGACATAAGTTAGTTCCAAACTAGCCGCAATCAGTTTAGGAGTCGTTTACAATGTTCTTTTGGAACGAATTTCCTTATTGCGCGTTGTGAAAGGGAGCTAGACGGAATTTTTTTTTACGAAAAGTTGAGACGACACTTTTTTGTTTTAGATGATTATCGCTAGATGGCGCTGTAATCAAAATCTTTTAAAACACGTACCCTATTTGTTTTAAATGGTTATCGCTAGATGGCGCTGTGATCAAAATCTTTTAAAACACGTTCCTTATCGCGCGTTGTGAAAGGAAATATTTTTTATAAGATATCTTTTAATCGAAAGTAACTTCGTTCTATTCGGGTGTCCCATGACTCAAGTTTTTTATTCTAGATGTAGTAGTAGTAGTCTCTGTTCTACAAAAAGATTTAACCATCTATCATTTACCAGTATTAATTTCCATTTATCTCAAATTCATGGAGAAAATACTGAAATTAACATCAAATATATACTAGGCAATTGGGCTGGACAAAGATATCCGAAATAGTATAATCGTACCAAATATTGTGTTTTGTTATTTTATAACAATGCCCCTACATACTTTTCGTTATATTATTTTCACGCATTGAAACGTCTTTTCCACTCAGTCTCCATAAGATTACATAAGTAACCTCATTATACCATAACGAGGTTTAGGAGACGTTCTGTATCATACCACGAAAGTCGGTAACTAGTAGTAACTACGAACCATCGTAAAATATGGTCTGTTAACTTATCTATCACTAGCTGACCCACCCAACTTCGTCTACGTCACAAAGGGAAACAATATCCTCGATAAATGAACTTTCCAAAACTGAAGGAATTTTTGAAATCGGACCAGTCGTTTCGAAGCCTATTCGAGACAAACAAACAATCAAATCTTTCCTCTTCATAATCATAATATAGACAAAAAAAATTGGCTTCCTGTAGTCGGTATACGGGTGAAAGTTTTACGTGACAACGACTCGGGCATGGTTAGCCCGTCTAAGAGCGAGAGAGACAGACATAAAAAGTGAAAGGCACGCATGCCTCTCACTCACTCTCATTGTGAGCGCATAACGTGAGCGGAGCGTAACGCAGTTTCTTGAAGTGTCACCCGGCAAACCACGTCAAAAAAATATTGTAATACAATAAAGTGAAAGAAATAAAACTTCTATTCTAAACCCTCACTGCAAACACAGCTTTACGAAAATGTAGAGAGTACACCGGTGCTAGTTAGCGAGGCGTGGAAAATTTTGTTTGGCGCCAAAGTTTTCCACTCACACGACGGGAGTAATTACTTGGATAATAAACGGATGAAATATTAAACACATACTCGGGATTTTAACTGAGTTTTCGAAAGCACATTTGAATTAGAACGTTCTTCACGGAGGTATTATTTTATGATGTTTTAATGCTGTTTCGTATAGTTTACTGGATTATTAATGTGGCTATAAAATCGAGTCTCTTCTGCAAATAGTGCAGTTTATCGCATAATAATATATTTTAATACATAAGATAGATAAACGATAAGGAACTACTCTTGAAAATCTATCTCATTTTACGAGACACTCTTGGTACAGATTGCATAACTCTTCAGACCAGAGAAAATATCTTTAAAATAAATTAAACTAAATTACAGAATATAATAAATAACTCGGTGAACTATAAAATTTAAAAAAAACACAAAAATATTAGGTATAAAATAGCTAGTTAGCGATTGAATATGTAACTTCCTTCTTTCAAAGCGGTCCGAAAGCAAATTACATTTGTTTCCCTGTTCAAATATCATTCGAATGGCCAGTCTTCATACTTGAACACAATGTTTTGTCGCTAACAAAAGGCTCAGCTCGCAACCTATTTGCTGTTTGAGGTAAATAACCATTACAAGTCAAACTCGGGACCGTGTGTAAACGAGCTAACAAACTGTGCTCTGTTTACTTGCAGTACGTATCAAAACTTAGTGTTTGTTATTCACGATTTATTGCGGTAAATTTGCCGTCGTGTACGTTGCTTTATATCTTAAAGGCGACTTGATGCGACTGAGTAATAATTTGGTAAGTAGACTTCAACTACGATTTTACATCATCAACTTGTAGATGTTCGTTTCTAAATCATAAACCTATTCCAAAACTAGCCAAATTGAAGGTCCTGTGTTGTTTGTATAAGACGAATACCCTTTAACAACGCTTGTGTCTAAGCAATACGAAGTGCAGCCAGCATTAAAATGGTTGTAGACATTACCTTACGTTAGTGACTAATTTAAAGAGTGCTAAGATCTAGTTATGGATAAATAACACAGACATAAAACAAAAGAGGATCTTGGGTTTTGTTTACACTGAACTGATCTTCTGATATCTAAATTCAAAACCTAAAACAACTGCATACGTATAATAATATAGTAATCTGTGATACCCCTGAGGGCAAGTTCGATTGGATTCGGTTCCAACATCAAAAGACTTGTTAACAAAATAGCTGTTTCAATTTCAAACAGTTCCCGTTTTCTGACTACGTTTTACATTTTAGCCGCGGGACATTCGAGATAGGTACAAACCTTTTTTGGCTATGCCCTGTTTTGAGATAAAATAAAGATTTTTAATTTTATGTATGAAAAAGCGGGACCGATTTTTTAGACGAGTGTTTAAGCGTATTTTAATGATTCTGAATTCTGCATCTTTATTATTCTACAAAAGCAAATATAGGACTTTACTTAATACATTGATCTGATACAAAGATTACTATGTTAGTAGCATCAAGCATAGTCCATCACCTTTGCCTAAAAGCGAATACTTAAGACCACTTCAAAGTGATTTTAAGTCGAAAGAAAGAATAACTTGTCATGTAAAAATGTTTAAACATTCAATGAATTTCATTTCTCCAAATATTTTATTCAGTATATAATAATATCTTTAGACTAATTATGTTAATCTTTATTATTAGTTGTAGTTCTGAATAAAGTTATTTTCTTTCTTTCTTTCTTTCATCTTTTACTTACCTCACACACAAATACACACACACAAACACACACACACACAAACACACACACGTATACACACAAACTCACACACAATGAATTTCATAACTTAATATAGATTAAGTACATACTGATAAGTTTAAGTTTATATATCTAGAATACTTTAGTTTGCATAACTGTGTAATCCTTATTGGCCTTATCGATGTTATTTATGTTAGTGAAATAATCTTAACAAAAATAACGTAACAAACACCTATTGAAAAATTCAAACCAAAAGGCATGGAGAATTGTTCGCAATTTTATCTTTACTAAATCCACACACACGCGATGTATTGTATTCCCAGAGACCAAATAAACTCGTATTTAGATCGATGACCGATGTCGATTTCATGTCTCATCTAGGCATTGTGAAGGATTCGCACTAGTTACATAAAAAGATGCTTTTATATTATTGTATTTAAAAACTAACAAAGTTTTTTTTTTTATTGCATGATAGATAAACGAGCCTACGGCCCACCTTATGGTAAGCAGTCACCGTCGCTCATGAACCTCTGCAATGCCAGGGCAATGAAGGGCTGTTATCTATCGCCTAGTATTAGGTAATAACCTAGAATATTACGATAGCTGAAAATATCAACATCGTGATAGTTATAATATATAAACTTAAGATATCTTTATCATTATCTTAAATTACAATGTTCCTAATGAAATGAATTTGATGTTATTAAATATTTATAATTTTGTTTTTACTCGGAAACTATTCTTCAAATTTTATTGTTTAAATTTGGATGCAGTAGTTTTCTGTAAGTAAGATGCACATACTCTTTTTTGTTATCTATACTAATATTATAAAGCTGAAGAGTTTGTTTGTTTGTTTGTTTGTTTGAACGCGCTAATCTCAGGATCTACTGGTCCGATTTCAAAAATTATTTCACTGTTGGAAAGTCCATTTATCGAGGAAGGTTATAGGCTATATTTTATTTTCAAAAAAATTAGGGATCCGCATGAAAATATCGAATATGTAACAAAAGGTGAAAAATCGAAAACTATTTATGCGTACGCTGCAAAAACTATTGACAATAGAACAAAATGATGTACTACGGGTTTTTAGGTCTTTTGAAGACAAACAAAAAAGTCCGCGACAGCATATATCTAACTATCATAGTTTAGTCACAATAACCGCTTTTATGTTTATAAAAAAAAATATTTCGTCCCGAGCTTGAATTTAATGTAAAATGAGTATCGTTATATTAACCCTTATCCAAATTAAGTATTATATTATCAAGAGTATTAATGTAGAAGTAAATTACTTTTTGTTTTATTCCAATCGGACTTTTCGTTCAGAAGTTATCACGAGTATAAGACGCAATGAATATGTGGGTGCACTTCGGGCACATAATAACGCGACGACATTGCGAGTACTGTTTGAACCCCTTTGTGACGCAGACGAAGTTGCGCGGGTCAGCTAGTTGCTCATATAATCAATGTGTTAACTTAGTGTTTTCTTTGTAGAAAACTCATAAATAAATAAATAAAGATTTATATTGCACTGTAGATAATAATACTGTTATATTGTAGTGTCATGTGTGTCGTAGAAAGGAATTTTTTAAAACTTTATTAACGTTAGGTTCTATTGGCCTTAGTAGCTGTGTACGAAATAATCGTGTCCATTTCAACAGTAAATAACATTTTATAAGCTAAGTAAGAAGTTTGTAAGTACTAGAGTAACTTTTTTTGCAAACAACACGTAGAAAAAATGTGTACTTTCGCGTCAAAAGCGTCGTTTATTTAAGCTAGTGCGAACCGGCACTTAGTCTTTCAGGTATGTGGGTCAAACTGCCGCAGACGAGTTTCATAATTGATAGGCTTGATTCTCATCGCGATATTCGATAACAAAACAAATATCTATTTTGAACAGTGACACGACTACCCTTACCTATTAGCTACTTTGTATGATTTCGTTATCGTGTAGACAGATAAGATCGAGCCACCTGATCGTACTCTTGGACCTGCAATGTAAGGGGATACTGTAACCTACCTTTATCATTTAACAACTTTCTTCATGCCTTGTTTAAGGGCAAACCATGGGTACCATTGAAAAGTTGCTTATTACCTGAGATAGAACCACGTGATACACAATCACCGTACTGTCACAGTACACTGCCCATTGCTGAGCTCAGGGGGGCTACTATGACCTCTTATTGCGATCCAATTTAGGACCTAAACTGAATTGTTTTGCTATTTTGTACCACAAGGTCTCAATTGCGATCGACTTTACGGTCAATTCTCGTAAAGCGATTCATGAGTGAAAGTGCACCGCCATGTTTCTTTTATTCGTTCAATTGTCATATAATCGGTACCATGACCTCTTATCACAACCTAAACTGAGACTCAGAGACAAACATCGGTCTATCATTCACTAATAGCAATTCAAATTCCGTTCAACTTTAAACACGTCATGGTACGAAACGAAGCGATTCAGTATAGGTACCTATACTGAACTGCCTCGCATTTGAATAGTTTTGTAAAGGTGGTGGCAAGGCCCCAGGTCTCCCGTGCATGGATCAGGTATCTATCACGCTTGCTTAATGCTTCACATATCTTTGAAGGATTATAGTCCTTAAGAATATATCCGTATATATCCGTATATGAATCGTATCGTATATGTAACAGTAAAAATAACGGATAGCCATTCGAACTACCTATCCCTTCTATCATCGCACCACCCGTCGTCGAGGTGGAGTTCATCCCTATTATTTGGAACCACCGCGGTCATCCACGGTCTGTTTCAAGAATACTTTTTTGCCACACACCATCCGGCTATGGAATCAGCTCCCCTCTTCGGTGTTTCCCGAGCGCTATGACTTGTCCTTCTTCAAACGAGGCTTGAAGAGAGTCCTTCAGGGTAGGCCGTAGGTAGCGGCCCCGCAATATCTTCTGGAAATGCAGAGGTCCATGAGCGACGGTAACCGCTTACGATCAGGTGGGCCGTTAGCCCGTCTGCCTCCGTGGCAATAAAAAAAAATCTAATATAATAATATTATAAAGGCGTATATTATAAAGGCGAAAGTTTGTATGTATGGATGTATGTTTGTTACTGTTTCACGTAAAAACTACTTTATGGATTTGAATGAAACTTTACCACAATATAGCTTATACATCAGAATAACACATAGGCTACAATTTTTGATAATACGGGACGTACCTGAAGTCCACGCGAACGAAGTCGCGGGCAAAAGCTAGTATATATAATATATATATGTTCACAAAGATGACAACGACCGACTTACATTCTTCAAAAATAGCACAAAAACTACTTGTCAGACCATATTATCTATCAGAGAATACTAAGCCATTTTCCAGGCTATAGTCCTAAATAACAAAACAAGAATAGTTTTACCTATTTTGTTACCTTGAATGCGGGATATTCTATTACGTTATGACGCATTTGGGAGCATGTTTACGGAGCCTGCACGTGACAAAAAGGGAACGTATAACCGTACTCCACTAACTTATTTTATGAGCAACGAGATTCTCTTTACTTTGAAGGTGCGCACACATTCGAGACGGAGCGGATCGCAACGCATTGAATTACTCTACATTTTGTATGAACGTGGAGTGTTGACGGATGAGAGAATTTACTCGTAAATTACAGTATATATTGGATTGTTACGGACTGACCCGTCACAAGTGTGAACCCACTTTTATAGTTTAATGCGTAATAATGTTATCTACATAATTATTACTACATAGGTTTTAAATAACATTATAAAATTAATAGTAAAATTTGGTCATATTATGTTTCATATCAACGGTACCTACTGGTACAACCAACAATAGAAGATCGTTTTTTTGCATAAATAGTTTTAAAATTGCCCAATTTGTATGTCCTGATAATATTATTTCAAAATTACATTTATTTTCAGTGAAAGAACTTTTTTGGAAAAAGTCCTAGCAAAATTACTAAAACATTCAAATGGCTCTCCTGTAAAATTGCGTTTTGTCACTTTTACGTAGGACCCGGTGATTTATCTTTTTATTATCAATATCTAGAAGTATTCTTTATTCTAATACTTTTAAAACCAGCCCAACTGATTCTGATAAAAAAATCTACCTAACAAGACACGGCTACTTAGTATAAATTACTTTAAAACCCGTCTCCTTTTCTTCGGAATATTATCTTATAGAAACTTCTAAGAACACTCTAGAAATTATGAGGATAGAAAAACAAAATAACATCTACTTTGAAAGATCCTCGAAATAATAACAGAGAAAACAAAAAACTGTGTAAAGTTTTTTCATAGACCAAATAAGACTTCAGTGTCCTAAACAACGCCTTAACAATTACCTAAGTTTCACTAACTTTGTCGAGAAAAAGTAATGATTTACAAACTTAGGCCGTAACTTATTAAAGATAAAGGCGAATTTAGTTTGAATAGTTCATTAAGATTTCATAAGACCTCGCTTCCTGTAGGAGTAATGATAGCGTCGAAGATTAGAAGATTTATTAGTATTTATAGTGGGGATTGGTTTGTTTTATGCTGGAGAACTGATCAATGATCACCAATATCATGTGATGTCATCGTAAGCTCTGACTGAAACCTAATTGTGACGCAGACGAAGTTGCCTGCGTTGGTTAGTTACTGATAATTTTGAGATAAGTACCTTTATTAAATGACCAAATTCATGAAATAATGAATTTAACTATACTTAAAAAACACAAAAATTTAACTCATCCTTTTTCAAAACTTATAACACTTCAAGCATGCCGTAGATCACGGAAAAGATACATGTATAAGTAAAAGTAAAAAGACTCATAAAACCTCTTTAAAGCTCCTTTGTAATGTAAAAGACAAAACTGACTTGGCATAGCATTATGGAAACACCATACAGGTTTATTATTTCTCATAATAAAAAAAATAATGATCACAACTTGATCATCACTGAAATCACTCTAAATACCTCGCGAAATACCAATTTGTACGAAATTAAGAATCCTTGCATTCGAAAATCAAAATTGTATTTCAATTTTAAAATTCTTCCTGTACCTACCAACTTTTCATATAAACTCGTTAAACTAAATTCCTGCATCGACCTTGTACAAAATAAATAAAAAATACAAAGTCAACGATGCTGAGTTTGTACTGCGCAGTGTTTCTCCCGTTCTAGTTATACGGAACCCAGCCTCAGTCGTTTCACGTGCCTCGAGTACTCTCGACCTCTCCAGAGTAATCGACACCATTCCTAGTTCACCCGCCAAATTTGAAATTCGAACTAGTTTTTTTTTTTTAATGTCTTGGCCACAACATGTAATGTAAAGAAGACGATTAAAAAAGTTTAGCAATGATTTGTAAAAGTTATCAAGGACTGATACTGAGTTTCGTTTCGATCTCCTTAAGCTGTCAATTTAATGAAACTATAGCGAAGAGCGCCAGTAGATTTATAGGTGAGTAATGAATAAATTATATAAATCTACTTCAGGCAGGTTCGACGTGTTAATATTTAATTCTGCAAACTTTGCACCATCTAATAAAGTTAGCTAGACGCCTGTTTTGGACAGAACTTTGAATTCGGTAATGCATGGTTATAATTTTATTAACGAGCACAAAATGATAGTTGAATTTTAAGAACAATTTATACGCATTTTTTTTTATTTTAAGTACAATTTATAGAGGTTAAGGACAAGTACAACTTATATTTTTAATAGATTAAACATATGATACATTTTTAATAGAGTTTTAATTCATAGTTTACATTTAGTATGGAAATATTACTTATTTTACCACTAAAATCTTTTGTCCATCATGAAGTTTGTTTTAACACTAAATTAAAGAACTTTTAACTAAACGTTTAAAGTTCAAATCTGAAGCACTAATTGAAATATCGAAACGTTTGTGTAATTAGTACGAGTGAACGGTTCATTGGTTTAGAATTCATAGTTCAAATATAATAATAGCTTCAGTTGAATAGAGAATAGTGTATAATTTACAGTGATTTTCACTAACAATGTTGACCCTACTTGAAATAAACATTTAGTCACTGAAGCAATAAGGACAACGTCAGATATGATTGATATTATTTACTTTGATACAGGGTGTTTCAGAATGATACATCTTTGTAAAAGTAGAAAAATATAAGTATATAATATCACGAAATACTGCAGCTATCTATGTCATTAACACAAATATTGGACGAATTTTTACGATAATATTGCGGAATCATTTGTTGTAACCGACCAGTCTTCGTGCAATCATGGCGCTTGCAATAACCAGTATTAGGTATCGCTATAGGGGGCCCCCGTTGCTGGCGTCCGTGGGCGTGACCACCTTCACTGAAGGCTAACCCCACACGTGGTCCCCGGGTGGTGCCAAACAGCAACGGGAGAGCGGCCGTGAGGTTGGGTGCCCGGGGGTAATCGCACTAGTGCGATTACTCCCGCCGACTTCTCGGCGAGTGATGGACTTCGAGTCCATCGCTGAAGCCCGCACAGGGGTGGGTGACCAGGCCCCTGTGACGGAGAATGCCACTGGCGTAGAGTCGGGGCGGGCATCGCGCGCGAGTACTGTCGCGAGCGATGCCCGCTCTGTCGAACAAGGTGGGAGAGGCCGGCGCAAGCGGAAGGCCGCGGCGCGCCGAACCTCGCAAAGCAGTGGGCCTTCGTCCGCCTCCTCTGAAGAGGAGACGCCGCGAGGACCCACAAGACGAGCCGCCACCACCACCTCAGAGACAACGAAGGAGCCCCGGACGACCTCCGCCTCACCGGCGCCGTCGATGGAGTCGTTCGCTTCGGCTCAGGCGACTGACGGGGAGCTCTCAGAGAGCCCCGTCGTCGTCCTAGAGTCGATAAAGCGCCGGGCCGCAGCAGCCACGAGTAGGTACGTCAAACTGCGCCCGAGCTACTCGCAGGCGTGGCGGCGGGTGGCCGACGACACCAACAGGATTATGCCTGTCGTCTCGGCGGCCATCAGCCGGGACGCCGCGCTGCGGACCGATTTAGAGAGGGCGACGGCCGAGGTGGCCCTCCTCAGAGGGAAACTGGCGGCCTATGAACAGGCCGAGGCTGAGCGCGGAGCGGCGCGTGGCCCACGAAAGGCGCGGGCTACACCGCCTCTTCTTCCTCCGCCACCGCCGGCAAAGACGCCGACGCGGTCCGGGGAGGCCGATAGTGGGTGCCCGCCGGGGCAAAAAGGGAAGCGGCTCGCGTCGCCGAGAGGCAGGGTGCAGCAGACCGCCGAGTCCCCGGAGGAGGTGGCTGCCCGCGTCAGACGAGAGCTGACGGCGGAGTTCGGCAAACAGATTGCCGAACTCAGGGCCGAACTTGCGGCCCTGCGCGGTGCCACAGCACCTGCGCAGCGTCCCGTCGCTCTCGCCCCGCCGGAGGCGCGCCCTGGTCCGGCACCAACCGGTCCGACCCGGGCCAAAAACCAGAAAAAGAAAGGAGATGGCGGAGCTAAAACCGCCACGCCATCCCCACAGCCCCGTCCACTTCCTCCACCCCCACCGAATATGGATGAGGGCTGGACCGAGGTGGTGAAACGGGGCGCCAAGAGGGCCAGAGTCGTGGCCAACCCGACCCAATCACCACCGATTGAAACGAGGGCAGCGGGCACGAGAGTGCCGGCTGCCCCAAACACGAATGGGACTCCGGCGGCCGTGGCTGCTCCCCAACCGGGTCGAGCACCCGCCGCCGGAAAGAAGAAGGCCAAGAAGAAGCCGCGCGCGCCAAGGCGGGCTGCAGTGGTGGTCACACTGCTGCCGGCCGGCCAGACGAAGGGGTTAAATTACCCCGACGTCATGGCGAAAGCGCGCGCGGCTATTGACTTGGCAGAGATAGGGGCGGAGGACGGCCTCCGTATCCGGCATACAGCCAACGGGGCCCGATTGCTGGAGTGTCCCGGCGCCGACAGTGGCGACGTCGCGGACCGTCTAGCGTCGGGCCTCCGGGCTGTCTGGCCGGAGGAAGAGGTGAAGGTGCACAGGCCGGTCAAAATGGCCGAATTGCGGGTGACCGGCCTGGACGACTGCACCACCAGGGAGGAGGTGGTGGCGGCCATCGCTGCCCAGGGCAAATGCGCCCCGGAGAACGTAGCCGTAGGCGAGCTTCGCCGAGGCTACACCGGGGCCAGCTCCGTGTGGGTGCGGTGTCCGGTTGAGACCGCCAACTCCCTGGCTACTCCTCCGCCCGGAAGGCCAGCAGGGGATCCCGGCAGGCTACGCGTGGGCTGGGTTGCAGCCCACGTGCGGCTGCTGGAGCCACGCGCCTGGCGATGCCTCAAGTGCTTTGGCACGGGGCACAGTATCGCCAGGTGCACCAGCACTGTCGACCGCAGCGGACTGTGTTTCCGCTGCGGTCAAGCCGGACACAAAGCGGCCGTGTGCTCGGCTGCCCCGCACTGCGCCTTGTGCGCGGCGGCCGGGCGCAGGGCCGATCACCGGGCGGGAGGCAAAGCCTGCTCCCCATCCGGTGCTAACACTGAACGCAACAGGCGCCGCAAGAGCAAGCGGCGCCAACAGAAGAGATCGGCCGGGGGAGTACCGGCCGACGTTTCAGACCCCGCCGTGGCGCCTAGTGCGCCCGAAGGCGGGGGCGATGGAGGAAGGGAGGGAGCGATGGATGTGGTCCAACCGTAATGGACTGCACCCGTCGCTTCCTCCAAGGGAATTTGAACCGCTCCGCCAGGGCTCAGGACATGCTGGTCCAGAGCATGGCGGAGTGGTCAATCGACATAGCGGTGGTCGCGGAGCCGTACTTTGTTCCCCCGGCAGATGACTGCTGGTTCGGGGACGAGTGCGGCTTGGCGGCCATACACATCAAGAGGACCGCGGCGATCCCCCCCTGGAAATGGTGGCCAGGGGACCCGGGTTCGTCGCGGTGAAAATAGAAGATACCGTCGTGATCGGGGTGTATTTCTCTCCAAATCGGCCTACTCGCGAGTTTGAGCAGTTCCTGGACGGGATCGGAGCGATCACTCAGCGCTCCGCCCCCCGTCCAGTGATACTTGCGGGGGACCTCAACGCGAAATCTGTCGCTTGGGGTTCCCTCCGCTCGAACGCTCGGGGTAGGCTGTTGGAAGAGTGGGCGGTCGCGGCCGGACTCTGTATCATGAACAGAGGGTCGGTCGCGACTTGCGTGCGGTGGCAGGGCGAGTCCATCGTGGACGTGACGTTCGCGAGCTCTGCCATCGCACAACGCATCCGCGGTTGGGAAGTGCTAGTGGAGGCGGAATCCTTGTCGGATCACAGGTACATCCGGTTCGACCTCTCCGCCTCTGCGCCAACCGCGGTCGCCCAGGGGACTGCACTCCGGTCATTCCCCAGGTGGGCATTGAAGCTCCTGGACAAGGAGCGCTTGATGGAAGCTTCCACTGTGGCGGCGTGGACGCCCATGCGTCCACATCCCGTGGATGTGGAGGTCGAGGCGCAGTGGCTCCGGGACGCGATGCACCGCATTAGCGATGCGTCGATGCCTCGGGTCGGCCCTCGGCCTCCGAGTAAGTCGGCGTACTGGTGGTCGCCCGAGATAGCGCAGCTTCGTGCTGTATGCGTCCGGGCGAGGCGCCGGTGCGCCCGGCATCGCCGCCGCATCCTCGCGCGTCGCGACGATCCCGTCGCGTTCGCGGAGGAGGAAGCCCGGCTGTATGGCGAATACGCGGAAGCGAGGAGCGCCATGCGGCTGGCCATCAAGCAGGCCAAGGAGAGGAACATGGAGGCTCTCTTGGAGACGCTCGACGAGGACCCGTGGGGACGCCCGTACAAAACAGTGCGTGGAAAGTTGCGTCCGTGGGCGCCTCCCCTGACCGAGCGTCTCCCGCCTCAGCAGCTGCGGGACATCGTCTCGGCGCTGTTCCCGCAGGAGCAGGCCGGATTTACTCCGCCTGCTATGGGTGAGACGCCGGATCACACCGGCGGTGAAGCCACTGCTGAGGTGCCTCACATCACGAGAGATGAGCTCCATGTGGCCGTGGTCAAAATGAGCGCGAAAGACACGGCCCCCGGCCCGGACGGCATCCACGGCCGGGTCCTGGCCTTGGCCATCAATGCCCTAGGGGACCGCCTCCTCAGGCTGTTCAATTCTTGCCTGGAGTCGGGACGGTTTCCCTCGCTCTGGAGGACGGGCAGACTGGTCCTCCTACGTAAGGAGGGGCGCCCGGCGGAATCAGCCGCCGGTTACCGTCCCATCGTGCTGCTGGACGAGGTGGGCAAATTGCTGGAACGCGTTCTGGCCGCCCGCATCGTTCAGCACCTGGTCGGGGTTGGACCCGATCTGTCGGCGGAGCAGTACGGCTTCCGGGAGGGTCGTTCGACCGTAGACGCAATTCTACGTGTCCGGGCCCTCTCGGAGGAGGCCGTCTCCCAGGGTGGGGTGGCCTTGGCGGTGTCGCTCGACATCGCCAATGCCTTCAACACCCTGCCCTGGTCCGTGATTGGGGGGGCACTGGAGAGGCATGGAGTGCCCCTCTATCTCCGCCGGCTGATCGGCTCCTACCTGGAGGCCAGGTCGGTCATGTGTGCCGGGTACGGTGGGACCTTGCACCGGTTCCAGGTCGTGCGCGGTGTTCCACAGGGGTCCGTTCTTGGACCTCTACTGTGGAATATCGGGTACGACTGGGTGCTGAGGGGCGCCCTCCTCCCGGGCCTTAGCGTTATCTGCTACGCGGACGACACTTTGGTCGTGGCCCGGGGGGATGACTTCCGGGAGTCTGCCCGTCTTGCCACAGCGGGGGTGGCCCTCGTCGTCGGCAAAATAAGGAGGCTGGGCCTCGACGTGGCGCTGCACAAATCCCAGGCCCTGTGGTTCCACGGGGCTAGGGCAGCGCCACCAATCGACGCCCAGATAATGGTTGGAGGCGTCCAGATTGAGGTCGGGGTGCAGCTGAAGTACCTCGGCCTCGTGTTGGATAGCCGTTGGACCTTCCAGGCCCACTTCGCGAACCTGGTCCCCCGACTGATGAGGACGGCCGGCCAACTCGGTCGGTTGCTCCCGAATGTCGGGGGGCCCAGCCACGCTGTGCGCCGCCTCTATGCGGGGGTGGTGCGATCGATGGCCCTATACGGTGCGCCCGTCTGGGCCGACGCACGGGTGCGAAGACATGTCGCCCGATTCCTGCGTCGGCCACAGCGCATCGTAGCTATTAGGGCCATCCGCGGGTACCGCACCGTCGCTTTTGAGGCGGCATGCGTGCTGGCGGGGACGCCGCCTTGGGAGTTGGAGGCGGAGGCGCTCGCTGGCGACTATCGCTGGCGATGTGACCTCCGCGCCCGGGGCGTGGTGCGTCCCCTGCGGGAAGCTGTTCGCGATAGGAAGGTCCAATCTCGGCGGTCCGTGACCGAAGCGTGGAAGCGACGTCTCGCTAACCCCACATGGGGTCTACGGACCGTCGAGGCGATCCGCCCGATCTTAGATGATTGGGTGGGTCGTGGCGAAGGACGCCTCACCTTTTGGATGGTGCAGATGCTGACCGGGCACGGGTGCTTCGGTCGGTATCTGCACCGGATCAAGGCCGAGCCGACGGCGAGGTGCCATCATTGCGTGGGATGTGACCAGGACACACCGGAGCATACGCTCGCGCGCTGCCCCGCATGGGAGAGGCAGCGCTGTGTCCTGGTCCAACAAATAGGTCCAGACTTGTCGCTCCCGGGTGTCGCGGCGTCGATGCTCGAGAGCGACGAGTCTTGGAAGGCGATGCTCGACTTCTGCGAGTCCACCATCTCGCAGAAGCAGGTGGCGGGGGCTGCGAGAGAGAGGCTATACGCCGCTCTCAACTTGCCAACCCGCCGCCGTCGAGCAGGGGGTCGGGACCGGGATCTCGCCCGGATTCTGGCCCCCTAAGAGTTTCGGGTCCCCAACGCATGCGAGTGCGAGCGGGGACCCAAGAAGGTGTCGTGTCTCGCTCAACACGCCCTTGCGTCAGAGCATCCGGGGGATGGCGGACCGCGCTCCCCGACCCACGCTGGTTCTGACCCAGCGGGGTATTCCGTGGGAGGGTGACACGCGGTCCAGCCATCTTGGCGGGCTTCGGATAGCCCGTCGACCGAGAGAGCCGGTGGCCGTATTCGCCGGCGGCTACCGGTTCGGCGTCCGGGGACGGAGCGACGGGAAAGTGTGCCGATGGCGTAACGCGTCGCGCCGTCCCTCCAAACCCCGTGCTGGGTTCTGGCCTCAGCCGGGGTTCGGACGCTGAGTGTGAGCGGTTGGAGGTTTTAGTGCGGTTCAACTCCCACATACCCCGCCCGCGGGGCGGGCGGGGATCCGGTGATTTCCTCCAACTAAAAAAAAAAAAAAAAAAAAAAAAAAAAAAAAAAAAAAAAGGTATCGCTATATCAATAACTAGCTGATCCGCGTAACTTGTCTGCGTCAACAAGGGAAACAATATATCCTGTAGCCTTCCTCGATAAATGAACTTACCAAAACTGAAAGAATTTTTGAAATCGGACCAGTAGTTTCGGAGTCTATTCGAGACAACAAACAATAAACCTTTCCTCTTTATAAAATTAGTACAGATATCGTGGTAAAACTTAAATAAATAGAGTAAGTAAATAATGTGAACTTAGCGTGTTTATGCTCAAAGTTGGAAACACTGCAAAACCACCCACCGACCCGCAATGAAACCCTTAGAATAGAACCAAGAGGGTGAGTCAACTCAAGATGCATTCGCTATACGGAATCGATGTATCGTTCGGTAAACTGAACGTTTAATACCATATTGGCTCACCAACGTCCAACACACGTATAAAATAAATGACCGTGAGAGCCGACCACCATGTAATCGAGGGATTTGTATGTATTGGCCGTCATTGAAACTATATAATTGTAACATTGGAAGTTGACGAACCAATATGGAAACACGGCATTAAACGCAATATGTATCTCGCAAGTTTCAATATATGCCAAATTTGACACGTTACGTCAAATTGTTTTTGAGTTCTGAGGGGGAGAATGTGTTTGTATAATATATAGTGTTGCTTGTCAGTTCTGTTACTTGAACTTCACTTGACTCTAGAATTACGAAATTCAACAGAAAGTAACGTAATAGGTAATTTCAATATTATCATCACCTGTAGCGTATGTGATTGAAAGCACTAGACAATTTATGAGCTCTCGAAAAACAATATAATTTTGGGGTCGCTACCTACGACCTAACTTTAAGGACCCTCCTCAATCCTCGTTTGAAGAAGGACAAGTCATAGCGCTCTGGGAAGTACTTATTTTCAGAGAGCATAGGCAGTCAGAAACTAATTTTACTACCTGCTTTACACTGTAAAAATCATTTGGAGATCACTACTACGCAAAAAAGAATAAAACAATATTAAAAGCAATTAAATGATGTCCCATAATGATTGTAATGATGGATGCCTAATAAATATTAAGTGAAATCACGGACAAAGGTTTAAATTAATGATGCGTTGACAACAGCGCGGTGTCCCATTATAATTTCAGGAAGCATATCGAGGTAATTTTACATTATGCATTAATAACTTTGGGGTAGGAAGTGACCGTATCGTATTATGAGCATAACCTTGACCAGGCCATTGCTTTTTTAACTGAATTCAAAATGAAGAAAGTATTGTATCTTTCACATTAGAGGAAACGTTTACCTGTCTGTCAAATAAAATTGGATGATGGTTGTGGGTAAACCTATTTAGATGATGCGTTTTGAATTGGGAAAATAAGAGAAAGCATCTCTTGTTCAGTTAAATCTCAGTTAGATTTCACAAGAGACAATATTGATTTGTGAAGAAAACGGGATGCCCAATCGAGATCTGACTACAATTTTTTGACGTATCTTTCTTAATAAATATTTATTTTTGCAAATATTTTTGTTATTCAAAAATCGCTCTTAGTCCTAACGAATTAGTCACTAACTTCTATAACATCGAGACAAAATATCTTGTACAATAATTTTCGACACTTCGAACGAGTAAATCAACTTTGATGAGTTGAAAAGAGTAATTCGGCTCAAAGTATTCTTGTTCGGAACTTTTGTAGATAATAATCGGAAGTCAACGGTTTTGGCTTTGACCTTAATATACATAATTATTTCTATCATAAACTTAATATTGTATTGTTATTTTGTTTGTTTCTTTTGGACTAAGATTTAAGGGATTTCTTGGTGGTGATAGCTTAATACTGTAACAACCCATTACTGCCCACTGCTGAGCTCAGGTCTCCTCCGAAGAGGAGTTAGGCATAGTCCACCACGCTTGCTTAATGCGGATTGGGGACTTCACATATCTACAAAGGATTTTTAGAACCCTTTTCCGATATGCAGGTTTCCTCACGATGTTTTCCTTCACTGTTTTTAGACAGTGGTTTAGTCAAAAATTGCACATAAATCTTTATCATATTAAGACTTAGAGGTATAAGCCGGCCGGTTTTGAACCCGCGACCTCCCGTACGGAAGGCAAGCGCTTCAACCACTCGGCCACCACGACTATAACATATCTAGCTTAATAAGTTTCGATCAAATATTAAGTATACGTTATACATAGTTATAATTTATAAACAAACCTTTAGAAATAGGCATTTGCAGCATTAGCAGTATTGACAATTTAAAATTTGTTAGTGAAACAATCCGTGTTTTTACAAGAGTATTGGAAAATTAATTTTATCGAATTACAATAAGGAACATATTCGACCTCAGACATCAAATTTGAACTGACGATTGATAAGCGAAGAGAAGGGTTTTTTAGATTTTCGTCGCCTCAGTGCTTGTTTGGCCAATCTGACATTTTTTACGAAAATGACTTTTTAATGCAGTATTTTAAAGAATAAAATTTCCATCCGACTGGTAAAATATTTTTTTAAATATTCAATTCTAAAACAATAAAAATCTCATTTCAATTTTTTTCTCAGCACGGCACTTAACGAAAATTCCGTGCTTGTTTGCTGTCTCCTGTAAAATTTGCCAGTGCAGATTGGCCAAACAAGCACTGAGGCGACGTTTTGGTGTTTGGATATTTTGGTACTAAACAGATTTCAAAATCTTTTCTTTAGCTGGTTAGTGTTTTAATTACTATAACGAAAATGTTGATAAATGAAATTGTTTCTTTAACAGTTTCAACTTTAAAGAAATAAATGTACATTGCAGATATACCTTCATTTAATTCCTTCGTTATCTAACTCGAAACCCGCATGTAAAACGGCCCGACTATTCACAATTTGTAATACGAATTATATCAAAACCAGAGTATGAGAGTCTTAAAATTTCATTAATTTAAAGCTTTGTTCAGAAAGTCCGTGAAGTAAAATAAAAAGGTATTAAATGAAGTACTTTCATTAGTTTTTCTTATTTTACGCCTACATTTTTACATTAGTAGGTATTCATTTAGTATAGGAAATAAATAGTACGGTTTTTTGGTAATTTGTTAAATAAAATATTAAAACTTTGCTAATACCTACATTATATTAGTATATTATATAATTAATATTGGAAATTAAAAAAAAAACTACTACTCCTTAAAATGAAAAAAAAAATGAAAAATATTTTATTTCACAAAATCATTAAAATACATGTTAAACAGTTGTTGTGGTTTAAAAAAAAACAAACTTAATTTTGAATCTAGAACTTCAGGGATTTGTAAAATACATTAATTACTATTGTGTAAATAATAAATAAATAAAAAAAGTAAATTTAGGTTAAATGTTATGAATAGTGAGAAGAGAGAGAGGCAAGTGTATGTAAGCAAATATGTGAAGCATGGATTTTGGACCTAATAAGAGACCACAACGAGAATACTCAATAGTGCGCATTTCTTGTTACTCGAGACTTATGTGTTAAAATAAAATAATAATAATGCAATAAAATAATTTAGGTATTCGTAGTATTAGGTATTATTGCTTTTAATATTTTAAAAATTAATTCGACTGAATTAGGTTTATATAGGTTTATATAGGAAATAGGTTTTTCCGTGTTTTTAATTAATCGAAACCACTACCACGTTATCAATTATGAAATAGAAAAGACAAAATAAACTACAATTTACTCATATTATACTGAACCGCTTATTTTTTTAATTACTCTGTAGGTAGGTACTCTCTACTCTCTCCACACATACTTGAGCTGTTGAGCTTAGCTCTGTATTAATTTGACCAATTAAACAAAAATACGCATTCTTCAATCACCCAAAAAATATCCAATATTGTTAAGCACTGTTAACAATACTAGGTACCTGTTTATGTAATGGTAGTTGTTTGTCTCAGAACATAGACCGTACAGACAGGGGTATGATTTACAGACATTATTGAACACGAACCGATACAAATGGCAAATAGTTTTGTATGAAATTGTTGGTTTTGTATCGAATATTGGTAAATCATATAAATGATAGAGGTCTGTCTGGTGGCACGCAAAAACTAGTCAATGGATTTAGTTCTTTAGTAGGTATAATATTGTGGTTTAATTAAACATCAGAGGATAAACCTAAAAAGGAAAATGTGTGTGTGTCAGATAAAGCCCATTTTCACCTCGGAGGCTATGTCAATAAGCAAAATTGTCGCATCTGGGGGTCGGAAAATCCACACGTCACCATTGAGAAGCCAATGCACCCACAAACAGTTACGGTTTGGTGTGGGTTTTGGTCCGGCGGCATCATTGGAAAATGAGCAAGGAGCCGCCATTACGGTCAATGGCGAGCGTTACCGTGCCATGCTCAACGAATTTTTGTTTCCAAAAGTTGAAGAGTATGACATGGACGACATATGGTTTCAACAGGATGGCGCAACATGCCACACAGCCAACATGACAGTCGAACTTTTGAAAAATGCAAACTTTATATGGCCTACCCTCATTAGTAAATATACGACACATTCTGATAGTAGCGGGTGTCGATTACTTTTAATTCGTTTATCACACTGACATACTGTTTTACATAGTTTTTGAAACTCTGTTGGGAAGAGGTCATCATCAATACCTATACTGTTATTTTGATACTAGTTCATCCCGCAAAACGTTGTTCAGCCCCATTACAGCGCTAACTACCGCATCCAAATGTATCCTATAATATGTTGATGCAAATTATATTCAGTTTGTGTACAGAATATCATTTTGTTTTCATAAATAGTAACTTCGATCCTGCCTTTTTTTTTCTCAATTGGTGGAAATCACCGGGGTATGTGGGAATTGAACCGCACTAAAACCTCCAACCGCTCACACTCAGCGTCCGAACCCCGACTGAGGCCAGAACCCAGCACGGGGTTTGGAGGGACGGCGCGACGCGTTACGCCATCGGCACTCCTTCCCGTCGCTTTCAATTCTGCCTAACGAACTTTTGAATTTACTAAACTACCTTGATGATGATTGATGATATTTTAATTTATGGAAGTAATCAAAATGTTCTGTGTCAAGGGACCCAATAAATTTCTCAAATTTAACGGCACCTTCCTCAAACACCTTAACACGATTCCTTGGAAATAGAAACCGCAAGACGGACCCGAAACGGTCCCGAACGTGAATAACATGTCTTGATAATTTAGTATGGTGTTTTACTAACAACTCCCCGCGGCCTCGCTCGCAATATCTTCTGTATTTGCCCATTCCTAACCTTTAATATTTTATTTCTTGCGTATCTTTGAAAAGTGACGAACTTCCTATATAAATTTTCTTCCGATCCGCTCTCTTTGGGTGAAATTTTGTGCACCGCCTATTTATCTGGTTAGCGTTACTTCATACGGGATTTCCTGGTGGAGCACCTACTTCGCTCAATTTGTTGAATTACTGAACGAATGGACAAAAAAAATCTTCTTATATATAAAAATGAATTGCTGTTTGTTAGTCTCGCTAAAACTCGAGAACGACTGAACCGATTTGGCTTATTTTAATCTTGAAATATTCGTAAAATCCAGGGAAGGTTTAAACGGTGAGAAAATTTCCTTATGTGACGCAGACGAAGTTGTGTGGGCCAGCTAGTCAGGAATAAAATCTACAATAATTTCAATATTATTCAGTATTTATTAATGCAATAACATAATTTAGAAGATATACAACATTTTTTGTAGGATGATCTATGAAAACACAAATCACAATTCTACCTCCATCCGATTCTTCCAAATCTTACATAAAAACTCACTTCGAACTACAATGAAATGTTTCTTGATGAATCATTTGACAGATAGTCTACATTTAGGGTCAGCCTGATGTGCCTGAATCTAGGGCAAATATATCTTACAAAAAGTTCTTGACACGTGTAAATCTGATAAGTAAGGGTATCTTCTTTATTGTAACAAGAAGTACGTAGCTGTGTGCTGATTTTTACTTATTTATGTTTTACGTATTAGTTTTGACTAACGTCTGTCCAAGGGCTATGCTCGGTAAGGGCTATGCTCGGTATCACTCTGCGTGATCGGGTTAGAAACGAGGATATTCGCAGAAGAACCCGACATAGCCCAAAGAATAAGCAAGTTGAAGTACGGTGGGCCACATAGCAAGTAGAACCGATGGCCGTTGGAGCACGAAGGTTCTGGAGTGGCGCCCGCGTCAAGGCAAGCGCAGTGTGGGACGACCAGCTGCAAGGTGGAAGGATGATCTTGTTAAGAACGCAGGAACACGCTGAATGCAGGCCGCTACCAACCGCAGTGGACGTCTACAGGCTGATAATGATGATGATGATGAAAGTCTGTCCAAAACTTTTTGTCACGACTTCAACCAAAGGAGCAGTTGTTTTAATACGTTTTTTTATTGGAATGTTGTTGAGACCTTTTACAAACCAGCCATACTCAATAAATTTATGAAGTCTAGTAACTACCACGAATATACCTTCTCTAACATAACGTGCCAACATAAAATACCTTTCAGGAAAAAATACATTTTACTTCCATCGAATCGAATCAGTTCACTCATCATGACATATAGAGATGCGAACTGTTTCTTTTATTTTTGTAGGCATTGGGATTTACGATCCACCTTCGTAATATACTTTTAAATGCGCTTCTGTAGTCAGATTTGTCCTCGTTTTTCTGCAAAATCAGTCGGTTTAAAACGTTGAGTAACAATTAATGTCTTTAATGAAAAGAGAAAGACATAAAAACAATAACAAAAATTCATTAATATTTTAATAGGATCCATAAATGCTTAAGTTCTTATAGTTGAACTCGGAAAATAACTATTACAGAACGGGCTCCAGTAATAACCTTCTCTGCCTCATTAGTGCAAGCTCAGATTGAATTACTCAGTAGATTATTCAGTTAAAAGAGTGTTTATCTGCAGGTTGTTGTCGGATTTTTAAATTCAGTTGCAAAAATATCATATTTTAAAACAGCATTATTTAATGGAGTCTACAGAAACAAAATGAAATTATTTTTTCGTCCATTTTAAACGCTGCGTCTTGTGCTTTAAAAGTTTTAAAACTCAAAGCATATTATAATCAGAATATTGATGTTTCCTTGATATACGTACGTATGTGGGATGAATTAGTGTTTGCTTCCTTTTGACGTATCATGCTTTACAATATTAAATTAAGAAATTTTACTAAAAGGCACAAACAAATTATCTATGATAATAGCAGGAATCCAATTTAAATTACGACTTATTGCTCTAGCGGAAATATTTTAAATAGTTCTGATTATCAATATCGTAAAGGAACTGTTCTGTCCATGTGTAAATAGCACTTAACGATAGTAGGTACCTATGTATGTACAATCTCATCTAACAGAATAAATAGGTCGATACCAAAAGAAATACTGATAAAAATATTCATAGTCTATGTTCACTATACATGACACGAATACTTAAGTTCAGAACACATATTTTTCTACATTTTATTCGACGACCAGTGAATATTTTCATAAACAACTTTTTTTCCGAAGAACGTTTTAAACAAGAATCAAGTTTATTTCTTAAAATATATTAATTATTTATTTACTGATACATTTATTTAATGTTTGATGATTACCAACGTAACTACAAATCGAGTTGATAGATTCAAGGTATATTTCTTGATATTTTTTTCTTTCTTTTTAGGCCGCCGATAACACTGTTTTCTTTGTACAAAATCACTATTATTGTTATTTCTATGTGGTGTTACAATAAAGAATTTTCTATCTATCTATCTATCTATCTATCTATCTATCTATCTATCTATCTATCTATCTATCTATCTATCTATCTATCTATCTATCTATCTATCTATCTATCTATCTATCTATCTATCTATCTATCTATCTATCTATCTATCTATCTATCTATCTATCTATCTATCTATCTATCTATCTATCTATCTATCTATCTATCTATCTATCTATCTATCTATCTATCTATCTATCTATCTATCTATCTATCTTAGTCCGCAAATCACAAACGTGAAAAAAATATTTAAGTTATTTAACAATAAGCCAAACCCTATTCGTCCACGAGTACTAACAAAGTCTATACTACTATCTGAGACGTCCAGAGCTAAACAACCAATCCACACAGTAATAGAGTTTTTATTATGACAGAAACCCTCGTTTCAGCCTTAACGAAATGTATTCCGAATCCAGGCACTGGTTTAGGTCTACTTTTGTTTTCCTTTAGTAATGCATGACCTGTCACAGACCAGGTTAATTATGGCTTTAGTTCACGTCCCTCCAGTATTGGAAATATATCCTGAATCGGGAATTGTAGTCTCTCACGCTCGTATTGCAGATATAAAATGATGTAACAGAAATGTATGATGTAGTTGAATATAGAATTTCTAGAAATATGTTTGTGATATGTTAATTTTTTTCTACATGGACTCTTTAATGAGTAGGAGAAAATGTATTGAATTAGTAGGAGATAAAAAGATACCTTCATCATGTCGTACCCTTTTATATGAAACATCGCAGTCATCTTTCATTTAGGCACATACCTACCATCTTATATAATGTGTCTTTCTCGACGGGCTCTGGAAAACAAGGTGTTTAAAAGATAATTTTAAAGACTCAAAAGTCTTCTCATCTTGTATTAATATCCTGATGAATTAAAAAAAAACACTCCAAATATATATTTTTTTTACTTATTGTTTTTTTGTATTGTAACATAGTGGCAGTGCTGAGACTGCTAATCTGTATGTAATTTGTATAGTTTATTTAGTACACTTCACTACCTCTGTGTATAATGTTACATCTGTTTTTTTTTCTTAGGTTTGCTGTTAGAAAACTCATTTTTGAGTTCAGCTCGCCTTTTGTGCATATTTTTTAAATACTATAAGTCACTGTAATTTTCTTTACCTGGTGTACAATAAAGTATTAAATAAATAAATAAATAAAAGTTTTTTTTTCGTGTTATAGTTATAACTCTCTCTAATATAGTAAAAGTAGCTATTGTTAGTTAAATCTCAAAAGCGTTTTGTTGAGAAAACACGTTGTAGTTCCAACTTCCAAATAGGTGAATTCTAACGTTACATACGTTACATTCAATACAACGATGGTCCGTAGCAGATCTCCGTCAATTGCTAGACCCTCTTTGATCTTATCTCCGCAAGTTCCACATTGTGCTAAGTTAACACTGCCAGTATTTTGGCAGTCGGCATATATCTACTTGTAAACAGACGTTTACTATTCCGGAGATTGCACTGAAATGCTTCATTTGCGTATAGAGTGGTGCATTTGAATGGGATAGAGCTTTTTCTCATCAACGTAGTTTTGGACTTCTAGTAAATACTTCCTAGATTCGTGTATTATGTGTACTCGTATGTATCTTCTACTTAGAATAAAGGGCTAGAGTGTCTTATTCTAATTCCCATCTTTCAAGTTATGGAGACTGAGTGACAATTGATTTTGGAACGAAGTTCCTTATCGCGCGTTGTGAAAGGCAGTTAGACGAAAAAAATTCCTACGAAAAGTTGTCACGACCCTTTTTTTTGTTTTAGATGATTATCGCTAGATGGCGCTGTGTTCAAAATCTTTTAAAACACGTTCCTTATTTTGTTTTAGATGATTATCGCTAGATGGCGCTGTGATCAAAATTTTTTAAAACACGATCCTTATTTTGTTTTAGATGATTATCGCTAGATGGCGCTGTGATCAAAATCATTTAAAACACGTTCCTTATCGCACGTTGTGAAAGGAAATATTTTCATAAGATATATTTCAATCGAAAGGAACTTCGTTCTATTCGGGTGTCTCATGACATCTCTCAAGTTTTTTTTGCATAACGATTCACGTGAAAGGTATATCTATTGAAGCAAAGTTACTTTACATATTCTATTTCTTCTACCGTATATTTCTTTAACCCATTGTAAAAATATCAGTTTGTTATTCTCAATATATTTCGTAAAACGATGTCACAGAATTTCCAATTAAATAAATAACATTAAAGTTAAGAGATGAGCAGAATTTCTCTTCAGATGTTAAGAAGATATAAAACAATGATTTTGACTTTATCAGTAGCTGCACCTCCGGCTTCGACTGTCAAACTTGAAAATCCGGAACGCGGAGAAGTTTGCGTGGAAATGTATTTATCAGTTTAGAACTGATGACACTTAATATTTGTACTTGTTATAGTTGTTCATAATATTTGAAACTAATGTAAATTATCACTTTACACTTCTATTTATTTATGAAATAATTCAAAAAGATATATCTGAAATTCTCTAAGTAAGTTTTCACTTCGCTTCTTACTTGCAATTGATTAAGGTTGACATTATAAATTTGATAAGTAGGTGGTAAAGGTTCGATAGGTTATAAAATTATATATTCAAAAGATTTCTCAGCGATTACAAAGTTAAATACACTGTACTGTACTGTAACAACCTATTACTGCCCACTGCTGAGCTCAGGTCTCCTCCGAAGAGGAGTTAGGCATAGTCCACGCTTGCCTAATGCGGATTGGGGACTTCACATATCTTCAAAGGATTTTTAGAACCCTTTTCCGATATGCAGGTTTCCTCACGATGTTTTCCTTCACCGTTTTTAGTCAGTGGTGTTGTGAAAAATTACACATAACTCTTTTTCATATTAAGATTTAGAGGGACAAGCCGGCCGGTTTTGAACCCGCGACCTCCGGTACGGAAGGCAAGCGCTTCAACCACTCGGCCACCACGACTATATAACACAAGAAATACACAAGAATCAAAAAGTTTATCACAGAAAATGAGTTATTAGAAAATAAGTCAGTTCAGTTCACGTTGAGTAAACTTTGCAACAATACGATTTAAAAAAACGGTTCTTAGGTAACTTGTTATTAGACTAGCTCGTGTTCTGTTCCCAGGAGGTTTCATTCTTCGTTCTTTGACTATTGTTCGCTATAATTACATTACTTTAAGGTAGGATTTCTTTGTAAAGGAGTATTAAAAAGTATTAAAAGTTTTATACTTAATATTACGTTATTTAATTACAAGTTTCTGCTTGCGCCTCAACTCGGAATTTATTAGACTTTGACGGTAGGTGCCTCGATATCAGGCCTCCAACATTTTATGGAGACGTCACGTTAATCCAAATAATATTCCAAATGTTAAATGTGCTACAATTTTTTATTTAAATCTACTTAGAAAAAAAAAACTTTAATATATTTTTCTCTAGTTTCATTATTTTTGTATTTTTTTACATTATATTCCTCCTTTTTTTCGCTTTTAAATATCATATCTTATCTACTCATTTTATTCAATGTAGTTTATATCGCGTTTTATACATTTACAACATGTACTATTAAGCTTCATTGTATTTAATAACACTATAAACGGTTTTATATTCTACTACTGTTGAAACTGGAAACTGAACAATATTTTGGCTTAGTATCTTTGAGTCCGTGTATTTGTCTCACTTGACATCGGCGAATCGTCCCCAGTCTTGGTGGACGAGGTCCAGGTGAAAAAAAGAAGAAGAAGAATCTACTTAGCCATATAAACGTGATTTTCAAGTAACATCGGTAAGCAGTGGTTTACTTGTGAAATATGTTCTTATTTATGTTACCTATAATACTTATTAGAACAAGTAATTTCTTCTGCCTACAAAGCAAAAATAATATAATAAATAATTTATTGATTGTCAAAGTATAAGACAGACCACGATTAGTATATTTTGTCAGAAAGTTCTAATAACTATTTTAGCATGTGAAAAGTTTTGATACGAAAATATCAAGATTTTAAACTAAATTATGTCTGTAGGGCGACACGTTTCGCCACTCCAACAAAGAGCATTGAGAAAATCAAGTTATTCAGGCTGAAGAATATTCTTTATTTTGCTGTCTACTCTTCAACATAAACTAGAAAACCGTGAACTTTCCTTCCGACTGTAGAACTGAAGCAAACATTATTACCTACTCAGTTATCTTCCGCAAAGTTTTCTGTTTTTTTAATATTACCTACCACTAGCTGACCCGCGCAACCAAGTCTTCGTTACAAATGAATATAAGTAACTGTTTTGTTCCATAGCCTCCTCGGTAAATAAACTATCTAATACTAAAAGATTTTTCAATTAAGATGAGCCCATTGATTCACTCTGTTTAAATTTTTGTAACGTATAATTTTGTACATACCTACATGTGGAGTTTCAATAAAGAGTTTTTGTATTGTATTGTATTGTACGAGCGACGGAAACGAAGGTGGCCCGTTGGCTCGTCTGCCTACATGGCAATTGAGATTAGTGCGTTCCAACAACCAACACTCAAACATTTTTCATGTTTATGATGGTTTGATTTGCACGTTAATACAATCACATAATAGTTCTAGGTAATTCGATGGTATGGTTTATACTATTTTGCTTATTACACGTGCCTGATGCCTGCATTCTTCTACCGCGACCTGAGTCCAGCGGTGGGCAATAATGGGTTGACACTGTATAGCTTAGCACAAAAAGAAAAATCAAAAGTAATTTTGCTACCAAAACTAGTTTCATGATACTTTGTAGTAGCAAAGTTAAGTACACGGAAACTTGATAAAGCGACTTGAGACCGAAATTTTCCGCATGAAATACCTCGAGGCTCAGTCTTACTACATTTATGAAAGTTTGATAACAAGAAGTCGTGGTGGCCGAGTGGTCGAAGCGCTTCCTTCCGTTCGGGAGGTCGCGGGTCAAATCCGGCCGGCTTGTACCTCTAAATCTAAATGTGGAAAAACATTTATGTGCAATTTTTCACAACACCACTGGCTAAAAACGGTGAAGGAAAACATCGTAAGGAAACCTGCATATCGGAAAAGGGTTCTAAAAATCCTTTGAAGATATGTGAAGTCCCCAATCCGCACTGGGCAAGCGTGGTGGACTATGCCTAATCCCTCTTCTGAGAAGACCTGAGCCCAACAGTGGGCAGTAATGGGTTGGTACATATAACAAGAAACATTCGTTAATTAAATAAAGAGTTTATTTTCAAATTTAAATTAAATTATGCGTCTCTTCATTTTAAAGGTTGTAGGCACGATGGGGTAGCATTGATTATGATTACAGCAACCCTAACCGAGTCAGCGGTGTTTAGGCAAATTTAATTAAAAAGATCTCGGGAATTTTGATAGTGCGTGTTAATTTCAGTAATGGTATTAATCTGTTAGGTGTGTGCTTCTGAAACGTAAAACAATGATTTCAACATGGAATTATGATGATATTTAATAACATGAAAACTCAACTACTTGTGTATTTCAAATGAGTTCACTCCGTTATAGATCCTAGTTATTATTGCAGTTTCCAGATGCTATCGTTTATTTTGAGACAAAGTGAGAAATCCTGAAACCACTGTAGGTACAAACACACGAGAACATCGCGAATAAACTGATCAAGATTTTGTAAACAAAAAAATATTGTAGTTTCTAGATGTTATCCTTTGTTTTGAGACAAAGTGAGAAATCCTGAAAACACTGAACACGGCAACATCGAAAACGAATTGAATAATCCAGATTTTTTTAAGAAGCGCCAAAGTTATGATTTGGCCGCATTCCATAGAAACCTAATTCCGTGTAGCGACATCTAATTCTACAGCGCCACACACGAGACCCACAAATTAAACTTCACAAAGTTTTCGACCTTCGAATGGTTGTCATGCTTCACGATGCGACAATTCCGGGTCGAAAGTTGGCCAAACTCTGACCATAAAATGTATTATATTACATTGATCACTCTGATTTTCCACGACCAATGGCCTGTGTTTTATACTTGCAAATCGTCTTTGATAATATAATCAAAACTGAAAATGACAAAGGGTTTTCTTTCATCAGCTGGATACTTATAGGTATACTTCTGCAAAGTTCTCTATCTCTGATGGTTACAGAAGGTTGACGATAGCAATTTTTTCTTTGGTCTGGTCTGGTTATCATTAAGGTGGTGGACTCAGAAGGTTTTAATGCGTTCTCCAAACATTCCTTTTCATTTTACCTATTTGCATCTTATGAAACTCTCAGAAAGTGTTCTATTTAAAGCTCTTACCACATAATAATACTGTTCCTTTACGGTTAGTTTATATCCGAGAATGCACATGCGATTAAACTTCTAAAGCGCATTGCAGACAATCTAGTCTAAAGCAACCTAAAGCAAGACAAAAGTTTTCGTTTTAACACAAGCGATTTCACGTTCCACAGAATAGCAACGCTTCATTTAACTTCTCTCGTGTGTTGTAAAAACAAAACTGCTGACCACTGACTGCTAGTTGTCAACAGGGCCTGATTCAGGGGTAAACAGTCGCAGAATTATATGAAAAGTATTATGAAATCGAGGAGAAAGAGCATTGAAAATTTTGCCCTCAATATTAAAGCTAAACTATGGTGGCTTGGCGAAGACGAATTACTTAAACTTAAAAAATGTAGTTAAATTGGTTTTAGAGAAACGAAGTAGGCAACTTCATTATTTTGATCATAATGTAAAGAATATTCACTTAATGATCAAAATAGTAAAAATCCTTACACATACAAAAATCAAAACGCTAAAAATGTCACCAAAAAACTTTTAAAGAATTTAATTTGTTTACAGTAAGATTTGTTTTCAATCCAAAATGAAGCAAAAGTCTCGACAAATTTCGCCAAAAAACACCCAGGACAGTGGTAGGCCCTGGTCGTCAACTAGCCAGTAGTTAAGAGCGATGTTGCGACTAATCCAATTTGAAAGTTGCGCCCACCGAGCTGAACCCTGTCATAATTAACTGGTGTACAATAGCTATGAATAAGTAAAACCCCTGACAGGCTGACTGTACCGTGAAAATGTTGAGCACTGTTATTACCACATCAATTATTTGTGGGTTCCGTAATAATCTGTCCGCATACGGAAATGTTTAGCGCATCTGATTTCTAATGTATGGAGCTTTAGATTCGATTTTGAAGAGTATAAAGTGTAGGTTATGCTGACCAATTTTAATTCTCATAATAGTTTCAATGCAGATTAAGTGAAAACCAAATTACTGAAAAATAAAGGGAAAATATTAAATCTCGGTAAAATAACTGTACTTGAGAACTAAAGAACACAATTCTTTTAATTAATCTCAAAGAAAGGGTAACTTATTAACTAACATGTATTATTAATCGACTTTCGTAAAATCATTCCTTATATTAACTTTGAAAAGGTTGTATTTCCGACTTTCACGACACGAGAAATAAGATATTCCTACAACATCTCTGGAAACTATAACATTTTTATGAAATAGTTTTACAACATGAATTTCATTTACTTTGACTCATTCATACTACTCTCCAGAATATCTCTATAATATTTACATTTGTTTTTCATACGTTTTTCTACTACCAAATTCAACAGCACGATAAAATTCCTCCACTCATCGCATAAAATATAAATGTAAAGTAAGTAAATATAAATGTAAAGATACAATACACATTGACAAAACAATAACAAAACTTGACTCTCAACAATACATATTTAATATTATCAATAAAGAACCCTACATTTCAAGTCTAAAACATTTACTCTACAAAGTGTAGTCTTCGAATGCGATGCAATCGTCCTTGATAGGTAACCCGAGTGTACATTTATACTCTATAAAAGATTGTGGAGCAATTTAAAAGGCTACGAAGCTGTATCGTATACGTGAACGGGAATCTCTTATAAATATTTTATACTAGGCGCTCGGATATTTGCCTGCGCCTGCCGTTGAGTAAATCTGGTGATACCAGGTCTGAGAAATATTATCGGATGAAGCGAAGGTCAGGTAATGCCTTAAAATATTTATTAAACAAATTGGAGCTTGGTATGCAATCTACGAAATCGTAGTAAATAAATGTATAACTTAAATCGGTATACTTCATTTTGCGTTCAAATATTTTAGAACATCGTTGTCGTTTAAACGATGATAAAACATTTTATGAAACTTACTTTCGTAACAAATAAATCGTTAGATACTAATACATTCGCTATACTAATTACAATACATCGTAATTTTTTTTAAACGTTCCCTACACGTATTACAATAAAAATACGATTTATACGAATTATGAATGAACGAAAGAGATCCATGAAATTAGTGCCGCCTACCACCAGATGGTTGGTATCCTCGTATACAGGGTGTCCCAAAACTATGTGACATGAACCGAAAGTACCTACCTTAAATATTAGAGATAGGATGTTTTGCTGAAAGGAAACATCATTTTATTTTTGATGTTTAATAAAACTGCATTCACAGATTTTTCGTAAATTGCTTGGTTTGTATGAAAATCGAGCTAACAAAATCGGCAAAAATCAACACCCTATATTTTTATGATGCCAATTGAAAGAACAGTTTAAAACAAATATTTTTTGCTACAAATATAGTGTCTTAAACAAAAGTAACAAGGTGATAATCGTGATTCAAGATTTTAAGAACCTTATTTTCGGCTATTCAACGTGCTCGTCAAAAACTTATGCTATAATTATAGCTTTGAGTGGTTACTAAGAAATATTTACTTATAAACCCTATTAAGAAAATTTAAAAAAGATATTGTGTATCATTTTGACTATTCAAACATTTCGGCACGGCAACATTCGTCAAACCACTTCACCCCACACAACCACTACCCTTAAAAACTCAGCTCGTATGACGTTTGGTAAGCCATTTTAAAATTTCAACATTGCTAGAAGCCCTGAAGCCTCTTTGTGTGTGCAAAAACAAATTAATAATTTACAGCAACGTGGAGCTTTTCACGCTCAAACGAACTCAGCCGGGGGCGTTTGTATATTCTCGAAATTATACGAAATGATTCGCTTTTCGTGAACCTTTATTAATTCATAAATCTTCAGACTTGTGTTAAGCAAGTTACTTTAGAATAGCAAAGTGAGGAAACTTTGTATCATATGGAATGTTTGCAACTTTACCCTTGTTTTTCTTTCTTAGAGTTTGATTATGTTACTTGAAACTTCTTCGTTAACGGATGGTTTTCAAAAGATATTTTCAAGGCTTTCAAATGGATAAGGATATTTCATTAGTACGAGTATGAATGACCATATTTTATGTTGTTAATTCATTCTTGAGGTATGTAAACTATAGTTTTACTGTTACTGCGACTCAACTAAGTAGATAATACACGTTTGCTAGCAAAGACTGGACAATTAGGGTCATTTATCCGAGCGTTCAGAACGATGTATGGCTGCGGTTCGCATTCCCATACATCAAGGAACCAACAAAACAGTAAATACTAGTGAAACCTAACATTAACGAGGCTTACTTACATATGTACGTAAAAGGAGATAGGTTTCAAATTGAATGTTGTCACTTAACAGACAAAACTAAGGAGACTCGAGCGATAGAGCAGTGCCTAATGCGTTTATGAATACCTACAGAAATTTCACAAAATAATGAGTGATTTTACTGATTAAATCATTTTATTATTTTTTGAAGACTTATTTATTATACTGGAAGATAGTTAAACGTGAACGGCCCACTTTAAACGAACTAATGTAAAAGTAAGTAGTTACCGTTGCCCATTGACCTCTGCAACCCAACTGGCTATTGGTGGACATTCTCTTTTTCAACCCGAAAATTCTGAACTCTATAATAATTTGGATAAGTTTAGTCGTATGGGCGCAACAGAAATGAGTGCGTAGTGCGTAACGCGTCGTGCCGTCGCGCAGAAGCCCGTCCTGGATACTGAACTCAATCAGGGTTCGGACGCTGAGTGTGAGCAGTGGGAGATTTTGAGTGTAGTAGTTGGTAAAGCGGCGATTTTATGCAACTCAAAAAAAAGACCAACTCAACCAAAGTCGCTCATGAACCTCTGTTGACAGGGTAGGTACACTACCAACGACATACTTTTTAATCGGTTAAAGAACTCGGTTTAATAGAATCAGTTTAATTTTTATCATTGCATTTGACTAAACAGCTAGCGGTAGATATATTATTAAGGAACAATACCACATACCATATTATAATACAATTCTAAATCAAATCAATTAAACGCACTTCAGTTCGACGTCCAGCTTGACCTGAGGGCAGATTGAAATTGGTTTACTGTCAAAGAAACAGACCGAGCAATTACCTCGGCTATTGCTTGTGCATTGGAGATTGATTCGCAAACCACATATTCTGCAATTACCTCAAATAATTCCTATAATAATAAATGAATTCTGAATAGATTAATTTCATGGTATTAAATTAATATGATGACGTTTTAAGAAGAATTTTCTATGAAGTACTTACCTACGAGTGCGCAAAATTGAAGAAGAAGGCTTCTTCAATTTTGCGCAAATTATTTTTATACCTACATTTTGATTACAAGAGTAGAATACTTTTTGTTTACTTAATTAATTTATTCGCAATAATATTATAATTACGACCAGTTTAATCTCATCAAAATTCACTTTACGATATATGTAGTATGGACATCGATCTTCAGAATATCAAAATGATTTCTTTAGTGTATGACAGAAGTTAATGTTGGTATTAGTAACGGCTTCGCTGCACACCGGCATTGCGAAGATTCATGGGCAACGGTAACCGTTCACCATCAGATGGTTCACCTGCCAACCATCAATTAAAAAAAAACTTGAGAAGTGTCATGGGACACCCGAATAGAACAAAGTTCCTTTCGATTAAAAGATATATTATATTTTTTTTCCTAACGTAACGCACGATAAGGAACGTGTTTCAAAAGATTTAGATCACAGCGCCATCTAGCGATAATCATCTAAAACAAATAAGGAACGTGTTTTAAAAGATTTTGATCACAGCGCCATCTAGCGATAATCATCTAAAACAAATAAGGAACGTGTTTTAAAAGATTTTGATCACAGCGCCATCTAGCGATAGTCATCTAAAACAAATAAGGAACGTGTTTTAAAAGATTTTGATCACAGCGCCATCTAGCGATAATCATCTAAAACAAATAAGGAACGTGTTTTAAAAGATTTTGATCACAGCGCCATCTAGCGATAATCATTTAAAACAAAAAAAGTGTCGTGACAACTTTTCGTAAGATTTTTTCCGTCTAGCCCCCTTTCACAACGCGTGATAAGGAACTTCGTTCCAAAACCGAGCCTTGGTAGTTTACCGACGCACATGAGCCTAGCAATGGTAGAGCATTGGGTCTTTGAACAAATATCTAAACATACTATTACTCAGTACCCACATAAACAAACAGTAATATGATACCACAACACAAACAGAAACTATCCAATACTATCAAAACATTAGGATACCGTTTGTAACATGATTCTATTATTAAACATGTCACGAGGTCTGAATGAATCGGAAAGGAAAAGATAGGGCACGACAGCGCACCGTTTTCAATGTTTACTTATTGTCACAAGGGACTGGGTAGATAATAATTTGTTGAGCCTGATTACACTGTAAGTTTGGCGCGAATGTTTTTGTTACGAAATTTAAACCGTTTAGTAACCTATTTGTTTTGAACGAATTGTATTTGAAACTTTTTTATTTTTAACTGGCAGGCATTAAAAATTATGATTACTTTTTTTCAAATCCATACAATTTAGAGGAGCACCCGGAGTCGAAAATTTCAGTTCTAAATAAAATACCAAATAAACAAAAAAATCACAGAAATTTATTTCCAAAATAACAGATCATTATTAAATAAACATAATATGAATAAATCTACATACAGACATTTACAATATGTATAAACATGATTAAAATTACATGATAGAAATATCACTTAATCTATAGTTACTGCATATTTAGTTGTATCACACAATTTTACTTCATTTATACATTTTATCAGCCAATTTTTGGTGACATGTCTCACTCCTGAAGGCAATTTTTCTTTTAGTCTTTGCATCTTTTTATAAGGAATACTATTACTTTTATGAACAACATAATCTGCATCTGTATTCTTCATTGATTTCACAACAACTCCCCCATAAGCAATCCAATGTCTCTCATAATGTTTTCTATCCATATCTTGAAAAGATATAAAATCTGGATAGAAAGCTAATCTTTTATTTTGAAATGCGTCCGGTAAAGGATGTTCTGGATATAATTTAGGAGTTTCCCTATTTCGCATTCGTGATCTTGAATTATTTGGTAGTTTAGGTGGAGGCGGTTCATCGGAACTTTCTGAAGATGTCTGTTTCCTTTTTACATCTTTTTTGGAATAATTATCTTCAGATTGATCTGATTCGCTTGAAGTATCTTTTTTCTTTTCTTTTTTAATAGAAGTTTCACCGCTAGTGCTTGCAGTAGAACAATTTAAATCTATGTTTTTCCTTTTAATTCCTTTAGAATCTGTTTCATCGTAACTTGTACTACTTACATCTGACATAGAATTATTAGGTTTTTTATCTGTTGTTTTACTTTCGGTCTTAATTATGTACTTATCCAAAGAACTGTTTTTGTTTTGTTTTGGATCTCTATTATCCAATTTGTTTACTTTTTTTGGACTAGCTTTTGCTTTATTCTCCGTTTTGGATGGTGTTATGTCAGATGCAGCATCCGCCAATTTGTTCAGCAAAGATACATCACTTTTCTCTTTAGATGTTTTGTATAAATGTTTCAGTTCATCTAAGTTGGTAGCTGATTGCCAATCTTTGTCAGTCCTTATTCTCGTTACTCTGGGGAATCTCACTGAAATACCGTCGGCTGTATGCTGGTTTGCTTTTGTCAGTTCAGTACCTGAAATAATAATGTTTTTCTCAGTTATTTTTTTAACAAAATATTCATAGACTGTGTTGGTTAAGTGTTTAGGCAACAAATTACCATCAAATAATTTAGAGACCTTACAAAATTGTTTTAAAAAAGGTGTACCTGTAATTTCCCAAACGGGTTGCTTCTTTGGATCCAAAGCAATGAAATCTGGCACCATTCCTTTATTACAGTCCAACCAGGAAGGAACTTTATAACTATCCTGTGATATCTTCAACATCAGTGGACCTAGTTCTTTCTGCAATCTCTCCAAAGTACTGTCATCGTGACCACCATGTACTTTCGTAACTGTTACCCATTTATTTCTGTGCGTATCCAAGCAACCCATCAGAAATACGGACATCATTCCTCCTTTTTTGCCAGTTCCTAAAATAAAATATTTGATTAAATTTAAGAAATTGTTTTTTAAGATTCTAGGATCATCATCATCATCAGCCTATAGACGTCCACTGCTGGACATAGGCCTCCTCCAAACTTCGCCACATCGACCGGATCAGCAGTAGATAGATATTTTGTTTTTGCAAAGTTGTTGGCTATTGCTTATTCACACTGGCACCAAATTTTATTTTTAGTTTTAATCTAGATTATCATAATTAGATTGTGTCCAAAAAAATTAAAAGGAAGTAGATGACACTACACCATTTTACTCTTAACAATTTCTTTTAAACCTGCATCACAAGCACATTAAAGCATTGCATTAAAGATTGAAATGAAGTCAAAATTATTTTTCTTACCAAACCATGCACCCAAAACGACTAAATCTGCAGTATCTGCCATCGCACCATCAAATAGATAATCCTTTTTCACTTTCAACCAATGACGTTTTCCTGGTTCATATGTTGATTCTTTGTCCTTTAAAACTAATCCTTCAAGACCAAGTTGTAAAACCTGAAATTTAATACATTGAAAATTAAACTTAATGCATTTAAAAAGATAAAATAAAGAGACTTATTTAATGTTGAATGTAATTTGGTTTATAGGCAATATTTGAATTTCATTACATGTTCTAGTGATATCTGTTCTAAATTGATTTGAGATAATATTTTCAAAAGCAGCCAATGCCCTCACATTTTTTGTTTATGACATTCTAACAACACTGAACATTGCACATTAATCATATTTACCTCAGCAATCATTTTAGCCAAATCAGACGGTTTTTCAATGAACTGCAATTCTGACAACATGACATGATTTTTCACTTCAATCATATTTTCTTCGAGGAACTTTTTTCGTTTCCAAATTGGTTCATTCATCAGCACATCACCGTTGTAATAAAGACAGTCGAAAATAAACAAGCATACTTCTGCATCTTTGAATTCTGATTGCTTGTGTTTACCTAATGTACCAAATGGTAGTGGTTTTCCGGTATTAACATCTACCATTAACACTTCTGCATCTAAGATCATGTCTTCTCCTTTAGGAAATGCTTTCGGTAAATATTCTTTAAAAAGGCTCACTTTGTGTGCCATAACAGGTTTTAATGCCCTGGAAAAGTATTTGAAGTCATTACCTTGTTTGTGTATCTGAACTCTCTCTCCGTCATATTTGATTTCGGAATACATTCCATTTGGGCATTTTTTCATTGCCATTTCAATTGATTTGCATGCTTCAGCTAACATTGGTAATACTGGAGTCATTAATGTCAATTTTGCTGAAACTGCTTTGAGTTTTACTCCCTTGTCATTAGAACTATTATTCTTTGAAAGAACTCTGTCTAAGACCATGTTCAGATCCCTTGAGGTTTGAAAAACACTATAAGCGTCTGGATGAACTCCTTCTAAAACATGTTTAGGACCAGCATTGATTCTTAAATCGCCTTTTATCAACCTTATCAACATTTTCATGTCATCTAATGTACATTTCTTGACAATCTTTTTGAAATGATAAATTTGCTCATCTTCTTTTGTTAATTTTGACAAATCTTCTAAGAAGTCTTCTATGTTGTGTATTGATAGTGAGCTCTGAGAGGCTGGTTGTATTGTCTTTGACTTTGAGAAGAATTTTTGTATGGTATTAGCAACATCACCCTGTTCAAGATCAGTCAACATATCATCATGGTCAGTACTGAATATTCTTGATAA
Source organism: Trilocha varians (assembly GCA_030269945.2). Lineage (NCBI taxonomy): Eukaryota > Metazoa > Arthropoda > Insecta > Lepidoptera > Bombycidae > Trilocha > Trilocha varians. The sequence goes on from AP028259.1 coordinate 8,020,888, forward strand.
CAATTTAACAAGCTGTTTGCTTTTTAGATTGTAAACTCGCTTTGTTACTTGCGGTAGCAATAACTTACACCACAATGCTAAATCTCCTTTAAAAGATGTTTTATCCGAGCCTTTAGTGAAGAATTTATTAACAGTTGCAGTTTTCTCAGTATATGCATCAACTTTGGCAATTCTATTGCATAAATTGATAAAAGTACTGAATTTATTGTCTTCTTCATTGGCATTTGAATCTGTGATATCAGGGTCTTCATCTTTGGGTTGGATTTTAGGACCCAAGGATTCATTCTTAATCACTTTAGCAACATACTTGCCACTGTTCTTTTCCGCATATAATTTTTCAGTTTCATTTAACTTTTTTAAGATGAGTTCTTGATCACCTTTGCTTATATTATCCCAGTTACCTATGTCATCGATACTTTCCACTCGTTTTGTGTTAGGGCGCTGTTTTAACAGTACATCCATGAAGCAATGGACATGATACCAAGATTTCATTAAGTTCTCGCCATACGGACTCGGTACTAGCTTGGCAAGACGCAATTCACCACTGGGGCAGTTGTTTTTGCACAATTTACACGATGCTCGACCGCCTTTGGCGCGGTCAACGAAGAATGGTGTTGAATCAGTCATATTGATTCATTAATTGTGCTATAGCACACTCAAATATTGCATTCCTTTCACTAAAAATTACTTCATTGTTCTCTTATTCACAGTGTATTTAATGTCGTATTTATTGTCCAAACATCTGGTAAAAATAATATTACAATCAAACTGCACTACATAGAAAACTGTATTTGGTTGCAGCGCGCTGACTGGAAGTAACCATAGAATTACACCCATTAGCTACACCGATATTGTTTTTATATTTTAGTTACATATTCAATCAACAAGATGAATTAAAAATATAATTATTATGGAATAAATAAACAGGAAAAATCTCCGACAAGAACAAACATGAAAATTTAAAATGACATTTGAAGTTTGGACGTATTGACGTTTATGAAACATTCGCGCATGCGCGTCATTCTACAATTTTGGATACACCAACATCACAGATCAGAAAGTATATCACCAACATCACGTCTCCCACTCACCCAAACATCTTTTGAAATGTTATCACAACGCATATAATTATTATTATAATCGTGTTCAGTGCATCTCAAACGTACTTTAAATAATCTACTGTCCGTGATTTACAATAATATTCTGAAGAGAATATACTGTGATACTTCAAGAAAAAATAATGATGAAGATTACTTAAAATTTCGAAGTAATAATGTTTATTTTTCGTTTTTTCAGCTTCTTCCTGTCACCAAGAATTCAACAGTGATACAACGAAGCATGGAACTTTAACTTCACCTCAATATCCTACTCCGTATCCACCGAACACACATTGTCATTATGAATTTTTCGGAAGAGGAAAGGAACGAATAAGATTAATATTCCTGGATTTTTATTTATATAAGACAGCTGATGGAACTTTAGAGTAAGTACCTAAATGTCACAAACTACTACGTTAAAAATGTTTGTATATACTATTATGATTATTCCATCTGAAATCTCTTCTTTTCATTATTTTTATGAATATAAATTACTATAATAATATGATTAATGATAAGCAGCTTCACTATGCCTTAACCTATCATTGCAAAAATCCATAAAGTACGGGATACTTAACAGGGTAATTTAAATCCATATTCATTCTTTCTTATTATTCTTTTCCCAAACTGCACAATAATGACAATAAATTTTAATGTAATATATATATATATTTTGTTATATTACAGCTGTACAAACGTGGACTCTTTACAAGCATTCATCAACGTGGACGGAAGATTGGAAAAAGTTCAATCGTTTTGTGGTATCGACCTTCCAAAGCCAATTATGTCCAACGGTCCAAAACTGATGCTTGAATTTCGGGGTACTCAATCTTCGAGATATGCTAGAGGATTTAAGATATCTTATTCTTTCGTAGAAAGTAAGTATTAATGGTAAATAATCGATAATTAGAGCCTTCTTGTTATTAGATTTCTTCCGAGTTTATTAGTAATATCTATGAATATTTGGTTTCATACGATAAAATATAATTTGTCGAAAAAAATAAAGTACAATTTCAAGTTAAATAGGCGGTAGATACTTTGTAGTAGCCGTGCTATAGTCATATTTTATTGAGTTTATTGTCAGCTATAGTTTCTATCAATGGAATAAATAAATACTTCAGCTTAAAATTTCCTAATTTTTCTCTTTTATCTATTACTAGCTTTTGCCCGCGACGTCGTCTGCGTGAATGCTATGTACAGCACCATAATAGTATACCAACAATTATATCTTTTAAAATAACATTATTTTACTGGTTTTCTTCTTTACCTTTTATATCTACACTAAGCAGAGTAATAGAATAAGACTGCTTTTTTGTAAAATTGAAGTACAAAAAGTGCTAATTTCGAACCTCTTCGAATAAATGACTTTAAAGTAATTTTGCTGAATTAAGTCAAAACTTGTGACTAAAGCAGATGTAGAAAATAATCAAATGAAGACAAATATAAGATAAGATTAGCAGATAGCGTAAAAAAACATGAAAAACATGTTATAGAACTTCTCGATAAACCACAATAGTGGTTTGGCTCTCCGCAGCCAAAATGTAAAGAACGTAAAAATTTCCGCCTCAATTGTGTGTTTGTGGAGCGAGATGACTTTAAGGCGGGTCCCGTTACACAACTTTGGAGGAGATAGGTTCCGAAGAAGCATAATCGGGACACCGACCTTCAGCTTGATAGTATGCGCTGGAAGTCTACTTGTTGACAGAGAATAAAAAAATTCCACAGGATAATGTGTGGCATCATCGCTCGACGACAGTATTTATAGATTTGTAGACCACTTCATTTCTCTCAATTTCCGAGAGAATGCATTCGTTAATTGCTGCAGCCTGTTCATTTTTGGGTGACAAAATGGCTCGCTCACACACCCAAGAATTCTGCTGGTGTGGTATACGACTGATATCGTTGTACACACAGCGAATAAGTTCTTCTAAGCTGGATACAACTTTACCGAGAGACATTGGAAGCACCACTTCTCCTCTGGTAGAGTACCTTCATCGAGACTTAGAAGGACATCGGAGAATTCTTGAGCACGTCCAAATTGGGGATGGATATACTTCGTAGGTTTGCTTGTTCTTCAAAATCACTCACAAAAAAAAAATGCAAAAATTTAGGAATATCTGTAGGTAGCAACGAACCAATTTGATGGTAAACTTGTCCTTGGATCTTGAATGTCGGCATGAAACGATTTTCTTTGATTTGCACCAAACGAAGTCATCTGGAAGATGCTATTAAAGGCTCGGATGTTTTTCTTAAAATGGCTGGACTTTGGGTGTTCGCCGCTTAGTAAGAGTTTCAACAGTTCTTACAACAGGTGGGTCTTGCATAGACTCCAAGCGTACCTTACCAGATGCACAACACATCCCATTGGGCTCTCCTCTTCATTTGCGGGCTTGACAGAGTGGCACACACTTCTTCTAAGATGCCAATATCTACGTGTGCGGCGTAGTTAATTGCAACATTGTACATGAATCCACTTCCTTCTTTATTTAGCCACGGTTGCTCTTGCAACTTTTGCATTCGGTCCCGGTCTTGCGATATATGAGCAGAAGTATCGTCACGTAGGTTATGGTAACTGCACTACGCTCTACATGCTGCTCATCAGTCTCCAACGAACGTGAAAGAGCAGGCTGAGATTGATCTCTCTTTAACTGAGTATTCTGCTCTTCAAGATCTTCGATAGACAGAGTTTCCGCAATGTGATCTCGAAGAGTAGCCATCCTAGCTTCACGCTCAACGGCGGTTCCTACACATCGATCTATCCTTTTCCTTCGAGTATCGTTTGAGCATTGGGATAAATTAGATCGTTTTCCAGGCATTTTAATTATTTTAAGTCGAAACTAAATAATAATATAATGATAGCTAAGTAGTTCAAATTGACCAACCACACGATAACTTATAGCAAAGCGTAACCTCAATTTTGACATTTGGTGTACGAAATAATAGCGCGATTCAGAATAATTCAAATTTATACGCCAACGCCATCTAGTTAGCAAATAGGAAACATTGTCCCACAATGACATAATCAAATTTAAATTATTTATATCAACAAATAAAATGCTTCCATATGTAATTCGACTTGAAGGTCAATAGATGTCGTTGCTCTAAAATTGTTTAATTAAAATTATTTATATGTATAGGCGTTTTCATACAGGAACTTCAACACTTCGATATACCGGTAGTCGACCTGGCACCGCTGAAGGGACTGCAATACAGCCCATGTTTCGACCGAATCAAAGGCTTTCTCGTACGCGACGAATCCAACTCGGTTGGGCAGCGTTCGGGAAGCTTCGGAAAGTTTTCTCGTCCACAATACCGCAGTGTCTCAAGACGAAAGTCTTTGACCAGTGTGTGTTGCCAGTGATGACCTACGGATCAGAGACTTGGCCGCTTACGATGGGTCTTATCAGACGACTCAGAGTCACTCAAAGAGCAATGGAAAGGGCTATGCTGGGTGTCTCTCTGCGTGATCAAATCAGAAATGAGGAGATCCGCAGAAGGACTAAAGTAACCGACATAGCCCAAAGAATTGCATCTTTGAAGTGGCAATGGGCAGGACACATTGTGCGAAGAACAGATGGCCGTTGGGGCCGAAAAGTTCTAGAGTGGCGGCCAAGAACCGGTAAGCGCAACGTTGGTAGACCCCCCACGAGATGGACCGACGATCTGGTCAAGATCGCGGGAGGTCACTGGATGCAGACGGCGCAGGACCGGTCGTTATGGCGAGGTTTGGGGGAGGCCTATGTCCAGCAGTGGACGTCTATAGGCTGATGATGATGATGATGATGATGATATGTATAGGTCTTGCTTATCTCTGAAATGAATTAAAGACACAATTTTTAAGAAGGAACAGAACTCCTTGTATCTATGACAATTAAAAAATAACTATTGACAGTGCCAAAAATGACACAAACAAATTTAAATTATGGTATAAGAGCTAGCAACGTTCATGACAGAGTATTTACCGATACGGACTGTCTAGTAGTAGCCGGTAGTGGTAGAGTACGGATAAAAACCGATTTTTCAAATTATTTTAAGACACTTTTTTCTTTAAATTATGTTTATTATACTTTTTGCTACATGAATTTATTATTGCCAGATATTTTTTGTTGTTCTTCTGTGCCAGACGATAATTCTGAATATATATTTTTTTAATGAAGTTTTTTAAGCACCTAAAAACCTAAAATTAACCTTGCCAACTGATATAAAAGTGAAAGAGTATGAGAGATAGCATATATAAAATAAAAGCTGGCTTTACTGAAATGTTTGTTTTCTCGACGTTGCTAGCTCTCGTACTAATAAAAAAATGCTTCCACATGAAATTTGACTTGAACGCCGATAGATGTCGTTGCTCTAAAATTGTTTAATGAAATTTATTATTTTTATATCCCGTTCCTCGGACATGATAGCTCTATAATATATAGCCTATGTGTTGACCCGACTTCTAAGCAATATTCTTGCCAAATTTGAAGTACATCGGTGCAGCAGTTTTCGAGTTTATCCCGGACAAAGCTGACTTTTTTCCAGTACTAAATGTATGGATTCTGAATCGCGCCATCAAAATGTTCCATGGTTGTTTGACTTGGGAGAGTGTATTTTGCAATGCTGACTTTTCTATCATTTTATTATATGTATAGATGTTTACAGATTTTGGAATTTCATCTGGAAGGCAACTCAAAGAGTTTCCTTGCGCTTTCGTGTACAACAGTACAGAAAATCATAATGGCACTTTCGCATCTCCTAACTCACCGGGACCATATCCTCGTGATACTGAATGTACATATTTTTTCCATGGTGGAGAAAGCGAGAAAGTACATCTTCACTTCACTAATTTCGATGTAGAAGGAGTTTTGCCGTAAGATATCATTTTCGTCTTAATATTTTATTATAATAACGACAAACACACATTTGTTCAAAACTAATATTAGGCTTGTATGTTTTCAGGTGCGAAGCTGTATCAGCAAGTGATTATGTAGAATTTTCTAATTATATGACTGAAGACAATAGATACGGAAGATACTGTGGGCAAATGAAAGAGTTTCATGTCGAATCTGAAAGGAATTTCTTTAAAGTAACTTTTCGTTCCAATGATAGATTGGATGGCGCTGGTTTCAAAGCTATCTATCAATTTCTAGAAGTCACTGATGAATACCAAGCGCCTTCAGTTCAAGATAGAGCTTCAAATGCTGTGTGTAAGTAAATTTGTATAAGAATTTAATGTTGACTTTAGTGTCTTAAAAGACACACGCAGCTAACAAAATCAATTCCAAGAATGAAATATGATACAAGAAAAGAAGACACTTTGTTTTCATTTTCTTTTGAAACTAGTTATATGAAGTCTAGATTATAAATTTTGCATGTTTGTGTGTTTCCAATCCTCACAACAAAATAATAATTGCAAATAATATTAATAACATTTTACGTAAAATAAAATTACAATCTAACGTAGAAATTTAATGTTAGAAATTAATAAACAAAATGACATTAATCACTTGTAGTTTTTTACATCTAGTAATAAAAACTGATATTATTATTTTTTCTATTCCAGATGAAATTTCAATTTTCTTCGTGGTATTCGTTCAGATGTTTTTGCTGCTACATCATCACCTATATCATTAAATGAAAGTGATATTAGATTAATAAATTTAGCCTATAATCCTGTGTAAATTTGTAAAATAGAATGTGCCATGCATAACAATTAATATGTAATTACACTGTAGTATACCTAATATTTAAGTAGAGTTTTCTATAAGAATGCGATTTCATTATTTCCTATTTAACATAAACAATGATACAATGTAAAACACAATAAAATGATCTATCAAGGCACATAACGATAAAATAAACGTAATTTTATCAGTCTTAAATTTGTTGTTTTTATTTTGTGTTCTGGATAAATATATACAGTGCAGTTGTAATATAAAATATTTTTGTCCAACTTCAAAAGCTATGACATAGTTCAACTCTATAACAATTACAACAATGCAAATTTTTGCTGTAAAGCTAAGTTTAATTGTTATAATACTGGTAATAGTAATCTTAAACTTGACCGAAAAGTATTTAGTACTAAATAAAATAATAATACTAAATAAAAAAAACAATGTAACCGTTTGTAAAATAAAATATATCACTTTTTGTTAAAGACACCTACGACAGTGTATCCGAAACGAACACATTTGGCATTATAGGGATGCTGTTGCTTGAGATGTAAGATTAAATAAAAAAATATTTGGCGGTAAATTTCGAAAAAGTTTAACTTTGTAGTCAATTTATAGTTCTTCTGCGTCGAAAAAATAAAAAAAAATAGGGGTGGACTACCCCAAACATTTAGGGGGATGATAAATAGATGTTGGCCGATTCTCATAGATACCGGATATGCACAAAAAAAATATCAAAATCGGTCAAGCCGTTTCGGAGGAGTATGGCAACGAAAACTGTGACACGAGAATTTTATATATTGGACATGATTGATTTCTATTATTTTGAATTGTTGAAGAAATCCTTACAATGCTAATTAATAAAATATTAGGTGAATAGAAATCAGTAACAACACGAGATTCCAAACTTAACAGAGACATAATGTTAGGGGTAAGTAAGATTTGTAACTTAAATGTGTGGACGTTTTGTTTAATTAGTTACAAATACTTGTCGTGACGACAGTGACCTGCGATGCGAATATTGTGAGTTAACCACTCAACTGGGATCGGCAACCAAATTGGTTTGTTTACTTCTGCCAAGTCTGTGGCAGGAGCCAAAATTGAGCACAGTTCTAAAACTTGTTTTGTTTACATTTTTTAATCGTCTCATATACAGCGTCGTTTAGTAATAAAGATTTACAAAAATATAAGGTTTAATTAAAAAACCTAATTAAAAATTATTGGAAAATAATGTTTTTAAAAAGGGGCTTAAACATGGTATTGATTCCGAACGAAGTCCCCAGTTTCGCGATCTAGCGAATAGTGACGTTCCCAGTTGAGTGGATATATTATTATACAAAATTTCATGCAGTTACTGTTGGTATCATCGTGACTACACAATTATTAATATTCCTGACACTTCTGAACAACATCGTTTAAAGATAATTAAGTACGTGGTAGTTGATGTCTCGGGTAGGTACTTAATTCCATAAGATTTTACAAACAACCGTCTGTTACATTAAAACAGGAACAATAATAATTATTATCCTTTGCTAAATAGGATCAACCCTTCACAAATCAACAAGTTAACTTAAAAATGTTGCTAACCATGGGAAAAATAATGAAATGAATGAAATCCCAAAACTCAAGAAGTCATTTTATAATTAAAAGTGAAAAATATAAAAACCAAGTTGAATGTACATTCACGAAGGTAGTTTTATTGTTTATTCAAATTTATTGAGGTAGTTGAAATTAACGAAACAGCGTGATGAAATTTGTACAAAAGTAAAAATCGTGATAGTGTACCTACTCATTTTTAAGCTGACTCTAAGTCTCACATTACAAAGTAATATTATTAGGTCAATTTTGTATTTTTGTTCACTGATACGATACTTTCATCCAGAAAAGTAAAGACGTTTAATATTATCATTTGACTGGGGTAGGATAAGATAATAAAAACGACTTTATTTTATAACACACCGAAAAGAACAGAAAAAATTATAATAAAACGAATAAAGAAGATTCGTTTGCAGTTATTTTAACAAATTTTTTAGGCAATTGGGCCTTTAGTCTGGCAACTACGCAGCCGGCGGCAAAACAAAACTTTTCTTTCACTCCGGCGCGAGAAACAAGGTTGAGTGGGTGTGTTGTTGTCCGCTAGACGTAGAATAATCTTTATACGTTCCGTTTTAACAGAAAAACTTATTTGTTAAAAGTATCAAATAAAAAATTGTGTTTGTGACTTTTTTTTATTGAGTTACGTGACTCGTACGTTTCTTTTGTACTAAAGAGTTTCAAACCAGGATCTGTGGTTTAGTGCAGTGGTCACAGGTGTCGCATTCCTGCGGGACAGAGTAGACGCAATCCGGATTAAATAGGCAGGTGAAATTACCCCTTGGTAAGTCGATAGCTGTGTATAAAATCTTTAATCTTGATTGGTACAGATTAATAAGAATTTATATAAGCTATTTATTTATACCGTTTATTTTACTTTACCTTGGATACACAATTTAAAATAGTTATAATATTAAAGTGCATGTGCATTTGACAAAGACTATTCTCCTTATTGGAAACTTTCAAAAGACTAAGCCTATACACTTGTCTACTACCTTCTTCTCTAAGGAATGTATGATGAATGGTAGGCCGTAGGACCATGGAGCCAGTAAAATAAGATTTCACAGGTTCCACTTACATTTTACCAAGATGTTAAGCCTCGTAAAATATAGTTTATATTTATTTCATTATCTGTTGTAATATTATGTTCCAACACATCTCTTGTTAAATCTTATGAAGTTTACTATGCGATTTAAAAAAGTTCTGGTAGTATTACAAGATAGGTACTTCTTTAACTAAGATCAAAATGAAATTATTCTTAAACCTCGATACGTAAAACCAACATCAGTTCATTTTTGTCGTTAAAACAAATAAGTAGTACACGTAAAAAGCCTTCCACTTCGAACGTTCATTAAATTCATATTTACCCACATTACAGAAACACGTACACATTTACGAGCTTGCGTCACGTGCTTAAAGTTAACATAACCGTTTAAGTGATCAGTTCACCGACCGCGGGCAGAATTGATTACTCGCAATGACTGCAGGGCTACTTTCATTTTGAAAATGTGCCCTCAGAATATGCAATAACTCTCCCTACTGACAACTGAGTCGGTAACCGCTTAAAAAGTGGGATGGTTGATTAAGTTTACGAAATTAACAAAATTACAAAGTACAGCAATATCAAAGAAGGTACATAATATTTTTGTACCTACAACTACTTTCAGAATAGTTTTTTATTCACGACTAATTAGTAGTTTTACACATTAACTAACTAAAGAATGTACACGTTAATGAAACACCTTCATTTATGTTTCATTTGAAGCGTCCGGGGCCCAAAGGGATTGGAACTGCAGGAAAATCTGGTTTAGAACCGGGAAAAGCACTAATTTAGCATGTGGCGTGTTTTAAACCGATTTAATAACATATTTAACTGTTGTAAATCATGTTCTAAGGAAGCAAGACTGACAATCTATTTCTAAGTATTATCCTTCGTGTACTTAACCTGAGACATCGAGTATTTGAAACTATGACTCCAATAGTTGATTTATAATCCCAAGGGGTATTTACTCTTTACAAATACCTAAAGTGCCTCCCTATACTGAGTTGAATAATTGCCAAGTGCTCGATAAGGATAATCGTGCCAACTTGTTATTCCTCGTCTAATAAATATTTAACCAATAACATACCAATACCATAGGTAACACGGATCTTGGATAGGAATTCAGAATTAATGAATCACCATATTTACTACACAAAGCTACAATACGCATGTTTTAGATTCAATTGCAGCAATGAATGAATTGACCTTTACAATGCGCGGTGAAATTTCATTATTTAAATCAACCTCTGTTACAGTTTCGTGTTTTGTTAAACAATTGGAATATCACAGATCTGGTTAGGGATTGGCTCAAATATTTTAAGCATAGCTCGACTGCTTTAGCGGATTATTAATAGCAAAAAAATCAATTTTATAGTATTTAGGAAGGCGTTGAGTCTTAATTGTTTAATTTAATATTCTTATTTCTTCGGAAGTCATTATTGCTTTTTGGAGCCACTATTGATGGGTAAAACGAAGATGTTCAAGCGACTGGGTGTGGTTGAAAAATATCTTCACCAGCAAAAAGTCAGCCTGTCAAGACAAATATCACGCCCTTGCACTATTTAACAACCAGTCGCGAGATAATGAACTTAGTGATTACAAATTCACTTTTGTAGAGCAGTACCATTCATCACTTCAAATAATTCAATTTGTAATTTAAGTAGTATAGGTACCTAGGTGTGATAGATGTTGTTAATGAATTAAAAAGAATATAAATTCTTTGCAATAAAAACAATTATAAATATTTCCATAATTCATTACTTTTTTTGAAATTAAGTTGCATTTTGAGCAACATCCAGAGCTTTCACAAACAAGGAAACGCAATGTAACGCCTCTTCACACAACGATTATGTTTACGATTACGCTTAGTTCCATCGCAGTTATTCAGATATCTTTTATTACCTTGAAATATCCAATAAGCCATTTCCAACACAACGGTACACCACAATTGTGGCATTCTAACGTTTTTTTGTACTCTGACTAAAAGCAAAAACAAATAAAAAGTGTTATAGAACTGTTGAAGAATTTTTTGAGATATGACGAACAAAATGTTGAAAAGTTTTTATGCATGAGTAAATAGACCAAGTAGTAATCAAGGTGTCCTGATGTGACCATTTATGGACAGTGTTATTGAAAAGGGTTCTCGTTAGAGCTTCGTCATTGTGTTCAAATATCACCCAAATGTTAAGTATGTTACATATTATACCTACCTACCTAATTAAGAGAAGAAAAGTTTGAATTTTGATGGAAGAGTATTATTATTATAATATTAAATATTGATAAAATTTCTGATAATAGGTATTAATAATATGAATATCAGATATTCTTAAACTTCTGATTTATTGTCTTTAAAAGGCAGACATCGCAAAATGTTGCAATCGCATTGTTTTATCTAAGTTTCAAGCGATCGGACATGCTTCGGAATGTTCTTTAGAGCGTGTCTAGGCTTTGAGAAGGAATTTAATTTATCTTATGTGATGGCTTTTGATAGTCTAAGCACCGCGTATATTCAAGAACTAGAGGTTGACCAATTCAGATAGGCTTTGATAGCACGTAGTCTTCGTAGTTTACGAAATATGTTTGGGAATATCTAATTGTCTTTGGTGCCCATATACCTCCATGTAGGTTATCAGAATGAAGGTTTTACACACTATTAACATACTTTTTTTATTAAAAGGTGTAATCACATCGATTGCGTACTCAATATCATTATTTGCAAATTATTAAGGTTATTTTACAACAGTCAAAACCTTTTATCAACAAAGCAGCTGTCCACAATGTCGAAACGATGCAAAAAAAACAAAGCAATAAGTGTTCAGTATGCAATAAAAATGCATAAGGTTTAATTGGAATGATCACTCTAGGCATTAATTAGCGTCAATAACACTTTACAATATTATCCTCATTTGCGTTGTGCTAGTCATTTTTAAATTTTAATTTGCAGGTCTCTTATTCGTTCTGACAGTTCAAATACTAGTAAAACCAGTTCTTGATAATTTTTAATCTGTTCAACTGACGTAAAGAACTTGTTCGGGATCTTTACCAGCTGTCTGTTTTTGCAAAACACCCGTGGTAATTGAATAATAATGAAAATTGAATTTACTGTGACCTGATATAGTAAATTGCCGTAGTTAAGTCTAACCCACGCTTCATCTATTAAGAAATCAATAGAAAATTAACTTCATTCCAACTCACTTAAATAATGGGTTAGTTTAAACTCCGTACAAGACACGACTTCTGATTTCCATTGTGAACTACATATAAATCTCAGGCAACAGGCCCCGTGCCGGTGCGAAATCTACAGCCTATACTTATTAGTTCTTTATCTCGCTCATACCTTTAATTATATGATAAGTAAGAGTAGGACAGATGACGATTAATCAATCTTGGTACAACTGGGAGCGGCTTACCTTTACAGAGGTCGGGTAAAGTTAATGCCAGTAACTGTTTTATCGTTATAAATAGGCGTTGTTTATTCACCTGCAGTGCGTGTGTGTGTGGCATTTGAATGTTGGTCGTAACTTAATAATTTACTGACAACAGAAAAGACGTGGTTTGAAATCTTGTCGCTTGTTTTAAAGTTTGTGGAAATGGGCTTAGAATTCATACAGAATTAATGGTTCCAGATTGTACCTATTCATTTTAATAATATTATGGCTTCTGAGTTGTCTTTCAGGTTACAAAATTTTAATAGTCGCGTAGGCACTTTAGGTTACATTTAGCGACGAACTCTACATTCTGTGACCATCTCAAAATCTAAAATTGTACACAAAACATATACTCAAATTAGTCAAAGTTTGTGCAAGTAAGCCTTGTTGTAATTTAGAGAATAACCTAACATAATTTATTTTGTTAACATAATATTGAAGTTAATTAAACGGTTCACACCTTACTTTATCCCTGAAGGCGTTATAGCTTGGGTGAAATATGTCAGTTCTGTCACAATATCGGCTGGATTTCGTGACTCGTGTTTCGATGACGTAAGTCCTAGTTTGATGGATAAAGGACAAAGGGTAAACTAATTTTAAATGCACTGTCAGATTTACAATCTAATCTCGACATTTATGTATTTTCCATGTATTGACCTCATGACATCACTAAGTTAGGTATAAATTAGAATTGGTTGTAATGCAGTGAGTTGTAGAATAAATATTAAATTTTGTAAATTAGAAACAAAATCTTTTTAATCTGTAACATAGACTTGTAATATAAAAGTATGTATTTGCTTTTCTGATTGAAGGCAAAAATCAAATAGCTTTTAAATCATTACTAACTACCTATAAGAAATATTTTACATTATAATTTATACAAGTTGTATGAACAAATATCCTTCTTGCCTCATGCACTAGTGCTTGTTTTTTTTTATTGCCATGTGAGAGGCAGATGAGCCAACGGGCCACCTGATCGTAAGTGGTTACCGTCGCTCATGAACCTCTGCAATGTCAGGGGACACTGAGGGGTTGCTACCTACGACCTAACTTTAAGGACCCTCCTCAAGCCTGTGCATCACACTTATTCGTCTTCACTTTGACATCAACTTTTTCTTCTAAACATTTAAATCATTTCTAGTACACTAATAAATTTGTCATTGAAATCCACTTGTCACCCAATATCAACAGTGCAAAATGAATGTGTTTGTATCTAGTATCGAGCGTGTGGTATGCAACAGCGAGATAGTTGTCGGCCTCTGAACGGGGCGAGGACATGAAGTCGAGTGATGACTTTTACTTGACATTTTTCTTTATAGCGAACATGTAGCTAAATGTAGAAACTATGAATAGTAAATAGAAATATATTGAATAGGAATTTCTCTTGGTTGCTGATTTGTATCCTTGAATTCTAAAATTGATGTATTTTATACTTCCAATGGTTTTGAGGATTGAGGAATAAAAATATGATGACGAACATGCTGCTGTATGCTTATCACGAAATATAATTGTTGATTTTAGCCAACGTACAGATATGAATAAACATTCAGATTTGGAAATAAATCAACGAGGAACCAAAAAGTAACAAAGACAGTGCGAGGACAACTTGAACTAGAATTCTTATAACTGCGGCGTTCAAACAGAAAATTCCCTAGTCACATCTCAATCCCAAAACCAACAACCGCTCAACCATAAATTTCTCGTCCAAACCAACATGGTTACCGGTTTCTAAATCAATTTGTCAAGTCACAGTCCTATTCTTATTGTTCTCGTGACCGCTCTGCCCTTGTCCGTGTCACACACCCGCAAGTGTTTTATTGATGTTTTGACAAATGTTATCTATTGATTTCAATCTGCACGAAGGCGTTACCTTGTCTAGCTCTTTCATTTTGCCCACGACGTCTGCGCTCTTTTGTTTTGCAAAACAACCATGCACACAATATTTTGTATCTTATTCATTTTCAATAGAAGTGATTTGTTTCTAAACGAAAGTTCGTTAGTTAAAATTTAATTGTATCGAAATAAAAATATTGTTTTCTTGTTCTTAATTAATTAAGAAGTACAATAAAACTTTACTGTTATTTTACTAGCTGCAAATTAGAATAACCAAATGGTCCAGATTTTCGTTTAAAAATTTATAGGCCATTAAGCTCAACTCGTACCGATAATAAACGTTATTTTATTTTTTGTCTCTTTCTTTAACCGTGATCCCACTAAAGCTATCTCTGTCTAACTTACTGCATGTTCGTTGATTGGGACATCAACTAGTTTACCTGCCTCCATTTTAGTTGACTCTACGAAGTTATTAATCCTCATTCCTCAGTCCCTTTCTACAGCCAGTACGTTTACAACGTGTATCTTTTCGATATAACGTGCTAGATTTGTCCGTGGTCATATTATTTTATTATTTAAATATAATACACCGGAACTTTGACGCTAAGAACAATATAACATGTTTTGATAAAGTACAAAAAGGTTAATTACGACTCTGGAACAGTAGAATCATTCCTGTGGGAAACCATATGGACATAAAAGCATTTTTGTGATGGAATTAATGAGTTTCATTCCTGGGTCAGGCCCTTTATTCCCATCTGGAGTTGTCTATTGTTCTCGGCGTTCCCTGTAACAATTAACGTTGTCAATTCCCGGCATTAGATATTAAATGCTTCTAATTTTATACTTTGAGGATTCCACTGTACTGATTCTCACGTAAAAGGAAAATATAAAATGCACTTCTTGTAGTCAATTAGAACAAACGACACCTCAACAACGTCGAAATCTAATGTCTGACTTAGTTATTGATATAATTGTTGCATATACTATCCCCATGTTCAAGGGTGACGCGACAGGAAAGAGTGCCAAGAGCGTAACGCGTCGCGTCGTCCTTCAAAACACCGTGCTGGGTTCTGGCCTCAGCCGGGGTTCGGACGCTGAGTGTGAGCGGTAGGAGGTTTTACTCCCAGGGTGCAGTTCAATTCCCACCTATTCGAAAAAAAATTTACTTATCTTGCTATCAAATTTAAGCGCCGCTTATTCCGATCAGGTTTTATTTGGGTTCTTTCATTTACATCATTATTCCATTCGATTGAATTCCATCAAACAAAGTGAAACAACGGGAAACCTTCAATTAACGCTGACGACAAATGACGTTTTCTGTTCACCGGCCAGGAAAGATGGCTTCACAAAACGTCTCGATTACACAGCTCTGAGAATGAATTAACAGGAACTGACTTAAGTTCATTATTCTTGGTACTGCCATAAATAGTAAAATTGATGTATTCTTGCTAAGGTTTTTGGGATCTAGGAACATGTAAAGTAATTCTGAGTCATACTAATTTACCAGGTAGTGCCACAGAAGGCATGTGAAATTATTTGTCTCCTTATCAAGTCACGAATTCGCGCGGAATGCGAGGTAGGTATGCAGGTAGATTGTTAAGACTGAATACCGACTATCAAGATTTTGAGCTAATGATGATTCATGATGGCACTCCTTTATGTTTACGTAAGGTTAAAGGTTCTTGTTCATTAATATAGCAATATTTTATTAGCAACCGGTAGTTTAATTTCCTTATAAACTTGGGTACCTATTTGATACAGATTTTAAAATACTAACCACGAAAGTTCACTTCAAAATGTGTTCTCATGGAAACGCACTGGTACATTTTATTTCAAATTTCCACGGCCCTTCTAACCGCAAAAGGCCCATCTAGCGGCTTCTTTGACCGAGCACTCGCAACGGTCCCCCTTCAGATTACTTCCCCGCAATCGAAGCCACCGACGCGGCCAATGGGCTTTTGTTTGTTAAACACACAAAACCAACACGTACAAAGACCGTGTTTTTTGTATTTTTTATAGACGAGACGAACATTACCGGTCGTGTACAGAAAAAAAGCGGTCCAGATACCTTCCATGAACCAGTAACGAGAGTAACAGGTGTGATGTAATCTTTGAGACAAAATCTTGATAGAATGCTTTTATTATTATATAAGCATTCTGGTACGACTGGGTATGAGGAACTATGATTCACTGATAAAAATATAGTATGCATCTATAGGGAAAAAAACAAAATGGCTTGCTACTGAATCCTGTAGGTAAGTGAATCAGTAATATATATCTCAGGTTTTTAAAATAATGACATCAGCTTACTTCGGCAACGGTAAAAAAACTGGTGGAGCGAATAATCGATTTAAAATAAAATAACTTCACGCAATTTAATGCTATTAACAATTACCAAAGCTCGCGATTAGATTGCGACGTGATAGTTCCTCGCAATAACTTCAATTTGATAATGAAACTTGTAAACGATTTTTTAATGTACCTAAGTCTCATTATAAGTATCGAAAACATCTGGATTTTCTATAATTTAAAGTGGTTTTTGAATGAATTCAGTCTGTTGACACCAGAATGTAATTGTGTTGTGATTTTTTGACGTTTTTAAAGGAACTTACCTACTAGTTAGGTGTCTATTATAAAATGTTATTGTTATTTTTTGATTATTGATTAAAATACAATCATCTTTTAAAATTAATTTATCAACTTGAATAGTTATCTAATTCGTATATTCGCATCGTTATTGTCCACTTCCAACGATTCAGTTTCCCATTGATTATGGAAACGATCATGAATATTCATAACAGTTATGCAGATATGGATTTTAACAGATATGTAGACGGAATAGTTTAACTTTCACATCGTGCCACGCCTTTGTGGGCGATGTTTTATAATGCTGGAGTAATTGCTTAGATGGCTATCATTATTGCTTGGTCGTCATGGGACGGCGTGGCTCCCGGCGGCGACCCTAATCTTGAACCAAAATTTGGACAAAAAATGTTGGTCGTGGGAAATTGAACGATTTATAATAAGAGCTCATTATCCTTCGAATATCTCAATTTCGGGACGCAAGGCAGGTGGTATCAAACTACAAAGTAACTTCATTGTTTACAGTGTTGTTCTAATTTTAATTTTTCGAGTTTATCACGATACTGGAGATAACTAATCAAGTAAATAGATACCAAGAACAATAGCTGATGGTGTAAACATTTATATAATTATACTCCAATATAATATTGCAGTACCAAAATGTTTACGCCTAACTTAACTACAATCGTATCAACATAAGACTCCACACGACATCATGCCTTTACAAAGCGGACAAGCCGACATCAAAGCAGACCCAAATTCCGAACATTCCTTTATACGTAACTTCATACTACGTTGCGGCACTGGTATCAAAATGACAAGGTGTACCGGTAGCTGATAAAGATAAGTTACTCAATATTACCTCCGGATGTGGGCAGTGTATCCTCTATAATATCTGTTTACGACATATAAAACGAGTTCTAAGACAACAGAGGTTTTTGTCTCATTTTATCTCGGGTTTGTGCGCGATCGCCAGCGGGTACAGCCATTAGTTAAGGATTCTAATGTAGATGCTGTGATAGCGACTGGGTGCAGGTTTTTGTCTAGACAACTCTAAAATTCGTTTGGTCTCTGTTCTTGGAAGTAGTGTTTTTTATGTCACGAGTAAATTAAGGTCGGATTTGGTCGTTTTATATCTTTTTAACCCATATATTTAAGTGATCTTCAACGAATGTTTTACATTCAGTTTCATAAGTATAAAATCATTCAGTTTCATACCTAGTATAACCTACGCACATTATTTGGAATATTATTTTTTGGAACACAAGAGGGCAATGTATCTTCTTTACGCATTACTAATATGATTTCCTAGTTTTCTCTCAGTCTCCAAGCTTATTACGCTTATACAGAGTGTCAAAATCTTTCTACGAACCTTCATAATGACACTTTGTAACCCATTGTTGTGGCATGATAACTCGTTTAATACCATTTAGCTTCGGTTCACATGTTCCATATAAGCTCTCTCACGTCTGTATGCAACGCTCTGTTCACTCTCAACCATCAATCTTACAAGCACCGGAACAATACGACCGTGTTCGCTTTCCGTTTTACAATACGCGTTGCGAATTTTTCTAACCAAATATGACATGATATATTGCTTCAATCTAGTTCGTGTGACCACAATGAGTACAAAATATTTTTGTAAATGTTAAGTATTCGTTGAAGATAACGGAACTCAAAAAGATAAGCCTTTATAATCCAAACATACAAAAACTTCATCTTGTATAAAATTAATACGATTTTAACCGACCATTTTGTTTACTACTACGAACCTGCCATAAATAATTACATTATATAACCTGCAGCGTCTATATAATTGCTATAAATCACAAAATACGAAAGTAGGTCATCATTCATTTTAGAAATCACCAATGATCCTAAAGCTTTGTAGACAGGCAGAAAGTGAGAGGTAAATACTAATTGCTCAAGAAGTCTTAAATATTGAATATAAACTTAAAATTATACCATTAAATATCGTATCCTGAGATTATTCAATAAGATAGTTATGTAAGCTAGTCCATTAGAACTCTAAGCTATGCTAATGTAATCTGATTAGTATCAAGCCTGTAGTTTATACCATTGTATTTATTATAATCATACTTACATTGGCTACTAATTTTATTTGCGGTATTTGTACTATTGCAATGTATTGAAATGAGGATAGCATTAGGTGCACAATATTCTACTGCACAAAGGACGTCGAAAAAAATTGTAATAGATAGACATAGAGTGAACTAAAGCGAATAGTATAAATAAATAATTTAAACGTGATGAGAGATAGTAGATTCCATTAAGTCCTGGACTTTCCGGAAGTCCATTAGCAACAATAACCGTTTTCAATAATAAAATGTAAGATAATTATAATTTATCTGATTTTGCAATACAAATTTAGTTATGAAAAGATGTATCAATTTCACTCTGTTCAACCTCATCAGAAAAAACTACCTTATCTGCCATTTGCGCAGTAACGATTTTTGTTTAAATAAAGTATTTTGACTCAATAACCAAATGCGAACGTAAATGCAGTCATCAAAATATTATTAAAACGAATTGCAACGCGAAACACGAAATACGATAAAAGGTGACATCATGCATTACTTTTATATGTTTAGCAAAATCAGGATTCAAGAGTCGTGAATATGTTAACGAAGTGAATCCGTTTGTAACTTGAGTAAAATGCAGTATCTGTTTCATTATCCCACGTTTACTGTATAACGGCACGGCAAAGTCCTATAAACTCGTCACAATGTGCGAAAATCTAAATGAGCCATCGTTTTTCACGTGAGAATGCCAAATAAGTACTGTTGCCGCGTTTTACTTAAATTATTTATGTTTAAAATGACATTCAGTAATAGTATTTTAGTAGTATTCAGAATGGTTGTTTATCCAAATATTGCAGACCATAGAAATAAGGTTATAGTCTACCTATAAAGCAATATGTGAATATTCCGTTCAATGGTGACGATCATCAAAATAATTTGAAATTAGACCAGTTTTTAAAAACTCGAAACAATACTGTGTAGATGAAAAGAAACGCTATGAGTTGTCCTTTTTTAAGAAAAGTTCTGTATAGTTATTCCTCAAAAGGTACATAGCAGAGATCCATAAGCGACAGTAAATCCGTATACTTATCTAATATCTAATATATATTATAAAGGCGAAAGTTTGTAAGTATGGATGTATGGATGTTTGTTACTCTTTCACGTAAAAACTACTGAATGGATTTGAATGAAACTTTACCACAATATAGCTTATACATCAGAATAACACATAGGCTACAATTTTTGATAATAATCTAGACGGGACAAACCTGGAGTCCACGCGAACAAAGTCGCGGGCAAAAGCTAGTTAGTAATAAAAAAAACACAGGTCAAAACAGTTTCCAATAAATTCTATAATAGGTTCAATTGCAAAATACGTGTGCCATCACCATCACTCATCAGAGCGCCAACTGACACTGCTTCTCTGTCAAAACACTTATAGGTACATTATTCTACTGTTCTTGATTTAGTCTTTTTATTATCGCAACATCTGAATTATTAATTACATTGCATAAAATAAAACTCCTGACCTTTGGTTTCATTGGAAGCTTTATAACTCATACTGTTACGCAACTTATAAGAAGTGGCGTCGTTTTATTAATTGTAGATGAAGCAGATGTTTTAAAGTTTTAATATTTGTGCATATTTAATAAGTATCAGGTTTATTTTATATTATTAATCTTGCTTTAGTAGTAGGTATACCTACAGGCTTTAGTATTGAGTCTATATGAGATAGAATATCGTTCGGAATGTAGATATTTATAGTAACAGAAAAAGTTTTTGATATAAATTTATAGATTTATGCCTGTACTTTCAACAGGTTATAAATTTGTATGAAGGTACTAAGTTGTTATTTTAAACCGTCTTACCTAAATAAATTACACTTACTGAAATAATTTTACTATAAATAAAATCTACGAAACTTACCCTTTGGCTCGATCTCTGATTTCTTTAACAAACCTGACACTTAATATTATAGCTGTACAATCTATTAGACGAAATCGTGAAGACGTTACAAAATACATAGAGGATGCGCTATAAAATGTTTTTGATCGTGACGAACCTCATTCTGTTGGTAATAAAACAAACGTTTAGAGTTTCACACACGGTGTACTGATAGAGATATTATTATGCGTTATTTATGAACGTACGTGTAATGATACAGGTAAATGTTTCGATCGGTTCTTTCGTAAGCTTGCGGATTGTATGTCATTCCGTTTGGACAGGTTGCTCTGTAATTTCCTTGTCTGGCGTTTGAAATTGGAGGCTCAGATGCTTGTTTGTGTGTTGTAACCCAATTTGGAATGAACTGGAATTTTAATTCTGAACGGTGCAATCGAACTGTATCTTTGAGCTTTTGAAACATTGTAGGATTGTAATGTGTCCTTTAATTTAAGTTTATTATTAATTTTACTGTTAAATTAGTACATACACCTCTACAACTACAGCTGAAAATTAAACAAAAAACTCCAAATCTACAAAAGAGAATCTATAAAAAATATCTTTGTACAAATTTTAATGAACAATATTCTAGTCGCAAAACATTAAAATGTGCAAAAATATAGTTACAGTATGTTACACACTTATTCCATGTTTGAAATAAAATTAAATGTTTTGAGATCGACCAGTTCAGGGCATCTAAATTATCCATCCTGCCAGTGCAGACCCATTCACTGCCAATACATCTGGGTTGACAGCAATCTGATTCCCTCACGGCTGGCAACTTTATCGCTTCCGCATCCAACGGCGCCGCTACCTTACTATACACTCAGTTAATAGCCAACCTTATCTGAGACAAAAGCCCCGACATTTGGTGCGTTTACCCCATATAATAGGCGATAACAAGAACTAGGCTTCAACAGCTTTAGATTAATGTTAGATCCATACTTTGAATGTCTTTGTAACACTATTCTGTGCTAACGATGTAATTGACTTGAATTTATTGCTTCCTACCTTCTTACTTACCTGTGTGTATGTATAAAGGTTTGTGTACAATGTTGTTATTTTCTTAAATACTCAATCTTGTATTACTTGCCGTTTTGTCTTAAACAGGCTTCTTGCTAATGTACCGTAAATTTAATTGTCTTTTCTTGTTACGTTTCTGTGCATACCTATTTAAACAATGAGACTACAGTATTCGCATGGGAAACCTAGAATCTAGATATAAAATCTAGTATTATATTATAGTACTCGTAGTTAATATAATCGGACATCAACAATCCAAGCACACACTAGTCATGATAAATTGACACGCATACCGCGTACTCTTTGATAACCTGTAAATGTACTATGAGATTTGCGATATCAATGTTTTAGTGATTTTTTTGCACATTATAATATAAAAGTAGAAACTATGAAAGTCTGAAGCATCAAGTTGACCTTTAATACCTACTAAATAATCTGTTATGGTGTTGGGTAATAAGTAAGTTACTATGCACTGAGCATTTCTATGTCTTCGATGTCTGTTTTTTACATTATTTACCGAATGATAGTTATTGATACTAAAACTGTAGGTTCGTCAGGATACGATTAATCTTCATCAATAATGTGATTCTACAATCTGAAAAGAGCATGAATTTAAGTAATTTTATGGTACTGTGATTTTTGTTGATTCTTACAATTTTATTTAAGCTTTTCTGGCGTAGATAAACAATTGGACGGAAGTAGTTTTGCGGTTATAATCACTCAAGCGAATCGGAAACATCGAACCGCTACCTGACTTTGTACAAAGTTTTAGTAAGCTCCGATTGTTGTACCTTTACCTTCATAAAATATGTATGATTTTATTATATTCTGCAAATAAATTAGACACTTCAGTACAATTAATAAAGCTATAAATTAATCATTACATTTCAAGTGGAAAGTCCCCTGTCGTCTTATTAACCTAACAGTAGGTATACTCTGCTACCTATTTCTGTTAAAAAGTGATCTTATGTTTTTAGTACCCTATACAAAATTAATCTGTGTTAAAAACTGTCAATTTGTAAAAATAATTCAAATACGAAATGACACAGAAAACATTGAAAACCTCATTCCAATACTAACCTCATCAAAATAAACAGATATTCCGTTAAAGCGACAATTGAAAGTAAAAATTCGATAAAGTTGCTCCCCATAATGATGTAGTACATACATTGTCACGGTTGCTGACGTTGTCGGGTCACCGCCCGTGAACCCTGCATTTCCTCTACGAACTGGTTTACTAGCACAGGTTCATATTTTGGACGTGTAATTATGAAATTGTATCTAAATGCAATGTAACTGATTGAAGGCATTGATTAAGTTATGATGTGGAGAGCTCTGTGTGTACCTTTAAGATTTAGTTGGTAGTTGTTTGTATTCTGAATAGAATACACTTTATTGTGCTAAAACCAACAAGGAATTTACAGACTGATACGTCAGTTTGCCAAATTCAAATATACGGAAGAAATACAAGGTAGTCCTTAAAGAAAACTCAAAAAAATAAATTTACAGACTAAACAGGTAAACAATTAATTTTTAAATTGATCTGCCTGCATAGCTGACCTAATTCCTCCAATTAAAAACAGTTACCGTGTCAACAGTTACCTAAAACAAAGTTATCTATGCATCTAAACGTTGCGTAAGGCCATTGTACAAAAACTACTCAATTTGAATCATTATAAACATATTTGCAGATGTCATCATCTCAGCTCAGATACCAATTACCTATGTGGTTCCCGCAGCTTCGCGTGCGAAATATCTCATCGTGGTGAAACCAGACGTTCGACCTTTGACACCTAATCTAAAATGGCCGACCAACTGTCAAACATGCTCTTACTTTCCTTATCGCTAACGAATAGTATTTACTGTTGATGTTTTGGGTGTACACGATGAGATTGCAAAATCATAAAAGAATTACGGCTTTTTGTTGTCATAGAAACGACTGCTGTTATTGATTGTGCAACTTGACACTTCTCGATTTGATTGTTCACAAAAGATAACGAACGTAAGTGTATAAATGAACTTTTGTCTGGTTATTTCTTAACAAAGACCGAACCTATTTTTTTAAATAATGGCTTATGATTCGTGTGTAAATTTCTATTGATGCATAACGTGATTATCCTATACTATTATAAAGGCGAAAGTTTGTATGTATGGATGTTTGTTACTCTTTCACGTAAAAACTACTGAATGGATTTGAATGAAACTTTACCACAATATAGCTTATACATCAGAATAACACATAGGCTACAATTTTTGAGGTTTCTAAGGTCATAAAAAAAATTGCGGTATAATATTACTATATTATAGACGTCGCGAACTTTCACGTAAAAACTACTGAATGGATTTGAAACTTTACCACAATATAGCTTATACATCAGAATAACACATAGGCTACAATTTTTGAGGTTTCTAATGTGAGGTCGTAAAAAAACACATTTTTTGCGGTATAATAGTACTATATTATAGACGTCGCGAACTAGACGGGCTAGGCGGGACGAACCTGAAGTCTACGCGAACGAAGTCGCGGGCAAAAACTAGTGTATCATAAATGTAAAGTAGCGAACCGAATTATTTCATGTTCAGTTGAATGTTAATATTAATCGTCTTGTTACAAAAGCATGATACTATGCAAATATCGTTATCGTAGTTACGTGGTTTCATACGTATTTGATTTTATAGACACGTATGACTTCTACTCATTGTGGCAGATCAATTGGTTTTACGGTCATTCGTTTTTTTGCAATGATCGCAAAAAATGTGTTGTTTAATTGAGCAGGAAACAGTCATGTTTATCTTGCATTATATTTAGAGACAGACATACCTAATATCAAATTTTTCTGAGGTTTGATCAAAGTTTTTGCTCTCAAAAATGCTGATGCTTTTGTTACAATTTTATTATTTAGTCTTTTAATGTTTTATTAAGGCAGTTTCCTTAACTATAGTTTTAATAAAGAATTGGAATTGAAGTTCAGAATTTACATCGCATTAATAACACAGTTTTATTTCTAGTTGACGGACCTACTCCAAAAAAAAAAAAAAATCTAACCAAGATCTTTCCAGTTGGTTAAAGTACGTTTGATAACAATTAGGCAATCAAGTTTTTTATACTATTGAGAAGTCAATTTACTGTCATGATAAATAATTTATTCGTAATTAAAGTTGTATTGAATAAGTGTTTTGACCTAACCTTTTATGGCCATGCTTGTATAAAGTTATTTTGTTAATTTCAACAGACAAATTCATATAACGTTTGACCTTTGGGCTTGCTTTAGAATTCCTATGTAAATGCCAATATAACTGTCGAAGCTGAAGAGAATATCTTTATTACCTAGACTTACACTTCAGTTGTGAACGACGACGACACGTTCAGCGTATGGTTTTAACAACTTAGGCTGTAAACTTAAATACTATAAGAGTATATAATGGCCCTGCATTGTCTTCTAAGTTCCGACATTGCACACTAAATAGATACATGCTATGATAATCTCTAATCAGTAATCACGCCCAAACAAGTGCACCTACTTTGATTTAAAAAAAAACTTTATCATCTTTAGTCAGTCTCGATTAGAGTCTTATGCTTATAAATAACTGCAGATATCACTAGTTATTGTGTATATTTTTTTGTGAAAACGATTAATTTAAGATTATTATCAAAATAGAATGTACACTGATTACAGGTCTCGCTTCATTTGACTGAGATTTTCGCTCGTCATGTACACTATTAACAGTAAGTATTCAAGAGATTAAATTAACAAGAGAAAGTGAATAGAGAAAGTCTGGATTTTTAAGGAAGTAATAGAGCAGTATAAGATTGTTAGCATTTGCGAAAACCCCTTGGCTATTGTAGCAATTTGCACCAATCTTGTACCGATTTAGGGCTGACAACTAAAAGGAATAAATTTTACTAAGCATATTTATTTCATTTACTTTCTTTTTCTAAAGTACTGTTATTTACCAGATCGACGATCGTTCGAATAGTTTCTTTTGGCATGTGAAAATTGCCAAATTCCCATCCTACGTGTTGTGGGTGGGATGGGTTTGTTAGGAACGTAGGAGTTACCATTAGTCTTTCTCAAGACAAATCAAGAAGAATGTATTGTTCGATCTTGATGACGTCCACAAGTTGGAAATAAGATCATAGTAAAACAGTAGCCACTATTCAACAAAAAAATGTAACCCAAATGTAGGAATTGAAAACTCTTCTTGTATTTAATATTAATCTTTAATCGTATTTTATATCACATCCATCTTTACTAATGTCTTTTCATAAACTGTCATCTGACCATAAACTAAAGTGTTACAAAACTCAAAATAAAACCTTCTTCTTCTACTATTCTACAAACCCAAATTTGCTAAAAAATATTGTTTTGTACCGATACCGTCTAAATCGTGATCACAATAAAATTGTCCACAATTCATTACATCAAACTCTTGGTTTAAATGGGTATTATTCTGGTAAGATAAATCTACCAAATACAAATTATCACCCGGTATTTCTGACTCGGACCATATAAGATATCAATATAGCTACAGGTTGCCAAGTCCGTGTCACGACTACAAGTCTGGTTCACCCACTAACTGAATCTATAGCCTTCTATTGTTCAAGCCGCACTACAAGGACCTTTTAGAGTAAACGACAGCCCTAAATCTGTGACCAGAATTACTGCAGTACGCCAAAAGCGTGTGTCTTGGCCAAAGAGGAGTTTACATTCAAACTAAGGGTGTTTAGAAGGTCCAAATTATAATACGTTTACAAACATCAACATCATCAATATTTTAGTTTTTCTGTGATATTCCTCTTTTATCTTGTGTTCACTTTGTAACAGTGTAATTTCCACCTACTCATTGTGTTTTACAGTACAGAAAAAATTATGTCCAATGTCTGGTCGATAGTTGTAAGCGTCGAAAATCTGGTTTTAGCCAAAGCCAAACCGCCTCTAGGGACACTAAGGAAGATCGCGAGATTAACAGGCTCAGTTTACACGGTATTTAGTACACCACACGCCGTTTATTTACCAAATAGAGCTTGGGAAACCGGCTAAATTGTATTTTGTAACGGTGATTTGCATTTGTGTGGTCACTAAACTCTATTTCAATTCGGTATCGTGTTTATCGATCGTTATTTGGTTATGGTAGCAGAATTTCAGTTTTATGTTCGATAGGCTTGCTAAATTATTTGTATTATGTAACGTCTCATACGTAACTTGTGGTTCTACTTGCATTGATATCGGAGTATCAATTGTATGTTTCAAATCAACAAAAGTTACGCATTTATTGTGGTATTTTGGCAAATAGGGATTCCAAAATTATAAGACTATTTCAAAACCATAATTATCATGTATTTTTTTGTTAAACTAGGTAAAATAGAATAGATTGTAAGAACGTTATATTGCAATTCTTACAGTTCCAAATAATCAGCATCTTAACACTGAAATAGATATCCAAATGTGTGATTTCGTAAGTGAGAGCTGTCCAACTTAAAATATCATGTACCAAGATACAATTATCGTGTAATTTGAATGCGATAAATAATCAGAAAGTAATGATATGTTTATAGGTACTTTATCGGTATTTTGCTAATAAAAGAAACGTGCCCAAGGCGCCTCTGAATCACTGCGGTCTATGGCACGTTCTATATTTGTCTTAATTTCATATCATTATGTACGCAACGAGACCAGCCTGCAAATTTAACTGAGTTGATTTTAGGATTTGGGTCATAATTATTGGAAATAATGACGGTTGTATGAAATTTAAAGTTGATTTTATTGAATAGAATACAACTACGCAACTTTGACTATTCCATAAGGGGAGGTATGTTTTATTACTTAATTTGAATTTAATTTCCTATCAGTAAAGAATGAAAGAATGAAGAAGGATGTGTGTATGAGATAGTCGTCACTTCTAAACATCTGCACTTTATTCTGCATGATCTGATTATCGTCTACACTCCACTCAAAAAAGAATACTTACTTAACTTAAAACTACTCCCCGCATTAAAATCAAGTAAAACCAGGTGGGCTGATTTACCATGCAATAAATAAATTCACAGCAACAAATATTTTCGCTTCATCTATTAACATTATGACATTGCCTTCTAAAATACCGACTACCAGTTTCTTTACATCACCAAAACAATTAATTAAGTTCAGAAAGGCTATTAAATCATTAACATTTAATTAAAGAAAACTCATAAATCGGTTATCTTAGAATCAATATGGTAAGTCGAGCCATGCGTTCTAAACGGGGACCATATGATTAATCATAATTTCATTAACATAAATTATGACTTCCTGTTTATTTTCTCACGTGTCCGATTAGATCGTTGTTGTATTTATTAGATTGTGTCAGAACGAGATCTTTATGAAGGTGTAATGAAGGTTACAAAAGGTTTTGTTTCGAAATCTTTGTTCGGGACAAACATTTTTGAAAATTGGTGACCGTAAGAAAATGTCCGGTCTACCTTTTAGGAAGTAGCGGGTAATTTACGTAAGTATGATCACACCACTAACATTTTAAAGACTGTACTTAGGGTAAAATTCGCGAAGAAACTTACATAATCAAGAAGGCTTCAAAGAATACTTTGAAGATATTATTATTGTCACTGTAGACAAGCATTTTCGATGTCTGATTCCTCTTCTGACGAGACCTGAAACCAGCAGTGATCAGTAAAAAATGGTAAATAATAGTAAATATGAATGTCAGTTTATCTCCATAATTAAAAGCAAAATCATTCTCACCGCATATATTACCCTGTGTAATGTGATGAAAACCGTGAAATGTGTTCTCGGAGTGATGAGTTCTTTAATTGCGTTATATTTATAGCTGTAAACGTAAATTATGAATGATTGCTATTTTACGGTAGTAAGAACACTTAGTACTAAAATCCTACACATAAAACAGTTTACTGCATAATATTGTGTTAAATGAATATTTAAATTAACGATAAATTCAGTTTCTTCCTGAGACCACCAGACGATATTGATTCGATCCCAGTGATTGAAAAAACTTCGCGAAAAAAATTTAAATCTAATTTCTGCTCGAACTTTTCTTTCTATAACAAAATCCTTATACCACCTACTGTTTATTATTAATGTAAAAAACTAAACCTACCACGATGAAAGCTTATATTAGTTGAAAACGTGTAATCTGTAATTTACATCATAGGCTCGTAACATTTCCGTATTTACGCATCGTCGAAGATCCCGCTTAATTTCCCACAGACTGACTGGGTACGCCCACGGTCTAACCACAGGATAAGATAGAAGGTAATCCACATATAAATAGTATGAACGCATTGTTATGCCTTAAAAGAACTATTCAACACACACAAACACACGTAGGAACACACAAAAGTTTATTATTTTACTCTGATGCACTTTACCTATTTTGAACTCTTAAATTTTAAAGCGACTACATATGCCGCAAGTCTAGATTAAGTAACAAAGCTAAATTAAAACGAATTGACAAATCCGTGGTTGTATGTTTCGTTTTAAATATATAAGTTACAATTTGTAAAATAAGGGAATTTCAGGGATAATAAATAATAAAGCATAACTCAACTTATTTTTTGGCCATATTCTGCCGAAGTGGGTAATAATACTATTATTCAACTTTCTACTACCAAATTGAATCTAAGATCACTAGACCATTGAGTATATACTGAGAAAAATGTGTAGCATTAACTAAGATGGTACATACTTTACTTCTGTATGTGATATTCTATGATGTTACTATAATTAATA
Source organism: Trilocha varians (assembly GCA_030269945.2). NCBI lineage: Eukaryota > Metazoa > Arthropoda > Insecta > Lepidoptera > Bombycidae > Trilocha > Trilocha varians. Next base: position 8,050,869 of record AP028259.1, read on the forward strand.
TTGTATCACACGTCATCCAGTTCGGTCTGCAGTCTACAGTCTTGACAACGAATGGGCGTCAGATGAACAGATTGTGGGGAGTTTACAAGATAACTGATCGTCACAATAAGGAATCAGTTTTTGTTTGAGAACCAGTATAGAGAAATGCTTTATTGTATAACTTTATGAATAACAAGGCCAAGTATTATTGACTGTAGTTCGTGTAGTGTTTAGCTGTAAGTAGATGGAGAATATCTTGGCTGAAGAACCTGCGACAGTGATACATACCTACTATTGTTTAGGTAGACTAGATAATATAAATTGACGATCTTGACTATAAAACAAATATAAGCTAATATAAGTATTTTGCCGAGAATATAACCAGTCCATGTCGTGAGTTTTGAGGGAGGCCTTTGTCGAGCAATGTACGTCTATGGGCTGATGATAATGATAAAAGACGGTGTTATCGCTAATAGTAGTTCCCAGAAAACTATCAGATAGATTTAATCAGTAAAATGTGAATTATTATTATATTCAAATAAATGTACGTAAATGATCTGATATTATTTATATGGGCTTGGGAGAAGCGTAAAATATCATGTTTCACAGCTGTCGTCGACATCTACCTGATGGTGCGAGCTTCAATGATAAATGGTATTGTATGTAATATTTACGATTTCCTGTTGTACCATATTATGTTCACTTGCCTTGTTTCTATAAAAAAGCTATTTTACGAATAAAATTGGATACCTAAAGTGTTGAATTATTAAATTTCCTCATGCACTCGAGGCAGGCAAAGAAATTTGAAGTTGCGAAAAATCACGTCAGTATTTCATCAAAACAACTCATCCAACCATTTTGCAAATAAATTTGAACAATTAGCATTAAAATAATGTATACCTAACCATCCAGCAATTCCCTTTCACGTAAAATAAAACATAGAACACATTCAAGTGCATTGTAAACGCACGATTCGATCTCTACAACGGCCATGCGTCTTGTATGTAGACTCAGTTTTATCAATTAAATAAATCATTATTACTGCAATACTTTTACTTATAACCAGTGGATCGGGATACACTAATCTGTGCTAAGCCTTTTATCAGGGCCGGACTGAATTTCTCACTTAAATTATGATTTTGAAAAAAAAAAAAAAATCTATTTCATATTCCATTCTTGCTGATGACGGGCTGAATTTTTTGTAAAGCAGGGTTTAGAAATAATTATCTAAATCGTTTCATTAATTGAATTGTAAAAAAAAATATTTTATTAATTTAATTCTAATTCGTTACGAATAATATGTCTAATTAATACTAATCAATGATCCATCGACGTTGATGGCAAAGATTTCAATAGGTAGGTTAATTTACCTACATTTAACATAAGATTAATTTAGTCTTCTATTTAGGTCACAATTCAAAATATCCACCTAATAATATATGACTTGGTCCATAATACCGCAAAAGTCCTTACTCCACTCCTACAACTTACCACGGATATATAAATTAAAACACTTTCAACAGTCTAAAATGAACTCTACACCTTCAATTATAAAGTTCAGTTTCATTCGTGTTATTAACACCGTCAGATATGAGCTTTCCGTACCGTTAGGACGGTCACCTGCGACCGCTCTTCTCTAGTTATGTTAATGCGCTCACGGTACATCGTAACGTGGAAATACAGAGTCTGGAACTTTAGTGTCCCGTTTTTCCTTTAATGATGTATTTTTTAACGCTTAAGAATAGAATAGCTAATTAATATGAAGTGAACTTTTGAATTTGCGGTCCTGAATGTTGTCTACCATGGTTAAATAATACTTATATTTCTTGGATGAGTTATATTTAAAAAAATATCTTGTTTGATAAGACTAGATCCTAGTTGCGGCTTCACAGTATCCGATTAAAGCCACAAGAGAATGTAAGAAGAAGACATTTTGTACCACGATAAATCACGAAGAACCTAAATAATAGTAGACATCTTTACTGACACTATTACTATACACTAACATGAAATTAATAATTTATTTTTGCTTTATAGAGGCAAACAAAATGATTAAATTAAAGTAGAACCAGTGTCTAAACGAAAATCTTCTTGTGTCTTAAAACTAAAAGTATGGTACATAATTGACCTTCCAACCGGAATCAACGGATATTCCAGAAATAGTAAAACATATCCATTACTAATCTTTATATCTACGTGTGTGTACGAGGAATGTGGGTGGACTCGGATTAAAATCGATTTGATATGAATGAATCGAGTTCCGACACTAGGGTTAAACGCGTATCGAATAAGTACTTCGGAATTGCTGGCTACGATTCAGGTGATATAATGGCACATGCTTATTATCCAGAATAATTAATAGCTTTGAATGTATTTTTGTTGTATATCGTTTAAAAGGGGGGCAAGGATATTTCAGCAACATTTAATTCCCTAAAAATGGGAATGACTACAAAAGCGTTAAATAGCGTATCAAATATTAATCAGATGAACACTCTGTATGACTAGTCCTTCTTCAAACCAAGCTTTTAGAAAGTCCTCAAATTTAGGACGTAGGTAGCGGCCCTGCAGTGTCCCCTGATACTGCAGAGGTCCAAGAGCAACTTGTTAACATTTCTAAACAGAAACTAAAACGCTTAGTAGACGCCTGAATACTGCAACAGAAGTTTTTATTAAACCAGTTACATAAAAAAGCAGGCAATAGTATTGGATTGCAGAGACAGAATTGACGCAGATCGAATCTTATTCATGCAACAGCGCAAACGTAAGGCAAATTCGCACGTCGTGGTTTTGTCATACGACACCGGTTGCCTCATAATCTTAAATCAGTACCTATAGCTTAACAATATAATTTTAACCACAGACTATCGATCTTATATTAATAAATATATTGTACCGAATAAACAGTACAGAATATTGTCTCCAGACAAATTATCTACACTAAACATCAAGTGTTATAAAACGTCTTAAATAGTTATTAGTTAAAAACAATTTGAATTTTAAGTACTTCGTAACGCGTACATACTCGACATGGAGTAGAAGCCTTTGGGAAGTGTTCGATTTACTTGCCAATTTATGACAATTGAATAAGATGATGAGATAGTTCGCAGTTCATCAAAAATCGGCTTGCATAGAACAGAATTAACACCAAAGCTGTTAATGAAGGTAAAACTCAAAGATGAACATTATTTTCTAATACTTTCTATATCCGTTTTCTATTTCAAGAATAGACAATAGAGTACGAAGATTACGTGACTTATGAAAAGCGTTTCAAGAATCGCTTAATCTTACCAAATCATTTATCATGTATTCATTTTTTCGTTCATAATTATGTCATTGTTAGCTTCAAGTAATTAATTAGCCTATTCTATCGTCTATAAATCAATGCTAATAATGTTTTATTTAAAGAAACAATTAAGTTCACTGTTATGTTGTAATGTAGTTTATGTTAGCTGTCTTTGTGGTCTGAAAAAGATATGCCCGTGTTTTCTTAACGTTCAATCAATAGTACCTAATATTATGAAGCTTAAGAATAGTCAAATAGGCTTATATCTAAAACTATTGTTAGATATTGAAAACGGCCTTGTTCTTTAAGCATATATGGTTTTAGAAGAATATAATTAAAAAATAAATATAAATATGTTGTGTTCGACGAATTATTGCTACTGACACTGAATAGAGAAAATTAGGTCCAAAACGCCATATTATAGTTTGTTCCTTTACTAAACATAATATTTGTATAATAGAATAACAAAGAGCATTAGAACATTCTAACATCATAAAAAGATATCAACAAAGTTCAGTTATGCATATAAAAATGTTAAATCTTCGACTAAGTTATCATCGAACAATAAAGTAGATAAAAGGTTAGCATTCATGCATTTGAATAATTGTAATAGATTCTAAATTATCGATACAACGTTAATTAACGATAATATCGAATAGTCTTTAAATCGATTAGCGGTGTCATCGTTTCATAGTCGAAATACCGCTATGTATCGATTATTTCGTGACTCGTGCGTGTATCGAGTTCGACTCGATTCGTGTTCCGTTCATTTGAAATTTTAATTTCATAAAAACACCCATAACAGAATTTAAATTCACTGCCAGTACTGTTATGTGATCGTAAAAGCGACCAGTTTTTATTCTGTGTTGTATATTAATGCTGAACTTCTATGAATCGCTGTAATTTATGGCGTTGTGCATTTAAGTTGTACATGATATCTAGCAAGTTTTTTTGCTTCCATTCAGTTGACTTGATGAGATTCTTCTTATCAGGATATGATAGTTTATATGAAGTGGTTCTGTAATTATTGTTAGGGATATGTCCGATGTTGACACTTTGAACTTAATTATTGATTTTTGGTTTTGTATAACTTATACTATTATATGGATTACGGTTATACTTACACACGAAATGATATGAAAAAATAATCTAATATACTTCATTTTGGAATTCATTTGTACTAACCAAGCTTGCTAGCTTAGTTACATCTATTTTCAAAGCACAATTCTGCCCATAACTGCAATGTACCAAATATTTTATTTCGTAGCATCGCCATTTCAATGATTTTAACATGCGTAAAAATCATTTTAGGTACCGCTATAATTACTGTTAAAAATCAATAATGCTCTCATCGTAGATTGTGATCGACAGATCATCGTAATTGCTATTGTTAATCGATTGTTTGTTTCCAGTACTGATTAAGCTATCAAATATTTCAATTGTTTGTTATTGTAAATAACATGCTGATGTCTTGTGATTGTTTTCTGATGAGTATAGTTCCTGAAATTTTGTTGAAGTTCTTTATGGAGACATAATGTACCTATGACTCAGAATTGTGTTTTATATGAAATAAATCTAAATCTTTTTGCATCTGTTGACTTTGGTATACTGAAATTGATCGGGTTCTCGAATTAGATCAGCAAAATTTGGGTACTATTGGCGCAATTGTACATACTGTTTTTTAGTGGTAGATAACCCAGATGCAGTCTTGGTTAACGGAATATTCATTTATTTAACATCGACAATAGATCTTCATTTATATCATTTAAATTAGGTATATCTTAAATCTTAATCTCTATTCTAGTCTAATTTCCTAATGAACAGTGGTTAATAAAACAAACTTCCAAGTACTAATCAATTTTCTGTTCTAAATCAGCATCCCTTTGTAACTATCGTATGTGTACCATCGTGACTGACCTAAGTCACAGATAATTTAATATGCAGAAATAAAACTTATACGTATATACAATCTTTATTTAATCGGTATTAATGACACTAAGGTCAGCAAATATGACTTATAAATTAATTTTTGCTTACATGAAACAGTTGACATTCAATCCTGCAATGGTTTAAAACCACTTCGAATTCCATGTAACTGATGCATAAGTGTGAATTCATCAGTGATTTGTCTTAAGGTTTCTTTCTGTTTAGTTCAGTGGCTAAGTGTCGTGTGCTTCAATCGTGGCCCACCCAACCACACGTCTAACTGTACTTATATGGCAAGAAAACAAGTCTAATTCTAATAGACCAATTAAAGGGAAATAGTTATCAAGTTCAGTCAAGTCGTGTCAACGTGAATTGGATGGCGTATATAACTCTTACTTTATCGACATCAGCTCATTAGTCTCTGATTGATTCTGTTTTGTTTTTGTTTGTTGTGGATGTGTTCTTTCATGCGACTTGTGGAACTTTAATGTTGAAATTTTACGAATGAATAGTTCTTAAGGTTTTCTACTTAAATGGGCTTGTTATATTTGTGTCTTAACTAACAACTACTAGTAGGTACTACTATATATATATACATACAGTAAATCACTTAAAAAAGTATGAATCTAAAATTCAACCAGCCTTCAAGTAATACTCACCTACATACTGTATCTACAACAATGTATAGAAGAACTTAAATAGGAAAGTGGGACAAACAGAACAAGTTCCCCTTTCGCGGTAGAATAGATAGTTCCTTAGAAACAAATTTAAATAAACGATACTTTTGAAGGCTTTGTAAAACGACTAATTTTAAATGTCTGATGCCCAAACACTAAAAAGAATTAGGGGCGTGCGAATATCGTTCGGATCGAATAATTCGAATTTCGAATAGTATCGAATTTGACTACGACGATGCATCGGAAATAGGACAAGAATTTGTATTTTGTAGATAATATCTTTAATGGGCTAGATGTCTACAAAATAGTCGTAGTCAAAGATTCGAATTATTCGAATCGATTCGAGTCGAATAATTCGTGAGTCGAATTATTCGCACACCCCTAAAAAGAATCCCAATTATTAAACTGCTTAAACATGAAAAGTTTGAAAATATTATTTTTTACAAAATTGATACGTTGTAAGCGGTAGGTATATATTCCATTACACTGGTCTATACACGATGTAACCACTTACTATCAGGCATCAAAAAGGAACAATGCCAAATGAAATCTAGTAAAATCTACGTAATCAAAATTAATAACACTAAGCTTGTAATTTCAAACCACAAGCTCTTATTACATATCTAATTAAGTTTATTGATAATGTTGCCAGGATGCGGGTACCAATTTAGAAAAACGCCGGATGTGATGTTCTGCAATAACAATTTTCACGTTTAGCAAGTTAGTTTAATTTTATTTTAATCGTATCTAAACAGCTGATTGCTATCTCGTGAGAACCTTCGTGTTATCAACTTTAAGAAATAAGTTCTTAGCTTCGTGGGTGTCTCTAAGTTTTTCTGAAGTTGTTTTGATTCTTCTCGTAACTGCTACCTGTCTCCATTTAAATTTTGGTATGTTTAGTTAATTCTTGAAGATAATCCAAATACATATTTAAATTATTTTACATGTTTTGTATCTTAAGAAAAGTTTGAAGGTCCTGTCATATATCGTCAGTTTAGAAATCCCTAATAATATTATTAATGCGAAAGTAACTATGTCTGTTTGTCTGTTCGTTACGCTTTACCGCTTAAACATCTCAACCGATTTAAATTAAATTTAGCACAGACAATCTTTAAACCCTGAAAGAACATAAGCTACCTTTTAATTGAAGGTGATGCTAGTGTTAGTATAATCAGTAGACTAATATTATTAAATTTCGCAAATATATCGTCTAAAAGTACAAGTTGACATTTCATGTTAATAAATGTTCTGCAACTTATTCTGTCTCAAATACATTTAATAGCCGATACAAAATTAATATTAAATCCTAATCTTAAGTTGTATGTTAATAATAACGGTCACGATTATCTATTCCAGTTGTTGACAACCACTTAAATGGAATGGGTCGCATTATATTGCAATTTTCCAACGATAAGCTACATTGTATATATCATAAGTTTGAAAAGCACTAATGTTTCTTATAAACAATTAATAAGTAGGTTTTTTTTCGGGTGTTGATTCTAGCTTTTGCACAGTAAAAATGTGAGCAATGAAGTTTAAAACAAAACTCAGGATCTAATGTTAGATTAGTTTCAGATTTTTTTTAATAATGACCAATTTTAATTGATCAGCATTCGGTGTTGTGAAACAGCAAACACAAGATCCTCTATTGATAGAGTTTCGTTTTATATTAAAGTAGATCGCGGAAATCCGCTGGATGCAAACATGGCGAAACCGGTCTGTGTGGCAAGTCTTTATAATGTGCATCTACGGGGTGTCAGTCCGCTCCCAGCCGTCGTCCAGTGCGGTCGTGTGCCCTGGTACGCTCCTTACTGTGCGCCCGCTGTGTCCGTACGCCCGACAAGCCAGTCCGTTCGCTGTCGTCATAGTGTGCAGTCGTGTTTTGTGCGTGTATTGTTCATTGTGGCTGCTGTGTGCTGACCCGGTATCATTATTTTATTATTATTTTCTTTCTCTTTCTTATTGTCTTTTTCAAGACACTAAGGACCCTCAGGCATCGGCCGCAGTACCATTTACTGCCCTGAGGATTAGGTTAGGTAGGGAAATTTCTCAAGCTGCCTTTTTCAAGGCGGGTTGCCTCCCTGCGTATCGCTTGCAGTAGCAGTATACTGCCCAGGGAGCTAGGCGCCTTTCTCAAACCCGTCTTCTTTAAGGTGGTTAGTTTACAGCATGGCCTCTCTCCAAGCGGAGAGGGGCATTGCTGAGTTCCTGAGGAGCACCCGACCAGAAGTTTGGCAAGAATATCAGCGTTTCTTGGCGCAATCAACCCCCTCCGCGGTTAGAGATCCGCGTAAAAACTCCGCCGTTGCATCCACGAATGCTACGGTTATAACACCTGGTTCCAAAAAAGCAGCCCTTAAGTCTCCCGCGGTCTCAAAAACCGCGCCTCTTAAGTGTCCTGCGCCCGTTAAGTGTCCCGAGCCTCAGGCTTCCGCGCCGAAGGTCATAAAACCGGTTTCGCTCGCCGCCGCATGCCCCGCCCCTCGCCCCACCGCATCACCCGACCCGCGTCCCGTCGCGTCCCCCACCCCACGCTCCGTTGCATCATCCGTTACACCGCCTGCTGTGTCTACGTGCGCGCTCGTGCAATCTAGCCCTTCCGGTTCACCTTCCATCGAATTACTCGATATGGAGGTTGAAGATATAGTCTCCCAAGGTGACGGCTTCATTGAAGTCGTTTCCAAGGGGAAGAAACGTGCCGCCGCTTCCCGCGAAAAAGCTGCCGCTAAAGTCACGAAGGCTGACTCGGGCCCGCGACCGAGGCCAGCGTCGTCATCATCATCATGCTCTCCACGAGCCTCGCCCTCTCCGCGTCCACCCCGCCGGACGGACGGTCCACCCCCGCCACCACTGGTTATTCATGAAAAAGGTAGATGGAATACGATTTCCAGCTACCTAAACGAAAATCACATAAAGTTCGTCTCGGCGCGAAACATAGCCAACGGTATTCAGGTCAAAGTGGCCACTCCCACTGATCACCGCGCCTTCTCTCAATTTCTCCGAAAGGAGCGTATACAGTACCACACGTATACTCTCCAGGAGGAGCGTGACCTCCGCGTTGTCATCCGCGGTATTCCTAAAGAGCTCGAGGTCGACCTTATTAAGGAAGATCTCATCGCGCAATGCATCCCGGCACTTGCAGTACACCGAATGTACAGCGCCAGAGGTAGGCTCCCTTACAATATGGTTCTCGCCATAGTGGAAAACACAAAAGAGGGTAAAGCGATTTTCAATCTAAAATCGGTTTGCCGTCTTTCGGGACTTCGATTTGAACCCCCACATAAGAGGGACATGCCCGGGCAATGTCACAATTGCCAACTTTATGGGCATTCGTCAAAAAACTGTTTTTCGCGCCCTCGCTGCGTGAAATGCACGAGCGATCACGCGACGGCCGATTGCCCTCGTCGTAAGGATACCGCGACCGAACCACCGTCGTGTATCAACTGTAGACAAATGGGCCACACGGCCAACTACAGAGGATGCCCGGTGGCACCCAAGCCCAATAAGCGTGTCGCACGCCAAAACAATATTAGGGCTCCCCCGACCGAAACCTTCATCGCGGCGCCGTTACCCGTCACTAACGCGTGGCCCCTCCCCGGCGGCAACACTCAAGTGTCAGTAGGGCAACCAATAACTCGCATCCTCCCTGCTCAGTCGGCGTCTTGCGCTCCTTCCGCCCCACCGGCTTACCGTGCTCCCGGTCCACAGAGGCCCGCGAACTCCTCCGTCGTTCAGGACGATAACGCTGCACTCCTGCACGTTTTCGATACCATCTCAACGGAGCGTCTCGATGAATTTTTCGATTCATATCGCGTCGCTGGAGACAAAGGCACTCGTGCTAAACTCTTTCTTGCGTACCGCGACGTCTGGCATGCATTTTCTTACGGGTTAGACGACTCTACTATCCCCACCAGCGCATCCGCTTGCGTGCCCCACATAAAATAATTAACTATGGGTAGTACACCACAAAGGATTAGGCCCCGTTCCCTGACCGTTGGATTTTTCAACGCCAACGGTATCTACAATCAACGCGATCAAATTGCTGACTTCTTACGAAGTCATCAAGTTGATATTTTTTTAGTGCAGGAAACTTTCCTGAAGCCCTCGACACGTGATCCTAGGATTGCGAATTACGTCATGGTTAGGAACGACAGACTCACCTCCCGCGGGGGTGGGACTGCCATTTACTACAGGAGAGTCTTGCACTGCGTCCCTCTCGATCCCCCCACTCTTGTTAATATCGAAGCATCAGTGTGCCGCATCGCACTGACGGGACACGCGCCCATCGTCATCGCGTCCGTCTATCTTCCACCTGACAAGCCCGTATTGAGAAGCGACGTCGAGGCGCTTCTTGGTATGGGAGGCACTGTTATTCTGGCAGGTGACCTCAATTGTAAGCATGCGAGGTGGAACTGTGTCGCCACAACCCCGAACGGTAGACGTCTCGACAATCTGATAGACGATTTAGAGTTCGATATCATCGCCCCTCTTAGTCCGACTCACTATCCGGTCAATGTCGCTCATCGACCGGATATTTTAGATATGGCCCTCCTTAAGAATGTGACACTGCGCTTGCATTCTTTGGAGGTGCATTCCGAACTAGACTCGGATCACCGACCGGTAATCATGCAGTTAGGTCCCCCGCCTTCAGCGGAACCCATTATGAAAACCGTCGTCGATTGGCACGTCCTAGGCGCTAGCCTGGCAGATGCCACTCCTCCGTCTCTTCCTGCAGGCCCGGATTTACTTCTTCCGTCCCCTCAGGACACCATTGAAGCGCTTAACGCCTTCTCGTCTGACATCAAGTCCCGTGTAGATAGGGCATCAAGACAGGTTGAAGCTGACGCTTTCCTTCGTTTTAAGCTGCCTGATGATATTAGGGAGCTCATGCGAGCCAAAAATGCCTCGATCCGGGCCTACGACTCTTATCCTACCGTAGCAAACCGGTTTCGTATGCGAGCTTTGCAGCGTGATGTGAAGCGTCGTATTGCGGAGCATCGGAATGTGAGGTGGGGTTCTTTCTTGGAAGGAATCAAACCATCTCACTTAGCTTATTGGCAGCTAGCTCGAACTCTAAAATCCGATTCAACATCCACATTACCTCCTCTCAACTACCCCGATGGTAGTCGCGTTGCTTTCGATGACGATGAAAAGGCCGAGTTGCTGGCCGACACACTGGAAGATCAGTGTACGCTCAGCGCTCATTCCGCGGACCCCGCTCATGTCGAAATGGTGGACAGGGAAGTCGAACGCAGAGCGTCCCTGCCACCTACGGTCGCGTTACCCCCCGTTACGTCTGACGAAGTCAAAGACCTCATCAAGTTTTCGAAGTCGCGTAAGGCACCCGGCTCCGACGGCATCTCGAACAGAGTACTCAAACTCTTCCCCGCCCAACTAATCTGCTTCTTAGTTACCATCTTTAATGCCGCTATGACACACTGCATCTTTCCCGACACGTGGAAAGAAGCAGATGTTATCGGTATACCTAAGATCGGTAAACCCCGTGATGACCCGCGTAGTTATCGACCCATCAGTCTTCTTCAGTCCCTAGGCAAATTGTATGAGCGCGTGCTGTACAAACGTCTCTGGGACTTTGTCTCGTCCGAAAATCTCTTACCTGACGAACAATTTGGATTCCGCGCCAGACATTCGTGTACCAATCAAGTGCACCGCCTCACGGAGCACATCCTCTCCGGTCTGAATAGACCCGCTAGGCCCGTCTATACGGGCGCTCTCTTCTTCGATATCGCGAAAGCATTCGACAGAGTCTGGCATAACGGTTTGCTTTACAAACTTTATGAATTGGGATTGCCAGATCGTCTCGTGCTCATCATCCGAGACTACCTGTCGAATCGTTCGTTTCGGTATCGATTAGAGGGCGTTCGCTCCTCGTCTCGTCCTATTAACGCCGGCGTCCCTCAGGGCTCCGTGCTAGCCCCTCTTCTCTTTAGCTTATTTACGAGCGATATTCCTCGTACGTTACCCACCTCTCTCGCTCTGTTTGCCGATGACACTGCCGTGTTCTATTCAGATAGAAACAAGGTATTCATCGCCGAACAACTTCAGGCAGCTGCCACAGCGTTAGGTCATTGGTTCCGGAAGTGGCGTATTGAGGTTAACCCCGAGAAAAGTACGGCTGTACTCTTTCAGAGGGGTTCCTCAAGACGTCTCCCGGCGGTGGACTCCCATCGTCGTACTCTCCGGAGGAATGAGATCCCTCCGATTACTCTCTTCGGACATACCATCCCTTGGGTTAAACAGGTGAAATACCTGGGTATTATCTTCGATAGTGCTATGACCTTTCGTCAGCACATTAAAACCGTCCGCAATCGCGCCGCGTTCATCCTCGGCAGACTCAACCCCATGATCTGCAAGCGTAGTAAGCTGTCACTTCGTAATAAGTTGACACTTTACAAAACGTGCGTTAGGCCCATTATGACATATGGTAGTGCCGCGTTTGCTCACGCGGCTCGCACTCATATCAACTCCCTTCAGATCTTGCAGAATAGATTTCTGCGTAAAGCCGTCGGCGCTCCGTGGTATATGCGTAACGTCGATCTTCATGATGATTTTGATCTCGTCCCTATCACACAATTTTTGAAGGAAACTTCCGAGCGTTACTTCAAAAAAGCAGAGGACCATTCCAACCCTCTCATCGTAGCCGCCGCCGACTACGAACCCGATCCCGCGCACGCCGAGAAATGGTGCCGTCGTCGTCCGCGGCACGTCCTCACGGACCCTCCCGATAAGTTATCGGCGCAGCTCGCTGTCAGCGCTAGCGCTAACAGCTCGAGACGACGCGTTGGCTATCTCGTTCGCCGCCGTCGAACTCGACGCAGAGTTCGGCGTTCTACTTGAACCATCATCATCATCAATTAATCCTCTTTGTCATGTTTAATTCTTACTTGTTATGTTTTATTCTCGCCTACCCTCTGAGTTTCTTGCTGGTTCTTCTCAGTTGGGTCGCGTTCCGAACCAGTAGTAAATTCATGATGCGCTAATAAGTTGGTTTCGGGCAACTGTTAGTATTCCCATCCTATGCTATACTCAGCCGAGCCCCTCTTGAGCTCGCACCCCATCATGGTGAAGCTGTAAAGGCCCCCAAGGGCCAACAGCGATTCCTCCATCAAAAAAAAAAAAAAAAAAAAAAACTACGGGATGTCAATGATGTTTATAATATAATTTATATTATCATCGATAATTACCTTTGAGGAAAGTGGCAACATTAATAGAATTGACTACAAATTTTGTACCAAAACATTAGGAAATTTACAAATGTTGAGCGGTCTTATTGCTTTAGCGATTTCTCTCAGACAACTTTAATAGTGACACAATGTATGGCTAACTAGTGGGCCCGCGTAACTTCTCCGCGTCACTTTCAATTAAAAGCCTCCCGCACATAATATATTCTTTCTCAGAGTCTAAAGATTGTCTGTGCCAAATTTCATCAAAATCAGTTGAGAGGTTTAAGTGAGAAAGCGTAACAGACAGACAGACGGAGTTACTTTCGCATTTATTATATTCGTAGGGATTACAGATTTCAGTTTGCTAACACTGGACTTATATTTCAAACTGTGCATGATGTTACTCAGTGTATATCTCAGATACAGACAGACGGATAAGGAATGGCGTAGGAACCCCAAGGACCGGTCTATTGGCCTGCTTTTGGTGTGAAATATAAATAAGATTTATAGCAACTTAATCAACATTTAAATGAAATGGTTGTTTGTTAATAAGTTGTATTTGACACAATTATTGAGTCATTAATATTTTCAGCATACGTAGAGAGTGAAATAAATTTTGAATTAAACAATTGTAGTATCTTGAGTAATGTTCTATAGACAACGTTGTCCTTGTAGAATGATTTTAACAGCAGCAGAACAAAAACCTATTTACAAAACTGGAGCTGAGTTTACTAAGCGGGCCTCCTTATAATTTTAAATAAACTTTAAACCATGGAATTATTACCTCTGGAATGTACATGATGAACAACAAACTGAAGTATTCGAAGCTTTGTATGTGTGTGAAAAATGTCTATGTGTGGAAAACTGGGAGATGTCAAGTTTTTAAATCTCCCCAAAAATCGGGTACTTTTTTTTATTTTTTTTTATTGCCTTGTATGCGGACGAGCTAACTTTTAGTGGTATTTCCCGTGTAAACCGTAGAATACAGATTTTTTTCGTGACAATGGATTTCTGATACGACACATTCTTAATAATTTCTCTAATAATAAACACATCTTCATAATTTTATGAATGTAATGTTTCAGCGTATTGATAAATCAAAAACAATGTTGAATCATTGAACTTATTTATTGTAGTTTAATTTAAAATATAATTACCTTAACACATTTTTTGATGCGGACAGCGACGTATTCATTGCGTTTTATACTCGTGATAGTAATATATCTCCACGAAATGTCCGATTGGAATAAAACAAAAAGTATTTTACTTCTACATTAATACCATTGATAACATAGCGCTTAAATTGGATATGTGCTAATTTCAAACAAACAAACTGCAGTTTTATAAATTTAGTAGTTTAAAAATATTTTATGATTTGTTAGCGCGTGAGAATATTAATAATATGAATTTATTGTGAATATTATATTATGAATTTTTATGTACCGTCACTAAAACACCTTAGAAAAACTACAACGAAATCAAAACATTCATCCAGCAAATATAAGTATCATTTCCACATTATGTAAAAACACAAAAACTGAAAGTTAAACTGGCCACACAGTTGTTAAGTCAGTCCATAGCTATTGCCATTGAAGTCAAACAACAAAATTATATTACATTCTTTTATTTTTTAATAAGATAAAATGGGAGATTTCAAAATTTTGGTTGGTAACCCTTTGAAATTTAATTATGTCAAAGTTACGAAATGTCAAGTGTCAGTTAAGAATACGTTAAATTTTTCAAACATTAAGAATTGTTTTATTAACTTTATAAAATGGAAAATTGTTAATACTTACTTGTGGAAAGTGATTCTGTGACGCTTATTGTGTGTTGTTGAGGGGTTTCTGCAGAAGCTTACAACGCAGGAAGGCATGATTCAATCTTGTCTCAACAGGTATTTTATGTTAATACTGTCAAATAAACGTCAATGTCATAGGCATTTGAACATGTGTATGTACACGACTGGCACGACTTGGCTAACCTTCACGAACTTTGTTCCCCATGTACGTTCCTGAGGTAATAATTCTATGCTTTAAACATAGTTACATAAATTAATATAATAAAAAACTTGAGAGGTGTCATGGGACACCCGAATGGAACGAAATTCCTTTCGATTAAAAGATATCTTTTTATTTTTTTTCCTAACGTAACGCGCTGTTACGATTCCCCTCAGTTCCCAATCCTGTTACCATCATCACATATCCCAAGTAGAGTCAGCATTATGCTCCTTTATTTAAGATCGATCCTTCCCTCTCCCGCCAGTCTAATCTCCAATCTCATACGGCACGGTTGCCATTTATTTTTCGTAATAAATCTTTTTTAAAAAGTCATTTCATTGATTTCGTATAACAAATTGGTGGCAGCGTAAAGGGATCAGAAAAGATCCTCGGTATCCTCCATTCTTATTCTTCTACTCAAGACGTTATTCAAGTGAAACAAAAGTGTTCAAGAAGTGAAGTGTTTAAGAAAAACCTAGTTTAAAGGTTCAAAGTGAAACAAAAGGAAAAAACAAAGTGTAAAGTTGTTTAAAAACCCACGTAACTTGGGTTCCTAATTCTGAAGTGTAGAAAAAACATCAAAATTAATACAAAAATTTATTCGCGTCCTCACTGACGCAAACCTGAAAAACCAAGACACAACGAAGGCGCTATTACGCCTTTCTCCGAGACCAAGCAGCTCATCATATCGAGGTCAAGCAGCCGAAGACCACGGCGTCATGCTCCTGAAACTCATCGTATGTTGGTGTTTAACTTTGCAGTAAGTGAAACAAGTGCTATCCCGAATCAAGACATTTACAAAATATACATAACATACTTTGTTTGTTTAAAAATAGTTATCAAATAATTAACAATTTAAGTAAATTTGTAAAAAGATTAAAACCACAAAGTAAATTCTTTAAATCATTCAAGTTATAATCAAGTTGAATAGTCTCGTCATTCATCCGGTGCTTATCTCACTTAGACATAACAATATATCGAGTTACTTAGTTGTCCACTCGTTACACCGTAACGTAACTTAACTTTTAAAACAGTTACTCTAAAACATAACAACCATGTCAAAAAAGGAAACTCAAACAAAACCTGAAAAAGGAGAAGTTGTACAAATAGGGACCTTGTTCAAATTTATAAAACCCTTTGATGGATCACGCGAAAAACTAACATCCTTCTTAACAAATTGTGAAAACGCAATCGAACTCGCTTCAGAGTCACAAAAATCCATACTGCTTAAGTTTATTCTTTCCCAACTCGAAGGAAAAGCCGAAATCGCATGCTCCATTAAAGACTTCGAATCATGGGAACAGTTAAATGATTTCCTCAAAACACAATTTGGAGAACGAAAACATTATACACACCTCCTAACCGACTTACAAGAATGTCGCCAACAAGCCTCTGAATGTGTTACACACTTCGCATTACGCCTAGAAACATGCCTCTCAAAATTATTGACAGAAATCACCTTATCCAATAAAAAGAATAGCGAGCTAGAAGGTCGTCTAGCCGCAATGGAGGATCTAGCCCTCCATACATTCCTAATCGGGTTGAAACCGAACATTTCAAACATAGTTCGGTGTAAAAACCCTCCAAACCTTAACGAAGCTGTAAACACCGCAGTCTCCGAAGAAAAAATTTTGCAATTCATGAACAGGAGACCAACTTCCTTACAAGAGCCAAGCTCTCCGAGACCTAGAACATTCTATAAAACCGAAAACAAAATTCCTGACTTTAGACCGAACTTCGGATATCAAAGTAGGCCGCGTGCATTTCCAACATTCTGTCGCTATTGTAAGACTAATGGCCACACCATTGAAAATTGTCGCAAAAGGGAGTTTAATGAATCTAAACGGTACAATTATTCACACAACAGGCCAACCGAGAACCGCGTCAATTTTGTAGAAGAAGGTCAAGACACGGTCGACAATACTAATGAACACGACCCGTCATCTTTAAACTAAATCGAGGCCCGCAATCGTGTCGGTCGGGCCGCCCCATCCAAAAACCCGACACAAAATTATTTTTAAATCAAAACGAAAAAATAAAAACTTCTAAATCAAATCATTTGTTTCTTAAAAATCAAGCGACACCCGCTACATGGTCACGTCGCAATTCTGAAACTTTAAACAGGCAAAAATCGCCTGAAATTTACAATTGTACTACAAAGGTTTCTAGTAAATACTTACCTTACATAAAGATATTAACATCCGTTTCTTCGAAACCCTTATCATTATTAATCGACACTGGTGCGTCCATCAGTATAATATTGAAATCGTCATTAGAATGTTTTCATTCATTAGAAATCACAAGAGAAATTGTTAAATTTAAAGGAATCGACTCGACAGGTACAAAATCGACCATCGGGCATATTCCAATCAAATTCGACGCTCTAAAATATAATTTCCACATAGTAGACGGAGTAGACCTACCTTATGATGGTATAATCGGTAATGACATTTTTAATACTATGAACGGGAATATTGACTACCCGAAACAAGAATTAATATTAAATAAAATTTCTTTTAAGTTACAATTCAATGTGCCTACATGCGTAATTCCCCCAAGATCTGAGACAATAATCGAGTGCACCGTATTAAACCCTGGAATTCACGAAGGTCTCGTTCTAGATCAACACCCAATCGAAAACTTACTTATCGCTAACTCAATCGTCAAAGTCAAAGAAAATTCGAGAATCAATATATCCGTCGTAAACACATCAGAACTACCCTTGTCTTTCAGCTCCGATTTAAAATTAAAGTTAACACCATTCGATGATCTAAATAAAATAGAAGACATATATAACATTAATTCTATCAATACCGATAATGGTGACAACCAGAATGCATACCTTAGAACAAAAAGAGTACTCGAACAAATTCGCACAACTCACTTAAACCGGGAAGAAAAATTACAACTTCTCGAAGTTTGCGGACAGTTTTCAGACATCTTCCATCTCCCTGGTGATCTATTAACATTTACTAACAAAATTAAACACGAAATAAAAACAACAACGCCAAATCCCATACATGTCAAAACATATCGTTTTCCGGAATGTCACAAACAAGAAGTTAATTCACAGATTAACAAAATGCTGGATCAAGGCATCATAAAACCTTCGGCATCTCCCTGGTCATCCCCGATTTGGGTGGTACCCAAAAAACTCGACGCTTCTGGCGAAAAGAAGTGGAGAGTAGTCATTGACTATCGGAAACTTAATGACATTACGATTGGAGACTCATATCCCATTCCAAATATATCCGAAATATTGGATCAACTCGGTAGAAGTAGATATTTTAGTACTTTAGACCTTGCCTCTGGATTTCATCAAATCCAAATGAATCCTGAGGACTCAGCAAAAACGGCTTTTACTGTTCCTCAAGGTCAATTCGAATTCAGCCGAATGCCTTTTGGGCTTAAAAATGCACCGTCTACATTTCAAAGATTAATGAATTCGGCACTTTCTGGCCTGCAAGGAATGCAGTGCTTTGTTTATTTAGATGACATTGTTATTTACTCCGCTGATCTTGAAAATCATCTCTACAATCTATCAAACGTTTTTAAACGGCTCCGCGAATATAACCTTAAACTACAACCCGACAAATGTGAGTTTTTACGAAAAGAAGTATCTTACCTAGGACACATCATCACAGACCAAGGTGTGAAACCAAACCCTGATAAAATCCAAGCAGTAAAATATTTCCCTATTCCTAAAACTCCAAAAGATGTCAAATCATTCCTGGGGTTTGTTTCTTATTATCGCAGGTTTATACCAGATTTCTCCAAGTTGGCAAAGCCCCTGACAACTCTTTTAAAAAAGGACACTGCATTCTTATGGGAAAATGAGCAACAACTAGCATTTGATGCACTAAAACAAAAATTAACTTCAGCCCCTTTGTTAGCATACCCTGATTTTACAAAAACATTCATTTTAACTACAGACGCATCTAATTACGCGATTGGCGCTATCCTATCCCAAGGAGAACTAGGAAAAGATAGACCCATAGCCTATGCTTCAAGAACACTTAACAAAAGTGAGTGTAACTATAACACTACCGAAAAAGAACTACTTGCTATTTTATTTGGGTGTAAAACATTTCGACCCTATCTTTACGGTAGAAACTTTCAAATAGTAACTGACCACCGTCCTTTAAAGTGGTTATTTAATCATAAGGATCCAAGTAGCAAATTACAAAGGTGGAGACTAAAACTCGAAGAGTACGAATACGAAATAATTTATAGAAAAGGAAAACTCAATGCCGCAGATGCCCTATCACGATATCCAATTCAAAATTCAACACTCATAAATCCTGTAAACCTTAACCCCATTCCAGGACCCTCAATAACTGATAATAACAGTCCCTTATTCGAGAATTCGCCTGACTGCGATCATCTCTTAGATCCAGACGCTATACCTTCTTTAATTGGTAACCCAGGAAGCTTACTGGACTTACCAGATCTCAATGACTTAAACTTGGAAGACCTAAACGTTCCAAATCAACTTAGTGAAAACCCGATTCCTGATCCTCCACAGGTCCTTAACCCCAGTTCTCCTAGTTTACCTAACGACGTAATTGACCCCCTGAATAGTCCCAACTTAAACTCAGACACTTACTCAGAATTTCTTAAAGCTACAACCGACAAAAATTACAACCCTAACACGAAAATAACAGAACATAACGAAAACCTACTAGAGTCACCACAGAAACATATCGTTATTCCTACGTCCATCGACCTAGACGAATCTATACCTTATGCAGAAAACGTTATAAATACTTTCGCAGATAAAGAATTATTTTTGGGCAAGGAAAGAACATTGAATTCATTCTTAATTCATTCCAAACAACAAAAGACTTATTATTTTCTATTTACAAAAGTAAATCATTTTGATCAAGCATCTTATACAGATGTGTTCGAAAGCTTAAAGTCACTCAGAAACGAACTCATCCTACTGCTAAATGAAAATGACAATACAATCGCTATTTCTGACTTCAGAAACCCCTTTGATAACCACCACTTCATTAAAATCTACAACATGATTCTGTTCCTCTTTAACAACACTAATATAAATATACATATTTATCATAATAATATACGTTATCCAACTTTACGTGAAATTAAACAAATCTTGAAAGACAACCATGACTTACCTGTCGCTGGCCACTTAGGTGGGACCAGAATGTTTAAAAGAATTCGCGAAAAATATTATTGGAAAGGCATGCGTAGCGATATAGAAAACTATGTTAAATCCTGTAAACTGTGTCAAGAGAACAAAGCATTTCGTCAAATTTCGCGAGCACCTATGCAAATTACAACCACATCGTCAACTCCGTTCCAAAGACTAGCTTTGGACATAGTCGGTCCCTTACCAGACTCCGGGCCCGCGAGACTTAAATATATCTTAACCCTGCAGGACGATTTAACCAAATACTCTATAGCCTATCCAATTCGATCAACAACAGCAGAGGAGACATGCGAGTGCCTTCTCCATTTTATTTCACTGTTCGGCCTACCAAAAACTATTTTAACGGATCAAGGTACCAATTTTACGTCGGAACTCTTCAAAAGAACTTGCAACTTTCTGAAAATCAAACAATTATGGTCAAGCCCCTATCATCCACAAACTCAAGGCGCCCTAGAGCGTAGTCACTCAACTCTAAAAGAGTATCTAAAATCTTTTGTTAACGAAGATCAAGATAACTGGCATCGCTATGTCTACACAGCCATGTTATCTTATAATACCAGTGTTCATAGTACCACAAACTTCACTCCCTATGAATTGCTGTTCGGACACAAACCTTACTTACCAGACTCTATTTACGAATCTATCCCTGATCCAACGTATCCAGAATATCTTAAAATGTTAACTCATAGATTAAAATATTCAAGAGAGAGAGCAATTAAAAGCATACAGGCTTCTAAAGAAAGATCAAAAGTATATTACGACAATCATTCACGACCTGTAAGATATAAGGTTGGAGACCTAGTTTACCTTAGAAATCATTTACGCCTTAGGAAAGCATTATCCCCAACATGGAAAGGGCCTTATAAAATTTTACAAGTACACAACAATAATACCGTAACTTTACTTATTAATAGGAGACATGTTACACATCATTTCGATCAAATAAAACCTGCAACGCCTCCTACATAAACATTGATTACCATAGTTAGCTTCATGTTCGTATTTTGGTTACAGCACACTCGTGCATGGCGATCCCGACTTTGTGCAAGAAGTGAACTCTAGTATTGGCCTATATTTTAACCCAGTCGGTTCAATTAAAATAGCTAACGAACATCTAAGTGTAATGATACCTGTGGACATATCTTTTATCAAACCTCATTTAGATAATATAAATTCGGTTCTAAGTTTAATACGTCCACTATGTAATAGAAGTCAAGTATTCACAGAAACGGAATGCGAAAATGTCATGCAACCCCTTGAAGTTAGATATGCTGACATGCTCAGAGACTTTGATTCATTTTCTCATCTCCTAAGCCATAAAACTAAAAGATCTGCATGGTTCAGTATTGTAGGATCCGGACTAAAACATTTGTTTGGCACTATGGATGAAGACGATGCTATTCTTTACGATAACGCTGTTCAAACTCTACAGAAAGATCAAAAAGAACTGGCAAATCTCATGAAACAAAATATCGCCATTTCCACTTCAACGCTTAAAGTATTTAATCAAACTATTAATAATCTTGTAACTAACGAGAAATCTTTGAACAGCGCTGTCAACTGGTTATTAAATAAATCTAAGAACCTGACTGAGGAAACATCTAGATTACATACTAAACTTAAGATAATGGAAATTGTATACGTTTTAGACAATAGTATAACGACATTATCATTTAAATTAGAAGATATTGCCAATGGTTTAATGTTTAGTAAAAATAATGTTCTTTATCCCGCTATATGTTCTCCTCGACAACTTTATAATGACTTAGTTGATAACTATAGATTCTTACCAAGTTCCAGGGAACTTCCAATTCATTTAGATATAAGTAATGTCCATACATTAATCGATGTATCTAGGTTAAGTACATTTTATCAAGATAACAAAATTGTATTCATTGTTAAAATACCCCTAGTTAATCCTTTAGAATTAAGCATGTACCGTGTATTACCATATCCACTGTCATTTAAAGACGAATCTTATATTACTATCATTCCTACTACTAATTATATCGCATTTTCAAGAGATAGACGTCAATATTGTCATTTTAACGATTTAAATAAATGTAAATCAATATCTCAAAATTATATTTGTGAAAATGTTAACATTTTATCAAGTCTATCCTATCCTATATGTGAAAGCGAAATTGTTTCGAAGACATTAGATTCGATGCCTGCTAGCTGTTCTATAAAAACAATCAAAGGCGATATTGAAATATGGCAGGAACTAAATGAAAACAAGTGGTTGTTTATCATCTCAAAGGTTGCAAAGTTGTCTATCGATTGTCCTAATAAAAATATTCATGAAATTAATGTGCACGGCACAGGACTCGCTGAAATTCCTTGCGGTTGCGTAGGATACTGCAATGGCATCCGAATAGCATCTAAAAGGAATATCAAAATAAATATAAGCCGCATTACTAATGATTTCGATCTTATCAAATATAACCTAAACTTGTTAAATATTTCGAATTTAAACACTTCTCTTCCTAAGACTTATACAAAACACACTAGCCTAGATTCACTAACGGCGTATGAAGACAACTTTGAAACTCTTACTAATAAACTTAATAAAATTATTGAAAAACCTCAAATAATTGTTAACGATAGTAATCATTATTCATTATCTATAATTGTATATCTTATAATCGTAATTTTAAGTCTAGTTTTAGTATACAAATTGTACACTATTTACAACCGATGCCGTTCTACCAAACCTATCCATCCTCCAAATCCAGACGTAGGTCCTGATCCAGAATCACCTCCAGTTTCTACCAACCCTAGACTCCGTATCCATACATAAACTTCACCATTAAAGGTGTAAGTTTAGTTTTAGTCGGGGGGCTGTTACGATTCCCCTCAGTTCCCAATCCTGTTACCATCATCACATATCCCAAGTAGAGTCAGCATTATGCTCCTTTATTTAAGATCGATCCTTCCCTCTCCCGCCAGTCTAATCTCCAATCTCATACGGCACGGTTGCCATTTATTTTTCGTAATAAATCTTTTTTAAAAAGTCATTTCATTGATTTCGTATAACAGCGCGATAAGGAACGTGTTTTAAAATATTTTGATCACAGCGCCATCTAGCGATAATCATCTAAAACAAAAAAAGTGTCGTGACAACTTTTCGTAAGAATTTTTTCCGTCTAGCCCCCTTTCACAACGCGCGATAAGGAACTTCGTTCCAACAAAACTTAACTAACTGTTAAAAGCACTATCTTCCTGTGGAAGTTTATCGCGCGGAAGTAACGAAAAATGTATTTATATAGCCATCTGTTTACGCTTTAAATTCAACATCTATAATTCATAGCGTTAATAGAAAATTAGTATTAAATTATGTTGATTTGTATTAGGCCATTTTGTGGTTACAAGTGATTTATTGTTTGTTTGTAAAATTATCATAATCTCTAGTTCACTTTTATATGTAAATTCTTGTATTATGTAAGTTCATTCAACCGTTTCAATATACCACGTAGTCAAAGATATACAAATTAATAGGGCCATGAGATTAGACATTAGGGTTTCTTTTTCGAACATACTTATTAATTCGTGTTTTGCAACGGTCATTGTGGTGACTGCTGAGACAACCACTTATTTATATTTAAGATGATTCCTTCATCTCCTTTTTACCATCGCACCACACGCCGCAGGGGCAAGGTTCACCACCTTTATTTGGAACCGCTGCGCTCTTCTACAGCTCGGTTCAAAAGATCATTTTTGCCCCGTACCATTTTGTCCATTCCGATTTGGAATGGACTCCCGTCCGCGGTGTTCCCGGAGCGCTATGACATGTCCCTCTTTAAACGAGGTTTAAGAAAAGTCTTGTATGGGTAGGCGATAGAAAAAAAAAAGTTACTCAGTAATAAAGTAAAGTAATAAAATATTATTTTGGCATCATTTAATACTTAAATGATCCTTTCAAAAATAAAAACTTTAAGTCAGTAATTCTGTCAGTAATTTTAGATTGCTTACAGGCTTCCAATCTGCCATGTTTTTAGGTTTATACATTTTACAGTAAGGTACTTACTGAACAACAGAATATTTAGAATTGAACTAGAATATAATTTCATGAAAATGATCTGAATGCACAATCTATTAGCTTACTTCGAGTTTAGCTAATGTTCTATGCAAATTGTCTCATCCGAGTCTAAATTATTCTTGTCGTGGCGTTTATCCGATGGATTTACATTTTAACCAGCTATAGATATTAGGTAAACTTGCAACCCATGAATTATTTATTATACCTTATTTATGGCTTGATTTTCTGGCTTTTTATGGTCATTTGGGACGACAAAAGCGAACAAAGAAATTGATTGAAACTATCAGATGTCGGTGCTAATTAATAAGTGAGTAAAACTATTTATGATGTGCTTTTGTTCGGGTTATAGCTTAAGGTTTACGATGTACAACGGTTATTGACAGAAAGATAACCTTAGAAAGATATTGTCAGTGGTACATTAATAGTCCATTGTTAAGTATTATCGATTTGAAGTGCAAGACCGTTAAACAGTGATATTTTACAACATCAACTTTTACAGTTGTATTCACGAGTACTTTTTTTGAAATACGATTCCACTGTGAAATGGGCTCATGGTACTATATGACTTGTCTCTCTCTACTCAACGAGGTTTATGAAAAGCTCTATTTGGTGGGATATAGGTAACGACTCCTTTAGACTCTGGCGTTGCAAAGATTCTTAAGCTGCGGTAACCTCATACTAAAAAGTAATACATTATTTATTTGTAACAACAATAAGTTTAAATCTAATCTATTACACATGCGTTAACCAAAACACTATCTGCAAGTCTACAAATCGGACTAGAGTAACACAATTGAAAATAACACTGTTACTAAATTAGACTGCAAAATTGGTCAAGCTCACATGTCAAATGTTTGGTCATCACACGGGTACCGTAATTGTGTAAAAAGTAAAACCAGCATTGAGAAGTGAGGCTGCGCTTCTTGATGCCTGTGCCAATGACCCACTACAGGTTTTTGTGCGTGTAACGGAACGACACACTTTGCCTTATTGATATTCGGACTTAATGATTTCTTGCTATTGGTTTTTGAATTATTCTTGTATAGGATTTTGTTAACAAAACGGTGGATGTGTTTGACATAGAACGTGTTGTTTTTCTGATTTATTTAAGCGTAAATGTTTTTTATGACTCAAAAAGATCTGTTTTGCAAAGTCATTCGAAGTTAGTTTAATGTATGTAGTAAATCATGCAAAGATTATAATTTATAACACACTGAATATCTAATATCAGCAATGTAATAAATAATGGCACGTATTGTGAGGAGGTTCCTCTCTTCAGTGCTGACCACTGATGGCTTGGGTCGTAGACCTCGTCTTCAGTGGGCCTCTGTTTTTTATATTGTATTTTAAAAATTTATTTATTTGTATTTTTTTTTTAAATATAATGTAAGAAATTAGTTAAAATAAATGAATATAAATAGTAAAATGATGTCAAAAATAAAAAGGAAAACTCACAGTAACACTATTTACGAATAGTTAACTCTCAGCTTCCTTAAACACTGGTAAATAATATTGTAAACCAGGAAAAACTATTTCAGATAAGTTATTAAGGAAATCCTAAATAATGTTTACTTTATAACCTTAAATCTATTACTATTTACGAAATTTTGTTGTTATTATAAGGAAGACATTAAACTACCGTAAAATATTACAAGTAATCAACTAGTAATATAGATTTTGCTTTGAACTTACGACTTTAACAACCTCATTAAAAGTTATATATTCCGTTCATTGATTACAATTATTTTATTAGGTTTAAGTGTGTTAAAATGTTTGTTTTCAATGAACACTAGTTGGTAGTCATATACGACCAATTAATATAAAATATATATTCTTAAGAGTGTCAAGCGAAAAGATTCAGTAACTCGGATCCGACCCATATATTGTCTATGGAACTGATAGACTGCGTAGCTTATCTATGGGTTCTGGGATTGGCGCCAATTTTAGAGAGGTCGTGAAAAATGATACGTTGGACTTGCTTGGGATTCAGATGCGTATAATTCTATTATTTTCCATTATTAAGTAAAGGAGGTTCCTTGCATACCATTATTGAATGCTTTTTAACAAGTAAAACCACTTCTGGTTCATAAACGTATTATAACAAAGTTGTAAGTCAATGTTCAGTTGTGCGTATTAAAAATGTTTGGGGATAATTTTGTCTTATCTAAGTACTTCTTTCTCATTTATATTTTGAAATCAGCTTCCTTGAATAAATTTCTACTTTCATTCTGTATATTTTAAACCAATAATTTACGTTATTATTACAAGCTTTATATTAACTTGCCCTGTAACTATGTACAGTGTAGTCCGTTTAGTACGACTTCGCATTTAACAACCGACCGTTTATAGCGACGTCAGTACAGGCATACGTTTGGTTTTGTTATAAACAACTATGGAAGTACATCCGTTTATTGCGACTCCGCTTACAACGACCGATCGCTTTCAACGACGGAATTTCACAAATAATTGAAATAATTGTCCTGTTACAACGACGACCTTGACAATTGCACAAATAAATCGTAGGAGAGACGCTAACTTCGTCCCGCGCAACTCCCTCCCCCCGCCCGCACATCGCCGAATGGATGCGTTATGTTATTGTTTATCTTACAACAGTGCTTAATTTGAGGCCAAAGAGTGAGTGCGCGTACAAAAATGGCTTCTACAAAAAGAAAAAGTTTTTCTATTGAAGAAAAAAGTATAATAATACAACGTTTAGAAACTGGCGAGTCGAATATAACGATTGCGAAGGAAATCGGCGTAAATACATAATTTAATTTAAATATGTTTTGATTGGTCACCTAAATATTAATAAATATGTACATACATAATGCGATTAATAAAAAAATGTCTGTTCGTTTAGTACGACGTCCTGTTAGTACGACGTAATATCACCGGTCCCTTGGCCGTCGTTATAACCGGATTCTACTGTATGTAAGTTCGGGTGGAATCTTGCGAGTTAAAGACAACCCGTCGTGTTTGGGCGTCGTTTTAGTATTATTTGCTAGCACTCCACTGCTAAATGTTATCCAGGATGTTAAAAGCTTGTATTTAAAAGGTCCTTAAAATAAATTTTTATCCGTGACTTTTTAATTTCAATAATACAAACCCTTATATTATCACATTCGAGATAATTCACGGGTAATTCTGATACTGAAATGCGCTCACTCAGTGGAAACCATTTAATAACTAACAATCAAGATAATATTCAATTTGTATTTATTAAGTTTGATATCTATTTGAGATAATCATGTATTTGAGACGGTGCGGTGACCGTTTCCCAAAGTGCTTAAATGTAATACAGTTGAAATTTTCGTTTATTGGATCTTGCATCTACTCGCTAAATAATATTTTTAGTAAAAGTTGTTTTAAATGATATTCACTTTTAAGGATATATCATAATTTCAAACTTTACATTTACCTATTTCACTTACACTATTACTAAACGGGTTCTTACCACGATTATTTTTAATTGAGCCGTCCCGATATTTCAGCACTATTTCAAGCGCCATGATCACGGGAAGACTGAGGAACTGCGGGTAGGTCATTTAAGAGCAGACAAATCTGTCTACCCTCTTTCTCGTACGTTTGCCGGTAAGAACTCGTTTAGTAACAAGAGAGAAGAAGATTTCTGCTACGATTTCATTTGTTTTTACATTCTTCTATTTTAGGACCCAGAGTGAATGCTAAATTCACCATGTCAAAAATTACCTTAATAAAGATCCCAAACCGTTACGTAAAATTGAATATTTCCTATCGGAGTTCACAAACTGCGATAATATAACACAAACTTACTCATTCAAATCTAACTGTACGTAAGTAGGTGTGCCGGAATGAAACATGAAAATCATAATATCGTAAGATCCTGTCATTGTATCTAATTCTGTAGTTCTGCGATTACAAGACAGTGAGTCTAGTGGAGCCGGTTTGAAATGTACTAAACTTTCACATAGCGTGTTAAGGTGGGTGGTGCATCGTATTTTATATGCTGATGTTGAAGGGCTAATTGATTTTGGAATAGAAAACTGTATTTTAGGTTTGTTAGGGAAATGAGCTAACGGAACACTCGATCATTTAGAAGGATAGTTATCTTCTTCTGTTGTTGTTATCAGCAAATGCATATAAGCCACTGGACCTACGGCTAGTCTCTTATCCCCCATATATGTATTAGGGTGTAATAATATTTGCAAACTACTATTAAGTGAAAATAAAAAACAATGCTTGCTGTTTCATGGAATGTTTTTCATTCCAGATCAATGCAATGGGTAACACAATATAGAATTTACAAATGTTGCTAGCTTAATTGTTGTGTTAAATCTATGTGTTTATTTATTTTCACCTTTATTTTAATTATGCACATTGTTATTAATGTCATCATCAATGTATCATATTGCAAGACAATTGCAAGAATGTATTATGATCTGATGACACCTAATTCCAGAAATCGTTTTTCAAATAAAACATTTGAGTTATTGCTACGTAATGTATGAACATTATTGTAGACTATTAGCACATGCTCATCCAAGATTAATATCAGTAAGTACGTTAAAATATCGAATGTCATTAGTATTTGCTTTCACATAATAGACTTTGACCTAAGTGATCTCAACATTTGCTTCTTGAAAAGTAAATTTATTGTTACTGATTAAAGTTGATATTTGCATGTACTAAGTTTACTACATGGTTGAGATTAGATCACGATGGGTATATGGGTGCTGTACTGTTATATAATGTTGTTGAACAGGTGCTATTAAAATAAATTAAAAAATCGATTGTTAAACACGAGAACATTTGAAAGCCTTTTGTTTCTTCATGCAGTTATTAGATAAGATTATCGTAAAATAAATACATAGACAATCAAAGTCTTAGATCAAGCATATTTTGTAAATCTTTGCTAACACTTAGAATAATTGTTATATTCTGGTTCGAGAAAAGTATTTTTAGAAAAGGAAACAATTGAACACTTCAATGCAGAACCGTCTCATACTAGTTAAAATGAAATTTCCAAAAAGGTGCACATCCTTATTCGTGAAACATACACCAACTTAAGTTTGGCAAACTTAGTCCAACATCAACTGTCAATTCTTTCATAGCACGTCATATCGCCAACGCAAAATGTAATTATGTTATAAACACATCAAGTCCTAGATGTGGTGGTCGTGAAATTAAATTTAATCCAGCTTTATAATCGCTAGTTTTGTCAGGTATAACGAAGGCACGAAGTGAACGGCACGTTAGACATCCATCAACCGGGAATGTCTTATTCCTTCCTGGTTTGCGGATAACATGGCTGCCAGTTTGTGAGAAAATTACAGACATTTAACTGAAGAAAACTATTGAAAATGTAATTTGTTTAATGATTTGAGTTTTTGATGGAGTTAAGCGTGCAGCTGATGCTTTGCTTTTGTTAACTGTTGAACAATGAAAATTATACATCCGTCTAAAAGCTACCGCTTAGTTAGGATTTGGATCTTTTCTAAAACATACAGTTTGTATCTATTTTCAATGCGTATTCAGTGTATTCATTTAACTCTAAAACATTAGTAAGTCTCGTAAAGACCTCTTTCTTTATACACGACAATAAACATTACCTACCATACAGTTTTATTGAAAAACAGGTTGTAAATTGCAGTTTAATAAAAATAACCTCATCGGCTTCCTTTGTTTACAATAAATAACATCCTTCTTAATGTTGTTAGGTTCTTTTTTAAAGCAACATTACAATTTCCTGTGTAAAACTAATTTGTGACATCATTCACGTCTGTCACGTAATTGTAATCACGACAACACGATCCTGGATCCCGTTTTGTTGCATTCTTATTAGGCAATTGCTTGTTTGCACTTAGGTGTGGATATAAGTTGGTTTTAGATGCTCATGTCACAGATTTAAAACTTTGGCTAGGCGAAACATTAGATATTGATATATTCGTAGTTAGAATGAATGATGAAATAAATCAATAATGTAACCAATTCAACTAATTCAAGTTTATGCAGATCTGTAGCTTTTGAACGCGGACACATCGTGTAATCCAATCTAAACGTCCATGCAGTCAACATGCAAACAGGTTTTGATATAATGCACTTACAGGAAAATTAATATTCAGACAAATTCAGTGTTCAATAGGAGTATGAATCTTAAGACTTGAGGCATAGAGTTGTATATTTACCGAAAGGGAATGATCGAGATGAATTCACGTGGATCCGTTTACGACGTGATCGGGAAACCAAAAAGACATCCTCCATATAATAAGTTTCGCAGAAACATCCAGTTGCGTTTTATTATGACGTGCTTCGCGTAAAAAGTCAGTAAAAGTATTTTGTGTCGTAGGAAATATTGACAGTCACTTAGATTTACGATATAATGGACCATTGAAAAAGTTTATTGAAGCAAACTTAGCTATTAACTTGGAAGTTTACATGTTTCGCCTTGTATGACTTGATTGTGTAAGTTTGATTGATTCGAGACATTTCGAGATGTTCATTTTACTTCTGAACGTGGTATAGATTCATAAGTTAAATATTGATGATCCTGTTTCATTTACAGTTTTACACTACTAATTTAACGAAGGATATTAAATCTGTTCCAATGATAAATTTCGTGTCACCCACGAAGAGTTAAGTCCCTCAAAGAGTATCTAAGCTTCACTGTTCATTTCGTAGTCGTGTCAGACCTGATTCAGCACTTATACTAGTAGGAGTAAGAAGCAGTCCAATATCCGATTATAGAGGCCCATATCGACAAGTTATTTACATTATTGTATTGTTCGCAGATATCGAGATGGCGACGAGATTATGAGGTCGACTAACAAACGCTTAGGTGAGTCCAGAATGTAAATTCGTTATGCAAACAAACACGTTTAAACCATAACCACATAATGGGCCTATTCTGCCTTTTAATCGAATAACTATATCAGTCGTTATTGAAAGGTGCGGCGGATCTGAAGAATAGGGAGGCAAGAATAGGCAGTCACTATTGAACCCACGCCTGGTGGTGACAAAATTAGTTTACTTTGTCAGTTGACAATAGATTAATTCAAAGTATATATGGTACATAAACCAAATTGTTTATGTTTAATTAATTTTAGTTTTATACAGGTGTTCTGTAACCTTTCCAAGGCGAAGTGAGGTTAGTTTCCCATCCATAGTTTCATTTTTTTTTGCCTTGGCAGACGAGCTAACGGGCCACCTGATCGAAAGTGGGTACCGTTGCTCATGGACCTATGCAATGTCTGCAATATGAAATGTATTTGTGAAGTTTCGACAAAATATTTGCAAATGCAGTTAAATATTTTCTTTTATCTTACATATTTATATTACGGTCTGCTGTACTGTTATATTTGCTATTTATAAAACTGTATTAATAAGTAGGTAATACAAAGGTATTGAAAAACATCGTACTAATATTTTTAGTATCATTAAAATATAGAAATAATGTTTCCGATTCCTAAAAACCTAAAGAATTCTAATAAAAAAAGAAGCAAACAAAGAAAATGAATATTCATAATGAATGAACAACAATTTTATTACTGCCGCATCTAATAAGCATCTCCGGTGGTTGTGATGTCATAATATATTCTTTTTAACGATAATGCGTAACATTTAACGTTAGAGTTAGTTTCTTCTTCGGGGACGGCCCGAGAGGAAAGAGTGCCGAGCGCGTAACGCGTCGTGCCTCCTCTCCAAACCCAGTGCTGGGTTCTGGTCTCAGCTGGGGTTCGGGCGCTGAGTGTGAGCGGTTGCAGGTTTTAGTACGGTTCAACTCCCACATACCGGGGCGGGTGGGGTATAAATGGTGCTATGTCGTACTGCGACAGGTCATTCACCCCAGGTCAGATTGTCCAAAGTTACAGATCCACTCTGTTTAAAATCTTAAAATTATAACACTAGTAAACTCATAATATATTCATACGATGATCATTTGAATAAACACAACCTTAATAAAGTAATAGCACTTAAAGACTCCGTCCTTAATTCAACAGCTGTGTAGTTCTTATTTATCAACCTCCATTCAGACATTGTTTTATGCAGAATCAGATTAACGTTATACTGACCTCTATTCTCTATCTAGTTTATTTATACTCAGTCAAAGCCATAGAAAATACTATTGAAGAAGAAAATATAAAGGTAATATGGATTTTTTAATAATGAACACCTTTCTCGCAATCGCTGTTTTTTCAATATTCTTCAGTTACATTGATAAATTTCAGTTACGTTATGGCCTTGAAGTTAAAGAATTCACCCTGTATAAATTAAAATTTACTTGATTTCAAATAATCTGAATTTCACGCCAAAAATTTTGTTTTACCGTCTTAAGTATTATAAAACACTAGCTTTTGCCCGCGACTTCGTTCGCGTGGACTTCAGGTTCGTCCCGTCTAGCCCGTCTAGTTCGCGACGTCTATAATAGTACTATTATACCGCAAAAAATGTGTTTTTTTACGACCTCACATTAGAAACCTCAAAAATTGTAGCCTATGTGTTATTCTGATGTATAAGCTATATTGTGGTAAAGTTTTATTCAAATCCATTTAGTAGTTTTTACGTGAAAGAGTAACAAACATCCATACATCCATACATACAAACTTTCGCCTTTATAATATATGAAATATATGTATTGGATATATTAGATACTAGATTGATCAGAAAATCAGACACTACATTTGAATGTATGCTAAATATCGCTCAGATTACGCAACGCGTGCGTGATCGAATGCTTAATGGAGTGAATGCATGTTATTTGAGTGTTACAAGCAAAATAGTTACATTAGCAACTTTACAGTTACGTTTGTTGCGTAATGTTTGTTTATAAACTGGTTCATAGCAATGTCAACTTTACCGTTTTTCTTTATCGTGTCTTTACGTTCTATTGTTTAGAAGCGTTTTGAAGCTTGATGTTTTAGTGATATAACTATTGGATTTGATGATAATTGCTTTTGTTGAATGAAATGTTTGGCATTATAAGTTTTTTTTTATTTTGGAGGTTATCACCGGATCACCACCCATTCCCACATACGCGGGTGGGGTATGTGGGACTTGAACCGCACTAAAACCTCCAACCGCTCACACTCAGCGTCCGAACCCCGGCTGAGGCCAGAACCCAGCACGGGGTTATAAGGGACGGCGCGACGCGTTACGCCCACGGCACTCTTTCCCGTCGCGCCGCCCCCTACGGACGCCGAACCGGCAGTCGCCGGCGATACGGCCACCGGCTCTCTCGGTCGGCTAGCATTATAAGTAAAGAATAAATTGAAAAAGCTATGTTTTTTGTATCGGTTTGGGTTTTGTCAAATATTAATAGCAAGGCGTACTCGAACTATAAATATTAAAGTGAACATTGAAGTAAAGTTTAAATGTTCTATCTATAACATTATTTTCTACACCAATCTTATCGTAATTCAAATAACATTTAACGGTTTTTTTGATTACTTTATCCTAATACTGAATTACATTTAGCAATAAAAATACGTAAATAATTAAGGAATACAAAACTAATCCGACACACAGTGGATCAAAGCGTGTTAAAAAGACTGAACTTAATCCATTCAGCTCGATACAACAATGTGGCCGGTAAAGTCAACTAACGGTATATTTCTGACCTCTTTTCGAAGTGATAATGAAGCTCTCGATTACAGGAACAGAGCAGTTTATGACTTCGTGTGCTGAATGTCGAAAATCGAGTTTATGAAGTGACTTGACATGTATTATGGGCATTATGGGTTTCATGTTTTGATGGTCGGAGATTTTATGATATAAAGTGGATGGTTATCTGTATATTATTTTATCAAATAAATGGGTGTACTGTAAGCAACATTTCAATTCTGTTGACTGATCTTATTGTGTAATGGCAATTTCGATTCTTTATTTGTGACTTTAATTATATGAATTTTAGACATAAAATAGAACAGCATTGATCATTTCAAGTTCAATTCAATCGCTTCATTAAAGTTTAAATGTGACTAACAATTAATTAAAGAAGCTACAATTTAAGGAGTCAGTTTATCAACTGCAAAATGAAAATTTTGAAACTTGCAAATTTCATCCATATTTAAATGCTAAATACTTTTTCTCTCAGTACACAAGAGTGGATCAGATATAAAAAGTCATTAGGGAACGATAAGGAAAATAAAACGAGTTATTGCCTCTATTCCAGGAACGTGTACAGTAGGTACATTTAATCAATGGTTTCAATAATTGTTGAACACATTTATTGTGCCCACTGCGGACCATAAAACGGTCCACAATACAAATTGCCAATCAAACTGACAATGGAGCTTTTTGCAAATTTACATTTCCTTTGTGAGTAAGATTGAATTGTTTGACTTCACAAGATAAATTTGTATTGAATTTGCTAGTTTTAAGGCTCTCTAAGGATATAATATTAGCATAAAAATAATTGCAAAATGTATTAGGTAGGCATAATTTCTGCTACTTGTAATTTAATTGGTTTACCGGTTTATAAATGTTAAGATTAAAATGATTAGATGTAGATGCAAATAAATATCTTAATGTGAACAGTGCCATAATGTGTAATTTAATATTCCAATTATGTCTAAAAATGTTATAACCGACCACGAAAGAAGAGGATAATATTTCAAACGATTTTCTGATGTTAAACAAACCTTCTAAAATAATTATGGTATTAGACAGTTCATTCAAGATAGATGGTTTTTACAAAAACACTTTTGAGAAATAGTGTTGCATTTCTTTTGTTGAAATTTTAGAAATACTTCGAAAGTCTGCTTTTATCAGAGATCAGACAGTTTCTGGTTTTTAAGTGAACTAAAAACTAAGATTTGTCTTGAGAAACTAAAGGTCGATGACCCACGACCGTTTCAACTCACTGTGAAGTTGAAATTTTAAATCTACTAATATTATAAAGCTGAAGTTTGTTTGATTAAATGTACTTATACTGGCCCGATTCGAATATGTGTTTTGGAACAAAGTTTCTTATCGCGCGTTGTGAAAGGGCTAGACGGAAAAAATTCTTACGAAATGTTGCCACGACACTTTAAGTTGTCACGACACTTTTTTGTTTTAGATGATTAACGCTAGATGGCGCTGTGATCAAAATCTTTTAAAACACGTTCCTTATCGAGCGTTACGTTAGGAAAAAAATATAAGATATCTTTTAATCGAAAGGAACTTCGTTCTATTCGGGTGTCCCATGACACCTCTCAAGTTTTTTTATATTAATACAGCTAAATATGCCGTAAGACAGACATCGTGAACACGAGCAAAGAAAATGCAGAAAAAAAAACGAAAATTTAATTCTCTTGAGTTGCTTTTTTGAAGCACTGCATAATAAGTTCAAGTTACGCAACATCTATGTACTTCACTTCTATGTGATACAGACGAAGTTGGGGTTTCTAGTGACTTGTAATCATCGACTTCATTCTTATTTTCTGCACACGCGACTGCTTTATACCAGTCCATCATGTTTGTTTCAGCTGCATCTAAATGTCCTCATTCTCAGCATTCATTACAATATGTAATGTATGTGCATTTTGAGTTGATAGGATGTTATTGTAAACATATGACGTGATTCACAGCAGACAGACCATTATGAGCCGAGATTATATCAGGTAATCGGCTTTCTTTATTGGTGGCTATGACTTGTTCGAGGTTTGAAGAAAGTCTTTGCAGGTAGGTCGTAGGTAGCGGCCCTGCGATGTACCTACTCAAACATTTCAGGAATCTACAACGGTTACCATTTATCATCAAGCCGGCAAGGTGGGAAGCCTAAATACAGACGGTGCAATAAATTTAGTTTGTTGCAAAGATAATCTTTAAAAACAAGGTATTTAACACCTAATTAACTTTTAATGTTTGTGGCTGTGGGTCAGGAGAAATGAGGTAATGCACCTGAATTTCTCTTGATTATGCAGGGTGATTTTTTTGTGAGGGTACATATTGAAGGTCATGGTAGCTGATGGTTATATACGACCAGTAAAAATATTATTACCAAAGAATATGGCTTAATGCCTTGGTAATCGCAACTTAAAAATATTTAAAATTCTTGCAAAATGATGGTTTTTCGACAGCTGATGGGTGCGGCGGAGGTGTGGGGTGGGCGTGATCCCTAGAGGTCATTAGTTAACATTCTTTAAGCCGAAATTTTATGTTTGAGGTAGTTTTGTCGAATTTAGGTTAAAAAAATATATATATATTTTGTAATTTTACCTATTTTATGTTTTTTTTTTTTTTTTTTTTTTTTTTTTATTTTTTTTTTTTTAGTTGGAGGAAATCACCGGATCCCCGACCGCCCCGCGGGCGGGGTATGTGGGAGTTGAACCGCACTAAAACCTCCAACCGCTCACACTCAGCGTCCGAACCCCGGCTGAGGCCAGAACCCAGCACGGGGTTTTGAGGGACGAATAATATATCAAAGTTAAGAAATAAAATGTACCTTATGTTGTGTAATTATTTCGCAATTCCCACTCGTTGCATCAACACAACAGAAAAATGTGTTACATCACGATTCCTTTTAAAATCCCATAAAATCTGAGCATTATGTTCGAATTTCATTTTGTGGCATTTTCGCGTGATTACTATGCTAATAAAATACTTTTGTTTGTCCAACCTAGTTTCTTTGTTCTTTTTACGATAGTGTCTCATTTTCACAACTAGCCTTGAACGTTGATGCAAATTAATTTCATAAGATCTTGTTTCCGATCGATTTCTGACATTTTAGTTTTTATGTAAATTGTCGAATAGGTTGTGTCAGTCTTGTCAAGGTTATTATAGCATACATATCAAACAGCAGATGTGTTGGAAGTATTTAATGATCATAATTTAATACAAGATAATCTTTTGAATTCTAATTTGCAGATTTTAAATATCATTCGAGAACTTATAAATATACTTTTCTTGTTCTGCAATTTTAATGTTCTGATAGTCGTCAGATACTGAATATAAATGAAC
Source organism: Trilocha varians (assembly GCA_030269945.2). Classification (NCBI taxonomy): domain Eukaryota; kingdom Metazoa; phylum Arthropoda; class Insecta; order Lepidoptera; family Bombycidae; genus Trilocha; species Trilocha varians. The sequence goes on from AP028259.1 coordinate 8,088,048, forward strand.
GTACTTAAATAATCTTTTAAATAACTAGTTTCTAAGAATCGACTGTTTACTAGATATTGTTTTTATCAATATTTCACCTAAAGCAAAAATATTCACACCACCATTCTTAATTAATTTATTTTTTTTATTTTAAGAAAGCACTTAAATGCAAGATTTTACTTTTAAGAAAGATATCGCGTAGCAGTAGTGTTATCTAAGACAAAAAAAAAACGAGCCCAAACACAACAGGTCTATCTTGTTTAGTACAGGAGTTTCTATGGCCACTTTCCGAATCCATCATCAGATCAGTTCCATTGTACCATATTATTGCATTGTCATACGATAAACCTACATATTCTCAGATAATTTCAGCTCAGACGAAAACGGAAAGACGAATTGGACTGGCAAGATTCCACCCGAACTTACATAGTTCAAAGTTACATTCAAGGCAATTTAATATAAAACTTGTAAAAAGTACTAATTTTGCGAATATATCGAAAAACTACGGTATCCGAAAAACGGTTTATCTTCAAAATACCGTTATGACTTGGTAGTTGATTGACCACGTTGTTAATTGTGATGAAACAGTTTAATAGACTTTCGGAAATTATTATTTTTGATGTTTTATTACAAAATTAATTATAATATAATTAGTGGATATGATAAAGTAGGAGTATGTCGTGTAAGTTAGTAAGTATAGTGTTGGGAAGAAATTAAAATTTAATTAACTATAGAAGTTGTTGTCTAACTAAAATTAATACCTAAAAATTGCACAAGCATATATATTCATGAGAGCAAATTACTCTTTACCGTATTCTCTTTTTGTTATGTTTTTTTATATATTGTTTATTGAGCCTACATGATGGGGGCGGCGTGACGGGAAACATGCCTTAGTAACGTAACGCGTAGTACCGTCCCGCATAACTTCGTGCTTAGTTCTTGCCTCAACCGGGGTTCGGATGCTGAGTGTGAGCGGTTAGAAGTTTTAGAGCGGTTCAACTTCTTAATGGTTTCTAGTAGTTTCCGTTGCAAAAAGATTCAAGAAATCTTTTTGCAGTAATCACATCAATACAAAGTTTTGTCAAAACTACAAACATTCTCCGACAAAGTCTAAAATTAAAGCACTCTTCCTTCCACTTACCGCTACTCAACGTGTATTCAATATTTGCTTTTAAAAACGTGAACGGTTCATTTTGTGGGTCTCGTTACGATGTTTTTCTTTGATGTTTCTTAAGAAGTATGTTGAATGTTTTTCCAGTTTACGAGTTTTGTGTAGGCGTCTTATATTATGTTATTTTTTTTCTCTCGTTAATTATATTTGATTGTTTATTTGAATAATAGCGTATTAAGTTGTTTTGATTGAGCAATAAACACTTCATGGTTTGGTCATTCATTGCTTGACCTTAGAATATTTGGTTGGGTGTATTTTGGTTAACTTAACATTTATTAAGGCGTAAGCAGCATTAAGGCCATTAATCAGACGTCCACTGTTGAACATAGGCCTCCCAAAAACCTCGTTACAACGGCCGGTCCTGCGCTGTCTGTAGCCATTCACTTCCCACAATTCTGACCAGGTCGTCGGTCCATCTTGTGGGAGATCTGCCTACGCTGTGCCTACCGGTTCGTGGCCGCTACTGTAGAACTTTTCGGCCCCATCGGTCATCTGTTCTTCGTTCAATGTGTCCTGCTCACTGCCACTTCAATGACGCCATTCATGGCTGCCATTAATTAAAATTAATAATTAAACGGGTCTCATTTTACCTTTTGAGTATGTAACCTTAAAAAGAAGAGTTGCTAGTAATGTCCATGTATGTGCATTTTATCATTTAATTGAAAGAAAAGGCGATAAAGCATTTGCACATTGATGTCTTTGTAACCCGCAGGCTTTTTATTTCCTACTACGGTGTTAGATCTATTAAAATGCCGCTAAAGTACTTGGTTAATTGTTCAACGCCATCTATAAAGAAAGTTATTTTGATTCAAACTGTCCATAGAAATAAATAGCCAAAGAAGGACATTTCTTTCTCAATAGCTTCCAGAATTGAGATTATCTTTAAATAAAAATATATTTTGTTCCGAATGTAACGTAAATTTTACGTAATGTAAAGGTTGTACCTCCTGTACTCCTGTACCAACCCATTACTGCCCACTGTTGGGCTCAGGTTTCCTCAGAAGAGGGGGGGAAGGTTGTACCAGATCGGCCGAATTTACCCACGATCGTTTTATCACGTTTACAAAATTGGTGCGTTTTGTACAACCCAGATTTTGTACATAGTATATTTCCTATGTATTTTTTTTATGTTATAACATTCTTCGTCTTTTTTTACCCAGTAGCCGTCACAATGTTGAAAAATCCGTTTCCCTAAACTCCTATACCTAAAATTGTTGTAGATCAGATATTTACAGAATTTCGGAAACTACCCATACAATCAAATCGACAAATGTCTTGATGATCGCGATACGGAGATTCTAGCGATAGGGTTCTACATTCCAATCGCTTGCAATAGCGATAACTAAGCGATAGCGATTGTCTTGTACCGTTGCAGTGTTCCCGGAGCCATCTGTCAGGCTGAACCGCGACCTGGAATTGCGGTATTCTATTAAAACAATTCTAAAGTCTGTTTTACTGAATGCTCATTCGAGTAGTTTTATGCCAGTGACTTCAAATAAGACTTAAGATTTGTTTTGCTATTTATTTATATGTAACGCCTACGTGATGACAAATTATTGGTACCAGTATAATGTCATCAAAGAATTGATGATTATATGCCCTATTTGTATCATAAATATTTTTTTATTTTACCTCCTGACGCTAACTGTTTACGATCGCGCCTCTGCAATACCAGCGTGTTGGCGTGACGTTAGCCATCATACAGGACTTAAATCTCTTCATAAATCTGCATAATATTATGTAGATAAGACTTTAGCTATACCTCTACATTATAGTGTTATATCAACGATAGTATTACTATGAGATAAGCTAATTTGTCTATTTTAAGCCACTATTACTTTGTCTAGACATATCGCAGCCCCATTCGGTCTAAACACTGGTATTTAATGCGTTTTCCATGTAGGTGCCGGTGTGAAAGTCGCCACACAACTAGATTATATTGGAACTTACGCTAATTTACGAGCGGATTAAACACATGGATGTGATATACTTGGGTTCACAAAGGCCAATGGCTAACTGGAGACGCTAAGATAGTATAGGGACGATTTGAAGCAAGCGTGTTGAAAATGTCGTTTATGTATGGGTGCTACTTGATGTTGAATTTTGTTGTGTTCTGCAGGGGTTGAAAATAGTTTATTTTAAACATAGTTAAGCTTATTATTGCTCCTAGTAATGTTCTGTTATTGTAAAGCAGGCTGTTAATTTATGTTCATCTTTTTGTATAGACATTTTTTTTGTCCATTTGCTACACGTATACGTCTTGGATTTTTCAATGTAGGATATTAGTTAATTTTAATATAGGTTTTATGTAAACAAATGAACAAAGGATAGGAGGAATACGATGTATCAACAAAATAAGAAAACATACAACTTCATCTCTTCATGCTTGAAAGCGACCCTTTGCCAAAAATAAATCTATGTTTCCAATGATTTCGTAATTACTACCAGAAAACGCAGCACTTTGTGTAAAATAATATCTACTGTTGTAACTATTTCGCTTCGTAACTGCGATGACGATCATTTATTTTATTCGATGGCGTAATCTATTTACAACTTGCCGGACTACTGAACTTGTAAAATACTGATTCCACAGAAATCCTATTTCAAGCGTAAAGTTATATAATTGTTGAATTATAAGGTATTTCTGCTTAACGTATAGATACGATTCCATTTTGAATTCTTGGAATTAAATTGTCAAGTTTTACAAAAATAATGACATTATACCTATAGGAAGTTTCATCATCTGTATTCCCAATATGAATTATAAGGTATTTCTGCTTAACGTATAGATACGATTCCATTTTGAATTCTTGGAATTAAATTGTCAAGTTTTACAAAAATAATGACATTATACCTATAGGAAGTTTCATCATCTGTATTCCCAATATGAATGATGGCAATGTCTCTTTAAGTTTGTATATTAAATGGGGTTTACCTACCTACCTACCTGCATTGTTTTTCTTTCATAATTATTTTAAAGAGAGTACGCTAAAGAGAAACTACGATTCGTAAAGTACTAAATTTTAGGTAATCCAATCAAGGTTCGAATTTAAAATCCAAATGATTTAAAATCGCATAGCATTATAATCGTATCAATAATCTTACCATTTATTACGACGCAACATTAATAACCAATGTAAACAAAATTAAGATCATTTAGTTCACCGTTTGTTATATAGATACGATCAGCAATATAATTTAGTATTATAATAAAATTACATAACAAATGCCAATACATACGCAGCCATTGTTTACAATTGTTTTCTATGTAACTGGTGCAATCGTTATCCTATTAGTTTTTAGTTGTTATGAAACAAAATCAACAATTAATTCAAGTTACGAAATGTCGATCATTGTACTCAATTTATTTGATGTTAATTATCTTTAGAAAAAAGTTTTGATTACAACACTATAAAAAGCACTCGAGCTATTACGGTATTGTCTATTAACATTGTTATATATTTGAAAGTAAAACGATAGCAAATAATAAGGTTACTTGAAAGTATTATTTAATTTAATTACAGTAAGCAAAAATACAAATGAATATGAGTTTAAATTTAGTCAGGTAAGAAATTTCTTTAAACACTCGCGGTTATCTACATCACTCACACTATTACTAAACTATTAGATGACCTACCCGCAGTTCTTCAGTCTTCCCGTGATCATGGCCCTTGAAAGAGTGCTGAAATATCGGGACCTCTCAGTTAAAAATAATCGTGGTAAGAACCCGTTTAGTAATAGTGTGAGTGATGTAGTCAGGTAAGAAATACTTTATATTCCTTACCCCAATAATGAAAAGGATAACCCCAGAATACATTTCTTAGAGCCTGCAATGTACACTACTAGAAGGTTTCATCGTCGTTCAAGTAAATCTACAATCAGGATCAATCCTTTCCCTACTATAGCCATTAATTGCAATAGCCGACTATGATTTTCATTTGTTTCATGAAATGTGTAAACAGTAACAAATGTCGTGGAAAACGGTAAATTGTCGAGCTTTAACCTTAAATATGACACGATAATGAATTCCACCGCCCACATTTAGATAGAGGTCGAATTCTCGGTGTCTTGGAATGGAATTTGCGAATGTAATGGATTATACAAATACAAATACAATACAGTTTATTAACAGAATTTTACAGACAGCATTTTGGATCAACATAAAACGTTGTGCTAAGTTTTCATTGCATATCCTTAAAAATACTTAGAAGCATTAGATTATGGTATATTGAACCCTCTGACAAAAATGACGGAGTGCAACGTCGACGTTAACGTTAATTTTGTAACCTTTGTCATCGAGTTCTTTCTCCAGCGCCTCAAACCGCTTCAAATATTTTAATTTTATTTGAGACGTATGAGCGTATTGTACTTCTTACCAGCACCATTATCTAATAAGTCCCCAGCAACTAACACTAGCAAGCGTGCCCGATCCCTCTACTGAGGAGACACAGCACAACAGTGTGCAGTAATGGATTATCACAGTACTGTACAAATCTTAAGTCAAATTTGATACTAATCTGAGACTTGATCTTAACCGCGATGGAGGAATCTTCCGAATCCATTTGCGACGAAGCAATCAAGATATATTCGCAGCTGCATCTATTCTTTCACAGTTAGAATGAATTTATCAGAATCAGTTATAATGTCCAATGATCCGTTACGAGATAAAGTTTACAACTAAAAATCAAATCACTATTGATAATTGCGTAATTGTTCGATCGTTTCATTGTTCTTTTCTATCTTTTTGTGCAATTAAATTCAATTATGTATTATTATTTTGTAGCTGTTTTTCTTTCATTTGATTCCGTGAACTTTGATATTTTGGTGCAAAAAGTTATTATAAGGTTTGGAGTTTCGTTATGTTTCAAAGAATTGGATATTGTGGTTTATTTTGTAATTGCATTGTACGTGGTATTATTTTGAAAATACTTTTGTTGTTTGTACTCCGTTGCACATAATAACCGTGGTTGCAGTTTTCAGTAGAAATTTACATTATTGAATTGTTAATATATTTCAATGATGAAATTAATACACAATTCTCATTGCTGCTCTTAACAATAAATAATAATATCTCCGTCTTAAGACTGCCAATTTACAGCTTCCTCAATGAAAAGGTCTTGGAAGAACTAGAAAATAAGGTTATCTCATCAATTTTTTAAATTTTCTTAATATGTTCCTTATTCTTTCTTTCTTAATACTATAAAGTTTATAAATCACACTCAGTTTTGCAAAGAGTTGACATCCTTGTATGTCTCTTGGTAGATATGCACCCGCTTTGCATATCGTGCAGGATATCTTTATAGTCTGGACTAATCAAACATCTAATGAATCAATTTGCGTCCTCCCGTGGTGGTACGACATGCTATGTGATGGACAGCTTTATTTAATTAAATTAATCTCTTTTACTATAGTTATCGAAGTATCTTCTTTGAATTTAGTGTCCGACCAAATATGTCCAACGTTTTTCTGTTCAATCATTTTCTGTTTTCTTGTAACGTGTAAGACGTAGAGCTGAATATATAACCGTTACTAAAACCACTGAAACGCCTCTTAATATGAAAATTTTAATCACAAATATGGTTCTTTGATGATGAACTTCTAAAGTAACAGCTTATCAATATAATAATCGTCTATCTGTACTGTAACAACCCATTACTGCCCACTGCTGAGCTCAGGTCTCCTCCGAAGAGGGGTTAGGCATAGTCCACCACGCTTGCTTAATGAGGATTGGGGACTTCACATATCTTTTTTTTTTTTGCCATGTAGGCAGACGAGCCAACGGCCCACCTGATAGTAAGTGGTGGTAACTTTAAGGACCCTCCTCAAGCCTCGTTTGAAGAAGGACAAGTCATAGCGCTCAGGGAATACCGAGGAGGGGAGTTCATTCCATAGCCGGATGGTACTTGGCAGAAGTGGCAGATCTTCAAAGGATTTTTAGAATCCTTTTCCGATATGCAGGTTTCCTCACGATGTTTTCCTTCACCGGTTTTAGCCAGTCATATCCAATATCCATACCAATGTATTGCTAAATTACTTATTTAACTACTTTTAATAACAACTGTCCACTCGTGGACCAGGTTTCCTGAGTACAGAGATCATGCTAAGCATCACGTTTGCCTAGCGCGAGTTAGGAACTAACTACCAATAGCTATTTAGATAGGAAATATTCAACAAAAACATATTCATCAAGACTGTGCACGAAAATTCCTTTACTTGTTTTCCTAGTTTAGTTTAGCATAAAACGCCTACCTAGTTAAATATTCTGCCATAAATCCAAGTTAGTTATGCTAAGCTGTTCGAAGGCAGGTTGTCGTTCCGGTTGCCTTAATGTTCTACAGATTCAGCAGAATTTACTGAATTCAAAGCTTAATGATGATTTAATAAAAGTGAAATCGTGTTTACTATATAACGAGTTTATGCGATAAATATATTGATGAAAGTGTCCTCTGGTTGGATATAGTGCGAGACCAGTAAAGGTGCATTATATAGGAGGAAGGGCTATGTTCAGTAGTGGATATATTGTCGGATAGTTGATAATCATACAACAGTATAAGTCACGATCTTACAATGCTATTCAATACATTTTCCGCGGTTGTAGAAAAAGATGACCACAACTCAAATAAGAATTTCCGAAAACAGGTTTCCATAAAAGTAGATTGTTGATTGGTTTAATGGATCTGTAATTTATATAGAACTAGGTTAAATACTAGTAAGTAGGTTTGATAAACATTGAGAAATGCACCAGATGATATTCTGATTATGATTTATAGAAATAGGTACCTACGCTTGAGTCTATTGATAGTAGTCGTTCTAACGAACAATTTGAGATGTCTAACTTTTGGCTATGTTAAAAATAAAGTAATGATAATTACATAAATGACTGCGATTTCAATATAAATGTGCTAGTTTAACCCTTTCAGGACAATATCAATTTCAGGACAACAGATGGCTGAGACTAAATATACGAATACTACACAATATTTTAGTTATTATGTAAAGTAAGAGATATCACTAGAAAAAAATTGTAGGGTGTATGTACAAATTTAATTTTCCTATTCATTTCATGGGAAACATTTTAACACAACGTACCTACGTTAGACATTCATTAAAAAATATCGATTCAATAATAATCAATAACGATTTTTGTAGAAGGGAAAATATTTCCTGTGAGCGTGAAAGGGTTAAACAATAATGTATATCAACGAGTTTCAATTGCCAGTAAATGCAATAAGTTTTGCAAGAGTATTTTGCACTTTTTGCATGTCTCACATCGACTTACCTTTGTATGTTACAACACGTTGAGATTGTAAGTTCCGAGTATAAAAGAGAATGTGCATTGTTATAAATATAATATTGTCGGTAAGATATTTAAAGTTAGCCTTGACTATATTTACAGAAAAAACTTTTCCGGATTCCTAATTGATCTAAAGTTATTTTGGATATAACTTTTTTATTAATAATATATCATATTAAATTGTAAAAAGAACACTCAGAAAACTTTTCACAATACGAATCACATTGCGACACCAAAGAAAACGCCAATAAAATCTACACCGTACCAGAAAACGTAGGCATAAAATACTTATGTAATAAAAACGTCGTCTATAAACTAAATCTTAGAAAACAATCGATTATTTCTAACTAGTGTTGACAACTGGACCTCTTTTTCACTTAACACAATATTTATCGATATTTCACAAACAGTAAATATAACGCTGTTAATAACTCGAATGCTCTAACGGTTTCGTATCGATAATAAATCGATAATAAGCGTACGATTGGATAGCGTTGTTCATGGTTATTCGATGTTTGCGATCGACGATAATTGCGTCACTGATTGTGCGATCAATTGCAAATTGTACAATATTTATGTGTTGTATTAGCGGTGTAGCTTCAAAGCGATGCAATTTGCTATTACCTACGTCTATATACATACGAGGATTGTTTGAAAGGGCTTTAGAAAATATACCGATAGCTCTAAAACAACAAATAATTTGTTTTAACGTATAAGAGAAAACTTCTTCATCTTTCATGCATTTTCAACGGGTTCTTACCACGATATTTAATTAATTGAGTTGTCTCATATTTCAACGTTGTTGCAAACGTTATGATCACGAGAAGACTGGATACTGCGGGTCGATTTAAGAGCAAACAAATCTGTCTACCCTCTTTATCGTTCGCTTTTAGGTAGTACCATTGGAACTCGAACTCACATTACGACACACCACACTCACTGTATCTACAAGACTCTCTGAGCATGAACCCTTCTTCATCTTGTTACCAGTTGAAAAAGTATTTCCATCCCGTTGATGTGGTGTTGAGAGAAGTGTAAAATATAGTATAAGTATAGTATACATGTGAAACAACATTTGATCAAAAATTTTAAAAATACATTTTATCGTGATCGTATTTACAGAATGACCAATATAATGCTATACGGAATTTGTTCACGGAGATTCTTAAGTAAACTAAATTTATTTTCAGTTGTTTTTCTGCCAGTTTTTGTTGTGATCTATACTTGCTTTTTGAGCGCATATTTCAGAATTTCATGGACGTAACTATTCCAATAGAAGTTTTTATTTGCGTTCTCCGCCTAGTTGAGTGAGCTTGTATATTACAAAAAATGTCGTATTCCAACACTTTTTATTACCGCTTGAAAACTTTTTATACAATAAACAATATTTTTTAAGCTCTACTTTTAAAATATTAGTCAATGAGGAACACTCTTTAATGAAATAAACCAACTGTGAATGTGGAAAATCCTTAGGTACCTTAGACCATATTTTTCTGGAATGCGCTCTTAATTTAGCCTGCCAACCTTTACCCTTTATTAGCCAAATGTAACATTCTACTCCCTCTCAATATTAACTATCTCTTAACTTTTCCCAATCCTAAAATTGTATATACGTTAGCCACTTTTATCCATTCGAATAACATCAAACTCTAAAATATTTACAAATATTCCCAAAAATTACATTTTAGTTAATCGTTTGTCATCTCTTTTACTTTATCTCTATCCCTGCTCGTGATATTCTATCTACGTGACTTTGGCAGAGTCATCCGCAAGGAAAGAACTCGGGCCAGAAAAAAAAAACTAACTAAATGAATTTTCATACTACTGTTTGGACTTTATCACCAACCAAACTTAAATTATGAACATTTTTATGACAACTTCAACCTGTGCAAGGTCTGTTCAATACCCTTGCATACTCAACACGAATAAACACATCTGAATTTCCATAATAATGGAAGTAAGTCCAAAGACCAATATTACCATCTAGTTTAAAGCCATCTTGACCGAGCGCTCAACAACTACCATATTGAAGTCACTCCATGAATACTTATGAACCCATTACATCTGAAAGGGGTCCGCTACAATAACATTTTCATTCAAATGCAGCTATTGACTACGAATTCTCTGCTATTTTATGATTTAGTGCAAGTTGTGTGGCTTGGGGATCTATACATGTTGGTTTGGAATTTGTGCTCCTTTCGAAAATACAATTATGTTCTCTATCGAAGTGCATCTAACCGACTTACCACTGCTTTTGTATATAATACCTATGTCTGTACATATTTTACTGCCGTTAAGTGCTTTGAAAACTGTTATAAATATGATACCTATACTATAAATAAATTTTAACAGTCGGCACTCTCATGTATTGTATTTATTTGGGTAGTCTAAATATTAAGCTTTTTGCAACATGCATATGTTGTGAAACAAGCCCCATCCATGTAAGACCATCTGTTTCTGAAGTACTCTGTCAGAATTTCGCGGTAATGTAACCATTGTGACTTTTAGAACTAAGTTCCTTAACGCGCGTTATCGAAAGGGGGCTAGACGGGAATTCTTATGAAAAAGTTGTCACGACACTTTTTTTGTTTTAGATGATTATCGCTAGATGGCGCTGTGATTAAAATCTTTTAAAACAATTCCTTATTTTGTTTTATATGATTAATGCTAGATGGCGCTGTGATCAAAATATTTTAAAACGTCTGAAAAAAAAGAGAGAGACAGAAGTTTTAAACTAACTAATTATTATAACTTAACTTATAAAATTTTATTACAATTCCCTCACTAATTAATCGAAAGGAATTTCGTTCCATCCGGGCGTCCCTTGACACCACAGGTAAACTGCTTAGCATCACCCAATGATTCTATCTAAGTAATAATAAATATCAGTCCCATTGATTAGATTTAAAAGTAACAATTTTAACATTTCAGTAGTTATTCTAAGAATATTCAAATGAGCAAAGTTTTATGATATGAGTGCAGATTAAGGCTATGAAATTCAAATCTATGTTTGGTTATCGTTCCAGTTCCAACTATTCATTGATTTAATACCATTGTATTTTCTTATTACCATAGACTCATCTCGTATAATGTTGTCGGGAGCTATTATTTAATCTGCGAATTCAAATGAATAATGCATCATAAGTTCTATTGTTGTTGCTTTATCTGCTTTTGGTATGGCCGATGCGTGTGTTACTTTTGTTGTGTCTTTAATTATTAACTTCCTTCTTTGAAGTACTAGCATTTTGTATGCAAAACCAATTTCAAAGAAAAAAAATCGCGATTTAGCTATTTGTGTAGGTGGATACACTTTGGGCTGCTCAAGCAAAATCTCATACTTTCGTTGTTTTAAAAGCTGTTAAATTTTGGGTTGCATCGGCAATATCACTGTTATCTAGATTATAAGCAACTTTGTGACTTACTATTTATTATCATGCTGTTTGCATGTGCACATCCAAAAATAAATAAAATGAGAGATTATCTCAAAATTTATAAACCAATATTTTATTAAGCTCTTCAATTAGGAAAACCTTGACGGTTGTATAATTGAATCTATGATCGCCACAGTTGCGGTCACAGCGGGGGTCTAAATGGCCAGTAGGAAGTCGCCAGTCGTAATACCAAATCGTAATTAAATGCTTTAGGTAAAATTGAACTGTCTTCCAAGACGTTTGGATATTTGAATTTGGAATCTGTAGAATATTGGTAGATTAGCTTCCTCAGGAATGTTCAGCACTAATGTGCCTAATATACGAATACAGTAAAGTTTTATAAAGGATATTAAAACTATAGTAATAATTATACAGTGAAATGAAATTAAATTAAATTAATTTATTTAAAACATTGATAATATGCTCATTCTTGTTGATGTCAAAAGTTAAAAGCTATCACCAGTTTGGACAAAAAAACCACCGTCTTGAAAACAACTGGCAAGTAACTTAGCGGGCATGTCTTTTTGTAATACGAGTATTTATCACCATTTTTTAAAATGTATATACTGTCTAAACTGATCAATATATTAAAGAAGACAAAAGAATTCAAAATCTATAGATATGTATATTCTGATAAATATTCATAATAGTCACAACTGTTATACAGCCTATTTCGTAGACCGCCTTACTGCCAGTTCTCGAAGTGAAGTGAACCGAGACGCACGTGTTTCCTTCCTCCTTCCCAACACCGTATTGTATTTTGTGAAAGTGTTAAAACTGTGATGATATTTGTGCAGTGATAAAAAGGAAGCATTATTGGAATGGATATTGAGTAAACTTCAAGTTTTGTAAGTATTATTAGATTAGTAATAAATTAACGTACGACCCACCTGTCTTTTAGTTCATTCGTTTACCGATAAACAAATAAAACATATTTGATGTCTACAACTTTTATTTTTGAGCATTTGAGGTTAAGAAAAAAATATTTATATTCTTAATGCATGTTTCTCCGAAATAGGACGAAGACTGGTTTTAGAACTGGTGGACTTTGATTTGACTTTCAAAAGATATGTAAATGTCATTTAATATAGATAAAAGTTTTTGGTTTTGGTTCGGCTATAAATTATCACTTTCCGTATTAAAATGATTACAAAAAAATCGACTTTCTTTAGGGATGATCAGTGTTATGATCAAAGGAACTTTACTATTTTGATATTAATTATCAAATTCCCATAATTTTGCTGTATTAAATTTAAAGCTACTAAGAACTTAAAAATTTTGTTTAGATATGAGGTCCTCACTAACTTTAACTTGAGACACAAGCAAAAATGGAAGTCAGCTACAATTAACAAAACGAACAGGAATTTTAAATACGTCATTAAAAGCTATTAATTTCTTTGAAACACAATCTTGCAAAAACCAGTTGGTAATCAATAAATACTTGTATGTAATAGTTTAAAATGAAAGAAGGGTAGTATGCGGTACTCTTTGATTCTCATCCATTCAATTGGATCTAGTTTATGTTGTTCTTGGTATCTGCAGCTCAACGACAACTGTAATCTTGTTTTTCTTGATTTATATGAAGTAACGATGTGCCCTACATCGTGTTGGTTGAAATGAGAATTTGTTAGGATGGAAGTATTTCAAATTGGTTTTACTTATTTTTGGTAATAGCCTGCATATTTATTAGAGGTAAACTTATTTAGACACTCGCGGTTTTCTATAATACTTTCATGCTATTTCAACGGGTTCTTACCACGATATTTAATTAATTGAGTTGTCTCGATATTTCAACGTTGTTGCAAACGTCATGATCACGGGAAGACTGCGGGTCGATTTAAGAGTCTTGTAGATACAGTGAGTGTGGTGTGTCGTGATGTGAGTTCGAGTTCCAGTGGTACTACCCAAAAGCGAACGAGAAAGAGGGTAGACAGATTTGTTTGCTCTTAAATCGACCCGCAGTATCCAGTTTTCTCGTGATCATGACGTTTGCAACAACGTTGAAATATCGAGACAACTCAATTTATTAGAGGTTTTGAAAATTCGAAACCTTAGGTTTAGTTTCTATTAGTAGACAAGACAGAAAAGGATGTTACGTAGAATAATAGTTATTAAGGTCACGACAAAGGTGTGAATTGAATTTATTACTAAAACATTGTCAGCCATGTTGTTTCTAAATAACAACCCTGCTAGAAAAACGATACATTAATGTGTATGAGTGTGTGATATGTGCTTTTTACACACATAGTGACAGGATACAAGATTTTAAACGTATACCGAGATAAATCGAAACTTGTTGAAGTTTTCATCCGTTTCAAATGGATTTCATTTTTAAAACTTTATAAAGTTGTAATAAAGTCTATGTTTTAGACTATCAAGTTTGGCCTGCATGTTAATCTGATATCCGATCCGATCCTGAATTTTTTGGAATATATTTAAAATACGCTAACCTTCAAAATATCTCAAACATCATGCAAAGGTAGATAAGTTGCTGTGTAATTAAAGAAATAAGAATAAACTTTAAAAAAAAATATTCTTATAAGTTAATAGTTTAATACAACTTATAAATAGACACAATTTGCACTAAGACACATGCAAATCCTAGTCATTCATAATTCATACATTTTAAATGTAAAAACACTTCACGGTGTAATCTCAATTATAAATGTACATTAATTTCACGAGCTAACACTTGTCTGTCACGTCGTATGATGTCTCACACGTAATCGGTCAAATTGTGGGTGCAAAATAATTATTATACAGAAATCTTTAAACATATTAACGCTGCAATAACTCACATTCACATTAGAGACGCGAAATACTTAGCCGTTTCAAGTGTCTAACTTTGTATATATTTTTTTTGTTTATATTTATTTTCACACTCTCGGCAATTTTTAAAGCGACCAATATTTCTCTATTTAACTGGCACAATGTCCAAAAATGTATGATTTAAAATGCTTAGCTAGTCGATAAACTTTGAATTGGATGAAGCAAAATTTTACGCGCGAAATAATTACGGTCTGTGAGAACGTAAGAGTTATTTCTGCATGATATACTTATTTTGTGTTATGCCTACTTAAAAATTGATTATGTAATAATAATATTCGATTACACAGTCGCTTAAATATTTTAGACATATTTGATTTGATGGATTACCTTGCTTACCTACTTAATACTGACCATTGCAACTTTGTTTTGCATAAGACAAAATTAAAAAAAATCTTCACTCTTTTCGTTCTTAACATATTATATATCCCGGTTTAGAAATTCGTAGGTATTTACTACGTACCATCTGGCTTTGGAATGAGCTCCCCTTCTTATGACATGACTTGGTCTTCTGCAAGGCTTAAAAAGGATATTTTTATAGTAGACTATAGCTAATAACGGAATGCCCAGAGATTACAGAGCGACGGTAACCACTTACTATTAGGTGGCCCGTTTTCTTGTTTACCTATAAAAAATAATAAAACCTTATCGATAAATTCAGTAACTGCTTGCTAGCCATATTTTTTAAACATCAATTCTATATTACATTTAATAAAACAATCTTCAATAAGTCATCTGCTAGGATTAGGTGCATTAGCGGAGTTTCTCAAAGTCTACCATAATTTCTATGATAAAACTTTCTTAATGGATCTTCGTACTGTAATTAAAGAAGTATAGGCATTAAGCAGTAATGTAACCATAATCTTAATAACATTTTAATGTTCTTACGGTAATATTTAAAACGTTTTCAATGCGTACAGGAATCAATTTATCGTGAGTATACATACCCACTCATATTCGTCAAATAATTAATGACTATCTTGAAGTTTTAAGTTAATAAATAGTAACACTAGAAAGAATAGACATCCTCAAAAGAGATGGACTGGGCATATGATGCGTTCCAGGGAAGAAAAGTGGAGCAAAGAGGTAACAAACTGGTATCCTAGGGAGGTCGACCTCCTTGTAGATGGGAGGACGATATAAAGAAGACAGCGGGACCATACTGGCGGAGAGTAACCGACGACAGAAAGCAGTGGAAAGAGCTGGAGGAGGCCTATGCCGAAAGGCACACTGAGATGCGCGATATTTTGTGTTGGCGAATTTTATGTAAATAATAATACTCAGTAATAAAGGCTATTTTTATTTTTTTATTTTATTTATTATAACACTGTGGAGTTCGTTGTATAGGAATTTTAATCTATTGGACTGGAATAAGGTTAAGCTTGCATTTTATTTGCATGGTATGAAATTGCTGGACCCATCTGCGTTTGAGGGCAGGCTCTAAACTGTATTTTCATACTACTGCATTCTAAAACTACATTGAATGTATATAATCTCTAAAACAATCGGAGACGAAGAAAACACATTACGTGTAGGTAAAGTGCATAGTCGTGGTGGCCGAGTGGTCGAAGCGCGTCCTTCCGAACGGGAGGTCGCGGGTTCAAATCCGGCCGGCTTGTACCTCTAAATCTAAATGTGAAAAAGATTTATGTGCAATTTTTCACAACACCTCTGGCTAAAAACGGTGAAAGAAAACATCGTGAGGAAACCTGCATGACGGAAAAGGGTTCTAAAAATCCTTTGAGGATATGTGAAGTCCCCAATACGCACTGGGTAAGCGTGGTGGACTATGCCTAATCCCTCTTCTGAGCAGACCTGAGCCCAACAGTGGGCAGAAATGGGTTGGTACAGGACAGTACAGGAAAGTGCAAATTTGTTTCATACGCTGCACAATCAGCGACAAACTGTCATCGCCATAACCGGTCATCTCCATATCTTTAGTTATGTTACATAGTTACTTCAAAGTTGTTTTATTTTCTGATAACTCTCTCAAATTTAAATTAAAGTCATCGCTATTCCTTTGATCCAATCTTACAATAAGTTGAAACAAAACAAATCGATTGGTCAGAATTCCACTATGAGTTTCGGCCTTGTCCCAGAGAACGTATATCGAATATAATAAATTAGTGCTTTAGTCCATAGTGATGTAAGAACATCAATTTGGTTAATAATACCAATTAAATAGTCTTTAATCGAAGTTCGAGAATGTTCGTGGCCTTGCTTTTGTTCGACATGTTATTAGAGATTATAGTTCAGTGCATTATTTTCTGTTGAAATCAATTTTGAATGCTTGAAAAGGTATCTGAATCGATTTGACTTATTCTAGCATACTAGGTTTCTGATATCAAACGACGTACTGTAACAACCCATTACTGCCCACTGATGAGCTCAGCGGCTTCCTCCGAAGAGGGGTTAGGCATAGTCCACCACGCTTGCCTAATGCGGAGACTTCACATATCTTTAAAGGATTTTTATAACCCTTTTCCGATATGCAGGTTTCCTCACGATGTTTTCCTTCACCGTTTTTAGCCAGTGGTGTTGTGAAAGATTGCACATAAATCTTCTTCGTATTAAGATTTAGAGGTACAAGCCGGCCGGTTTTGAACCCGCGATCTCCTATGCGCTTGCCTTCCAAGCGCTTCAACCACTTGGTCACCACGACTATTACAAACGATAATTGAACCTTTTAAAATCATAAACCAATTATTTATATTTGGTTCAACCTACGATTATTCTAAATCATGTAACCTAGATTTTGCTTCAAATATGGTCTAATTACAAAATTAAGTGCTGTGATCATAGGAAATCCATTTTGCACCGTTTATTAAAGAACATACATATAGGTGAACAATATATGTATCATATAAATCTATAGAAAATACAGACATCAAAATATGGCAAATGTTTCAGTTCATTGTAACACATTTACAAACAACTCATGACTACAAAAACCATGAAATCCGTAGCTAATTTTTCTTGTAAGATCAATAAGTCTATACACACGTCCAAACAAATCAAGAAAGCGTAACTTGGAAAGTTCTATTGAAGCTGTTAATTAGTTCCAGTGACATCCATTTTTTCCGAACTTTCTTCTTTATTGAGGGACTAAAATTCGACGGACGTGAGTTGCTGGTTGTCTTTTTTAACGATCCCAACAAATTGTAATGATCGTCGAAGAAATGGTCAATGATACTGACTGCATTGTTAATTACATTCTAAAGAACTTCATTCTACAAAAAAGAAACAAACTGTTCCTGTAATTTCAGCCTACAATATTCTAAAAAAACTGCATTATAATTGTTAAATGTACTATTTCAATTTTATCCGATGTCGATAGAATACTCGACATCAATTCTTAAGTTACAACGAGGTTGTAAATATCACCACAAATCCACGGCAATTTAATCACTCAATGGAAACAATCCTATAATTAATACTATTTCCTGAATAAGCTTACAGCATTTAAACTCCAAATGGACTTAAACTTTCGACATGAATGACAAAATAGTCGTGATATTTACGTCGTTCAACTCCTTTGTATTGTTTATCAAACGATTATTGCAACTATTTAGAATAAGGCTTTATTTTCACCTCTGACAATAGGTATTAGCGTTTCGATTTCATTCGTACGGTGTTTAAGCGTTTTCTCGAGTAAACCACGAGGTCAGACGTTTAAGTTTTGGCCAGACACGAACGATAATGTCTATAGTTTCGAAAGTCACGCGGCTTGCTCCAAATCACATTTGCGGGCAAAAAGTATGAAATTCGGTTGAATAATTCGAGTCTCAATTACGCCGTGGCGAAATAAAATTGTTTCTTATCGTTTCGTTTTTGCTACAGTGACGGCCGGTCAAAGTGTTTTTGGGTCAAAGTGCGTGCGGGTGACGGCGATGTAATAGAATGCTCAAGAGAAAGGCTGTTGTCAGTTCATTGCCTTTACCAATTGAGTTTCATTTTAATCGAAGAAGTAGAACCTCGAAATTATTAAATATTTATATTCCATGGTTATATTATAGACATAAACAGGTGAAACTTTGAGTTAAACTTAAAAAAATGCATATATTCAGTATGTCTTAAGATATGAATTATGATTGCGACATATATTCAAATGTCATTGCCCAAATCTGTATCAATCTTATATGAATTATAACACAATCACCATTAGCAACTCCAGATAAATATAAATATCATTACTACATTATTCAAATTATCAACCTTTCAAAACTTCTTGAATCATGTTGCCGACAGCTTAATAAGAAATGGTCTGTCTATATTCCATTACTTACGATTTCATTTCGAAAAGATCGTAATCAGAAGCCATTATCGTCAGAGTTCCACGAATAAGGCTATCGGATCTGTGTTCACTTTATTTGGTCAGTAAAATCGAAATTTAATGTGTATCCGACTTGTTAGTGGCCTTAAGGGCACGACTTATTAAATCTTAACCCGGTCATTACAAGCTTTTTTGTATGATGAGGTTTCCGTCATGTGACTTGAGAATTTTAACTACTAATTCTTTTAGTTAGGTGCATCATCACTTATTTTACCATGCTGGTGAAAATCCCTGGTACTCATGAAAATATATTCAATATTCTGAAAATATATACGGTATATTTTAGAAATTTTCATTCCCAAGCAGTGAGGATTCCTACATTCATTGCTAACGCTGTCAAAGGTTAAGGAATAGTAACAATGCCGTAGAAGTACAAACGATTGCAGATTTCTGCCCTCGTGACGGTGTTGTTCCGATAACGGCTCATCGGGACCTTGACTGGCTGCCTGAACTTTATTGTGGATCACGCCGATACGACAGCGCAGGTTGTGATTACCGCTTGCAGTTCGTAAGAAATCTGAACACTTGATCAATGATGGATGCTTTTAGATTTGTTTTTAAATGTTGGGGCATAGTTATTTGTTCTTGAAGTAGGGATATTATTTTCTATATTTGGTAGTTATTACTTTTTATGGATCAATGTGAATCACATCAGAATGAATTTGGATAAACTTTATAAAAAGTGGGTGTTGCTAAATATAATGGAGTGTTCATCTAAAGTGAAGTAGTACCCAATCATTATGTAAAATCAGGCTTACATTATCCATTTAAAGTAACAAACAGAGTAAGAATGTCGGGAATAGCATCACGTTTGGCTACAGATTCAAATGTCATTGCGGCAGGTCGTGTCTTAGACGTGGGAGATTCACATTTCGCTTCCTAACTATTCTCCGTTATTCTGTAACAACTGGTTTGGATGTTATTACAAGGAACGGTGTGCCGACGTGATTGATAGTGGGCGAGTTGATGAAACAAGGGGCACGTTCGGTTTACAAATCAATGTTGAGTCTTGATTTGTCTGTGGTCTGTCTTTCCAAGGATTAAGATTTGGAGTACAATCATTTTTGCGGTTTTCTATTCTTACTATGAAAGATTTTTCATCATCTGTACTAGTATGTACTTCTAATTCTATTTATACACTAACTATAGGTCAATACTGTTTTTAATCGTTATATGGAGTTTCCTCAAAGACCACTATATTATTGCATGTGATTTTGATACTCATCGCAAAATAAATTAGTTAGATCTATTAACATGTTTTGAATACTTTAGTAATTCAATATTTCATTTGAATTCACAAGAAAGACATACAGTGTCTTAAAGTAACCAAAAAAATGAGCACAGAAGGCGAGCAATTAATAATTATAATCAGCAAGGATTTTGTTGTCAATAACAATAATCTGCTTTAAGTTATAACTTTTACTTTCAGTGTTACACTTAAATAAATTAAAAAGTTGTTTTTGTATAACCTATCAGATAAATAGCAAGTCTTTTTTACTTGCTGTCGCAAATCAATCAATAATATCGATACTGGAATCGAAATCGATGTTTTGATAAATGAGTGGAACAAGACACGAGCTTAAGAAAAAGCAGTTTCAAGTCAATCAAGTTTGAAATCGATAATGTAATAATTTTTTTGCGTATTTACACCCTGTAAATGTCGCTGGCTTTACGCAATGAGGTTTGCTTGCGTCTTAATCATTTACATTTGTTGTATAATTCGATTTCATTTTTTATTTTTCTCTTCTTGTACCTGCTCGGTTATAGCAGGTTCTAATAGTGCTTTATATATAGTAATAGTGTTACTTAGTATCAAGAAGACTTATTTGTAATCTATTTTCCCAGTATTCTTGCCAGTATTATTTTTAGCCAAAAAAATGTCTCATTTGCCTAGTGTGAGGATCATTGGTAACTTTTTCAGGCACATCTGTAAAGTTGAATCCTATGTATATTTAGTATAAATTTTCTGTCAAATGTATTATGGATTTAACTCACAATAAACATCTTTATTCTTTATTTATTCAGCGTGAAATAAATAGCTAGAAAAACCACACAAGTCCATTATCATTGACACACTTCCGATGACATTTTACAAAGTAGATATCTCTACTACAGTACTTACTTAATATATTGTTCTTAAAATAAAATTCAAACGACCTTCTTCGAAATGATTATGTAGGTTCATTAAAATTGAAGCAAGTTTTCACATGGTTTTGCGTGACTTCTTCAACTTGATGACTTAGATTCTATGAGCAATGGTAATCATAAAAGTAAATTATAAGTTCGCATGTCTACCAAAACATTAACGAAAATTGTAAAACAAAACACTTATTATAAAACAAATGAGATTACAAAAAGATACTAATTTGTGAACTATTAACTCGGGTTAAGGACAAGAGAACGGTTCTGATTAAATTCCTTTTCCAGCTAATGTCGTTTACGAGTATTGCGAAACTCAATTAAAATGGTACAAAAATTATTAAAGTTTATGCAATAGCACTTAATCATGCCTTAAGATCTTTATGATACGGTTTCTTTAGTATATTAAGAGCACAGCAAAGAGATAGCAAAGGAAATAGAGAACGATTGAATAATAAACTGGATGTTTGACCCAATTATTTTGTCTGGTTTGGTTGAATCTAACGGGACAATATTTTCCTGTCACAAATAAATCATAAGCCATAATGCAGCAGATTCTTGTCTTGGCGTTCAACTCTTTTCTTTAAACACGTACAAACAATTTAAAAGTGTCTAAATTAGTAAATTTCAAAAACCATTCTTCAATGGCTGTTTCTAATTTTTGCAAACCAAAAACACAATGAAGCAAAATAAACTTTCACGTTTTCACACAAATTAGTTATGAATTTTCATACTTTTGTTTCGTTATACTACAATACGTTAACTGGGTCGCGTGCTAAACAATAGCAAAGTATTTTGTGCGTAACGTATATACATATGTAGGTAAATTTGTGCACAGAAAATTTTACAGTTAGCCTTTTGTTGTACTAAAGAGTAGAGTTATTTAGAAATGGTTACGCATTTAGCAGTCGATGATGACTCAATTTGCATTTTTCTCTATGATTTGTTGAGATATCTTGTCACTAATATCAGTTGAACAGTGTGTAATTTTGTATGTATTGTCGTTTTTTAGTAAGAGGAAATCTACATCCACTTATTTTATGCCACATGTGGAAGACACCGCATTTAAACCTCTTACTCTCAGCGTCTTCTCAGCGTCCGAATCTCTCATAAGACCAGAACCCAGAGGATGACGAGGCAATATGTAAGCCTTACCGTTCAACACGTCGCTTCACCCCGCACGATGGCGTATTGGGTTTTGTCCTCAGCCGAAGTTCAGACGCTGAGTGTGAGCGGCAGGAGGTTTTAGCGTAATTCATCTCATACATACCCCACCTGACTAAAACCCAGGATTATGCACCACTACGACATTCTTTAGGCTGCGTTTCCACCAGAGATGTGCGATGGAAATGTGTCGTGCCAGGATGTCTAGCTGTGCTGTGAAAATGTGTGGGTGTTTCCACCAAAGCTGTGCGATGATAATGTGCCTACGAGGATGTGTAGCGGAGCTGTGAAAATGCGCATTAATGTGTGGCGCGAGGATGCGTTGCGAAGCTGTGTAAATAATAGAACTAATAAACTCCGTATCTTCTGCTTCCAATATAAAAGTATTTTCTTTTTCCAATTATCCATATTATTATCTATTTTGCGCACTTCTACTTCCAACAAACTCCGTCTATGGACTGGCTGGTACAGTATGCGCAAACCTCGAAACACATCTTTCGCAACACGCATTTCTCGCACACTTCCCTCGTACACATGTACTTCCCTTCCCTTGTTTTGTATGCGCAAAAATCTAGCTCCGCTGAGCCGTTTCCACCAGAGCTGTGCTGACCGAGGCAAGGTAAATGAAGCGATCCTATTGGTTCTTTACAAACACATCCCTCGCTATGCATCCTCGCACATCTCTGGTGGAAACGCAGCCTAAGTCTCCATTTCAAACCATCTTTTCTCATTATCTTCATCTTTATTTACCAAGGCTACCGCTACTGTGACAGCAGATGGTTCGTGTAACAGAACCGTGTTGCTATAACTGTCACACAGTTTTTGTTGCACAATCGCCACGACGATCGATCGGTCACACTTTATTATAAATTCAACTCGATCTATTTGTTCAACCTGCGCGTGCAATGAATGGGCACTCCCATCTACCCACGCTGAAATGATACTCGAAGGAAATACAGGGTGTTGGCTTATGTTTACGGCAATTTTAAGAATTGAAGATAGTGTTTCTTTCTGATACATTCTTCACCTTCATCTCTATTTACGCCAATCGAAGTAAATTTCCATGCTTCAACAATGTCTATGTTTTTCAAAGATAACAATTTAGCTTAAATTCATCTACTGATCATCTTAAACGTGGATCATCTATACGTGGTATTTTGTTAATTTTAACCAAATTATGACGTTCTAAAAATACTTTTTTCTGTGTCACTAAATTTCTTTCTCCCACTCTCTTTACTTAACTTTATAATATATTTTTCAATTTTTAACATGCCCTATTTGCAACATCCTGTATAGCGTAGTCCTTAGTCCTTTCATTAATAAGCGAGTTATGATAGATCGGTGGACGTCGACCAACAACTTGTGATGTAATTGAACTACTTACACACCATTATTGTTACTTGACCAATGTTTGGCAAACATATTTAATAGAGTTTACTATGTATGGACATTGGGCGACAATTATAGAGTAATATGTAAATTATGGCCTGAGTATGATTTATACGAACTATTTCAATGCGACTGTTAATAATAATTGTTGAAGTAAGAGTATCACTTGAGTCTTAAGCCTCTTGAGCTTAATCGTCACAACTTAGATATAATTTGGCTGTTATTTTTTTGATCTAATACAATGTACTATACTAAAATGAGGTATAAAGTTTATATTTATTATACCTTATATTATACCTACAAGCTTTATCAGGTACCGTTTTATTTTCTGGTAGGTACGAATTTCAAAGTCTAATCATCTTCTATGGAAGCAAAAGTCAATAAGGACCTTATGTTTCTAGGTGTGTCAATTATATAGAAAAGATCTATAAAAAGACAAACCATCAGCATTATTCATCGATGTTGCGATTTATAAATCAAAATTGCGCCCATCGCATCTACAGTTTAAGTCTTTAAATCACAAAGCACCGAGATATATCTGTCTCACTCACATTCATTACAAAGAGATAATGTGTGAGCTAGTCAGAATGCTATGATCTGAATAGTGTTTGTAGATCCGTGCTACCTCAATAGGTACTTATGTAAGACATACCTGTTCTGTTTGCGACAGTTGCTACAATGTTGCTTTTCTAATACCTACCTAATCTTAATTGATTACTTGAGTAGTGGGCAGCCTGTGTTCTATAAAATGAAATAATAGAGATTGTTCCCTTGTGTTTTCTTACTGTATAAAAGTTCCCTGAGCTCCATCGAATATTTCAAGACTAAAATTAGCCAAAACGATTCAGTCGTTCTCGAATTTTAGTGAGACTAACTAACGGCAATGAATTTTACATATTGTATTATTCGTACTTAATATGACAAAGCTGAAGAGTTTTAGTTGAACTTGCATCCCTTAAGCAGAAACAAAAAAGTATTTTTATAAAACGAACGCAGGCAGGAAATTAAGACTTTTTTACGATGCAGTCGAAAAATTTCAAAAATTGATTTAAATTAACACAGGAATTCATTTTGTTTTTGATTAAATGTGGTATTAAGAGCGCTGTAGTAGATAGATATTGTGTAAAGACTTGTTTAGTGAAACCTTAATTGAAATAATTAAACAAGTATAAAATTCATCTTACCGGCTTTAAATCTTTAGTATCTGTTTGAATTGATGGAACGATCTTAAAGTTACGTATTTTAATCAGATCGTAACTATAGTGAGAATTAATAATCGAATTAACGACATGGGAAATTAAATAGAATTAACTAACTATAAAATTAAGGAGATGTTTGCTAGAACAAACCATTGTAACTTTTGATTTATTTTTGCTATTCTATTGCACTAAGAAAATACGATTTGACATACCCAGTACAGTCTTGTTTTACTAGAATGTTTTAATCGGGCAGTAACTTCTATAAATATTTAGAATCTTCATAAAATTTTGTGCGCTTATAGTTTTAGAATGTTTGTTCGTATCTCATTTTTGAGCGTCCTTTTTCATGAAAATTTCAGGACGGGCGGGAAGTTCTATAGATACAGATACAGATTTTTATAGTATTATACCATTTTTTGGAACGAAGTTCCTTATCGTGCGTTATCAAAAGGGGGTATAATTAGTTAGTTTTAAACTAAAAAAATAAAATTTTATTACAATTCCCTCACTACTTAATCGAAAGGAACTTTGTTCCATCCGGGTGTCCCTTGCCACCTCTCAAGTTTTATATAATACTAGCTGCTGCCCGCGACGTCGTCTGCGAGAACCCTATGACCCGTTTTTTTCAATTCTTCCCGGCAACTGTTCGATTTTTTCTAAAAACCATCCTTGAACTTCAACGATCATTTTAAAAAAAGATTTGGCCAAATCGTTCCAGGCGTTGTTGAGTTATGCGCTTACAAACATTTTGCGGTCCATTTTTATATTATACAGGGTGGCGCAATAGAACGTGCATTTTTAAAATAATTATTAAAAAATAAATACAAAAGGTATAGTTAAAATAAAACTAAGCAATTATTAAGTGATAACTGAAGTTTATTTTTTAAAAATAACATCATCTAAATGATGACCCTCTCTACGTTGGCACTCCTCTAACCGCAAACGGAAATTACCGAAAACTTTCTTAAGTAGTGCTGGTGTGATTGCTGCCATTTCACCACGAATATTCTCCTTGAGCTGACTGATGTTTCTCGGATTATTGGTGTAGACTTTGTGTTTGAGGTATCCCCACAAAAAAAAGTCAGGAGGCGTCAAGTCTGGACTGCGCGGAGGCCATGGGATATCACCTCTTTTCGAAATCAGTTTGCCAGGGAACATCTGCTTCCAAACCGCCATGGAGTCATTTGATGTGTGACTGGTAGCTCCGTCTTGTTGGAACCAAGTCCTAGAGTTCTTTATTCTTGAATTTTCAAGTTCTGGGGCCAAAAAACCTTCCAACATCGCAACATAGCGTTCGGTATTAACAGTGATGTT
The DNA here is from genome assembly GCA_030269945.2 of Trilocha varians. Lineage (NCBI taxonomy): Eukaryota > Metazoa > Arthropoda > Insecta > Lepidoptera > Bombycidae > Trilocha > Trilocha varians. Next base: position 8,114,287 of record AP028259.1, read on the forward strand.
TTGCCCCCGTGCGTTTTCAAAAAAATAAGGACCAATTATTCCTTTGGCAGATATTGCGGCCCAAACTGTCACTTTAGGGCTATGTAACGGTTTTTGATGTTTGAGTCTGGGATTTTCACTATTCCAATAACGACAATTTTGGCGGTTTACGAACCCATTCATATGAAAATGTGCCTCATCAGAGAAAAGGATGTTTTCAAAATTTGAAAACCGATTGAGCATTTCATTAGCAAATGTGAGCCGTGCTATGAAGTCAGAGTCTTTCAATTCTTGAGTTAATTGCAGCTTGTATGGATGCGATTTAAGATCCAAGTTTAAAATTCGTTGCAAACTTCGTCGCGATATGTTTAGGACAGACGATCTCTTGCGAGTAGACATTTGTGGATCTTCTCGTACCGACTGCTTAACACTCTCAATATTGTCTTCGGTCCTAGATGTGCGTGGACGACCTTTCGCGTGTGGTTTAAACGTCGATCCAGTCTCTTCAAAACGCTTTATCCAGATTTTAATTAAATTAGCACTCGGAGCCTCCCTAATTTGCCGTACACCATACTCAGAACAAAATAGTCGCCTGACAACTACGTACGAACGAGAGTTTTCGTAAAATGCGCGCACGCAAAATGCGCGACGCTTCCCGTCGAAGTGACTCATAGTGACTAAAACTTTATGAACCGCGCTACCCAACGATATCGGTCTCCCCCCGCCCACGCCCCTTCTACCCCGCAAAAAAAGATGATGCAATATGCACGTTCTATTGCGCCACCCTGTAGACTAGTAGACCCGCGCAATTTCATCTTCCTCGGTAAATGAACTTTTCAAAACCGAAAGTATTTTTGTAATCAGACCAGTACTTTCGGAGCCTATTCGAGTCAAACCAACAATCAAACCTTTCCTATTTATACTATGTAATTTATATTGTATTTGTTATTTACAAAATACCCTCATTTTAACAAAGATCACGATCAGCACATTAGTAAAGTAAATATCTAATTGGTGGTTTTAATTGCTGAGTCGGCCTATTGTTGCGACCCTCTCACAATCGCCATTGTGCCGAGACAATGTTGGGAGCTGACCTCAGATCGTGATGCAATATCTTAAGTGCAAAGGAAATGTTCTTGGAATATACTTCAAGGTGTAAAAAAGAGATGGTTGAAAAGTTTTTAGTAAGAGATCGCTTAACTCCTAAGAGTGTTACAACTTGAAACAAAAACCTTTTTAGATAACGGCCCCTCATTATCCTGGCATTGCAGAGGTTCATGAGCGATGGTGACCGCTTACCATCAGATGGGCCATTAGCTCGTTTATCTGTCTAACAAAAGTGCCCGACTATTTTGTATTTCAACTAAACGACAACTCAATCGATCTTATTGTAATAAATTTTATTTTATACATTAGTTCCCAAAGTACCATATATCCTGAAGCAATTTTAGCATCATGTAGTTTTGATTAAGTCGTCCCTGATTTGCAACAATAAAGTTTTAATTTTGTATTTTTGAAATTTGCCTCTAACTGATAAAACTTTTCATTTTGATTGCATTCATGATAGTATACTTCTTCAAATGATACTTGAAAAAAATCTTGATGATTGATAGTGGGAAGTTGGCTTGAAGAGGTCAATTTACTATTAGGTAGATTATTTTTCGATTTATTTAAGCAGACGCATTGTATTTTTTAGAGAATGAATCGATGTTGACTATGTTTTTTTTGTTACAGATGCAGCAAAACCAATGATCTGAGGAATGCCAATTCAAAAGCATTATAATTCTAGCGTGAGTATTCATATTCAGTATTATGTATGAGCTTCGAGTTTATGTTGCATATTTATACCATGTACAGGGTGTCATGGCCAGTCATAAAAAAAGTCGGCACACTTTAAGAATACTCAACTGAATAATGTAGGTAGGCAAAAAATTTAAATTTAGATTTTTTCTTAAAAATATTAGAATCACTGAAATAGCAAAATTTCAAGTTTATTAAGTAAAATAAGAAAAACAGAATGAAAATCTTAACATGCGAAGTATCGATTAAAACTACACTAAAACATATATTTTTACAATGAAACCTATTTCAACAAAGTTATAGAACACCCTATATACAAGATTTCCGCTCCTTAATTACTAATCATCTGATTAATGACGTAATAAGTTAAAGATAAGTTGGTTCACGTTAACTAGACGCCGTTCGTAGTGTAATTTACACTCATTTTATATGTTGGAATAGAATGTCCGTGTAAATTGGAATAATGTCGGATTAAATTGCTACTACGACATTTCATTTATTCCAAAGTAACCAATGTTTATTATGGATTAGGAATTAAGACTTAGGTATATTGCAGACTTTGGAAGTTTCGGAAATTTAATTCGATTTGTCCTATCTAATTTAGTGTTAGGAGCTGCGTTTAAAAGATTCAGTTTTTTTGTGATAAAAATTACGGTTTATTTAGTAATCTGCGACTGCCCGATTATTTTTACTTATTTAATAAGTAAAAATAAAAACAAAGGAAATAAGATAACTTGCACCTGCCGTTTGTCGGTGGTCTTCATTGGAATAAAGAACAGATGTCGGCACAAAAAACTACATCTAATATATAAAATTGTCGTGTCACGGTGTTCGAACTTGAACTCCTCCGAAACGGCTCGACCGATTTTGATGAAATTTTTTGTGCTTATCCGGTACCTATGAGAATCGGCCAACATCTATTTTTCATCCCCTAAATGTTAGGGGTAGTCCACCCCTAATTTTTTTTTTCGGCGCAGACGAAGTTGCGCGAGTCAGCTAGTTACATGAATAATTTTTACGAGAGAGGACCCTTTTATTCAGCAGGGGGTAACATTTGATTTGATGCTATAAAATGATCATCTATTAATCAGTATATTGAAGATAAATGAGAAATTTGAGTTTCTATGATAAATTAATATAGTAAGTGTAATTTCTTACAATATCAAAAAATACTTTTTTTTTTTTGAGGAAATCGCTACTCAATCAACACAATCGGACTTCCAATCCCGGGGCGAGTGGGGTATGTGGGCGTTTAACCGCACCAAAATCTCCCGCCGCTCACGCTCGACGTCCGAACCCCGGCCGGGGACAGAACCCGACACAAGGTTGGTAGGGGTGACAGGACGCGTTCGCGATCGACGCTCACGTATCGCCCTATCTATCAAAAATGATTACGAAATATTTAAAGTCATTCCCAAATTTTTCGCCACAAGATGCCTTTTACCCGGTCAGGGCTGAGAGACCACTGGATAAAATGTAGGACCAAATTTGTCATGAAATTTTGGCAAGACCAAAAGTTCAACAATGGCCGCCTAAGGGTGATGATGACAAAGCTTTCCTTTGCTATTTGTTTTTCAATTTCCTAACGTAAGTCATCATTTAATTTACCAACAAAACGAGGAATCAGAAATGATGTCAATCGTCGATATTATAACATTTACAACAATAAACTGGGTAATGCAACAGTTAACTCGCCCATTTACACCGTATCGAATTGTGAAATTCAATGAATTGGACACAATTTAACGAATTACTGCAATACGAGAAGAAAACGGTTGCAAGATGACAACAATTGTTGTCCTACAATCGAATGTAGCCCTTCGTTTTTTGTACTTAATTTACGTGAAGTGACGTGGTAGTGGAGTGAAAATAAAATGATAATAAAATTGAATGTGTGAAAGCTATAAAAATAAATAAAATAGAAGTAAATGTGGTACTTAAAGAAACGCATTTATATCAATACTAAAACATTTTTCATTGATATGCTTGATATTAAGGAGTAACGCAGGCTTGTTCATTTGCGTGGAAATTGGGATATAAGACTTTCTGTCTTGTTCACGTAAACAAAATTGCGAGGCTTAGTACTTACAGAATATAAACCTAAAGAGAATAATAAAGAATAAGCATGAGTAATTTTCTTTATTTATTAATTTTACGTCAGTTATTATAATTATAAATTGTACCTCTAAATCTAAATGTGAAACAGATTTATGTGCAATTTTTCACAACACCACTGACTATAAACGGTGAAGGAAAACATCGTGAGGAAGCCTGCATATCGGAAAAGGGTTCTAAAAGTCCTTTGAAGATATGTGAAGTCCCCAATCCGCACTAGGCAAGCGTGGTGGACTATGCCTAACCCCTCTCCTGATGAGCCCAACAGTGGGCAGTAATGGGTTGGTACAGATACAGATTATAATTATAATGTACCTACCTAACTAGCGAAAGTTGGATCAAGACCTCACTTAAAATGTAGACACGAACACATAAATTAAGGCGTGGAAATCAAACTGGTTTGAAAGGTAGTGACTTCCTATTAAAAAAAAAATACTACCGAGATGAACAAAACATAGTAAAAAATACTCCTCTCAATTACGCAGCATAAAAACCAAATTATCAAACAATGGTTTATTTTTACCTTCCATCTAATTTAGATTCAATACAACCGTGATCTTTAACCTCAAAAATCACTCAAGTTCAGAATTAATTCATTAACTTTGCTCGATAAAAAATTAATTTATTGAGACGTTATTTGGCATTGATCACGAGTTGTCAATTAAATTGAATCTTTATCGAAGCATTCACTGGTGAATCATTTGCGAAGAATCGTGATGATTCTCGCCTTGAGTCGTGAGCGATCTTGGAGTGGGAGGAACAGTAGTCAAAAGATTTTGGTTATTCATCATTTTGGATTTAATGACTTTTTGTTTTTTTTTTTAAATCTATACTTTAGAAAGCTGCTGCGTATGTTGGTTGAATGCGCTAATATCAGGGACTACTGATCTGATTTGATAAAATATTTCAATGTTGGTTAGTCTATTTTTTGAGCAAGACTTCTAGCTGTAAGGTGTAATAAAAGGAGCTTATCTGTTTATAAATTCCCAGTTCATCTTTTAGTAGGTACCTACTCATAAAATGAAACTACCCACGTAATTAGAATTGAGTTAAACCTTGTACATTTAAGGTTTTGTATAAAAGAAACAAAACGCATCATTTCATCTTCTCACAACACTAGACCTAAAATTTCCAGGTCAGTGCCGTAAAAGTCGTCAAATCAATTTATGTTAAACAAAACCATTAAATATGTCGAATAACATTAAACTGCACACTTAATTGGTTGTTAATTGCTAGCATTTACGTAATAAAGATAATCAGCTGTATCTCATTGTTTAATGAAAATAAATATGAGAATTTTTGTATGAAATCAACCATTGTCTGTGAAGGAGGTCGACTTGTTGACTGTTGTTATGAGGTCAAAACTTCACTTTCACACCCGACGAAATGAAAAATGCAATTTAGTAATGCTTAATTGTGCCAATATTGTCCTTTCTATTTCAGTTATAAACTAGTTAAATAATTAAAGAAATTTTAAATAGTTCCTCTTTTTTCGCTTTTACTCTAACAATAAAAAATCAAACCTGCAACTTTGTCTAAATAAGTTGCAGGTTTTTGCAGTAGTCCACGAGCGACAGTAACCACTTACAATCAGGTGAGTCGCTATCTCGTCTACGAGGCAAAAAAAAACACATTTGTAGATTCCGAATTTTTTAGGATTTGGGAATGATTTTAGAGTTAGACGTTCTGTTGATTTAACTGTGGATTCATCGTGGATTTCGTATATTTTATGACGCTCAAATCACGCATTGAAGCTTCGAACAGAAACAAAAATAAAAGACAATCAAAAACTATACAATTCGTGACGATGAATATTTGCTATTTTCGAAGAATTTACTGTATGACTCAATACCAAGAAACCACAATCAGGTTAAATTTATTACCGTCAATTATCACCTCGCCGTTGCTTCCTTTAGAAAGTTCTAACAAAAGAATTTTATTATGAATATTTGGAATGCTATTTGCCAATATTTCTTGAATGTGGGCATTGGAAAATTATTGCAATATTAAAATTTGCAAAAGTTGTAGAGACAGTCGTGTTTTTTCAGTGTTAGTATATTAAAGTTTTATAGACTTATTCAGACACTCGCGGTTTTCTATTATAATTTCATGCATTTTCAACGGGTTCTTACCACGATAGTTAATTAACTGAGTTGTCTCGATATTTCAACGTTGTTGCAAACGTCATGATCACGAGAAGACTGGATACTGCGGGTCGACTTACAACTCAATTAATTAAATATCGTGGTAAGAACCCGTTGAAAATGCATGAAAGTTTTATAGTTTTAGAAGAGATATTGAACGACGGTGTTCTAAATTATTTCACAACGGGCTTGTCCATACTTGGCGACTTTTATGTAAACTACATAATAAGATCATAGAGAAAAAAAAGAGCTCATAGTTCTTATAAACGAGGGTTAATTGTTTTCTTAAGACCATTAATCATATAAATTGATTAAATGAATCTTCGATAATTCTTAAAAAAATACAAAAAACCTCTCACTCCCACCACTGTAACTCCTGTGTAGCCAGGATCCACAGCGGCGACCATCGTAATGACTCTGAGCAGTGAAGCCCAGGAACCCGAGGGAAAGCTAACTTGTCTTTTTAATGTTAGTTTCGAATTTACTCTTCTTGAAGAAAATCAATGTCAAGAACCTCAACCCGTTATTTGTACGTCAAACATTTCGAATGTTTACTGACGATGACGTGATCACGCATATTCGGCTGCATCATTATAGTTTTTCTATATCGATAACAGAATCGATTCTTATTTATTTCGAAATCGATCCCTCAATCAGCTGTCAGTTCGCGAAAACCGTTTATCGATATTACAAAACAAATGAGCCGCATGACTAGACAATTTATCGATCACTCGGCATACTAATTATCGATATTTACGATTAATATACTATAGCTTGCTGCAGCCTGCGGCCTCGCACGCATAATATTAAAAATATCAATGCTAAAATTAAGTTTTCACTTCGGCAGTGTTTTAAAAATAATAAAATTTAAAGACAATTCTTCAACTCCTTGGAAACCATATATGTGAAATTCAATTCAAATCTATTTTACAGAAATTACTTTTATTTAATATTGTCATTCGTTTTTTCCCTTGATCCAGTGTATTTATGTTTCTAGTCAATTTGCACAGAAATATGTTTTCTTCAGAATAGTTTGTAGAACAGAAGAAACAAACAAACGAAGCTTTGAATTCTATGCATACATAATCATAGATTAAATATCGATTTTATCAGCTATGTTTTGTAACCACGAGCGACGCTTTTATGTCGTTAATTAAAAATCTTGATTGTTCAAAATACATATTAGTAGCCAAATGCGTTTGTTTAGGATAATATCTATAATAATTTAAATTGCACTATAAATATCGACGTTAAATAGCAGCAGTAGTAAATAAAGTTTTATGGGCCACTAATAGAGTTGTAAAACAGCTAAGAATACTTTGAATAAAGAATATGAAATTTGAACAGAAAATCAAATAATATGACTAAAAACCTATTGAAGTTACTATGGTTTTACTCAGGCACGGATTTAATACCAATAAAACCACGATATATAATACTTCCATGCATTTTCAACGGGTTCTTACCACGATATTTAATTAATTGAAAGAGGGTAGACAGATTTGTTTGCTCTTAAATCGACCCGCAGTATCCAGTCTTCTCGTGATCATGACGTTTGCAACAACGTTGAAATATCGAGACAACTCAATTAATTAAATATCGTGGTAAGAATCCGTTGAAAATGCATGAAAGTATTATAGAAAACCGCGAGTGTCTGAATAAGTTTATCTCGATGTATAAGATGCACAAATTCAATGACTTTAATATAAATTGTGTCCAATGAGCATCGCATGTTTTGAAATCGTAAAATCATTTCTTGTTTCGCCTGTGACTCGTTTTGCTGGAGGATGTTAAGTAGATACGATCGGCGGGAGTTATTTAAAACGTTGCCGGTCGCGTAGGTGAGTGTTGGCAACACTGGAGCAATAAATCGTAGAGGCGGTCGGTCTCAGTAGCCAGGGTTGCCATTTTAGAATATCCTCGCGTTGTGTTCGTGACTTCTTTGTTGATTACTTCCAGGAATTAAACCTTGCACTGGGCAAGAGTCGTGACTTTTTAGCCCTACATTTTTTTTTATTTTTTAAGGTTTGTAGCTGTTGTTGAAGTTTTTATAGAACTTCTTTCACGAAGTATCTTCAAAAGGTTCCTACTTGCGTTCACCCGATTTAGATGATAATGGAATTGGGATGGAATCATAATTAAGGGAATTTACTACTTTCTATGTATTACAATAATTGTTTTAATACAAAGAATAGGCTATTTGTCAATTAAATCTAGTATTCGACAACCCTATTAAATTCTTGTTTATCGATAAAATTGATGCACAGCACTAGCTTTTTTTACTCTTTATAAATTTTAATAAGGCGATTGTTTATTTACTTTTTTTGTGTGAATTCCAACGGAATGTACTACTAGTCGTGTATTGTTTGAACGAGATAGAAATCGAGTTTGATTCTATTGAGATTGTAGAAAAAAATGAAGTTCAATGTGAGATTTCTTGAAGTTGTAAGTTATTTAATAGACTCCTATTTTTTGATAAGTCTAAGTGAATTAAATATTAATTAGTTAGAACTTATTCAAAAGCCACTGTTAGTACCTATATTTTTAACAATTTTAATTATCCCCATATTCGGTGAGTCATTTGATTTTGACCTCATACCGATTCTTAGAACTGGTTAAATACAATGCCCACCTACTAATCTAATACTTATCACTAATCAAAATTGCAAATTTGCAATTAGAAATTTAATTTTAATATTCATTTCCACTACTAAAAGTCACACAGCTTTTTTTCTCTATAAATTAAATTTATCTTCAACAGGAAACGCTAAAGGCTAATATTTTACGACACTTTGACTAAGACAGGTATAATTCGATGGACCGGTTCTGTTACAGCCCGGTTCTAAAACATTATACATAATGTTCTCATTTTTAAAGTCGGTTGACCAGATGTTTCGCGTGAGAATATTTATGTGCCTCATTATAATAAAGTTATAAATTAAGTACAATTTAATTTGTAGTACAGAATAACTTGTAGCTGCATATGGAAAGTTAATCTAAATTTATGTTTGTTACGTCATGTACTAAAATCTTTACAAAACTATGTGTTGTAACTAATGAATGGGATTTACCTTTTATAGATCTTCCATAATTATTATGTTGCATTTAACTTCTTTTGAAAATGGCTGACATTTTACATTTTTATTAAAAATGACTACCTTCCCTTGGTGGATAAATAGATACAGTGTTTTTGTTAGTTGCCTTCTTTTAGCTCGTAAAATGGTGTTCTAAATGTAACCTATTCAATTTTTGCTTTCGATAATAAGACCACGTTATAAACAAGTAAAATCATAAAACTCAACTTCGAATCAAATAGCACTTCAAAAGTAAATACAACACCATAATACAAGGAACACAAATATAAAACCACCACCACCACCACTTACGATCAGGTGGCCCGTTGGCTCGTCTGCCTACAAGGCAATAAAAAAAAATAAAAAAATAAAAAATAAAAGACAAACAGTTGCGTGATATTTACTTAGATTTTTCGATCATTTCCTTATTCCTTCGAACGGCGTGATCAGAAGCAATAGTCATTTGAACTGCATTCTCTTAGGTGTTATAAACGAAATTACAAGACTAGGCTGGTAATAATGGATATCAGGGCTTAGGGTTGGCAGATACATCTAGTATATATATATATTATAAAGGCGAAAGTTTGTATGTATGGATGTTTGTTACTCTTTCACGTAAAAACTACTGAATGGATTTGAATGAAACTTTACCACAATATAGCTTATACATCAGAATAACACATAGGCTACAATTTTTGAGGTTTCTAAGATCGTAAAAAAACACATTTTTGCAGGCTAGACGGGCTAGACGGGACGAACCTGAAGTCCACGCGAACGAAGTCGCGGGCAAAAGCTAGTCAGAAATATTACCATTGAAATATTTAAAACAGGACGTTATGTTTTGATCAGATAAAAAACATGTCTATTTACGTTAACTATTAGAATTATTTATACTATTAAACATAGCTGAAAATTTCGTTTGTTTGACACACTAATTTCTTGGCTTGGGTTACAAAAATTATTTCAGTGTTGAATAGTCCATTTAACGAGGTTGGTTCTATATATCTTTGTGACGTAGTCGAAGTTGCACAGATTATTTAGTTATTATATGGGTGGATTGCGAGCTTCTTCCTCGGTTTAGAGAGTTAATAAAAAAATACTTTTATGCATTTTTAACGGGTTCTTACATGAAAGTATGAAAGTATTATAGAAAACCGCGAGTGTCTGAATAAGTTAATAAAAAAAGGTATACTTAAGACACAATTAATTACCTACAATAAAAAACCAGTTCTCAAAAAAATTGTAGTTTTAACACAAAATCAAAGAGCAATAACCTTGAATATACTAAGAATCCTACAGAATAATACTGTCGAATTATAACCGTGAAATAATATTGTTTAAAGTTTAAATTGGACACCCCTGTCTCTAGGAGTCAAGTTGCCTCTTTTACTGGATAATGAGTGCACAAACAGGAGTTTTGAGCGGTCGCACGCTCCGATCTAACGTTTAGCCTCACTATACAGATGCCGTTCAAAACTGTAACTAACGTAACTGCTTTGAATACCAATTGAATTTAAATGCTAAAACAATTAAATTTAATTAATATTATTGTTTTGATCAATAAAGAAGAGCTATGTTAAGTGTAGTGTGTCTTGAAGATGGATTTTACGAAGTAACTCCTATTCGCAATTTAGGTTTTTTTTTTTCAGTTGGAGGAAATCACCCCACCGCGGTCGGGGTATATGGGAGTTGAACCGCACTAAAACCTCCAACCGCTCACACTCAGCGTCCGAACCCCGGCTGAGGCCAGAACCCAGCACGGGGTTTGGAGGGACGGCGCGACGCGTTACGCGCTCGGCACGCTTTCCTCACCTCGCAATTTAGGTTAGGTCATTTTTACATCGGTTATTACACGTTATGAATCATTGAAAAGGAAATTAGATGTGAAATATTTAACAGCATATCGTTACACCCACACACATGCACACACATACACAGAAACCACACACAAGTAGGTGCAGCCACCGTATGATAGTTTCGTTTTGGCCAAACTTAATTTTCACACCGATCAGAAGTCGGATGCGACCTAAAAAAAACCTGATAGACTTTGCATGTATGACATCACGCGATACCAACCGTACAGTCCCATTGGAAATATTCATCATCGATAAATCATCACGAACGTGCGACACGCAGATATTGATGGACCGGCTTCCAAGCCTTTTTGTTTTTTGTTCTGATGTAGTTACACCATGCGTATCACTTACACAAATATTAAACGGGTTCTTTTTATTAATTGAGCGATCCTGATATTTTAACACTGTTACACCTTGCAAGTGCCATAATCACTGATGTAGATAACCGCAAGAGTTTAGAGAAATTTATTAACCATGTGTAGTATAATCATGGTAATCTGCAGTTTCGCGGGTAGTTTCGGAATGAGGTCGAAGTAATTCAAACAGCTTAATACCTGAAAAACAAAAACATTAGGTACTCCCGTCCGCGGTGTCCCCGGAGAGCTATGACATGTCCCTCTTTAAACGAGGTCTAAGAAAAGTCCTGTATGGGTAGGTGATAGATAACGACCCCTCATTGCCCTGGCATTGCAGAGGTTCATGAGCGACGGTGACCGCTTACCATCAGGTGGGCCGTAGACTCGTTTATCTATTTCGCAACAAAAAATAAAAAAAACTTTGAAACAACATTTTTAAAATAAAAAAATAGTATTAATTAAACATATGTTTCTACGGTTATTTTCATAGACATTTAGAATACCTCAGTGATCATGCTGAAAGTTGATACTGTTTTATTTCAAGTGGCAACCCTAAACAGTTACACTCCACGTCCGACAGGACAATTGAGCTTTTTGCTTATATCCATGTACCTGTCAATTATATTCACGTTAATTCGATGCTTGTGAACAAAAACATGGATTTAAGACGTTTTTGCACTAAAGAATATTATTTGTCGGCGTAGTACAATAATGCCGTCACAAGTAATGAGTGTGTTTTTATGAAAAATAGTTTTTGTTCTATTTTTCTCAATTGGATAAAACTCATGGGAAGACTGTGGTTTACGAGAGCTGACAGACTTAAATAAGATTAAAATTAAGTCAACAGTAAAATTTTAATTCTCATAATGAGTCACATCTTTTACATATTGATGAAAATTAACCAAAAGTTGTCATTGCAATTACGATATTCTCTAATGTATTTCGTTAGGCCATTACTGATTGGTAGATCTCATGACTAAAACACACATAAATCTTTTTTTTTTGTTAGGTTCATAAAAACTTTACAATTTGTTAAATCAATTATGAATCTGTTGTATATTTAAAAATTTTTGGTTCTACATTAAGCATTTGTATTAAAAATTAAGTAGGTGCAGATGTACAAATTTCAGTTATCCACCAAATACATGTGGTATGATGGGTTTGCACAGGCTTATGATCACCGGTAACCATTTACCATCAGATGGACCGCTCATCTATCATGCAATTAAAAAATGATTTATGGCAAAAATAAGAAGAACTAACAATACTATTTATTCAAATGTAAACAGCCACAAGTTACATAATTAAAATACCAGAATTACTTGTGTAATTTAGAGTAATAAAAGTGATTTCATCAAGTCGTGATGGAAGCACTAAGAAAATTATTATTTGCAGGCCTTCCTTATGACACGAACTTAATAGGCACTAGGAATTTATTACTGAAATTATGATTTTATATGCATCTTTGCTCATCTTCCATTGAAATAGGGCTTCGTACTTTGAATTGAAATAATTTAAACTTTTAAGTTAATATAAGATTGTATAGTCACTATAGTCTATCTTATTTAAAGATGCGAAGTCCAAAAAAAGAGGAAAAAAAATAGGTTGTATATTCAACTCATTCGTAGGCAGAAATTGGTTGACACACGGAGTTCCATTTAATTAGATTAAAACAAGTGACTTATTTCCGCTTGTCGCTACATATACCCTATATCTTTAAAACTTCATGAATTATTAGTGCGATTTAAAAAGTTAAAGATCGAACATCTAAAGAGAAATAATTATACATGCAATATAGTAGACAATTGCAAGGTGTCCGCCCGCTTCTTGATGACCGATGGACCTTAGCACACTTTTGATAACAATAACTAGGAAAAATGTGACGGAGACGAAGTCCCGTAGAAATCCAGAATAAAAATTTAACCTCCAGTGAAATGACGATACATATGGAAGGTTAATAACTATAGCTGTCTAGACTGGTGTCCAGAATAGTCGAGATGTTATCGATATCACATATCACGTGGCGCAGATCGCATCTAACGCATAATGAGGGCAGGTGATTCAACACTGCGAACTGTTCACAGGAAACTGGTAGAATTTACATGCAATGCGAATGAGAGTTCAGTGTCAGTAATTGCCTTATCTGGAGATATTGGTGTGCCAATGCGCGATTAACAGCGGCAAGTTTCACTGTATTTCTGATATAATATTAGTGGATGGTACTGTTCTTAAATCAAGTTTACACTACATTATAAAAATTTGAAAATAAAAAGTAAAGTAAAGTGGAGATTGGTGCTGGTTGGTAATAGGTTGAACACGATTCATGAGTTTCATAGTCTTGGGTTTGGTTAACTTACCAGTCACATAATCTATCCACAATCAATACTGCAGACAGAACAAAAAACATGGTCTTTAAACACAGTGAAATGTGGTCAGTTGTTCAAAAAGTGTATGTCTATCTATATCGATAGAAAAATATCTATGAATAAAATTATAGACTCGACCAGTTCACAAATCATAACATCTATCCATACAACGAACAATGCAGACAGGACTATTAGCATGACCAGTCTTGATACTAGGGAAATGGTCTGCGAAGAGGAAGTGGTGATTGGCGGTTCAGTTGTCCGACTTGAACAGCTCCGTATTTGGTTATTTAATTTTATATTACAGTTGCGCTTTCACAATTGTCGGGAATTCAACGACAGCTCCCGGTTCTCGTTTGTGTTGTAAATTGCTGTTACACTTTTCACTGTCGGTGTTGTCAAGGCCAGGAAAGCGAAATCGCTGATTTATTTTTTTGGGTTGTATTCGATAAATATAATTTTATTAACGTTAACTATTCATAGGAATCGTTAATTGCGAAGCGATAAATACACATTTAAAGAATCTAGAATTAAATTCTCGAACGCGTGTTCCAAGAGTGGCTCCTTAGGAATTAAAGGTTAGATTTGAATCCTGACCAAAAGTATTTGAGAGATAGTTCAAACGTTTATACTATAAAATCCTTGAGGTATCAAACATAATGTAAACACAACTAACCTACTTAATAAATTAAACATTTCATCCATACTATTCCATACCATTGATCTGTCTCAAGATAAGTTGCTCCAACCTTACCTAGATTGTTATGCTGTTGTCAAACAGCACACCTTGCAACTTAGTATTCAAAATTGTTACTAAATACTTATCATTTAAATACCTAATACAATTGAACCTGTATTATGGTAATAACCATAATCTGTTTACAAATATCTAATGTAACAAGGTATTTTGTTTAAATGAATAATAATGCGTATTTGTTAATTTAAATCTATGAAAAGTGTTAACTTAACTTTAGCAAAAATTACTAGTACTGTTCTTTGGATTAGCATCACAAAAATACAGGGTGTTAATTTTTGTCGATTTTGTAAGTTCAATTTTCAGACAAACCAAACAATTTACGAAAAATCTGTGAAATCAGTATTCAACATCAAACATAAAATAAAGTCTCCTTTCAGCAAAACATCCCATTTGAGGTACTTCCCGTTCATGTCGCATAGTTTGGGACACTCTGTACTTTGTACAAAATTACTTTTATTGTTGTCGCTGTGATATTACAATAAAAAAATTTCTATGTATTCAACTTCGAAACCAACTATAGCTATTTCGATACCAACGTTTTTACCCACACAGTCAACGAATTACGTAAAAACTTAAAGTGATGTATTAGACACTACATGTATAGCAGAAGTCGGCGACCCCGTGAACTTTGAAGATGAAGTTGTTACGCAATCTTATGCAAAACGAGGCGATGATGCACCACACTTTATGTACACTTTCACGATGAAACCGCTAATGGTTTAGCATCATTATGCTGTAATGGAACTTACCGGTTTCCCGATGTCTTAGTCACAGCACACAGCATTTCTAAAGAATCAAATGAAGTACGTGTCGGTTCGATCTATCGTTAATAATTAGAAGCCCAAAAAACAAAGTCTTCATGTTCAGCGATTTTGACTCATCGACTTTTTTGTTTAAAGAACTTCGATTAAGAAAGTTTGTGAAAAACATAATTCAATAATAAAAATATAAGTACAAACAATGTCTAAGAATCCATGTGCCCATATAGACCGCTCAGCAAAGGCTACTGAAGAAAAAAAAGACAAATAGTTAACTTCTTATTAATCTTCACAATTGTTAACGATTATGACTCAAACCCATTTAAAAGTCATCAAACATAACGCACAAAACAAACATTTTAAAGAACTTAAAGACTTCCATTCAACATACCGAGCTATTATATTACAAAGCTATTTATTTAACAGGTATTTTCTTGCAAGTATTTACGCAGTTTGTCGCGTGTGCAGATAGCATCGAGTTACCGATGAGATCGTCCGATAAAACCGTGCATGTTCGATAGGCCGACCCCTTAGATCTAGGCGTCGAATTTATTACCAGCATTGCCTATTGTGTGGCCTCTCTTATACATTTATCTTTGCGTATAATTAAGATCCGCTCCATAGCAATGCGGCTGTCAAACATGTTTTATTGCTTCATGAACAATGAAGGTATCTTTCAAAAGTTTGAAGAATATTTACTTTAAATAAAACTTATATTCGTAAGATAATTAATACTAATGGAATGTTAAAAAGGAAACCATTTAAGTTACATAGGTAGTTAGATCATTAAGATACTTGATTTATGCATCAGTATTGAGAAATATGAGCTAAATTATGACGAAACATGCAACTTTGCAACTCAGTATTACCAAACGAAAGTAATCCTTATTCACATAACATAAAACACGATTTCAAATGTGAAGTTTTGTACACCTGTTTCCAGTGTAGGAGCAAAGAACTCTAATCTCGTTCATGGTATATTGCAAAAAGGTTTGAACGACCCAAGAATTCCTTTCTACTTAGGGTGTTGTTCAGAGACTTCAATTAGATCGGTGAGATAGAACTAAATGCCAAGCTAGACTTGATTTCACATCGGCATACTACCAATATTACGGATTTGCATCTAAATTAAAGCACTGTAGGTCAATTGCAGTAAAGGTTATTCTTGTTCAATAATAATTAACGAAAAGTATGGTACCTAATTAAATAAATTATATTTCAAAAGTGTTCCTAATTATATTTACTTTGGAATTTCCTTTTGTATTATACTATCAAAGGAAAAAGAGTTTCCTTGATACCTATTTATTAATTCCGATAGTAACACTTATAATAAAACATTAATATAGATTGATAGAACATTCATCATTATAAATGCAATAAAGGAAGAAATAATTGCAAAACTTCTACTGAACAACTCATTAATATACTAGACTATAAGTCAGAAACGTTCAATAAATGAAAAATAACACAAGCCCGCCATTTTACCGTCTTACGTATCTTTTATTGCTTAAGCAGTATTCTAGAATATTCTAAAGAAGCTTCTAGATTATTTACGATCATAAAGGCCCTTAAACTTAAATAATGTGGTGGAATGGGAAATTAAAGTTCGGTATTTTACATCGTTTATTTATAAGGAACATTACTTTAATGAAGTTTATGTAACTTATTATATTATAAAGCATAGTGTAGCGATATTTACATATTGCCAGAATGACCTAGCAATACGCAACTTTACTTACTTTTATCTATGAAGATAAAATCTATAAACATTCGGAATTGTTTGTAAGTTCCTACTACCTACCTATGCATGCATGCGTGATCATACATAATAATACTCAACTAGAAAATAACCAAAATTGATGTTTTTGTAGTGGTTCATCTATAGGTGTTACAGACGAGTGGGGGAATATTGTATTAGAGAACAATTAACCTGGAGATTGCTTATTAATTTGTGATGGCTGTGTCAAAGAGAAGACGACGTAGGAATTCTTAAAAAAAAAACTTCGTAATTATATAAGCGCTAGACAGAACCACAAAGGACTCAGACTGTCACCCTGGAAGATACCCCGCTTTATCCTTATGAAGATTGGGGAGGCCGGAGATCCAATATGTCCTGGTTGACGAAGAAACGTAGACCACTGACCCATGCATGAGCTAAGAAAGGAGCGTAGAGTGGGATGTATTTTATAAAGCTCTAAAACTCTCATTAGCCATGAATGGGGCACCAAATCGTACGCTTTCTTATAGTCAATCCAAGCCATATGGACACCTTTTTTGCCTCGACGAACTTGATGCGTAATAGCCATGTTGATGAGGAGCAAATCCTTTGTACCCCGGGACCCTATCTTACACCCATTCGGAGAAGGTGACACTATATCGATGGATATCAGAACCTGGATGCCTACTCGTTTAGCAAATACGAAAGTGCCGCATACAAGTGGCACAAGACAAATATATATAGCACCATCTATTTTTGTTTTTTTTATCGGAGCGTTTTTTTCTTCCCTGAAACCTCGAGGAGATATAAATTTTGCGATGGAAAGTTTTATAGACGCATTTTCATCCAAAATTCTAAAAACAATTGTTTATCCTTATAATTCGCTTAGCTTTTGTTTATAGAACCTTTCAAATATTACAAAAAGCGGAAACGAAATCCGTAAGTGTTAATACGTTGTTGCAATCGGTCGGCCATTAAAATCTTCGTGTTAATTACCGTTGGATTGAACCTCGGTTTACCGTTATGGGTAAATACAAGCTTTACAATCTATGAAGAGGCTTTGAGTATTTAGTTTTGAGTTTGAATTTTACTTTAATAATTATTTACCTACATCAATTATATTTTACTTTTAAGTTTTTCGTATATTTTTATGCTATAATGTTTTTGAAGTGTTAGAAATATTTAAGTGGTTAAGATTGTCTTTGTAGATATAAAGAAGACGAATGTGTTCAAATACTTACAACCATTGTTTTTTGTCGAAGAACATAAATGATATTTACTTTTTATTTTATTATTTTCTTCTTGTATTAAATAAGTAAAAACAATTCGTGTCACACAAATGTTAATGTTTTTTTTGGATAATATACCAAAAACAGAAAACAAAACTACAAAACATGAACAGATTTGATATCTGAAGAAATTATATTTGACGGTTGTTAATAACAAGAAAATCAAGTTTACTTGTGGAACCGGTTACTGTTAACATTTGCATTTAAAGATTAATTGATTTGGGCATTGGAACCAATCCAATTATATTTTAATAAACCTATTAACAGACTGGAAAAAAAAGTTTTTGATGCAATACTACACTTAACAACTACCCATGGCATTGCAATGGAGGGGACTATGTTTGGAGTTTGTGGTATGACGGGATATGAAGTAAGGAAATACGCAAAAGAATACATCTTTGCCACAGCTCGAGAGATTCAGTTACTGTATTGATAACAGTGAGTAATTTATCTCCAAAATCAATGGTAATTGAGTTGGTTGTGAGGTGACGGTCCAAAAGATTCTAAGTAACACTAGGCAAGACATTTTGCATATTTCAAGCAAAAGTATCAGTTACAAAAAATGCAACTTTTCTTTCAAAAATAATGATGCATGAGGTAAGTTGGTTTCATGAAGTGCTGAAACTGCGTGTCTGATTCATACTAAATGAACTAATGGCCTAATGAAGTTCACCAATACAAACAGGCAGAATTAATAATTAATCTACTTTAGACAAGACTTCCGCCCACCAATTTACGTTTACGGCCTAATAATACAGAACCGGAGATAGATTTATTAATCTTTTATCTCGGAACATAAAGTTTAAAGATCTAAAGAACATGCCCGCATTCAACAATGCATATTTAACGTCCACTATGAATATTCATAATATTGGCGCGTGGTTCGAACCGGGAACAAAACCGCAAGAACTATAAACAATAGCCTTTACCATTACAATGGAGAACTGAAATTATAGTTTTCCACGCCTTATACTTTGATCTTTTGTTTTTCTATTGTCCTGTATGTGAAAAAGTTTATGTGAATTTTATGCAAGCTTCGAGCGGTCAAGCTTTGTAGTGACTTCAAAATATGTTATGAAAAACTTAAGATCACTCCCCACTTGTTTTGTATGTTTCTTAATAGGATCAAAGTTTGGCTAGTTTGTGAAGTCATTTTTGAAAACTGTAATGCTTTTCCTTATTTTGTCGTTATTATGATAGAAGACTTTCAGTGTAATTTGCTTTGTTTTTTTAATTTATAACTAGCCAAACTAGCTTGAAAGAAATTAGAATAGTTGTTGTTTCAGCAATAACTCCTTCGAGATTTTTCGTAATGTTAGGATTTAAGATCGGATTAAAGTTTACCTTGATGGCACAGGGAATTATGTTAACAGTATTAAAGATTATGTTTAGTGGGGCACTCGCCGCCTTCTGTAATCCTATTAGACATCGCATCTACAATCGTAGAAAAGGAATATTATGTAACTGTATTAGTCGTTTCTCTAGTGTAAATATCATGTCTTAAATTTTGAGTACATTCTTATTTAGACATGCAATTTTTTGTTGGTTAACAAAAATGTTTTGCAGTTTATCTATTTATTCTTATTATTTGTTTTATTGTTTGTTTTTAGTTAATGAGTAATGCCCATGGCTGTTTTTGAAATTTGGGAGTCTCATTTTACCGATTGTGTATTTCTATAAAATGTACTAATTTCTCGTGACTATTTTTTTTTCCACTTTCCACTGTATGTGAAACTTCCTACAGTTGAAAATAAAACATTTGAAAATACATTTTATCTTTATCGACATTAGTGTGGATTTACTACCTCGAACGAGTTCTTAGCAACTGTTATTGGAACAACGATGTTCAGCTTAATAGGATACATGTTGTTAGCTGGGGGCGTGTTTAACAAAGCAAAGACTCATAAAACGAGACCTTCTTTATTGTTTCAATTCAAATTTGACGTGAACTTCTCCAAGACTTAACATGACCAAAGAATTGAACGTGTAGGAACGTTTTGCTAACACGTGAGACCACTTTGGTTCGTTTATGAAGTACTTGATAATCCCAAATTGGTTTTGAGTATTTTTGAGTTTCAAAATGTTCATCAGGACAGGAGCATACATTCTCTGTTAGTTGGGCCGCGTGTAACATAAATAGCTCCTAAAAGTTGAGTGTAAAATGTGAAATGTTAGTACCTCTTTCGGGCCACTCCCATGATCGGCTCTTGTCGGTATACGGTGTAGTGTCTAGCGTGAATCATACTTAATAGTATCTAGTTTAATAGCCTTCATTTATAAAACAGCTTACAAATCTTCAAAGGAAACAGAATTCGCATTATTTCCAGTTATAAAAACAATTTATAACAACTAATCTATAATTCGATCCATTGAAATGGCCATAAACATTCCCTTGTAAGACCCAACACGCAAAAGGATAATTTCCGCCACTTTAATTTGTACACAACGCCTTAAGATTCTCACTATCATCCAGTTAAGAGCCGGTATCGTCGTTTTACCTCTAACAATTTATTACAAGTACCACCCACTCAACATTAGTTACTGTTGCGGTCTACTTTTACGTTTTCTCATGATTTAGTAGTAAATAATCTGTATTTAATGCCAATAGTGGATAAAGATTTACAGTAAGGTTTTAAAGTTTAGTCCTAGAATAATGATATACTAGAAAGATTCATATGATTTATTCTTACGAACAAACGCGACGTGACACGAAATGACATCAACTAAATACTACCTTACTTACACTATTACTAAACCGGCAAACGAACGAGAAAGAGGGTAGACAGATTTGTCTGCTCTTAAATGACCTACCCGCAGTTCTTCAGTCTTCCCGTGATCATGACGCTTGAAACAGTACTGAAATATCGAGAACTCTCAATTAAAAATAATCGTGGTAAGAACCCGTTTAGTAATAGTGTAAGTGATGTAGATAACCGCGAGTGTTTAAAGAAATTTAAATACTACCTCCTCGTAACCAAAAATTGGTAGTATTTTGATGTGACTGACGACCGTGCGTGTCGTGTAAGGTTAGCGATGAATAAAATATTGAATTGTTGAAATGCAAAACATGGCGTTTCAGTTACTCAAGATTTAAATTGTTATACTGAAGACGTTTAGTTACAGTTTGATGTTTAGTGTAAAAAAATTGTAAAGAGACACTCATGATTTTTTTTTTTGGGACAATGTATGTTTTATATTCTATGATTAGACATAAAGCTAGTATAGTATTAGTAACTATAGTATATAGATCTGTGGCTTAGTATTGAATATATTTTCAACTATTAGGAAAGAGGCTACTGATTTTAGTATTGTTAACGGTTTGAGAATCGAGTTTACTAACTAAAGGGATTGTACTGTTTGCAAAGGATGTCGTAACTTAGATTAAGTTATCGTTATCTTAAGTAAGATCATAAATTTGGTTCGTTCGTATGTGCAATATTCATAGCTCTGTTTTTATCGTTACAAGTTTTCTGTCTTTCCTATCTTAATTACTGATCTCGACTATTTTATTTATATTTTATTTCCATTTTTGTTTTAGATAATTTATTCAAAAACTGCCTTTACGGGTTTGTGCATTAAACTAAAATATATATATTTTCAAGTGATTACGATGTGTAATGATAATAATATTGAAATCATGAGACTTATCAGTTGGTATTTTCAGTAAAACATAAATAAAAAATACACTGTGCCTACTTTTGGGGTACCTTAAATCCTGAGTAGTGTTACATTATCATTCATTTGTTTTCTGTATAAGACAACTGTCCACAAAAAGTATTATCATCAACAGCACGTAGACGTCCACGCTGGCTTCCCTTACAACAAGTATAGTGAATTTCTTTATTATTTTGCTAAAAATATTAATATATTGTTGCAGTGAGATGGCGCGGTGGTGTGCGCTGATCCGGCATGGACAAACATCGATATGGCTTCTCATTTGTCTGGCACATCTGGTCACAGCAACTCCTGGTAAGAACTATAACATACGATAGAATATTTATTATATTAACTCAAGTAATGCCATTTGTTGACCTATCTCTTACTTGGACTTGTCTGGTGTTTTGCTTCATTCATAATTTTTCTTTCACTTAATCATTCACTGTACTTCAAATCTAAAGATCTGACTCAGGAGTGAGTCCTATAATAGTCCTAATAGACTTCTTAGGGTAACCAACTCGTGAATGGTTTTTATCGTTTCCCTTCTTCTTGTTGACTTCTATGGTAGTACAGCTAGGTAGGTATTTATTAAATTACGTTAAAACTTTCCAAATAGTTCAATACATTACAAGTGAAAGTCTAGAATAACATTAGAGGAAGTTCGGTGTAGCCAGGTAGCTTATTTAAAATATTACTACAGTTTTTAAGAGGAAGATTTTTATTTCCTTACCAATAGCCAATTTCGTTTGTATGGTGATGTGACCTATATAGGCTATAAAACAATGTTATAATACATCTCCCACGGGCTCACGAGTAGTCACGAGTGTGAACAAACAAACAATTAGAACTGTAACGTTAACAGAATGTTAATCAATGGAACAATAGATTGTTTATTAGTTATATTTGTCATTTGAACATGTATGGGTTAATTATTTTCATTGTTATCGTCTGATCGATAGTTGTTTGTTTTTCTGTTGGAATACTAATTTTCATAATAAAAAAATATTCCTTTAATTCAAGCTTTGTCCCTCCTTCTTCAAAAGGTATAGTAAGAATTATGTATTTTCTAAAAGTAATGTCTGTAACATTCTCTCATTATACTTCGCTAAATCAACAAACAATTATTTCTTCTACATTTTATATTAGCTTGGTAATATTATGAACTTCATCTTTACTCGCTCGTTTGACGTTTTATTTCTTAACTCCTATAGTTAAATTTTCAAAGCCTTTGGTTTTTATCTTCAACAAAGCGATTACCATAATTTTGTTCATACTCATCTTTTACGACTTACCACTAAAATATTTTATAATAATTACGAACGAAGATAAAGCTGTAGTCATAACAGTTAGTACGAAGATACGCCCACGTTCTATTTTAGTACCTGTTCTGTACAAGACTTATGCAGCAAATTAATGATTATAGTATCTGAACAGTTATCAACTTAATTGTTAACTTACTAATGATCACGACCATTTAAATGATCTTCAAGAATCTAATGCAGTTACTAGAACAAGTAAGGGTGGCGTTCAATTGAAACTATCTCGGATAAGGTGAAGTATTAACTGCTGGTTTCCTTTTTTGGACTAAGCGATATTTATACTAGTGCATATGTACTAATTAACACTGTAAAGGAATTTATCAGCGAAATTGCGGTACAACGTGCCTACGTGTGAAACGTTACGAAAATAAAACTTCATTGTGAGGCAATATATAAAATATATTCGACATCAAGAAATATTACAAAATGAAGATAGAATTGCACGTGTTTAGTGGTTTAGACTTCAGACGAGGATAGCGAAAAGTACAAGCCGTGTTCACTGTAAGATTAGTATATGATATAACAACTGGAAACCTTAAAAAACAACGTTGCAAATCTGCTAAGTGATAAAATGTTTATGAAGCTATAAACAACATTGTATACGTAATTTTAAGTGCTACGCAAAAATACTTAGTAACGAAAGTTATACCGATCATAGTTATACAGGGTGGATCTGTAACTTTGGACAATCTGACGTGGCTCGAATAACCTGTTGAAATAAAACTTAGAACCACTTTTACCACTTTTAATTTAGAAATTGGAAAAAAAATATATTTCATCATAGTATGGAAGTCCGCAACGATAGTCGTACGTTTTCCAAACAATTTCAGAAAAAAAAGTTTAACCGATCCATAAAATTGGTGCTAAGTTGTATTTCGACAGGTCATTCACCCCCCGTCAGATTGTCCAAAGTTACAGATCCACCCTGTATACTTTAAATAGATAATCTTGTTTAAGACAATCCTAATGTTCTCAGTTAAACAAGAGAATCGAATAGAAAATGTAAATAACGACATAAAGTCAGTGATTTATCTTTCAACTTAAGATATTTATGACGGCAATTTCATTAGAATTGGTGCGTGGTATTATGTTTAAGCATTTTAAGCATTTCACATATAATATAATCTCTCTAACTTATATTTTATGACTGATTTCGGTTTTAGTGATAAGTTAATAGTTTTATTAACAGTACTTTTTAATACGATTAATATATTAACAAGAAATGAGGCTTTTAAAACGATTCCTCTTCAAACGTATTAAGTTAATGGTGAAGAGTTTATGCTTAATTAAAATGTAAAAGCGATAAAATATATTGCGTGGTGGATTATTTTACGCAAATGAGACTAATATTTTACTCAAAATTCTTGATTGATCTTTGGTAAAACTCGACTTACTACCTTATTTACCCAGTCTTGTTTACTTTGAGAATTATTTTCTATGCTTTTTTTTGAGTAAAAATTTATTACTAGATGTTTATATCTAGAATCTATAAAATACGTGTCTAATTCACCGGTCACATTAAAAATACGCTAAATAATTTTGAGTCATCGCGTTTTTCAGAACAACACGTTTCTACATCTTGTTCTCTTCTTTACGCGTCTTTTGTCTAGCATCTTCTATTTGTCTTTTACGTTTGTCCACGATGGTCACACTATCGCAGTCAAATCATGTAGGTACCGTTAAATCATTAGCGATCTCACGTGTTTACGTAATCACCGATTATGCTGAAGGAAGTCAGCCTTAATTAGCTGAAAGCCTAACGAAGCAGCTACTGCACCTGTCTCATTCAATATTTATGGCGTTCTAGGCATTCCGTTATATACGAGGCTACAGAAAACCTGTGATGTAATAGATAAGCTTGCGAAAGGATTTGAATTATGGTTGAATTCTGTAAAATTAGAAAAGTATATTTATCACAATAAATTGCGTAAGCATGAACGTAATTTTATATGTAAATAATGTTTAACAGTGCAAGTTTTGTATAGTTTTTAGTTTCTTAATATTATGAAAGTAGTGCTTTTAGACCTACGTGTCATCATTATAACTTATAATGGTTTAAAATAAAAAAAAATAAAAAAAATATGTTATTGCCACTGAATCATATTCGATATTCATAATTTTGGAAATAAACTGTTATATTTCCTAAATATACTGGTTTACGACGGCACTTCGTCGGTTTAATATTAATTGACACCAAATATAAGAAAAGGGGGCGTCGCGACGGGAAAGAGTGCCTTGGGCGTAACGCGTCGCGCCGTCCCTCATAACCCCGTGCTGGGGTCTGGCCTCAGCCGAGGTTCGGACGCTGAGTGTGAGCGGTTGGAGGTTTTAGTGCGGTTTAACTCCCACATCACCAGTGATTTCATCCAACAAAAAAAAAAATATATAAGAAAAAACATTTTCAATTCTAAATCAGTTACGTTTTGCTTCGTTCAGCATATAATTAATATTCAATATTATGTTTCATTAATTATGAGAAATTGTTGCACAATTCAGCCTGCCATTTTGGAATACTATTGAAAGTTGTTTTCTTAATTTATAGGTCCGTGTGAGGTGGAAACAGGACAATCCAGTATTATAGTCGATATCGAAGAAAGCAGAGGAGAACGTAAGTTATATTTTAAAAAAATATTGTTTAAAATTTTAATGTTATTCAAATGTATTGATATGACGTCAATAGTTTTTGAGAAAGTCACATTTGTGGAGCTAATTAAATTAACATAAAATTTTATATTAACGAACTGATAGTAATTTAGAAAATATACTAATCTACAATGGTTAAGGTAAATAGTAATTTAGAAAAATATCTCGATGTAAGTACATCTTGAACGTAATAGAAAAAAACGATTTTTGTCAGTAAAAGTGACAAAAAAAATTACTTGAAATTAATTTAGATAACTTCTTAAGGTCGTATTAGGTACTTATCTACAATTTTTTAAATTACGAAACGATGGAAAATTTAATTAGGTACAACAGATGCTTGTCCTATTTAGATTGTTAAATTATTTTAAAAAATGCACTGAACAATAATTCCTGTAACCCTTTCTCTTGTAGAAGTCAATCAAAGCACGGTACCAGCGATCTTGCCGGTAGTAGGAGAGCCAGATGTCGATGTGGTATTATCGACCGTGTTCCCCAAAGGACCGACGCTGTTTCAACTTGATGGCAAGAGACTACAGTTACTCCAGCCACTAGACAGAGATGCTGATAACTTGTCGCATATGGTTTTTCAGGTAAATTATTTAAATTATACATTATATCTCGGTAAAATTAATGGTCGTCCACTCGGACTTCCAAGGTACCAATGGTGTGACGTAGAGGCAGATCTGATCGATCTAGAAATTTACAGATATATGATACTGCTATGTTACAGTACATAAAATTATTACCTTACTTTACTACCATTCCATAAATTCTTAACTATATTGGTTTTCATAATTAAACCTAAAATCATTATTATTGTTTTACGACTGGATAATTAAAATTTTAATCATGGTACATTATAAATACTATTTCTGTGTGTTTTATGATTGTTAATTATTAGTGCTCTCAGTGGGACGGGCTCTAACGACCTACCGTGTTTAATAAACCTAGTAAGAAGAAAGACAAAGGAAACGGAGTCCGTTCCAAAGCAGATCGTGCCAAAAAAGATTTTTCAGTTTTTTTCATTTTCGGTCTCGTAAAAGCGATTAACGTTTCCATAAATCGTTTCCAAAATAGTCTTAGACAGGTATTAAATTACGGAATACGTAAAAAAGCGAAAGTCAAACACCGCAAATTAAAAGCCATTTTATATTGTCATCGTAACAAATGATCAAAATAAACAAAAATGAGACGTGAATTGAGATATGACCACCCGTGGGTGGAAAGCACTTTCGATTTATCCAACTAAACTAATTTATTGCGTTCACTTCGGAGCTTCATTCAACGTATCCCATCAAACGACATTAGACTTAACACTAAAAAAAATAACGCACATTTTTGTTTGCGTCTCAACTACGTCTAAATAAGAACTCATTACCAATAAGCCTGGAGCTGTATCAAGTATCTGCATACAATTAATCGTCGTCAATGCTAATGTAGTAGATAATGAATGGGTTGTTTCAGCTGGTGTGTCAGGTGAAAGCCACGAAGAAGCGGCGGACTATACCTGTGATTGTGAGAGTATCTGATATCAACGATAATGCACCGGTCTTTCAAGGAACGCCGTATGAAACTAACGTGCCTGAGGTAAGTTTTATAGCTCCTAGGATTATACAAATTTGTGTTATTTCACTAGGAAATTTATGCAATTTAGTAGGATCTTTTTACGCCCTTAACAAACCTACAATGCTTAACAAAGTATGAATACGAACTTTTTTGAAGTGATCGCTCTTGGACTTTCTTAAATCTTAGGTATAGGTTGATAGTCAGTGCTAACGATTATGGACCATATGACCATCGAATTGAAGTTTGGGCCTTAAACCTGTTTTTAGTCAAAATTTGCAATACATAACAAACATTTTATTAATAATCCAGTTTTGTTGTGATAATTCCATTTTACGGCACATTTTAGCATATAAAAATACATAAAACAACCATTTCATAATTCCAGCTGGCCCAAGTAGGCACCACGATATTCGAAGGCATCCGAGCCGTGGACATCGATGCTGGTGTAAACGGTCTCTCAGAATACTTCATCATTCGCGGAGACAATACCACACTGGAATCGATGAAGGCTGAAGACGGTTACAGTCATTTTGCGATACCGGTCCCACATGTTGGCCATGTCATTGTAAATAGGAGCTTGGATTACGAACGAACGCAGAAGTATCTAGTCACTATTGTCGCTTCTGTAAGTATGTTTTTAGAGAAATTTTCTACACGAGCTTCACGCTTGGTCTGATTTATAGTACTTAATATTATGAAGCTGAAGAATTTGTTTTAACGCGCTTATCAGAAACTAATGGTCCAATTTGAAAAAGTCTTTCAGTGTTCGATTGTCCATTTATCAAGGAAGGCTTATAGGTATTATATATTCTCTTTGCGAGGCAGATGGAGTTGTGCGAATAGTTTTAAATAAAGTAGGTATAATAGAATAGAAATACTATTGAACAGTCAAAAACTTTGTTACAAATATACAAAACATACCTAGTAAGAAACGGAAATTATAGTTCACTTAGGATTTTTATTCAAAATAGATTTATTACGATTATTTTACAAAATATGGCTTTTCTGTTACAATTATGTCCTAACACTTACTTATTTTGAAATTCTAAATCACATAATTGACAAACCAGCAAGAAATATGTGCAAATAATCGTTATTTTCCCAGGATCGTGCCCGTGATAACAAAAGACGCCTATCAAGTACTACGACTTTGACGGTAAACGTGCAAGATGATGATGACCAAGATCCGTCTTTCATTTACAAAGGATGCACATTACATGAAGGTGCCTGTTTTGATCCTGAGTACGCTAGTTATGTAAGTTTTATTCAATAATTGCTATAGTAATTGTACATTTTGGTTTGTTTTTTGCATTCCTGCGCGTCATAATGAGATGTATTTATGAGAATTAGATTAATCATTAAACACTCTGACAAGATACAGGGTGTCCCAGAACTATGCAACGTGAATGGGAAGTACCTACTTAAACATAGAAGATAGGATGTTTTGCGAAAAGAAAACATTATTTTTATTTTTCATGTTTAATAATACTACAGTCAAAGATTTTTCACATATAGTTTACTTTGTCTAAAATTAGCACTAAAAAAATCGGAAATTATCATCAGGTAAACAGCGGTATGCTAGCAGGAATCCTAACAATAGAACCAGAGAAAATCCAAGCAGTCGATATGGATACTTTGAACGCCAGAATACGATATAGTATCGAAAGCGGAGAGCCTGAATCTTGGGCTGAATATTTCGCAATAGACGCTAATACTGGCGCTGTGAAGCAACTGAAACCTGTCGATACGAGTATCGCGAAGAAATTCCAGCTGATTATTAAGGTTTGTGGAAGTTTCTAGATTGTTGACGTGACAACGTCTTATAAATTGGTTTGCCGGGTGACACTTCAAGAAACTGCGTTACGCTCCGCTCACGTTATGCGCTCACAATTTTTTTTTTTTAAGATTCGATTGGATTTTGTGTATAGTTTTAAGTTTGCGAGCTTTCCAATTTTTATTTAAACACAACTATCGTAGGTCAGTTGAGATTCCGTAAGATATTTAACTTACTCTTACTCTATTCTATTTTGTTCTACTTAAATTATTAACATTTTTAATTTTAATTTAAAAGAAGCGAAAATTATCCTCTCCCACATTTTTAACCTGACATACTCATCCACAAATAGATTTTTAGTAGCATCTATCGACTTGTATTGCTATTTTTCGGGTTATCGCTATCAATTACCCATTAAACAACCGATCAAACAACCATTTTTAAACGGTTTTATTTAGCTCACCCCGTTTGTTTTATTCTTCCGTCAAATCTAGTAATTCAAATTTCACCCTCTTCCTTTCAACCGATTAATCTGAAATTTTGTATACACTTTGGATTTTGGTGACAATACAATAATGTTTATTCATTATCATTATAAATCCAAGATGGCGGCCGCTACAAAATGGCGGATAACGTAGGGTTTATCAATCCCATCAATATGGGTATCAAATGAATGGGCTCAACAAGCAGAATACAATGTACTATAAAAAATTGAAATCCAAGATGGCGGCCGCTACAAAATGGCGGATAACGTAGGTTTTATCAATCCCATCAATATGGGTATCAAATGAATGGGCTCAACAAGCAGAATACAATGTACTATAAAAAATTGAAATCCAAGATGGCGGCCGCTACAAAATGGTGGATAACGTAGGTTTTATCAATCCCATCAATATAGGTATCAAATGAATGGGCTCAACAAGCAGAATACAATGTACTATAAAAAAATGAAATCCAAGATGGCGGCCGCTACAAAATGGCGGATAACGTAGGTTTTATCGATCCCATCAATATGGGTATCAAATGAAAGGGCTCAACAAGCAGAATACAATATACTATAAAAAATTGAAATCTAAGATGGCCCTCGCTACCAAATGGCTGATAACAATTTTTTATCAAACTAAAAACTAGAAAATAAAAATAGGTAAAAAACTTTTTAAGTTAAACGGTTTTATGTTAAACATACATTGCAATGTTTAAGATAAATGTACTAAAAACCAAAAAAATAATAAAACAGATACAGTCGTGGGAATTATAAAACCGTTGGGCACATCAATTTACTACAATCGTCGTTGTCTTAATTATAATGTAACATTACAAAACAAACATTTTAATCAGCGATTGTAGACAATTCACGTGCCCAACGGTTTTATAATTCCCACGACTGTATCTGTTTTATTATTTTTTTGGTTTTTAGTACATTTATCTTAAACATTGCAATGTATGTTTAACATAAAACCGTTTAACTTAAAAAGTTTTTTACCTATTTTTATAAATAGATATTGTTAACTTTATTGAAAAATTATTTATTTACAAAAAAAGTTTCACATAGTAAAATTTTATCTCTGAGTCTAAAGAATAGTTTGTATCTCGGACATCAGTGCTCAAAGTCCGGAAATTACAATACATTTTTAAACTAACTGTAGAGAATAACAGAGTACCACTAACCATTTCAGGCAGAGGAACTATCAGAAGCGAAACGGTTTACAACAGCCAAACTAACCGTCGCAGTAAGACCGGTGGACGCAAGCCCGCCGGTTGTAGAAGCATCATCAGATACAGGAGAAGTTGAAGAGAATTCGCCTAAAGGGACCAGAGTCTTGGATTTGAATGGACAACCTATTAGATTGACTGTTTCTGATCCAGATTTGGTAAGTTTAATTCCCTTGTAGATAAGACTTACCTACAGTGGCGTGCAGTCCATAGAAGGAAATAAGCATTGCATACCTGACACATTAAATTGGTATAAAAACATAGTCAAAATCAAATAAATTCTGTATATTTAATAGAAATACACTTCTCATTATCATCATTTGCATCTATTGAGCATAAAAGTCTAATAAAATCGATGGCAAGATATAAATTTCTAAAAAATAGATTTTATTTAATTTTCATCGGTGTACATAGATGTGACCAAAATATACAAGCACGCCACTGAGGTAGGTAGGTGATCCAATAAGAATCTAGTTATATCTATTATACGGATAAATATTGTTGATCAAATTAATTATGTTTGAATGT
This sequence comes from Trilocha varians, assembly GCA_030269945.2. Lineage (NCBI taxonomy): Eukaryota > Metazoa > Arthropoda > Insecta > Lepidoptera > Bombycidae > Trilocha > Trilocha varians. The sequence continues at coordinate 8,145,698 of AP028259.1, forward strand.
GAAATTTGAGACGAGAAAACAACTTAATGTCTGATTGTAGGTACTATAGTTACTGTTGGTCATGATTATAGTATTTCAAATCGTCATCAAACATTTAAAAATTTTTGAAGTATATTTTGTGTCATATTAATTTCTGCATAATTTCCAGGGACCCGGCGATCCAGTACCGAACTACACGTTTGAATTAACTACAAACTTCTTCGATATCAACAACGATGGCTACCTGGTTGTCAGCAATGAAACTCTTGATAGAGATCCGCCTAATACTGGCAAATATAGGGTTCAGGTAACTGTCCAAAGTTTTCAATTCATTTCATTGTAGTACTTTAGCAACCCATTAACTGCGCTCTGCTGGGCTCAGGTCTCCTAAGAAGAAGGATTAGGTATAGTCCACCACGCTTGCTTAATGCGGATTGGGGACTTTACATATCTTCGAAGGATAAATTTCTTTAAACACTCGCGGTTATCTACATCACTTACACTATTACTAAACGGGTTCTTACCACGATTATTTTTAATTGAGCGGTCCCGATATTTCAGCACTGTTTCAAGCGCCATGATCACGGGAAGACTGAGGAACTGCGGGTAGGTCATTTAAGAGCAGACAAATCTGTCTACCCTCTTTCTCGTTAGTTTGCCGTGCTGAAATATCGGGACGGCTCAATTAAAAATAATCTTCGAAGGATTTTTAGAATCCTTTTCCCGATGTTTTCCTTCATCATTTTAGTTATTGTAGTGTATTGGTTCAGTTCACAAATTGAACGTCTCTTTCTTCTTCTTTTTTCTTCTCCTTCTTCACATGTGACTCTTTAATTTATAAAACTCTAAAATTAAAAATCGTCAAACTTCTCCATCAGATCGTGGCTCGGGAAGCAAATGGTGGTGCAGCTTCAGCACCATACATGATCACAGTTAAACTGTTAGACCAGAACGACAACGCTCCGATGATACCTAAAACTCTACCTATAACTATACCGGCTTCTTTGGAACCTACTGTTGTGCATAAGGTAAAGTAAAGAGTAGAGTGAAATCAATAATGTTCAATTGTGTGTGAATGATAGATGTATGTTGAATGAATTATGAACGAAACTTTTAAGTGTAATTTCAGAAGTGAATAGTGAATGATAAAAAAAGAAAACGTGTCATTGAACTATACAGGGTTGATCTGTAACTTTGGACAATCTGACGTGAGGTGAATGACCTGTCGAAATACAACATAGCACCATTTTTATTTTTGAATCGGTTAAACTTTTTTCTGACATTGTATGGAAAACGACTATCGTTGCGGACTCCCATACTATGATGAAAAAAAAATTATCCAATTCCTAAAATAAAAGTGGTTCTAAGTTTTATTTCAACACGTCATTCACCCCACGTCAGATTGTCCAAATTTACAGATCCACCCTGTATAGTTAAACAAAGCAAAAATTGTTCAAAACATTAGCTAACGATTTTTTACCTCATTTTAATAATCTGTAAGCTCTAAAATGTTGCATAAACCAAATTTATAAACAGTACATATTTTCTTGATGGTAAATGTTACCCTATATTGAATTGAAACCATATTGACTTGAAATTAAATTACCATCCTTGATTTAAAAATTATTTTTCTAGCAAAGTTATGTGTTGTTAACGTTACGTATGTCCAATAAATTAATCGGAACTTCACTCAATCATTCATTCGCTCAATAATGATTTTAAATCAAATATTAATCGATTTTAAATCGATTCCACAGGTGGAAGCGGTAGACATCGATGAGGGTGAGAACGCACGTGTCTCGTACAGTTTGTATCACGTCTCTAACAATGGTGGCAACAAATTCACTATAGATCCTAACACTGGAGTTATATGTAAGCACTCTTCACACTTTCTTTCGCTACACCTTATCACATTTAGATGGGATCAATATATCTGATGGCAGTCGCTCTACGTAAAATCGGAAGCCAAAACAATAAAACGCAAAATGTCGAAGAATAAAAGAACTCTTCACACTATCGTATTCCAAATTCAAAGTGATTATACATTATTTGTTACCTTTGCCAGCTGACGTGGGGTGAATGACCTATTGAAATACAACTTAGAATTACTTCTATTTTTGTTTTGGAATCACTTTTTTTCCACCATTGTACAAGTATCATTGTGGGTTATATAAAATGAAAAATAAAATTAAAAGTGTCCAAAAATTCGTTTCAAGTTATATTTTAACATTTATTCACAACACTTCAGCTGACACAAGGTTACAGATACATACAGTATTCATTTATTTATTGGATACAGCACCCTAAGCCTCAGAAAATATAGTTCGTTTTTCCTTAAATGTGGAATGAGTAACGTAAGATTGACTTTGAATTTTTTTCATTGTTGGATTTGAATTACGTAATTAAATTTTATGTTTGTGCATGTATTTATTTTTGTGTAGTTAGATATCAAAGTTTTGTTTTGTGTCATACTAGTTAAATAATATTTTCACTTTATGGTTATGTAGTTTTTGGATCACTTGGTGTATTACTCACGTTTGCGATCTTGCACCTTGTAACACGTTTTTTTAACAGTACAAACCTACATAATTCCAATTTTTTTTTTTAATACTTTTATAATTATCGAGCATTAATTCTTATTAGTATTTCTCTTTTTACATATATTTTGTGGTCATAATAAATGCATTATGCTATGACTTGTCCATCTTTGAACGAGGCTTGAAGAAAGTCCTTAAAGGTAGGTCGGTAGCGGCTTTTTAGTGTCCCTTGACATTGTCAGAATTTCTGCTAGCATACCGCTGTTTATTTGTAGATATAGTGCATTTTTTCCAAAGGCTTATCCTAAGAACAATACTTGAAGAGATATGGTAACTACCATCGTTGACTACTTGACAATAAAATAAATTTTTATTTCAGCAAGCACAGGTCGTCTTCAAGCTGGTGAACAATACAGCGTAACAGTGCGAGCTATGGACGCCAAAGGATTAAGTTCTCAAGGGATAGTCGAGATATCAGTAGCTCCCGGTCCCAATACTAGTCCACCACAGTTCTCGTCTAGAGATTATTACGCTCCCGTTTCAGAGGGCGCTGCTATCAATTCAACTGTTATAACTGTTACTGTGAGTATAGCTTTATTTGGATATCTCTACTATATAAAAATAAGTCCGGTTTTCCTCCCTGACGCTATAACTCCAGAACGCACGAACCGATTTCCACGGTTTTGCATTCGTTGGAAAGGTCTCGGGCTCCGTGAGGTTTATAGCAAAGAAAATTCTAGAAAAATTCAACAGAAAAGTGGGGAAATCGGTTGGAACGACACTTTTTTGTTTTAGATGATTGTCGCTAGATGGCGCTGTGATTAAAATATTTTATTAAACTATAACTTTATAGTGTTTAGGCTCTAATGAAGCGTCTTGATAAGTTCTTTGCGTAGAGGATGAATGTCAAGGTCTGATGATGGAGCAGGAAGATGGCTATGGGAACTCAATCATTAAGCAAGATAACCTCATCGTGTTTAGGCTCTAATGAAGCGTCCTGATGAGTTCTTTGCGTAGAGGATGAATGTCAAGGTCTGATGATGGAGCTGGAAGGTGGCTATGGGAACTCCGTCATTAAGCAAGATAACCTCATCGTGTTTAGACTCTAATGAAGCGTCCTGATGAGATCTTTGTGTTGAGGATGAATGTCAAGGTCTGATAATGGAGCTGGAAGGTGGCCACTGTCTGTTTGTTCTGACTTCGGACGGGCTGACTTTCAATGGCTGATAGTTTATGTTATAACGAGTAACTTAGGCTTTATTTATTTTAGAAATTGTTGTTTTTTTTAATTCTCGATGAAGTTCAAGGATGGTATTTACAGCGAGAAAAAATCGAATCGTTGACATTTAATTGAGATTGGCGCAGACGAAGTTGCGCGGGGCAGCTAGTTAAATATAATTGTTTTCTGAGTTGTAATTGAAAAGATTAAAATTAAGAAATTTCATAAAACAGTATTAAATTAATTCTAATAGGTATTAACGTATTCCTAAAATCCAGGATTGCGTTACTAGTCTTGTGAGTATTATTTCGAATAGAGACACGAGGATACTGATGTTTTATCGAACTATATTTTTTTTGTGTTGAAATAAATCATTAGGATTCATAGGAGTTAAACGCACTAAAGCTTCCAACCGCTGACACTTATCTTCCGAACCCCGGCTGAGGTCAGAACCCAGTACGGGGCTATGCGGGACGGCACGACAAGTTACGCACTATGTGTAAATTAAAATGATTCATTTAACAAATCGATTCATCATTCACAACATTCTTTCGTTCAATCTTTTAATCATTCATTCTTTTTCAGGCTAAAGATCCAGAGAATGAACTAGTAACATACAGCATAGCTTCAGGCAATGATCTCAGGCAGTTTGCTATCGGATCTAACACTGGAATTATAACGGTTATACGAAGTTTAGATAGAGAAGTCTTAACTAGGTATCAGCTGGTACGTATTTTGTTTTACTTAATTGGTGAATAGAAAAATAAGTTGGGTGTGTTGAAACGAAATATTGTAAATATGAGGTACTATTGCTTAGATGGTATAATCTAAAAATGTTTTCATTGTTTACCAATTTATGCTTTGGTCAATTGTAACAAGATACACACAGTTCGGCGTTGGGGCCGAAAAGCTCTAGAGTGGCGGCCAAGAACCGGTAAGCGCAACGTTGGTAGACCCCCCACGAGATGGACCGACGATCTGGTCAAGATCGCGGGAGGTCACTGGATGCAGACGGCGCAGGACCGGTCGTTATGGCGAGGTTTGGGGGAGGCCTATGTCCAGCAGTGGACGTCTATAGGCTGATGATGATGATGATGATGATGATGACACACAGTTCTCAAAAATTAATAGAAATCCATCAATACCTACATGCAATTTTCTTTTCACATTCTGTATTGGAATATTATTATAATAGGAATAGGTGCATTAGTTATTACAAAGAATTATGTAACATTCAATTTGCCACTAAAACTGAAACGAAAGACAGAAATGAAATAATGGGATTTTCGGTGGTGTTTAATTGGTGCATTTGTCGTTTAATTAGTTATCTTTGATCGAATAATATCTGTATTGAATACAAACTTAATTATATTATCAACTAGCTGCCCCGCGCAACTTCGTCTGCGCCAATCTCAATTAAATGTCAACGATTCGATTTTTTCTCGCTGTAAATACCATCCTTGAACTTCATCGAGAATTTAAAAAAAACAACAATTTCTAAAATAAATAAAGCCTAAGTTACTCGTTATAACATAAACTATCAGCCATTGAAAGTCAGCCCGTCCGAAGTCAGAACAAACAGACAGTGGCCACCTTCCAGCTCCATTATCAGACCTTGACATTCATCCTCAACACAAAGATCTCATCAGGACGCTTCATTAGAGTCTAAACACGATGAGGTTATCTTGCTTAATGACGGAGTTCCCATAGCCACCTTCCAGCTCCATCATCAGACCTTGACATTCATCCTCTACGCAAAGAACTCATCAGGACGCTTCATTAGAGCCTAAACACGATGAGGTTATCTTGCTTAATGATTGAGTTCCCATAGCCATCTTCCTGCTCCATCATCAGACCTTGACATTCATCCTCTACGCAAAGAACTCATCAAGACGCTTCATTAGAGCCTAAACACTATAAAGTTATAGTTTAATAAAATATTTTAATCACAGCGCCATCTAGCGACAATCATCTAAAACAAAAAAGTGTCGTTCCAACCGATTTCCCCACTTTTCTGTTGAATTTTTCTAGAATTTTCTTTGCTATAAACCTCACGGAGCCCGAGACCTTTCCAACGAATGCAAAACCGTGGAAATCGGTTCGTGCGTTCTGGAGTTATAGCGTCAGGGAGGAAAACCGGACTTATTTTTATATTATCAATATTTTACAAATATTTAAAATGACTTTGTCTTATAGGAAGTAAAAGCAGAAGATCCAGGGAAATTAGTTAGCACTGCGACAGTTAACATTAAAGTGACTGATATAAACGATAATAACCCGAAGTTCGAAGAGGAATCTTACATGTTTCAAGTCAAAGAAGGTTTGTATTTTTTGAAGAGAAAGAGCTGGAAATATTTGACAAAGTTTTGGAAGTAAAAACAGAGTAATTGATTTGTAATAAAATGTTAAATATTATAAAATATAAGTTGGTAATATTGAAATAAAATAGACAGAACAAAGTAAATTACTAAAGGAATAGGAAGAAGTATATACAGTGTGGATCTGTAACTTTGGCCCAGCCGAAGTGGGGTGAATGACCTGTTGAAATACAACTTAGATCCATTTTTATTTTTTGTATCGGTTAAACGACTATCGTTGCGGACTTCCATACTATGATGCAATTATTTTTATCCCATTCGTAAATAAAAGTGGTTCTAAGCTTTATTTCAACAGGTCATTCACCCCACTTCAGCTGGGACAAAGTTACAAATCCACCCTGTATAATTGAAAAAACTATTTGAAGAACAAATTCTATCAATACTAACTTTCCCATCTTTTTTCCTATTCATCACCAGTACAAAACTTGGAGATATTAATAAAATTGTAATTCTAGGTATAACAGGAGAATTTGTCGGTTACGTGCACGCAACGGACGCAGATGAAGGAATCAACGCGGAGATCAGCTACAGCATCCCTCACAATCTGCCCTTCAATATCAATAACAGCACCGGCTTGATCAGTACTAAGACGAAACTTGATTATGAACAAACGAAGGTGTGTAGTTATTCTTTTATGTACTGTTTTATTATACTGTAATCATCTTTTTTACTATCTATACCAATATCATACTAAGAGGGAGAGTTTGTTGGAACGCGCTAATCTCAGGAATCACTGGTCCGATTTGAAAAATTATTTCAGTGTTATAAACTAAATTGTATCCCTCTGTGACGCAGACGAAGTTGCGTGGGTAGTTATTCATAATCTAGAAATGATGGGATTAAGCATTTGTTACTTAGTTAATGTAGTTTTTTTTTTGTTTTGTGAAAATTTTTGCTATATTTTTTTTTTGTATTTTTGTATTGATGCAATGACATGGTCGTTTATTGCAAGTGTACACCTTAGCGAAGATCATAATATCTTCAGATTTAAATATACTGACCTAAGTAGTAAAGTAAGCTGCAAAATACTTAATTTTTTTTTTTGCAATTTTTACCTATTCAGCAGTATTCTGTAATACAGATTAGGATAGATTTGAAATTATCAAAATGTAGGTATCCCCCATTTTGTTACCAATACATTTTTCAGATTGCAACCTTATCCATCCATCCATTTAAAGACGAATTTACTTTAAGTGTCCTAAAATTATTTCCAGGACTATTCTTTCGTAGTAACAGCGACAGATGGCGCTGTTGACAAACGGTTAGGAACGGCGTCGGTCACAGTACAAGTGCAGGATATACCTGATGAAGCGCCTATATTCCCTCTACCGCTGTACTCTGTTCATGTACCAGAAAATGTGCCTAATTACCCTGTTGTTAAGGTTCAGGTTCGTATGAGTTTTTTTGTAATGAAGTAGGTTAATGTGAAAGAAAATTTTACTGTGTACATACCTATCTCTTTTTTGTCTTACATTTTGTAATAATATTACTTAACTCTCAAATATACCAGAACTAACTTAATAGCTATATATTTATAAGTTATCAAATGATTTTTGAATGTAATAAATTTATCGTTCATCCTATTTATAGTCATGAACAATACTGGTGACAAAAATTTACTATAACCCTAGCAATTTCAAAATACACCACTTCAAACATATTTCCACCACCATTCATTGCAAAATAACCCTTAAACCCACAGGCAGAAGATCCAGACACATCCCCAGAAATAACGTACACTATAATGAGGGGGGACATGGAACTATTTTCCATCGACCGCAAGTCCGGTTTGATCAGAACACTGCAGGCTTTAGACAGAGAAACGAGCGCAAGGCACGAGCTCATCGTTGGTACTGAGGAGAATAGTGATGAAGGACCTGGTGCTACTACTACTGTGGAGATTGTTGTTGATGTAAGTATTATCAACTGGGAACTGGTAGAATATATTATAGGTAGGTAGGTCTTACGCGTTATAATACTTTTTAGTGTCTTCCGTTAGGGATGGTAACCACGTCCGGTCAAGTAGGCTCGTTCGCCAATTTAGGCAGGTAAATGTTGCAACAATCATAAGTAACTAATCAAAACTGCGTGTTAATTTGTACATGATCAACCCTACCGTACTGACTTACACCAACAGCTAAAGACTTCAGCCGGCTAGTCACCTCCTGTATCATAGAACATTGTAATAATACACGGGACGAAAATCACAGTCTACACAGGATACATGCGCCTGTGTGCGTGAAAATAGATATAGCACGCTAAATGTAGGTCAGGGTAGGGTTGTCAAAAATAATACAAAATAATAATTTTTCAACTTTGTATGGGAAAATAAAGTAAAAGTCATATAGATTAAGCCCTTAACGTATTGTTTCACCAGGCACCAACACCCTGTATATTAGTATTTTATCAACTGCTCTGTAACACACTCTGTGTCTTCTGTAACACACATAAATCATTAACTTTACAAAAACCTTACTAAAACACCAATTTATTTCTCAGGACAAAAACGACAACGCTCCCATATTTACATCAATAGTTCGACCAGTCACAGTAGAAGATTCCTCTTCAATAGGCAGTCTTGTTCAGACAGTCGTGGCGAGTGATGGAGATGCCACTGCTCCTAATAATAGAGTTCGGTACAAACTGGTGGGCAGAGGGAAAGCTTCCAAGTACTTCCATGTAGAACTTGATAGTGGAGCTTTGAGGGTTAGAGATGATTTGAGGAAGGAGACTGATAGCGAATATACGGTGAGTATTCTACTTTTATTTAAGAACCTAAATATTTATAAAATGCTGCATTTTGAGTTAAAAAGGAACCCAATTCGGTGGCACATCAAAAGGCTCAAAATTTGTCAAAGACAGGTCATAAAAATAAGTGGTCTGAGCTGAGGATCCAACTATTTCTGTGCTACTGTACTGTACTCTATGAATACTATATACTGGGCTTAGGTCTCCTCAGTAGATTAATGAGTCAAGAAGGAAGTTTTTCGCCAATACTTTCGGTATTCCCAGAGCGCTATGACTTGTCCTTCTTCAAACGAGGCTTGAGGAGGGTCCTTAAAGTTAGGTCGTAGGTAGCGACCCCTCAATGTCCCCTGACATTGCAGAGGTTCATGAGCGACGGTAACCACTTACGATCAGGTGGCCCGTTGGCTCGTCTGCCAACAAGGCAATAAAAAAAAAAAAAACAATTGAATTATTAAGGAAAAATTGTTTTATCATACATTAAAACTTGTTTATTAACTGTTTTTTTTTTCAGGTGGACGTCCAAGCTTACGATCAAGGTGATCCAGTGATGTCTTCAGTGACCAGTCTCACTGTTTACGTCAGTCATTCAGCCACTGTCCCACCTGATGTTAGTACAAATTCTTTATATTTTTGAAATAATATAATCAATTGAAAAACAGTATCTACCACCTTTAGTGATGTTTAATGTAAAATCTTAGAGCACGAAATGGCGAATGCTTTGTAGAACAAGATTCCTCTCGGATTCCTTCATGTATAGCTCAGTCAAAATGTAATACCAAAAACTAGTGGTAGACTTTTCACTCGTGATATTACAGCTACCATAAAACCAAATAAAAATATATCCAATAACGAAAATATAAGGATTTTTTTTATACTATAGAAATATTATTGTTTACAGGTTGGCCTAGGTTTCGCTGATACTGTTTATACTGAACACGTGGCAGAGAATTCACCGAACGGTACTTTAGTACGAGTGTTACCGTTACTCAACAAGCGGGAACATTCACCTGATACGCCATTAAAATGTTTATTAACTGAATCATCGCAAAAAGGTAACGAATAAACATAATCATGTATTTTTATGTGTATGATGGAACTTATTAAGATTAAAATAAAATAAAATAAATGCTAAAAAAAAATAGTAATGCTCAAGATGATTTTTTGTTGACCTTAACTTAACGAACTCAATTTAAAGAAGTCAAATTATATTAGATTGCTATTTTACATTTTTTCTTTTTTCTTTTTTTTTTGTAAAGATTAGCTCTTACACAGTATAAATCAAACTTAAAAATTAAGCAGTAAAAAAGGCATATTATAACAAATTGTAAAAACTAATAAAAAATCATTTATTACAGGAATATTCTACGTAAAACTGACCGAAGAACGCGACTGCGCTATCTACCTAAACACAAGTTCATTAGACTACGAAACACTATCAGAATATTCATTAGAAATCCAACTAGAGTCCATACAAGGATTAATAAACCCGGATAACAGTAAAGCGTTAGTCAAAGTACATTTAACGGATGCCAATGACAATCCTCCTGTGTTTGTTTTCAATGAGCAATCGACTATAGCCGGGGCGAAGGGAAAGTACTTCGCTATAGTTAACAAGGAAATGTTGTTGGGTACTAATGTTCTGCAAGTTAAGGTGAGTTAGAAAATGTATTTTTATTTACTGTAAACATCGATCTTAAAGTATAAGATACATTGAACCGAACGCGAAAAACGGGGCAAAATTATCCATCCATGTTTTGTTCACTTCGAATCAATCAACATTAATTGTTTGTTATGTTTTATTATAAAGTCGTGGTGGCCGAGTGGTCGAAGCGCGTCCTTCCGAACGGGAGATCGCGGGTTCAAATCCGGTCGGCTTGTACCTCTAAATCTAAATGTGAAAAAGATTTATGTGCAATTTTTCACAACACCACTGGCTAAAAACGGTGAAGGAAAACATCGTGAGGAAACCTGCATGTCAGAAAAGGGTTCTAAAAATCCTTCGAAGATATGTGAAGTCCCCAATCCGCACTGGACTATACCTAATCCCTCTTCTGAGGAGACCTGAGCCCAACAGTGGGCAGTAATGGGTTGGTACAGGACAGAGAATCCATGCTTTTTTCACTATAAATGTGTAATTTCTAAAATATTGTGTATGTTTTACTATAAAAAAGAATAATATACTGTTTCTATTGTAAACATATAATAGTTCTATTGTTTTTCTTGGTTTTCATGGACCGGAATATACTCCATCCCTCGATATTTTCTGAAAGGAGGTTTGTTTAAGAACTGTTCTGCACGGTTGTTGGCAATGGCATTGTCATCACTTAGGCTTTAGGCTAGTTTATCTAAATACAATAAAAAATATGTCTCTATTTTTCAGGCAAAAGACCGAGACAGCGGTGCTTACGGCAAGTTAGAATACCACAAGAACTCGTGGACCGAAGCGGCTGAGGAATACTTCAGTCTAGACGCAGACACGGGCATCATTAGCAATATAAAGTCGTTCGAGAATGTTCCTAAAGATATACTACCGTTCAAGTTCAGTGTTACCGCGAGAGATAATCCGGATTCGCCTCAAGACTATAATATAGCAAGGGCTTCTGTTGTGGTAAGTTTATAGAACTTTCTAGAAAAGTATAAATAAATGTGCTTGACGTCATATAAAAAACGTATTTTTAAAGTATTTTTTACAGTGACGTTTAAATAATTTATTTTTCTGTTCAATCATTGTACTGTATACAGGGTGTTCATAAAAGAATGGACCCTCTGACAGTAGAGCTATAGATGACTCTAAACATAGTAGTAGTACTTTTAACGTAAAGTTCATCATAGGTCTTTTAGGGACACCCTGTATATGAAACTAAACAAAAACCGAAGATCAAAACATTTTCTCTAAATTACACAAAAATTCATCAACAGATTAACCTCCTTCAAAAAGAGAACCAACTTGTACTAGAGATAGCAGATTTAAACCCTGATTCAATGAGACGTAGGGCCAGAAGTCTTCTATCAGTTATAGAAGATAAGAGTGGCTTAGTAGCTGGAATAGAGAAGTTGACAGCGAGACACTATTTGGGAGAAAACGGGACTTTGGAGAGCGATCCTCGAGGAACTGACGTGTGGTTGTACTTGATAGATCCGAGCACTGGAGAAATATTGACGAGAGAATCTATGCCGGTTCAGAAGTAAGTGTTGTTGTGTTTTTTTTTGGGTTGGGGGAAATTGCCATTATGTGGGAGTTGAACTGCACTAAAACCTCCAACCACTGACACTCAGCGTCCGAACCCCACCTAAGGCCAGAACCCAGCACGGGGTTATGCGAGACGGTGTGACGCGTTACGCACCACGGTACTCTTTCCCGTCGCGCCGCCCCCGTTGTTATGTGATAGATTTTATAGATGTTTTTAATATTGAAAGACAAATAGTGATTACCGTGGCTCATGAGCCTATGCAATCATGTTTCTTAAAGAGATTTGATCCTTAAAAGTTACTCTATCGATTTATGCAATAAAAGTACAGGATGTTTTTCGAATTGTAACAGGTTCGATTACCGGGTGCACCAAGACTTTTTAAAATTCTATGAATGCAGTTGTGTTTCTTTTCAAAAATAAAGGAAAGTTTCCTTTCAGTAAAATTCGCTACAATCATAATTTCGATTACTTTCTCTGGAGACATTTAAAAATTACACCCTGTATGTACAAATTAAATTACTCTAACTAATAAAAATACAGCAACAACTTTGTTATCTATTAAGTGTGATATGTAAACATCTAAATATTCTCAGGGCAATAGAAAATGGCGTACACAAAGCAGTATCATCTCGCCTTCAGTCTCCAGTGAGCGAAGTCCGAGCGCCCCTGGTTGCGGCAGAATTACCCAAAAAGCCGCACGTGGCCGCCGCGCCGCTCGCCACCGCACTCCCGGCGGCTTTGATCGGGTTGGCCGCCGTGGTCTTAGTAGCTGCCGTGGCCGCCACTATCTATATCTGCGCCTCTTGGAATAGGTAAGAATTAGAGTAATATAGGAGTGCGATGACACTAATTAAGGAGATATTACATTGTACCGTGATTTCCTTACATTTTTGTCTTTACAGTTCAACCGATATTATGAAAAAAAAAACTTGAGAGGTGTCATGGGACACCCGTATAAAACTAAGTTCCTTTCGATTAAAAGATATCTTATAAAAAATATTTCCTTTCGTAACGCGCGATAAGGAATGTGTTTTAAAAGATTATGATCACAGCGCCATCTAGCGATAATCATCGAAAATAAAAAAAGTGTCGTGACAACTTTTCGTAAGATTTTTTTCCGTCTAACCTTCTTTCACAACGCGCGATAAGGAACTTCATTCCAAAAAGAAAGTCCAGACGACTCAAGGATTAAACTTTTTCCAAACAAACTGTCTATTTAGCATTCCTTAAAATAACATAAAACATTAATTAATTCCCGTTTTCTTTAGATATAAGAAGCACAAAGAGCAAGCTATTCAACAATACGGAACGTTAAGCATGAGCGTGCCTCCTCCGAGACCACCTTCAGGATATGAATCGAGCGAAGATGATCCTGCTCCTAGATATGAGACACAGGTAAATATTCACCTTAAATTGATATAATATGTACCCAAAGAAATTAAATTTGAATTGTAGGCTTTAAACTCGTTGTTTTAATGAAAACAAATTAGAAGTTAGAAATAGAAAATGATACCGTTCTAACGGACGGACAACTGTACTGTAACTGTAACAACCTATTACTGCCCACTGCTGAGCTCAGGTCTCCTCCGAAGAGAAGTTAGGCATAGTCCACCACGCTTGTCCAGTGCGTATTAGGGACTTCACATATCTTCAAAGGATTTTTAGAATCCTTTTCCGATATGCAGGTTTCCTCACGATGTTTTCCTTCACCGTTTTTAGCCAGTGGTGTTCTGAAAAATTGCACATAAATCTTTTTCATATTAAGATTTAGAGGTACAAGCCGGCCGGTTTTGAACCCGCGACCTCCCGTATGGAAGGCGAGCGCTTCAACCACTCGGCCACCACGACTCTTGGACGGACAACGTCTGAATGAAATTGTCCAATTATATTTCACTAGAAGTGTTCTACTGACCCGAAGTGGACATTTCGGAGTTCATGCTAAGTTTCGCATGGGGTTTGACTTCAGCCGACATTCTTACGCCGATTGTTGGCAGTTGGAGATTTTAGTGGGGTTCGACACACCTTTCCTCTGGTCCTAAAAAGACCTTGGTAAAATTTAATTTTGTTTGACAGGTCCTAAATATGGCGGTAGATGATGCAGATTTACAACTGGATTTTAGTCCGAATAACCACGCCTTCAATATTCATAATGTTCAATATTTATCCAAAGATAATGGTAAGCTTATACTATGTTTTAATTTAGTCGTTTTTATTTAAATTAAGAGTGTACTTTTTTTTTAATTGTTAACATAGTGTGTTTTCGGTTTTCTCCTGACTGCGGTTGTCGCTAAAAGCTGCTACTTCAAAGCATTTCCATAAATTGTTGGGTTTGTCTAAACACCGAACTAACAAAATCGGTAAAATAACACCCTGTATTTTTTATGTCAATCGAAAGAACTACCTATTATAAATAGTCTATCCTCATAAACAAAGCATCTTAATGAAAAGGAACAATGCGAAATATTTCATTTAACATTTTAAGTACCTCATTTTAATGAATATTAAAATAAAATAATAAAAATAGCCTTTATTACTGAGTATTATTATTTACATAAAATTCGTCAACACAAATTATCGCGTATCTCAGTGTACCTTTCGGCATAGGCCTCCTCCAGCTCTTTCCACTGCTTTCTGTCGTCGATTACTTTCCGCCAGTATGGTCCCGCTGTCTTCTTTATATCGTCCTCCCATCTACAAGGAGGTCGACCTCTGCTTCTCGTAGAGTCCCTAGGATACCAGTTTGTTACCTCTTTAATACCTTCTGTAATGAATATTATCAATCATTAAATTCCAATATTTGACTAAATATTTTTTTTCAGGCGAAAGAAGTCCAACACTCTCCGAAACGGCAACAACAGCTCGAGCTTCAAGCGTCAACGAAAACGGCGGTACTCTGAACAAACTGAACCACTACGACCCGATCGCTAACAACGTTACCATTGCGCGGAACACACAGACGCTCAACCGAAGAATGCCGAACACGCAAGCATTGAACAACGCACTCGGTACATTGCCTCGCGTAAATAATGTGGGTGGGGGGTTGTTAGCGACGACTTTAGGTAGAAAAATAAATGGGAATAACCATAAGAAGAAAACGCAGCCCATCATGGCCTATGATGATATACCTGGGATGCAAAAGTGAGTAATTTTTAAATTAATAATATATTTAAATTCGTTTCTTAAGTTACTTTAAAATAATTGGACATTTGGTGTTAAGTTTGGTATACGGGGTGGATCTATAACTTTGGACAATCTGACATGACGTGAATGACCTGTTGAAATAAAACTTAGCAGCATTTTTATTTTTTCGATCGGTTAAACTTTTTTTTCTGACATTGTATGGAAAACGTACGATTATCGTTGCGGACTTCCATACTATGATGAATTTTTTTTTTATCCAACTCCTAAGGTTCTAAGTTTTATTTCAACAGGTCATTCACCCCACGTCAGATTGTCCAAAGTTACAGATCCACCCTGTATATTATAAAATTTAAATCAGGCAATGAGGTTAAATAAAGATTTTCTATGACATAAATATTCCTATATTTTAATTGGGAAAATGGTTTTAAATACTTACAAGACGATTTATGTGAATAAAAGATGTCCTTTAGACTGAATTGCCAAAACCAGCTCTACTAGTAGTTCTTGTATTATTTTTGAAAAATATAAGTTCGTTGTTTTCATCTATGTAAAAAAATATTGCAAGTATCATGCATTTTCAACGGGTTCTTGCCACGATATTTCAACGTTGTTGCAAATGTCATGATCACGCGAAGACTTATTTGCAACAACGTTGAAATATCGAGACAACTCAATTAATTAAATATCGTGGTAAGAACCCGTTGAAAATGCATGAAAGTATTATAGAAAACCGCGAGTGACTGAATAAGTCTATAATACCTATTGCTTAAATTTCGTTTAAATATTTGTCTTTTTGTTTTTAATGTATCTGACTAAACAGTCAGTTTTAATAATTCAATTGTTTTTTTTCTAGAGCCGTCGACAACGATAATGTGACGTTTGGTAAGAGGAATTTCTCCGGCTACCCTTACGATCAGTCAACTGTTGAAACAACAACAGAGTTATAGTGAAGTGATCATTCCGAATCAGTGAAGTGATCATCTCGACTTTCAGTAAAGTGATCATCTGGAGTGAAGTGATAATGTCGAATGGTAGAAAAGTGATCATTTTGGATTGTAGTGAAGTGTTAGTGATCATTTCGAACTAATAAATGAATCCGTCCAATTAGACTGGTTTTAGTGTAAACGGAATCTTAAAGTATTGCTTTATAATTCTCTTTTTATTTTTTTATTTTATATTATCTTTTATATGTGTTGTATTTTTATTTTTTTATTTATTCTTTCTTGTTTTATACCCTGATTTTTAGATGTACTTAGTTCTCTTGAGATTATATTTTATGATTTCGTTTTAAATAAAACTAAGTAATTAAATGATATTGTCGTAATGTGTTCAACGAAAATAATATTGACTGAAAAATGCTTCAAATAAATATTATGATATTTTAAACGAATTTCTAGTACTTTTAGCCAAGGCTAGTCCTTTCTATGAGAACAAATTGTGCATAATATTTTATTAATATTATTTTGTAAATAAACGTGGCATTAGAAAATGTATAAATATTTTTATATTTGTAAAAAATAATAAATTAAGTTTTTAAGGAATACGATGAAAATATTTTACTAAATACAGTATTTTCTGTGGTATGTATTTTTATTATCTTATATACTGAATGTGTTTAATATACTTGCCAAACAATTATATAAGGATATAGAACAATTTGGCATATTCTCTGAAATGGCTTAATAATTATATTTGGGTAAAAAAAGTAAAACTGTTGAAAGCGATATACAACTACAAACAAATAATATTTTAGTGTATTAAAAATCGACATGATGCTAAAAATTAAACTATAAAATCACACTTTTCTTTGTGCTATTCAACTTTACGCCTAACACCTATCAGATAAAATTCAAAATGCAACACTATTTGATAGACATGTGTTATTGTAGTATTACATTTTGAACCTTAAATGGTAAGCATTGAGCATAAATTTGAAGGAAATAAAATTTGTTAAAAATATTGGTTGCCTGTAAAGTCGGTATACGGGCGAAAGTTTTACGTGACAACGACTCGGGCATGGTTAGCCCGCCTAAGAGCGAGAGAGACAGACACACGGTGAAGTGTCACCCGGCAAACCAATTTATAATACGTTGTCACGTCAAAAGTGGGGTAACTATCGAATTTTTAAACATAATTATTCATGTTGGATACAGCATTTTTTTTATTAAACAATGAATTATTATTTTTTTTTTCATTTTATTTAAGTAAAAGGTATTATTGTAAATACGTTACCAAATGCTATTAAGTGTTTGTATGAAAGATGTGTGTAATTTTTTGTATGAAAATACATAATTTTAATATTTTTTAGAGTGATACTATCGAATTTTATTTCCGCCACTGACTTAAGAACTATGTTAGTTTTTTGTGTAAATGTGCCAGTTAATATTAAATATTAATTTAAATTTCAAACTTCTTAAAAATAAGTAAAAATAAAAAATAATTCAAAATTAAAATTGCAAAAAACAAAACAAAATTTTACATTTTCCTTGCAAATATAATACTGAAATGCTCATTTATAATAAAAATAATTATAAACAATTCGTGCCAAACAAAAGTAGGTAACAAAATTTTATGTAAAATCTTATTGGTTAACGTTACCTATTATAATTTTGTATAATAAAATGTAAATTATATTTTAATATAATGTTTTTATGAAATTGTATAATAAAATCGTTATCGTAACTTTTTGTAATAAATTAATTTTTATTATCAATAATGTTGTTTTGATTTAAAATTACGACAAAGATAAGGGATTATTTACTTTATTATTTTAATTATTTGGGAAACCAACAGAAATATTTTATTTATCTTTCGAAGATATTATGTTATAATGTCTCCGATCCGCATTGGGCAAGCGTGGTGGACTATGCCCTATCCCTCTTCTGCTGAGCCCAGCAGTGGGCAGTAATCTGTTGTTACAGTACACTACAGTGCAAATCAGATACACAGTTATGCTATACAAGCTTTAACATAGTACCTACTTGGCCAAGAATAGCAGAAGATATATAGCCGACAATAAAAAATGTAAGCATGTGCAGTTGCCATAAAATACCGCTTCACACCTTGCACACGTTACACAAAAATCCAAGGTAATATTTTACGGAAAAATTTCATATCACTCCTTTATTGCCCTCTGCAGCTCACAAAAGATTCATCTAATGTTCTTGCAGTAAGTGCGAAGTGTATTTTTGTCAAGAATAAGCAAGTCATTTTTCAATGTTTGATTTTAGGCTGTTGTCAAGGATAGGTCTGCCCAGAACCTTAATAAAAAGAACATTTAAAAAATATAAGGTAGGTATAACAAACGAAAGTTTTGACGTCACAACGTCTTATAAATTGGTTTGCCGGGTGACACTTCAAGAAACTGCGTTACGCTCCGCTCACGTTATGCGCTCACAATGAGAGCGAGTGAGAGGCACGCGTGCCTTTCACTTTTTATGTCTATCTCTCTCGCTCTTAGGCGGGCTAACCATGCCCGAGTCGTTGTCACGTAAAACTTTCGCCCGTATACCTACTTTACAGGCAACCAATTTTTTTTTCAAGAGCGAAACAACATCATAAACGAATTATATTAATTTAGAAAGAACTATTCAAATTTGTTAGTCTAGTATCACATTCCTTAATGAAGCTACAACAAAGATTATTTTCGTCAATTACAAGCAGATCACGTCTGAGATTTTCAATGCATGTGTGAAAAAGTCAATTTTAAGTCTCTTACACAATAAAAAAAATACACTTGACACGATTTTGTTATCGCCTACAAAAATAACATAAAAAATTTAATAAGGCACACATATGAAATTAAATAAAAATGAAATTTATGAATCACGTTTTATAGTTATATTCTTTTGAATATTACTTTTTATGTATTAATTTTTGCACGATGTTTGTCATTGGTGTGCAATAAAAAGTTTTTGTATAAAAGGCGAGTATTTTTAATAGAAATCTTTATTGGCCAAGATGTTGGTCAAAATTTTGTTTGTCTTGGCCATAGTTGGATACTCGACGGGTAAGTAGTTAATTTCCTCAAAGCCTACGTGTCAAGACTTTCTTGATACTACTTTATTTTTCTTTCTTTATCCAAAACGTAACAAAATACTGTAACGTTATCAAACATAACGCTTAAGAAAGTAGTCTAAGATTAAATCATATGAACATTGTAGTTTTTTATTTTTATTGCAAGACTAGCTGACCCGCGCAACTTCGTCTGCGTTACAAAGGGGTTCAAACAGTACTCGCAATGCCGTCGAGTTATTATTTTCGCGGCCCGCAGTGCCACATAATCATTGCGTTTTATACTCGTAATAACTTCTAAACGAAAAGTCCGATTGGAATAAAACAAAAAGTAATTTACTTCTACATTAATACTCTTGATAACAAAATACTTAATTTGGGTAAGGGTTAATATAACGATACTCATTAAACGTTAAATTCAATCTTGGGACGAAAAAATATTTTTCATAACCATAAAAGTGGTTATTGTGACTAAACTATGATAGTTAGATATATGCTGTCGCGGACTTTTTTGTTTGTCTTTAAACGACCTAAAAACCCGTAGTACATAATTTTGTTCTATTGTCAATAATTTTTGCAACGTACGCATAAATAGGTTTTCGTTTATTCGCCTTGTATTACATATTCGATATTTTCATACGGATCCCTAATTTTATGAAAATAAAATATAGGCTATAACCTTCCTCGATAAATGGGCTTTCCAACAGTGAAAGAATTTTTGAAATCGCACCAGTAGATCCTGAGATTAGCGCGTTCAAACAAACAAACAAACAAACTCTTCAGCTTTATAATATTAGTATAGATAGATAAACGATCCTACGGCCTACCTGATGGTAAACGGTCACCGTCGCTCATGAACCTTTACAATGCCAGGGCTGTGAGGGGCCGTTATCTATCACCTACCCTAGGGACTTATTAAGTATTCCGAAGTAACATATTTAATTTGAAAGGAATTTATTATAACCATCAAAATTACACACAGTCTATAACTTTGAGAGGCACTCTGAACTCAGGGACATACTTTAAGGGCAAATGAAAACAAGATAGTTGTAATGTTTAAAGTAAGGTTTTTATTAGTAATGTTAGTTTTTTTATTTTTTATTATCTCTTATGTGTACATTGTATATTTGTTACTAGTTCAGAATAAAGGCTTTATTATTATTATATATAACTTTTACCTCAAACTAGTAAAAGCTCTAATACTTTTTACAATCTTACAATAAAAGAGGTCCTTCCAAAATAACTAGTCACATTTGTTTATCAATAGGGAATTCTCCAGTAAGAGCTCGGATTCGAATCTCAACGTATGCAAGACTTTTACGAACCAGAGGTAAGTTTTTTACTATTTACCTAACCTGAAAGTTACTCCGTCATACGTAAAATGAGCAGATATCTCATAAAGTAGAGTGATGACCTAATCTGTCCACATATTAGGACCGACGGAAACTATTGGGTACCAATAAAATATCTGTAAGCAAACTGTCAAGATCGCGGGAGGTCACTGGATGCAGATTGCGGAGGACCGATCGATGTAGCGACATTTGGGGGAGGCCTATGTCCAGCAATGGACGTCTATAGGCTGATGATGATGAAGCACAATGTATAAAATTATAAGTACCTCACAAAGTACTTTTTCATAACAGGTCCATACCGCAGGAATGAGACGCTCGTCTACTGCAAAACGAACTGTCCCACCGACTATTGTCCCACCACTGACTCCCGGAATAAAGTAGCCTGCACCAGCACTTACCAGTGTATCCCTGGATACATTTGTAAGCCTAACTATCGACGTCTTAGCCGGGAAGATCAGAGATGTGTTCTTACTGCAGATTGTCGTAAGTATCGTATTTTTTTTTACTGTCTTGTAGGCAGACCAGCTAACGGGCCACCTGATCGTCAGCAGTTACTGTTGTTCAAGGACCTCTACACGCCTACCTTTAAGGTTTTTCTTCAAGCCTCGTTTGAAGAAGGACAAGTCATAGCGCTTGGAAAACACCGAATAGGGGAGCTCATACCGGATGGTGCGTGTTAGAAAATATTTTTTGAAACGGACCGTCGATGACCGCGGTGGTTCTAAATAGTAAGGATGAACTCCACCTCGATTTAATAATACAAATGTATCAAGTCAAAAACTGTTTCCTTTTCTTTTAAGAGTAAGTCGTATGTATTCATGGGTCGGCCTGTACCTACATCTAAATCTTATTTTTTATATCTGCAGTTTGAATTTGAGGCACTTTAAGACTGCTATTCTTCCGTCTGTTAGATTGTGGCTCTGAGCATGTGTTGATTTATCTAATATAGGTACCTATACCTAAATGACTAAAGGCAGATCCAGGCGAATAAGGCGTCGCTCATCGCCCCGTCTAAATGTACGGAGTAACTTACTTCAAGAGTAGAAAAAACATATTCTAGGCCTTCGAACTAAACATTATGTTGGTTTATTTCAATAGAAACTTGACCATTGTAAAACTGTAAGTGTACTAAGTAGTTTAAAAAAGTAAGAGTATTGATTCTTTTTTCGAATTAAAATTGAACTGGTTTTCGAAATAACAGAAAAAAATTATATGAACCCATGGCTCATAAAACCAGCCTAATTTCAGCAACAAAAGGCATATAAACGACTACAAAGTCAAATTTATATAACAATATTTTATTATAATATTTTTATCGTGTTTTCCTTTGTAGAAATTATATTAAAAGTCGTTGATTAAAGATTCCAACATCTAAGATTTCCTTTCCAAACATCTAACAAATATTTTCTCTTATTATTAATAATTGCTGAGACATTTAATTAAAATGACGCCGAATTATGGTAGGACGATCAAATTATAAAATTCCAACGTTTCAAGTCTCATTTTGTTAGCAAGATTTGTCCAAAAATCTTTAAACAAACAACAAAATAACGGTTTTCTTTACAGCAGTTAAAAAAAAAGAGAAGTCAAAAGTGGGATACCATTACAAATTTCTTTCGATTTTTTTTTAAGTAGAAGAAAGATCGTATGATATAAATGCAATCGTTAAATTATATAATAACCATATTTATTTTGACGATGACAGGACTGTCGTCTCGGCTTTGTAATAAATTCTCTACTTCAGTGTTCACTGTACTATTTGTTACGTCTATTTTCTCGTTTAAATAAGGCCATATACACAAAATCAGTTACAACAAAGAGTTCTATGTTAGGTGGTAGGTATCGCTGTGTCTCTAACAAAGGAAAGATCTATGAACAGCAGTAAGTACCTATTCAGTTAACATCAGGTGCCGGCCACGTCATCTCTTGCAACACTTAAACCTGTACTGTAACTGTACTGTACTGTAACAACCCATTACTGCCCACTGCTGAACTCAGGTCTCCTCCGAATAGGGGTTAGGCATAGTCCACCACGCTTGCCTAATGCGGATTGGGGACTTCACATATCTTCAAAGGATTTTTAGAACCCTTTTCCGATATGCAGGTTTCCTCACGATGTTTTCCTTCACCTTTTTTAGCCAGTGGTGTTGTGAAAAATTGCACATAAATCTTTTTCATATTAAGATTTAGCGGTAGAAGCCGGACGGTTTCGAACCCGCGACCTCCCGTACGGAAGGCAAGCGCTTCAACCACTCGGCCACCACGACTTAAGCCTGATGTAGTTTAATTCGATACGATAAAACACGCATATTTAGACTTTAATTAAAATTAAATCCAATTTGTTACTCAAACTTGTTCTAATTTCAATGAATTGCCTAAGTTTCTAGATTTATATTAAAACATATTTTAGCTCCCTTGACGTGTACAAGATCGAACGAAGTCTGGGATCCCTGCGCGGAGTGTTTGGCTGAAACATGCGAAGACATTGATAAACCTTCACAAATGAATTGTGCAGATTCATGTGAGCCACAATGTGTGTGTCGAGACGGCTATTATAGAAACCAGGATGATATTTGTATTCCTGAGAAAGAATGTCGTAAGTATACTTGTCTGTATTGATACAGTTTTTTTTTTGAGTTGAAGGATGTTGCCGGAATATATGGTAGTTGAATTGCACTAAAACCTCCAACCACTCACCCTCAGCGTCCGAACCTCGGCTGAGGCCAGATTCTAGCACGGGGTTATGCGGGACGGCGCGACGCACTACGCACTACGGTACTCTTTCCCATCGTGCCGCCCCGTTGGTAACAGAGAGACACTTAGACACATTTGTAGTAAGTAGCTCGAAGTTAATAATTACTAAGGTTAACTCTTATTAAAATCGCCTTAGCATCGCCTTGTGATTATAAAAATATTGATAACTAGTTTCGAAACGATGCTGTTGTGTTTCTCAGTTAACCAAACATGAAAGTAATATAAGCCTCTATTTTCAAAAGTTAAGTTAAAGAGGCCAAATGATTGCAGGTTACGACCGCGCCAATGAAACATTTGTCAGTTGCAAAACAGAATGTCCCAGCGATTACTGTCCCAAAGAAGACAACCTTTATCAAGTAGCATGTTCACGTCCTTACCCTTGTTACCCCGGATCCGTTTGCAAACGAAATTATTTGCGCTTAAGCGAAGATGACCCAGTATGCGTCCTCACTACGGACTGTCGTAAGTATTATTGATATTATTTTTTATAATTTTTTGCAGCAAGGTTCTAATTCTTAGTTCGTTGATAAGTACACTCTACTAACTGATCAAATCCGAAAAATAATTTCGTGTGACTACCTTTTATTTCCCTCTCATAACGATTGAAAATTCACCCATTGAGTCAAACTTTTAGACAACTCGTTTGTGGTATTGTCATGACCAACTTGATCGGAGTTCCATCATGATCATTTTAATTAAAAACAACTGCAGACGATCGTGCGACGCATTTAATAAAATATTAAAGTTTGGAATTAACGATTTCAAATTTACAAACTTTATATTTCAACAAATAAATTTTATTGTAACGCCTTATTACGATGTGGATCACGATTTAATGTAAATACATTAAGTTAAAATCTATTTTAGCTCCGGTAATATGCACCAGACCCAATGAAATATGGGACCCGTGTACGCAATGTTTGGCAGAAAGATGCGAAGATATCGGAAATTATAAAAAATTCGACTGTCCTTATCCGTTAAATGCAACCTGCAAGCCACAATGCGTATGTCGAAATGGTTATTACAGAAACCAAAACGATATTTGTGTGCCTCAGACACTGTGTGGTAAGTCAATGATGATAAATACCACTTGTTGGATGCTATAGGATCCAACAAAGAAAATAGTTATTGTTTGTTAAACTTTATAATTCATTGAAACTATGATAAAAATATAAAATTACTAGCTGGCCCGCGCAACTTCGTCTGCGTCACAAAAAAAATCCCGGGAATTTTCTCACCGTTTAAACCTTCCCTAGACTTCTACGAATATTTCAAGATTAAAATAAGCCAAATCGGTTTAGTCGTTCTTGAGTTTTAGCGAGACTAACGAACAGCAATTCATTTTTATATATAAGAAGAAGAAGATAAGACATGACTACTCTCCTATATGACTAGAGCAGAAGTGAGAAAAAAGTGAAGAATTAAATTTGACATAGAACAACGAACAAAATTTATAAGAAGATTTAAAAATTAATAAAATATTTTCCATGCAAATACAAAAAAAAATATGTTCTGAACACCACCGATAAATTAAAAAAATATTTTTAGAATTAACTTTATAATCACTTAAACTATTACTAAACGGGTTCTTACCACGATTATTTTTATTTGAGAGGTCCCGATATTTCAGCACTGTTTCAAGCGCCATGATCACGGGAAGACTGGAGAACTGCGGGTAGGTCATTTAAGAGCAGACAAATCTGTCTACCCTCTTTCTCGTTCGTTTACCGGTACCACTAGAACTCGAACTCACATTTCGACATACCACACTGACAGTATCGGCTGCCGTCTCAAAACTAGATTTTTTGGCTTTATTTTCGTCTAACACTGGATTCCACATACAGGATAGTTTGAAGCGGTCTTCAGTCTTCCCGTGATCATGGCGCTTGAAACAGTGCTGAAATATCGGGACCTCTCAAATAAAAATAATCGTGGTAAGAACCCGTTTAGTAATAGTTTAAGTGATGTAGATAACCGCGAGTGTTTAAAGAAATTTATTAACTTTATAATTATAAAATTACAGAACCTCGCAACGAGACCTATGTTGATTGCACAACAAGATGTCCTACAGACTATTGTCCTAAAACTGACAGTCGTTTTGAAGTTCAGTGCACTGCTCCGAATCCTTGTTCTCCTGGTTATGAATGCAATCAAAACTATCTACGTCTGAGTGAGGAAGACCCAAGATGCGTCCTTACTACAGATTGTCGTAAGTTAATAAAATTGTTGTTTAGTATAGTTTCATTAAGTCAGTACCTACCTTAATCAAAAGTTGTGTCTTAGATCCCACAGCTCGTTACGAATGCTATATAGATCAAGAGTCTTCTAATCCATGACTATGTTACATATCCACTCAACTGAGATCGGTATCAAAATTGGTTTGCTTACTTTTGCCAAGTCTGTGGCAAGAGTCAAAATTGAGCACAGTTCTAAAACTTGTTATGTTTACAGTTTTTAATCGTGTTATATTTTTCGAAAATTATATATTTTGGCTTAAAATGTAAAACAGAGTAGTTTAATACTAATGATTTACAAAAAATATTACGTTAAATAAAAAATCTAAATTAAAGTTTATTGGAAATATTGTTTTTAAAAAGATACTCAAACACGGTAGTAATTCCGTAATGAGGCGAAAAGTGACGTTCCTAGTTGAGTGGTAGACCAAGCATCACTAACTTATGACTACAGATCACACTTGTTTGTAAACTACCCTCTCTAGGCTCTCTTTGTGTGACATAAGAGAATTAAACAACATTCTGGTAGTTCTAATCACTTTTGTGTTTACTGTTATAGTTAATCCTAGAATTTTACTTACCACGATTTTATTAAATGAGCGATCCCGATATTTGAACACTGATTCCAGCGCCGTGATCACGGAAAGACAATACTGCGGGTAGATTACTTAAGAGTAGACAAATTTGTCCACCCTCTTACTCGTTAGTTTGCCGGTACCACTGGAACTTGAACTCACATCTCGACACAACACACTGAAAGTATCGGAATGATGTGGTCCTTCTTAATTTTTAATATTGAAGGGATAGATAATATAAAACTCAGATCTAACTACTCACTGCCAGTCGAAACTGAAAACCAGCGTTATATGTCGGTTGGGGGTAACATATAACATTAAGCTGAGTTCCGACTGGTTTGTGATGAAAACTTATTCATTTCATGTTTGTTTTTTTTATTTTCCATTTTTGTAATTGTAAACCAGTTTTCATCACAAATAAACGATGTCTATGTCTATGTCTAAGTAATATATTGTTTCAGCACCTGTGGTCTGTACTAGACCAAACGAAGTATGGAATCCGTGCACGAAATGTTTGGCAGAGAGTTGTGAAGATATTGGGAGAACTACAGCGGTGGATTGTCCTTTAAGTACAACATGCAAGCCACAATGCGTTTGTCAAGATGGTTACTACAGAAACCAAAACGATATTTGTGTTCCTAAAGAAGAATGTGGTAAGAAATATTGTGCGATATTGCAGAGATGCATGAGTTACTAATTACAGTCAAATAATAGCCTTTGAGTTTGCATGACGAAAAACAGTATAAGGTCGAGGATCATCACCATGAGAGTAGTCAACTGAAGAAATGCCCATTTTTAATTGTTTTTGTTTTTAGATGCAGATAATTGTATTTTGTGTTGAGGTAACCTTAATTTTAGGCCATATTCAGTTTCATGATTTCCTTTATCAATCTTAAAATTTATGGGAGTAATCTTTTATTTAAATAATTTATTTCTATTACCTTAGCTGCACAATGCCCAATACGACCTGAATGTAGACCGACGTGTGGTTCACCTACTCCACCGTACGATTGTCCTCCGTACCAACCTTCGGATCAGAACGAGGATGGTTGTCGTTGTCAAATGGGAGAATTATTAACTGACGTAAACGGAAAATGTGTCCCAATAAAGGATTGTCCGAGTAAGTTGATTTGAACGTTAAAATGTGCCCTTATTTGTGACAATTCAGCGTTTTTTATTTCAATCAGATATAGATCATATTATTATTTGTTTGTCAGTATTTTTAATTCGTTAGCCTTTGTTATTTTTCAAATATACTAGTAAATTAGTCACCAGGAAGAATAATATCGCAGTCTACAACATCCACATAAATACAGACAAGCCGATGTCAAGAGTGCCCCGCAATAAAACCGTTGATCTCAATTATAATTGTTCCTTATAAATATCTTAATGTGCATTCAATAAATTCAAATAGGCTGTCAATTTTTTTTATTTTACAGATACTTGCAATGCAAATGAGACACTTAGTCTTTGTAAAGTTGGTTGTCCCAACTACTACTGTCCTAAAACTGACAGTCGTGCTATGATAGCTTGCTCTACTCCCTACCCATGCAATCCCGGATGTAACTGTAAAGATAACTATTTACGTTTGAGTAATGAGGATGAAACATGTATATTATCAAGTGATTGTCGTAAGTATTCGTATAATTATTTATTTAAAAAAAAAACAACAACAAGTTTTTTCTAAATATCATGTTGAATTAGAGTATAGCAACCTATGTATAAAACTACAATTCTATACAAGTCTATAAGACAAGTAAAACGAGCCCAAAAACGACGGGTCTATCTTATTAAGCACAAGAGTTCCTATGGACACCTTCCGAATCTATCATCAGATCATCTCCATGATATCATTATTGCATTTTCACGCAATATACACTTTTGTGCAAAATATCAGTTCAATAAGAAAACGGGAAATTTGTCAAATTTAACTCGCAAGATACCATCCGAACTTACATTAGTACATAGTAACATTCAGTGCAGATTAATGTAGCTTATAAAAATGATTATAGGTAATCACTTACACTATTTCTAAACGGGTTCTTTCCACGATTATTTTCAATTGAGCGATTCCGATATTTCGGCACTGTTACAAGCGCTATGATCACGGCGTGACGGCTGACGGGTGACGGCTTCAAACTATCCTGTATGTGGAATCCAGTGTTAGACGAAAATAAAGCCAAAATATCTAGTTTTGAGGCGGCACCCGATACTGTCAGTGTGGTATGTCGAAATGTGAGTCCGAGTTCCAGTGGTACCGGCAAACGAACGAGAAAGAGGGTAGACAGATTTGTCTGCTCTTAAATGACCTATCCGCAGTTCTTCAGTCTTCCCGTGATCATGGCGCTTGCAACAGTGCCGATTGAAAATGAAAATAATCGTGGAAAGAACCCGTTTAGAAATAGTGTAAGACATGTAGATAGCCGCGAGTGTTTAAAGAAATTTATTATAGGTAATAGTTTATGTATAGTTTTAATATAACTTTTATTTTAGCTCCCGTCCAATGTACTCGACCTAACGAAGTATGGAATCCGTGTGCTCAATGTTTGGCAGAAAGTTGCGACGATATCGGAAAAAATACAAAATTCGACTGTCCTTATCCGTTGGATGCAAACTGCAAGCCACAATGTGTATGTCGAGATGGTTATTACAGAAACCAAAATGATATTTGTGTTCCCGAGAAAGAGTGCAGTAAGTAAACTAACTTTGGAATTAATAAATACATTTTTGAGTGTTATTTTTTTTAAAATTGATAATATCACAAGTGGGATTTTTTTTTTTCATTTGTGTGTAAAAACATTTTGATTACGAGTTTCATTATCTCAGGATGACCTTAGGTGAATTCTATAAACTAGGTATTTTCCGAAATTTAAGCATAAGTGATGTCCCGGAATTTCTCACAAAAATATCTATTGTGGTCGTTTCTACAGATTTATGTAAAGATAATGAGCAATATGTGAGTTGTAAAGTGAGCTGTCCCACCGACTATTGTCCTAACGATGACAGTCGTGCTGTAGTTGCTTGCGATCCTCCTCAACCGTGTAACCCTGGATGTATTTGTCAACCTAATTATCTGCGTTTGAGTACATATAACGAAACATGCGTTCCCATTACCGAGTGCCGTAAGTGTATTTTTTTGTATCTTCAATGCTAATTAATTAAAAAAAATATTGAAGAATTCCAATGATTGTTTTTAGCGCATGTTCAATGTACTCGACCTAATGAAGTGTGGAATCCCTGTGCTCAATGTTTGGCAGAAAGATGCGAAGATATTGGTAAAAACTCAAAACTCAACTGTCGTTATTCGTTGGATGCAAACTGCAAGCCACAATGTGTATGTCGAGATGGTTATTACAGAAACCAAGATGATATTTGTGTCCCTGAGAAAGAGTGTAGTAAGTACAAAAAAACACCTTTTATGGAAATAATCAATACAGCATTACCAAGTGTTTTCTTTTTGGGAAAGTCAGCGGAAAAAACAATATCTTAGCACCTAGTGTTTAGTGGCGAATCGATTGAGACATCGTTTTCACAAAATTTCTATTAATATGTAGATCGTAAAAATCTAGTTTAGGAGAATAATAATAGATTCCATAAATGATGATGTTTTTCGACAGATATATGTAAAGATAATGAGCAATATGTGAGTTGTAAAGTGAGCTGTCCTACCGACTATTGTCCTAACGATGACAGTCGTGCTGTAGTTGCTTGCGATCCTCCTCAACCGTGTAACCCTGGATGTGTTTGTCAACCTAACTACCTTCGCTTAAGTGCATACAATGAAACTTGCGTTCCCACTACCGAGTGCCGTAAGTTACATTATTAGATTTCATAAAAAATCATAAAAAGTACTTTACAAAAAGTAGCATTTTACTATCGTAAAATTTAATTTTAGCGTACATGGAATGTACTAGACCTAATGAAGTATGGAATCCGTGTGCCCAATGTTTGGCAGAAAGATGCGAAGATATCGGGAAATATTCAAAATTCGACTGTCCTTATCCGTTGGATGCAAACTGCAAGCCACAATGTGTATGTCGAGATGGTTATTACAGAAACCAAAATGATATTTGTGTTCCCGAGAAAGAGTGCAGTAAGTAAACTAACTTTGGAATTAATAAATACATTTTTGAGTGTTATTTTTTTTAAATTGATAATATCACAAGTGGGATTTTTTTTCATTTGTGTGTAAAAACATTTTGATTACGAGTTTCATTATCTCAGGATGACCTTAGGTGAATTCTATAAACTAGGTATTTTCCGAAATTTAAGCATAAGTGATGTCCCGGAATTTCTCACAAAAATATCTATTGTGGTCGTTTCTACAGATTTATGTAAAGATAATGAGCAATATGTGAGTTGTAAAGTGAGCTGTCCCACCGACTATTGTCCTAACGATGACAGTCGTGCTGTAGTTGCTTGCGATCCTCCTCAACCGTGTAACCCTGGATGTATTTGTCAACCTAATTATCTGCGTTTGAGTACATATAACGAAACATGCGTTCCCATTACCGAGTGCCGTAAGTGTATTTTTTTGTATCTTCAATGCTAATTAATAAAAAAAAATATTGAAGAATTCCAATGATTGCTTTTAGTGGATGTTCAATGTACTCGACCTAATGAAGTGTGGAATCCCTGTGCTCAATGTTTGGCAGAAAGATGCGAAGATATTGGTAAAAACTCAAAACTCAACTGTCGTTATTCGTTGGATGCAAACTGCAAGCCACAATGTGTATGTCGAGATGGTTATTACAGAAACCAAGATGATATTTGTGTCCCTGAGAAAGAGTGTAGTAAGTACAAAAAAACACCTTTTATGGAAATAATCAATACAGCATTACCAAGTGTTTTCTTTTTGGGAAAGTCAGCGGAAAAAACAATATCTTAGCACCTAGTGTTTAGTGGCGAATCGATTGAGACATCGTTTTCACAAAATTTCTATTAATATGTAGATCGTAAAAATCTAATTTAGGAGAATAATAATAGATTCCATAAATGATGATGTTTTTCGACAGATATATGTAAAGATAATGAGCAATATGTGAGTTGTAAAGTGAGCTGTCCTACCGACTATTGTCCTAACGATGACAGTCGTGCTGTAGTTGCTTGCGATCCTCCTCAGCCGTGTAACCCTGGATGTGTTTGTCAACCTAACTATCTGCGCTTGAGTGCGTACAATGAAACTTGCGTTCCCACTACGGAGTGCCGTAAGTGACTATTTGTTTATTTTATCATCAATGTCAATTTATAAAAAAATACATTTTCTGAAAAATAAATATTTTGCATAAGTATTATTTATTTTTTATTTCAGCGGACGTACGATGCACAAGACCTAATGAAGTATGGAATCCGTGTACTTACTGTTTAGCAGAAAGATGCGAAGATATCGGGAAAAACTCAAAACTCAGCTGTCCAAATCCGTTAGATGGAATCTGCAAACCACAATGCGTATGTCAAGATGGTTATTACAGAAACCAAGATGATATTTGTGTCCCCGAGAAAGAGTGTAGTAAGTGCAAAAAATATATTTTATGGAAATAAGCAATGTAATATTGCTGAGTGTTTTCCTGTTCTTTTTGGGAAAGATAGCGGAAAAAATATTATCTTGTCAAAGTATTATAGTGTCGAATTATTGTAAAATTTATACCATAAAAATCTAATTTAGGAGAATAATAATGTATTCCATAAATTATTTTTTTTTCTACAGATGTATGTAAAGATAATGAGCAATATGTGAGTTGTAAAGTGAGCTGTCCTACTGACTATTGTCCTAACGATGACAGTCGTGCTATAGTTGCTTGCGATCCTCCTCAACCGTGTAACCCTGGATGTATTTGTCAACCTAATTATCTGCGTTTGAGTACATATAACGAAACATGCGTTCCCATTACCGAGTGCCGTAAGTGTATTTTTTTTGTATCTTCAATGCTAATTAATGAAAAGAAATATTGAAGAATTCCAATTATTGTTTTTAGCGAATGTTCAATGTACTCGACCTAACGAAGTGTGGAATCCCTGTGCTCAATGTTTGGCAGAAAGATGCGAAGATATCGGTAAAAACTCAAAACTCAACTGTCCTTATTCGTTGGACGCAACCTGCAAGCCACAATGTGTATGTCGAGATGGTTATTACAGAAACCAAAATGATATTTGTGTTCCCGAGAAAGAGTGTAGTAAGTATAATAAAGTACCTTTTTCTTTGGAAATAATAACATTACATTAAAGCTTAGACAGTAATAATTAAATTTAGGAGTTAAATAATAGAATTCATAAAAAATATGTTTTTTTTTCGACAGATGTATGTAAAGATAATGAGCAATATGTGAGTTGTAAAGTGAGCTGTCCTACTGACTATTGTCCTAACGATTCCAGTCGTGCTGTAGTTGCTTGTGACCCTCCTCAACCGTGTAACCCTGGATGTGTTTGTCAACCTAACTACCTTCGCTTAAGTGCGTATAATGAAACTTGCGTCCCTATTTCGGAGTGCCGTAAGTGACTATTTGTTTATTTTATCATCAATGTCAATTTATAAAAAAATACATTTTCTGGAAAAGAAATATTTTGCATAAGTATTATTATTTTTTTATTTCAGCGGACGTACGATGCACAAGACCTAATGAAGTATGGAATCCGTGTACTTACTGTTTAGCAGAAAGATGCGAAGATATCGGGAAAAACTCAAAACTCGAATGTCCTTATCCGTTAAATAGAACGTGCACCCCTAGATGCGTTTGTCAAGATGGTTATTACAGAAACCAAGATGATATCTGTGTTCCTGAGAAAGAATGTAGTAAGTACAAAAAACCATCTTTTATGGAAATATTCAATACAGTACGAAGTGTTTTCGTTTTCTTTTTATTTTAGTGGAAAATTGATTGTAACATCGTTTTCTTTTTTTCTTTCTTCTTCTTTCTTGTCACAGCATTACTATTAAAATAAAGACTGTCAAAATCAAATTTAGAAGAATAATAATAGATGCCATAAAAGATGATGTTTTTCGACAGATTTATGTAAAGATAATGAGCAATATGTGAGTTGTAAAGTGAGCTGTCCTACCGACTATTGTCCTAACGATGACAGTCGTGCTGTAGTTGCTTGCGATCCTCCTCAACCGTGTAACCCTGGATGTGTTTGTCAACCTAACTACCTTCGCTTAAGTGCGTACAATGAAACTTGCGTTCCCACTACCGAGTGCCGTAAGTTAAATTATTAGATTTCATAAGAAATCATAAAAAGTACTTTACAAAAAAGAGCATTTTACTTTAGTAAAAATTAATTTTAGCGTACATTGAATGTACTAGACCTAATGAAGTATGGAATCCGTGTGCCCAATGTTTGGCAGAAAGATGCGAAGATATCGGGAAAAATACAAAATTCGACTGTCCTTATCCGTTGGATGCAAACTGCAAGCCACAATGTGTATGTCGAGATGGTTATTACAGAAACCAAAATGATATTTGTGTTCCCGAGAAAGAGTGCAGTAAGTAAACTAACTTTGGAATTAATAAATACATTTTTGAGTGTTATTTTTTTTAAATTGATAATATCACAAGTGGGATTTTTTTTTCATTTGTGTGTAAAAACATTTTGATTACGAGTTTCATTATCTCAGGATGACCTTAGGTGAATTCTATAAACTAGGTATTTTCCGAAATTTAAGCATAAGTGATGTCCCGGAATTTCTCACAAAAATATCTATTGTGGTCGTTTCTACAGATTTATGTAAAGATAATGAGCAATATGTGAGTTGTAAAGTGAGCTGTCCCACCGACTATTGTCCTAACGATGACAGTCGTGCTGTAGTTGCTTGCGATCCTCCTCAACCGTGTAACCCTGGATGTATTTGTCAACCTAATTATCTGCGTTTGAGTACATATAACGAAACATGCGTTCCCATTACCGAGTGCCGTAAGTGTATTTTTTTGTATCTTCAATGCTAATTAATAAAAAAAAATATTGAAGAATTCCAATGATTGCTTTTAGCGGATGTTCAATGTACTCGACCTAATGAAGTGTGGAATCCCTGTGCTCAATGTTTGGCAGAAAGATGCGAAGATATTGGTAAAAACTCAAAACTCAACTGTCGTTATTCGTTGGATGCAAACTGCAAGCCACAATGTGTATGTCGAGATGGTTATTACAGAAACCAAGATGATATTTGTGTCCCTGAGAAAGAGTGTAGTAAGTACAAAAAAACACCTTTTATGGAAATAATCAATACAGCATTACCAAGTGTTTTCTTTTTGGGAAAGTCAGCGGAAAAAACAATATCTTAGCACCTAGTGTTTAGTGGCGAATCGATTGAGACATCGTTTTCACAAAATTTCTATTAATATGTAGATCGTAAAAATCTAATTTAGGAGAATAATAATAGATTCCATAAATGATGATGTTTTTCGACAGATATATGTAAAGATAATGAGCAATATGTGAGTTGTAAAGTGAGCTGTCCTACCGACTATTGTCCTAACGATGACAGTCGTGCTGTAGTTGCTTGCGATCCTCCTCAGCCGTGTAACCCTGGATGTGTTTGTCAACCTAACTATCTACGCTTGAGTGCGTACAATGAAACTTGCGTTCCCACTACGGAGTGCCGTAAGTGACTATTTGTTTATTTTATCATCAATGTCAATTTATAAAAAAATACATTTTCTGAAAAATAAATATTTTGCATAAGTATTATTTATTTTTTATTTCAGCGGACGTACGATGCACAAGACCTAATGAAGTATGGAATCCGTGTACTTACTGTTTAGCAGAAAGATGCGAAGATATCGGGAAAAACTCAAAACTCAGCTGTCCAAATCCGTTAGATGGAATCTGCAAACCACAATGCGTATGTCAAGATGGTTATTACAGAAACCAAGATGATATTTGTGTCCCCGAGAAAGAGTGTAGTAAGTGCAAAAAATATATTTTATGGAAATAAGCAATGTAATATTGCTGAGTGTTTTCCTGTTCTTTTTGGGAAAGATAGCGGAAAAAATATTATCTTGTCAAAGTATTATAGTGTCGAATTATTGTAAAATTTATACCATAAAAATCTAATTTAGGAGAATAATAATGTATTCCATAAATTATTTTTTTTTCTACAGATGTATGTAAAGATAATGAGCAATATGTGAGTTGTAAAGTGAGCTGTCCTACTGACTATTGTCCTAACGATGACAGTCGTGCTATAGTTGCTTGCGATCCTCCTCAACCGTGTAACCCTGGATGTATTTGTCAACCTAATTATCTGCGTTTGAGTACATATAACGAAACATGCGTTCCCATTACCGAGTGCCGTAAGTGTATTTTTTTTGTATCTTCAATGCTAATTAATGAAAAGAAATATTGAAGAATTCCAATTATTGTTTTTAGCGAATGTTCAATGTACTCGACCTAACGAAGTGTGGAATCCCTGTGCTCAATGTTTGGCAGAAAGATGCGAAGATATCGGTAAAAACTCAAAACTCAACTGTCCTTATTCGTTGGACGCAACCTGCAAGCCACAATGTGTATGTCGAGATGGTTATTACAGAAACCAAAATGATATTTGTGTTCCCGAGAAAGAGTGTAGTAAGTATAATAAAGTACCTTTTTCTTTGGAAATAATAACATTACATTAACTTTTAGACAGTAATAATTAAATTTAGGAGTTAAATAATAGAATTCATAAAAAATATGTTTTTTTTTCGACAGATGTATGTAAAGATAATGAGCAATATGTGAGTTGTAAAGTGAGCTGTCCTACTGACTATTGTCCTAACGATTCCAGTCGTGCTGTAGTTGCTTGTGACCCTCCTCAACCGTGTAACCCTGGATGTGTTTGTCAACCTAATTATCTGCGTTTGAGTACATATAACGAAACATGCGTTCCCATTACCGAGTGCCGTAAGTGTATTTTTTTGTATCTTCAATGCTAATTAATAAAAAAAAATATTGAAGAATTCCAATGATTGCTTTTAGCGGATGTTCAATGTACTCGACCTAATGAAGTATGGAATCCGTGTGCCCAATGTTTGGCAGAAAGATGCGAAGATATCGGGAAATATTCAAACCTCAACTGTCCTTATCCGTTGGATGCAAACTGCAAGCCACAATGTGTATGTCGAGAAGGTTATTACAGAAACCAAGATGATATTTGTATTCCCGAGAAAGAGTGTCGTAAGTCTATTTTTCTTCCTTTAAATACTCGATTTTGAAAAATTTAAGTAAGGAACATTTAAATAAGTTATTATTAAAATGTAATTTGCTGTTATTCTAACATGGATAGGTATTAAATGTATTGAACATTTGTTTAAATATCAAATGAAAAAAATATGTTTACCATGATTAATTTTATTTAAATAACACTTTTTATGTGTCGATTTGCACAATTGTTGTTCGATGATAGCATGCGTTGGCGTATAAAAGATCGGTTTTGTGAATGTCGAAGTTAATTAGACAACATGTTAGTCATACTTGTTGTTGTGTTAGCGGTGAGCTCTTCACAAGCAAATGATTCAGAATGTGAGTTTTTATATTTTTAATTTGGAATTATTGCCAATCATTTGCGGTTGATAGCTCCTCTTTATTTAATAACTGGTGTTTTTCAGTAGTCGATTAAGATAACTTAGTAGTTTTTGATTGTTACTCTATGTAGGACACTGGTAATTTTGATGATGTTAAATTACTAACAATTTTGGCCAAGAATGAAAAAAAATAGGAAAAGATCCAAATTTAAGGAACTTTTTAATAAATATTTTTGTGATTGATTATCTAGGGAATTCACTAAAATCGCATGGAATTTATAAGGAAAACCTCGTGAAGTTACCGGTTTTGTAGTTTATGATAGTATTTATTTTGAACACTTGTAATTACAGCTTGTATTTCCCACAGTTATTCAAGGTTATTTTAATCACGTGATTATAACAGTGGTATTAAATAAATGTATGTTATATCACATCGCCAATGATCATATCCATAATATTTAGAGAGAAAATCGAAGTTAGTTTTATATCTATTACTGCTCACAGATGAACTTAGCTTTGCTGAGATGGGATCAGGCGCAACTCGCCATGCTTGTTTGATATTCGTTGGGATTACAGAAATCTGCAAACGGTTTTAGCAATTTTGCGATACGAGATTTTATTCGACGTATTTAGCCAGTGATTATGAATTACAATGTTAAAATCTCTAAAAAAATTGAGAATCACTTTGGCAGGAACCGACCATATTTTTCCAAAATAAAAATAAAACTTTCATGCATTGTAAACGGGTTCCTACCACGATATTTAATTAATTGAGTTGTCTCGATATTTCAACGTTGTTGCAAACTTGATGAACGTTGATGACAATGCATGAAATTATTATAGAAAACCGCGAGTGTTTAAATAAGTTTAAAATAAAAATATATCAAATATAAAACATAAACAATATATACATTAATTGCAGTTTCGTGTAGTGCCAATGAAACACTAGTTAGATGCAAAGCTGGCTGTCCCACCGACTATTGTCCTAAAGATGATAGTCGTGCTATGGTTGCTTGCGATCCACCTCACCCGTGCAACCCTGGTTGCGTTTGTAAAGTAAATTATCGACGTTTGAGTACGGAAGACGAAACATGTGTACTTACTTCTGACTGTCGTAAGTTTTTTTGTTCTCAATATTTCATCGCACTAATAGCTTTTACTGTTTAAGCCAAAATTTTTAATTTTAGCTTCTAAAGAAAATGTGTTTTCAAATGTGGTTACATTTAATATAATTATTTAGGTTTTCCAATTCCTTTATTTTGCTTCTGAGTTTGCTTTATTCAAATTTTATTCATCATCAGTCTGTAGACATTCAATGTTGCCATATGGGCTACATAGTACGTTGTTACATTGGTTGAAGGGATTGTAAGAATTTAAAGATATTATGATGGTGTCTTCTACAAAATAAACAATAAAAATCCAATCAAAATGTCATAGTCAAGGACATTAAATTACCACTATACAATATATATGTCGCGTTTCCAAATTGGCTCGCCAACGTCCAACACCCGTATAAAACAAATGACGGTGATGGCCGACCAATATGAAAGTTAGAAGTTGGCGAGCCAATATGGAAACACGACATTAACTGTTTTTTTTTTCAGCTCCCGTGCAATGCAACAGACCTAACGAGGTGTGGAATCCGTGTGCGAAATGTTTAGCAGAAAGATGCGAAGATATTGACAGTAACTCGACCCGAGATTGTCAGTATTCATATTGTGAACCAAAATGCGTATGTCAAGAAGGCTACTACAGGAACCAAGATGATGTTTGCGTTCCCCAGGAAGAGTGTCGTATGTGTTTTAAAGACCTTTTTAACGTAATATTATAACAATCTTTTATGTACTTTCCGTTGCAGTTTTTTTCCAGTTAGATACATAACTCTGTCAGATTTACAATTATTTTAATTTTCTACAAAATATAAACGTTTTGCTAAATTTCTAATTGGGTTACTTCTAATTTCTTAAAATATAACTGTCTTTTGCTTAATCAGCTTTTTAGTAATGTTTTCCCGTTCAAGTGGAGGCATTAAATTTAATTAATTTACAGCTGTCTCATGTCCTGTACCACAAGAATGTAGACCTACCTGTGCTGTACCAAATCCAGAAAATTGTTCTTCGTATGCGTTACCTTGTCAAAATGAAGATTCATGTCAATGTAAAGAAGGATATATTTTATCAGATACTTACGGAAAGTGCGTTAAAATAGAAAATTGTCCACGTAAGTGAACACCGCAAGTACCTATAGTAATAAAAAAAAAACTTGAGAGGTGTCAAGGGGCACCTAGATGGAACGAAGTTCCTTTCGATTGATTAGTGAGGGAATTGTTATAAAATTTTATTTTTTTAAATTATAATAATTAGTTTAAAACGTCTGTCTCTCTCTCTCTTCTTATAGAAGTAATTAATTAATATAACTTAAATAAAATATTTTGATCACAGCGCCATCTAGCTTTAATCATATAAAACAAAATAAGGAATTGTTTTAAAAGATTTTAATCACAGCGCCATCTAGCGATAATCATCTAAAACAAAAAAGTGTCGTGACAATTTTTTCATAATAATTTCCGTCTAGCCCCCTTTCGATAACGCGCGATAAGGAACTTCGTTCCAAAAACTATAAAAATAACTTTCTGCAAATTATCACAAAATAATTTTCCATTAGAATCACTGGGCTGCAATGGCGATCCAAATGCCGAGATAGCTGAATGTCCTCTACCTTGTCCATCGACTTGTGACGCGCCCGAAGCTCCACGTTGCAAGAAGATGTGTGTTCCAGTCGGCTGTCAGTGTAAATCTGGATATATACTATCGGACGTTGGAGGGATATGCATTAAACCTGAAGAATGTGCAGGTAATCTTAAGGCATTCCGATTTTGATATTGATTATGGTAGATATATCGATACCAAGGATAAATGAAATTATTACATGTTAGCAAGAAGATAAAAATTCTTTACATAGCATACGAAATTAAATCCATGCTTTTTACCTTCTTTACACAACACATAAAATAATTTAATCAAAAGCATTTACTCTTTCATCATTTTTTTGAGTATGTTAATTGTACACTGTGATATTGTACAGTTGGTTTTCAAAATTAACAATGGTAAAATACTGTTCAACGAATTTTCTTATCTCGTATTTGTTTCAAAATATAGCATTCGGAAAATGTACAAAACCAATCGAACTTTTTATCACTTATTCACTTAAATGAGGTGTATTCAAAAAAATATGAAAATCCGAGCGAAGATTACGATTCCGTTTCAAAATTTATCTACTTTACATCAGAATTGGAAAAAGTTTTGTTTTAAAACGGAAAATAAAGTAGTAAGTACCGACTCGCGTGTTTTTGTTTCACGGAAACGTAATTTTTGACTTGCGCTTCTCATTTCAAATCCTTATCAGCTATCAATTTTTCTTCTTTAAATTCTATAAATCTTACCCTATTTTTAGGAGGGGATCCCTGTGGAATGAATGCAACATTTGTTCAGTGCAAATCAGACTGTCCTGTAGACTTTTGCCCTGAAGATGACACAATGGGTGTTATTACATGTGACAGTAATCCAAACGCTCAATGTTACTCTGGCTGTATTTGCAAGTTGAATCATAAGAGACTTAGTACTGAAGATCCGAGATGTATTGTTTCTTCGGATTGCCGTGAGTATTTGTAATGGAATATTAGCTCACTTACATTATTACTAAACGGGTTCTTACCGAAATGTGGGTCGAAATGTGAGTTCGAGTTCCAGTGGTACCGGCAAACGAACGAGAAAGAGGGTAGACAGATTTGTCTGCTCTTAAATGACCTACCCGCAGTTTTCAGTCTTCCCGTGATCATGGCGCTTGAAACAGTTCTGAAATATCGGGACCTCTCAGTTAAAAATAATCGTGGTAAGAACCCGTTTAGTAATAATGTAAGTGATGTAGATAACCGCGAGTGTTTAAAGGAATATTAGCTTCTGTAATGTCTCCCACTGCTGTTTTTTTTCAAATACCTTTCATAGAACAGATTTGATCTACTGCATTATTTTAATGTGAATGAGTTCCTTAAAAATGTACTATGAGAAGAATTTGCATTTAAATGATTTTGTAAAACACCGGCTCTCGGACTACAAAAATTTCCAATAACAAGAAAAACTTAAGATTTTTTCCAATATAACAAATTTAAATCACTACAGTATTTATCTGCCATCTGGTGGACTTTAATCTCTTTACTTCAGAAAGTCATAACAAATATTTTTTCCACTCAGGATTTTTCCTTTTTTTTGTGTGTATTAATACGTTCGCTGCGATACGAGGTGTTATCGACCCGCACCATAACTAGACGTTAGGATGATACGCGGTCTGTTAAACCCCACCTCCTATATCATAGTTATGTTCTTCGCACCGGAAGTTGCCGTTTTTCCTTGCCGCAGGAAAGTTACAAGGGTCATTTAGGCCTCGTGTAGCAGTGATCGTGTTAAATATTTATTTTTCTTTTTAGCTCCCGTAAATTGCACTCGTCCATACGAAAAATGGAATCCTTGTCCAATGGAATGTGGCTCTGAATTCTGTAGCGCCGTCGATCAGCCCCAAGTATCTTGCGACACCTTTGTATTAAACTGTCAACCTAAATGTGTTTGTGAAGATAATTATTATAGAAATGAGCCATTTGGTGTCTGCATTAGCGCTCAGGAATGTCGTGAATTAAACGCTAAAAAAGGAAAAGATTAGTTTTTTGAAATTTCAACTTTGCTTACGATTTTTGGCTCAAATAATATTTGTAATTAAAAGTTTGTAATGTTTAAAATATCATGTTTGGCAGTATTATAGATGTTAATTTTAAATGAAAATTTGGTTGAAACTTATTCGTTCACAAATATTATGCTCAAAATTTACTTTTTTGAATGGTTGGAAGTGTATTGTAGGTATTCTAATTATAATATTTGATTTCAATGTGCATCTAAAATTTTTAAGTAACCATTGATAATTTTTTTTGTGACCATATTTTTTTGTTATTACTTAAATAACAAATAATTTTGTATTATTGAAGTATTGGGGACCTATAGTATTATTATTATGTGCAAATAAAACAAAATTTACATTAACATTTTTTGTTTTACTTTAACTATCACAGTTATCAGTCCTTTTTTAAATCATAAAAAATGAGCAATATCTTCATTTGTCTGCTATAACTTATGGATCGACTTATTCCAATTTTCCTATTCCCGACCGTTGACCATCATTCCTTAGATACCAAAAAGTATAAATGCTGATAACTCTGATCCAAAGAAATTGATTGTTCAAGCGGGTTTTTGCAGATTTCCGAAATTTTCTAATTTTATTTTTATTGCTTATACTATGCAATTAAGGGGGCGCGACGGGAAAGAGTGCCGAGAGCGTAACGCGTCGCGCAGTCTCTCATAACCCCGTGCTGGGTTCTGGCCTCAGCCGGGGTTCGGACGCTGAGTGTGAGCAGTCGGAGGTTTTAGTGAGGTTCAACTCCCGCATATCAGGAATTCGGTGATTTCCTCCAACTGAAAAAAAAAGCAATTAAGAGACGCCTGATGTTAAGTGGATACCGTTATAACTTTGTTATTCACATTAATACTACTTGGTACTTAACGCATATTAACACAAAACTTGTTATTTATTAAATGAATAATAAATTATCAAAAAATGCATGAAAATGTGGATTTGCACAACTGTTGCATAAAATAATGAAATACTATAAAAAGTTGAATTTTAAAATGCTTGGTTAGTTTACCGAAAATGTTGGTATACATTGGTCTGTTATTAGCTGGATCATCGTTTATAGATGCAGGTTAGTTTTTGTACGTAATATTTAATAGAAATTGGAGTGAACAACAAAATTGTGCAAAAAAAATATTTCTCAAAAATTTTCTCGATATTGTATTTAAAAAGCTAAAAGTATTCAACTCTACCGTCTATTTAATTCGCATATAGTTTGTAATAAAATATATATTACTGCACCTTTCTGATTTGTTTGATCACGGTAGTACTAGTAGTTTTAGGATACACATCGTTGAAGCTTACACCATAAAAATAAAATCGTACATATAGTCCGGTCAAATTAGACTAAAAAATAGGGGTAAGGTTACAAAAATTCCCACTTGGCTAAATATTGGTAG
The DNA here is from genome assembly GCA_030269945.2 of Trilocha varians. Classification (NCBI taxonomy): domain Eukaryota; kingdom Metazoa; phylum Arthropoda; class Insecta; order Lepidoptera; family Bombycidae; genus Trilocha; species Trilocha varians. The sequence continues at coordinate 8,188,447 of AP028259.1, forward strand.
GATTGTTCAATACACTATTATGAAGGAAATGTGAAAAGTCCTCTTCGATCCGGCACGTGCAAAAAAATTTACTCGGGGTCAAAGTCACAAAAAAAATTGTAGATCAGATAATTATCTATAAAAAATGTCTAAATACTTTTTTTCCTAAGAGCCACCGGTTTTGAGATATAAAGATTCTAAAAGTTGAAAGAGTTGTAATCGTCATAACATGCACACGTTTCCACGCCACCTTTGAGGTAGTGTACTTGACCGACTAATAAGGCATTACTCTAAAATATTTCTTGTTTCGTGTACAGGTCACTCAATCTGTGGTTACAATGAAATTCTGTCTGACTGTAAAATAGTTTGTCCACCTCAAGCCTGTGAAAGCATATACACGACCTATTTATGTGAATATAGGGGTTGCGAAGTTGGGTGCAATTGTCTGTCTGAACACTTGAGGAATAGCAGCGGTATTTGTGTTCCTAGTGAACAATGTTTTACAAGTAAGGGTATAATTTTATTCATTATAATCAAAAATATAAATTTATCAGACATTCAAAACATATATTTGGTTCAAAATGGAGAATATGATAAATAAATAGACCAACAGTAAAACTACTTCATCAACAGCCCATATATGTATAGCTCACCCGTATTTTTTAACTGTATAATTTTAAAACAATAATATTATTATCTGAGAACATCACGTTTTTCCACCATATTCATAATAATTTCCATACATAAAATTTAATTACAACACGAATATTTTATGGCGTTAATTATTTTGCAGCTGTGAATTGCACGATTCCACCTGAATGTCGCCAAACTTGTGCAAATCCAAATCCTAACTGTACCCACGTTCGGATGCTCTCGCTCCAGAGAGAGACATGCGATTGTGAAGAAGGCTTTATACTGTCTGATGTTGATGGACCATGTATCAAAAAAGAAGATTGCCCAAGTAAGTGTCATACAATGTTGAAATTCCAAAAACTATTCTTAACAAAGAGCAACATTTAAAACACATGTAAGGTTCTTAATGGGTATCTTAAGATACTTTATGACACGTTATTAATATTTGATTTCAAGAGTAGTGAGTTAATCTGAGGTTAATCTGTAAAATCCACAACTTAACTCTAAGACACAAAGGCTATAACGTGGTTGTATAATTTTACATCCTTTCAATTTTAAGAGGAAACCAAATGTGGCCAAAACGGCACCTACTCAGGATGCGGTTTTCGGTGCCCAAATCAATACTGCCCTGAAGACGATAGCTTGACCCAAGTAGCTTGCAAACCTGGTCGAGACTGTCCCCCTGGATGCCAATGTAAAGAGAATTACAGGAGAAAAAGTGTTGGACAAGACGATGTTTGCATTCTGGCGTCAGATTGTCGTAAGTTCAAATCATAAATTCAATTTACTCATTATACACATAAATCTTATTATTGCACTTGCATAGAGAATCGAAGATTACAGTTGAATCAAGTTTGTTATATTTCTTTTCTGTAACAGTATTTAATTTTTTTTAGATCTAGGGATTGAACTTTGTTTAAATTTTTTATACCTTTGAAAACCCCAACACGTGGTTGACAACCAATGAATTGCAATTCTTAAAACATCAATTAGAAAATAGTGTTTCACATTGCACTCTTATATTACTTAGTTTTTAAAATTAATGCCCATAAAATGTATATTTGTTTCAGCTCCCGTAAATTGTACTAGACCTAACGAAGTATGGGACTCGTGTCCACGCTGTCTAGCAGAACGTTGTGATGATATGAATACTACTGCAGCTTGTACCGATAAACCTGGCACAAATTGTGATCCAAAATGCGTATGTGCTAAAGGCTATTATAGAAACAACGATGATGTTTGTGTATCAGCAGAAACTTGTCGTAAGTTATCTACTTTAAATGTTGTTACAATCACTGTAGCCGAAGATAAAATTAAATTAAAATTTTCAGAAAGCTACAAGTGTGGAGTGAATGGTACATATTCTGGCTGTGGTTTTCGATGTCCCAATCAATATTGTCCTCAAGATGACACTTTACTTCAAATAGCCTGCAAACCTGGACGCAATTGTCCTCCTGGCTGCCAATGTAATGACAACTATAGAAGGAAAGCTTACGGGGAAGACGATGTTTGCATTCTTGCTTCTGACTGTCGTAAGTTTAGGAATTAATTTTTATATTAATGCTTCTTATATTTCATTTATGAAATCTCATATTATAACGTCATCTTATTTTGACGTATCGACATAATAATATCGTTATCATCAACATGTTCCATCCATCTTTAGGGCTCTTCACTCTCACCTACTGATTTGTTGAATTCATGTTTATAATACTTCGTAGTACGCTGTTTATCATTAATGTAATTATTTATATCAATTTTAGCTCCTGTCAATTGTACTAGACCAAACGAAGTCTGGAATCCATGTTCACAATGTTTAGCAGAACGATGTGAGGATATAAACAAACCCGTTCTCTGTGGTGATCAGCCTGGCACAAATTGTGAACCAAGATGCGTTTGTGCTAAAGGCTTTTATAGAAACAAAGATGATATTTGTGTTTCAGCAGAGACTTGTCGTAAGTTTATTTCTATTGAGTGATTTATTACGATTATCAGAATCGAAAGGATCATGATTACCTGTGATAAAATAAAGCTCTCAGCTTTCATTCGGAATTTGATCTTAGTCGCCAAGTGAGTCTTATTCGGTGTAAAATTTAGTGTCGCATTATTCTTTTGAACAATTGTGTTCCTTATTGTAATGCTTTAAATTCCATTCTCCAATACACTTGTGATAGTATGTCCTATTTCATTTATAACTTTTTAAGTATCAAGAAATTCATTTTTGGAGACATTGTTTTCTAACTCTTTGTTTAAACTAAATGTTTTTTCTTGGTATATTTATTCTTCGATTGCACTTTAAATTTTAATTTATATTTTAGAAAGTGATAAATGTGGAGTAAACGCCACGTATTCTGGATGTGGTTTTCGATGTCCCAACCAGTATTGCCCTCAGAATGATAAGTTAGTCAAAGTAGCCTGCAAACCTGGACGCGATTGTCCTCCTGGATGCCAATGTAAAAGTAACTATAGAAGAAAATCTCGCGGAGAAGATGACGTGTGTATTCTAGCTTCAGATTGTCGTAAGTTCAAAAAATAGTTCAATATAGATTTACTATCAATTCCGTTTATTTCTCATCTTATTTTTGTTTTGCCTGTTTCTTATTCATCAATCATTAAATTTGGTTTCTATCGTCCAAAACTAATTGAGAATATTATCAATTTTAGCTCCTGTAAATTGCACCAGACCAAACGAAATCTGGAATCCATGTTCTCAATGTTTAGCAGAACGATGTGAGGATATAAATAGACCTGTTCTCTGTGGTGATCAACCAGACACCAATTGTGACCCAAGATGCGTGTGTGCAAATGGATATTATAGGAACAAGAAAAATGTTTGTATCTTGGCTGAGTCTTGTCGTAAGTACCAAATTTTTGAAGATTTTTAATCCTATCTACCTCTTGACTTTTGATTGACTTGAACTCCCTATACCTACTAGGACTGGAACACTTTGAAAATACCGGGTGTTAAGCTATCATTTGTAAATATGAGCTTAAAATGTCAGCTCATATTATTGTATGATGATGGAATGTTTATTTACAAGATTTTTGCCATCCATTCAATATGTCAATAACACCTTTGTTTTATTTCGTTTTCGGGAGTGCTCTTTTTACATCTTGTATACTGAACAGAAATGTGTGTGTTTTGAAATATTATTTTAAAAATAGTATAGTAGTAGCTAAGTGTCGTGTTCCTTTAAATCAGTTTTACTTAGATAACAAATACTGAATTATTTTTTTTAATATAACTGCAATATATATAATTTTAAATTGAATAGCTGGGCAATGTGAAGTACCAATTGAATGTCGACGTACATGTGCTGTTCCGAATCCTCCTAATTGTGATGCCTATAAAATACCTTTCTCAAGTAAGGAAGGATGCCAATGTGAAGAAGGCTATCTATTAACAGAACCAGAAGGCAAATGTATTGCAGTAGACAACTGTCCAAGTAAGTTTGAAGTGCATTGTAGGTATGTTGTTATTAAACCTATTCGATTCTAATCATTGCAAATCATTATACATATTAGGATAAGTTCTTAACCAGCAAAATATACCAACGTAATGTTCACAGCATTTCAAACGAATATATTTTTGATAGTAATCATAAGTGACTACAATTATCATCATCATCAGCCTGCAAACGTCCACTGTTGGACATAGGCCTCCCCCAAACCTCGCCACATCGATCGGTCCTGCGCTGGCCGCATCCAGCCACCTCCCGCGGTCCTGACCAGGTCATCGGTCCACCTTGTGGGAGGTGTGCCTACGCTGCGCCTACCAGTTCGTGGTCGCCACTCTAGAACTTTTCGGCCCCATCGGCCATCAGTTCTGCGCACAATGAGTCCCGCCCATTGCCACTTAATTAACGTGAAGAATATATTAAAATTCTACTTTACTTCAACAGAAATGACTTCTTGTAACGGCGATCCTCATGCAGTGTTGAAAAAGTGCCCCCTTGCTTGTCCATCTACTTGTAGTGAACCAGATGCTAAGCCTTGTGAAAAAATGTGTGAATATGTAGGCTGTGAATGCGAACCTGGGTATATACTTTCATATATCGGAGGGCAGTGTGTTAAAGTTCAAGATTGTCCAGGTTTGTTTTTTTATATTTGTTTGACCATTGTCCACAAATATATTTTTATTTCCTTAAGGAATATGAAATTTTGAAATATCATGTAAGTAGTCGACACAAACACAGAAAGAACTGTGAAGTTTCTAGAAATCCAATCCACTTGGTTGTTCGTGATCAAACGCCGTGACGATGAAATTTTCATTAACAAAAAATAATATGTAGGCTTGCAATATTTTTTCATGTATCCATCACCATCTTCCAAGATTTCCTATAATCAAATCATCTGTGTAGGTGGGAATCCGTGTGGTGACAATGCAACTTACGTTCAATGCAAATCAAGTTGTCCAACCGACTATTGCCCTGTAGATGACTCTAGAGCATTAGTACAATGCGAATACTATCCGTTTTCTCCGTGTTATTCTGGATGTAGGTGTAAACTGAATAATAAAAGGCTGAAAACTGAAGACCCTAGGTGTATCGCCTCGTATGATTGTCGTGAGTGACTAACTTTATTAAATTCTGTAATACCTGACAGTGCTTTTACATCTAGGATGAAATTAAAAGAGTTATTTAAAATATCTATCATGCAATAAGAAAATTTTATTTTCCAATTAAATATAAAAGAAATAGAGAATAGAAAAGTAGACAAAAATTGTAGAAGATTGTGTAAGAAAAATATTAATACTCATTTAAATTCCGGGTGATTGAAAATATATAGTTTTTCGTACGCCATATGAAAACTTTTCTGAGCACTGTATTAAACACTTATCTTTATGAATTTGAAATTTGATAGTTTTTATGTTTCAATTTATTTTCAGCTCCTGTAAATTGCACTAGACCTAACGAAGTCTGGAGTTCATGCCCTTCAGCTTGCTTGGCTGAGGAATGCGCAGATGTAGACAAAGCTCCATCTGTGTGCAATACATTAGTTTTCAACTGCGACCCGAGATGTGTTTGCGAAAATAATTATTACAGAAATTCTACGGGCATCTGTGTTTCTGCTCAGAAATGTCGAGAGATTAATGCTAGTAATAACCGTACATCTGAGTAATAAACTTATTTTGAGTGTAGCTTTAACTTAAACTAAGTTAAGAGAAATTTAGAAATACAATTTGTTGGGTTCTAAGCTAAATATTTTCTGACCATAAAAGTATCGAATACTGTATGAAACTGTTGTAAAAGTAAATAAAACAATATGTTCGAAATATTTGTATTCATTTTTTATTGTCACATGTGCCTCATAAGGACGCGCTTCGACCACTCGGCCACCACGACTTCCAGACCACGACCACGCGGGTTCAAATCCGGCTTGTACCTCTAAATCTTAATATGAAAAAGATTTATGTGCAATTTTTCACAACACCACTGGCTAAAAACGGTGAAGGAAAACATCGTGAGGAAACCTGCATGTCGGAAAAGGATTCTAAAAATCCTTTGAAGATATGTGAAGTCCCCAATCCGCACTAGGCAAGCGTGGTGGACTATGCCTTATCCCTCTTCGGAGGAGACCTGAGCCCAACAGTGGGCAGTAATGGGTTGGTACAGTACAGTACAGTACAGTGCCTCATAAGGAGTCTTTAAGAGTCAAACTGAATGAAGTCTATAATCGACCCAAGGATCCATCTTATTGTAAACTGCTGATAAGTATCAATACTATGAATTTTAGGACGTTAGCAAATCTATGCTCATGGTGGTTATATCTTAAATTAAATAGCTATAATATTGTAAAGACTCAGCAAACTCTATATTATGTAAATCGTAATCTCCAAGAAAATACTTTACTGTTTCTCTTATCCAAATTGAATCAGCGAAGATTATCGTTTTAGCGACTCACCGCCTCTTAATCCGTCAAAATAGTTCCAATAAGGCTAAAATATTCGCGCACCGAGTGCTTAAGACGATTTGGAGAGAGATCTTCTGAAAATTAAATTGATTCTGGACTGATTTCATTCTGAACAGATTGTATCTGTTTACAGCAAACAAATCGAGAGCTCTGGCCGAGATTAAATTTATTCTTGTTAAATTATTCAACGAAAATAAACTTTGATGTTAAAGATTAATATTTGAGCTATGTTTTTGTTGATTAGTTTAAGGGTATTAAATTACGATAATAACTGAACAATTTTGAAAGTGTTTATACTTCCGTTTTCAAAAGATATGGTTTTAGAGAGATCGTTATAAAAATAAACTCAAAAGAAGGTATAATTTTTGTTTAAAATAATGTTTCTTCAAGATTATTTCAAATATGTTGCTTCAAAGTGCTTTTATATTAAAAAATGTAGGAAATCGTTTGGATATAACCAAGTGGTTTTATATGCTTTATAAGTACCTTTAGTGAATCTGTTTCATCATCATCATGATCATCCAGCGTCCAGCAGTGGACGTCTATAGGCTGATGATGATGCCTCCCCAAAACCTCGCCATATCGACCGGTCCTGCGCCATCTGCATCCAGTGGCCTGAATCCGTTTCACTGACTTTTTATTTGAGAACTAGATTTTACTGTATTAACCCGCCTAACTGGTTTGCCATGCAGGCAGATGAGCTAACGGGCCATCTGATCGTAAGTACCGTCGCCAATGGAGCTCAGCAATGTTAAAGGACACTGAAGGGCCGCTATCTACCTACTACCTCGTTTGAAGAAGGACAATTCTTTTATTCTTTCATTTACTTTCACAAAAGTTAACTCTAATTTGCTATTAACAGTTTTTATTTAGACGATTTTTAAAGCCATGGGTTCATACTTATTCTAAAACAGTAAACGACAAAGTCATAAAAGTTTCAGAAGCACATTAAAGTTGTTGGGACGCTGAGTACAAAATTGATATTGTAATATTCACTGTCGCTTCGAATCAAATTTCAAAGTAATCCGACGCCTTCCCAGTTTCCAGAAGTGTAGATTATATTTCGACTTTCCAGACTTATATAATTTAGATTTGTTAATAAGTTGTGAGTAAATAAAGTTCTAAGAACTAGATGGATTGGATGGATGGGTTTTCTAGAATAATCTGTTAACCTTAATTGGGGATTTATTAATTTGGAGCATATTTTTATTTTAAGTTACCATTGAAAACCAATAAAAATAGTTACTTAGATGCTCGTATCATAAAGCAGTTAGTCATTGTATTGTGGACATAAACAAAAAAAAACGTTCTGCAGAATATGGTGTATTGCATACTAGCCTTAGTCTTGAGCTACGAAGACTTTATTAGACAAACAATAAAAATCAGAGAAAACACGTGTCGAATATCGTTTAGCACTTTATCTTGTTGAAAATGCGTCTAAGAATACAGCTTCTTAGCCAAACCAAAAAGAAGTAATATAAGCTACTTACGAAATGACCCTTGCATCTACTCGGTTTCCTGTAACAGCTTACAGATCCGAAATAAATGTTAAGTACATTTCTGGTACAAAGTAAAAGGAAGGATACCTTTTTGCGTTAGTCATAAATCAATCTCGCTTGCGGAAGGCTTCGGGAGATTGCCTCAAGTTTTTGTTGGGCTGTGTTAGATAACGCGATAGTAAGTTGGCCGGCCCTTTTCGAGCCTATGAATTGGGAATTTTTAGCAATTTCATAGATATTAACGTTTACGATTTTCGCTATCGGTTTTGCTGGCTCGAGATATCGTTTTTAATATGCTGTAGCTATCAGAAGTTTTGTCGTATCAGAGCTTAGATTTTAGTTGAAGTTCATTGAGTCGAAAATAGTAGTTTTTTTGTGGCGGTCTTAGTAACAAAAACTGATGTCGTTTAGCACCTAGTCTAATAACATGAAGTATATTCTAGCTTCAGAATGTGGAATCTTTTTAACGTTCAAACGTAATGGATTGATGATTTTCGGCAACTTATTTATACGATTTTTTTTTAATTTAAGTATACGCAATTTATTCATTACTTTTAGATTCTATTAGGTAATCTAACGATACTTAAATCTAAGTCTTGGGTAATATTAATACTGTTTAAGTACATACAGAGAAGTTGTGGTCGCCGAGTTGTCGAAGCGCTTCCTTCCGAACGGGAGTTCCCGAGTTCAAATCCTTCCGGCTTGTACCTCTAAATCTAAATGTGAAAAAGATTTATCTGCAATTTTTCACAACACCACTGGCTAAAAACGGTGAAGGAAAACATCGTGAGGAAACCTACATGTCGAAAAAGGATTCTAAAAATCCTTTGAAGATATGTGAAGTCCCCAATCCGCACTGGGCAATCGTGGTAGACTATGCCTAATCCCTCTTCTGAGGAGACCTGAGCCCAACAGTGGGCAGTAATGGCTTGATACAGTATAGTACAGTTAAGTACATATCAAGGAAATGTCACTGAAACGAAACGTTGAAACGTTTTATTTTGTTAGTAAAACGACTTTTTGTGTTTTAATTTTAATTTTCCTTAACATCACATAAATAGACAGCTTTTGTGTAGATATAATTGTCTCTCATTTTCATTTTACTTAACGACTATTTTGTTCAAAAACATTCCGTTTTCCTTAATTAACTTCAAAGTTCTGTTGTATCTGCATTTTCCTGGAAAATTGAGAAGATAATCTTCATTTGTTTCATTAAGTAACTTTTTATCAAAATTGTGTTGTGGTATTAAATACTAGCTTTTGCCCGCGACTTCGTTCGCGTGGACTTCAGGTTCGTCCCGTCTAGTCTAGTAGTATAGCCTATGTGTTATTCTGATGTATAACCTATTTTGTGGAAAAGTTTTATTCAAATCCATTCAGTAGTTTTTACGTGAAAGGGTAACAAACATCCATACATCCATACTTACAAACTTTCGCCTTTATAATATATATATTATATTATTATGTTTGCAATTTAAAAGAATAATAAAACACAAAGCTGTTTTGTTTAAGATTAAGTATCTAACTAAAACTGAACCTTTCCGACACTCGGGAATCAAAAGATAAAATACATTATTAGGAGCTATTGATATGGCTATTTAAAACAAGGAGAATCGAACATATCTTTCTAAAAAAACTATAAAGTCAACTGATGGCATTTGGACACGTTCCTTCACCTACATCAAACAATTCCCAAACTACACATAGGTTGTAACTCCACATCTCAAAATCTTCCTCTACTAAATAATGACAATATAAATAACTAGGTGACCCGCGCAACTTCGTCTGCGTTACAAAAGGGTTCAAAAATTGTAGCCTTTGTGTTATTCTGATGTATAAGCTATATTGTGGTAAAGTTTCATTCAAATCCATCCAGTAGTTTTTACGTGAAAGAGTAACAAACATACATCCATACATACAAACTTTCGCCTTTATAATATTATTATGATACAGCAATCCACAGGTAACACACAAAACTGCAGCTTATCGTGGTAAACGTAACCATCTTTACAACTACAACTGTTGTATTTGCAACTAGTCAAACACGTTTTGTTGGTTTCCTTGTAATCTGCACACGAGTTGCCACAATGGTCACCGCAACCGGTTGTGGCGTTGAAGTCACCGCCACAATTTGCTGTAAATATTCATACTTTTAATTAATATTTCAAAAGATACTTAAAACTGGTTTTCTTAAATTATTGTCTTTGGGAATTTCTTATTTCCTTCCTCATTTTTCGCTGTGGTTTACCGCAATGTTTTAGGTATATAGCATCTGAATTACGAGGAAGGAAGTTTATACCGGAACGGATGTAGTATTTTTTTGTATTGAAAAGAAAATGATAGAGAATACACATTAAGTTTACTACTTTATGAAAAACGAAATATAATTATTTGCCTTAAAAGTTTTAGTTTGAAACTTTTTTACATTCATCTTTTACACTGTTTACGTACAATGAACGTTATTACTGAGAGTTCATCATAGACTAAGGATTTGTGTTTTTTGACGTGACAACGTCTTATAAATTGGTTTGCCGGGTGACACTTCAAGAAACTGCGTTACGCTCCGCTCACGTTATGCGCTCACAATGAGAGTGAGTGAGAGGCACGCGTGTCTTTCACTTTTTATGTCTGTCTCTCTCGCTCTAAGGCGGGCTAACTATGCCCGAGTCGTCTTCACGTAAAACTTTCGCCCGTATACCGACTTTACCGGCAACCAATTTTTATTTGTTTTTATGTGACGCTGAAATACACAAGTTACTTAGCAAGGAATACACAGGAAATCAAAAACAATGTGTCCCTTCCCTTTTATCAAAAAGTTTCTATTGAAACTGACGTAAAAGCCGATTTCAAACTTACAACAATGAAACAAGTTCAGTAATCACTTTGATGTGATATTGAGAAACTTTTGTGTTTTATTTATTTGAAAATAAACAAGAAATATTCTAATATAACATATTTGTATCGTACATTGCTTTATATTATATTAACAAAGTTTTTCCTGTTCCGGTTTAAAGTGTAAAATATGATAACTAGGTTTTTCCAAAATTGAGTAATCTTATATATAAAAATGAATTGCTGTTCGTTAATCTCGCTAAAACTCGAGAACGACTGAACCGATTTGGCTTATTTTAATCTTGAAATAATCGTAAGTCCAGGGAAGGTTTAAACGGTGAGAAAATTTATTTATGTGACGCAGACGAAGTTGTGTGCGCCAGCTAGTAGTTCTATAAAAACGAAGATAAACTTAAGGTTGATCATAAAAGCACGTGTTATTGACAATGTTTTAATGCCTATTGAACGAGTACTTTGGGAACCAGACTTTTTTGAAATGCAGATAGTAAACAGAGTAGTTGAGTAACTTAATTTCATGTACGAATAAAGGCTAACTGTACCAACCCATTACTGCTCACTGTTGGGCTCAGGTCTCCTCAGAAGAGGGATTAGGGCATAGTCCACCACGCTTGCCCAGTGCAGATTGGGGACTTCACATAACTTCGAAAGATTTTTAGAACCCTTTTCCGACATGCAGGTTTCCTCACGATGTTTTCCTTCACCGTTTTTAGCCAGTGGTGTTGTGAAAAATTGCACATAAATCTTTTTCACATTTAGATTTAGAGGTACAAGCCGGCCGGGATTTGAACTCGCGACCTCCCGTTCGGAAGGACGAGCTTCGACCACTCGGCCACGACTTATATTATGAAATGCAGAAAATAAACAGTGTAGTTGAGCAACACAATTTCATGTACGAATAAAGGCTAACTACAAAATTGTAATATCTGAATATTGTGACTATTTAATAAGCTCCTCAGACACTTTTCAATATTGTCGATAATCTTGCAAACTTACGAAAAACCTTAAGTGGTTAGTTCCAACACCATTCTGTGAAAAACAGTTGAATCCAAAACTTCCCTTAAAACATACGGTTTCCATACTTACGACAATCCGTTTTCAGAATACAAGTTTCATTGGCATCTCTGACGAAGCCATCAGCGCACACACACGAAGGTCTACACTTTCCTGTGGCTCCACTACAAGGAACAGGTTGTCCTAGGTCTAGACAAGTCTTCGGACCGCAGTGGGAGCATTCGACGAACATCTCGTTCTCTTCACACGATAAGGCGCGCTTGACAACTGTGATGTGGTTAACAGTAGCTTATTTAGACTTATTAGTATGTGTTTTATGGTAAGTTACTGTCTCTGTTACTATGTAGCGTGACTATTATCTATTGTTTACCACTGTACTGGAACAACTTATTACCAACCAACCACCTCTGGGCTCAGATCTCCTCAGTAGAGGGATCAGACTACCACGCTTGCCTAATGCAGATTGCGGTCTTTACATATCTTTGAAGGAATTTGAAATCATTTTCCAATATGCAGGTTTCCTCACGATGTTTTCCATCTATCTTTTTAAACTTTTTAAACATACTCTTATTAATTTCATGCATTTTCAACGGGTTCTTACCGCGATATTTAATTAATTGAGTTGTCTCGATATTTCAACGTTGTTGCAAACGTCATGATCACGAGAAAACTGGATACTGCGGGTCGATTTAAGAGCAAACAAATCTGTCTACCCTCTTTCTCGTTCGCTTTTGGGTAGTACCACTGGAACTCGAACTCACATCACGACACACCACACTCACTGTATCTACAAGACTCTCTGAGCATGAACCCTTAGTGACTGTTGTGTTTAGCACTGGATTTCACATACATTAATTAAATATCGTGGTAAGAATCCGTTGAAAATGCATGGAAGTATTATAGAAAACTGCGAGTGTCTGAATAATTTTATACTCTTATTAAACTTGTAGTCGTTATTTTTTCGAAAACTATGACATATTTCAAGTAAGCAACTATTATGCAGTAGATCAGTAACAGTATAAGGTATATCTTTTTCTAAAACATCCTGTCGAATTCGGTTTAGCCTTGAATTAGGCATTGGTAGACACTTATGCTAGGTAACACTTACCCCACATCGCTAGAGGTTAGTAGAAGTTACATAGCAATGTCATCAAGTAACGAGGCTTAAAGAAAGTCCTTAAAAGGTAGGCCGTAGATAGCGGCCCCGTAGTGTCCGCTGACATTGCAGAGGTCCATGAGCAACGGTAACCGCTTACGATCAGCCCGTTAGCTCGTCTACCTACAAGGCAATAAAAAAAAACTAATGGGAGAATAATCGCCTAGCTATCGAAAAATTCCCCGAAGAAAGAATAAGGTACTATAAAAACAATACAAAATTCTGAAACAAAGAAACTTATTCATTAACTTACCTTCGCTCCTTATGAAATAAACTAAGAGCAACAAGCCCGGAACTATGAGATGAAACTTTGGCATTTCTAGTTAATCAATGTTCTGTAGTCGTCCACTTCGACCGGAGAGTTCGGAACCAATAATGTATTAACGAAATTGTGAACGCTTCGTTGATTCATAGATTGATTTTCCTTGTATTAAGATGCATGTACACTGACGCATAGTAAAGTAGAAGTTGAATTTGCAATTGATATCGGGTATTTGCCCACCTCTCATTCCCAATATTAACTTCTGTGTAGCCGGGATCTAGTGGTGACTACCGTATGACTCTGAGCAGTGAAGTCCAGGAACCCGAGTGAAACCTAATTTGTCTTGGACCACCGCTACTAATTTAATCAGAAGATGATAGGAATATTTGCGTCGATGGGCAAACTTGCATAAGATCAAATTGAAAGGATAAATTCATTTTAAAAAGATGAGTAAGATATACTGCTATTACTATTTTATCTGACTAATGGACCGTTGTTCGACTACCCATTTTGAAGCATTTTTTATTCAGGTGGTAACGTCTTGACTTTGTTTTCATTAAATACCTTTAGAAGTTACTTTAATTTTACGTTGTCCTTTTTCACCATAAGTAAACCATTGTAAATCCATGGACTGAGAAAAATAAATATGATGTAACTGCAGTAATCGATCAAGAATTATCTACGGCGGAAGAGTAATTTCATAGTTTGTTATACGATTATCGTTTATCAAGATCACTGTTTTGGTAACGTTTAATTAGATGTTATTTATAAAAATTATCAGAAATAGTTTTAAAGACGATTCGTTCCATAAATAGATTCTTGATTTTAAAATTTGTATCTATTACCCAGGTTTGCTTTGTAGTAAGTATCTCCTGAATATAATGATTTTCTATAAGAATAATTTACATTACACCAGTAGCTTGGTCACTTATTTAACTATGGAACTTAAATGATAGACCTAGACTTAAAAATTACAAATTCCTTTGACAAAATTCGCACGTAACGCTTATTTAAAACAAGCTAATCTCTGATAGACATCTTCAGGTTATAAATGGAACTCCCTTCCCTTATAAATCGCAGGTAAATATGGAAAAACGTCTGGAGTAAACATTGTCAGCTTTGCATCAAATTTTTCTTATTTGTCTTCAATATTCGAGCGCTTTTCAGATTCAAAGCCTCTTTACAATTTCGCGAAGACCGTTTTCAATTTATTTGGACTTTGTTTTAATAATAGAAAGGATTGATTTTTTAAAGACGCCATCGCCAAGTCTCGATGTTTGGGTAAATTAACTAAAGTAAAACAAGCAGTTTTTATGATAATTTATTAAAATGATTGAAAATAGAATGATCTTAATAAGTTTACAAAAATGTTGATCTCAACGTTTCTTGCTGATGTCGTAAGAGGCTGCAAAAAATAAAATATTGTTAGGAAGCTTGGTAATTGCTCAGTAATACTTCATAGGTAATAAGACTTCTACATCGGTTTCATTACACACATAAACACTGCCGTTGGCTGTCTCTATTTTTTTACGGGACATTATTTACGACAAAAAAATAGTATTCCCAAAAAGATAGGTAATCTTTTGGGGCTTTCTTCCTTTTTTTTTTGTAATGCAGGGATTACTAGGGATCTATTTAGCCCCGCTACTCAGCAGCCAGGTTTACAGTTCAGAATTGGGGTATATCAGGGAACTGTGGACCAAGTTTTCAACTTGCCTCAAATACCTACACAAAAGTTGGTACTAGCTCTCGATCATTTACGAAAGTAAAACAACTATATGCACTTACGACATTCTTCAGCGGGAACGCAGATTCCTTCATCATTTCTGTAATGGTTCTCGTCACACACGCAACGAGGTTCACATGCTACGCTGTCATCATCACATAACAGATTCGGATTGTCTACATCATTACAGTTCTCGTATAGACATGTAGACGGACACGAATCCCATACTTCGTTCGGTCTGCTGCAAGTGACTGCGGCTAAAGAAAGGAAACATTGAATAAGCTACTTTTATTGTCCATTAGTGCACTATTAAACTAAATAGAAAAATATTCAAGACTATTTACTATAAAAATGTATTCAGTTTTAATATTCCTTTAATCCTTAACTTTCTGAAGACTTTGTATTCGCTGTAACATTTAATACTACTCAGAGTGCACCACTAAATATGCTCTCTAAAAACTTGTAATGAAAATTGATTTATTTTAAAACAACGACTTTGATACTCCCTACATTACACAAAACAAGAACAGACATGTTTTATTTAGATTGTAGGGACACGATTGCATGCAGGCACTTTTGATGCAAGCAGTAATATATAAGTGCAGTGCGTAGCGCGACTCCCCAGTCGTTCCGTATTAAGGGAAACTCTTCACATTATAAGAGATACCCTAAAAGATACTCATTGCACTCTCCCATATTATATTAACAAAACATTAAAAATAATAAATTCTACTTACGACATTCTTCAGCAAGCACACATCTTTCATCATTAGTGCTTCTGTGTTTGAAGTTGAAGTCGCAAACACAGCCGGAAAGACAAGGATATGGCAAGTCGCATATAATTTGACCTCTATTATCGTCAGCGGGGCAGTAGTTCGTTATACACGGAGCTCGACAGTGCGAGAAGGTTGAATTAGCTCCGCATGGATTACCTCCTAAAATGTAAACAATATAATTGAAAATAGATTTATAAGGGGAAGATATATTATTAAAGGCATACAACAGGAAGTCAATAATTTGAAGACACTTTAAAAATATGAGAGGCCTATATACATATATATATGCCCATATATATACATCAACTAGATATATATATATATATATATATATATATATATATATATATATGGTGATAATGATACAAAATATGTTTTTAAAGCCTATTTTTAGAACTCACATAAGAATAATATATTGTTAAAAACCTATATAGCTGAATTTGCAATAGACAAATACATCGTAAAATATATTTTTATGACTATCTAGTGCATTTCAGTTGAGAATCCAATATTACTAGCGTTTTCAAAGATACATTGTTTCAAAGTATCCATAAAAGTAAATCACTTGTGCTATCTTCATTTTATTGATATGCTTACTTTATAAACAGTTACAGTAAATAATTCAGTTAAATTTTTAAAGATTCTTAAGTCGGAACGTTTTAAGTCTAAGTAAATTTATTTTTTGTTTAAAATAGGTTCTATCGCTGTAAGATACACAATGAGATTTCATTTACTGAAAAGAAATATTTTTTAAAACATAATAATGAATTACAAAAATTAGTCCTTCGAGCCGGATGGTCAAGAGCGCAACTCTAAAACACACAAGTAATCATCGGAAAAATTTCTAATTACAAAGATTTTGTAAAGGTCGGTAAATTGCGTTTGTTTGTAATCGAGATCCCTGTACGTAACAGATAAGCAACGGAAGTTTCAAATATCATTCGAGTTCTCAGAAAAGCGATCCATTAGATCCCGTTTAATTATATTTGTTGCTTATTCGAGAAAGAACTTTGATGCTTTCGATGTTTCTGATTGGTTTGGAATGAGCTCTGTTCTTAGAATTTGTTTCTTACAAAATTATAATTATATTAAAAGATTTTAAGCATCTAATCATGGTTTTGCGTAACGATGTTTTATTCGATTCTGAGTAAATTGAAAAGTCGAAATTAAATTATTTTCTACGAATTCATGGTAATAGGCAAAATCTATTTTGTCTTCTAATTTCTGTTATTATACACATTAAAATTAGTTATTAAAGGACATTCAAAAACTTTGCTGGGGAACGTAACAATGTTGTGAACATATTTAAGAATACAACTTACCCGGACATTGATCAGGTAACACACATTTGCCATCGACTTCAGAGAAGATATACCCAGCTTTGCATTGACATCCTAAAGGTTCGCACTTTTTCCTACAAGATTTGGCGTTTGGCGCACCACAAGTTGACGGACAAGGATCTGGGCATTGTGTGATGATGGCATTAGGATCTTCATCGCAGGAACCGTCAGCTGAAAGATACATTTTGCATTTGAAGAAACCATAATCATGTTGGTCTTCGTTTATTTAGTTTTTTGGTGTATTGATAGGTACTATCACTCAGTTTCAGTCGCTGCATTATCGTGCAAGCGAATTTCGCTTTATAGCTGATTGTACATTAGGTGCTGTTTGGTACATTTGAAAAAAAAATGTAATCATTTCTTTGTATCACCTATGCCATATGCCCCAATATTGACGTTTACAGTAATAATGCTTTAAACAACTTATTTTATGTTTGCCTAATCAATTCTTTAAACCTAATTCAAAAGGTCAGTCAGCATTAACTCCGATATCTGTGAAAACTAGTTTTGCATTAGTATGAGAAACTACAGTACTTATTGTAGGCAATACTTAAAGAAATCAGTTCATTGAGTTCATACCAGGGCAGTCTTCGATCTTGACGCAGGAACCTCCAATATGCGATAATATACGACCAGGCTCGCATAAATTACGGTCCGAATCGGGACAATTCTTCGGATTAGGTTGGGCACACGTCGGTACACAGATGTGGGATCCTGAGAAAATTAAAATGTTAAACCTTTACCCATGTTAAAATTATTGTTTAATACATGTATGTTTTAATAGCGATACATGAAAATGAGTAGAAGAAATCTTCTTATATATAAAAATGAATTGCAGTTCGTTAGTCTTGCGAAAGCTCGAGAACGACTGAACCGATATGGCTTATTTTAATCTTGAAATATTCGTAGAAGTCCAGGGAAGGTTTAAACGGTGAGAATTTTTTTTATGTGACGCAAACGAAATTGTGTGGGCCAGCTAGTTTTGAATAAATTTCTACTTCGAACCTCTGCGTTCATCCACAGTTCACTACAAAAGATAATTTTTGTCTCTATCCCGATTTAGAACTCCCGTTCTCTATATTCTACGACATGTCCCTCTTTAAACGAGGTTTAGGAAAAGTTCTTTTTTTATTTTTATTTTATTTTATATGTAATGTATATGTAATGTTTATGTATAGCATATGAGGGGTATCGGGTCCCTAATGCCTTAGCATTGCAGAAAATTTTAAGGGATAGTAAATACTTATTATCAGATAGGCCTGTTTATACAATGTGCAATAAAAATAACATTAAAACTTGTAAATGAAATACGAAAAGAAATGGAGTTAACTTTAAACGTTCTTTCAAAGATTTAGCAAGACTTGAATTTGAGCATAAAAGCACAACACACATTGACTGTATATTTACCTGGACAGTAATCGCTTGGAATACACATTCCCAGTTCGTTTCTGTAATAGTTCTCTAAACACTTGCATCCTGGACTGCAAGAGTCTTTAGCCAAACACAATTGGTTGGAGTAGACGTGAGCGCAGGACTCTTGGCATCGATTCTCACAGTCTGTTCTTTCTTCAAATGGTCCACAGTATATTGGTGCAGCAGCTAAAAAGATAATAAGGTTAAGCAAAAGCAAAAAATGTTTGTTGAGTGAACTTTACGCTAAATAAAAATGAGTAAAAAACTTTTTACTAAAAACCAAAAAATAATAAAATTTGATAAAAAATGTTAATAGCCATTTGGTAGCGGCGGCCATCTTGGATTCCAATCCAAAAATAATGAATATAAAACTGTAAAATTAATATTCTGTTCTTCACAGACAATATATGACGTCTATTTTTTACATGTTTCCTTCAATTCGCATCCGCTGTACGTAAATGCATTTAATTTTTTTAATTGAGTCAAATAATATTTCTTTAACGTCCACCTGTGTATATACCGTAATGAACAGGTGCAAAATGTCACAAAATATCATACTGTTTGCATAATTATCATCATAGAACCTTCTTTTATGATCCAAAAGTGACTATTGTGTTATAATTCGTTCATTATCAGATGTCTGGCCTTGGATTGAAAGTAAAGAAAAACTTCGAGGAACAAATTATATGATAATCAATGTTTAATTGTACCTATATTTAATTGAAACGTGAAGTATTTACTGATCCTTGAGAGTTAATTAGTTTATTTTGAATTTTAATTAAGAATATATTCAGTAAAAATCAATCGCACTACGTTATAACATGCATACATTATAAAATGTTATAATTATTTTTTTATCCAAGCGTTTTTAAACGCAAAAAATAAATCATAAAATGAATATGTAATATCACGAAAGAAACTCGAGTATTTATAAACAGAAATGAGGAAAAGAAAAAAAGTAAGATATTAAAAAAAATAGTCTTAATGTAGTCGATTTTCATCTGTGTTACTTGCCACTTCTACTTGCAAGTCAGTCATTGTAACAACAGATCCACATCAAAACACTCTTATACAAGAAACTAAAGGGTAAAGTAAAGTAAAGAAGTATTATTTTTTCCATACAGTAAACTAAAGTCAAGACAAGAATTATTTTGGAATCTGTAAAAAGAATTTGCAAAAAAAGAGTTCCAAAAATATACTACAAATATTTCGAAGTGTTCATAACCTAACTTCAACAAAAGGAAACACGTGGCATTACTGAAAATAATCCAAATACTAAAACCACTTACGACACTTCCGATACGGAATACAAGGCCCAGTCGCATCGTCATATAATCTGATCAAGCTGTCCTTACACACACAGCCGGTGTAACTATCACATACATCCGATGACGCTACGAAGTACGCATTAGAACAAGTGACGGGACAGGCCGTGCTGTTTAGAACGAAGCGCTCGTTCCTTGGGCATCGGTGTAAGAGGTGATGGTGCTCTGAAAATAAATCGTTGTTAGTGATTGATTTTAAGATTAATTCTACCTGTTTTTTGTATTGTATCTGCCTGACTTGGAATAAAATACTGTCCTCGGTGTTTCTGGGGCTCTTTGCCCTTTTTTAAAAGTTTAGAAAAATTCGGTATCTATAGTAGATGGTAATGGTCTTTTCCCTGGCATCGCAGAGTCTATGAGCGACGGCAGCCACTGAACTTAAGGCGGCGTAAGCTAGTTCATCTATCTAGCAATAATGAATTAGTCTAGAGTTTTGTACTTTTACACAGAACCTCGATACGCAGCTTACAGCTATTTTAGATTGGAAAGGATATTAATATCTTGACTATGTAGTAAGTACCTATGTAATTAATTTTTTTACAACATCACTGGCTAGAAACGCTGAAGAAAAACGTGAGAAAACCTGTATATTGCAAACGAAATCTAAAAATCTTCGAACATTTGTGAAGTCTCCAATCCGCTTTGGTCAAACGTGGTGGACTATGCCTAATAACTCTTCTGAAGAGACCTGAGCCCAGCAGTGGGCAGTAATGGGTTGTTACAGTACTACTTGATGTAAAAACAACTGAAAGCATGTGCTATATTTTTATGAGTAACGTTAAGAATCGAATTCGAAATTAATTTTATTTATGCCGAGTTTGATCAACAATGATATATATTTCTTTCTATTTTTAGAGTCATGTCTACAGATTTCACTACATAACAGTAATTCTACCTTCTATGAAAAAGTTAATTTTAAATAAAGAAAACGAAATACCTCGCACATGATAGCCCGCTACAGCTCCCAGAAGACACAATAATATAATCATCCTGCGATCTTCTTCCAACTGATGCATTTAAGAGCGTTTCACTTTTATAATACACATGTTTTGCATGCGTTAATAAACTGTGCAAAGAACCTTCAACCTTAATTTAATGGGTTTTAAGATCATAATTGTATATCAAAATGTTATATTTACTTAGTTTTATATGCGTCTGTTGGATTATGACGTTGTAAGTTTGATTTGTTATAATTGAAAGATGTGCTCTAATAAAGTAGGTGATTTGATTTCAATTGAACATGTGTTTTTATAATGTTTTGTTTGTTTGAAGATCTTCTTTATTGGAAAATCAATAAGTGTTTAAGTAAATTATTGACTCAATCAATAAACGATAATAATTGCAAAAAGCTGCAATATTAAATACGTGCAGAATTGTTCGGAAGTTTCTGCAAGACGACACCTACATCGAAAACACTCCATTAAATGAACTTCACTTGGCCTAGGCCCGTGAATTTCATTATTTTACCGAAACTTCAAAAGTTTCGAGAAGGTAGTCCTTACTGTAGTAAATAATAATTGAATAATAATAATAGTTGAATGTTTTTTTAAGTCCATATAGTCATTAGAACAGGCATAGATCACCACGTTTGCTTAGTGTAGTTGAAAACTTCACATATCTTCGAAGGATTTTTAAAACTTCTTTAATACTCAGATTACCTTCACCGTTATTAGCCAGTAGTGTTGTGATAGATTGCACATAATTATTTTGATGTGAATTTTATAATTTAGCCGTCAGAAGTTACGTTATATACCTACCTGCTACTAGAAACACTATAAATAAATATGATAATGATCACTTACACAAATGTGACCGCCATTTTCAAATATATTTTTAACGTGCAACTGATTTTATCTACTGCGAGAGTTTGAAGAAGATTATAATAATCATTGACTTCAACAACAAGATCTCCACTACAGAAATAAATGTACAACATATAGTATTAATTAAATATAGCACCATATAGAGTAAAAAGTAGAAGAAGAATAGGGAGCCGGCATCCCACCGGCGGGAAGTGTGAATGGGAAGGATGAATGTGTGGTATGCGGTATGACAGTGGAATAGCAGTGAGAACTGGAACGACAGAGTAGACACTATTAACCAGTAGAGTAAGAACATTCCCGATCATTTTGGGGGGGATTTAGGTAAAAACTCTTTATTTTAACCTTACTCTAAAATACTTCTTAATAGCCTTTCCACTGAGCTTGCCTACCTGAATAAACAGTTGAAAAATAATCCGCTCTATTTTAGCGAAACTAATCGTGACTCAACTACGAACTTTTACTGCTTTTTAGCTTCACGAAAGTTAGATCACGGACTAAGCTAGTTAGTACCCGGCGTTTATACTTTAAAGGTAATGTTGTAGTGGAAAAGCGATGCTATGTCTAGATATTTAAGCAATATCTGAATCAACAATCCTTAATTCTTAATCTGCATTCGGGTCTTTTAAAATAAATAAAATAAAATAGCCCTCATTTAATGGTGACCCATTTCAAACATTACCTTAAATAGGATGCATTAAATAAAATATTCAAACCAAAAATTTGTCAATGGCTTGTCCATTTCTGTACAAAGGCCTCCTCCATTGAATTTCAGGTGTTTATATCTGCAGCAAGTCTTGTCCAGGTGGTATTCGGGTCTTACTCATGCTAAATTAGAGTGAAGAATAATTTTAGATAGTAATATGTAAGGTCAAAAATAAATACTGTTTGGTGTGGTATCAAGTATGGAGATAGCAGGCATTGTGTTAACTTAAACCATTTCCTATGTTATTTTCTAAGGTAGCCGTTAAATTAAAAATTAATGGCAGCGAAGGTTCTTGACGGCCAGACATTAAAAATTATAAGGCTATAAGGAATCCTAAAAAAAGTATGTAAAGATGTGCTAGTGATTTATATTCATAGTTTCTGACTATGCAACATAGTCGAAATTAGTTGACAGCGAAAACTATGTGTAGTAGTGTGTACATACATACTATCTTAAATGATATAAAAAGTAATATAAAAAATATCAAATAAAAACTTTTACACAGAGGAATTGATTATTTTTTTTAAATTTATAGCATAGCTTCAACGATTTGGTGTAGCACAAACCTAATATTCACCGCTACAGTTACGGAATTGCATAGCCCGATGCAATTAAAGATGGCTTCAGCTCAGTAAAAATGCATTTCAGCATCTAATTTTAACTTTATTAACTTTTTGTGACTGAATATTGTAGTTGCTGATGCTTTACGATAGAAAGTTTAATTACATTTTGATAAAAATCGAGTTTTATTGTTCATATTTTAGTCAGTAAATTTGTTGTGTTTAAGTCTGGTACCTGTACCAACCCATTACTGCCCACTGTTGGGCTTAGGTCTCGTCAGAAGAGGGATTAAGCATAGTCCAGCACGCTTGCTCAGTGCGGGACTTCACATATCTTCAAAGGATTTTTAAAACCCTTTTCCGACATGCAGGTTTGCTCACGATGTTTTCCTTCACCGTTTTTAGCCAGTGGTGTTGTGAAAAATTGCACATAAATCTTTTTCACATTTAGATTTAGAGATACAAGCCGCCCGGATTTAAACCCGCGACCTCTCGTTCGGAAGAACGCGCTTCGACCACTCGGCCACCACGACTGGTATTTTATATTTTAGTCTGGTATTTTAGTAGAAACGTGATGAAGTTCAGTTGATGAAAACTGTTTGTGTCAACACTCTAGTTTAGTCTATCGCTTGAGAGATTTTAGTTTCTTTAATATAGTAACTATTACGCAGTTTTATAAAGAACATTCATCGTTCACAGAGGGAAAAATCTATTATTAACGGTATTCGATTTTAAGCACATTTAACGCTTTCCTCTTTCAGTGAGCTGCTGGATTCTGGTTCTACTCGGTTTTAAATTCGAACTGAGAACCTGTAGGAGGTTTTAGTGCTGTTTGACTTCCATAAACCCGTAAATGATGCATGATTTCTCACTACTGTAACGATCAAAAGTAGTCTGTTAAACACCGTTCAAATTTCATTTCGAAATTGCCAAACTATTTTTTCTACTTTTTAATACAAATTAAAATATAACAACTGTTTAAATATTATTTTTATTTAATTAGCACATTTCTCCTCGAAAATGATAATTAAATAAAATTATTGCGCTAAGGCGAATTATATTAATTTAATATTAAAGTTTGTTTAATAAGTATTTGCTCAACCGATATTTTGCCTTTGTGAAGGTAATCAAAATGTTATTATTTGAGTCAGAATTCAATTCTGTCTGAGAAAAAAACTACTATAAAATATTGGGGTTCAGTTCAGTAACACAATGAAAACTTCTTGGTTCACAATAACAGTTTATTCATCTTCCAAAATCAGTATAATCATTCTCCAAAACTCAGTCACAATTACTCCCAACTCTGTTCACTTTGAAATCACGTCGACTACTGTATTTAAACGATAGTTCACACGCCTTTTATACTTTCTTGAGAAATAAATCAGATGGCGCCGCTAGTATTTCCGTTTACATAAAAAATAAAATTAAAAGAATTTAACAACACTCTTATAAAAAGATTCATCACAACCGGAAGTCTTTCCTTTAAATCGATGTAATACCCGTTTCTACAAACAATTCAATGGAATTAGAGATTAGCCACCTAACAAAAAGTAGAGGATATTATTTGCGAATTTCTAAGAGTAAGTTCCATTTCATAGGCATAGACATACACCCTTTATTTACGGTAGAAATGGTAGAAAACAGAAAATAAATAAAACATCGGACAATAACATATTATTACATTTCCACCATAAACCGAGACTCAGCGTATTGCTAAATATAACAATTAAAATCAATGTCAACATCCAGCAGTGGTTTTCAGTCTCAACTGGCAGTGACGTCACAAATGGCAAAATAATTTCAATGATTTTTTTCTTTTAATAAAGTGAAAAGACCCCTTTGGGCAGTCATTTAAGAGAACTCTTTTGGATTGAAAATTCCACGTATTATAGGTACTGGAAAACAAAATCATTGTTCCTTATCAAGTTCAGTAATTAACTCAAATTCAGGGCTTTAGGCTTAATTAGTTCACAACAAACCTCCGGGCTGTTTAGCTTCTACTACATGTATGATTTGTCTGTAATGAAATAATTAATGCGATTGTTTGAATGTCAGCTGAAATGATATTCCAATTAATTGTTAACAGGGGTATAATGGCGTCCTTTAAGATATGATTCCGAAACTGCGACTAGTCGTTGTCGCATTGCGCACGCCTGATAGTTCGTGCGTCTGTCGCAAAACTGAGAGTGACTGAGAAGTGGGGACGTATATTTTATGTAAATTCAATCCTTTTGCGGTTTACAAAGCCAATAATCTTGTATAACCGAATTGATTCTGCCTAAATTGAACAAGGTAATACTATAGCTTTCATGCATTTTCAACGGGTTCTTACCACGATATTTAATTAATTGAGTTGCTAACGTCATGATCACGAGAAGATATCTGATGTCTTCTCAACAACGTTGAAATATCGAGACAACTCAATTAATTAAATATCGTGGTAAGAACCCGTTGAAAATGCATGAAAGTATTATAGAAAACCGCGAGTGTCTGAATAAGTTAATACTATAGCTATTTGAAGAAAATGAAAAACATGTCATTGTATTGTTATGAAATTAAAATCCTATCAACGATTTATGGGGGCCCCCCGTTGCTGACGTCCGTGGGCTCGACCACCTTCTTTGAAGGCTGACCCCGCACGTGGTCCCCGGGTGGTGCCAAAGCAGCAACGGGAGAGCGGCCGTTAGCTTGGGTGCCCGGGAGTAATCGCACTGGTGCGATTACTCCCTCCGACCTCTCGGTGAGTGATGGACGTTGAGTCCATTACCGAAGCCCGCACAGGGGTAGGCGACCAGGCCCCTGTGACGGAGAATGCCACTGGCGTAGGGTCGGGGCGGGCATCACGCGCGAGTACTGTCGCGAGCGATGCCCGCTCTGTCGAGCAGGGTGGGAGGGGCCGGCGCAAGCGGAAGACCGCGACGCGCCGGACCTCGGAAAGCACTGGGCCTTCGTCCGCCTCCTCTGAGGAGGAGACGCCGCGAGGACCCACGAGGCGAGCCACTACCACCACCGCCGCAGAGACAAACAGGGATCCGAGGAAGACCTCCGCCTCACCGGCGCCTTCAGTAGGATCGTTCGCCTCGGCTCAGGCGACTGACGGGGAGCTCTCAGAGAGCCCCGTCGTCGTCCTGGAGGCCATAAGGCGCCAGGCCGCTACTGCGGCCTTAAGCAGGACCATCAGGCTGCGCCCGACCTACGCGCGGTGGTGGCGGCAGGTGGCCGATGAGACCGAGAGGATCATGCCTGCGGTCTCGGCGGCCATCAGTCGGGACGCGGCGCAGCGCACGGAGTTGGAGAGGTCGAGGGCAGAAGTGGCTCTTCTCAAGGAGAAGCTGCTGGCCCTCGAGACCCAGGGACCGGGGACTGCTGTGGCAGCGAGCAACTCGCGAAGGGCGCGGCCTACGCCGCCGGTTGCGCAGCCAAGCGGCACCCGAGCACTGCGGGCCAATAAGGATAAGGAGGTCAACGACGAGTGGCTGCCCCCGCGGCGACTCGCGTCACCACGGGCCAGGGTGCAGCAGGCGGAGTCTCGGGAGGAGATGGTTGTCTGCATCAGACGGGAGTTGGCGGAGGAGTTCGGCAAGCAGATTGCCGAACTTAGGGGCATTGTGGCGGCCCTGAGCGGTGCTGCCCCATCCGCCCCACCTCCGGTCGCTCCTGTCGCTCCTGAGGCTCCCACCCAACCGATTGGACTTCTTCCGGGTCCGGAGTCGGCTCCGACCCGGAAGAAGAACAAGAAGAAGAAGAGCGGCGACGGCACACCGGCTGCGGTGCCAGCGCCCCAGCCCCGCCCGCTTCCTCCACCACCATCCAACATGGATGAGGGCTGGACGGAGGTGGTAAAACGGGGTGCTAAGAGGGCTAGGGTCGTGGCGACTTCGACCCAACCACCACCACCGAACGCGACGAGGGCAGCGGTCAAGGCGACTCCTCAACCGGGGAGAGCGGCGACCACTGCCCAAAACAGGAACATGACCCCGGCGGTCGCGGCTGCTCCCCAACCGGGTCGAGCGCCCGCCGCCGGCAAGAAGAAGAAGAGCCAGAAGGCCAAGAAGAAGCTGCGCGCGCCGCGGCAGGCTGCAGTGGTGGTCACCCTGCTGCCTGCCGGCCAGGCGAAGGGGTTGACATACCCCGAAGTCATGGCGAAGGCGCGCGCGGCAGTAGACCTCAGAGAGATCGGGGCGGAGGATGGCCTCCGCATCCGGCATACGGCCAATGGGGCCCGACTCCTGGAGTGTCCCGGCGCTGACAGTGACAGCGTCGCGGACCGTCTGGTGTCGGGTCTGCGGGTCGTATGGCCGGAGGAGGAGGTCAAGGTGCACAGGCCGGTCAAGATGGCTGAGCTGCGTGTGACCGGCCTGGATGACTGCACCACCAGGGAGGAGGTGGTGGCGGCCATCGCCGCCCAGGGCAAGTGCGCCCCGGAAAATGTAACCGTAGGCGAACTTCGCCAAGGTTACACCGGGGCCAGCTCGGTGTGGGTACGGTGCCCGGTCGGGGCCGCCACCTCCCTGGCCACTCCTCCGCCCGGAAGGCCGGCTGGGGACCCTGGCAGGCTGCGCGTGGGCTGGGTTGCAGCCCACGTGCGGCTGCTGGAGTCACGCGCCTGGCGATGCCTCAAGTGCTTCGGCACGGGGCACAGCGTCGCCAGGTGCACCAGCACTGTAGACCGCAGCGGATTGTGCTTCCGCTGCGGTCAAACCGGACACAAAGCGGCCGTGTGCTCGGCCGCGCCGCACTGCGCGTTGTGCGCCGCGGCCGGTCGCAGGGCCGATCACCGGGCGGGGGGCAAGGCTTGCTCCCCGTCCGGTGGAAACACCGAACGTAACAGGCGCCGCAAAATGAAGCGGCGCCAACAGAAGAAGTCGGCCGGGAGAGTACCGGCCGGCGTTTCAGACCCCGCCGTGGCGCCTAGTGCGCCCGCTGGCGGGGGCGATGGAGGAGGGGAGGGAGCGATGGATGTAGTTCAGTAATGGACTGCACCCATCGCTTCCTCCAAGGAAATTTGAACCACTCCGCCAGGGCTCAGGACATGTTGGTCCAGAGCATGGCGGAGTGGTCCATTGACGTAGCGGTGGTCGCGGAGCCGTACTTTGTTCCCCCGGCAGATGAGTGCTGGTTCGGGGACGAGTGCGGCTTGGCGGCCATCCACGTAAGGAGAGCCGCGGCGATCCCGCCCTTGGTAATGGTGGCCAAGGGACCAGGGTTCGTCGCGGCGATGATGGAAGATACCGTCGTGATCGGGGCGTATTTCTCTCCAAATCGACCTATTCTCGAGTTCGAGCAGTTCCTGGACGGGCTCGGAGCGATTACTCAGCGCTCCGCTCCCCGTCCTGTGATACTGGCGGGGGACCTCAATGCGAAGTCAGTCGCTTGGGGTTGCCCCCGCACCGAACCTCGGGGTAGGCGATTGGAGGAGTGGGCGGTCGCGGCCGGACTCTGTGTCCTGAACAGAGGGTCGGTCGCGACTTGCGTGCGGTGGCGGGGCGAGTCCATCGTGGACGTCACGTTCGCGAGCCCTGTCATCGCACAACGCATCCGCGGTTGGGAGGTGCTGGTGGGGGCGGAATCGTTATCGGATCACCGGTATATCCGGTTTGATCTTTCCGCCCCCACGACGACAACCGCGGTCGCCCGCGGAACTGCGCCCCGGTCATTCCCCAGGTGGGCATTGAAGCTCCTGGACAAGGAGCGCTTGGTGGAAGCCTCCACGGTGGCGGCGTGGACGCCTATGCGTCCACACCCAGTGGACGTGGAGGTCGAGGCGCAATGGCTCCGGGACACGATGCATCGCATTAGTGATGCTTCGATGCCCCGGGTCGGCCCTCGGCCTCCTAACAGGTCGGCGTACTGGTGGTCGCCCGAGATAGCGCAGCTTCGTGCTGTATGCGTCCGGTCGAGGCGCCGGTGCGCCAGACATCGCCGCCGCATCCTCGCGCGCCGTGACGATCCCGTTGCATTCGCGGAGGAGGAGGCCCGGCTGTATGGCGAGTACGCTGAAGCGAGGAGCGCCATGCAGCTGGCCATCAAGCAGGCCAAGGAGAGGTACATGGAGTCACTCTTGGGGACGCTCGACGATGATCCATGGGGGCGCCCATATAAAGCGGTGCGCGGCAAGCTGCGCCCGTGGGCGCCTCCCCTGACCGAGCGTCTCCCACCTCAGCAGCTGCGGGACATCGTTTCGGCGTTGTTCCCGCAGGAGCAGGACGGATTTACTCCGCCTGCTATGGGTGAACTGCCGGATCACACCGGCGGTGAAGCCACTGCTGAGGTGCCTCACATCAC
Organism: Trilocha varians; assembly: GCA_030269945.2. Lineage (NCBI taxonomy): Eukaryota > Metazoa > Arthropoda > Insecta > Lepidoptera > Bombycidae > Trilocha > Trilocha varians. The sequence goes on from AP028259.1 coordinate 8,217,704, forward strand.
GAAGGATGAGCTCGCCTCACTCGAAGCCGTGGTCAGAATGAGTAGAAAAGACACGGCGCCCGGCCCGGACGGTATCCACGGCCGGGTCCTAGCCTTGGCCCTCAATGCCCTAGGGGACCGACTCCTGAGGCTGTACAACTCATGCCTGGAGTCGGGACGGTTTCCCTCGCTCTGGAGGACGGGCAGACTGGTCCTCCTACGTAAGGAGGGGCGCCCGGCGGACTCAGCCGCCGGTTACCGTCCCATCGTGCTGCTGGACGAGGTGGGCAAATTGCTGGAACGTGTTCTGGCTGCTCGCATCGTTCAGCACCTGGTCGGGGTTGGACCCGATCTGTCGGCGGAGCAGTACGGCTTCCGGGAGGGTCGTTCGACCGTAGATGCGATTCTGCGCGTCCGGACCCTCTCGGAGGAGGCCGTCTCCCAGGGTGGGGTGGCCTTGGCGGTGTCGCTTGACATCGCCAATGCCTTTAATACCCTACCCTGGTCCGTGATTGGGGGGGCACTGGAGAGGCACGGAGTGCCCCTCTATCTCCGCCGGGTGATCGGCTCCTACCTGGAGGCCAGGTCGGTCGAATGTACCGGGTACGGTGGGACCTTGCACCGGTTCCAGGTCGTGCGCGGTGTTCCACAGGGGTCCGTTCTTGGACCCCTCCTGTGGAATATCGGGTACGACTGGGTGCTGAGGGGCGCCCTCCCCCCGGGCCTTAGCGTAATTTGTTACGCGGATGACACATTGGTCATGGCCCGGGGGGATGACCACGGAGAGTCTGCCCGTCTTGCCACAGCGGGGGTGGCCCTCGTCGTCGGCAGAATAAGGAGGTTGGGCCTCGACGTGGCGCTACACAAATCCCAGGCCCTGTGGTTTCACAGGGCCAGGGTGGCGCCACCGGTCGACGCCCACATCATGGTTGGAGGCGTCCGAATCGGGGTCGGGGTGCAGCTTAAGTACCTCGGCCTCGTGCTGGACAGCCGTTGGACCTTCCGGACCCACTTCGAGCAGCTGGTCCCTCGACTTGTGAGGACGGCCGGCCATCTTGGTCGGTTGCTTCCGAACATGGGGGGGACCCAGCCACGCAGTGCGCCGCCTCTACGCGGGGGTAGTGCGCTCGATGGCCCTGTACGGTGCGCCCGTTTGGGCCGAGCCTCGTACTCGGGCAACTTTTGCCCGATACTTGCGCCGGCCACAGCGCATCGTAGCCATCAGGGTCATCCGCGGGTACCGCACCGTCGCGTTTGAGGCGGCGTGCGTGCTGGCGGGGACGCCGCCCTGGGAGTTGGAGGCGGAGGCGCTCGCCGACGATTATCGTTGGCGATGCGACCTCCGGGCCCGGGGCGTAGTGCGTCCCCTGCGGGAAGCTGTTCGGGATCGGAAGGCCCAATCTCGGCGGTCCGTGATGGAGTCGTGGGAGCGACGTATCGCTAACCCCACTTGGGGTCTACGGACCGTCGAGGCGATCCGCCCCGTCCTAAAGGATTGGGTGGGTCGTGGCGAAGGACGCCTCACCTTTTGGGCGGTGCAGATGCTGACCGGGCACGGGTGCTTCGGGAGGTATCTGCACCGCATTCAGGTGGAGCCGACGACGAGGTGCCATCACTGTATAGGATGTGACCAGGACACACCGGAGCATACGCTCGCTGTCTGCCCCGCATGGGAGCAGCAGCGGTGTGTCCTGGTCCGACAAATAGGACCGGACTTGTCGCTCCCGGGCGTCGTGGCGTCGATGCTCGAGAGTGGCGAGTCCTGGAAGGCGATGCTCGACTTCTGCGAGTCCACCATCTCGCAGAAGAGGGTGGCGGGGAGTGCGAGGGAGAGAATTTATTCTTCTCTCCGCCCCGCAACAACCCGCCGCCGTCGAGCAAGGGGCCGGAACCGGGATCTCGCCCGGAATCTGGCCCCTTAAGAGTTTCGGGTCCCCAACGCATGTGAGTGCGAGCGGGGACCCAAGAAGGTGTCGTGTCTCGCTCAGCACGCCCTTGCGTCAGAGCATCCGGAGGATGGCGGACCGCGCTCCCCGACCCACGCTGGTTCTGACCCAGCGGGGTATTCCGTGGGAGGGTGACACGCGGTCCAGCCATCTTGGCGGGCTTCGGATAGCCCGCCGACCGAGAGAGCCGGTGGCCGTATCGCCGGCGGCTGCCGGTTCAGCGTCCGGGGGCGGCGTGACGGAAAAGTGTGCCGAGAGCGTTACGCGTCGCGCCGTCCCACAAAACCCCGTGCTGGGTTCTGGCCTCAGCCGGGGTTCGGACGCTGAGTGTGAGCGGTTGGAGGTTTTAGTGAGGTTCAACTCCCACATACCCCACCCCCCGCGGGGCGGGCGGGGATCCGGTGATTTCCTCCAACTGAAAAAAAAAAAAAAAAAAAAAAAAAAAAAATAAACGATTTATAACTTATTTACGATTTTTTATTTTTATAGCTGTTACTACATTACGTATTATTTTTTTCGTAATTGTCGCAGACGTACTCTACGGAACGAACCCTTAAGATATCTTATTAATATTTCAATTCGTATTCATTTGAAAGCTTTTATGCCTTGAACACAATTTGTCTTGTTTTGTTAACGCTGTTCGCTTTTGACCGATATAAAATAAAGAGGTATTCTATTCGACTCGATTGTTTAATGTTTGTTACCTTGTAATTGAATCTAATATATTTTTTCTTTTAATTGAAACAAAGGGATGTTTCTTATGTAGATCATAGATTATAAATATATAAGGGATTATTTTGAACAATGGTAAATTGTTTTCAAGCTTAACCCTTCAACCGATTTTGTTATTGTTATTAATTATTTCTAAATATTTTTCAACCCTTTCAGTCATATTATCATTTTAAATAACTTGCGTTTGTACTTCGTAAATCCTATTAATTTCTGTGAATTGAGCATAATTTCACAAATATAATGCGCACAAAGTTTAATTTTATTATTCATACTTTACCAATGAATTCACGGAAAATATTTTTTTTGTGTATGACAAACACTACATGCGTCACAATAACAGTCTGCAAGTCAAAATATACGTATCTCATACATTATTACACGTTCTACGTAATTGTGGATGTTATTCTTAAATTTGCCTATAACGTTGGCATAACCGACGAAATAGAATGTACATTATAACCGCTTTAGCACGTTACGCTGCGGGCAATTCACAATTATTCGGGTAATTGTCTCATTATATACGATAATTTGTTAAGAGAATTTAATGTTTTATTTTGCAAAGACTTTTACGAGATGATAGTGAGAAGATAAAGTGGGTAATGATTTTACGATAGAGGTATGTTATATATGTATATTTATGTTCCTCTTCTGAGGAAATCTGAGCCCAACAGTGGGTAGTAATGGGTTGGTACAGTATCTAGATGTAAAAAATAATGATTTAAGTACTTTTAGAAAATACATTTCTTCGTAATAATATAAGTAAAGATTCATCTCTAAATTGAGTACATTATAATTTTAACTAAATAATATGTTGATATATATCCTTTCTCATTGTTTTGGTTAAAGAGAGAATGAAAGAAAGAAAATCTAATCAAAAAGTTGTCTCAGTAATAATAATAAAATTAATAGTTTAATTTACATAACAAAATTCTTTAAATTATAATTTACTGAATGCAGTAAAATAAGAAATCTTTTCAATGGTGATATTTTTTTTCTCATTGTATGTTATAATTATTACTTATTTTATATGATTTCATTCACTTATTACAAACCATTCAAATCCACAAATTCAATATTACAATAAATAAAGTGAAAATAAAGTTATGACAATAAAATGTAATACGGCGTGGTGACACAAAAGGACACCCTAAGGGTTGTTTTTTCGCTTTTTTCACAGACATACATATAAACAACGGTCCATTAGTGAAATGATATTCGTCTAAATGTGTCCACGGGGCAAAAAATTGTACCATATGGAACATAGATCTGTGCTTAAACGAAGTGTTAGTGATTTGTTTTGACAGTGATATTGGAACGAAGTTCCTTATCGCGCGTTATCGAAACGGGGCTAGACGGAAATTCTTATAAAAAAGTTGTCACGACACTTTTTTTGTTTTGGATGATTATCACTAGATGGCGCTGTGATTAAAATCTTTTAAAACAATTTCTTATTTTGTTTTATATGATTAATGCTAGATGACGCTGTAATCAAAATATTTTATAAAACAATTCCTTATTTTGTTTTATATGATTAATGCTAGATGGCGCTGTGATCAAAATATTTTATTTAACTCCTTCATATTCATTTATTTGCTCATTTTTTACATTATATCTTTAAAAAAACAATCACAAGAAAATAAATTTAAAAATACAATATAAAAAAAGCAGAGGGCCACTGGAGACGGGGTCTACGACCCAAGCCATCAGTGGTCAGGGCTCAAAAGAGAGGAACCTCCTCACAATACGTGCCGTGTCAAGAACGACCGCCTTCTGAATCAGGCCCTTTACCCAGCCGGAGAGCGAAAGCTTCTCTAGATGACGGTCGAAGCTTTTCGCTATTAGACCGTGCACAGATACAACGATCGGAACAATGATGGTCGATTCAACACGCCACATGTCGGTCACCTCGTGGGCCAGGTCCAAATATTTTAGCAGTTTTTCTTTTTCTGCCTTCACAAGGTTCTCGTCATGTGGAATGGTGACATCGATCAGCACCGCCCGATGCGCATCCCGATCTATTATCACTATGTCAGGCTTATTGGCAACAATAGTCCTGTCAGTGATAATAGATCGGTCCCAGTAGAGCGTTACATGACCATTATCGAGAACCGGCTGAGGCCAATACTGGTAATAAGGTACAGCGGCTTCAACAAGGTCGTATTTCAGAGCAAGTTGTTGGTGGATAATCTTAGCTACCTGATTATGCCTGTGCAAGTACTCGCCGTTAGCAAGACGAGAACAACCGGAAACGATATGTCTAATAGACTCTCCCGGACGGTGACATGCCCGACAAATGTCGACCGTCCCATCCTTTAGAATATATTTACGGTAGTTGTTCGTCATGATAACTTCGTCCATAATTGCAAAGACAAAACCTTCAGTCTCTCCGAAGAGGTTACTGTATCGTAGCCAAGATACGGAGGCTAACTGATCTACATCGGGGCTCATAAGGGCCCGGTAGAACCGTCCATGTAGTTCCTTGCTCTTCCATACGTCCGTGCGATCCGCCACACTCATTACCTTTAGCGTCCGCCAATTCTCGTTCGCTAAGGACAGCGGAGTGAGTCCCTTATCAACTGCTGCTACATTACGGTACATACCCACGCTTACCTTAAGGAAATATTCCCGAAGGTTGTTTACCTCTCGGTTGTGTAGGTCCTTGACATTTAACATGCCACGACCCCCACACTTCCGAGGAATATACAACCTCATAACAGATGAACGTGGGTGGTGCATCCTGTATGCCGTCAGCAGTCGCCGAACTTTTCTATCCAGGGCATCTAGTTCTGATTGCGTCCACTTTAGAATGCCAAAGGAGTACGTCAGTACAGGCATGACCCAACCATTGAAGGCTCGGATCTTGTTTCCGCCAGATAAGAGGCTTTTCAAAACCTTTACCAAGCGGCCGAAGAAACGATCCCTCACCGATTGTTTCATATCTGCATCGACTATACTCAAAGCTTCGAACATTCCAAGGTATTTGTAGGTTTCCGACTCAGAAAGAGATCTGAGCACCTCACTTTGGCTAAGTTGCAAACTCTCAGAGTTTACAATTTTACCTCTCTGTATATCTATGACCGCACACTTATCTACTCCGAATTCCATTCCAATAGCTTTACTAAAATTGTCGGTCATTTTGAGTAAAGATATTAGGTCAGATTTTTTAGAAGCAAATAATTTGAGATCATCTATGTACAAGAGATGTGAAATGGGCTCACCCCCTCTCTTGAGTCGGTAGCCTAGCGTTGAATCTCCAAGCAACGTGCTTAGAGGATTAAGCGCCAGACAGAACCACAAAGGACTCAGACTGTCACCCTGGAAGATACCCCGCCTTATCCTTATTAAGCTCGGGGAGGCCGGAGATCCAATATGTCCTGGTTGACGAAGAAACGTAGACCACTGACCCATGCATGAGCTAAGAAAGGAGCGTAGAGTGGGATGTATTTTATAAAGCTCTAAAACTCTCATTAGCCATGAATGGGGCACCGAATCATACGCTTTCTTATAGTCAATCCAAGCCATATGGACACCCTTTTTGCCTCGACGAACTTGTTGCGTGATAGTCATGTCAATGAGGAGCAAATCCTTTGTACCCCGAGACCCTATCTTACACCCATTCTGAGAAGGTGACATTATGTCATTTGCCGAGATATGTATTTGAATTTTGTTTCTCAGAATGGATGTAAGTAGCTTATAGATGGTGGGTAAGCAAGTTATTGGTCTATAGTTTTTAGGGTCCGAGGTATTGCCAGATTTGTATATCAGATGAGTGACCCCTGATGTCATGAAATCTGGGAGGGTTCCCGACTCGAGGGCTTGTTGAAACTGAGCAGCCATGCGCCCGTGCGAGTTGCGTATCCATTTCAGCCAGTAGCTGTGCAGCCCGTCCGGTCCCGGACTTTTCCAGTTCGGGGCCGAACGCACCGCACAAGCTACGTCAATCGGCGTGATCGCTACGGTGTTCATGTCTGTAATAGACTCGCACGCGCGTCCGACCGACTCAGTCCACTCCCCCTCGGAGTGACCGATGGGCACCGACCAGATATTTTTCCAAAATGAGGTCATCACATCCTCATCAACTGGTGGGAGTCCATCGGTAACTCTTCCTCGAGAAGCCTCCCAGTTTCTGTAGACACTCCTCTGATTGCTCTGGAAGACTCTATTCAAGTGGTACCGCTCCGATCTTATTCGGTACCGACGAATTCGGTTCGCCCATGCGCAAACTTTTTGCTTCCAGTAGTCAACACGCTCGACGACACGAGCCAGGTAGTCGTTCCTGCTGACACCGGTGTCAGCGAAGGCTCGGTCGACGAATCGCATTACGCGCGGGCGCGTGTTGCCTGCCTGGAAGCAAATAAGCTTCGCTATAAGGGCCCTGGCTGCATCTATGCGCCTCTCGATTCTGCACTGCCATTGCGGCTTACCATCATGCCGGCGGTACGTCTGGTTCGGGTTCGGGAATTTTACCCCTGCCACTCGACAGACAGCAACCGCACCGCAGTACAGAACCGAGTGGGTGTCGATAAGGTCTTCAGTCGACTCAAAATAAGGTTTTAACATGCAGTCCAGGGCCAATACCAGCGAAACATTGCGTTTACACATGGGCAACCGCGGTAAACGTGGCCGCGAGCATGGCGGGACAAACCTAAATTCTTGTATAGAGTCCTCCAGAGCGCTCCTCAAACGCTCATCGTCCTGGATACTTGCACATGCCTGCACCTGAAGCTCCTCCGCTGGTGGTATAGCTTGGGTGACAGTGACATTTACCACTTGTGTTGATTGTGGTTCATGAGGAGCAGGCAGTGCTTCGTTGCGCAATCGGTCAAGTACAGTCTCATCCAGCAACTTAAGTCGCTGAATGACCCGCACCTGATCCGCTAACCGTTGCACCGTGACGTCGACAGTTGGGCACAAGACCTGAAACAGAGGCAACATCCTTGAGCGATACGCAGTGAGGTTAGTTCCCCCCTCCGTAGCCCTGTAGTACGCCCGCATGACATTTTTATTTACTTCTTCAGACCATCTCATGCGTGGGCGCACTGCACCACTGGTAGCGGGGGCCGTAGACGAACCATTTCGGTCCGCTGGTCCCAAGCGTGCCGGTGGGCGTCCCCGACGCGCAGGTGTTGTTGTCGCAGGGGAAGGCTCGTCGTCTGATGTTATAGTTCGTCTCGTCAGTGTGTTTTCACTCGACGACCGCGACGAGCTGGTAATAGTTGGTGATGGTGCGCTTTGTTGTTTCTCTCGGCACTGACGTTTCGGGTTTCTTCTCATATCTCATAGTAATTTTTATGTATACCTGTTCAGTAATTATTGCCCAGACTATTTTCTTACATTTTTACTGTCCATAATTTGTCTTTTTGTGCAATTTTTTGCCATTTTTCCAATATTTATCTAATAATTTAATATTTTTAATTTTGACATTGTATTGTCATGACAGTTGCCAGAGAGAATATTTTATTTAACTATTTTGGATTATATTTATTTACACTTATTTTTTACATTATATTTTTAAAAAAAATAACAAAGGAAATAAATTTAAAAATACAATATAAAAAACAGAGACCCACTGAAGACGAGGTCTACGACCCAAGCCATCAGTGGTCAGGGCTCAAGAGAGAGGAACCTCCTCACAATACGCGCCGTGTCAAGAACGACCGCCTTCTGAATCAAGCCCTTTACCCAGCCGGGGAGCGAAAGCTTCTCTAGATGTCGGTCGAAGCTTTTCGCTATTAGACCGTGCACAGATACAACGATCGGAACAATGATGGTCGATTCAACACGCCACATGTCGGTCACCTCGTGGGCCAGGTCCAAATATTTTAGCAGTTTTTCTTTTTCTGCCTTCACAAGGTTCTCGTCATGTGGAATGGTGACATCGATCAGCACCGCCCGATGCGCATCCCGATCTATTATCACTATGTCAGGCTTATTGGCAGCAATAGTCCTGTCAGTGATAATAGATCGGTCCCAGTAGAGAGTTATATGACCATTATCGAGAACCGGCTGAGGCCAATACTGGTAATAAGGTACGGCGGCTTCAACAAGGTCGTATTTCAGAGCAAGTTGCTGATGAATGATCTTAGCTACTTGGTTATGCCTGTGCAAGTACTCGCCGTTAGCAAGACGGGAACAACCGGAAACGATATGTCTAATAGACTCTCCCGGACGGTGACATGCCCGACAAATGTCGACCGTCCCATCCTTTAGAATATATTTACGGTAGTTGTTCGTCATGATAACTTCGTCCATAATTGCTAAGACAAAACCTTCAGTCTCTCCGAAGAGGTTACTGTATCGTAGCCAGGCCACGGAGGCTAACTGATCTACATCGGGACCCGTAAGGGCCCGGTAGAATCGACCGTGTAGTTCCTTGCTCTTCCATACGTCCGTGCGATCCGCCACACTCATCACCTTCGGCGCTCGCCAATTCCCGTTCGCTAAGGATAGCGGAGTGAGTCCTTTATCGACTGCTGCTACATCACGGTACATACCCACATTCACCTTTAGGAAATATTCCCGAAGGTTGTATATCTCTCGGTTGTGCAGATCCTTGGCATTTAACATGCCACGACCCCCACACTTCCGAGGTATATACAGCCTCATAACAGATGAGCGTGGATGGTGCATCCTGTATGCCGTCAGCAGTCGCCGAACTTTTCTATCCAGGGCATCCAGTTCTGATTGCGTCCACTTTAGAATGCCAAAGGAGTACGTCAGTACAGGCATGACCCAACCATTGAAGGCTCGGATTTTGTTTCCGCCAGACAAGAGGCTTTTCAAAACCTTTATCAGGCGGCCGAAGAACCGATCCCTCACCGATTGTTTCATATCTGCATCGACGATACTCAAAGCTTCGAACATTCCAAGGTATTTGTAGGTTTCCGACTCAGACAGAGATCTAAGCACCTCACTCTGGCTAAGTTGCAAACTCTCCGAGTTTACAACTTTACCTCTCTGTATATCTATGACCGCACATTTATCTACTCCAAACTCCATTCCAATAGCTTTACTAAAATTGTCGGTTATTTTGAGTAAAGATATTAAGTCTGGTTTTTTAGTAGCAAATAATTTGAGATCATCCATGTACAAGAGATGTGAAATGGGCTCACCCCCTCTCTTGAGTCGGTAGCCTAGCGTTGAATCTCCAAGTAATGTACTTAGAGGATTAAGCGCCAGACAGAACCACAAAGGACTCAGACTGTCACCCTGGAAGATACCCCGCTTTATCCTTATCAAGCTCGGGGAGGCCGGAGAGCCAACATGTCCTGGTTGACGAAGAAACGTAGACCACTGACCCATGCATGAACTAAGAAAGGAGCGTAGCGTGGAATGTACTTTATAAAGCTCTAAAACTCTCATTAGCCATGAATGGGGCACCGAATCGTACGCTTTCTTATAGTCTATCCAAGCCATGTGTACTCCCTTTCTGCCTCGACGAACTTGTTGCGTAATGGCCATGTCTATGAGGAGCAAATCCTTAGTACCTCGGGATCCTACCTTACATCCATTCTGAGAAGGTGACATTATGTCATTTGCCGAAATATGTATTTGAATTTTGTTTCTCAGGATGGATGTAAGTAGCTTATAGATGGTTGGTAAGCATGTTATTGGTCTATAGTTTTTAGGGTCCGAGGTATTGCCAGATTTGTATATCAGGTGAGTGACTCCCGATGTCATGAAATCTGGGAGGGTTCCCGACTCAAGGGCTTGTTGAAACTGAGCAGCCATACGCCCGTGCGAGTTGCGTATCCATTTCAGCCAGTAGCTGTGCAGCCCATCCGGTCCCGGACTTTTCCAGTTCGGGGCCGAACGTACCGCACAAGCTACGTCAATCGGCGTGATTGTAATGGAGTCCATATCTTTAATAGACTCGCACGCGCGCCCGACCGTCTCAGTCCACTCCCCCTCGGAGTGACCGATGGGCACCGACCAGATATTTTTCCAAAATGAGGTCATCACATCCTCATCAACTGGTGGGTGTCCATCGGTAACTCTTCCTCGAGAAGCCTCCCAGTCTCTGTAGACACTCTTCTGATTACTCTGGAAGACTCTATTCAAGCGGTACCGCTCCGATCTTATTCGATACCTACGAATACGGTTCGCCCATGCGCAAACCTTCTGCTTCCAGTGGTCAACACGCTCGACGACACGAGCCAGGTAGTCGTTCCTGCTGACACCGGTGTCAGCGAAGGCTCGGTCAACGAATCGCATTACGCGCGGGCGCGTGTTGCCTGCCTGGAAACAAATAAGCTTCGCTATAAGGGTCCTGGCTGCATCTATGCGCCTCTCGATTCTGCACTGCCATTGCGGCTTACCATCATGTCGGCGGTATGTCTGGTTCGGGTTCGGGAATTTTACTCCTGCCACTCGACAGACAGCAACCGCACCGCAGTACAGAACCGAGTGGGTGTCGATAAGGTCTTCAGTCGACTCAAAGTAAGGTTTTAAGATGCAGTCCAGGGCCAATACCAGCGAGACATTACGCTTACACATGGGCAGCCTCGGTAAACGTGGCCGCGAGCATGGATGAACAAACCTAAACTCTTGAATAGAGTCCTCCAGAGCGCTCCTCAAACGCTCATCGTCCTGGATACTTGCACATGCCTGCACCTGAAGCTCCTCCGCTGGTGGTATAGGTTGGGTGACGGTGACATTTACCACATGTGTTGGTTGTGGTTCAGAAGGAGCAGGCAGTGCTTCATTGCGCAATCGGTCAAGTACAGTCTCATCCAGTAACTTTAGTCGCTGAATGGCCCGCACCTGATCCGAGAGTCGTTGCACTGTGACGTCCACAGCTGGGCAAAGCACCTGAAACATAGACAGCAACCTTGAACGGTACGCAGTGAGGTTAGTTCCTCCCTCCGTAGCCCTGTAGTACGCCCGCATGACATTTTTATTTAACTCTGGGGTCCATCTCATGCGTTGGCGCACTGCACCACTGGTAGCGGGGGCCGTAGACGAGCCATGTTGACGCGTTGACCCCAAGCCGACCGGTGGGCGGCCCCGGCGCGCAGATCTTGTTGTCCGGGGTTCGTGGTCGCTCGGTGTTTCGAGGCTCGTCGGGGAGTTACTGCCTTCCCCTAACGACCGCGACGAATCTTCTCTGGATGGTGATTGTGCGCAGGCTAAGGCAACACGCCGGCATTCTCTTATGACGTTTCTTCTCATATTTGTGTTTCTTTGTAATTTTTGTCATTTTCACAAAGGGGCTGATATACTTAGGTTGAATTTTTCCCTGACTTTTATTTCAGTAGTTTTCTACAGGATTGTATCGTTTTATCGTCTGATTATTATTATATGATATCGAAGTGATAATTTTTTTCTTTGTCTTAAAATAAATATCTTGTGATAGTGATTGAAATAAACATAATAAATATTTTTTCTTGATCAACGACTGATGTGTGATCATATTTATTTAACAAAGACTGAGGTTAGCGTACTTTACTATTTATTTATTGGATACTAACTGACTCACACAAGTTCGCCTGCGTCACATAAGGAAATTTTCTCACCGTTTAAACCTTCCCTGGACTTCTACGAATATTTCAAGATTAAAATAAGCCAAATCAGTTCAGTCGTTCTCGACTTTTAGCGAGACTAACGAACAACAATTCATTTTTATATATAAGAAAGAAGATGACTTACATTGCTCTTATATTTCACTCAGGAGCCATACGGAGACCTTTGTCGGTGGTAGATTCTTAATCATCAAATCCTGTCCTTTGAAATGTTCTCTTCCTTCCTAAGATATTTGAAAAAGTATTGTCATGATTCTGACTTATGAAAATCTGATCATAAAGTACAATTTTTACTGCCTTGTAGGCAGACGAGCTAACGGGCCACCTGATCGTGAGTGGTTACCGTTGCTCATGGACCTCTGCAATGTCAGGACATTGCGGGGCCGCTACCTACGGCCTACCTTTAGGGACATTTTTTAAGCCTCAACAATTTAATACTAAAGAAAGACAGTTCCAAACTACTAGTAAGTTAAACTAAAATGATTATCATTGCCCTGGCATTGCAAAGGTTCATGAGCGCTAACCGCTTACCATCAGGTGGGCCGTAGAGTCGTTTGTCTATTATGCAATAAAAAAATATATAGTTTGGGAATGTGGGTAGCTTTTTACTACGGATTGTGTGATTGTGTGTGTGCTTAGTGAATATAAACACAAGATCGCACACATGCACTCTCATGGACACAAATACACACACATACACACACACACACACACACATACACACACGTTACATAATTTTACTATTTGTTTATAATATTTTGTTTGATTTATCTCATTGTACCCATAAGGACCAAAATCAGTGTAAACAAAATGTGAATCCGTAATTGGCTAATTTTTTGTTTTATAATTTTAAGTTGAATTTAATTGTAATTGTAGCTGTGGATTTTTGTTAAATAAATAAATAAAACAAAATCCTAACAATTTTTATAAAGATTATCCAGTAGGTTCTATAAGCATATTATAAACTTAATGATTATATAAATGACTGCACAAAATGGGAATGAGGTGCTCGTCCCGGGCCATTTCAATTGATACATTTGTTAAAAACAAAAATATTGTAAAACAATATTTAAAAAAAAAAGAAAAAGAAACATTTTAAATAAAAAAAAGACATGCGCCGGTTCTTCTCAGGACGGAGGCGTAATTTTAGCGAACTGGTGGTAGACCTTTTGATTTTATTTTATTTTTGACTTTCAGAATGTACGTGTGTCCACATCTACTTTGAAATAAATGATTTGACTTTGACTACACATTCCAGTACAACTGAACATCCATGAGAGTCATAACACTAATGGATTTTGCGAAAGAAATTGCCAAGTGATACCTAAGATTTCGTCTTTACTACGTCATCTTTTCGATTGCAACTTTTTCATTGTACACGACCCTTATTTTATTACTGTCACATAAAGGAAAGTGATAAAAGAGCCATCAAAATATCGTGATCGTGTCAGATTTACGAGTGTCGTACATCTGTGTCGATATATCCGATATTATATTCGTTTATTCCTGTTGTTCGGGAGTAATCTCGGTTATTTATGGCCGTTTGTTTTGGAATAAGATCTTGAAGTTTATTATACTTGACTTTTAGAATAGATGTATTATAGAGAAGTGTGTGTGTGTATCGGAAAAGGATTCTAAAAATCCTTCGAAGAGATGTGAAGTCCCCAATCTGCATTGGGCAAGCGTGGTGGACTCTGCGTAACCCCTTTTCCGTTACAGTACAGTACAGTTGAAGTTTATTATAGGTACTTGAGTTTTAGAACAGGTGTGTGTGTAGAGATGTGTGTTAGGTATAGCTTGGTTATCACACATTACGTGCTCTTAAAACGGACACTTTTTTTGTTGGGGATAATCGAGGGACTTCCACTCGTCATCTAGATGGGTATGTGGAAGTTGAACCGTTCTAAAACTTTCTATCGCTGGTCCTTTTTTTTTTTTTTTTTTTTATTGCAAAGTAGATAAACGAGCATACGGCCCACCTGATGGTAAGCGGTCACCGTCGCTCATAAACCTCTGCAATGCCAGGGCAAAGAGGGGCCGTTATCTACCGCCTACCCATACAAGACTTTTCTTAAACCTCGTTTAAAGAGGGACATGTCATAGCGCTCCGGGTCTTTTTCCAGCATTGGAGTAACAAGTTGAGGATGATAATGATTATTATTTTAATTAACGTACTAAAACTATTTTTCAAAATATAAGATTTTGTTAGTGAAAATATTGTTTTAATAAAATGCGAAATAATCTTGGACGCGAAGTGCATTTCATTAAGTTGAATAAAATAATTTGCCCTAGTAACATTCTGGTATTTGTTACAATAAATAAATAATGATTTATAATTTTGTTTATATTTTTTAAACTATTATTTATAAACTTATTTGCAAACATAGAACTGTTGAATACAGTAATACCTTAGAATATAGTTTAAATATAAATCATATTGTTGAACATTAATTATTATCTTTATTGATTTTATTTCAAACAAAAGTTTTCTGTTGCAGCTGGTTTATGTTTTGTTTAATCATTATTATAATAATTCTTGTAGAAATTTTAATATAATATGAATTGCATGATTGTAAATTGCATATTGGACCTTATTCCTCTACTGAGGAGACATGCGCCCAGCAGTAGAAATGCGTTGTTACAGTACTGACTCGATTATTTAGTTTTAACTTTTTTAATAAATAACAACTTGAGAGGTGACATGGGACACCCGAATAGAACGAAGTTCCTTTCGATTAAAAGATATCTTATATTTTTTTTTCTAACGTAACGCGCGATAAGGAACCTGTTTTAAAAGATTTTGATCACAGCGCCATCTAGCGATAATCATCTAAAACAAAAAAGTGTCGTGACAACTTTTCGTAAGAATTTTTTCCGTCTAGCCCCCTTTCACAACGCGCGATAAAGAACTTCGTTCCAATATAAACACTTTAACTTCGACCTTTACCCAGCTACAAAAACTCTAAAAATATTATTAGTATCAAGAAACAAGGCTTCACTTTATCAGTACCAAACGCTCCAAGCTCATATCTTATTCGGAGTAGGCGAGTACACGTTTAATATTTTGTGTTATTCATAAACAGTCAGTTGTAACGGCCGGGATGCCTAAATTGCTTCATGAATAGAAAAGGGGTGCGTTTGCGGTAGCACCCATGTTACGATCTAAAATGTACTTCGACATGACAGACAATTCGGTGTTAGGTTATATTTTTTAGGAGTAATTCGGTCGATTGGATTTTGTAACTATAGTAAAGTCCAAAAATAATGACATCGAAGGGGATTGATAAACAAGTCATAATAAGCGGACGTCATACAAAGCGTTTTGTGAAATTAAAAACCTTTTTTTATGTAAATATGAATGTACTTAAGTAGTACATAAACATAGTAACTACATATGTATACATACATATTAAATCAAAATCAAAATTGCACGTAATCAGCACATTATAACACATACAAGTGTATTTTTATTGTAAGTAATCTGTAATTGTTGTTTGTAATCTCTAATGCTATTGTGTATAGAAGACATAGCTATGGCCAAATTATCATTTTCAATATTGCTGTGAACAAAAACAACGTGTGACCTTCAAGCGTCAATTACCTACTGAGATTCAAAACAAAAACGAGCCACGTGCCGAACGTCGACGGGAATCAACGAACATTACCGAAGGTGTACAGAATCATGTCGGTCATTATAACCGGACATAATTCATTAAAAATGGGTCATAATAAGCGACATATCACTAAGTAAGGGAAGTCATTATATCAGATTATTTATAAAGAATTTCATATGAAAACCAAACTTCGTAGTATAGTTACGTCATAATAATCGGTTGGTCAATATAGGCGGAGTCATAATAAACGGATTCTACTGTATGTAATTTTGAGGAATAGCTTGGAACGTGTGATTAGGTCTATTTTAATTTAAATGTTTCTAAAAATCATCTAAGTATTTTGGAAAACAAATTAATAGATAAATAGTCAAAGACAATACTTCTACGAATCTGAAATTTGCTGATAGATCTTCGTCAACTATTAAAAGTGTAAATACTTACGTTTGAAAATAACTGTATAAAAAATACTTTTTCAAAGTATCTTGCGATAGTCCGTTGTTTATAATCCTGATCGGCCTTGATGAGATTTCAATCGAGTTGGTCATGGCAGGACTCCAATCGAGTTGGTCGTGATTAGTACCATAGAACCTCTTGTGAGGTTCAATTATTTTGTTAATTGTCTCAATAAAGTCGTCTCTTTGTAGATGAATAGAAAAGGGATCCATTTGCGGTAGCACCCATGTTACGATGTAAAATGTACTTCGACATGATAGACAATTCTTTAATAATGAGGTCGATTTGATTTCGTTTTTAAGGAATAGGTTGGTGGTTAGATCTGTAGTTAATTTGAGGTTATCATGTCATGAATAGATAGATAGATAGCGAAAGAGAAATTCACCCTTTCCCGTCGCGCCGCAACCTACTGATAAATATAAACATACAAGTTTATGTGTTTTACCACCACACTACATTTTAAACAATTTCATATGCATTACATTTTTCTACATCTCCATTTTCATATCGCACTGCTTTCAGCTCAAAGCCAAAGCAGCAGCAGCAATTCTATCAAAATAAGTCCGTTTTAAATGTAGATTTTCCTCTCTATACTATAAATCTGCAGAGTTTGTTTGTATGTTTGTTTGTTTGAACGCGCTAATCTCAGGAACTACTGGTCCGATTTTTTCACTGTTGGAAAGTCCATTTATCGAGGAAGGCTATAGGCTATGTTGTATGCCTCTGTGACGCAGACGAAATTGTGCGGGTAACTTAGTATTATATATTTGTTATTATATGTTTTATACTTTATTATACTACAAAGAAAAAAGTAAACGTTAAGTAAGTTAAGATACCTATCATCAAAAGTTAACGATAGAACGCTATGTCAAATTCAACTCATTCAGTTTTATGTCCAATAATTTGCTATAGTTTTTGCGCATAAACTTGAATTAATAAAAGGTGTAAATGCTGTTTCTAGCACGTACCTGCAAGCTGAGTTTTACGACGTCTTAAAATACGGTATAAAACGGAAAAAACTTTGAACTATATTAAACGATCAGTATTTACTTTATGACAGGATAGAGAAGTTGTGAAAGAATATAATTTGCTGTTTTTTTCTGTTAACGTTATACAAGAGTATTGGAAAGATAAAGATTAGCTAGTCAATGTTAGTCGTGGTGGCCGAGTGGTGAAGCGCTTGCCTTCCGTAAGGGAGGTCGCGGGTTCAAAACCGGCCGGCTTGTACCTCTAAATCTTAAAAGATTTATGTGCAATTTTTCACAACACCACTGGCTAAAAACGGTGAAGGAAAAAATCGTGAGGAAACCTGCATGTCGGAAAAGGGTTCTAAAAATCCTTTGAAGATATGTGAAGTCCCCAATCCGCACTGCGCAAGCGTGGCGGACTATGCCTAACCCCTCTTCGGAGGAGACCTGAGCTCAGCAGTGGGCAGTAATGGGTTGTTACAGTACAGTATAGTCAATGTTAAATCTTGAACCACTCCCGTATAGTCTTCTTAAAAACGCCTTAGTAAGATTCTTAATAGAATCAAGATTTTATGAAGTCCTCATACCAGAGGTCTACGAAATATCTATACAGCAGCAAAATATTATTATGTTTGTATTAGTATTTTGATAGAGATCATTGTACATTATTATTAACTGTACTCTAGCTAATTAAATCTGATATTTTGATTTAAATTTTCATGCACGTCCCTAAACACATATCAAGTGGTTTCAATCGTAAGCGTGTGTTCGTAAAACCGTTTTATTTAAAGCTTTATTTCGATATATTATAATTCAATTACAGTCAATCCACCAGGTAAAAAGTCACAAACAATTCTATATTAATTCATCAAGAATCGACTTTTGAATTTCGCGTCACTCAAACTTTCCTGCCATGTGTGAAACTCCACATATTAATAAAGAAAATGTGAAACGGGTAACATAATACGCCCATATACGAAATCAAACAAAACCGCCCCCTTTATAACTTCAAACAAACTTGATAAACACATTCGTTGGCAAAACACAATTATGGTGCTCGTTTCTCGGAAAATATGCGAGGATGTGTTGTGAGAGGTTGTGTTTTGTTTATTTGACTTGTGCGTTGGCATGCACTGTGTTGAAGCAACTTATCAAGCTGTACTGTAATCCATTGTTGGTCGCTACTGGACTCAGATCTCAGAAGAGGGATCAAGCAGACGATATGTGTAAACGTCTATCATCACCAACAGTGGTTAGCCCTTCAGAGTACCTTGACATTACAGAAATTCATGAGCGGCGGCAATCATCAGGCTGTTTTCATCTTATCGTGAGTTCGTCTAAATACATGGGATTAATGATTAAATTAAGATAAAAGGGAATGCCTATTTCCAGCAGAGGACGTGTACGAGCTCTTGATGATGATAATGACATATAGGTACGTCAACAGGCATATTAAGAAATGTTCGAAATTGTGGCAAAATTGTTCATTGTTTCTGTAGCAGTTTGTATATACAGGGTATTTCCTAGTGAGGGTACATATTGAAGGTCATGGTAGCTGATGGTTATATATGACCAGTAAAAATATTATTACCAAAGAATATGGCTTAATGCCTTAGTAATCGCAACTTAAAAATATCTAAAATTCTTGCAAAATGTTGGTTTTTCGACAGCTGATGGGTGTGGCGGAGGTGTGGGGTGCGCGAGATCACTAGAGAGTCAACACTCTTTACGCCGAAATTGTTCATGTTTGAGGTAGTTTTGTCGAATTTAGATTTTAAGAAAAAAAAATAATTGTAATTTTACCTATTTTTTGTAATGTTCCGTATTAGAACAGAGTACTCATTACCCTCCTGCAATATGTACCCTCTCTAACAAATCACCCTGTATAGATCGAGCTAATTACGCATGCGATCGAAACGCAATCGATGCAACTATTTGATAAAATACCATAATCAAAACTGATTATTAGCCACACAAATTCAAAACGTTATTTTAAAACAAATATTTAACTTCAACTCCGTATAAAACAGAGCATTTAATCTTGAAGTAAATTCCCTGACTATTGAAAAGGTACGAAATGTTTATTGCACTTATAAGTTTGGTGCGGAGGTGCTTTTAGAATTATTGGTGCAATATTTAACAGCGTGAAAAGCTGGAAATGGCTACTAAGAAAATGTAACGGAATGTTTTATACCTTTAATAGTTCTTTTAAGAAGCTTCTTTGTTAAAGAAGTTAATGAACATATTTGTATACCTACTGCTTGTGTTTAATACATATTGAACATACAAAACTTTTAAAATTTTATTTGTATTCAAACTTTTTATTTTTCGCGATGACTCTGTCTCACGCTATGGAAAACTAAATTCGATTCTATGTCAAAATTCACTTTTCTTTCTATCCATGTAGAGATTAGTCGCATTTTATTTTTTTCTTTTACTTTTTATATTAATTTATTGCATTACTTAAATACAATAAATAAATTAATAATTTTGCTGTGGTTTCAATAATAACCCAACAGCTTGCGATTTACAAAACTGTTGAAACTGAGAAATCTACATGTTGATATCATTGTGTGTAAGGGCATAGGTCTAGTTTTAGTTTTTAGTGGTAATACATTCGTAAAACTTTTGTATCTAAGTCCTAGAACTACTGTAATTAATTGTTGTTTCAATGTATTTATATACCTGTACCAACCCATTACCGGGCTCAGGTCTCCTCAGAAGAGGGATTAGGCATAGTCCACCACGCTTGCCCAGTGCGGATTGGGGACTTCACATATCTTTATAGGATTTTTAGAACCCTTTTCCGACATGCAGGTTTCCTCACGATGTTTTCCTTCACCGTTTTTAGCCAGTGGTGTTGTGAAAAATTGCAAATAAATCTTTTTTACATTTAGATTTAGAGGTACAAGCCGGATTTGAACCCACGACCTCCCGTTCGGAAGGACGCGCTTCGACCACTCGGCCACCACGACTATAAAAAAAAACAAGTTTTTCAATTTAATTACCACAATGAAACATTGAAAGCGAAAATTAATTTTAAATAATTGTTAAAAACACTTTCCATTCAACCAGAGTTTTGCGTTTCATTCTTACATAATTAATTATGTTCTAAAATTAATATCGTTGTTTTAGTTTCATTAATTTTGTTACAGGTGTTGTTAAGATGCGTTTTACGTGAAATGTTTTATAATTACTTTCGGGATTGTATAAGGTTTTTTGATTACGTCATCAGAAAAAATTGAAATGTAGTTATAGAAATTTGAACTAGGAACTTGAAAAATATTATCAGCCAATTTCACACTTATATAAAAATGACAATTAGATCCCCACATCAGGTTAAGTCTGTCTCGTAAAGACATGAAACAAACGTTTTTTGTCATTCATTTATTCATTCTTATAATTGTCTCTACATTATTTCAATACCAAAATCTTATAATAATAGGTAGGTGATGACCTATGAATTATAATCGTAAAAAATAATATGAAATAAATGATGTGCAAAGATGTAAATCCTTAACCCATAAATATTCTCTTCTGTTTTTAGGTTTCGGCCCTCACAACCTCGTGCTGGGTTCTGACCTCAGCCGGGGTTCGGACGCTGAGTGTGAGCGGTTGAAGGTTTTAGTGCGGTTCATCTCCCACATACCCGGTGGTTTCCTCCAACTAAAAAAAAAAATCTGTTATTAGGTACAAAATATTTACGTGTATTTTTTTAAATCTAATAACTATGATAACACAGATTATTTCTGACAATTCAATTTATAATTACACTACTATACCGAATCAATTACTTTAACCAACATTTTATCTTTTATTTCAATTGGTCCAATTAGCCAAATTGTTAGGATTACCTGCCGTTTGTGAGCGAATCACGTAAGGGACGAGCATCTTGCGGGAACATTATACCCGGAGGTACGAATATTTACCTGTGTAGCCCTTTGGGTTGAAGGAAAACGCAAATGGTCATTAAGAAAATATACGAGAATAACGATTTTTGTGTGAACTTCTGAGTAAAATTGTTGAGACGTAGAGTAATTGAATCTTTATAGGGAGTCTGTTTCCTACTTTTTCTATCATCTTCTGATTAAATTCGGTTCCTGGGCTTCACTGTTCAGAGTCATTACGATGGTCGCCGCTGTGGATCCTGGCTACACAGGAGTTACAGTGGTGGAAGTGAGAGGTGGGCAAATAACCGAAGGAAGGGAGTTCTTCAATGCATCCATTTTAGGAGATGTAGGTACACTAAGGAATACAAATAGGAAACACAACATTATCGGGGATGTTCTTAATCTAATTGTTGGTTTGTTTACTCTTTCATTCTAGTTCTCGCATCTGTCTCTTTCGTATCGCATACTTCACATCCATCCTTCCCATTCACACTGGTGGGGTGCCAGCCTATACCTATCCTTCTAATATCTATGTCTATAGTGGGGTTCTTTATTTAAATCATTACATCATGCATTTATTGAACTTATTTCTAGTGATTCATTTAGTATACTTTTTATGTCCTATGATATTATGCTTAGATTTTATATAAATGATTTTTTGTGTTCCTGTTGTAGTTGAGTTAGCAAACACGTTAAGAGACATAACCATGTACAAAGGTAGCTTCTTACACCCGAGAATCGAAACTGATAGAATTGGAAACCTGTGTAATAGGTACTGTGTATTCTAACATTATGCCTTAATTTCTAAAGATTTGTCGATTGTCCTTAATACTTCATTGAGAGCGTACTTATTAAAATTTTAGTATGTACTAAGTCCTGCTCCATCTGCATCCAGTGACTTCCCGCGATCTTGACCAGATCAGGACAGGTCGATGTGGCGAGGTTTGGGGGAGGCCTATGTCCAGCAGTGAACATCTATAAGCTGATGATGAATGAATGATGAAATGTACTAAGTTACTTCCTCAATGAGCATAATTGAGTTTCAACCACTGTCAAGCTAAAGCTTTATTTGTGTTTCGAAGATAATGGATAACTGGATTAAATATAATTTTGGATACAAAAGTCGAATTCACTGACCACTCGATCCAACTTTTGCAACCAATTAATCCAACTTTGGTTTTCATTTTTAAAAATGCAATTCTGCCCAAAAAAGTTACGCGATTTTAATTTGACGTGAAAAACAACAGCAAACGAAAACTCGACAGCGGATATTGTGTTTTTTGTTAATTAAAAATGATATTTCTCGTTCGAAAATTCTGGCTCTTGGATAAGCTTTGATTTTCACAAATTAAAACGCAATTAAAATTAATGATCGGTTTAAAATGAACCATTAAGTGTTCTTCGGGAAGTGGAATTTATTTACCGATTTAAACTGACTTGAGCCGAAGTGAGGGTGTTGTGATGTATATAGATTTACATCAAGATTGGATTTTTTAATCTTATAAAGATCATGAAAATAATAGCTCTTTGTAGAAAGTATAAGTCTACTAGTAGAAGAAAAACGGTGATATTTCTAAACTGTGTATACCAGAAGTTGTTCCAGTAGCCAAATATTATGTTATAGGGTGGGCCAATCTAACGTTTGCATTTTGAACTACTGTTTATTTAGAGAATGACAGCTCAAATGTCATTCAATTTATGTTCATAATTTAGTTAAAGGTTTGACATTTACGAAGTGGGACGTTTTCGGTTCGCCCAATGGGCAGAAGATCGTTTGGCCGAAGATGAGCATTTTACCGAAAAATCGTCTTTTCAGATGAAGCCCATATTCAGCTCGGAGGCTAAGTCAATAAGCAAAATTGTCGCATCTGGTGGTCGGAAAATCCACACGTCACCATTGAGAAGCCAATGCACCCACAAAGAGGTTTGGTGTGGGTTTTGGTCCGGCGGCATCATTCGAAAATGAGCAAGGAGCCGCCGTTACGGTCAATGGCCAGCGTTAACATGCCATGCTCACCGAATTTTTGTTTCCAAAAGTTGAAGAGTATGACATGGACGACATTTGGTTTCAACAGGATGGCGCAACATGCCACACAGCCAACATGACAGTCGAACTTTTGGAAAATGCAAACTTCATATGGCCCACCCCTTATTTACGTATTTAACACGGAATTATAAACTTCAAACATTACATTAAAGAGTTCCTTAATCTTTCGGCACTAACAATTTTACTATTCCTAAAGTTCTCTAGCATTTAACTTTATGACTTAACGGAAACAACTTAAGAGCTTGTTTCGAATTTATATCCCTAACATCTGGCACGATAATATTTTATCAGCTATTGCCCAACAAAAGCCTGTAATAATTTTATACAGTACAAGCTCAGAATAATTCAGGAAGCATATTGCATCCGAATCAAGTAATAGGTTAGACTATAATTAGATATCATAACTGCGTGGGCCTGCCAGAAACAACTGCGAGTAGGATGTTATAGAGAGTATTCAAATTAATAGACGAGACACTAAATTTTGAATTGTTTGATGTTTTGAAAGAAGGAAGAAAATGATTCGGACACTAGTGATCTTGATAATTGGATGCTACTGGAAGTACCATGCTTAAGATAAAACTTATTACTGCGGTTAAGTAAATAAGATACACTAAAACACTGTTCTATATTCACATGGTATAGCAGCAAGAAGCAGATATCACGTGGTGTTCTCAGGCGGTCACCCATCCAAGTACTGACAATGCCCGATATTGCTTGACTTCGGTGATCGTACGAGAACCGGTGTATTCAACGTGGTATGGACGTTGGCGACATGGTGTAGCTAACAATACTAATTTGTACAAATATGTAGTAAGCACACATCAATAACGTTATTTATTATAATTGATTGCAGGGTAACCTCTTCAAAACTTACTATTAAATTATTATTTATTAAACGGTATCACGTTGCTGTCCAGCAATTTTTTTTGTGTCAATTTTTTTTTTGAATTGTTTCATAAAGTAAGTAGTTTTTGATTCACCTTTAATACTCTAAGCCAGATGCTTATAACTGAAATTATTAATAACGAATACGATATATAGTTCAAAGTTAAAGCCTTTCCACTTTCTGTTTGGCTATTTCTTTTTTCATGCACATTAGAATGCTTTTCTTCGTATCAAATTATTTGTGCTATAAAATGTAAATCTATTCTCTTTTATAGTTTAACTTTAGTTTTAAAGTTTCAGCGTCTGCCTAATTGTTTGTTCTACTATCATAATTATTTCTGTTCGTAAGGGTCTCCAGTGATACAGGTTCAACCTGGTGCGGGGATCAATGATTTAGTTTTTTTTATCTGTAGTGCAACTTTAGTGATTAATAATAAATAATTTGAATTTTAAATATCGCATCTATTTCTAACATTTTCTTCTTTGCAAACGTTACAGAACTGGATAAACTAATTATTCATTCGCCAGACTCAGTATGAACTAAACCGCTGTTAAATGTACTGTCCGTGAAGTTGTGGGAACTTCAACCGTAATGCGGAATGCTCTTTTTCGTCGAATGCTTTGTTTAAAAGGACTTCAACTGTTTCATTAAGCTTTTTATAGTTTTCATTGTTGTTTTCAAAAGTAAAAGGTCTGATTAGTTTATTTTTAGTTTTGTTGGTTTAGTTGAGTAAATTTTATATTTTTTATATTTTTAAATTTGTGTTATTTTTTTAAACCAGGTTAATAGGTCAATGACGTAATGTAGCACAGATAAATTATGTAGTATGCATATTTAAAGCTTACATAGGTACTGTTAACACTTGTCTAGAATAGATAGCAATAAGATGGTGCTTATTATAGATCTCATCTGAAAATATAACCATCTTATTAAGAATTGTAAGTAAATTCTACACAGAATTCATTCCGAGACTAGCAACCTTATTTAAAACTGTAAGGTTCAAAGAATCAATATTAATCCCAACAGCTTATCTACTTATTCAAACAGCGATATAAATTACTGGTCTAAGATTTACAAATTTGCCTCCGAGAATAAACCCTCAGCATCAGGAGCAATAAAGCCATTTCATGTCCAATAACGGTTACCCATAAACTTTCGGAGTAACACGAGCCACGAGGGCTGCGGGAAGAAATGCAATTTTTATTGTCTTGTGCCGTGATCGAGTGTTTGTTTAGACAGATAATGCGAACGGACTGCCTTGGATAGAGATGGGGTAAGGTTTGTATGTCGATAGTAAATAAATTATTGGAGTAACATGAGCTGTAAAAAATGTAATTTAATTTATCTCATTTTCGAGTGTTTGTTTAGACAGATAATGCAAAGGAATTAAATGTACTTTGAATTGGGATTGTCGATATTAAAAATAAAGTTTCGGAGTAACACGAGCCACAAGGGCTGCGGGAAGAAATGCAATTTTTATTGTCTTGTGCCGTGATCGAGTGTTTGTTTAGACAGATAATGCGAACGGACTGCCTTGGATAGAGATGGGGTAAGCTTTATATATCGATAGTAAACAAATTATTGGAGTAACATTGGCTATAAAAAATGTAATTTGAATTATTTCATTTTCGAGTGTTTGTTTAGACAGATAATGCGAACGGACTGCCTTGGATAGAGATGGAATAAGGTTTGTATGTCGATAGTAAATAAATTATTGGAGTAACATGAGCTGTAAAAAAATTAATTTAAATTATCTCATTTTCGAGTGTTTGTTTAGACAGATAATGCAAAGGAATTCAATGTACTTTGAATTGGGATTGTCGATAGTAAAAATAAACTTTCGGAGTAACACGAGCCTCTAGATCTGCGGGAAGAATTGTAATTTTTATTGTCTTGTGTTGAGATCGAGTGTTTATTTAGACAGATAATGCGAACGGACTGCATTGGATAGGGATGGGGTAAGGTTGGTATGTTGTCGATAGTAAAAATTCAACTGTCGATAAACTGTCGGAGTAACATGAGTCCCGAGGGTATGCGGAAAAAAGGCAAATATTAAATTGTCTTCTGACTGTTCTTGTGTATGATGTGATTTACTTTTTCATGAACATAACAATATGTTGATTTGAATATTGATGAAATCGAAAACGTTACGATAAAACTTCAGCAATATCGATAAAAATTATCTTATCACTAAACAATGACGCCGACCTTTCGTAGCGGTTTGTAAGGCCGGGTGGAGAATACTGTAATTGTATTGAATCTATTTCCTGTTGATGGAAAGCACTCCGTTCGTGTAGTCCGGCATTACGAATGATAAATAAGAGGTTAAATCAGTAGCTGCTTTTTTTGAAGTTGGTAAACAAAGTTTCGTTTCGTGGACAATGTTTTTGAGAATAAATAGTGTTTGTATTCTTGTTTTATAGTAATTTAGAAAGTTTGAGATTTACTATTGTTTAGTAAAAGTATTGTGACTTGTTTTATTTGTGTTTTTGTTAGAATTCAGTACATTGAATACAAATTATTTATTTCATAAATAACGCGAAATTTTCATGTTCTTGGATTTATTTTCATCGATTCAACTCCGAGTGACATTTTTGGCATCAATGAGCTACATTTCAATAACCCCATTAAAAAATTAAAGACACAGTATCTCAAACTTTTACCAACTTCGATATAAACACAGTTATTCAAAGTTGTGTCAGAGTGCATTAAACATGTACGCAACTTCAATTCATAGCCCTCAGGAAATAGAATGAAGTTAGTACAACATGCTCTTTGTTTTAGTTTAATGTTCGCGTAAGTTGCTCTTTCATATTCTTGGTAGTGTAAAGTTTTAGTTTGTATATGAAATGTAGTAAAGTAGTATGAAAAATTTAAATTATAAAAGTAAACAATAGGGTAATTTTTCAAGCTTAGTTTTAATTTCATAGATACATATTATGAAAGTAATATGTAGTTTTAACATTATGATAAATTGTAGGTACTTATCTTAGTGTGAGAGCATTAATATATACAGCACGGTTTACCGCTAGTTTGGACGTAATTAGGACGCTGAGACCTAAATATGCCTTTTTTTATAGTTTCAAGAAAGTATCATTTAATTTCATTTTTCTTTAATGCTGCTAATATGACCCACTTTATTGGACTTTAAATTTTGTTGAGCAAAAGTGCAACTCAAAAACCGAACAGCGAAGCAAATATAAAATAAAAATAATTTAAATCGGAAAACTGGTTCACTCAGTCATTAGAATCGTGTCTTTTTAATGCAGTATATTTTTTATTTATTAAAACAGTACCACGTTAAACTTTTTAGTTTGCCCTCAGCAACTAGACCGAAGTTTGGAAAACAAAGTCTTTGTTTTAGTTTGACGTTGTGCATTATTCCTCAGGGGTATAAAGTTTTGAGTTATTAAATTGTGAAATATTGCATTTTGAAACATCGACTTGAACTTTATGTATTTAATATAGAAAGTCTGTACCAACCCATTACTGTCCACTGTTGGGCTCAGGTCTTCTTAGAAGAGGGATTAGGCATAGTCCACCACGCTTGCCCAATGCGGATTGGGGACTTCACATATCTTCAAAGAATTTTTAGAACTCTTTTCCGACATGCAAGTTTCCTCACGATATTTTCCTTCACCGTTTTTAGCCAGTGGTGTTGTGAAAAATTGCACATATATCTTTTTCACATTTAGATTTAGAGGTACAAGCCGGCCAGATTTGAACCCGCGACCTCCCGTTCGGAAGGACGCGCTTCGACCACTCGGCCACCTCGACTACGTATTAGTATGTATAATATTATTTGTCCCCTGATTGAATATTTTGAATTTTAAAGCACTGGTTGATGAGAGTAATTAAGTAATTAAGAATTCTATGCAACATGATTTATATAAAGCCTAATGGTAACAATTTGGCTTGTCTAAAAGAATATTCTCAAAAAATACTGTCAAATTAAACAACTCCTTTTCAAGAAAGTTAAAAGACGAAATTCAAATAGGATTTTCGGAGACAAACTTCTAAACGGCTTAACTAAATACAAATACGGTCTGGATTAAACAAAAACTTAACAACACTTAGTCGAGAACCTTTTAATTATGCTAAACTCTTTAGTCCTTGACAAATTTTCCTACCGAATAAGGGTGCTATCCAAATTTATACCTTCACGGGAAGGGCAAGTAGATTTTATTAAAAAAGTTAGGTCCTTTTCGAAACGATCATCGAGTGTCTTAATCGCTGAAAGTTTTTCTACATTTTGACATAATTTAAAACTTTATATGTAGAAACCTTAAACCGATAAACATTTAAACTGATGATCATGACGTCATGTCTTTTCACGCCACCATGTGTTACCATATAGTGCATCGTTTTATTTGGAACCGCCGCGGTCATTCACGGTTCGTGTCAGGAAATCTTTTTGGGAACGAACTAGTCTGTAGTTAACTTTGAGAGCTATGACTTATCCTTCTTTGAACGAGGTTTGATAAGAGTTCTGAGAGGTCGTAAGTGACCTGCAGAGTGTCCATGAGATGGTAAATACTTACAATCTTGAGAGTCAGTCAGTCTGTAGGCTCGACTAAATACTTGGTATTGAAAAAAACGTGCTGTATGGCAGAATCTTAGCACTACATTAAAGGACAACGGCGCGACGGGAAAGAGTGCCGTGGGCGTAATGCGTCGCGCCATCCCTCATAACCCCGTGCTGGGTTCTGGCCTCAGCCGGGGTTCGGACGCTGAGTGTGAGCGGTTGGAGGTTTTGGTGCGGTTCAACTCCCACATACCCCTCCTGATTTCCTCCAACTAAAAAAAATATATATTAAAGGACAAAGTGTTGAAACAATAGGGGGTTTTACTAACAACTTCGAATCTTAAAATACATCAAACACACGTATCATTAACTAATATAGGTATACTGATATTTGAAAATTACGGTAAACAGCACGTTCACTTAACTAATCCCGTGAACATTGGCTTTTTAGATGGATCACAGTTATTCTGGTATTTGAAAGAAAGAAAATACATTTAATCGTGCCACAATCTTACATGAAAAAAACGTTCAATCTAAAAAAAAACAACAATTTCCATAGAAGATACAATAATATAAAAATAACAAAACTAAAATAAAAAATAACAAAAAAAAAACTATGGATGATTCGTATCTATGCAAGAGTGGCAATGAAAGGGTGACCAGCTCAGCATAATGCCGCAGCTCGAGGAACTACAGCGCTGTTTTTCAGATGGACCCATTGTGTGAGACTACGTCTGGGCAATACGACAATCAGAGAAACATAAAAACAAATAGGATAAATAATTAGATCCATTAAACTTAGCGCTAACCTTAGACTTTAAAGACTTAGATTTAAAGATCCTTTTGCAATATTTCTTTCATCTGCATATTTAAGACTAAAATATCTCACAGAATTGCAACGGACGGCAAAAATACGACAAAAGGAAACGACAATCGATTATGGCCATCCGTATTATCATAAAATCTTTGGTCCTGGCCGCGAGCAAACCGAGAAATATCGCGCCAAAATTATGAGGTCATTTAATTTGTGACAGCCTTCGAAACGGTTTTTTATCTCAAGCTCGATTCATCTTTTTTACTCATTGAGTTAATTACAACAGTTTTAAGATGTCTACCAAGATTGTAGAAATTTTTCTTAATGATTTTAAAATGTATTATATTTTATTTTTTAGTATTTGTGGATCTGTGCAACGTTGTCAGCATCACATTAAACGGAATAAAAAAACTTGTGTTCTCGTTTTTGATTCACGCCTTCGATCGAATTTAAGTGCTCCCGCTTGTTGTCAAAGTATTATTATTATTTTGATTTTTTTTTCATAACAAACTGCTTCAAATTACAACAGGAATAGGGATTCATTTTTATAAATAGCCATTAAGTATTTCTATGCAAAAATTACAAAATATATTTTTTTCTTTTTATTGTGTCAATTATTAAAATTTTAGATTTTATTAATTTGCTTTTAGGTTAATTTTATAATGCAAGTGTTTCTGCCTTCTCAAATTTTTACAATATAATGTTAGTGTTATGCAAGCCTGTTATTGGTATAGATGTACTGTAGTTTGTATATTTTATATTCCTTACCATGTAAACTTAACCTTGTGTATCATGTACTGTTGGTTTGATTAATAAATAAATAAATAAATAGACAATTCTCTCTTTTAATAATTGTAATTTTTGAGTAATCTTTTATTATAAGAATCGACCAATAATTTAACAATATTACTCATTAACACACTCCCAAAGGAGAGAAAAGTACACAAAACATTGTGCAGATTCATTGACAATTTACGATTATAATTTAACGTACCGCAATGAAAGTCGACTTATTCAAACAATTAAAATTTTAATGAAGGTTTTCATATTAGAACTTAAGTATTCGCGAGATAATATTAAGCCTCATTTGCGGATGTTAAGTGAAGCAATATAATTTAATGAATGGAGTACATATTGTACGATTAAGATTATTTTAATTTGTCTTTAAAGGGAAATTTAAATGATGGTATATTTTGAAGGAGGGTAGGTATAGGCCACTACGCTAAGGGTGGATCTGTAACTTTAGACAATTTGACGTGGGGTGAATGACCTGTCGAAATACAATTTAGCACCATTTTTATTTTTTGGATCGGTTAAACTTTTTTTTCTGACATTGTACGGAAAACGTACGGCTATCGTTGCGGACTACCATAGTACTATGATGAATATTTTTTTATCCAATTTCTTAAATGAAAGTTATTCCAAGTTTTATTTCAACAGGTCATTTATAGACTACAGGCCCATGAACGTGACGGCATAGTACTGAATCTTATTATTTTATGCTAGAATTTCGTTTTAGATAGGTCACCTGGTGGTTCAAATGACCCATAATTTTTCTTCATGGGCCTGTAGCCTATTACCCCACGTCAGATTGTCCAAAGTTACAGATCCACCCTGCATATTGTAGAAGAGTTTTTTAATCATCTAATATACAGGTTTCCTTACCAACAGCCGGCCAGTTTGTTCAGAAGGCAAGCTCTTCAATTTCTGAGCCAACTACGACTAAAGCTGGACTAATTATTACCAATCAATACACTAGCCGTCCCACACAACTTCAACTGTGTCACTTTCAATTAAATTAAAATGTCAAATATTCGAATATTTCTCGCCGTAAAAACCATCCTTGTACTTCAATGAACACTTAAAAAAGAATTGGCCAAATTGGTTTAGGCGTTATTGAGTTATGCGCTTATCAACACATTTTGCGATTCATTTTTATAAATCATACGATTATGTAAATAAAAATATCTCTAAAAACGAATCTCTAAAAACATTTTAAACAGCCATTTATTTAACGTAAATATTAATGTTTCATTTATGTAAAATAATTTCATGAGGATTTTCACAGGCGTGAAATGTAAAAAGAGAAGAAATGAGAGGTCGTAATAACATCGCGGGCGGCTCGTCATACAATAGCATAGAATAAGCGTGGTAGACTGGACAAGAGATATTATGGTATTTTTACTTAAGCGTCAATAATTCGTAAATATTGTCAATTATTTTACAATTATTGACGATAATTTATAGATAAAAAAATTCACTACATATTTTTTTTAACACATGCAAGATATTATCTATTTTAATGTAGTTCGAAGTCATGTGTTATCTGTTCACTGTTTACTTTGTGAATAAATTAAATTTTCTTCTTAAAATCTTGAGTCCTAGCTGAAACTAAAAATTGTGTTTCTTATGAAATCAAATACACTAACCAAGAGGTATTTATAGAAAACAAAATATATTTATAGATATCGAGTTTTTCAGGTGTTTGCAAACATATTTTATTTATTTTTCTGTCTAATCTGTGTTCTGCTTATTTTTTTAATCTTTGCACATAAAGCTTTACTGCAAATGTAATCAGCGTTGGTCAGCCGAGGAAATTCGCGGTTTTACCAAACTGTTATTATTTTTTCATTTTATTATTTTTAAATGTACGAGCCGTTCATTTATAGATGAGAATCTAGTTACAATTTTGAACTTTGAACAAGTTGTTATAAACTTATTCAGACACTCGCGGTTTTCTATAATACTTTCATGCATTTTAACTGGGGTGACGGCTTCAGATTATCGAGTATGTGGAATCCAGTGCTAAACACAACAGTCACTAAGGGTTCCTGCTCAGAGAGTCTTGTAGATACAGTGAGTGTGGTGTGTCGTGATGTGAGTTCCAGTTCCAGTGGTACTACCCAAAAGCGAAGGAGACAGATTTGTTTGCTCTTAAATCCACCCCCAGTGTCCAGTCTTCTCGTGATCATGACGTTTGCAACAACGTTGAATTATCGAGACAACTCAATTAATAAAATATCGTGGTAAGAACCCGTTGAAAATGCATGAAAGTTGTTATAAAGTATTGAAGTAATGACAAGTTTTTGGAAAAAAATATTAAAACTGTAATTATGCTGATATCGTTTTGTATAGTTGATTAAAAAAACCTAAATAGAAAGTGGCAGGTAACAGACATCAGTAAAGCCCGTGTTTCAAGGCAAATGAAAAATGTAGGTAGCACTGAATTTCATAATGCACTAGTAGTATTTACCTACGGCTTAAGATAATCCTGTATAGTATAGTGAATGGCTTCCAAATACCTTGGCATTGCAGAGGTTTATGAGCGACGGTAACCGCTTACCATCAGGTGGTAAATAAGCTCGTTTATACCTTGAAAAAAAAGCTACCTCTGTCTCTAGCACAATTACTAAACGGATTCTTACCACGATTTTTATTGAATGAGAGATCGCGATATTTCAACACTTTTGCAAGCGCCATGATCACGAGAAGACTGAGTACTGCGAGTAAATTACATAAGAGCAGACAAATCTACACTCTTTCTCGTTCATTTGGCGGTGTTTATTAGTAACGTAGATAACCGCGAGTATTTAAATAACCATCAATTAATCCTCTTTATCAGGTTTAATTTTTACTTGTTATGTTTGATAATAAGTAAATTTAGATCCTTTGTCTTATTCTAGCTTACCTTCTGAGTTTCTTGCTGGTTCTTCTCAGTTGGGTCGCGTTCCGAACCAGTCGTAAATTCATGATGCGCTAATAAGTTGACTTCGGGCAACTGTTAGTATTCCCATCCTATACTATACTCAGCCGAGCCCCTACTGAGCTCGCACCCCATCATGGTGAAGCTGTAAAGGCCTAAGGGCCAACAGCGATTCCTCAAATCAAAAAAAAATAAAAATATAAGTTTAAATAAAGTAACCTTACCTCTAGTATAAGACCGTTCACTACTGATATCCAATAAATTCAAAAGCCCGATATGCAACGTAAATTAAAACCAAATTTTCCACCAGCGATACTCGTCATACTGAAAATGCGACATTAAAATT
Source organism: Trilocha varians (assembly GCA_030269945.2). Taxonomy (NCBI): domain Eukaryota; kingdom Metazoa; phylum Arthropoda; class Insecta; order Lepidoptera; family Bombycidae; genus Trilocha; species Trilocha varians. The sequence continues at coordinate 8,251,128 of AP028259.1, forward strand.
AATGTCCAACATTAAAACTTATACCGTCTACATCATAAACTTTCCCATAAAACATTCTCACGTAATTGCATCCATTCATATTTAGTATTAGCATAAATTACTCTTTGACCTGACAAATGGAGCGTCCACGAATTTGAATATTTACACAAAATACAGGGCGATTTTTTGAAGATCATGGTAGTTGATGATCTTACGATACACCAATGAAAAAAATGAATCGTAAAATGTGTTGGTAAGCGCATAACTCAACGCCTAAACCAATTTGGCCAATTCTTTTTTAAAATGTTCGTAGCACGTCCAAGGATGCTTTTGACGCCGAGAAAAAAGGTCGCGGCCAGCAGCTAGCATAATATAAAACCTTAAACGTAACTTAAAAATATCTAAAATTCCTGCAAATCGATTGTCGCTCGACAGCTGATCGGTGTGGGCGCACGAGATCACTCGAGGTTGTGAACATTTTGCTGTCTGAAATTGTATTTATTTGATTTTATACCCAATATTTTTGAGTAATTTTACCATTTTGAAATTCTCCTTCAATGTACCATTATTAACAGTTCACCCTGTATAAATTTCGAAGTTCGTGAACTCAGTGATGCAGATTTTAATATGTTAATGTTGATCGTTGGACACGTTTAACATAAACTGAGCGTCTCTTTGTGACTTCGGAGTTTGAAATTTAAATATGTGACGGTATTGCTAGCTTAGTAACGATGGTGTGGATTGGTCTTAAGTTAAATGAGTTTTTAGTCTGGTCGACTGTTTTTTACTGACCAATGATTATCAATCAATCGTCGATGCAAGTTCGTCATATTCGTTCAGAATAATCAAAGAATTAAGCGATAAAATATATTTTCGTAAAACAACTTAAAATGTTTAAACACTATTTAAATACCACAATTTTTTACAGCATTGGCTTTGAATATCATTATTTCATATTACATTGCTAAACGAGATATTAACGTATTGAACATTCACAAGAAAACTTGCACACTGAAGACGTTTACCTAAAATGTTTTGTGCGAAAAATATGTCTGATTCCTTTACTGAGAAGACATTTATGTATTGAAACCAATCAAGTAAAAAAATTCTTTAAACACTCGCGGTTATCTACATCACCACTGGAACTCGAACTCACATTTCAACAAACCACACTGACAGTATCGGCTGCCGCCTCAAAACTAGATATTATGGCTTTATTTTCGTCTTACACTGATTCCACATACAGGATAGTTCCAGTGGTACCGGCAAACGAACGAGAAAGAGGGACAGATTTGTCTGCTCTTACATGACCTACCCGCAGTTCTTCAGTCTTCCCGTGATCATGGTGCTTGAAACAGTGCCGAAATATCAGGATCGCACAACTGAAAATAATCGTGGAAAGAACCCGTTTAGTAATAGTGTAAGCAATCAAGTTCCAAATAAACTACAATTAGACAACCCACGAATATTTTTACCTAATTACGCAAAACTCAGTTAGCACACCTGAAATTACTGAAACTGTCCCAAACTTTCCAGATTAGCGTGAAAAACACGAAGAACTTTCTCAGCAATATTTTTCCAACTTGGAAACGCAGATGTCCACAAGATAATCCGATAATTAGTTGACGCCCGAAAAACGTCAAAGCGTCAAACTTAATTTTAATAAAGTGGATGAAGTTGGAAACTCTCTCATTGAAAGTATACTTTTCACTCAAACTAATTGGTATCCACAGAGATTCGACATCTAAATGAGCTGCGTTATCTTTGGGTATTTACGAGAAATGCCGAATTTCTTTTTTATTTTCTTTCATTTGAAAGTGTGTTTTGGCGTTGGTCGTTACATACATTACATACAGAGTTAAATGTAACTGTATATGCTTACTTTGATGTATAAGCTGATTTATTTTACTTCTATATGATGATGATGTGTAATTGATAAATTAAATAAATTGGAATTTACTTGGAGGTAGTATTGTGAGAATACGAAAAAAAGTTGAAGCGTTGCTAGTAGAAATCAATCAACAAAAATGGTTCACCTAAAAAAGGGTAGCGCAAAAAGAACCTCATCTTGTCATTCACTTCTAGTGCAGTCTTGTTTACTTTTAAATGAGTTCAAAAACCAGGAAAATCATACAAATTACTAGTAGTTGTATTGTAAAAAGATCAAGGTACTGTTTTAACACTAAAAATACAGTCGATAAAATACCTACACATTTCAAAAGTTGGTCTAATACTACACAATTACAGTGTAGAATACTGACATTTATCCTATTGAAATTAATAATGACCAAAAGTTAGCAGAAATCACGAATATTTATTTACATGTAATCTCGTAAGTACTTCTGAATAGAGCCCGGTTTCCATTTGACGAATCCCAACATTTTCGATTTTCCCAACTTATTGAATACATAAAGTCACTCAACAAATAAGTTCATTCGAAAGTAGATCTTTTAATGTAACGTTTAAAAACGCTTTTCATTTGCAAACTTGTTTTCTTATCAATTCGTAATTTTATTTTGTTTTCCAATTTCATTAATTTTAAGTGTTTATTTTTAGTTTTGATTATTTAATTTCAGTTTTGTAATAAGACGGCAATACTTTGTCTTTTTTTAATTGAGTTATTAATAGTATTTTGTATGGACTTCTTTCTAAGTTGTTATATCGTCTGGCAAGTAAAGACCCAATGCTCACTAACCATTACGTATATAGAGAATATTACTTAAGTGAAAATGCCACATTTTCTATTTAAAATGTTAAAGTCTTCAATCAAATATTCCGAGATACATAGTCCCAACTAAAATGTAAAAAATAATAAATCTCTTTATAAACTCGCAGTTATTTACATCACTTACATTATTACTAAACGGGTTCTTACCACGATTATTTTTAATTGAGAGGTCCCGATATTTCAGCACTGTTTCAAGCGCCATGATCACGGGAAGACTGAAGAACTGCGGGTAGGTCATTTAAGAGCAGACAAATCTGTCTACCCTCTTTCTCGTTCGTTTGCCGGTACCACTGGAACTCGAACTCACATTTCGACATACCACACTGACAGTATCGGCTGCCGTCTCAAAACTAGATTTTTTGGCTTTATTTTCGTCTAACACTGGATTCCACATACAGGATAGTTTGAAGACGTCACCCCGATTAAAAGTGCTCAATTAAAAATAATCGTGGTAAGAACCCGTTTAGTAATAATGTAAGTGATGTAAAAAATAATGTCTCCAAAAATGGAACACATGGCACTTAAAATTAAGAATACATAAACTCAGTAGTGTTTTGGAAAATAATAATATCGGAAAATAAAATTGCGGTCGTAGAACATAAAGACGGAATCTTTTTAATTTTGTACTTTTTTATATTTAGTTATATTTAACGAGGTTGCTGCTAAACGAGGTCTAAATGATCCCTCCTGCAACTTTCCTGTGCGGCAAGGAGAAAACGTAAACTTCTCTGCGGTGCGTAAGAGCAAAACTTTGTTAAAGGTGGGGTCTAATAGACCGCGTTCCTAACATCACTTACACTATTCTAACGTCTGGTCATGATACGGGCCGATAACACCTCGTGTCGCAGCGAACGGTAAGTTTGCAAAAAATGATTTCGCAGCGCACGTGTTAAAGTTTACACTCTTCTACCCATATTTACCTCTAGATCTTCACATAGGTGCCACTGCCTACAAGATAACAATAAGAAAAGTAATCACTGCAATAGTTTATATTCCCGTGATACCTAAAGTATGTTATAAATCTTGATTGTGGCCGTGATACTGAATAATAAATGACAATCATAAATCTAGTATGAAAACTCTATAAATCTAAACGGATGGGTCCGGTTAACCACATTCAGGCGATTTTCAACATCAACTGTTTATGTTTGTATTAAATGGTCATTTGTGTGGTTTGGATATACCGCAAATTAATCTGACAGTTGTATGATACCTTTTATTTTTAGAAATTCTGATTCAACTTTTTGTAGCATATATGTTTAGTTGAAGTGAAAGTCAAATTACATACACATACATTACGATTTTATATTAGATACACTTCCTGCTCGAGTAATAATAAGCATCATCCTCTCTCTTGAGCCCTGACCACTGATGGCTTGGGTCATAGACCTCGTCTTCAGTGGCCCTCTGTTTTTTATATTGTATTTTTAAATTTTATTTCTTTATTAATTTTTTTTTTAAATATAATGTAAAAAATAAGTGAAAATAAATGAATACAGAAAAAAAATAACATCATCTCTTGTATTTTGAAAAGTATTCAGACATGAGTAACGTCTGTATTACTAAAATATCTGTACTATAGAAAAAAGTCTGTCTATCAGAAAATTTATAGATTTTTAGTGAAAAACTAACTTATTTTTTTTCTTCCTTCCTTCCTAAATTGAAGGAAAATCACGTCTATCAAGTTTTTGGAGAGGGTAGCTAGTTACTATCGATTGGTATAATTAAAGCACTGTATGTAATATTTTCGAATTATAGCAGGTACATTTCCCAGTGCCAAGACAACTAATAAAATCTATTAATTACTAGCTTTTGCCCGCGACTTCGTTCGCGTGGACTTCAGGTTCGTCCCGTATTATCAAAAATTGTAGCCTATGTGTTATTCTGATGTATAAGTTATATTGTGGTAAAGTTTCATTCAAATCCATTCAGTAGTTTTTACGTGAAAGAGTAACAAACATCCATACATCCATACTTACAAACTTTCGCCTTTATAATATTATTATAATTACATTTGTGTTTCTTCCAAAAAATATGGATCGTTAACTTTCAGCATGATTCGCTAAAATCATTACTCGCACTCCGTACTTCCCATGGAAGAGGCGCTTCAAAATTGGCATTTTAGACAGGGTAAGAAAGAGTAATAACTTGGCAAATACACAACTTTCAATTTATAAAATAATATTTTACTCATGTACAAGACCTTACAAAAAATGAACGAGAATCCAATATATCCTACGCCCAACATTACAAGCAAAAAACTTGTTCAATATCTCGAAAATGTCAATTTAGAACATCACTTTATATTTTATGGTTTATTTTACGGCTACCACGAGCCAGTTTTACGGTAACTTCTTAATATAATTTGATATATGTCGTAAACGTAATGGATAAAATATTTGCAAGTGTTCAAACAAAATGAAAAGGGTTTTATGGGTATTACCGGGAGAGTTGAAAACTGACATATTCAGGTGGACTTAAATAATGTATTTTTTGTTTCCGTTGTAAGTCAGAAAAGCTGTTTCTTGTATTTTACAATGCGTCGCCCCAGTGCTTGTTTGGCCTATCTGACATTTTTTACGAAAATGACTTTTTAATGCAGTATTATAAAGAATTAAATTTCCATCCTACTGGTAAAATAACTTTTTAAAATTTTCAATTCTAAAGCAATAAAAATCTCATTTTAATTTTTTTCTCAACACGGCACTTAACGAAAATTCCGTGCTTGTTTGCTGTATCGGTAGTTTTTAAAAATTTCAGTGCTTGTTTGTTGTATCGCAACTCAATTGACCAATCACAGCCGGCGTAGCGCCGTATCCGCCATTTTGTATGACGTCACAGTAGTTCGAAACACAGTGAGATTCGCATGAAATCACAATAAAAAATGAGAAATAGTTTATTAAATTATGTTTTTTTTTTCATAAATTTGATTGAATATCATTTTAAAAGCAAAGATGAGCAGACACCGCTAAAAATAGAGAAATACGTATTTTTTTTAATTCACCGTTGACTCAGTTGATTTTCAAACAGGGTGTTCTATTTAAAAACTTTAAACCAATTGTTAGGTTAAGACAAGTATCACGCCCGTGTTCCATACAAATAAATAAAATTCGACTTTTCGAAATCTGTTTGTAAATTGTTCTGTACTGTGAATCCTGGATCCGAATGTTGGATTCTGCATCCTAGATCTTGAATATAGGATCCTTGATCTTAATCAAGATCTGATGATGGAGCTGGAAGGTGACTACGGAAACTCCGTCAATAAACAAGATAACTTCTAATGAAGCGTCTTGATGAGTTCTTTGCAAAGACATGAATATCAAGGTCTGATGATGCAGTTGGAAGGTGGCAATAGGAACTCCGTCATTAAGCAAGATAACATCATCGTGTTTAGGCTCTAATGAAGCGTCCTGGTGAGTTCTTTGCAAAAACATGAATGTCAAGGTCTGATGATGGAGCTGGAAGGTGGTTACAGGAACTCCGTCATTAAGCAAGATAACCACATCGTGTTTAGGCTCTAATGAAGCGTTTTGATGAGTTCTTTGCATAGACATGAATATCAAGGTCTGATGATGTAGCTGGAAGGTGGCAATAGGAACTCCGTCATTAAGCAAGATAACATCATCGTGTTTAGGCTCTAATGAAGCGTCCTGGTGAGTTCTTTGCAAAGACATGAATGTCAAGGTCTGATGATGGAGCTGGAAGGTGGTTACAGGAACTCCGTCAATAAGCAAGATAACTTCATCGTGTTTAGGCTCTACTGAAGCGTTTTGATGAGTTCTTTGCATAGACATGAATATCAAGGTCTGATGATGCAGCTGGAAGGTGGCAATAGGAACTCCGTCATTAAGTAAGATAACATCATCGTGTTTAGGCTCTAATGAAGCGTCCTGGCGAGTTTCTTTTCAAAGACATGAATGTCAAGGTCTGATGATGGAGCTGGAAGGCGGTTACAGGAACTCCGTCAATAAGCAAGATAACTTCATCGTGTTTAGGCTCTACTGAAGCGTCTTGATGAGTTCTTTGCATAGACATGAATATCAAGGTCTGATGATGCAGCTGGAAGGTGGCAATAGGAACTCCGTCATTAAGCAAGATAACCTCATCGTGTTTAGGCTCATATGCAAAGAACTCATCAAGACGCTTCATTAGAGCCTAAACACGATGTGGTTATCTTGCTTATTGACAGAGTTCCTGTAACCACCTTCCAGCTCCATCATCAGACCTTGATATTCATGTCTTTGCAAAGAACTCATCAAGACCCTTCATTAGAGCCTAAACACGATGATGTTATCTTGCTTAATGACGGAGTCCCTATTGCCACCTTCCAACTGCATCATCAGACCTTGATATTCATGTCTATGCAAAGAACTCATCAAGACGCTTCATTAGAGCCTAAACACGATGAGGTTATCTTGCTTATTGACAGAGTTCCTGTAACCACCTTCCAGCTCCATCATCAGACCTTGACAGTCATCTAGGGACAAAGTACTCACCAGGACGCTTCATTAAAGCCTAAACACGATGAGGTTATCTTGCTTAGTGACGGATTTCCTGTGGCCACCTTCCAGTTCCATCATCAGACCTTGACATTCATGATTATGCAAAGAACTCATCAAGATGCTTCATTAGAGTCTAAACACGATGAGGTTAAATTACTTATTGACAGAGTTTCTGTTGCCACCTTCCAGCTCCATCATCAGACCTTGACCTTCATCTACAGACAAAATACTCACCAGGACGCTTCAAGCGCAAAAAACCCATCAATCAAAAATCGAGAAGTTGGTCATATTTTAAAATAATATACACAACGGAACAAGCGAAATCGGCAGTAAAACTTATACTAATTAAAAAGTTACATCCTGTATCAACAATATTAGCACTTAGCACAAACAAGCACGGAAAATTATCACAATCCTTTGGTGAATCTTCAGTGCACGTTTGTTGTAAGTAAACATCCGAAAAATTTTTAGTGCACGTTTGGCCTATCGTCACACAAAACATGTAAAATACGCTAGAATCATGAACTATTGTATATTATTTCTTTATAATTCAATTTGTGGGTAGCTCGTGTATTTATATTAAGTATCAAATTAAAAAATTAAACGTTATTTAATAAATAAAACAAAAAAAACGTCTCCTGTAAAATTTGCTCGAGTGCAGATAGGCCAAACAAGCACTGAGGCGACGAATGATCAAAGCTCTGCAGAGATCATTAACGTACACAAAGTAAAGCAGCATGATGAACTGTACTCGATCCTTTTATTGTAGATATCCATAAGAACTGTTACCATTTATCATAAGGTAAGCAGTAGGATTGCAATAATAAAAGATTCATCATCATCAGCTTGTAGACGTCTACTGGAAATAAGTCTCACCTAAACCTTGGCACAACGACCGGTCCTGCCGCTGCATCCAGTGACTTCTCCCGATTTTGACTAGGTCGTCGGTCTATCTTATGATAGGTGTGTCTACGCTGCGCCTCTCGGAGACGGCCTGTCTCAGCCGCCACACCAGAACTTTTCGACCCTATCGGCGAATCATCATCATCATCATCATCAGCCTTTAGACGTCCACTGCTGGACATAGGCCTCCCCCAAACCTCGCCACATCGACCGGTCCTGCGCCATCTGCATCCAGTGACCTCCCACGATCTTGACCAGATCGTCGGTCCATCTTGTGGGGGGTCTACCAACGTTGCGCTTAGCAGTTCGTGGCCGCCACTCCAGAACTTTTCGCCCCATCGGCCATCTGTTCTTCGCACAATGTGTCCTGCCCATTGCCACTTCAAAGATGCAATTCTTTGGGCTATCGGCGAATAGTAAGCCTTTAATAATATTATGTGTATAGTCTTACACAATCATTCTCATCATGCTCAACATCCTATGTAGTGCCAAAATAGCGTGATTTTTTGTTTTCCTCATTTCCGTAACATACTGGACAATCCCAGATGTATCATAAAATAGATTGGCTAATCCCTACACCCTACAACACTGTTGTATGTATTTTTCATCAGTATTATAATGAAATTTTAGATTAAGGGAAAATTCATGAAATATAGATTAAACTGTTTAACTGCTTTTATAGTACTTTTTACGAGATTTTTTAACGTGATGGCAAAAAAAAACAAGAAAGGTTGGAGTAGAGTTTTTATGATGCAATTTTGTTTAACATTGCAATTGTACATGAGCGACATCGCTCGTCGTCGCCGAGCTCGACGCAGAGTTCGACATGGCCCATAAAGCGTCATCATCATCACTCGTTTCCTGCAAGTTCGTTTAGTTTGTATTTAATAAATTATTTTCTGGTGTACTGCTTTTCATTATTTGCACGCCCGCTGAGTTTCTTGCTGGTTCTTCTCAGTTGGGTCGCGTTCCGAATCCAATGGTTACTATGTGCTAACAAGTTGCCTTGCGGCGACTTTTAGCAGTCTTTTCCTACCCTTTCTCAGCTGAGCCCCTTCTGAGGTCGCACCTCCATCCTGGCGAAGCTGTAAAGGCCTGAGGGCCAACAGCGATTCCTCCTATCCCAAAAAAAAACATGAGCGACGTTAGACATATAAACCACTTAACCAGAATCCTCCATGGATTCTGTATTTAATACTAGGAGGTAGGAATTAATTTGTACCATTTATTTTTTCCACAAATAAATGTCTATGTCTATGGAACTTTTATAGTTTCGTCATATTCGTCCCGTCCATGTTATCAAGCTTTTCTCGAAAAAAATAAACACTAGAAGACTGAAATTTTGTTAAACTAAAGTTAAACATCTTAAACTTTTTTTTTTTTAATTGGAAGAAATTACCGGATCCCCGCCGATCGTTCGATCGACCGATCCTCCACCGGTATGTGGGAGTTGAATCGCACTGAAACCTCCAACCGCTCACACTCAGCGTCCGAACCCCGGCTGAGGCCAGAACCCAGCACGGGGTTATGAGGGACGATGCGACGCGTTACGCCATCGGCACTCTCTCCCGTCGTGCCGCCCCCGTACTAAAACTTAGAATTCAAACAAGATTTCGGAAAAAGTCTGATTACTAAACAATGTGTTACATGAATACACAGTTAATTGAAGTATCTAATTTTTGAAGTTATCCAAAAAGGCATATTTTCCACGTGAATTTCTTACACACGATTTTCAAAGACACGAATCCAAGATGCGACAAGCAAATGAAAACGTATCGCTCTACAGGGGAATTCCCGTATTCCAACTTTATCAATTGATTCCTTTCCTTTCCTCTGGGAGTGCGACCGGTTTTATTTCACTATAAATATTTATTTATGATACTGTTTGCATATCATTGGTATTTAAAACGTTAATTATTGAATCGAATATGTTTTTAAGTATGTTTTGGTATATTTTAATAAATGTATAATGTTTTACAGTCATCAGTCCCGTGCGTATTGTTTTCCACAATTTAATACGTAATTAAATAATGCACTACTGAAATCTCCATAACACATCAGTAGGATTAATCATCACTTTATTAATTGTTTTCAATTTTTTTTTGTTATTTTATTGTTAGAAAAAGACCCTTAGCTCCAAGGTGATTATTTTTGGAACGAAGTTCCATATTGCGCGTTATCGAAAGGGGGCTAGACGGAAAAAAGTCTTACGAAAAGTTGTCACGACACTTTTTTGTTTACGTGATTATCGCTAGATGGCGCTGTGATCAAAAGCTTTTAAAACACGTTCCTTATTTGTTTTAGATAATTATCGCTAGATGGCGCTGTGATCAAAAATTTTTAAAACACGTTCCTTATCGCGCGTTACGTTAGGAAAAACAAATATAAGATATCTTTTAATCGAAAGGAACTTCGTTCTATTCGAGTGTCCCATGTCACCTCTCAAGTTTTTTTAAGTCAATAAGTACTATTGGAAATCGAACGCTGTGTAAAACCTTAAATTGCTAGATATTTACATATTTATGAAGCAGTACCTACTAGATATACAGGGTGGATCTGTAACTTTGTCCCAGCTGAAGTGGGGTGAATGACCTGTTGAAATACAACTTAGCACCATTTTTGTTTTTTGGATCGGTTAAACATTTTTTCCGACATTGTATGGAAAACATATAACTATCCTTGCGGGCTTCCATACTATGACGAAACAATTTTTGTTATCCAATTCCTAAAATAAAAGTTGTTCTAAGTTTTATTTCGACAGGTCATTCACTCCTTCAGCTGCGACAAAGTTACAGATCCACCCTGTATACGGGCTATCGATGATGGTAATGTTATAAGGACTCATTGATAATTTAAATGCATTACTTAATGCTATAATTATTAAAAAAATAAATAATAATGAACGAAATGAAAAGAAGTATAATTATTCAAATTTAAGTAAAAACATCTCTTTGTATAATTTTACACGCAAACGTATCAAATAAAAGGACAGAAATTTAATTTTATGATAGATTTTATTTTGTAAAAGGCTCTTTACGTGATGAAGTTGACAAAGCTACTAATTATGTAAATAAAGAATATTCAAATGTTTCAGCGTAATGCCAAAGTAAAAAAAAATATGTCTGTTACCTGAAAGTTTTAAATGTATAGTAAAATGTAATATTAATTGAAGAGTTTGTTTGTATTCAAAGAAATAACCATAAAAAAGTAAGTTCAAGTTTTTTTTTTTTATTGCTTAATAGATACACGAGCCCACCTGAATAAATATCTTCAAGGAAGTATAAAACCAACAAGAAATTGGTCAGAAAACAAAAGTAAATTTTACCTCAAAATGAAACTTCTGTTACTCAAGAAAACTCCAATAAAGTTATTCTTATTTTTGTATTAAAATCAAATAAAACAACATCATAAAACCATCTTTGAAAAAAATAGTAACTACTTCTAGAAAAAGAAAATACGTAAAGAAAAACGAACGACTAGAATTATTCGGCCTATTGGTTGAAGCGCGTCCTTCCGTACGGGAGGTCGCGGGTTCAAATCTGGCCGGCTTGTACTTCTAAATCTACATGTGAAAAAGATTTATGTGCAATTTTTCACAACACCACTGGCTAAAAACGGTGAAGGAAAACATCGTGAGGAAACCTGCATATCGGAAAAGAGTTCATAAAATCCTTTGAAGATATGTGAAGTCTCCAATCCGCACTGGACAAGCGTGGTGGACTATGCCTAATCCCTCTTCTGAGGACACTTGAGCCCAACAATGGTCAGTAACCGCTGTAATGGGTTGGTACAGACCTACCTAAATTTCAAAACTGAGCAAAAAATTTACTACAAACAAAAACGAAAGCCAGCACTAGTTTCACTTTCCCTTTATTCTGGTTATATAAATAAAAAATAACCTATTTTTTTCCAACACTAAAAATGTAGGCAATACAAAGATACTTTTTATCGTGGTTAGGTATTCATAAAGGCATACAAAAAATTACATACATATACCTGTCTAGGTCACAGAATGTAAAATTTACGCTTCGACTCCCCACTTTGCTAAAATATCTGACTTACATGCTGCAGGGAGTGTTTGAAGATAATTTGTTTTGGAGAAATACTTAAAATTCTATTGGTTTTTCATTAGTGTAAAACAATTAATAATAATTATTTGTTTATTTCTCTTCACACAGTAACCATTGTTATACAAAAAAATATATATTAAACCTTACAGTTTGTGAAGAGCTGGTGTCTGTGAAAGGAAAACTTGTGTTACAGATCACCAGGTCCCCACTCCTGTTTTCAAAGACAATGAAAACTGTAAATAACAAATAGCACTAAAAATTTACTTATTAGTAGCAAAAAAAAGTTTTTTTTTTTGTTACAATGCATAACTTAAACAAGAAGAGATGATTATGGGAAAAATTAAAAATTTGTAAAAATTACTTACTAGTAAGTAAACTACTAGTCAATTGTTCACTAATCTCAGTGATGACTGATGTCTATTTTTTTCTTTATTAACAAAAAAATAGTAGCAGAATTGAAATACTCAAGAGCACTATAAGTATATTTTACAAATAAGGTCTCCAAGTTCCAGGGATATTTATCTTAGTCATTTTGTATTTTTTTTTAAATGTAAAAATATGATTTCGGATATTTCTTAAAATTTAAATTATTGTTTTAATTTAATGATTAAGAAATTGGTTGTTTGATAAATCATTTTTCAATAGGAATTTTTTGAAGTTAAAAACATATTTTTAAAATATTCACATCGTATGCCATTATGTCACAATAAAACATTTTTTTTATTGTGAAATAGATAAACGAGCCTACGGCCCACCTGATGGCAAGCGGTCACCGTCGCTCATGAACCTCTGCAATGCCAGGGTAATGAGGGGTCGTTATCTATCACCTACCTATACAGGACTTTTCTTAAACCTCGTTTAAAGAGGGACATGTCATAGCGCCAAATCGGAATGGTACGGGGCAAAAACAATAGGTAGACCAAATTGAGTATTTCATGAAAATACTAAATTCTATCATACCGCTGTAACGGACGTATATTCCCTAAAGTGAATCGAGCATACAACATGCCCGAACACTCAGTCTAGCGTTAAAGCCTCCGGGAGCGGTCGCCTACACCGTAGCGGTCGCCTACTACGACGTCTAAACCGTAGCGTAGCGTAGCGCGTGCTACGAACAGTGATCAAAGTTTTAAATATTAATTAAGAAGTCTTATTGTAATTAAGTTCTGTTGGAAATTAATTGCTTTTTTGTGTTAGTGGTTAATTCATGATTTTTCGAAATGTAAGTATAATTAATTAAAAACCTAAAACCTAAAACTGTTTGGAAATTGAGTTTTTGAAACTTTAGAGTTGTTTTTTTTCTTTTATGTACTTGCTTTATATGCTACAGTTTATTGTAAAAAAAACATTTTTATTTTAAGAAAATACAATGCTATTCCTAGATTTCTGAGAAGTTCCTTTAGCTATATTTTGAGTTTAATATTAATTTTTGACTTAATGATAATTTTAAGTTTCGACGTTTTGAAAGTACTTTTTTTATTAGAGAGCATTTTTTAATAAATATATTTTTTAATAAAAATTTAAGAATAGAAACCTGTCATTTATTTTATAGATATAAATTGAAAAAAAAAGTTAAATAACAAAACCAAAATCAATTAGATTTTATTTTTGTAAAGAATTTACCTGTATTTGGGAAACATCAGTACAAGTTACTACTCTGAAATAGGGAATACCAAAATATAATTTAGACCACATAAGATTTCACTAAACATAACAAAAGACAATAGACGAATCCCCTCGCACATAACCTTTTTTATTTCATTCTTTGTTTTAAATTATTTTTTATTACTTTTATATTATTGTCTAATCTTAGTTTTAATCTATTTTTAGTAATATATTGTTCCTGTTATGTGTAAGTTGTGTGTCTGAATAAACGTGTAGAAAATACGTATACGTAGATAAATAATTCTTTCTTTCTTTCTTTCAATTAACAGGCAAAATTATCAATTTAAAGTAGTACTAAATTGAAACACTAACTTCAGAACTATTTTATTAAACATGTTAATTTTTTATTTGTCATGTAGTCAGTTTATCTAACGCTTCACCATCGTAGGTAATTACAGTCGCTCATGGACCTCTACAATATCAGGAGACACTTTGAGGCCGCCTACGATCTACTATTAAGGACTTTCTTTAAGCCAATTAATAACACGACTCTAAAAATAGTTTTTGTGCCAATAATTATATTAAGATTCTTCTGGTTAGTTGTACACAAAAACGAAAATAAAATACATTTTTTAATATAAAGTTTGCTTTTGTGTTGTTAAATACATTTTTCTTCGATCTATAATATCCAAATTGTATGCCTTGCAAAGTCAAATTTGGCATTGACTTTGATTATTTAAATAGCTTAGAATATTTTTTACGTAAAGTAAACCCAAAACATTATTTGCACACGCTCGACAATGACACCATAAAACTCGAACCTTCATTTGGGACAGGTAAACTAATTGTCACGTCTAATATCCGAGCGGTATCCTTAAAATTGATCCGTTTAGAAAATATGCTTGAGTCACGATCAAATTAGGCACACCCTGTAGCGATATTAATGAGTTTCCGATATTGCTTAAGGGATGTCACATTGTGTAGTATAATCGATTTTTTTTATTAGTTTCTGATGTACACAAGGTAAAAGTCGTGGTGGCCGAGTGGTCGAAGCGATTCCTTCTGTACGGGTGGCTACGGGTTCAAATCCGGCCGACTTGTACCTCTAAATCTAAATGTGAAAAAAGATTTATGTGCAATTTTTCACAACACCACTGGCTAAAAACGGTGAAGGAAAACATCGTGAGGAAACCTGCATGTCGGAAAAGGATTCTAAAAATCCTTTGAAGATATGTGAAGACTGGGCAAGCGTGGTGGACTATGCCTAATCCCTCTTCTGAGGAGACCTGAGCCCAACAGTGGGCAGTAATGGGTTGGTACAGGTACACAAGGTAATGGACTACTTTTTTTTGCAAGGTAGATAAACGAGCTTACCTACGCAAGCGGTCACCGTCTCTCATGAACCTCTGCAATGCCAGGGCAATGAGGAACTACTTGATGAAATTTATATTTACACATTTTGTGATTTTAAAGATAACTTTATCAATTACTAGATTGTCTTTAAACACTCAGAACTTAGCTATTTGCAAAAGAATTTAAATAAAAATGCACTATACTAATTTCATAAATTAATTTACTAAATCGATAAAAAACGATTATACCTTTTCACATCCCTATCGTTCCACCGTTTAATGTCGGGCTCGAAATTTTTGGAAAACGCCCCGCTTTATGGAAGGCATTTTTCAATATTTCCTTCCGCGTATTATTCGGGGCTGTTGGAGTGTTAAGATTGCGACGCCTGATGTCTGATCGCTCGTTTTATGGATGGATGAGTGTTTCATTTGAAAACTTTCATTAAAATATTATGATATTAGCGTTTTTTTGATGAGAAATGATGTAGTCGATGTGTCTATGCATGTATGTGTGTTTTTCGACGGATCCTACGTTTACTAGTATAAATAACAAAATACAATTTTAATACTATTGAAAACAGTGTGCGGTTAACTGATTTTCGATTGATCTGAAATTTGCACAATGTGTTTGTCACGTGACAATGCATTATTATGATAAGACCACGATCACAACTAGGTATTTCATTTATTTGGAGTCGTTTCTAGGTGTACTTATTTAATAGATATGTACTGTACTGTACTATACCAACCCATTACTGCCCACTGTTGGGCTCAGGTCTCCTCAGAAGAGGGATTAGGCATAGTCCACCACGCTTTCCCAGTGCGGATTGGGGATTTCACATATCTTCAAAGGATTTTTAGAATCCTTTTCCGACATGCAGGTTTCCTCACGATGTTTTCCTTCACCGTTTTTAGCCAGTGGTGTTGTGAAACATTGCACATAAATCTTTTTCACATTTTTGATATAGAGGTACAAGCCAGCCGGTTTTGAACCCGCGACCTCCCGTTCGGAAGGAAGCGCTTCGACCACTCAGCCACCACGACTAGATATGTATTCTATTCTAATTGTTGCTGTTTTGTTAAATTAATGACTGAAACGTCCATTGAATTATCTTTACCGTAACTTTGTAAAATAAAATACGTACCACGTGTTAAATTTTACTACAGTTACTTCATTTTATTACTTCGGCTTAATATACCTAACAACTGTACACCCAATCCCTTGTGATATTATTAACAAAATATTTTATCAAACTTATTTAACAATCCAAGATATTTGTTAGTGAATACAATCCTATTATCAAAAACATTTTCGTCCCTTCCTGAACGAGGATCGTCTGCAGTAAGTATGATCATTGGACGGCTTACATCCGTAATGGAAATGAGAGAGATTACTTGTATCAGAAACTTGATGGTTTGTTTCTATAAAATTTGTATTTTGACTATATATTAAATGTTTGAAGCAAAATATAAATAGACTTCTTGAGAAATTAAATGTAAAATTTAAAAGTGTAATGATTACATGATGTAGAATGCCGTGTTTCGCTCAGCACGCCCTTAGCGTTGGAGCAACCGGAGGATGGTAGACCGCGCTCCCCGATCCACGCTGGTTCTGACTCAGCGGGGTATTCTTGGCGGGCTTCGGAAAGCCCGCCGACCGAGAGAGCCGGTGGCCGTATCGCCGGCGGCTGCCAGTTTGGCGTCCGGAGGGGACGGCGCGACGGGAAAGAGTGCCGAGCGCGTAACGCGTCGCGTCGCCCCTCAAAACCCCGTGCTGGGTTTGGCCTCTGCCGGGGTTCGGACGCTGAGTGTGAGCGGTTGGAGGTTTTAGTGCGGTTCAACTCCCACACACCGCGGGGCGGGCAGGGATCCGGTGATTTCCTCCAACTGAAAAAAAAGACCATAACACGATTATGACTACGGAAATTTACTTACTTCTTCATTATACATTTTCAAAACTAGACTTAACCACTATTTTCCAATGAATTTTGATACAAAACAAACAAATAACATACATTCTCTTCCAATAAAATACAGTCCATTCTAACAATACATTCAACTAAAAACCAACTCAAACTCATTAATAATATGAAATCCAGTGCGATTATAGTTACTAAAGTTGTCGAGGATCTCAATAGCGAGCTAGGATCTAACCACAACGGGTCGGGCAACTGTAAGCTACTGATTGTCTTTGTATGCGTGTGACTAGCCTTTGTCATCAGAGGATTAATCAAATCCAGCAGATTATATTAAATCCCTTTGATCCTGTTTAAGAGATGATTTGAATTATTAAGTATTTGAGATTGTTACACACTGCAGGATAGTATAAGCTAAGTATAGGGAGTAGCGTAGAGACTTTGCATTTTGTTTATTTTCAAATTCTTGTAATGTGCATCTTTTGTTTTTTTACTACTCTCTTATTGTTTTTTATTTTTTTTATTGCCTTGTAGGCAGACGAGCCAACGGCCCACCTGATAGTAAGTGGTTACCGTCGCTCATGAACCTCTGCAATGTCAGGGGACACTGAGGGGTCGCTACCTACGACCTAACTTTAAGGACCCTCCTCAAGCCTCGTTTGAAGAAGGACAAGTCAAGTCAAGTCAAGACAAGTCTTATTCTGGACTTTTTTACGTAGTCTTCCTAGAAGGAAAAGACAACCTTATTGTCTTTGAAGAGATTGTAACTTTCTGGAGTATTTTTGATAATACGTTCATTACTTTCATTGAAATGTAAATAAAAAAACCTTAACAAACAAGTCTGCTTTACGATCATATTATAATGTTGCTTTAACTGAATTGAATATTTTTTACCCAACTCACTACTTTAGTTGGTTTTAATTTTAAGTTTATTCTTGTGTTTTCTCTGTAAGTGATTTTCTGTAATCTTTGGAGAAAATAAATATCTTAAACCGTAATACAGGACTCCATGAGCGACCTACCCAGAGCGAGCGAGGTACCTATTACCTAACTATCAAGTGGATCGTAATCATGTCAACAACCTATGGGGTCATAAAATAAATGTGCAAGTTTCCTTATTTTGTTGGCCACTCTTTCTTTTTCTCGGCTTTTTTGTAGAGGAAATCGAAGTCTCCTGAGTGTCATGGATTTTGTCTTGCTTAATGGATTTGACAATTTTTATGATACCAAACACGGGGGCGGCGCGACGGGAAAGAGTGCTGTGGGCGAAACGCGTCGCGCCGTCCCTCATAACCCCGTGCTGGGTTCTGGCCTCAGCCAGGGTTCGGACGCTGAGTGTGAGCGGTTGGAGGTTTTAGTGCGTTTCAACTCCCACATACCCGGTGATTTCCTCCAACTAAAAAAAAATGATACCAAACAATTTTTAATTTGACACATACACACTGAAGTAATATGATTATCTATCTTTTACTTCACTTTATTGTAGCTTTTATCCAAAAGTTTTTCTTAAACGAACCATTATCGCCATGATACACTAACATACCACCACACATGAAATGTAAAACACCAGTGGCAATTTTACACTATTTTTTCACAATACATCCGCAATAAAAACTCTAACTAAAATTAAAGTAGAGTGCTTTAAAGCGTTCATTTTGTCGAGATAGTGATTAATGTAGGGCATTAGATAGTGCCTGACCTCCGCCCGAACCCGTAATGTTTGTCCCGCCGATTGACTTGCAACGAACATTTTTAGGTATTTAGATTCAAATATTAGTATTTTGTGCTCTTGATTTAAGTCAATAAAGTTGTGTAGGCACTTGAAAAACTGTAATAGAACAACTGTAATTGTAATTTCGAACTAACTGTAATTTTAATAGGATCGAAACACACATTCTGTTTAAAAACGTATGTGTATCCTAATTGTCACAAAACAGCACCAATTCGTTTTTTAAAAATACCAATATCCAGCTGGTTTAACCCGACACCGTCAGATATAAGATGATGTCTTACAACTACGACCTCCAGCATTTAGGAAAGCAACTAATAAATTTGTTTACAAACATCCGAAGAATAGCAATTTACGGAAAATAATAATTCTGTTCCTTTCTAAGATATACTAAAACAACTACTTACAAGCGACATTATATTACAAAATACTCCATCATATGTGTGTAGTAATTGCTTGAATGTACTTTTTATAAGCTTCTAAAGTGCTCGTTCTGTCTTAACAAACAGATTGAATATTCGTCATCAATCAATCGTCGGAAAGGTCCCCAATTAATGAGAAGTCCCAGTAATACGGTGTCACAATGAAATCTTTACTAGCCCTGCGAGGTAAATCCTTCTTGGCGCGTAAAATGGCTCTATGTGAACCCAGCCTTACGCCGAACGTTTGATTAAGTCCTTTACTGTAGCTTTATGTGAATTAAAAAGATTATCCGGGATTTTTTCCGGTTGTTGTTGAGATTAGTTTCTTTTAATTTGTAGGAAACAATAGAAAATAGTTTTAAATAGAACTATGATGAATTCGTTTTGATTGTTCTTCTTAATTAGAGATCGTAATATATGATTTACATACTCGATGCCTTTAAAAATAGACATTTTAAAACTCTTATAAATAGAAATGAATTCGTTAGTTTCGCTAAAACTCGAGAACGACTAAACCGATTTGGCTTATTTTAATCTTGAAATATTCGTAGAAGTCCAGGGAAGGTTTAAACGGTGAGAAAATTTACTTATGTGACGCAGACGAAGTTGTGTGGGCCAGCTAGTCTTATATATAAAAATGAATTGCTGTTCGTTAGTCTCGCTGAAACTGGAAAACATCTGAACCGATTTAGCTAATATCTCCCTTGAAATATTCGTTAAAATCCAGGGAAGGTTTATACGGTGAGACAATTTACGGGAATAACTCCTACGTTACGCAGACGAAGTCGCGCGGGAAAGCTAGAGTCATAAAATATTACATAACATCACATAAACCATGAAAGCAAACATAGTGAGGAAATTAGCATATTGCCCGAAGTTATTTTTCAGTTGACCGAGAACTTTTCAGTTAATTTTTCCAATTAAGTTATTAGATTAGAGTTAAAATCTTTAAATTTAACTCTAAAATCTCTCTTTGAAATTTTAGGTGAAAATATAACAAGATATCTATGACGTAAGCACTTGTAATGATGAAAGTTAAACCCCAATTTGGTTTAATCGTGGGCTCATAATTGACGTAAAGAAATTTGTTTCCGTTTTGTAATGTTTCATATAGAAATTATTATTAACCTTTATTTAATTATATTCATAATATACAAACATAAAACGAAGAGCATTTCTTTAAGTTTATCAAATTATACTTTATTCTAAGAATTTTTTATCTTATTTTATAAGAAATTTAACATTAAGTGTTTCATTTGTTTTAATTTATCATTAATTTTGTTTCAGAATACATACGAGCTGATGTAACTCTGTAGTATGAGGGTAAGTACTATATTACATTAGAGTATCTTTACTATCTATACTAATACTAGCTGACTCGCGCAACTTCGTCAACGCCGAAAAAAAAAATTAGGGGTGGACTACCCCTAACATTTAGGGGATGAAAAATAGATGTTGGCCGATTCTCATAGGTACCGGATAAGCACAAAAAATTTCATCAATCTCGGTCGAGCCGTTTCGGAGGAGTTCAAGTTCGAACACCGTGACACGACAATTTTATATATTAGATTATAAAGCTGAAGAGTTTGTTGCAGAACTACTGGTCCGATTTGAAAAAGTCTTTCACTGTTGGAAAGTCCATTTATCGAGGAAGGCTACGTTGTATCCCTCTGTGACGCAGACGAGGTTGCGCGAGTCACCTAGTAGTAAAATAAAGAAACAAACACAAAGAAAACATTAAAATATTATTTGAAAAAAAGTAATTTTTAATTTTGTAGGTATAATGGGTAGTAGGTCCTATAGTGTTCACGAGAAACGGTAACCATTTACCATTAGGTGAGTCGTATGCTTCATCAACATCATCATCATCAGTCTATAGACGTCCACTGCTGGATATAGGCCTCCTTCAAAACTTCGCCACATCGACCGGTCTATACTTGTTTACCTACTATTGTATTATGCATATAACCTATGTATAATCTGTGCTAGTAATATATACTCTGTGACTTTGACATAGAGTAGAAAATAAAGTTCAGTGTGCTCAGGACCGCCTTTTATTACACACCTGTGTTCCGATATACCTATAAATACAATTACTAAACTAAAGCACCAAAGAAAAATATTATTCTTTATTTTTAAACTAGCTGACCCGCGCAACTTCGTCTGCGTTACAAAGGGGTTCAAACAGTACTCGCTATGCCGTCGCGATATTATTTTCGCCGCCCGCTGTGGGTGTATTAATAAAAACGCGTTTTATACTCGTGATAACTTCTAAACGAAAAGTCCAATTGGAATAAAACAAAAAGTAATTTACTTCTACATTAATACTCTTGATAACATAATACTTAATTTGGATAAGGGTTAATATAACGATACTCATTTAACGTTAAATTAATTCTTTGGACGATAAAATATTTTTCATAAACATAAAAGCGGTTATTGTAACAAAACTTTGATAGTTAGATATATTATGCTGTCGCGGACTATTTTTTTTGTCTTAATCTACCTAAAAACCCGTTTCTTTCTTTCTTTCTTTCTTTCTAGTACTTCGTCATTTTGTTCTATCATCAATAGTTTTCGCAGCGCACGCGACGTAAGGAATTTTTCAGGTCATTTTTTTACACCTTATGTTACATTATTGGAGTTTTAGTAAGGATCCCTATTTTTTTTTAAATATGATATAGCCTATGTTACTCAGAGATAATGTAGCTTTCCAAAGGTGAAAGAATTGTTGAAATCGGTCCAGCAGTTTCGGAGCCTATCCATTACAAACGAACAAACAAATCTTTCCTCTTTATAATATTAGTATAGACAATAATTTACGTTGGTATTTACTGTTATGCGCAAAACACTAGCCTACTCAGTTAAATCAGCAGCTAAAGTTAACGATCGACGTATAAAAACTATAGAGTTTAAGTGTCTATAATAATTTTAATACCTAAATAAAATATTAAAAGGTTAGCACGTTATATTTTAATGATTTTCATTTGACTAACGGATCGGTTAATAAAATAAAAAAATTTAGGACTTAAATTATGATTATAATTTTGATGGGTACTAAATATTTAAATAATTAGTCGAGTATTAAGTCTAGTATAAAATAAGTTTAAATAATTAACATTACATCTTAATTTTGTTATTATCTCTGAATGATCTCTTCTCTTAACAATACCAATAACTTTTTATTAGGTGTAGGTCCAGAAACCTGAAGAATAAAAATAAAAAATTTGAGCGGTGTCAAGGGACACCCGGATGGAACGAAGTTCCTTTCGATTAATTAGTGAGGGAATTGTAATAAAATTTTATTTTTTAAGTTATAATAATTAGTTAGTTTAAAACGCATGTCTCTCATCCTTTCTTTCATAGAATATTTTGATCACAGCGCCATCTAGCGATAATCATCTAAAACAAAAAAGTGTCGTGACAACTTTTTCATAAGAATTTCCGTCTAGCCCCCTTTCGATAACGCGCGATAAAGAACTTCGTTCCAACCCTAAATCTTTAAACAATTCAAGAACTTAATATTAATTTAATATACATAATTATGACGTCATCGACTGTCTATCAAAAACTTTTTTGATTAAACTCTCCGGTTTTTTTTTCGTCGAAAATTATAATTTCCTTCAACGAAAAATATTCTTTGATGAAAACGTAATGAAAGGATGTCCCTTAGGAAATTACGATATAACGTCAACGGTTGTGTATTTTTATTTACGTGGAAAGTATAAGTATTTGCGAATTAGAGTAAACAATGTGTACAAAGAAAAACGATTGGTTTCGGTGTTTGGAGGATAACACACAGTCAGATCAGATATAAAATTTTTGATTAAATATAGTTAGATACACGATTAGATTGTACTATGACACCATATATAAGTCGATATATGAAAGTCGTGGTGGCCGAGTGGTCGAAGCGCTTCCTTCCGAACGGGAGGTCGCGGGTTCAAATCCGGCCTGTTTGTACCTCTAAATCTAAATGTGAAAAAATATTTATGTGCAATTTTTCACAACACCACTGGCTATAAATGGTGAAGGAAAACATCGTGAGGAAACCTGCATGTCGGAAAAGGGTTCGAAAAATCCTTTGAAGATATGTGAAGTCCCCAATCCGCACTGGGCAAGCGTGGTGGACTATGCTTAATACCTCTTCTGAGGAGACCTGAGTCCAACAGTGGGCAGTAATGGGTTGGTTTGGGTACCATATATAATACTATTAAAAAGTGTTTTAGTGACTGACCGATATTTTATATCGGTATCAAAGTTTTGTGTTGAGTTACTTTTTATTACGAAATTGTTCCTTATTGTAAAGTAATAGACTTTATTATCTCACTCAAACATATCAAATAGTTGTAAAAATATGTATTGTATCATTTCTTTGTTTTATAGGTGTTTTTATAAGTGTTTTTGTTGTTAAGAGTTCTATTTTTTGGGAACACTATTTTGTAACATTTTTTTATGAATGAATGAATAAATGAATACGCTTTATTGCATACAAAACCAAATAACGCGTACAAAAAATAAAGCAAAGAATACATGCAATAGGCGGTCTTATCGCTAAGAGCGATCTCTTCCAGACAACCCTTGAAAGCATCAGATTACATTTCACGGGTTCACAGTTTATGTTCGAAAATGTACATTGTCCTAAGAAAGGTTAACGGTACCTGTATTATACAATTAAGTATCAACAATTGATTCTTCAAACTTGCTTTATAAAGAGAAGTCATCAATAAGCAACTTTTAATTGAAAAGACAAACAATAGCGATATTAGAATCAATACAAGTTCACCTACAGTCCGGAAAATTATGTAAAATTCAAAACAAACTGTGAATGAGGAATCTTCAGCAACTTCCGAGCTCCTCAAACAATGGGCTTCTTAACAATTAAGAACTCTCAGTGATAATTTCGTTAACGCTGAAGCGCTTCAAGGAACAATGTGTTTTGTGTTGAGGAAAAGTCTAGAGTCACAGAATAAGTTAACAGAAGTAAACTTTTTGGAACAAAGTTCCTTATGGCGCGTTATCGAAAGGGGGCTAGACGGAAATCCTTATGAAAAAGTTGACACGACACTTTTTTTGTTTTAGATGATTATCGCTAGATGGCGCTGTGATTAAAATCTTTTAAAACAATTGCTTATTTTGTTTTATATGAATAATGCTAGATGGCGCTGTGATCAAACTTTAATCTTTTTAAGTTATAATAATTAGTTAGTTTAAAACGTCTGTTTTAAACTAACTAAATTTTATTACAATTCCCTCACTAATTAATCGAAAGGAACTTCGTTCCATCCGGGTGTCCCTTGACACCTCTCAAGTTTTTTTTGTTTAGGTACTTTACTACCTTGGCTCGCCAACTTCAAACTTTCATATCGGTTGGACGCCACCGACATTTGTTTTTACGTGTGTTGAACGTTGGCGAGCTAATGTGGAAACGCGGTATGACTATTTTAACAGGTACCGTTGACATTTACACTAGAGCCTCTAATGAAACATGCTTGAAATCTAAAAACTTAGAAAATATTTAGTAAATTATTGAAGTAGGTACCTACAATTGTTTTGAAAAATAAATTCTCCTTATTATAAAATGGTACACATTTTCGAAAAAGCATCATGCGTCACACTTCTGACACCTATAATGAAATGACGGTCAGCCAGAATTTTTTGGGTTCCCTTTTACTATCTGTCAAGTTATATTTGATTGAAAATACTAGATTCCCAATATTACAATCATGTCGTTTCTCAAACAATTGACAAACGTTTCCGAACCCATTTGAAATCACTACACTAAAGCGATTTGTATGAACATTTACTTCTGTTTAATTATTCTGTGTTCAAGCTGTAAGCGCTTTGTCATTTCCTGTAATTGTACTTTCGTGATTGTATTTTTCTCGAAACATGTTTATTTAATTGGTTCTTTGTGGAGTAGTCAATGTTTAGGAACTTTGTTAATGATTGAAGTGCTTCTGTGAAGTCATTGTTGAAAATATATTTTTAAATAGAGGAATGTTTTTGTTGGTGATTTTTTTGTAGAATAAAAAAAGTTCATTGAATAATAACCCATCTTTTATATGCATTATTCAATTTCATGCCTAATGTCTTGCACCTAAAGATCAAAATATAACTAAATATTTTAATGACACTTATTGAGCGAGTTTTTATTAGTACTTGTTGGCGACAGGCTCACTCATTGCTATTTACTTGTGACGTCAGACCTTAGACTGTAGGTAGTTTTAAGTTTATTTATAAATTTACATTTAGTTTTATTTTAAGTAGGTAGGTGATAATAAAATAGAAGCCATGTTCGATACAAACTAGCGGGCGCGTAAAACGACTTGCGCAACATTGTACGTTATTAATTCGATCTATTAGTTTAAAAGTATAAAATCTGTGTAATCTCAATAAATAAAGTGATTCCTAACTGTGTGTGTATATATTTCGTGCTCGGCTGACCCAGAACATCCACAAAAAGTGGTCCTTCGAGCCGGATCATCATGTTCCACACACCGCCTCAACCGAGCTCTGGAATTAGCCGTGTACGGGATAATGAAGTGCCAGCTAGCATAAAACATTTCAAAACGCCGGCACCTTCGAGTACAAAAAGCGAAAACAATAAATCACGTTCTACGACGTCATCAGCAAGGTATCGACGTTCGCAACTGGTCTTGGAAGCAGCCAAGAAAAAAGCACAGATACAAATTGACCTAATAGATCGACAGCTGGAAGCAGATTTAGCCGAATTACAGGAACCTCTCGAAAATTACAGTCCACACAAAGAAGGATCTTGTGCTAAGCAAGATGTGGAGCAATGGCTCGAACGGAGTCGCCTAGATATGCAGTCCATCCACTTTGATGGTTTACCGACGGATGAGCTGCAACCGGCAATGGCCAAGGCGGCAGATACCGTTGCTCCAACCCCACCTGTAGCAGCGTGTAATACAACGGCACCGATGAAAAAATCTGGCGTCACGGAAATGGTACAGATGTTGGCAAGCGCACTCCGGGACCTCGCACCTGCCACTACGTCATCGAACAACAGCAACCTGTTAACTCGTCTGTGTACACCCAAGGAATTACCACAGTTCTCAGGCGAACCATTGGAGTGGTTGCAATTTAAGCAGGCCTACAATGAATCTACCGAGGTTTGCAAGTTCAGCCCTCAAGAGAACATGTGGAGACTGAGGAAGTGTCTCCGCGGTGCAGCATGGGATGCCGTGTCTGCATTATTCATCTCTGCAGCATCACCATCCAAAGTCATGTCCACATTAGAACTGCGATTTGGAAACCCCGAATACCTAATTTCCAAAATCATCGCAGAAATCAAGAAATTACATCCGATGTCTCACGATTACCACAAAGACATAGTGCAGTTTTCTGTGAAAGTGAGCAATCTGGTCGAAGCAGTGCGAGCGGTCGGACATAAGGAGTACTTACAAGGTATGAGTGTTGTCTCAATTATATTGTCTAAATTCCCACCAATATTATTATCAAGATGGTCCGACTACAGTTTTCCGCTCATAACCACTCAACAAAAATCAAGAATAATAATTTTATCTGATTTCCTGAACGAAGAAGCTATTAAAATATCAACTACTTCTAATATATATTTTAATAACCCTCGCACTGACCAGTATAAATATAAAAACAACGAAAGTTACAATCGCTCACACACTATGTTATTACAAACAAAACACGAAGAAAGTACGTGTCAATTCTGCCGCAAAACAAAACACAAGCTCACCGATTGTAAAATATTCAAGAAAGCATTACGCAAGACTCGATGGGAATATGTGAAACGCAACGGGCTGTGCTACAAGTGCATAGTGTCTCGACATACGCACGACGCGTGCACCGCGCCTTGCTGCGATAAGTGCGACCGTCCGCATCATCCGCTACTACACATCGACGCTAAGGACGCAAAAAACTACGCGACGGCGACGACTTCGGTGACGACATCGACAACGACACCCTGGAACTCAGAGACGTCCCAGGTGGTCCAGAAGTCATCCTGTGAACCTGTAAATAATAATCAAGTAGTTGCGCACATAAACGCGAGTGAAACAACTGTGTTATTAAAAGTGGTGCCAGTCCGTATACATACGTATAACGGCATAGTTAATACATACGCGCTGCTAGACGACGGATCTACAGTGTCATTAATGAGTGCGGGGCTAGCGAGACGCGCGGGTGTGACCGGCCGATGTGAAACTATGCGAGTGCGCGGCGCTTGGAATGATGAAATTGTTTGTAAATCGGTAATCGCTAACGTAAATATATCTAGTATGGACAATAAGGTTTATAATATTAAAATACGATGTGTCGACAACTTAAATTTGCCTGTTCAATGTTATTCTATTCTTAATCATAAAAATGTTAATCATTTACAAAATATGTTAGTTTCTAACGATGTAAAACCTGAGATACTTATAGGACAAGATAATTTTCATTTGTTGTTACCGCTTGAGGTGCGTTTAGGTAATAATAATGAGCCGTCCGCCACATTAACTCCCTTAGGTTGGTGTGTTCATGGCACAGTGCGGGCGACGCGGGTCGCGCGCGCTCCTTGCGTTGGTTCGAATCCAGGATCGAGCCACGCAACTCTGTGCGTGAATACGAACGACGCCGCTGATGTTGCCGCTCCTGCTGTCACCGATGAGGTTCGTTGTTTGCAGAAGTTGCATGAAGAAGTGCGACGGTCGTTCACACTTGATTCCATTGGAATATCAGGTAAGCCTCGTCAAAATATTTTTGACACGTACGCCGTCGCTCAGCTGGAGGCGACCGCAGAGCTCATTGATGGGCGCTGGTGGGTCGGCCTGCCGTGGAGAAGTGACGTCGGTACACTGCCTGATTCTCGTTCCAATGCTGAGAGGAGGTTGCGGGGACTCGAGAGAAAAATGAAACGAAATGAGGATTTTCTAACAGGTATCAAGAAAGAATTAAACATTTATTAGATAATAATTATGCCGAAAAGGTTACCGTTGCTCATCCCGCGTCAAGGACGTGGTATCTACCACATTTCGGGGTGGACAACCCGAATAAGAAAAAATTAAGATTAGTTTTCGATGCTGCTGATGAGGTTTATGGTAGAAGTCTCAACCACTATTTGCTCAAGGGACCCGACTTACTACCATTACTACTTGGTATTATGTTACGATTTAGAGAAAACGTTGTCGCGGTAACTGGGGACATTAAGGACATGTTTTTAAGGGTAAAAATACGTCCTGAAGATCAAAGTGCGTTTAGGTTCTTCTGGCGAGACAACTCCGCCGACCCAATAGATACCTATACAATGACGTCACTCATATTCGGAGCCAGCTGTTCACCTTTCGTAGCACAGTTTATTAAAAATCTTAACGCGCGTCGATATGAGTCATCGATGCCGACCGCAGTGAATGCAATACATAACTCGCATTACGTTGACGATTATATAGATAGTTTTGCTAATGACGAAGATGCGATACAAATGGTAAAACACGTTTCTTTTATTCACAATAGCGGCGGATTTGAAATGCGTAACTGGACTAGTAATAGTGTTGCTGTTTTAAATAGTGTTCCGAAGGAGACGCTGGGTAGTACTGCGGTCAGGTTTAAAGTCGATACAGACTATCAAGGTGAACGAACCTTAGGACTTATTTGGTACCCTAACGAAGATAAGCTCGGTTTCGATCTCACCTTCAAACGTATTCCAGAAAATATTATTAGCGGTAACGAAAGGCCTACCAAAAGAATTATGTTACAAGTAGTTATGTCAATTTTTGATGTTTTCGGATTTCTGGTGCCATTCACCATTCAAGGTCGTCTGATGCTTCAGGATACGTGGCGTCAAAATGTAGGTTGGGATGACGTCATTAATGACTGCATCTACGATAGATGGCGCAAGTGGATTGAGTTGTTGAAGAAATTAAATAAAATTTGCATTCCTAGGTGCTACTTGCAAAGTGAGAGCGAGAACACGGGCGAGAGCGAGACAGCAAGAGAGGCGGATAGCGTAGCGGACGTAGCGGTCGAGACCTTCGCTACGGCTACGAGCTCCACGACGAGCAGGCGGGCTACGAGTGCAGACACTGTGCCATATACTGGAAACGCAAGTACAACTACAAATAAATATGATGACTTGCAGCTGCATACATTTTGCGATGCATCTGTTAAAGCAATGTGTACTGTGGCATACTGGCGTTGGCGCAGTAATGGGAAGGTTTGCGTTGCATTTATAGCTAGTAAATGTCGCGTCATGCCAGTAAAACCTCTGACCATTCCTCGCGCAGAACTGCAGGCGGCCGTACTCGCTGCTCGACTTGCCGATACTGTGCTCAAAGAACACAGATTAGTACCGGAGCAAAAATATTTCTGGACCGATTCTACTACGGTTTTGCAGTGGATTCGGAATAACACTCGTTCATATAAAACGTTCGAGGCTAACCGTTTAGGAGAAATTGATGAGCTCACTCGCATCGCGGAGTGGAATTATGTACCTACGAATTTAAACATAGCCGACTTGGGAACCCGAGAGGAATTTGATCAGACCATATTTGAAGGTCAATGGTTCTCAGGTCCCGATTTTTTGCATAGACAACAATCTTCGTGGCCCATAGATATTGTGGGGTCAACTACTGGGGATGTGAACGCGGAATATGTAACTGTTATACATAGATCGTCCATTGATTTACCGGTACCAAATCCAGAGCACTTTTCATGTTGGTTGCGCTTATTGCGCGCCACAGCTGTAATGTTAACATTTATAAACAGATGCAGAGGAGTCACATGTGAAGTGGATTGCGACGCTATGGCTCGAGCTGAGGTACTCCTACTGAGAAAGGTTCAAGCAGACTCATTCGCCAATGAGATATCTGCAATAAAAAATAAAAAATC
This sequence comes from Trilocha varians, assembly GCA_030269945.2. Taxonomy (NCBI): domain Eukaryota; kingdom Metazoa; phylum Arthropoda; class Insecta; order Lepidoptera; family Bombycidae; genus Trilocha; species Trilocha varians. Next base: position 8,281,200 of record AP028259.1, read on the forward strand.
TATCTCACGGGAAAGTAAATTACTTACCTTGTCACCCTACATCGATGATGACGACCTGCTCCGACTTGGTGGCCGTATTGATTCCACTTCCGGCGTTAACATAGAGGTAAAAAGACCAATTATATTAGAGGGAAAGCATGCTATTACGCGACTGCTTGTTAAACACGCACACATCAAAGCTGCACACGGAAATCAGGAGATGGTCGTGAATAATCTGAAACAAAAATACTGGATTATTAGAATGAGACCAACGGTGAAACAAGTAGTGTCAGCATGCATGCTGTGTCGAATCAAAAGATGTGTACCTGAAATACCCAGGATGGGAGACTTACCTGCGGGTCGAGTAGCTCACCATCAGCGACCATTTACGCACTGCGGATTGGATCTGTTTGGTCCAATGGAAGTGTCAGTAGGGAGATCGAGACAAAAAAGGTGGGGTATTATTTTCACCTGTCTCACAGTACGTGCCATTTCCTTGGACACAGTCCATTCGTTAACGACCGACTCACTGATCATGGCAATACGCCGCATGGCGTCGCGACGTGGTTGGCCTAGTCACTTGTACAGTGATAACGGAACTAATATGAGGGGGGCAGATAAAGAGTTGCGCGAATCTATGAAAGAAATAGATATCGATGCTCTGAAAACAGTCGGAGCTAACAACGCTATGAAATGGCACTTTGTTCCTCCGCTAACACCTCACTGGGCAGGAGCGTGGGAGCGTTTGATTCGCAGTGTGAAGACGGCTCTGCGAGTTGTACTCAGGGAACGTGCTCCACGAGATGAAGTGCTGATGACGTTCCTTGCTGAAGTGGAAAATATAGTAAACAGCCGACCGCTGACTCATGTTTCTGTCGATCCTCAAAGTTGTGAAACGTTAACCCCTAATCATTTTCTTTTAGGGACATCTAGCCAGTTACCACAACTTGGCATCTTTAACGAGTCTGATTTAGGTCTAAGGAAACAGTGGCGCAAAGCTCAAGCATTGGCAGACATGTACTGGTGCAGATGGGTCAAAGAAGTCTTGCCTGATTTACTTCCACGACGAAAGTGGAACGAAGAGGTAAAGCCTCTGCAGGTAGGTGATCTTGTATTTATTGCCGATCCAAACAGTCCACGGAATACTTGGCCGCGAGGTGTTATTCAACGTATTTTCCCTGGTAAAGACGAAAGGGTACGATTGGTCGAGGTAAGGACTAGGACTGGCGTTTGGAGGCGGTCAGCGGCACGTGTCGCTCGCATTTCTGTCATGGAGTAAGTAGTGCTGTTCCAGCACTAGGGTGGGGAATGTTGGCGACAGGCTCACTCATTGCTATTTACTTGTGACGTCAGACCTTAGACTGTAGGTAGTTTTAAGTTTATTTATAAATTTACATTTAGTTTTATTTTAAGTAGGTAGGTGATAATAAAATAGAAGCCATGTTCGATACAAACTAGCGGGCGCGTAAAACGACTTGCGCAACATTGTACGTTATTAATTCGATCTATTAGTTTAAAAGTATAAAATCTGTGTAATCTCAATAAATAAAGTGATTCCTAACTGTGTGTGTATATATTTCGTGCTCGGCTGACCCAGAACATCCACAGTACTGTTGTAATTTAAGCATTATAATAATCGGCGTTGAGCATCAAATCAAAGAGAGAAAACTTAGTCGGTCCTAAAACAATTGTTTCATGTTTTGATTATATTTCTTCAAAGAACTTTGGAAATATTTTGTTTTGTACCATTAGGTGTTTTATGTGACTACAAAAAAGTTTGTAGTAAAACTGTGGGCGTCTTCAATATAGGTTTTTACTCCAAAATTCCGAATCCAAAACATAAAAAAGCCACATAATGTATACCAATGTACTTAACATCCAACTTATCCCAACTTAACCCAACTTAGGGTATTTATTCACCAAAACTTAGTTCAGCCGACTTTTAAAGTACTTTGCGCACAGTTTGTACAACAAAGGTAGTTCCAACTTACGCCTAACAAATGGTCGTCTAGTGGAATTAAATGGTTGGTGAATGTGGCCAACATCCTCGCCAACATTTGGCCCTCTTGTTATGCTAATATCTAGCCTGGGGAGATGACAAATTGTGATGCATTCGTCCAACAAAAATCGTAGTTCGGGAGCCGTGACGAACGCTCGTCTCGGATAAAGTTTTTATCTCTTTTTGTTATATGCTATTTGGAATTCTCAGCAGGAAAACGGGGAGAAAAATAAAATCAACTTTGCTGCTGTCATGTATGTTGATTTTGTGAGTATTGTGATGTATGAAGAGTAAAATATCTTGATAAACAACTATACTACAGGTTTACTAGAACTGTAAACAAATACTCATGACCTTATGTTAAAATTCCTATAAGTACGAAAAGTTCCCCAGATCGAACTCGTTTGTACTTCTAAATTAGTCTAAATCTTCATTATTGAATCCAGTGGGCATTTGCGATGAGTTTGATCCATAATTGAAAGATATTAATAATGTTTGTTTATGACAAATTCATTTTACAGTATTTTAGACCACATAGTTTCGTAAAACTTTTGTTAGTTTCGTTTTAGTTTAACTTTGAAACTACTTTACCGTAATACTTTCATGCATTTTCAACGGGTTCTTACCACAATATTTAATTAATTGCGTTGTCTCGATATTTCAACGTTGTTGTTTGCTCTTAAATCGACCCGCAGTGTCCAATCTTCTCGTGATCATGACGTTTGCAACAACGTTGAAAACGTCCAGACAACTCAATTAATTAAATGTCGTGGTAAGAACCATTTGAAAATGCATGAAAGTATTATAGAAAAACGCGGGTGTCTGAATAAGTTCACTTTACCGTATTCTAATTATTCCCTAAAATGGCATACATCTCAGTTTTCTTCATAAGTAAAGTTGTCAAAAGATATGCAACATTAATTTATAAATAACGAAATATGTACATTCTCTAATAATGACTGGCCCAGCGGGATTTGTTGGTAGACGGTTGCTGAGTGCTTGTAAATATATAATGTTTGGGTGAGGGCCGTACGAAATATGAAGTTAGAAGCTGAGGTAAATCTGGCGTGTAAATAGGCAACATATTATAGCCTGGGATAAGGTTAATGTATATGTTGGTTTCACTGTGAATTTGCATGTAATTTTGAAAGATTTCGGTAATTTTTTTGGAACGAAGTTCCTTATCGCGCGCTATCGAAAGGGGGCTAGACGGAAATTCTTATGAAAAAGTTGGCACGACACTTTTTTTGTTTTAGATGATTATCGCTAGATGGCGCTGTAATTAAAATCTTTTAAAACAATTCCTTATTTTGTTTTATATGATTAATGCTAGATGGCGCTGTGCTCAAAATATTTTCTCTTATCTATAAGAGAGAGAGACGTTTTAAACTAACTAATTATTATAACTTAAAAAAAATATATTACAATTCCCTCACTAATTAATCGAAAAGAACTTCGTTCCATCCGGGTGTCCCTTGACACCTCTCATGTTTTTTTTTCTCCGATTATTTTGGTAGGTTATATTAAACTTTTATTAGGGCATTATTGTTTTATAATGTCTTTTTAGGAATTGCATCTCAATATTTTTGTTTTCTGACCATTGGCTATGTAAAGAATTGCAAGTGATGGACTACCATCATAGAATACTAATTCAAGTTGCTGTTATGTAGAGTTTTACAAAATTGAGGTTTTGTTTGGCAAGTTTACCAATCATTCATGAACCTCTGCAACATCAGAGCATAGCAACTATAAAATACTCGCGGTTATCTACATCACGTACACTATTACTAAACGGGTTCTTACCACGATTATTTTTAATTGAGCGGTCTCGATATTTCAGCACTGTTTCAACCGCCATGATCACGGGAAGACTGTGGAATTGCGGGTAGGTTATTTAAGAGCAGACAAATCTGTCTACTACGACAATCTAGTTTTGAGACGGCAGCCGATACTGTCAGTGTGGTATGTCGAAATGTGAGTTCGAGTTCCAGTGGTACCGGCAAACGAACGAGAAAGAGGGTAGACAGATTAAAAATAATCGTGGTAAGAACCCGTTTAGTAATAGTGTAAGTGATATTCAATATACTTTTAAAGTATAATAATATAATACCAAAAAGCATAAAGAACACTGTGAAGTCGCCGATCATACTAAAAATAATAACTTTAACCTTTCAACGAAAAAAGAACTCAGATTATTTTACTAAACAATTTTCATAGTATCAACAAATCTTAATCCGTAATTAATTTTAACCCGAAAAACAATTTAAAGAAACAAAAACAATTGTTTTGGAGATAAATAAGTCCTAGAGCAACATCAAAAAGATTTGTAAATGTCGTCAAAAAACAGTGTCATTCGACAAAAAAGTCCCGCGTAAAAATTGAGTTCGGATTTTGAAGAGAGAATGGCGGGAAAAGTGCGAAAAGGGTTGAGCATTCCATTTATTTTCGCGTTACGTTTTAAAATTACAGAGCGCTTGGTCATCCACAGTTATCAATCGCTTGTTTGTTTGTTGGAGTAGGTAATAAATTATATTTTATATCTTTAGATGAGCCTTAATGTATTTGTGAATGATGGAGTAATAATATTTGAGGAGAGTTATTCACTTAACTGGGAACTAAAATTGGCTGTGTGGCCAACTACAGGTTTGACAGGCACAAAAAAAAAAAAAAAAACTAGAGAGTTGTCAAGGGACACCCGGATGGAACGAAGTTTCTTTCGATTAATTAGTGAGGGAATTGTACTAAAATTTTATTTTTTTAAGTTATAATAATTAGTTAGTTTTAAACTAATAAAATATTTTGATCACAGCGCCATCTAGCATTAATCATATAAAACAAAATAAGGAATTGTTTTAAAAGATTTTAATCACAGCGCCATCTAGCGATAATCATCTAAATCAAAAAAGTGTCGTGACAACTTTTTCATAAGAATTTCCGTCTAGCCCCCTTTCGATAACGCGCGATAAAAAAAACTCGTTTCAAAAGAAATAAATCAGTCATATGAACTTATTTAGTTTAAAATAATCATTCTTGGTATGAAACATGGGTGGTTTTTTTATTGCTTCGTAGGCAGACGAGCTAACTGGCCAGTTGATCGTAAGGGGTTACCGTCGCTCATGGACCTCTGCATTGTCAGAGGACTACGACCTACTTTTAAGGACTTTCTTCTAGCCTCGTTTGAAGAAGGACAAGTCATAGTCAATTTCCAAATTATACATATTACTACGAATCAAAAATCTGATCAAAGAAAACCAATTGATATTTGGTAAATAATTTTCAATTTCGATATGCAAATATATTTGGTTCCGTCCTGATTTCAAAACGGTACTTACCCTGTTACGGTTAAAAGCATAAATAAACTTTTAGACGGGACAATGAGATATGTGTCACATGTTTAAATCAATTGCTACCTATCTCGGGTGAAGAATAAATCCCACTACAAAAATATTCAATAAAATTTAGTCAAGTATAAAATGATAAAAAATAATGTACCTAATTCTGATAAAAGTTAATGTCAATTAAAGTATCGAGAAGTTATTTAATAATTATATTGTGATATGTTCGTGTCCAAGCAAGGCTTAAAAAATATAAGTACGTGGTGGCCTCATAATATCTATTTACTTATTTATTTAAGAAAAAAATAAGGAATTGTTTTAAAAGATTTTAATCACAGCGCCATCTAGCGATAATCATCTAAAACAAAAAAGTGCCGTGACAACTTTTTCATAAGAATTTCCGTCTAGCCCCCTTTCGATAACGCGCACTTTCAAACACCTTCTAGATACAACGTTACAAACATCACCGTATTACCACTTTATAAGTTAGGATAACTTCATGTGTTTGTTTTAAAAAAATATAAATCTTTTCGATGTCCTTTCTGTTTTATTTAATCTATGTTATGTAGCGGGGAAACCGTCGAAGTGCGTCAAACCCTTAAAACGCTGTCAATTTGTATTTCCCGTTCAATTTCCTGCTTTCTTGTGTATTGAGACTTTTTTTAGTTTATTTTCAATAATTGAGTTTTTGAATCATTTATTGGAGTTTATTTTCGATTTTTTTAAGTCTTAAAACTACTGAACAAAAGGGTAGATAATAATTGTTGATGATACTTAAGTTTGAATATCGGTTTATTTATGAAGAAAACTATCATAATATTTACTAACATTCATACATACGAGGGTTGGGTTTCTCAGTTTCCAAAGAAAAAATAGGAACTTTGTCTTGTTCATTATTTTCAAAGCTGGAACTACTCTTTATAACAAATGTAGACATAGATATATCTATATATATATAGAATAAGAGTATATATATATATATATATATATATATATATATAGTTGGGGGCAAGAATAAATGCACATCGACTTTTAGGATATTATGCAAAAATATTTAGAGTTTTAACAACTCTATATCTTCTTCTTATATATATAAATGAATTGCTGTTCGTTAGTCTCGCTAAAACTCGAGAACGACTGAACCGATTTGGCTTATTTTAATCTTGAAATATTCGTAGAAGTCTAGGGAAGGTTTGAACGGTGAGAAAATTTTCTTATGTGACGCAGACGAAGTTGTGTGGGCCAGCTAGTTATGTTATAAAATATGTTCAATTGAATTAGAACAACAACTGACAATGAATGCCACAAAGCTCTGTGTGACAGAGGAAGCGCTCTATAAATCCAAAGCTATTAACTGCTCTCTTTTTAAAAATCGAAGTGCATTTATTCTTGCCCCCAACTATACTTTGCTTTATTTATGGCGGAAACACACAAACATCGTAAAAAAAATAAAAAAAGTAAATAAAAAACAAAATAATTGACCACGTGATAAACAAGAAATATAATAACATAGTTTCCACCACAAACCAATAGATGTCAATGTAAAGTTCTTAATTCTACTTATTATTGCAAATTCAAACATTGCATCAAATAAGCAATTCATTTATACACAAATGAATACAACACAAATTTAAAAAGTATTTTTTGGATAAAACAATACAATTTTAGGCCATAATGTATGAATCGAATGTCGCGTGTCCAACATTCATTTCGAAATAATGCTTTATCGATATTAGTTTGACGCTTATCGAGTAATACGATGAATAATTCATTGTTTATTTTTGTATATCGAATCGTTTTTAGTGGTGGTAACTACTGATCTGCCTTTGTTTTAGGTATTTTCAGACACTGCAAACAAATTTCTATTTCATTAAATAAAAAAAAAAAGAAAATAGTTAGAAAGTAAAAAATAATCAATTATCCATACCTTAAAAAATAAAGTGTATCAAAGGGCATTATCGTCTTAGCCCTCAGATCTGGAATGGAGAAAAACAATCGAAATCAAAAAAAAAACTTTACATCTCATTACAGGGGTGGCGCGACGGGAAAGAGTGCCGTGGGCGTAACGCGTCGCGCCGTCCCTCATAACCCCGTGCTGGGTTCTGGCCTCAGCCGGGGTTCGGACGCTGAGTGTGAGCGGCTGGAGGTTTTGGTGCGGTTCAACTCCCACATACTTCGGGATCCAGTGATTCCACCAACTTTATTATAACTACATTGTACCAGAAATCCAAGTCTTTAATGGTTAATGTGAATGACCAATTTATCATGACGATAAAAAACAACCTTTGCTTACATTTCTCAACTACATAAAACCATTGCTTACATTTCTCCTTATCTCAACAAAGTCAAGTCTACCCAACCAATCTTACCAAGAGTTTTGCATAGTCAAAAATCAAAACCATTGGCGCCGAAACAATTTTTCCTTTGATCCCTCGTGGGCGGAGACTTCTAATCCGGTAGCTGATGCCTGAAAAGCGGATCAGACCGACGAATATGGACAGTGATAGAATGGAAGCCGGGAAGCCTATTCGGCTTATTTTGCCTCTATTGATTTTATATGGTATTCGTTTTTGAATTTCGATTATTGGTTTTTGAGGAACGGGTGATTTTTGAGAGATTGTTACCCGATCTGCATTGGGCAAGCGTGTTGGACCATGCCTAACCACTCTTTTGGGGAGATCCGAGCCCTGTAATAACGCCTGTCAGTATTACGAACTGCAGTAAATCGTCGAAAAATTTTCAGACATTTTTGATGACTCCTTTACATATTAGATACTAGGTGACCCGCGCAACTTCGTCTGCGTTACAAAGGGGTTCAAAAATTGCCAGCCTATGTGTTATTCTGATGTATAAGCTATATTGTGGTAAAGTTTCATTCAAATCCATTCAGTAGTTTTTATGTGAAAGAGTAACAAACATACATCCATACATCCATACATACAAACTTTCGCCTTTATAATATTATTATGATTATGATTTTTTAAAACAACTTTCTACTATTTAATTATGGCCATCAAAAATACCTTCTTATTTATTACTCTCTTGAACACTTTAATCGTCAAACTCAAGAGAATCAAACACCAGTTCCAAAATCAAGTCAACGTCCAGAGAAAAACTGACGAAACAAATGAAGCATGCATTTTTTAAATACTGAAATTCGTTTTTCATTTCTACATAATATCACAACTTTAAGGTTAACTCTCTGTAGTTCTTATAAAGTTAATATAGAAGTTTCAACGTCGTGTTGCACAGCATGTTAATATTCTCCCATGGGTGTCGTTTGGCAACTTATGCACCATTTAGTGCAAAGACACTACGTAAGTTTAGCTAGAGTTTATCTTACTTAACACAGTTATGCATTACTAACAATGTGTTTGCCATTCTCTAAAACATAAATCATATAACCTTTAATCATTTATAATAATTTCTTTTCATTTGATGTAAATCATTTTCAACATTACTTTTCTTTCTTTTTGATTTTTCGTAGGTACATCGCAAATATATAATATCTTGATTTTACTTGACCATACGGTTGTCTGGAAGAAATCGCTATCAGCGATAAGACCGCCGATTGTACTATTCTAAAATGTTACATTTTTTTTTTTTGTTGATTCTTGTATGTTACCTTATGTAAATATGTAAATATGTTACCTTGGCACAAACACAGTCTTATGGTTCGAGGCAAAGGTGCTTTTTATTGAATGAAAAATCCTGACATCACAAACGAATCTAACGTCGCAGCACAGCACCTTAAAAAATGAATTTCATAACTTACCTTGATCGAAAAACGTTTAATATTTTTTCTTTATAGATTATTCTCTCGTGGAAACTGTTTAAAATTCAACATTCACATGCTTCAGACGTGTCAGTATTAATAAAAAAGGTATACGTACCGTAACAGTGTGAAAAAGTAAAATGTAAAGACTGATGTCGATGAGGAGCAGTAAAAAAAACGCTGACGCTAACCTACTGTCTTAACATTTCACTCCCATTTTGAGGGTTTTCCGAGCACTATATGTCCTTGCTCAAGAAAAGCTTAATAAGTTATGTATGTATGTATCTGGTGACACGAAATAACAATATATGTATATATAATGCAACTTAGTATCAGGTGGGCCGTATACTCGTTTTAATTTAATAAATAATATGTTTTCGAAAGTGTTTAGGTATAATTTGTATAAATTGTCATTGCATGAAATTTGTTCTACGTTGCTTTATACATTGATTTTGGCTTAATAAGACAGAATATTTACATTCATAGTTTAAGTACAAACAAAAGAAAGTCGAAAATAATTTTACTACACTTTTTTCTTATATTTATCAAAAATCAAAAGTCAAGCGTCTAAAATACCGCTCGCTATATGCAAAAGTCTTAAGAATGCGACTCGACACCGGGCCTAATCCTCTTATCCTAATATGAGATGTGAGAAGCCTTTTATAAGGGGCTGCACCTACGTGGCTCCATTTTGAATTTAACAGAATTGGATGTCGTAAAAAATACATTTTTCAACTGTTGCCGTCGCTTTGTTTACTGTGTAACAAGCTTTATATTTCATTCTAATAACGTTATTTACCTTTGAGAAAATTGCGTATTATTGTAATAACTGGGAATGGTATGCGACGTATCTCTATATATCTTTTTTACTACAATCTGTGGTAAATTATGTGATATTTCAAGAGTTTTGTTCTTCAAATTGAGATTGAAAGTGAATCACTTAAGCTATATTAAATAAATAAAAAAAGACTTGAGAGGTGTCATGGAACACCCGAATAGAACGAAGTTCCTTTCTATTAAAAGATATCTTATATTTTTTTTCCTAACGTAACGCGCGATAAGGAACGTGTTTTAAAAGATTTTGATCACAGCGCCATCTAGCGATAATCATCTAAAACAAAAAAGTGTCGTGACAACTTTTCGTAAGATTTTTTTCCGTCTAGCCCCCTTTCGATACCGCGCGATAAGGAACTTCGTTCCAAAAATACTTTATGTAAAATACAGGTTGAACCTAGCTTGGTTTAGATGTTCAGATAGGAAAACTGTAAAGCTCTTAAATATGAGTTTGTTAGTTATTACTTTTTATTGGAACGAAGTTCCTTATCGCGCGTTGTGAAAGGGGGCTAGACGGAAAAAAATCTTACGAAAAGTTGTCACGACACTTTTTTTGTTTTAGATGATTATCGCTAGATGGCGCTGTGATCAAAATAGTTTAAAACACGTTCCTTATCGCGCGTTACGTGAGGAAAAAAAATATATAAGATATCTTTTAATCGAAAGAAATTTCGATCTATTCGGGTGTCCCATGACACCTCTCAAGTTTTTTATTTTCATTTCATTTCGCTACATAAAAACTTTTCTAACCCAAATTAGCTAAAAGACAAACACCTTTCCTACTCTCAAGTAAACTCACATGTATACGAACAAAGTTTTCAAAGAACAAACAGATACGAATTAAGAAATCTAAACACGGAGGTCACGACCATTGTGCGAACTACGAACATAGAATCGTTACATCTGGAATGTGCATCTTGAACAAGAAAGGGAATCATTTAAAATTGTGTGCGAAAAATATGTATGTAAAAACCGGGAGTTGTCGTGTTTTAAATCTTCCCAAAATCAGGTACTTTTAGGAGTGATTTTGGTGTACTAGAATTGTTTTTGCATTAGTTTGCAGGTGTGATACAAATTTATGTAAACACGTTTTCTAGCGATAATGCAGTCAAATGTCACTTTTTTATTTATTTCCTTGTAGGCAGACGAACTAACAGGCCACCTGATCGTAAGCGGTTACCGTTGCTCATGGACCTCTACAATGTCAGCGGACACTACGGGCCGCTACCTACGACCTACCTTTACTGTCTTATTGTCTCACTGTCTTACTTGTAATGTATAGTTACACGATTGCTATATACGTGGGTTAAGATTCACTAACGTTGTTAATTATGTACATTATGTTTCCTATTTTATATTTATCCGGCGATATCTATCATTTATTTTAATTTAATTAAGGAGTTAAAAGATCACATCTGTTGTTTTTGTTTAAATTTTCCTTAGTTAGTAGATAGAAGGATAATCTTATACGATTTCGAGGCTATGTAAAATAATTTAGTTTGTTAATGAGTTGTTTCGATACAGGCTTGCCTAAAAATACTATTTTTAGATATATTTTTATGAATAAATATATTTTTATTCATTCCTGACGTAATAATTCTTTGACTACGAACCGTATTCCAGTCATATTCGAATCCTGAACTAACAATGTGTTAGTTAGACCCTCTGAAGTGTCCTGAAGGGTTCGAGCCCTTTTCGCTATGAGAAATGGTCCGCCATCCAAGTTTTGATTGGTGAGGGGTCCGTGAAGTTTTATGTAGGTTCAACTGGTTATGTCTTGTAAGGATTTTGTTGTTTGAAGTTATGAGTCACAGGACGGTGAGTTACACTTGAAGTTAGGTTTATGAGTATTTGGAGTAGGAAACGATTTTTCGATGAAGTTTTTTTTATTTTTAAACAGATACTTTGGACGTAATTTCGTATAAATCAATTTGAGATATGACTAGTAATTTTTAGACTATTCTTAAAAACAGAATTTGATCGTACTTAATGTGCAAAAACATTTTGTATAAACAAAAAAAATCGGTAATGTACAGTTTTGTCACATTTAACCTACCTCGTTTTCGCTGTGGTTTCGTGAAAAACGACAATTTCAAATATTTCACAATTTTATTTTTTTTAATTTAAACTTTATTATTTTTTCTCAGATTACCGCAGCGTTTTTTGTTATTTATCCTAAAATATTGAATCTGTAATTATTATCTAGAAATAGACTGCCTTGAAAGAAATTTTATTACGTTGTGCCATATTTTCTAGTGTGGGCAGATATGATATTATGTTTCACTCACTTAGTGTTGACATCATTTCTTAGTGATTAGTAGTGATGTCGAATACTGTTGACCTATATTGATACCTTTTTTTTTTTTTTTCAGTTGGAGGAAATCACCGGATCCCCGCCCTCCCCGCGGGCGGGGTATGTGGGAGTTGAACCGCACTAAAACCTCCAACCGCTCACACTCAGCGTCCGAACCCCGGCTGAGGCCAGAACCCAGCACGGGGTTTGGAGGGACGGCGCGACGCGTTACGCCATCAGCATTCTTTCCCGTCGCTCCGTCCCCTATATTGATACCTAATAGCTTTTAATAATAATATAAACTTATTCAGACACTCGCGGTTTTCTATAATACTTTCATTCCTTTTTAACGGGTTCTTACCACGATATTTAATTAATTGAGTTGTCTTGATATTTCAACGTTGTTAAAAACGTGATGATCACGAGAAGACTGGATACTGCGGGTCGATTTAAGAGCAAACAAATCTGTCTACCCTCTTTCTCGTTCGCTTTTGGGTATCGGTGTTCGCTTTTGATCATGACGTTTGCAACAAAGTTGAAATATCGAGACAACTCAATTAATTAATTATCGTGGTAAGAACCCGTTGAAAATACATGAACGCTTTTAATATTCTTATATACCTCCCACAAGATGGACCGACGACCTATTCAGGATCGCGGGAGGTCACTGGATGCAGACAGCACAGGACCAGTCGTTGTGAAGAGGTTTGGGGGAGGCCTATGTCCAGCAGTGGACGTATGATGATGATGATATTAATATGTGAACTAAATTTAAACTAAAGTGCCTAAACCTCTCACTTTAGAAAACGAAATAAATGACCCTTTCGCATAACTGAAGTTTGAAATATCCCAAATACGTTTCACCTTCAAGTTACTATACAAATACCCTCTCAACAAGCAATAGTCGACCTAAATCTTACTATATAATGTCTAAATTTGCGTATATGCTTACATAAGTGGACGTCAAAGCAGAACACGACTAATGCATTAGTTTACTCGCGCCGTCCTTCAATACCGCAGTAATTGTAGGTTATTAACTTGCTTCTGTACTATGTCGAACTCAAGGGCTTTTAATTTATCCGACATGTTTGACGAACAGTGGAGGAATGGAGTCGCTCGTTGTTTTATTTTGTGGTATTATTTCTGACTGATTTTAGAATGTGATTTAAATTAAGTAGGTATTTGTTTTGTCTTTTGTTAGTTGAAACGATATGAGTAAAATTGGTCTCAAAATATAACATGTTCGGTTCAATTCTCTATGAATTTGTTATTGCGGTTACTTAGCAACAGTGCTCAGTTCTACATAAAACGTGAAGTATTATTTTGATTATAAAAACCCCAAAACATATTGGTATTATACAAAACATATTGGTCCTTCGAGCCGGATCTGAACCAGCGACCTATGGATAACTAATGAAAAATAACTTTGAAATACTTTTAAAACTTGATTTAATTCATGTTTTGATTTTATTTTGTGCAAGAAAAATGAGTAAAAGACGAAAACTGAAAATTAAAAATTAGAAGTATTAAGGCCATAATTTTGAGATGTCTATTGCTTTTTGATTTTTTAACTTAGCAATTTAAGTTGTTACTGTTATCTGTTGAAAGTTACTTACGTTAGGTAACAAATCAGCAGCAGGCATATCTACTACATAATACCTTTACGTAGACAAAAATCTATAATTTAAACCATTTGAGAAACTCCATTAGTTTCTGAACAAAACCAATACAAGTCGTTAGTTAGTAATCAACGTTATTATTCATCAATTTCTATGCGAACTTCCAAAACAAGCACCATCTATTGGTGTAACAAGGAACAGCGAGATGAATGGAGACTTAGTGAAGAAATATTTTTTAAAAGGATCTTGTTAAAATAAAATGAACGCTGACAGTGCAGGACCATTTTAGCGAGGTTTTCAGGAAGCCTATGTCCAACAGTGGACGTCTACGGATTGATGAAGATGATAATAAAAATATGATGATTGTTCTGATCGTTGTATCTGTGCACGGTCTAATAGCGAATAGCTTCGACCAACATCTAGAGAAACTTTCGCTCCCCGGCTGGGTAAAGGGCCTGATTCAGAAGGCGGTCGTTCTTGACACGGCGCGTATTGTGAGGAGGTTCCTCTCTCTTGAGCCCTGACCACTGATGGCTTGGGTCGTAGACTCCGCCTGCAGTGGCCCTCTGTTTTTTTATATTGTAATTTTAAATTTTGTTTTTTTTGTATTTTTTTTTTAAATATAATTTAAAAAATAAGCTAATAAATGAATATGGAAAAATATGATGAAATGTATTCCTTTGATAACTTGTTTGAACGTTTTCTTTTTTTTAAGATAGGGGATATTTTGATGATGACGTCACGCAATTTAATTAAGATTAATGATGTAAAAAATTAAGTAATATCTCAAATTGGAATATCTTTTCCAAAACTACTATTTTTACATCAATGTCAATAGCTCTTTCATAAAATTACAAAAATTTTTCGCTTTACTTCTAGTGTCTACTTGAAGCAAAAATAAAAGGCTTAGGTCCTATCATAATCTTTCCTTTGACAAAAATATGTCTGTCCCAGTTAGATATAAGTGCTCTTAGCTAGATATTCTCTTTAGAAATATATTTCTAAGTTATCAATGAGTCAATTTAGATAAATAAATCTGTGCTAGGATCCATTTTGATAATATTTTGATAAACTTTCTTCTTCTCTCTTCTCGGTTCTATTTTCGATTCAAATCAGTTGAAGTTCTTTTAATAATAATTTGGAACTACCTTTCTACTTGTTTAAGAGTGAAGTAATCTTATTCATCACTTCCTATTTCACTTTTAACCTAATTTACTTTATTTTTATTGCTACAATTGCTTAGGAATTTTTGCAATTTACATTAATTAACACCTGTAAATTCTAATATTGTTTTTCGAGATGTATTTTCGAAATTAACAATACATACTTTTAGAGTATTGTTAATAGGTTCATTTTGGGCATTAGTACATTGTCAATAAAATTGGCAAAGGCTTGACAATCCATTCATATAGGTAAGGGATTAATTACAATGATATATTCTACAACATTGTTATATTCATAGCACAACGAACGTACCATTAAATGAAACCTTAGTAGTTCTATAGTCGTCTTAACGTCAATAGGTGACCTATATGAGGTTGTTCTATTATGTAAGTTATTAATAGCGAAAAAATCCGATTGGAATAAAACAAAAAGTAATTTACTTCTACATTAATACTGTTGATAACAAAATACTTAATTTGGATAAGGGTTAATATAACGATACTCATTTAACGTTAAATTCAATCTTGGGACGTAAAAATATTTTTCATAACCATAAAAGCGATTATTGTGACTAAACTATGATAGTTAGATATATGCTGTCGAGGACTTTTTTGTTTGTCTTTAAAAGACCTAAAAACCCGTAGTACACCATTTTGTTATATTGTCAATAGTTTTTGCAGCGTACGCATAAATAGGTTTTCGATTATTTCCTTGTGTTACATATTCGATATTTTCATACGTATCCCTAATTTTTTTGAAAATAAAATATAATCTATAACCTTCCTCGATAAATGGGCTTTCCAATAGTGAAAGAATTTTTGAAATCGGACCAGTAGATCCTGAGATTAGTGCGTTCAAACAAACAAACAAACAAACTCGTCAGCTTTATAATATTAGTATAGATTAATAGCGATTGATTTCAGTTGCGAACATTTTTTTTTCTTTTTTTTGATAAAAAACTTTACTAAAAGGAATAAAAATATCCGAGAGGATTGTTTAATTGATTCTATCAAAATTCTGAGTGTAGTGAGTAATGTAGCGTGGAAGGAGAGATGGAATACACTCAAAGACCAACTGTAAAAATGCTGATGTTTTGATATACATATTTAAATTCGTTCGTTGTTTTCGAGATTTTATATAATTTTTAATGGTGCAAACTATAAACCTATTCAAACACTCGTGGTTTACTACATTACTTTTTTCAGTCTTCGTGTGATTATGACGTTTGCAATAACGTTTCGAAATATCTAGACCAAAAAATTAATTAAATATCGTGGTAAACACCCGTTAATACAGAAACAAGTATAGAGAGAGATATTCATAATTGAAGACCAAAAAATAAATTTACTACTTTTTACAAAATTAATTTATCTGTTTTTTTTTCTACAAAACTTTCATTTTATTTTATCTTTAGATAAGTTGTTTCTTTCCAAATGATTACATTGTGAAGCGTCTTCAGATTTATCTCGAGTTAAGAGCATTGTTTTCATGCTTTGAAAGGCAAATGTTCTGTAAAAGGTTTCAAGTTACTCAGATTTTTAAAGATATTCTTCTGTAAGACTTTGAAAT
Source organism: Trilocha varians (assembly GCA_030269945.2). Classification (NCBI taxonomy): domain Eukaryota; kingdom Metazoa; phylum Arthropoda; class Insecta; order Lepidoptera; family Bombycidae; genus Trilocha; species Trilocha varians. The sequence continues at coordinate 8,297,767 of AP028259.1, forward strand.
TATCATTTTGGTTATCTTGTGTTATTCAAACAACAAAGTTTTTGAATAAGATTAACACTCCATATTTTTGGATAATAGTATTAGTATAGTGATAAACTTATTCAGACACTCGCGGTTTTCTATAATACTTTCATGCATTTCCAACGGGTTCTTACCACGATATTTAATTAATTGAGTTGTCTCGATATTTCAACGTTGTTGCAAACGTCATCATCACGAGAAGACTGGATACTGTGGGTCGATTTAAAAACAAATCTGTTTACCCAGTATTGTATATCTGTCTAGTATTATTATAGTGATTTAATCTGGCAGAGGTCTCAGTCAATCCAAATATTGATTTTTGAGGTTATAACTGAAACTCTTGATACATGCTGCATGTATTGGTTGACTCGATACAGGCTTGCCTAGTGAGGTTACCGCAACTTATACTATGTTTAGATATTAAGATTTATAAAAAATATTTTCAGTACTTTCATTATTTCGTTATGCTAAAGAGAAGTCGTGGTGGCTGAGTCGAAGCGCTTCCTTCCGAACGGGAGATCGCGGGTTCAAATCCGGCCGGCTTGTACCTCTAAATCTAAATGTGAAAAAGATTTATGTGCAATTTTTCACAACACCACTGGCTAAAAACGGTGAAGGAAAACATCGTGAGGAAACCTGCATATCGGAAAAGGGTTCTAAAAATCCTTTGAAGATATGTGAAGTCCCCAATCCGGACTGGGCAAGCATGGAGGACTATGCCTAATCCCTCTTCTGAGGAGACCTGAGCCCAACAGTGGATAGTAATGGTACATGTTATGCTAAAAACTGAAATAAGACTACACATTTTATAACAAAGTGTATTGGAAAATATAGTCCATCGTATTATAACAAGAACCATTGTGGCAAAGAATTTTAACACCAAATATGACACTTAGATCAATAGACAACATATTTGATCAATATACGAAATATTAATACCTACATGAGAATCTAATAAGTACAACCCAATTACATTGTATTATTCAATTACGTTGTTTATTGAAGAAGAACGATCTATTGATGGCTTCAATTAACAATATTGAGGCCAATATACGTAATTACTTTACCAAGTACCGTACTTAGTACTTTGCTTAGTACTAGTATTTGATATTGTTCGAATAGCTTAATATTACAATGTACAAGAGAATAGTGGAATTCTCAGAATATTGAGGTTGAATAGTTAGAATACGATTTGAATATGGTATAAGTTGAAAAACACGATTTTATGGGCATTTATGAACTGAAAATTCTGAATGTATATAGTTACTAAAACTTACTTGCAGTTGTAGTTTGGTCAATAACATCCTGCATTTTAGACAGGAGGTGTCGCGACGGGAAAGTGTGCCGCAGTGCGTAACGCGTCGCGCTACCCCGCATAACCCCGTGCTGGGTTCTGGTCTCAGCCGGGGTTCGGACGCTGAGTGTGAGCGGTTGGAGGTTTTAGTGAGGTTCAACTCGGCGATTTCTTCCAACTAAAACAAAAAAAAAATTTTAGACAAAAACAAAAATAGTTTTTATTGATTCTAAAATTCCATCGTCCAATTTCGTCAATCCATCCTGAAGATTGGGATTGCATGCATTCAAGTTTCAAGAAACTTACCTACCTATATTAGGCATTTACCTACGTAAGATTGTAGGCCCTTTAAACGGCTAGTAATATCTTTTTGTAAACAACAAAAAGCTACCAAGAACTAAACATGACAAAAAAACCAGATGAAATTCAAGTTAAAATATTTTTCAACAATTGTCAAGTTATCGAATATCAAAAGTAATTTATTTTGTATAATTTAATTCTGTTTTCATTGTGTTCGCGTCACAAAACTCATTGTCTCGAGTTCTTGAACAAAAAACACGAAAACTTCTGAACTGAAGTGGAGCTGACCGTGTTTTGACTAAATTAACTGTTACTCCACATTTCTCCGTTTAAATATTTTATTTGGAACTTTTTTGCTTTTTTTCCTTCAATGTTTCTTGATTTTATAACGATTCTTTGTTTGAAAAGTCGTGGTTTATTATAAGACTTGTCTACAATATAGGATATTGCAGGTTTGAATCAGTTTAACCAGAATGAATAACATTTTGAGGAGCAGTTTACACCATTTAATAAAATGTATCAGTATACTTCATAATACAGAAGTCTTATTTAAATCCTTTGAAGATGTAATGTAATATCCTGTACTCGTATCAGGAATGCGTGGTGTAGGTACTATTATGTCCTTCCACCAAATGAGGAGCCCATTTCCCATTAGTCCACTAAAATGAAATATTTTATTTTTAACATAAACTGAACATCATTCTAGTTGACACTATCAAGCTACTACCATTTCGAAAAAAAATAACCACACTCCTGAAAAGAACGAAACTCGAGAAAGAAACTCAACAGGCATGTCCATTTTGTCAATATACCTAATATATTTTATTAGTCTCATTTTAAAACACACAATAGATTAGAAAACTGTAAAGCCAGCATGCTTATTATCTAAAAGCGATTGACGATAAGCTCTGTTGATAGAACGATCGATTCCAAATCGCAAAATAATTTGCTATTACGCGTTCGACGAACAATGAACATTGTGACAATAGTACGGTAAATGAACAATCGGCGAAATGCAATCATGAGCCATTATTTCTGTGTTTCATCCAGCCATTTTAAATGAATAGCTGTGACAGGCTTTATGCGATTGGAGATCAAATGGACCGCAGGACATGCGTATTTAGTTGGAAAAACTCGTTTATATTTGTTTTTTTTAATTGTGTCTGTCTTATCTTTTTAAGCTTAGTGATGAAATATTCAGTCGAAAAGTGAGACTTGGTAAATAAAATCAAAAAGTAATGGATAAGTCTGATGATGTAGGTAAAACGTAGCCCATAAAAAAGCTGTCGCAAATTGTTACCGAACGTGTTAAAATTGGTGGTAGAAGTGGTTGAAGCGCTTGCCTTCCGTACGGGAGGTCGCGGTTTCAAAACCGGTCAGCTTGTACCTCTAAATATTAATATGAAAAAGATTTATGTGCATTTTTTCACAACACCACTGGCTAAAAACGGTGAAGGAAAACATCGTGAGGAAACCTACATATCGGAAAAGGGTTCTAAAAATCCTTTGAAGATATGTGAAGTCCCCAATCCGCATTAGGCAAGCGTGGTGGACTACGCCTGACCCCTCTTCGGAGGAGACCTGAGCTCAGCAGTGGGCAGTAATGGGTTGGTACAGATCGAACGTATTAAAATTACATCTATTTTTGAAGAAACTACTTGAACGTTATACAAATGTTGGGAAACCTACATAGCTCATATGAAATACCTCTACAGCCTCTGTTTAACTAAATTGGATGTTATTAATACATAAATCTAAACCCTTTGTACTAAGCCATGTCTCGTATTAAACATTAGATTAAAGCGAAACTAATGCATATGTAAAACATTCAACATGCCTGAGAACTATCTAATATAACGTCTGAGGGTGTGCGCACACACACAAATTTATTGTCATTATTTCAAATGTATCTCAATCTTCGAGGCTTTGCAATAAAAGCGCTCTCAGAACTCTAAGAATACTGTCATTGCAACCACGAAAACTTTACCAAGACTGAACGATTAAGAAAAATAAGAGAGGAAGATTTCATTACAATTACTGTATGTATAATTTGTCGAAATCGTAAGTGTATCGGGTATTATACTACTGTAGTATTTAATCCGTACTAACACTGTCGTTTTCAGAAATTAATACTGGATGCTTGGCAATACTCGGACACTGCAAGAAAAAATTGAAGTATTTCTTAACATATTAGCAAATTCACAATTTTTCTTAATGTCATTTGAAATATTGACAGTAATATTGCGTGTCTGCGGGCACCTAAAAGTTGTGTTTCAAGTCCAGTAGACATAGAATAATGGGTATTGGGGAATATGGTAGGGAATGCATGAATTTGTATACTACAAACTATGTCGTATTTTCAGATCACGTTTTGCAATTTTAGAATTAGATTAAACTGTAAAAATCTTGAATGCGTTCAGTAATTGTTTTTTCTTATAGAAATAACAAAAATAGAACCCAGATGAACATCATCTTATTAATGGGGGCGGCGCGACGGGAAAGAGTGCCTTGGGCGTAACTCGTCGCGCCGTCCCTCACAACCCCGTGCTGAATTCTGGCCTCAGCCGGGGTTCGGACGCTGAGTGTGAGCGGTTGGAGGTTTTAGTGTAGTTCAACTCCCACATACCGCGGGCGGATCTGGTGATTTCCTTCAACTAAAAAAAAAATTTTTTCATCTTATTAATAAGGATCTCGGGAGGTCACTACGTGTAGATAGCGCAAGAGCCAGTATGGCGAGGTTTGAGGGAGGCCTTTGGCTAGCAGTGGACGTCTACATGCTGATGATAATGATGAGCGATCTTTGTCATAACCAAATTATTTTTTTAAATATATCCACCCATACAAAAGTTACATAGATCAGTCGACTTAAAATTGGAACTGTCAAAAAAAGGAAAATCCCTCACTCGTTCTCGAGTTACCCAAAATTGTAGCGATTTAACTTCGTTGTCATATCGCCTTTCCGTGTCATGTCGTTTGTAAATTAATTTTAATAATTTCTCTTGTTTCAGACGTCGACAGCTTTGATCCTGGTGTTTCACTTATCCCTTCACACGGTTGACGAAGGACACGCCATAAATCCGAGTGAGTAAAATTAATTTCTGTTTCCACTCCTTGCAAGGACGCTTGTCCAAAATTTAGGTGACATTAGTTACAATTCTTTCATGCATTTTCAACGGGTTCTTACCACGATATTTAATTAATTGAGTTGTCTCGATATTTCAACGTTGTTGCAAACGTCATGATCACGAGAAGACTCAGTCTTCAGTAAATATCGTGGTAAGAACCCGTTGAAAATGCTGAAAGTATTATAGAAAACCGCGAGTGTCTGAATAAGTTTATGACATTAGTTACAATTTTTTATTGCTTTTTAGGTAAATGAGCATATAGTAGTGTGTGGTTACAGTCGTCAATGCATCTCTGTAGTGTCAGGATACTAGGTCGCTACCTACCGCCTATGTATATAACTTTTTAAAGCCTGTTTGAAGAAGGACAAATACCTAAGAAACTCTTAGGTAATTGCCGAAATACGTTTTGTGTCATACCGGCAATCGCACGACACTTAGTTGCGGTATGCCTAAGTATACTTTAGTTCATACAAAATGGCTTAGAAGCAGAGTTAGAGAGATAGGGTATCCGTACTCTACTTTACTTGGAACCGCTGCCATCTTCCACGGTTCGCTTCAGAAGATCATTTTTGCTCCGTACCATCCCGATTTGGAATGGACTCCCATCCGCGGTGTTCCCCGAGCGCTATGACATGTCACTCTTTAAACGAGGTTTAAGAAAAGTCCTGTATCGGTAAGCGATAGATAACAGCCCCTCATTGCCCTGGCATTGCAGAGGTTCATGAGCGACAGTGACCGCTTACCATCAAGTGGGCCCTAGGCTCGTTTATCTATCATGCAATAAAAAAAATTAAAAAAAAACTTTAAGAGGTCATCGGACGGCAGAAATGTCGAAATGTTTGATATGGTAACCTCGGAGGCGTCGCAACGCACTCAATATAAAAATCAATTAAAACCTCTAATCGAATCTTCAATTTATGCATAATTACATAAAAATATATTTCCATCACGTAATAGCGCTTTCATAAGTCTTTTTTGCAAGTTGGAACGTCGATCATCTGTCAGGCGTTTGCCGAGGAATCCCTATTTGCATATTGGAAGGAAACTGCGAAAGAACGAGTACTAAAAGGAATTTATTTTACCTAAATCGGATCTTTGCTCTTTTATACTTAGGTCAAAGGTTTTTCTTACTTATTCTGTAAAATTTACGATTATTACTCACTAGCCGACCGAGTAACTTTTTCTGCGTTGGAAAGGGAGGGTCCGGACAGCATTTGTGATGTAAGCTCAGATAAATGTGCTTATTTTTGAAATTATATCAAAATTAAAATTAACAGCGTTTACTATTTAGTTTATGCAGTTTATTTTACATCCACATAAAGTTTCCTCTTGAATTATTGATATATTTATTGAAAAAATATTCTATCAATCAAAATCTGGATCGTGCAGTTACTTTGCCTCAATTTTTGCATTTTATTTATGACTAGCTGCTGCCCGCGACGTCGTCTGCGTGAACCCTATGACCCGTTTTTTTCAATTCTTCCCGGCAACTATTCGATTTTTTCTCGCCGTAAAAACCATTTTTGAACTTCAACGAACATTTAAAAAAAAGATTTGGCCAAATTGGTCCAGGCGTTGTTGAGTTATGCGCTTACCAACACATTTTGCGATTCATTTTTATATATAAGATTTAAAGGGTTTTTTATGGGGTCTACCTACTCATTTAATATTAAGCTAGGTTATAAACAATATTTATAGCTTTTGTAATTTTTTTAAACAAGTCGTAAATTAATAATCAAAGTGCCTTAATACGCTTGAATAGTCCCAACACTGTAAAGTCACAACTCACAAATCAGCTCAATAAGTGACGCTAAAGTTCATCAAAGTATACCGATTACACTCCACAACTTTGTTCTCATCAACACATACACTCTAAGATATGAACAATTGCTCGAATGTTCTATGAACTAAATTCAAAGGTTCGTTTCGAGGGCAAAGGCTGTAATATAGTTGTAAGTTATGAAATTTTGAGTAAGTTCGTGATGTGTAGCTGAGCGTGAATTGTGACTTGTAACTTTATACAGGGTGATTTCCTAGTGAGGGTACATATTGAAGGTCATGATAGCTGATGGTTATATACGACCAGTAAAAATATTATTACCAAAGAATATGGCTTAATGCCTTAGTAATCGCAACTTAAAAATATCTAAAATTCTTGCAAAATGATGGTTTTTCGACAGCTGATGGGTGTGGCGGAGGTGTGTGGTGCGCGAGATCACTAGAGGTCATTAGTCAACACTCTTTAAGCCGAAATTGTTTATGTTTGAGGTAGTTTTGTCGAATTTAGATTTAAAAACAAAAAAAAATAATTGTAATTTTACCTATTTTTTGTAACATTCCATATTAGAACAGAGTACTCATCACCCTCCTGCAATATGTACCGTCTCTAACAAATCACCCTGTATTTGTTTGTACTACGAGTATTTATACTGTGTTTTTCGTTTTATCATGAAAATGTTCCTGTTTAAAAGTTTTTTAGTATCACTTTAATGTTCACTGCTTAGAGCTATGACTATTGACTTGTCCTTCTTAAAACGTGATTTGACAGTTCTACGCAATTGGTCTCAAATGGTGGACCTGCAGTGTACCCTGACATTACATGAGCGACTAGGAGCGGTATAAGAACGTCTAGGTACTGATGGAACTACGAAAATTTCTTTAAACACTCGCGGTTATCTACATCACTTACACTATTACTAAACGGGTTCTTACCACGATTATTTTTAATTGAGCGATCCCGATATTTCGGCACTGTTTCAAGCGCCATGATCACGGGAAGACTGAGTGACGGTTAATCGGGCTTCAAACTATCCTGTATGTGGAATCCAGTGTTAGACGAAAATAAAGTCAAAATATCTAGTTTTGAGACGGCAGCCGATACTGTCAGTGTGGTATGTCGAAATGTGAGTTCGAGTTCCAGTGGTATCGGCAAACGAACGAGAAAGAGGGTAGACAGATTTGTCTGCTCTTAAATGACCCACCCGCAGTTCCTCAGTTTTCCCGTGATCATGGCGCTTGAAACAGTGCCGAAATATCGGGATCGCTCAATTAAAATTATCGTGTTAAGCACCCGTTTAGTAATAGTGTAAGTGAACTACGAAAAAAAAAATTATAGTTGATAATACTATGAGGTTATTCACACTAAGTTTAAATACTGTTTAAAAGAAAACAATATCATATCAACATTAAGAATAGTATTCCTACATCGTCTTTGTAACATTCTTCATTCCTTCACAAATGTTATGTATTTAAATGAAACTTTGTGCACATAAAGTACAATGGTTTAATTTTGTCCTCATGAATATTTTTAACGCAAAATTTCCACTGATTTCATTTAAAATTACGTGTTGAATGTGGCCATTTGACGCGCTTCAAGATTACAGGAACTTTAAGGGATTTTAACATAAAATACTCGTTGAAGGAAACTGCCAGTTCGCGTGTAATATTCCGTCACCTCGTATTGTAGGATTTTATTACGCTGAACGTTTTTTTATCAGAGCCCATTATGACGGGTAATTTGGACTGGTGTTGTTTTCTATCGTATTTTTTGAGTGTTTGAATCAATTGTGTTTTAGTGCTTTATTTTTGATGGTTTTTTGTTTGAGCCTCTTTTATTGTTTGAAAGAGTTTTCAAAGTTATTTTGAAAAGGTTGTTGCAATAATAATGTTGCGTGGTAAAAGTTGGTTTGCAATAATAATGTGGTTTGGATTCTGAAATGATTCTTCGTTTGAAAATTATTTTGTAAGTAATTCAATTCTATTATTGCTAAATATCGTATAACTCAACTTGTAGTAAGTGGTTTAAGTCCCTCATAGACCTTTGCAATGCATTTAGAGTCCATTAACTTCTGCTACCATATTATCATTTATAGTTTAATTGGCCTACATTAATCTAATATTGCTTAGAAGTCTGTTGCTTACTATAAGAAATAAAAATATTTTTTACGCTGTTTTTATTATTAAAATATAAAAATATTGCTGATTCAAGCTGCATTAAAATATTTAATAGGTTCGCATTTTTAAATTAAATTACAGTGCAAAAGAAACTTAATTTACTGCCCAGTGTTTTAAAATTGCCATCATTTACTTCGCAGTAAAAAGGGTAAGAAAAACAACGGTTAACCGTCAAATTAATGATAAGAAATATTTAAGTAGATTCTTGTAATTTACCCCTTTCATTATTTTTTGTTGGAAATATTTTTACGACAGTAACTATAAAGTTTTCACGATCGAATTTATAAAATTTCTTTAAACACTCGCGGTTATCTACATCACAGTAAAATATCGGGATCGCTCATTTAAAAATAATCGTGGTAAGAACCCGTTTAGTAATAGTGTAAGCGAATTTATATTTTTTATGCATAACCTAATTACATATCTAGGTACTATCTCTGGTTATTTATCTAATATGTTTTAGTTTATTGATTTTTTAGAAGACTGGGTTTTTATGGATAAGATGCGATTTCATTAAAGCAAATGACTAAATTGACTCATGACAGTTCTAGGAAGTGCACTCTGAGTTCTTGAAGATCATCTTAGTCGGCTGTGATTATTAGTTCCGCGTCATATAGCTAGTATATTATGGAGTAAGGAGGAGGAGAGTCCGCTTAATGAAGATAACGTAGAATTTGTGAGAGATTTGGATTAGGAGTATGTTAAGGAAAGAACGTCTATGACGAATAGAATAATGCTAATTCGACAATTTGGTATATTTTTACCTCGTAGGCAGACAAATATACGGCCTACTTGATGGTGAGTAGTTACCGCCGCTCATGGACTCCTCCAACGTCTGTCGACACTGCAGAGACGCTACTGACCATATAAATCTCTTGCTAAACCTCTCAAAGAAGGGCAAGTCATAGCGTTCAAGGAATACCGAAAAGAAACAGAGAGAAATGTAGTTATCAATTTAATCAATGGATTCTTCGTTTATATTTATATCCATCCAAGTTTTGAGTTCATTACAGAAACAATAAACTTCGAGTCGAGATAATGCCTCGTAATCTTTGTAAATGGGGGTCTAGGCGTCAAGTATTCTATAATTTATCGCGGCTTACCCCCAAACTTAAAGACAGAGCGTTCGAGTAAACTGATCTTTGTCGTAAAACTCAACCAAACGGTAAATAAGTTTTAGGCTGAAGCGAAACGGCTAGGAATAACCCTTCACATTTCTTTCTTACACCTCTTTGAGATCTGTACTAGTAGATGTAATGTTTGTTGGTTTGTAGAATCTAGTTTCAAGAACCACGAGTGCGAGTAGTCTTTTCGATTTCTGTACAAACCCATTACTGCCCACTGTTCGGCTCATCTTCTCAGAAGAGGGATTAGGCATAGTCCACAACGCTTGCCCAGTGCGGATTGGGGACTTTTCTTTTAAAATTACCAGAACATATATTTTGTTAACATAAAGGCGATTATTTGCTTCATCGTTCTTTTTAAGGATGATGAATACCGACCTGTTACGATAAAATAAAAATATGTCCCAAAAAATTTCATCACCGAAAAATAATTATATATTAGTTATTCTGTTATTTGGGTAACTTAAAGGAATTGAAATTCCAAAATCAAAAGATACAAAGTCACGAAGGCAACAAAGTCTTCAATAAAATTACTTCCAGTAAATATACAAGGTTTCTTTTTTATCTCTTTTTGTTCCGAACTTTTTTATATAGCCATCTCTTTCTATCACCAGGTTAATAATATTTCTCGTGTCACGTTTCACGAACAAGGTCTTTGTAGTAATCGAGATAATCTGCGACGTAGTCAAGAAGTTTCCTACAGGAATATTACGTGGAGTTTATGACCTAATGCCGCTTAATTAACCAGGAAAGTCTAGAAGTTTCTAGACTAAATAAAGTTTTGTGTTCGTTTTTATGACGTCTATTTGTCGTGTGGTAACATTCCTTTGGTGATAAATGTTGATGGTTATTTTTGTACAACTTAAACTTTTTGTTTAACTTTAATGTTTCATAATAAATTTAACAGTAGTTTTATGTCTAAGATATTTTTAGAAACTGTCATTGTTCTTCACAGTGTCTCCAGAGTGATACGTTTCCGGAGCGCTATGAGTCATGGCGTATCCATATTTAAAGAATGTTTCAGCAAAGTTTTGTATACTGGGTTAAAAACGATCCCCAATGTCATGCCACTGCAGCAGCTCATGAGAAATGGTAATTACTTACCATCAGGCAGACCGTGGGTTTGTCTTCTTGCCATAAAAATATTTGGTACTTTAGATTATGATTTTTCAAACCTACAATATATTGCAACATGAATATATACAAGGTGTGCAGATACACACCTTGTATAATCCATAAACTTCAAACCATGTTTTTCTTGTTTGATCCAGGTTGTGAGTGCATCCGCTTCTCGTCGACGTACGGCAAGGAGCGCGGCACGTTCAGCAGCCCCGACTACCCGCGCCCCTACCCGCCGCATCTCTCCTGTCTGCTCTACACCTTCATCGCGGCGCCGCACGAAATCGTCGAACTCATCTTCACCGACTTCGACATTTACAAGGAGCATCTTGAGTATGTATTACTTGACTTCACTATATACTATTGTTTTGTCAGAAACGCTTAATGTTGTCAATACACATTTTGGTTGAAGCACAAATGAACAAATATGTTGAAGCTGAGATACCTCCCATACAAAGTAGAGAAACCTACTAGAATTAGTCAGTTCATGGTTAAAATAAAAAAGAACAATGCCACAAAAACCCCACCCCACCCCGTCCGTATCGCTATGACCCCCATGACTAACTTCATGTCTATTAGCACGTGTGTATGTGCTTTTATAATATGGTTTGAGGAAAAGTAGTTTTGAAATACTCATAAAACAATAGTATAGGTTGTATGAAGCTGGGCTGCTGTTGCAGATGGAGCTGGTAGAACTGATCTTCTTGGAGTATTTAGCCTTATTAAATTAAACGACTTGCATATTTAGGTGCATATATTTATGTTTATCAAATTTACAAATTAAAATCTATAAAAATATTTTGTTAGAGATCCCAAGAAGGGCGACTGTCAGTAATTTGTTTTTATATTTTGTACAATGCTACTCTTTATACTTTATCACCCATAAGTAGGTATAAAAATATTCTTTAGAAGACATCAAAGTGAAAGACTGTAACATAATGAAAATATTCTTAGGAAACTTTAGCAATATTTAATAACCGTTGACTTTCTAAATAACGAAGGAAAATACAAAACAATTGAAAATGAAAGTGACAAAGTTTACACCTTCAAGAACAACGCTTTGAAAGACTTATCACAAAGCTTATATTGAACGTCTAACAAAAGAAAACTTTATTATTTACATGTTGTACAAAACAGGCGTAAACTCTTACACCTATTTAATGAGGATTCTACATTTTGGATCACCAACTTCCAATGCACACAAACCACAACTGTTAGGACAACTGTCATTCATTGAACCAATGCTTTATAGACTTCCACGACGTTTGGAGAAATCAATGCCGACCAATGCATAGAAGCCCTCCGTCTACATATCGTCATTTGTTTTTCGCGTGATGGGCGTTGGTGAACCAATATAATATACAAGCAGTATTAAATTTTGTCATACAAACGTCGTTTCGACAGTAAAATTGGTGCTGTAAAGCGTAGTAAAGATACGATTGTCAACGATGATATATATTTTATGAGAACAATATGAAATAGGTCATAAACTGACGTGTTTTGGATACAGAGGGAGAGAAATGAGTTATCAAATGGATAATAGTCTACTATATAAAAATAAGTCCGGTTTTCCTCCCTGACGCTATAACTCCAGAACGCCTGGACCGATTTGGCCAATTCTTTTTTTTAAATGTTCGTTGTAGTTCAAGGATGGTTTGTACAGCAAAATTAGTTCGAATAAGTGCCAGAAAAATGATATTTTCAATTTTTAAGACGATTTTAAAGAAACGCCATCTATGAGAATTATATCGAATTACGTATAGAAGCACTTTTTCGATATAAATAATTTAAATTTGATTATGTCATTGCATTGTGGGCGACGTAGTGATTTTCGATTGTACTAGATGGCGTTAGGCATTTTCTGCTTAAAATTGTTTAATTAATTCGTTTCGGAGATTAGCAAGACAAATAAATAAATGTATTTATTAAACTTAAGTGGGATGTAGGAACTAGCTAATTTTAAGAGCTCGAACCAGCGCGCGGTAGTATAAATACACAAGAATACTCCGTTCTCTTTCTAAATCTTAGCGAGGAGAAAGGTGGACAGGTGGTGCTTCTGAGTCTGTCGCTTAGAAGAACTCACTGTGTACTTTTTTTAAATGCTGGAAATCGCGGCGCTGCGCTTGAGATATGTGGTACTTAAACCACACTAAAACCTCTAATCGCTCACACTTAGCGTCCGAATCCTGGCTGAACCAGACCCCGGCACGGGGTAATGCGGGTAAACGACGTTTTACGCACTACGGCACAAATTTTCCATCGCGCAACACCGAACCGGCAGCCACCGGTGATACAGCCACCGGCTCTCAGGGTCAGCGGGCATTCTGAAGCGGGACCGCGTCTCATCCTCAAGTCAAGTCAAGTCAAGTCAAATCATTTATTTCAAATTAGATGTGGACACACATACATTTTGAAAGTCAAAAATAAAATAAAATCAAAAGTTCTACCACCAGTTCGCTAAAATTACGCCTCCGTCCTGAGAAGAACCGGCGCAAGAAACTCAGCGGGCATGTCTTTTTTTTTTTAATTTAATATGTTTTTTTTTCCTTTTTTTTTTAAATATTGTTTTACAATATTTTTGTTTTTAACAAATGTATCAATTGAAATGGCCCGGACGAGCACCTCATTCCCATTTTGTGCAGTCATTTATATAATCATTAAGTTTATAATATGCTTTACTGCATAGCCGTTCTTTGATAACTCTCTTAAACCTATTTATAGGCAATGTTTGAACGGCCACTGGGATTTTGTTATAAAGCTTTACAGACAAACCCTGGAAAGAATTACTTATTTTATGTAATCTAGATGCTGGCAACGCAAGCTTGTGTTTGTTCCTAGTGTTAAAATTATGAATATCCGAGACTTTAGGAAATTCATGAATATTTTTATGTACATACATTAAATTTTCATAATTTCTTAAATATCATTCTTCAAAATTTCATAAATCCTCCCACGGGATGCTGGGTCATACCAGTGTGGATCGGAGAGTGCGGTCTTCCAACCTATGGTTGCCTTAACGCAAGGTGCTAAGCGAGACACGACGCCTTCTTGGAACCCCGCACGCTGGGTAGCGTTGAGAACCCGAATCTCTTAGAGCCGAAATTCCGTGCGAAATTTCAGTTCCAGCGCCCTGATCGATGACGGCGGATTCCTGCGTGGAGAAAAGAACTCAGTTTCACATGCCCTGCCGCTCTCTTCCGAGATAGTGGACTCGCAGAAGTCGAGCCGGTCGAGGTACTTAAGCACCCTGACCTCAATCCGAATAACTCCAACATAATGTAGGCATCGACCGGTGGCGACGCCCCAGACCCGTGGAACCTGCGAGGGCCTGGGGTTTATTTAGCGCCACATCGAGACCCAACCTCCTAATTATGCCGGCAACGAGGGCCACACCCGCTGTGGCTAGACGGGCAGACTCTCTGTAGTCATCCTTCTGGGCCACAACCAACGTGTCGTCTGCGTAACAAATAACGCTAAGACCCGAGACGAGAGCACCTCTCAGCACTCAGTCGTACCCGATATTCCAGAGGAGAGGTCGTGGACACCGCGGACTTGAAACCGGTGCAAGGTCCCATCGTACCTGGCACTGTGTGTACTACAACATCAGCAGAATTCTTGGGTGTGCGAGCGGGCATTTTGCCACCCAAAAGTGATAAGGACGTAACGAATGCATTCTTTCCGAAATTGAGAGGAATTAAAAAATCACACGTCGTTATGCAAGATGACACATTATTCTGTGAAATTTCTGAACTCTCTATCAGCAAGTGTACTTCCAGTGCATACCATCAAGCTGAAGGTTGGTGTCCCAATTTTGCTTCTTCTGAACCTATCCCCGAAGTTGTGTAACTGCTGCCTTAAAGTCATCTCAACTTGCCCGCTGCCTTAAAGTCAGACACACCAGTGAGGCGGAAATTCTTTCGGGTTGAGGCTTTCGCGACGGGAAAGAGTGCTGTAGTACGTAACGCGTCGTCCCGCTCCACATAATCCCGTGCTGGGTTCTGTCTTCAGCTGTGCTTCAGACCCTCAGTGTAAGCGGTTTGAGGTTTTAGTGTGGTTCAAGTTCCACATATTCTTCAACAAAAAAAAAACGGGATGAGGATTAGGCGAGGCTTTATTTATATCATGCATTCTTCTCATACCTCATAACTTTCTGTTCAAATTCAAGAGTGTACAGTTTCCCCGTTTGTTTCGCAGTGATTAGAAGCGTCCTAATGAGATCTTTGCGTAGAGGATGAATGTCAAGGTCTGATGATGGAGCTGGAAGGTGGCCACTGTCTGTTTGTTCTAATCTCTGGAATGGCTAGACCGATTCGGACGGGCTGACTTTCAATGGCTGATAGTTTATGTTATAAGGAGTAACTTAGGCTATATTTATTTTTGAAATGGTTGTTTTTTTAAATTTTCGATGAAGTTCAAGGATGGTATTTACAGCGAGAAAAAATCGAATAGAGATTAATTTAATTGAGATTGGCGCAGACGAAGTTGCGCGGGGCAGCTAGTCTAATATACAAAATTCTCGTGTCACAGCTTTCGTTGCCATACTCCTCCGAAACGGCTTGACTGATTTTGATGAAATTTTTTGTGCTTATCCGGTATCTATGAGAATCGCCCAACATCTATTTTTCATCCCCCAAATGTTAGGGGTAGTCCACCCCTAAATTTTTTTTACGAAGTTGCACGGGGCATCTGGTAATATATAAAATACTAGCTGCCCCGCGCAACTTCGTCTGCGCCAATCTCAATTAAATTAATCTCTATTCGATTTTTTCTCGCTGTAAATACCATCCTTGAACTTCATCGAAAATTTAAAAAAACAACCATTTCAAAAATAAATATAGCCTAAGTTACTCCTTATAACATAAACTATCAGCCATTGAAAGTCAGCCCGTCCGAATCGGTCTAGCCATTCCAGAGATTAGAACAAACAGACAGTGGCCACCTTCCAGCTCCATCATCAGACCTTGACATTCATCCTCTACGCAAAGATCTCATTAGGACGCTTCTAATCACTGCGAAACAAACGGGGAAACTGTACACTCTTGAATTTGAACAGAAAGTTATGAGGTATGAGAAGAATGCATGATATAAATAAAGCCTCGCCTAATCCTCATCCCGTTTTTTTTTTGTTGAAGAATATGTGGAACTTGAACCACACTAAAACCTCAAACCGCTTACACTGAGGGTCTGAAGCACAGCTGAAGACAGAACCCAGCACGGGATTATGCGGAGCGGGACGACGCGTTACGTACTACAGCACTCTTTCCCGTCGCGAAAGCCTCAACCCGAAAGAATTTCCGCCTCACTGGTGTGTCTGACTTTAAGGCAGCGGGCAAGTTGAGATGACTTTAAGGCAGCAGTTACACAACTTCGGGGATAGGTTCAGAAGAAGCAAAATTGGGACACCAACCTTCAGCTTGATGGTATGCACTGGAAGTACACTTGCTGATAGAGAGTTCAGAAATTTCACAGAATAATGTGTCATCTTGCATAACGACGTGTGATTTTTTAATTCCTCTCAATTTCGGAAAGAATGCATTCGTTACGTCCTTATCACTTTTGGGTGGCAAAATGCCCGCTCGCACACCCAAGAATTCTGCTGATGTTGTAGTACACACAGTGCCAGGTACGATGGGACCTTGCACCGGTTTCAAGTCCGCGGTGTCCACGACCTCTCCTCTGGAATATCGGGTACGACTGAGTGCTGAGAGGTGCTCTCGTCTCGGGTCTTAGCGTTATTTGTTACGCAGACGACACGTTGGTTGTGGCCCAGAAGGATGACTACAGAGAGTCTGCCCGTCTAGCCACAGCGGGTGTGGCCCTCGTTGCCGGCATAATTAGGAGGTTGGGTCTCGATGTGGCGCTAAATAAACCCCAGGCCCTCGCAGGTTCCACGGGTCTGGGGCGTCGCCACCGGTCGATGCCTACATTATGTTGGAGTTATTCGGATTGAGGTCAGGGTGCTTAAGTACCTCGACCGGCTCGACTTCTGCGAGTCCACTATCTCGGAAGAGAGCGGCAGGGCATGTGAAACTGAGTTCTTTTCTCCACGCAGGAATCCGCCGTCATCGATCAGGGCGCTGGAACTGAAATTTCGCACGGAATTTCGGCTCTAAGAGATTCGGGTTCTCAACGCTACCCAGCGTGCGGGGTTCCAAGAAGGCGTCGTGTCTCGCTTAGCACCTTGCGTTAAGGCAACCATAGGTTGGAAGACCGCACTCTCCGATCCACACTGGTATGACCCAGCATCCCGTGGGAGGATTTATGAAATTTTGAAGAATGATATTTAAGAAATTATGAAAATTTAATGTATGTACATAAAAATATTCATGAATTTCCTAAAGTCTCGGATATTCATAATTTTAACACTAGGAACAAACACAAGCTTGCGTTGCCAGCATCTAGATTACATAAAATAAGTAATTCTTTCCAGGGTTTGTCTGTAAAGCTTTAAACAATATTTAAAAAAAAAAGGAAAAAAAAACATATTAAATTTAAAAATAAAGACATGCCCGCTGAGTTTCTTGCGCCGGTTCTTCTCAGGACGGAGGCGTAATTTTAGCGAACTGGTGGTAGAACTTTTGATTTTATTTTATTTTTGACTTTCAAAATGTATGTGTGTCCACATCTAATTTGAAATAAATGATTTGACTTGACTTGACTTGACTTGAGGATGAGACGCGGTCCCGCTTCAGAATGCCCGCTGACCCTGAGAGCCGGTGGCTGTATCACCGGTGGCTGCCGGTTCGGTGTTGCGCGATGGAAAATTTGTGCCGTAGTGCGTAAAACGTCGTTTACCCGCATTACCCCGTGCCGGGGTCTGGTTCAGCCAGGATTCGGACGCTAAGTGTGAGCGATTAGAGGTTTTAGTGTGGTTTAAGTACCACATATCTCAAGCGCAGCGCCGCGATTTCCAGCATTTAAAAAAAGTACACAGTGAGTTCTTCTAAGCGACAGACTCAGAAGCACCACCTGTCCACCTTTCTCCTCGCTAAGATTTAGAAAGAGAACGGAGTATTCTTGTGTATTTATACTACCGCGCGCTGGTTCGAGCTCTTAAAATTAGCTAGTTCCTACATCCCACTTAAGTTTAATAAATACATTTATTTATTTGTCTTGCTAATCTCCGAAACGAATTAATTAAACAATTTTAAGCAGAAAATGCCTAACGCCATCTAGTACAATCGAAAATCACTACGTCGCCCACAATGCAATGACATAATCAAATTTAAATTATTTATATCGAAAAAGTGCTTCTATACGTAATTCGATATAATTCTCATAGATGGCGT
This sequence comes from Trilocha varians, assembly GCA_030269945.2. NCBI lineage: Eukaryota > Metazoa > Arthropoda > Insecta > Lepidoptera > Bombycidae > Trilocha > Trilocha varians. The sequence continues at coordinate 8,315,993 of AP028259.1, forward strand.
TTCTTTAAAATCGTCTTAAAAATTGAAAATATCATTTTTCTGGCACTTATTCGAACTAATTTTGCTGTACGAACCATCCTTGAACTACAACGAACATTTAAAAAAAAGAATTGGCCAAATCGGTCCAGGCGTTCTGGAGTTATAGCGTCAGGGAGGAAAACCGGACTTATTTTTATATAGTAGATTTATCTTATATAATTAATATTTTGATTAAGTGTATTACCATTTTTTGCAATAGTATATTGAAATCAAGATAAAAATCATGTCGTAATAGCACCATCATTTATTATTATAGGAAACAGCAAAGTTTTAAACAATTTAACATTAGAGAACAAACAACTGCGGCACGTATAGTATGAAGCGCCTAATTGGTACATTAAAATTAATGGTAGGCACTAACTGAATGAGATGAGGTAGAGTTACAGCACATACCAGTAAGGAAAAGCCTTAGAATAGTTAGCTTACTATTATCTTGAAGATGATAATAATAGAGAAGTAATTTCGCGAATAGACCTTTTATTGCTTTGACAGGACTGCTGTTAAGGAATTTTCTTAAACATTGATGGATATAATATCAAGAATGATATAGCTCTTGGGAAACACCTAGGAAAGGACCGGATTTAGTGTTCGGGTATTGGCTCACTCTCACCACTGTAACTCCTGTGTAGCCAAGATCCACAGCGGCGGCCATCGTAATGACTCTGAGCAGTGAAGCCCAGGAGAACCCGAGGAAAAGCTAATTTGTCTTGGACCCCGCAACGAATTTAATCAGAAGATGATAGAAGAAGTAGGAAAACATTTACGGATTTAGTGTTTTCCGAATGCTGTAACTTCTACTGTTTAACAAGGTTTGAGAAAAGCCCTATAAAATAAAAAAGACAGGCTTTTTCGTAGATATAACCATTTCGTATCAATTCGGAAATGCAAACAAACTAACAAATTTGCCGTTTACGATTAAACCTTCTACCCCAATATATTAAAGTTGATGTTCACTTAAAATGTATTAATTCCGGGTTTAGACATCCAGAAAGGGTAACATTGTAATGAATTTAAATGTTCTACAAACCCGGAGATTACAATAGAAATATCAGATTAAGTCGGGCATGTTAGTTGGAACTAAACAATAGGGATCAAAAGAGATTTTTCAATGGTTAAATTCGTTTGAAAACTTTCGAATATCAGCTTACTTAGAAAGAAAGACGAACCTTTATCCATCTTAATTAACAGCTATAAATATTTACGCACCTCTATATATTTTTTCGTTTTCTTTCATCTTTCTTTTGATAATAAATATAGACATATATTTCTCAGAATAATGAGATGAAATCTTACCAATATATTTATCAAATATAATTTAGACAACCTTGTACCAATACTCCGAAACAATTTCTAAATATGTCTTTCTTCAAATTATACTACTATCTTCAATTTAATTCGGTGACATATCAAGGAGATGTCGGTTATAAATTTCAAGAAATTCTACTATAACCTAAATATAACATCAAAATAATGTACGTTACAGCCTACAGCCTGTCTATTGTGTACGTTCAGTTTGTCTACGTCGAGATGGTGCTATTGTATTCCATAAATATAATATACTCGTGTGAAAACAAGTGGAAATTGTTCACTATGTTAGAGACAGGACCAGTGTTGACGAGTTTGTAGCCAAAATATCTGTAAGGTTTGAAATAGTTGAAGTCGTGTATTGTAAAGTGGATTTTCGTGATTTATAAAGGAAAGTTGATAAGAATGATGATCAATAACTTTTCAACATTTATGTGAACTATTCGAAGCAAAAGTTTACTAGGAATTTCATTATTAACTTCAACATGTGCAGATAGATAGATGTTTTATTGTACACCAATTAAAATAAAGAAAACATAAAACTTTAAAATAATACAAATGGTGGTAAAGCTATTCATATTAGGTTTTATGATACAATCAAATTTCATAATGATATCCGTTTCATATAAGCTATGTCATAATATATTCTCAGAAATAGGAAGGAGCGTAATGAAGGAACGATTATGAATAAAGTCTGGATATTCTGCGAATAAGGCAACTCTATATACCAAAATATCTCAGTTGACATTGTTGTATTTTTAACAGATTTCCGTTATACATTCTGGTGGAGTATGTCTTTTATTTTCATCCAGTTTCCCTTGTTTCGTTGATAAATCTTCTGATATTGTTGGATTATATACTAAGGTGATTTATCTTTCTTTCTTTTTTCGTTTCTGTCTTGCGGTTTGAATATTTACGATCCTGTTTTGGATTTAAGTCTCCGTTTGGATTTGTTCTGGTATATTTATGTCGTTTAAGTTCTTGTTTTGTGTTGGATAAAATATGTTACAGTAAATTTAAGGTAAAAGTTTTGATGATATTGTTTACGTTTAGAATTCAGTTAATTATTAAATTTGTAACAAGTTGTAAAAATACAGCATCTCTTTGTTTATTGGACTATAGTTTTAATTTATAGACTTATGATTTAATTAAACAATTAGTTTCAAGACTAATCAATAATAAATACATGAAAAATTTAGCAGGATCGGCAAATAATGGGAATATATTATAATTAGCAGTAGCTTGTTAAACTACTCTAGTAAATAAAGACTATTTCAATTTGAACCCTGTATCAACCCACCGATGTGACCAAAGCTTACAATAGGTGTTTCATAAACTGCTTAAAACACAAAAATATTTCCAAATTGAATCTTAATAGCGTACATATATCAAAGCCATTCATTCACATATTTGCTTTGGTATTCCGTCGTTCATTTACGCGGGAGAAATTATTCATATGCCATTATTCTCGCGGTCGGGAGTTCCATATATCACCGATGCGTTGTGGTGACGTCGAAGTCGCGGTGTCGCTGAGTGTAATCGCGTGGAACTAACAAGCGATGTGCGAAGATGCCGTGCGAATAAAATCTGTGGAATATATTGAGAAATGGGCGCCACGTGTTCCGTTAGTATATTGGGTGTGGCTGTGAATGTTGGCTTTGTTTTGCCTCTGAAATTTGGGTTGAAGAAAATTGTCGCAGTGTCATATATGTGTTAAGCTTTTGGCAGGCTTACTGTATTAAAATTTCTTACCGGAGCAAAATTTCTATTCAAAGCTCTCTCCTAACCATCTGATTAGCACTAGCTTAGTTGTGTATGTGTCGCATTACATTTAGACAAACTAGCTTATCAATAAAACACAAGAGTTGTTGTTAACTTACGTCTCGATTGAAACGTACGTATCTTGAGAAAGTGACATATTATACCAAAACAGAATTGGGAACGGCGACTCGCTAACCCCACTTGGGGTCTGCGGACCGTCGAAGCGATCCGCCCCGTCCTCAAGGATTGGGTGGGTCGTGGCAAACGTGGACGCCTCACCTTCTAGGTGGTGCAGATGCTGACCGGGCACGGGTGCTTTGGAAGGTATCTGCACCTAGTACAGGCAGAGCCGACGACGAGGTGCCATCACTGCACGAGATGTGACCGGGACACACCAGAGCACACGCTCGCGCTATGCCCCGCATGGGAGCAGCAGCGGTGTGTCCTGGTCCAACAAATAGGACCGGACTTGTCGCTCCCGGGCGTCGTGGCATCGATGCTCGAGAGCGACGAGTCCTGGAAGGCGATGCTCGTCTTCTGCGAGTCCACCATCTCGCAGAAGCAGGCGGCGTCTTGGGCGAGGGAGAGGGTATATTCCTCCCTCCGCCCAGCGGCTGCCCGACGCCGCCGTCGAGCAAGGGGTCAGAACCGGGATCTCGCCCGGACTCTGGCCCCTTAAAAGGTTCGGGTCCCCAACGCATGCGAGTGCGAGCGGGGACCCAAGAAGGTGTCGTGTCTCGCTCAGCACGCCCTTAGCGTTAGAGCATCCGGGGGATGGCGGACCGCGCTCCCCGACCCACGCTGGTTCTGACCCAGCGGGGTATTCCGTGGGAGGGTGACACGCGGTCCAGCCATCTTGGCGGGCTTCGGATAGCCCGCCGACCGAGAGAGCCGGTGGCCGTATCGCCGGCTGCTGCCGGTTCGGCGTCCGGAGTGGGCGGCGCGACGGGAAAGAATGCCTCGGGCGTAACGCGTCGCGCCGTCCCTCATAACCCCGTGCTGGGTTCTGGCCTCAGCCGGGGTTCGGACGCTGAGTGTGAGCGGTTGGAGGTTTTAGTGCGGTTCAACTCCCATATACTCCGGATCCCCGCCCCGCGGGCAGGGATCCGGTGATTTCCTCCAACTAAAAAAAAAAAAAAAAAACCAAAACAGAATTAGTCAATATGACAAGGACAACTAGAATTAGTAAGATTAATTGTTTATCATTCAACTTCTACTAGCAATTGATAATTTTGAAAAAGTACTGTAAAAACAAGCCTGCTCAGGAAATTGTTGTATTCTCAATAGAAAATCCAACGCTGAAAGCATAATTATACAACAGGCACCTGAAACAACGAATTAAAAGAAATAAAAATATATTTGGGAGAGCATAAAAATACAAACATTATGATCATAAAAACAAAGGGTTTTTCAGTGAGAAACAGAACAGACTTGCATTATCATGTTACAGCAGCCACGAGTATTGTTTTAAAATGTTAACGTTTAATTATCCTTCTGTTTATTTTGTTTAACCCTCTGAAAACAAGACAACATTCAGTATTTGTGAAAGGTAATATTATTTTTGTTCTTTTGTATTTAAACTGAATGAAATAATGGTAGGTAGGTACGTACAATTTTTAAGAAAAATTAAAATAGACAGTAAACAACAGCTTCGTTTTTGTCAAAAGTTATTTAAGCAGAAATTAAAAAAAAAGAAAACTTCATGATAAATAATCCTCTTAGCGACACATTAATGCAGTCTTGCCTTATCTTGTCAATCATGACCAACTTGATTAAAACCTTTTCGTGGCCAACCTGATTTGAAACAAAAGACAATCGTGAAATGCTTCCATGAAAATAAGTTTACGTGTCGATGTTATTTATAAAATCGTAGGAATTACATTAACAAGAATTCGGCAATGGACGAGACAGTTTGTATCAGGTTAAGCTATTTTTTTTTTAAATTTGATTATTTTTAGAAAAATAACGTTTTACTTTTGGGACATTCTTTTCTTAATACGTTAATTATATTTTACGTAAACTGAATTATTTTATACACAAGAAACTTATTGCACATAACTAGAATTGTTTCTTTTTATTCGCCTATCATGACTGCGAATATTTTTAACGCGTTCACGTGTAAAATATTTGTTCAATATACGCACTGGGGCGGAGCGTGTGAAACCTTATAGGGTACTAAGAAGCCATTTATTTATTTGCTGAATCGAAGGGAGGTTTGTTATTCAACTTTTTACTGGTTCCGGAAATTGTTTGTGGAAGCGTCGAGATTTTTTTTGACCGCTTCTAATTTGTTTTGCAGTAGACGATAAATATTTCTGCAATTAATAATTTGAGCCACTTATTTCACACTAGAAGTCGGTTGCCGAAATGAAAAAAAAATGTGATCGATCTTCGAAATTAATGTATCAGTTTCGTTTTTGGATGTAGTGCCCGCGAACAAAATTGTTTGAATATTGTCTCTCAATAAAGAATACAGCTTAAGTGTACGTAGGTTCCCATTGTTGATATTGACTAAATATTTGGCAGAAGAGGTTATTGCAATAGAAGTTAAAAGTATAACAGCTACCTCAACAGTAACTGGTAAATGAAATGAAACGAAGGGAGTCGAAGAAATCAAGAGCCAAAAACAATTTAGAAACTTTAAAAAACGTAACATATCACAAAAGTAAAAACAAAAGCACATCACATAGAAAACTCCCAAATACAACACGAAATAACAAACTTGTCAGTCCTCGGACTTAATCAGTGTGCGAGACAGAGTAATTAATTTTATAGAAACATGGCTACGGGACAAGAAGGGGTCCCATTCAAGACTTGATAATACAGTGATAAGTCTCTTTGTATTTAAATTTTGTTGTCCACTTGGTCTAGACGTGACCAAGCAAAAATAAATAGGTTTTTTGAACGAGTAACATGATAAATTTGCTTTTGTGTCAAGTAAATGTAAATTTGTTTTTTTTAAGTTTATTAAATGGTTTTAGCTTTTTAGTTGTAGTTTTTGCTTGTGTTGCGGATTCTATCAAGATTGATACGTAATTCAATTCGGATTGCGATTAATATAATTTTATTTTATAACTTTTACATTTTTACACTTTTTCATTTTGGCGGCAATCTTCGCTCTTCTTTTTTTTTATTTTCATGCAACGGGTTACACTCACGTTATGCTCAATTATAAAAATAGTAAAATCGACTAGGCTGTACAAAAATTATCAGGAACAGTAAATTGCTATTAAAACATGCTCCAACAGCTGGTCTAATAATATTATTTGCATTTAGAATAACTTTAATTAATTGCCGTATCACAGCGCTTGGCTACTTTCTTTCAATAAAAACAACGTCAATATCACAGTATCCATACTTAGTATCTAAATCTTCGCGAAGTACTATTCTATGTCTTGTCTTGTATTCTACGTTGTTACAATAATCAATACAATTGTAAAATTAAAGCTTGAAAATAGAACAAATTGAAACCACCAACATAAAACAAATCTCCGTTTTTTCCTGAGCGACGTGGTTTCATATTTATGTAATGAATGTACTACTTATACTACAAGATTTCATTTTGGAGATTTTATTTTCTATTTCTCCATATTGTGTCTTGTTAAATTTGATTGAACACCAACCAATAACAATATCAAACTAAGATAAAGCTGACTCTAATCAATCGATCTTATTTTCAAAGACAAAATGGCTAAACTATCGCCCAAGATTTGTCAATGTTGATAAATCGCTCAAGTTCGAGGACTTTCTAACATTTTAAAGGGATTTTTCAAGGAGCTAAGATGTTTGACAAATGAGAGTGTCTGTTAGCTTTGAGATCGACAGTGTTATCGAAGTCGGAGAAGTTAAGTTGAAAAAAATCACTTTGTTTTGTCTCTTTCTTTAAAAGTGTTGATGGCTCGAGGCAAGTGAAGAATTTTGTTAGGTTTGTTGGTTTCTAGTATTTCTAGATTCCGCTGGGTTTCAGAAGTGTCTGATTAATCAATCTGCGACTATAATGGGTGGATTAGAGTCGCAGTTTTTAATGTTGTTTAACTACCACATGATAGGGGGAACCACAAAACGTTGATAAAAAAAATAAATAGATTTTTTTTTTTATTAATTAACTACAAATATTTAAACACTACGTGAAACAGTAATTTTACCTACCTTAGTTTTCATATTCCATAGTTTATCGGTTACTAAATACTAAACATAATCACAACGTCCAAAAAGCCCTAAGTATCCAAAATAAAAAATCTTTAACTGGCATACGTCGCAAACCATTATTTCAAGAGCATGTGAAGGGTATATTAAAATCGACATCGCAAAGCTTTTATCTTCGGCCAAAGAAAAAGGCAGCGGGGGTCTTAACAAAGGCGTGGTCAGGCTTTTGCAGGACATGGCTTCAACTCATTTTCAAAGCAAAAACAACAGGAATTTTCCTTATTCTCATTTTTATGGCTTACATTAAACTTCTAGCTGAGGAATGTAATTAAAAGTTGATTAAAAATAGTGAATGTTTTTATAACGTTTTCCGTGTAAATTGTTGGTTTAATGTGTTGTATATTGCATTCCTTCTTCAAACGAGGCTTGAGGAGGGTCCTTAAAGTTAGGTCGTAGGTAGCGACCCCGCAGTGTCCCCTGATATTGCAGAGGTTCATGAGCGACGATCACCACTAACAATCAGGTGGCTCGTCGGCTCGTCTGCCTACAAAGCATTAAAAAAAATCGTTTTTGTTCAACTATTTTAGACTTAAGTATGGTTGGTCGCTAATTCAGGCTTCTAATTGACATATTTTTTTAATTACCTCGTAGGCAGACGAGCTAACGGGCCACTTCGTCGTAAGCGATTACCGTTACTCATGGACCACTGCATTATCAGATGAGACTAGGTCGCTACCTACAGCTCACCTTTAAGGTCTTTCTTCAAGTCTCGTTTGAAGAAGAACAAGTCATTAACTGTTACAATAACTAAAATAGAGATCAGTAAAACAAAAGAGTATCTAAAATATAACAATAAAGTAGACAATTTACAATTAAAATAAATGCAAAAACCATTATCAACTTTCAACACCTGTACAATCAACGTCAAAACGTTTTAAATTTGATACCGTGTTGTTTCGTACGAAATTTAAAAGCGAGGTTCATCCGTCATAAACAACGATCATCAATCACCATGACGAGAATCGCACCTGTACACTACACAATGATCGAGCCACCGTCGAAAATTTTAAAGCTTTTGTTTTAATATTCATAAAACAATGGCCCGGTAACGATGTGAAAAGCGAACCCTTTTTGCTCGTTTCAGGGTAAACGTCAAAATTCTCGTACATAAATTATTAGAGTTGGCTTAATGTATGGTTCTTGTTCTCACTATCCGTTTGAATTATTTATAAATGCAATAGTTAGTGGTTTGTTTTGGGTTTTTGTTCTGAGTTAAAAGTTTATCATTTTGAATAAAGACCCTAAACTTTTAACAGTGATTAATAGGTATGTGAGATAGTAGTTTTCAACTCAGTATCTAAACATATTCAGTAAATAAAATACCCATAGTCATTAAAAGTTTAAAACTATTTAACAGCAACATTCCTTAAATATGCACTATAGTGCTTTCAAAGTACAAGAACAATTTACACAACTCAAACAGCTCTATTTACTCTAAATATTACACTACTCTATTTTTGAATAGTAAAACCATTTCAGCCGGTGGGTAATTTCCGAGGAATCCTAAAACAACACGACATTAACATTAAAGGGAACGACTACGGAACCATACGAGGACGCTGGCATGACTGAGGCAGTTTAGCAGAATTTACAGAACGCCGAATACGCGATGTGACTCTCTCGGACGAATTATTGTCGCGAACCGAACTCGCTTTGTGTACGCGACTGTACTTTTATTGTTTCCTTTGCAAAAATCGAGAATGTATGTTTCGGGGCAGTTAAAAAAGGCTGCCTTTGTATAAGTTAATTTAGTGTTATGCTGGTTTTAAATTGGCCATTCAGCTCGTAGTAATAATGGTTTAGATTTTCTGTAATGGACACAATTAATTGTTAGCGGGTTAAGTTTTTTCGTTTGCTCGTACAGATGTATTATGGAAATGAATAAAAGTAGCATTATTTACTTACTGCGATACTTCGCTTGATTTTCTTCCCAGTTTTTCTCAGTAACAGCGCGATTTCAAACCTTCATCGCATAGTATATACCTAATATTTGCATAACAGTTTGATGTTAAATAGAAAAGATTGTAAAGTTACGAAATAGAACTATACTGTCATAAATTTTGTAATTTTGATTAGAAATATGTTTATCTCTAAGAAAATAGACGAAATATAACATCCGAACATCAAAGAAAAATGGTCAGTTAAGAAAATCTCTGTGAACGACTAATTCCAAGGATCCAGGCCAACGAGTTCGTTAATTGTTCTGACCGAGAAATCATTCGACGAAGATAGGCCAATAGCTGACATTCACAGAGACGAGAAGTGATAAAGCTACCTAAGTACTCTTCTAGTGAAACTTGGCAGAATAAAAAGTATGTATGTGTATATTTATATATTTGTAGTATGTATATTGTATTACAATATACACGATTGTATTGGTACTCATATTTATATAATTTGAATTTTGGCAAGTTTTATTTTAAATTTTTAAGCTTTAAAGCTAACATTTTTTTTTTAATTTTTCCATTAGACTTGTTTTGCCTACCTTCTGACCTAAAGGTAGACTGGTAGAGAATGCCTGTGGCACTAAGTCCGCCTATGTACACTCTTTTGTGCATGAAGTTTAAATAAATAAAAAATGTAGCTGAATAAAAGTTGTGTAGTAATTTACTACATATTATTATATGTATGATGGGGAAGCTCGTTATAAGGAGGTAATATCGCGATGTTTGTAAAGTTGTAGAAGTTAATCATTGGAAAAACTGTACTGAATATTTATGAGTGTCATTAAAATTTGTTATATTATAATAGAAAAAAAACTTGAGAGGTGTCTTGGGACACCCGAATAGAACGAAGTTCCTCTCGATTAAAATATATCTTTTATTTTTTTTTCCTAACGTAACGCGATAAGGAACGTGTTTTAAAAGATTTTGATCACAGCGCCATCTAGCGATAATCATCTAAAACAAAAATAAGGAACGTGTTTTAATAGATTTTGATCACAGAGCCATCTAGCGATAATCGTCTAAAACAAAAAAAGTGTCGTGACAACTTTTCGTAAGATTTTTTTCCGTCTAGCCCCCTTTCGATAACGCGCGATAAGGAACTTCGTTCCAAAATTAATATTAGATAACACTGCCTCCCTTTGTGATAGTAAAGTTGCGCAATTTACCTCATATTGTATACAGTGGTGCATATAGTAAAATATTTTAATGGCTTTAAATGATGGATATTTTCATCAATAACTTAGAAGTTTAATTGAAAGTTTTTGGGTACTATTCTAACAGAAATAGGATAGCTATAGTCCTTAAATGTAATAATGATTTCTACTTATGTAGCAACACATACAATTACCCTTTTGGAGTATCAAGAAAAACAGTCTATACAGCTTAACAGATAATCACAGTTACACACCGAGAGAAGAATGGAACAAATGACGTCATAAAAACAAAAGACAACAGGAAGTAAAGTGAACTCCTCAAGGAATAGCAACATTTTCTCTCCGACGCTTCCTTATACTGTGACTGATAGATCTGATAATTGCCAAGGTCCAAGTTTTTATCTCCACGCAGCCGTTACATACACTGTTATCAAGTAGTGAAAGAAATCAATAGCATCGGACGCCTTATTAGAAAAGTTTCACAATAGTTCTCGTTTCTATAAGCGAGGATAGTCTTTTTGTCGGTATAGGCTTCTTTGGGTTGTTGGAAACGCCTTTATGATTGGTGTTCATGAATGTCTGAGAGGATTTGTGGGACGATCGTTTTTGTTTTGTGTCCTTCTCGTATTTTATAGGTCATCTGAATGACTATGTCGAGTAATAGCACCTTTTCAGAGCTAAGAGAAATGGTTAAATATTTAAATTTTATTTACTAATGGTGCTGAAATCAATTGACGTGTTCTAAGGTATTGTCAGAGATACTCAAAAGATACTCTAAAACACACTCAAACAAGATAGTGATTGGGAACACCGAACAAGCTCAAGTCATGCGTTACAGTTGGGCCAACTAGCAACACTTTACATCCATAGACTAGTTTCGTATTGGACATTACATTTCAGGACAATTTTTGGTAACAAACTATTATTCGAGAGTCGATGAAAAATATCATGGAACTTTATTTAATACGGTGTATTAAGTTTGGAATTGCCATCCCTACAAAACTAATTAGGACAAAAATCAAAATCGTACAATCCGTATGCGTGGGGTGGAATATACAAATTCCTGGAATTATCCTGTCCAGTTAAACGAGTCACGTTTTGTGAGCTGTTTCGGGGTGAACTGTTTTCGGTTTACGTGCAGGTTTTTGCATACGAAGTTGGTTTTGGTTTCGTTTCATTTCTGAAACCTTTCGGTCGGGACTTCAAATTGGCTGTGGTTTATCTGTGGTTTTAGTCCGATTAATTTTTAGAAATGTAGATTGATATTTGTATGTTTTTGTTGTTGTGAGTTCAAACATGTTTTGAAATCAGTTTTTTTTTACTTCTATGTAAACAATATCTACAATTTTGTATTTTACTTACTTTATTTTTTTGAATGTTTCATGCACCTTAATCTACAAAATTACCCGTCTTCCTACACATTAATCTATTCACTTTAAGCCAGGGTTAACTACACTGCTGTTTAGCATTAAACTCGCCTGAGTATATTTTCTTGTTTAGTAAACAACGTCACATTATATCTAATTTAAAATACCTGTTTTCCAAAGGATTTTTATCGTTAATCTGTGCCTGTAACTCCTACATTTTTCGATAACAACAAAATCTTCAATATAGCTTGAAAAAAATGAATTATCGAGCCTTCGAAATTGTATCCAGTTGTGCAATTCGATACGCAACGGGTGCCAGAACGTAGAGCCTCCCAATATTGGCACAGCACGAGTGGTTTAATTGTAATTTGTTTCGTCCGGCAGACGTTTACAGTATTTGGTAATAAACTTCAGTTTTTCTCGCCACGGATGTTTAATTAAATTCCTTCCCGTTTGATAGTTAAGCTTGTCTTTGACTGGTAATTAAGAAGAGTTTAAAGTAGATTAAAACAGGCTAGAGTAGGTCTAATGAAAGTAAAACGAGGACGAAGTAGAAGTAACGTTGATCATTATCTGTCTCAAAATGATATACAATACTCAGAAACATGAAATGACTTGAAAAAGTTGATATAAAGAAATCACCAGATTCTTCATATAATAGGAGTTTAAAATTTCACTTATTCATATGATAGATTTCTAAATTAATAATCATCGAAAATGCTAAAACTTGAAATGAAATTGAAGAAATGAAGCGGACAATAATTGAAAATTTAGGAAAACCTACGTACCTCTTAGGAAAATGTCCTCCTGGGTCCTATACGTACTGAAAAGAATATATCAGTGTAAGGAATAGCAGTCGTTAATTAAACGCGACAACGTTGGAGGTGTCCTCAGTGCGACGTATCAACGCAACTCGTTAATTTTGAACACATACGAACGTGTTGTTTGAACAACTTTTAGGTTTTACATCATTCTGATCAGATGTTGCCAACTTTTTTGGGGAGCGAAAATAAAAGTCAGGCTGTAGATAGAATTTTTTTTGATCCCCATATTTTAATTACGTTGATATTTTTGTTTGTTTATTTTTGTAAACAATGAGATGGCACCTACTAGATACTTGGTAGATGAGATGTCCCGGTTGCATAACAATCAACGCTAAAATTCCTCTTTTTTATTCACTTATACTTAATTAATAAAGATATTCATATTGCAAATACAACAAGCAGAGAATACGAACAATTGTTAAAGAAAGCATTAATACACATTTAAAAGTGTCCACTCTACTAATAATAGCTTTGAAAATAAAACAAAGAGATCTTCCTTTTTGTCCTAACTGAAATAAATGTAGAAGGTCAAGATTACTGCTTCAAGTTTTATGAGTAAAGGTTCTGTTATACTTTAATATTCAAAGTAAAAATTCGAGCGTTCCCATGGGACGCGTTTACGGAGGATGTCGGCTTTGATCAGCGTCGGCCACCTCGATCATAATTTTGATAAAATTTATTTCATTTGTAAATTTTATTTTGCGTCGTAGATAGACGAGCAACAGACCAGCTGATGGTAAGCAGTAGGTAGATAGGTAATCGTTGCTCATGGACTTTTGCATTGTTTTGCATTTTAGTAGTGTCTTATACTAATGCAGAAACTAAAGTTCGGCCGTTCAGAGAATGCTTTCCTGACACGTCGCGATTGAACTGACGACGTAACTTTGTGATGGCGTTGCAGTTACGATAAAAAATTTTTTGATGGTTGTTTACCTTTTTAACAATTGATGAGCATTAAAACAACATTATTATATTAAATTAATAATCAATGAATGTTATAATTTTGTGCCAAATTGAGTGTCAATTAACTTGGTAAACCATATTTTTCTAAATCTAACTGATAGGTGTCAGGAACGCATTCTCCGAACGGCCGAACTATAATCAGCAGTTTTAATAGAGTATTAATTTGGATTAAATTTAAGTGTTATTTAAAAACATTTATAAAACTTTTTTTTAATTTATTTTTGGCACTGTTACTTAAGACTGCCAATTAATTTGATGGAAACCTAAAGTTCAGGTCTCTATAACTACTACATTTACTCTCGAGGCTATTCATTACATTCTTACGGCACCATGGACCTATCTTATCAAACATCTGATGATTGGACTAATTATGTGATGTGATTGGAGATGGAATGGGCTCTAAATGTAGATTAAACAAACTGAAATCGCGCAAACTCAATATTTAAAACCCAGCCTTATCCCAGGGCACGTCAAATTTTGTTTCTATAATAATTATGTAATGCATTGGACAATAATAGCAGTATCAACATAATAACCGGCTGGGTGAAGGGCCTGATTCAGAAGGTGGTCGTTCTTGACACGGCGTGTATTGCGAGGAAGTTCCTCTCTCTTCAGCCCTGACCACTGATAGCTTGGGTCGTAGACTCCGCCTACAGTGGCCCTCTGTTTTTTATATTGTATTTTTAATTAATTTATTTTTTTTGTTAATGTGTTTTTAAAAATATAATATAAAAAATAAGCTAATAAATGAATATTAAGTGTAACACTGTTTCTGAAGTTGTAGTGTACTATAAAATAATAAAGTATAAATTACATAATCTTTAGCCTTGTTAATATGTATACACGATTTAAAATATAGACTAGCCCCTTCACTACTTTCAAGTTTCAACGTCCAACATTGATTATTTCATTAGCTAGTCTAGTCGGCTGTGTGTCTCAATACGCACATAAGCCTACAATCACCATCTCGCTAGATTACCACTAGCACGACGCCCCGAGGCGTCTTCCCTGAAAATTCCTTCTATAAACTCTAACGGTTTGCTGTTAGCATTCCCGAAAGATTCAGAGTCTATCTACAAGTGTATATAGGTATTTTGTGTTAGCTAAAACTGGGTTAAGTAAGATTAAAAATGTTTTTTGTAGTTTCTTGGTTGTATTTTATTTTTATTTATGTAAGTCACACCAACAATTTACATACACTTAATCCTATTAGAGTAAAATACATTTAACTTAAATCTATGATGTGTATATAAATCAATTAAGGTCTGCACAGCATTTACCAGAAGTACATAATTTTATACTAAATCTAAAACTGAACTATATATACTGTGAGTAAATTATATGAATTACGTAGTCTCATTAAATGTTTGTAATATAGTATATTTAAAAGAACAAAAACTGGAGCTAAAAATGTTAACATTATTGTCCAAATCATTGAATTCATAATTGAATTGAATTGTATTCGTATCTATATTCATTTGTTATGCTATTTTTAACATAATATTTTTAAAAAATATCAATTTAATATAAAAATACGATATAAAAAACAGAGGGCCACCGAAGAGAGATATCTACGACCCAAGCCATCAGCTGCTAGGGCTCAATTAGTCGTATTATCATTGTGATGTCATTTTTGTGCTTACTGTTGTGGATTAGGTACTGAGCCATTAAAAGTACCGAGTAGGTAATCTGATATATATTTCTTTCATTTTATTTCTTTTTTAATATGGAAAACCAACAGAAAGAAAAACTTGAGATGTGTCATGGGACAACCGAATGGAACGAAGTTCCTTTCGATTCAAAGATATATTATAATTTTTGTTTTAAGTGTTTTAAAAGATTTTGATCACAGCGCCATCTAGCGATAATCATCTAAAACAAAAAATAAGGAACGTGTTTTAAAAGATTTTGGTGACAGCGCCATCCAGTGATAATCATCTAAAACAAAAAAAAATGTCGTGACAACTTTTCGTAAGATTTTTTTCTGTCTAGCCCCCTTTCGATAACGCGCGATAAGGAACTTCGTTCCAATAATTAATAACCAAAACAGTTATTGAATAATATATTTTTCTACCTCTCTTATGTATCTTTGTTCATCTGCGTGTGTGTGAACGCGTTCATATATGTAAAAATACTATATAACCTCTGAACCAATAAACCTAAACCCCATTTAAAAAACTGCAACACAACAAATTAAAAACAATTTATCACTGGAAAAATGCACCGTATCCAACAATTAATTACACGGGAACATCTCAAAAACGTCAAGCTACGCAAACGGCCCGTAATGTTATTGTTTTCATGTATTTTCGGGCGCGCAATAAATCCTTATGCTGTAAACATGCCAAGCCTCCTAATTGAATACTAAACCGAGAATGGAACATTTAAAAAAATCTAATTTGCAGTGGACATGTGTGAGAGAGTCACGCTTGTTTGAAGCTGGGGCACGTACTAAAACGTTTTACGGTGACGTATTTAAAGATTAAATAATGATAAATGTAAACATGTAGAAATTGTGGTGGTCGAGTGGTAGAAGCGCTTGCCTTCGAGGAGGTCGCGGGTTCAAAACCGATTTGTACCTCTAAATCTTAATGTGAGAAAGATTTATGTGCAACTTTTCACTACACCACTGATTAAAAACGGTGAAGGAAAACATCGTGAGGAAACCTGCATATCGGAAAAGGGTTCTGAAAATTCTTTGAAAATATGTAAAGTCCCCAATCCGCATTGGGCAAGCGTGGTGGACTATGCCTTACCCCTCTTCAGAGGAGAGCTGAGCCCAGCAGTATTGGGATGTTTCAGTACAGTACAGTATACATGTAGATAAAAGATAGATAATGAAGATACAAAAGTAGGCAAAAAATCAGATGTTTTGTACAAAGTAAACTACATAGTGATAACAACGAACACGCAATTTATCAACAAAATAATATTTTAAGCCATGAATATTTTCGTAAAATAAATGTTGTTTTTCACCACAACTCAACCGAAAAACAGCGCATAGAATGAAGTTACCGAGCGCTGGTTTTCAGTATGTTATTTTTAGTTACTGGGGAATAACTTTAATATATTGGGTCGAATATTTCATTTTAAATATCGCTCGTCATATAATTTTTGCTGCTATCACTTTAATCGAACTCAAAATTACAATGGTTATAAGGATATCTCGTTAAAGGAGACGAAGCAAATCTGTGGCTAATTTGAAATAATAAACAATACTTCAATTTTATTTGTTGTTGATTCCAGAAGATGTCGATTAAGATGCTTCTTATATGCTTATCCAGATATTAAATTCTGGTGTGTGCTAAAACACCTTCACAATTTTTGCACTTAAAATATTAATAGGATTGAAATTAATGCCATAGAACATTTCACTTCATTCTCAAATACATTTCAAAGTCAGAAGATACTTCAAAAAAAGCATATATTTCAAAATTATTTATTTCACTCATCATGCATAACAGAAATCACAATTCAAACGATTATAACAAATAGTACTTATTACAGGCTAGAAGCATGTTGATCACGACATAAGAATAATGCTTAACTATAGTACTCACACTAGGCGAGCCTGTATCGTGAGTACCTTAACACGATTACTTATGATTGTCACTCCGGTTCACTCAGTTCCTGTTTTAATAGTTATTATAACAATTTAAGTTTAATGAAATACGAGGAGCGATTAAAACAAGTACTGTCAGTTGAACCGAGCGAGTCGTGTGTAATACTTACTCAAAAATAGAGAAACAAGTCAATTGTTTTACTAAACCCAGGAACCAATTAAAAAATATAACAAAACCAACGCTGACCCTGTCAGGTGTGGTGTATCCTAATTTACTTGTACTCGCCGTCGGCGTATCGCTTTTGTACAATTACCTACACAGATACGAGTTCATTTCGTTCTCGAAGTTTCATTTGTTTTGCGGACGTTTAAATGAATTTTTGCCTTTTATTTGTAGGTATTTTTTGGATAAATGTTAGGAACACTGATAATCATCAGGGTGTGTCGTAGTTTTATTTAGTTTCTTGGTGATTACTATCGATAACGACAAAAGGTATCAACATAATGATCTTACTTACCGTCCATCTTTAGTAGACATTTAAATACAGTTTTTTCTTTTCAATAATAAGTATCATTGGCGCAAAGTTTTCGTTTTCCGCAATATAAAGAAAGCTTTAGTACAAGGATGATAAATGCAAAACGTTTCATTATTATATGATAAGTACTGTGTATCGTAAGGAAGAAAAAGTGAAAAAAATCCTCTAAGGCTATTTCCAAAAAATATTATTTAAAATATCAGTACCTGTAGACTAAATAATTTTCTTACTAGAAACTATACTGAAAACAAAAAAAAACGCAACAAATAATGTCATTTTGCATATAGAAAAAATTCACAACAAATTTTTAGCAAAACTAGTTAAAATAGCAACCAATAACTCAAACTTCGAAACAGTCGCAATTGTTTTAATGAATTTGGCGAAGTTATAGCCAACGTACCGCCCAATACGAGATCGGTTCGGAACTTGTTCAACTGTTCCCAGACGTGGTATTGGCGCTGTACGTAAATGTACTTCGCCAATTATGGTGCAAATTAACAACCAACATTTAATTGAACCAATTTTGGATACAGACAATTGGGGTCATAGAAATGTAACTAAAATAGTTGAAATGGTTGTGGAATTGCTAACCGTATCGAATTATGGTGACGATTTTCGACCGATAATTTGCATTTTTTTATATACATGAGCAACCATCAGAAAGTAATTGCTGTTATTGGCGTGATGGTAACTTTTTGTGGTTTCCGTTTTTGTAATTCATGGTGCAATTTGTATAATTAGAATATTGTAAGAGAAGCGTGACCATAAACACAATATTATTTATTGTTAGTTTAATGCCTGATCGAAGTTGGTAATGGATATCTGAAGCCAATTAGTGTCTACTGTCCCTCGTAAGTCTATCACTAAAGTTCGGCCGTTCAGAGAATGCGTTCCTGACATCTATCAGAAAAGTATTGTTTACCAAGTTATTTGACACTCAGTTTGGCACGAAATTATAACATTCATTGATTATTGATATAATAATGTTGTTTTAATGCTCATCAATTGTTAAAACGGTAAACAAACATCAAAAATATTTTTATCGTAACTGCAACGCCAATACAAAGTTACGTCGTCAGTTCAATCGTGACGTGTCAGGAACGCATTCTCTGAACGGCCGAACTATAGATGATTTTCTGCTATCAAGACTTTCTGTCAGACTACGCAATGAGCGTTTGTTTGATTTACTTGACTTTACACGGCGTAATATAATTTTCTATACAAAATGTCATATTTTACATCTTTAGCCTAGCAAAAGCTATCGCCTGGCAATGCTATAATATGATATGATGTATGTTGAATCTTACTTGTTCTTTTTTATAATCTACTACCGGGCCCGCGCAACTTCGTATGCGTCACTTTCAATTAAAAGGTATTTTATTTGCCTATTTTCTTTCTCAGGGTCTAAGTTTGTCTGGACCAAATTTCATGAAAATCGATTGAGAGGTTTAAGTGGGAAAGTGTAACAGATACATAGACACAGTTACTTTCGCATTTATAATATTAGTAGAGATATTACAAATAGTCAAATTTCCACTTTGACGTTTGTATTTCAACACCATTATTTCCTCGGTATCGTAGTACACAAACGTAGGAATTCTGTTAATGAATGTTATTTATCTAGGAGTTTTCCACTCGAGCTGGTTCGATGCTTTGTCTAATTAATTTTCCTCTATTTATCATCGTATAATCTGTGGTTTTGTCACATTATTTTCTGTAACGGTGATAAATTATCTGTTTTTGTACTGTTATTGCGGTATACGAATTATTGGGCTCTGGTTATTGGGCAAAATTTTAGTGATATATTTTAGAGATGGAAATTGAGTAGGTAGACAATTTGTCATTGTCTAATTCGACACTTAAGGTTGGTATCTCAGAGAATGTTGTGTGGAATATTTAAAGATAAGTTTGCCTTATAGTGTAAAACTACCGAGTAACCAACAACCACCTCCTATGCAGCAAAAGCAAAGCTACTGTCACGAAATTTCCATGATGATAAATTACACTGATTCTACCTACTCAAATTGGGGGCGGCGCGACGGGAAAGAGTGCCGTGGGCGTAACGCGTCGTACCGTCCCTTGTAACCCCGTGCTGGGTTCTGGCCTCAGCCGGGGTTGGGACGCTGAGAGTGAGCGGTTAGAGGTATTAGTGCGGTTCAACTTCCACATACCCCGGGGATCCGGTGATTTCCACCAACTAAAAAAAAAAAACCTACTCAAATGTTTCACCTATCAAGTAATAAAACATTGCATGGGTATAAAATATCTATATAGTCTACACAAAACAACTTTTTATACCAACCCTTTTGTCTACAGTTGCATTCGAGGTGACTACATCAAGGTGTACTCCGAAGGCATCCATGGTCCAGGTCCACCTGGCATCAACGAATACTCCGCCTGGTCCAGAGTCCTTTGTGGAAATAGAAATGATGCACCTCCAGCATTATACTCCCACGGACCTATGCTGGTGTTAGAACTACATACAGAAGCTAAAGCTTCTAACGCTACTGGATTTGTGGGGACTTATAGATTTATTGATAGACGTGAGTATAATGTTATATACTAGCAGTAGCTAGACTGCAAAAGATCGTTCCTCTATTTCTAGTAAAACAGCTTTTATAAACTACTAGCTGACCCGCGCAACTTCGTCTGCGTACAAAGGGGTTCAAACGCAATGCCGTCGTGTTATTATTTGCGAGGCCCGTAATACACCCACAAATTCATTGCGTTTTATACTCGTGATAACTTCTTAACTAATACTTAATTTGGATAAGGGTTAATAACATTTAACGTTAAATTCAATCTCGGAACGAAATATTATTTTTATAAACATAAAGGCGGTTATTGTGACTAAACTATGATAGTTAGATATATGCTGTTGCGGATTTTTTTGTTTGTCGTACTATGACCTAAAAACCCGTAGTACATCATTTTCTTCTACTGTCAATAATTTTTGCAGCGTACGCATAAATAGGTTTTCGATTATTCACCTTGTGTTACATATTCGATATTTTCATATTCCTTAAAAAATAGGTACGATAGCGACTAAAATATGATGACTATGATAATGAAAGGCCTTGAGCAACTTAAATGTACCTTACGAATAAACTATAGCGTCTTAAAGAATTATTTATATTCGACGAAATGATTCTTCTTTCGAAGTTATTAAATACAATGAAATAGAAAAGAGGCTAAGTGAAACGACACTTGAATATTTCATTACATTGCCCTAACTTTCCATATTTTCTAAATATCTCATTCATTCTTACAAATTTACATTGCCCTAATTTTCCATATTTCTGCCAAGTATCTCATTCATTCTTACAAATAAGGATTCAGTAAGTGTTACTCAAAGTTAGGTAATTAGTGAAATTTGAAACCAAGTATTCATTCCCAACTTAGAGCCGACAAAAGCTTATTGTAAAGCAAGTGTTGTCATTAACTAAATTGCTGTTTTATTACGTTGTTAGTTCACAATTAGATGACAATCGTTAGTGGGGCTAGTAACTGTTTTAGATATAGGAGGCTGGCCAAAGGACGCCTTTGGTTGAGGATGATGCTTTCCACAAAATAATGACTGTAATTTGGCTGTGTGGTACACCAACACGACAACTCGTCGCCTCAGTGCTTGTTTGACCAATCTGCACTCGAGCAAATTTTACAAGAGACAGCAAACAAGCACGGAATTTTCGTTAAGTGCCGTGTTGAGAAAAAAAATAAATGAGATTTTTATTGTTTTAGAATTGAATATTAAAAAAAATATTTACCAGTCGGTTGGAAATTTTATTCTTTATAATACTGCATTAAAAAGTCATTTTCGTAAAAAATGTCAGATTGGCCAAACAAGCACTGAGGCGACGAACTATCATTATGGATTGACTTCAATTTAATATACAGTTGTAAATTCATTAAAAGCTAAATAAAGCAGCATTCAATGAAGCTGTTGAATTCTTAGATGATTTAAAGCGCTGTTGAGATTAAAATATCACCAGTTTGAAATTAATATAGTCCCATCCTCTTCGCAGTCAAATATATACAGTAGTTCTGTTGTTCTGGTTAACTATATGCTTATATTTACACAACAAGATGATTAAGATGCCGAGTGCGATGAACACAATGACATGGCTCTAATTAATATACCATCAAAGTACTCAAGACAATTATTTCATTAATCTATGCAGAGAACATTTAAAAGTTCTAAAAATAAAACTGTACTCAAAGATTTTGTATAAAATCTTCAATACTGCCTGAAAAGCTTATTACCATATTATCTAAGGAATTCTTTTAATTCCACACGAAACTTGAGCTACTCTCGTTCTTCATTAGCACAATTCATTTCAATAGAATGTGGTGCTTAATCTACCTTATTAATTTTCATTTACTTTTTCTCTTTGTTAGCTGTCTGTTTCAATTACATTAAACGAAGCAATTAATTTGCGTGCCTCGCAAATAACGTGAATAATATCGGTATTAGCGGCCATTCGTTCATGAATAAAAGATTGCGTTAAGTGAACCGTTCTTTTACTTCACGTGTCCTTAATTTGTACAAATTGGGCTTGGATTTCGATGGAGCTGCTTAGGCTATGATACTGCCTCATATTACTTTACTGTTGATTTCGATACTTATTCAGCAACGCATGTCTAATTTGGTAGTTATTGGTAGTTACCTCACATCATTTATTATCTTCAACGGGTTACAGCTTACAAGCTATGATTTCGTTTATAGATGGATTTAGTAATTTTATCTATTAAATCTCCACAATTTTAAGTATTAGTTGTTGCTTTTATCCTTATTTAAATGAAGAATATTTACCACGAGCTTCTACGACGGCCTTTGAGTATGCATTTGAAGAGATTTTTGCCACGTACAGGCCGGATGGGTTTTGAAATGAGCTTCCTTCCTGATATTCCCCGTGCTATGATTTCCTTTATTCAAACGATGTTTGAAATGTTTTCAGAAGTATGCATTGGTTTCTGAATTTGCTTTCTTCTTGACTTCATTTACTTGATCCAGTTGTATTGTTGCATACTATTATTTCATTGTTTTTGTCTGAACCTATTACCAATATTTTATCTGCAATTTGTTTAACACTGTAACCCTCTCCGCTGATTGTTAAATCTCATTTCTCTCGGTCGCATGGACTAAATGTTCAATCCCAACATTCGTAATCTGGTTGATTTTGAACTCTTTTGGTCCAAACACCGTCAAAATGTAATAGAGAAAATGATAATATTTTTACTAAACCTATACATCATAAATTTTCTTATAGGTAACTTCGAAACAGACGGCGTTCGAGTACCAGACACGTGGTGTGACTACGTGTTCAACTCACAGCCGAATCGACCAGCACACGGACGTTTATACAGTCCTCGATACCCATCCAGTTATCCCAGTAACGTGCGATGTAACTATCACTTCAATGCCAGGTATGAACTTGAAATGTACTAATGACAGAAATGGTGATTTATAAAGTTAATGGAAATTGGTTATCTAAAACAATTACACAATTACTAAATAGGTTCTTATCACCACTTTTATTTCTGTCTTCCCGTGATCATGGCGCTTGCAACTGTGTTGACGAGATCGCTCACTTATGCAAAATCGTGGTAAGAATCACTAATAATGGAAATATTCAATCACTTAAAACATTTGTCGCAATATTTTTGTACACTTCGCGTAATTTAAAATTATAGAATTTTCGACTTATGTAACTGTAAAGTGTACCTACTGTTTCTGAGTTTAAAGAAGTTGTTATTACGATTATTTTTCATAGAAAGTTGAAGTTTAAAAGAAATTGAGAAACTGTCCGTAATTAGATCAGAATATACGATTTATATTATTTTTAAATTTAACTATTTGTATAATATATATAGTGTTAACGAAATATTTACATGATAAAAAGTGGCTTTAATTTAATAGAACAAAAGATTTCACCAAATCTAAATTTGATGTTCAGTATTGATAAAGATTTCATTATTGAAACTCAAAATACATTTGGATCATATGAATGAATGATAATTCAATGGAATTAATTCTGCGTTAACTGAGTGAATTCACTGAATTGAAGTTAATGAAAATTATGAAAATTTTAGATATAATTTTGCAGACATTTTGCGATGAGAACATTTGTATACACATAGAGCAATTACTTTATTGAAATTAATATTCATAAAATGAATTAGAAAAAAATGCAGATAGGTTAGAAGGGAGACCCCCAAATTTGAGAGAGTCATTCACAAAAATCACCGAGGATCTTGCCAGTCTGCAGCTCATTCATATGTGCTTTGATGCTCTTATGAAATGGACTAGGTTAATCCGACCTTAATTATCACTTACGACATTTTTTAAAATAGCTTTCAATGACTATATAAGTATGTGCGTTTTACGTAGAAAATTACGATTTTGAGAGAATTGATAATGATGATAAATGGACATTCTACTTCTGCTAAGTTATATTAACCAAGAAAAAAAAACCTTGCATTGGTTGTTTTGTCAATTTCTCTTTCTTCTTTTACTGCTTTGTTTCAGACAAAATGAAAGAATAAAACTGGTGTTCGACGAATCATTCCTTCAAAAGGGAGACGTGAGGTAAAAGTTATTACTCTTTGCAATGTTTCAGATATAAATTTAAAAAAATCTTATTATATGTTAAATCTATCAATGTTGTTAGATAAAAGATAATGCACTGATACGTTATAAATAAAGCTGCAGTAAAAATATTTCCTTAAACTCTACAACTCAAGGAACAGTTTCCCATTTTCTAAACAATAACACATTTTGCAGTTGTCTGAATCGAGCTGATATTATAAAAGTGTTCGACGGTCGTACGTCAACTGCACCAGTGCTGGCGATCCTTTGCAACGAACTTATCGGTAACTCAATAACTTTACTAGACACGTAGATATTCTAGAAATATCCAGAAACACGTTTTATTTATGAGAATCTTATGATGGAGAGTTTGTAGTTTAGACTATTTCATGTCATGTCAGTGGAGAATGTAAGGAAATTTTTAATGACATCTAATTATGAGATATTGTGATATTTTTAGTAGCTAGTCACAATTCATTAAATTCTATAAGGAGCTTTTCCTTTTATTTAAAAAAAAAGGAGATTTGTTAGTAACCGCGCCATTCTTATTAACACATGTAAATAATGTAGACTAGAAGAATTCAATAATACCTAAAAATTTAACATGTTTAACTAGACCACACTGGGCCAAAGGTCAGACCAATTCAGACTTTATTGCTATCTCTAAATAATCTATTCTTGTTTAAAAAATGTATCTACATATTCATATAAGAAAACTAAATACTTTTATTTCCTTCAGGTTATGAAATACTATCAACAGGGTCGGAACTTCTTGTGCAGTTCACAGCTAACTCGGACACGCCGGGCCAGGGATTCAAAGCAAGCTATCAGTTCCAAGCCCATCATTCTGATACAGGTTAAGTAAGCATGTAATAGTTTAGGATTCAGTTAGAAATACTAAAGAAGCTATATATTTAGATTTAGTGATGTATGTTATAATACGTTGAAAGGTTATGCTTTTGCAATTTAATTACTCAAAAGATTGAGATTATTCGTCCGAATCAAATATTAGTGATTTTTTTATTGTATATAAAGAAAGAAATATTACAATAAGTTCTGGATGCTAATTCTTATTAAGGCTTAATAGTATTATTCAGTTTCTATTACAAAACAAACCAAGCTCGACTTCCAAACATTTTAGTCCAAGATCCACGTCATATTCTTCTTCACTCTTACACAAAACTTGATTGCAAATTCCCCAAAATAGTCACAACTATTACCAGTCCATAGACTTGTACCAATAAAACCTTTACTTCATACAAAGCTTACATTGATAACTTTCGTATAACAGATGGAGATATTAATAAAAAATCAAGTACGACCGAAGCAATATCCGGGTTGGGCCCAGCTGTGAGTGCTGCGAGTGAGTATCACACATAAAGTACTCTTAACTGATTGTTTAAAGCTGATGATAAATAATAATATAGACAGATAAAATTTTTAAGCAAATCTAAAAATGAGGTCTTCTTGCAATAAGATTAATTAATGTTTATCAAATGATTGGGTGATTTTAATATTGATTGAACGGTAGTTGAGTGTAGTAACTGATTGATGTATCTGTATAAATAATGCGTAAAAATCTTTAACATCAAACACATATTTCTGTTGTGCACAATCTCTAAAAATATGTATCACTTTAATATAAGCATGCAGCATAATAGTTGCAGAGTAGAACTGTTGTCATTAGGGCAAAGGACATAACATTGAAATTCTAATCTCGACTCATCAGTTACTTTTAAAAATTACGTGTCTTATGATACAATATACTGTCTTGTATCAGTAATATCAACAATTGAGCATCAAAAATAAACTTTAGAGCTAAAAAAGCGACTTCAAACATTTTAACTGCCGGATAATACCCGTATTTAAAAACACTGCCTCCGCGGTTCTTAATAGTAGAATTACCCCATATATTACGTCTCCATATACACCGACCGACTAGCGTAGTGAATAGACGTGTCCGAAGTTAAATATTAAATAAAATATTAGTAAAATTTCTATTTTCAACTCAATCTGAACAGTAATAAAGGTCAAATTAAATGGAAACAACTTAAGCGAGTGACAGTACCGAGTGAGCGGTAAGATCGAAGAACAACTGCAACGGTCAACCGCTGTATCACATAAGGTAGTGCACATATTAATATTTCGGAATTGGTCATAACTTTTATTTTTCAATCAAACACGATGAGTCTTCTGCGTTCACCGGGTAAAACAATTGGCGCTAGTAGCTCCCAACCTGATTTAACAACTCTTGGAACTACTGGAACTGAAATGCAGCAGAGGCAACTGAGAAAACGCAAAACACCCGAAGACGATTTTTTACATCACTTCAATAGTTTCAAAAAGGAAATACTCGACATACTCAGAGCATCCGCTAAGTCACAAGCTGATTGTGTCGAAACCATCAAAGATGACATCTCTGCTATAAAAGAACAATTGGTAAATATTAAAAGTACTACAGATAAGTTAATAACAGAAAATAAAGAATTTAAGAAACAAATTAACGATGTGACTAACGCTGTTAACAGTTCCAATGACAAAATTAAATCTCTTGAAAAAGATGTTGATATTCTAAAATCCAATGCTAATCTTTTCTCACCTACGCATCTGCCAATGTCAACATCAGGTACTGCCTATGAGGAATTTATATGGGAAGTTCAGGAACGCACAGAACGCTGCAAAAACATCATCGTAGCGGGAATAGCTGAAGCACATGCTGAAAGTATTGAAAAAAAGAGGGAAATTGAAAGGAACGAAGTGAAAAACGCTATATCAGATATCTATCAAGACTGCCCGGAGCCTGAAAAAATTATACGCCTCGGAAAATATATGGAAAATAAAAAACGCCTTATTAAAGTTTGTTTTACACGACAGGAGACTGCGCAAACATTACTAAAAAATAGATCGAACCTAAAGGATAAAAATATTAGAATTTATTCTGATCAAACCCCGAACCAACAACAACTAATGAAAAATCTGCGTGAGGAGTTACGTCGCAGAGTTGAAAGTGGTGAACAAGATTTGATCATTAGATACCAACGGGGTGTCCCTAAAATAATAAACCAAAAACCAAAAAACTAGATAAATCAGAAAATACAACTAATGCTAACAACCAGAATGAACTTATAACATATGAGATCGGGAAAAAGTATGGTCATCTCACAGTCACAAACAGATCGCTCAAATTCTTTTATACTAATATACGCAGCTTAGTTAAACCCGGAAAGATAGATGAACTGAAATGTGTTATAGAGTCCTTTAAAACTACCATTCATGTTATAATACTAACTGAAACATGGATTAAAGATGAAAACGAAGCTGAAAGACTAAAGTTTCAAAACTACTCGCATTACTTCAATTACAGGAAAGATACAAGAGGAGGCGGAGTGTCAATCTACGTGCATAACAGTTTAAAACATGAGCTCTTAGATCAAAAATATGAGGATGGAAACCATTTTTTGTGGGTAAGCCTGAATACATTCTGTTTGGACATCGGTGCAATCTATAAACGGCCTGCGTCAAACACGACAAATTTTTTGGAGACTTATAATCAACAAATAACAAGCAGAAAAAGAGCTATTACTTTTGGTGATCTTAACTTAAATCTACTACTTAATGATAGTTATACTAAAGAATATAAAATGATGATGAGAGAAAACAATATGCTAATTCTGAACAAAATTACTAGTGAGTATTGTACGCGTGAAACTTTTTCGAGTAAAACTGTTCTGGATCATGTGTCTACTAATTTAAAGAATAATACGTTTCATATGGCAATTACTGATTCATCTATATCAGATCATAAACAAATATATTTAGAAATAAAGAGAGTTAAACCAAAAGTGACTAAACGTATCCAATCTGAAACAATAAATTTCGAAACTCTTCATAAAACACTACAGAATAACTTTAAATTAGGAAATATACTGAGTTTTGAGGATGTGGAAAGTGCACTGTTGAATTTAATATCTGAAAACAAAATTAAAAAAACTATAATGATAAATCAACCGGACAAGGAGTGGATCAACAACTATCTTATAAAACTTATAAATGAAAAAAATAAACTTTGGAAAAATCTAAAACAGATGCCAGAAAATGAAATACTTAAAAATGAATTTATTGTGAAAAGGAATCTAACGTTTAAAACAATACAGAATACAAAAAGTAAATATTATAAAAGAGTCTTTGAGAATTGTAAGGGAAATCCTTTAAAAATGTGGCAACTTATCAATAAATTATCAAAAAACATGAATAACCTAGCTTTTAAACCATCAAAAATTAACACTGACTCTGGTCAAATCACTGATATTGGAGAGATTTGCGAAAATTTCAATAAATATTTTTCCACTATTGGCAGTGATTTAGCCAACCAAATCCCGCGCACGGCACGTACAGTCGCACATTGCTCTAACAAAAATACGCATACTGGCAATATACTCTCAAATTTAAAGCCAACCACCCCTCTTGAAGTTATTAAAATAATAAAAAACTTAAAAAATAACACTAGTTCTGGTATCGATGGAATTAATTCTAAAGTTTTAAAACTTGCTAGTGATGTTGTAGCGGATGATTTGTCAGACTCTATTAATAAATGCCTTGCTGAAGGACGTTTCCCCAATTCACTTAAAATAGCTAAAATAAGTCCCATCTATAAATCTGGCAGTAAAATGGATCCTGGCAACTATAGACCGATATCTGTACTTCCCACGCTATCAAAAATATTCGAAAGAATATTATATGATCGATTAAATGTATTTCTAACTTCCAAAAACTTCCTCTTTAAAAAGCAATATGGCTTTAGAGCCAAGTCAAATACTGTAACTGCTGCGGTTGATCTTGTTACAAATATAAGGTTAAATATCGACCAAAGAAAAATAACTCTTGGCATCTTTATTGACCTGAAAAAAGCATTTGATACTGTTAGCCACGAAATATTACTATCAAAGCTAAACGATGTAGGTCTAGCAGGTGCAGCATTTGAAATATTCAAATCATACCCCACAGATAGATCACAAATAGTCAAAATCGGTGACAGTAAAAGTACATCTCAATTTGTCACATATGGCGTACCCCAGGGTTCTATCCTCGGTCCACTACTCTTCCTCATTTATATAAATGACATCCATGAGATTGGACTTCAGGGAGACATTACCCTATACGCTGATGATACTACCTTGTTCTATTCGGGCCACTCAGTAGATGTAATTATCAATCAAGCGCAGAGTGATCTTAACAAACTTCATAAGTGGTTACAGTCAAATTTGTTGACTGTTAATGCTTCAAAAACAAATTACATCTTTTTCACGGCCAAAAATAAGAAAATTAGCAATTACAATCCATTAGTAATCAACGGAGAGGAAATTCACAGAGTCAGCTCGGAGAAATACTTAGGTCTAGTTTTGGATAATCGCTTAACGTGGAAACCACATATTAACAATATTCGCAATAAAATATCATCCTTAACAGGCGCTTTGCGACCTATAGCGCACTGTTTGCCAAAATCTATCAAATATACAATTTACAACTCATTAGTTAAACCTCACATTCACTATCTAATTGAGGTATGGGGATCTGCAGCGAAATCTAATCTTAAACAACTACAAACGTCACAAAATAGGTTGATCAAAACTTTATTTCAATATGACCGCCTCACACCTACAACCAAAATCTTTAAAGATACAAAACTTATGAACCTTACACAGTTGTACAAATTTAACACTTCGATTCTAATCAGGAAAATAATTACAAAAGATGTTCACACACAAATAACCTTTACAAAAAAGATTGACCACCACAAACGTAGCACGCGACAAGCTAATAACATTTATTTAACATCCACTAGAACAAATTATGGTAGGAAAAGTATTATGCGTGAAGGAGCAGAAATTTATAATGAACTTCCCAAAAATATTAGGGAAACTAAAAATTTGTTAACATTTAAGACTTTATTAAAAAGCCACATTTTAAAGGATTTTTCATCGATCTGAACAATACTAAGTGTTTAATTCTTGGATTAGTTCATCACATCAAGCAATTTAATCAATTCTCATAACACTACACATATAGTTTAACTCCGATTTTAACTAACTTTGAATATAACTATTCTAGTAAAAAAAAAAAAAAAAAAAAGTTAAAAAATAAATAATCAAAATGTTACAACAGTAATCATCAAATACTTATTTCAACTATTTATAACATTTTTTGTTGTTAAAAACTCATTATCTACTAAATTTAAAAAAAAATCAACTCGAATAAAATCGCTCAATATGTCATAGGCCTTAACAAACAAGTATCGTATTGTTATTATTATGTTTGTTCAGTTGCATTCATTGAATGCGGATTTTTACACATCTACCCTACACATGCTACTCTGGTTGGTTTTAATTGTTTAGACTAAGTTATTATTGTGTTTTCTCTATAAGTGATTGTTTGTATAATCTTTTGAGAAAATAAATATTTTCAAACCGTAAATCCAGATACTTGGCAAAGAATCGACTACGCAGGCTTTATCGGGATTTTGTTAAAAATGTTAAATCAGCTTTTGCCTTAACGACTTTGGGTCAACGAAATATTGCAATGGACGTCATTGTTTTGAATTAAGAGGCCTTTTAAATGCTCCTTGTGTAGCTAAGTCATTTGTCTTTAGGTAATGAATATGTATTAGAGTGGTCTGGCGTAAATATATTTTTAATTAACTTACATTTTTGTTTTTACTAACTTAAAATTACGTTTGTGTTTAGTTTCCTTAAAACTGGCTGGCAAGTTTTAAAATTTGGAGACAAAATGTATTCCATTTTTGAAAGGATGAGTTTATGAGTGATTTTTGCAACTTCTTCAAAAAAAGTATCACTGTTTTTTCTTTGGTTAACGAACAATGACAAAAATGATTAACAAAAAAGACCAAATATAACTTAGTAAAAATTATGTCACCCGTACCGTTAACCTCGGTTTAAAATTGTATACTGACCAAAAGAAAAGCAATCTACAAAAGAATACAAACAAATACTAAGCAAATATTATTCTTGAAAATCTTAAAATCTGATTGATCACAAAGTGTAAGCTTCTCTCCTTTTGTTTACCAAACGCTTGTAATGCAATTTCATGATGAAATCAAATCAATGATAACTACTTCATAGATTTTAGGTTTCTTTTGCCACTCAGGATTGTTGCATATTTTCCAAAGACCAGTGTAATACATACTATTGATGTTTATTCAAACGCGGCTGAACTGTATTTCGATCAATCCCTTTTTAATATCAACTGTTTTAGCGACTAAGACCAGATGAGTGCGAGGAAGCTAAATACTTGCAGTTAGAGGTATACGTAATATAGTTGAAGTCGTGGTGGCTGAGTGGTCAGTGGTGGTTCTGGTCACACACACTAGGGCCGGCTTGTACCTCTAAATCTAAATGTAGAGAGATGTAATGCGAGATTTATGTGCAATTTTTCACAACACCACTGGCTAAAAACGGTGATGGAAAACATCGTGAGGAAACCTGCATGTCGGAAAAGGGTTCTAAAAATCCTTTGAAGATATGTGAAGTCCCCAATCCGCACTGGGCAAGCGTGGTGGACTATGCCTAATCCCTCTTCTGAGGAGACCTGAGCCCAACAGTGGGCAGTAATGGGTTGGTACAGTAATATAGTTATATCAATTTTGAAACTTAATTACACATGATCAAGACAACAACATTCTAAAATTACTTCACATGTGTTCACCAAATGTGCCAGTCCTTAGCCAGTAAATACAACCTCAAAACAATTGACGACCACTTAATCTCCAAAGCCCCTTCTCATAAACATCCGCAGCATCATCATGCCATCAAGTATTCAGCAGCGACAAGAGCAAAAGCGGTAAATTGACGTCGCCGTTGTACCCGTCACCTTATCCTCAGAAAACGCATTGTCATTATGACTTCATGGCGAGGGGTCGGGAAAGAGTCAGGCTGGTGTTTGAGGACTTCAGCTTGCAAAGGATAGGCGACAATGTTGTTGAGTGAGTTTTGAAACGTGGACTTTTGGGTTTTTTTAATACTAGATAATATACAGGGTGGTTTTTTAAAGAAGGTACATATTACAGGAGGGTGATGAGTACTCTGTTCTAAAACGGAATATTACAAAAAATATAAATAGGTAAAATAACTTTTTTTTTTTTTTTTAATCTATATTCGACAAAACTACCTCAAACATAAACAATTTCGGCTAAAAGAGTGTTGACTAACGACCTCTAGTGATCACGCGCACCCCACACTTCCGCCACACCCATCAGCTGTCGAAAAACCATCATTTTTCAAGAATTTTAGATATTTTTAAGTTGCGATTACTAAGGCATTAAGCCATATTCTTTGGTAATAATATTTTTACTGGTCGTATATAACCATCAGCTACCATGACCTTCAATATGTACCCTCACTAAGAAATCACCCTGTATATTGCTTACATGCCTGATTGTTCTGGTATACCGTATTTTTTGTAAAACTATGCAGGTAAACTTATGGTGTCAATATTTATCACAACTTGTGATATGAATGTTATTTAGTCTTACAGATTGTTTTAACAGTGATTAATGATCTTATTCATTATTGCAAATTAACTCGTTGACGTTAGGAACACACCTACATTGCTTAGACAACAGTGAGTGCTTGTAATTTAATATGAACTTTATACCATAGCAATAAAGCTCAAATTGACTACGTTTTAGTTACAAATCATTTGTATGGGAAAAAGAGAATCTTTTATCAATAATTTTCCAGCAATAATTCATTTAAAAAAAGATTTGGCCAAATTGGTCCAGGCGTTGTTGAGTTATGCGCTTACCAACACATTTTGCGATTCATTTTTATATTCATTATAGAAATATGCTTTAGATAATTCTCGTAAATTTTGAACGTGATTTACTGTTTATTTAAATACGATTATTTTCAGTCATGAAACTCGGAGAATAGTTCACAACTTATAAGTAAAATAAATAATTTACTTGTTTACTTTTATCATTATATTACACTTATTAACTGCCTTAAATGACCCCATACTTTTTCTTCACAAAAAATATGAGAACCCTCTTTATAACACAACTTCGCACATGTTAACGACACCAGAAATAATTTCTGCCATTTTTCTTGTCAGCTGCGAGAGTACAGATTCGGTGGATGTGTTTCTGTACGTGGATGGCCGTCTCGAGAAGATGGCGTCGTTCTGCAACGACACTCCGAAGCCAATAATGTCGAATGGACCGAAATTGTCCATCGAATTTAGAGGGATTTTCTCTTCTAGGACTTGTAGGGGATTTAAGATATCTTACTCTTTTGTTGAGGGTAAGTCTCTTTATAGTGTGTATTTGTGTTTTATTTTTGTTGAACGTTCGTTGTCTCGGAAATTTTCGTTGCAATTGTAAAATTTTTGATCAAGTTATTTCGGCACCGCGAAATTATTGGTAATGCTACAAGTTTATAGGTTTTCATAATTGTCCTAAAACTTCGACATTTTGAGCATTCCATATAAAGTAATCATACTAATGAAATCGCAGAAAATATAATGGTTAAGAAGTTTTAGAATACAAAAACAATGCTTCAAGTAAAATATCACGCCCTATAACTTCATTTCTACAGAACTCTCTCTTTCGCTTTATCTTATTGAATTTATAATAAAAAGCATAAAATAAAACGAACTATTCCAGACTACGCCATACCAACGGGGAATCAGCTCCAAGAGTTCCCGTGTGCCTTTGAATATAATAGCAGCGAGCGTCCCAAAGGGGTAGTGACGTCACCAAACTACCCTGGCTTCTACCCTCGCGATACAGAGTGCAACTACTTCTTCTACGGACACCAGAATGAGAGAGTACTACTACAGTTCACGTACTTTGATGTGGAGGGTGTTATGCCGTAAGTAATTAGTAGTGCAAAGTTACTAAGGAAGGAGTGAGGTCAAAGTTGAAAAGAAAAATATTGCAGATTTGGATTAATTTTAAAGTAATATAAATAGTTAGCTAACAAATTATCCATGTGCCAAGTACAGTATTTTTGAGTTTCGGAACGAAGTTCCTTATCGCGCGTTGTGAAAGGGGGCTAGACGGAAAAAAATCTTACGAAAAGTTGTCACGACACTTTTTTTGTTTTAGATGATTATCGCTAGATGGCGCTGTGATTAAAATCTTTTAAAACACGTTCCTTATTTGTTTTAGGTGATTATCGCTAGATTGCGCTGTGATCAAAATCTTTTAAAGCACGTTCCTTATCGCGCGTTATGTTAGGAAAAAAAATATAAGATATCTTTTAATCGAGAGGAACTTCGTTCTATTCGGGTCCCATGTCACCTCTCAAGTTTTTTTATTTAAAATTCTTTTAGTAAAATGATCTTTAGTTTATACGTAAAGTAAGAGAGTGGTGAGACTGCAGTTAATGTGTATTTCCCTTCTATAGATGCGAAGCGGTATCAGCAAGTGATTACGTACAATTCTCAAGTCAGATGATTGACTCGCAAAGCACTCGATACTGCGGTCAACTAAAAGAACTACAAGTATCGTCTGACAAAAACTTCTTGAGGATGACATTCAAATCAAACGACAGACTCGATGGAACCGGGTTCAAGTGTGATTACATCTTTCTAAGGGATTCGGAGATGCATAGCATGACGATGCCCGATTCACATGATAGAGGTTGGTTTTAAGCTTGGACAATATTTAGTAATCATCATCATCAGCCTGTAGACGTCCACTGCTGGACATAGGCCTCCCCCAAACCTCGCCACATCGATCAGTTTTGCGCTGTCCGCATCCAGCCACCTCCCGCGGTCCTGACCAGGTCATCGGTTCACCTTGTGAGAGGTCTGCCTGCGCTGCGCCTACCAGTTCGTGGTAGCCACTCTAGTTGACATTATCATGGGGGTTTTTTTGCCATAATCACCACGCTTGGCATGCGGGTTGGCGATCGCAGTATGGTGTTATCATACTCAGAGAGCGCTGCTGCCCACTCTCCGGAGTGTCCCTTGGTTGAATTAGTCGCCTTCTACGACATCCACGGGACAAGGTGAGGTGGTGCTATTCTAGGCCGGCACCACACGGCAATTTATTTAGTAATGATTTTTTTTAAATTATCATCTGATAATAAATCGGAGCTCTGCAATTTCATTTAGGCACCATGGGTAGGGCCGTTCCTTATGGCCTCATTTTAAAGAGAGCTCCTTTGAAAATGGTCAAGTCATAGCGTTCGGGAAATATCCAAAGTGAAAAATTGTAGTAGCGTAGTTTCATACAAAATAATAGATATTTGTTTTAGAAAAGTTATAGAGTTTATTGTAATACACACTTATTGTCGTTTTGCAATGTTTTAAACATATATTAACACCGAGTGTCAGATGATAAAAATGATTAATTGATTCCTGTATGTATGTGTATATTTATGTATTTGTAGTATGTATATTGTACGTGTATATTGTATTGGTACTCATATTTATATAATCTGAATTTTGGCAAGTTTTATTTTAAATTTTTAAGCTTTAAAGCTCCCAATTTTATTTTTATATTTCCACTAGACTTGTTTTGCCTACCTTCAATCATCTCTCCATGACCTAAAGGTAGACTGGTAGAGAATGCCTATGGCATTGAGTCCGCCTATGTACACTATTTTGTGCATGAAGTTTAATTAAATAAATAAATAAATCTACCAAAATAATTTTCATATTTTAGTGTGAATAATCATAACATACTTAATATACTCACTTTTATTACAGGTACAACGATTCAAATAACAAATCTACTGTATACAATTTGTATAAAGTTTATAATAGCGATCAGATAGAACGCGTCACTGTACGGAACAAAGAGAATTTATCTGGGAAATAAATTATAATGTTACTAAACTGAATGTTTCATTTCCTATTTCGTAGTCCATTTAACATGTTTGTATTATAATTAGGCAACAGAGCATTGTGGAACAAATGTGTATGGAATTAAAATGAACTGGTTAGTTGGAAGCATTGTATAAATGCAATGAAATGAAATTATTTATTCTCAACGCTAATGAAATTCTGATGCTTGTTGATGTCAAAAGGCTACCAGTTCAGAAAAAGAAATAACCACTGTCCTGAGAAGAACTGGCAAGAAACTCAGCCGACATGTCTTTTTTTGTATTATTTTTCTGTTTTTTTTTATCTTTTCAACTCAATATTACAATTTTTTGTTACAATTTTGACCTAAAACGAAAGCTTCATTCCCACTTAGTGCAGTCATCTAGAAAATCACTAATTGTATAATAAGCTTTACTGCACAAACGATTTTTTACAACTTTTTTTGAATGTCGAGTTTAATTTTTAGTAGTGGTAAACAGATGTCTAGGAAAACTTGTACAAAAAAATGTTTTCTCTCCAATTACTTATTAGAATAAATAGATAAAAACAAACAAAAAAAAGTTCTGACCAAAAGTAAATCACGAAACTAATTGAGCATTTGAAGATAATTAAACATCTAAAGTTGTTATGGATTCAAATGTGGACGGTGCAAATATACATAAGCGAGATCGTTGAAGTTCATGGATAGTTTTTACGGCGAGCAAAATTCGAATCATTTCCGGGGAAAAAGGTAAAGGTATATAAAGACGACGTCGCTGGCAGCAGATAGTATCAATTAACATAAAAATTCGTTTTACTTGGTTCCTGTTACAGGCATTGTTCAACAAAGATGAGACGACCTTGACATTGCTGGGGTTCATGAGCGACCGTTACTTTTACAGCCTATTGGTAAGGGGGTAATACGTCGTTCCGCATAACCCCGTAGGTTCTGACCTCAACGGGATTCGGGTGGGGAGCAGCAGGAGGTTTTAGTGCGGTTTGAATCCTACATAACAAATCAAACGGGTTTCTTCGTCTTTCTATGATTTTGTAATGCTGCATTCAAATTCTAATTGTAGATCATAAAAATTTGATAATTGTAATTCCTTGTCTATCATTTTTCGTAATGAATGTTGCAGGAAATTAAATGTCTTTCTCCAGTGAATAATCATGCAAATTTGCGACATTTACACCCTGAATTCAGTTGAAAGCCAGGTTTAAATGTACCAGAAAGACCCTTCGGATTTCATTGATTATGTGATTTGAATCCTGATATAAGAAGACAATGTGGGTTCAGTGGACTATGGCTAAAGGGAGATCTCCGACCGGGCGAGGTAGTGTATGCCCGGTCAGGCCGAAGCCCACTGTAGTAGATTTCAGATGTCGTATATATGCGAAGATTTCTGCAAATGTCGTAACCGCGATTCAGGATCTCGCGCGTTATTATTGGTAGCCATACGTGTTAATATTATTTTACGATGAGAAAAGATTATTACAACCATGTTAGTCAATTATACAATAAAGACAAGATAACTTTTTGAATATGCGTATTTAATCCTGGATATTATTATGTCGAAGTAAAGCGTTGGCCAAGACAAGTAAAACGTGTCCTAAGATGATTTGTTTATTAAGTTTAGAAAGAAATTCCGACTACAACGTAATTTTAATTCTACAACTTTGATTATAACAATAAAAATTTAAGACATAACCATTTAGAAATTTCATTAAATAAGCGTCTTTTATTTTATTTTAATCTATACTAATATTATAAAGCTGAAGAGTTTGTTTGTTTGTTTGTTTGTTTGTTTGTTTGAACGCGCTAATCTCAGGATCTACTGGTCCGATTTCAAAAATTCTTTCACTGTTGGAATGTCCATTTATTGAGGAAGGTTATAGGCTATATTTTATTTTGAAAAAAATTAGGGATCCGTATGAAAATATCGAATATGTAACAAAAGTGAATAATCGAAAACCTATTTATGCGAACGCTGCAAAAACTATTGACAATAGAACAAAATGATGTACTTCGGGTTTTTAGATCTTTTAAAGATAAACAAAAAAGTCCGCGACAGCATATATCTAACTATCATAGTTTAGTCACAACAACTGCTTTTATGTTCAAAAAAAAAATTAATTCGTCCAAAAAATGAATTTAACGTTAAATTAGTATTGTTATATTAATCCTTATTCAAATAAAGTATTATGTTATCAAGAGTATTAATGTAGAAGTAAATTACTTTTTGTTTTATTCCAATCGAACTTTTCGTTTAGAAGTTATTACGAGTTTAAAACATGAAAACTCCCCGGGCCGCGCAAATAATATCGCAACAGTATTAAGAGTACCACACTGTTTGAACCCCTTTGTGACGCAGACGAAGTTGCGAGGGTCATCTAGTGATTTATGAAATTCACCCCGTAATGGATAAATATCCTTATTTCAAGTCAAAGATAATGACGACCTGCAATTGTCACACATTTTTCTTTCAACATTCATAAAATATTCCCTTACTTCTGAAATGTTTGCTTCATTCTTCTTATTCGCTACATATTAGCCGAATTGAATCTTCAAAGCGTAAAATGAGATTCTCACATCTGTCGTGGCAACGCTAGTAAACTCGGAAACCAAGTCACGTCCGTATTGAAATCGAAATTCAAAGTTAAAGAAACTTGAGACTTTATCGCAGCTATCCGAAAAACTACTTAACTTTGACAACACCAGTATTGTTGCCACATAAGTTATGGGTGTTTCAAATGTCGGTTCCAGAGAAAACAGTGAGTGATGAATTGTTTTGTTACGATTTGTCAATCAAGGTTTTGTTCAAGTTTCAAGAATGAATATGATACGGATTGTCGTTCTCCAATAGATCGGAAGACTGTCCTTTTTTTTTTTTTTGTTTTTTTTGACTGGATGAAATCGCTGGAGTTCCACTCGCCGGGCGAGGGTATGTGGGGGTTGAACCGCACTAAAACCTCCCGCCAATCACGCTCGACATCCGATAAGTAGGGGTGACAGGACGCGTTCGCGATTGTCGCTCACGTCACCCCCGGAAGACTGTCCTTAAGATGTTGTAAGCTGCTCTGTAGTGTACGTAACTTTCGTAAGGTGGGCATTTATTATAAGCTGCCGCGATAAAGCCAAATTAAAATGTTAATTGTCATTTTTACTATTTATTTTACTACTTTGTAGGCGAACTAAACCTGACCTACCTGATCTACCTGGACTACCTGATCGTAAGCGTTTACCGTTGATCATGGACCTCTACACTGTCAGGGGACGCTGCGAGGCCGCTACTCACGGCCTACCTTTCAGGACTTTCTGTTTGATTTTAGAAATACACTAAAATCTTCTAACTCTGGCTTTTACCATAGTATTTGACAATTTGAGGCTTAAGAAAAGTCCTGTATCGGTAGGCGATAGATAACAGCCTCTCATTGCCCTGGCATTGCAGAGGTTCATGAGCGACGGTGACCGCTTACCATCAGGTGGGCCGTAGGCTCGTTTATCTATCACGTAATAAAAAAAAACAAAAAAAGACCTGTATTTTCGATATATTTAACACTGTTTCTAAAGTTTAATTAATATTGTTATCATTTATCAACCGCATCAATTTAAAGTTTCGCAGCAGTTTTTGACTGAGTACAATCTACTTAATACCACGGCAGTATAGTAAAGGCCATTTTCTTAATCAATAAGATTCCGTTCATTGTTTTCATTATGGACATTAACGATCCAAAGTTAAAGTTGATCTTTCGGACCAACAGTTCTAAAATCGCTGCATTGAGTGATTATGTAAATGAATAGCTCGAAAACTCGAATTTCATCTTAATAATAGACTTTCGAGATTGAAGGCAATAAATTATGAATTTAAAGGTACTCTCATTTAAATTGTAATTTCCGGGAAGTGTAAGAAAGGTATTAAACCTTTAAAATAATATTTAGCTTTGAAGACGTTGTTATGGAATTCTGTCTTTTACTAAATTACGTTTTATTGGTAGCTACAGAAATGTAATTTCTCTAAATCTATCTATATTACTACCAAGGAAATATAGAAACTGTTAATACATTGTATAGTTTATGGTGTTTTAAATATGTCACGTAAACGAAATTAAATACCCTATCTGACATTTTTTGTTTAACGGATAAACAAGTCTATAGCTCAACTGATAGTAAGTGCAGACTTAAACTACTTCATAATATGTGTTTTTGGAACGAAGTTCCTTATCGCGCGTTGTGAAAGGGGGCTAGACGGAAAAAATTCTTACGAAAAGTTGTCATGATACTTTTTTTGTTTTAGATGATTATCGCTAGATGACGCTGTGATCAAAATCTTTTAAAACACGTTCCTTATTTGTTTTAGATGATTATCGCTAGATGGCGCTGTGATCAAAATTTTTTAAAACACGTTCCTTATTTGTTTTATATGATTATCGCTAGATGGCGCTGTGATCAAAATCTTTTAAAACATGTTCCTTATAGTGCGTAAAAAAATAGGAAAAAAGATATCTTTTAATCGAAAGGAACTTCGTTCCAACCGGGTGTCCCTTGACACCTCTAAGTTTTTTTTCTTCATGCTTCAAAAAATATTCGTCTTTAAAGTGACATTATGCCAATTCTTTTTCAACTGATAATATATTGATGAGTTCATAAATTTCGAACCATCGCGTACCCATTTAAAGGCCATGAAAGCCCTTAAGGAATGAAAGGTCTGACCTTTTAATCTAACCACAGAGGTCCGAATTGTTGAATAAAACTACAATTTCCAAGGTTATTGGTTAAGGTAAACAAGTAAAAGCTCTCTGTCTCGGACTGTTCGTTAATAAATTAGTATAGGTAGGTTTGGTTACCGCAAACCAATTATTCCGGTACAGCTTATTGGAAGCCAATTAGTATTGTTTCTGGTAATTGATAGCTTGGTTATCATTTTGTTGTATCTAGAATCTAGTGTTATTACGAATGGCAGTTAAATGAAAGTAGTATAAAGTTGAAATTATCGAGCACTGGCTGAGGCTGATACTGATAATAAGGTACAGCGGCTTCAACAAGGTCGTATTTCAGAGCAAGTTGTTGGTGGATAATCTTAGCTACCTGGTTGTGCCTGTGCAAGTACTCGCCGTTAGCAAGACGAGAACAACCGGAAACGATATGTCTAATATACTCTCTCATTAGATTAACTTATTAAGAATTACTGTTAAGAAAGTTTACGGAATTATACTTTTAAGATCGTTTAAGCTTGGTAATTTATCTTGCCTATCTAAAATGCATTAGTAATGTGGGATGAATATTTGATATCAAATCAAATCAGATTGGGTATATCTTGTTATAATTCTAAATATCGTCTATTCAACTTCGAAATGTATTTATTCGGACATCAGACAATTTGATAAGTTTACTCTTTACCCTTCAAATATAC
Source organism: Trilocha varians (assembly GCA_030269945.2). NCBI lineage: Eukaryota > Metazoa > Arthropoda > Insecta > Lepidoptera > Bombycidae > Trilocha > Trilocha varians. The sequence continues at coordinate 8,357,482 of AP028259.1, forward strand.
CTAAAGTAACTATAAAAACTACGAAAAACAACAAATGCCAAGAAACTGTAATCTTACCTGCACACAAGTTACATCAACGCATATAATATCAGGCTTTAAGAAAAAGGTTCGAGACGGACCGCCATAATAATATTTACACCATTTTACTGTACAAAGTAATGAAAAATAAACAAAGACGCAAAAAGATTGTTTGAAAAGCCGCAGCGTCATGAGGATTCCAGTGAAAGTAATGTAATTTACTGAATTAATCCATTCTGCGGATGAATTTTACTTCTGTTAATGGAAATTAGCTGTATTAAGTTTTCAAATATACATATTTTTGAGTAATAGAATTTAAATGGTTGGTTTATTCTCGCTGTCTTTATTGCGGCGTTAAATTTTGTTTTTGTTATGTTATATTAGCATTTTGGTTGACTTATAAATTCAAAGGAGGTTTGCAATTCGACTGTTTTTATGTATGCCGCAGAACTTTAACCTAAGTGAACCGATTTTAATACTTTTTCTTTTTATTGGTAAACCTTGTCGTGGCTTTTTTTTATTTGCTGTATTAATACTGTACTGTAAACAATAAGGTATGCTTAAATCTTAACTTAATTTGCACAGTAACAATACTTTAAATTTTATTTTTACTATCACCGTCACTTTTTACCGCAACTTTTTTATGCAGCAAACTTCTAAGGAAATCTCGTAGCATAGTCAATGATTCATTTGAAACAGTGAATAGTGCTGCATCATCGTCTCTTCACGTATAATGATCGTTCGCATTGCTCTTCATGCCCTTGATACTCAATATCTGCACATCGACGTTATATACGATGGATTAAAATTAAACTATGACTATGAAAATTGTTAAGTGTAGGCCGTAGGTACCGGTGTCTCCTGGCAATGCAGAGGTCTATGAGCGACGGTAACTGCTTACAATCAGGTGGCCCGTTAACACGTCTGCGAACGAGGTAGGCCCACTGCTAAGCTCAGCAGTCCTCAGTTGAGGAAGAGACCACGCTTACATAATGGGACTTCACATATTTTTGCACGATTTTTAAATCTTTTAATACCCAGATCTCCTTGTGATGATTCCTTGACCGTTTTACCCAGTGATGTTTTAAAGAATTTCTCTTGATCGCGGTATCTTGACCAGGTAAGAATTTAGAGGTACGACAATAATAGCGCATAGCAGTAAAACGGACAATATTGCTCACAATTTTTTTATTCCACTACCCATTATTTAATCCTGTTCATTTATATTACGTCCATGTCCTGCAACATCTGCTTCAACTATCGATTATAGTGTACAATCGTCATCAGCAAACATCGTCGTGTTGCAAATGCGTCCTTATGTTGCCCTCAAATATCGCTACACGGATTATCAATCGAATACCTAGCATTGTTTGTCGTGAATGGCGATTTTAAAAGAAAGGTTACTTGTGCTACTTTATTTTGGCATGTATATTTTAAACTTGAGTCTTTTTTGCTTTTTATTTTATTGGACGATGATAATTTTTTTTTTTCTTAATTATTGTAAATTGTGTCATACATAATTTATTATTTTTATATTCTAAATGATTTTTAGATTATTGTGACTTGATTCTATTTTATTTAATTTTAATACTGGACATTATTTATTTTGTGTTAGTTTTTCAAGTTTTATATCCATTGTAATTTTTTAAATTATTCATAATTTTACATTTAGATTAGAGTATTGTTTAAAAATTGTTAGATAATATGTAAATATTACTGCAGTGGTGTACATGACTCTGAAAAGTAGTATTTTTCTTTTGGATAAATAAATAAATTTTCTTTTATGGGTAGGTGAATAAACTACATTGTTGTATTGGAAGGTGTTTACTCAACACCTCTATGCCAATGCACAGTGAAGTCGCCACATATTTTTATTCGAAATCCTGAATTTAGGGTATGTCGACTTTAATAAACTTTTTTTTAAAAGCGAGTACGCTTTTTGATCTAGCTTTTTATCAAAATCATAATAGTATTCTAAAAGTAAGATTACGTTCACTACGTTTCAAAAATTACTACCACAAAACATCTCTCATCAACTAAGGAACCCTATCCAACTACACGTGAGCAAGAGTATCGAGATGTGAAATCCTCCAAACAAAGAAAAGCATAAATCAATTATTACATCAAAAAGGTTCCTAAAAAGCCTCACTGTATTACCTTATTTGACCTCTATAACCAGGGACTGGATCCAAATGGCCAGGTTTCGGGTACTTTGAGGTCAGATTCACGCCGTGGACCTGAACTATGAGGTCAGGCTGAGATTTATTGCAGGCCTAAAAGGCTTTGTACCTTAGATTTAAAGGCGTTAAGACGTAAGGTTGTGGTCTGAATATTTTTATTATAAACGCGAAAGTTTCTTTACCTAGATTTTGGAAGATTGTGTGGATTTATTTATTTATTTAGGTACACCAACAGCAGACATAAAAGACTTACATATATGAATTACATAATAGCTGTTCTTATATGAATGTTTATTATAGGTATACACGACATTTGTTTTTTTATAACACATGGATTAAATACAAATATATTATGTAATATACAAGAAAAAAAAATATTCAGACATATTTAAAACTTAGTAGTAAAACAAAGAATAATAAAATACGATAAAAGGATTATGAAATATAAATCAATAGGAAATGTTACATGGATTGTTGAAATGTTAAATGGACTTATAATGAGAAAAAAAAGAAACATGGTTAACTTAAGCTAATTATCGATTATTGAAAGGTTGTGTCGGTGTAAACTCTTCACTGGGAATCGAACCAAACTGATTTTGTATAGTAATACATAGGTAAAAGTGAAGAGTTTGATTGTTTTAATAAAAAATAGAGATCCTTGATAAAAGCTATAATGTGACCAAAAATTAAAATGACCACAAAAATAACTATATGTAATAGCTATAAGTAATGTAATTCTTGTTGGTAAATAAATAAAATAAATAAATAACACTAAACTAGGTTATGAAAAATTTGAGAGGTGTCAAGGGACACCCGGATGGAACGAAGTTTCTTTCGATTAATTAGTGAGGGAATTGTAATAAAATTATATTTTTTTAAGTTATAATAATTAGTTAGTTTAAAACGTCTTCGTTTTCTCTTAGAAAGAGAGATAGACAGACGTTTTAAACTAACTAATTATTATAACTTAAATAAAATATTTTGATCACAGCGCCATCTAGCATTAATCATATAAAACAAAATAAGGAATTGTTTTAAAAGATTTTAATAACAGCGCCATCTAGCGATAATCATCTAAAACAAAAAAGTGTCGTGACAACTTTTTCATAAGAATTTCCGTCTAGCCCCCTTTCGATAACGAAACTAGGTTATGAATAAACGTATTCTTGCTTTCTAAATAAAACATAATATTACAATACATTACACGCAACGATTGCAATTACAATTATTAAACACAGATCATTCGACCGAATCATATCATTATTCTGACTGGAGAAGGTTAAATAAAATATTTAAGAAGGGATAAAAGGGCAAACAAGGAAAGCTCTCGACTCGGAATCCGTACGGTTCATTTAACGTAGGTGAAGGTAGATGAGCTCTGTAATTAGGGTTGCCAGGTCCTCAGACGCAAAAGCCGGACAGACTTGTGAGTTTGTCCTGACATTTGGGTAAAAATCCGGACATCTTGTTTTTTTTGTCTATTTTTGACGTGACAACATCTTATAAATTGGTTTGCCGGGTGACACTTCAAGAAACTGCGTTACGCTCCGTTCACGTTATGTGCTCACAATGAGAGCGAGTGAGAGGCACGCGTGCCTTTCACTTTTTTATAAAAAGTGTATAACTAATTTTGTCCTAACATTCGGTCGAAAAATCCGGACGCCTCACATTTTTGAAAAATGTTGGTGTTACTTAAAAAAAATGGAAATCCGGGATTTTCTGATTGAATTTTAATTAAACAAAATCAAGCTAATATTTCTTTCTGGATGTAGTTTTGATAAATGGATTTTCGAAATTGAAAAATCCTACCTAAATCCTAACAGGCCAGATGCCGCAAAAATCCTATGTATGTCCTGCTTTATCCTAACACCTGGCAACCCTATCTGTAATGAAATACGGCGGTTGGCTACCGATTCTTATTTTACGTTTGGATTTTTCATGATACCTTTTTGGATGACAATAAATAATAATCAAATTATTTACGTTTCCGCGTATTTATTTGGAGGTTATAAGGTTCTGTAGCTGTATTGATTTGTATGGGTCTTGGAGGACCTTTGACTTTTTAAATGTCCTAGACTGAGGTGTGATTTAGGTGGATTAATCGCTTGTTTAGGTTAACAATTTCTTACTAAAAAATGCCGTTGTTATAACATCGAAAACAGTAGCTTATAGACTTCATAATATTATGGTTGTAGAATAGTACCTATATAAAACTACAACAAATCTCTTTTTATAATGCATAGTAGGTAAATTTCACTGCTTACCTGATGATTATGATGAAGCAATTATAGGCCTATAGGTAGAGTTTATTTTTTTTTTATTGCCATGTAGGCAGACGAGCTAACGGGCCACCTGATCGTAAGTGGTTACCGTTGCTCATGAACCTCAGCATGTCACACTGAAGGGTCGCTTCCTACGCCCTAACTTGAAGGACCCTCCTCAAGCCTCGTTTGACCATACTTCCTTAGTTCTAAACCTAATTCAAGTGTCCCCCGACTGATGAGGACGGCCGGCGCTCTGAGCCGGCTGCTTCTGCGAGTCCACCATCTCGCAGAAGGAGGCGGCGGGGCGGGAGAGGGAGAGCTCTTCCCTCCCTCGGGAGCTGTCCCGGGATCTGGCCCCCTAAGAGTACCGGGTCCACCAACATCGGACCCGAGGGGTGCTGCGCTAGGCATCAGCGCGCACCCTCCGTGCCATCTATGCGGGGGATGGCAAGCCGTGCTCCCCGACCCGGGCTGGCCCTGGGCCGGCCTGGGCCGAGGGAGACCCTACATCACGCGGCCCCATCTTGGCGGGCTTTAATTGGCCCGTCCACCGAGTGAGCCGGTGGTCGTTTCACCGACGTCTGCCGGTTCGACGTCCGGGGGTGACGGGGCGATACGTAAGCGACAATCGCGAACGCGTCCTGTCACCCCTACTACATCGGATGTCGAGCGTGAGAGGCGGGAGGGGCGATTTCCTCCCGTCCAAAAAAAAAAAAAAAAAGAAACCTAATTCAAGTATGGAAGAAGTTAACCTCATAGCGTTTCAAATCAGGGTGGCAGTAAAACTATACCGTATAAGTCTGTTGACTCCAACTCCGGATGAACGCAATAATTTCAACACAAAACGAACTACAACTCTATTGCATGTTCTATTAATCCTCATTAAACTGATTCTCTTTCACTGTCCTATTTACAAATCAAACACTTATCTCCCAACTCTTTCTACATACAGTTTTTATGTACACAGCAATCGAGAAACTTTATCATACGGGTTGAACCCCTACAGCGACCTTAGACAATCTGTTTTATTACTCCGGGTAGATAGTTCCGTTTGTTTTGCCATGAAGAAGGGACAAAATGTTATTTAGAAAACAATGATTCCCTTTGATTATGTACTTGAAGATAAAGACGAGTACTCTTTGGTCTGCTAAAATATTCTGGCAGGTCAACTAACGTTGCTGAATCTGGCTACAGATATCACTTTTCGTTTGGACAGTAGGTACCTATGTTGGTATATTGGCTTTTAGGATAATATGCGTGCTGTTTGTGTACACAAAATTTATGTAAAATATTATCATTATGGCATACTATTAAAGAAAGTCCTTAAATGTAGGCAGTAGGTAGCGGCCCCGCAGTGTCTGTTGACATTGCAGAGGTCCATGAGCAACGATAACCGCTTACGATCAGGAGGTCCGTTGGCTCGTCTGCCTACATGGCAATAAAATATATATATATATATATATATAAATAATGTATATTGATAGATGCCAAAATTAAGATCTACAATTAAGATAAAAAGTACAAGAACGCAATAAAGTCTAAATTGGAAACAATGATTTCATTTCAAAGAAATTGTCTACCCAACTTCTCTATCTATAATATCTACATTCATAAACTTGCCTATAATTCTTATACAGAACCCACACGTCAAAAACTTCCAACAAAAACTGTCGAAAGATTTACGAAGATAAATAATGCAGGCGTTAAGTCGATGACAAAATAATAGACCGGAACTGCCCCGAGGGACTCAGTTTCCTCAGTAACCGTTATATCAGCTAGATTGATTGATATACAGGATGTAAAAGATCAATGTATTAAAACTAGCTTTGGTTTACTGATAAAATAGTATATAAAGTATTAAGAAGAAAAAACATCTTTCAAGGAAATATCTCGATTTTCAACTACCACTACATTAATTAAATGTCGTGGTAAGAATCCGTTGATTATACATGACAGTAATGTAGAAAGCCCTTGGTGTTTGAATAAGTTTATAACTTTCAAAGAAAATAATGAACTGAGCGACTAAACAGTTTTGAATGATCACTAAAGTAAAACAAATCTGCATAATGGAAAAGCCTTTCAAAATAATACAAAGATAATATGTCTAAAAAACTTTTAACAGTTATTTAGAAATAAGCCAAGCTAGTTTGTTTAGCAAAAACCATTTTAATTTAAACTTCACAACTGAAAAGGCGGTACTGTTGTACGTGCATTAGCGAGATTGGTTTAATTTGAAAATGTCGCTTCTCTCCGGGCTGGTTTTGGCGAACTATTCAACAGAGAGCAGAGATGCAGATAACATTGATAAATTGTAAATAGATGCAAATTCTATTGTAGTCTAAATTATTTTTACTTTGATAATGATGAAAACATTTTCATCTTTTTGTTTTTTTTTAAAGATCACACTACTTCATCTGCGTTACTTTTAATTCAAATATAAAGACATGACAGCAAAACCCCTAAATATTATATATATATTTTTTAAATCCATTACGTAATTATGGCAATTTAAGCATACATAGAAACAAATGAACGTGAAGCGACATTGTTTTATATATATAGGGAAGGAAACTTTAATAATTATCGAACAAATTCTCCGCAAATTTCCGTTATTTTATAGTAACTGGTGGAACAATGAAGAGGATCATCTGTAAATGTTATGCTAAATAATATGTTCCTTGAATAGTATGCATATCTAATAATAACGAAGTTTATCTTACAACCTACACGTTCACTGCCAACAGAATAATAATAACTCTATAATGCTTTGTGCAATTGTACCCTGATTCATTGACATTCCAGTCAGTATAATTTATTTTAAAGATAACTTTAAATACAAACTTAATATCCTAAATATCTTGTACCTAACCGAGACAAGTAAAATGAGCCTAAACACGCCAGGTCTATCTTATTTAGTACAGGAGTTCATATGACCATCTTTCGAATGCATTATCAGATCAGAATGACATTGCACTGAAGTCATTTTACTTATTGGAATTACTAAGCGTACTTTAGATCACTGCTGTTAATATTCACTCCAGTTGACAAGTATAAGGGACCATCTGATCATTAGTGACATCGGCAATGTCAGTATTATTATTTGCTAACAACGTATGGTAAAGCATTTTTATTACATCTCTAGTTGGCCCGCAATTTAGTCTACATCACAAAGTCAAGTTTTGAATCCGAATTGGAAAAAGTGCAGAAAATCTTTATTATTTTCCGTGGGCTTCCTCAAAAAAAAAGAAAAAACAATTAAGACTAATTAGGTAGACAAATCGGTGCAGTCGTTCTCGAGTTATCGAGTATACTGAGAAGATTATTCCAAATTTATTATCGTAATAGTACATATTCCCATAAATATATTAATTTATACTCATATTATGCAGTATAATTTACTAGTAAACAATAAACTAAATGTATTCATATCTTATCAAAACCGAACAAACATACATATTTAGGAAGGATGTGGTTTTCTTGGAACAATCTCGAACAAACAGGAATAAGGAACAACCGTTTTATTTGCGGGCACACTTATTTGTTATCATTCGATGTTCAATCAAATTCTGTTTTCGGATATACCTGTTTTTCGAGCATTTCTTTCTGTATAATAATTCATTATTATTTCTACTATTCCAAAGCTGTTATCGTTAAAGTTCAAAAGTATCAAAATAACAATTAATTCATTTTAAGTAATTATCGTCTTTGAATTAATGCTGGTCAGATCAATATTAAATTAGTCATCAGAAAAATCAGGCATGGCACAAAAGATACTAGTTGAATCAGTTCACCAATATTAAGTACTATAAAGAAGCCTAAACCTAACCTAATCTAATTATGATCACTTCTAATTTTCGTCAGTTGTTTCAAATGGTCTATTTCTCTAACGCAGCATCAAGAGTCTATTAAAGTCTATTATCAAAGATACTATAAATTCATATACTAAAAATTAACCACAAAAAGCGCTAAAACAGAATTCGCCTTAGATTACTATTAAATTCATTCAGTGGCTAAGTTTAATATCCTTGGAGCTGGCTCCTTTGAGCTCTATTCCTTTTGTCTTCGGTAGTCAATGGATTTAACTCGGGCGGCTTTTCGCTTTGTTCCTCTTAAACCACTATTCCTTCCGTCAGATGCAATGGGGTTCTACGTTATATCTTAAAAGGGTGATTTAGATACCTGACTTTATCTGGGCTTAATCGGGGAGAGAATGTTTAAAATTAGGGATTTTTGTGAAAAAGTGTATTGAGGCTTAAAGTGACTATAATTACAATGGTATACTTAACAGGTATAGGTAAGCTGAATGGTATTGTTGTACTGATGCGCAACTTAGAAGTTTCATCTGTGTTGATAAACCTAACAATGCCCTGCCCACTGCCTACTGTTGGGTTCAGGTCTCCTCAGAAGAGGGATTAGGCATAGTCCACCACGCTTGCCCAGTGCGGATTGGGGACTTCATATATCTTCAAAGGATTTTTAGAACCCTTTTCCGACATGCAGGTTTCCTCACGATGTTTTCCTTCACCGTTTCTAGCCAGTGGTGTTGTGAAAAATTGCACATAAATCTTTTTCACATTTAGAGGTACAAGCCGACCCTGGTGTGTGTGGCCAGAATCAGAAAAGAAGTTTTGAAATACACTAAATTTTAAACTTTTTTTATTGACAGAAGACGTTTTTGTTATTGTTTTGCAATCCAACAAAGACGAAGTTTAAATTCATCGAGTATTCATTCCGAGATCTCACAATAATAAGCTTATGTATCATGAAAACAATAGTTTTTTTTAACGATTAGATACATATTGTGCCTACTTAATCTGACATGTTAAATCCCTCACACTTTTCTGGTCCCATTTTAAAAGAATAATTTCAATATAACAGAATATGCTTTTTTCACATCTCAAAATATTTATATTGAGCTGAAAAACCTGAAAAACAATTTAGTGCGAGCTGTTAAAGTGCGGTCATCTATTAAAGAATGTACCAAATAAAATTCTTGGAAGTGAGAGGCGAGTCCTCGATGCTATGAAGCTCATACCTTACAATATTTCGCAGAGTTCCCGGGTCATCTAAATTATTCATAGCACGGGATACTACCGTCCTGTCGCACTCAACTTTAGTATTCTCCTGTGTATGCTACTTACAGAATAATGTATAATGGTGAGATTAAACGAAATACAAATGGGATATTTTGGGTGCAAACTGGTACCTAAATGGGTCTTTTTAAGTAATGGTGCAGACTAATTCAGTTTTCACAGACAAGAGATTTTAAAATATATAGTCAGAAAACCAGTAAACCCTTTGAAAATGTATGCAGTTTTCTATATGCATTGGACCTGTTCTTTTCATAGAGGAGACACAAAGCAAATCTAACAGGTTTATTTTGACCATAATAAATACAGAAATTTTAATAATCCCTCCGAAGCTCCAAAGATCTAGTTAAAAACTTTCCGTGTACATTAGTGATGATCAGCAAGTCAAGCATAAAAAGAATGTTTTTCAATTTTATTTTTCCTTTTTTTTTATTGCTTAATAGATACACGAGCCTACCGCCCACTTGATGGTAAGCGGTTACCGTCGCTCATGGACCTCTGCAATGCCAGGCCAAAGAGGGGCCGTTATCTATCACCTACCCATACAGAACTTTTCTTAAACCTTAATTGAAGATATAGCACCAAAAACACAAGTATAAAGTGAAATACAGTCCAAGTCTGTTGTAGATACAAATCGACAAAACTAAGTGAACAGTCAATGCGGTTTCCAAGTTGAACGCTTCAACATTAGGTTAAATTCTTAAAGAACAAGTCAAGTTTTAAAAGCAAAGTTACTTTTATTTGTCTCAGTTTGCTGAAGAAAAAGTTTAGCTTAAACTTGTATGGGCTGTGTACCCTTCTGTAAAATATAACGTATATCGATACAGTTACGTAAATTGATATCTATTTCAATGAGCTAATTCAAAATATTTATAACATTTAAAAGAAATCAATACTCATATTATAAAGGTGCAGAGTTTGTTTGTCTGTTTGATCGCGCTTATCTCAAAAACTACTGGTCTGATTTAATAAAAGTTAGAGTTGGATAGGCCAGTACACTTAAATCTTCTGCTTACCGCTTACAGTCAGAGTTGAAACCCCGACTGAGTCCAAAACCCAGCATTGAATTATGCAGGACTACGCGAAGTTTTAGACTCTTTGGCACTCTTTAAAATCGCATCGCAAGTACTATAGGGTACTTCTACTATAGCATATTCATATTCGAAATTTAAACAATTCTTAATGGCCATATGAATCTGTAAAGCAAATTTGCGGGTGCTTAATGATAATCGTAAATGTCAACTGGAGAGTCCCGTGTGCAATTATGTCGCGGGTCATTTTGTGAGTTGAATTTGAACCATTTAACTGTTCGCTAACGACCAGGCTTCGTCCGATTCAATTCTCACATACGTAGCCATGGGTATGGGGTGCCTTTGTAGTATATGCTAAATTAACAGATATTAGTGCCCGACCGAAAGTTTCGGTTTCGGTTTCGGTTTCGGCCAGTTTCGGCCAAAATTCGAGTTTCGGCCTTAGTTTCGGTTTCGGCCAAAAAACGGCCGAAAGTTTCGGCCAAACCGAAACTTTTGATAACAATTAACAGATTGATAACGGATAAATGGGGTTCTGAAATGGAGATTTTAAGCAATTCCTAATATTCTAAAATAAGAGTCATGTAGAGTTTATTATTTCAGAATTAAATGTTGCTCAGGGTTATCCACAAACTACGTCGATACATTTCATGATTTTTTACCCCTTCTTCCTTGCCACATGGTGTGTTGCTTGGAAAGTCAATGAACCCAATCTCAAGAATTCAAGGGCTTGCTCGTGGGCTATGATTTGTCCTTTTTGAAACGAGATTTAATAAAAAATAAAAATCTTTTAAATTGTGGTAGATAATAACTTCGGCTTTGGTAAGTACTTGCATCGGATACGGGTGGAGTCGACGACGAGTTGTTATCATTGTGCGTGTGACCTGGACATGGCGGAGCATACGCTCGCTGTTTGTCCCGCTTGGAAGTAGTAGCTCCGTGTCATGAAGGACTTGTCATTACCGGACGACGTGGCTCAACTTCTGCGAGTCCACCATCTCAAGACGTGTGAGCGAGAGCTCTTCTCTCCGCGCAAGAACACGCCACCGTCGGGCGAGGGAACAGGTTTGGGATCTGCCCCGTAATCTGGCCCCCTAAGAATACCAGGTCCTACTAAGACGCTAAGAGACGGTGTTGCAATCTTTTCGTAATAGCAACCGGGGAATGGTAAACCGCGCTCCCCGACTTAGGTTGGTTTTGACTCAGACGGGTATTCAGCGTGAGGGTGTCACGTCCTCTTCGTGACAATCTCACGATATTTCGGATAGTCCGCCAAGCAAGCCGACTGCTGTCGATTATCGTATTTTTCAGACACTGCTCCCTCCCTCTGTCACAATTGGTCATATTTTAGAGACAACCCCTCCCAACCCTTTGTCACACTAGGTTACATTTTGATGATCCCTCTCTCTTCCCCTCGTCACACATCACATTTTTGAAACCTCTTTCTTCCTCATTGTCACAACTTGACATATTTTTGAAATACCCATGGGGTGCCAAAACATATTCTCCCCCTTGACAGACTTGGTCACATTTTTGAAACACCCTCCCCTTTCCCCTTTACGTGTTACATAATTTTTGGATAACCCATAATGAAGAACAAATTTTGGGAGGAATGATAAAATATGCACTTAAGTCAAGGACATTTTCAAAAACTAAAAATTTTCTGTGAAATTTGTGAGTTTCGGTTTCGGTTTCGGTTTCGGCCGAAACTAAGAGCCTAGCCGAAGGTTCGGTTTCGGTTTCGGTTTCGGCCAAAAAACCAGTTTCGGTCGAGCACTAACAGATATACAGATGTTACTGTGTGAGCTTCTTTTTTTATTTGTAAGCAAAATTAAGTAAGAATCTACTGATGAGTTAAAGAATGACTTATTGTATAAAAAAAATTGTATCTTAATCTGAAGTTATGTTGTTTATACTTTAATTTATTTTTATACCGATCACATGATAATTCGAATTTCAATCAAAATAAAATTCCTCGTTTTAGGCAAGAAGGTTCAAAAATATTTGTTGACTGTAGGAACTAGAGATCTCGTATGACCCGTAGCAAGTTAGACTAGTCGAGGTCTCTAATATTTTCTGTTATTATAACGCAACCAATCACCAAATAACAATTATTTTTTTGCTTAAGTTTCTTGTATTGCAAATTCTTTAAGAGTATTTCTTTGTCTGTTAGATGTTATACTTGCTTTGTGTTAAAATGGCGATATTTTTTTAAGTTTTTGTACCAACTTAAAAACAAGCCTGAAGTGTTACAAGTTCACTAGCGATCTTCCCACACAGTAAATTTTTCTCTTGCCTATTATATTATCGTCATGTCCAAAGTTTTATCTGAATTTCTCGTATACTATGTGAAAAGACAAGCAATTAGGCGAGCACCGCTATACATCACGACGGACATATTGCCTTGATGGGCGTCGTGTCTGCTAATGGTGCGGTCGAAAACTTCATTTTGTTAATAAAAATATGCATGGCCAATAGTTTTTAATCGTTTTTGTTGAATTACATTTAGCTTGTACATGTTTTGGATACATTGATCAATCAGTTTATTTTATTTAATTAGAACATAATACATGTAACAATATTTAATATGTACACAACTATAACTCGTCTCGTTGTCATCTTTTGTATTAGAAAAGTGTTATTCATGAAACGAACAAATGGTACTGCCAAAATAGTTTTTATAAGATATAACTACATTAGGTTTTTCGGGTCCAAAAAATCCCGTAATTGACAGACTAACTGACCCAAGCGTTACAGATGGATATAATATAAAGCCTTCCTCGTCAAATGGACCATCGAACACTGAAATACTTTCACGAATCAGCCAGACCAGCGGTTCTTGTGATCAACTTTACAATATCTGTACAGATATAATAATATACAATGTAATCATCAAAATACAGCAAAACAAAAAAAAACACAAGCATTACATTATTAAACGTAAAAATGTAATATTTTTAATTTGTTCTTTTTACGTTCGTTAACCGACCGCAAAATGTTTTTACTGCGAAAAATATCGTCCGAAAACCTTTAAATACAGCTCAGTTATACCCCTTCGTAAATGTTAAATAGAACTCATAATTTTAGGGTTAAATTTACCTGTCGTTGTGGCAACGGTGAACTGCATAGCTCTTTGTATTTCTTGTATTTATTTTAATAATCTTGTAAATCTATAATATAAAAATGAATCGCAAAATGTGTTGGTAAGCGCATAACTCAACAACGCCTGGACTTTGGCCAAATCTTTTTTTACAATGTTCGTTGAAGTTCAAGGATGGTTTTTACGGCGAGAAAAAATCGAATAGTTGCCGGGAAAAATGAAAAAAAACGGGTCGTAGGGTTCACGCAGACGACGTCGCGGGCAGCAGTTAGTTAAGAATACAACTTCTGTTTTACCAGCATTATATTAAGTTACAGTGGATGTAACCTATGCCATAGCTGATCTGATGATGGATTCGGAAGGTGGGTATGGGAACTTCTGTACTAAATAAAATAAACCCGACGTGTTTAAGTTCGTTTTACATGTCTTACCTATCACTTTACTACTATGTGATATACTGTGATATACATGACCTTAAAAGCTTGTATACAAATTTTTTTCTTTAAAATAAATTTATTTCCAAATTAATTTTGTGCACCACAAAGACTGGTATGATTGAGTAATACAGCATATCGCATTTGTTTAAGTAAAGTCAATAATAATAACAAAATTATAAAAGTATTTTAGTTAATTTATAATTTAAATTAAATATTTAATTAAAACACAGTTCTACAATTTGTACTCCGATTTTGTACGTTTTTTTACTCAGGTCCAGACTGAAGACGATGTCAGTTATTGGAATCCTTGTTGATTTATCCGTCTTTACTGTAAAGTCCACGTACTGACATGGTTCAGTTGTAGAATTCTGTAAAAAAAAATCGATTTAATTATCAAGATTTTAGAAGCCTTAAAAACTCCTTGTCTGCTTACTTGACAATAGAAAGACAGTTTTAAGTCCCTTTAACTTTTTAGGAATCCGAGCTTCTTAAAGAAGGTCCTTCTGAACAGTACTTTGATTATATTAAAATGTTGCCACTCTATTCATTATATTATTATAAAAATAACTTATGGGACGAAACATAAACAGACAAAAAAAGTTAGGTTGTAGAGACGACGAGGTTTAAAAGAGTTACTAGTAAGGTTTACTTTATGTCGCGTTTCCATATTCGCTCGCTAACTTCCAACTTTCAACATCAAAAAGCGACAGTACCTTCTCCCTATCAAGTGGGCACCTACACTTTAAAAGAAATTCAACATAGTAAACACAGCCTTTCAACAATTTCTAATTTTCTACAAACTGAGACTAATGGTATCATTATATCTATTACTCAATTAGTGACTACAAAATTACATAAAGTATAATAAAATAAAACAATCACTTACTTTATCAATGCAATCCTGAGGTATAATCAAGTCATAGTGGAATAAGTTAGGTATAGACTTGTGATCTATAAGAATGTCATTCCAAGCTAATAGTTGAACCAAAGACTCTGTGATATCCGAGTCTGTTGCTTTGAAATCTAAACCGTAGATTCTCAGTGTTTGACGAGCAGAATTTGCTAGTCCTTGCAGCCATAGGATCTGAGTTGGACGTAGCTGAAATTAAATAAATTTATTTAATGATACATTTATTTAATAACTTTTTATGTCTTAGTATTGCTAAAATCCATGACCAACGGTCACCACTTGCCATTAGGGGCCGTTGGCTCATTTATCTATGAAAAAAATTTTTTTAGAAGTGTATTTCAACCCAGTTCAGTTTAGTATACAGGGTGTCTCTGAACTATTTGACATAAATGGGAAGCACTTTAAATATCGGAGATAGGATGTTTTGCTGAAAGGAAATATTATTTTATTTTTGACTGTATCATAAATCCGCATTTAATTTTTTTTTATTGTTTGGTTTCTTCTGAAAATTGAGCTAACAAAAACGAAAAAAAATAACACTTTATATTTTTATGATGTCAATCGAAAGATCATTTATTTGCATATAATCCTTGCTACAAAATATAGCGTCTCAAACAAAAGGAGAAATGTGAAACATCGGATTAAACATTTAAGTACCTTTTAGCTCAATCTTGACATTCAAAATGTACTTACGTATGTGTGTCCATATCAACTTTGAAATAAATGATTTGACTTTGAATCCGAAACTAAGAAGTTCTTCGAATTTAATTCGCCAGATTCCACCCGAACTTAAATAGTGCAAATACACGGGTACTTAGGTATAAAGTTACATCCTGGGTAAGTTAAAAACTTTCATGCAGTTTCAACGGGTTCTTACCACGATATTTAATTAATTGAGTTGTCTCGATATTTCAACGTTGTTGCAAATATCATGATCACGAGAAGACTGGATACTTCGGGTCGATTTAAGAGCAAACAAATCTGTCTACCCTCTTTCTCGTTCGCTTTTGAGTAGTACCGCTGGAACTCGAACTCACATCACGACACACCACACAAAATGCATGAAAGTATTATAGAAAACCGCGAGTGTCTGAATAAGTTTATAAGTTAAAAACTATTTTAATATTAATGACATACCTCATACATTTCCACCAAAGGTTTAACAGCCATTGTATTCCACCACAACTTTTGTTTTTCATTAATTGTATTTTCTTTTACCTCTATGGTTGTTACTATATTATTTGCGATAACGTCTTGAGCAACACACGTTAGATGTTCTGTCTCTTCACATTTTATCTTAAAAGATTCAATTTCGTTTTTACCCATCCACAGAGGTTTTTGTCCTGTTGTTAAAATATTATTTAGTCCATGAAAAACAATTATTATTTTATAGTCATCCAATACTACTTCAGCACTTCATATGAGAAGCTTCCAAAGTAACCGATATGGCTTGAAAAATAGCATCTCTGAAGTATCAATGAAGTACAGGTGACCAATAGGCTGAAAGGTTCTGACGTGGGTAGAAGCCTCCCATGATCTGAGGTCGATCTGACCAAAATGGTGGAAATTTACTGGATGGAAATAATGTAATACTAGTCTAGATAGTGTTACATTAATGGGAGATCATAGTTTTGCTCATTATTAGGGCTTCCATCTAATTCCGATGTAAATAATCTTATTCCGATGTAAAAAAAATATTTCTACAATTTATCCAGGGTGGATTTGTCACTTTAAGCCTTTAAGTTTTTTTTATTTTAATGTGGGGTGGGTCAGCAGTCGAAATGCAACTTAAAAATATGTACTTTTATTTTTGAAATTGGTTCGACTTTTTTTAATGTCATATAGAATTCTGCAACAATAGTAGATACACCATACAATGTTAGAAAAAAAAAGTTTCACCGATTCCAAAAACGTGATTCTATCTTGCATTTCAACAGATCATTTACCCAACTTCAGCTGGGATAAAGTTACAAATCCACCTTGTCTTAGTGTTGTATATTACTTGACAAAAAATTTAGTTACAGATATGATAAATTTAAAATGAATCTTACCTATTATATTTGCATTCTTGCATGTAGTTTTTAGTGGTCGACTTGCTGCGTCTCCTTTGTCATTATCTTTGTTATCTGTATTACACAGAGATGTAAAAAAAAACAATAATATAGAAGCCACCATTGAGAAGCCAATGCACCCACAAAGAGTTACGGTTTGGTGTGGGTTTTGGTCCGGCGGCATCATTGGAAAATGGGCAAGGAGCCGCCGTTACGGTCAATGGCGAGCGTTACCGTGCTATGCTCAACGAATTTTTGTTTCCAAAAGTTGAAGAGTATGACATGGACGACATTTGGTTTCAACAGGATGGCGCAACATGCTACACAGCCAACATGACAGTCGAACTTTTGAAAAATGCAAACTTTATATGGCCCACCCCTTATCATAGCGTCTGTCAAGTTGGTAAGTACACAATGGAGTTTTAAAGTAAGTTTTCTAGTCATAAATTGAGCCTCAATCTTGCTTAAATATTGCTAAACAGTGAGCGATGCACATAAATACATAAGCGGTGCTCTTGTATTTAAAGCTTTTTAAAATAAAAATAAAACGTTTTATTAATACATCAAAAACACAGTGTCTAATTAAATTGATATGACAAGATACTACCTACCTCTTGATATCCGTCAGGCGACAACCATAGATATCTTCAAAACAAAAACCTATAAGCACTTTCTCTCATTGCATAATGGACGTTAATTGAGCAAATGCTAACCAAACTATGTAATTATTTAATTATTCATGATTTTATTTATCTAATATAGGTATTCTTTATCGTATATTTTTAGTTATTTATATATCGACTTATCTTATGATGTTTACAAATCTTAAAGTGCTTATCTTTAGATTACAATTTTGTTTTAATAATTCACCTATCACTTAAATGTTTCATGCTGTTTAGATAATGCTGTTTAGCATTAAGTTCGCCCATGTACATTTATTTTCGTGTGCTTTAAGCATTTTCTATCTATCTATCTATTAAAAACACAGTGTCTAATTTAATTGATATGACAAGATACTTAATCAAAATTACTCAAAATAGCAATTTTAGTGCTTTAGTTTTAAAATATTTGTTTAATTATAGCTCAAGGAATCATTAATTAATAATCGTGATTTGTATTTCAAAAGCGTGTTCTGCTAAGCTATGAATTGTCTTCTTCTAATATCAAAAAATGAATTGCTGCTCGTTGGTTTCGTCAAAACTCAAGAACGGCTGAACCGATTTGGCCTCGATTTTTTTGTGGAAGTTCAGAGAAGGTTTGTACAGTGAAGAAATATATGAACATTGTATTCTGTTATGTGACCCAGACGAAATTGCGTAGACCAGTTTTCTTATAAATATACTATTCAATTGTCTTACTTTCTGATTCTGTAATACATTTTCCGGGCGGTCCAGGCGGTCCTATATCACCCTGCATAAGAAAATTTTATCAATAACTAGCAGATTATACTATTAGGTACTAGCTGCCCGCGCAACTTCGTATGCGTCGAAAAATAAAAAAAAATTAGGGGTGGACTACCCCTTACATTTAGGGGGATGAAAGTAGAGGTTTACAGATTCTTATAGATACCAGATAAGCACAAAAAAAATCATCGAAATCGGTCAAGGTCGGAGAATATGGCAACGAAAACTGTGACAGAAGAATTTTATAATATTAGATAGACTTCAGAAAACTTATAATAAATAATTGCAGAGAACTTACTTTAGCACCTTTTTCTATCTGTAAATAAAAAAAACGGTTAATTTAAAATTACTTTCCCTTTGAATTTTTTTAAAAGGTTCTATTTAGACCATAACCATTTTAATGGAATTACTGTAATAATTTAAGGAGCAATGATGTTACTAATTAGCCATCGTATATTAAATTTAAATACCGTAGACTACTACTAAACACATTATAAATTATGTAGATCCAAAAGGAATACAGTGTGAGTGGAGTTGTATAAAAACTACGCCACTAAATCGTGACGAAGTCAGAGTAAAACGTCTATTTCCAAATAAAGAGGCCGTCCTTGTACTTTATAACCAGGAAGTTAACGATTTATATAATGTGTATTCCTACTGGTGTTTATAAATGATCAGAAGTCAACTTACCCCATTAATCATACAGGCAAAGTTTTCTGAACCTGCAACAAAATAATTATTTAATGGAAAATCAAGTTGTACAAGGTTATAAGATCCTCTAGTGTTAGATAAGACAGGTAAGCTCAAACACGACAGGTCTATCTTGTTCGTTCGTTGTCCTATACTACAGGAATAGCTACTTCCAACTCCGTCATCAGATCAGTGCCATGATAATACATTATTGCATTGTCAGGCGACATATATATCATTCGCAAAATTCTGGCTCCTGGGAATTTGGCCAAATTCAACTTGCAAAGTTTTAAAAAAGTTTTTAAATTCCATTATATTTTATCGTTAATACTAATTAGACGAGAATTATTTAGATTTGGAATTAGCTGCAGTTTTCTATAGTATGCACCATAAAGAATATCTTAAATAATCGATACCTCCCACGTAAGTTGTTGTATGTCCAAAACTGCAAATTTACAGTAGAGCGTTTCAAAGATACAAAGTGAACCAAAATCTGCATTTATTGTTACATTTTTTGAAATTTCGTATTTAAATGTAATATAACTCAAAAAATTATCTACTGTAAATTTGCAGTTTTGGAGATACAACAACTAACGTGGGAGGTTTCGCTTTATTTTCGAATATATCAAAAAAATATTTACCTTCCTGGGAAGAACATTGTGAAATACACAAAAGAAAAATTGAAGCCAATTTTAATGCGTCCATCTTGTATACGCGACTACTGTAAACTTAAATAAATGAATCGCAATGTTCCAATAATAAAATTACCTTATTTACCATTATCCTTGTTCGGTCGCGTATATTTTCCTTAAAATAAATATAGACGTGATTTAGTTGTAGGTTGATATGTAGGACAATTTAGTTTTTGGTTATATTTACTTCATAGTTATTTTTAATTGTTTTGATAATACATTGATAAAACTTGTGGTTAGGCCATATTTTAGACAAAAACTATTTTTCATATCACAATACATGCGTTTATTATTGTTTATGCAAGATCAATTAAATTAAAAACATTAAAGTTATATTATATAGCTCAAGAATTTGTTTATTTTGAACGCGTTATAATATGCTATACTGTATCCCTCTGTGACGCAGACGATATTGCGCGGGTCAACTAGTCACATATAAAGCTGCTTTAGTGTCATCTGTTAAATTTTCGTTGAAGATTTGAAGGAATTCTTAGTGGAAGTAGGTACTTGATTCACAGATGTCGCTAGTAGCTCCCACAAGATATTAGAGCTTTCCAATGGTCCTAGTATAGTACTGGATATGATAAATAGATGGCGCTAGTAGTTAAGACAAGTGTGAATAGTTCTTAACTTGAAAAACAGATGGCTTTTTTAGTTGTATGAATTTAAAACACTGCAGAATCATATCCAAAAGATTTAAGAGAATTTTAATACTTACAATTCCCAGGCATTACAGAGGCACGTCAGCCTATTCCACCACCATTAGGTGGGCTGTAGGCGTTTATCTGACAAATAATACAAAATCTTAAATAATTCCAAATATAACCGAGAATCTATTTATAATGATGATACATCATTTTAAGGATATAATTGTGACCAATGAGGATAAATAACTGTACATAAAATAATTGTTTATTTCAAGAGCTGAGTCAATATGGACGCTTTTGTGTTGATCAGTTTGATATTTAGCATAATATTGGCAAATTTTTGTGCAGAATCACAGTGTAAGTATTTTACAATTATATTACAGAGATAAGTCCTTTTTTGTGACAGGATGAAATCGCCGGTGGAGTATATGGGAGTGGAACCGCACTAAAACTTCCTACTGCTCTCGCTCAGTGTCCAAACTCCGACTGAGGACAGAACCCAGCACGAGATTGGGTGAGGTGATGGGACGCTTTCCATGCCAAGACTTACGTCCTTAAAGTAAGACGTAGGTAGCCTCGCAGTGTCCCCTGACATTGGATCAATGATTAACTCGTCAACCAACGAGCCACAACTTTCCACTTTGTAACTAATTTATAAGATAAGTTTTTGTCTAGAAATAGCCAAATCTGACAAAGCTTTAGGGTTATTTAATTCTTTATAATTTAATTTAAAATTTTGGTTCTAGATCCACAGACAAAACCTTTAGGGAAGAACATTAAAATAGTAAGTACCTAACTCATTTTTTCCATTTTATGGTCTACTTTTTTTTTCTACAGCTATCATAACATTTTATTATATTATATTATTCGAGTTATTCCATTATTATAATTGAAGTCAAATACTGTTGTTATAAAGATATTTTATCTTTAGATCCAGTTAAATCGATTTTGATGATTCTTTTTTTTGAAAGCAAATGATGGTAGGCCGTTTACATTTTTGTTGTTGTAAAATTGATAAAAATTATGTTAATCTTATTTGAATCGTTCCATCGATTTTGTATAACCGCACCAGGTCATTCATTACCTTCCACTTCCTATACATATTTGTTCTTTCAGGTAAACTATATAAAGGATGATCTTACATGTACGGTAAATTTGTGTAAGTTTGCAAAAATTTTTTAGCCTGTAAAATTATACTTATCTATTGAAATTTACTTTAAGTAATATTATTTTTTTCAGCGGAATGCAGCGTCTACTCGGATGTAAGTATTTCAGTTGTTTTTATTTCATTTTCTTTACGTACATCTAACAGCTGTAAAAAATCCAATTCTGGCAGAATGAGTGAAAGAGGAGTTAAGAACGAATCATAAAATAAAACTAAGAAAATAAATTTTTGTGTTACATATTCGATATTTTCATACGGATCCCTAATATTTTTGAAAATAAAATATAGCCTATAACCTTCCTCGATAAATGGACATTCCAACATTGAAAGAATTTTTGAAATCGGACCAGTAGTTTCTCAGATTAGCGCGTTCAAACAAACAAACAAACAAACTCTGCAGCTTTATAATATAGTAGTAGTACAGGATATAAAAAATTGTATCCAAATAAGTACGGTGTTGGACTATTATTAAATCGGGAAGTAACGAAATTGTCAAAAATAAAGTTGTTTTACAGGTTTCTTTACCAGAGCAAGGACCCAAAGGAGATTTGGTGAGTATACCTAATCATAATTTAATGTAGTCGATACATTTGAGAATTAAACACACAGGAAGAAAAATGCATTTTAATAATTAACTAGCTCTAACTCTGACCCGCGGAACATCGTCTACGTCACGAATAGAGAATTCAGTTAGTGCAAAGCAATGCTTATTTACGTCATCACATCAAAAACAGCTCAAATTATCAATGTTTCTCTACTATATCCTGTATATGTTATACACATTAATCTCCCTCTTGAGTCTATCTATTAAAATTGCATCAAAATCCCTAGCGTAGTTTCAAAAATTTTAACATACAAAAGTGAAAGGGACAGATAAAGCGCCTTCGTTGTATGTAGTTGTGATGTGTGATTTATACAAAACTGACCGTAGTACAATTAACATCATTAATAGAAATTTGGGCAATGACATGTCCCTCTTCGAACGAGGTTTGAGAACTAACGGCCCCCATTGCCCTTGCATTGCAGAGCAACGGTTACCACTTACTGAAACCTTCAGTTCGTTTATCTATCTAACAATAAATATTTTTGTCTTCGATTTCACGTTGCATTTTCTTTTAATAACAGGGTGAAGCTGGACCTCCTGGAATCTCCGGTCCTTGCGATTGTAATCCTATAGGTATGTGATTTATGAATATTTTATACCTAAGATTCTAAGCTCATACATTTTTTCCATTGTTATCCCAAAATTTTTCTTTCTTCTAGATAATGGAAAGGGGGATACTGCAAATCGCCCATCAAAGACCACTTGTAAATACTCAGTAACAGGTGAGACTAAAAATCTTAATGTATTGAAAGATGACTGTGGTTCGATTAGTACTTGAATCGTGTTGTGCCAAAACGTACCAAACCACATCGACCTCATTCCGAGATATTTAAGTTTTAAGTTTGACATATTTATAATGTTGGTTGATTCCAGACATCCTTAGTTTTTTTATAACATTGGTTCTACATGTCAGATTCAAATTAAACTTACCGACATGATGATAGAGGTGATTTTACGTTAGATAATATATATAACTCTTTGGTCAAGTTGTGGCGTGGTATGATTTGTCACAACACGGTCCAATTGTCTTCCTTCCTTCAAAATCTCCACCTAAAAGAAGATAATAAAAAAAAATGTTTACAATAGCTATGCTAGTTTTGAAGTCGCAAAATTACTAGAAAGAACTCTACAAGTAACTACGACGATTTTTTTGTTCTGAAGATTAGTCCTATTTATATCGGTTAAGAATGAATAGTAAAATAAGAAATACTGATCCAACACCACCGATTTACTACAGCGCTGTTATTATTAAGCCACAAAATTATTACTTTTTCATTCTCTCCATTATAGGGTCAAAACCGCAATGGATTGGTCCCAATGAACTCGAATCTTTTAGAGTCAATTGTGACAAGGAGAATTTAACCTGCATAGCTCAAGAGAACTTTCAAGTGCCGGTATCCATTTCTGTTATGAAAGGATCAAAACAAAACAAATTTATGCAGTGGAATAAAATGGCGGAGAAGAGTTTAATGGAAATGTCAGGTGTACGTGTAAAATAAGTTTAACTTTAGTAATTAGGACTTACTACTTATAAGTAGTATTGTACCAACACATTACAGTCCACTGCTGACTTAAGTTCTCCTCAGTAAAGGTTCAGGCATAGTTCACCACGGATTGGAGACTTTCCATATCTTCGATGATAATTCAGAACCAGCACCAACAGGTCTTAGGACATTGTCAAATCAGTTTGAATTAATAATCTGCTCACACTATTTGAGTCATTATCTGAGTTTTACGTTTTTAGATTTTCTAGCAGAGGATTAGAGCGTTATCAAATCGGCTAATGACAAAATTAGGGCTTCGATTTAGAATCTAGGCGCTATAGAAGTATATTCTTCTACTAATACATTTCAGATTCGACCATCTCAAATCACGTGGCTACATGGTCTCGTGAATTCAGTTCGTCAGACCGTAAGAATCAGAGGATTGGACATTACACCACAGAACGAAGACAGTCTTGGCGCTATGGTTAACTTCCTTACTTGGAATGATGCTCGGATTGGATCAGTACCTAAGTCGACACCGTTTTACTATAAATTTGAACTACCACAGACGTGCGTGGAAAAAGTAGGTATATTGTATAATTTTTGATCAAGTTAACTGTATTTTCTTTCTGGCATAGAACTGATGCCTGATGGAGTAGACGGGTTCTAGAGTGGACACCGCAATGTGGTAAACGTACTGTTGGGCGCCCCCCTGCTAGATGGAACGATGACCGAAGAAAGGTGGCCGGTAACAACTGGATGAGACGAGCAGAAGATCGAGCTCAGTGGCGTATTTTGGGAGAAGCTTATGTCCAGTAGTGGACGAGTGTGGGCTGATGATGAACCGATTTGGAAATAATTTCATATATGTTTTTACAGAAATACTAATACTTTTTTATTTTAATTTTAGAGCCCTCCTGAAGCTTGTGAATATGTAGACATCAAAATGAAAACTAATATAGTGACAAGACTTCCAGTTACAGATATTATTTTTGATTTCAGTGTAATGAAAATCGAAAAAGACCTCAATATTTCAGTTGAAATAGTAGAATTATGTTTTGATTGAATTATGTACTTATGTTGTACTTTTATTACTGTCAGTGGTTTTTACCACAAAACAACTTCACATAGATTTTTAAGTAATATAAGAATTGATATGTAATAAAAATACTTTGAGTTAATAATATTAAAACTCTATAAAAATACAAGACTTAGACTTTGAAGGACGACCGGATAATAAATTACGGGATTTTTGTTTTATTTATTCCTTCTCATGAAACGCAAACGAAGTTGCACGTGCCTTCAAATATTATTTCAATTGTGATTTCTTTGAAAATTGAAACATTTAAAATGAAACGCCATCTGTTAAAAAGCTTCTAAACTAAACTCACAAGGGATTCACAGAAGTGTTTATATTCGAATGCTAGATGGCGCTGTTCAGTTTCGTTTTATCCCAATAGAGGTCAGTACGCTATTATTTTTTGATAATGATAACAATATAATAATTTTATGCTAGTAACTTAAAGTCAAAAAGGATTTATTTCAGGTATTCATTTGAGGTTTTATCTCTTACCAATACAAATATTAAATGGGTTCTTACTTCGATCAAATATAATATGGGTTCTTACCATGAATTTTGTGTAACTAATGTAGATGTAATGTTATGTAGATGTGTAGGTGTAACTAATGTAATGTAGAGATGTAGAACCGCGAGTAGTTTAAAAAATAAACCTATTGCGGTTTTATGATCAGAAAATTCGGGTAAGCAAGGAAATTATAACGAAATAATCAGAAGCAACCAACACCCGGTTTTGGTACATTATAGTCATTCTCTTGTGTGAAGCTTAGAATAATAAAACTATTATTTTAAGGTGTCGGTACAGATAATATCCAGGATTATAAAAGTTTATATTTAACAAGTTGTCTTATTGGAACGAAGTTCCTTATCGCGCGTTGTGAAAGGGGGCTAGATGGAAAAAAATCTTATGATGGAAAAGTTGTCACGACACTTTTTTTGTTTTAGATAATTATCGCTAGATGGCGCTGTGATCAAAATCTTTTAAAACACGTACCTTATCGCGCGTTACGTTAGGAAAAAAATATAAGATATCTTTTAATCGAAAGGAACTTCGTTCTATTCGGGTGTCCCATGACACCTCTCAAGTTTTTTACTTTTTATTATTGCCTTGTAGGCATAAGACCTGACGGGTCACCTGATCGTAAGCGGTTGTCTTTACTCATGAAAATCTGCACTGTCAAGAGACACTGCGAGGCCGCTACCTTTAAAATAGCGCGAGTTTTCCTTTAAAATAATTTATTTCAGTATGACACTAAATTTTGGGGGCGGCGCGACGGGAAAGAGTGCCGAGGGCGTAACGCGTCGCGCCGTCCCTCATAACCTCGCGCTGGGTTCTTGCCTCAGCCGGGGTTCCTACGCTGAGTGTGAGCGGTTGGAGGTTTAAGTGTGGTTCAACTCCCACCGGATTCTGGTGATTACCTCCAACTAAAAAAAAATGCCACTAAATTTAATCAAATTAAGACACTAACCCAACTTTTTTCGTCCTGGTTTCTCTTAAATGGTCAAATTTAATACGTTTTTAATTCTTAGCTTAGGTACTCAAAACACTGCAAATACAAAAGGATAGAAATAATTTTAAAACGCGAATTTATTCTTTAGAAGTACGAACAAGCGCCGTGCTTAAAACAAAGTCTGCATATAATAGCCTGACATTTAAAAATAGTCTATCTTTTCTTTTGTTTTAACGTTTCATGCATTCTTGCACCGAGAAATTGTTTTCTAAAATTCTTTTCACTGCGTTATATAAAAGATAAATAAATACTTTCATGCATTTTCAACGGGCATTTGCGATGAGTTTGATCCATAATTGAAAGATATTAATAATTATAATGTTTGTTTATGACAAATTCATTTTACAGTATTTCAGACCACATAGTTTCATAAAACTTTTGTTAAGTTTTAGTTTAACTTTGAAACTACTTTACCGTAATACTTTCATGCATTTTAAACGGGTTTTTACCACGATATTTAATTAATTGAGTTGTCTCAATATTTCAACGTTGTTGTTTGCTCTTAAATCGACCCGCAGTATCCAGTCTTCTCGTGATCATGACGTTTGCAACAACATTGAAATATCGAGACAACTCAATTAATTAAATATCGTGGTAAGAACCAGTTGACAATGCATGAAAGTATTATAGAAAACCGCGAGTGTCTGAATAAGATAAATAAATGTTTAACTACAGGGTTTTTTTTTATCACACATTTAAGTAACTAAATTGTTTTCGTATTTTATGTGAAAGTACATTAATATTAACTCGTACAGCTTCATCTGCGTCACAAACAGAGATCATGTCTCTTTGAATATAGTTGTCACTTTAACTGTTTCCACGTGGATTTTTTTAGAAGGAGTAGACTGCCGGACAATGATATTATATGCGGATAAGTGGGAGTTAAAACGCACTAAAACCCTTGACCGCTCACGGATGCTGATAATATGGCCACCAGTTATCTCAGTCAACTGTCTGATTTCCGCAAAAATGGAACCGCGAGTTACCCTCCCACGGAATACCCCGTTGAGTCAAAAAGTCAATAAATACAAATATTATGTCGGTGACTAAATTCTGTACAAAAACGCGTAGTGATTTGCCAAGTACACATTCGTCATCATTATCTTGGTCCTTCCGAACGGGCTCTGCCTTTCCTTAAGGTCACTTGTTACGATAAAAGCCTTAAGGTTTTTGAACGTACAATTTATCGCTTCCATTTTAGGGTTCCGTGGATCTTGTTAACGAACTAGGCCGTTTTTACAAAAGATTTCACTATCATTTGAAGAATTACAAGTATTTGTTACTGTTTTTTCTTGTGATGTTTTTTTGTAGATACTTTTGGCTATAAATAAAAACTTGAGAGGTATCAAGGGCGACCCGGATGGAACGAAGTTCCTTTTGATTAATTAGTGAGGGAATTGTAATAAAATAAATAAAATTTTGATCACAGCGCCATCTAGCATTAATCATATAAAACAAAACAAGGAATTGTTTTAAAAGATTTTAATCACAGCGCCATCTAGCGATAATCATCTAAAACAAAAAAAGTGTCGTGACAACTTTTTCATAAGAATTTCCGTCTAGCCCCATTCCGATATCGCGCAATAAGGAACTTCCTTCCAATAGTATAGCGAAAAGTGTTTGTTAAAAGACAAACGTACGTATATTAGATGCATATCTGACAATTGCTGGGAATCTGCTGTGATCTTAGACCTGATCATTTCCATTAGTTGACCCAGATGTGTTGGACGTTGCATTTGAGCGGTAGAAAGATTTAGTGCACACAACACAAACCACATCCAATGATTCACTCCAATATAACCCAAAAATTAAAGTTCTTGTATCGTATCTCATTTGATTATTACCATTAGAGCTCGATCACAAATAGAGTACACATAATTTCTTTCAGAAAATCGTAGATATAATATTAAATTAATAATATTAAGGACATTCTGCTATTCTAGCTCCCATTACATAACATTTATTCCAGTTAGTTAACACATTTTTATTGTTTCTGCATTCTTATTGAGTTGTGTTTAGTTTAATTGCCTTTTTATTACTATATTTATAAGTAGCGAATTTTAATTTTTTCTTAAACTTATGATTTTGTCTACTCGTCAACATAATAATATTAAATATCTGATTTTGTAGTGCATACATGTTTTATGTTTCAAGCCAGTTGATGTTCTAATATAAACTTGTAAAACCTTTTTTAATATTGCTTGTAACGTGTTTTGTGTGCCAAATAAATTAAAAAAAAAAAAAAAATATTAAACTTTAATTTATTTTCCTCTAGTTCCATTATTTTTGTAATTTTTTACCTTATATTTCTCCTCTTTTCGCTTTTAAATATCATATTTTATCTACTCATTTTATTCAATGTAGTTTCTATCTCGTTTTATACATTTACAATATGTACTATTAAGCTTAATTTTATTTAATAACACTATAAACAGTATATATTCTACTACTGCTGAGACTGGAAACCGAACAATATTTTGGCTTAGTATCTTTGAGTCCGTGTATTTGTCTCACTTGACATTGGCGAATCGTCCCCAGTCTTGGTGGACGAGGTCCAGGGGAAAAAAGAAGAAGAAGTAGATATAATAAATCTGACAAAACTCCACAATATTAGTAAAGAAAAAGCACTAACTCTTATTAAAAACAAAGAACAGTTAAAGGAACAAAATTTATGCAAAGCATCACTCAGCAGTAATGGCCTGTTCATTTTTCGCTGCCGATTGTCTTATTGCTAGTGATTTTGTTAAGAGACGTCTATTTTGTCCGTTTTCTGGAGGAATCTCGAGTTTTTCAGAAAAAGGATTTTATTGTTTCGTGTCATTCTTACATTTTTATGTATTGAGTATTATATTCTATAGTATCAGTGTGGTATATTATTAGGTACCCGGGCTTTTCATATAATATGTCTAAATATTGATGAATAAACATTTGCAATTTATGCCTAAAAGGAAACCTGGATATTGTCGAAGAATTTAAATGCTTCCTTTCCTTTTGTTACAGAGCAGGAAAGTAGGTGTAAATCAAACAAAACTACGCCTGATTTAATCGTTGTCGATGAGCAAGACCTCTTAGAAAGTACTTTTTGTATCATCATCAAAAAACCCAAATGATGACCATACTCTTTAGGAGACACCATTTTAATCTTTGATATAGGTAACTGTCTTAAGTTTCAGAGATAGGACACCACTTGCAACAGATTAAACCTAAACTCTGCCGTGTCTACCCGTTGGACATTATCTTTACACTAAATGAAAATATAACCTTGAGTTATAATACCTTATCACAAAGGCCTAACTTTAATAAAGCTGATTTTGATGCAATAGGAAAGGGTTTAGCGGAACAAAATTGGTGTGAATTGTTTAAAGGAACATGTAATGTTGATGAAATGATAGAACTATTTTATATAATTTTGAGGAGGTATATATCTCAATTTGTTCCATTTAAAAAATATAGAATAAGTAAATTTCCTCCTTGGTTTGACAGTGTCTTAATAAAATTGTATAATGAAAAAAATAAATTGAGGAAACGTTATAATTTATATGGCAATCTTCGAGATAAAATAGAGTTAGATTTGATCAAACGTCGTTCTGATAAATTATCTAAAACAAAGTATAATGAATATATTAAAAACTTAGAAGTCAATCTCATAAATAATCCAAAATTTTTCTGGAATCATCTAAAATCCAAGCGAGGTGGATCTAGTGGATATCCTAAATCAATGACTGATGGTAAAAATATTACATCTGATAGTGTGGAAATCTGTGAGATGTTTGTTACTTACTTTTCTTCAGTATATACTAAACAGACCGCGTCAAATAATATCAACACCTCTCTGTTATTGGAGTCGCTTAATGCCAACAGTCAGAGTCTGACAGCTCCAATTATAACTAGTAAAGCTTTACTTAATAAATTGAAAACTGTAGATTGCAGTAAAGGGGCAGGACCTGATGAAATACCCTCAATTTTGATATCTTCATGTGCATCAACTCTTGTAAGTCCGCTCTTGACTATTTTTAATATATCCTTACAGTCAGGGACATTTCCATCTTATTGGAAACTGGCAAAAGTCGTTCCTATTCATAAATCTAATGAAGCTGAAGTAATTTCTAATTACAGGCCAATTTCTATTCTCTCTCATTTTGCTAAGATATTTGAAGCCTTGGTCTGTCCTTACCTGCAAAAGCACCTTAACTTTTACTTGAGTGACTGTCAGCACGGGTTTGTCCCATCACGGTCCACCGCGACTAACTTGGTAGCCTTTACGGAAGCTTTGACAAGAGTGGTAGATACAAATAAACAAATTGACGCAATATATACTGACTTCAGTAAAGCCTTTGATAAAGTCTCACATGAAATATTAATCAATAAGTTATCAGTATATGGTATATCAGGTTCTTTGTTAAAGTGGCTCGAGTCTTATTTAGATAGCAGATATTTTTATGTAGTTGTGAATGGATTCCAGTCGACCAAACGGTGCATCTTATCAGGAGTACCCCAGGGTTCTCACCTGGGACCAATTTTATTTAATTACTTTATAAATGATATAACTGATTGTTTTAAATTTTCTGAAGCATATATGTATGCAGATGATCTGAAATTTATCAGAAAGATTGAGAGTGTTGATGACTGTATACTTCTTCAGAGTGACTTAGAACGGGTAAATCAGTGGTGTGCATTTAATAGCATGAGTTTAAATACAAGCAAATGTCATTATGTTCGGTTCTCAAGAAAGCATAGTGAGGTGCATTTTGACTACAGTATCAATGATGTTAAGATTAAGGAACTTAGTACTGTAAAAGACCTAGGTGTTTTATTTGACAAAAAATTAACATTTATACCACACATGGAATCAATAGTGAAGAGGGCCTCGAAGATGTTAGGATTTGTGATTAGGAATACGAGAAAATTTAAAATTAAAGTTAAAATTTTACTATATAATAGTCTTGTGAGGAGCATTCTCGAATATTGTAGTGTAGTTTGGAGACCTCATTATGCGGTACATTCCTTACGTTTAGAAATAATACAGAAGCGATTTCTATGGCATCTCTCATTCTCTACACACAGAACGAAAAAGGATAAATCATATGACACAAGATTAAAATATTTTGAAATGGATTCTTTGAGCAACAGAAGAGAGTATTTGGATGCGTTCTTTTTGTATAAAATTGTAACTTACAAAATTGATTGCCCGATTTTGTTAAAGCTTGTTCAATTTCGAGCTCCCGCTAGAATGCCGAGGTACCCAATCACACCAATTTATACTCCTATAAGGCACACTGTTCTTGGTAGAAACTCACCTTTATGTAGAATGTGTAATATTGTAAACGACTGTAGTCATCTCATTGATCTTCATTATGATTCGACAACAAGATTCCGTAGGGCGGTACGAGACCATTGTCAGAAGCTTTCAAAATAGTTGTTATTCATTTATTTTCATAATTTAATCAATAACATATTAATTAGTGCATGAGGAGTTCTCTTATAAGTAGTTTCTATACTCTCCATGCTGTTATGTATTAGATTTTAAGTTGTAATTAGTGTAAGGAACTGTTGGGGAACCAAATAAATTAAAAAAAAAAAAAAAAAAAAAAAGTTCATCCAACAGAAAGATAATATACAGCGCTAAATGAAACTTTAGATGAACTGCTCCAACTTAACGTCTCAGACTAATGAACTGAGAGTAACCGGATAACTTTATACTTTCATTAAAACGACTTTATCATTGCAAGGAGTGGACGGCTTGAAAATTGTTTAAGGTGCTCTGGATCTTTAGTAAGATGTATATGAGTGAAACAAAGATGGAATCTCTTTTATGTAGACAGA
Source organism: Trilocha varians (assembly GCA_030269945.2). NCBI lineage: Eukaryota > Metazoa > Arthropoda > Insecta > Lepidoptera > Bombycidae > Trilocha > Trilocha varians. The sequence goes on from AP028259.1 coordinate 8,389,660, forward strand.
GGAGTAGTGGGTCAATTGATTGGTAGTGGTTACGTTGCACATGGACCTTTGCAATATCAGGGCATGATGCGAGGTTTCTACCTTCTTTAAGGACTTTTTCCAAATTGTTTGGAGGCAAGTTCCTTTATTAATGAACCATTAATAACCACTCAACTGGGATCGGCAACCAAATTGGTTTGTTTACTTTTGCCAAGTCTGTGGCAGGAGTCAAAATTGAGCACAGTTCTATAACTTGTTTTGTTTACATATTTTAATCGTCTCTTATTTTACGGAGATGATATCTTTTCGCTGAAAATGCAATACAGCGTCGTTTAATAATAAAGATTTACAAAAATATAACGTTTAATTAAAATTGGAAATTAAAATTTATTGGAAAAAATGTTTTTAAAAAGAGGCTCAAACACGGTAGTGATTCCGAACGAAGTCCCCAGTTTCGCCGTCTAGCAAATAGTGACGTTCCCAGTTGAGTGGTTAAAATAATATTAATACCTGAATGTAAGTCGAAGTTTCGATTTTACAATGATCCGGACAAAGCAGAGGTGAGAGAGGCGGTGAAAACTAAGCCACACTAAGGCAACAACGAAGGAAAAAACTTAAGCCTATTTAAACAATACAAAATATAAAAACACAATGCTTTTTACACTACAGCTCCACCATCACGTGCAAACTGAAATTTTCCAGCCCAAAAAATATATATCCAAAATATAATTTTATAACGAGCAAGTCCTAAAACCTTGTCAATTAGATTTCATAGCCCGCCAACCTTGAACCACGGTTGTCATCGTTTGGTATTCATAAACTCATATCTGTCTGACGGGCCTACAAAGGTCTTCATGAATTTAATGCTTACATTTCGTTTCATCCCTTTTGTTCAGGGCTGTAAAGGTAGCAGAATGAGATTAATGCCATTTCAGGTATATTTTACAAGGTGTTATAGATTTTGTTGTTTTTGATTATAGATTTACTTTTAATCCAGTTGTAGCATTCCCAAATTTATGGGAAGCTAGAATTCTTTACTTTACTTTTTAAATACAGGATGAATATGTAACCTTTCCCTAGCTAAAGTGGAGAGAGTATACTGTCGAAATATAACTTAAAATCACTTTTGTTTTTAAGTATGTGCGTTATTTTTTAATCTGAATAATATGGTGTCTTTTTACTATCATAACGGGCTATAATCCGCCGTATATAACCTAATTTTCTCTAAAACTATAGTTCCCTCATATTTATCCATGAATTTAGTTACCTTTTAAACATGCTGACATTATATTTTTAATCAGAAAATACTTCCTTTAAACTTAATCCAGTAGTAGTACGTTTATTAAAAAAATAAATTAACATTTTTATAGCTCAATACGTGACTGAATAATGAACTATTTTACCATGAGTGGAATTCGCAGCAGGCAGTAAAAACAGTTCCTAGTACAAACATAAACTATGAAAAAGAGCTCTAAAAACAAATGACTGGGAAAGCTTGAGGTCAATACTTAGGTTGATTTACACTAGCTGTCTCTTTTTCTCCCAAAGCATAATGAATAAGTGTGACTAGGATAGATGATTATCGTTAAGTCTTCTATATAGATTTTACTCTTAGGTTACGAAGTCTGAACTAATCGAGCAGAACAGAAAATGAAGGTCGTGAAGATTCTCATTTCCATGTGATCTTGTAAATTTGCATGACGTCAGCAGGATTAGGATATTTTTATCAAGGTTCTAACACTATATTAATATCGCCTTTATTTTTTTGGTTTTCAGCATGTTTAATTCCCGGTGGTGGGATGATTATTTTAAAAATGTCTGCAATAGTAGATCTTTACAAAAATGAAGTAATATTGGGATCTTTACTTCATTTTTGAGTAAAATTTAGATTTAGAAATTATTTTAAATTAGTTTCTTTAGAAATATATTTAAAAATATATTCTGTATATTAAGAAAAACGACTAAACTATCAAACATAATATATGTACTTTATAAGACCAGGGAGACTATAGACTATGGCCCGAATTCATTGCATTCATATAAATTTGAATGAAAAACTGTTTGGATCAATTCGTATATCGTATATAGAACAACTTAAATACAAGTTCTTTGGTTATGGTTTGTTTAAAAATATATTTGGAATCTTTACAAATACCAAAATTTTGAAACATAGCCGAAGCTAAAACCTTCGAGTTTCGTCTTGAGCACCTCATTTACTTGTTTGAACTCATCTAAGTTTTCAATCTATCGACCTGATTCTCGAAAGGAAACTGATACCTAGTTGCTTCCTTGGAGCCAAATTTTAGTAGTTCAAAGTTAACTTCATATTTACTTTGTGGATCTACTTCTGAAAGGAAGTTCTTCAATTTGTTTTGTTATGTGTTGAATTACTTTGTTCTGGATGACCCAATTTATTTGTTTAAAAGTTGATGCTCTTTGTCGAACATTGGATCAAAGAATTTTTTGGTCTTCCTCTTTTAAAAACTATTTGGTACGAGTTTTAAAAATAACGATGAAATTCTAGGTGAAAAATCTAGATAAAATGTTTAAATGCTAAGGGAAATGGATATAATGAAGATTTTTAATACCTATTAGTTTTGTTTGCTATTCCAGTTCCAATTTAGCATAATTTTCAAACTTTCTTTTGTAGGAAAGTTTTTTATACGTACATAACGAGCTCCATTTTCTGAAATTGAATTAAGTTTATATAATGCGACGTGTTCATTTATGATTTATTGACCAACACGTATTTTAATATATTTCAAAAATACTCTTTTTAATATCCTTAACCTTTAATCTTTTTCAACATCATTCTTACGATTGATCTGTCCTAGTTTTCAAGCTATAAATTGAAACCTTTTTCGCGCAATGCCTGACAAATCTAAAATCTTTCAATCGTCTCAAATCCAGGTACAATCTATTCGTTTTGTAGGAAACCACCTCAGAATTCTGAAGTAAAAGTCATGCTAAAAGTATATTTCGCTCACGTCTGGAAGAGAATGAGCAACATATGAGCGCATGTTGGCAACGCGGTCACGGATATATCCGAAGGCACAGGTGAAAATATCCACTAGTTTTGTAATATACCGATTCAAGTTCTGACCGAAATCGCAGCGTCTTGGAGGACCATCTGTAATTTGAAGTTCTAACTTGGTAAAATGATAAAACTATAGATTCCACTAAATTGTAACTGGCATTTCATAGTAAAGTATTGGAACGAAGTTCCTTATCGCGCGTTACGAAAGGAAATATGTTTTATAAGATATCTTTTAATCGAAAGGAACTTCGTTCTATTCGGGTGTCCCATGACGCCTCTCAAGTTTTTTATTTTAATAATTACAATATGTGGCTTACTTAGTAATATTAATTGGTCTTATTTCGTTTTTCAATTACAGATCTTACAGTCAGATAATGCGAAGTGAATTAACCACAAACTCATTAGGTGTAATGCTTTTAATTAATACTAATCTTCAAACTGATTATACATTGCGGTGAATGCTAACTAAAATATCCTTCATTTTGATTTTACAATAAAAAAATGTACTATAAAAGGGTTAACATCAATAAGTTTAGTTCTTAAGCCAGTTCAGACATCAAAATGAATCCATTAATCTTTCTTCCTACAATATAAAAGAGAAATAGGTTAGGCATTCACAATAGGCAAAGAAATATCAAGGGTTTCAACTGAATGACTTCAAGTATTTGAATAAGTTGTTAATCAGTTCAATTTTGCGCAAGACTTACTTTGGAAAAAGATAACACTATTATAGACTATAGATATATAGAACAAGATTTGATATGTCTGATTAAGCGTTTTGCAAAATTGAAATCACCTGATTCCGATATTAGGAAAAACATCTTCAAAGAGAGATTACAGGCTAATGATGACAATTCGAATATAACTAAACTGAAACAACATATTGAAGCAAGTTCTATCTAAATTCTAAACTGGAAAACTGCTCAAATAGTTAAAGTATAAATAGCTTTTTGTAAGAGTATATGGGTATATATAGGCGTATATAGGTAAAATAATAGAAGTGTTTTGGTGATAAAGTAAAGAAGCACCAAGGTGGCCAAATAAACTGCCGGTTGGATGAGATATTTTGTCACAAAATATTACCGTATGTTTCCACCTTCATACTTCATTTTCACACTTGACAAAACATCGACTGATTCTATACACGTAATGCTGTATCTCGTTTATTGACATTTTATATCCTAGTCCTCTGTATACGGTATATTTATTTTTATGGGGAAAATTTACAGCCCTTGTCGAGTGGGGATGACGGTTTTACACGTTATAATTCCGGAACAACCTCCGGTTTCATTGTGACGATGGTAGTTCGAAGGATTTATTGCAAGAAATGCTATAAAGATATAATATTCAGATTCAAATTGTAAATTTTTAGTATCAGCAGCATGAAGGGTTTTCAGTAAAATGAACAGTACACATTATATTAAATTTATTCTTAATCATAAGTATTGATATTATCCTATTTATATCGCTGTATGCGTCTAAAAATTCTGGAGTGTCCTTAAGTTTAAATGTGACTTAATTCCAGATTAAATATAAGATATATTAACCTATTAACTAAAATCTACAAGTGCACTGTACTTTAAATACCTAACGTTCGTGACAGTAACTTCTCAGATCTTTGGGTTACTTTTCCCAGCTCATACTTATGCCAAAAACAAAAATAAGTTCCATTTCAACTGAATTTCATCAAAATTTAAGTCTCATTTAGTAGGTACACAACTTTAATAAGCACTCAGTTCTCACTTAAAAATTTAGTTTGCTAGCGACATATAAAATTGTTGGAGTTCCCAGTTAGCAACATTCGGTTAAGACCAGACCACTAGTGGACGATAAAGTCTACATAACTCCACCGCAGACTTGGGCTGCGAGCCAAATCACCTTAGTGCTCGCGTGTGAAAATATTAGTTTAGGGAATACATAGAAATGCGTGTTTTAGAAAATAACACCTCTATTCGTTAGTTGCAAATAAGCTGTTAAGTAATTTCTGGACTAATTGGAGAATTACTTATAAGCCATTTTGTTACAATATTTCAAGTTGAAAATATATATCCTCTATATCGTTAGCTTATAGAGATCCACTGGTAGATGTATAATGTTCCAAGACTTTGCAAATTTTGTCCTGGTGGTATATAATATGAATCCAGCCAGGGTTGAGACGAGAATAAAATTTCCTTACCCCAAATAACGCAAATGTGGAGTATACCAACATTTATTAAATTCAAATAAGGGTAAGAACTACGACAATTTCAAGAGAAACAACCTCCATATTAAAACTGAAAATATACTCAAAATTCCCAAATACGAAAATATTTCTGAAATATCTAGATTTCAAAAAGCATTGTGCACAACTTCCTACAACTAGTTAGTTTGTCCCAATTGGAATTTGTAGCGAATGGGTTAAAGTTCAGGTTAAACTAGTAATGTTACTCCAAACTCTTGATAGAATAATAATACCTATTTAATTTTCATTTATCGCTTATACAATCAATTGCATATTGAATATTTGTTTAATGTAGGTAAGTCATGAAAGTCATATATCGTGTACTGCTTGAGAGCCATCAATTCAAACATACAGCTCACACAATAGTTTAGAATGCTAAATGCGTTCAAACTCTTAGGAGCAGCCGGCTGGAGTCTTTAATGTGGTCCATCTTCAGCCCGTGGGTGGGATATGTGAATAGAAACACAAGCCGGCAATTTTTAACTACTAATAAAAACCTATTCGTCGCCTCAGTGCTTGTTTGGCCAATCTGACATTTTTTACGAAAATTATTTTTTAATGCAGTATTATAAAGAATAAAATTTCCATCGAACTGGTAAAATATTTTTTTAAAATGTTCAATTCTAAAACAATAAAAATCTCATTTCAATTTTTTTTTTAACACGGCACTTAACGATAATTCCGTGCTTGTTTGCTGTCTCCTGTAAAATTTGCTCGAGTGCAGATTGGCCAAACAAGCACTGAGGCGACGTATTGTCCAAATTTTTACTTTTTGCGTTATCCTTGTGCTTAATGTTCTTTTAATCCCAAATAAATAACAACGTCCTGAAAACATTAAATATTCTTGTAATACTGATGTAAATGCAACTGTATTCCACTGTAGTTAAATTGTGCAGCACAATGTAAATATGAAACCAGATATTGTTAGATACGAAGAAGGCGAGAAAATTATACAGAGATGCACACAGTCGAGATTAAATCGTATTTCTTGTTATGAGATTATGAATACAGTGAACTGGCATTTTTATTAAGATTCTCGTATTCAACTAGATTTTACATGAGATGAGCGAAAATAATCTTAGAATGAGAGAGCTTAGAGAAATAAGAACATCAAAAATTCAAAGTCAATGTTTCTGTTTTAGAATTTTTTTCTTATAACGAATAACAGAATCAGATAAAGAGTATGCATAATTTGTGCATGCATGTTTGTATTTTGTTTTTGTTTATTCCATGATACAAATTTGTTTATCAATGTATTTTTGTAACTAATAAAGAAAACGAAGAAAGGAAAAAATGTATTAAGTACTCGTAACCCCATGTTTATGATAAACGAAATGTGTCCTAGATATTATAAGTAGTTTTTTTCGAAGTCCAATAATTAAAACCGATATGATAACATAAGCAGTATTCAGTATGATATACAAGAAGTAGTTTCATTTAAGATTATCTAACTTAATCATAGCGTCACTCTAAAAGAAAGTTTTCTTAAGTACATTAATCATATTTTAGTTATAATGGTATCTTAAAAGTGAAATATCCTACAGTTTACAAACCAGAAAACGAATACAAGTTCAGCATTCAGTATGGTTTCATCAATCAACGTCCCATACGGAATCAAGTAGGGTTCCGTATAATCCAAGCCCGAGCCCTTAATCCCTTCACTATTTACCACCTTCGTTCTTTAACTCTAGCTGATGAGGGTTAATAAACTTGTCACCGAGATATACAGATTGAAAGGAAAGATTAATTTTAGATAACTGTATAATTGATTGGTAACTTATTTATAAAAGACTAAGGAATCCACCACGAAGTCGTGGTGGCCGAGTGGTCGAAGCGCTTCCTTCCGAACGGGAGGTCGCGGGTTCAAATCCGGCCGGCTTGTACCTCTAAATCTAAATGTGAAAAAAAATTATGTGCAATTTTTCACAACACCACTGGCTAAAAACGGTGAAGGAAAACATCGTGAGGAAACCTGTATGTCGGAAAAGGATTCTAAAAATCCTTTGAAGATATGTGAAGTCCCCAATCCGCACTGGGCAAGCGTGGTGGACTATGCCTAACCCCTATTCTGAGGAGACCTGAGCCCAACAGTGGGCAGTAATGGGTTGGTACAGTAAGGAATCCACAATGGTTTCTCAAAACACAGAAAGTTACGTAGCACCGCAATAGAGGAATTTGCCTCCCAAGGAGCCTCGTTCTGTGTGGATGGCTTCAGCCGACGGCGTGAGGTCATATTACGCGGATGAGCATCTGTTGCAACTATTCCAGCCGTCCATACACACCGAGGCTGAGCATGAAATGAGCAATAAAAGCGTGTCTCAGAACACTATCATTGCGACCATGACATACACATAGTTCTAAAATTATTATCAGGACGCACTGTCCCTAAACAAAATAGCACCAAAACAGGTTTGGAAAATTTTATCACGACACAATCACTAGATTTATGTGTCATGTCCTTTTGTTCTGAAAACCATTGAATTTAACAAAATTACACTATGGATCGATGTAGCGATTGCATCTTAGTAAGAGAAGTAGGTCTAATTCCATTTAAAATTTTTGACAACATGTTGAATGCAGATTATTTGTCTTTAAGATCCCTTTACAAAAGTCAATTCCAGTTTCAAAATATCAATGTTTGTGATAATAACAGTCAAAAATTACGAAGGCGTCTGTTTGCAAGGGCCCCATTTACTCGGTCTGATTCCTTTGTTCAAAATACGGCAACATTGAGTCTATCCTTAAATTATGATTTAATTATTTCAAAGTCGGGAAAGGGTGAGTGATATCTGGCATCATGATTAAAATATAATGACACTTTAATGGGACGTATTATTGTTTTTTGCGTGTTGAGTAATTCGGATATTTCCTGGTATATATTCAGTTTGATGTGTTTATAACAGGATAGCGCGACGAGAAAGATTGCCGTCGTGCGTAACGCGTCGTGTCGTCTAGCATAACCTCATTTTGGTGTCAGCCGGGGTTGCAACGCTGAGCGGTTGGAGGTTTAAATGCGGTTCAACTCCCACATATAAAAAAATGTATTTTATGTGCTCTGTCAGCAACTGTCCTTTATCAAGAAGAAAAACAGAAAAGGCAGATAGTAGTTTCAATAGTCAGTTTCTTTGCTTTGGGGACACCCCTTATACTTTGGGCCCCTTTTAGGTTTTAAAGTACGTAGTAGTATCTATTATACCTATCTGATATTTAGACGAGCCCATCTCATATACAATCATGACTTGGACTACAAACAAATCCAGTAAAAAATAATTCTTCGATAAAAATATTTTTAAAAGACATCATCATACTAATTGTAAAAGAAAATAAAAGCAAATAAAATTTAGTTTTAAATCTTAACAAGTGCTGTTAAATTTTCGAAGCTGTAGGTGAAGTTTTAAAATTAAATTTTGGTCATAACGCAAAACTTGAGTGTGTTGGTTTGCACCTGACTCTTTTAAATTTTATAAAACTTTTCAGTTTACCCTTTAGCTTACGTTTGTGAAAGTTTTCAATTGAATTCAGATACACAAAATTTAAAGTAGACATCTCCGCACTGTTTAAAACAAGGATTATTATAATGTGAAGAGATTGCTCTGGTTATTTTTGAATTTCTGATTTTAATCAACATTTTTTACTACATTGCCATAAATCACTACATAGTTCATAGGCCCATGCAATGTTGGGCATTATATGGAACGATTTACACTGCAGGATTCTCTACAAATCAAGTTTGATGAAGGACAAGTCATAGCACAACATAGACAATGAAGGCATGATCATGGCGCTTGAAACAGTGCTGAAATATCGAGACCGCTCAATTAAAAAAACAATCGTGGTAAGAACCCGTTTAGTAATAGTGTAAGTAATGAAGACATTAGTTTATTTAAATGCAATTTCTGTTGCTCGCACAGAAAGCAAATATTTAAAAACCAACGTATAACGCACACATAAAACATATTAAAATAATTGTAAAAGTAAAGCCACCTATCCAGAAACAACAGTCCTTAAAATACTATTACTAAACGGGTTCTTACCACGATTATTTTTAATTCATTCACATTAGGGCTATCGAAAACAACGAAACCCATAAGTCAGCAATCGCTGAGCATGTGCTGGACTCAGGGACTAATCACTGGATGCAGTTTCACAAAGCCAGGGTTGACGAAAATAAAGCCAAAAAATCTAGTTTTGAGACGGCAGCCGATACTGTCAGTGTGGTATGTCGAAATGAACGAGAAAGAGGGTAGACAGATTTGTCTGCTCTTAAATGACCTACCCGCAGTTCTTCAGTCTTCCCGTGATCATGGCGCTTGAAACAGTGCTGAAATATCGGGACCGCTCAATTAAAAATAATCGTGGTAAGAACCCGTTTAGTAATAGTGGATATGATGTAGATAACCGCGAGTGTTTAAAGAAATGTAGTCCTTAAAATAGTTGTCCTGTATCTCCAACACAGAGTCTAATAACCAAAAATGCTTTACTTACAGTTCCAAAAATAAACACAATTAAACTTGTCACTGAAATAAACCTCAAAAATACGGGTAACACAATTTTTTCCACAATCTTTTAGTTGCGCGAAAATTTCACCAACAATTCATTAGTATTCAAGTCTCGTCAAGCATTCCCGAGTTTTAGATAAATGCCACTATTAATCATTTTAATGTGTCCTGTTCAGGTACATCTCGGCCAGGTGTAGACTGTTGCTTCACGAATATATACTTTTTATTATCCGGCTTTTAGAAATGTTATCGTAAATGATCCTTTTAATCTTTTTTGAACGTAAAAATTAACGTAGCAAATGAAAATATTTAGAATAAGGACGTGGAGCGTAAATGGGAGAGTTTTAATGTTTACTTTTTGGCATTTAGTGTTTAGTTAGAATTCATACTTTCATGCATTTTAAACGGGTTCTTACCACGATATTGTTGCAAACGTCATGATCACGAGAAGACTTGATACTGCGGGTCGATTTAAGAGCAAACAAATCTGTCTACCCTCTTTCTCGTTCGCTTTTGAGTAGTACCACTGGATCTCGAACTCACATCACGACACACCAACCTCACTGTATCTACAAGACTCTCTGAGCATGAACCCTTAGTGACTGTTGGAACTGTGAACCTGTTGAAAATGTATGAAAGTATTATAGAAAACCGCGAGTGTCTGAATAAGTTTTAGTCAGAATTGTTTAATATGGATACGGAAAGAACAATATTATTATACACCTAGATGCAATTCCAGTGATGAGAATTACTATTAACAGAATATAACAGAGTATAATTAACAGCAGGCAAATTTTCTTCATTTCAGTCAGCAAAGCATACTAGTAATAATACTAAAAGGTTTTTACTTTGGGGTTGCAATATTAAATTTGGGCTTAATTTTCCCTTAACATCCACACCGTAACACATTGATTTATTATTAATCAGTTTTAGATGAAATTAGACAAACAATAAATTTTCCAGCCTCTGTTTTGTTTTACACAAAATATTTAACATTCACAAATCCCTGGCCATTATAACAATGAAATGTGCCCGCGACTGTACAACTCGTACAAACTATGAACAGAATTGTTCCTATTGTAACCGGATAGTTGTGAACACAAGTGTTTACTCCAATTGTTAACAAATCGACTTGAGAGTTGGATCTGTTCGTAATCGGTGTAAAGTGAATACGCTTCTTGATATCGAAGTTTCTTTTAAGTTATTATTTACTGTAAAGTGAATGTAAAAATTGGGTTTATCATCAATACATAGTATAAAACAAAGTCGCTTTCGCTGTATGTCTGTATGTATGCTTAGATCTTTAAAACTACGCAACGGATTTTGATGCGGTTTTTTTTAATAGATAGAGTGATTCTTAAGGAAGGTTTGTATGTATAATAAATGCATAATATAGTAGAGAAACACTGATAAATTTAAAGGTTTCTAATGTGATGTCGTAAATAAGCACGTTTTTTTGCGCTTATATTGCAAACGCTGGCTGAACCCTACGAGATAGACCAAAATAATGTACTACAGTATTGTTCACCTTAAAAAGTTCAACAAAAAAGTCCGCGATGGTATATGTCTATCTCTTAGGGATAACCCAGCATAACCATTTTAATTCTTTACTAAAAAATGGTTATTTACGAAGTGATTTTAAACAATAGAGCATTAATCCTTATCCAATTAAGTACCTTAAATAAATTGTGCATTTATTATAGATCATTAGCTTTTTACAGCATGTAATTTAAGTGAATATTACCGAAGATATTACAAATTTAAAATGCAGAGTCGTAGTTGTTTGCGCCGGGCGGCGCGTGCCTATATAGGCTACAATTTTTGAACCCCTTTGTAACGCAGACGAAGTTGCGCGGGTCATCTAGTTAAATATAAAAGGCATGGTATTTAAACTTTTTACAAATAATTGCTGATCAGTTTTTTGGAACGAAGTTCCTTATCGCGCGTTATCGAAAGGGGGCTAGACGAAAATTCTTATGAAAAAGTTGTCACGACACTTTTTTTGTTTTAGATGATTATCGCTAGATGGCGCTGTGATTAAAATCTTTTAAAACAATTCCTTATTTTGTTTTATATGATTAATGCTAGATGGGGCTGTGATAAAAATTTTATGTTTTTATAATTATTATAACTTAAAAAACAAAATTTTATTACAATTAATCGAAAGGAACTTCGTTCCATCCTTGACACCTCTCGAGTTTTTTTTAATTATAAATAAGATCTGCAGGTATATTAATTCAAAAAATGTTCGTGATTTTAATTTATTCTTCCAGTTGCCAATATCAACTACGTATTTAAAACTATAAATTTAAACAGCAATAACCCAAGTTCAGAAGTTAGAAAATTGTTAAATTTCAACCAGTTATTGTACGTGACATTTTGCAAATTGGCAACAGTCGCAACTCGTCCGATTCAGTCCTCCGCAGCATTCCGTGACTGCACTTAACTATTCAGCGGCTGTGTTCATTGACAAATGCTGATGACCGTTTACCGGTTCTTTGAAGTTTCCAGTTTGAAATTTGAACATTATTTGAATTGGTTTTGACCTTTCTATTTGTTTTTTTTTTAAAGCTTTTATTTAACTTGCACTGGATGTAACTATGTACCTATGTAAGTTCGGGTGGAATCTTGCGAGCTAAATTTGACCGACTTCCCGATCTCCGATTGAGCTGAAATTTTGTAGACATATGTGTAACGCGTGACAATGCAATAATATGGTGCCATGGAGCTGATCTGATGATGGAGTCAGCAGGTGGAGGTATGAGCTTTTATAACATTTAAGTATTGAAGGAAAAGTTTTTTTTTTACTTTTATTGGTTTATTTTAAAAAAAGTTTTTTACTTTTAATTTTGTGCGTAAAATGCCGGATTTCGTATGGTATGTCAAATATGTATAGGTTGAGCCGCACTTAAATCACACACAGCTCGAAGTTATGCCGGCCGGCACGACGCGTTACGCAATACGACATTCTTTACCGTTGCATACCCTTCTATTTCGAAAACGATACGTGCATTTAAAAAAACAACCAGACTTGGTTTAAATAGTAGAAGGAATACACTATTTAGTTTTAGAATAAAAAGAGATTCCTGAATAAAAATGGCGCTCGTCATGTCAATATTTATTTTTTCATTTTGGTATCAAAGTTACTCAGTCAAGTATAACTTATGCTCGAAAGTATAGACTAATAAAAAATAATAGTCCAACAAACTTGTCATTTAATTTAATAAATATCAGTGTGTTCACGACTATGGTCAGACGAACATGGCTACGAGTATGTACTATGTCCACCAGTTAGGGTTCAATATACTACAAGGCAAGAGTTAATTAAAACAGTTGTAGCAGAAAAAAAGCCTGAGGGACACGTATCTTAATTAACACACAATAAAATTTCATATACCTGATTCAATAAAAACACATACATTGTCATGTTGAAAAGTTCTAGAAAATTCTGTTGGTGAAAAAAAAAGTGCTTTTTGGTATTATTTGGTCCGTAATTATAATTTAGAGGTACAAGCCGGCCGGATTTGAACCCGCGACCTCCCGTTCGGAAGGAAGCGCTTCGACCACTCGGCCACCACGACTTCTTAAATCTAAATGTGAAAAAGATTTATGTGCAATTTTTCACAACACTACTGGCTAAAAACGGTGAAGGAAAACATCGTGAGGAAACCTGCATGTCGGAAAAGGATTCTAAAAATCCTTTGAAGATATGTGAAGTCCCCAATCCGCACTAGGCAAGCGTGGTGGACTATGCCTAATCCCTCTTCTGAGGAGACCTGAGCCCAACAGTGGGCAGTAATGGGTTGGTACAGAATTATAATTATTTTGAGTGCGGAGTAAATAATAACACATCGTGAGGAAACCTGCATGTCGGAAAAGGATTCTAAAAATCCTTTGAAGATATGTGAAGTCCCCAATCCGCACTGGGCAAGCGTGGTGGACTATGCCTAATCCCTCTTCTGAGGAGACCTGAGCCCAACAGTGGGCAGTAATGGGTTAGTACAGGTACAGGTAGGTACAGGATGTAACTATGTACTAATGTATCTATGTAAGTTCGGGTGAAATCTTGCGAGCTAAATTTGACCGACTTCCCGATCTCTAATTGAGCTGAAATTTTGTAGACATATGTGTAACGCGTGATAATGCAATAATATGGTACCATGGTGCTGATCTGATGATGGAGTCAGCAGGTGGAGGTATGACCTTTTATAACATTTAAGTATTGAAGGAAAAGTTTATTTTTTTACTTTTAGTGGTTTTTAATAAAAACTTGTTTTAAAAAAAGTTTTTTACTTTTATTTTGTGTGTAAAATGCCGGATTTCGTGTGGTATGTCAAATATGAATAGGTTGAGCCGCACTAAAATCACACACAGCTCGAAGTTATGGCGGCCGGCACGACGCGTTACGTAATACGACATTCATTACCGTTGCTTACCCTTCTACTTAAAAAACGATACGTGCATTTAAAAAAATAACCCGACTTGGTTTAAATAAAATAGAACAAATTTACTATTTAGTTTTAGAATAAAAAGAGATTCCTGAATAAAAATGGCGCTCGTCATGTCAATATTTATTTTTTCATTTTGGTATCAAAGTTACTCAGTCAAGTATAACTTATGCTCGAAAGTATAGACTAATAAAAAATAATAGTCCAACAAACTTTCATTTAATTTAATAAATATCAGTGTGTTCACGACTATGGTCAGACGAACATGGCTACGAGTATGTATTATGTCCACCAGTTAGGGTTCAATATACTACAAGGCAAGAGTTAATTAAAACAGTTGTAACAGAAAAAAAGCCTGAGGGACACGTATCTTAATTAACACACAAAATAAAATTTCATATACCTAATTCAATAAAAACACATACATTGTCATGTTGAAAAATTCTAGAAAATTCTGTAGGTGAAAATTTAAAAGTGCTTTTTGGTATTATTTGGTACGTAATTATAATTATTTTGAGTGCAAAGTGTAGACCTCGTCTTCAGTGGCCTTCTGTTTTTTATATTGAATTTTTAAATTGTATTTCTTTGTTAATTTTTTTTTAAATATAATGTAAAAAATAAGTGAAAATAAATGAATACAGATGTATAATAATTATTTCTAAATGACTATATTTCTTAACCAATTACATATCAGATCACAATTTTTAAGGTCGTTTTATTAAATAAATCAATAAATATTAGAAAGAGTAGAATAGTGTAAAATAATAATAAAAAAAAAACATGTGTTGATGCCTAAATTTTATCGTAAGCTGACTGAATATCCTTAAATGATTAATATTATCCAAAACTGTTTCCATGTAAGTTGATAATGATCTAACTAAGTTGATTAAATCTTCAATTTTCTGAGCCAGTGCTCTTTTGCAACATCAAAACATTTTAAATATTTCGTCGCAAAATATTCATGTTCTCGAGCCGTGAAAACCGGCTTGTAAATAGCTTTAAGGGAGATTTACTTACCAAATGCAAACAAAATTAAACAGGACAAAATTTACGCTATTTTCGACCTTATCTGTGTTAAAATAAGGACGTCGTTCTCGAATTTTCTAGAAGCACACGCAAAAGTAACTTAACTTCAGCGACATGTATGCGGTTCCGGTGTTAATTTAAAGAAAAAAAGTTGAAAATGTGGACCGACTCCGTTGAGAAATGCACTGGCCGAGATTACTTGGCTTGGAAAATATTCTAGTATGAACGCTGTGGAAAATAAAACAAAGAATTCTTTTGTGATGCGCTGGTTATTCAAATCGGTTATTTTAAAAACAATGTTGCCAGATTTTCATATTGTTGAAAGGTTCAAGGGGTTTTTACAAATTATCACAATATCTTTAAGTAAAAACAATTGTTCTGCAAACTATATTTAATTGTTACAGGAAAATATCACAGCTCTAGAGGTAAAAAGTAGTAGTAGGTTCGTACAGTTCGTTTCAGGAGAACGTTCTTGCACACAATCGAAATTTGGAATGGGCTCCTTCTTCATATGAAGTTAGAGAAAACTTCTATGTATTAGCGGTTAGAAGAAGGCTTCACTGTGTCTTAGCATTGCGGATATCTATGGACAATGGTAATCGCTGCCCATCAGATAGGCCGTTTGGTGGGATGTACCAAAAGTATTTGTAGATTAATGAGGTTATTTAAATCTTCAAGGTCTTCTTCTATAACTCCACGCCACGTGGCGTCCGGATGGGGGCGGCGCAACGGGAAAGAGTGCCGTGGGCGTAACGCATCGCGCCGTCTCTCATAACTCCGTGCTGGGTTCTGCCCTTAGCCGGGGTTCGGACGCTGAGTGTGAGCGGTTGGAGGTTTTAGTGCGGTTCAACTCCCACATACCCCGGGCGGGGATCCGGTGATTTCCTCCAACTAAAAAAAAAAGTTAGTCTAGTAGTCCCGTCAAATTGATTTATCTACCATTCTAATAAAATTGTTTCAACTGCTTAACATTCCTATGCATTTTTTTTTTAATTCCTCCTTGATCCCCAAAATAATTCTAAAGGTGCGATCAACCTTTTTAATGTTCGAAAATTATAACCTAAAAATAACCAGCGAAATTCCAAAATGGCGTACCTTCGCAAATTAATTATACACGTTAAGTAAAACGGTGATTACTGTGATGGTCAGTCATTCCACGGGATGGATGGCCCACGAGAAAACCAGCCTTTTTCCTCTTCCCATTTAATTAAGAGAAATGTATATATAGTGAATCAGTCGTGTATAGAAACTGGTAGGGAATGAGAAGTATTGTTCGGAAATAGTTTATATTTTGAGGTTTAAGAGATGACTATTTTTTTTGTTACTGTGTAACTTTTATTTGGGAGAATCGATTGGAATTGTAGGAAATCAAGGACTGCCAGTGCATTGAAGAACATAAAAACAATCATTTAATGAAAATAAAACTTAAGAGGAAGAAAAGTATGACGAAATCACAACTAATTTTTACACACAAATTCGATATTTGAAAAAGCGCGCCAACATTCCTTCTTAATTCTAAAAAGAGTATGATAACAAAGAGGTTTTAATAAAAAAAATATTAAAACTATTTACAGAGGGCGCCATCGTCGTCTGTTCTTTACATTTTAAATGTATAAAATTAATAAAAATGATTCAGTCGCCTACCGGAATCATTCATCGGAAAGGTGGTGGAAGTATTTGTTAATCTAAATTTTATCAGTATGTGAAAGGGTTGAACAATCTTCTTCATCGATTCGATCGAACGACTTGATGATTAAAATTACCCAATTTTCACTAGTTGTCTTTTCGACACCTTTTTTAAATGTTACATCTAATAGTAACAAACTACTGTAACTATGAAGTTTCCTAAGCATAATCAAAACCAAAAACCAGGTTCAGATTTCAGCGGCCTAAGAGTTCTAGATTCAATTTCGAAACTACATATTCCACTAATGAAGTCTGGTAAAGTTTTCCCAATTTTCTGAAATGAAGCCACGTTAACCAGCCAGTTCGTTTAGTAAATTCATTTACAAGCAGCAGAACAATAAACACCAGAAATAAAAGGCTTCATTACTAGCTTGGTGCTTTCATAAAATATTATATTAACACTAAATGCATCCGAATGAGCAATTCTCTTACATTTCGCTGCACGATTCTAGGAAACCGCAGGCTTATGATGTAACTAGCGATAGCTGTTTGCGATAACAATAGCTTAATCTGTCTTTCCTGTTATAAATTTTAGGTTGATCAGTAATATTTCTAATTCAACTTTTAAGTTTTTAAGATGTCTGTTTGTGTGGATGGCTGTAGTATCCGTCATGTCTATAGTTCAATTATGAAACTGAAGAGATTGTTTGTGTGTTTGAACGCGCTAATTTCAGTTACAAAAAGTGTGATTTGAAAAATTCTTTCAGTATTGGATAGTCCATAGGGATCCGTACTAAAACATCAATAATACTAAAAATAGTAGCGAGCACTGATAATGTCAAAAGTTTATGATATTAAGTCGTAAATAAATATATTATTTTCTTCACGTGCATCGCAAATACTGTCTAAACACTCCATAACGCATACGGAATTTCATAGGTCAACTTATTTAAGATAAACATACCCAATATATCATAGAGTATATGCGGGCAGTCTTACAATCACATGGACAATATATAGCACTATCTAGCAATTGTCGTCGATTGCATTTACAGAATAATTACACTGCCATAAACTTTGAACTCATTTCATTCCGGGGTTAGAATTTTAAAGTAAAATGAAGGTTGGTCGGAGGTTTTGATGTTATCATAATATTTTTACTCGGCAAAGGGTTCTGGTAATGTGGGCTAAAATTAAAAAGAATTTCGACCTGAAAGACCTGTTTGTTTAATTCGATTCTCTTTTCAAAGGCGTTTCAGTTATTTTCAGAACCACGTGATTTCGGATCCGTAATAACGTAGAGTTATTTTTTTATTAATAACTTGTTTGTTTTAAGTGAGGATTGATGTGAAATTATTAGGTGTAAAAATGCACTTGTAACAAAAAATTTTTGATGAGCAATTGATTAATTTACTGGTACTTATTCCTTTCAAAACGGACTTGTTTATGGAATCAACATCTTTCGATTGGAACCTACTAAAGCCGGTCTATATACATAATAAGTCTTAACCACTCAACTGGGACTATTCGCCTATTCGCTAGATGGCGAAACTGGGGACTTCGGAATCAATACCTTGTTTGAGCCCCTATTTAAAAAACATTTTTTTCCAATAATTTTTAATTTTGATTTTTAATTAAACTTTATATTTTTGTAAATCTTTATTACTAAATGACGCTGTATTGCATTTTCAGCGGTTAAAAATGTAAACAAAACAAGTTTTAGAACTGTCCTCAATTTTGGCTCCTCCAAAAGTAAAAAAAACAATTTGGTTACCGATCCCAGTTGAGTGTTTAAATGTTCTGTGAACTTCCTGTCTAATACAAGTAGTGGCGTGCAGTTTCTAGATGCAAATAAGTAATGTATACTGTAAAAAAAATAATTATTTTAAATCATTGTTATTTCTTTTATGCTTTCAAAAAGCTTATAATATCTACAATCACTTACTTGAATGTTATGAAGATTTACAAAGAACAAAATTATGGTATCGATTCCAGGAATTCATAAGGAAATGTTCTTAAGAGACCTACAAAGGGAGCTTCTTCAGCAAGGGTATCTTAATTAACTAACACACTAGATACCACATATCCTTATATTTCCTTTGCTTTATTTGCAATTGTGTCACGTGATTTATTTTGACGTTTGTTTTAAGGTTCCGACGCAATTCTAATTAAACAACTCGCATGTTACTTGAGTGTGATATATTTCTAACGTATGCTGTATACAGGGTGTATCTTTACGTTATTTTTTAAAACTATATTCATAAAATGAAAGAAAAAGTGTGTTTGGTTTAGGTACAGATTTAGGGGGCGACACGACGGGAAAGTGTGCCGCAGTGCGTAGTGCGTCGCGTCACCCCGCATAACCCCGTGCTGGGTTCTTGCAACAGCCGGGGTTCGGGCGCTGAGTGTGAGCAGTTGGAGGTTTTAGTGAGGTTCAACTCCCACATACGAGGCGGGGCGGGTGGGGATCCGGCGATTTCCTCTAACTAAAACAAAAAAAAACACACTCTTCTTAAACCTCGTTTAAAGAAGGGCAAGTTAAAAGGCTCGCAAAGCATCCCATCATTTAACAACACTAAATAAATGAAAATAACATTAATAAAATAACATACAGGGTGGATCTGTAACTTTGGACATCTGACGTAGTGTGAATGACCTTTCGAAATACAACTTAGCACCAGTTAGTTTTTGGATCGGTTAAACTTTTTTTTCTGACATTGTATGGAAAACGTACAACTATCGTTGCGGACATCCATATTATAATGAAATATATTTTTATCCAATTCCTAAAATAAAAGTGGTTCTAAGTTTTATTTCAAAAGGTCATTCACCCCACGTCAGATTGTCTAAAGTTACAGATCCACCCTGTATAGACGTCCTTTGTAACGAAAAATCGTATAACCCAAAAATACGAATCACAAACCACTGTTTTTACCACATCGGCACTTTAATAAAGGAAAAGCTTAAAATGGAAAACGGTTTAAATTCAATTTGCACGAGGACTGACCAGCACCGTGACGTAAGCATTAACGAACTGATTCAGTAGGCGTGAACCGAAAGAGTTGTTCGGGAATCATTGATGCGAATGAATCTTTTAACAATTTTAAATCTGTGTATTTTATTTATTTATTGTATGAACCAACAGCGTAAGTAAAGTATTTAACAATATAGATACAATATGTATGTTTATAACAAGGCCAATAACAGGTTCACTTAAATGTATGTTAATTATACACGTGTTGTTTTTTTCTTCAACAGTTTTACATGAATAAATAAAAAGTGCTTAAAACTACTTAACGCAGACATATAATAATATATTATAACTTTATTTCGACTAATTTATTTTAATGACACCAGTGCATGTAACTTCCCCCTCCCCCTGGATTCTTTAATGATTATTGGTATAATTTTGTATTGTTTAGCAGTATGTAAATAATTTTATGTCGGTTTGATATTTAAATGAAATACTATCTTTATGTCAGTTATCGTTACGTGTTTACAACAAGTAGTTATTTAAATTAAATATCAATGGAAAATAGTGAAGCACGTTTTCTGGAAGATTGCTGTTGTAAAAACTTGAATTAAGGTAGTGATGTGATGCCATTAATGTAACAGTTCTTTAGGCACTATTCAGAAAATATAGGCTAGACTGAAGTTTAATTTTAATCACTAACTGTATCATCATTATTCTGGTTTGATTTCAATCATAATTAACCTTTAAAAAATATACAGTTATTCTAAAAACAATCATAAGATTAAAGCTCGATCTTCGTCACTCGTATTACCACCAAACCATTTTGAAAAACTCACGTAACGATTCAGCAAAGTGAATCAACTTAGTGATTCATTCAGACATTATACCATCACTATATTCCTAGTGGTCCGTAACTACACAATACACCAACGCCTCGTTTTCGGTAAAACTGTCGAGCTTCCTCCAGGGACGAAGATAACGTCTGTTCAACGTGTTTGTACTAAAAGCCATTCCATACAAGTTCCTGGGGAAATTAGGATCTGAAATAATGGTTAACAAGTCTCGGATTTAAACTTTTGGAGTGGTTAAAGCGTTTGCCTTCTGTACGAGAGGGCGCGGGTTCAAAACCGTCTCTAAGTCGTAATTTGAAAAAGATTTAAACGAGATTTAAGAAAAGTCCTGTATAAGTAGGTGATAGACAATGGCCTCTCTTTGCCCTGGTGTTGTAAAGGTTCATGAGCGACGGTGACCGCTTACTATCAGGTAGGTCGTAAGCTCGTCTACATATCCTGCAATAAAAAAAATATCGCAGTGCAATACACTCACTGATTATGTGATGTGAGGTGATGTGAGTTCGAGTTCCAGTGGTACTACCCAAAAGCGAACGAGAAAGAGGGTAGACAGATTTGTTTGCTCTTAAATCGACCCGCAGTATCCAGTTTTCTCGTGATCATGACGTTTGCAACAACGTTGAAATATCGAGACAACTCAATTAATTAAATATCGTGGGAAGAACCCGTTGAAAATGCATGAACGTATTATAGAAAACCGCGAGTGTCTGAATAAGTTTATACTAAAAATCCTTCAAAGACGGATTGTGAAGCTCTTAATCCGCATTGGGCAAGTGTCTGATCCCTTTAATGAGGAGACTTGAACCCAGCAGTTGACAGTAATGTATTGTTACAGTACAGTAATTTCAAAGGTGGAGTTTAAAGATGGGATTTTGAGCAGTGGTGTTAAACTTTTGGTGTCAATTTAAAATAGTGAATTTAAAGATGATTTTTTTCTTTTGGTGCTGGATAATTGATGGTTAGAATTAGTTAAAAACTTTTCTTGAATTAGGTGCTAAAATTAAGTGAGAGCGATTTGTCATGAAACTAAGCTTTTATTTTTTTAGAAAATTTTAATGGCTGTATCTGTAGTCTATACTTAAGTATTTATTAATATTAAATACTTTAAGTTACAATCCGTATTATTATTGGTACTTTTATTTTGTCTTGATTGCTTTTTATCTTGTATGAAATCATTATTTTTACTAATAACAAAAGAAATCATGTAGAAAAGAAGGCAGGTACTCACTCTCAAGAGCTACGAGTAACTGTGTGAGATTTCAAAGGAATTTTATAAATATTCGTTTTTTAAATCTTTTTGATGTCACATATAGCTGGCACTATTACACAAATGCCAATTTTGGTTAGATACAAGCTGAGTGTTTTAAATGTGATGATATTTTAAATGTTATAATAAGGTGTTCCCGGAGCAATACGACATGTCCCTCTTTAAAAGAGGTTTAAGAAAAGTCTTGTATGGGTAGGCGGTAGATAACGGCCCCTCTTTGCCGTGGCATTGCAGAGGTTCATGAGCGACGGTGACCGCTTACCATCAGGTGGGCCGTATGCTCGTTTATCTACCTTGCAATAAAAAAATATAAAAAAAATATGAATGTCTCTATGTGCGTGTTGAATAAATGTTTTTTCTTTCTTTCATATTTAAATTTAGTACCACTTGTCTAAAATTATTATTACCTTACTCGTTTTCGTCTACTATAGATTTAGTAAAACGTCTGAAACCTGAGATACTTATCAAAGCTTAGCATTCATTAATATTACTCAAAATTATATCTTTTGTGTTTTACGTATTTTTCACTGACATTTTAAAGCAGCTCAAATTAATATTTTAAAACTAGACAAATATGTCTGAGAATTGTATTTTTTGTTAAGATATATCTTTGCCCACCTGTGGTCTAAAGTTTAAATTTATTAGTTTCGTTTTCTTTGTGTTTTATTGTATTCATTTATATTGCTTTATCGAACATGTTATGACATGAATGGAGATTTTTTGTTAAATTGAATTTTGTTCATATTTTTGAAAGTAAAATGCCTTTTGACTCGGATCGACATACCTACTGAATAACAACGTTATGATGACTTTTAACTATTTTCAATTTGCAAATAATCTCAATACAGCAATACTGTGTAAGAGATTCCGGAAAGAACTTTTTACACAAAAATCTATCAGCTCATCAATCTGAAAAATATCAATAAAAAGACAAAATCAAGAAAACATCCACATAACCCAGCATTGAAATAAGTCTCGACTGGTTTTTTGTTGAAATCACGTCAAGATATTTGTATTTCTGTACTGTTTCCGTCAAAAATACACCATGTATTACTATACCTATGACTACATACTAAACACGTCAAAAAGACTTAACTAAATAAACTACCAAAACTTCTACCATATACCAGATATAAAGCAAAATCACATAAAGTCTGACTAGACTAAAATCAAGATGAAACCAGACTTGAAATATTCATCTAACAATAAAACAATCCAGGATCTCGTAAACCGACACATCAGACTGTTCATACATTATACTTGGGATCTGGCGGAGTTTGCAATAGAAAATCAAATACAGAAGTCAAGCGTAAGGACAGAGTGCCGAAGTGCGTAACGTGTCGCGCCATCCCTCATAACCCCGTTCTGGGTTCTGGTCTTAGCCGGGGTTTAACGCTGAGTGTGAGCGGTTGGAGGTTTTAGTGCGATTCAACTCCCACATATACGGTTCAACACCCGCGGGGTGGGTGGGAATCCAGTGATTTCCTCCAACTGAAAAAAAAAGTCACAGAATATCAAATACAGAAGTAAAACCTTTTACAATTATAATTGTAAAATAAAATAGTCGACCTAACTGCAACTAGTTACCTATGCTATACCTTCGCAATGGCATTAAAGTTGCAATTTATAGACAAGCTACTGCTTAGGACTCTCTCCTAAACATTGATTGAAGAATTACATTAGAAAATATCGTGGAAGAATCTAATTTAAAGCCTCAGATTGATTGTTAGGAATAACGTTCCGAAATCGTAGTGTAATGTAATTTGAATCAAAAACAGTCTTAAATGTTGAATTATTTTTATCAATTTGAATTTAAAATTATTACCTTTATCGAGCATAACTTGACTTCTGTTAGTCTAGTATTCTATGTCTCAGTTTTCCTTGTAACTATTTCTTCGAGAACAATTCATTTAAGTGAATTATGATCCTAATAAAAGTGATTGAGATTGGATGTAGGTATTAAATTTGCATGATTGAAATGAAATTTTACAGAGAGAATTTATGTATAATAAAACGGAAAACTGATCTAAGTTTAAAAAATCTTGTAAAGTTGAGTAACTTATTTTTTTGAGTAATTGCTAAGCTGTAAAAATATTACAGTTTTAAAAGCGTGGATATCTGCAGCAATGCTTGACTCTCTTCTTTTTCAACCTTAAATCAATTTTATAAGTATGATTTTTTTAAACTCATTCGATCAATGACAAATATTATGTGGCAATATTAAATAGTTGTCAATGTTACTTAAGTAAAGAAATATCAACACACATTTACAATAAACAGGGTTTTAAAACCAGTTCAACAAATAACACCACATAATCCTCAATAATAAAAACAAAAGAAAATATAAATATTATTTTACTCTGAGATGTTCAACACCAGCCCGAAACCAGTATTTCGTAAAGAGAAGTGTTCTCAAGAGGTTTCTAGATGGTCTCAGCTAGGAACAGCCCAGACAATTTATTGTTGGGTTGTAGATTATCAACACAATTCCTGGGATTTTGGGAGTCCTTAGAGTAAGATAGTATACTAAGTTTGATAGGTATTGAGAGAGAGAATATTCTTTACTGAGTTTACAGAGGGAGTAAAGGGTAGTCAAGGGCGCTTTCGATATAACGGCGTAAATAGTGTGTTGAGGTGTAATGACGTTGTAAATAATCTTCGTTTGGTTTTGTCAGGAATGACGTCACAATGTCCACTTGAACACTTGATGACCAATACTTTTGAATTAAAACTTCAAAATAACGAGTTTTAACAGTTTATTACTTTTACATCAAGAGGTCCGGTCGCCTCGACAATTCAGACACGAATGAATAATAACAGCGGCCAACGCCTGTATTTATAGCAAGTCTCCACTTCCAACTACCCGCATTGTGAATAGGTAAGTTTCCCTTGTTATCACCCCGTCAAAGAAAACTATTGATGACGACAATACTAATTCTAATATTATACATAAGTCTTATAATATTTTGCTCACATTTTAATAGTTGTTTATTAATAGATATTATCACTGGTTGAGTATATCCTTGTTTTCTATCTAACCTTACAACACTCTTTGGACTGCCAGTGACAAAGTATCCCCAAAAACATGTCCTAAAGAACATAGTCTTAATGAAAAGTACAATGAAGTATCAAGATAAGCCTTCACTTATTTGCAACTACTAACCAATTTCACTCTATTTGGACCTTAAGATCTTTATCTTCATGAACGGAAAGTTATATAAAACCTTATCGAGAGAAGATTCTGGAACTAATTGTGTTTCGAGAGAAATAAAGTCCTAGTTCGTTCGGATCGAGATTAGTCTTCGTGTGTGGCCCTTTATCTAGATTATAGAGCGAGGAATTACATGTGAAAGTAGAATGGACGAGATGTTACAGATTGGCTTCGTAATTTGTGTAACTGAAATGTATTGCGTGGAGATTTGGTCTGATGGAGTTTAGAATGGGTATGGTAAATTAACGAAGTGTTGATAGTTCTTGTGTTATGGGTTTCATGTTAATGATAATTAGTATGGGTTGAGACTTTTATTAGTTCTAGTAAGAGTAACATTTACGCTCAGATGAAAATTTTGAATTGCATTTCCTTAAAGGTATTTTATTATTGACTGTAATGGCAAAAGATATAATACAACTTTAACATCACTGGTAAAAAAATAAAACTTGAGAAGTGTCAAGGGACACCCGGATGGAACGAAGTTCCTTTCGATTAATTAGTGAGGGAATTGTAAGTCATTGTGTGTTAGTTTAAAACGTCTATCTCTCTCTCTCTCTTATAGAAGAAAATAAAATATTTTGATCACAGCGCCATCTAGCATTAATTATTATATACAACAAAATAAGGAATTGTTTTATAAAATACTAGCTTTTGCCCGCGACGTCGTCTGCGTGAATGCTATGTACAGCACCATAATAATATACCAACAATTATCTATACATATAATAAAATGATAGAAAAGTCAGCATTGCAAAATACACTCTCCCAAGTCAAACAACCATGGAACATTTTGATGGCGCGATTCAGAATCCATACATTTAGTACTGGAAAAAAGTCAGCTTTGTCCGGGATAAACTCGAAAACTGCTGCACCGATGTACTTCAAATTTGGCAAGAATATTGCTTAGAAGTCGGGTCAACACATAGGCTATATATTATAGAGCTATCATGTCCGAGGAACGGGATATAAAAATAATAAATTTCATTAAACAATTTTAGAGCAACGACATCTATCGGCGTTCAAGTCAAATTTCATGTGGAAGCATTTTTTTATTAGTACGAGAGCTAGCAACGTCGAGAAAACAAACATTTCAGTAAAGCCAGCTTTTATTTTATATATGCTATCTCTCATACTCTTTCACTTTTATATCAGTTGGCAAGGCTAATTTTAGTTTTTTAGGTGCTTAAAAAACTTCATTAAAAAAATATATATTCAGAATTATCGTCTGGCACAGAAGAACAAAAAAAAATATCTGGCAATAATAAATTCATGTAGCAAAAAGTATAATAAACATAATTTAAAGAAAAAAATGTCTTAAAATAATTTGAAAAATCGGTTTTTATCCGTAGTCTACCACTACCGGCTACTACTAGACAGTCCGTATCGGTAAATATGTACTCTATCATGAACGTTGCTAGCTCTTATACCATAATTTAAATTTGATTGTGTCATTTTTGGCACTGTCAATAGTTATTTTTTAATTGTCATAGATACAAGGAGTTCTGTTCCTTCTTAAAAATTGTGTCTTTAATTCATTTCAGAGATAAGCAAGACCTATACATATAAATAATTTTAATTAAACAATTTTAGAGCAACGACATCTATTGACCTTCAAGTCGAATTACATATGAAAGCATTTTATTTGTTGATATAAATAATTTAAATTTGATTATGTCATTGTGAGACAATGTTTCCTATTTGCTAACTAGATGTTGTTGGCGTATAAATTTGAATTCTTCTGAATCGCGCTATTATTTCGTACACCAAATGTCAAAATTGAGGTTACGCTTTGCTATAAGTTATCGTGTGGTTGGTCAATTTGAACTACTTAGCTATCATTATATTATTATTTAGTTTCGACTTGAAATAATTAAAATGCCTGGAAAACGATCTAATTTATCCCAATGCTTAAACGATACTCGAAGGAAAAGGATAGATCGATGTGTAGAAACCGCCGTTGAGCGTGAAGCTAGGATGGCTACTCTTCGAGATCACATTGCGGAAACTCTGTCTATCGAAGATCTTGAAGAGCAGGATACTCAGTTAAGGAGAGATCAATCTCAGCCTGCTCTTTCACGTTCGTTTGAGACTGATGAGCAGCATGAAGAGCGTAGTGCAGTTACCATAACTTACGTGACGATACTTCTGCTCATATATCGCAAGACCGGGACCGAATGCAAAAGTTGCAAGAGCAACCGTGGCTAAATAAAGAAGGAAGTGGATTCATGTACAATGTTGCAATTAACTACGCCGGACACGTAGATATTGGCATCTAAGAAGAAGTGTGTGCCACTCTGTCAAGCCCGCAAATGAAGAGGAGAGCCCAATGGGATGTGTTGTGCATCTGGTAAGGTACGCTTGGAGTCTATGCAAGACCCACCTGTTGTAAGAACTGTTGAAACTCTTACTAAGCGGCGAACACCCAAAGTCCAGCCATTTTTTGAAAAATATCCGAGTCTTTAATAGCATCTTCCAGATGACTTCGTTTGGTGCAAATCAAATCGTTCAAACAGGATTCATGCCGACATTCAAGATCCAAGGACAAGTTTACCATCAAATTGGTTCGTTGCTACCTACAGATATTCCTAAATTTTTGCAATTTTTTTTTGTGAGTGATTTTGAAGAACAAGCAAACCTACGAAGTATATACTACGATGTATATGTTATTTTAAAAGATACTAGCTTTTGCCCGCGACGTCGTCTGCGTGAATGCTATGTACAGCACCATAATAATATACCAACAATTATATCTTTTAAAATAACATTATTTTACTGGTTTTCTTCTTTACCTTTTATATCTACACTAAGCAGAGTAACAGAATAAGACTGCTTTTTTGTAAAATTGAAGTGCAAAAAGTGCTAATTTCGAACCTCTTCGAATAAATTACTTTAAAGTGATTTTGCTGAATTAAGTCAAAAGTTGTGACTAAAGCAGATGTAGAAAATAATCAAATTAAGACAAATATAAGATAAGATTAGAAGATAGCGTAAAAACATGAAAAACATGTTATAGAACTTCTCGATAAACTACAATAGTGGTTTGGCTCTCCACAGCCAAAATGTAAAGAACGTAAAAATTTCCGCCTCAATTGTGTGTTTGTGGAGCGAGATGACTTTAAGGCGGGTCCCGTTACACAACTTTGGAGGAGATAGGTTCCGAAGAAGCATAATCGGGACACCGACCTTCAGCTTGATAGTATGCGCTGGAAGTCCACTTGTTGACAGAGAATTCAAAAATTCCACAGGATAATGTGTGGCATCATCGCTCGACGACAGTATTTATAGAGTTGTAGACCACTTCATTTCCCTCAATTTCCGAGAGAATGCATTCATTAATTGCTGCAGCCTGTTCATTTTTGGGTGTCAAAATGGCTCGCTCACACACCCAAGAATTCTGCTGGTGTGGTATACGACTGATGTCGTTGTACACACAGCGAATAAGTTCTTCTAAGCTGGATACAACTTTACCGAGAGACATTGGAAGCACCACTTCTCCTCTGGTAGAGTACCTTCATCGAGACTTAGAAGGACATCGGAGAATTCTTGAGCACGTCCAAATTGGGGATGGATATACTTCGTAGGTTTGCTTGTTCTTCAAAATCACTCACAAAAAAAAAATGCAAAAATTTAGGAATATCTGTAGGTAGCAACGAACCAATTTGATGGTAAACTTGTCCTTGGATCTTGAATGTCGGCATGAATCCTGTTTGAACGATTTGATTTGCACCAAACGAAGTCATCTGGAAGATGCTATTAAAGACTCGGATATTTTTCAAAAAATGGCTGGACTTTGGGTGTTCGCCGCTTAGTAAGAGTTTCAACAGTTCTTACAACAGGTGGGTCTTGCATAGACTCCAAGCGTACCTTACCAGATGCACAACACATCCCATTGGGCTCTCCTCTTCATTTGCGGGCTTGACAGAGTGGCACACACTTCTTCTTAGATGCCAATATCTACGTGTCCGGCGTAGTTAATTGCAACATTGTACATGAATCCACTTCCTTCTTTATTTAGCCACGGTTGCTCTTGCAACTTTTGCATTCGGTCCCGGTCTTGCGATATATGAGCAGAAGTATCGTCACGTAAGTTATGGTAACTGCACTACGCTCTTCACGCTGCTCATCAGTCTCCAACGAACGTGAAAGAGCAGGCTGAGATTGATCTCTCCTTAACTGAGTATCCTGCTCTTCAAGATCTTCGATAGACAGAGTTTCCGCAATGTGATCTCGAAGAGTAGCCATCCTAGCTTCACGCTCAACGGCGGTTTCTACACATCGATCTATCCTTTTCCTTCGAGTATCGTTTAAGCATTGGGATAAATTAGATCGTTTTCCAGGCATTTTAATTATTTCAAGTCGAAACTAAATAATAATATAATGATAGCTAAGTAGTTCAAATTGACCAACCACACGATAACTTATAGCAAAGCGTAACCTCAATTTTGACATTTGGTGTACGAAATAATAGCGCGATTCAGAAGAATTCAAATTTATACGCCAACAACATCTAGTTAGCAAATAGGAAACATTGTCTCACAATGACATAATCAAATTTAAATTATTTATATCAACAAATAAAATGCTTTCATATGTAATTCGACTTGAAGGTCAATAGATGTCGTTGCTCTAAAATTGTTTAATTAAAATTATTTATATGTATAGGTCTTGCTTATCTCTGAAATGAATTAAAGACACAATTTTTAAGAAGGAACAGAACTCCTTGTATCTATGACAATTAAAAAATAACTATTGACAGTGCCAAAAATGACACAATCAAATTTAAATTATGGTATAAGAGCTAGCAACGTTCATGATAGAGTACATATTTACCGATACGGACTGTCTAGTAGTAGCCGGTAGTGGTAGACTACGGATAAAAACCGATTTTTCAAATTATTTTAAGACATTTTTTTCTTTAAATTATGTTTATTATACTTTTTGCTACATGAATTTATTATTGCCAGATATTTTTTTTTGTTCTTCTGTGCCAGACGATAATTCTGAATATATATTTTTTTAATGAAGTTTTTTAAGCACCTAAAAAACTAAAATTAACCTTGCCAACTGATATAAAAGTGAAAGAGTATGAGAGATAGCATATATAAAATAAAAGCTGGCTTTACTGAAATGTTTGTTTTCTCGACGTTGCTAGCTCTCGTACTAATAAAAAAATGCTTCCACATGAAATTTGACTTGAACGCCGATAGATGTCGTTGCTCTAAAATTGTTTAATGAAATTTATTATTTTTATATCCCGTTCCTCGGACATGATAGCTCTATAATATATAGCCTATGTGTTGACCCGACTTCTAAGCAATATTCTTGCCAAATTTGAAGTACATCGGTGCAGCAGTTTTCGAGTTTATCCCGGACAAAGCTGACTTTTTTCCAGTACTAAATGTATGGATTCTGAATCGCGCCATCAAAATGTTCCATGGTTGTTTGACTTGGGAGAGTGTATTTTGCAATGCTGACTTTTCTATCATTTTATTATATGTATAGATAGATTTTGATCACAGCGCAATCTAGCGATAATCATCTAAATACACCTACTACATCTTTCTTTCTTTCTTTCTTTCAGTACAGTACAAGTTTAAGTTATCTAGGTCAATTACCAAATACCAGAGACAATGTAAGATTGATAATGAAAATGAGTTCTCATTCAGTCATTGACATACCTATTCAAAAGAGAAAGAGTTACAGAAAACAATAGCAGTCAATAAAAAGCATTGATCTTTAGAACTTATTCTCATTGTCCCTTTATCAAAGCAATAAAAAAAAAAAATATATGACATATCTCTTCAAATGTATTTGTTGCTCTCAAAAATGAAAATGTTATCCAGAATACATTATATCTCATTAACATTTTATGGAAGAATTGGTATTTTTTGTAAAATATAAAGACCTATTGTTTGACCTATCACAATATAAGAAGACTTACCTAAATACATTTTAGTGTGTTATAAAAATATCAGTCTTTTTAAGTACTTTTAACAATACTATGCCTACATATTCAAGTCAAATAATAATTTTAACCCTAGTCTAATTAGTCAAATGTCGCGTTTACCTATTGACTTGTCATCGTCCAACACATGTTTGGTTGCCATTGAAACTATGCGATACACCTTTTTTTTGAGTTGGAGGAAATCGAAGAATATGTGGAAATTGAACCGCACTAAAACCTTTAACCGCTCACACTCAGCTTCCAAACCCCGGCTGAGGCAAGAATTCAGCACGGGGTTATTAGGGACGACACGACGCGTTACGCACTCGGTACTCTTTACCGTCGCGCCGCCTCCATGTGAAACATCGCTTGACAGTTAGCCTATCAGTTGTCATTTGTGCGCATTGGAATTTGAATGATAGTTTCAATGCCGGCCCATTTTCAATGCTAGCCTAGCCTCTGAGACACTGTTTGGAAGTTGGCCTACAAGTCCATTGTATAAATGCACGCAGCATTGGAAGTTGGTGATCCAATATCTATAAGTCGTTTTCGATTATCGATTTCCAATAAACACGACTCGATTTTTAATCGAACATTAAACGTTTCATTGTTCTATTCAAATAAGCACTACTACTTATTGTGAACTGCAACAAAAGAATGTAAGAGACAATGAGATTGCGAATAGTAAGCTAAACAGCGGAATAATTAGCAAAAAGTCGACTTTACTCGCCTGCATTTACAGAAGACGATTTAAATACTAACTTTAATTACTTTTGTAACTTCTATTTACAAGACAATGCACATACATGAGGTAGGTACTATGTATTTTTTGCTGTAAGCAAGTTTTGTTTTTTATTGCGAGATAAAAACCGGACTTCCTCCTATCGCGTAGGTGGGTTATGTAAAGGTTATATGGGAGTGGGACCGCACTTACATCCTCTACCGCTCTCATTCAGCGTCCCAACACCGGCTGAGGCCAGAAACCAGCAATGGGTTATGTGGCACAATCATTGTCAGTGGGCATGATATATTTAAAAAATATGAGAATAAGAATAAATTTATTGTCAGAGAGTCAGTAGTTACAATTTTTAAACTATTGCTATGGTCCCTGCACTAGGTCAGATTTGTATTGTGGGAGACCTTTACGATGTTCAAAGTAGTACCGATCGAGATAGAATAAAAAAATACTTATCACTAAATAAGTACACAAAGCGAAAAAAAAACTTGAGAGGTGTCATGGGACACCCGAATAGAACAAAGTTCTTTTCGATTAAAAGATATCTTATAAAAAATATTTCCTTTCGTAACGCGCGATAAGGAACGTGTTTTAAAAGATTTTGATCACAGCGCCATCTAGCGATAATCATCTAAAACAAAATAAGGAACGTGTTTTAAAAGATTTTGATCACAGCGCCATCTAGCGATGATCATCTAAAACAAAAAAGTGTCGTGACAACTTTTCGTAAGAATTTTTTCCGTCTAGCCCCCTTTCACAACGCGCAATAAAAAAAAATGAAAATCAAAAACAATGTGGATGAAAAAAAAATACAAAACCCAAACTACGTCTTTCATTTTGTTTCTTCCAACTTTACCTAAGTGAAGCACTAAATTTATTATTTTATTCTCCAGTGTTAGTTCTAAACATTGTTTTGAACAAAATCTTTATTACAAAAGACATGTTTTATTGAAATTGGAATGCTTTGACAGTTTCTTTCACAACGACAGATTATTAAGATATTCAGGACTTTGTAGGGATGATAACAATGAAGGGATCTCCGATTTTGTGTTCCTATTCAAGCATGAAATAACACACCTGAGCTCGCTTATTTTTTCACGTTAGAGGTATATTTGTATCACCATAGGAACATAAAAAAACTTGAGAGGTGTCATGGGACACCCGAAAGAACGAAGTTCCTTTCGATGAAAACATATCTTATATTTTTTTTCCTAACGTAACGCTCGATAAAGAATTTGTTTTAAAAGATTTTGATCACAGCGCCATCTAGGTAACGTAACGCGCAATAAAGAACGTGTTTTAAAAGATTTTGATCACAGCGCCATCTAGCGATAATCATCTAAAACAAAAAAAGTGTCGTGATAACTTTTCGTAACAAAAAAATTCCGTCTAGCCCCCTTTCACAACGCGCGATAAGGAACTTCGTTCCAAAAGGTTAAATAACATTTCAGTTTTAAGTCTCACTAAGACTTCTGTTAAACATGATTTACGATACATCGTCTCGTAGTTGAAGTGTTTTGATCGATACAAAGATAGAATATGTCTCATTAATTTTGTAAGTACTTCAGATGACTACCGTATATGATACACCGTACACGAGCCGAGTTGCTGTTTATAGATGTACGGATCCAATTTAGTATTGCGTCCAGCTGGTTTCGGTAAGGTGTTGCACGAACCATTCTTAATCAGAATGAAATAGGGAGAATACAGGGTGGATCTGTAACTTTGGACAATCTGACGTGGGGTGAATGACCTGTTGAAATAAAACTTAGAACCACGTTTATTTTAGGAATTGGATTTAAAAAAAAATCCATCATAGTATGGAAGTCCCCGACTATAGTAGTACGTTTTCCATAATATGTCAGAAAAAAAAGTTAAACCGATCCAAAAAATAAAAGTTGTATTTCGACAGGTCATTCACTCCACGTCAGATTGTCTAAAGTTACAGAATCACTCTGTAAGACATTTTACGATTATACTAAACACAATAATGAAAGAATGATCCATAGGCTACTTCTGTCTTATATGGAAATCTGTTCAAAGGGTGGATTCAAAATGTGGTTTGACTACAACATTTACAGAAATTTCTACGTTAACAAAACCAGAATTTAATAGATTAGGTTTCCGAACCTGCGGGAACGTTGTTAGGCTTTTGTTGTCAACTTGACCGATGGATAACCGACCTAATTTCATTTGAACACACCGTAGATAACATTACAGGACACTGGCTTTGAATGTGAATGATTTATTTGATATGGTTTTTAAATTTCGAACACCACACAAAAAAAAAAGAATTTTCACCTGTATCCTACCTACATATCTACTTTTTTATACAACGTTCGGGTATTTGCCCACCTCTCACTCCCACCACTGTAACTCCTATGTAGCCAGGATCCACAGCGGCGACCATCGTAATGACTCTGAGCAGTGAAGCCCAGGAACCCGAGGGAAAGCTAACTTGTCTTGGGCCCCGCAACGAATTTAATCAGAAGATAATAGAAGGAGTAGTAAAACATGAGTTTCGACTTCCCTTCTCGCAAAGCGGGAGACAATAAAATAAGATTGAAAAAAGCATTACGCCAGAATTGAGAAAAGCATCACGGACATTGATCTTATTAAATTGATTGGACCTATACGGTGAGCTGTTGTACTATTTTGGATGCCAATAGTAGTTATGGCAAAAACGTCTGAATGCACGGAAATTTGCGCTAGATGTTACAAGATCTGTGTTATAAACGACTTTAGACTTAACGTGTAAGGAGTTTAACATAGTGACGCGTTCCATATACAACGTTCATAAACTAGTAGAAAGAATAAAACTTTATACATTGCTACAACGCAATACTTTTAGACATAGTAAAATTAAATGTGTGAAAAACCAACCAAAGATTGCCCTTGAATTGTAGGTCAAGTCTCGAGACAGTCTCACATTGACGTGACATTTTTATTTTTCAAGACATTGTCCAATCCCAATTTAGTACTTTTAGGGCTAAATTAGGTAAAATCGTCGTCTAGCGCTTTTAAGCGATATTGGAGCTATTAGTAGTCCTTGTAGTTTTAGGCGCGATTTGAGTCATATTTCATGGTATCCAAGGCACAGCGAAGCCGTTCGACTCTCATTAACTGTAAATGTATCATCATCATCATACATATTCATTTATTTGCTCATTTTTTACATTATATCTTTAAAAAAACAATCACAAGAAAATAAATTTAAAAATACAATATAAAAAAAGCAGAGGGCCACTGGAGACGGGGTCTACGACCCAAGCCATCAGTGGTCAGGGCTCAAGAGAGAGGAACCTCCTCACAATACGTGCCGTGTCAAGAACGACCGCCTTTTGAATCAGGCCCTTTACCCAGCCGGAGAGCGAAAGCTTCTCTAGATGACGGTCGAAGCTTTTCGCTATTAGACCGTGCACAGATACAACGATCGGAACAATGATGGTCGATTCAACACGCCACATGTCGGTCACCTCGTGGGCCAGGTCCAAATATTTTAGCAGTTTTTCTTTTTCTGCCTTCACAAGGTTCTCGTCATGTGGAATGGTGACATCGATCAGCACCGCCCGATGCGCATCCCGATCTATTATCACTATGTCAGGCTTATTGGCAACAATAGTCCTGTCAGTGATAATAGATCGGTCCCAGTAGAGCGTTACATGACCATTATCGAGAACCGGCTGAGGCCAATACTGGTAATAAGGTACAGCGGCTTCAACAAGGTCGTATTTCAGAGCAAGTTGTTGGTGGATAATCTTAGCTACCTGATTATGCCTGTGCAAGTACTCGCCGTTAGCAAGACGAGAACAACCGGAAACGATATGTCTAATAGACTCTCCCGGACGGTGACATGCCCGACAAATGTCGACCGTCCCATCCTTTAGAATATATTTACGGTAGTTGTTCGTCATGATAACTTCGTCCATAATTGCAAAGACAAAACCTTCAGTCTCTCCGAAGAGGTTACTGTATCGTAGCCAAGATACGGAGGCTAACTGATCTACATCGGGGCTCATAAGGGCCCGGTAGAACCGTCCGTGTAGTTCCTTGCTCTTCCATACGTCCGTGCGATCCGCCACACTCATTACCTTTAGCGTCCGCCAATTCTCGTTCGCTAAGGACAGCGGAGTGAGTCCCTTATCAACTGCTGCTACATTACGGTACATACCCACGCTTACCTTAAGGAAATATTCCCGAAGGTTGTTTACCTCTCGGTTGTGTAGGTCCTTGACATTTAACATGCCACGACCCCCACACTTCCGAGGAATATACAACCTCATAACAGATGAACGTGGGTGGTGCATCCTGTATGCCGTCAGCAGTCGCCGAACTTTTCTATCCAGGGCATCTAGTTCATCATCATTATCATTATTATCATCATCATCGTTATCATTATTATCATCATCATCATCATCATAATATAATCATTATCATCATCATTATCATCACAATACAACCTTGCCACAACGACCGTTCCTGCGCTGTTTGCATCCAGTGAAGATCTTGACCAGGTAGTCGTAGTTCTTGTTTGGTCTGCGAATGTATATTAAGCCAATAAAAGTTGTAGACAAATATAATGTCCAGCACTTGTGTTTTCGCGTACATTAAATTCTGTCTCTT
The DNA here is from genome assembly GCA_030269945.2 of Trilocha varians. NCBI lineage: Eukaryota > Metazoa > Arthropoda > Insecta > Lepidoptera > Bombycidae > Trilocha > Trilocha varians. The sequence goes on from AP028259.1 coordinate 8,426,102, forward strand.
TGAACGTTCAGACCCATAAAAGCGTTTATTTGAATAACTTCATACAAAAGTGAAGTTAACAAACTTGTGTATTTTGTAGCATATCTTGCTTTCGAGTCATTCCAAAACTTTAGGAAGTAAGATAAAATGTACATGGGGTGATGTGTTCCGATGTATTTAAATTGTTACCAAAAGACAAAGGGAAAACTTAGATCCATAAGAAGTTCTTCTGAACTATTTGAATACTGGCCAACTGCATTCATCTAAATCCCCGTTTACCTATTGGTCAGCCGTTATCGTCATTTGTTTTTGGCACGAAGATCCTTATCGCGCGTTATCGAAAGGGGGCTAGACGGAAATTCTTACGAAAAGTTGTCACGACACTTTTTTTGTTTTAGATGATTATCGCTAGATTGCGCTGTGATTAAAATCTTTTAAAATAATTCCTTATTTTGTTTTATACGATTAATGCTAGATGGCGCTGTGATCAACTATTTTATTTCTCTCTTTCTAGAAAGAGAGAGAGAGACAGACGTTTTAAACTAACTAATTATTATAACTTAAAAAATAAAATTTTATTACAATTCCCTCACTAATTAATCGAAAGGAACTTCGTTCCATCCGGGTGTCCCTTGACACCTCTCAAGTTTATTTTGTTTTTTGTGTGTTGGTGAACCAATACATCATAATATCATAATACTATTATAAAGGCGAAAGTTTGTAAGTATGGATGTATGGATGTTTGTTACTCTTTCACGTAAAAAACTACTGAATGGATTTGAATGAAACTTTACCACAATATAGCTTATACATCAGAATAACACATAGGCTACAATTTTTGATAATAATCTAGATGGGACGAACCTGAAGTCCACGCGAACGAAGTTGCGGGCAAAATCTAGTACTATATAAACTCAATTCAAACATTAAAGTACTCGCATTCTTTAGTATTTATTTAAGCCTACAATAGCCTCGCAATTGTATTAACTACACCAAAAAGTTTGTTAAGACTAATGGCGACAACACGGCCGTTGGGAGCGAAGTAATCATTGTGGCGCAACTTCTCCAAGTCTGATTGGACCGACTTCTTGGAGTTTCGCTTGAGTTTCAACGGGCTAGTGTTGCTTATTTGTTTGTTGTTTGAAATTCAAATTAAGTAATGTGGCTAAAGCTAACCAATTTGTTTGCGGATAGTTGTTTAAGTATTTCTGCGGTTTTCGTGGTTTTAGTTGAGAGGACTTTATTCGTATGTGTACTTTTTGGAACGAAGTTGCTTATCGCGCGTTATCGAAAGGGGGCTAGACGGAAAAAAATCTTACGAAAAGTTGTCACGACACTTTTTTTGTTTTAGATGATTATCGCTAGATGACGCTGTGATCAATCTCTTTTAATCATCAGAAAAAAAAATTATAAGATATCTTTTAATCGAAAGGAACTTCGTTCCATCCGGGTGTCCCTTGACACCTCTCAAGTTTTTTTCTTAAAGGGACTTACTTCGATGTTTGTTTTAAGGTTTAATGTACTAAGTATGTTTTATTATTACTGCTTACTGAAGGTCCTTTGCAGAGATATCATTTCACACGCGGAGGAAAATTTTAAAATGTCCAATACTATGCAGGATCCTTACGACATAGATACATCGACAACCAGTTGAAAATTACGGTCCTTAAAAAAAATCATCACCACTTGTGGAAAAACTAAAGCAAGCAACGAAATATTAGTAAACAAGTTTTCCAGGAACTCCTGTGTTTTGCGGTTTTTAATTATATTTGAATACATTATGGTTGCCTTCATGTATGGAGACACCCATTTATTTATGTATGGTGAGCTACGTGACGTCCTATTTCCGAATTTTCATACAACAGAAGCATGAAATTGTATTTTATTAGGCTTCACACAGATACGCGTTGAAAAAAAAAATAGTACATTTTTCTGTTTTTTTGAAATTATTAAAAAAAAGACAAGATCTTTGATTGATTTTTAAAATAATATCAACTGATAACAGCGAACGTTATTTTATAATTTACTATGAAGAACTGCTTACCTTCAGGTGAGCTTGTTTTTCTGTGTCGTAATGAAACAAAAAAAAAGGTTTTCAAAAATCTCCCATCCAAAAAAAAGGACAGTACGTACTCTTCAAGCCAGTTATTGTATGCAAGAAACTTTATATAACTAGGTAGAGGTCTTCATAAAATTCTCGACCTTTTCATATTACCCTGTAACAACCCATTACTGCCCACTGCTGGGCTCAGGTCTCCTCCAAAGAGGGGTTAGGGGGAATTCTCCACATATCTTCAAAGGATTTTTAGAACCCATTTCCGATATGCAGGTTTCCTCACGATGTTTTCCTTCACCGTTTTTAGGCAGTGGTGTTGTGAAAAATTGCACATAAGTCTTTTTTTCATATTAAGATTTAGAGGTACAAGCCGGCCGGTTTTGAACCCGCGACCTCCCGTACGGAAGGCAAGCGCTTCAACCACTCGGCCACCACGACTATAATTATCATATTACCCATTTTTTTTTAATTCTTTAATTTTGCGTTCCTTTTTTGCGTACATAAATTCTTAAGATCTTCTACACTGTTTGAGTAATATTCAGTCGCAGCGCAGGTGTGAAGTCAGTCTAAAGCCGTTGTTACATGTCTCTTATTAATAATTACGGAAGGTACGCTCACGTAACTCGAGTTCCTCATGCGCAACTGCCTTAAATCCGGCAAAACCTTAGTGCGTGCGTTTTTAAGGAGCTTACTTTAAGGTATACAAAAGACGCGTTTTTTGCTTTAATTAACAAATTAATAATGTTATTTGTAATTACATATTTGAGTTATAAATCAAAGACTACTCAAGTAAAACAAAATAGCAAAATACCTAATTTTGAAACGAATCTAAATTAACGAAGTAAATTTGTAAAATAGTTTATAGGTTACATGTAAAAAATTAATTTAAATAAAAAATACATTTTAAAACATTCATGGAACTGAAAAATCCCCTTGTTTCTATAATTGCACTTATTATTACATAGTAATTTAAACTAACTACTAAGTTATTGGCAAGCTCGAACAGCAATAAAACGCGCGTTTATTATCACAGTGTAAAAGCTTCTTAATCTCTATAGAGATCACACACGAAATCTTAATAATGTGCAATTACGTCACATGTCGCAATCATACGTCTGATTACATGTTAAATATTGCTATGAGATTGTTTAACGAGGCATTTATTATTGACATTAGTAATATCAGTTGGATAATGTAATATTGTAGGATTGTACTGTAATTTGAAATAGAGAGAAATGTTGGGATTTATGTATCAACATTTACATTAAAAATATCTAATCCATGCGTAGGTCTATATTATGACGTAGTTTAGTTCTATTTTATTTACCTTTGAGAATCGTCTGCTATCTATTTTTCTAAGTAATAAGGGTTGTTCACTCTTAACATTTCCTCTATTCAGATGGCGCAGGACCGGTCGATGTGGCGAGGTTTGGGGGAGGCCTATGTCCAGCAGTGGACGTCTATAGGCTGATGATGATGATGATAATAAAAAAAGGCTAGGAACGAGTTTCTCAAGCCAGTTCTTATCATGACGGAAAGTTATTTTTAAGAACTGGTAGTAGAGTTTTGTTTTGACTTTTGAAATGTCCACATCTACTTCGAAATAAAATTAATGTTGAGAAAGTCTTTACTATGAAATTATGATACTGTCTGATCTTACGGAAAACGTTGTAACTTAAGAAAAGTGTCTTAGTAATTAATAAGCTATACAAACACTACCATTCGTCTATTCGTCTGCCTGCGTGGCAATAAAAAAAAAATCCAACTTCTCGGTCCTAAATACCAAGAAAAAGCCCAATTAATTGACTTTTTTAGTACAAAAGAAACAGTATAAATCAAACCTTAATTTAGCAGTACTAATAAAACTACCCTTACGTTAAACAAGAAAGGCGAAATGTTACTTAGATGTGGCAATTTAATTAAAGCCTGGCTTTGTTTTACCAATTAAGAAATTGTCTCTCGTTTTCTAGACATAATTTGTGGCCTTAACGAAGTATAATTAATATATCTACATTTAATTAAATTTATACTTTCATTTATTTATGTTCGACACTTCACACGGCCATGTTGATTTAATTTTGAGTAGGCGTCAACTGAAGATTCGAGGTCACTGAAGTAGCTATAAAGAGAAGTATTCTGAAATATCTTTACGAGAAGAAAACAGATCTACGAAAGTAGAGTAATAGTAATTTTTCCTTGGTTATCCATTTAACTATTGGAACGAAGTTTCTTATCGCGCGTTGTGAAACTAGACGCTAGACGGAAAAAAAATCTTACGAAAAGTTGTCACGACTCTTTTTTGTTTTAGATGATTATCGCTAGATGGCGCTGTGATTACAATCTTTTAAAACACGTTCCTTATTTTGTTTTATATGATTACCTATCGCTAGATGGCGCTGTGATCAAATCTTTTAAATAAAATTTTATTACAATTCCTTCACTAATTAATCGAAAGGAACTTCGTTCCATCCGGGTGTCCCTTGACACCTCTCAAGTTTTATTTCTTTTCTTTTTTCGTTTTAAATTCAATAAAATTAAATCATAGTACTAATAAGACCTACCTATTAGAATTTATGATGACATATAGGGTGAAATAGATGCTTTGACTATTAAAATTACCTGCTTCATAGCGGGTTCGGTTACGACGACTGACTTTTTTAATTGTAGGTTTTACCCCTCTTATTGTTGGTAGGTTGACTATTAGAACTCCCTTAAGATGTACTTCTTTTTTTTTTTTTTATTGCGTTATAGATAAACGAGCCTACGGCCCATCTGATGGTAAGCGGTCAACGTCACTTTACTATCTTTTATGATTTACTAGCTTTTGCCCGCGACTTCGTTCGCGTGGACTTCAGGTTCGTCCCGTCTAGCCCGTCTAGTTCGCGACGTCTATAATATAGTACTATTATACCGCAAAAAATGTGGTTCAAAAATTGTAGCCTATGTGTTATTCTGAAGTATAAGCTATATTGTGGTAAAGTTTCATTCAAATCCATTAAGTAGTTTTTACGTGAAAGAGTAACAAACATACATCCATACATACAAACTTTCGCCTTTATAATATTATTATGATGATATTAGATGTCGTGAACACAATATGGATTTCACTTGAGTTCTTTTTTCTTTAGTGGTGAACTTGACAATGTAATAAATGGTTGATGGTAACTAACTTTTCTTATGAAATATTCATCAAAAATGCAAAGTATTTGATACGAAACATTTTAGATTATTTTACAAATCGATTTATTTGCCTATCGATAATAAGGAATCCGAATTGTGCCTCAAAATCGATTCCCGATTTTATTCTTTCATCTGTTCTCGTGATATTCCCAAAGACATCTCATTACCGTTTCCAATTCAATGAGAAGAAAGGTTTCATTGAAAATTTATGTTCGTCTATTATTAAAATATAATAGTCCTTCGGGACCTTGTTAAATTTAGGTTTGTTTTTCAGTGTGAAATATTATTGTTAAACGTTTCTTCGGTAAAAGAAAATGTTTTCAATTTTTTTTTTAAAAGATTCTGTACCAATCCATTACTGCCCACTGTTGGGCTCAGGTCTCCTCAGAAGAGGGATTAGGCATAGTCCACCACGCTTGCCCTGCCCAGTGCAGATTGGGGACTTCACATATCTTCAAAGGATTTTTAGAACCCTTTTCCGACTTGCAGGTTTCCTCACGATGTTTTCCTTCACCGTTTTTAGCCAGTGGTGTTGTGAAAAATTGCACATAAATCTTTTCACATTTAGATTTAGAGGTACAAACCGGAACCCGCGACCTCCCGTTCATAAGGAAGCGCTTCGACCACTCGGCCACCACGACTTTTTTAAAAGATTGCTTAAGACTAAAAACCGTCTTTAATAGATATTCAGATGTGCTGTGCAGAAATCTTGGTAGAGTTTTATTTGAATGTGACAAGGTACAACTACTGCAACGAAGTGGAATTCGGGCGAATATGCAGCTGTAGATAGCAAAGGTATTCTAGAAAAAGGATAATAATATCCAAACAATCTTTTTGTCTATTTTTTACTGAATCACACGTTTCAAACAAATATTTTATGTTGATTGAAAAAAAAACATAAGATAAGTTGTAGTTTCGACTTTTTACTCATACTTTATTCATTCATAAATAGCACACGTACACTTATCCAGATGCTAACATATTATTATAAATACGAAAATAAACCTTGTAATAGATTAATTTTTAAATAAACGATAAAAGACACGGACCTTATCTCTCTTTATTTATTCAGGTACTTATTTATTATCCTTATTGCATTAATAAATATTTGGTAGGAGGAAAACGAAAATAATTGAATGATCCCGTTATTTATGAGACTTCATTACTGTTAATCCCATTGTACCAATAAGCGTTTCAAATTACGGAAAATTGTTTTTAATTTATCTCGTAAGAAACATGACCAATTAAATTGGTTGTTTTAAGCACGATTCAGACTTCACCATGTTACCACCGGGCAGTGTCCCAGTGTGTCCATCTGACCTGGTACCACGTTACTTGCATGGTGTAGTAAAAACTGCCCAATGTGTTTTCTGTTATCTGAGATTGACTGTCCTAAAATGAAACCTTCATGTCATCAGTTAAATAAAAACTAGAGACTATACACCGAACAGTTTTTACTTATAGTTTTAAAATCGTGTATACGTCTCACATGACATGCACAACACAGAACACTGGACTTTGGGAACGATGAAAAAAAAAGCAAAGACGGATCACTGAACTATGGACAAACACCAAATAAAATTGAAACGGAAAACATTTACTTTTCAGATAAAACCTGCCGCGCTCACATGAAATATTCATGACGAGAATGTAATTTGTAACCGATATTGCTTCTGTATGCCTGTGCGATTAAAGGCATGTGCAGCCAAAGTCATGTAAATTAGTTTTTATATTGCTTTCGAAATATTTTGCGGTTTGGTTAAAACCTTGTGAAAGTCAAAATCGTTAATATCAACTTCTACTCAGCTCTTTTTTTAAATTTACTCTTTTTTCGAAATAAAATCCTTTTATATTTCATTATTAAATTAAAGTATAACTGCGAATCCTTTTTGAATATTTAAGCCAGATCACACGAAACCCTGAATATGGCAAGGTCTAAAATAATTTTATAATAAAATAGCTTAGGTTTATATTATTAGGTAGTAGGACAACATCTTAGCTTATGAATATTATGAATCTATTCCTTTTTTTTCAACAAAAACTTTTGATTTTTTCAAACTGTGCTTTTACATTTTTAGGGAAAGATCGCAGACTTTAAGTCTTTCTTATTCCTCACTGTTTAAAACAGCTTTGCAGTAATTTGTGACCAATGCTCAATCAACAAAAAAAACAAAGCTTACGTAGCTTTACAAACCATCAACCGAAGCTTAATCTATCCAAAGCTCCATTAAACTGGTACATTAGCCATAATTCAAATGGAAACAAAAATTTCAACACAAAAGCCATCAGAAGTCATTCATCAAATAATCCAAAAAACCGCATCGATCCATTTTGCAAACAGGAGGCTAGCGGCAAAGTGCCCCAGGGATTTGTACCCATTACCCATAAATGAGTGTAAAATCAACAGATATTCCGTAAAAAACGGAGTATTTTCTATTGATTACGCAAATATTGGAGATCTGTTAAAGCTTTTTAAGTGAATGTCAAAGTTTCTTTTCTTTTATAAGTGTTGAAGGTAGATTCAGATAATGGTTGTCGTAGGCTTTTGATTCTTGGATTTTAGATATATTTTGTTTGAACCAGACTTTTATTTCCCAAACGAGATGTTTTTTGTTGCACTTTTATGCATTTTCAACGGGTTCTTACCACGATGTTTAATTAATTCAGTTGTCTCGATATCTCAACGTTGTTGCAAACTTCATGATCACGAGAAGACAGACTACTGCGGGTCGATTTTAGAGCAAACAAATCTGTCTACCCTCTTTCTCGTTCGCTTTTGGGTAGTACCACTGGAACTCGAACTCAAATCACGACACACCACACTCACTGTATCTACGAGACTCTCTGAGCATGAATCCTTAGTGACTGTTGTGCTTAGTACTGGATTCTACATACTCGATAATCTGAATCTTTTTTTTGTTGGCTCCTTTTGACGCATGGTCTTCATCTTAAGACGCCTGATTTTATACCGTCACAAACCAGCTTACGGCTCAATAATAAGTACCAATAAGGTTCAACAACAAATTGAGACAACACCGACAGAATCTAGTAAAATAAAAAAATGCTTATGGAGCCCTGCAATGCCAAAGAGTTACTGAAGCTGCTTTCAGTTTAAGTCAAAATTTTAGTCAGTTCGATTCTAACATTCCTATCGCTTTTGGTCTCATTCTCTACACCGATGATATGATTGTGTCATGCGAATTCTGTCCCAAAAATAATCTTTAGCAACTTAGTCAATGCCTTAAAAGTGGATTAACGTATTTATAAACATTTAACGCCAAACCACAAAGAGGAGTAAAAAACACCATAAGAAATTATAAAAAAAACAGTCTTAAAGGAAGGTTGTAAATCCCGGATCCGCAGCGCTATAAAACATGCAAAAGCAGAAGGTATCGCAGCTGTTACGCCTAATCTCTATTTAAATGACCATTCCAGTGTCCCAAAATAATATTCCCTCTGAATATAAAAACACGGAACAAGGGAAAGGTACGAAAACGCAGATTTTGTTATACCTCTGCTAGATGAAGCATGCCTAAGCCTTAGGTAAGAGTTTTGTGTTTTTCTTATACAAAATATACGTGACCATTATTACGATCTTTGAGTATATTGCTATAGGAATAATGGAAATGTAATACTACCGTATTGTACCGTGGTACTACTCTACTACTACTATACTATCGACCCGCAGTATCCAGTCTTCTCGTGATCATGACGTTTGCAACAACGTTGAAATATCGACACAACTCAATTAATTAAATATCGTGGTAAGAACCCGTTGAAAATGCACGAAAGTATTATAGAAAACCGCGAGTGTCTGAATAAGTTTATAATGGCAATGTGTTAATCACTATAGCAGACAGATTTAGCTGTAAATTATTGTAATCCTATAATTCCAATACACTGTCGATTTCCTCGTTTCATTATATTATACCTATCGAACCGCACCTTTTGAATTTTGGAAATAGGTCAAAATCAATCTACCTCTCATTTAAACATCAGCTCATACTATCATTAACGGTTTCTTCCCATGTAGGCAGATGAGCCATCAGATCGCCTGATCGTAGGTGATCGCTCATGGTACACAACTTGTATAAATTGCTGTTATTTCTCATGATTTAAGTGATGTTTCAATAAATAATATTTCGTCTACCTATCTACATGTTTTTTCCTTTATTTGTCCATTGAAGCATACAACCTTGAGTTCAAACCATTCAAACTCGTACACAAATAAGCTCAAAGTGAGTTACAAAAGGGTAAGCCCGAGGCTTCAATCTGATCGACCCTGTGGTAGACATGCGTGTAATGGGACGCCAAGATTCGTCGCTGCTTCAAAACGACATGAAACTTCCTTATTTAAAAGGGTTAGGCAAATTTAGTTGTTTACTTAACTGTTTTTCTTTAAGTTGTGGTGGAAGGCAATTTTATACCACCCTCCAGGGAAAGTATAATAATGATTTTATCTAATTTTAATGGATACATCCTTTAACACACCCGGAAATTGAACCTAACAAGTTTCATTAAATTTTACACTCTGTACTTTTACCGACTCAATATATAGATTGACTTATAAGGATCAAAGTGATCAAACACTACTACTCATGAGAAGCTACTCACTGCTCTAAGCCATCTGATGTCAAATGGCGACACCAGACGTGAACCTCTGCACTTTCAAAGTCACTGTGAGATCGCCACCCATTGCCTCACAATTTTAATTCGGGTTTCACAAATTAAACGAAACACCAATGTTCAGAAGATTCCCTACCACTTACAATTTCAATTCAGTCTCAAATAACTACAACTATTAACGTTCATGATCACGTATAAGATTATAAATAACGATAATTTATAGGAAAGGCTCGGTACAATTCACTTTTGATGCGTTATCTGTGTAAGATACAGCCCACTGGGAAATCACTGAGCGCTCGATACGAGCTGCGTATCAAACATAATACCAGGCACAGATGACTAGGGTTGACACTTTTTATAAACTTCTGTACTGGGGTCTGTAACTTTGTGCCAGCTGAAGTGGAGTGATGACTCTTGTGTGCGCCTTAAGTCTATTTGATTACTTGTTACCGTTTTGTCCACTTAATTTCTTTTTGTTTTATAATATCTCCTGGTACTGTATTCTGTTTAAATTCACATATAGTTTGTTGTTTGTAACCTTTGTAGCATTGTCTTGTTTTGATTTTACATAGTTTCATAGTAAATCTGTGGTCTTAAACCTTGTCCCATAGACTCGGGACTATTGTCCAATGTCAAGTGAGTCATACACACGGTTCCAAAATACTGTACCGTATGTATCGTACCTTAATCTTTTATTTTTTTAATTTAATTTATTTTTTCTTTTTCTTGGTGTTTGTTTATTTTTTCTTATTGTTATTATCTTTTTAAAATCTCTTACATTTGTGACGTCACTGCCAGTCGAAACTGAAAACCAGCGTTATATGGCGGTTGAGGGTGTCATATAACATTAAGCTGAGTTCCGACTGGTTTGTGATGAAAACTTTTTAATCCATGTTTTTTTTTTATTATTATCATTCTTGTAATTCTAAACATGTTTTTATCACAAATAAACGATGTCTATGTCTATGTCTATGTCTGACTCTAACCTATGTATGGTGGGGGTGACGGGGCGAGACGTGAGCGTGATCGCCAGGAGGTTTTGATGCGATTCGACTCTCACATACCCCACCTGCGGGGCAGGTGGAAGTCCGGCGATTTACTACTGCCACAAAAAGAAAAAAGCGACAGCGACAAGAATTGTTAGTAAATATTAAATAACTTATAGTTATCCTAAATTTAAAATAAGTGCCAAGTGCCGACCCTAAGTAAATCGCGTATGTTTCTTTTTATGGGAAAACAGGCCACAGTTATACATTCCCATTATATAATAATATGAAAGTTCTACTGCTATTTTACATGAACATATTTTTGATTAATATTACCTACAGTGTAGTCAGAAAGGAAGAAAGATAAATCATTTCTTCAACACGTAACGTAACTAAAACGTACATGAAATATTCTTAACTTACTACAGTTCTTGTTGGGGTGTTGCGACGGGAAAGTGTGCCGCAGTGCGTAACGCGTCGTGCCACCCCGCACAACCCCGTGCCGGGTTCTGGCCTCTGCCGGGGTTCGGACGCTGAGTGTGAGCGGTTGGAGGTTTTAGTGAGGTTCAACTCCCGGGGAACCAATGATTTCCGCCAATTGAAAAAAAAAAGATTCTAGACTCATGTACCTAATTTGCAAAGCAACAATTACCATCATTTAAAATCCCTTACCATAACAACATATTCAAAATCCACACTATACCGTTCAAAGAACTTTATTCCATACTAGCTTTTGCCCGCGACGTCGTCTGCGTGAATGCTATGTACAGCACCATAATAGTATACCAACAATTATATCTTTTAAAATAACATTATTTTACTGGTTTTCTTCTTTACCTTTTATATCTACACTAAGCAGAGTAACAGAATAAGACTGCTTTTTTGTAAAATTGAAGTACAAAAATTGCTAATTTCGAACCTCTTCGAATAAATGACTTTAAAGTAATTTTGCTGAATTAAGTCAAAACTTGTGACTAAAGCAGATGTAGAAAATAATCAAATTAAGACAAATATAAGATAAGATTAGCAGATAGCGTAAAAAAACATGAAAAACATGTTATAGAACTTCTCGATAAACCACAATAGTGGTTTGGCTCTCCGCAGCCAAAATGTAAAGAACGTAAAAATTTCCGCCTCAATTGTGTGTTTGTGGAGCGAGATGACTTTAAGGCGGGTCCCGTTACACAACTTTGGAGGAGATAGGTTCCGAAGAAGCATAATCGGGACACCGACCTTCAGCTTGATAGTATGCGCTGGAAGTCTACTTGTTGACAGATAATTAAAAAATTCCACAGGATAATGTGTGGCATCATCGCTCGACGACAGTATTTATAGATTTGTAGACCACTTCATTTCTCTCAATTTCCGAGAGAATGCATTCGTTAATTGCTGCAGCCTGTTCATTTTTGGGTGTCAAAATGGCTCGCTCACACACCCAAGAATTCTGCTGGTGTGGTATACGACTGATATCGTTGTACACACAGCGAATAAGTTCTTCTAAGCTGGATACAACTTTACCGAGAGACATTGGAAGCACCACTTCTCCTCTGGTAGAGTACCTTCATCGAGACTTAGAAGGACATCGGAGAATTCTTGAGCACGTCCAAATTGGGGATGGATATACTTCGTAGGTTTGCTTGTTCTTCAAAATCACTCACAAAAAAAAAATGCAAAAATTTAGGAATATCTGTAGGTAGCAACGAACCAATTTAATGGTAAACTTGTCCTTGGATCTTGAATGTCGGCATGAATCCTGTTTGAACGATTTGATTTGCACCAAACGAAGTCATCTGGAAGATGCTATTAAAGGCTCGGATGTTTTTCAAAAAATGGCTGGACTTTGGGTGTTCGCCGCTTAGTAAGAGTTTCAACAGTTCTTACAACAGGTGGGTCTTGCATAGACTCCAAGCGTACCTTACCAGATGCACAACATATCCCATTGGGCTCTCCTCTTCATTTGCGGGCTTGACAGAGTGGCACACACTTCTTCTAAGATGCCAATATCTACGTGTGCGGCGTAGTTAATTGCAACATTGTACATGAATCCACTTCCTTCTTTATTTAGCCACGGTTGCTCTTGCAACTTTTGCATTCGGTCCCGGTCTTGCGATATATGAGCAGAAGGTTATGGTAACTGCACTACGCTCTACATGCTGCTCATCAGTCTCCAACGAACGTGAAAGAGCAGGCTGAGATTCATCTCTCCTTAACTGAGTATCCTGCTCTTCAAGATCTTCGATAGACAGAGTTTCCGCAATGTGATCTCGAAGAGTAGCCATCCTAGCTTCACGCTCAACGGCGGTTTCTACACATCGATCTATCCTTTTCCTTCGAGTATCGTTTGAGCATTGGGATAAATTAGATCGTTTTCCAGGCATTTTAATTATTTTAAGTCGAAACTAAATAATAATATAATGATAGCTAAGTAGTTCAAATTGACCAACCACACGATAACTTATAGCAAAGCGTAACCTCAATTTTGACATTTGGTGTACGAAATAATAGCGCGATTCAGAATAATTCAAATTTATACGCCAACGCCATCTAGTTAGCAAATAGGAAACATTGTCCCACAATGACATAATCAAATTTAAATTATTTATATCAACAAATAAAATGCTTCCATATGTAATTCGACTTGAAGGTCAATAGATGTCGTTGCTCTAAAATTGTTTAATTAAAATTATTTATATGTATAGGTCTTGCTTATCTCTGAAATGAATTAAAGACACAATTTTTAAGAAGGAACAGAACTCCTTGTATCTATGACAATTAAAAAATAACTATTGACTGTGCCAAAAATGACACAATCAAATTTAAATTATGGTATAAGAGCTAGCAACGTTCATGACAGAGTATTTACCGATACGGACTGTCTAGTAGTAGCCGGTAGTGGTAGAGTACGGATAAAAACCGATTTTTCAAATTATTTTAAGACACTTTTTTCTTTAAATTATGTTTATTATACTTTTTGCTACATGAATTTATTATTGCCAGATATTTTTTGTTGTTCTTCTGTGCCAGACGATAATTCTGAATATATATTTTTTTAATGAAGTTTTTTAAGCACCTAAAAACCTAAAATTAACCTTGCCAACTGATATAAAAGTGAAAGAGTATGAGAGATAGCATATATAAAATAAAAGCTGGCTTTACTGAAATGTTTGTTTTCTCGACGTTGCTAGCTCTCGTACTAATAAAAAAATGCTTCCACATGAAATTTGACTTGAACGCCGATAGATGTCGTTGCTCTAAAATTGTTTAATGAAATTTATTATTTTTATATCCCGTTCCTCGGACATGATAGCTCTATAATATATAGCCTATGTGTTGACCCGACTTCTAAGCAATATTCTTGCCAAATTTGAAGTACATCGGTGCAGCAGTTTTCGAGTTTATCCCGGACAAAGCTGACTTTTTTCCAGTACTAAATGTATGGATTCTGAATCGCGCCATCAAAATGTTCCATGGTTGTTTGACTTGGGAGAGTGTATTTTGCAATGCTGACTTTTCTATCATTTTATTATATGTATAGATTGAATGTGACAAATGTCACAACCATTCGTCGATTTCGCCGTAAATCTATTTCCACCTGGCAGCCTCTCGGAATAAACCTCGGATTTCCCTGTTTCCTTATAACGGAAAAGGACGTTATTAAGACTATTATATAGTCCATGTTATAAGTGGTTTCTCACACTCGTAATAAAAAGTACTACAAACAATTTACTTTAATAAAAATAGGTAAAAAATTTTTTAAAGTTAATCGGTTTATGTTAATATGTTTAAGATAAATGTACTAAAAACCAAAAAATAATAAAATAGATACAGTCGTGATTAAAATTTTTGTTTTGTAATGTTACACTATTATTAAGACAACAACGATTGTAGAAAATTGACGTGCCCAACGGTTTTATAATTCCCACGACTGTATCTATTTTATTATTTTTCACACCACGACACACCACACTCACTGTATCTACAAGACTCTCTAAGCATGAACCCTTAGTGACTGTTGTGTTTAGCACTGGATTCCACATACTCGATAATCTGAAGCCGTCACGTACCGTGGTAAGAACCCGTTGAAAATGCATGAAAGTAGTATTTACGCGGTTTCACATAGTCTAATGAAAATTGATCCGAAGTGACGTACGTGTAGCCTATTTTCGCTAATAATATAGACAAAAATAAACACTAATCACCTAATTAACTAATACGTGTAAGAAATGTTGGAGTAAAAATATTTACTTTGAAATACTTATTAGGTTGTCTTTTTTGGACAAGCTTATGTTTATATACGGCATATAACTCCTTCGAGAATCCTGTCACGGATTAACTAAATATCAACAACTTGACACGTTCTTAGAAAAATTATTTTAACTTTGTTATTTATATAGGTACACAATTTGCTATCTGAGAGGCCCTTATCTTTTGACTAAAATAATACGAAATAAATAATTATCAATTTTTCATCTTTTTAATAAACATTTTTGATATCTAAGATAACATTACATAATTTAATATTAAGGCTCCAGACTTAAAGTCTGATTCGCGAAGACCTCAAAATAATTAAGGGAAGGCTAAAGGTTCTTCACAGTTTTAGAATAAGTGCAAGAAAATAACTAGCGAAAACATAGATAGGCGTATTTCTCATTCAATCCTAGATCATGCTCGTAAACGCCAGTCTGATGAAAAAATAAAAAACTTGAGAGGTGTCAAGGGACACCCGGATGGAACGAAGTTCCTTTCGATTAATTAATGAGGGAATTGTAATAAAATTTAATAAAGAGAGACAGACGTTTTAAACTAACTAGATTAAAAATTATTATAACTTAAAAAAATATTTTTTTTATCACATTTTATCTAGCATTAATCATATAAAACAAAAAATGTGTCATGACAACTTTTTCATAAGAATTTCCGTCTTTCGCCCCCTTTCGATAACGCGCAATAAGGAACTTCGTTCCAAAAATATCGACGCTTATCTACTAATTTCAGCTTTCATTTTTAGATTTAAAGTCTTCTTCTAAGCTATTTCTTCTAGTAGTCACACATGACACGACATACCTACCCAGGGATTTCCAGCCGCCCCGCGGGTGTGATATGTGGGAGAACGTCCGAACTCCGGCTGAGGCCAGACCCCAGCACGGTGTTACGAGGGACGGTGCAACGCGTTACGCACTCGGCACTCCCGTTGCGCCGCCCCTGATATACCTACGTTAAACCACTTTCTAATATCGTCGTCGTCGACTGAGTGAATCAGGAATCACCAGATTTGCATAGTAGAATCTCACCCTGTTCAAATTAATTTAAGAAGTCTTAGAAATAATCCAATTTCAAAGCCGGCTACAATTAAGTAAATGATCTCTTAAGTTATTAATCTATTTTGGGGCTTCGTTACATTAATTAACTCCCTTTATGTCGGATCAAAGTCTTAAATTAGTTATCCTTTATAATTATGAGTAAACTTCCATAAACAAAAAAAACTTGAGAGGTGTCAAGGGACACCCGGACATCCTTTCGATTAATTAGTGAGTGAATTGTAATAAAAATTTATTTTTTTAAGTTATAATAATTAGTTATATAATTAGTACTATATAACTAGTTATACTAGTTTAAAACGTCTGTCTCTCTCTCTCTCTATAGAAGACTCTCTCTATAACTAATTATTATAACTTAAATAAAATATTTTGATAACAGCGCCATCTAGCATTAATCTTATAGAACAAAATAAGGAATTGTTTGATAAAATATTTTGATCACAGCGCCATCTAGCATTAATCATATAAAACGAAATAAGGAATTGTTTTATAAGATTTTAATCACAGCGCCATCTAGCGATAATCATCTAAACCAAAAAAAAGTGTCGTGACAACTTTTTCATAAGAATTTCCGTCTAGCCGTCTTTCGATAACGCGCAATAAGGAACTTCGTTCCAAAAGTCGGGTTTTTGTCTTCATTACGAATAAGGTTCATAATTTTTATCTTTAATCCAGTGCTCAGCCATACATTGCTTAAAGATTTCACTTCCATAAACTTGTACCTACTTTGGTATTTTTCACTTTTTTCATATAGAAAGCTAAAGAGTTTACTAGGTACTTTGAACGCGCTAATCTCGGGAATTACTGGTCCGATTTGAAACATTCTATCATTGTCGGATAGACCATTTATCAGGTTAGGCTATATTATATATTCAAAAAACTTAGGGATTTTTTTTATTGCTATGTAGGCAGACGTGCCAACGGGCCACCTGATCGTAAGTGGTTACCGTTGCTCATGAACCTCTGCAATATCAGGGGACATTGAGGGTCGCTACCTACGACCTAACTTTAAGGACCCTCCTCAAGCCTCGTTTGAAGAAGGACAAGTCATAGCGCTCTAGGAATACCGAAGAGGATTCATACAAAAAGTTCGATAATCTAACACAAAGTGTAAAATTGGGTAAAAAAGACTCTGTTCGGCTAGTAATTAATAAAAAAATGTATTTTTCCAGAAAATGGTGATACAATAACGAACTCACTGCACAATTTATTATACATTGTATTGTATATCGATAGCTAGATTTGGATCAGCGATACTGAAGTTATCAGTACGCAATTTAAAGGACTTTGTGAATTTTCCGCTTAAAATGTGTCATAAATTAAAGCTGGCTAAAGCATATATGGAAGCTTGATATAATTTGGTGAAAAACTCGTATTAATAAGGTAAGTAGCGACGTTGTCCACAATTCTGGAGTGATCAATCAAGTGATGTGAACAACTTTTTGTCAGGTAAATCCCTTAAAAGAATGGTGGGATGAGTGAGATTACAACCTTAATTCCGCTACTGTTTACCATCTATATCAAGGGAACCATTAACAGCTGTTCAGAAGAATGGGAATAATGTGCCGACATAGCTCAAAGAATTGCATCTTTGAAGTGGCAATGGGCAGGACACATTGTGCGCAGAACTGATGGCCGATGGGGCCGAAAAGTTCTAGAGTGGCGACCACGAACTGGTAGGCACAGCGTAGGCAGACCTTCCACAAGGTGGACCGATGAACTGGTCAGGACCGCGGGAGGTGGCTGGATGCGGACAGCGCAGGACCGATCGATGTGGCGAGGTTTGGGGGAGGCCTATGTCCAGCAGTGGACGTCTACAGGCTGATAATGATGATGATGATGATGATGAATGTGCCGCAAAGTTGCATGAGCTTACCAGTTTTGGATAAAATCAAAATTCTCAAATCTTAAACCAATTCTGGTATGCTCACTAAAATAATCAATTTATTCTACAACGCTGTAAAATTTCAGCCATTCGCTAACGCTATATTAAATTTATAGTACAGTTATTACGAGCTGGGGTGCAGTTCGTACAGGCTTCGTTTAGTGCTTAGTTTACTGCACCCCTGACTATTACGGGGTAAGTATTCAATTAAGGGATTTGCACCGAGGAATTTCTCGGAACGGACGAATTTTATAATATTTCATATTTTGATAAAAGATTTTAGTTTAGCAGACGCCAATTTTTGAGTGGATATAAGCAAGCAAAAGCTCAAATCCCAACCAAAAAAGCTGGCGCATACCTACCTAATACGAATACAAACCTGAGGTACGTAGCAGCAGGGGTAGACCAAGGCTCACGTGGTTAGGCGGAGTGGACCGAGACGGGGCGGAAATTATTGATGTGAGGAAGTGGAGAACGGTGTCTCTAGATAAGGCCTGGACAAAGAAATTAGAGCTGGCCAAGGCTCACAAGGGGCTCTAGCGCCACTGATGATAATTGCAGAAGAACAGGCAATCTGAAAACTTGGTCCATAGATCAACTATATTACCTCAATTTAGAAAGCTGGCTGCTGAGTAGCGGGGCTAAAAGGACCCTTACACGTTTTAAAATCGGAACTCTCGGGCCATTTTACTATAGACATAAACACAATATCCACAATGCTTTATTTGTGAACATAACAGTGAAACAATATTTTAATTACAAAAATGAAAAAGATCAACTTCCATTTTTCAAGCATAGGTCAAAAACAAGATATCAGGTCTTTTTCAAATTTATATAATGAGATTATGTCCAAAGTGTTTGCTGCTTTCAGAAAAGAAACATCGAAATCGATTTATATACAAAAAAA
Source organism: Trilocha varians (assembly GCA_030269945.2). Taxonomy (NCBI): domain Eukaryota; kingdom Metazoa; phylum Arthropoda; class Insecta; order Lepidoptera; family Bombycidae; genus Trilocha; species Trilocha varians. The sequence goes on from AP028259.1 coordinate 8,445,039, forward strand.
ACACGAAATAAACATCGTAATCTTGTCTATTAAAAATTATATTTTTACACATACATTTTTAATTTTTTGACCTGCTAACACGATACGAACGTTCACGTGCTAAAAACGCAGAGTAAATACGCTAAAAAATACATCATTTACCTTTTCATTGTTTAATATTCTTTTTAAGTAATTAGCCTCATACTTTATTCATAGAAATATTCTTAGAAGACTCTAATTTAAGGCATAATATAAATAATTTCGCTGCGGTTCGTATTTCCGTCTTTTTATTAAAGTGAAATCCTTCTGGGAAGAAAGACGTAAGCATTACAAAAGGTCAATCTTGCTTCATGATTCATTAATTAAAACGAGGGTGGATCTTTAATAAGACTAATTTGAAATCCTACGTTTTGACTTAAAACTTATAATATTAAATTAACCTTTAGAACTGAGCTTCTGACTTTGGCATAAATCTATTATTGTTTTGTAACTTAATCTGTCTTAGAAACAGGAGATATTGCTATGTCTATCCTTTAATTTAAGAAATGTTTTAATGCTAAAATACCTTAATATTATTTTAATCTTTTGAGATAAATTAATTTTAAAGTGTCTATTTAAAAACTGGTCAAAGCATTCTTTACTTTGTCCCGTCCCAAAATCAATTAATAATACAGAAAAGTAGATACTTTGCAATGTAAAAAATCTAATGATATGCTCATATAAGGGGTGGGCCATATAAAGTTTGCATTTTCCAAAAGTTCGACTGTCATGTTGGCTGTGTGGCATGTTGCGCCATCCTGTTGAAAAAAAATGTCGTCCATATCATACTCTTCAACTTTTGGAAACAAAAATTCGTTGAGCATGGAACGGTAACGCTCGTTATTGACCGTAACGGCGGCTCCTTGCTCATTTTCGAATGATTCCACCGGACCAAAACCCACACCAAACCGTAACTCTTTGTGGGTGCATTGGCTTCTCAATGGTGACGTGTGGATTTTTCGACCCCCAGACGCGACAATTTTGCTTATTGACATAGCCTCCGAGGTGAAAATGGGCTGCATCTGAAAAGACGATTTTTCGGTAAAAATGCTCATCTTCGGCCAAACGATCTTCTGCCCATTGGGCGAACCGAAAACGTCCCATTTCGTAAATGACCTTTAACTAAATTATGAACACAAATAGCTGTCATTCTCTAAATAAACAGTAGTTCAAAAAGCAAACGTTAGATTGCCCACCCTATAGTTAGGTACAGAAAAATAAAATGTGTATTCTAAAAAACATAAATATATCGATTTAATTTAAGAGTATACATCAAGTAATATAATCCGAATCAAAATGAGAACACCAAACGAAAATAAATTATAAATCTTCTTTCATAATCAAAGTCTGCGTCGAATCTCGGAATCCTCTTGTTTTATTTAAATTAAATCTTTATTGCTTTTGAAACTTAAGAAAAAATACTCGTTGAGTTTCACGCAAATGTATTGAAAACTTTATTCATAATTCTAAGACGTTTTTTTATTTGAAACTAAAGGGCCTTGCAAATTACTTTTCGGTACTCGAAGAAAATTTCGGGGGCGGCGCGACGGACGGGAAAGAGTGCCGATGGCGTAACGCGTCGCGTCGTCCCTCATAACCCCGTGCTGGGTTCTGGCCTCAGCCGGGGTTCGGACGCTGAGTGTGAGCCGTTGGAGGTTTTAGTGCGATTCAACTCCCATATACACGGTTCAACACCCGCGGGGTGGGTGGGAATCAATGTGCGTTTTAGTGCGGTTCAATCCGGTGATTTCCTCCAACTAAAAAAAAAAAAACTCGAAGAAATTTAGCAGCATGTATCATGAACATAAATATTTATAAAAAGGAGCTTGAATTTTTTAGTGAGTGTCACTTTCAGTCTCTATTTCAAATTATCATCATCATCAGCTTATAGACTGCTGGATATAAGCCTCCCAAACCACGTCATAACGACCGGTCCTACGCTGTTTGTATCCAGTGGCTGAACAGATCGTCAGCCCATCTTGTGGGAGGTGTGCCTACGTTACACCTACCGGTTCATGGCCACCACTCCAGAACATAAATTTCGAATATGAAAATTATTTCAGTGGTTTAAGTAAAAAAAAAGCTAGACATAATTTCGCCTCTCGTTTAAGAGAAAGTCGTTTCCCGCTTTGTATCCCTAAAAATCTATATAAACCTATGCTTAAATCTTATAAGTATGCAATGGATTTTCGATGCGGTTTATTTCATAGTAATAGTGATTCAAGAAGAAGGTTTATTTATTTATTTTAAAAAAAAACCACAGCTACAATTACAATTAAATTCAACTTAAAATTATAAAATAAAACATTAGCCAATTACGGATTTACATTTTGTTTACACTGATTTTAGTCCTTAGGTGATTTATAATAAATCCATATTTTTTGAAATAAAGTATTCAATTCCCGAGAATGAAGTTCATCTTACTCTTGTGAGGCTAGACAATAATTAATCTAGACTGAATACGTTCAAGCATTTTCAGTATCTCATATACAGGGTGTTGTTGCCCGGTGAAACAATACTTTAAGGGCTTAATCTATATCACATTTCAAATCATATACACATACTTTTGAAACTGAGATAGTTACTTTATTTTCCCATACAAAGTTGAAAAAATATTTTTTTGTATTATTTTTGACAACCCTACTGTGACCTACATTTAGCGTACTATATCTATATGCTATTTTCACGCACACAGGCGCATCCGATCGCAATTTTAGAGTTCTGTACTATAATAATCACCTACTAATAGAAAATTTATACTAGTTTTGATTAGTTATAACTTATGATATATTATGCCTAGAAAACCCAAAGTTGGTGGATGGCTTCTACATCAAGTATACTATTTGCTGTGAAAATATTGTTTCATCGGATTATAACACCCTGTATAATCGCACTTTCAGTAGTTTGAAACTTGCACATACTGCAAGCTATGAATACACTTTGAGGACGAAATTTCTTAACGTCACATTACTAACGCTTAGCTAAACTTATGCATATTATGTTTCTAATAGAAATAACTGAGTCGGTAAATTACTGAGTTTGAACTAACCTCAAGGCTGTGAACTTAGGACTTAGTTCATTCAACTCGTACCTTGAATTTTGTATTAAGACCTAGGCATTGCAGGTAATAGAATAGACCTGAATAAGCTGTAGAATTTAAATTGGATTTTTAGTACTTTGAACTTTTGTAGCATTCTTGTACTTATTGTATTTTAATGGTTTTTTTTAATTCTACAATAAAAGCAGAATGTTGGTATTATGAAGTAAGATGGATTTTTCTATTATGTCTTTTGAAAGGTTCAAGATTCACACGATGTTTAAGCGTTTCGATAAATGGACTTTCCAATAGTGAAAGAATTTTTGAAATCGGACTAGTAGTTCTTGAGATTAGCGCGTTCAAACAAACAAACTCTTCAGCTTTATAATATTAGTATAGAAGTATAGATTATCCAAACTTATTCTAGTTTAAGTGATAAGTAAAGTAGTAACTCTACTACGATTTTTTGTAGAAGAAAGAACTCTTTTTACATATTTAGATTTGGTAGGGTCATTACCAGTCTAAGAGTCAAATCTACCCCTCAATTTTTTTCTATTCTATCATACTTACTTACGCAAATGGGGTGATTCCAATCCACAAAAATCCTCTTTCACACTTTACAACCTTACAATTTGATTATAATAATCATAACTTTTAATGGCGCGTAAAAATCATCGAATCCAAAATTTCTATCTTAAGCATCATTTATTTTACGATTTAGAAACCTTCTAGAACATTTCCTTAATTTTGAAATTTATTTAACCCAGGTAGGATGAAGCGTAGGATGTGTTTGAGGCCGACGAACTCATCAAATGAATTTTTTATATCTTAGGAAGCTGGATGAGACGCTATTATTTCTAACTTAAGAAAGGTACTCAATTTTAATAAGCTCCATATATTTTAATCTTGTTTAGTAAAATAAATTATTTTGCAAATATTCAGGTTCAATTTATGTCAGTGAAATGTAATTTGATATCTTATTAGTTTTTGATCAAAATGAATTAAATAATAATTTATTATTTTGTACTTTACTTTATTAGATGATTGTGTAATTTTCTTTAGAAATTTTATTAGATTATTGTTTACGCACAAACATCAATTTCAAAAATAAACATGCAATAAAAAAAAAAAAAAAAAAAATATGACTATATCAAAATATGACATAGATTAGTTTGTGATAGATATTAACTTTATTTTAAGCACTTTATAAATCATCTGCTACTTACACGCATTACATGAAAAAATAAACAAATATAAATTTTATTTTATTTCTTCAAAAAAATAACGCAAGAATGAGGTGGATAACCTCAACTTTATAAGGGGAATCAGAGCTAAGTATGTCAAACATCCTAACGGTACTGAAAACATTATTCCCTTGAGTTCCTCAGTGTGTAGGCTCATCTCGTAAATTAGATGAATCCCAGAAGGTTAAACGTAAAGTTTGAATAAAAGTTTTTGTCTCTCTCACTCTTTACTATTTTGTATAGGAGGAAAATAGACAGAAATAATTACATTTTTATAACAAAAATGAAAACAACAGACTTCCATTCAAATGTTCGATTTAAAAGTGTTCGAAAAAATTCACATTTTTAAACACATGCAAACGTAATTGTTCTATCTTACAAAAAAATGGGACCCCATGGAGCCCCCTGTCATCTTACACCAGAATCATTCAAAATATTGCCTCCAAACTAAAGTCATAATGGAACAAACATAAAAAACACAGACGAACTGAGCGCCTTCTTCTTTTTGGAAGTCGGTCAATAAACAGAAAAATACAGTTTCGTTAAGGTATTCTGGAAACTGTTAGTTAACTTTTTCTTCAACTCGTCAAAAGGTAACTGAAAAAGGCATCTCCAGTAAATGGAAAATTGTTTTCTAGGAAAGAATACTAAATGCTTGCAGTAAGGTTAATTTTTATTTCACGAAAGATATTATAATATTGTGAACAAGAACTCAGTTTTAGATTGCTTTTAGGATTCTTGTATAAATTTCTCCTAAATAACCTTTTGATTTAGGGTTGTAAAAGACTTACCAAACCATTGTACAATTACAATATTACAATATTTTGAGCAATTATTTGATGACATAGACATCCTTTATTTGTGATGAAAATAGGTATAAAATTACAGAAATGAAAAATAAAAAAAACAAACATGGAATAAATAAATTTTCATCACAAACCAGTCGGAACTCAGCTTAATGTTATATGTCACCCCCAACAGACATATAACGCTGATTTTCAGTTCCAACTGGCAGTGACGTCACAAATGTTAGTGAAAATAAAAATAAGGAATAAAAGAAAAACAGAAAAAAAAACACAAAAATTAAATCAACACCAAGAAAAAGATTTATAAATTAAAATTACAAAAAATAAATGATGCTGTACGTTCGTGTTGTATACCTTACAAAAATTTACTAAACTCTGATAAACTTTACTATGAACTTCTCACTTTCACTATGAATGAAATAAAACTGTACTCAGATGAATGGTGTTTGAACTTCGATAATGATCAATTTAAAACTCGGAGTTCTTACCAGCAAATGCTACTCGAAAAATACTTAAACTATATTAGATGCCGTATTTTAATACACAGCGTATTTAGGTCGCTGTCAGGGCGTTAGAAAGCACGTTATTAGCAGAAAGGCATCACATTACTGCAGCGCAATCCCGCCGTAATTAATGAGAAAACTGAAGATCAAAAGGAAAATTTTCATTAACCATAGTCTCTGGCTTTTAGTGCTCTTTTGCACTTGGCGCCTTTTTAAAAGCTATAGCTTTCAATTTAAAGCTTAACGTCTGGAATATAAGGATCAAAATGGACTGCCCACTGCTGCTCAAATCTCTTCAGTAGAGGGATCAGGCATATTCCACCATGCTTGACTGATGCGGATATGAAACTTCATATTATATCGTCGAAGTATTTTGGAATTCGCTTCCAATATACAGGTTTCCTCACGATGTTATCTTTCGCCAGCTGTAGCCAGTGGTGTTGTGATAATTGCACATAAATCTTTTACAAATTAAGATTTAGAGGTAAAGCGATCCGGTTCGATCATCCGTACGGAAAGCAAACGTTTTGGCCACCAAGACTTCAAAATGTAACTACTACTACTCGATAAACCCTATAAATAAGTATCATTATAATATGAAGCACAGTGTCACAGCAGTTTGCACCTTAAGTACAGAGCGTTAGGAACTAAAGTTCCATCAACAAAGGAAGGTAAGGAATATATCAAAGTTGCTACCTAGATTATTAGTCCACTATACATAATAAACTTGTAAGAAGCTTAAAATGTAATATTATTTTATAACAAACGATCGTAACTTCCAGTGCACCGAATCTTTTGATGTTTCTTCGTATAAAATTACATTGTAAATCCGAAGCTTTAAAATCTTGCTTTAAAATACATGTCAATTTGAATGAAGATCTTCTATGTCGGACCAATCCTCAAATTAAGTCATTCATTTAAATTTAGAAGTACAAGACTCTTCCTTTTTTAAAATAGGAACCAAAAACCGTGATAAGAAATCGCAATTAAGAACAAAGAACATTTAATTTAAAGGAAAATAATAATATAATAGAAAATTCTTTTCACAAAGTTTTTCATATTTTTTAGTGCAAAAGTTTTTCTCTTTTCTTTGTAAGTTAATCCACTACAAGGATATGATAGCGAATTAGGTTTTACGACTTATACGGTACATAGAATTTAATGAAAGTGTGAGCAGGACAGCGAATAGTTTACAAAAAATACTACTTCTACTACTTCTACGTACTGCTATATCTGTTACTTTATTTTGAAGTTTTTCAGTTGGATACCTAAACATTGTTGTGTTATTTTTTTGCAATTCCCTCCCACGAAAAATTTCTTTGATTTTTCTCGAATAGATTTTATCGACCACACCAAAATCATTTGTTAAAATCAGAGGATAAACTACACGTCCGTATCTCAGAAAAGCAGAATACCCACATCAGAAATTTGTACCATTCTTTATGATTTCCCAAACTTAATAAATCTAAACAATGAAAATATCTCCTAAAACTTTACCTAAATAGCTCGAGGCTTCAAAACCAGAACAGTAAAATGTTCATACCGCATGCTCCCATAAATCTGATTCATAAAATAAATCTAGCTTGTGGGATGTTAGAAGCCGCTGTGCAGACGAGATAAGCAATATTTTCTGGTTAGCTCCCAGTATTGCTATGAAAAATTCAATTTTAAGAAAATTAAAATCTGTTCAGAACATAAACTTTTTGTATCTGCATGAAAACTATTTTAGTAATTTTTAAATTTTCTTATAAATTCAAATTCGTTATTCTATGTCAAATTTCATTCTTCATTTTTTTCTCACTTCTTTGCTAGTTATATAGGAGAGTGGTCATGTTTGTGTAATTTTATAATTTTTCATATTTCAATGAAATATAATATTTAAAAAACAATAAGTCTTTTCTTGTGTTGGATCCAATAACATCCAACAAAATCAACAACAATTTTTTGCTACTATTTTACAACCGGTATTGCTGAAGGTATTCTAGGAAACGATCTCGATCATTATTTATAAGCCGAGAATGATGAGGTGTAAATAACAAATAATCCTGCAAAAGAGGGTTTTAGCGAGTTAAGGGTGTATACTGTCTATTCTACAAATATATAATTTAGCTACGAGGCATGTATAAACTTTCCGTATTAAATATATAGATTTCAATAACTTAAAACCAGAAAATAACAATGATATTATTATTTTATTATAATTTATTAATTATACTCACAGTGGTGGTATGCGGAATTAAATTTAAACCGATATATTTTTAGGGATTCCTGTGGCTTGGAACCACAAAAGTGGCTGTTAAAACCATAAGCATCAGCTTATTTCAGTCAAATTAACGACTAATCCTGCGCAAATATACGAATTTTACGACACGTATATAATGTCACTTAACCTGGTATAAAACTTAAGAGCGGTTATTTTAGGGGCTTCATAATTTGCGGGAGATAAACTTGGGAATATATTACGGCCGAATTTAATATTCAAATCTTATACGACTGCAGAACGTTATACTTATCTCGCTTAAAGTATTTAAAACGTTGAATTAACATGCTAATTTGTGTATTTAAATATATGAATATTCTTTTTTTGAAGGATATCTACATACCTTTTTTGATCTTGATATATGTAAGCGGTCGAAGCAGACACCTTACTCATGAATTTTAAAGTATTTCTTTTGTAGGATATAATATGGATCGGTAACCACTTTTTTTTTAAACCAAATAGTTTGCTACATCAGTTCACATCTCACTTTAGTACGAAAAATAACAATTGAGAAACATAGCAAAAACTATGACCGAACGTCGAACAATACCCGGTAAAGCTTTTCCAATCAAACTAGGATGCACATGGGCTGACTGGCCAAATAAAAATTGCAAACCATTAGATGACCAGAATACGAAGACCCCTACGGCCATAGAGGCTTTTATATCAATATTTGAGAAGAAAAGGCCTTTCAATTTGGTAGGTTCAAACTGTGCTCATGGCCTTTTGAGTTTTACCGAACACGTACTTTTGTGAATGAATGAACCCGACTTTTTGATTGGGACCGGATTTTAGTTTGATACTGGAGTTGGTATGTTTTGTCCAATGTCATCAATAGTTTCATTGATTTCTATACATCCATGTATCCAGTATTATCAATTTTAAATATTTTATCTTTATTAAAACTTTGTGTATTTTTTTTTACTGTTTCCTCATGGGCTCCTGCAATGTCTGAAGTTACCGCAGAGTCACTACGACCAATTCGTAAATTTCTAATTTAACTGTAATCATCAAATTTTAATTTGTTTTAATATGTATGATAATTCTCAGTGGGAATCATAATCCATAAACCTACATAACATAATATAATGCGTAATTTGACCTACGTCGAATTAATATTCAATCCTAATCCTAATAAGGTATGATAGTTCCTGGCTTTGATGACAGACAAATACAGTTTCAAACCACGGTCGAAGTCCTCAAAAACAATCAGTATTTAATATTTAAATCTTAACAATTTCATCCCTTGGAATAATCTAGAAAAACAGTATCGAATTTCCAACAAGTCCTCCCCAGATTATTCTAATAATTGAGCTCAGAATCTGACTAGAATAAATTTATATAAAGAAATTGAATGTTTGCCTTTTATTTCAGAGGATCTTCGAAAGTTTTTTCCATTTCCCTGGAACTGATTGTTCATTAACCAAGTGACCTGGAGCTTGGATTTAGTTTACGATGTTTTTAAAAATACAGTTCCTTAAACGATTAGTTTATTTTAATATTTAATGTAAATCTACAACAATTAATTATATATTTAAATAAACATCAATCTCTCATTGTTCTGGTCAATCTATAACTTAAGGATAGGATAACGCTACCGATTAGGACAATTCTTTATTTTATCACTAGCTTTTGCCTGCGACTTCTTTCGCGTGGACTTCAGGTTCGTCCCGTCTAGATTATTATTAAAAAATTGTAGCCTATGTGTTATTCTGATGTATAAGCTATATTGTGGTAAAGTTTCATTCAAATCCATTCAGTAGTTTTTACGTGAAAGAGTAACATTATAATAAACATTTGTCGGGCATGTCACCGTCCGGGAGAGTCTATTAGACATATCGTTTCCGGTTGTTCCCGTCTTGCTAACGGCGAGTACTTGCACAGACATAACCAAGTAGCTAAGATCATTCATCAGCAACTTGCTCTGAAATACGACCTTGTTGAAGCCGCCGTACCTTATTACCAGTATTGGCCTCAGCCGGTTCTCGATAATGGTCATGTAACGCTCTACTGGGACCGATTATCACTGACAGGACTATTGCTGCCAATAAGCCTGACATAGTGATAATAGATCGGGATGCGCATCGGGCGGTGCTGATCGATGTCACCATTCCACATGACGAGAACCTTGTGAAGGCAGAAAAAGAAAAACTGCTAAAATATTTGGACCTGGCCCACGAGGTGACCGACATGTGGCGTGTTGAATCGACCATCATTGTTCCGATCGTTGTATCTGTGCACGGTCTTATAGCGAAAAGCTTCGACCGACATCTAGAGAAGCTTTCGCTCCCCGGCTGGGTAAAGGGCTTGATTCAGAAGGCGGTCGTTCTTGACACGGCGCGTATTGTGAGGAGGTTCCTCTCACTTGAGCCCTGACCACTGATGGCTTGGGTCGTAGACTCCGCCTGCAGTGGCCCTCTGTTTTTTATATTGTATTTTTAAATTTTATTTTCTTGTAAATGTATTTTTAAAAATATAGTGTAAAAAATAAGTGAATAAATGAATATACAGAAAAAAAGTATTATGATTATTAACCTTTATAATATATTATGATTATTATCAATAGAAGGTTTTTGTTGAAGTAAATTCATAAATGATGAAATCTATTTTGATTCCTTTTATACTAATTGACACAATTATTGAGTTAATCTGCACAGAGCGCTATTAATTTTAGTTCTTCCAAAACATTTGTTCTCTCCTATAAAATTATTGATTAGTTTTGAGAAACTTCGACGGAATCAAACTAACCCGGTTACAGATGAGGTGAGCAAACTGAAGCGTCCGGAATACTGTTTTAGTTTTCAATTTTACTTGCACCGTGTTAGATATACGATAAAATTCGATCAGCAATTTCATATTTCATAATGTCCTGTTCGTGAAAAATGAAAAGATTTAAGCAATAGTTCATCTTTAATCATGCTTTTTAAAGACAAATAATGTACAAACCTCAAGGGATAATATAGCTTTAAATGTTTTTAAAATTAAAAAATCGTTTGTAAAATTGTATAATTTAAAAATTAATTTTAATATACGAATGCACATTGAAAGCATACTATGATATTTCTTTGACTTATATTTCGTTAGGAATTTTATATTAGGTGGGATTGTTGGCTTTGAACTTCACCAGACTGAAACGCGAGTTCAAAAGAGGCTTGGTTGAGTAGGGACTGCTATCAGTTCCTGATTCAAGTCAATAATGCGATCCTTCTGAGAACCAGAAAGAAATCCAGTATGTGTATATACAGGATATAGAATTTTATATGTTTGTATGCTTCGATCAAATATAACTAGACATACAATGAGAGCGTCATAATATTGGCACCAACTAAATATAATGAGAAAAATCTCATGTTTTGACTTCAGTCATTAAACGACAACCATTTCATATTATACGTCGTCGTCGCATTTAGTAATATTATGGTAAACTTGACTTTCCAATACGCTTATGAAAATTTGTATTGTTTCATTTGTAACTTTTTAAGTATCAAGTCTCTTTTTTGGAGACTATACTATATTTTCTATGATTGTGTTTCTTTGTATATTTGATTCTAAGAAACAAGTAGACTTGTTTCCATCTACGTAAAATACAATAAAAGGCTTTCCTCAAACGCGAAATTTCATATTTCATGCGTCATCAATTACCGTGAAATCTGATTTCGTTTCATGACAATCGACATCATTTGAAACCTTCGCAGACGCGTATATAATAAATCTGCGATGAATACAAAGGACTTCTACGACAGGAGAAAAATCATAAATGAAGACAGCCTTTTCTCATTCCGTCTGCGTTTCGTCTAGTCTTATTTTGAGCTTATATTGTGTTATTTTAGGGTTAAAATTGTTCATATACGTATTTTTTGGAATAGGTATATCTGATCTATTTCAACGTCAAGTTGTTTTGTCTAACTGGGTATAATGTGATTTTACTGCACAATATAAACTGAGCGAAAATTTTGTCCTATAATAAAATGTAAAAATGTAGAAATAATGGTATTGCGCTGTATATATATATATATATATATATACACGTGTGTATCCGACAAATTCGATTTATTAATAAGTGAATAAAAAGGTCCATCTTGTGTGAAACCTTCCATAGAGTGAAAATATAAATTGTTTGTCCATCTGTCACAGTATAAAAATAAAGAGTAAAACTCTAAAAATAACAGAACACAAATAACACTAAATAAAAAGCATTTCAGAAGGCAGTAGAACTCGACAATTACGTTAAATTAACTAAAACAGAGTTTATACTAGAGTTCTGTGAAATTAATTGTGCTGGACTAAAATAATTTTCATCTAACTCATTTAGCTCACCCTTAACTACTTTAAACTAAATGCAGGAGCCAGGTGCAATTACTTCAATTTAGTAGTCGTTGTTGACTGCGCTCTTGAGTCGTGGACTAACTTAAGGTACATTCACAGAGAACTTGATAAATTCAATTTCGGTGCAATGCTTCATGTAGATCTTTCTGGAAATGTCTAATTCGGAAACAGTTACGAGCGTATAAGTGATTTGATTTTTGTTAATATAAATTTGTTGGGCAGTCATACAAAGTTACGCACATAGTCTAGTGGTTTTATTCTTTTTAAATACATATAACCTCTAATCCACAAGTTTTATAACTTTTAACTTTATATTCGTTCTTTCGCAGGAAATAATTTTGTAATTTTATTAAGTTCAAGAAATAATTTTATATATTGAATGTTTTACAATCGTAATAAATTGCATACTGTATTCCATCAGACAAAATATAAGAAATATAATGCAAAAGGGGAGTTTGTATGTTTGTGGATAAAAAAGATGCATTCTGCTTCGCTGATGACTGATGACTAGCGGAAACGATGGAATCATCTCAAGCCATTTACTTTGTTTGTTTGCTTTATGATAATGGGGGGTATCCTTTTACATAGAACTGAGACGAAAATAAACATAGTTTTCATTTTCCCGTTTTTTCTACATATGAGTTCGAGAGTGCCGTAGCATATTATCAGGCATCCCTTTATTACTAAAGTATTGTATAAATCAATATAATTATGTACACTTTAACTGTACTTTCAAAAAAGTTTTTGACTGCGCCAAAATAACACACCGTGAAATTAAGATAAAATTCTATACAACATTGCGGCCTTTTGCGGCGTTTTCCCTTCTAGAAAATAACTACCTTTAAAAATAAGTTTTGAATTTATTTCAATAAAAATTAAAGCTAAATCATATTCAACTAGCATAAATATTCCTTTATTCACACTACAGAGTAACTTGAAGGAATAATTCAAAGGAGCACTTCTGATTTGTGTAACAAGTTTGCAAGCGAGCCTTGCATTTGTAACTCACAATTTCATGTCCCGACAATAAGTGGTGCATTGTGTTAAACTCCATTAACTTTTTATTGTTCTCTGGGGAATTTACGAGTCGTTGGCACTTTTAATAACAGTTTTATTGTTTGTTTAATTTTTTCAGTGGCACAGTTTTGAGGAGAAAGAATTTCATCATTTGCATTTTCTACTGATATAATAAAGATCCTTAAATACGAGTCTGAAGGCTGACTGCTAAAGCTAATCGAAACTAATGTGACCGCACGTCTGATAACCACTCAACTGGGATCGGCAACCAAATTGGTTTGTTTACTTATGCCAAGTCTGTGGCAGGAACCAAAATTGAGCACAGTTCAAAAACTTGTATTGTTTACATTTTTTAATCGTCTCATATTTTACGGAGATGATATATTTTCGCTGAAAATGCATTACAGCATCGTTTAGTAATAAATATTAGCAAATATATAACGTTTAATTAAAAATCAAAATTAAAAATTATTGGAAAAAAATGTGTTTAAAAAGGGGCTGAAACACGGTATTGATTCCGAACGAAGTCCCCAGTTTCGCCTAGCGAATAGTGACGTTCCCAGTTGAGTGGCGATCTGCGGGTGTCTTCAGCAATGCATGACAGAACGTTCAGACTTTAAAGTGGGGCTAGTGGGACGAAATGTGAGCGCTACCGGCACTTAGAAACTGAGTGAGTAGGACGTTTTAATGCGATTCGACTCTCAAATACCCCACCTAGGTTTGGTGGAAGGATAAACGACTTTTGTTCCAATGATAATTTTAATCGAGATTCTTTCTGAGAATCTTTAAAATTTTTATTGGGCTTAATGTACACATTCAAAAAATGCGATTATATCTCTATTCAAAAGCCTAACGTTTGTATAATACATTTGTATTTTAGCTTATCACGTCTTGCAGTTAAGCTGTCTTTAAAGCGTTATCCGTTTATCAAACAAGACGCTCGTCGTGTTGCGATGTGCCCATTAGAATTGATTTGATCGATGCTACGTCGGAATACTAATGGTGAATTGATTTATGACGTGTTTCGAGAAAGGGGTATTGTGTTTCTGATATGCAATGGTATGAAGTGTATTGCAAGACAGTACTGAGTGTAGTCTAAGGTATTAAACGTTCAGTTTTAAAGGATTATATTATTAGGTGTAGCAGAGTTCACTTTGGTCTGGTAAATTTAATCGAAAAAGTGTTTTAAAAATAATAACTAAAAATATAATTTTGCTTATTTTTTCAAACGAGCACTTGGTCTTGTAGGATGGATGAAAATTAAGACAATTTCTCCTAGCAGCCATAATAAGGTCTGTTTATTTATAAGAATGAAAATCCACTATTTATTTATACTTTTCACTAAAAGAAACGAACAGTTGATGTTGAATACTTTATTCAACGAATATATATCAAAACATTCACCAGTGGGCATGCAATCCGATTTGTGAATCTCAATTCAAAAGAGTTCCCAACTTGCAAAGAGGAAAATATGAAAAATAAAGTGCTTCTTTTAAACTCTTTGGAATTCTGTATCTTTTCAAATATTGAGATAGATTCAACGTTTTCGCCGTTTATAAATATTTCTATCGAACACATACGGCTTTAGTGTGTCTTTGACTGAAAATTATTAAAAATAGAATAAAGAAGTAACTCAAGTAATTAAACAGTAGGAAAAGAAAAAAAAAAAGAAATACTGTACTGTACTAACCCATTACTGCCCATTGTTGGGCTCAAGTCTCCTTAGAAGAGGGCTTAGGCATAGTCTACCACACTTGCCCAGTGCGGATTGGGGACTTCACATATCTTCAAAGGATTTTTAGAACCCTTTTCCGATATGCAAGTTTCCTCACGATGTTTTCCTTCACCGTTTTTAGCCAGTGGTGTTGTGAAAAAATGCACATAAATCTTTTTCACATATAGATTTAGAGGTACAAGCCGGCCGAATTTGAACCCGCGTCCACCCGTTCGGAAGGACGCGCTTCGACCACTCGTCCACCACGACTTCACCACGAGTTTAAAACTACGCAACGGATTTATAGATAGAGTGTTTCAAGAAGAAAGTTTATGTGTATAATACATACATGAAATACTAGAGAAACACTTATAATTTGAAAAGTTTTTGATGGAATGTCTTAAATAAGCAGACTGCTCTGCACTAACTGAATTCTCCACTCGCGTAAGTTGCGATGGTCAGCTAGTTATTATTATATTATGCTTGATAGTTTACTTACACTTTCCGCTATTTAATTTTCGTTGCCTGAACTAGAAAATTTTACTATCTTAGTAACGATTATATTTGTACATCATGATTTACAAGAAGCGATATACCACCACCATTTGACGATTATGATTTAAATTCATCAAACAGGAGCAATGATTAAAAATATATGAACCATAGGAAGGAATAAAACAATAATTTTCCATAACTATAATTCATATGAAGTTAAAGATAAAACCAGACAAGTTTTCGCATCAGAATGAGCCTCCGATAATATGATAGCACATTCGTACGAAAACAGACATTGAGTTCGTTTCCAAGCCTACTAGTATATTTCCAAAGTAAGTTGTATAATCATAATAACAATATAATTCTAGATTTCTCAGAATCTTACTTCATGACTACGAAGAATTTGTGATATGAAACCTGTTCTAGATGAGATATTTATCTTATGAAAATTGTTTCATACTACTTCGTAGGTCTCAGACAATATTATAAAACTACTAGCTGCCCCGCGCAACTTCGTCTGCATCGAAAAAATAAAAATAAAATTTAGGAGTGAACTACCCCTAACATATAGGGGGATGAAACATAGATGTTGGCCGATTCTCATAGATTCCGGATAAGCACAAAAAAATTCATCATAATCGGTCAAGCCGTTTCGGAGGAGTATGGCAACGAAAACTGTGACACGAGAATTTTATATATTAGAAGATAAGGTTTTCCTACATAAAATATTCTACGTTAAATTTCATCTAATTTCGTTCAGAGGTTCAATCGGTAACAAGCATTCTGTACTGTACTGTAATAATCCATTACTGCCCACTGCAGGCTTCCTCAGAAGAGGGATTAAGCATAGTCCACCACGCTTGCCCAGTGCGGATTGGGGACTTCACATATCTTCGAAGGATTTTTAGAATCCTTTATCAACATGCAGGTTTCCTCACGATGAACAAACATTGATACACTTCCAAAAATATCTACCTACATCTGACATCTTTCAAAACATTATTCTAAATTAAATTTATTAAACTCTTTGAGCCTTTTTAATTTTCTAGTTCATTAAAAACGTCATTCTCTCTCGTAAGTCTAGATCCGACTGAGGGGCTCTCGTTGGTCACAATACCGGCTAGAGATCGTGCTCAAGCATTCATCTTCAAACGTAACTAATGTCTGACAGAAGCGGGATCGGCACATCGTTTACTGTTACAAAGATATCTGGATGACATTGACTTATTATTCTGGAGGTTAGCTAATTTATTTGGAACATATTTTACGTGTTCCTTTTTGAAAAATCTTATTATTTTTATTAACAACTGGACACTATTGATTAACTTTGCTAAGTGTCTGTAACCTAAATGAAAAATTATTTTCAAAGAAAATATCTTAATCGATTTAAGGAGGGTAGTCTGAGAAATTGACGCCGCTCTACCGGCTACAAAAAAGTCATGAAATGAGTGTCATCTTCATAGTCTCAACCGCTTTCTGGAAATACCGGCTGAAAATAATTATTGTCACGACCTTATAGAGTTGAACGTGGCCACCTAAATTTCTGTAAAAATGACGATTTGACGCAACGAAGAAAAACAGTGTAGTATTGTTCGAATGTTCCCAACTCCAGATTTAATCAAGTATTAAAATTATATTTTTTTGTGTTTATGGCAACTTCATCAATCAGTGAGACTGAAGTTGAAGACAGCAATACCAACAAGGTAAGTGAAGTGTGTATCCTATTTAATCGAATTAAAGTACAAAATACATTAAACAGCTATTAAATTACGTTTATTTATCAAATTTCACGATCAAAAGCTTATTTCGAACAAAAAACTCGATCCAATTCAAGTCGAGACAACATTTTTCGTTTAGCTTTTAACAAAAGTAATATTCGTTCTGTTTCCACGATGTTCCTTTAATTCTCCATCTTTGTTTGATCCGGCCTCAGTAATGGAGGGTATTCTTAAATGGAAAAAAGAGTATTTCGATGATATAATAATAATGCGTGTTTTTTCAATGAACGTATTGTGCTGAGATTGTGTTGTTTGTTATTGTATTGTTATGATTTCTTTCGTAATTTCGTAAGCAGATTTTGTTTAGATATTGTGTATTGGATGTAGGTTAGGTCAGTAATGGTACATAAATATAGTATTTAGGTCAAAGTTTTTCGTCTAGCCGAGAGTCGGTTTCCATATTTGCCTTTTAATATCTGTCTATCTATTACATCTATTTATTACGTGCTAGTTAATAGATTAGCAAATGTAATTTAAAAAAACGTTTGGGGATAGTACCTTGTACGAACAGAAAGAATAATTAACACTAGTTTTGAACTATCAAGGTATCTCCTAAGAAAGGTTTTTCATAATTTTATTGCCGGTCCAGTTTTCGGCGTTTTAATTGTTCTAAATAAGGGATCGAAAAAAATCAAACCTAAGCTGTGTGCGTTTAAACATTGGCATGTTATTGTAAGTTATTAAAACCATTTCATTGTTGAATATGTTAATTTAGTAGATGTAATAAGGTGAAGGCGGGGGTGACGGGGCGATACGTGAGCGACAATCGCGAACGCGTCCTGTCACCCCTACCAGTCTCGTGCCGGGTTCTTTCCTGGCCGGGGATCGGACGTCGAGCGTGAGCGGCGGGAGGTTTTAGTGCGGTTCGACACCCACATACCCCACTCGCGGGACGAGTGGAAGTCCGGCGATTTCCTCCCGTCCAAAAAAAAAAAAAAAGGTAGATGTAATCGTGAAGAATACCTGCATATTGAAATAGGATTCTAAAAATCCTTCGAAGATATGTGAAATCCACAACCCGCATTGGGCAAGAGCTGTAGACTATGCCTAATCCCTAATAATGAGTTTTTACAGTACAATTTACCCACAAAAATGTTCATCAATCATTTCACAAATAACAAGACATAACAAACAGAAAACGAACCGACCAATCTAACTGAATTTCTCTTCGGAATTTTTGTACACTTTTATGTTTTCATTAATTAATCGAGGCTTCGGACAACAAGCCAAGACAACGCCTGAATAAATAAAATGTTCCTCGTATTTCTGCTCGACTATAGTTCCTTACCAAATTGAGAGACCTTTTGTCTTAACAGGCCACGCTCGCAACTTTGTTCGCGAAGAAAACAGTTTTATGGTAGAAAAAAAATAACGTTTTTTTGACTTAAATATAGCCTGCACTTTCTTTAAGTATTTATTTATTTTTGTCTTTGTTGTGATCTTGAAATATTCGTTTTTAATCGTCTTTTCTTTTTTGATAGTCTTACTATTGGAACGAATTTCCTTATCGCGCGTTATCGAAAGGGGGCTAGACGGAAATTCTCATGAAAAAGTTGTCACGACACTTTTTTTGTTTTGGATGATTATCGCTAGATGGCGCTGTGATTAAAATCTTTTAAAACAATTCCTTATTTTGTTTTATATGATTAATGCTAGATGGAACTGTGATCAAAATATTTTATAAAACATTTCCTTATTTAGTTTTATATGATTAATGCTAGATAGCACTGTGATCAAAATATTTTATTTAAGTTATAATAATTAGTTAGTTTAAAACGTCTGTCTCTCTCTCTCTTATTAACTAATTATTATAACTTAAAAAATAAAATTTTAATTCCCTCACTAATTAATCGAAAGGAACTTTGTTCCATCCGGAGGTCCCTTGACACCTCTCAAGTTTTCTTCTTCGACCTTCTCTATGCAGTATTTTGAATTTAACAATATGCTTCTGATTTTCACCATCCAACATTCACTTCTTGTTCTTCAATCTTGGGTGACAGTCTACAACTCTTAACACTTTTACAATTAGCAATAGTCACATCATTTATTTTGATTTCATTGTGCGAGAAAAAATCCCAAGGTTAAATGATGAAAAAGCTTCTATGCATCTACGATCTTCCTTCTGTTTATGGCATGAAGATCTGCTAATATTTATTTTGTAATCTTTCCTTACCAGTATCTTGCACTTAGCAATATGCTATGTAATATACATTACAATATTAACAGGTATTTTGTAACTATAATTATCACGTCATAATTTTGATTTGACCGAAAACTCTGTAGTACTAAATTTCTTTTACAGTATTACTAAACGGGTTCTTATCACGATTATTTTGAATTGAGCGGTCCCGATATTTCAGCACTGTTTCAAGCGCCATGATCACGGGAAGACTGAGGAACTGCGGATAGGTAGGTAGGTATTTAAGAGCAGACAAATCTGTTTACCCTCTTTCTCGCTCAATTAAAAATAATCGTGGTAAGAACCCGTTTAGTAATAGTGTAAGTTTGTAGTACTATTTTCTACATCAGCTTTTTCCCTCAGTTTTCATTCCACACAACTTTCACCAAAAACAATTTACGTACAGTTAATGTCCACTTAAAGTCTTGACAAAATTTCGCAAATAAATCTTAATTATATCGCAGTAAATTTAAATTACCCAATTCTCGGCTCCCTAAAGACAGTAATCATATTTAAACCATGAACTTCGGACGAAATATAATTTATTCACATCGCATAAGACATAAATGAATTCGAAAAGTTTATTAATGGGCATTCTGAAGGTGGACCGTTGCTCTCCTGAAAATCGTGTACGGAATTTATAATGAAGTCATGAGGCTCTTGCGTTACAAAAGACACATTAGATGCAATTGTAATAAAGTAAGTTGTACGGATATTTTTTCAGTTACTAAAAATATGAGCAGGTGAGTTGTATGTTCCTGTCGTTGTAAGGGAAGTGGTCCAGTGGCCTCTTCTCTTATTCTTCAAAAATCAAGTTCGATAATATGTTGTCTTTTCAGTCGTTTTGGGTAGTTGATTATAGTGAGTTGAGTTGCCAATACATTTGGATGTTTGTACGGATGATTGTACGGATATATGTAAGTAAAATTTAACGTTTTGGATTCTTTTCTTTTTTTCTGTAGTTTTAATAAAATGTTTAATTTTTTTTAATAGAATAGTGTGGCATCCTCAATCTTCATTCAAGTAAGACTCCCTGAAAATAAGCCATACAAATCATTGTTTCATCATATTATAAACAAGACATTCGTTAATTTTAGAGCAAGCCATCTTCCTAAATTGCCTGGCCTCAGCCGGGGTTCGGACGCTGAGTGTGAGCGGTTGGAGGTTTTAGTGAGGTTCAACTCCCACATACCCCGCCCGCGGGGCGGGCGGGGATCCGGTGATTTCCTCCAACTGAAAAAAAAAAAAAAAAAAAAAAAAAAACATACTTGAACTTTATTTTAAAACTGTATTAAATTAAAATTCTTAACAATAACAGAAAATATTTTCTAATTCTGAATGAGCACACAAATTATACCTCAACAGACGTGAAATACAACATCTTACCAGATACATTATTTATAAATGTAAATGTAATAACTAGCCGAATCTTTGTTATTACCTACTTCGGACTGAACACTACTTTGGGCTAATTTACGATTGTTTTTACAGATCCACAGGGAACCTTACACGTGCCGCAATATCACCTAGAAATACATTTACAAAGGGATAATGTAATTTTGGAAAGAGAAAATATTATTTGAATAGAAATAGACCTTAATTCGGGAGTGTGAAATTGTTTTTGTAAGTTTTGTTATTAACATTAGTTTTAAATGTATGAGGCAGTGTTATTGTTACTAGACATTAAGTTAGCTATAAACTTATTCAGACACTCGCGGTTTTCTATAATACTTTCATGAATTGTCAACGGGTTCTTACCACGATATTTAATTAATTGAGTTGTCTCGATATTTCAATGTTGTTGCAAACGTCATGATCACGAGAAATCTTCTCGTCAATTTATTAAATATCGTGGTAAGAACCCGTTGAAAATGCATGAAAGTATAAAGTTAGCTAATAACGTAGTACGAGTATTGAAAAGCACAAAAGTTTTTAGGCATAAAATTTTAATTTATATTTTTTTACGGTTACGGATTCATAAACATTTGACTTTAAAACATAAGAAAATGTGCAAATTCAAGAAGACTTACCAACCACTCAACTGCAAGATTATGCCTGATCTCTCTACTAAAGAACTCGGTATTCGGCAGCTATTGGAAACAAGGTAAATAATAACGTAAAAATACTAAGTTGTTGGTACGAAGTTCCTTATTGAGCGTTATCGAAAGGGGGCTAGACGGAAATTCTTGTGAAAAAGTTGTCACGACACTTTTTTTGTTTTAGATGATTATCGCTAGATGGCGCTGTGATTAAAATCTTTTAAAACAAGTGCTTATTTTGTTTTATATGATTAATGTTAGATGGCGCTGTGATCAAAATATTTTAAAACGTCCGTCTCTCTCTTTTTAACTAATTATTATAACTTAAAAAAAATAGATTTTATTACAATTCCCTCACTAATTAGTCGGATGGAACGAAGTAGGTCCCTTGACACCTCTCAAGTTTTTTTTTTTATTTTTTATAATGTAAAGACTACCTGCTGATAAGTGGTTACCGGCACTAATGAACCTCAATTATACTATTGCTTCGGCATGTTCGAAAACACAGAATAGGACTAAACTAAGATGCACCTTACGCATCTAATGTACCAACGTATTTGAGAGTTTCATAATCTTATTCCTGTCATGCATGAGGCAGATGAAATAGCTCTAGGATCTCATATTTTGTTCAAATGAAATACAAGCGTGTGATGTTATTATTTTGATAATGATATTTACTGGGTGACTTGACATTTTAACATCGCTAAAGTCGTTATTTTAAGAAAAAGATGTTACGTTTTAAGGCTAATTTACTTTTTATAACTGGGTGTTTTAGGCTAAAATAACTACTAACTACTTTTTAGTAATAAGTAGTATAGTTATTTTGTCTTTATTTTTCTTATATTTTTACTCTACTACTAAAAAACAAAACAAAAAATATTGTCACTTAGACCTTAGTGTATATTGAAACCTACTTTACCTACTTAAAGAAATTTGAATTGTAGTTTAGTTTAAATATAATCAAATTGATGATACTAGCCGGATTCGTAGTTTTTAGAAGTTGTGCCAATATTGTGATTGTTGTGATGAAAGATCGTTTCTGTCTGGTTGTACACAAGCGTTTTAAAACGAAAGGAGTTCATATCCGTTTGACGGGAGCTTTGTGGTGCAATATCCGCCACATGTGTTTTTAGAAGCTAAAGACGGTTAAACACTATTGTTTGACAGCTTTTTATTGCGGTATTTTTTAGTAATCTCTATCTGTAGTAGTGGCGAAGTGTCTATATAAACCCGAGAACTCTTCAATTACGTACTTATAAACAGCACTTAGAAAAATCTTTGAGAAAATTTTGAAAATTTCATAGAATTATTAAGATCGGCTCTCTACTGATCTGTACTATATGGTAAGTAGTATAATATAGACTTGTGGACAGTGGGTTACTGTTGGGCACAAATCTCCTCAGTAGAAGAATCAGGCATCATCTATTTTTTTATTACATGATAGAGTCTACAGCTTACCTGATGTTAAAAGGTAAGCGTTGCTCCTGAGTCTATGCAATGCCAGAGCAAAATGGCAATATCAGAATAAAGCACCATGGTTTTAATGAAAAAATAGCCGAATCCAATTTAAATTGAGAACATAAAATTAATAACGTGGACAGGCAATACCCAAAATATTTAGAGGCTGGAATGTCGCAAAGGCAATTATAACTTTACGAATAAGCAACCGGCAAAGTAGACGTAATAAATAAACGAACAACCGAGCAAGGGAGTACAAAGTTAAACGAAATTATATCGAAATAACCCTATTATGGAAACGATATTAATTTACACAGAAAAGATTGCATTCAAATTCGAAAATGTTGACAAATTCACTGAGAAAATAATGGAGATTCTAATTCTACTACTTACTTAAAAAGATATTTGTGAAACATTGTTTACCAAATTTGCGTCTGGGCTTCTAAGTAGAGACAGGAAAGACCCTCCGTCTTTAAAGTTAGGCCGTAGGTAGCGACCCCTCAATGTTCCCTGACATTGCAGAGGTTCATGAGCGACGATAACCACTTACGATCAGGTGGCCCGTTGGCTCGTCTGCCTACATGGCAATAATAAAAAAAAAGACATTAGAAATAGTACACCTTCACACACATAGTCTTCCCAGTCTTTAAGATTTCACAAACTGTTATATTGGATGTAAATATTATGTAAATTCGAGTGGAATATTTTAAGCTAAACTTGACAAACTTCCCGGTTTCCAATTGAGCATCTGGACGCACCTGCTGATCTGCTGCGAGCATTTTGCACGCAGATGTATATCGCATGACAATGCAATTATAGTATGATAAAATGGAGCTGATCTGATGATGGATCAGGAAGATGGTGATAGAAACTCTTGTGCTTAACAAGATAGACCCGTCGTGTTCAACCTCGTTTTACTGTTATAAGCTAGCACTCTCCTGCTACATGAAATCCAGGATCTTAAAAGATTGTATTTAAAAAGTTTTTTGTAAAATAAATTACTTTAAATTCTGAGATTCAGTATTTGTTTGTGTGAATCAACAGAACCCAATTTTTTTTTGTTGTTTCCTCAGACTTCTGTTATAGCACTTCTGTTTATTCCAATTATGTGCTTATTGCAACCAATCGTATTTGACAAATATTGGCTGCCGTGTGTCCCGAATGACGCTCTCCCGGAAATGCAAATATTTGAACCATACTGAAATCAATGCAAATTCTGAACACAAGTGAACCATAAATATTATTGCAATGTGATACGAAATCCATCCACCGAATACACTGAGTTAGTATAACGCAAGCAATATTATTATGTTCTCTTTCAGTGACTCTCGAGGGCTATAATTTTGAAATGAGATTGAGTTGCTTATATTATCTGGATTTCAAACGTTCTTGCAATGCAGAGCGACTAAAACGATATTTCTTATGTAGATCACTCGTATACCTATCATATTATTTTAATAAAAAAATATATTTTAAAATTCAATAAAGTAATTAGAATAAGGACGCTGAATTTGAAATTGGAACGATCGGATGGTTGGTCCTCGCTGAAACAACACACAAGTAAACTTTACGAAACTTTTCAACGTAAATATCATAATTTAAATCACACCTCATTGCACAATCATATTAAGCATGAATGATTTAAAAACAACAATTTTGTTTACTGTTAGACTATATAATTTGTTACGTTTTTACATTTTCTTTGAATATTCTACATTGTTGACATTAGTAACTTATACTTTCTGATCTGTGACTATAGTAACTACTACAAGTTCGTTCCTACGATCAGAGATGTCACCTCTCAAAACTTTTTACTTATCAATAGTTTTTTTTATATTATTACTAGCTGCCCTGCGCAACTTCGTCTGCGTCGTATAGGAATTGTTTCCGGGAATTTTCTAAAAGTACTCATCAGACCGCTTCATTAGAGCCCATACACGATGAGGTTATCTTGCTTATTGACGGAGTTCCTGTGGCCACCTTCCAGCTCCATCATCCGACCTTGATCTAAGATATCCTATCTCTCAAGTTGGATCGAACTGCACATGGTGTGCAAATTTTATTATAATCGGTTGAGTGGTTTAGGAGTCCATTGAGGACAAACATTGTGACACGAGATTTATATATATTAAGATGATTTGAATGATCAATTGAATATGCATATAAATAATAACATTTCAATAAGACTCAAGAAAATTTTATTGTAATTTTATATTTACTTCGTCCTACGATGCCTACAGTGTATGTCACAGTATGCTTTTTACCATAGGCTTATCGTCCTCTCTTCCCTTTACCTTGTCTTAGAACATTTACACAAACAACATTTTCACCAAATTTTATATTACATTTTGCTACAGATTTACATCTACGTTTATTGTAATTGAATGTACGTTCTTTGAAAGATTCACTCATAAAGCAACTTTATACAACAGTTAGTAACTACTCATAAAAATTCTGCAAAGTTTATGTACATCCTCTACAACGTTATATCAACGGGGCTAAAAGGGTAAAGCAAAAAAACACCTCATGAATAATTTTCGTCGTCTTTACGGATCAGAAGAACAAAACGAGAGTTAAGTGAATACGGGGATCTGGAGACAATGTTATGTTTTATTTATTTAAAGTATTCGTGTAGATTACTTGGCTGTTTGTTGAATTTGACGTGTGAATAATAAATGAAGACTAGACCGTTTCTAGGTTTAACCTAAGGTTGTTCAGCATGCATATAGATACGAATTTTGAACAAACTGCTGGGTCCTGATCGTTGAAATATTTCGTAAGTTGTAAGGCCTACATCACCTTGTTCTCTTAAGGGCAGTTGAGCAAACTAACTGAACAGGGAAGGAAAGTAAGACGATACAATTTCAGACTAAAATCTGTTTCTGAAAATCTAGATAATCTAGTAATATCATCAAGCAGAGGTAGGGGTGAATTTACTGAACATAAGCCTCACCAAATCTCATTTCAAATACCATTTGTGTTTTGCCCCACCCAGCGAATTCCCGTGAAGGTCAAACCTACATGTTAAATACCTATTTAGGTAGAGCGCTCCACAATTTTCTTTGTAATAACTTTTTTAAAATATCTACCAACTTCGACAGCAATAACAATCTCAATGGAAACAAATTAGACCGAAACCTGCCATTAAGTTTTGTAAATAAAACACCAGGAAAAAAAATCATAAAAATTTACGAGCATAGTTATATTAGAGAAACCATTAAACGAGTACAGTTCGGGGAAGGTTTTCTTTCATTTACGACATAAGTTGTCCGGAAAATGGCGGATATATTTTGTGCTGCGATTACAACGGTCGTTACGGATGTGAAAAAATATTAGCTCCGGTTTTTGTATGTGACTGGACTGTGTTGATCGCGAAATTGTGACCTACGATTGATGGTGAATTTCAGAAAAAAGGAAGTGCAAAATTCGTATGTATATATTTTGTTTTTGTTCCCACATGAAAGTTATGCGGGCTTAACCGAGTTTGTGTTTTTTTTTTGTTGCAAAAGAAAGGTTATTAAAAATCAGTTGTTTAAACTATTTTATTCTAATGACCTCCAACAAAAAATCAAATTTTAGACACATTTGGGACAGTAGTAGAAGATAGTGCAATAAAATCTTCACAACCAATTAATTCATCTTTCCCATTATTAGTTACTACCCAAACCCACAACTATTGCATCCATTCCATGTTTAATTCGAGCTAAAACAAATGTAACCATCACAACATCCCGTTCGTTCACATATAACTATTGCCTTACAGCCTGTCCGAAATAGTAAATGGACCAAATAAAATTGTTACTTCATATTCAGAGCTTAAAATCTACGGAACTGTCGTGAGGCTTGTTAAAGTGGGACCAAACGTGACCAGAGCTTGTCCAAGAGGATTCTCAGTGTTAGTAAAATATCGACAAAGTGATCGCAAACCTACTCGGTCGTGTTTCCATTTAGCCAAATACCATGCACTGCGAGTTTATATTTATACCTAGAAATTGACCAGCATTCAACTGTTTTTTTTTTCTAAAATGAATTTAGTAATCTGTAATCTTTCTAACACTTCATTCACAAAATTTTACAATACAACCTTTGATTTGTTTCTACATATAGTAACAGTAGATTTACAGAGTTTAATGCTCCTCTATTAACGGTCACTTACCATTGAGTGAGCCTTACGTTTGGGTACTTGCCTGTGTATCATCATCAGCCTATAGACGTCTACTGTTGGACGTAGACCTCCCCCATACAACGACCAGTCCTGCACTGCCTGCATCCAGTTCTGGAGTGGCGTCCACGAACCGGTAGGCGCAGCGTGGACAGAACTCCCAAAAGATGTGTATATAACGCTGTCTTTCCGATCAGAAAACTCCAGTGCGTGACTGATTAACATTACAATTTAACCAAATTATTTGTTTTGAAACATAATATCAAACCAAGTGTAGATTTTTCAGTTTCAATATCAGTATATCATTCAGAAATCCCCTTTTTTACGTTCAATAAATGACAAAGTGCCGTCTTTGTTTATGGCGAATCGTTTCCGTGACTAAAATGCAGCTGGTGCTAAGTGCTGATCCATTTTCATTACTGGCTAACGCTTGTTTTTGGTTTTATGTTCCCTTAAATAATCTTAAGGATACAGAGGCAATGAAATAATGACTGCGAATCATTTTCTAATTTAAGTTGTAGATGTTGATTATTTTGTGCTCAAAAAGTGATTTAATGTTATCAAAGAATTCATAGTGATTCAGGGGAGATTTATTTTTTTCAATAATTAGAACGTTATGATAAATTTCTTCAAATAACACTTTAAAGAATGTTAGGTCCGCTTTTAGCATTGTAGTAGCCCATATAAGCGAAGGGAACCACTTGACCTATTATTATATTTTTCACAATACAGGAATACTAATAATATAAAAGATGTTCAGCAATACGCTGAGTCTCGGCTGGTTTCTGATAAAAATGTAATAGGTGATGATTATGTAAATTTTAATTTTTTCATCTTTTGTACCATCATCATCATCATCATCATCAGCATGTAGACGTCCACTGCTGGACATAGGCCTCCCTTAACCTCGCCACATCGATCGGTCCTGCGCTGTCTGCATCCAGTCACCTCCCGCGGTCCTGACCAGGTCATCGGTCCACCTTGTGGGAGGTGGTCTTTTGTACCATTTTACCTCAAATAAAGTATGTCTATGTTTACAAACAAAAAAATCCTTAGCCCTAAACTGTTACTCATTCGATTTCTAACAAAAAAAATCGTCTGTCCTGACAAATGTTAGTATCCCAAATTACTAACAAAAAAGGTAACCAACACATTTCGTAAATCACTTTCGAACCGAAACGGTCACAAGTTTCTTATAAATAACGCTTAAGTACTGGACCCTTTCGAATAAATTGAATGTTAAAGTTCAACTGCACGAGATACCTTTTAAGGATGCTTCGTGAAACCTTTTGTTTGGATTAAAATATACAGTTAATTGGATTATCAATTTCTCTAAAGGTGCGACATTGGGTTTATGTTTATAATCAAAATTATGTCTATAAATAACCCAAGTTCGCTTTAATAGGTATTAATGATTTTAGGATTTAAAACTAAAGTTCTCAATTGACGTGGTTTTTGACCAGCTGTTTTACTTTTCAACTGAATGCAGTTTGAGAAGAGTTCTACGATAGGACGTAATTAGCGGACAATAATTGGAGACATTGCTGGTGTCCATTATTGTGTGTATCTACTTACCGTCAGGTGAAATTAAATAAAATTATTGCTTTTTAGGTAGGCAAGAATCCTCTTACGTTGGTAGATTGCCGGAACCGGGATCTCGCCCGGAATCTGGCCCCTTAAGAGTTTCGGGTCCCCAACGCATGTGAATGTGAGAGGGAACCCAAGAAGGTGTCGTTCTTCTCGTGCTCCCGACCTTCGCTGGTTCTGACCCAGCGAGGTATTCCGTGGCAGAGCGACACGCGGTCCCATCTTGGCGGGCTTTGGAAAGCCCGCCGACCGAGAGAGCCTTTGGTCGTATCGCCGGCGGCTGCCGGTTCGGTGTCCGACGGGGGCGGCACGACGGGAAAGAGTGCCGAGAGCGTAACGCGTCGCGCCATCCCTCATAACTCCGTGCTGAGTTCTGGCCTCAGCCAGGGTTCGGACGCTGAGTGTGAGCGGTTGGAGGTTTTAGTTCGGTTCAACCCCACCCGTGGGGCGATCCGGTGATTTCCTCCAACTGAAAAAAAAAAAGAAATAAAACCTTGGTAGAACTTTGTTGACAGGATCTCGATCCTTGTGACTGTATTGCAACCATCAATTTTCCTAAGGTAGATGACTTTTAACTGAACTCACTCCGTCTAAAGGGACTAAACCATAACATCAAAATCATTTTGCTGAAACAGCGAATCGATTAACTCTTTCATCGTATCAAAATTGATTCTAATCAGAATTTCCGCTGCCGTTAAATTTACATTCAAAATTGCCCTCACGGAAAAATCGGTGATTTTTAATTGACCATCAATATCAAAGGTCGAATATTAATTACCAAATCCCTTTGCCTTTTATTTCAATTAACTCTCTATTTCCGAGCAAAAAACACACGCCTCTGCGATTTATATCCAACGGGTAATTGAAATGAAGGTTTCAGTTTGTAATTATTTCAGATTTTTTTAGGAATATGAATCATTTAGAATTTATATCTGAATTGAGGGAATTAAAATAAACGGTTGGAGCTCAAATATAGAATGAATGGGCGTTTGTTAGCGGCCTTTGAATTTAGCGAATTTTGAAGCATATTTCGTTTACACAAATAGAGAAAGAATATGAAAATTATTTGTAGTATTTTTCCCTACCATATCTATATTAGAGGCACGATACCATTTATTGTGATCTACTGTGTTATAATAGTCGTGGTGGCCGAGTGGTTTAAGCGCTTGCCTTCCATACGGGAGGTCGCGGGTTCAAAACCGGTTTGTACATCTAAATCTTAATATGAAAAAGATTTACGTGCAAATTTTCACAACACCACTGGCTAAAAACGGTGAAGGAAAACATCGCGAGGAAACCTGCATATCGGAAAAGGGTTCTAAAAATCTTTTGAAGATATGTGAAGGCAAGCGTGGTGGACTATGCCTAACCCCCCTCTTCGGAGGAGACCTGAGCTCAGCAGTGGGTAATGGGTTGTTACAGTACAGTACTGTGTTATAATATTATACACTAGCAGACACGTACCGGTGGGGAGAAGTGAGTGTCCTGAAAATTGGTTCAGTCGTTTCGTTAATCCCGAAACAAAAAGATGAACGTAACATAAACAGACTTCAATCTTTTTAATTGTAAAGATAATGTTTGAGCTGTTGCCCAAACCAGGCTTTAAATTTGTGTTTTTTTCTCAAATTGTGAATATTATATCAGAGAAAATAAAAATGCGCGCGTAATTGAAAATTGTCTGGTTTATTGTGCGATTTTTGAAAATGTGTTACATTGACCAATGAGAGCGCAGGCGCCTCGCCCGCGCGACGTCTCATTGGCTGTTGGTAGCGTGACGTGATGTGCCGTGTGATTATTGGTTGAATTCAAATGTGTGAATGGCGCGAACAGATAAACAATTTATTTTATAAAACTTTCAAAGCAAATTTTTCGTTACAAACCAAATATAAGAATTCCTGTTGAGGATAAGCCATGACCACTTCTGTTACGTTTGTGTATGCTACAGATTTACTTAGCTCTTCGGGCATATTGTGAACATTTGAAAATGTTCTCTCGACCCGCTTTCGTATTCTCCAAGTACTCTTTGTATGCTTTATGTTGGAACTACTGTTTGTTTGTTCATCTTTAATATTTTAACAGCTATTCTTTTCTAGTTTTGAAAAGTAAAAAGGATACTTTTGTAACATCACTTTTAGAATTTTTTTTTCGACTATATGATTTATATACAAAATCCCTATTTTACAAATGAATTGTGAGGGAAGTCGATTTTTGTTTAAAATGGCAAATCGAGATAAGCACACCATAGTATTCCCGAGCCGAAAACTTATAAGTCAATAAAATAGAATTAAATATTAGGGGTGTGCGAATAATTCAAACTTACGAATTATTCGTTCCGAATCGAATATAATAATCGAATATTAATATTCGATTCGAAATTCGAATAGTATCGAATTTGACTACGACGATGCATCGGAAATAGGATAACAATTTGTATTAATTTGATAATATCTTGAATGGGCTAGATGTCAGATTTTGAGTTTTTTTTTGGTTTTTTCTTTTCCAAACTTTTCGAATTATTCGAAATTTTTCGAATATTCGTCGAATTTCGAATAATTCGAAGATTCGAATATTGATATTCGATTAGATTCGATTCGAACGATATTCGCACACCCCTATTAAATATATCTAATCAGAACACTTCAATGTGCACAAGGAAACAGTAATCAGTTTTGCACTTCAGATCTAGATGGGCGAAATTTTCCTTATTCTACATTTTCAGTGATAACAAATATACCATCTAGATGTTCTTTGTTAAATAAATATTTTAATAAACAAAAAGTACTTTATATCAATTTAAACAGACACTTGACTTCAAAAACATCTCTCTTTACATTTTACCTTTTTGATTCATTAGCAATTAATTTCTTAAGAAATTATAAACAGTGAATTATGGATGTTGTAATTAATCAAAAAACGTTTGTCAGAGAAAAATGTCAGTTTTAATTAATTTCTCGAAAGTAAACGATTATTTCGGGATAATTATGCGTTGTTTGTCAGAAAGTTGCCTCTAAAGAGACATTATGATGCTCTTTTTAGATGTGCTTAATTAGTGAAAAATGAAATCTCTTTGTGCAAATTTTCACAACACCACTGGCTAAAAACGATGAAGGATAACATCGTATCTAATGGGTTGGTACAGAATTCTCTTTTATGAGGACAATTACATAATTATTTTTAAGATGTAATTAATTAACTCTGTTGATGCCAAATGTTGTGTTGTAATTTTAGTCGAGTGATCTTTGAATATTATTATTTATTTTATTCCATTTTAGTTTAGCAATGTGTTTTTTTACTTCTATTAGGAAAAAAATTAACCTATTTTCTTCTATTTACTGTGACTATATTTGACATCAAAGTTTAAAAAAGTATAATTGTTTTAACCTAGTTGTGACTGCAACAATGATTTTTTAAACAAAAGTAAAAAAATGGCATTATTAAAATACTCAAGAGTTAAATATATTGTCTTCAATACTTTCATGCATTTTCAACAGGTTCTTACCACGATATTTAATTAATTGAGTTGTCTCGATGAGGATTATGTAATTGTATGTCAGGTACTATCTTCTGAACGTCGTTACGTACCAAGGATGGTTAAAGAAGCTATCGAGATTTCAAGACATAGCACTTTTAACAGGGGTGACGGCTTAGATACAGCGAGTGTGTTGTATCGTGATGTGAGTTCGAGTTCCAGTGGTACTACCCAAAAGCGAACGAGAAAGAGGGTAGACAGATTTGTTTGCTCTTAAATCGACCCGCAGTATTCAGTCTTCTCGTGATCATGACGTTTGCAACATCGTTAAAATATCGAGACAACTCAATTAATTAAATATCGTGGTAAGAACCCGTTGAAAATACATGAAAGTATTATAGAAAACCGCGAGTGTCTGAATAAGTTTATATTGTCTTCTTCAAAATAGGCTACCCCTATATTTATTTCTACAAAACTTACGTTATTCAATAATCTAACCTCAATGTTGTTTTGAAAAGCCCTTAATGCAAGAAGGCCACACAAAACTCTCATATTATTGTTCTTCATGATAAATTTCGATGATGACGTGCGCTCATTCCAAAGAAATATGGACCGTAAATCTAAGGCGGTAAGACCCCTATTTGTATCACTTACTTTCCTTTTCCTCGTGTGTTACTATTCTCGCTAAATTGACTCCAGTCGTAAATATCACTTGATAGAATAATCGGCCCGCATACATTTATCCTCCATGAATGTTCGCGGTTGAAAGAAATTCGTGGAATACCCACCTATGTTTTGTGAAACATAAGATGAAAGGAATATGTAAGAACTAGTAGGTTTTATTTAGGTTACATACATGTTGACAGTTTTACTGTTAATGATAATAACATGAGGAATAAACAAACCTTATTTGAAACAGTACAAATGGTGATTCTAATGTACTATACCGAGACAGCTCATTACTGTCCACTACTTGACTTTGGTCTTCTCAGTAGAAATGTCAAGCATCGTTGGGCCTTACTCTAATATTCGAAAGGTCTTATTACAACAAATTTCATCATCACTTTTTCCTTTGTGGTTACAGTGGTCTTATGGCCAAAGGGAGATCTCCGACCGGGCGAGGTAGTGTATGCCCGGTGAGGCCGAAGCCCCTTGTAGTAGATTTCAAATGTCGTATGTATGCGAAGATGTCTGCAAATGTCGTAACCGCGATTCAGGATCTCGCGCGTTATTATTGGTCGCCACACCTTTATCATTTTTATCAGTCAAAAGATAAACTGTTAAAAGTAACATAAACGTTAAAGGTAACTAATATAATGCCTCATTCTTTTTTACTACCGTCATAACCACTTCATCATTTGCGTCTTTTTTCATTCCTTTTAAACCGTTTTTATCCTAAATTGTTACAAATCTACTACGTGTCGTCTGAAATACCAGTAACTTTTTTAATATCGTTCCCATTACTCGAGTTATGTTACCACTTTGAATCCGATGGCAGTCAGGACACGCTTTATTGAACTTTTCAAACAATTTGTGTAAGTCACAAAAAATGCTGTGCTTTAAATTACGTATTGAAATGGAGGTTTTTTGTTATGTTTTATGTTGTTGAATTAATAACATCGATTAGTTATTTTAAGCGTAATCTTGCAAAAAAGACTCAATTTATAAAAAATGCCTATTTGCAGTGTATTTAACTTCGATTTTCGTAGTTTAACACAAAAACTCATTTGTCGAAAAATCTCAAAATAAATTGCAAAAACAAAAAACATTGATTTTTAATAAGATTAAACATCCTGAAACAACCGCACGTAATCTGAATTTAAAATCCCATACAATAAAGTAAACAAAACAAAACACCATATCGAGTTCCCTCGTTATTTCAAATTCTCTAAAAACACGGCCGAGGAATTAATATGAAAAACTCAATGAAGTACCCTCCATCAATCATTAAAATATGAAAAATCTCGCATCAAACATGCATGATACAAATTAAAAAGTGATGGATTTGATTTTTATAATAATGTTGATTTAATCCTGATATAAAACTTATTTTACGTGAAGATGGGCAGCATGTTCAATGTGTACACTCATTTATTTTCTAGCATCTGACTTTGAAATAAACTGACATAGGTAGGTACTACTACGTTTAGAAGAGTATGAGCCATGAAGTTTAAAAGAAGTCTTTGATATGGTACTGTCGATGGTGATTTTACTACTCTAACATAAAGTTAGTTCATCTGAGTAACTAAAAAAAATGTATAAGATACTCCTAGCTAACAATGCGTTGAAAATGCACTTAATAATTATAATTTTGTATGAGTACAAGTTACAGCGATACCGGTAAACGAAAGAAAGGGGGTTTATTAATTAATTTGCTTTTAAATCTACCCACAGTATTCACTTACACTATTACTAAACGAACGAGAAAGAGGGTAGACAGATTTGTCTGCTCTTAAATGACCTACCCGCAGTTCCTCAGTCTTCCCGTGATCATGGCGCTTGAAACAGTGCTGAAATATCGGGACCACTCAATTAAAAATAATCGTGATAAGAACCCGTTTAGTAATAGTGTAAGTGATGTAGATAACCGCGAGTGTTTAAAGAAATTTACCACAGTATTCAGTTTCCCGTGATCATTTTTTTTTATTTTTTTTTATTGCAAAGTAGATAAACGAGCATACGGCCCACCTGATGGTAAGCGGTCACCGTCGCTCATGAACCTCTGCAATGCCAGGGCAAAGAGGGGCCGTTATCTACCGCCTACCCATACAAGACTTTTCTTAAACCTCGTTTAAAGAGGGACATGTCATAGCGCTCCGGGAACACCGCGGACGGGAGTCCATTCCAAATCGGAATGGCATTGCGCTTGTAACAGCGTCGAAATATCAAGATCGCTCAGA
This sequence comes from Trilocha varians, assembly GCA_030269945.2. NCBI lineage: Eukaryota > Metazoa > Arthropoda > Insecta > Lepidoptera > Bombycidae > Trilocha > Trilocha varians. Next base: position 8,480,031 of record AP028259.1, read on the forward strand.
ATCGTCGTAAGAACCCGCATCATTCATGTGAGTGATATTAATATGCTAATAATATTAAAACTTGTATATTTATTCCACTCGATAAACACAAACACAGTTCGGTTAAAATAAATGACAGGACCAATTAAAAGTTGGCAAATTTCCATGAACTTAAATTAATTTGTTCTCACTTTCAGTTCGGTGATTAGAGCCCTTTAATAACTCAGCTGTTATATAAATTAACCCTTGTGTTCACGGTGAGAAAGTAACACAAACTGACTCAAAGTTGTGTTTAATGTTAAACAAAGTTGCCATAAATTTTTGGTCTGAGATTGAAATCAGACTGTTGGTGCTTATGAAGTTTAGGTCTTAAAATTATTTAGCTTACTCATATGCCTTACAATTAGGGTGTTAAGTGAACTCTTTTAAACTCAGAGACGAGTATTGATACATTTGATAATGAGAAAAAAAGTATATGACTAAATATCTGTCACATATGTTATCGTTTGTTTAACACCCTGTGGTTGTTTTTTTCTATACCAATTTAATTTACCATAAACTATCCATGTACAAATAAGGGGTGAGTCATATAAAGTTTACATTTTCCAAAAGTTCGACTGTCATGTTGGCTGAGTGGCATGTTGCGCCATCCTGTTGTAACCAAATGTCGTTCATGTCATATTCTTCAACTTTTGGAAACAAAAATTCGTTGAGCATGGTAATGCTCGCCATTGACCGTAACGGCGACTCCTTGCTCATTTTCGAATGATGCCGCCGGACCAAAAGCCACACCAAACCGTAACTCTTTGTGGGTGCATTGGCTTCTCAATGGTGACGTGTGGATTTTCCAAACCCCAGATGCGACCATTTTGCTTATTGACATAGCCTCCGAGGTGAAAATGGGTTTCATCTGAAAAGACGATTTTTCGGTAAAAATGCTCATCTTCGGCCAAACGATCTTCTGCCCATTGGGCGAACCGAAAACGTCCCATTTCGTAAATGTCAAACCTTTAACTAAATTCTTGACAGATTTGCTTAATATAAGGCTTTTTAGTAGGTTAAATATCTATTCAGTAACCGTTTTAATTACTAACTCTCAAAGTACACACAACTTTTAAAATCGTCTCTTTCACTCAAATCCCTCATGCAATCCTGAGATTAACATTTCAAATATTGATTTTGATACTAAAACGGTTAAGGGTTAAAGATTATCTCCAAGTTTTAGTCGAGTATCTAAAATCAATTATAACTTACAAGAGTTGTAAATGTAACGAGCTTGGATTACGACCGTACCATTAGAACTTGAGTACGCTTTCTTTATGACTAAATTATTATTATCAAGGGAATTGAGCTCCGTTAAATCTATTTTAGTTTTGATTGTCATAATTAATTATGTCTATAAATAGGTAGCTAAATATTATTATGATAAAAGATGCTGATTTCCAGGAGAAATTGTGAAAACAATAAACGTTCCTTTGACATCATTTCTAAAACGAAAATAGGACCTCATAAAAAATTACATTTGAATTTGATTATTTTAAGCTAATATAAGACGCGAGGCACGTCGCGACAGGAAAGTGCCGTAGTGTGCTGGGTTCTGTCCTCAGCCGAGATTCGGACGCTGAGTGTGAGCGGTTGAAGCATTTATTGGAGTTCAACTCCAACATATCCTTTTTTGACGTTATATGTGTAAATTTAGGAGCTACCGAACTGATTTCAAAAATTATTTTACCGGTAGGAAACTAAGTTACTTGTCAGTGTCTTGGACTACATACTTACTTCGTTGGCTCGGAGACCAAGTAAGGCTTGGGCCCCGATAGAAACTCTCGGCACTTCTCAAATAAAAATGAGACAAACTAAAACACTTTGTAGCACAGGAAGTTGCGCAGGTCAACTAGTATTAGGCTTAGAAATAGATGAACCAAAAACAACATCAATTTAATCTTAAAAATTGACACAAATGATTACTAAAACAACACAATTTTTTTTATGAATATAAAGTAATTAAAACGTACAAGACGACGCCGGCAGTCGTTAAAGCTGAAACCAAGTGAACCAGATGGTGCATAGTTATTATACTCACTGATTAATAGCCCTTTCAACAGCTTGACTACCGAACATAGACGTCAGGAGTCAGTCTGTTGAGTGAAGGAATGTCATAGTAAGCCGATCGAGATATTTTAGGATGTCGAATTACTCCAAGGAGTTACTCAATTCGATTTAGATTTTTTTGTTTGTTCTTTCATAACTTTAGTTTGGGTGTACCGATTTGGATGATTCTGGTATCAAATGAATGGTGTTGGTCGTCATAAGGTCACAATTATTTAGATCGGACAAGTACTTTTGAAAATGAGTTTTTAACTAACAAATTTTTACGATTTGTTGTGCATTTTTGCGTGTATTTCTTTTCTGTTTGAACCGATTTCGAAGTTTCTTTTTTTTGTTAGGAAGCAGATACTTTGGACATTACTTCATATAAGGCTATTTTGAAGGTAATATTGTTAGAGCAATTTTTATTAAACAATCCTCATTTTAAGGTCAAGTTGCATTTTGCGCTATTACGCACAGGAAAAAAATGTACGTGTTCTGACGAAATTGTAGTCTACTTGAACGAAAAAATATAATTTTTTTCATCACTCTTCTGTTCATGTTTTCTCCTGATATTTTAACTTCCTAAGTTATTCATAATATTAGGAATAGTTATTTATTATGTCGTGTTAGGATCATTTGAGTGATCATCTTTGGTGTTGGTGATGAGTATAATAAATATGGATTTATATTTTTGAAGGAGATAAATGTTTATTGTAGCCATTTATAGCGCTTCATTTAAGTTTGAATTTGAGGATTACGATGATATTTTTCATTGTATTTTTGTTTGAAAGTGATTTTTTTTGGGATTGTGATGTGGTGACATTGGTGGTGATTAGATTTCTCTTGTTTTATTTTGACTTTGGGTGAGGTCTATGGGCTAGTTATGGATTTACGTTAGTAGGTAAGGAATTATGGAATAAAGTTTTTTGTTCCAGTAAATTAAAACAAAAGGACCCAAGCTCTAGATTTTGTTCTTGTCTTTTTATTATTTGTTGCATAAAACTCAAGATAATATTCAGCGTGGTATAAATTAATAATCAGCTATTATTAAAGTATTAAGAGGTATTAAGAGGATCTGACAAGTGGAGCAAGAAAATTATGCACTGGTTTACTGGGCACTGGAGCAGAAAAAGAGGGAGACCATTCAGACGTTGGGCAGATGAGATCGCAAAAGCAGCTGGTACACTTTGAACCAAAATAGCTAGAGACAGGAACTTGTGGAAAGGCTTGGAGGAGGCCTTTGCTGAAGAGCAAACAGACAGGGGTTTTGAGGCAAATTAATAACTTTTTTTCTTCTTATTTTATTTATTTTTATTTTTAGATTATTTTTAGATTAATTTAGTTTTTAAGCACATTGTATCTTGTCTGCATAAAAGGCTATTTTATTTATTATTATTAAAGTACTTATATTCGACGAACATATAATCCCAAGAGGACTAACAAAATTATTTAACGTAACAAAATAATCGTACAAAATTACAGCAATTTCAAATGTTAATAAACAAAATGAATTATCCTAACTTCCAGGACACGTGTTAACAAGCTAATCAAAAACATGTTTGTAAACTGTCAAAAAGTCTTCCAAAATAAATTACCATTTTAGTTGAAATTTATTTTGCGACTTTGAGAGAGCGCTCATGGAAATAGGTTTAGGAGTTTCGGGTTTCATTACGTGACTTGAGAAGAACAAATGAACAATTTTGATACCTAATTGAATAGAGGTGTCTGGTTGTGACTAATGAGTTTTAGATGAATGATTACTTAAATTAATACGCTGTTGTCGAGGGATACACTCAAGATCTTAGCACAAATTGAAGTGCAGTTTAAGACAATAACTAGAATCGGTAAAGAAAAACATTATAAGCAAATCTGCATGTTGAAAAAGACAAAACTATTTTCCAATGCAGGCACGATCAAACACAAAAACGCGCCTCAGAGCGTTACGTTGGCGCTACGCTTACACGTATAGCCAGTGAAAAACAAAACACACGTCACACTGAATCTGAACGCAATGACGATTACGCAGTTCTATTAAGTGACCTAAACACTAGCGGCCATCCACACCATCTTTTTAATTATCTCCGAAATGCAATTGAATGTTTACAAACTACACAGAGCGTAAAGGTTATATTGTAAAATTCGATTATAAGCTATCAATAATGAAGTGTGTCTGTCTCATCGTAAGCTAGAGTCGATAGAACATTGACCTTCCAAGTTCATTTATTATCCGAAAAAATATGACTATCAAAACTTAACCGCTTCGGAGAATCAATCAACCAAAGTTTCGTATTGAAAAGAAAATTGAAGTCATCATCGAGAAGGCGTATAATATCCGTTTTCTGTCGAAACACGAGCTCAAAAGTTTCATTAGGAAAACAATGACGTAAGCAAAAAAAAATGGCGCCTAATCAAGTATCACGAAAGTAAATATTGAATCACAGTAAATATTTTAGCGATGATTGATGGTTCGCGAAAAATTTACGCGGTTTTTTAACGCTGAGATTACGCCGTCAAAGGCAAGGTCGGATATTGTGAGAAAATTAATAGAAATGTTGATACCATGTTTTTTTTGTGAGTTATATTGAGATTAGAGTTATATGCAGATACAACACTTTTCCAACGTTATTATATGCAAGTTTATTTCGGCATTTCTTGCTCTATGCTATATTATTTTGATGTTATAATTATAGAACTATACAACTGTCAAATTTCTTGAAAATCCATTCAAATAGTTTTTAGTGAAAAAGTAATAAACAATCACATCCATACACATTCCATGCTCACAAACTTTCAATACTAACAACTATTTGGTTCCGCTGTTTTAGCTGTGGTTTCAGGTATCATTAAAACAAAATTGCTACTATGGCAATTATAAAACAAAGCATTTAAATGCATCAATTTTAACTCAAAATCTCGTAGAGTTCATATTAATGAATGTAAACTTTTTCAAAGTCAAATCATTTATTTCAAGGTTTATATTGTGGACACATACATTTTGAAAGTCAAAAAAAAAAGTTCTACCACCAGTTTGCTAAGATTACGCCTCCGTCCTGAGAAAAACCGGCGCAAGAAACCCATCGGGCATGTCTTTTTTTTATTTAAATTGTTTTTTTTTTTTCAATATTGTTTTACAATGTTTTTAACAAATGTATCAACTAAAAACTTATTTATACTTGTTAAATAAAAGTGTGCTCTAAAACTGATTCTGTTTAAAAAACATATCAATTTAACATAACATCACATTATATTCATCCGTTTTCAGTTAAAGTAAACTAAGCAGAGCTAAGAAAAAAGTATTTAAAGAAAGAAAACACAACTTAACACAACTTTTCTATACGAGACTTTCAAGAAATTTAAGGTTTCTAAAACAATAAAAATCTCATTTCAATTTGTTTCTCAACACGGCACTTAACGAAAATTCCGTGCTTGTTTGCTGTCTCCTGTAAAATTTGCTCGAGTGCAGATTGGCCAAACAAGCACTGAGGCGACGATTAGTAGAATAGACCAAATCTCAAACTCACTATATTTAAGGTATAGGGACAGAATAATGGGTAATTAATTCATCCGGGAACAATAATTGTATGTAAAATATTTCTGCTTTTCTTTTTGATGGTACGTCGTCGTCGTTCAGAAGCATCTGCAATTCAAGGGGGCCTATACCCATACCCATTACCTACCATACAAAAGTTTCCTTAAGCTTTAGACTAAAATGAAGTACCTAAAACCTTTCAGTAAATAATAAGAATATCCATTACTTTAGTTACGAAAACTCACTTATAATTCCTGATAGGTTTTCCAAATGTAATCAGCGCTTCCCAAATATTCTGAGCTAATTCCCAATCCAATTTTGTTCATGACAGTGTCTTATCTGAATCTAGAAGCTATTAATTTCAGTAACAGCTATAGCTGAGCCACCGGAACGACCTAGTAATTCATTGTATTAATTAAACCAAATTAGTTCACAGTACAATGTTGTACTGGACTGTTTGGATAACATCTATTAATTTGGGGACAGTTGAATATAGATTTAAAACTTTATGTGAATTGAGACTAGTCATTGTATTATTGGTTAACAGGACAATTCAAAGACGAATGATAGTGAACTGCTTCATAAAAATATATTTGACTTTTATTTCCACTTAAGTAGATGGACTTATTCTAAACTCATGGTGATGGTTAGTGGTGAACTGATGACTCATGAACTCCTACTATATCAGAATACTCATTTAAGGAGGACATTTCGCATTCGTTCTCTGACCCACGTCCTGACTTCTGCTGCTGAAAATTAAACATTCATTTTATTCGAAAGCAAACCCGTTCCTACACTCTGAACCCAAATAAACAAATTCATCACTTTCATAAAAATCGTAAAAGACCAACACTAAATATCTCCAGAGGTTTCCTTCTCAAGAGGTTATAAAAAATCTTTACATAACACTCTATAGTTGGCGGTTTAATGATCTGTAAATTATTATCCACATTCACATCCGTTGCCCTTCAGCTTACAATGTTTTTGTTGACGTGTGATGACGTCATTTTCAAGGGGAAAGTCGTGGAGTTATTTCTTGTTTGTCGACCCCTTTTTGCGGTGCGCAATACTCGATTATTATACGGCTTAATTAAAACTTCAGTTGCCTTTTCATCTCAATCTTGACTGAAACAACTTGCTTTTTTATGTTGCTTTTTATTTAGCTGTCTCGATTTTGTATTATGAAAATTGAAGGTAGTAAGAAATTAGTTTGACCTGACTTAACTGTATAGAGTATTAATTTGTAATACTTTCATGCATTTTCAACGGGTTTTTACCACGATATTCAATCAATTAACTGATGACAGTCTTCTCGTGATCATGACGTTTGCAACAACGTTGAAATATCAAGACAACTCAATTAATTAAATATCGTCACAAGAACCTGTTGAAAATGCATGAAAGTATTATAGAAAACCGCGAGTGTCTGAATAAGTTTGAAATTCGGGCTCAAGCTTTAAATAACTGTAAACGTAACTGAATAAAGTATAATGTCAAAAATGTGTGCATAAAAAACGAATACGTACGTCATACTTAGACTGTGAAGCGCTATAAATCACGTCTGTACAAACATTCACGGAATAACGAAGGGTTAAATTATTTTACGTAATCCAAGTTACGGTACGGCTGAGTCCATAAACGTGCATACGTTGTTTGTAAACCGTTATTTTAGTCACGTACCCGACTAAGTAGATTTGAGATACGCGCTCAAATTATGAACGTAAAACTTAATCTTTAAATTTTGATGGTTCTTTTATTGTTATGCGTGAAATACGAGGACCGTTCATTGTTATTATGCGACAGTGTGAATTGTGTATTTTATATCAGGTAGAAACAAAGTTACTGGTATATTTGGCTATGGAACGGGCTCCCCTTCTCGGTGTTTATCAGGCGATAGCCCTTAAAGGTTAAAAGTAGCGCCATTGCAGTATGTGGCGTCCAATATTAACGTGCGAGATCCTGAATCGCGGTTACGACATTTGCAGAAATCTTCGCATATATACGACATCTGAAATCTACTACAGAGGGCTTCGGCCTGATCGACACACTATACCCACACAGTATAACCGATCTGGGGGTCCGTGGTCAGTTGGCCTGGTGGTCTGTTGCTCATAAAATGGTTTCCAGGTGTGTTAGTTCCATGTTCCTTTGGATAACAAGAAGCGACAACGATAAGACCTAGCACTGAAGGATAAAGATAAGTGAATTTAGCGAAAACATATAAAATACTTCGGATATTTTCTTATAAGGTTCCCATTTAGACAATGACAACATTAAACTAAAATATTCGATTTTAATACCTCTTTTAGAAGGCTTGGTTCATCTAATATCCTAATATAATATTATATTATATTATAGGCGAAAGTTTGTATGTATGGATGTATGGATGGATGTATGTATGGATGTATGTTTGTTACTCTTTCACGTAAAAACTACTGAATGGATTTGAATGAAACTTTACCACAATATAGCTTATACAACAGAATAACACATAGGCTACAATTTTTGAATCCCTTTGTAACGCAGACGAAGTTGCGCGGGTCATCTAGTATATTATAAAGGCGAAAGTTTGTAAGTATGGATGTATGGATGTTTGTTACTCTTTCACGTAAAAACTACTGAATGGATTTGAATGAAACTTGACCACAATATAGCTTATACATCGGAATAACACATAGGCTATACGACTAGACGGGACGGACCTGAAGTCCACGCGAACGAAGTCGCGGGCAAAAGCTAGTAACACATAAGTAGCGTAATGAGTTTAGTGTTTCGCGATGTAGTCAACGTTAAAAGCATTGAATTAATAAAAGATTATCCGCATTCAACCTTTTAAGTTTCTGTATATTCCTTTGAGAGTATGTGAGCGTTTTAAAAGCAATATACCCAATGGAGCAAATAACGATTATGTATGCAAAATTACTGAAAAAGCTTTTTAATGGATACGAGAATGTTCTACGGTATTTTCTTTGTTCGTGCAAACTAGATTGCTTTCGGAATTTAAATGAAAACACAATTTTATTTATTCCGTGATATAAGTTTCACTGGTCACTAGTCTACACTAATATTATAAAGAGGAAAGATTTGTTGGTTTGTTTGTAATGAATAGGCTCCGAAACTACTGGACCGATTTTAAAAATTCTTTCACCTTTGGAAAGCTACATTATCCCTGGGCTATATTTTATTTAAACAAATTAGGGATCCGTATGAAAATATCGAATAGGTAACAGAAGTTATCACGAGTACAAAACGTAATATGTGCACTTCGGGCACATAATAACGCGACGGCATTGCGAGTACTGTTTGAACTCCTTTGTTACGCAGACGAAGTTGCGCGGGTCAGCTAGTCAAATTATAAAAAGATACTAAAAAGATCCTAAAATGGGTAGCACAATAGTACACGACTTGCATGATGACTATTGATGATTCTATCAATACTAAACTATACAGGGTGGATCTGTAACTTTGGACAATCTGACGTGGGGTGAATGACCTGTCGAAATACAACTTAGTACCATTTTTATTTTTCGGATCGGTTTAACTTTTTTTTCTGACATTGTATGGAAAACATACAAATGTTGTTGTGGACTTCCATACTATGACGAATTTTTTTTTATCCAATTCCTAAAATAAAAGTTGTTCTAAGTTTTATTTCATCAGGTCATTCATCCCACGTCAGATTGTCGAAAGTTTCAGATCCACCCTGTATAACCCATATTAAACGTGGAAATAGGTATATTCACGAGAGCTTTTTGCGTGTATCGCTCACTATACGATCTGTTAAATTTAATGTGCTATACATGTAAGTGCATCCCGCTACCAAAGATAAAAATGCACTACTTTTTTTATGATACAACGAAACCTATCTATTGAATATCGTATCATAACATTTCAAGCTTTAGGTGTAAGGTACTTACATTGTTTTTAAGAATTAAATTAAAAAGGACACGTGGTCTACAAAATGACAACATTCACCACCTTTACTTGGAACCGCTGCGCTCTTCCACAGTTCGGTTCAGAAGATCATTTTTGCCTCGTACCATTCCGATTTGGAATGGACTCCCAGTCGCGGTGTTCCCGGAGCGCTATGACATGTCTCTCTTTAAACGAGGTTTTGAAAAGTCCTGTATCGGTAGGCGATAGATAACGGCCCCTCTTTGCACTGGCATTGTAGTGGTTCATGAGCGACGGTGACCGCCTACCATCAGGTCGTTTATCTATCTTGCAATAAAAAAAGACAGGGAAAAACTAGATTGAGTCAAGTCCCTTGTAATAATCGTCCCTTCAGAAAAGACTGTAGAATCACGAAGGCCCAAAGTTTTCCTTGTTTATTGTCAACATAAAACATTTATCTTTCTCTAGGCAATATTTCTGAGTTCAGATGTAGACAAGTTAAACGAAATGGAAGGTAAATATTATCGAAAAGTTCTTTATGTTTTAACCACATATGATATTGTGTATATTTTTATGAAATAAAAATGCCTTTTGAGAAGTGAAAATCAATATACGAGTAATATCTGTAAGTAATAAACACAAAATGAACTTATATGATATTTTCAGAATAAATTAAAAGTAAAAGTTTTTAAATATGTCCTAGCTATTATAATCCTGGATATCATGTAGCAGTAAAATACTAAGAAAAGTAAAACAAGTCCATACATGATAAATCTCTTCTTTGACAATCTTCTTACACCTCCATCAGATCAGCTCCATTGAACCACATTGCATTGTTACGCGATATACACCTGCGTGCCTAATTTCGGCTCCATCGGAAACCGGGACGTCGATCAGTTCAAATCGCAATATTCAACCAAAAACTTACAGTTAAGTTTCTTTAAACACTCGCGGTTATCTACATCACTTACACTATTACTAAACGGTTCTTACCATGGTTATTTTTAATTGAGCGGTCCCGAAATTTCAGCACTGTTTCAAGTGCCATGATCACGGGAAGACTGTCTTTAACCCGTTTAGTAGTAGTGTGTTACAGTTAAGTAACAAAAATCACAGTAGAAATTAAATAAAAACTTAGTAAGAATTATTAACATCATAAAAGAACCTGCTTAACGAACAAGATTTCTTACGCCAAGTTTTTAGACCACATTAGAATAAAATTAAATGTTGTGGACTACTACTATTCAGAAGACATGAGTCCAGACATAAGACGGTATGGTGCTGACAAAAGTCAAACACAAAATATTTCTTAGACATACAATGTTTGTTTCTCCTAAAGTGACGAGAAGCTCCCGAAATTCACATTTTCTCTTAAAAAACACAGAAATAAAATTCATTTCTAAGATTGCTTGAACATCACGAAATTTATACAACACTCCACAAAACTTCAAACAAAAACGATGCCAAATAAAAACTACTTATATTGTCCTATAACGTTGTGTTTTTCTGCAGAACATTAAATAAATGTGGAAACACTAGAAATTCGTATACGATATCCTTTGTTGGCGTTTCCTTTTCATATCTCTAAATGTTGGCGTGCTGCCAGCTTTGAGGCATGGATCGTGAGCAGTCACAGAGCTTACTGTACAGAAGTTAAGTTATTTACAAATCGTGCTATACAAACGCATAATTTATTTATTTATTTATTCAACTTCATGCACAAAAGGTACAATGGCGGACTTAATGCCGAAAGCATTCTCTACCAGTCAATCAAAGGTGGTGTAGAGAGAACTATGGTAGGTGCTTTGCTGACACATGAAAAAAAACTTTTTCCACATTACATAAATAAGAATAAAATAAATAATACTTTACATATACAACGAATATATAATTATAATCGGGTCGATCTGTAACTTTATCGCAGCTAAAGTGAGGTTAATGACCTATCGAAATACATCTTGAAATCGGTAGAACTCTTTTTTCAAAATTAAATGGAAACCCGCTATGACAGTCGTACATAGACTATACGATTTTGAAAAAAGTTCAACTAATTCCAAAAATAAAAGTGGTTTTGGTTTTAAAAGTTAAAAGTTGTATTGTATTTTAAGCTATTGCATAGCTTTTATCGCGGGCCTTGAGCGCGGGGACTGAGTTTTTTTTATTTTTTTTTATTGCCTTGTATGCAGACGAGACAACGGCCCACCTGATAGTAAGTGGTTACCGTCGCTCATGAACCTCTGCAATGTCAGAGTGCAGAATTTTCGTAACGAAAAAAAACCTAACGCTCCAGTCATACGGTAACTTGGTGCAGTGGTCAGGGGCATAACTTTATTGTTCAAATCCTTGTGTCAGCATATTTTTCTTTGTTTTTTAATTCAAAAAGTGCGTTTGTTGCACCATGTTGCAGTGGTCCATGAGTAAGTAAGCTCGTCTACCTACGATGAAAAACTAAATGTTTCCATCCTGAGGCATCCTGTTATAGCTTCAAAGACCTACACCACCGAAATCGATTTTTAATGAATCGAAGTGCGTAAATCGTAACATCCAGTTTAAGATTATTATTTTTTAGATGTATGTGGGAGTTGAACCGCACTAGAACCTCCAACCGCTCACACTCAGCGTCCGAACCCCGGCAGAGGCCAGACCCCAGCACGGAGTTATGAGGGACGGCGCGACGCGTTACGCCCACGGCACGCTTTCCCGTCGCGCCGCCCCATCCAGTTTAAGAACATCAACTATTGAACTTGACTTCTGTATATGATTCTTTGTTTACGGCGTCAACTCGGATTTGTTTTTCCCATTTTGTTTGTTTTTCCAATGAGGCTGTGATTTAATTCGTGGGGAGGCTTATATTGTGTCATTTCTATAACGTTATGGGTCAAGGTTTTTCTATTAGGGCCCATCAATCGAAGTTACTTCCTTTATGAGTTTAGAACTTTTATAAAAAACAGTACTTGGGTATTCTGGTGTCCTTGCCATTATAATTTATTTAAAAAAGGTGTAGCTACACCATTATTAACCATTAAAACTGTACACAATAGTCCTATATATTATCATACATATTGTAGGCGACAGAATCAACAATTAATACTTTATTCAATCAACCTAAGTCTTTAGGTACTGTCGACAAAGGCGCCATCTATAAATAGTTTAAAGAATTGTTATTTAAACCTCTTTTGTGTGAATACTTTTTGAATTATAACAGAGAAGAGAGGTTCCCGCGCTTATTTTGAATTTAGAACATTCCATTGCCGAATAACTGGCGTTTTGTACATTTTTTTCACAACTTTTATTTTCTTAGTTTTATTTTATGATTCCTTCTTAACTTCTCTCTCACTGGCAGCATTAGGTTTTTGATACATATCTATACTCTATTTTTGACAGGCGAAAACAAACTCGATTCAGTAGCATGGTGAATAAAAAACTACTAAAATGTTCAAAACATTTATTCCTTTTGCCACTTCATTATCCTATGATTGATTTACAAATTTGAACATGCAACAACTGACAACACACATTTAATTTACAAAAAAAAAACTTGAGAGGTGTCATGGGACACCCGAATAGAACGAAGTTCCTTTCGATTAAAACAAATCTTATATTTTTTTTCCTAACGTAACGCGCGATAAAGAACGTGTTTTAAAAAATTTTGATCACAGCGCCATCTAGCGATAATCATCTAAAACAAAAAAGTGTCGTGACAACTTTTCGTAAGAATTTTTTCCGTCTAGCCCCCTTTCACAACGCGCGATAAGGAAATTCGTTCTAATAATAATAGTACCTACTTACTGGATAGAAAAGTTCGGCGACTGCTGACGGCATACAGGATGCACCACCCACGTTCATCTGTTATGAGGTTGTATATTCCTCGGAAGTGTGGGGGTCGTGGCATGTTAAATGTCAAGGACCTACACAACCGAGAGGTAAACAACCTTCGGGAATATTTCCTTAAGGTAAGCGTGGGTATGTACCGTAATGTAGCAGCAGTTGATAAGGGACTCACTCCGCTGTCCTTAGCGAACGAGAATTGGCGGACGCTAAAGGTAATGAGTGTGACGGATCGCACGGACGTATGGAAGAGCAAGGAACTACACGGACGGTTCTACCGGGCCCTTATGAGCCCCGATGTAGATCAGTTAGCCTCTGTATCTTGGCTACGGTACAGTAACCTCTTCGGAGAGACTGAAGGTTTTGTCTTTGCAATTATGGACGAAGTTATCATGACGAACAACTACCGTAAATATATTCTAAAGGATGGGACGGTCGACATTTGTCGGGCATGTCACCGTCCGGGAGAGTCTATTAGACATATCGTTTCCGGTTGTTCTCGTCTTGCTAACGGCGAGTACTTGCACAGGCATAACCAGGTAGCTAAGATTATCCACCAACAACTTGCTCTGAAATACGACCTTGTTGAAGCCGCTGTACCTTATTACCAGTATTGGCCACAGCCGGTTCTCGATAATGGTCATGTAACGCTCTACTGGGACCGATCTATTATCACTGACAGGACTATTGTTGCCAATAAACCTGACATAGTGATAATAGATCGGGACGCGCATCGGGCAGTGCTGATCGATGTCACCATTCCGCATGACGAGAACCTTGTGAAGGCAGAAAAAGAAAAACAGCTAAAATATTTGGACCTGGCCCACGAGGTGACCGACATGTGGCGTGTTGAATCGACCATCATTGTTCCGATCGTTGTATCTGTGCACGGTCTAATAGCGAAAAGCTTCGACCGTCATCTTGAGAAGCTTTCGCTCCCCAGCTGGGTAAAGGGCTTGACACGACACGTATTGTGAGGAGGTTCCTCTCTTTTGAGCCCTGACCACTGATGGCTTGGGTCGTAGACCTCGTCTTCAGTGGGCCTCTGTTTTTTATATTGTATTTTTAAATTTTATTCCTTTGTTATTTTTTTTAAAAATATAATGTAAAAAATAAGTGTAAATAAATGAATACAGAGATAGTACCTATATTTTAAAATTCTGTTAAGAAACACAATATAATAATTTTTTAATAATCCATAAATACAATATATTTTTTAAAATATAATTTTAAATATACAGAGTTAAAATGGAAACTTATGTTCCAGGTTTAAAATTAAATATCATCAAATCGGTTAAACTAGAAAAATCTTTAAATACCCTTTTGATCAAGATAATAACAAGAATAAAAGAAAACTTAAAAAGTTCGAAGATTTGGTCATAACTTTACTGTTAGTATTTTTACAAAACTATGTTAATTCCTTACAAATTTGATAATTACACTAAAACGCATCTTATTTGTTAGAAATTGAGACGCTTAAGGCACGATGAAATTACAACTAGATCGAAATATCCGCAGAAAAAAGTTACATTTGAAAGTTTACCAATAGAATATAGACAAGTCCATTATTTACCGGAATTATCTATAACTTTTATGAAGAAGAACAGATATACAGGGTGATTTCTTAGTGAGGGTACATATTGAAGGTCATGCTAGCTGATGGTTATATACGACCAGTAAAAATATTATTACCAAAGAATATGACTTAATGCCTTAGTAATCGCAACTTAAAAATATCTGAAATTCTTGCAAAATGATGGTTTTTCGACAGCTGATGGGTGTGGCGGAGGTGTGGGGTGCGCGAAACTACTAGAGGTCGTTAGTCAACACTCTTTTAGCCGAAATTGTTTATGTTTGAGGTAGTTTTGTCGAATTTAGACAAAAATAAATTTATTTGTAATTTTACCTATTTTTTGTAATATTCCGTATTAGAACAGAGTACTCATCACCCTTCTGCAATATGTACCTTCTTTAAAAATCACCCTGTATATTATGATACAAAAAGATATATGCCCGCTGAGTTTCTTTCGCTAAGTCTTCTTAGGACGATGGCTAGTCAGCCATCTTTTTTCCGAACTGGTGATAGTTCTATTACGTCAACAAGCATGGTCTTTCATCTTTGTTGAAAATAAACTATTTTATTTCATATGGTCGGTATAGTGCCTTGCTTTATTCTATTGGGAAACGCCAAATTTAACTCTATCCTACATTAAAATCGAGATATAGTACAACGTACAGCTATATAGACACTGTTGGTAACTATTTTCCAAATTCTGATATGTACAAAAATATTTTAAATCTTCACTATCTAGCTTACGATTAACTATAACGAGTGGATATGGGAAATATAATTAAATTATTGATGAACAAATAAATAGAACAGCACCACGTAACCAATAAATAATATTGCACCTTCAAAAAAGTCGTGAAAACAAAATCAAAATTTAGACTAACCAAACACAAAACAAAGTAGCATCTATTGCTGAAGGTAAAATTAAAGCAATTTTAATGATCCTTTACGAAAAGTACTAGATATTATAGGGTTTTAATTAAAATATAATATTGATCTTTACGTAACTAAATTAGAAAGAAATAGATATTTAGAAAACCGTCAGAATTGCGTCTTAGACGTGGTATAGATTGTAGAAAACCGGTTTAAGACATATGAAAACGTTTACAAACTGATACACTATTATCTCCATTACTATTTTGAAGGCGCATTATAAATTCGAGAACTAGATGTATAGCCACAAGAAAAAAACACGATTCGTTAAATTCACTGTTTTCACATTGGCACAGTTTATAGTACATTTAGTCCCGTTTTGTATCGGCCCTAGAACCGATACTCCTCAAATCAGGCAGTCGTTCTGCGCTGTCTGTCCAACTGCTTCCTATGGTTGTGACGTTTCCTCGCGATAATAGCTATTAATATTACCACTACAGCCACAGCTACACCTATTCCTATCCACCAGTACATATTGTACGATGCTTCTTTAGGAGCATCTGTAGTATGATCGACTGCCCCAGCTTTCTTGATTTCTAAAGCGGCTACAGTTGACGTTTCTGTACCGAATTTCGAATGACTTTCTTCGCCTGTATCTATAACGTTTTCAGTTAGATCTGCTAGTTTTTCTAGTTTTGTTACTATAGGTTCTTCTGGTGCTATAGGAATCTCGTTCACTTCTGGTGCTATTTCTATTACTTCGGAGTAATCGAATGGTCCTTCACTGTCAGCTGAGGGTTCTAATTGGTGGTCTAGATACTCATCAAGTAGTCTGTAATAGTCAGTGATACCTGAATAGTCGTTTTCATGGTTCGCCAAAAGCTCGTCAACCATTTCTGGCCAACTATTGCTGTATCCTTGCATCATTACGTCACTGTAAAAAAATTCCAATAAGTTTTTTTTCCGAAATTGACTATTGAAGGTTATGAAGTTGTCTGTATTTTTCATGTTCAAATTTGGATGATTTTTTATATTTGACAGGTGATGACTGTCGTTGGGTCCCATTCAAATTTTATCAAGATGAAATTAGTAATTTTTAGATCGTAATTTAGATAGTAATTTGTATGGTTGTATAAAGTATGTTATGTGAACAACAATATATTTTTACGATTTATTGTACGTGTTTGCGTTTATTTTCTACTTTTAATAATTCTTTTAAGATTGAATTTGAGAAAATGGACGTGTGTCGATTTTATTTTTTGTACCCTTAATTTTTTGAGATGAAAAGAAAGACTGAATAATAATTTTATACTTACACTAAACGATAATTGTTGGCAGCTATATGTTCAATAAGATCATAATCATCATTCTGCAATTCCTCAGCAAAAGACACGTAAATCTGGTACTTCATAATCAAACCAAGATATTTTCTGAAATTTAATATATTATTTTTAATATGTACAAGGTACAAAATATGGATACTTTCATTGGATAAAATTCTCACCCGATAAACGGTTTATTAAAAACCATGTATGGATCTCCAAGGAAGTCCGTATGAGATGATTCGATAAGGGAAAAATTGGAGCGGAAACTCCTCCAACTGCTAGAAATTTTCGAATACGGAATCTCTCCCATAAGTACTTTCAATCTCCATTCATCGGCTGCCAAATAGAAATTCAACCTGCAAAACACATTTTTATTTATTCATCATATCGTAACTCAACTAATTTATAGGGAAAATGTTAATTACTTACTTTGGTAGGTCCCTCAATGCCGTAATTAGTTGCAGAACTAATCTATGTGCATTTTGATTGCTGTTATAATTGAATATTTCAATAGGGAACAGGCCAGCTCTGTGCAAGGCGTGCGGATTCAGAGACAAGAGCGACACGAATCCTGGTATAGCTTCGTAGATCGCTGAAAGAAACAAACAAATATAAATAACCAAGTTTCTCGAGCGTATGATCCCTAAAGTAAATACTGGGCTTACCGGAATAACGCGGGGCTTCTCTCAGAATGTAAGTATTGTTGCTGTGTAAATTGATCATTTGCTTGTATTTTATCTTCATTACTGCTTCGTGGGCCTCGACATAATTTGCTATGCTGACATCTTTGCAGGTCACCGCTCTCACTTTGTTGGGCTTACACCAGTCCACTAGGGTGGTGGGACAGGTGCTATTAAATATTGATTCCGAGAAAACGTTTGGTTCAGTTTCGCCAAAGTTCAGAGCTTCAATTAGTTTAGCTGCCTGCTCGAACGCTTTCAACCCTCCGAGGTCCTACAGATAACATATATTTATTTATGTACATAGGAAAATTTGATTATAGTATGTATGACTTTCGTAACAAACCTTCAACTGTAGATTTGCGTGGACTTTCTGGTAAATCCCAGCGTGTTTTGGTAGCAGACTTTCAATTAAGTTCGACCAATCCTCTCCGGTGAGTGATCCTGTGATAGATATTGATATTTAATTTTGTGACTTAAGCTAACCTAACTTCTAGTTAGGATTTGTTCCCAAAAGTAAACGTAAGTTTGTATCGTCACGACCCAAAATTGTTTTTGTTTTAAACAACAGTTAGACGCGTCAGATAAACTTTTGGATTTTGTAGCTGTAAAAATTAGGGGTCAGTCGGAAAAGTCGCGGGTAGTTCGCAACAATAAAACTACACAATTTATTTCGGGGTTACAGGGCTATAAATATTTTACGTGCCGAAGATTTGTGTTGTGTTGGAGTAAATCGGTTCTGTGTTATGGGTGAGCGTATTTGGGAAGAGATACAAATGTGTTGACTGGATTTACATTGAATACTAGAGCTTTGTGAGTTGAACCTTTTTATTAAAATATGCTCAATGTCTCATTTGGTTGTGTGTATTCAACATGCGTTTATGGAAAAAGATTCAAAGCTTAATGATTACATTTCGACATATGATAAAAATTGAGACTGTATTTAACAAAATATGAATTCAATAAGAAACTTACAAAATAGGCCACTTTATAAAACATCACTACAATTTATTTACTAGTATATTCATGTTAAAGACTTCCTTTTTGTCTTAATTACACGGAAATGTAGATTACGGTCATTTAATCCCAACTTTATTTACTTACCATTTTCTAATTAAAGTTATATTTAGTTAAGACGTTATAATTACAAACCCTAGCTCAGTAACAAGAAATAGTGTAACAAGTTTAAACTCCGCACGAACAAGGAACATAGTTCTGAATTGTTATTACTTTAATGCACCGTTTGTCCTTTCGAGAACTACGGTTATCTTTTTGTTGCTCCTGAGGGAATAGAATTGTCGGGTTTATTAAAATTATGAAAGTTTTAGAAACAGTTGATTATTAAAAGCTTATTTTTGACGTGACAACGTCTTATAAATTGGTTTGCCGGGTGACACTTCAAGAAACTGCGTTACGCTCCGCTCACGTTATGCGCTCATGAGAGCGAGTGAGAGGCACGCGTGCCTTTCACTTTTTATGTCTGTCTCTCTCGCTCTTAGGCGGGCTAACCATGCCCGAGTCGTTGTCACGTAAAACTTTCGCCCGTATACCGAATTTACAGGCAACCAATTTTTTTTTGCCTTGTAGGCGAGTTAACGGGCCACTTGATCGTACGTGGTTGCCGACGCTCATAGACTTCTGCAACGACAAGGGACATACCTTTAAGGACTTCTACAAGCCTTGAAGAAGGACAAAACATTTTTGAGGTCAATTAGTGACAAAAAAAGGAACAATGGTAAATAAAAAGAAATTTCTGCACGCGAAATATCTTAAGAATTATTAGACGAAGTTAAAAAAACTATAAAATCTCCAAGGAGTTTATTCAAGCGTTACTAATGACGTTAAGTGGCTATGACAGTATTCTGCGCGAAACCAATCTTATTTTCTTGAAGCTGCATTATAGTGCTCAGCCAAAAGATTGCAATACTTGTGAAATCCCGATGGAGCGTAATGTTTATAAAGTCGGGTATTACCAAGAACGAGGGTGCAATGACGTACGTTTGCTACACTAAAATTTGTTTGACGTTCATTGCGTGTTTAGACATTTGGTCTAGGTTATATTTTTAAATTTTATATTCTAGTTGTTATTGATATACCTACATGTGTATGTTGTTTATAGAAAGTCTTTTGTGTATAATGTTTCATTCTCTTTCCAAACCACTTCAGACACTTATATTTAGCACTATTCATCTGTCATACGATAAACACTCATTTCATCTTTGACCTTTTCGTCTCAGCAGTGGATTTATAAGGTCATAATCCACCCTATGCATGCAAAAATCTTACTTTCAAACACAGTATTACACAATACGTCAATCATTGCGTTATCTACCACTATACTTATTTGGTTTATGTTGATTATTATCATACAAAACTTACTAAACAAATGAGCTGGCAAAGGCTTTCCGATTGCGTCCGATCCCTTAAGTTTCAGAGCGACATATTTGTGTAGTTTGATGTACAAAGGCTTGATGTTGTCCCATAATTCTCGAGCTTTGAGAGTTGCTCCTCCGTACTCGACGAGTTCGTCCCAGTAGTCTTCTAGGGAGCTATAATCTATGAAATAAGATATAAGTTAGTATGAAGGGCGCTCTAGAGATGTAGGGTTTTTAGTTTGGAAATATGGATAAAAATTACTACCTCATATTGAAATAAAGATTACTCAATTTATTTATTTATTTATTCATTCAACTTCATGCATAAAAGGTACAATGGCGGACTTAATTCCTTATGTAACACCGATTAAAGGAATCATTGAAAGTATCACCTAGCCAGGGTAATCTTTTGTCGTAAAAAATAAGAACTGAAAGTAATCTTTAAATTTAAAAGAAACAAGTAGACAACTAAAACAAGAACGATACTTTAACGGAACTCAAGAAAACATTCCGAAACCTTGAAAAAACGTCCATTAATTATCACGAGAACGCAAATTTACGGCTCGACTTAATCTAGTCTACAAAACGATATTTCATTTGTATATTCAAAGCAAAAATATCGTTAAGAACACATTAATTTGAAAGGATTCTCGCAGTTAAACTGTAATGTCTTATTTTACGACGTAATTACAGACACCTACAGTGGTGTTTGGATTAACGGTTCATTTTGTGATCTGTGTTCTATGGATCTGAGATATTTGTATATACAGGGTGTTAAAATCCGATGAAACAATACTTTCACAACAAATAGTATTCTTGATGTAGAAGCCATCCACCAAGTCTGAGTTTTCTAGGCATAATATATCATAAGTTATAACTAATCAAATATAATAATAATAATATTATAGGGATAACTAATCAAAACTACGTGTTAATTAATGCGTGATCAACCCTACCGTACTGACGTACACCAACAGCTAAAGACTTAAGCCGACTAGTCACCTCCTGTATCATAGAACATTGTAATAATACACGGGACAAAAATCACATTCTAAACAAGATACATGCGCCTGTGTTCGTGAAAATAGATATAGCACGCTGAATGTTGGTCAGGATAGGGTTGTCAAAAATAATACAAAATAATATTTTTTCAACTTTGTATGGGAAAATAAAGTGATCATCTCCGTTTCAAAAGTATGTGTATATGATTTGAAATGTGATATAGATTAAGCCCTCAAAGTATTGTTTCACCGGGCACCAACACCCTGTATAGATAATGCAAGAAGTAAAAGTTTTTTTAGAAAAGAGAAACTTTGAAATAGCTAATTATATGATTCTTTGGTTTCCAGGAACCATCCCATATATAAATTTCCTCATAATTCTACTCAAGGTTTTTGCCAGAAACATCTTGACAATACGATGAGTATTGAACTAACAAGTACTTCAGCTGACCATTCACTGAACATAGCTATTATTTGGAAAAGAGTACTTTTGTAAGGAAACGGACTCATGGATATACTCAACATGTATTGTTGGGTTCGAGAGCATATTTGAAATGATGAATATAATTTCTCGACGTTATTTATTTCAGAAGTTTTATAATAACTGTTGGATTATATCATATTTTTACGATTGTATGTAAAGTAGGGGTCTAAAAAGATGGAATAGTAAGTTTTGTCTGCAACCTATTTTGGCAATCTTAAATAAAAAAAAACTTGAGAGGTGTCATAGGACACCCGAATAGAACGAAGTTCCTTTCGATTAAAAGATATCTTATGTTTTTTTTACCTAACGTAACGCGCAATAACGAACGTGTTTTAAAAGATTTTGATCACAGCGCCATCTAGCAATAATCATCTAAAACAAAAATAAGGAACGTGTTTTAAAAGATTTTGATCACAGTGCCATCTAGCAATAATCATCTAAAACAAAAATAAGGAACGTGTTTTAAAAGATTTTGATCACAGCGCCATCTAGCGATAATCATCTAAAACAAAAAAAGTGTCGTGACAACTTTTCTTGTTGTGACAAATTTTCGTAAGATTTTTTTCCGTCTAGCCCCCTTTCGATAACGCGCGATAAGGAACTTCGTTCCAAAAAGAATGGAAAGCAAGAAAGGATTAACGTATCTGGTCGATGCTCTAATTGTCGCAAAATATCTATTGTTAGACATAATTTTATTTGGTATACTAAACTTACTATTCTGCTTTGCAGCCTTTCGCAACAACGGCAAAATGTTGTCGAGGTATTCAGTCATGTTCGGCAAGTTGTTTTCCCAGGATAGCTTCATTCGACGCAGTGTCTCCTCGTCTTGTTGCCTTGCCAAATTATAATGTAGCTCTGCCAACATAACACAATGTTTATGGTAAATACTAAGTTATATTTAGTGCCAAATACTAGATAATATAAGAGCTGTTTCAATCTGTATTCAGATTTGGGATAGAGGTCATCGATACTACTATAGTTAACGTGTTTACTAAGGATAGTTGAAAATTGATCAATTGTGCTTTATATTTATAGTCCAGTTTACGTCGTACAATTGACTGTGTCCAACGGCTTATATTTAGCCACTAACATTTCTGTATATGAAAGTCATGCTTGTATATTTCTTAATATTGTTGTACTAAAATATGCTTAGAATTGAAGAAATAAATTTGAATACACTAAAAAGTGTCTTGTATGTTACAAGCGTCTAGAAAACTCCAAATGTAATTCACATACCTACTTACCTCTTAGCTTTACAGAAGTACATATTCATTTTTACGAAATATGAACGCAAGATGATAAAAGTAGCGCTGCCTACGTAAAATACTAATGAACTCCAAATTCCGTGGCACTGATAAGACAATTTCATGAAACGTTGTAATTTCGTTACACAACGAGAAAATTACTTTGTTTTTTAAGAATAACCTTTAAAAGTATACGTAAACAAATCTAAGAAGCGTTAATGAAGTTAAGAAGGTTCTTTTCCATTTATGCAAGCGTGAAATTTCGAGCGTTGTTTTTTTCTAGAAAAAAATTACAAATTGCCCTTACGAGAAACGACAAATTAACTTTTTACATGGCAATTCGTCTCGGCCAGTGGAGTTATTAAAAAGTTTCCCCTACCGTTTTATAAAATTCATAATGACTTCTGAATTTCTACACAGACAGCTTGGTCTCATTTGTCTTTTAACTTCCTTGGAGTCGTGAAATTTAATGTGCATAGTAAGGTTTCGTTAACATTTTGTAGGTTTCTTTTCATTGCTAAAGAAATTTCAGTTGTTAAGACAATTTGTGCTTTTCATGTACTTTTACGGTGTATTATCAAAGTAATTAAGAATTGTTTGGTGTATTTAAAAAAGAAGTTGAATTCTTACCTTTTAAAGTGCAGTTTGTAGTTGTACCACAATCGTAATTGGTTGCAGCTCGAATCTTGTGTAAGGCCGTGTCTCCAAAGGTCACGAGCTATTGAAATCAAGATTCAATATTAGGACATAACTTTATAATTAGTAATTCGGGACCGCGTTGTTGAAATATAATTGTTACTGGTTTGAATTGCGAACGAATTTTGTAGTGGCAAATGTTTTATCAGATCGCGGTCGTAATAATCAAATGCCTGATTTTATACCTACCAAACTGGAAAGTTTTTTGTATATATTTCTGTGATGTTATATTAAATTATAATAATAACATTTTTCTAGAACATTTTTTTTATTGCCATGTAGGCAGACGAGCCAACGGCCCACCTGATAGGAAGTGGTTACCGTCGCTCATGAACCTCTGCAATGTCAGGGGACACTGAGGCGTCGCTACCTATGACCTAACTTTAAGGACCCTCCTCAAGCCTCGTTTGAAGAAGGACAAGTCATAGCGCTCTGGAAGCACCGAAGAGGGAGCTCATTCCATAGCCGGACACATTCTCGTAACAATCCATTTAAGTATTGTAAAGTTGATAGACATATATTTTTTACTTGCACATAGTTGGAAATCTATGGGAAATCGTTAACAAAGCAGGTAGAACATAGAAACTATATATCATAAAGATACCAGACGCGGATTGAACTCATAAATATAAGTGAAGATTTATATCCAATTACTTTCGATTCCCGTTTCTATCGCAGTAAAATTGCAGAATATATCATAGTTCAAGTGGATCCATCATGGTAATATATTGTTGCAATGTTCATTACAAAAGAAATAATCGTATATTAACTATATTTTATGTATTACATACTTATATAAAAACATAATAAGTAATAGTTGTTTTTAGGAATGTGACGAAGAAATATTGAATAGCTTCTGAAATTCCAAGAGTAGTTGTGATGTCAGATACAAAAATTTAAGTCTTGTATTGATAGCTACATTGTAAGAAAATGTAGATTGAGCATAAATATTTGAGTGCTAAATAATAAACATGTAGACAACAAAGAACGGAGTACATGGTGTTTTATAAAAATGTATGAGGTTAAAGATTCGTTACGTACGACAATAACAAAAATAATGGTCTTTTTGTTTGCTAAATAAGAAACATGTTTTATTTTTGTATTGAAAAATAAAGAGTTAAATAAAATCAACAAATTAAGATCAAAATTTGTTTCTAATGATTCACTATAGTGATATTTTTTTATGGTAAGAAGAAATCATATAGTCAAAAGATAAAAAACGTAGCTTTGAATAAGTTGTTATTCTATATTACTACAGAATCATATACTTTGAGAAATTACAATTTTCTATTTAATTTTTTGTATCATTGTAGCTTTATTTTTCTTAAAATATTGTATGATGTTTGTAGTAAATCCTTTGATTTTAGCCCAGCTTAATATTAATATCCTTTACATTTACAATTGCAATTGGAACGAAGCTCCTTATCGCGCGTTATCGCGTCTAGCCCCCAGACGGAAATTCTTATGAAAAAGTTGTCACGACACTTTTTTTGTTTTAGATGATTATCGCTAGATGGCGCTGTGATCAAAATATTTTTTTAAGTTATAATAATCAGTTAGTTTTAGACAACAATTCATTATAACTTAAAAATATAAAATTTTATTACAATTCCCTAAGTAATTAATTGAAAGGAACTTCGTTCCATCCGGGTATCCTCAAGTTTTTTTAACTTATTTTTAGAATCATAGTATAAAAATAAAACAATGCTTACTCGAATCCACTGGTCGCTTTCCAGAAGTGTATCACCGTGTTGTAGCAACAGTTTAACTTTACGCCTTAGAATATGGTCGTCTTGAGCTAGAGCATGTTCGGTCAAAGTATTCTTGACTTCCGTAGTTTGGTGTTGAGCAAACAAACCGAATGACTTGTCCCGTTCCAACTGTGGACAAAACCTCGGGATTAAATTTTGTTCGTGAAACGACTGAGTTGACACCAGCAATACACAATTTGCTTGGAATAGAGGCACATAAATATTGCTTTGGAGTCAAGATTAGTGTCCACTAAACCAAAAATCGATCAAAATGAATACATCCGGCTTTGGAATGAGCTCCCCACTTCGGTGTTTCCCGAGCGCTATGACTTTGTCCTTCTTCAAACGAGGCTTGAAGAGAGTCCTTAAGGGTAGGCCGTAGGTAGCGACCCCGCAATGTCTTCTGGCAATGCAGAGGTCCATGAGCGACGGTAACTGCTTACGATCAGGTCCGTTAGCTCGTCTGCCTGCGTGGCAATAAAAAAAAAAGATAGTAGCAACAAGAATATAATGAAAACTTGGCATCTCTCTAAATAGCCCGAGAGCTAGTGCCAGTTTTTTACTACCTTTAACTTTTTTTAATGTAAGGATCCGTTTAGCCCCATTACTCAGCGGCCAGATTTGCAGTTTCGAGTTGGGGTATATCAGGCGAACTATGAACCATATTTTCAGCTTGCTTCAATCACTTAAAAGTTTATTTGTAATTGCTTTGAAATTTGCAATTTGCTTATCGTTTTGCTACAATAAAGATTGTCTATCTTTCTGTTTTGATATTGACAAACAAGCGAACGGCTCACCTGAAAGGAAGCGTTGGGGCACAGTGAAATTACTGTGGACTTTCAGTGGTATTAGGCCAAAGGGAGATCTCCGACCGGGCGGGGCAGTTACCCAAAAATTGGCACTAGCTCTCGGGCCTCCATTCTACAACCCAACCCCTGATAAAGTATTTAATCATACCTTCAGATGTAATCCTTTGCTGTTTCCAATCAGTTCACTCCAAGCAGCAGTAGATCTTTGTTCGCATTGATCTACATAATCCATTTCGACCAAATCGATTACGGAGACCAGCCATCTTCGATCGTCATCACTGGAAGAGTTTCCTCGCAGTGTGGGACACCAAACGAGAAGGAAGAATATGATGGGGAGGTTAAACTTCCCCATTGTAAATCTGTAAAGAAAGAGAAATTGGTTAAAATTATTATTTCTTAGTCAGATGAGCAAGGAAAGGAAATAATATATTTTAAATTATTACTAAACTGATTACACGCTGATTGCAGAAAAATCTCATCCTATTGCGATCTATTTTTAGAACAGCTCGACTATTGAAACAATTACTTTACTGTTGTCGTTTCTCAATTTTCTATTTAAGAAATTTGTTTTCGACAGTTTAACAATTTATTGAAAGGCAAACACTCCCAAATCTATCTTTTGACAATTGATTTTATATCTCAAACATTTTCATCCAACATGAAAGCTAAGGATTTATATTATACCATTCCTTTCATAACAATCACAATACGAAGACTTGATAGCCAGATTTATAAGCGGTTTGAAGATGGTACACACGTTATTGTTGTAATGATATTTTGATGCGACACGAACTTAGAAATTTTACGGGAAAACGTAGGCATTTTCAGATTCCAGACATCGAAGTAAAATAAGAACGAGAAGAACGTTAGACTTGTTCCTAATGAGAGATAATTTCGATATTTGGTGGATTTATATTATATTTTCAGTATATAGTATTTATCTTTAAGCTTCTTTTTACACAGCTGGTGTGTTGTTAATGTTGTGATAGATTACAACCTCTATACGATCTCCTATATATCATATACAAGAACCGTAAAGTTCAGAGGTTAACTTAAACCAAATATTATAAATTATTATTATATTAAAGCAAATTAAAACATTATTCCTTTGATGCATTGTTTAGTGTCTTTTGTAATTTCTGTGCCTTGTTCGGTATTACGAGATCGTTGTCTCATTGTTCCTAAACGTGAACTAATTCTGATAAAGCCACGAACTCAAACACTTCCGCGACAAAGTAAACGACTTCCTCATTTAACGAGACATTATTTTCAGTCCTCACGGTTCACTTGTAATAACATAGCGAATATTTCATGATACCCTTTGGCAAAGCCTTCTTAGAAAATTTGAATATACCATTCACGCCTGAATCTAAAAAGTCCGTATATAATAAAGCCGTAACGCAGAATTGCCAACTTCTGTTTCCATTCTGATTGTAACAGGATTAATTCCAAGATTTATGCACAATTTCATTCATGCTTGATCCGTATCAATTGTGCTACAAGAAGCCCGAATGGGGAGATTAATGAAAGAAACGCAAAATGGAAACTTTTTAAGCATCGCGTTTTTCATTCATACTTCCTGAAAGGGTCGCAATGATAAAAAGAAAATTAAAGACCAGGCATTCATAAAGCGATTGTTGCTCTTCCCGTGAATCCCGTGAGCTCCTTTTCAGCTGATATTAAAACTATATCAAGTGAAAGAGAGAAAGATTTTTATGTAAATTAGGCACTGTGAGTAATGATATTGAATCCAAAACGGGGACTCCGAAATGAAAACATTTGTTTCTGTTGCATATTTGATGGCTTAGACGCGGCAGCAATCTTTTGAGAAATTTAAATATATACTATGAAAGATAGGGTGGCTTAGAAATATCACTTTTATTTAATAAAAATAATTTCTATATATGTTTTATGTATGTATGAGAGGGGTGTATTTGAACTTAGAATACATTATACTCTGTATCAGTGAATTTCAAATCAAATAATCTCACGTTCATTTTCTTAACGGCATTTACAAAAATCTCTCCTCTTTCAATCATCAATCTAAATTCTACGTCTAAATTGTCAGCATTAAATTTGAACTTTATGCCAGTTATAATAGCAATTAGTTTTAAAAGTCCTTCCGTAACGAAGCTCATATCAGCGACCGTGGAAGCGATTCCAGTTCACCCAATTACGGATGCCGTTCGCGTCTCAACTTCAATTTCTTCCCAGTTAGTTCGAGCTTAAGCAAAGTTGATATTTTGCAAATTCTCAAATGTAGAACGAAATTTTGTTACGTTAAATTTGGCTTAGCAGTTACTACGTTTTCTTTGGTGGTAAACAGTTTCTTTTAAAAGTTTTTTTAGGTAATTTTCTTATGATCATGTATTCTTACCCTTAAATGGACGATTTTTGCTTCACGTTTTAAAAATATATTTATGTAATAGACATGTGTAATACAATATGTAATAAATGTCTAGGAAAAATGATAAAAAAATCTAGACATGAATTTACTATACTTTTTTTTTTAGAGTACAAAATTCGTTCAGAAATAAGAACTAGTTGTCAAAATTAACACAAAATTAAAAGAAGGTGAATTTTATCTGTGATGTTTAGTATTTTGTTTAAAAACAACATTTTCCATTTAAGGATTAAGGATTATGTATTAATTTTATAGATAGGTACGTCTCAAACTGTGCACTTTTGACTCTTAAATATTTTTTATCAAAAAAAAAATATTTTGTTAAACTGTTCTTTGTGTTTTTTCTACGTACTAAAATATGTAGAAGTTTAGTTTCTACGTAGCAAAATATAAAACAAGTTTAGTTTAAATTTAATGATGTTCGAATCAATATTAAGATTCTCAAAATCACCGTCAAAATATACTTCATTATTTGTATTGTGAACAAACTTGTGTTTAATCAACTGAAATGATACTTTCAACTTTGATCATTAAAATAAGTAAACAACTTTTCAATATCAAGTTTTGTTTGTCGACGGTCCGCTCATCGATAATTAGAGGTCCTTCGCGTTTAATATTTACCAAATAGAAGTTTGAAACTGAAAATAAATACTGATAAACTTTGAGTAATAAAGTAACCGAACTCTTTATTGCTTATTCCTTTTAGCTTGCACATAAAATTTTTCCACAGGCTGTTTTTAAAACCGCGCCTCTAGATTGCAGCGTCAGTAGCGGCCCCATAGTCTCTCCAAAAAGCAGAGGTCCATTAATGATGGTGTGGGTATAGATTGTATTAGGCCAAAAGGAGATCTCTGACCGGGCGAGGTAGCGTATGTCCGGTCAGGCCGAAGCCCACTAGTAGATTACAGATGTCGTATAATATATGCGCCGAACGTTTCAGATGTCAACACCGCGATTCAGAATCTCCCGCGGTTGGTCGCCACAGTGGTAACCACTTACAATCACGAAACCCCTTTGGCTTGTCTACCAATATGGCTGTAAAAGTCATCACATCAAAACATCTACAGATTGATGGTTTATATATTTTTTTATTTTAAAATTTGTTCTTCTGCAATATTAGATACTGTTACCAAATCTTTTTAGTATGCTCTTGGTACAGTTAATAAACTTATGAATAATCCAGTATTTTATAAAGCTGAATCGTAACGACCACCACCAACGTAATACGAGTCTTATGTAGTTTCATCAACTGCTCTGCTGCTATTATCTTGGTAATTGACCTGTCGGAGGGATTCATAGAGTTCAAAGTACTCTGCTGATCCCGAGAGAGGGTTACTTACTTCGCTCTCTCGTGCTAATGCATTATTGTCATAAGAAATTCAACTTTGTTGGCATCCCTTATTAATATTTATAACACTCCCGTTACATTTATTAGGAGCAAAACTAATTATATGCATTAAAACAAACAAGATGTCTCTAGATTTGAAAAGCTGGTATGCTTTTACATTTGCATTTCTTCATAATATTGTCATTTAGAGTAAA
The DNA here is from genome assembly GCA_030269945.2 of Trilocha varians. Lineage (NCBI taxonomy): Eukaryota > Metazoa > Arthropoda > Insecta > Lepidoptera > Bombycidae > Trilocha > Trilocha varians. The sequence goes on from AP028259.1 coordinate 8,510,106, forward strand.
AGTAACTGTACTACATTTTTTCAGGATATTTTAAAAAAAGTTTTGAAAGAAGAAGTTAATGAAGCAGTTTTGCTCCGAAAGAACCTCTAAATAATTGAAAAAACTGAAACTACTGATCATTCACGAAAAAAAACAATTGAAAGCGAAAAAAGGCGTCCATTACTCAACAGCCTTAATTGAAAAATAAACCCTAAAGAAATGAATTCCTCTAGCTCCAAACACTGTCCATTTAGTCCAGTAATTTTTTTTTTTTTTTTTTTTGTTTTCCTAGTATACGTAATTTTATAACGCACACTATTATAATTACAATCTAGTCTAATTCAGACTAATAAGCAATTTTGTTTTAACCTAAATTACTATATGATTTTATGCTAAGAATGTGTCCATTGGCACTTTTCTTATTGTCTCTATTATTAAGGTGTAGACACAATGTTCATGTGGTCTTTGTTATTACACTTCACTGATTTTATACACTAATTGTATTATTAAGTACACTACACTAACTCGAACGGTTTCGTTCTTTTGAGTCTTCTTTTAATATCTGTGATGTCAAGAAGCTGTATAGCTTCTACGTTGACATGATGGTGAAGCCGCCGTTCGTGGGCTTCTGCGCTATTCCTTATGATGCTAGTAACAACCTCCATGTGTAGGTCCCGGTGGAGGTCACTGTTTCGGATGTACCAGGGAGCCCCTACTGCTTCTCTCAGTACTTTGTTTTGGAATCTTTGCAGAATGGCAATATTACTCTGTTTGGTGCAACCCCATAGTGTCGCGCCATAAGTCCAAATAGGCATCAGGACTTGTTTATAAACTAGTATTTTGTTGTGAATTGACAGTTTAGATTGTCTTCCGAGTAGCCAACGCAGTTTTTGGTATCGGAGTTCTAGTTCCTCTCTTTTTTTCTTAACATGGGCTTTCCAGCGCAATTTCGTGTCCAGCGTCATGCCAAGATATTTCGCCGTATTCGCATATGGTATAATTTTACCATTAAGGAATACGTCATGCTGTTCGTGCTGTTTATTAGTAAAATTTATATGAATCGATTTGGATTCATTTAATTTGATGTTCCATTTTTGTGTCCAGTTGTATATATGATCAACTGCACTTTGCAATTTTGCAATAGCCTGCGTGTGCGTATTATCTACTGCCATTATTGCTGTATCATCAGCAAATGTAGCAATAGTACAGTTTTTTAGATTTGGAATATCAGCAGTGTATATGAGGTACAGGACCGGACCTAATACACTCCCCTGAGGTACTCCAGCTTTTATTACTTTTAATTCTGAGTATGCATCTTCCTGCCTTATTCTAAACATTCTGTTTGAGATGTATGATTGAAGTATGTCTGCATACCTTTTTGGTAATGTTTTTCTGAGTTTGAACACGAGGCCTGCATGCCATACTTTATCGAACGCTTGCGCCACATCAAGAAAAATAGTAGAACATACTTTTTTTTCTTCTAGGGTATTTTCGATGATGCTTGTAATGCGATGTATTTGATCTATCGTTGAGTGTTTTTCTCGGAAACCAAACTGATGATTAGGTACTAATTCAGCCCTCTCTATAATAGGTTTTAACCTTTTTAGTAGTAGTTTCTCGAAAAGTTTGGACATAACGGGCAAGAGAGAGATAGGTCTATATGATGATGCTTCATGAGGCGGTTTTCCCGGCTTAGCAATCATGATTACCTCTGCAACTTTCCATAGGTCTGGTACGCAATGTAATCGAAACGCTGCATTGATTAATGTTGTCAATTTCACAATACCTTTTCTAGGAAATTTGTGTAGAACTTCACCTGATATCAGATCATAACCCGGTGCTTTTTTCGGGCGTATACTGATTTTTATTTCCTTTTCAACCTCTTTAGGTGTAACAAGCATGATATCGTCACATAAATGGTGAGAATTCGTTTGAAGGGGAGTCCGTTCACCTGTTCCATTTTCATCAGGTTGGAAAATAGATTCAAGGTATTCTGCAAACCGCTTCGCTTTTTGTTCATTATTAATTGTCCATTTATTATTGCTGCTTTCTCTGATAGGAGGAATTGTAAAGTTGTTTTTATTTATACTTTTTGTAGCTTTCCATAAAGAGTAGTCTGTACAACGGTTACCTGTTAATTTTTCAAGATAATTTTCAGTGAGTTCGTCGTTATAGTGTTGTATTTTCCTGTTGATTTTTTTTGCTAAATTGTTGAGAATTCTTTTATCTTCTGGACATCTAGTATAATGCCACACTTTGCGTTGTTTCCTTTTTTGCTCAATTAATATCTTGATTTCTCTAGGATAGACATTTCCTCTAGTTCCTTTATTGGCTACAGGTGCGTGTTTCCAGAGTGATTGTTGTATAAGTTTTATAAAATTTTCCAATTCGCTATTTAATTGCTCAGTTGTCTTGAGTGGAGTTCTCAAGTTTATATTGCGGTCTAAGTCTGTTCTAAAGCCTTCCCAATCAGTTTGCTTATTAACCAAAGCAGGAGGTTTTTCTTTAAGTATAATTTTGTCATTAACTTCTAAAAATATTGCAGAGTGGTCAGAGTTCATATCATAACTCTGGTACGTTTTTAGATAATTTGTAGATATATTCTTGACAATAAAAAAATCTATAAGGTCAGGTATTTTATTTGGATCGGTAGGCCAATATGTTGGAGTTCCCGTTGATGTAGTATCACATTTCATTTCTTTAATAGCACTCATAAGTTCTTTGCCCTTAGTTGTTGATAGCCTTGAGCCCCAATATGTGTGTTTGGCGTTGAAATCTCCTCCAAGTATAAATCGATTACCAAGGCATCGTAAGAAATTCATGTACTGATCTTTTTTTATGTTATATCTGGGTGGACTGTAAATAGACGAAACCACAACTACTTGTCTTTTTGTTCTCAAACTGATCGACACAGCTTGTATCTCTTTTTCTTCGTAAGTATAGTACTCATGGTGATCTATTTGTTCCTTGATGATGACAGCACTTCCTCCTCTTGATGTATTATCCGGATGTAGTGCGTGATAAATTTTGTAGCCCTTAAATTTAATGTGACATTGTTTAGTAAAATGTGTTTCAGATATAAGACACACATCCACTTTTTCCATGTCTAGGATAACTTGCAGTTCATTTTTATGCTTTAGTAATCCGTTTGAATTCCATACCATTATTTTAACTATGTTATTCATTTTTGTGGCTTGGCAATAGTAGACATTTTAGTGCTACTTTCGATTTTTTGGAGACGTTCGTCAAACGATAGCATAAGTTTTAAGATATCGTTTAACTTCTTATCAGTGCTATCGACGTTTTTAATAATATTTGAATTATTTCTGCTCGTTACCTGGGCATAAGTTAATGTATTTTTTGTGGTTTTGGTGTAGCTAGCTTTATTTGAACTAGATTTAATTGCACTTTTTTTATTATGAGTTTCTGATTCTTGATTCGTCGATCTCGCTGGTTCTCCTGGCTTAGCACTCCTTGTTCTACTTTTGTTGCGTAGCATTTGTATTTCTTTGGCAACAAGACACCCTCGATAGTTTGCAGGGTGGTTATCGCCACAGTGGACACATTTGGGTTTTTCTTCTTTAGATTTTTTACAATCACTCGTTAAGTGTTTCCCAGTGCATTTTACACACCTAGGTTCTTTGGAACAGAACTTTTGTGTATGTCCATATGCTTGACATCTCTTGCACTGGGGAACTAACCTATTGGTTTTAATTGCCTGTATTTCAACTTTACAGCCCAATATAGTATTTATTTTATATATTTTATTTACATCTTCATCATTAGAAAATGTGAGCATAAACATATTTAAAGGCTCTTTTCTTCTCCAGCTTAGCTTATTGACTGCTTCAGTTATTGACCTCCTTTTAGACCTTTATTTTTTAGATCTTCAAGAATTCTCTCTGGTTTACACGAAAAGTGTAATTTTTTTGCCATGACTCTAATCGGCCTGTGCTGTTTGTTCTCATATGAGTGCCAGGAACACTGCTTGTTATTCAATAACTCCGTTATAGACCTATACGAGTCCTCAGTACTTGCATTTATCTTTAAAGAGTTACCGCTGAGCATTTTAGTAGTGAATGTATCAGCTGACTGGGTATCTGTTAACAGATCGTAGAATGTTTGATATTCCATTACTTCGTCCACTATTATTGGTGGTGGTAATGGAGATTTTTTTATTTTTTCCTTGCTTTTTTGAATGGAGTGCTCAGTATGTCGCTCTGTTTGTACGTCTTGGGAGGGTGAAGTGTTTAGTTTTCTTTTCTTCCGAGACTTCGTCCGGATCCATTCTGTTTCCTTTGCAAGTTCTTCCTCGTCAGTGTGGTAATCCATTGTATTTGATTCTGTAGCAGTTGGTGGGGGTTGGCTCTTTGCCAAGCATTGCAATTGTTCTTGCAGAATCTCTATTTGGCATTTTAAATCGCCTACTAGAGTTTCTAGTTTTTTTCTCTCTTCTCTTTCAGCTCTGTAGTAGCTGTATAGCTCGTGCTCGAGATCGGTTTTCAACTTGATCTGCTGATCCTTCCCGGGTGAACCTGACGCCATTATTAAAGCTATACGTGTGTATTCGCCTTAACAATGTTAGTCACGTTCGGAACGTCATTATCTAGGTCGCCACATTATAGTTCATTAAACTTAATATATAGCACTACACAATATATGCAATGCGATTTAATGATGCGCATGCACTTTTTCGCGTAAGTCTCAGTGACAAGCGTTCGCAAAGGAGGTCGAACGGTCACTGTATTTAGTCCAGTAAATAAAGTCATTCGTTACGTCTCTAAGCTCAGCAAAAATTCCTTAACGTACAATAAATATTTTCCGAGAGAAACGAGCAGTCATGCCGAGACAATAAAGACACTTTGAATGGAAAGTATCCGCATTCTTGACTCCGAACGGTCTGTTATAGGGGTTCTACCCCGTCTAGGATGAATATTGCTTTGACTTGTGTTTTAGGTAGCTTATAGGTTCGAGTTTAAGTTAGTAAATATATGATAATACTATTATCTCCATCAAAATGATCAAATAGTGTATGTACTGTTAAGCATCAGGGTTCGCTCCATTTCAGTCTAGCACTTCAGTTTCCTCTTAAGTATACGATATGTATTACTAGGTGACCCACGCAACTTCGTCTGCGTTACAAAGGAGTTCAAAAATTGTAGCCTATGTGTTATTCTGATGTATAAGCTATATTGTGGTAAAGTTTCATTGAAATCCATTCAGTAGTTTTTACGTGAAAGAGTAACAAACATACATCCATACATCCATCCCTACATCCATACATACAAACTTTCTTTCATGCATTTTCAACGGGTTCTTACCACGATATTTAATTAATTGAGTTGTCTCGATATATGAAAGTATTATAGAAAACCGCGAGTGTCTGAATAAGTTTATACAAACTTTCGCCTTTATAACATATATTAGATGTACTTTAGTTCGTATCACTATAGTTATAAGTTGAAAAAAGTGTTTCAGTGTAGCCGTAGAAAAGCTTCTATACATATAATTCGATTCCTATCGGCTTCCCTTTTCAATATTCATAGACAATGATACTTTCAGGCCAGTTTATTCAATGAAATTATACATCGAAAAGAATAAACTCTTGAAAGAATCGGTTTCTAGTCATCTATAGTAAATTGACCCTTCGCTACTGCAATATAGAGTTATTTATCTATCTACCGTTGTATCGACGAAATGATATTCAGAAAAGATTCAGCAGTTTGAATAACAATGTCCGTATATGTAAGTCACAGACGATGGCTCCTGGTTAGTCTGTATGAAATATGCATAGCGGTCGATGCACAGAGATTTCCATTTCAGATTGGCGCAATGGTGTTACGTTGCCGTCACGGAATTTTCTGACATCTTTGTGGCTTTGGTTTTTCTTTTCTGTAACGTTTCTTTATCATGGTATTGAAGATCTTAAATTTATTCATACGCATTTTCCAATGAACACAATAGTATATTATATTATTTAGTATACGGTGTGTCTATCGTACTACCTTTGGTCGAAATAGTTACGTAAGAACATTACTTTTTGGTCCTTATTTGTTTGGTTTTAATGTTTTGTGTTTGGTTGCTGTTCTTTTATTTTAAGGTGTGATCATAGGATTAGTTGTACAATCTAAAATTATATTAAAATAAAAGCATCTTACCAATGCATTGACTATAACTGACAACCAAAGCAATTACGCATCAATCATAATCATTTACAGAAAAGTTATCAACCAAAGTCAACAATGAAGTTGAAGCAGCAGGAAAATTAGATTCCATCGTATGGTCCGCGGAATAATCTTATTTCAACGCCTCGTCAACCCCAACATTACATCGGATTCGAACTCGCGAAGGTAATTCTATCACGATGAAATTCCGTGTACACGAATAACTTCGCGCAAACAAGTCTCACATACGGAAAGAAGTTTTCAAACTAACTCATCTATAGTTTGTATTTCGTTAATTATATCTAGTCCTAGTCCTTTACGCTGCGTGGAAACCACAGGAAGCAAGTAGTACTTTAACTACACTGAATTCGGTTAAACAAAGTGCATTAAAACAAACCAAACCACTTGACGAAATAATAAATGCAGTGTGAATTTATCTTCCTTTACCTTCAACACTTTCAGTTTTGGATTTGGTGCAACCCGGACATTCATAAAGCAATTCATGCTACCAGACATTTTAGAGTTACGTTCTTGGGATTTGTTAAGATAGTGGAGCGACAAAGAAGTTTTCAAACTAACTCATCTATAGTTTGTATTTCGTTAATTATATCTAGTCCTAGTCCTTTACGCTGCGTGGAAACCACAGGAAGCAAGTAGTACTTTAACTACACTGAATTCGGTTAAACAAAGTGCATTAAAACAAACCAAACCACTTGACGAAATAATAAATGCAGTGTGAATTTATCTTCCTTTACCTTCAACACTTTCAGTTTTGGATTTGGTGCAACCCGGACATTCATAAAGCAATTCATGCTACCAGACATTTTAGAGTTACGTTCTTGGGATTTGTTAAGATAGTGGAGCGACAAGGTCGACCAGCTTCCCTGCCGCTACAGTTCCGTTCCTTGGATTATTCTCTGATCTAGGCGCTCTAATCTTCTTAGACATTCTAATTTCGACAACTTTTCTTAAAAGATTGCACAATCATAATTTATATATTTTAATGTCTCAACGAAATAAAAACTATGAACCCTACACATAACAACCTTCCGTATCTCAGTTATCGTAATACGTACATACGTACTAATGACTTACGAAGCCCATATCGCGGTAACAGTAATCGGATCTGCAGAATGGCTTACTGTACAAATGGTACGATCGTGAGAGGTTAACGGCTCGTGCTTAGTTGAGTTCGACGTCGACTTCGAAACAATGTAATCCCTTCAAGGAAAGAGATGCTTCTTAAGGTAAGATAGAAGTAGGAGATCATGGATTAGTGAGGCGTTTGGGATTTGATGAGTTTATAAAAACGATTCGAATACATGGTCAATAGCTTCGCTTTGGATTTGTCGAGTTTTAGTGGCTTTGTAGATTAAATAAAGAAGTCACTTCAGAAATAATTGGCTCTTTTGATATAGTGCAGTTAAAAAGTTGCACTTGTGCACTGTTATCCTCCTAAAAGTGTTTCGGTATACTGGTAGACATAATATAGTGAAACTTAAATCTCCCTCCTTCTCCCTCTAAAGTTTAAGACAATCAATCATTTACCGTGCTATTTTTATTTATTTATTTACAACACACAAAAATGTACATCATTATTAACACATTATTCTTAAACTTATTTGACATGATCACAATACGAAGTTGAACACTGGCACCCATGATAAGACAATTATTTTTGTAGATATCTTGGCTAGGTAATCCTTTATGCTCTGTTAGCTAGTTCTATGAGCGATGGTAACCACTCAACATTAGAACTGTAGGATCTTTCAACTCTTACAAAAAACAAATTATTTTCTAATTCAGTTTTTGTTCCCAAAGTTGAAGTGTTAAGTAAATAATACTTCACGTCTTATAATTATTAGATTAAGTTGTAACTTATTTGTCTTCGCGATCATGTTACGTGTACCTTTAGCTTCTTAAGTAACTTCGTGCTTTTCATCACTTTGTAGTTAGGTTACTTCTACAATAATCAAATTTGTCTAGTTGTATGTTGAGGGATACAACTTTAGTCTGATTTAACTAATTTTACTGTATAATCATAAGGATTTGACTATTTTTAGGTATTTACTGAATTTAGTAAATTACAGTGTTCAAGATAATTCATGAAACATTAAATGCTTACTCAGAAATATTTTTTTTTAGGTGGTACATTTCGTTAATACTTCAGATTTTTATTAAAAAGTTATTATAAGCAGCTCATGATTTTTTGGAATTTATAAAATCCAAAGAAGAAAACCGTTTAATCCAAGAAAATATTAAAGACTTTCAAAATCGACAAAGTCTCAATTTTCAGGAAATTTTATCCAACGACATTAAAACTTTCGCGTCAAGAACTCCTTTACTTAAACTTCAAAGTAAGTCGTCGAAACTTTAATAAACAGCCGAAATTGCTGTAAAAACGCCGTGTCATGTGTGATTATGACGAAGTAGGTCTTTATGAACGCGAGGTTATTTCCGCCTGATTTTACGAAAGTCGCATCCATCAAGTGAGTACGGCTGAGGAACGCTTTATGAAAAGTCAGAAGCAGTTTTTCATGGTAATTGTTTATGATTTCATCAAAAGAAATGAGAGTATCCATCATTAGTTCTTACTTGATATGTCTAGTCAGAAATTCTATACTATAGAATTTTGGAATATTAATCACAAACCACTGGCTAAAAACGGTGAAGGAAAACATCGTGAGGAAACCTGCATGTCGGAAAAGGGTTCTAAAAATCCTTTGAAAATATGTAAAGTCCCCAATCCGCACTAGGCAAGCGTGGTGGACTGTGCCTAATCCCTCTTCTGAGGAGACCTGAGCCCAACAGTGGGCAGTAATGGGTTGGTACAGGACAGGACAGTCACAAAGAAAAAGAAATTAAAAAAAATTTATTATTATTAAAAAAACATTTATTTAACAAGCATAGTTTAGTTATTATTTTAAAGGCTATGATAAGCTCAAGGGTTACTTTAATATGTAATTTAGGTACTAGGAGCTGTAACATGTGACAAGACAGATTAAAGAATCGAAATGCACTACAACATTGAATAAATTTCTTACGTTGCAATGCCTATTATAAATCTAAATGAAAAGGAAGAGCAGAATGCAACTAGTTGTCATTCCACGTCCACAGTCCACCAACAAGCCAGTTTCCATTCTGTCAAACGAAAAGTTTCCAGAAACTTCGACGTGGATTTGTTAACGTGGAAATTTGTGGACGCCCTGACAAAATGCCACATTTCACTATAATAACTGCTCTGGAGTTCTCGGCATTTATATTTACTTTGGTTTGAGAGTATATTCTGTTTATATGCAAAGGAATGAAGATATATTCGGAGTGTTTTGTCTTCTTGAGAACGGGTGTTTTATCAAGAGAGTAAAGTGACATTTCTGGTAAGTGAGACGCATTTTTCATTCATGTTAAAAGTCTGCTGGCGTGAACTTTGATGCGGGAATTTGGAAAATGGATATGAACCCAGAAACAAAAGGGTTGGATAAAAGTACTGAAATGCGTGCGAATGGAATTTTTTTGAACATTTTGTAGTATTGGGAAATTGAGATAGTGTGAATTCTGTGGAAGGACTATCCATACGCTCCATTAATTGTAACATTTTTGGCAGGATTTTTTTTTAGTATGTGAATTTAATAAATTATTTTGTGTATATTCGTGTGATAGTAAAATTGCTTTACAATATACTATTGGTTCTGACTAGACATCATTCATGCTTCAAAAATAAAATTATTGATGGAACACGTAGGAGTTGAATCACTCGACTTCAACTTTTAAACCTCTGCTGACGTTAAAACCAGCAGAGAATTATGTGGGCTGGCGTGACGCGTTACAGAACGCTAAGGCCATGTATCAAATTCATAATTTAAAGAGAAGGAAGTAGACCATTTTTGCTCTTCATATTTTTAACCTTATCAAAGGACATTGGTTACAAAATAACAATTCGCAATCTCAAGTCACGCTGTATAGTAATCTAATAATGCTCCGTAAGAAACCAAGAAAACCAATACAAATAAAATAACATAATGTATTAGGAAATCCAATCGTAGAAAATAAAAAAGAAGCGATCCATTGTATATTGGAATGACATTGATGTGATTTTTTGTATCTTTTGTTACGCGAACCGCAATACTTGGTAAAAAGTGACATTGATAAAAGAATTAGTAAAGATAGAATTGTTGAAATTCTCAGCATGATATAGAGTGGGTACAAATGTTACAAGCAAATGCAATAAGTTTAAAATCAAATGGTTGTTAGAGAAAATTTTTTATAAGGATTTGTTGATTATTTAGAAGAACAAATAAAGTATGGTTAAAATAATGCTCAGTGTCTAGAGATCTAAATTTTGATATTGGCAACTCAAGGGAATAAAGTAATAATTTGCAATGAAAGTGAATAATTTTATATATAATACCTAAATTGACATCGACACTATTGTCATTAAAACTAAGGAACTTCGACTGTTCCATATTTTGTTAGATTTTTTTCTATACTGTAGTTTGCTATTCCTTAAGCCTCTGCATTTTAGTTGATCATTAATCCACATCTATGACTAGTTTGACGTGCCTTTGATGCCCTCACCGAGGAGATTAGCCAACTCATCCATTTAAGGACGCATATAAATATTTGAAGCGGAAGTAAACAAATTTAGACTCATCGAAGATTTAAAGATTTTAAATAAGTAACTTTATATCAGCATGCTAAGCCGATTATTCTGTATATTAGTTGAATTAGGAATATGGACCATATTTGGAAGACTTTACAAACACATTGTAAAGGTCGACGAGAGCCTTGTTTGTAAATAATATTTTTATTACAATAATGAAATTGACGGACTTTAATTTCTCAAGTGAAACACTACAAAGTACCATTCAGATCTGTTTTTTTTTTGGACGTGAGGAAATCGCCGGACTTCCACTCGCCCCGCGAGTGGGGTATGTGGAGGTTGAACCACACTAAAACCTCCCGCCGCTCACGCTCGACGTCCGTTCCCCGGCTGGGGCAGAACCCGGCACGAGGCTGGTAGGGGTGACAGGACGCGTTCGCGATTGTCGCTCACGTATCGCCCTGTCATCCCCACCATTCAGATCTTAATAAAATTTATATGAGGAATGTCTGCTTCCTAAGAAAAGAAGAATCATCGGAAATAGGAAAAAATGTGCGCAAAACGCACAGCAAATCGTGAAGTTTGGTCCATTAATTACAGGACCCATGACAACCGTCACCTTTCATCTGATACCAGAATTATTCAAATCGGTCAATACAATCAATAGTTATGAAGCAACAAAAAAAACCTACAGACGAATTGAGTACCTACGTCCTTTTTAGAAGTCAGTCAAAAAATAACATCAAAACTCCTCAATTTTGATAATAATTAAGATAAGAACATACTGACTTGGTTTCGTTTTATCTTTAATAGCAATATCTACGAGAAGTCCTCATAAAATGCTTTGTAACTAACTCGGGTACCCTTTAAAAGGTTTCGTAGCTACCTAAACAAAAGATAATAACTTACCCACGTCAGTTTTGTGGGTTACTTGTTCTAGAAACCGTACGCACTGGGCTTAATAAAAGAGGCGTTAAATTTTTTCATTGCTGAAGTGTTAGCGAGTTTATAGTTTAAATAAAACTTTATTATCGTTAAAGTTATTTTAAAACGTTCAGTTTTTTAAATAATTATACCTATAAACTAAATACACATTTAGAAAAAAAGGAAAAGAAAAAAATGATAGAGACATGCTGTGGAGACCAATAGCGCGCGACGTCCTGACTCGCGGTTACGACATTTGCAAGAATCTTCGCATATATACGACATCTCAAATCTACTACAGTGGGCTTCGGCCTGACCGGGCATACACTACCTCGCCCGGTCGGAGATCTCCCTTTGGCCTAATATCACTAACTCCCACACATGCTTTTCTCACAATATACCTACGTATACTCATTCGATCATTTCACTTATTAGAATCTGTTTTGAAAAATATATTCAATGAGCAAAAGTTTACTCCTCCTAGTGAAAATCAATGACATCAGTGTGTAGTAAACTATTGATACAGTAGGTACAGCATGGCTATCATATTATTGAAAATTTTGCTATGGTTATAAATTTTTAATGTCACGATTATTTTGTCCAGTGCGAATTGAAACAAACCGTACTTGAAACGCTTCAAAGATTTAAGACGCGTCAGCCAGACTTAAGGATTTAAGGACACGTCTCATTTAAAAGATAAACGAATTTTTGTGAACGGAGTTTTCAAATAACTTTAGTGAGACAGAATTTTAGACTTTATTCTATGTATGCTTAAGGTGTCTTTTTATAATACGTCTTATGTAAAGTTTAAACAAGAAATGTGGATATTACAAGGTCAAAATATAAACAATTTATTCCATAACTAGCTGCTGCCCACGACGTCGTCTGCGTGAACCCTATGACCCGTTTTTTTCAATTCTTCCCGGCAACTATTCGATTTTTTCTCGCCGTAAAAGCCATCCTTGAACTTCAACGAACATTTAAAAAAAAGATTTGGCCAAATTGGTCGCGTTGTTGAGTTATGCGCTTACCAACACGATTCATTTTTATATATAAGATTATAATCATTAAATAGTTAATTAATGATAAGAGTCCTTGGAATTTCATACAATTTTATAACAAATCAAATTTAACAGAAATCACGTTACTAATGAGCATGAAAGCAACATTACATAGTTATAGGGATGTCGACAATCTCAAACTGAACAAATAAAAAAATCTATGTGTAATTAATTCTGACTAAGTTAACTTAGTTGATTAAAACATACACGGTCTAAGAAAAATAATAGACAGTTATATAAACTCAAAAGTTATCCAGTACCATAAGTAAGTTACAATGTGTGACAATCCTATGATATTTTTCAAAATAGTGGTAGTCTCTGGTGCTCTGAAAAACTTTTGTCCCCAATAACTAGGATCTATTTAAACTAGGTAACACAAAAAAAGAATATCAAGTCAAAACTTACTGTACAATATACCTACCTATGTGATTAACCATTTTGTCTTCGGTGTTTTACATAACTAAGAAAAAAACTAGAATCTATCCAAAACTAGGTTATATAATTTATTAAAACAAAACTTTCGATCCTGGATATCATGTAGCAGTACAGTGTTAATTAATACAAGTAAAACGAGCCCAAACACGACGAGTCTATCTTGTTTAGTCCAGGAGTTCCTATGACCACCTTCCGAGCGCCATTTTGACAAATTATTGCATTGTTACGTACAATACATCTGCGTACAAAATTTTTATCAAATTTAGCTTGCAAAATTCCACCCGAACATACATAGTTACATCCAGTGCAAGATAATATAGGCTTGTAATAAAAAAACGAATATCATATTAAGCCAAAAATTACTGCCCGTTGAGTTTCTTGCCAGTTCTTATCAGGACGGTGGCTATAATTATAAATTATTATTTTTTGTGTCCGAACTGGTGGTAGCTTTTAAATTTTGACGTATACAAGAATGAGTACGTCATCAATGTTGAAAATAAAGTATTTCATTTCATTACTATACCCACCTACCAAACGGTATAGTATACCTACATACTATATCATAACCTGTAAGTTTACCGTGACAACCCTATGTGATTTAACACGCCGTCTCCGGGGTCGTGAATGATTTATAGGGTTGTCGACAACGTCGTAACGAACAAATACAGACGTGTGAACATCGTCGAAGTTAGAACTGTGTCAAGAATCGTAACATATACATATTTATGTGTGGATTTAGTTAGGTATATGTGTGTTTTTGGAATTCGATTACGGTATGTTTGATATTGAGAATAAATTCACGTAAGTTACAAATTAACTTTTGAGTTATGCCTAAAATAGATAGGCTGAAAAAGTAACGTGTCGTCAAGAGATCTAGAAAGTAATTGGAAAATCTTAATTTTTTCTGTCTTGGTTATAGGTGATTACCCTATGATGTCCACAGATATTTCAGTAGTCTATGACCAACGGTAATTACTTACCATCAGGTGTCTCATTAACTCCAAATCCTTTCTTTCTTTCTTTTCTTTCTTTCTTTCTTTCAAATCCACACCTCATTTTGTGATAAAACTATTAGTGCACAGTGTAGCAGATTTTTATTGAATTTTTTTTATTGTGTAATAGATAAACGAGCCTACGGCCCACCTGATGGTAAGTGGTCACCGTCGCTCATGAACCTCTGCAATGCCAGGGCAATGAAGGGCTGTTATCTATCGCCTACCGATACAGGACTTTTCTTAAGCCTCGTATAAAGATGGACATGTCATAGCGCTCCGGAAACACCGCGGATGGGAGTCCATTCCAAATCGGAATGGTACGGGGTAAAAATGATCTTCCGAAGCGAACCGTGGAAGATCGCAGCGGTTCCAAGTAAAGGTGGTGAATCTTGCCCCTGCGGCGTGTGGTACGATGGTAAAGGTAAAAGGGAGATGAAGGGATCATCTCGAAGAGTTCCTCGGAGCATTCCCCATGGACCAAACGGTACAGAATGCACAGAGAGCTGAAATGTCTCCGCACACACAGATTCCTTCTTAAACTCATTAATGAAGCGCAGTTAAAGTTATGCAGGTATAACTGAATCCCTACTCAAACACGCTGAAGTCAAAACTAGTTAGCGACTAAACAATTGAATGTACAAGTAATCATAGTTCGATTTCGTAGTCGATGCTACAGTTCGATGTCATGTGCGGAATACGTTTGTGAGCGCTAGGATCGTGCCACAGAATAACTCTAATATACAGAAGTAATTAAGTATGTTTTCGATACCTGTACTAATCGTTAATAGTTCTGACTTTATCATAAGTTTTGCAAAATTGACACTGTTGACTGTGCACTGCTTTATACGTTTTAAAGCTTTTATTTGTTTTTATGTAAAAGTCGAACCGCTCCAAAACCGAACTAAAACCAATCTAAACGTGCATACTAAGTCAACTACTGTACCTGTACCTGTACCTGTACCAACCCATTACTGCCCACTGTTGGGCTCAGGTCTCCTCAGAAGAGGGATTAGGCATAGTCCACCACGCTTGCCTAGTGCGGATTGGGGACTTCACATATCTTCAAAGCATTTTTAGAACCCTTTTCCGACCTGCAGGTTTCCTCACGATGTTTTCCTTCACCGTTTTTAGTCAGCGGTGTTGTGAAAAATTGCACATAAATATTTTTCACATTTAGATTTAGAGGTACAAGTCAACTACTGCTAAGCTGTTTTGTACAAGCGTGTGGTCTTCGCGAATGTTTTGTACAATCTTCCACTCTTATGTCGACACACGGGTAAAAGTACGCCGACTCAAACCTCGCCCTGATAACACATAAGTTTGTCTGAATATTTCACGTTTGTGAGAAATATTTAGGGTACCAGGAAGTAGGATGAATGACCTGTCATAATGATACTTAGAACCACTTTTTTATCTATATCACATGTTATATTTACGATTACTATTGCGGGCTGACATTTCCGCTGGCGCAAAATTACAAATCCACCCATTTTACCCAATTTCATCAAGCACGATCTGTATGAAGATTTACTTCTGTTCAACTATATTCTTGTGCCGATGTCATGGCCGGAATACGTTTGTGAGCCAGGAGCGTGCTGTCGATAGAACGATAAATCATTCATTGTCCGACTGAAATGACATGTTGTTTGAGGGTACTTCAGCCGAATGTAGGAACGTGATTTAGTAGGAATTGCATAATACAGTTTCATGGTGGCCCTAATATTGGCAGTGTCAAGGGCGTTAATGGTCGTTGAGAAAAGGTCGTAAACGTAAAAGGTCGTAAGACTACGTGGCTACTACTTAAACTTCCCTTTTAATGATGAAGGAAAACGTTGTGTTAAACAATGAACATGGATCAAACTTCAAAGATATGTGAAGAAGTAATGGCCGAGTAGTTGTAGCACTTGACTTAGAAGTATTGGGTTCAACAGGCCAATTCGTAACTCTGTCTGAAAATGGTGAAGGAAAACATCGTGGGGATAGAAATTGCCAAGCTTGTCTACCTACGACGCAATACAAAAAGAAGGATCTAAAAACCATTCGAAGATATTTGAAGTTCCCAACACACACTTATGTCCGGATAGAACGAAATCACCGGTCTTCACTTGCCCCTCGGGGGCCCCTCGGGGGCAAGTGGGAGTCGAACCGTACTGAACCATCTTACCGCTCACACTCCGCGTCCAAACTCCGGCTGGGGACCGAACGTATTTCCCCGTCACCAATTAGGTATGGACCTGATCCTTTCATTTAGAAGCCCCTAGAGTAATTTCTAGTAAAATTATGATATAGTTACTAAAATCTTACCAAGTCTACAAGATATCCATAAGTTTATACTACACATCTATCAGCTCTAGTCAGCGATGTGTCGAGACCTACGTCACAGGGATTATCTATACTATAGATTCTATAGGGATGCTAATTCGTGTCAATTAACCGCACAAAATTATGATTAATGACTGTTTGTTATCAGTTTCGGTAATAGATTTAACGTAATTTGAATAATTTTATTATGAAGGCTAAATTAGTTGGTAGATTGAGGTTATGTACATATAATAGTAAAATCATCATGTACATTTTAGTCTTCATCAACTTGTAGAGGTTGACTGGCTCTTATTCAGTTTCAGCTGGTTTGTGGTTCAAGTTGGTTTATGGTGAATACCTATTTTAATACATAGATGTGCTGTTGTCACTTTTATTTTATTCTTAACCTACTGATCCGCGTAAATTTGCCTGCGCAACAAAGGAATATTTTTAATTAATTTTAACTTATAACTATTATGATACTTGCCACTCACAAATAACGTAGCTATCTATTAGTAAAAGAATTTTCTAAATCAGTTCAGAAGATCCATTAATTCTCCCTTCAGCATCACAAACATCTCGCCATTACCTCGTTATAATCTAAACTTTTCCATATCCAAGTCATAAAATAGATATTCATAAATAGGTCCTTAAAATAGTTTTAATCATAATGTTATGTTAGTCGAGTGGAAATTAATTTGTAGTTTTGATAAAACAATAAGCACGCAGTTATAAAGTTTTAATTAAAAACACTATAGGTACTTAATTTCATAACAAAAAGAGCTTATAATTTCGTACACTGAATGAAAACTTGATTAAAACTGTTCAGTGTCTTTTTGTTATTATCGAAATTGAAGTTATTATGAATCAATATTCATAATTAATTTTACCTAACGATTGTCAACATAATAGCATAATCTAAGTGTGATAAATTAATTAGACACATCACAAAATTATTATTCGGTATTTCCAGTCTTTCTTTAAACTAGGTTGGAATGATCGCTCATTTTATGAAATCGTGGTAAGAACCTGATTTGTGTTTATGTGTTGTAGGGGAGGCGCTACGTGAAAGTACGTAACGCGGCACGACGGGAAAGAGTGCCGATGGCGTAACGCGTCGCGTCGTCCCTCATAACCCCGTGATGGGTTCTGGCCTCAGCTGGGGTTCGGACGCTGAGTATGAGCGGTTGGAGGTATTAGTGCGGTTCAACTCCCACATACCGGGATCCGGTGATTTCCTCGAACTAAAAAAAAAGTACGTAACGCGTCGTGTCGTGACGCATAGCCCCGTGCTGGTTTCTAGCATGAGCCGGCTTTCGGAAGCTGAGTGTAAGCGTTGGAGGTTTTAGTACGATTCAACACCCGCATATCTCACCCGCGAGGCTTGTGGGAAACCGGCGATTCTATTTCAACAAACACAGTGTTGTAGATAATCACAAGTGCTTTTACAAAGTTAAAGTAACCTTAATTGACCTGTGTAAATTATTCATTTAGTTGCTAATTATGCTAAAATAGTGCCTACTCTATTATATTCTATTCTATGTCATTTCACGATATTAAATTGACAATGTGACCACGTGTTTCACAAGTTACTCTCAAACGTATTAAATCATAGAATAGATTAGCGACCCCGATATGAGACGGGTAAATGCCAAGTTTTAATGGACGAATTAACAAGTTTCAAACTTACAGTGATAGTTTGATTATTAATCGATTAATAACAATCTATATGGGACGTAGTTTTAGTGATAACTAGTGATAAGTGAATTAGGTTAAGAGAAAGATCAAAAATTGCAACAATTAGGATAAAAAAAAATATATTTATGAAAAATGTTTCGTTTACAGGGAAAAGATTACAGAAATAGCTATTTAAACCAATAGCCAGATTACAAGCGATTACAAAACTTTATAATAATTAATTTCAATACAAATTGATCGTGTACCTAGTGGTGATAGTCGTGGTGGCCGAGTGGTTGAAGCACTTGCCTTCCGTATTCCGTCCTTCCGTTGTATCTCTAATTCTTAATAAGAAAAAGATTTATGTACAATTTTTCACAACACCACTGGCTAAAAACGGTGAAGGAAAACATCGTGAGGAAACCTGCATATCGGGAAAGGGTTCTAAAAATCCTTTGAAGATATGTGGAGTCCTCAATCCGCATTAGGCAAGTGTGGTGCAGTGTCCATGAGCAACGGTAACCGCTTACGATCATGTGGTTCATTAGCTCGTCTGCCTACAGGGGAATAAAAACTATGCAAAGGCATACGACGACGATCACCACTTTACAGAAAGTAGGTTTTTGTACCCCAAAATAATAAAAGAAGCTACTGCCAATATTACGTAGATAAAAAACGAACGAATAAATTCGTGGCCGATTTTTTTTTCTAATATTAATTTTGTAAAGGGCGACATAATTGCCTTTTAAGTAATCCAATAGAATTGATGAGAAAGAATAAATTATATCGTGGAGGGACGGAAAGGTTACTTCAATATTCATAGCACTTTTTTGACAGATTTTTCCGCCTCAAGATAGGAACAGGATTTTTCTTTTAAAATATCTTAATTTGTATGTGAGACCTTAATTTAAAAACAGTTGATGTTTTATGTTTTTGGTCAATTTATAATTGGACAGAAAATTAAATAATATTTTCATGTATGTTTTACTTCACGTCATGAATCGAAAAAATACATCCCCAGTTTTTCTTGAGATGAGTTCTTCTCAAGATGATGTAGGTTCTAAATGGGTGTATTTGATAGTAAATAGTTTTTCTTTGAATGAGATGCTTTGTCTGGATTAACATTAAAAATGATTTTCAGTTTTAGAACGTACTGGAAATATGATTATCGTTTATAACCAAAATGTAATTTTAATAGAAAAAAATTGTTTTTGTCAATTTTTGTCATAAAATGTAGTCTTCTTTTCATCATACTCATAAAATATATTTTAAAGTATGAATATTTTGTTTTCTAACATTTTACATTTTATAAGATTTTTTAACCTATTTTAAAGTAGGTACCTATTACTTATTTATTTTCCAAAATCAATAAAGTTTTATCGAAGTTTATAGACTGTAATTATTTATTAATTACTTTTCAACTTTCATCGAACTGATTCATATTTAACCAAGCAGAATACTTCTATAAAGTTTGTTAAAACCAATTCTGTGTTCTTTGATATAGTTTCAGAAAACTTTGAACTTAGTTTATACCTTTCCATAAGTAGAATAAGTGCCACAAAAAACCTTAGTGTACTATCTTATGGAACTTGCTGACCCGCACAAATTCGGTTGCGTAACAAAGACAGGTTACATATAAAATTACATTTATATTTATCATATATCATATTTATACATCATATAAAAAATCTGCAATATAATTAGAATTTAATTGCTACATTATTCATGTACCCGAAGAACTCTTTGAGATGATTCCGTCATCTCCTTTTTACCATACACGAAGTTTATCAACTTGACTTGGAACCGCTGCGTTCATCCACAGTCCGGTTCAAAAGATCCTTTTTGCCCCGCACCATTCCGATCTGAAATGGACTCCCATCCACGGTGTTTCCGGAGCGCTATGACATGTCTCTCTTTAAACGAGGTTTAAGAAAAGTCCTGTATGGGTAGGTGATAGATAAAGAGCCCCTCTTCGCCCTGGCATTGCAGAGGTCCATGAGCGACGGTAACCGCTTACCATCAAGTGGGCCGTAGGCTCGTGTATCTATTAAGCAATAAAATATAAATCTAAATTCACTTAACTATTTATTAACCCGCATAAAATCTATTGTTTATGCTATACATGTGGTGATTGCCCATTGCGTGTATATACTTGCTGATTTATACACACGCTGTGTGATGATATATTCGACAACACACCACAACCATGCCAAGAAACAGCAATAAAAGAAACAAAACAAGAACTAAATTCTTTCTTGTTTATTACCAAGAACACACTGCAACTGTATTTCGCACAAAGCATTTCAAACTTGGAAACGTACTGCATCGGTTTCGAAGTATCCCGGAACTCAGTCCGTTTCTCTCGGAACTCAGTCCGTTTCAGGGTAAAAATCCGGTTAATCTCGACGGATCGCGAGCTTTGCCCGGGGGACCGTGTCGAAAGCCCGGAGGCGGTATCGATACTTTGCGACGCCGTTCGGGCCTTTTTGTACTCGTAACTTTAACAGCTTTTGTTTGTATGCGAGATAAAGGGTCGGTTGATCTCTCTTTGTTTTTTAATGTCAATGTAGTGATCGTTGTATGGTTTTTTAATGATATAATTGAATGTGTGGGATTTAAAAGTTGATTAAATACGTGTGTTTAAGTTCAGTATGTCGTGTATGGTCATTGGTATTTTAACATTCGTAAAGCTCTTGTTTTCCTTTTTTTTAAATTTCCACTCTGCTAGCTTCGGGTACACTGTAGACATAGAACAATCTAGCATAAAGTATCAATCAGGAACTTCAGACATCTTTGAGGAAATTTGATTTCCTCACTGTTTACATTTAAATAAATAAATGCACAAACTTTTTTTTTAAGTTGTTGGAAATCACCGGGTATGTGGGAGTTAAACCGCACTAAAACCTCCAACCGCTCACACTCAGTGTCCGAACCCCGGCTGAGGCCAGAACCCAGCACGGGGTAATGAAAGACGGAGCGACGCGTTACGCCCACGGCACTCTTTCCCGTCGCGCCGCCCCCGACACAAACTTAACCAAATTATGTCTTTTAAACAGACTACCTATACAGTCAGCGTTTCCAAAACCCGCATAACAAAAACTTAACAAACAAACCAAAGTATTGCTTTCGTAATATTTTATGCGTGATAGAGGTAAACCGTACTTACGATACGGTAGCAGGTATTGTTCAACTAAAACCTTGTTTATACTAACGCGAACAACAATGGAATAGCAAATACTTTCCCGGGCTGTTATTGCGGGTTCCGCGTGTCGGTAATGTTAGGTTTGTTACTGGAAAAACTGTAATGATAGTTCGGGATAGGTGGATTCTTTATTTGGAAGGCAGTGACAATAGGTAAAAAAGTCGTTGAAAGTTATAACCTCGTGAAGAATAAAAAGAGTAGATAAAGTTATTCAGACACTCGCGGTTTTCTATAATACTTTCATGCATTTTCAACGGGTTCTTACCACGATATTTAATCAATTGAGTTGTCTCGATATTTCAACGTAGTTGCAAACGTCATGATCACGAGAAGACTGGATACTGCGGGTTGATTTAAGAGCAAAAAAATCTGTCTACCCTCTTTCTCGTTCGCTTTTGGGTAGTACCACTGGAACTCGAATTCACATCACGACACACCACACTCACTGTATCTACAGTCACTAAGGGTTCATGCTCAGAGAGTCTTGTTAAAGCGAACGAGAAAGAGGGTAGACTGATTTGTTTGCTCTTAATTCGACCCGCCGTATCCAGTCTTCTCGTGATCATGACGTTTGCAAGAACGTTGATCGAGACAACTCAATTAATTAAATATCGTGGTAAGAACCCGTTGAAAATGCATGAAAGTAGATGAAGTATTTAACCTGGTCCATGAAGTGACCGAATCATTGTTGGTTTCGAAGAGTTTTTGCTACCAAGCTATCAAAACGGCATTTTTACGCCAGAAGATCCATTTGGTTGGAAGGTTGTTCCATCTAACTAGTCGAAAGATTTCGATATGTCCAATATAGGAATTACTTCATAATAGATTCCTGCAACGTTTTAGCTAAGAATGTAATGACTAACTGTACTGTACTGTACCAACCCATTACTGCCCACTGTTGGGCTCAGGTCTCCTCAGAAGAGGGATTAAGCATAGTCCACCACGCTTGCCCAGTGCGGATTGGGGACTTCACATATCTTCAAAGGATTTTTAGAATCCTTTTCCGACATGCAGGTTTCCTCACGATGTTTTCCTTCCCCGTTTTTAGCCAGTGATGTTGTGAAAAATTGCACATAAATCTTTTTCACATTTAGATTTAGAGATACAAGCCG
Organism: Trilocha varians; assembly: GCA_030269945.2. Lineage (NCBI taxonomy): Eukaryota > Metazoa > Arthropoda > Insecta > Lepidoptera > Bombycidae > Trilocha > Trilocha varians. The sequence goes on from AP028259.1 coordinate 8,532,556, forward strand.
GCCGGATTTGAACCCGCGACCTCCCGTTCGGAAGGAAGCGCTTCGACCACTCGGCCACCACGACTTTAATGATAAACAATTAATACATAAGTTACAATACAAACTAAAATTTAGAGGTACATTTTATAAGACCAGCTATCCCTTCGATATCGGGAGTGACGGGGCGATACGTGAGTGTCGATCGCGAACGCGTCCTGTCACCCCTACCAGCCTCGTGTCAGGTCCTGTCCCCCGGGGTTCGGACGTCGAGAATGAACGGCGGGAGGTTTTGGTGCGGTTCAACTCCCACATACCCGACCCGCGGGGCGGGTGGAAATCCGGTGATTTCCTCACGTCACAAAAAAAATCCCTTCGATCTGCTTATTCAAGCTTATTGCTTAAAGGATAAAGTTTTCCGAGTTTTAAATACCCATTAATCATATTTGCATTCAACTGCTCATTTTGAGCTGAGTGCTAACACCAGCCGGCTCCATTAGCAGTAAACTTAAATAAGTTATAGCTCTAAAGTTATTATAGTTTTGCTAATCAGAATACTTTAAGAAAACTGGAGAAAATGTGGATATGTTTTCTGTTTATGATAGATTTCTTAATTGATAAATGTTTATATTAAAGAATTTTAATCGGAACAGGAGCTTATAATTTGGTGTATAGTTTCTGGAATAGCAACCACGTAAAGAGAGTGTGGGTATACTTTATACAAATGGGTGTCAAAAACTGGTTGATGTGCTAGAATTATAGGTATCTAACGCTGTTCTTCTATAATCTAGTAATCATGATGATTAATAAAGACCTATTAGATAGTTTTACAAATAAGTTGATAGTTTTATAATAATATGTTTTTTCTTTCTTTTTAATATGCCAGTTTATTGATCTTGACCCAAAATGTACTTAATTCTAATTTTATATAGGTACTAATTAATCAATCAATTATATATTTTTTTTCAATTTTCAGTGTAACTTGATAATTGTGTTTTATTTTATTAATTTTACTGAATACCTGTATTGTTATAAATAATGGATTGTGTTGTTTGTGTTGTTTCTACCTTATGCATGATGTGTTCATCTTTAAGTACCTAAAATTAAATGAAAATGTAATACCTATTTATAATAATGTTCATAATTGTAAACATGTAATTTTGTAGATGATCCAAATAAATAAATAAATAAATAGTGGACTAGATCAGGCATCGACGTGCACATGCAATTTAACTGAACATTAGACCGGCCAAGTTGTTTTACAGAAATGAAATGTCACATTTTGATTGATGTCCTGTATACCTATTACACAATACACTATCCGTAACCGGGCCCAGCTGATGCAGTTCCAACCTCTGCCCATATCACGGTGCATGGCTGATTCTAATTAACCAAATAAACCATTCAAATTACGTCTAATTTTATTGCTCAATAACCGTCACAATAAAACGAATTCTATTCCAAATCGAACAATGCACTTTATTGATTGACACGTTCATAATGCGAACAAAAACCGCATTCAAACTAGGAATCACGGTCCGCTCATTCCACTGTTTCCGACTCAGCCAGTTCAATTCCTATTATGCAACGTACATGACAAACTGGAGGCAAATGTTTCAACAAGCGGAACGTACTATCCAATTTATGTAGTGTCTATGCCTGGAATTGTAATTGTGAGATAAGTTTCATAGACAGGAGTTATATTAGCTTTCTCTGGTAAGTTAAACGGTGAGATATAGATGTTGTTGTTTGATTCTCTCTTTGCTTTCTCTAAAATGTAAAAAAAAGATTTGATGTTTTTTGTACTAAATACCCATACTTTGGAATACCCTTCCTTTTCACGGTTAGCGACGGATTTTAGTTAATTAAGATCATCGTCATACTATTACCAATAAAATATCTTCCATAGAAAAACGACAATAATTATGATCACTCAAATAAAGTAGCTTGTGTATAACTGCATACTTATCCATCTCGTGGATGAAGCTCTTTTCAAATATCTTAACTTTTAGACACCTAAACAGGCTTATCAAGTACTTCCCCTCGAGAAATGTCACGAAAATCTCACATACATAAGTTTAATTGCACGATCTGTAAGGATTGTGACAAAATCCCTCCTCGTAAAATAGCTTATACGGAAGTTTAAACTGTCTCGACTCATTGGAGAGTCGCCAAAAGTGCTGGAATATGTAAAAGTGAAAGATATGTGGATTTTAAAGACTTTAATGATACGGAAAGAGTACGTGTCAATTGCTTTGTGGAAAAGGAGGTTCACCTATCTGATGATATGAAACATATTCCAGAAAGTAATTCTTAACCAGGAGAGGCGCTTCTGTCATAACATGATGATATCAAAAAGTGTGCTAAAAAGGCCTTAAAAAATATAATATTTAACCACTGTGGTCCTACAGTGAAAGTTCATAAAAATAGAGATCTAATTATCGAAGAGACAAAGGTTTAATTGAAAGTCAAAAAACAAATAACAATTAACACATGGTCAACAAAAAAATACCAATATTAAAAAACCATGTTTATTCACAAAAAACCGAAACAAATAATGAATTAATAAAGATAAAATCATCAGTCTATTAACTAAACATGTGTGGCGTGTAACAATGAATAAATTTATTATTCAACAATATTTTGCGAAATTCAAATTAACTGGATAATGTACGAAAAGGTTTCGTTAGGAAGATTATTTCATAACATAGCCCACACATTCTTGTGATTCTGAACGTGAATTTGTACATACTCAACCCTTAATAAAAGAACAATATGTTACAATAACAAAAGATGTTATAATTGTAATTGTTCTACTGAAGAATAATCTTTTCGGATCCTAAGAACATGACATTTACATTTTGAAGAATTATACTGAAGTTTCTGGCCTTAATTGGCATACTAATAGCAGTTTGGTTATTCGTTTCTGTCATTATTTATTGCTTTAATAGGCATAGCCTAGTTCTGATCTAGTCACTATGTGTCAAACATAAGTTCTCCTAAGCAGTATGTCTCATGGGGTAAATTTAGGAAAAATGTTGGGGCTTCGTTCAAACGTTCTACAATTTGTAATGCTTTTCACGGTGGTTTACTTTAACGTTTTAGTCAGTAGTACTGCGATAGACCAGTAAATTCATATAAATCAAGGTACCAATCAAGTCATTCGTCAAGCATGCCGTCGTCGCACTTAATGACGTCAGAACTACATAGTTCAGCGTAAAACTGCGTGATCATCACATTCACATCGAGAAGCTGTCAGTCCTGATGAATCGCGAATCGGGAACGGATCTGGTGCGAGTCTAGGTTATTAATTTCAAGTGATTGATGTCGTAAGGATCTGGAGGTCATTGCTATAGAAAAACTACAGAAATAAAGCTCATACAAATCGCACGAACTATTAGACTTAATTAAATTTAAAATCAGATAGGTATATTAACCCTGGAGCTTACATAACCTCCATCATCATGGACAGTAGACGTAGACATCCACTAGACATAGGCTCCCCCAAACCTCGCCACAAGTTTCGGATCCATAAGTCATAGCTGGCAACGCACACTGGTCGAAGACTTTCGTTTTAAGACACTGCGGCATTGTAGATGCGAGAATTTTCCGAAGCTTCCCGAATGCTGGCCAACTAAGTTGGATTCGTCGGGTGATCTCCGCTTGGCAACTGAACCTACCTTATCGGACAGTGTCCCAGGTATACCTACCTATTCCTCCCCAACTATTGGCGAAAAGTTGTTTTTGGCCATGTCATTTCTATAATTTGCTATGTCTTGTATATTTAGGCTGTAAGTTATCCTTGAATAAATAAATAAACTTCGAGCACTGAATCTCCAACCTACATACCGTTTCTGTGTAAATATTGTGCTTCTGGATAAACTATTCTGTGTTATAAGGCTCTAGAGGCTTCTGTGTTTGGTTCTTAATGATCCGAGTACGTTCTTGGTGTGACTCATGATACATAAGAGTCTCAATTTGGCAGCTGTTGAAGCCTTAGTGTTGTAGGGTTGTCAAATGTTTGTTTTCGGTATAATTATTATAACTAGGAGATTATTACTTATTTCTGTTAAAGATATATTCTTCTATTAAAATAATTCAGTTCAAGATAAGTTGAGGCCAATTAAAAACTTTTTCCTCGTAAAACTTGGATTAGAAGTGTGTAACATAAGTTAAGCGCATGGACCATTATATGTCCAATGTCATGAGGGTATATAAAGAATATCCAGAAATTTGTAACTACTCAGTTAAAAATCAATTTGTAATATTATTTTTAATAAGTGTGCATCAGACCTCGAAAAAGACTAACATTTAATTTTAAACAGGTGAAATCCGTTTTAGTAAAAAAAAAACTTGAGAGGTGTCATGGGACACCCGAATAGAACGAAGTTGATCATAGCGCTATCTAGCAATAATCATCTAAAACAAAAAAAGTGTCGTGACAACTTTACGTAAGAATTTTTTCCGTCTAGCCCCCTTTCACAACGCGCGATAAGGAACTTCGTTCCAATATTAGAAGAGGAACTAAAACTTCAACAAGTATAACATAAGCACACGCATACTTCTAGAAATATGACCTGAAAAAACTAAAATATAACAACAAAGTCTTTAGTCATTACCGGAGTTTTAAAGAATATAAAAAATCGCTTAAATAAAAACAAAAGTTTAACGTCGAGGCGTCAACTAACGAATAGCAAGAGCTAAGTTATTTTTAAACAACGTATTTTTCATAAAGGAATTTCATAATTAATCAAGTAGCCACTTCGCTTTATTATTCATGTTTTAAAATAGAATAGGTTGGTAGCCCTGATTCTTTCAAGTTAAGGAAAAGGGTGCAAAAGGTCATGATCAGCCACATGTCTATATTTAACACGTTCACTGCGGACGCGTTTTTTGAACAATTATCTGCTGTCGTATCAGGACAATTTTTTGGTTACTCTTGTGAATTTTCTTCTACTGTTTGACACAATGTTTTTGTACATTAAAATATTCCTATCTCATTATATATTTTTTTTAACGAAATCTTTCTTGAGATTAACGCAAAAAAGGAAATTCATTGTAAATTAGTACACATTTATACTTTAACCCCAAATATTTACAAGGAAATTTAGCAAATTTTCTCTCGCTCAACAAACAATACAATTAAACTGGTACTTCATTTGTTTTGAACATTTCAGTTCCCAACTTTCACGATAACAAACCGCAACCAAAGCTATTATCCGAAACGATAATTATTATCAAAAACATTACCCATTAAACCCCCAAACAATTGAGGAGTCTTAATTACTTATCACGGCTGCAATCTTAACACCGCAAATGCGTAAGGACACATTACACCCGAATTGTATATTCAATTAAAAATAATTGCTAACGTAATAGCAAGAGAACGTGTTTGAATCGTTTTAGAGTGTTTGCTTTGGTAATTAGGACTCGAACGCACGTGCTTCAATCGAGATAAACCACGTGTCGATGAACAGTTAAGGAGTTGGCGCATCTCATTGATCTCAATTGTTGGTAATTGAATACAGTGTCATGGTGAACATCAAGCAGAATTTGATTGTGTGAGGACAGAATACATAGTAAAGAAGTCAAGCGAACTTAATGAACGCACATATTAGCAGCTTTCACAGCTGCTCTATCAGATAAAGCAAGTACCTACTGAACTTCTGAAACTACTAAAATTGTGTCATTTTGCGTACTAAAATGTGGCATCTACTTCATAACATAAGTGTATTATTTCACATTTATTTACATATCCTTCTTAAACCTAAGTTTTAAAGGTTGTCTCTCTTCAAGTAGGTAAAGTTGGAAATAAAACCTTAACGACTTAAGACTGGACGATTGCTCAAACAAAACAAAGAACAATAAATAACAGTAATCAACCAAGCAAAACAAAATAAAAACATGATTACAAAGACACTCATAGATAATATTTTTATTGTCTATATTATGTATCATCATTGCACGTGCGTGAGATGAACATCGAACACACATGGTGACAATGTAATATGCTTTCTGATAAATCATCACAATTATGACGTCAGACTGATATTGTAACAAATGTTAATATGTTGCTCATATTTTATATCATGCACTGTGTAGTTAATTTATTATTCCTCTTTATATGCGTATTCTGCGTTATTTTATGCTTATACGCTTGCTTAAATACGATTAACCTTTGTGACTGAACTACTTTAAGTTTATAATAATTTGTTAATAAAAACTTAAAACACCAGGTTTTATTACAATTATCCCACCGTCTATGGTAAATTATTTTATGTTTTAAAGCTCAGTCTTCTGAGATGCCGGGGCATCGCGGTGTTAACTTTTATAGATTTTCCTGTCTCACTTTCATTGATTTTATTATCTTGTTTAATTTACAAACTATAGTAAAATAGGTTGTCAAATATCTCCCTTCCGCCTTTTTGCTCTTTATTCAATGCTTTATAAAAAGTGTCCAAACTAATCATGCATAGCGTCGTTTTGTAGGTTATATCAAGACTTTTCAAATTATGTATAGTATTGCCAGATACGAGCTCTGTAGCGCGTTGTACATAGCCGCGAAATTCAAAAGACAAAAAGGCGGAACCTATAATAGATCAAATAACCTATTATTAGATATTTCATCAGAATAGTCTCAAACACTGGATGACGTGTTCTGAAATTATTAATTTCACTGTCATTTGATCAATAGTTTCTTTAATAAACATCATTGTTATTGATACAAATATTATTACTTAATATTACCACAATTCGATATATTCCTCCAAGTTGTCGTAATGGATGAAACTCAATTCCTGTTATGAGGAAAGTTATTCCCATCTTCATTATAATTATCATAACTACGTGTGCGGAAACCTACTTTCTATCTGATTACACTAATATATTGGTATTTTATTTATCAGTATAATTTAGTATATCTTCCATTGGAATATATTAATGGAACGACCTAAATATATTGTAGTGTCCTCAAATTATATACTTCTCTTCTAAAGCTCGTAGTTCATTTACATAACCAACGTGCTACATGTTTTATACTGATAAAGGAATACATAATTATGAATTATTATTTGAATTTGTATCACTTTTAAGCGAGCAAATTATTTATCATTTTATTTGAATTGATTAATTTGTAAGTGTATAATTTTATAATTGTGTTTTGTAATGATCCTTTTTAATGTAATTTAATTTGTCTTTCTATTTAATTGATTAGTTTAATGTTTTTTTTCATGTTTTTTTTTAAATGTTTTTTTTAATTTTAATGTTTTTTTTTGTAATGTTTAGTTTAATTAATGCCATTTTATTTATGAGATACTTAATTTCTTGCTATTTTGGAGCACATTACTTAATTATATTGAATGCTGTGAATATCTTTAATAGGTATACATATAAGAAATTAAGTTGTGAATTGTTAATGAATGATTATTAAATATGTCATACTGTAGATGTTCCTAAAATAAATAAATAGATTAGTTTAGTATTTTTCGTGATTGTTTAACTAGCATGCAGTTTATACCAGTAAGCGGAATAACACTCTGCATGATATTGTAAATATTAAAATTTAGATTTTAAAGTGTATATTCTGTTGGTGTAATATTAAATACATAAATAAATACTGAAAGAGCCCTAAGATTTATTATGCAGGCAATACCTTAATAAATTCAACATTTGTGAAACTTGTTTTAAATTACTCGTATACTTGATACCAATAGTTACAATCATAATTAGCAAATAAATGAAAAGCCTTTAAAAACAAACCTTAACTCGACACCACTCTCTTAATGACATCATTAATCTCAACCATCGTAGACAAAGATTAGATTATCCAAAACTTGGTAAACTCATCAAACATTTTGGATCCACGTTAAGCTTCTCATCAACGGTCCGCATTAGTAATACAATATTAGGACAATAAATACCATTAATGTAACAGATTCGCTCCATTAGATCAAGATGCAGGTAAAGTGCCCGCAACCGCTGTAACAGAACGTTGAGGATTAATTATAGATCGCTGACACGGTTTAATTGAAACTGTAAAGGTATTAACCGACCTTAAAGTCATTCTCGTAGGTCAAATTTGAGGTGAACATTTCTTAGTTACTGAAAAGTCTCACCTTTGAAAGCTTATCAGTTTAAGAAAGACAATAAAAACTTGAGAAGTGTCATTGACACCCGGATGGAACGAAGTTCCTTTCGATTAATTAGTGAGGGAATTGTAATAAAATTTTGATCACAGCGCCATCTAGCATTAATCATATAAAACAAAATAAGGAATTGTTTTAAAAGATTTTAATCACAGCGCTATCTAGCGATAATCATCTAAAACAAAAAAGTGTCGTGACAACTTTTTCATAAGAATTTCCGTCTAGCCCTCTTTCATAAGAATTTCGTTCCAAAAATTGGCAGAGATACTTAGTGGAGATTCCTGAAAAAAAATCACAACATGAAGGTAACCTGTACATTACAAGGAATCATATTGTTCGACACCAAATGAAATGGGTAGAAGTACGGAGAAAGAAGAAGATATAAATAAGCTTTTGGTCATCACTGGGAACCGTAAATATAGAATTGAACTACTGCTAGATATTCATGCAATTTAAAACAGAATATATTTTTTTTTAATTAACGATTATGATGGCCTCTTAAAAATCATTTGAGATAAAATTCAATATTTGTAAGAGTCCTTTAGGATTATAACTGCATGACAGCTGGAAATTGAAATTTAAAAGGTCAACTCCATATTGAAATTCCAATTCAAAATTAAAAGGAGATTAAAATTAAATTAAATTCTCTGAAACTTAAACGAATTTCTGGGAGTTGTTTTAGTTAAATATAATACCGTAATACTCATTATAAATTAACCTATAAAAAGGTATATTAAAAATAACAAAGCTCTTAAAGATATTGATTAGATCTTTGAAGTAAAAAATTGAAGTTCTGAGGTGGCATATATTTGCACATAACACTTACACAGGATAGCATCCAAGCAGATGTTTATGGTCGCAAGGATCCGTTAACTGATTAGACTAGACTGCTTTGAAACCTATTTACAAATATTTAAAAGATACAGTATATTTTTAAATATCATTATTGCCCACTGTTGGGCTCAGGTCTCCTCAGAAAAGGGATTAGGCATCCACCACGCTTGCCCAGTGCGGATTGGGGACTTCACATATCTTCAAAGGATTTTTTAGAATCCTTTTCCGACATGCAGGTTTCCTCACGATGTTTTCTTTCACCGTTTTTAGCCAGTGGTGTTGAGAAAAATTGCACATAAATCTTTTTTCACATTTAGATTTAGAGGTACAAGCCGGCCGGTTTTGAACCCGCGACCTCCCGTTCGGAAGGAAGCGCTTCGACCACTTGGCCACCACGACTTCACTCGGCTACCATTACTTCTATATTTATGATTTAACTAATAACAAATTGAAGAAAACAATAAAGTGATTATAACACCTAATTTGATTCACCGAAGCAAAAAACTAATTAAGACTCCGAAACTTAATCAACAAATTATTCATATTTGACAAGTGTTCAATCCGAACCTAATTAAAATACGGAAAATATATTTGCGGAAATTTCCTCGCTAATAATTAATTAATACTTGGATGTACCTTTAATTATGTTCGCCAGACACCAAAATTATTGGGCCGATCTTAATCATTTCAGGGCAGATCCAATTAATGTTCTAAATATATTTCTTACTTTCTAAGGATTTTTGTAATACAGTGAACGTGAGTTTAATGATATTGGAACATTAATATCTGTTATTACAAAGTTATCTCTTTTTATCAACGTTTTTTTTGTCGACTAAGCCATTGTTAGCCTTAATGGACATCGATATGAACAAGACTGTGATTATTGGTCTATTGCATAAATTATAAGATTCTTCTAGGTTACTACATTTATTACATGTTACATGATTATTACATGATTATTGTCACCAATTTATCTTTTCTGCATTATACAACTTGTTGTTTGCAACTTTTCTTAGATAAGTTGCAAACATGTCTAAAACTAAAAATAAATAAATAAAACAAAAAATTATAAAATGGGTGTAACGACTCGCGTTCTCGACTTTTGAGGTCGGTTTTTTTTTTGTAGAATACCCCGTCCCATGACCCACGGCATGTCCCATGACAAAAAATTATAATATATTAATTATAAAAAAATAATAATAATTTATTGGAAGCTATCCAAATTTGGAAGTCACGCTAATTATTGGAAACTTGTTAGGTATTATCTGTATACTTACCTATATGATTTATTTTGTATCTTTTATAACTATTTGTTTACCAAATAAATCAAAATTCGTTTGGTTCATAAGTTAAAAACAAACTCTATACCCTCTATATTCGACTCAATTGTAATTAAGATCAGACAGCCACAAAAGACAAAGCCCATTGTAAATTACTATGGTGACAGTGCTAAATTTGAAATATTCATCAAAATCCCTGTTAACGTGAAGCAGTCGACAGCTGATTAGCTATTGAAGAAGTGGCATAAACATGAGTAATAGGGAACTCCTCAGCATTTAAGATGATATAGGAGTTAAATTAATATTACTTTGTATTTTTTAGTATTATTAGGGGGAGAAATTTTTTGTCTATTGCAGTTATATGAGTCTACAACCCATAATTATTAAGTGTAAGATATTTGAGTGCCCTCAACCATAACTACAACAATACATCACTTTTCTTAAACTTCGTTAATCGTAACCTTGATTTAAGTTCTATAAAATAGTTTCCTATGAAGTTAATTAAGGAGGAGATTGATAAAGTAAAGAAACACAACTAGTCCATGAGCTAATAAAAAGGAACAACTCATCTATGCCTGAAATTAAATCTACAGAAGATCAAATTGATAATAATTTCTCTCACATCTTTCGTTCTAAAATTCCTTACCTGATAGACAAAATATAAATCGAATAAGTAAATCCAAAAATTTTTCGACGAAACATTCCGTTGATCTGTCACGTACAATATTCCCGATACGCCGAATCTATTCAGAATCTAACCAAGTTATTCAATTTTCGGTGTAAACGGATTGAACCGTATTGGCTATAAGTAAAACATTTTTGGCGATATTGGCTAGTTGAGATGCGTTATCGACTATTTCTAGCAGGTGTGATCTCATTACTTGAAGCTGTGGTTCCGTTATTTGGACATCGAGAAGAAGAAGAAATAAAAATACAAGCTGACTCGCGCAACTTCGTCTGCGCCGAAAAAAAAAATTAGGGGTGGACTACCCCTAACATTTAGGGGATGAAAAATAGATGTTGGCCGATTCTCATAGGTACCGGATATGTACAAAAAATTTCATCAAAATCGGTCGAGCCGTTTCGGAGGAGTTCAAGTTCGAACACCGTGACACGACAATTTTATATATTAGATGTACATACATTTGCAATTTGCTTGGCAAACTTAAATACTCCGCATTACTATGAAGTAGTTGAGTTTTCCTTTTGTTAAGAGGAAGTAATTCTGACAAACATAGGTTAACATAAGTGGACAAGACCCTAAAAACCAATGTCTTGTGCCATATGAAATGTACAACTCCGATTTAAATCAATATTAAAAATCGAGATAAATGTAATTAGAATTACCTAGATGATGCGGAAATTATCTAGCAGGAAGCATTTTGCATTACAGTAAAAAAATCTTGACATTGCAGAGGTAGTTCGATTGCTATATGCAACAAAATACATCTGAACTCATTCCTCGGATTACTAGTTCCATTTCTACAGATCCCTGACGTCATCCAATAGTCAGCTGGCTTCTATCGGCTTCCCTGTTACAGTTAGCGTTGGTAATGAGCGAAATAAGTGGGAATCCACCGTTATTAAGTCCTGCTCTACGGCTAAATACAATGGCGTTGCGTTGAGTCCGTGGAATACCGAACGTTTGACAAAGACGGATCTTGTCAGGGGTTGTAAATCTCGAACTTGGGATGGGGTATTTTTGAGTAATATAAAGTAAGGCAGCAATATTTATTGGTAAAGAAATTTCTATTATATCTAAATTACCCCGATTTGAAGAGACTGAGTGTTTGATTTGTTTATTGGCCTGTAAGTAACCCTGATCTTATGGGAATTGATTATCGTCGTTCATGGACTCTTGAAATGTTAGGGGACACTGCAAGGTTACCAACTTGACGTTTTTCAAACTTCTTTTAAACGTAATATTATGCATATCGGATCATGTTTTGTTGTAAACGCTTGCTGATATGCAGACTAATTTTGTAACAAAACTTTGAGCTGTTCAACGTAGTTACGGCTAGCTAAAACTTGATGACACAATTTTGTTTGAATTATTACAAAAGACGTTATAAATCTTCGTCCTATAAAACATATTTATCATATTAAACGTGTTAAATGCGATAAAAACTTGAGATATTTTTTCTCGGTCGTGAAGACCTATCCATCACGCCACTCAATGGGATGAGCCAAAAAAACGGTTAATCTCCCCAACATACACCGGATATTAGTCTTTAAGGTTAATACTTTTAAAGCTGAGAATCGCATCACCATGTTTTCCATGTCATGTTAGCGACGGGTTTTCAGCTAGCATCTGTCATTGGTCTTTGGAGTGTTTTATGACATTCGACACGATGTGTGGATTTTCGCTATTTTCGTATTGTGTTTTACGTGATATTTTAACAACGGAACCGCTTTAATGGTTTTACGGCTGTTTGCGATAAATAAATATTTACTTTTGTCAGTTTTAGTTGACACAAATATATTTTTTTGTATTTTGTGAATGCTACCGGGAACGTTGAGAAAGGAATGTTGGTATTGCTTGAAATTACGTCTATCAAGGTAACAACAGTAGAAATCGTTTAATACGATTACATACGGGTATATTGGCTGCTAGTATGTTGAGATTGGAATCTCCTTATCTCAATGATCAATAGTTATCTACACAGTTCGTGTAATATGCCTAATGGTTTTACTTATCATAAATCTTAATATACGAGTATATTACTAACACAAATATTTCACGAAATTAATAATCGACTAGCTGACTCGCGCAACTTCGTCTGCGTTACAAAGGGGTTCAAACAGTACTCGCAATGCCGTCGCGTTATTATTTGCGCGGCCCGAAGTGCACCCATATATTCATTGCGTTAAACCATACTTAATGTACTACGACGCGTAAGAGTGCAGTTGTGCGTAACGCGTCGTGCCGTCCCGCATAACCTCGTGCTGGGCGCTGACCTTAAAAATATTTAATTTCTATCATAATATCGAAAAAATTCGTCTATTTTCGCAAAACCACGAGGATGTTAATTCTTGGTCCTCTGCCAACTGTGTCAATGACAGTTTACAAAGTGAACTAGTAAATAACTGTCGGATTAACTTTTCTTTTACGATGTTCTACATTTTTTCGCAATACTTCAAGGTCAAAGTATATTTTTGTAGCTTATTTATTAATTTGTGTATTTACAGAAATACGAATAAGTAAAGCAGGTCATGTAAAATGGTACGAAAACTTCTGATATATTGTATAGCTTTGTAGGTTATTATAGATATTATCTAGGTCTCTTGTTCTAGAAGTAGACCAGACTAGCAGTAGAAGCAGTACTGTACTGTACTGTAACAACCCATTACTGCCCACTGCTGAGCTCAGGTCTCCTCCGAAGAGGGGCTAGGCATAGTCCACCACGCTTGCCCAGTGCGGATTGGGGACTTCACATATCTTCAAAGGATTTTTAGAACCCGTATCCGATATACAGGTTTCACGATGTTTTCCTTCACCGTTTTTAGCCAGTGGTGTTGTGAAAAATTGCACATAAATCTTTTTCATATTAAGATTTAGAGGTAGAAGCAGTACTAAAGTGTTACTCTGGGAAGCTGTTAATGATTTTTTCTAGAATTCAAATATACTGTGAAAATGGATATGCTTATATTTTGAAGAGACTGAATTTTATGTAACGTGCACTGGTACATTTGGATGGATGTTTTCTTGGCTTAAAGTAGGTATTTGAACCAACAGCTCATGCTATATGGTAAAGATTTCAAGAGTTTTATTTATTCATTATTTTTCCTTTCTAAAAATCTACCCTTAACTCTAACAAAATTCAAAATCACCTTCAAATATTATTAGACAGTTTCAGATGCTCATTGAATCTTCCATTTTCGATATAAAGTTCCTTAGTGGAACCACAACCTATTCACTAAACCGAACATTGACCTGTACCTATCTCCATTTACGATATAACTAACATCAAAGTTACGTACAAGAAACCTTTGTGAGCCAATGAATTCAATTTAGCGACATGCCTGGCTTCTTTTTAATTTATTCGTATAGCTTGTAAATTCAATTATAAAAAGAATGTCGAAGCTGTTTTATGTAACTTTTGTTTTTTATTTAAAGATTTATGTGTATTTATTATACGATTGACCGACGACCTCAGGATCGCGAGAAGTCACTGGATCCAGCAGTGGTCATGTTTAGGCTGATGATGATTTATTTATTTATTTTATTTGCATCCTCAACAAAGGTAACACATACACAGAACAAATTAAAAATACATTACATATTAGATACCTGCGCACCTTCAATTACAGAGGACCACATCAATCATGTAAACTCTTTAGGTACTAACTTACTAATTTACAGTTCTAAATATAAAAATAATTTCATTTCAATATATAATCAAAGCAATCAATACAGTAAATCTCAATCATACATGTTATAAAATTTTAACACGGATTTTCTCATTATTAATACCCAAAACCATTTAAAGAATATATTGAATAATGAATAATATTGAAGGCTTTTTAACATTTTTACATTTAAAAGTTAGCACCCAACATGATTAAATCTTTAAGTTTAATTATAATTATATAATGTGAAGATATCCTGAGACATAAAATTAGATTGAATGATGATGATACCACTGGGTAAAACTATCATAATATTGGATTGAAAACACTTTGGATATACGTGTAGTTAAACTGCATCAGGCTAAAACATACGGATGCTTGATGTTTAAACCACATCAGTAATGATAAACATGATTGATGGTCTTTTGTTTTAGAAATCTCGAAGGCTACGCTTTCTTTGAGGTTATACTGATAATTTACGCTTATTAGTTATTCTAAACAATTAAGTTCTACGCAAAATAATATCCATTCAGTAGTATTTTTATTACTTATCCTATTATAAGGGTTCGTTGTAGTTTTTACGATGTGAAGAAAAAAGTTTCACTTCCCATTTTCGTTGGTCAGTATTAAAGTGGGCAATGGCGTCCCGTTGTGACACCCATTAACAAAGATTTATTGCCAGGTACTACACAACTTTATTTAGGCACGAAACTAACGTCTATAAAAACCAAGGAACTTACTAGTTTGTTACAGCTGGTATCTGAAACAAAAAGAAACAAATTAGACATGCATGCTATGTTTTTTTTATTGCGTCGTAGGTGGTCGAGTAGGTGGCCCATCTGATCAGGTACATCATTGACTACAGTGCTAGGTTTTATCCTCTACTTTTAGTGCGGTTTGACTCCCACATATCCCACCTGCGAGGCAGATGAAACAACGTTACTCATGGACTCCTTTTTTTTATTACCTCGTAGGCAGACAAGCTGACGGCCCACCTGATCGTAAGCGGTTACCGTCGCTCCTACCTACCTAACCTAGGTCCCCTGAATTAACACAACCCAACTTCAAAATTTGTGTGACATACTTACTCCCTTTTTTATGTAACTATACAATTATGCAGTGCCCTAAATAACACCATAATAAAACTTTTTAATCGAGCTCAGTCAGTATTTTATCAAAATAGCACGTTGGCTGTTGGACACGCGTTTATTTAAAAAAAATCGGGATATATTTAAATTAGAATTCTTGATGGAAATACCGACAAAGGCAATGGAAATGCAATATGAAATTTTTCGTACCTTTTTATTGCAACGATGTTCCAATTCTATTCAAAAATGAATATTTAAAAAACATGAGGAAACAGTAGCGTTTTTTTTTTATTTAAAACTAGCTGTGCCAAAGAGAGGGTTCAGACAGCGTTGTCCTACATCGTAGTGCAGGGAAATGTGCTTATTTATGACATCACACAAAATACTTCTAAAATTATTAGTACTGTACCAACCCATTACTGCCCACTGTTGGGCTCAGGTCTCCTCAGAAGAGGGATTAGGCATAGTCCACCACGCTTGCCCAGTGCGGATTGGAGACTTCACATATCTTCAAAGGATTTTTAGAACCCTTTTCCGACATGCAGGTTTCCTCACGAAAATTATTAGTGTTTCTCTCTAACTATACCTTACCCATGTAGCATACACATAAACTTTTCTCTCGATTCACTGTATAATATAAAAACCGCATCAAAATCCACTATTAAAATTTAAGCACACATAGTGCCAGACAGACAAAGTGATTTTATTTTATACTATGTAGTGAACTTGTAAAGTGCTGTCTAGAAAAATAGAATTTTAAATACTAGAGGCATTCAAAATCCTTTTGTGAATTTAAATTTAAATTATTTTTATTTATTAGCCTTTTTTACTGTTTAAAACTTACAAATTTAATATTAATATTATTACTTATACAATCTACTTATATTTTTACGAATGTTATTTAACTTAGTTAAATTCTTGTATCGGCGTCCGGTTCAAAAACAGCTTGTCTTTCGACATAGGCCTCCTCTAAAGACTTCCATTTCTCCCTATCTTTTGCTACTCGGATCCATACTGGACCAGCCACTTTTTTAAAATCATCTTCCCATCTTTTAATTTGTCGTCCTTTGGTTCTTTTGCCATCTCTTGGGTACCACTCTGTTACAATTTTCGTCCATTTGTCTTGCTTTTCCCTTAGCATGTGTCCTGTCCATCGCCATTTCAGTGTTCGATAAGATTTATGTGACTGTTTAAATTGTGTTCTGTTTTTTATTTCTGTTAGTCTAACTTTATCTTTTCTCTTAACTCCAATAACACTCCTCTCTATACTATTTTGGCAGACGTTTATTTTCTTTGCTAAGCTTTCTGTTAGTGTCCACGTTTGACAAGCATATGTCAAACATGGCAGAATGCATGTATTGTACACTTTTCTTTTCGCTGTTAATGGCATGCCCTTATCTTTCATAACTTCGCTTAGTGACCAGTATCTTTTCCATGTATTGGCTATTCTCCTATCGATTTCCTTATGCATGGTTTTAACAGGTGATATTAACTGTCCCAAGTAAATATAATCGTCTACGTATTCTATCTCATGCATGTTTACTGTGATCTTTTGTGTCTTTGGGGAATTAGTCATGACTTTTGTTTTGGTGATGTTCATCGTTAATCCTACTTCTTCACTCTTGTTTGATAGCTGTTGAAGCATTTGTTGTAATATGCTAGGACATTCCGAGAACAGGACCAGATCGTCTGCGAAACGTAGATGGCTTAGATTTTCGCCATTTATGTTGAGTCCATATTCGTTCCATTCTAGGTTCCTGATTATCATCTCTAGGACTGCTGAAAATAATTTCGGTGAAATAGGGTCACCTTGACGAACACCTCGCTCTATAGGGAATTCCTCACCTGATTTTTCCAATCTTATTTGTGCTGTACTTCTAGAGTATATATTCTTTAAGATTCTTATATACTTATCCTGTATTTGTTGGTCTTGCAGAGCTTCCCAAATAGAACCATGTTCTAGAGAGTCAAAAGCCTTATTGAAGTCTACGAATCCCAAGAAGTAGAATTTATTGTATTCATTATATTTTTGTATTATTTGTCTCAGAACGTGAATGTGATCTATTGTTGAAAACTTACTTCGGAAACCTGCTTGTTCTTTTGGCTGGTTTTCGTCGAGTACTGTGGTAATTCTAGACAAAATAATTTTTGAAAATACTTTATAGATGGTTGACATTAAGCTAATAGGGCGATAGTTTGCGATTTCCTCTTTATCTCCTTTCTTGTGCAATAGAATGATCGTCGATTTTGTCCAGTCTTGTGGAATGATTTCGGTTTCTATAATTTCATTATATAAGTCCGTTAGTATTGAAGCACTTACTGGTAAAGTAGATTTCAGCATTTCATTGGTTATTTGATCGGACCCAGGTGTTTTGTCCATTTTTTGTGTATTAATAGCTTTAGCTGTCTCTTCTTTTAGTATTTTTGGTATAGGCTCTATGGAATTTAGTGGGTTATGTTCTTCGGTAGCTATTCTTGGATTCTTGCTTTTATATAATTCTCTGTAATAGTCTGTAGCCACCTTGATTATCTCAGGTCTTTCCCTTGTATAAGTTTTATTCTTAGTTTTTACTGTCAACATCCATTCTTTTTTATCATTTAATTCTTTGATAGCCTTTTTTACTCCACCTGTTCTTTTTATGTGTTTTTCCAATGTTTCCTGTCTTCGTATTTTTCTATCATTCCTAATGCTTTTATTTATCTTTTTGCTTACTTCTGTTATTCTGTATCTTCTTTCTGGGTTATTTTTATTTGATTGTAACAATTTTCTCCTTTCTTCAAGTAGTTGTTGAGTTTCTGTTGATGGGATTTTTTTAGTTACTTTTCTAGTTTCTGTTTTAAAGGCGTTTAAAATATTTGCATATTTGTCTTCGATAGATGTGGATTTTTCTTTGGACGTTCCTACCAATGCTGTTAGGTTTGTTATAAGCGTATCGACATTTCCAGCGTATGTCAGGGTTGTGCTATCGTTTTGCCATCTTCTATTCTTATGTATGGGCTTGCCTGTTATTGTAGCACGAACCATTCTGTGATCCGAATTGAAATTTAGGTTCTGTATGACAGATATTTTTTTAAACAATTTGGTTTTATTGGACATAATAAAATCTATTTCGTTTTTATAGTCACCATTAGGAGAGACCCATGTCCATTTCTTTGATTGCTTTTGCTTGAAGCAGCTATTAAGAATACTTAGTTTATTTTGTAGAGCAAACGAAACTAGCCTTTCACCATTCTTGCTTCTTCTACCATGCCCATATTTGCCTATTGTGTGTTCTTCACCTCGGTTATAACACATTCCTATCTGACCATTAAAATCTCCCATTACTATAATTTGTTTGTGGGCATTTTGAATCGTTTTTTGTAGGTCAAGGTAGAATTTTTCTATATCTTCTTTATTACTTGATTCTGTTGGCGAATATGCTTGAATGATAGACCATTTACCTTCCTTGTTGACAGGCAGTGTTATATTAAGGACAGCTATTCTCTCAGTGACACCTTTAATCTCTATAATCCTATCCTTTAGTTCTTTTTTAATTAAGAAGCCCACTCCATATAGTCCTGGTGTCTCCCCTATATGATGTAGAATGTAGTTTCCATGGTCATGTATCGTTTCTCCATATCTTCTCATTTCGCTTATTCCTAATATGTCCCATTTTAATTTTGATATGGCCATTTCAAGTTCTTTAAGTCTCTCCGGTGTTCTTAATGACCTTGTATTTAACGTTGAAATATATATATCTGCTGTTTTCCTGTTTGTTGGTTTTGATTTTGTTTTTCTATTTTCCTTTAGAGGGTCTTGGTCGTTTTCCCCCACGAGGACCAGTCGGCTTGGGGGAATGTTTTTTGTTCTTGTATATTTCAATTTATTGTTTAGTTTATGTTTCCGTTCGCCGATATTTAGTTGCTATTGTTCGTTGCCTGACGGGTGTATGGTGAGAGAATTAGACCAACCTCTCATCAAATCAAATGCATTAATTCTGTTGTTCTTCGATGAGGATGAAGTTGAATTTGTCTGTTTTTTCGGTCGGGAATTTGCGTACGGAGAGGACGATGGTTCCCTTTTTCTTTTATCGTTGGTAGTAATGTTTTCCTTGACTACAAGCTTATCGTACTTAAGATAAGCAATATTTCCTTTGCTTCGCTCTTCTTTTAGTTGTGGCAGTAGTGCCTTCCTTTTCTCAAGGGTTTCTTTAGAGTAGTCTTCTGTGATAGATAGTACCTTCGATTTTTTCTTGTTCTTTAATACTTCACCCTTTTTCCATCCATTAATAAAGGACAAAAGAATAGGTCTTGGTTTTTCTTTGTTTATTGTTTTTCCAATGCGGTATATTTTGTTGATGTTATAATCTTCTAAAGTAATGTCTAATTCGTCTTGGAATTTTTGTTTTGTATGTTTAATCAGTTCTGTTGTTGATTTTTCACCCTCAATCAATCCATGTATTATTATGTTGTTGCTTTTCTTGTCTCTTTCCAAAAATTCTATTTTATTTTCTAATTTTTCTACCTGCACCTTTAAATTTCTATTTTCTTCTAATACTGGCTTCAATTTTTCTTCCATTATTTCCATTATAGTATTAGTTATGGACTCAGTTTGTTTTTGCATTTCTATTTTCATTTTGTTGAAAAGAAGTTGTAATTGATCGTCCATGTTTTGCGTGTAATGAAACGTAATGGTAGAAATTTAAATTATTTATTGGCAACACTGGTGACCGCGGCGTTCGTTGATTTTGACACTGACAGTGACAGTAAATGATGTTTTCAATTCAATTCAGTAGTGCCAACCTGAATATGTAAATATTTGCTGATCTGACAAACTAACCTCCAAAATATCTCAGATTTGTTGTCCTTGTATTAATGTTGGTGGAAGTAATTTCACAATGACGATTACTTCGATCACTATGTGGCCCGGTATTAATTTCTTAGAGATGGTTTGTTTATTTAAACTTCGATTGTACGTATTTTATCTTGAGTTTTTTTTCGGAGTAACACTGTTCGGATGTTTATGTCACGAGTACCGGAAACGGAAACTCCGGAAATTTAAATTATATTCGTGTTTATATTTGTGAAGAACATCCAAAAGTTTTATTTACCCACGTCACTCCCAATTTCAAAATAAAATTCGCGTTTCGTAAACAAACATGGTAACTTAATAAGCAATTAACTTGTTACAGTCGCGCGGTCAATTAATAAAAATGTATTCATTTCGTGGTTTTACAAAAAAATAATAAACAAAAAATAATTAATATCTTTAAACGAGGTATAATGAAAAGTCCTTCGTGTACTGTACTGTACTGTAACAACCCATTACTACCCACTGCTGAGCTCAGGTCTCCTCCGAAGAGGGGTTAGGCATAGTCCACCACGCTTGCTTAATGCGGATTGGGGACTTCACTTATCTTCAAAGGATTTTTAGAACCCTTTTCCGATATGCAGGTTTCCTCACGATGTTTTCCTTCACCGTTTTTAGCCAGTGGTGTTGTGAAAAATTGCACATAAATCTTTTTCATATTAAGATTTAGAGGTACAAGCCGGCCGGTTTTGAACCCTCGACCTCCCGACCAGAACGGAAGGCAAGCGCTTCAAGCACTCGGCCACCACGACTTTCGTGTGCCTAGAATAAATTTACTTTCTTTCTTCATTCTGTACCTATGTCTGTGTGGTAGGTAATGAGCTGATGGATAACGGACCTCCAATGCAGGCATTGCAGAAGTCTATGAGCGACGGTAACCACTTACGAACAAGTGGCAAGTCAACCAAAATTACTAACGCCATCAAGTCATATTTAAAACATGTTATAGGTACATGAAAAGATAATCATCAAAATCGGTCCACCTAAATTATAGTCTTAATTCGACAACTCCTTTAGGAAAATGGTGAATCTAAAAAGCTGAAACATTTACGGTTATTTGGTAAATCATATTGCCAAAACGATGCAGGGCGTATCCCTCTAAATCTTTGTATCCAATAAACATTAGGGTATTTAGGGCTGCGTAGGGTATCAATAAATAAAATAAAAACATAAATAATATTCCGACGTTACTGAATGTATTATGAGTTATGACCTCGAAGTATTAGATAGGCAGTCCTCAGTGGTATAGTACACTTCACTTGGCCAACTGATGGGCCAACACTGCAACGTTTCTCAAATCTCAATCTGTCTTTAAAACCAATAATGATTTTACCGATACGATTTTATGGGTTAGTTAATAAAGTTTAAAGTTTGTTAGCAAATCATCATCATCATCATCAGCTTATAGACACACATCAAGCCACATAAAGCTTATATACATTTGCAGCTCATGAGGCTCAAAATGTTCCAGTGTAGTGTGAACATAAACTGAAACTATAGGGTGGGCAACGTTTGCATTTTAAACTACTGTTTATTTAGAGAATGACAGCTCAAATGTCATTCAATTTGTGTTCATAATTTAGTTAAAGGTTTGAAATTTACTAAATGGGACGTTTTAGGTTCGCCCAATGGGCAGAAGATGAGCATTTTTACCGAAAAATCGTCTTTTCAGATGAAGCCCATTTTCACCTCGGAGGCTATGTCAATAAGCAAAATTGTCGCATCTGGGCGTCGGAAAATCCACACGTCACCATTGAGAAGGTAATGCACCCACAAAGAGTTACGGTTTGGTGTGGGTTTGGCCCTACGGCATCATTCGAAATAGAGCAAAGAGCCGCCGTTACGGTCAATGGCGAGCGTTACCATGCCATGCTCAACGAATTTTTGTTCCCAAAAGTTGAAGAGTATGACATGGACGACATTTGGTTTCAAGAGGATGACGCAACATGCCACAAAGCCAACATGACAGTCGAACTCTTGGAAAATGCAAACTTTATATGGCCCACCCCTTACTATTCCAAGTTTGAGTTTCACATCTATATTTTACAATTCTATGGCTTCAGTACATCGAAAGCTAAAGCCGATTTAAACAATGAAATTCATAAATAAATCATTTTTTATTTCCACTGTAAAATACTTTCAAGAGCAAGCTCTGAATACTTAGCACCTTCTTACTAAGGTATCGATACTTTAGTGTTGGGGCTCAACGAGTTGAGTTTCTGATTTAGTGTTCTAGGTAGAATAATTTCACCGATTTCTAAAAAGACTAGTTCTTTTTTACGTGCTTATAAGTTCTTGGAGATAAATTAGGTTATTAGTACATTGTTAGGTTTTTGGTATTTTGTCACAAGGTGAGAATACTTTTTCAGATTATTACTTAATTGATAGTGTAGTCCCGATAGTTGAGGTTCATTATTCCTTTTCTTTTACTTCAACACGCACCGTTGCGTTCACAATAATTGCATATTTATGAAGATTGGAAAACAGTGTTTTTTATGTTTTCTTATTAATTTATTAATCAAAAGGTCAGAAATCAGTCAAACAAAACCACATCATGTAACAACAATATTGTCAATTGTAAATACAAATTCGCAATAGTAAAATATTTTACGAATACGGAACCCGGCTTCCGCTTCAAATGTACCACAAAGGCGCCCCACGTCTCAACAGAATATTTTATACGTTAAATAATCGTTTCCCGAAATAAACAACGCAATAAATAAAAAAGGAGAATAGATTTGCTCCGAACAAAAAGACGGGAAATACGCTACAAGGATTTTGTGTAAGTAAAAAATATTTTTTCTTGACTTTGCTAGAATTATTAAGTTAAATTGTTTGCGTAAATTTATCTACCTTAGGTTCTAAAAAGAGTAGTAGTAGACTAGACAAGTGGGTTTAGTATTGTCTTGTGGTGCCCCTAATCAAACAATATTATTGTCAATATATCGATTATTGCTAATAATAGAACGATGTGCCGATTATACTGTCCTATACGTCCTACGGGTGTCCTATACGACGTGATTTTTTTAAGTCAAAGTCAAATCAAAAGTAGTGTGTTCAAAGAATTTCCAAAAATTGTTAGGTTTGTCTGAAAATAGAACTAAAATATGATAAATTAACACCCTATAATTTGTGATGTTAATCGAAAGAATAATCAAATTATCCCAACCAACACTCCAAAAATTACAACTTTAGCTCTAATATGCTAAATATAACACCTAATCAAAATCAATGTCTTTCAAACTTTCAGTCCTTGTTGTACAGGTGTCCTATGCCCATTAATTTCAATAAAAACTTTATAAAAGTATCGTCCATTAACCGAATTCAAAAGTCGAAAAATCCACTGAAAAACTTTAATAATTCAAACATATTGTTTTCAGTGTCATAAATGTTGATAAAGTGAAAAAATAGCATCGTTTTTGTGACATAAAACTTGGCTTTTATTCGAATGAAATATTCACTGAGACTACAACAGAAAAATATGGCTGCAATGTAATCTATTTCACATTGAAATTTAATTAACTAAAATTGAACTGAACTCTTTGTACCTGGGTTTTATTTGAAACATGTTGTAAAAAGAAATATGTGAATAAAGAATTGAAACGAAAATTTTATATAATGTAAAAGGTTGAAATGAATATGGAATCTAAAAGGTAATAATATTTTAGTAATATAATTACTCAGCTACATTTAATGGACAACATAATATAAAGAAATATCATTCATTAATGAATTACTATTATTTACAATAATTTTAATTTGGAAGCTTACGGCGATAAAGTAGAAAGAACAATGACAACACTTAACAAAAGAAAATATTCCGAAAACCTCATTTCCATATCTCAGATATCGAGGGCCAAGACAGTATCATAAATTAAAGATATTTGAATTCAGACGGGAATAAAAGAGGACCAGACGTATTAAAACATAAAAATATGGGTTCGACAAGTCTCATTAGGTCCCGAATTTAATACCAAATGTTCAGAATTCGTGTGAAACGGGAACATAAAAATAATGTCGAAATCTTGAAAGGTGTTCTCCCTATTGTCGAATGTCGACAAAAACTCATTTCAAAAGATTAATTTAGTGTTCAATAAAGCGTATAAATTGAGAAAGTAAACTCTTTAAATAAAATCTCCTTGATGCTAATGATGGCGTAGTAAATTGAATCATTCATCTCATTATTTGGATATCCAATATCATTTTCTTTTTCTCCACCTCCAAACAAACGTTACCGATGTGTTATTTCAGAAGGACGTATAGATTAACATCTTCAATGACTTCTCCATAGAAGTTGCAATTTAAAAGAAAGTAAATATTTTCATCACAAATATTCAATGTCTATGTTTATGTTCTTACAAATTCGTCACCAATATGAGATTTGAGAGTCCAACTATATTATATCATATCTTTGGAATCTCTGAAAATAAATCTGAAATCTAAAGACTGCAGAACACTGTGACCACTTACCAGGTCATTCATCACTTCACCACTGCCACCAATAAAGCTTCCAATGCCATTTAGTCAAACGTGACAAATCTTAAAGTGCGTAAGTTTCCCCCCTTGTGAAGCCTTAAAGAAGACAAATGGGTGTCTCATTACTCACACTTCCCCTTGGTAATATGAAATTTTGTGCGGCCCCTCCTGATGCCATATTAGTGTTCTCAATCTAAACAAGTGCGGTTCTGACGTATGTTGGTACGTATACTTGATTTTCAAGTGGTACTGGTCACTCATTAGATGGGTCGTAAAATCGTAAAGTAATAGTTTGTTTTGATTCAACGAAAGTTTTCATAAGTGTAGGTGTTGTAATATTATGGTCGATATAAAAAGCCATAGTGTAAGGCGTCGAAATGTCAAACTGAGATCAAAACTCGTTCTTCTCGATCGTTCAAAATAGTTCCGAACGCTACTTGGTTGCAGAGTACTCATGTCGATGTTATTGTATGTAAGTATAAGTTCATCAGGATACAAAACTTTCATCACAATGTGGTATTTATATATACCAAACTATTACCAATGAGTGCTAGTAGATATTTCCAATCATACCTAACTACAGGCTTTATGGCAAACATTCTTCAACGGCAAATCGACTATCGACACGCGATGTTTACCTAATGAACAATCATCACCTAGATCAAATTATCGGTAACCGGTTAATCTTACTCTGGTGTTCAATTGCATTTAACATAAACACGTGGCCTACTAACCTAACAATAACAAATGGCTTAATCACCGCGGAAAACTGTTTTCCAAATGTATTAATAGCTTATGGTTCAAATACATCAATGGTAGCGACCAGATTTGCGGTTTAATCCATTCGCCAGCCAAAATTGAAGGCTTCACACACGTGATTAGATTTTGCATAACTGAAAACAGACAGTTTATCGTGCAAACACAATGCAGATGCAATGACATTTAGAACTTGAACATTTAGAATGTTCACAAATTGTAGTTTCTTTATTAAGGTGTTACGTGCTACCTTCTCGAAGGACATACTATCCCACGAGGACATAAAAGTCATCTGCCTTTGAAAAATAAAACCAGGATATGCTGAATTTAGTCTTAGATGCAGGATTGCATAAAAGAATAGTTGCATCGGAGCCGCAGACACCAAGATGAGTTTTTGTTGCCTGTCACCTATTAATAATAAAGAAAAAACATTTTGCAACATCATAAATTCAGACTTGTAGAGCAGTTTTTGTTTAATAGTATTAACAAACGCTTATGCTTCTAGTCCATATAAAGCACGATATAAATCCATTTTCAAAACAATACATCCGAATAGTTAAATCTGTCTAAACCCTTTAATAAGCCCACCAACATCTTCCCTAATGATTTAAACATCATTCATCACATGAAAACCGCGACAAGCTATTACGAAAACGGAACCATAAAATTCACCGTTTACACTGAAGATAAAATGAAGACTGTTCCTATAAAAACTCGATAAAACGGATCAGAGACGAATGTGAGGATGAGAACAATATTGTAATGTCGTTCTACTATGTGTGCTTCCTTTGGGTTTATGAAGCACGGTCTTGTGTGATATTTCAATTATACAGGGTGATTTGTTAGAGAGGGTACATATTGCAGGAGGGTGATGAGTACTCTGTTCTAATACGGAATATTATAAAAAATAGGTAAAATTACAAAATATTTTTTTTTTTTTTTTATAATTTAATTTCGACAAAACTACCTCAAACGTAAACAGTTTCGGCTTAAAGAGTGTTGACTAATGACCTCTAGTGATCTCGCGCACCCCACACCTCCACCACACCTATCAGCTGTCGAAAAACCATCATTTTGCAAGAATTTTAGATATTTTTAAGTTGCGATTACTGAGGCATTAAGCCATATTATTTGGTAATAATATTTTTACTGGTCGTATATAACCATCAGCTACCATGACCTTCAATATGTACCCTCACTAGGAAATCACCCTGTATAACGTGCTTTTAGTACTAATTAATATGTCTTCATATCAACATCCATTTGTTAATTTGTTTGAGACTTTGGTCTGTATCTAGTTACTTAATAGATAATATTCAAGTTAGAGTGCTTCCAACAGTAATTTTATTACTAGTATACTATTATAAAAGTATTCTGGCAATATGTTTAATGATGAATATTAAACATCAATCTTTGACTAAGTGAAGTCATCTTCACTTTTCAGTATTGTACTGTACTGTCACAATCCATTACGTCTCACTACTGGGCTCGGGTCTCCAGAAGAGCGATTGGGCATAGTCCATCAGCTAGCCCAATGCTGATTGGAGAGTTCACATATCTTCAAAGGATTTTAAGAATCCCTTTCCTACGTGCAAGTTTCCTCAATTTTCAAAATAAATACTATTGCTTTGTACTATACAGGGTGTTGGTGCCCGGTGAAACAATACTTTGAGGGCTTAATCTATATCACATTTCAAATCATATACACATACTTTTGAAACGGAGATGATCACTTTATTTTCCCATACAAAGTTGAAAAAATATTATTTTGTATTATTTTTGACAACCCTATCCTGACCTACATTCAGCGTGCTACATCTATTTTCACGAACACAAGCGCATGTGTCCTGTTTAGAATGTGATTTTTGTCCCGTGTATCATTACAATGTTCTATGATACAGGCGGTGACTATCCGGCTTTAGTCTTTAGCTGTTGGTGTAGATCAGTACGGTAGGATTGAACACGCACTAATTAACACGTAGTTTTGATTAGTTATGAATTGTGATATATTATGCCTAGAAAACTCAGACTTGGTATATGGCTTCTACATTAAGTATACTATTTGCTGTGAAAGTATTGTTTCATCGGATTTTAACACCCTGTATATTACTGAATATTTGTAGGTATATAAAATTTAAACAGAACACTCAGCCACCATGATTATGTAATTCCATAAAACAGCTAAAAGATAAAATCTAACCACATGTAAGCCATCAAGCATAACAGCACTCTAATTTTATCGAACACAATTTATTCGAATAGTAATAGGGTATATCCGTACCACCGGGATTGCTTACTTAATCACCGTTCTCCTAACAATAAATAGAAGTTATGATCGTTTTTATTAACCCCAAGAATAAACCCAAATCGAAACGGGAGCGAGGAACTTACACTAAACTGCGATAGATTTATAATACCAATTTCATTGAGTGGGTAGTAGGAAGTTAATGTACAGGGCGTCCCAAAATTATTAACAATGTTTTGGAAAGATTGAAAGTTAGCAAAATAATTTGATTTGAACATTCCATAATTGTTTCAAGTAGCAGTTAGGAGAAGCATATTTTGAATATTATTCCTTTATTCTGAAAGCTTTTAAGTTTCACACGAGGGATGAGTTATTTTTTATGTTCAATCCTCTCTATTCGTTTTGAGACCAAATATGGTTCTTTGTTACGATTTTGCCAATAGTTCCATGGGAAGCATACTGCTTAAATATCTAATAGTTCATTAAAATCACGTTTCCAAACTCAAATACATTAGAGATTATTTCCATCCTCGTTTTGCGACACCCTGTAATAGGGAAATAGGTTAAAGTTGCAATAAATTGGATACCAGTGGTAACAGAAAAGCAATAAAAAAATTAGTAACCAATTTCTGTTGAAACGATTGTCTGTTATTGGTCCGCGCAAAGTTTTCGATAGCGATATCGCTGTGAAATAAAATCAAAGTTATTATATTAACAGTAACAGAAATGCTTCTTTTCTTTGCATTTTTTTATATAAAAAACTATTTACAGTTTTTTTTTACTATAGGTATCTATTAAAGTTTCAAACATTACAGATTTAACTTAAAAATCTTAAGTGACATTAAGGTGATAGTAGTTCAGGTCATTTAAGTTCAAAATGTTCTAACCTGCTAAATCAATAAATCTAGGATTTAAACCATAATTATTAAAAACAGCGCTTTTGTCAAAGTTACTAAAAACTTTTAATGTCAAAATAATTACAAAATTACGAGCAAACTAGAATCCGTAATTCGATAAAACAGAAAATAATTTATAGAAACTAAATTCATTCTGACATTACTAATTCAATATCAGAGACACGCTGTATATAATTGAAGTGAACGTTCTTTTGAAGTACAAAGATTTAAAAAAGTTTTTTAATTATTAAAGCAACGTTTTGTAGCCGCGGACAGAAGAGTTAAATATTGAACGAAATCCCTTTTTCGAAGGCTGTGTTTTCAAGTATAACCCAGATTCTTGATTAAAACGTTCTCAGATCTTTTTTTATCGAGAAAAACAAAAATTTATACAAGAATCTTTTATAACGAGAGATTGATGAAAGCAAGAAAATTCTTAAATGTGTTGTGAAGATACGGTTCGTTAGATCCCATGAGCAATATGAATGGTGAACTAATACGTGAAATTGCTGTGAAATTTTCTATGTCGGACTAAAATATATATTTGATGAGGCCTGCTTACATGGACATAAAGAAAAACGACGAATTTTTACCTTCACTGGCATTTCGGCTTTGATGTTGTTCCCTTTGCAAGGAAAACGTAGTGGCTTTTAATGATTTCTTTTTCTTTTTGGGCAACAATGCAAGTTTTATTGTTGTTTGTGGAAATATTCGAGTTTCCTTTTTCTTTGTTTTCGACTTGGTGTGCCTGCGGCTCTCCCCTATGTGGGTCACTAGTCGATGGATTAGGAGGGCGATTGGATAAGTCAATAGGGTAGCAAGGCAAATCGATGTGTGTCCTCATTGCGCTGGTATTGCAGAGGTTCATGAGCGACGGTGACCACCTATCATCAGGTGGGTCGTAGTTTATCTATCTTGCAAGAAAAAAATATTTACTAGTATATGCACTAATATTAATTGACGCGTAATTATATTAACAGAGATCTTGTATTTTTGATCTACGAAAATGTATCCGATAGGGAATCAATACCAATTTAGAAAGAATGACAGCTGTAAAACTATTTTTGCATCGTTTCGCAATCATTTTGCAAACATGCATTCATAACAAACAAACATATTTGTAGCAAATATGCTTGCCTCCAAGCTATAGACTGCTTACACAAACAGCATGTCCGAAACAGATCATAAAGTTGCGGAAGTAACACAAGATGCAGCCACTGGCCGTAAACTTAGTTCGAATAAAGCCGAGAGCCACTCAGATGTATTGCACAACCTATTTGTACGTGTCAACGAGTTGTCTTCCCAAAGAGAATGGACAAAACAGATTTATTCCCATCAACATTTGCCTTCAATCTTACTAAGTAATTTATGAGGAAGGACATCTTCAAAATGATCAACTAACTCACATTTTAAAAATAGTCACTTAGTTTTGGATTATACTGTATATAGTATATATACTGATTAGGTTTTTAGATTTTACAGAAAAAAAAGAAGGACTAATATTAGATGACCCTCGCAACTTCGTCTGCGTCACATAGGGGTTCAAACAGTACTCGCAATGTTGTTATTTGCGCGGCTCGCGTTGGGTATATTTTTTTGCGTTTTCTACTCGTCATAACTTCTCAACGAAAAATCCGATTGGAATAAAACAAAAAGTAATTTACTTCTACATTAATACTCTTGATAATATAATACTTAATTTGGATAAGGATTAATATAATAGTACTATTTTAACGTAATTTCAATCTTCGGACGAATTTCTTTTTCTTGAACATAAAAGCGTTTATTGTGACTAAACTATGATAGTTAGATATATGCTCTCGCGGACTTTTTTTTAGATCTGCCTAATACCTAAAAACCCGTACTACATCATTTTGTGCTATTGTCAATAGTTTTTGCAGCGTACGCATAAATAGGTTTTGGATAATTCACCTCGTCTTACAAATTCGATACTTTCAATCGGATCCCTAATTTTTTTCAAAATGAAATATAGCCTATAACCTTCCTCGATAAATGGACATTCCAACAGTGAAAGAATTTTTGAAATCGGACCGGTACTTTCTGAGATTAGCGCGTTCAAACAAACAAACAAACAAACTCTGCAGCTTTATAATATTAGTATAGACAAAAACTAACTTAAAATTAAGGATACATTTCTATTTATAGAAGCAGTGAACATTCAATAAATATTTTAGTGAAACTTCAGAATTAATGGATAACAAGCCATTCAAAAGAGATTTGGGTAGTAGCTAGTAACACTAGGGATAATTTCGACCGGTCGTTGGGTAAAGTAATAGTATTTTGATCATAGTTCTCATTTATAATTCAGAATTATAATCAAATAATTTGATTGAAAAGAATACAGCTACATCATCAAAACATTTCTCAAGTCGCTCTCAATTAGATAAGTAATCCAATTTGATGTATATTCTGTTACACCACTCTGTTTAATTAATGAAATGCCATAAAAGCAGCATTTAAATTTCCTGTAATAAATTGATTCGAATAACCCGCATCCCGGAAAATCACATCAAGGGCAAAGAGGTACAAAAACGAAACCTTTTCAATAGATTAACGAAATATGTACTAAGTTAGATAAAGGAGGCTCCACAATATAAATTCTACTGCATAATGGAGATTTTTTCCCCTTTTATATACATCCAAAGATTGACTAAAAGCTTTTGTAGACCCCAAAGAATGTTCAGTGAAGCGATATGAATTGAAGAATGTGTTTGACGTGCAAAGATGCGAGCAGCAATTTGACTTTTATATTTCGTGTCCTGCGTCGTAAAAGCGCTTAAGTAACACAGGATTGGAGCATGAATGGGAGGAAAGTGCTGTTAAAATAACAACCGGAGGCTCTGTTTATTCTACGAGTAAAGTAATTTATAGAGGTGTGTTTAGAGCTATGGCACACACTCAAAAGGTTTTGAAGAGCTTTGAGTGGTCATCAGTAGTTAAGTCTTTGATGGTTTTCGACTTTCGGTATTGTTTTCGAGAACATTATAAATAGACAAAAAAGGGATTTGCCACTGCGAGGACAAACGTGGTTGGGTGACCGCTTCTGCACTGTATCTAGTGACCTTCCCACGATCCTAACTACGTCGTAGATCATCTTGTAGGTTTGCCAACGCTGCGCCTACCATTTCCGCCACAACATACCCCTTAAATTCTGAAGGTTATTGTTATTTATGCCTAATGTTTTCTACTCATAAGATCTGAACCTTGATAGGATTGATAGAAATAAGTAAAAGTAATTTAGGTATACTCAATACTTGGTACAATAAAGCTAAAATTCACTTATATTCAGGGAGATAGTAGAATGGATGGATCATTTACCCAAAATACAAAATAAACATTTGTTATCTTCACATATTATGTACAGATAGCAACGAGGACGCATAATTTTGTTTGTTACTTGTACTACGATCAATCTGTAGGATCATTTACCGTGATTCTGAATTGAGTCTCATTAGGGATTCAGCTGGTACCGTAACCAGATCACGACCGGTAAACAACCGGACTTTTATTGTACCAGCGTGCTTAATTGTGGAACCTTCCTGTATTTACTATTCAGTTATCATTCTTGGATCCAATTGTTATAGGTCAAACCGTACTGAGAATCTATTATTTGTTGAATTGCCTTTAGGGGATTCTATTGTTGCTTACAATGGATTTTTGGAATAACTAGGTACTTACAGTTTGATTGGAGGTATTTACCTGTAAATAAAGAAATTATTAGAAACGACGAATATAATAATAGTTTGAAATACAGAACTGTCTGTCTAATAAATGTTTTGTTTATTCATCGTTAAAAAAAAATCGTGCTTTGAGGTTACATTGGTAAAGCATGTTTTTACTATACCGCAAGCGTCACTACCATTTCCTCATCATTATCATAATATTATTACGATCATGTGTTTTATTTTGGAGCTACCAAAAATAGTAAAATAAGCACAGGACAGGCAGTGAAGTTCGTCCCATTATTTTGCCTTTTAGTCTATACTGGACCAGACAAATTAACTAGAATCACGATACTTAATACTTTGGTGTTTAAAAATTATACCGAACTGACTACTTTGACTAACAAAACAGATATGGTCGTAAGTACATTAAGAGAACATGAATCAGCAAATTTATCTGATTTAGTGTTACTATTTCTTTTTTACCGAAGCCATTTGATGTTATTACGGAGATTGTATTCAACAAAAGCCTTCAATATTTTGCAATACGATCACGTATTATATGAAAAAGTATCGGGTTAAGAAAATATTCCACATTTTGTGTCTAACATAACATTCCTAGTTTATAGCGTCCTGAGTCTGAAAAGGTTTAGGTGTCATCAAGCTATCCTTATCATATAAAAGATATCGCCTCTTAATCTGACTAAGGGCGATAAAGTCGAGGGTCCGATCCATAACTTTTCTTTTGAAGATTTACATGGGTCTCAAGTGGACAACGATGATAATACATCTAGGTGTTCTAAGTAATATACTGCCTGTCATTTGTTTTATAAGATTTGGTCACTAGTTCTGTTTGGTTTACTCGACGTTTCTTTTCGTGTCTATTAATAATTATAATCATTCGGTCTACCATTCCCAGTTTATTTTTACGAGCTTAGTTCCTATATTTTATCAGAATGATATTACCACCATTTCAAAAAAGTATTTACTTCTGTGACTAATTTCTTCTGAATAAGAAATGAAATTGCTTTTTTAAAGAAAGTCAACAAAAAGTCCCAATAATGAAAAAAAAAAGATATAACAAACTTCTTATTGAATCCAATGGAATATATTATACTGTTCCACGAAACAGATCATTTTAAACTTAAACATACGTTTGTAAGCTAGACGCGGTTTTAACTCCTCCAGACCAGTTTAATAGAATTCTGTCTGCGGGCTACATCGAGTATAAATGTTGGTATCGACAGCTTTAGCGAAAATTTACACAGTAAACATCTTGATTTTGCTTCTGAATTACATATGAATTCTAGATATGTGTTTGTTGAGGCTACGAGAAACATATAATTGGATATGACTAATATAGTCATTAAATTAGCTGTATATTATTATTCAAGCACTAAAACTACGTTAAATAACATCAGAGAGAAAAAAAAATAGGTTTTCTGTGTAAAGATCAAAGTGCCCAAAAAATAGATGTCGAGTTATTTCAGGCGTAAACTTATATGGGGTGTTTAGCTGATATGGTCGGTGTAACAAAGACCAACTCTTGCAGATTTGAATCTTATTTCAATATGGTCAAAGACTAGTCAACACTAATTTTGCGACGGGTAGTAAGATAAGTACCTAATATGTACGCAAACATATTATGATTTTAATCAACTACTAAAATTTCCATATTACGAGCCTAAATTTATCTCTGAAAATCATTCGAAACCACAATGATATTGGTTTAAACATTGTGAACGTTACTTTGCCCAATAATACAGCTAAACGGACTTTCAACTATTCGCGATATGCCTACAGTTTAACATTAATTCCAAATTCCCAAATAGTACGAAGTTTATTAGTAATTGAAGTAAAATTTATGTTGCCAGTATTATTTTCTCTTTGGAGAACTAAATGCCCCAGGGTATTATTAAGCTTACTGGGCGTTATTTTAGAACACATTTCATAATTCATATATCTACAATCATAATTGTTACATTCATTTACATTTTTTTTTTAGATTTAAAGAATGCCTCCAAGACTTTACCGCATTAATCTAAATCAAGTGAAAGCAAAATCCCGTGAGGTAAATTTAAAAGCAAGCCTCTATGACAAATCAAAGCAAATTTTACAGTGGTCTTCGCATTACGTTTTGCACATAAAAAATGAAAGATTAAACCATAAAGTCGTGCACTTGAAGCTCCAGGGAATCCGGCCTTTTATTTGCTCGAATCTCGGAACGTCTCGGATCCCACGGCGAATTTGTGTAATCAGGAAAGAAAATACGAGCTGTAATAAAAATACGTCATTCATACGATGAACGTTTAGAATGTTTTCTGTCAACATTCCCTTATATTGTGCAAACATTGTGTGTTTGTGCTACATCTTCGTTCAGTACTTGATGATGGTAAGTCGATTCTAATTTCGGGTTTTACTTTTCTGTATTCCAATTTCAAAACGTTCGAAATTCTGTTTTCAATGTTCATTTGTTTTTTTAGGACTAGGTATTAGGGGTGTGCGAATATCGTTCGAATCGAATCGAATCGAATATTAAAATTCGATTCGAAGTACGACGAATATTCGAAACTTTTCGAATTATTCGAAACTTTTCGAATCGTTGAATTTCGAATAGTATCGAATTTGACTACGACGATGCATCTGAAATAGGACAAGAATTTGTATTTAGTAGATAATATCTTTAATGGGCTAGATGTCTACAAAATAGTCGTAGTCGTCGTAGTCGAAATCGATACTATTCGAAATGCGACGAATATTCGAAACTTTTCGAATTATTCGAAATTTTTCGAATATTCGGCGAATTTCGAATAATTCGAAGATCCGAATTATTCGATTCGAGTTTCGAAACGAATATTCGTATTCGATTCGGAACGAATAATTCGTGAGTTCGAATTATTCGCACACCCCTACTAGGTATATTATATTTGAATTCTTACCATAATTTTCAAAGTCTTGATGTAGCACATCTAAGGTTAATATAAATATTATAAAGGGATAATATTCAACCTTGTTGATAACAAAATTACTCACGACAACCAAGATTATGTGTGACGAACACTGGATAAAACTATGTACACAGAAGTACCTGCACTATGGTAAAGTTTAAGGTATCACAGTGTACGTAATCCCCACTATCCTCGTACAAATTTACACATACTTAAGAAAATAGGTGGGATCCTATCTACTTGGAGTTGCTCCGTTGTTCGCAGTAAGTGTGAGGACTAAAGGCTTAGTTGAAACTTAATAGCGTAATTAAAATGTTCTTGTAAACAGTATATACTTTAGGTAGTCTACAAGTTTATTCTTATAAAACCTTATTACGGGTAGTTAAGTGTTAAAATCCTTGAAAAGATAAAATAATGACTACGGACTAAAAATGTATTGATGTACTAAACTAGGATTGACTATAAACACAAGTAGATAGCTCGTGATCAATTTAAGAGGCGTTTGGTTTCAAATGATGCAATACTGCTCTAACTTAGAATCTGAAGTTTTATAACCTGTCGTTCATGCCCACTGTAAATCCATATCATTGAACACATTCACAGCATCCTAAACTACAATCTAGACAGTAAAACGTAACAGTAAAAATCTGAGATTCGTCACAAGAAAAACATCGTGATCCAACAGTTGGCATAAAATTCAAAGGGCCTTAATAAAACATCCATCAAAGGATCAACAGAATGTTTTTACGGTTCGTATTCCTATAAAAAACGTTTCTTTGTAGGGAGGCATTAATTAGGTTAACAACCAAGGAGTATAATTAACGATAGCTAATTAGCCAGAGCGCGCAAGTGTTATTACGCTACAAGGTGATACCCGGGTGCCCAATCATTCAGCGAATGTATGGAAACGTGATTTGTATGAGAGAAATTACTGTGGAATAAATTACAACAATACAGTATTGTTTTGGGTGATGTTTGATTACAAGAACATTATTTGAATGTGGAATAATATTTTAGAAATTTCCTTAAATAGCGTATTTTATGCTGTTTTGCCGCAGGTAATTTAACGATCATTGTATTCTAAGCTAGACATGTTTTGTTCAGACTACGAATATATGCCTGAGGCTAAAGATATTTACAAAGTACAATCTACTTTTCTAAATATACTCGTAGGTAATAATGAAGCTAAACCTACGTTCCAAGATTCGCTTGACTGACTTGATACTAATTCGGCTCTTGATCAAAATTCTTGATTATGGATATGCTAAAATAATATTTTAATATATAGAACAGTATTTTCTATTTCACAATTATGATTCGAATTTAACCCACTACTTATTAAAACAAACCAAAACCAAACTCGAATACTTGGGAGGTTTAACTATTGAACTAACAGCAAACAATCCATTACCCGACGTTATTAACTAAAATCGTTGTTAAGCAGAAGCCTCTAACAAAATACGGAATTTGTTTCTTCTACCTTTGGATCTAAGAAGCAAATTTGATTGGAAATCTGATAGGCGATGTTGTTAAGGCAGGCTTTGATCAGAGTAATGGCTCGCTTTGGAATTTATAAAACCGCCAATGATCGAGACTTTGATATTTCAGTTGATTTGGAAGGTATTTCGGTTGGCGTGTAAAGAGGGATCAAGGTTGATTGATTAAAATTTGTACACAATTTAGAAACAAGGTGAGCTTCTGTCGAAGGCCAAGACTCGGTTTAGCTCGTTGAGCCAGTAGAGTAAGTTTAGGAAGGTGTATTAGTTCTGAATTTTAATCATAATTTGGAAGTGATTATGTTGTTTTTTGTATTAACAGGATTTAGATACTAGGTACCTTTGATATCAAATTGAATATATATTTACTGTAGACGATAATATAATGAGACAATTTACTCTAAGTCAGTTAAATTACCTTAATAACAATATTTAAGCATAATCATTTTAAATTAAATGAAAAATGTAATTAAATATTTCTCCAATTCTTTATCAAAAGTAGAAGAAAGAGCAGTAGCAACTATCTACTACAATGTTTCATTGCCTAGGCAATAAATTCAACTAACTTACTAACCTAACTAACTTCTAGAAGAAGAGTAATCTTCTGAACTTTTTGGAATAAACTCAGATTTGGACACAACTCTCAATCCATGAAAACAAGTGACACAACCTATATCGTGTCACCAAAAACAAAACAACTACGCTAACTTTTACCAAATGGAACCGACGCATACGGACCATACATTCGTTTTAGTTCAGTACATCTTTCTTCGGATAACTAACTCATCTCGCTGGGGTAAAGTGACATATCCACAGCTGTCGTATAACCACAGTATATATTACTATAAATAAGTGAAGCTCATTTTAGTATCCTTTTGACAGTGGCGAAGAACTAAATTTCTTAGAGGGAAGCCGGTAATATAATTCTTCCCAATGAAAGCCACCTTAACCATATTTTTAGACTATTTCTGGATCGTTTGAAAGTCGTTTGGGGCCTAATTTAGAACGCCTAAACTAGTTTTAAGATGATCTGAGTTCACTACGTTTAGGCAAGGTGCATTTGAAAAACGTTTTGTTTTTACTATATTTCTGTATATTTATCCTGTGTTACAAGTTTGTCCCCAGTGCAGGAAAAGCAATTACTGAAGTTTTAATAACTGGCCGAGTTCCATCCAAAGTAATTATGTGTGAAATAGCCACCACTCACACACTGGGGCTGATTCTTTTGGGATACCCTAATAAGTTTTATTCATGATGCAGTGACATGCGTCGTCTGGATTATGCTTGGAAAGTTTTGGGTTTGTTTGGATGAACCCAAAACAGCTGTTTTTTCATGAGGTTAATGAACTTTACTGACATAATTATGTTTGTAACTAATTTGCATTTTCATTAACTCAATGTTAATTTGCAAAAATTGATCTTCACTTCTTCTTCTTTAAATAGTAATCGAATTAGTTTGCCTGATATTTCTACATTTGTATTCTTGTATGACTTTTTTCGTACAGTAAAAACATTTTTTTTCCTTAGCTTACTTTCGTTTTAATGAACCTACTTTCAAACTCAAAAATGTTATATTTTAAATTCTATTTTTCGGGACTATTTACCATTGTAAGATAGTTATATTTTAATTAAATACATTATTATGTCAAAATTCTGCGAATGCTTTCCGATTACAGTCACAATATAATTAAAACCAATTAATAGTCAAATAATTTGAGTTCAATGCACGATCGTTTCAAACAAAGCTAATATTAGATTTGATTAACAAAAAGCACTTTATCAAATATTTTAATCAAAAACTAATCGAAACAAAATTTATATTCAAAACTGTATTTTGAATAGAAACTTCGAGAGCCATACATTAATTAAAAGTCTGAAATACGAAATAATTTACGAAATAAGCTGCTTTTGTGATTAATAAAGGTAAATTACATTTATTTCACGAACTATTAATGATATATTTCATAATTAATTGAGTATTAATAGGCATAACTGATTATGACTGATGATCAATTTGCTAGAATTGTTCAATTAGTTTCACTGATAGCTTTTTTATTTACCTATAGTCATAAAATGGAGCTGATCTTTGATGTAGTCGAAAGATAGTCATAGGAGCTCCTGTACTAAAAAAAACTTGAGAGGTGTCAAGGAACACCCGGATGGAACAAATTCCTTTCGATTAATTAGTGAGGGAATTGTAATAAAATTTTATTTTTTATATCAATAATATAAATAAAATATTTTGATCACAGCGCCATCTAGCATTAATCATATAAAACAAAATAAGGAATTGTTTTAAAACACTCTAATTACAGTGCCATCTAGCGATAATCATCTAAAACAAAAAAGTGTCGGGACAACTTTTTCATTAAAATTTCCGTCTAGTCCCCTTTCGATACCGCGCGATAAGGAACTTCGTTCCAACAAGATAGACTCTTACTCGTACCTACACGTGTGGAATTTATTTCTTCCAAATAATTTATTGCAAAGAAAACACTTTAGTAACATGTTTTTAACAATCTGAATATCATGTGACGTGTGATGAGTGCTAACAAAGACAAATACAACGAGTCCAAACACGACTTGTCTATCTTGTTTATTAAAGGAGTTTCTATGGACAGCTTCTGAATCTATCATCAGATCTGCGCCATTTTGTCAAATTATTGCATTGTCACGCGATATATATCTGCGTGCAAAATGTCAGCTCAATCGGAAACCGGGAAGTTTGTCAATTTCAACTTGCAAGATTCCACCCGAACTTACATAAGTACCTACATAGTTACAGTGGCGAAAACTCAGTATAACTCCATTCCTATCGGATCCGATTCTAGAATCAGAGACAATATTGTATACAAAAGCTTATGATAATAATAAATTAATTGTACGAATCTCTTATATCGGCTTCCTTCTCTAACTAATTGACTCTTCGTCGCTTATAATTACATCCAGTGAGTAATTATAAGAGACGAAGAAATAGAAAGCTCTTAAAACTATCCATAGTCGTTGAATTAAGATACGTCATATTTCAAACTAATGATATCCATGTCACACCAGTCCACATCTAGCTATCGTCTAACGCTTCTGGTACAATCTCTAGGCGGAAATTATATGGAGATCGCCTTTTCTGAACTAGACAGGCTATATTATGAAGAACTAAACTTATTATTTCCTAGTTCTACATTTTCTTGTGTATTTGACATGGCATAAAGGACTAAAGCAAAATCATACAGATTACTAAGATCTTAGTTACAATTTAATGTTATTCTATGAAACTAAATTGTTTGTTTATATCTGTACAGTTTAGTACGTATGGTGGTATTTCGGCTTTTGAAATATCTACATAATAATATTATCATAAAGTGTGTTAATGTCAGTAGGTACATACACTTTTAAATAACTATAATAACTGTAAAAACAATAGAATACAATACAATAGAAACACTTAATTGAAAAACCACAATTACATAGTTACAAGTTACGTCTTAAATAAATAGAGTGTATCAATGGTCGGCCATATCGCTTAAAACAATCCCTTCCAGGCAACCATGCAAGGAAAGGAAACTAAATCAAAAACTGATAGATCACAGGAACTCATATCACTTTCTTAAAGCTAAAGCCAACATATTTATTTACACACATTTTAACTTACAAAAACAACGCCAAATAATATGTGTATCAATTAAAAACAATAAAATCCGTATCTATACTCCAGAGACTTAATTAAGACACATTAGGATCCCATTAAGATAAGGAGCGGTTAACTCTAGTGTACTGGTCTTATCAAACAGCTGGTAGTTTCCGATAAACTGCATATCCTTGGTACTGTTTTGTTCACAAGTTTCATCAACAGCAAAGTTAGCCCCTTTGTTGGTGGACGGTGACTGTCGTAAAATTTTGTTGGCACTGGAAGATATTTTCTTCAGGTCTCCTCAGAAGAGGGAGGTCCACCATGCTTGCTCAATGTGGATTGAGGACTTCGCATATCTTTGAATTTTAGAATTATTTTCCAATAAGGAGGTTTCCTCACGATGTTTTTCATTCACCCTTCTAAGCCAAATGTGTAGTGTGCCAAAAATTGCACATAAATCTTTTTCACAGTTAGATTTAGAGATACAATCTGGTCTGTTTTGAACCCACGACCTCCTGTACGGAAGGCAAGCGCTGAAACCACTCGGCAACCACATACAAAGGTCGCAAGCTACATTAAACAAAAATTTATTGAATCAAAATTTATTTGAGCAATTATTTTTAATTGTACCACAATTATATACTTTGTTCAATTATTCTGATAGTAATTATATTTAATGAATGGCTCATTAATAATGAGTTATTAAAGTATGAATGATCTGAAGAAACTTTTATCGTTAGTGTCATTCAATTCTTAATTGATCGGCAAGTGAGACTATTTTTTAAGTTGACTTTATAATGAGGCTTTCGGCTGTCATAAAAACCTGTTTATAAGGGGTGAAAACATTGGCGTGGAGTTTTTATTTTTAATTGTAATCATTAATTATGTTCGATCTAAAATTATAGGTATTGTGACTATTTTAAATTTTTGGCTAGTTTTATTACTAACCTTAAAATTGTCAAGAGTTTTAAAAATCTTTCTCACAGACCAAATAGAAGTGAAATAACATTAAGAATCGAGTAGGTAAAAATGTTGTGAATCGTTGTCATAACTATCTCATATTTTTTAGATAGTAGTAATCATCGGTTTCTGTGGGAGATTCCGATATATGTGGGAGTTGAACCACACTAAAACCTCCAACCGCTCACAGCGTCCGAACCCCGGCTGAGGCCAGAACCCAATACGGGGTTATGAGGGACGGCGCGACGCGTTACGCACTCTTTCCCGACGCCCCGCCTCCTTGAGATATTATGTAAAGCTAGTTTTAAAGTTTAAGTGTCTGCTTAATTGTTTGTTCTACTATCGTAATTATTACTGTTCGTAAGGGTCTCCCGCAATACAGGTTTGACCTAGTGCGGGGATCAATGATTTAGTGTTTTTATCTGTAGTGCAACTTTAGTGGTTAAAAAGAATTTGATTTTTTTTTTGAAATCAAATAACAGAGCATCGTAACTTATACTAATACGTCTTACAAATATCTCAGTATTAAATATCCGCAACTCTTGACATACAAGGCCACACCACATCAGATAGCTACGTAACAACTTGGCAACTCTTCCGCCTAATCTCAAAACCTTAATTCTGAACATGTACAACAAATACATAAATATTGTCCCATATGACACTGTTATATTAGAGACCAGTTAATCAGAAATAACAATATTGCAAGCATTTCTTCAACTACTTATTACCATTCAACTGGGAACGTCACTTTTCACTAGATGGCGAAACTGGGGACTTCGTTCGGAATCACTACCGTGTTTGAGCCTCTTTTTAAAAACATTTTTTCTGATAAATTTTAATTTTGATTTTTAATTAAACCTTATATTTTTGTAAATCTTTATTATTAAATGACGCTGTATTGCGTTTTCAGCGAAAATATAGTTTCTCCGTAAAATATGAGACAATTAAAAAATGTAAACAAAACAAGTTTTTGAACTGTGCTCAATTTTGGTTCCTGCCACAGATTTGGCAAAAGTAAACAAACCAATTTTGTTGCCTATCCCAGTTGAGTGGTTAATTAGTTACGTCAACGTTGATAAAACCTAAAGCACCGTTTAGGCTAGCTAACTTCAAATGCGCGTAAATGACAGCTGTCAAACTGTGTTTCATATTATAGTAGTTTTAGTGCATACAAAACCCCCGTTTACGTCGGCCGTCACCGTCATTTGTTTTTTAATTGTGTTGAACGTAGGCGAACCAATATGGAAACGCAGCATAAAACTAATGGGCATTGTTTTTATGATATTACAATCAA
The DNA here is from genome assembly GCA_030269945.2 of Trilocha varians. Classification (NCBI taxonomy): domain Eukaryota; kingdom Metazoa; phylum Arthropoda; class Insecta; order Lepidoptera; family Bombycidae; genus Trilocha; species Trilocha varians. The sequence goes on from AP028259.1 coordinate 8,575,462, forward strand.
TTTATAACATTTCTTATATCCACCATTATTGTTTTTTCATTACACAAAAACGATTGACGTAAAAGTAACGTATGGAGCTAAATACACAGGAAATCGATAAGTATTACTTTTTGTTATAACATTTAAAAAAATGTTCTTAACCTCCAATTCGAAGTATGGTGCAATTAAAAAATATGACGACATCTTAAATGTTCAGTTCTAAAAGAACTTAATTCGATCGTAAAGTAGATACAATGTCGTTTCCCTAAAGTAGGCATACATTTTGACGATCTACCGTCATGAATATCAATAGGACTGCAAAAACTTTCTCCATACCTATCTTATCCAATGTTTTGTCTAAATTGTCATAATTTAAAATGCAAAAACCGCATATTTTGTAACTGTACTACAACCCATTTATACTGGCTTATCTTACTTCATTAATGTTTTATTACCCATTCCGTATTTAGGTTAGAAGTGTTTGGACATGTTACTTAATTGTAAGTATTACCTTGTCCTTATTTTGAGTGACAACTTTAACCATAATCTTACCATTAGAAAGTCAATCAACTAATTCACTTACTGCTTCTTATAATAACACTAAACCTTCCAACATTTAAAATTTGAATCTTTTCCCATTATTCCAGGGTCGAATTTTGAATTGCATCTTTTCAATTCATCATCAGATATCCCATTAATTATCTTATGTATAGACTTACTACTTAATACAAATCATTGTACAAACGTATCAAATAAATTTTGAACCTTATCTCATTCCATTAGAATCGAATTCCGAACCAACATTATTTACTAAGACGCACAATCGTCACTTCGACTACCGTATCATTTCTTTGGACACGTTCAGTTTCCGCATGGACCTGAACCTCGCAATTATTTGCTAACGACCTTCCGAACTCGTTAACTGAATCCGGATAATTCTTATCTTAATAGAAACTCCGGATATTATCTCAGTAGTGCGAGTCAAAAAGTTCTGTTCCTTATAACGTTATGTATATCGACTATTAATACTATTATTCGACAGGAAGTTAAAGGTTGTTGAAGACATTCAATTCATCTACCTATTGTTCATTTTTGATGACGTTCAATTTCTTTGCCTATTAAAATTATAAATTTTCATATATTATTTCTCTAATTGAATTTAACATTAACGGTGCTATTTTTAATTAACGCAAGTATTGTATAATGTAATATTAGACAGATAAACGAGATCAAAATTATGAATTGCTTGTGCGATTAACTCTTAGCAACTAGTATAACTATAGAAAACTAAAGTCGTGAAATCCCACAAGAAACAGAACAGGCCACTGATAAATGTTTAGATAAAGCACACAGAGACGCTACAGTTCGTCGCAGGGCTCCAGAATGTTCCATTTGGTTCCATTACGCGCCTCAGGAAGTAAGCCGATACAAAACAGATGCAGGGAATGGATCTAGACAACTTAATTTCTTGAAGAGAGCAATTCTTCGGACAATATACACGCGCTGCTTTTAAGGACCTACCTATCTATTGGGGTTGGACGTTGACCTTATTTTTAACCCAGAATGTGAGTAAACTCCGAGCTATTTTTTGGGCCATGTTTTATATCTATTCGCAACGACTGGGTGAATTGTGTTTAATGACTATATTTAATTTAAACACTAATGCTTGACATGAGTTCCAATTCTTGAGAAGAAACTAATCACTGGTTTTTTGAGATTAAACATTGAAGACGATCTGTTTTCAACATTTTCCTGTGTATAGGTATTTATTTATTATAGTATAATTATGTATGTATTATGCATTAACAAGTGTGTTTCAATGATAAATACAAAATTTATAATCATAAATCGAAGCGAATGTTAGTAAAATTGTTTCTATTTAAAATCTGGACGTCAATGTAGATGCCATACTTGCACGAATTGACCTCCTCGATCCTATCAATCTTACGATAAACGAATAGTTTAATAGTGCATTTGATTGTGTGATTTGTTGCTTCGTCTTATTTTATAATGATATATTTCAAAACGGTTTATTAAAAGATCGATATTATGAAAGAAGCGGGCGTGATGGTAGTAATTGAGGAACAATAAGATATAGCTATTGTGGTGATTAATAAAGATTTAAATATTATGGTAATGTTAGCAGTGTTTGTGCAGCAGCAGCAATTTCTTTTTGTTAGATTATAAAGCTTCTAGCTATAAATATAAGTAACCTAAATAAACCATTGACCAAAGAACAAGCTGTGTACATAAATGAATACGTTTCATATAATACTTTGAGAATCGCATTTGAAAAAGTCTACAACCCAAATGTCTATACTAGCGTATAAGTAATCTATTAAGAACCATTTATTCATAACCTCCGATATTTTCACAGTCATCGTAGCTTAAAGATATCTATGAATACATGAAGTATATTATATGAGATATATCACTCCCGCCAACGCGTTTTCGAGGTAATTTATTTCCTAGGAACCTCTGCTCTCCCACGCGGCCCGAATTACTTAAAACTTTGAGGTAGGAATTTTTCACAAAGGCTTGAGACGCTCAAGTTTTTGCCAATAGTTTTATATAACGCGGATGTCGGGTTCATTTCTTAAAGTTCTGACATTTATTCCTCATTTCGTTGATGGGTTAGTGGGTAGTTAATCTAATATATAAAATTGTCGTGTCACGGTGTTCGAACTTGAACTCCTCCGAAACGGCTCGACCGATTTTGATGAAATTTTTTGTGCTTATCCGGTACCTATGAGAATCGGCCAACATCTATTTTTCATCCCCTAAATGTTAGGGGTAGTCCACCCCTAATTTTTTTTTTCGGCGCAGACGAAGTTGCGCGAGTCAGCTAGTCTTCTATACATATAATAAAATGATAGAAAAGTCAACACTTCAAAATACACTCTTCCAAGTCAAGCAACCGTTGCACATAAAGTCACCGCGATGCAGAATCAATACATTTAGTATGGTACAAAATTCAGCTTTGTCCGGGGTAAACTAGAAAACTACGGCACGGATTTACTTCATATTTGGCAAGAATATTGCTTAAAAGTCGGGTCAACACATAGGCTATATATTATAGTGCTATCATTTCCGAGGAACGGGATATAAATATAATAAATTTCATTCAAAAATTTTAGAGCACCGACATCTATCGGCGTTTAAGTCAAATTTCATGTGGAAGCATTTTTTTATTAGTACGAGAGCTAGCAACGTCGGGAAAACAAACATTTCAGTAAAGCCAGTTTTTACTTTTATACACGTGGTCAACTAATTAGGGACAGATCTAAAACTTGGCCATATGGAAAGTTCATACCCTATTATTGTGAGCTTCATTCTAGATTACTGATTGTTACTTTATAAACTTAACCACTATTAAGTACTCTAGTTAACATAATACAATGAAAACAAAAAAAAAACAATTAACCTTTTAAAAAATCTTAATCAAATCGCATTAATCAATAGTTATGACATGGACGAACTGGTCACCTAATTAGGGACACTTAAGTTTTTGCTCTACATTCAATAAATTATAAGTAATAATTTTTATTCTATTATTTTTTAAAATTTTAGCGCCAATTTGAAAAGCAATATTCTTACCGTACGAGTTATAAACATATCAAATAATTTAAAAAAATGGGTCGTAAGAAAAGCTGTGATGCAACAATGCGAAAAGTTATAATAAATCTTTATCAGCGTGGATGGTCATACCGAAAAATTGCAGATCATCTGAAATGTTCCAAAAACATGATTTACAATGCAGTGGCTTATTTCAAAATTCATGAAACAACAGAAACGGTGCCTAGAAGGAAAAAACCAAGAAAAACAACCGCACAAGACGATCGCAGAATGGTCACTCTCGCGAAAAGAGACCCCTTTAAGAGTTCAGTTTTCATAAAAAGCGAGGTTTTTGGACCAGAGCCGACTGCTGGAGTATCAGCAAGGACCGTCAGAAGGCGACTGGTAGAAGCAAAGGTTGTAGGAAGAGTTGCTCAAAAGTTCCATTACTGAAGAAAGAACACAAACAAACAAGGTTGGCATTTGCAAGAAAGTATGGACATTGGACTGTTGCTCAATGGAGGAAAGTGCTGTTTTCTGACGAGACCAAGATTAATCTAATTTCATCCGATGGCAGACAATACGTGGAACAACCTATAAAGTCCGAAAAAAATCCAAAATACACGAAGAAACAGGTGAAACATGGGGGCGGCAATATTCAAATCTGGAGCTGTTGTTCTGGACATGGAGTAGGCTACTACCTATAAAAAGAATTGAAGGTAAATTTTACCAATTCCAATACAAAGAAATATTGGAGGAAACGATGCTACCGTATGCTGAAGAAGTCTTACCTGTATCCTGGATGTTTCAACACGATAACGACCCAAAACATACAGCGCATTCTGTTAAATCGTTCCTAGCGCAATAGTCAGTGACGGTGCTCGCCTGGCCCGCAAACAGCCTAGACCTAAACCCGATAGAGCACTTATGGTATGAAGCAAAGAAAAAAGTTGCAGCTCAACGTACAGGCACAAAATAATCAGCTTTACGAGATATGTCGAGGTGTTTGGAATAGTGTTTATTTAGATACCTGTAATAATTTGATTGCATCGATGCCGCGCCGATGTCAAATGGTTATAACCAACAAAGGCAATCATACAGGCTATTAAAAATACGTTTAATTATTTTTTTGTATTCTATTTATATTTAAGAAAACTTTTTATGTAATAAACACTTCAATAATTACAAGTTATTTAAATTTACAGTTAAGATTTAAAGTGTCCCTAATTAGTTGTCCATGCATAAATCAATTATGTGTAAGTGGCAATGATTTATTTATGTAAAAACTATCGATCGCAATTAGCTATTATCTTTTGTTGGTCCTTAAATATTTAGAATACTAGCTAAATTACTTGTTATTAGTTGAAACCAGCTCCTGAGCCTTTTTATTTTTTTTTTCCGGACTCGAGGGATGATGTTTTATTTTAGTGATATGGCGTCCCTAATTAGTTGACCACGACTGTATATACTATCTCTCATACTCTTTCACTTTTATAACAGTTGGCAAATTAATTTTAGGTTTTTAAGTGCTTAAAAAGATTCATAAAAAAAAATCATTCAGAGTTAGCGTCTGGCACAGAAAAACAACTAAAAATATCTGGCAATAATAAATTCATGCAGCAAAAAGTACAATAAAAACAATTTAAAGAAATATATTTAAAAAAAAAAATCGGTTTTTTAACCAGACCTTACCACTACCGGCTGGAGGCTACTACTAGACAGTCCGTATCGGTAAATACTCTGTCAAAAACGTTGCTAGCTCTTATCATCATCATCATCATCATCATCATCAGCCTATAGACGTCCACTGCTGGACATAGGCTAGCTCTTATACCATAATTTAAATTTGATTGCGTCATTTTTGGCACTGTCAATGGTTATTTTTTTAATTGTCATAGATACAAAGAGTTCTGTTCCTTCTTAAAAAATGTGTATTTAATTCGTTTCAGAGATTAGCAAGATCTATACATATAAATAAATTTCATAAGCAATTTTAGAGCAACGACATCTATTGGCCTTCAAGTCGAATTACATATTTTTTTGTTGATATAAATAATTTAAATTTGATTATGTCATTGTGGGACAATGTTTCCTATTTGCTAACTAGATGGCGTTGGCGTATAAATTTTAATTATTCTGAATCGCGCTATCATTTCGTACACCAAATGTCAAAACTGAGATTACCTGCTTTGCTAGAAGTCATCGTGTGGTTAGTCAAATTGAACTCTTTAGCTATCATTTTATTATTATTTAGTTTCGACTTAAAATACTTAAAATGCCTGGATAACGATCTAATTTATCCCAATGTTCAAACGATATTCGAAGGAAAAGGTTAGCTCGATGTCTAGAAACCGCCGTTGAGCATGAAGCTAGGTTGGCTAATGGCTACTCTTTAAGAACACATTGCGGAAACTCAGTCGATCGAATATCTTGAAGAGCAGGATACTCAGTTAAGGAGAGATCACTCTCAGCCTGCTCTTTCACGGTCGTTGGAGACTGATGAGCAGCTTGAAGAGCGTAGTACAGCTGCTCAGCAAAGTTATCAGAACGTACGTGACGATACTTCTGCTCATGTATCGCAAGACCGGGACAGAATGCAGGAGTTGCAAGAGCAACCATGGCTAAATAAAGAGGGAAGTGGATTCATGTACAATGTTGCGATTAACTACGCTGCACACGGAGATATTAGCAATCTTAGAAGAAGCGCCCTTTGTCGAGCCCGCAAATGGAGAGGGGAGCCCAATGGGATGTGTTGTGCATCTGGAAAGGTACGCTTGGAGTCTATGCAAGACTCACCAGAACTGTTGAAACTCTTACTAAGCGGCGAACATCCGGGTCCAGCCATTTTTTAAAAAACATTCGAGCCTATAGTAGCGCCTTCCAGATGACTTCGTTTGGTGCAAATCAAATCGTTGAAACAGGGTTCATGCCGACATTCAAGATCCAGGGACAAGTTTACCATCAAATTGGTTCGCTGCTACCTACAGATATTTCAAAATTTTTGCAAATGTATTTTGTGAGTGATTTTGAAGAACAAGCAAACCTACGAAGTAGATTCATCCCCCATATTAGACTCAAGAATTCTCCGATGTCCTTCTAAGTCTTGGTGAAGGTACTCTACCAGAAGAGAGAGGTGGACAAGTGTTGCTTCCAATGTCTCTCGGTAGAGTTGTATTCAGCTTAGAAGAACTCATTCGCTGTGTGTACAACGACATCAGTCGTATATCACACCAGCAGAATTCTTGGGTGTGTGAGCGAGCCATTTTGACACCCTAAAATGACCAAGCTGCAGCAATTAACGAATTCTCTCAGAAATTGAGGGAAATGAACTGTCGTCGAGCAAAATGATGCTACACATTATCCTGTAGAATTTTTGAACTTTCTGTCAGCAAGTGGTTTTCCAGCGCATACTGTCAAGTTGAAGGTCAGTGTCCCGATTATGCTTCTTCGGAACCTATCTCCTCCGAAGTTGTGTAACGGGACCCGCCTTAAAGTCATCTTGCTCCACAAACACACAATTGAGGCGGAAATTCTTACGGGTTCTGTCGTCGGCGACGCAGTATTTATATCACTCATTCCTCTCATACCATGAGGTATGTTCCTGAACTTTGCGTTCCAGTTCAAGCGCGTACAGTTCCCCGTGAGTGTTTGCTTCGCGATGACTATCAATAAGTCGCTGGGGCAGACACTGGGGACAGCGGGTGTCGACCTCAGGACGGGCTGCTTCTCACACGGGCACCGGTACGTCTCTTTATATTTTGGCTGCGGAGAGCCAAACCACTATTGTGGTTCATTGAGAAGTTCTATAAGCATGTTTGTTTACGCTATCTTCTAATCTTATCTTATATTTGTCTTAATTTGATTATTTTCTACATCTGCTTTAGTCACAACTTTTGCCTTAATTCAGCAAAATCACCTTAAAGTCATTTATTCGAAGCGGGTCTAAATTAGCACTTTTTGCACTTCAATTTTACAAAAAAATAGTTTATTCTGTTACTCTGCTTAGTGTAGATATGAAAGGTAAAGAAGAAAACCAGTAAAATTAATGTTAGTTTAAAAGATACAATTGTTGGTATATTATTATGGCGCTGTACATAGCATTCACGCAGACAACGTCGCGGGCAATAGCTAGTATTATAATATAGGTAATGGTAGTGATGGTCTGATAGTTTATAAATTTAGAATATTGTTATTTATGCCTTTGTGGTTTATTGGAACGAAGTTCCTTATCACGCGTTATCGAAAGCGGGCTAGACGGAAATTCGTATGAAAAAGCTGTCACGACACTTTTTTTGTTTTAGATTACCGCTAGATGGCGCTGTAATTAAAATCTTTTAAAACAATTCCTTATTTTGTTTTATATGATTAATGCTAGATGGCGCTGTGATCAAAATATATTATAAAACAATTCCTTATTTTGTTTTATATAATTAATGCCAGATGGCGCTGTGATCAAAATATTTTATAAAACAATTCCTTATTTTGTTTTATATGATTAATGCTAGATGGAGCTGTGATTAAAATATTTTATTAAAAAAAATAATTTTTACAACAATTCCCTCACTAATCAATCGAAAGGAACTTCGTTCCATCCGGGTGCCCCTTGACACCTCTCAAGTTTTTAGTTTTTTTTGTATAGTAAAATTTACAATTTACAATTTAAATTTTTAAAACGAGCACTAGAATCACCTCTAGATTTGATATCCTAACTCATGACCAGTACATAATTGTAGTAAATGGACTAATAAACAATGATATAAATTAGATTTTTCTTGTAATGGATGTCTCAAATAGGTATTACTTTAATTTTGCCAAAAGCCTGAAATCCATAAATCAGGATAGTTTCTTCAAATCAAATATTAACAGAGAACAACTGGAAAACTGAGTTTGGGTTCAAGCCGTTTGTAAATAAAATACATCTTGTAATGGTTCATATCAAAATGGGACTTAAGCTGTCTCGGTCAGCTTAGGGCGGTCGAGATTGCGAGTAGTTGTGACGTGGGCCTTAAAGTTTTCCGGTAATAATCATGTTGGGATACGCTTTAACAGAGAATTAGTTTGTATGTTTAATTATAACTTGAGATATGGCTTTGAATTTCCTGTTGTTAAAAAACTTAAATTATGAAGTCATGCAGGTATAATTCTTAAAATAAACTTCACCAAAAGACCATATGACTGAAGATAGCAATTCAATTCTTAGCAATAATATACTTCTTACTTATAATAAACAAAGAGACATCAGCATTAATTTCCAAACTATTCTAACATTACCATTACAGAACTAACAACATGTCATCGCATGTCACTCCGCCTCTGGCTTCGATTACTTTTACGAGAAGTTGGAAAGTGTAGGAGACGGGATCTAAGGAACTTTTTCATTCGTTGACGCCGCTACAAAAGGCCTCTTGAATCAAAGGACCGACCTTAAGAACACGAGGCGTCTTGTATTACAAATAAAATTCTTGTTCGAATTTCACGGGTATTAAATTCCTTAGATTTCCAAAACTAGGTTTCTGGTGCTACATATATCTATGTAGCAATCGAACTAAATTTAGTTACGACTTTATTTGGATACTAGATTTCAATCCACTCATTTCGACACATCCCTCGAGAGTAATCGGTTCAGCGGTAAGACATAATAATTTAAAACATCTTAACATCAAAATAAGGATTTTATTATTGCCTTGGTTTTAAGTAGATAAAAGTAGTGCAGCGAAGTGTAAGAAAAAGGATATTACGGAATATACATCACTCACTCCGGATATTACACCCACATCCGCCAATACACTTAAGAGGCAGGTGTCGATAGTGTTACTATCCCGTAATATTTTATTATTCTTTTATTTACAGGCAATATATGACGAAGATGAAGGTAGAACAGACGAGTTGTAGAGTGGAGACTACGTAGTGCTTTGTCGAATGATTGTCAGATTGTTTTGACGAGCGAATAAAACAGCTACAGATTGTTGATTATATTGAAATTCTAGAGAATCAGGATTATTTGAAAATGGATTGTGGAACGTAGATATTAAATAGTGCAGTGTTGCACATATTGGTGATGTATCCGGTATTAGAGTTACTCGAACATATAATGATGATGACATTTCTATAAAAAAAAATCGGTGAAGTATTTCTTCTATTAATCAACGCAAACATTGTTTCAAAAGGCATTTTTCAAACAATACAAATCACAAACCAGGACACACAAACGCAGAATCTTCAAAAGAAAACTCAACGAAGAATAGAAAGTTTCATGAATTATTATTTTTCTTTGACATGAAGCTACGGTTTTGCGTCATCGGAGACAGGCAATTAGACACCCACTCGAGAAGTCTGCAGAATCGGAGGAAAATGATTGGGGAAAAGTTCCATTAACTGTTACTTGTGGTGATGCCGCTTTGTTGATTGGTCTTTGAGAGACATTGACGCTTTGAAAACAAGATCACAAGCCAAATATTGAAAGATTTCACGCCTCCTACGTAAATAGGCAATCATAAGTTTGTGACATCGTAGTTCCTGGGTGATTTATATTGTTATCTTTTCAATAAACCTAGTAGCTGCAAAACAAATACATATGCAGATATTTCGGATAAATTATGAATATTTGAATATGTAATCAGACATCAGATATTATATCATTGACCCGCAGCATCTACGCTATAGATTTGACGATGATATGATTAAAAATATTAATGTTTTAAGTAAATATACATAGTAACACTTTTTTTTTTCAATTGGAGGAAATCACTGGGGTATGTGGGAGTTGAACCGCACTAAAACCTCCAACCGCTCACACTCAGCGTCCGAACCCCGGCTGAGGCCAGAACCTAGCACGGGGTTTGGAGGGACGACGCGACGCGTTACGCGCTCGGCTCTATTTCCCGTCCCCTCTTCTCCGTCCCCGGATGCCGAACCGGTAGCCGCCGGCGGATACGGCCACCGGCACATAGTAACACTAACTAATATTTGCTTTTGGAGTAAAAAACTCTTCAATAAGACCAAAAAAACGTGTTGTTGCCATAAAAAAAACCCGGATCGCGTCATGCATCAGATAAAAGTTCAGTACCCTATTTCCTTGCGTACAATTGCGGGCCTAAAGTTTTACGCATACATTTGGCTCTATTCCAATACTACAGTAGTAGTAAAATGAAAGAGTTATACTATGTAGTCTCTGTATTTCTTCGACGCCTTTGGATGTTGCTGTCTCAGATATTATAGATACGAAACTTATACTGTTTTGGGCATATGAGTGAATGTCACATCTAACAAAGTTGACTAGCACCTGTGGCTTTAATAAATGGGATAGATACTCAACAACGAAATTCTTCGTTGAATGGAATTGAGCGAAACTATCCTGGTACTGAAATGTAATGGATCATTCGATGATTGCAATTCGAATATTATAAATAAACATCAGTCAATCAATAAGAGAACAAGTTTTATAAAAATGATATTAGAAAAAAATATAATTATATAGTTTACTTGCTCATATAGTGTTACTAATTAGAACGCAGCGTGAACAAAACTTCCTTCTAATAAACAAAAAGCTACCAAATTGGAAAGGACCCTAACAAATTAGTCATTTGTTATAAAACTACAGAACTAGCCGTTTTCATTAGCTGTAGACGAACAAACTACCAATGACGGATAACCCTGTTCCGGAAGACTGGGAAACTAGTTAGTTTGTTTAGTGCGCCATGTTTGTCGCGTGGTTATTAAGATTACAGCTAGCTTACCTTGTACACTAGGGTTTAATCGAGTTGGGTGTTTAACAGGAGCGTGAGGGTTCAACAATATATCACGTTGGGTCAAATTAACCAAGAGCTGGTTGTTTTACACTCATTTGATGAACGTGCTGGAGTAGGATTAAAGCCTGTTTGTTTCCTATTAACAGGTGTTTTGTCAAGTTGAAATTACTGTACTTCAATTCATAAAGGACTGATCTCACTGATGCGTTTGGTCATTTAGATCTAAGTCTATAATGAAATTAGTATCATACCTAACCTAAAATAACCAGAATAGTAAAAATTAGCAGATTAGGGAGTAGGCCCACCGGCGGAAAGTGTGAATGGGAAGGATGAATGTGAGGTAAGCGGTATGACAGTAGAATAGCGAGAACTGGAATGTGAGAGAAGACAATATAAAGAGTAAGAACAGGATTTAGAAAAAAAATAAAAATAACCATTAGTCAATTAGCGTTAAAGAGTATTGGAGATGTGAAAATATTGTAAAGTCGGTGTGTACCAAGAATCGTAACAGAATTCTCAGAACTTGTTATTTAGTTTCTAACTGTCAGATGTCATGTTTGAAACGAGGTTTCGGAGATTACAGCAAGCTTACCGAGCAAACTTTGTTGTAATCAAATTTAGAATCAAGATTCTAATAACTGTATGACATATTGTACTTGAGTTCCAAACTTCAAAGCCTTGTTTCAAAATTCTGATTGTGCCTTTTATATTATTGTTGAATGCTTGTGATCCAATCGATGGGTCTTCTTTTAGTTCATTGTAATTGTAAATGTTTATTGCAACTTTGGTAAAATTTGCGTACAGCCCATCTGAAAGTTTTCACTTTTAACATTTTCAAGACTCGTGGCTACAAATGTAGATAGGTATTAATAAGCGGTCTTAACAAAGTCACCTTCTTAGAACAATAAAAGCAATCCAACTGGCTCAAAAGATCTTATCAAAAATACGTGCAAATTAATTGAACCAAGCTAATCCAAAGATGAAGAAAATATTATAAGTAACAAAAGAAAACGTCTACGAGACTCATTAAGTATTGATACATATTTAAATGAAGAAACTTCAACAAACGCGGACTAATTCATGTTTAATTATGTAAATCGCTTCTTGCAAACTTCGTTTAGGCCAATGAATGTTTATTACCCTCAAAATTTAAAAATTCTCTCGCTCTTCCAACTTAGCTTAATTCGCACAATTTTCTCGTTAATCTAGGTGGAATTAAGCTTAATCAACCTATCTCTGACCTCTTTAGGGAAGGTCATTATGTGACCAGTAGGAATGTTTTAACTAATTCATGAAGCTCTGTGGTATAGTTTCATTAAAGAGGAATACGTAAAAAATTTAGTACTAGAAGTTCTTTGAAAGATAAAGCATTATGAATAGACGTATATTGTTAGTTATCACTATCTTGATCCTTGAAATATTTAACTTGGGTAAAGCATTAAATGATTAGAATTTCTCATATTTCTCGCAATCGGTTTCTGGATTATATTTACTCTTTGAGATATTTATTATTTGTTCTTCATTTGTACTACTAACCAGTTCTTATTACTTTTCAAATCATTACATCGTCAAGCATATGTGCATCGTGGTAGATCTCCACGAGACAGGCTTGACCTAGTGTGGAGATCTAATGGTTGATTGTATATTACACTGTAAATTTTTGGCTGCATAAATATTTTTAATCTTAATCTTTAATCATCGTCTTCAAATCGTTTAACATTAAAATCATCATCATTAATGATTTAGAAGCATATACCTAGAGCATTAACGTAGAGCAAGTATTAAAATGGATTATTCCTCTCATAGTACCGAGTCACTCAATGATCATAAATCATTTAACCGTACTGAGTGCTCCCGCGGTTTCATTCATATAGATAAATACTGCATCAATGGACGCATTTAACAGATCTTTTAAGCCCGTATACATTAAAAAACAGGGGTATATTGTTATCTATACTGATATATAAAGCTGAAGAGATGTTTGTTTGTTTGATGGTGCTAATCTCAATAACCGCTGGTTCGATTTGAAAACTGCTTTCAGTGTTGGATAGTCCATTTATCGAGGAAGGTTATTGTATATAGGATTTATTATATAAAGATCTGTACAAAAGTTCAAAAAGTAATTACCCCAAAAAAATATATACCTAAAACTGGGCAGTTTTACTCATAAAATATACAAACAACAATACAATATACAAACATAGTATTCGTAGATTACGTCCACAAAAACTATTGAAAATGTTTTTATATCTTACTCCATGTATACTAGTGAATCAGGTAGAATATATATCGACTATGAAAACGGAAGCTGTTTACGACCTTTTCACCTCAATTCACGACCTACAATTCAAAATCTGATAACGCTCAACTGTGAATCATATAAAGAATAATAATTCCTTACCTTAATAAGAGGATATTATTTGTCCCTCTCCCTTCTAATCAAAGGAAGTTCAATCACCGTATCAATGAGTCAATATCCTAATATTTACCACAGTCAATATTCTGCTAATAAAAGTGATATTTCGATATCATTAGACAGTAAGTGCTGAAGGTGAGCCGATTAATATACCTATTTGCAGAAATAGATAAGGATGATAAGTATTAATTATTTATGAATATCAGTACACGTGTATTAGTTTATGAGGGCATTCTTGATGTCGATGACGACAATCTTTTTTTCAGAACATACAAATATTTTTGAAATTTAAAAGATGATACAAGATCACTTAAAATAGCTTCCTCTTTAGGAGTAATAAGCTAAAACTAGTTATTAAGAGTCGAAGAAGTCGAGAGAAGAAAAGTCGTGGTGGCCGAGTGGTCGAAGCGCTTCCTTCCGAACGGGAGGTCGCGGGTTCAAATCCGGCCGGCTTGTACCTCTAAATCTAAATGTGGAAAAGATTTATGTGCAATATTTCACAACGCCACTGGCTAAAAACGGTGAAGGAAAACATCGTGAGGAAACCTGCATGTCGGACAAGGGTTATAAAAATCCTTTGAAGATATGTGTAGTCCCCAATCCGCACTGGGCAAGCGTGGTCGACTATGCCTAATCCCTCTTCTGAGGAGACCTGAGCCCAACAGTGGGCAGTAATGGGTTGGTACAGGTACAGTTATTAAGAGATAAATTTGATAGAAGAAGAAATAGATAGTTGCGTAGACACTGTATAAATAGAACTAAAATAAATACACAAAGAGAGAAATAAACCTAGATATCATTACTACAAACAATTCTCTCTTCTCTACAGGAATATCTCGATTGTGAACCAGTAATTGGAAGCCATACATGATACAATACATCGTCAAATCGATACCGCGTGTTCATTGTTCATTTCATTGTATTCAGATTAATCAGAACAAAACAGATAACCGAAGAACAGAATTGAAATTCGGAAACGTATTTTTCAAATATGATTTATTAATTTACCTTCGTCATTGCCAATTTCAGTTTCATACTTAAAATATGTGTCAAAGAAATACTGATATCGAAAAAGAGTAATGGATACCACAAGTATCAGTTGAGGATTTAAACTATTAACCAGTAAGCTGGCTTTCTGCTTGCTTGTAGCACTTAGCTGAGATGGGTACTTTTTGTGGCGATTTAGTGTCTTTTTTTCGTATGAAAATTGTTAAATTGTTTTGTGTTCCAAATAAATGTTTATCTTTCTTTTTTTTAATCTTACATTGGATATTGAATTAGGACAACTTTCTTCCAAATTTGTTTATCAATTCAAAGTTTTTTTAATGGACGGTTCCAAGTCTTCTATAAATTTATCTCACCTCAATATTATTTTTGAAGATTCAAAGCTCTCTCAGAAACAAGAGAAAGCTATAATCAAAAGTTATCTGTTTGAAATAACTGTCAGACACAAGCAGCCGCATCGTAAACATTTGACAACAAATTCTGAGTTTGATGGATAGGGTAAAGTTGATTCCCAATGAAACCATTTGTTTTCGTTTTGTTTTAACGTGAATTTCTGTTCATAACCAGCTAAAATGAAGCCTATTTGTATTGGATTGTTTTGAATTCGGAATGATAATAATTTATTAATCTATTTTGAAAAATAATGTTGGGTTTTAGTTCTTTTGAATCTGTTAATTAAGCTTCTTAAACACTCGCGGTTATCTACATCACTTACACTATTACTAAACGGGTTCTTTGCCGGTATGTTGAAATGTGAGTTCGAGTTCCAGTGGTACCGGCAAACGAACGAGAAAGAGGGTAGACAGATTTGTCTGCTCTTAAATGACCTACCCGCAGTTCTTCAGTCTTCCCGTGATCATGGCGCTTGAAACAGTGCCGAAATTACGGGATCTCTCAATTGAAAATAATCGTGAAAAGAACCCGTTTAGTAATAGTGTAAGTTTATTAAGCTCTTGATCATAAGATCATAAACATGAAGTTTATGTTAAGAGTTATCAAAACCTTACGTTTAAAATTTTCATTCAACCAGTCCAAAGTTTTATTTCCAAACTAGAGAAAATGACTATGCTATTCAAGATTCCAATCTTATTACCTATTTGATTAAAACATATGATTCCACTTACAGCCTTTAAAAACAACATTAAATAGTTTAAAGCAGAAAACAGCTTAGGAGTTTTTTACGATCTCCAATTTCTATCAACATCTTTACAACCTAGATGAATGACTCACTCGAGAACTAAATGGTGCCAGCAGTTTTTCAATTTATTGCTTTGATGACAACGACTTCGCAAAGTACCTAATGACAATATCCGGAATGAGTTTATCTAGAGTCTAGACCAACAATTTCAACATGATCTTTGGGTTTCCTATCACTTATTAATATAATAGTGGACCCGGGTAACTTTATCTGCACACCACCTCGCTGAACTACCTGTGTTGTTAAAATATCTTGCACTCTACCCGTTGCTCTTTTAATTATTGCAATGATGTTTAAATAGTATTAAATTATTCTAAGATGTTCATCCATAAAAACCTGCTTACGTAAGAATATAATTAAAAAACAATTATTAAAATCGGTTCAGCCCTTAGCACGTAATCTTGTAGCCATGGGAAATATGGATTTATGTAGAGATTTGAGATCATCAGAAATAAATTAACTAAACTTTGGAACAGGTTAATTCATTTTGCATTCTTGATTACTTCCAAAATTACTTCCTTAGTTAATATCCCAACTCCACAAAAGGTATTTCCAGCTTAAATTACTGCGGCGAAGCAAAGAGTGTTTAAAATTTAACCAAGAGTTACGATATGCAAATCAATGGCTTACGTTGCTGGCTTTCCAAGTTTGTATACTGCGGTTACTGGGGTCATAAAATAAAAAATATACTAAACAATTTCTGTCATCTTGCATAGAGAGAATTTAGGATTCTTACTTGTTTTAATAAACTTATCTCTGTAAAAATACTAAAAGTATTATATGAAGTGATAATGAATAAGGAAATTATCAAATAATTACACGTAAGTTCTTAAAATAAAAGTTTTACAAACCTTATGAAAGTTTGATGGTCTTAAAAGGGTACAAAAACCAATTGGACTTAAGAAAAATGAGGAAACTCGAAGAAATAATAGAGAAACTCGATCCAGTGTAGTGTGGCGACCCACAAAATGGGAGGCCTGATATAGGTCGCAGGTATTGGTCGGAGGTCACCTTTAATCAATCACTTCGAATCGAAGAGGACGTGTATCTACATTCAGCAGTTGATTTAGTTTATGTGGTTAATGAAGATGAAACTCTTTAGATAGTATAAAAAGATTTTCTTTTCCTTTTAACGCAAATGAAAGATATGTTAGGATCTCTGCCGGTTAATGAAGATCTTTTTTATATGAAGAAAAAGTGAGCTAGATATATTTACTTATGTGAAATACCTTGACATTTAAGGTTGATATCGTCGGTATCGTACCTAAATGGTACCTATGATTGTGTTTGGGACCCATTATACCAAATAGTATGCTTCACTACAGATTAGATTGTGAATTGACCCAAACAAAACCCCGACATTTCATATAACCAGAAGCGACGCAATTATAATGGTGTTGTAGTTTGGTTATAATTTTTAATTGTGTTAGGCGAATATTTTTCAAGTAAAGAATAAAGATGTTGATAAATAGTAGAATCAAAAGCAAAACTTTTATTCATCTAAGAATTGAAATATTACGGTATATTCAAAGCAGAGAAAAGTATTTCTATTTGAGCACAATGATCGCCGTGTGAATTGTTTGCTGAAAAAATCTCAAACGCAAATCGAATACAAAGAAGACATATTTGCTTTCATTTTACTTGAATCTTGTATCTATTTGAGAAGTAAATTCGAGCTCAAAATTGAAATTCTTTTCGTGCGCGTATCTATAATTGGAAACAAACGTTCATCGTCTGGGGTTTCTTTACATTTACAAATTCGATCAACAGTAATTGATATTATAGCAAAAGTAATAAAACTAGTATAATCCAATAGGCGTGTTAATGCTCTAGAGGTTTCACAAAAGAGCCTTCGCAAAATAACTATCTCGGACAACCGATTGTCACTTAGAGTCTAGAAATTCTCGACGATTCTTCACGTGCTCAATAAAGGAGACCCAAAATTCGGGATCTAATAAAGCGTTCAAGAATATATACAGGGATTATATAAAAGGTTTAGGTATTATTAGAGTTGTATACCCATATAATTGCATTCTTAGATTTAGAATATGCAAACAATGTTTATGTGTAATATGTTTTTTACAGAAATGTATTTTTGGTGTATAAAATGTACAATAAACGTCAATATAAATCACGTAATGTATTTTTTATTGCCAACAGCAGTTCTGTTTACTAAACAGTTTCAAAAATGAATCCCAATTTCATCTTCGTGTAGTAGCCACAATAATTCTAAATGGATAGCCACCTGCTTCGGGATTTCATGCATTTCGGCCTTAAATAACTTTACCCTATTTCCTCAAACTATGACAATCAAACAGTCCCATTTGCTGAACCCACGTAACAAAGACATCTGTCTCTATATTTTTGAGTAGTTTTCCAACAAGTTGCGTCCGCGTTAACAAAACCATTTTGGAAAGATTTATTGACTGCTGCCTAAGGAACAGCTCCTTGGAGATCAGGGGTCGTAAATCACTGTCGTTCTGTGGTCACAACCCGGAAGGTTCCATCTATTTTCATTCTAACTACACGACAATTATTATCTACGGTTTTGTAGTTTTGTGTACTGTGTATGATTGCTATACGTTATACGTTACAGCACTAATTGGTACTCATAAGAAAAGTGTACGGTAAAGTTTATTATGGTGAAATAAGAGCAGGGTCACAAGCGAATGTACTATGAGCAACGGGAGTCATTCTTAAGAAGACCGCAACGATATCCATGTTGTTTATGTTAAGTAATCAATAACCATGGTATGTTTGAGAATTAAATTCTTGTTGTTCTAATTCCTAATACTAACGTCACATTATTTTTATTTTGCAAATTGCAAATGAAAAAGGTGTTATGATGGAAAGTGTCACAAATCAGAAACATAACATTTTTAGAATTCTTCATAAACACATTCACACATAGTATATTTCCGTCATTGAATACTTAAAATAATCATGGATAAGTCATTTGCTACTAAAACTCTATTTACCATTACTATTGTATTGTATTACAATATAAGGTTTTCAAGTATGTACAAACTGTAATGTTCTCACATTCGAAGTACCTACCTACATCGTTAACGAACACAAGTAAACACATAAAATATTAATAGTACCCCAATGAATACATAAATCTCATAGGAAATGCAATTAATTTAATCATAACATGGAAATTATAGTAGGTAGTAATTTATTACTCTCAAACAAGGAGGTATTAAAATTATGTGGCTTTGTAAAAGTAGGGTTAAGTATATTCAAAATACTACAAAATACTTTCATGCATTTTCAACGGGTTCTTACCATGAAAGTATTATAGAAAACCGCGAGTGTCTGAATAAGTTTATACTACAAAATTTTATATTGTAATAGTGAGGAAAACTTGATTATTTTCAATATCAGTACTGCATTCCCTATTGGGCAAGCATGGTGGACTATGTCTGATCAGTCTTTTTAGGAGAGTTGAACCCAACAGTACGAGCAGTACCTACTTAAAGCACAGTAGTAGATTTGCAATAAAAATAGAACAGTAACGATATTTTTCACGATACTATTAATTCTTATCTAAAAACATAAAACATAAATTTAGTTAACTTAATATCTCGAATTCTAAGAGCTAGCAAATAAAGAACAATTTTCAATACTCCACATCTACATATAGTAGTTGCCAGCAATAATCTTGGGCTAAATAAAACGGCCTGACGCCGCCCGGCGCCATCATAGGAATGTGTAATATACAAACAGCTTGGTACCATAATCTACATAGGCTTTGAACTGAATTATACGAATTTTATGATAATCACGAATATTTTGTGCGTATTGGTGAAAAAATACGAGAGGTGACGCATCGAGTCGTTAAATTTAGATTACGATCAGATGTATATTATATTCAGATTTTCTTAGAAGATAAAAGTGATGAGAAATCTTGCCGATGGTATGAAATGTAGTGTGAAGAAAATTATATTTATCGCTGTAATTATATTCATTTCAGATGATAAAACTTCAATGCAGCAAGAAAATAATTGCCTACTAAAACAGATTATCAACAGTTATAATGTTAACAAAACACGAGAAAATCTTTCAAATCTTTTTGCTCTCTTCTTCTTTCTCAATCTTTACAATCTTTCTTTCTAAAATATCTTTAAATGAGAAAGTTAATAAACATCATCATCATCATCATCAGCCTATAGACGTCCACTGCTGGACATAGGCCTCCCCCAAACTTCGCCACATCGACCGGTCCTGCGCCATTTGCATCCAGTGACCTCCCGCAATCTTGACCAGATCGTCGGTCCATCTTGTGGGGGGTCTACCAACATTGCGCCTATTAATAAACGCCTCCACTTAATCACATCGTTATCAAATTAATTTCGTTTCTACTGATAAAATAAAAGGTCATGCTGATCCCAAGATACCCTAATCCAAATCTGAGATATAAAACAAAATTATGACGTATAACTAGAGAATGATATTCCTACTGGGAAATCTGATGGTAGTGATGCTTAATTATTCAATTTTAACTTTATTACTAAGTGAAATAGTTCAGAAAATCCCATGAGTGTTGGTGAAGGACACGTAGAATATGTAATGGAATATATTTGATTTATGGCATTATTTGCTGATTAAGATTTAATTAAATGTTTTAATGCGCGTTCTAAATTAAAAATGTTTTATTAAAAAATACTTTAAGCAAATGAGTGTCCAAAGGAACTTAATTATTGCGTTTCATATTTACGTTCGAATATTATATATTTTTAAACTGTGCTTTCGCTTTGATTAAAATCCTTTGAGCAGTTTTTGCATTGCGCTCATCAGCTTTGTCTTTAAAAAAATTATATTAAACGGTCATATTTAAAATACTAGTTTTCATTCTTAATTTTCGTATATTTTCACCATAAATCTATCTCAGTCTTTTATTTAATTCTATTTAGTTTCTTACAAAGTTACATTGGTATTTATAACACATTTCGATTATCGAAATATTACGCAAACAATATACATCTAATGTAGTTGTAGCACATACAACAGTTATTCGACTAATAGACATGAAGCCTACTCTGAAACACAAAACAATTTACGAATACTTTCACCTCATACAATATTCACGTTACACATAAGCTCTGAAAGGAAAAGAATTCGTGGATCTACGCACAAAGAGCTATCACCGATACACCTTACGTGGGTGTCTCCTCAATACCATATATCTATAATATCCGAGTACCTGCACACCGACCCTTATCTGTTCTTGGCAACTTAGCACTTTCTTTTTATCTTTACAATCCCTAAAATATTGAATTTGGACACGAAGTCGTGTAATACTCGTTTTTAGAGGTATCGTGTCTGAAATGGATTTATATTTGACGTGTAATTTCATTTATTTCATGCGAATTTATTATGTAAAATCATATATCTGTTGTACACTGTAAGAGGAAGCTTTATTCCAATAAAACGATCAACAAATTAATTCATGAATTTTCGTACTGAATAATAGAGGCTTACCGAACAGTGAAAGCTTATACAGACAGTAAAGAGCTTAGACAGTAAAATTAATATTAAAAATAACGAGACAGTACCTTTAGTAAAATATGAGGGTTTCACTAATTGAAGTGTACAAATTGAAGGACCTGTCTCGGCCAATTAAGGATTATCTGGTCTTCAATACGGCCTTGAAACCGTGCGTAGGTGCGAACGAAAGATTAGAGGAAAATGCCTCGGTTTATGGAGAAAAGTTTAGCAGGTGGAAGTTGAATTGACTTTTACTTTCACGGCAAGGGTGTGGCTTTGCACAAGCGGATTATCTCATCAAACATTTCCTGTGTTCTTGTAGTTTTGTTCTTTGACATACTAATAAAAGTGTTTAAACTTTTATCAACGATACTGGATAACCTACGTCCGAGATCGAAAACTTTTGCCAAGAAGTATTAGTAGATAGTTAGATGTGATTTGTTGTCAAACTCATCTCAATTTTTTATAAATTTTACCACTATCATGGATGATAATATTCTCACAGTATATTGACTGTGTTGCATCATTGTTCTTACATCAGCTCTCTACTATTTTTATACTCCAAAATCGAATGACATCTTCCACAATTAAACTTGATAAAATACCTTTGGAAAATTTAACAATATCACTTTTCTGTCGATCCTAGAGTTGAACCTAATCGTTTGATCACTAAACCATTAAAAACAAGTACTAATCAAAACAATAATAAAGAAATCTCTTGACATTGCGTTTAACCCAAGATCCTTTCCAGGTCACTGATTTATTGTAGTGAAACTAATTAAGCTTTTCAAAACTCGATCGCCTGTTTGAAGTCCTTGAGCTGAATGGACAATCAAAGAGCCACTAATTTGAAAAGTCTAAGAGGTTGGTACTCTAGCTGTGTACGTAATTTGATTGGCCATTATTTTAATCGGTAGAAAGTTTTAAATTTTATATTATAATAACTATGACTTAACATTTGAAATTGGGTTGAAAATTAACAAAATATTCTTCATTTTATTTTTAATCAAACTGTATATTTTTCTTGATAATTATTATTCAGTAACAAGCTGAGCACAGCTCAATAAAAAATGATCAAGTAATTATTAGGTGAAACTCCAATTTTATGACATCACCAAATTCTTCAACATACAATCTATTTCATTTCGTTGATCGTCGAGGAACGTGACCTATCTGTAAAAGATTTCAGAAGTTACAAAAACATTGTCAGCTCCTAAAGAAAAATATTAATAGCGGGCCGTCCAATTACAAATACTAATCCAACTCCTTGACTTTCCAAATAAGACGGGGTCGGAATCCGAAGTCCCTCCGAAATCTGGTAAACACCGCGGTTTTCATTTACGAAATTTAAATATAAAAATCTACGGAGGTTCTTGAATTTGCATAAGTCGTAACAATAGAGGTTTGTGAGCGATTCCGGAATGTTAGAGGTATTCTTTTTTTGTTTAACAATCGTTTGTTGAAATTAAATTTTAAGAAAAGGTCGTTGGAATCTTAAGATGTTTCTGGGTGTTTGTTTTAAGGTCGTAAAGGGCATCCAATTTTGTACGGGTGTTTGCGGTAATATTGCCGCAATTCCAGAATGTATTTGTTGTGATAAGTGTCATGATATGGAAATATCGAGGAAGCTTAACCCAAGTCCTAAACTTTCTATCCTAGATCTATTATAGGATGTGGCAATATAAAAAAGGTAGATAAAGACTTTGAATTTCCTGGAACAGAATTTACAGTAAAATTGTGAGCGTAAAAGAAGCTAATAAACATCTTCAGTTATATATTGTGTAAATAGCATCAGTAGAAATGGCGCAACATTTTTATAATTATCAAAACTAACCTAAATAAATAAAAGCGTTACGCGATAAATGTGATTCTAAATTTATTGATGTACTATTTTAGAAAACTCTAACATTATTTTTATTTTACTAACGTGTTCTACATTAGAAATGGTATTTTGAAATAGTCTTGTCAAACCCAAACGAAATTTTAAAATTGTCGCAGAATGAGCGTTATCAAAACAAGCTTTTCATGGTATTTAATTAGGTGTAGCTACTTGTATTTTAAAAATATGTAGTTATAGGAAAATATCTGTGATCTGACTACATCTCTCTTTATCTATACTAATATTATAAAGCTGCAGAGGTTGTTTGTTTGAACGCGCTAATCTCAGGAACTACTGGTCCGATTTGAAAAATTCTATCACTGTTGGAAAGCCCGTTGATCGAGAAAGGCTATGAGCTATGTTGTATCGTTTTGTGACTCAGACGAAATTGCGCGAGTCACCTAGTAATGATATATACCTTGACTATCCTTTTTGAGGCAGAAGAAAGACAGCAACTGAACTAGGATTGATGTCAAAATGATGTGGGATCTTGCAACAATAACACGAAGAATGGAGTTAATAGTAGTACGTACCTGGAATAGAAAAAACACATTAATAAGCTAATAACTAAACAAAAGTAATAAGAAAGAACAACATAACAATCAATTACTACCATTTGTAATCTCTTATTACGGTCTCCCGCGATACAGGTCTGACCTAATGCGGGGATCATTGTCAAAGATGTATCAGTTGTCTGTAAAATTCTGTTAATAAACTTAATATTAACGATTAGTTATCACGTGTAATGTGGGGCACAAATATTATCATTACTATCTTCCGTCAACTATTTGATAACCGTAATTCGGAACTGTTGACCTGGAAATATTTTAAACGAAACGTAACCTCACATTATTTCGACCTATACTAATAAATAGAATTCAAGTTTCTGTTTGTATAGCTAAAATAAACGGTTTTTTTCTAAATGTATATGGATTTGTTCAGTAACTGCGAGTATATATTTTTTTCTTTTTGTTCCAACTAATCTTTGAAACGATTGAACCGATTTTTAGGAAACGTCCACTTTTTTTTGACAGGAAGAAATCGCCATCTACCTGCCGTGGCAGTCGAACCGCATTAAGACACTTAGTATCCGAACCCCGGCTGAGGACGGAACTCAACATGCTACGCGTTGTGCGCTAAGGCTTACGTATTGCCCCTTCACATATAATAAAAGTAAAAAAAGAATGACAGCAATATATTTCTCTATTTGCAATGAAGGCGAAATTACTCGTAAGAGGATCAGCAAGAATTTGTTTATGTTTCTAATTCCTCAAGACTGCGCAAACCAGATCAAAGTTTATTGTTTCATAATTGAATCAACATCACTATCTGACCTATTTGGAGCGTGGAGCAATCTGCTACGGCTCTTAGCAGCTCTTATCAATCTTGATAATTACTCGAAATGGTGCTGTGTGTTGTAAGGAATCTCGTCCATAGTTATCTAAACATATGAGTGAGAAACACCCGATGTGTCTGTATCTTGTTAAGAATCATGTCAAGATCTCCTAAACATATAAAAACGAAACAGGTCTTTTTCATGACTTATTGCAGAATCGGAAGCTGTTAGATACTGTAGGTCATTCGAAAATGTGTTTTGCGGCTCTAACAAGGAAGATATATAAAGTATAATATACAGGGTGGATCTGTAACTTTGGACAATCAGACGTAGGGTTAATGACCTGTCGAAATAAAACTTAGAACCTCTTTTATTTTAGGAATTGGATAAACAAAAATTTTCGTCATAGTATGGAAGTCCGCAACGATAGTTGTACGTTTTCCATACAATGTCAGAAAAAAAGTTTAACCGATCCAAAAAATAAAAACGGTGCCAAGTTGTATTTCGACAGGTCATCCACCCCACGTCAGATTGTCCAAAGTTACAGATCCACCGTGTATATATATGTTTATATATTTATTTACACTTATTTTTTACATTATATTTTTAAAAAAATTAACAAAGGAAATAAATTTAAAAATACAATATAAAAAACAGAGACCCACTGAAGACGAGGTCTACGACCCAAGCCATCAGTGGTCAGGGCTCAAGAGAGAGGAACCTCCTCACAATACGCGCCGTGTCAAGAACGACCGCCTTCTGAATCAAGCCCTTTACCCAGCCGGGGAGCGAAAGCTTCTCTAGATGTCGGTCGAAGCTTTTCGCTATTAGACCGTGCACAGATACAACGATCGGAACAATGATGGTCGATTCAACACGCCACATGTCGGTCACCTCGTGGGCCAGGTCCAAATATTTTAGCAGTTTTTCTTTTTCTGCCTTCACAAGGTTCTCGTCATGTGGAATGGTGACATCGATCAGCACCGCCCGATGCGCATCCCGATCTATTATCACTATGTCAGGCTTATTGGCAGCAATAGTCCTGTCAGTGATAATAGATCGGTCCCAGTAGAGAGTTATATGACCATTATCGAGAACCGGCTGAGGCCAATACTGGTAATAAGGTACGGCGGCTTCAACAAGGTCGTATTTCAGAGCAAGTTGCTGATGAATGATCTTAGCTACTTGGTTATGCCTGTGCAAGTACTCGCCGTTAGCAAGACGGGAACAACCGGAAACGATATGTCTAATAGACTCTCCCGGACGGTGACATGCCCGACAAATGTCGACCGTCCCATCCTTTAGAATATATTTACGGTAGTTGTTCGTCATGATAACTTCGTCCATAATTGCTAAGACAAAACCTTCAGTCTCTCCGAAGAGGTTACTGTATCGTAGCCAGGCCACGGAGGCTAACTGATCTACATCGGGACCCGTAAGGGCCCGGTAGAATCGACCGTGTAGTTCCTTGCTCTTCCATACGTCCGTGCGATCCGCCACACTCATCACCTTCGGCGCTCGCCAATTCCCGTTCGCTAAGGATAGCGGAGTGAGTCCTTTATCGACTGCTGCTACATCACGGTACATACCCACATTCACCTTTAGGAAATATTCCCGAAGGTTGTATATCTCTCGGTTGTGCAGATCCTTGGCATTTAACATGCCACGACCCCCACACTTCCGAGGTATATACAGCCTCATAACAGATGAGCGTGGATGGTGCATCCTGTATGCCGTCAGCAGTCGCCGAACTTTTCTATCCAGGGCATCCAGTTCTGATTGCGTCCACTTTAGAATGCCAAAGGAGTACGTCAGTACAGGCATGACCCAACCATTGAAGGCTCGGATTTTGTTTCCGCCAGACAAGAGGCTTTTCAAAACCTTTATCAGGCGGCCGAAGAACCGATCCCTCACCGATTGTTTCATATCTGCATCGACGATACTCAAAGCTTCGAACATTCCAAGGTATTTGTAGGTTTCCGACTCAGACAGAGATCTAAGCACCTCACTCTGGCTAAGTTGCAAACTCTCCGAGTTTACAACTTTACCTCTCTGTATATCTATGACCGCACATTTATCTACTCCAAACTCCATTCCAATAGCTTTACTAAAATTGTCGGTTATTTTGAGTAAAGATATTAAGTCTGGTTTTTTAGTAGCAAATAATTTGAGATCATCCATGTACAAGAGATGTGAAATGGGCTCACCCCCTCTCTTGAGTCGGTAGCCTAGCGTTGAATCTCCAAGTAATGTACTTAGAGGATTAAGCGCCAGACAGAACCACAAAGGACTCAGACTGTCACCCTGGAAGATACCCCGCTTTATCCTTATCAAGCTCGGGGAGGCCGGAGAGCCAACATGTCCTGGTTGACGAAGAAACGTAGACCACTGACCCATGCATGAACTAAGAAAGGAGCGTAGCGTGGAATGTACTTTATAAAGCTCTAAAACTCTCATTAGCCATGAATGGGGCACCGAATCGTACGCTTTCTTATAGTCTATCCAAGCCATGTGTACTCCCTTTCTGCCTCGACGAACTTGTTGCGTAATGGCCATGTCTATGAGGAGCAAATCCTTAGTACCTCGGGATCCTACCTTACATCCATTCTGAGAAGGTGACATTATGTCATTTGCCGAAATATGTATTTGAATTTTGTTTCTCAGGATGGATGTAAGTAGCTTATAGATGGTTGGTAAGCATGTTATTGGTCTATAGTTTTTAGGGTCCGAGGTATTGCCAGATTTGTATATCAGGTGAGTGACTCCCGATGTCATGAAATCTGGGAGGGTTCCCGACTCAAGGGCTTGTTGAAACTGAGCAGCCATACGCCCGTGCGAGTTGCGTATCCATTTCAGCCAGTAGCTGTGCAGCCCATCCGGTCCCGGACTTTTCCAGTTCGGGGCCGAACGTACCGCACAAGCTACGTCAATCGGCGTGATTGTAATGGAGTCCATATCTTTAATAGACTCGCACGCGCGCCCGACCGTCTCAGTCCACTCCCCCTCGGAGTGACCGATGGGCACCGACCAGATATTTTTCCAAAATGAGGTCATCACATCCTCATCAACTGGTGGGTGTCCATCGGTAACTCTTCCTCGAGAAGCCTCCCAGTCTCTGTAGACACTCTTCTGATTACTCTGGAAGACTCTATTCAAGCGGTACCGCTCCGATCTTATTCGATACCTACGAATACGGTTCGCCCATGCGCAAACCTTCTGCTTCCAGTAGTCAACACGCTCGACGACACGAGCCAGGTAGTCGTTCCTGCTGACACCGGTGTCAGCGAAGGCTCGGTCAACGAATCGCATTACGCGCGGGCGCGTGTTGCCTGCCTGGAAACAAATAAGCTTCGCTATAAGGGTCCTGGCTGCATCTATGCGCCTCTCGATTCTGCACTGCCATTGCGGCTTACCATCATGTCGGCGGTATGTCTGGTTAGGGTTCGGGAATTTTTTACCCCAGCCACGCGACAGACAGCAACCGCACCGCAGTACAGAACCGAGTGGGTGTCGATAAGGTCTTCAGTCGACTCAAAGTAAGGTTTTAAGATGCAGTCCAGGGCCAATACCAGCGAGACATTACGCTTACACATGGGCAGCCTCGGTAAACGTGGCCGCGAGCATGGATGAACAAACCTAAACTCTTGAATAGAGTCCTCCAGAGCGCTCCTCAAACGCTCATCGTCCTGGATACTTGCACATGCCTGCACCTGAAGCTCCTCCGCTGGTGGTATAGGTTGGGTGACGGTGACATTTACCACATGTGTTGGTTGTGGTTCAGAAGGAGCAGGCAGTGCTTCATTGCGCAATCGGTCAAGTACAGTCTCATCCAGTAACTTTAGTCGCTGAATGGCCCGCACCTGATCCGAGAGTCGTTGCACTGTGACGTCCACAGCTGGGCAAAGAACCTGAAACATAGACAGCAACCTTGAACGGTACGCAGTGAGGTTAGTTCCTCCCTCCGTAGCCCTGTAGTACGCCCGCATGACATTTTTATTTAACTCTGGGGTCCATCTCATGCGTTGGCGCACTGCACCACTGGTAGCGGGGGCCGTAGACGAGCCATGTTGACGCGTTGACCCCAAGCCGACCGGTGGGCGGCCCCGGCGCGCAGATCTTGTTGTCCGGGGTTCGTGGTCGCTCGGTGTTTCGAGGCTCGTCGGGGAGTTACTGCCTTCCCCTAACGACCGCGACGAATCTTCTCTGGATGGTGATTGTGCGCAGGCTAAGGCAACACGCCGGCATTCTCTTATGACGTTTCTTCTCATATTTGTGTTTCTTTGTAATTTTTGTCATTTTCACAAAGGGGCTGATATACTTAGGTTGAATTTTTCCCTGACTTTTATTTCAGTAGTTTTCTACAGGATTGTATCGTTTTATCGTCTGATTATTAAATATTTTATAATTTATTTACATTTATTTATTTTGAAACATTTTTTGACGTCTTGACACGGCGGTTGCCATAGAGAAGTTTTTTTTTTTTTTTAGTATAGATTATTTAAGAGTGGAAATCAGTAAACTGAATCTAATATATAAAATTGTCGTGTCACGGTGTTCGAACTTGAACTCCTCCGAAACGGCTCGACCGATTTTGATGAAATTTTTTGTGCTTATCCGGTACCTATGAGAATCGGCCAACATCTATTTTTCATCCCCTAAATGTTAGGGGTAGTCCACCCCTAATTTTTTTTTTCGGCGCAGACGAAGTTGCGCGAGTCAGCTAGTTATAAATGTAAATATTAAGTTATTGAAAGCATGTACATGTAAAAGTATTATTGAACTACTGTAAGAGCTGGTACGTGGGGTGGCTAAAAGTTAAACACTCCATCCTTCGACTCCGATAAAGGGTTTTAGTCGATTCGGCTTTTACACGCTGCATTTACGCGAACCCTCTTCATCGCGAATCTTTTCCTTTTTCACATTCAACTTGTTTTCGATTCGTTCATTTTAAGTCGACTAGTCACTTTGTAATATTGATGATTTATCTATACTAATGTAATCTAATATCTAATATATATATATTATAAAGGCGAAAGTTTGTAAGTATGGATGTATGTTTGTTACGCTTTCCCGTAAAAACTACTGAATGGATTTAAATGAAACTTTACCACAATATAGCTTATACATCAGAATAACACGTAGACTACAATTTTTGAACCCCTTTGTAACGCAGACGAAGCTGCGCGGGTCACCTAGTATTATATAGAGGAAATGTATGATTGTTCGTTTGTCTCGAATAGGCACTGAACTACTAGTCGATTTCAAAAATCCTTTTGGAAAGTTCACTGGTCGAGGAAGGTTATAGGATACTATTATATTGTTCCCCTTTGTGACGCAGACGAGTTGCGTAGGTCAAATAGTCATTAATAAAGTTAATGAACGTGTAATAACTATGAATTATTAACCACGATATATATTGCTAATTAAGACTAATATCCTTGCCGAAACTAAAGAAAGATCAAAGTGTCTCTGAAATTAGTTAATACCATCAACGAAGTAATTAGAGTAGTGAATAAGCTTAAGCTTCATAATCTTAAAATTTTACGAAGCAACATCAAAAGCTTCAAACGAACTAATCTATCCATAAATTATTATCTAAATAGTATTTCGTATTCTAAGTTTAATAAACAAAAATAGGATTGACTTTAAGACAAGTTTTTTTAGTTGGAGGAAATCACCGGATCTCCGCCCGCCCCGTGCACTAAAACCTCCAACCGCTCACACTCAGCGTCCGAACCCCGGCTGAGGCCAGAACCCAGCACGGAGTTATGAGGGACGGCGCGACGCGTTACCCCCAAGGCACTCTTTCCCGTCGCGCCGTCCCGTATTTAGAATAAGAAAGGAACTGGAAAAAGTTGCGGAAAGTAAAGAGACTATTGTACTTAAATGATTGCTTATAATTATTGCCAATAAAGATTACAGTGAAATAATAGTAAGGTCATAAAAGATTCAATAACCTAAAAGAGAATCTAAGAAATCATCATAAAATAGATGCCAGTTAATCAGCAAAATGAAAAACCCACTTTCCCTAACCCTAAAAAAACAATTCTCGTAAATCGTTTCACATGAAATTCAACATTCCTGCTTGTCTCCATAAGAATCTCTTTTGTATCAAAGAACCCGAAAAGTTAAATTTACTTTCTGTCATGGTTAAACATTTTCTTCACGTTATAAAATCGATAAAAGAAAACTCCAAAGTCGTGGTAATAACAAATTTGTCGTCCTATATTTTATGTCAATAGGCTTTATATCTTCGAAGAAATTACAATCAAACCACGCGCGCTTTGGATTATGTAATATTTGACATGTGGCGTTCTATTCGTTCCGTGATCAGAAAATTTTCTCTATATTCGGAATATATTGCAGATTTATAGAGATGAAAAGGAATAAAAGTAAAAATGTGATTTATCTCTCCTTTATAGGTTTACTGGTTTATTCCGACTTTGGATGTTTTAATCATGATATTCAATATGTCCAATCTATTTAGCCATCTGCGCGTGAATATAAAAACATCCTCACAAACTTTCGCATATTACTAGGATATATGCTTTGAATAACAATCTTTAAGATTATTACGAAAACAAGTTTTGTACGTACGGTATTAGAAATTCCTGTAAAGAGATCGGAACGATAACTTCGTCTAAATAGCGGATATTATGTACTAAGTCCATGATATCATTGTAACACGAGGTAAAACAGTGATGGAAACAAATGAAAAATAAACGAAAGCCCAAATCTTGCAACATACTTTTATTATTTACAAGCATATATAAAATCCATCTGATCCATGCACGTGAACCTGTGAAATGTAGTTCCGGGTAGGCATATTGATGGCCACTCCAGTTCTGTTTGCAAACGGAGGCTTTCCAAAACGAGTGGGTTTCTGGCAAGCTCTTCCTGGAAAGCCCCTTCAATTTGTCATAAGACCGAAGCAATTTGACTCGCCTTTTCTGTTACCACTCTACAGCAGTATTACAAGGATATCTGGCTATATATAATCTTCAAGGCGTGCCTCCAGTCATAGTTTAGTTTTATTGCTGCTTTCACGATCCACTGTTAGGGTTTTCATCGTTTTAAATAATGTTCTTCATAATATGTTTCGTAATAAAGCGCCGTATATTGCAGAATAGCTATTTTATTTTCCAATATATCTGGTGTTTAGATTATATAAAAATAGTTACAGCTTTTTACTGACTTCGAGAAGGAAATATTTAATTCTGGTGTGTGTTTTTGCTTTCCTCCTGCAAGTAGAATATTTTGATTCTTTTTATACGATCTTTATTTAATGAAAACATGGTATTAATATTATGGGCGTGTCAGTGGAAACTTTTTACTTAACTTTAAATTATATTCGGTCATTAGGGCTTATAAGTAAATTTATTCAATAAATAAAAAAATACTTTTCGCAGTATCAAATGCCAGCGACATGTTTCTTTTTTTTTCGATATTATATTCAATAATTGAATGTATTTCTAAAACACATTGGAAGCTATTTTATTACACTTTTAATTAATTACCTTTATATGAACTACCATTGAAAAACAAAATAACGCTGCTAAATCAAATTTGTTCTCATAAAAGAATCCAATAACGATTGTCGCCCTTCATATCTTTTAATTAACGTTCAATTTGTACGACTCTTTCATTTGGTACAGTAAAACGACTGATCAATCTAAATCATTTTTAATTTAAAACAGATTGAATCGAAGAATTGAAATCTGAATTCATATTGTTGACTCCAATTGAAATCTTTAATGAAAATTTTACGATGGTTATATTGAACTTTCATAAAACAATATTGAAAGAGTTAAAAGGGTTAGAGAGATCCTTAATAAAAAGTTGGTTTATTTTGTTAATCGCTGAAACTTTTATTGCAGTAGAAAAGACAACTAAATTTATAGAGAACTCTAGCAGTCTTGATGTGTTCCAAAAGACACTGTTTACAAATATAGTCCTTAGCTCTTCTATCACTTGCACTTCGAATTATGAAAATCCATAAAGTTGTATTTAATAACCAGTCAAGCAAAGATGTAATGGTGTAGAACAGATGTACATATAATATTTATTCATGTGTAAACAAATAAATAAAAAAAATAAAAAATATTAACTTGGTTTTAACACAGTTCGAGATGTCGCATCAGTTAAATTTTACATATGTAAATTTATCGTTTTGGAAATTTTGTAACAAATTAGAAAGAAAGAAAATATGTTTAATGAAAAACTTTATTTTAAAAATCAATACCAGTGACATAAGTAAAATAGTAGGTAATGTCTGCAGACAAACATAAAAACCATTACATAATTGCGGAATAGTACTGAGTTTCACAAGGCCTCAACTCAGCACATGCTGTGGATTACCACAGTGCTGGTTTTCAGTTGAGGCCTTGAATTAATGATATATATCTATGATTATATGACTAACTTTAATTAACCAAGAAAGGAATCTAAAGGAAACTATTACAGAAAAGGAGCAATTAATTAATTTCCAAGACAAATCGAAGTAAGTACTTGAGTCACGCAATAGTACTATTAGTTTACAACTACTAATGATACGTAATTAATTCGTCTCGCACGAAGAGTACTTGATACGTGTGATTTAGTTCAAAGTACTTGACGCTATGACATAATTCAGGAGAAATTATATATATATGTATATATATACGTCTTATCGTAGTTATATCTTGTAATCGTAAAATATATAATGGTCCTCTTAATGTATAATATATTATATGTTCATGGATCTCTTTATATTCAATGTAAGATGATTTACTCGTAATGTTATATGGATCTACTTAGATAAACGAAAAAATGTTCCTCCTTGTGGACGTCGGTAAGGGATTCTGGAAATTACTTTGGCGTTACAGATAAACGTAAAGATGGATACGTTGCATCCTGTTTAATACCCTTACCTATCTTGATATCTTATTTACATGTTAGTCATCGTTTACGAGGTTGCTACTGGAAACAGAAATAATATCATTTTCTTCTGTTGATGTAAAACTTTAGACATCAAAATTAATATTTTCTTCTTTATCAATCTTTCAATCTCATTTCTAATAGAGTAGGTAAGTGCTATTCAAAACTGCTTCAGTTCAAAACTAATTTAGAATTAAAGAGCTCTTCTAAATTCTAGATTTCTATTCTATCGTAAGCCGTTATTGTTAAAGTAAACAACTTGAAGTAACACTTAGACAGATAACTGTACAATAAACCTGAATATACAAGAGACTAGTCCTGTTTATTTGTTATATCAATTATTTATTAAGTAGACAAAGCCTGTAGTCTTCTATGCGACCCAGAAAGAAATGTTATGGGTATTTCTAAGAACCAACCCAATACTACCAGATATATGTTTATCATCATACTCATACATGTTTAAGATTTCTGCACAGGAAGGCAGAATATATATGACGGGGTGATAACAAGGGAAACCAACCTATTCACCGAGCGGGTAGTTGGAGAGTTGCTATAAATACAGACGTTGGCCGCTGTTATTATTCATTCGTGTTTGAATTGTCGAGGTGAACGGACCTCTCGGATGTAAAAGTAATAAACTGTTAAAACTCGTTATTTTGTCGTTTTTATTCAAAAGTATTGATCATCAAGTGTTTGACAGAGACATTGTGACGTCATTCCTGACAAAACAAAACGAAGATCGACTAATTACAACGTCATTACACCTCAACACACTATTTACGCCGTTATATAATATTGGAACAAACTATTTTGGACCGTCAACTGGGATTGATATATTGCCTAATGATTTCACTTCCGAGTTTTAATTGAACTATTTATAAACACTACAATGATAATAATATGTAGTTTGTCTTTAATTGTCATAAAGTTGATGAGTAACATTCAGTAATTAATAGCCACAAATAGTTTCAAGAACGTATCAATGAAGCCGACGATGTTTGACACAAAGTCATGTGTCCAGTTGTCTTAATGGGAATTGATTAAATCCTTTCAAAACATCTTATGAAGCTACCAACTAAGCGAATACTTTCAAGAGTTTAAATTAGCTCGATTGAAAGGACCAAGAAACGTCTAATTGAAGAAAAGATAATACTAGAGTCAGTATGATTATACTATGTATCAAAGTAGTCTTAATCTTTGGCAATATCAGGGTAATTTTACATGCAATAGAATATTCTTCAAAGCAAACTTAACAATTCAAAAATAACACTCCTTTTTAGGCATTCAGTTACAATCGTTGATCCTTGGTAGAACGTAAGTACAGAATGCTTCAAGGTAGAACGACATAGAGAAAACATTCAAATAAATATTTTGGGGTAGAGAAAAGATAAGCAAAAGACAAATAAGAAATTAATATTAACGTTAGCTACAGTAAACTAAAATGTTTGCACATCTCATTTAATTCATAAACAAAATTCAATAATACACCGTCTGTTGTTTACTCCATGCCAAAAGGAAACGCAAATATTGTTCAACGTGCAAGATGCAAAGCTCTTTCAAACATATACTAATAGAATTAAGAAATATATTTCCTAAGCAGTTGGACTTTGCATTGTCATTTTTGTGTTGCGAAATGCTTTCTCTTTAGCAAATAATACTTTCACATATTTTGATAGTCCATTACCTGAAATAACTTGGGAGTCTTCAGTTCGTAGTAGATTTAACTGTAATCTATGTAGTAATCTAAGTATTTGTAATAATTAAAGAAGTCTCGTTAACTTTGTGCAAAACAAGAATGTTGAGTTATTGTTGGAACGAAGTTCCTTATCGCGCGTTGTGAAAGGGGGCTAGACGGAAAAAATTCTTACGAAAAGTTGTCACGATACTTTTTTTGTTTTAGATGATTATCGCTAGATGGCGCTGTGATCAAAATCTTTTAAAACACGTTCTTTATCGCGCGTTACGTTAGGGAAAATTTATTTAAGATATGTTTTAATCGAAAGGAACTTCGTTCTATTCGGGTGTCCCATGACACCTCTCAAGTCTGCATTGATTCGCTGGTGATTTAAAACCATGTACATAAAACCTTCGGAAAAGTAACGGAAAATAGTTTTGACCCATAATATGTTGCATTAGTCTTCAGAAGTATGTGAAAGTAATACACGAACAATCTTCACTGAACCTCTAAACTCTTGATTGGGATCATTGAAGCACCCTTAAACGATGTTATTAATATTTATCAATATTATTGTTTCACACGATCATTGAGCTCATAATTTAAACCGACCATTTTATTCCTCATTCCAATCAAATTGAAAACCGACTCCAATTAATCTAAATCTAATTAAAACTCCGTCATGTTTATTATAAACATTACTAACGACTTTATCGCCAAGAAAGTCTATTAATAATAAATAATAAGCAAAAGGTCGGCACGATGACGTTACTTATCTTGAGAAACTGTTTCCTTGAACGGTTTCCTCAGAATTTGCGTACTTACAACATAATTTCTTTATCATTGGCTCATAAAACTTCGATAAATTTCTGTATACTTAAGTAGGGAGGAATCTACTATATTATTTCGATACAGATAATTTAATACTCTTAATAAATTTCTAGGATGTATTATAATATGTCTGATAGTAATGTTGCCTAGATAAGGGTTGGAATAAGTCGATTATACAGTCAGAGGCACAGATTCTGATCTGTATCCATTGTCTTCAATACCTTTGACAGAAACCCCAAATGAAAATCCTGATCTGGTACTTCTCAATCCACATGGCATATAAGCTACTCAACAGTCCCAACACGTATACATACAAAAATTCAACTCACTAGAATATAACAATGATTTGCCCAACGAGAATAATTAATCCCCTCATCAACACAGTTCCGATTCGTTGGTCAAAATCAATTGCTCATCATAAAATGGAAACCAGGCCATTGTTTGTCAATTCCGACAACCAAATAGTTTTAAAAAGAACTGTTCACACGCGGTTAAGCACTTGAATGAGTCGAACATAAAGCAATTAAACATGAAATCCGAAAGCGGTTAGGAATGCTTTGTGTGAAATCGCCACAAGTTCAGTTCCGTCGCTAACGAACTATGTGGCTATTGTATCGATGAGTGTTCTAGATTTTTCCAATTTAAATTCGCTTCTGTTCGTGAATGGATCTTAATTGATTCTAGATTTAAATTGACAATGGATATCACTACAGACCGCTGGAAAGTTTAAAGACAATATTTCAAAACAAGTTCACAGTTGAGAAAATACTTATTTTGAAACAATAAAAGATAAACTATTTCAAATATTTTTATTTACTGGATTGTAACTACATAGATTGTGAATTAGAATGTGTATGAATGCGTAATAAAAATAACGAATAGCAAATATTTCAATAAAGACAAAAAATGTTTATTGAAGCCCAATCTACAAATAACGAATGCCTCAAATCAGTGCAACAGTCCGCATGACTAAAATAATATTTGGATCTCGAAATTGATAAATTATTTCTTTTCCAAAACATCAAACGGGTTTATTATGTTAAAATACTTTGCCTTTTCGACGTTGAAGGTCGAATCAGGAGAGGCCATCTCACATCACTTCACTAATTGAGAACAAACAAGGCCTAAAGGGCAGTACCGGAATTATTCTATAATTGCCGGAACGAAAAGCATCAAATTAAAAGTAAATTCTCTGGCCTTAAAGATTCTGGATGACTTAAGCAGAAAAGTAAATTATTTTTCTCATCTTTGTCAAAGACGTTACCTAAAGTTTGTTTTTCCTGTTTCGTCTAATATATTATACTATTAGACTTTCACTCATATAAGAAGCTGTGTAATGACTGAGATCTGAGAATATGTTTTTTTATAATTAATATAATAATTTATAGATATATATGCACGCAAAAAAGTGTAGATTCCGTTGCTTTTAATTTCGCAAATAAACAAAGTTTTGGACTATCTGATGACCCAGACCTGTCATCCAGCTGAAGAAAACATTTAGATGAATTTTAGTTTAAACTCCATAGAACTGCATTATAAAGAGGTCACAACTCTCGAGAAGCACAGAGGAGGATGGAAACTCATTTCAAAACCGGATGATAAGCATTGATGAATAGCATCATTTCCTTGGAAATACAGTCAATGGACAGAGAGATATTTATAGCGGAGTCATTCAAATTTAGTACAATACTGAGATATCCAAAACAATACAACCTTTCTAAATTAACTCTGCTCTGATCCTTCGTTTTCAGTTCCATTTTCTCTCATTTTAGATCACTGGTTATAAGACCAATATACTTTGGACAATAACTTAATTCGACGATACCGTTTGCAGAAAAATCTGAAGTTTTGTTAGCTGTGATCTCCAATATTTTTAACAGTAGTAAGTTTGCTTAGAAAATAACAATTTCATTATAGACGTTACGTGGTCACAGGAAAATATCGATATAATATCTTCAAATTATGTTCTAGTTCGCTAACACCAATCATTTTTACTGACCGCATAATATATAGAGATACTGGCCACATTTCTAATTTACTTGGCTCTGTACCAGTGAGCAGTAATTTAAGTGAGTGTGGTACTTACAACATAAATCTTTGGAGGCCTCCAGTAGATACTTCTTCAATTAATTGATTACAATCATTTTAGTCGGTACAAAGAATTATTAAAAGATGTTTCTTATGTTAGAATGAATTATTCCCTGGTAGTCTGTAATTGGATGTTCATGTAGTATAATTAATAAAAACAAATTTATATTGATAAGTAATAATGGATTAACAATTGCATCATATGTACTTTTATCTTTCACAATTTTGATAAAACAAAGACAGTTAAATAAATAATCAGCTATCAGTAATCTGTATCCTGTTAGATAATACGTGTTGCCAATGCAGTCAAAGTAAAATGCAGATTGCGGTGTTTTCGGAAGAGAGAAGTAACTCCAAAATCTTATTTCTATCCGAAATCTACTTAAACACGCATATATATTTCATGAAAAGTTTGTTAGATTCAAAGCTGCAATCCGAAGTCGTAAAAGATTTCAAAACGTCGAAGAAATTATAAAATTGAATTCGAGCTTCTCCAGAGTTTGAAACTCGAATTGATGATTGGGCGATTGTAAACGGCAGAAAAGAAAAAGAAGAAAAGCATTTCCACATAGTTATGAGGAAAGTTTTATAATAGAAATGTTAACTTTAAATGTGATTGAGGTAAACTGTAAACGTATAGAGTAGAAAATGAAACCAGAAAAGCAATCAGAAATTCAATTTGTCGTTGTATAAGACTTTTTATTACATTTATAGTTAAACTTCAGATACTATTCCTAAAATAAGTTACCCACAAAAACATCTACTGACAAATTCTTAAGAGACGTAAATTGATTTTCTCGGATGTAATGAAATCTCAAATTACCCATGCGTAATTCTAGCAAATAAAACAATAATCATTTGTCCCCAACAAATAGGAATTGAAGTAACTACGAATATCATAAAGAATTCTGAATATACTGAAGAAATGTGGAAAGATGAGAATGTAAATAACGTAACAGTGTACTTAAACAAATGAACCTAATAGAAATATTTCATATTTGCCGACCACAAACAAACCTATATCCCACAAAACTGTCATTCAACAAATAATTTATCTTTACTCCATCTCAGAGACAAGGCCACAAGCCAAACTTTCTCTCCCATGTTTATCCCAAGTTTTTCCTCAAACAAAATTCCTATCGTGTCTTCCGGAACGGTCACTAGAGGAACATAATTAAGTTAAACGTGAATAGCCTACACTTATCCCACAACCCTCTTCCTCACTCGTTTGAATCAATTTGGCGAGATATTGCCTCTAAATTTGATTTGGTGACCCAGTAGTTTAATAAAACATTTCATCGTAATATTTCTTGAACATTTTGTTCTTTCTTAAGGAAATCCAGAAGTTAATTTGCCATTGAATTGAGATGCAGCTATGGGCAAAGTTTACAAAAATATTGAATATTTGTACGTACTCCCGAGCAAAAGTTTCGCAGTTCTAGTTTCTGAACTACTTCCCAGGAAAATGTTATTCAAATATGGCTTCCAATCTCTGCGTATCTACCGCATTTCATCTCTGAAGTAAAGGTCACGCTTACGACTGGCAAGGAATCCGAATAGTCCATAAACCACGCCGATATTACCTGTACCTTTTACTCCAACGCAAAACTAAATTCGTGTATGAGTCAACCCAACTTTTACATTTGTTCCTCCTGAAGCAGTGTAGCAATTTCGTCTTGCGCAATAAGGTAAATTGCTGACATGCATAAACCAGATACTTACTTTTATCACAGCGTAAGCAAGACTACACAATTGACGTAATTTCATGCGCCCTCGCCCGTTTGACCTTGAGGGGTTATTCCATAATAGGGGACTTATTTTTGTTTTAGTGTGATCACGTATCACTGCAGAAGCTGAATGAGGAAGTGAACTTGTGTTTATGTGCCCCGGAGTCACACAAATATTATCTTTTGATAACGTATTAGCAACAGTACTTTGAAAACATTGAGTAATAACTGCTGTTTGCTTAAGTATATTGTGTAACGATGCAAATGTACAATTCAATTAAATTTTTCCACTTGTAATTTTTTTAATGTACCTACCTCTAAATTTGATTTCGTTAAACTTAGCACGGATGAAACTTTGGCTTCAGCTATACAATAATAAAGCGATGAGCTGTCTTAATGAAAGAAAACAATTGCTTTAAACAAAATAGTACCGTTCATTCACAACTACTGTTAACTTAAACTTCTTCTTCCTGTGTCATCTTCTATCGATGGTCGGCGATCATTAAGGCGATCTGTACTTTTGACACAGCAGCGCGAAACAAAGCACGAGTGTTTTTGTTGAACCACTGGCGCAAGTTCTTCAGCCAAGATGTTCTCCTTCTACCTACAGCTCTCTTCCCCTGGATCTTGCCCTGTACGATCAAGTGCCGCAAATCGTACTTCGGGCTTCTCATGATATGCCCCAAATACTCCAATTTCCTTGTTTTGATGGTTTTCAGCAGTTATTTTTCTGTGTTGGCACGTCGCAAGACTTCTATATTTGTGACCTTGTCTTTCCACGATATTCTCAGCATCCCCCTGTAGACCCACATTTCAAAAGCTTCCACTTTCTAACTAACTTAAACTATCATAGCCTAAATAATTAATACAATACAAACATCGGTAATGAAAACCATTGTGCTTCTTCATAAGCACAAAAAAATTACATATGCCTCAAACGACCAGGTCACGTCTCTCACACTATTGTATTACGATGAATTTTTTGTTAGTCCATGACCTTCGCCAGACAATTCAGAAAAAAGTTCGTTCATATTCCACGTATTCTTATCATGATCGCGAATCTCATTTATAATCTCGAGTTTCGCGTATTTATTGGTATATACGACACCAAGGTTGATTTTTTAAGCTTTTGAAGAGTTTTTTGCATTCAAATTTGCTGGCAATTTACTCGCCTTACTTTTTAAGTATATTTTTGAAAGATTTGGCATTATGCATGGCATTTTAAGAAATATTATTCAACATTCAAAAAGTCGTGCATTTAGATATAATATAATAAAAATACCTACATATTTTTACAGATTAAGCCTGGAAAAACAAATTGGACAATTAAAGTAAACATACGCTGACTCAATCTTGACCATTATGGGGAGTAAAACCAATCTGTGACACATATTGGCCTTTATTTTTTTATTGTGCTAGTGTAGATATCAGCAGTTTAATAAAATTGACCAACCAAAAGAGAGAAATTTAAAATTTCCTTAAAAAATACATGAATAATTTCATGACACAAGTAATGCTCAATTTTCCTTCACGAATTGAAGACTTTAAAAAGATTTAATAGGTAAACATTTTGTATTCTAATCAACTATGGTATTATACCGACTAGTTGAACTAAAGTGTTTTTAACGATCGCCCGTTAAGGCCAAATTAAATAAGTTAATTTCATGAACTTCTCGTGTTCCCGACTTATTCTAATTTATTTGATTACTTCCGAGAACTGTCCTGTCCTAACTCGATTACATTTCTTTATTTATGTATCTTTTAGTTTTAATCTTAATATATAATTTCATTGTCGTCATAATTAACGTGGATAATTTTACTAATATGGATAAAAAAATAGTTTAAACGACAGCGTTTTTGTCGTCACGTTTAAATACGTTAGACAAGGAGGGACTAAAAAAGTGTCATCTTCTTTGAAAATTACATCAAAAACACCAAAAGATCTCGCTACGGTTTCAAAATGTCCTGAATTACTAAACCCCTTTTTAATTTTCTCGTAAAATGTTCTATCGTCAACAATTACAGGATTATATTCGCTTCAACCCACACATGAAATTGCTTTGCAGAAACAATTGGGATATTAGACGACAAAATTACAGAAAATTGCTGATCATTAAAATATCTAATGTTGTATGTACATTTAAGTACTTTATAAATAGTGAAAGAAAAATAGGTAAAAGTAAAGATAGTGTTTGATGCCGCTTATCGTTCAAATGTTGAAATTAGTAATGGTTTGTTTAACCAAGGTTTAACCCGGAATTTTTATTTTACACTTGGCGCTTTTTAAACAGTCACAATTCTATTTTTTTTGTGTTGTATTTCATAAAAAAATATTCGACAAAGAATCGGTAACATCTTTTTTGGATATTTTTTAAGAAAGATAAAAAAAGTTTTATTTTAAAATTTGAATCGGTTCATCTCATATATCACATATCGTCGTACTAATCGTGTACTTCCTCTCCCTTTAAGTTAGTAGTAATTTATAGATAACCTTTCTATTATAAAGTTCTTTACTACATCCGAAATCGAGTACACTAACACTGTGGTTAGAAGCCATAAAACCCATTTTGGTAATAACTTGAAACAATCACCACTACCTGCTGCCAAGTACGTGAAAGCCATTAGCAATCCAAATATATCCGATGCCAGTATATCAACGGAGCTCCGGTACTGCTGAACAAGCGGTTCGTGTAATAGACTTAATAAGGCCAATTCCGATGTAACAGTACTTAATTTCAACGAAAGTAGACGTATAATTCTGGTCGTTCAATTTATTGTTCTATTTTCGTCAACCATCCAGCAATTATTTTGAGGTGGTATTTGAAATATTTCAATTTAAACGTTTAGATTCTTCGGACTTTATTAGAACTTGTATATTAAAAAGTTAAAGACGATTGTTATGAGCCGAATGTTTCAAATAGACAAGATACCCAAATGTCACAAAACAGTTCATAATATCCTCCAATAAACATCGCATTAAGGTTTCCTTTGTATTCCAACGTTCAAGTATCAAAGATAAACACAAGCACAGTCAGATATCAAAGACCATTATCGAGTTCCTGTGTCTAAGTTACTGATTCTGATAATCAACGGAAGGATCACAGATCGTTTTCATCAATGGGACTATGAACGGAAATCAAATTCGGCTGTTAACTGTATCGACTGTACCTATCATTAATTTAAATTGCTTACGTACATGCTTAAAGTGATTACTGCCAAGAACCTTTACTCTGCCAAGAAGTATCGCAGAATCACCATCTACAGACTATCGTTACAAAACACATGACAAAATAACCAAGAAATTCAACACATTGTTATCTTTTGAGATCATCGAACTAAATTATTGTTTCAAGGCCTTCACCAATCAACACGATCACATCAAATCCTATCACATGCTCATATAACTCCAAACAATAGTCACATGGACAGACTTTGAAAGCAGTAATTCACGTGCAAACAAACAAAGATAAGAGAACTTTATTTAGTAGTTCTTTCACAAGTTATTTAGTGCGGTATGTGCACTAGAAACTGTAGATAAGCCGTCGAATCTAGTTCGGTTGCTACATTGAGTAATGCGAGTGAGTTTGTTCCTTCTCGAGATAATGTCAATTCTTAAGCTCTTGATGTTCGTTTTGGGTGCTTTTACCAATTTTAAGTGCTATCTGTTGTTTTCCAAACAGGAATGAGAGTGTGTTCAACAGATGTACTTCTATATTTCTTAGTACAAGTATTCTGTGCTCGTCTAAAGTATTAACATTAAATATATTCATATCCAAATCTGTTATAGTATTAGTAGTAATAAAAATAGCGCATGCCACTACATCATCTTTACTTCCACACTAATATAATATCTTCCTTGTACTTCATTCAAATCCATATATAAACCCATAACCATTACTGAAATGCATTCTCAGTTTATTGCATTTTTCTTCGTCATAT
The DNA here is from genome assembly GCA_030269945.2 of Trilocha varians. Taxonomy (NCBI): domain Eukaryota; kingdom Metazoa; phylum Arthropoda; class Insecta; order Lepidoptera; family Bombycidae; genus Trilocha; species Trilocha varians. Next base: position 8,619,244 of record AP028259.1, read on the forward strand.
ATTATATACGGACGTTATAAGCGTAGTACACACAATAACTCACGCTGTGTTGCCGACGATAAGATTAAATACTTGATTTAGAATTTCATTCACAAGCTTTTATTAACAGCAGTAAATATATTGTTAGGGCGTCATATGAGGGAAAACTTTTTTAATGGTTAAACTTTTGTTTTGTTTTGCGGGTAGTTTTGCTTCGTATGACATTGAAAGTGGGCAGAGTAGATGTTTACTAAGACTTGACAATGTTTTGCAAAATCCGTTGATTGCATAACAAGCCTGTTGGCATGGTCAGTACGGATAAAGTGAAAATGATGATGAAGTAGGTTTTGCTGTCTTATTTGCTGAATCGGAGAAGGTGAACTTGTTGACAGCAAAAAATATAAGCACAGCAAAGGCATTTTTCTTATTTTAATTATTGACAGAAAGGGGCTCAAACCTAGCAACAGAATGTTAATGGTAACATTAATATCTTACACACAACGTTTTTAAAGAAAATGATCACAAATGTAATAATGATCACAATACGAAATAGGAAGTAAATCCCGATAGCTATAATCTAGAATTTATTTTACTGCTGGTCAAACATCCCACAAAGTACCTTTATCTACTTAGAGAATTGAAGCCAAAGTCTTAAAGCGTCTCGCGGGAGAAATAGGCTGAAACTCAGGTAGGTTTAGGTTTGGAAAACTAGCCTTAATATGAAGTATAAACTTGAGAAAAAAAACGTATTAAATAAAATTTGTTGAAGAAATCCCTAAGAGATACAAGAATTTAGATATTAGATAATTTCTTATGATTTTCTCTCGAAACAATGTGATCGATCCATTACAGAAACATTTAGTTCTTACGTCACCAATACATTTCACATATCATCCTAAGCGATAAGGTAAACATTGATTATTTTGTAAAGAGTGGGTTTATACAGTTCTTTAATTAGAATATAGCAACCACAATTAACAGTCAACGAATCAAGATTACTGAATCTCTTTGCAAACCTGACAGGGTTATCAAATTTATCAAGCTTGTGCTGGCGCTTGACTTTAAGCAGCTGAAGTAGGAACGAAAATTCAAAACAGTCAATTAATTCTCGACACGGACAATTGCAATTTTCATGAAATTCGCTTGATTAATTAACTTCGGGAACACAGTCCGACGAAATTTAGCTTTACGTGACACACCGCGCATACATATTAAAGGAATTAAGATGCTTCAACGGGATGGACCCATTCCAGGACGTCGCCCCAGCATATTTGGATAATAATTTACAAATTATGTCTGATGTAAGACTTAATAATGGAAGGGATCTTTATTAAATGAACCGCGCTTAAGAGATCATTGAAATACCATCTGATATTGTATAAGCATGATTTAGAAGGGTATATCGTTGTATTTTTGGTGAAGTTATACTTGACATGCAATCCGTAAGGATGATAAATACTTAATTGCCATCAAGGATAAAACTTTCTGTCTGTCGAAATGGAAATATATAAAATAAGATTACATAGTGCCACATTTTAACAAGCTAACTTTAAAAGAGTAAATACATCCAAAAGGAGTAGATATTGAACTGTGACTGTATAAGCTCTGACCAAACATCAGGACAGCATGACATTAAAGCGAGCAGAGTAATGCTGTGGTAATCTCCATTACGATCCTCAGCGCGTTCGGTACGCATATTAAGGTATTAAACTGCCACTCAGGGATAGCCATGAAAACTATACAACCCAATACTGGATTACTTTGAACAACGTTTAAACATTTTGAGGTGGTCAGTGGGATGAGTGGATCGTTATATGATATTTAGGATTTGGGTTTTATTGAAGTCGAGTTGATACCGCTTCATATACCAAAGTTTGGGTATATCGTCCCTTTTCCAACTAAATATATTGCGCTAGGAATAGTATTGCTGATATTTATATGGAGTCACAGCATTTATCAATTATATCACGAGGTTGAATGATTGAGAATAGTAAATATGGTTTCATGCAATTCGTCATCGTTCTTTCAAAATGCAATGCCTCAGTTTTTCGGCTCAATTCTAAGAAATATAGGATTAATATTGATAAAGATACATCAAACACGTCTTTCATTAACATCTTATGGTTTAATCTTCAATAAGCTCCCTACGAACATGAGACGTCTCAATATCTTCATTGACGAAATTCAGTGAATGAAATCCAATATTTTTAAAAACATCTCTAGTTTCATTTTGGTGTAATTCGCTTCGACAGTTTTGTATATCAGTTTTTGTTGCGTAACAGAAATTCTTATACCAGTACCAGTACCAGTACCAACCCATTACTGCCCACTGTTGGGCTCAGGTCTCCTCAGAAGAGGGATTAGGCATAGTCCACCACGCTTGCCCAGTGCGGATTGGGGACTTCACATATCTTCAAAGGATTTTTAGAATCCTTTTCCGACATGCAGGTTTCCTCACGATGTTTTCCTTTACCGTTTTTAGCCAGTGGTGTTGTGAAAAATTGCACATAAATCTTTTTTTACATTTAGATTTAGAGGTACAAGCCGGCCGGATTTGAACCCGCGTCCTCCCGTTCGGAAGGAAGCGTTTCGACCACTCGGCCACCACGACTTTTTTAAAATTCTTATAGCTTAAGTATATTAGGTAACTACCTGATAGATTCAAAGGCCAAAATAAAATTAGGTTAAGAAAATATTCATATAAGACTCAAAGGTATTTGACGATATTGCTTCAGCTATTTCTCCGCTTTCAGTTTACTTATTTATCTGAATATAATATGACTGTAAATTATATTCCGTCAAAAGCACATTAATTATTCAGGTACTTATCCGAATCAAATTGTGCGCGACTTACTTTGGGCGTGTTAAAATTACGTATTGAAATGAGACACAAACAGCTGTACAAATTGGAGAATTGCACAATTATTCTTAGCACAGTTGATTTTGACTATTAATGTATGTGTGTGTTGAATTGTTTATCTACTTAGAATAAGGCGATCGCTTTTTTACATGCTGAAAATAAATATTTCACAGCCGGTCCCTTGATAAGGAAATCAGAGTTTGATGATAGCAGACCAAAAAAATCTGGGGCAACTTTTTTTGGAACGAAGTTCCTTATGGCGCGTTATCGAAGGGGGGCTAAACGGAAATTCTTATGAAAAAGTTGTCACGACACTTTTTTTGTTTTAGATGATTATCACTATATGGCGCTGTGATTAAATTTTTTGAAAACAATTCCTTATTTTATTTTATATGATTAATGCTAGATGGCGCTGTGATAAAAAAAAATATTTTTAAGTTATAATAATTAGTTAGTTTAAAACTCTCTCTCTCTTATAACTAAATTTTATTACAATTCCCTCACTAATTAATCTAAAGGAACTGCGTTCCATCCGGGTGTCCCTTGACACCTCTCAAGTTTTTTTTATTTGGCTATGGGAAGTAGATCGTTATTTTTTTTTAAAATTTACTTGTCACGTATATTATATTATCGGTTTCGTACTGAATTTGTTTACCATATGACCCGTATTTAACTTGAAACTGTTAATCCAAAGTCCATAGCCTTAAGTACACAATGTACTAAATTCCGGAAACTATACTGTTGATCACGTGTACCCAGCCCACGCAGAAACTAAGATTAAAGAGTATCGAAACCAAACAGTGTGTTTAAGTAATAGATATTTACAAACAAACTTGCTAAATAAACAACTAAGATAAACAGATTCATCAATGTGTTCTGATATAATACAGGATGCTCGGAAAGTAAGATAAATAAATATAAGCCGTAACATTGTAGAAATTATTGTTTGATAAGTTATCAAACCTTCGATTCATCTAACAAGTATCATAGCATATACCTCTGCAAGCTATCTATGATAATATAAATCTTAATTGTAAGGATCTTATCGGAACATCAAAAATTTCAAGTTATTTTGGACCATTTGCATTATGATGACAGGACACTGGAGGCTGGTCCTTGATTTTTGTTGTGTTGTTTTTTGTCTTAGCAAGTGAACGAGCCGACGGCACACGGGGTATACCTACAAGTAATTTAGGCTACAGTCTTCCTCGATAATGGACGACCAAAATCTATGAAATCGGACCAACTCTCCAGCTTTATACAGGGTGGACATTTTGTTTCAATAGAATATGGAAGTCCCCATCAATACGATGTACAGGATGATTTTTTAAAGAAGGTACATATTGCAGGAGGGTGATGAGTACTCTGTTCTAAACCGGAATATTACAAAAAATAGGTAAAATGACAATTTTTTTTTTATCTAAATTCGACAAAACTACCTCAAACATAAACAATTTCCGCTAAAAGAGTGTTGACTAACGACCTCTCGCGCACCCCACACCTCCGCCACACCCATCAGCTGTCGAAAAACCATGATTTTGCAAGAATTTTAGATATTTTTGAGTAGCGATTACTGAGGCATTAAGCCATATTCTTTGGTAATAATATTTTACTGGTCGTATATAACCATCACCTACCATGACCTTCAATATGTACCCTCACTAAGAAATCACCCTGTATACAGGGTGTTGGTGCCCGGTGAAACAATACTTTTAGGGCTTAATCTATATCACATTTCAAATCATATACACATACTTTTGAAACGGAGATAGTTACTTTATTTTCCCATACAAAGTTAAAAAAATATTATTTTGTATTATTTTTGACAACCCTACCCTGACCTGCATTCAGCGTGCTAAATCTATTTTCACGTACACAGGCGCATGTATCCTGTTTAGAATGTGATTTTTGTCCCGTGTATTATTACAATGTTCTATGATACAGGAGGTGGCTAGCCGGCTTAAGTCTTTAGCTGTTGGTGTAGGTCAGTACGGTAGGGTTGATCCTGCACAAATTAAGACGTAGTTTTGATTAGTTATAACTTATGATATATTATGCCTAGAAAACCCAGATTTGGTGGATGGCTTCTACATCAAGTATACTATTTGCTGTGAAAATATTGTTTCATTGGATTTTAACACCCTGTGTATAATGTTTAAAAAAAGTTTAATTGATTCCAAAATTAAAAGTGGTTCTTAACTGAATTTCGAGATGTTATTCAACACACTTCAGCTGAGACAAAGTCACAGATCCACTCTGTATATTAACATAGATAAATAGGCAAGCAAAAGCCTATTTAATTATAATACTTATAACGGTTTATCGGTGAACGTTTTATGTTATTTTAATGTAGGAAATCCGTTTCCTGGTGATATAAACTATTCCTTTATTCCTCCGTTCAATTCACAATTACGATGTGCGAATTGGGAATTTATGAGTCATCGGTGTTGAATTTAAATTACGGTTACTGTTATCTGTATTGTATGTTGGAGATAGTTAGCGCCAAATTTTGATCGTAGTTTCGTTTTGTTTGCTTTTTTATTATGTTTTATTTACATGTTATTAAAGTATGGATGTATAGGTAAGTCGTGGTGGCCGAGTGGTCGAAGCGCGTCCTTTCGAACGGGGAACGCGTCCGGCCGGCTTGTACCTCTAAATCTAAATTTGAAAAAGATTTATGTGCAATTTTTCACAACACCACTGGCTAAAAACGGTGAAGGAAAACATCGTGAGGAAACCTGCATATCGGAAAAGGGTTCTAAAAATCCTTTGAAGATATGTGAATCCCCAATCCGCACTAGGCAAGCGTGGTGGACTATGCCTAATCCCTCTTCTGAGGAGACCTGAGCCCATCAGTAGACGCTGTGTTACTTTTTCATCGGCGAGTTCACTCGAACCTACTCTTCGAATTAAAGATGATTCACTTTATACTATGTCGCTACAGGATTGAAATCGAAGCCAATTACACACCTACTACATGCATCGTCCAGATGGGACAAAGATGCTTTGTAATATGAACTGCTTCACGAACAATAACCATTCAATTTTCATTCTCTGGCTGTCAGATGGGACTTCAAGATACACGCCAATCTTGGTTAGTATCAAGTTAAGTTGGTAAGTACCCAAGTATTATCACTTACACTATTACTAAACGGGTTCTTTACGGATCGCTCAATTGAAAATAATCGTGGAAAGAACCCGTTTAGTAATAGTGTAAGTGATGTAGATAACCGCGAGTGTTTAAAGAAATTTACCCATGTATTATACTAATCTGCTACTTTGGCACACAACATCGGTATCCTCTTGGATTAAAAAAAATTATACACGGGACATTTTGGATTAAGAAAAATTTCATTCAATAATTCCTCAATATTCAACATAAAACGTACGATAAATAAATCAACAAAGGTTCAGCTGCTCATACAACTGTGAGTTACGTTCTGTGTACATAAGTTCAAATATTTAAGACAAATAGTATGAACATACAAACAATGTTATCTGCGCGCTAGCGGATCAAGATTTAGAAATGTTCCGTTATTATAAGAAAGTAAAAACAACGCTTAACCCATGTTTCATGTTTTTTTAAAGTTGTTACAGCACTAAAGCAAACTATAGATAGAAGCCCAGAGAACCTTGAGTGTAATAGGCAAAAAAGATTTTGGAGTGACAGTTGTGCACAGGTATAAATTTTTCGGCATGTCTGCACATCTAACCACAAAATTAAAAAATCATGTGTGGCGACCAATAATAACGCGCGAGATCCTGAATCGCGGTTACGACATTTACAAGAATCTTCGCATATATACGACATCTGAAATCTACTACAGTGGGCTTCGGCTCGCCCGGTCGGAGATCTCCCTTTAGCCATAGTCCACTGTACCCACATCATGTAGTTTCAAATTAGCTGCTAAAAATAAGACATCAATATAGTATCGTAAATTAAACATTTCAATTTGCATAACACTACCAAAGATTTTCTTACTAGTGTAAGCATTAACATTTAGTGACAACAAGAAATAAACAAGAGAATTACGTAGTAGTTATTCTTCTAACAAACATTCAATATCATTTATCACTTATCCAGTGATACTTCCATCGCATAATACTAAAAGATCAAGGTTTTTATATAAAATTTATATCAAAGTTATTCTACGATCTATTTTCATCGACATAATAATATTGTGAGCTTTTTGCCTTTCTATTGAAAATTCCAAGTAAATACAGATAGCTTTTAGTACAAGAATCGTTTTTTGGGATATTATTGCAAAGTTTTCTAGTAAATCTATTTCTGGAACTGCTGTCTGGCTTGTGGGTATTTCTTTAATTTTGATCAATGCCATTAGACTTCCAAATGTGTGCCAGTGTTACATCGACTATTATTTATGACCCGCCTCAAAGGTCCAAATCGTCTTCAAATTAAATTAGATTTTCACGTAATAAATTCCAACGGGCAATCGGTAAAATTTTCAGGCACTTAATAAGTTCTCCAACTCGTTTACTTGTGGAGCCACGTAAACGCGAAATCCCTTCAAACTGTCGTTTAATGTTATCGTCTCAAGTGGCTCGTCTGAAGTCAGCAAACAAGTTCACAAAGTCACGATGTTCCAAGAATTTTATAAAAGTGTACTCCGATAAAAAGGTTGCACAACTCAATCAAACATTTTTCTTGAAATACCTGCTGAATTCCCACTTTACGGAGTTCATAACTTTTATTTGGAATCCACGTGGCCAGCCATTAGCTTTAGAAAATCGTTTGATTCACAAACTAATGGATAAAATATGGACACTTCTTACTGTTACGCGAAGGATATAAGCCTTCGCATACTTACTTTTACTTTCATCAACAAAGGTTTGATATATTTACTATCTGTATAATGACATCTCCTTTAATAAATTCTCGTAGTTTATCACATTTCATATAATAATCTTATTATTTAAAACCTATTTCAAAATACTAGGTTCCTGCACGCAAGATCCAATCGTCCTTTGACCGAGTATCTAACTCGATCAATTAAAGCAACATAATTCAAAAGTTAATAAACAATATTGAGTCCAATCCAACAATAGGAACTATATGAAACATGGAAGTGAATTCTGGTCGTAACAGAATTGAAAGACCAACTTTCAAAGATGCAGAGTCCGGAAAGAAGCTCAAACAGCAATTAATATCATTGAAAATTGAAGCAACAACATTTATTAAAAACTGACCAAAGAAACTTTAATTTAGAACTCTGCTGTAACTCAAGAACGCAATTACTTCAAAGTTGACTGCGAAACATCTCCACAAATTTTAATTGTTAGAGATCTTTTACAAGCAATATTAAAGATAAATACCTACATATTTTATGACGCTCTAATAAGATTAAAATTCGCTGGCGTAAATTAATTAATTCTACCAAATATTTACCCCGTCAATGGACTAATGAACGATAATTTAACGGATATCAAACAAACTAAGAGGATTTAGGATATCTCCCTTTGGACATTAGCTGGGAATCTCTGGCGTTTAATAAATTTTAAACAAATTCGGATGATGATAATATTTATGCCTACGATTTTTCGTAATTTCATTTTACCTAGAACCAGTTAATTTTAGATGTTACTAAGTTATTTAACATTGAAAAACCAATTACACGTTCACCGATCACTGTTTGTTAGAATCATTGGAATGTTGATAAACTCTAAATCGAATTAACATCTTTGTGCTAAAATGACATGATACATAGCGATTGCAAAGAAAACCAGTAACATCAATACACCTCTAATTCAATACAATACATTTCTATTTTATAATCTAAAGTTAAACCTCATTGCCACCTAGTAGGACTAGTTGTAAAGTACTTGCATAAAAATCTAAGTAAAATGATATGATTAGTTTCTTATAAAATCTTATAAGCCCTAGCCCCGACATAGTTTCTAAAGACGTTTGTTCTTAATTCACACCAGATATATTAAACAATAAACCGTATAGCAATAAGTTATTAGTGCCGAGGATTACACGACGACCCGGCTTATACGACAAATAATACATGTCTCATAATACTCAGAGTTAGTGAATATTACGACGCGTTAATTTACTTTGATTAAATGTAATCCAAAGTCCGACAACAAAAACAGGTGAGGTAATTTAACGCATGTTAAGAATGAATTAGTTTTTGTTTATCTTGGGCAGCTACGAGTATATGAACATCAAAATAAGAGGCCATATAAATCAAATATCTGCTGCCTTGGATCGCCTTGTTAGCCTAAAATACTAACGGCTGATTTTTCTTACAACTTGTCCTTTTTATATGCTTTTGATTCAATATGTGATATCTTTAATACGTACTTGTTATAGTTAACATAGATTTCGTAACACTATTATGATGTATTAAAAGCCTTAACAACCCGTCCATTTTAACTTTTGCCTTTCGAAAACAGCTAGTATAAATCACCTGAGGACGGCGCGACGGGAAAGAGTGCCGAGCACGTAAAGCGTCGCGCCTTCCTTCCAAACCCCGTGCTTGGTTCTGGCCTCAGCCGAGGTTCGGTCGCTGAGTGTGAGCGGTTGGAGGTTTTAGTGCAGTTTAACTCCCACGTACCCAACCGCCTCGCAGTGATTTCACCCAAATGAAAAAAAAGGATAAATCACCTACTTAGCACGCTTTAATTGCACCTATCCCAAACTAGTAGTGAACGTCGAGTGAAAGGAAGTTTTAATCGGACCCTCCAATGTGCTCCGTCATTAAATGTAGCATATGTACGTAACAGTATTTTCTTTCTTTCTTTCTTTCTTTCTTAACACAAGTAAATGACCTTAAAAAGGGATCTCCCTTTTTAAGTACCTATAACTCAATAAATATGGTGGTAAATTTTAGACAATACAACACAATAAACTATAGAAGGAAAGTTAGGCAGTATTTCATGAAACATATAGCCTAATAGACAAGCTCCTACTTCTGGATATTCCTTGCAAATGTGTAAACAAAACCCCAACAGGATCAGTTTCAGAAACTCATTACGTCCACCATGTTGCATACAAACAAGTGTCAAACGCAATTTTTAGATGATCTCCTTGGGCAGATACCAAAGCAGATCCCAACTTCATATTCATGCTTCCAGTCGCACCCACTGAATATTTAACAACCTAACCTTTGGAATCTTATTTATTAAACAAAGCTGTTTGTTCACTTCCGCATTATACGGGGACCTTCGGAATTAGAATGACCATTTTTAAGTCAACGTTGCTTCAATTTGTTAGTTAAAAGGCATACACTTGTGAAATTCATTTGGGGTTTATTTTTTTATATTAGTATCGTTTGTAAAAAATTCTTTAGGTTACTTTTTTTCTTTGTATGTATATTACTATCACAGTAGCAGTAGTAGATACGGCATTTGTCATAAAAAATTGTAATCATTCTTTACTTTATCCATATTTTCCTCAGCCTAAGTTTTATTTAATGAGTAAATATTTGATTTCTTTTGCTTCTTTATTCATATCTTATATTGTCATTTCATAACATGTAAAGTACATTTTCACTGTTACCTCTGCAAATACAGTAAATCATTCGGCACACGTATTCAAAAATTGAATAATTCCGTCAAACGTTCACGTTATTTTGACAGCAACTCCATTAGGTTTCCTTTTGAGATTGCACGCATACGGAACCCACGTAAAGCGTCGCTTATTATCTAAAGACCGTGATATGAATTCAAGATTTACGTTCCAAGTGATATGACTTAAATTATTCTGCGTGCTTCATTTCTCTTGTAATGTAATATTTAGGATGGTTCTGAGACGGCTCTCAGCGTCAGGGCTTTTAATATTAAGACGGTTGAGTGATGTAAAATTGAAATGATATTTGATATTGTGAAATTATTTGAATATTATAATTGTTCATTTGTCTGTTTAGAAATGTTTTGTTTAACGAGCTGTTAGTTGTTGTAGTATATTATATCATTACTTTATACCTAACTTAGATTAGAGATGTAACGAATATTCGCATTTAGGTATTTAAATGTTCAAAAATCGATATTTGCAACATTTTTAATATATATAGTTTTGGCATTAATTAACATATTAAATCTGTACAAGGTGATTTATTAATGATGGTATATGGTCATGTACAACCAATTATAATTAAAGTATAGGGTATAAATTATTATTTTTTAATATTATTGAGGCTTAAAGAAAGTCCTTTAAGGTAGGCCGTAGGTAGCAGCCCCGCAGTGTCCGCTGATAGGTCCATGAGCAACGGTAACCACTTACGATCAGGTGGCGCGTTAGCTCGTCTGCCTCCATGGCAATAAAAAAAAAGAAATCCGTATTCCGTATCAGAGTAGTACTTATCACCCTCCTTCAATATGTACGTCATTAACAAACCTTCCTGTTAAATGTGATGTTTAAAGTAAAACAATATAACATAAACATATTATGCCTTTTTTTTCAGTTGGAAGAAATCACCGGATCCCGGTATGTGGGAGTTGAACCGTACTAAATGCTCCAACCGCTCACACTCAGCGTCCGAACCACGGCTGAGGCCTAAACCCAGCACGGGGTTTGGAGGGACGGCGCGAAGCGTTACGCGCTCGGCACTCTTTCCCGTCGCTCCGTCCCCATAAACATAAACATGTGCCTAGTATACTTACAGCAAAAAGTTCGTTTACCTGTTATGCAAAAAAAATGTTACACCCACTTTATTTCCTCACGCTACATTCAGTTGTTTTCCAAATATGGCATTTTATTTACACTGCAATAACATTCCACCTACATTAGGCCACAACTTTGACTATATTACTCATATGCCAAAAGTAAAGTTCCAAAAACGGACGGATCTTAGTCACACAACTAATTTTGTAGCTTTGCTAATATATGACTTAATAACAACTGACGATATGAGATAATCTTTGTGTGGTGTGACAAAATTGAAAATCTTTATAATATTATAAAGCTGCAGAGTTTGTTTGTTTGTTTGAACGCGCTAATATCTCAGTAAATACTGGTCCGATTTGAAAAATTATTTCACTGTTGGAAAGTCCATTTATCGAGGAAGGCTATGTTGTATCCCTCTGTAACGCAGACGAAGTTGCACGGGTCACCTAGTGTGATAATAAAAATGAGCTCATAAGTAATTTGGAGCACTACTTTTAATTTTAATAGGTAATATTTAATGGAAATACTTGTATTACTTTATTTGTAATTGACTGAAGTATTCCTCGATTTCGAAATTCCTACAAGATTACCACAAAGAAAATTTCAAACCGAATTAGATGCTTTTAAATTAAGAGAAGTTGACCCCAAATTAAATTGAGACAAATCCGGAATACATAAGAACGTCTATTGGATTATATACTGGTTTTATTTATACAAGAGCCACAGAATAATTTAACAGAAGGAAGGCTTCTTACCACTCTTTTGATCATTTATCAATGATGATAAAACCTTCCATTTTAACATAAACGTTCACTTGGTGCTTCGTATCAGAGATAAATGAACAACTACCTACAAGCACAAAATGGGAATGAAGCTTTTGTAATAAAGTTATAATAATTAAATGAAGCTTGATTGAATTGATGAAAAACAGATGTTTTTTGTTTTCTTTTTCATCACAAAAAACAAGAGAAGCCCACTAAGATTTATCTTGTCAGATTTTCTCAGGACGGTAGCTATAATCTCTTTTTTCCGAACTGGGCAGCCATTTTGGCATCAACAAGTATATTTTTTTTTTTTTAACGTTTAATTTTTTTTTATTATAACTGTCATTTTGCATATGTTTATTTCTGTTAAATTATTTTGTGTCTAGGATATGGATATTGGACTTTGAATAGTCCGTATCGTATATTACACGTAGGGTCAAGTGATAGAGATAAAGTGAAACATTCTGTTGACATGACCCGAGGGACGGAGCGCAAACATCTTGGAAAACTATAGCTAAGTGCCCACCCCCTTAAAAGGTTCCTGCATTGCTCAATTTTTTATATTTCCATTTTGTACTTGGAAAATAAGGTTCTCTACCGACTTGTTATTAAGTTAAGAAATCAAGGACGCACTGATCTATTTTCTTTGAAATTGTTGTCATTGGAATTTAAGTAATATTCTAACTGATATGTAAACGACAGATCAAATACGCATCGGCATGAACAACATGTTTTTTTATTATTAAAATGGATACATACCCTTGGAAAACATAATTTTGAGCCATAGGTGAGTTAATTAGATGATCACTATTTTTCAATATCTGTCTTCAGTCGCTTCATCTAAGCACATGGGGAGACATATCTGTATCAATCTTATAGATTATCAGAATAGTGCAAAAGTAACGTGTGAAACATATAAAGAAACTAGCTGACCCACGCAACTTCGTCTGCGTCACGTGGAATTGGTCCCGGTGTAATTTTCGAAAACTACTCATCAGAACGCTTCATTAGAGCCTAAACACGATGAGGTTATCTTGCTTATTGACGGAGTTCCTGTAGCCACCTTCCAGCTCCATCATCAGACCTTGATCTAAGCTATCCTATCTCTCAAGTTGGACCAGGCTGCTCACGGTGTGCCAATTTAATTTAAAATCGGTTCAGTAGTTTAGGAGTCCATCGCAGACAACCATCGGGACACGATATTTATATATATTAGATTAACCAGTGACCTTTAAACTTTAATCTAAAGATATAGATCTAATAAAACTTTTTGCCCCAAAACTCAGACACACTTTTTCCGGTGTTGGCAGAACTCCAAATCAAAAATAATGTAAAGGTATTACAACATCGAGTATCTAGATCAGAATCTTCCGGAATAAATATCGAAGACTACCCGCGAATCCTTCATAAACGGACTGAGCCTGATCTAAATACATAAGCAAATATCAACCCTATATCTAGGGTTGCCACGTAAGGTTTTTTCTGTTTTTAAACAAAGTTTTGGGTTTTTTAAATACTTTATTTTATTGGGAAAGACACACATACCTATTAATACTGTTTAATATTATTATTTCAATTAAAAATCCTGTATAAGTACTGGCATTGCAGAAGTTCATAACCGCTTACCAGATGGGCCGTAAGCTCATTTATCTATCATGCAATAAAAAAATACTATACTTCTAAATTTATAACTATGTACCTACATTATTCCCTTGTAAATCTTAAAATTAACTTACGTTTTGCAATTACTTGATGATCATTATATTTTATTTAATTATAAACTTTGTATTGGTTATTAAATAGTGTTTGAGTGTACATTTGTCGGTTTTTCAGGCGTAATTTGTTATAAAATAGTGTTCAAAATACAGGCTCGGCCTAGTTTGGATACTAGTGTTCATTAATCCGTGTTATTTTAAGCTGATTTACTGTAAGTGTACCTACATGTATTGTATGTGTTTTGTGAAATAAATAAATACTAAAAATACCTACTAATACTAATAAAATAATTCAATTACCTGACCACATTTTGAGTATATTTTACATTTTTTGTAGTTTAACTTTGGCAGCCCTGCTCAAAGGTTCAGATATGTCGTGTCTACGTGACAACATCTCTGTTGATTCTTATGCATGACGTAAGTTCGGAGTAGTACCGCAACTTCGATTCCACATTCATGTCCTTTTTATATTTACTAGTGACGCACGTTTCAATATATCCCGACCAAGGTTGAGGTCCGACATTGACACATCTTTTAGTAAACACATGAAAAAACCGGTGTTTCAAAAACGGTACCTCAGAGTATTTTTTATTATTAAATAATTACTGTAATTGTGTAATTTTGTATAATCATTGTCATCCTTGGCATTTTATAATATGGCCTACAAAAAACATAATTTGATGAACAAGCCTATATTAAATGTAACAACAGGTATAATATTTTATAGATGCAATTATTAACTATCCCCAGAATAAGATTAGATTACACTCATATCGATTTTTTTTTTTTTTTTTTTAGTTGGAGGAAATCACCGGATCCCCGCCCGCCCCGCGGGCGGGAATGTGGGGTTGAACCGCACTAAAACCTCCAACCGCTCACTTTCAGCGTCCGAACCCCGGCTGAGGCCAGAACCCAGCACGGGGTTTGGAGGGACGGCGCGACGCGTTACGCCATCGGCATGCTTTCCCGTCGCTCCGTCCCCGGACGCCGAACCGGTAGCCGCCGGCGAATACGGCCACCGGCTCTCTCGGTCGGCGGGCTTTCCGAAGCCCGCCAAGATGGGACCGCGTGTCACCCTCCCGCGGAATACCCCGCTGGGTCAGAACCAGCGTGGGTCGGGGAGCGCGGTCTACCATCCCCCGGATGCTCTGACGCTAAGGGCGTGTTGAGCGAGACACGGCACCTTCTTGGGTCCCCGCTCGCACTCACATGCGTTGGGGACCCGAAACTCTTAGGGGGCCAGAATCCGGGCGAGATCCCGGTCCCGGGCCCTGCTCGACGGCGGCGGGTTGGCAAGTTGAGAGCGGCGTAAAGCCTCTCTCTCGCAGCCCCCGCCACCTGCTTCTGCGAGATGGTGGACTCGCAGAAGTCGAGCATCGCCTTCCAGGACTCGTCGCTCTCGAGCATCGACGCCGCGACGCCCGGGAGCGACAAGTCCGGACCTATTTGTTGGACCAGGACACAGCGCTGCCTCTCCCATGCGGGGCAGCGCGCGAGCGTATGCTCCGGCGTGTCCTGGTCACATCCCACGCAATGGTGGCACCTCGCCGTCGGCTCGGCCTTGATCCGGTGCAGATACCGACCGAAACACCCGTGCCCGGTCAGCACCTGCACCATCCAGAAGGTGAGGCGTCCTCTGCCACGACCTACCCAATCATCTAGGATCGGGCGGATCGCCTCGACGGTCCGTAGACCCCATGTGGGGTTAGCGAGACGTCGTTTCCACGCTTCACACTCATATCGATAACTAACTTCCTGTTTTTATTAGTGTCTCTTATTGGTAGACAAAAAATTTGAATGCGTCAGCAATAACTTTATCACTAAAATGTTAGCTTAAGGCCTCTTTTCCAAACTCCGGCTGAGGCCAGAAACCACGAGGTTAGGCTGTACGACGCGTAACGCACTACGGCATTGTTTTACCGTCACGACGCTCCCTAGCCTTAGGTTTTTTGGGCATTTCTAGTGCGACTGTCGACTAGTACAAGTCTTTTAAAGTAATTCATAGGTAGTCGGACAGTGTAAGTAGGTACCATCAACACAAGTCTCATAATACCCTCTCCAAAGACTTCACACGACGTTCTTACATTTCACTTTCTGATTAAGCCGTAACACGAGAATCATAACATGTATTTGTGGTAGCAACATGAAACCGTACAATAGGCTCGTTGAAAGGAAATAAGTCGGAGATATTTCCTAACAAAGGGCCACGACATTCGACGATGTACTTATTAACACAACAATTGCTAATCGCTAAATTATTTAATCCAATCGCAATCATTTTTCTTCATCATTATGGTTCGTTTGTAAACTTAGGTCTCTGTGGATCTTAGGCCTCGTGTGATGGCTCAACGGATTACTAAGATAAGAAGCAAGGCCGTCTTAAAGGATTTTTTTTTAAATAACTTTTACAGCAGATACAGACCCAAAGTGGCCCTCCTGATAGAAACAGTTACTACTGCAAAGTGACTTCTGCAATACCAGATCATAACAGAGCCGATACCTACCGCTCTGCCGTTACTATCTATACTAATATTATAAAGCTGAAGAGTTTGTTTGTTTGTTTGAACGCGCTAATCTCAGGATCTACTGGTCCGATTTCAAAAATTCACTGTTGGAAAGTCCATTTATCGAGGAAGGTTATAGGTTTTCAAAAAAATTAGGGATCCGTATGAAAATATCGAATATGTAACACAAAGAGAATAATCGAATGCCTATTTATGCGTACGCTGCAAAAACTATTGACAGTAGAACCAAATCATGTACTACGGGTTTTTAGGTCTTAGTAAGACGTACAAAAAAGTCCGCGACAGCATATATGTAACTATCATAGTTTAGTCCCAATAACCGCTTTTATGTTTATAAAAATAATATTTCGTCCCGAGATTAAATTTAACGTTAAATGAGTATCGTTATATTAACCCTTATCCAAATTAAGTATTATATTATCAAGAGTATTAATGTAGAAGTAAATTACTTTTTTTTATTCCAATCGAACTTTTCGTTTAGAAGTTATCATGAGTATAAAACGCAATGAATATGTGGGTGCACTCCGGACAACGCAAATAATATCGCGACGGCATTGCGAGTACTGTTTGAACCCCTTTGTAACGCAGACGAAATTGTGCGGGTCAGCTAGTCGCATATAAAAATGAACCATGAAAAAAATCTACAATACATTTAGGTACAGTTAGAGAATATAGAGAATAACTCTCACAAACGTCAGTCTCTAGGGTCCAAAGGATAACTCGTTTGAAACCTCGACTTCCAAGTGTACAATCCCTGGACAGTTGAAATGTTTACCCATGCTGTTGAACAAGACATTTTGGCGGGAAGCCAATTTACTTTTTTTAATATAAATATATTTAGATCAGACTTCGGAATCTTAGTTATCGGTAACATGTGTTGTGCTGGTTTAATTTTGTTTATTTATTAGTTATGCTCGATCATTGATTCTGTTGTGATTATTTCCAAAATCAAATCACATTACATATTGTATTTTTCTATAATATTATATTGTATGCTAATATGATAAAGAGGTAATAGGAAGCTACGATATTTTTCAGTGTCCTAGACTATATTATTATAATAATTCTAACATTACAATTTTAGGTAAAACTGCCTCTTTGTGACGCAGCGAAGTTTAAAAGACAAAACAAATAACGTAAAATATTATAGGTACTATCGCTGAACCACATATATATATTATTATAGATAGAAGTTTACTCATACTTCTCATAAAATTAATGAACAAAAATACGCAAACATAAACTTGAAATTTTCCTTGAAATCGAACGTACGAGCATATAAATCGTATTATTAAATTCATTAAGTCATATTAGTAATATTAAACCACAAAATTCAGTGTTACAGAGTAATAAATAAGATGAGGCCATTTTCTTATTACTTTAAACAACACATGTTTGTCGTTTTATGTAAATTTTGAAATTCATGACTCCAATGAGGTCAATGCTAAATTTAAGTGGTCGTCATTCATTCATGTTTCGGTTTGCACATATCAGCCGTATGACTAAATAACTAGTTAATTTAAGTGTCCTGACTTTGCAGAGGTCCATGAGCGATAACCACTTACGATCAGGTGGGACGTTGGTTCGTCAGAATTTTTGATTCGGTCAAATTTTGTACTGACCTTTTAATTATTTTCTAGAACATCGACTGAGTGACGAAACATTTTTTTTCACGTGAAAAAAGACATAATTAAAAAGTAGATATAACTCTCTAATTCTCCGTAAAAATCAATAATTTACCTTACAACGGTATTTTAATATCTGAGGTCTCATTAGCAAGCATCTAAAATGACTAGACCAGCCTACGGCCTACTTGATAGTAAGTCGTAAAGAACTACTCTCAAACGGTTAAAAGAAGGAAAAGTAATAGCGTGGAACACCGAGGAGATAGTTCATACATTTTTTTTTTTTTAGCGCTAAAACCTCCAACCGCTCACACTCAGCGAACCCCGGCTGAGGCCAGAACCCAGCACGGGGTTATGAGGGATGGCGCGACGCGTTACGCCCACGGCACTCTTTCCCGTCGCACCACCCCGATAGTTCGTACAAAAAAAGATCTCTCGAAACGAACCGTGTATGACTGCGACGGTTCCAAATAAAAGCGATGTAGGTAATCCAATTCGGCTTGATGCGATATTAAAGTAATAATATTAGTTACGTATCGAATATAGTTCTCGAATACACAGAAGCCGTCTATTCAACTATATGTTAATTGTTGTAACTTTCCACGATCCGTATTGCTTCCATAGAATATTTTTTGTGGCCATTGTATCCGGTATTGTTTTATTCATACAATTAATAAAACATGAGGGCCGGAATAACTGGGGTCTGAAAGATTGTCGACATTTTACAGTTACATGCTGTTTAATTTTATTTGGTACCTACAAAGTCCACATGTATGGCGGCACTGCCCGGCTTGAAGGTGCTTCTAAATCTTAGTTTCAAAAATTTAAGATAAATTTTTCATTCAACAGTGGCTGACAACGGTAAAGGAAAACATTGTGAGGATACTAAATCCCTTTAAAGATGTATGAAGTTGACAATCCACATTGGGCAAACATGGTGACTATGTCTGATCCCTCTTGGACATCTGAAGTCAGCAGTAATAAGTCAGTCAAAGTCTAAGCAAAAGTATCCCAAGGTTTGCCAATGCGATTCATTAAAGGAAGTAGCCTTAAATGTAAAGTATGTAGTAGGCTAGTTGTGGATCTTAAGTATGGTATAGTATTCGGAGGTTGATCTTGCATACTTGACGGTACAACTCTAAACTTGGAATAGTTATTTTATAATACGAACTTAAAAGATAATAAATATGTGTTGGTTCAATATCAAATGTACATACTAAGGTGGCATACTGGCATATCTACTATGGCTAATTATTTTTACTATATTCTGCATTTTTTCTTTTCGCATTTATTGATTTCGCAGTTAACTGAACAAACAGCCTACCTGAGTTAATTTACTCCAGAACTTATATCTCAGATACAGATTAACGCTTTTGTAGATTTAAGAGCATACATCCCACCTGATGGTACGTCATTACAGTCGCTCATGACCCTTTGTAATATAACTATACGAAAATATTTTGAGCGTTGCTTGAAGAAGGCCAAGTCATAGCGCTCGGAAAATACCGAAGAGGAGAGCTCATATCAATTTACCTACTATGTCATACTTCTGATTATAAAGTGTACATATATCAGTATTAGGAGGAAAACACCCTGTATATAAATTTGTTTGTTGCTTAATATTAAAGACTATGCGGATTACAGAATTTTTCATGGATTCAGACGGTTTCGGCCTTTTTTTTCGTAAATAATGGATGATGTATGACGTAGATATATTCTGGATAATTCTTTTATTTTTTGCTACAAATGTTTTATTTTGGTGTTGTCGAGATCGAGATGTATTTAAGGAATAATAGAATTAAGTATAGATGTACAATGTGACTTCACATATCTTCACTGATCCGCACTGGGCAAGCGTGGTGGACTGTGCCTAATCCCTCTTCTGAGGAGACCTGAGCCCAACAGTGGGCTAATGTAATGGGTTGGTACAGTACAGTACAATGTGAACTTTTTTGAATTACACGTTCGATTTGTAGTTTTTTATTAGTTTGAGCGTTCTTTTGGTTTGAGGTTTCATAACGGTTTTTTATCTGTTCTAAATTAGAATTACCAAAACTTTTTTAGAATATTTATGACATCGTTGCTTATCAAAACTTACCAACACTAGTTAATCTGTGGTCGACATCCAGCAAACCTGATTTTCTACCGATTTATGATGAAAATCCTAATCTGTACATTGTAATGTTATTTTGTGAATCAGGTAATTTATTTGCTTACTTTGTTTTGTGTTTTTATTTGTACTTTTCCTCCTTCTTTTAAAGTGAAATTACGCTGTCCCGTTTTCTATTTAGATTTAAATCGCACGATATCTGAGTAAATTACGTCGTCGCACAAATATAATCCCTTCAATTTGTACTTCGGTCAATTCATTAGGCTTAAGGGCTGTTGCCCTTTGACACGGCACTACTGAGCCCTTTGTATGAGACTTATCTCAGTAATTAGTAATCTGAGTGTTAATATGAAGACCCGAGTCTTGGCTTACAGAATTGACCTTTTCTTGGGATATTTTGATGAAGGTAATATATTTGCATTGTTCATGATACATGTAAATATGGAAGGGTTAACACCTATACTGCCATGTGGGTCACAGGAGCCTGTATAATTAGTTGTTAAACCGCGATTGTGTTTGTTAATTGGTGAAGATTTATGAGTTTATGACCCCATTGACTAAAACGAAAACCAGCATCGAGGTTCTGATATATATTTTTGTTAATGCATAGGGTTTCGTCTCGATGTACTGTGATGTGGGTGTTAGTAATATTAGGCCAAAGGGAGATCTCCGACCGGGCGAGGTAGTGTATGCCCGGTCAGGCCGAACCCCTGTAGTAGATTTCAGATGTCGTATAAATACGAAGATTTCTGCAAATGTCGTCTTATGTGATACCGCAGCTATCTACTGAGCCTGCTTCGCCTCTTATCGATCAACTCCTTTTGGAGATTCGCTTACGCAATTACTGCCTTGTTGTTAGTGCTGCATATTTTCCGCCACGCACAGCCCCTGAAAGCTACATTGCATTCTTTGACAAACTATCCACGGTGCTTCATCAAACCAATGCTTGCCAATTTATAATAGTAGGAGACTACAACTTACCCTTTATTGAATGGCAAGCCTGCAACACATACTTGCAACCAGTTAATTTAAATAATAACAATCTCTCAAATAAATCCTTAATTAATTTCATTAATGTTCAAAACTGCTTTCAGATAAATAATTTAAAAAATATAAATAATCGTATCCTTGACTTGTTTTTAACTAATGTTGATAACTGCACTAGCACAGCTGCGATTACACCTCTGGTTCATCCGGATATGAACCATCCACCTTTTACTGCTCGCATACCACTCGGAAGCAGTTTCACTTCGATTACCACTAAACCAAGAATTATCTTGAACTTCAATAAGGCCGACTATACTACTATAAACGACGAACTCTCAGTTATTAATTGGACTAGTTTGTTTTCGAATTGTGATGCGGAGCGGGTAGTATCAATTTTTTATGAAAAGATATATGAAATAATAAAAAAATATGTACCTACTAAAATCATTAAAACATCAAAATATCCTGTGTGGTTTTCACCTGCTTTGACGCACATATTCAAAAACAAAAATAAATATTGGGTGAAATGGAAAAAAATGCAGAATATATCTGATTATGAAATATTTGCAATGTATAGGAAAAGGTTTAAGAAGGAGTCACATAGATGTTATAATGAATACATATCAGCTGTTGAACGTGGTATAAACAAAAACATTAAATATTTTTGGAACTTCGTGAACAGTATGAAGAAACAAAATGATATTCCTGATAATATTCAGTACCAAAACATAAAAGCCAATAATTCTGATGAAGTTGTTAATCTGTTTTCATCATTCTTCATGTCCGTGTTTGAATCATCTAGTCTCCCACCAGATTACAACATAGATAATATAATAGAAGCAAACCAGTGTCATAACTTAATACTTCGTAAAATAGTAATTTCTAAGGATGCTGTACTTCAAAGTTTAAAGTCACTAGATGTATCTAAAGGGCCTGGATTGGACAGTTTGACCCCATTTTTTCTGCGCTCCACTGCAATGTCTATTTGTTCTCCTCTACACTATATTCTAAATTTATGCTTACAAGAAGGTGTATTTCCTAAAATTTGGAAATCGGCTAGAATCGTCCCGGTTTTTAAAGGAGGAGAAAGAAATAACGTTGAAAATTATCGACCAATCTCTATTCTACCCACACTATCAAAGGTTTTTGAAAGATTAGTTCATACAATTATCTATCCCTCTATTCATAATATTATTATCCCTGAGCAACATGGGTTTGTCAAAAAAAGGTCAACCAGTACAAAACTTTTAGTTTATACTTCTTATTTATTCGAGGGGCTTGACGGCAATAAACAAATAGACGCTGTGTACACAGACTTCCGAAAGGCTTTTGATAGGGTGGACCACAAGCTGCTCTTAGATAAATTGGCGTTCAACGGTATTAGAGGGAACCTATGGCGTTGGTTCAAATCTTATATTACAAATCGAACTCAAAAAGTTGTTTATAGAGGACATGAGTCGGTTTTTATGCCTGTAACATCGGGAGTTCCGCAAGGATCTATCCTTGGACCTTTGTTATTTATTTTATTTATAAATGATATAAATGAATGTTTTAGATATTGTAAGTTCTTATTATACGCTGACGATCTCAAAATATATAAGATTATTAATAATACCAATGACCACACTAACTTTCAGCTAGATTTGGATCGCTTTTCCGACTATTGTAATGATAATAAGCTCAGATTAAGCATAAACAAATGTAAATCTATAACGTTCACCAAAAAAAGAATGAATAGCAAATATATGTATTCACTGTGCGGAGAATATCTGGATGACGTTGACCACATTAGGGATTTGGGTGTTACACTGGACAGTAAACTACATTTAGATATACATGTTGATAATATCATTAACAAAGCTTTCAGGATGTATGGTATTGTGATGCGTATCTCTAGTAACTTTTTGCAACCATCTACTTATCTTTATTTATATAAATCATTAGTAAGATCTCAACTTGAATATGCTGTGCCCATTTGGAATCCGTTTTATATGAAGTATGTAAATGCTATAGAAAATGTACAGAAAAAATACCTTCGATGTATGCATTATAAATGTTTTCACAGACAAACAACATTAAACTATGTACAACTCCTTGAGAAACATAATCTTGTGACTTTAGAGCTAAGACGTAAACAGTTAGAAGCCATGGTACTTTATGACATCTGTAATAATAAATACGACTGTATTCCACTCATCAACAAATTAAATTATAAAGTACCATCTAAGGCACACTGTCGTATTATACGTCCTTTGTTTTCATTACCACAGTGCCGAACGAATGCAGGTAGGCGCTCACCTATGTATCGTCTGCTCAACCTATATAACACTTATCTTAGATCAATTGATATGCCTGTAATAGGCTTAAGTAAGTTCAAAAAACTTGTTCTCGAATTGTTAAAGGAAAATTTAACCTAAAATTTGTAATATTCTCAAAACATTCTAATTTTTAAGAAACCGAAAAATGTATTTAGAATTGAAACTAATAATTAGGTTTTCATTTAAGTGATTTTCATTATGGTTCTAGTTTTTATTGTTACTTATACTTTATTCTATTTTACACTACTTGCTAAGAGATAGCTAAGATGAACCACACTTTTTAATTTAATATTAATTTGCTACCTACTCTCACACAATAAATTGTTATATTATCTGAGGTAAACGGTGCTGGTTACATAATAGTAAAATGTGCTTTGTTAATATTAAGTTTAGTTTTAAGATAATATGTAGCTGTTTGTTTACCCAAATTAAAAAAAAAAAATCTAAAATTTCCATTAAAACATTAAATTTCACAAATGATAGGTGTATAAAATAAATTAAATTAAAAAATTATAAATACTAATAATTCCAATATTGAATAATTCACAATCACATATAGGTACTCTAAAAACTAAAACTTAAAACCTAAAAGACTTAGTTTCTAATAATACTCGAGCAGTTTCTGCGAAGTGCGACAGGCTACAAGTGAAAATATCACAATCATTAGCAATCAAATTTATATATCTTATGGCTCGTGACATGGGAGCATATCTAAGTAAATTAGTCCTTGCATATGGTTCCTTCAATAGCATCGGACGAATCATATAATCAATACATAGTATAAAACAAAGTCGCTTTCGCTGTATGTCTGTATGTATGCTTAGATCTTTAAAACTACGCAACGGATTTTGATGCGGTTTTTTTTAATAGATAGAGTGATTCTTAAGGAAGGTTTGTATGTATAATAAATGCATAATATAGTAGAGAAACACTGATAAATTTAAAGGTTTCTAATGTGATGTCGTAAATAAGCACGTTTTTTGCGCTTATATTGCAAACGCTGGCTGAACCCTACGAGATAGACCAAAATAATGTACTACAGTATTGTTCACCTTAAAAAGTTCAACAAAAAAGTCCGCGATGGTATATGTCTATCTCTTAGGGATAACCCAGCATAACCATTTTTATTCTTTACTAAAAAATGGTTATTTACGAAGTGATTTTAAACAATACAGCATTAATCCGGCGCGTGCCTATATTGGCTACAATTTATGAACCCCTTTGTAACGCAGACGAAGTTGCGCGGGTCATCTTGTAATATTATAAAGGTGAAAGTTTGTATGTATGGATGTATGGATGTATGTTTGTTACTCTTTCACGTAAAAACTACTGAATGGATTTGAATGAAACTTTACCACAATATAGCTTATACATCAGAATAACACATAGACTACAATTTTTGAACCCCTTTGTAACGCAGACGAAGTTGCGCGGGTCACCTAGTAAATAATAATCCTATTCTATCCTATGAATCCTAGCTATGGGCTATTTACGAGTTGATGAAGTACGACACATTATACCGTTTAAAATAGGGACAAGTAAAGAATAAATGGTCAAAGTTTATATTTAAATTCAGTTAAATATTAGAATGTAACTGGTACATTTGAATTTTAAACACGTTTATTTGCTAGGGTTTATAACTTGAATTATAGAGCCTTTTAATTAACTTCTGTTTTAAGTACGAGGGACAATTGGTATTGTGCTATTATTCGGTGAAGGATTAATTTAGCGGAATATTCTAACGAAAATATTTATTGTTTCATTTTGTTATTATGTAATTAATGTAGTTTTCATAAGTCTTTAGTAATTAAGGCTTTTAAAATAATGATTGAAGTGGTTATGCTATAATTGTATAATATCCTCTCACTCATTAACTGTGACAAAAAGTCTTCGAAATCGAAATCATGCCGTCTACCAGTCGTTTAAGAAATCATCATAAAAGACATAAAAAATAAATAGTAGTAATGGAATCAAACTCACTACCCTCTAATTATTATTATTTTAAATTGCAAGACAGATAAACGAGTTTACGACCCACTTGATCTTAAGCGGTTACCGCCCATGAACGTCAACAATACCACGGTATTAGGGGTCGATATCCATCACATTTACAGGACTGTTCTTAAATCTCGTTTAAAAAGGTTTAAGTCTACCAATATAACAAGTATAACAGATTGACAATGTATAGTTACATATCGTACCTATACAGTGTGCGTATGTGTTTTTTTTTTAAGTCACTCCAACAATTTATATAGGTACACTTAACCTTATTAGAGTAAAATACATTTAAGTTAAATCTATGATGTGTATATAAATCAATTAAAGGTATGCACAGCATTTACCAGAAGTACATAATTTTATACTAAATCTAAAACTTAACTATATATACAGTAAATTATATGAATTACGTAATCTCATTAAATGTTTGTAACATAGTATATTTCAAAGAACAAAAACTGGAGCTAAAAATTTTAACATTATTGTTCAAATCATTGAATTGTTGAGCCATGCGCAAAGTAGGATTGATTGTATGAGTACATATGTGTGCGTGTGTACGTGTGCCCAGTGATAACTGTTTGCGAAGATTGTTGTAAAACTAATGGTGGTTAGACTGGTAACACTGGTTATTCACCTTGAAGTATTTCCTTAATAAGTCTTTATATATTTAAAGAAATATAAAAATGTTGATGTGATATAATGTCATGTTCCTTTTATAGTATTATTTTTTGGAACCAGAGTCTAGCGATTTTTTTTGGGTTGAAGGAAGTCGTCGGTTATGTGGGATAGGCTAACCTAGACTAACAAGGTTATGTGAAGTGGCGCGACGCGTTACGTACCCCAGAATCTAGTGAGGAGGACTTAATATCATGATCCTGTGTAAAGTACATTTGGTACTTAATGCCGTTTTATTTTGAAGGTATTGAGTTCAGGACTATACACGACCAGTTACTATAGTATACCAAAGAACATGACCTTAGTAAACGAATAATTAGCAGTCAAAACGGTGGAAACGTTTGTGGTCTATGTATAACCTATGTAATCACGTCCTTATAAGTTTTAAAATGTACTGTTGTTTCCTTAAATCAATAAATAAACAAAAACAAATTTAATTAGAGAACAAAAAATATTCTCATTTAAAACAAAAATTAAGCTGTCATTTAATTTAGATTTTAACCTTGTAAATACCTAATTAAGACGAGGCAGTTAAAAATATGACAATTAAAATCGGTTCACCCAGTGAAAGTTATTGAATAACATGAAAATTCTAAATAATGAATCATTAAATCATTTTTTGAATTCAGTTTTAAAATATAACAACTAAATAAACATCTTTTAATATTAATTACTTAACTGAAAAACCTGTAAAAACGATGTACCAAAATAAACTTACTACAATATTTTATGTAAATCGACCAACACTAATAGTTTTAAGTCTCATTCCGTAAGTTGTGTTTGCACATGAATGTACTGAGTATTATATTCATTTACATACATTAATAAATAATGAGAACATTCATATGTGATTTACGAGGAATTTTGATATTTTATTTAAGCAATTTCAGTAACAAGGCATGACCTGTCAACCCATTACTGCCCACTGTTGGGCTCAGGTCTCCTCAGAAGAGGGATTAGGCATAGTCCACCACGCTTGCCCAGTGCGAAATGGGGACTAACATATCTTCAAAGGATTTTTAGAACCTTTTTCCAACATGCAGGTTTTCTCACTATGTTTTCCTTCGTCGTTTTTAGCCAGTTGTGTTGTGAAAAATTGCACATAAATCTTTTTCACATTTAGATTTAGAGGTACAAGCCGGCCGGATTTGAACCCGCGACCTCCCGTTCGGAAGGACGCGCTTCGACCACTCGGCCACCACGACTATTACAACACAAGGCATGACATTATACTGTTATTTTTTGTTTTTTTACATTGATATATTGTCTTCCTCGTTGAAACTCTATGCCAGTATGTTCACGAAATATTTTCAAAACAGTTACATCATTGTAAGCCCCAAAATGTGTACTAATTTTTGTGTGGCTAAAATTGCTAAATATGTACGTGCACCATATATTACTTTTATTTTTATAATATAAGTTTATCTAGTAATCAACTAAGAAATTATTACCTTTTTTGATCGGCAATACAAAATATTTTAGCAAAACAATTTTTGGATTAGAAGTACATATAAAGTTCCCTCAAACCATAAAATAAGGTTAATGGTTTCATGCCTCCAACCCGTTGAGATAAGAACCAAGGTTTCGTAAACCAAGGAAGCAAAAACTTCCAGAAATGCTATGTAATGATCGCATCATACAATCCACGGCGAGTGCCGGTTCTGATGTATTTTCGAGCAAGGGACATGCTAGTTTACAAGCGATGAGATATAGCCAAACTTAGCTATGAAGTAATTAAATAAATCTATTCATTGCCATAACACAAATTGGACTGATTAAACATAAATACAAACTTTAAAATAGGTGGCACAGCTGTTGATGTTGTTGTTATTTGTTGCAAAGTTGTTTCGAATATATAAAATTCTCGTGTCACAGTTTTCGTTGTCATACTCCTCCGAAACGGCTTTACCTATTTTGATGAGAATCGGCCAATATCTATTTTTCATCTCCCTAAATATTAGGGGTAGTCCACCCCTACTTTTTTTTTCGAAGCAGACGAAGTTGCGCGGGGCAGCTAGTTAACTTATAGTACACAAAATGCAAATAGATCCTCTATTCAACTAAGTGATCCTATTTCTATCGATCGTGTTATTGAATAGCGACAAAACCACGTTTATCTAATAGCTCTCAATAGGACATCAACCTAACGATAAAGTGATGCTTTTTATAGCACAGTAAACCGCGTTGTATCGTTGCTACAGTTATTAACCGGTCCAGGATGGTCATCGAAAGATATCGTGGTCTTTTAAGAAAAATACTTTGTTGCTAAAAAGAAAATGGGTGTTGAAGTGTAGTGGTGCTGTTATGGAGGATTTTGAAGCTTCGTATGTGTTCCGGACTTCTATTAGCAGTGAAGGCGATAGTGTGCAAATATGTGTAATATTACCTAATGTAGATGTAGGTTCTAGAAAAAGCTATTTTATTATGTCTTTTTAATCTAAAGGTAATAAAAATTGCCAAGTCAATATAATTATACATTCACATAAAACTTTTTATAGTTTAAATATTATCTGTTTTTTGTTACTTCAATTAAAATTCTAGAACGAGTTATTTTACTTGCAAGTTAAAGTTACCTACTGATTTAGGCGGTCATAATAATAAGGCTAGGGTATAAAAAAACTGAGAGACGGTTTATGCAATAAAATAGCTTTCTTCTAATCTTCTTACCAAATAATTAGTAGCCTTCTAAGCCAATTGAAAAGAAAAGAACATTTCTCACCGACCGCGTTTCTGCTTTTTTGTTTGTTCACAGTTATCTGCGTTATCTCCGTTGTTTATGAACCGATTTTGATTATTCTTTTTTTGTTGAAGATATTTCAAAGTCCCATAACATTTCGACTTTAATAATGTCGGACCAGAGAAATCAACGGCTAAGGAAGATTTTGAAAAAAATATTATTGTTTAAATTACTATTTTTTACTCACAGCATATTTTGAAGTCAACCGTTTAGAAGATTTAGAACAGTTTTCCTGGAAACATTGTCGTTAATCTACCTTCAGCGTTATAATGAACTTAGGGTCAGACCGTTCGGATGGATGTAGTAAAATTATTTTTTATTTTATGAAGGTAGATAAGGTCATAACTTCTTTGCACGTTTACGGCTCCCAAGTTATTTAGAAACGACGGTTTTATACACATAATGCTGTTTAATAAAGAACGTATAGTTTTTTATTGTTATTGCGGTATAAAGGTAGATCTGTGTATTGGTAACTGAGTAGGGTGTTTGTATTTTTTGACCGACCAAATAGGAGGAGGTACAAAATTCGTCTGTTTATGTTTGTACCTTCGTCACTGTAAGTTCGGTGGTTGTCATGGTGTCCCATTTTTTATGGTTCGATGGTTCTAGTAATAAAATATTATAAATGAATCTGACTATGACAGGTTTGGAATTTTTTTAGAAGACTAGGAATAGTGACTGCTCCTGATTGAATTTTTAATTCTTGAGATTTAGACGATTTTTTAGTAATAGTTAAATAGTAAAAATGAATTGATTAAAGGTTACCCACGCAATTTAGATGCACCGATTTTAATGGATATTTTTGCGTACTTTTAATTTGATATCTGAATTAGGAAAATTAAAAATTCTTCGAAGTGAATGACATGCCATGTAATACCCAAACCTTAGGCAAGCTTGATGGACCATACCTAATCCCTAAACTGAAGAGACTTGAGCCCAACAGTAGGTAGTAATGGGACGATTTACGTTCCACCACGATGCAATCGAGTCGGTCAGCGGACTCGTATATGATGCGTCGTCTGTGTGTAATATGAATATAACGACCTGGATCGCGGGAGGTCACTGGATGCAGACAGCGCAGGACCAGTCGTTGTGGCGAGTTTTGGGGGAGGCCTATGTCCAGCAGTGGACGTCTATAGGCTGGTGATGATGAAAATGAATAACGTTTCGAGTTCCGTCCGGAGCCGAAAAAGTTTGGATCAATTACTGTTAATAAATGATTTTTTTTTATGTCTACAGAAATAAAAACGAAACAGTAGATTGCGGATCTTTCGTCGTAAAAAATATATTCCGTCATCGCTTCGCAGAAGGCTAAATCTTAATCTGTAGGTCGTAGTAATTAATTATTGTTTGTATTGCATTGTCTTCTTTTATTGCCATGTAGGCAGAGGTTCATGAGGGACGGTGACCGCTTACCATCAGGTGGGCCGTGTATTCGGAGATATTTCCTAGAAAAAGATCTACTTTTTATCGGAGAAATATTTGTTTGAGATTGTTAGACATTATATCGATGAGTTCTCACTACAAATAAATTTATTTATTCCCTAACTAGTCAGTGGTCCTACTATTTTTTTTATTGCCACGCAGGCAGACGAGCCAACGGCACACCTGATCGTAAGCGGTTACCGTCGCTCTACGGCCTACCCTTAAGGATTCTCCTCAAGCCTCGTTTGAAGAAGGACAAGTCATAGCGCTCGAGAAACACCGAAGAGAGTTAATCAATCGTTAACAGTGATGACTGCTGTTAGAATTATCGGATATAAATAAAATCCTGGTTAAATCACAGTATCATTGCCTTTGTCAGTAATTAAACAAAAAAATAGTAATAGACATTATCAAGTCCCAAAACGCATAATAAAATTCCAACAATGTGTTACCCACACGTGAATTTACACGTCAAATTAT
This sequence comes from Trilocha varians, assembly GCA_030269945.2. NCBI lineage: Eukaryota > Metazoa > Arthropoda > Insecta > Lepidoptera > Bombycidae > Trilocha > Trilocha varians. The sequence goes on from AP028259.1 coordinate 8,650,074, forward strand.
CAGTAAGATAAAGAAAGATTATGCCGCAAAGATCGCGTTGTACTTCGATACTGTCACAAATATCCGGTTCTAACATCATTAATTAATTGAAACCAGTTCCTTACAAACAATTCCATCAAACGAAGGTCATTATATTGTAAACTAAATTTCAAATTTCCAATTCAAAATCGTAAACTTATGTTAGCAATACTTACAGTTCAGCCGGTGAATCCGCTTGTACACTTAATTATACACTTAACTAACACGAAACTTGCACTATTGTCTTCTTAATCACATACCAACACTTATTGTACACATTGTTTTTATTAAAATACACTTTAGAAGTTTTTCGATGGTTATACAAACACGCGAGATCGCCGTGATTTAAATAACAATACGTCTGCACCGCGCGGCGCTGTATCGCAGACTGAGTGATTTGAGTGAATGAAATGATAGCGTAGTCGAAAGTCGGCCATGGCTAGTCAAGTTCGAGTGAATTAAATTCTAATTTGCAAATAGTGTAACAAATACCTATTAATCACTAATATGACAACGTGATGCACCTGGCGTTTTTAAATTTTATGGTGACCACGTTTGAAATGAGCCACAATCTTTCCGTCAAACCTAACAACTAAAAAGTTTATTATATAACCTAAAAAGCCTAAAAATAAAGTGTCTCAGAATAAAAATAAAATTCAAAACTTGTCTTGAATGCAAAAATCAAGGTAAAATGAGTTAGTTTAGTAGTTTACCATTACATTAAAACATTAATATGATAGATTCTGAAGTAACACAACATTAACAAGAGACGAAATGCTAAAGAGATCTGTGCAGTACCTACTGATAGTTACTCTACCAATCCTCATTAGCATCAGTAATATGGTTTGAGTCAGTAAACCATAAAATGAAAATAGACAACAGCTACTATGCAAATGAAAAGGCCCACATTTGTACTGTGCTTCCTTGCTTGATTTCAGCTAAATTCCTATGCTTTCACTGTGAAGGCGATGGGACGGTAAAGAATGCGTCGTGCCGCCATGCATAGTCTGTCCTCAGTTCGGCGATTTCTACAAACAAAAAAATAATGCTTTCACCATGTAGGAGCAAAGCAACTTCACTGTCTGCAGAATAAACCTTCATTACAATTCCTAACATTCAGAATAACACGTTCGCCTACAAGTTCCGTGCTAACATAATACAGTTAGGCGTTTCGCGAGTCTCATACATTATGTATTCGTACATAAACGTTCATAAATAACCATTAATATTTCGACACGTGGAGTGTGGAGTGCTCTGGAGCCTTGGATTTCCAAATGTGCCCTAATTATTGACGAGAAATGAACATTTCATTGAAAACACCGCCGGAACACTTTTTTGCCACGCACCATCCGGCTATGGAATGAACTCCCCTCCTCGGTATTCACTGAGCGCTGTGACTTGTCCTTCTTCAAACGAGGCTTGAGGAGGGTCCTTAAAGTTAGGTCGTAGGTAGCGACCCCTCAGTGTCTCCTGACATTGCAGAGGTTCATGAGCGACGGTAACCACTTACTATCAGGTGGGCCGTTGGCTCGTCTGCCTACATGGCAATAAAAAAATAAAAAATAAAAAAACTGTTGAGTATCGCTTCGTTTATTCATAGCTTGAACATTTTTGTGCCCAATGAGCGGTTCATGGCCACTACTCTAGACTTCTTCAGTCCCATTCTACTGATAATGTGCCTTGTCTATTGCCACTTCAAAGACTTTCTTTGGGTGCTACCGGTCCTTCTCCGGGCCGTGGGAAGTCACTGAATGCAAACAGCGCACCGGTCGTTGTAGTCGAATGTCCGCCCACATTAATTTGGAAGTTAAGAAAATAATTGAATTTCTGGCCTATGTTTAAGTTTATTATTCTATCCTTTAGAGAAAACTAATTTTGAAACCTACGCATATTGATTAAACAGAGAATTACAAAAGTAAATTCTAGGAACTATTAATATCGTCCTACTCGGTCCAATGATAAAGTTTTGAGTTACGATATCAAAGACAGATTTTAATGACACATAACCAGATAAGCACTCAAATAACTGGAATTTAAAATTGATTAGATTTATGGTGACCACCTATGTATACTATAGGTTATACCTTTCAGGTATAGTTGAGCTGAGTAGTATGATATTCTTGCACAGATGTGCAACTAATAAGTCAGCTGTACCTACCTGTACGATTCAACTATGCAAGTACTCCTGTCAGGTATACCCTAGCGTATATGTATAAAATACTCTACTACAAAACTTTTTTTTTGTTTATTACGCTCACTGTTACGTTAAAAGCAAGGAATCTTCTGGGTACGCGCTGGATGCAGTAGTATAGGCTGACTTTCTAATTGTGATTAAAATACAAGCTTCACACAAGCCGAAGTGACACTTAAAACCTAAGCTGTAGGGTCGTATATTCTTTGGCATTTAAGTGATGCCAAATTGATAAACCGGAGATAAATTCAAAAAGTTATGACGTTCTCAAAAAGGGCGCTGTAAATTTTTAACGCTCGAAGAGCAAGGTCAATGTTAGAGTGGTCATATTTTTTTCGTCAACTTTATTACATTTGTATTATTTGTTTTTTTTTTATTGCCTTGTAGGCAGACGAGCTAACGGGCCACCTGATCGTTAGCGGTTACCGTTGCTCATGGACCTCTGCAATGTCAGCGGACACTGCGGGGCCGCTACCTACGGCCTACCTTTTAACGACTTTCTTTAAGCCTCGTTTGAAGAAGAACAAGTCATAGCACTCGGGAAACATAATGTTTTAACTCTTTATACTTTATTGTAAGATACGTCTTACATAGCATGCTTACTTATTATTTAAATTTCTGCAATTGATGTTTTTGAGAGAGTCATGAAGTACCTACGAGAGTTCTATGACTTGTTTTTCTTCAAACCAGGCTTGAAGAAAGTCTTAAAGGTAGATCGTAGGTAGCAGTTGTTGTCGCAGTGTCCCCTGATATTGCAGAGGTCAGTTTGCTCGTTCGTTCGTCTGTCTACAATGCAATGAAGAAAATTAGCAACCTCATTCTCAGACATAAGATGTATACTGCTGGACATAGGCCTGCCTGGTTGGTAGAACTAGTAAAATATATGACGTGACCGGTGATAACAAGGGAACCTATTCACGGATATTCACGTGCGGGTAGTTGGAAGTGGAGATTTGCTATAAATACAGGCATTGGCCGCTGTTATTATTCATTCGTGTTTGACTTGTCGAGGCGAACCGGACCTCTTGATGTAAAAATAATAAACTGTTAAAACTCGCTATTTTGAAGTTTTTATTCAAAAGTGTTGCGAGTGTTCAAGTGGACATTGTGACGTCATTCCTGACAAAACCAAACGAAGATCAACTATTTACACCATCATTACACCTCAACACACTATTATGATATGATATTTCAATTATATATTTACGCTGTTATATTATATATTTAAAATAGATGTAGGAATAATAGAAATAGAATAAACGCTCGTCTATATTTCACTTAAAGTGTTTAATAAACAATACTAATTTTGTTCTTAAGCGATACTTTTTAATAATAGTACACAAACTTGAAACTACCAACTTCGAACATAATAATAAACCGTGTGCAACCAGCTGTATCGTGATACGTAGATATTATGTGGCTAAAACCAACCAGGTCAAATACTCAAGGTCAAGATTTCCAGCGAAAACACGTAGACACTGAATAAGCAAACTAAACTTACAAATAAACAGGACAATTTGTAAACATATTTACGTGACAAATAACTTGAGCACAGATAACAAAAACTTGAATCAAGTGTCAGATTTGACAGCTGAAAAATAGCACAAAGTTTTACCAATAAAATAATAACTAGACTTTTGGCGGGAAAGCAAATAAAACTGCGCTAAATAAATAAATTTTGCTATGCTGAATTCTCTATCTAGATATTTAAGTGTACATTGAACGAAATTAAATACGCGTTTATTTCTGTAAGCTAACGTTTCCAATAGGAAAGAATTCATGTCATAAAACATACAGAAATACCAAAGGAAATAAATAAGATGTGACTTTTTGGGTTTACAATAATTATATTTTTAATTTTTACTTTTTTGGCGCTTAAAACAATTCTGACAGATAACACTTTTTTATTTTTCAAATTTCGAACACGAAAGAGGTTTTATGCTCGAACACATAAAGTACTAAAATTCGCTATTCTTGTTCTCACTTCCCACGATAGTCGTACCTATACCGCTATACCGAGGTAGTAACTGCAACTATTGAACATACCTAGTCAGCAGTAAGTTTAAAAAAATGAACGGAAACTGGAAATGAACAGTGAAAATGGTATTAGAAAAGAAACAAATACCTACCTCAATATTTGTAATAAGAATTAATCAAGAGTGCGATACTTATTTAAATATGATTAAATGATACACACAACAAACTTCGAATCAAAGTTTGAACTAAATCACCGTCCCTCATCAACTGACCCCCAATAACCTGGAGACATTCAATTAGACATGACCTTAAACTTCACAGACAACCCACAACACTAGTATATTATTAATATTATATGCCACAATTAATAATTTGTAATTGTAAGTCTAATTTTAAGTATTTATATTGCCATTTTCCAGTTTATGGAATTCGTAAATTGTAACTGTAATGGGATCTTGACAACAACCAAAACGTGACTGTGGTGGTAAAACATCTAAGAGCGTACCTTACTCCAAAAATGAAAAAGGAGATCTGGAGAAGTTGTCTAGCAAATATCTCATATCATTCTAGGTTGAATTAAAAAAAAAACTATTCGTTTTCTGTACTTTTAACGTTAACAAAATCAACTCGCAATTGATCTTTTTTTTTTATTGCCATGTAGGCAGACGAGCCAACGGGCCACCTGATCGTAAGTGGTTACCGTCGCTCATGAACCTCTGCAATATCAGGGGACATTGAGGGGTCGCTACCTACGACCTTACTTTAAGGGCCCTCCTCAAGCCTCGTTTGAAGAAGGACAAGTCATAGCGCTCTGGGAATACCGAAGAGGGGAGCTCATTCCCCATCTATGTGGTATGCACTAAACCAAATATAAATCTTTTAAGGTTTCTTAATCCAAGACAAAGATATTGGTTCAGCAAATCAAGCACAATTACAAATTTTGCAACTCAATTTGCATTTGTTGAGTGAGCAACGTTGTAAAATTGTTACTGTTTTTATTAACAAATATTATGATGCTGAAGCAGTTTGTGCCTAAAATTTAGTGCCCATTTCGCTTGACAATCTTAATAATTTTATAGGACCTTAATTAACATCTTTTATGGCGGTGTACGAAGATTGAATCCGCAAAATTCTGTTTTATTGCTTCGGAGTGCTTAACCAAGTTACATATATATTGTTTTATTTCGGTGTATGAGGCTAACGTAAATTTATAAGTGGGTACCGTCCCTGGTGAAATTGCTAGAGCAGCCTATTCCATTCTCCTAGAAATTTACTAGGGGTATGTAGGCTGACTGGTATACATTTTTGGATCTCTTTAAAGCACAAGCTTCTGTCGGACCTTGATTATTGAAGCTATCACTATGATTTACTACCCATCTCGTTACAACTGATCCAAAGTAAGAAAGTCACACTATATTATAACACCTTGGAAAAAGAATTGTACCATTCTCATTTAGGCTTATGAACACACCCAACTTTTGTAGTATTTAATAGTAGATAATGTTGTATAGTTAATTTAATACTTTCTGCTATTAATTATTAATTTGCTGTGAAAGTGAAAATTCAATACTGCAAAGTAATGTAAATATAGATAATTAAAAACACCTATTCTATCATTCCCTAATATAATATACAGGTGAAAATAAGATACAATAAAGTTTGTATTCAAATACGAATATTGGATATCGATTTTATGATAATACATCTCGATGTCACGTTATCTCGATTCTGTCTGACGTGTAAATGAATTTTAAAAATCTTCATTCAGAATTTATTCGATTCGATGTCTCCCTGTCACATTAGTCGATTTTAATGACGATAGTAAATTTAAAAAGAAAAATAGAGTTCGATGGCATTTACCCTTTAGTATTCCTCGGGACGTTAATATGAAAAACAAGGTCAAACTTTCATAGGTTTGGACTAGTAATTGATTTGATATTGAAGGATAATAGTATGTCATTTTCTTTCATATTAAGGTCGCCTACAGTCTAATTATATTTTGGATTTAATAATATGATAGATAAATGTGAATTATGCTATGACATCATTTTAATTATAAAATAAGACATTATTTTTAGCTCGTTTTATGAGTTATGTTCGTTTGTCTTTCAAAACGTTTCAACCAGATCGATTATAGTCTCGTAAACATTTCTTACGAAAATCGCTCGATGCAAGTCCTGAAACTAAATTGCCTTTAATGTACGACTTTACTTAATATTAGCCCGAATTCAAAATAATTAAAACATTAACCAAATTCCCACGCAAAACAAACGAATTAGAAAGCGAATTACCATAAATAATTATTATCCTAGCTAACTAACATCAAAAGCATCTCACGGCTTTTGTTCTCAAAAACGCCACAAACAGGAAACTCGTCCAACTCTCGATGCAGAATCAAAGTTTATCCGAAGGCTTTCAACAATCGATGTGGATGGACGAGACGCGCCATTCTCTTGGAATGTTAGAGAGTATATAACAGAATGAAACACAAATTTTGAGGAAAATGTGAATATGTAAATAGAAGTATTAACATTTTAAACTTACCACCAACTGTTTAACTTTGTTTTCAAAGGAAAATTTTAATTAATCCGTTAGATCGTCTGCATACAGAACAATAAACAAATCGATTTATTAGGTATGTTAAACACGACCGTGGAAGTACACTGAATGCAAACAGCGCAAGATTTGGGTGAGGCCTATGTCCAGCAGAGGACGTCTACAGGCTGTTGATGATGATGTCGACATATGCCTGTGATACTCACAAATAACGTAACTTTCTCTTAGTAAAACTATTTAAGAAATCCGATCAGTAGATTCAAAGATTACCTCTACAATATAAGTACAGGGTGCCGATTTTTCTAAGTGCGCAATTTTACGATCTTAACAAAGTCGAAATGTACCTAAGTATTGTGTAATGGTTGGTTCGGTACAGTGAACTACCGTGTATCTAGTAATTTTAGATCTTCTAAGCTTAAATACCAGCTTCGTATTGCAATACTCCTGCTGTATCTCCTCTTGTAATAGAGCATCTGGCACTGTGCCAATATACGCACCGACTTCCCTAAATGTATGGTCACGCACGCTAAGGCTTTCGCTGGGCCACAAAGTTACCCTTTTAATATAACTGGGCCAAACTATAATTTCGTCCTAACGTTTGTAAACAGGGCCAGAGTCCACGTAGCATATATCATGCGAGGTACATTAGTTTGAAAAATGTCGACGTGGAGTTTGCTGCATTTAAAATAATAGAGGGTCCGTTGCTGTGTCAGAATTAGCATTTTAGTTGTAGGAGCAAGTTTAGTTGTATTGTTTTGTTTTGTTTTAAAGTAGCTTGCTGATTTGATCGATTGACAAAAATATTATACATAAGTATTAATTTTAACAAGTTAAGACAGAATAGTGGGAAAGACGGTAACAAATAATATTTCAAACAAACAATTTGGTCGTTTACCTACTATCCATTGTTAAACCAACTTAAAACTTAATGATAGCTTCATATGGGATGAACTAATTGCTTTTAGTTTATTTTGTTTGATAGGTAAAATAATCGAGAATATAACATCGATGTCCCAGAAAATCGGTCCAAAATGGCGGTTGCTACAAATTATATTTTTTACATCTGTCTCTAACGATTTTTTTCAAATCAAACATTGTATGTTTCTTAGACTGATATCATTAAAAAGATTTGAGGCACAAAAACTCACATTACATTTTTCTTATAATTACTTACCTACTTTGGTTACTTATTTCTCCTGACCTCTAATACTTCAGAGCAAAGCCTGCAACTGGTTCGAATCATAAAATCGTTAACATCTGTAATACCCTCCCGAAATTAACATTCCCCTAATGAAATAAGAAGGCGAAATTTAATTACAGGGACGAATCGAATCCCTTATAATTTTCTCGTAAAGCAATTTCAATTTGACCCCCGGAATTTCATAGGTTTGGTACTGCTTTGATTTCGACGCATTGTTTTTCTTCAAACGAAATGTATGGCTTCAAAGGAGGTGTAGAACGAGGCTGAATTGTTTTGTTTGTATGTTTGATGTTTTAGGAGTGTGTTTGAAGACTAAAATGGCGGGAAAATGAAAGTAAACCAAATTCTTAGTAGAACAGTTTATTTCTGAATGATATGGTTATTCTGGACATGTATATTAATAAAAATAGGTCACAAATTGAAAAGAGCGAATAGATGATTGGAGCGTTTTTAGTTCAAATCGACCAACTTGAACCTTTCCTTTTCTCAATTCTGGCGTAATGCATCTTTCAATGTTATTTTATTGTCTCCCGCTTTGCGAGAAGCGAAGTCGAAACTCATGTTTTCCTATTCCTTCTATCATATTCTGATTAAATTCGTTGCGGGGTCCAAGACAAGTTAGCTTTCCCTCGGGTTTTCCTGGGCTTCACTGCTCAAAGTCATTACGATGGTCGCCGCTGTGGATCCCACATACACAGGAGTTATAGTGGTGGGAGTGAGAGGTGGGCCAATACCCTACTTGAACCTCTGAATTTGAAAAAGATTATTGTTAAATTCAACATAAAATCACTGCCTAAATCGTTAAGGAAATATTGTAAAAGGAATATCCTTTTAAGATTTATGAAAGTTATATTTGGCACTAGAAAAGCGAAGTGGACTATGCCTGATCCCTCTACCGATGAGACCTAAGCCCAGCAGTGTGCTTAGGTCATTGTGTTATTGCAGTAACAAGTAAGAAGATAAGAATACAGACAAATGAGCTAAAAGGTAATAAGTCATTGCTGTTGCTCACAGACCTCTGAAATTCCAATATGTCTGAAATGAGGATATAGTTCCAAATAGTTTTAATTATAAAAATTGAAATCTGTCACAGTTATCAAAATTTGGCATTTGGAAAATTTCGTAATTTTTTAGTTTGGCTAGTGATATTTTATTAGAATAATGCAATCCGTTGTTACATTTGAGAAACCGTTGCCACATTTGAGTCTTCCTGATTGGGATGCTCGTCTTTATGGATTACAGGTAATGTATCCACCACCTACCCATAAGCACACACATCCCTACATACACTCATACACTATACACATAAAGGGTTGACCTATAACAATTATAATTGTTTACAACGGACGAAAAATGCTGTGAGCTAGAACACAGCCTACACAGGCCTTTTTTTTTGTAGTTGGAGGAAATCACCGGATCCCCGCCCCGGGGTATGTGGGAGTTGAGCCGCACTAAAACCTCCAACCGCTCACACTCAGCGTCCGAACCCCGGCTGAGGCCAGAACCCAGCACGGGGTTATGAGGGACGACGCGACGCGTTACGCCATCGGCACTCTTTCCCGTCGCGCTACACAGGCCTTACAGGTTAGTTCATGCACAGCGGTTAAATTGAAGTTGTAAAATTGTATTAAGCTAAATACCTAATCAATAAAAACTTTGATATAGTTTTTTTATTATAAGGTACCAGCCTTTTACTTTTATTTATTTTCTTTGTAACTTTATGTACTGCGTAGAGTTAGTTCTGTTTAGTTCTTACATACATTTCATGGGATTACTCAGTCAAACTCTGCCTGAGAATCAGCGCTACATTTTATTATGCAGCAATATTTCCACCTGACATTTAGGTAGGTGTCGAACCGCACTAAAACCTACCACTCACACTCCGCGAATCCCGGTTGAAGCCGGAACCCAGTGCGGTGTATCGGAAGAAGTACCAATGTCGCACGAAATTGCTTTATCTTCTTCTTCTTATATATAAAAATGAATTGCTGTTCGTTAGTCTCGCTAAAACTCGAAAACGACTGAACCGATTTGGCTTATTTTAATCTTGAACAATTCGTAGAAGTCCAGGGAAGGTTTAAACGGTGATAAAATTTCCTTATGTGACGCAGACGAAGTCGTGTGGGCCAGCTAGTCACTAATAACTATGACATGACATGTCCCTTTTTAACGAGATTTAACAAACGTCCTGTAGATAGGTAGATGATAACGGCTCCTCATTGCTCTAACATTGCAGAGGTACAGACGGTGAACGATTACCATCAGGTGGGCTATAGACTCTGTTATCTATCTAGCACTAAAAAAAATATGATAGTAGAGCACCTATTCTAAGAATAAATAAGTAGGTGCAGTGTTTTCTGTTTCAAATCTTTTTACGATACACACCATAGATTTTTATAGGGCCATGCAATCTCAAAGTTTGACAACATGGAAATTTTAAGCAATTTTCCATTCTTCAACATTATAGGTCCCTTATGTGAAATTTGTAGGATAATATTAGTCCCTCGTGAGTGATAAAATATTGTGAACATCAATAGGCTCGATTTTAAACACTTTATGGCTCCCATTTCTATTTCGAGATTGGGAAAGTTGAAAACGTATGTCTATTGTTTGATTTGTAACTGTCGATTTTTGATTTTATTTCCTGCTAATTTTTGTAATTGTTGCAAAATATGACTTTTTGGAAATTGTTTAATAAAGATTAATTATCAAAAGATATTAAAACACTATAATCGCTAAGACGCACAGTATTTTGAAGCAATTTCCTTAATATAATTTTGCTATAAAATATTCGCAGGTGCACGGAGTATTAATTACTTTAAGTAATGGAACTTTTACGGTTTTAATACCGAATAATATAATAGTCTTGAATAATTTAAAATAGTGAAATTTACCTATAATTTAAATTTTTTACATTATTTCGGTTTAAATTAATGATTTTTTTATTTAGTCTCCAACAAAATAGGTACTTAGCGAGTAAACTATTGTGTAAACAAAGTAAAAGAAGGAAACATAACATTACGTAACTGCCAAAATTCTAATAACAAAGTGAAATTATCTTGTTCATCAGTATTAATTTAATTAATTTTATAGGTTACTTCTGACACCAGACGCGCAGATGCATTTGATTTACGACACAGTGCTCATCAACTTCGAAATGAAACTAGGATTAAGACGGAATGGGACAGTTACCACAATAACAATAGATTGAGTGCAAGGTAAGAGATTGATCTTTTCAAGGTTTATACAACATGTTTTTAAACGGTGATGCATTTTATAGTTCAAAATAGTTGATGGTTATTAACAAGAGAGTAAGGAATATTATTGTAAACTGTATGATGTAACACCTCATTAAACGCTAATTAAAAATTACTGAAATGCCAAAACGATTGTCGATTCCATTTTGGCTCACCAACGTCCAACTCACGTAGAAAAAAAATGACGGTGACAGTCGACCAACATGTGAACGAGGGTTTGCTGTATGCATTGGCATTGAAACTACGTAGAACACCGTTTGACAATTGACTTACCAGTTGTCATTTGCGAGTACAAGTTGGCGAGCCAATATGGAAACGAGGTTTAAATTTTTTACAGGGGATATTTCGATCCAATTTTAAATAACTACCTATATTTTTTCCAAGGTATTTCGTATTAGAATTACCTATTTATTACAGTTCCTCAATATGTACCATCATTACAAAATTCACCCTGTATCTTCGATACGTTGTGCAAACGAAACTGGCAAACAGCCGCACCACTTTTCTCAAGTTATTTCAAGACAATTTCAAGCTCTCTGTAGCTTTGTATTGTGTTGACGTAGAAAAGGATTTTTCTGGTGATCCGTTGTACCGGCCGTAGTTTTGTTCGTATTTTCTTTTAAAGTTGATCAGAATAACTTTAGTGGACTTATGCGTGGACGAATTCAGAGCATTCTTGTTCCACGCGAAAAAGGATATTTTTTTCAGATCGAACAAGTACTTTTGGAGCTCTGATTAAAAATGTAACCTCTGTGAACTCTTCAAATGTAATTGCATGTATTCTTTGCTTTATTTTCTGTACGTGTTATTTTCTGTTTTTGTATGCAATAAAGTGTATTCATTCATTCATTCATTCTTTAGACAAATTTCTGTGCGTGTTTACGTTTATTTTTTTCCTGGATAAACCGATTTCGATGATTAATATTTGTCAGTAAGTTTTTTATTGCCTACAAGGCAATAAAAAAAAAAAAAAAAAAAAGATAATTTGAACGTAAATTTATATAACTCCTATTTCCTCCTTAAAGATGCATTTTCATACCAATTAATATACTCGCAGGGTCTACGAAATCGAACAGTGGAAGTCAACACTCCAAGAACTACTGGATCGTCTCGATCGAGAAATGGCGGGTCTTAAAGAAGAGAAGGCTTCTACTGAACGAGAGCTCGAACAACTGAATCTTCCTCTGCTTGTCTGTTCTGAATGCCTTTCTAATAGAGATGGTAGGAGAAGTACGGAACTGACCTATGACCTGGCAGATACTGAGTTGAAAAAGGTAAGGTTTTATTGTTATTTATTTTATCGTAAGTGGTTACTAAGGTAGCGATGGCTTGACGTCTTAGAGGCAGGTCTACGGGAACTACCGGGAGATAGAACCGAGAGAAGTGGAGAGCTTTTAGACTAAGTTTCGGTCGTTGAGCAAGCGGAGTAACTAAGTACCTACCTAAGTGGTTACCATCGCTAATGAGTTGTTATTAATACTGGCTATTCACTACAGGGTTTTCGATTATTCACCTTGTGTTACATATTCGATATTTTCATACGGATCCCTAATTTTTTTGAAAATAAAATATAGCCTATGTTACTCGGGGATAATGTAGCTTTCCAAAGGTGAAAGAATTTTTGAAATCGGTCCTGTAGTTTCGGAGCCTATTCATTACAAACAAACAAATCTTTCCTCTATGTAATATAGAGAAAAAAATATACTACTCGTAGTTTTAATAAATGTTTTGTGTCGAAGAAGCTGTTTGTATTGTATACTGTGAGGTGTGTATTTGAAATTGATAGAAAAAATATAAATACGTAAGTAATTTTCGTAGTGTCTGGAAACTGGATTTCATCCGAATATAGTTTTGTGAAATGTTGTAATATGATACGGAAGGTATTATTGCTAGAAATAGAAACGTAAATGCGGGGGTTGCGTTTGTGAAGAAAACACTGTTATTGTGTGTTTGTGGAATTTAATTCCGAAAACCAGAGCTATCCGATATGAAAATTACGTACAAATATTTTATTATTCTTTTATTTTATATTGTTTTCTTAAAAGTATATTCAAAGAGACAATTATGATAACAATAGACATTAGAAATTCACTGATGGTCGGTTCGATATTATTTATTTTTTTGCGCGTTTCGAAGAGTATTATTATGTACATCTGTACTAATTTTATAAAGATGAAAAGTTTGATTGTTTGTTTGTCGAGTAGGCTCCGAAACTACTGGTCCTCTTTCAAAAAATCTTTTTGTTTTGGAAAGTTCATTTATCAAGGAAAGCCATAAGATTTATTGTTTCCCTTTGTGATGCAGACGAAGTTTCGGGACGCTAGTTATTGGATAATTTCATGTCATAAATGCATAGTAGTAGGTGCCTTTTAATTATTTGGGTAAGATATAATATTTTACAGGAACTTTGCGTAACAGAAAGCAACAAGAGAATGCTGATAGATCGTTGCCAATCAGCCTGGGAGAAGATAAACAAGTTGGAAGTTGTTAAATTCAAACTGCAGTTGGATTTAAACGACAAAACCGAAGCTTTGCAGATCGATAAAGATATGCTTAGTTTAGATAAAGACTGCGCTAATATTACATACAAGACTGATTCTTTGAAGACTCCGAAGAGGTAAAATAATCAATGAATAACATGTCCCCATGTTTAACAAAAGCCATGTAGGTATATAGGTAGATAGGGAATGCCCTCAATGATTTGGTATTGTTAGAGGCTTATGATCAATTGTAACTTACAACAATTTATTTATTTATTAATCAAACCTTTTTTTCTTTATTGCCATGTAGGCAGACGAGCCAACGGCCCACCGGATAGGACGTGGTTATCGTCGCTCATGAGCCTCTGCAATGTCAGGGGACACTGAGGGGTTGCTACCTACGACCTAACTTTAAGGACTCTCCTCAAGCCTCGTTTGAAGAAGGACAAGTCATAGCGCTCAGGGAATACCGAGGAGGGGAGCTCATTCCATAGCCGGATGGTGCGTGGCAAAAAAATGTTCCTGAAACGGACCGTGGATGACCGCGGTGGTTCCATATAGTAGGGAGAAACTCCACCTCGACGCCGAGTGGTACGATGATAAAAGGGAGATGTTGGAATCATCTCAAATAATTCCTCGGAGCACTCCCCGTGGAACAAACCTGTACATGATACACAAGATTACAAGTATACATGGTATGGAATATAAAATATACAAACTACAGTGCATCTATACCAATAACAGGCTTGCATAACATTAACATATTTTAAAATTTTAAGAAGGCAGAAAACGCTTGCATTATAAAATGATCCTAGAAGCAATTAATAATATTTATAATTTTAATAATTGACACAACTGTCAACTTACAATCTGTCCTGTAGTACTGTGGCTCATTTTTCTATCATGTCATAAAAAAATGATTATATTTAGAAGCATGAAACTGAAGCATTTAGTAATAGCATCACAAAAAAAATATTTAATAAATTTCAGCTATTTCAATAAAGAAATCCAAAAATATAGACTACGTTACAACGATAAAGAGATTTCAATATAAACCATTCCTACTTAAGATAAACGCTTAACTTTATATAAATAAACTTCCTTCACCATTCTCAACATATAAATGCGAATCTGTCTCTTGTTTTTTCATCAAACAATTTCCACAACTTCCTCGACAAAGTTTAGACAACTGGGTTATTACGTAGGCACTTTAAACCAGTTAAATTTGTTGAAAGTTACGATATACCCCGGGACTCGGTGCACCTGAGGCTGGTTTTAAAAGGAACGCTTCAGATCCCGACATTATGCTCATTACCACAGCAAAACATGTGACGATTTATTAGAAAGGATAAGGATCTTTTGAACAAATATACCATAAAATCAAATTATGATATTTAAATAAAAATGCACTCAATAAGCATAAAAAACTTGAGAGGTGTCAAGGGACACCCGCATGGAACGAAGTTCCTTTCGATTAATTATTAGTGAGGGAATTGTAATAAAATTCTCTTCTAAGAAGAGAGAGAGAGAGACAGACGTTTTAAACGAATTAATTATTATAACTTAAATAAAATATTTTGGTCACAGCGCCATCTAGCATTAATCATCTAAAAAAAAAAGTGTCGTTACAACTTTTTCATAAGAATTTCCGTCTAGCCCCCTTTCGATAACGCGCGATAAGGAACTTCGTTCCAATAATACACCGTCATCAACAGTAGTAAAAAGCTTGTTAAAAATGTTTTGAAGTACTGTTAAGATTAAGTACTCAAAAAATCTCCATATAAAATAAAATAATCTTATCAACGTTTCAACAAAAGTATAATAAACCTGGGTTTTAATTAGGTAAGCTTTTTTTTGTTTTAAACTCTGTGCTGGGAAAAAACCTTAATTAGCAACGTTAAAGTTGTAGAATTTGCGTGAATTCTCATATCACAAAATATACTTGTTTTTGCACGTGTAGAGAACTTCTAAAACATCACTTTTCATTATATAAACTATCCTTAAACGTTGAAAAGTTCCAATTAAAATGACGACATTAAACACTGTTTTGAACAACCTCGATTTCGTTAATATTGTTTCATACAATTTTGGTTGGATTCCACAAATTATTGACGGCTAAGCAACTTACCAGCTCTTATAGATTGGAAATTTAAAATTACTAGGTAATAACATCTATACATTTCCTTCAGAATGATAACATACGACCAGTGGCTCCAAAAATGCGAATCGACTAAACAAATGGCTCTAGACGAACTGCAAGATACGCTTCGTCTAAGGGAATCTCTCTTCGTTGCTCGAGGAAGAGCGAGAAATGCACTCCAAGCTCAAACAGATGTTACAAATTATATGCTGCGTAGACGTATTTATGACACACAGCGTGCTAGGAATGAGTTGGATTGGCAAAAAATGAAGGTAATGCTTAATGAATAAGGCTTGTATTTTATAAAACATTCACTAAAGCGTTCACTGCTCAACGAAATGTTTGGAGGAAATCGCATCATTATCAAATACTTAGGTGTCAGCTTAGGTACTTTCTTCTTCAATGCATAATAGTATTATTATGTAGATGTATCCTGCGTTATGTAGAAACATTTGCAGTAATGTAAACAATGTATTCATTAATTGCAAATTGGTAGGAAACTAATCATCAGTGTCTATTTTGTTGAAGTTCACCATAATGATCGACCGTCAAAATGAACTAATTAAGTATTAGATATTTCATTTCACAACACAAATCAGATAAAACAGATGTTAATTAACCTAAAATAACAGCTAATTAGTACGAACCTAAAATTAGAACCTTTTATTATAGATGGAAGAAAACATGGAGAAATTAGCCACCGAATTGAAAACTATGGGCGAACAGTTTGCCGATAAAGTGAACGCTTTGAAAGTGGCTGAAACTCGTCTGGAGACCAGAGGTTACAGACCTGGTATAGAACTGGCTGCTGACGAAGCAGATGTAGGGTTGAAAGAAGAGGTGCACAGCTTGAGGGAAACGATAAGGCAGTTACAGGAGAAACTTGATTGCGCGAAGTGAGTACATATATGGTAAACTGTTATTTTTTGCTGCATCTAGGCAATCAAGCTGCATGACGATATTAGTGTCCTTGAAGGTACCAAAATTACAAAGTTTCCAGAGATTATTTATTATCCAATAGTTTTTTTATGAATTACCACTAGGTTCGAACAAAGTACTAGTAACGCCTACATTAAAATTTTCCATTTAGTTTCCATACCCTAAGGTTGCCTGGAAGAAATCGCTATAGCGCTAAGGCCGCCTATATTGTACTACTACTATAGACTGTATCAGTTTTTAAATTAATTGGTGTTTTGGTACAATAAAGTATATTCTGATTCTGATTCTGCCTCCTACCGTAGATGAGTCTCCTTCCTTTCTCAAACTTAAGTGAAACAACGATTACATAATTGTATCAAATTAATAAAAACTTTGCCTAACGGACTTATTCAAACTTCTTTTTTACCAGAAATTCATTTCTCATTTTCAGAGCAACATACAATGCCTTAGAGGCTGCCTCAATCAAAATCACGATGGACCTCAACGATAAAAATCAGTCTCTGGAAACTGACACTCGAGCCCTTGAAATGAGAGCGGCTTTGGTGCCCAAGAGACCTCAAGGAACGGACAAGAACCTCATCTTGGCGAGTATGGCTGACGAAGTACCTAAAGTTGAAAATTGAATGTTTTGCATTGTTCTTTTGTTTTGATTTTGTGTTGTCAATTTCTATAAAGTTTTGTTTTTTAATGAAATTGTTTTTGTTTATTCAGTACATTTACAATTACGTTAGACTAATCAGAATTTGAAAGAATATACAAATTTAACCATTCCATAGTAGGTAACTATTATGAAAAGTTAAATAAAAATAATTATACATAAGATACGATATTGGGTTCACATGCCACTTCTTGTACCCGTAATTTTAATGTAACCATTTTAACATCCACTGGGTTCAAATACTCCAACAAAATACCTAAAAGTCGCAGAGAAAGCACTCCCAATGTAATTATCAGATCCATATAGATAATTGAGATCCCCGTTGTTCCCGACACGCTTGGGTTCAGTAAGTGGTGTAGTTTTAGTATAAAATGGGGAGGATTCTCATAGTCCTCACATTACGGAGTATCATCTCGGGAAAAGCACTAAGAAGCTATTTGAAGTAAGTATTTTTTGCTGTACTGTAAATTGGAAGCTTTTTATTGTGGTGTATAATTTAGAATTTTGTAATTTTTTTAAGGTTCATCTTTGTCCACTCTTTACTACTGACGTTTAAGGAGAAGACATAGTAAGTACTCCATGCCTAAGTTTGGTGTTGTCATATTATTTGCTAAGTTAATTAAAATCATCAAAATCAATTCATTTATGTCGAAGAAAGCTTTCTTTCTTCGACATAAATGAATTGAAGATTAAATACATAATATACATGGTGGATCTGTAACTTTGGACAATCTGACGTGGGGTGAATGACCTGTCGAAATACAACATAGCATCATTTTTATTTTTTGGATTGGTTAAACTTTTTTTCTGACATTGTATGGAAAACGTACGACTATCGTTGCGGACTTCCATACTATGACGAAAACATTTTTTTATCCAATCCCAGACGTTAAAATTTACTGATGAATGAAATTCTTATCATATAAATTGCATATCTACAAGAACTATTGATAGCTTTGTCCAACTTTTTCAAACCGGAACATACATTTATGGTATAAACAAGATGCCAGACAAATAAGCAACAATTATGACTAATAAGGATAAAGGTTCAACGAATAAAATGACATTTAAATTTCACCACAAACAGTCGATGTACCTTTCCGGATCTACAAAAGTAATCAAACTTATTGTAAACCTTTTTAAACATTGAGATCTTAATCTATCTGAGAAATGCCTTAAAATTCAGCAGTTAGGTAGTTTCAAAGCTCACTAAGTCTCAATTTTGACACAAAATATTGGTTTTGGAACTCTATATACTTTTCCATGTGATCTCTATATCTGCATTTCACTAAAATCAGTGAAAGACACCATCTTAAAAATCCCTGCATACTAGAAAAAGCTTTATAATAAACTCTACGAAAAATATGTGAAGTCCCGCAAGTAAGTATGGCGAATTATGTATGTTCATTTTATGGAAGACATCCAAAACCACTAGTAATGGCTTTACAGTGCTAGAATTTGCAGTACACATTAGCATAAGTCGTCAGTTTTGAAATCCGTATTTCAGATGTGATCTTCTTATCTACCAAATCATTTAAATCTCACCAATTCTGGTTTTCACCTTTACTTTTTCATTGCACTATATTATTTTTGGGGTTATTCTAATTTCCTAAGTGAGTATATGAGCTAACAGCCTAACTAATGATATGTATCATAATATTATCTTCAATTTGCTTCTTTATAATTTCATTTTATTCTCTGCATCTCAATATACGGGCCTAATTTTTTGTGTCCAATGATTTCAAACACGGAAGCCGTATATACGGATCAATCATAGCAATGCATCCGGCAGATTATCTTAATTTAGGAAGTGTAAGTTTGATTTAACAATTATCGGTGTTTCGATACGTGATAACGAGATCTACTTCCTTCACACAGATTTCCATAGAGTTTCAACATCTTTTGCAAATGTTTGGTCTCCAATGCGCGCTACGATAGCTTTGCTTAAATATATTTCGTTTGGAGAGTGCAATGGTTGGAGCAGAATGAATCAGTCGTCAAATTCAATCATTTTTTATGAGTCTCGTGTGTAGAGGTTGTTTACATTTGACTTTTGTTTCTACGGAAGTAAAGTTCTTTTGTCCTAAACGACAGAGATTCTACTATGACAACATCGCAGCTTCTGGAAAATTTATAAAAGCAATATAAAAGTTAGTAAATGTGGAGGGACCGTTTATTGATTGATTGGGATTTATGTAATTTCACAGAATGCAACAGTAGGTATATTGGCTGAAGTTACTATTTCTTATTATGGAATGAATGAGTCTAAATCATGAAATAGATTTAGAAGTTAGTAAATGCCTAAATAGTTATTATTCTCTTTGAAGTATGTCTCTGTCTAAATATTATACACCTGTAACTGTAACAACCCATTACTCCCCACTGCTGGGCTCAAATCATGCACCATACCACTATGAATTTACTGATATAAAATGCTTCCGGCATTAAGTCGAGCAATACAAATACGAATGAAGTTAATTAAAGAATTCAATGTTGCAAGAAATATCAAATCCAGAGATGCAAATTTCCAAAAATCCAGAGACTTCTTGTATCACAACAATTGAAGCTTGTATTGTTTCCTGATTTTCGTAAAAACAAAGGCTAGTTCCAATACAATTAACCGTTGGATCCTATTGGCAGACCACATGGGTTTGTATCCTGTATTATTTCGTATTAATTATTGTGCCCGGATAGTTTCCTCGTCCCATAATTGCGTAGTACCATTTCCTTTGTTCCTCTTTGACTAAATCTGATATTGCTGTCTGGCTTATATTTTTATTGATTTCAGTTTGGTATTATAGTCTTAGGAAGTTAAGTGGTAAATTGAGGAGATTATTGTTCTTTTTATTTTGAGTTTTATTCCGTCATAACTTTTTTGGGTTAATCAGTAGACTTATTGGAGCTAGTATTTTTACTAAAAGTAATTTTTTATGCGGTTTTTGATGTAGTAATTTTGTATGACATAATATCATCGAAAAGTTTAATTATTCAAAGTATTCGTATAATAAACGTGTCTTTGTTTAGTTTATTCATAGAACCGGTTTTTGCACGTTTTTTAAGTTCTATCATTATCTAGATGTTATGTCGTACGAATGTTAATGTTCTTTGACTCTTTAGAACCTTACTTGGGTTCAGGTGAAGTATTAGATATTTATTCACAAAAAACAACAAGATTACCATAAGTTTTAGAATTGAATGAGTTTCAGACTTATGGAAATTCATGATGGATCAGAAATTGGAATATTTTACAGTTACAATTACTCTAATGAGAATTTAAATAAAATTATAGAATAGCCCTTAATATTTATCCACGGTTCTGATGCCTCCGGCTACACGTCGAAGGTAACCCGGTCGGTAAAAGAAGACGTGAAAGTATAATATTGACATTCCATTTTGTATTGTATTATTCTATTTTTGGATATCCTTGAGGTATTTTTAATTTGTCTAGATTATACGGTTACGGCACGCTTTATTTATAGAGGTTTCGTGTTTGAATTAATTTATGGTGTATGGTTTTGTAATGGATTTTTTTTGTATAATATCAGTAGGGATTCAAAGTAATGATTCATTTCATTGTCCAAACCACTGATGATCAGGTGACCCGTTATCTTGTTGCTTACATGGTAGTAAAAAGATGACTGGCAATAAAGCCTATATTACCAAAATCGTATCTTGAAGAAATTATTATTAGGTCGATACTTAAGTTATTACATATTTATTTTGATTACGTAAATTTCTGGATAAATTTGTAAAATTATACAAGACTAGCTGACCCACACAACTTCGTCACATAAGGAAATTTCTCACCGTTTAAACCTTCCCTGAACTTCTACGAATATTTCAAGATTAAAATAAGCCAAATCGGTTCAGTCGTTCTCGAGTTTTAGCGAGACTAAGGAACAGCAATTCATTTTTGTATATAAGAGAAGAGAGAAGATGTGCTATTTACAAACATTGAATTTTTCTTGAAGTGTGATAAAACCATTTTCAGCCCGTCAAGCTCTAACCATTCTATGAAGCTGATATGCTTTAATTTGATTTTCTGAAGTTTTTTCGCCCTACTCGACATACATAAGAAGTGTGAACAAAATAAAACGTTTCCTTGCCTTCTGGCTTAATCTGGCCAGGAGTTAGGGAAATTCATTTTTTTTGACAAAAACAATAGCAATAACTAATTAAATACTGGTACAGTTTTAAAGTATATATTGTTCTATCATAGAGTTATCAACATCTATTAGAAAAACATATATAGATATAGACATTCTTTATTTATGTTGAAAAAAAAAGAAACATACAAAGATAAAAAAAAAATAATACACAAAAAATAAGAGACAATTGCGAGTAATTTCTCTTTCACCACAAATCAGATATATATAACTCATATATGAATATGTGAGCTTGCTTTTCATATTAGTTATAGTTGCCACTGTCATATGTTGCAATGACTGTGCCACACTTTCCTCGAAAACATTTGACTAATGCACCTTGGGCCCATTGGGGTCTTACATAACAGTACACACATTGGCATTTCGTTCCAAATGTCAACATATTCGTTTTTGAAAAGGATACGGAAGATTTGAACATTAAAATAACCGGTACGATTGTAGTAACGTCATTCATTATTAGATTCTTTGTTAGACTCATGTTTAATTTTAGAGAAAAAACTAGTCGCGTTATACAGCTACATATTAGACGAAATTCTTCGTATATTTGGCTTTTTATTGCTGCATGTCGCGGGAGTAGTACGTCTTGATATGGTGCTATCCATGTTAGTCCTGTCCTAAAGTTATGAACTTCCTACTTAGAACTTTGAAGCTTTCGCAAAGGTACAAATCCGGTTCCTAGGGTGCCTTTCGTTCGCCCCACCTTACTTACATATATAGAGAAGCTTACATACATACGGTCACCATTGAAGAGTGGTCGTGGTATGAAAAAATTTTTTTTGTGCGGTGTTCTGTCGTGATAGTGTTTTGTTTTGGATAATGTAGGATTTTTTTTTTGTTTTGCGTAAGTGCAGTATCATGTTATTCTGCGTACGAGACTTTTGTTCTTTGCAATTATTTATTATTTCTTTGTTATTTTGTTCAATTCAATTTCTGTTCATACTGTTGTATTTAAAAGCTCGAAATAATTTATTTTCTTTCTGGATCAAATTTTAAATTGAATGTAATCATTCATACGCATCTATATTTAAAATTACGATTTGTTAATATGGTAATATTGTAGCCGTGACAATAAACAATTACGTTTTTCTTTAAATTGTATGTCCTCATTTTATTATAATTTTCAGAAACTCAAAAATGAAAATGATTGCACCAATCTTCGTCGCTCTCGTCGGCACTATCGTGGTCAACTTGGATTGTGTCAACAGTAGTCCTGCTATTGGTAAGTAATATACATAAGCGTATTTATAAGAAAATTTTAAAAAATCTTTGCTTAAAAGGCAGGTAGGTAAATGATTTTTTTAACAAACTTAAGTCTTTCATTTAAATCGTAAAAGGCATCAGCGACAAAAAGTATGCTTTTAGTATTCTTGAGACATGATTTTAATTCAATACTTATACGTATTTTTTATATTTAACGTCGTAAACGAAAGTTAAAATAGATGGAGATTAATATAGAAGAATTTAAAGTATGTAGCGGTTCTACTTTCCCTTAGTGTCATAGTCGAAAAATATAATAGAAATGTTTACGAAAATTAAAAAAAAATCTTATGGAATATTATCTACATCGGTAGTTTATATTCCATTAATATTATGGAAAAACGTGGAATGTAGACGGTGGGTATAGTAGTGTCAAAACGTTAGTAAATATCCTATCCTACCTACGTATATAAATTATTAAAATTTTAGAAAAAAAATATGCCTATTTTCTCTTCATCCACCCCGTAGGTTGACACTTTTCTTGTAGGTATGTCGCATAGATCTCGAACGCTGTATTTATAGCAAATGTTTACACAAATTAGAAAATTGGAGTCTATTCAAATCTTACATTTTTTAATTAAATTATGGTAGGTCTTTTTTTGATCGACTAATACCTAGACTTTTACCTTAGTACCTTAGGATCGGTTGGTGGAGCTGAATTCAAATATAGGTACCATAGCAATCGCGTCTAGCCTTAACACAGATCATGAACGGTGCACCATCGTGCCTCGGCATAAACACAGGACATCATGAATTATACTTAATCGACGTTTCTAGACGTGTTATTTCAGAAACGAAACTATCAAAAACCCCTAAAAAGTAGAATCAAATTGTTTTGTTTGAATAATTAATTTGCGGTTTAGTCTATTTCCTGATGTATTAGATCATAATTGTTTTTGTGAACTGAAACGTCAATTAAGTAATATTCCAAAATGGAGTGCCAATTCGAACTATAAAATACTTTGCATTTAAATTAGTTGAGGACGAATTGATGCTAATAATTGTGGATTGGATTCTACATTGTCCCGTGGTGGGATAAGAATGTATAGATATTACAAAAATACTTAAAAAATAAACTGTATATACCTAAACTACTAGGAATATTATGTTTTTACTTCTTAGTGAAATAATTCATTAATTCATTCGTAATCATAAATTTAATAAACTTTTACGAAAGAAACAATTTTATTATTGACAATATTATCTTAATTTTTTGACTAAAACATACAAGATGATCTAAGGTTAAGC
Source organism: Trilocha varians (assembly GCA_030269945.2). NCBI lineage: Eukaryota > Metazoa > Arthropoda > Insecta > Lepidoptera > Bombycidae > Trilocha > Trilocha varians. Next base: position 8,674,162 of record AP028259.1, read on the forward strand.
CAGAAAAATGGCATGTCCTTCATGTAATTTTTCTGGCTTCGCAGCGTAGTATCTCTTCAAATATTAGCTAGAAAAGTATCAAATTCAATGTATCTTTTGTCCGTTCGATATACCGTATACATAAGCAAAGAGCACGTGTTTTTTCCTCTGCGTGGAACCTTCGCGAAAACTCACGTGCGCAGTCCGTTCGTGAATTATGCAAAGACGTTTAACACATTATGTATTTTTTGAAATTATGCAAGATTTTAGCACATTTTTACACAAAAGCACGTGCGAAAACACGTTTTTCGAACATATTTTGGAATTTTAATGTTTTAAAAATGTTATCTAATTATATTTTTTAAGGTCTCGTGTTTTAGCTAAGTATTAACTTGCATATATGAATGAGGATTATGTTATGATGTTTGGCGGGGGTTATGGTTCTAGAAATTCAGTTCGACACATTGTGACATTAGGCAGGTGGTAGGCCATATCACAGCACCATCATCAGAGGTTGAAACCAGCAATGTTTTGATTAAATGCATAATTGAAGTCCGTTTAAAAGTAAAATCTATGGTGTTTTGACCACTGATTAGAATAATCAATTATATGTATAGAAAGAAAGAAAGAAAAAGCATTTATTCAACACGCACATAGAGGACATTCATATTATTATAACATTTAAACAGTATAATACCTATTTAAACAAAGAAAAAAAAGTTAAAAAATGAAATAAACCCGAACAAGATAGGGGCTTGTCTTCAGTGGCGTGCGAATAGGTTTCAGCTCAGCAAAAGCTTATGGTCTCAAAGAAGACCAAAAGCACTGATTTTCAGCTGAAACCTAAAAACTACTATAGGTATAATATAGGTTTACCTAGATTGTAATTTAAATTAGAATCAAATGCAATTATAATAAAGTAGTTTCTAAAACTGGAATCAAAACCATACGAAGCTTTACACTTTACCAAATAACTAATTAAATGAGTTTACCTAATAACTCTCAATAAGAGGGAAAAGTAAATATTGTACTTAATACTTCGTGTTATTACAAACTAGCTATTGCCCGCGACGTTGTCTGCGTGAATGCTATGTACAGCGCCATAATAATATACCAACAATTGTATCTTTTAAACTAACATTAATTTTACTGGTTTTCTTCTTTACCTTTCATATCTACACTAAGCAGAGTAACAGAATAAACTGTTTTTTTGTAAAATTGAAGTGCAAAAAGTGCTAATGTAGACCCGCTTCGAATAAATGACTTTAAGGTGATTTTGCTGAATTAAGGCAAAAGTTGTGACTAAAGCAGATGTAGAAAATAAACAAATTAAGACAAATATAAGATAAGATTAGAAGATAGCGTAAACAAACATGCTTATAGAACTTCTCAATGAACCACAATAGTGGTTTGGCTCTCCGCAGCCAAAATATAAAGAGACGTACCGGTGCCCGTGTGAGAAGCAGCCCGTCCTGAGGTCGACACCCGTTGTCCCCAGTGTCTGCCCCAGCGACTTATTGATAGTCATCGCGAAGCAAACACTCACGGGGAACTGTACGCGCTTGAACTGGAACGGAAAGTTCAGGAACATACCTCATGGTATGAGAGGAATGAGTGATATAAATACTGCGTCGCCGACGACAGAAACCGTAAGAATTTCCGCCTCAATTGTGTGTTTGTGGAGTGAGATGACTTTAAGGCGGGTCCCGTTACACAACTTCGAAGGAGATAGGTTCCGAAGAAGCATAATCGGGACACTGACCTTCAGCTTGACAGTATGCGCTGGAAAACCACTTGCTGACAGAGAGTTCAAAAATTCTACAGCATAATGTGTAGCATCATTTTGCTCGACGACAGTTCATTTCCCTCAATTTCTGAGAGAATTCGTTAATTGCTGCAGCTTGGTCATTTTAGGGTGTCAAAATGGCTCGCTCACACACCCAAGAATTCTGCTGGTGTGATATACGACTGATGTCGTTGTACACACAGCGAATGAGTTCTTCTAAGCTGGATACAACTCTACCGAGAGACATTGGAAGCAACACTTGTCCACCTCTCTCTTCTGGTAGAGTACCTTCACCAAGACTTAGAAGGACATCGGAGAATTCTTGAGTCTATTATGGGGGATGAATCTACTTCGTAGGTTTGCTTGTTCTTCAAAATCACTCACAAAATACATTTGCAAAAATTTTGAAATATCTGTAGGTAGCAGCGAACCAATTTGATGGTAAACTTGTCCCTGGATCTTGAATGTCGGCATGAACCCTGTTTCAACGATTTGATTTGCACCAAACGAAGTCATCTGGAAGGCGCTATTATAGGCTCGAATATTTTTTAAACAATGGCTGGACCCGGATGTTCGCCGCTTAGTAAGAGTTTCAACAGTTCTGGTGAGTCTTGCATAGACTCCAAGCGTACCTTACCAGATGCACAACACATCCCATTGGGCTCCCCTCTCCATTTGCGGGCTCGACAAAGGGCGCACACTTCTTCTACGATTGCTAATATCTCCGTGTGCGGCGTAGTTAATCGCAACATTGTACATGAATCCACTTCCCTCTTTATTTAGCCATGGTGGCTCTTGCAACTCCTGCATTCTGTCCCGGTCTTGCGATACATGAGCAGAAGTATCGTCACGTACGTTCTGATAACTTTGCTGAGCAGCTGTACTACGCTCTTCAAGCTGCTCATCAGTCTCCAACGACCGTGAAAGAGCAGGCTGAGAGTGATCTCTCCTTAACTGAGTATCCTGCTCTTCAAGATATTCGATCGACTGAGTTTCCGCAATGTGTTCTTAAAGAGTAGCCATTAGCCAACCTAGCTTCATGCTCAACGGCGGTTTCTAGACATCGAGCTAACCTTTTCCTTCGAATATCGTTTGAACATTGGGATAAATTAGATCGTTATCCAGGCATTTTAAGTATTTTAAGTCGAAACTAAATAATAATAAAATGATAGCTAAAGAGTTCAATTTGACTAACCACACGATGACTTCTAGCAAAGCAGGTAATCTCAGTTTTGACATTTGGTGTACGAAATGATAGCGCGATTCAGAATAATTAAAATTTATACGCCAACGCCATCTAGTTAGCAAATAGGAAACATTGTCCCACAATGACATAATCAAATTTAAATTATTTATATCAACAAAAATATGCTTCCATATGTAATTCGACTTGAAGGCCAATAGATGTCGTTGCTCTAAAATTACTTAATGAAATTTATTTATATGTATAGATCTTGCTAATCTCTGAAACGAATTAAATACACATTTTTTAAGAAGGAACAGAACTCTTTGTATCTATGACAATTAAAAAAATAACCATTGACAGTGCCAAAAATGACACAATCAAATTTAAATTATGGTATAAGAGCTAGCAACTTTTTTGACAGAGTATTTACCGATACGGACTGTCTAGTAGTAGCCTCCAGCCGGTAGTGGTAAGGTCTGGTTAAAAAACCGATTATTATTTTTTTTTTAACATATTTCTTTAAATTGTTTTTATTGTACTTTTTGCTGCATGAATTTATTATTGCCAGATATTTTTTGTTGTTTTTCTGTGCCAGACGCTAACTCTGAATGATTTTTTTTATGAATCTTTTTAAGCACTTAAAAACCTAAAATTAATTTGCCAACTGATATAAAAGTGAAAGAGTATGAGAGATAGTATATATAAAAATAAAAACTGGCTTTACTGAAATGTTTGTTTTCCCGACGTTGCTAGCTCTTGTACTAATAAAAAAATGCTTCCACATGAAATTTGACTTAAACGCCGATAGATGTCGGTGCTCTAAAATTTTTGAATGAAATTTATTATATTTATATCCCGTTCCTCGAAAATGATAGCACTATAATATATAGCCTATGTGTTGACCCGACTTTTAAGCAATATTCTTGCCAAATATGAAGTAAATCCGTGCAGTAGTTTTCTAGTTTACCCCGGACAAAGTTGAATTTTGTACCATACTAAATGTATTGATTCTGCATCGCGGTGACTTTATGTGCAACGGTTGCTTGACTTGGAAGAGTGTATTTTGAAGTGTTGACTTTTCTATCATTTTATTATATTACAAATATTTTAGTACCTAGATACCTATTTCTTTCATATCTTTTCTCCAGCCTTGATTTCAAGCTAAGATCGTTCAACAACAAAAATTGTTGACAAAACTCGCTTCTGAAACCCATTTATGGAATTCGTCTCTCGTCAGCAAACAAACGAATCACAGTTTCAATATTAGTAGTTGATGTTTATTTTCTATCCCTGCTGGAAAGTTTTATAGCATTCATTTATTTTTATGAAGGTTCCACGAAGCTTTTTCGAAAATAGGTAATTATATAATACTAGCTGACCGGCGCAACTTCGTTTGCGTCACAAAGGGAAACAATATATCCAATAGCCTTCCTCGACTAAGGAACTTTTAAAAACTGAATTTTGAAATCGGACCAGTAGTTTCGGAGCCTATTCGAGACAAACAAACTATCAAACCTTCCTCTTTATAATATTAGTACAGAAAAGGAATTTTAAATACTTCAACTGTTCCATACTTTTACAGAATAAAGTTTAAATATACCTAGTAGTTCTGCTACAAGTCAGGCCGTATATGTACAAATATCACAGATCGTTAGAACACAGGATAGGTACCTATACCTACTATTTCTTAACACATTAGTAATTTTCAATCATCTTCATAATTGCGACAAGTCGAATAAAGTAAACTTACTCTAAAGCATGTAACAAAGCAAGAAGCGTCAACGAAGTTCTCATGCTAAGGCATTGACCCCAATCCTCGTTTTGGCAGACTTTCGCCGTCACCTACAACTTACGCAATATCACCTTAGCCGCTTACACTTGACCCGCTAAAACTTGAATATATCTATTAAGTTCTGGGGTGGAACAGTCCGCGAAATGTCAAGGACTCTTATTTATAATGTCAAGATGTTCGTTCCGCGAATGTGTGATGCGTTGTTTTACTAAATCATCACTAAATTTGTCGAAAAACTATGTTGTAAAGTTCATTTCCATAAGCCTAGCTTAGGAGTATTGTAAATGATCTATGCCTATAGTCTTCCTATTTAGGCCGTATTTGCTATGGCGCACCAGTAGGTATGCGCAATAGGTCCATTGCTCGAAAAAAATACTACAAAGCCAGCGCTTAATACTCTTCACAGCTGTAAATCCTGACTGTACAGAGGTTGTAGTGGTGTTTAGGTGTAGGTATCAATAAGGAGCTGTCCTATAAGACACAAAAAACAGTGACTGTGTTAGCTTATAAAGGAAACGTAGAAACATTATTACAGAATTATTTAATTAGATAGCCGTTTAGATTGCTATGTTTTGACGAATCGAGAATAAGCTTGCATTTATGCGACAAATAGAAATAAGGATCAAGTGACCATTACCTACGTCTTTTTAAACGGTTTTATTTAGCTCACCGTTTGTTTTATTTATTACTAGCATTTGTCCGCGACTTCGTTCGCGTGGACTTCAGGTTCGTCCCGTATTATCAAAAATTGTAGCCTATGTGTTATTCTGATGTATAAGCTATATTGTGGTAAAGTTTCATTCAAATCCATTCAGTAGTTTTTACGTGAAAGAGTAACAAACATCCATACATACAAACCATTACAAATCCATACTTATGATTTATTCTTGGGTCAAATTTAGTAATTCAAATTTCACCCTCTTCCTGTCAACCGATTAATCTGAAATTTTGTATAGACCTTGGATTTTGGTGACAATACAATTATTTAAACTACACTATTGACTTTAAAAGTATCCTGAAATAAAAATTACAACTTTAACTTATCTTTTCAGCAACAAACTACGACGCGTTGGAGATCTGCATCGAGAACTGCGCACAGTGCAAGAGAATGTTTGGAGACTGGTTCGAAGGTCCTCGCTGCGCCGAATTCTGCATCAAATACCGGGGCAAAGTGATCCCAGAATGTGAAAACCTGTCGTCAATCTCCTCATTCATTAATGGGATTAAACATTGAGGGAGCCTTGATACAAATGGTTTATCGTTTTGGCTAGGCTTTTGTTGAAGGCTTCAGTAATAAGAAAGGCTTTATTTACCCCGCACAACTGCGTCACAGAGTTTTAATGTAGCCTTCCTCGATAAATAGAAATGTAACACTAAAATAATTCAACCAGCGGTTCTTAAGATTAGCGTGTTCAACCTCTACAACTTTTTAGTACACATATATTAAAGTAATGGTAATAATCTGTGGGATTGTTATGTATAACCACTTAACTGGGATCGGCACCCAAATTGGTTTGTTTACTTTTGCCAAGTCTGTGGCAGGAGCCAAAATTGAGCACAGTTCTAAAACTTGTTTTGTTTACATTTTTTAATCGTCTCATATTTTACGGAGATTATATATTTTCGCTAAAAATGCAATACAGCGTTGTTTAGTTAGTAATAAAGATTAACAAAAATATAAGGTTTATTTCAAAATCAAAACGAAAAGTATTGGAAAAAAATGTTTTTAAAAGGGGCTCAAACACGGTATTGATTCCGAACGAAGTCCCCAGTTTCACCATCTAGTGAATAGTGACGTTCCCAGTTGAGTGGTTATAATATCATAATGCCTACTGTAATGCTCTGTAATCGACACGTCTTGCATTGTTTGCATACAGCGAATGCACATTACCTTATTACTTGTACAGTTAAGATTGTAGGTACTGACCTGTACTGACATAGTTTTCATTGAATTGTGTGTAGTGTGATCATGAAAAATAGATTTTCTGTTTGTTTAAAACGTCCGCTGGTCACCATAGTCCATATTCTCAAACGTCGTTCAGTTCAAAAAGCGAAACTCAAATGTATTTTATTGTACTTATCAGCTTGAGATTGTTTTAATAGAGGAGGCGACGATGCTAAATGGGGATTTACTCGAGCGTTGAAGAGACCTATTGGGATGCAAAGCTTAGATGATAAGAAGAAAAAAATGTTATATGACATATACCTTTACATCGGTGGGGAAAGGGGCTATAGATTTTTAAAGATGTAAAAAAAAACTGTTGCATGGACATCCTCGAGCGCGTCAGATATTGATAGCATCAATGCCCTACGTATTTTTAATAACGTACGTATGTTAATCTGATCGTTTGCGTGATGCGGGTGGTTGTATTTAAAGGTTGAAAATGAAAAAAAAAAAAAAAATATCGAGCGCGTCAGATTTTCTAAGGGAGTGTTAAGTACACCAAAAAAAAGCTCTCATTCACTAATCTGACGATTTCGATGGGACGCAAACTCGCAGCCATTTTCGTAATGTGCAAAAAAAAATCGCCATTTTGAAATACTCAAGCGCGTCAGATTAAGATATATATGGTTTATCTTTATGTTCTAAACGTACTGTCTCATAATCTGACGATTATCTAGAGGGATTCGCCTGATCTGACAAAAAAAAAAATAGGTTAATGGTTCACTTTAAAGCCATCCCTGCAACTTCCCGCTAATTCCATTCCTGAGTTCAAAGAAATAATATTTCTATGCATTTGAGCTCTCCCAGCTCGAAAGTCTGATAGAAGTTTCATAGAACACTATTTTTGGAATTTTCAAACTGCAATAACTTTCGAATGGATCAACCAATTTTAATGCGGTTGGCCATTCGACGTAGTTTTATCATCCTCATAAGTAATTTTGATCGACTCACAAATTTCGGAGATAAATTTCGGAATCCCGAAAAACACTTTTCGGGTTTCTATCGTTCACGATATCTCTCGAACGAACCTTCCCTGGACTTATACGAATATTTCAAGATTAAAATAAGCCAAATCGGTTCAGTCGTTCTCGAGTTTTAGCGAAACTAACGAACAGCAATTCATTTTTATATACAGGGTGTTATAATCCGATGAAACAATATTTTCACAGCAAATAGTATACTTGATGTAGAAGCCATCCACCAACTTTGGGTTTTCTAGGCATAATATATCATAAGTTATAACTAATCAAAACTAAGTGTCAATTCGTGCAGGATCAACCCTACTGTACTGACCTACACCAACAGCTAAAGCCTTAAGCCGGCTAGTCACCTCCTGTATCATAGAACATTGTAATAATACACGGGACAAAAATCAAATTCTAAACAGGATACATTTTTTTTTGCAAGGAAAGCATACTAGTCTTCACCCACCTGATGATACGTGTTTATCTTACTACCGCCCAAAGTTTATTGTTTTTTTTTCTACGTTATAACAAAATATCGACATGATCATATTTTTTAATTAAAAAAAAGAACTATTCGGTATAATATTGCTAGGGGCATAAAGACAAATCTACAAACTTTTGTTGAAATGTACAACGATTTATTTTAAAGGTATTCAATTCAACAGAACTCGTTATTTTGGAGAAGACATCACAATTCCAACTATTTAAAACAAGAAATTAGTTTTTAAATTGTATGAGCACTTCTGAAATTACGATAATTTATTAATAATAATACATATTTTTTTTGAATACTTCCGACACATCTGTATGTGTTTATTCTATGCTAATCCACGTGGACTGAGTCGGTTGCGTCAAACGAAATTTCGGCTTTCACAAAAGACAATAATACGAAGCGCTCTCATTCTATTGGAACAGTCTTAGTTTTGTAAAATGCCGATTTTCTATGATTGGTTGATTAGAAAATGGTATCCGCCCATAAATAAATAAATATCTGCAAACAAATTTGAAAGTGGTTCCGTCGTATTTTTTTGTTTTATTTTTTGAAATTGGAATGAGTGAAATTAAAATAAATCATTCGATGATATTATGTGGTTCGAATAACGCTCGACGAAAAAATTGAGTGAATATCACCCACCCTAAAATTTTTACAACAAAATAAAGTACTTTACACCAAAACATGTACCTACAGTACCTATTAGATTTTCATATGTAAGATGAGAATACAATTGTCAGCTAATAATATTATTCGTTAGCCACGCGAATTCATTTTCTATTAGTAGATTATTAGAGTACGGAACTCTAAAATTGCACCTTATGAAGTTTGCAGTACAAATTAAAACTAAAACTCAAAAATCAGTCAGTAAACTCTTGCATTTCGTCCAAAGTAGTTTATGATAATTTTATTCCTGCCCTGTAATTTTCAATTCAAAAAATATGTCATCACCATACTTGAATGCCGAGTATTACGACACGCTTTTAAGTGTTGGAGCTGCAGATGGAAGCTACCACGGCGGACGCGAACTTTACCGACAACGATACGTGGTCGGTAGACCGCCTTCCGAACAACGAAGACTTCCTTCTTATACGTGTTTTCGGAACTGTGTAGTGCTAAAATGTGCTTTACAAACCTATCTGTGTAGTGCTAAAATTCGTTTCATAAGTGACAGTGTAACAATAAACTTTCCATAACGTTTGTTTGACCATTCATAATTTCTTCATCAACTGACTGAAATTGGGGGCCTCTGAATATATGGCATAAACTATCATTATGAGTACTGAAAATTTAAACGCGAACATCGAAACAATCGACGGACTTAATATCTCGATAATACGGTACATACTTTTACATAAATCTGTAGGTTAAATGTTAGTAGGCAATCTACTTTTTTGTAAAATTTTAATAAATTGTTATAATTTCTGTTTCTGTTTTATTTTCCATTTACTATGAATCGATAGGTAGGTAAGATTTAAAAATAAAGTACTGAAAGTTGGTACGGTGTGGTAGTTTTCACGATATGTTAGGTTATGCAAACACGGTTTCCTTTCTAATAAACTACTTATGACATTCTATTTCATTACCAACGCCTACTGATTGAACATAATTTGATTAGAACAAAACTTACTCATTTTATGTAATGAAGCGAAAGATATAACACATTTTGTATTAGGTATATGACCAGAAAATGCCGCTTATTACTTTTAGGGAGTTCTCAGTTCTTCAATTAAAAACCTTACTTGTAATTTTACCACATGATTAGTACTTAACTAGGATTAGGACTAGATTATTGATTAGTTTTACGGCTGCGGCCGTCGCTGAGTTCGATGACCTTGAGTGTCACTTGTAAATATTGCGCTACGATCGGATGCGCTTGTGTGCTCACGCACACGCACAACACGCTAAATGTAGGTCAGGGTAGGGTTGTCAAAAATAATACAAAATAATATTTTTTTAACTTTGTATGGGAAAATAAAGTGATCGTCTCCGTTTCAAAAGTATGTGTATATGATTTGAAATGTGAAATAGATTAAGCCCTTAAAGTATTGTTTCATCGGATTATAACACCCTGTATATAAGATTTTTGTTATTTCGGCTTGCGGAAATCGTCAGATTATATATTTTTTATTATTCTTGAATTATTTCCTTCAAAATAAAAAAAAATTTAGCTACGCTCGAGAATGTCGAGATGACTTTTTTTTTTACAACTTTGTTACCGTCTCCTTTTTTTACGTCACTCTCAAATTGTCAGATTATTGGAATATACACTTTTTAGGATGTAATTAACTCACCCTACCTTAATCTGACGCGCTCGAGAATTTCTGATCATCAATTTTTTTTTACTAATCTGATCCTGTATCCTTCACGGGCGGCCTTAGATATGGGCCTCATATTTTGTGGAGGTACTTAACCGGGTACAAGGTACCCCCTGTATATTAATCTGCCGCGCTGTAGTAAATCCCGGAATCCCCGCTTGGGCTCCTCTACTATTAATATTAAATTGTTTTTTTAACTTCTAGTCAATGGTTTTAAAACCGCTTAGCTAAGTTATCATTCGTCATTTTATTAACTGCATTAAACTTAGCGTTAATACCATTAAATAAGTACCAAAGCATTTTATATTAATATCTATTAACTTAGAAAATAATTTAGTTAAGCTTTTAAAGACAGGGATATAAGTTAATGTATCGATAAAATAAAAGATGAGCATAATTTTCTGGTTTTATTTCATAATTTACAAATCTCTTATAACTAAAATACATGTTTAAAAACATTTTAAATATTTTCTTTCTTGTTTTCGTTTACAAAAATATGAATGCTATAAGATTTTATGCATAAACGACATAGAACGAAAACTTCTATAAAAAGTAGTCAAATATTCAAGTAAAACTACGATCAACTGCAAGACGCAGGCGGCAGCAAGATCACTGTTGTCTTCTAAAATTATTTGCAAAATCTTTTAAATACCAACTTTTTACACATTTTATATTAGAGTTGAGTACTTATTCATTCAATATTTTATCAGTTATCCTGATTTTAATAGTTAAATATCATTCCATAAAAAACATCTCTTATAATTAATTACAAAGTCTATTGGGGGTGATTTCAAAAAACCCTAAAAACGTGATAAAAATCCATTATAGCCTAAATTTTTAAACTAGCAGAAACAACTGTAAATTGGAAACTAAAAACCATCACCACCCAATGGCTTCCGTCCATCCCATATCTTGAAACATAATAATAGAATAACACTATTAAAGTTGCCTTCTTCCGAGGAGACCTGATCCCAACAGTGGGCAGTAATAGGTTGGTACAGAACTATTTAAGTATAATAAATTTTATTTGATTACAAAAAGTAAAATAACCTGTGACTGTGTTGTAAAACAAACACTCAGTTTCTGAATTGAAAAGAATAGAAATAAACTATTGTAAGTATTTAAATGTTAAAATGCTAAATTACTAGATTCAATTGACTGGAACTTCTAAAGACGGTGTTTCTGGCTCAATAACTGGTGCTGAAACAGGTTCTTGTTGTTCAACTGAAAACATTTTTTTGTTTAATAATATTTTTACATAGAATTATTACATCTGGAATCAACATCATGAACAACAGAATGAAGCCAAATTAAAGTGCACCGATTGCGTGTAACTACACGATATTCTGGCGTTAGTGTACTGATGACACTCAATTTGTTTAACACACTAATAAAATATTACATACACATAAGTTCTTTAAAATTTCACTTTGTTATTTCTGATGTTAAATCAAAATATCGTGTTGTTACGCGCGATCGGTGTGCTTTAAATTGGCTTCATTCTGTTGTTCATGATGTTGGTTCCAGTTGTAATAATTCTATGTATTTTTATTACAAAAATGAAAACGACCGACTTCCATTTCTCAAGCATAGTACAAAAACTACCAGTTAGTTCTATATCAAATTTATATACGAGATAATGTTCAAAATGTCTGCTTTCTAACAAAAAAAAGAAGCATCGAAATCGGTTCATATAAGGAGGAAATACACGCAAAAACGCATAGCAAATCGTGAAATTTTGTCCGTTAAAAATACACATTTTTAAACACAGATCCAAAAGTACTTGTTGGATCTTTAAAAAAAACAATGGGACCTAAGTTCAGCCATTACCTTTCATCTGACACCAGAATCATTCAAATCGGTTTACCCAAACTAAAGTAATTGAGAACAACAACAATTATTGAGATATAAACAATACAAACGAATTGAGTATCTCCTCCTTTTTGGAGGTTGGTCAATAATTTTTATTTAAGCAAAATTTGTATGGTAGCAAAACTATGGATCTTAAATGAAAACATATTTTTGCAATCAAAAACTACAGTAAAGTTTTAAGCCAATACTTATTAATAAAATTTTAGAACCTTTAAGCTATCGAAAATACAACTTTATTGATATTTAGATAAAAACTTTTTATGCATATTCTTTAAAAACCAAAATTGAAGAATTATTGAGAAGACCCAAGCTTTGCAGTAGGGAATTGATTGATACTATACATGTCTTAAAATTATAACAAGGTATCTAATGAAATAAGTTTACCTGTCTCATTTATATTTGATGTAGTTTCACTCACTTCCATAGGTGTTTCAGTTGGAGGAGGCTCTTCTGCTGGAAGCTGAAATATGATATAAAACATTTTATTTTTTGCTCCATTCAATTTAATGTTTCAGGTAAACAAATATTATTGTACTATACATGAAAACAAAAATGTTCCTAGAAATTGGTGCTTAAGGTAATTTAATGAGTGACAAAGTATGTAGAGAAGAGAACATGACGTGTTTTTAAGACTAAAAAAACCTTATACCTTATTACTTTAAATTTTAGATTTTAGATTCATTTTTTTGCTGAAGATTGTATGAAATTTAGCTACATTTAATTTACACAACAAAATATATTTAAAAAAAAATTGTATGGAAATGTAATTAAATATTGCATGATTATAAAACAATGTTACCTCCGGTGCTTCTCTGGGTACTTTATAATCGTTATGCCTGACACTGAATGGAGCACATTTTTCATAGTACTCAATCACAAATTCAGGAAATGCTTCACCCAAACTATGTCCTGGTACAACATCCATTTCTGAACAGTTTTGCCTGTAATTATACATTTTATAGTGAGAATTAAGTAGTAAATGAATCATGAAGCTCAAATACTTTTTATATTCTAGAATTGTGTATGAAACTTTTATAATATATTTTTAATTATGATTTTTTTTAGGAATTTACACAGAAAATTTTGTTTCTTGTTTATTGCTGAACACAATGAAATAATAGAAATGGGCAGACTAAATCCCATATTAAATTACTTAAATAAGCTTTTCAATTTGCTATAGCAGGTAATGAAATCTGTATTTATCTCCATATACTGCACATTACTGAGAACAATATTATTTACCTTATGAAGTAAGAAAATCTTACCATTTCACTAAGAAGTATAAAGTTCCATGGAATAATTGACCAGCCAAAATCTTCTCTGGTTCTAAGCCACGGGCAAGACCTCTGGGTTTATCTATTTCCTGAAAATAATATTAAGATGTAAGAAATAAAGTTATTGTATGTGTAAATGATTAGTTAACTGTGTATTTAATAAGTAGAAATTAAATCAAGTCCTTATTGTATTAACTGTGTTATGATATTTTTAGTTAATTTATTTTACATTATTTAGCACTAGATACAGTTAATATTTTAGATATTGAAAACTTCATTTATAAAAAAATCAATATTACCTTGTGTCTTAAAAATATGCTAAGGATTGAATGATTGATTGGATTGATTTACACAATACAAATAACTATAGTTACCTCAATCTTCTTTTTGGATCCACGTTTAGACCTCTTCCTAGAAGCTAAGTTTTCTTCTGTGGGTTCAGGGACAGTGATTACCGATTCCCGTTCTTTTTTCATTCTTGCTTCTTCATAGGCAGATATCAGCTCAGGACAATCGAGATTGTCTTCTGGTTCCCAAGTATTGTCTTCACTGAAGTTGTTAAGAAGTATAAAAATTACAAGATTAATGCAACAAAGTTTGTATTACAAGGGGATAGAGGGGATCATACTAATATAATTATAATAATTAGGTGTTTTATCTTTATTCATTATTTTCAGCTACAAAATGTCTACTGTGGAACGTAGGTCTTGGCTATTGATTTCTGTTGCTCACTCTTGCATGCTTCATAAGAAATAAATATATTGGAAACTCATTTTAAATTTACGCAGAATGAGCGGTTGATATATGGTAGTAAACACTTTATATAGCAGATATAAACTAAGTTTTCACGTAAACAGATGCAATCTTCGTATTTTTTGGCGAATGGTGAATTTATTGCTGTCAAAGTATGTTTACAAACATTTTTTTGAGGTTATGTCAACTTACTTCGAATATCCTTTCCACTTCAATAAATACTCGACTTTGCCGTTTTTCACGCGTCTATCGAGTATTTTCTCGACTGAGAATTCTTCGGGTTTCCCGCCCGGGCCTCCGGTGCCTGGTTGAGGCAAAGGAGTTTCTGTTTGAGTGGTCTCCATTGGTTGTGCCGGTGGGGCATTTTCCGTAAATGATAGCTCTGCTTCTAGTGATTCATCCATGATTTAATATGTTGTAAAGTGATATGACTTTTAATTAACAATATTTAATGTGATAAATTAAAATTTTCGAAATAATAACAATACGAAAACGATAGTCGACCACAGACACGGCTGTGACATTCCATACAAAATTGACAGTTCTTAGTGGAAGCGGTACGGATTTTGAAAAATCCAGCAGAGGGCGCCACCATTTTTTGTCATTAGTCTTCATCGGCTTTGGCGACAAAAATAAACGCTTTCTTTTGAATTAATATAATTATTATAAAAAAATCGTCTTTTAAATTATTTATGTTTTACTTATTTATAAAAATATGAATGAACATAGTATTCAGAATCTATATTAAATCATTTTTAATGGGGTATTTAGAATCTATACGATTGAATTGAATTTTGGATTTTAGTATAATTATTCCAGGACCAAAGTTTGATTTTAAGGCATAAGTAGTTTACATTAAACAGAAAGTGGTGTGGGTTCATGATTTTTATAATTATTTCTACCTCAGAAGAAGAAGATGTATGCCCGTAAACTTCGCAAATTTTAATATAAATATATGTATATCATATTATTCTCTTATTTATTATTCCAAAATTTTAATTTTTTAATCTTATTACAATCAAATTTCAATCATTATTTCAACTCTCCTTCAGAGTAGTCACAGTTTCCTAGTCCTGCGCCAACCTAGTCCTTGACCAACCTAGTCCTGCGCCAACCTAGTCCTTGGCCAACCTAGTCCTTGGCCAACCTAGTCCTTGGCCAACCTAGTCCTGCGCCAACCTAGTCCTGCGCCAACCTAGTCCTTGGCCAACCTAGTCATTGGCCAACCTAGTCCTGCGCCAACCTAGTCCTTGGCCAACCTAGTCCTTGGCCAACCTAGTCCTGCGCCTTAAATTTGGCTTCCATTTGTTTCAAAACGCATTAAATTCAAGTTTTAAAATATTTAAAAAAATTTGGATCATTCAATTTAATTTGTTTTAGAATCACCCCATCGTTTAAATAATGAAATCTAACTCATCATTACGACGACCCTCGTTTATAAGTTTGTTGATTGTTATTTTATTCTCAACAATTTTAAAAATTAATATTCATTAAACTCAAGCCACTTAATTTAGACACTGGCTACCTTTCGGAGTAAGCTATTCATTCTGCTTCATTCATTCTGTGGTTCATTCTTTTTAGTCATTCATTTCATTCGGTCATTTCTGATCTGTGATAGTCTTTTTTTTATTATGAGAATATAGTCAACAAATTATACTAGGGATGTAACCGACTACTATATATAAGTAGACGACCATTAACAAATGGCGAAAATCGATTTTTAAATCGAAATGACAATTTTTTAAATTTTTTTCAACTGAAATAACATTATTTTTGAAGTTTCTGATGATATTTGGATAATGCGTGGACGCATCTGGGCGTCCATTGAGCGTTTTACTTGAAACTTTTCTCTGAAACAGATTTTAGATACTGGATTCTGGAATAACATAAAGATAATGTTTTATCTCTTTTTAAGGATATTTTGTTTTATCAATTAATCAAAAATTTCAGTGCTGTTAAAAATTTAGGCACTTGCACTCGAAACAATAATGACTGATCGTCGCCTCAGTACTTGTTTGGCCTATCTGCACTCGAGCAAATTTTACAGGAGACAGCAAACAAGCACGGAATTTTCTTTAAGTGCCGTGTTGAGAAAAAAATTGAAATGAGATTTTTATTGTTTTAGAATTGAATATTAAAAAAAAAATTTTACCAGTCGGATGGAAATTTTATTCTTTATAATACTGCATTAAAAAGTCATTTTCGTAAAAAATGTCAGATAGGCCAAACAAGCACTGAGGCGACGTGATGTTTTTTCTTTGAATGTTTAAAAATCAGTATTCGTTGTATGTAGAAACATTTGTTCAAAAATAGTTGTTTTATTACTTTTTTATTTTGTTTCGAAAAAGTATTAGAATGTAAAAGATTTTTAGTTGTTATCGGAAAAGCCAATAATATCCCGTCTCTACGGCAACAACTTTTTGTTTTCTTTTGCATTCACTGCGTCATGTTATTATTGCATATTCACATTTAAAGAAGGTTCAGGTTTTTAAGGGGTTATATACAGTTAGAATTAAAAAAAAATCGTTTTTGTTTTATTTTATTTTCTTAATGTACATATATTTAAGAATACACACAGAAAATTTCATATCGTTCCGGTGAATATTTTCAAAGTTACAAGCAAATTTGAAAACGCTTGGGCCCAATGAATGCGATATGCCGAAAAAGAAGCGTGAGCATCAGGGGGGTGCCACTGGTTTAGTTAGGAAACGAACTATTAGGTGTCACTACGGTTGTAACGAAACTTTATGATTTTACGTGAGATGGCGCTATTTGGAAATTCTTTTCCACGCTTTTTCCATTTCATTGTTTTCTCGCGAGATGGCGCTAATTTTAAAAAACGTTTTTTCCTAGTATTTTATGATCTGGCAGTTATTGACAAATGAATACTATTTTTCAGCTATAACCTAAGCTTAAAATAAAATAAATGTATAATATGTTTTTTATGTTAGAATTTTTTTTTAGTAACTTTGTAATGTAGATTTGTGCTATCCACTGACCAATCCTATACCAGACGACGTATCTAAATCTCTGGAAAATGAATATATTAACTTCGCGAGTTCAGCTCAAACTTATCTTCTCCAGTACCTGATGTTGAGTTCATGTCAACTGACGGTTTGTTGTGGAGTTCTCAAATCCCACTGCTGCAAACGAATTTCTTGAAAATAGTCTGTTGGCTGACAGAGGGTATAAGGCATTTACATATCAGGTTACTCGCATGGGAATTGCGAGGGGTATCCCCATTGATTTTACAAATGAAGAAATACCTGAATATATAGAAGTTCCTTCTGGCTGTGGAAAAGTAGTCAGAGCTCGTCGACTTAATTATAAAGTTAGGAATGAAACATCATCTAATGAATGGCATCCTAGTCAAACTGTTGTTCTGACCTTTGATGGTCAGCGGCTCCCTCGGCATGTTTATTGTTTCCACAATTCTATTAATTGTTTGAAAGACGATTTCCCCTGTCTGGATTTTTTAATTAAACGATATTTAGGTGAGCGTACCACACGTTGTTTGATGATTACTGCTTATGGATCCTGTAATATCAGGGAATATACAAAACCGCCAGCTATGGATCCAATTTGAAACTTCTCAATTTATAATTTCAGAAATAGTGCACAAACAATCAGGCTCGTAACTGGAGCGCGGCGCTACGTTTGTCCGCTCGGAGCTGTACCGGTGCCGGGGCTACTGCTGGCTGCTAGGAGCTGCTCACCTCGCACGCCGCCGACCCAGAGCCACCGACCCAGAGCCACCGACCACGACCATGTTCCCGCTATACCTCAAGCCGGACCTGCTCGAGGTACTATGACCCATTACTGTATATGCTTCTCTTTGTAAAGTGAACGGCTCGAAAATGTTATTTTATAGAATAAAATAAACACAAAAAATCTATTGAATTCCGTATCCGTATAAATATATTGAAATCCTAAATATTCTTGAATACGCAATACGTTTAATATTATTTTATAACATTAATTGTTTTGATTGATCTAAACTTACAATCATGTCATATGTTAGATATTCTAATATCCTACTAATAATAATATTATATTTGCGAAAGTAACTGTCTGTTACACTTTCCCGTTTAAACCTCTGATCTGATTTTGATGAAATTTGGCACAGACAGTCTTTAGGTTCTAAGAAATAACATAGGCTACCTATTAATTGAAAATGACCCACTAGTTTTACTATAAAGAATTACTGCTGCCATTTAATTTCTTAATAAATTAATGCTGTCACACTACTAATACTATTATTTTTCTTCGCAGGACTAGAAAGTCATCAGTGTCAACAAAAATGAAGGAGGACTTGATCCTGAATGTCAAGACGTCAATACTGTTATAAAATTGTTTCAAAGAACTAAACATTGGAATAAAGTTTAGAAGAATTATTATCAATAAATGCTATAAATAACCAACTTGTACCATAGCATTTATACTTTTATGACTGAATGTTGTCAAGTCAAAACAGTTTTTAAAGCATTCTTATAAACCTGCTAAAAACATTCAACCAATGTTAAGTTCTTCGAAATAGTATATTTTAGAATATATAGTATAAATTTGACTAGGCAATTAGACAACTACACAAGTAGAACGAAAATACCATAATATTGAATACTTAAAGTTTTTGGAATTTGTTTTTATGTAAAGCTAAGTAACTTACTAATTTTCATGCATTTTGAACGGGTTCATACCACAATATTTAATTAATTGAGTTGTCTCAATATTTCAACATTGTTGCAGAGTCATTCAAAATGCATGAAAGTATTATAGAAAACCACGAGTGTCTAAATAAGTTTATAACTTACTAATTGTTAAATATCCGTGAGAATAACACAACTGATACTATAATAACACAACCATTGCTTAATAATTATTTATAAAAAGCTATTTTTTGTAAACCTGTTGAGTTTTTACAAATTTAGAAGGAAACTACATGTGAAATTATTTTGTCTACAATTTTATAAATCAGTGATTTTTTTATAAATAAGTTTAGTTATAGAATTACTATAACATCAAAAGGAACTAAATCATCTAAAGGTTTTATGTTATTATTATATAAAATTTTACATTTAAAAAATAAAAAATATATGAAAATTATATTCAACTCCAAATTATTCCTGAATACGCAATTTTTGTTATGTTTGTACATATTTGTATAAGATATTGTTTTGATTGATTTAAACTTAGTTTTAAATTCCTAAACGATGCATCACATTGCAAGTACTTTCATATTTTTCAAAATGATGGTTGATTATACTATATTTTCACAAAAAAATGCTTTTGTAAAAATATTATTGATGAATCATTTTTTTTGAATGTTATTCCTTTGTTGTTGCTCTTTTTGTACATTTTCTTCTTGGTATTATAATGTTATTGATAAAAATAATATAAATTTGAAATGGAATGTGAAAACAACAGCTTTTTATTTTAAAAACTGTTCTATTTGAAAAAAAATGTTTTGTTAAAAAGCTGAGCAAGTTCACAGATTTCGAATTATAATCAGTTTGTTGTTTTAAATTACGAGTGGATGCATCAGCTATTGTAATGAAACATTTTTTTTTTAGATAGACAAACTGAATTCCCCTAGTAAACAAAAAATACATTTAAATCTAGCGCGCAGCGCATGCACTCAAGCATGTGGCTCCACCTCTTACTGCAATTCGTAAACTTAAGCTCATATCTATCTCCAGTCTCATATCTATCTCATATATATATGTATGGTCTGTGGTGAGCATTTCCGATCTCAGAGCGCGTGAGAGCACCCGAGATGGAAGAATGGCTCGCAGACAACATCAGCTTGAGTTATTAGAAGCTGCTGAATCGGCGGAGGGTGTATCATATGGTCCGGGAATAGACAACCCCATGTAAGTTAAAAAAACATCTCAAAATGGTGTTTTCAAAGTCGGTGACCAACATTACTCGAAAACGGCTAGACCGATTAGTCTCAAATTTTAACACGACCTTCTTAAATATATTTTTTAGTAATTAATCGAATTTTTTTTCTCTCCGATAAATATATATATTTTTTTAAACAATTTAAGGCCGAAATTTCAGTGAAAAGTCGATTTTTTTTTATGAGAAATCGCCATTTTGTCAAAAAAAAAAATATTTTGCTTATTCCTTCGATTCATTACTAGATTTAACATTATTTTAACGAAATCTGTTTGGTTTTTTTATTTCAGATGATCCAGTTCTAAGATATAGTGGTCACCGCAAAACGTCTTTTTTGAGAGGAGGTTCTGGAGATCAGCTGTAGCTCTTTTTCAAATTAATATTTTTACTAGTACTAAGTCTTAATATACAGTTAAAAGATACCATAAAATGTGTATAAATTTTTGGATCAATAAATTAAAAAGTTTTCTCAGAAAAAAATCTGGAAAATTCACTTTTTTTCGGCCGTCTAACTGTATATCAGGGGGGTGCCACTGGTTTAGTTAGGAAACGAACTTTAAGATGTCGCTACGGTTGTACCGAAACTTTATGATTTTACGTGAGATGGCGCTATTTGGAAATTCTTTTCCACGCTTTTTTCATTTCATTGTTTTCTCGCGAGATGGCGCTAATTTTGACAAAACGTTTTTTCCTAGTATTTTATGATCTGACAGTTATTGACAAATGGGGACTATTTTTCAGCTATCAGGTTACTCGCATGGGAATTGCGAGGGGTATCCCCATTGATTTTACAAATGAAGAAATACCTGAATATATAGAAGTTCCTTCTGGCTGTGGAAAAGTAGTCAGAGCTCGTCGACTTAATTATAAAGTTACGAATGAAACATCATCTAATGAATGGCATCCTAGTCAAACTGTTGTTCTGACCTTTGATGGTCAGCGGCTCCCTCGGCATGTTTATTGTTTCCACAATTCTATTAATTATTTGAAAGACGATTTCCCCTGTCTGGATTTTTTAATTAAACGATATTTAGGTGAGCGTACCACACGTTGTTTGATGATTACTGCTGCTTATGGACTCCTGCAATATCAGGGAATATACAAAACCGCCAGCTATGGATCCAATTTGAAACTTCTCAATTTATGATTTCAGAAATAGTGCACAAACAATCAGGCTCGTAACTGGAGCGCGGCGCTACGTTTGTCCGCTCGGAGCTGTACCGGTGCCGGGGCTATTGCTGGCTGCTAGGAGCTGCTCACTTCGCACGCCGCCGACCCAGAGCCACCGACCACGACCATGTTCCCGCTATACCTCAAGACGGACCTGCTCGAGGTACTATGACCCATTACTCTATATGCTTCTCTTTGTAAAGTGAACGGCTCGAATAAATTAGGTTTGCATAGAGGAGTAATACAAACATTGTTGGCATTAAATTGGCGTTTTTATTTTTATTACAAAAATTATTATAACAAAGTCGCAAATAAACAAAGTCTTTTTATTATTAAGGTACGATGATATAGACCCATATATTTCGGCGCGCTTATAAAAACGTTTCACGTCAAAAATAACGCGACGACATGCTCGCTCGACACACGAGTGCTGTTTAAACCCTTTCGTGACGCAGACGAAGTTGCGCGGGTTATCTAGTTTTTATAATACTTTCAATAGTATCTAAATGATGTATTTGTTCTCCTACCAAACAACGACGAGATATATTGTAAAACATTTTTATCGAATTGAGTAACTTGTAATAAAAATGTTATTTTATAGAATAAATAAACACAAAAAATCTATTGAATTCCGTATCCGTATCAATATATTGAAATCCGAAATATTCTTGAATACGCAATACGTTTAATATTATTTTATAACATTAATTGTTTTGATTGATCTAAACTTACAATCATGTCATATGTTAGATATTCTAATATCCTACTAATAATAATAATATAATTGCGAAAGTAACTGTCTGTTACACTTTCCCGTTTAAACCTCTGATCTGATTTTGATGAAATTTGGCACAGACAGTTTTTAGGTTCTAAGAAATAACATAGGCTACCTATTAATTAAAAGTGACCCACTAGTTTTACTATGAAGAGTTACTGCTGCCATTTAATTTCTTAATAAATTAATGCTGTCACACTACTAATACTATTATTTTTCTTCGCAGGACTAGAAAGTCATCAGTGTCAACAAAAATGAAGGAGGACTTTATCCTGAATGTCAAGACATCAATACTGTTATAAAATTGTTTTAAAGAACTAAACATTGGAATAAAGTTTAGAAGAATTATTATCAATAAATGCTATAAATAACCAACTTGTACCATAGCATTTATACTTTTATGACTGAATGTTGTCAAGTCAAAACAGTTTTTAAAGCATTCTTATAAACCTGCTAAAAATATTTAACCAATGTTGAGTTCTTCGAAATAGTATATTTTAGAATATATAGTATAAATTTGACTAGGCTATTAGACAACTACACAAGTAGAACGAAAATACCATAATATTGAATATTTAAAGTTTTTGGAATTTGTTTTTATGTAAAGCTAAGTAACTTACTAATTTTCATGCATTTTGAACGGGTTAATACCACAATATTTAATTAATTGAGTTGTCTCGATATTTCAACGTTGTTGCAGAGCCATTCAAAATGCATGTAAGTATAATAGAAAACCACGAGTGTCTAAATAAGTTTATAACTTACTAATTGTCAAATATCCGTGAGAATAACACAACTGATACTATAATAACACAACCATTGTTTAATAATTATTTATAAAAAGCTATTTTTTGTAAACCTGTTGAGTTTTTACAAATTTAGAAGGAAACTACATGTGAAATTATTTTGTCTACAATTTTATAAATCAGTGATTTTTTTTATAAATAAGTTTAGTTATAGAATTACTATAACATCAAAAGGAACTAAATCATCTAAAGGTTTTATGTTATTATTATATAAAATTTTACATTTAAAGAATAAAAAATATATGAAAATTATATTCAGCTCCAAATTATTCCTGAATACGCAATTTTTGTTATGTTTGTACATAATTGTATAAGATATTGTTTTGATTGATTTAAACTTAGTTTTAAATTCCTAAACGATGCATCACATTGCAAGTACTTTCATATTTTTCAAAATGATGGTTGATTATACTATATTTTCACAAAAAAATGCTTTTGTAAAAATATTATATTGATGAATCATTTTCTTTGAATGTTATTCCTTTGTTGTTGCTCTTTTTGTACATTTTCTTCTTGGTATTATAATGTTATTGATAAAAATAATATAAATTTGAAATGGAATGTGAAAACAACAGCTTTTTATTTTAAAAACTGTTCTATTTGAAAAAAAATGTTTTGTTAAAAAGCTGAGCAAGTTCACAGATTTCGAATTATAATCAGTTTGTTGTTTTAAATTACGAGTGGATGCATCAGCTATTGTAATGAAACATTTTTTTTTCAAATAGAAAAACTGAATTCCCCTAGTAAACAAAAAATAAATTTAAATCTAGCGCGCAGCGCATGCACTCAAGCATGTGGCTCCACCTCTTACTGCAATTCGTAAACTTAAGCTCATATCTATCTCCAGTCTCATATCTATCTCATATATATATGTATGGTCTGTGCTGTATATAACCCCTTAAATAAAACTTACTAATTTTTATTTTTTAGTCATTAGCCGATAAAGTTTTAAAAAATGAGTTTGACATTTTAACAGGGTAACCAGAAAAACTTATTCCGATAAACTAAAACTTTTTTTCGACAACTGATGCGCTACCTTAACTTTATCCTCTTCCATAATGTGGGTACAAGTTTACTAATTACGAAAACACCTATCTTTCGGTAGCAATGCAAAGTTTTACTAGGTTTCAAGTCATTTTTGAATTTCATTTCAAATAGTGCGAGAAAACAGCCCGTAGTGTCATGGCGCTTTTTCAATAATTACTGAATTTAAATTAATGAATGATCTGTGGTAGGTATTGATAAGCAGAAATAGGAAATCGAAATTTTACGTAATGCATTTAATGTTTACGTTATTGGTGTCTAAATAATTTAAGTTAAAAAGCGATCACCGTCGATTTTGGATGAATGTAGAAGATATTGCAACGTCAGTTAATAGTCAGTTTTGAGTCACTCAAAACTGCATCAACTAAAAGTTTGAAATTCTAAATTGTTGTATTTTTTTTCTTGATATTTTTCGTAAGGAAAGGCGTATTCTGTATTACAAGAAAACACAATTTAATATTGGAAAAAAGGTAAAGGTTACTCAGAGCATAAATCCACAAAATTTTACTGCAATTTGGTCAAAATTGATTTTGATTTCGTATACCGGAAAAATGTTTTTCAAATGCTGACAACCCAGACGACCAACGACCAATCACAGATTAGAAAGTATATTACAGATGCGACACTGTTACCGTTTGAAGTTTATTTAGTAAAGAAGTACGAGTCTCAGACGCTCCAGTAGAGGGCGCCAGCATTTTTTTTTTCTGTAGAGTTTTTGCATTGCTGCATAAAACAAGTTGGCATTTAATTTCGGCCATTGGTTAAAAGGATAATCTATTACATTAAATTAATGTGACTTCTTTGGCCCAAATGGAGTATATCTAATGAAATAATATTAAAATAAAATAGAATCAGGGTGACTAACCCAAATGATAGGCAACTTTCGCCTATTTTAGAGGTGACTGTCCCACTCAGTATAAGATTTATTCCGCGACACCAATTAAATATTTGTAGTTGCACAGTTGTGAAAATTATGTAAAATTTCGACTTTATGGGTAGGACAGCCCAACCATTCCAAATCCCTTCCAAGTAAATATAGGTTTTTAATATTTTTTGTTAAATTTTAATTACCTTTTTTCTTATAATTATAGTTCAAGTATGCATTCGTTGCGTCTGTTAATGCAGAAAATGCTACAATAAATTGTGTAGAGGGTTATTTTATTCTTTTTCTTTTTAATTTTTTTCGTTCTCTAAAGATAATCAATTGATGAACTTTAGTGAGCTCTTCAGTTGTTATACTTTTTTCACATTTTGTAAATTTTCTCCCTCTACATAACTTATGTACAACATATCCAGCCGTGAACCTCTAGCGTTACAGTTATTTTTTTCATTAAAAACGAGTTGGCTTGAAAAAT
The DNA here is from genome assembly GCA_030269945.2 of Trilocha varians. Classification (NCBI taxonomy): domain Eukaryota; kingdom Metazoa; phylum Arthropoda; class Insecta; order Lepidoptera; family Bombycidae; genus Trilocha; species Trilocha varians. The sequence goes on from AP028259.1 coordinate 8,699,573, forward strand.
ACTAGGTTGGCTCAGGACTAGGTTGGGGCAGGACTAGGTTGGCGCAGGACTAGGTTGGCCCAATACTAGGTTGGCCCAATACTAGGTTGGCCCAATACTAGGTTGGCGCAGGACTAGGTTGGCTCAATACTAGGTTGGCCCAATACTAGGTTGGCCCAATACTAGGTTGGCCCAATACTAGGTTGGCCCAATACTAGGTTGGCGCAGGACTAGGTTGGCCCAATACTAGGTTGGCGCAGGACTAGGTTGGCTCAATACTAGGTTGGCCCAATACTAGGTTGGCCCAATACTAGGTTGGCCCATACTAAGTTGGCCCAATACTAGGTTTGCCCAATACTAGGTTGGCCCAATACTAGGTTGGCCCAATACTAGGTTGGCCCAATACTAGGTTGGCCCAATACTAGGTTGGCCCAATACTAGGTTGGCCCAATACTAGGTTGGCGCAGGACTAGGTTGGCTCAATACTAGGTTGGCCCAATACTAGGTTGGCCCAATACTAGGTTGGCCCAATACTAGGTTGGCCCAATACTAGGTTGGCGCAGGACTAGGTTGGCCCAATACTAGGTTGGCGCAGGACTAGGTTGGCTCAATACTAGGTTGGCCCAATACTAGGTTGGCCCAATACTAGGTTTGCCCAATACTAGGTTGGCCCAATACTAGGTTGACCAAATACTAGGTTGGCCCAATACTAGGTTGGCGCAGGACTAGGTTGGCTCAACACTAGGTTGGCCCAATACTAGGTTGGCCCAATACTAGGTTGGCCCATACTAGGTTGGCCCAATACTAGGTTTGCCCAATACTAGGTAGGCCCAATACTAGGTTGGCCCAATACTAGGTTGGCGCAGGACTAGGTTGGCCCAATACTAGGTTTGCCCAATACTAGGTTGGCCCAATACTAGGTTGGCGCAGGACTAGGTTGACCAAATACTAGGTTGGCCCAATACTAGGTTGGCGCAGGACTAGGTTGGCGCAGGACTAGGTTGGCTTTATACTAGGTTGGCTTTATACTAGGTTGGCCCAATACTAGGTTGGCCCAATACTAGGTTGGCCCAATACTAGGTTGGCGCAGAACTAGGTTGGGGCAGGACTAGGTTGGCGCAGGACTAGGTTGGCCAAATACTAGGTTGGCTCAATACTAGGTTGGCCCAATACTAGGTTGGCCCAATACTAGGTTGGCCCATACTAGGTTGGCCCAATACTAGGTTGGCCCAATACTAGGTTGGCCCAGGACTAGGTTGGCGCAGGACTAGGTTGACCCAATACTAGGTTGGCCCAATACTAGGTTGGCGCAGGACTAGGTTGGCCCAATACTAGGTTGGCGCAGGACTAGGTTGGCCCAATACTAGATTGGCGCAGGACTAGGTTGACCAAATACTAGGTTGGCCCAATACTAGGTTGGCGCAGGACTAGGTTGGCCCAATACTAGGTTGGCGCAGGACTAGGTTGGCCCAATACTAGGTTGGCCCAATACTAGGTTGGCCCAATACTAGGTTTGCCCAATACTAGGTTGGCCCAATACTAGGTTGGCCCAATACTAGGTTGGCCCAATACTAGGTTGGCCCATACTAGGTTGGCCCAATACTAGGTTTGCCCAATACTAGGTAGGCCCAATACTAGGTTTGCCCAATACTAGGTAGGCCCAATACTAGGTTGGCCCAATACTAGGTTGGCGCAGGACTAGGTTGACCAAATACTAGGTTGGCCCAATACTAGGTTGGCGCAGGACTAGGTTGGCGCAGGACTAGGTTGGCTTTATACTAGGTTGGCTTTATACTAGGTTGGCCCAATACTAGGTTGGCCCAATACTAGGTTGGCCCAATACTAGGTTGGCCCAATACTAGGTTGGCCCAATACTAGGATGGCGCAGGACTAGGTTGGCGCAGGACTAGGTTGGCCCAATACTAGGTTGGCCCAATACTAGGTTGGCCCAATACTAGGTTGGCGCAGGACTAAGTTGGCCCAATACTAGGTTGGCCCAATACTAGGTTTGCCCAATACTAGGTTGGCCCAATACTAGGTTGACCAAATACTAGGTTGGCCCAATACTAGGTTGGCGCAGGACTAGGTTGGCTCAATACTAGGTTGGCCCAATACAAGGTTGGCGCAGGACTAGGTTGGCTCAGGACTAGGTTGACCCAATACTGGGTTGGCCCAATACTAGGTTGGCGCAGGACTAGGTTGGCCCAATACTAGGTTGGCGCAGGACTAGGTTGGCCCAATACTAGGTTGGCCCAATACTAGGTTGGCGCAGGACTAGGTTGGCCCAATACTAGGTTGGCCCAATACTAGGTTGGCTCAGGACTAGGTTGACCCAATACTAGGTTGGCCCAATACTAGGTTGGCGCAGGACTAGGTTGGCCCAATACTAGGTTGGCGCAGGACTAGGTTGGCCCAATACTAGGTTGGCCCAATACTAGGTTGGCCCAATACTAGGTTTGCCCAATACTAGGTTGGCCCAATACTAGGTTGGCCCAATACTAGGTTGGCCCAATACTAGGTTGGCCCATACTAGGTTGGCCCAATACTAGGTTTGCCCAATACTAGGTAGGCCCAATACTAGGTTTGCCCAATACTAGGTAGGCCCAATACTAGGTTGGCCCAATACTAGGTTGGCGCAGGACTAGGTTGGCCCAATACTAGGTTTGCCCAATACTAGGTTGGCCCAATACTAGGTTGGCGCAGGACTAGGTTGACCAAATACTAGGTTGGCCCAATACTAGGTTGGCGCAGGACTAGGTTGGCGCAGGACTAGGTTGGCTTTATACTAGGTTGGCTTTATACTAGGTTGGCCCAATACTAGGTTGGCCCAATACTAGGTTGGCCCAATACTAGGTTGGCCCAATACTAGGTTGGCCCAATACTAGGATGGCGCAGGACTAGGTTGGCGCAGGACTAGGTTGGCCCAATACTAGGTTGGCCCAATACTAGGTTGGCCCAATACTAGGTTGGCGCAGGACTAAGTTGGCCCAATACTAGGTTGGCCCAATACTAGGTTGGCCCAATACTAGGTTGGCGCAAGACTAGACAAATTCGGAGGATTTAAATAAGGAAAGTCGAAAAGTGGGAATGTGATACTGATAAAACAAGGCAATGAACAGAAGGACACAAATGGACAGAATAGAGGAAATAATTTATTTATTGAAATCGGATATTGTTCATTTCGGACAGGTCATGTCCCTAGCGGTTTTTCGAGGAAAGAACTAGGAATACGTGAGTTGGTAACGCTAGGAAGAGATAGTGGTATCTCAAGATATAGTGAAGAACAAAAATGTTAAAATGAGAAAATGAGAAGTCTTCGAAGGCTGTATTCTTCCAATTCTCTCATCTGAATGTCAAACTCCAAACCTCATCAAATTACACATCAAAAATGTTATCAGGCTGGCAGAATGCTATAACGGTAAAGAAACTTCAAGGGGTGGACTGACATACTATCAGATGATTCAATAAATGAAGCAAACTATATGAACTCGTACACCGGACAGAAGAGGAAGAGAGGTAGGCCTTTACGATGGTGGGAATACAAAATAACAGGGATATTATAATGAAGAAACGGCTAAAGACAGTTAGGAGTGGAGTGTAGGAGGCTTTTGGGCACGTAACGTTTTTATGGCTTTCAGCTATGGTGCTACGAGGCTATAGTATCGAGGAGTGCAATTCAACCATGGCTTTTTGTATGGACACTTAAATACTACGTTGCTTGATTTTTAGTTGGTTGTTTTGGTCTCCTTTTATTATTATTTTTTTCCCTCATCTTTTAGTAATGGTTACAATTAATTCGATTTACAGAGAGTTAAACAAGCGCGAGGACTCGCTTAGTTACAGGGTGGCCGAGCTGTTAGGTGACTTTTCTCTAATTCCATTTAATTGTTTGTCGAAGCAGATATTACGTCGATTTAAAGGAAAGACTTCCGGTTGTGATGAATCATTTTATAAGAGTGTGAAATACTAGTGGCGCCATCTGATTTACTTTTCAAGAAAGTATAAAAAGCGTGTGAACTATCGTTTAAATACAGTAGTCGACGTGATTTCCAAGTGAACAGAGTTGGAAGTAATTGTGACTGAGTTTTGGAGGATGATTAAACTGATTTTGGAGAATAATTATACTGTTTTTGGAAGATGAATAAACTGTTATTGTGAACCAAGGAGTTTTCATTGTTTCTGAACTGAACCCAATAATAAAAATATTATAAAGGCGAAAGTTTGTAAGTATGGATGGATGTTTGTTACTCTTTCACGTAAAAACTACTGAATGGATTTGAATGAAACTTTACCACAATATAGCTTATACATCAGAATAACACATAGGCTATAATTTTTGATGAAAACTCAACTGTAAAGTGATGTTTACATTTTGGTATATTTATATTTTTTCTTTTTTCTTTTTTCGTCGCCTCAGTGCTTGTTTGGCTTATTTGACATTGTTTACGAAAATGACTTTTTAATGCAGTATTATAAAGAATTAAATTTCCATCCTATTGGTAAAATATTTTCTTAAAATATTAAATTCTAAAATAATGAAAATCTCATTAGTTTTTTACTCAACACGGCACTTAACGAAAATTCCGTGCTTGTTTGCTGTATCGGTATTTTTTTTAAATTTCAGTGCTTGTTTACTGTATCAAAACTCAATTGACCAATCACAGCCGGCGTTGCGCCGTATCCGCCATTTTGTAAGATGTCACAATAGTGGGAAACACAGTGAGATTCGCTTGAAATCGCAATAAAAAAATGAGAAATAGTTTATTAAATTATCGTTGTTGCGCCTGCCAAGTTCCATATGTGGTTTTTGCAAGGTTTTGGAAAACAACAAAAAACATGTTAATTAATTTAAAATGTTTTTTTTTAAATAATTAATGATGCAATTTTGTAGCTATTTATGCAATACATTAAAAAAATGCAAAAGTAGCCATAAACATCAGTCATATAAAGAGCTAGAATTTTTTTTAGTGAAAAAGTGCACATAACTGGTTTGAAATGGGTCAAAAAATCCTGTATGTATCCTGTATGTGTCACATACAGGATTTTTTGACCCATTTCAAACCAGTTATGTGCACTTTTTCACTAAACTTTTTTACCAAATCCTGTATGTGTCACATACAGGATTTGGTAACTTAATGATTGTAGGTAATGTAATGTAATTTTAAATTATAAAGGTTTTTAAAAACTATTTTCATTTTTATCATGTTTCAGTTGATATCAAATAAATATTGTAGATTTAAATCAATAAATATTTGATATTATACGTGAGTAGAAACTATTCGTAGGACTATAATAATGTATATACATAATAAAAAAAGTTTATCTTCTTTACAAGTTATTGATAAATAATCAATGGTATTATGTCAAACAACAAAATATCAAGTTAATTCAGGATGTACTTGCCGCTTTTCTCAAATTAAAACACAGTAAAACTATTTTTATACGATTATTTTCACCACAACACTCTCACGAGTCGGACAGTTGCGAGCGACAGACGGCAAAACACAAATCCCGTATGTGCATTTTGCCACATACCGGCATTTTCTAAACGGTTAAAATACATAAGGTATTTGGCAAAATGGTTCCCGAAGGAATTTGAAAAAAAGGATTTTACCAGTACATGGAGAAAAAATCGGAGATCACGTTTTGCGAAAAATCGAAAAATCAAAAAAAACCACATATGGGATTTGGCAGGCGCAACGACGTTATGTTCTTTTTTCATAAATTTGATTGAATATCATTTTAATATGTCTTCAACAAATCATAAAAGTAAACATGAGCAGACACGGCTAAAAATAGAGAAATACGTATTTTTTCTTTCTTTAATTTGTTTTACCCAGTTTTCTCGAAAGTTGGATTTGCAGGAAATCTGAACATTTTGTAATTAATTTTACAAACAAATCCGAGATGCCGTAATCAGTGTCAAGTCGTCAATCGCAATGAAATAGTTTGAAAGTGGTTCGAAAGAAATGAGCAGATGTGAGTGCGAAGGAAACTGTGACTACTCTGAAGGAGAGTTGAAATAATGATTGAAATTTGACTGAAATAAGATTAAAAAAATAAAATTTTGGAATAATAAATAAGAGAATATGATAGAATAGAATAGAATAGAATATACTTTATTGTACCAAAACACCAATTAATTTAAAAACTGATACAGCTTATAGTAATAGTACAATATATGCGGCCTATATTGATATATAGTATATAGTATATGATATACATATATTATAAATAAGTGAAAAATATATTAAAATTTGCGAAGTTTACGGGCACACATCTTCTTTTTCTGAGGTAGAAATAATTATAAAAATCACCAATTTCTGTTTAATGTAAACTACTTATGACTTAAAATCAAACTTTGGTCTTGGAATAATTATACTAAAATCCAAAATTCAATTCAGTCGTATAGATTCTAAATACCCCATTAAAAATGATTTAACATAGATTCTGAATACTATGTTCATTCATATTTTTATAAATAAGTAAAATATAAATAATTTAAAAGACGATTTTTTTTATAATAATTATATTAATAGCGTTTATTTTTGTCGCCAAAGCCAATGAGGACTAAAGACAAAAAATGGTGGCGCCCTCTGCTCTATTTTTAAAATTCCGTACGTAAAATTCGTCGAGTCTGGAGAGGCCTACCGCAAGGTTCCGTTTTAAGCCCGATACTGTTCAATCTATATACCCATGATATCAGCCAAAAAATTACTGGAAGTTGCCAAATGATTCAGTACGCGGATGACTTATGTATTTATGACATTAATAAATGCATCCCTGTAGCAGCCTACAATTTAACACAATGCCTTAAATCAGTAGGTTCCTGGTTAACAGACCACGCTTTAGATATCTCGACAGCCAAAAGCAAACTAGTAGTATTTTCTAGAAAACGTAGTATTCCCCCCACTTCTGTAAAATATAAAAATGAATTGATTCCCACAAGTACCAATACAAAATTTCTAGGTTTAACTCTAGATTCACACCTCACTTGGAAATACCACGTCGATGCAGTAGTTGCGAAATGCGAAAAAAACTTAAATATTCTCAGAGCCCTGTCAGGTACTTGGTGGGGTGCTCACCCATACAACCAAAAACTTTTATACAATGCATTAATTCGAAGCATCCTGGATTTCGGTTCCATCACTCTGGAACCTTGCCTCAAAAAGCACATGACACTATTAGACAAAATACAAACAAAAGCCCTACGAGTCGTCCTTGGAGCCATGAAGTCATCCCCTAATCGAGCATTACGGGTCGAATGCGTCGATCCACCATTGCACCTCAGACGTCAGTATCTAGCTGACCGTTTTATATTTAAAGCCATACAGTTATTTCAAAACCCAGTTGTCATTAAATTGAATGCACTCCAACTCAAACTAGGAATGAATTACTGGAGATCAAAAAATAAACCGAGTCTCATCAAGAGCCTCGAGAAATTGCCAACCCTTAATGCACCAGTACTACAATCTGATACCCTGCCAGTTTATAAGATAATATTCGACGCCTTGCGTTATATTCCCGAAGTGATTGACAGCTTGAATTGTGATGACTATACATTGAACCCTAATTCTAACTTTTTACATACAGTTAATGAGAAATGGCCAAACAGGCATTTGTTTTTTACTGACGCATCAAAATTAAGCGCCAATGGTAATGTTGGTGCTGCTTTTCTGTACTGGAACTCTAACCAATCTAAATCACATAAGTTACCTCTTGAGTCGTCCGTCTTTTCAGGAGAGTGCACAGCAATCTTAAGCTGTACGAGGTTTATATTGGAACGATCGATAAACCCGTCACTCATTTTTTCGGATTCCTTAAGTGCCCTTAGAGCAGTTTCTGGAAACCCCTTCCAAAGTAATTCAGCTCGCAACCCCATAATTAGCAATATTAAAGAATGCCTGTTTAATTGCTACAAGAATAACATCTCAGTTACAATGGTATGGATCCCTGCTCACACGGGTATTATGGGCAACGAACGGGCAGATTGTTTGGCGAAAATTGCCACCTCCCATGGTGACAGTACTTACAATTATAATATTAGTTCTGACATTCTAGCGGTTACAAAACAATCTCTCTTTTACGACTGGACCAAAGAATGGGAAACTTTTAAATATAAATATTCCAAGATACAACCAAATGTAGAACATACCCCATGGTTCTTCAAGTTTAGAAACTTTAATAAAAGAGCGACTAGTATTATTATAAGAATGAGATTAGGCCATGTTTGTTCACCGGTTCAATTGCATAAGTTCAAACTCCGAAACACATCGTCTTGCGATTGTGGAACTGAGACTGGTACACTTGATCATATATTCTTTAATTGCCCTCTTAACAATAAATGTGATCCTTTATATACCCTACTAAATCAGTGTGATGTCCCCTTTCCCGTTAATATAAAATTCCTACTAACTCTACCAACTAAAAATGTCGTATCTACGCTTGCATACTTTATTAACGTCAATAACATTAAACTATAACTTCCAATCTGCAATATTTTCTCAATATCACTGCAATATTTTTTAAAATACGTTGATACCTGTACAACCTGACATTGGCAAGCCGTGCTTAGTAAAAGATGCAAAGTCCAAAAAAGAAGAAAAAAAAAAAAAAAAAAAAAAAATTCCGTACCGTTTCCACTAAGAACTGTCAAGTTTGTATGGAATGTCATAGCCGTGCGACCAATTAAAAAAAAACCATACCTTCGATTGTTTATAAAATAGTAAAGATACAGAAAGAAGTGCAAAAGCTGCAAAACTCATGAGATTAGCAACAATTTAGTGCTTTGTGCGTTGATCACAATTCAGGTATGTACCATCATACATTTAATTAGGAAATAATTTGGTATATTAAACCTAACCTAAAACATAAAAACTCAAACTTATTTTAATTTCAGAAAATGGCTACTGGAACTCCATTTTCTGGAAGTTCAGCGTTTTGTCCCCGTTGTGGGTCAATATTACCACTGTTACAAGAATTCGGCACAGTTAAATGCTACACATGTAAATCACAGTATGATGCAGACAGTAAGTACTGAGCAGTTTTACATAAATTCGCGCCATAAATTTAAATTTAGAACGAAATGTTCTAGCCGTGTAATTAGAGTTAGTTAACCACTCAACTGGGATCGGCAACCAAATTGGTTTGTTTACTTTTGCCAAGTCTGTGGCAGGAGCCAAAATTGAGCACAGTTCTAAAACTTGTTTTGTTTACATTTTTTAATCGTCTCATATTTTACGGAGATGAGATTCTTTCGCTAAAAATGCAATACAGCGTCGTTTAATAATAAAGATTCACAAAATTATAAGGTTTAATTAAAAATCAAAATTAAAAATTGTTTGAAAAAAATGGTTTTAAAAAGAGGTTCAAACACGGTATTGATTCCGAACGAAGTCCCCCTTCGCCATCTAGCGAATAGTGACGTTCCCAGTTGAGTGGGTAAATGAACATACAAAACGTGGGAAAAATGATAACATAGTTTAAAACACAGAGTCAGAGAATAACGCAAGCTCGTCATACAATGCTGTATAACTTCCCGAGGAGAGCAGGACATCCAGATAACATAGTTTAACTTCTCTGTAAAATAAAACCGTTTAATAACATTTTCGTTTTTGTATTTATGATCAATCATGATGAATCACTATGAAGTTAAAGCCTAATACTTTTGCTTCGACGCATGAAAACCTAAATAAAGATTAAAAAAATTATATTATTTCAGACTACGGAAACATGAAATTCCAATACACAATAAACTTCAATACTGTATCGGTCATTGCTAACGAGAATATTCTGAATACGGACGGTCCTGAAGGTCCTGTCGTGGAACGGAGATGTGCCAAATGTGGTTACGACAGGATGTCGTATGCTACACTACAGTTACGGTCTGCTGATGAAGGACAAACAGTTTTCTACACTTGTATTAAGTGCAAGTATGTATTTTTTGATGTTTTCGTAATATAAGTGGTGAAATTCAAGGATATAATTGTGCCTATTTTGCATGTTAATTTAATTGTTGTTTAAAAGATTTAATTGGAGATTTTGATATTATTTGTCTTATAAACATTAAAAAAAATTACAAATTAAGGTCTGCATTAGTTTCAATATTGAATCGTTGACACCTTTTATGAATTGAATCATCATAGTTATGCCGTTGACATTCACTAAGAGACATATTTTGCCATATTAACCTGTCCTGCACTGTTTGCATCCTGTGACTTCTTGCGACCAGAACCAGGTATTGAGAGTGGTTTGCATTATGTATAATCAAGTATATAAAATTCTCGTGTCACAGTTTTCGTTGCCACACTCCTCCGAAACTGCTTGACTGATTTTGATGAAATTTTGTGCTTATCCGGTATCTATCAGAATCGGCCAACATCTATTTTTCATCCCCCTAAATATTAGGGGTAGTCCCCCATAATTTTTTTTTTTCGACTTATACGAAGTTGTGCGCATCTAGTTCAATTTAAAAAAATACATCTAAAGGTGGGTTTTGTTTTTCTTCCAGATATAAGGAAACAGAAAATTCTTGATGGATGAGCTACAAAATAGTACTAAGGTTATTGTAAATTACTTGTTTTTATTACACTAAATAATTAAATTGGATTTTTTATTTCTTAATTTCCTTTGGTTTCATAAGACATTTTAAAAAACCACTCTATTTGCTGTAGAATTCGTTTTTTTCTGTGGCCTGTCTTAGATAGATGTGGTCTGTCTGTGTTTAGATATTAATTTCAGAAAACATAATAGTAGGTATTGTTTGGTTTTTAGTTGACAAATTATCTTTTGTTATATGTTTTCTATGCAACTTGTAGACAATAATAACTAACATACACGCACTTAATTTCAAAACTAAATACACATACCAACCTGGGTTGGACCACAAAAACATTCACACACACACAGGCATGCACTCTCTCACACACTAACACACACATACACAAACTCACATTCGTACACTCTCTCACTCACAGACACTCTCACTCACACTCTCTCTCACTCACACACACTCTCTCTCACTCACACACACTCTCTCTCACTCACACACACTCTCTCTTACTCACACACACTCTCTCTCACTCTCTCTCACTCACACACACTCTCTCTCACTCACACACACTCTCTCTCACTCACACACACTCTCTCTCACTCACACACACTCTCTCTTACTCACACACACTCTCTCTCACTCTCTCTCACTCACACACACTCTCTCTCACTCACACACACTCTCTCTCACTCACACACACTCTCTCTCACTCACACACACTCTCTCTTACTCACACACACTCTCTCTCACTCTCTCTCACTCACACACACTCTCTCTCACTCACACACACTCTCTCTCACTCACACACACTCTCTCTTACTCACACACACTCTCTCTCACTCTCTCTCACTCACACACACTCTCTCTCACTCACACACACTCTCTCTTACTCACACACACTCTCTCTTACTCACACACACTCTCTCTCACTCTCTCTCACTCACACACACTCTCTCTCACTCACACACACTCTCTCTTACTCACACACACTCTCTCTCACTCTCTCTCACTCACACACACTCTCTCTCACTCACACACACTCTCTCACTCACACACACACAGACAAACTGTAAAAAGCTAATTGAGTATTCTAAACATTCAAAGCTTTACTATTATGCTATTACAGTGTATTCGATCTCAAAGCAAAACAATATTCATAAAATGTGACATTGCATAGAAATTCCATCGTGTACTGAGAAACCTGTCATTATTACATTTTCCTTTAGTCCAGTGGTTCTCAAATGTTTCCAGCAAATTTTTATAATATTTAAGGAATAAAAGATGCTTAATCATGCTTATTATTGCTTATATGTAAATGAATTTCCTTATACTAAAAATGTTTTACTGATTGTAACGAATGTTCGTCTGTAACTTAATAATTTCGATGTCATCGCTCTAAAAGCCGTAGTATCTCGCTCGTAAATGACAGAGGAGCCTAGACCGGTATAATAGGGGCAGTCGGTCATTATATTCTCCTATTTTATTTTCGTCGGCCCACCTTGGCCATGTTTTTTTTTTTTCAGTTGGAGGAAATCACCGGATCCGGGGTATGTGGGAGTTGAACCGCACTAAAACCTCCAACCGCTCACACTCAGCGTCCGAACCCCGGCTGAGGCCAGAACCCAGCACGGGGTTATGCGGGGTGGCACAACGCGTTACGCACTGCGGCACACTTTCCCGTCGCGACACCCCCACCTTGGCCATGTAGGCAGACGTAGCCATGTAGTAGGCATGTAGTATTCCCAGAGCGCTATGACTTGTCCTTCTTCAAAAGAGGCTTGAGGGTCCTTAAAGTTAGGTCGTAGGTAGCGACCCCTCAGTTTCCCCTGACATTGAGGTTCATGAGTAACGGTAACCACTTAAGATCAGATGGTCCGTTGGCTCGTCTGTCTACATGGCAATAAAAGGTAGGATGTTTTGCTGAAAATTTAGTAAATTGAATTGGAATATTATTTACTATAAAAATTAAAATAATGTTTCCTCTTAGCAAAACATCCTATCTAAATACTCTGACATCATAATTATATTCTCTGTAACTCTAGATATAGCCGTTTTCATTATTTATTGAAGAAAGTTCTTAATCCTCAAATCTTATATTAAAAAGTCTACCCAAATTTAGTAGGACTATTCTACAAGACGTTGAGAACCACTGCCCCAGTCTATTTCTCGAGTACTGTCAATTGTCAAAGGTTTGTTTCACACATCAAACGATGCCGCTCAACAACAGTTCATTCACAAGCCGCAGGTGAAACCTAGTTTTCACATTCAGTACACGCTACCGTCCGACAGCCTAAATGTTTTCATACGTGTTAGAAAAGGATGGATGTATGATTCGAATGTTTTTTTTCGATACGAACGAAAGGGTCAGCACGATTTTTTGACCGAGAGTCCGATGCGAGATGAGGCGGTAATTAATTTGATCATTCGGTGTACGTTGCCTGCGTGCGGATTAGTGATGTGCGTTGTCGATGAAAATATCGATAGTCAGTTTTTGAATGTCATTTCCATAGATTTTGTTTATTACTTAATATTTTATTGAAATTACATATTTTAGCTAAAACTTTTGCTTTTAAAAGTTAAAAAAGCGGTAATAATACTATACTTGTTTATGCTATATTTTAACTTAAATTGGCTTAACAAGCGCTTATCGTACATAAATCTCGGCAATCACCGTAGGCCTGAATCGTGTTTCAGTTATCAAGATCAGACTTACACTGGGAAGATAAATGAGTTTCCTTTACCTTGTTACTTGAAGTTGATGTGTCTGAGCCCCCGCTGAGCCAAAGTTAAATGTTGAGACATAATCTAGAAATAATAGAGCTTACATGATTTATTGGACTAAGCCTACGGGCTTATGACAACGTCTGTCAGCATTGGATTGCCGATGAATTGTGTAATATTTAAGAAAATAATGTGAATTACATAATGATGGATGGACGTGGTTTAGGATGTTTTGTAACAAAAGTTGAAATAGGCGGTACTCTTAAATACAGAACCAAATTTATGACGTTAATATGATTTCTTTAATTTTTTTGTTCTGCTCTTATTTCAATTTGTTCAGTCCACCTTATTTAAATTACTAGTGATACAGTTTAAAATACTAGGCAATGTCAAGCAGAAATGAAATGAAAAAAAATATTATCCAGAAAAATTAAGCTAAGTAATTGGTCCCCGCACTAGGAAAGTCTAGCTTCATTCAAAACGATCTTCATCAGACCACCTTAGGCACACACATAATTTTGAAATAGACATCTCAGCTCGAGTGTCTATTCAGTAAAAATGTCAATGTAAATACAGAGCTAAAATTGAGGCACATACTGCCACATACACAAGCTTAACTTCTGTTCAGTACTAGTGTTCTGATATCGATAAGTGCCCATCACTACTCGAGTAGTGCAGGTGCCAACCAGACGCGGCGGCGCGCCAGTCTCCCGCGGCCTCCGTTCCGACCACACGTCGCTATCGACAACGCACCCGTCGACACGTGCGCAACCCTAACCCGTTCTAAATTAAAAAATAGTGATCTGTGGACTGTGCAAGGGTTTTGTTATCGAGTCGAAGCGGTAAGTTTTTTTTTAATTTTGAGGCTTCGGGTTCCTCGTCGTGTAGCCAATCGATAACGTGTTTCGATTCGATGCGGCGAAAATAAAACTGTTTTAAATATGCTTCGTATTTAAGTGTGTCAGTGTAACGTGTAAATAAAAGATATTAATGGTACTTTTACTTGTATTTTTATAAGAGTTTTTTTTATGTTAAAAACCGATTGAGTTTCGAACGTATCAATTGACGCGTTCCACATACATTACGATTTCTAAATGGTCATCAAAATAGTAATTAATAGTTTGTTTGTATTGATATAATCAATGTTTTGTAAATTTAAGCGAAGAATAACAGCAACAAAAAAATAATGCACGTAATTATAATACAAATTAAATCGATAAAAATCTCTCGCTGCCCCGTGTTAACAGGCCAGTACAAAAGACATCAACGCGCACCTGTGCATTAACCATACATTATACATCGTGTTCTTTTTGCCTGTATTTTGCGGACAACTTTTTTCGATGACTGGAATCGTTCGACCCGTTTCGCGTAACTGAGAAAACGTCCGAGAGCATTTTCGCACGATACGAAATTTAAATTTAGTGCCTTCGTAAAATATTGGCATTCATAATTGGTTTTACTGACGTATTGATGAGTTATTGTGGGTACTGTACTGTACCAACCCATTACTGCCTACTGTTGGACTCAGGTCTCCTCAGAAGAGGGATTAGGCATAGTCCACCACGTTTGCCTAATGCGGATTGGGAACTTCACATATCTTCAAAGGATTTTTAGAACCCTTTTCCGGCATGCAGGTTTCCTCACAATGTTTTCCTTCACCGTTTTTGGTCAGTGGTGTTGTGAAAAATTGCACATAAATCTTTTTCACATTAAGATTTATTGTAACGAATGTTCAAAGTTTCATGATCGCTTATAAAACACGTGAAGCGTGCTCGAAAGAAAGTTACGAGTAAAATTAATCGCACATGATTAACATACCGACAGAATTTCTTTTTTCGAGACCAAGATATACAATTTACCGTTTTCAAATTGATTTCACTAGTTTATGAATTCGTATTTTTCCTAAATTCAAAATAAGGTAACGGTTTTTTTGGAAATTAGTTGAAATTATGGTCTTGTTTTCGTCGTATTTTTAATGTTTATTGCCAAATTATGAATTTTTAAATATAAATATATTTGTTGAATTTATAATTTAAACAAGGATAATATATTATAGTTATCACGATTAAAATATAAAAGAAATATTGTGATGTTATTTTAAAATATTTAATTACAGTATTTTATTCATTTTAAACAACTATTTAAACGTATCGTGAGGAAACCTGCATATTGGAAAAGGATTCTAAAAATGTTTGGGAAATACGTGAAGTTCCCAATCCGGATTTGGCAAGCGTGGTGGACTGATCCCTGATCCCTCTACTGAGGACACCTGAGCCCAGTAATGGGTTGCTACAGTACAGTAATCATTCTGAAGAATTTGAGAAAACTAGTCGAAAGTAAACATTAACCCAATTGATCACGCATTTTGTAATTAAAATCACGAATTAACAGTAAAACACTAACAGTACAATTAATTGTTAATTGTTATTTGTCTAGTTGTATTTCATGCTTAGTACACATGTGTTACTCTGATAGCCACTGCGCGTATCATATGAACTAGGCCTTAGAATCACGCGTGATAACCTTAATAAGTAAAATACATAAAAACGAAAGTATGAACGAATACTTAAATACAATTTTTTACTATATGTAATCTTGTTCGTTTTACTATACTGTACCATCTGTGCTGCCCACTGCTCAGCTCCGGTTTTCTCATTCGATAGATCAGACATGATCCCTCATATCATGAAATTATATGTTTAACTATAATTTTTAGATAAACGATAAATGCAGGTCCTAAATTCGAATTATAAATAATACTTATGGATCTAAAAATGACTATAATGTAGAATACAAGGATTTTCGATATTCCACCAAAGATGCTGTTTAAGATAAAATTATCGAACTTTCTTCACAACATTTATGACTATTCCAATTTCGAACTAAGAAAATAGTTTTAGCTTATTTATTTAGGAAACAAACAGTACACATTTAACAAAAAAATTCACAATCAAGCTAAACACAATCACTTCATAAATAATTTCAAAATCCATCTCAACATTCTACACAATTGATACCTATATTTACAGCACCAAATAAATTGTTAAAATCCACACTGTAATCGGTGGTAATATATTCAAATATATTTGTCTCTTTATTCACCTCCTTATTCATAGAGATAGCACGATTTATGTTTAAGATGTGCAAAATGAATTGTCTATGCCGAGAACGTTGTTATTGTAGCCATAAATAGGAGCGAAGTATTTCAATTCGGATGCAATTTAATTTTCAGTTTTGAGTTCTGTAATTTGTAACACTACATAAAATCTTTTCTCACTTTTATTTTAATCAGATATTTTGTGATATGATTCTTTTTTTTCTGTCCGATTTCGAATGTTTTAAATTCTGAGTAAAAGTCAGACATAATAATTATCAACGGTCCATAACGCAGTCTGCAAATTGTCTCGATTGAACGCGATTATAAAATCGATAAACAAAATTGTGAATGGAATTTTGTATATCGAATATGTAAATTCGTTAATTCTGTATTCAAATTATTAATTTTTTGGTATTTTAAAGTAACGGTACGTGAAGTTTAAGTTGGTTAATAAATACGATATCGATTTTTTTATGAAAATTGTATATTAGTGTTAATAATGTTGAAATAACAAGAGTGGAACTCAAATTTCAAATTAGGGTTGACCTCAAACGTGTATGGTCTTAACACCATGTGACTCTTCTTTCGCTATACCTTATCCCATTCGGGGCAATATGTTTTCTCTCGCTACTCCTTTCTATCTTGACATATGTAATCTGTCACACCACAAACCATCATTTATTATTCATGTCATATCATAACGCCATCTAACTATAGGACCCTTAAGAGCAAATAAAATATACTTTTAGGCAGTCCTTTATAGTGTAGTCGGTGTTGAAAAACAGCCCCCAATTCCCTATAACCTGTTATCATCAGTTACAAGCCTTTTCTTACTATAAAAAGGTACCCTAATGTAATGGTAGGGTAGAGAATAATTAATCATCGATCGCGAAATCGATTCGAACCGACTCATAATCGGATATCGCGAGTACGCGTCGCGATCTAAGAACCGGCGGAATTCCATAAAATCATCGTTAATTTATTAATGTTATACAGCTCATCGTGGTCGCTCTCTCTTCTAAATGGGCCTTACGCTCCGTTGATCATAGTGTATCCTCGTTTGAGAAGCGGCCATCGAGACGCTGTAGACACAAGTGTAGAGAGTAGCGGGACATTTTAATTGAATTTTCTGTTAGGGTAGGTACAATCAAAATAGACCCTTAACATGTTGCAAGTGTGCAACGACTTTTTAACCCTTGTAAAGGTGCTAGGAAATTTCATCGGGTATTTATCCACCTCTGTAACTCCTGTGTAGCCAGACTTCAGCGGCGACCACCGTAATGACTCTGAGTAGTAAAGTCAAGGGACACGAGGGAAAGCTAAGGTTTTGTTGAGAAAATGTGTTACAGATTGTTTTTTAATACGAGGATTATCTGATCTATCGTAGGTTATGATAGACTGGTGTGACACCTGGCTAGTGTAACAGTAAGTTAGTTCTGGAACTGTTGATACCGAAGCAGTTGGAAATGTTTGACTCCATACACTGTTTACCTTTACGTTTAGTATTAGTTCACAGGGTGCCTCATAGATAAGATTTAACTCAAAGGCGTAATTGGCTATGTCAGAAACTTTGTCATTTTCTACTTTTACAGAATTGACCATTAAAGCTTTTAAAATTACTCCAATGCTATTGAGTATCATCATAATTTAATGAAAGTTACTACTGATTATTAGTATAACAAAAATTAGTGGACCATAAAATTCGTGCTGGGTTCTGTCCTCAGCCAGGTTTCTGAGCGTGAGCAGCAGGACTTTTTAGTGCGGTTTTCTCGACCTGCGGGGCGAGTGGAAGACTCACTCAAATCGGCAATTTCCTCCTGTCCAAAAAAAGTGCACTTTGTTATACAGCCATAAAAGTTACCCAAGGTGGGATATCTTGTAGGGTACACCCTAAACCAAACCCCAAAACCCCACTAAAGTAGATTACGTACCGTACATTTTTACTACTTATAAAGTCATTAATTTATTTAAATAACATATCAACACAATTATAATTATGCAAATTCGTGGTTGTTGAAAGACTTTTACCTCGTAAATAATTACATTCACAACATGTTATTAATAGCTAAAAATGAAATTTCATCTACTTAGTTATTCGATTGCGTGTTGCTGCATCATTGTTCAGAGAATCAGCAATTTTGTATTAGACTACATAATTAATAACTGATTTCTACGTCGCATGATGTAGATGGATCTATAAATAAAATTCGAGGAGATATTTAAATTATAAGTTTGGATGAGGATAAACAAAAATTAATTTAGAAAAGCTGATGCGATATTTATAGTGATTGGCACTTTTTGAATCAACTAAGAAACATGTTTGTGTTTTAAAGAATGATTGTAATATTTATAAAAATAAAGTTCTAAACACAATTCCTTACATTCCTCAGAGACTCAGTGTAAGAGCAGACAAAATCGTAAAATATTTTACAATCAGTAGCGATGTGTGGCTTTTGAATTATGTTTCCGTTATTACGAACAAGACAACTTAGGTAATAAACAACTATCATTAAATTTTACAAAGAAGTAAAACTCCTAACAAACAGTTCTGTATTTCAATCACATTGACAGTTTCCACAACTTTCCCTCTTCTATTTATCTTAAGGGTTTTGGCTGAAACAAAAACAAGATGGCCGCTTGGCATACCTCAAGGGGAAACTTAAAATCTCTCATTGAAATAAAAAAATAAACATTGAATCAATAGTTTCATAGATAGTCCATGCTATCTTAATCTATATATATAAAAGAAAGTCGTGTTAGTTACACCACTTAACTCAAGAACGGCAGAACAGATTTGGCTGAAAATTGGTAGGTAGGTAGCTTAGAGCCAGGAGACGGACATAGGGTACTTTTTATCCCTTTCGACAGCGTTCCCGTGTGAGCTGGAAGGTGGCTATGATAACTCCGTCAATAAGCAAGATAACCTCATCGTGTTTAGGCTCTAATGAAGCGTCTTGATGAGTTCTTTGCGTAGAGGATGAATGTCAAGGTCTGATGATGGAGCTGGAAGGTGGCCACTGTCTGTTTGTTCTGGCTTCGGACGGGCTGACTTTCAATGGCTAATAGTTTATGTTATAACGAGTAACTTAGGCTATATTTATTTTAGAAATTGTTGTTTTTTTTAAATTCTCGATGAAGTTCAAGGATGGTATTTACAGCGAGAAAAAATCGAATCGTTGACATTTAATTGAGATTGGCGCAGACGAAGTTGCGTGGGGCAACTAGTTTTAGTAAAAAAATCACACAACACATACAGCTTTTACAAAAGTGAAATTAATGAGAAGGATAACAAGTCAAAATTGGTTGAAACCAATTTTTTAAACGACAACGGTACTGTCGTACATTCACTCGGTAAGAGGAGGCAGTGTGACAAGTTCCAGTCCGATTCAATTACGTTTTACTTGGAGTAACATTTTAATGAGCAACCGACATGTATTGGCAGTAATAAGCCAAAGAAATTATCTTGTAAATTAACTAATTCACTTTTCGTGATTTGAAACTACTTACAGTAGGACCTCGATTATCCGGACTAATTGTTGTCAGTAGGCATCCGGATAATTGAAAGTCCGGATAATCCAAAATATGAAGAAAAACGGGCTTTTTGCATATGTACATATGTAGAGTCTGTACCATACATATGTAATGTTAAGTGTTTATTTAAAACAACAAATACATATGAGCGAAAATCAACGTTTATTAAGAAATTGTACATAATGTACGTATAATTTGCTTACAATAATTGTGTATGTATTTGGTAATTTGCATTAGGTAATCATGAAATAAAATAATTAGTTTAATTTGGTTTAAAATATTTGGTAATTGTCGTTTGACGTAAGCTACTTCTTCTCTTCAATGCTGCTATATCACGAACTAGCTGACCCGCGCAACTTCGTCTGCGTTACGAAGGGGTTCAAACAGTATTCGCTATGCCGTCGCGATATTATTTTCGCCGCCCGCTGTGGGTGTATTAATAAAATTGCGTTTTATACTCGTGATAACTTCTAAACGAAAAGTCCGATTGGAATAAAACAAAAAGTAATTTACTTCTACATTAATACTCTTGGTAATATAATACTTAATTTGGATAAGGGTTAATATGACGATACTCATTTAACGTTAAATTAATTTGTCAGACAATTTTTTTATTTTTATAAACATAAAAGCGGTTATTGTGACTAAACTATGATACATAGTTAGATATATGCTGTCGCGGACTTTTTTGTTTGTCTTCAAGAGACCTAAAAACCCGTAGTACATCATTTTGTTCTATTGTCAATAGTTTTTGCAGCGTACGCATAAATAGGTTTTTGATTTTTCACCTTTTGTTACATATTCGATATTTTCATGCGGATCCCTAATTTTTTTGAAAATAAAATATAGCCTATAACCTTCCTCGATAAATGGACTTTCCAACAGTGAAAGAATTTTTGAAATCGGACCAGTAGATCCTGAGATTAGCGCGTTCAAACAAACAAACAAACAAGCAACTTCAGCTTTATAATATTAGTATAGATTCGTTTCAGCTGTAGTAAACTCACAGTATCACTCTCTGTTTGTTTTTCAAACCACTTGAGAGCTGTTTCCAAGGCATGAAATGCTTCATCATGAGATGGTTCTGCATCATTCTCCACATCTAGATTTTCTTCAGGTTCATCTTCAAACAATAAGAAACGCGTGTAGCGGCTAGGCCGTCCCGCCGCCCGCACCCTGCGGGAGGTGCGGGTGGGGCGACGGGCGCGGACGGCACGAGTGGCGCGGCGTTATGCAAGTTTTGACATGTTAATGTTAGAATAAACTCGTCGCGATTGGCAGTCCGGATAATCGCGAATCCGGATAACTGAGGTCCGGATAATCGGGGTCCTACTGTACTTAATGTACGTAGTTTGCAGAGTACGACTTTACTAATGAGAAATCTGACATTTTAAGAGTACCTATCGGCGTCGGCCTGACTTATTTAATCAGGACTGCAATGTTTGCATGTGTATTGGTAGTTTACTGATTACTTATTAACTGATATGTTGAACTACGATTGCCTATGGAAATCTTATGGATCCCCTTTCGTATTCAATTAATAATACTTACCCGATCATCATCCACGATCAAGAGATAGAACGTTATACAAAATACACTGCATAGCTACTTGGTACTGTATGGGTTTGGTAATCTTATTCTTTTTGCGTTGGAATAAAGTATGCGATATTGTTTTTGTTCCCTAAGCCGCTCCGGAACAGATCGCGAGACGGAGTGTGGTCCGGAACTAATTATTCTCTCATTCAGTCACAGATGCGGTAGGTAATGAATTTCGTGCGCTCTTGCCGACTTCTGTCACGTTCTTGTGTGGACTTTTACTTTGATCTAATAAATGGCTGATTTTTTTCGTGAGTAGGGCTTCGCTTTCCAAACATCGTGGGCTTTAGGATTAATTCTTCAATTTGGTGCGTAACAGATGGAGGGTATATTTTCTTAAATAGCATTGGAAGAAACATTACTTATTTATTAAAAGGAAAACCAACAACTGCAATTAATCAGATGAAATTAAAATAGAGTAATAACTTCGGGTTCTCGCCAATAAGACGTGATTATACAAATTATTGAGGGATTTAGAGGAATGATGCGGCAATACGCCAAGGGAGTATAGTTCAACTCCTAATTTGTAAGACATGAAGTGATCCCATAGTAGAACTAACGATATTGTTAGCAGCAAAGAGAATTTGAAGAAGACATGGCAGTGGACACTCGAATTACCAACGGTTTGATTAGAAATCATGCAAATGTCTTCTGTCTTAAATAAACTCAAACTGAAACGACTTGTGCTAGCACAAGCCTACTGCAACAAAAATGAACATTGCAAAGCGAATGTTTCCACGTTTTTTTACATTCTAAAGTGTCTAAATACTAGGTTCCAAAAAACCTATTTTGCACAAGTCTAGCATAAAAGACGGCTAATTATCTGAACCACTTCATATGTTTGCGAAGTTCGTAAAAAATGTGAAGAAGATTGTTAACAAGAATATTACAAGTGTTTAGTTAAATGATTGTCCTGCTGCTTTTGAGTTAAACGTTTTCTCATTAATTATGTGGAGAATAGTAGAGATCTTTGAAAAGTTTTTTTTTACTGTTTCTATTTTCGGTGAAGATAATTTACGTATTTTTGAGTAACGGATTCTGATGTCGAAAATATCTTTTAATTAAAATGAATTTAGAAATGTTGTTTTTGGGCAAGAATTAATTGTTTAGCTCAGGCATTTAATATTTACAAGGACCATTGAATAAAAATAACAGACGATCTTCACAGTTAACAACACCAAGTATTTATCACTGCATGTAATTGAATATCAGCTTTTTAGTCCATCTTAGTACCTTCTTATGGCTCCATGTGGCCTGCTGAAATGTATATTTCACCAGGCCACCATCAAAGTTTTCAACATCCCACACTAAACCGTAATTCAAACAAGCAAAGAATCATATTCGAAAATTCCTTTTAGTACAAACAGACGCTATAGAATTAAACATGTAAGTGTCAAATGTACAGTTAGGAAGACAGTAAATATAAATAATTCATTATTGGCCTAAAAATTTACATTTACCAGCTACTTAGTAATCTTCAACGTTTGATAAAATAAGATTACTGTAAGTCGTATAGTTTAGATGAAAATTTTAATATTGTTCGTATTTTATTAGGGCTTGTCTCTAGGTAGATTTTTGCTGACTTTTTAGTTGGTTTAGTTCAAAATATTAACTTGTACAATTGCACTGAACCAAACTAAAGTTGGCTAACCAGCATATGGATCCGATCGAGATTAAGATTAGACCAAGCCTTGTTAATGAAATATCCCGATATCTTGCCACTGGAATCTCGATGATGACTTGAACTGACGACAGAACCCAAACTTCTGAGTTTCTAGAGTAGAAACTAAAGTAACAAGAGATGAAAATGTACCAACTTTATTTCTGGACGAAAGCCTCTACTTTCTGGCGCCAGAAGTAATTATCGGAGATACCTTGAGAATAAATATTATATTATTATATGTATATAGTGTACTGTAAGAAGTTATTCAGCATAAAAAGCTAAATCTAATTAACAATATTATCTTGAACGAACTTCGCCGAATCGATACACACGACATTGCACTCAAAACGTGGGAACACACTACTATAGTATTGTTTCTTTACAAATCGATTCATATCGATGAGAGAGTCGTGATCCGTATATTAAAACGTTAACGTTAATTGGTTAACGTGAAGCAGAAAGATGTTTTACTAATGTTTTTCGGTGCTTTTGGCTATTGTAGGTTAATTGAGACCGAAATCAAGGTTTGTGAACAAAAAGTTTGACGAAATTTTTTTTTACTTTATATGTTAACCTTATTGTTTGAAGGAAGCGATAACTTATATTTAATTGTGTATGGCTAATATATTATTCTAATAGTTTCATGGTTACCACTTTTTCGTATTTGTCAATATTTAAAAATGTCTTACCGGTAGTAGACAGACTTCTGTTAGAGGCACTACTACTGTGTAACCTGCATAAAAACCGCATGGTTTTTTCTACATTCTTTTAATTTTAGCCAGTCTTATGTCTAACTTCATTTCTTTTGGCACGATTGTATAAGATCTCTTTCCATCAACTTTCACAATAATGATATGAGCTTAGATAAGGATGGTGCTATTTTTGTTTATCAGCTTTATTTAAATTTAATTTGAAAGTAATATATGAAAGTTTTTCTAAGAATAGACTAAGATTCCAAAGGTCTCGGGGTTAAATATGCAAAGGTGAATCAAACTAAGGGACGTAATTTAAACACAGCTCCGCGTATTAAGAGATAAGATAGTAACATTCAATACCGTCATTAAAGACTGGTACATTGCGAAAATGTGTTGGCTATCTTCACTTACGAAGTCAATTTGTTTAGTATATTGTACTGTGTTGTGTTATCACATTATTGCTTATGACTGGAATTGGTCCTTTCAAATAGAGACAAGCATAGTTTACCACGCTTGTGGTTTGAAAAAAAACCTTTTGAATTTCGCACCACGATTGAAATGAGTTTGGCTCTCTTTTTTTTAGTTTGTCAATATCTGTATTTTAGGAAGTAACTATAGTAATATACAAAATACATTAAATAACGTACAGATTGACTAGTGAAAGATAAATTACTATTTGACATGTTTATTGATAGTCATTTGCAGCAAAGTAAATCACACTTAATCTTCAGCTACAAATTTTACTAACTCTTAAGTGTGACCACACCAAATGACTACACACATTCAAATACTCAGCACGATACATCTTTATTTAATAAGTTCATTGTTTTACTTGTCATTATGTTTCGACATTATTTCGCTCACATCAGTGATGCGTAGGAGCGAATGTTCCAAAGAAGGGTTATTGACATTATACTCATTAGAAGTAGTTCGAAATCACTTCACATGACAAAAGTACTTCGTTAAAAAAATAAAATTGCCTTTACGTTTTTGTTCGTCATGTTTTTGTGAATGTAGGTGTGTTTGTGTAGTATGATATCACCTTCGAAGTTCGACAGATCTTTGAGTATGGATAATGAAAGTGATCTCACTAGATAAAGGACAATAGTTTATTTGTTTCCTTTTTATTATTTGTATCAAGTTAATCCTTATAAAAATGACATTCATTATCTTTCAAAAGGGCCTACTAAAGAAAGTCATGTGCGGTACCTTTGATATTCTGATAAATATTTGTCCATTAATATTCCCCTTACACCTACGATCAAACGATGTCTACATTTATAAAAATAAAAACTAATTAATCACTAAATAACTTATCTCATTAATGACTCGGAAGCGTAGTTACCGTAAATTGAGTAAAAAATCCACCGAAAACGAAATGTCGAATCAGCCACTCCTACCGAACTTTGACAATGAAATATAACCTACAATAAAATATCGTAGGCGGCACACCACAGTAATTGAATAGCTACGCCCTAAAAGCCTCGCAAACGAGTAGGCTTGTCAGTTTAGAATGATGAAGACATCAGTGTATAAATAACAAATTGCACCATTGTATTGGGATTAGTTGGTTGATTTCGAATGTGGAGTCTGATGTCTATGTTTGGGAAGTTATACTTTGTCAACTTTATACGTTCATTATATTGCTATAAGTATGATCTAGATTCGCTCAGAAAGTAGAATAGAATAGTGATCTAGTTTTCCTGTACGATCCTCAAGTGTACTAAAGGAACAGACATAGGCCTATGTGTTGCGTCTGATGATTTTCAAAGCTTCCAAAAACGGTGTAGGAACCTAACCTAACCAATTTATGTTTACGATATGTCCTACCACTTTATCACTTTCTCTAAGACAATTACATCGAAGAGTCACGCCTTAAAATACCACGAAAACGGTTGTCGGAACCCCGTTGATAGTTACATGTATACCTTATTTTAGGCCTCTATTTTAATAGGGCTGATTCACAGTCCATTCTATCAAGTAATACACGATGTTCTAGTGGGTAATATAAGTGTGCCAGTAAGTTTAGAATAAAATCGGTAACATAATGAATGTAAATGCGAAATGTACTTGCTGGTTAGTTAGCTGTCCTAACGCCTACGTATAAAGACTGAAACCTCGTTTTTGAAAACCAAATGCTCACAATATTAATCATGCTCTATTGTCTATTTAAAATTACTTTTCAATTCATATTAAATCGTAAAGGTATTATCAACAGCCAACCCTATATTTAATCACTATCGGTTCTTCTGATAACAAAGGAAGGTACTCTTCTACAATAGATGTATCGGGGTCGACTCACCTGATAGATGTCGGTCGAGGATCCATTGTTAATTCAATTATCTCTTCAAATGGTTTTGAGATGATAATGACCCGGCCTATGATTGTGATGATGACGGTTGGTGTTCTGTTATTCAAAATAAAACCTCTACTTCTAAAGTTTCGCACCACGTTACAAAATAACTCAACAGCTTTATTGACAATCTCCATAAAGTTATTAGTTGTGAGTACACCTGTAAAGTTAAAAGGACTAACAATAATTGAGTCTTAACAGTTTGCTAAGCTTATCTTTGGAATAGATAGGCATGTAATAGTTCTCTGGAACCACCGAGATACTATTACATGTCCTTAAGCGAGGTTTAAGAAAAGTATTGTATAAACCGATGCATAACGGCTTGCAAATTGCAGATACCAATAACCATAGACTCATCAGTCTTTCAAAGAGAAAAATCAGAAAGTTTAGACTTGTAATGATTATGCCTAAAGGTACAGTTATAGCACTACCTAAGCCTAATTATTGTTTTTAAACTCCATTGGATTGAGCCTCTTTCTGCTCATTCATTGATGGTAAAATCGTATGTGTAAAACTTATCTTTATCTAGTACATCTGTTACTTTATCTGTTGTGGTTTCTAATCAATCGATTAACTCGCTTTTGACCGCATCATTTTACTCGATGACTTGCTCGTTCGTATCGAGTTCAGGAGTTTGTTATGTAGTGATCACTTGAGTCTGTTCTGGAGCACATATTTTTGTATTATACTTCCGTGGTGTCCATAGAATATAGTGACATTGAGAGACCTCTTACGGGATGCATGATGGTTAAGTTGCCAAATATTATGCTGCGGAAAACTAGTTGAATCGGCGAACTTGGAAGAGGCCTATGAATATATGCGCAGCAGTAGAAGTTTATGTACTCATTATGTCTATGATGATAATAGCGAAAGTAATACTTTGACATTCCAAGCCAATGGAATATTGTAAATGAAAATGACATATTACTTAATTACCATTTTGTATTTTGAGGAGTAGATTGATAGGGTTTTGAGGAGTAGGTAGATAGTTAGGGATAGCCCTAAAATAAAATGTAATTTTGACGAAGTCATTTCTTCCACGGAATTCAGATCGCATTCTATAGAACTTATAACCAATAACAGAGTTATACCGTTATAGTGATAAACAATTATGATTCTATAACTCATCATCATTATCATCATCATCAGCCTATAGACGTCCACTGCTGGACATAGGCCTCCCCCAAACCTCGCCACATCGACCGGTCCTGCGCCGTCTGCATCCAGTGACCTCCCGCGATCTTGACCAGATCGTCGGTCCATCTTGTGGTCGTGTGTCCATTCTATACCTCAAGTTTGTTAAAATAACTATCGTATTTGTCTATCGATGGCCGCTTTTGTGTTCTGTGATTTAGTAATTATCTCGAATTCGGAATGACTCGTAAAATTCCTTATATGTAATGCACCGATTTCCGATATTTGAGGTCACAAGTTGAACTTATTTCTTTGTTATTATACGTTTGTGAAACTTGCGAGATCCAAAGTTATACGATTATAGAAAATACACAAATAGTAATATATATGTCGTTAATATATGGTATATTTTATAATTTGTATTTTTTTTATTGCAAGATCGATAAAGGAGCCTACGGCCCACCTGATGGTAAGCGGTCACCGTTGTTCACGAACCTCTGCAATGCCAGGACAATGAGGGGCCGCTATCTATCACCTACCCAAACAGGACTTTTCTTAAACCTCGTTTAAAGAGGGACATGTCATAGCACTCCGGGAACACCGTGGACAGGAGTTTATTCCAAATCGGAATGGTACGGGGCAAATATGATCTCAAGAATATATTATTATTATATAGAAAGAAATCCATGGTGTTGTAGTGGTTTGAATATCTCTATAATACCGTAGTCCCCGTCACATATATGTACCGTTACTACTACCGTCCGAGCCTCGGGCTGGTCCGTGATGATATTACTTACAGTAAGTGTAACTACTGTAAAAACTTATTTTGGATTAGTTTTCATACGTGATATGTCAAGTATTCATGCTGACTAAAATGGCTATATTATAGTAATCCTATTTGTGTCTTCCCTTTAATACATCGAGACCTTTTTCCTAGGTCGACTTCTATTTAGTTCCCATAGAAGCGTTATATTGTACAGCAGAGTGTCTTCCTCAGGCTTTGGATTAATGAAATAGTTCACTGTCTTGTTCTTAAACTTATGCCTAACAGGTGAACTGTCACTATTAAACCTTTACTTTGAACCCTATAGTCAAGTTTTGACTTTAAAATCAATGACAACATCTGTTGTTAATAATAATAACTACAACTGTGTCCTGTAACACATTGTTCACTATGGAGAAACTAAGTAAACCAACTGCAACATATCTAAACTAGCGCATACATCGTCCAAGATGAGTAGTGCGCCGTGTGTGACAGTAGTAATTACACCGCAGTCCACTTAAATACGTCTCACAGTATGAGATGTTTCATTATCTAAATTGTTGAAAATTCATCAACTCATTATGAACTGTATTCGCATGAAAATAAAGTTTAAAATGCGTTGCTTGTTTCCTTTTGAAATATGACTGGTTTTTTAACTCCGGACTTGTTAATCTAGAATCTAGATGGTTATGATATGTGAATTATTATACTAATAAAATGAATTAATAGTGGTGTGCTTCTGAAGTGATGTTTTTAGATGGTCTCTTTGTGTGATGTCATTTGTTAAGCTTTCTTTGTGCATGCAGATTAGTGTCAAGAAGCTTGCTTGAGACTGATACATTGATGGCCTTCATGATTGTAGAATAAGTAATAGGTTCATTATAGTGCAGTTAAAACTATCCTTTATCAGATACTTAAGGTTGGTAGTTGCTTTAAATTGTTATTTGTTTGTGTATGTGAACCTACTAGTACCTACCTAAGGTTG
The DNA here is from genome assembly GCA_030269945.2 of Trilocha varians. Classification (NCBI taxonomy): domain Eukaryota; kingdom Metazoa; phylum Arthropoda; class Insecta; order Lepidoptera; family Bombycidae; genus Trilocha; species Trilocha varians. The sequence continues at coordinate 8,728,642 of AP028259.1, forward strand.
TGTGGATCGATACAACACTTTACTAGCAATTGATGCCCATGATCAACTTATCAATTGTATACAATAAGCAAACTTATAGACATAAGTCACTTACACTATTACTAAACGGGTTCTTACCACGATTATTTTTAATTGAGAGGTCCCGATATTTCAGCACTGTTTCAAGCGCCATGATCACGGGAAGACTGAAGAACTGCGGGTAGGTCATTTAAGAGCAGACAAATCTGTCTACCCTCTTTCTCGTTCGTTTGCCGGTACCACTGGAACTCGAACTCACATTTCGACATACCACACTGACAGTATCGGTAATAGTGTAAGTGATGTAGATAACCGCGAGTGTTTAAAGAAATTTGTCTATAAGTCACTTTAGAACTTTGAACTATAAAAAAACAAAACACTAAAAGTCGCCAAACGGTTATCTATGAATCTAAGTTCATAGATCTCATCGTAACCCGAATCGGGAATTTGATGATTCTGATATCGCGAGTTATTTAAAGATGTTTGTGTTCTAAGAATTAGAAAGTTCAAGCTAAAATCTCCATTGTATTGATTAACGCCCGAAGCGTTTACTTTTAATGGAATCCATGATATCCGTTTTCAATTTTTTTCAATTCTCATGGTCGCTGATGTTTGAATAATATCTCGTAATGTTGATCTGTTGAGAAAGATTTGGAAATGACGAAGCGTCTATTTTGTAGATGAATGCAAGTTAATTTTTAGAGAAATTGATTTTCTTTTATATCGGAATGTCATCGTTATTACAAACATTTACTGTTTTATATAGAGTAATGGTAAAATTAATCTTCATCAAACATTACGATTGTGCTCTATTTGAACTTTATCTTAAACTGAACCTCGACGATATATTAGATTATGACTGTTTTTAAAACCTTTTGCTACAAAAAAACTTGAGAGGTGTCAAGGGACACCCGGTTGGAACGAAGTTCCTTTCGATTAATTAGTGAGGGAATTGTAATAAAATTTTATTTTTTTAATAAAATATTTTGATCACAGCTCCATCTAGTATTAATCATATAAAACAAAATAAGGAATTGTTTTAAAAGATTTTAATCACAGCGCCATCTAGCGATAATTATCTAAAACAAAAAAGTTTCGTCTAGCCCCCTTTCGATAACGCGCGATAAGGAACTTCGTTCCGAACATCTCTGCTTAAAGATTCTATAATCATATATGAATTTTCAAATATTCAGTTAAATTCAATTATTTCGGTTTGTCTAAGGAAAAAAAATACATACTATAGATTGATTTTGAATAAAGTAGAATTGTTTGTAAGTATTTCAACTCAATTCTTTTTTCATTGTTTCAGGTTTCAGTGTAGTGCAGTGTACAATATAAGTATATTATGTGCGACGTCACTCTGTCGAAGGGCAAGAGAAGGTGACAGTTGTGGTTACATGGTAGTGTTGGAATGAACGATTCGGGAGTCAATATTGGGCGGCGGAGGTGCGGTGCTTGGTGAGTACCTAATTTCTAACTAGCTGACCCGAGCAACTTCATCTGCGTCCTGTAGCCTTCCTCGATAAATAAACTTTCCAAAACTGAAAGAATTTTTGAAATAGGACCAGTAGTTTTGGCGCCTATCCGAGACAAACAAACAGTCAAACCTTTCTTTATAATATTGGCTGTGGTGGTCGAATAGTGACCTCTAAATCTTCATCATCATCATCAGCCCGTAGACGACCACTGCTCGACATAAGCCTCCTCCAAACCTTGCCACTATGATCAGGCCTGCGCTATCTGTATGCAGTTACATCTCGCTGCTTTGATCAGTTCATCGTTCAAGCTTGTTGCAGAACTTTTTTCTCTAGATCTTAATTAGAAAAAAGGTGCAGTTTATGAACCGATTAAAAACGGTAAATTAAAATCTTACCTGCAAGTTGGAGAAAAATCCTTTCATTATGTGAAATCTTCATTCCAACACTAATACTAATCAATCAATAGTAGGTACCTACTCGTGATTAACTATTCCCAGCTTTTGATTAACCATTTCGAAGTCATTATTATACGATTCAGAGAAATTTATTGATGCTTAAATATTTATTGTTTTTTAACGATTATCGAATAGCACATAGCAACAGTATCTATATATTTTAAAACACAGCCATAGATTAATACATATAATAGAATTCTAAACAGAAGTAAAGCTTAATATCAGGTACCGTTTACAGCATGGAACGACAAACGCTACGAAAATTAAAGTTTTTTATTTGTGTTTTGATTTTAGTGTTTAGCGACCGATATTTTACATTCGGTGTTCGTTATTGTAATGCGATAGATTTAATTTTCCAATGTACTTCTCTAAATGTATTATGTATTATTTCAATTCATGTCGAGAGATTATAATACTTTGTTCGCTACTGTGTATCTTGTTGTATTTTATCGAAGTTTGCAAGTCAACAAATCTGAGTTTTAATTCCATTTTTACACACATGTATTTTATAAAACATTTGACACTCGCTCCCACATTTCTTTTGAAACTACTGGAATTTCGTTTCAGAGAATGCGAGCGGTTTTTAAAAAGATTTCTTTCTGTATAAATAGTTATTTTGTGCCACAGACATCAATTATGAAACTAGTTTTTTTTTGGAATTTACATATATTTGAAAAATGTATTAGCATCCGGTCTCGTTAGTGCTATACCGTTGTGTTGGAACTACTTCCAAAGCCGTACGAGGGTCAATAAATTTTTACAGTGTGGTTTATATCGCGTGGGTATGAGAAATTTAGTTTTATTATTGTTTTAGTAGAACCAGCTGTTCGATGTGACAACGTGTTAAGTGGTTCTTAAATCTCGTTTGTGTTTCGGAAAGTATTGAAGTTATATGCTTTAGAGAGACACGTGAAATAAGTTCTTAGTTCTCGGCAAAGATTTTATTTTTTCTGAGAATGGGAAGTAATTTTCATTATTCCGTTATACTTACTTCGCTAGCTCAGCGACCCAAAGTGAGGCTTGACCCATGACCAAAGATCTCGCCACTTCTCTCTGCTAATTTTATTGAGATGATTTTATTATGAACAGAAAAAAAAGAGAGATTATAGCGTCGTAGACAAATACCTAGTCACCTTATGGAACTTACACACTCTTAGGAAGTTCAAATGCTTTTCCAAAGTAAAACAACACCTAAGTAAGAACCCATGTATAGAGGCATAACGTAAAGGAGAAATACGATTGTAAGCATATACCTACTTTTTATATCATGATTATCATCTAGTCTCAAGAGAAACTATCTTTAGTTCACGTTAGTGTTTAAATCGATTCTACTTCCAAAAACATAAGACGACTTGCAATTTCCTGCGACCAAAAAAAGCACAATAGATTGAAATCGATAAACATTTAATGCTTAACTATCAACGCATGAACAATTCGTCATATTTAATTTAGATATCCCTCAGATACATTGTAAATGAGAATAATTTGTTACAATCAAAATGTCGGTACTCATTCCGCTTCTCGATTCGAGTGAGCGATCATTAATGTGATTTGAGCACGCATCGTGTCCGATGTTAGGGCGCGCACACATCGAATTTATTTTATTACAAATCGGCCAATTACAATTGATGTTTGAGTTAAATAGTTCATTAAGCTTCACACTTTAGGTATAGATTAACTATACAGTTATAAATCTAAATAAAATTGCATTTTTTTCCGCGAGCAACTAACGCATCAAAAAGGACGTATGTGCAAAAATTTAAAGGAGTCAAGTGCATACATGAGTTTTACTTCTGTTTAAAACATTATTATATGCTTTAGATTAAATGATTATGCTCCTTTATAGGTAATATTATTGTCAATTGTCATTTGTTTAAAATTGTAAAAATATTTTGTTGCTTCAAGTAAGTAGTTGGTATTTTTTTCGTATGTAGACTTGTGTTCTATGGTTTTTATTGTCTGTTTATGGACTCATCAAAATTAGAATAACTACGGTACATAAAAGTCCAAAGGCTGTTTAAATACAGAGAGACTTTTGTGTATAAGCCTTTACAAGGTTCAAAGCAGTACTCCGAAATATGATTGATATAACCGTCCCGCATACCAAATTCTGAAGGTAATAATTAAAGGATATGAGAGGATCTGTGAAGTGAGAGTTTAAAAAATATCGCCGTATTAAATTGATTTTAATAATTAATTTGTCATCTATGGTATTCAGAAAGAAAATCTTCTTTATCATCATTAAGTACTTACTCAAATTTTATTACGGTCTGTTCTATCTTTAGGGTTGTTTGAAAGAGATAATTTTTAGTGATAACCGTTTTATTGGAACGTAGTTCCTTATCGCGCGTTATCGAAAGGGGGCTAGACGGCAATTCTTATGAAAAAGTTGTCACGACACATTTTTTGTTTTAGATGACTATCGCTAGATGGCGCTGTGATTAAAATATTTTATTACAATTCCCACACTAATTAATCGAAAGAAACTTCGTTCCATCCGGGTGTCCCTTGACACCTCTCAAGTTTTTATTTTTAATATTTAGTCATTAATTTGGATGCGTTTTGTAACCTTAAATCATAATGTGCCATACAGCGTTTTAAATCTCCGACAAATATTTTTTTTATTTTAGTATATTGCGCTTGGCCGATTCAGTGAGAACGCAGCCTTAATCGTATGCTAAAACATTTTGTCTAGGCACTAATTCCTTTGTTATATAATATACATTTTTCCTGTTATACATACAGGGTGTTCTAGAATTAAATAGTTTCTATTGTTGATTCAGTAGTTCGAAAACACGAAGGTATTTTTCACCCAAATGAACGTTTTTTGGAGGAGCTCTTAGTTTTTCACGTTCTGAGATAGTGCACTAGGAAAAATCGAATTCAATATAAGCATTATACATTAATTTTGAGACACCCTGTATGTCTGACGGAAAATGACAATGTGAGTCATCATGATCTCCCATACTTTATTTACTCACTATATGATGACTTATTAGCACTTTTGCATACGTTTATAAATTAAATTTGAATCAATTTGCAAGAATGGTGAATGGAAAAATGGTCCCGCTGCTTGTAGTGATGTACGTTCACACTTTAATGTCAAAAATAATATTATATTCAAACGCCGTAGAGATAGTTTAGTTCAAATATACGGTGTGCGTGATAAAATGTACGTAGGGTAAATTAACTTGTATTAGTTATAATAAAAGGTGTTAAAAAACTTGAGAGGTGTCAAGGGACACCCGGATGGAACGAAGTTCCTTTCGATTAATTAGTGAGGGAATTGTAATATATATATACTAGCTTTTGCCGGCGACGTCGTCTGCGTGAATGCCATGTACAGCACATTAAAAATAACAGTATTTTACTGGTTTTCTTCTTTACCTTTTATATCTACACTAAGCAGAGTAACAGAATAAGGCTTTTTTGTAAAATTGGAGTGCAGTGTGAAGTGCTAATTTCGAACCTCTTCGAATAAATGACTTTAAAGTGATTTTGCTGAATTGAGTCAAAAGTTGTGACTAAAGCAGATGTAGAAAATAATCAAATTAAGACAAATATAAGATAAGATTAGAAGATACCGTAAAAAAACATGAAAAACATGTTATAGAACTTCTCGATAAACCACAATAGTGGTTTGGCTCTCCGCAGCCAAAATGTAAAGAACGTAAGAATTTCCGCCTCCATTGTGTGTTTGTGGAGCGAGATGACTTTAAGGCGGATCCCGTTACACAACTGTGGAGGAGATAGGTTCCGAAGAAGCATAATCGGGACACCGACCTTCAGCTTGATAGTATGCGCTGGAAGTCCACTTGTTGCCAGAGAATTCAAAAATTCCACAGGATAATGTGAGGCATCATCTTGCTCGACAAAAGTATTTATAAAGTTGTAGACCACTTCGTTTCCCTCAATTTCTGAGAGAATTCGTTAATTGCTGCAGTCTGATCAAATGACTCGCTCACACAACCAAGAATTCTGCTGGTGAGGTATACGACTGATGTCGTTGTACACACAGCGAATAAGTTCTTCTAAGCTGGATACAACTCTACCGAGAGACATTGGTAGCACCACTTGTCCACCTCTCTCCTCTGGTAGAGTACCTTCATCGAGACTTAGAAGGACATCGGAGAATTCTTCGTAGGTTTGCTTGTTCTTCAAAATCACTCACAAAATAAATTTGCCAAAATTAAGGAATATCTGTAGGTAGCAACGAACCAATTTGATGGTAAACTTGTCCCTGGATCTTGAATGTCGGCATGAATCCTGTTTCAACGATTTGATTTGCAGCAAACGAAGTCATTTGGAAGATGCTATTATAGGCTCGGATGTTTTTAAAAAAATGGCTGGACTTTGGATGTTCGCCGTTTAGTAAGAGTTTCAACAGTTCTTACAACAGGTGGGTCTTGCATTGACTCCAAGCGTACCTTACCAGATGCACAACACATCCCATTGGGCTCCCCTCTCCGTTTGCGGGCTTGACAGAGGGCGCACACTTCTTCTAAGATGCCAATATCTACGTGTGCGGCGTAGTTAATTGCAATATTATACATGAATCCACTTCCTTCTTTATTTAGCCACGGTTGCTCTTGCAACTTTTGCATTCGGTCCCGGTCTTGCGATATATGAGCAGAAGTATCGTCACGTACGTCATGGTAACTGCACTACGCTCTTCATGCTGCTCATCAGTCTCTAACGAACGTGAAAAGAGCAGGCTGAGAGTGATCTCTCCTTAGCTGAGTATCCTGCTCTTCAAGATCTTCGATAGATTGAGTTTCCGCAATGTGATCTCGAAGAGTAGCCAACCTAGCTTCACGCTCCACGTCGGTTTCTACACATCGAGCTATCCTTTTCCTTCGAGTATCGTTTGAGCATTGGGATAAATTAGATCGTTTTTCAGGCATTTTAATTATTTTATGTCGAAACTAAATAATAATAAAATGATAGCTAAGTAGTTCAAATTGACCAACCACACGATAACTTATACCAAAGCGTAACCTCAATTTTGACATTTGGTGTACGAAATAATAGCGCGATTCACAATAATTCAAATTTATACGCCAACGCCATCTAGTTAGCAAATAGTGTCCCACAATGACATAATCAAATTTAAATTATTTATATCAACAAAAAAATGCTTCCATATGTAATTCGACTTGAAGGCCAATAGATGTCGTTGCTCTAAAATTGTTTAATGTAATTTATTTATATGTATGGATCTTGCTAATCTCTGAAACCAATAATTAAAGACACAATTTTTAAGAAGGAACAGAACTCCTTGTATCTATGACAATTAAAAAATAACCATTGACAGTGCCAAAAATGACACAATCAAATTTAAATTATGGTATAAGAGCTAGCAACGTTTTTGACAGATTATTTACCGATACGGACTGTCTAGTAGTAGCCGGTAGTGGTAGACTACGGATAAAAACCGATTTTTCAAATTATTTTAAGACACTTTTTTCTTTAAATTATGTTTATTATACTTTTTGCTACATGAATTTATTATTGCCAGATATTTTTTGTTGTTCTTCTGTGCCAGACGATAATTCTGAATATATTTTTTTTAATGAAGTTTTTTAAGCACCTAAAAACTTAAAATTAATTTGCCAACTGATATAAAAGTGAAGGAGTATGAGAGATAGCATATATAAAAATAAAAGCTGGCTTTACTGAAATGTTTGTTTTCCCGACGTTGCTAGCTCTCGTACTAATAAAAAAATGCTTCCACATGAAATTTGACTTTAACGCCGATAGATGTCGTTGCTCTAAAATTGTTTAATGAAATTTATTATTTTTATATCCCGTTCCTCGGACATGATAGCACTATAATATATAGCCTATGTGTTGACCCGACTTCTAAGCTATATTCTTGCCAAATTTGAAGTACATCGGTGCAGCAGTTTTCGAGTTTATCCCGGACAAAGCTGACTTTTCTTCAGTACTAAATGTATGGATTCTGAATCGCGCCATCAAAATGTTCAACGGTTGTTTGACTTGGGGGAGTGTATTTTGCAATGTTGACTTTTCTATCCTTTTATTATATGTATAGATATATATTTTTTTTTATTTTAATTTAATTAATTAATTTAATTAAATAAAATATTTTGCGCCATCTAGCATTAATCATATAAAACAAAATCAGGAATTCTTTTAAAAGATTTTAATTACGGCGCTATCTAGCGATAATCATCTAAAACAAAAAAGTGTCGTGACAACTTTTTTATAAGAATCGTCTAGCCCCCTTTCGATACCACGCGATAAGGAACTTCGTTCCAATAAACAAGCGCTAACAGAAATCGCTTTTCCGTTGCCGAAAAACTTTCTGAATGAGTATAAGTATTGTAGTTTTATTAATTTTACATTTGTTAATCATTAGAACTCAATACCTAGACGGTTAGACGAGGTGAACGATGGTAAGAATAGGAAGGATTTTTTTTATTTCTATCATGAAGAGAATTCGGTTTCAAGGGTACATAGATCATAAATTAAATTTTGATTTAAATTTTGAATATATTCCACCGATACATTGTTTTGTTTTAGCAATAAAAACTTTTAAAGGTGATCGAAATTAAGATAAGCATTAAGTACGAACTAAAATGCTATTTTTAACACCAAGGTTTTATCTGTAGCGTTTACGACCTCATTTTTGCCGTGAAAAATTGAATTTAAAGATAAGACAGGCAATTCTGATAGGAAAATGTGCAAATCAAATTTTTATGTATCATTAGCGAGGACTATTTTTTTTTACAATGATCTTATTCGCAGGTTGTATTGTATTTCTTTAATTTGTACGTGAAGAACAAACTCATTATGATATTGTTATGTTTATATCTGATATTCTTATCTCCCTTCCTGTGCTTCCTGTACTATTATTGTGTTACGTTAGCAATTTTTTTTTTTTTAAATTAGCAAATATGCAATACATGGATTTTCTACCCTTTAAAATTTAAATTGTTTCTTTAATGCGTTTTCTAAAACACTTGATGTTTAGTGTAGGTTATTAGAGACACAATTATTTACTGTTTTATTCCGTTCAGTGCATCTAGTCTAGTCCTAGATACTAATTTCATGTCGGTCGTTCTTTACTCCACATTCTACACAAACCAAGCATTGTAAATTGTAGGTGTTGTATGAAATTGAGCAATTTTCATATCCCGCTGAAGATGCAGTTTGCTTCTATGTAACGAGAAACCGTATTCTCATTACATAGTTGCAGTGGATCGTGGGTTCACAGTGACTTGAGGATGTTAAGTATGTAGCTATAGTAAAGACTTAAGTTATTATAATCGGTTCGTATTTTCAAAAATATTTTTTGATATGGGTTTCTGAAACGGGTAAAAGTTAACTTTTTAAAGTTTACGTAAATCCGTAGCAAATTTTGAATTAAAAACGGATCTGTTTTTGTGTTAGCATAAAAATGGCCACAGTTTTAGATAGCATCTAATTAAAGCTTACCGTTTTATTCTCTCCAAATGTCGATTGAAAAAGGTTATAAAAGTTCAAAGATAAAAAAAATTGAGCCTAAAAAAATTGCGGAGTTTTTTACATTAAAGTTTAGTTAAGTGATAAGAAATCAAGTCTAGGAAACGATAACTAGACTAGATTTTATTTAGATAAGTAATATGTGATAACTAGACTATGCATTTTTGACAAAATTGTCAAGTCTAACTTTTTCCAATTTTATAAAGGCTATCATAGGTGTTAAAACCTATCATTTGAAAATGATATGGAAAGATCTACTGTGAAATAGGCTGTATGTGTAAGTTGTTGGCTTTTATATCTGAAATTTATTATCATTCTTTGTATGAGATCTAACAATTAACATTAGGTACATTTCTTTATATATATTTTTTTTTTATATTTAAATTTTTAGTAACCTATTTTATGCAGTTATTGCTAAAATATTTATATAATAGTATTATAAGTGTTGTATTTAGTAGTATGTAAGTTAGACAATATTATGTGTATAACCATGTAGACGCTCGTGAGTCTCGCGGGCTTCAGCTGTAAACCAGCGCTGCAGTTATTGTTACCTGCAGTACATGCTGAACTGTGTCCCTATGGGCACAAATTTTTAACATTGTTACTTCCTCTGTTATATTAGTGTGTTTTTTATTTTTGTGCTCATTAAAAATTATTTCATTTCATTTCATTATTTCATGAAACATCCAATTAATTATTTATTTTTCTTTCAGGTACAAAATGTCATCAACCATCGCGACGCACGTCAAGAAAACCATATCTCTATGGCTTTTGTTAGTTTTAATAACCGTGAGTATTTTTTAACAATATGTATTGGTAAATTTAATTAACACGAACTCTGAGTTCTTTTGAAAATTAATTGGTTACTGAATTTCTTTATGAATCTGTTTGATTTTCGAGTTGTTAGACGAAGGTGGTGTGACCATTATTTTTAACCAACTTTAAAGAGGTAGGTAGGACTTAATTTCACAATAATAATTAAGGGATTTTTTTCATACTTAGATTTTATTCCTAGTTATGCTTTAAGTAGCTGACCCACGCAACTTCGTCTGCGTTATACCCCTTTGTAACGCAGACGATGAAGTTGCGCGGGTCAGCTAGTCTTCGGTATTTTCATACGGATCCCTAATTTTTTTGAAAATAAAATAAGCCTATATAACCTTTCTCGATAAATGGACTTTCCAACACTGAAAGAATTTTTGAAATCGGATCATTAATTTCTGAGATTAACGCGTTCAAACAAACTCTTCAGCTTTAAAATATTGGTATAGATATAGATTGTACCAACTATTGTTAGATTTGTTTTCTTAAACGATCTTTAAGAATAATTTTGCATGCGAGGCCGTAGCGGTACACCACTTACTATTCACTTAACTGGGAACTCACAAAAATTTACGTCTAGTAGTGCCAATCTATAGGTGACAGCCATATATGGCTATAACGTGGCCTGACTCTCGTAACTGAGAAAAATCTCGATAATAATAATAGAACAGACTTATACTTTAACCTTTAAGACCTTCCCTTACAAAAACGAATTGTCTAGTTAAATAAAAAGATTACCAATTTACAACAATCATTACTAAGACGCGTCATTTGAAGTCGGTCTAGAAATCCAGCGTCATCTAATTTCAATCGAACACAAACTAAATGATGCAGAAGTGATGCGGCAGGTTTTGAGCGTCCGATCAATAGTAACGCTTTCATTTTCCATTGAGTTACGTGCGAACAAGTTTTGGTGGTGTGAACGCACTTTTTTGTTTCATTCAAAAAGCTCTGGTTGGAATTTGATGGTTAAATATTTCCCTATGTTTTTAAGATCTTGTATGTAATTACTGGATCAAAATGCTTGATCGATGAACGCTTATTATAAGCCTACGAACCCTGTAATAAGTAATTACTGTTGTTTGTGTAATAGGATAATGGAAGTCAAGTTAAACAGCCATTAATAAGAACTTTTGCTTGCTCTTTAGCTCCAGAATAACCTTTTTAGTAGTATAGATTTTCATTGATAACAAACGTCTCTTTTTAGCAAGTTCTTATTTAAAAAGTAGCTTCCAATACTTTAAAATAATCTACGTCCATTAGTCTCATTTACACCTAAGCCAGCGACAGCCTACAATGAGCACCATCCGCGTGAAACAAAAACGCGACCCAGTGTTGAGTAAGCAGAACCGAGCCGTCCTTGAGAGCTATTACCCGACCAGTTGACATTCGCACCGCAACAAATTAACTCGAATGCACCACAAAGACTTTCTAATTGCGTCGGCTATCCGCTCTGCTTGATGTAGCATCCGGCGGCACACATATCCCGCATATTGCACGATGAAATTGGATCGCTCGTGTAAAAACACGGTGCATACGCAGTTAGGAATTTTCTAGACATCAACGAATATAAGACGGTGGCCGAGGTGAAATTGAAATGTTCGTGACTCGTTCGAAATCCGTGCCAGTTGGTGAAAAATATTAGAAATTGTTTATATTGGACATCGTATTTGTACAATTTATTCTCAGGTTTATAATCCTTTTAAATTAGTATTCGTTCGACTAATCTTTATTGGAACGAAGTTCCTTGTCGCGCGTTGTGAAAGGGGGCTAGACGGAAAAAATTCTTACGAAAAGTTGTCACGACACTTTTTTTATTTTAGATGATTATCGCTAGATGGCGCTATGATCAAAATCTTTTAAAACACGTTCCTTATTTGTTTTAGGTGATTATCGCTAGATGGCGCTGTGATCAAAATAGAAAACAAAAATACAAGATATCTTTTAATCGAAAGGAACTTCGTTCGATCCGGGTGTCCCTTGACACCTCTCTAGTTTTTTACTACTATTAGATTAAGTCTTTAACTGTCGATTACATTGTATAAAAATAAGCCACGATGATTTAGTATTTCTATTGGTTTAATAATCATAATTTCAAATATAATATTATCAGTGTAATAATTACATTGGATCGTTTATGAATGGTTTACTTCGTACGCTCATTAAAATTGTAATCGTTGATTGTAAATTTAAGAAGAACACGGTGTCCTGATGGCTATATTACTATAATGTTCTGATGGGAGCTTATTTGTGTCTGTTTGAACTTATTGCTTTTGTTTAATTAAAATGAATGCTCGCGATTTTGAGGAAATAAAGTAAATTGAAAAATCATACTTGTTGCATTTTGGAAAACTGTTCAATGTTGATCTACTGCAGTATTAGCAGTAACGCTCGACTTCATTGCCTCATATTTTATCCTCTCTTAAGTTTTTTAAAAACCTTTCATTTAATCAAAATAGGAGACAATATTCGAAAGATATCATACCCTTTCTAGATATATGCTACAAAAAAAATATCTTTATTATGAGTTATATCATAAGAACATATACTAACAACGAAGCAACGAAGTACGTGCGGTAGTTTTAGATACATGCCAGTCACGTGCTTTCAAATGAGTTTCGCTATGTTAACCGAGCGTCGGCTTGTTCTTTCCCAAACTAGGAAACGTTTTTCTTTAAATGAGAAAGGATTATACCGCTTGTACTCATTACCACTTAAAATCAATTAAGTGTGATATAAAAACCATTTTAATCATTCAGCATCCCTATTAGATACAAGATGAAATACTACATGAAATGACCAAAGAATTATTATATCTGGAATCAACATCATGAACAACAGAATGAAGCTAATTTAAAGTGCACCGATCGCGCGTAACTACACGATATTCTGCCGTTAGTGTACCGATGACACTCAATTCGTTTAACACACTAATAAAATATTACACACACATAAGTTCTTTCAAATTTCACTTTGTTATTTATGATGTTGTTTCAAAATATCTTGTGTTACGCGCGATCGGTGCACTTAAAATGGCTTCATTCTGTTGTTTCATGATGTTGAGTCCAGATGTAATAATTTTATGAAAATTACTAAGATAATCTTGTCATGGGAACTTCTCGAGTAACAGAAATGTGTATAATTTAATGATTTTATCACACAAGACACATTTGTCGGTTAAATACGCAGATGTTATCGACGTTCACATTCAGAATGCAAATCGGCGAGATGCAACACAGTTAAAATATTTATACGTATTTATTTTCCTTTCCTGTTTCGCAAAGGTCACCATCCATCTGTTAGTGGAGATTATTTTGACTTTTATGTTTTCTCTCCTATTCAAATTGGCTAACTAGTTTTAACTTTTGAACTGTAGAGGAATGCAATTTGTGAAACATGCATCTCATTCCAACTAGTTGAATTGTTTAACTTTACAAATTACAACAAGTTACAAAATTAGTTACCGTGTCATTTTGACAAGATTAAGATCTTTTCTCTTTGCGTTATGTTTTTGGAACGAAGTTCCTTATCGCGCGTTATCGAAAGGGGGCTAGACGGAAATTTTATGAAAAAGTTGGCACGACACTTTTTTGTTTTAGATGATCGCTAGATGGCGCTGTGATCAAAATATTTTATTTAAGTTATTAAATAAAAAAATAAAATTTTATTACAATTCCCTCACTGATTAATCGAAAGGAACTTCGTTCCATCCGGGCGTCTCTTGACACCTCTCAAGTTTTATATTATTATACTCACTCATGTAAATAGCTGTATTGTCTTAATTCTATTACCTATTTAAATACAACGTTCAACTCTCTTCGGTTTTGGCGTGATTAAATCAACCACTTCATAAAATTACCATTCCGCAACGCAAACATCGGGTAATAAACGTTTGAGTGCCGCTTAAAACTATACCCTTCCCTTAACAAGTTCTTATTCGTCGTCAAAACATAACTCATCACTTAACTTTACATATGACGTTTACATACGTTATAGAAAGCCGTGTGAACCAATCCCAAGTGCCATTGTGTGTCACGTCCCATCGATTCTATTAGTCATCGATAATTACGCGACCCCGATGAAAACATGCAATCGATTAAAGAAAATTGTCGCAAAACGCTTATTAATTTGCCAGGAATTGAAAGTGGTTAGTTCCGCTGGGAAAATGTTGAGGCTTTTTTTGCTTTCTAATTATTTGATGAGGATTAATTAGGGGTTTCCTTTTGCATTTTATTTAATACTTACTATTATTTATTGGCTATAAGGATTCTATAAAATTACAGATCATCAGTTAAAGTGTACGTGAAGTATGACTCACTTTATACTTGACGTGTTGTGCGCTTAAACATTTAATCTGTCACCATGTCATTTAACTTACAATAAGGTGGCCCGTTGTCTTGTTTGCCTACATGGCAATAAAAAAAACTGTCACCAAACGTGCACGATGTTATAAACACTGCTCCATATCAAATAGCTAGAGCGCTTTGAGGCTTGAAGAGAGACTTAAAAAAACATTGCTGAGCATCGGTAGTGACTTAACATCAAGTGGCCCTATATCTCGTGTGCCCACATGACATTAAAAAATGTGGACATTGAATATCCCATATGAGTCATTCAATACGTCCTAAGAGACTGCTCATTCATTATAAACATCACTGACGGAGAATAATCTTAGTCTGACACACAGATCGCCCATCTGGGTGTGGTTTACATTGATCAAGCCATTAGGTACGACACAATGTGTTCAGATAAACATCTAACGCTGTTAGTTGGGTGTAAACATGCAAATCGCATGATTGATTTACTTGGACACAAGTCAAGATTAATTATCTTTGTAACTGTATGTGTGATTTAATTTACATTACAGTGTTTTGTACCTTCGTCCTGTAGTAAAAAAAACAGAATTGATTGTAGAAACAATATTTTTTTTGCTGATTTACCATTCAAGTACAGTGATGTTATTTATATTAGTTTTTGTATTAGTACAGTATTTTGTTAATACTATTAATCACCATAGAACTTGCAGCCAAAATACCAACTTTTAGTGAAATAAGAGGATTACAAGATCTAAGTTTGGAGAGTACAACGTACATGTACACCTACAACTGTAACGTTAGCATCTGAAATATAAGATAGCCTTACGTTGCTGTCAAAAAAAGACCATCATTTATTCTTCGTAAAACCGCAAAGAATCCCAACCCTAGCGAAATGTAGTCCAATTTGTAACGCTAAAGGTCGTCAGATGCAACCGAACATGCAATTTGAAGCGCACCCATGAATAATGCAGCGAAGGTACCACAATAAGACACGCGGAGTGCGACGTGATTCGAATATTGGAATAGTAACGGTCACAACTTCACCTATCCAAGTTTCTGATGAATATGCAGATCTTGTGATGACGACCCGTCGTGGAATTCTAACGGTTGGGTCACTTTGACAACTTCGTCCCAGCTTCTCCGATTTTGATATCGAATTTTTAATTTTATTAGCTGGTTTTTGGGTGACGACAGACGTGTGTTTTTTGGTTTTGTGATACGCATATGGTGGGAAACGCATATCCTATATTAAACGAAAATATATTATGTTACATTAGCGAAATGTGTGTGCTGTGTGATAGATATCTCAGTCACCGAGATAAATGAGCATATTGTATGAACTTAATAGTAACCACAGTTTGGGGGCAGCTGCAGGAAGGGACTAGTCAAATCTGTCAAACTTTTACTGTATGCAAAATTTGCATAACTTGATAATATATCTTATTTGAAACGAAGAAAATTCTTGTGACCCTTAAATAATAACATGCACCCAAGACATCTATTTTAACCTTTAGACACAGGACATGTTCTGAATCGTAAATTATTACTCGTTAAATTAATGTCTTTGTCATAAAGGTACGTACATTGTAGTTTAGTGATAGAGTCTTTATAAGTAACTAGCTGATCTGCGCAACTTCGTCTACGTCACAAAGGCGTTCAAACAGCTCATGATGCGATATTTTTTAGAAGCAGCCTGATGCAGTTTTTATTTTCAAATTTAATATAGCTTATGCTCAGCGGATATAGTGTGGCTTCTCAACAGTGAATTCATTTTCAAATCGGACAAGTAGTTTCGGAGCCTATTCAAAACAAACAAAGAAAAAAAAACAAATCTGTTCTCTTTATAATATTAGCTTAGATTAGGATGAAATAGTTACTAAACACCAATTCAATATACTACACTAACACTAATATATCCTATAAAAAACTTGAGAGGTGTCATGGGACACCCGAATAGAACGAAGTTCCTTTTGATTAAAAGATATCGTATTTTTTTTCCTAACGTAACGCGAGATAAGGAACGTGTTTTAAAAGATTTTGATCACAGCGCCATCTAGCGATAATCACAAAAAAAAGTGTCGTGACAACTTTTCGTAAGATTTTTTTCCGTCTAGCCCGCTTTCGATAACGCGCGATAAGGAACTTCGTTCCAACAAAGGCATTATAATTATTAAAAATGCCATAAATATTCCCTACATGTGATTCGTAATAATAATTGGCAAAGTTCTTGCCGCATTGTAAAACAGGTGTTCGCGGACCTACAAAGATTTCATTTTAGATACAGCACTGAATTATGGGCCATTAAATGACCAATACACATAATGTGGTCGTAAATTTATAAAATGTTCCGGTGTTAATTTTTATTTGATTATGTGTTTACCGTTACTCAGGGCTTGAGGGTGGGAGAAGTTGTTCGTTATCCCATAAGAGTAGGTAGGAACAATAGTTTTAGACGGGAAAGAACTTCGCAGCGATTTCGATTATTAACAGCACAGACTGTCATTTGTAAATTTAACTGTTTAATTGTGTGTAGGTATGCGTTGAAGTTGAAGTAAATGATTGAATGAGGACTCGTGCAATTTCGTCTGTGTTACATTAGACGGAGTATGTAAAAATTGCGTTTAAGTTTTTGATCTTTATCTGGCTCTTTATGGGTTCTTTTTTAATTAATGCAATGGTGTATTAAAAAAAAACAAACTTTACAATATTTTAAAATTTCAACATCATGCTTCTGATCATAACGAAAACAATGAAAATATAATTAGTATATGAATTACTCGTGATTTACGCGTGGTGTCATGAAAAAGTGATATAGGGATTCTTTTCATATTAGAGATTAGACACGTATATCCCTCGTAATATGACAAGCTAGAATTACATCTTCTTTTGAAAATGAAATTTGGCGTTGCATTTCTTCATGACTAATTTTCCAACATTGTGCCCTACCCATCTTATCTTAAATACCGGCATTCTGTGTGGTTTGCGACCTGCAGTTAAATTAATTTTACTACTATATAAATGATATTTCCTTCAGGCGAGATCTTCTCAAACCTGTAGAACGAGACATGAAGTCCATTAATTGAAACTAAATCCGTGTAATTTATCGTATGTACGATCTTAGCACGTGTTTAATACAACCGGTCGGTTTATCCTCTTAATACTAATAAACATGTTAACTATACAATTTTTATCATTTAGTTGGTGTATGAGCGCAGATTAAGCCATAATTTTGTTTGAGATTTTTTTCGAATAAAATCTCCACCAATGGAATTTTTGTTTTTACGGGTTTTGAAATAGAAAAGTTAATATAAAACCTTTGTTTTCTTAGATTCACATAATTTACCCTTATGATTTTAGGTAGTTACGTAACTCGAAAACTTATGTCCTTGGAAGTATTGCTAGTAGAACTTGATCACATAAACAACTTGATAGCTGCAAGAGTGTGTGTCACTATGAAACCTATGTCAAGCGGTGGATCTCTCTAGAGTGTTGAGGATGATAGATTAGTTAGGAGCAAATATAATCGCATCATAATATTAAATTACTCTTTCAACCTTTCAGAAGCCTCTTCATTTGAAAATTATACCCTAAGAAAGTTCTTAATGCTATTGATTTATTCTCATTTCTTAGTTAACACTTTAACACTGTCTCATCAACAATATGTTACATTGTAGTCTTGTCTCGTATGCCTGTCAAATGTCGAAAGTGTTTCCATACATGACACACAATTCGCGTGTCGGCTCATTAACTATTTTTTGACAGGCAACTGGCTAAATAGCTATTAATATCAATTAAGTACTGTTTATAATGATACGTATTAGTTCGGGGAACATTAATGAATATTATGCTTAGTTTTTTATCGCTATGGAGGTTTAAACCATAATGCCAGAGGCACTGCCAAGCCCCTGTGTGGCTATTGTTTACGATCGACTGTGTAGCGGATTTTATGGCTTCTAATTTGTTGCGAAACTTTTATTACTTTATTTAGTTTAAACTACCTATATGAGTTTCTTTGTATAGCTAGAAAGATCCATCTTAAAATGTGATTTAAGAAATTTCCTATACAGTATTTTGAGGGAACGGTTTCGCTGTGCCTGGAATTGTAGTGATTCATGGGCAACGGTAACCGTTTCCTATCAAATGGGCCGTTCGCTTCGCCAGAGCTCGCCTGTCAATGTAATTTTAATTTTATTGTAATTAACAAAAGTGTAGTAAAACTGCCAACATCGTAATTTCACACAATACTTTTGAGATGTAGAATTGACTAAATGTAGCGCTTATATTTTGTTGCAATTAATTAATTATTTTTCATTTGTTTAGTCACTACGTGGTGGATGTCCTATCTTAATTTACCTCATTATCAATTAATAATAGCTTTCATTGTAATATTTTTTACCTTTTTAAATAGAATTTTTGGATCATCACAAATAGTTCCTTTTCCTTGCCTACACATTTCACTTCTTCACATTCTTTAAATACGGGTCCAGATTTGATAGAAAAAGCGTCTCCTCGTAACCCACTCATAAATTTAAACAAAGAATATCGACGCCTTCAAATAAAGATTACAAATACGCTTTAAAATAATATCAAACGATCTCTCATTTTAACATGTGCCCACAAACTCGAATGTGGTTATTGCGTTTATTATGATTACTGTTTCAAGCCGAATCAAGATGCGATCCATAGATAAGATGTTATCAGCTCATAATTAGTCGACATGTGCGTTCAAATTGATTTTTTATTGAACTCGAACTGCTCTGTGGTTTTATCTCTTTTCAACGTGATGATTCAGTTTTGTTTGTGTTGAAGTTTCTGAATGAGAAAAGGTTTTTGATTTGATTGTAATTTTCTTAAGCATCTCACGAAAGAATTTAGAGAATGATAGTAAAATAACACCAAAAACACCCAGTCATAAATTTCTAAACTTTTGTGTGGCTTATTATTCATTTAGTAATTATTTAATCACGGACAGGTTAACCGCAGCGGCTGGGTTAATGCCTACCGCAAGTGCGATCAATTGTGCGATTATTGCTTTCAGTCACAATGGCTGTCTGATCGGTTGTTTAATGACTGGTATTCCGTAGCAACCATAAAATAGCAATGATAGTTAGTGCTGCCTATGGGAAATAAATGATAATACATAAACAAAATTTACAACAATTGGATTTTTTTACCGCAGAATTAGAGAAAATAATCATGTCGTAGCAGCCAGAACCCTTAAAACAACAATGGAATTTTGTGCTATCTACGAAAAATAATAAACAATACACAAACAAACAACATTTTTAGCGTTTTGAGATTCGCGTTTTAGAACAATTACTGCTGATCGCAGAACTACAATAGTAAATAATGATGCCGGTTGATAATGACCAGTACGCATTGCACGTGTTAATCCACTAATCTCATGTATATAACTGTATGCTCTACAACTGTCATAGTGTCATTGAACTTCCGTGATAATATGAAAGTCAATAACATCGAAAGTAAAATTGAATATTAGTGAAATCAAAATTATGAAATAGATTTACATCGAGAACTAATGCAGCTCGGTATACCGCAAATTACTTTCTTTTTCTTTCTAATATATTAATTGAATCATAAAATAATCATGTTTAGAAAATGAGCTGTAATAATTTCGGATTATGTCGTCTTATTAATATCGCACCAGCATATTAAAAACTAAACAGAATTCAAGTGCATATTATGATATAGTTAGAGTTAGATTGACTTCTGTATTCACGGTGACACAATGACGGTAGGTATCTACTCCGGGGTATCGTAGATAATACATTCGACTTTGTAAGCAGACGATCTAACGGGCCATCTGATCATAAGCGGTTACCGTCGCTCATGGACCTCTGCAATGTCAGGAGACTGCGGGGTGCGAGGGACTGTGGCCTAAGTTTAAGGACTTTCTTTAAGCCTCGTTTGAAGAAGGACAAGTCATAGCGCTCAGGAAGCATCGAAGAGAGGACCCCATATATCATGGGAGTTTCAATATTACTTAATCTTTAAAGCTATATTTATACTTGATTTTTTGTTAATCTAAATCGGTTTTAATGTCTTAGTTTATAATAATATATGAAGCCTTTCGACACACATGTTGGCTATAGTATAATATAATAAAACAATCTATTACGGGCCAGTAATTACGGCCGTTTTTATTTCGGTAATAATTCGCTTCGGAGCTCTAGGCGATAATTCGATTTACAATCGTGCTAAAATGCGTCATGCGTGTAGTATAGGAGAGGGAAATGTTTTAAATATCGTAAATATTGTTTTGTTTTGATTTCCGATTGGAAACTTGTTTGAAAAGTAATTTTACTCAATATTATTGTTTAACGTCATTGAAAAAAATGGGTTATCCATCGTTAATATTGTTAATAAACTAGATTAGTGATATTTCTAGGAATGTGCGGTACTGGCGATAATTAGACAACAGATAGAATATGTTCTATAATTTTTGCATATCTACAAATTTTACATAAAAAATACTGTTCCAGAATACGAGCTGTTACGATGCAATAACGTCAAAATTCGATGTTTTGCTTGACTATGTTCGTAACTGCAAAAGCTTTGCTACCTCCTAGAGTTTGATGACGAAACATTGTAGGCATTAAGTGGCATTAATAAAAACCAGACCTGTTGCCATGGTTACGTTTAGGCCAGACGTTAAAAAAGTAGTTTCGGTGCTAATTAACTCTTTCCCGTGGATTTCGAGTGTTTTATAGACGCAAAAACTTATTGTACGTAAAGGAAATGACGATTCACAAAGTTTAATCAAGTTTTTAATGCTATTTAAAACTTACTGAAGCAAATTTATGAATGAAGAAATAAGGTAGAACAGATATTCTGACACTTATTTTTTCCCGATATTTCGTGCATTTTAGCAAAAACTAAGTAAACTGATTTTTATAATTCATTTCAAATGTAAACTTATTCAGACACTCGCGGTTTTCTATAATACTTCCATGCATTTTCAGTATCCAGTCCTCTCGTGATCATGACGTTTGCAACAACGTTGGAATATCGAGATAACTCAATTAATTAAATATCGTGGTAAGAACCCGTTGAAAATGCATGAAAGTATCATTTCAAATGTAATGCTTCTTACATATTTTTTCATCCTTCTATCCTACTCCTGTCTTTTGAAAAACTTCCGATACTTAATTTAAAGTTATCAGACTACTTATTTTAAGTGTAACTTTACAATCGCTATTTTTAAACAATTGTATTCCAGTTAATTTGTTAGTATAAAAAGACACTGACACTGGTAGACTCCAAAACTCTTCTTGATGATTCACGCATACAATTTCTTAGTCAAATGCCTATAAACAGGCTTGTGAGAAAAGAAAGTGATTTATGAGAATGACTCACTTTAAAAACATTGTGTTTAATCCTAGTGACGGCGGATCTCGTAAAATATCTCATTATTCGAATATTTTAAAGTTGTTATAATCTTCTGTATACCGTTATGGTTTGGTATTGGATATAGGTATCTTTAAAAATTAGTCATTTGTTATAGTTCTTCAATAATTCGTTTCTGTTCATTCCAGTGACCTCATCGTCGTATGGTGTTAGTATTCATTTAAAATGCCTTTCCTATGAACCATCTACTAACCTTACTCAGTGTTAAGACATGTTAAGAAATTCTGAGAAAAGTGGGCATCAGTGCTTTCTACCTACAAAGATGATCAATTCCAATGCTAAGCGCCCAAATGCAACGCTTAAGATATGCAGTCGAAAAATAGACTGGTCACAAGTTCACGGTCTCATTGATCTTGCCAGTATAACAAGGTGTAGGTATCGAAGTATATTCTGACAATATAATGTTAAATGAATAAAAATATTAAGTAATAAAGTAAAATATTTAGTTTTAGAATAGTAGGCAGAATATTAATGAAGAATTTACGTCATTGCCCTAGTTAAAAACTTCGCACACTATCGACAGTAAAAGTGCTTAAAATAATCTTATATCTGCCGGGTCGAAATTTTTAAAATTCCTCGAGTCGTTTTCAATGACATTCACCTCCCATATGCTAATGTTCTCAGTAATTTCAACTTGTATGAAGTGAAAGTGGGCTGTTTTGATTAGTGTTTATTTTTTCTATAAATTTTACAAATTGAACAACGGTCGTTTTATTTCGAAACGTTTTTGTGGGCGAATTAATTGTAAGACGACTTTGCTTCTTAATTGCTCAGGTTTTTATTTAAATTTTCATTAGGCAGCTGTGTGAATATTTATTGCGGTTAATGTTAACACTAATTCCGAAATTGTTGGTGATCCATTTTCCTTTAATTATTTTACGTGCAAAAAGGGAAATTTATAGCAATTAGTCGCTATTTTGTTTTGCTTCATAAGTCTTGGACATTATTTATATGCAGGCAGACGAGTCAACCTGCTTTTAAGTGGTTATCTTTGATCATAGACCGTAACAAATTTCAGCGGAAACCTACGTTGGAGGATTCTCTTCAAACTTCAAGTGTTAAAAAGTGCAAAAACATATTGTGTTTTACAGCACTTAACAGCAGACAAAAGTCGATTGCGCACTTAACAACCAGGTGGCTTGTACTTTGTGCCCGTTTTTACACCACAAAACCTCGTAGTAAATGGCATTTAGGTAACAATAAAAATATCAAAATTGAAATACTAAATTAAGCTGTTCATGTTTTTTATAACAGTGCTGCAAAAATAATTATGTATTCCTATGCCTTTGTGCGGCCGTAATAGAATTTTTAATAAAATACGTCTAAAAACGTTCGCTTTGTTCACAATCTGAACCAGATATTTTCGGTTTTATTAACCGGTAATTTTCCAATTTCTGAGTCTAATAAGCCTTCGCACATAATTCAGTCACGGACGAGTGACTGTGGTTAGTGTTTTAATCATACCATCAGTTCCAGAATACTTTAATGCTGAAAATTGATATTGTTTCTTTAAAAAACTAATATGTCGTATCAAAGTTTGACTAAACTTTAGATCTGATCGAAGGGGTCCGTACGTTTAGTTCTTGTATTTATATATGAGCAACAGGATGTTTTAGTGTGATCCGATTTTCATTTGTATAAGTTTGACATTTTAAAAAATATTTCATCATTCACTGTGCAAGTTATTTAGTCTTATAAGTCGTCGTGTGGGGATTTCATTAAGTTAAAATCTGTTTTTTCTTTAAAACACAAGATAAGTCTTTCTGAACTACTTTATTAGTACCTTTTTAATTTAAAATGGTAGCATAAACAAAAATCAAGTTAATAGTTTTATTCTACTTAGCTATATCTCTACCTCCTATCACAACAAAAATATAAAAGTGTGAGATATTGTATCAAAGTAAAAAAAGTTTAAATATTCCAAGAATCTAATAATTTGTATTTTAGACTCTGCTATCCAATCTATTATTAGATTATATTTAATATATTCAAGACGTCGTTCTTAGATATTTTTTTTTGTCTATCACTGACCATGCCCATTAATTACCGCGATGAGTTTAGGCTCAATATCATTCGCCGACATATTGACAGGGTAATAAATCACAAACGGCTATGATTGAAATTGAATCAAGAATATCAAACGTTGCTTTTCATTAAAGGAATTTAGGAATGTTTGAAGGTACTGTACGGTAATTGAGTACGAGTGGAAGTTTTTGAGGTTTCAACTCCTAATTGTGTAGATCGAAGTCGCCAAAGTTAGCTTTGTAGAAATATCGATATGAATGCTATAAAAGTCACTATTTTAATATTTGAAAATAGTTTCAAACAAGATCTGCACTGGATCTAACTTTAAAAATTTATATTCAAACGTCGTGTGATTACAAATGTTTTTTTAACTTTGAATTTTAAACTACTGAAAGAAATAAATGTTAATTTGTGTTCATTTTATATTCTAATGCTAATTTGTTAATCCAAGAATGTTCTCGATATATTTTATAGATATTAATAAATATACCTATGACACATAGTAGGTACCTATAACGGTCTATGAATATTTTATTGATTCAAAAACACCTACAACATAATCTCACAAAACAACAAAGACACCTCAAATAACAATGTGCGAACATATACATAGAATTATCACATACTGCAACGATGTGTAAAATCGGCCCTAAAGCCCATTCGCAAGATTTACGACGCCACAGAACCTTACCGTTTATACATAAGTTCATGTTCGATTACTGGCTTAGTATGTGTAGTTTTGTTAAAGCAAACGTCCCATACATACTCCACCGTATATCATGTATGTATTAAAGTAATTAAAGTTACATTAGCCTTAAAACCAGCTCCGTGAAATAACAACTAACACAAAATCTATTATAAAAGCATGAAATTATAACTTAGTAATCCACTAACATGAAATCTATAATAAGAAATAGAAACCTACTTCACCAAAGCAGTCCCTAATTAAAGTATACAAGGTAATTTGACTCTTATTCCCTTGTTCATAGAGTCGAGTATCCGCCGGCGAGCTATGGCCCATGGAAAGGCCGGAGGGCATGCCCGTTATCCAGTCACTGGAGGTCATGTGCGGGAAGGACCACATGGATGTACATCTCACGTTCTCGCATCCCTTCGAGGGCATTGTATCGTCTAAAGGTTGGTAACTTGAGAATATTTTAATGAGGATTTTTTTACACCAAAACCTAAAGTATAGAATTTTTTAGAAACAGTAAAAGTGAAGTTATTTGTAATGTTAAGTAACTTAATACTAAAAACTTAAAGTAAAGTTTAAAACTTTTTGAGTAAATTTATGACATCAAACAGAATCATATCAGATGAAACCTTGGAGATCTTTTACGAAAACTTCTTTGAAAAGTAGAGTCCAATCTATGACTATCAACTACATTGCTTCTTTATTCATACGAGTACATACGAAATGCGTATGATGCAAATACCATATAACTCAAGTCCGCCGCCAGAATCCTGGCTACCCAGTAGTTACATAGTAATGAAAACAAATACCTACCTGCAAAAAACTGAAATTTACAACTATGTAATATAATAATCATCAGCCTATAGACGTCCACTGCTGGACATAGGCCTCCCCCAAACCTCGCCACATCGACCGGTCCTGCGCCGTCTGCATCCAGTGACATCCTGCGATCTTGGCCAGATCGTCGGTTCATCTTGTGGGGGGTCTACCAACGTTGCGCTTACCGGTTCGTGGCCGCCACTCCAGAACTTTTCGGCCCCATCGGCCATCTGTTCTTCGCACAATGTGTCCTGCCCATTGCCAATTCAAAGATGCAATTCTTTGATGATGATGATGATGATGAATATAATAAGGGATTTAATCACTTTAATAAGGTCGAATTCGTAAAACAATGCACGGTCTGTCATCGACATGTGAATGAAACCCATAAGAAAAGCGAGTTCCGAATGACCGCACCGACACCTGCCGTATTCAGACCGCCACTAATTGTAACCGTAATTGCCATGGTTTCACTGACAATTATGATCGTTAAGAACTGAATTATTAATACAGTGCACGCCCTGATTGTCGAGCTTCACCGTACGGTTCTTCGTGTTAACTTACTAGGTTTACATGGAGAAGGTGGATTTTATAGTCTTAAACCCTTTCACTGCCATAGAAACTCTTGCATAAATTTTAGCTTTTTTTTACGTATGAGGAAATCTGTGGGCTTTCATCTGTACCGAAGGTAAGGTTTATGAGAGTCCAATCGCACTAACACCTTTTGAACGCTCAAACTTAGCGTCTAAATCCCGACTGAGCTCAAAAGCTAGCACCGGTGATTTACATTAAAAATAGTAAATGCTTACTTAAGAGTAATTTAAGCATTAATTGAAAGCGTAGTTATATTTTTAATTTCAAGACACAAACGGTTAATTTCATTGATAAATGTATTAGTAAGATCTCCACGAGACTGGCTTGACCTAGTGTAGATATCTAATGGTTAATTGTATATTTACTTACACTTAAATTTTCATGCTAAGGTAAACTTGATATACCTGTACGATAACTTAGTAGGTAAATCTGAATTTGTATGTTAACAGTTATCTGTTACTGTATGTTTTGCTACAAGTATATTTACGCCTGGATGTCAATTTTCTAGTCGACATTACAATATTAAATTACTTCCAATAAGTTAGTTACATCGATCCAATATTGCTAGATACAATGTTTGATTTTGGTACTGTTAAGTTGTTTAAAAATTTACGCTGTAATCGTGTAACACTTGATCGAAGGTTACATCTGTCTAACCCTGTCTTATTACAACGAAACGACTCCCTGTATCGAGCCACCGATCCATCACCGCGCACATTATAAATCAATGTTTTTGTTCACAACCGCGGATGGTTTCAGGTCAGCACGGTGACCCGAGGTGCATGTACGTACCGCCGTCGACGGGTCAGACTTACTTCTCGTTCAGGATAGCGTACGCTAAGTGCGGGACGAAGCCTGGTAAGTAGAGTTTTACTTGCATTTCTTTTGCAGCTATAGGTTACTGGATATGTTTCACTGAACACTAAAACGACGGAAGATTACATAGTAAGTAGTCTACAGTTAAATTGGAGGTTTTTTTCAAACTTGCTGAATCACGAAACGTTGCTTGTGCCACAAATTGGTTTTACCTATATTTTAGTATAGTGAAAGAATTTTCGAAATCGGTTCACTTGATTCAAAGATTACCTCTACAATGTCACAAACATCGGTTGGAATAATACTCCTTGCAAAAACCAATTTATAGAGTGTTTACTATTGTTCGAAATACGAAAGAGTTCTATTTACGTCAATATTAAAATACATAAAAAAGCTTCCAGTTGGAAATATACTTTCATAGATGAAGGACTGAATATACAATAATTTATGAGTCCTGACTAATCTTTTATTTACCCAAAACCTCTAATTCAGTAACATCATCACATTACCTCTAGTATTAGTGCAAATTAAACAATAAGAGTTTGCATGCTTGATGTGGTCCTCTGTAATTGAAGGTATCTAATATGTACTGTATTTTTAATTTGTTCTGTGTATGTGTTACCTTTGTTGAGGATCCAAATAAAATAAATAAATAAATAAAATTAAATGAACTCTTTCTATACGGAGAGTCAATCCTTCAGTTGCTTTCTTCAAAAACACAGTCTTCCTAAAACTACTTGCATAATACAAAATACTCATAAGTACCACACAAGGCCCATTATTCCACGATTCCCTTGAACGTGTCGCAGTTAACGTTGTCTATCCGTAATCAAATCTCGCTACGGTTTGATGCGTCTAAATGGACCGGAACTATTGCTGTGAAATCAATAAATATATCCCAATATTGTAATCATGCGAACTGAGGTTGTTAGTCGATAGTTATGGCGGAACCGTGTTTATTTATCGTGTATGTGAATGTTGAGAGTTTGGCGAAATGCATAGTCTGGTTTACGAAGGTTTTCTTCTCCTTCTATGATCTTTTGGTTGAAATTTTTGCGGGTCCTAAAACTAGAAATGCTAGCCCTAGGGTCTGGGCTTCATTACTTAGACCCATTACAATAGTCGTCATTGTGGATCCTAGTTACAAAGGAATTATAGTGATGGAAATGAGGTTATTAGGAGGTTAGATTTTGATACGATAATTCTGAATACAATTCAGTTGTTTAGAAATAGCTCAAGAGCTAAAGTATACATTGGATCTTTAGTTCACTGTTCAACAGACAGTCAAGTTATTAAAACCAGAACGGTACTAAAACAGAGCATTAACACAACTACCATTCTTACGGTGTCAAAGTGAAATGGTCCGATTACACGAGCGACAGATACGCGTGCTTAGAAAATTACCGCTTTTGAACGTGTTAGAAACTTAGAAATTTGTTATGTGAATGATAAGTATTTTTAGAGTTCTGAGAGATTATGCCTGACGTACAAAAAACTGTGGTCCACAAATTCATTAGATTTGTAATTCAATACAGTTTATCGTTTCAAAATATTAGGAATGTTACAATTGACAATGTAGTAGTTACTATGAAATGTATGTGATTGTTACTCTGACTGAAGAACTATTTTTTTAGTCCATTGTTACTTAAGGGAATGGAAGGTCCATTCCATTCCAAAAAAAAAAAATACCAAGTGTCTGCATTAGTATAAGAATATCATAACTATTAACTTTTTACGATCTTTGGAGGGATTGTCTCAAAATTTAGCACCTAATGTGCTAAATTAATGTGAACAAAAAGTACAAGAGTATCCAACCAACACATCTTTAAAGGCAAAATAAACAAATAAAAAAGCAAAATAAATACTTAATTTCATACAATTCCTCCAAAGTCATATCCAATGAAATTTATGTGTGGTTTAAAATACCTCCTACGGTATGTCGACAAATCCACGCCAGTAGTACCGTCGCATCGGCTCGATAATTTATGAGACAAATGAATGGGAGACATCGCTGGGAGCCACGCCACCGCATTCCCCTGCAACGCTCGTTTCCGTTCTGCTATTGAAGTAATAATCGAAGTAATATTATATAGAAGAATTCCTTTTTGAACGATGTGAAAAATGCTATCTGGGTATCATAGGAATGTCGTAGAGCTGCTAATATTTTCTGTATATTATGAGAAAACACAAAGATTACAGATCAAATGAAACAAAGCATAAAAATATCCATAGTACGGAAAAATATTAAATTTTGCCAAAAACAATGAAGAACGAATGAACAGTCACTAAATTAATAGATTTAAAAAAATTGTTATACAGTAACCGCTGGTCCAGGTGTAGTCTCAAGCAATAAAAACACAATTTAAGACGTATTCTTTAATTTTTTTAAGCTTCAAGTAAACACGTGTTATTCATAAATAAATCATGAAAAAT
This sequence comes from Trilocha varians, assembly GCA_030269945.2. NCBI lineage: Eukaryota > Metazoa > Arthropoda > Insecta > Lepidoptera > Bombycidae > Trilocha > Trilocha varians. The sequence continues at coordinate 8,758,028 of AP028259.1, forward strand.
TACTGGAAATAACACTTGACAATCTCATTTTAAACTATAATGTTTTTAATTTATCAGAAGAATGTCGACATGGTATTTCTTTGACACAAATTTAACAGCAATTTAAATATGTTAATCTCATTTAATTAGTTTACGGTTGTTTTAAAGATTTTGATATCGCGGGTGATATATGATGTGAAGTTTTCTGGAATTTTTCATGCCCTTAATTTTGTTATTGGGCTCAAAGTGGTTTAATTTTTACTTGTATTGTATCGATATAAAACAACTTGACTGTAGCTATCAGATGAGATAGATGTAAATGGCTTTACTAGAAAAACGCCGGTTAGGTTAGGTCCCAGTTGAGTGGATAATAGGCATATTGCTGATTTACCTACTTACTCTTTTTACAATAAACGTCATTTCCTCCATAATAGTTAATTTATTGACGAAGTATCTGTACAAAGTATAGTGTTTTAAAACTGTCCGCACATACAGTCTTGTTGACAATATTTCTTGACATATTGATAGCCCAGCTATTCTGTCTCATCGCTGTACTCGAAAGATGGTTAATTTTACAGAAAAAAATACAAAATTTCACACCAAACAATTTGTTAATGATCTCTATTGACTTTTCTAGTAATAGGTCGCGAGCTATTTGTAAAACTGATATACGAGCCTGATTGACTATTATATTTTTTTTTAAATGACACGATATCAATTTTTTATTTCTATCATTTTCACTATGACGTCCCGAAGATTATGCATCAGCGCAGTATCTGTTGCCGAATTAATAAACTGTCTATTGCCTGCATTAAAATAATATATTCGTTTCGTCCGAATATTGTCAATATTATTGCGGGTTTGCGAGCAGCCTTAAAGCACATGACGACAATTTAGCCATAAATCTGCTGGGTCCGGTCTTGCAACAAAGTAGCGAGAGATTTTTTAATGTCGATCCCTATTTGAGCCCATTACAGCTATAGTAACGGCGCCTGCCTGTTTCTGAGAACGAAACTAGACTTTGTTGGTGATGGTTTTGTCTATATTTTTGAAGAATAGCCTAGATTGAGAATACTCAATGATAGATTGAGGACAATAGTCCTTTATGAGGATTGTTGTAACCGAAAAGGGATTTAAGAGAAAGTGTCCTGAGAAATTTTAGTAAGATACTTAATTTCAACTGTCAAAATTCCAACTTGGATAGCCGACCTTGTGTGTCCTAACATATTTTTCGTAGTCTTTTGAGCAAGGCTTACTAGCAAAGATAACCATTTGTTATCAGTTGGGCTTTGGGCTTGTTTATTTGTCTTACAATAAACAAGCAAGTGGAACAGGTATCTTATAGGTTCTCATAAAATAGAGAGGGGTGTTCGGTTCTTCTTTCTTTTCAAATATACTCTTCTACTTCATTGTGAAATGATATAAGAAAAGTAGATATTCTATTTGTTATGATTAATATTTTTCTAGAACGTTAGCAAAAGGAAATTGTTTTTTAATGTAATGTGTCGTTTTGTGATACCATTAAATCTGATCACGGTCTCGGTAGCGAGAATTTTTCTTGTATATTCTTAGTTGAAGCGTTTACTGTTACGGGTGTAACGGAGATCGGTGCGCTCCTTGCAGGGTTGACAACTTCTGTTATTTCGGGAATAGGACTCTTATATGATAACATGAATTGAATGACTGTTGCAAACTAATAGACAGGCAAAAGTGAAACGTAGAGTACTAAAAATATACCTCGAAATTATTTATTTTAATTTTCGATAATCATAAACAAGAAATAGTAATCTAAGTAAGAATGCTACAGAACACAGTCTTCCTTTAAAAATAAAAGTCTAAAAGTAGATAAAAAATATAGTAAAATGTTTAGAATTAATTCATTAAATTAATTATCAGATCAAATGACTTACTACTACTACAATCACTATATGTTACTTTTCCAATTCTTAAAAATCTTTAAGTAATTCAATAACACAATAAACATGTATCAAATGAGTACTTGATATAATACACAGCCCTACAATATCGCATTGTTTCTGAGAATCGTCTCCCGTTTGACCACATTGCGTACCGCACAAAGCCCATATTCCCATCGCAGCTCGACTGAAAGTCGCCATCCCTCCACTACTTTCAACGTTTCCTTACAACATCACCTCGTATCGCTACAAACCGTTCTCGTCCTTATAAACATAACTGACATTACAATGTTCGAAGATTTATACCCGTGAATCTGTGGTTACTTGATAGCTCTTAAGGGCTATTCTTGCGTGGACGCGTGAACTGCAGTCTGATCCGCGTTCTTAGGCCCGCGTCAAGTTTTTGCTGAAGCATATCCGCATAGGTACAGCCCTAGTAATAATAAGGATTTCAAAATTAAACTTCTTTGATTCGAGTTATATCGTGGCCTCCTATAATCGTGAGACCTAATATCGTTTTTTTTGCAATTTTTATGCATCTATGTAAGTGGCTTCTTAGTAAAACAGATGTAAGTATTCCTAGATTTTAGTGCCGTCGTTTTTGTGAAACTTTTGCGAAGTTTTTTTAAGTAACCCATCCCTATTTAAATTCAAAAGAGATCAAATCGCTTCACGCTATATCGATTCGCATTTGTTTTTGACAAGGTTTGTCTCGACTTAAAGCCATCAGTTCTTTCAAAATAAGAACTTATTTAAGAGCTAGACAAATGATGTGACTGTCGTATCGTCCCGGTTTCCTTAGGAATTCACGATCAGTTCTCCACGACGCACGCTTTGTGTGTTCAATGTTTAGACTTCGTTTGTAGTCACGATGTTTGCACTGCCGATGGGTTACGTGATGGTAATTGATAACTGGTCAAAGGTGTGCTACTTGCACGAGTACCAGTTTTTGTAACTTTGAGAGGAATGCTGAAGTTGTAGCTTTTTGTTGTGATGGGATTGTTCCCACTTTGTGTTGGTCTGGGGAAGTCGAAAAATCGAGTAAAAGGACGGTGACCGCTTACCATCAGGTGGGCCGTAGGCTCGTTTATCAATCACGCAATAAAAAATAACTTCCTTTTTAAGACACGTTCGCTACTGTATCACTATCAAAATAATAGGTAAACATATTTAATTGAAACTGGTTTGGTAGGTACTGTAATTTGATGACTATAAATAAAAACAGAAGTGGTTTACTCAGGCTACAATAAGATCAAAATATTTGTAGAATTTTTACCTGAACTGCAGAAGGACGTCGGGTTTAGGATCAGAAAAGTTTTTTTATTACTCTTTAATTAAAATATTTACAGTATTACTTTCCACTGTTTGGGTAAAATCTTTTCTGGTGACGTCTCAGACACAGTACTTCATAAAAACTTCGCCTAACATGGAGCATATATTTTATCTGCGAAATCTTTTCTCACATGCTATAAGACATATACCCAGAACTAAATCACATCTTCCAGATCTACACGGTCAGTTCTACGAAAACACAGTAGTAGTGCAATACGATAAAGATCTTCTTGAAGTGTGGGATGAGGCGAAACGTCTGAGATGCGAATGGTTCAACGACTATGAGAAGACGGCGTCGAAACCACCAATGGTGATAGCTGATTTAGAAGTCGTTCAATTGGACTTTAGAGGTGAGTTTTAGAATTAATTTTATTTGCTTTTGTAACAGATTTAAAGGAAGATACTATTTTTATTACTTTTATAGTCAGAGGAGTTAATGCTAATTTTAAGGACTCTTACAAGATTTTTAGGTTTTCGTTTTTGACATGTACTGTACTGTACCAACCCAGTACTGCCCACTGCTGAGCTCAGGTCTCCTCAGAAGAGGGATTAGGCATAGTCCACCACGCTTGCCCAGTGCGGATTGGGGACTTCACATATCTTCAAAGGATTTTCAGAACCCTTTTCCGATATGCAGGTTTCCTCACAATGTTTCCCTTCACCGTTTTTAGCCAGTGGTGTTGTGAAAAATTGTACATAAATCTTTTCCACATTTAGATTTAGAGGTACAAGCCGGCCAGATTTGAACCCGCGACTTTAATATAGCATATTATGTATATGTTATTTTTTTGACATCAAATTATTATTCTATAGGAGACAACGTGGATTGTTGGATGGAGATTCAAGCAGGGAAAGGACCGTGGGCTCCTCCCGTCTCCGGAATAGTGCCTTTAGGATCAACACTGACTTTGGTCGTAGCTATCAACGACTATAGAGGTAAGATTTTTTTATATTCTAGGATTAATTATTTTCGGTTCGTCATGGCAATAAAAATATATATATAATTTTAATATGTGATTAAAAAATTGTAGCATACTAAGTGTGTATATTGGTAAGTGTATTAAGGTTTTAAAAAATACGGTGTTTAATGCAGAAAAATATGTTTTTGAGTTTTTAACTTTTACGGCACACTAAGAGAGTAATTTTGTTATAGCTTTTCGAACAACAAGTTTTTTAGTATTTACTTCAAATATATATTATGAATTTAAAATACTAGGTTTATTTGACCGCGTTTTCGTCCCGTCGGTCACCGTCGTAATATTTATGATGCATAATGATGTGCTCACAACTCAGTAGGTCGAGATCGTTTTGTATGAATATTCAGTTAAATTAGGTGATGTCGGATAATTAATGCGTTCTCTACTTTTATTTTACTTTTCCCAGAGTTAAAATTTTACGTGAAGATAAACTTGAAATTTTGATTAGATGTGTACCTTTTGTGGATGTGGTCATATGATCTGTCAAAATACAAATTGGAAACTTTTTTGTTTTTAGAATCACAAAATTATGTTTACTGATTGGTGCGTTTGTAGTATCAGCTATTAACGGCATTTAAAATAGTCATGCCAAAATGCACCAACTCACATCGCCAAAGTATTCATCCCATAAGTTTTTATACCTGAAGTATTCAAAGAATTTAAGTGACATAATAAACTTAATTTTTAATCTTTTAATCTTTAATAATAAACTTAAACGATGGTGTATCCATTTTTGAAATTCCTAAATAGCCATAAAAACGTTGTAAAATTTGAAATTATTACTCTAAAACAATGTCGTTCGTAATCGATATAAAGTGGACAAGTTTTGACATCATAAGATTTTCGATTATCCCTTTTAAGCCTCATGATAAAGTTCATCAGTACCTAATAACATCACAACATGACACACTAATCACGAATCAACGTCTTTTGTGCTCACGAAATCCGTTAAACAGATCGAAATCGATAATCGATTTTCTACGATTTATTTGTAAATCGATTTTACATCTCATTATAATATCTATTGTGCGTTCGTCTCGTTGGACGTTTCACTTCGATGAAGTACGATCCGATTATCGATTTCAAAGAACTTTTTCTATGATGGGATTTATGTTAAGTACATCACTTTATTTAGTTGAAGTTCATTTAGAAGTGATGTTTTATAATAATTGGATTCATTTGTAAATTATATGGAAAGTTTTGGGTTAAGAGTGTGATGATATTTAGGTAAATGGGCGGAAACAAAAAGTTGTAAGTACGGCAAAAGTAATTAGTGTATATTCTTCTATACCAACTCAGTCAAGCTAAACTCTTCAAGATTTTAAAATAGCATATCCACTGGATACTAATCTATTTAAATAAACCTATCAGTATTTCTAGCTAGTTTTATTTGACAAGATAAAAAACATAAAAATTAGCACTATTGGAATAGACACACACTTTTTGAAATAGACTCTACTTTTTCTTCTTCTCTATTCTTCAAACATACAAATCAAAGATATTTACAAAAATACAAATACAAATTTTTATTTATTTCTATCTTTTCTTACTACCTCTTTACATCTAACGAAACGAACGGGTCTCCCGTGATCTCCGCACAACAATAGGTAATCTACGAACGCAATAAATGTATAATTACGCAGAACTAGTTCAAGTTTTTATTGGTTTTTTAATGTGGGACGTTTAAAACAGTAAATTGAAATAAGAATTTTGAATTTAGAAAAAAAGTATGATGCACCCTTTTATCTTTTGCCATTCCGCATTGGACTATGCCTCATCCATCTACAGACCTGAGCCCAGCAATGTGCAATAATGGGTAGTTACAGTACAATACAGTACCCTTATTTAGAAATCTTATATGTAAAAATGAATTGCGGTTCGTTATTCTCGCTAAAACTCGAGAACGACTGAACCGATTTGGCTTATTTTAATCATGAAAAATTCGTAGAAGTCCAGGGAAGGTTTAAACGGTGAGAAAATTTCCTTATGTGACGCAGACGAAGTTGTGTGGGCCAGCTAGTGTTTGTTAAAATTATTTTTTGCATGCCAGATAGAGTCTACGGTCTACTTGCCAGGCCGTTCCATACAGAACTTTTCTTAAACCTCGTTTAAAGAGGGTCATGGCCACTTCCCTTTACGTTACTAGTAGGCAAGTTCTAGGGAAAGAGGTCACGCTTACTTTTCTTGAAATACAAAAAAGACAGTTGCATTGAAAATCTATGCTGTAATTTATACTATTAAACCAACTGTAATCCTCAAAACTTTTAACTTTAAATAAAATAATCTTTAGGTCTTATGCTTCTATCACTACAACAAAAGATCATATCAATAAACATAAACACAAAAGAAAGAAAGAAAGAAAATACGTTTATTCAGACACACAACTTACACATAACAGGATCAATTACTATAAATTAAATAATACTATAATAATTATTACTAAAAATAGATTGAAACTAAGATTAAACAATAATATAAAAGTAATAAAAAATAAGTTAAAACAAAGAATGAAATAAGAAAAGGTTATGTGCGAGGGTGTAACTGAAAGGTCGACCAGCTCAGCACAAAGCTACAGCCTGGACAGCTGCAGCGCTGAATTTCAGCTGGACCCTACCGATTCCACGCGAGAACCACATCAGGAGCGACTCCATACACCATGAGAGACAAGCAATTAATAAATACAATATTTTACCTACAATACAAAACAGTGAAACTAGTGTTTTAAAGTCGTAGTCTTGTTTGTCGGAAAGAAGCGTACGTTAAGAAACGTTGCGGTCGCTGTGGTTTCTAAGTAATTTAAATTAATAACCATTTCGAGAGCTTGTACCATAACTTGAATGGTTAAGTTATGGAAGAATTTTCTATGTGGGGTCTTCGAGTTTTTTTATTTGAGGTCCCTAGATTGGTTGTCAAGTGAAAATGATTTTTGTTTCTTTTGCTAAAGAACTACCAACTCTACTATTTTTACAGGCTCTCTAGTGAATGGAGAATGTAAGAATTTTTTTAAACGAAGGAATTAGGGTAAAATTGTATATTTTGCAGAATATTAAATATTCATTCAGTTCATTTGGTCAAATATGTCATGGTACAGATGATTTTTTTGATATTGGTTGTGTTCAGTTGGTCCCATTTTACACTAATTTATATTTATAGTTTAATTTGATTGAAGCCTTATTTACTAAATCTCTCGTCTTTTCCTTAAATTGCGACGCCTAAGCTTACTTTTGTATTGTACTTCCAAATCCTTGACAACGATTGTCAAGCGATGGTAGCTACTAACGATCAGGAGGTCCATTATCTCGTCTGCCTACATAACAATAAAATACCTTAAATTTTTAACGTTATTCTGTAAAAACAATATACATTCACGTTCCAATAATTGTTGATATTCGGCGTAACTACGAGTAGAAAGCCCACGCCCACGTCTCGTGTAGATTAAGAATCGTGTTCCGTCCGTCATAATAACGGTGACGGATGTACCGAAAACACGGCGCTCGTTTTACGCGGATCAGAAAACTTTAAATATAAGTAGGTAATAAAAGTTTCTAATGTAAATTAAAAAAAGAGTTTCTTTTAAAACTAATATCAAATATAAATCAATGGAGATTCCTATTTCGTATTTTTATGTTACTAGTTTTGTAATTGTCATAGCTCGTAACGTCCCTACCAGATTGTAATTTGTCATCGTCCCTAATAAATCTCGCTCAGAATCTCAGGACAGTACAAGGTTTTAATAACAAGACTTTATGCATAAGCTCCTACAAAAAACTAATAAATAGTCAGTGGTCGCCTCTGCTCTAAGACCTCTTATAGTAGTAAATTCCTTAGAAGGAAATCGCCGGACTTCCGCCTGTCCCATAGATATGATATGTGAGAGTAGAACCGCACTAAAACTTCCTACTGCTTACACTCCTGTACCAACCCATTACTGCCCACTGTTGGGCTCTGGTCTCCTCAGAAGAGGGATTAGGCATAGTCCACCACGCTTGCCCAGTGTGGATTGGGGACTTCACATATCTTCAAAGGATTTTTAGAACCCTTTTCCGACATGCTGGTTTCCTCACGATGTTTTCCTTCACCGTTTTTATCCAGTGGTGTTGTGAAAAATTGCACATAAATCTTTTTCACATTTAGATTTAGAGGTACAAGCCAGCCGGATTAGACCTGCGACTTCCCGTTCGGAAGGACGCGCTTCGACCACTCGGTCACCACGACTTTTACGCTTACACTCAGCGTCTTAAAATCCAGCACTGGGTTGAGTGGAGTAGAGTGACGATACGCGCATCATCATCTTCATAGTATATCCTTAATCACTAGTCTATGACGGTCTAATGTCACCTTTAGATGGCACTACTACATCAACGCCATTTCATTGACTTCCCACTTAATAACAATCACCTCATATCACCTTAGCAACAGCTTATTCCGGTCAAACGTAACTTTCATTATCAAGGAAAACCGCTTTCCGGAGCGTCGTACGTAAAACCGAAACTGGTAAAGACGAGGCAATACTTGGCAAACACGGCTCTTAACGGTACCGTGGAATAGTAAAAAGAAAACTGGACAAATATGCACGAATGAGTTTACTTAACGGATGACCGCAGGACCGGCTGTGACGATACGATGATTTACTCATTGTTTTATCATCTACTAATTTTTAAATTAATAGTATTAGAATTGCATTTTGGGAATGATTTTGTTGTGAGTTTAGTAATAGTATACCTATGTTAATAGGTACGCTGTTTGTGATGAAAACAAAAGTAGAGCGCTATGACTTGTCCTTCTTCAAACGAGGCTTGAGGAGGGTCCTTAAAGTTAGGTCGTAGGTAGCGACCCCTCAGTGTCCCCTGACATTGCAGAGGTTCATGAGCGACGGTAACCACTTACTATCAGGTGGACCGTTGGCTCGTCTGCCTACATGGCAATAAAAAAAAAAAAGACAAATATTATAAAGTTATCATCACAAACCGTACGAAGCTTAGTTTCAAATTGAGTTGGTTCGATACATTGTATACATAATTATTGTCCATAAAATTATCGACTACAGGTTAACATCATAGTCACACTTCGCGGGTTTTCAGTGGAAATATTCTGAGGTCTGACAACGACACATAAAATAGTTTCTATGGTTTCAACTTAGAATTACGAAGGTCATTGTTAAGAACTATAACCAGTACCTTCACATAATATAACGTTTACGTTTGGATGAGATGATGGCGTACCTACCTATTTACGTTTAGTCCTATAGAAAGTATTCTCGAATAACCAATTAAATTGATCCCAGTATTTGAATGTTATTCTAAACCCCGAGGCCTTTTAACTACGGTTAAAACTTAATGTTCTCATTGATAGTTCATTTTGTAACAACTTCTTAATGTAAGGGTCCAACGATAAAACCTACGCTTAACATCGAAATGGTTAGTCAAAATATTTGTTTCTCAATAACAAGCTGTTTATTTACTGGTTAAGTAATTATATATTATTCGGTTATAAGTTCGGGCGGATGTATGATAGCATTTCTCGATTAATTATGTAAATTTTTAAAGTTCGTTGGCACTCGAGCGCTGAGTATACTTTGTAACAGATGTTTTACTTTGCCCTATACCGTATCTAAACCGATAAACTAAATAGGAAACTTGCATTATAATAATGTAGGGAGTGAAACATAAATACGTTATTTCCTGTCATTTCTAAAATGGATTGATTCAATTTAGTTTTAAATTACAATTTTAAACAATTAAAATTTTCAAATTAAATTATATTACACTCCACTGAAATCTTTATGGCTTAAAACAAGTTAGGTGAAATAGGCTGTAGATATCAGTATCAGTAGCTAATGCAGGGTCGGTCTTGTGTTGTCAGGGAGTTACATAATGTTAGGATATTATAGAGGTTCATGAGCCACGGTAACTTGACATGATGTGGGTCGTAGGCTCGTTTATCTGTCCTGCAAAAAAAAACTTTAGATGGACGAAGATTTTAAGAATAAAAAGCCTTCAGTCTCATTAATTATGTTACCCTAAATTTTTATTTTACTTCTAAATACAATAGGTTCTTGGAGCTTACATATTTACAATACTAAAGAAATCAAAAGATCAATGAAATCAAAATACATTTATTCTCAACACTCAACAGTAAAGACTCGAACAAAATATGGCTATGGTTCAGTCAACTCAGCGTCAGGTTACCTCTTTCGGCCCACAGCCCTTAAATAGAGGAATACGATACTAGTTTTTATAACACGTTCCGACGTAACAATTTAATGGTAGAACTTTATTTGTTTGATTGTAACTGTGAATTATGACAGTGTAGCATTTAAGGAAAACATGAAAAACTATTTTTAATTTTATGTTAATGGATAATTAGCATAGAAATAGTAATTTTAGTCATGAAATATGCTTATCATGAATTTCTGTTGTAATTCTATAAAGAATGACCTGTATTTATGATTTTCCCGATCGCTATGACATGTACTCCTTCAAACGAGACTTAAAGAAAGTCCTTAAATGTAGGAGGTCGTAGGCCCTGACATTGAAAACGTCCATGAACCACCGGTAACCACTTATATCTGGTGACCTGTAAACTCATCTACCTAGAAACCAGTACAGGGGGTGTCGCGACGGGAAAGTGTGCCACAGTGCGTAACGCGTCGCGCCACCCCGCATAACCCCGTGCTGGGTTCTGGCCTCAGTCGGGGTTCGGACACTGAGTGTGAGCGGTTGGAGGTTTTAGTGAGGTTCAACTCCCACATACCACATAAATCCTCCAAAGAAAACAAAAAAAAAGACATCAGTACAACAAATCCCTATTTCCAATTTTAGTAAAATATAATTTCTAAAATAACGTGTCCCACAAAACAAGTACCAACTAATAATTTTGTATCACTTACAATGTTTGCGCATTACAGTACATGATCACTTGCAAACAATCTGCTTCTAAAACGATTTGAAACTCGTTAAACTGAAGGCACTCCTACAATGTAAATCTATTAGTGTGTAGAGTGAAGGCGGAAACAAATAAAAGTGGGAGAAACGAGGTGCGCCTGATAAGACTAAGATTTACAATGTGTGGATGCCATTGTTTAGAAAAGAAACCATTTCTGAAGCTATGAAATATGATAAGCCATGTTGTGTTCACTAAGTTAAATTTATAAACGTTGTTTCAAAGTCACTGCAATCTGAATTTAGAAGAACAACATTATTGTTTTTGTTAGATGTATTCTAGTTTATATTGTAAAAGAAACAAATATATTGAACACCGAAGCTAGGTATCTGAAATTTATGCTATAATTTGACTTAATATATTGAGTCCAAGAGTTAAAAAAATCCACGTTTTTAGATTAATGTTTTTGATAATATCATCTCAGCAATACTTCAGCATGCATTCATGGAAGTCGTTGTATGATACACGTCAATAGGTATTCATACGAAAAATGACAGCTTTGGCTTAGGCTAAGGCGGTGGTGTAGATACAATAAGCGTGTGGATAAAATAATGATCATCCTCATGCCAAACTCATTAGCTATGGTAGAGTCGTAGTGGCCAGTATCAACTGCTGCTACAAGCCTTATTCTTATTGTACTAAGCTGCAGTATCCTGAAGGTGTCTCCTTACTTTCTTCAGGCGAGTTCGACATGAGAGTTAAATCGTGCGCCGCGTCCGACGGTTCCGGTCACGTGATCCAGTTGTCAGACGAATATGGATGCGTGCTGAGACCCAAGATGATTTCCAGGTAATAACAGTCGCTATACTGTACTCGTGTAGTTTACTGTACTTAATGTGTTTGTAGAATTAGCTGAATAGATCTTATTAGGTAGATAACTTTGTTGATTTTAGTTTTAGTAATATAGATGTTCTTTTCAATGGTCAAGTATTGCCTGATTTAGCATTGGAATGAGTAAAAAACCTAATGTAAAAAAAACCAATTGCCTATAGCCAAATTTGAGCATTTCAACAAACCGATGCCGCGATGCTCAGTAAAAGAAATAGAACAGTCTCTATTTGATGTTGCATGTGAGATAATGTGGTAGGGCTATAGGTTACACCTATGGACCTAGTTAACTATTCAAGCAAGTTTTCTACTAGACCAGCTATTTGTGATATAATTATCCATAAGCTGTTGGAATATGAACCAGTTGAGAAGTAATTCTAGCAAACCGTCAAGTTATGACTGAAAATTTTAAATTCTGTCACAATTTCAACTGATCATAAATCACCATATATTAAATAAGAACTACCACTACTTCAGATTCCTCAAAGCGAAAGCGTCAGACGAAAGGGCCTCAGTGATAACGTACGCTTTCTTCCACGCCTTCAAGTTTCCTGATGCTCTAAGCGTCCACATTCGATGTAAAGTGGAGATCTGTAGGCATGGATGTTTGGATCATTGTCAGTTAGCCGGGGTCTCGCCACAGAGGCACGCTTTGGACAGAAAAGACGACAGGACGCAGGACCATAATGAGATCAAGTGAGTTGGTTTGGTTATTTTAGGTATTTTAGATTTAAGGTTTAGGTTACCTGGTAGGAAATCCCCTAGAGTAGAGAAATTTCTCTAGAGTTTAACACGTTCAGATTATCGGCTAATATTAAAGTAGTATCTTCTCTGAACCTTGCCACCTTTTCTGTGTTACTTGTTAATTATTATTAGAAGCCGTACGCCGAAAATCTTCAAATTCATTACCTGTCTTTAGGGGTAGGTAGTGGTACCGGACACAGGTCTTTTCAAATATTAAGTTATTTTGCCCTTTCTTTTAGCTTCTTCTCAAGATGTCAACATCATGCTTTAAACGTAATTTCCGTATTTACTAACATACAGACAACGTAACAAATTAAAGCAGCAGTTTCAAAAGAACTGAAATCCACGCTTTCATATACATTACAACAAACGCTCTCGCTTTTACTTCTATTTAGCTAAAGAACCAAAACAAAATTCCAGTGACTCCTCATCAGAAGACGATACAATTGAGAACCAACGGCTGCCATTAGAAGAGGCGTTTGGCGATGAAGTATCAGGCGAAGCTGTACCAGCTCCGGTACCATTGCTGCAAAGATCTCCCGCTCCTGTCATTGAACCAGATACTGATCACCTCGCTGCTGTCGAAGAATTAGCTGAGGCTTTATCTAGGCCTTTTACTGTGAGTATTGAAATAGACATGACGACAATATCAAAGATATAAAGATTTAATGATATTGTAGGAAACTACATACTAATCTCCCTCTTCGGTATGACTTGTCCTTCTTCAAACGAGGCTTGAAGAGGGTCCTTAAAGTTAGGTCGTAGCGACTCCTCAGTGTCCCCTGACATTGTAGAGGTTCATGAGCGACGATAACCAATTACTATCAGGTGGCATGTTGGCTCGTCTGCCTACATGACAAAAAAAAATTAAAAAAATTAAAACTGATTAATAAGATTTTTAATAAATAAAAATATTACTATCGGCCATTTCGGCTGAAACGCCAACAACTTCGGATGATGTCACTAATAGGTAAACAATATGTAATTGACGTTCTCTATTGGTTTCGTCATGACGTTTTTGCTTTTGTTTACCTAAGCGTGACGTCTAATCGCAACGCCATGATACTATGGGCTGTTTTGATAGGTAAAACGAAAGATTTCTTTTGAATACTGTTAAAAATGTCAGCTAAATTATTTTTTATTATTTTCAGGATCACCCCACAGACCTTAGTGACAGAGAAAGATTCCCTCACGGTCCTCGTAACTTCAAGCCTAATTCTGAAGAGATAAAGCCTGGTCCCGCCGTAGCTGGTCCCAGGTCTTTGAGGAGGAGACGAAATGTTCGCGACGCAAGATCTGCTGATGTAGGGGTCTCGGGGATATATGAAGTGGTGTCTGAAGCTGATTTGGACTTTGGACCTACTAAAGAACCTGTTACTGTGTTCAGTGGAAGGATAAGAGAAGAGGTTAGTTATTATTTGAGTAGGTTTAATAATGGACACTAACTCGTACAGAAGTAGCATCAGTAACTTATTGGGGCCATAATAATATTGACTAAAGAACTAGTGACTAAACTTATTCAGACACTCGCGGTTTTTTATAATACTTTCTTGCATTTTCAACGGGTTTTTACCACGATATTTGATTAATTGAGTTGTCTCTATATTTCAACGTTGTTGCAAACGTCATGATCACGAGAAGACTGGATACTGCGGTTCGATTTAAGAGCAAACAAATCTGTCTACCCTCGCACTCGTTCGCTTTTGGGTAGTACCACTGGAACTCGAACTCACATCACGACACACCACACTCAGTGGTAACGTTGAAATATCGAGACAACTCAAATAATTATATATCGTGGTAAGAACCCGTTGAAAATGCATGAAAGAACTAGTGACTGTCTTCAGTGGAAGAATAAGAGAACAGGCCATTGTTGTTTATAGTAAATAGGTAGGACAAGACGCTGGGTTAATATAGTGTAAGTGGGTTTGATAAGGTAGGCAAGTATTTTTGGGACATACAAGGAGTCTGAAGCTGATTTAGATTTTGAAACGAGTAGAGAACCAGTGACTGCCTTTAGTGGCAGGATAAGGGACTAAAAACTAATCTCAGTTTTTGGAACGAAATTCCTTATCGCGCGTTGTGAAAGGGGGCTAGACGGAAAAAAATCTTACGAAAAGTTGTCACGACACTTTTTTTGTTTTAGATGATTATTATCGCTAGATGGCGTTGTTATCAAAATCTTTTAAAACACGTTCCTTATCGCGCGTTACGTTAGGAAAAAAAAAAAAACTTTTAATCGAAAGGAACTTCACTCTATTCAGGTGTCCCATGACACCTCTCAAGTTTTTGTTCAAATAGCTTGTGATTTTATTGTTGATGAGTAGATTTGATTGTAATTACGTATTTTTATGGGATATTAAGATGACTTTTGAAAAATCGATGAAACATGCGGAGGAATTTAGAAGACACATTTTCGAAGTATACCTACTTTAAGACAACGAATATCAATAGTAATAAAATTTTCTACATCTTTTACAGTAATAAAGACTAGTTTTATTTTGTCGCCTACCGTCATTTTGTTATAGCAAACCTATATTTAACTCCAGGTGGTATACGGCATATGCATGGGCGCGCTAAGCTTCGGAGCCCTCTTCGCCTCAGCGGCCGGCGCGGCGGCCAGCGCGGCCCTGGCTGCGGCCGTGCTACTACACAAGATAAGATCTCGAGTCCCCCCTCCAGTGCCCCCCACTGCTGCTCATTCCCTAGCGGCCTGGATGGCGCTGAGGCTGTTGGGATCGCCGCCGCATCCGCACATGAGGGAAGGATGATTAGACTAATAATAAGCTTCGATCAAATACAGGGTGTATCTGTAACTTTGGACCATCTGAAATGGGGTCAATGACCTGTCGAAATATAACTTAGAAACACTTTTATTTTTGGAATTAGTTAAACTTTTTTTTGATATTGTATGGTGTATGTATGACTATCATTGCGGGTTTCTATATAAAATTAGAAAAAAAAGTTGAAATAACTTTCAAAATAAAAGTGTTTTTAAGTAATATTTTGACAAATCATTCACCCCATTTCAGCTCGCATAAAATTACTGACTCACCCTGTATTTTCCTGAAAAAAAATATTAATTAAATACTATACGTAGGACCCGTTGGTGTAGTGTACGTAGTGGATTTGTAAAATGATCCCAGCTGATGTGGGGTGAATGACCTATTGAAATACAACTTAGAACCGCTCTAATTTTTGGTAAAACTTTTTTTCACTATCCACTAATATTACAAATCCACCTTATACGTAATATTGTTGAAGTATTGCTAGAATTTTTGATTTAGGTATTGTATGTGCAAGTAACGAAATTAAAAAGTCAAATAACTGAGTTTTTTCTCGTACTTCATGTAATATAAAAAATTGTTGCAATGGCATTTTAATAATAGTGTTGTAATTAATTATTTGTCGGCTGCTTTATTTTTTTGTAGTTCGAGGCTACATTCACCGTTTGTTAGAGATAATTTTGCCAAATTGAAATAATGGGGCAATACTATGTCCTGCATAATACATTTTAATGTATACTTGAAAAAAAAAACATAATTATCTTACTATAAATAATTAATGGCCAATTACATATCTAATTTAGAACATTTATTTTAAGATAAAAAATCTGTAAATTTATTAATTTTTAGTTATAGACTAGCTTAAAGTATTATAATGCTATAAATGTAAATTCTTATAAAACAGAGTTTTCGATACCTGATGATATATATTTACAAATATATTATTTCTATAAGATTCTTTGCGAGGTCAGTCTTGTCATTCGATAAGGTATTAGAAATGAATCAGATTTTATTTTAGAATATTTATAGCGGATTGTATTTCTGCCTTTAATAAATGCCATTAAAATCTAACATACTTACATTTTTTTTAAATGGACTATAAGTACTCAACTCAAAATTGACAAAAACGTGGATTTTTTTTAATCCAGAAAAGAAGTACATTAGGTAAATACCTTTTTTTTTGGACGGGAGGAAATCGCCGGACTTCCACTCGCCCCGCGAGTGGGGTATGTGGGGTTTGAACCGCACTAAAACCTCCCTTGCTCACGCTCGACGTCCGATTCCCGGCCGGGACAGAACCCGAAACGAGGCTGGTAGGGGTGACAGGACGCATTCGTGATTGTCGCTCACGTATCGCCCCGTCACCCCCCCACGTCGAACCGGCAGTCGTCGGTGAAACGACCACCGGCTCACTCGGTAGAGATGGGGCCGCGTGATGACAGGTCTCCCTCGACTCAGGCCGGGTCAGAACCAGCTTGGCTCGGGGAGCGCGGCGCGACCATCCCCCGGTAGCTGATACAAAGAGTGCGCGCTGAAGCCTAGCGCAGCACCCCTCGGGTCCGGTGTACCTAGTGGATTTAACTCGAAAGAAAGTATCATTAGAGACTTTTTTTCTGTCTATTTAATGTAGTATAACTTAATGTAGGTCAAATTTATAGATCAATTTAATAGTATTTCAGAATCAGTAGACTATTTTTCAATACAGGCAGATTTAACAATATCATAAAATTTTTGACACAAATAGAATCTGGTTCATTATAAATATACTAAATTTAGGTAATATTTTAAATTAAATTTAGTTCTAGGTTTCTTATTTCGATGGTGCTAGGTCGTGCTATGTACTTAGTCCTATAAAATATATTTTTGTACATAATATAATTATATTATAATAATATAGATTTAAAGACAAACGCACATAATATGATGTTAGTTTTTGAGATAATATTTTACATGAATAAATTAAATACTTAATCGTACCTATTTTAATAATGAAAGTTAGAAACTTATTGCTGACGTATACTTTTTAAAACAAAACAGTTTGATAAATTTTGGTTGATTATTTCTTTTTTTATATTAATTATTAAATTTTAATTCAGTTGGAGCTATTATTATTATTAAGTTAAAATATAAAAGTCATGGCATTAGTAATAAGTTTTAACTTTTCAGAACTAAAATATTTATTTTTTATTAAATAATTTTAATTACATAACGTTGCGTTTGTAAATTGTTAGAGTGCATTTTTAATTTTAAATGATTTTATTAAATTTACTGGCTTTTAACTTTAAAAATTTAAAAAAAAAATTTTTCATAATTTTTAAAGTTTTTACTAGTGAATTTTTAGAATTTATAAAAATTAAATATATTTATCAATAATATTAATAGAATAATGTGAATAAAACACCAATGAATGTTTAAGTTAATTAAGTTATTTTATGAAAAAAAAGCATTTATTCTGCATTTATATTTCTACTTAATATATTTTTTCTATTGCTCAATTTTTATATTATACTTATAAGATATAGTCTAAGATATTTTTAAGATAATTTTGTTTAACTTTTTAGATTTTTATAAATTACAATTTTATTGAAAACAGTGGTGCGAAGTTCATCCAAAATGACTAACTGGAAATGAAACTAAAACTATGAATATTCCTATGTGCTGAAACATCAAAAAAAAATATGAGTGTCATGGGATACCTTTTAAAAATAATATAAAAAATAACGTTTTTTGAATTATAACTTGTGACTTTTAAAAAATGTCTCTAAAAGCACGTTGATAAATATGATTTTGTTTTTTTTTTTAAATATTATCATGATGCAATATCGTTTCTCTTTTCCTTAATAAAATTTATAAGACACCCAAAAATCTTGCATTTACTATTTTATAGTTTAATTTAAAGCATTTATAATAAAAATATTAATATTATTTTAATTTATAATTCTTTTTCTTGGTGTTGTTTTAATTTTCGTGTTTTTTTTATTGTTATTTTCTTTTATTTTTTATTTTTATTTTCACTAACATTTGTGACGTCACTGCCAGTTGAAACTGAAAACCAGCGTTATATGTCGGTTGGGGGTGACATATTAAAACATTAAGCTGAGTTCCGACTGGTTTGTGAAGAAAAACTTATTTATTCCATGTTTTTTTTTAATTTCTGTAATTTTATACCTGTTTTCATCACAAATAAATGATGTCTATGTCTAAATGTAATATATTTTAAGTAATAGTGCAATTTTTACTTTTTTAATTTGGTGGTTTTTTGTGAATATTGCTCTGGGGTTTTATTTATTATTTCCGAATCGATACGTATTTTTATTGTAAAAATATAAAAGCACTTGTTGTATTTGGTGAATTAAATATACGTTGAAAATAGTTTTATTTTTTCTTAGCCTTTATTTTATAACATATAGATTACGTAACGTAATTTTTTATGTAGTTTATTTAATTTTTGAAATTCAATTTCATTCGTTGTTTTGTAGCACTGCCACGACTCTAATTTCTAAATAATTTTACTAAACTACTATATACTACTATGGCGGAAATTAAAATTTCACACTGTTCCTTATCCTTAAATCAATATGTTGCTCCAAACCAAGCATTTTACGAAAAATCTTTTAAAATATTATTATTTAATGTAAGAAATTAAATGATGGCTCCTTCCAGTAGAACATCCAGTCTTCAATATTTAAGATACTTCTCATTCATGTCGCATAGTCTGGGACACCCTGTATACTATGACTACATACTTATAAATGATTTTTTTGAACGAAGTTCCTTATCGCGCGTTGTGAAAGGGGGCTAGACGGAAAAATTCTTACGAAAAGTTGCCACGACACTTTTTTTGTTTTAGATGATTATCGCTAGATGGCGCTGTGATCATTTTGATCTTTTAAAACACGTTCCTTATCGCGCGTTACGTTAGGAAAAAAATTACAAAATATTTTTTAATCGAAAGGACCTTCGTTATATTCGGGTGTCCCATGACACCTCTCAAGTTTTATTTTATTGGGTTCAGTAGAGATAATGATTACAAACATCACAACATTACTTCTTTATTATTTCGTATCATTATAGGTACAAGGTGGATCTGTAACTTTATTTCAGCTGATATGGAGTAGATGACCTGTCGAAATACAACTTAGACCACTTTGATTTTTAAATTCGGTTTAACTTTTCAATATCATGTGGTGACACAAGTTCTGATACAAAAAATAATAATTACAGCCACCGTCCTGAGAAGAACTGGCAAGAAACTCAGCGGGCATGTCTTTTTTTTGTATAATGAGCATTTTTTTAAAGTTTTTGTACAGTATACAATTTCACATTAAATATTAAAAAAAAAACGATTACGATAATGAAATGACCTTGGCGAGCAACTCATTCCCACTTTGTGCAATCGTCCAGGTAATCATTGACCTTATAGTAGGCTTTTTTGCACAGACGTTCTTTAATAGTTTTCTTAAACCTATGTATAGGTAGGTTTTGAACATCAAATTCAAATTGTGGAATTTTGTTGTACAAGCATACAGACAAACACCTGAAGGAATTTCTTATTTTTCCGTAGCTTAGGTCCACTTTTGAATTGGAGTAGGTAAATAGGAAAGGACTTTAAGGAAAAGCATGAAAGTAAAACCATGTTCATATTTATAATTTAATATTTCCAAATAACTGTTACATAACCATACATTTCTTATATTGTTTCTTACGCAAAAACTTATAAATGCGACGACAATCCTTCTACAAAAACTGTTATAACTGACAAATTACAGATACAAAGAATATATGAAGAGGTACTCAGGTGGCGTTAAATAAATAAATTATTCTTAAAATGACTAAATAACTAAATTAAAATAAATGATCATTTAATACTAATGACAAGTTATTTTAAGCTAACTCTAGCGGTTCACCTACATGTTGAAACACCATTTCAGATTTCCGTTACCCCTGTTTCAAATGTGTTTCGAAAAGGGGTAACAGAAAAATATTGTACTTATCATTATTTAAACACTAAAACAATCCGAAATATTGTGTGATATTTGAACTTGGAATACAATTTTGAATTTGCTTAAACATAACGTTATAAACTAATTTAAATATAATTTGTAACTAAATTTGAGCACACAAACATTCACGCACATAAATAAAATTGGCATGATCTACATACATCAGTCTCATCACACTATTATTTACAAATTATTATATTTGAACGTTTTGTTACGAGTAGAAACGACTTTTTGAAATAACGTGAGCGGTCGGTGGGTGTGGTCGGGCTATCGTCGTCACTGCAATAGTCTTCTTCTTCAGTTTAGTAATAGGCCTCAGTTTTAAGAATAGCACTGCTGATACGGCACATGAACAGACTAACGTGACTAATAGAGCTCCTAGTGTAGCTGCGAATCCAGGAGTTGTCATACAAACGAGACCAGGAGTAGGCATCACTTTAGGAACAGAACTTACTTCCGATGTGTCCAGATTTAAGTCACCTGCGGAAACAACGCGAATAACTCTGTTAACTCCTACTTCTTTTTCCGGAGATGTGGCTCTCTTTTGCCTCCTGACTCTTCTCTCGTCTCTCCTGATCTCGGCTCCTACAGGATAAGCGTCGATTTGAGGAGGACCATACTCGGCATGTGGTCCAGCAATTACGTTCGGTCCGCCGTCTGAGCATTGGTCTGGGCATCGGTATCTGCAGATTTGAATGGTACATTGGAAGTGAACCTCCATGGAATCAGGGAACTTGAATGCTTGGAAGTGAGCGTAAGATAGCACACTGGCGCTGGCTCCAAAGTTCTTGATCTTTGTAAACCTGGACATTAATTTTGGTCGTGTCACACAGCCTCGCCTATCGACTAGTTGTATAGGGGCGCGTTGACCATCATGAGCTACACAATCGCGGACGAGCATGTCGAATTTCGCATCGTCATCTTTGATAGCAAGTACCATAGTCATGGTTTGTCCTATTTTTACGAGACCAGATACTTCCGAAGCCCAAGGTCCCTTTCCAACTTGAATTTGCATCCAGCATCCAACATTATCACCAGCGAAGTCTGCTCTGACCACATCTAACATGTCAACAGGGAATGGTCTGAAAGTCACTGCCTTTTCGTACTGGTCATGCCACGTACAACGCAATTTACGAGCCTGATCCCATACTTCCTGTACTTGAGGGTCATATTGGATCACGATAACATTCTCGAAATATGTACCAGCTGCTGCAACATCTCCATGATACCTAGGGTCTCCACTGCCGGCTGTTCCACAAGCATGGGCACCAATTTCGAAGGACGCTTGAGTTCTTCCCAGATTGGGTGGTAGATGCACACATTGATGGTTGGAATAATGACCCTTTGAGAAGACAATACCAAAGAACGGTTTGTCGAAGCTGAGGAATACTCTCATAGCGTTCTTTTCACATTTGACATCCAATGAGACGATTTTTGGCATGTCTGGTGCAGGGGCAGGCCATACATCTCCAGCTCCACTGAATACTTTTTCGCTGGCCGATGTTTGTGCATCAGCTGGAGGTGCAGGCGGCGGCGGTGGTCCTCGGAATCCGGCTCCTATTTCGTTCTTATGATGGTTAACTGGTGGTCCAAGCGCGTACTGCTTTGTGTGCATCGGATGGTGGTTCGGGATTCGCGGCATGCCTGAAAAGTAAATATAGTGGCTTGTTAACTTTCTAGTTATGAAGAAGATGAACGAAGAATTTACATAATTTATTTAAATTGTCAATTCTACTTTAAAGAATAAATGTTTTAATTGACTTCAAAATATAATTACGATTAACGTTAAACAGTATTCGTAATTACTAGAATGTAGGCACTACTGTAATATTCTACTACTCTTAGTACTTTCTTAGATTAAAATGTAGGTATATTATTAACAATAGTCAACCATGTATTTGATTCTACAACTGAACTGATGACTGACATACACCAAAGTAATTGTTCAATTCTTTAGCTATTTTAAATGATCAGACTCTTTTATTCTACACCACCTTTCCAAGGTCATAAAAACACTTACTTAAAGGATGATGCGCCTGATGATGTGGTGGGTTTTGCCTCCTATTATGAGACTGTGGTACCGGAGGAGGCGGTCCATTGTAAGCGTGGCTTGGGGCGTCTCGTTCAGCCGACTCCATCGCCAGCTGATCCGATGAAGATTCCACGGCATTACTGGCTTCAGCTCCTTGGTTTCCTGGGCTGTTGCTATTTTCGTTGGATGGCTGGTCGCTGAGGGTTCCACTCTGAAATTTAAATGTAGAATAGTTAGGATACGTTTTTGATACTTTAGTTAAAGTTATCTTTAAAAAACGTACTCTTAGATAAGCTTGGAACAATTGGGAATCTCGCAATAAAGAGTTCATTAGATTAAAAACGCAGTTACTCTGTAATTTGAAGGTCTGCATTGTTATCTTTACTTTTAATTAAAATGTGCTACAAATTATCTGTAAACTCAACAAAACTAAAAATACTTTCAATACGAGTATACACGAAGTACCGGAACTTGGTTTAAGTAGCTTTCACTGAACTACGTCGGGTCGCATCACATAGTAAACATTTTATAGTATTATTCAATACGACACACTGACCCTTTTACATATTTAAGTCAAGTTTGTCGAATATAATTTAATCAATTAGTTATCTTATTCTCAGTTATATTATGTATAATTTATTTAAATTTTGTGTGTTTCTATTTTCTTTTTTAATTTATTAGAAGATTAATTTAGCGAGATTTTATAACGTTGGAATTATTGTAAAGAAAGATAATATTAAATTGATTTATGCAAAAATTTACGCTTAGCTGTAAATCCTTATTAGTTTCTTTTAAAAATAAAATTGTTTAGATTGCATATAAAACTTTGTTTCATAATGTCGTGCAATTCATAGCACTGGCTTGTAAATCGATGTGTTTTTATTGTGAAATGAAAAAGTATTTTTCAAAAACTAATTCTTTTTGTGCTGTCCACCTAAATTAAAATAAATCCATAGAATTATTGATAAATCTTAGAAATGAAATACATGAGTTTTTAATCAATATACTAATAATAACTTAGGTTTTAAGTCGTTTATAAAATTGTATCAGCGACTTTCAAATCACCATAAATTGACCTTCAATAACTCAAACAGCACTTAACACTTCATTTATTTAGAAGATTTTCTCCAAACCTCTTGACCATGTGAAAGTTGCTATATCTGGTTCCTCTTGATTTAAATCATCAAATGATGTTCCGGTTTCCTACATTTTCGACAAACTAGTTATGTAAAAATATTTTTTTTTTTGGGAATTTTTGCTTAATTCGATGACACTGATTCAATGTCAAAATTAATACACGATTTCTGAATACAAATTATGAGCCATTATAATATAGATGTTATTTATTGAAATTAACAGTTTTACTTCTAGACAAATTGTTTAATTTGCCTACTTTTTGTGATGTTATCGTTCAGACATTCAATTGTTTCAATACATTTTAATAAATTGACAATATTTTTGGAACGAGTATCAGTCATTACACTGTGTGCTTATAGAGTATAGCTACATTTATAGATGGATCAACCATTACACTTTTGTAATGACGTACGTAGTACATACTACTAGATACCTACGTATAGGTGGGGGCAAGAATAAATGCACTTCGACTTTTAAAAGAGAGGGGTTCATAGCTTCGGTTTTATCGAGCATTTTCTCTGTCACGTTCTAATTCAATTTAACATATAATATAGAGTTGTTAAAACTCTTAATATATTTGCATAATTTAATAAAAGTCAGTGTGCATTTATTCTTGCCCCCAACTACATTTGGTACCTATTAGGTATGTGCTAGGCCTATTATTTCCTGTTCAAATACGTACATCCCATATAAATGACAGTGCGTTTTTGATATCTCATCAGCGTCATCGTATCTTAAATTTTATTGCTTCTATTTGTTTCGCTCGAAGCTATGAAATTAGAAAGTATTAGAATGGATGCATACGTTTTTTTTACTATAGAGATTTATGGGAGGGCTTCAGAAGGTTCGGTCCCGACTATTATTTGGACTTTTTTTGTGTGGGTTTAGACTTCGGTCGTTCACAAAGCCTGGCTATTTGTTTGACTTCACACGTTGGGTTGATTGAAAATAATTGTTTGTAATTGTTTTTAAGAGACGATGTTGTATGATTGTTAAAAAAACTGTTTTGATGGGAACGTGTGGATGTTAATAGCTATTATGTTACGAAGGGAAACTATGAAGGTAGTCAGTAGGGTAATGTTTGATAATTATTGTTATACTGTTTAATGTTATACCGTAAACTTTTAAGACGTTTTTTTGCATAGGCTTTATGGTCCTTGACTTTAAGATTGATGAGGCTATTTACTATATATCAATAAAAATGAGAGTATCGATCGGTATGATATGTGGAAACACAAAATATGTGGTAATATCGGTAGCTTCAATAAACCGAAGAGAAATAGGATGAAGGTTAAAAAAATGTCTGATTAGGTTACTAACATTCTGTTTCATTAATCAAGTATTTAGGTACTATCACTTAATTGCAACATTTGCAACCCTGCTGGGAGGGGCCGGCAATCTCTGGTCAAATATCTATAAGTCGTGGCCGAGTGGTCGAAGCGCTTCCTTCCGAACGGGAGGTCGTGGGTTCAAAACCGACTGGCTTGTACCTCTAAATCTAAATGTGAAAAAGATTTATGTGCAATTTTTCACAACACCACTGGCTAAAAACGGTGAAGGAAAACACCGTGAGGAAACCTGCATGTCGGAAAAGGATTCTAAAAATCCTTTGAAGATATGTGAAGTCCCCAATCCGCACTGGGCAAGCGTGGTGGACTATGCCTAATCCCTCTTCTGAGGAGACCTGAGCCCAACAGTGGGCAGTAATGGGTTGGTACAGTACAGTAAAAATCTATAAAGACAGGTAGTAAACTGCTTCTTAACTTTCAAAAAAGCATGAGACGAAAACTTAACAAGATGTGAAGTCAATTGAGAGTATGCCAATCGCGCGTTCACGCTCATGCTCAAATAGGATGCCGATTACTCCCAGTAGGTACATTTTACATATTAACAATAATACACACACGCAAAATCTTTACACTGTTGTTCAAGATCTGTTGCCTAGTTTTATTTTTTGAGTAATCTATATAAATAATAATGATTTGTTGTTCGTTAGTCTGATTAAAACTCGAGAACGGCAGGGCCGATTGAGTTGATTTTGGTTTTAAAATGTTTGTCGTAGTCCAGGAAAGGTTTAAACGGTAAGAAAATACCCGGGATTTTTTTTGTGACGCAGACGAAGTTGTGCGGGCCAGCTAGTATTCTTCTTCTCTTATATATAAAATTGAATTGCTGTTCGTTAGTCTCGCTAAAACTCGAGAACGACTGAACCGATTTGGCTCATTTTAATCTTGAAATATTCGTAAAAGTCCAGGGAAGGTTTAAACGGTGAGGAAATTTCCTTATGTGACGCAGACGAAGTTGTGTGGGCCAGCTAGTATGATATGAAATTCCGGAATTGATAGATACGTCATTTGACCAAACGAGCTATCAAAATGTTTATTCTTCATGTATCGGAATAAAATAGAGAAAGTTCCCGAGTCGAAGTTGAAACTTGATT
Organism: Trilocha varians; assembly: GCA_030269945.2. Lineage (NCBI taxonomy): Eukaryota > Metazoa > Arthropoda > Insecta > Lepidoptera > Bombycidae > Trilocha > Trilocha varians. The sequence continues at coordinate 8,784,144 of AP028259.1, forward strand.
ACAGTCATTACTTGTCCTTCAATCAACTTAGCGTCTCGTTGATCAAATCTTATGCAGCGTTACGGTGTATAATTGTAGGTGTGGATGATTGATTTTTTTTACGTTTAAACTATAGTCACAAAGACAAAAGAAAAAAAATTATTCATCAGAGGGCCGTACACTCTTTTTAAATCTATCATACAACATAAAGTAGTGTTACATGATACTTGTTGTGTTTATGATATATATGTTAAGTATGCCTTTATCCTATCTTCGGTTGCTCAAATTCACTGTTTACTGCCTGTGTTTGAAAAATACAGCTATTTTTCCAACATTTCCTCGACAAACGAATATTGTCAATAGTATTGCGTATATTTGGGTAACAATAACGTTCATTTGAAAAGTGTTTCGTTGTATCTAAACTTAACTTTGAATTTAAAAGATTATAATTCTAACTTTGTCTTAGTTTTATCATGTCTATTTAAAGCTTATAATTTGAACATAACTAACAGAATATAGATTATGCTATCAGAATACAGAAAGCTTGAGTTTTTAGCTCGAAATATGAAAGATACCACCTTTTTAAACAAATACACCTTGTTGATACTCCAATAGTTATCACTAGTTTAGATCAAATGTTCTAGGCTTCGTATCAATTGTTAGACAGACGTGAGAATGCTAAACAATTGCTTGAGAACAAGTGCACCGTGCTAGTTGGTCGTTGAGGTTGTTGAACTATAAAAATACTTTCATTCATTAATGTCGAAAAGGTTTGAAAAGAAAAAAAAATGTATTAAAAAACGTATACGGAAAAATAGAGAAAAAATGAACGTGAATGCCAATAATGTTTATTTAGTTTAGAGAGTTTATCTTTAAATTTTTAGGCATTTTTTTTTAATATGGTATGGTTAAGTACCACGTGCCCTCCTAAGCACAAAAGGGACAGAGAACACCCGTCTGCTTCATCGTGGACTAGCATGACAAAACTCTTTGACGATGAGAATTTTTCCGACCCGATAACCCAGGATAGAGCATCCTGGCGCCACAAGATTAGGAGAGCCAACCCTAGATAAAGTGAGAAAGTACGAGGATGAAGAAAGAAAACGAAAACCGAAGGATGAACAAAGAAGACGACAGAAAGAAGAAAACCTATATGGAATATTAAAACAATGCAACAAATAGATAAGCAGATAAAAAGCTGTAGCTTACGTAAAGGAGGCCTACCTACGAAAGCATGTTTTTTTGGGGGTTGAACCGCACTAAAACCTCCCGCCAATAGCGCTCGACATCCGATTTAGTAGGGGTGACAGGACGCGTTCGCGATTGTCGCTCACGTATCGCCCCTACGAAAGCATAAAAAAAAATTGACTGGATGATGAGATTTTCCTTATCATTGTTTTAAATTATAATAAATAACAATTATTTACTTCACCCATTAGTATTAGTTTAATTCGGTCATCGCAAATTGTAGGCCATTGACACCAGCGAAGCGTGCCGGTTTTACTTTCGTTGCGTTCACTTAGAATGTAGAAACATGAATTTATCTGTGTTGATTGGAAGCGTCATAGCAAAGGTATAATTTATATTCACTTAATAGTTTTATCAATTTAATAAAATACAGGTGAAACTTTAGAATCGACTGGTGTTAAAGCATCATCTAAAGCTTTGTGTTTACCAACCTAACTTTTTTTTGGATAGAAAGAAATCATCGGTTTTCCATCTACATCCCATCGGGGACTGACGGGAAAGAGTGCCGAGCGCGTAACGCGTCGCGCCGTCCTTCCAAACCCCGTGCTGGGTTCTGGCCTCAGCCGGGGTTCGGACGCTGAGTGTGAGCGGTTGGAGGTTTTAGTGCGGTTCAACTCCCACATACCCCGGGGATCTGGTGATTTCCTAAAACTGAAAAAAAAACATCCCATGGGTGGGGTATGTGTGAGTCGAACTGCACTAAAACCTCCTCACACTCATCCGAACTCCGAACTTCGACTAGTCAAAACTCACAACTTATAGGTTGTGCAGAGTGAAGCGACGAATTGCACGATAAGGTTTACGTATCGCCTCGCATGTTCATTCTTTTACAACTCATTTAAGCTTTGGTCACGTCTTAATTAGAAAAATTACAACTGAGGATTTTTTTTTAATCCTAAAAGTTGAAGTCCACCCTTATTTTCGAAAATCTTTTAATACATTGCAAAAGGAATTGTTTATAATAGGTACTTAATATTGCAAATGTTTGTAGATGTTGCAGGTGAATGCCCCGCGTTCTGATTTTCCTTTCATCTCGCTGCACCGCACAAATCCGCACAATGCATTTATCTATGTCAGTATTCAACCAACTGAAGAAGACATCAGGAAGATAAATATTCAAGATAATACTATTGAAATAAACGTCACTGTATGTTTTATGTTAGTAGTGCTAATAAAATATTCAATTGAATAACAAATTATAGCAAATATATTGTTTTGTATAGGTCTTATGTTATATGAGGTATTTTAGAGCATTCAATTCCCAACAATTTTTCTTTTAAATCTTGATGATTTTGGAGACAGATGGCGCACAAAAAGGGCGCACTGTTCAATCATTTAGTGTCATTAGATGTTAACTTAGTTACGATTAAAAACATAAACATACAACACTATGGAAAAAATGTTGATTACGACAAGAAAAGTACTGTAACAGACGACAAATTGATTCCTAAATCACAAAGCCTAAACCTACAAAACTTTTTAAAAATAAAAAATAGAAAAAAATATACACCATTAAACCATAAACAAATTGACACGACTTCCGTAACACGTCAACGTAATTGCAGGGAGTACAAAAAGTAAAGTAACTCAGCAGGATATAGAGATGTGTGTCGCTTGTGAGTCGTGACCGCCGGGAAAGCTGCTCTTTCCACTATTGTCATAAATCGGATCGTTCGACTAGTTACGACTGGAGATGACCAGGTTTATAGTCTTAAAGATAGTTTGTTATTGTTAGTTATTTATTTATTTGTATAAGGAAAATCAATAGCACATAATAGCACCATAGTAGGAAATAAGTTCCGTGTATTTCATCGAAAGTTTTAGGTTTATTATTTGAAAGCACATTGAACGTTTGTAACATCGATAAAAAGTACTCCAATGAACTATACGAAATCCGTATTTTAAATTTATCACAGTCTCATCTCTGATCCCGAGTTTTAGTAGAGTAAAGTTTTTAAGTCTAAAGTCTGTAAACGATATTTTTCTTCAACGTTTTTCAGTAATGATCAAGTAATAGTCAAAATCCTTATAAATAAATAGATTTTTGTCTGCTCTTAAGTAAATAATCTACCCGCAGTACTCGGTCTTCCCGAGATCATGGCGCATGCAACATGATATTGAAATATCGGGATCGTACATTTTATAAAAATCGTGTTAAGAACCCGTTTAATAATCGTATTGCCTGTATTTCTAAATTGTGATTTAGAGCTCAAAGATTTGATATTCTAGCTCGTGTTTCAAATTCTATCATCTCAATGTCATCTAGTCTTTCCTTGGTTACAACTTTTAAAATAGCAGCAACTGTAAACAATTCTAAAAAAGAAAATCTCAGTGAAATCGACGCAATTTACTTCGATTCTAAGAATCGAGTGTCACACTACGTTTCCGATGATACATTGTAACATTCTGGTTTAGTCTTAGTTCCTTATCAGAGAATACTAATACAAAAGCTTGTTGGACAAATGCACAGATTGTTTTCTATTGTATTGCAAGTAGACGCTACTGCAGAGTCCTAATCTGTATGTAATTTGTATAGTTTATTTAATACACTTCACTATCTCTCTTTACGATGTCATATCTGTTTTTTTTTCTTAGGTTTGCTAGTAGAAAACTCATTTTTGAACTAAGCTTGCCTTTTGTGCCTATTTTTTAATTAGGTACTATAAGTCACTGTATTTTTCTTTACCTGGTGTACTATTAAATAAGTATTAAATAAATAGACGGGTAAATCGTGCAACTGGTGGTAAGCGGTTACTGTTGTACATGAACCTTTACAACGAGATACTATAAGACTACATAACACCTAATAAATTCAATCCTCGTTTCAAAAAGGACAAATGACCTGCAGATCAACAGCAAATTTAAAATTGATGGAGACCTTATATCGAACAGTGGATGACCGCAAGCTGATTATGATGATAATGAAACAGCTGTAATGATTACGTTTTTCGGTTCCCATGTCAAAACAAACGAAAACTTCAAGTAATGTCAGTAGAATGAATGAATGAATACACTTTATTGCATACAAAAACAGAAAATAACGCGTACAGAAAATAAAGCAAAGAATACATGCAATGGGCGGTCTTATCGCTAAGAGCGATCTCTTCCAGACAACCCTTGAAAGCATCAGATTACATTTGAAGAGTTCACAGTGGTGTTGCAATGCAGTGGAATGTATGTCATTGACATAATAATAATATTTACTATTTCAATCCTATTTCACTATTCAATCAATTCAATCCTATTTCAGTAGATACTAAAATTGCTGGTATCTGGCCTCAACCGAGGTTCGGACGCTGAGTGTGAGCGGTTGAACGTACCTCAAAGAATGCGTAGTAGTTATGGCCAGACTACAGCTAAAAACGAGTACACAATTAAATTGAGTTATATACATTAAGCTTAACTTCTGTTGTAAACAGTGTCCTTATCATTCGGAACAGGCTAAACGATAGCGGAACTAGTTGAATCCGTCAGAGCAGTGTGTCGTCGCCATATATGGTAGATGTCACACGCTGACCGGTTGCCCTAGACAAGAAAACGATGCCAACTATTTCTTTATTGTATATCAAGAGCATCTTAGTTACTTTTGAGGGCTACGTTTTTTTTCTTCCATAAGTTTGTAGTATCACTGATGTTTTACATATTAAATAAAATATGACTGAAATAACACAAAATAATCATAGAATTGGTTCGAGAGATTCTGATGTGAAAAGTGAGTTTTTATAAACTTTAGTTGGCTTTATCTAAGAAACTCTGATTACGAGATGAAAATTAAATTTGGCTAAATGAATAATATTGTTGTAAATAGGTTTTATTTATTTGGAATTTTGTTTAATTTTTGAAAATGATTTGTCATAAAAACAAGATGACTTTTATGTGTAAAAAAATGTATAGTTTAGTTTGGTTTTTATTGTAAAAGAGAAAACATTGAATATATTTTATTTGACCAAGCTCCAGAGTATTATTATTAATTAAATGCACCTTGAGAGATTTCCAACAAATACATTTCCACGAGAACCAACTACACCTAAAACTCAATCTTAAAAAAACGAAAAACAAAATTTAAAAATATTACAGTATCTGAAAGATGACGAAAAACAAAGCATATCATAAAACCAAAACGCTTATAGCTTTCTTACAGGAAATAACAGCAAAAACTCTATGCTCACGACTTGTGAATCGAATAGCGCATCCGATTTAATCGAAGTTAATCGATTATAGTAATTTAGTGAAAACCTGACGATTTCATGGCGGCCGCCAACTGATGTGCCTTAAACGGAGGCTCTATTAAAAATCATTAACTTTCATAAGAGCCGGTCTACTTCGGCTTTGTATTACCGACTTCATTTTTAATTGTTCTTATAGTTTGTTAAAACCGATCTGTTTTTAATAATAGTGAGTTAAACTTTCTTAGAATAACAATTAAATAGTCATCGTTTGATAAAGTTTTAAATGAAAGCGTGTAGTTGTGTTGGACAATCATCCTCAGAGGTATATAAAGATATCAAAATGGATAATCACAATTACATACCTAGTTATTATGTATTAGTAAACGCAAAATGTATTATAATTGATTAATATTAGATTACTATTTGCTCCAGTTATTCTACCACGAATATTAACATAGCATCTAGTGTAAAAAAATTCATAAAAATCTCTTTGAACCGATAACATTTACGGTGATTCATATTTGGCAGAGATTTGTAATAGAGATTGGTGCCGGGATTCTAGATATATTGTTTTCACACTAGCGTATGTAGTAACAGGATTGAATATGAAGAACTTACCATGTGTAGTATGAGCAGAATTCCTATGGTCAGACATCTCCTCAATCGCATCGTGAACTGTGAACAAAATAATAATTTCATGAGCAAAACAATGATAAACAACGATAAAAGATAATCAAAAAAAACAATTAATAGTTCTTGATTTCGAAATTTCACCTACGTTACACTACTTGTCTTGTACTTCTTTTAGAAAATAAGACAAACCTTACTTAATTTAGGGGCCAGAAACTTTACATTTTAAACTTATAAATTCAATACATTCTATTTATTTATTTAAAGTCAATTTCCTGACCTAATTTGTACAAACAATAACATTTACTTCAAATAAGTTTTCTTAGTACATAGCAACATATACCTATCTATATCATATGTAAAATGTAACCAGTCTGTGTAGAAAGTCACACACGTGCTTCGTGAATAGGTAATATGATATGTTTACAGTAAAATGTAAAATCCAAACGAACTATTGACACACATACGTATGACAAAATGTGTCGTGATTTCGAAAGTTCGTTCGGAATTTATGTTGTTAAAACTTTGACTGAAGGTGGGTTAGGTGAACTAAGTTGACAGGTCACTTGGTGGTAAATGGATTTGGATTAGCTAAGGCTGTAGATATATACAAAATGGTCCTACTATTTAAGATACATTTTTAAGAACAATTCTTGTTACACTGGTAGGTCGAATGGGGCAGGGATTTAGGGAACGATGAAGTATTGCCTACCCTGTAGATATAGAATTTTAGTACTCAGCTTTGGCTAGTCCGGCCAGGGAGAAAATATACATGAAATAAAAATTTTTACGTCTAAATTTCACTGTATACCGACATAGAATCAATTTTAGTTAAATTATTGTGTAACCGAGTAAATTGCGAAATAAAAGTAATTAATAACGTACAAAAAAGAATAAAAATAACAAAAGAACATTGTATTTGCTCGGGAAATCAAATAATAAAACACATTAGATCCAGTAAACATTTACAAACGAAATCAAAGAGCTTGTTTCGTACAAAACTTTTCCTTTCACGGTTGATTCTAAGCAACAGGGATTCCGGCAGTAGGGTTACCATAACTTATAAATTTTCAAGAAATCATTTATTATAGCAATACATGCTGGGGTAATGGTTTACCTGCACAGTTGAAGTGTACAGGTAATCCTAAGCGTACTGGTACCTATGTCGTACTACTCAGTACAACTCGTCCGCAAACGAGACTTGAAAAGAGTTATTACAGGGAAGTAACTGGCGACTCAAAAATGTCTCGACATTGCAGAAGTTCATGAGAGATGGTAACCACTTAGCAATATATCGAATATATATATAGTAATATATTGAAACTAGGTAACATTTGATACAGACAAACGGTATTTTACAGGATAAAGTAATTAAATGAGTCATTTAAGAAGTTTAGAAAAATTAGAAATTACAAAAAGAAGACATTGTTTTCGTACCTACTAGTCTAGACAGCATGCTCTAAATAACGAACTGATTTAAATAAATTGGTCTACAATTTTATTTCAATTGGAAAATATGCAAAAAAATATATTTTTTGGAGCAAACAAGTTGACACAGTTTTTTGAAACTCTATTTATTTTTTTATATACTCGATGTTGATTAAGGAGATATAATAACATAAAAAAAAAAAATAGCATTTTTATTTTTAAGCCTAAGTCGTGGTGGTCCAGTGGTTAATGCGCTTGCCTTCCGTATGGAAGAGTACTTTAAACCTCTAAGATCGAATTTGTTTTTGATATTTTGTAATAATAGGTGTGTGTGTGTTTTGTTTAATGTGTGTGAGTGCCAATAGCTTGGCCACCCTATTTGAACGTTGACAAGGTAACAACATACCTTCTCACCCTTGAACTGAGTTTCAGAGGGATCGTATACGGGAATTTACACAAAGATTCCAATCTTGGATGATTCATATAACGTATGTATACATCTAACAACATATTTCTACGTAATAAGATAGAAGAGGTTTTCTGAGAAACGTATTTTGATGTTAAGTTATTAGAATTTATTATTACATTTATTTTACTGTTTATTTATGTTAGTAGAATCGAAGAACAATGAATTTATTACAAGAAATTAATGTTTGCAACAAGATGGATGGACGATCTGGTCAAGATCGCGGGAGGTCACTGGATGCAGATGGCGTAGGATTGGTCGATGTGGCGAGGTTTGGGGGAGACCTATGTCCAGCAGTAGACGTCTATAGACTAATGATGATGATGATGAATGTTTGCAAAAGTAAAACTCAAAAAGTCATAGTACGAGGTTATTTTAATACTACAGTAGTTGTAATTGTAATTTATGTATGTATTAATTCATTAATATCGTAGTCGTCAACCGATGATCGTAACTATTAAAAGAGCGCTGCTAATTAAAATAATGCAAGATAATTAAAAATTAAAATAATTAAAGTAGCCATAAGGCAGCTCAGCATATGCCGCAGATTACTGCAACGATTTTCAGCTGAAGCACATTTCTGCGTCACGAACGACTCACGCTTTCAGTAGACTAGTTCCTAGCATACTAAAATGATATTACCTACATAACAAATGAGAATCAGACTACCAAGATCAACTAGCACACTAGAAAAATACCAGAAACTTTGTATATTTTAATGACCAGCTAAAAGAAAGTAACTTCAATACTTATGATTTACAGTAATTGCTGGATCCTTGCTGCTTCAAATTATCCTATCTTATCTATCGTATATACCCGTGGTTAGGTAAATTACCATGACGAAGCGGTCACGGCGTGCTTGAAACTTTCCCCTGGTTCCATATCTAATAACTTTATACCATTATCATGAAAACCATACAAGTCATTTGATTTTCTCTATGAAATTGTAGTTTATATGTTCACTTTTATTGATAAAGTTGTTTGTTTCGACACGCAACATTGTAACAAGTAATTTGATAACGTTTGGTTATACTGGGTAGTATTTTATTGTGTGTGTTTTTTCTTTTTTTAGTTGGGGGAAATCAGCGGATCCCCGTAGCGTATGTGGGAGTTGAACCGCACTAAAACCTCCAACCGCTCACACTCAGCGTCCGAACCCCGGCTGAGGCCAGAACTCAGCACGGGGTTATGAGGGACGGCGCGACGCGTTACGCGCTCGGCACACTTTCCCGTCGCGCCGCCCCCAATGTGTGTATGTAAAATATTTCTTATATTATCTTGATCTTTCAATTGTATTAGTTATTGGTACACGTAATAAATTTTACGTATTCTTTAAGTTCCACTGAGTGAATTATTGTAATTATAATTTCCATTCACTCTTTTATCTCAACTTAATGTATTGGAAGACAACGATAGAAAAATATTAGCGACAATTATAAAAATAGTAAAACAATTAAACGCGATAAAATGTCTCTGATTATAAATATTTCACGGTAATTAATTTAATTAATTAACATTACACTAAAATTAAAATTATCTCTAAATCTCGAAAACATACTAATACCACATTCTAACACATAAGGTTCATATCAACCGGGCCAGTTTCGTGAAAGTCTTACAAAGATGACCCTTGAAGCACAGAGGCGCTTCACGTGGGAGCACTTCAATTTAGCCGCGTAATAAACCAAGTAAAGATGAACCACATTAACTATGAGAAGTAATATAAGTGAAGTTCCCTGTTTTTTTTATTTATTGTTGAATAGGTCGTTGACCGTGGTAACTGACATTGAATTTTTAAGTCATAATTACAGTATAGTTCAGAATTTTCTACGCTTTGTTCGTTAATTTGGATGTAAGTGAAATTTTGTTTAGTAGAGTATTTTTGGCACTGGTTGGAATAGCTCCTTTGATATGCATTATGATCTAACTACGGAATGATCATTGTCGACTACAATGAACACACAGATTTATTTTTAATTGATCAAACAAGATACTTTAAATAATGCAACGTCAAAGCACTTATTGGACAGAGCAAGAGAGTTAAGTTTTTAAACTTTTTACTCCAATCAAAACAAGGCTCACTTTACCAACCAACTTCTCACCTACGTCTTAATATTAAACTAAAGTAACACTACATTTAACGAGTTGCTGATCCGTTAATAAACGCCTTCACAGTGGAAAAGCTGTCAATAAACCATCAGGCCTTGGGCACACCTTACCCTACAATTATCGTATATTCGGACTGTCGCAAACAGCATTCACTTTCTCCCAATCTCACGGCCCACTTGCCCAAAAGCCCAACTCGTCAAGCGGGAGCAGAATTCAGTGATTAAAATAGCTGTGTGCATACAGCCTTACTTTCGCTCCTGCCAATTAAAGTTGGGACTTGTTTTTTGTCGGATTGAAAACACGGTTCAATTATTTGTTCCTGTTTTAAAATGTAAGATTTTCTTAAAGAGTAATTGGACAAGCTCTTGACTTTAAATGACTCAAAGTAAGTAAAGTTTGTTATTATTAATGATTTCTTAGAATTCTATTTTTTGGCACACGTTTGTAATATTATTCTTTGAGTGCTTTTTACTTATTTTTACGTAGCTATAACAATCGACATTTGGCACTGATTCGCGTCATAAAAAAATTATCTCACTTCATAATGCGTAAACCTTAATCACTCTTACGTCATACAATCCAAGTAACACGCCCTCAATAAACACTAAGGTAGTCTGAGTAAAGTCTAGAGTCTAGATTATTAGTGCACTAGGTCTGCAAGTATCTCCGTACTAGATCAGCGTCCGTTGAACCCTCGCAATGAAATCGAAAGTGTATGTTCAATGTGTCATTGTGATCAGTGTTCATTTAAGCGTTATATGACATACCTAGTAGTTATAGATACTGTAAATTATACATAAATACAAATAGGTGAAGGTTCAGAATTCCTTAAAAAATACAGGAGCCCATGAGCGACTGGAACCAGTTACCTTCAGAAGGGTCGTAAACTATACTACCTACGGAGTATTTTCTACCGGAACTATGATCTTGTATAAAGCTTGATACCTTCTCAAAACAAGATCGTAATATAGTTCTCGATTTTTAATACTATCAATTACCTACAAGTACACGTAACTGTAAAACATTGTCAACTAAATAAATAAAGTAGCCGAATGTCTCAAAGTACCGAAACTCAAGTTCCTAATAAGTTTAGTCAACAACTCACACGTTAAAATGTACGGAAAGTTTGTTTGTACTTTCTCTACACGTTTCTAGGATCTTAAGTTACTCCGCCCTGTTTCGGACTGTTACGTAACTCGGTAGATACAACGGAATTGATTCTGGCAATCTTAACTTATATAATAAAGCTGAAGAGCTTTTCTGCGAATTTGATTATGTCTGTAAGTGCCAGATAAATTTGATTTTTACGGTATAATAACTAGAAATACTTTGAAAGGCTAATAATTTGAGTTATTTCAAATTTAGAGCGTGGGAAGCCTCGGAGATTTTTTTGAATCATGAATTCCGAAATATATTTTATTTGTGACTGAATAATGTGTTTAAGTAAATTCCCTGTAAAATGGTTTGCAGAATTTACTCTTTACAAAAGTTATATACCTATCTTTGTAGTAAGAGTGGCAACACCACTGGCTAAAAATGGTAAAGGAAAGCATCATGAGAAAATCTGCATAAATATTCTAAAAGGATTCTTAAATTATGCAATTGGGCAAGCGAACTATACTTAAACCGTCTTCGGAGGGGATCTGAGGCAATACAGTAACAGTGGAATGTAATGAATGTTGTCATTTGTAAAAGAGCCATTCAGGTACATGTTTAACATGTAAGAAAGTGACAGCCACATGTCACTTAGCCGTTGTATAGCACATTTCACCTCGTGACCATAGACAACAATGTAATATGTCGTGACTACCGGACAATGACATTGTCTCTAACTTTTGCTTTCGCTAAGCTTCTGTTTTATCGGCTATCGAAACATGTTTGTGTAGCTTGTTTATTACAGCGTAACTATTGATCATTATGGAACTTTTTTGAAGTTATTAATCTATTGGTATGTACACCTACTGGATGTAGCCAGCCTTTATGGCAACATGGTATAGAGGAATGTTTCTGCAGTCTGGTCTTGCAAATCATTGTATCCTACTAATATTATAAATAGCTGAATTGCACAACTGTTCAGGCAGATTATACCAATTATTGGAGTTTTAGTACGAATCACCTACGTTTTAAATGTTAGCCTATAGCCTTCCGGATAAATGAACACGAAGTATTTTACAAATCGAACCAGCACAGTGCGGCAGTTCCTGAGATTACCCAGACAAAACAAACAAACGCTTCAGCAATGTGTTAGTATAGATTTCAAATTAATTTGAATGAATCTAATCATACATCCTACTCATCTATCATTCAATTAACTGTTAGGCGCGAACAATTATACTTAAACGACTTTAACGATCAATAAAATGACTAATAAGTTCCATTGTTCACGTATTCGCACACGATCCTAGGAACGCTTGACAGTTAGTTAATTGCTCACTACACTCCCAGGCAACCTGTCTCGTAAACCTACATAACAGACCTAATGCCACAGATACGGGAAACAGAATAAACAAGTGAACATCGACGTAGAGATGACGGAAAATGTTATTAATTTCATGTTTAACAATTGACCATTTTACATATGGTTATTAGAACGAAGTTCCTTATCGCGCGTTATCGAAAGGGGGTTAGACGGAAATTCTTATGAAAAAGTTGTCACGACACTTTTTTGTTTTAGATGATTATCGCTAGATGGCGCTGTGATTAAAATCTTTTAAAACAATTCCTTATTTTGTTTTATATGATTAATGCTAGATGGCGCTGTGATCAAAATTATAACTTAAAAAAAAAATTACAATTCCCTCACTAATTAATCGAAAGGAACTTCGTTCCATCCGGGTGTCCCTTGACACCTCTCAAGTTTTTTAAATATGGTTATGTAATTTACAGTCTTTGTTATAATAAAGATTTAGGTTTATGGTTAAAAATCTCCGGGTTTAAAACCTGACTGAGATCACGTGGCGTAAAGTCAAGAATCTATAAACTTGAAACTAAAAATTAATATGAAGTTACAATGTCGATTTTCAAAGTGTGACCATCATTACTACACATTTATTTATTTATATTTTATACATAGTTAATGAAGCCTCAATAAGGTTGCATAATGTATGTAATAATTATTTATAATGTATAATTATACACAAATCTCATCTATTACTAGTGTTGTACTTTTCATTATCGAATCGCACATTTAATTTAAATCCGGATTCAATTGACTTTTGACTCGTTGAAATGTCGATAATCTAGCGTATTGTTGATTAATTGCTTTTCTGATTCCACGCAGATTTCAATTAAGCGAAAGTTATTACGCTATTTAATTACATAACTCAGCAAAAAATTGCGTAGAACAATATATGATAGTTTTTACACAGTCTCGAGTTTCGAATCAACAGCTTCCCACACGTTGCCGGAGTGGTCAAGTTACAAAACAAATCAACACTAGTGAACGGGTAAGAGCAGTCAAAAACGAAAGTAGATTTGATCTAAAATCGGCATCGAAACATCAGATTTTGGTCACTCGGTCGGTAACTTTCACCTGAGTTAATTAGCTCTTGCGTGTATCGATGTTTACAAGACCACCGAGGCGCTAACAACAATATCGATAACTTTATTATCGACTTAGCACTTCACTTTAATTGGTCGGATCGTAATTACAGAGGTTTATTGCAGTCGTATCAAAATCGAAGTTGTTGGAGGGTGATAAAATGTAACTAAACTTCAAACAACTCACCATCCGATCAGTAAATTTTAGGTCAATTATAATCGAATGTAAACTATTTTAAGATTTATTAACAAGCCTTTACAACAAAAAAATCGTATAAAATTCATCATAATTTGTGTGAATGATAAATAGCCTCTCAATATTTCCCTAAGGCACTAACTAATTCACGTCATTTGAATAATCATAACATTTTTATAAAAATCGATATTTTTTTATCGATATAAGATGGTACATCACTATTCCAGGCGGTCCATCGAGGCGTGTGTACGCAACGACTTGTAATCGATTGGGCGGCTCTTCAAAGGCTTATCGCGTGTCACATTGAATGTTTAATAACCCTTTTCGTGTACCATCATATTATTTTTTTAAATTATGTACACGTGTAATTAATATTGGTGTTCATTGGCGGTGAGAATTGATGTTTTAAGATTTTTATTTTTGAACAGGTGCACTTTTAGGGTTAAGGAATATTTTAACCTAAAATCATTTGTACTTTCTACAAGTACCTACTAAAGACCAATTTCATCAATGCAATATTTGCTTCGTTAAATATCTATGAAACTAAACATCTTGACTTCAAAAGTCGAAAACGAATACGTAGTTTACTAAAAGCAATTTAATAATATTACATACAGTCAAGAATTTCCGGAATTTAATCCGCCAGTGAGAGTCAAATTCGCAATTTAACTTTGAATAGGTCTGTCATTCACCATCCTATTAGTGTCAGTCAAAGTTTAATGATACGAAATGTTATGTAATGTGTTAGTGTATCTTACAGTGTTCTGAGGCAAATGTTTGTTTCATTCTCATGAAAAAACTGGTGAATATCTTCTTTTAGATAAGCTCTAGGGGTATTAAATGGTTATGAGATGTATTTATGTAGCTAATTACGTTTTATTTATAGGAATGATAAGCTCAAACAATCTGATAGCATCTTGGAGATAGGTATGTGTACAGTAGTGTAGTACTTGCGAAACATCACACGCTTCGTATTGATGAGGATAACACTAAAAACATTTTCATTCTAATCAAGACAATAAAATTTAAACTACAAAAGCTCCAGATTCAGACAGACTTCTGAAATGGACGGAATCTACTCTAAGAGGGAAGAGGGTTATTTGATATCAGATGGGACATATAATTATAATATAATTTTAATTTATAGTTCGTGGATAGTTGTACGTCTGTATTACCACTTTAGTTTCATACATTTGTAAACATAGACTAATGTTCCGTACTGGAACAGATATCGTGTTTACAGGTTGTAGCTTTTAATGCTATTTTCTTGTTATTGTTAATATTGGTCGTAATACTGAGCTGCAATACTGCACATCCACAAATGCAAGATATAGTTTTATCGGAGTACCGACCGACGAACGGCAAGTTTTTCAGCTCCACGGAATATCATACATCATTACATCATTTTAATTTACGAAACGTATCGTACAATCACTGTTTGTTAATCCTAAATAAAGTAAAAAAACAACATTACATTATGTATACTATTTCCTTACCAAATTAAGGAATATTTTCCAGTTTTGCCTCCAAATTGTTACCAAATATTTATTGAGTCTCAGTTATTTTAAAAATAAAAGCAATTCCTGTCAGATCCTTGTCATCTAAAACCTTTTGTGGTGGCAACTTTTTCTGACGTTTAATTTACGATTAGAAAACGTGGTCTTATTTTTTACTTGAAAAGAGTTTTGTGAAAATAAAATATTTCTTCATTTCCGTTGAGTATTTTAACATAACACAATCTTAAGAAATATATTATGTAGTTAAGACTGACTTTTATGGCTTAATCTGGTTTTCATCTACATATTATTAACTTTATTAGAAAGTATTTCTCTTGTCTGTTTGTATTGTACATACATTAAAGCAATGTCTAGAAAACTTTTGATAAAAATCTGTAAAATCAAGTTGAACAATGAACAGAAGAATTAGAATTAGTAGAAGTAGTGCGTATGTCACATGTATATGTATGTCAAATGTCATAAGATGACGCAACTGGGGTGTATCCTAGGGTAGGTACGTTTGGGTATATTACTATAAATTTATTAATATGATATTTGTACAAACCTTAATCAATTTTGGTGAATAGGTACTACAAACCATTATAAAGCGTTTTTGAAACGGTTCCCACTAAAAACAAAAACATGAAGTCTTAATCTAAAATATCATCGACATCATCCTCAAAAGAGAAAAAAAACAATCCCAATTCTAAAATGCTTTTTTGTATTTCTAACAATAATGTATGCATAGCGGTCAATAGTCACAAATACGTTTTTATTTTTTATCTATACACTATTGACACGAATTCTTGGTAAAGCTCGATTGACACAATTCTACTCCAATACACAATATGACTGACGTAGAAAACCATTGAATGTGACGATGCGAAATGATGAAGGAAAAAATGGTTTTCTCTGACTAAATAGTGATTGACTTGATCAAATATTTATCGGAATGGGCTCGGCGAGCATGCGTGGGAAAATTATTATGTTACCTCTTTTTTTCATTCAGAGGTAAGGATAACAAAAATGAGGAAGTGGAGGAAATGTTAAGTTATTTCTTTCTTTTAGATTTTAGAGGTATAAGTTGAGTATTGTTTAGGTATGTTAAGATTTTCAGATAATCTTAGATTTATTGTAGAACTATTTGTTGAACAGTAGTTTTGTAATATGCTAGAGTCAAATAATATTTATTGTCCAACGGTATCCAAAAGGTAGATAGGTACGGGTTTAAATTTATTTATGAATTATTATAACTTTTACAAAGATCTATACGGGTGTATATCCATCTCATAGCGTACAATTAAGCAAACAGCAAAACAGCACCATTTATACCAACTAAAAAAGTAATTCAAAAGATTTAACCAATTGTTCGTTCTCAGTCAATCGTCATACGCATGTATTGAGTCGCTTAGAAAGACAGCTGTGTAATCAAACATTTTAATTGGAGACTCATTGAAGTTTTTTATGAGTTTCGTACAATGAATGGGCCTCAGTTGGTCATTCTTTCATTATTTCCGCATCGATGGGAACAACTTAGATGACATTCGATATGGTTTTTTATAGCAGTGGATCAATTTGACCTTATGAGAAAGTTATGTTTGAATATGAGTATTATTTTTGACAGTCGCGAAGAATATCTTTTCGTTTATGAATAGCGTATTTTATTTTTAACTTTTGTGTTAAAATTTGGTTGAATATAATATGATGTCTTATATACATACCAGTGTTTTAGTTATTATTATATTTTTCAATAGATTACTAGATTAATTTGACTCCTATATTTTATCAAGTTTCTCCAATTTTTCTAAAATCTTTTTACCATTTACCACAAACATAAATTAGATACACACTTTACAACAGCCTCCTCGATTTATCTAAGAACTATAATCTAAGAAAGAGTACCATAATCAATATTTCTGTACATATTTAAAAACGTTAACCTCGACATCTATAAACACAATCTATTAACATCAATTTAAACATGTTCCGTGGACCCTGGACTTTCTCCGCGTCCGTTCAAAACGAAATACCTTCTTAGATGTATTACTTTATTTTATTATACCATTGTGAGAGATTACTAACTTTATGACTCCACATTTTATTGTGGATATCATAAGTTTCAGTAAGTAAAATAAAATCGACTTCGTTTCTAGTAAATGTTAGTAAAAACGGAAAAACGGTAGTGTAGAGAAATTCATTTGTAAAGTCGAATTCAAAATGCCTCATAATGGGAGTCAGTCAAAAAACAAACTAAAGAACGGGATCTTGACTTTTAAATAGACATAGAATAAAGTAGGCACTATGCAAATGTATAATAAATAGAATTATATAATGTACAAAAAGTTCAATCCTCAGACCTTGTTCACTTCCAAATTAGGTAAAATACTGTTTCTTTGTAATTTAATAAGAACATATTTTGCTTTATTTGCGGAAGGTTATAAAAAAGATAACTAGGAGTTTGTTCCGTGTTCAGGCACAAAAATGCTTTAGGTATTTTAAACAATACCAAGTAGGTATAACAACAAAACAGGAGCTAATATTTCGCGGGTTCATGGGAAGAACTTATTTTAAGAATAAAAACTAAAAACCTAGGTGTTTAGAACTGCATAAATATAGATTAAAATATGAAAATCGTAGAAAAAAAACGCTACAATAATTGGAGTAAAAGCTTTGCAGTACCAATTACTTTTGTCAACCAAAATAACAATAGATTTTCATCTTGTGCTTATCAATCAATTCTTCAACGAACAGACATTTAACAGTTTTTCTTCATAGATAAATTCAATGTATTTTATTATAATAATGTTTAGGGGTTTTCGTAAAGAGAATTTACTTTGTACTACGTAAATTTTCCTCGAATTATTCATGAACGATTCTTTGGATGAAAGACTAACAATGTTATTTGATCTTTTGAATTTCATGGAAAATATCCACGAATATTTTTAAGGAATCTCTGTTTTCTGAGAATATAATTACGATGAGTTGAACAATGAGAAGTTGTTACAAAATTAATGGTAATGATCCACGAGTAATTGGACTTAATATTAGATACAAAGTTTTACATTAATATTACTATGATACTTCTTCAAGCTTCTTTAATCAGCTTTAACTATGACACTTGTTAATTTGAAAAAAAAAAATCTACCATAATTTGCATGATCTAATTTAAATGGATGGAGGAAACGGAGGAGGCCTACGCCAAAACAGGCGACTTTTACCTAGTATACAAATTTTATGTAATTAGTTAGTAATATTTAAACTGTAATTTTGGTAATAGAATAAAGGCTTTTTTTTATTTTATTTATTTAATTTAAATGCAGGATAAGTACTTTTTTGACTTGAAAATGTTGAAGATGTTTTCTACAACGGATTGCTGACAAAAACTTGTAAAGCAAAAATTTAGGGTATAGTTTGTCAAGTTTAAAGACACAAATACTATCAAATTCCTTCTATCCCTTTTTACAATTCTTTAAAAATACTTTCATTATATCACCTTTGAAATTCCAACATCTACATCTCTATCACAATACCGGATACACCTTTACCGTCTAATTAAAACGAATTGAACAAAAATACTGGGAACGCGTATGTAAATGAGCTACTTTCCATTTTACGGCCTCCAAATGTTAACGAATGATAACACCTTTTATTAAACTGTCTCACGGTAAGTAAAAGTGTTGTGGGAATCTAGATTCGGTTCTTTGAATTTCGGGTGGTCCAAGTGTGATACTAGTCCTACTATTGGCTCTATAACTGATCAAAAGTTCTTCATGCTTTTTAATGGAATGAAGTCACCGTCTTTCTACGCGATGTACGGTTGAGACGTATGGAAGTATGAAAGCTTATTTTTTAAGTAAGAGGAAAACGCCGCACTTCTACCTCACGGGTGGGTTGGAAGGTAAAACCTTGTACCTGGTGCGGGGTGACTACGCTAAGGGTAAATGAAACCATTTACATCTTACACTCAATGTCCGAATTGTGACTGGGATCAAAACTTCCCTACTTCAGTGTCAGATTCAATTCAGGTACTATTTTCTGTTTTTGGAACGAAGTTCCTTATCGAGCGTTATCGAAAGGGCGCTAGACGGAAATTCTTATGAAAAAGTTGTCACGACACTTTTTTTGTTTTAGATGATTAATGCTAGATGGCGCTGTAATTAAAATATTTTATTTAAGTTTGTCTCTCTCTCTCTGTTTCTATATATAGAAAGACAAACGTTTTAAAGTAACTAATTATTATAACTTAAAAAAATATTTTTTTTACAATTCCCTCACTAATGATTCGAAAGGAACTTCGATCCATCCGGGTGTCCCTTGACACCTCTCAAATTTTTTTTTGTCTGTTTACTCTATATTCAAAGGTCTTATACACCTTACACATGACATTTACGGTACCGTATCATGCTAACCATGAATGTTAACTAATGTTGGTTTAAATATGAAAACTTTATCATTTTATTGTACATTAACGACTGCAAATTACAATATTGATGTGCTTGTCAAGCAGCAATAAGTACCTACTTCACTCTAGTACATCTATCTACATTTATCTAAAAGGTCTATCTCTAACCCGTCTATCTACTCGATCACTAAAACATATAAATGCATTTACGACAATTAAAAGCATGTTATTGAAGAGAAAGTTCCGATGCATTTTAAAGCTTGTACATATTTAAATACTTAGATAAAAAACTTGGGTTAATAAAATAGTAGTTTCCTGTTATTTTAATGGTTAGTATTAGAAGATTATAATCAATCGAGCAACCTGTTTGAATGTTAACGAAACAAAAAGTAACGTGTTTTTGATTAGGTCAATTAATTGTGTCAATGTTTCTAATTAAGATATTATTATAGTTATTTATTTAGGGAGTGGAATTATAGTGGTCAGGGATGACTGGTGACTGTTAAGTATCGAATTTACAAATAATTCGTAATCAGATTCTGATATGCATGTAATCACAGGATGTTATTCATCTAAAGTGTTTTGAATGTAATAACTTATTTCAAATGGAAAATAATGAACCTTGTTGCATATACAATTGGATTCATTTTTCAACTTTAGTATAGGTACTATTACATTATCCAATAATCATTTATCATAAGTATGTACCTACTTACCATAGAGCATGCGTTACTTAGAATATTGTAAAAAAATACTAGAGGTCATAAGTTTTTTAAAAATAAATCTTTAAAACGAACAACATAACTGCAACTAGTATTTAATCGATAGAATATGTTAATAAAATATGAATAAATACATAAATTAAATTGAAAGTATGTTAGAATTGCATCTGCCCCAGAATTTTTTTGAGCGAGAGATATTTAGTTTATGGAACGAACTACTGGTCATTTGAAAGAAAGGTTCAATATTTTCTATTCTTATATATTTGTTAATACAGCAAACTTTTAAAAAAATGCCTTGATCTTTATTCGATCGTCTAGTTACCAAAAGATCTTTGAAAAGATTTGGTTAAAAAAGTTAAATAACTCACAAACTATAATTTTTACTGGAGATTTTAAAAACATAATAAATAGCTTCATTATAAAATCTCATCTGATTTTTTCTTAAAATTTCACCACTGAGACACACGCGGAGAAAGTTCAAGTCAAAATGTCAGGATTGAAAGTAAAGTTGCAAAAAATTAAACGTTCTCAAACGAGATGTTAACTTAATGAGACTACACATGATGGTGAATTAAAATGCGATTAAAAATGCAATTTATAGTTTGTGTATTAATTTTTTATAGTATGGTACAGACTAAGACGCGCAGAGACGTGCTATCCTGTAATATTTAATTTTGTAGTTGACCCTGTATCCACAAAAACCTTCGACCAAAATTGTTCAAAAACTCATCACTACATTACTAAAAACATTCAATAATTTATTTCATAAACGATCAATTTAAATTTATTAACTATTATAATTAATATTATCAGCTACAACAATAATCTTTGAGCATTATTTCTCAGTCAACGAGATGCGTAAACAATACGCTCCAATGAGCCCACGCTGCTTGTAACCTTGACACTGAAGGATTTGATCACTTTATAGTGACGTAAAATTAGTCGAAGCTTTTAAAAATTTGTTATATTGCACTTTATGTCGTATTCACTCTTTATACTTTATACTTTTATTACTCTTATTACTTTTTATTACTCACGCCACTGTGTCACTTTATCGTAAGTGGTTATCGACGCTCATGGATCGCGATGTAAGGAGACGCCGAAGGGCTCAGATATACATCGTGGTAAAAACATCTTAAAAACATGTACTGTTGTATAGTGTGAGATGAGCTTTTGAATTTCAATATGGTGTTTTAGCTATTAACATTATCATCAAGACTTTGAAGATGTCTACTGATGGACGTAAGCTACATATAAGTAATTCCGTTGAGTACTTAGTTGATTCAAGCTGAAGATTGCACTTCATACTTAAAAGTTTCTGAATATTTTTTTAGTAGCAATTTTTCATTTCAAATATCTTTGTCAACAATAGATAAAAAATCTATTTCCTAATATTAACCACTAAAGACAATCACCTAAAATACTAGTAAAAAGGGTAATATAATTACAACGCGTTTACTATGTCAAGTGGACGCGCAAATCGTAAATCACACATTATAATGTAGGTGCACACGAGGGCGGCGACACACATCGCTCGATTCGCTCTACAAACCGCCCCCGGACCGGACGCAATCCATGTGAACTTAGCTTTAAATCACATTTAGAAAACTAAACGAGCACAAACAAGTAATATTTATTTCAACTATGTGCTTATCGCGGTCGCGTCACAGCATGAGATAGAAATAAATAGCCCTTTTGTAGTTGTAATAAAATGATTTATGACTTAACTACGAGCTTGAGAACAAAATATATTATATTAACGTAAATAAAACTAAATGTGTTCTTTGTGTGTTACTATGCTAATTTAAGATTTAGCAGCGATGATCCCAACATCAATCAATGGTCATCGTGTGTGAGTTTATGAAGTCTATGTGTAACATAAGTCAACTCAGAAACACATTTAACTATGCCAGGTGCTTTGGTACATAAGTTGAGGACGATTTAAAAAAGGTATTTCCTGAAACAACCCCTTCGGATCCGTCATTCTTATACAACATATGACATACCTTTTATCTTCCAAATTCGAAACTTAAATCACGAACGGCACCGACACACACAGTCTCACACAAGTTCCACAAAATTTTAAAAAAATAATGCACGTGCGCGCGTTTTTCCAATGATAAACGGCGATGCGCGCGCGCCGACCGTACAGTAACAAGTGGTAACTACGCAGGTGCCAACTTCCCCCTAACAAGGTCGCCCCTCTCTTCACACCCATTTCTCCAGGTGAAAGTCTGCCTACATACATACCAAATTTCCGATTGAGCTGGTGGATTTAAGTATGATGAATGAATGTAAAGGTCGGTTGTATGAGTAGGTGCATTCGTCAATGTCTGAAAAGGATTACGTAAGTCCGTGGGAGAGATCCTTACACAAGTGTCGAGTGAATTAGATTTTTTGTAATTGGTTATTAATGGAGTTGCTGAGGGAAATGCTTGTGACAAAACTTGGATATGCGAATCTGTGTTTTTACGTATTTTTTTTAGTAATTTCTATCGTGTTTAATGTCTGTATTCTTAGAGACTAGCTTATTAACATCGGAGAATACACAAAAGCTTACCTTTCAGTTGCACATTACAGAGATTCATGTAACATAATGCTATAGTTTATAGACAACTTTGTCTTTTAAAATACTTTAAAGTAATAAAATATTTTTTTTTTACATTTCAAGCATGAAGGTGACTGCACTATAGCAGAACATTGTAGTTAATACTAATTATAGTAATTATAGATACACCGATTATGAGCTTATGCAGATAAGCAGTAAAATTTACATAATACGAGTAATATGCATTCAGTAAGTACTGGACCACTCAAAGGTACAGTACCAACAATAATCCATAAACTGTAATTTTAACTCTAATAAAACGTAATAAAAAACTATTAATTGTTTTTGATAAAGTCTTGAAGAAGGTCGCAGGTTTCAACCGGCAGGCTTGACCACAACATCATTGACTAAAAACAGAGAGCGATAACATCGTGAGGAAAAAAAGTCTTCCAAAATAGAAGTCCTCAAGTCCTAAGTAAGCGTGGGCAATTGTAAGTCGATACAGTACAAAAACCGAAATTATACAACAAATAGTCATTCCGAAATGAAAGGATTACGCAAGTACCAACAATTTCACTATCTTTGGAATTTATTATATTTCCTTTGCAATTAAGATTCAGAGATGCCTCATAGATTATAAACACAATCAATCAGCATCTCGACGTGCAATCAACGATTCTATCGAAATGTCATGTAACATTAAAACAACAATGTATTATTAGTTATTAAATGTTGTCAATGTATAGAAATCATGATAACTTGACTAATAATAAATTAAACTCTTAGGAAGAAAATATCGACCATATTGAATAGTATAGAGAAACTTTTTATTTTTGAACATTATTGACGGTACGTATATTCTTTTAATGTAATGTATGTTTATCATTGGATCAACGGGGTGTCATTATTACAAAGAGTAAAGACTGGCTTAAAAACAAAGACCGTGAAATAAAAACTTGAGAGGTGTCATGGGACACCCGAATAGAACGAAGTTCCTTTCGATTAAAAGATATCTTATATTATTTTTTCCTAACGTAACGCGCGATAAGGAACGTGTTTTAAAAGATTTTGATCACAGCGCCATCTAGCGATAATCAACTAAAACAAAAAAAAGTGTCGTGACAACTAAAAAAGTGTCGTGACAACTTTTCGTAAGATTTTCTTCCGTCTAGCCCCCTTTCGATAACGCGCGATAAGAAACTTCGTTCCAAAAACAATAGTGACAATAATAAACCTAGATATCCTAAGGGATCCATCATTTAGATCAGCAAGTTTTAGTTCATGAAAAGTTTCAATAGACGGGAGCTCCAATTCAGAAAATGCTCTTTTTTAATATGAGAAGTATGGATAATAATAAATTTTTATGAAGTCCTATGGAACGATGTTTGCTAAACTCCGTTGTGGCATAAAGTACATATTGGTTTCATCTATAGACTTGAATATACAGGGTGATTTTTTAGAGAGGGTACATATTGCAGGAGGGTGATGAGTACTCTGTTCTAATACGGAATATTACAAAAAATAGGTAAAATTCATTTTTTTTTTATCTTAATTCGACAAAACTGCCTCAAACATAAACAATTTCGGCTTAAAGAGTGTTGACTAATAACCTCTAGTGATCTCGCGCACCCCACACCTCCGCCACACCCATCAGCTGTCGAAAAACCATCATTTTGCAAGAATTTTAGATTTTTTTAAGTTGCGATTACTAAGGCATTAAGCCATATTCTTTGGTAATAATATTTTTACTGGTCGTATATAACCATCAGCTACCATGACCTTTAATATGTACCCTCACTAGGAAATCACCCTGTGTTCGATTTTTGAATTTGAATCTCCCGCCTACTTGCACATCGTCGCGCAAACAGTGCGCGCGACACTAGCGCCGCCTCGCGTAAATGAGTGTGAGTGACATTATGATGGAAGATTCGCAAAATATCTGCAGTTGGCGGTGAGTGATTTTAAAATAGTAAAACTTAAAATCTTATTCCCACGGAGCTATCCCACATTTTTGGTCATTCGACCGGATCAAACCCGTTACGAAATCAAGTACAAGTGATTCAGTGTAATTATTACATAAAAACTTACAAAAATAGTTGCATTGGAAAAAATTGTGAGTACCGATTTGTACCGATGAAAATCTTTAAATCTTAGGTATTTATCGTTGTTAGACTCAGTAATTCATAAGAATATTGTGTATTTTATGTGTATTGAGTGATTTTCGAGTGAATAAGCGTATTTTCAATGTTCATTTCGGAAATTATCAGTGATGCGTGATCGCGTAAGTACCTACATTTTAATTCGTAAAGCATAGAAGTTGGTTACTTTACGTTGAAATAGTGTTATTTTCGTAGCAATCTTAAGCTTATATTCGATATATTGTTGCAAAAGTAACGCTAGATTAAAATATTATTGCGTTATCACGTATTATTTACAACAAATTTAGCATTTGCCGCCATTACTAACATAGTTTGAAATTCGAACGAAAACTTTAAATCTTAGTCGTAATTTCAAATTGTATTTTGTGAATTTAAATCTTAAAATCTTAATATTATTTGCCAAATAGTAATATAAATTCAAGTTATTGTGTTTGGTAAAATTACATAACAATAAAATTGTATTCTTCAGAAGCTTGGAAAGAATCGATTTAGAAATTGTTTTGTTTCAACTAAAATAACAAAATTTATCATTCATTTGCATTGAACTGTTTTAACAACAAATACTAAAAGTCTACATTTCAATTTTTGTACTGATATTAATTTTAAATTCTTAGCTAACTTAATTTTTTTTAATTCTATAAAACATAACCTCATTGTAAAATGGCGAAAGCAACTTTAGCAACTAAAAAACTTGCAGTTGTCGATGAAGAGCTCGACCAGCTGTTGCAACCACATTTGACTAGTAAAGAAATGTCTTTTATGCGTTTACAGTCATTATACGAGTTGTCGCGAATTGTGTTAGATAATGTTGATCAGCAGCCACAATTTCGTGCCCGTTTCAAGGATGTTGTCGCTTTAAGAACTACGTATGAAAGTGCTTGTAACGAAATAATTTGTTTGCAGAAACGTTTTAATACTTCTTATGTACCTGCGTACGATCAAATCAAGGCGTTCGATGAAATGTATTATTCTATTCAGGATGTCGCGGATACGCTTAATTTGCCTGGTAGGGATGATACTAACAGTAATTTTGGTAATAGCAGAAGTGTAAAACCTAGATTGCCAAAATTGGAGATATTTCACTTTGATAGCAAGCTTGAAAATTGGCCAACATTTAGGGACACTTTTACTAGTTTAGTGCATTATAATAGAGATATAGCGGAAATAGAAAAGTTTTATTATTTGTTATCGGCTGTGAGCGGCCCTGCGTTAACTATAGTTAAATCGATGCCTATTACGGCGACAAATTATCCGATCGTGTGGAATTCGTTAGTTCAGCGTTTTGAAAACAAGAGGGCGTTAGCGACAACATATTTAGATAAAATATTTAGTTTCAAACCTTTACAATATGAGTCAGCAGCTGGCCTTAATGCCTTTTTACAAACTTGTCAAGACAGTGTTAAAGCATTAAAATCATTAAAAATACCAGACTTGTCAAGTTTTATATTATTTTATGTTTCATTGCGTAATCTTGATTCGTCTACTAGACGCGCATTTGAAAATAAAACTGTACCGGGTGATCTACCTACATTCGAAAATCTTATAAACTTTGTAGAAAACCAGGTGCGTATTTTAGAGATGTCAAACAGTAAACCTTTTGTTAATGATAAACCTATTAATTTTAGTAAAAATAGTTATACACCTAACGTTAAATTACATAATAATTCAAATAGTCGAGGTAGTGTACCAAAGACAACACTCGCCTCAGCTTCAGCTTTAGTTCCTTCGAAAAAACTTCAAAACTTAAACAACTCAAACGGAACTTCTTATAAAAATAATATTAGAAAATGTTACTATTGTAATAAACCACATTCAATTTATAGATGTTTTGAATATAATGATCTTTCTCCTGAACAAAGACTTGAAAAAATAAAGCATTTAAACTTGTGTCAAAATTGTTTACGTGATGATCATACTTTGAAAGACTGTCCGTCTAAAGTTCGTTGTACAGTTTGCAAAAACATGCACCATCATACTCTTCATCTTGATGTTGGTTCTAGTAGTGAAGGAACTAATATTAGTTCAGTGGCTCTTACCTGTTCTACTACGTCCACAGTCTTGCTCGGAACAGCAATTATACACGTCGCAGATTGTTGGGGCAAGTACCAACCCGTGCGTGCTATAATAGACAGCGGTGCTATGACGGGCTACGTGACTCAAGACTGTGTGGCACGTTTAGGATTAGGGAGGAGGAAATGCAGATTTGCTTCCATAGGTTTAGGTGCGAAGCCTGTTAAGGATTTTGGTCTCACTACTTGTATTATTAAACCAGTGGGGTGTGCTGGTCCTGTGTTGAATACAGATGCCGTTATAGTGTCGAGGATAGCTGGAGATTTGCCAACTGTTTGTCTTTCACAGGAGGTGGTCAGTCGTTTTAGGGATTTACGCCTTGCTGATCCTACCTTCGGTACACCAGGTCCTATCGACATGCTCCTGGCCGGAGATCTGTTTCCTCTCATCTACGACGGAGAGAAGGTTATCCTAAAAGGTGAAGGCATGCCAGTGGCAATGCACTCTATTTTCGGCTATGTCATTGCAGGTCAAGTCACTGTTACGGGTGTAGAAAATCATAATCAGTTTAGCAGTGAGTCCGACAATAATAGCATTGAATCTTTTACCGGTCTTTCTGTAAATTTAGATCAAATAATGAATTCCTTTTGGGAAACTGAAAATATACCAGTTGATAAACCGCAAAATCCAGATGACGTTTTGGCAGAGACTTTGTTCAGTAAGGATCATAGGCGTGACGATACTGGTAGATACATCGTGAAATACCCGATGCGATCTTTTTATGAATTAGGCGATTCATACGTCGTAGCAGAACGTAGATTCGTAAATTTAGAAACAAAACTGGAGCGAGATCCAGCTTTAAAAACAGAGTACCACCAATTTATGCGTGAGTACGAAACTTTAGGACACATGACGTGCTTAGGGGAAGTACAAAACGTGGATTCGAGATACCTCATCCCGCATTTTTGTATTTTACGTCCCTCTAGTTCCACAACTAAATTGAGAGTTGTGTTTGATGCCTCGTGTAAGACGACCAACGGAGAATCGTTAAATTCCGTGGTTCTTCCTGGCCCTAAGCTGCAAGCTGATTTAAATAAATTACTTTTTAATTTTAGATTACGTGCAATATGTCTGTCTGGAGACATTTGCAAAATGTATCGACAAATATTAATTGATGAAAGTCAACGTGTCTTTCAACATATTCTCTGGCGGTATTCTTCAAATCAACCTTTGCAAGTATATGCGCTCAACACTGTGACATACGGAGTAGCCAGTAGTCCTTATCTCGCCATTAAAGTTCTTCAAACCTTGGCAGTAGATGAAGCAGAAAAATATCCAGTCGCTTCCAAAGTACTGCGAACGGCATTCTTCATGGACGATTTCTTGTGGTCCGTTGACACAGTTCAGGAGGCAGTTGAGTTGCAGGATGAACTGAGGACTTTGTTAGAGGAGGGAAGTTTTGTATTGCGTAAATGGTCAAGCAATTGTAAACAGATTCTTGAACGCGTACCTGATAGTTATCGTGAAACGCCAGTTGCATTCACTGATGACTCCACGCTTTCCATTAAGGTCTTAGGGTTGCAGTCGCTTCCAGATACAGATGCTTTCTCTTTTTCGACAACACCATCTAGTCCAATAGTTAGCAAAAGAACTGTGTTATCTCAAATTGGACGCCTTTTTGATGCACTTGGTTTCGTAGCTCCTTGCGTTTTTTATGCTAAATGCTTAATGCAGAAACTTTGGGCTGCGAACATCGATTGGGATCAAAAATTACCTACCGATCTAGAAGATCAATGGATATCTTACATTCGGGAACTTCCTTTATTAACAAATATAAAACTCGATCGTCACATCGCGATACCACATCATACGTTTTGTCAAATTGTAGGTTTCTGCGATGCGTTAACTCTTGGTTACGCAGCAGTTATTTATTTGCGTACCATAAATGACTGTGGTGACGTTAAAACCAGTTTGATGCTTGCTAAATCTAAAGTGGCACCTTTAAAAACCGTTTCAGTTCCTCGTCTAGAGCTAATGGGTGCACACCTGTTAGCAAAATCGGTTCAATATGTGAAGTCGCTAATCGATTCTCGGCTTCACATAGATGAGACTCTGTTATTTACAGACTCATCTGTAGTTTTGTCGTGGCTGAACACACCACCTCACACTTTAAAAATGTTCGTAGCCACTAGAATATCTAAAATATTAGATACAGTTTCTAACGATTGTTGGAGTCATGTCAGTGGAGTTAATAATCCTGCTGATCTTTGTTCTCGTGGGGCTTCACCTTCAAAGTTTTTAGAAACACCCGAGTGGTTTTGTGGTCTCGATTGGCTTAAAAGCACGAAGTCCAGTTGGCCAGTTAAACCTATCACTGAGTTCAGAGTGGAAAACCCACCTGAACTAAAATCAATAAATACAGTACTTGTTTCAACAGAAATCTTAGAATCTTATTTACTGTTAGATTTAACTAACAGACACTCTAGTTTTAGCAAACTAGTTAATATAGTCGCGTGGTCTTACTTGTTTATTCACAATTGTAGGGTTTCTCAACTGAAGCGTCGATCACTCTCTGTGGATGACAGCAGAAAGGCTCATGACGTACTTATTAAAACCATTCAAAATAATTTCTTTAAAGAAGATATGATGGCACTCTCAAAGGGTGAGAGATGCTCTCATAGTCTACGAAAGCTTAATCCATTCATTGATTCGGATGGTTTCCTCAGGGTGGGGGGTAGGCTGTCTCAATCCAGTCTCCCGCATTATAGGAAACATCCTCTACTTTTGCCTAAAAAATCAAATTTTACAAATATTCTTATAGATTATTACCATAAGCTTTATTTACATATTGGTCCTCGCACTCTGCAAGGAATCATTTCTCAAAAATATTGGATAATTTCTGCGAGAAGTGTCATTCGTTCTCGCTTCTTAAAATGCATTTCTTGTTTTAAGGTTACTCCTTCTCATCTGCAGCCTATGATGGGAGAGTTACCAAAATTTAGAACTCAAGATATTCACGCGTTCCATACTGTCGGTATTGATATTGGTGGTCCTTTTCTTACAAAAGAATCTAAACGTAGAAATGCTCACATTGCCAAATCTTATTTATGCGTATTTGTTTGTTGTGCTACTCGCGCAGTGCATTTAGAAGTTTTATCCTCGCTTAGATTCCATGCTAAGTTTCCTTGCTACCTTAGACAGATTCACAGCTAGAAGAGGCCTTTGTCATACAATTGTCTCAGATAACGCTACTAATTTCGTATCAGCTGGCAAATATTTAGCAGATGTAACAGAATTTTTTAAATCTAATACTGAAAACTTATCAGGGCAACTTGTAGCGCGTAGTATTCACTGGAGTCATAATCCTCCAACTGGTAGTCATTTCGGCGGTCTCTATGAGTCTGCAATAAAATCAGCGAAATTGCATTTAAAACGAACCGTAGGGGAAAAGGTATTGTCATTTGAAGAACTTGGAACCCTATTCGCGCGTGTGGAAGCCGTTTTAAATTCTAGGCCGTTATGTGCACTTTCAAACGACCCGTCTGAATTTGAAGTTTTAACACCGGCACATTTCTTGATCGGGCGCGAATTATTGGCTGTCCCTGCTTTCGATGTAAGCGAACAAAACATACTGCCACTCGAGCGATGGCAGATAGTGCAGCAGTTTGCACAAGTTTTTTGGAAACGTTGGCGCCAAGATTATCTTCACACACTTCAACAACGTCAAAAGTGGTTCAACAAATGTCGAGATCTATCTATTGGAGATTTAGTTTTAATAAAGTCAAATGCACCACCATTGCAGTGGGATTTAGGACGTGTCATTGAACTCAATCCAGGTCCTGATGGCATTGTAAGAGTTGTAAAAGTTCGTTCTAGAAATAAGGAGATAACGCGTCCTGTTGTAAAGCTTTGTCCGCTGCCTGTAGCAGACTCAGCATAATTTTTTAAAAGCATTATATTTTAATTCGTGGTACATAAAGTTTGAAATCTTTAAATCTTAATATTCTTTATGTACTACATTTTAGTCATAAGTGTAATTAAAACTTTAAAGCTTAATTTTGTATACAGTCCACTCTCTAACACTGAATCTTGAAATCTTAAATGTGTAAAACTTTAAAACTTAAAATTCTTTAAATCTTAAATGTATAATATTTTAAATCTTTAAATCTTAAATGTAAAACTTTAAAACTTAAAAAATCTTCAAATCTTGTAACTTGGTATCGTAATGGGAAATCCGGACGGATTTCGGTGGGGGGAATGTTCGATTTTTGAATTTGAATCTCCCGCCTACTTGCACATCGTCGCGCAAACAGTGCGCGCGACACTAGCGCCGCCTCGCGTAAATGAGTGTGAGTGACATTATGATGGAAGATTCGCAAAATATCTGCAGTTGGCGGTGAGTGATTTTAAAATAGTAAAACTTAAAATCTTATTCCCACGGAGCTATCCCACACCCTGTATAGTCAAAAAATAAGAAAGTCTTGCGGTCAGTCCCTAAACACGTCACATTGTCAACGCATCGAGAAAGTTTAGTGCAACCAAAACTGTTTCCCGTCAGTTAAAATTCGAAAACTTCTCGCAAGAGGATGCGTTTTCACCGGACGCATCCGAACGTTTTAACAATGTATGTTTTTCGGCTCATTTCCTTCAAGTTACTTAATCTTTAACCTTTAAGGGAACTTTTACAAATAGATGTTTAATTTTCTATGACACTTTTTTTTTCGGTTGGAGGAAATCGTATGTGGGAGTTGAACCGCACTAAAACCTCCAACCACTCACACTCAGCGTCTGAACCCCGGCTGAGGCCCAACACGGGGTTTTGAGGGGAGGCGCGATGCGTCACGCGCTCGGCACTCTTTCCCGTCGCGCCGTCCCCGTTTCTATAACACTACTGTAATACAGTATTGTCTAATTTTGGCTTCTATAGAGGGAGATCTGTACCACGCTTGTGCTAATTGTGGGTCAATTTTCAACTTTTATTCGCTTCTAATGCTCATAAAATCCTTCTCTTATGATGCAGCTTTATTACGATATTCTTTCACTGTTTTAGCTAATAGTGTTGCCATGAACTGCAAATAATATTGAAATATGAAATTTAGACTAGATGTTTATATCGGCTTGCCAAGTGCAAAAATGAATAACTATAACTTTTTAGAATATTATTATTGAAAATGCATGAATTGAAAGTAAGTTTAGTTTAATTTTTATGTGGAATTAGTGAAAATATATAAAAATACACCATTAAGTTTGCATCACCAATCCCAACATAAATTAACAGCTATAAAACATTAATCGCTAATCTCAAATCCGTTTAAAAGTCGCACCTTAAAATTTTAAGAGTTCAACGAACCCAAGAAAAAGTCACATAGAAGCTTAATGTTAAAATTTGTTCGGACGCGTGTCGAGGAAGTGAAATCAGCCGGGCATGTCGGTCGGCAAGGTCGGCACTAGGATGCGCACAACTGGGCTGTTCTCTCAACGAATCACCAGACGCGTGCTCGTTAATCATACGCTCAAGAAGAGTGCGACTTATTTGTATATTTTCTGAACCAGAAGTGGTTTTACTTTTTAAAAAGCATTCATTAATGGTATGCAAGGAACTTGCTTTATTTAATAATGGAAAATAATAAAAATAATACGCATCTGAATCCAAAGCAAGTCCAACGTATCTTTTTTCACGACCTCTCAAAATTGGCGCCAATCCCAGAACCCATAGATAAGCTACACAGTCTATCAGTTCAATAGACAATATATGGGTCGGCTCCGGGTTACTGAATCTTTTCGCTTGACACTCTTAAGATATAATTATTAAATATAATTTTGCGACTGGGCAATTCTTGTTCAATGTATTATCAGTAATAGTATGTGTAACTAAATATAAGCTTCAAAAGCCCGCAAGTATTTGAGAGATTTTTAGAGGTGTATTTTGTAGAATCTTGTCTACTCTATGTATGTCGTCCCTCCGGCACAATGTATTTAAGGCAATACATTCTGCCTACTCGACAATTTGTTGCTTCTTAATAAAAGTTATTATTGTAACGATTTAATTTCATTCCAAACCAGACCACCTAAGGAACAAGGACAATAACGGCAGAAATATCTGTGTAATCAAAATAGCAACTTATTAGTATAATCTGTGAAGATTATAGACTTTTTTTCCAAATCAAAGCACCCTATTTTAACGAACGTAGTTTAGTTGTAAAGATCTCGTGTCTTGCAACTCCTGCGGCCCGGATGTGGCTTGCGTTTCTATGACTCGCATACATACGTCCTTATGTGTCCACATAAACTACATATCCAAGTTTTTCTACTTAAAATCAACGCTGTCGTGTTTCAAAAGGAATAATAAATCGCCAGAGTAATCCTCACTAGCGCTTCATTTATAATGCACGATGGTTGATGCGAATACGCCCATCTTGCGTAGGACAGTTTATACATTAGTTATTATTTCATTAAAATTGTAGAAGTGGACTTCGTAGGGTTGAACAAAGTATTTTGAAATTAGAGTCACAAAAAGACCGTACACTTGGCCAGCTTTGACATACTTTAAATATCGGTACCAGGAGGTTTGGGGGCAAGGTATGTCCAACAGTGGACGTCTACGTGCTGTTGATGATGATGATGAGTCATACATTTATTATGACCTATAACATCATTACCACTGCAAGACAAGATTGAACTTACAACTTCACAAACTATTCAAAATGTTCAAATCAACCGTAAACTACAAATAAATACATTAACAATTTCTTTTTAAGCCACAAACATAAAGAATTACTTTATTAATTTTACTGAAACAGGATGAAAACTGAATGAAAATTTAAACACATATTTTACGCTTAAACCTTTAACGATGTATATTTAATTATGGAAATGGGGTCGGGACTCGGCCACGCGTGCTTTTGACGATTTTATAAAGTACCTATTTGTACGGCCGATATCGTAGGTCATTTTATATTATCATGTGAACCAATTTTATAAATAATATATTTTTTAATGCCTCGTATGCAAACGAGCTAACGGCCCACCTGATTGTAAGCGGTAACTCATGGACTTCTACATTGCCAGAAGACACTGTGGGACCCATACCTACAGACCCTTAAGGACTCTCTTCAAGCCTCATATTTGAATTTATCAGGGAAGCATAAATGTATGGTTACATTAAGCAAGCATCTATTTATACTATGCTCGGTCTCCCTTGTGAAGAGATTAAATAAGAGTAGCAGACAATTTTTTACTGCTATATTTTGCGTGTTTTATTAGTGGCATTTCTTTTGATGTTTCAATTTTTTTTTAATAATTCAGTTCTCATTATAAATAAATATATTATATATAAATATAATACGTATGAATTAATGTCTCAGTGACCTATATTTGAAGTTCAGTAAACATTCCTCAGTCATTAATTTTAATAACGATGAGTAAATTTGTATATTTAGATACTTATCATTCCATCATGTCGATCGATTTAGATCTTTAAAATTCTTAATTGTCATTTAGTATCTACCTATTATCTATATTGTAACTGTACTGTAATATCTAATCTATATTGTAGGGCGAAGTCTTGTTTATAAACGAGGTTTAAGAAAAGTCCTTTATAGGTAGGAGTTAGATAACGACCCCTCATTGCTCTGACATTGCAGAGGTTCATGAGCGACGACGACCACTTACCGTCAGGTGGACCGTAGGCTCGTGTATATATTATGCAATAAAAAAATATATACAATATATCATGTTTTAAAAAGCTACAGTGGTGGATGTAAGAGGTAAACAAGTACAAGACAAAAATAGTAGACCATAGGTAGACCCCGGTAGATTCGCCTTCAATGACTAAAATCTAATCAGCAAATAATATTGCAAGTAATATCTATGTGCTAGATTATGAAAGTATAACGTAACGAAACGTAATACTAGAAAGTCTTCAGGATATAATCTATTCCGTGATCTTCATTATTATTTTATTTAATCTTTACTTTTAAAATTTTGAAGTACTAATTCAGGTCTATTTAAAATTAAAATTTGACTTTCTCGAATCAAAAATAAAAAAATATTTTTATTTTACGATTTTCTCCAATCTACTTGAATAAATTAAGTTACGGTTATATCAAACAGATTCCATTTCTTTATGAATAAGTAAATAATAGATTCAGAGAAATTTAACCTTAAAATTCACGAGACGTCTTCTACAAACCTGTTCTGGTTTGTGACCAACTTTGGCTTTACTGTCCGCTGTGATGAATTCAGATATAGACGGGTTTGCTAACTTTAGTTGATTATTTCTACGACAGCGAACCGATGGCGTGGCGAAGACGATACGTGGTAATATGTAACAGGAATTCTGTGTGTTTAGTTTGTTTTTTATGCCTGAAATTTTTTGATCGTTTACTACCATTTCGGCAGATGAGCCACCGGATCATATTATATTTGGTACAATTTCAGGCTAGCTACTATTTAAATATGATTTAAAAATGAGGTCGTGGTGGCCGAGTGGTCGAAGCGCTTCCTTCCAAACGGGAGGTCGCAGGTTCAAAACCGGCCAGCTTGTACCTCTAAATCTAAATGTGAAAAAGATTTATGTGCAATTTTTCACAACACCACTGGCTGAAAACGGTGAAGGAAAACATCGTGAGGAAACCTGCATGTCGGAAAAGGATTCTAAAAATCCTGAATGTGAAGTCCCCAATCCGCACTGGGCAAGCGTGGTGGACTATGCCTAATCCCTCTTCTGAGGAGACCTGAGTCCAACAGTGGGCAGTAATGTGTTGGTACAGTACTATTTAAATTGGTAACTCTGAATGGGATTGTAAATTAGTGACAATTTTTTTTGACATTTCGTTGAATTACTAATGTTGGATAAATTTATACTTATGTGATAAAATAAATTAAAAAGCATAAGAAAATTTCTGTGTACCCTAACGATTGAATTGTACATTCAATAAAGCAAAAAATCCAAGCCATATGTCGTAGTCACCATTTTGCAAACAGTATTACGTCACAATCAAAAAAATTGACCACACATCAACATTTGTGCAAGATATATAATGACGGATTCAGTACCTTTTACTCATTCAACCCAAATACGTCTACGATAAGGTCCGCCTACAACTTTGTTAAGATGTACACTCTTATTTCTTATGAAATAAAGACTATGTTCGTGCAGATTTTTTTTCAAGAGTACTCCCAACTACTTTCCAACTTGTCAATAAAGCTTTCGCTATCTGTGACCGTGGCGTTTGTTTTATTTATTTCACTTTTTCGATAGTACCTACTTTTTTCATGCGTGGTGCGATGTATGTAAAACGATTCATGTCTTTAATCTCATAAGCGACTATCTCGATTTAGAATGAACTTTAGTGTTACCGAGCGCTAATGACTTGACCTCCTTTACAGGTTTGAGTAGAGTTCTATACTATAGGTAATGGTCCTATGGTGTCTTGATATTGCAGGAGTCTTTGAGCGACGGTATACTTACAGGTTGGCTTTAAGCTCGCTTACCTACGGTGCAATGAAAACAAAAATAACTGGTAATCATACTATGCCCAGTATCCATGTTCACTTTGATTTAAATTGCTGTTTTGCATCAGGTGAGTCGTTTGCTTGTTTAGTTGCCAATGCAATAAAAAAATGTCAACCAAAATCGCGAAGTTACAACCCTTGACCTACCGTTTTTAAAATATTTTGAATGAGCAAACGGCCTATCCGAAGAAATAGGTACTAAAAGACGTAATTATAAGTAAAAGAGAAATATTTCTGGGAATTTGTATATCCCCACGCCTTATGAACTATTATCAAAATTACAAAACGAAGAGGTTTTTCAATTCGTTTGTATTTTTATATACCTCTCATATTAATAGCAACCAATCAACCTATTCTTCATTTTCATTTTACTATTTTCTTAAAATTCAAAATACGTTTGATTGTCTTAAGTGAAATTTTCTAAGTACCATTAAAATAATTGAATGTAATTTACACGCCTCATTCGTCTTAAGAATGTGGCCCTACACTACTATCGGTCGGTGCGCACCAAACACATATCTGTAATTAAATCTGAGTAAGAAACGAAGCGATAAATATTTACGATGTTAATTGACATTTAAAGTTGAAGCACAGAATAAATATACAGAACAAAATCTTGATACAAACTGATCTGACGAACTAACTTATGCATCTGCGGATGGCTCGAAATTTTATACCTTCGAGCCTAGCCTGAGAGCCATTGGAAACACCACTCATCATCATCACTTGCTCTCTCGACTCCTGTGATTATAGTGGTGGAGTTCATCCCTACTACATGGAACCACCACGGTCATCCACGGTGCGTTTCAGGAACACTTTTGCCACGCACCATCCGGCTATGGACTGAGCTCCCCTCCTCGGTATTCCCTGAGCGCTATGACTTGTCCTTCTTCTAACGAGGCTTGAGGAGGGTCCTTAAAGTTAGGTCGTAGGTTTCCCCTGTGTCCCCTGACATTGCAGAGGTTCATGAGCGACGGTAACCACTTCCTATTAGGTGGGCCGTTGGCTCGTCTGCCTACATGGCAATAAAAAAAAAAAGATATTGAATTACTTGTTCGCGCTCGGAAACTTTTTATAAACAAGGTTTTTTTTCTCTATTTACACATATTAGGCTCAAAGTAATAATATAAATTTGCCTTTTTTACCCTTAGGCACAATTCTTGTATGCAATAACGTAAGTAATTAACAATCAGACTCTAGTGCCAAGTGTAAGTGTCAGCGGCACCTGTGTGTTAAAAAAGCTTTATTTCTGCAAAGCAAATATGCTGTGAAGCTTCACAATGAATTCGAGGAAACAAGGAGAGTTACGTGGATCGACTTATAGTGTAAGGGTTTGAAACTTTCACGTGAATTGTGAAACTTTGACGTCTACTTTTGATGGCTTTATGATGAGATTCCCCTTAGCGTTTCCGGGGATGACGGAGGTGCAAAGTATGCCTCCCGATGGAGCGATGACTTGCGGAATGTACTTTACTGTATCAACCCACTACCGCCCACTGCTGAAAAACTTAGTCCTGGTAGCTTTTAAAAGAAGAAATAGCTATATTTAGAAAATTAAGTAGAATATCAGCTCTATAATCACTTCTGAAGTTGTGAAGTAATATACTGGCTATGAAACTTTTAAAAGAGGAAATAGTAATAACTTTTTTAATCGCGATACCTTAAGGTGAATTTTTAAGAATGAATAATTATAAGTTGAATGATAAGAGATTTACGCGTTGACCACCAAGCTGCAGCGTTGTGTATGTCATGTTCACGTCTCGTATAGGGTTGTCACAGTCTACGATTTTTTTTTAATTTGTGTTTGAGTTTTGTTTGTTTGATCCTCGCGACTTCGTTTACGTCAAAAAGGGATTCAGGCAGAACCAATAGATGTTTATGAGAACTACAATCCGTCGTACCTACATCATTTTGGAACGAGGTTCCTTATCACGCGTTGTGAAAGGGGCTGAACGGAAAAAAATCTTACGAAAAGTTATCACGAAACTTTTTTTGTTTTAGATGATAATCGCTAGATGGCGCTGTGATCAAAATCTTTTAAAACACGTTCCTTATCGCGCGTTACGTTAGGAAAAAAAAATATAAGATATCTTTTAATCGAAAGGAAATTCGTTCTATTCGGGTGTCCCATGTCACCCCTCAAGTTTTTTTTGTTCTATAATTAATAGTTTTCGCAGCGTCCACGAGTTTTTGGTATTTTTTTCCTTGGGTTACCTATGTTATCGAAGTTTTGGTACGGAACCCTATTTTTTTTTTTAATTAAATGTTGACTATGTCACTCATGGGTAGTGTAGCAAATTGATGTAGTTGTTTCGGAGCCTATTCTAGAAAAAAAAACAATCAAACTTTACCTCTTTATAATATTGGTATAGATCACAGTTTTGAAAACATTAGATTTTATCCTCGACTATATTCAAAGTAAAAAATATTAAATATCTGCTTTTGTGTTAATCGTTTATATTGCTTTAAAATACTTTTATCTTTATGAATTAATTAATTATATTATATATTATTATAAATATATAACGAACTTTTACCATATCGTTTACTGTTGAGATCGAGAAATCATAAGTTTCT
This sequence comes from Trilocha varians, assembly GCA_030269945.2. NCBI lineage: Eukaryota > Metazoa > Arthropoda > Insecta > Lepidoptera > Bombycidae > Trilocha > Trilocha varians. The sequence goes on from AP028259.1 coordinate 8,823,339, forward strand.
AGAATAATGATTGAAGTCCGTCGCCTCAGTGCTTGTTTGGCCAATCTGCACTCGAGCAAATTTTACAGGAGACAGCAAACAAGCACGGAATTTTCGTTAAGTGTCATGTTGAGAATAAAATTGAAATGAGATTTTTATTGTTTTAGAATTGAATATTTAAAAAAAAATATTTTACCCGGATTTCGGATGGAAATTTAATTCTTTATAATACTGCATTAAAAGTCATTTTCGTAAAAAATGTCAAATTGGCCAAATGGCACTGAAGGATGAGTTGATGGTGTAGGTCAGTACGGTAGGGTTGATTATGCACAAATTAACACTTAGTTTTGATTAGTTATAACTTATGATATATTATGCCTAGAAAACCCAGACTTGGTGGATGGCTTCTACATCTAGTATACTATTTGCTGTGAAAGTTTCGTTTCATCGGATTTGAACACCCTGTATAATAATAATTTATTTTTTTGACAAGTGACAACCCTGAATCTCGTAACGTTTCAATTCCTGTTCGGCCGGCCCTTCCAACCGGACGATCCCACCCACAGCACACTAACATACATTTTTCAACTCAAACGACATTTTATTTACGTAGCGTAAGAGTTCTACTACACATGCTCAATCATACAAATTTTGAATAAATAAAAGAATTCGAAGTAAATAGTATTTTAAGAATGGACTTCACCTTTTATACATAACTCATTAAATAATTTTTAATTAATTCAAGTTTATTATGTATCATTAAAGTAAAGCATCTTCGCTAAAAATACATTTTAGTTAATTTTGTGAAAAAAATTAGCTTAAGTTATTATTTTGTTGTTGAATACAAAATTGTTGTGCGGATATTTGAGCATAGCTATGATATATCATTCATTTAAAAACCTTAACTTTTCACTTCACCAAACACTGTTTATAATATAAAAATATACGATCAGGTGGCCCGTTAGCTCGTCTGCCTACAAGGCAATATAAAAAAAAGAAAAAAAAAACTTCTTAACAAATAGTTTTATACCTACAGTTAATGAAAAAATAAATACAACAGTATAATACCGTATTACAGTATAGTACCTATAATATAGGATATTAAGACCAAAACTTATTCATCTTGTTACAAGACATTAATCTTTAAAATTAGGATGACAATATGGCTTAGACCCACAAAGGTCTTTAACATTTATATAGCGCGATGCGATTTGATCGTGTGATGAATTAGATATAGAGCTTAGTAGCTTTATCGCGCAGCTTCAAAAAAGTCCTGTATATAATAAAGTTTGAATCCAAACTTTTAAGATACTGGATGTGGAAGCGCCAGCCAAATCAAGTAAAAAGAGCCGAAAGAAGAGTAAAAAATATTCTATTCCTACCTTCAGACTCCATTATCAGATATGGTATCAGTTTACAATTATCGGTTAATTTGATTTTAAACAGCTAATTTTGTAATTCTACGTTTTCAGGTGTTACGTGTAATTAGACGCCTAATTAAATACTGCTTTCCTCCTATCTTCCTCATAAATCTTTCAAAGCTTTTGTCAATACTTGATGAACCACCAATTAGTTCATAGTTAATAATTATTTTACAAACAAACTTCTTAGTTTTATTTGTTTTTACAGTAAACTTATATTGTATGGCAATCGTTTGACGAATATGTGTTTACAACCAAGGTCGTGTTCATTGGCACACTTAACGTTTTTAATTCCGTTTTAGTTCTACATTTTAGTTTAATTTGAATACAGGATTTGTATCGCTTTCTCTGTTTGACCGACTTCAATAATAGAGACATTTAATACTGCATTTCGAGTATTTCGAAAAAATGCTGATGACATTTGGGTGTTTAAATTTTTAGGCTTTTTTTTTCAGAATAGCACAGGTTATAAAACTTTAAGATGCGTTTAACTTCAAATATATTACATCAACTACTCTATAATTTAAAAGTTGTCTTAACAACACAAATAATATTGTAAGCTCTTGCAAAAACTATGACTTGTATAAAATTAACAATATTGTTAAACGCTTTAGAAGTGAAAATCGAGAAAACCGATGAAAGTGTTTAGTGTTACGACCGCAAATTATCGTGATATAGTTGTAATAAGGTATAATCACCATACACATGTAAAGACATGTGAGATTTACTCTCAATATGGTGAAGAGAATGTATCGTGTCAAAGAAACCGACTTTGAGTCATAAAATTAGTATTTATTTGATGTTATAATTATAACAAGTAATTTTACAATATTTTATATTCAACTGGCTTCTTAATGCTCCTGAGCTTGAGTTTCCTTTTTAGAGACATCTGGTATGGTTAGTCACGATTGCCTTTTGTTTTGGACTGTAGGAAATCGCTGGACTTCCACCGGCCCCGCAGGTGGGTTATGTGGGAGTCGAACCTTCTGCAGCTGTCGCTCAACGTCCGAATTCCGGCTGAGGACAGAACTCAAGCCGCCGAGCTTACGTCTCACCACGTCACTCTTATTACGATTGCCTAATGCGGGGACTTCACAAATCTTCAAAACAGTTTTCTTCAATATTCTGAAACTGTTTTATTCAACGATTGTGTCTCTTAACAGATAAGATTGACAGTCTTGCAAGCGAAGTTAAAATGTAATATCACCCATGTTAAAAACTTGATATCGGTCACCAAGACAAATTAACATTTTGTATCTTTACTGTTTTGGTTGCTGTTCCTTTTTGAACTTCATTATTGTCCAGATATAGCAAAGGACCACAAGCATAGTTATAATAGTTGTATACTAGAAACAAAATAGAAAGTAAATTCGTTTTGTTTCTCAGAAAATTCTTCAATCAACTTTGTATACTGCTCACGGTACTGAAACTTTATTGGATTAACTTTAAGCGTAAAGAAGCAATCGCATTACATCACCCCTGAACCGTAAAGAAATCAATAAATTTTACTGCAAATTATATAACTGCGATAAATATACCCGTACCGAAGCATTTAAGGTAATAACCGTTAAACTTCGTACCCGGCAATCATTCGAATATCAAATATAATAATCGATATCTTTCCGCTATAAAATCGCGATCCTATTAAAACATGCAGCCGAAAACCTGTTCTGAAGGTATTCGCAACAAAATCACTCACTTTCTCTTAGAAAATATTCGACTTGTACCTACGCAGCATTCCGCTGATGGTTTGTAATCATTATTTTGATTTATTAATCGATTAAATTTTGATAGATACTTTTTAAATATTTCGTAGGTGATCGGGTGCCGTGGTTTCGGTGAAAGCATTCTCTGGCCCTTCTGATTTGTAGCCTTTCCTACACTGTAAACGAAAACACGTTTCAAAATGAATATTTAATTGGCTAATGGGGACTGGTTTCTTTAATGACGTTAATTAAAAAAAACAAAAGCACATCTTTCTAATGTATTATCCAGACGGATGTACGTTTACCTTAAGTTTTTATGCTTCTGAATATTGTAAATGTCAGAAAATAGTATTTTTCTGGCCTTTCCAAATCTGGCAAGTGATATTCGTTTTAACTATACAAAAAAACTGAATTTTTGGTATTAATATCACCTTTTGCTACTTACTTGTAATAAATACTATTAGATATCATAATTATAACGTTGACGCTACTTAAATTTATAAATAATAGTTTGCAATATTCTCGGTATTATTTATAAAGTTCTCTATTCGCCAGATCTCTCACAGGTTAGGTATAAACATTTCATTTAATCCATGTTGTTATAAAAACAATAAAAAATGTCGTGTATACCTATAAAAAGCATTCATATAAGAACAGTTATTATGTAATTCATATATGTAAGTCTTTTATGTCTGCTGTTGGTGTACCTAAATAAACACACTAACATATTGGACAATATACTAACAATGCAAATCTAATTACGTAATTCACGGCTCTTTTCAAGCCTCCTTTCAAAATCATGGTGCTTTGCCATCAACAAACGCACTTATATCGTTACAAAACTTATGCTTCAAGTCCACAATTATCGATGAAAACCAATAATAAGTACTCTTAACACCCCATTACATTGAAATTAAAACTGTACCGACAGAACTTTCCTCATACACTTAACGACCAGTTTTCTAGTTTGTCTTAATTTCTAACTACAAATAAACGGTAATCATGTGGGCTGAGACTCTCCCAAAACAATATTTGCTGTTAAAACAAAGGCCGGTTCTCTCAGTGATAGGGAAAGCTTCAATAATTAAGATTTTTATCTTGGTCAGGTTAAAGCAGTAGCTATGGACACGTGGAATTGTTAACAGGTAGTTACTTATTGAGCATGTATCTCGATTATAGGCGTCTAGGGATATAAGCTTTAGATATAGGAATAATATAGCTGAATGATCCTGTCTGCTGGTTCGAACTTAGATATTTTTTTGCTTTTATAATTATTTATTGCATTATAGATGAAGCTGATGAGGCTCTGATGACTAGGTGGATAATTACCCGGTTCCACTATTTATCTTCTTCTTCATCCTCGCACTTTCCTACTTTATGTAGGGTCGGCTCTGCTAATCCTGTGGCGCCAGGATTCTCTATCCAGGGTTGTCGGGTCAGGCAATTTTTCTTCGTCCAAAAGTTTTGTCATGCTAGTCCACCACGTAGCTGGCGGGCGTCCTCTTCCCCTCTTGTGCTCAGGAAGGCGCAATGCTTTCTTGACGACGTGTTCGCCATCTCTTCGCATTACGTGGCCATACCATCTGAGTCTGCTCTCCTTTAGTTTGTCTGATATAGGGGCCACCTTAAAAGAACTCCACTATTCCACGGTTCCACTATTTATGAATCTATGAAAAACACGGAACAGAAGGTTTGTTATCTATCGTCCACCACGTTAAGAAAAGATAAGTCATAGTGCTTAAGGAAACATGATAGTGTTTATATATAGATAATGGGTCAATATATTGATCACGGCGCTGAAGGTCTATCTAAGGAAAAAGCGAAACTAAACATCGAATGACCTTGGGTAAATTTTGATTCGACGAAGTGTTCCTCCTATGCCGAATAGAGTAAATCAACAAGTAGTTAGTTACGGGTTCCCACAAAACGACTTTTAATTCACGACTGTTTCTTTTTCTTATATTATTATTGTGATTCAAGTGAGGGATTTATCTATGTTAGGCAGTAGGTAGCGGCCCCGCAGTATCTCCTGACAGTGCAGAAGTCCATGACCAACATTAACCGCTTAAGATCAGGTGGCCCGTTAGCTAGTCTGCCTACAATAAAATAAAAAAATGTTAACTTAAAAATACTCTACTCAACTAGGCAGTCTTAACCGTACATTCTGTACATTGAAAATCTGACTGCATTAAGATAAATGCTTGTAATATTTTGCATCAATTTTCTACTACGATGACTAAGTGAAACCAATTTGCACAGAATTATATAGAGATGTTGTTGGTTGAAAAAACGGGTCGAATCGTAGACCAGTTGAGATGTTAACCTGAATAATGAAGACAAAATGTCTAGACTCTAGATATACTACTAGAAGATTAATTTTATCGATTAATATCTAATTATTTTTGAATTCATTATAGAAGTGATCGACTGTTATCAATTTAGTAAATAATATTGCAAGATTATCAACTTGGAACGGCACTTATTAATTAGTGTATTACTACATGATAACATGCTTGTTTCATTCTAAAGAGGATTTTGTCCTGCTAAATTATCAAGTAATTCTTCATTGCATTATTTGGTAGCTGTCATCACGTAATGAAAACCATTAGGAAAGTAAGTACTGCTGTGAACTGCGACTAAAAATGATGACGCCACTGCTGGTGTTGAGCTCGATTCTGGCCTGGACTATACACCACATACCATTAGATCTCATAAAACTTTTTTGTATCAAACACTTGGATCAACTATACTAGAAACTAAAATGAGACATCTCAAGTAAGCTGAGGTTCTTGTCAGTTCTCAGGACGGTGGCTATTACTTTTTCAAACGGGTGGTATCCTTTCGACATCAACAAGCATGATAATTTTAGTAATGTTCAGAATAAATAATTTCGTTTCAAACTTGGGTATCGATTTTTCTTATATTTTTTTCTCCCATAATAGTCAAGTGTCCCTATTTACAAGTCGTGGTGGCCGAGTGGTCGAAGCGCTTCCTTCCGAACGGGAGGTCGCGGGTTCAATCCCGGCCGGCTTGTACCTCTAAATCTAAATATGAAAAAGATTTATGTGCAATTTTTCACAACACCACTGGCTAAAAACGGTGAAGGAAAACATCGTGAGGAAACCTGCATGTCGGAAAAGGATTCTAAAAATCCTTTGAAGATATGTGAAGTCCCCAATCCGCACTGGGTAAGCGTGGTGGACTATGCCTAATCCCTCTTCTGAGGAGACCTGAGCCCAACAGTGGGCAGTAATGGGTTGGTACAGTACAGTCCCTATTTATATTCCCTGTGCTGAAGAGACCAAAACTCAACATAATATATTAAAAAGGGTAAGTTTCTTCTTGTTACCTTTTGTTTTCATACAAAATCCTCATCAGGTGTATTGGAATGTTAGGAAAGTGTGGAAGTAACCCTCGAACGTGATCTGTTTGCGATGAACTCAAGACTTTGTTTCGCGATTCCTTGCGCGTTATCTCATTAAGATTCGCTGGAGATTTCGTACGGGCGGTAAGTGGTACACGAAATGTGGATACGGCATTGAAATATGCTGATAGTACTTTTTATTTTATAGTCGAAGTAAATAAGGTTAACTTTTGTTTTGAGTCTAGAGTTCTTGTAATAAAATTAACATTTAGATTACAAAATTACTTTGTTGAAATAGGCCAAATGTAATGTAAAATTTGCCTTTTCTTATTAGAGCTTCATCTAGGCTAGCTAGTTTAGCCATCGCTACCTAATAATATTTTTTTAGATTATTAATGAACAAGATTTCCACAACCTTCACGCTCCCATTGTTTGTGTCTCAGTTCTGCGTACAATGTGGCCCACCAACTACCACTTCAGATTGCCGACGTATCTGCAAATTTGTTCCTCATCAGCCCATCTTGTAGTTCATTCTAATCTGCCTTGCCTGTTAGCTTCTCACCTTTACGTCTCAATAATAATTCCGACTGCTTACAAGGCAATAAAAAATAAAAAATAAAAATTGTCAAAACTTCATCTGCAAAGTCGCCTATTACCACTTCAGTTGGACGTATCAGCAAATTCGAAACTCGTTGTTCGCAAGCAAAAGTGCGCATCAACTAAATGCACTAGAGGCAACGACATGCATAACAATATAGACGTTCCCCTGACCGCCTTGAGATAACAGGAGATAGATTGGAGAAAACAAGTTTATTCAGGGTGAAAAGTAAAAGCACTTTCTTTATTTACACAAACATTTGAATAATTTAAATTCGAAAATACATTTTCTTTGGAATTTGAAGCTTCAGAAGTAAGCCAAGTAATTATAGCTGATGAGAACGAGACCGTAATATATTATAGTATCAGATTTTTTCCCTCAACATCTTCACAAATATTTTTATTTACCATCAATAAAATGTTTTTATTCAGAAAACATATAATTTTATTATTAGGTATATTCAAAATCTTACTCCAGAAGAAAACACTTTTACGATATTAAAATTATGATCATAAATCTTATTCCAATTTACCAATCGACGACGTTCCATTCCTATACTATTCAAAGCTTCATTATCAAAATAAACTACAAAAGTATCAAAACAAATAGGTACGTTATCAATTACCTCTTTTAACAGTTACATCAAAGTTTACTCAGTTAATTCGCAGTTGCAAAATTCTCGGTCGGCTGGCATCCGCTATTTTTATTGACTAACTGCTATAAACGATTGTTAATTGGATAGAGAAAATCGATTGAATGATCGCCGCGAAATCGAGAACTCGTCAACTAAACCTACATTCGATTTTATATTCGTCCGAACGATCTGAAATCGAATCTTTGTAGCAGACGTCCGAAAAAGACCGGAGAGTTACTTGCAGGATTTGATGGGATGGTTTTCTATAAAAGTTTTAGGGCTGTCCCTTATAGTATTTTGATTTTGTATCTCTGGATTGAAAATAGTATTAAACTACAACCATAGCAAAGTATAAAAAAACTTAGGTTAAAATTTCCATTCATTCTTATCAATGAAAATGTAAAGTGGTCATTCATTTTTGCTTATTACTTATTCTGATAGCTACATGGTGTTACAATTTTGTTTTATTTAAAATCATTTAGAGTAATCTTAGAATGAAAATTTTGTAAAGAACTTCAAAGCGTTCTAAATGCCATTACTTAAGAACCTAACTCTTACCTAAAAAAACTTGAGAGGTGTCATGGGACACCCGAATAGAACGAAGTTCCTTTCGATTAAAAGATATCTTATAAAAAATATTTTCTTTCGTAACGCGCGATAAGGAACATGTTTCAAAAGATTTCGATCACAGCGCCATCTAGCGATAATCATCTAAAACAAAAAAGTGTCGTGACAACTTTTCGTAAGATTTTTTTCCGTCTAGCCCCCTTTCGATAACGCGCGATAAGGAACTTCGTTCCAAAATTCATTTATCATAATTGTTCAAATAACACACAATTTAACATACCCTAACAGTTTCCCAGCATTATAACGTTTTAATATTAACTTTAAAAACCCGATATTTGAACTAATAACCTAAACAAAATCAAAAAGTGGGCTATCGAAACTCGTTATGTCGGCACAAATTTTGCTAATACCCACAAAACAGAACCTGTCCCACGCCACACCTGTTAAGAAGTATGTTGCTCATATATTAAAAACATTTTATAAGATACTTCATTATGCGAGAAAGAAATTGCTTCAATTAAGGTAACCATGTTTTATGTACTGGTATGATTTATTGGAATTTTATTTTATGTAGTGTCAATAGTGAATCTATTGACCTATTGGCATGTGTTACTTAAAACCATTTGTTTTACGATGTCGTAGCGAGGCTTTTCTGGAGAAGCTGTTGATCATATATCATTTTTGAAACGAAGTTCCTTATCGCGCGTTGTGAAAGGGGGCTAGACGGATAAAAATCTTACGAAAAGTTGTCACGACACTTTTTTGGATGATTATCGCTAGATGGCACTGTGATCAAAATCTTTTAAAACACGTTCCTAATCGCGCGTTACGTTAGGAAAAAAATAGAAGATATCTTTTAATCGAAAGGAACTTCGTTCTGTTCGGGTGTCCCATGACACCTCTCAAGTTTTTTTCCTCTTTGATTTCTTGGAAGTTGCCCTTATTTCTAACCCTGGTATTGCAAATAATACAATGAATTTATTATACAGTCCACCTAATAATTTAATTGTAGGTATAATATTATATGGTTACAGCTTCTTTTAGGAATATACAATGCCTGGGGCATAAGTGACTATGGTCTTCTTCAAGGAGTATTTCCAATGTCATCTAATATTAAATCATAAGTCAATTTGTTCTCGACATTCCAAGAATCGAAGTTCATTACATAGTATAGAGACGTTAACGATGAAATTATTGGAACGAAGTTCCTTATCGCGCGTTATCGAAAGGGGGCTAGACGGAAGTTCTTATGAAAAAGTTGTCACGACACTTTTTTTGTTTTAGATGATTATCGCTAGATGGCGCTGTGATCAAAATATTTTATAAAACAATTCCTTATTTTGTTTTATATGATTAATGCTAGATGGCGCTGTGATAAAAAATTATTACAATTCCCTCACTAGTTAATCGAAAGGAACTTAGTTCCATCCGGGTGTCCCTTGACACCTCTCAAGTTTTTATTTTGCAAATCATATTTAACTGCAGTAGTTCCAAACAGAAGAGATGACCTTTTTAATTTATGTCTAAAATTTCACCGTTTGTTTGTCAAGGGATTACTAATGGGTCGTTTTAATGAAGAATGCTTGTCGTCGTTAACTCAGGTCACGTTTCTTTCGTTTACCAAGAAGTAGAAGCACTTCGCTTTACCAGCGAATCTCATTTAAAACTTTTCAATCATTTATGACGAACTTTTTGTCCGTTATTATATTTTCTTGGGTATTTCTGCGGGAAATTCGTTTGTAATATAAATTTATTTGGCCGAGATTTTGGTGGCCGAGTGGTCGAAGCGCTTCCTTCCGAACGGGAGGTCGCGGGTTCAAAACCGGCCGGCTTGTACCTCTAAATCTAAATATGAAAAAGATTGATGTGCAATTTTTCACAACACCACTGGCTAAAAACGGTGAAGGAAAACATCGTGAGGAAACCTGCATGTCGGAAAAGGATTCTAAAAATCCTTTGAAGATATGTGAAGTCCCCAATCCGCACTGGGCAAGCGTGGTGGACTATGCCTAATCCCTCTTCTGAGGAGACCTGAGATCAACAGTGGGCAGTAATGGGTTGGTACAGTAGTGTACACTAGTATAGTGTGATGTATATTATTTTGTCAAGAACATCTTGTAAAGACAGAGCGCTATAATTATTTTCAAATAAAGCAAATAATTGTTCTTATCTACGAGTTTTACGACGTCACATCAAAAACCTCTTAAATTATCACCATTTCTCTAATACATTATGCATGTTTTATACACATAAACCTTCCTATTAGATCACTATGTGTATAAAAAGAGTCATATCAAAATCCAGCGTAGTTTTAAAGATTGAAGCAAACATAGGGACAGATAGGTGCAGCGATAGTGACTTTGCTTTATTGGGTACATTCCATATGGTAATGCACTAATACATACTAGGTATTTTTCAAAAATAACATTTTAACCTTCTCAAGAGCAAAAAGTAAATAAAGCTAAATAATACTATATTTGTCTTTTCGAACGAAGTTCCTTATAGCGCGTTATCGAAAAGGGGCTAAACGGAAATTCTTATGAAAAAGTTGTCACGACACTTTTTTTGTTTTAGATGATTATCGCTAGATGGCGCTGTGATTAAAATCTTTTAAAACAATTCCTTATTTTGTTTTATATGATTAATGCTAGATGGCGCTGTGATCAAAATATTTTATTTAAGTTAAAAAAATAACTTAAACTAACTTTTTTAAAAATTACTTAAAAAAATAAAATTTTATTACAATTCCCTCACTAATTAATCGAAAGGAACTTCGTTCCATCCGGGTGTCCCTTGACACCTCTAAAGTTTTTATAGAATCAAGCATATTTAACGCAAGGTCTCTCAAAATCGATTTATTAACAAAACCCTCAACCTCGCCAAACAACCCGAAATCTCAAATATTTATAATGATCGTTCATGAAACACATATTTGTATGCGGGACATGTACTGAGGGATAAACGGAGGGATTCCTGATACTTTCATTTATCAGCGGAAATAGATTTATAGTGGTGAAGAAGTCACGAGTCGGATTTTTTGTATCGTCAATATTTACTATTACGTTTGAGTGGAGTTTATTTTAGTTTTCTAGCACTATTTTTCGAGGGAAAGAAAATTACAAAGATAAAAAATGTATTAATAATCCTCAAGCTCTCAGTTACAGATGTTAATTTTTTTTTATTATTATTGCAAGGTAGATAAACGAGCATACGGCCCACCTGATGGTAAGCGGTCACCGTCGCTCGTGAACCTCTGCAATGCCAGGGCAAAGAGGGGCCGTTATCTACCGCCTACCCATACATGACTTTTCTTAGACCTCGTTTAAAGAGGGACATGTCATAGCGCTCCGGGAACACCGCGGACGGGAGTCTATTCCAAATCGGAATGGTACGGGGCAAAAATGATCTTCTGAAAATAAGTTCATGGTAGAAATATATTCTAATTATAATATTTCACTATTATTAAAAAGGTGTAACGGCTCGCGTTCTCGACCTCTTAGGTCGGGTTTTTTCAGAATACCCCGTCCCATGACCCACGGGAAAAAGGGTAACCTGCTCCCCTGCTCGTTTTAGTCTTCGGAGATGATTCTACATCTCCGTGTTCTGCGTGTTGGTTGTATGTGTGTGTTTGCTGTGTGTGGTAATTGAATATTTCACTATTATTATGTGTGTAATATATTCAATAAATCCCAAGTATAGTAATTCATAATCTACATATTTATTACTAGACCGAGAATTCAAGTAATAAAAAAAATCAAGATTCTGTATAAGGGATCACATAAAACTAACGCTTCCTTGTACTTAATTTGAATACAAACAAACCATCAATATAATATTTGTCGGTTCATCAGTAATGAGTCACGTCGATAATATAATGCCAGTAGCGTCCCAACATCCATTAACGAATGCCCCCATACAAAATGATAACAATTCCCTTTTGTTAGTACGACAACATCATTCGTGTAATCTGTACGCTGTTGTGATTTTAAAAAGTTAAAGTTCCATTTACGAAATTAGTCACATCGCTCATAACCTTTGTGGACTTAAAATTGTTTAGTTCTATTTCCAAAAGTGACAGTTCGTTTTTTAAAAGTGTTATTTTTCTTAAAAATGGCGAGGTTTTTTTTGTTTATTTTGTGCTTAGTGTATTCGAATGTTGTGTTCGGAAAAATTATAAATAAAATGAAGTGTCCTGAAGTACGGGCTGTGCCGCATTTTGATTTACCAGGGGTTAGTACTTTATTTAATTCAACATATCGTTTATAATATAAACAAAATTACATTCAGTAGTCTTCGTCACACTATTTTTTGTTTGTAGTTTAGTCATTATAACTATTTTCATTGAATTTTATTACTCAAATTATTTTACCTGTATTCATTTATTAAAAAAATGGTTGTAAAACAATATTGTGTGTGAGGGTAGTTAATATTTACAATGTAAGTACCAAAGAAATATTAATTCTACTCCATACTGCATAGTCTCCATACCACCACATTAAACTTTTAATTAGTCTAAGTAATATGAATCAATTGGTTGTAATTAGAAGAGTCTTGATTATCATTGTCGACTTTTTGGACATTCCGATTTCCGAGCTTTTCCCATAGAATTATTACATCTGGAATCAACATAATGACCAACAGAATGAAGCCAATTTAAAGTGCACCGATCGCGAGTAACTACACGATATTCTGGCGTTAGTGTACTGATGACACTCAATTCGTTTAACACACTAATAAAATATTACATACACATAAGCTCTTTAAAATTTCACTTTGTTATTTCTGATGTTGAATCAAAATATCGTGTTGTTACGCGCGATCGGTGCGCTTTAAATTGGCTTCATTCTGTTGTTCATGATGTTGATTCCAGATGTAATAATTCTATGGCTTTTTCATATTTATTCACATTTCAAATCTTTCCTGGACTTCCACAAATATTTCCAGTCTAAAATTAGACATCGATTCTTCCGTTTTCGAGTTTTAGCAAGACTAATGAACAACAATTCATTTTATAATATACCTAGACATAAGATAGTTATTTCAGTTACCTAACAGTAAATTCATTAATAGTCATCAGATGTAACTCACGTTTACTTTGAAATAACAATAATGGGAAACCTTTCCACACGGTGATAAAATTCCCGGGAACAATCTGACGCAGACGAAGTTACGCGAGAAAAAGAATGAATCATTTTCATTTAATTATTAAGTGTAAAAACTCATATATGCCAAATAGCAGAGTAATGTTATATTTAATCATGTTAGTCGGTGTCTAGTTGCGTAGGCGCCGGACGTGTGTGATTGATAACTGATGTACACGCCATCGGATCTTATGTACTAAAGCGTTATGTAGGTACAATAATTAATTTTATGACGTGCAATCTGTTAGTGCTTACTACTGCGAATCTCTGTAAGCGAGAGCAGATATGGTCTATCATGCTTGTCTATTACAAGATGGAGAGTTCCTTCATGTTTTATCCTCGAAAATTTAGAGTCCTCCAATTTAGGCGACTTTTCCCATTGTTGTCACGAATTCCTACCTACTAGTGAAGGTTTTGTTACTTATTTATTTCCTTATTTTTGACAAAAAAAAACTTTAAAGCAATAACCATTTAAGGCCAAGAAATACGGGGTCTACGATCCATGCGACCAGTAAATAAGTCTTGATTGTTCTACCTTCACACGGTGTCTTGCCTTGCTTGCGGTGACTTCTGTATCAGGCGGTTACTTAACGAGAACAAAATACATCATTAAAGAAATTAGTAGGTACCTACCACTATCAATATTAGGAGGAACTCTGCATTCCTATCTCTTCGCAAAGCCATTAAAAAGACCATAAAACATTCTACCTAACTAATGTAGTTATGAAAGATGTTGACAAACTTTCGTTTAGAATTTGTCACATAAATTATTTTTGTAAATTTTAAAACTAAATTTACATTAACACACACTTTTAGAGTCATCGGAAGTCATTCGTAAAATTTACATACAAACCTCTATTTCTCCATTCATACACGACCCTCTTTTCCTATACGAGTAGTAGATCCAAGAAATAGCTTTCCCTCTTATTTTTAGTACAATCCGTTGTAAATACCAACTAATTTTCTCCACATTTTTGATCAAGTAGTCACATGCCACGAGAATGAATATAATCAGCCTCATTAGTGCATATCAACCATAAGCGAAATTCGCTTGCAAAATAATGCAGCAAAGTACCGAATATGATTTGTAAATGTTATTCAAAAAGGTAATGTTTTAAAAATGAGCATGAACTAATGAAGTTTATACATATTGCGACTTCGATTCTACGCATAATTACGCGATTACTTACCTACATATAATTTCATTACTACGGGATAGGTCAGAGTATTAAGTATTAAAAGAATGCAGCGGTAAATCCTCGGCGCGGCACCGCGGAAAAGTGTCGTAGTGCGTAACGCGTCGTGCCGTCCGGCATAATCGTGCTGGGTTCTGGCTTCAGCCGAAATTTGGACGCTAAGTTTATTCGGCGAATGCCTCCAACACAAAAAAAGCGGTAATTCCTAAAAAAAATAGAACATTGTTGACAAAAAGACCCACTTCTCAAAAAATGTAATAAAAACTGCCCTGGGGTTAGTCTGTTGCTATTATCTACTAAACCTTATAGAAATAGAACTTTAGAAAAACGCAAAAATTGAGAACTATCAGGCTCATTTACTGTTACAAGCTTAAAAAAACTAGTTAAATAAAGGCATTCATTATAAAAACATAATAACGGACAAACACCGTTGTAGGTATAATTTATTAATTTTTGTATTTCTGTAAAAAACTTCTAATATTTTCGATCGTTGTATGCTAAAATCAAACATGACGTTAATTAAGTCTTGTAGTTATAGGTAGGCCCCTCATTGCCCTGGCATTGCAGAGGTTCATGAGCGACGACGCTTACTGTAAGGTGGGCAGTACGCTCGTTTATTGATATTATAAAAAATATAAATATTTGTAAGGAAACCATATTTATTATTTTATAGGTCCATCTAGATGTGGTTCATATAAGATTAAAGAGAACCAAACCTAGATTTACCTACAATGCGTCATAGCTCGCTCCGTCTCAGTGTACTTACACGAAGCTAAGTTAAAATAATTTAATTTCGATAATTATTTTCACAATTTTAATTTTACAATTATACTCTAATTTTCTTTTACAGTTGTATAAATTTATAGTTAACATACTTACTCGAAACGTTTCTCAGATTTATAAACTTATAATAGACCTGTCGTGCATAATAATTCTATGTGCAAATACTATGCAAAGTCCATTTCATTCATAAAATAGCCAACACTTGGTAATGATCTTTATTATTTATCACCTACAACTCAAACATACCGCTGTCTAAGAATTCGATGTAGCTATTAGCATACTTTACTATGTAAAATTATAATATATCTTATGAAAGTCAATGTTTGCTAAATTCGTTTATGCATAGTACTTTCGTTTTGTTAATAGTATTAGCATAGTAATATTATTTTTATGGAATGCTCATTTCTTATTTCGTTTCTATTATTATATCTAACGAAATGGAGGATGGTATGGCAAACTCCGTGATGGTGTGAAATTATTTTTTACAGTAGTTACCCAAAAACTAACACCTGAAGAAGAAATAAAAAAAGCAAATTTAATTTTTAATTACGAAATGACTAAAACAACAAATATTTTCAAAATTATTTATAACACAAAAACACTACAGTTTTCATTAGTGTTGAAGCTACTATGAAAATAAAGCGCCTTGCAAAACAACCAGAGCAAACCACTTCATACGAACTTGCTTATAGCAGGCGTTAATATTTTAGTTGAAACTGTAAATGTTACACGTGCTAAAACTAATGTTATGCCTTGTTAACAAGGCTCAAAATAGCTTGCGTAACCATGCGAGTAAAACACATCAAGTTAAACTAATAACAAGCGTTGGATTTGAATTTCGAACGAAACAACATCCATGCAAAATTCCATCTTGTTTCTATACACACTAAGATTAAAAATCGCATGGATCATTGACGTTTCAGTATCTCGTGAAATTTAAAGTGAGTGTACGGTTAAAGGAAATCAGACTTTGTTGTGCTTGAATTAGAGTTCAATTTCAGATGCTGGGCGAGTGGTACGTTGTCGAGTACTACGCGAGTGCTGAAGAAGCTCTCTCGTACAGTTGTATGAAGGCTGTGTTTACAAAGGACGATCATGTACCTTCCGCAGGTTTGTATTGAAAGAAAATACGGTAAATTAACAATGTATGCTTTGATTGTAGTTTTAAAGTTCTGTGCAACGGTTAACCTCTTTTTTACCTATTAGTTTATGACCTACGCAATTTTTAGATTAGTTTAAAAATCAGCCAGAAACATTGCCAGTGTAATTGTCACACTTTTTTTTTTCAGTTGGAGGAAATCACCGGATCGTATGTGGGAGTTGAACCGCACTAAAACCTCCAACCGCTCACACTCAGCGTCCGAACCCCGGCTGAGGCCAGAACACAGCACGGGGTTTGAAGGGACGGCGCGACGCGTTACGCGCTCGGCACTCTTTCCCATCGCTCAGTCCCTGGACGCCGAACCGGTAGCCGCCGGCGAATACGGCCACCGTAATTGTCACACTAACATAATATTGCACACACACATAAGTTCTTAGAAACAGATTAAAATAATATGTTCCATCATCATCATCGTAGTAGTCGTCGACATAATCATCGCCATCAACATAATCAGGGCTCCTCCAAAATTAGCCACAATGACTGGTCCTGTGCAACATGCATCCAGTGTATGCATATTCTATGAACTAAATATAATATGCTGATTCTTCTGTTGTTAGATGGTACAATAGAATTGACTCCAGGAGTGACAATGAACTTCACGTATCGTTTCGCGGATGATCCTATAGGAGAAACTCTGTTTGGTAACATCACGTGGAAGATCGATCTGAACCAGCCTGCGCATTGGACCCATGCGGAAAGGACATGTAGGTCAATTATTAAAAGCTTTTATTCAATTTGCTCTGAATGTACCTATCTATGTAGTTCGGGTGGAATATTAAGAGTTGAATTTGATGAAATTGCTGGTTGAGCTGAAATTAAATATATGGCAATAAAAAAAATAAAAAAAAAAAAATTGCTAGTACTGCTACATGATATTCAGAATCTGAAATGATTGTATTAAAAAGCTTTTAATTTACTTTTTTTTATTTAGTATTCTCAAAAATATTAATTTGCTTAAAAGTAAAATAAAGCCTATACGTAACTACTACTACGTAAATAATTGTTTTATTTAAGGCTGGGCTTTTTGGTAGTCAAGCTTATAGACTTTTATATAAGATTAATTTAGGTATAATAACAACACCAATTCATTCGCAATGCTCCCTTTGACTTCTCTGCCGTTGTATAAACCTTGTCAATTCACTTTTTAACAAGTTATTTATCGATTGATAAAAAAACAAAAAAAAAATTAAAAATCATGAAAACTTTGAATTATAGGGCCACCTGATCGTAAGTTAATACCGGTCCTCTTCGACTTCTGCAACCTACGACCTATCTTTAACAACTTTCTCAAGCCTCGTAATTCGATGAAAAAAGTTCATTGTCAATTCTTTTCTCAGTCTGTGATTTACGATTCCAAACAGACAAAAAATTTAACCTAAAATTTTAATATTGTTTTTATTTATTTTCCCAGATGACGGCATTTACAACACCTACGTGATAGACACAGAATACAAGACTTGGTCTTTACTGTTACATTGCGCAGAGCAAACGGAAGGCGCTAGATATCTCACGGCTTTCGTTTTGTCTAGAACTACGAAACTACCTAAAAACGTGATGGCGTATCTGAGGGATAAGTTACCAAGGTATTTTTCATTTGGAATAATATATATATTTTTTTAAATATAACTGATAAAATATAGGAATTAATGGTATTATGTGCAATTAGTAGGAGAATAGATATTTTTATTTTGATGCCCGTAGGCGTGGCTGTTAATGCTGAATACTAAGTAGGCAAATAATAATTACACTAATTAGCTGGCAAGTTTGTTGTTTGTTGTTTGTTCTTAGTTAATTAAAACTTGTTTAGAAAATTATCATTATTTAATTATAGATGTATTGTATTTTGAATTCGAACGGATTTCAGATTTTAAGGTTAACACTTAACATACTAACTTGCTCTTGAAGTGATCAGAGAATAAGTTATTTTCTTATTGATTTTATAGATAAAAGAGCATACGCCTCACCTGATAGAAATCGTCGCTCGGGTTACCGTCGCTCATTAGCCTCTACAATACTAAGACAATTTACCCATCACCCAGGAAACATACAAGACTTTTCTTCACCTCAAATTTCAAGTATTTTGACACGTAAGATTACTTCTAAGATCACTTTACAGGTTCGAAGTGGACATCAACTATGTTTTCGCTATTCCACACGATGACTGCGCTGTGAAACCACCCAACCCAAACTTCGGGCCTTTGATATTAGATGCCCCCAACAAGAAACTGATCAGGCCTTCAGTTAGCTACAAAGTTTTTGGTCATTAAATGTAATTTTTAATTGTGAATTATTTCTTTATTTTTCGAATAAAGTGAAATATATTTTTATATGATTTTATGGTTGTTTTTATTCAAATTATTTGAAATAAGATGCGGTACTAATGGTTAGTCCAGTTTCTGGAAGATACTTATTGCAATGGCAGGAGTAGGAGTCATTTAAAAAAAAACGAAATATTTCAGCTGAGTTTGATAATCGAATTAATTTAAATTCAATCTACAATACAATCTAATACTTGAAATACATTGAAATAAAAAATAGCGTATTATAATGAAGTTCTCAACAGAAAATATCAGTGTAAAAGTTTTACTCTCAAAGAGTCTACCTTAATTGCCTGAGTTCGTCGATATAGACTTGTTTCTAAGTAACAATTAAGAGACTTCGCAGTATCCTTCATTATTCAAAAAGTTTCCATGTATTCGTATAACTGATAGGGCATGCATGAAACATTAGTATGTGTTTGGCGAACACGGACAAATTTGAATATTCTGCATTTAAATTTAAAAATAGTACAATTTGTGGAATCACTTTGTAGGCTTATTGCCTATGTTACTATGTTGTATGAGTGGTTTAGTAATATTGGATAGCGATATTTCATTTCAACTTTTATGTAAATGCACTAAAAAATTATTCTTAATTGAGCGGTCCCGATATTTCAGCACTGTTTCAAGCGCCATGATCACGGGAAGACTGAGGAACTGCGGGTAGGTCATTTAACAGCAGACAAATCTGTCTACCCTCTTTCTCGTTCGTTTGCCGGTACCACTGGAACTCAAACTCACATTTCGACATACCACACAGACAGTATCGGCTGCTCAATTAATTATAATTTAGAATAATCGTGGTAAGAACCCGTTTAGTAATAGTGTAGGCACTAAAAATTTTATTCAATTTCTCAGAAATTGGTGGTGCATCTGGAGCCCAATCACAATTGGGCTCTACTAGCTATTCTTATCTAGTCAATTAAAGTTATTTTGCCATCTGAGATACATGAAAAATAAACACGATAATTTGCGTGGAAAGGAGGATTCAATGTTCCAAAACAAGTTTATTTTTTTTCAATGATGAGTCAGAAGCCTGAAATATTGGGACGTTAAATACCACGCAAAATAACGTGTTGTAAATAATAATATATTGTTTTTTTAAATAGCAAAGTCAACTTCAAATTAACTGGGTTATTCGTCGATAAAGTACAGTGTCTATGCAATAAGCTCTTTGCATCTTAAGTATCAATTTAAATCGAAAACAAGACTGAATAAAATATAAGCAATGGTTTGAAAATATTATAATGCTGCAACTTCACTGAACTTTCATGCATTTTCAACGGGTTCTTACCACGATATTTAATTAATTGAGTTGTCTGGAACTCGAACTCACTTCTCGACACACCACACAGTGGTACTACCCAAAAGCGAACGAGAAAGAGGGTAGACAGATTTGTTTGTTCTTAAATCGACTCGCAGTATCCAGTCTTCTCGTGATCATGACGTTTGCGACAACGTTGAAATATCGAGACAACTCAATTAATTAAATATCGTGGTAAGAACCCATTGAAAATGCATGTAAGTATTATAGAAATTGGCGAGTGTCTGAATAAGTTCACTGAACTTGGTAGAAAACTTTGAAAAACTTTGATTAAATTCTTACCTCCACAACTTTCTAAAATTTACCAAAAACATCTTCATAGAGAAATAAAAAAAAGTCGTGCTGGCCGAGTGGTCGAAGCGCTTCCTTCCAAACGGGAGGTCGCAGGTTCAAATCCGGCCGGCTTGTACCTCTAAATCTAAATGTGAAAAAGATTTATGTGCAATTTTTCACAACACCACTGGCTGTGAAGGTGAAGGAAAACATCGTGAGGAAACCTGCATGTCGGAAAAGGATTCTAAAAATCCTTTGAAGATATGTGAAGTCCCAAATCGGCCCTAGGCAAGCGTGGTGGACTATGCCTAATCCCTCGTCTGAGGAGACCTGAGCCCAACAGTGGGCAGTAATGGGTTGGTACAGTACAGTACAGAGAAATAATATGTTATTCTTAAGATATATTTTTCATTACAGATGCAGTAAAGATACATCAAAGACATATTGTGACACACGATCTTGACCGTGGTTAATCTGGGATAAAAGCCGTGCCAAATGAAAATTATTGTTTGAGCGGAACGATAGACTTATACCATTGTAATTATATGAATTTTCACGTTTTTCCCCAAGGTGATATTAGCATAATTCATGTGTGACTGAAACGTGTGGATCTTAACGTATTCGAAGAAATACATATTTGTTGTTTCTTGACTATTTTGATGTTATTTGTTTGAGCATTTTAAAAAACAACGAGATAGTAGACTTTTAATTTTAACAGCCAAAAAAAAGTTGAGAGGTGTCATGGGACACCCGAATAGAACGAAGTTCCTTTCGATTAAAAGATATCTTATAAAAAATATTTTCTTTCGTAACGCGCGATAAGGAACGTGTTTTAAAAGATTTTGATCACAGAGCCATCTAGCGATAATCATCTAAAACAAAAATAAGGAACGTGTTTAAAAAGATTTTGATCACAGCGCCATCTAGCGATAATCATTTAAAATAAAAAAAGTGTCGTGACAAGTTTTCGTAAGATTTTTTTCCGTCTAGCCCCCTTTCACAACGCGCGATAAGGAACTTCATTCCAATTATAGATATCACTTGAGCTTTTGCCGATAATGGCTCCTGTCATACAGACTGATGTAGTCGAAGACTCTTCATTTAATTTGAAATAATATTTCAGGATGCTCAGATTGTCTTAATTTTTTTTACACATGACATAAACGCTATATTTTGCACCGTAGCCTGAGTTACTCTTCAATATATAAACTTTGGAGAGCTTTTCTGTCAAAAAAGCCCAAGTAAACAGACCAAAAAGATTGCCGTCAATGCCAAGAAATAGTTAAACTACTTAAGCAATTAACACTTTCTTCAAACTGCGCTTAAGGAGTCTTGAGAAGTAGATCGTAGGTATTAGTTAGCGGTCCCGTAGCGTCTCCTGACACTGATAAGCGACTGTCACCACTTACGATCAGGCGATTCGTTTACTCTTCTCCCTACGAGCTTACCGTCCACGTGATGGTTTGCGATTACCATCGCTCATGAACTTCCGCAATGTCTTTTGGTATTACAATCAAGCAATCTCTACTTCTATGAAAAATGCTGCTGCATTTGTTTTCAAATTAGAGATACCATGTATGTAGGCGACTGAATCAGTTTTGTTTATTTTATACATTTAAAATGTAAAGAACAGACGACGATAGCGCCCTTTGTAAAATAGTTTTAATGTTTTTTTTATTCAAACCTCTTTGTTATCTTACTCTTTTTAAAATTTAGTAGGAATGTTGGCGCGCTTTTTCAAATATCGAATTTGTGTGTGTAAAAATTAGTTGTGATTGCGTCATACTTTTATTTATTTATTTATTTATTACATATTCATTTATTTGCTCATTTTTTACATTATATCTTTAAAAAAACAATCACAAGAAAATAAATTTAAAAATACAATATAAAAAAAGCAGAGGGCCACTGGAGACGGGGTCTACGACCCAAGCCATCAGTGGTCAGGGCTCAAGAGAGAGGAACCTCCTCACAATACGTGCCGTGTCAAGAACGACCGCCTTTTGAATCAGGCCCTTTACCCAGCCGGAGAGCGAAAGCTTCTCTAGATGACGGTCGAAGCTTTTCGCTATTAGACCGTGCACAGATACAACGATCGGAACAATGATGGTCGATTCAACACGCCACATGTCGGTCACCTCGTGGGCCAGGTCCAAATATTTTAGCAGTTTTTCTTTTTCTGCCTTCACAAGGTTCTCGTCATGTGGAATGGTGACATCGATCAGCACCGCCCGATGCGCATCCCGATCTATTATCACTATGTCAGGCTTATTGGCATTGGCTTATTTATTTATTATTATTACACAAAACAGAATACAGTTTTCTTCCTCTTAAGATTTATTTTCATTAAATGATTGTTTTTATGTTCTTGAATGCACTGGCAGCCTTTGATTTCCTACAATGTATTTAACTAGATTGATACCATACATCGTTAGGGCACGTTGTTTTAACCCTTCGTTTTTGAAATAAAAATCAAAACCGCTCATTAAAATCTGAAAACAACATGTTATTGTTACATATTTGGGCACGCATTAAGTCTTTCAAGAACTTCAGTTTCCCCAACGAAGGTTTTATCGACAGCGCATTGAAATACGCGATGAAACAATAGGATGTTAGTAGTGACCCTGGGAGCTCCTTAACGCGTATAAAACATACTATGTAGTCTGTGGCAATGAGTTCTTACGCAAAACCACATTTATAAGTATGTAAGGAATAAGCAGAACGGTTTTCATGAAAACGATAGTCGAACTTGTTCAATCATGTCGCGTTCTTGTGTGTTCGTCTTAGTGATTTTAGTAGCTTCACAAAGTATCGTAGCTAAGGTTTGTTGTTTTGTTAAATAGTTTTTTGTAATTAGGGTCTTAGATTAGGTGATTAGAGTGGAGTTTTACAGAACACATTTATTATTTTTAAGTTTTGCTGGCTGAAAATTCTTGTGTTTAAATTTAAAATCATAATGCATTTTATAAAATGGTTTTTAACCAATAAGTTCAATTATTCAAGTTTTATAATTATAAAACTTAAAAATATATAAAATGTTCTTTTCACGAGACAAGACTTCAGCAATGATAGCAATGATAGATTCCTAATTCTCTTGTGTTTCGAGAGAGGTATCTTACACAGCGTAGGAAATTCCTAGAAATACTACCTACCGTTTGCCGTCAGTTGTAAACATACGTGTTGTACCTACTTTCATCACCGGCATTTTATCTTAATATGTCAGTTTATAGAAATCTAGGCCTACTGAAACAAAAACACTGTTTTATTGTTTTTTTTTTTTAATTTATTTGGATCAACGAACAACAGTACAATAATTTACTTAAAGAAACTAACTTAGCGTACTTAGATTAATTGTACAGTCAGCTATGTTAATCACAACAGCAATATATAATTGTGAAATTAAAAAGTAACTATTAACAAACAATGCATAGAATCTATTAAGAAATGTTAGATATAGGTTTTACAATTTCTTCCTTAAATTTAGATAATGAAAGTGCAAAGATTTCCAACTTAGCATAAAGATTATTATAATTTTCCATTTTCCATTATACGGTTTACAGGAGAACGTTCACCTGCATGAGTAGAACTAAAAATTGATCACGATTTAATTTATCGTAGAATGCTTCACTATATTCTAAAGTCTAGTACTACAATCAAAGCGCTCAATTCAAACGAAGAAGTGCATTTTCAAAGATTTCATAACACATTAAAATTTACGACCTATTTAATCTTTCTTTCTCCCTATCTCTTATCTGTATTTTATCTATCAGCCATTCTTTGGATTGGGCTTATGGTGCGATCTTCTTTGCGATGAAGACGACGTATCAACAACAAGTTCTGATGATTACGACTATTGCGATGATTGTACTCCGAGGAGACGTACTACTACAGCAGTGCCTATAACCCAAAGCTCTTCTTCAATGCAAATCTCGTCGCAGACCTCGCAGAGCTCTTCACAAACGTCGTCTCAGAGCCTCAGTTTCTATATACGTAAGTACTTTTTTATATGTAGGCTAAGTAAGGACAGCATGGACGTGGGATGGATGAATGTGGATAAGAACCGCGAGGAGAGGTAGACGGGAGAGGCTTACGTTCGAAAACTTTAAAGAAGCTGCTATAAATAGATAGGTAAGTGGTTATTGCTCATGGACCTCTCCAATTGTTAGGGAACACTGCATAGCCGCTACCTATGATTTTTTCAAGTATCGTATGAAGATAGCCAAGTCATAGTTAAGGTTCAGGAAACACTGAGTGGGAAAATTATTTTAGTTTTAATAATGTATCTGCTTAGGTACATTTACTCGTTTGAGTACCACCAACATCCAGTAAAACTTGAATACAAACAGCTTAGAAATCTTGACTAGCCCTGATAGAGACCTGATGTCCAGTGTCTAAGTGTTAAGATCTACAGGGTGATTTCCTAGTGAGGGTACATATTGAAGGTCATGGTAGCTGATGGTTATATACGACCAGTAAAAATATTATTACCAAAGAATATGGCTTAATGCCTTAGTAATCGCAACTTAAAAATATCTAAAATTCTTGCAAAATGATGGTTTTTCGACAGCTGATGGGTGTGGCGGAGGTGTGGGGTGCGCGAGATCACTAGAGGTCATTAGTCAACACTCTTTAAGCCGAAATTGCTTATATTTGAGGTAGTTTTGTCGAATTTAGATTAAAAAAAAAAAAAAATATTTTGTACTTTTACTTATTTTTTGTAATATTCCGTATTAGAACAGAGTACTCATCACCCTCCTGCAATATGTACCCTCTCTAACAAATCACCCTGTATATTGAAACTCTTTTAGAGAGATCTTGGACTCATTTAATCATTTATTTTGAACGTTGTATTCCAGCACCTCAGCAAGGCGTTAACATGACGATATCAGAATCGAGCGGATCATACCTGCTTAACTTGAGGCCGTGGTCAACGCAATCCTCGACTACCATCATCACCGATAGTGTTCCCGCTGCTGCTCAGCCAGCACCAGCGGCAGCAGCACCTCCAGCTGCGGCGCCTGCAGCGGCTCCTGCGGCCCCTGCAGCACCTGCAGATCCAGCAGCGGCAGCTCCAGCGGCAGCTCCAGCGGCCCCAGCGGCAGCGGCTCCGGCGGCACCTGCAGCGGCCCCAGCGGCCCCAGCTGCACCGGCAGCAGCACCGGCGGCTGCCCCAGCGGCTGGAAAATAAAACTAATGCTAATTTACATATTCCTAAGATTTAGGGCTAGTTGTTTCATATACCAAGATTGAGTACACCAATTGTTGTTAATACAGAAACGATAACCAAGGCGCTGATTACGCTTTCAAAATTGGTGAAGAAGACGTCAATTAATAAAGTAAGAAGAAGCTCTGGGCTCTGAAAGTTCTTGATCCTTAGTCATAACTCACACACAATAGTCCTTGTGCATTTGATGCTTCTAGAAAGAATACAGATTAAAGTGTTTTATTTTGACGCATCAATCTTCAGCCGGAAAGGAGTTGACGATATTATAAATGATTTCAATCTATCACTCGTGGCACTCTTAATGCATTTTAAAAGTAAATTTTAAACACTTACCAAAGTCAAACTGTTGGAGGTTGTTTAGAACAACTATTATTCTTGACGAATATAAACGCCATACATAATCACAGTGAAGTATTTAAATTATGAAACAATCAGTTTTTAGGATTCTATTATTTGTTTAATTTTGTACGGTTGTTTTTTTGTGTATTTTAATGATAAAGCCATATTAAAGTATGTTAAATGTCTGTTCATTTTAGCAAACACAATTAACTATAATTTCTTTAGAAATACTATTCAGTATCTAACAAGATTGTGCGAAGGACTTTATTGACCAGAAAAGGTGTACGAGCCTAGGATACACTTTTTTTTTGCAGGATAGATAAATGAGCTTACAGACAAAGACATTTCTTTATTTGTGATGGAAACAGTGGCACAAACAATACAAAAAAATATAATAATAATACAATACAAAGGTTTCCATCACAAACCAGTCGAGTCTCAGCTTAATGCTGGGTGTTAGCTGGAGATAACCCACAGACACACCGAGCGCTGGTTTTCAGCCTCACCTGGCAGTGACGTCACAAAAGGAAAAAAATAATAATAAAATAGACACAAAAATAAAACAATCAAAATGTACACAGTCGGATCTTAAATTAAAATAAAATAAAAAATACCAAAAAAAGGAATAAAATATGTAAAACGCAAATTAAAAATTGACACTTAAAACCTAAGACAGTTTGTACAGGATGGGCTACAAGATGTTGTAGCCAATTGCCTATCCAAATACAGCCCACCTGATGGTAAACGATTACCATCGCTCATGAACCTCTGCAATGCCAGGGTAATGAGGGGCCGTTATCTATCACCTACTTATACAGGACTCATTTAAAGAAGGACATATCATAGCGCTCCGGGAACACTATGAACAACTCGGGAACTTGATGAAAAGTAGTATTTCAAAAGAATGCCTACGAATCTTTGGAATGCTTGAGAACTCTTTACCTCAAACATTTCAATATTTTCTAATAAGGATATTTTCTCGAATCTTAGTAGGTAGGTAAGCAAATTTTATAATTTAAATTATCTAGTACGATTAGGATTGTATACCTTTGTAAAAGCTAATGTTGAAACTTCATGAACCTTGCGTTTAATAGAATAGTTAGCCTGCCATTTCCAAACAATTCATTACAAACCAATTTAAGTATTTAGAACATTCCAACAGTAATCAATGAAACTTTCCGGTGGATTTAATTATTTTTAATCAACCGATTGCGGTTCTCCCTACTTTAAAATTATTTGTATTGTTTAGTAAACTATGTAATGTTTGCATTTAAGGCCTTAATTCTATACTTTGGTCATTCAAAGTCGATGATATGGTTGATAAAGATGGTGTTGTATGTGTCAATATTAGTCTACTTAATATTGCGCTTCCATATTGGCTTACCAATGTCAATCAATACACGTAAAAAAAAGACGGTTACGACCAACCAAATAAAAAAAATAAACATGGGGTTTTGTGCATTGACCGTGATTAAAACTATGTCAAACACCATTTTACAGTTAGCCTACCAGTTGTCATTTGCGCGCATTGGAAGTTGGCGTGCCAATATAGAAATGTAGCTTAACACAGATGGTAATTATGAATCTGTGGATAAATTTTGTCACATAATATTGAACGGACATTAAATGAGTATCCTTGAGCAGTGGACGTCTACAAAGTGATAATGATGATAAGGAATTCTTTAACTATTTAATTAAAACTTCAACTGGATTATATTATTTGTGAGCTCGAGTCTGTTCTGCCCTGCACTTATTATTGTTATAAATAAACAATGTGTTTATCCAGTTGTCTAGTAAAACTCGTTCGTCTTTCATAAAGCATGACGAGGAGATCATGTTCCTTGTGTTATCATGTCATTGTCTTAATAATATAGTCCTGCAAGTAATCTTAAAGGTGCTCCATTTTTAAGAGTTAATCTTGGTCTGGTTTTCCAAAATTTTGAAGTTGTCCTTCTTCAAATGAGGCTTGACGAAAGTAAAGGTAGGCAATCACGTGATCCTATCAGGTGGTTCGTTAGCTCGCCTGCCTGAAAAGCAATAAAAATAAAGAAATTTTTAAGCAACTTTTTCATGCACCTCGACTAAGGCACTTAGAATAATTTAAAAATTGCAGTTTATTTTTAAATTAAATGAAATTTATGAGGAGTTCTTTAAAATCAGGCCTTGGTATTTTTGAAGTCGTTGCACAAGTAACACTTATCATCAGATTAGATGTCAGCAGCTCGTAGAAGTCCGTTCGTTAGTCTATGAATGGAATATACGAGTAGAGAGAGAACGCTATCAAGTGAATATATTTTCAAAGTAACAGTCACCTATCGTTCTGCCAGCTGTCTTCTGACAATGGCAAAAAGATTGAATGTAATTTTAAAATAACATACTAAAATAAGTTTCCAAATAAGAATACTATTCGAAGCGATTACTTTATTCAACGTTAGTCACGTTAGTCACAATACCGAATAATGAAAGATTTCGAAATATCTTTCGAATCATCAAAAATAGATGACGGACAAACGGTTTTCTCTGCTATAAATAGATCGAACACAATACTTGAACGCTTATTCAAATACACTTGAAGCCCGTGCACTGCCTACACGATTTTTTATCTCCATTCATAACTACGTTTAGCCAGGGCCGGAATCAGAGAAACACTGGGTCCAAATAATAAAAAAAAAATATTCTCTATTTATTTATTATTCTTTTTTAAATAAATACAGAAAAAAATACAAAGCGTAGTGCAACAGCAACAAATATTTTTATTGTTTGCCAAAAACTTGGTGGAGTTTGCTACCATAGGTTTTTAATAACTAACCTTGACAGGCAAGATAATCATAATAAAAATATTCTAAGTATCGTTGCTTCTGAAATTTTCCAGTATTATAGGAAATCTGCAACTAAACCTATGGAAATTATCACACGAATGGACGAAAGGTATTCTATTACTTTTGTTGAAGCAACGATGCATTATTTTCTCTATCAAAACTTATTTTTATAATTTGGGCCCCCATTACCCCTTCCAAATCAGGCCCTGCGTCCAGCACGTTGCACGTCACAACCAAAATAAAACGCAAACAATAATCTTGACAAGTCGAAGCTTCTTATCGATTTAATTGATCTATTACCGGGAAGTGCGGACGGTTTGTTTATCAGGGTCTCGATTTTTTGTCCGGATAAAGTGGTTTTCTTTTAATGGTTTCTATAGACAATGACAGGATTTTAAAGTTCAATGATTTAATCTGGTTTTTATTATGTGAGAATTTTCGTTTTATATATTATTTCTGTGTACAAGAAAACTTTTTGATTTTATAGATTTAAAACAATGAAATACATCATGGATTACTTCGTTTTTGTATCTTTTTTATATTTTATGGAATTTTTATTTCTTCACTAGTTTATTTGGTCCTTCGATTTGGTTATCAAAATAACGAACTTTAATTAATGACAACTATTTAGCTAATGTAATTATAACACTACTATATTGAAACAAACTAATTTTATCATAACATTATGTATAAGAATGGTAATTAAGTTATTCTACTAACTTTGGTCCTTCGAGCCGGATGTCAACCAGAGACTGCGAAATAATTAATAACTTTAGCCATATCTTTTAAACGGACTGTTGCCACGTCCATGAATGAATATATTTGCATACTGCAGACACACCAGTCGTTTTCGGATTCGTCACGCAAAAACAGTCATTACTCAAACCTCAGCGCTTTAGAACATATCCGCGAGAGTCATTCATCTGTGAACGATGCATTTTCCTTGTTCCATTGTAATAGGACGGGGCGTTTGAACTTTATAAAAGCGTTATGTTTAAGAAGCATATAAATATAG
Source organism: Trilocha varians (assembly GCA_030269945.2). Taxonomy (NCBI): domain Eukaryota; kingdom Metazoa; phylum Arthropoda; class Insecta; order Lepidoptera; family Bombycidae; genus Trilocha; species Trilocha varians. Next base: position 8,853,202 of record AP028259.1, read on the forward strand.
ATGGTCATCGAGTCACGATCGGACTTGGCTGAAGTTTTGTTATGCGTTTTTGCGCAGACTAGGATGTGTGGATGTATTGTTGGTTAAATAATAGTCGGTAAGTCAGTAAATTAACACAGCTGTGGTTAAAGTAGTAAATAACTAATCAAATCCCTAATAGTTTTCGATGTATAAAATATGATTATATTGCGTAATGAGATTTTAAGAAGTAGTATAAAAGATCTTTGTTATAGGTAAAGTGGGTACGCGATTCTAATAAGGTAAACCACGTCTATAAAATCAACGGTATAAGTTTTTGTTTAATTCTGCAGACCTCTCTTGACACTCAAACTAAAAGGTAAAAACACGATATTTTGACCCGAGGAGCTTTAACGTCCCTACTAGAGTACAACTAGCTACTAACAAGGTAGCGACCCCGGAATATCTTCTGGCAATGCAGAGTCCATGAGCGGCGTAACCGCTTACGTTTAGTTGGGCCGTTAGCTCGTCTGCCTGCGTGGCAATAAAAAAAAACTACGAGAAGGTACCTATAAGATCACAATATCAATTAATCATCATAATTAATTCTCAGTAAAAATCTTTTAATTTCGAAAACTGTTTTATATTTCCTACATCTTTAATGCCTCTTCCAAAAGCAGAGAAATCATTTAAAACACGTTGAGGACATTAAGAACACTATATTATTCTTACTTTAATTTTCAAATAGAAACACAAACAACTTTCCCCGCGACTGTACTGTACCTCGGTACCAACGACCTATTGATTAGTGCGCATGCGCCGGATGCTCTTCAAAACACTAATTAGTGCACTGCACTCCATGGCTGGTCAGCAATTAACATTAATACTAATATTGTAAAGCTGGAATGTTTTGTTGAAATATCGGGAACTGTTGATGCGAATAGTGTCTTAAAAGGGGTATTTTTTTCGTATTTAATCATTCCTTTTGATCTATAATACCTATTAAAAAAAATATCGGTGTATTTCAGAAAAATGATTATAACTTAATACAAATTTTGAACCACCTTTGCGTTTCTGTGATCCTTCTATTAGGTACTAGAAATAAATCAATTAACACAAAATGTGCTCGGAGAGTCCTTAAAGATAGGTCGTATGCAGCAACCTGTAGGTACCTACTTTCCAAGGTCTATGAGCGACGGTAACCACTAACGATCAGCACACTGGCCAGTACACCATATGACAAAAAAAAACTAAGATACGTACCCATTTTTCAATCAAAGTTGAACGTATTTCCGACATTACTTTATTGAGTCAGCGTATGTAAGAGAAATGTCCAGTCACGCGTTTATTGTATATCATCAACACGCAATAACTTTCGATATCGGATTGATTAGTAATGCCTACATTATCAGTAATTATACTGTTAATAAAGACCTATCTAATAAAACAAGATTTGTAAAAAACCCGACCAAAATTTTTAAGGATACAAAGTAAAGAGTTGAAATTGCAGTTACTTTTAGATTAAAAGATAATTTACTACAAAATTAGTAAAATTATGAAATGCACTAAAAATAACTTTAAATTAATTGCTTTATGAAGTTGGTCAAAGAGCGCCATTATACTTTATTGGAAATTTTAATTTAAAATTGCACGCCCATGTGCATGATTAAAAGTCACCCATTGCTTGTCTCGCTTTTAATTTATTTTGTTGTATGTTTTTATATGTCGTGGTGGCCGAGTGATCGAAGCGCTTCCTTCCGAACGGGAGATCGCGGGTTCAAATCCGGCCGGCTCATACCCCCAAAATTTAAATGTGAAAAAACGATCTATGTGCAATTTTTCACAACACCACTGGCTAAAAACGTTGGAGGAAAACATCGTGCCTACATGGCAATAAAAAATAATAAAAAAATCGTGAGGAAACCTGCATGTCGGAAAAGGGTTCTAAAAATCCTTTGAAGATATGTGTAGTCCCCAATCCGCACTGGACAAGCGTGGTGGACCTTCTGAGGAGATCTGAGCCCAACAGTGGGCAGTAATGGGTTGGTACACGAATAGATTCTTAAAATAAACAGCTTCTACATTGTGAGTACTAACTTACATATTAATTATTTTATATTTACTATCCGTTTATTATAAGTACACTATAAACATAAGTCACCACATGTGTTTATTACACAATTACTATCACCACAGTAATGAATGTTGTATAAAAAACTTTGTATCGCTAGTAGGAAGACGTGCTTTAGAGATCCGTGTCTTTAAAACTAACGATCAAACGCAATATCTATTGCAAATTGTTAAATTGTATTGCAGAGATTTATGAGCAACGGTAACCACTTACAGCAGGTGGCCCGTTGGCTCGTCTGCCTACATGGCAAAAAAAAAAATTATATTCTGAAAACCATCCTTGCCTTAATTAAGAGCCTTAAGGTCTTAAGGAGTAATCAGCGGCCTCGCGGTGTGACATTGTGGAGGTTCATCAGTGACGGTCACCACTAATGATCAAGTGGCTATTTTCCCTAAAACTTAATCATGACAATTGCCTACTTGTATTGCTCATGAAAATCTAACAAATAATAACAAAAAAAAATTAAGTAATTTAATTAAAAATTAATATAGTTTCTTTGATTTAGCATATTTATATCTCGAAAATCCTAATCATCACAATTCCAAGATACAAGATATATTTTGTCTACTCAAGGATTGAACACGATTGCTTGATTGACGGGTCATACAAATTGAAGAACTTCTAGCTAGAACAGTTTTAGAATCATATATAAATATCCTAGTAATAATGTGGAAAACTAATCTATATTACTATATTATATTATATATATTACTTTCGACTTTTGATACAGCTCAAGCCCTATTCGCAAACCTACAGAACTCGCGACAAATCACGACAGCGCTTGCCCATTTTTTTTATTAGGAAACCGGCCGGCTAACACAGCCTTCCGTCATTCGCATTCAGACAGGAAAGCATCATCGATGAGAATTAATGAAGTTGAAGCACGACACTCGTGTTTGCGATGCGCATGCGTTCCCAGTGCCGTCGCGCATTTCAAACCATACACACGACAATACCCGTCTCGTACGAACTGCCGGTCAATGACATGTACCACTAATAATTATATTACAGAAGTAAATCTTACAACACATGTGCAATCATGCACTTGATGCGAAATAACAATTGACGAGCGCGTATGTCAATTGTTTTACATTTGTGTGTAAAAGTCCCTGACTTTTACACACAAATGTCAACCCTAGTGCCAAAAGTCTGATTTTTAAATGAAGGTGTCAAAATTTTGATACTCAAGAATTATTTCTGTATAGTATAATTATTCTGTGCATGTATGTATTATATGTTACATTTTTAATTGATTTGTAATCGATCATAAAAGGTGAAGTGTTTCGATCGTTTCGATACAGGAAGTTGTTACATTTTATTGTTTTATTGGTATCATTATGGTATATTATGAAAGGAAATTAGTGTTTTTTTGCTTAATTTAATTCTATGGAAGCATATCAGTTTAATAAAGCGATCTATTTAATGTGTTCGAGATGTGTTATGTTTGCTTTGAATTCTCATTGTGCTTACATCTACAACGAAATATAAAAATAATAGTAAAGAAAAAACATTAAAGACAAACTCCATATTAATAAAATAATAATCTAAATAGGTATAACACACAATAAATATAATAACTAAAAAGTAAACGTATTTCAATTGCGAAATTAAATATCATTTTTAAGTTGTTATCAATATCCACATTAATTAAATTAAAATAATGACTAACGTATTTTTAAATATTTCATGATATTTCATCATTTATATCTTTAAATGAAAACTAAAATTTCCCAAATGTACGTTATTTATTTATTTAAGAATTACTAACAAGAGTACACTAATAATACACATTTACATAAACTAGTGAAAGCAGAGTAATTTCCACGATTACTAATCATCTTGTTGTAATATTTCGATCAAATATAACTAGACTATAATCAGTGCATAAAAATGACACCAACCGAAAACCACCAAACAAAAACTTTTGATTTGAATCGCTTAGCAAACATCATTTCATATTCTGTTATTTAAAAATCTGTGTCAAAATTTGGTATCTCATTATTTTTTGTAACGAATATTTTCCTTATCGTAATTACCTTAAACTACACTTTAGAACACATTTGTGGAAGTATACTATTTCATTTGTAAGTTTTTAGGTGCCAAAAGTTTTATTTTTTAAGACACTATTTTCTAACTATATACTAATAAATTATAAGAAGTATATTTTTATCATAATATTGCATGGAATTAATTAATTATTATTATTTTTTTTACATTTTCAATTTTATTTGATTAATTTGGAAACACATTTTAAAACGGTCTTGTTAACTTGTTAATTTATTTAATTATTATTATTAAACTTAAATTGTTACAAAAACTATTAAAACAAGAACTGAGTGAACCGGAGCGACAATCATAAGTAATCGTGTACCTTAAGTACTCACGATACAGGCTTGCCTAGTGTGAGTACTATAGTTAAGCTTATTGTTATGTCGTGATCAACATGCTACTAGCCTGTAAATACTACTATTTGTTATAATCGTTTAAATTGTGATTTCTGTTATGCATGATGAGTAAATAAATAATTTGGAATTTTTTTGAATTTGAATATATTCGGAACTATCTTTTATTTTTAATCGATAAATGACCGCAATTTTCTAAAAATGTGCATCAGTCATAATAATGACTTGTAAAATGTTTTTATCTCAAAAAATTGCGTACGCTGATAACCTCACTATAGATATTATTATTTAAATCACTAATTGCATATGTGATAAAAGATCAACGGCTTTTGTTGTCATTGAATAAAATTATCAATGAATTTCTTTGATATTGGGTCTGCGTCATATTTATTACGATAATTAAGATTTGATGTTTTTAGAAGTTATTTTGTCTGGTTTTTGTCACCTAATAATGTTGTAAAGTATTGGTGAAGTGTCATTCTCCTAGAGAGATTCTTACTAAACTAGGTACATTTAGTTTTCATTTAATTAACTTTAGCTGCCCTATAATAATATGAGTCATTTATACTTTCTATTACTAGGCTACGTATGTCGAAAGGGAAGACGATAGGAATAAAGTTATAGGGAGCCTTTGCCACTGTTATAAAGTAAATCCCGATTCTGAGAGTCATGTCAGAAACGTGAAGAAAATCGCAAAAGACAGTTAAACTGTAATAAAATAAAACTGGTTAAAATGCGAATCATGATAATTGTGCAAAAGTCAAGCTCAATTTATCAATCACGAGGAGCAATCGATTTGTCGACCATTAACAACCTATAAAATACTTTTAATTGTTTGACTTTGACTTGCAACAACATTAAGCTTTTGATTATTCACGATTCAAATAAGTGAATCAAAATATAAGTAGATTTCTTTCAATGAAAAACTTTTGGTAATCGAGCTATGATGGATATCGCAGGTCCAACTGGATAATTTACAAGTGGTATTATGCGGATGGCCGATGGGGCCGAAAAGTTCTGGAGTGGCGGCCACGAACCGGTAGGCGCAATGTTGGTAGACCCCCCACAAGATGGACCGACGATATGGTCAAGATCGCGGGAGGTCACTGGATGCAGATGGCACAGGACCGGTCGATGTGGCGAGGTTTGGGAGAAGCCTATGTGCAGCAGTGGACGTCTTTAGGCTGATGATGATGATGATGGTATTATGCATTACTGAAAGAACATAGTACATTTTAGATCACTATTATTCTGTCTACTAATATATATTTTTCTGTTTTCTTTGTCTTCACTCGGAAAATGTATTTTCTCATAGGTTACTTCGTTAATGCAATTTCTTTATAGTTTTTGTGTAGTGTACTTTCATTCTCCGTATACAATAACTATGACGTATTCTTTAAACAATGAGTGACAACTTTAGCGGATGACGTCAATTTATGGACTTGGTTATGGTAAATATTTGATAGGTACTATCCGGGTACTCTTATCAAGCTCCATGCACAGAACGCCTACCATGAGCTTGGCAGATTTCGATTTTAAACTTTAAGAACTTCTCTAGGACTCATAAGAAGCGAATCTACATCTGGCATGAGCTGTCTCAGGCATTTATAAACCAAGTCTATATGAAAAAATAACATTATTTGCCAGAAACTAAAACACTTGCATTAGCATTATGAGACAATATCTAAGTCAACTCATGAAAGGTGTACTGAACTGGACATGTCGTAAATCGAACTAGATCACACAAACATCAACACAGACCCTTCAGAAATAACATCGCGAATCAATTAACAACAGCATCACATTTATGAATAGTCACATAATATGCCTATAAGATAATTCCAAGTCTCGTCAATGTTACATCAAGCCCAAGAATTTGAAGATTGCACATTTGTTTTTTTTAAAGTCATAATTTGGTCTGGTCGCAGTGTTTACTACGTGAGCGTTGTCCATAAGTGGAAACTAATAAAAAATGTAGTACAGGTCACATCCATTCATTAGGCTGGTTAACAGAAATATATTATCATGAATTTGGTCAGCTAATGATGATTGACATGCTGTGGGCGGAGTGATTTAGTAACTTATTTCTGTCACGAATGATAAATTATTGTATGAGGAATATAGTTGAAGTATGCTGAAAGTTTAAGGACATTTTTGGTTAGTTTATAAAGCTTCAATTTATGAAAAATACTATTGAATACACTATAAAAATTATGACATAATAATGTCGAAATCAAAACTTAGATTTTATTATCTGTGTATTTTAGTTACAAGTACCCGATTTGGTATTTCTATAATTTACTAAGGAATTTCCAACAATCAGTTTGATTTCAAACTTTGAGACATGTTACGGACGATTATAATTCTTAATAATATACCAATAGAACATAAAATACCATAATCACGCTGTAGTAATACGTATCTCTTCATAATCTAGAAATGTGCCAACAAAAATTTTGAATAGTGTTCAAAATGAATTCTAAAATGATGATAAAACTGTTTGTATTGGTTGTGATGGTGACCCTAATGCCCGTGATAGAATCCAGGACACGGAGGTACTCGAGAATGCAACCTAATGCTCTGTCCAAGACGAGATGTGACCTGATGTGCTTCGACAGAGATAAGGATACTAAAGGACAGGTAAGTTTAAAGTTTGTTCTCTTTATTACAAAATAAAAATTTACTATCACCAGCACTAGGATCGCGGGACCGTAATAAGATATTGGACAATACATACAGGTAATATAATGGGATCATAAAGTCAGAAATCAGATACGAAGCATTTTTCGGAAGAAGTCTAAATTCAGCAGTAAATGTCCATGGGTAGATGATGCTTATAAAATAAAAAATTATGCGAAGTTTATTACAAAATTAAAAACAAATTGGAGAAACCTAAAAGTCTTTAAACTGTACGTATAACAAATTTCTTTAAACACTCGCGGTTATCTACATCACTTAAGAACCCGTTTAGTAATAGTTTAAGTGATGTACGTATAACGTTAATAAATAACTAAAAAACGGCGATAAAAACGGAAAAACAATCAATAAATCATTACATAAAATTAGGGCGAAACATCCATCATTAACAAGTATCAATATTTAATGCAATAAATGTAATAACTGTTGGAAGATTTAGGACGAGGCTACACGCGTATGAAATGATTTAATGGCAGTGGAACACGATACGTTACCCAACCCAAACCAGGCAAGCGTGGTAGAGGTAGATTATGAGATCTGAGCCCAGCAGTGGGCAGTATTGTATTTGTATTTGTCCTGCAGGTATGTGTCAATGTTCAGCATTATGCTGAGTCACAGCTGATTTGTGGTGAAAGAGAAATTACTCGCAATTGTCTCTTATTTTTTGTTGTATTTATTTTTTACTTTGTATGTTTCTTTTTTTTTCATCACAAATAAAGAATGTCTATGTCTATATTGTAATACAAAACATACCTATTCGTTAAAATTTACTTTAAAAAAAACAGTTTAGTAACAGTCGTCTTTAAGATCCTGGATATCATGTAATGAGACAACCGAGACGAGTTAAATAAGTCTAAACACGCTTAATCTATCTTGTTTACTACAAGTTCCTATGGTTAACTCCTCCTTTTTTATCACCTATACATATTGCATGCAAAAACTGGGAATTTGATCAAATTCTACTCTCAAATATCAAGATTTACCCTGGTTATATTCAGTGCAAGATTAATGAAAGCTTTTAAAAATAAACTATAGGTATCACAAACAATTATTATTATTGTCTAAAGAAGCGTATCAATAACATTTAGTTTTTAAAGTTCTCATAATAATACCTATAATAGATGTAGAAAGTTTTCTCACGTTTATCCAACAAAACACTAAACGAAGTATAGCTGTTATGTTTTGTTTAATGAAACAGAAACGTATCTTTCTTTCTTGTTGCAATACTGAGCAAATATTTCATGTATCATTAGCTAAGAAGTTAAGGTGCTTAGGAATGCTTGCTACTATAAATAGGCATTCTGTACCAACCCATTACTGCCCACTGTTGAGCTCAGGTCTCCTCAGAAGAGGCAGAAGAAACATTGCATTGCAATAAAACCTGCCCATAGTTTATCTGAGGCAATCTTTAAATATAATACAAATATAAGTCTTATTGAAGCAACTAAGAAAAGGTCTTTATCAAGCGTAAAAAAGATAAAAAAATCGTCTACGTCTAGTCTGGCCTCTTTTGTTTCAAAGTTCACAAGTGCAAGTCATATCCAATATAAGATACACGATAAGTTCAAAACTGTTAAGCAAACAACAGGGGCTTGATTTAAATCAATTACAAGAACACACATGAAAAAATTAAACAAGGCAGTTTAAATAACAAAGATCACGACTCAAATACCTCGTAAAAACAATAAAAAACCAACAAATGAATGCAACATAAAGAAAACATTGTAACAAATTTAAAAATGTCAGTCGAAATCCGAGAATTCCTTCCGAAGTTCTTTGGAAAATATTTTATGGACAGCAAATGGCTTTGAGTTGAAAGTTGTGTTGACAAAAGACAATCGTTGCTGATCATATCTTGGAGTTAACGAGCTGGATCCTTGAACGAAACTTGTAGCAGTCTTGTTTTTTATTGCTTTTTAATTTTTAAATCTCTGAGTACGGAATGGAATGCGAGTGACAACTTTACGTGTAACAAGACATAAAATTCGACACAATTTAAATACAATTCTTTTAAATTACGTTTAGTTTTAAATTAAATGTGCAATTTTTTTTACTTGAATAAAATTTTGATAACATAATCAACTGAGATTTAAAAACGAAAAACAACACTACGATGCGAATGTACTGTAGAAATACTATGATAAAGAATGAATTAAACGTAATTTATTATTGTAATCTTACAATATAAACAATAATCACAAAATAAATTCGCCATTCATTAAATAATGTATTTAGTAGGTAAGCATTATTACCTTTTATATTTAAGCCTACGTCTAAGTTACAACATTTTATAATACATCGTCTGAAGTCGTAAAACTGAATTTATATCAGATGACCTGGGGTCACAAGTAGAACTTAAGCATGGCTGTTTCATGTCAGATCAATGCGTGTTTATCTTCAAAGATTCATTACAAAGTTGGTCTTTGAAGATACTGTATAACTCATAACATTAATTATTATAAATGAACTTAATATTGATCGTAAAATATATGATTAAAGACGATTTCGTATTAATTTTTGATTACTTTAAACTTTTATTGCATTTAAGATAAGAAACATTGAATAGACAAAATGATTTACATAGCTATTTTAGTTGTATGAGTTGCACTTAAGTTTAAGGTAGAGAAGTTTCATCAATTGTTGGTTACTGTGATTTTATAAGTAGTTTGGTGAGAATCTAAGTAGCTAGTATGACAATTCTAGTTTGAATAGAATTTTCTGTATGACAATTTTAGTTTGAATAGAATTTTCTTATTCTGTTTTTCTTCAACCATTGACGATTATTCATTTTTCTTTTATTTACTTCATTTTAAGCTGTCCAAAATAAATAGTTTTGTAATACCAGTGCATGAGGTCCATTCTACTCTAATTGGAGGGAGTAAACGCATCTACTACGGCCTAAAGGGTTTATGTAAACGACTAATCAGATTGTACCATTATTCTCGAGAATGGAACACAATGGGCCCGCAGAAAGGGCTTAGGGACGCTTTGTTCAATTACTGATGCTGAAGAGATAACTCATGTTAAAATTAATTATATGTTATGCGTGAATTATTTTTAAAAGTTAATTTATCGTGCAGTTTTTGTATAAGTTTTGATGGTTTTTTCGGTAGCCTCAGTTCTATACTTCTAAATACGTAGCGGATATAAATTCAAGTCCAACTTTGACTGGTATACAAGTAAATGTGACTGTGAGGTGAAATACACACTACCTAGACGTTGTAAGGCGTAGGAAAATATCTCAAAAATGTATGAAAATCTGTCAAAATACGCTGAGGTGCACCCTTTTTGCGTTGTAAGTTTTACCTACACAAAATGTACTAAATGCCTTCAACCTTACCTGCACCACTTTAATACCTATATTTTATAGAATAAGACTAAATTAACTTAAACTACAATACAGTAGATATTCATTAAAGTAAGAAATAAAAAACTATCAAGCTCAATGCAGAATAAAGCAATGAATCATGTCCTGAGTTCAAAGGAAACTGAGAAAAGCTAATATCCAGACACTAATGAGGTTTTACTAATTAAGCTCAGAATCATCGAATGGAATTTTACAAAGCTAGTTCAGTATCTGTGAAGATAGAAACTACCTCATTAATTGATTTATCAAAGTACTGTCTCTAGACAGGAATTCTTTCATGGAATTTCATAAAAATACTTTACTATATTTATTTTATACCTAGAGGAATTAACTCAAGTAGATGGAATAGCAGAGAGGGAATACTCATTCACCAGTTTTGTGAATATATTTCCTTGGCACACATGGTTGGTAGATGATAAAACGGAGCACGGTTGAATCGAAACGAAATGTCTAAGTTTAAGGAGTTTTTTCTGAACCACAATATGTCTACTTTATATCGTAATTCACTAAACTATTTCTACCTTTCTTGTTCACAGTGCCGTTCACAATGTAGGACTCTGGAGCACAAGCCTGGAACATGTCCTTCATCAGACACTCCTATGTGGGCAGCAGCTTGCGTCGAAGCATGCAATGCTGACTCCCAATGTGACGGCACTCAGAGATGCTGTCACCACGGCTGTGGGTCCACTTGCAGCGAGCCTTTGGACTTGAAGACTATACCAGGTGGGTTCTGATTCAAGAAATTTACCACGTATAAAAATCAGGGTTGATAAAGCGACACGTAGGTCTTGGCGTACATCGATTCGCGTCACCCCGCGGCCCGCAGAATCCCGTGTTGGGTTTTATCTTCAGCCAAACCTCGGACGTTGATTCTCAGTGTCAGCAACAGGAGATTATATGTGGTTCGTTTCCCAAAATTCCCAACTAGGCAAAAAGGTTTTATCTTAAAACATACGAAGTTCTGATGCTAATCGAGCTATCATGTTTTATGCGTATAAAATGTAATTTAAATGTGTTTTTTGGAATTTTTATTACTTGATGGTTTGATGTTGTGAAGGATGTTTTGAGACTTTATCACGATTTTGGGTATATATGATGACCATACATACCCAAAACTTTTAAACAAATGTTGGAATAAGTAAGGCCTGAATGTAGGTAAAACTATGTCGCGTACAATAATAGCACAATAATTAGGGAAAGATTTAAGAAAACACCTTTTAACTTTAAGAGTAACTGAAACCGCTTCCCATCACGCGTTTGCTCGTTTAGGTACCTGTCGAAGCAGTAATAAAATATTAACGCTATAGGCAAAATAATTATTACAATTTCAAGAATGTATCCTTACCAGTTAAATCATTTAACAATCTTCATAAATCACACAAAACGCTTACAAAAAATAGTTCCTGATACGAAAACAGTAAAAGTACCTACTTTGTCACTTAAGCTCAACGCGTCACTAAGTGCCAGTGGGCGAATCCATTACAGTAAATGGTATAAAAATGGCTATGGTGAATAACGTCAGCAATTTCACAAAAAAATTTTATTTTTACATCAAATAACTTTAGTATGGATTGCGATAATTGATATTATCCAAAGGTAGATTCTAATGAAGCAGCGACGTGCGTAAGTCTTAAGTTTCTAAATATTTTTTTTATATTTTTAAAACCTTAGTACTTCAAATACCTCATCGAATAATTAAACTAATAAATAAGAAGGCTACTGACAGTCCTGTACATATCCTATGATGCCTGTAGTATGATGAAGCTGCTATCTAGAAAGTCTAAATCTCGAGAGAAAGTACTCTTCGAAAATAACAATATGAACAACAGATTTAAATAACTCATGTGTTTGCGATATCATAGGTATTAGTGTATTAAACAAACTAAAAATGATCGGCACCCTCTAACTGTCAGCATGTCGTGTATTTCGATGACGATCGGCGTAATTTCAATAGGCTTCATTTCGTTTCTCATTATGTTGTTTCCAGAATAGTTCCATGATACTTTCAAGCATTTTCAACGGGTTCTTACCACGATATTTAATTAATTGAGTTGTCTCGATATGTCAACGTTGTTGCAAACGTCATGATCACGAGAAGACTGGATACTGCGGGTCGATTTAAGAGCAAACAAATCTGTCTACCCTCTTTCTCGTTCGCTTTTAGGTAGTACCGCTTTTGGGTGGAACTCGAACTCACATCAAGACACACCACACTCACTGTATTTACAAGACTCTCTGAGCATGAACCCTTAGTGACTGTTGTGTTTAGCACTGGATTCCACATACTCGATAATCTGAAGCCGTCACCCCTGTTGCATGAAAGTATTATAGAAAACCGCGAGTGTCTGAATAAGTTTATAGTTCCATGACTTCAACTGAAACTTATTAATTCCATTCTCAGGTCTTCCACCTATTCCTTCAATGGAAGAACCAAAAGAAAAGCGTCGTGCGATTGTGTTAAGGTGGTCAGATGGTGTAGGAGATATGGCCAGAGCTGTCCCGGGAAGAATACTTTATCTACTTGAGGAACAGCATCACTTGGGACCGAAATACGAGCAGACCAGACTTGGAGATTGGAACCTGATGTTGCGTACTAACAGGTAAAGAATAAAGGAGAGAATTAAGTGGCAGTTTTAGAGACATCTTAAAGTGAGACTTATGCTGTTCTTTATAATATAGTGGGAATTTCTCTCAAAGCAAAGTGTATCCAACAATGACTCTTGTATCTTCTCTATATATTATAATAATATGTAGGTTGAGAGAAAAACCTACTAAACTGTAAAATGGGCTCTAGATGAATAGATTCTTCGACAGTTGCCACAGCAATCTGAATAATAATATATTACTAAAATAGTTTCTTCCCAGAGTCTCTTTTATATTACTTACCTACTAAAAATAATGTATGATAATTTACACTGTAAAGCAAAAGAATCATGTGTTGCAAGTAGGAAAACCGTTCCAGTTACGCACTTAGATATACATTGATAAATATCCGTTGAACAACGAGCTGTGTTGTAATAAAATTTTGATAAGTAATAGTGAAACTATCAGCTTTCTCCAATTTGTTTCTACTGTTAATTTCAATACAAGAGACTTCGAAAAAAGAGGAGCACTTATGTCTTTTGTTAGATGACTCATAAGTTTTGTAGGTGACAGATTTTCTTTTAAAATATCTTTTCGTGTAGTTAAAAGTAAGTTTGGTAAGTCAATTTGTATGCATCTATCGACTATTATATTAGATCCTCCTCGGTATTTGAGTTCAACCATGATTGCCTAACTAAATGTTATAGGTATGCTGAATCATAATTTCTGATATCTTCGAAGTGAGTTTAACTTCTTCGTTTGTTGCCGTAATTCTTAAATTAACATTTATACCTAAAATTCAGCTAGCTCGAAGCCGCAACCTCCCGCATGGAAAGCCGCTTCAAAAACTCGCCACCACGATTTCTTTCAACGGTGATGGATAATCCCTAACAAAATAACCCATTCATCGCTTTTGCAGCAAATATCACATCAATCACTTTCTTATCAGACCACATAAGCATCACAATATCATTAGCTTATCTCACAACTCAAATATATCAGTGTCAACAATCCGAGATTAACAAATAGTGGGGAATATCCATTCTAATACCCAAATTCCTTCTTAATCGCTTGATATTTAGTAGCTACAATATTGAGTAAGTATAAAAAAGAAGGTGAAGAAGAATTTTGCTTAAAGTTAGCGTAAGAGGATAAATAGCCTAATAACACATAAAATACATAGTAATTAATTCATCATAATCAAATTAAAACAATAATTCGTTAAGAATGGTACTATCATATTAGGCTAACTACCATTAACATCTCATACTGTACTGTACTGTACTGTACTGTAACAACCCATTACTGCCCACTGCTGAGCTCAGGTCTCCTCCGAAGAGGGGTTAGGCATAGAAGAACATCTCATAATACATTGTAAATTCGAGTAAGTCACATTAAGTATAATACAAAATACAATCATCTCAAACTGTGTCCTGAAATTTAAATTAAACCGGCACCTTCCAATTAAGTTGATGAAGTAATCATTCGAATCGAGTTTGAGGTAAAGTTGCTCACTTTGTAATTAAGTTTCAGAGTTAATGAACGAACGAAGACAAACTAGGATAACTTCTAACTTGAGTGTACATCAACTTTACAAACTTTAACTTTGCCTGAAGCTGAGTTGTAAAGGCAAGAGTGCAGAGTTTGGAGAAAGCTGTACAACTAACGAGAAACTAAACTGAATGAAGAGATTTTGTAATTAAACTTTATATTTCGCCGTCCGTCTTTGGTCTAACGTTGCCCTTTTTTCCTACAAATTTTTTCCACTGTGGATAAGACAACTGTACTATTCATCCAGGGTGTGGTTACTGCGGAACACTTTCTCTAAAGTACGTCTAACTGGCCTCTACCAAATTTAATTACATTTTTAGAAATAGTGGAACAAGCTGGGACTATAGTCTACTTAGTGTTATAAAGAGGTGTTATGTTTGTGATGTAAGAATGTAGGTAATCTTTGGGTCTACTGAACAGATTTCGAAAATTCTTTAACTAATAAAAAGCTACATTATTTGCGAAAGTGTCATAAGTTATATAAAATAAGGTAAAAAGTCCCCTTGTTACACAAAGTTATTCCTATTCATATTTCTAGAACAAAAGTATCGCTACGGAATCTACTAAAGCCCGGTCGCTGGTATCGATTCCGAGTTGCCGCAGTCAGCGCGGATGGTACACGAGGGTTCTCTGATGCGAGTCCACCGTTCACACCGCGGAGAGGACCACGACCTCCACCTATGCCGAAGAAACTGAAGGTTCGACCTGTGAAAGTGAATAATGGTAATAATTTATTTTATCCCTCGTTCATATGGACTGCAATTTAATGTAGTTTATACTTCTGCACCTAAGGCTCAAAATGCATCAAATTTATCGAGTTACATTTTCAGTCTTATAATAATGAAGAACAATAAGTGTCGCTTTTAAAAAGGGCGCTCTAACATTTTTATTTTTTTATTAATCTAGTTCTATTTTTGGGTTGAGGTTAAATTCCATGTTGTAAACGTAGATCGTAAGTGGCAGCTCCACTTTTCCCTAATATTGCAGTAATCTATGAGCGATGGTTATTACTTATACCTAATTAACTTGTGGGCCTACATGCTCAAACATAATTTATCTATGAGCTTAAAACATTCAACCTCTTTGCCCTGGCATTGCAGAGGTTCATGAGCGACCTCTTTATCTACCTTGCAATAATAATAATAAAAAAAACAGCATATTTCTTTAAAAAACTTACTTAACCAGTCCACAAACTCTAAATAAAGCTAAACACTGCCTGTTTATCGGAAATGGTCAATTACAAACTATTATACGTTTCCCAGCCTGTTATTATATCTTGAAGACTTCCAGTAAAATTATAAGACAACAGAATGCTGCCAATCAAATCGGAGGTATCGTGGAGTCAGCAATCAATGAATTCCCCTTTAATTATATGAACAAAAGCTTGTTATGCCCGTTCTGAGAACTATTTTACCTTTGACGCAATGAACGTATACAACAAGAGAGTATACGACTTAAAACGCTCGATTTTAGTTGTCGATGGTTAATGCGGAAATAGACAACAGGATGTTTTTTTGTCACCTGATCGTTGGTGGTTATCGTTGCTCATGGACCTCTGCAATGTCAACGCAGCGGGTCCGCAACTACGACCTACCTTTAAGGACCTTGTATGTACATCTTAGAGAAAAAACTAGATACATAATATTATTAAAAATATAAAATTTAAACGCTCTAACCATACAAAATATTGACTTAATTTTGTTATTATATCTCCTGTTGTTTCTGCTCTAAACATTGACGATAACGTGTTTATTTGGTTTGGTAGAGCGAAGAATTTGTTTGGATTGTTTTGGTAAATAAACAAAGATTTTAATGATCTTAACCAATTTAAAAGATGGAGGAAATAATTCAATTTTATATTTTAACACTGAAATTTCGAGAACAATAACAAAAAGTGGTTCCAAGTTATATTTTTAGTTGAAGACAAGAAAAAGAAAGAAAGAAATATTGTCCACCCTCTAATATAATTGTCAGGAACTACGACAGTACGGCTTGAATGGAAGGAGCCACGTTCAGATCTGCCAGTGATGCGGTACAAGGTATTCTGGAGCAGACGAGTGCGTGGTCTCGGAGGAGAACTGGATTCCGTTCTGGTTAACCACCAAACTGTGCCAAAGGTATTCAAAAAAACTTGAGAGGTGTCAAGGGACACCCGGATGGAACGAAATTCCTTTCGATTAATTAGTGAGGGAATTGAAATAAATAATTAAAAATAAAATAAATTTTATTTTTTATAACTTAAATAAAATATTTTGACACAGCGCCATCTAGCATTAATCATATAAAACAAAATAAGGAATTGTTTTAAAAGATTTTAATCACAGCGCCATCTAGCGATAATCATCTAAAACAAAAAAAGTGTCGTGACAACTTTTTCATAGGAATTTCCATTTTTCGATAACGCGCAATAAGGGACTTCGTTTCAAAAAACTAAAGATAATTATAGGTTAAGTAACTTTAATTTTAGAAATCATTATCGACATGTGTTGCCGCTGTGACAAATCCTTCTTCAAACGAGTTTAAAGCAAATTCCTAAACAGTACTTAGGGGATATCTTGGCAACGGCTTCGCTGTACCATGGCATCAGACTTTCCAATCGGCAAGATATATATGAATTCAACCGCACTAAAACCTTTTACCGCTCACACACAGCGTATTCGAATCCCGGCGGAGACCCGGAACCATGGTTTTTCGAGGAGCTGCACGGCGTTTTATACGAAGGCTATACCAAGCCTGGACACTAAATCGACAATCGGCAATACAAGAATGCGCTAAAACCACTTAGGGAATACCCCATGTGTCAAACTATAAGTACCTACCTAATTTTCAGGATCAAAACTACATCGATATAAAGGATCTACAACCGAATTCTATGTACTTTTTACAAGTTCAAACGATCAGTCAATTCGGTTTGGGAAAATTAAGAAGTGAAAAGGCGTCTATATTCTACAATACGACCAGTTGTATTGGAAATGGTAAGTGTGGAATATTTGTAATTTGACATTAATAATAAATCATTTTTCAATGGAAGTCCAATTCAATAATTAATCGATTTAAATGGAGAAAATCAATTTTCATACTAAAAAAGTGGCGTCCGGGTAAATTGGTACCCTTGACAGTTTATGAGTTTACCACTCTTGGTAACTCCATTCGTTTTTGAGTTGAAGGAAATCTCTGACCTTCCATGCGTCCCGCGGGATGGGATATGTGAGAGTCTATCTAAATAATAATTGTTTATTGTTCCTTTAAAAAAAAAGATTTCTTCTGTAAACACTATTGCTATTTATATACCTATGTTTCTTCTCAGATTCTCAACCGGAATCATTAGTCAGGCGCGAGAAAAAGATAAAGAATTTGAAGTTGAATAAAATAATTTGGAACAATCAAAAATTGAAAGCGAGAATTTCATGGGTGTCGACGCCTGGTGAAAATGTTAGAGCAGAAAAGACACAGGAGAGGTTCGTAGAATTAAACAATATTAATTGTTGGAATAAAATAAAAGTCTTCCTCTACTTAATAAAAAATACAAATTTCATAAAGTTAATCTCTACAGTAAACTTATTATGTCGATAGTAACAACTTCGGAAGGAAAAACAAGTGCTTTTTAATAAGTTGTTACTGCTTGCTTAGGTTTTTAAGCGCCTATAGAAATACCCAATCTATCTTCTTACCTATATTCCATAACTGTCAATACGTAATGAGTAGAAACCTACTAAGGTTTCTTTAAAATTAAAACTAATCATAAGTACGCAGGCGGCAGATAGTTTTTGAAGAGGAGCCTGAAATATTTAAATAATATTAATGATTATTACTAGTTATGGATAGTGTGTAATGGTACATTATTTCAGGTACTATGTCCACTGGAAAACCATAAAATGTCAAAATTCTCATAAACCAATGAAAGACTTAGCTGCAACAACAGCGGTAATTATTGATTTTTGTTATTATTTTTCCAATATCTTTCGGGGATAATTATTAAATCGGCTACGAATAGAATGAAGTCAGTATCAAATCAGAGAATGTGTTTGATTCTGGAAGCAGTACAAAACTGGTATTGCCATAGAAACTAAATTTTTCAGAATTATATAATTTACAACTCGAATAACAATATGATGCTCGTATTAAATTCATTCAACATTTTATAACCACCTAATTAATTTCATTTAAACTTTCAGCAATCTACGTTTGAACTATACGAACTTGATTACCACTGCAGCTACAAAGTGAATGTAAATAAGTCTTGGAAAAATAAAATTCCGGAATCAGAGCTTCTCATCACTGTCCCTGGATGTCAATACTTCAAAAGAAAAGTTAATGCAACAGCTATAGAATGTGAAGTTTGAAGATATTAGACTAGTGATAATAATAGTGTTAAAGATTCCTTAATTAGTTGCTATAAAAAGCCTTAACGCAGAAAAAATAATAACACAAATTGCGTTTGGGGGTTAAGGAAACGTGTTAAATCGCAATAAAATACAATGAGATTAAGAGACTGTTCTCGTGACTAACCAAGTAATGAAATGTATACGGATGTAGTGTTATAATTATTTGATAATAATAATTATTGATACCAAGTCTAGAAATTGTCTGTTTTTACAGTGTAAGTTAAGATAAAACAAGACTAATAAAATATGAAAACCAAAAACAAAAAAAATATGACTGATTTGATTGATTCATGTATCCTTAGATCCTCATTCCCATTAAAAGAGTAAAAGAGTTCCAACTTAACAGTTAAAAAGCATAGTTCTTAAAAGGTATTATTTGTACATATATTGATTTAAATTTATCTACCAAAATATTAAAGCAATTCAGCTTAGTTTAGTTTTCCCATCAGTGCAAAGAATTGATAGTTAATGGTGTGTAATTACTTTTTTCAGTACTACATACTATAAAGTTACTGATAAACCGCAGTGGTACGCTACAGTACGAACACTCCACCCATTATATTATTATTCTAATGTACTTACAGTGATGCCTGATGCCAGTACTCTATAAGTCGTACAATTATTGCTAACTAAGCAAGAAATCAAAAAAAAAAACAAAATACAAAAGTTCATGGATTTTTCAGTATTAAGTTGGCAACATTATTCGTTACGTCAATTTTTCGTTGATAGTTGCTAACTTCGTGCAATACTTTTGCACCCCTGTAATGTCAAAACTAATTTGTAAAAATTCTATAAAATCGCGGAATTAAAAATCCATTTTCTATTAAATTCCTAATTTACTATTTTACCTTAATTTACAAAAACGTTTATTACTATTAAGATATCTTTTATGACCGTTCAAAGTTTTAAAATATTTACAATTCTTACTGTGAGATTTCATTTCCAATTTTTCTAAATAAAATGTTTATAGTGTTATTCTGCGATTATTCAGTGGAATTAAATACGACGAAATCTTTTGAAGATACGTCTGAATATCATTCTGTGTTCCTATAGTGTATTTTGTCCATATAAATAGAACATTTATCCCTGGGCGTGGAGTGCCTGGCTCGATCGAAGGCTGTGTCTACTATGATGTTTATTTTTATTTTTTCCTGAAACGTTGTGCTATATTCTGTGAAAAATGGCTGAAGACGAAGTGTTATTCGACGACGTTTACGAGCTGTGCGAAATTATCGGAAAGTAAGTTAATTTTCATGTAAATTGCGTGCGATTGTGGTCTGAATGATTTAGGGAACGTCGCAATACGTTTTGGAGTTGTTGGTACTTACACCTGGTTCAAAAAATTAAAAATGTTTTTTTGAGAATTTTGATAAAATATTTGAAGTTAAGGCAATCTCTTTAAATCTCTATCTCTATAAAAAAAGGATTACAACACTGGTTAAAATCTACAAGAAAACATGAGAGAAAAAAAATACTATTAGAAAAGGATTGAATCCCTTTGAATCTATGTGAAAATATGTGAAGTCCCTACTTAATGCAAGCAAGCATGGTCTATCATCCTTGTCGGGCCTCCTGACCTGAACATGTATAATCAGACATCTGGTTTAATTCTAAAACTTTGATCAACTTACAGTACAGTACTTCTTATTTCCTAACTTCATAAATTATGTACTTAAAATACCTATTATTGCTAGAGCTTAAGTATTTGTATTTTATATCTATTGCCGAGTATTGCCCAAATGAAACTATTGGTTCTACCGATTCACACTTCAATATAAAAATATTGAAATAAAAAAGTGTTACTCTAAGTCAGTAACTTGCTCATCACTTCATTACCTACAATATATTTTTGGTACCTTGACCTGATACCTTAACTTGATACTTTGGATTATTCCTAAAACATGTCACATTTAGTGAACATGAACACTTCATTACTGTAAAAAAATAAAGATTAAGTCAATTAATTAGTAATGCATGTCTACAAATTAAAAATAATCCTCTTTGTAGACACATTGAATTCTTAACCCTTTCACACTCAAGGGAAATATTTATCCCTTCTACAAAAATCGTTATTGATTATTATTGAATCAATATTTTTTTAATGAATGTCAAACGTAGGTACGCTGTGTTAAAATGTTTCCCATGAAATTTATAAGAAATTTGTACACCCTACTATGTTTTTCTAGTGATATCTCTTACTTTACAGAATAACTTAAATATTGTGTAGTATAACGCATATTTAGTCTCAGCCATCTTATTGTTCTGAAAGGATTAATATAGCCCAAAAGTAATTTTAAACATCACCAATTCTTGTCGATTTTCAACAGAATTGTCCCAATCCATTTTGCTGCTATCCTTATATCTTACAACTAAAATAAACAAACTGATAACTGTAATCATTTATTTAAAATTTATTTCCTTGCATATGATACCATTACAGGTATAAAATATACTTTATATCTTGCCCAAAGAGTTAATTTTGGTGATCTAAGTAGTATCATTTAAATTTAAAAAATTTAAACTATATTTTGAAAAAATCAGGGGTCCGTTCAGTCTGGTTCGTCGCTGTGTTCACCGGCAGACCGGACAACAGTTTGCAGTGAAGATTGTTGATGTAGCTCGCTTCACTGCCAGTCCAGGACTTAGTACTGCAGGTAAATATCATCACTATTTTATTATTTTTAAGTTATAAAAATGCCATCAGTAGGTCACATACTTCTTGAACTATAAAAGTAATAAAACTCAGATAAGTTATTACTATAGTAAAAGTCATTAAGGAATTTGAAGTTATAGTCAATTAAAATATTGAGTGTTTCTATTTCATTTGCTCATTTCTCTTCAACTGCACCATTTTTACTGTGCAAACATCAGCCAGTTGATAACACATTAACTGCTGAGAAAAAACCTATTGTCCTTCAAAGGCGTGTTGGTCAGCACTAACTGCGCTGGCAGCAAAAGTCATAACCGAATTAAAAAGTTTATTTAAAAATATGTAGTATAATTTTATAATACCTTGGTAGATTTGAAAAGAGAAGCAACAATATGTCACATGTTGAAGCATCCTCACATAGTGGAACTCTTGGAGACCTACAGCTCCGAAGGAATGCTCTACATGGTTTTCGAATAGTAAGTATTTAATCATTCATACAATCACCATATCCTAATGTAATCCGAGCTCACAAACTTCAATGGCTTATCTAATGGAAAAATGGGTTTTGAAAGTAGTGCCAAAAAGCAGATTATCTTAATTAAACTAACAGTTGATGCTCTGCTACCGGTCACCTGCAATACAGGTGTTTCCTAGTGCGAGGACCAATCTTTTCTTGGCTTAAGAATTTTCAGTACAATAAATTTCATTAATTTCATTGCATTTTAGATAACTCTATGTAGGCATCATAACCATGATGTGGTAGACAGTAGTAGAGACAAATCAGACTTACGCTTCACTTCTGACGTGATCTTTTACAAGAGGAAAGTGGTATCTAGTATCAGACTTTGGGTTAAGCCAGCTAAGTTAGTTTGATATTTTAGTATAATATTATTATGGAATATAGTGCGTGACATTTAAATGATTTCACTGGTACTTGAGTGTCAAAGGTCACAGGAATCACTGCGTAACTATAACTCTATAGCTACGTTAGGTACACTATGTATTTTATTGGTTCTTATTACACTATACTCTTTAATTGGCATTATAATCGGCCTGTACTACTCTTCGGGGCCTCTAGGAACACTCGCCAAATTGACTGGCCCATGGAGAATAATCCATGGGGTCTATTGGTACCTGGTCTTCATGCCGAAAGCTTACAGACATCGGCCCTCTGTACATATTCTACATCTAAAGGGAGTATACTAAAAAACGTAGGGATACACGTTGACCGTGCTCCGTAGAATTGAGTGTAAGAAATATTTCTAAAACTATCAGTCGATCGATTTTTGACTTGTGATACGATGGTGCTCAATACGATTCGGTTTGGATTTTTGGGTGGACTATCTACAGATCTGGAGTTGCGATATGGTCTGTTTCTGATTTAGGATATGTTCGTAATTTTATAACTTTTGTGAATCACGCAGTTATTTCTCTTCTTCCTAACACAATTCCTAAATGTATCTACCTAATTGAATACTATAATTCTTATGGAGTATGCTTATCACTACGCAAACACTCAGATTCAACTAATGACGCAACAGTACAATACAGAGACTATTCGTCATCTTAACATCTAACAATTTATTTTATGGGACATGCGTGATCATGATTTATTACCATTAGAGCTCGTTGATAACTTTTTGTGAATATTATTTTCTTGGTTTAGCCTTTTTGGTTTATTTTAGAGTTAAATTTCATGTGACGAAGATTCATTGTGTTTGGTTTCGAATTCCAGCATCGCTAGGAATTATTTTTTTTCGTTCTATTTTTACTTATTTACTTAATGGTTTAATTGTGTTTTTTGGCGGACTTCCGCAAAAACTTCTCTTTTTGCGCCCCGACTCATAAATCTGGTTGGCAAGTTGCATTATAAAATCTTTGAAGAGTATATTATTAATATGATCCTTCTCGAATTGGCTACCTCTCTCCTTTATTCAATAGTTTTGCGAAATTCATCTGAAATCAAGAAATAAAGATTTTAAACATTAAATACCGACAAGATATTCATTTGCGTATACCAACAGTACTAAAGAAATGTGTTTCGTAATTAAAACTAGTTATGAAACTGAATTCTGAAAACTATGTACAATAGAATTGCTAGTAATTTCCAGGAATAGTTACCTAGAATTTTCCAGTTGTTTGCAGACCGATATCGATCGACAGTGGTTGCAGTATATCGAATGATTGTGGTTTCGATTCTATGTACATTGTACACGTATGTAGCTCTAGATTTTAGCTATAGGTACTTCGTATTAGGTACAAACGAAATGTTATCATAAGGGGTTGTTTAATAAGAAAACATCATCAGCCTATAGACGTCCGCTGCTGAACATAGGCCTCCCCCAAACACTTATTTTTTATTTACCTACATTATATTAAGAAAACATAATTAACCTATAATGATATCCTTTTGTGTCTCTTATAGCCCGAGAGATAGTGGCAAATTTTGAGCAGGTATTTGAGGCAATCTGAAAACTTGGTACATGATTCTATTGCTATACTCGGAAATGCAGACCTGGCTGCTGAGTAGCGGTCCTTAACGGACCCTTTCATTTTTTCTTAAAATAATGGTTGAAAGCCCCTAAAAACTGACCTGTCTTAATGGGAATACTATTTAAATGTCGTAAATAGTGTCCTATAACATTTCAAGTTGCTTAAAATACATTGATTTCAATTTTTTTCAAAATATCTTTGCACTCGCCTAGCAATGCAAAAGCCCCGAATAAATGTTCTGGCTTTATTTTTTTTATACTTTCTAAACATAAAACTATAACATATACATATAAACGGCAAGTTGCCTCAAACACATTACTTGAATAAAAAAAAAATCAAACATTTTAAAAACGTAGGGATTCGTTTAGCCCCGCTACTCAGCAGCCAGGTCTGCATTTCCAAGTTGGGGTATAGCAATAGAATTATGTACCAAGTTTTCAGATTGCCTCAAATACCTGCTCAAACTTTGTCACTATCTCTTGGACCATTAAGTTGCCGTCACGATTATTTTTCAACTCCACAATTTAATAATAGAAAAAAATAGTATGTTATAAAGGTTCTACACACCTTATGTGAACATTTTTTTAATATAACTTGTCTTCTCTGTAGTTTACAATAAAGTATTAAATAAATCAATTCTATTGTAATGTGAATTTAATTCACTGAATTATGTTTCCTAATATTCTTATTTCGAAGTAAACAGATTAAAACGTTTTTTTTTTAAAGCCAACAAAGAAAAAGAAATTGCAATATCATGTTCAAACGTAGAGAATATCAAGTCCCAACTACTTATTTACTGTATAAATGGAATTTACCCGAGCCGAATACATAATATAGGTAGTGTTGTGTACTCTTATAACGTACTTACACCACTGGCTCGGCAACTTATTATATGTGCAAGTTAACACGTCTGCTCTCGCCCGTGGCTCTCGCAGTCTGACGTGTTTCCCCCACCATACCATAAGCACGAGACAATGTTTATAACTATGATTTAGTTATATTAAATAGCTATGAACACTACATCCCTTTCTTATTAAAAGTTTTATTAATCAATCATAACAAATCATCTATTAACAATCATTACTAACTACTGGTTATCTGGATCTTCTTTATCTTCATGATTATCTTGAATGGCTTTCCATTCACCTTCAATTCTTTTAAGGTGAACGACGTTTCTTCTCAGTACTTGTCCCGTGTCTTCGTTTCGAACAGTTATATCTCCGTCTTTAGTTGTCTCTACCAGATGTGGTGTTGGATTATAGTTGGCAGTAAGTTTGTTTACCTTATTCATTTCTTTAATGTACACTTTATCACCTTCCTTCAACTCTAGCTCTCTAGCTCCTCTCTTTCCATCTGCATATTCTTTTCCTTTTTCCTTCTGTTCTTTGTCTCTGTCCCTGATTTCTGTGTCATCTCTTTTGTAGTATATGTCCAACGTTGGAATCTTATCCCTGTTCTGTCTGTTGAAGAACAGTTCTGCAGGAGTTTTACCAGTAACCGTATGAGGCGTGGAGTTGTACATCATTAAGTACTCCGATAAACTATCCTGTATATCTTTTCCTTCGATTTTACCAATTTTCAGTCGTTTCAGTATATCACGGTTTTGCCTCTCTACTTCACCATTTTGTTGTGGCCAGTAGGGTACAGTATTGAAGAGTTTTGTGTTACATTCTCTGCAAAACCCCTTAAATTCCTCACTTTTGAACTGTCTTCCATTATCAGCCGTGATTGAAGAAGGGTAGCCCAAACGGCTAAATACCTCCTTTAGTAATTTAATGATCTGAGCACTTGTAATATTTTTTGTAATTTTTACTTCTTTATAGCGACTATAATAATCAATTATCACCAACAGATAGTCACTACTTGGCAAAGGTCCTAATAAGTCTATAGCTACATCCACCCAAGGAGCCTCTGGAAGATCGCGTCGTTTCATAGGAGTGGGAGGGTTTGGTAAACTGACTAAGGTACATCCTCTGCAGCTTTTTACCAAAGTTTCGGCATCCTTGTCTATCTTTGGCCACCAAACCTTGCTTCTTAGGCGCCCTTTCATGGCTACAATACCTGGGTGGCCTTCGTGTGCCGCGTCTAGAACCTTTTTCCGGAGTGTATTAGGTATCACCAATTTATGCCCTCTTAGAAGAATGTTGCCGTAGAAACACAACTCCTTTTCAAAAATTTTATAATTTTTTACTGAGTCATCCCAATCATCATTGTAAATTCCTTTCTTAACACTGCATATTTCCGAATCCTTCTCTGAGTGCAGAAGTATTTCAGTCATTGAAACTGCTTGTGGTCTTGCGTTTTCTACAATTTGGTGTACATGCTGATCTTCTTTAGTAACCGAGGTTCCTGAATCCTTGCATAATCGCGATAACGAATCGGCAATATTTGTTTTTCCAGGTCTGTATTTTACATTGTACTGATAAGCCTGTAACCTTAGTACCCACCTTTCGATTCTTGCACACGGCTTGGACTTAACGCCGAATAAAACCTCTAAGGGTTTATGATCCGTTATCAGATCAAATTCCTTCCCAAAGAGGAAAGTGTTAAAATGTTCTATGGCCCACACTAGAGCTAAAGCCTCTTTCTCCGTCTGGCTGTATCTGCGTTCACAATTAGTTAAGGTCCGATTACCGTAGGCAATAATTCGTGGTCCCTTATCATCGCTTTGAACCAGTACTGCACCTAAACCAACAGGACTTGCATCGGCGATAACTTGGGTTTTGTCGTTAACATCATAATAGCCAAGTGTTTGAATATTTGACAGTGCTTGTTTTAATTTTGCGAAAGCATATTCTTGCCGTGTTTTCCAATGTTCTGCAATTTTAGTATTTTTTCCGATCTTCATTCTTAATAACTCCTTTAATGGTTCCGAAATTGTGGCTAGGTTAGGTATCCATTTATTTATGTAATTGACCAAACCTAGGAAGCTCTGCAATTCCTCAATAGTCTCAGGGACTCTAAATTTTTTAATGCTTTCTACGTATTTATTCAGTGGCCTAACACCATTTGACGTCAATTCGTGTCCCAAAAAATTCACTTTCTGAACTTTATACAAGCATTTGTCGTTATTCAATAAAACGTTATTTTCTTTTAGTACTTGCAGTACTTTCTGAAGGCGCGAATCATGTTCTTCTTCTGTGCATCCATATATTAATATGTCGTCAATAAAATTTACAGCTCCTTCGCATTTGAGGAGCATTTTCTCGAGAATTTTTTGGAATAACTCCGGTGCACAAGTAATTCCGAACATTAAGCGTTTGTAGCGGTACAGTCCTTTGGACGTAATAAAGGTTGTGACGTGCCGTGAATCTTGGTGTAATTCCACTTGGTGAAAGGCATTTTTTATATCTAACTTAGTAAAATACTGTGCTTTCCTAATCTTGGGCAATAAATGTTCCATAGTGGGTAATGGGTGGTTTTCTCGGCGTATTGCAGCATTTACGCGTCGCATGTCAACACAAATTCTAAGTTCACCATTGTCTTTCATAATTGGTACAATTGGGGATATCCACTTAGATGGTTCACGAACTTCTTCTATTATGTCATTATCTAATAGTTCCTTTATTTTTGAATCTATTTTATCTTCTATAGGAATCGGAATTCGTCGGTACGGCTGTGAAATAGGCGTCTGAGAACTATCGATAGGGATTTCTACTAAAACGTCTTTGAACTTGGGGAACGGTTGACATTCAATTTGATCTATACCAATGCCTAATTTAAGAACGCCAAGACGAATAGCACTGTCTTTTCCGAGTAAGTTTCTCGATCCCTCCTTAATTACATAAATATTTGCTAATTCTTCCCGTCCATTTACATTGATAATAGTTTCAAAGGAACCCAAAATTTCAAGTGGTGTTTTAGAACCATATGCCAAAAGAGTTTTGTCTGCTTTATCTTTCTGATTCGAACATTTTATACCTTGTTCCTTCAATATGTTCCATGTTTCAGTAGTTAATAAGTTATATTTAGATCCGGAATCAATTAACATTTTCGTCTTTATGCCTCCAATTTCACATTCTATATTTGCATCATTATTGATGTTGAAAACATAATCGACTCTTTCATCTTCTATACTATGGACTTCTTTTCCTTTCCGAACATGTTTATTTGGTCGCCTTTCTTCGTGATTAGCAAATGTTTCTAATTTTCTCTTCCGAATACTTTGGGTTTTACAATACTGCCTAAAATGGCCTATCTTTTCACAACCATGGCATTTTTTCCTTCTTGCTGGGCAATTGTCGTCGTCTGAAGTATGTTTGTAATTCCCACATCTGCCGCATGCTTTATTTGTATCAAATCTATGTTTATTTCTAAAATCCTTAGTAATGTTTTCATTTCTTTTATTTGAAACTACAGCATTTATGCCTTGATCATTAGTTTTTTGTCCATATTCTTCTAATTGTCGATTCACTACTTCTAGTGTGTTAGCTTCCGTAATTATCTTGTCTAATGTTATGCTATCTCCAATTGTCAAAATCTTCTTCCTCAAGTCCACAGAAAGACATTTTTCTGTAATTTGATCAATTAAATGATCCTCACATTTTTCAAATGCACATTTTTCCGCTTGCTTTCTCAATCTAACTAAAAATTTATCAAACTTTTCTCCTTCTTCTTGCTTAATCAGACGAAAAACGTGTCTTTCATAAACTTTACTCTGTTTAGGAGAAAAGTAATCATTTAGCTTCTGAATTGCTATTTCAAAAATGTCATTGTCCTCGCTTGATTCCACATTTGCCCCCGGTAAATTATAAAATATTTCCTGGAGACTTGACCCACCTAGCAACAAAAGTGTTGCTCTTTTCTTTATCGAAGTCTGTATCTCTGTTGCTTCCAAATAAATGTATAAAGATCTTTTCCATTTTTCCCATCTTTGCCCTATGGAGGCATTGTCGCCTTCAAGATCGAGTTTTTCTAAGGCCGGTAAGTTGTTTGACATTATGATGAGTCTATCGGGGCGCTCTGAAAAGAATAAACAATCTATTTTGCAACTTACGTTTCCAATTTAATGGGGGTACATTTGCACCAAAATTTTCCAATTTAATGGGGGTACATTTGTACCAAAATTTTCCAATTTAATGGGGGTACCTTTGTACCAAAATTTTCCAATTGAATGGGGGTACTTTTGTACCAAGATTTTCCAATTGAATGGAGGTATCTTTGTACCAAAATTCCAAGATTTTCCAATTGAATGGAGGTATCTTTGTACCAAAATTCCAAGATTTTCCAATTGAATGGAGGTATCTTTGTACCAAAATTCCAAGATTTTCCAATTGAATGGAGGTATCTTTGTACCAAAATTCCAAGATTTTCCAATTGAATGGAGGTATCTTTGTACCACAATTCCAAGATTTTCCAATTGAATGGAGGTATCTTTACACCAAAATTCCAAGATTTTCCAATTGAATGGACGTATCTTTGTACCAAAATTGTCCAATTTAATGGTTTCATGGAGAGTACCAAAGTTCAAATGAATTAATGTGAAATGCCACGAAAAAGAAGTAATATGTCGTACGTCCTCAGGTAAGCAATGTTATTTCTCATTCCTACGATAATGATTAGTTTTTAATTATTCTCGCGTTGACACCCTTATATGAACACTATGTATAATATAAGTTCGCAGCTACTTTTACGTTTGAGTGATTTTTTTTTTTTTTTTTAACGTAACTCATGCAATTTCATATTTTAGATCGATAAATAAACCCTTTGTTGTATAAAATGTTTAATAATTTCAAAGTAAGTACTTAACATTACATATACAAAAAGCGATCTTGTTTTATTTTATTTACAATATTACTTCCACAAGATTACCCTTTTGTAAATTTATTAATTTTAATTTTTTTTTTTTTTTTTGTAAAATATAGTTTTATAGTAACATTCATTTAGCTAAGAATAATAATGACGACCTAATAAATAATTACTTATTTATAATGTTTGTCGTAAGAATTCATCCAATAATAATTCTATTGTTTATTTATTAATGAGAATTAAACGTTCATGAAATCAATGTAGGTGATTGTTCTAAAATAATCACAGTTCCGATACCTACATTGTTATGTTTGTTTATATTCTGCTAGCGGCGCATAGATCGGTTTCACTAACAAAGGTCCACACAACGCAATGTATTTTAGTTGCTTATTGAATTATGATTATGCGTAGTTCCTTCTGGAATCAATAACTCTATCTTTTATAATGCCTGTCTTTTTTTTTTTTTTGTAATTTTTTGTTGTACGACACATTAACTTCCTTTTCGTATTTTTGTTTATTATTATTTTTTTTCACTGACCTTTATCCTCGTCGCCACTTGTTGTGTACTCTTATAACGTACTTACACCACTGGCTCGGCAACTTATTATATGTGCAAGTTAACACGTCTGCTCTCGCCCGTGGCTCTCGCAGTCTGACGTGTTTCCCCCACCATACCATAAGCACGAGACAATGTTTATAACTATGATTTAGTTATATTAAATAGCTATGAACACTACAGGTAGATCTAACTTTGACCTAGTTCCCGGCTCGGTCTAATTTTAAACATACCTATAAGAACGTGATTACCTGGAAAATATCAAATTTTATACCAAGATTTTACGTTATTCTGTGCTTAGCTAAAGTTAATAAGTATTTAAGTATAAATATTTATCTTAGCTTTGATATTTTTAATTAAAAATGAGGATAGACTCAGATATCTTAGATAGCGTTAGAATTATACTAGAGATCCTTTGAAGTATTTAATATTCAAATCACTATTTACTTTTAGTTTCTAATCTAGATGATAAGATATTTGAGAATCTGAATAAGATATTTAGTTGGATTGTACCTTCTTTGAAATAACATAAATTATGTTCAAATATAATCGCATAAATTTCGTCTCTTTCAAGCGAAGTTAGTACAAACAGACCCTCACAATTTCGTCTGAGAGGAATTTTTTTCCATCCTAAAAAATATAATAAAATACTTAACCGACCTATATTTCTCAGTAAATTAGCTATCAGTGAAAATCATCAGCTAATTGCATAGACCTGTAATGAAATAAGAAATAACAAAAAATTCAATTAATTAGTGAGGGAATTGTAATATTTTTTTTTCTCTTTCTATAAGAGCGAGAGAGATAGACGTTTTAAACTAACTAATTAATTATTATAACTTAAATAAAATATTTTGATCACAGCGCCATCTAGCGATAATCATCTAAAACAAAAAAAGTGTCGTGACAAATTTTTCATCAGAATTTCCGTCTAGCCCCCTTTCGATAACGCGCGATAAAGAAATTCGTTCCAAAAATACTCTTAATTTTTCCGTCTTAATCACATCCTTCATTAAATACTCTTTTGATAACTGTCACTAATAGGAATTTATTTTTTATTTTCAGCATGGACGGTTCTGATTTGTGCTTTGAGGTGGTACGTCGAGCAACCGCTGGGTTCGTCTACAGCGAAGCAGTGGCATGGTAATTATATTATCTAACTATGGCAAATACTACCTACTCACATATATACAGGGTGATTTCTTAGTGAGGGTACATATTGAAGGTCATGGTAGCTGATGGTTATATGGGTTTAAGACATTTATTTCTCATAAGATTACAAAAATCACTTACAGAGAAAATACATTTTAGTTAAATTAATTTTACCAATTGGCGTAGTTTGTACAGTTCTTAATGTTATACACAATGATCAGTACAGTATAACTGCAGGTAGTTGCAAGAAACGTTGATACAAAAGAAAACATCTGTTTACTAAGGCCTATGACATGTTAAGTATTTTACACAGTTATTAGTTTATAATATTTATGTGTTTTATGTGTTTTTAGTATATTTATTTATTAATATTAATGTTTATTGTTTCATCTTGCTCTTTTACTTATCATTATTTCTTATATGTACTTATTATGATTAAAAACATTTCAAGTGTTATTTTATGTTTTCGATATATTTTGTCATTTGTGTGAAGTGCGCGTATATGTTATGTATGAGAGTATGTATATACGACCAGTGAATATATTATTACCAAAGAATATGGCTTAATGTCTTAGTAATCGCAACTTGAAAATATCTAAAATTCTTGCAAAATGATGGTTTTCCGACAGCTGATGGGTGTGGCGGAGATGTGGAGTGCGCGAGATCACTAGAGGTCGTTAGTTAACACTCTTTTAGCCGACATTGTTTATGTTTGAGTATAGGTTCTTGTGGCTTAACAACAAGATACAAACGATAAACTCTTGCACAAGTACATCTCAAATTCTTCTGATTTTTAGCCATAGACAATTAATTTCGAAACCGAATGAAAATGTTTCAAAATAATATTAATTTCACAAACACTTACAGTTATAACCTCACATCTACAAATACTTCAATATCCTAATTCCAGTCACTACATGCGTCAAATACTCGAAGCTCTCCGCTACTGCCACGAGAACGACATAGTCCATCGTGACGTCAGACCTCACTGCGTATTACTCGCGGGACGGGACAACTGCGCTCCGGTCAAACTGGGCGGCTTCGGTGTGGCTGCACAACTACCCACACCTACCTCACATAGAGCTCCACCGGGTATGTAGACTTTATTACTATAGGCATAAGGGCGATAGTTGATTGATTTATGAGTTGAATGTTGTTAGTCTTTATTACTATAGACATAAGGGCGATTATTGATTGACGTATGAGTTTAATGTTGTTAGTCTTTATGACTTTAGTTATAAGGTTGATTATTGAGTGACATATGAATTAAATGTTGTTAGTCTTTATTACTATAGACATAAGGGCGATTATTGATTGACGTATGAGTTTAATGTTGTTAGTCTTTATGACTTTAGTTATAAGGTTGATTATTGAGTGACATATGAATTAAATGTTGTTAGTCTGTATGGCTGTTGGTATAAGGTTGATTATTGATTGATTTATGAGTTGAATGTTGTTAGTCTTTATGACTTTAGTTATAAGGTTGATTATTGAGTGACATATGAATTAAATGTTGTTAGTCTGTATGGCTGTTGGTATAAGGTTGATTGTTGATAGATCTATGAATTGAATTATGTTAGTCTTTATGGCTGTAGATAAAAGAGTGGTAGTTGATTGACGTATGAATTTAAAGTTGTTAGTCTTTATGACTGTAGGTATATGGTTCATAATTGATTGATGAGTGAATTTAATGTTGTTCTTCTCTATGGCTGTAGACATAAGAGCGATAGTTGATTGTTGAGTGAATTTAATGTTGTTACTGTTGCTAGTCTTTATGGTAGTAGATATTAGGTTGATAATTGAGTTTATATAGGTAGGTAGTTGGAACACTGATTTACTTTGTAGATGAAATGACAATATTTTCTTTTTAGATATTCATTCTATTAACATATTATTATATCATTAAATACATGAATATTAGTAATTTTTGTAATTTTCTTAAGTATTTGTAGTTTATTTATAAATGTTAGCATAACATGCAAGCACTAATATTTCATTATAATAGATTGCTACAATTTTCTTATAGCGATAGACAATCGTCATTTATTTTTGTATCGAAATCGTTTAATAATCTACTACTCGCTAACCGTGCAACTTTGCCTGCGTCACAAAGGCAGTTTTAGCTATTTTTTTCGGGGCATTTTGTTACATTACTAATTTTCTAAATATAATATTTTATTTCTAAAACAATTTTTGAGTTGAAATTCAAATCGGATCATGGTTCCTGAGATTAGTGCGTTCAAACAAACTCTTTAGCTTTGATAACACATTAAAGTACAACAAATTAAACTATTGACAAAACCCTCAAAATACTCTCATACACAAAATATTAATTATAAGTTCTGTCACGCAGAACTGGTGATGGACAATCGGCCGCTAATGGGTCCGATGGGCCAAGCCTATCTCAAATCAGATGAGTACGGTAAGGCTCGGTGTCGACCGAATGTGAGCCCTAACTGCATGGAAACAAAATGCAATGTTCAATGCACTGTGTCTCACGCATTCAACATATGAGTCATTTCACGTGAACCGGACAACGAAAAATATGTCAGGTCGTGGATTTTGATGAAAGTTGGAAGTTTTGTACTTCAGTGGATGTTAAAAAAATCTGCATATTTATTTTTGTTTTTTTTGGTCTGGTTTTTATTTTATGCGATCTTAAAAAATCGTCAAATTCGGAGAAAGGTTTTTTTCGAAAGCATTTTTTGGGTTAATTTCATTAAATTTATTATTAAATAAGTATTGGATATTGCAGATAATATTTTTTTCTTTTACTAAAAAAAATTGAATTCGAAATTTGAATTTTTTTTCTAACATTAAACCGGAAGTGAATATTTCAAATGTATTTTTTTCAAAGTTCTTCCCCTTTAATTTTTTTTATTTATACCTCAAAGTAAAGCTTATATTATAGAGAAAATAGTTTAAAAAGAATTAGAATGGTATCTCTTTTTGTTTAGGAGGTATGTGAATAACAGTGAGACGGGACCGCGCGGCGAGTTGTATTGCGTAGTTTCTTATTGAGTAAATCTCAACGAATTGTTATATTTTATTACAACAACTTGTAGAATTGAAATGATAAAATGTTTAAGACACAAAATTAATTAATACAATTCATAAATTTTACTATACTTCATACAACTTTTATAACAATGTCAAGAAATTTTGTTTTGTTTGGTAACTTAATGATTGTAGGTACCGTATTATTTAAAATATTCATTTCACTGATATGCAACATAGCACAATTTTAATTTACATGAAATGCACGATATTACTATGGTATTTACTCAGATAAGGAATAATATAATATTATTCAAAATATATTCCTAAAAAATCTACAGTTTATTTTTTATTTATTAAAGAAAATTGATCATAGTATGTTCTTCTTGAGATATTGACAATTTAAAATGTTGTTTTCTTTGGTTCTGATAGAGGTACATATTTTTGTAATATATCATTTTCATGTCAAACCAAACATTTCGTCGGCGTACATGGATAAAGCATTTTAGTGTTTTTTTTCTTAACTTGTTTTACGAATTTCGTTATTTCAACCTAAATGCTTATAAATTCTAAACTAAATATCGCTTATATTACTTCTGAATAAAGTATCTTTCTAACAGTGAAATTACTTTTGAAATCGGTTTAGTAGTTTTTAAGTTATCTCGTTACAAAATAAATACAAAATTCCGTCCATGTCACCAAGTCAACTGAGTGAAGGAAGAGAAGAAGACGTAGATACTTAATCCGATTAAAATCTATTTTCTCATCGATTGTACTTAAAAAATCATTTAATACTAAAATATAGTTGACAGACACGAATTTTAAGAACTGTTAATTGAAGGAAATGTAATTTTTTGCTACCTTTCGTTACCTACAATCATTAAATTACCAAACAAAACAAAATTTCTTGACAGTGTTATAAAAGTTGTATGAAGTATAGTAAAGTTTATTAATGGTATTAATTAATTTTGTGTCTTAAACATTTTATCATTTTATTTCTACAAGTTGTTGTAATAAAATATAACAATTCGTTGAGATTTACTCAATAAGAAACTACGCAATACAACTCGCCGCGCGGTCCCGTCTCATTGTTATTCACATATCTCCTAAACAAAAAGAGATACCATTATAATTCTTTTTATACTATTTTTTCTATAATATAAGCTTTACTTTGAGGTATAAATAAAAAAAATTAAAGGGGAAGAACTTTGAAAAAAATACATTTGAAATATTCACTTCCGGTTTAATGTTAGAAAAAAAATTCAAATTTCGAATTCGATTTTTTTTAGTAAAAGAAAAAAATATTATCTGCAATATCCAATACTTATTTAATAATAAATTTATTGAAATTAACCCCAAAAATGCTTTCGAAAAAAACCTTTCTCCGAATTTGACGATTTTTTAAGATCGCATAAAATAAAAACCAGACCAAAAAAAACAAAAATAAATATGCAGATTTTTTTAACTTCCACTGAAGTACAAAACTTCCAACTTTCATCAAAATCCACGACCTGACATATTTTTCGTTGTCCGTTTCACATGAAATGCCCCATATCACAAGACATGACCCGTCTCGTACGACAGACTAAAGCGTATCGATGCTTCATTGTTTTAGATGTTTTGATCGAATGCACAAAAGTAGTTTTTTATTTGTATGTGGTTTAAATATATTCGTTTGAAATCAAAATTATTATAAATTTCTTTAAACACTCGCGGTTATCTACATCACTTACATTATTACTAAACGGGTTCTTACCACGATTATTTTTAATAGTAAGAGCAGACAAATCTGGCTACCCTCTTTCTCGTTCGTTAAATGACCTACCCGCAGTTCCTCAGTCTTCCCGTGATCATGGCGCTTGAAACAGTGCTGAAATATCGGGACCTCTCAATTAAAAATAATCGTGGTAAGAACCCGTTTAGTAATAATGTAAGTGATCAAAATTATTATATTATTTTCTCTGTATTATTTCTTTTTAGATTATGTAACAAATCACAATTTGTCTTTCTTTTAAAGTTCTTGAAGTTCAGTTCAAATCTTTGATCTGACTAGATTTTGTGTACAATTTTATCTGTTAATGTGCCCATTGTAAGATAACATCTAGGTTTCATCAATAATAATTTATAATAATTCCTTGCTTATTTCTTACAATAATTACTCTACTTCTTGTACGTTTCATCCTATCCATGTCTACCTATTCCACCAATACCGGGTTTGCTGGAAGAAAACTCAAATATGAGTTAAGCTCACCTTTGTACCTGCTTTTTTTCATGTTATTTGTTATGTTGCTTTTGTGTACAATAAAGAATAAGAATAATTAACACAATGAATTCTTAACGTAGTAACATGTGATTCTTTTGTGTATTCGATCAGTAAGTGACACATTGCATCGGCACAGTTCATAACACTGTATTCATCGCCTTATACATGTGGATGATGACGTCAATAAATATTTGTTTACTAACAAGTTTTATAAATGCACTGTCGCTTTTAATAAAAACAAATACTAAAATGACTAATAATCCTGTTATTAAATTCATTTACCTGTAAATGTTCAACATTTTTTACAAATGTGTATTGATTGCAGCAGTGGCGAAGAGTTTCCTTTTAAAATAGTGTTTCAGCAAAATATTATCTATTTTACATTAATACACTTTTCGATATGCTATTACCGAAAAAAAAAATTGAAAATTTTATGCTAAAAATAGCACATGGTTTATGAACCATTCCTTTTCCATTCCGAATGGAAGCCGAAAACAATCGAGTTGCACAACACCTTCGCCACTGATACATAAAATAAATCGATTATCATTAATCGATTATTCCAAATCTCATGTCTCATTTAGGTCGTATCGGAACCCCTCATTACATGGCCCCCGAGGTGGTCTCCAGTCAATTGTATGGGAAACCGGTGGATGTATGGGCAGCGGGAATATTACTACACGTTCTGCTTGTTGGATATCTGCCCTTTACTGGGACGAGGGAACGACTCTTTGAAGCCATTTGCAGGGGACGACTGAGGGTGAGTTTTTAATGAAAAATGTAAGATTTGAATCTTTTAAGTACCATGTTATTGAGAAAGATGTTTATGACTTTTATTGATTAACTGCCATTTCAATATCTTTTTATTGGCATGTAGTGACATATAACCTAATCGGGTTACCGTTGCTCATGGCCCACTTCAATGTCAGAGGACACTGTTTGCCAGATTCCGACGACCTACTTTTTTGGAGTCTCTTCATGCCTTGCATGAGGGAGAGTATGTGAGTATATAAAACTACAAAAACCCACTCAGTTACCATTTAAAGTATTTGTTCATGCAACCATGTTAAAGATGTTACCATACGATGGAAATGTTAATTATCATATACCTAAATTATTATTTAAAGTATTTATCAGAAGTTATATTCTTAAAGTACTAAATAAACTTCGATCTAAGTAAAATTTCTACAACGCAATATTATATTTGAGTATAGTCTTCCATCAACATTTGACGACTTTATATTTAAATGTCTCGGTTGTTAGTTCGACGCTCCTCTCTGGGACGATATTAGCGACGCCGCCAAAGACCTCGTACAACGCATGCTGACTGTGGACCACACGCAGAGAATCAATATACAGGATGTGCTTAACCATCGTTGGATAAGGGTAAATATTTTATGATCTATCTTTGTCACATCTTCGTTTTTTTTTTGTTATTATTATGTGAGTTCGTCTACTTTTATATTTATAGGTGAAAAAACCTTAAGCAAACTTAATAGTTCTATGGTAAATGAACAGTTTTTAGCTGAATCAACTCAATTCAAAACAAACCATTTATTTCAAGTCAGATGTGGACACACCTGTATTTTGAAAATCAACAAACTTAACACACTTAAATAACATCCCTAATAAACAATGCACAAAGTTCAATTTAAATATTTAACTAATAATAACTGTCTTACTCAGGACCGCGAAAAACAAAACCGAATCCACCTGGCCGGTACAGTGGAGGAACTCAAGAAGTTCAACAGTCGCCGTCGACTGCGCGCCGCCACGCTCGCCGCTGCCGCTGCTGATGACGAGGAGGAGGAGGAACAGCAGCCTACCAGGAAACAGGCGATGCTGGAGGAGGCTAGTGCTGCAGGTGATGTAGACTTTTGAATTGGAGGAATATGTGGGAGTTGAACCATACTACAACCGCTTAAACTCGCCCAAACTCCGGCTGAGGCCAGAACCTAACACGAGGTTATGGGTGGCACGACGCGTTACGAACTACGGCATACTTTACTGTCGCGGTGCCTCAGGTGACGTGTCCTTCCTACTGACTGTGACGGATTGTTACTTAGATCTGGCCCTATTATGTTTTGCATGGATTTAGATTGGCAACAATTTGACTTTAAGAATACCTTAGTGCACCGTACCGTCTCGCATGGATGCTGAACCTCCTTTCCTTAGAGGGTTTTGGTGCGGTTTGATTTCCACATGCGGATCAGGGGTAGTCTTTTACTTGATAGATGGATGTGCTCAACAATGTGCGATTACATACATCAAAAAGTAATTTACCATGGTGTTTTATTCAAAAGTCATTTTATTTTTCACTCTAACAAAAATTATAGATTTTAAAAGATTATATTGAGATATAGATAAGTAATAGTGCTTTTTTACTATATTTGTAATTAAAACAAAAATATTATTTTACACAGCCGTCAATATGATCGTCGAGTCGTTGGACGACGTGTCCGTGCTACAAGATGGGCCGATGTTCATAGACCCGGATTTGTTCCACAGCGTGCTTGATGATCTACAGCTGAGAGCGCTTTTAGACGTACGTACCTAATTTAAATCTAAAACGTAAATAATTTTTGACATCTGGCTCGAAGGACCACAAAAGTGCAAAAAAAAAAACTACCATATCATTTGTTTTAATTGTTAACTTGTTAGACGTAATTTTTGACATTCTAACAAACGTAACTGCTTTATTGCGACTAAGAGCAATATTAGGCCACGATTCCAACATCTGGCTCGAAGGACCACAAATGTATAATTGGCTCTTTCAAATACTTCGAAAATAAAACGAGAAAACATTATTAACAGAGTGGCGTTGCTATGAAACTAAACCTCCTCCTAATATGATATTTACGATACGACGTTTTTAAGATAATAGACCTTCATTTATTTATTTATTAAACTTTATGCACATAAATGGTACAATGGCGGACTTAATGCCTAAGGCATTCTCTACCAGTCAATCAAAGGTGGTGTAGAGAAAACAATGGCAGGTGCTCAATTTGATTTATTATAAAAAATATATATAAATATATAAATATAATATAATAAATAAAATTTCCATACATAAAATACTATACTACACAATAAACCTATGCATAATTACATAATTACTACAATAATACAGGGTATTTACCTACAAATACATACGAATATAAGAAAGATCTATTGAGAAGATAAGCCTGCCAGTTCCTCGAAGATATGATTTCGAACTTAATGTCATATCTTTTAGGTATACGATCGCATAGCAGTAACAGTGGTAGTGTCGAGTGGTCGCGCGCCCGCCGCGGAAGGTCGAGCTCGGGCCCGTCACGCGCTAGAGGCGACAGCTCGTCTGCGACCCTCTGCACCCGCCGCTGCGCCCGCCACTGCCGCTGCTGTTCATGACCTGCGACGGTTGTTGGCTCTGCCGCATGTTAAGGTGAGTTTGTTGATTATTAATACATGATTATCATTGATGATCATGTAAACAAAGCATCTTGAGAATTCTACAACGAAAAGGAATTGTTTAGTGTCTAACAATTCGAATCTTACTAGAAAAAGAGTTAGTTCACTGTTTGCTCGTTATTAGTGATAGCACGGGTCAACACCAAATACGACTGCATAAAATTACGATTTTTTTTTGGGTCGTAAATAGATGATAAAATATACATGATATGAAAAAGTTTGCTTGATCAAATTCGAAACAAAATTGGCATCGTAGTGAATGCTATTAATTACCTATTGTGATTAATGAAAATCAAATTTTATACCGATAAATACCCCAGACCTGCCGTTGCCATATTATGCTAAGACTAGTACAGTAGCACTGTCGGCTAGTATCGAGCATCAGACCCGCCACGCGACTGAGATATTGATTAGTTTCAAAATAAACCTGTACTAACTGTCGTCTGTAGATAGATACAGAAAAATCCCGATGCACCATAACTGTGGGTAGGCGCATTATTTCCAATAACAATGGAACTGATTTGTGTTTCTTAAGTATAATATAATTTTAATTTTTAATATTACTGAGCTGAACTGTTTTCTATTATATTTTGTTGCTTATATATACACATGTTTAGGGATATAGTCTAGCTTAGTAATAATCTACTTGAAAAACCTTTAAATCATGTTTTGACTGTATTCTGTTTTGTGTAATAATTAATAAATAAATAAATAAATAGATTGTTAAACTTTTTAAACAATGTACGAGTCTGTTTAACCAATACCACTCATCAAAAACCTAACAGCGCAATCTGCTATTTTTTATTGCAAGATAGATAAACGAGGCTACGAATTTATCGAACGATTTTTTTACGAATATTTTTTATTTTTTTTAAAAGACACAGGAGTCCGAAGTCCATTAAAAATGAATAGCAGTAACTGTAATTTCCATCAATAGATGGCGCTGAACTCGGTGTTGTCGAATGTTGTTGAAATTTTTTAACAGATGGCGTTAAATTGAATTAAAATTCAACCGTTTTTATAATTCGTGACATTCAATGTTTTCAATGTTTTGCTTCATATAAATGAGGAGCAATGAACCTGATATTGTCATGGAACAATAATAATAGTTGAAAAAGCAATTAATTTCTTGTGTGCCCGGAGATTTTTGAGAATGTGTGTTTATGATTTTTGATTTCTTGCGTGAGGGTTTAAATTGAAATAGTTGACTGTATGGTTTCAAAATAAGTCTCAAAACTTCTTCAGACTCTCTAGTTTCAAAATCATCAAAATTATGAAGCTAATTATTTTAAACATAATAGTGCAACTCATGAAAATCAGTTGCCGAGAAAAAATCTTGAAGAAGTCTTATACTTATTTATTTCTAAGGTTTAAAGTTGTACGGGTCGAAAATTTTCAAAATTTAAGAAACATACAGGAGGGTGACTCGGATACCTCAGGAGGTGCTTTATCTCTGGACCTTCGCTTATCTATACCTCCTAGGACACCCTGTATATATTGCTAAAACTCAGTTTATTGCTTATCCTGACAGACACTCCACCTTATGCGGTCTTCCATGGATCTCTGCAATCCCTTAAGGAATATTCTCACCTTCCTTTAATTGAAAATAACTTTGATTTGTCATCAAATAAATCCCGTGACACCTAAATTAGATACCGTAAAAGTTTGGTATCGAATCGAATCTTATTATGTACATATTTACGCGTTCGTCGTGACCCTATGAATATTTTACACCAGGTGTCACCAATCTACGGTCCGCTAGCTAGATCCGGACAGCTTTTTATTTGCCAATATGTTATTTTTTCTCGGTGTTGTTTAGGTTTTAGATAAATCCTAAAATGGTGAATTAACCAATTGTCTGTAGCTGTCACGACTAGACAAGCGCCAATTTTGGTTAGTTTCCAATTGAGTGGTTAAGTTTAAAAAATAATACAATTTATATTTTAAAAGAAAAAAAAATCTAAATGTGTGCACTTCAAAAAATTTTAAACAAAACCAAACTAGAGATGTAGTTAAAAACACAAAAAAATATACATTGGTCCTTCTAACATATTAATGTGACTTAAGTTTCAAAGTTTGTCGACCCCTGCTTCACACTACACCGTTTCTCTTCATTTACATGGTTTACTACAGTCCCTTACCACATCTCGTCTTGATGGACAATATATTTCCTTAGAAAGGGTTTGTTTTATTCACCTGTGACAAAGAATTTTTATGTAACCTTGAAGGTGTTTCGTTGAGGGGCTTTGTATTATTTAAGGTGGATGTTTTGTTTTTATTGAATTATGGACGGTTTGGACGAAATACATTTACATATATATGTTGATTTTTTTGTGATATATTTTGGTTAATATTGTGATTGTTACCTATTCCAGTCATAGTTTAGCTCTATATGTAGTAGATATATGTTAATATTTAACAGAAATATGTACGTACTTGAACCGTTAAACTAAACATTGCAATCGATACCGAAACGATATTTTGCTAAACATAAAGAATTAAAAAGAAAACAGTCTAGCTTTTTAAACAGCTTTTATTTAACTTCAGGCGATTCAGTTGAATTTCTCTCCGGTTTCCGATTGACTTGATATTTTGAACGTAGATTTATATCACGTGACAATGCTATAACATCATGCAGCTGATCTAATATCGAAAGGTTGTCATAGAAACTCCTGTGCTAAATAATACAATCCGTCTTATCCAGGATCTTGTATTTAAAAAG
The DNA here is from genome assembly GCA_030269945.2 of Trilocha varians. NCBI lineage: Eukaryota > Metazoa > Arthropoda > Insecta > Lepidoptera > Bombycidae > Trilocha > Trilocha varians. Next base: position 8,896,310 of record AP028259.1, read on the forward strand.
TATTTTTAAATAAATTTATCCCTAATTTAAAATGTTCATATTTTGATCGTAAAACCTAATCACATTTTGCACGACTCAGTACGCGTTTCGTCTGACGAAACACGGTTCATCGCCTATCACCCAGTCACCTCTGGAGAAACTTTCAGGTCATCAGATATAATGCTTGCCAAGTTTCACGTTGATAGATTCAGAATTTAAGTTAAGTTTGGCTGTGTAAATCATGTTTGAAAAATAATGTTATTAATTTTATTTTAGTTATCTTTTTCAATTCAATGAATAACGACATTATTCAAATTGAATTTCTTGATGATTAATAAAATGCGATTAATACATGTTTTAGATTTTCCTTTGAAGCATGTTTCTTTGCATTTACAAGTGATTTTTGGTAAAACCCTAGGTCCATCTGTGAACGTTGAAGCTATTGTCTTTAAAATTTATCGCGAGTGTATATGTGATGTTTATAAATCAGAAAATACGATCGGTACTAGTCTAATGATTATGCTACTATTAATGACTATGCTCCGAAGTATCTTCGTATTTTCTTTCCTTGGATGTTTTTTTTCTAATAAATGACATCCTCAATTAGAATATATCTTCTATTATTAGACCTATCTTTTACGTCCGTGTCAAAATAGTCTTTATCGTGTTAAACTACAGGTTCACATAGTTGAAAAATGCACGTTGTGCCAGTGCTCAGGCTGTCGCGTCGACAGGTATTTGCATGATTGAATGCACCACAGTTATTCGTGCATGTGAGGTATGTAGGTACCTCCGAAAATTTTATTTTGGTATCGAAATATTGAAACGAAGGTATGTTTAGGACTTTCTTGGTGCATTTAAAACAAGTAAGTAAAGCTTTTGTCTATGTCTGTATCTTTTGTAAAAAAAAAATATTTATTCAGATAATGCCTCATACATTACTACTTGTTATACTACTACGTATTAGGGTAGGTAGTAAATGAGAAATTGTTACAATCAATACAACCCCACCAAACTTGTCACTAATAAGCAATTCCAAGGTTAGATCCTTCAATTTTTTCTAGAGTGATCTGACATACCTATGTGATGACCCATTTATGAAAAATATGTACAATTTCAGAATAATTTACAAAAAATCCAATAAAAATTTGAGGTATCCGTGCCAAACCGAAAAATCACAACAAGTCATTAACAAATTAACATTTTAACATTCAAAATAAAACAAAGGAACAGGGCAATCGTACAATCGACCTTTTTGGCCACAAAACGAGCCGAATTAATGAACAAATGCTGCACTCTTCGCTTGTTCATAATTTATCTAAACTTTGCAAAATGTCGTACCCTCATTCGTTTTAATGAATGGTATTAAGTTTGGAGGTCCTGTCGTCTGATATTACACGCTCAGACCTCGTGTATTCCGGAGAGAAACCGACAACTTTAAACATAGAATTATTCTGATTGTTCCAAGTTTCTTTGAGGGGGAATTCGGTCTCCATCTTGGGAATCGTCGCAAAAAGAAACTGCGATAGAGAGTAGTTAAGTTGAAAACGATTAGCTTAAAGTTTTAGCTGCAAGACTAACTTTAATATTTTTCATCTTAATTCTCGAATCCGTTTGCGTCATTACTTCCATTTTTCCGCAAAGTTGTGAAACTCGGTCAATTCGATTGCAGAAATTTCCGTCTTCGAATCATTTCTTCCGCATTTCTTTAATACATTTGTTAAGTAATCAAGTTTGTCTTCATTATTAACTGAGTTTCCAGGTCAAAGGTTTCTGTTAAGAGAATTCCTTTTGGTTATATTCCATGGGTAATTTTCAATGTTTTCCCAAATGTTGGAGTTTTTAAACACCGTAACGTGTTTAATACTCGTTCAATGGGTTAGTTAAACTTTTAATTAGGTTGGGAATTTAAAATTATTCAAGGAAATTGTCCGGACTATTTAATATTCCGCCAACACTCGCCATCGACTAAATTAAGCATAGAATTCAGAAGTTTCCTCGCCGTTATTAAATTGAAAACTTTTAGAGGTAAAAAAGCGACTTGTTCGTTTATTTTTCGGTTCGCAGATATGGTTTTTTCCGTGCAGATTTTGCTCATAATCCTCGAGTTAAAGTCCATTTATCAAACCCTAATGACTTGGAGTGTCACGTTTTGGGATGCGAAGTCAGCAAAGATTGGTAATGCAGTTTTAGATTAGTTTCTTGGTCAGTTTCGTACTAATGGTTGTTGGGGGGTGTTAAAGAACTTCTAACAAATAACTCATGTAATTATTCAATTTACATTTTTCTTGGTCAATAAAAGTTTTTGAGAATCTAAAACCGCTATGTACTACATCTGTTAGAAAAGAAAACTGGATAGAGAGTGACTTTGGAATAACGAAAATGTTTATTTATTTATTTATGTAAACAATATTAATCTTAAAAATTTATGATCAGTAAATTTAATATATAAAATTCTCGTGTCACAGTTTTCGTTGCTATACTCCTCCGAAACGGCTTGACCGATTTTGATGAAATTTTTTGTGCTTATCCGGTATCTATGAGAATCGGCCAAGTTGCATGCTGCAGCTAGTAACATTATAAAATACTAGCTGCCCCACGCAACTTCGTCTGCGTCGAAAAAATAAAAAAAAAATTAGGAGTGGACTACCCCTAACATTTAGGGGGATGAAAAATAGATGTTGGCCGATTCTCATAGATACCGGATAAGCACAAAAAATTTCAACAAAATCGGTCAAGCCGTTTCGGAGGAGTTCAAGTTCGAACACCGTGACACGAGAATTTTATATATTAGATTATTATTCTACATATAGTTTATTTATATTTTTATTTATTTATTAGGTTCACCCACTGTTCGTTACACTTTATCTTAGACTAAATAGATTTGCTCCGTTATAGGCTAGATATTTCACAAATAAAATGCCCGACCTACCCTAAACCCTTATTTAGATTCCAGAGAGAACAGGATGAAGTTATTTTCCAAACTTCTCTCCAACGTCAAACTATCGTTTCCTAAATTGATTTGTCTTCTGGATATAATAGTCAGTAATGGGATTGTTATAATGGAATCTTCAATTCGTCAGTTAATTGGTTCCAGGCGAACTAAAATCAAAATTTAATTGGGTCTCTCTTTCATTGTTCTCGTGAATGGAACGTAAGGGTTCGATAGTTTGAGTTTTTCTTTGTCATAATACGAGTGTTAAATTCTATTGAGGAAGTTAGTGATTTGAAAATCTGAATAGGTATGGAAGTCCTAAAGGTGTTCCATTTGTTTTCTTGTGGGCGTTTTATTTATTACCTATTAAATTTAATGCCTAACGTCCTGCACGGTAAGGCTCAAAATGCAATGTGATTATAATACACTGGGTTATTGGGTTTGTAGAGTAGTTTTTCATTTTGATGCTATTTTTCAAAAGTCGCAGAGTGGCCACTTGCGATAGTATTTTGAGACACCTACGAACTACTACTACAACAGATAATGATATAACTCCCCATACCTATTTCCATACCATTTCAAACATATCATAAATAGTTAATTGCTAATTTCTCAAAAGCATTAGGTTTTCTTTTCTTTTCGAAGCTAAAATGTACACAATTACTCTGTTAAAAATGGTGCCTGTCCATTGTTAAGTCGAAAAGCTTTGTTTGCCAACTACGTTGTAGCCAGCGGACGTAATAAGCTTGAAGTGTTTGAAGCTGGCCGTGCTCTGAAGCCAATCTCACTGACCATACATCAAAGGATCTTGTTACACTATTAGTACTGTTATAAGTGTAGTAACTTGTGTAAATGTATAGTGTATTATACTAGACGCCATTTTATATGATTAGCTATGAATATATTTCGGTAGCAAAGAAAACTATGAATGACTAGCTGGCCCACACAACTTCGTCTGCGTCACATAAGGAAATTTTCTCACCGTTTAAACCTTTCCTTGACTTCTACGAATTTTTCAAGATTAAAATAAGCCAAATCGGTTCAGTCGTTCTCGAGTTTTAGCGAGACTAACGAACAGCAATTCATTTTATATATAAGAAGAAGATAACTATAACTGATCAGTATCTACCTTCCCAATCATTGGAGAAAGGGTTTTAATACTTTTATTTTAACAAATTAACAACGCGTATAATATGACAAGTTAGTGCGTGTCTATCAATTTATACAAACTACCTTTCTTTAGATTAATATTTTACAAACGTAGAATTACTTGCACTAGGTACCATAAGTATGTGATTTGCAGCTAATATCAGATACTTTCGGAGTAACTTAATACCAAAACTTAATTTGTTCACAGCAGTCAACTTCATTGAGATACATCTCCATTATCCATTTCACGATGCGGTTTTGTAACATTATATTTAGACAAAATTAAAAGAGAATCTCCCGCGAGGAAGTTCCGCATAAATTTCTCCGTTAAATCTGCAATTACAAACGAACCAAGTGGTACGAACGTTTATAAAACAAGATTATTACCCAAGAGTCTTCGTATTATGCAGAAGTCGAACTCGTGGGTACTGTAGACTTCAGTTTTAGTTCTATACTCACTTGAGTTTAGCTTAACTGGTCACGGAATAGTATGTTGAATACTACGTAATATGAGCGTTTTAACCCTTTCACGCTCATGGGAAATATTAGTCCGACTCACTATCCGGTCAATGTCGCTCATCGACCGGATATTTTAGATATGGCCCTTCTTAAGAATGTGACACTGCGCTTGCATTCTTTAGAGGTGCATTCCGAACTAGACTCGGATCACCGTCCGGTAATCATGCAATTAGGTCCCCCGCCTTCAGCGGAACCCATTATGAAAACTGTCGTCGATTGGCACGTCTTAGGCGCCAGCCTGGCAGATGCTACTCCTCCGTCTCTTCCTGTAGGCTCGGATTTATTTCTTCCGTCCCCTCAGGACACCATTGACGCGCTTAACGCCTTCTCGTCTGACATCAAGTCCCGTGTAGATAGGGCATCGAGACAGGTTGAAGCTGATGCTTTTCTTCGTTTTAAGCTGCCTGATGATATCAGGGAGCTCATGCGAGCCAAAAATGCCTCGATCCGGGCCTACGACTCGTATCCTACCGTAGCAAACCGGTTTCGTATGCGAGCTTTGCAGCGCGATGTGAAGCGTCGTATTGCGGAGCATCGGAATGAGAGGTGGGGTTCTTTCTTGGAAGGAATCAAACCATCTCACTTAGCTTATTGGCAGCTAGCTCGAACTCTAAAATCCGATTCAACGTCCACATTACCTCCTCTCAACCACCCCGATGGCAGTCGCGTTGCTTTCGATGACGATGAAAAGGCCGAGTTGCTGGCCGACACACTGGAAGATCAGTGTACGCTCAGCGCTCACTCCGCGGACTCCACTCACGTCGAAATGGTGGACAGGGAAGTCGAGCGCAGAGCGTCCCTGCCACCCACGGTCACGTTACCCCCCGTTACGTCTGACGAGGTAAAAGACCTCATCAAGTTTTCGAAGTCGCGTAAAGCACCCGGCTCCGACGGCATCTCGAACAGAGTACTCAAACTCTTCCCCGCCCAACTTATCTGCTTCTTAGTCACCATCTTTAATGCCGCTATGACACACTGCATCTTTCCCGACGCGTGGAAAGAAGCAGAAGTTATCGGTATACCTAAGATCGGTAAACCCCGTGATGACCCGCGTAGTTATCGACCCATCAGTCTTCTTCAGTCCCTAGGCAAATTGTATGAGCGCGTGCTTTACAAACGTCTCTGGGACTTTGTCTCGTCCGAAAATCTCTTACCTGACGAACAGTTTGGATTCCGCGCCAGACATTCGTGTACCAATCAAGTGCACCGCCTCACGGAGCACATCCTCTCCGGTCTGAATAGACCCGCTAGGCCCGTCTATACGGGCGCTCTCTTCTTCGATATCGCGAAAGCGTTCGACAGAGTCTGGCATAACGGTTTGCTTTACAAACTTTATGAATTGGGATTGCCAGATCGTCTCGTGCTCATCATCCGAGACTACCTGTCAAATCGTTCGTTCCGATATCGATTGGAGGGCGTTCGCTCCTCGTCTCGTCCTATTAACGCCGGCGTCCCTCAGGGCTCCGTGCTGGCCCCTCTTCTCTTTAGTTTATTTACGAGCGATATTCCTCGTACGTTACCCACCTCACTCGCTCTGTTTGCCGATGATACTGCCGTGTTCTATTCAGATAGAAACAAGGTATTCATCGCCGAACAACTTCAGGCAGCTGCCACAGCGTTAGGTCATTGGTTCCGGAAGTGGCGTATTGAGGTTAACCCCGAGAAAAGTACGGCTGTACTCTTTCAAAGGGGTTCCTCAAGACGTCTCCCGACGCTGGACTCCCATCGTCGTACTCTCCGGAGGAATGAGACCCCTCCGATCACTCTCTTCGGACATACCATCCCTTGGGTTAAACAGGTGAAATACCTGGGTATTATCTTCGATAGTGCTATGACCTTTCGTCAGCACATCAGAACCGTCCGCAATCGTGCCGCGTTCATCCTCGGCAGACTCAACCCCATGATCTGCAAGCGTAGTAAGCTGTCACTTCGTAATAAGTTGACACTTTACAAAACGTGCGTTAGGCCCATTATGACATATGGTAGTGCGGCGTTCGCTCATGCGGCTCGCACTCATATCAACTCCCTTCAGATCTTGCAGAATAGATTTCTGCGTAAAGCCGTCGGCGCTCCGTGGTATATGCGTAACGTCGATCTTCATGACGATTTCGATCTCGTCCCTATCACACAATTTTTGAAGGATACTTCCGAGCGTTACTTCAAAAAAGCAGAGGACCATCCCAACCCTCTCATCGTAGCCGCCGCCGACTACGAACCCGATCCCGCGCACGCCGAGAAATGGTGCCGTCGTCGTCCGCGGCACGTCCTCACGGACCCTCCCGACAAGTTATCGGCGCAGCTCGCTGTCAGCGCTAGCGCTAACAGCTCGAGACGACGCGTTGGCTATCTCGTTCGCCGTCGTCGAACTCGACGCAGAGTTCGGCGTTCTACTTGAACCATCATCATCATCATCAATTAATCCTCTTTGTCATGTTTAATTCTTACTTGTTATGTTTGATAATAAGTAAATTTAGATCCTTTGTTTTATTCTCGCCAACCCTCTGAGTTTCTTGCTGGTTCTTCTCAGTTGGGTCGCGTTCCGAACCAGTAGTAAATTCATGATGCGCTAATAAGTTTGTTTCGGGCAACTGTTAGTATTCTCATCCTATCATATACTCAGCCGAGCCCCTCTTGAGCTCGCACCCCATCATGGTGAAGCTGTAAAGGCCCCCAAGGGCCAACAGCGATTCCTCCATCAAAAAAAAAAAAAAAAAAAAAAAAAAAAAAAAATCATGGGAAATATTTTTCCCTTCTACAAAAATCGTTATTATTATTGAATCGATATTTTTTTGAATGTCAAACGTTACGTTAGGTACGTTGTGTTAAAATGTTACATAGGAAATTTGTACACCCTACTATGTTTTTCTAGTGATATCTCTTACTTTACAGAATAACTTAAATATTGTGTAGTATTCGCATATTTAGTCTCAGCCATCTTATTGTCCTGAAAGGGTTAATCAAGTACGCTTTGAAGACTACATTTCAACCGGAATAAACATGCAAATTTTTTTGTCCAATCCTTATTTATTATTAAAGTTTACTTCAACATAATATGTAAAACATAAAAATATATTATAAATGTTGAATCATTATTAAGAAAGGTATGCAGTGTAAACTTCTAATCATACTCTGCACGCCACTACTTGACCTCTGTGTCAGTATTCTGTGTTATTACAGTAGCAACTGTAAATCATAGCGGATCCCGAACTCCTGTTTGTAATTGGTTTTCGGGATGACAACAAAACTTCTTCTATTGATAATGAATGTGTATATTGAAATTTAATGAGTTTCTTATACGAGGAGAAATGGAGAAATGCATCCTGTATGAACTTTTTTCTTATGGAATGTTGTTATTAAATGGCGTTTGATTTAGTTTTTATTGCATGCTGTTTTGAATTTATTTGAAAATTCCAAAGCTGGTGAGCATTTTAGTAAAATCATAATATTCTATTGAGAAAACTTTACAGTTGAACTGTATTAATCCATATACTTAACAACTCGACCTTGTAAGAAAGAAAGAGATAAAACTTTATTCGACACACAAATAAGGGACACAAAATTATAATGTAGCTTACTCAACATGTAACATAGCCATAAATCGTTATCAAAATTATAATAACAGTTAACAAGCTTTTATACTTTAATTAGCTGCGCAGATGAAGTTGCGCACTTCATCTGCAATCGCCGAAAAAATAAAATAAAAAAACTTGAGAGGTATCAAGGGACACCCGGATGGAACGAAGTTCCTTTCGATTAAAAGATATCTTATTTTTTTTTTCCTAATTTTTTTTACGCGCGATAAGGAACTTGTTTTAAAAGATTTTGATCACAGCGCCATCTAGCGATAATCATCTAAAACAAATAAGGAACGTGTTTTAAAAGATTTTGATCACATCGCCATCTAGCGATTTTTCGGTCTAGCCCCCTTTCACAACGCGCGATAAGGAACTTCGTTCCAAAATTTAGCGATGGACTACCCCTAACATTTAGGGGGATGAAAAATAGATATTAGCCGATTCTCATAGATACCGGATAAGCACAAAAAAATTCATCAAAATCGGTCAAGCTGTTTCGGAGGAGTATAACAACGAAACTGTGACACGAGAATTTTATATATCAGATAGTGTAACACATTTAGTTATTTATTTGGTAATCTCTCGTAAAAACTATTCATCTTTTCGAATATTATTTTTCGCAGCCACCACTCACTTTTATCGCTAAAGCTAATGAACACGTAATAACATCATTTGTTTCAACGTTGTACATCCATGTGTTTTTCTTGCCATATTTTAAACAACCACTCCAATCAAGCATAGTACCTACTTCTACTAAGTGCTCTCGTATGATAAGTCGATGCGAATAAAATATGACATATTCTTCAAGATATAAGATACAGAAAATATTACCTTACAGAAGTAAATTTATGTGTGTGAACTGCTACCGTTGACAGTATTTTGTACAAGCTTTATATTAATTGCCATTGGATGTAACTATTTAAGTTCGGGTGGAATCTTGCAAGCTAAATTTGGCAAACTTCCCGGTCTCCGATTGAGCTGACATTTTGCACGCAGATGCGTATTGCGTGACAATGCAATAATATGATGACGCTGATCTGATGATGGATTGGGATGGTGGTGTTGGTCATAGAAACTCTTGTCCTTAACAAGATAAAACCGTCGTTTTTGGGCTAGTTTTACTTGTATTACGTTTTAGGAACATTTAAAAGTCACTCCAACATTCTTTGAAAATTACTTCATGTTGTTGTTTATGTGAGGTGCAGAAGTCCTACACTTGTCTATGGGATATAGACCTAAGTTTTGTATGAAGCTTTATTTCTGAATAGGTATATTCTGTGACATAGACATATCAAAATATTACATTAATGAGACATTTTCTAGAGTGAAAAAGTTATTTTTCTGAAACATTATAATGTATGCATTAGGCCTTAATTCTTCTTTTACGTTAGTACTTGTAGATAATTGTGCGAAAATATTATATTAAAATATTGTTTTTGTAGTTAAGTGAGTTTTAACGCGATCACTTCAAAATATTCTAAAGTTTAAATTCACTTAAAATTGCCTCAAATTTTAATAATAATCCGCCCACTATTTGCTAAAGTTAACACAAGTCTTACCTAAAACTTGCTCCATCGCATGTTAGCCTGTAGATGCTCATGAGAGTAATTTAATCCTCGTATTTAACATGGTAAAGTGGGTCGAGGAAATTCAATTTTTAAACTAAACTACAGTGGAGTCGTTAATGGAGTTTGCTACGCCTGGTTTGATAACTGCTTCCGACCGCGTCACGTGGAAGGCGTTGGCTTGATAAATTGGATAGTTGAGAATTGTTAAGTTTGTTTACTTGTATTACTTAGTGATTACATTGTTTGATCGTTTTAGGGTAGACTTAGTATATCACACTACGATAGGATTTTTTTGTCTTTTATACAGTTGAGTTGAGCGTAAATGGATTGAAAAGGTATCGTGCTCGTGTACCTCTGTCAACAATCTATGGCATACTCTTAAATACTCGTTAAAACTCGAAAATATTTTTGTAATTACAAACAATAAGGTAATGAATAATCATCATCATCATCATCATCATCATCAGCCTATAGACGTCCACTGCTGGACATAGGCCTCCCCCAAACCTCGCCATAACGACCGGTCCTGCGCCGTCTGCATCCAGTGACCTCCCGCGATCTTGACCAGATCTTCGGTCCATCTCGTGGGGGATCAAATCAGAAATGAGGAGATCCGCAGAAGGACTAAAGTAACCGACATAGCCCAAAGAATTGCATCTTTGAAGTGGCAATGGGCAGGACACATTGTGCGAAGAACAGATGGCCGTTGGGGCCGAAAAGTTCTAGAGTGGCGGCCACGAACCGGTAAGCGCAACGTTGGTAATGAATAATATTGTCACTTATTAAGAGAATAAAATTTGCCTATTATATTATACATAGACAAAATTTGATTTTAGTAGATACGTCTTTTTTTACAAAACAAAACAAAAACAGTACTGCAACGAGTGGAGTTTCTTTTCAAAGTTTATACATTTAAACTGTTGGCTTATGAATCAAATTAGAACTATTGAAGACCGTTAAAGGTAAATAATTTAGCCTGAAAGGAGTTCAAAGTAAAACTCGTTAACTGAAATTATTTCGAAGAACGATAACTAGAAAATGTGGGTGTTATTTGTTGCTTAGTTGTGGTGCTTCCATTTCAACGTTTCTCGGTCAAACCAGTCTTAAAATTATTCGATATTCATTTTTACATTTTGAATAATGAAAATTGTTTACTTAAATTCTATTCATTTGTAATATTTTAATGTACAAATATTTAGTTTATTCCTATTTATAGAACTAGCTATCCTCGATGAAGTCTTCACGAGTTTTGATAAAACATTTTTTTATTTTCATTGAATTTAATTTTATAATATTAACCTAGTTGTCTGTTAGTAAAGTCACAATTAATTCAGCTGCTTTGTAGAATGTGAATAGAAAAACATATTTTACTTTAATTACAACCATCTATGTATCCATACAGAATTGATCTGAAAGTTATCTATCGACACATCTGTTTTTAATTTTTCTAACATCTCGTTTTTAAGTTTCATTGTTATTACTGTATAGCACTTACTGCACCTCTGTTATCTGAAAGAAAGCTATCTGATTTGAATATACTTTTATGTATTTTATCACTGAATTTAACCAGAGGCGTAAACAAAACGCGACTCCGATGGATGACGCTAAAGTTTTGCTTGTTAGTCGGTCACTTGTTACACGAAACGCTTTATACGGATTACGTAGAGCGGATCGAGAACTTTACACATTTTTATATTCGATACACTTGCTTTTATGTTTGGAGTTGAAACGAATATTATGTCATATAAAACATTTTTATTGCCATTTAAGCAGTCGACGGTCTAGATCGTTAGTGGTTACCGTCGCTTATGGATTTATCTTTAACGACTCTCGTTCAAAGAAGGACATGTCATAGTTCTCGGGAAACACCGAGTATTCCTTTTCGGTGTTTCCAGTTCACTCCACATCTTAAAATATGAAACACTCAATCAGTTTCAACACTACTGACTTTAATTTTCATCACTGATATTCACGTATTCATGTTGTTTGCAAGTATATTGAAAACTCGATCGTGTTGTTATTAAACTTCTGAAGGATGCATGCATTTATGCATTTCATTTCGGACTGGTACGACCGTTTTCAGTTAATCAATGCTAATTTTATTCAGCGTTTTGCATGTATAACACACGCTACAAATAGGTCATATATTGCGTATAGAATACACAGGAGATTTTAATATATTCTGTCGCAATACTAGGTTCCTCTCAATCGCAGTTTGCCAAGATTTATCTGTTGATTATTGCTGGCTAAAAACGGAGGCTAAAACAATAGGATTAAAAACCCTTTGAGGATATGGAAAGTCCCCAACATCCATTAGGCTAGCGCCACTACGCTTGACTTTAATGCTATTATACTATGCTTGATCTCTCTATTGGGAAACCCAAGCCCTGCGAGAGGCAGTAGTAAGTTGATACAGTACAATAGTTTTCATTATCAAATAAATTTAGTGTTATTTTTCGGCTACGCGTAAAACTGCTTCGTAGGTACGGAATATAAATTATAATTTTCATTTAACTTAGCGATGAAAGAAGCTTAGGCATACGACTTTGACTAACTTGTAAGCTTACGTACAGATTTATATTCCTTCTTCGTAACCTCAAAGTAAATACAACAGGTGTGACAATGCGAACAAGTGTTTCATTCAAGCCTAGATTTCTATTCAGTTACAAATACAAATGTTCAAAATCTACCTATACATAGGTTTAAGAAAACTATTAAAGAACGTCTGTGCAAGAAAGCCTACTATAAGGTCAATGATTACTTGGACGATTGCACAAATGTCTAATATCATGTAACTTTGTTTTCTTAGTCAGTTCACTAGTTCCATGAAACCAACTAAAATAAATCAACAATCTAGTCATTACATATATAATTTTGTAGGAAAATATATCTAATATTTTACATTGCTCTACGAAACGGTTAGTTCGTCATGTTTTCTCCCATCATATATGTTCTGAAACCTAAACGTGAATGTTTTCGACGAAATATGTAGTAAAATTTACCGTTGTTCGCGATTTTATCGTCTTGTTGAGTACGCCGTATACCATTCAGATAAACTACTTGATACTACGGGAAGCTTCGCTGTAATATTACTGAATTGTTTAGGTAAGATCGTCTGATCTCGCTATTTTCGTACTTGCATAAAATATTAGCATCCAAAAATAGGTTATATTTAGGGTCAAGCGGTTTAGGTAAGACGCAAATTCCGATGTATAAATTTAATGTTATATGAAGGCAAAATAAGGCTTTCTATGTAAATTTTTATGTGGTAAGAAAAAGTTTTTCATTTCCTAAAAGTGAACTAAAATTAAAATGTCCGTTTACTATTGTCAAAATGTCACATTTATTTATCACAAAACGTTTTTTTATTTCATTTATCGTTGGAGAAATTATTCATGTTGTTTCATCTGTGAAAAATTCAATCATCATTTAAATCCATTTCAAGTAGCCGACTATTCTAATTGACTATGAGCTAAGTTTGAAAAATTATGTGAAATTTAAAAAACAAACATTTCAATCTAACGCTGCATTGTTCCGAAATCTTATTTAAATCGTTTTATCGCGATCTCAATCTTAATTGTCTCTTTCATATTTTCGTTTTCTCCGTTCTTTAATAAAGGAAAAACAATTTTGCGGGAAGCGGTCCTCGCTTAGATTGTTTATGAACAAATTATTTCGTCGCTGTCCGGCTAATTTTACGATATTTTTACCTGGGTTTTCAGATGTTCATTAATCCTTATAATAAAGGTAAAAATGATGATAACTTTTAGGCAAAATCAATAGAGAAAATCAAATTACGAAACAAGAACTAGTTCGTTTGGACAGGCGTAGGATTCTCCAAATTTGAGGTGACCACATGCATGATTGAAATTAACGAAATTCTTGTACTTCAATGGGCTACAGCTAAATTATCTTGGACATCGTTAGGAACTTAATCTGAAGATAATTTGAAGTAAAGCTGATTAGGATTACAACTTCCTTCCTTGTTAAATTAAACGCAAAAACTGAAGTCATATTGTGACACCATCTTATCTACAACGATTAATACTTTAGTAAATGAACATACCGTTCGTCGGAATCGATATTACTAAACAAAAAAATAAGAGTTAAGTTACGTTCATAAGCGGATAAAATACAATAGATATTTTGATGTTATTCATAAAATATTGAACGGACTTATTTCTTTTCAACCAATTGTTCCGGAGGGCGCAGCGCAACGGGCTTTGGAAAGTTCCATTAAACGAGCGCTACATAAGCCTTCAAAATATATGCAGCGTTCATTACGATCGTGGGCTTGGTTCTCTTTGGTGCCTGAAAAGAGGCTTTCGCTACTAAGCGCTCTGAAGTATCCAGAATGTTGGAAATATTACGTTCTTGAATATACACAACAGAATGCAATTTGAACGTCTCGTCTTCTCGTTTTGTAATGAGACTCGAGAATGATTATCAGCGCTTATTCTTACTTTCACAGTTAAATTGGCATCATTTACGAAGTCTAGACCGTGGCAGAAAATTCATTTTACCTACTTAACTTCTTTGTATTTGAAATCTACGTCATTATAATTTCAGCCATTCCCATAAACTTTGTTCGAAAAAAAATAGCACGAAGAACAATATTTTCACTTGATTTTTACTAAACTTGGCTACATTTACGATGTCCTTGCGGAATGTGGTTCAGTGGAGTTTCCCGCGTCGACCTGCAGCCTCGGGCGGTTGCAATTCAAAAGCTGAGCAAACATTCCATTCATGTATTCTCACCGGGTTACATATTGATACCGGTGCATTCTCTTGTATTCCAGTTTAAACTGGATTCCTTTGTGAAACTCGTTGTTCAACTGTTTTATCGACGTATTGTAAGTTGCCAATGTCTGATATAACTACAGGGCAGTGATTGAAGGCATTTTTGAATTCTTTGGAATAGTTTCTTATATTAAAATTTGTTATAATACAAGCAATTCTAATAGAAAATAAACTGGATAGCTAAAAGTACTTAGACCATCTTAAAAATATGAATAAATATTTCATAATTTATTTGTAGAACCGCTAAACCACTCCGTGAATAAGCCAGGTAGAAGCCTTTAAATCGTTTTACAGAAGGAAATTGTAAGCTCTTCAGCGAACAACGGATTTTATTGTGACTTAAAGCAGCTTGTTTATTGGTATAATATTATTAAAAGAGAAGACGAGTATTTCAAAAATAACTATAACTTGTAGTACAAAGGAAAACATGAAGGTGAAGGAAAACATCGCTAGGAAACCTGCATGTCGGAAAAAGATTCTAAAAATCCTTTGAAGATGTGTGAAGTCCCCAATCCGCACTGGGCATGCGGTGGACCATGCCTAATCTCTCTTCTGAGGAGACTGAGCCCAACAGTGCGCAGTAATGGGTTGGTACAGGTACAGGTACAGGTAGTACATGCAAAGAATTAGTTTCCAAGTAACATTTGAAGAACAATAAAAAAAAGTCTAACAAGATTTCGGTTTACCAAAACTTTGTCATGCAGTACAACACTCTTAGGCGAATATGATGACAATAGGAATATGAATACTCCATCAAAATATTTGTCATAAAATCGGAGTTATTGGTGCTGTGAGCGGGTACATCCGAAAAAAAGATGATTTCATTCTCCGTGACAAGCCTGTACCCGATACGGATCTGTGCCTTACTACGTGCCCAGAAAATGGAAAAGGAATGTATTATTTGTGACATGGCGTGCAAAAGCATATATTTTGCACATCGTAAGGTTTTTTGTGTTGCTCCTAACGAAATGGTACCTAAGGCAGATTCGAATTTACTGGTTCTTAGGTTTTATGGTTGGGTTTAAGTGTTCTGTTTCTTTATTGAAATGTTGGTGCCTTTTTGACTAGAATCTAAGTGAATCAAGGCCCTGCTGATTGAGATGAATCTGTTTTAAAATTAGAACTATGATGCTTATGATCATTGTGGTATTAACGGGTTATTAAACAGCTTATGAATATTAAGAAATATAATACTTACTATTAAAAATAGTTTGTTTTAAACGGTAAAGCAAGTTGTATAATTTTAAGCGAAAAGCAAACTAGTTTATTTGTAGATGATTAACTTTGTTTATACTAAGTAGTATGTTATGTTAATAATCATTTTATTTGTTTCAGGTAAGCTTAACGGTAACAAGCTTTAGGTTACAACAATATGTAAGTAGCGATTTCTAATTTTAAAATATATAGGGTGTAATTTTTAGGATTTTTCTGAAATGAAACATTTGTTGATATTTTTTCAAAAGGATAACTGCGTTCAAATATTTTAGGAAATACACTCCAAATTCCATTTTAATATTATACTCTGTATATCCTGTTAGAATACTATAAGCGACATACATAAGAGTAGTGTAAAAACATGTGGTCAATCAAAGAGACCTTCGTCTCTTCTACTGTTATTTGAATTCTGTGCACGTGTTCTGAGATTTCTGAGGAATAGTGGACCCGTGTTTTAGATTTTCAATCTCCTTCAACCGAAAACTGTTAGGAAGATTTGTTCACAGTAAGTTATCTCGAAATAATCAAGACATAATATAATTGAATGAGGACTTTTCAAAATACCGTAAAGACTTTTAAATCTTCGATAAAGTGTTCAGCAAGATCAAGACAGAGTTGAGGAAATGGTTGTTATTACTACAAACATTTTCAGTATATTTTGGGATTAAAACACCAACTCTGTTTAGAACGAGTTAAATGTAATAATTAGATTGTTGCAATGATTATGTCGAGCACCGGCGATCTTATTAAGGTAATTATTTAAGGCTTCCTTTATGAGGTCGTAAAGGCGTTTAACGCAAATAGAACGAAAATGTAATTTCGTGCCGTGATTGTCATTGTGTTTCGTAATTAGGTTTATTTTTGGATGTCTAGTTTATTTTAGAATTTGTACTGCAAATCATAATAAATTTTATTCTATTAAGTAGTATAGATTCTTTTTTAGGAATCGAACATGGAGAATTTGAACGTAGCAAACGAACTGTTCAATGTATTTAGTAGGGAAATTTTAAAACAATATAAAAAAAAAATCAAAAGTTCCCGCAGTAAATTCTATGCACAATATACTCTGATAAGCTTAAAACATTTTTACCTCGAACCACTCTCATTTAACATACTTCATCACATAGCAACATTTAATAAAAAAAAATATTAAAAAATAAACAAACAATGATGTTTGTATATTTGAAGAGAACCTATTTGTGCACACCCGATGTATAGCGTGGGTGTTGCACGCTGAAATATTAGAGAGTGTCGCCCACGCACGCCCCGCTCGTTAGTAAAATGCTGCTTAAACAGAATTTCACTTGAATTTGATTGTCCTCCCGAAATACGACATGCTAGGTCGCGAAAAATAATCGAATCGTACTGTTTGTTGTATCTGTTTAAATCGTGAATTGAATGTGTTGGCTTTTTAGGAAACAGTAACAATAAGGATTCCCCAAACTCACTACTGAAAACCATATACGTGAAGATTGTTTGCATGTCCAGTCACAATCGCACAAAAATACTTGACTAATGCTAACACACAATACATTACTTACATTATTACTAAACGGGTTCTTTCCACGATTATTTTCGATTGAGCGATCCCGATATTTCGGCACTGTTTCAAGCGCCATGATCACCGGAAGACTGAAGAACTGCGGGTAGGTTAAGAGCAGACAAATCTGTCTACCCTCTTTCTCGTTCGTTTGCCGGTACCACTGGAACTCGAACTCACATTTCGACATACCACACTGACAGTATCGAGTGCCGCCTCAAAACTAGATATTTTGGCTTTATTTTCGTCTAACACTGGATTCCACATACAGCATAGTTTTTTACACAATACATTTTTGCATATTTATATCGACCTTGTATTACTGAGGAATCATAGCAGGTCCCTAGTTATGATTGTTAAGAATAAACCAAATTATGTTGTGTAATATGAAAGTTGTACAAAAATACTGTACGTTCATGCATTATAATAAGGGCGAATGCTTTGGACTGCTTTGAAACAGCTATCGAGGGTCGCTAAGCGCTTAGAAAAGGAAAATTCATGAAAGAAAAATTTTCAATTTAATGTGATGTCTGTTCAACATTTTTAAAGTTATAATTTTGGTAAAACATATATCCCGCACAGCTAGATCTAGTATTTCTATATGCTGAAGTATGGCTACGCATGATACAACAGTTATCAACGTATGTGAAACGTTTTGATAGCCGAAGTACTTTAAATGTTAGCTCAACTGTTAAAATAATATGAATAAAATCCAAATTGCAATATACTCGTATTACATACTAAAGCAAGTAATACTCGTATATTCAACGCTACAAGAAAATGAAACAAAATGTACTATTTATCCATTACAAATTCATGAACAGTTTTCTTCTAAAACCCTGGTATAAATCATGGGTAAAAAATGTAACAGTGGACTAGCCGTCGTTTGTTCGAGGCCACCCCGAGGTGATATTTCATGTAGCTTTGGGAAGTCTGGCGTGTCTTGTAAACATATTTTCTCCTCTACCACTATTTTTATTTAAATGTAAATGCATTTTCCTCGCTCGTATGAGATTTTAATACTTGGATGGATATTATATTCATCGTTTTGTAGTTTGTCATTGTTGAGCTCGTTTATTTTTTTTATAAGAAATTGCTTCTAGCTCACTTTACGACTGATGTTATTTTAATCATAATCCTAATAATATTATAAAGGCGAAAGTTTGTATGTATGGATGTATGTTTGTTACTCTTTCACGTAAAAACTACTGAATGGATTTGAATGAAACTTTACCACAATATAGCTTATACATCAGAATAACACATAGGCTACAATTTTTGAACCCCTTTGTAACGCAGACGAAGTTGCGCGGGTCACCTAGTGTTATATATTTCTAATGTAACTTTATATTAACCTAATTCTTAATGGTACCCTTAACTTTTTACTTTCTCAAAATTAATATCATTGATGAAAACATAACACATTTATGTCATGATTAGATCATTACTAAAAATTACATCAAATTCATTCGAATAAGCTGCCTTAAAGGTCTCGAGAGACACATCAAAATTAAAGACTCCATTAGAGGCTTTGCTTCCTCAAAAAGCAATTTTAACAGCATTCAATATTTAGTACCGGTAATCTGGTCAGAGACGTGAAGAAAAAAAATGGCTCTTTGGCTCAGTAAATTCCATAAGCTCACACGAAGCTATGGGAAATGACCGAACGGTGATTAGAGCTTTAAGCTCCGGCATTAACGGAGTCAGTAAATGTTCAGGCCGTGATTAAACAGAGTGCGAACATCGTGATTCGATCAATAGATCGATGGTGACCCATTCTCGCGGATCGTTTGCCTTTATTTATTTTTCCTTTTTTTCGTGCTATAGGTTCATTAGTACCTATGTGTAATTTTCTGTTTGATTGACGTTTACGATTGCTTTTAATTTTGGAAGTGAAAATTCGTGATTCAATTACCTAAGATAGGTAATTGAATACTTTGTAGATTCCAAATATAAATAGAAAATAAAAACTTTAAAAAGTATACTTCTTCAAAACTCGCTCAGCTCTTTTTGCATTACAGTTCGTTCGTTACAACAGTAAATGAAAAAACTTGAGGTGCTTTCTTGTTGAATTTACCGTTGCTAATGTATTCATTTCAGTTTCCTCTCGTTTTTTCATTGTGCAAATGAAAGAGATGGAGTTTCGCCTTTTGAACTCGTAGTCCTTTCGCTGTAAAATGTAGGACGGAACTTCCGCTAGTCCATCCTTTGAAACTGTAGGTTTGATATTAGCAAGTTTTAAAAGAGTTAACACTTGAGGTCATAATTTGAATTCAAAGAGGGTGCTGATTCTTATATTCCTTTTTCTGGAATGCTTGTGCCAGGATTACGTCTTAATTTAATACTTAGTAGATAATGACCTCGTAGTAGTACCTCAAAGTTTAAAAACCGCGGTTCAATTATAACTCGGTTTAAATTATTCCGGATGAAGGTGAATCTAAAAGACAAAGTAGGGTCATTCCATTTAAAATCGTCTAATCAGCAAAGCTGCACCGTTTTAGATTTTGATGAAAATTTGAGGGATTCATCTCTAGGGTCCCTAAGAATGAAATTTACAATATTTGATTTCTATGAGCACCCGTTTCCGAGCATTTAAATAAAAACTTTCAAAAATATCCTTTTTTTGGGTTATTTAAAATTTCCTCAAAGTTTTGTCTGTTTCATTTTTTTTTTCATTATTAAAGCGGAATCCTTAGGGGGATAGACTATAGTTTGATAAAACTCAACGATAATTTTGTTTATAGCGACCTACCATTAGCGAGAGCAAATCAAAAATGAGTGTTTTTTACTCATTTTTCGTTAATTTCAAGCGACTCTAGCGACCAATCGGTTATGAGTTAAGAACTTCTGGTTGACAGGAATTAAGTACACATATCAGAGACAAAATTTAGCTATTGATCGACCTGAGCAGCCCACTCTTTCTGGAAGAAAACTTTGCTTGAAGTTTTGAATTTTTGAAAAATCCCATTTTTCAGCCTACAAAACGAAGGTGTCTACTGCGAGATAAAATTCTAAAATTTTCAGAATCTTTTGTTCTTAGCTTTAACTTTGAAGGACTGCATCGCTTGTTTTGTTATTTTAATGTGTAGTGCACTTATCGGTCGTTTATTGGCAGCAAAAATTATGTCGATATTTTTTATTTTTTCCTAAATTATATATAAGGGTACGAGCCTAAACACGATGAAGTTATCTTGTTTAATGACGGAGTTCCCATAGCCACCTTCCAGCTCCATCATCAGACCTTGACATTCATCCTCTACACAAAGATCTCATCAGGACGCTTGATTAGAGCCTAAACACGATGAGATTATCTTGCTTATTGACGGAGTTCCTATAGCCACCTTTCAGCTCCATCATCAGACCTTGACATTCATCCTCTACGCAAAGAACTCATCAAGACGCTTCATTAGAGCCTAAACACGATGAGATTATCTTGCTTATTGACGGAGTTCCTATAGCCACCTTTCAGCTCCATCATCAGACCTTGACATTCATCCTCTACGCAAAGAACTCATCAAGACGCTTCATTAGAGCCTAAACACGATGAGGTTATCTTGCTTATTGACGAAGTTCCTATGAATGTCAAGGTTTGATTATGGAACTGGAAGGTGGCTATGGGAACTCCGTCATTAAACAAGATAACTTCATCGTGTTTAGGCTCGTACCCTTATATATAATTTAGGAAAAAATAAAAAATATCGACATAATTTTTGCTGCCAATAAACGACCGATAAGTGCACTACACATTAAAATAACAAAACAAGCGATGCAGTCCTTCAAAGTTAAAGCTAAGAACAAAAGATTCTGAAAATTTTAGAATTTTATCTCGCAGTAGACACCTTCGTTTTGTAGGCTGAAAAATAAGATTTTTCAAAAATTCAAAACTTCAAGCAAAGTTTTCTTCCAGAAAGAGTGGGCTGCTCAGGTCGATCAATAGCTAAATTTTGTCTCTGATATGTGTACTTAATTCCTGTCAACCAGAAGTTCTTAACTCATAACCGATTGGTCGCTAGAGTCGCTTGAAATTCACGAAAAATGAGTAAAAAACACTCATTTTTGATTTGCTCTCGCTAATGGTAGGTCGCTATAAACAAAATTATCGTTGAGTTTTATCAAACTATAGTCTATCCCCCTAAGGATTCCGCTTTAATAATGAAAAAAAAATTAAACAGACAAAACTTTGAGGAAATTTTAAATAACCCAAAAAAAGGATATTTTTGAAAGTTTTTATTTAAATGCTCGGAAACGGGTGCTCATAGAAATCAAATATTGTAAATTTCATTCTTAGGGACCCTAGAGATGAATCCCTCAAATTTTCATCAAAATCTAAAATCATGCAGCAACCATTTTTTTCATTTTTAGACGATTTTAAATGGAATGACTCAGTATTTAAATGCAGTTACAATTAATTATGTAGTTACAAATTACAAGTTTCAATGGGTATAGGTACAGTAACTATTTCTTTGAAAAAAAATATACATGTAGGTAACAAAAGATGGATCTACTCTGAATAAAATTTCTCGTTTAACATGTTCGTTTCATAAGTAGTGTATAAATATTATTATCTTGATGGCTTTATCGCCTTCATTCAAATTTAATTCGATTTTAATAACAGCGGAATTTGACGAAAACTTCAGCACCGTTATCTATAAATTGAATCAAATTCCTCGTAAGATTCAAAATCGATTCGAAATAATGGAGCATGAGATGTTTCTAATTGCTTTCGAAAACGTTGAAACAAAGTTTCGTTTTCATAAACTTCGCCGGCAGTCGTGAAGCAGGTCCTAATATAAATGAACCCTAGTTCGGAGCGAAACTGATGGTTGCGCCAATCAGATCCGATATCTGGAACGGCATCGCATTATCGAAAGTGGCCGTTTAACGAGGGAGGTGAAACTTTTCGGTGCTACTTTACGTTACCCATTTTCCCTTTTGTATTTGTTTGTTTTATAACTTTGGGGTTTCGAGAATATTTTAAAGATTTTTTATCTGATCCTTTTTGTATTCAGGATTCAGAGTCGAATACTTTATTAATTAATAATATCTTAGCTAACAGAGATTAATTCTATCTTGCATTAATTAACAGGTTGATTTATAGCTTAATAATTGTTTGCTTCATTATCATAAACCCTTTGTATTTTAACCAGCTGGTTAATAAATTCAAAATTAAGAGCTCTAAAAAACCATTAATAACAAAATTTACCACACTGTCCAACTGCGCCTCTGAGATGCCCCTACTCGGAAGTATACATCAGTTTTTAGATTTAAACTTATCCATAATTTTCTTAATCCAATATCATAAGGTAATTAAGTTACCGTATGCACCAGGTGTTATTAGACCGAGGTCAGATTAGCGGAAGCTGAAGTTGGGGCTTGAATGGATTAACCCACAGTTTGTTGGGTCGAATCGAATTAATACCGCGACCGAGCTGTAGTGCAGCCAACTAATTGGTTAATTAATACAAGTCAACTACAGACTCTTGAGGACAACTTGCCCGTGTTTGTTTGGGACGTTCCACTATCCGGATGTTTAAAGTTCAACAAAGTAACTGTGAGACTAGTGTTGCATTTTATTTTTACATGATCAAATGTTAAAGGGTAGTTTTACAAATATAGAAGCACCCTGTTTAATTTAATACTTACTAAAAATACAATTCAATAGTTAATTAAACATTTAAATATGTATTTTTCAATGCATTACCTAATTCAGTTTATTATAAACAACTACAATATAATTTACACAATAGTTGTCGAGTACTAGTTTGTGTGTCATACACGGAATTGACGAGGGTACGACCGGAGACACTTCAAGACACCAAAATCCCGTATAGTTTGAGAATAGCGACAGCGGTTCCTCACATCGAACCGTGATAAGCGGCATCTCTCATGAGAATAGTTCAGTAAATTGCATAGTGATTGAACTAAAAGCTTTTGTGTCGGAGATGTGGAGCTGTTAAGATCAAGTAGGTACATAATGAGTATAGGCTGCCGTTTCCATTTGATATAAAAGAGAGCTCAGTACTTTGCAAGGAAATAGATTCAATTTTAAAACCTACTTAAGGAAATTATACAAGTAGTTACTTGGCAATTGAGCCTTTCAAATATCTATATTTAAGCTTTCTAAATCGGTAAACGTCGATATTTTTCTCTTATTTGTGTCTTCTGATAATGTTACGGAAATTTTCTCTCCGCTTCGCAGACTCGAATGTATCATTTCCTAAATTGTATTTGCATACATATCGACGAGTATGACGTATAAAATATTCTCTTGAAAATGTTAACTCACGGGACTGTCGTAACAGTTCGTACTTTTTTTTCTGATGTAGGATATTTTCACGGGCTACAAAATTTTTACGCTTATTAAATGGAGAGTTCGGATGCGAGAACCGTGATACAGCAAAAAAAACGAACGGTTCCCGAATGTACGTAGTAATGTTAAATGTAACGGGAGCTGTAACTCTGAATAACGGTTACACGGGAAAGGTTTCAAAGCACTTTTTTTGTATCGACTACAATTATAGTCTATAAAGAGAGAAAGATGTACTGATATGAATTTCATTAATTCTAATGTTAAATAATGAAATGAATAACGATGTGAGATGAAATATAAATTACCCTCAATGTTATAAAAACTTGGTCCTTCGAGCCGAAATAAATATCCAGTTATTCACATTGTATTCGTAAATTGCCAAACGTGACTCGTCGAAAACTTTGTTTTTTATGTTTTCTTTCATTTAAACAAGTCCAAATTTCGCACGTAAAAGTAATTCATAAAAATATCTCACTCAACATGAAAGCCTACTTCATCATGCCAAAAACGTGGAGTGGCCCTTCGTTCTTTTAAACAAGAACCTTGCACTTGGTGAAGGTTAGGAGAATGAAAAATATATTTTACAACATATTTTTGTTTAATCAGGATCTCATTGGGCATGAAAGGAATACAGCTAGATCGCTAGACAATACGAGAAAATTACTTTCCGTGTTGGTTAAATTGAATGATGAAAATTAATATTGCGGAATCTTTATAAAATATTAATGTAAATCGCATAATGCACGATACTACTCGTACGTGTTTGTCATCGAATTACTTCTAACAATAAAGATTTGCATCACTAACGAGATTTAAAAGAGCCTTCAATGTTAGGCAATCTCAGAGTGTCCCTTACAGTACAGATACGAGGCGATATACGTTTAATATCAGACGTCGTATGATCGTCTGCTAATACCAATTATATTACCATTACCACATTATCCTATGCTTTTTTTGACTATCCATAAACGTTGTCAAGTTACACAAAATCAGACTTCGAATAGATCAAATTTCAAAATTAATGGAAAATTAATTGTTTGTCGTCAATAGTAAATCTACTATCAGTTCAACTGAATTGATAATCACAATGCACAGAGTAGCTATGATTGATACCGAACAGTAATATATCTTAAATTTTACCTCATAACTAGAGTGAAGTCATACATTTAGAAGTTATGATCTTGACGACCGTCCATAAATATGATAATTCAACTTTCACGGCTCACGAAAAATTTGTTTCTGCGCGAAGAGACAACTTGAAATATGAATATATTTTATGGTTGTTTTATATTTAGGGTCTGATGGGATGGTGGTTTTAACCCACATTTTCTCAGATCTCATGGTTCTTAATTTAATACAATTGCTAAGAAAATTGTGTGGAATATGAATGAAAATATAAACAACCAAATCCACACAATGCTTTTATGTAACATAATCTGCTCAAAAGATCAACTTATAACAAATTGAGTAACCTCCACATCGTGACAATTTATATCTTCAACAAGTGTGTTGAAAATAAACTATTTAATTCCATATTGGTATAATTTTGTGCAATATAAAACTTTCTGACATAATTCAGAGCCTTTGGAAACAGCTCGTAGCCAAAATAATAACTTTTATATGTCACTGGAAAGTACGAAGAAATGTCACTTGTTAAGTTTTTACGGAATTTAATAAGTTTCGTAAGATAACAAGTGGCACTTAATTTGTGTTATTTAATCCCTCTAACTTGATAATTCGATTGTTAAACAACAGCCAGATCGATCCAAAGTTGAAAATTTATTTTAATTAAATCTTTATATACAACTCTTTAAGGGACTGAATATCAAAGTTATGGCAAATTAAATTTATTTTTGTAGATGCTTAACACGTTCACTGCGAAACATTTTTTAGTGTACTTTCAGCTGGTGCGTCAAGAGGTCATCTTGGCACATAGAAGACTTTCCTGCCGTGCATCGTGTGGTCTGATTGACCCTCAATCGTTTCTGTTTTAATATGGGTTTATTCAGTACCTCTTTTTTTTTTTTTTTTTTTTTTTTTTCCGTTTCCGGTACTCGTGACATAAACATCCGAACAGTGTTACTCCGAAAAAAAAAACTCAAGATAAAATACGTACAATCGAAGTTTAAATAAACAAACCATCTCTAAGAAATTAATACCGGGCCACATAGTGATCGAAGTAATCGTCATTGTGAAATTACTTCCACCAACATTAATACAAGGACAACAAATCTGAGATATTTTGGAGGTTAGTTTGTCAGATCAGCAAATATTTACATATTCAGGTTGGCACTACTGAATTGAATTGAAAACATCATTTACTGTCACTGTCAGTGTCAAAATCAACGAACGCCGCGGTCACCAGTGTTGCCAATAAATAATTTAAATTTCTACTATTACGTTTCATTACACGCAAAACATGGACGATCAATTACAACTTCTTTTCAACAAAATGAAAATAGAAATGCAAAAACAAACTGAGTCCATAACTAATACTATAATGGAAAGAATGGAAGAAAAATTGAAGCCAGTATTAGAAGAAAATAGAAATTTAAAGGTGCAGGTAGAAAAATTAGAAAATAAAATAGAATTTTTGAAAAGAGACAAGAAAAGCAACAACATAATAATACATGGATTGATTGAGGGTGAAAAATCAACAACAGAACTGATTAAACATACAAAACAAAAATTCCAAGACGAATTAGACATTACTTTAGAAGATTATAACATCAACAAAATATACCGCATTGGAAAAACAATAAACAAAGAAAAACCAAGACCTATTCTTTTGTCCTTTATTAATGGATGGAAAAAGGGTGAAGTATTAAAGAACAAGAAAAAATCGAAGGTACTATCTATCACAGAAGACTACTCTAAAGAAACCCTTGAGAAAAGGAAGGCACTACTGCCACAACTAAAAGAAGAGCGAAGCAAAGGAAATATTGCTTATCTTAAGTACGATAAGCTTGTAGTCAAGGAAAACATTACTACCAACGATAAAAGAAAAAGGGAACCATCGTCCTCTCCGTACGCAAATTCCCGACCGAAAAAACAGACAAATTCAACTTCATCCTCATCGAAGAACAACAGAATTAATGCATTTGATTTGATGAGAGGTCGGTCTAATTCTCTCACCATACACCCGTCAGGCAACGAACAATAGCAACTAAATATCGGCGAACGGAAACATAAACTAAACAATAAATTAAAATATACAAGAACAAAAAACATTCCCCCAAGCCGACTGGTCCTCGTGGGGGAAAACGACCAAGACCCTCTAAAGGAAAATAGAAAAACAAAATCAAAACCAACAAACAGGAAAACAGCAGATATATATATTTCAACGTTAAATACAAGGTCATTAAGAACACCGGAGAGACTTAAAGAACTTGAAATGGCCATATCAAAATTAAAATGGGACATATTAGGAATAAGCGAAATGAGAAGATATGGAGAAACGATACATGACCATGGAAACTACATTCTACAGCATATAGGGGAGACACCAGGACTATATGGAGTGGGCTTCTTAATTAAAAAAGAACTAAAGGATAGGATTATAGAGATTAAAGGTGTCACTGAGAGAATAGCTGTCCTTAATATAACACTGCCTGTCAACAAGGAAGGTAAATGGTCTATCATTCAAGCATATTCGCCAACAGAATCAAGTAATAAAGAAGATATAGAAAAATTCTACCTTGACCTACAAAAAACGATTCAAAATGCCCACAAACAAATTATAGTAATGGGAGATTTTAATGGTCAGATAGGAATGTGTTATAACCGAGGTGAAGAACACACAATAGGCAAATATGGGCATGGTAGAAGAAGCAAGAATGGTGAAAGGCTAGTTTCGTTTGCTCTACAAAATAAACTAAGTATTCTTAATAGCTGCTTCAAGCAAAAGCAATCAAAGAAATGGACATGGGTCTCTCCTAATGGTGACTATAAAAACGAAATAGATTTTATTATGTCCAATAAAACCAAATTGTTTAAAAAAATATCTGTCATACAGAACCTAAATTTCAATTCGGATCACAGAATGGTTCGTGCTACAATAACAGGCAAGCCCATACATAAGAATAGAAGATGGCAAAACGATAGCACAACCCTGACATACGCTGGAAATGTCGATACGCTTATAACAAACCTAACAGCATTGGTAGGAACGTCCAAAGAAAAATCCACATCTATCGAAGACAAATATGCAAATATTTTAAACGCCTTTAAAACAGAAACTAGAAAAGTAACTAAAAAAATCCCATCAACAGAAACTCAACAACTACTTGAAGAAAGGAGAAAATTGTTACAATCAAATAAAAATAACCCAGAAAGAAGATACAGAATAACAGAAGTAAGCAAAAAGATAAATAAAAGCATTAGGAATGATAGAAAAATACGAAGACAGGAAACATTGGAAAAACACATAAAAAGAACAGGTGGAGTAAAAAAGGCTATCAAAGAATTAAATGATAAAAAAGAATGGATGTTGACAGTAAAAACTAAGAATAAAACTTATACAAGGGAAAGACCTAAGATAATCAAGGTGGCTACAGACTATTACAGAGAATTATATAAAAGCAAGAATCCAAGAATAGCTACCGAAGAACATAACCCACTAAATTCCATAGAGCCTATACCAAAAATACTAAAAGAAGAGACAGCTAAAGCTATTAATACACAAAAAATGGACAAAACACCTGGGTCCGATCAAATAACCAATGAAATGCTGAAATCTACTTTACCAGTAAGTGCTTCAATACTAACGGACTTATATAATGAAATTATAGAAACCGAAATCATTCCACAAGACTGGACAAAATCGACGATCATTCTATTGCACAAGAAAGGAGATAAAGAGGAAATCGCAAACTATCGCCCTATTAGCTTAATGTCAACCATCTATAAAGTATTTTCAAAAATTATTTTGTCTAGAATTACCACAGTACTCGACGAAAACCAGCCAAAAGAACAAGCAGGTTTCCGAAGTAAGTTTTCAACAATAGATCACATTCACGTTCTGAGACAAATAATACAAAAATATAATGAATACAATAAATTCTACTTCTTGGGATTCGTAGACTTCAATAAGGCTTTTGACTCTCTAGAACATGGTTCTATTTGGGAAGCTCTGCAAGACCAACAAATACAGGATAAGTATATAAGAATCTTAAAGAATATATACTCTAGAAGTACAGCACAAATAAGATTGGAAAAATCAGGTGAGGAATTCCCTATAGAGCGAGGTGTTCGTCAAGGTGACCCTATTTCACCGAAATTATTTTCAGCAGTCCTAGAGATGATAATCAGGAACCTAGAATGGAACGAATATGGACTCAACATAAATGGCGAAAATCTAAGCCATCTACGTTTCGCAGACGATCTGGTCCTGTTCTCGGAATGTCCTAGCATATTACAACAAATGCTTCAACAGCTATCAAACAAGAGTGAAGAAGTAGGATTAACGATGAACATCACCAAAACAAAAGTCATGACTAATTCCCCAAAGACACAAAAGATCACAGTAAACATGCATAAGATAGAATACGTAGACGATTATATTTACTTGGGACAGTTAATATCACCTGTTAAAACCATGCATAAGGAAATCGATAGGAGAATAGCCAATACATGGAAAAGATACTGGTCACTAAGCGAAGTTATGAAAGATAAGGGCATGCCATTAACAGCGAAAAGAAAAGTGTACAATACATGCATTCTGCCATGTTTGACATATGCTTGTCAAACGTGGACACTAACAGAAAGCTTAGCAAAGAAAATAAACGTCTGCCAAAATAGTATAGAGAGGAGTGTTATTGGAGTTAAGAGAAAAGATAAAGTTAGACTAACAGAAATAAAAAACAGAACACAATTTAAACAGTCACATAAATCTTATCGAACACTGAAATGGCGATGGACAGGACACATGCTAAGGGAAAAGCAAGACAAATGGACGAAAATTGTAACAGAGTGGTACCCAAGAGATGGCAAAAGAACCAAAGGACGACAAATTAAAAGATGGGAAGATGATTTTAAAAAAGTGGCTGGTCCAGTATGGATCCGAGTAGCAAAAGATAGGGAGAAATGGAAGTCTTTAGAGGAGGCCTATGTCGAAAGACAAGCTGTTTTTGAACCGGACGCCGATACAAGAATTTAACTAAGTCAAATAACATTCGTAAAAATATAAGTAGATTGTATAAGTAATAATATTAATATTAAATTTGTAAGTTTTAAACAGTAAAAAAGGCTAATAAATAAAAAATTCAGTACCTCATATTAGTATAGGAGCTAGCAACGTTTTCGAGAAAGAATTTTAGGTCAGCTGATTTTGTGAAATGTCGTCCTTCTTGCACTTTCGGTTAGAATCTGGGCTATCTGGCTGGTGGTAGCGGTTGCGTTCATTAGTGCGCATCCTACCTGTCCAGGTAATAATCCTGGATTTTATAAATATTTTAGAAGGTGTAATTTTTAATTTTTTGTTTTTAAATAAGTCTACCTGACATACTTTTTTTATTGCCAGACATTTTTGACAATGCTAACTATGTGCCATACACGATTATTTTTTTTTAAATTAAAATTTCAAAGTATTTTATAACGTCTATAATTTTAATATTATGTTATTTAAAGATAAGAAAAACTTAAAATAAATTTGCCAGACATTAATTCGATTGTTAAGTCTTGAATAAAAATTAATAATATCATCATCATCGTCGCTGTCTTTGTCAGTGTCATTCATATCATCTTCTTGGGAACTTTCGTTATCTTCTAAAACTCTATCATCTGCAACAGAAAAAAAAATAAACAGTGTAATTCTTCTTGTTTGTTAAAAAACATTTTAGTTATTATTGATAAATATTCCATTTCACACTTACTTTGAACAATTTGGAGA
Source organism: Trilocha varians (assembly GCA_030269945.2). NCBI lineage: Eukaryota > Metazoa > Arthropoda > Insecta > Lepidoptera > Bombycidae > Trilocha > Trilocha varians. The sequence goes on from AP028259.1 coordinate 8,926,789, forward strand.
AATGCTCACTCAAAACATCCAACATCTTTATCTCCAATGGCTTTCGGTTGGACCATTAACGGTGACAAATATGATTTTGTCTGGTTTTTGGGAGATCAATTACCATCCTCAGTTGCAGATATTATTGTTCAAAGTAAGTGTGAAATGGAATATTTATCAATAATAACTAAAATGTTTTATAACAAACAAGAAGAATTACACTGTTTATTTTTTTTTCTGTTGCAGATGATAGAGTTTTAGAAGATAACGAAAGTTCCCAAGAAGATGATATGAATGACACTGACAAAGACAGCGACGATGATGATGATATTATTAATTTTTATTCAAGACTTAACAATCGAATTAATGTCTGGCAAATTTATTTTAAGTTTTTCTTATCTTTAAATAACATAATATTAAAATTATAGACGTTATAAAATACTTTGAAATTTTAATTTAAAAAAATAATAATCGTGTATGGCACATAGTTAGCATTGTCAAAAATGTCTGGCAATAAAAAAAGTATGTCAGGTAGACTTATTTAAAAACAAAAAATTAAAAATTACACCTTCTAAAATATTTATAAAATCCAGGATTATTACCTGGACAGGTAGGATGCGCACTAATGAACGCAACCGCTACCACCAGCCAGATAGCCCAGATTCTAACCGAAAGTGCAAGAAGGACGACATTTCACAAAATCAGCTGACCTAAAATTCTTTCTCGAAAACGTTGCTAGCTCCTATACTAATATGAGGTACTGAATAAACCCATATTAAAACAGAAACGATTGAGGGTCAATCAGACCACACGATGCACGGCAGGAAAGTCTTCTATGTGCCAAGATGACCTCTTGACGCACCAGCTGAAAGTACACTAAAAAATGTTTCGCAGTGAACGTGTTAATCATCTACAAAAATAAATTTAATTTGCCATAACTTTGATATTCAGTCCCTTAAAGAGTTGTATATAAAGATTTAATTAAAATAAATTTTCAACTTTAGATCGATCTGGCTGTTGTTTAACAATCGAATTACAGTCTGGCAAATTAAATTTCGTTTTGTAGATGCTTAAATAACATAATGTAAAAATTTCAGCCCTACTGAAATACTTTGAAAAAATGTTTTTTTTTTCATTCAGAATTAGCGTCTGGCACTAATTAAACAGCACCTAACATGTCTGGCAATAATAAATTCATGTAGCAAAAAGTTCAATAAACATAATACAAATGAAATCAAATGTCTTAAAATGATTTGAAAAATCACTTTTCTACCTGCACAAATATGATGCGCACTGATAAACGCAACCACTAGCAGCAGCCAGACTGCCCGTATGACGTCCGGGAGTGTGTGAGAAATAACATACATAAAAACTGGCAATACTAAAATGCTTGTTTTCCCGACGTTGGTAGCTCCCGTACCATATAGGGTGGGCCAATCTAACGTTTGTATTTTGAACTACTGTTTATTTAGAGAATGACAGCTCAAATGTCATTCAATTTGTGTTCATAATTTAGTTAAATGTTTGACATTTACGAAATGGGACGTTTTCAATTCACCCAGAAGATCGTTTGGCCGAAGGTGAGCATTTCTACCGAAAAATCGTCTTTTCAGTTGAAGCCCATTTTCACCTCGGAGGCTATGTCAATAAGCAAAATGGTCGCATCTGGGGGTCGGAAAATCCACACGTCACCATTGAGAAGCCAATGCACCCACAAAGTGTTACGGTTTGGTGTGGGTTTTGGTCAGGCGGCATCATTCGAAAATGAGCAAGGAGCCGCCGTAACGGTCAATGGCGAGCGTTACCGTGCCATGCTCAACGAATGTTTGTTTCCAAAAGTTGAAGAGTGTGACATGGACGACATTTGGTTCCAACAGGATGGCGCAACATACCACACAGCCAACATGACAGTCGAACTTTTTGAAAATGCAAACTTAATATGGCCCACCCCTTACTATGTCGACAGTTACTGCTGACACACTTAACGTTCCTGCTGAACCTTGAAGATCAATAATCATTTATTTATTTAGAGACACATCAACAGTATAACGTATTAAAAAGATACATGTACCATCCATTAGGTACTGATCTCAACCATCTTTTCCTTAAAAAATTCCTTTGCTGTTTGTGTACATGGATTACGAATTCAGAATTTATTTACTACTTACTTAAAGTGCTTTAATGCTAAATTCGTGTTATGAAATAAATATTTTAAACGGATCTACACACTGAGACTTTTAAATTATTAATATCGTCTAAAATTCTCGAAACAAAAGTAATCCAGTATGACAACATTCGTATCACAATGACATTTCTGAATTGGTACGTTTCGGTGATTTTTCCTTAACAAGGGCGACATTTTTTTCTGAATAAGATAAAATGATTTTAATCCGGAAATACCCTAATAGTTACAATACAAGCTGGAATTATTTTTCTGACGAAACTTGTTCAGTTTGTGAGTTTTATTTGTGTAGTGACTTCAGACAATAAAATTTTACATGTAACGAACTATTTTGATACTAGGGTGTAACGACTTGCGTTCTCGACTTTTTAGGTCGGTTTTTTTTTGCAGTATACCCCGTCCCATGACTCACGGAGAAAAGGATAATCTGCTTCCCCTGCTAGTTTTAGTCTTCGGACATTATTCTACGTCTCCGGGTTCTGCGTGTTGGTTGTGTGTGTGTTTGCTGTGTGTGGTAATTGAGAGCGGTTTATCTTAAGATTCTCTTGCACTTTAATTTAAAACTAACTAAACGACTAGAAAACAATAAATTGTCTATTTCAGACATTTCCACGCTTAACTCTAATTAAATTATATAATTTCCTGGGAGTCTACGGCCCACCCTATTATTTGTTGTACCAAAAAGTTCTAATACAAAATATGACGACGCTAGAGCCACAACCATAAACCCATTAACAAATGCACTTAATGCTTCTGTAGAAAATAGAAATTAACAACCGCTCTAAAAATCTTACCAAATTGAAATAAAGCAAATGCTTATTTGACCCTTTTGATACGAAAAAAAAAACATTATTATTCTTCCAGGAAGGCACCACACCTGCCATTTTATATCACGAAGTATTTATGAGTCCCCGGTGTGACGGCCAAGACAGCTCTTTTCGCATTGCTGTACATAGTTTGACGCGTAGAAACATTAAAAATGAATCGTGTCCAATCCCTGTTTTGGGATGAAGTTCATCGTTTTCGTGTTTGTTTTATTTTATTTACGAATATATCTGAGAGTGAGCCACCTCGGCTGTGTGATCGGTCCCAAAATTGAATTATTTCCAGGTCGCTCGCCCCCTTTCGGCTATCCATTGAGCCATTGCCTCCGCAATTTGCATAGTTGCGTTGCGGTATAACAACGAAAATTTGATTTATAAGACAGAAACCTCGTAAAATGTCATGTGTTTGTAGACCATTATTTTACGTTCAGTTTTCGGATGCTCGATTCGGCTGTCCAGTAATTTTTCTCTCAATTCAGACGTCCAGCAGCTGTTGTGTCAGGCTTTTTTTGCTCCGTTGTCCCTTTTACTGAGCACGGGACGAGTCAATGGCTTTATGTCGCGTCCATTTTTTGAAATGAAAAACAAGTGTTCGAATTTTGTGTCGAAACTCTAAAAAATATATTTCCAATGGACATGTGCCATTTTGACTGAGCTTGCAAATTGTATGGAACTGCGACGCTATTTTCTTATTTACCCTCATCATGCGTTGTTTATCGCTATTCGGCAGAATGTTTACCAAACCTCAAGGAACAAATTAACGATGACATGTACTAGGACATGATAACAAAGCTAATATTTGTCCGTATTTAATGAGTTAATTACAATCATTCACTGAGTGCCTGGGTAATAAAGGAATAAAGGAACGCTAATGGATTTGGTGAGCACGAATGTACGTGAAAACTTATTAATAGTTATTATACTGGAGAATGTTAGGCTATTTTTTGCGTTGCCTTTATCTAAGACAAAATGGCTGACGACAAAACTACAAAAGGACTTCAACTAAGTTCTTAACGTTATTTTTCGTTCGAGAAAATTAAATTAAGATGTACGTGCTTCGCAGATAAAAGTTATCTTTTCGTTTCGTCATATTATTTCAAAATGAAAATGTTCGTCGTATACGTGAGTAACAAAGTGCAAACTACGACTTCTTTTGTTTTAGCAAAAACCATGTTTAAATTCTAAAACAGGAGACGGTATTTATGTAAAAGTTCTTTCAAGTGTTGCATGAAAAGCTAACTAGGCAATCCATGTGTAGCGTAACGTGATGGACACTACAAAGCCTTCTTCTCTAAACCTTGATTAGAGTTTGTGTAAATCTAAATTACTTTGTTTCTTGGGCGTGTGCTGACGAAATCTGGTCATGGTTTTTAAGATTTGTTTCCATCCTCTATTGATTTAAGAACACACATCACAAATAAAAATCGTGGAGTCTCTGATATTAAAGTTATTGATAGCCAGGTCATGTCGCCGAAATTTTATCGCCATAATATGTCTACCGGATAGGACACGCTTGTAGATTCAGTTTAATGGGATATTAATTCCCACGTAATAATAAATCCTTTCACATCTGATCTTGAATCGGTAACGCTGACACGGGGACCCGTGTTCTGTGTGAAAAGAGCACATGCCGCATTAAAAGTCCGGCTGTTAGAGCTTGGCCTCGGTGAATGAAGGCGGGGGCAGGAGCTTCGCGCAGCCTCCGACGTTCCCGGCCGTCAGTCGAGATCGCGCCCAGCGGGAACCATCACGCACCCGCTCCCGGGAACTCGTATATTTGATCAGTGACACAAAACGTGTATCCAACTTGTCTTTCTTCGTAACTAAAGGGTAAAATGCATCGGGAAACAAATTAAATTTATGTGTTTCGTCATATCGATCTTTAAGAAAATTTCGCTTTTTTGGGGGTTATTGAAATTTTGTTGCATTTTTGTACACATTTTGGTCGTCGACACCTGCGTCGCGACGTCTTAGTCTAGAGGTCGTAGACGCTTGATATCGGGGCACTCAAATACGCGCCAATATTGTGACCCATAGCTATCTAAAATTATGAGTGATTCCACTCACCCAGAATATCATTTTCATTTGATTGTCTTCATATCATAATCAACCATTGTTTAAATTTGTATTGATTGAGACGTACTTAAACATTGAATCGTTGAAATTGACGTAATGTTGGAGAACCTCTATACATTTACATTGAAAATTAATAATCGAAACAGGCAGATTTCGTCGCTTTTATGACTCCCATCATGATAGGTAACGACCTTATCTGTTACAAGCTGTTGCACACGGTGATCGAAGTAAAATTAATCGAATATTTTAGCATACATTTTAACAAATAACGAAGCTTTGATATCAAATTTGAACAGAGTTTGAAATTTGATCATTAACTCTGAAACCCGACGGAATTCTCTTTTATGGTGATGACTTTATCATTACAGGACCTTCAGTATCATGTTTGAACATTCAACGATATTGAATCATCTTTAATTACGACGTTTCTTGGACATTATTAAAGTACTTTAATTCTTGAATTCCAATGAAAATTAAAATAAATTTATTAATAAAAACTTAATATATGTACATTTACATATATCTTGCGGTTACCTCACTAGGCAAGCCTGTATCGAGGCAAACCAATATTACCCGTTTACAAACAGATTTTTTAGCCTTTAATATAATATTCTAACTTACCAACTATCTTAAGTAATTACTAAAACATACCATGAAAAAAGAGAAAGAAAAATTAAAATAAAAAACAACACAGATATAACTTCTGACTATTCATTTGATTCCTCATCAAAACTATATCAGTCCACTCCCTATGTGCTCACCTTTGAACCTTTGAACTCTAAATCTATTACTTGCGTTTGCAAAAACTAATAAAAAAAGTCTAAAAGATAAAACACGTAATTTAAACATAGTCTTATTTTAATCAAAGGAGAATATCGAAGTGTATCCTTTGATCTTGTCGGATAAATGTAAAAAGAATATTTATATACAATGAAAATATAAAAAAACACTTGGATATAAGATAAGTGGCTAGAATTCACTTGTATTACGAGTATGTAAAACCGATTTCCTACAAATCATCAACCTCGAAACTACTTATTTTTGATAGATTCATCGAAATTTCCTGTTCCACAGACTATTGACCTACCTCAAGTAGGTAGATTAAAAATAACCTTTACATCAATGACTGACGGTTCCCACTCATCATCAGCCCGGCCGTTAGTTCGGCTACAAGCTATAAAAAACACACACAAACAATATAAAAAAGTATTTACTACTAATACCAATAAACTTAACCTGAATGAGTTCTCTTTGGTCAAGATCAGTTATTCGGATTCGGATCATGAGTTATTTGGAAGTCCTCGGTTACCCCTACATAAAATAGTTTCAGACTTATCAAAGAATGCAAACTATTACGGATTGTCTTAACAATCCTTACATCTTAAGTACATATAGCTTTTACGTAACTTCATCTTCTTCTTATCGACTAAAAAAACCCTTTAAATAAGATCACACCACGTTTTTGTAGAAAAAAGAAAAAATTGTAGCACATTTATTGGATTTACTTTTCACCCCAGAAATCCACTGATAACAATGTCGGTTTATTTGAAATATAAAACATGCTCAAAGGATTGGTTAGGGAAAAAAGGTCGACAAAAGAAAGAATTCTCCGTTAATTCTGAATGTTAACGACTATTGTTTCCCTACTCCGTAAGATTAAAAATATTGTAATAGTAACATAAAAGCCGTTGCCTCTAAATTAATTTGATTAAAACGGGCACCTTAAATTTCGAAATTAAAATTCCCCGCCGAAACTTAATTCGCCTCGCAAATGTATAACCTCATTACCTTACCCTCTTCATGAAGGCCTTCGTTGATACGTTTCAGAGGTATAATCTAATGCCGGGGTCGTCCTCTCATTTTCTGGATTTCCGAGATAGGTGTAACTGAGGTAAATTCTTGCCAAGGTCTTGAATAAACTTTTTGTCGTCGTCGCGAGTTTTTAAATCGCTTATCTTGGAAATGAACTGTAGAAGTATTTCATACCGATTCCGAAATAAGTCCCTTAACTACTTAGAGGTCACAATGAAATGTTTTATTTAGTTCGACTTTGGTTGGTAGTTATCAAATATCAACCTACTCGTGACTGGTTTTACATCGAAAAAGATTCGTAGCCATACAAACAGTACGATCATTTTTGCAAATCAGACCACTTCCAAAACTCAACTCAAGACTCAAGTAAATGTTAAATAAATAATATTGTAATCAAGTTACAAAGGGTACGCATATAATAAGTTATGTAAAACTCTCGCCCACCACTAAGGTCAGAGAATTCACCACTCGTGAACCAAAGATCGTGACCTATTTATTGAAGGTTACGTCGGAATTTATACTCCGAGATCGAGCTGGCATTTACATGGTGATGTGAAAATATATCGACGAGTTCTTTCAAAAAAACGATCGATTGTTGTGCTTATTTGATTATTTAGGTATTTTTCAATATTAGCACTAGAAGATGAGTGTGAAAAGTTGATGAGATAACATGACAATCCTTACGAGATTCACAAAAAAGATTCGATCTTATAGTAAAGACTCTCGAATAAGAAAAATTCCGATACTTATTGCCCGCAAATCCATTGTAAACATTTCTGTGCTCTTCTATCCCCATGAGAATCAAAATAATAAATACGAGAGCACTAGAGATCTTGGCACAGAAAATGCGTACGAAATGAAATGCTGAGCGTGCCTTTCGAGGGTAAAACAAAGGATAAACAAAAGCCCTCTCGCATCATTTTCTGTTTTGTAACCCAGAAATATGGGTTCGCATCGTCCTCAACATCGTATTATGTTTCCATTAGAGCTTGTTGACTTAACCCCTGAACTGAACGGTGACTGCGGCTTTACCCGTCTCGTCCTACCACGTATCAACTTTTTACGATGCAAAGGCACGTCGCTCCCTGCTGATTTATTTTCATTATCCTCCTGGTGATATTTTTCGGCCCATATCGGCGACTCGACTCGACGCCCGTGACTAAAATTAATATACTGACAGGACTGCTTACGGGATTATTGTTTATTTTTTAATAAATCCTCTTGTTATAAATGTGAAAATTGTAGATGTCTGCGTGAACATGCTCGACGTTTTCGATAAAAATTTCGCAGACATGTTAAACACGAATATGTGTTTGGGAAAAGCGTATGTGGTATAAAGGTTATGTACAATTGTTTCCTGTTATTACTGTGAAGGTTAAATAAATACATATTTGTGTATTTCTAATAACAGCCTTCGTCTTTAATATAATTTAAATTCGTTTTTTCTACTGCATCTTGGTTAAGAAGTGCTGATACAGGCGCCGGTCGCTGCAGAGATATCTCATTGTATGACAGCGGCCACAAACTGATGGCACACTGACCCAATTTTGGACTGCAGCAGTCAGTCTGTATGCTTTGCTATTTGTTTTCAATTTTGGCAATGATTCTACAACATAATAAATATTCATAAATCTCGTTGCAGCGAAACCGACGATTTGTTAGATGCAATTTCAACGGAAATTATACTTTACAATTCAAATCAATATTGGAATATTTGTTGAACAACAATAAAAAAACACTTTTAAAAGTTGTACTAAACAACAGCAATATTAAAACAAAGTATCAAGAGAGTAATATCACCTATAAAACCTGTGTCACAAACTGTCTTTAAATTGTCGCTGTAGAAGCGTTTTCATTTAGAGCCGCTCATAAAAGCTGGTATGAGAATAATAAAAAAATCTACTTTCTGTCGTTTTCGTTATTCTGCTTGTCTTTAATTGTCGATGAATAAGCGAAGCAGTGAAATTTAACGAACCACATTCGGGTCAAGGTTTTGTAACAGTAATGGAAGATGCTCGCCTGTAATTTGTATCAACACAACGGAATTGATCGTTCTGTTTTGTTACCGGCTTATCTTCCTTTCGTTCAAGGATCCGCGGAAATAATTGAGTTTTTATTAATTTGATAACGTAGGCTCCACAAATCTATCGGTATCGATAGTATTTCAAGCTCTTCAAATATAATCCCTTCTTCCAATTATAAATCGTGCGCTGCCGGCAATTCTTTAACTAGTGCACGACTTGAATATTTTATGCCTGCAGCCACCCGGGAAATTAATAGCGGTAGTACTAAACCATTGTACTTGAGATTTTTCTCTGCCTCGTTAAAATATTTTACGATACGATTTCGCGCCCGAATTCGTCTAGTAACCTTAATTTGCCTTTGAAGACTTTTTCTAGTGCATTTACTAATGGAGTACTTCAATGTCGAAAATTATACGAAGTAGGTATTATTACTGGGTATGTTCAATATAATACAAACTTAATCAAATGGAGTACAATCTAACTTGAGTTGTACTCACAAGGTTTCCGTTTAAGGTTAAAACTGCGGCTTACCGCAGCAACTAAGGGACTCTAGGGACCGCTGTATGTTGTTTCACTATCTCACATTCTCCGTTCTTGAACATTTAATTTATTGGTCATGACTTACTACATTTTGGATTTCTTGTGAATAAATTTGCAACAAATTTCAATTTCTTTCCTGTCATTGTGAAAGTCAATAATGTGAAGAAGTTACACTGCAGTTTTCAGTTAGTTTTGGATTTGGCTGAAATATATTTTTTTCTGAAGATCGATACGATATGAGTAAGTTGTTAAGTGATGGAGTCTTGCGGTTCTGAAAGAAAATTAAGTGATAGCTGCGAACACTCGTATTAGTGTTTTGTGATAAAAGTGTTGACGCCAAGTTAGTGATACAGAACTGAGTTCTGGTGCGGGTCGAATGAGAGGATGCACGACTGGCAGTCAACCGCTCAGCGGAGCCGCTAGCGGGAGAGGTAGCGGCGAGCGGGAAGGGTGTCGGGCCGCGAGCGCGACGACTGGTGCCCGCACGAGGCGCGGCGGCATGCGCTGACGTGCGCTCGGCGCTGCGCGTGTTGCGGCGCGGCGCGATGCCCCCCTGGGCCTGACATGGAGGAAGGTGGCTACTGGCGGCCGTCTTGCTCGACGCTGTCGCTCGCCGAGCACCATGGCAGCTCGACCCACTTGTGCGCCCGCCACGCGCCGCAGCCGCCGCGACTCGCGCACCGCCACCCGCCGCATCCCCACCACGGCCACGCGCACCAACACGCGCACGCGCACCACATGCCGCACGCGCAACACGCCACTTCGTGCCCGGTACACAGCCCCTTCCGGCAACCCACACCTGAATACTGTGCTGCTCATTCACAGGTAACACTCAAGGTTTGCTATATTCCATGTATCCAGGAACAACAACATGATGAAAATGCCTAAGGGGATTTCGACTGTAGTCAATAACAATAGTAGATATTTAAAAAAATATTCAACCCAATGTGCATAAAAGTTCATGTATTAGCGGTAACTCATTTCCTATAAACACATAACTGCCACAGACCGAACACGGTTATGTACCTGTACCGTTTATATTATCCTTTAGTTCGTGGTCCGGGCGATGACATAATGATTGACGAGGTACGAATGCGGACGCGGTTTCAGCTTAATATTGCCGATTCAGTGTGTAATCGATTCTATTGCACCTGTGCGCCGGTGTTATTCAATACACGTTCCGTTGCCCCAGCCTGCAGATGGTTTATTGAATTTATGTATTTTGTTCTTTGTCTATACTTAATATACTCTAAACTTTTCTAGTTTTTGTGCTGGATTGTATTACACAATGTAATGTGTTCCCGAAGTGTTACAAAATGGCGGATATAGTCAATCCATATTGAAATAGTAAAAAAACCATTACGAAGAAACTTAAATAACAACTTTGAATTTCTACCTTAAACCATAACCTTAAGTTTTAGGGATATAACTCTTGCGAAACTGATAAACAAAAATTGTATTTTCCAGTAAGTTTAAGTTCTCGTATATCATATTAATACGGCGCTGGCAGCAAATACCAGCTGCTCTTGATTGATGGCAACCTCGTCTATAATGCGCTCTAATGTGGAGAGATTGATGTGAACACATACACTGAACTTTTCTATAGTATAAAAAATAGTAGTCCAATATAAAAAGAAAGCTTTGTAAATAATTTTAAATTTGAACCCTTTTAGGAAGATTGAAGAATATTTGAAGTATATTGCAGAGTGTATATATATAAGTGTATATACTTTTTTTATAGAGGGAGTTTAGAGTGGTTTAGGTTTTTAAATCAAACAAAATATGATTATATGAGTTAAACTCCATGAACCTCTAGTACAATAAGATACTATCGACGTTAAAATTCAGGTATGTTGTCCCCGTAAAGATAAAAGTAACTCTCGTGTTAATGAAAGAAAGAAAGAAAGAAAGAAAGAAAAAAAAAACATATAATGGTTACACAGTACAGGATAACAACAACAGAAAGCAAGTAAAATGAAAATATAAAAAGGAAAGCACAGTACTGTGTACCATAAGGCTTCAACTCAGCACATAATGAATGCATTCTTTATTAGAAATTGCAAGCCAGCAATCCACATTAATTATCTCTGTCTAAGTTTAATATCCGTTAGCTATTATTGTTCAGATAGAAAGATAAAGTTTGAAATAATTCCATTCATTAACTCGACTCGTGGTCTAACGTCGTGGACTAAAGTCGTGGTGGCCGAGTGGTCGACGCGCGTCCTTCCGAACGGGAGGTCGCGGGTTCAAATCCCGCCGGCTGTGCAATTTTTCACAACACCACTGGCTAAAAGCGTTGAAGGAAAACATCGTGAGGAAACCTGCATGTTGGAAAAGAGTTCTAAAAATCCTTTGAAGATATGTTAAGTCCTCAATCCGCTCTGGGCAAGCGTGGTGGACTATGCCTAATCCCTCTTCTGAGGAGACCTGAGCCCAACAGTGGGTAGTAATGGGTTGATACAGTTACTAACTCGACTTGGTTAATCTTTCTACGAGGGAATCAACCTCCAAATAAAGTCACCTTTGAATCACTTAATGAACTGGAATGATCTATTTTACATTTCCACTTTGCTTTCGTTGGTAAGGTTAAAACCGAAATTGCTTTCGAGAAAAGGGAGCGCATCAAACGGTGACGAAATTGAATCAATTCAGAAATAAAAAGAATAATAAATCAGAGGGCGCGTTCGCCCTCGTCCTGATTTTGAAGTCACGCACGCGTAATATATTACACAATGCAAGTACCTATATGAAGGAGAAAGCCTCAAATTGTACATATTATCTTATGTTAAGAACACGTTCCGCAAACTTTGAGTAGTTTTACGAATGTAGTTTTTTTTTCTTTTCTATTGTCTCAAAAATTAATGTCTATTTTCATTGTTAATTTAAGATGAAAAAATAGTAATAACAAAAATAATAAAATTTTGATGTCAAATACCTACATCATATACCTACACACATACATATCTTGAATAGGGTCCATTTTAAGACATGAAAAGGCAAATTAATGTTTGGTTTTGAAATGTTATGTTTGGAGACAATACTGCCCTATCAATTGCGGTTTTATTTATCACAATTGCATTGCTATTCGAAAGTTTATTCAGTTTAAAAATGAGAAAATAACGAGATACTTTGTTGATGAAACCATAATCAGAGCAAGATTGTTATCATCTTGACCTCGGGAAGTTCCCGAGTAATCCTCACCGTAAACTGGTCACGCACTCACATATACTGTTTGTTCCCAGAACGCCAATTTGTATGTATTATGCAAACACTTGTTTTGGTTAACTACTTCGAGTAGATATAGGGATGCGTATGTATTCCTGAATAAATAGGTTGCTAGGGAGTAGGTGTCCCGTTTGACTAAGACTATATTCAAGGGAGTCAGTTACATGATTGTGTTTTAGAAAGCAATGGTAAGCCTAGGTGTAGTGGTCCAAATATCGGGTATTGGCCCACCTCTCACTCCCTCCACTGTAACTCCTGTGTAGCCAGGATCCACAGCGGCGACCATCGTAATGACTCTGAGCAGTGAAGCCCAGGAAAATCCGAGGGAAAGCTAACTTGTCTTGGACCCCGCAACGAATTTAATCAGAAGATGATAGTAGGAGTAGGAAAAACAAATCTCAAATCATCAAATATATGTAAGACTTTAGAATGTGACTTTATGTGTTAAAAGTTTGATTTCCAGAGTGACCCACGTTGAAGAGTCAACGTTCATAGATCACCAAGTTTAAAAGCTTTGGTTGTATTATAAGTTATCAAACTAATTACGATAAAAACCCTTAAAAGCACGATGTAGTCAAGCAAAAAGGGTTACTCCCTACAATTACTGTTAAGATGGCTGCCGTTTGAAGTCGAGTTATTAATCATGGCTCGTTTGATATTGCCCTTGGTTGGTGCTGGTTCGGTCGGTTTGTTGGTCAATAGTTTCGAACTGGTTGATCCATTTCAGTTAGTAAATCTTGAGCTTGATTGACTCCTTTTCGTACAAGTTTGGCCAATTTATGCATCGTTAGACAAATATGTGTTTTGATTTGATTGAAATACGTGTCGATTGTAGCTGATAACCTTTATGACATAGTCTTTAGTGTTTGTTATATATTTATACTATGTAAAAAAAATTTACGAGATCTAAAGTTCAAAAATTTTTTTTTATTTATTTTTTTATATTACATTATTCTTTGAAATAACACAATAATATAAAAAGGATCATAAAGAAGACGAATGGTAAACGATATGTCTCTTGCTTCGAGGCACTTACTGTGCACGTGGCAACTGAAAATTTAATGAACACGTATAAAAACCGCAGGATATTAAAAATGTTCACGAAACGACCGCATTCACACTTTTTTGTGTGCAATAACAATTGTTATATTTGTGTTCTAGAAAGTAAAAAAAATATTTAATAAGAAACATAGGATTCATATACATATAATATTATGAAATTTTTATTTTCGTAGCCACTTCAAGTTGTTCGTTTTAAAATGAGAACCTTCTCCGTAAGATCTATATCAATACCTTTCATCATCGTTAATTTCATTTCATCGTGATTAAAGATAAAATCTCTGTAACTTGGAATTTGGTTTAAAATCTGGACTTTTGCAATTCTTTGTCATCAAATCGGATTAGTAAAGTTAAACTTTTAAATGAGATCTGATGACAAATGATTAATCCCCTTCTTCGGCAAGAATCGTTTTGGGATAGGGCGAAACAAAGGTCTTTAGATATCATTAATGTTCAAAATTATTAAGTTTTGGAACAATTTAACTCAATTATTTCACGATAAGTGAGTGGAATGTCGCGGTTTCAAAACCGGCCGACTTGTACCTCTAAATCTAAAATGTCAAAAAGATTTATGTGCAATTTTTCACAACAACACTGGCTAAAAACGATGAAGGAAAACATCGTGAGGAAACCTGCATGTCGGAAAAGGATTCTAAAAATATTTGAAGATATGTGAAGTCCCCAATCCGCACTGGGCAAGCGTGGTGGACTATACCTAATCCCTCTTCTGTGGAGACCTGAGCCCAACAGTGGGCAGTAATGGGTTGGTACAGTACAGAGTGGAATGTAAAGTTGTCCCAAAAGTACGTGGTAATTTTTATGTCATTGTAAGTGATATTACTGTTCATATATTGTAAAAATGTTTAGTTCCATAAAAAATAATATGTTCCCCGCATAAAAATTCTCCCATTTTATGATCATGACAACTTGAACGAAGAAAATATAGGTCGTTGTCATGATACGAAACAAAAGTTCTCGTATCGTTTTTCTGAAGGAATATCGCTGTTTTAAAGTGCAAACGTTTTTGTTAAGAGAGTAACTTGGCATCGTCTTAACGTGAACAGCGAATAACAATGGAGAAATGGAAAACAGCCACTGTTATGGAAGGATTTATGAAGCCAAAACCTAATGCGTCGTACTTCCATCGTCACAGTTTGTAACGGCTTTAGATATCATTTCACACCACAATGTATTGTCATGGATCATAATGTTGCTAATGAATGTGTTAGTATTCTTAGATTGTTTTTTTTGTAATAGAAGTGCCGAATAAAGATGTACTGAATAAATCTAAAAAACACACTCGAATCCCAAACTGTGTCATTAACGAAAAAGTTCAAGCATGCAAAATCTACCAATTCAAGTTCGCAGTTTCTCCTGTAACGTAATATAACTTAAAATATAAAGGTTTTAAAACTTATCTTAGTTACGAATTCAGCTAACAACAATTAAATCTGAGCATATTTCAGCTTGAGAATCTGCTATTGAATTTTCTGACTTAACTTTCAGAAATGCAATAGACGATAGCGTCAAAAGATCCCAATTTACGGTATAACTTATAATGAAAAAAACCTCGTTAAACGTTGCCAAAACCTGTTCCTGGAAGCTATTTGTACTTATTGGGTAATATATTACCGTTATACAACTCGAGCTTTCTCAAGACAAATTGTTACAGACTCATTTTCGGTAATTAGTGTCGTGTCTTTCCTTTGACAGACCCATTTTTCCACCTCGACTGGTTTTTAGCAATTTTAAACTTTTGGCCTTTTCATTTTACTGCTTCATTGTCGTCGATAAGTAGGTTTTATATTTAGTATTATGTATAGGAACTAGATCTCCCCCAAGCCGACTGGTCATCGTGGGGGAAGAAGACTAAAACCCTCCAATTACCGAAAACGAACGCCGTAAATATGTGTATGTCAAAGTAAAAATACATATAGTAAAAAAACAGAACACCTCATACTTATCTTGCCATTCAATTGGAGGAGGCCTTTGCCAAATGGCAAACAGATCTAGGAGAAAATGATAAACTTAATTGCATTTTTAGATTAGTTTTATGTTTTACATAAGTTTTAAGTTTAGTTTTTAAGTTGAAATGTTATTACTTTAAGTTGATCTGAATAAAGGCTATATTCATTTATTCATAAGAACTAGAAATATCATGCCAAAAAAACAAAAGAGCTTTGACTATTTCAGCGTCTCGCCACCCTCCTATAAGAGTTTCCATTCAATTTCCCCGGCGTTATGTTCAAATAACTTAAATTGTATTGGCGCTTACAAATTCGGCAACCTCGCTTATCAGTTGAACGCCTCACTAAATTGTTGGTCGCTTTAACTGGTTCGTACGTTTAATCGTATGTCATTGTGTAAACATGAGCAATATGTCTTGATGTTGGGAGCAGGCATTGACAGCTATTGTTTGATTCAATGTATTCAATTGTTTGTGTTCTGTCACACCAAGTCGGTGTGGAGTTAATGAAACTTGTGTTACGTGGGAGTAATTCTCATGTGTGGTCGATCGTAAACTCGGGACTTAGGTACTCTTCTTATCGACTTTTCTTTTACGACTTCGAATTTGTATGTACAGACTTCTTTATATTAGATACTGTCGTGTTGCTTGTGTTTATAGCATGTGTCTGATACATCGAAGGATTTCTTTCTAAATGGAAATCTGCTCACTGAAAAGTTCTTCTATAAAAAGCTACAATTTAGTAAATAACTACTATAAACTGTAATACAATTTAATTTCATTGTCATTGAATAAGATCTCGTTGTATCACTCTATTAAATTGAATTAAATATCAACTTCATAATTATTGAGTAAGTTTGTTGGATGCCACAATAATTAAAATTAATGTAGGTACCTAATACATACGGTATTAATATTATTTTTACCAATCTTTAGCTTGAATTGAGTCTTTGAATAAAAATTTAAACATAAATCTAAAAAACGAATTAACAGATATTCTCTTCAACCTTTTAAGAACCAACTTTGAAAACAATTACTTAAATCAATTAAAACTCTCAGGAGTTAATCAGTTCGCTTAATTCTCCCATTTCAGGCCTAAATCCTAAATCCCATTAGTCTTATCATTATTTCAGTTCTGAACTTGGGGCGGCTCGATAGAATATTTAGAGTCAGATATAACAGTAATAGTTTGACCCAAAACGCTGGTATGAATGAGAATTGATGTTCCATGAACTACTTGAATTACAAGTCGTATAAAGACAAGATTAGTTTTATTACATCGTTAGCCAACCGTATGGCTGACATTTTGCGATAATACGACTGATACAAAAGTTCCGAAGAATATTGTACATCTTATGTGTTGAAACCATTTGTACAAGTCGTGTATTGTTATTCAGAAGTTCGGAAGCTGAGGGTTATTGCTAGGTTTCCTAACTACGAGGCTATTGTTGTATATTATAAGAGTTGATATTATGGAACAAAAAACTGTGTGTCTGTTTATCGACCGTACATTGTCTACATTATTACGGGTTTCGTTTTTTTTGTTATAAATATAGTATTTCATATTTTATTAGTAGCTAGCATAATCTAGGTAAGATTATGAATGTAGCGCGGACTGTTCTACCTTAAATATAGGTTAGTGAAAAATTGTGTTTTGTGCAAACATACTAATTTTACATTTACATTTTACAAAAAAAAAAAAAACTAATTTAAAACACCCAATCGATTCTGGCCTTTTGGAGATCAACATTTATTTCATCTTGAATTGAAATATCTCATTTTTGTCACAAAGCTGACGTGCAAAAGGTAGTTGAGGTTCCGGACACCCCGGATTAGTATAAAAATATTAAGCCTCATATTTTGTTAATATCGCCTAAATACCTCTTGGTCGGGCGTCTGTTTCCGAGACACACGAGATTAACCTTCATCTGGAAGTGACAGCCTAGGATGTACTTCCCATTTAGCTGACAAGGTCGGGCTTAAGACGGCAAACTACCGAAAACATTATTACGTAGAAAATATATTTGTGCTCTCATTAAAGTGTTTAATATTTTCATGTGATTAAACCATTATTAATGATGGTTGAATGGGTAAATATCCTTTAGGAAACGGTTGAGGTCTATAAACGATTTGTGTCGTTGGTATCGTTTATAGACCGAACAAAAATGACCTGTGAAATACCCCGTTTGACGAGGGACGAGACATAGAGTAGGAAGAATACCAAATATGTACTTGGAGTCTATTCCAAAACCAGATTGCTACGTACTTGTTAAGTGAAAAACCTGGAAAAAGTATCAAAATGTATCAAAATTCCCTGACATTGCAGAGGTTCATGAGCGACGGTAACCACTTACGATCAGGTGGCCCGTTGGCTCGTCTGCCTATATGTCAATAAAAAAAAAAAAAGTATAGGTACTTCGATATTAACTTGTATTATTTTAATTTTCTTAGATGCGTGAATCATATGAAGCTAGTGGGAATCGGAGCACTAATAATATAAACGCAAGAATCAAAAGAAAGATTCTGGAAAAAAATATGAGTAAAATATACATTATGAGTTATGTATTTGCCTTGTGAGATTCAGAATCGCAAAGGAATTCCATATTTCCAGCTCCATTCATTAATGTCTATCATAATAACGAAATGTATGTAAATGAATTCCGCGAAACTGAAAGAGAAACCAAGGCACAAGATATTTTGATTATAATTATTATTTGGCCTTAAAGCTCGTTGTCATGGTGACTGAGGGCTTTCCAGGACCCGTCTTATTGATTAATTACCAGCATGTTACAGCTGATAAACGATTTCGGTCCTTCTTCGTCTGATTTAGTGATATGGACGAAATAACGCCTATTTTGTTCTGAGACGTATTGCATGAAAAGATTTATTATCATGAATATTTCGATGTTTAACGTATTGAGCAATTATGTGCTGATAAGCTCTTTTTACGGATAGGTTTTATGCCTGCCAAGAATGCAGTATCTGAATCGTTTCTTTAAGATCTAGAATCTAGCAGGGCGGTCAAGAAGTTTAGTGATTATTGTAATGCCTTCAACTTTTGAATGTCGTTCTTTATAATCGGTAAACTAAGCGAAACTTAAATGTATGGGTTTTCTCCAGTTGAGTTTTTTATGTTAAGCATAAACAATAGAGAGTTTGAGTACGATTCAACTCTCACATACACCAACTGTGGAGTGAGTGGATGCCCGTTAATTTGTTCTTTCTAAAAAGACAAAGTCTAATATCACTGCCTCAAAATTATGTATCATTAGAGATGGTAAAAATGAATGCTGTACCGTTGGTTCCTCTTTCAACCGATTATTAAACAATAACCACAGCAAATGCTGGAGAACAAAAGCTATCCAATATTAATCTATTCCAACTGCAAATAACGGAAGACCAATCAATCCGTTATCGCAATTCAATAAACAATAAAACAGAAGTTGATTGTTTCTGATTGGTATCGCGTTGATTGGTGATCATCGCGTTCGACGCTGCAAACTAATTCGGCACGATGCGGTCGCTTTGTTTCATATTGAACGTGTTCGTATTGTTTCTAATAACCCGATGCACGTTCATACCGTATAAAGATAAACATAATTATGTTAAAGATGGACGTAAGTAGTTTGTAAATCTAAATGTAAAAAAAGGGTTATGTGCAATTTTTCACAACACCACTGACTAAAAACGGTGGAGGAAAACATCGTGAGGAAACCTGCATATCGGAAAAGGGTTCTAAAAATCCTTTGAAGATATGTGAAGTCCCCAAACCGCATTAGTACAAGTGTGGTAGACTATGCCTAATCCCTCTTCTGAGGAAACCTGAGCCCAGCACTGGGCAGTAATGGGTTGATACAGTATTTTATGATCCGTCAGCCTGTAAACATCCATCGCTAGATTAGACTAGATTGAATTGTTTCAATCCACACTCTTTGCATCTAGTAACAACTTCTCAGACACTGAACTTGTATTATTTTCAACTATTTTCATTTTACACATATCTCTAATTGAAAGGTATCCCTCGCAAAACAAGTTCCCTATTTACATAAGAGTACAAGTAATCTTTTTCTTCACACTATATTGAAGTACGACTTATTAGTTGTAGAAATGATTAATTTGTTTGTTTTCCGACTACGCCTCAAGTCTCAAAGAAACGGTCGTTCAGATATTCATATAGTTAGAGGTGGTAATTTATTCCCTTCATTTTGTTACTCAGTGAATTATTTGCTACAAGAAATTATTTTTAGTGTGTTAAGTGGATGACTTAAACTTAGTAAGTTAAGATGTAGTTGTTTGAATGCCACTTATTAGACGAAATAGAAATTGAACTTTACTCTGAAAAAAATCTCTTTGTTGTTCGTGGTTTAGTTTATCCTAATAACTACCTACAAATATAACCTTACAGGTGCAGTTGACGGTCCGTTTCCATCAAACTTAAAGAACGTACCGTACTACTGCTACCAGATACCTTCCAAAGGCCCTTGTGCCGGTATGCACACAGTGTGGTTCTACGACGTTGTGAGGAGACAATGTATGCAAATGATTTATTCAGGATGCGGTGGTAACGAGAATAGATTCGAGAGCAAAACTGAATGCGATCGACAGTGCGAGAGCAAGAGAAGAATTTAATAATTGATGGAATAATTGAACGATTGATATTGATTTTGTATGATTTAAACTAAATTTAATAAAGACCTTTAATTTAATTTACAAACAAAATAAAATTTACAAACTTTAGAACGATCTCTTCAGTAGCTATCGTTGTAATTGGTAAAATAGAATGACTCACCGAGCCTATGTCTGACATTGCTGAGATAGTTGTTATTATCATTTTAATATTTTAAACACGAACGAATATTATCGTTCACGCCTTTACAAGATCTCGATGTCACTTTGGAAGGTTTCGGCTCATTGACTTTGAACGAAGCGATAAATTATCTCAATTAATGCGAGTGAGGGGCGAAGGGAAAGTGAAATGTAGATTCTTTGTCAACAAGAAAATTGATACCCGCGCTCCAATTTACTCATTGTTTATACTGCTAGGCGAGAAATGGTTCCAAAATCGAATATTATGTTTCGAGAACACTTATTGTGTACTTAGCATTTAAGTAACATCGAGGAGATCATTTGAAATATCGTAACTATCGTAATATCGAAGGATATTAAAAATGAGGATATATTTACTTCTTTAGATCATTCTCTTACGAGATTAAGACATCTCAGGCTTATTTTGAATTTCTATACTACGTCCATTTTACCAGACTGGATAAATTTTCAAGGTTATAAGCCTAGCGCTTTTTTGACTCTGGTCCCGAGAGTTTGTCCTCAGTCACGTTCGACGCACTTTTTGTTTTTCATTTGGTGCGTGCCAAAGTTACTCGTGGATGTACGACCAAGTCTGAAAGTATGAACGTGCTTTCATACTCTTAAAGCATGAAGTCTACACGACGCCCGTTTTACAAATATGAACGTGAAACTTTTATTGAGGTGGTTTCCACCCTTACTTCGTGGAAAAGATTATTTGAAACGTTTTCGAGTTTGGAAGTCTTCTCGAATTTAATATCGCAGTTATATTTGTTTTACAAGTTATGTGTTCAAGTTACATTTTAAGTAAGTTTTCAACAAAATCATTGGTTGATAATACCAAATTAGATGATCATCTTTATAAATGTTAGCTCTGTATATTACACTATATCTACTGTCCTACAAACCTCGGCTGCGACGCTCATTATCTCAAGGAAATTGGAATCATCCGTACTTGACCAGAAATGACACAGTCACGATCTTCTCAGTACGGTTTTCGATTAGCGTCATGCTAGTCAGGATTGATTTGATCATCAGCAACCTTCCGACACTGGTCTTGGATTTCTTCTTGGATTCTAAATATTTAAATGTTGGTTTTCTTTAAAATTATATAAATAAATAAAAACGATTAAAAGGTTTATTACATGTCAAGTTTATCTAATATTAAATTTGTCGTTACATCACATCTTCGTTTTCCTTTACCTAAGCTATTTAAATGAGACTAGCATACTTAACATAATTATTATGTCAATTCACCCATTTACTGTAAGTATGAATTGAATTATAACCTTATTATTTAAGGACTTATCACATTTTCGAAGGAACGAGACGAGTATGGTGTAACCTCATCACTCAAACCACAAATCCTTGTCCTTCACACAACGTACACAACCCATTATCTCAAGGAAATTGGAATCATCTGTACCTGGCCAGAAATGACACAAAATCACAAGCTTCCCAGTACAGTTTTCGATTATTCCCATCGGGCACTCGGGATCGATTTGATCATTATCGGGCTTTCGACGACACCGGTGTTAGTTCCGTACTGAATTGCACATCATGTCGGATTCCCTCTTGACATCGTCGAGTGTTGGAAGACAACCTTCGAATAAACGGACCATGGAGACTATCTGAAATTTATTTCTAAAACTGGAACTGCATTAGCTGAAACTCTATTATGTGGATAAAAGTTAATGTAACTTATAGGTAAGGCTAGGCAGGAAAAGTTCAAGTTTTGTTTTAATGATAATTACATGTCTGAATATTATTTGGGTAGTTCCATAAACACATTAAAATGCGCGACACAGAGTGTGAAGTAGGTGCAGAGTTAAAACCTTTTACAGCAACAATGTCTAAAGTAAATTACCTTTGACACACAAATCTTGTGGAAGTCACGAGGAACCTTCTAAACATAATATCTCGGAGCGTTTAATTAATTTCAGGTGGCTTCGTGTGACGTGTGTGTTTTAATCAAAGTATATTTACGTGTTCAAAGAGATTGGCCCATAAAGACTAGGCAGTTTTATTAAGGTTATTGAAACAGAGTTTATTATGTACACAAACGTTTTATTAGCTTAGTTCGTTAGAGGAACTGCTTGCTCAACGTTTAACTGGACGGTTAATGGTATGATTAATATTGCACGTTATTGTTTTATATAAAAATAAAACCATGTGGTAGGAAAAGCAAACAGTCTGTTCAAATTGAGGTATTTTTAGTACTTGCCAACAAGAAACAGCAAAGCTGATTCACAATTAATGGAATATTAAAAAAAGTTTAGGAAATTTCGTAAACAGTAGTCATTTTCTCCATTGTCTAATAAAATTTTACTCCTTGTATATCAGGAGTATAAATAAGTATTATTATTTTAAGTGTAAGAAAGCAAAGTAAACACACTCCGATTGATGTATCACGAAAATACAAGAGACAACTCTTTACCAAAGGTCCACAATGACTCATGCATTCTACACGAAAGTATTTTTCTCACAGATTTTCGTAAAATCACTTCCCTTGTGAAGGGAATTTTCCGCCATATTGAATGTCATTGTCTTCTTATAAAAAATATTCTATTGTCCCGATTGAGGCTATTTAAGTTAAAATCCTGATAATACTACAAAAACAAGGATATGCCAAAAGTGTTGGTCGTTCATGTATTTTTCCTATGAATAAAGAACACCATATGAGGTAGACTTACGAGCTGACCTGGAGCGCAAGAAACCATCAGCAACCATTAAAGGCTCTTTAGAGCATTTGGGATTAAACCACTAAGAGATATAACAAAGAAAAAACAAATTAAATCGATGCTTAAAAACGATGAAATAAGAAAATATATCAAAACATAATTTACCGAACACAACACCTCATTCAGTTTTCACCTATCAGAATAGGGTTGATTGAATCGTAGACGCCAGTTCAATATCTATCCAATGTTCTTATGAACTTCACTATTCTGACATCTTGTTACCTCGATATCCCCTTGAGTGTTTTTGTTCCCGTCCACAGTATTTCTAGTATTGTTTACTCAGAATTTGTGTGGCATATTTGCTTTACCATTTTCCTGTGCCATGAATAGTAATGAAGTTAATTTGTAGTCTGAAGTGATATGCAAATAGAAAGTGTGTAAGTAATATGAATTGCTTCTCTGCATTTCCTCTAATTTCAGTTTCTCTATTGATAATTTACATGATGTTCTGATTTTATTATACGACATGTTAAGTTTTCAAGTGATCGGGATCTGCAATTAAATGCTCTTTATATTATTGTGCTTTTACTATAAGTGTGTAAAGATTTCTAATCCTGCGTACCCACCCTACCGACCTTAGGTTTCGTTCCCGGTCAAAGTACCTATATTTACGTGTATGCTCTATGTGTGTCCCCTGGGTATATAATTCTAGGAGTAGAGTTGTTGAATGTGGAACCCTATTCGCAGTGTCACAAGGATCATGTAATACTGTCACTGTGACAGCGACCCACTTTAAGCTCATTAACGTGTGACCACGTCGAGCCGGACAATGCAATTGCCTCAGTTATAATTCAGTACAAGCTCGACGGGTTTTCAAACGAAAATGTTAGCGTAAATTTCGAAACAAATTAATGCATTTCTGATATTTTGGGGTTTATTCTGTAGAATCCCTCAGTTAAAACTTAAATGGACCATTGAGTGTTGTGTGACCACGCAGTACAACGTTTTATCCTGATTTTAGATGTAGCTTTGTATCTTTTGCGTGTATAGAATAAACAGTACTTAATTTTAGATTGTTTTGTAAAATATGGTCATTATTATAATAATAACTCTTTTCGTACACAGAATATAAGTTTACGCATAGACCTTTGCGTCGCAAAAGTATAATAACGAAAGTATATAACACACATTTTTGCTTGTTACAGGTAATGGCGCATGAAAAGTCTCACTTCGCTTGATTTATGTAGGTGCGTATTGCTGCTTAATTTCCTGTGCGGGATACCACCGTATAAGCGGTGCGTTGTTTTCCGACGCAGAAAAATACGTTTCTTTATATTTGCGTATTCATATGATACTGGGATACTGTGCGATAAATTATACCGAATTGGTATCCAGTTTTGCGTCTGTCTTGTCCCCCTGCTGAGGTTGAAACGATTTTGAACGGTGTTTTAAATACAGGTATGTACGTTTTATTTGGTCTATATACTCGCGTGAGTCGTAAAATCTGATATTGATGATATTTTTTATTGCGAAATAGATAAACGAGCCTACGGCCCACCTGATGGTAAGCGGTCACCGTCGCTCATGAACCTCTGCAATGTCAGGGCAATGAGGCAATGAACTAGAAGCAAATTTCAGTTATTGCCATCGTATAGTAAGAGCTCTTTGTACTGCCTATTTCCGACGGATTCTCGCGAGGCTTTCTGAGCAGTCTGCCCATCTCGTGGGAGGCATACTCATACCTCTAACGCTCAAATATTCTCGACAGGAATATGAAAAATATCCTGTTATAATATTTAAATCTCAGGGGTTAATATATCGTGCAGACCACGAGAACAAAGCTGAACTACAAACAGATAAGTAGAAACTGTCTTTTGTTCTATCTGAATCTATTCAAATGGGGTTACCGCAATACGTCTCTTTATTGTTTTAATGTTATGAGGTATTTAATAATAATATAATCTATTGGACCACATTCAATAATCTTCCGTAAGAGATATTTCACAACAGCGCAAAATATCAAAACCATTATCGTCTTCGATAAAAATGTTTTATATTACCTCAAATAGAGTGTGGGAACCACTAAAATATCGAGTTCCTTATTCATGACGAGGTCATAACCTTTTAGTCCTCATTTGGGGAACCTCAGCTTTTACGGTCGAGTGTGATATGAAGGGGGCGAATAAACAGTGGCCTGCTACCCGGCTGTGACGAACAGATAACTTTAACTCGTTAAATATTATGGTAGTTGATGAAAAGTTTGCTGTTTAGCCTAAAATGTTTTTAACCCTGACACTGGGGGAGCTGTTTGGAGCTGATGTTTGTCGTTTATTACTTTTAGTGTTTTTGATGGCCTACTATAAAGATGTGGTTACGACCTATTTACTGACAAGATCGAGTCAAGTTAGGTTAAGTGTCAAAACCATGTTAAACCCTTTTTTTGAATAATCGACAAGTTACGTTATAATTTAGTTGAAAATATTTATGTGCAATTCATCCCAATATAAGCTTAAAACTATGAAAGAAAACATCGTGACCTATGCCTGATCCCATCACAGAAAATTACATTGAAAATAAACATTTTGTTTGATCTCAATTGATTATATTGATATTGGAGTACGTATCGTTTGTTATTTTTTCATTTGTTTTAAAAACAATTTGAAACAATGAGTGTCGGAACAAAGTGAACAAATAAAAGTGGCTTTCACGCTCACTCGATTCAATCTCATAAACCTGTTAAAATTGTTATTATTAAATGAATTTTTCGTATGGCTGTGTATTTCTCTTCACGAGGATAGCAAAACGATTAGTGCTTAAGGGGGGAGCCTGCCTTAGAGGCTTAAAAAAATCGATTTTTTTGAGATTTTTTTTGGGAAGGATAGAAATATTTGATTGAAACGAAACTTTTAGGTTTTATTGTTATGTATTTCAAGAGTCTTCTCAATTTCATTATATATATTTTTCATCAAAATATATGTCATAATGTGCGTGGTACAAGCATTTCGCCGCGGCGCCTCGAGTATGCATGTGTCGTGCGGCGGGAAAGATGCAGGTCGCAATTTTCATCTGAAACTAAAAAAACAAAAAAGAAAATAATTTTCAATAGTATAGCTTCTAGTTAAACCTAAAAAATTTTAAAAAAAGTGAAAAATTCAATTATTTTTCGCAAATTAAACAAAAAAATCATTTTTTTGGAAAAAAAAATTCACTTTAGATGGTTTAAAAAAATGGTTAATCATAACTTTTTCAAGTTTTTTTAGGTTCAACTAGAAGAGAATTTTATCCCGAACACAACCAATTTTGTCGCGTTTCGATAGGACGTTTAGTTTTTTTTCTATCTTTCCCGCCAACTCGGGAAAATTGTAAAAATGAAAAATCGAGAAATCGCCCGTCAAAGTTTTAGTACATAAAAATCTTATTTTTTGAACTTACCGCTATAACATGCTAATCAGCGATTCCTGGTCCATAAAATGGCCCTTCAGACTCTTCAAATAACTGGTTTTCGCCCAGATGTTCGAGTCTGCGGGATATTCTGGCTTCTTTACTTTCCAATGAGTGAAATGAGCGATCCGGCCGCTCGTATACCTGCTTGACGCTTGCTCACTATTTCTTCTGTAGCTCCGAAAATAATTTGAATTTGCTTTTGAAATTTTAGGGGCATATTCTTGGATAGTTTGGGAAGACATTTATGCAAAAAAAAAAAATATCGATTTTTTTTAAGCCTCTAAAGCAGGCTCCCCCCTTAATAGATGTTCATAAAAATATGGGAAAAATCGGACATTGAAATAAAATAACATTTTTATTTAGGACGTTAGAAAAGGTTATCCTTTATAAATACAGAACTGTTTAAATTAAATTGTAAGTGTTAAAATTTTATACTTTTAGAATCACTTTGATAGCATCTAAAAAGCAACGAACATTGTGTTTATTTACCTACTTAAAACAGTCTGTGATGACTTCTGATCGGTATATTCATATCAAACGATATGTTTCAAACAACGATTTTTCGAAATTAATTCATTCCCTAAATAACTCCCTTTATTATCGTCCACAAATATACCCTCATTTTGTTTGGATTATATCTACCAATATAACCTTAACCAAACTGCTTTGATTAAGTTACGATATATCAGTAATTGTTTCAGTACACATTAGTTCGGAAACACGAGCAAACCGACGTGTATAAGGAAAACAAACTGAGGTAAGAAAGTTAGTCCCTCGAGCCAACTATTACGCATACTTCCTGTTTGAGATTGATCCTACTTTAACGAGAATAAAAATTAGTCTGCGTTGTTTTTCAAGATTATTAACGTTAAAATGCTACTAGTACAAATACTAGTTGGAACGGAGTTCCTTATCGCGCGTTATCGAAAAGGGACTAGACGGAAAAAAATCTTATTTATTTATTTATTTAGGTACACCAACAGCAGACATAAAAGACTTACATCTATGAATTATATAATAACTTTACTTATATGAATGCCTATTATAGGTATACACGACATTTTTTATTTTTTATAACAACATGAAATGTAATGAAATGAAATGAAAAGAAACATGTTTAACTTAAGCTAATTATCATTATGAATAAAAATAGAAATAAAATAAATCAGAGAATTTAAAACAATAATGGTAAAAAAAAAGATAAAAAAAAAGAAAAAAAAGATAAGATCTTACGAAAAGTTGTCACGACACTTTTTTTGTTTTAGATGATTATCGCTAGATGGCGCTGTGATCAAAATCTTTTCAAACATGTTCCTTATCGCGCGTTACAAAAGGAAATATCTTTTATAAGATATCTTTTAATCGAAAGGAACTTCGTTCTATTCGGGTGTCCCATGACACCTCTCAAGTTTTTTTTTTTCTAGTTTTGGCAAAGTGTCTCTAAAATAGTTACATAATTAGAACTATAACAATCCTAGTCCTAAAACTTCATACTTAGGTCAGAGATCCATTTATTAAGAATTGATTTAAAGAACCTTATTAATTGCTGTTTTTTCTACAACTGACGAACTAATGCAATCATCCATTTTTGTGCCATTCTGTAGCTATATAAGTCCCACAAAGGATCTTTTTTAAACGTGTTGATGGCACGGAGTGTTCAAGGTAAAGCTTCGCATGCTTAGTCCCTGAACATGAATTTTCACTTGGAAGTATAATAATGCACCTACAATAAAGCGCCCCTTTTTTGTGTGAACCTTCGTCTTTTTAACTAAAACTTTTGAGACATTTATTGGTTTACAAAAAAAAATTAGTTTACCTCTTCTCTTTTAAGCCAATTTCATTCATTCATTTTGTGATGGTGTGTTGTCCTGATTGCAATTCTAACTTACGTCATCAATCACACTTGGCCTGCCAGTTTCAGCTTTGTTTGAACTGCACCAATTTTACCTACTAGTCAAATCCGTAGTGTATAAAAAGAATAGTATTTTGGTTGCACCGAAATCCATAAATTATTACCTTCCGTTGTCTACATCGGATGAACATGTATCGAGGCAACCGTAAAACGACGCTTTGAAAAATAAAACATCGTACGGAATATTGATGGCGGGTTCGCTCGTAAATGATATTGATTCGAGCCTCGAAAATCTTATGGTATTCAGAATACTGGATGTCATCAATACTATTTATTGATAATAAAACTCTTGTGCTTTATAGAAGATAATTGTAAATAAGTATTTAGAAGAAAAGAATAAATAAATAAGTTTTAACGATATAGCCTTTTCATATTTGCCTCACCCATTGACTTAAAGCACTGGGTCTTGCAAGATTTTTTTTATTATCAAAGGCAGTATGTTTATTTTTACACAAATTATGTAAATGCCACATTTCGTACGAAATTTTTAAACGAACATGGTTAAGAAGCTTCAAAGTCTGACATGTATTTAAATTAATCTAGTTGCCATATTTAAATATACACAAATACTAAAATATCTGGTCGTCACGATTGAATAACTTTGATAAACAGTACACATTAAAATTTTATGGCCAGATTTAATTAATAATTCCTGAAATTCCACTAAAGAGTTTGTAGCTACATATTGAAATTCAGTCTCGGTAATATCCGATCGAATCAATTAACTACAAACGTCAGCCAACCAAACGAAGCTACATAACATTCGGAATATATGATCGAATTCAATGCAATTTCAAGTTAAATTCAGATTTGGAACGTTAAGCGAATATTAGTTAACTATTCCTTTGACGTTGCACTGTATTGTGTATTCGGAATGGCACAATTTTAATTCCGTTTCTCGCTCCAAACTCGTACCAATGCGCTCTTTTACGACGAAATATTGACCGGCGAATAAGCTTTGTGAAAATTAAAAATACGAATTAAAATTCCGAGCGGAAGATGATAGGAATAAAAACACTTCGAGCTTGGAGATATTCGGTGAAATTATCAGACTTTTCTTTTTGGACTTTTTAATTAAACGAACAAGATAAGAAGAAGATCTTGAGTAACCTATGGGTATCTGCAACTGTTTTTGTCACAGCTCGTGATATCAAAATGTATTGTGTAGATGCTGCATATGTCCAGTGACCGCTTTCAGTAGTTTCAGTAGTTACGATATGATTTACAAATATTAATTAAAATATTCTAATGGAATTGTTTTCATTTAAAGATTTAAAAATAACCCTAATTTGTTGGATGTTTTATCTACCTGTAGTGTGGAAATAACCGCTTTCTGTAGTTACGATATGATTTACAAATATTAATTAAAATATTCTAATGGAATTGTTTTCATTTAAAGATTTAAAAATAACCCTAATTTGTTGGATGTTTTATCTACCTGTAGTGTGGAAATAACCGCTTTCTGTAGTTACGGTATGATTTACAAATATTAAACTTCTAATGGAATTGTTTTCATTTAAGAATTTACAAATAACCCTAATTTGCTTGATGTTTTATCTACCTACACTACTGTGGAAATTAAAGCTAAAGAATACCTAAAAATAACCAATTTCCCACAGTTTCCCCTATAACAGGAGCAACGTAATATTACGAACAGCAAATATTTAAACTTTGACCTTCGCAATTTTACATAAAAAAAGGCGACTCCCTGTAAATTATATTTAACGGCGCGGAAAAATTTCTGTGGCTTCCATTGTTCTTGTGGCCTTTTTTTTCTTTCGAATAGAACTGTTGCTTTCATATCGAGCGCCGTAAGTACTTCGCCGGATTCGGAATCTCATTTTCGAGAGTTTATCGTGGTTTATCTCGCTCCGAGCTATTACAGAATAACATTGTCGTTTTAAACGTGATTTAATTGCTGCAGATGCGGCTTAAAAGCGTGATAAATGCTGTTGGAGAATCTGATAGCGTATCGCTTTTTATTGTTAGTGCATTTTGTCGTTTTTCATTGTACGACATGACAAAAGAGTAGGTTTCCTTTGTAACGATTCTTACTGCAGTTCTATAGATTATTGGTTATTTTGTTTTTACTCCTTAGTAGTAATAAAAATACAAGGTGTCTCAAAAGAAATTTCATATTTAGTGGATTGATTAAAAAAAAAGGAAGTGGTATATAGAAAAAATGTTTATTTATTGTTAAAATACACTTTTTGGGAATTCATTTCTTAAAAATAATATCGTCTAAATGTAAACCCTCACGTTGTTGGCACTCATTTAATCGAACAGTAAAATTACTTATGACTGCTCGACAGGTGGATGGCTGCCATTTCGTGACGGATATTTTCTTTCAAATGCGCCAGTGAAGTTGGTTTATTGGCGTAAACTTTAGATTTAAGATAACCCCATAGGAAAAAGTCCATAGGGGTTAAATCTGGGCTACGTGGAGGCCAATTTATGTCACCTCTCCGGGAGATCATCTGATTTACGAAATTAAGCATCCAACCGGCATCTTGGGGTTTTAATTCTTGCACCAATTGAATTTTGTAGGGGTGCAGCTTTAGATCTTTGTGCATAATGCGATGTAATGATCTATGCACATTTAAAGCACTCGCGCGCTTCCGAATTGAAAGGCTCGGGTCGACGTACAGATTGATTAACACTCTCCACGTTTTCTACCGTTCTTGATGACCTAGGTCGCCCGGATTTTGATTTATCCAGCGTTGATCCAGTCTCTTCAAACTTTTTAACCCAATGTCGAATGAGAGGAAGGCTTGGCGCATCATTTAAGTGGCGAAAACCACCAGAATCACCGTTCTTGTAAAACTCTCGCACGCACAACGCGCGGTCTGCTCCCGAGAAACGCTCCATAGCGACTGAATCCCCAAGAGCCAAGCTACCAATTGACATAACCCCCGCACCCCTCAAGTATGCAGCGTTCACGCAGTAAGGGGTTGTCCATTAATCACGTGATCTTTTTTTAGCATTTTTTAACCCCCCCTCCCCCATTGGTGATACGTAGTGAGGTTTAAGACCACCCCCCCTCCCCCTTCTTCGTGTATTTTTAGTACCTACAACGAATCTTAAAATTTTCGCGCCGTGCCGCTTAATATTTGTTTAAAAATCGCGCGTTTGACGAAAAAATAAATACACGTGATATCTTACTACACCCCCCCTCCCCCATGTGTTATTTTCGTGATTTTTATCAAACCCCTCCCCCCCCTTTCAAGCCTCACGTGATTAATGGACAACCCCTAAGCTAAAAAAAAAAAAATCTTTTGAGACACCCTGTAGGTACCCATTTATAGTTTAGTTAAAGAAATGGTTGTAAAAGAAAATCATAATAGCTGAGCAGAAGTACAAAAAATAATTTATCGTTACAAAAATCAGAGCAAAAGAATAATAAGTATCCATTTGTTAATCAACGTTCGTTTGTTCCTTGTTAATTTGGTTTGTTGTCGAGAAAGAATTCGAAATTAACTTTCTGAATATAATTTTGCCATTGGACAGGTTTTGAATTACTTTTAATCACAATCTGTAGTAAAACGTTAATTACACGCTTTAGGGCTCGACCTGGTCGTTTAATTTGATCCGATATTTTCAAAAGGAAAATATAGTTGTTGGCGACCTATAATTTCATGAAAATATTGTGTCTGTTCATGTCCATGTAATATAAATAAGTAAATAACTATTTAAATTTAATTCTCTATTGATTTAAAGCGAAAGCTGAATGAAATTAAATAGACATGTCATTTTCATGTTGCATTATTAACAAATACGATGCTAAAACGATCTGACGTATAATATTTTATGTATTAGTTGATAATAATTAACTTCATACTTTCGATGTTTTGGTTTAAAAGGATTACCTCATATACTTCTGAATTTACAGTAAAAAACAAAAGGAGTAATGTTAAACAAGTTGTTTGCGTAATGCTTTGAAGTCATAGAATTTAAACTATAACATAGGACATAGACGACCTAAGGGAACTGAACAGCTGTTTAAACAAAAAGTTTCTCCCGGAGTTCAACGTTGCCTATTCAGAAATAAACAACTGTATCCATTCCTGCTTATTCCGAAGCGAGCAGCGTAGATGTGACCTCTTTTCCAATGAAATTCAAATGCGGGCTGGGTTTTCAAATCCTAGAAAACAGAGTCGTGAGAGAGATAGTAATTTGAATTATTATTTCAGGACTAGCAGAAATTACGCTTTGATTTAGTGTTCAGATGCCAAAGTTCGTTAAGTAAATAATGAATGATTAGTCTTAATGAGTGTCTAGGGCACGTAATGAGAAACCCGAAGTATGATTAACTACAGAGTAAAGTCCTGGGTAAACCTAGATCTTACATGGAAAGTTGAGCCAGGTTGTACATCATGGTTGTAGAACTTGTGCTATTGACAACAGAACTCATGCTTTGTTTCGTGGTGCAACTACAAATCGCTTTAAATGATCGGCCGACGTTAGCACAAGTTAGTATTGATTTTTAACCTACAGGTAATTTATATAAAGATTGGTAACATGTAATTTACGAATTAGATTATTATGATTAGGGTTAGAAACGAGGATATTCGCAGAAGAACCCAAGTAACTGACATGGCCCAAAGAATAAGCAAGTTGAAGTGGCAGTGGGCGGTGTGGGACGACCAGCTGCAAGGTGGACGGATGATCTTGTTAAGATCGCAGGAACACGCTGGATGCAGGCCCGCTACCAACCGGTCGCATTGGAAGTCCTTGGGGGAGGCCTATGTCCAGCAGTGGACGTCTACACGCTGATAATGATGATGAATTTACGAATTTCTTTTTATTGTTATATGTAAGCCTTTTATCTCTGTTTTCACTTAAATACATAAGTGTAAAACGCAAAATTATTAACTCATACGCTTTGTTAATGAACACGAAACATCTGATCATAGTTATTGAACACTAAGACATCTTCAATCCACAATTCGCTCGAAGCACGTACATATATTGGACACGTACAATTATTTGAGGTGGGAATCGATCGACTGTGTCCCCGAGGAGTACCTCTCCTGGGTTACCTCGACCCAATTTTGCAGATACAATTTGCACCAACTACCTGACAGCTCGCAATAAAGCTTCATCTAAACGCACGTTTTGGCGCGTAACAATACTGCTACTGTTATTTAAGTTCGTACCTTTTAGCGGAAAATAGTTTGGCGATGGAACACTATTTAAATTGTCTGTGTAATGTTCAGTGTTTCGTATGGAAACTGATTGAAATATTGAAATAAAAACTTTAATTATAGTGTATTAAGATCATTTAGTTGAGTTGTTGCTAAGACATATACTAATTTTTGTTTTACGTAGTTTGTGTCAATCATCACTATAAATAGATTCTAAAACACAATGACAAACGATAATTGTCTTACACTAAGCGAGCATTACGCACGCTAACCTTGTAACAAAAAAAGGGGTTAAAACTAAATTAGAATAACAATCACTTTATTGTTGCACTTAAATCTACACAAAGAATAAACATTGTAAATATGTACTCATTTCCTAAAATGCTACTAGGAATATATTTAAAACATGTTGCTCCGTTTCAAACTCGCTAAAACAACCTCCCAACATTAACACCGGTTACAGTAACTGTAGCGAAATAAATTCTGTTTCTTTTTTTTTTTATTTACGAGCAGTAACTTGACGAGTTTTATTGTTTAGATGTTCCTTTTTGCATGTTTAATTGTGTTGTTTTAGCAGCGAACGAGTTTTTGTTACTGGCTTCTTTATAAATGTTTTTAAGGTTAACGCATAATATAGTCGCATTTATTAATATATTATGCTAAAGTTTTGTGGCTCCAAATCACTTGAGGATTCTATGTTGTGTCATCAACCACCGCGTTGATATCAAAAACTGTAGTATCCCCAATTTCCATGAAAAAGGGACTACTATAGCTACACTTTCAATAAGAAGTGGTGAACCGATCGAAGTTAATATTCTCTATACAGACAATATCGAGTAAGTGGAGACGGTACAATACCAATTTCTTCGTTTAGTGTCCGACTTTGTACTTGATGCTTTTCCCCAATTATTTTAAGGTCGTCCTTTTATTCCGTCCGTGTCTATTCAATTCAAGGGCCGATGTATTCGAAACTAATAGAATGGACAGGATCAATAAATATCAAAGATGATGGCGGGAATTCTTCCGAAGAGGCTTTGTAGAGTGTGTGAATTTGGTTTAGGGCAATTACTTTGATGACTGCCTTGGTGATCTGATTGTGATATTGGAGACCGATAGAATGAGAGACTAACAACTTGTTTCAATGTGTTTGCTTGAGGTACAGTATATCTCATCACCGAGATGGTTTTGGGCAATTGCCACTTTTATATGACAATCAACATTTAGTAAAACTTAATTCTGCCACAAAATATTCAAGACAAAAAAAAATCTTTAACAATCACAAAGAAGTAACTCTTATAAATTCATTGCAAAAATCTTTCACTAATTCTAATATTAATTTAACATCCGAACGGAATTTCCTGCCAACTTTCCTTTCCTTTACAATCATTGTAATTAAGTAAGCCTTCGTTTAAGGCTCTACTTATTAAATATTTCTGAAAGCTGATAAAATTCAAGACATTCTCTGAAAAGGAAATTCGTTATCATATTTTATTAACATCCGTTATTAAGGATTGTGGCCCCGGGCGATATAAGAAACGAGATATAATATATTAAAATTGACTCGAGTCGTTTATACACACATCTATCAGCCCTAAACGTAGGACAATTGAGTTGACTCAATTGCTGGGTGTGTTGAATCAGTAATTTGAAACGATGCGATAATTGCGTTGTGCAAAGCTGAATTTACAGATAATATTTCCACAGTGCATTTCCATCATGTATACGCCGTAGGAATACTCTACAGCGCGCTACAATGATAGTAAAACAGTGGTTCTAAGTGGCCCGTGTTAAAGTTATTGCGCCAGCAAAGGAATTGGTAAAAATACCATATTTTTTCTTAAGATTAAGAAGCCTGATTTGCAAACGACATACCATTAGCGTTTCGTTTTACACTGAGTAATTTGTTGTTCGAGCTAGCCCGTTGCCTAAGTCAAGGGTATTATTTGAATATCCCATCAAACTCAAACGTTTGCAAGTAAAAGTACCAATTAAGTAAGTTATTTTGTCGGAAATACTTCGTTCCCTGACAAAAGGGGCTGCCAGTCGGTTTGATAACACTAATTAGACAAACCTAGTTGGAAACAAAGCTTCGGTCTCCTTAATGGAATCTGAAATGGCACGTCCCGTCTCATCTTTACAAATAATAATGGCCAGGTACTAGATGAGGGTGCATTTGAGTTTCGGAATATTTTCACCGTTTTGAGAGCCGTAAAATTAACTGACGACGTTTTGTTTTAATTTATAACGATGTTCTTTGTCCTTTTTATGTGCTCAGTGAATATTTTGAACCCTTCAAAGATTATGATGTCGTGCGATGAACGGTTTAATGCTTGGATTCCTCTCTGGTAACACTTTGATCTCTTACTGGTTCAAATATATTTCAGACAATAAAATTTTACAGCTTCATAGTTTTATTACTACTTTTCGTTCGTTCTCATTTTTATTTAACGTTTTATTGATATCGATCCTCGATTAAATGATTTTTTGTGATTTCATTTTAATACCATTTGTTTTTTTACTTTCTTTTTTCGTCATTTGTCGACCTTTCATACAAACATCCCACGAGAATTCAATATTGCCTGTTTGTCAACGTAATTTTCCTCTCTTTTTGAGAGCAAATCGTTTCGTTTCTTTCTTTCATTTAAATATTTCAAGCTCAAAAATTAACTTAATAATCTTTGACTTCAGTAAAATCTCCTTGATATTTAGAAACGGCGAGGCACAAAGCCAACCTTCGAACTTCCAATAAATAAATTAAATACACCTTCTTAAGTCTTTGAGCTAGTTAAAATATTCGAGACGTGTCGACAGCTCAAATTGGATTTGGAAAATTATTGAAAATTTCTGTCGTGTTCTAAGAGCCGACACCCTAAGACGGATTCCCTAACCAGTAATAACCGTAAGTTGATTAATGACCTCGGCAGGGATGTCAAAACGTGCCGTTTGTTCCTCGAAAACCGACACTCGTTCTTTATGAATCGAATTTATCATTATCAACTTTGAATTTGTTTGTCGTCTCTAAGTTAATAATTTGTATTCTTTCTCCCCTATAATTAATATTTTTTGGTGTAGCTTCGTTTTTGACTTTTGTTTACGTTTTGATTTACTGGGTAAACCAATTTCATTCATCAAATCTCAAGTAGAATGTAGTAAAAATTAGAACACCCCAAGTTATACGATAATAATCTTCACCATTTGTAATTTAAATCTTGAATGAAATTCTATATCTTTGTAACAACTTATGCTATTAAGAATCTCATCCGAAAAGTTAGTTGTTAGTTTTCTGGCAACCTCAGCTGGCGCCAAGTTTTCGGTGTTAACAACATCGTTTTATGTCATCTGCGTTTAAGAAGCAAGCTTTTAAACAGTCGACTGCTTTCACTTAATTTTATCGAAGTAAGTTTCTTAACATTCTTGTTAAAGAAAAAGATTTAATTTGCATACATTTAGCACATTTCTGAGCTTATTCAATGTCAAGAATGTATTAAAAGCGGTCTTGAATTTCAAGTATTATAATTACCTAGTAACGTTCCTAATTTCAACCAACAACAAATAAAGTACATACTCAAGGTTGACAAAATCTAACTTTTAAAATTAAATTAAAGAAGTTAATACACGACGGCCAATTTTACCTTCAATTCAGCCGCATAATTCCGAAATCTCAACGCAAACAGGTAAAGGCGATTCACTAAATTATTCCCCTCTTTTGTACGCAACGATTCGGGAAACTGGGTCAAGGTGCATGACAAATTATTCCGCAGCCTTCTCTCTGCAAATAAGTAAAGCCTTTTTCCAAATGTCACGATCTTTTCTACAGTCTGAGATTTTTGCCGACTCCGTTAAATGGTAATGAAACAGAGTCGGCGAGTTACGCCTCGCGCCGAACCTTCAAACGTTAATAGGCTAACTGCTTTTAGTCCTTTCCCATTTACGCATTACACGTAATTTCACGAAAGAGAGTTTGCCGTGTGATGTACGTGGAATGACTTGAGAAGCTTTTGCATGCAGTAACGCTAAGAGCATTGTTAATCCGAACAGAGCATTTCGCGTTAAGTTTCTGTACTTTATTTTGGGACTTTCGTATGTTCATTTATTTAAAATACGTTAGCGGAATTTGTTATATCGTAATTTTACGGTATCGTGTCTTCTAAAATACTTTCGATAAAGCTTTTTTATTGTAACTTTTGATATAATTAAATAAAAAAGTTTTCACAAAAATGAAAACCGTCTAAAACAACCTTGAATAAATAATATTAACACAGTGCTGCTTATGTATTCTATGAAATCTAATCTTAATACAAATAGAATTTCAATGAACTCGCCTAATCCGAATTGATACGAAATAATTGTCATTGTCTTACCAATTATTCGTAATCCAGGTGTAAATTAAATTATTCCCCGAAAATTACGTTTATTAGCTTCAATTTGTACCTCGCTTACTAGATACGCACTAGAATGTTAATTGTCTTCCAAATATCATTCGGATTGTAGTAGGTATAATCGATTTAAACCAGTCGCTATCCCATCAGAATAAGTAAAGTATTCCTTCGCGACCCTCAGATATTGATCGCGTTCACAAATATAACGTTTTATCGAATATTTATCTACATTCATTAAGCCTGCGAGAGATTGGATTGAAAATAAAGAAAAGTATTTTTTCCCTAGATTATTTGATTTTCTTGTCCTAAATAGACAGATCTAAAGAGCCCATCGTCTGAAATTCGTCATTCGGATTATCGCAAAGAATCTGGCCGATTCTGGCCGCTTGAATCCATGGAGTGACGTTAATAAAAACTGATCGTGCGGCGATAGGGTTGACACCTGTCAAGCCAGCCTTACAGATTTACGCCTCTCTACCCTTTACTTTTATGTACCTATGGACTCTGAATAAATGAAATATTAGTGGCGTGTGACGTAATCATTTGAACGTGTGCTGTGAATATGATGTATCAGTAACTGATAAGTATTATTAGTTTCCATCGCCTGAATGTAAATACAACATTTAGTGTAAAGGTAATAATTAGAATTGAATAAGTGTTGCCATTAAATTTTTAATTATAATTCGTAGAAATATTTTATTGTTTAGCTCATATTACCATGGCAAGATTGTTCGATATCGTCGCGAACTGTATCGAGTTTCTTTTTTTTCTCTTAGAAAACTTGAAACTCGTTGCCAACTTCTTTGTCAGCGGGTTAAAGTGCGCCGTGAAAATACAGCCTTACGTAGTCAAAGTAGTCAATGATTCACCTAATGACAAATGGTGACAATAACGGGCCACTTAGGATTAAATGACCGAATGGCTATTCTGTCAACAAGGCAAAGAAATCGAATACTAATAATAATCATGATTTAACAAAATCATGTACATACCTCGTTTCTATAAGTGAACCATGATTAACACTGAGTAATAAAAATAATGTGTTATGAACTTTATAGAGTACATTTTTAAACCGTGTTTGCCGACGATAACGTCACTTAAATTTAAATATTTATCATAAACTGTAATCATTGTCACAGCTGCTATCGAAATAAACGGCTCGACGGGAATATTATCTGAATATTTTCGCAATAAACGCCTTGTTTATATGAATTCGTTGTTTTTATAGTACTTTCAACAAATTTGCTGTTCAACTTCGGGATTGCTTCTTTTATAAATTTATTGCTGCTTTTCAGTAGTTTCAAGCAATTTTTTAAAATGGTAATACTTTATTATAATATTTGTCGATGAGAAAATGACTCACCTGATGGCAAATGCTTCTCTTCGTTTATAAACAAATTCTATAAAAGTTTTTGCTTTTTGCGTGAAGATTGCTCCACATTTTTAAGATCTCTACTAAAGTGAACAATTATTTCTATCATCCTCCAATGAATTCTTTAATTTTGGTTTAGTAGTGCATCTTTATTTCAAGTTTTGTAGTAACTTGCAGTGCGATTAAAATCGATCTATCGAAGCCATCACAACGCTGATGGGAAATAAACAATTAAGGCTGAACGGTACTCGAGTCTAAATTGAACGTGAAACAGCTGTCCGTATTCAATTTGCGAATTTACACGCGCGATCAAAATATCTGGTGCACCTGCTCGCTTTATTTCTTTAATGGGCGGTGTGCGGTTTTATTCCACTTGCTCAATTACTTTATGAATGGAAATAATTTTATGTTTAAAGTTTCATTTGTTTGTTTAGCTGGAATTGGCAAGTTAGCTTGACATGTCTTGTTTTTTAAGAGTTTAATAAAAGTCATGTGTAAGTAAGTGATAGATAACGGTCTCTCAATGACCTGGCGATGCACAGGTTCATGAGCGACGATAGCCGCTTACTATTACAAAGCACGTAAACTAGTTTGTCTTGCAATAAAAATATGGGCATGGATGTCTGTAAAATTATTGGATGACCATGATATAAATAAAATGAATAGGGATGTTAAAAAGGATCACGAGAAACATCTACCTAATACATATGTGTATTACTGTACATAGATTTATTACAAAATCAATAGCCTCCAGAACACAATTGTCCTCGAGGAATACAGGAACATTATTATAGTTCACCGGCTGAGAGGATTTGTGATCGTATATAACCAAATTGAAATTGATGTCACATGATTATTTTGTTCACGTTAGCATAAATATTATGTGTGTGGATTTTGTTTAGTAGGTTTTTTGTTGATCAATATTTTGTTTTGCGGTAACGAAATTGAGTAGTTAACGACATTAATACTTTATTTATTGAAATCAAATTACGCTAATAGAATATAGTAAGAATAGTAGTTACTACTTCAATTGTACCAATAACAGTAACATAAGCTACCAATTAAAAAGGACTCAAACACAAAATTGATTCACCTTAACAAAAGTAATAGATGTCTTAAAATATTAATACCATCATATTTCATATTCAATAATAAGTAATATTACAAACACAGTTTCCACATATGCACATGTCTACTGTTGATCCCATTCCATTATCTTCTGCCCGATACGTCGGTCTTAGTTTCCCTGGAGTCTATATCTCACCAAGTCTCAACATGGATCAATTCACAATCAATTAAAGCCTTTAACGTCAATAATTCTGTTACCTATTAAGTAAAACCATTGAACAAGATCTAATAATAGAAGTTCGTGAAATGATTACGATTGTACTGAATCAATTTTGACTATCTCTAAATGGCTTGTTATTGTAATGCTAAGTATTAAACTTCATCGTAACATTGTAACATCGTTTTTATATTATTGTTTTATGCTTCTTAGCGGTCCGCTGTTTTCTCTTCCATCTTTCATTTGGAACCTATAATTGTACAATCCTTACGGCCTCCCGCAATACAGGCCTAGCCTAGTGCGGGGGCCATTGTTGAACTCTTTATGTAAATTAGTTTTATGTTTGAAAATAAATTATTTGTATTTGCTGTTATATTTTAAGATAGAATTTACATCTGCATTCAAAAGATAACTGCAAATCGTAGTTTTAAGATCAGTCTGTACAAACCCCGAAATTTGCAATGATTCTTAGGTTTATAGTGAGCAAAATAAAGGTACTCTATCGCATCTGATACTGTAAATGCCGACAGGGCATATCTACACGATTGAACCCTAATTTAATTGAAATGCCTTTACATTACTACTGCAATAGTATTGGACAGTGGCAATTAGCAATAATCCGGAATAGATATAATCAATTGATTGAATAGCAGAGGAGTGGAATTTATAAAGGAACTAGTAGTAGAACATAGTAGAACTATGATGAATGAGTTCGTCGATAATTAAAATAAATGCATGAAAATATGTCAGATATTATTTTTCTAAATTGTACCTAATGTTGGTCGTGTACAAAGTTTAATCCCTAAATCATAAAATCCATTTTTATGATTTAGGGATTAAACTTTGACTGTACTCTTTATTTAAGTTCAAAAATCGTATTACCGTTAAAGTACGCTTTGATTTGCCTCGCCTTATCTTAATCGCAAATATGAAAAAAACGTTAAGCTGATTTCGTTCGTTCGTGACATCATGAGTGGGGTTACGGGAAGGAAAAACTCGATAAGGACGTGTGGAGAATAATCATAGGTTAGAATCACGGTGCATTGAATGTCGGAGAAAACTGACGGGAAGAAAAATCTGAAGAAAACAGTTGACCTATAATTTGAGGCCCAAATGTAAGAGTTGGTATTGTACTAAATGGCATCAATAACATTTTTAGCGTTTAAAAAGTTGGGCAATTGTATGTTTTTTTGTTTTCTATGACCCCGGTTAC
Source organism: Trilocha varians (assembly GCA_030269945.2). Lineage (NCBI taxonomy): Eukaryota > Metazoa > Arthropoda > Insecta > Lepidoptera > Bombycidae > Trilocha > Trilocha varians. The sequence continues at coordinate 8,968,709 of AP028259.1, forward strand.
AGTCGATTGCCCTCCAATATGACACGTAATAAAGGTTTGTAAAACCAAATATAATTATAATTTGTATTCACTGTATTTTTACCAATTAAATCTACTATATCGTATTAATATTCTCTTTAAAAGGAACTTTTATTTTTTATTACGCGTTTCATAAACTAAGCTTTCTCACAGGAAATTACATTATGACTGGGATTTGCAGTGCCTAAGCTGAGGCTATAAAATAATCAGAGTACAGCTGGTCCACAAGGATTTGGCACTGCACTTCGTAATAAATAATTCTTGCAGTGCACTGCTGTGTTTGTGACATTTCTAGTATTGGTTTTATGGTTTAGTATTCGAGCTTTGTGTAATGCCTAAGCTGGCACTAGATTTAAGACTACCGGCTTCACCAAGTCATAATTGCAGAGGTTTAAAAATAAATAGAGCTCTCGACTAACTTATTTGCAAAATTGTATTTAGAATCTTAATCCTTTAAAATCTTAAACTGTATTATAGTAAGTAAAAACCAAGTCGTTTCTCAATGACTGTCTCAATGTAGCTTGAATATTTAAACCACAGATTTAGATGCTCTTTTTTAGATGGTCTGATTTAAAAGAAATGTTTGTTATGTATAATACATGCAATAATGAAATAGAGAAGCACTGATAGTCTCATTTTTTTTCAGTTGGAGGAAATCACCGGGTATGTGGGAGTTGAACCTCACTAAAACCTCCAACCGCTCACACTCAGCGTCCGAACCCCGGCTGAGGCCAGAACCCAGCACGGGGTTTTGAGGGACGGCGCGACGCGTAACGCTCTCGGCACACTTTTCCGTCGCGCCGCCCCCACTGATAGTCTCATAGATTTTCTATGTTATATGTAAATGAATTGAAATGTACATTTTCTATGTTTATATCGCAACCTTTGGTGAGCCTTACCTTTGTGACATAAACGTAAACTTCGAATGAGACTTACATAGGTACTTGTTATCATCTTCTCTAATTCAGGCTATGAAAATGGAACCCACGCACCTTGAAAGTTTAAATCCCAAAGGTAATTTGTAATTAACCGTAACGCTAGTACTTGACTGACAACATTGAGTTAATCAATATTTTCAGCAATATTTGCGTCTATTTAAACAGCTATATCACCAAATAATCACGTTTTAATTAAAACGTACAGCACTGATGATATATTACTGTACAGTTCTGTAGTTGCATTAAATATTAATTAACGTTCAGTTAAAATTCGATGTTTACGTGCAATTTAACTAGACTACATGTTTAAACGTGTTAAATATTTTCATGGATGAAATCGACTACGCTGTCGAAATAATTCAGATTTTTAAAATGAAACATTCAGTACTTGTATTAATTACGATGTTGTGTATTACTCAATAAATTGTTGAAGTTCATATTATTTTAATATACAGGTAATCATCATTGATTAAAAACGTAATGTGAATGTTGATAGGTATACTTAAAAAAGAAGATTCCTGAATCTAATACAAAGTAACATTGTTTGCGGTTTTGTGCAAACCATTTGAAATATCAAATTCCTTTAAAGTAAAATATGTTAGAAAACATAAATGTATTTGTTTGACAGTCACCAACTGTTCCGTGAGAGTAAAGTTACTCGGCGTATATTTTGTTCAATGTCGATACCGAGCGCTGTTCGAAGCCTTACAATGTTGCTGAACTCATTTCTCGGAATCGAGTCAAAGATTATTTCCTGGCTCCAATAGGCACTTACAAGTCAGCGACTGTGAACTTTCTGGTTTTATGTTCGTTGAAGTGACTAGACTTGAAGTTACAACATTTTGTGCGAATATTTGAAAGGAAAATTGACTTATCTGAAAACAGTTGTACGTAAGTCAGAACGAGCGAGCGAACTTATAGAGTAACTCGAGATATGTAATATTTATCTGAAAAGTTGATCGATTTAGTTTAAATATTGTAGTAAATAAACGACTCTATTATCAACTAGCTAAAACGATTTTAGGTTGTGTTAATACCACGTTCACGTATCGTAAATTAAAATCGTGAGCGATTTATACATGTGCGACGTATTCAACTGACAATTGATTTTGTGTCAATGGAGAGGTTTTTGCAAATATCATTTTTTGATAGATTGACTCTGATCTCACCTGTCTGCATCCATCATGCCAGACAAAAATGTACCTTGATTGAGAGTATTTTTATTGATATAATAGGTAAACGTGCATACGGCTCATCTACATATAAATTATGACAAACGTCCTGATTAAAATGTATTATTTATTTTATATTTTTTTATATTGTTAATCGAAATCAAAGAATCTGTCTCTACCGGCCTTGAAACTCCAATACTAGAGCCAAAGCCAGACTGTTCATCCTCATCACATTAAATTTGACAATTGAGTTTAACAGAGAAGTGAGCGTTGGCATTGCAGCAATATAATCCGTTTGTCACTTTGTGGAATTGAATCGTGATCGGATTATGTTCTTAGCCATGTCCGAGAGATGTTGCATTTGTGCTGCAACAAGTTTTATAAGCTTTATAATAACTTGCATTGGATGTAATTATGTACGAACTTTGTAAGTTCGGGTAGAATCTTGCAAGCTTAATTTGAAAAACTTCCCGGTTTCCGATTGAGCTGACTTTTTGCACGAAGATGTAGGTATATCGCGGGACAAAATGGCGCTGATCTGATGATGGATACGAAAGAAATGGTCATAGGAATTTCTGTACCTACCAAATAAAAAAGGCCCGTCGTTTTTGGGCTTGTTTTACTTTTATTAGCAAGCACTATACTGCTACTGCTACATAGGATATCCAGGATCTTAAAAGATTGTATTTAAAAAGTTTTCTTTAAAATAAATTATTATAATGTGGTAGGCGTAGGAACTAATTCCAAGATTTACAAGTTGTATAAAAATACAATATGAATTTCTTATTTCAGTAGCCAGCGGTATCGTTATAACTTTGGCTCTTTTTTCTGTGTAAACCAAAGATATATAAACCAAAAACTAATCGTGAGTAGGCACCCAACCCATCCCTAAAACCCTAATGTACAAATCTAATACGAATTTACTCAAGTGAAATCCAAATACACATTCCTGTAACTTATTTGTGATTTAAGTCATAGGTCGACCTCGTCGGCTAAAGATTTTCATCTACAAAATATCTAGGAGGTTGTCGAAATATATACACGTGTAAGCTAGTTACGTGCAAAGAATATCTAAAATACAGAAGGCAATTCAGACGGAGGATTTCTGATAAAAGTACTAATAAGTAACTAGCACAGCGCTATGACAAGTCTTTTTTCAAAGTAGACTTCAAGAGGCCTTTAAGGGTGGGTGGTCGCAAGTACCGGCCCCGCATTTGTCCCCTTACATTTCAGATGCTCATAGGCAAAGGTAATCACGCCCGATCAGGTGGTCCATTAGCTCGTCTTCTTTCCATTCTAATAAAAAAACAATAACGAAATTAAGGAACCAATACAGTGAAAGTTAAATATGCAGTTGTATTTGATTTCTGTAAAGTATTTGCCCTTTAAGCTTCAGGCCTGTTTTGAACATCGACAGTGAATTACTTAGGTCGTGCGCCGATAGGGATTTCAGTTATAAATGTTATTATTTCTACGTGCTAACCTGTTTATTATCAGTTTACTCGTGATATTTATTTATGATCGAACAGACTTAGTAGAAAACACTAAAATTAACTTGGCTTAATTAATAGCTCATGTATAGAGTACGATTGTTATGGAGATATGAGGATTGAGAAACTTAACAAGACGTAAAATTTCATGTACTTCTGAAGTAAACCGTTTGATCCTAAATTTTAATTAAATTGCATTTTATTCAATGAAAGAGATATTTCAAACGGTCATACTTTTAGAAATAATATTCAAGTTAGTATAAAATATATACTTTTGATGTTAAAATTCTAAGTCAAGATATAATATAAGTAACATATGTTACGAAACTTTGTACAAGCATGTAGAAACTCTTGCAACTGCATACAAATTATTCTGCTCATAAATATTATCTAAAGCACTCTTGGAGCAAGTACAGCGTTGATTTTGAATATATTCTTCTGGTCTGAAACTGACAGCGAGATTTTGAACGTACGTTTTCAAAAAATAGTGAACGAAGAATTTAAAATAAGATTATTTTTATTTTAGGTATCTTAAAAAGAGATTGATGTATGTTAACTGTGTGAAATGATTGATTTTCTTAAAATTTACAATATCTTAATCAAATTATCTCGATATATTCACAAATTCATTATTATCGTTACACTATTTAGCAAGACTTTAGAGATAGTATTTATACTTTAATTCTGTGGGGCTACTTTTAAAGAAAAAAGTATATGGTCACTACACAAAGATGCGACCGATGCAATTATCAATAATGACCGATTTTTGTGGAATCCTGCAAGAGATTTTCACTAAATATTTTACCGTACTTCCGATAATAAAATATTTTGAAATCAAACAATCTGTATCCCAAAATGTCGAAGACGAGTTTCTCCTGGAACAAGTTAAAATCATGTCGATGTCAGCAAACTTTGTGCCAGCAACGACGTCTTTTATATTTCACTGAATTTTTCAAATGCGAACGTACATTCTGTATTGATTCTACCTCCATCTCGCGCTGTTATTGACAGTGAACAAAGCAATTACCGCGCTGGCTGACTTCCTGTTGCCTTTAATGACTTCGTTATAACAATCTTAAATTCGCTAGACTGGAACGTCTTTTGTTTCAGTTTTGTTTTGCATCTTCATCAATCTAGAGAATTTTAATCGTAAATTATGTTTTGGTTTTAGCTTCAACATGAAAATCTCACGAAATATAGATATTATTATATCCAAACTATTCAGTAGCTAAATTGTAGTGTGCTTTTTCACTCATTTAATATCCTTTTAAAATTTCAATTTTATGTTTTGTTTTAACCAAACAAAAGAGGCATCATAACAATAGTAGAGAAAGGCTGATATTTCGTAGGCGCGTCGTAGATTGAGCTACGCCGTAACATAGTCTACGGCTTTAAATATTCGTAGTCTAGACATTCCTCAGTTCCACGTATTGTGGTAATTTTTTGTCATTTAGTACCTAAAGTAAACAAAAAAAAAACCATTTATGTACAAAAAATTGACAAAGAAATAAAATACTCTACATTTCACTGTAGTTATTTATGCCGTAACTTGAATCACTATTACAGAAATGTTCTATTTCTGGAGTCACGTAACACATTTTCGTAAATGAGGTTCGAGATTCCATGAAACCAATATTCCGATATGATATCGAAAATTCTAGATGCACCTATATTTATATACGGCTCGGTACAACCTGCTAGGTTTGCATTCCGTTCGTAACTATGCCCGACCGAGGTTGTCGACGAATTTACATATTGCATTCCCAATGCGATGTCTTCATATAGAACTAGTATTTGTATTGTTGATGTACGTGCACGTTTGTAATGTGTGGAATTCAATTTGAATTTATATCGTTTATTGCTAATATAGTAAATGGTTATAGTTTATATAGCGTTACGCGTGCATAATGAGAGAAATTCTATTGTATCACTAACATGTTTAAAATAAAAGGAGAAAACTTAGTTTCAGCTCTTTCGAACCCTGTTACAAATGCCATAATTGTAATCTCCCTTGAATAATAACACTTATATAAGTAGATACTCGAGAAGATCTGAAGAAAGTCAATATCGCCACGGACAAGAGTTTGCGCAATAAACATGATGTAAATATACTCATAATTAATTTATTTCAATTTCCTCTTTGATTGAAGATTACGACCGAATTAATAAAAGCAAGAGCAATCAAAGCAATTTTAATTAAATAACGACATGAACATAACAAAAACAAGTATTTACTCCTTAATTATCTTCTCGTATTCGACCCTCGGCATGTTTTCCCCAAACACAATAAACGAGAGATCAGAATACACCATAATTCTCGTGCCCAAGCCCACGGTGTATGAAGTGATAAGCGGCCCAAGTAATAAGATGTTCTCCCGATCCCCTCAGGGCCCGTGTGTCGAAGTATATTACGTGGATTTGTGATAGGCCTGTTCGTCTTATGAGGTTCTTCAATTAGCAAATTGTGGAAAGGTACACGTTTTGGAACAGTATGCTTACGTATTTTTTGTGAAAGTTGTCTGTTGACCATTCTAAATGTTTTTTCTTCACAATATAAGTATGTAGGAATTCTTATTTCTTATTATTTTATTTAGTTGTTGTTTCTTTGTTTTATTGTTTAGTAATTATGTGTGTACCTTCGTTCTGAGGCTCTGCCTGAAAACCAGCGCTGTACTAATCGCAGCAATATGCTGAGGCAGATTCCTTTTGAACACACAAACTATGTTAATTTTATTTTGCTATTTATCTTGTGTTTTAAGTATGTTGTGTGTGTTTAATAAAATATTTTTCTTTCTTTCTTTCATATTTAATTTTTTCATTATCATATCATTCACGTTCTTTTATCGTGCACTTCAAGTTGTGTTTCATTCGATTTAAACTTAAAGTATTCGTACAACTAAATATATTTACACAAAAGCAAAAATATAAATTTGACAATTCTTACATGGGAGAAAAGATCATTACACTTTTAATGAGAAAACATACCGTCGAGAACAGGGATCAACCAGGAACCACAAAATTACATACAAACAAATTGGTGTGTTTTCAGTGGAGAAATCAGGCTCTGTGGTGGCATTACTTTTCACGAGTACCGAACACAAGGTTACACGTTTACAAATTTCCTTGGTTTTCTTAATTAACTGGGCCCTGTTTGTTTGTATAATTGTTTGTCAACACATTAGCTGTTGTTGTATGTAAATCTGTATGAGAAAATTTAGGCCTGTATACACTGTTTTTGGTAAGTAGGCTCGATTTGTATGTTCGGCTCCCGGCCGTGAAATAAGTATCTAAGAAAAATGTACTGTGAAAATGTCTTTCACTTCACCTCCTTTCTCTCGTCAATTTCACAAGTTCTTCAAGACCTAGATGATAATTACATATTAATGTATATACAGGGTGGAATTTTTAAACGCTCCCTCCAGGGGAAGTACTCGAAATAATAATTTTAGCTAGTTTTGCCGAAAGGAAACATTCTTTTATTTTTGAAAAGAAACAAAACTGCATTCATAGATTTTTAAAACTAAAAATCGAACCTGCTCGAATTCGAAAAAAATACACCCTGTATTTTTATTGCATCAATCGATAGAGTGACTTTTAAGGATCAAATCTCTCAAGAAACGTGATAGATTAAATGAAAAGAAGACCACGATATTCAAGTTATAGTCATAAAATTTCATCAAACCAGTAATAATCGACAAATGATCATTGACGACCGACTTAACCTTTTCAGATATAACTCAAGAATTACTATTCAGATCTCGATTAAACTTACACAAGATATCAGCGGATGTATTACCTTTCCTGTATAAATAAATACTGTAAGCATGCATTGTTTACTTCCGTCGATGCGTTTCGCAAATGTAGATTCTAAACTACTCTATAGTGCGAATCGATTAATCCAGAATGCAAATGAATATACTTGATAATTCTAATTAATCGCTCGTTGATCTCAAATAACCTGGATCAATTGAAATTTCATTTAGCCGTATAACCCAAAATAAAATACATTGTTACCTAGTCGCATGTCTGTGCCACTATAAATGACTTAAATAAACTCAGTGCTACCACAAACACATTACAATGGCTAGATTCTTGAAAACATGTTTGTCCGTCGACCGCAAGCTGTGTTTGCTTAATTCGAAATCTCGGTTCGCTATGAATATGAAAAGGAGTTTTCTGCTTCGTATTTTGTTACCTCATGTCTTTTATCACTAAAAATAGAATGATCTTCAAAATGTTTAACAGTTATAACATGTATTCTTTATTGCTGCAAGTTCATTAGAACAAACGAGCTTGATACTTACTTGAAAGATGATGATAAATGTGTTGGATTACTGGGATCTTTTCAAGATGCAATAGTACAGATGGTACACAACAAGTATGAAATTTGCAAAATACTCCTGGAATTCCAATATTAATTCAGCAAGACAACGACAAAGACTTCATATAAAAATCTGTACCCAGAATTTATATTAGGAAAAACATACAGTCAACCTAAAACTAATTATGCATTCCAATGAAATTTCTCATTGTAATATTATACATTTTCTCATTTATCGAATACGCTCTCGGTCGGAGTGACAGTAATCAATTCCGAAAACATTGAACGAGAGTTTGTGTACCTGTTTATCTACGCACCCTCGGTGTCGTGTAACAGTAAATAACACTTAAACCCTCCAGGGATTTGAGAACAAAATTTACACTATTTAGCATATTAAGTTTATTTCGGGACGAAATTACAGGGTTAAAGTTAAGCAATAGACAGACAATTGTTGGAATGGGCCCGTAATTAAGGGGAGTCCGTAGGGAATCAAAATTACAAATGTGCGGATGGTGTGCCGAGGACTTACATGTGGTGATTGCAAATGAGCTCTCATTTGCCGCTCTGAGGGTTGCTAGTGATGTTGCATTTACAAAACAATGTTATACGACCAACAAAACTTACAGGATATTTCCTGGATGCTTTCGTTAATTATTATTCGGCAAACAAAAAAAGAGTTCTTGACTAATAGTACCCAGCCCTCTGAGTATACCCACAAATTACCGAAAAATAACTGCTACATTAAACACAAAGGAACATATTCGACGTTTCATTGCCCCCAATGTTATACGACTTTTAGCGGCCTTGATAATTACTATGACTAACAAACTTCTACAATGTCGGGGATATAGCCGGCAAAACCTTAAGAATAACTCTATCATGTCATGTATATCGAAAGTGAATTTTACATCCATAAAATATATTTTATGACCTAATAAATTTCAAATATAATCTTACATCGATAAGCTAAAGCAACAATGAATCTACTTCCATTACGCAACCACGCAGAAAAGCAGGCAACATGGCGTCGCCTCGCACATCACTAATATTCATTAGGGTTTCCATCCATCCAAATTATTCACCTGCTTTCCTTTGTGTTTATTGTGTTAGGGTGATTCTTAACGCTGTTACGCTTTACAATACTGACTAGTGAAAGAGTTTGTAACGTAAATGTAACAAAATGGCAATATTGTTTATTTGCCATCAGTTTTTGAAGTTAGTTATAGAGCACCTAGAAAGGTAAGGGTAAGAAAAGATGGATTTTCATGCATTTTCAACGGGTTCTTACCACGATATTTAATTAATTGAGTTGTCTCGGTATTTCAACGTTGTTGCAAACGTCATGATCACGAGAAGACTGGATACTGCGGGTCGATTTAAGATCAAACAAATCTGTCTACCCTCTTTCTCGTTCGCTTTTGGGTAGTACCACTGGAACTCGAACTCACATCACGACACACCACACTCACTGTATCTACAAGACTCTGAGCATGAACCCTTAGTGACTGTTGTGTTTAGCACTGGATTCCACATACTCGATAATCTGAAGCCGTCACCCCTGTTACAAGTGCTGTGTCTTGAAATCTCGATAGTGGTAAGAACCCGTTGAAAATGCATGACAGTATTATAGAAAACCGCGAGTGTCTGAATAAGTTTAAAAGATGGATTGTAAATCACACTCGATAGAATAAAGTTAAAAGTTTTACCTAAATACTGTTAAGTACATTTCATCACGAAACATTTGTTTCTTTGTTTAAAAATATCCTAACGGAATGGCTAGCAACTCTGTCATATGATGAAACAGAGAAATTAATGAAAATAGTTTCATAGGTTATTTTTTATGTCCTATTTTATTTTATTTTATTTTTATTTTATATTTTAATCTATATTATATTTTAATTATTCATCATGAAATATATATCTAATAGTAAGAAGTTTATTTTGATCATTTTATTTATTGGAATTTTGATTATATTTTTTTTTTTTAATTTTTTTACATTATTCAATTTGCAATTGTATTGATCATTATAGAAACATATAACGTTCTTGTTAATGAATATTGATATTACTTTTTATTTATAAGAGAATAAAATTGTAACAATAATTGATAAAACGGGAACTGAGTGAACCGGAGTGACAACCTTTAGTAATCGTGTTACGGTACTCACGATACAGGCTCGCCTAGTGTGAGTACTTTAGTTAAACATTATTGTTATGTCGTGATCAACATGCTTCTAGCCTATAATACCATTTATAATGTTTTATGTAATTGTAATTGTAATTGTAATTGTATGCATGCTGAGTGAAAATAAATAAATTTGAATTTGAATTTGTGCTTCAACTTTACTTCACCGTTTTAGAATACACTTTCCAAAGTTCACTTTATTGATGCAGTATTTGTAGCATAAATCGTTATCCTTCTGGACATCGTCATAACCAGTCGAAAGTTTCCCTTTGTGTAACTGCTCACAATACAGATTCCAAGTAATAAAATGTGTCGAAACTCGCGATACTAAAGCTAAAAGGATTTTGTTTCCAGTGTAACTCGCCTCATGGGAGATGAAAGTTTTAATGTATGACCGATAAATGGCATTCGGAACATGTCTGATTTTTGTAGCTAAATGTTTTTTCCTTGTTTTTGTCATCATTTTCGTATCCGCATATTACTGAAAACTGGGTATCTGGGGAATCATATTATACTTAACAATAGGTACAGATTAATTATCATTTGGTAAAATTAAGATGAAGTCATTTAACAAATATAGCCTTCAGCTTTTCGATAAGCTAGCTGCCTCGAGTTGTTTATGAAAGGAGATAAAATATTTATCTTGTTAATCTAATATCAGATTATAGGTAAAAATCACTTACATTGCTGGGATCCTTATCTGTTATTGAAACGTTATATTTATAGTAAGACCTAACCAAAGCACACATATTACTGAAGCTAATACAATGTACACACGTACATCTGATCTTATGTAAAGAGATCGTTCCTCTCGACCTTCGTTTTCATTAGCAATCACACTACACCAGTACAATATTTATTCGGTCTACCTCCCTGCCTAATGGTCCAATTCGAGCCCTCAAATAAATAATTTCACGTTCTATTCACGTCTGTTACATTCGATAAGCTTGTAATAACGGACCGTTCGCTTAATTTATTGTCTTTGCCATTCATATCAGTAACGGTAAAGCTATTAAGATTTTCATTTAGTGTGATTTGTTTTATGTAGTAACCGTTTTTGGTGTTACCAATATCGACTTAATAATAGTGGTTAACTAAAAAGACGCAACGTCTACGTAAGGATATAGGTCCTGTATAACAATTCTGTCCGTTCCGTTCGTCTCAACTTTTATGTTCCTATTACCTTGAAAACAAGAAGCTACTCAACTGAACTTTGAGTATTGAAAATGTCTGAATATGGAATACACAAGAGTCAAGAGCACTCTTTGAAATGTTAAAACTTCACATCCTTTACAAAAGATCCTCTACATTTCAATTCACATTTTAGATGCAAAGGAAGCGTGCATCATGATGGACTTTTTAACTTGTTTAAAAGCTTTTGAGATTTTCAAATTCTAAACTTTTAAAATGTCCATTCACTCTTGTTTTAAGTTTGCAACTTGTGTTCGCAAGAGCGATAAATTCAGTGTCCGGTCATCGGGGAGAATCGTGAGTGACTTTGTGACTTGAAGGTGGGTCGGCGTCATACTTTTAAAAGTTGTGCATCTATAAAACTTGGCAACTTATAGTTTCTGAGGCTTTCCGCGTGATTTCGAACTTGAATTTATGAATTTTTCAGTTTAATAGTAATATTTTATTTTGGCTTTTCAGAAGAGCATTATGAATGGTAATTTGATTACTTATCACTTTCCCGCTAGTGTTCTTCTTCAAACAGAATTTCAAAGGAGTCCTGCGATTGACAACATTCAATTGGCAAAGTCAATGGGTGACTATGACCACGTATTACCAGATGGCCGTCCTTTCTTGCCACCCACTCATGTAGATTAAAAACGGGTATATAAGTAATAAAAATAAATGACTATCTCAAGTTTGAACATCATTAGCGTCAACCGTAAAAAAAAACTCTGTATCACATTTAAATTAAGGAAAATATAGTAAATATGGCAACAAGCAGTTCGCGTACAAGTTATGATTGGGAACAAGTACTTCCGTGCTCGTTAAGTACGCAACTGGAAACAGAGTAACGATTCTATGAACCGCTGTACCATTATTTTCATGTACCCGTATGGCTCTACGGTAACTGGGTGTTTTTAATTTATTTTCTACACGTACGGCCAATGTTTGTTATTTATTAGAGAGCGGTCGTGTTTGTTGTAGATTTTTATTTTATTTTTTTCTGTGGAATCGCTTTTACTCTTGAATATACAAACAGTATCATCGTCGCCATATTAATGTTTTAAAAGGAAATAATTTAAATTTAAACATTTCTACTTTATGTTTACTCAATTGATGTATTTTAATTTATCTGATCTATGTTTATTTGAATTCGAATTCGAATTGAGTATTTTTTTAGGTCGAAATTTTTCTATTCACTTTTCAAAGCAAAAAAATCTACATTTATTATGTATTAAATTCATTCAGATTATATTAGAAAGCCAAAGTATAATTCCGTTTATAACTTTCTTATTTTTCTAGGACTTTCTGAGATTAGCTATTAGTTTTCATGACATTCCAACATGTCGCGTCTTCGCTTTGATTTCCAATCAAGATAAAACAAGTGATCCGAGCTTATTGCAAGATTAAATTACATTTGATCTGCTCGCTCCGTCTTTTGATTGACAATACTGAGAGGAATGTAGTATTGAAGATGTTTAATTAATGTTGTCACTAGTGATGTTCCGGATATCCGTATCCGTATTCGCGGATATCCGAGGTAAAAAAGAAATCCGTATCCGTATCTGTGTCCGTTACTTTTCGAGCGGATATTTTACGGATCTTTTCAAGTGATTAGGTAGAATTAAAAAACTAATAAATTCCATTCAGACTATTTTTATTTAATTAAATCGAATATTTGGCACCTTTATATTGCAAACATTGAGATAGATAGATCTTTATAATGAGAGAGCAAGTTAACATCACTTTTATGATAATGAAATGACTAAAATATAAGTAACTTTTTCTTATATAATTTTAATGAGATCAATATTTAACGTCATTTTATGACAATGAAAAAACTGAAATTGAAATCTACTTTTTCATACAATTACGGGAATATTATAGCAAGCTATATATAACATCATGGTCACTTTTATGTCAATGAAAAAAGAAACTAAAACGTAAACCTCTTTTTTTTATAATTATGAATCAATACAGTAGAAAGCTATAAAATCACTTTGCGATAATGAGGATACCGAAAATATATTCCAATTAAATGATAATTCTAAATGAATGTCGCGAGTGCTGACAATAATCGAATAAGAAAATAAAGATCCGTATCCGTATCCGCGGATCTTGACACTAAATATCCGTGTTCAGATCCGTATCCGCGGATATACATTTTTAGAGATCCGGCACATCACTAGTTGTCACCCTTCTAACTCCGTATCGCAGAGTGGCAGGTGTGTTTTGTAAACAAAAAGATGGTACTTTCATAAAGAAAATAATCTATAATTTTAAGCAACTGTTACTAAAGTTTTTTTTTTAATGAAGACATAGTAACTTGTTACAAATTCACATTGCGATTAAGTTGGCATCGGTTACTTGGCAACAAGGCTTGATCGACAATGTCGCGACCAAAGCCCAACGTCGATAATTGACTTTGAGGAGAAAGCTTTTCGGGCACAATCGTGCCGGGATTACCGTTCTTACAGGCTAGGAATGCTAATGGCGTGTACTTGTGATTCTATTTATAGCCCTCGTGGATTACCAGAGTCTCCTGTTTGCTATATCGACTGGAAACTTTCTAAGAACCAATGCGAAGTTTTGACTTAAGTATAATTTGACTTCTTGCGTGGATGGAGCAAGTTTAAGTTGTTATGGCAACAACAAGAGCGTATTTTTGTGCCTTAGTGACTTATGTATTTCTTGACTTTGTTTACGCTTTTACACGCCTATAATGGTTTGAAAATGATGAAAAGAAAGTTTATTGATAATCTTCTACGCCGATTTTGGCGATACGCCGATTGATTGATTTCTATTTTTTCCTTTTTTCAGTTGATTGAGAGTTTATGCTTTGATGATTGATGATCATGGTATTGGTAGCAGCCTAAACTACACTGGTGTGCTAGTGTGTTTGACAAAGCGCTCTCAAAACTTTACTGTGTCTGAATCACTAAACTGATTACGATTTAATTTGGCGTAGAGATACGTGAAGGCTAAAAGAACTTACTTTTTATATTTAGATCTGAATTAGTACGTCTAATGTCTAATTTTAATAAATTTAATTAAGTAGAGTTATTTTTCCAACGCCCCTTTGATAAGTAAAGTAATTAACTAATTAACTTGTGTCTAGACAAGTTATAACTCCCTGATGTAATTAAGTAAGATTATCCAAGGAATGTTTATGATAATTCTCTTAAGGTTCTTTACAATCCGTCTTAATGAAAATATTTGAGATGAGAATGAATATTCACAAAACTTTAATTTCTATAATAATAAAGTTAAATCAATGTCACCACCAGTGAGAATTAAGAAAATGCACAAAAACGGATGAGTTTAGAATAATGAATACCTGACTTAGATTGCGGCTGAAATTTTCCAAGTACCTACATACGTTGATGTTTTTTTCATAACTGATTTTTAGGCACATGATTCACACAGCTATATCCTAACCTAACCCTTTTAATGTTTGTTTTCGAAATAAATTATAATTGTTTTTTTTTTTGTTTCGTTACATTTTATTTCTGCGTAACTCCCAGGTAAAAAATAATAACATAATACGTAATGTTTAAGCCGGGTGGAGCTTTATTTACTTAAGAGAGCGCGTGGGCGTTGGGCCCGGTAATTCCCGTAGCCAGGTAAAGAATGAATTTCAATCAACGAGCCCACTTAATAAAGACTATTGTTTTACAATAAAGTGGATTCTTATGTAGTTCGTCGGTGAAATTTTCATTTATAATTTCCGATCTATCTATTTATAATTGTAATTCTAAAGATCATTATATCAATTCAGCATGTCCTCGTTTTGAGTTCTCAGTATTGTAGACATTTAATACGTTACACATATAAACTAGAGTATAATCACTTAAAAATTATGGGTATTTCACAGTAAAACAATATTTAAAAAAAAAGAAAAAAAAAACATATTAAATTAAAAAAAGACATGCCCGCTGAGTTTCTTGCGCCGGTTCTTCTCAGGACGGAGGCGTAATTTTAGCGAACTGGTGGTAGAACTTTTGATTTTATTTTATTTTTGACTTTCAAAATGTATGTGTGTCCACATCTAATTTGAAATAAATGATTTGACTTTGACTTTGACTTTGACTTATAAATATTTTGTGATACTGAGACGATATCGTGTTAACGTAGTGATTACACTTCTATAATGACAACTTAGGTAAACACCTTGTATTTGCCCACCTCTCACTCCCACCACTGTAACTCCTGTAGGTAAACTTGTTAGGTAAACACCTGTGATAAAGGCACCTCTACTATACTGTACTGTAACAACACGTGTCTAACCACTGCTGAGCTCCGGTCTCCTCAAGAGAGGCACGAACGAAAGCATCTTAGTTTGTTTGTACGCAATAAAAGCGCAACCATGTTATTTGGTATGTCTCAACATCGTGAATAATTCATGAAAACGCTATATTCCAGACGTTATATTTTTAATATTCCGCGATCCAGGCGCGCGACACATGCTATCGACATTTTCAATTAAGAAGGGGAGCAACATTGATGGATTTTACATTGAATGTAAATATTTTTAAAACTGCGTTATTGATTTATTATTATCGGAGTTCAAATTTGGGTCACGCACGGGCGCGATGTAATTCTACAAAATTATTTTACTCTTTCCCATGAGGCTTTATCTGGTTTACGGTTACGGATTATCTGAGGTTACTTGGCTAAAAGGTAGCACGAAAATGTTGTTTTATTGTGATGATAGACAGATACTCGCCTGACCCACGTGATGTAAATTATTATTCTAGGGCCGCTTCACTTTACTTTTGTTATTTTAGTACATTATCCAAAATTTGATTTTCATCAACTTCAATATAGATTACCAAGGTAAATTATGAAGTAAAATTGAATGTTTCGTAAAATGGTTATTAAAAATTCAATTTTAAATGGTTCGGTAACTCCTCACGTACGTATTCTGTTTCGTGACGTAACCCCACGGAACCCTTGTCATGACTGATTACCATGAGAGTGCTGCCCACTCTAAACATGGAAGTTAAACCGTTTGATCTTTCACATCATGCTACATATACACAACATTTTTGTTTATTCTGTATAACATTTAGATAATTGAAGTAAAGTTGCGAGGATACGATTTATCATTATAATTGCTAGAGACGTTGCGTTTCATGATGGTCGGTAAAGCAAATGGTATCCTAAGATTACAGAGCTTCATGAATGAAGGTAACACTCATCAACAGGTGTAACTTATACTCGTTCACCTATCAAAGTTAGAAGAGACAACTTATCCAACTTTAATCAGTTTGACCAGGATACTATTCTGTGCTAGAACTTTGCGACAAAAACACATCGTTTCAGCGCCTTCAAGTTCCTTAACTCACATTTAAGATGACAGAAGGTACACCGAACCTACTAACAAAGTAGTTACTCAACACACTTTATGTCAGGCATCCGCATTGCGCGAAACTATCGACTACCCTCTTTGTACCGAAATGTCTAAGTGCCCGTATTTTATTTGGCCGACAGTCAGGCGGACTAGTAAGTGAATGAAATTTTATTTCTTTCTTTAGGGTTAGCTGTAAATTTTTAAAATCTTTAAGAAATGTATTTTACATAGTATAATTTTGAAATCAGGGAATTGAGAAATGCGTGTTGTATTGTAATTCACAGTCAGTAATACCTTCGACTAGACTTAACGAGATTCGTGAAACTAGTGACATAATTAATTTTCGCTCTCATAATGATGATTCATCAAAACAATGAAATACTCATTTCTAAAACAAACAAATATTATTAATCATATTCTAAAACATGTCAGGTTTCGGAGTTTAATTCCCGAGTGCGAGGGAGGGAAACGCGCCAAAACTGAGGACCGGAAGTGGCACAGAGCCAGCCCGGGATGCGACGGCACTCACAAAACGGGTCGCCTTCAGGAATTTCATTATTAAAACTATTCCATTCACGGAGGTAGCCGTATGATTTGTGGGGATGAAATTTGCGTGCGTGCGTGCCCGAGTTGTGACAGTTCGAATGATTGAGGATACTTTGGTTCCATCGTATTCGCTTTTTTGTTCGAACTAAAAATCACTTCATCTTTTAATATTTATGACCTCTTCTTGTGAAGATATTTAGTCCCTTTTGGCAGCAGACACGTTGCGGTCTTAATAATTTTCTAATAGTGATTTTCTCAGAGGAATATCTTGTACGGTTTTAACCAGTGCTTTGATGGTTGTGTCAAAAAAACATTACAAATTAAAATTAAAAAATACTTCTACATTAACCGCGGAAATCACAATACTCAATTTCGAACAAACGATGAAATAAAGAAACCCATTAGAAGTTGGCATTGCCGAAATTAAGTTCGCTAGATGGTAAATTCACGGAAACGACAATAGAACAAAAGATTTCATTGGACGACAGAGGCGTGCCGGATAGTTAGCGCGACTTTTACGGTATTGGAAAACGATAGTTCTCTTCGAGAGGAACTCTTGTTTATGTTCTTTAATATTCAACTAAACAATCTTATTGCATTACTAATTTTTGAAGAACATAACCTGGATTGTTTGACACTAATGTAAACCCACATTTTTTCTGAAACATGTGTTTCTACTCGTTTGATTGCTAACACAATAATTGTTGTTCGCTAATGATAACATGGTGCAAATTGTGAAATTAATGCGAGTCTGTGAACAACTCACCCCTTTGAGTTGAAAACGAAACAATTTCGACTGCAGAACAGTTTATTCATTTATCTTATCCGCACTGTTAGGTTTAAATCATAAAACATCTATTATTTAACTTTTCATCATCATCGGGAATTGATCTTCTTCTGTTCGATACCGAACTTTTGACTTACGTCTCTTTGCAAGATGTTCGACTTTTCTCATCAATTTTCGACGTGTTGCAATGTTATTTTGTCTTGCAATAGCACTCCACTTGACCTGAGGCACCGAAAACAAATGGTGTAAACTTCACTTCTTAATTAGTAAATAAATCTATAGGTACAATACTTCTAAAAAAGCTTCATCAAATACCTTAAGGAAAACATAATTTCAGAATTGAACAACTTCGAACAAATCAAATGGTGCGGCTAACTCTGATTAAATTTACGACAGAAATGGGGATCACGTAAAATATAAAAAGGATATTTTGTAAGTTTCGACGAAAATTTCACTGGCGTAGTGACTCGCATCGAAGACTTTTCAATTTGTTTTTATGCAGCACGATCGAGCACCGGCATCAGGGTCGATTTTAGATATTGCGATACGTATACAAATTGAAATTTTAACCTAGTTTCTCACTTTGATGGAAAATAACCCGTCCAATATCATACGTTTAGAAATTGTTAGCTTTTGTTATGTTTCCCGATTATCGGGAGAACCGTTTGTGATAACGACCTGTATAAAAAGACGATTTTAGGATAGAACAGCACAAATTGTTAATAAGGTTCTTTCATACTAGTATAAGTTCCTTCAGGAGGGGAAACTAATAAGCAGTGTTATATGAATTCTACTAATTTATTAGTTACATAGATTAACATATTATTGTAACTTCACAAAAAAATACATTGTTTGTAATTTCTTTCTTCTCTTGGAGACTTATTAACATGTAAAAGTCTATCTAGTTATTGTATCTTCCCTTCTAATTAAGCTAATTAGGCAGACTTTTGTTTCGTAATAACCAGGCCACAATTCTTTGCCACACAATTATTCGATTACGGGTTTCTGTAGTCATGACACATTTGAAACGGGAACGGGAGTGATATCTGTCTGTATCATGAGCAAACGTAATGAAATGAAATTTCATGGACAATCGATTTGAAATTTAAATGCCGTTTTAACTTTTATCTTACTATTATAAATCTGTGAAATAATATATTAATTGAGATTTACTAAATACATTTTTTCGTTCGTCTTTAAGACTTAATAGGTTACATTTTACTATTTATGATTTCGCCATTAGCTATACTCATTTATTCAATAAGGTTCTTCAGTTCTTGTATTACATATACGAAAAATTAAGAATAATAACACGCGTGTATTATGATGATCTTAAATACAAGCGATCATTTATCTTAACTGTATTACTCTTACTTCATAGCATTTCATTGTAATTATGTTACGTCGTATGAAAGCCTCTAATCCAGCACACTGCGCTAGTTCCAACTAGTTCTGAACTCTCTATGTAACTTTTCACTTCCTATTATGTGTTGCCGCTTTATATTCTGTACGTATTTTGTTACTCTTCGCACTGAGCGCAGACACAAATTACATTAGTTCGAATTCAAAGATCTAGTCAAGACACATCGTGTTGCTATTCGTGTCTCAAATAAAAATGTGACTCTTTTCAACTGTGAGACGTTTCACAGCGGCTTTGACTATAAAATATTTCTTATTTGTAGCCTACGTTTCACTCAGACGACGCTTTTGTGATTTTCTCACTTCAACGAAAAAGCCAAGTGTCGTGATTGCTGGAGTGTCTAAAAGGAGACCTCCTTTTAGCTGAAATGTGTTCGAGGAATATTATGTAAAATAGTACTTTTTATTTTCATTTCACTCTAAGTTGGTTTTCGTGTTAAGATTTCTTATTTTCGAACTTTATTAAATAAACAAAACTCTTTCAGTGTACAAATAAAAGCAATTAATTTTTACTAAGGTTGTCGTGGGTGCTGTTAAAGTATTCTAAAGACTATTAAAACTTAATGTTTAGTACAAACGTAATCTTAGAAAGCACAAAACAATTTTTGCCTTAATTGTTCTCTTCTATTACTGTTGAGGGTAGTTTGTAAATTGGTTCGAACCTCGATTTTGGTCTAGGCTTAATGGAAATAGATGAAGGCATTTCTCAGCGATTCGACCGCTGCGGCCAGAAAAGCGTTTTGCTCTATTTGCGCGAAACCAAATAGATTTTGCAAACGGAACAAACAGTTCGATGAAATCGTTCGTTCTTGTGGTCTCTTATTACTTCCTGCTCCGTGTAATGAGTGTACCGCTGCAACCGCACGTTTCCCAGCATTTCTTTGAATAGAAAGAATTGTATGTTCTGAACTTGAATGGAACAAATGTATGAGTAACATTCAATCTCTTTACTTGTATTTACAGCACCGTTCTCAATTTAATTTGAAAGGTGTTTTTTTGATTTCCTATAGATAAATATATTGCCCACCTGGTACGTGGTAGTGGTGGTAACTATAGTATACCAATCAGAGCATAGTGAAACCTTTTGTTATATTAATATTATCACATTTTTTTTTAAAATGACGATATTGCACTCAATAATCATCCCAAGTGCAATCTTCAGTAATCATGACAGTAAGAAATGTGAAATATAGAAGAATAAATAATCTCTGTGCTTAAAAGCATACTTTCTCCAACTAAAGGAGCACACTGTCATTCATCAAAATACAATTTTATGTTACTCTGTATGTTTTATTAATCTATATAATTTCAAATTCCATAACATAAGTAATAATGTAATTTTACGCTTGGTTTATGAAAAGGCGTGTGTATCCACGCACTCGTCTGCGATCGCTTGCACGACAGGAACACTCGTCGAAAATATCGAATCACTGACGCGTTTCGAATTTGAATTCGCTCTTGAAATGGACTGTGTGAGATTTACCGACGTTTTCAGCGAAATACTTTAGACACAATAGAGGTGTACATAAAGTTATGTGTTTAGTGAGAGTCAAATCAGATCTAAAGCTGATTTTTTTTATTGCGTTATAGATAAGCGAGTCTATCGCCCACCTTGTGGTTTGTCGCACATAAGCCTCTTCACTGCCAGGACATAGGTGGCCCGTTCCGTTACTCATCACCTACTACTATAGAGGACTTTTCTTAAACCTCTTTTAAAGAAGGGCATGTCTATGCTCCAGAAACACCGAGAACGGAACTATATTAATTGTACCTACTGACTCTTGACTTTGCTAACCTGTCTGCTTTTTCAAGAATTTTATGTCAAATAAACGAACCTACGGCCTATCCGATATCTCTCTATCTTACTATAACCTGCTTTTGTGTACAAGACACATTTTTATGTAACTTGACTTCTGTACTGTTCCTTTTCTGTGATATAGATTTACGCTCGATTGCTACCGTGAACTATGTGACAAACCTTAGTTTGCATTTCAGTAATAAAACTTCTGTCTGAATATTATCAACGCACGATTTAACTTTCGAATTGAACGAGGAAGTCATAACTTAATTTAACTTACCGAACTCGGTCATATTATAATATATAAAACTAGGTGACCCGCGAAACTTCGTCTACGTCACAAAGAGATGCAGATAAACCTTCCTCTTGAGTGGGACTTTGTATTGAAAAATTTTCGTGTTAAGATTTATACATGACGACAGACGTGAAAAGTCACTTTGTTTATACCTAGTATGTAATGAGAGAAAATAGCTTCATTTTATTTTTTGGCCCTTGAAAGTTGTATAAGCTGTAGTAATCTATGAAAAACATTGGTAAAAAGAAAAATTAAGTAGAACTTATGTAGTAGGTAATACTTAATAACCTAATCATATTCGAATATTGTCTGTTATGATTTCCTTATGTTTCTCCTTGAACCGATAAATACACAACGCCTACATTTGTCTGAAATATAATATTAAATCTTCACTTTACGAAGGATAGGAAGACCTTGTAAGAGGATTTAGTGAAGGGTCTTGAGATACATTTCAAGCATTACGAAATTTATTCACCGAAACGTTCCGGCTGTGAACGTTGAAGGTTTCGACTAAGATTATTGAATCGTTCTCTACTTAAAGGCTATGAAGTAATTAAGTAAAATATTCGTGTAAAATAATTTGACGAAATCCAGCTAAAAATAACCGTTTCCCTAAAACTGTTGTTTGTTTAAGAACTACGGTAAGCCTGGAATGTTATATTTATCGTCTACCAATTACTTTTAAGAAAACGAGACTTAAATTAGCCAATAAATAATAATTAAGAGTAGAGGGGTTTTGTGTAAAATATTGACTATAATTTAACTTTACAACAAAACATTCTTCAAAGTATGGCTACAATTTATACGGTTTCGATTGTAAATTCAATAAATATAACAAAGGCGATTGAACTATAAAAAAAACTTTAGAGGTATCAAGGGACACCCGGATGGAATGAAGTTCCTTTCGATTAATTAGTGAGGGAATTGTAATAAAATTTTATTTTAAACTAACTAATTATATTATTATAACTTAATTAAAATATTTTGATCACAGCGCCATCTAGCATTAATCATATAAGCGGTGACCGCTTACCAAAGGTGGGCCGTATGCTCGTTTATCTACCTTGCAATAAAAAAAATAAAAAAAAACAAGATAAGGAATTGTTTTAAAAGATTTTAATTACAGCACCATCTAGCGATAGTCATCTAAAACAAAAAAAGTGTCGTGACAACTTTTTCATAAGAATTTCTGTCTAGCCCCCTTTTGATAACGCGCCATTTTGAAAGCCTATTAGAAGATATAGTCCTTTTTCACCAAAACCCTGCTTACCTGATCTTAACCAACTTTTTATAGGTTATTTACCTAATGTCATTATTGCCATAAACACTAGGCCGCAGCTGACTCGATACTGCTTTACCTACATACATAAAAAAAGAAATAAATCATTTAAACTTCATTAAATAACAAAGTAACTTGGACAGTTTCATGTTCTTACAAAAGTCTATAAATTTCATTTCACGTAAGCCCTGCCCGTTGTTGCCACAATGTATCGAGACATTAAACTTGCCCCTTTGGTTTATTTAATGGTTTTTAATTAAAATTCCGAAGCCAACTTTGTGTACACTATGTTTCTGTTTATTGATTGGTGAGTAGAATGTAGTGTGTAGGCTTCAGTTTAAATGTAAATGTTTGTTATGGGGAATAATTATTAGTAGTTGATGTTTTGCAATTGTCTTTTTTACGATATAAATGTGAGACAAAAAAAAAATCGGTATATCTCCAATAAGAAGGGCTAGTAAGCTAGTTTGTTTGTAATGCAATAAATAAAAACGTTTAACCCTTAAATGCATGGTTTTTTATTGCGGCCTGGAAAAAAATATTTCCTGGTAGGTATTTAGGTACATATAACAAAAAATAGATTTGCCGCCGAAACTTGCATAATTTGTTTTTTGACACTCAATATATTTATTATCTATGGTCGTCAAAGTGCGTTCGGAAACACATACCACACGACTTCAATAAAATAACATGAATCTATACATTTGCCAACAAGATGCATTTAAGGGTTTTAAGCAATAGAAATATAAGTAAAATAAATGATTACTACTTAATTGAGCATATACTAATCTTCTCTCATAAACTTTAACGCTCGGTTGACTTGAAAGACAAGCAGAAAGTTTATGTCAGGAATACTTTAGTTACGGGATTTCGTGATACTGATAAGGGTCTCTAATTCTCGAAGTTCTCGCATATCGTGGGAATAGAAATTAATTTAATTATTTATTGTGCATGTTGTGTTCTTTTAAATAGCCTCATGAATAAGTCTGAAACCAAAATAAAAAAATACCGAAATTACTTCATTTTTTATAAACTTTCAATGCATTCATAAAAATGCACACTGCGTGTTTCTCTCTATTTCTCATTGTTTAAAATTACCTATCATAGTTCATGATTCAATAAAAAAATATAGCTCATATAAAACGGGTAAGCCTTCCATATATTTTGTTTAATATCTCACACAAAAAATTAAAAGTTATTTATGATTTAAATTGCTTTTCATTAAAGAGTAATAATCTTCTTTTATTGAACGGCCTCAAAGAAAACTTGCGGTTCGCTTTTGTTCCAAGCTTTGTGATCTCTTTATTAATTTTAATATCTCATTTTATTAGATATTATTACCTATAGTTTTAATACTTAAGTTTCATTATTCAATTTAATTTATCTTATAAAGTACAAGTGCAGTTTTCTCTTAACGAATTCAGACTTTAGAGGTTATAAAAAGTACTATACTACAGAGAGTGCTACGTGCTACAAACATGCCAAATCTAGTGCGCATATAAACTCGAGTAGATCTTACTTGATGAGTTCATCATCGTAAACAACGTCTTGTCACAGAATCAGACAGAAGGTAATCTAGATGCGAATCGTACTTGATAGATGTATAGTATCAGCCTCATTAGTACATGCTCATTTTCAAAACCGTATCGCATCACACTTATTACCTATTTCAATAACAAACTAGTACAAATAACTTATAGATAGATGTAGCTACGTTGTCGTGCAAGAGCATTTCGCTTTTATGGTTGAAATGCACTAATGAGGTTGATTGTAAATCATCAGAATTTCGAACTGATGTGAGAACCAGATATTCGCTGTCTATATTAATACTGTTTCAAAGTTGGTACTAAAACTAAAGTACCTACTTATATGAGTCTTACTTCTGAAGGACTATTACTCTGTGCTCTTGTCTTATTTGTCTTCAAAACTCATTTCACATCTCGTGTACGTCGTCGTTAAACAAGATGTCGTTTTGTTTGTTAATCGTGCAATAAGCAGCGACGGTCGACGTACCGAATTTTGGACTCGCTCCAAATTGGAAGGTAGCTTCCGTGATTTGATTAGCCGGACCGAAGCACCGACGAAATTCGATTAAGTAGGCCCCCGTGTCGTCAAAAGTTCCGTCGTTCATAAATCCGTGGTACGGTACGGTTGCCAGTCCGGAATTTCATAAAAAACTTTACGTCTCGGTGTTGGTCGATTTCGACATTGTTTCATTGTTATCGCGTCGCTGGTATTTGGCTTAATATCGTCCTTTTTGATGTAACCGTCATGTTGTGTTTTCTTTAAGTTTCTCAATTGGATCGAGTTATGCCAAAATGTAACAACACATAATCGATTTCATGTGTTAGTTTTTCATGGTATTTCTGTTGTAACTTAGGAGTTTTGATTAAACTAAGCTAAAGCTTAGGTATAAAGTATTACTTATTTAACAGAAGAGTCATGATCACTACAAAGAAAAGTTACCAGTTGTTCTCGAATGTTTCAGATGAAACTCACTAGTAATATAGATTAACGAGGCTCAGTGGAATAAGCTATCTTCAAACACAGAATAATAAGTGAATAATAACGTTTTACTACTACGAAAAACTTTATATTTTATACAGAGATTCAAACGTAACACGTAATTTCATTATGTAATTTGCACAACAAAACACGTATTGTTCTTACAATTTGTATAGACACAAACGAAACATGAATGCAAGCTATAACGCTTATTTTAACTGCATCTAATTCCATATCGTACCAAACTTTATCCAAATTGTTTTCAGTAATAACAGTTTGTTATAGCGTATCTACCTCAGATCTACATCGAAGTTATTAATACGTTAACCCTACGAGATAAGTGCGCGACCCTTCGTTGAATGTCAATGTAAAGGTCGCACTATATTACTTTCTAGACCCCTAGCTTGATTGATTAGTTTTGTATAAATGCCTTGGACGGCTTTCTAAATGTGGTATTTCACATGTTAAGTGTTATTAATACAATTATGAGAATGTATATTTGTATAAAATCTTTGTTGTGACTTTTTTGTAACTTACAGAAAAATATATTATTTCACTTGTAAATGAAGGACACTAGATATACTAATACTACTGTTAATAAATAAGTATCGTTGTCTACATATCTAAAAAAATATGTGAATAATGTTCAAATTTAAAATGATAATTCTTTAAATAAAATATAAAACTAAGAACATTTTCTTAGATAAAGCAAAATTGTCTGGAAAATCGATTACCTAAATAAGACAGTGAAATTATAGAACTATTCAATCCAACTATAATATACATATTTTATCGCAAAAAAACTTATATTTTTTGCGACAGTCGTTCTGACCGCACATTTGAATATAAAAAAGAAACTTATCATAATCAACTTCGTGTATTGAGACCGCCTTGGGATAACTCTTTACATCTTTTTCTTTGAATAAACTACGCAAAGGAGGTTTCTTTAACGACGAGAGATAACATTTATGTTCACATTTTTTGCGCTAATCGCTCAGCTCAGACACTCAATAGCGTTGCAAATGCTAAAAGATATTTTTTCATATTTGAATAGAGCTAAAATGTTTTAAATATAAGAATACTTTTATCGATAGCTTTAACAATTCGTTTGTGGTTTTCGAGTGAATATGACAGTTTAGATTTACTTAATCACCGATTTCTTAGTTATCAGGGTCGCTTCTGAATGTCTGACGTGTAAAAGACACCATGTAGTTTTTTTTAGGCCTCACATATAGGATTTTTTTTGCATGATAGATAAACGAGTCCACTTCCCACCTCATGATTAGTGGTTTCCGTAATACCAGGGCCTATACAGATTTTTTCTTAAACGTGATATAGCGAGTGCATACATTGCATTTAAAGATCATACAATTTCAGTATGGTTCGTGTATAAAATAATTGGAACGAAGTTTCTTATCGCGCGTTGTGAGAGGGGGCTAGATTTAAAACACGTTCTTTATCGCGCGTTACGTTAGGAAAAAAAAAAAAATATCTTTTAATCGAAAGGAACTTCGTTCTATTCGGGTGTCCCATGACACCTCTCAAGTTTTTTATTATAATAAAACTTCCTAAAATGTGCAAATAAAATTGACGTTCCACATTAAATGTTCATTCAGTTTCGCTGATTTCAATGAGTTGCATGTTTCAATGGCTGGTCATAAACTTTCATCGTCGCTCTGTAATGGCATTTAGATAAGGACAAATGGCACTTCTGTTGCATTTTAACCATTACAGCCATCTGTCGACTGAGTGTTATTGAAAATGAATACAGAAATCAAGTTCGTTATTGCGTTCTAATTTGTTTTTGGACAGTTAAAACTAGTATGTTGCATATGAATTGTTCTGAAAAATTGCTGATAAAACTCAACTAATATTGGTGGTGTAAAAGCTATCATTGAATTACGAGAAATTATAAAAAAAAATCCACATACATCAGCAAGGGTCTAATGCTTTATTGATTTGGTGATGTTTTTTTTTCTAGCAAATCTCGTAATACCTTAAAATTTATTACCTACCTAGTCTCTTAATAATCTTAACTAATTTTATTGTTCTGCTTTTATTGTTTAATTTTGAGTCCTATAACGGCTGGTCTCACATGGATTTTTCGACAAACAGCGATTGTCCGAAACTGTAAAAATAAAAATTATGCAATTAATTTACCCTGGTGTTCCTAAACAATAAAACATTTGGATTTCATTAAGATAATTCGAAATCGTAGAAAATTCATTCACAAAATACGTAATGTACAGAAATAAAACTAATTACAAATTATGCTAAATTAATATAATATTATTGTCCTACATATTAGCAGAATTCAGTGAACTTACTCAAAACGTAATAGCAAGTTTCAATCCTTTCACCACTGTAAAAGTGTTACCGTCTATTTTAAATTATATTATGATCATGCAATGGAACCGTAACAATCCACAACAGCTAAGTTGAGCTCGAATTTCCTTCGAGGGTATCTATTGTTTCAGGTAGATATCTTTTGATGAATTTCGATCACATCTGCTTAAGATGATTTCTTTACATTTCTAGGTTTTTATTTTTAACCTAAATCTCACCAAAGATTGACAGTTTGTTGGTCACTACGAACCTCAATGATATACACGTATGTACTTTGACTTCTGTATACTAGTAATTCTGTTGACGGTCGTTTCCTTCACGTCGCTGCCACTTTAACTAACGCCTGTCTTCCTTATTCTGTGTTTGCTTGCCTAAACAAATAGTCAACATGTTGTTCTCTGCTTTCTTGTGTGTTTTGTTCGTTATAAAAGAAAACATACTTGGGTGAGAACATACAGGGTGCTGCAGAGCTGTGGCAAAAAGTATTTTAAAAATTGCGCCAAAATTGTAAAGTAATCAATTTGTTTTTGCTTTAAATATAAGTGAAGTCCTTCATTTTTAATAGGACAATTTTAACAAAAAGAAACACCCTTTATTCTAGGTCTTGTCTAATTTATATAACGTAATTTAAACTTACTAAACTTTTTGTAGAACAAAATATCAAAACGTTTTCTGTAGCTTTATTCAGCTATCAGAAATGTAGACTAGAATGAAATTCAATTTCAAGTTAGAATCCGAGAATACTTTCGACTGACTCGAGGTATTTCAATAGAAGTTTCCCAGGAAGGGTTAGTCATGTAAACGGTGTAGTCACAGAATACTAAAACAGAAGTCAAGCGATTGAAAGACTAATCGCACTCACTTTACAGATTTACCTTCTTACGAGTAAGATTTTATTTAGCTAGACTTCTGTACTGTAGTTATTCTGTGGTGTAGTCGTAATCAGACTTCTAAACATCGCACGTACCCATCAATCTTTGTACTTGACGTGTATTGTGGTTTGTGGCACCTGTCGATCCGGCGCATGTTAACCGTTTACGATAATTATAATATATTATTGGCAGGTACATAGTGTTATAGATACCCTGGTTTCAAGTGTACCTTGTTATAATGATAGTGAAACAGAATTTATAATAAATTATGGAGGTCTTCTTTTTTTTTCTTCAGTACGGGGTTATGAGGAAAGGCGCGACGCGTTACGCTCTCGGCACTATTTCCCGTCGCGCCGACCCCTCTTCTTAAGCATGACTCCGGTTGAGATCGTGATGGTTCCTGATAAGAATTTGAAGTCTCAAAAACGCATTGTACAGGCGCGGTGGACTATCCTAGATCCCTCTACTCAGACTGAGCTCCATAGTTGACAGTCTGCAACAACCAAATTACTGCCCACTTCTGGGCTGAGGTCTCCTCAGAAGAGAGATTAAACCTAGTCTACCACGTTTGCCCAATGCGGATTGGGGACTTCACATGTCTTAGAAGGATTTTTAGACTTTTTTCGGTGTTTGCACTCGCGACCTTCCGTACGTAAAGCAAAGCCCTTCAACCACTCGGTCACCAGTAATTACAGTGTCTGTGGACAGTAATTACTTGTTACATTACAGTAGGTACTATAGGCGCAGCTCGTCTATGACACTGCAAAAATCTCTTCGACCTACATACAGTCAAAAATTTCAGATACCTACCTGCAAAAAACTTACTTTGTTACTCCACAAATCATCGTAGACCTACTGAAACGTTTATTTATTTCTGGTTGTTGCTTGACATGTATTGTGGCACCGGTCGTTGCTGTCATATGCTCGCGGACAATAATTTAAGATCGTCCCATTCAATCGTTCTGATATTGTCCCAGGGTATGTGGGTCAAACGTTTCTACACGTATTTTGTGTGGTCACGTATCGCCTCGTAGCCGAAATAGCACTAAAATGGTTTGTCATGACATATTTGTGTTGTAATTTATGTTTATAGAGATTTTTGATAGTGTTTTTATGTGTTGGAGTTACTGAGTCTTTTTGTAATTCTGGTGTAGCGCAAGTTGTTTTTTTAGTTGTACTTACGCTTGATTTTATGAACAATGCCTATGAATATTGTATTGTGGTTTTCATACTATCTACACTGTAATAAAACATAATTAGTGTCCACTGTCCAATACTTAATTTATTTCTTCTCGGTGGAAAGAGGCGTTTGAAGGGGTTTAAACCTTCTCCAATATGGCTTTGTTCATCACCTTTTTCTTAACCGTCGTCGTCGTCGTTTTTAACCTGTGCTTTTGTATTTTGTTTTGGTAAAGCTGAATCATTTCACGAGATAATAAAAAAGTTACTTAATAAGGTTACTTTGTACACATTTTATCATGTCTAAAAAGTTCCATCAAATCTTTGTATTACAAATTAACCACGTTAATATCGTCCTTTTTACGCGCACAAACCTAATTTAAGTTTCCTTTTGACTAATTCCCCGGAAAATTATGAAAGTTAACGAAACTTCGTAATTAAAATTTCGAGGGCCGTGTTAAAAGTAAGGAAATCTCCAGACGATCTTTCATGTTTCCACTAAAAAATTTAGGGCTTTTGTTAAATCAAAGCGATAGAAGTACTACTCTTATTCTCGAACAATTCGTTACAATTTTGAAAGTTTGGGCAAATTTTATTTTTTTGTGACGTTTCTTTGTTTTTAAGATTTTCATTACTGTTTATAAATATTTATCAAGACCGTTTCGTGGTCATCATTGCATCCTTGCACATTTAAAGAATGATTTCAGCAAGTAGGAAAGTTACGTGCTGAAATCCAAATTTCTCTAATCGTCACGACAAACAAAATTGTAGTTCCATTTTTAAGTACACCTTAAGAATACCACTTACTGATATTATAAATCTTTAGTATATATTTTGTTCAGGAAACTCTCACACCGTAAAAACCAAATATATTGAAAGCGACAGACAGCAATCAAGTGAAGAGACCCCTTACACTGCACCATCACTGAGCACTCCACCCAATAAATCTTCTGTGTAATGCTATTAGTCACGTCATATTCTGATGCTGCTCGGTACCACCCTCCGGACAAATGAGCTGTCGGCGAAAATGTAACGACTGGATGTGCCAAGACAATAGAGGAACATTTCATTTTGTGAATCGAAATGTAAATTTAAGTTGTGGTCTCCCTATGCTTTATTTAAACGCCCAGTGTAGTTTTGAAATTGTTTTTCAAATATATGTATATTTTTTGTAAAATACCATACAGATTTGAAACTTTACGGACTTCTGGAATAAGAAAATTAGTATCAACTGTATGAATAGAGCAATGGCCAGTGAAAAAGAATTGTTTCAAAATATGTGTACGAAAAACTACAGCTGTTACCTTATTTTAATGTAACCAAAACAATTCGTTTATTAATTCGCACCGTGTTTGAACTCGAACAGCCTGTTTGCTAGGCCAAAGTTTCGACCGCTGGGAAACGAACCTACTTTATCATTGTCTATGTAGACACAATCGATTTCTGTTAACATAAATTGTCGATAAATTAAAACTGTCTCGGGAGGAGATAAATGACTCCAGTCTCTGACCACAGGCTCGCCTATTCTTGGAACAAATTGGTGGATACTTTATTGGAACCGGACATCTTGACCTTTGTATTTAGTGGCCTCTCCCCCTCTAGATAAACGACTGTTTTGTTAACTCGTTTCGGGGTTAGTTTTATAGGATTCTCGATGGTTTCATATTAGCCAGATTGATGGCATTGTTGCCGGACGGAACGGAGTAGAGATACGATCTGCGTCATGGCTGTTTGGACGTAATCCTTCATTGTTCTTTGTGCGGATTACGATAGAATCTATGAGAACGAATGGTGGTTTATGGTTCTAATATTTGTTTTATTACCTAAGATATGATATGATATATGATAGGTAAAATTACAGAACGCCTTTTTGAAATTGAAATTGACTGTAATAACTTAAAAAAAATACTTCTTTAGACACTTTGGAAACTGTTTTGGTATTATTAAACTATGTATTTTAAAAAAAAAATTAAGATATTCTCATTCAATTTTTAAGCTGCACTTAACTAATAAGCACATGGAACAACATTGATGATTTAAACCCTTACTTCTTATGTTCCTCCTATTTTTACTCAGTCCAATAATTACAGTAAAAATCTCTGATACTACTACGTCTTTTTTACCACTCAAATTATTATTTCCGTATTCAAAACTTTTTCCTGTTTTCGTATTCAATTCGTCTTCTGTTCGGCTCCTATGTAATATAATCCGACCTTGGTAACACAAATTGAATCGCATCGTACGGGTATATCTGGCAGTCGAGCCAAGTTCCACCAGACCGCAACTTGTCCATTTATATCGGCGGACTAAACACCGCGTCGAAATTGGTAGTAGCTGTTATGTCAGAGCATTGGCAACAACGAACATATCAATTAGAATTTCAACAACGAAAAATGTACTAGCATTTGATGTTCTATTTTATATATACTGCTGCTACCTGCTTATTTATCAGAATAAATTATTTTAAAATCTCGAAGTGAAGGAGCTAATTAGAATTATATGAAATAAATATGTTAAAAAGAGAATCCTAAATGACCGCAACGATTCCATAAATGATATTTTCCTCACAAGCGTGGAGTATTCAATTAACTGTCTACTTTCCAGAAACTCAAAACCGCATATATTACTCGAGTATGTGGTTCTCTTGTGTAATATCACGCCATCGTCGCTACCGTAATTATTCCACTTAAGCTTTGTTAAGGAAGAAATTACAGGGGAGTCTAATAAGTTTTGAATTGCCTCTTCCGCGTTCGAGAATATTCTATTTTCGTTATAGAAATTTATCAGAATTCTGATACTTGCTTAGTTATTTGTTTTGTATAGAGTACGTTGTATCATGAGTGTGTGTACTGTACTGTACTGTAACAACCCATTACTGCCCACTGCTGAGCTCAGGTCTCCTCCGAAGAGGGGTTAGGCATAGTCCACCACGCTTGCCTAATGCGGATTGGGAACTTCAAGAGTGTGTGTGCTGTAGTTTAATTTTAAAGTTTGCATTGCTGATATACTTTATAATAGTAAAATAGTAATTTACTAAAATAAAGATCTCGTTTAATTTTACGTTGTTTTCCTTAACGAAAATCATGGCACTTATTCTGCTCGCTTTACCCTATTTATGGGCAATTTGTCACTAGCCTGACTCCGGTGACCATTATGTGCTTGCATGTGGATCTTTCGGACACATTACCCGGGATTAAAAGAGGGTCCTTTAGTAATAATATTATGTGATGTGTATAGAAATTAATTGATTTAAAAAGCTTTTATTTATGTACTTTTAAGGACAATATTTTAATATGCCACTTAAGCCTATTCCACCAGACACTTTACATTTTTAAACTGTATCTACTGTAACAATTCAATGAATCGATTAATATTCAAAGAATATTTCCCTTAGTCTAGCTATAAGAGGAATAAATCGCATCTCAGGCCGACGGTCACAAGCCTTCGATGAGTCAACGATGGTTAGAAATTGCGGAGACGTGACCGAGAGCCCGATTCGGCACTGCGGGGCTCGACGGTGCAATCTCCAGCGAATTTACCGCCGGTCTCTTCGAATTCACTCAAGTTTGCATTTTTATTTGCTGTAGGAAATGTGATGCAAATTGAATACGTTTGAATCGTTGTCTGAAGTAATGTGCTTTAGGTCTGTCGTTTTGATGTCGTAACTTTTGAACGAGTTGTTCTAAATTGAATTGTTTTACGTTGTCGAGTTGTGATGTGTGATGGTATGTCGATTAGACTGATATCAGAAAGAAATAATGATCATTTAACGCAGTATATCTTGATTGACCTATTGACAAACATTATTAATTGAAAAACAATATAATCACGAACTCTACGCACATTTAGATTGTGAAACTATTATATTTTTGGTTTTTTATTATGTAAAATCAAGAATGCTATGTGTAGGTAGGTATCTATAATTGTTTTTCATAATAGAACTAAAGTTGTGTAATGTTAATGTACAACTGACGTCAATATATTATATGTAGCTGTTGATACTCCACTTATAAATAAATATAAACTAGCCAACACTAAACTTTAAAATTATAAATAATTCTTTAATTTAAATGTGCACTAAATATACGTAACATCGTCATTAACGTACGGGTTATCGTTTGATATGCCCATTGATACACTCTGTTTAAATTTCTGTAACGTACAACTATGTACATACATGTGGTGTTTCAATAAAGAGTTTTTGTATTGTATTGTATATTACAATTCAAAACCGCTTCATCCATCATGACGTCGGGGATCGTTTTGTTTAGCATAGAATGTCCACGATAAGCCTTATTTTTCTCCTGGATAAGAAAAGATTGCTCGAGATAAAATACTCATTTATCTTATCCCTTTAAAAAAATTGCGTTGAGGTTACGCCTCTTCTGGTAATTGTTTATTTCTTTAGCCTTTTTATGTTGTTCATTATGTTTTAGATACCGTTAGATTGTTACTTATTTCTATTTGTTATATTTTATAGATTATTCAACTATTCTTAAATAAAAATGCAAGAAAAGTTTGTTAAATGCATCAATTTTACTAAACGGTTAAATTATATGTTCACCGCATCACTTCTGAAGCTACGTATTGAACTAATTTGATTGAATAATAATTATTTCACAAATCTGCACCATAATTATTAATGAACAAGTTTCGTTTTCCAATAACATAATAGTACTCGCAGACTCGTAGTTTCGAAACGTACGGAACAAATGATAAAAGCCTCATTGTGGTGTCTGTGCGAGACAATCAGCACTAAACACGGCGGTGTGCATCGCGATATGTATGTACCGATCGACGTGGAAGATCATCCTTTCTAGCTTTTGTTGCGGATTTGTGTATTTTAAAAAAGGAATGGAAAATACCAATGTAAGGGATGTGCATTAAGTTCGCACATATAGGTACTCTTGTGTTCTTGTTCATCCATCCCATCATATGCACTGCATTCAAATAAATTAAATATTTTTTTGAATTCATGATTTCATTTCTTAATAGCTGTGGCTTATATTGTAATGGTATAGGTAAAGGGTCAACTATTACCTACGTACAAAACAATACTGTAGATTTATTTTCTTGCATTCTGACCTTAAAGACTATTATGATTAACGTAACAAACAAGCCTACATTGAAACAAATTCCTGGAAGCGATAGAAAGAATAATAATCAACCAATCTTCTCAATTCCACCCAAGCTCGCCTATCGTCGGAAAACCGAAAATATATTTAATTAACGTGATATCTGTTGCTCTCTCCCATTTGCAATCCAAATTAATGTAAAGGGGGTGGGCGTTTCGACAAAAGACATTCGAGGTCGCGAAAACGTTGGCCCACTCTCAGCTCGGTCATTAATTACACCATGCTTCGCGAGTCAATAAATCACGATACACGAGTTTATGTGACGTTAATAATCGAATTAAACACAGCCGGTGGGCCGTTTAATGTTTTATACGTGGACTCGAAAATCTTGCACGTTAGGTTTTTCGGAAATCTTCTTGATTGATAGTCGAATACGGAAATCAAAAAAGTTTACGAAAATACGACATTGTATCATTAGGTAATCTATGCCTACGCATTACAAAAGTCCTTGACTTTAACAGCTTACCATCATGTACACCGCAGGATCGTTTTCCCATATTACTATAAATACTCAAACTTAAGGTAAGCTCGTCTAAGTGGCAATTTGAAAAAACAGCACAGAATACGACATCTTCGAAATCATCTTTCATATCCGAAAGGCCAGAAACTATTGTTTAGGCATAGACAATAAAATAACTAAGAATTGATTATTCTTATAAACCGTTAAAAAAATGGTAAAAGATAAACAAATCACCCTTTTATTTTGATATATGAAAAACTAGGGAACACTAGACAGAACTTCGAATGTTACCAATATATGGAAAATTGCTTAGTTACAAGAAGATTTCCCTAAGGAATCCGTCCACAGGCCTATAATATCCTCAGATTTTTTGTAGAAAAGGTCATAAAGAACCACTGAATGGATGAAGGGTCTTCCGAAGGGTCCCCGATCCTACGGAAACTATAGTACCATACGTTTTAAGTACGGTACTGGGGTAAGGGTTAACAATAATGGTCGTTGTTTTGATATTTGTACCGGTTCCCTCAATATCGTTTAGGGACAAAGCATGAGAGTCTCCTGGGATTTGTTGTGCACCGTTTAACGTGTTGTTGACTTCAACGGTTTTACATTGAATGGATTGCATGCTGGTTAAGCTTGGTTTTGTTGAGCGACGACTCGCTAACTGGTGGTGCAGATGTTGACCGGGCACGGGTGCTTCGGGCGGTTACGGGAAGGAGTGCCGAGCGCGTAACGCGTCGCGCCGTCCCTCATAACCCCGTGCTGGGTTCTGTCCTCAATCGGGGTTCGGACGCTGAGTGTGAGCGGTTGGAGGTTTTAGTGCGGTTCAACTCCCACATATCCCACCCGAAATACTTTATTTTTATACTGTGTCGTAGTGTACGATTGTAAAATGTCACATCCTTTGTTTTAAACAAGCGTTATATCTTGCATTTGTTGCGGCACGACCCGTTAACAAATAATATGACACGACATGGTGTAGCGTGAATGATATTTAAAATTATTACGTGATGTTTGTACAACATTTTCTTTCAGTATTATTGTTATTTTTATATGTATTAAAGATAAATAGTCTCTTCCTTTTAGCACACTAATACTATAAACGTGGAATTAGAACAAAAAACGGATTTTACATGCATTTCCCTTTTGCCGTATTGTTTTTGTTTGGAATATTGTTCCATTATTTTAGTTTGAGGGATTATAACAAACTTACCTCAATTCGTTTAGGTCCCCAGAAACCCATTTTATCTCGGGATTACGGAAGCTAAAAGATTATTTAACTTTCCACAATAATTTTCTCGTTTCAGTTTTCATCCAAGATATTATTTGTGAAGCTATATAATTAATTTGTTTGTTACAGGTAAAATATTCCACAAATTACCTTGGTTAAAAGTAAGTGGATTTCCTCATTATTCTACTCTGTGATAAGACAAGGATAAAAATTTATAATGAAAAATACGCAACAAAAGTTTGTCTCTCTTACGCATAAACTTTACAACTGATAATTCCTCGAGTCGAAGTCAGATTGAAAACAAAACTTTTCAATAAAACAGAAAACACCATCAGAGTTTTTCAATCAGTCCGTTACGTAGACCGACGACGGTACACAATCAAGACACAAAATACGTCTAATACAGAAGTCAAACTTCATACAAGTAGTAGTAGTTAGTAGGATACATAAGATGCCGCGGGGATTGGTCATTCCCGGTTTGTAATTGGTTTCTCCGTTAACACTTGCTTAGATGATTGTTTGCTCAGTCTAACTTCGCCTAAAGGGTACTTTGTGTATATTTATTCCCTTTAATTCATAATACTGCCAACTAAAATGCAAAATAAGTACATAAAGAGAGCTTGAAAAACGCAGACAAAAACAAGGTTCTCAAATTGGTGTTTTCAGAACATACCGACATAGTGCAAGGTAAATGTCAGTACTACTATAGTAACTATTAACTATACTGTACTGTATATGTAACCTTTTAAAAATTTACTAAAATTTATTACTGCCTAATACTGGGCTCAATAGTATCCTATTGAATCTACCGTAATTGAATTGGACGAAATTGAGCACCTACCATAGTTTTCTCTACACCCCTTTGGTTGACTGGTAGAGAATACCTTAGGCATTAAGTCCGCCATTGTACCATTTATGTGTATAAAGTTTAATAAATAAATAAATAATGCTCGAAGTTAAATATGTCAGACTGACTATAGAAATGAGGTACATAGAAAGAGCTTGACTTCTGTAAGAATAATTATTCTGTGATCAAGGCTTGTCCCCGCATTTTATTATGTGTGAATATTTAACGAAATCGAAGTGAGCTGTCTTGGTTTGTATCCCAATTTCGTTTCTAGTGTATACCCGATTTTAGACTTTCATTCGCCTGCATAATGTAATGTAATAAAATCGTATGTATGTAATAGTATCAACATTATACGTTAAAAAAAAACACATTATATGGAAGAAAATTTTAAAGCTCATGCAACTCTAGAAGAGTTCACGTGCTATGAAAATGTAGATTAATTGTAGATACTATTAAATGTTACTGTCATGCATTTTGAACGTGTTCTTACCACGATATTTAATTTACTGTTTAATGTCTCGACAGTCGACACTGATTTAATAGGAATGAGAAGAATTACCCGATAGTAAACCTAGAAAAACCTATTTGAATAAAACTACTTTTCTAACACGTATGTTATATGATAATATATATTATATTGAAAGAAGTTGCTAAAAAGACAATAACAATACAATGTTTCTGTTTAATACATAGACTTGTACTGCGCCCTCTAGTTTTGCACCCCGTAACATATTTTAGAACGCCATCTAGTGGGTGGAGCTGAAAGTTAGTGATACGACTGCCATCTGTTCTGAAGCTTGAGTATAAGACTTATAACGCCATCTACATTTAAGACACGGCATGATGTGTATTCAGTAAGTTCGTAGGCTTCGGAGTGTCGTCAACTGAAATACGTCTTGCAATAGTCTGGCGGTAGATGTCGCACCTAATCTAAATTGAGGATGTTCTTAATTCTGTGGAATTTCGCTAATATAATATTGATTTGTCTTGGATAAAAATTATATTAACAATTGAAACGTTTTGAATTTTGTAATCTCTGAGTGGAGACTAATAGGGACTCTATTCAGATCAATGTATTATAGTATACTAGCTTTTGCCCGCGACTTCGTTCGCGTGGACTTCAGGTTCGTCCCATATTATCAAAAATTGTAGCCTATGTGTTATTCTGATGTATAAGCTATATTGTGGTAAAGTTTCATTCAAATCCAGTCAGTAGTTTTTACGTGAAAGAGTAACAAACATACATCCATACATCCATACTTACAAACTTTCGCCTTTACAATATATATTAGATATTAGATAAATCGTTAAAAAATGTAGTACATTTTTTCTTTTCGATCCTGCATAAAACAATGATTTTTAAAATAAATCGAAATTAAAAAGAGATTTGCAATTAAAAACTCTTACAAGAGGCGTACCTTTGTGAGATTTCAGTTACCCTGATTTACTGCACTTATTTAGGTACGGAATCACATGCCTACTTACCTTTAACATAAGAAATAATATGTTCATAAGTTGTTCGAAAAGAGTCCTCGTCAATCATGCATACCGCTCTCTCGTCTCTCAATGACACCATGGTGACATATCACAATTCATGTAGGCTATAAAGGGATTGTTAAACTCCATTGTATATTTTAGAAGTAAATACGTCCAGAACAAAAATAATATTTTATATAAGTAGTAAGGAAAACTTTATTTTGTTAATTCAACTAGCACGTTCCTTTTTTTCTTAAAATTAATAATACTATTTCGTTTATAATAAACAATACGGATTTTTATAGTTCTTAGCCTTAGATACTTTCAATAGACATTGAGAAGTTACAAAAAAGTCTTGAAATCTATCCGGAAATTAGAAAGGGATTGAACAAGATATCTTAGGTTTTTCGTTCAAAAGATTGCGTTTCGCCTCATCCAATATCAGACAGGAGGAAGCCGAGTTGAAGTAACAAAGTTTTATCAAGTGTAAAGAGTTTTTTCGAGACTCGCCCCAGTAATAAGGTCTTGGATTTATGACCAATTTATTTCTTTGTTATGTTAGGGAAGAATATATGTAGAGAAAGGAGTCGAGATCAATGCTCAATGTGTTGAGATGTTGGATATAATGGACTGTTTTGTTGCTTACTCCTTTGAATTTGATGTGATGACTCACTATTATAAGGATGTAAACAAAAGTATTTAATAAAAATTGCATTAAGTTGTCTTAATAATATCGATTGCTCACTGGGTGTGAGGAGTTTTCTATGATTTTTATTGAATTCTTCTTCTGAAAATTACGATAAAACGCCTAATATCAAAACACAATAACCTCAAATTATGTAAACAAACCACATACTTTGTTGATTATTGTACTTGTTCGTTCGGCTTAATTATTACGCTTATCGGTCTCAAAACGACTCGTTTACGAAGTTACAGTTTGCACAAACTTTTATCTGATCAACACGGAGTTAGGACGTTATTGGGACAGGAAAATGCTTCTCAAGTCTAATTGAATCTTCGAACTGCTTATTTTACTTTTGATTTTATGTACATGAGTTTACGTTCTCAAAGTAATTTTCTGAGAAAATGTTATTATATTTCTATGTTTGTTACTAGATCTTATAAAAGTAAGCTCTTACGAAAAAGTTATAAGATTGATCGAATATTTTTTGAGCGTTTGGAAATTTATACCTATCTTGATCACTTTGTGAATAAATCTGAGCTTATTATAAAATACTGTTGAAATGTACGTACGTTTGATCTAATATTAATGAAAACTTGGCTTAAAACTTAGCACAATATACCTTACATAAGGTAGGTAGATCCCTACTTACTTATTAATCAAAGAACTTATGTACAGTTGCTAACATGATCTAACAGCGTGTGTATATTATTATCTACATAACAATTTCTTAAATGAAATAGTTTACTTTTATGGTTTATTTTCTAAGTTGTTACAGATTTTTAGAGTAAGGAGGGGAGGGACTATATCTTACGTGGCTAAATAGGTAGTTTTATATAGTTACGTAACGTGCAACAAACATGCTTAAAATAAATACATTTTTCCTGGATTTGGGACAATATTAATTATTAATCGTACCGTGGTAGGTACCTTTTAATCTTCCTCCCCAAAATAAATTTTAGTTCCAAAGTAAAAAAATATTTTCAACCAGTATTTCGAGACATTGGCGAGCTTATCCAAGTCATATCTAGCATTTAGTTTTGATACTCTAATGTTAAAAAAAAAATCAAAATTAATAAGTACTGTTTGAACTGCATACTTCACTAACTTTGAAATTCAAGTGTAGTTCTTGGCCTTCGATCTGTTCTTCGGTTGTGTTATGCTTTTGAAGAAAACGTGCTCAAGAGGGCGTTAGTGCCTCGACGAGTAAAGTTTTTGTTTCAAGTATCTCTTTACGTTTAAGTTTTACTGCGGTATATTGGATTTGAAACATTACGAAATTTTGTACGAATCCTAAATAAATTCATTGAAGTAAGCAGAAATATTTTAACTAAATTACAAATTTCCAATAAAGATAAAACTACGCGAACGTGGTTAATTGAATTTATTTGCTGATCGTTTGATTAAATCAAAACATTCGCATGAACGCAGAATATGTTTTCAAAGGGATTTTCCCGGTAAAATATCGTATCAATACGCTAACGAGGACGAGCTCAAAAAATATATACTTCAATAAATTCAATCAAAGTTCATATACGCGGCTACGTGTACATATAAACAACCCGTCCAATATTAGTTTAGAAGTACCAAAGTGGTTTTCGTAACAAGCTCTCAACACGAGATGTTCAAAGGGAAGGTTCTATTTAGTACACGACCGAACCGCACCGCAAATGAACGAAACGCAAACAAGAAAAGAACACGCTTCTGCATGTGTATGTCCATTAAAAGAGTTTTTTCCTGTGTTATTTGGCTCTGAGGTTTTGTCTTAATTGACTGAAAAAGTGTTTTATTCACCATGAAATTTTTTACCATACTTTGCTCCGAAATGCTAAATGAATTTTAATGTTATAAACAAGCACTAGTAATGTATAAAAAACATAGTAAAATTGTATGTTTCATTTTCGTTTTACATTACATTTCTCTATTTGAATGATAAATTGAATACATTATCTATACTGGCATATTACAGAATCGTGATATAATGCTCGAATGTACAGTTTAGAATTACGTTTCGTTCTACTGCCTAAGGACTTAATAATTTTCACATAAAGGACTATAATTCACACGTAATTTACATAAGATAACATTTCGCAAACTTCACGAAGACAACGCAAATAACTATTATTCAACAATATTCGAATTATGTCAGCCTGTTTCGTTACAAAGAGCTCCTTTTGCAGCTAACGTACATTCCAACTTTACATCATATTTAATAGTAACATCACGTAGAAATTTACGTTACGTGACATCGCTTCAATCTACGTGCTTTATTTTATATCGTGTCATACCGAACTAAGCTGTTATTGAATTTAATGTCTGTGCATCTCTGCTTAGTTAATTATACAACTTCTCTGACCCACAGTTGCTGAGTTTAACTGTATTGTCCAAGTTGACGTTAGCTGGAACCGGGAACGACACTGTGGAAGTTATGAAAGAGCTTCATAAACATGGAACTTTAGTTTCTTTTAGTAAATTAAAAGAGAACCTCGCTGTTGAAGTAAATTAATATTCAGAATTACTAGAGGAATGTTATTTGTAATTCTGTTATACGTCTCGAAATGATTTTTTTAGAAGCTTTAGACGAATGAATCTTGTACTTGTGAAAGTTTAAATGAAATTTTACTATTTGAGTCGAGAATAAAAATCGTATTTTTTCTTCTAATTTTTCTTCAAAGTTCGTCTTCTCAAAGTCCTTAGTTTTCTCAGTTGACACCGTGAATTATTACGTCCATCTAATTAATCATTTTCGGAGGGTACTTCAAAGATTTTTGCGAAACACTCCAAAAATGTCTTTTATTTGAAATAAAAAATTGCAGCCTACTTTGTATTCCTATCATGTTACGCTTCTGGATGGATCTGTCGGAAAAATATTGAGGAAAATTTTATAAGCTTTCCTTGCCTACTTCTACATCTTAAATGATGATAGTAAAAGTTATGTGTACCTATACTTGTCGGAATTTGTCGATTTATTGAGAAACAGTAATCCTTCGGCTTCGGATAGCACATATCTACTTCGAAGAAAATATTTTTACACAACGGCAAAATATTCGATGTTAAGGAAGTTTTTACACCACACTTAAAACCCCTAATCAATAAATTTATACCTAATATTGAAGTGAAAGAACACATAACCACTGTTATTACTTCCACCAACGCAAAGAATGCAATACCGGAACCCCTTCGAAGCGATACGACATATCTGTTGTGCAAGAGCTTTTTCCTGGTAGAGGATATATTAAAAAAATAACTCCGGAACAATAATAATATCTAACTGAACTGAACCAACAATTATTAAGTTTCTATTTTTACTACGCACGAGAAACCTAAGCTAGGCTTGAGGACTATTTGAGAAAATGCTTAATTAATAGGTATTCATAGTAAGAAATAACTGGGGAATATATTTGAATATCATAAAGTACTATAAAAATATCATCAGTATCATTTAGAATTTGACCGTAAATTATCTTTCACAATAAATTAGGAATTTTTATACGTCCTAAATGAAGATACTAAAGCAATTTTTCAATGTCATTGCCAGATACACGGTTTTAATTATGAATAGCCCCAAGGCGATGTCCTTGTTTTTGCTTCTACTTTATAGTTAGTAGGTACATTTCATTGTAATTACTTTTATATATTTTTTACGATTCGAATTGAATTGTGAACTTTATGGGCACTATTAATCACGTGTGATCTCGCGTCCTTATTTTTCATTGCATAGAAAAAACCATATCAGTAATTTAACCTATATTGGTTTAATTATAATGCCTAATAGGTAGACAAAAATATATTATAAATCTAATTGAAATATCTGCATTAAGAAAGTTTCATCTGTAGAGTACCTAGATATATTAATCGTAATCTTTGCCTAATGCTATAATCTCTTTTATATTAATATAAATATTAAAGTATTTTTTACATGGATCTAATATCAACATAAAAATATAACAAGGATGTAACTCTACGTTATCTTACAATTTTGTATGGAAAGATACCTGCACAGACTGCTGGAGGGGAAGATTAAACGTGGTTCCTTTATCTTCGATACAAAGGAAACCAGGGCGCTCTAGAATACCTGAACATGTCTTTCGGTATCCATACTTTCGACGTGTACGGTATTTTTATGTCGTGGATAAAGATGTAGGCTTATCATAATAATCTGAGTAGATAAGTCGTTTTTTTCTACCAACTTTTTCTAAAATTTGTATGACATTCTCAGTGTTTTACGTTTTTTTCCTGTGGATTTTTTGGGTGTGT
The DNA here is from genome assembly GCA_030269945.2 of Trilocha varians. Lineage (NCBI taxonomy): Eukaryota > Metazoa > Arthropoda > Insecta > Lepidoptera > Bombycidae > Trilocha > Trilocha varians. Next base: position 9,012,476 of record AP028259.1, read on the forward strand.
GTGTACAATCTGAACATTTGTGACGTCACTGTCAGCTGAGACTGAAAACTAGCGCTGGATGTTAGCATTGATTCTATAATGTGTGCCGATGTTCAGCAATACACTGAGTCTCGGCTGGTTTGTGGTAAAAATGTAATAGGTATGATTATGTAATTTTTTTTTTTCACCTTTTGTACCATTTTTACCTCAAATAAAGTATGTCTATGTCTATGACAGACTATTAAATAATACCTACACAGTATTGAGAAATCCGGAGTTTCAATTTTTACTTTGCATATTTGATTACAGAGAAAAACAGATGAAAACCTAGTAAACAAAGAATAAAATAGTCTTTACTCAGAATCCGAGGTTCAGAAAAAAAAAGTTCAATATTCAAGTGAATCCAATTTATATACTCGAATAAACCTTCTGATTTAATATACAATAAAGCGTAAAATATATGTAATAGTTTGTATAAACTCAATAACACTGCCCAAATATTTTAATTGAGTTGTAATAAAACTTGATTTGAGTGTATTCATTGAAATTTTAACATGCAAATTTTATTGGCAAGTAATTTCGTATGCGACTGGCTCATATTTTGAACTGAATGTGAGGTGGATATTAATTTGTGTGTATTAAATTACAATTTACTACACAAGTAATAGCTGAAAACTTTCAGCAAACAATTAAATTAAATATCCAATCTCAAATTAAAAATTCTGAGTTAGTTCGTACATTTAGAACATTTAATTAACCTCAGTGTGAAAACTAAAGCTTTGCTGAATATTAACCGAACACTGAATTGCAGTGAAAAGTCCATTCATGTTTGCAAGGATGTCACTTGAAAAAATTAGTTGTAACGTATATTATTAAAATAGGATATATTATTATCAAAAACTAGGTAGATGTTAGATATATATACATATTCGAATCCACCATCCAGCTATGGTCCCCTGCACCAGAAACAAAGTGACTTCATCAAAACACTTTTATCCCACTACAGAAATTCAGTAGCTTGAAGCACAACTAACATAATGATATTAGTAATTTAATTTATAACACTAGGCAACAAATTACGCTAATCGAAAAACAAAGTCGTAACTATAATTAAAGCCTCATATTACATTTTAGTTACAAAACCATTTCAATTTGGAATTGCAAGGACTCTGTTGATGTGCATCCACGTGGCAGCTATTGGGAAACTTTGTTGGCTGTTTCGCTTCGTCTATAACGACCAGTTCGTAGTTGTATCTGACAGATTACACACATGTGCCTTATTTCATATCAGGAATATGAAAGGGATTTGAAATTGTGAGTAAAATTTCGATCTATTTATTTCGTATTTGATCTTGAATAAAATCATTCAGTCATTTCATAAGTTGTAATATTATAGGTATCATATAATCTATGAAGGTATTTTCGATCTTGAAATCTTGACTATCCATACTGATATTATAAATGCGAAAGTAACTCTGCCTGTCTTTGGTTCACTGAACCAATTGTGATGGATGATAGATTGGACCTTGGAGGATGACATAGATTGCTTTTTGTCAAGATAATAAAATTTGAAAAGGGTGAAAATCGGGTATGACATGTTTCACGATATCTTTGCTTATAATATCATCTATCAAATGAGTTGAAAAAAGATTTAAGCTCATAAGGTTAACCTCATTTTGCAATTGCTGAGATATATGCGAGAAATATGTACCTATTAAACTCAAGATTATTATTTTGATGCCGTAGGATATTATTTTTACTTCTTATTCTACCTACATACTAACTACGCAGCAAACATAACCTATTTTTGTAGAAACAAATAACGAGACACATTATTAAAATAATGTATGTATTGCCCATGTATCTAGTTAGTCGACATACATTATTGTAAAATCAATGTAGCTCAGCCCTATTTTATTTCGCTTCTGGGAACATATACGGTGGTACAGTAGCCATCCCTATTTGAGTAGAACTCAAACTGGGCTACGACGCTTCATTCAGTCGGTTACCGGCGGCGCGCGGTGTGGACGCCCCTATATTCATCCCTCGGCCAACTAACATCGAGTTCGTTCGAAATTGAATAGTCTGTGCTGTACTTGGTTTTAATTAAACTTTACAGTTTAATTGAAATTTAAGGAACATCGAACAATTTATTGAGTTTTAGTTCGTGGGTCGAGATGAGATTCTATTGATGTCGATTGATAGATAAATGCATTTAGCACGATGCTTTGCTATGTAAGTCGATTAAAATTTAAATCAATTACATTATTAAAGTATTTTTTATTGAATTATCATTTATGCATAAAAAGCAGACCGATTTTTTTTATAAAGTAGGTATCTAATAAAAAAGTAATATCGACTCGGAAATGTAAAAACACTAAAGCGCTAAATTAGCGATAACGAGTTAATGAGTAAGAAACTTTACATTGAAAAGCTCCAAAAATATACACTAATATAGGGAATAAATAAAACATTGCTTATTTTCACAGGTAATGTATTGTATTATTTGTATTTATTTTTTGTTCTCCTTGTTGCTTTGTCGCTATAATCTTTTACCTCTCCAGTGACGATATTATTTTTAAATTAGAAAAATATTTTTGTAGAATGAACTCTGTTAAATTCGGTAGAAACTGTTTTGTTCATGCCTAACTTTTTCATTGTACTACCTAATTTCATAGTTAGTAGTCTAAAGTAACAAACTTTACTATTATCTGGTAAACATCGTCGTGCAGATTATTATGTCATGTACAAGATGTCCTCAAGTTCGCACTAAAGGATTAGTTTCTAGAAATAGACGATATTGGAAACCACCAACGAACGGAATTCATCGATTAATATCAAATCATTTCAATATTACGCTCTCCTACTGACTTACACAATTTAGATCACAAAGCGCCTAGCTCCATTATAAATTGGTTTTAATTATAAATTATAATTTCATCTGTATACACTGAGTGCTTGTAACACGTAATATATCATGTTTTGAGACATCTACATAGGCGTGCCTACGTCTTGCCCTGAATCTGTATCGACTTTGAATAATTTCGTCTTATAATCACTGAGTACGAATATGAATGACTTAAGTAGTGAAAATGTGCCAATAGTAACTTAATTAATTTTTATGTTAAAATCTCTGATTAATAAATTATGAATCTGAGGTTAAAATAACTCAGAAAGCAGTAAAACATCTGACCGTTCTTAAACTAATGGAAAATATTCCTAAGAAAATACCAATTGAGTCTTTCTCTCGGATTTCGTTTTATGTTATGAAATAGATGCAGTCCATCTACAGTTCTTAGAATTTTAAGGTTCTTGAGACATCAAGTTTTTTACAAATTTTATTGAACCGGATTAACGCAAAAAGAACAGAAAACGGAAGATTAAAGCCGTTTTGCAAATAAGATTTTTAATTGTTAACGTGCTTCTTTTTGAATAAAGTGCATATTTGCTTTTAGTATAATTTAAATTAAAAAGAGTTATTCCATCGGCCACTTTCACATTTAATATTAACGTAAAAAACCTACTAAACATCAATGACTGTCTTATTTTAGGTACATAAACAAAATTTCAGGATGCCATTCAAAAAAAAAGCTAGTACAATCAAAGGCGATAAATTAAGACATCGTTCCTAATTCCATTATATAAATTGTTTATTTTGCAGCCGTTGATTTTAAATTACCATGAAACCTCTTTGCTTTGTCGAATGCGACTGAATAGTTTGTGACTGTCTTTAGCTCTTTGTTACACATTAGCTTGTTGAAAGCAGCAAGTTGTCTTTAGGTAAACTAATTTCGTGCTACAAAGTGAAGTAGATCTTCTCAAAGTAAAGGCACGTTTTAGACGTACACACGTTCCACTTAATCAGATTATACACTTAGCTGTGTTTATTGTGATAAGTGATAGAGGTAATATAAAATTATCGGCGCGTTTTTGTCTGAAAGCTCTAAATGTTTTTCTGCTACTAAATTCGATTGAACAAATAGGTTTTCTTTCCGATAGTTTTGATATTCGGTAAAAGCGGTTATGATTTACATTCATGTACCTGTACCTGTACCAACCCATTACTGCCCACTGCTGGGCCCAGGTCTCCTCAGAAGAGGGATTAGGCATAGTCCACCACGCTTGCCTAGTGCGGATTGGAGACTTCACATATCTTCAAAGGATTTTTAGAACCCTTTTCCGATATGCAGGTTTCCTCACGATGTTTTCCTTCACCGTTTTTAGCCAGTGGTGTTATGAAAAATTGCACATAAATCTTTTTCACATTTAGATTTAGAGGTACAAGCCGGCCGGATTTGAACCCGCGACCGCCCGTTCGGAAGGACGCGCTTCGACCACTCGGCCACCACGACTTTTTGCACATTCATGTGCCTATTGCTTATAAACACTATCAAAAAATTAACGATAGGTATAATTTGTATATTTCCAAGTGACATAAATGGGTGTCCTTAGTAAATCTACTTCTCAAACATATTAATGACCAAACAACAAAGCAAAACAGTAAGGCTGGTTTTTCTATAAATACTAAATAGCAAAAGATATAACTACGTAGAAAAGAGTACCTACGTTGTTGCCTTGAGATGCTTAAATAAGAGTTCATGGAAAGTAGCGTATTTGACTATATTTAATTGCACGTCAAAAAATTATTTATGATATAGTTCAAAATATAATATGAAATGATAAAGAGATCAAATTATATTGATAAACTTGTTGATATCTGACTAGGGCCCTATCTCAACACACACATTCAATCGCCACCGATGTAAAAGTATCACAGACATATGTTTGAGCCTAACGCATCATTATATACGCGTTAAAATGCACATCATTAAGCTGAAGATGTGATATTAATTCCTCATTTGCCAAACCGATACGGCCGTCCGAACTGAGCGCCATAAATACTCGGAGTATCGCTATTACTCTCTTTTTACCATCAAGATAGATATCTGGAGATTTATTACGGCTCTTAAGTTATTGTTTAGCGTAATATGTAACGTTTATAACAGAATAAACGTACGTACATTTAATCATTCTAAACGCCCACCTGGATTCTGACAGACAAGGTCGGCTCTTAGATGTAAAAATGGTTGCCTAACGGAAATATTTGATACAATATGTTTTCTTAGTCTTCATAAGTATCTGCTGCTTATTTTATTTAATAAGTAATATTACAGTCTCATTTTCATTTACTGTTTGTTCTTGTCTACTTCTATGTTATTTAACATCAACTGGTTGCTTTTACATCGTTGGTAATCTTTTCATCAGAGCACCTATGCGTATGTCATTATAATCTTTTCGTCGTTTATTTATGTATCTCTATAGATCAATAAGTCAAGCGTTAAAGCTCCCGAAATAGAATTGTATGAGCATTTTCAATTCCACTTTCGAACGTCTCCCTACCGGGTATACTTAATCCAGATCTGGATATATTGCAAGATTTATTGTTGTCATTGTTTGTATTGCACGACTCCTAGTTCACGTTCGAGTGGTCGGTAAATAAGGGTTGCTGGATTTGCTTGCGCCTCCTGTGACAAATGGCTCCAAGCAAAACATAGCTATGCCGGTTACGTTTCCTACCGCTTAATTCTGTTGATTAAATGTACGCTTTTCTAAATCCGCTGAACATTCAAATCCGATTGTTTCAGACGCTACGACGAGAATCGGATTTGGAATCAGTTCACAAATCAGTTAAAACAATTCTTTTGTTGTGTAGGCGTTATGAAAGCTATGGATACTGTAGTTATCTTTTGATCTTGTGACGTCGTTACGAAAATAAAAATAAACTGGACAAAAGAAAAAACCAGAAGCACTCAGTAGGAAATGATTTCTGACAAGATTCCTTGATCTCTTAATTCAGAGAATTGTTTTGAATTTTTATTTAAATTGGCTATCCAGTTCCGATTGCGTTGAGCCTTGGCGATTCCAGAAAGTCTAGTTTTAATTAAATGTAGTTCAACTTATAAAGCTGTCTCATTATGCGGACTTGGGGGATTCTCGAGATCTCGCTGATCGTCCTTTAAACCTTAATACGTTAATGCTCTTTGAATTCGTAGTGGCAAATGAGATCTACATTTGTGGTGTTGCTTAACGACTACTGACCTAGATGACTTTTTTGAAAATGAATTAGAACAAAACCTAGACCTGTTTAACTAAGTATATGCGAGATTCAATAAGGATAATAATACGCTAAATCACTTCTCTATGGCAACCGCCGTGTCAAGACGTCAAAAAATGTTTCAAAATAAATAAATGTAAATAAATTATAAAATATTTAATAATCAGACGATAAAACGATACAATCCTGTAGAAAACTACTGAAATAAAAGTCAGGGAAAAATTCAACCTAAGTATATCAGCCCCTTTGTGAAAATGACAAAAATTACAAAGAAACACAAATATGAGAAGAAACGTCATAAGAGAATGCCGGCGTGTTGCCTTAGCCTGCGCACAATCACCATCCAGAGAAGATTCGTCGCGGTCGTTAGGGGAAGGTAGTAACTCCCCGACGAGCCTCGAAACACCGAGCGACCACGAACCCCGGACAACAAGATCTGCGCGCCGGGGCCGCCCACCGGTCGGCTTGGGGTCAACGCGTCAACATGGCTCGTCTACGGCCCCCGCTACCAGTGGTGCAGTGCGCCAACGCATGAGATGGACCCCAGAGTTAAATAAAAATGTCATGCGGGCGTACTACAGGGCTACGGAGGGAGGAACTAACCTCACTGCGTACCGTTCAAGGTTGCTGTCTATGTTTCAGGTTCTTTGCCCAGCTGTGGACGTCACAGTGCAACGACTCTCGGATCAGGTGCGGGCCATTCAGCGACTAAAGTTACTGGATGAGACTGTACTTGACCGATTGCGCAATGAAGCACTGCCTGCTCCTTCTGAACCACAACCAACACATGTGGTAAATGTCACCGTCACCCAACCTATACCACCAGCGGAGGAGCTTCAGGTGCAGGCATGTGCAAGTATCCAGGACGATGAGCGTTTGAGGAGCGCTCTGGAGGACTCTATTCAAGAGTTTAGGTTTGTTCATCCATGCTCGCGGCCACGTTTACCGAGGCTGCCCATGTGTAAGCGTAATGTCTCGCTGGTATTGGCCCTGGACTGCATCTTAAAACCTTACTTTGAGTCGACTGAAGACCTTATCGACACCCACTCGGTTCTGTACTGCGGTGCGGTTGCTGTCTGTCGAGTGGCTGGAGTAAAATTCCCGAACCCGAACCAGACGTACCGCCGGCATGATGGTAAGCCGCAATGGCAGTGCAGAATCGAGAGGCGCATAGATGCAGCCAGGACCCTTATAGCGAAGCTTATTTGTTTCCAGGCAGGCAACACGCGCCCGCGCGTAATGCGATTCGTTGACCGAGCCTTCGCTGACACCGGTGTCAGCAGGAACGACTACCTGGCTCGTGTCGTCGAGCGTGTTGACTACTGGAAGCAGAAGGTTTGCGCATGGGCGAACCGTATTCGTAGGTATCGAATAAGATCGGAGCGGTACCGCTTGAATAGAGTCTTCCAGAGTAATCAGAAGAGTGTCTACAGAGACTGGGAGGCTTCTCGAGGAAGAGTTACCGATGGACACCCACCAGTTGATGAGGATGTGATGACCTCATTTTGGAAAAATATCTGGTCGGTGCCCATCGGTCACTCCGAGGGGGAGTGGACTGAGACGGTCGGGCGCGCGTGCGAGTCTATTAAAGATATGGACTCCATTACAATCACGCCGATTGACGTAGCTTGTGCGGTACGTTCGGCCCCGAACTGGAAAAGTCCGGGACCGGATGGGCTGCACAGCTACTGGCTGAAATGGATACGCAACTCGCACGGGCGTATGGCTGCTCAGTTTCAACAAGCCCTTGAGTCGGGAACCCTCCCAGATTTCATGACATCGGGAGTCACTCACCTGATATACAAATCTGGCAATACCTCGGACCCTAAAAACTATAGACCAATAACATGCTTACCAACCATCTATAAGCTACTTACATCCATCCTGAGAAACAAAATTCAAATACATATTTCGGCAAATGACATAATGTCACCTTCTCAGAATGGATGTAAGGTAGGATCCCGAGGTACTAAGGATTTGCTCCTCATAGACATGGCCATTACGCAACAAGTTCGTCGAGGCAGAAAGGGAGTACACATGGCTTGGATAGACTATAAGAAAGCGTACGATTCGGTGCCCCATTCATGGCTAATGAGAGTTTTAGAGCTTTATAAAGTACATTCCACGCTACGCTCCTTTCTTAGTTCATGCATGGGTCAGTGGTCTACGTTTCTTCGTCAACCAGGACATGTTGGCTCTCCGGCCTCCCCGAGCTTGATAAGGATAAAGCGGGGTATCTTCCAGGGTGACAGTCTGAGTCCTTTGTGGTTCTGTCTGGCGCTTAATCCTCTAAGTACATTACTTGGAGATTCAACGCTAGGCTACCGACTCAAGAGAGGGGGTGAGCCCATTTCACATCTCTTGTACATGGATGATCTCAAATTATTTGCTACTAAAAAACCAGACTTAATATCTTTACTCAAAATAACCGACAATTTTAGTAAAGCTATTGGAATGGAGTTTGGAGTAGATAAATGTGCGGTCATAGATATACAGAGAGGTAAAGTTGTAAACTCGGAGAGTTTGCAACTTAGCCAGAGTGAGGTGCTTAGATCTCTGTCTGAGTCGGAAACCTACAAATACCTTGGAATGTTCGAAGCTTTGAGTATCGTCGATGCAGATATGAAACAATCGGTGAGGGATCGGTTCTTCGGCCGCCTGATAAAGGTTTTGAAAAGCCTCTTGTCTGGCGGAAACAAAATCCGAGCCTTCAATGGTTGGGTCATGCCTGTACTGACGTACTCCTTTGGCATTCTAAAGTGGACGCAATCAGAACTGGATGCCCTGGATAGAAAAGTTCGGCGACTGCTGACGGCATACAGGATGCACCATCCACGCTCATCTGTTATGAGGCTGTATATACCTCGGAAGTGTGGGGGTCGTGGCATGTTAAATGCCAAGGATCTGCACAACCGAGAGATATACAACCTTCGGGAATATTTCCTAAAGGTGAATGTGGGTATGTACCGTGATGTAGCAGCAGTCGATAAAGGACTCACTCCGCTATCCTTAGCGAACGGGAATTGGCGAGCGCCGAAGGTGATGAGTGTGGCGGATCGCACGGACGTATGGAAGAGCAAGGAACTACACGGTCGATTCTACCGGGCCCTTACGGGTCCCGATGTAGATCAGTTAGCCTCCGTGGCCTGGCTACGATACAGTAACCTCTTCGGAGAGACTGAAGGTTTTGTCTTAGCAATTATGGACGAAGTTATCATGACGAACAACTACCGTAAATATATTCTAAAGGATGGGACGGTCGACATTTGTCGGGCATGTCACCGTCCGGGAGAGTCTATTAGACATATCGTTTCCGGTTGTTCCCGTCTTGCTAACGGCGAGTACTTGCACAGGCATAACCAAGTAGCTAAGATCATTCATCAGCAACTTGCTCTGAAATACGACCTTGTTGAAGCCGCCGTACCTTATTACCAGTATTGGCCTCAGCCGGTTCTCGATAATGGTCATATAACTCTCTACTGGGACCGATCTATTATCACTGACAGGACTATTGCTGCCAATAAGCCTGACATAGTGATAATAGATCGGGATGCGCATCGGGCGGTGCTGATCGATGTCACCATTCCACATGACGAGAACCTTGTGAAGGCAGAAAAAGAAAAACTGCTAAAATATTTGGACCTGGCCCACGAGGTGACCGACATGTGGCGTGTTGAATCGACCATCATTGTTCCGATCGTTGTATCTGTGCACGGTCTAATAGCGAAAAGCTTCGACCGACATCTAGAGAAGCTTTCGCTCCCCGGCTGGGTAAAGGGCTTGATTCAGAAGGCGGTCGTTCTTGACACGGCGCGTATTGTGAGGAGGTTCCTCTCTCTTGAGCCCTGACCACTGATGGCTTGGGTCGTAGACCTCGTCTTCAGTGGGTCTCTGTTTTTTATATTGTATTTTTAAATTTATTTCCTTTGTTAATTTTTTTAAAAATATAATGTAAAAAATAAGTGTAAACAAATAATAAAATATACGCTAAATCACAAATTGTGTTTTTAGAAAGGAAAAATTAATATTTCTTTTAGTTCTAGCAGCCCGATGGTTACATGACGATAAGACAAAAATTAAAATTAATACTCGTATTATATTTTCAGTCAAATAACTTGTAAGAATTATCTTAAACATATCAATTAACAACGGAATTTAAAGTTTCTAGAAAGTTCCACACAACTGCGTCCCTTTACCATCGTACGTGTCTTGTCTACAAAGTTTACAGCATCTGTTACATGAAATTCTATTAACTCAGACTTGACTGACATATTCGTAGATATAGAGACCTTTGTACTTTGTATTAACGAATATATAAGAATCATCTAATTTTGCGATTTTGTGAAAATTAAACGTTTTCTCCCTTGTAAATGAAGTCAATTTATTTTGTTCCATTCTCTTAAATGTGCTCTGTTTGTTTCGGTAACTCTTGTTTCATAAATTCGTTATTATTCAGTACTTTGTCGTATTTCGTAATTTCCGAACACATTTTTTAATATACCCTTTCTTATTTTTCTTTTCTCAATTTAATAACGTTCTTTTTGGACAAATAGGAAGGCGGATATCTTTTTTTTTCATAATTAGTGTATCTTGTATAAGAACGTTCTTGCTTATCGTGCATTTTCGTTGTTTGTAGCATGAAATGTGGAAAATAATACGAATTTCCTGATTATCTAAGATAAAAACAGTATTTCTAAAAGTTTACGATGTATCAATCTAAAATGATATAAAAGGAACGCATCGTTACAAGTCAATTTAATCGGCAAAAGTACTAAAGTGCTTCGATCTCGATGTTGGTAGTAAATTGTAATAGCATACAGTATCATATTTCTTGGTTCCCTTTATTTGAAATTTATTATATTGGTTCAATAAACCTTTCACGTGATGAACCTTGTTAATATAATTAATTAACCAATTAGAAGAGAGTATTATTATGATGTTGTGATTTTAATTTTTGAAGTACATATTATTTATGAATTCGAAATATCCAATTACATTAACGAGTTCGTTGATTTGTGAATAAAAATACGAGTAAATAAGCAAAGGCTTGTAGTTTTATATGAAGTTTCCCGAAGCGTTACTAATGTTTGCGTAACTTGATCGACGCCAGATCAGTTGAGGAAGAGCCTAACTTCCCCTAACTTTTATTGGGCTCACTGGATCTTCACGGTCTAACGCAACCTTGCCATTAATTCTATTAATACTACCAGTTTGGCTCCGGCCGTTTATCGCGTCTGCGTGTAATGATTCAATAATTTTACTTCGAATTGTCACTATCTACTATTGTTGTCCTACTGTTTTTGTTTTTTTTAGGTAAATTTGTTGATTGTCTACTTTCAAATGTGTAACAATAACTATAGTCTTAAATGAAATTAGAATTGTGGTTAATTATTGCTATTACTTGCTTAAATAAAATAATACGACTGAAGTGAAAAAAAAATTAAGCTGATTAAAAATGTTGTTAAATTGCTCCATAAAAGAATTACTAAAATATTAGACTGAGATTTTGTCTATTAAATTATGTTCAATCTAAAAGCAGTAGACTTGCTTAATACTCGTATATAAGTTCAAATAGGTATTGCATATATACTGTTTTATATAGGGGCCAACATCCCATCCCAACAACATAACTTTTGGGATATTTTGATATGGGTATTACATACCTACTAACAGCATCGTAACCACACGTTAAGACAACACGAGGCCCCATATGTTACTCCGTCGACTTTCATACTTATCTCATGTAATGTTATTTTATATGAGTAATTACGTATATAATTATGACATTACACCTTCGTCTGCGAATAACGTTAATTCTTAATATTTCATTAGACAGAAAGGTTTCCCGTGTCTCTCATAATATCTACGCTGGATAATTACATTTTACTAACAAAAACTTTTTTAATTTAGACTACGCTGTTGATATTTATACAGCTTAACCCAAACTTTATGGGGCCCCTGAATGATTTATAAATTAAAGCCTTAAACACACATTTGCCTGTGATCCTGGCTATTGAGGTGTGACGTGACATAAAGACGGTTACCATTACTTTCGGCCTACCTTGTCGCACTGAAATGAGGTCGAAGCAATACGTCTTTTCTTCAATATGTCAACGGTAACCATTAGCGTTCCAAATAACGTTCTACATTCGAAATTCCCGTGTTGAATTTTTCATTGAGTCACACTTACTAAACATATTGGTTTTCTTTGTGTTTGTTGAGACTCCAACATATTTGTTGGGCACCATCAGAAGAAGTTAGCGTAAAAGTAGGTTTTAGTAGTAAATTTGATCCTCAATGCTATGGTTAAACATGTTTATTCATTTTAATTTCCAGCACCACCTTCCGCATTCCAAAATATAACTTATGGAACATAAAAACGTAACTTTTTATTGGTAAAATAAATTATTAAAATAAAATTCAGTACATTAGATACCTAACCAATCTTCAATCAACCATTTTACCCCTTTATGACATTAGAAGATAAATTCAAAATGTACCCGTTATAATATCCATGATATTAACGCCCTATGTATCGATTACGACGACATGTCTATCACAGCTTTTAGTCACGTGATCTGGCTGGCGCTAGATCCATTAAAGCCACTCATCCATCAAGGTAATACGAAACCGTTTATAAATAAACCTCATTACAAAGAGATTTGATCGACAGATTGTTATGATAATGTTTTTTTGTTTGTTACTCGAATCAGGTGACAAATGTACTCTTTCTTTAGTGGATATGATTTCGATTTAGAAAGGCTTTTGGCTTTTACATTGTCTGTCGCACTACTGTGACGTGTTAAGATGACGGAGACAAGGATCAAAGCTCACGACTTTTGCGACATTTTAGCATCTTGTGTGGTTCTGTCAGTAATTTTCTAAACACGACTATGCACCTACATAAAGCGATGATAAAGTAATAATTAGGCGTAGCCGAGTTAATGAAATGAGCGGTAACTTAATGTACTGAATTTTTGATTGACGAATACTTACTAGTGAAAACAAAATAATTGTGGTACATATAACGCTATAAACGTAACACATTTTAATTTATTTACAATAAAAATATCGATTTTGCTGAAAACGTGACCAGAAATCGTAAAAATCTATGAAATAAAAATAAACATTTTATCTGTGAAATGTGCGAGACAAGTTATCGAATTGTACGGTTGTAAATAATCGTAAGTCTTGAATAACATTTCGCAGTATCGACAAGCTTCATTTACTAGACTTATTTTGTCGCAGTGATAGATCACTGACTATGGTATCTTCCCCGCCCGAATGTTTGTCGATTATAATAATATTATACATTACAGTTTACCCTTGTTTAAAGTAGTATAGTTGACAATGACATAGTATATTTGTAGAGAAATTGTTGAGTAAAACCATGATAACCAATGCTAGGACTTAAGTAAGGATCTTGAAAACCACAGTCTTTTGCTTCACCTTATTCCATTTAGATGGGGTCGGCGCAATATGTCTTCTCTCTCCACTCCTTTCTATCATTACATACATCATCAGCCACACCACAGACCATCATATCATCCTTCACACAGTCAGACCATCTTTTCTTCGATTAGAATGCTAAAATTAATATTTTTCGTTTTATTATTTGATTACCCAAGTTGATTTCTAAATGCTCTAAAAAATACCATCCTAATATTCCGATTGAGCCGCAATACTATTAAGGAACAATAATATTGCCCATCACTATTTTCTTTATTAAGAGATCAACTGGCGAAAATGTCTTACGCGGAAAACTTAATGCGACCTACACTAAAAAGTGTAATAAATTTCGGAAGCGCCATAATAAGAGTTTCATGAATGTCTTAAAATCCCTCCCCGTGTTCGCGTCTGGTCACTTTCCACGAACAAGTTTTCCTGTCGTCGACTCTCTTGTAGCTACTAAATCACGGGCTGATGTTATCCATTAAGTTGTCTCATTCACGATTTTAAGCTTGGAGAAGCTCGGCCTTTCACTGGAATTGCGTATTTTTATGTGACATACATTTTCGAGTTTTTTCAGCTACTTTAGAGATGTAGTTTTTTATGTCTTATTACGGATTAAGGGTTTTAGGATGCTCAGTAATCCACATCCAGTGGAATGCTATTTAGTTTAGCGGGATGTAGAATATGAACTATCTACACACGAAGAATGAAATGAAGTTAAGAGAAGTAAGGGAATACTTTGAGATTCATTCTTAAACAAACATAGAAAAGTAAACTACTCAATATAGCAAAATTCCCGTGAAATTTCTACTCTTTACCTAGTTTTCAGAATCAGAACAATTTTCAATCTCTAAACAATTATGTAGGTATGTGAAGTATTCCCGGTTACTCGTTTGATACATGAAACCCTTAAAAGTTCCGACAGTGTTATTGTCTGTTTCTAGCGTGAAGTTTGTCCGTGAAAATAAAAGCATGTTATTTATTGCTCTGTTCTTTCTTTGTTTGCATTTACGTTTTAGATGGAATCGAGTAATTCTTTTCTACCTGTTCGTGTTTTAGGCGTGAAACTTTCAGCAGTTTTCTAACCTCAAATGAAACTTTGATTTAGTTTTGGATATCTGCTAGTGATTTACCTACACTGTTAGAACTTTTAAACTTAGTAAACTAGACGTTTTTATGTCGCTAACAGACAATGTAAACATATTAAAGTAAAAATGTGAATAATAAAATTATTATGTGGATCACATTGTTTTCATTGAGATATTGCTATTTCAGAAAATCTAAAAATATTCTTACTAATCTCATAGATAAATAAAGGAATTGACTTCGTTAGATAAATTGTGCGAACTATCCTAATAAGCAACTTCTAATCCTTCATGCATAAAAATATGTTACCAAATATATTCTAAGTAAATCTGTAGGATGGATTAGGTAAACTTGGCGTAGAGGCTTTCCTAAACTAGGAGGCGATCTCGATCGATCATCATTGGCTTTGACGCTTGGTTTCCCTCAATTTCGTCCTTAAGCTCGATGCCCACCAACCCGTCAAATTGATTCCAAAAACATCTAGTACTATATTTTAATAAATAATAACGAATCTCAATGATCAGTGTTGAGGTATAAGATAAGCGTGTAAAAAGTGTACGTGTAAAAAGTAAAAAAAATAAAACAGATCTAATGTCTAAAATCACAGACATACCAGTTTACTATAGAATATCAAAGTTTAAGTAACTACTTGCAAACTGATTTTAGAATAATAATTCTTCAATATTGTAAAATTTAATTAAAAGACATTTTAATTAAACGACATAATTAATAATCCCTAATAATCGAGTTAAACGTTCATTTTTTGACTTAATTAACGTTACGTCATTAATCATATAACCTCAGAAGCTTTAAGTTTGACAGCTGTGAACTACTTTCCGAAGTTGGTTAATTAGTCTCGTGCAATACTCCCATGTTTCTCCGTTTCCAAAACGTAATTTGTGGGTCGAATTTACGAAGTTTCAAGAGTTTTAACTTGATTGCCATCGATTTCATGGGATTGTATTTTGTTTAGAAGTTTAGATTTTCGTTGTCATTCGTTTATAGTATTTTCCTTGAATTATTGTTTGGTATATTTGCTGCTAAATCCGTGTAGCTTGATTCACACACACATTTAGTGTGACACACTGGTTTAAAATTACACGATTTTTTTAAGGTGCGCTTTTTGTTGTGCGGAGTTGACCCGTTGGCCCCTAGGGTCTAGATGTAGCTTGATGATGATTTTATCTATAACTTTTAGATTATAGTTCTAGGTTCTAGAAGAATTAAAAAACACTAAAATTAAAATTAGTGCCCAAAGAGTATCAATTTTTAAACTATTCAGTACGTTTCTCATAAAACCTATACGTCAGCTAAGTTGTGTTGTAGCTGCCAATAAAATTTACATAACATGCTTCGTGAAGTACTCACTAGAACGGTAGGCTTAGCGCTGCAAGTTTTATCAACTTCGAACCTCGAGAGACACATTCCTTTTTCTTGCGGCTTCTATTTTACTCGTCTATATAGTAAAATTTATGATGTACTTTTTATGGGAGAAACAGAGCTAACGTCAACTACAGCGCAGATGTCGTAAAAGAATATATGGTGTTTCCATTATCATTTTATATCAGATAGTTGTTGTTGATACCAGTTTGGAGTTTGAAAAACATACTCATTTTATTAAAAGCTAGTCTAGAGTGTATTGCGTCACAGCTGTGTAAATGACTAGATCAATCAACAAAGTATTTTGGATTCTCGTAAAGTTCCAGACTATATCTCGTTATTACTTCGTGTATCTGCAACATCTGACATTGTCTTCAGCTGCAGAATCCTAGTAGCTCTCGAAATTTGTCTTGCATTAAGAGATTAGGTACTTGGAAACTATACTATACTCGTCGGAAAATGTCATCGATATCGTAATCAAAATCAAATCCGTACTAATGGATTGATGAAAATAATTTTTACATCATTCTACTACATAGTATACTTACAATGAGCAGAATATTTATGGAACAAATTGTTTTATTAAAATTAAGAAAAAAGATTTGAAAAAAGTATAACACGTAAACATTGTTCTTTAAGTCATAAATTAAATTAATCCTAACATTAAAAGTGGCATCCAAAGTATCACTGACTGTTAGGCATTAGAGTTTCTCCTTCGTTGAATGGCAGTAAATCTTCCAAAACGTCCAAACAAGCAACCCCTCGGGAATACCAAACGACATTTAACCAAGTTTGTAAAACAAAAAATAACCCCAATTTTCCGCATTGGCACAATCCTAACTTCAACTTTCCATCATCCAATTATTCGTTGAGATGTAAAAAATGACCTTTTCAGATTTTTTAAATTAAATTAAAAATTAGATGAGACCTTGCATGTCTACCAAAATGCGTCGTTTCCTTTTTCATTTCGATCAGATATTGTTCAATGTTATTGAGTTCAGGTCAGGACTTCAGGTTCTGAAATTGATATAGGTAATAGATTTTTCGAACTTTATTTAATTTTGGTACGTCTAGGTGGTTAGTTCGTTTCGGCTTGGCTATATTCCAAACGAATCACCGCTCTGTGTTCCGTTGTGCATGTTTATGCACACACTCACATGTGGGCTCCATTTTCACTCGCCAAAGTTTATTTCTGCTACTGTGTTAAAACTTTCCTTATTTTGCTCACTTTCAAATGATATTTTTATGAATTGTATCATTATAAACTCGAATTCATTCAACATATTCAATGAAAGAACTAAAATCAGATATTAATATACAACTTGGAACACTATTTAGCGCTTAGTTTCAGATAGGCTACTGCCGCGGAAGGCAATTCAAAAAGATTAATGACAGTAGAATGGCTTTTGACATCAAAACCACTGTTTCAATGTGCGACAGCTATTATGAATGCTTCCATTCAACTGTTCATTGTGATGTGTTTCTGAAATTCAGTAATAGATATCTTCTGAACGCTTACAAATTTTATGCACAACATTCGTATACTTTATCGATAAAAATCGGATAGGTATATCTATATACTTTTCCAATACGCCTTCAAAATTCTTGTGTTGAAGTTTGGCAACTATGCAACCTACTTTAAATGTTTCCGGGAACCCACTTTCCGAACCGCGTTTGTCTTAACACAATTCTTTACCCTTCAACAGTTCCACATGCAAAGTGCTCCACATGCAGGCCGCGATCTTGGGCACGCTTTTGAAGCGAGCTAAGCGCCTCAAGTGTTCTATTGTGTCGGATCTACATAGCAGGGGAAACGAAAAACAAATGTGACCTTAAGTAGCTACAACAAATATTTGGGCTTTTATATGAATACATGTTTTGGTTGCTTAAACAGTGACTGTTTGCTTAGTCGATGTTATTTTACTATCCTATAGACCTCGCTCGGGTTGTTTACCTTGTGAATAATTTGTCGGATAAAGAAAGCCTCGTTTTCGTCTATTTATCTGCCTTATCTTCGGAATTTCGATGAATATGTTTGTATTTGTCTTCGTTTTCCTTAATTTTCCAGCTGTCTTAGCAAACGTTACAGAATTCTCCCAGCTTACTGTCCGTTTTCGTTTTGTATTTGACTGGCAGATATCTGGTTGAATTACATCTATTTCTCCTTAGTAATGTGAACGAAAGACGAGATTTTTGACTTTTTTTTGGTATAGAAGATCATTTTATTATTTCCAGAAATAATCCAAAAGTTGAAGTTTCAAACATTACGTACCTAAAAATCTAAGTTTATTCGATGCCCGTCGAGAATTTCAGGAAAGAAATTGAATGTCAGGAGACAACTAGAGACTTCTCGAAGTTTTGACGGCATCGTTTATATCAACTTCTGAATTTGCATGAGTTATTCAGTTCTGATCTTTCTCATTCCAAAAGTTTACCATCGGGCCTTTATAATTTCGTTATGAAACAGACACATTTGGTAAGCAAAAGTGAACTTTGCACATTATTCAGCAGCTCGAGTATTCTGGCTTCAGTCTACAAAGGCATTGTTAATTAGTTTTTGTGTAAATTAGTTAGTCATTTGGCAACTGCCTGGAATCTATTGTTCTTGTGAACCACATTACACGTAGGTATGTGGATATGTTTATTGCCTTTATCAGCGTTTATCAGTTCCCACTTGCGTTTTATGTCTCTTTGAGAATTGTCATAAAGAAATAGTCATAATAAATATATTACATCGAAACGGGCTTTTGTATTGCTTATTGGAGAAACAATCCTACCGCTCACCTAACATTGCTGCTTTAATAAGTTACTACAATAAAATTCACTTCACACAAAAATTACAACATAATACCTAAGGAAAGTCTCTGAATATTTACCGCACTGATCAGACAAAAATCCAAAAATTTAGTAATGCGTGAAGCAAATCCCCAATGAGCATAAACCCGTACAATTGCTTCCCTGAGTCGTGACAGCGATAACGTTACATTGTAACCGCTTATCCTACTTAGAGAACGTAACAAACACCCTTTAATAAATTCACCTCGCCATTTTATTTACGTGAAACGTGTATGTCCCTTGACGATGCTCAAAATCGTTCTGTTTTCTTTGCTAATATTTACGAAATCGACCGCCATATTTTGTGTCAGTCTTGTTACAGGAAATTATAAAATTCTGATAAATGGTTCGATTACTTAGAAACGAAGAGATGAGACAGATGATGTCGCTCAGAATAGCTATTGAAGGACAAAACGTATTGCACCAAACCCCTTTTAAATGGGAAAAGGTGGAGCGAAGAAATGAGTACTTATTACAAATGGGTAGTGCACTTTATCAACCCCTGACAAAAAACGATAATGAAAACAATTTGCCGAAAGGATATAGGAAAAACATTCTCAGCGTTTAATGTATTGAGATAGTCAACGTCTTTGCGAAAATGAAATTAACATATTACGGTAGTAAATATGTTGTATAAATCCTTTGAACTCATTGTTCCCTTTTATCCTTTCCCTGATTTATTGTGAACTACAAATAGTTTAGACCTTTTCGTATTATCCTTTCTAGGGTTCGCCGCTTCCGTGCGGTTTATTTGCACTACTTAAAGGTATCGGTTCCTATCATATTTCCGCATTCGTATCTGTGGGAAGAAAAACACTCATGGATTTTCTGTATGAGAAACCTCGTATATCAGTGAATGTATACTGTTTTGCATTCATGTATCGCTATATATTTTACTATCGAGTTTACTTTGAATGTAGAATGACAGTCAACCCTGCATATATCCTTATAAATTTAACGCCTCTTGAGGGATATTATGTTCGCGATTTTTTCCGAATCGTCCTTTTTGTGATTTATATGTGATAATAAAGAACCCATATATTTCGCATCCAAACGTTCTCGCGCTAAAACATTTCTATGGGAATCCTTGAATATAATATTATTACATCGCACATAGTGTTGGGTTTTGGAAATTTTTGTCGAATTGAAGCAATCCGTGTTGAACGAATACAATTTTCTTATAAAACACCTTTGAACTGATTGGTTTTCTGTCAATCTCTCTTTCTATTTTGTTATTGGTATTTATTTCACAAACACGGTCTCCTTTTAACGCTACAATATCTTTGTTCCCATTTCAGAGCATATTTCAATCAGGAACGAGTAGCTTACACTGAATCAGAAATATCCTCAGTGCTTTCTAATACAAACGCGAATTAAATGAATAAAAGAGTAAGCTAAAATTCATGAAGCACTCTGTATCTAGTTCAGTCACTCGACACGTTGCAACATTCTCCCTTATCTGGTGTGACTGGGTCTTATCTCAGATGTGTTTAGTAAATTTATGACAATACTTACGCGCCGGTACAATATTCACGCATAATAATAAAGCAATGTAGTTTAGCTGTTCCTCCGGGGATGTTGTGTATGAAATTGTGAAATTTCGCAACGGAATGTGAAATTTAAACGCTCTTAAGTGTTTGTTAGTTGCTTGTATCCCGTTTTGAATCGTTAATGAATTGCGAAGATTGCTTCTACATATTTAATTTATATGTATGAAGGAGTTCGCACAAGATTTAAGTTGATGTAGTGTTCGTTAATTTAATTGCTATTTTCCCTCATAATAAGTTCAAGCACAACGACGACGTTAAATCAGAAAAAGTAGCTGTAAACGAACGAAAAGGGTAATCGTTCCAGTACAATAGCATAGAATCATTTAAAAAAACATATTATCCAACACAAAAAGCAAATTCAAATATTTATAATATTAAAAGGAACAACCTCTTCGGTTTACAAATATGAACAGCGTTGCTTATGAATTATTTGCCTGAACATAAAAACTGAACTAAAACAACGTTATAATAAACGAAAAGAAATATTTTATATTTTCGAATACACCTCTTATATTTTTGTAGTCTACAAAAACAAGTTCATTTATTATTCGCGTGTGAGGCGAGAATAAATACATTACGGTTTTTACGAATGTTTCTATCGCTTGAGTTGGTACAGGTAAAATACCTTGTTTTTTATACTAAGAACTGTATAAAAAACAAAGTGTCACATTGTTTACAAAGAATAAAACCAAGATAGATAGTAATGGAAGTATACAATGTTTCATGTAAAGTGATGTAGGTCCAGTTGTGGCCCTCTACGCTGTCTTTCTAAATGCAAAAAAGGAACCTAAATCAAAGAAACACTGTCTATAAACCGAACTTTTGACCATGTTACTAAATTTTAAACCAAAAGAGGTTAAACCGTACAAGCCGTTTTAAGTATATTTTTGAACAAAGCCTAATCAGTCATTATCTTATGTCCACCAGCTTTAGAAGTTCATGTATATGCTAACGTAAAGTAACTATATATTTAAATTAAAATAAATTAAATAAATTTAAATTTCAAAAAATATCTAACAATATACCTTTCTTAAAACTCGTCTAGATATAATAATTAAAGTCTTACCTAGGTTGTTGTATGTTTTTCGAGTCGGGTTGTGTCGTTATTACGCTCCGTCGGACGTCAAGCCGTGAGAGTGGCTTGCTGTCCTCGGATTTAATATCTAAACGATTTATTGTACCAGAATGCGTTATAAATTAAAGTTAAGGAACTCGATTATTTTTGGAAGAAAATACTTTGACTAAATTATAAAATACAAAACTTACAAGAGTTTTTATAACAATCATTTTAAATACTTTTATTCTAAATTAAACTGTAAACTATAAATAAAATGGATTAATTCTATGCAAGATAAAACGACATGGTAGGTACTTCTGACACAATGGTGGTAAAATTACGAAAGTTAATGACCCAGAGGAACCAGAAATGAGTCGAATTTTCAGGAACTTATTACACTCTTATTCGGAGGAAAAAATATTTTATTTTCGTGACGGGAGAAAAGCTCACGGGGATTTTGAACGAGACGTACATAACTTTATCCCTCTTAGGTTTTCTTTACATAGGTGAAGTACCCACAGACGTTTCGACAGCTATTTTTGTGGATAATCTTTATAAAATGATTGGTTTTGGTAAGATTTTTCTTACCCCAATGTTTTTTTTTTAATTCATCATCGTCATCAATTACTGTTACTGCAACAACTAGGTACATGATATCAGTTCATCATGGAACTATCTCAGTCGTACATTATCTTTTCAATTAACAATTATAAATTGTGTTTCCCAGTTTAGTGTTTTAAAAAGTGATCAGAAAAGTAATGAAATAAAAATTACTTGTGTTAAATCAGAAGTAAATTTCAAGACAGGATTTTGCACATGAGCATGAAATTCTGTAAAGAAAAATTCTATATTCATTAAAAATGCAAATTAATCGAGCTTTTTGCTCCGAATTCCGTACGTTTCTTTTGTTTCATCCGTTAACGTATGGTTTTTAATCATGAAATTTGCAAACGTTGCGGATAGTCTAACTGCCTTGTAATTTTTTTCGATGCTTGTGAATTTACGGAATAATTAGCAGGAGAATAACTTTCCTTAAAAAAAAATTTTTAGCTGAAAAACTTGTGCCAAAGCTGAAGTTACATGAAAAGAGTTCACAAAAAATCCTAAAGAACAAGGCTAAAATTTAATCTTGATATCATCAAAGTGCGTAAATCTACAGAATTATTTTCTAGCTCACATCTTATAATGTACCTGCCAGAACTCGTATTTTAGACTGGCAGACATATTCAACCAAGATACCCAACGGTACAGGTAGATAAATGTAAAATCAAATTTAACACGAACCCGGACAGTATTATTGTATTTGAGATTTGGCCCAACACACGTCAAAAGATAAACAGCGCCTGGCTAAACTAAAGCTCAAATTCATTCATAGTTATTATACGAAGGCTCAGCTGTATCTCTGGCGCCTGCATACCCAAGATATCTGGTTGTCATGTCCAAATTAACTTGCAGCAGTGCATCAAATTAACACACTGGACGTCTTAAGCCCAAGGCTTTGTGCTGAATTTAATTGGTGAAATATGTACAAAATAGTTTTGTTGTGATGGTTTAAACTGCATAATCTTCCAGGAAAATGGCAAAATATTGTCATTTTTGGTCTTGTAGGTTAGCATCAAACTTACTATTTTTATAAGACACGGAATATCTATCTAATCCTACTCAAACTGCTATTCAGGTCATAGAAAATACATTTCAGTATCCATGAAAATCCTATTTGTATCAAATACATTTTGCTGACTGGCTGATATTAATCTGAAGTTTTCGAATAAGAATTTTCGGTCATCGGCTCTATTGCTCGGAGCATCTTGTTTGCCGACCGGGTTGTACACATAGATACTGCATGTTCTCATATAAAATGTTCTGATGTATCACATAGCTTCGAAGCTAGTGATCGTGTTTTCGATCGTTTGTTTACTTTGCCCTACATCTATTCGGAACATGCAGTGATTTATTGATGCAGAAACAAATTTATTTTTTTGTTGTGAACGGAAATCATTCGTTTCGCTCTAATTCGTGAATTTATTTATTTGAAATGTCGATTGCTGAAAAAATAAATCTAGAAACATTGATATTTATTCTATGTACAATAATTCAGAGTTTACAAAATTACATAAATGAATGAAGAACTTATTTAAAGGTATCAGTTGAAGTTCCTATTTTCTTTACTAATTAAGACGAATATCTCAAATTGTATAGTCTTCAACTAAATATTTAGTCTTCAACTTAAATTACACTATAATGAACTATAGATAAATCTTTAACAACGTATGAAAATAGTTATCCCCAATTTCCTTCTGTTCCTTAATCTGGGATTTACCTAATTATCTAGACCGCGTCTTCATAACTACAGATTGTAAATCCTCAAATCAAACGTCGGAATATATTACACTCCCGTATAGCCATTGCGCAAACATCGCATACAAAACGCGTTAGCACTTAACAAGGATTAACAGTGTTTTAGTCGAAACCTCAGGATATGTCGGAGTTTACAAAACAGTAGCGAGAGAGTTGCAGTTGCGCATTATCATTTGAATGGAAATTTCCGTTGCGGGAATTAGTGTGGAAGTAGACGATAGTACAAGTTGTGTTGTACGGTTTTGTTCTAACTTTAACACAAAACTGAGGCTAGGATTTAAATCCAGATAAATCTAGGTTTGATATAATACATACAGATATTATTTATAGAGGTTTATAACTTGTAATCAATTTTATGCTCTTGCACAAAGAAATGTCAAACCTGAAAGTTGATTATAAATGCTTTGATCAAATATTGAAATACTGATCAACGTATAAATTAGCGTCCTGGTTCACCTTGAGATTTTTTACTTTGGAGTCTTCGTATGAATTCAAAACTGAGAATTACTTAGGGTCGAAAAGGATCCAACATTCAAAAAGTAGTTTTATTTTTGAGCATTATTATGCCATGTACATTTTCTGGTTTAAAACTATTTTCCACGAAAACCCGTATATTTGTGGGTCACCATTGAAAAGCTGACGATCAGTGGCGGTTGCCAGTATTTTCCGGATTAACGGATTGTTGCAATATTGCGACCCGGGGCGCTCACTTTACATTCACAATCAGACGCCGAAAGCAATCAGACGCAAAATGAAAGGAATCGGACGGAAACATTTTAAATTATCTTCTCCCTCAATGGTGTTTGTGATCCGTGAATCGAATTTAATCAACAAATTAATGTCAATACGTTGGGTTTGGTAATTTACTGAATCCACTATAATTGAGCAATGTTTTGGATAAGGAAATTTTACTAATTAATTTATTGCTTGTCTTGATTAAAATATTCTCTATTTTATAAAAATAATAGAACGTAGGTATACTTTTACTAATCTACCAGAAATATTTACCCATTGGCAAGACAAACATCAGCAAACAGAACACCAAGGAAATTATGGCTTAGCCCAATCTAGGATTTTGCTAACGTCAACAGGCAATGGGTCTTAAGAATCAACACAACTTTTAACCAAACATCTGTTTGTTCCAGGCCCTCCTACAGGCGCACGACGTGGTCGCCAGAGAGGTGTACGGCGAGGAGTCTTTGCGAGTGTCCCCGCCTCCAGTTAACGGTCGCACCACGGCGCCTCCGCCTGAAGAGGAAGACGATGCTGAGCCGGAGTTCGAGAACGTGACCAGGGTCCGCCTCGTGCAGTTCCAGAAAAACACCGATGAGCCAATGGTTTGGAATTTGGGTTTATTGCTCGCAACAGATATTTAGTGCTTTGCATTAAAGGAAATTGTGATTTTGGAAGCAGTGATGATTTCAGTACATATTCAATAAACTACTTAGAATAATTGTATGAACTTATAAATTTAAGGTTCTTTGTAAACGTTTCGAGAACCAGGACATAACAATCGGGGACGGAGCGACGGGAAAGAATGCCAAGCGCGTAACGCGTCGCGCCGTCCCTCCAAACCCCGTGCTGGGTTCTGGCCTCAGCCGGGGTTCGGACGCTGAAAGCGAGCGGTTGGAGGTTTTAGTGCAGTTCAACTCCCACATACCCCGCCCGCGGGGCGGGCGGGGATCCGGTGATTTCCTCCAACTGAAAAAAAAAAAAAAAGGACATAACAATCTCTTACCCATATTTTTCCTTTGCCCTTCTATAGTTTGAATTCAACACTTCTCTCTTCAAAGATTTCTTCAGGGTTATGTTCTTTTTGAAAATGTCTTCATATGTCCTTGACAAAATTACAGGATTTACGAAGACATCTCTATATTTCGCAGTACCCTTATAAATGGTAATTTTTCAGGGTATAACTCTGAAACTAGCCGACGACGGTAGGTGCATCGTCGCCCGTATAATGCACGGCGGCATGATCCACCGGCAGGCGACGCTCCACGTCGGCGACGAGATCAAAGAGATCAACGGAACGCCCGTCGCCAACCAATCTGTCGCTCAACTGCAGAGGATGCTGGTACATATGCGTTTTTTTAATTTTTTTGATATTTTTTGGTAGGATCTTACGTTAAGAAAAGACGTCTTTTTATAAAAACTTCAATCCTTTGTATCAATGTTTGTAAAATCTTCATATTAAACTAAATTGCCAAATCTTCCTTGGGCACCTTCGGCATTCAGTTCAAGAAACAAGTAAAAATCAACTCAAGTATAACATAAGCATTCAGATCCGATCTTAAAATAAATTTAATGGAGATAAGCGAAACCCACGTACTACTACTTATTTTTTCCATTCCATTGATTTTATTGTATAGTTCTGTCGAAAAATCAGGATTAATGTGTTTCAACAGCGCGAGGCCCGAGGTTCCGTGACTTTCAAGATTGTACCTTCATACCGGTCAGCGCCACCGCCTTGCGAGGTAACCCCTCTTGTTACTAACTATCTCAAACAAATACTAATACTTGGTACGTTTTAAACTTGTGAATTTCCAAGCCGTGTGAACTAAGTAGCCCTAGATTAACCATAGATTAAATATCTAACGTAAATTGATAACTAGTTTTTTTTTCTAATCTAGTAAATGGTAGTGATTCTAACGCTTGTTTTAACTGTTACGACAAGCGCACACAAATCACTTTTAATGCTTGTCCCTCTGTGCATAAAATTGGTTTTAACACGAGACAGATTAAAAAATTGGACTTTTTTTGTTGTTAATAGCTTTTCCGGATAAAGCCTTCGCCCGTGCTAGTAAGTAGCGAAACCGGTCCCGTTGCTACTTTATGTTTATATTTATGTTGTTTATGTTATATATGTTGTGTTGTATTTGTATACAGGGTGTGTTATTGAAAGAAACGTGTGATGATGAGGTACCTGTAGACAATCCTACTTAACTTTTGTATTTTTTTAAATTTTTTTCATTGTGCGCTATACTATATCAGTTGTACCTAACTGTGCAGTTAGCTATGATATTAATTTAATACGTGTACAAAATTCAGCATTATACCTACTATTTTTCTACTGAATTTCCACCAATTTGTACTTCTTACAATACTTACTCATAACAAACCATAATTCCGTTTGTCTATAGGTACTTTATCATCCTGTTTATCCATTTCAATGGTTTATACTTTATCTTATTATCTGACACCCTGTATATAGTTGTCACCTGGGCATGGCTGCGTCCCCGCGGTACCCTACGTTTCTGTGCGCTTGTTGTTCTTTTGTCATCGCTTCACATACACCAATATCATTCACTTTCACGTATCATTCGTTATCTTCCGTTTTTGTACCAATATTCAATTGTTTTTTTCTTTAATTTGTGGTCATTGATTCATTAAAGTCTTGTGTCAGTTGTCATGTCTTGTAATCCTTTCATTTCAGTGTTGAATATTGTCGCTTAGTAAACAACACTGAGCAATTAAATGGCTTATGTTTGATTGCCTTTATAATTTTATCTATTGATTGTATAATTATTATATTTGAGTCTGAATAATACATAAATTGCTTATTTTGGTGATACCTACATATCAAAGTAATTTCAAAACTAAAGACAAAATCTAACGATAGATAAATTACACAAAATATTTGACTAAAGTCAAAAAATTTCACTCAAAACGGTGTTGTTTTAAATCTAAGCGACGATATGAAAAAAAGCTTTCAACGAAATATGATTCGTTTAATAATAAAACTTTCAGATATTCGTCCGGGCTCAATTCGACTACGATCCGTTAGAAGATGAGTTGATCCCGTGCGCTCAGGCCGGGATCGCTTTCAACACCGGCGATATATTGCAGGTAATTTAATATTCCTGAATGTGTGATTGATATTTTAGATGTGACGGGGTAAAGTTTTACGAATTTGGAGAGATGTTTCCGCGATTTGATTTGTTAAAAACTGGGCTGTTTAGAAGTGGAATGTTTATGGATTACAGAAAATACTGTAATTTTTTGAGAGTATAAAACGCAAGTTGGTAATAATATAAATCTAAGACAATACTTAAGTAGGAGCCAGTTGTTGCATAATAGTTTCGAAGTCTGTATTTTTGTAATACAAACGAGTATTTGAGAAAGAGTTGGGTTTGAGTTCAGATGAAGTCGAATTATAGGCTTTTTCTCTTGAGGTTTTCGCTGAACTATGATAAGGTCATATTTCGAGTTAATAGTTGTTCAATTTGGAAAATAAAAAAAAAATAACTAACTTATAATTAAAAACTCGGTGGACAAAAAAACAATTTTGCATTCTATAGAAATTTAAAATTAAACTTTTATATACAGATAATCAGCAAAGACGATTCTCATTGGTGGCAAGCTCGGAAAGATGCATCGGGCGGCTCAGCCGGTCTCATACCGAGTCCGGAGCTACAGGAGTGGCGGGCTGCGTGCGCGGCCGCTGAGAAATCTAACACTGATCAAGGTATGTCTATGTATAATTATATATTATGTAACAAAAACCCTGTTATTCCTTTTAGGGACATTTTATACATTTGCCTACAGGCACCACATTAATGACATATGATTTTTAAAAAATAATCATTGGCTAGGCGTGGTTTCAAAATCAAATAGTTATTAAAATCGACATATTCGAAAAATGTTTAGAATATCTGATTTTAAAGTAACCTACGAGAAATACCTACGACTTTTTAAAGGTTATATTTGAGACATAGCTATACTCGTAAGAATTTAAATCATGTATTTACTATGAATGTATCATATTTTCAATATATTGATTTGACTATTTTCTGTTCGCTAACTTTACCGGAAATAGCAGTTGGTATGTATTACTTCTTTAAAATGTATTTATAGAGTATCTTTAACTGGAAGTAAAGTCTTGTAAAATCAATCCCGTCACTTTTATTAATAAGCATGGTATTTCAAAAATCCTAAGTATAAATTTCAGTATTCAACAAATAGTTTATAAATATATTTGTACTAGTATTTTCAACCAACCAACGTACCATAATACCCCTCAGAGAGATTTTCAAATCAGTTTGCTCTACCTAAAATCCAAGTACTATTCGTGTTGTAATTGCTCATTGTAACTGTCCAATATTTGATCAAACATTTGTCCCAACGTTGTGTAGTTTGTCCAATAACCTTGAGATTGCATGAATTGTGTTGTCATTTTTTGCCGCCGGAGCAGAAGGCTGCGTTTCCCATACTGACGGATGTGAGAATACAGGTAAAACGATATTCAAGTTACAGTGTACAAAAAATGTTGTTAACGATTGCTTGATAATGTTTCGTTTGTGTAATTGTGAGAACTTTGCTGTTGATTTTATTCTTCATTAATATTATTACTTAGCACTTTCTCTACACAAGTACTAATATAGCGTCTACTGATGAAACTTGTATACCTAGACTCTACAATAAATTAAAACCTCACTTAATTATTTTAAATTTTAGCAATCTTAACGGCCTATGTGATTATGGATAAATAACTTAAATTCAAATGAAAATACTATCTATCATTATGCGTAATTTTTGTGGATATTTTTTATTTCAGTCAACTGTTCCATATTCGGTCGTAAGAAGAAACAATCGAAGGACAAATATTTGGCGAAACATAACGCGGTATTCGATCAACTTGACGTGGTTACGTACGAAGAAGTGGTCAAGTTGCCCTGTGAGTTTACATTTTACCTAATATTTGTATGCATTTTTTGAATATTGTAATAGTTTTATATCTCCATTTTCCATTAAATAAATTTTGGGGACTATACTCGCACGTATAGGTATACTTGGTATATGACATTCAACTTTTTTATTGAAATAAGCACCAATTTTCAGCTAGTCACCTATAGAAGTATCTGCACCGATCAATAAAACCTATTTTTTTTTTCAGCATTTCAACGCAAAACATTGGTACTGCTCGGCGCTCACGGAGTCGGAAGGCGTCATATCAAGAACACTTTGATTGCTCGTCATCCAGATCAATACGCCTATCCTATACCGCGTAAGTTGTTCCGTTTAATCGTTTTTCCAAACACACACAAGGGTTAATAGTTATTAGAATGGATAAATTTAGTGAAACAGTAAATAATACGTAATACACTAAACAAGATATAAAAAGCTACTAAACAAGATATAAAAAGCTACTAAACCTATTTCAGATACAACAAGACCACCGCGCCCTGACGAAGAGAACAGCAGACAGTATTATTTCATCAGTCACGAAGAAATGATGGCTGACATCGCGGCTAACGAATATTTGGAATACGGTAATACCCTTAAATTTACGCTATCCATTCACATTCATATGTAATTAGTTAGGGAAAATAACTTTTTGGTCAATACGAGTTCCTTAGAATACCTTTGGTATTTAGAAATGCGCCAGCACTTCAAACCACAAACCTATTTCTTGACCTTAAATGGGTTTCATTATTTTTCATTTCAAAGTAAGCTTTTTCATGCACTAATTTAACATCCACAGTAAACCCGGATGATGAAATTGGTTGGTATACATTTAATAGATTAATTTTTAACGTTTTTGCAAAACGCTGGCAGTCGAAGTCACTAAAGTAACAAATCGCTAAAGTTTGATGAAATTGAATAAATTAAAGCTGATTAAATAATAAATGCTGATAAACCCTTGCCTCGCCTTATAGATCCTATTGTTATTCACCACCATACTGTAAACAATTTTGCTATTTTTATCTATATTTTTAGGCAACATAACACATGTTTTATAAATTTTAATATGAATGGTAGTTTATTGATAGTTTTTGCTTAGTAGATAGTGTTTTTAATTAATTGCGACATTGACAATTAAGCTTCATTTCATATTTAATGCGTGATTTAAGTTGACTTAAAAAATAATAAAATGTCAACATTTTTTTCGTGATATCTTTACAGCAAAACACGCAATCTAATTTATTAATATCAGTATTTTCATTGTCATTGATGTTATTGTATTTTCTTTATCATGGTCAATACTTTTTCTATTCACAAATAAAATCACCATACCTGTAATCATCCAGGTACACACGAAGACGCAATGTATGGCACCAAGATTGAGACGATCCGTCGTATTCACGCCGAGCGTCGCATGGCCATACTGGACGTGGAGCCGCAAGCTCTGAAGATACTGCGCACGGCTGAGTTCGCGCCTTTTGTGGTGCTCGTCGCGTCGCCGGAACCGCACACTGTTAGCGAGGTAGGGATATACTAAGGCTGGCTGCAATCTGTCATGGTCAATTTTTGTATGAAAATCTGACAGATCATACTAGGTTGATGGTCGGTTTATAGTCCATTGAAAAGTTACATTTGGGGTTGCGTTATTAGAGGACGGAATTTTATTTTTTGATGTGTAGGGGGATCAGTGTAAAGTTAAAACAAAGTTTGTAGGGTCGCCACCCTTGTCCCACGGCCGCCATCCTGAAAATAGGGGTTGGAATGTAACATTTCAATGGACTTGAATTCAAATTAAGATGCTATGTAAATTTCATTTAACTAATTCTGGCAGTCTGTGAACGTCAAATTTTACTAAATGCCAAAACTCTGGTGCATGACTGGAGTTTGTTGGTAAAAACTTTCCTTTTTTCAATTTTATCCTATGTAGCTTACAATGTCTACAATGGCTACAAAGGTCCTGCGATAAAAATACATTTAGACGCAAGACAATTATAACAATATAGTATAAGAGTTTGAGTGTAGCAACAAAATCTCTTGGCCATAACCTTCATAAATTAATGAACTAGAATTACGCGGTAATTTTTTTAATGTATCAGACATTTTCAAGTAATGATACTAACATGAAATTTTTATCAACAGCAAGTCCGAGCAATGTACGACGGGACAACACTAGAGCTGCTCGGCCACGAGACGGAACAGCTGCGACGTACATACGGGCACTACGTGGACTACTCCGTCGTCAACCACGACATCGACGACACCATCGCGCAGCTCGAGGCGGCACTGGCCCGCATCCGCTCCAGCGCGCAGTGGGTGCCCGTGTCGTGGGTCTACTGACCCGACACGCACGCCTTCTAAACCAAACGCGAGTATATCGTCTGAACGATGGAACTGTACGTGAATGAGTCGGTATATTCGAAATGTGTGACGTTTCTGTTCATGGTAAACGCGACCTTTTTTTAAAGAGATACTAGGTACAGGTACTAAGTTGCAATACGCGTGCGAGTATTTAGTTGATACATGAAATTTTGGTCAGAAGTTATGATATACAAGGTACAAATACTCTATACTAGGTCGCAATACGCGTGAGTCATGATAGTTTTGAGTTTGGTCAGAAGTTATGAAAACACGATCTTTTTAGGTTTGGTCAGAAGTGATGAGATACTAGGTACAAATACTCCAAGTACTAGGTAAATGTACGAGATATGCGCGTGGCGTAGTGCAAAGTTTTTAATGTATACGCGAGTATCTCACCTGGAGTAGGTTGTTGGATTGTTTTTTTTTACCCGTATGTAAGTCTGGGTCACTTCAACTTATGAATAGACTCGCCAAGTCAATCCTTTAAAATTTTTATTTGGCATATTCTATGAGCGACGGTTACCAATTTTATCCGAAAGGTAAACTTTTATGCTCACTTGGAAATACAGAAATATAATGAAGATAGCATTTATTACGAATTTTAACAGAATTTGTAATAAAAATGACTATGTCGATGTAGTAAAATGAAACACTTATGCGATGTTTGATTTTGTTGGAACGGATGTAAAGTGTGGTGGAAACGATTTGCGCATGAAAGAATTGAAACACGAATTGGCACAAATCTTTGGGCGAAATCAAGAATTTAAATGCACTTAATAGAATTTAATAAAAATAAATTTCTTGTAGTTTTTAGTTAAAAATAATGAAAGACGCTGTTACTTAATTTTATAGTTTTTGTACCTACCTAATTAGTTATTTATTTTTTGTGATATTTAACAAGGTTTTCATTTAATACTCTAAAATGTTATTGTAGAAACCTTATAGATTTTAAAATATGAATTTCAATAATATTAAAACCGAAAAGTCTTAAAAGCTTGCATCGATTTATTGGTACAACGCTCAAATAATAAATGTGCCAAAATAACAACTATAACAAAACATTTTGAAAAGTTTTTCAACATCTGAAATTGAATGGATCACGACATTTGGATCAATGTACATAACTAATAAAATTATTATTATGATAAAATTAGATCATATTATATGAAACAAAATTTAGAAATATTGTAGTTCAGAATGTTTTCTTCAAAAAATTATATCTAAGAGTAGCGTTTACAATTTATTGTCATCGTTCCAACTTAGAAATGCGTCTGTATCACATGGTAAATGTTTTTAATTGCGGTTTTGTCATTAAACTGAACAAAAAATCACTCACTATGATACTTATTCATAGCGTATTTTTTAAGAAGATACAACAACCCCTACCTTTTTCAATAGTGGCTTAGGTGATAATCCTAAACGCGTAATATTTGGACAATCCATGGGTGAAGTCTAAGTACACTGACATATTCGAAAATCGATTCGGTGAAAATATTCAACTCACAACCAATAATTATTGTAAATACACCGACGGGAGGAGCACCTATATTCTTGTGAAAATGTTTATACCAATTTTATTCTTCGTGTGTCCAAATTAGTCATTCCTATTTGTGATCGGTTTTTTTTATAAAGATAAAACGGCTTAACAAACACCCTGTATATAAGAAGTCCCCGCAGGGCGGCTTGTGACGAGCCGTTGGTGAGTAGCGACACCACGGACCCGATGTATCCGCGCGAGGTCTCAGACCTCCGACCTCAGGCTCAGGGTCACGCGGACGCGCCCCGAGGCAGAGTCCAGTCCTGCCGAGGCAGGTGCAGTGGTCGCCCTGCACCGTCGTCTGTCGCCACCGGACGGCGCCACCGGGCGGCTGCGAGTCACCTTCTGTCGACTTGTAAAGCCCCTGTCGATAGATGTCCCTACCGTTGGGCAGAAGCAGCCGTCGTGATTAACTAGGATTCGTTCGGAAACGCGAATTCTTTGAAATTCCCATAGCTGTTTCTACTCGACTTTGCAATAGTGTTTTGATCCTCCCTTCCTTTGCAATATCCCGGTTGTTTTACTCTAGTCAAAATTATGGTTTTAGGGACATAATTTGTCACAATGGAACTTATTTAAGTAGGCTTTGGTGGTGGCTAAATAAATTAGTTCCATAATGATAAATCATGCAATATAGCGTAAGGAACTAAAACGACACTCTTTTGTTTTGTCGCCAAATTGGGACCTTTTGCTTCGTAACAATTTTGGTTTCAATTGATTCGTTTTTGTTTTTTTATGTTATTTTACCGTTGAATGTTGGAAATGGTCATAAAAGTCGATCGTATTTACGTGTAATTAAAAATAGCGTCAAGCAACTGTGGTGGTTGCTTACGTTGTTTAATTTAGTATTGTTCCTAGTCTCAGAAGTGAATGTTATTTTTATACATTTTATACTTTGATTTTTAATAGGTTTCAGTATTATTTCAATTTTAATACATTTTAATTAACAAAATATAGTAAAAAGGATTTATATAATTTATTACTATTAAATGGTATAACTGTAATCAGAAAGTACTCTGCAAGTCTTCGGGCTCAGGACTGGTTACGAGTCTTCCTAATTACAGTTTTAGCATAACGCGTATTTATGATCTTAACACCAGTAGATTTAAGGTTCATTTTCGTTTTATCTATTCCTTTCTTTAAACAGACATTTTTTTTTTATAACAGACGCATTTCAATAGTTGGAATATCATTTATCGTGTCATATTATCGATTAGAAATCACAGGGTTGCAACAGATATATGAGTTACTTCTATATTTATGTTCTATTTTTAAGTTATTTAAAAAGGTGCCGTTATGTGTTTGTTGGGTTTTTTGATGTGTCTCGAAAGGTATTCAGAATTAAATATAATTCTGTTTGTGGGCTTGGTAATGATTTGTGTGGATTTTTCTAATAAGAAATATGATCGAAGGCACCTTTATTTAATGCATTTAATCTCAGTAGCAACGAAACAAATTAGACATTTAATGCTGAGATTTCTCTTTACTTCACTTGAAGCACTACATTCCTGTACATAATGTAGCTAAATTTTACTATACATTTATAACTTCACTATTTCACTGTTTTACTTTAAAAATATATGATATTATATTGATATATCTAGAATAAGTAGAAATCGTTTTAAGTGTCAGATTAATATCCATGTTGTATTTCGTCGGAATGGAATTTCAAAATATGATAATGCTCAACGTAATGCTCAATTGGGGAAAAAACTATTTGAAACATGGTCACCCCAAATTGATGGAATGTAAAGGTAACTTAAATTTGTTATTTGCAAGGTTTGACTGTGAAAATTTTGAAATTCCATAAGATGTAATAATTTAAATTTCTTTACAAATTTAAATTAATAGGAAATCTAATCAAAGCTTTTGCATTTAATCGATTGTTTTAAAATTTTATAATTCAAGTTTTTTTTGGTAAATTTTATTTATTGTGCAATCTTTTAATATGGTAAGCTTTTCCTAATAATAAATGTACCATAGAAAAAAATATTAAGAAATTAATCAACATGAAATAAATTGTGTGCATGTAGAACTTATTGTTTGATGAATGTTATTAGAAAATTAACATATACAATATTATTCTTATTAAATGTTATGAAGCGAATTTTCTTATACATTTATTTGTTAAAAATATTTAATATTTTTATGTTATATTTTAGTAAATTGGTTTAATTTTGTAGTCATAGACTATTGTTTTGTTGTTGGACAAAGTTTTGTAGAGAGTAGAGGTAAGAAGAGTAATATAATTTACAAATTTAAATAACTGAATACTTTTAAAATAAATAGAAAAGATTTAAAATCATCAGCGAAAATCTAAAAATATCTTGCATACACTGAAATAAATACAATTAATAACAGTATAGTCAGTTAGTCTTATTAATTCTATAATTAACATCTACCCTCGTTTAACCAGAATCTATTTTCTTGCCTCTACCTCCATAACATGTTTGAATAGAGTATATTGACGTCATATGTGTGGATATGTGAGATATTATCTCAAATGACTATGTAAATTAAACTAAAAATAGATTTAATTGTGAACATCACAACGTCTCAATGATTGCATTCCAAAAAATAATTATTATTCTAGATATTGTTATAGAATTTATGTTTAGATAGTATAAAATTTTGTTACATCAAAATGTTTAGATTTATCAAAATATTTTATCTTTAAAACTTTATTAGATAATTAATCTTATTTTTTATTTAATTCGAAATTGTCGTTTTATGCTCAAATCTAACATTCACTTAATTGTTAACTATCTTCATTACATATAATACGATTAATAACTAATATTAAAATTAAATGGATAAATCGTATTATCAATGCAATACTTTTGTGGAGGATTCCAGTTGCATCAACTCACGATATCCTCAAACTAGGAATGTATACAAAAATTAACATTATAATATGTGCATAAGATCAATAGAAGTGTTAAAAAAAACTAACTACGACTGTGGTAAATATAATAACTGTTAAAATTTAATAAACAGCACAAAATAAAATTGTTGTTTTATTTTAACTTTTAACATATATTTTAATTATTGATTAAATTCTAAGTTATTGTCTCACCTGATTAATGGTTATCGCCGTTAAGGACCTTTGCAATGGCTTTCCTGTGAATTGAATACAAAAGGCATTAACATTGGTGCGGATTGTGAGGCTATGAGCAACTTATTTCGAACATAATTATAGTGACAACTTACCAATAAAAATGAATTTTAAAAATCGAACATCTAACTTTATGATTAAAATGTTATCCTGCGAACAACGCCAGCAAGTTACTTGTATTAATTTATTTAGAAAACAAACAGTACAAAATTAACAATAAATTTCACGCATAATACAGTACTTAAGCAGCAGTAGCAGAATTATTAAGCTAGGAATCAAATATTGTGACTATTCGGAGTCTTTTCATCGCATCTAAGCATGCTTTTTGCGAAAAACTCCGTTTTCAATTATGTGATTGTGTAAAGCACTAAACCTGCTCCTGAACAAGAAATAATTAGTAGTATTATTATTTAATTTATTAACGGTTTAACTTACCCAAATATTAATTAGCTAATTTTCATTTTATTATAGAATTGGGTGAGTTTTTAATTTCAATTTCGCGCGTTTTTTTTTTTTTTTTTTGTCCTCGTGCTCCTTCATGAAATTTATTGTACAGTAATTTAAACTCGTTCAGTTAGATATTTAATACTTTTTAGAAAAGTAAGAAAGTAAGAGTAAATAAATTTTAAATAAAATATTTTTTAAATTATAAAATCTTAGAGAAATCGAGAATCCTCAAAAATACGGTATTATTTTTTGATGTCGAAAATGTTCAATAGTTAATCTGCGCAAGCTCTATGTCAAACGTCACTGTCAAAACTAACGCTAACTTAATCTGTGTTTAGGGTTGCTGTTAACAATAAATTCCCTTAATGAATGAAAGATTGCCGATCCAACCGAGAGTCGATTTTCAAGAACAACTTAGATTACGAAATTACAAGAACAAGTTTTCACGATTTAGCTTATCTTTTAAACTATTTTGAGAAACAATGTATTACTACAATAATATGTATATTAGCAATAAACATTGAAAGCATACATACATTACTTTATTACCTGTAATTATTGAAGAGTATTTGTGGAAAATTGTAAGAAGTAAGAGAATTTTGTTTTAGAAACGGCAACACTTCAAGCTTGTTGCTTAAATAATTTTTGATTATTTTTGTTATTTACGATTCGTAAAAGCAAATTATCCCTATTATTTACATAACAATATCTAAATTAGATACAGAATTATTGAAGGCATTTGTTAATTTAAGTGTAAATTCAAGCAAAATGTCGCAACGAGCAAAAAGGTCGAATGCCGGGAATCGTATGGCCAAACTCTTGGACGAAGAGGAAGAAGACGATTTTTATAAAACAACTTACGGAGGTTTTAATGATATTGAAGAAGATACAGAATATCAGTAAGTATTCTACTGGTTTCATTTTTCCTGATTTATACACACGATGTCTAACTTAGTATTAAAGTTTGTATAATTTAAATCATGTTTCTGCAGAATGTTGTGTGTATAATAAATAAGTTATTGCTAATTGGATCTGATAAATCTTGTATTTTGATGTAGTCCTGTTGAAAGTAAATTCGAAATTCTGGATCCTAAAGGTATCCGCTTTTTGAATTTGTTATTGACGACTCTTATAAACACCAAAAATTAAGGTTTCAATATTATTTAATTAAAACTTAAGTTACTTGCTTGATCGTTTCTATAATATATGTTTATACTTTAACACTTCCGCAGCAAAAAATTGTCTATGAAAATAAATAAATGAAACTTCTATTCTACTTCTTCTTCTTCTACTATTTTTCAGACAAGAAAGAGAAGTAGAAGATGAAGTTGATTCAGATTTTGATATTGATGAAAATGATGAACCAGTGTCCGATCAGGAGGTTGATGAAAAAGCTAAAAGGAAAGTCTGCACTAAAGCTTATAAGGTAAAACTCCTAAACATCAATAGGTGTAAATAAATATATTTTGGCAAAAACATGTCCTTCCTTCAAATGAGGTTTAAGAAAATCCTATATGTATAATAGAGAGCAGTATTGGTGCAATAATTTTTTATTCTATTTTCAGGATCCCAACAAAAAGAAAGTAACTGAAAAACAAAAGAAAGTGGTTGTCAAAAAGCCGAAAGAGGATAAACCGAAGGCAGAAAAACCTGAAAAACAAGAAAAAATACCTGTCGACAGAACAGCTGACACATCAATAGGTCTTTTAGAATATATGTATAGCTGTTTTGGTGTATAAATACTCTATTTACTTAAATTATTATAAAGCAATGTTGTGGTGGTTGAAGCGCTTCCTTCCGTACGGGAGGTCACGGTTTTAAATCCGGCCGGCTTGTACCTCTAAATCTAAATGTGAAAAATTTTTCACAACACCACTGGCTAAAAACGGTGAAGGAAAACATTGTGAGGAAACTTGCATATTGGAAAAGGGTTCTAAAAATCCTTTGAAGATATGTGAAGTCGCCAATCGCACTGGGCAAGCGTTGTGGACTATGCCTAATCCCTCTTCTGAGGAGACCTGAGCCCAATTGTGGGCAATAATGAGTTTGTACAGATTATAAAGCTAGTGGACCAACAGCTTCAACCAATTACAAATCCAACATTTATAAGTCTTCCTCTTGAATTGCTTCACTCATGATTTACACATATGTGATAACAGACAGCAGATAGTGACTGTTTAACCTTTGCTATATGAAAAAAAAACTTTTTGGTACATATTGTATTTCAAAGTAGCCCTAAAACTAACCTAATCTAATATATAAATATCTTCATTGAAGAATAAAGAAAACAAATTGAAAATAACATATAAAATACTCAAAATAGGCGCAATTGGGTTAACATTTTGTGGAAACAAGCCTGCTCAACACTTAAGGCATAAAATGCAAATTTATAATTCTAAAAATAAATAAGTTTCATTCTAGAATGTATAAAATAAAAATGAAAATGCATTACTAACTAAATTAATAACTTTTCACTCTAGAACGTAAATCAATTCGTCAAAGTACAGCAATGAAATCGGCTGAAACGATACAAAGAATAAAAATAAGATCAGAACTAAAAAAGAAGAAACCAAAAAAGGCAGAAGAGAGAATGCCGACACAAGAAGAATTGTTAGCTGAAGCTGTGGAGACTGAAAAAGAGAATTTGAAAAGCTTAGGTAATATTTCAATTTATTATGTTTTAGAATGGTGAGACTCGGAGACGGCGCGACGGGAAAGAGTGCCGAGCGCGTAACGCGTCGCGCCGCCCCTCAAAACCACGTGCTGGGTTCGGG
Organism: Trilocha varians; assembly: GCA_030269945.2. Lineage (NCBI taxonomy): Eukaryota > Metazoa > Arthropoda > Insecta > Lepidoptera > Bombycidae > Trilocha > Trilocha varians. The sequence goes on from AP028259.1 coordinate 9,052,201, forward strand.
CGCTGAGTGTGAGTGGTTGGAGTTTTTAGCGCGGTTTAACTCCCACATACCCCGCGGGCGGGTATCCGGTGATTTCCTCCAACAGAAAAAAAAAAAGTATGGTGGGACTGAATTGTAGTATTTGCAATGTGTAATGTTTATTTTATTTAGAGTGCCATTTAATACTAAAAAGTAATAGGAATACCCTTTGTATTATTTGTGTGTATCAGTATAAAGCTAATTGATATTTTATTCTTTATGTGGCTACGTTTTTGTTCTAAAGACCAAAACATTAATGAATTATTTTATTTGACTTATCTTCAAATTAAGTTACCAAATCAACAGGAAAAATATGTAATACCTAGTGTGAAAATGAATGAATGAAATGTTTTTTTTATGATTCCAGAGCGTTTTGAGCAAATTGAATTGGAACGTAAAAAAGTGAGACCCACAAAGAAGACTATTTCTGGACCTGTTATAAAGTGAGTTATTAATACCATTTTTTACTATATCTATGGTTATTTTGCTTAACTACCAAAAATGGATGTTTTCATTTTTTAATATGGCACTAATATGGCACATTAAAAGATAATTCATTTTTTTTTCAGGTATCATTCATTTGCAGTTCCAATGTCTGATGCAAAAGATGATAAAAATGGTTTACCTCTCGATCTAAATATTAGTGATATCATCAAAAATGAAGATGGTGAGTACGGTAGTTTCTAAAAGAATTTGCTCTGCAGCAATCACCATGTTTTAAATTAAACATGAATCATCCAAATTAGTTCAATCAAAAAATAAGTGACCCTAGGAATATTTTGTCATATGTCGAAGAACTGATGCCCGATGGAGTAGACGGGTTCTAGAGTGGAGACCGCGATGTGGTAAACGTAGTGTTGGGCGCCCCCCTGCTAGATGGAACGATGACTTAAGAAAGGTGGCCGGTAACAACTGGATCAGACGAACAGAAGATCGAGCTCAGTGGCGTATTTTGGGAGAGGTCTATGTCCAGCAGTGGACGAGTGTGGGCTGGTGATGATGAGGTTGATGAGGAATATTTTGTAGTTGTAATGTGGCTTTAAGTTAGTGGATTCTTGGTTTAACACATTTAATAAAATACCTACCTACCAGTACCTTCAGCTTAGGAGTGTTTCCATAACAAATATCTTATTAAATAAGTAAAATATTCTAACATGAAAACAGGAATTTTAACACAAAGCGAACTAGAAATTCCGGAAACCAAAATGGATTTAGATCAAGTCGAAAAGAAAGAGGAAAAAGAAGAACCCGAGACTAAAATGGAAGTAGACGTTATTGGACCGGATGATGAAATCAAAATTGACAACGCCGATACGTAAGTATAACTAATTTGCTTCTAATAAATTTAATAATGTTACACTTTCGTCTGCGTCACGAAAAATATTTTTGAAATTTAAGTTACACAAAGAGTTACGGTTTGGTGTGGGTTTTGGTCCGGCGGCATCATTGGAAAATGAGCAAGGAGCCGCCGTTACCGTCAATGGCGAGCGTTAACGTGCCATGCGAACACGAATTTTTGTTTCAAAAAGTTGAAGAGTATGATATGGACGACATTTGGTTTCAACAGGATGGCGCAACATGCCACACAACCAACATGACAGACGAACTTTTGAAAAATACAAACTTTATATGGCCCACCCCGTATAAGGGGCCGTAAAGCAACGCACACGCAGTCACAACATTTTAAAATAAAAATCTTGCAAGTTGTATTGCGTTGCGGCTAGTTTGAGTGGTGTGGTGTGCGCACACCTTTGCACCAAAGATAAATATTTGTTCAGAATTATAGTTTAATAATATTAAGAAGAGATCAGTTTTGAGTTATACAGGGTGGAAGTTTATAACCCCTTTCCATAGAAATGTATATAATCAAAATTTTTATATTTTCAGTAAAGACGTAAAACCAAGTAAAGTGAAACATAAAAATGTGAATTACTACGAGAGAACATTACTGACGTTTGAGAATGATATCAACGATACTGCGTTCAATGCTTGTTTCCCGAAATCACAGACCAAGAAACGAAGGCACAATTTACTGTGTGCTGTTACTAAGTATGTATTGTTAAAAGTTTATTTTTAAGTATATGATGAAATTTATTTAGTATTGCAAATAATCATCAATTGCATTATTTTTTGCAAATAATCATAATGCTAGTGTGTGCTCAAAAGACATTTTTTCATAAAAGAAAATGAAGGAAATTTTGATAGTTTCATTTTAAGACTACTACTGAGTAGAAAATCTTCTGTATTGTATTGTATTTATTATAGATTAACGAGCCTATACTCTATGCTAAATGGTCGTCAATATCATCAAAAGACTACCAATTTAGTGTCTAATTGCTAACCATTTTGGTCTCCAATCGTGTATCTAGTACTGACTGGAGCCTTCATATTTTTCAGGAGACCAGCCCGCTACATAGATCCAATAACAAAGCTACCCTACAGAAGTGTAGATGCCTTCAGGATAATAAGAGAAGCGTACTACCAACAATTAGAAGCACGTGGTGACAAGAACGATCCGCAAGTAGCGGCCTGGCTGCAGTACAGGAGGGCTGATGCGACCTCATCCTACGTACAGATACATATCAAGTGAATGTGGGCTTTATTGCGTTAGTATTAGAGTTGTGAATAGTATTAATTAGGTATTGAAGCAAAATTTGGTTTTTGCTAAGTGTTTGCAGTAGAAATTGATCATATTATTATGAAGTTAGTACTAAAAGTTTTTTGCTTGTTATCGTCTTATATTTTACGGTGATTAATACTGTGTAGTCTATCTTGTGATCAAGACTTGACAGGAAAAAAAAAAAATGTAACGAACAAACAGTAACACCATCTAGTGAGATTTTATATACAGATGAGTGGTTTAAATATGGTAGTGTCCATTTGACGTCACTTTAGAATTTTTGCAAATTGTCTATGCCTGTCTTGTTTGAAAATTACAAAGTATTGCAAAAAATATTTTCTTTTGTATTACATGTAACTGAAGGCATAAAGGAATGCATTCGTTTTCAAACGTTATGAATCACCGCGTTGATTAATTATATTTTAATAGGAAAAAAAACTAATCCGTTGTTATCAATATGTTGTATTAATATAGTATTAGTAGATAATGCATGACTTTGAACAAGCTAGTTTAGCTTATAACGCTTAGGAATAAAGATTAAATTACCATGAAGGTAAAAAATGTATTCTAAATCAGTGATAATGCACCCATTACTCATCGTACCTAAAATCCGTAGATTTTGTGAATGAGATAAAATACAAATATTATGAAGACGTAAAAAAAATTACTATGAATGTCTGATCAATTTTAAAAAATAATTATACTCAAATTGTAAATAATATTTTTAAGCAATAAAATAACATTTGATATCTTTGCTATTTTATTTCAGGTATTACGAAAACAAGTGTTTTTAATATATCAATTAAATTTATTCAAATGAAATGTTAAAAATAAATAAAACAATAAATTCTTAAAACTTAACATAAGATTCAATCGCTGTACATAATGTACATTGGTCAATAAACTTAAACACAAAAACAATACATATTTGTTAAAATTTTGTTACATATAACCTTAAATTTATTTTAGCCTAATTACGCTTGAGTATTGACTATCATAAAGGTACTGTGAAATACTGATATTTAAAGTTCTGCTGAAAATTTTGGATCTAGCCTCAAATCGGGTACACTGTTCCGCCTTTGTTTCATACCCAACAGCTCTTTAAACGAAATCAAACCAGACGCTTTCACATCTAACCTTGAATGGTACTTTGATGGGTCGGTGGTCGGCAAATATGGATATTCAGCCAAGTAATTCTGGGCGTCTCTAACCGTAGTTTGTTTTTCGAAGTCCCTGTATTCATTTTCGGACATTTCGTACGAACTAAGTTGGTTGTTTGCGATGTTTTCCATCGATCTGAAGGTTTCAAGCACTGCTTTCTTGTGTGGTATTCCTCTGAGGCTCCCTTGCCGACTAAGTTTCCCTTCCATTACGTCCGAAAATAAATCCTCAACGTTGAATTTCTCTGAGATCTTGACCAGTTTTTTTGAATTCTTATCATTTCTTTCTTGGTCTTGCATTTGGTTCCAGTATTTAGATAATTCTGATGATGGCATAGAGTGTGATTTCAGTTTCTTCTTTCGCCTCTTCGGTTTTTCGCTTTCAAGAGATTCGACTGACTTATTCAATAATATTTCGCATTCGTTTGGTTTCCTTTGCGTCTTATCGTCTGACAATTCTTCCAACGATTGGAAGTATTGTTTCGCTAGTTTAAATCTATTTTTATATTCCACATGTTCTTCGACTGTTTCTTTTACTGGACTAGATTCCGTTGACTTCTCGGGACTGCTCTCCACTATTTCTAACTCAATATCAGAAAGACTAACGTACGTTGTTTCTTTATCTTGTTCCTTCACTACTTTTATATCAATCAATTCGTTATCAATGTTATCTATGCTAACAGCGCTTAGTGTACGTGATTTCAGTTTTCTTGGCGAACATTCTGGTGAATTTTGTCGACTAGTGGACCTGATATTATAGAATTCTGTTCTCTTTACTCCCACATCACATTTCTTAACAGCATCTGTAAAGAAAATTGTATGTTTAGAAATGAATTTAAAGTAGTTGTTTATTATTTGACAGTTATTATAGGACAATACGAACCCGAATTAGTGCTGTTAATCTGCGCAAGTTTCTCAGAGTCAACAGAATTTGCTTTATAAATTCGTTTGAGTGATTGTGATTCGAGGTTAGGTTTTGAGACGCTTTCATACAAAGTAATGAAGTTCTTAACATTGATTTTCGGCAGTTCATCGCATGATTTATATTTGTCTAAATAATCGTCAGTTTCGTTTGATGATTTGCTAAAAATGTCCATTTCAGATTTACTGAATGACTTTTTACGAAGGACCTCGGTTTTGATTTTACTGGGCAGTTCAGAAATTATGTCAGTGCTAGCTGTCATTTTGTCAATTTCGTTCTTCTGTTCAACAGAGTGTGGTCGTTTTTGTAGAGTTCTCTGAGTTTCTGATGATTCCAATTTGATTTCTGTTGTTTTTTGGTCTTTAGGAAGATTGTCTTTTTCTGAACAGATACTTAATTTTCGATCGTTATCGTGCTTTACAGAGTTTGTTCTATTTCTATTTTCATTTGATGTATTGGGTCTAAGGTCCTGTTGAATATCAACCCTCTCGCTATCTTTTCTTTGATGAATGTTATGCATCGATTTCGTTTTCCTGGCCCAAGGTAATTCCTCAGTGTTGGACAAGTTATGGAATAATGATATTCGACTAGAAACCAAACCGCTATCATGATTAGATTCTATTATTTCTGGCGATGAATCATCAGAGCTGCTGCTTATTCTTCCAGAGAATATGTCTAATTTTGTTAAAATTTGTCTTCTTGATGTGCCAAAGAATCTTTTAGGACTTGTTTCGAAGGCTTTATATACTTCTTCGGGTAATTCTTGCTTTATAGTTGTTGGTGTGTCATCAACTTTGTCTTCGTCGGCTTTGGTCAGATTTTCATTCTTCACCTCGTTATCATTATTGTTTGTAAATAAATTATTTTCAATACAAGGAGGTACTTGTGAATTAAAGTTTATAGCCTCTACAGGTTTCGAATTTACACGTTCTGATTCTGACAACTTTCTTTCTTTTTGTAATTTTTCATCCCAATACTTCTTCCATTTGTCTACTAATTTTGCTTGACATTGTTCTTCTTGTGTATTAGTATTATTATCATTTATTTTCTCCGTAGTTACAGTGTTATCTAATGTTTCAACTTCGGTGCTATCTTGACAAGGTGTTGTCTTAATTTGACTATAACCACTTGCTTTTAAATAATTTTTCATCATTTGTTTACCTTTTCGTTTACTCAAAGAGTCATGTTTCATCTGTTTTGTTGAAACACGCTTTTTCTTTTGTATAAAAACATTTTCTTGTGAGTTAGCCTCTATTTGACGAATCCTTTCGTCCCAGTATTTCTTACGTTCTAACACTATGTTATTTTTACTTTTATTACTCAGTGTAGCCTCTTTGTTTTCATTATCTTTCATGGTTTGGTTTTTACCTTTTATTTCATCGAGAAGGTTTTGACTTACTGAAACCGATTCAGTGGCATTTGACTGAACCCCAGAAATCTTTCCTTCAAATTCATTTTCGTGTCTTTTCACATCTGGTTTAGATACAGACGCCGAATCGACACTAGCATCTTTTAGTTCTGCGTTATCTTTTTCATCAGTAAATGTTGTGTTGGTATTTTTGTCATGTTCTGCAGAACTAATTTCGTTTGTGGGAAAATATTCCCCGTAAATATTATTAAGTTCAGCAAATGCCACTGAGATAGATTCAACTTCGTTTGTATTTTGAGAATCTGACGAAGTTTTGGCTCCTGATGAAATACTTCTATCATTTTCTTCAATGATGGGTGTAAAAGTTGACCTGATTAAGTCGCATTTGATTAAATTTGATTCCGGTGATTGAGAACAACTCAATTCAGAGCAAGTTTCCCAGAGTTCTCTTTCCGCTGGTCCCATTTTGGAAAATTCATTTTGTTTCATTGAAAGTTCATTAATAGATGAGATCTTATGTCGGTTTAATGCTTCGTATAACGTAGCATTTTCGTTATTATTAGTATCGGGGCAACTGCTACTATCTATACTTACGTAGGCAGAGTCCCAATCTTTCTTAGGTGATGTGTCTCTTTCTGATCGTGTTTCATCTGATTTATGAGATGAAATATTCTCAGTTTCGTTTGATACCGTAGATGTTTCAGTCTGTTGGGTGAAATTTGATTCAAAGCTATTGTATGTTTCTGCAGTAGTTTTTGTGTTGTCTCTGGAAGTGTCATTGTTATTTGTATAGTAGACGTTTGATGTTTCTGAATTGTAATCATTGTTATCGTCAAATACGTTTTCTTCGCTATTTGGAATTATTATCAGTGATTTCATTTCTGGTTCTGGAGACGCAGTTCTCATGATTGGTGGTAAGGATACAGGAGCACCTATAATAAAGTCTGTAATAGGTAATTGTAAGTGAGGGCTTTCTTTGTGGTGGTGCACAAAGAATGGATTCACAAACTCATTTCCGAGCATGTCCTCTGGAATGAGTTCTGATTGAGGAGTGACGTAAACAGAATCGCTGCGATCCCCCACTTCACCTGAAATAATTTTATAAATCGGTGTTTTTGGTCGTTCCATATCTTTTAAGTCGTCATCAATAAATGGATTGCTGTTTGGCGATAAAGATGAATTGCAGCTATCAACTGTTATTTTTATTGAATTATTTTGACATTCTTCACTTTGTGATTTATTCGTTTCGTATTCAGATGTCACAAATGATTCTAAAACGTTTTCAGGTTTTTCTTCACATATATCACTCAAGAAGGGGTTATTGGTACTCAGGGGAGTTAGTCTATCTAATGACGCGTCTTCCTTAATATCCTGATACAGATCACTATCATTCAGACTGTCGGGAGTATTTTGGTAACTGATAGTTTGAGGATGTAATTCTGATTCACTTTCTTTACTATCAGTTTGCAAAATATCTATTGGCGTATGGAAATCATTTGATTCATCATAAATTGATTTAGATTTTTCCATTCGTATTGATACAGAAATGTTTTCAGGCACAATGTATTTGTCTCGTCTATCGCTCATCATGAATGGATTTGTATTGTTCTCACCAAATGTCGAATTTACTATATCTGGTATATCTTTGTGGGATCTTGACGGAATATAAGATTTTTGTAATAGTGATTCCTTTTCATCCATCATTTTGTTCATTGTTCTGCACACTCGATTTATCCACAATATTTTCCTGGCCACTTGATTAAATTTACTTTTAGTTTCTTCGGGTATTTTAGTTTCAACAACCTTAACCGGCTTCTCGTTACTCAAGTCCCCCATAGAACTTTCGTTTTCTGAATCGGTTGCCATCAGAAGTTTTGCCTCTTCATCGCTTATTTTTTCCAATGTTCCATTTTCTCTAAGCAACATTTTTTCCGTAACAAAATCAACGATACGAAGAACTACTTTTCTGTCGTTTTTAACATCAACAATATCTATTTCTTCACCATCTTCTAAGTGATAGCTATCTTTTTCCAATATACTAACAATATTATGGGTTGCTTTTATAGTGAATGGCGAACCAACTATACTTTGTCCTCGGCTTGTTATAGATATTTCATATCTTCCTTCAATATTGGCTGTATAACAAATTTTAACGTGATCTTCTCTCGTATCTGCTTCTATTTCTATATCGTATTTCGTTTTAGGTATGTAATATGTTTTGTTCATATCATTTTTACCATAATTTCTTAAGTAGGCTGCACCCAATGTTAGAGGTAATGCATTTTCCGTGAAACTTTGTTTCGAATGTAGCCCTAGTAACTTTTGTCTGATCAACTGTGCTTTCCCCAGTATCGGGGGTAAGACAGTCATTCCGTACGTATCTTTTGGACCTCTGATCAGAACCGTGATTTCTCCCGGGTCTAACGATTGCTGTGCTGTTGGGTAGATTTTAAAGTACATTTTGTTTTTGATCTGGGCAGCTGATAGCCCTGTACCTTTTGCAACATAATCAAGCGTGAATTGGGTGGTTTCGGGCGATGTTCTCTGTGATGCTGGTTTTGAAACAGGTGGTGTGAGTTTTGCTAGGGCTTGTCGAATACGATCCAGGTATGTAGCCAATTTCCATTCTTGATGTCTGCTCAACGAGTCGTTTGACTCCAGCTCCTGGCGGGAGAAGACCTGAAAACAAGTAAGTATGATATTAAATGAAGCAACTAATTTCAGCTTTCTTGATATGTCTAATAATATGTAAAACTAAAGTAATGTCTTAAATACTAAGCCTACCTGAAATAAACGAAATGAGAAAACAAAAAATGCAAGCGGTACTCACAGGTTCTACACCAAGGTAATGGTCAGCTATAGCCTGCGCATGTTTCAAAGAGAGCCTGGTCGGTGGATGTCCAGCGCAAGCCCCAGGTAGCGCAGTGTCTAGCACACCGCATACTATCCACCCGTGTCTCCAAACTGTGTCTAGGTTGTCCACCCTCACTGGTCCGGCTTCTGTGACCCATCGCAACACTTCTTGCTTCTGCTCTTCACTTGAGAACACAACTGGAATGTTTGATTGTCAATTAGTGTTTTAATGTGTGTAAAGTGAGTGAAGTCTGTACTGTAAATTGGAGAAAGCTTAAAACTCCCCGAAGGTATGTTAAAACCGCCCTTCGTAAGAGCGACTGGAGAATAATAAGTCGCGCCCCCTGATCCAGGCTCAGAGATCTTGGGGAGGGCCGATCTTGCTGAGTTTTGGATAGCCCGCCAACCGAGAGAGCCGGTGGCCAGATTGCTGATGTCCGCACGTACCCTACCTGACATCCCATCAGATAAGATTGGTTGACTATCCTGGCTCTGGTGAAGAAGACTCGAGCCCAGCAGGACTATAATATACTAGAAAGTTATAACGGAAACCGTCCAAATGTATCAAATAACTTTCGGTAGTTCAAACTCAAGATCTCTAATTTCAGAGATATCGATTTATCTACCAACGACCCATAGTTAGTATTCTAACCTTTCTTGACGAACTTAAGTAAAGTTTAGTGGAGTGAGCGATGTTTAGTTGAAGCTCAAATTGCAAGAAAAAATTCTTCTAACAGCATAACAGTCAAAATCATGATCTATAATTGATTTAAATAAATAAATAAATAAAAAGATTCATCTTCTTTAGCTACACCATTTAGACGGGGTCGGCGCAATACCTATGTCTTCTCTCTCCACTCCTTTATATCTTAATATACATCATCTGACACATCACAAACCAACATATAAACCTTCAGACAATAAAACCATCTTTTCTTCGACCTTCCTCTCCTCTTACATCCATCTACTTCAAAAAGATTCATATAGCAAATAAAATTTTCACAGGAAATTTAATATCAAATCTCACTTATCAGATTTGGGTCAAGAGTGTTCGCGTACTGTGCCACTAATATATTTCACAGAACGATACTTATCTATGTGTGTTGGGACTAATCCCATCAATTGTTACGAACAATAGAATATTTTTGAATAAGTTCCTTTGTTTTAGCGATTTTTTTTATCTCTTTGTAAATGTTAATGTAATTATATAAAACCTGACTTATCTCTTGTTAATATAAATTAGGTACTGGAAGTTAGTAGTGTTAGGTTCATTTTAATCAATCAGTTTATTACTAAGTAAGTACTTCTTTCTAGATATATATAGATAGATGAATTGGTTTTCTACGAGAAATTCTGCTGAACTATTGTTATTATTTTTTGGGCCAAAAGGTCAACATTCGCGAAAATAAGTATTAATATTCGCGATTGTCTAAAAATTTACATTCGCAACATCCTTAATGGCAAATATCCATTTTATGTTTATTGAAATAGTGACACGCCATTTTCAATGCCCATTTTAGAATAGATTTGTCACGCTGATAACAATTTATATCAGCATAACTAGTAATGAATAACTCGGATTGTTTTATAAAATTTTTATTATCCAACTTATTTCTTATTTTGACCACATTTTCTTCACATCTTCAAAGTGTAACTTAAATACATTTTGGTAATCGGTTTCTGACACAATTTATTCGAGAATACATACACTAGTATCAGTCTTTACAACGACAAAATAAGTTGAAAAGAAAAACGCAGCATCTACCATCTTATCGCCAAGTTATCTTGCCTTAGGTAATTAGATAAAAATTAGTTTATAAGAAAATAGGAGTCGGTCCTTCCTAATGTTTTTTATGTAAAAAGATGCCTTATTTTGAGATGTTTCTAAAAACCTAACACATGAAATTTTATCGTGAATCACCTTTTAAGTACCTGAATGTGAAGATATTGCAATAATCCTTGATGAAGTCAGCATCAAGCATCATTGTTTGCGTTGTATTACTCTACCGTGACCGATAAAATTCCGAGTCTATTTACGTCTTTAGTTTTAGAGCAGGGGTGTCCAAAGCTTTAAGGCTATAATTATAATTTCAGGTTTTTTGGTTGAACCGATTTTGATGATTTTATTTTCGTATCGAGGTCATCACTTAAGCTTCATTAAGTTGCAATAGGTACGTGCAACAATATGATAAAGATGACATTGGTATCATGTCATGGGCAGACTGGATCTGCCCATGACATGATACCAATTGCGGGCCGTAATTTGGAGATCTCTATGTTAGAGCATACACACCAAGAGTCCACGGTGAAAATTAAAGTGTAGTCAATTTTTTTATTATTTTTATAGGTGCTTAAATACGCTGTGTATAAAATATACCAGGAAATGTAGAACGAACAGACAAATTAACGCTACTTTGTTTATATGTATGTGCGTTGAATTCGTCAGATGTTAGTAAAATTCTTTGTTTTTTTTTTAATATGATGTTGTTAAACGAAGCCTAGAGAATATCGTAAAAGTAGAATATCGAATGTAACTTTTACGTAAACATTATTTATATGTTTTTAATCCGTTGTTTATCGTTTTAATTTATTTAATACTGTTTTTTATTGCTAATGAAACTAGTAATGTGTAGTTCACACTACAGCTAGTTTTAATTTGATAATAAATTGCAGAATTACCTTACTTTCATCGCCATAATACGATATATGCATAATGCTATTTTAAAATGAACTTTAAGAATATAGTTATTAGGTAAGTATATTTACATAAATATACCCGAGTGCTATCACTTGTCTTTAAACGAGGCTAAAAGAAAGCCCTCAAGTCCTCCCTAAAGCTAGGTAGTGGCTCTGCAGTGTCCCCTATATTGCAGAGGTCTATGACGGACAGTAACCGCTTACGCTCAAAAAAGTAAGACTTAAACTCGTTCTTTCATTAACAATAGAACCCATTGCCGTCAAAAAACTTAAATATTGCATGTCAAATAATCCAATATCGAATCTTACCTTGAATTTCTACCTTTACTTTACTACTTCTCTAAAACCATAAAATCTGACATGCAAAAGCAAGTTTCTCATTTCAACAGAGCTATAAAGTGAAACCGTCTAAATCAGATAAGAAAAGGCTGTTACAAATTCATTCTGATTTAAATAGATCATAAAGTTACTAACAGTATTTGCGTGTAATGAAACGTTTATATGCAATTGAGTAATTGTGTTTATAACTTATAGTTTAGTTCGGTATTCGGGAAATGATTGCCTTCGAACAATTACTGGCTTGAGTGCTACAATTAATGATAGGTAAGTTTAGTTGTACCTATAACAACGTATTGTTTTCAAAACCTTTTGAAAGAGTAATTGAATTAAGATTCAGAATTAAAGATAATTAATAGTGATCGAAAACACAGATAATAAATGATACAATACAGATATTACAATATGTTATTAACAACATTTAAAAAAAAGTGATTTTCTTTGAACCTTTCTTTTAACTAGGACTTAGCCAGCGTTTAAGTAGACATATATTCTTCAATTAGATAAAGGACTAAAATCCACTTCCTGGCAATGATTACCGTCGTCCTTGGGCAGGACTCAATTTAAACTGATTAAAAAGGACACTGGTAGCGACCCCGCAGTGTCTCGACATTGCAGAGGTCTGTGTCAAAGTCAAAGTGAAATCATATATTTTCAAAGTTGATTTGGACACACATACATTTTCAACGTCAAGACAAAAAAAACTACCAACTTTTATCTAAAATTACGCCTCCATCCTGAAAAGAACCGGCGCAAGAAACTCAGCGGTCATGTCTTTTTTTATTTAATTGTCCATTAGCACGTCTAAATGGCAATAAAATACTCTTATAAAGAAGCTACTTACTAGCTCTAAACGCAGAGTCTATGTGCTTCAACAGCTTGAAGAGGAAGCTGTGATGGCCCCAGAATAGAGTGAGGAGGGTAGCGGGTGCGAGGTACCGCAGCGTCGTCAAAATGGCATCCAGCGCCACTGACCACATACCGTGGCGCGATTCGTACTCTGGGTATTCCGGGATCGTGCACAATCCTGAAATGAAAACATCGAAATATTTATGGAACGAAAAGAAGTTCATTTTTGGTCTAGTTGACAGTGAGTAGAACACATTGGGTAATTTAAGCGAGTAGTTTTAAATTGCATTTCGACAGGTTATTAGACCCATTTCTGGTGGGTGGATGGATTTGTAGGCCGTGTTCTTATTGCAAAAGTCTGTGAGAGTTGCTAAGATCAGGTAGGACATTGGCTCTAAAATACAAATCTTGGGTGACACGGAATATCAGTAGATACTAAATGTAATAGTATAATTGAGTTTCAAGAAAGTGAAGAAAGAGATGATTATGAAGGAAAAAATTCAGATTGCCAGATTAGCGTTGCGCTTGCGTTTGTTTTTCACATTTTATTATTTCCGATGATTCAACTTCAGTTTTCTTAGTGACGAATATCTACGCACTATTTTATTTATTCTTTTAGGTAGGTATAATTGAAGTATCAATAAACTTTTGAAGGTCTTAATCTTTTTTCAGGATTCTGTCAGGTGTATGTAAGTAGACATTATCCTAATATGACATTTTTATGACAACTCCTGTTTATTTTAAATAATATACCTAATGTTTGTTTTAAATATTTATTAGGTAAATCTACTTTACTTACTACATGCTTCCTTAAACAAAAAAGTAAAAAGAAAATTATGAGACACTAGATTAAATGAACTAAATACTAACCAAATCTTCTTTTGTGTCGTGCACAGACATTCTCCTCGTACTGTTTTGTTAATTCTTTTAAACTATCCGACATGATGTCAACTATATATTCGACGCCATTCTCTAAAGAACTACTTTGTCAATATTTTTCTGATTGAAAGAACTTAACCAATTATTAAAAGGTTTTTACGAACCGACTTTGATTGTTGAAGATAATTCAAAAAACGAAATCAAAATTGAAACTTGTAAATTGAAATCTTAACAATCACATTACCTAGAAAAAGTTAAGGTATAAGGAAGCTAAAAGATACATTTCAATTGAATTATCTCCGATTTAGAAGTTCGTTCAAAATATATAATTTTTCTTCAAAGAATATACATAAATGCAATTCACTTTTTAATCATTTCGTTTTAAGAATTTGGCAGAAAATAATAACGAAAATTCCAGCAGATAGTTTTACATAAATTATACCGTCAAATTGTTTAGTTTTTACAGTGAATTGTAGGAAAACATTTTAAATTACTATAAAAAGACAAAACTGAGCATAACTTCGTTGTTTTGTTAACGTTAGATACGGCTAATAATCTATGTATTAAAATGTAAGCGTCGTTTTCCGTCTGCAATTGGAGACTATTGTGAAATTATATTTAACAATGTATTGTCATCAGCTCACGTGTTTCTACTCTCATTTTCAATGAAAAATATGTTCACATATCGTTTCTACCACGTGCTCGTTTTAGCATGAATGATACTTTTCGTTTGACGAGAACGACATTTCATCCTGTTTCAAATGAGCGTTAAAAATTTATTTGGGTACTACTAGTTCCTAATGGCTATAGGCCCATGAGTGTATAGGTTTGGTTAGGGTTGCCAGGTCCTCAGACGTAAAAGCCGGACAGACTTGTAAGTTTGTCCTGACATTTGGGTAAAAAATCCGGACATCTTGTTTTTTTTGTCCATTTTTTTATAAAAAGTGTAAAACTATTTTTTTTTTGTCCTAACATTCGGTCGAAAAATCCGGACGCCTCACATTTTGAATGTTCTCGGGTCAACTCGGCTACTCGTTCGGCGTGATTCAATCTCGATCCGCGCGCAAATTTCGAAATAGAAAAATCCTACCTAAATCCTAACAGGCCGGATGCCGTTTATTTTGGCCGGACAAGCAATCAAAAATCCTACGTATGTCCTGCTTTATCCTAACACCTGGCAACCCTAGGTTTGCTAGTATACTTTTAAGATTCTTATTACAGATAAACATTAAATATGCAAAAGGCTCATCTGATTGGAAGTTTTCGTCTTTCGAGAAGCTTCTATTTCAAGACACACACTATAACAAACCTTCTTCGCTACTTAAATTTTTTTATGAACTGCAGGTTTTAAGTTTTATTCATTAAGGATGTTTAATTGTGTTTTAGTTAGAGTTATCAATAGCATTAAGTTTTACAAGTTGCAAGTAACTCTATTATATTTTTGTAAATATACGTAAATTGTAGGTACTACAGTAAATGTTTTGCAGAACTATCATCATTATTTTCGGCCAAATCACAAAATTACTGTTTTGTTGTTGCTATTTCAGTCCAGTACTTGTATTCAGATATATAAAATATAAAATAATACACCTAATATTGTGCTCTATGGCTTTCTTACATTACCTTCATTTCTTATTATTATCTATCGAACGACAAAATACCAATCTACATATTTTACTACATCAATATAAGACATTTTAAGACCATGACTTTCTTTACCATCCATCAATTCTCAAATTCCACATTCGCTTTGTAAAATATTATTCTCTTCTTGTAACTAAAACTTGTCAAACGTTTCTCAATTCATCACATATTTTGAACTTACATAAAATTAAACACAAATTTATTCTAATTTCTTAAATATGTCAACACAGTTACGACTACAAAATCATGCAACATAGATTAAAATATTATAGATAAAACTTATTAACAGATTAAATTATCCCCTGCTGCATTATCTATCGTATTATCCATACTTCACACTACAAATTGATATAAAACTTACATCAAGTATCCAATGATGCTTATCAAACAATGCAATTCAGATATGCAAAAACCACTCTCGAAAAAGAAACCAGCTCTAATCGCGTCAACCACCCAACTATCTTTTTATAACCTATCTTGAAACCTTATCTAATCTTTCATGAGATCACCAGGATATCTCGATAAACAGTCGTTTCAATGAACCAATGATAAAACTATAATCTATTTGATTTGTGTGTTGGATGTACTTTTTACTTTGGAGAGTGATTTGGGTTAATGTATATTTTAGTTACTGACGTATTTTTCGTGCGCAAGCTTTGTTTCTTAAGCTGGGTGATTTAGAGATATAGTAAACACAGGATGCACAAACATTACATGTTATGTTGACACAGTTGCTTTTGGACAAACAAATTGTTTTAAGTTCTGTACCTACTAAAAGTACCTATAGCTACTGATTCAAACTATAACTTTTGAAAAAAAAAAGGAAAAATTAAATATCCCTCTTCGGTATTCCCAGAGCGCTATGACTTGTCCTTCTTCAAACGAGGTTTGAGTAGGGTCCTTAAAGTTAGGTCGTAGGTAGCGACCCCTCAATGTCCTCTGACATTGCAGAGGTTCATGAGCGACGGTAACCACTTACATTCAGGTGGCCCGTTGGTTCGTCTGCCTACATGGCAATAAAAAAATAAATATATTTTAAGTTGTTCACCAAACGTAGTTTCAACTTAGGTTATTTGAAAAAGTAAAAATAGATATGCCATACACTTGCTAATTACTTTTAACTATTATGCTCGCGATATCTGAAGAATTCCATTGTTTATTTACCATTTAATCGAAACCTATATGCCAATAGAGGCGAGCCTGATAACGTCAAAAACTGATAAAATAGTTATGTAGATTAAATTATGTTGCTTAATAACTTATTGCTTAAGTGCAATACTATAATATGCACTTTTATTGATAACCTCATCGGGATAAAACTAACAAAGGTACATTGTTTTAGAATTTGGTGAATACCCAGAAACGTCTTATAAAAGATGAGAACTTAAACAATTTTGAATTTTGTAATTTTGATGGACATATTTTGAAATGGTATACTTTTAGGTTTAGTAATTTCAGCAATATTCTTAAACATTATTAGTATTTCCGGGAAAGAAAGTAACTTTTTCATGCATTTTCACCGGGTTCTTACCACGATATTTAATTAATTGAGTTATCTCGATATTTCAACGTTGTTGCAAACGTCATGATCACGAGAAGACTGATGACAATGCATGAAAGTATTATAGAAAACTACGAGTATCTGAATAAGTTTAGGAAAATAACACTTTAATAACTGAAAGAAAATATGGTTTCTGTTCTATTATCTTAAGTATGAGTAATCGCTGTAGTGCCATAGTTTAAAATGAGTTTAGTTTATTTTACATAAATAACACACGAAAACTGTTATCTTTATCGAAATATGTTATGTTTTCCACACACATAAAAACTTCCACATACTTAATACACAAAAACGGTTGAAACAAATCCTCAGAACAAGATAAGATTCTTAGATTGACGTGTTTTTTCAGATTTCGTGAACACACACTTGGATTCGACATAGATTCAAATTGAATTTTCGATCTACTACTTTTGGAAGTTGGGGTAAAATTTAATTTAAAAAGTACTGACATTTTAATAATTCAAAAATGTAATTTCTATTTCGATATTGCACAGGTACTCGTAGCAATCATCAATTTCTTTGATTTTGTAATAAGACAATTAAGAACAAGAGTGGAAGAATTTTTTTTAATTTTTTTTATTGCCGTGTAGGCAGACGAGCCAACGGCCCTCCTTACGCGTGAATTTTACGCGTGATGTAACAATAACACAACTAAAGCATTTTCATAAATTATTTTAATATCTTGATATTTAAAATCTTGACAGTTAATATCACAGAGAATGAAATTACAATCTAAACTACTCTCAAAGATATTCTAGAAGAAATACAGTGATTTTACCTTGAATACAGATCGAAGGCTACACTAAACTGATATGAACTGATCATGAAAACCATAGATCAGATATAAACCTTAAATCAATATAAATAAAACTCGTAAACCAAATGATAAGAGATTATGTCGAAGATGAATGATCATCTCGATGTGGTCACATGTTATACCAACATGTTAGTTTTGTCACATGACCAGTAATTACGATTGAATAGATTCAGTAAAGGCTGGTCCAAATGTCGAGCTTTTGAAAGCTTTTAAAGTGGTAATAGGGACATTGTTACTGGGAACTAAACCTTTTTTTTTTAGACGAGAGGAAATCGTTGGACATCCACTTGCCCCGCGAGTGGTGTATGTGGGGGTTGACTAAAACCTCCGGCCGCTCACGCTCGACGTCCGATCCCCGGCCGGGACAGAACCCGACACGAGGCTGGTAGGGGTGACAGAATGCGTTCGCGATTGTCGCTTACGTATGGCCCCGTCATTCCCGGATAACTAAACCTTGATGAATACAAACAGAGGAAAACAACTATCTACCTATAATATGTAGTGTCTAGTTTTTAAATGATCTGCTTAAGGAGGTAAAGATGCCTCAAGATGATGATTGGTTACTGTCCCTCATACTTTACGTTGGTGAAATTACATACAGTGATAGAACTATAGACTGTCACATCAGGATGAGAAATACGTACGTGTAAATGCATCGATCTGTTGTGTCATCCGTAAGATGGATTGACAGATTATGACCAAATTATCACAAAGTGAAATTGCTGTTTATATTTCACACTAGCTGGCCCGCGCAACTTCGTCTGCGTCACAAAAAAATCCCGGTTATTTTCTCACCCTTTAAACCTTCCCTGGTCGTAGACAAACATTTTAAAACCAAAATCAGCTCTATCGGCCCAGCCGTTCTCGAGTTTTAATCAGACTAACGAACAACATTTTTTTTATGTTTTATCGATTAATCAATCGTTCACTTTTGTCTAACTCTGAACTTGGCTACTAAAGTAACTAAAGTGTTATAGTTTTTAGTATGTAACTTAAAAAGATTGTTCTTATATTCAGTATTTAATTGTTGTATGTAGTATTGTATATAATAATTGTGCAGGTATACCTGATAGGTTTCCTTGCGTAAATATACCTGTCAGGTAATATAAGATAAGTTAATATATATTTGAATTGATTAGTATGACAAACCTAGTTTTGCAATAGACATAGAGATAGACAATTTAACTTTACATATTACTACTTTAAAAATTAACTAAAAACCTACCGAGCGTTTAATAAAATTAGATTATAATCAGTACCTCTCAACTAATATTTAAACGTTAAATAAATAATTAAACAGGGTAATTACTACTAACATTTAAAAAGTGCACAAGAGAATGGCGTTATTTAATAAAATTTCATATTTTAATCGAAATTTCATCTGCATAAACCATATATGGACAGATTACATGCATGAGAAAACACATAGAATTCGCTATTACAAAGGCAAAGAACATCAGGAGACAACACGACGAAAAAATTGACAGCCTTAATTTTTAGGTCAAATTAACATAAGTATGTACACTGGCGCTCTGAAACAGTGCTGCAAAATTATTTTACTCTGTTTCACGGCCTAAAATCTAGAAAATGTAACTTACTTATAAATAAGTACTGAATTAGAACGGCAAAGTAAAATGTACAGAAAATATTTTATAAGAAAATTTACGATTTACATGGTAATTATCCTGTTGTGCTTGCTCTACACAATATTTAAAACACACATCCGCTTACATCTCATTTCGTTTTCTACCTAGCTAACCGTATAACCTCATTGTATACAAATATTTTTACATAATTACAGTAATCACTTTCTCGTTTACGTAATTCTATTGTTTAATAACACTGGACCGAAATAGCATTGACAACAAGTATAATATTTCACAGTATAATATTATATGTTTAAGTATAATATTATATATTGAAGTATAATATTATTTTACGCACTAAACCACGCGCGCCCGATGTTTCGCACCTACTAAAGTTATCTATGTTAATCTTCTTATCATTTGTCTTATATCAGTTTAGATTTGATACTTTTGTTTACAATATGAAATATGTAATATATTTGATGTTTAAAAAATCTTAAAAAAAAAACTTGAGAGGTGACATGGGGCACCCGAATAGAACGAAGTTCCTTTCGATTAAAACATATTTTATATTTTTTTTTCCCTAACGTAACGCGAGATAAGGAACGTGTTTTAAAAGATTTTGATCACAGCGCCATCTAGCGATAATCATCTAAAACAAAAAAGTGTCGTGACAACTTTTCGTAAGATTTTTTTCCGTCTAGCCCCCTTTCACAACGCGCGATAAGGAACTTCGTTCCAAAAATGTTGATATATTATGGTGAATTAAAATTTTACAAGTTTAAAAAGAAAGGAAAGCGAAGAAAGTCTATGTCGCGGAGTATTTTAGAATATTATATTTTTTACCTTTTAACCTTTTTAAAAAAGGTTAGATGTAGGTTATAAAATTTTAAAGAAAGAAATATAATTATATCTGTAGTGAAATTAGTATGTTTACCTACGTAATTATGCTCAGAGCACACCGAGAGTGTGTCGTGTTCAGTCCAGACAGTCACATTACAATGTTACCTATTTCTTGAACCATAATATCTTTAGTGTATCTTATTATAGTAAATTTAATCTATTCGCATTACCCGTCAGTTTCGGAAACTAACAACTTTTAATACAATAAATGTTTACCTGTATTATAACAGATTTTGCAAACAAATTCAAGTGTACGTGCAATACATTTTTATTATAAAAAGTTTAAATATAGAAATTCCTTTGATATTGCACCTTATGAAATTCACTACAAGTCACGATTTCATTCAGATTAACAACACAAAGACATTACAAATAATACCTACTGCTGAGCCTGCTAGTATACGTCTTTCACTTATAAGTCAAGGTACTGATTCTGCATTCCTAACTGTACTGTACTGTACTGTACTGTACTGTACTGTACTGTAACGACCCATTACTGCCCACTGCTGAGCTCAGGTCTCCTCCGAAGAGGGGTTAAGCATAGTCCACCACGCTTGCCTAATGCGGTTTGGGGACTTCACATATCTTCAAAGGATTTTTAGAACCCTTTTCCGATATGCAGGTTTCCTCACGATTTTTTCCTTCACCGTTTTTAGCCAGTGATGTTGTGATAAATTGCACATACATCTTTTTATACTCAGATTTAGAGGTACAAGCCGGCCGGTTTTTAACCCGCGACCTCCCGTACGGAAGGCAAGCGCTGCAAGCACTCGGCCACCGCGACTATTCCTAACTGATCCACGTAAATTCGTCTGTGTGAGAAAAAAGTGAAATAAGTAACCTCTCCGTCCAACAAATCGGTCTAGTTATTTCAGAGATTACCCGGAACAAACAGACGACAATTTTAATAGCATTTTTTATATGTTCAGTGTTGCCGTTTTCAGGAAAGTGAAAGAATGGATTTCTGACCATATCGAATTTAGATTTTCTCAAAGTGCTTGAAATTAATTTTGTTATTTTTTGTTTCATAAGTAATCAATCTTACTGCCAGCCTGATAGTAAGTTGTCTCTCAATATCAGGGGACACTGTAGAACCTTATCAACTTAAAATAATAATCTGTCGCTTTTAACTGTTCAAAGGTTAAAAAAAGATTTAGTTTTCCCCATTTATTTCCTTCAATATCATCTTTGCGTGATCTTTCATACTATTGTTTATAAATAGTATCGTCTTTCTGAGAACAGTACGGATTATTTACTCTCTTTAATCGATTATTGAATCAATATCGATAATTAATACAGATTTAATTGTTTAATTATGTTAATCTTGTTACTTACTTTCACGACTACCCTAGTTATTGAGAGATTCTTAACGTCATACAAAAAGTAGATGTTATTAGACATGCTTTTGAATTTACGTTATTTTTGTCAGTATAAAATGTGGTATATGTCGAATATTTAAAAATTGTGCTATGTCAAAAAAAAAAAACTTGAGAGGTGACATGGGACACCCGAATAGAACGAAATTCCTTTCGATTAAAATATATCTTATATTTTTTTTTTCCTAACGTAACGCGCGGTAAGGAACGTTTTAAAAACTTTTGATCACAGCGCCATCTAGCGATAATCATCTAAAACAAAAAAAGTGTCGTGACAACTTTTCATAAGAATTTTTTCCGTCTAGCCTTTCACAACGCGCGATTAGGAACTTCGTTCCAATTGCAAAGAAATCTCATATTCGACAAAAATGCTTGATTACATGTTACATTTACTTTGATGTTACATTTTATAAACAATTCGATTTGACTCTGAGTTCAAAATAGTCCTTTACACACACACCCATAACTTATTTTTAGCCATTCCTAGTCTAATTAAACACTATTCGATAATAACACCTAAAGTGAAATTTACGTGTTAAAAATCACGTTTCGAGCTAGGAAATAGAGACGTTAATTGTTTAAGCACTTTCAATTTTGTTCGCGTGTATATTGTAGATTAGCGTTAAGCGTCAACCATATCTGGTTATCATGTAGTTAAGTGGTAATGTAAACGGTATGATAACTTGGAAATGTATTTTGATAGGATTTTTTATTGAGTTGCTGTACTGTTCTTTTATTGTAGAGCATTGGATTTTTTGGTGTGAATATTGATCTTACAAAAGGTGTCGATCGAAAATTATTGTACAAATTTATGCACATAATTTATCGTACCTAAAGCATTTTTTCGTGTGTTGAAGAAAAGTGATTATTTAATGAAATTATCACTAAAATAAATAGCCAATAAGAAGGTAGACGTAGTTACGACCAATTAGTATTGATTTCTGGTTTTTATCTGGATTTCAATTAAGTATGGTTTAAACTCCGCTATGACCTAGTTGAGAAATGTTACATTCATTTTGCATGGACCAGTTTATTACACCATGTAGGTACATCCGCTTTCCGTAAATAAAGTAAGGGCAAGAGAGTAGTTTTTGAATTAGCATGATTCATAATATTCACAATAATTGTATTTTTAAACATACATGAATATTTGTTTAAAAATAATGGCTAGCAAGACTTGTTTTGTGGTTAGGTTAATAAACAGATAATTTTATAACATCATTATTTTTTCCAAGAGACACTAGTTAATGAACAAGCTACATCCTTTACGGAACACTGGTATTTATATATTACTAGCTGGCCGACACAACTTCGCCTGCGTCACATAAGGAAATTTTCTCGCCGTTTAAACCTTCCCTGGACTTCTACGAATATTTCAAGATTAAAATAAGCCAAATCGGTTCAGTCGTTCTCGAGTTTTAGCGAGAGTAACGAACAGCAATTCTTTTTTATATATAAGAAGAAGATGTAGCGTATATATAGCATGTAGCGTCTATAAAACACAGAAACGTAGGTAATTATATCTGTCTGTGTGCTATTTGTTCAGATAATTTAGTTAATCTGTAGCGAATGCTGTGAAATAATGTCTGTTCAATATAATTTCCGTTATTCCCCTGCAATTGAACTAAATCGTATTTAAATTACATTACGGTATAAAGTACGTGAGTTATGAACAAATTTGTTTTCCCACAAACAAATCATTGTGATTTGTTTTCGGTTTGCATATTGTAGCATTATTTCGAGTTTATTATTCAAATAAAGTAGGAAAAAAACAATTATAAAATTGATGTAACTACGTTTCGTTTTAATTGTACAAAAATACTTGATTTTAGCTCGTTTAAAAACGGTACATGAACAAAAAAACACTTTAAGCTTCTAAATATAAAATTTTGTTGATTTATGCTTATACTAGCTTTTGCCCGCGACTTCGTTCGCGTGGACTTCAGGTTCGTCCCGTCTAGATTATTTTCAAAAATTGTAGCCTATGTGTTATTCTGATGTATAAGCTATATTGTGGTAAAGTTTCATTCAAATCCATTCAGTAGTTTTTACGTGAAAGAGATACTTACAAACTTTCGCCTTTATAAAAGTATAGTATGATTAGTAAGTATTAGTAAAACAATAAAACAGATACTTTGAAATTATTTTTCTTATCAATAACGACTCTCTTCTTTACATTTATTTTATTGCACGACTGTATTTTAAATGAAAGATTTACTATAAAACGAATAATTACTTGTGTTACTGTTCATAATTATACATGTGCTTGAAAAAACTCTTCGGATCAAGCATTATTCATATAAGCGACGATTAACTACAATTTATGTTTTCATTGTTTACATAACCGAGGTATGCGTATCGTAGTTAGGTCTTATTCACACTATACGCATTTCATATTTCTACAAGCTTTACACTATGTGGTATGAAATTACCACAATAGGTTGTGGACCGAAAAACTTTACTGGCACCACTTTTACACAAACACTTGAAGGACCACTTTCTTATGTTGGATGATATAGGATCCAACAAAGAAAAGACTTGTTGGTCCAAAAAACTTTAAAACTCATTGGAATAATGAAAAAAATACAAAATTATAAGATATGACCACTCTCTGGATGTGACTACGTAAATTCGGGTGGAACCATGCAAGCTAAATTTTACAAACTTCCCGGTTGTATCATGTATATCGCATGGCAATGCAAAAATACTCGTATGACAAAATGGCGCTGATCTGATGATGGATTCAGAAAGTGGTCATAGGAATTCTTGTGCTACATTAGTGAGACCCGTCGTGTTTGGGCTCGTTTTACTTGTATTAGCTAGCACTCTACTACTACATGATAATAACCAGGATCTAGCTTGTATTTAAAAAGTTTCCTTGAAAGTAAAATATTTTCTTTATTGTCTTCTAGATTAGCTAACAGACCACTTGATTATCATAATTTTATGGCAGGATCTTCAGTTTAACTTTTTAGTGTTATTTTCATTGCATTGGATGGGCTATGGTCCTAAATTGTTGAAATGGTTTCCTATTGTGCAAGTGTAGTTGTTGTAATTAAAGGTACTAAGATAGTAAGTGATCATTCATTTAATCTCATTTTGGTGATCGAATTTAAATTCTATTGAACATGACTTGATGCGACTTCGAATTTCTGACTCAAAGAAAGGTTGCTTTGAAGAAGAGAAATCGTGCCCCCAAATTGAGTGATAATACACACAATAAACAATCACACATACACACTATTTATACTTGAATTTGTCCTAAATATTCCAGTTACCTAAAGCGTTCATATCTGCATAACTTTAATTTTTAAATAACATTTATATATTACCTACTTTCTATAGTGCAGAGTAAAGAAATAATAAGGAGATGACAACCTCGCGTCACCTTGCAAACCACCCCGTCATTGGCTGTCCAGCGACAATCCTTTTGCAAGAAATTTAGATATATTTAAGTGGCGTTCACTAAGACCTCTACATGCCTTATTAACTAAAATAAGTATGCCGTTACCATTACCTTCAATATGCCTGTAATAATAATACTATTTTAAATTAAGAAATAATTTTGGCGCGTTTTTTTTGAAATAAGAATGTGTTCTAAATACATATTTCGTCAGTCTATTTTTTTCTCAACTTACTTTTTCTCGTTTCATTTGATTGTTAGTGTGTTCTTTGCACTAGCGTTTACACGTTAGATTTTTAACAAAGCCTTTATTAAGAAATCAATGCACACTGCTGCTCGGATGTGAACAAGCCTTAACCGAACGCGTTCACAAGCAGTCTCTTCCTCCATTATCATAAGAAATACTGCAAGAATTTGAATATCTCGACGATAAAAAGCAATGATATGCCGCATACGAGTGATTGTTATGTAAAATATTACAGAGGTGTACTTTAGATAGTAAACGTGGATGTTGGGTAATCTACAACGACGTGGGATCAGTTTCATTTTTAAACATGATTCTATTGATAGAAAAATGCGGAATTGAGCAACTTTTTGATCAACTTTGCCATTGTGATGTTGTTTCATATTCATAAGAAAAAGCCATGAAATTATTGTGTTTCATTTTCTTTTTAAGTTGTGTAATTTTCATACTTTTTTTTTGTGTGTGTGTGTGTGTGTGTTTTCATGTATTCATATGCTAAGTTTCAGTCTTGTTAGTTGTTACCCTTTAAACGTTTATGGTAATGCTTTTGCACTGTCCTTCACAATACAGGCTCGGTCTAGTGTGAAGGTCACTATACTTTGACATGTAGCTTAAAATCATGTTTTAATGTACTTTTTTCTTATTTCTTTTGTAAGTTTGTAATTCACTTTCCTTATTAATAAATAATAAATAAAAAAAAATAAGTGCTAACTCGCTGAAGAATTAGAAGATTCGGGAGGATTCAATGATGATGATTTAAAAATAAATAACAAAAACAAATTAAAATGACGACCGTTGTCAAATTATATTTAAATTGACAAATGAATTTATTAATTTACTAGCTGCTCCGCGCACCTACTTACGTCTGCGTCGAAAAAAAGGGGTGGACTACCCCTAACATTTAGGAGGATGAAAAATAGATGTTGGCTGATTCTCATAGATACCGGATAAGCACAAAAAATTTCATCAAAATCGGTCAAGCCGTTTCGGAGAAGTATGACAACGAAAACTGTGACACAAGAATTTTATACATATATTAAACTACGATTTTGAGTAATGGTTATTATCAAAAGTTGATATTTCTCTGAATTTTGTTTCTTTATTATTTAAAACGCTCTGTTTCAAAAAACCTAATAAAATTTATTAAACAAGGTTGAATGACTTCATTACCAGCATTGTTATCAATTACGGTTAATTTGAGCAATAAAACCAATACAGGCTTGATAATGTGTAAAATATTAGTAATTATACAGTTAACTGTTCAATACAAAATTACTTTATTTTATATTCATTATTTTTGAAAACAACAGTTGTACAAGTGATCAATACTTTCTTTCTTTCGCTTCACCTTATCCCAATTAGATTGGCGCAATATGTCAAGTGATCAATACAAGTAGGAACCAATAAAAATTTAACTTAGACCAAATAAGATTCCACTGTTAATTATGAAGAATTAACCAATATTAAAGAGTTTTAAACGGTAGATACTAAACCGTGATGTAAAGTTGTGATGGCAGATTGCAGTACTTGAATAAGTTGCGGAAAGTCTAATCCAGTTGGATTGTTTAAACACAAAATATTACTTTAATAAAAATAGTGCAATTTATCACAAAACTGGCTAGAAACGTGAAAACCTGTATATTGGATAAGACTGAAACTATACAAAGATTTTTGAAGTCCTATTTCACAACCCTAAAAAATAAATAATAACTACAGAACTAAATGGAATTTTGGAGCAATACAATAAAAAATCTAAAATGTTAAGTACCTACAATATTACACATCCACTTAGTAAAAGCACAAAGAGGCAACGAAAAAAAACTAGTTCAAAGAAATTTGACGTTACCTTATTATTGAGTCAAAAGTGTGCAACGCAAACATTACTGCAAGGTCATTGTGCTACATTTAGGGTTGTCAACTCACTTTCATCATAGTAAAATATTAAGTACATTTTTACATAGAAACACAACTATTTCGAAAGATACTGTTTGGGTTTTTGGTTGCACGAGGTTTAAAGCTACTACTGTTTTTCTGTCATTTCTGATTCAGTATAGTAAAATTAGATATTGTTGTCAATCGATTAAAATATTTAGTAAAAAAACTTGAGAGGTGACACCCGAATAGATCGAAGTTCCTTTCGATTAAAAGATGTCTTATCATTTTTTTTTCCTAACGTAACGCGCGATAAGGAACGTGTTTTAAAAGATTTTGATCACAGCGCCATCTAGCGATAATCATCTAAAACAAAAAAGTGTCGTGACAACTTTTCGTAAGATTTTTTCCGTCTAGCCCCCTTTCGATAACGCGCGATAAGGAACTTCGTTGCAAAAAAATCTATATAGGGTATAGGTACTTTTATTATCAAAAGATTATTTAACTAAAACAAGAAACTAAAAAAAATATTAGGTGACAACCCTAATAACACCGTCTTTCACAAACACGTAGGTACTGTGACAACGGTATTCTGTAATCCGATCGTCGGTGAGAGTAAAAAGCGATCGAGCCAACTCATGCTTGGTTTGTGTGGTACAAATTATAAGAAACTAGCGGCCCGCGCTATTTCGTCTGCGTCACTTTCAATTAAAAACCTATGTTCTTTCTCGTGGTCTAAAGATTGTCTGTGCCAAATTTCATTACAATAGGTTGAGGGGTTTAAGCGGGAAAGCGTACAGACAGACAGTTACTTTCGCATTTATAAAATTAGTAGGTAGAGAAGTAGGGGGTAACTTCTCCATAAAACCATGGCTGTACTTTATTTTTTTTATTGATATGTACGCGGGTGAGCTAACCAGCCGTGACCAGGGTCATTATGGATTAAAACCATCTGATCGTAAGTGGTCACTGTCGTCCATGGACCTTTGCAATGTCAGGGGTCACTGTGGGTCCTACTACCACCCTTTAAGCCTCGTTCTACGTGTCCTACTTACTTTCTTGATGTTTATTTTTGCAAAATAAAATGTAATTACACTGTAATCCATTTATTTTTCTTAAGTTAACGATTAATTGAAATCACGTTTTAACGTATTTTTTGTAATCATGTTTCTTTAATTTAATAATTATTTTATCCTATTAGAAGTGACCTAGGTCCAACAGCGGACAAGTTAGTGATTTTCAACAACAAAACCACGACCTCTAGTGACTTGTACCGACCGCAAAAAATGACCTGAGGCATCAAATGTCAAACAAAAACAGTAAACACAGAGACGCGTCCGCGATCATCGAGAAGGTCTGTAACGTGATATTCATCAGATCACTTTTACTTACTCTGTAGACCGTCGGCTTACCGAAACTGTCACTTGCAATTCATCTTCACAGATTCGACTGTTTTAAAAAACGGTTTTTAATATTTAAATTTTTGGGCATTTAAATGGAAAATAATGAATTATGAATGATGTAAACTATTTTTTAAACTCGAACTTACATTTTCCATTAATCCAATTTAACACTCACACTAAATTCACTCTTCACTGTATTATTAAAATCGGTTTACACACAAACTCCTTTATTACATAGCCTTCTAATAGTAAGTTACCGTCATAGGCCCATGAATAGATTTATTTAAAAAAAGAACTGACTTACCATTGTCAGTTTTTAGCAATTCCCTCACGTATGAGCGTTTCAACGTTCATTTTTTAATTGAAATCGGCAAACCATATCGAATTAAATTATACCATTTTGTACTTGAATTTTGTAACAGAACGTTCACTGTTTGGTAACTACACGAAATTTGGAAGATGTCGCATTAACTGTATTTCATTTTATAAAATTTCATTTCACCGTCGCGTCGACCTGAAAAATTGTTCGACCGTTTGATTGCTCGTGTTGATTAGTTTTGTTACTGTTCTTCCATTTTTATTAAAGTTTTTACATATTTTAAGACTAAATAATCCAATAATTAAAAGTTAATTTGTTATAATAATAATAAAGTACTACTGCATTTATAAACAAGGATAAAACCAAAAGTTTTTTGATGTTTAGTTACTTATCGTTTGACCTCAGAACAACCAATGAATAATTAAACAATTTTGTATAAACGTTTACCATAATACTTCTTTTTAACTTTGTGTAGATTCCTTCTTTAAAGATCAGATTACTTCTTTAAAAACTCCCGTAAAGCCAATCTAACTTTCGTAAGCCCTAAAAAACTTAACAAACATGAACCAATCACGCTACATCGAAAGTATTACAAACCAACTTTAATTATAGACTTACTTATATTCCGGATCAAAATCAAATTCCGAGCAACTATTACTTAACAAGAACGTACATTCAGTTACAATTTAATTACATGAAAATGTTAGACGAAATTGCTCCAATTTTCAAATGAAGTAACAGTGAATTATGTTCGAAGTTGATTCACAAGAATGTACTTGCTCGATTTTTTACTCACTCATTTCACGGTAGTGCTCAAGAAACCACACATGGTGTTAATTTAATGGATTATGTTGTTTTTAAATAGTGTATTTTGATTTTTTAGTTGATTCAATCTGAATTTTTAGCATTCAATGAATAAGTGAACGAGTGTCGTAGTGATTTTACTGTATTTAATAGTTATTATCATTTCTACAACATAAATAAGGAGATAAAAAGAAAAACTTAAATGCGAGAAGTTAACTCTAACTTATTTACAAACATTTACATTTAATTTTGATAATTTGAGTAATTGAACACTTTTAAATAATTATCATTAACAAATGAGTACCAACCGGTCACATTAATGATTTAAATAAAGAACTATAGATATAGATATTAGAAGAATAGGTATAGGCTGGCGCCACCAGCGGAAAGTGTGTGGGAAGGATGGATGTGAAGTATGCGGTACGAAAGTAGGACAGAAGCGAGAACTGGAATGAAAGAGTAAACAAACCAACAATTAGATTAAGAACATCCCCGATAATGTTGAAGTATTTAGAAAAAAAAAAGCAGTCACATTGGAAACTAAGGGGGGCCATGTCCAGCAGTGGACGTCTAGGCTGATGATGATAAACAAATGAGTTACGTAAATAAAACGAATCCTATTGGCAGTAGGTGGGTACTTGAACGACAAAGGAAAACAAACATCAAATTATTCTTACAAATAAATAAGCTTTGCCGATTACAAAGGTTCAATTAATTATTCAGGTATGTTCGTAAGAGGCTTAAACAAAAGCTATTTTGCTTCGATACGGCCTTATTACAGAAATCACTTTTTCATTTCGAATGAATGCCCGATCTGACAGTTGATAAATTACCTTCGGCTATGGATACTAGAAGAATAAGGACACATTTAGTGTATTAAAGAGAGCCTGTTCAAAAAAAGGATTTTGTAAGTGTAGTGATGATTTTACAGCTATAAGTAGACTAAAGTAAGCAAATCTAGTAACAGGTTGAACTTAAATTTTTTAAAATGTTAAAAGCAGGTATTTGACAGTATGTTTAAATTAACGTTCTCAAAGTACTTTATAATTTAAAAATTTGAAAATATATTTTTTGTTGTTTATATTTTTTTTACTTGCAGAGACAGTCGAACTAACAAGCCACCTGATCGTACGTGGTTATCATCGCCCATGGTCCTCTGCAAAGCCTGGAGCCACCGAGACCACTACATGCGGCCCTTTAAGGTCTTCCTTCAAGCTTCGTTTGGAGAACGCAAAATCAAAGTGCTCGGGTAGCCAAAAATATTTTTTGTAGAATATTTTCATTTTATTGTTTCATTCAATTATGAATTATTGACGTGCATAGATTTGTGCTCTTTTGAATTTAATATTTAACACCGTGCACTTAGGGCTCAAAATTTAGATGTTATAATTCCCTACGTTGCATTTTGATCCTTACAAATGTACGTTGAGAATCAAATTGCGTTAATGCAAAATTTGTCACTCTTCAAACAATGCGGAATGCAAACCATGTTTTAAAAAATCCTAATGATGAACAATAGTATTTGTTTTAAAGTAATATTTAGTTAGTTTTCCTCAATATTTAAAGCAGAACGTCAGAAAAAGTCGTATTATGTTTGGTAATGGCCATGATTTGGCAAACAATACTCAATCAACCTACTTTCTAGTCTCCGAGAACTTTAGTAAACCCAACGACTTTCTTTTATCACTATTTTCAAAATAAATTATGTTTTTTGAACGATGCGGCGATGAAGGTTATATAATTCATACTACTGTAGTACTTTTTGTAGGTAAAAGTTAAATATTCTTATTTAAAACCCTGTTTTATTATTGTCATGTAGGCAGACGAGCCTACAGGCTATTTGATCTTATATGGTTACCATCGCTCATGAACCTCTGCAATGTCAAGAGTCACTAGAGGGCCGCTACCTTTAAGGATTGTTGAGCCTCGTTTGATCCTTCTATCATCTTCTGATTAAATTCGTTGCGGGGTCCAAAACAAGTTAGTTTTCCCTCGGGTTTTCCTGGGCTTCACTGTTCAGAGTCATTACGATGGTCGCCGCTGTGGATCCTGGCACACAGGAGTTACAGTGGTGGGAGTGAGAGATGGGCCAAAGCCTCGTTTGAAGAAGGACAATTCATAGCACCGGAATACCGAAAAGTAGGTAAAGTAGGTTGTTCGTTCATTAGTTTTTTTGTTATTTTGTTATCTTGCTATTTTTGTTGGAAACCACAACCCAAAACACTGCTATGACCTAATTGTAATGTACCTACTGAGTATTACTGATATCATTATTGTTGCACACAGTAACTATATTAAATTTAGCTTTATTAAGCTAGTATTCTAATCAAACAATTCTAAAGGTTTAGGCTTGCAAAGTTTATATTATTATTATAATGTTATACACATGTTGTTAAATAAGAAAATTGTATGTTCTACGTTTTTTTTTGTTATTAGTTTATGTCTTTGTGTTTTCTTTGTGTGTGTGGAATAAAGTTGTTTTCTTTCTTTCTTTCAATAATCTATAATTTAAAAATGAGTCGCAAAATGTGTTGCTATATCCATGCAGACGACGTCGCGGGCAGAAGCTAGTTAGAATAAATAAAGGCAATCAAAATCGGCTTAATAGACAACGTAATAATTATTTACAACTTAGGTATAACTCAAATGTAAACGAATATTTTGAAACATCTCTCCCATAGTTCAACACGATCGTAAAAAAATAATATCAATTGAACTTTCAAATAAAAACCGTGAAAATATTTAATGTATTCGCGTGATTTATATGAATAAAACGAGTTATATAAATTTTTATATCAGTCTCAATTGTTCGCAGCATTCATTAAATTTTATTTTATCGCGTTTCGCCAATTTCGAAATATTACAATGAATCGATTTCACAAAATCGATTTTCTTTAGTCATCGATTTCCTAGAACATGTTTCTGAAACGATAAGCCAACTATTGTGTGCATTTTATTTACTTATATTTATGTTTTTTTTTCTATCTTTCAGTTGGAGGAAATTACCGGATCCCCACCCGCCCCGCGGTGTGTGGGAGTTGAACCTCACTAAAACCTCCAACCGCTCACACTCAGCGTCCGAACTCCGGCTGAGGCCAAAACCCAGCATGAGGTTTAGAGGTACGGCGCGACGCGTTACGTGCTCGGCACTCTTTCCCGTCGCGCCGTCCCCTTATATTTATGTAATGGAACTGGAACTGGTGAATCTCTCCTCTATTAAACAAGTTAAGTTCAACCTAACTATTTATATAAGTAGGTTATGGGTACTACGACTCTCCAATGTCTTGACTTTGCAGATGCTCATGAGCGACTACCCAGGATTTTCAATCATGTGTGCTGTAGTCTCATTTGTTTGTTTTGCATAAAACGATTTATTTGCTTAGACGTGATTGCAAACAAAAACTTGGCCTTTTAGTATTCGTTATTTTAGGTAGTTAGAAGGCTTTAAATTTTGAAGCGGTTATAGTAATAAATAATACTATAATATGCGAAATTAACGACATCGTTTTAAAGTCGTAAATTGATGTGCTTAGACATAAATAGCTGTTTACTAGCGGGCCCGCGCAACTTCGTCTGCGGCACATAAGTAAAGTTACTACCTACCTTCCCTAGACTTCTACAATTATTTCAAGACTAAAATTAGCCAAATCAGTTCAGCCGTTTTAAACTTAAACGAACTTTTATAAATAAAATACTTGTGAAATAGAACTACTTTGAAACTACATTTCATGATATTGTTCCTAGATGTTTTATTTCCATGGATTTTGCACAAACAATTATAGTAGTTTCAACTCCAGTAGTTATCCTAACAGTACCTCATCTTTGGAGTGCGATAAAATGCATGTGTGCCAACGGTACATGTATGTTTACACCGTTACGTACACACTAACACCTAATATTACTGCGATTATCTTGTAAGAATAATGTTAGGTTAGCAAGCATTCTTGCGTTTAGATTTGAAAGGGAAACGGTGCTTTTTCTTCTTGCTTTGTGGTTTTAAATTTAATGAAATAACAACACATTACTTATTATGAATGTTGTGATATATTCTGATGTAATTGTGATAGAAATAATTTATGCAACTTTACTTAAACTCGTTTTAATTTACTACCGCTAGCTGCGAGCGTCGCATGGCAAATTAAACGATGGGTTGAATGATGGTTATAGTGTTATCCCTGAGAGTTAAGGTTTAAGATACTGTTCATTATTTTGATCTAAACATAAAACCTCATAAAAATTCGTTAGGTAATTTTAAAACTATATGCATTTATAAACATCGGGAAGCGTTCTGTTATAGTATGTAAGGACTGACTAGTGGTAGGATAGAAATTCGACAATATTACTATATTAAAATAATTTTAAATGTCAAACTTTGTGAGGATGTTATTCCTCAAAAATTTCCAGATAAGTATGTTTTAATCTTCGACTGATTGTTTATATTTAGTTTTATTGCTTCTTTATCTTTGAAACTGTTGATGAATTTTAATCATTAAAACTGTATTTATAAATTAAGTTAATTAAAATATTCATTGATCCAATTCGATATCTAATTTTAATTTAAATAAATCCAAAATAGTTATAGTAACTTAAACTCCAAAAGAAAAGTGCCATTAATTGTAATTTAAGCATTATAATAGTGTTGCAGATTCTAACTATCAAGATTGATATGTAATTAATTCGGATTGCGATTAATATAATTTTATTTTATAACTTTTACATTTTTACACTTTTCCATTTTGTCGGCAATCTTCGCTCTTCTTTTTCTTGGCAACGGCAACACACCCATTATGCCAAACACAACTAAATAGTATACGCTGTACATACAATAAACATGCTCCAACAAATAGTCTAGAGTTAAATTGTATAAAAACTGCATTTCTAACTTTTTTCAGATAAACTAATGAAACCAGAATTAAATCAAATTTGATAACGATAAGCAAAAGTAATATTGAACCAAAAATTAATAAACTGATCGAGGACATCGAACCCGGAACACGTTTACGAGATCCGACTTATTAAGTACTTAGAAATATAATTAAGTTCAAATCAACACGCCGGGGAAGTCAATTTTAATACAAGTAGGATAAAACATGTTTCATTGAACACTGTCTCGTGACCGGGTTGTTTCATATAAAGAATAAAGAATAAAGATGTTTATTGTGAGTTAAATCCATTATAAATTTGACAGAAAACTTATGCTAAATTCACATAGGATTCAACTTACAGATGTGCCTGAACAAGTTACCAATGATCCTCACACTAGGCAAAGCCTGTATCGTGAGGACCACGCTAAATGAAGTGTTACATAGTGGAAGCTGGGCACAGTTAATCACTAGCAGAGTGATAAAACTTAATACTAGTTACTATTTAAGGAAAACAAAATGAAAGAAAAAAAATAACAATAAAATATACAGTAAAAATTTTAATAATTATATATTTGTCGATTTCTCAAAAAGTGGATTGGATGATTGGTTTTCCATTTACGATGTGAGTTAATGATCGTCGTGGGGTCACATTTTATCTTTTCAAAATGTTTCATGTTGATGTTAGTTTTTTTGTGAAAAAATCACATTTGGTGTTTGTGTGTTTGTGGGTGTTACAGACACTCAATTGTGTTTTTTTTCTCTTTCTTTTCTAAATGAAACGATTTCAATGAACCTTTCTGTTTAGAATGTAAATAATTTGGACGCAATGTCACATAATAGAAGTTTGATAAAGATCTGACAAAACATTTTCGTGCGTTCTTGCAAAAAAGTAAGTTTGTAATTTTTACGGTTCGTGTTGAGGCTGGGCCTAGTTGACATAAAATGTTTTAGCTCTGACCTCGGCTGGTCTCAGTGACAGCCTAGCCTAAATTGAATCATGCTTAAATTGAATAACTGGAAAATCGACTCTACAAAAATAAACAAACAAATACATTAGATTTCCGATTCTGAGAACGGTTTGCTTAATTTTATTTATTTATGCACGTAAATACTATATTGGTGAACTTAATGGCATTATGTACTAGAAAAAGAAAATAATTTTTGATTAAAGAAATCAACGTCAATAAAAAACACCTACAGTTCTATTGATCAAGCTCTATACCACGAACTTATGGTAAGTCGTAAGTGGTTGCCTTCGTTCACGGACTGGACCTACCATATAGTAATCTTCTCAAACATCATTTGTCCTTTATAATACAAGTACTTTAGAGTTAGAGGTACCTATATCAAACCTGTCCCTCTCTCACGAACTAGGGGTAAATCTACTTGGTTACCAAGGCTACTATAAAAATTAAACCTCGGTTCAGAAAAACAAGTCATAGCGGTCGGGAAACACCAAGGAGGCACAAAAAATAAGTAAACAAACCTTCTTTAATCAATGAATTCACTTTTACGGTTTTAACTCGAGGTCACGATAGAAAAACACTGAGTAATGAAGTCGAGATTTAATTTAAATATAATAGTTTAAATTAAGTGTATAAATAGAATTTCAATTAAAGTACGAGATAAAAAACTTATTTCACAAAAGTAATATAGACTATATAGCTAGTTTTTTACTGATTTCTCTCTATATATTTAAAGTAAAGTGTTCAAAAAAATTGAGATCAAACTCCACCAAAACATCGTCCAATCTAACACCTTTTAGGCAAAAATAAACGATGACAACATTACCTAAACAAAAGTAAACAAAACGCTATGAAAA
Source organism: Trilocha varians (assembly GCA_030269945.2). Taxonomy (NCBI): domain Eukaryota; kingdom Metazoa; phylum Arthropoda; class Insecta; order Lepidoptera; family Bombycidae; genus Trilocha; species Trilocha varians. The sequence goes on from AP028259.1 coordinate 9,088,523, forward strand.
AAACAAAAACACATCGAAAGAAGCTCAAAAAACTTACCTTCTCTAATGCCACTCTATAAACACAGAACACATTACAAAAACGTCAAAGTTACGTTAATTATTTAAACAATAATATCGAACTTTAAACGCGCGCGATTTGTTTCAACACGGCCACAATGCTCTCTCGCTAGAACTCAAATGAACGCGGCGCGAGGTACGACGTCACGCTAAATGAAATTAAGAAAAAAGGCTTTAAATAGAGTAATGAAAGCGATGCCAGTTGCCATAGATGCAGCGTGAGTATCGAGTCATTTGCGTATTAGGAATTATCTTAGTTCGAGGACGGATTATGGTAGGAAAATTATCTGACAACTAATCTAATGGTAAATGGTTACTATCACCTATACAGATGACATAAGAATGTATTTAAATTCAGCTAGAAAAGAATATGATAGTGCCGTTCTTCTTCATAAACTTTAAGAGATCATGATTTTCTTTCCGTAATATTCCATTTTTTCATCTTAGAAAAGCATTTCGGACGCGACATCTTTCCAAGTGATGTTTTTCTCTGTGCCAACCCATTACTGCCCACTGTTGGGCTCAGGTCTCCTCAGAAGAGGGATTAGGCATAGTCCACCACGCTTGCCCAGTGCGGATTGGGGACTTCACATATCTTCAAAGGATTTTTAGAACCCTTTTCCGACATGCAGGTTTCCTCACGATGTTTTCCTTCACCGTTTTTAGCCAGTGGTGTTGTGAAAAATTGCACATAAATCTTTTTCACATTTAGATTTAGAGGTATAAGCTGGCCGGAACCCGCGACCTCCCGTTCGGAAGGAAGCGCTTCGATCACTCGGCCACCACGACACTTCGATGTTTTTCTCTAATACCCCTTAATCTAACCTTAGGTATTACTTCTCACAACTTAAAATATAAATACTAGTATTTATCTGTGTAAAAATATCATTATATTTCATCATCAACAGCATTATGTAAACGTTTTTTGCTTGATATTAGCCTCTCCGCAGCCTGGACTAGTTCGTTTGTACATCTTATGGACATTTATTCCTTTTAAAATGGTTCAGACCAAGTAACACTGTTAACTATAAACTTATTTAGACACTTGCGGTTTTCTATATAATACTTTCATGCATTCTCAACGGGTTCTTACCAAGATATTTAACGAGAAAGAGGGTAGACAGATTTGTTTGCTCTTAAATCGACCCGCAGTGTCCAGTCTTCTCGTGATCATGACGTTTGCAATAACGTTGAAATATCGAGACAACTCAATTAATTAAATATCGTGGTAAAAACCTTAACTAGTAAAACATTATCCTAAATTAATCCAAAACAGTTATTAGATCGCCGATCCAATTTCTATCGCGGCTTTAATGCATACTAATTCAAATATGAAGCGTAGGTGTACACGACGTGATTCACAGTTGCTAGGTTTCTCTCTGTAGGGCTTTCACAAGGCTTAACGTTGTTAAACCATTCGTGCATTCTTTGAAGGGCAGAAATACGCAGTTTTAATATTAGGTACTGTATTAATATTGTAAAAATAAGAAGGAAGTATATTAAAAAATATGTGACTAAACCACTGGCGGCTGAATGGTTTGAATGCAATTTTAGAATTACCTTCATGAGCAAAATGTTGTGATAAGTCAAATTTGATAGGATAAATTGAGGAACACATTCTACCGTCATAAAGTATTTGTAAGATACGTACTACAAATACTATATGTACATAAATACTATTTGCTTACTGGTTTACATAGAGTCTTAAATTCATTGGTTTAGACACAAATTTTGGTGAAATTCGCATTAGTTGGTTTTATCTTATCACTAGATGACCCTCGCAACTTCGTCTGCGTCACAAAGGGGTTCAAACAGTACTCGCAATGTTGTTATTTGCGCGGCTCGCGTTGGGTATATTTTTTGCGTTTTATACTCGTCATAACTTCTCAACGAAAAATCCGATTGGAATTAAACAAAAAGTAATCTACTTCTACATTAATACTCTTGATAATATAATATTTAATTTGGATAAGGATTAATATAACAATACTATTTTAACGTAATTTTAATCTTCGGACGATTTTTATTTTTTCTTGAACATAAAAGCGGTTATTGTGACTAAACTATGATAGTTAGATATATGCTCTCGCGGACTTTTTTTTAGATCTGCCTAATACCTAAAAACCCGTAGTACATCATTTTGTGCTATTGTCAATAGTTTTTGCAGCGTACGCATAAATAGGATATTTCACCTCGTCTTACAAATTCGATATTTTCATACGGATCCCTATTTTTTTTCAAAATAAAATATAGCCTTCCTCGATAAATGGACATTCCAACAGTGAAAGAATTTTTGAAATCGGACCGGTAGTTTCTGAGATTAGCGCGTTCAAACAAACAAACAAACAAACTCTGCAGCTTTATAATATTAGTATAGATTTTAAAGAAGAAAAAAGAAGAAGAAGATTTTTAGAATGTTTTCTAGAAATATATTATGAAATGTAGATTATTATATCTTTAACTTGAATCCTGTTGTTTTTTTATATGCAGAGTACCTAACGATGTTTTTGTTGATGCTCAAATGTTTTTGTTTAAAGTTTCTGCTAAACATCAGATTTGATTAGGGTAATCACCTGTCTTGGTAAAAACCGTTGGGAACGTAGAATCGCGGCTTCATCATTTCACGGTCAATCATAAGTACATTTAAACTTCGTGTTCTGTCATTGTCGAATAAGGATAAATACCTATGTCATCAGTCGAACTTTCCACTGTTAAATTCAGAAAGTTTCATCATAAATATGCGATAAAAGTGATGTGTGCATAAATTATATTTGCTGCAGAATGTCATTATGTTCTACAATGTTTACAAGAAAACAGTTAAATATTGTTAGCAAAAAACTGCATGAGATCTTGATGAAGAAATAAAATCTAAAAACAACAAAGCATCATCGATAATACGATAGCAAAATCGTTTGAACCGGTCCACTCGGCACAAAATTTCACGCAACTAAACCAAATATTATTAACAAAATATAGTCTAAAAAAGTTTAAAAAGATTTCTATGGTCGGCGATAGATGGCGCTTTTCAATATTGGAATTTTAGTGTGATGGCAACACCTTAATTTATTTTACAAAACAAGAAATTAAATAAATCATTACATCTTTCTTTGGCAGACAAATCTTAAATGTTTAAATATTAAACTATAAATAGACCGAATATTAAAACTCAGCTCACATCTTGAATCTAGACCACAGCCTCATGCATTGAAAAGGGTCATTAGCTCGAACAACGCCGACGTCTACCGGTGAAAGTTATAGTAATACAAAGTCATTCGAAAGCGCAAGTAACAAATGTTGCTTGAAAACGCTGAATAGTCATGTTGAGAACATGAGCTTATGTCATGAAAATATATTGTGGTTTGTAGTACAGGAGCCGTATGAGAGCGATGTTCACCCATCAGTACCTACTGTATTGTAACAACTTATTTAAGGATCAGGCATAGTCCAGCACGCTTGCTCAATGAGGATTGGGGACTTTTTTTTGGAACGAAGTTTCTTATCGCGCGTTGTGAAAGGGGGCTAGACGGAAAAAAATCTTAAGAAAAGTTGTCACAACACTTTTTTGTTTTAGATGATTATCGCTAGATGGCGCTGTGATCAAAATCTTTTAAAACACGTTCCTTATTTGTTTTAGATGATTACCGCTAGATGGCGCTGTGATCAAAATCTTTTAAAACACGTTCCTTATCGCGCGTTACGTTAGGAAAAAAAAATTATAAGAAATCTTTAAATCGAAAGGAACTTCGTTCTATTCGGGTGTCCCATGTCACCTCTCAAGTTTTTTTTTTTATTGCCATATAGGCAGACGAGCCAACGACCCACCTGATAGTAAGTGGTTACCGTCGCTCATAAACCTCTGCAATCTTCACTTAATATTTAAATCTACATTGCAGGTTTTGTCGCAGAATCATCCTTCGCCGTTGACCTATCTGATAGAACTTGACGACACCTTGTTGATGGGACAATGTTATAAGAAACGACAGGGTTTTAAATATTATGTATTAGGTATATTTCTTTTTTGTTTCTCTCTCTCTTATGGAAAGTTTTAATCGTAAATTTTTTTTTTTGACTGAATGAGTCTTGATTTTTTAGAGTAGTATTGTAATTGACAAAGCTCCTATCATTAAAAAAGTAGCCGCAATACCAAACTTTATTTGGATTCGGGATAACAAAGTACAGAATATAATAATAACAAAAATATCATTAAAAACTTAGAAAAAATACTTTGCAAATGGTAACAAACGCGTCTAAGATCCGAAAAAAGGTAAAACATATAATCTATGGTTTTAAGATAGGTGTAGGTCATTCTTCTACACCTCTTAGAGTATCATATACTATTAGAAAATAATCATAATGCTCTCGGATGTTTTAATGTATTGTTGATTTTTGCTTATCATTTTAATTTTATGTAGTTTTTTATTCGCAAATGATAGGTTGCGTAAGTTGTAAATGAATGGAATAAATTAATAATTTTAGTATTTATTATTTAATTCTGTTAATGCTTACTTTTACAGGAATCCTATTTATGAATAAGTATACGATATCTGCCTGCGAGTCCACCATCTCGCAGAAGAGGGTGGCGGGGAGTGCGAGGGAGAGAATTTATTCTTCTCTCCGCCCCGCAACAACCCGCCGCCGTCGAGCAAGGGGCCGGAACCGGGATCTCGCCCGGAATCTGGCTCCTTAAGAGTTTCGGGTCCCCAACGCATGTGAGTGCGAGCGGGGACCCAAGAAGGTGTCGTGTCTCGCTCAGCACGCCCTTGCGTCAGAGCATCCGGAGGATGGCGGACCGCGCACCCCGACCCACGCTGGTTCTGACCCAGCGGGGTATTCCGTGGGAGGGTGACACGTGGTCCAGCCATCCTGGCGGGCTTCGGATAGCCCGCCGACCGAGAGACCCGGTGGCCGTATCGCCGGCGGCTGCCGGTTCGGCGTCCGGGGGCGGCGTGACGGAAAAGTGTGCCGAGAGCGTTACGCGTCGCGCCGTCCCACAAAACCCCGTGCTGGGTTCTGGCCTCAGCTCAGTTGGAGGAAATCGATCCGGTGATTTCCTCCAACTGAAAAAAAAAAAAAAAAAAAAAACGATATCTGCTCTAATTTTGCTCTCACATAAATTTAGTTTGCGCATACAGATTCAAATGTTTCTTTTTCAGTATGAAGGCGATTGTTTTCGAAAGGTCCTATTTTTTGGAACGAAGTTCCTTATCGCGCGTTATCGAAAGGGGGCTAGACGGTTTTTTTTTTTTTTATTGCCATGTAGGCAGACGAGCCAACGGCCCACCTGATAGTGAGTGGTTACCGTCGCTCATGAACCTCTGCAATGTCAGGGGACACTGAGGGGTCGCTACCTACGACCTAACTTTAAGGACCCTCCTCAAGCCTCTTTCTTAATTCTTATGAAAAAGTTGTCACGACACTTTTTTTGTTTTAGATGATTATCGATAGACGGTGCTGTGATCAAAATATGTTATTAAAGGTATAACTAACTAATTATTATAACTTAAAAAAATAAAATTTTATTACAATTCCCTCACTAATTAATCGAAAGGAACTTCGTTCCAACCGGGTGTCCCTTGACACCTCTCAAGTTTTTTTTTATCTGACAAGTAGGTGCTTTTGGAGCTAGACTTAAAACACGCAGTTTTTATGAACAAGGTTGCATGATTTGTCTTGCGTTCTACCGTTTACATTTTAATTTTCTGGGTGAACCGATTTGGATAATTCATTTTCATTATTTATTGATTTCAGTTAGGTTTTAAATAAATTTTACCTACATTAATATTCATAAGTCGATCGTTATCTTTTTACTTATGACTGATATCAAAATAATTATTTTTCTAAATCAAATAATTAGAACTCTATTACGCTTCCAAATAAAATAAATTTAAATAAACTTGAATAATTCGTTTTCATAGATAGAGAAAGGGTGCTATTACGAAACTACTGTTCGAAATATTGCATTAAACTGTTATTTCATTGCATTCGACAAATTGTTATCACTTCGATTCGAATAACCACTTTCTTTTGTTTTCACTTTTAGCACTAAATGCGTTCTGCGGTTGCATTAAGTTGCGGTTTTCTGAGACTGCAGTGAAAACCTAGGATTTAGTTTCTATGTTCCCTCAAAGAGTTATTTAATCTGCCGTTGTTTAGTCAACTTTTTAGCGGGTTAATTTACTGAATTTTACCATCTAAGTGATAGTTAACGGCCACTCATTACGCTGCAGTGGTTCATGAGCGACGGTGATCGATTACTATGAGATGGGCCGTATGTTCGTATATATAACTATCTTGCAATAAAAACCTAATCTTCATTTCGTAACCCAAAATCATCATTTCGAATCAAGTTTTAACACGGTCGCTGCGAAACCAATTTTTGCATACTTACCGATGGCTGCGACACGAGGTGTTATCGGCCCGCGTCATGACCAGACGTTAGGACGACACCAGGTCCTTTAGACCCCACCTTTAACAAAGTTATGTTCTTCGCATCGCAGGGAAGTTGAAGAAGGGATCATTTAGACCTCGTTCAGCAGCGAATTGTTAAGCAATCTAATAAAGCCGGAATATCGTTATCTTCAAGATAAAACAAAGAAACGAATTAGATATTAACCACTTTCAAATTAAAACAGTTCATTTCTTTGTAGCTGATCTAATCTTGATAGTGAATGTCGGTAAATAGGTCAGTGCATAATATCAACTTTAAATGCATTAATGTTCTGTCTCTTTCTTTTCAAACCTTTTAGAAAGAGGAATGATTTTTAAATTGATAATTTAAGATTTGCGAAGAGCAATTTCTTAGACACGCTATTCTATCGAAGCAAGGCGAAAGGAATATTTTACATAATATAGGAAATAACTGAGTAGTTATTATATCTATTTTATAATGCAATTATTATTTATTATGCATATTAATTGAGATATTGTACAATTAAAATCGAGACTGTAAAGTCTATCGATCAATCAAGTAATGGTAGTGCCTAGTCTATATAAAAGTGAATATTTAAAAAACTAAATTAATTTGAATGATTACAAAATTATATCTTTATAATAAAAATGAAACACCTGACTTCCATCGCCAAAGTGTTCAACACACATCACAAAAAGGCATCACTAAAATCGGTTCATCTAGAAAAGAAATACACGCAAACACGCACAGCAAATCGTGATTGTGCGTTAAAAATAACATTTCTTAACACAGCTCCAAAAATACTTCTTCGGTCTTAAAAAAACAGACCCCACGATTACCATTATCTTACATCTGACACACATCCAAATCGGTCCAGCCAAGCCAAAGTTATGCCGTACGTTCTCCTTATTGGGAATCAGACAAAAAACTTCAAAAAATACACATGTAGCCACGGAAACAAACTAGTTTAATTACAAAACCCAATTAATTTCAGACCTCATTAAATTGTAGATAATGCGTTTTAATCTAAGTTATCATAAGTCTAATATCATTCGTTAGATGTTGAATAATAGTTTTTTCGGACGTGCATTATGTAAGGTACGGAAAAATGAGATACAATCTCTCATTGCGGACATTAATTGCAGCATCATGCAATTACTTGTAATCGGTTTAATGCGTTTCTATTATGAATTTTAAATGTCATGATGATGTATTATGAAGTTGGTAGCTTATAGAACTACCACAGAACGCAACTGTAGTTTTAACAGACTAAAAAATGCAAGTGGTTTCTTAATTCGATCTATATGTTTTTTTTTTCTCTTTATTTTTTTTAAAGAAAAGGAGTTTTTCACTATGTTACCATGCCACTCCTATTGGTAACATACTTAATCTAACAAATTATAGTAATAACTAGTAAACTAACAATAACAAGTAGAATAGAACACAACATCAAAGGAGCGGGCTGACGTTGCACTACCCTGGTGTGTGTAACACAATCTTGGCCCAGCCTTTATCAGCTACCTATATGTTTTTACAAGTTTGTTCGCGGATGTCTTCGTGGTTAATGTACCGATTTTAATGATTCTTTTCAAAGTGGTTCTCTGATAAGGAAATCAGTGTTTGATGATGACAAATTAGAGTTATCGAGGGAAACCTCACCTTGAAAGGAGTTGGTTGCGTTAACTTTTTTAAAAATATATTTTGTAAAAATAGGAAATAGAATATAATTAGAATACATAATAAATTAAATGAAAATTAAAAATAAATTAGTTTCAAATACCAGCAAGGTTTTCATTTTAATCAATGTTATTGCCTGTAAACTTTTAATACAATGTAAAGACCGTAAAAGGTAAATGTCTAATTTTAATCTTATTAGCGTGTGCTACTTTATCCAACCCAACAGCGAAGGCTACAACCATACAACAATACTGTCAACATTACACAGAATACGTATATCAGAAATAAATTGTTGTGCAATGTGTGCTTTACAAAGGACTGCACAGATACTGAGCGCTATGTTCCACTTTAAACGAGATTTATGAAAAGTCCTGTATATTATGTGATGGGTAACGGTTCAGTAAGGCTCAAGCATTACAAAAGCACATGAGCGACAATTAACCATAAGTAAACGTCTTTATCTGTTTTGTATTAAAAAATATACGAAATAGATGAGTCGTCCGTCTGCTAAGGCAATAAAAAAAATCTCAAATAAAATACGAACAACGATAGCCCTCAATGTTAGGCGGTAGGTGATGATCTCATAGTGACCATGAGTGGCGGTGACCACTTAAAAAAATGCAGATAGCGAGTAGTCAGAACTAAAACTCGGGTACATATAAGATTGACTTCTGTATATAATTCTGTATTTTTGTACAAAATCACATTACAATTTCCTGTCAAATATCATTGATTAAAAATCGATAGTTATGGAATAACACGCATGCACAATCTCAGTTAAGATAAAGTAGCGTGAATAAGAGCAATATCAATCTGATTAGTTCCCAGTTCCGTAGTGTTATACCGTAATTGCGATCACAAATTGCAAGATAATTGCTGCGAAATTGCTAATCGAAGCAGTTTATCGTAATCGTTAATCGGTTCCTGACAAGTGGTATATATTATCGTATGCTTTCGCTATATTGTATTTTATTTGATTGTTATAATTTTTTTTGATAGGTTATATCCTACAAAAATTGCAGAGTATTACTACAAGGGGGCCCCCCGTTGCTGACGTCCGTGGGCTCGACCACCTTCTTTGAAGGCTGACCCCGCACGTGGTCCCCGGGTGGTGCCAAAGCAGCAACGGGAGAGCGGCCGTTAGGTTGGGTGCCCGGGAGTAATCGCACTGGTGCGATTACTCCCGGCGACCAGGCCCCTGTGACGGAGAATGCCACTGGCGTAGGGTCGGGGCGGGCATCGCGCGCGAGTACTGTCGCGAGTGATGCCCGCTCTGTCGAGCAGGGTGGGAGGGGCCGGCGCAAGCGGAAGACCGCGACGCGCCGGACCTCGGAAAGCACTGGGCCTTCGTCCGCCTCCTCTGAAGAGGAGACGCCGCGAGGACCCACGAGGCGAGCCACTGCCACCACTGCAGAGACCAGAAAGGATCCCAGGGGGACCTCCGCCTCACCGGCGCCCTCAGTGGGATCGTTCGTCTCGGCTCAGGCGACTGACGGGGAGCTCTCAGAGAGCCCCGTCGTCGTCCTGGAGACGATAAGGCGCCAGGCCGCTGCTGCGGCCTTAACCAGGACCATCAGGCTGCGCCCGACCTACGCGCGGTGGTGGCGGCAGGTGGCCGATGAGACCGAGAGGATTATGCCTGTGGTCTCAGCGGCCATCAGTCGGGACGCGGCGCAGCGCACGGAACTGGAGAGGTCGAGGGCAGAAGTGGCTCTCCTCAAGGAGAAGCTGGTGGCCCTCGAGACCCAGGGACCGGGGACCAGTGCGGCAGCGAGTGGCTCGCGAAGGGCGCGGCCTACACCGCCGGTTGCGCAGCCAAGCAGCACCAGAGCGCTGCGGGCCAACAAGGAGGCCAACGACGAGTGGCTGCCTCCGCGGCGACTCGCGTCACCACGGGCCAGGGCACAGCAGGCGGAGTCTCGGGAGGAGATGGTTGCCTGCATCAGGCGGGAGTTGGCGGAGGAGTTCGGCAAGCAGATTGCCGAACTCAGGGGCATTGTGGCGGCCCTGAGTGGTGCTGCCACATCCGCTCCACCTCCGGTCGCTCCTGTCGCTCCTGCAGCTCCCACCCAACCGGTTGGACTTCTACCGGGTCCGGAGTCGGCTCCGACCCGGAAGAAGAACAAGAAGAAGAAGAGCGGCGACGGCACACCGGCTGCGGTGCCAGCGCCCCAGCCCCGCCCGCTTCCTCCACCCCCATCCAACATGGATGAGGGCTGGACGGAGGTGGTAAAGCGGGGTGCCAAGAGGGCCAGGGTCGTGGCCACTTCGACCCAACCACCACCACCGAACGCGACGAGGGCAGCGGTCAAGGCGACTCCTCAACCGGGGAGAGCGCCGACCACTGCCCAAAACAGGAACGTGACTCCGGCGGCCGCGGCTGCTCCCCATCCGGGTCGAGCGCCCGCCGCCGGAAAGAAGAAGAAGAAGAGCCAGAAGGCAAAGAAGAAGCCGCGCGCGCCGCGGCAGGCTGCAGTGGTGGTCACCCTGCTACCTGCCGGCCAGGCGAAGGGGTTGACATACCCCGACGTCATGGCGAAGGCGCGCGCGGCAGTAGACCTCAGAGAGATCGGGGCGGAGGATGGCCTCCGCATCCGGCATACGGCCAATGGGGCCCGACTCCTGGAGTGTCCCGGCGCTGACAGTGACAGCGTCGCGGACCGTCTGGTGTCGGGTCTGCGGGTCGTATGGCCGGAGGAGGAGGTCAAGGTGCACAGGCCGGTCAAGATGGCTGAGCTGCGTGTGACCGGCCTGGATGACTGCACCACCAGGGAGGAGGTGGTGGCGGCCATCGCCACCCAGGGCAAGTGCGCCCCGGAAAATGTAACCGTAGGCGAACTTCGCCAAGGTTACACCGGGGCCAGCTCGGTATGGGTACGGTGCCCGGTCGGGGCCGCCACCTCCCTGGCCACTCCTCCGCCTGGAAGGCCGGCTGGGGACCCTGGCAGGCTGCGCGTGGGCTGGGTTGCAGCCCACGTGCGGCTGCTGGAGTCACGCGCCTGGCGATGCCTCAAGTGCTTCGGTACGGGGCACAGCGTCGCCAGGTGCACCAGCACTGTAGACCGCAGCGGATTGTGCTTCCGCTGTGGTCAATCCGGACACAAAGCGGCCGTGTGCTCGGCCGCGGCGCACTGCGCGCTGTGCGCCGCGGCCGGTCGCAGGGCCGATCACCGGGCGGGGGGCAAGGCTTGCTCCCCGTCTGGTGGTAACACGGAGCGTAACAGGCGCCGCAAGATGAAGCGGCGCCAACAGAAGAAGTCGGCCGGAGGAGTACCGGCCGACGTTTCAGACCCCGCCGTGGCGCCTAGTGCGCCCGATGGCGGGGGCGATGGAGGAGGGGAGGGAGCGATGGATGTGGTTCAACAATAATGGACTACACCCGTCGCTTCCTCCAAGGAAATTTGAACCACTCCGCCAGGGCTCAGGACATGTTGGTCCAGAGCATGGCGGAGTGGTCCATTGACGTAGCGGTGGTCGCGGAGCCGTACTTTGTTCCCCCAGCAGATGAGTGCTGGTTCGGGGACGAGTGCGGATTGGCGGCCATCCACATAAGGAGAGCCGCGGCGATCCCGCCCTTGGTAATGGTGGCCAAGGGACCAGGGTTCGTCGCGGCGATGATGGAAGATACCGTCGTGATCGGGGCGTATTTCTCTCCAAATCGACCTATTCTCGAGTTCGAGCAGTTCCTGGACGGGCTCGGAGCGATTACTCAGCGCTCCGCTCCCCGTCCTGTGATACTGGCGGGGGACCTCAATGCGAAGTCAGTCGCTTGGGGTTGCCCCCGCACCGAACCTCGGGGTAGGCGATTGGAGGAGTGGGCGGTCGCGGCCGGACTCTGTGTCTTGAACAGAGGGTCGGTCGCGACTTGCGTGCGGTGGCGGGGCGAGTCCATCGTGGACGTGACGTTCGCGAGCCCTGTCATCGCACAACGCATCCGCGGTTGGGAGGTGCTGGTGGGGGCGGAATCGCTATCGGATCACCGGTATATCCGGTTCGATCTTTCCGCCCCCACGACAACCGCGGTCGCCCGTGGGACTGCGCCCCGGTCATTCCCCAGGTGGGCATTGAAGCTCCTGGACAAGGAGCGCTTGGTGGAAGCCTCCACGGTGGCGGCGTGGACGCCTATGCGTCCACACCCAGTGGACGTGGAGGTCGAGGCGCAATGGCTCCGGAACACGATGCATCGCATTAGTGATGCTTCGATGCCCCGGGTCGGCCCCCGGCCTCCTAACAGGTCGGCGTACTGGTGGTCGCCCGAGATAGCGCAGCTTCGTGCTGTATGCGTCCGGGCGAGGCGCCGGTGCGCCCGACATCGCCGCCGCATCCTCGCGCGCCGTGACGATCCCGTCGCGTTCGCGGAGGAGGAGGCCCGGCTGTATGGCGAGTACGCTGAAGCGAGGAGCGCCATGCAGCTGGCCATCAAGCAGGCCAAGGAGAGGTACATGGAGTCACTCTTGGAGACGCTCGACGATGATCCGTGGGGGCGCCCGTATAAAGCGGTGCGTGGCAAGCTGCGCCCGTGGGCGCCTCCCCTGACTGAGCGTCTCCCGCCTCAGCAGCTGCGGGACATCGTTTCGACGTTGTTCCCGCAGGAGCAGGACGGATTTATTCCGCCTGCTATGGGTGAACCGCCGGATCACACCGGCGGTGAAGCCACTGCTGAGGTGCCTCACATCACGAAGGATGAGCTCCATGAAGCCGTGGTCAGAATGAGTAGAAAAGACACGGCGCCCGGCCCGGACGGCATCCACGGCCGGGTCCTAGCCTTGGCCCTCAATGCCCTAGGGGACCGACTCCTGAGGCTGTACAATTCATGCCTGGAGTCGGGACGGTTTCCCTCGCTCTGGAGGACGGGCAGACTGGTCCTCCTACGTAAGGAGGGGCGCCCGGCGGACTCAGCCGCCGGTTACCGTCCCATCGTGCTGCTGGACGAGGTGGGCAAATTGCTGGAACGCGTTCTGGCCGCCCGCATCGTTCAGCACCTGGTCGGGGTTGGACCCGATCTGTCGGCGGAGCAGTACGGCTTCCGGGAGGGTCGTTCGACCGTAGATGCAATTCTGCGTGTCCGGGCCCTCTCGGAGGAGGCCGTCTCCCAGGGTGGGGTGGCCTTGGCGGTGTCGCTCGACATCGCCAATGCCTTTAACACCCTGCCCTGGTCCGTGATTGGGGGGGCACTGGAGAGGCATGGAGTGCCCCTCTATCTCCGCCGACTGATCGGCTCCTACCTGGAGGCCAGGTCGGTCGAATGTACCGGGTACGGTGGGACCTTGCACCGGTTCCAGGTCGTGCGCGGTGTTCCGCAGGGGTCCGTTCTTGGACCCCTCCTGTGGAATATCGGGTACGACTGGGTGCTGAGGGGCGCCCTCCTCCCGGGCCTTAGCGTCGTTTGTTACGCAGACGACACGTTGGTCGTGGCCCGGGGGGACGACCACAGAGAGTCTGCCCGTCTTGCCACAGCGGGGGTGGCCCTCGTCGTCGGCAGAATCAGGAGGCTGGGCCTCGACGTGGCGCTGCATAAGTCCCAGGCCCTGTGGTTTCACAGGGCAAGGGCGGTGCCGCCCGTCGACGCCCACGTCGTAGTTGGAGGCGTCCGAATTGAGGTCGGGGTGCATCTCAGGTACCTCGGCCTCGTGCTGGACAGCCGTTGGACCTTCCGGACCCACTTCGAGCAGCTGGTCCCTCGACTTGTGAGGACGGCCGGCCATCTTGGTCGGTTGCTTCCGAACATCGGGGGACCCAGCCACGCAGTGCGCCGCCTCTACGCGGGGGTGGTGCGCTCGATGGCCCTGTACGGTGCGCCCGTTTGGGCCGAGCCTCGTACTCGGGCAACTTTTGCCCGATACTTGCGCCGGCCACAGCGCATCGTAGCCATCAGGGTCATCCGCGGGTACCGCACCGTCGCGTTTGAGGCGGCGTGCGTGCTGGCGGGGACGCCGCCCTGGGAGTTGGAGGCGGAGGCGCTCGCCGACGATTATCGTTGGCGATGCGACCTCCGGGCCCGGGGCGTAGTGCGTCCCCTGCGGGAAGCTGTTCGGGATCGGAAGGCCCAATCTCGGCGGTCCGTGATGGAGTCGTGGGAGCGACGTATCGCTAACCCCACTTGGGGTCTACGGACCGTCGAGGCGATCCGCCCCGTCCTAAAGGATTGGGTGGGTCGTGGCGAAGGACGCCTCACCTTTTGGGCGGTGCAGATGCTGACCGGGCACGGGTGCTTCGGGAGGTATCTGCACCGCATTCAGGTGGAGCCGACGACGAGGTGCCATCACTGTATAGGATGTGACCAGGACACACCGGAGCATACGCTCGCTGTCTGCCCCGCATGGGAGCAGCAGCGGTGTGTCCTGGTCCGACAAATAGGACCGGACTTGTCACTCCCGGGCGTCGTGGCGTCGATGCTCGAGAGTGGCGAGTCCTGGAAGGCGATGCTCGACTTCTGCGAGTCCACCATCTCGCAGAAGAGGGTGGCGGGGAGTGCGAGGGAGAGAATTTATTCTTCTCTCCGCCCCGCAACAACCCGCCGCCGTCGAGCAAGGGGCCGGAACCGGGATCTCGCCCGGAATCTGGCCCCTTAAGAGTTTCGGGTCCCCAACGCATATGAGTGCGAGCGGGGACCCAAGAAGGTGTCGTGTCTCGCTCAGCACGCCCTTGCGTCAGAGCATCCGGAGGATGGCGGACCGCGCTCCCCGACCCACGCTGGTTCTGACCCAGCGGGGTATTCCGTGGGAGGGTGACACGCGGTCCAGCCATCTTGGCGGGCTTCGGATAGCCCGCCGACCGAGAGAGCCGGTGGCCGTATCGCCGGCGGCTGCCGGTTCGGCGTCCGGGGACGGCGTGACGGAAAAGTGTGCCGAGAGCGTTACGCGTCGCGCCGTCCCACAAAACCCCGTGCTGGGTTCTGGCCTCAGCCGGGGTTCGGACGCTGAGTGTGAGCGGTTGGAGGTTTTAGTGAGGTTCAACTCCCACATACCCCGCCCGCGGGGCGGGCGGGGATCCGGTGATTTCCTCCAACTGAAAAAAAAAAAAAAAAAGAGTATTACTACAAATTAGTATGAAGTTTTTTTTAAATAGAAAACGAAGTTGTTTTGTTCGGTGTTCTTGATATTTTTACAATATTAAGTTGCATTGGGAATTATTTGTCTGGTTCTGCAACTGTTGTCTGCTTGCTTCAAACACGATATTAGAAATTGACACACAACTCTTTATAAATTACTGAAATATTTTTCAGATTACTTACATAAGCTACAATTAGCTGAGATTTTCACGTCACAGCAACTGATCGCTTTGTCAATCGCGTTTACAGAATAACCGACCGTGCGTGTACTTTGAAAATATACAGGCTGTGTAAAATTTTATCGCTATCTGAATTATACAACTCTTGACACAGTTCGCACGATGTTTCATTAGTAAATGTCAAGTATGTGATTGTTCTTTAGCGTTAACGAAGTTTTAATAGCAGGGTGTTATCGTAACACTGGTGTAGAGGAAACGATTTGTAATTAATATTAATTTACGAAGAATCTGATGGTGAATTGTGTTATAATTTGGGAAAAATGGTTGTTGTGGTAATTCTATTTTCTTACATTATTAAATGAATATAGTGGTTTGATCGTTTTTACTGGATTTTATTTATTTAAAAATGCGAAAGTGTGCTATAATTGCAGCCGTTCCAGAGATTACCCGGTACAGATAGACAACAATTTTTAAAATGTATATTTCGATATGTGTACGATATAAAATGTTAGATGTAAATCTCCTCCAAAATGTTACTTAACATGAAATCAAAATTCGCTCGTCTTTGCTCCATTAAAATAACACCGCAGCCCATAGCATCAAATTATCCAGTCACTACGAAGCAATTAGGAAAAAAAAGGTGACTTAACATTTAAATGCAGTCATTAATTATTCTAAATTGTACCTGACGATAATACTTAACACTTAATTGTAAAGTTAGAGATTGTTACGTTACGTTATTGTGACTTATGTAAGAGATTGTACTAAATTTGACAATTGACATGTAAAACGATAAAGAATTATTTATTTTAAAGAAAACTTTAAATACAAGCTTTTGAGATCCCGAATATCATGTATCAGTAGAGTGTTAACCAAGACAATTAAAATGAGTCCAAACACGACAGGTCTATCTTATTTAATACAGGAGTTCCGATGACCACCTTCTGAATCCATCATCAGATCAGAGCCATTTCGTTATATTATTGCTTTGTCACGCGATATACATCTGCGTGCAGCTCAATCAGACAAGGGGAAGTTTGATAAATTTAGCTCGCAAGATTCCACCCGAACCATTACATAGCTACATCCAATGCAAGTTAATAAAAAGCTTGTAAACAATGGTAAAAAAAAGACATAAGTAAAAGTGTAGTTCACTTTAAAAGAGTAATTCACTTTAAAATGTTGTGTACATTCTAATGTAAGAAGGTGCCAATGACATTCAGGTCATTTAACACAGTTAACAAAATATAACACACACATATTAATTCCTTTAAAGCTTCGTGATGTTGTGTGTGATGGTGATTGCAGAGGATGTAAAATTTATGTTAAAACAGATTTTTTGCAAGTTAAAAATAGTAAAGATGATCTGTATAGGTATAAATTACATAACAAGATATGTTTTTGGAAATCAATCTTGTACATAATACACTCAAGATGACACAGCATCCCGGATCAGAAATACTCATTTGTAATGAAGAATTAATTGAACCTCGTATCAAATGGATTCTTAATTTAATGTTGAATAATAAATGTAACGATTTAATGACAAAGCATATTCAGATTTCATTACTTCATTATGTAAATGAATTCCTAATTTCTTAATTTGTCTGGTTTCTCGAATTTTCTATATTGGAAAGGGCCTCATTTAATGCTTTTGCGAAGGTAAATTATATCTTTGATCTAAAAAGATTCTCGACGTAGCAATAAGTGTTTTCAGAAGACATATGGTATGGATCTGCTTATAATTTTCTGGAGTGGCGAACGGTAGTTTTTTTTTAGTTGGGGGGATCGCCGTATTTTCGGAGGCCTTGCGACTTGGATAAGTGAGCTCACACTCAGCGTCCGAATCCCGGCTGAGGCTAGAACCCGGAGTGAGCACGGAGTTATGCGACACGGTACGTCGCGTTACGCATTACGGCACTCTATCTTATTTTTTGTATTTTTGGTTTGAATAGACTCCGAAACTATTTGACCGAGTTGAAAAATTCTTTCACTTTTGGGAAGTTACAAGTTATTTCCGATGAACATAGGCGATCTTAAATTTTGAAAAAAAAAGGAAGCCAAGACGTAAAGAATAAGTACGGCCGCTGTCTGCATCTAAAAAATATCGCGGCAGCATCATGAACTTTATGACCCCTTTGTGACGCAGACGAAGTTGTGCAGATCAGTTAGTTTATAATATTAACAATAATATTTCATTATCACTAATATAAACAAGCATATCACAATGCGGTGATAGTAATTAATAAATTTAATTACAATAGCGCTCGTTAGAGACGGTAATTAAATCTGTTGGGGAAATGTATCGAAATAGTTCATGAGTGTTTTATGTTTACTTATCGATTCGGTAGACAGGTAACGTTTTAATGCATTTAGGTACATTTTTTTTATTTTTTTTTTATTGCAAGGTAGATAAACGAGCATACGGCCCACCTGATGGTAAACGGTCACCGTCGCTCATGAACCTCTGCAATGCCAGGGCAAAGAGGGGCCATTATCTACCGCCTACCCATACAGGACTTTTCTTAAACCTCGTTTAAAGAGGGACATGTCATAGCGCTCCGGGAACACCGCGGACGGGAGTCCATTCCAAATCGGAATGGCACGGGGCAAAAATGATCTTCTGAACCGAACTGTAGAAGAGCGCAGCGGTTTCAAGTAAAGGTAGTGAACCTTGCCCCTGCGGCGTGTGGTGCGATGGTGAAAAGGAGATGAAGGAATCATCTCACAGAGTTCCTCGGAGCATTCCCCATGGACCAGACGATATAGAATGCACAGAGAGCTGAAATCTCTCCGTACACTCAGAGGCTCCAGTCGCTCCGTGAAATATGTTTTTTCTTTACATCGAATTATTAAATAGAAACCAATAAATATCCAACCATTTTTTAATGAAAAGTGATTTTTATATTTTTTCTTATTTTTCTATCCTATAGATATTAATAACAACAATGATATGAAATGAACAATAGTATCATTTTAAAATGAATAGCACGATGTTAAAACTTCTAAGGCTTTTGTGCATAATGCAATTATAAACAGTAGCATGCGGACAAAGAAACCTTAGGAGTAATTTAGAATAGAACAGCAAAGAATATTAGACTAGGTCATAATTGTTTACTATGAATTATAAAGAGAGCATTTTATCTATAACTTTAGATTGAAAAAAATGAAAATGCAAAATAGGGAATAGTTCGGATTTTAGGATATCGCATGCTTTATTTAGTGCAGCTTGCCAATGTCATGTTATACAGGTAACAAACTAATGTACATAATATTTGAAGCAATTTAACTTTCTAAGGACGATTTCCATTATAAAATACGATACAAAAACGACCTATATATCGTATTGAAACAGTTTTTTTTAAATCTAGAGTTAACAAATAAAGTTAAAATGTAATATAATAACTTCGTGAAATTGTTAAAATATTGAATGTATAATATGAACAATAAAGTAATGTATTTTAACTACAGAAAATCGAACATTCACAAGTTGCTTCTTTAGACATTTATATGAAAAGTTTCTTAGGAATAACTAAGAAATGTTCGACATTTCTCATACATTGTTATTTTATTATTCAAATGACTGGGTATCAAGAAAATAAACAAAAGCCTTCAAATTCGTCTTGAAACGAAGAGATAAAGTTTCATAGTTGCAAAACTTTAAGACGAAATCTTCTTTAATGCTAACAAAATAAGGCCTATTATCGTAAATCAAGTGATTTAGTATATAGACAAGAAAAACGGAGGAACAAACGAAACAACTTTTCTAATTAAAATTTCACCGCCCACTGGCGACCGTGTCAGAGTTGAAACAAAAAGAAATACCTTTTTTAGAGAATAAAGTTAATTCCCTTCCGTTGATAAAGTCAGAATGGCTTTGTGGATGGAATCCTGAATTCTTAATTATGAAAATTCTCGCGGAAATCTTTTAGACTTTCAAAATTGACGAGGTTTTAAGAATTGTAGGCTACTGAATAAAGAAACATCATGATATTTCGAGCATGATTGGCGGGAAGTTTTAGTGCGGTTGAACCCCCACATACCCCACTCGCGGGGCGAGTGGAAGTCCGGCGATTTCCTCCCGTTAAAAAAAAGGCACATTTGGGGTCTTGCAGTGTCCTTGACAATGCAAAAGGTATGGTGGTAGCCTCTTGAAACATTTTCATCACATTCCATTAAAATGACTTAAAAATCTCTCATCAAGTCTTTTCATTAATTTATCAAGCAAATTTATCTTAAATCTACAGAAGTAACTTCAAGTAAGTTGTTTTTTTTTTCTAGTACACTTAAGTACGTTTTAATAAACGTTTTTTCTGAAACTAAAAACTATAATAATATAACGGTCCCGATATTTCAGCACTGTTTCAAGCGCCATGATCACGGGAAGACTGAGGAACTGCGGGTAGGTCATTTAAGGGCAGACAAATCTGTCTCCTCTTTTTCGTTTGTTTGCCGGTACCACTCAATTAAAAATAATCGTGCTAAGAACCCGTTTAGTAATAGTGTAAGTGATGTAGATTACCGCGATTGTTGAAATAATAATAATATATTCTCATTTTCCACAAACTTTATTTCTAAGATCCGTCAAGATGTCTGCGTGGCTTGAAAAGATAGAAACGTGTCTGAGATGTACTTGTAAGATTTCATAAGTACCTACGTTGATACGACATGTGTACTTGTGCTGAACTCGTGCGAAAGTGCGTGACACTTATACCACATCAAAGGTTAAATATCACTTTGAAATTATTTAGGGAATATACACCATTTTGCGATTTTTTTTTCTGTAATGTCAAGGGGGAAAAATTGAAAGTACGAGAAATGGTTTTTGCTAAAATGAAAATAGACTTTGCATTTTTTAAGAATAGTACAAATATTACTTATTAGTATTATCAATTTTTTATGACATTACGGCCTGTTTTTATCAAAAATAAGGCATCGAAAACACGGCCATCAAATTGTAAAATCTTGATGTTTAACTATAATTTAAATGTTAATTATAATTTTGAAAGTATGAGAAGGTATATGTATATATTACTAGCTGACTCGCGCAACTTCGTCTGCGCCGAAAAAAAAAATTAGGATTGGACTACCCCTAACATTTAGGGGATGAAAAATAGATGTTGGCCGATTCTCATAGGTACCGGATAAGCACAAAAAATTTCATCAAAATCGGTCGAGCCGTTTCGGAGGAGTTCAAGTTCGAACACCGTGACACGACAATTTTATATATTAGATTTTAGCCTATCTTTATATTAAGAAGTGGTGGCAGGTAGCTTAACATGCTTGCCTTTTAAATGGTCACGGTCCCGAACCCGGTGGAGGCCGTTCCAATTTACTCCCTTCCAGCTCTCCCTTTAAAGCTTTAGAGTAAATCCAACTGTTGTACAAAACCAGACACACTAAAAGCTACAAAATTTACAATGAAAATTAAACCATTCTTTAATTTTCTAAACACGTTAAAGCACTTAACCTAATCTATTTTCTTAATCTTCATAACGTACGGCGTAGGTTTAATGTAAAGCTTTGAGATAAGCCGGTCTAAGTTCTTATAACTCTGCCACGAGAATAAAATCATTTGCTAATTTTATTAGAAGGAGCTAAGCTGAGATGAAATGGAGAATTAGTCATTTTATGATGAAATGTGATAGATATTGTTTTACATTTGCCTACATGATGTTGGGAAGATGACATCAAAATAGTAGCTGGTATCAATTGGCTCCTCTGGAGATTGGGCTGTTTGAAGATTGAGCTTCACCTATAGACGAGTTCTTGCAGAATGAAGAATAATATTAATCTAACACAACATAACATAGAAATAAGAATAAACTAACACTAATACATTTGGAAAAAACTTTATTACTAAAAAAAATGTTTGTAGAAAACTCAAATATCTCAAATATCCTTTGTTGATTTTTTAAACAGTGAGAAATAAAAGGCTTTTTTATTTTATTTTATTATATAATATTGAGGGACAACCGGTACTTAAATTGAATTTAGTCTGGTACTTATTATGGGGCTAGTCATGATCATATCTCACCAATAAATTTTGTTTATATTTCGTTCGTCAAGTTTTCAAAGCATGGATGTGAATAGTGTCGATTGGTTGTTGTTAGAGAACCTATAATTCAATACAATTCAAGTGATTGCTAATAGCTAAACGACTAGATAACCTACGCTCCACTGCATAGTAAGTGGTTACCGCTCATAAGCATCTGTAATGGGATCGTTACCTACACCCCATCATACTGAACTTTTTAAAACAACCTTCAAAGAGATGCACTTTTTCCAATGTTAAATACCAAAGTACAAAGGTTCCATCTACTAAGTACAAAAAGTAATACGAAAAACAAAGTAAAAGTAATAAAATTTACAAAATAGATATTTAAACACAGATTTTATATTTATTCACAGTGATTGGAATCCGATTCATGATTTCGTGGTTATATTCATACTAATAATAGCTCACTTCATTAGTAACACTAAAGTAATTTATTTCCTTTTTGTTCCTGTATTATTATTATTATTGTCATCATACTACTCTAGTCAAAAAACAAAAATATATGTATATTATAATCGATATTATGAACCCATCAGGTCCTCACGATACAGGCTAGACCTAATGTGAGGGCCACTGGTAACTTTCTCTATAATAAGTGTGTAAACAATAAATAAATAAAACAAAAAATAGGTACCCTCTGCTATAGCATTAACATGCAGCAAGCCATAAAATTTAAACATATTTTGTTCGCCTATTCTCATTACAAACCATTCCTGGTGATAGTTTAATTCCAGGAAACATATTTCCCCGGAGTACTAGTATTTGTGTTCCCGTTTTATTTCCTACATAGCCCAGTGGAATATTAAATGAGGTTTCGCTATGAACACTAGCGTTAAATGCAGGCATTAATGGAAAGTATGTTTATGGTGTGAGATTTGTATTTATTTCGTGTGTTTTTTTTTGTATATGTAAATTGTAGAACTTATAATAATACCCATGGTGAGTCTTGGTTGATATGCTGTTTAGTGTTTTAGTAAAAAAATGTTTTTTAACTCCTCTTATGTTTTTTTCATCTCAATGTATGTTTGTGTAATTTAAGCAGACACAAATATTCTGCAAATTCAATTTCTATACCTTTCCTTAAAATTGCATCTTGAAACTATCTCATTAAAGATTTCTACAGCAATTAGTTCGTTTTGTAACAATTATTGCAGAATCCATTACATCTAAATGGATTGAGGGAAATATAATTTATTGCAATCTTTTGTTCATTTAAAGGATTCCTTTGAAACGATTTGTTTGAAGTTTTTTATTGCATCAGTAGTTATAGTTTAGTTTTCCTTTTACGTTTAATAATATCCCTCGGTTTTCTTTTACGTGGGTTTTTTTTTGGTGTGATTCTTTTTCTTCTTTCTTACGGACTTGGGTTTACATTGTCAAAAGAAATGCCATATCGACACCTTCTTCTACCTGTTATACAACCTCTTTAAAATTCCCTCTAAAATATTATGTAAAATCATTTATTGAAATCAGCGTAAAATACATACCTAAAAGAAAACTGAAAAGTATTTTTTTAAATATGAATGAAGACGTTTTAATACGATAGTGACAAAACATTAATACATTCTTTACTTTGTGTTATTTAAGAATAGAGATCATGTAACGAATTCTGTGCCGTGTATTTGACAAAATCAATAAATATAGTAGACTATGTACTAACCCTTTTGGAAATTGTTACACAGATTATGCGTCTTATTTTATTTAATTCATAATGATAATTATCGCGTGACTAACTTAGCCTGAATTAAATGTTACTACTTTTTCTTAAATTCCTTGTTCATTGAATTCAACATCTTCTGTAATGCTAATTGTTGATCGTGATTCACGGATGAAACTCAATGAAAAATTGTGCAATCAATTTATATTAATTGAGAAACATTACATTACAACATTATTTATTGAAATACTAGCTGGCCCGCACAATTTCGTCTGCGTTACAGAGGGATACAAAACATCCTATAACCTTCGATAAATTAACTTTCCAAAAATGAAATATTTTTTGAAATTGGACCAGTAGTTTCGGAGCCTATTCGAAACAAACAAACAATCAAAACTTTACCTTTATTTTATTAGTATAGATAATTGTTGTCGAAAATTTTGAATCGTACGCTGTGGGTATAGATGGTATTAGGCCAAAGGGAGATCTCCGACCGGGCGAGGTAGTGTATGCCCGGTCAGACCGAAGCTCACTGTAGTAGATTCAGGATCTCGCGCGCTATTATTGGTCGCCACGTACGTTAAATATTAAACTGAGAAACGAACAAAATTGGTATTGTTTATTAATGCAAAGCACTTATATGGCAATGGCCAAAATTGTTTCGAGATTTACTTAAGCACTTAGAGTTGGTCTATTTATATTTTATTATCGTTTCACTTTTTAAGGTACAATGTATTTTTTCTCAAATAACGCGTAGTCTAAATAATATAGAATTAGAAAAATGTTCATCATCATTATCATCAACAGCCTGTCAACTGCTGGACATAGGCTTCCCCAAACCTCGCCACAATACCCTGTCCTGCGCTATCTGCATCCAGTGACTTCCCGCGGCCCAGACCTTAGAAAATTGGTATTTGGTTCCTATGACCATCTCCCGAATCCATCATCAGATCAGCGCCATTTTATCATATTATTTCATTGCATCTGCAAAATGTCAACTCAATCAGAAACCGGGAAGTTTGTTAAATTAAGCTTGCAAGTTTCCCCTCGAATTTACATAATTACATAGCTACATACAGTGCAAAGTAATATAAAGCTTGTAAAAAAGATCAAACAAGTCCAAATAGGCATGCGCAATTACACCATCTAGTGTCATTTGACACAAACGAGTGTTTAAGAATTTTTGAACCCAAGCATCAAAAGATTAAGCACTTCAAAATCTAAATACGTGAAAGATTCGTCTCGTCGCTTTGATGTTGTACTAGAAAGTGTGCCAAGGTTGGCCAAGTCAATTGTTAGATCTTAATGCGTGTGTATCAGAGAGGTTTAACTTTAGTTTCTTTTGGTGTCGTACTTGATATTTTAATTACTTAGGTCGCTTATAGTCTGATTATAAGCGAATTCGAGAAAGACATTAAACTCTTTTTTTAAACTGAACCTTTTCGTGTTCACCTTTTTGAATAATGTAAACATCTGGAGAAATAGTCAATGGCTTTATACTGAGAAATATAAGGTTCACTAGATGACCCACGCAACTTCGTCTGCGTTACAAAGGGGTTCAAAAATTGTAACCTATGTGTTATTCTGATGTATAAGCTATATTGTGGTAAAGTTTCATTCAAATCCATTCAGTAGTTTTTACGTGAAAGAGTAACAAACATACATCCATACATCCATACATACATACAAACTTTCGCCTTTATAATATATATTAGATTAGTGTTTTGAAGTAGTGTGGCTTGTCTCTCTTTAAACAAGTTTCAAGAAAAGTTTTGTTTAGTTGTTGAAAGTAAAGGCACTTCAAAGCCCTGACACTGCACTGATTTTGCTAATTTTGACAGAATAGCGACTCAGTGTAGGTTCTAAAAAGAGGTCATGGTACGGATTATAGCGCGATTGAACGAATGAAATAAACATGGCGGTGTAACGTCACTCCTGAATCGCTACACGAGAATTGACCGTAAAGTCGCTCGAAATTAAGACGTTGTGGTACGAAATAACAAAACAATTCAGTTTAGGTCCTAAATTGAATCGCAATAAGAGGTCGTGGTAGGCCCCCAGGTCCTTGACAATAACTACTTACCATCAGGTAGGACGTAAGCTATACTAGGGTTATGTTTTGCTTCAATTTTTGATTTCTTAATACTATGTAGGCTACCATAGGCCCAAAGCCACCTTATCGTCAGAGATCGTCACTCATGGATTAACTATTAAGATAAGTTATTTAAATTAAAATATTGAAATACATACACCGTATTGAAAACTGTCCATGTTTTAAATAGTACCTGTGGGTAGGTAAAAGTTTTGAAACGTGGTTACTCTGTCATGGGGGTTATATTTTATATGACTTTAACTTTAAGTCACGTAATAGATGGATGTGGCGGTTAATAAATTAGTCCTTCATCTATACAGGGTGATTTGTTAGAGAGGGTACATATTGCAGGAGGGTGGTGAGTACTCTGTTCTAATACGGAATATTACAAAAAATAGGTAAAATTATTTTTTTTTTTTTGAAACTAAATTCGATAAAACTACCTCAAACATAACAATTTCGGCTTAAAGAGTGTTGACTAATGACCTCTAGTGATCTCGCTCACCCCGCACCTCCGCTACACCCACCAGCCGTCGAAAAACCATTATTTTGCAAGAATTTTAGATATTTTTAAGTGATTACTAAGGCATTAAGCCATATTCTTTGGTAATAATGTTTTTACTGGTCGTATATAACCATCAGCTACCATGACCTTCAATTTGTACCCTCACTAGGAAATCACCCTGTACATTAATATAATGGAAACAATAGTCTTTTTGTGAGCATGGTGTTTGTTAGGATGGTGAAATTAATCAAAATATGAAATGCAGGCTAAAAGTCATCTTTTACACTATTACTAAACGGGTTCTTACCACGATTATTTTTAATTGAGCAATCCCAATAATAAATATCCCAATAATAGTGATGTAGATAACCGCAAGTGTTTAAAGAAATTTAAAAGTCATCTTATAAAATGTTATGATCTAAATAGCTGGGTTTTGAACTCAGCCGGTGTTGAGACACTGGTAGTGACCGGTAAGAATGATTGATGATGAAGTGGTATAATTTATTAAACATAACTTAAGATATTGAGTCCATTGTTTAGCATTTAAATCGTAGTGAAATAAATTAGCTACTTTGTTTCGATATTTAAAGCTAGTCAGAAGTAGCAGAAGAGTTTGCAGTAGATTTTGTCCAAATAGTTACGGCGATTATTTCGATTGCAATATCTTCTTCTTTTTTTCCCATGGACCTCGTCCACCAAGACTGGGGACGATTCGCCCATGTCCAGTGAGACAAATACCCGGACTCAAAGATACTAAGCCAAAATATTGTTCGGTTTTCAGTTTCAGCAGTAGTAGAATATATACTGTTTGTAGTGTTATTAAATACAATGAAGCTTAATAGTACATATTGTAAATGTATAAAACGCGATATTGCCATATCCACATTATCGTTATTCATAGACGTCACAGGTATAACTTTTCAACGTGAAACCGCAGACGCAGCGGCTGTAATGAAGCTTTTGGCAAACTATTGTTTTCAGCTAAATATCATTTTGTGAAGCCCTAGGTTTTATCGACTCTTTTGTTTTCGTAATTTATTTTTTGTTGTATTTCAACCCAACAAATGAAGTATTCTGTAGATTTGAGATCAGCGTAATTAAGAGATATAACTCTTAAAATAATTTGTGGATAATTACTACTGTTTCCCAAATAAATGAAAATAAAATACATCAATATTATGCAAGGTTATGTATCTTTAAATTTATTCAGACACTCGCGGTTTTCTATAATACTTTCATGCATTTTCAACGGGTTCTTACCACGATATTTAATAAATTGAGTTGTCTCGATATTACAACGTTGTTGCAAACGCATGAAACCTTAGTGACCTTAGTGACTCAGAGAGTCTTGTAGATACAGTGAGTGTGTTGTGTCGTGATGTGAGTTCGAGTTCCAGTGGTACTACCCAAAAGCGAACGAGAAAGAGGGTAGACAGATTTGTTTGCTCTTAAATCGACCCGCAGTATCCAGTCTTCTCGTGATCATGACGTTGGCAACAACGTTGAAATATCGAGACAACTCAATTCATTAAATATCGTGGTAAGAACCCGTTGAAAATGCATGAAAGTATTATGTATCTTTGCTATCAAAATCTGTCTCTGTCACTCTTGACAGTTTGTCGTATCTTCTATATTCCTCTTCTTTTAGTCTTAGATTTAATTATGAGAACAGACATCGGGAAAAGATTGATTTTGATGCGAAATTTCTAAAAAATATAAGTACGAAAACGTGCTCACATATGACGCTTCATAACTAGTGATTAATAACTAAAGTCATAAATCAAATTCCTTAAACACGTAGTTTGATACATTTGGTTGAACGTAAAATTAAATCTCAGTATTCGAGGTGTGACTGGGGCGTAAAGGAACGCCCTTAGATGATTACCGTGCTCTTTGCTTTGGTATGATCTTGCACGAAAATGATTTACATTAAAAATAATTTTGAAATTTATTTAGTAGAAATATTTAATTTACTTTAAATACAAGCTTTTAAAATCCTGGATATCATGTACCAGTAGAGGGCTAGCTACAGTTAAACTAAAACGAGTCTAAACACAACGGGTCTATCTTGTTTAGCACAAGAGTTTCTATGACCACCTTCCGAATACAATACCATCAGATCAGTCCCATTTTGTCTTATTATTGCATTGTCACGCAATAAACATGTACATGCAAAATGAAACCGGGAAGTTTGTCAAATTTAACAGGCAAGATAAGAAGATTTGTTTTAAGTTACAACTTAAACGTTGAAGTCATATTTACAGTTCGTGGAAAGTCCACGTCCAATATTGAAAACTTATTTTATTAGACCACAGTTATACCTACACTTAAAACTTTAATTCTATTTCAATTCACCGTCAAAATCTAAAATACGATTAAAACCGGTCCTACAAACACGGCCATCGTAAATTGATAAATAAATTTGATTATGTCAGCGACAGTACCCGTCACATTTAAATGGATTAGCTTTCAATTTCGTCGGCGCTTCAAAATATAGAATAAATCGTAAACAGAAGTAAAAATCATGTTTGTACAATCCGAATCCCATGAACGCAACTTGTTAACATTATCGATTGCAAATATAAATCACTTTCGACGCTGCATTGTCGTGCAAACGAATTCCGCTTTAACTAATGAAGCTGATTGTACCTCACTTTTAGCTATTATGTTAACAATAACAGACTTTTTTATTTAATTTATGGGTAGTGATAGTAAGTAGTTACCGTCTCTAATAAACCTGTAATATTTCTGGGTATCACATACAGTATACTAAACAGAGTGTATCTGTAACCGTGTACCAACTTGAAAAGTGATACGAATGACCTGTTCAAATTTATTTATTTATTTATTTGTTTACACATGAAAATATGAGTTTGTAATAAAGTTAAATGAGGGTATAAATACAAAAGAGAAAGTACATTTTCTAACAATACCGTAACATCACTTTCGTTTTACAAAACTATTATACAAATAATATTTCCAGTGGCCCTCACACTAGGTCTGGCCTGTATCCTGAGGACTTGATAGGGTCATAATATCAATCACAATATTAATTAATAGTTTACATGGGTAGTTGGAATAATGCCAATAACAATATGTTACAAAAAAAAAGAAATAAATTACTTTAGTGATACTAATACAATTTAAAATCAGTTTTATTTTCGGAATCGGTTAATCTATTTTAAAAAATATTATATGGCAGTCCGTAATGATTGTGGTAGGTACATATATCACGTGATATAGAAGAAAGTCTAACCGATCCCTAAAATAAAATTGGTTTTAAGTTTGTAGTTAAGTTAGTGGTATTTTAACAGGATAGTTACCCCACTTCCGCTGGTACATGGTTACTAATCGACCCTGTATAATATATTTTAAAGTCTTGCTTGAAGACATTTTTATTTCTTTAAACACTCGCGGTTATCTACATCACTTATACTACTACTAAACGGGTTCTTACCACGATTATTTTTAATTGCGGTCCCGATATTTCAGAACTGTTTCAAGCGCCATGATCACGGGAAGACTGAGGAACTGCGGGTAGGTCATTTAAGAACAGACAAATCTGTCTACCCGCTTTCTCGTTCGTTTGCCGGTACCACTGGAACTCGAACTCACATATCGACACACCACACTAACAGTATCGGCTGCCGTCTCAAAACTAGATTTTTTAGTTAAAAATAATCGTGGTAAGAACCCGTTTAGTAGTAGTGTAAGTGACATTTTTATTATTGACTGTACTCAAACTTTTTCCGAATGTTCACATATCCTGTGCCGGCGGAGGTCTTGTGTATGTTAACTTTTTTTTTGGTTTATCTAACCAATGTGACATGTCCTTCTTTAAACGAGGCAGATGGCCTGTTAGGTCGTGTGCTTACATGACCATAAAATAAACTAAAGAATAATTTTTCGCTTTTGTTACTTTGATTTCTGTAATATAAGTATTCTGTGGACCTTCAAGAGTCGATGTCGTTCTGAGAGCTTCATAAATATAACTCAGAAATGACTGTATTTTGAACGGTAATAGTGTTTTTATTTAATTTCGTGGGACGCTCTGGTGGATGGAAGAGGAAACTAGGTTTATTTATTTTAATTTTATGAGAAAAATATTTTTTTCTTTCATAGGAAGACTACTGTTTGGTAGTTCGTAGTTACCATCCATACCATTATTATTGTTACAAACTCTTTTTCACATATTTCGAACTCTTTAATATTTCATGTTTTTATTTTTAATAATTTTTGTATCTAGAACGTTTTATAATTTTACTTTATGATGCTTTTTGACAAATAAAGACAGTTTGGTTGTGAACACTGAAGAAGTAACTAGTTTTATTATTGTACACCAAATTCCATAAAATATCATAATCGGCTAACCTATATAGAGCTAGAGGCCGTCGATTATAATTATTTCGCGTACTTCCCCTGGAGGGGGTGTTTAAAAATTGAACCCTGTATATCAACAATACCTGACAGGTATAAATGTACAGGTACACTTCTTAAGTATACTTGTTCAGCTTTATAATACGTAGATACGGATGTAAGGATGTATCAATTTATTGTTTCCACAAAATTCGTCGCGCCCAAAGCGATGAATCCAGTTTAATAATTTACAAAAGGTTCGGTACGGAACCCACGATCGGCATATCTTTATCTTTCCTTTGAATCGTTCCTAATTCTAACAAAGGAAGATTTACGCCCGCCAAAGTAATTGTTGCCGATAGCAATACATTCGAGCGCTGCCTATGGCCCTCCACGGATTTATGTCAAATTACCTATCCCTGCTGCACCGATGGACCATTGACCTCGTTTTCGTACTGAGTGGTCTAATTCGTGAAGAAGAACGATTTTGAAAATGATAATGAAATGATTATTTCAATTATATTCAATGTTGAATTAGGTTCATACTTCAAGTAGGATCACACTGTATTGCAAGTTGTTGAGTTCCAATCTTACGTAAAGTAACTATTGGTGTATGACCGTTCAACTAGTATGTGGGGTTTGTAAAACTATAATTGGGAATTTGAAAAAAAAAAATTTTTTTTTGTTATGTATTTTAAATCTTTATTATTAGTAATATTCATATTTAATACAAAAAAACGTCATTTTTTTTCAATTAATTATAAACAATATAAATTTGATTAAAAATCACGTGACTTTAAACGCACCGTGATTGACTGTGACGTCAAATTGTTAACTTCTGAGTAGTTCTGAGGATCGAAATTTGAATTTGGTGTAAATACTAATGACAAGTGAAGAGTGAAAACTAACATTATGACGTCACACACGCTCGGGATCTGTCGGTGTATTTACGGTACTGAATTCAAAAATTTGAATTTTACTTTAATTTACCTATCTTTTGAAATCAAAAAAAAAATGTAGTATAACTAATTTTTATATGATCTTTCCATTTATTATTATTATTATTTTTTTCAAATACCCAATTATCTATTAAATGTTGTTTCATAAGAAATAATCGTTGAAGTTATTATAATATGTGCGTCTTTGGCTTGTGAGGCTAATGAATGCTGTCAACACAAATTAGGGTAAAGTTGTGCCTAAAGAGAGTTATATTATGGTAAATTGAAAGTGGTAGTCTCAAGGCATTCCCTGCCATTGCAGGTGTCAATGAGCGACGGTAATCACTTATCATAGATAGGCCTTATGCTCTATACAGGGTGATTTTTTAAAGAAGGTACATATTGCAGGAGGGTGATGAGTACTCTGTTCTAATGCGGAATATTACAAAAAATAGGTAAAATTACAAAAAAAAAATTTTTTTTTAAATCTAAATTCGACAAAACTACCTCAAACATAAAGAATTTCGGCTAAAAGAGTGTTGACTAACGACCTCTAGTGATCTCGCGCACCCCACACCCCCGCCGTCGAAAAACCATCATTTTGCAAGAATTTTAGATATTTTTAAGTTGCGATTACTAAGGCATTAAGCCATATTCTTTGGTAATAATATTTTTACTGGTCGTATATAATCATCAGCTACCATGACCTTCAATATGTACCCTCACTAAGAAATCACCCTATATATCTAATAGGCCTCTGGCACACTACTACGCGTCGAAGGGCAGATTTATTTACGCGCGCATAGGCGTAGCGGTATTGTATGCATTTCAGCGTAGTTTTCGGACAAATTGACAGATTTTAATACATTTTTGATGCGTATGTAGGCGGTGTGTTTTACGCCTTAGGCAAAAAAATTTTTTCGCTAAACGCTTTCTCTTCTAATTTACAATATACATAAATTTCGATTTCCCTTTTTCGTTTATTACCGAAAGAAGGAATGATTTATGTAATACCCGCCCAAGTCTCCGTATATTGTGGCAAGTAGTCGGAATCCTTGCCTCGGGGATGTCGTAAATTGTGCTTTTATTACTCTAATACTTTTGTAAATTTAAAAATGCTTCGAATATTTGTGCGGATTATCTCATTATCTGGGATTATAGGCATCGTTAAATGTGTTTCTCGTGTGTTTTAAAATAAAGAAATGAAGTCTAAATGTAGAATATGTCTATAAGACCAAAAAAATAAATCTTTTTTATTGATAAGAATTACTGCCTTAACTGAGTTACAAGTACCTATTGTTATTAAAATTCCGTGTGCAGACTGTTTTCAACTTTCAATTATTATTGGAAGTTATATACAGGGTGATTTTTTAGTAAGGGTACATATTGAAGGTCATGGTAGCTGATGATGATACGACCAGTAAAAATATTATTACCAAAGAATATGGCTTAATGCCTTAGTAATCGCAACTTAAAAATATCTAAAATTCTTGTAAAATAATGGTTTATCGACAGCTGGTGGGTGTGGCGGAGGTGTGGGGTGCGCGCCACTAGAGGTCGTTAGTCAACACTCTTTTAGCCGAAATTGTTTATGTTTGAGGTAGTTTTGTCGAACTTAGATTTAAATTTTTTTTTTTTTTGTAATTTTACCTATTTTTTGTAATATTCCGTATTAGAACAGAGTACTCATCACCCTCCTGCAATATGTACCTTCTTTAAAAAATCACCCTGTATATTGGCAGTAGGTATAAGGTATTCCTTAAATAAAGTCTGGAGTAATTGGTTAACTGTATCAGCTCGACTTACTTCACCTCAATATTAAACATTTCTTTCAAGTTACTTTCTATGATTAATAGCACCTTCGATAACCACATTCAATAAATGAATACTCATTTTACCATTCATTTCGATTTAATAAGAACGAATGATACCAATAAAATCAGTATTATCGTTAAGTAATAGTTGATTACAGACCCATTAGCTGTTAATGGTTGCACATTGAAATAATTAAGCCTATAATTTGGCAGAGGGCTCTGAACGTGGTTACATTAACATCTGTAGGGGAAAGAACCAGAGAACAAGTACGTCGTTTACAGAGATAGGATTTTTCTAGAAGTACAATCATAATTTTTAGGGCTTAGATTATGTGGACCCGATATTTGTGGCAAGATTTGAAAGTCGACATTCTTGATATTCTGTGCCAAAATTGGTAAAACGAAGTCCTTCATGTATTACGATATCTTCGAATGGATCGGTAAGTGTGCTTAATATGCCATCATTACCTACCATTTGTTACCAAACTTTTTTTTTTTATTGCCATGTAGGCAGACGAGCCAACGAGCCACCTGATCGTAAGTGGTTAACGTCGCTCATGAACTTCTGCAATGTCAGGGGACATTCAGGGGTCGCTACCTACGACCTTACTTTAAGGACCCTCCTCAAGCCTTGTTTGAAGAAGGACAAGTCATAGCGCTCTGGGAATACCGACATTAGCATTAAACTTATTTGTGGATTCAGCAGTAAATTACCTCCAATTATACTATATTTCCATTACTTAATTTAAAAAAAGATCATATTTTATAGTTCTATTGAATCAAGATCAAGCTCCTAATTGCCAGATTTTTCTGCTTCATAATTGGTATCACTGTTTTTGTTACTTTCTCACAACTTCTAAGACCAAATACGGTCCAGATTTAATCCGTACATTAACATGCATTGTTTTAGCATCAAGAGTGTAAATCTTAATTAAATAAGCGTTAGGGACTCGGCCCCTTTGCGTTGTCTTTTGTCATTTTGTTTTCATTTTAATGGGTCTAGTACCGTTAACGGCATGGTTTATTGTTGTTGGCTAATGACTTTATGTAACAGTATAGGTTCCACTGTGGTTTGTTTACGGGCATTCTTTGAAAGTTCTGGAAGGTTCTGTTTTGTTTTGTAGTGTCCTAAAGCTGAGTGTAAGTCTTCACTTTTGAAGCATAGTCCAATACTTTTATTACATTTGTACTGATGTTAATGACGCTTAGAGTCTTTACGTTTTTTAAAAGTGTTTTTTTAAGACGTGTCCAAATGCAGGTTACTATAAACTCTGTAGCCATAATGTTGTGCTAATCTACAGACTAAATTAAAAAAAATAACAAGATAAAGAATATGCCAGATCTAAATTACTTTTTGACTTTATACATTTATTAGAAAAAAAAAATTTTCCTTCTACCAAATGACTGTGTTTGTGTGCCAGTACAGAACTTTAAACAATTTTATGAACTGTAAAGTAAACTTAATTGCCCTCTTGGTTACCCTTCTTGAAACTTTAGTTTTATGTCTTAAGTGTAATTTATTAAACTTTAACGAAGACAGTAATTAGACTAATTTCATGCTCTTAAAATATTAAACACGCATGATGGTGTTCTGTACGCTATAACATGTCCCTTTGAAATGAGGTTTGAAAAGAGCCATAAATCTTAGTAGCGAGAGTATCCCCAACATTCACGTGTATGTAGGCAGCTCATATAAGCAAATATAGAATTAGATAACCTAACTAATTAAAACGGATGATAATAAAAAACAAAATCGATTAAATGCTGTATATTTAATGAGAATAAACTTCTTATTATCTTCGTGTATTTAGCGAAAAAATTAAACAAAATTGATCGTAGAACGATTTGTAAAACAATTAGGTAAATTTATTTTTGCATCATCATCATCATCATTATCATTATCAGCCTGTAGACATCCACTGCTGGACATAGGCCTCCCCCGAGGATTTCCAATGCGACCGGTTAGTAGCGGCCTGCATCCAGCGTGTTCCTGCGATTTTAACAAGATCATCCGTCCACCTTGCAGCTGGTCGTCCCACACTGCGCTTGCCTTGACGTGGGCGCCACTCCAGAACCTTCGTGCTCCAACGGCCATCGGTTCTACGTGCTATGTGGCCCGCCCACTGCCACTTCAACTTGCTTATTTTTGCATACCCTTACAAAAATAGTCATGCACGCTACGGCTTGTAGATATGCTTGAGGATATTTACTATGTAGTAATGTAAGTTTGTCTCATATTTCACAAATTTATATCTTTATTTATTTGGTAAAATAATAGGAATAGGGGGCATTAATACAATTTGTATAGCAAATAATAATTAATAGTTATACATATAATAGGTAACAATATGAGAATAAAAAAACTTGAGAGGAGTCAAGGGACACCCGGATGGAACGAAGTTCCTTTCGATTAATTAGTAAGGGAATTGTAATAAAATTTTATTTTTTTAAGTTCTAATAATTAGTTAGTTTAAAACGTAGAGACAGACGTTTTAAAATATTTTGATCACAGCGCCATCTAGCATTAATCATATAAAACAAAATAAGGAATTGTTTTAAAAGATTTTAATCACAGCGCCATTTAGCGATAATCATCTAAAACAAAAAAGTGTCGTGACAACTTTTTCATAAGAATTTCCGTCTAGCCCCCTTTCGATAACGCGCGATAAGGAACTTCGTTCCAAAAGTTTTTTCAGTCCTTCATAAAATATCCTAATAGTAGAAGCAGTCTGGTAAATGATTTTCTCATTTTGAGCCTTTGGTAAAGTTCTAATTCCGGTAAACATGGGACAGAAAAATGCACTCTCCTTAATAAGAATTTATAGGTACGAAAGTACGAAGTAATATGGCGCACTCTTTAGCAACATGTATACACTTTTACTTAAAAATATTTAAAATTTCATTTATGTTTTTTTTTTTTGATGGAGGAAATCACCGGAGCCCCGATTATGTGGAAGTTGAACCGCACTAAAACCTCCAACCGCTCACACTCAGCGTCCGAACCCCGGCTGAGGCCAGAACCCAGCACGGGGTTATGAGGGACGGCGCGACGCGTTACGCCCACGGCCGTCTTTCCCGTCGCGCCGCCCCCATTTCATTTATGTAATGTAGGAATGTGAAACAATAATATAATTAGGAACAGCTACAAATAATTTAAGTTTTAATTCTATAAAGTATGTATTCTCGTTGGCATTTCGGAATTGTGCTTGTGATGCTTGAACCGGGATTGGGATAGTTCTATTCTTAAATTATATGCAGACATAGTTGTTAAATATTTCGTGTCTTGCAAACACATAAAACCACCTATTTGATGGTAAGTGACATCTGCTACCTCATCCTTATTTTAAACCTTGTTTGAAAAAAAAAACTCCGAAATATTCGTTAAGGTGAGACGTTTAGTTTTAGACGTCCATCTTGTTATATTGAATTTGTCTTTACGTAATCCGATAAAAGAGATAAACAATTGAAGTAGATAAGTTTTCTTTTTGATAAATAGTATTATTATACCTATCATAAAGTTTATCCCTAAGATTTGTTTAGCACAGCTTTAAAATAATAGAAAAAAATAAACAAATAAATCGTTTTTTTACGTAAAACTATCTTTTGAAACTAAAATAGATGGAGAACGTGATGCTCAAAAAATTGAGCCCCTGTTCGTTTTTAATAGCAACACGCACAACGGTATCTTATGTCAAACAGATTTTTTTCCAAAGGCGCAATCTTTCATCGCACGCACCCTTCCGTCAAAGGCCAGACAATACTTGGTTTCCATTACCGTCACGTTTTTCAATGAATTTCCACGGGACCCCGGCTTTTGTGGTTGAAGACAGACATTATCGATAGCATCAAAACATGTCACCTTTATAGATTGCGTCGTGTGTCGGGATTACTCGGGATTAGAAGCTTTTGTGAGTAATGCATTG
This sequence comes from Trilocha varians, assembly GCA_030269945.2. NCBI lineage: Eukaryota > Metazoa > Arthropoda > Insecta > Lepidoptera > Bombycidae > Trilocha > Trilocha varians. Next base: position 9,125,239 of record AP028259.1, read on the forward strand.
CTGGTTTTGAGTGACAGTTTTTAAATTTAATTTGCAGTGTGATATTGCCGTGATGTATTCTTCTTTAACGTCTTAATACTAGAAGAGACTATGAGTGACAGGAATACGTGTTTTCGTTACCAGGATTTGAGGAATAGGACACAAGATAAAATAGTTGACATGGTATTTCGTAATTCATTTACAGATAGTTGAAAATATGCTACCGGTGATTAATTCATTTCAGTAGCAAAACAAAACGTTTAAAGATAGAAAAAACTGGCTCAAATTTGCATTGTCAGTCCCTCTTTCAATTGTTTCTTAAAGGTAAAAAAACCCACTTATATAAACGGTAATGTACACGCCACATATTTTAAAACTTCTGGGAAATACATTAGTATTTGGCCAGAGATTTGGCAAGATAGCGAAGAGGAAGGGTGCATTTTTGATCATTTGCCACGTAGTTAAAGATACCACATACCTTTGAAGATAGGGGTGAATGTATGCGTTTACTTTGAATAGTAGTAATGAATAGCAATTGAGCAGTAAAATGTGACGTCACCGAAGCTAATACTGTAGGTTTGTAATGTAAAATCTCACAGGAGTTTTTTATAGTTATCATAGAAAAAGCAAGAATTATCTAGAACATAAAATTGCGCCCATAATATGAAAATTTTGGATGAGCTCTCCCGAAAAAAAGAAATCATGTTTTGTGGCTTTTTAGAGTTTAGTTTAAAGACTATAATAATATATGGTTAATATTGGTCATTTAATACTCTGTTAAATAATTTGCTTTAAGCACTATAATATTAAAATTTTGTGTTACAAGACTTATCAATTTTACGCCATTTTTATCAAATTGAATGACGGCAGGCACGTTTATAAATTGCAGATAAGACAGCGGTTACCTAACCTGTACAGTGTAGTTATTAGTAACAAGCCATTACTACACTATTAGGCTCAGGTGGTAGTACTTTTTTTGTTTTATCTTGACGTTCAAAATGTATGTGTGTCCACATCATCTTTGAAAATAAATGATTTGACTTTGACATTTGCCTAGTGAAGGCTTCACATACCTTCTAAACGAAGGAACCACTGTAAATTTAATTCAATGTCCACAATGGAAGAAAATCTACGTCTGTCCGTATACTGATAAGATCCGGGTCAACCTCGGTGTTGTATGTAATTAGACAATTCATCCATTACTTGGGTCCACAGGTGTTGGGGTCACTAAGTTTCAGGGCCCTTACTTATTAGGGCTGTTGGAGTATAGGTAAAAGGAACATATTTTGCTCGGGTATTATTTTGGTAAACGGAGTTATTGGTTGGCAATACTTATTGCAGCAGATAATATCCTATAATATAACGTATAATATTGAAGACTAGTTTCTGACTCTCGTATTCATGCTAATTTTGATACCTCTTATAGCTTAAAATCTTTAGTCATCGCAATTTGAAGTTAGTATTGACTTTCCTAAAGTATTACCCCAAATATTTTCTAAAAGATATTGTATTTTTAAATACTATATAAAAATAGGTAAAAAACTTATTAAGTTAAACGGTTTTATGTTAAACATACATTGCAATGTTTAAGATAAGTGTACTAAAAACCAAAAAATAATAAAATAGATTGATTAAAATGTTTGTTTTGTAATGTTACACTATAATTAAGACAACAACGATTGTAGAAAATTGACGTGCCCACCGGTTTTATAATTCCCACGACTGTATATACTTTAGACAAGCTAACCGTTTCTGCAAAGACAAAGGTAGATGCTGCGTGTGGTCTATTGTTAAGGATTCTGTTTAGAAGGACAAGCCATAGCTGAAGAAAAACCAAGGAGGTGACTCATTACAGTCATTACATAACCATAGTACGTGACAAAAACGAATTACTGAAACGCATTGTTTGAAAAAAGGAACACAAATTTACCTCAAAGAATCTTCTACTACGCATCATGGAAAGCGGTAAAGCTGTTGAAATGTGGGCCATCCCTGTACAGCGGCGGTATTAGTTACGTCTCTGCCCACCGAAACTCTAGGGCAAATAAACAAGATCCTTTTATTACTATGCCACTTAAGGGTTGCGTTGGAAATGTTGAGTAGGGTGCCTGTTGTAGCGTGTAAACTATTTTATTTCTTCTGTGCTAAAAAGATATTCGAGGTGTCAAAGTCAGTGGGGGTGAAGGAGCGATACAAAAGCCATGGCGTGCAACTACATCCCGCAAATCCCGTGCTGGGTTCTGGTCACAGTCGTGGTAGGAGATTACATTGTAGCTCTTCCACATATTCCATATGCGGGTAGGTGGAAAAAATGCAAAGAGAGCATTCGTGGAATACACTCATGGTGCAAATCGTGAGATCTGGTTCAACGAAACTAGACTTATGCAGGGACAAATTTAAACACAGTTAACTTGATAACCTCTTTTTTGGGAAGACAGCCAAAACGAAGCAAAAATTATTGCATTGCGACATTCTGTAGAAAACGAAGGCAATTTTACTTCTCTCAGAAAGCATTGTAATTTTTTAAATCACGTATTGATTCATCGCTATAATTAGCACCACACCACAGTTAGCGGCGACAAGAGAAACCCCCAGTAATTTACTGGTCCGTAGTTTGTAGCGCCACCGCCTTAGGAAACGTTTTATTATTGCTAAGGAAAGTGTTTACGTTGTATAGCTCCATCTCATGTTTATGTGTAACACACGTGATTATTCAATTGTGAATTATCTTGTGTAGAAAATAACGAATTGTAGTCTTTTTGTAATTGTTTTTCAGTAAAGGATGTTTTTTTTAATCGGTAATTTCAATGGGTTTCTTAAAATTGTACTGTAACAAGCCATGGCTACCCACTGCTGGTCTCCTCAATAGAGGTATTATGCATAGTCCACCACGCTTGCCCAATGCGGATTGGGGACTTCACATATCTTCAACGGATTTTTAAAATGCTTTTCCAATTTGCAGATTCCCTCATGATGGAAAAGCATCCGTCCGTTTTACATTCAGATCAAGAGGTACAATCCAGCCGGTTTTATATCCGCGACCTCCCGCACCGAAGGCAAGCACTTCACTCAGTCAGTCACCACAATTCAAGCTGTTCACTTATCTATACTAATAATATTTTAAAGAGGAAAGGTTTGATTGTTTGTTTCTCTAATAGAAATTACTGGTCCGATTTTAAAAATCTTTATACTATAGGATATATTGTTTCCCTTTGTGACGCAGATGAGGTTGTGCTGTTCACTTACTGTACCCACCCATTACTGCCCACTGTTGGGCTCAGGTCTCCTCAGAAGAGGGATTAAGCTTAGTCCACCACGCTTGCCCAGTGCGGATTGGGGACTTCACATATCTTCAAAGGATTTTTAGAATCCTTTTCCGACATACAGGTTTTCTCACGATATTTTCCTTCATCGTTTTTAGCCAGTGGTGTTGTGAAAAATTGCACATAAATCTACTGTTCACTATTGCTTTATAATTCTTAGAACCTACAACCTCAAAATAGCCTCTAAAAGAACATCTCCCAGGATTTAATGCACTACTGAACAAGGTCACGACATACTTACCGAAGTGAGTTCCGTAAGTTAATTCATGCAACGTACCGCTACGTTAAAATTAAGTTACTTCAGTTTTATGGAAATCTCCCTCGAGATGACTGTTTTAATAAGCCACGGTGTTAAGGAGAAGTTGTTCTTGTATGACAATTACTGCTAATTTGGAGACGTCTTGTCTGTTAAAGGTACAACTTAGTTATTCTTAAACATCAATAATTAAAAAGTATAAAAGATAAAAGGTATAAAAAGTTTTGTTGCGTATTTATGTGAATGAAGTTTAAACGAGGCTTTAGATAAGTAGTGTAGATGAACGGTCATTGCAAGAACCATGCTCAGTGGTATTTCGGTAGGCACTTACCGTCAAGTAAGCCGTGAGATGATTCAAAATATTCTAACATTCGTATTACCGTTTCCGTTTCCAAGTATTACGTCCTCTTTCGAGACACATCTGAATGGACGCCACTTTAGACTAGCCTGACACATACTAGCTTCTCTTGCTGACCCCTGACAATTCAAAACAGTGTACACTTTTGGAAAATTAACATCTAGTCAAACAAGAACTATGAAATAAAACTGCCTAAATTGTAATTCGAATAACAATTTCATTTTCCCTACTCTTGAACTATAATATTATTCTGTAGACACAGCCTGTCCTTAATACAATCTCGTATAAAATTACAACGGAGTACGTAAAGGACGTCGTATATCATGTCACGCTGTGATTATCAACAGGTGTGTTTTATCCAGACTGTTGTTTTAAACCACATTGTTGTAAAATAATGATTCATGAAATACTCTTACCTTGCCTGAACAGAGACTGAGCATTATTGATACTGCTTTGTAAGAAGAGTCACACACAGTGTCCCAGTATCCATTGTTGGAACGAATTTTCTTATCGCGCGTTGTGAAAGAGGGCTAGACGGAAAAAATTCTCACGAAAAGTTGTCACGACACTTTTTTTGTTGTCACGACACTTTTTTGTTTTAGATGATTATCGCTAGATGGCGCTGTGATCAAAATCTTTAAAAACACGTTCTTTATCGCGCGTTACATTAGGAAAAAAAAATATAAGATATGTTTTAATAGAAAGGAACTTCGTTCTATTCGGGTGTCCTATAACACCTCTCAAGTTTTTATTATCATTCTCTATTTCTCGTGGTTTTTAGTAGAGGAGGAGCAGGCATAGCCAAAACGTAGTTTGAGTTGAGGACTTCACATTATACTCTTTTCAACAGTCTTTAATTTATACTGGTTTCCTCACGCTATTTAATGTGAAGCCATTATCATGTTCACATGCTGAAAGAGTATCAAGTACGAGTATCATTAAAATTCTCCATTAATTGTTCCTGAATACCTTTTAACGGCATAACATCATACTAAAATGTTTAATACGACTGAATTCCCAAGAGCCAAGCTACCAATTGACATAACCCCCGCACCTCTCAAGTACGCAGCGTTCACGCAGTAAGCTAAACAAATATAAAATTTCTTTTGAGAGACACCTTGTATAATGTCGTGCCAAAATTTTCATTATATCTTCTCCTGTTGTATATCCTCTAATTAACAAACGTAATGTATTTCGACGCCAAAATCAGTACGAAATTGATGAAAAGTCCTTCAGAAGTTCCAGTTCGTAAAACATTCGACAAAGAATGTTAATGCCGAACTCTGGTGGACTAGTTGTGAACTTCTTCAGCAGTTTACAGGGAGAGTTCATTAAGAACATTGCTACTTTAACGTTTGGTATAAGTTATAGTCGATTAATATTTTAAGACTAGCTGGCCCACACAACTTCGTCTGCGTCACATAAGTAAATTTTCTCACCGTTAAACCTTCCCTGGACTTCTGCGAATATTTCAAGATAAGCCAAATCGGTTCAGTCGTTCTCGAGTTTTAGCGAGACTAACGAACAGCATTTCATTTTTATATATAAGAAGAAGAAGAAGATACCACCGAGTACCTACAGTGCTCTGTCCTGTTTTGTACGAGTTTGAGGTGAGCCTGAACTCTTATAGAAAAAAGAAAGAAAGAAAAAAAATCTTTATTGGTGTAGCAAAGTGAGTTACATTAGTAGGTATAATCATTTTAATCTGAAAGTGCCGTTGCCACAGCAAACGGACCACTAGCTCAGCAAAATGCTGTCAAGTGAAACACTTCACAGCGCTGAGTTTCAGCCAGCTCCGCGGAAATATCGAACGGACGACATCACCACAACAGATAGACTTGGTCTCTTAATGCTTCCTAAGCTATAAGCTATCTATGGTATGGTTTCACTAGTTTTAGTTTGACAAACAGGGTGAATAGTGGAAAATAAGGTACTTAAAATCTTGAATTGCTTAAGACGCTATGTTTGTTAGCAAAGATTTTTCGTTATTTACTATTATTTCTATTGGCATCATAAAAAATAAGGTGCTTTTTTTCTGATGTTGTTAGTTTGATTTTCAAGTAAACTAAAAAATTTACGAAAAATCTTTGAATGCAGTATTAATTAATGTCAAAAATAAAATGATGTTTTCTTTCAGCAAAACATCCATGACTTTCACATATCCAATATCCTTCATATAAGGTACTTCATTCATGTCGCATAGTTCTGAGACACATTGTATATGTGTTTAGAAATTCCTATGTCACCTTCTGCTCTCTTATTTTTGCACCACAACGAAAACAGAAGAAATACTTCAGTTTCTATAAGTACGGAAATGAACTTTTACCCACTCGGGTCTCGTTTAGACTTTCTGTAATTGGACTCAACTTGGCATTGTTTGACGGTTTAAGAGTCGCGTTTGTTAGTTGGATTTTGATTTGTAAGATGTTCTTAAGGTCAAAGGGCATGCGGTGTTAGTCGAACCATTCGAACCAAAATCTTTCAAGTTTCTGTATCTGCAAGTAACTGGTAAATCTGTGATGTTTATTTTACAACGCATACAAATAAGGACGTGACAACGTCTTATAAATTGGTTTGCCGGGTGACACTTCAAGAAACTGCGTTACGCTCCGCTCACGTTATGCGCTCACAATGAGAGCGAGTGAGAGGCACGCGTCCCTTCCACTTTTTATGTCTGTCTCTCTCGCTCTTAGGCGGGCTAATCATGCCCGAGTCGTTGTCACGTAAAACTTTCACCCGTATACCGACTTTACAGGCAACCAATTTTTTTATTAAAGACTGGTAAGCTAACTGTCAAACGGTGTTTCACATAGTTTTCATGCCGGCAAATGCATACAAAGCGGTAACATGTTGGCCGACCTTCACCGTCATTTGTTTTCTGCGTGTGTTGGATGTTGGTGAGTCAGTAAGTATGTAAACGCATCATAAAAAAATCTTGTCTATATTTGATTGTCTTTTTTTTTAATAGCAATTGTAACCACAAGAAGTGTAATATAAAAACTGAAAGATACTGTAGATATAGACAATGATTTAAAACTTTTCAAAGAAAATTTGTGAAGTTCGCAATAGATAGCTAATACTATTCCTAAAGTTATAAGTAAGAGAAGGTATAGTTAAAAGTAAGAGAAGGTATAGTTAAAAGTAAGAGACTTATTCTTTTGTTACAATATTCATATATTACTATCATATACTTCGACTTATTATGTAAAATCTATAACAATCTTCAACAAAACTTATTCATCTTCATACTATCTAGCTGCTCTAATTAATCATCAAATTAATTAAATGTCGAAACCCAATGCTGTAACAGAATCCCTTGTTTGAAGTGGATAATTGTGTTTAAGATGTTACTTGTATATAATTTATGTGTAGCGTATGGTACATGTTTTTGAATATTGGTTACATTATTATGATTGCGTCAATGTGGCAGTCACAGTAATTGTTTTCGTTTTTGAATATGTTTTAGTCACAATTTTTGGAACGAAGTTCCTTATCGCGCGTTATCGAAAGGCGGCTAGACGGAAATTCTTATGAAAAAGTTGTCACGACACTTTTTTTGTTTTAGATGAATATCGCTAGATGGCGCTGTGATTAAAATCTTTTAAAACAATTCCTTTTTTTGTTTTATATGATTAATGCTAGATGGCGCTGTGATCAAAATATTTTATTTTAGTGATAATAATTAGTAAGTTTATTAAAATAAAATTTTAGTTAAATAAAATTTTATTACAATTCCCTCACTAATTAATCGAAAGGAACTTCGTTCCATCCGGGTGTCCATACAAAAACATTACATTAAATTGTGTGCCTTCAAATTTCAGGCAAGCAATGTTATAATATATAATACTTATTAATACTTAATACTAGTTGATGATATATTGATGTACCAGCCTCATTAGTGCAAATATAAAAAGGAAATTCGCTTGCCACAATGCAGAGACGAAAGTGATTTGTGGATGATATATTTTAAAAAGGTAATGCAAGTGTAACTTGATTTGAAAATGATCATGCAATAATGCATCAGATAGTACATTTAAGTTGTCAATAAAATTGTAAACTTTAATTGCATGAGATAGTGACAAAGTTAGCATGAGACAATCTTTTGGTACAGGAAGAATGTGTTTCAAAATTAGGCCCCTAGCATAGAATTATTACATCTGGAATCAACATCATGAACAACAGAATGAGCCAATTCAAAGGACATCGATTGTGCCAGGATATTCTGAATCAACATCATGAATAACAAAGTGAAGACGATTGACTTTGCAAGACAGTTTAGTGCCTTCTCTTTTCCCGTGCTGTACCAGAGAGTTTTTGACAGTTTGCGCCATCTCAATATCTCTTTTCCTTAATCTTCAAAGTTAAAAGTGCTGTCCGTATGTGGCTTCTGACGCTTGTTTACGATTGTACTGAATCAATTTCGACTATCCCTAAATAACTAGTTATTGTAATGCTAAGTTTAATTTCAACGTAATATTGTAACATCGTTTTTATATTATTGTTTTATGCTTGTTAGCGGTCCGCTGTTTTCTCTTCCATGTTTCATTTGGAAGCTATAATTGTACAATCCTTACGGCCTCCCGCGATACAGGCCTAGCCTAGTGCGGGGGCCATTGTTGAACTCTTTATGTAAATTAGTTTTATGTTTGAAAATAAATTATTTGTATTTATTTGTATTTGAAGTTTGGTTTGGCCTCTAGTCGACTCGACCGTGTGTCAATTCTTAAAGTTACATACATTTTGAGACGCAGTTTGCGATTGTACTATAATCGGAAATTAATTTTACTATTCGCATCGTTAAACCTTGAGAATTTCGATTGTTTCTTTGCTTGTAAAATAATCGATTAGGCAGTGTATGGTCTAACAATCGGTAGACTAACTTATGCGTCGGTTTTACTTGCATTTTTGTGTTAATCTTGTGTCATAAATATTCAAAATTAATACCAATTTTAAGTGAAACATAAAACTTTTTAAACATATTGTTTATTTCTAGACACAGCGATTTTGTTAGTGAATAAAGTTGACAGACAAAAAGACAAAACAGTGTGTATCAATTAAAGTGAAAATCATTCATTTAAGTGTCATTAAAAATAATTGAAGAACAATCATTATCAACAGCCATTTCGATTTGGACTTGCAAGTAAAATGCTGAGAGAACACCATTTTCTTTTACTTTTATTGAACTTTATATTATGGATTTCTAGTAAGTGTAATTCTGTTTAAAAAATCACAAAATCGCAGTATTCAACTTGATACTCAACGCCCATCCCATTAGGTTTAAAATGTAATGCTTCCCTACCAACCCATTGAACAAGCGTTATAGGACTGTGAAGTGCAAAGTGTTATATACCATTTGATCCAGGATGCATTTTGAGTGCAGGTGCAGAGCGTTATCCATTAAATTTAAAAAAAGCAAACCTACGCATTTTCATTGTGATTTATAAGAACGAAGCGCTAAGGTAACGCTAACGCTGCGAACTCTAATTGATCGGCAGGACTTGACACAGTACAACACAATATAGCAGTATAGCGCAGCGCCAAAGTAACGCCCTGACGTGCGCTAAAGCGTTTTTATTTAACTGAGCTATTAGTTTGATACATTCGATTCCTAATTCCAGACGCTGATTTTAAATACAAAAACTACGACCCTATTGTATATGACACTACTAAAGGCAATAGAAAGTTACCAAATTGTCTAAAACCAGAGAATGACAAGCAATGCGCATCACTTTGTTCTGAAACTATTCTATGCATTGAGAGGAAAGAGTGCGCCTGTATACCTAAAATAACAAAGTTATGTACGTATTTGACTTGAGATTCGATCATACAGTACGCACATTATATCAGTGATTTTAGAAATGGTAAAACTAAATAAAAGTTGGATGAAATTTATCGGAAAAAATGAAATAAAACGAAAATATTCTTTTACTATTTTTTATTTGTTTGAAAATAATAAGAATATTATGTTTATCTAGTTGATGAATTGAAGGTGACTAATTAGTCATTCTAATTGGATATCTTAAGTAATTGTAATATTGTTTTTTTTTTTCTAGTGGCTTACGGTTATCTTGGTTATTTGTCTGAAGATGGGAGCGTAGATGGTATCGAAAAAATACAAAGAGGTAATTATATTTTGCAATACATAAAATCGTAATGTCAATTCTGTAAAAATACTGTAACAACCTATTACCTCCTACTGGTTTGGAGCTGATCTCTTCACAAGAAAGATCGCCGTCCGATGCGTGTTAAGGAATCCTCATATCTTAGGATGGTTTTTGAATCATTCTCCAATGTGCAGATATTCTTACGATGTTTTCGTTCACTTTTAGCCAGTGGTGTTGTTATAAAATTCACTTTTATTTTTCAAATCAAAATCAAACCAACCGAAGCTGAACTTAAAATCACGAAGCCAGTTATCGTGGCCCTCGGCTACCACAATTTAACAAAATATATCACTGTGAATAATTTATTTTCAGAATCGGTCTGGGAACCTCCAGTACTAAGGCACCACATAGCACACTTCTGCCCAAACCTAGACATCGCAAGGCAGTGCATTAAAAAATGTATGGAATTCGGAAAACCTGCATTCTGCGGCAAAGATCACGTTTGCTACTGCGGTCATAAGGGTGAAAAGAAAGACAAAATGGTAGACGCCAAAGAGGTCTATGCGCAATTCCAAGATCTGTACACTAAATACTTTGGTCCTCGTGATCCTGAAGATTTCCGTGCAAAATAAATAGTTGCAGTAAATTTTGTTATTATTTATTACCTATCACGAAACTTCAATTCAAAGTTTTCTGTCGGCGTTTGCGATGTAAGCGCAGAAAAATCCGTTATTTTACAACATCAAATCCAATTCTCTAAAATTAGCTCCGCACTATATTAGTCATATATTATCTAATAAATTAATAATTAATACCAAATTATCTTACGAAATCTACATAACATTTAGACATAAGCCAGGTACTTAATAAAATTAATCGTTAAAGTTGGTCTACAATAAATAAACACATGAAAGTTGTTAAATTTTCAAAACAGAGATCCATACCAAAATTCTAATAATTTAACCCAAGTTGTGGAAAAAATACTTGAAACATTTTGTGACATCGCAGACGCTACCAAAGCTATTCATAAAAAACAAAATAATGTATTTCGTCTTCGCAGAACATAATAATAACCTTGAAAAAAATATTGCAATAGCATCACAAATAAATACTGTCTAAAATTACATAGCAACACCGATTTTAATTGAGTTTTAATCAATTAAAGTGGAGATATATTTCATTCAAGTGTCGATAAAGAAGAATAATTGAAGAAACAACCATTATCAAAAGTCATTTCAAATTCGACTTGCAAGTAAAATGTTCAAAGATAAACATTTTCTTTTACTTTTATTGGCCATCACATCATGGATTTCAAGTAAGTAGGTACAATTGTGTTTAAACTGACACTTAAGGTCTTTTACCGTTTAAGCGGTTGTCCAATCTCGACAATTTAAAAGAAACGCCAAAAAATATTCTATTAATTTAATACTCAACGTCCATCATTTGTAAGCCTCAAAACGTAACGGTATTGGCTTTGCTTGACCGACAGTTTTTGACATACTACAACACTATTGCGGTAGTGCAGCGACAAAATAACGCCCTGACGCGCGTCAAAGCGTTTTCGTTTAATTGAGCTTTTAGTTTTATATATTCAATCGGTACTTCCAGACGCTGACTCTAAATACGAAAACTACGACCCTATTGTATATGATACTACTAAAATCAACGAATTACCGAATTGTCTAAAGCCAGAGAATGACGAGCAATGCACATCACTATGTTCTGAAACTATTCTATGCATTGAAAGGAAAGAATGCGTCTGTATATCCAAAATAACACAGTTATGTACGTATGTAATTTGAAACTTAAGCATATTACCTATACCTATTTATTACCAGTGGTTATAAAATGATATAGACTAAAAAAAGTTGTAAGAAATGTATTGGAAAAAGGAAGGAAAAAGAAAAGGAGGAAGGATTTTAAAACCGTCTATTGACGTGGACCAATTCGCTGTGTAACTACCTACTCACTTATAGATAATCTTAATGTAAAATTTTAAAATAATTTGTTGTAGTGGCCCACGGTTATCTTGGATATTTACCTGAAGATGAAAGCATTGACAGCTTCAAAAAATTGATACCAGGTAATTGTGATCTTCAATATAAAAATAAATGTAATCTTAATCCTGTAAATACTGCATGTAACAATACATTACTGCCCACTACTGGTGACAACTGGTCTCCTCAAGAAAGGATAATGTATAGTCCGGTTGCCCAATTAATGTTAAGAACTACACGTATCTTTGAAGGGTTTTCAGTCATTCTCCAATATACAGATTTCCTTACGATGTTTTCCTTCACCGTTTTCCGACAGTCGTGTTCCACTAACCTTTTTCATATTTCAATTTAGTAGTACGGAATGAAACGGATTTTCACTGGCGACCTACCACGTGCAAAGCAAGCGGACTTAACCTTCGGTCACCATCGCTTAGCAAAATATATCACTGTAATTTTTTTTCAGAATCGGTCTGGGAACCTCCAATCTTAAGACACCATATAGCACACTTCTGTCCAAACCTTGATGTAGCAAGGCAATGCATCAAAAAATGTATGGAATCCGGCAAACCTGCCTTCTGCGGCAAAGACCACGTTTGCTACTGCGGACATAAGGGTGAGAAGAAAGACAAAACGGTGGACGCCAGAGAGGTCTATGCGCAATTCCAAGATTTGTACACTAAATACTTTGGTCCTCGTGAATCTGACGAGTCTCGTTCGGAATAAGTAGTTGCATTAAATAGTGTTTTATTTACGAAACTTCGTCTACATTCAAAAAGTATTCATGAAAACGACATCTATACATATAATATAATCGTAGAAAAGTCAACATTGCAAAATACACTCTCCCAAGTCTAACAACCGTTGAACATATTGATGGCGCGATTTAGAATCTATACATTTAGTCAGTCAGCTTTGTGCGCGATAAACTCGAAAATTGCTGTACCGATGTACTTGAAATTTGGCAAGAATATTGCTTAGAAGTCGGGTCAACACATAGTTATATCTAAAAACCAGAAATTGTCAGTGATATCGTAGTTTAAAAGAGGAGCATAAAGACAGCGAGAAGCGACTGAGTTCTAAATTAAAATAAAATTATAATGTGGCCATGAAAGCAAACAAAATCAATTTCAGTCGCTTTAGTTTACTAAAGATGAATTCAAACCATTTTGTAAGATTTTTATAAAATATATTTGAGAATAAAGAATACTAATTTTACAAAAATAAATCATTAAAATCGGGTAACACGCATTAAAATATAATCAAGTACTTATTGAAAAACACTTCTTAATAAACATTACTTGAACTCAAAATTACATCAAAGAGATTTGAGGAGCTCCATGTTCAGAACATGAAATTCAAAATTCATTGCGCATTAACATACACCGTCATGTATTCGCGCAAAGATTGTTGGCTTACAAAATCTCAATACAAGTGGTGCGGTAGTCACAGAATAATTATAATACAAGAGTTAATATCATCTTTTATAAAAAAATGTTCTTTTTTACTACAAGATAGAGTCCAACCTGATAAGTGGTTATGGTCCAAGAGCTAGTTGCAAATTTTGAGCAGGTATTTGAGGCAAGCTGAAAACTTGGTACAAAGTTATATTGATATACCGCCACTTAGAAATGCAGACCTGGCTGCTGAGTAGCGGGGCTAAACTGACGCCTTCGTTTATAAAAAAAATAATGGTAGAAAGCCCTTAAAAAGTGACGGTGTGGTTCGACTCTTTATTTACCCACTTTCGGGGCAGGTGGAAGTCCGGCGATTCCCTCATCAAAAAAGTGGTTACGCTATTATCGCTAATACAACACTCATGCCACGGTATTGGGGGCCGTTATCGAACAGAATCACTACACATAGATATTAATCACACAATTACTTCTGGTTAGTAAAATTCTGTGGTAGAGTTGTCTGCGCTGATTTATATGCCGCTTACAGAGCCACAGCGAGCTGAATTTTAATTACATACAACCCTTTCACAAGTTTCACCGATGAATTAGAGTTATACTGGAATAGAATTCATGATAATCCAGTTTAGCAAACTTGACATGAATATTGTGATTGTATAGAATCGAATTTTGATTAGAAATTATCTTTTATATTATGCTGTTTTTAATTATTGCTTGTTTTATATCAAGGCTTAGTCTTTAAAAGTAGCTCGTTGGTAACTCCGTCGTGTTCTCTTACATTGCAGAAGTCTATGAGTGACGTCATCTGCCTAAAAATACACTAAATTAATGACTGTAGCATAACACATGATTTTACTTTTCAAGACTATCTTTTCAATTTTCGTTTGAAGGGAAATTCATAATCTACAGTACTCAGGAAAAATAGACGAAAGGTCGTGGAATATATGATTTCATGAATCTGACCGGTAAAATATTATACGAATGAACTACTCCTCGACACCGGTTCCTGTACCAACCCATTACTGCCCACTGTTGGCCTCAGGTTTCCTCAGAAGAGGGATTAGGCATAGTCCAACCACGCTTGCCTAGTGCGGATTGGGGACTTCGCATATCTTCAAAGGATTTTTAGAACCCTTTTCCGATATGCAGGTTTCCTCACGATGTTTTCCTTCACCGTTTTTAGCCCGTGGTGTTGTGAAAAATTGCACATAAATCTTTTTCACATTTAGATTTAAAGGTACAAGCCGGCCGGATTTGAACCCGCGACCTCCCATTCATTCGCATTCGGAAGGACGCGCTTCGACCACTCGGCCTAATGAGATATTATGATACCCTGACAATTTTCACAATTTTTTAGATGCATCTACTCCACTCCTCTGATTAAATACATTAGTCCAGAACTAGTACATAACTTGAATCCATATATCATCTAAATACGAGTTATTTAGCATCAAAATAAGTGTCACATCCATGATCTATATGTGTTAGGTAAACTTGCGAAGTGTTAGACGAAGATATTTATTGATTGCGGAACAACATTTTGGGTCCACGCTCCCTGTTTACATTTATTTCACTCCTAGCTCTCTGTTTTATTACTTTATCAACTGATAAGTTATATGAAAACGTTATTTCTTTATGTAATAAGAGACTGACTCGTAACTTTATCTGCGTGATAAAATAAAGGTTTTTTTCTTGTAAAAGTATTGTAGCCTAAATATTATCTCGTTGGTTGAAAATCGGTCTAGATATTTCAGAGACAAACAAAATATAGATAGAAAAAAAACGTTTTAGAATGTTTTAGTGAGTGTAATATAAAGCGGTTATTCTAATTTTAGTAACAGACATTTAAATATTGCAATTCACAGGCAGCATTTAAAAATGAAGTAAATGTAAAGCTTAAAGTCAATATTGGGCCACTCACAGTATAGGATTCCATATTTACCCAACATTCTAACATCTAAGTAAATTATAAGATTTTTTGAAAGATTTTTTTTCTAATAAATTTCTTTAAACACTCGCGGTTATCTACATCACTTACAGTTCTTCAGTCTTCCCGTGATCATGGCGCTTGAAACAGTGCTGAAATATCGGGACCTCTCAATTAAAAATAATCGTGGTAAGAACCCGTTCAGTAATAGTGTAAGTGATTTTTTTCTAGTCTATACTTTTCTTTGTTTAGGCTAATGAGCATTAAGAGACCTTTCATTATGTACATTATTTCAAAATAGATTAATTAGTAATGATAGTAGCCTTTGCTAATTTATACCATTAATAATAATTCATTAGCACGAGATAACACCTACTAAATATACAGTGTACCTTCTCAAACACAGTTTAATCAAAACAAAAACCCTTTGTTCCACCACAGGGCAAGTGCAGAACCGCACAGGTGAACCACAATCCATTATGGAACATCGTGATTACTACTGTCGAATGCGGGTGCTATAGTTTAGCCATTTCGCAGGTTTATTAGTGAAATTATAATATACTAACGTCCCAGTTTCACACGTACTACGTACCCACTTAATTTATTTTTTATACTTCTATTAATAAATGTTGCCTATGTTACCCTGGGTGAATGTAGTTTTCACATGGTAAAAGGATTTTTGAAATCGGCAAAGTTGTTTTTTAGTTTGTTCGTTACCAACATACACAAAAAAAAGATTTCCTCTTTTTTTTTCTTCTTTTTTTTGGACTTTGCGTTTTTTAGTTTGTTCGTTACCAACATACACAAAAAAAAGATTTCCTCTTTTTTTTTCTTCTTTTTTTGGACTTCGCATCTGGCAGCACGGCTTGCCAATGTCAGGTTGTACAGGTATCAACAGCATTCCTCTTTGGGAATCCAGGCTCGTTTTATACTAACTTTCCAAAAGGAGGACGTGTTTGATTTTGTGATAAAAAAATTACTTCTTATGTATTTTCCTGTGCTTTTCTTGAAAAATGGGTTGTTAGCAAATTGATGATTTAATTACATAACCGTTATTTTCATTGCGTTATTTTAACTTTGAAAATATTTTAAAAACAGTAGATTTATACAAAATAACGATAATATTTACTCGAAACTTCATTTTATTTCCGGAAAACGGAGGTTTTATTTAAGGAATAACAAATAAACCTTCCAAGAATGATTCTATTTACACCACATTTTTCTATATTTAAATTAAGAACGGTAAAGGGACACAAATAGGCTCTGTTCTTTTATTTAAATAATTTCCAAAAATAGAACTTATTTGGCAAATAAGCTCCAAACCTATTCTTATACCAAAACATGACGTTGAAATGAAGAATATTGTGTGAGGTACATCAGAATTCTCGACCTTATGTGTTATAGAATAAGAGCTATTGTCTACATGACGTAACGAAGGCTAATTTGATTTCTATCTGTTTTGATCTTTTGTAAGCGTAGCCTTGTTTGAGATGAAACAGGCTATTGTTTGTTACACAATTATAGCTGTAAATACGAGTAGTGGTTGCATAATATGTGTAGGTAATTTGATATGTAATAGGTTTCAGTTTCAGAGATCTAAAGAAGACATTTGAGGTCGATTCTACGACTGTTTATATCGAGTTTACAATATCTTCATTATGTAAATGGATGTATTTGGAAATTACGAATTATACTTTTTTAAGAACGTTGATACTAAAAGCTTACACTGTACTCAGTTTCTTTTAAAATAGGAGTTTGAAAGTATTTTACGAATTCGTGAAGATCGAAGAAGTATCCTTACTATATGGAACCACCGCGGTCATCCACGGTCCGTTTCATGAACACTTTTTTGCCACGCACCATCCGGCTATGGAATGAGCTCCCCTCTTCGGTATTCCCTGAGCGCTATGATTTATCCTTCTTCAAACGAGGCTTGAGGAGGGTCCTTAAAGTTAGGTCATAGGTAGCGACCCCTCAGTGTCCCCTGACATTGCAGAGGTTCATGAGCGACGGTAACCACTTACGATCATGTGGCCCGTTGGCTCGTCTACCTACATGGCAAAAAAAAAGATGGTTTAATCAAGATAGTAGAATGAATGATACTCTTTTATTAGTAAACACACTTACCTAATGAATATGTCTTATTTTTTAATGATTTCTATTAATAATGATTAAGTAAGTCGTCAGTTCCCGAACCAGCTTAATTTCACTACACTCAAGAGCAACCCTACTGCGCATTATACTTTAGAAAAATCTACTTAAAAATACAACTAGAAAAAACCGCAGCTATTATTTTTATTTTCATGTTACTAAGCAATCGACTTTTATAAAGTAAAACTCAACCCCTAATAAGTCAGCCACGCACCCTTTTTAACTCGGTTGGGGGTGAAACGTGTCGGTACTAGTAATTTTTGAAACACGTTTAACATCCTACTTTAAAATGAATATTTTATCAAATTTGTTTTTTTTTATATAAATTGTGTGTTTTTGAATAACTTCACAGTATTAATTACAATGGTGGTTTATTTAAAAAAATCGAACAATATCATGGAATTTATTTTTAGTAATTAATGAAAAGATAACCCAATATTTTGTCAAAATATTCGATTGCATTGAAATTATCGAAAATTACAAATATGATCAAAAAAAAACTCTTTTCACGGCTACTTTAAACTGACTCTATGAAAAACTTTAAAGTTAAGTAAAATAAAACTAGTATTTTTTTGTACTCAAAATTAATTTATCAGGTAAACCCGTCACTGGAGTCAATTAGCAACATTAAACATAATTCATTTCAATAATTCAAAGAGGAACTTTACCCTTGTCTTCTATCCTTATCGAAAGCTGCTATCTCACTCTAACATATAGAATGGTTGAATAGTGCCGTCTCTTTTTAATACACGCCCCGAATTGCCAAACTTTAATATTATCTCCTTTCCTTTCTTCTGTAATGCGAACGGTATGATTACTGCTCTATTTAAGATCCTTTTATCGTAAAAATAAGTGAAAAATCGAAAACACTTTTTGCTAAAGTTTAACTGAGTTTATTGAAGGTCGAAAATTATTAACAGTGGGATCAGATAATTCTGAAAATTATCTAGAAACAATGCTAATTAGTTAGGTTAGGTTAGGTTTTCTTATATGCTAAAATAAGATGCCGTCACAGATTGTTGCATTTTGTATTTTATTTTAAAACAATATAAAAGCTTATAAGACCTTTCTATAACTTTAAAGTTTTCTATTAAACACGATACAAAATTCTGAAAAAAGTTTCACGCCAAAACAAATCTTGAAAATTTTACAAAAAATAAGATAGAGCATTTTATCAATCCGCGCAGCCTCCCTTCGATTGGCCACGATCTCCCCTCGTAGCTCGTAGCAACGTGAGGCTGTCGTACGGGAACCCCGCTACGAAGCGGACGTCTACGCGGCAACTGCTACGATCTGCTACGAGACCTTGACACGTTTGTCACACCCCTGGTCTACGAATGATAGACAATTTTGAATGTAGACAGTTGGGAATGAGACTCGGTTAATTTGCGTTGTGTGTGTGTTAACACGTGCTTCACAGGTGAGTGACACTTTTTTCGTGTTTATATAATATTTTATTATGTAAATAATTATATAAAACAAAAAAAAATATGCAATCTAATAAAATCAAATATGAAAAGCATGTTATCTCTGAACTAATTTTAAAAATAGGCAATCTACTTTGGGATTTCCTTAGTCGAAAGTGAAATAATACCATTAGTAAGAAAGTGTATGTGTATGTAAACAAATTTAGGTTAAATAAATTTTTAATTTTCTCTATAGATTTTTATAAATTTGTCTAGATACATGATGAAAAAACTATGTTATCTTATCAGTGCCAACTTTTCGTGATTTATTGAATTGTCTTTTTTTAAAGGTCTTTTTTTAAATAATTTAATAAATAATAAAATAATAATAATAAATTTATGTTAAAATTATGACGTTTTAATAAATTACACACTATACCTCATTTATGAGTAAGAATTTACGACGATAATTTTTATTACAGGAAAAATGTTTAGATTTTTTTGTTTATTGAAAAACCTATACGGTTACGATTTCTTAGCAGCATTTCAAGGAAATTCATGGTATTACAATTGTCTGTAGATTGGTATAGAATGTCGCGTGTGTCTTTATTGCCTTGTAGGCAGACGAGCTAACGGGCCATTAGATCGTAAGCGGTTACCGTTGCTCATGAACCTGTCTTGTCAGAATATTTGCTACTTAATGTGAACCCTTATCGTCTCGATTGAGAAATTAATGATTAAAAATATTATTTACTAATTGACCCACGCGATATTTTTTTTTTTCAATAGATGAATATTACGTCACAATCATCATGATATTTCATAATTATAGGTACGAATGGGTACCACTACTTTTTACGTGGGTTATCAAGCTAACAGACCCGTTAATGGTAAGTGGCTGTCATAGCAGATGTACCTCTGCAATGTAGTGGGCGCTAGGGTCCCATTATTATAGGCAAGTCGTCGAGACTGTATCATATATTACCAACCATTGGCGAAGTTTCGAAGTTTCGATTTTCTTTTCTAGAAAGAGCAGCCGATATAGTAGAATCCATAATGCTATTCTTTTATTATATGAATATCAAAACGGAAGCCGATAGGAATGCGATTGTATAGCCTTCGCCACTGTTGCCAATTCATTTCTACCCACTGCTAGCTACTTTTTATGTTAAGCATGATTTTTATGTTATTCCTGTACCAACCCATTACTGCCCACTGTTGGGCTCAGGTCTCTTCACGCTTGCCCAATGCGTATTGGGGACTTCACATATCTTCAAAGGATTTTTATAACCCTTTTCCGACATGCAGGTTTCCTCACGATGTTTTCCTTCACCGTTTTTAGTCAGTGGTGTTGTGAAAAATTGCACATAAATCTTTTTCACATTTAGATTTAGAGGTACAAACCGACCGGATTTGAACCCGTGACCTCCCGTTCGGAAGGACGCGCTTCGACCACTCGGCCACCACGACTGTGATATGTTATTCGGGGACATTATATTATTATCTTCGAAGAGTTTTAAGCCTTTTTCCATAGTCACTTTGCATTTTACAAATCGTTTCAGCATTTCTCGAGATCCAGAGAGTTTGAAGAACAGTTCATTTTTTATATAATAGATTTAGATATAGTATATGATTCGTTTTGATACTATTGCATACTAACCATCATTAAGGAATCGTAGAGAAACTATACTAACTTACTCTATATATAAAGGTTTTTTTCGGGTATTTGCCCACCTCTCACTCCCACCACTGTAACTCCTGTGTAGCAAGGATCCACAGCGGCGACCATCGTAATGACTCTGAGCAGTGAAGCCCAGGAACCCGAGGGAAAGCTAACTTGTCTTGGGCCCCGCAACGAATTTAATCAGAAGATAATAGAAGGAGTAGGATATATATAAAGGTTGTCAAATATCTCCCTTCCGCTTTTTTTCTCTTTATTCAATGCTTTATAAAAAGTGTTACAGTGATTGGAATTAGTTCACATATGCGCCGTAATATGTAGACGGCAACTTCATAATACCTCCCTCGTAGAAGCTCCCCTCCTTATCTGCGAAGAATTCTGACAGCCACTTTTCACAAGCTTTTTTTGAGTTCAACTTTACACCACCAAGGCCGTTCGCCATGGACAGGAACAGGTGGTAATCACTTGGCGTTATGTCCGGGCTATATGGTGGATGCGATAAAACCTCCCATCCGAGCTGCCGTAGCTCCTGACGAGTCATCAACGAAGTGTGTGGTCTGGCGTTGTCCTGGTGGAATATTACACCCTTGCTGTTGGCCAATTCTGGACGCTTCTGGTCGATCGCCTGCTTTAAGGGAGATATTTGACAACCTAATAAATATTATGTTATAGAATTATTTTTCTCCACTGCAATAACAACTGTCAAAGAAGGGATTGTACCCTAAAAATGCATTTAAATTGTAATGAAGCAGCACCTCTTAGAGAAAGGGAGGGTGTTAAAAATTCAAAGGAAAGTGGAGAAGCCTTCGTTGGCTTTTGTTTACATTTTAAGTGCTTTTTTCCTGCGAACCGTGAATGTGCTTGATAATCATCTTATTAGACCTCTTCGAATTATATTAATTTGGAAATTATGTTTAGAAAAACATTTTTTTTTTTTGCATTTAAGTAATACAATAATGTAGCTAGTGTATTAAATACTCCGTTTAAAATCAACCATCGAGATCTCCTACATTTTTTGATAAATGTATTTTTTTTATTGCCATGTAGGCAGACGAGCCAACGGGCCACCTGATCGTAAGTGGTTACCGTCGCTCATGAACCTCTGCAATGTCAGGGGCGATTGAGGGGTCGCTACCTACGACCTAACTTTAAGGAACCTCCTCAAGCCTCGTTTGAAGAAGGACAAGTCATAGCGCTCTGAGAATACCGAAGAACTGTATTTCAATTTTCTATAATAATTATTCTTTATGTCAGTATTGAAAGATATGAAAGGACAGAAGATAATAATAATATATAATTACACCCCATTTGAATAAGGTAATGTAAAAGAAAAGAAGAATAATCATAGATTAAAAAACATACCACGGAACACTACAAGAGTCCATTTAAAATCTGAATGGTATGGTTCAAACATAGTATCTTCATTATTATTTGTCTCATTTTAATAGAGAGTCAAAGTTATAAAGAAAAGTATTATTAATTAAATAAGCTGTTTTAATAGAAAATATAGAGTTAAATCTCGTATATAAACTAAAGCATTTGTTATGTTATTAAACATGAGCTAATTAAAAATATCCCGAAGAAGGGACCGAGCTTTACCCTTGTTTGTACATGCGAGTGGTCCAGGAAGAGGTATGAAATATCAAATTTGAACTCTATGTCTAAAGCCTTAAGATAGGTTTTGTGTCAGCAATAATTTATTGAGATTTTAATAAAATTCTTTAGTAGAAAACCTTATGAATATTTAAGTTTATTTGTGATTTTAATTGAGATTGACTGCATTCGAAAGATTTAAGAACATTTTTGTTACTACCCAAGGTGTTTTGCTACTTCTACCGTTTACTAATTTTACACATTTTTTTAAACTCAATATGTAAACATGTATTCGATCCATTTTTAATCGACAATTTTTCTATAACAATTAAGAGCGAGACAGAGGATCTTAAATTACCTATTTTAGACAGTACAAACAATTACTTCATCAAAACAAATGAATTTTGTTCAAAGCATAGTTACCGCAAGGGCACTCTGGGTTCCGCACGTAAAAAATTCAAAACCCACTATGAATATAAACTTCCTGGTCAAACTATAAAAGTGGTAGTGTTTGGGTCGACTTTTATTAATACTATGGTGTATGTTAGGAGATGACAGCGATTTTCATTAAAGTTCTAGCTAGTTTGTAAACTTATTCAAACACTCGCGGTTTTCTATAATAATTTCATGCATTTTCAACGGGTTCTTACCACGATATTTAATTCATTGAGTTGTCTCGATTTTTCAACGTTGTTGCAACGAGAAGACTACTGCGGGTCGATTTAAGAGCAAACAAATCTGTCTACCATTTTTCGTTGAAATATCGAAACTACTCAATTAATTAAATATCGTGGTAAGAACCCGTTGAAAATGCATGAAAGTAAAATGTTTGTAATTTAAAGTCTGCTGAAATAAAGAAATTATGTTAAGGAATATTTTAATAAAAATACTAATATTTAGACGGAAACAACATAGTCATACTGTTGTGTATAATAATGACAACATTATTTTCAAGTTCTATCTGGTCTTTAATGTATAGAAATTGCGTAAAAAAGCTTTATTTAAGTGACAAAAACGGCCTAATAATAACAGTATATTACATTATTGCTGACAAAACTAATACTTTTATTTATTTATTTAGGTTAGGTTAGGTTTGGTTAGGTTAGGTAAGGTTAGGTTAAAATAGGGTAGGTTAGGTTAGGTTCATGTTTATTTAAGTGACAAAAATGGCCTGATAGAAATCAGTATATTACATTTCTATACTCATTTATTTGCTCATTTTTTACATTATTGTTGACAAACTGCTTTTACTATTACTAATATGAAATCGATAATAATCACGACAAAAATCGATTTTTATTTGCATTTTCTTGCGGTAATTTACTTCTCGCCCCCAAAACCACACAGAATTCATTGTCCTAACTCGTAACATTTACTACGCTTTTATATCGCTTAAGTTCATGCCTTAAAATCACAGTCCACAGGGTAAAAAGACCACGTGTCGCAAAGATTTCGGCAATCACCTTCCAACGCGGGTTTATCTTTACGCACGATGTCGTTCCGTGATTATCGTTTCTTGGAGGCACGCTTTTTACGACATCCGAATGTTTATTCACTCCGGCGTAATGTTTAGATTGGATTTTTAATGTGGCTGTAAGGCGATATTAGATTTAATTTACTGAAAAAATTGGTAGTTAATTTGTTTTCTGAGCGCTGTGACTTGTCCTTCTTTAAATGAGGCTTGAAGTAAGTCCGTGAAGTAGGGAGTGACGGGGCGATACGTAAGCGACAATCGCGAACGCGTCCTGTCACCCCTACATCATCGGATGTCGAGCGTGATTGGCGGGAGGTTTTAGTGCGGTTCAACCCCTACATACCCCACTCGCGGGGCGAGTAGAAGTCCGGCGATTTCCTCCCGTCAAAAAAAAAAAAGTCCGTGAAGTAGGTTGTAGGTGTCCCCTGACAGTGATCCATGAGCGATAGTAACGACTTACACTCAGGTGGCCGGTTCGTGCGTCTGCCTACGTGGAAAAAAAGTAATGATCTTATGGCAATTTTTTATATCTGTTTGGTAGTCTCTGGTTTAAAATAAAAAAAAAATAGTATTTTAATTTTAACCTTTATAGGTTAAATCTAAACACCAAAGTCTATTAATTCGAAAGTGGTTTATACCGCTCATAAATCTCAGAAATGCACAAGGGATCAATCTCGCTCAGTTTAACTACCTACACCATTCCCAAACACAAAATCCAACATCTACTTCAGAAGCCATACAAACTCCTGCAAATAAAAGTAAATTGTTCTCGCATCTTAGAGCCAAGATGACTGTAAAGTACTCATCTATATTTCAATTTCCTACTTGGCAAACTTGCTCGGCGCAATACAAACGTCATTCCCTATTCATCAAAGTTTCCCAGCTCAGTTGCACTAGTAAATCGTTAATCAACACTGAGTTAAGCCTAGTTACTGTACAAGATTTACTGAAGACCTTGAAGGTTTTGCTAAAGAAGACGTATGATAGAGTATCTTAAACTATATGACGTATGTATTTAAGTATGTATTTGCATACCTGTCATTAGCTGCGACACGAGGTGCTGTCGGCCCGCACCGTAACTACACGTCAGGGCAACACGCGGTCTATTAGACCCCAATAACTTTTATAAAGTTATGCTCTTGACACTGCAGGGAAATTCACGTTTTACCTTGCCGCACCCAGCGAAAGTTGCAAAAGGGATCATTTAGACCTCGCTTAACAACAAACGCGTTAAACATTAGCAGTTATCTACAACACTTTCTCGCATCATTAACGGGTTCCAAGATTTTTAATTATCTGGCTGATTTCGATATTTCAATGTTATTGCAAACGGAATGATCACGAGAAGACCGGATTTTATTTTAAAATGTCCCTGTGAATTGCCGAAAGTTACATCAAATCTATTACCTTATTTTATGGTTGAAGCCTTAAACCTCTTAAATTTATTATTTTAAAGGATAATTAAAATAAACTTGTATATCATGGAAAATACCCAGAGGATTCTTTAATATCACCCAAGGGTGATGTAGAGAAAATTTGATAATGAAATTGAAAGAATGTCGGGTTCATAACCGCAGGCCTAGGGCAATTTTAATTTTCCTGAAAGTTACATTTTTCAGATACCGCATTATTTAGTAGTAGACTACAGGCCCATGAAGAAAAATTATGGACAGATGCCGTACAAAATCAAATGACTAAATATACCCCGGTAATTGCCGGAAAATTAAAAAAAAAAACCGACTTTGTGGCCCAACATTTTTGTACGGCATCTGTATCATACTATTTAAATACTGCTTCTAATCCATTATTCCTCAACGCCGTACAAAAATCATGCGACAAGAGGAAAAAACGATGGTTGCAATCCCCTGAAGGACAGCTTACAAGTGACGGCATAGTACTGAATCTTATTATTTTATGCTAGAATTTCGTTTTAGATAGGTCACCTGGTGGTTCAAATGACCCATAATTTTTCTTCATGGGCCTGTAGTCTATAGGCTAGTGGTAATGGATACACAGATTTTTGACAGGAATATTTTTCGCCATGTAGGTAGCCAAGTTAACAGGTGACGATCTTAAGGTTACCGTCGCTCCAAAACTTCTGCACAAGAATTTTGGAATCGAATAAACCTCCTTTCTTAAACATTGTGAGAAAACGTGCATATTAACACGTTCGCTGCTGAACGAGGACTAAATGATCCCTTCTGCAACTTTCATGTGGTGCGGCAAGGAAAAATGTGAACTTCTCTGCGGTGCGTAGAGCATAACTTTGTTAAAGGGTCTAATATACCGCGTGTCGCCCTGTCATGTCGTCCGGTCATGGTGCGGGCCGATAACACCTCGTATCGCAGTGAACGTGTTAAAAAAACTCTACGAAAATATTATGTGAACTTAGCCCAGCCGTGGGTAATTATAAATAGTCACAGTACAAGTTTTAAAATAAAGTATCATAAAGTCGTACATTAGAAGAAATATTCCTCATACAAATTTCTAAAAACCTTCAAAGAACTATGATAAAATCTGCGAATCCCACGTGACACTCGACGTGGTACATAACGCCTCGGTATGAGATTAGAGCCATAGAATATTAACTTTGCAGAAGTAAATAATATATACTTTCGATTAAGATCAATTCCATACCAAACCTACTACGTTTCACTCTCGTAGTTTTCGGAGATGTTTTAATGCCTCGGCACGTAAATTAACTGACGGATCATCTGATATTAAGTGGTCATAGCTTCTTATAGACCTCTGCACTACCAGGGTTACGATCGCCTCCTAAGCCATCGTTCAAAAAGTGCTTGATCTATCTTTAAATTAAAGTTTACGAGAGAACTAGGTAGACTGGAGCTGACTTACATCGACCCCTACCTGTACCTGTACCAACCCATTACTGCCCACTGTTGGGCTCAGGTCTCCTCAGAAGAGGGATTAGGCATAGTCCACCACGCTTGCCTAGTGCGGATTGGGGACTTCACATATCTTCAAGGATTTTTTGAACCCTTTTCCGACATGCAGGTTTCCTCACGATGTTTTCCTTCACCGGTTTTAGCCAGTGGTGTTGTGAAAAATTGCACATAAATCTTTTTCACATTTAGATTTAGAGGTACAAGCCGGCCGGATCGACCCCTATCATTTCACATATTGCTAAGTTACAGTATAAATACTTTTGCTTGTCCACTTGACAACAGAAAAGGAGCAAAATTCGCACATAAGTTTTCAACCATTTGTATTTAATTATACCTTCTGCCTTATACTGTGTCAGAGCTCTGTTACACGCGGGATGAACGTCAAGAATGTCGCCCTAGATGTCCCTAGGGACTCGAGAGGTAATAACGTGGACTGTATTATAGGGAAAATGCTTGCCTTATTGAGGAAAACGTGTTATTAAGCCGCCAAATTAATCCCACATTTTTGCGGTAGAGAAAATTTAAATGAAGAATCGGACGATTAATTTCGTTTAAAGATATTTAATATACTATGTAGTTGAGATATGGTTTAAATTAGGTTTGTGGGTCGTGACTCGACTTTGGAGATTTTGTTAGTTATTTTAATTTAGTATCTTATGGAATGAGCTCCCCTCCTCAGTATTCCCTGAGCGCTATGACTTGTCCTTCTTCAAACGAAGCTTGAGGAGGGTCCTTAAAGTTAGGTCGTAGGTAGCGACCCCTCAGTGTCCCCTGACATTGCAGAGGTTCATGATCGACGGTAACCACTTCCTATCAGGTGGGCCGTTGGCTCGTCTGCCTACAGGGCAATACAAAAAAAATAGTGATTTAGTTGCTTGTATAGTCAAAGTTGACGTTGGTCTTTATGAAAAGTGTCGTATAGTTAAGAGATAAACACTAAATTTTAAAAAAATGATAAATGAACTTATCGTGACTATTTTAATAAATGAGATTTCCTTACAGTATTTTGATCACTTTTCTAATCAACTTAATATTATAGTTACAGACTATTTACAAAAAACCATCGTCGACGAAAAACAAAACTACAGTCACTTAAAATTAACAGAACCATAATGGTACAAAGTTTATATACAGTTATGTTTGCAACCCACGTGAGATTAGAATATTGTAACATGTGTGGAGCCAGGAATTTTACCTAAGGGACTGGGTTAGTAATTATAGGACTATATTAGACGTGGAGCTTCATGGTGGGATGGTTGAGTGGTTAGGCTGCTTTGTATGTGAGAGCTGGGTTCGAAACTGGAGGAGATTTTTTTTATGTGTGTGAAATTTGGTGCAAAGCGTGAAGGAAAATGTTGTGAGGAATACCACATAAGTGGTAAGTCTTGGAAGATATTTCCCCGACAGTGAGACCGTTGACCAAAACCTGAAGTCTTGTTCCGCGATGTTAATCTGTGATTCTTAGTATTGCGATAATGAAGCACTTACTGTTAACGTATCGCGTGGACGACGCATAATGTGACCTCTCTGAAGTCTTAAAAGATAACTATATATGTATTTGACTGATTGTAATATGTTAAAATAGAAATGAGTATCTTCCCTTTTTAAAAACCACAGTCCTAAACATTTCGTATTTCACATTGTACCTCAAAATAAACCAACTAAAACAGTATAGTTTTTTTTTTTTTATATCCCAGAAACTACTCTGTTTCAACCATGTTCCAACAACAGTAAACATTCCCGGGTGCATGTCAAAGTTGCCGACATTGTTGAGTTTTAAAACCTTAGACAAACTTGCAAACGGCACAACTTTAATGGCCTTACCTCTGCCACGAGTTACCTCAGTTAAATAGTACTTTTCGCTTCATTGGGGAAAAGTATTTATGTTGGTTGTATTTTTTGTATTATTTCTTAAATAAATTTAAAGTTGGTGACCTTTTTGTTTTTTTTTTTTGTGAGGGGTGATGCTGAAAATTGATGGCCGAGTGGTCGAAGCGCGTCCTTCGGAACGGGAGGTCGCGGGTTCAAATCCGGCTTGTACCTCTAAATCTAAAATGTGAAAAAGATTTATGTGCAATTTTTCACAACACCACTGGCTAAAAACGGTGAAGTTTCCTTCATACATCGTGAGGAAACCTGCATGTCGGAAAAGGGTTCTAAAAATCCTTTGAAGATATGTGAAGTCCCCAATCCACACTGGGCAAGCGTGGTGGACTATGCCTAATCCCTCTTCTGAGGAGACCTGAGCCCAACAGTGGGCAGTAATGGGTTGGTACAGACGCTGAAATTGTTATTAAAATTATTAGTTTTGTAGTGCCTCTTGATTTATCTTTAAAAGATTTTTTCGAATATATCGTGATTTTCTGTCTGTGTTCAATTAAAATGTTTGAATTCTAAAAGAGTTGCGCAATTTCTCAAAATTACTACTTTATGATCTAACATGATATATTCCTCAGGATGTCTCAAATGAAAGTTTTTGAGTGTAGTCAAATAAATATCTACCATTAATGTTAATGTATATTGCAACAAAGTTATAAACACCACGGTGTTCCCGGAGCGCTATGGCATGTCCCTCTTTAAACGAGGTTTTAGAAAATTCCTGTATGGGTAGGTGATAGATAACGACCCCTCATTGTCCTGGCATTGCAGAGGTTCATGAGCGACGGTGACCGCTTACCATCAGGTGGGCAGTAGGCTCGTTTATCTATTTCGCAATAAAAAAAAAACAAAGTATCAAAATAGCTAATTGTTTCATCGTACCCACACTCCACTACGTAACAATTAAATTGTTCTCTTCTCAAACTGAACAAAACACGTAACGTATTGTATTTACTATGCTTCTAAACAACAGATAAATCTCCTTCGAATGACCTTGTTTGGGGCATCGATTCGTTAGCTAATGGCCCTCTGGCTGACTCTTATAAATCGATCAAACGTCAAGACAGGCCGGCCCACCACTTTGGCACAAAAAGATCTTTTGAAGGAACGTTCCGTTAAGAAGGCTTTATTTTCTGGCGTTCGAAGCTCAAGATATTTGGTAAACCGATGATTAATTGAATTGGCGTTGTTTATGTGGACTCGTGCCAGCTGATAAGTGGTTTCTGTTTATCTGTTTTATTAAGGTTGAATTTTGATTGATTGTAACAATTTTCGAGGTAGATGTTATTCAAATCAAATGCTATATAATGGATTTTATATTAAGTCTTTAAATGCTGAATAAAGCTACTAAATTTGTGAGTATCGTGAAGATTATATGGAACCACCGCCGTCATCCACGGTCCGTTTCAGGAACACTTTTTTGCCACGCACCATCCGGCTATGGAATGAGTTCCCTTCTTCGGTATTCCCTGAGCGCTATGACTTGTCCTTCTTCAAAAGAGGCTTGAGGAGGGTCCTTAAAGTTAGGTCGTAGGTAGCGATCCCTCAATGTCCCCTGACATTGCAGAGTTTCATGAGTGACGGTAACCACTTACGATCAGGTGGCCCGTTTGCCTACATGGCAATAAAAAATAATATTTTCAAATTGGATCGTGAACCTATAGACCTATAGATTAGTAGAAACAAACAGAAAAACTTCAAGTTTATATTGAAGATTATAGTAAGTTCATTTGTTGAGTAGGTTGATACAATACATTATTATTAGCATTTAAAACTAATATTCATTAAACACTAACAATTAAAAATTATTTCATATTTTATTCGCATCAAAATAATCACATATCAACCTTAGTTTTTAAAGTTTCATTTATAACTCTACCTTACTAAAGGCTGCCTATCTTTAAATTCTATTTCGTTCGTCTGACGTCATTGTTTCATAACATGCATTTCCACACTGTCACGTCAAAGGCTTTAGTCCAAAGTTAGACTTGCTCCAAAACAGGTCATCTCGCGAACAAAGACCTCGAGGCGAACAATTACTTCATATTCGGTACCGTAATCTCTTCGTTTGTGGTAAATTCTACAGCTTTTTTTGAAAGAAAGAAAATACGTTTATTCAGACACACAACTTACACATAACATGAATAATAATATATCACTAAAAATAGATTAAAACTAAGATTAAACAATAATATAAAAGTAATAAAAAATAATTTAAAACAAATAATGAAATAAAAAAAAGGTTATGTGCGAGGGTGTATCTGAAAGGGCGACCAGCTCAGCACGAAGCTACAGCCTGGACAGCTGCAGCGCTGATTTACAGCTGGACCCTACTGATTCCACGCGAGAACCACATCAGGAGCGACTCCGTGCACCATGAGATACTAGCATTTATATTTTTTATTTCAATTCGGAAGGTAGTAGGATTAGTAGTAGGTAGGAAGGTAGTAGTAGGATTTTCAGTAGTAATTAGATCATTTTTCATTTCATCGATATCAGTTTTTACTATAAACTGTGCGAGACATATTATTATTTATTAAACGATATTTAACTTGGACTTGATTCTTAATTCATAATTTGATATCTTACTCAAACTTACAAAACACCATGAAGATTGCTCACCAATAGCAAGAAAAACTGTGGGCATTACTACGAAAACTGGAAAGATTTTTGTTTTTATCTCACTTTTTTCGTTTTTAATTATATTTACTTTAAGAAATTTAAGTTACTCATAATGTTAGACATGCGGTGTTTACCTAAAAGTGATTGTGCAATTAGCTCGTATTATGCAATACTTAAGTATAGCTAATATTATTTGAACTGTATTTATATTATAAACATTGTAATAATTGTAATAAAAAAAAACAAATAAATAAAATAAAAAAAAAATAAGCCCCAAAATAGTTACTACCACCTATATCATGTGAATCGACAATCAATTAAAATCAAGAATTTAGGAGACCGTAAAAACCTCGTTATTACTTCTATAAAACTTTACAAAAGCATTCAGAATGGATTTAGGCCCGTTTCGATAGCCAATAACATTCATAATCAGTGTACCGTTAAGAATATTTTATTAGCTCTTGAGCAATGTCTCGGAAAAAGGACTTTTATTAAATACTCCAAATAACCTTTAACTTTTGAGATTGCCATTTTGTTGTATTTATTTAGATTATTGCGATGTGCTTCTGAATTTTTTAATGATTGCTTTTGTTGATTTTAAGCTTAATATAAATGAGAAACATAATTAATTTATTGATTAATTTTGTATTTAGTCATACATTCTTATTGAGCAACAGCTCATGACCGGCAGACCTTCGTCATTTTATAAAAGTTGATCGATCGTCTATGCCTATTACATATACTGGTAAGAACGACTAGCGACTATTGAGTTTGGGCCGTGGTTATTTTGTCAGATATCAAATAGCGTGTGTGTATATAATAGGGTCGTGGTATCTTAGGTTATTACCAATATTAACCTACAATAATAACCTAGGTATAAATCATTTCTTGATGCTTCACAATACTATATCTAAATATATTTAGGTATACTTTAAAGACTGCTTCTCTCTCTATGTATAGCGCTATTATTTATAACGTCGCCAAGTTTTGAACGTCCCCGAATATTCATTTAGTTACCTATCAGTCTAAAAGTAAGACATCAGCTTTAATTACATTTCCACGTGTTAAACTTGAAATCGCCGTTATTCAAACCAACTTACACAAAAGCTGGATACGTTAATCAAGGCAAGCGTGAGGGTCTCAACCATTTCATTTTGACCCCTTAACACCATTGAGATAAGAGCTCTATTCGTACGAATGTTTTTTAATTGCGCGTTTTCAAATTTCACGCACCGTTTATTCTCTTTCAATGTTCAGCGTTTTGATTGAAACATTTATAATAATTATAGACTGCATCGCTTAATGTTCAATGCCCAGCATTTTAAAGGCTAGTTACATTACTATTAAATACTTCAACATCATCCGGTTATTGCGTAGCGTTCTATTTTGAACTTCAAATCTGTGAACCTAGTCGTCGAACCATTAACGTTAGTCAAGTCATATCAGCAAAACCTCGGTATTGACTCATCTTGGATTTGAACTATTTGCACGTGAATTAGTGTGAAGGGAGAGCATGTTGACTTCGTATAATGAGCGTAAACCCGAACCACTGAGTTAAGTTTTGCAGCGCGTCAAAAAAGCGCTCGTAAGAATCGGGTCTAATTGAACCACATTTTATTCGGACAACCGTCGGGGTCTTCTTAACCCGGTCGGTGCGCACGAAGGGACATTTCCACATAAAGAATCCAATTAGCCGGCGACAGGTGGCTGCACAATTTGTGTTTAGTACAAAAACATGTGCAAAAGAGGTAAGGGTTAAATGCTTTGATGTCCCTCCAAAGATTTATTGCTTTCGGCTAAAACGGATATTCAAATGGGAGTTGGGAAATTACTTTATTTTCTTTGAAATGTTTTCGAATGGAATGATTTTGTAAATTGTTCTGTTTCGGAATTTAAATTTAAGGCCTTGGTAATTTTACTTTTTGTGAGGAAATATGCCAGTGGTCAGTGAAGAAATTTTGCGAAATTCAACTTGGGTTTAATTGAATTTCTAAGAATTCTTTATTTTTTGCTTATGTATTTTATCTATGTCGATTTAGGGTAGGTATATTTCTTGTAGATACGCCAAATAAAAGTCCCGAACTTATTTTATTGAAGTGACTGATTAATCGAATATCGATTATTTAAGTCATAAGTAAGATTGGTATTTATAACTTAGTAGCTGCTCATAATATATTTACTTATTTACAGAAAAAATATAGAAAAAAGAAAGTCTTAAGGAAAGTACTGAATATTTTTTATATTGAATTTTTAAATTTTATTTTCTTATAAATGTTTTCTTAAAAATAGAATGTAAAAAATAAGTGAATAAATTAATATACAGATAATAATTTATTTATTTATTTATTCATCTTCTGTTTATAACTCTTATAACATTAAATGAATGTGTATTTAACTCTTCAACTCTCAATTAATCATTATAGCGTCACGGACAATATTTTCTTCTATTAGTTCCCATTCGATTGGCATTTACATTGCAGAGAAATTTAAGTATTCTCAAGCGATTAAATTTTCTCCACCGCGTCTTCCAGATTGAAAAATTCCCCAAAGCCACGCATTTTCTCATGTACATTTACATAATTCGACGATGTTCCTTTATCTATTTCAACCTTCACAGATTGTTGGTATGTCTTCATTTATATGTTGATTTCGACATTGGTTTGGATGAATAAAAATCAATTGCTCTCATGTACGACTGTATCAAATTCGGGTAATTCTTTTGTGTTTTTTATATTTATTTTTTCACGAATCATATTTTGAACACGGCGATAAGGATATAGGTAATACGAACATAATAATTTCATGTGAGTTCTAGGCAGGCTGTTTATTGTTTCGTAATTCAAAAATGTTTTATTATTAGATACATTCCGAAAACTTCATACATTGTACAATTACATTGCCTGTATCAGTTTGTAAATCACTTGGAGTTTATTGGTACAATTAAGTATATTCTATTCGTATCATCAGACCAATTTCAATAAAATTACATCACTTATTGTACAAATAAGAAACAGAGATTCTCTTTAAGTAGACTTAGTGTCCTCCCGTAAGCTATCATTCACAACTTTTGCTACACCTCGTTTGAAGAAGGACAAGTCATAGTGCTAGAAAAACTCCAAGGAGGTATGCTAATACTTGGTTGTAAGTTTCTAATCTACTAGGGTTACTTAAATAACCAGTTTAATAAGAAAAACTCCAATGGCATTAGAAACACATAAATAAGGTGCTATCTAAAACTTTAATAAGGATGGAAAATCCCCCTTTCCAAAATCTGACTTATTCACAGCAGAAAATTGAATTTAAAATATTTACGATCAATCCAGTTGACTCCCGTTTCTTTAAAGTAGACGAAATCCTTGTCGTTTTCTCGATAAGGCTATGACAACGAACACAGAATACCATTCAGACAAACATTTATAATTCAATCTGTGACACGACTCCGATCTTAACGTAATGTCTACTTTCATACAACGGAGACAATATAAAAGAAAAAACTAGAATGATGAATTTCTTTAAACACTCGCGGTTATCTACATCACTAACACTATTACTAAACGAGTTCTTACCACGATTATTTTTAATTGAGCGATCCTGATATTTCAGCACTGTCTGTTTGTCTGCTCTTAAATGACCTACCCGCAGTTCCTTAGGCTTCCCGTGATCATGGCGCTTGAAACAGTGCTGAAATATCGGGATCGCTCAGTTAAAAATAATCGTGGTAAGAACCCGTTTAGTAATAGTGCAAGTGAACTAGAATGATGAATGAAAATGTTTTTGTAACAATACGATATTAATGGAAGGTAGGAGGATTGTTGGTATGGAATTGCAGATTAAGTTTGTTCTCGGATTGTATAGGTTAACTGAGGTTTTCACAAACTAGTATCATAGTTAAAATCAAAGGATAAAAACTAAGAAGCAGCTGTCAAACTTTTGAATTAATTTAAGTTTAAATACTAATAATTTTCCACTATCTACTTGCAAAAAAGCAATCGTGAAACCCGGATACAGCATTGACAAAACAAACTGTCCAAACGTCCGCTACCAATTTATAATTCAATTTGTCCTATCCTCCGATCATTTGGCGTAACAGAAACAGATATATTATTCACGCCTGACCTAAATCCTATCAAACGATTTCGCCTTACAGTCGTAAACAGCACTTGTAATGGACTATTTGTATGAGCAATAAAATTTGATAAGTTTACGGTCCCTCGTTCACTTTGCGGTTCTTCATTAAATATTAAAAGAGATTTCATTTAAATTTCTTTTTGTCAGGTCCTCGGGGGATTCTTACCTTTCGCGGTGAAATTTCCGAATTTCCCTGTGATAGAAAAGTTACCGCAGATTCGCTCTGGGGACGGGTAACTAACGCTTCTGTGCAATGGACGAAAATTGATCCAAAGTTGAAATTGGTTGTCTTTTTAATTGCGTTGTAGGAAGTAAAATCTCAAGGTAATAAAGATTTTATGATTCATTTGTAACAATTCAAAAACTCTGTAAAATAAATTTTTATTATTTAGCTAAATACAATTTTTCAACTTAAGTTTAACCGCTGTGTCTAAACTAGGCTGTAGGGCCTGCGCTTCAGCTCACAGCGCTCCTCGTCCGTAGTTTACAGTTATAATTGTTCTAAGCCAACAAACAGAAGTAAAACAAAAACATCAAAAACAAACTAAAATTATGAAAAAGAAGTGTATTATGTACCCCTTGAGTGTATAATGTATGAGTGTATGTAGGGGTTATTATGCACTGGAACATAGACTCTCAATTATGAACTCCTTCTTTAAAGCTAGGAAAAACCGTAAGTGGACCTGGCTGTCTCCCTGTGGTAAAATAAGAAATGAAATCGACTACATACTGTCAAATCAACCCGC
Source organism: Trilocha varians (assembly GCA_030269945.2). Lineage (NCBI taxonomy): Eukaryota > Metazoa > Arthropoda > Insecta > Lepidoptera > Bombycidae > Trilocha > Trilocha varians. The sequence continues at coordinate 9,161,180 of AP028259.1, forward strand.
AAGAGTAAGAAATGTAGAAGTATTGCATGGCTTCGGATTTGGATCGGACCATCGTTTAGTTAGAGCTACTTACATGCTCGAGCAAAGGAAAAAGAGCAGAACATCTTTTAAAACACCCATAATTCAACTTAAAACAAATGAGCAAAAATCGTTATACCTAAAAAACCTTGAACATAACATTCATCAATTGAAAACACTACAGGAAAAGGATAGTCAAACTTATTATAATAAACTAGCTGACTTCATTTCTTCCAGCCTGGCAAGCGGATCTAAAAACAAGGGACAAGAAAATATGAACAAAATACTTAGTGACTCTACAAAAACTCTTCTCACTAGAAGAAACGAACTTTTGAAAACAAAACAAAAAACCAAAGAAATGAAGAAGGAACTGAGTTTATTATTTAAAATTACAAGCAAGGAAATTGAAAAAGATTATAAAAATCACAGATACAGAATAATTGAGAACAACCTAAATAAACATAGAAGTACTAAAAAAGCTTTTAAAAGTTTGGCTACACACAAAAATTGGATACAAAAGTTAAAGTCAGAATCAAGGGAATCAGAAACTAGAAAAGACATTATGAACTGCGCCACAGCTTTCTACAAACAACTATATGCAAGAACAATAACTCCTGGTACCACTTCTACGGCAACAACTGTGGTAAATTATCAGAATGAAGGAGACATACTGCCGGTACACGAAGAGGAAGTAATTAAACACATTAACAAACTTAAAATAGACAAAAGTCCAGGGCCTGATGGTATGCAAAATGAAGCACTAAAAATTGGGGCCGCCCTGTTAACAAATCCACTCACAGTCTTGTTTAATAAGGTTCTGTTTTCAGGTCAGGTACCGATACAGTGGAAAAAATCAGACATAATCCTTCTGTACAAGAAAGGTAACCCTCAAGATATCTCTAACTACCGTCCTATTAGTCTCCTTTCAAGTATGTATAAACTGTTTATGTCAATTCTACAAAGCCGGCTAAGTCCCAGTATAGATAAGTACCAACCAGTAGAACAAGCTGGCTTTCGTTCAGGATTTTCTACAACTGATCATATCCAGGTGTTACAACAAGTATTGGAGAAGTATACGGAGTTCAACAGGCCACTATACATCGCCTTTGTAGATTATGCCAAGGCGTTCGACACAATATCCCACGATGTTATTTGGGAAGCATTGAACAAATGTAATATTAACAAAAATTATATAAATGTTTTAAAAAATATCTACCAGGGTAGCACAAGCCAAGTAAAACTAGAATCGAGAGGTCCTGACATACCGATCTGTAGAGGAGTGAGACAGGGCGACCCTCTTTCACCTAAACTTTTTATACTAGTACTGCAACACATTTTTGACAACCTCAACTGGAAGTCCGAAGGGATAATGATAAGTCAAGGCCGCCTATCACATCTTAGATTCGCCGACGATATTGTTTTATTTGCCGAAACCAGTGTACATTTAGAAAGGATGATAAATTCTTTAAATGATGAAAGCGAAAAAGTTGGCTTAAAAATGAACGAAACTAAAACTAAAATACTATCAAACAGTCATAAGAATGTAATTTGTCTAAACGGGAAACCACTGGAATATGTCGAGACCTACATATACCTAGGTAAACAGTTATCATTCCAAGACAATAACGAAGACCTCGAAATCGAGCGGCGAATATGCATGAGTTGGAGGAAATATTGGTCCCTAAAAGAAGTTTTAAAAGGGGAATTTCCCCTCCACTTAAAGAAGACCGTATTGGACACCTGTATTCTCCCAACTTTAACATATGGATGCCAAACGTGGACTTACAACTCAAAAACAAAACAAAAACTGGTAGCATGCCAGAAAGCAATGGAAAGAAGCGTACTGAAGATAAGGAAAATAGAAAAAGTAAAAAGTAGAAAAATTAGAAGAAAAACTAAAGTTATAGATGTCTTAAAATACGCTCTTAAACAAAAATGGCAGTGGGCAGGACACATAGCAAGATACACAGACAAAAGATGGACATTAGAGTCAACGGTATGGAACGGTCCAAGAGGAAGAAGGAAAGTAGGGCGACCAAGAAAAAGATGGATAGACGATATACAGGCGACTGCAGGAAGCGAATGGAGAGCCAAAGCCTCTGATAGGGAGCTATGGAAAAAGCTGGAGGAGGCCTTTACCCACGAAGGGGTTCCGATCAACGGTACATAGAACATACAAGTAATTTTAAGACTTAGATTTAGTAAAATTTAGTTAGGTTATAAGAGTTAAATAACATATTTTGTAAAATTTTGTACCCATTGTTTTTTCGGGAATAAATAAGGTTTTTTATTTTTTTTATTTATTTGTATGTAGGGGTGAATTGAATGCTTTTTATCAAAATGTTGCTTCGTGTACCAAAGGAAGAAGTCACTGGCAGAATTTTGAATCCAGCACTCATTAAGATCTGATAAACTCAAACAATAATAAAATTATCTTCACAATTCCTTCAATACTGATCTCAAAATTTCCACAAATAAATACTAAGTGTACAAACATTAGCCTGAAACAATCAGTAGTCTAACGTTATAAATGTATCAATACAAAAATAATCAATCCAAATTCAACAAAAAATTATTGTACCAGTATCAAACGGTTGCGAATTCAAAGGAATGTCAATAGAAGACAAGAAAATTTATCTTTTCCGTACGGAAATTGAAATTTCGACCTCCGTCCGTCGGACAGTGACACCGAAGGTCTTTGAATGATACAATTGGGCTAAAATTCAGCTACGATGACAAATAGACCAAGTTTAATAGGTTTGAGAGCTCCGGTATAGAATAAATAAACTCGTACTCGTAGAGAAGTATTTTTACGTATGTACCTAACTTTATATAGTTCTTTTTAGCCTCATATTCACCTAATGTGGCGTCTCCAGTGAACACCTAGGAGTAAGCTGATTCTCGATTGGTTTGTAATAAAAAACATCTACTTAAATGTAATTTGGGGTTATTATGTGTGTATTTTTTGCATTCATGTTTTCATTTATTAAGCAATACTTCTGTACTATAATTATTATTTTGTGGCTTTATTGTTAAAGAGAGCAATCCGTTTCATATTGCCTGGACAATGTAGTTCGTGATTGATAGTAGTACTGTTTAGTGCTAATAGTAAGGATCACAGAATAGTTGTGTTCTGAAATAATCTTTGATAGATTTCCAACAATATATTTCTATTATACTTTCATGCATTTTCACCGGGTTCTTACTATATACGATATTTAATTAATTGATATTTAATTATTAAATATAATATTATCGAGTATGTGGAAAACAGTGCTAAACACAACAGTCACTAAGGGTTCATGCTCAGAGAGTCTTGAAGATACAGTGAGTGTGGTGTGTCGTGATGTGAGTTCGAGTTCCAGTGGTACCACCCAAAAGCGAACGAGAAAGAGGGTAGACAGATTTGTTTGCTCTTAAATCGACCCGCAGTATCCAGTCTTCTCGTGATCATGACGTTTGCAATAACGTTGAAATATTGAGACAACTCAATTAATTAAATATCGTGGTAAGAACCCGTTGAAAATGCATGAAAGTATTATAGAAAACCGCGAGTGTCTGAATAAGTTTATAATATATTTCTATTGTTTGACAAAGTTGGTCATAATGGTAATACTACTACAATATATTGTTAAATGTTTTATGCTAATTGTGAGATGTTCCTCAGTTAGGCTTATTCTTAAGCTCTATAGTCTAGGCTATTGTTGAATCGAGGATGAGAGTACTTAGGAACAATTAATTGAAAAACTAGACGTTCTGTTAAATTATATACTTTCCGCAAAGGACACAAATATTTACTTACTGTAATCACTATGTTGTCTATTATTTCTATTAGGTACTATGTCGAAGTCGTGGTGGCCGAGTGGTCGAAGCGCTTGCTTCCGAACGGGAGGTCGCGGGTTCAAATCCGGCCGGCGTGTACCTCTAAATCTAAATGTGAAAAAGATTTATGTGCAATTTTTTACAACACCACTGGCTAAAAACGGTGAAGGAAAACATCGTGAGGAAACCTGCATGTCGGAAAAGGATTCTAAAAATCCTTTGAAGATATGTGAAGTCCCCGCACTGGGAAAGCGTGGTGGACTATGCCTAATCCCTCTTCTGAGAAGACCTGAGCCCAACAGTGAGCAGTAATGGGTTGGTACAGGTACAGGTAATCACTATACTGAAAAGTTTATGATTATGATTATTACAATTTGTCGTTTCTATCAAGTGATTAATTAAAAGGTGTTCAATCCATATTGAACATACAAAACTTTTTATCTTTTATTTGTATTCAAACTTTTTAGTTTTCGCGATGACTCTGTCTCGCGCTACGGAAAACTAAATTCAAATTCAAATCTATGTCAAAATTCACTTTTCTTTCAATCCATGCAGAGATTAGTCGCATTTTTTTTTTTACTTTTATATCAATTTTATTACTACTATTTTATTATACAATTTTTTACTTTTTATATTATTTTGTGGTTTCAATAATATCTCAAAAAAAGGCTAATTGGATTCATCGACAGCCAATCATAAACGTAAAAGAAAATTATTTTACGATTTAGGATTATGGTTAGTGTTTTGATAAATGGTAGAGAGGAGAAAAAATATCATGTCAAGTGCACTTCAAAATCCAATCTTCTAATATATAAAATTGTCGTGTCACGGTGTTCGAACTTGAACTCCTCCGAAACAGCTCGACCGATTTTGATGAAATTTTTTGTGCTTATCCGGTACCTATGAGAATCGGCCAACATCTATTTTTCATCCCCTAAATGTTAGGGGTAGTCCACCCCTAATTTTTTTTTTCGGCGCAGACGAAGTTGCGCGAGTCAGCTAGTATGATAATATTATGTTACGAGATTATTCTAGAAAAGTGTAAGAGAGACAGAGATATAGTACTATCACTTACTTGAGACTTTTCAAGGATAATCTAGAAACAGATGTGAGTGAGGTGATATACTTTATTGCTATCTCTATCACACCATTCGAAACTATTCGCGAAGCTTCTAGAACATTCGGGATTGATCAAGACGTTTCTCTTCAGAATCTTAACTCATAAAAAATTTGTACACTGATCTTACTCTCAAAATTCTTCCTTTACAAATGAAAAATAACTTTATTGACCACTTTTGTTGATACAATATTAATTTGAGTTCCCTGTCCCTTAAAGTACCTACTTTATTTATTTTATCGCCTGTGTCTTAAGAGACAGTTCCTTCCCGTTTCAAGTCGACATAATTTGGTACATACAAGAATGGTTACAAGTGAAACAAAAAAAAAGATAATAAACAGAAAAAAAAGGAGATTACAAAATCACAATTTATTAGTAAAGAAAAATACTAAAACGTAAACGTCTGTATGGGTCTTGCATGTGCATGTATTTGTGTGTGTGAAAGAATCCTTAAATTATACTAATAAGCATGTTTTCAATAGCTTCGTAATCGTAGCTTTTTACACAAAACATAAACCTAAAAAACATCTATAAAAAGTAATCTATATTCTTGCTTACTCTAAAAACTTAGTTGAAGGGAACCCTTGTATCAGATCCTTAGTTATGGTAATGAGGGCCGACTCAGCCGAACGCTTGAATAAATTGCGACCAAGGATTGTGACTATGAATAAATCCATTCGATCAGTTGTAGTATATCGATAACGAAAGATTTTCATTGTTAAACATTTGTGGTTGTGAATTTGAATTAAGTTTTGATGTGAACGCACTTTTGCGTCTCATTTGTCCTCTTAAATGCTTTGAATACCAAACTTTCAATATTTTATGATGCGTGGCATACATGAAGATTTACAATAGAAATTCTAAGAAAATATTTTTACTTCGTCTGTTTTATCTGCTAAAGTAAAATAAGTTCGTGTCCTCAGAAGAGGGATTAAGCATAGTCCACCACGCTTGCCCAGTGCGGATTGGGGACTTCACATATCTTCAAAGGATTTTTAGAACCCTTTTCCGACATGCAGGTTTCCTCACGATGTTTTTCTTCACCGTTCTTAGCCAGTGGTGTTGTAAAAATTGCACATAAATCTTTTTCATATTTAGTTTTAGAGGTACAAGCCGGCCGGATTTGAACCCGCAACCTCCCGTTCGGAAGGACGCACTTCGACCACTGGGCCACCACGACTATAGAGATAGCATTAGGCCACAATACTTTAGTAATAGCTGTATAAGTATAACATGAATGAAGAGAAGAGATAATTATCCGATACACTAATCTCTGGGGGTTGATGTTAATTTCCTTCCTTAGTAAATAATGACCAATATAATACTCTCATTATTCCATATACTTACCCTTGTTTTAATGGAACCATTATTGTCTTGTATTTCCTGTTCGTCTATTAGAAGAATATTATGTGTTTCATTTTCTTAGGAAGGGTCGTATATTAGATGATTTTATGGAATCATTGATTTAGTAGTCTTTATTTAGTTTAGGTATACGTGATGATAGTATGGGTGATGTTTTATGGTATCGTAATTAAATACTTTGTGAGTATAGGCGACAGAATCAACAATTAATAAAATTTATTTAATCTACCTAAGACTTAAGATACTGTCGACGAAAGCGCCACCTATAAATAGTTTGAATAATTATTATTTAAACCTCTTTTGTGTAAAAACTTTTTGAATTGTAATAGAGAATAGATGTTCGCGCGCTTCTTTTGAATTTAGAACATTCCATTGCCGAATACAGACGTTTTGTACATTTTTTCATAACTTTTACTATCTTAGTTTTATTTTATGATTCCTTCTTAACTTCTCTCTCACTGGCATCATTAGGTTTTTTACAGTGAGTCTATAAGTTTTTTTATAGATTTTTTAAGAACAAGCTCTTAAGTTGACGAACGAATATTTAAAACTACATCTAACCGCTTTTTTAATCAAAGCAACGAACTAAACCTCAATCGTTTTTTAATTTTTACTCTAGTGTTATATAAAAAAAATATATATATATTGTCACTTAGTAAGATCTAAATTATAAAGTGTATATTGTAACCTACTTAAAGGGGGAGCACTGGCTTTCATAGCACAGTAGTTTTACTACTAGTTAGAGAGCCTGGGTTTAACCTATATAGTTTGTTGTTAAGTGTTCCTTAAATAAATAAATAAATTGTATAAGAAAACATGAACATAATCAATCTTAGTGATTACCATTGCTCAGAAACTTCTCTAATTTTAAGACATCGTTCTTCACCATACATAATATTACAGTCTAAATTATCGACCACAAAAGCCAAATACACAGTATTGACATTTATGCTCAAACTAAATCATAACCCATTCAATATTTATTACAAATCGTACTGAATAAATAATGCTAGCAAAATAGGATATAAAAAAACCGTTGTGCAGAAAATATCTCGCTTCGTTTTCTTGGCAAAACAAGCCGGATTGTCGACGAGTTTTGCGACAAGAAAATAAAACCCATCTTCCTGGTAAAGAAGAAAACTGTTGTTATTTTATGTAGAACTATAAGCTTTGTCCTTGTTAATTTAGCATTTTGGTTTCGTAGAAAAAGGCTGTTTTTGTTAGAGTTCAATGTTGGTTCGGAAATTCAGTGGAATCGCTTTATTGGCTTAGGCGTGTAAGAAGAGATTTATATTCTTAGGACTTTTATTTATAAATTGAAATTAGTTTAACGGTGATTTAAGTGTAACTTAAGCATTTTTATTTATAGGTTGTCGATTTTATTACATTCTACTGGGTAAGAAACGTTTAAAAACAAGCATAGTCTTGTCTGCTTGTTGAGGACGACACATATTCTCTTAAATAGTGTAATTATCTGGAACTAATAGAGGACTAAGCTATAATGGTATTTTATTTTATCGAACCACAGAGTGAAGCTGAACCTCGTACATTTTATTGAACCAACGCACACTTAGACGGATTTGCGACTAGATGTTATGCGGCCGGTCCGACCCGGGCTAACTAAATGTGCGCACATTATAAGTATTCTAATCATGCAAGATTGATGTTCCAATAAATTCAAACACTTTGACATTTACAAAACAAGTAAAATTTACTTCGCTAAGCATACAATAACTACCTCACAACGACCTTTCGAACAAAAATATACCGACAAATATTAAACCGAGGATCTACTTTGTTTACGGTACAGGAGGCAACCAAAATTACCTGTCTACCCACACGTGGAGTTATATCTACTCAGCTGTTTGTTCTCAGACCATGCGGTGGAATAGGGATGGGTAAAAGTGTTGGCACGATAACTTTGATGCAGTATGTGCTAGCGCGATTATGAAATTTTATTACTTTCAAATATATAAGAATACAACTACGTTTGATTAATTTCTAACTAAGTCACAAGTTGCGGTGGCATTTGATATCGATCACCTTGATTCGTATTAGGCAAGCTTAACTGCCTTAACCTGCTCCAATGGAGTTCTCAGTACAGGTGTGGCCATTTATAGGTTAATACAACATGATATAGATGGTTAACTTTGATCTGAAATCGCTTAACTATCTCTAAGATATTATCGTTTTTCTATTGTTTATAATGGACTCTTTGTATGTTTAGTCATCATTGTCTCACATTTATGTAGGTATCTTCTATGTTTAGTGATCCTCAAGTTTTTTTGTGTGTTTTTATTTGCATGCCGTGTTTACATCTAGTAGGTCATTCATATAATCATGTTCGTTATGTTAATTTCTTTATTGTAACACCATTGTAATGACCAGTTTTGTAAACCAATAAAATAAAAAAGATACATTTTGGTGTACATAGCACTGAAACGCGCAACTGTGTTACAACAACTGAGCTAGCAAAATGAGTTGGCTCTATAACACAGCGCTCAGTCTCACCCCTAATCGAAATACTCAACTTACTTTTTCATATTACGGCTCAATGTTATATGAAATACATTTTTCTTTTGTTCGTCTGCAGAAGTTCCGTTTTATCCGTTCAAGTTTTATGTAAATGTTGAAAGTGTACATTCGATTTCCAGTGATTGAAGCGTTCCAAGTCTCGAGATTGAGTTTCGGTAGAATTTGTTTTGTGGAACATATTTCTGATGTTTGAATGTTAAATGTCGGCAGCATTATTCGTTTTTGTTTTAATGGATTTCGGCTTGGTTTTGTTTTACATTATTAGGTACTACGTATTTTTGTATAAATACTAATTTGTGAGAATATATCATTCTAGTTTTCGAACACGCAGTAAAATAAAAGTAGTTTTAAAACATACAGCAATTTTGTCGTACTTGTTAAAGTAGAGGAGTTCTGGAAAGATAAACGAACGAACATTGTAGAACATAAAGTTAGGTTTAATTAAAAGTACCTACATTTAATCCATTAGCCAATACAATGATATTTCTAGAGAGCACCATGATTGATATTTTCGAGCAAAACTTCTTAAAATTTAAATGTGACGTAAGGAAAATTATGTACGACTAAAATTTTTGTTTTTTCTTATTATTTTATAAAAACCTATTAATTTTTCTTCAGTATATTTAATTTTTAATATTACTGAACTGAACTGTATTTTGTTGCTTATGTATACACATGTTTAGGGATATGGTCTAGCTTAGTAATAATGTACTTGAAAAACCTTTAAATCATGTTTTGACTGTATTCTGTTTTGTGTAATAATAATAAATAAATAAATAAATTAACTTACCCACCTGCCAAAAAAACGCCTCGAATCTTCATAAATATTTTTTCACACAATCCCACCAGGAATGGTAGGTTCTTAAGCCTTTTCTCCTCTTACATCCAACTACTACGTCCACTAAACCACTAAAACAAAATTAGTTCAAATTCAAGTATTTATCAAACCACGAAACCATATAATCCTAAACCAAAGACACCCTGAAGGGCGGAAAAGTAAAATAGGGAACATGCATTTGGCGCGGGCATAAGATCGGCTTCATCCGGGCTTAGAGCAAGCGCTCTACAGAAACACATTACTGGCGATAGAACGTCGACATAGAGTAAATGGGACAGTCACTTTACTTACACTAGCTGACCTGTGTAACGTATTGCGTCAAATAAGGAGTCAAAATTACTAGGTCATAATATTATGACTTCGTTAATGAAAAAATCGTGGAGAAGTCGTGGTGGCCGAGTGGTTCGACCACTTCGCGCTTCCTTCCGAACGGGAGGTCGCGGGTTCAAATCCGGCCGGCTTGTACCTCTAAATCTAAATGTGAAAAAGATTTATGTGCAATTTTTCCCAACACCACTGGCTAAAAACGGTGAAAGAAAACATCGTGAGGAAACCTGCATGTCGGAAAAGGATTCTAAAAATCCTTTGAAGATATGTGAAGTCCCCAATCCGCACTGGGCAAGCGTGGTGGACTATGCCTAATCCTTCTTCTGAGGAGACCTGAGTCCAACAGTGGGCAGTAATGGGTTGGTACAGTAATGAAAAAATAGTGTAACACTTACAAATAATGTAGCTAGTGGTAAAATAATTCACAACGAAATTACCCCCAACAACGTCATAATCGCCATAATAATTATTAGTATTGATTTAGAACCTACATTGAGGATAGTAAAAATATTATCTTCTTTAGGTACTACTTGCAGCCGACGAGAAAACAATAGAACTATTTTTTTTGTTTGTTTTATTACTTCATATTTTTTAATGATCTATTCATACCATGACTCGCTCATTATTTCATTTCTTATTTTATTTATCTACTGCAGTAATATGAATGAAATAAATATATTGTCAAGTTCTATCGAAATTTAACAGTGGAAAGTCAAATCTTCTAAGGTAATTCTACGTTAATAGCTATCACTACCAAGTACAGTTGACAGAATGAAGTTTAATAACATCTCAGGATTGCTTTGAAGAATACCCTCGTCTATCAACGTTGACTTCTAAGAAATATAGTTGTAATTAGGTTTCATTCAGTAAACTGATATGATTTATTAACTCAAACACATTTTAGACGAGGACTCGACGATTTCTTTTACTCCAAATTCTAAGGAGGTAATACAGTTTTTGCTTTACAAGTGTAGTGTAATATTTTAAGTGTGTATAGGTGAAATTTAATTAATATATATGACGGCGTAAATAGTGTGTTGAGGTTTAACGTTGTAGATAGTCGATCTTCGTTTGGTATTGTCAGAAATGACGTCACAATCTCCACTTGAACACTTGATGATTAATACTTTTGAATAAAAACTCCAAAATAACGAGTTTTAACAGTTTATTACTTTTACATCAAGAGGTCCGTTCGCCTCGACAATTCAAACACGAATGAATAATAACCGCAGCCAACGCCTGTATTTATAGCAAGTCTCCACTTCCAACTACCCGCACGGTGAATAGGTTGGTTTCCCTTGCTATCACCCCGTCATATATTGTAGTAACTACTAGTACTTATCACCACATTTTTATTAATTTATTAAAAAACCTAAAATAATAGGTAAACCGTTAGGGAAAACCCAAATGTCACGTTACCCGCACTTTAAAAAAGACATTAAACCTACTGAAGTATTCTGAACTGTGGTTTTACGGTAGGATGCTACATTGAACGGGTGCAGATGCACAACACTGGGCAACTCGAGCGTTAAACGTAATCTGTATATAGCAAGTCGTCAATACACTTTATAGAAAAATTCTTACAGATCGTGTGTTGTTTTAATAACAAGGATTTGTATACTTACTTGTGTTTTTAAACTTACGTAAGTGGTAAAATAAATAACGCGGCAGAATATATAAACGCTTGAAATAATTTAAATGTCTTTTTTGAATTAAAATTAGAAAACAATCAAGCGAGAGCAAAATTTTTACAGAAGAAAATTTACAGAAGAGAAAATCTAAATTCTTATTATAATACAAATTATGCAATTATATAATCAATAAAGGCTATATTACACCAAACACTCGCAAACGTATAAAAGCTAGTTGCAAAAATAAATTTAATATATTTTTTATGGCTTATGGCGTAGAACTCAGAAGCTAGTAAATACACACAGTCACACACCAACTGTAACTGTAACTATAACAACCCATTACTGCCCACTGCTGAGCTCAGGTCTCCTCCGAAGAGGGGTTAGGCATAGTCCACCACGCTTGCCTAGTGCGGATTGGGGACTTCACATATTTTCAAAGGATTTTTAGAACCCTTTTCCTATATGCAGGTTTCCTCACGATGTTTTCCTTCACCGTTTTTAGCCAGTGGTATTGTGAAAAATTGCACATAAATCTTTTTTATATTAAGACCACACCAACATATACAAGCAAACTAAAAGCTTATTCAAGTTGTGATTGTGTTGTTAAGAATATGATCATTGAGATATTGGATTCCGAGACACGTCAACGACAGCAGACATTTTTATTAGGAAACGTAAAAAACTGGAGATAAAGGAAAGGACAAAATGTTACGTAAGAGATACGTGGCACGTATACTGAGTATTAGGAACAGTTATTGTAGATATTAGGTTTAACCTATTGCTGTCTGATGATGATTTTTTTTTTAGTTGGTGGAAATCACCTGCGGGCTAGGTGGGAGTTGAACCGCACTAAAACCTCCAACCGCTCACACTCGGCGTTCGAACCCCGGCTGAGGCCAGAACCAAGCACGGGGTTATGAGGGACGGCGCGACGCGTTACGCCCACGGCACTTTTTCCCGTCGCGCCGCGCCCGATCTCATGATGATAGATTTGAAGAACCTTTATTTAGTCTTGATTTCAAAGATATATGGTTTTATAACGTGTGTGCTGGCAACCAAACTATTCTGGCAATTTTCATATTGCAATACAAAGCTGTATCATTAAAGTATCCTGTAAAATACAAACGAACTTTCATAGCAGTTGCTTGTAGTTCCTAAACACCTATTTGAGGTAACATAACTTTACAACTACTCACTTTTACAATTCCACGAACCCGACATTCGGCAAAATATGAAATATGTTCTTAAATTAAGCCCATTTATATTCCACAGACGAACGAAAACATACTCCGTAGCGACATTCGGGCCACTTTTATTATTTACTTGACGGCACCACCTCCTGAATCTTCAATGATATTCAAACAAAGAGCTTTATCTTAGTTCGGGGGATCGGCTTATTCAATTTCTTTTCGCTTTGCATCACGTCGAGGTTGATTATTGTCAAGCTTTGAGTGGGTTACGCTGATTGAGTCTGTATTAGTGGCCATACACGCACAGGTATACCTGTACAATTGACTTGTAAAGGAATGACAGACTTAGCAAGGTTATAAAAATTGAAATGAAAGAAGATAGCATGTTTCTTCCATGTTTACACACAGTGCTAGACAACTGCTGCAATCTTGGGCCAATTTTCTTTAAAATAGTGTTCTCAAACACACTCAATTTATAATGAAACAGACAGACAAACACAAACTATATCAGTACGTCTCAATATCTTTGGTTTTGGTTACACTAATTTCGTTATCCAGAAAGTGAATTTATTCCCAACATTCAAAGTCACCTGAAAGCATATTTTCGTCTAATTTACAACTACTTTTACGAGTGTCGTCCATTGAATTTTATTTGTAGAGAAGGCTCTATCACGTAAACTAAGTCTGATTAGGTTATTCCGTGACAGGCCTTTGAAGTAGATCATTTTTGTTAGTCAATGCTGTCTATACTTGATCTGAATAATAAATGGATGTTGAAAGGCACGAATCTTTTACCTGGATCTTGATGGAACATTTTAGTTGTATTTTCATTGGATAATAATACATTAAAGAACACATTTTGATACGAAATTGAATAGAAAGATAAAAGATATCTTTGTTTAAACTTCTATTAATAACGAAAACTTTATATTAAGATGTTATATTAAATTTCTTTAAACACTCGCGGTTATCTACATCACTTACACTATTACTAAACGGGTTCTTAGACGGCAGCCGATACTGTCAGTGTGATATGTCGAAATGTGAGTTTGAGTTCCAGTGGTACTGGCAAACGAACGAGAAAGAGGGTAGACAGATTTGTCTGCTCTTAAATGACCTACCTGCAGTTCCTCAGTCTTTCCGTGATCATGGCGCTTGAAACAGTGCTGAAATATCGGGACCGCTCAATTAAAAATAATCGTGGTAAGAACCCGTTTAGTAACAGTGTTAGATTACCTATTTTTACTTACTTACTTACTATAAGAAAAAAAAATATCGTTTCTGAAATAAATTTCTGAGTGAATACAAAAACAAGTGAATACAAAAACAAAAACAATTTATAGCACTAAAATCAAAATTAGACCACATCAATCTATAGAATACATTTTAATAACAGACTACAAAAAAATAAAATCAGAAATATAAATTATTTCTTACATCATAACCTTTTCACAAAACATCGTAATCCCTTCATAACCCTTTTCATAATGACACAAAAGTAAGGAAATCCATATAATCGTACATCAGAAGTCTCCCATTTAATACGGAACAATAATTTTATTGGTAATCGAGCCGTAACAAGCAAATCTATTGGAAGAAATCCCCACATATAAGGACTGACCCATATTCTCTGGTTAAGCTTAGTAATGTACCAAGTTGAAGAAGTAAGCGAGTTTCCAAGAATTTTCGTATTTTCTGAACGAAATGCCGCACAAACGAAATAAGTAAGTCTTAAGCTTTTTTGGAACCACCTTTGTTTAGATTAGGATTGACAATGCTGAGATATGGTGATCATTAAGCCTCAATTTTTGCCTAATAGGTAAACAAGTTTGTGGCTGATAGTGAGTGATTACCATTGGTCGAGGTTTCATGGGTTACTGGATGTGTGGTTGGTTATTAAGAAGGGTCATTAGGATATTTTTAAAAGACGAAGGCTTTAACCCGTTTTACAGTTTGTCTTGGCTCAATTGATTTAAATATTATTGTTTTATTAAAATACTAGCTATTGCCCGCGACGTCGTCTGCGTGAATGCTATGTACTACACCATAATAATATACCAACAATTGTATCTTTTAAACTAACATTAATTTACTGGTTTTCTTCTTTACCTTTCATATCTACACTAAACAGAGTAACAGAATAAGACTGCTTTTTGGAAAATTGAAGTGCAAAAAGTGCTAATTTCGACCCGCTTCGAATAAATGACTTTAAGGTGATTTTGCTGAGTTAAGGCAAAAGTTGTGACTAAAGCAGATGTAGAAAATAATCAAATTAAGACAAATATAGGATTAGAAGATAGCGTAAAAAAACATGTTTATAGAACTTCTCAATGAACCACAATAGTGGTTTGGCTCTCCGCAGCCAAAATATAAAGAGAGTCCGGACCGGTGACGCGGAAGCAAGCGACGTACCGGTGCCCGTGTGAGAAGCAGCCCGTCCTGAGGTCGACACCCGCTGTCCCCAGTGTCTGCCCCAGCAACTTATTGATAGTCATCGCGAAGCA
The DNA here is from genome assembly GCA_030269945.2 of Trilocha varians. Lineage (NCBI taxonomy): Eukaryota > Metazoa > Arthropoda > Insecta > Lepidoptera > Bombycidae > Trilocha > Trilocha varians. Next base: position 9,176,527 of record AP028259.1, read on the forward strand.
AACACTCACAGGGAACTGTACGCGCTTGAACTGGAACGGAAAGTTTAGGAATATACCTCATGGTATGAGAGGAATGAGTGATACAAATACTGCGTCGCCGACGCCAGAACCCGTAAGAATTTCCGCCTTAATTGTGTGTTTGTGGAGCGAGATAACTTTAAGACGGGTCCCGTTACACAACTTCGGAGGAGATAGGTTCCGAAGAAGCATAATCGGGACACTGACCTTCAGCTTGACAGTGTGCGCTGGAAAACCACTTGCTGACAGAGAGTTCAAAAATTCTACAGGATAATATGTAGCATCATCTTGCTCGACGACAGTTCATTTCCCTCAATTTCTGAGAGAATTCGTTAATTGCTGCAGCCTGATCATTTTAGGGTGTCAAAATGGCTCGCTCACACACCCAAGAATTCTGCTGTGTGATATACGACTGATTTCGTTGTACACACAACGAATGAGTTCTTATAAGCTGGATACAAATCTACCGAGAGACATTGGAAGCACCACTTGTCCACCTCTCTCTTCTGGTGGAGTACCTTCACTAAGACTTAGAAGGATATCGGAGAATTCTTGAGCACGTCTAAATTGGGGATGGATCTACTTCGTAGGTTTACTTGTTCTTCAAAATCACTCACAAAATAAATTTGCAAAAATTTTGAAATATCTGTAGGTAGCAGCGAACCAATTTGATGCTAAACTTGTCCCTGGATCTTGAATGTCGGCATGAACCCTGTTTCAACGATTTGATTTGCACCAAAAGAAGTCATCTGGAAGGCGCTGTTATAGGCTCGAATGTTTTTCAAAAATTGGCTGGACCCGGATGTTCGCCGCTTAGTAAGAGTTTCAACAGTTCTGGTGAGTCTTGCATAGACTCCAAGCGTACCTTACCAGATGCACAACACATCCCATTGGGCTCCCCTCTCCATTTGCGGGCTCGACAAAGGGCGCTTCTTCTAAGATTGCTAATATCTCCGTGTGCGGCGTAGTTAATCGCAACATTGTACATGAATCCACTTCCCTCTTTATTTAGCCATGGTTGCTCTTGCAACTCCTGCATTCTGTCCCGGTCTTGCGATACATGAGCAGAAGTATCGTCACGTACGTTCTGATAACTTTGCTGAGCAGCTGTACTACGCTCTTCAAGCTGCTCATCAGTCTCCAACGACCGTGAAAGAGCAGGCTGAGAGTGATCTCTCCTTAACTGAGTATCCTGCTCTTCAAGATATTCGATCGACTGAGTTTCCGCAATGTGTTCTTAAAGAGTAGCCATTAGCCAACCTAGCTTCATGCTCAACGGCGGTTTCTAGACATCTAGCTAACATTTTCCTTCGAATAGCGTTTGAACATTGGGATAAATTAGATAGTTATCCAGGCATTTTAAGTATTTTAAGTCGAAACTAAATAATAATAAAATGATAGCTAAAGAGTTCAATTTGACTAACCACACGATGACTTCTAGCAAAGCAGGTAATCTCAGTTTTGACATTTGGTGTACGAAATGATAGCGCGATTCAGAATAATTAAAATTTATACGCCAACGCCATCTAGTTAGCAAATAGGAAACATTGTCCCACAATGACATAATCAAATTTAAATTATTTATATCAACAAAAAAATGCTTCCATATGTAATTCGACTTGAAGGCCAATAGATGTCGTTGCTCTAAAATTGCTTAATGAAATTTATTTATATGTATAGATCTTGCTAATCTCTGAAACGAATTAAATACACACTTTTTAAGAAGGAACAGAACTCTTTGTATCCATGACAATTAAAAAAATAACCATTGACAGTGCCAAAAATGACACAATCAAATTTAAATTATGGTATAAGAGCTAGCAACGTTTTTGACAGAGTATTTACCGATACGGACTGTCTAGTAGTAGCCGGTAGTGGTAAGGTCCGGATAAAAAATCGATTTTTCATTTTTTTTTAAGACATTTTTCTTTAAATTATTTTTATTATACTTTTGCTACATGAATTTATTATTGCCAGATATTTTTTTGTTGTTCTTCTGTGCCAGACGATAATTCTGAATATTTTTTTTAATGAAGTTTTTTAACCACTTAAAAACCTAAAATTAATTTGCCAACTGATATAAAAGTGAAAGAGTATGAGAGATAGCATATATAAAAATAAAAGCTGGCTTTACTGAAATGTTTGTTTTCCCAACGTTGCTAGCTCTCGTACTAATAAAAAAATGCTTCCACATGAAATTTGACTTGAACGCCGATAGATGTCGGTGCTCTAAATATGTTTAATGAAATTTATTATATTTATATCCCGTTCCTCGGAGATGATAGCACTATAATATATAGCCTATGTGTTGACCCGACTTCTAAGCAATATTCTTGCCAAATTTGAAGTACATCGATGCAGCAGTTTTTGAGTTTATCCCGGACAAAGCTGACTTTTTTACAGAACAAAATGTATGGATTCTGAATCGCGCCATCATTATGTTCAACGGTTGTTTGACTTGGGAGACTGTATTTTGCAATGTTGACTTTTCTATCATTTTATTATATGTATAGATAGATAGATTGGTTAACCGTATGAATATTAGAATATAGTAGGTATTTGTAGGGTGGCGATAATTAGTGCAAGTCGACGTAGATAGAGGTAGAGTTTCATGAGCGACAATAACCACTTACCAAGTGGACCGTAACTTCATCTACCTACGTGGCATTACAAAATGAGCTATTCTTTATCAAAGTTGTTATTTTTTATTTAAGGTTTTTGTTTGTTTGACCTTTTTTACTCATCAACGCCCACATGCTGTCAAATTTCTTTCGTCTCCGATTTATTTTTATTGTCTTTTTACAACGCCGGTTTTTTACTACACTACAAATTGTATCTAATAATTCAGTTCATAATAATCTGTGTCATTCTAATAATTCTTCTTTATACGCTTATGACTTGTACTTCACAAGCTCACGTTGTTCAACTAATCCTACCAGAAGTAGGCTCACTACGTTCAACCACATGCTACTTTAGATGAAAGTTTCAAGAACAAGTTCTAGAACAGTCGTTGTGAAAAATCGAAAATCGATATAGCATAGGTACATACAGCCCACTTAATAGTAAACAGTTTTCATTCATGAACTTCTCTAACATCAGAGACAGAAATGGACACCCTTTACCACCAAATCATTATACAAACTTTGCTTGAAATGTATCCAATTTCGTATGTTTTTAAAAATTACTTTGGCATTAAATTATGTGAATGTTATGGAAATGTTTTATCAAGATTATTTGTATGGAAGGCAAGTTCACCCCTACTTCTTTGGTAGATAGATATATATGGAACTCTTAACCTGTCCAAAAATCGACATTCACTATGTAGGCGACAGAATCAATAATTCATATTTTATTATATTTGAATTTAGAACATTCCATTGCCAAATCTGTATTTGCGAAAAACGTCTGTACGTTTTGTAATTTTTTTCACAACTTTTATTTTTTTGGTTTTTATTTTATGATTTCTTCTTAACTTCTCTCTCACTGGCAGCATTAGGTTTTTTACACACTACATTCCTAGAAGCCTAAATAGCGTTCTATATTACCTAACATAAACCCCTATAACACTCCATATAGCCAAATCGACGAAGTAATTTCGATCCAGCCCAGAATCATCAATTCCAAATTAGTTGGCAATACACTTCAAAGGGACAAAAGACCTCTCCATATTTTTATATTAGCCCTTGAATATTTGCAGAGGGAAATTGGGGCCACCGGGAAACTTGGTGTCCCGGTAAAATGAAATATAACAATGACTATCGAGAACGGTATTGAAATTTTATTGGACTAGACTCTAGAATATTCGGGTCTTAATGAAATTTGGCTTATTTGAACATTTTCGCGGTGTTGAGATATTTTATTATGAGATTTTGTTAAATAGTTGAAATAGTGATGATGGTAAGCTGTTTTTTCATTTCATAATGGTTTAAAGACATTTTTTCTTTTTGTGGTTGTGGTTGTTTTAATTAGGAATGTTTTTTTTTATGTATTTAAAACTTTATTATTAATAACATTCATATTGAATACAAAAAACGTCAAATTTATTTTTCCATTAATTATAAACAATTTAAATTTGATTAAAAATCACGTCATTTTAAACACTAATGACAAGTGAAACCTAACATTATGACGTCACACACGCTCGGGATCTGTCGGTGTATTTTCAGTACTGAATTCAAAAATTTGAATTTTACTTTAATATTACTATCTTTTGAAATATAGTGTACAAACAAAAAAAGTATAGGATAACTTATTTTTTTTTCCATTTATTATTAAAAAAAAAATCAAATACCCAATTATGTAAAGTCTACTTCCGATTTCTTCACTGTAGCTCAATTATGCACTCAGTCTAAAATCTTCGTTCCTTTTCAATTATACGTCCAAATCCCACACATAGTTTAAAAAGTTATCTTATTCCTCTTATTATGTAAATTCTCCTATATTTTTCACATTTTAATCACAATATATTTTCCGAGCGAAGTCAGCTACGTACGTAAATTTGCATTTGTTACCGTAAGTAACGATAGTGAAGATTTACGGAACCCAGCGCAAACAAGGGTTATAGACAAAACGTTTCAGAATTTAGTTACACCAAATTGGTTTTAGGTTGGAACTCTATTTTTAAATTTTAGGGTTCAGTTCAGGCTAAATTTAATTCTAAAAGTAATTTGTGTATTTTTAGATTTTGTAGAATAAATAACTTTATTTGGTTTTGGAAGAAAACATCGGTATATTTATAAATAAAAGAAAAATAAGTAGAAACAAATAATAAACTTACTAATTAAAAATAATTACAAAAACCAACGATTACTAGTTTTTTTAAACTAAAGTTATGGTTCTTCATATTTATTAATATTTCGTCTGTACTTCTGAAGTTAAACTTTTTTTTTTTTCAGTTGGAGGAAATCACCGGGTATGTGGGAGTTGAACCGCACTAAAACCTCCAACCGCTCACACTCAGCGTTCGAACCCTGGCTGAGGCCAGAACCCAGCACGGGGATTGGAGGGACGGCGCGACGCGTTACGCGCTCGGCACTCTTTCCACCCTCCTGCGGAATACCCCGCTGGGTCAGAACCAGCGTGGGTCGGGGAGCGCGGTCTACCATCCCCAGGAAGCTCTAACGCTATGCGTGCTGAGCGAGACACGGCACCTTCTTGGGTCCCCGCTCGCACTCACATGCGTTCGGGACCCGAAACTCTTAGGGGGCCAGAATCCGGGCGAGATCCCGGTCCCAGCCCCCTGCTGAAGTTAAACTTAGATGTTTCTTAAAATATTAAACTGCAGATTTGTCTTCGTTAGCATACCGTCAAACAGAACTAATATAAGAATTTATAAGTAGCACAAAACTTGGCAAAATGCAGAAAAGATTTTAATTTAGCTCGCTCATATTTATACGCTATGAATTTTTCTCATAAACTATGAAATTTCATAACGTTATAACTACAGTAGAAGCATATTAATTTTCTACTAGATACAGTAAACATCTATTGTTTTAAGGCTTAAGGCTTAAATCTGCAGGTCAATTTGTGTGGAAGTTTATCCTTGGTTTTAGTAAAACCACTATCTCTGGTTTTGTCTTCTTAATTGGATTAATCTAAATTATTTGAAGGTATGTTATGACGTGGCTTAATCTAGTAGGCTGTTAGTTTAGCGGGAAAACTTTATTTAAATTCTAGTAATGGCAAGCTTACTATAATAATAATATATATCTTTATTTTTCTCACCACAATGACTTAACAATTATGAGATCTTACATACAAATTATTATAACATACATATTGTGGGAGACTGGTGCCTAAACTAGGCGGGGAGCCTGTATTTCAGGACACCAGGATCACCACCCAAATTAGAAAAAACAATATTGAGTATGACATGAAATAGTACCAGTGTAAATATAGTAAACCAACGACATTAATTTAAAGTAGCAACCAGCAACACAACGATATACTATAAAACATAGTACTCAAAATAAAATAGAATTAAATAAATAAACATGTAAAATAAACGTAAAAATCTTAATAGACCTAATTAAATCTAAACCATAGCAAGCAGGTTTTCCGTTTTCATTACTATGACGTCACAAAGGGGTGCATTTTAATGCATGGTTCGTTATGTGATTATATTAGTGTCAGTGACTGTCATTTAATAATTTATTGTTATTGTTTGTGAACTATGCGTAATAATGATAATTTGAAATTAAATTATGTGATTTGAGTGTTGTTATGGGTCGCGGGTTCAAAACCAGCTGGCTTTTACCTCTAATCCTAAATGTGAAAAAGATTTGTGTGCAATTTTTCACAACACATCGAAAACATCGTGAGGAAACCTGCATGTCGGAAAAGGATTCTAAAAATCCTTTGAAGATATGTGAAGTCCCCAATCCGTACTGGCCAAGCGTGGTGGACTATGCCTAATCCCTCTTCTGAGGAAACCTGAGCCCAACAGTGGGCAGTAATGGGTTGGTACAGAGTGTTGTTATTATACAACATTAAAAAGCATACATTTCCTCATTCTGTTTAGAGATCAAAAAAACAGGAAAAATACCTACGTAATTTTGCCGAGAGCACAACGCGCCGTAAACAATAATAAATTTCATATTCAAATTAAAAACATCAAAGAAACAGAGAACAAAAGAAAAATATTTAATCCCATTATCGTAAAGTTAAAACGAATTTAAAGAACACAAGTTATTACAAGCTCAGAAATTGAATGAAATCCGTGAAAATCTCATTATGAAATTATCTCAAAAACACTTTTTTCAAAGCAATCTCTGAAATATTTAAATATGTAGATGGAGAACAAAATTTTCCAACTAAGAGTAGATAAAAGATAATTATTTTTTTTAAACACTCGCGGTTATCTATATCACTTACACTATTACTAAACGGGTTCTTACCACGATTATTTTCAATTGAGCGATCCCGATATTTCGGCACTGTTTCAAGCGCCATGATCACGGGAAGACTGAGGAACTGCGGGTAGGTCATTTAAGAGCAGACAAATCTGTCTACCCTTTTTCTCGTTCGTTTGCCGGTACCACTGAAACAGTGCCGAAATATCGGGATCGCTCAATTGAAAATAATCGTGGTAAGAACCCGTTTAGTAATAGTGTAAGTAAAAGATAATTTCTAAAAAGTACTGAAAATAATAAAATTGTTAGGTAAAACACGTTGCCTTATCTAGGATACTGTTGAAAAGCAAAATCTTTTTTGTATTATACAGTATCTATGGAAAATGGAGATAACCGTGAAAACTGTTATTTTTGTAAATTTTCATGCGATATTCCTTTTCACACTATGACTACATTGTCTAACTCTAAAAATCATGGGACGGGAAAGAGTGTCGAGCGCGTAACGCGTCGCGCCGTCCCTCTACACCCCGTGCTGGGTTCTGGCCTCAGCCGGGGTTCGGACGCTGAGTGTGAGCGGTTGGAGGTTTTAGTGCAGTTCAACTCCCTCACCGGGTCCCGCAGGGCGGGTGAATGATTTCCTCCATCCGGTGATTTCCTCCAATTGAAAAAAAAGAAACTCTAAAAATCATAAACTAATAAAAATTGGTTGCCTTTAAAGTCGGTATACGGGCGAAAGTTTTACGTGACAACGACTCGGGCATGGTTAGCCCGCCTAAGAGCGAGAGAGACAGACATAAAAAGTGAAAGGCACGCGTGCCTCTCACTCGCTCTCATTGTGAGCGCATAACGTGAGCGGAGCGTAACGCAGTTTCTTGAAGTGTCACCCGGCAAACCAATTTATAAGACGTTGTCACGTCAAAATATCTGAGGAAAAAAGCTAGTAACTATACTATAGTCTATATTTGTCCAAGTTCAAATAAGGCTTAAAGAGAGTCTTCAATAATAGGCCATAGGTAAGGTGAGTACAGTCTAGCATTGTAGAAGCCCATGAGCGGCGGTAGACACTAAACAATTGATGATCAGGTAGGTCGTAGAGTCGATTATCAGTCTTTCATTTAAAAAAGCTTTTATGTCTCAGTTGTATTTTAAGATGCAATAATCTAATTTTTCATCAGGAAAGTTATGCACCAACTAATCTTGATTTATTGTTATATTTTTTATGTAGGAAATTGCCTAAGTTTATCATAATTTAATGCATGTAGTTTACTTAATATTATATAGTTTATTGTGTCTCTCGACTTGTTCATAGTTCTAATCAAATGTTTTAACTTGGCTCGGTCTCCCGCGATACAGGTCTGTCCTAGTGCGGGGATCATTGTATTTGTTGTAATGTGTAAAAGTGTATTTTTGGATAATAAACTATTTCATTTCAAACTATTTCATTTCATTTCAACCAATAAAAGATCGTGATGGCGCGGCAAAATTTATTAGTAATCTGTCTTCTCACTTTTGCGATTTATTTTAGCCCACATCCTTGAGTCATTATCCCAAATTTCCCATCAGGATTTAATTTGGCCTCGAATTGTGATGAAAAGAAAATCTCACGCCATCGGAAACAAATAAGATTCGGATCACGTTGCAAACAAAGCGTCAACTTCAGCCCGATTCCTAGTTAATGAAGTTAGCTGGGATCGGGGCACGCTTCCGAAATAACTAAGCCCTAAATTACATGGATTGAGGCACCCTTTGTGTAGTTAATGTGTTTACTAAATCCAATTCATATTTCTATATTTGATTTCGTGTTGGAAAAATTTGTTTGTGGGATTCGTAACGAGAATTTTGAGGTTATAACACTTGAGTGTGATAGATTATTTGAAAAATTAGGCCTCAATCATGAAAATTACAAGGTTAAATATGTGTATTTGATTGGTATAACATTTCTTGGCAAAATGTACGTGAACAAACTTAATTTATCAAGTGTTTTGTTACGTTTTAAATCACTATTATTTATAGGTTATAACTTGACATGATGTTGTTAATTATCAATTGTTTATGTGGTAATTAACATGTTCAAAACTAAAGATTAAATAAGTTATAATTTTAGAAAGATTATAAATATGTAATAGTGGCTCAAATGTGATTTTCTAACCCCACTTCTTAGCCAAACATTCTATAAAAGAGATAATGTTGTACAAGTACAAGTTATTAACATAACTGAACTATCTATAATACATTCTGACAACCTATGTTGGCATTTTAAATGTTTGAAAATAAATATTTTATTAAATTATATCTATAGAATTTGTTAAGTGTGCATGGCGTATGATTAATGTTTTTAAAATTATTTTGTTAATTTATTATGAAAATTGAAAAAGTGGTCAAACTTTGATGTGTTTCTCGTAACAATTTTTATTGTTCTGGTATGAGCATAGTTTATATCAGGTATAACGTATGTATAACTAAGTAGTTTTTCTTATTGTCTACGGTGCTCAGAGATTTCGAATCATAATTTAAATGAGGCAAGGAAGCATAAAAAATATATGCTCATAAAAGAAAAAAGACATGCCCACTGAGTTTCTTGCCAGTTCTTCTCAGGACGGTGGCTACAATTATTTTTTTTTTGTGTCCGAACTGGTGGTAGCTTTTAACTTTTGACGTCAACAAGAATGAGTACGTCATCAATATTGAAAATAAAGTATTTCATTTCATTTTATAACGTGGTACGAGATAGAATGTAAATACTATTTATGAATAAAAAAAACATAAGAGTTTGAAAACACAACACGACTTAATCAACAAACACTGAAACTTCGGATTCAAATTCAAGGAAAAAAAACGTAAACACTCCAAGAATCTCATCGACAAACGTCGAGAACTTTACAAGTAATAAATTCAAAAACACCTTCGGTTCAGTTACTCGAAATTTTAATATCCAACTTTGGCAATAAACTTCTCGTTGTGAAGCCGGGAACAGACCGTATTTTTCTCTGCGAGCATTTTTATCGTTCTCTCTTGTTCAACTGGCATCGTAAAATTGCGAATAGGTTTGTTGCACGCCTATATTTCCTTAAGAATATGAAGAAACAATTCCCGTGAAAATATTACCAGGCGTTTAAGAGTTACTTTAGTATCTGTTAAATTTTATTCGAAAGAGAAGCGTAAGTTTTGGCTCAAATTGCCAAATTCATTATGCTGGAGTTTATGTATGAGAGAGACCACAACTCTATCTATAATGGTCAGAATAATGCAGCATTTTATCTTGTTATTGAATGTACAATGCTACATCAACATTTTATCCAAAACGACATGTCATCATAATTTTCATCTACTATTTTTTACTGAAAGAATGAAATTTTAGTAGATAAAAAGTTTGGAAAACAGAAGGATTATAAATGATTGAGCTACGGTGACGCGTGGCCGGATTTAGATAGTATAAAAACTTATAAATATTCATGTACGCCACTCTCTGACATTTGGGATGAATTTAAAGCAAACTATTATTTAAAATTGAGTACTATATTCAAAAAATAGCGTAGAGATTCTCGGTTTGAAGTCTTCTTAGATGATCTTTACTTTTTAAATACTCTCAATATGAAAATACGTCCTATCGTTTAAGTCTTGGAATTCAGAAAATAGTTTTGGTAGAAAGTACTTCTGAATTACTTCATCTAGATTATTTTTGGAACGAAGTTCCTTATCGATCGTTGTGAAAGGGGGCTAGACGGAAAAAATTCTTACGAAAAGTTGTCACGACACTTTTTTTGTTTTAGATGATCATCGCTAGATGGCGCTGTGATCAAAATCTTTTAAAACACGTTACTTATTTTGTTTTAGATGATTATCGCTAGATGGCGCTGTGATCGAAATCTTACGCGTCTAACGTTCCTTATCGAGCGTTACGAAAGGAAATATTTTTTATAAGATATCTTTTAATCGAAAGGAAGTTCGTTCTATTCGGGTGTCCCATGACACCTCTCAAGTTTTTTTAGTTTAAATACTGGCAAACAATAAGAAAAGACTCCACTGCCGCAACACTCATTGCTTAAGAAAAATCGTCACTAAGCTCCGTCGTAGTCTTAAAGTGCCTTAATCTGACTAAACAAGAAAGCCTTCTCCGCAATTAGTCAAAATAAATCCCAGATATTTCACAAAAAAACCGCGAAACAAATTGTTCCAGAAAAGCCATCAGGCTTAACCAAGTCAATAAAGATTTGTTCGACGATTGAAAAATTTAAATTCAGCACGAAACCGTAACCCGTGAAGCTCTCAGGAATAAAAAAAAAACTATAGATCGATACCGTCCGTCAAATACAATTTTCGGATAGGATCTTTGAAAGAACTAATCTTTTTTTGTCTATGCTATTTTACTTCTTTTAAAGCTAACCTAACTCTTTGACAAGTACATTTCAATTTAGTTTTAAAGTGGCTCAGAATATTATTTTTTTCCTAGTATACGTAATTTTTTGACGCACACTATTATAATTACAATCTAGTCAGACTAATAAGCAATTTTGTTTTAACCTAAATTATTATATGATTTTATGCTAAGAATGTGTCCATTGGCACTTTTCTTATTGTCTCTATTATTAAGGGCTCTGAATATGATACCAATTTCCATACACGCAAAAGATGGATAAGAATTACAAATACCTAAAATTTGGGACTTCATACTCCAACACTTTAAATTAAATATGAAATTTTACATTAAAAAGCCTGATAATGACTGTTGTATCAACGAATAAAACTTAGAACCAAAAACAAAAACCAGTTCATTTCAGAGCATAATAAATACTGTCATAAAAATACTTATCTCCAAAAATTTTCCACTAAAATACTCAACGTTATTAAGTTCTTTATGTAATGACAATGTAATTAACTTTCTCATTCAGAATTATTAATGATATTGTTAAAATGAAGTAGCGACCCGACCCACGCTAGTTTTTCTCTTGAAATTACAATGAATTTTCCAGAATAATGTTATTCGATGAAACGTTAATTGGGAATGTAAATTAAACGTCAAGTTTTAACGAAGTTATATTCCTATTAGAATTAAATATAACTAATTAATTATTTTATTTAAGTAGAAATTAAGTACTTTTACTGAGTACTTTTTTGTTAAATTCTCAAATTAGCCGAGAGGGGCGAATGTACTGTTAAAGTATATTTCGAGTAATGCGAAGTTTATTTTTTATAAAATGTATGTGTGTTTGAATTTATCTTTTATAATTGTTGTATTAGTGTTTTTTTGATCGTTGTCTCATACTTATTTCTCCCCGTTACTGGCTGCTGGTGAAAGTTTAAGGTACTTCATTGTTTCAAATGTAGTTAGGACTACTTTTGTTTCTGGAATCATTTTTTTTTTTCATTATCACATCATGATAGTCCGCAATGTTAATTGTGCATACATATTTTTTTACGGGAAAAAAGTTACCTATTAGTTAAGGCTTAAGAAAAGTCCTGTATGTGTAGGTAATAGATAACGGAACCTCATTGTCCTGGCATTGCAGAGGTTCATGAGTGACGATGACCACTTACATCAGGTATGCCGTAAAACAAAAAAAAATAAACGTGGTTCTAGGTTGTATTTCGATAGCTTATTCATCCCACTTCGGCTGGGAGACGGTTATATATTCACTCTATTCTTAAGCGAGTATCGTAAAAGGTGATCAAAACATTAAAGTGGTACGTGTGCTATAAAAGTCGTGGTGGCCGAGTGGTCGAAGCGAGTCCTTCCATACGGGAGGTTGCGGGTTCAAATCCGGCCGGCTTGTACCTCTGAATCTAAATGTGAAAAAGATTTATGTGCAATTTTTCACAACACCACTGGCTAAAAACGGTGAAGGAAAACATCGTGAGGAAACCTGCATGTCGGAAAAGGGTTCTAAAAATCCTTTGAAGATATGTAAAGTCCCCAATCCACACTGGGCAAGCGTGGTGGACTATGCCTAATCCCGCTACTGAGGAGACCTGAGCCCAACAGTGGGTAGGAATGGGTTGGTAAAGGTACGTGTGCTATTGTAAACACTAACTACTAAGTCGTAGGCTAGTCTATCTATCGCTACAATAGAATAGGTTTCGAAAGATTACTAGTTTCTTTTTCGTTCTCAATTAAGTTTTAAAAACACAACAATATTATTCTTCATCAGCAAAGCTATGAACAAACTAATAAAAATAATCGGAAATTAACGTCAGCGAAAACAGATTATACCCGATATAATGGTCAAAGTCAACAGCATAGATAGTAATCTGCATACAAAAACGTTATTTGATACGGTAAATTGACTCTTAAAGCTGAAAACATAAAGTTGAATTTTCCTTGAAAGCCTCGATTCGCCAATTTGCACTCCGATGATTGGGCTTGCATTATAAAGCAAGTACATAAACGCTACTATAAATTCGTTTGTGATGAAAATTTCAACGGAATATATTATTTTAAAATTATATTCTTTGTACAAATTATGAAGGTATTCAAATAATTTCATAGTCACAGCTTTATAATATAAGTAAGTTTCATCATAAATTAAAGTCTTTTGTCTATGAAATATGCTTGAAAAACTGCCAATCAGATATTTATACAAGCAACTTGCCACTGAAGAGCTTTAGAACGCAAGTACGAGCTTTTGACTCTCAAAGTAAAACTAAGAAACATCCTTATTATATACTTGCCAAAATATATTAGTTACCTCTACGACAATTTGCTGTGTGTCCTTTTTTCAGTAAAAACTGCTGGGTAGTGGAAGAAAACTCTATACAATTATAATTGTATAATCTGTATTGTTCCTATTAGCTTTCCTTTCGATTCATAGACTAACCTGAGATTGCACCCTGTTAGTGCTTATGAAAATTTAATGCAAACTAATTATGCCTACTCTCTTCCTTCTTTATCTCTAAGAAACTATCGGTTTGCCACTGCTGCTCTGTATATACAGGGTGATTTCTTATGTTTTGTAATATTTCGTATTAGAACAAAGTACTCATCACCACCGCAATATGTATCTTCTTTAAAAAATCACCCTGTATATATATATATACTTAGAATTACAAACAAAATATAAAATTACAACCTCAAAATATTATCCTCATTCACCATTTGTAATCCTCCATTGCTCTTTGTGTGCACTAAATTAAATACATCCATTAAATTCTCTTTGAGTTTGTTAAAGCATTTCCACATTACAACTATTACTGATATAACATCGCATTAGCATATTACTGCGCATTTGAAAACGTTAGCCAACGTATATTTGAATATTTCATTTCTTTAAAATGTTCCAGCCATTTCTGCTTGGCAGTTTAAGATGAATGTAAGTGAATTGGAACTGTTAAAATATGGCTCCTTCGGGGATGAAATGTGATGAAAGTCTAAATAAAAACAGTTTTATCCATCAAAACTATATTGCTGTTGAAAAATGCTGACAATATTATTATACTCGAACAATATACTTTTGTATTTTCATTTGTTTTTTTGAGTAGTTTGAGTTGAATATATTTTGTAGAGGTATTCATTCAAAAATCAAATAATCTTGCTTTATGTTAACAGAATTGAGAAGTGTATCCAAAAAAAAAGAAACAATTGAATAGTCTGAAGAATATATATGTATTTGTAGTGGTAGTAACTTCCAAAATAAATCCTCAAATATTTTCTATGAAATCTTTATCAAATCATTATAGGTTTACGAGAAGTACGACCAGTATTATCCACAGTCAAACAAACCCATATTGTACTGTACTGTACTATAACAACCCATTACTGCTCACTGTTGAGCTCAGGTCTCCTTCGAAGAGGGGTTAGGCATAGTCCACCACGTTTGCCTAATGCGGATTGGGGACTTCATATATCTTCAAAGGATTTTTAGAACCCTTTTCCGATATGCAGGTTTCCACACGATGTTTTCCTTCACCGTTTTTAGCCAGTGGTGTTGTGAAAAATTGCACATAAATCTTTTTCATATTAAGATTTAGAGGTACAAGCCGGCTGGTTTTGAACCTGCGACCTCCCGTACGGAAGGCAAGCACTTCAACCACTCGGCCACCACGACTATTAAACCAACCCATACAATAACCCGAAAAAGACAATTTCAATTTCTGACACACACACAAGCTTAATAAACGCGTGTAACTAATCACTGTAAATAAAAAGCCGGCTACTCTGTTTAATGAGGATTAATGGCCCGCAAGGCAGACTGAACGTTGCCCAGCTTTATTATCTAGCCTGAAATTTATAGCATTCCGTGTGAGGTGATTACGACCATCCTCTTTGTTGCTGTTGTCTGCAGTTGAGGTCTTTTGACCAGTCCTTACATAATGCCTTCGCATTATACGGGATTTAGAGACCGTGGCTTTGATAGGTTTAGTGAAAAAAATGACAGTCGAACCATTTTTTGGGTGGCTTTGTTTAAAGCAAAAAGTGATAGGATAGTAGAGACGTTTTTAGATCATGCAATGGTGTAATATAATCGTTCATAGGAAGCTCTGCCTATATCCATTCAACTGGGAACGTCACTTTTCACTAGATGGCGAAATTGGGGACTTCGTTCGGAATCACTACCCTGTTTGAGCCTCTTTTTAAAAACAATTTTCCCTATAAATTTTAATTTCGTTTTTTAATTAAACCTTATATTTTAGTAAATCTTTATTATTAAATGACTATGTATTGCATTGTCAGCGAAAATATACTTTCTCTGTAAAATATGAGACAATTAAAAAATGTAAACAAAACAAGTTTTTGAACTGTGCTCAATTTTGGTTTCTGCCACAGACTTGGCAAAAGTAAACAAACCAATTTGGTTGCAGATTCCAGATCCAGAGTGGATATGATTTAAATTATGAAGACCTACTGTAGTGTTCATTTTATACTGACTATTCCAAAAATATTTTTAATAGTACTACGTTCTGCATACAATATCAAAAGAATTATAGATGAAGTAATAAAGAATGAACGAAGAATACACAAGCAAATCTTTATTTTTGTTTTTTTTTTTATCTCCAATTTTTTTTTAAATTTTGTTTCTTTTTTACACTTTAACATGCTTATAAATGCCGTTTAAATTCAAGACACATTTTGAAACAAAACTCGAACAGCTTTTAAATGACCTTTAAACGCAAAACGCAACCTTTAAATGACAAACAAATATGTGCAGAAAATTTACTGAGCACAGTTCAATTATTCACGGGAACGTATCTAAAGTTTCCAGAAATTTCGAGTGACCGTTCCCGGCGGAGTGATCGAACTGATTTTCCAAATGTTTAAAATGTAAAGGACGGCGCGAACGTAGCCTCCGAATTTGTTACCGAAACGTGATGAAGCGTTTAAGTAAATTGCCGATTGCAGACCGTTTGCTTTCCGAAGATGTATGGATTTCGTTTTGCAGTTTAGTGAAATCAACTATTAGGATCTTGATTTGCGATGTCTCTTTGATGTAGATTTAATTAAGTAATATCATAATAATATTATAAAGGCATATGTATGTTTGTTACTCTCTCTCTCTTTCACGTAAAAACTACTGAATGGATTTGAATGTAACTTTACCACAATATAGCTTATACATCAGAATAACACATAGGCTACAATTTTTGAACCCCTTTGTAACGCAGACGAAGTTGCGCGGGTCACCTAGTTATTTATACTATAACCCTACTTAAGGTTTGACGTCGTTTCACACGTCTCTTAGGAAAAGTTTTTATAATATGAATTTTTCTAATAACAAAAATTTAATTGTTTCAGGTAATATACATGAAATAACTTTAGCGGCCAATGAACTGGGCACGAGGTAAGTGTTCATTTTAGATTTTAGATACAAAGACTAAAATAGCACCTAATCGAAATCAAATCCGATGACGTTGACTGCAGATTGGAATCAGAAATCCAAAGCACTTAAGACCCTCCACAGAACCGCAGAGGCAATCAAGACGCAAAAGAAATAAAACAGCGATCCGCACTTTTTCAATTTAACTTCGAAAGAAACGAAATTCAAAACATGTTTCCACCAAACGACATGTTTCTCCGGCAAGTAGCGCCTATAAATCTATTCAGCGCCAGATGTAGGGTACGGTCCTAAGAAGGGAATCCCCTTTAATTTAATTGTGAGACAAAAAGCATGGGGTTACTTAGGGAGGTTCTCGCAGTTTCATTAAAAGTATTCTGTCGTGGCCGCAATTTTCCCTCGGATAGCTCACCGATTCCGCCGTTCTTTGATGCTACGTTTGTTTTAACTTATAACTCAACTTATTAAGATTTTAATTTAGCTTCCTCTAGCTTGAAGTGGCTGTTGTAATTAAATTGTGGCTTCTTGATGAAATAGGAAATTTGAACTTAAATATTAAGTGATATTAGATTACTTATTGGATATTGAATCTTGTGTTTTATATTTAGTGGGATCCTTATTTTATGTTGTGAAAGACCTTACGTACCTTTCAAACTCATTCAGTCTGGAGTGAAATTCTGAACTCTATTATATAACTTAGTAAATACTTCTCTGGAAAACGCCCATTAATTTGGAACCGAATATAACTAAATTTTGCTGATAAAAAATATTAAATGCAATTAACTGTGTGTTTTTATTTGTAGCCTCAATGCAATTACCGTGTCCATTATTTTTTCCAACGAATCCATCACTAAATAAAATTGAGAGTTCAAATATAAAACATTTGGGTGCCATGTCGTGCCGTCGGCTGTCAATATCGAGGGTAACCAAAAAGGTTTTGTTCATATTCAGTTCGCGTACAGCTTTTCGCATAGTGTACATTTTGTCCGCGTTATATAATATTTTAGTGGAGGAAGGAATCGGGATTTGTTTTTTTGGATAATTCATTTCCACGTATATTATTGGAACGAAGTTATCGCGCGTTATCGAAATGGGGCTAGACGAAAATTCTTATGAAAAAGTTGTCACGACACTTTTTTGTTTAGATGATTATCGTTAGATGGCGCTGTGATTAAAATATTTTATAAAACAATTCCTTATTTTGTTTTATATGATTAATGCTAGATGGCGCTGTGATCAAAATATTTTATAAAAATACAATTTTATTACATGTCCCTCACTAATTAATCGAAAGGAGCTAAGTTCCATTCGGGTGTCCCTTGACACCTCTCAAGTTTTTTTTTTATTACTATTGGTTGGGTAGGTTTGGTATATGTCTAATATCATCTACTTCTTCTCTTTGAGCAAATTTACGTTAGTCATTTACTGAATGCCTGAAATATAATCTTTTCTGGAACTTTACGTTACCTAATTATTTTTTTATGATATTATGAAGCATATCAAATTTTTGACAAATCAAAGTTTATCACGATTTTGATCAAAAATGATGGAAGACCATAATATTATGTACCCAAAGACATTCAACATCATGTATTTTGTATGTACCTAACTGGAAATGTAAAAGTATTTATTACAATAATCCAAGATAAATAGAAGAATTGTTGAAAGTAACCTATTTTTATGAAATTTCACTATTCTTAAGAGTGTCAAGCGAAAAGATTCAGTAACCGGAGCTGACCAATATATTGTCTATAGAACTGATAGACAGCGTAGCTTATCTATGGGTTCTTGGATTGGCGCGAATTTTGAGAGGTCGTGAAAAAAGATACGTTGGACTTGCTTTGGATTCAGATGCGTATTATTTTTATTATTTTCCATTATTAAGAAAAGGAGGTTCCTTGCTTACCATTAATGAATGCTTTTTAAAAAATAAAACCACTTCTAGTTCATAAAACTATATTATCAAGCTGAGTACTAAAACACATCACCTGGAGAAACATTAATTCTTTAACTTATAATACTTTAATCTCTCACGATAGATCAAAAAAGAAACATGTAATCAAAACCTGCGATCCCTTTATTCCATCTCTGTGTTAGTGGCCAACGCGATCCCGCGGGAATGTCGATAAATATGTATGTACTGGGACAGAGGACGTCACCTGGGATTCTGTAATTGCGTTCCAGTCCCAAATTATACATATTTCGTCGCCTCAGTGCTTGTTTGGTCTATCTGCACTCGAGCAAATTTTACAGGAGACAGCTAACAAGCACGGAATTTTCTTTAAGTGCCGTGTTGAGAAAAAAATTGAAATGAGATTTTTATTGTTTTAGAATTAAATATTAAAAAAAAAAAAAATACCAGTCGGATGGAAATTTTATTCTTTATAATACTGCATTAAAATGTCATTTTCGTAAAAAATGTCAGATAGGCCAAACAAGCACAGAGGCGACGATTTATATTTGATTGAAGGTCTTTTCTCATATTGCTTTGGGCTTTGATTTTTGGACCGCTGTATGTCATTTAAATGTCAAGTGTGGCAAATTTTTAATTGCTTGTTCTATAGTCTTTTACTTTAATTATATTATCTGTCATTGCTTTCGAGGCAACCTTGATATTATAGATGTTCATAGGTAATCGTAATTACTTACCATCAGGTGGATTTCACTCTATTGACTCTTGTTCTTGTACGAACTAAATTAGGAGAGTCAATGCTATTATGTATGCTACTACAAATGATAATAAGACAACAAAATGTATGCTATTGTCATTGAGTGATTGCTAATGTAAATAATGCTACAATAACATTAAAATATTCATCCATTTCGATCTGGAATGGACTCCCGTCCACGGTGTTCCCGGAGCGCTATGACATGTCCCTCTTCAAACGAGGTTTAAGAAAAGTCCTATATGGGTAGGTGATAGATAACGGTCCCTCATTGCCCTGGCATTGTAGAGATTCATGAGCGACAGTACCCGCTTACCACCAGGTGGGCCGTTATGCACGTTTATCTACCTTGCAACAAAAAAAAATGAAATACCTACAAATAATGATTATCATAACATATTGGACACTGATATACATATTGAAAATAATTATAAAAAAACTTGAGAGGTTTCAAGGGACACCCGGATGGAACGAAGTTCCTTTCGATTAATTAGTGAGGGAATTGTAATAAAATTTTATTTTTTTAAGTTATAATAATTAGTTACTTTAAAACGTCTGTCTCTCCCTTTCTATAAGAGAGAGAGAGAGACACAGACGTTTTAAAATATTTTGATAACAGCGCCATCTAGCATTAATCATATAAAACAAAATAAGGAATTGTTTTAAAATATTTTAATCACAGCGCCATCTAGCGATAATCATCTAAAACAAAAAAGTGTCGTGACAACTTTTTCATAAGAATTTCCGTCTAGCCCCCTTTCGATAACGCGCTGTAAGGAACTTCGTTCCAATAATATATACGCAATAATATACTATCTTAGACAAGCAATAACCTCTCCTAGGATAATCTATGGTTCTAATTACTTCCAACATAGAACATTAGTAAACCATAATAGTGATAGTCGTTAGATAAGATAATTTATTGAAATGTAATAAGGGGTTGTACAAACCAATCTGAAATTCAATTAAATTCACGATGATTGTAAATTAAGGGGTCTTATACCCAGCGGTATCGAATGAGTTAGTACAATAGCAAAATTTAACAGTATTCACCAATTATACTTCAACTAGCTTTTGCCCGCGACTTCGTTCGCGTGGACTTCAGGTTTGTCCCGTATTATCAAAAATTGTAGCCTATGTGTTATTCTGATGTTTAAGCTATATTGTGGTAAAGTTTCATTCAAATCCATTCAGTAATTTTTACGTGAAAGAGTAACAAACATCCATACAAACTTTCGCCTTTATAATATATATTAGATATACTTTAGAGTAACATTCACTTTTTCTTAATGTAGAACAGAAAAAATGGAAGGGAATTAGTAACTTTGTCTATATGTTTAGAGGTTCATGAGCAGCGGTGTATATCAGGAGAGCCGACTCGTTGAGAAATAAAAAAAAATATCTATAAGTGTTTCTGGAAAAGCTGGCCACTATTGTTTTATTTTGATGATTGCACGTGTAAAATAAAATTTATTTCTTTAGAAAATATACTAGCTTCGATATATTTTGGCTGACTTATTGAAGATTTTCACAGAGAGAGAATATACATATAAGTAAAGTTCATCAATTCCAAACATTTACTTATTATTAACATACTCTTACTATGTACTTTATTTAAGTAACATAAAATCTTTATTTATAGTAAAACTTATGACCAAATAATTAACTTCACATAATACAAATAATCTCAAGCTGAAGATACTACTGAGATCGTTACAACAACTTCAGATGTGTCTGTTATTAATGATAATAGCCTGAGTCCACCAAAGGAGCATTATAAGCAGAAATATCCAATAGTCTAGCCAGTTATATTTATTGTGTCTTAGCCTTTTGGGTCACTGGAGTATCTTGAAATAACTTGTAGTAATGTGTCCAAAATTTTATGAGAGTAATAATCATAATATCATAATCATAATACTATTATAAAGGCGAAAGTTTGTAAGTATGGATGTATGGATGTTTGTTACTCTTTCACGTAAAAACTACTGAATGGATTTGAATGAAACTTTACCACAATATAGCTTATCCATCAGAATAACACATAGGCTACAATTTTTGATAATACGGGACGAACCTGAAGTCCACGCGAACGAAGTCGCGGGCAAAAGCTAGTAATAATATAATAAGATGATTGGAACATTAAACTGAATTGTTAATTTTGTGGTTTTATGGATGATATTTTAGAGTTAGATGACTTTTTCTTTAAGTAACTCGATTTAATTTAGTCTTGTATTACTACTTTGTAATGTAATCTGGTAAAATTGTTTTTTTTTTAAAGTGAATGCTCTATTACCATTTTTTTTTTTTTTCAGTTGGAGGAAATCACCGGATCCCCGCCCGCCCCGCGGGCGGGGTATGTGGGAGTTGAACCGCACTAAAACCTCCAACCGCTCACACTCAGCGTCCGAGCCCCGGCTGAGGCTAGAACCCAGTACGGTGTTTGAAGGGACGGCGCGACGCGTTACGCGCTCGGCATTCTTTCCCGTCGCTCCGTCCCCGCTCTATTACCATAACGTATTTTATAATCATCTGTGAAACTCTTTTATAATATTTTACTTGTTCTATATTTTATAGTAATATTTACCTAAGTCCTACGGTTGGAAGTAGTTCTTCATTTAAATAATAGTTCTTTTTTTTTACCGTGCCACCTGAACCGATTCACTACCAATATTGTATTATACTAAAAATTAAATCATGAATCACGGTCTATTATTAATATTCATTCTAAAAATATACTCATAGATCCTATAAATTGATCGAATGTAAAGAAAATTCATACCAAAACGGTATTCTGCTTTGTCACGGTTACAGACGGTCCGTGGCTTGGCATCGGAATAACAAACTGCAAGTATTTTTGCCAATCAAAGGGGCCCATTTGAAGCGGCGCCAAATCCCCGTGCAGGGTAGTGTCCAGAAAAAAAAAACCTATACAGAATAAGCGTGTGGATATTTTTTTGGCGGGCACCGTTGACATTTTGCACTAGGATCACCTTTTTTTTTTTTTATTGCCACGCAGGCAGACGAGCTAACGGCCCACCTGATCGTAAGCGGTTACCGTCGCTCATAGACCTCTGCATTGCCAGAAGATACTTAATTAGACTTTTAATTCGCAAATGACGTTTCTAAAACTTTCGATATTTGCTTCTGTACTTTATAAACTACTTGGTATTTTGTGTCTATTAGAGATACATTAGTGTAATAGAGTAAAATAACGGGGCCCCTGACGTCACTGTTTTCTTATTAACAAAATGTGGATGATTGGGTAGGCTTGCTTAGGCGGACATTTCTCAAGTATCAAGTAATCAAGGTACTATCACTCTCACTAGTATATTATGTTCATTTTCAAAACCGTTTTGCAAGACCACAAGTTTTTTTTTTTTTTTAGTTGGAGGAAATCATGGCACTAAAACCTCCAACCGCTCAAACTCAGCGTCCGAACCCCGGCTGAGGCCAGAACTCAGCACGGGGTTATGAGGGACGGCGCGACGCGTTACGCCCACGGCACTCTTTCCCGTCGCGCTGAGACCACAAGTTGCACTTATTATCTTTTCAAAAATAAACATTCACAAATCTCTTACGTCGCTACATTGTTGTGCAAGCGAATTTCGCTTTAATGGTTGCACTAATGAGGCTGACAGTTCACAAAACGTCCTCAATGGTCCTCATTTTGTTCTCCAGAATAAACGCAACGCCTAGCGAGATATCGAATAGTACGTAAAAGTAACTTAAGCAATTTGGTATTCCCTGAGCGCTATGACTTGTCCTTCTTCAAACGAGGCTTGAGCAGGGTCCTTAAAGTTAGGTCGTAGGTGACCCCTCAGTGTCCCCTGACATTGCAGAGGTTCATGAGCGACGGTAACCACTTACTATCAGGTGGGCCGTTGGCTCGTCTGCCTACATGGCAATAAAAAAAAATTGTTAAATATTTTATTTCTGTATAGTCTAGAAAACGTGGTAAAAAGGGAAGAGGGAAACCGTACCGTCATTCGGCGGCTGTCTGTCACACTCGATTACCGTAGAAAAGGCTTAGGTGTTTTAATGGAGAGACTAGTTTGTGTTACTTTATTTTGTAGGACGGTTTGTTTAGAACTCTTGAGAGGGTGGGGAAAATGTGTTTTGTTGTTTTTTCATGACTAAAATAAATGAAGTAAAATTTTGTACAAAATTCTATTGTCCTATAATCACTCAATTAGAAACTGCGTCAAAATTGATTTGTATACTTATGTTAAGTCTGTGGCAGGAGTCAAAATTTTATGGAAAAAACAATTCCAAAAAATAGTCAAACAAGGCGAGTCCGGTTTTACCTTCTTGCGATAGGATAGTAATACAGGGTGTTGTTGCCCGGTGAAACAATACTTTAAGGGCTTAATCTACATCACATTTCAAATCATATACACATACTTTTGAAACTGAGATAGTTACTTTATTTTCCCATACAAAGTTGAAAAAATATTTTTTTGTATTATTTTTGACAGCCCTACTCTGACCTACATTTAGCGTACTATATCTATATGCTATTTTCACGCACACAGGCGCATCCGATCGCAATTTTAGAGTTCTGTACTATAATAATCACCTACTAATAGAAAATTTATACTAGTTTTGATTAGTTATAACTCATGATATATTATGCCTAGAAAACCCAGACTTGGTGGATGGCTTCTACATCAAGTATACTATTTGCTGTGAAAGTATTGTTTCATCGGATTATAACACCCTGTATACTGCTATAATTTATGCTTTAGGTTATTGTGACTACTGAGTAGATTTCGATGGTTTGGTGATATAAGTGATACTTTCTAAATACACTCACATACAAACGGTAAAGTTAATGAAAAAAATAAATTAAAAATATAAAACAACTCGATGTTATTCTCTTTTTACCCTCTATCTCAAAGCACAGCAAACGCTGAAATGATTGCATTAAAAATACCGGAACGTTTTTTTAAACAAAGTAGCTCTTCTTTGAAACAAAAGTTCCTTTGTCATTCAATAAGTCTCAAGCAAAAGAGTCTATTAAAAGTCGCGAACTGAACAAAGTTATTAAGATAAGGGAAGTATGGCGCTAAAAATAGTCCCAGTAGATAGCAAGTCGGCCTTTGTGGGTCGAGTAAAGTTGCCGTTTGGTACAAATGATAAGATTAAGTTTTTTGCACTGATTTTGTGTTTTAAGGTCTTGTTTTAAGTAAAATACATTAAGTGATTACTTCTTTGCATGACAAACAGTGTAGGATGAAAATTCAAACGCAACTAATATAAATTTAGAAACTGATTAATGATACTAATCCGCAACAATTCAGTTATCATGAGTGATCATATCACTTGCAATCTGTACTTCGGATGCTTGCGCATCAAAAAAAATTCTAATTAAACCACGTCCAAGTTGGACCTGAGCCGGATAAATCCATAAAAAAGTATAATTCTCGTGTACATAACACGAATAGCGCAAGATGTGATAAATTGCGTCATACAAAACGCATGACAAATTTCACACACCAACCTATCATAGTCTAGTAATCACATACCCAAGATGTCTAATATCTGCTGACTTCGACCACACATCAACAAGGCGAGGATTTAGCCCGAAGCTATTGGCAATTATAGCAGACTGTCGCACTTCAAAGAGATAGTGGCGTGAGATGAGTCGCTTTACACCCGTCCACTGCATTACAAACTCAAACAGGTGTTGATTATGTCCCGAGAATCACTGATAGACCCTTTGAGGTAGTCGCTTTGTTGATGAAGAACTTTGCTGTATTAAGATTTTAAATTGTGCGAATAATTTGGAGGTAATGTTGTGTAAAACAAAAACTTGAAAGATATCAAGGGACAACCCCATGGAACAAAGTTCCTTTCGATTAATTAGTGAGGGAATTGTAATAAAAAAATATTTTTTTAAGTCTTTCTATAAGAGAGAGAGAGACAGACGTTTTAAAGTAACTAATTATTATAACTTCAATAAAATATTTTGATCACAGCGCCATCTAGCATTAATCATATAAAACAAAATAAGGAATTGTTTTATAAAATATTTTGAACACAGCGCCATCTAGTCTAGTTCCCTTTCGATAACGCGCAATTAGGAACTTCGTTCCAAAAACTCTAATAATGATGTCTAGAATTAATCCCTACTTCCCTACTAATGCGACAGTAATTCTGTCTGTTTGTCTGTTACACTTTCTCGCTTAAACCACTCAACCGATTTTAGTGAAACTTGGCACAAACTTTAGACCCTGAAAAAGAGCATAGGCTATCTTTAAATTCAAAGTGACGCAGAATAAATTGCTTGGGCCTGTTAGTGGCAAATAATTTGCTTAATATAGGTGAGTAATGTGTAACGTAAATGTATGTATTAAACTACTTTAAATGAAAAGTCTTTTATTTCTCTTTTACCATTCATTAAGAAAAGTTCTGTATGAGTGGCATACTCCTGACATAACAGTGAATGACGTGATAAGTGATTACCACTTATCATCAAGTGAGCTGTAGCTCAGCTTATCTGTCTTGAAATAAATAAAATTCCGTATTGTTTAAGACTTTCTCTGTCAGCGCGGTTAGTGCTGACCGACACGCCTTTGAAAGGACACTACGTTTTCTTTCTCGGTAGTTGACGTGTTAAGTTTTTCTTTCTTTATTTATTTCTATTTATTAAATAACTCCATCTATAATATTCACTTCTTTTATCCACTCTTTTATGATTCACTATTTTACTTTCTAAGAAGCTGCAGAATAACTCCAGCTCGAACTATTGTTTCATTGAAAGTCATGAGGTCGTAGACGGGCACCTTCACTTGTTTCAGAAGTTGGTGCATTAGTAATGTGTTCAATGATAATGTGCGCTGAACTTTACTAACATACTTCTTTTAGAATTTTTACTAAATTGGATGTTGATAGTTTTCTTTTTATACGATATTTATTAAATTGAATCTTTTTGGATGTGACGTGAGAAATATATAGATAAACGTAATCAGCGTCGTACTTGAAAACATAAATGCTACTGCTAGATAATAAGTGTTGTGAATTGATAATAGACTCTCTGTTCCAAGTTAAAATAAGAAACTAGTATTAATTCGATTTGTAAACAGTAGACATAGTTTTGAACTAATTTATTAAATTGTTATTATAGTTTTCGATAATTTCGTTTTCATTTTATTTGAATTAATTGATCTACAAACACGTACCTGATTCCACATGTAAATCACCACACTTGAAGCATATTATTCTGTTACAAATATTTTAATATTATTAACTATTTAAACACTGCACTTTTAAGCACTTTCACTTAAATGACTAATTATTTCTAAATACTGTTCTCTTCGCATTAATAGACTAACAGCACAGACTAACTGCGCCTAACACATGCGGGTAGTCTTCATTTTTTTTTAACGTTTCCTTTCTGAATGTCGTAACGTATGCTTTCTCATAAAAAAAACGTTTAATCAATTGAGGATTCTGTTACTTAAATCGTATGACTCAGAACTTTTCTGTTTGAGAACTTTAATCACGCTTATTCAAATTTGACTGTTGATAATAAATAAAGATAGATAGAGACAGTGATTATATTTTATTCAATTTTATACTATGTTATTTGTAAACCCATCAAACATTAAAAAGAGCGATATTTTCATAGTGGTTTCTTCCTTATTATTTTACACAAAATAATGTTTTTTACCTTGTCTAATCTCAACTATAAATTATATACTCCACAAATACATTTCCCAACTACCTTCCATTCCCAAATGAGTGAAGTCGGCACCCTCTGGGAGGCAATCAAACGTCACGAACTTAGTTTATTTATGTTGGGGAACTGCAAACTAGTGCACTCTCAGAGGATCTACACATAATCTACCTGCTTAGGAGTTCTGTTTGTGTTCGCTTTGGGAATTGCGATTGAAAATATTGACATTATGGAGCAAATACGAATACGTATGATAATTTAGTTATGGGACTTCTATATTTTTGATCACCAACCTCCAATGATGACTGGCAAGCCAACTGTCTACATTGGACTAATGCTCATTACTCGCTTCATTTTCATGACGATTTGGAGAAAGTTGACAACTGCTGCAATGCTGGCCAATGCAAAGAAACCCTCCGTCTACATATTGGTCGGCCGTCACCGTCATTTGTTTAATGTTTGTGTGTTATGCGTTGGTGATCCAATATACTCTAAGATGATGATGAGGTGAAATGAAGTTATTTTTTTCGCAATAAATTAAATATGTAGGCGCGTATGAAAAATGACATTGACAAGAGTGACAGTTGTTATGGTCACTCTAGCGGAGCGTCGAGTCTGTGGTAGCGGGGCGGCCATCTTTTAAACTGACTTATTGGAGAGCGGTCGCCGGCGCGCCACTCGGTCGACGAATCGCTATCTGTCGCCTCAATCTTTAATTATTTTAAACTGATTAACGTTAATTAGAATATTGTTTGTAAAAGATTATTCAACTGTAAAGTTATTTCGAAGAAGTAAAAGGTTTAAGTTTTGAAGGCCATCCGTTTCATTCAAATCATCTTTATTGGACTACCCACGCCATAAGCAATGGATTTTGATAAAAGCGCTCGTGCGCTTTTAAATACAATATGCTGTCTATTTGTTGTACATGTGAGAGGTGCATAATTATGACTTTGTCAAGCACATTTTATTCTGAAGACTAAATTCTTTTCAGTAAATTTTTGTGCTCTTATTAGTTAAGAAAACAATGAACCTCATTGATAAACCGCGAAACCAAAATGATAAAAAATATCTAACTTAATTTCACGAAATTTTAAGAAACATTTCTATAAGTACCATCAATAAAGTCGCCTTTGTCAACTTAGAAATTTACTTTAAAACAGTTATTTGAATCGAAAAGCCTACAAGACTGAATTGACTCCATTTAATCGAGCTCCGAGCAAAGAGGCTCTCACTGGCCATTCGACAGTACAAACCAAACAATCGAAGCCTAACGAACCCCAATTAGGGGCCGTTCGATCCCCATGGCTTGTATAACGCACAATCAAGGTATAAGTGTGGATATGACTTCTGTATGCGCTTTTAAACACATTTTCGCTTGCTGTTATTGCTATTTGTGCTTTTTGCCATAATGGGTATATTTAAAATGTTTTTTTACTATGGAATATGTTAAGAATTATGTAATGTTTTTTTTGCCATCGTGAAATACACTACGTCGTGTGAATAGAAAGTTATGTAACTAGATATTTTTGGATGCGTAGAAAGTTAAAACAGAATGGAATGAAGTAGTTCAATTAATAAGGGTGGCTATTTATTTAATCTGGAATTAAGCAATTTACCTTAATACTCAAAGTCAAAGTCAAATAATTTATTTCAAAGTTGATGTGGACACACACATTTTGAAAGTCAAAAAAAAAAGTTGTACCACCAGTTCGCTAAAATTACGCCTCCGTCCTGAAAAGAACCGGCGCAAGAAACTCAGTGGGCATGTCTTTTTTTAATTTAAATTGTTTTTTTTTTTTAATATTGTTTTACAATGTTTTTGTTTTTATTAACAAATGTACTGACTAACTTACTAATTTATTTTAATCAAAATTGAAATTATTTTTTGATTTTAGATTTTCGGTTTTCGTAAACAACTTCATTACTTATTTGATGGCTAACAGCCAGTAACGACTAATTTGACATTTCAAAAAATTCACTACCTTATGAGTACCTATAATAAAGTTGTTTAACTTACACAACTGAAACCAATTACTTCAATGAAAAACACTTCAGTATAAAAACTCTAAATCCATGAGGCCTACTTACAAACCAATTAAAACTTATCTAATACAAATACCCCGTAATATATAACGGAAAAGTAAAATACAGCGATTAAACTTGAATGGTTCCCTCAGGCGTCCCTTGCACAGTACTTAAAACAGAATATACATAGTATCTTCATATGCCCAATGTTTGCCAAACAAACACAAACATAGTTGTATGGAGCTAATCAAACAAGGTGGGTTTAGAGCCCTCTTAGTCACTGTTTGATGGCATGTAAATAGACAATTTGTATCCCATTTTGAGGTTTAATGTAGGGATGTTAAGATCTAAAAGAGAAAAGCATTTAGTGGTTGTAAAGTACATATTAATAATTGAAGATACTGTGTATGATATTTATTGTCTAATAAGAGTATGTATGATTTAGCTCTTTAATCACTTACACTATTACTAAACGGGTTCTTACCACATTTATTTTTGTTTCAAGCGCCATGATCACGGGAAGACTGAGGAACTGCGGGTAGGTCATTTGAGAGCAGAAAAATCTGTCTGCCCTCTTTCTCGTTCGTTTGCAGGTAAATAATCGTGGTAAGAACCCGTTTAGTAATAGTGTAAGTGATGTAGATAACCGCGAGTGTTTAAAGAAATTTATTAGCTCCTTAAAGTATTTTTAAAGAGCTAAATCTAAATTGAGTATATTTAACTAAAAAGCGTTCACTCTCTCTCCTTTGAAAGAGGCCTCGCTAAAGCAATGCTGCAATCAATGGAGTTTTAATAAAATTGATCAACAATATCTAAAGCTTCTACATCAAACACTTTCTAACGAAATGTATCTATATTTTGCTTATTTGGTAATTGTGTTGGTCAAATGTGTTTTTAGAAGTAAGGTCTAAAAAATGAAACACATAATAAAAATAAAATGTAGTTATAGACACTAAAGTAAATTTCCACGTTGACTTGTCCTTCTTCAAACGAGGCTTGAGGAGGGTCCTTAAAGTTAGGTCGTAGATAGCGACCCCTCAGTCTCCCCTGACATTGCAGAGGTTCATGAGCCACGGTAACCACTTACGATAAGGTGGCCCGTTGGCTCGTCTGCCTACATGGCAATAAATAAAAAAAATATATATCTATATATAGGTATTATAAACAAACATTAGAACTTCCCTATTGAATGATAATATAAGAAGACTCCATCTATACCCAAATACATTTATATACCCAAAGTAGAATTATTTGTTAACATAGGAGAGGAAGTTATCCCGAATGCGGAAGATCCTGGTATTGTAATGTCAGGAGGCGAAATGTTAATTAGTGAATTAATGTCGGAGGTTGAGTCCTCATGAATAGGTATTAGTTACCGCACATTTACTCGAGTTTATCGATCTTTACTTCTGTTTACTGTTCTATGTGTGTGCTCGAAAGTCGGAGAAAATATTCAGTGTAATCTTATTCAGACACTCGCGGTTTTCTATAAGTATTATAAACTATATCGTTTAAAAACAATACTTGATTATCTGAAAAACAAAACGAAATAAATCAAGGAAAGAAGAAAGATAAATTAAAACAGCTCGTAAAACACTTCGTTAGGCAGTCTGCGTGCTTTTTACATTTCCTTTTGCTTTACAGATCTGTACGCTAGGTTTATAGAGATATGCCATTTTAATGATGTAAATATAGATAAAATTTTAAAATACTAATTAAATATTGATGAGAGACATCAGCAGTAACACTTTCATGCATTTTCAACGGGTTCTTACCTCGATATTTTATTAATTGAGTTGTCTCGATATTTCAACGTTGTTTCAAACGTGATGATCACGAGAAGACTGGATACTGCGGGTCGATTTAAGAGCAAACAAATCTGTCTACCCTCTTTCTCGTTCGCTTTTGGGTGGTACCACTGGAACTCAATCAATTAATTAATTATCGATTAATTAAATATCGCGGTAAGAACCCGTTGAAAATGCATGAAAATATTCAGTGTTTTTATGAAAGTGAATACGTTGTATAATTCACACAGTTACTCACTAGTGAATACAGCAGAAACATATAATCTTAAAATTGAGACAAGCAACGCGGTTTATCACTGTGCTTATTTATTAAATGACATATTAAAAATGACAGGTTTAAAAAGAGTCGGTATACGGGGACGGCGGAGAAGAGCGTCTTTTCCTTTGCTTTTACGAGGTCAATGGGTTGTTATTTTTATACACAGGATATCAATAATATTAAAATATACACGATCCAGTTTCTCATAACAAAGAAGACCAAAGCTCTGATCTTAGGGTGGGCAATGTAACGTTTGCATTTTGAACTACTGTTAATTTATGACAGCTCAAATGTCATTCAATTTGTGTTCATAATTTAGTTAAAGATTTGACAATATACGAAATGGGACGCTATACGCTTGAACAAAATTGGGAAATATTGAAAAGTTACTTCCAAAGTGGTGAGTCTTCAGTCCAAACTGTAAGAAATGTGTGTGTGTCAGATGAAGCCCATTTTCACCTCGGAGGCTATGTCAATAAGCAAAATTGTCGCATCTGGGGGTCTGAAAATCCAAACGTCACCATTGAGAAGCCAATGCACCCACAAAGAGTTACGGGTTGGTGTGGGTTTTGGTCCGGCGGCATCATTCGAAAATGAGCAAGGAGCCACCGTTACGGTCAATGGCGAGCGTTACCGTGCCATGCTCACAGCCAACATCACAGTCGAACTTTTGAAAAATGCAAACTTTATGTGGCCCACCCCTTAAATACAAAGGTTTGTCTTATAATTGTTGAATAAAAGTAATAGACTCTTTCTTTGTTTTCCACAAGATCTAGAAGATTCTAAGCTTCTTCACTTAGTTTGTTAACAATTATTTTATACTTAGATTTTTGTTATAGGAATTATTAATCTGGAATATCATTTATTTTCATAGTCACGTTATATTTCCTTGCTTTTTTTTTTTTTTTTTTTCATTTGGAGGAAATCACCGGATCCCCGCCCGCCCCGCGGGTGGGGTATGTGGGAGTTGAACCGCACTAAAACCTCCAACCGCTCACACTCAGCGTCCGAACCCCGGCTGAGGCCAGAACCCAGCACGGGGTTTTGTGGGACGGCGCGACGCGTAACGCTCTCGGCACACTTTTCCGTCACGCCGCCCCCATATTTCCTTGCTAACGAAAGAACTAACAACAAAAATAATGTTTGGAAGCTCATCTACATTACCCCTCCTCATTATATCCATGTTTTGTTATATTCTCCATCTCCGAAATGATGCTATCTGGATACCTTTTATGTAGGTTAATTGGGCGGACCCAAACAACGAACCGTCAAAATAAATCACCAATAATATACCCAGAGCCATGTTTGTTAGCTGTCGGAATTGTTGAAAACATGGACATTTATCAAATAAACAGAAATTGCTTCTCGTATTTTGAAATTGAAAAGAAAGTCCAGTAGCTCGTCTGCCTACGTACTAAAACCTTAAAAGATCATTCAAGTATTTTAATTTATAGGAAAGTAGATCTGGCACAGCTTATTTTACTAGGATCAAAAAATATACTAATGCTGAAAAAGTTTCTGAAATATTTGCAGTAGTATGTTTCTAAATCCAATAGTTTTGGAAACAGTGAAAAGGGATACCAAATAACTCAAATTGAGATAGTTCTGCTCGCCATTTTGCAAATTTTAAGTGATTTAGACATGTAGGTATAGCTAGACAGCAAATTTGGATTTACTTTTCCACAAATTCCAAACATTTTAATTTACTGTTCTCGTAAATATCTGTAACTTTATTCGTACCTCATCCTATAACTCAAATGCTAAAGGACACTCCTACTCCTGCGATTTATTATCAGCTAAGGCCGGGCTTTCCGAGCTGAGCTATCAATACGTTATTCCTTTGGCATGACTACGGTGATAGCTGTTGAATTTATGAGTTGATAAGGGAAGCCATTTTGCTAATGGATTGGCTCGTTTACGATCCCTGTCACGGCAGAAAGCACGGAAATGTAATATCCTTTTTAAGGACAGATAAGTTAATTTGAAGGCATTTTTTATTTGTAAATGGTCTTTTTTATTTGACGGTCCTATCATAGGAATTCTTTGCGTAAAGTAATTTCGTTTCTCTCCGCTGTTTCGAAGTTGATTGAGATTTTTTTGTTTTGCGTTGACTTTTTCGAATTTATATTAAGCAGGAAATTGTATTTTGTTAATGCTATTCGTGTTTCCGTAATGTTTTTGTGAACATCAAGGGATTTTCAATAAATTATACCTAAAGGTATTTCAGAAAGTAAAAGGTCATAAATATTATACAAATACAAAAAATATTTAAAGTCCTTCAACAAGAACCTCTCCTCATCCCGACTATAAGCTGTCCTTATTCAAACGAGGTTTAAAGAGACTTCTTAAAGGTACATTTTAGTTAGTGTCCCTTGACATTACAAAGGTCTATGAATGACGGAAACCACTTTGAAACCACAATCAGTTGGTTCATCAGCTTATCTACCTACATGACAAAAAACAAAAGATCAAAGATCTGTTTAAGAGAGCGAAAATTCCATGAATCAAAGTAGCATAGAAGGCTCTATATGACCAAAGGTTATCTCCAGTAAAAAAAATTGGTTGCCTGTAAAATCGGTATACGGGCGAAAGTTTTACGTGACAACGACTCGGGCATGGTTAGCCCACCTAAGAGCGAGAGAGACAGACATAAAAAGTGAAAGGCACGCGTGCCTCTCACTCGCTCTCGTTGTGAGCGCATAACGTGAGCGGAGCGTAATGCAGTTTCTTGAACTGTCACCCGGCAAACCAATTTATAAGACGTTGTCACGTCAAAACGTCAACACCGATGCGAAATAAAATGATCAAAGAGTAATAAATCTAATAATAATTTCATATATTTTTTGGGTTCATAAGAAATCCTGCGACCTATAAAGCAGCGTGTAAATCCAATCAAAGGTAATGCGATGAAAACCAATGAATATGTTTCCACGCACTCGAGCACCTACGCTCGGTTACACATCTAATCTATTTAGGGACGCATCCGTTTTTAGCTTGGATTAATTGATATTATTTTCCTGTATTTATTAGGAAAAAAAATCTTAAAACACTTTTCACAATTTTACCTTCAGTTTTGACACTTTTTGTCCGAAATACGAATAATCAATGTTTGTGAAACTTTGTCTTAAAATCTTTTATAAATTATGTTATGAAGTATCTAAAATAGTGATTTCAATAATTTTTATCAAATATTTTTTCGTTGGTAAATTTTATTTAATTCAAGACTCATTTACGAGGTGTCAACTTTGTAAAACAATCTTAGACGTAAGATAAATAAGAATAAGGGTTCTGAAAATAAGATTTACAAAATTCAAGACTACAGAATAAATTAAACAACATTTCTAAATAAAACCAACAAACGTTTACCTTCAACATTCTTACTTTGATTTGGAATTGTAAAATATTTCACTGAAAGTCCATTTGGAAAAGCAATTCAAACGAAATTCTTTGGGCAAACAGAAAATAAGTAAATTTCACTTTTCAGGTCAAGATGTTAACGTTCTTGTAACCACTTTATCAAGTTTGAAACGTATTGTGGTTGCCATGGCAACGTAACCTGCCCAGATTCAGGTCGGGAGCAAATTGAAATTATTGGGGCAAAGTACAGATTCAATATTAGGTAAAGACTTCATTTATTGTGAACGAGAAATTGGTTGGTTTTGATTTAAATTTAAGGTTAGTGATTTTTTTTCTCATTTTGCGATCAAATTTGAACAGTACGAAACAAAAATACAACTGGACTATTGTTATGCATCTTACCATGGAATATGGTGAGGTTTTTAAGTTAAAAAGTGACTAATATCATGGGTTTGGGGAACAAGAATCAAAGAATAGTATTTAACGTAACTGTGGAAAGTTTATTGGTAATAAAGTCGAGTATTTTGGTATTACATCTCAATAAATCATGTGAATGTACGTTCTTTTTATTACTTATTCAGAGTCACTTCAAATTCCAGGTGGGCCATTCAAACAGCTATTTTCAACTTAAGACATAAGACCATTAAACAATTACTCCGTGGTGGATCCTGGCTACCCAGGAGTTATAGTAGTGGAAGTGAGAGGTAAGTAAATTACTCACTCGTCAACAAACATCTAAAATGAATCCTCTTCAGATTTCGTTGTCCAAGTTTCGAGCATTGCATTAGACGAAACGGACATAAATTCTATTTGTTCGACAAATTCACTCCGAACTGACGCACCGGAGCCGTTTGGATTTTAATGAAATGTGGTCT
Source organism: Trilocha varians (assembly GCA_030269945.2). Classification (NCBI taxonomy): domain Eukaryota; kingdom Metazoa; phylum Arthropoda; class Insecta; order Lepidoptera; family Bombycidae; genus Trilocha; species Trilocha varians. Next base: position 9,211,828 of record AP028259.1, read on the forward strand.
GTGGCTATTGAATTTGGTTCGTATTGAGTGGGTGTGTAAACACAGATATTTACTTTACAGAAGAGGTTTTGTTGTCTCGGTTAGATGACCAAGAAGTACGAGTTAAAGGATTAAAAGATCTTAAATCATAAAATAACGAACTATCTCGCTTTGGTTTGGACTCTCCTTTTTGGTGTTGTACGAGTACTGTATGTCCTTCTTTAAATGAGGTTTAAGAAAATTTTTACACAGTTGGGTGGCGTCGCAACAGTGTGCGATATTGCAAGACTCAATAGGCTACGTTAATCATTTACCATCAGATAGCCAATCGTAGGCTACTGTACTGTAACAACCCATTACTGCCCACTGCTGAGCTCAGGTCTCCTCCGAAGAGGCGTTAGGCATAGTTCACCACGCTTGCCAAATGCGGATTGGGGACTTCACATATCTTCAAAGGATTTTTAGAACCCTTTCCGATCCCTTTACCGTAGGCTACCTAAAAGGCCTTTATTCGACCTTTCCTTTCCAGTTTCTAAAAAATCTTAAATAGTGTATTATTTTTAGATTCGTCTTTACCACAAATAATAATTATCTCTTAGGTCCAGAAAACAGATAGGCTTTTTAGAACAGTCGTTTTTTTAGTAGACTTACTATGACATAAGTCAGGTATTGGTAAAAGACAAGGTATTCCCAATACTCAATACGAGTCATTATAGACCTAGAGCTTAAATATTTATATAAGCAATTTATTTAGTTCATTTTCTCAATGACTTTAAATACAGTTTAAAAATGTGAGATAGAAAGCGACAATAGAACGCATCAGGTGCCGCTTCAAATTGAGAATATTACTGTTTTCTACTTCTAACTCGTTTCGTTTTGTTGCACCTGTTCAGTTTAATCTTGAAGATATTGCAAACATTTATCTATTTTATTTTCATTTCACGATTTAAGTTTCATATAAGTTTAGTTAAAAATGGGAGTAGAGTTTAATAGTTTTTAATTTAAAATCTAATTTACCGAAATCTTGGAGTCACGTTTACTCGCAGAAATTAAATCAAGTGCTCAAGTTGCATTAGGCAAGCATACTGAAGTAGGTATACCTACTCTACCGAGGAGATTTGAGCCCAGTAGTGGGTAATAGTTGGTTGTTTTGGTTACATATACTCATTAAACATGTCAATTCAATCAGATTTGTCAGTGAAAAAAATGTTTATTTACAAGTAGCTATAACTTAAATATGAAACCAATAACACTAGGTCATAACCCTTTCATAAATAAACACTCACCTTTAACCTCCTTCAAAATTAAAGATAACATTTTTCTCCGATCTTCATTTGTCTCGGTGACCTATACGCTCTCTGATTTCATATTACGTCCTTCCATTGTCATGAGCAGACATAATAAAATTCCATTTAATATCGAACTAAGAATAAACTTAATAAACTGAACATTAAATATTCTTGGAGTGTCAATAAACAGCTTTTGAATAGCCGAGAACTCCTACGCGCAAATCTTATTGAGCAGTGCTAGATATATTTTTCTGTGAATTTCCTTAATATTTCAACTTTGACTAGTCAATAACTTTCAGTAGTGTAGTGTTCGGTCCTCGGTGTTCCAGGTAAACTATAACAGTGAAGTTTCAAAGAAATAATAGTATAACAGTGGCGAAGAGTAAAGTTCTTAGAAAGGGAACTCTGTATAAGAAATTAGTAGGTACTACAATAAGTAAATTTTATTTTCATTTAAACATAAGCTGCTTTGAAAGAAGAATATATCTCTTTTGCTATGTTTTGGAAATCTTTGAATATAGATAGGGAAGCCAATAAGAATGGGGCTGTGTCTTCGCCACTGTTAGAAACTACAAATCTGAACCCTCCAATGTCATCATATTATCATGTATTTCGCGGTCAGCACATTTATATTCATGATGTTTATAGATGTTTTTGTTCCAAAATGCAAAGAATTAACCTCTGTGAATTAATTAATGTAGCTCTTGCAATAAAACACGGATGGCGAGGCGATACATCAGCCTTAGAGTGTAACGTTCCATACAACCCCGTGCTAGGTTTTGACGTCCATCGAGATTCGGACGCTGTGTATTTGGACAGTAGGAAGTATTAGTGCGGTTCGAATTCAAATTCTACTTACTCAAAATATGCAATAAAGTCATTTTAAGCAAGTCACGACCTTTAAATTGATACGACGCCATTATGTATTCTCCTGCAGACATAATAAACGTCATAATAGCATAATATGCTGTACAGTACGTCCATTAAATTGGCGACGACAAAAGTAAGTTAACTGCCTTCTACAGTAACAATAATAACCGCTCGTATCACATAAAGCTCTTGGGTTTACGCTCGTATTACTGGGAGTGTGGTTTGTTTGGTGCAATTTATGAGATATGACGAGGTATTTTTTAGATTTATATTTTTTTAAAGTGTTTTAAGCATAATCAATTTATTGGTTGGTACTCAACTTGGCCTGTGTTATTTCAGATGATTATTATACTATGTTATTTTTTTTTTTTTTTTTTTTAGTTGACCAGTAATGATGGAGTAATGGACTGGTAAAAATTAAGTTGATGGATTGTCTACCGTTCTCGTTTTTTTTAGATTTCAATGAAAAATTAAATTGCCTATACAATGAAACCGACCTTAGTGTAGTTCTTGCGCTGATTTCAATCGGTCCAGCTGGGTCCAGCTGAAAATCAGCGCTACAGCTTCAGAGCTGTAGCTGTATGCTGAGCTGGTCGCCCCTTCAGTGCACATCTTGAGCACAGTTTCTTCTATGTTATTTATGTTTTTTGTTTTTACTTTTTATGTAATGTTTAAGTGTGTGCTGAATAAAAGAAGAATATTTTCTTTCTTTCTTCTTCTTTCTTCTTTTAATGGAATTTTTGTCGTTGATAAAGCTATGTGAACCACCGAGTAGTTGCAACAAAAAGTGTAATCAGACATTTTCCGTGATAGCATGTATGCGACAGAGATTGCGGTACTATTGTTGATCATAGCAAAAAAAACACGTGAGAATGCCGCATTAGAAAGCGATTTTTGTGTTTATAGTTTAGCTGGTAATGAGATAGCCTGTATTCTTGATTGTATAAAATGTAGTATTTTTGTCATAGTCATTTCTTTTTCTCTACCTATTTTTCGTCTGAAGAATAAATTCTTTTTTTTTGTTAAACGATAAAATATTCATAACATTATAACCACTACGCTACAAGGTATTAGTTACCATTAAAATAAAGACACCCCGCTAAAAGTTTACTTTGAAACCACCCTAAAACATGCCCTTTCAGTAATTGGACACATTGAGATATGCAAAAAACGTGGTCCCTGTTTACAAAATAGTCCTCGCGTAGAATATAATATGCGCCCTTTGACGTCCTTTCATCCCCTTCGTATTATCCTTAAAACTCTCTATAATTTGATGAAGATTTTTTTGGTAGATTTTACCTTTAAATAATAGAACTTCATTTTCTTTAGCAGTAAAAATAAATTGTGGAATAAACGAAAAATAGTTTTTTTTTGTGTTAGATTTTCTACGTAATTCTTTTAAAGCTATCGAGTAACGAACAAGTCTCTGGTAGTCAGTGTTGAGTGGTTTATTTTACTTAACCTCAGAGGTCAAAGACTTTCGTACTTTTATTCTTTGTGCCCTACAGAAAAGGTATTAAAGAATTATGTTTTGTACATTAAGATGTTTTAGAGATTCTTTGAACGGAATAACTAATTTTAATTCTTCTGCTTACTTGAAAATTAGTTGTTAGTACTTTTTATGAAGACCTTTATCGATCTTTTTTTTTAAATAGAAGTGGTAATAAATACCTTTAAACACTCGCGGTTATCTACATCACTAACACTATTACTAAACGGGTTCTTACCACGATTATTTTGAAATGAGCGGTCCCGATATTTCAGCACTGTTGCAAGCGCCATGATTACACAGTGCTGAAATTTCATTTCAAAATAATCGTGGTAAGAACCCGTTTAGTAATAGTGTTAGTGATATAGAAGTAGTATTTTACAGAAGTAATCTTAGTTATAATTTTGTCGGCTTTGTGGCGATAAGGCTAACCTTAAGCAAGGTTTAAAAAGTTACTTTTATAAGCTGCAGGATTTAAATTTGATCTTACATAGCAAATGTTCCCGTGCGATACCATTTTCTAAGTAAACTTAATGTCTATTTACGCCTATAACTTTTCACGAAAATTTCGCCTGTTTCACAACACTAAGTTTAAATCTACCCCCACATATTCTGTGAACGCTAATCAGGCGTCACCGTATACGGGTCAGAGGTCACTTACGACTAATCGGGATAATCCATTTGGCAGACATGTTTTATGAGCTGACCGTTTTGTCTTGACCTTACTGGCCTTGAGACAAATACAAGGATTTTAGGCTGTGAGAGAATACTTCAAAAGTTATCATCGGAGTAATAGTTTTTTTTTTTTCAGTTGGAGGAAATCGCCTATGTGGGAGTTGAACCGCACTAAAACCTACAACAGCTCACACTCAGCGTCCGAACCCCGGCTGACGCCAGAACCCAGCACGGGGTTTGGAGGGACGGCGCGACGCGTTACGCGCTCGGCACTCCTTCCCGTCGCTCCGTCCCCTTTGTTTTGTGCTAGTCTATTTTTGATGGAATTGTATTATAGTAATCGATTACTGCTCACTAAGGTCTTCTTAATAAGCATATTTTATAAGACTTTATTAACATTTTTTTTGTAGTGATCTTGGGTTAAACTGCACCTAAAAATACAAATGTATAGGAAACGAAATTGAAGCAGCAATCTACTGCGTTCAATTGGAGTAGACTATCCACACATCTAACTATGGTCAATTGACGATAACGCGACGGTACCCGTCTTGCAATAATAAAATGACATTTAAACCAGATTTTAAGAGGTATTAAAATTAGAATAGAAGCTCATTCGCAATCCAAAACTTTACACAAATCTCATCTTCCAATTTAAATTAAGTCCCTCAATTTAACACGCAATATTGAAACATACTGAACCACCGTGTAACGTGCAAACAGTAAACTTTTCAACCGATTAATACCGGGCCGCACCTGGTGTTTTGTAAGCCGCCATCAACATTACCTCGCTGTATGTTTACACTTTACATGGACGTAACATAAATATAATAGATTAAATAGTGTTTATGTGCTCGAGGTAGAGTCCTGGTGACCTGTGACACAAGTGTTTCTTCCTACCACAGGTACCAGCGATCCACATTCAAAACTGTTATTTAATGTATATTTACCTTTCTACATGTAATTGTATTGTGTGTGATGAGAAATGAACGTTATTTAAAAAAACGGTGTAACCGTGTAATACCGCGTTTTCAAATTTGTGAGCCAACTTCCAATGCAAATGACTGTTAGGCCAACTGTCAAACGGTGTTTCACATAGTTTTAATGATCGATGCATACGAAACCCCGTTAACATGTTGGTCGACTGTCAATTGTTTTGTACTTGTGTTGGATGTCAGCTCGCAAATATGGAAAAGCAGCAGAGGACAAGGATTTAAAATACAAATTTGCATATACAAGGTTGAATGTCATATTTTGCGTTTGATTAAAGAAAAGAAAGAAAGAAAGAAAGAAAATACTTTTATTCAGCACACACTTAAACACTACATACAAAGGAAAAACACAAAACATAAGTAAAATAAAAGAAACTGTGCTCAAGATGTGCACTGAAGGGGCGACCAGCTCAGCATACAGCTACAGCTATTAAGCTGTAGCGCTGATTTTCAGCTGGACCCATTGAAATCAGCGCAAGAACTACACTAAGGTCGGTTTCATTGTGTAGGCAAATTAACAATTTTCATTTAAAAGTAAAAAAACGTGAACAATAGACGACAATCCATCAACCTAATTTTTACCAGTCCATTACTCCACCATTACTGGTCAACTATAAAAAATAAAAATAAACAGCATAATATAATAAATAATCTGAAATAACACAGGCCAAGTTGAGTACCAATCAATAAATTGATTATGCTTAAAACAAATGAGTAAGGATGCCATCTTTTTGATTTTGAAGTGCGTGACACTTGAGTTTATAGCGGAAACTAAATATTGATTTAGCTTCACGGAGAGGAGGAGGTAAGTCATTCCATATTTTGGAAGCGGCAAACCGAAAACTACCACGATATCCCTTACTCCTATGCATAGGATATGATAGCAATACTGTAGTTGCTCTGGATCTGTAAATTAGAGCCGTGGCGAAATGCATATAGCGGCGTGACGACATTTTCAGTATGTTATTTTGATTAATAAATGGCGTCACATGTGACCTATATGGTACCTTAAAACAGAACCTAACGCAAGCGTTTTGGACGCGTTGGATCAAATTCTGAGTTTTAACTAATAATCTCGGTCCATAAACAATGTCAGCATAGTTTAGTCGTGACAGAACGAGGGTATCCACCAAGCGTAGGCGCAACGGTGTAGCAAGGTAATCACGTACACCATAAAGGATTTTCAACTTATAAAAACAACTTCTGGCCACCTCAGACACATGTCTCTCAAACCGCAAGGAGGAGTCTAGTACTAAACCCAAGTTTCGTACCTCCTGCACCACTTGGATCTCTTCGTTAATTAATACAACTTTGGGTTTTTTGTATATTATCTTAGCGACCTGCACACGTGTTCCCAGAACAATACACTGTGACTTTTTGGGGTTTAAAAAAAGTTGGTTTCGGCTTGCCCAAGCAACAACACGCTCCAGATCTTCATTTATTTTAGAAACCGCTTCATGCGTGTCACTCGGCTTAAAGGAGAGATATAACTGAACATCATCTGCATACAAGTGGTATTTGCAATTTTTAAAACAATTAATGATGTCAGCACTGTATAGGATGAATAGTATAGGCCCCAATATAGATCCCTGTGGTACACCTTTATTGACCGTGTGCAGGGATGAAGTCAACAACGTTCCATCACTATTTGTGACTTCCACTTTTTGTGATCGATTACGAAGATAGCTATTGAACCATTTAATAGTGGAGGGATGAAAGCCATAAAACGCCATTTTGGATAGAAGCATAGAAATGTTAATGGAGTCAAATGCTCGCGAAAAGTCCAATAAAACCAACAAAGTACCCATTCCATCATCTTGGGCTTCCAGGATGTTACTTGTCACATCTAATAATGCCGTGGCCGTACTGCGTCCCTTGCGGAACCCAGATTGGTGTTCTGGAAGTATATTGTGACATTCTAGGAAGTCCGAGAGTTGAGCTGATACTACTTTTTCTAAGATTTTTGAGGCACACGGCAATATACTTATAGGCCGTAAATCTTTAAAGCCAGTTGGATTTGGAACCTTAGGGAGAGGCCGAACAATTGCAACCTTCCACGCGTTTGGAAACTGCGAACTATCAATTGATTTATTAACAATAGCAGTTATAATTTGTAGCGTGTTTGGTAAGATCATCAATAACATATCAAGGGATATTCCGTCACTGCCTATCGCCTTCGATTTGAGACCTCTTATGATTTTAGAAATACACAATTCATCGACATTGCGTAAGACAAACGAGCCAATGCCAAACCGATGATACTCATAAAATGTAAAATCCGATATAGGCACTAAGTCTGCAACAGGCTCTGACAAGCCAAGAAAGTGAGAGTTGATATCTTCGGGCTGATTTAGATGTAGAGGAAGATCTGCAGACAACTTTGGTGGTAGGATATTCGATTTAAGTGTTTTCCATAATAATTTTGGTTTGTTTATGTTAGAATTCACAAAATAGTTAAAGTACGCTTTCTTTTCATTATGCAGTGCCTGATTGACTAGTGATTTAAGGGACTTATAATTCAAACGATCATTTTCAGTTCTCGTCGAGTAATATTTGTTAAGAGAATTATTTCTTAGATTCATCATGAGTTTCACATTGTTAGTTACCCAAGGATATGATTTAAATTTAATCAAATGTGTTTTCACTGGGGCGTGCAAATCAAATAAGTCAATGATGAAATCTCTATACAGACTAACCATATCATTTACATTATCCAAAGACAATATAGCGTCCCAAGGTATAACCGCGGAATCACGATCAAATTGTTCATCTATTATATTATTGATTGAACGATTACTTACTAACTTCGGGGGGATAGAAGACCTTTTAAAGTTCATCTCACAAGTTATAAATGAATGATTATTCAACTTATTACCAATAACAATATTTGTAATATTTCGCACCCGACCGTCTGTGCAAATCAAATCAATAAGAGTCTCACTATGTTCCGTGAAATGGGTAGAATCAGAAACAACTTGTTTAAGTTTATATAAGTTCAAAAGCTCTAACAATTTAGCTGTATTCCCCCTTCCATTGTCTCTGAAATCAATGTTAAAGTCACCCATTAGAATAATGCAATCACAATATCCGAATGAGCTAATTGAGTCGATCAGAGCATCGAAGAATAGATTAACATTAACCCATGGTGCACGATAAGCAGTCCCAATTATAATTTTATGCTTATTAACAGTGAGTCTGATCCACATCTGTTCTACAGACTCACAGATTGGATGGTCGCACGAGCGAACTGCTAAGCCCAGTCTAATGTAGAACCCGACCCCTCCTCCTCGGCCGCCGCGCACAGTTGCAGGTCTTGGGACACTCCGCAACCTATAACCGGGTATAACCGGAGCTCGTCCCTCCTCTCCCGGTTTTAACCACGTCTCATTTACTGCTAAAACATCGAGTGAGTTTTGCATTACCGCTAGTGAAATCTCTTCATGGTTGGTACCAAGAGAACCTGGGTTGTACAAACCTACCTTCAAAAATTTACTACCTGGCATAGTATTTATTTATAACAATACCATAAATAGGAAATAACACCCGAAGAATAAGTCCGTATTTTATACATTTTTGCAAGTATGAAGTAATGTCACTAAGCATAACCAAATATAATGAACAAAGAAAATAGATTATAACAACGAAAAATATTTTAAGTAGAACCAACAGTTGAGTTTCGTCTAGTACAAAATAATCAGGACCTAATACACACAATAGAAAACAATAATCAATCAATGAAACCGATACTATAAAAATGGATAATTGCATCAAGTGACCAATAACATAATCTGAGTTAGTAAGTGATTTACAACATAATAACCTAAAGATATACATCACTATAACAATCCAGAACTCTTTTAGTAACAAATCAAATAGTGTTACACTCCAAAAAACTTAACTATATCTAACTCATTGCGTAGGCGGTGCCGTGGCTGTCCTTCCTTTTCCCGAGCATATATCTTGCCATTACGAGTCCATACAAACTTCCAGCCAGAGCTCTTGGATGCCTCCCGAGCCTTGGCAAACAGTCGGCGATTAAATTTTGATAGTTTTTCATTTATGTAAACGCTCTGCGATCCGCCCTTAATGTCTAAACCTTCAGTCGTAATATGGCGTCGGACTCTGGCCGCTGATAGTATTTGATCTCTGATGCTGGAACGCGTGAGTCTGACTGTAATAGGCCGGGGTTTCTGAAAACGGCCTGCAACATCTTTGTTTCGCGGTAATCCCGAGCGCTCTGCTTTCACAATATCAGTATCCTGCAACGACAATCCAAGTTTGTTGGCCAATGAAATCACAATGTGATGAGTTCTCTCATGTTGCTCCTCGCCAACCCCCGATATTTCAAGGTCGTTGCAAAGCATATCCTTTCCATAATTAAATTAAAATTAGAAACAACGTTCCGAAATTCGATCATTTCATTCCGGATAGCCTGCAGTTCCTCCCTGAACAATTTAATTTCATCAGCCAAAATTGGCTGATTCCCGGAGATGTCCAAGATATGGTCATCATACGACGGAGACTGGGTCCTGCCTTGTCTGCGAAGAGTGACACCACTACCCTCATCGAGGTCGCAATGACCCAATCCCGTCCCTCCAACAATTAAATCATGAACAGAACCTCGAACAGGGGTATTTGTGTTATCCTTTTTAGGCTGCTTACTGCGACATACTTGGCATTTCCATGCACTTTTGGTTTCTTTAGTCATTGCATTGAACATTCGTTTATCTGTGATATTTGCACAAATCAAGTCGTAACTTTCAGCACATTGACAACATTTCAAATAATCTCGACCAGTAATGGATTTGAGGCATCCAGCACAGTTAACCCCTTTAGGCGCCATCTTTTACTAAAATGCAGTAACTTTTTCAAATAAGCAAACGTAATTGATACACTCAGGAATTCAAACAAAGGATCTATAGATTCCAATGTATGCCGATAGTATTATTGCCCCGATCAATAGAGGGCGCTAATAGATGTTACAGCGAGCGTAATATATCAGCCACTTTCACATGCATGCGTCACTGCTTCCTAGCCCAATGCCAACCAGCGCCCGACCGAATGTCGCTGTCGCAGGTTCTAATCCTAGGCCCGGAAATCGGTTTTGAAATATATTTAAAAAAATATATTTAAACTTTCTCACCCACCACAAGGCCTGCCCACGTTCAGCAGCGTATCCCGCTCTCGCCGCCCACTGGGTGGAGTCTCCCGTAAGATATTGGCAAGATAAAACGAGAGGTACCGATTTTCTTCAATAACCAATAACATATAATTTATTTATCAATAATGAATTTACTCAACAGACAAACTGACAAACGTCCGACCTCAATGAGTTCCCAACGCTGAATTATGTCATATTTGGTTTTTTTATGTAAAAGTATATTTCTCGTAGCTTGTCTGCTACTATTTTTATGGTACGGGAGCTACCAACGTCGGGAAAACAAGCATTTTAGTATTGCCAGTTTTTATGTATGTTATTTCTCACACACTCCCGGACGTCATACGGGCAGTCTGGCTGCTGCTAGTGGTTGCGTTTATCAGTGCGCATCATATTTGTGCAGGTAGAAAACTGATTTTTCAAATCATTTTAAGACATTTTATTTCATTTGTATTATGTTTATTGAACTTTTTGCTACATGAATTTATTATTGCCAGACATGTTAGGTGCTGTTTAATTAGTGCCAGACGCTAATTCTGAATGAAAAAAAAAACATTTTTTCAAAGTATTTCAGTATGGCTGAAATTTTTACATTATGTTATTTAAGCATCTACAAAACGAAATTTAATTTGCCAGACTGTAATTCGATTGTTAAACAACAGCCAGATCGATCTAAAGTTGAAAATTTATTTTAATTAAATCTTTATATACAACTCTTTAAGGGACTGAATATCAAAGTTATGGCAAATTAAATTTATTTTTGTAGATGCTTAACACGTTCACTGCGAAACATTTTTTAGTGTACTTTCAGCTGGTGCGTCAAGAGGTCATCTTGGCACATAGAAGACTTTCCTGCCGTGCATCGTGTGGTCTGATTGACCCTCAATCGTTTCTGTTTTAATATGGGTTTATTCAGTACCTCATATTAGTATAGGAGCTAGCAACGTTTTCGAGAAAGAATTTTAGGTCAGCTGATTTTGTGATATGTCGTCCTTCTTGCACTTTCGGTTAGAATCTGGGCTATCTGGCTGGTGGTAGCGGTTGCGTTCATTAGTGCGCATCCTACCTGTCCAGGTAATAATCCTGGATTTTATAAATATTTTAAAAGGTGTAATTTTTTATTTTTTGTTTTTAAATAAGTCTACCTGACATACTTTTTTTATTGCCAGACATTTTTGACAATGCTAACTATGTGCCATACACGATTTTTTTTTTTAAATTAAGATTTCAAAGTATTTTATAACGTCTATAATTTTAATATTATGTTATTTAAAGATAAGAAAAACTTAAAATAAATTTGCCAGACATTAATTCGATTGTTAAGTCTTGAATAAAAATTAAAAATTAATAATATCATCATCATCGCTGTCTTTGTCAGTGTCATTCATATCATCTTCTTGGGAACTTTCGTTATCTTCTAAAACTCTATCATCTGCAACAGAAAAAAAAATAAACAGTGTAATTCTTCTTGTTTGTTATAAAACATTTTAGTTATTATTGATAAATATTCCATTTCACACTTACTTTGAACAATAATATCTGCAACTGAGGATGGTAATTGATCTCCCAAAAACCAGACAAAATCATATTTGTCACCGTTAATGGTCCAACCGAAAGCCATTGGAGATAAAGATGTTGGATGTTTTGAGTGAGCATTTCTCCAAATTTTCGTCACGTAACGAACCCTCAATAAATGCTGTTGCAATTCCGCTTTACAGGGTGGCAAACTGGATGAATCAAAGTTTCGAAATTTTTTGTCGAAGTTCTCATCTGATTTTTTAGACTTAAACGTACTTGAAAATAAATGAAATCGATAATAATATTAAAATTATAGACGTTATAAAATACTTTGAAATTTTAATTAAAAAAAAAAAATCGTGTATGGCACATAGTTAGCATTGTCAAAAATGTCTGGCAATAAAAAAAGTATGTCAGGTAGACTTATTTAAAAACAAAAAATAAAAAATTACACCTTCTAAAATATTTATAAAATCCAGGATTATTACCTGGATAGGTAGGATGCGCACTAATGAACGCAACCGCTACCACCAGCCAGATAGCCCAGATTCTAACCGAAAGTGCAAGAAGGACGACATATCACAAAATCAGCTGACCTAAAATTCTTTCTCGAAAACGTTGCTAGCTCCTATACTAATATGAGGTACTGAATAAACCCATATTAAAACAAAACGATTGAGGGTCAATCAGACCACACGATGCACGGCAGGAAAGTCTTCTATGTGCCAAGATGACCTCTTGACGCACCAGCTGAAAGTACACTAAAAAATGTTTCGCAGTGAACGTGTTAAGCATCTACAAAAATAAATTTAATTTGCCATAACTTTGATATTCAGTCCCTTAAAGAGTTGTATATAAAGATTTAATTAAAATAAATTTTCAACTTTAGATCGATCTGGCTGTTGTTTAACAATCTAATTACAGTCTGGCAAATTAAATTTCGTTTTGTAGATGCTTAAATAATATAATGTAAAAATTTCAGCCATACTGAAATACTTTGAAAAAATGTTTTTTTTTTCATTCAGAATTAGCGTCTGGCACTAATTAAACAGCACCTAACATGTCTGGCAATAATAAATTCATGTAGCAAAAAGTTCAATAAACATAATACAAATGAAATAAAATGTCTTAAAATGATTTGAAAAATCAGTTTTCTACCTGCACAAATATGATGCGCACTGATAAACGCAACCACTAGCAGCAGCCAGACTGCCCGTATGACGTCCGGGAGTGTGTGAGAAATAACATACATAAAAACTGGCAATACTAAAATGCTCTCTCAAAAATGTTGCTAGCTCCTATACTATTACTGTAGTAAACGTAATATAGGAATGATATGACCTTGTAGGTTGCACTGAAAAACAGCAAAAGATGTAAAACTTATCAAAATCAAATAATACTACTAATTAAAAGTTGATGTAAATATTTCAATGTTCAGACAGGTAATTTCAAGTACTAAGGTATGTCCGGTTTTATATAACGTCAACGTGCCAATGTTACAGCACAAAATATATGTATACGATCAGAATTCGTCGATAAAGTCGTGTTCGACAAACGAACATATATACATAAGTGGCTCTCTCGGTTTAAAATATGAAACAGTTTTATAACTATCTGATACTAATTATGCAGAGGTTCATGAACGTATCCATCAGATGGGCTGTAAGCTCATTTACTTAGTGCCTAACGAGTCGCGCCGTCCCTCATAACCCCGTGCTAGGTCCTACACACGCATGTTTTTTGTTGTTTTTAAGTTGGAGGAAATCGCTGGATTGGGGATATGTGGGAGTTGAACTGCACTAAAACGTCCAAACACTCACACTCAGCATCCGAACCCCGGCTGAGGCTAGAACCTAGCACGGCGCGCACGGTTTATGAGGGACAGCGCGACGCGTTACGCACTCGGCACTCTATCCCGTCGCGCCGCCCCCACACACATGTAGGAATCCGGCGATTTACTCCAACTAAAAAAAACAATCTGGTCGGTCTAGTCTCGTTCGTCTACATACAAGGCTTTAATACTATGACTACAGCTACTGAAGTAGATACATGAATCTTCTATTACCTATGCTGTAGCTAAAGATACCAGTTCAAGCCGTTATGTACACATTACTTGCACAGTATACAGCCTAGTTTTACCCTACTTTTAATACCGGTTTTCAAATTTATTAAAGTTTCGCACTCCGTTCTCGAGTTTTCGTTGAAACTCAAGTTTAAAGTTGGGGTCGAAATGTTTTAGCGTTATGAACACGTGCGCTGTTTTAGGGATTTTCGCAATTTGTTGGGGACTTCCTGTTGTTTCTTGTGGCGTTTTGTGTTCCCTGTGGTTTTGTGATAATGATTGTTTCTTTTTTACTTAGAATATTTATAAATATTATACGACATAGCCCAAAAAATTGCATCTTTGAAGTGGCAATGGGCAGGACACATTGTGCGAAGAACGGATGGCCGATGGGGCCGAAAAATAATGGAGTGGCGGCCACGAACCGGTAAGCGTAATGTTGGTAGACCCCCCACAAAATGGATTAGACGAGCTGGTCAAAATCGCGGGAGGTGACTGGATGCAGATGGCGCAGGACCGGTCGATGTAGCGAGGTTTGGGGGAGGCCTATGTCCAGCAGTGGACGTCTATTGACTGATGATGATGATGATTTATAAATATTGTTTAATTCTTGCCATTTTAGTTTTCGTAGTTTTGTCAGGAAATTATTTGAGAAAAGTCGATTTTTTAGGTGAACATTTTCAACACAAAGACACTGCTCGGAATGCCTCTTAATTTATATAGTACAATAGCTCTTCTAAAATTAATATTATTTAGTTTCATGTTAGTATGTGGTAATGTTTTAGTATGCAAGTTTTAACGAGGCAGTTCATTATATTTTCTGTAAGTGGTTACTATGACCCATGGACCTCTACAATGATTCCAGAAATTTTAGACGAACAACCAACGACTTACTAAAACTCTTTTCCAGTCTCGTTTGAAGAAGGACAAGACATTTAAAATATTAGGACAAGTGTGATGGAACATGTTAGGTATCTACTCCATCTACTCTCCACATATAAAAACCTTGTTCTTCTTCTTTGTCGGTACTCTCTTGTCAGAGTGGTCGTGGTTGTTAGGATATAATTCCTCTTGCTTGCAACTATTAAACGGTTCATGTTGCAGCTCTAGTGCATTGGTGCAATGGAACTCCCATTGTTAACTTGTTCCCATCAATGCACATCATAGGTGATCTACCACGATCGCGAACCGACTCAACTCTTCCCTACACCACAAAAAAACCTACTTTAATCTATAAAAACGTCTAAGTACTGTAAAGTTTTGTGTCGTTTTTACATCAAAGTCACGAAACCATAAAACGGGGTCACTCCAGCCGCAAGGTCCTCGCTTCGCTAATTAATAAAAGTGCCTCCAAAAAGTTGTTACATAAATTTCGTGACAGCCAGCTTCGGCTTACTAAATGTTTTTTATGTCGTTTTAAATGCTACAAAACTGGGAGCCATGTTTAATTGAAATTAGGGCGATTTTGAAATTTAAATTTCGAATTATGAGGTGATTTAACTTTTTTATTTCGATTTTGTAAAGAGGCTATAATTCTTCAGGAATTTTGTACTGTCTTTATATAGTGTATACTTCTAAGACCAAAATTGGGGTCTTAAAACTTTGTTTTTACTAAGTGGTCTGGAAACATAAAATTTTAGTATAAGAATAATTATCTATGAATGTGAGTAAAATGAAGAAATTTAATTTAAAAGCTAAAAGGTGACTTTGGTATATTTCAAGACAAGGACTTTTTTCTAGTATAAACTCAGTTAAAAACTTTATAAAAAAATTAACAAAATTATTTTATTACTACGACACACCAATAGGGCACTTTACCCACACTTCCAAAGGGCCACATTTATGTTCAACATGTCCAACGCACCTGCAACAGACCCTAATTCAGACCCTTTCGACAACCCTAACAGCTTAGCACCTTTATGGGTTCATATAAACCTTCAACTTACGACTTATTCACAGAATAGTTATGAACAGAACTATTGAATTTCTCGAGCGCTATGACATGTCCTTCTTCAAACGAGGTTCAAGAAATTGCCTTGGCATTGCGGCATCCATGGGTTACGGTAACCACTCTTCATTATGTAGGCAATACCTGTTGTTTCGAGAAAAATAAATGACTTTTTATTTTCTTTCATACAATTTTGTATTTTGTATTCGACTATTGACTTCTGTAAAATTTAGAATCATTTTTACTTGGAAACGCTACCATTCACGGTTTGCTCCTCTTCCTAAAGATCTTTTTCTTTCTAGTTCCTCTTTAAACAAGGCTTCAGAAAGATCTGTATGGCAGAATGCTTCAATGCCTTCAAAGTCCAGGCATTGTGGGGTCTATGAGCGACGGTAATATACCATATTCCATCAGATGGTTACGCTCTGGATTTTAATTGAAATTCAATTATCAGTATAATGACAAGTTTTCTAAAAGGCCGAGCATTGATCGACCTAAATAGCGATACATCAATGTATCGGAACAAAGCGTAGTAGAACGTTTCTGATTCAGTAGATCTTTTGTGAATTTCTCGTCGCTTCAAATACCACGTTGTATTGTTTGAAAATATGAAATAAAATTCATGTGATGAACTATTATTCCACTTTTCAAAATGTATGGACAGAATATTTTTTACTCTGCAGTAGCAATAGACTGAAACATTGTAGACAGATTCGATGAGTTATAGTTACAGGAGTTTATAATATTTGAAGTGGGATACGTATCAGAGCAGAGGTTTCTATTTTCATAAGGTTTGTAAGTACAAAAATTAAGTACAAAGTCTTCTACATAATAATATTGTTACTATGTAGAAGTATGCCTCTTTGCCCTGGCATTGCAGAGGTTCATGAGCGACGGTGACCGCTTACCATCGAGTGGGCCGTATGCTCGTTTATCTACCTTGAAAAAAAAAAAAATTAAAGTTCGGCCGTTCACAGAATGCGTTCCTGACATCTATCAGTTAGTCACGATAAATATTGTTTGCCAAGTTATTTGACGCTCAGTTTGGCGCAAAATTATAACATTCATTGATTATTGATATAATAATGCTGTTATAATGCTCATCAATTGTTAGAACGGTAAACAACCAGCAAAAATATTTTACTAAGTTACGTGTCAGGAACGCATTCTCTGAACGGCCGAACTATACAGGGTGGATCTGTAACTTTGGACAATCTGACGTGAATGACCTATTGAAATAAAACTTAGAAACACTTTTATTTTAGGAATTGGATAAAAAAAATTTTTCATCATAGTATGGAAGTCCGCAACGATAGTCGTACGTTTTCCATACAATGTCAGAAAAAAAGTTTAACGGATCCAAAAAATAAAAATGGTGCTATGTTGTATTTCGACAGGTCATTCACCCCACATCGGATTATCCAAAGTTACAGATCCACCCTGTATATAATTAATTAATACTGTACCTACTGTAACAAAAAATATGTTTTATGATGATAATGTGAGTCGGGTACTTACACACTTATTTTTGAAAGATTTTCAAAAAATTACTTTTATTTACAAACATTCATTTAAATTAATTCACATTTCCGACTATTTGCGAAATCACACAAAATATTAATTTCTAAAATACTTTGAAGTTGCAGGTTTGCCTTTGATCAATTACATTTAAACAAACAAATTTCATAAATCGAAATTGTTAATTAGGAGCCCAGTTTATGGGTGAATCGTGGGGTGTTCTGTTAATCAGTGTTCCTTGTGATTGTTTACCCCCTACCCTCGTAATTACACCGTAACTTAGTCAAAGATAATATACGGATAAATAGGACAAACTGCAATTTTAGAAAGTGTAGACATAACAAATTCATTTTTATATATTTAGCACACCATTTAATTAGTGTATCTAATTAATTAATGAAAAACTTTAAAAGTAATGTACTACTACTCAATACAAAAAAAATAGTGATATTTTTGTCGATACGACAATAATAATTGAACAACTTATAACATGAAAATTTATCGATGTATTCTATATTTCAATATTTACTATAAAGTCCTTTCCATTTACGTGTTTTTATTCTATGTCCACGCTACAGTAATTTACAGTTAAACTTTACTCTTTTTACGTCTTTTTTACAGCAATTATTCACGTAAATTTAGGACGGCCGTGTCTTTTAGGTACAAGAATTAATTTCGTGAGCGCTGAAAGGAGATTATGAATTGCTTTATCTTCTTTTATAAACTTTAAGGTTAATGTAGGTAGTTAAATTTTTTGTGATTACATCTTTTTCTAGAAATTTTTTAGTCATTCTAAAACTGGAACTGGACTGATTTTAGCTGCATAGTGTAAATGTGGCGACCAATAATATCGCGCGAGATCCTGAATCGCGGTTACGACATTTGCAGAAATCTTCGCATATATACGACATCTGAAATCTACAGGGGCTTCGGCCTGACCGGGCATCCACTACCTCGCTGTGTTTATCTACCTTTGGCCATAAGTCCACTGTAGATAAACACAGTAAATATACAGGAAAAAGTTTCAATGATGGTACAAATATTGAAGGGTAATAAGTACTCTGTTCTTAAATGGAATACAAATAAAAATTGGTGCTTAATCGCCGTAATAATCTCCAAAAGGTGTTTAAGTACAACAGAGCATTGACCATCAAACCACATCCCTAGCCAATCGTTTTGCAGTAACTCTGGATATTTTAACTCGTTATAAACTTATTCAGACACTCGCGGTTTTCTCTAATACTTTCATATTATCTTCAGATTATCGAGTATGTAGAATCCAGTGCTAAACACAACATTCACTAAGGGTTCATGCTCAGAGAGTCTTGTAGATACAGTGAGTATGGTGTGTCGTGATGTGAGTTCGAATTCCAGTGGTACTACCCAAAAGCGAACGAGAAAGAGAGTAGACAGATTTGTTTGCTCTTAAATCGACCCGCAGTATCCAGTCTTCTCGTGATCATGACGTTTGCAACAACGTTGAAATATCGAGACAACTCAATTAATTAAAAATCGTGGTAAGAACCCGAATGCATGAAAGTATTTTAACTGGTGTTTACTAAGACGATTTACCATTATTCTTTAGTTATAATATTGTTACTGGTTGTATATGATCATCAAATATAATAACCGACCCTAGTTATTACCTTAGACTAAATATTATCGTAAAAACATGAACCGTTTTTTTATATTTCTTCTTATTGTTTCAGATAATCTTCAAGAATACTGAAATGCTTTGAACACCGAAGCAAAATGACTTTAGGAGTATTAATACTCCTTTTTCTGCAATCTGGGCTATCGGATGCCGGGAAATGTAACACGTGAGTACCTATTCTGAGAGCTCTTCTTTAAGATGTTATATAGTACCTATCTTATTCTTAGATTTTTGCAAAATAACATTCTTTGTTGTATTTTTTATTGAAATTAAGTGACCGTAGTTAGAAGAGCTTATGGTCTACTTGTTGGTTGTTGATAAGAGGTTTTTCATTCCTGCAATGTCAAGAGACACTGCAAGTCCGCCACGTACGACCTATTGTATAAAGCTATTTTCAAATCTTGTTTAACAATCAACGAGTACTATCGAGATTCATGAGTATTATTTTTATTAACAAAAGTTAAATTAGAAATAAATCATTTTTCTTTCGTGCATCCTAAATAACGACTACGCAATAACACACATCAACTCCAAAAAAATTTCAATGTAAACCTCAAAAGCATTTCACCGATACAAAATTCGCTTTTCAACTTTTCACTTTCAAAAAGAATACTTGACCTTCACATCGCTCGGGTATGAAAACATAAAAACCTCGTGGTAACAGCCCCATTCATCCGGGCACTGGGCCTACGTAGGAAAGTGGAAACGTGTCAAGCACTCGCAGTAAATACTCGTCGCTAACGAGTAGACCGAGTTGGCGCGAAAATATAGTTTATGTTTTAAATTTGGAAAAAAACTTTTTGTAAATTTTCTCACGTTTTCTTTTGAGTTAAAACCTTTTTGGAGTTTGAACTACATGGTGATTATAAAAAGTTTCAAGTTTTTTTCAGGCTACCTAGTTTAGTTAATGGGTTTATGTCAAAATGTACCTTTTACTTCAATATATACAAAGTTTAAAAGAGGTATTTCTATTATTAGCGTATCAAATACAATCTGAAAATAAGTACTTATATCCAAAAAGGAATTCAAAAATAATAATACACTTATAAATAAAATCCTAACTATAACAACAAATTGATGACCAGCAGCTACTCAAAAAATTATGCAAAACACGAGACTTACAGAAAATTCTCGAAACGAAACAAAGTTAATTTTAAACTACGAAAGTTTTCGTCTCATAAAATAAAAGTTAAGACCATCGTAAAATAGTTGAAGCGAGGAACCTTTGAAGAAAAATCGAGGACGTGTCAACCGTTAACTTAACTACTGAGCCCGTAACGAGATGAAGGGTGAACTGGGGTGAAAAAATACATGAAGTTTTTGTGAAGTACTATTTGCTTTGTTCTCTATAGAATTTTTGAGCTCTGATGTTGTTTTAAGTTCATTTATTGTAATTTATGGAGTCTTATATTTATTAAAATTCAAAATATTTATAGTTCGGCCATTCAGAGAATGCGTTCCTGACACGTAACTTAGTAATGGCGTTGCGGTTACGATAAAAATATTTTTGCTGATTGGTTACCGTTTTAACAATTGATGAGCATTAAAACAACATTATTATATCAATAATCAATGAATGTTATAATTTTGTGCCAAACTGAGTAAAAAATAACTTGGCAAGCAATATTTTTCGTGACTAACTGATAGGTGTCAGGAACGCATTCTCTGAGCGGCCGAACTTTAGCATACTTTTATGATATCTTTTGTGATGGATAGAAGAGAAAGAGAAATAATCTTAGGTAGGTTACAGGGCAGAAAAATATCCTGCCGCACACATTCAGCGTGCCATCAAAACCCAGCATAAATTTGTTTAGTAGTTTGTATGCAATTATAGTCCTGTAAAGAGATTGTATATCTATGGACTTGAAAAAACTCATTTAACCAGTTACAGGCTATTTCAAAAATAAAAATCATCATAATACTAATCTTCGCTGACAGCTAATATCGTTACAAACTTCCAAAATGTAAAATTCTAATCACAATTTGAGCAAACTTTCGAAGTTTTCAAGTCAACCCACGCGATTTGGAACAACATCCTTTTGTCTCGCTCTAACACGTTCCACTAGAAAGAGACAAAGGAAATTGACTTTAAAATTTCACGACACAAAAGTTAGACGATAATCATTTTTCAAAGGAGTTTCAAAGATATTCGGAGGCTAATTTTATTCTTGGGAGACATCTTTTTAATGGCATTTTAACTGGAAAAGGTTAAGAAATGTTTTAGAATGAATAAATTACGCTGGAGATTTAGATTTAAGTGTGCCGTAACGATGACGAAGTAATTTAGGAGTTTTACTATTTTTTTCTTTATCATAATTGTCATCAGAACGTATAAATAGACCCTTTCGATGACAAGCTACTTGCGAACTAATTGCCATAGAATTATTACATCTGGAATCAACATCACGAACAACAGAATGAAGCCAATTTAAAGTGCACCGATCGCGCGTAACTACACGATATTCTGGCGTTAGTGTACTGATGACACTCAATTCGTTTAACGCACTAATAAAATATTACATACACATAAGTTCTTTAAAATTTCACTTTGTTATTTATGATATTGATTCAAAATATCGTGTTGTTACGCGCGATCGGTGCACTTTAAATTGGCTTCATTCTGTTGTTCATGATGTTGATTCCAGATGTAATAATTCTATGCTAATTGCATCTAAAATTATTTGACAACACATTGATCCAGACGCCTAACCGGTGTGAATACTCCATTTAGCGAGCAAGATTAAATGTCTATCATTGAATTCGAGTATCCTTAATGGACGGATAAAGCGCACATTATCATCACTTGTTTAATACAGGTTGTTGTGATGTTTCGTAATCCTTACTCGACTGAAAAAAATATCTGAAAAATATCTTTAACATCAACTCCAACCCAAAATCACCATGAACATGTTAGTAGGCAAATGAGGGGACGGAGCGACGGGAAAGAGTGCCGAGCGCGTAACGCGTCGCGCCGTCCCTCCAAAACCCGTGCTGGGTTCTGGCTTCAGCCAGGGTTCGGACGCTGAGTGTGAGCGGTTGGAGGTTTTAGTGCGGTTCAACTTCCACATACACGCGGGGCGGTTAGGGATCCGGCGATTTCCTCTAAGTGAAAAAAAAAAGTTGGCAAATGAGGTAACAGACCACCTACTCGTGAATGCTTACCATCGCTCATGGACCGCTGCAATCTCAAGCTACACTATGAAGCTACTACCTACCTTTTAGGACTTTCAGCCTGACTTGAAGAAGTTTGAGCAAACTTAAACATCAAAGGCCCTGAAATAGGCCTCTCAAAATCGCCGCCGATCTCATGATGGCCCGATTCTCACGATTATAGCACTTAAAACTCTTACAAAGGCCTAACTCAAAAGCTCATGACAATGGAATAAAAGCAAAATCATTTGAGCCTCGTTCTTGTCACGTGACATTCATAAATAACTACACAATGCTTAATGTACATTTTTGAAACGAATAAAAGTGTTTTATTCCTTTGTTACGTTTGTGATGAAGATTAAATGTTTTATTTGCGAAAATGAACAATTGAAGATAATTAATTCGACGCATTTACTGTCCTTTATGCAAATAATGTCTGTTAATATTATTAAAGATTTACGTGCATTGTATTGTTGTCAAAATGCGATATGATCAAAATATGTAATTTCTCTGAGTTCTGGATATGCGTCTACTGATCCAAAACAGTGCAATAAAGATTTTGTAGAAACAGTCTACAAAAAAGGTATAATTAAATTAACAGTCCGTGGCTTGTCATCCAATATTGTATTTTTGCTGTGAAAACTAGCACTGAACTTTGAAGACTGATGCTAGAGATATCTTTACCCTTCCTCCTTCATCCACATTTCTCTCAAACTCTGCTAGAAAAAGTATGAAAATTACATTGTCATTATCAATAATCCACTAAAATAATTACAGCAAAAATTACTCTACTCTCCAATATCCCGAAAAATGACCGAGTCATTCATCTCACGCGCAAAATTTATCAGCAAACGTCGACATGCTCGCCACAAAGGAGGAATCACCGAATCATCGCAACGTAAAATTTTGTCTGTCATCTTACTCGAGGCTCTTACACGCAGGATCAATTAATCATTCGCACCGTGCTAATAAAATCTACTACTTGACGTCACTCTGAAGCGACGGGCCCAGGAAATCGATTTATTCCACAAAGTCATCTATTTAATTGAGGAACTTTGCAACTTCGCGAAAGGGGCGACGTGAACGTTTTTTTCCGTCTCGATTTTCGTTCGAAGTGCTTTGATCCCGAAATTGTGGTTTTCGGGAATGGTTTTTGTGTTCATTTAGTGTTTTTTCTTTGGTTCGCTGAAAGGTTGATCAAGTGAATTTGGAATTTGTGGTTGTGTTTCGTTTTTGGAGTTCATTTTGAACAATTTGATTTGAAGAAACAAATGTTGTAAATGAAATAAGAATTGTCGATAAACTAACACAAGTAGTGTGTCTTATACAGTATAAGGAAGGAATTTAGAACCACGTCCACAGTTTGATTGAAAATGACGGGGAATTTTCCTTTCACTTGGTACCTTTATCAAGGACAACTCAACTAAAGGCGACAGAAAAGGATTTCGAATTTATTTGTAAGGTATGGTTTTCATCCATCGTTAGTTTGTTTGTGCAATCTAAACAACGGAAGCAACTTCTGAAAGTCATATTCCTCCAAGCTATAACCTATAACTTGCCTTGACAAACGAGCTATCCAATACTCTAAAGTGATTGAACAACAAGACATTATCAGAACTTCGGTACTAAATATCAGTAACAAACATAGATAAATTTTGTATCGCCAAACCATAATTCGGTTTATGTGAAATTGATGAATCGGGGCACACGCGCGTCCCTAATGGGAGATACCGTCATAAACGTGAGATTCCATATAATGTACTTGTATCTATAAGTATATGTATGTACCTATAATGTTGTATCTTTGTATAGAAACAGCTATATCGTGTTTGTTCAGTAGATAAACAATTAGATGTATTGTGTGTGTTTGCAACATTCTCGTAATGTGATGTATAGCATAATCATTCGGGCCTTACCGATTTTGTACGTGCTTCTTTTATGTAGGTAGCGGCCCCGTAGTATCTGCTTACAATCAACTGGCCCATTGGCTCGTCTGCCTTAAAGGCAATAAAAAATGCTATACTAATTCACACATTTATTGGAACGAAGTTCCTTATCGCGCGTTATCGAAAGGGGGCTAGACGGAAAAAAATCTTACGAAAAGTTGTCACGACACTTTTTTAGTTGTCACGACACTTTTTTGTTTTAGATGATTATCGCTAGATGGCACTGTGATTAAAATCTTTTAAAACACGTTCACACTTTTAATCGTAAAGAACTTCGTTCTATTCGAGTGTCCTATGACACCTCTCAAGTTTTTTTAGGTTTAAGTGTCCTCAGCAGAGGGTTCATAATTCACCTTTTATTGGTTGCGGGTTCGGGATTTCACATAATTATTGTTTACACACAACAGTTTCTTCACCAAATTTTCCTTCACTGATTTCAGCCAGTGCAATCATTAGAATTTAATTATAAGTAGTGTTATAAAAGGAAGTCCTTCTTAAAAATAGACACGTCCAAATCTCTATTTTGTGAACATTGTACATTACTGTACAGACCAGTGAGTCGCTAGGCAGTTATTTCAGTTCCGCACAGGAGTTCGAGTTAGTCAGTTAGCCTTTTGTAGGTTCATCGCTTTGTGGAAACACTATCGTATTGTTCCTTTGCACGTTTTGAGAACTATTGTATCGTATCGAGTTTGGAAATGTTTTTGTGTATATTGAAGATATATTTTTGAATGTTATTGATGGTAAAATCGTTGATGAGAAATACATTTTACTTTGTACACAGGTGACTTTGACTTACTTTTGACGTTTTTCAGCTCACGTTTTAAGAAGTACAAATAAAAAACGTCTAAAACCGGTAGGTAAACTTTAGCATATTCCTTTAACCCCGGGTTATAGCTAAGGTCGTGGTGTGGTCGAAAAAACATTGACAATGTAGTTGACTACGAGTGTCGAATAAAATTTTCGTCATAAAAATCTTTTTTTTTTTCAATATTATTTTATTATACACAGTAAAGTCAGTATATTTTTTTTGAAAAACAAAATCAAACGATGTTTTTATAATTTTTCATTTCTATATTACAAAATAATTTTATTATAAAATCTCATGATAAATATTGAAGAAAGCTCCACCGTCTATTTTAGAGAGCGATGACTCTCCCGAGATCAATTTTTAACCAACGTAATAATTCATATTTTACTAGAAATTACAGATAAATCCTCAAACTACGTAGAGTTAAGAAATATTTATGAAAATGTTACATTTCTTTAAAGATTACACAAAGCAATATCAAAAAGCTCTGATATTTTATTTTTATTACATTTTACTTTCTTTTAATTGCACTTACACAAGAATGAACATTTCGTTGTTTAAATGTATATTTTTTTACAAACTTCAAAGAAATTTCATCACTTATTTTCTGAATTTTTTTTTCAGTCACTAAAGCCCAGCTGCTCTAGTTTAATAGTAGCAATTATTTACTACAAAAATAGATAGAAAATTTTCCTATCTCCCTTCCTTGTTTCCAACACATCCTTTTATACGGCCCATGAATAATTCATTACATCGTAATGAGCTGGCGAACACACAGCTTTGTTCGAGAAATCTATACAACACGAGAAAAAGTAAGCTTTACAAAGAAAATGTAGACGTAATTGGTTTTGAAGGGCATCTATATTTTTATTGGGAAGATATTATTGGAGTAGGCAGTGCGGTAGGTACTTTATTTATTTTGTGATAAAGATGTATGGAAAATTTTCACGTTTGAATTTTATGGATAACCCCAAAAACAACTAGTTTTATTTTTAATAAAATTTACATGAGATAAGAGCTTTACCTTTCAAAAGAAAAAGGTTTAATACAGACATGTAGAATACGTCATTCCTTTTTTTTTCAGTTGGACGAAATCACCGCCCCGCGGGCGGGGTATGTGGGAGTTGAACCGCATTAAAACCTCCAACCGCTCACACTCAGCGTCCGAACCCCGGCTGAGGCCAGAACCCAGCACAGGGTTCGGAGGGTCGGCGCGACGCGTTACGCGCTCGGCACTCTTTCCCGTCGCTCCGTCCCCATACGTCATGCCTAGCTTATCTTAGCCTAGTGCTAAACTATACACATTTGTACATTAACCTTTACATTTCACATGCATGGTAACATTGACTGCGCCACTAATTTTAATATTTCAATTATTACACTCATGTATTTTCCTATTAGTAAAAGACTTTTCGAAATTGGTTTAGTAGCTCCAAAGATCCCTAGAACGTCACAAATATCTAGACATTACCTTTCTATAAATTACTAGCTGATCCGCGCGATTTCGTCAACATGAACAAGGGGTAATATATCCTATAGCCTTCCTTGACAAATGAACTTTCCACAAAATAATTATTAAAAACGGTCCAGTATTTTTTGAGCTTATTCACTACACCCAAACAAACAAAGTTTTCCTGAGTATTATATTTAGTATAGACTATTGTGCGACGGTAAAGTGTGCCGAGCGCGTAACGCGTCGCGCCGACCCTCTAAACCCCGTGCTGAGTTCTGGCCTCAGCCGGGGTTCAGACGCTGAGTGTGAGTGGTTGGAGGTTTTAGTGCGGTTCAACTCACACATATCCGGGGATCCGGTGATTTCCTCCAACTGAAAAAAAACTTGAGAGGTGTCATCGGACACCCGAATAGAACGAAGTTTCTTTCGATTAAAAGATCTTATAATTTATGCGCGATAAGGAACGTGTTTTAAAAGATTTTGATCACAGCGCCATCTAGCGATAATCATCTTAAACAAAAAAAGTGTCGTGACAACTTTTCGTAAGATTTTTTTCCGTCTAGACCCCTTTCACAACGCGCGATAAGGAACTTCGTTCCAAAAAAAATAGTATAGACTATTAGTATAGATTAATCTGTGACCGTCTTATTACAAACAATATACTAAAGTGGACCAAACCTTAATCAGTAGATGCACTTGTTACCACCAGATGGTGCCAGCTAGCCCCAACATTATTGTATCTCGAGCTATGTTCTAATACATTTTCTTATTGTGAGAAGAAAGGTTATATTAAATTGGTCGAGGAAAAGGAAAATAGCTGGGTCTGCGATTCATTGTATGGGAATCGGGTACAAGATGTTTGTAAATAAATATGATAGCGGTATTTCGGTTGTTGGTATAGGAATGGACCTCTGTTATGGAGAGCGATTTTGTGAATGATTTCAGGGCGTATTCAAATTGTATTAGTAAAAATCTATACTGTTCTTTGCTATACTGACATCTTTGGACCTTTTACCAGTACTATGTAAGACTATAGACTAAGTAGACTATGTAAAACTATATCTGAAAACTCAATTTAAAAAAAGCATAGCTCTTAAAAACCATAAGTTAAAACTGTGGACGGCATCTCAACAAAATGTTCTCGAATGAACTTATTCGCTTACTGTACCAACCCGTTACTGCCCACTGTTGGGTTCAGGTCTCCTCAGAAGAGGGATTAGGCATAGTCCACCACGCTTGCCCAGTGCGGATTGGGGACTTAACATATCTCCAAAGGATTTTTAGAACCCTTTTCCGACATGCAGGTTTCCTCACGATGTTTTCCTTCACCGTTTTTAGCCAGTGGTGTTGTGAAAAATTGCACATAAATCTTTTTCACATTTAGATTTAGAGGTACAAGCCGGCCGGTTTTGAACCCGCGACCTCCCGTTCGGAAGGAAGCGCTTCGATTACTCGGCCACCACGACTTCATCTTATTTTCTTTTATTCGCTTATTTCATCACAATTTAACCAAAAATAAAAAACAAAGAAAACAAACGTTGAACCTTCATAAAAAAACTAGTGACTCGGCAAGATCAACCCTTCAAACGTAAACATCGTTTTAAAATATTGCTGACACAAGAAAAAACTTGGAATATCACGTATGAGTCGTTACCGTTTCTATTTATTTGTTACCCGGTTTTTACCCAGGTCTATTTTACCCGGGTATGTGTTACCCGGGCCTATTTTACCCGGTCCAAAGTACTACCCTACAATAGAGTCACGTTCCCCACTCTCCGAAGCTTAGGAATATATCGGATGTTTATTGGTAGAGCCATGACCGGGTGAGATATGGATTGACCGGTTTTTCGTTTTTTGTCGGGTAGTCAGAAAATTATTGGGGTTCACTCTCGTAAATTTCGGGTTAATGCTTTGTTTGGGATTTTTCTTGAACGGTAATGTTGTGTGACTGGCGATTTTTTCTAATTTGGACTGGTTATTCGTAAAAATGTTATGTAGTTGTAAAAAATTCTTATGTTACTTTATCTCAATGTAGATGCTATAATTTAGTGATGTCATTTTAAAATATCGAATCAAGAGAAGAAATAGCTCTAAATGGTAGACAAGCTATCCCTATGCCTCCACCGTTACACATATCGGTATAGCAGCATATGTAATTTATCGAAAGTCTTATCTCACTTACCTTATTCGATTATATTTAACACGATGGTAACCTCTGCATACCGTGGTATAAATACCGTGAACCAAACAGGGTACCGTAAACCAAAATTGATCGGCTTTCTTTGAAAAATAGTAAACCGTGTCAGGTAAGCAACATATACAAGGAATCAATTGTTGTTTTTAGAAAATTACTAGAAATAAATAATTTTGCTCTTAGGAAAATGGCGCCAACATTTACAAAACTCTAATAAAATTGTTACAGCACTTAATCCGTATTCATTTCGATCGATTCAATAGTTTCTGGCAACTTTCCATAGTCTTTTGTTGTTCGAAAATTCTTGTATCGCCACATTTTTATTACAAGGCAATAAAGTACATTTTTGCTATGAAAATGTTATAGTTTTCATAATACTTGCGGTAGTGTGGCTTGCTGAACTAGAATGTTCAAGTTATGTAACATAATACGCAACTTGGTAAGGTTGTATTTTTATTATATTTCAATGTTTCAGATTTTGCGTTTTTTAACTTTTGAAAGAAATATTGCCACCAATCTTATCTTTTGCTGTTTAAGACTTATTTTTTTGGCAATACGTAAGGTTGCTTTGCGATTTTTTAATAAACGGCATACCGGATAAAATAACTTTATCTGGATCATCATCAGCCCACACTGGTCCAATGGTGGACATCATCTGGAGCCCAATCTTCTGCTCGTCTCATCCAGTTGTTACCGGCCACCTTTCTTAGGTCATCATATTCATAGCTCATATTTAGCTGGATAACTAGTACCAACCTGTGGACATGACAGAGGCCCTTGATAACAGTTACCATCTATCATCAGATGGGCCATGGACTCGTACATGTATCTTTTGAAAGTAAAAAAATCCAGTATTGAGAACAACAACCCACTACGATGAACTCATTATCTTTAGTGTTCACAAAAACCGTAGGTAATAAAACCGGATGTCGCAGACGGTTTTAAATTTAGTTTATCCGGTTCCGGAGAAGTAATTACGTTAGCTTTTTTTAACTGAAACTCCAAAGTTTTTATGCCACCTTCCTGCCTTATCTTATAAAAAATGTGGTAAAATGAAAACTTGAGCTCACAAAGTTATAGTTCTAGTAATAAAACGTTGTTTTTGAGGTTGGTAGGTTATGTTTTTGGTTTTGGATCTAGTGTGCAAATGGCACTACAATGAAAAAAAAAAAGCGTCAGAAAAAACCATTTAGAATAGCTATCCCTATTATTTATTGGTTTGTTAAAATTTTCATGCATAAAAAGTATAGATTCATGCATAGGTTGACTTTTAGTATAGGCAATCTCTGCCAATCCACCTTAGAGTCTTCGAGAGATGACTATTATACTTGGTGTAAAATTAAATCGACTCAATGCTTTTCTACCAAAAATAATTAATGTTAAAAAAAAAAAAACCCTATCTTCGACACAGCTGGCGCAGGTCAGGATAAATATTATATTATATTACTTTATTAACAATGCTTCATACTAGCTTACATCTAAGTCGCTTTCAAACCATTGTCACTGCAGCTTTCCAGAACTTTCTCACGTACAGCTTTGCCACGTCACGCGCGAACCGGGTAACACAAATAACCCGAGTAACTACTGTGGACTACCTTCGTATAGTCTAAGAGGCAGTTTAGATCCGGCTTCACCTATCTGTAAAAAAATAGCAGGATTTTGTGTTAAAAATAGAATACAGAAAAAATAATTGTATTATTTAAATGTATTTATGTCTTATTATTTTATCAATTGTTCTTTTTCGGTAAACTATTATTAAGTAATAGTTATTTCCATTGATACTTAATTGTTAGGTTCTGATTTTTATTAAATGATATTTCAACACTGATATAACCGTCATGATCATGGGAAGACTGAGTACTTCGGGTAGATTACTAAGCGCAGACAGATCGCTTAATAGTTTTGTAAGTGATGTAGACAACAGCGATTGTTTAAAGAAATTTATGTTAGGTTCTGCTTTGAAATGAAATAGTTATAAATTCCTCCGATAAATTTTAGCTGTAAGTCCTGGATAAAAATGTACTATAATGAAACTAAAGTTATTTTATTCGGATTGAGATGGGTGTAGTTCGCTATTCGTCGTCTCCTGTACTAAACCGTATAACTGCAACCGGAAACCGCACTGCACTAGTTGAGAATTTCGTTAGTTTCAGTAACTTTTGTTTGGGGACGAAAGTTTTTTAATTGTTTTGACTTCCGTTGTGCTTCGAGTTTTGAATGATGGAAAAGCAAACTGGAATTGTATTAAAACTGGTTCGATGGTTTATAGTTTTAAGAATTATTCTGGTAATTTAACTTCAAAATAAAATCAATTATAATAATATTGTTTGTTAAAAATAAAACCGGGAAAAGTTTAAATGCGGTTCAATAATGCTTGTGAGGTAGATCCATGAGCGACGTTAGACACTTACGATTAGGTAACTCGTTAGCTTGTAGGCAATAATACAAATGATCTCGGTTAAATATTTTCCATCTAACTATATTTTAGTTGTCATTTTTATTGGAAAACTTGATTTTTTTATTGTTACTCCAACCAAGTTTAACATATTATGCCTATCTACCAATGCAGCAATGTAGTAAATTTGTATATATAATATATATAATTTTATATATTTTTTTACAATTTGTAAACATAACTTCAAAGTTTTTCCTAAACTCATCACCATTTGATCCAAGTTTTATTTGCAAAAATTTAATATATTTAAACAAAGATAAACTACAATTTAATATACAACAAATAAGACACAACTCAATTCCACACGACTAATATATTCTTTCTTTTATTTTGTTTAGTATTATTTACTAGTCGAATGGCTCCATAACGTCTACTTTTGATAAGGGTTGTGTCTCGAACATATCCGTTTGAGGATTCCGTCCTTAATAGATACTTTATATACTTTTATGTCAAATAAGTTGGTAGAATTAGAGTGTCACATGTAAAAGGTGTTTTTCTGTTTTTTTACATGTTGGAATAGTTTCGGTTTTTTTTAACTAAACATATTATTTAAAACTGAGCACAGTTTGTGATAATATTGTAGGATAGACTAGATGAGACTTACTCATTAGAACAAAAGGAAACTTATCCAATAAAAATCTTTAAATTTCAAATATTTAATAATTTATGTTCTTCGATAGGTAGTTTAAATAGATTTGTTTTGAACTCTTTAGTGTGATACATTTTTTTATAGGGTTGGTTGTTTTGTTTTCAATAGATACATCTGTAAATTACTCTATGTATTTTATTGACTCAAAACACAGACGCACTATCTACTCGATCTTAAGTGGTTCCCTTTGCACACAGACCTCTAGCCCATGACACACACTGCCAGACCTACCTCATCATCATCATCATCATCATTCTCAGCCTGTAGACGTCCACTGCAGGACATAGGCCTACCCTAAAGATTCCCAATGCGACCGGTTGGTAGCGGCCTGCATCCAGCGTGTTCCTGCAATCTTAACAAGATCATCCGTCCACCTTGCAGCTGGTCTTCCCACACTGCGCTTGCCTTGACGTGGGCGCCACTCCAGAACCTTCGTGCTCCAACGGGCATCGGTTCTACGTGCTATCTGTCCCGCCCACTACCACTTCAACCGGCCTATTCTTTGGGCTATGTCAGTTACTTGGGTTCTTCTGTGAATATCTTCGTTTTTAACCCGATCACGCAGAGTGATACCAAGCATAGCCCTTTCCATTGCTCGTTGCGCGACAGTGAATTTCTTTCCTACCTACCTACCTATTGAAAAACAAAAATTTACTTAAATTCTTCTCCCCAGGGGTTTCTCCGTGGTAGCCCCAGAAGTAGCAGTCCCAGGGAAGACCACAGCGGTCCTGGTGACTCTTCACGGTCGAGCTGGTGATGAGATCGATCCTCTAAACGTCACTGTCAGATTGGAGACTCAGGACGCGGAGAATGACGTCAAACTACTCACAACAGCCAGCCAAATGATTGAAGGTGAGTCTTAGAACTGTAGAATGTTCTAGAAAAGTTTGGATAGGTTGTGAAAATGTTAATACTTTGTACTACCTTAGTATATATTATGTACAGGGTTCAATTATTATAGGGAAAGTACTGCAAACAGTGTTTTTGGGAAGTGTGCTGAAAGAAGAAATAAATAAAAAGTATTTATTTGTTTCATTTTAAGGATAATGTTGCTGTTTTTGAAAATAAATCAACATCATTCAATTATTTTTGAAGGTACTCAATCAAAATCTAAATATACAAACCGGAAATCGGTCAAATGTCTTCCAAATCGTAAATGAAGTCAGTCAGGAAAAAAAATAATTTGAGTAGAGATTGCTTCTTACTACAAAATGGAATTAAATTAGATACAAAACCTCAAATTCAATTTGCGTAAAATCCAATTTGGAAAAAATCCAATTCCTAATTTGAATTAAGAGTACGTTCGATGCATCCGCGTAAATGTAATAAATTTGGCGGGAAATACGTTTCTCTAACAAGATTCGATTTCTATGAAGACGTACTCAAGACTCGATCAAATTATTACTGCGGTAGTAAAAATCCCATTTCAATGAGAATGCTATTGAAAACTCGACCTACTGACAAATGTGCTGCTTTTAAAATGTTGTTCGAGAGTTGCCAAATGTCTCTGTAGAATTTTATAGGGCAATATTTTGTGTTCACAAGATGTTTGATCTTTTTTGACTTCCAAATGTGGTTATTATGGAATATTTATGGTACTTAGGTATTTAGAAATTACATGCTAAACAACAGATGGAGGTCTAAAAGAACTTGTGTATGTGTAAGTGTAATCAGCATCTTCTAAACTAAACTACTCAGCTCAAGGTTTTGTCTAGAAGTTTTAGAGCCATGATTATATTAAAAGAATATGTATGTACTATGGTTGTATGTAGTACATAGTAGGTTGTATGATAAAAACCCAATTACTGATTTCAGTAGGATACCCAATCGCCAAGACGCTTTCTAAATTTTCCTTTATTTTTGTAAAGTTGGCTGGATCCTGAATGCTGTAGTAGTTCATAAACGTAATAAATATTTTTAGATTTGCAGTGAAATACAAAATATTGTACACAATTATTCAAAAGTAATTTAAAAAACACCCAAGTTTTAAGCAAAAGCATCAGTTATTTTAGATGCAACGAAAACTTTGCCATACACCGCACAAAGTGGTTGCCACAAAATAAATTACTTTCAAGAACTAGTCGCGGAACTTAAGAAGAAGCTTGGATTCGCGGATTTCGAATAAATATCAATTTACTACGTCTCCAAGTAATAAAGACATTTTGAAGTATTCGGATACCGAGTATGGAGTATTTGGAAGTCTTAGAAAAGTTTGTAAGAGAGAATTCGTATCGCGTTACCATTCAAATTTTAAAGAATACTTTGTTTTTGTTGATATAAAATCTTAAATGGAAGGTGAAAATGTATTACGTAGACCATAGACTATAACGGTTGTAATTCGGAAATTGTTTGATTTACATTTAATTAATTTTGATTTCATAATTTTATCTAATAATTTAATTTCATAATTTGATTTAGTTAATTTGTAAATTTTGAATTTAATTGAATATTGTATTGTTTCTTTCTTATTGTATTCTGTTCAAATACCAACTCCACTATCTCCAATTTGTGTATTAATTAACGGTGGAAACGTTTGTGGTCAATGTATAACTTATGTAATCATGTCCTTATAAGTTTTTAATTGTAAAGTTGTTTCCTTATATAAATAAATAGCTTAGATATCTAGCGATAACTGAGTGACTAAAGTAAGACAAGTATGATAATGGTATCATTTATAATATAAAAAAGCAAATGATGTTGTTAATTAGTAAATAACATTAATTAAAAATGAATGTTACAGTTACAAAAAAAAAACTTTAAATTTCAGGAAACATAAATTCATTTTCAATTTCAATTAACATCTAAATTTAACCATTTAGTTTAAGAGTGGGGAAAGAGCGAGTTAATAGCTCAAAGCGATTGCCAATCCCCTGCAAAGATATCGAATCGAACCTTAATGAATCATGATTACAAACTTGATAGTGCTGGGCCAGTATCGATAATATTGAAATCGATTTTCTTAATCTATTTTCCAAGAAGTGAAGTCATTTTGACTAAAGTTTTCTTTTTAAAATGTCATAAGGCTAGGTCAATTTGAGTTTTGAACATAAATTTTTAACATAGAGAACAAATTTTAATATGCAAAATAAAACTAGCCTATAGCCCTCTTCAGTGTTTCCAAATTCCCGAGCGCTATGACTTATCCTTCTTCAAACGAGGCTTGAAGAGAAGTCTTAAGGGTAGGCCGTAGATAGCGGCCCCGCAATGTCTAACCGAAGCGACGGTAACCGCTTACGATCAAGTGGGCCGTTAGCTCGTCTGCCTGCGTGGCAATAAAAAAAAAATAGGCAGTTTGATTTAAGCAAGTCTTTGAGGCAATTTTCGGTTCTTTTATCAAATTAATTACGATATATAAACCAAATTATAGGTACTTTATCTGCTGAATCCTCCCGTCTATTTAAAATCGATTCCCGATATCCAACACCAGGTGTTAATGGTACAAAGTCGCTAATTTCATCTCGAAGAAATCGAATTTGCTCAGTGCCTAACGAACCGTGCCTCTGTCAGCTGCGTCGCCTCATCAGACGATACGGAAGAATTGGATATCGCATGAGGAAAACGATTCCATTACGTATTTCGCTGAGTGCAGTAGTTTAGAGATTTGATAATTCAGTAGAGAGCTATGTAAAGGTGTCGATAGATACAAACTCAAGTTTTACGTTAAGTGCATAAGCAACATATTTCTATTTATAAAAATAGAAATATGTTGAAATAAAAACTTGAGAGGTGTCATGGGACACCCGAATAGAACGAAGTTCCTTTCGATTAAAAGATATCTTATATATTTTTTTCCTAACGTAACGCGCGATAAGGAACGTGTTTTAAAAGATTTTGATCGCAGCGCCATCTAGCGATAATCATCTAAAACAAAAAAGTGTCGTGACAACTTTTCGTAAGATTTTTTTCCGTCTAGTCCCCTTTCACAACGCGCGATAAGGAATTTCGTTCCAAAAACTTCATGTTTTTTTTGTCTTGAGAATAAACTTGATGCCTTTTATTTATAAAAGTATTTCACTTCATATCGTCTAGTTTTAAACGATAATGCAATTAAATATAATGCTTTAAGGTTCACCATTTGTTTATCTTCACATTTATCAAAGGTCATAAACAAAGAAAATCAATTTTAATCACGTAACTATACTTGTGATGCAGTAAACGTAGTGTGTCTTTTTTGATAAATAACTAAACTAAAACAATAACTGAATGAGACAATAGGCAGTAACTGAATGAGATGAGAAGATTGATTTCACGAGAGTTTTATGTCCAGCAGTTGACGAGTGAGTTGATCGCAATTTTAGAGTTCCGTACTATAATAAACTCCTACAAATAGAAAATTAACACGTAGTTTTGATTAGTTATAACTTATGATATATTATGCCTAGAAAACCCAGACTTGGTGGATGGCTTCTACATCAAGTATTCTATTTGCTGTGAAAGTATTGTTTCATCGGATTTTAACACCCTGTATAATGAAATAAACTTCACATTCGCTGTATATTTCCGTAAATTCAATTAAACTCGCATCTACATTTTAACACAGCAATGCTGCTGTTTTGAATAACACAACATAATGTAACTCAAGCAGAGAGCAATCAAGTTAGACATAATTCATTTACGAGGCTCTCACGGGAAACAAAGGAACAATTTGTAGTACTAACAGTTTCTACTAACAAATTTAAGTTTCAGTGATAATGTGGTCACAAATAACTGCAGAACTTAGTTTTCGAAGTTTTGGCGAGACATTAACATTAAACAAGAATAAGATTGTTAGACGGTAAAAGTAAATTTCTTTAAACACTCGCGGTTATCCAGATCACTTTCACTATTACTAAACGGGTTCTTACCACGATTATTTTTAATTGAGAAGTCCCGAGAACGACAACAATTTTCACTAATAACTGCATGTCAACTACATTAGCAGAAAAATGTAAAAGAAATACCGTATAAAGAACAAGGGTACAACACTGGTCTGATTGACTTCAAATAGCTTTGGAGAAAGCATTAACATATATATAGACAGTTTTTCCCTCAGCTCTGATTCGGTAGAAATCTTTGATAACCGTAAAATAAAACGAGACGAGATTATTAAATAAGTTTTGGTGAAATTCATTCATTGTGGATTTACGACTGTGTCTTTAAGATATCTTGGAAAGAGTTTCAGTTTTGACAAAATTTCTACATCTTTATTACTTAAGAAGGTAGAATCTTGATGAGATCAAGAATTGAAGCACTTTTACTTAAAACCAATAACAATAGTTGGGGGTGGTAAAGCAGTAAATAATGCCGTAATACGTAATGCATCGTGTTGTCCCGTATAGCCACGTACTGGGTATTCAGACCTTCTCCTCCTCCTCCTCCTCCTCCTCCTCCTCCTCCTCCTTCTACTCCTCCTCTTCCTCCTCCTCCTCCTATCCTCCTCCTCCTCCTCCTCCTCCTCCTTCTCCTCCTTTTTGGAAGTCGGTCAAAAAAGGTCGGCATTTACGTCCTCGAAAAAAGAGTAAATTTTGAATGAATAATATAAAATGGATCTTGGTTATTAATTTGAACATTTTTTATCATTATTATTTGGCTAACAACCCATCACTTTCACCATGCATTCGGTTCGCTGTATCTCTTTATCTTTGTAACACTAAAAACGTAGCAACGAAATTGATTACAACATTAATTAATAGAGTCTATCCCGGCTTCATAAATTAAATAATCGTCGGTCGAATCCAATCGTTTTCCACTTCAATAGAATGCTTTTCTATTTGAGCCAGGCATAGAACTAAAATTACTGGATACAACATCACATCTTTGATTAGTATCATATTCGATCTATATGAGCAAAAATACATCATATGGACAACGGAGAAAAATTGTCAAAGAACTTAAAAAGTGTGTGTATGTGTGTACAATCCGCATTGAGCAAGCATGGTGAACTATTTATTTATTATTTAGCAAACCAACAATGTAGTTACAATAACAAAAATTCACAACAAAAATGACTTAAGGTAACATTCTTAGCAACTACACTAATTATAGGTAAGCATAACATTCACAATTGCGTATTACAGCAGATCAAAAGTTAAAATAAAATTAGATCAGAATAAAATCAAATTGAGTAAAAATAAAATAAAATGGTTTAAAAGTGAAATTAAATTAAATTGAATAAAATTAAAACAGGACATTACATATTTTATACCCTAAGTCTCATAACCATAAATGACGTTAGCTCTCTACTTCAGAGCCTAGCAGTAGGCAGCAATGACTTTTAACAGTACCGTGTGTGTGTGTATTTACGCGATTGACATACTTTCAATTAAATGCAGCTTCATGATGTTGTTTCCAGATGTTTTAGTTCCACGATGTTTGAGCCCGAAGAAGGCTAATCAAAAACATTTCTATGCAAACGATTCGATTATAAAGATTTTGCTTTTGTTTCTTTCTGTTTATGGATATTTCATGATAGGAGGAAGTGGGAATCTTTTATGTTCTATAGGGTATTTAAATTTAAATTAGCTGAAGTTCTTTGTCCGTTTTAAATGAGTTTATGAATCATGTTTTTCTTTGAGCGAAAGTAGTTAGGTAATTATGGATTTTGCATTTTTTTTTCTAATCTTGATTTCATTGTTGTTGGAACGAAGTTCCTTATCGCGCGTTGTGAAAGGGGACTAGATGGAAAATATTCTTACGAAAAGTTGTCACGATACTTTTTTTGTTTTAGATGATTATCGCTAGATGGCGCTGTGATCAAAATCTTTTAAAACAATTCCTTATTTTGTTTTATATGATTAATGCTAGATGGCGCTGTGATCAAAATATTTTAAAACACGTTCCTTATCGCGCGTTACGAAAGGAAATAATTTTTATGAGATACGTTTTAATCGAAAGGAACTTCGTTCTATCTGGATGTCCCGTGCCCTTTCAAGTTTTTTTTTGCGGTAGGTTCTACTATTTTGTTTTAAAGTTAATCGTAAAATGGTCTTTCTATCACATAACTGCAGTTTCATTCTTTTTTGCATTTATTTATGAATATCTTTCATTCGACATATATTTCAGTTAAAATCGACTAAAATGCTATATGTATAAAGAGTCATGTTTTCCGTTGCAGTTCCGGATAGCCACGTTAGTTGCGCAAGAATCTTGGCAACTATTTCGCACTACTTTGAAATATTTTTCACTCTACACATAGAAATAGGTTCTACTCTTTTACATCAAAGGAGTTGAATGAGACGTGTTTTGTAAGATATTTGAGGATCTTTCGTGTCAGTGTTAAAGTATCTAAAGAGTTACATAAGCATCAAATAATCTATGTAATATGAAAATGCTCAGTCTTTAAGAATGGTGACTGATGGCCAAAATGTGAGGATTTAAATGAACTAAAAGTAGTATCGATTTAAACGTTTTAAACTCACATCTTAAATTTAATATTGAATACTTCAATAAGGTATCCCGAAGCACTATTCGTCGAGGTTTAAGAAAAGACCTGTATTTGGGTAACAGAGAACCGTTACTCATGAGTTACGGTAACCACTTATTATTAGGTGAGCCGTAGGTTTGTTTATTTGTTTTTCAAAATCAAAATCAGTAAAACTTGTGGTGTACCTTAGACAAGAGAAACTTAATAGCTAGACAGTAAAAAAACGACATTCGTATAGAAAATTTGTTAAAACCCGTCTAAATTTTGTTTACCATCCAAAATATATTAACGTATAATTCAACCACGATACCTCAAAGACAACATACATACGTTCAAAAAAAGAAAAAAATTAAGCAAATTACTGAAAAACACGAACATCATTAGCAATACAAAATAACCAAGTACAAAACTCGCCGAAACATGGCTGTAACCAGAAAAGTGAACAAAAAGTACAGAAGCCTCGTCTAGTTAGCCTTCGGTTCACGGATCGTCTTTTTTTTTAAGTGCCGGTTATGAACGTGTAATATAATAAATATTTCACCGAACGGATCGCATCAGATTTAATTGAAGAAATGGATGTATATTGAAAATACCCAACTAGTGCATAAATATAACTTTAGAATTCTTTAACGATACTTCTCTAATTAGATAAAAGTATTTGAATTATATCTGTTTAAAAATTAGGCCCAGCAAACAAACAGCTATGTAAATGTACTTACCAATTTGATGTATGAGAGTAATTTGATTTAAATCAACTATCTATAATGCGAAGTGCTTGACTATCTCAAGTACCAAATATAAAAGTTTAATTGAGATTGTTCTAATCTGTCACAACTGTTTTCCATTCAAGCAAGTTTAAAAGTTCTTTTTCGCATATACCTACTATATGAGATTATCTATATCTATCTATATCTATCTATCTATACATATAATAAAATGATAGAAAAGTCAACATTGCAAAATACAGTCTCCCAAGTCAAACAACCGTTGAACATAATGATGGCGCGATTCAGAATCCATACATTTTGTTCTGTAAAAAAGTCAGCTTTGTCCGGGATAAACTCAAAAACTGCTGCATCGATGTACTTCAAATTTGGCAAGAATATTGCTTAGAAGTCGGGTCAACACATAGGCTATATATTATAGTGCTATCATCTCCGAGGAACGGGATATAAATATAATAAATTTCATTAAACATATTTAGAGCACCGACATCTATCGGCGTTCAAGTCAAATTTCATGTGGAAGCATTTTTTTATTAGTACGAGAGCTAGCAACGTTGGGAAAACAAACATTTCAGTAAAGCCAGCTTTTATTTTTATATATGCTATCTCTCATACTCTTTCACTTTTATATCAGTTGGCAAATTAATTTTAGGTTTTTAAGTGGTTAAAAAACTTCATTAAAAAAAATATTCAGAATTATCGTCTGGCACAGAAGAACAACAAAAAAATATCTGGCAATAATAAATTCATGTAGCAAAAGTATAATAAAAATAATTTAAAGAAAAATGTCTTAAAAAAAAATGAAAAATCGATTTTTTATCCGGACCTTACCACTACCGGCTACTACTAGACAGTCCGTATCGGTAAATACTCTGTCAAAAACGTTGCTAGCTCTTATACCATAATTTAAATTTGATTGTGTCATTTTTGGCACTGTCAATGGTTATTTTTTTAATTGTCATGGATACAAAGAGTTCTGTTCCTTCTTAAAAAGTGTGTATTTAATTCGTTTCAGAGATTAGCAAGATCTATACATATAAATAAATTTCATTAAGCAATTTTAGAGCAACGACATCTATTGGCCTTCAAGTCGAATTACATATGGAAGCATTTTTTTGTTGATATAAATAATTTAAATTTGATTATGTCATTGTGGGACAATGTTTCCTATTTGCTAACTAGATGGCGTTGGCGTATAAATTTTAATTATTCTGAATCATCATTGCAGAGGTTCATGAGCGACGGTAACCACTTCCCATCAGGTGGGCCGTTGGCTCGTCTGCCTACATGGCAATAAAAAAAAAAAAAAAAAAAAAAAATCGCGCTATCATTTCGTACACCAAATGTCAAAACTGAGATTACCTGCTTTGCTAGAAGTCATCGTGTGGTTAGTCAAATTGAACTCTTTAGCTATCATTTTATTATTATTTAGTTTCGACTTAAAATACTTAAAATGCCTGGATAACTATCTAATTTATCCCAATGTTCAAACGCTATTCGAAGGAAAAGGTTAGCTAGATGTCTAGAAACCGCCGTTGAGCATGAAGCTAGGTTGGCTAATGGCTACTCTTTAAGAACACATTGCGGAAACTCAGTCGATCGAATATCTTGAAGAGCAGGATACTCAGTTAAGGAGAGATCACTCTCAGCCTGCTCTTTCACGGTCGTTGGAGACTGATGAGCAGCTTGAAGAGCGTAGTACAGCTGCTCAGCAAAGTTATCAGAACGTACGTGACGATACTTCTGCTCATGTATCGCAAGACCGGGACAGAATGCAGGAGTTGCAAGAGCAACCATGGCTAAATAAAGAGGGAAGTGGATTCATGTACAATGTTGCGATTAACTACGCCGCACACGGAGATATTAGCAATCTTAGAAGAAGCGCCCTTTGTCGAGCCCGCAAATGGAGAGGGGAGCCCAATGGGATGTGTTGTGCATCTGGTAAGGTACGCTTGGAGTCTATGCAAGACTCACCAGAACTGTTGAAACTCTTACTAAGCGGCGAACATCCGGGTCCAGCCAATTTTTGAAAAACATTCGAGCCTATAACAGCGCCTTCCAGATGACTTCTTTTGGTGCAAATCAAATCGTTGAAACAGGGTTCATGCCGACATTCAAGATCCAGGGACAAGTTTAGCATCAAATTGGTTCGCTGCTACCTACAGATATTTCAAAATTTTTGCAAATTTATTTTGTGAGTGATTTTGAAGAACAAGTAAACCTACGAAGTAGATCCATCCCCAATTTAGACGTGCTCAAGAATTCTCCGATATCCTTCTAAGTCTTAGTGAAGGTACTCCACCAGAAGAGAGAGGTGGACAAGTGGTGCTTCCAATGTCTCTCGGTAGATTTGTATCCAGCTTATAAGAACTCATTCGTTGTGTGTACAACGAAATCAGTCGTATATCACACAGCAGAATTCTTGGGTGTGTGAGCGAGCCATTTTGACACCCTAAAATGATCAGGCTGCAGCAATTAACGAATTCTCTCAGAAATTGAGGGAA
The DNA here is from genome assembly GCA_030269945.2 of Trilocha varians. Taxonomy (NCBI): domain Eukaryota; kingdom Metazoa; phylum Arthropoda; class Insecta; order Lepidoptera; family Bombycidae; genus Trilocha; species Trilocha varians. The sequence goes on from AP028259.1 coordinate 9,254,266, forward strand.
ATGAACTGTCGTCGAGCAAGATGATGCTACATATTATCCTGTAGAATTTTTGAACTCTCTGTCAGCAAGTGGTTTTCCAGCGCACACTGTCAAGCTGAAGGTCAGTGTCCCGATTATGCTTCTTCGGAACCTATCTCCTCCGAAGTTGTGTAACGGGACCCGTCTTAAAGTTATCTCGCTCCACAAACACACAATTAAGGCGGAAATTCTTACGGGTTCTGGCGTCGGCGACGCAGTATTTGTATCACTCATTCCTCTCATACCATGAGGTATGTTCCTAAACTTTCCGTTCCAGTTCAAGCGCGTACAGTTCCCTGTGAGTGTTTGCTTCGCGATGACTATCAATAAGTTGCTGGGGCAGACACTGGGGACAGCGGGTGTCGACCTCAGGACGGGCTGCTTCTCACACGGGCACCGGTACGTCGCTTGCTTCCGCGTCACCGGTCCGGACTCTCTTTATATTTTGGCTGCGGAGAGCCAAACCACTATTGTGGTTCATTGAGAAGTTCTATAAACATGTTTTTTTACGCTATCTTCTAATCCTATATTTGTCTTAATTTGATTATTTTCTACATCTGCTTTAGTCACAACTTTTGCCTTAACTCAGCAAAATCACCTTAAAGTCATTTATTCGAAGCGGGTCGAAATTAGCACTTTTTGCACTTCAATTTTCCAAAAAGCAGTCTTATTCTGTTACTCTGTTTAGTGTAGATATGAAAGGTAAAGAAGAAAACCAGTAAATTAATGTTAGTTTAAAAGATACAATTGTTGGTATATTATTATGGTGTAGTACATAGCATTCACGCAGACGACGTCGCGGGCAATAGCTAGTAAAACATAAATATTTGATTTTATTGTCTGGCATAATTAGTGCACAATAAGTACCTAAACGAATAAACAAAAAATAATAAAAGAAAAAATGCGAGACGATGTACAGATTATTCACGATTACACAACACATTATTTGAATGGCATTCTAAATTCGTCGTATGCAGTCCGCACGTAACAGCAATGCGGATAGAGTCCCGCAGTTTTATCTGTTAAACAAACCGAGTGCTGGAATCAAGTTCCGTACATCAGACGCGTTGATAAATCGCCTGATTAATCCAACTGCTGCTTTAAACGAAATGTGACTTAATGTCTTGGGCATTAGGCTGCTTATTGATTGCGAAGATTGGAAGTAAGAATATAAATGAGTCAGAGTTTTGTGGTGCAAAAAGTATATTGCTTTTCTGCAATTTCTACTTCTATTCGTGCAGAAATAACATTATAGATAGATAGATCTAAAGCTTTTTCAGTAGTTGACATCGAATTGAAAATTTACTTATTTAATTTATTGGATTACTAGCTGTTGTCAACGACCTGGTTAGCGTGAACCCTATACAGCAACTAAGCTTACACCTTTTTTCCCGACAATTATTAGAATTTTTACGCCGTTAAATCATCCTTAATCTTCAACGAGCATTACCAAATTGCTCCAGGCGTTATTGAGATATGCGCTTAGCAACATATTTTTCGTTTCATTTAAGTTTTAACTTCTCAACATTAGATCAACTTCTTTGAAATAAAAAAGATAAATGGCTTTTGTATGACAAAATGGTCGTCAATTAATAATAATAAGACAGAAACTGTAGAAACTTTATAGAAAGTAATAATATTAAACTTTAATTTATCCATCCTCATTCCATTTTTTCAGTTACCATTTATTTTATATTACTAGTTTTACCTTTTAAATATTATATCTTATCATATTACATTTTATAGTTTCTATCTCATTTTACATTATATACTATACTTCATAGAATTTAATAACATTATATATAATAAATATTAGCATTTCCTACTGCTGAAGCTGGAAACCGAACAATACTTTGGTTTAGTGTCTTAAAGGCCGTGTATCTGTCTCACTTGACATTGGCGAATCGTCCCGAGTCTTGGACGAGGTCCAGAATAAAAAGAAGAAGAAGAAGACAGAAACTGTCTGATCTTAATCTCTAACCATACATAAAAACAGTTTTAATTAAAAATCTACAAACAAATCGTAACACCTGAATTCTTCAGCGAAACGAATTTCAATACGAGCCGTTGTCAAAAAGTTTTAATTGATTCCAGTTTGTACGCGTACTTTTATAATTACTTGTTTGTGCTAAACTCTTAGATGTGCCTTTGATTCTGTTTCTTGATTTTATTGTGACATGTTTTAAAAGTATCGCAATTAATTAAAGAACATTCTGAGTATATAAAGGTAGGAATAGAGCTGAACATTTTTTATATTTTTAATGTGTTCAGCTCTGTAAATATAATATTGGAAACAAAAGTAGATATATCATTATAATTTAATAATCTACTTGAGATATCTATATGATGAGAAGGGATCATCTTCATTTATTGACTTAATTTTTACATTATGCTAGCTGCCCCACGCAACTTCGTCTGCGTCGAAAAAATAAAAAAAAAATTGGGGGTGGACTACCCCTAACATTTAGGGGGATGAAAAATAGATGTTGGCCGATTCTCATAGATACCGGATAAGCACAAAAAATTTCAACAAAATCGGTCAAGCCGTTTCGGAGGAGTTCAAGTTCGAACACCGTGACACGAGAATTTTATATATTAGATTTAAAAAAAAAAACATTTACAGAAAAAAATACAATATAAAAAACAGAGGTCCAATGCAGGCGGAGTCTACGACCCAAGCCATCAGTGGTCAGGGCTCAAAAGAAAAGAACCAATACGCGCCGTGTCAAGAACGACCGCCTCGTGAATCAGGGCCTTTACCCAGCCGGGGAGCGAAAGCTTCTCTAGATGACGTCATCTTTATTGTCTAGGCATCATCTTTATTGTTGACCTTCTTTTAACATCTTGAAAAGAGTCCTTAAAGGTAGGTCGTGGGTAGCGATCTCGCAGTGTTCCCTGACATTGCAGATGTCCATGAGCGAAGATAACCGCTAACTATCATGTGACCCATGAGCTCATCAAAGCACTTATAGAAAAAGATAAAAGTAGCTTCTGAATGTCCCAAAAAAATTAACATCCAATTTTCCCCTGTGTTCAAAAATATATTTTAACTTTACCAACAATAGCACCAAAACAGTCGAATATTTCAACGAAATAGCTTTAAAATGGAACTGTTAAACCTTCTAATTCCGTGGATGCAGCTTGAAAATTAAGCTAACAGCTACAAACGAGAAAATTTAGCTTGAAATATGCTGTTATACGCAACTATTTCGCTTCGCTGGTGCTATGGAGCAGCGATAAGCTTTTACGATATCATATTTAATATTTATGCATTTACTAAATAATAGTTATCTTGAAATGGTTGAACGTAAAGTGGAAATAGAAATTCTTGTCTCTGAACTTTAGACGTTGAAGTGAAATGGTAAAAATTAACTTTGGTAAATGGATTGTTACAATGTATATTCAAAAAAAAAACTTGAGAGGTGTCATGAGACACCCGAATAGAGCGAAGTACCTTTCGATTAAAAGATATCTTATAAAAAATATTTCCTTTCGTAACGCGTTTTAAAAGATTTTGATCACAGCACCATCTAACGATAATCATCTCAAACAAAATAAAGAACGTGTTTTAAAAGATTTTGATCACAGCGCCATCTAGCGATAATCATCTGAAACAAAAAAGTGTCGTGACAACTTTTCGTAAGAATTTTTTCCGTCTAGCCCCCTTTCACAACGCGCGATAAGGAACTTCGTTCCAAAAATAGTTTATTTTTTTATAGTCATTGCAATCTATGCAGATTTATTCCTAATTATCTATACTTTTACTCTTAAGCTTCTCTATAATCTACGTCAAATAGTCTATTATCAAGTAGAGTATAAAATTATTTATTTTGATCTTAACTCAAGAATTTCATTAAATTAATAAAACACATTTAAAAATACATCCATAAAAATCTATATCTTCATTTAATTTCTGCTCGATTCACTTAAAAATATTCTCGATGAAATCTCCTTAACGTGACAAGAGGGAGCTCGAAGGACCACGTAATCCCACAAGAGGGAGAATTAAATCAGCATTGTCCTCCCTCAATTACGTCGCCCTTCCACCGTGATGCAAGTGTTAATGAAGACATTCTCGTGACACGTACTTTGTTTGTGTCGTGTTTGACTTTAAAAAGGAGGTTTGTCGATTTGTTGAAATTAATAAAATTTTACAGTATGGAAAATAATGATTTTTTCCATTTGGAATTCGTTTTATAAACAAGTTTTGCGTATCTGACTTTGGAAAGGGCTTCCCTTCTCAGTTTTTTACGAGCCATATTTGTCCTTCTTCAAATAAAAGTACAAACTTTGATGAGTAGGTGAGGTAAGAAAATATCATTCAAGAGATTTGTGAGCGATGACAACTACTTGATATCAGGTAGACCGTGTACTTCTTCACCTATCTTATATTTATAAAAACTCACCAATAATAACAGAAGTAACTAAAAAGTCAAAAATCAAAACGATGAATAGTTTCAACCTACAATTTTCAGATGAAATAATGTTCTAATAAACTCAATACCGTTTCATACTCGAACATGTTTCGTTTGGGCAGCAGAAAAGTTTAATTGCTAGTCGTGCCCATATTGATCTGACTCCGAACTTTCTGTCGGGTCTTATTCATAGTCCCATGACGTATGAACGAGTGCGAAACTTTTGCTATTGATAATATTGTTGGTTGAAATAAATGTATAATTTCCGTTTTTTTTTTCATTATCATGATCAGCTTATAGACGTCCACTGTTGGACTGCTGGGCTTAAGCCGCTGTTTACAACTGATTGGAGAAGTCACATACCTTCGAAGGGTTTTCAAAGGTGATTTGTAAATTATACAAAAGTTTTTACTCAAAATGAGCCCTAAAATAGGCAACGTAATATAAGCTTTAACAAAACAAGAGTTTCCAACAATATTTCAACTAACGTTAATTAATTCTATTCAGATTCGCGCGATATCTTCAAAAACACAAATGTTTTGTTCCAAAATACTCTTTGATAAAACTAAGTTTTAATGAGAACATTGTCTACAGAAACGCTACTTGAAATAATAATACTTGTTTTTTTAATAATGAAGTTTTAACAGTTTTATTAAAGTTAATTGTTATTATGTGAATCTTAAAAGTTTGTTTGTTTCATTGTTTTTAAGAATAACAAAAATCGTTTTATAATTTAGCACTATGGAGTTTTTAATTTTGCAAAATGAACTCAACATTGTTTTTGCTAAGCATGCAGATTTTACACTTATGGCTCCTAATATTATGTAGGCAAAATTTGTTTTTCAAACTCTTTGTTTTCAGAACATTATTGATGCATAATATAAAACTATTCAGTCCTGTTCATCGCATAAAATAACTAACTCTATTGAATTTATAATCGTTAGCTCAATTATGCTAATGAAACACAAACGATCACTTTAATCTCCCATGTAATATAGAATTACATATGAACCGTTACAACCAGCTTCGATGTTATGTAAGTTATTAATAATCCTACCAATACGCAATAACTTTTTTTTTTTAGTTGGAGGAAATCACCGGATCCACCGGGGTATGTGGGAGTTGAACCGCACTAAAACCTCCAACCGCTCACACTCAGCGTCCGAACCCCGGCTGAGGCCAGAACCCAGCACGGGGTTTTGAGAGACGGCGCGACGCGTTACGCCCTCGGCACTCTGTCCCGTCGCGCCGCCCCAATATGCTATAACTAGGATTGTGATACACTAGTTCATCCGTGCTTTTTCGTCTCCATCACATAACAGTCCAGCAATATTTTAGATAGATAATACGACACCTTCCCCAGTCAGTTTCAATGTTCCCTGAAACTGCAAAAGTCCATGAAAAACGGTAACCGCTTACGATCAGGTGGCCCGTTAGCTTGTCTGTCTACAGGGCAATAATAAAATCTAATATTAGTGTAGACTCTCTTACACTAGATATGACGTGGTCACACTGAGAACAGTGTTATATGACTTTAAGGAAAGTGGTCCTTATTTTAACACGATACCATACATATTCCAATACACTTAAATGTATAGTTTCATTTCTACGTTTTCAAGTATCAAGAGTTTAATTATTGAAGCCACTATTTTAAAGCTTTCTTTAGAACTGTGTGTCTTATTTTATTTGAAACCTTAAAACATTTTCAATGTTTTAAATTTATGTATTTGTGAATACGTCTCAGTAGGTACTCCAATATTAATTAAGCAGTGATGGTTAATCTCTGAGCAGACTGAATGATGATTACAGTATACATTGACTTGTATTAGTGTAACTAACTCGTGTTTTACTTAAGCACTCATCTGTGAATTAATATCGTATGTGGCTTCGTACTATTGGGTTAATTTAATTCAAAATTCGAACTATTTTCGGCTAGAAGTGTATGTAATTTCAACATCAATTACGTATTGAGTACGTATTTTACAAAACTTACGATGACATTTGACATGTTGAAGTGAGCCGTTAAGAGTAGTGCTCCGAGAGCTAGTACCAATTTTTTGGTAGGAATTTGAAGCAAGCTGAAAACTTGTTCTATAGTTGTCCAGATATACTCCAACTCGGACTGAGCTGAGGACAACTGAGTAGCGGGGCTAAACCAATCCCTTTTTTTAAAAAGGTAATGTTATAAGCCCCAAAAAACCAGTCCTTTTAGGAATACAATATTTTTGTAGGTATTTACCCCACAGGGTTCCCAAACATTGCAGAGGTCTATTGACATCGGTGACCACATATGAACCATTAGATTGGCTTTTCTGTGTGACAAAACTTCTAGTAGTCTTTTTATAGAAGTGACTTTTTTAATTTATTATTTAAAAACATTTCCTTAAAATAATATATATTTGAAGTAAACCTTTGTAAACTTTGGTGTTAAATCGATTTGAATTGGGATCATACAATATATCCTATCACATTTCTGTTAGAAAAGATCGGATCAAGTTGATGCAGTCACATAACTCGATCCAGCTTAGTTCAGACTTTCGTAACAAATCTAAACTTTGTACATAAAATACGCTTTGTAAGACGTCTACTTGCGAAAAGTTAAACATTGTTATTGGAGATTATTTTACAGAAGAAAAAAAAAATGTATTATAATTTAGACTTTGAAATTTACTATTAAGAAGTCTTTAAGAATATTGAGGTTACTATGCCTAGTTTCATAGTAAGCACAATAATTATATGTATACCTTAATTATTTAATGAAGTTTTTCTCACTGATGGATTATGTGGGAGTCGAACTACACTAAAACCTCGTACCACTCACACTAAACTACCGTGATATGACTCAAATGCTGTTAACTAAAATGAAATAACTGACATTCTCGAGGCCAGAATTCAAAGTAATACAAAACAATAAGGATCACGGAATTATACACTGTCGCACCAACGTACTCTAAAACAAGTTGCAATAAAGTTTAAATCGTGATTTATACGGTGACATTTTCTCGAAGATACGATTATCGAAAGAATATAATATTTCTTACGTTTAAACATTCACTCTTCTCGCTCGTTGGGCGATAATTGCCTCGCCATGGAATATTATTGCCTCTGTGTAAAGAGAATTTCAAAGCAATAGTCGTATTTCGAGGTTTTATGACAGTACACAACAAAAAAAAATAGACTTAAGATATCATTCTAAGCAACTACGCTAATTATAGGTGAGCATAACATTCATTGTTGCGAATTGCAGCAGCTCAACGTTAATTAAAATGAAATTAACATTACTACATAAAATTAAACTAATATTAGATAGGAATAAAATTAATTTAAATAAAAATATAGTGAAAATTGCTTAAAAGTGAAGTTAATTAAATTGATTAAAATAAAATGAAAACCGAACATTACACAATTTATACCCCCATGCAAGTCTCATATCCATAAAACTTACAGAGAATATTTTTAAAGTGGAAGAAATTCATACTAGTAAATTCGAAAGGCAATTCTCGTACTGAAAACGATTCAAACTGATTTGTACGATACTCGTATGTCAGACGAAAAAATGTCAAGCGAAATCGTGATAATGTCATAAGCGAGTCTCGTATAACATTATCGAAGGCGAGAGTTTAATTCTTGCCTGTATCTAAACATTTTGATACGATTATGTTATGGCGATTATTGCTTAAGATAGTTGCGCATAGTTTCTCGCCTCGCACGTTCGAGAAAATGTCTCCATCTAAATGGCTTTTAAATATATCTAGACTATATCCGAGAACCAATTTCAACAAGCGTTTTGCTTGCCCAACCATCCGTGAATTGATAGCAGGTCTCACGGAGGCTTTAGACTATCCAGCAACTCCGCAGAAATCGTATGTAGATTGCATGCACGAGAATACCTCTTGTTTTCTTAGTAGGGTACTTTATTTTGAGGGCATTGGCTGTTTTGAGTTGAGTTTTTCTTTTATGAGTTTAAACTAGGGGGTATTGAGGGTAACTATCGTAATTATTTTTTTTCGCTTTTAAATATCGTATTATCTTATCTACTCATTTTGTTCAATGTAGTTTCTATCGCGTTTTATACATTAACAATATGTATTAAGCTTCATTGTATTTAATAACACTATAAACAGTATATATTCTACTACTGCTGAAACTGGAAACTGAACAATATTTTGTCTCATTTGACATTAGCGAATCGTCCCCAGTCTTGGTGGACGAGGTCCATGGGAAAAAAAGAAGAAGAAGAGGGTAATTATTTTGGTGTATTGTAAATAAACAGAGATAACATAAATATAGTTTCTTAACTTGTTTTGTAATAATATGATACTGTTAAAATTCAATGTTTAAGATTTGTGTCATTGGGTTTGAAGTGCTTTCATAGAAGTCCGTTTACCTAATGTACATCATGAAGAAAAAAAGTAATTTCGAAGAATTAGCTTATTTTCCTTTGAGTCGGAGGGTTGGGTTTAAACCTCACTGAAACCTGCAACCGCTCACACTCGGCATCCGAACCCTGGTTGAGGCCAGAACCCACGTGGCGTTATGTGGGTCGGCGCGATGCGTTACGCACTTCGGCACTCTTTCCCGTCGCGTCGCTCCCGAAGAGTTACTTAGCCAAAAATTGAATGGTTTTCTCAAGATATTTTAGTCAATTGCATTTAACTGTACAAATGTAAAAGAGAGGAATAAAAAATTAAATAAATATAATATTTGCTAACATTTTTACTTCAATTCATATAACAAAGCATTGAGATAGTGCAGTGAGCCGGAACCGGAACATCCCGTAGCGCCTCGTAGCTCGTAGCACGTGCTCGCTACGGCGTAGCCTCGTAGTAACACAGAATACTGTCAGAAGTCAAAGCCTTTAAAATACATAAACAAGTTTCAAATATGAAAATGTCAAAACATATTTTGATACAGCAAGTTTTATTGTCAGTCTGTGAATAAAAAGTAATCTATGGTATGTAAAAGAATTTGACTTCTGCGAGAAAATGATTCTGTGTTAGCGTGAAAATGTTATTTTAACGGCTCGTTGTATCGAGAATTCTTTAGTATAACTTGAAGTATTTCGTTTCTGAGAATCATAGTATTTTTATAATAGTTCTTTGAAATATTAAATTTAAATATTTTGTAGAATGTTTTAATATTGTATGTAGGACATTCCTTTCTTACTTGACTAACTATGAAATGTTTTTCACAAAAACGGCATTTTTCTCGGATTACTTAAAAATATATTATGTATTAGATCTTGTTAGGACTTGGATTATAAGAAACAATGATAAAGACCACTTCCAATGTCAATAAAAAAATCTCCAAATTGGTCCGATCACTTAAATACAATATTATAATTTTTAACCGACAACCGAACGACAAAAAAGTTGTGGTTTGTCAGTTGGACCGTATATGCATTTTTTTTGTTTGCGAACAACTTCGTCGTTTATAAACCGATTTTGATGATTATTTTTTTGATGTAAAGAAGAATTTTCACTTGATGATGGCAGACAAATCCAGGAAAACTTGAAAATACGATATCGAAAAATCTACGAAACTAAACTGTAATTCCTCTCTTCTTCTTACTTTATCTTCGATTGAATACCCGTTGAAAATTGAAAGAAAATAATATTTTTTCGTTCGTCGAGTCACACTTGAACGTTATAATAACTCTTACCTTTTAATAGTGTCTGGTTCATTTAAGTGCTTCCTCGAGAAAAAGCCGAAGCTATAGTCAAGACAAAAAATTTGTTTTCTCAATGAGTATCTATATTAATATTAGAAGGAGGTAATGTAGAGATGTTTGTGACGTTTTAGTGGGCTTTGTGTAGGTGTCATCACGTCGGGGTCACCGGTTGTGGGTATCTACAGTGGAGATCTCCGACCGGGCGAGGTAGTGTATGCCCGGTCAGGCCGAAGCCCACTGTAGTAGATTTCAGATGTCGTATATATGGGAAGATTTCTGCAAACGTCGTAACCGCGATTCAGAATCTTGTGCGTTATTATTGGTCGCCACACTTTGAATATTCAGAACTTATTATGAAAATTCTAATAGGAAACTATGATATTTTTAAATATATCATACCTAATTCAATTATTTTTTCTTAAAGAACATTATGTGTTTTTGAAGAACATTTAGGTTCAAATTTTTTTGAGCTTGATGATACAATTTTATCCCAAAAGAAGGTAATTCGTGCGCTCATTCCATAATTTTACAAACAAATTCATTCTTCAAAATTCAATCTATAAAATCTAAACGGATCACAAAATGTGTTGGTAAGCGCCTAACTCAACAACGCCTAGACCTATTTGACCAATTCCTTTTTTTAATTTTCATTGATTGTCAAGTAATGTTCATGGCTTTTAAGGCGAAAATACTATTACAGGAAAACTTATAAATTCCGCCTTATGTGACGCAGATAAAGTTACATGGGTCAGCTAGTTGATTAATATAAATCAAGGTATAACCTACAGATTCGACAATAAAAATCCACTCTGCCTTTTCCATTTGGAGATATTCCAACTTCTTTTATAGCGAGTATTGAAGTCTTGTCTTGGCGAGTTCTAAACTATTTTATTGAATGTTTTTTCCGAAGACCTGTTGTAAAAGAGTTCAAGTAACTAAAGGGTTTTATGTGAAAAACTTTATTTTTATTTTATTTGTATTTTCAATATTGTAACATTTTTTTTTACAAATCTCAATGGATTTTAAAAAAAGCGCTTTTTTTTGAAATTGGATTCGAAAAATTATCAACCTCCTTCAATGCTACCTAACTTAATTAATTTTTTTGTTAATTTGAGGCATATTTTACATGAACCACACGGGATCGTGAGTTTATTCCAAAGCTTGATTTTACAATCTCTTGAGAGCCGTTGTTCATTCATTTATTAATAGTACTTTTATCATAAAACCAAAAACCATGTAAAATAACCTAAGAATAACCTACTTATCTCTGTAAGAAAGTTATCCAAAAACACAAAGCCAAAATATATGAAATTGTCTTCATTAATAACGAGAATATGTCGTGTCTCTCACAGAACCCTATTACGGAGTAAATAATGCAATTAATTTGATTAATTTTGCTGTATGCGTAGAGTAATGAACAAAGCAAAATACAGCTATATAAAATCGGGTATATACCTCTCACTCCCACCACTGTAACTCCTGTAGCCCGGATCCATAGTGATGACCGTAATGACTCTGAGCAGCTTTAATAAGTATGAATAAAGATCGAAGAGTGATTTAAAATCATGGACAATATTTTAGACTACATCATATTGCAAATTAAACTGCTACCACAATATTCTAATTACACTGATAATCATTACCATCCGAGCTAGATGGGAAAAAACCCTATGTCAATTTGTGTGAATACTTTTGTTTTTAATGTCCACAAAGTCAGTACTTTAACTCAATAGAAACCTTTACGAACTAAAAACAGATTTAAAAAAAAATAACAACTACAATTTTCTAAATCACAAAAAATCTTTCCTCAAAAAACAAAAAATAACCTATAATTTTCTTCCAGGATACGGCATCATCCCCCTCAAGATCCCGTCATCTCCAGCCAGTCACTGCACTCTCCATACCACTGTTGGGTGCGTGGGTAACGACGAGTGCACTGCGAAGAGCCACAGCGTGATAAGACTGTTGGGACCTGTCAGGGATGTGATAGTCAGACCGGCGCGACATCACTACCGACCTGGGGAGACTAGTAAGTGATGATCTCTATACTTCTCTTTATTTCAGACTTCATCTAAGTTAATTTAAAAAAATGTTTTTCTGTAATAACAAGAGAGAAAGCTACCTATTCAGATTTAAATAAATTTAAGATAGTAGATTCTTGTTCTTTTCTTAATTGCGCAGTAGCTAGATGAGCTTACAGTCCACATATCGTAAGTGGCTCATGGACCTCTGCAATGTCAGAAGATACTGCGGGGCTAATACCTATGACATACAGTGCACTGAATTAGATTATTCGTATTACAGTGACGTCAGAAGATCTTTTTATGGTTCCGCACATAAAAATAAAAATAAATACAAAAGATTCTAGTAATTACTGTGAAATGAATTTATTGGTGGACGTCATTCAAAGTTGCAGACATTTTACTGTCTTCCTACCAAATGAGTTTATGTCTAACTTGAATTTTACAACATTTTTACTACCTATAAAAGTAAAGTTAAGTCCATGAGGAAACATAAACAGACCAAGGGGAATTAATAAACACAACACACATTTTTATTTGAGGTTGAACTCAAAAATTCGAAGTGTTTTTATCTCTTTTTTAACTCACACTGAAATGGCAACTGACTGTTTGCAAGTCCGAATCGGTTTTTTGTATTTATTTTAATTACCTTGCATTTAAAGTATTTGAATTATTGGTAAGCACTAGTCATAAAATCTTATTATGATAAAAAATACGCTCGGCATACTGTAAAGATAAATTAAACTAGGTAATGACAGAGAGATAGAATAAAACTAAGCTAGTAAAACTCTCAGTGACTTTAGGTGTAAGTCAAAATACATTTTATTGTAGAGTAATTGTTTTTTTTTGCTAGCGTAATATTATATTTTGTTAGAGAATTACTGATTCAACGTCAGTTAGTTGTGAAAATACTCGTACACACATATTTTGCTATTGTCTTTTAATTTCCTACGTCTAAAAGCGGTCTAACACCGGACCCGAGGGGTGCTGCGCTAGGCCTCAGCGCGCACCCTTTGCACCATCTACCGGGGGATGGCAAGCCGTGCTCCCCGACCCGGGCTGGTCCTGACCCGGCCTGAGCCGAGGGAGATCTATCATCACGCGGCCCCATCTTTTGGCCCGCCTACCGAGTGAGCCTGTGGTCGTTTCAACCGATGGCTGCCGGTTCGACGTCTGGGGGTGACGGGGCGATACTTGAGCGACAATCGCGAGCGCGTCCTGTCCCCCCCTACTAAATCTAATGTCGAGCGCGATTGGCGGGAGGTTTTAGTGCGGTTCAACCCCCACATATCCCACTCGGGGCGAGTGGAAGTCCGGCGATTTCCTACTGTCACAAAAAAAAAACGTCTAAAAGCGTGAAAACTTTTAAAGATTCTTCAACAAAATTATACTACAACATAAAAGCGGGGTTACGTTCATTGTTCGGTCACTAAACCAGGCAACTTTGCAACTTGTCCCGCCGTATTGTACAAGTTTCAAGCCTGGATGTTACTTATAATTAATTACAAAACGCCCCCAATACATTACGGAGAATGTTCCAGAACATTTTGGTGTGAATTAACCCGGTAAATGCTGTCGAGTTTCACTGTGAGTTCAGTTTGTGTGTAAGCGGGGAACTTCTTGAAAATTTATGTGCAGCATGTTATGATTTTTATAAATTAGCTAGGTAACTCAACTTCATCTATGCAAATAAGGGTGAGGTTTTAAAACAGCCTAAGGTACTCTTTATTTCTTGTGAGTAGAATAAACAAGAATACGAAGCGACATATACACAAAAAAAAACTTGAGATGTATCAAGGGACACCCGGATGGAACGAAGTTTCTTTCGATTAATTAGTGAGGGAATTGTATTATTTTTTTGGATCACAGCGCCATCTAGCATTAATCCTCTTTCGTCCAAAACGTGTTTGAGTGCAGACGTGCATTTAGTGCAAATAAGATTACCCCTCACGCATCTTCTTCACCTCCGCGAGAAGCATACAGTTGACATAATTGCCATCTCTGTCTACGAGAGATTGTACGTGACGTACAACTAGCTCCGCCTCTCAATTGATACAACACGGATATAAAGCCTACGGAAGAGGTACTATTTTTAAACATTTATTATTGGATTACCAACTTTTAAAATGCCGTTAAATCGTAGCCCTACAAGGAAATCGGGATCAGAGTGTAACTTGAAGGACATGGTTCTTGATGCCACTCTGTCTCCGGGATTAGAAGCACAAACTTATATAAATATGCAGAGACAAAAGCGAAAGCGTGATGGTGTAGAATCTGAGGATATACTTAAGGAAATGCAAAAACTATTCAACGAGTTTGTGGAAATACAGAACGCTAAATTATCTAATTTACAAAGCGGTATCGAAGGGATTAAAGTTCAAAATGACTCAATTTCGTCATCAATTCAATTGCTGTCTGACAAATATGATGATATACAAAAAGAATTGGATATACTTCAAAAGTGTAAGAATGAAAATATGCTGTATATAAAAAACCTTGAATTTAAAATGGAGGCCTTGGAGAAAAATACAAATTCTACAAAAATCGAAATTAGGAATTTACCCAAAAATGAGGGTGAAACTAAAGGATCTCTAACTAAACTGATGTGTGATTTGGGCCAGACTCTGAGAATAAGTATTAAACCATCAGAAATCAAAGACATATATCGAGGTTTTGCAAAATCAGAGGTTCTCAAGCCCCTTGTAGTAGACTTTACTACGGTTATAATGAAGGAAAGCTTTATTAAGTCCGCTAAACTTTACAATAAAAACAATAAAGGCTCTAAATTAAACACATCAGTTTTGAAGATGCCAGGCACACCTAAACCGATATTTGTATCTGAATGTCTAACTTCAAAAGGTAAGAGGCTATTTTATCTCGCGCGGGAATTTGTCAAGACATACAATTATAAGTTCTGCTGGACATCTTACGGTAGAATCTATGTAAGAAAAGAAGAAGGAGCACCGCAGATAAAAATAAATGAAGAATCGGATTTGGCTAAATTGAAAAGTGATAGCAAATGACTAACATTGCAAAACTTAGTCTCTAAATTGTTTTTTCCTTATTCTAAGATTTTAGAACCTTGTTACCTATGTGTTATTTTCTTAACTATAATTAAACTTAAACTATATCAAATTGTAACTTGTAATATAACTTCTATCATATTATCTTTAAATACTAGTACACTCAACACAATATTTGAACAAAATCAAATTATTACTCCACGTAACATTGCTTTTGATCCATACTGCTTCTGCTTTGTCTTTATGATAACTCTATGGGAAACTGTTATGTTTTTCTCTTGTACTGTCATTGCCCTCAAATCTCTAAACACAACTAATGATAAAAGAATATTGTCTCCCGATTTGTGTAATATCGCTTCCTATTCAAATGCACATGGACGATAACTTTTTACATAATGATATAGACTCCATGTCAGTAGCGGAATCAATTAGTTGTGATCTTGAAGATACAAAGAACTTTATAACAAAAAGATCTAATAATCTGGTAATCTTAAATCAAAACATACGGAGCATTGGTAAGAATTTTGATGGTTTTTTGGTGTTACTGGGAAGACTGGGTATTGATTGTGATCTATTAATATTAACCGAATGCAGATTGAAACCTGATTTAGTCATTCCCAGTATTCAGGGTTATCTTTGTTTTTCTACTAAAAATAACTTACTTCAAAATGATGGAGTAGTTGTTTATACAAAAAACAATATCTCTATAACAATAGTTGAACCAAACTTCCAAGAGGGAAACTGTCTAATTTTGAAAATTGGAACAGAAACAGCTTTGATTGCAATCTACCGATCTCCTTCTTATGGGAACTTAAGTAAATTTTATTTTTCTCTTGGTTCTGTTTTATCAAATTTAAATACTTTTAAAAATGTTGTAATAGTTGGGGATGTCAATATAAATATATGTCCACATAATAACAATACTAAATACCATGAATATCTTGAGTTATGTGCTAGTTTTGGCTTACTACCAGCTTACGATCTACCGACTAGAATGAGCAAAACATGTATAGATCATATTATTTTAAAATCAAGTGTACCTGCTACAGCAGTTGTAACAACTTCCTCTCTGACGGATCATCAAGCTGTTTTGTTATGCTTAAAAAAACAGGTTAAAAAACAAACTATCCAAGAATACACTACTATTATTAATAAGCACGGCGCGATTCAAGATATTTATCATATTGATTTAAGCATTATTTATGATTCTAGGGATCCCAACTATTGCACTAATTTTCTTATCTCGTCTATACAAAAGGCGATTGAAAAAAATTCTAGATCTGTTAAAATTCCACGTCGCTCTAGAACTCTCAAGCCCTGGATTACGCCAGGCATGCTCCGATGTTTGAGACATAGGGATCGACTGCACAAAAAAGTCAATAGTTCATCGGACAACCTAATTATTAAACAAACTTACACTAGATATAGAAATTTCTGTAACAAATTAATAAAAAAATTAAAAAGAGAGTATGACAAAAATTTGATAAAACAGGCGGGCAGAAACAACAGAAAAATATGGCAGTCAATTAAAACAATAACGAATTCAACTAAAAATCATAACTCTCCAATAGAACTCTTAGAAATTGCGGAAACGCAAAAATCTTTAAACAAAATAAACCAATACTTCATAAATATTGGTACTGATTTAGCCTCTAACATAAATAACAAATCTTATAAAAAATCTATTCTAGAATCAAATAGTAGTAGACTTCATTCTTTCGTCTTGTTGAATACTGATGTAGAGGAGGTCAGCAACCTGATCAACGGCTTAAAGTCATCATGCACCTCGGGTTGGGATGGTATCCCAAACTATTTGATCAAAGAATGTAAGGAGTTCTTAGCCCCTCTGCTAACCTATATTTTTAACTTATGTTTTGAACTAGGAATTTTTCCGGAATACTTAAAGAAATCCATTATTCTTCCCGTACACAAGTCAGGTCCAAAGAATGTTCCAAGTAATTATAGACCTATTTCAATTTTACCCTCGATATCAAAAATATTGGAGCGCATTATATACAGCAGACTAATTAAATATTTAGAATCGAATTCTCTTTTGTCTAATTCTCAGTATGGATTTAGATCGGGGAAATCTGCGGAAGCAGCAGCCCATGAGCTTACAGACTACATCGTAGACAATCTAGATGTTGGTAAAAAAACATTAGGAATTTTCCTTGATTTGGCGAAAGCTTTCGATACCGTTAATATTACTAATATCGAAACTAGAGTTGATGGGAATCCGGGGTATCCAGCTCAAGCTATTGGCTAGCTATCTCAGTCACAGAAGACAGAGTGTAAGGATTGGTCACAATATTAGTGAAGAATTAACTGTAAATATGGGAGTTCCGCAGGGTAGTATCTTGGGTCCGGTTCTATTTTTGATATATATTAATGATCTTCTTCAATCAGATATAGGTGATGGGAAAATTATATCCTACGCTGACGATACCGCTCTTGTCTTCTCTGCGGATAGTTGGCCAGGAGTATTTGAGTCCGCGCAAAAGGGGTTTTGACGTTGTTTCGCAATGGCTAAAAATAAACGCTTTAACTTTAAACACGGATAAGACTAAGTACATAACATTTACTATGAGAAATTGTTCTCAACCTTCCTCGGAGTTTTTGCTTAAGGCCCATTGTTGTGATGTCCTCCCGAATGAATCCTGTACTTGCCCAAGATTGATACGAACTGATAAAAACAAATATCTAGGTATAGTTATAGATAATCGACTTAATTTTAAAGAACACATAATCTTGATGGCTAGTAGGATTAGGAAACTAATATTTGTTTTTAAAACTTTGAGGCATGTTGCGGACCAGAAGTTGGTAAAACAAGTATACAAGTCTCTATGCCAATCAGTAATAACGTATGGGATTACTGTATGGGGAGGAGTAGCTAAATCAGCTTTGATTCACCTTGAAACTGCGCAAAGAGCAATTCTCAAGGTGTCAACTTTTAGGCCCAGACTATTTTCAACTTCAATGCTGTATGCAAGCTGCGAAGTATTATCTGTAAGGCAATTATATATATATCATACAGTACTTAAACAACACGGGTTAATTCAGTACAAAGCAGAATCCTGCAAAAGAGGTCGTGTGCCTCGAATCTACACTAACTACTCAGCCAAACATTCCTATGCTAGACGCTTTTTTCGTTTTCGTGGTCTCCTACTGTATGAACGTTTAAATAAAAATATTAATCTAATCGATAAAAATAATCATCAATGTAAAAATTCTTTATTAAATTGGTTATTAAAATTAAGCTATACAGAAACTGAGAAATTACTTGAAATTGTGAAATAAACTTTTATTTAAAACAATATAGAGATTATTAATTAATAAAACAAAATTAATAAATGAAAATAAACAAAACTTAAAGATTTGATTTTGCAAAAATGTAAAATTGAGTATGAAACTATTGTCTCTTCTAGAATTCACTTTATCTGTGTATTATCGAATGCACAGATGTAGTGTTCACAATATCTACCCTACAAAAAAAAAAAAAAAAAAAAAATATTTCGAATTTCTTGTAATCAAATCGAGTATATTTTCATGTTGTTTTAATTTAGTGATAAATGTTTTCTGTGCGATGTAAGATTGATTAATTTCAATTAATGTGTTTGTCGTTTAATTAAATACGCGTGGAGAGTTATCTGTTCATCAATATGTTTCGTGGATAATATTATAGCAGGTATAACTATTTATTATACCTACTTTACTCACCCTCTTACACACATTCACTCATTCTCATGCTACACAAAAAGAGGACATTTAAACACTGTTATTAACTGTAATTATTTTTTATTAGCCTACATGTTCAATGTTTAGATAAATATATTTTGTAATTTTGGATGTTTGAGCGCTGATGTCCGAGATACAAACTATTTTTAGTTTAGTTCGGACTCGGATGTAAAATTAAGATTTGTGTAATGTTTTTTCTAAATAAAGAACTTTATTATTATTATTATTATTAATCATGTAAAACAAAATAAGGAATTGTTTTAAAAGATTTTAATTACAGCAAAAGTGTCGTGACAACTTTTTCATAAGAATTTCCGTCCAGCCCCCTTTCGATAACGCGCGATAAGGAACTTCGTTCCAAAAAATCACTCGTGGTTATTTATGGCACCTTTAATCGGAGTAATGTCAATTTAGAATCCGGTATCAGACGGGCTAAACGCAAATTGGCTAGGTCGGGTCGTTTTTTTAAGGTTTTTTAATTATTGGGTAATGTGTTTTCATCGTTCTAGCGAGTGGTGTTATTAATAACTTGAACATAAATTTTTACTAGATGTTTATTATCGTTTCAAATTAAAGCACGTCATCCTCTCAATTTCAATTTTAAATCCAATCACAAATTGTCCCAATTTTTGCTTATAACACAAATTCTCTGCCAAATGTTTCTGTTCCATTTCGACTTCGAAATTTACTGACCTGATCCCGATTCAATTTTGGCCTGGATCTTAAATAATTTATATTTTTAATGACACCGTATCGTAAAGCGTTCGAAACATAAAAATATAACGACTAAGCTGGACCTGTATCGAATATCACAGTTTTTATGTATCCCTTCCAACTTTGTGTTGCTTTTACGTTCGTTTTTATGTGGAAGCGATACTAAAGCCTTCGATGTTTATATCCGATTCGTAAATTAATGTTTCATGATATCGTCCCTCGTAATTGTTCAATCTGTGATTTTGTTTTTGCGTTGGATTATAGATTGTTCTTAGTATTCAGGGTATTTATTTCAATTGTGTCGAGATGTATGTCTGCTATAACAGCTGGACGAGCCACCTGAAGTTAAGTAGTAATCACCACTCATAGTGGGAATGAGTTGCTCGCCAAGGTCATTTCATTATCGTAATGGTTTTTTTTGTATATTTAATGTAAAATTGTATAATACTGTACAAAAAAAAGACATGCCCGCTGAGTTTCTTGCCAGTTCTTCTCAGGACGATGGCTATAATTATTATTTTTTGTTTCCGAACTGGTGGTAGCTTTTAACTTTTGACGTCAACAAGAATGAGTACGTCATCAATGTTGAAAATAAAGTATTTCATTTCATAGATGCACAATGTACCTACCTACCTATCTACCTACTAAAAGATTCACCGGTATCAATTTATCCCAGTTTTATAGTACATTTTACCACGGGAAGAATTTGTCCAAATATAATCACAGATTTTAAAATAGAAATTATCGCCTTTTAATGAAGTATTTTAAAATTAAAATTTGTTTTATTGTTGCAGTTACATTCTGGATCCTCGCTCTGGACCATGATTTGCGTCTTGTTCGCGAAGAATTGGCTCATGTATCTTTAAGTGATCCTGCTGGAACAAAAGTGGCTATTTGGGAGGAATTGTCTATGGATGAAGGTACGTGTCTATTATTTATAAAAGCAAACATACAACAACAACGACAATTAAACTACGTTTTATTGGTTAGACAGTTGCAGAAAAAAATTGCATTTAAATTTTAAAGGCTCTTTTACGGTTATGACGAATGAACAATACGTTTTCAATCGAATAACCAAATTTAACTATAGTCTATTTAAGTTATTCAGTTTTATCATTTTCGCTTAAATCATAATTACTAGACCCGTAAATTTCTTTGATCACAAATAAAAATTTTACTCCGTAAATGGTCCCTCATACATCGGAAATAAGTTTCTACCTCGAAGCACTTAACTACCCAATCTTGGTCACACACCTTAGAACCTTCAGGGAGACGTCGTTACCCAAACAAATACTCGCAGCTCCCGTGATCCGTGGGTTAAAAGCGTTTCGTTGTTACGTCGACGGATCAGCCTCTTCTATCGTTTGACAGATTCAATTTCCTCTCACAAAAGTTACAATTGTAATCGGTAGGTGCTCAAGATGTGTTTGGTTTTGACGTTTGTTTAGTTTTTCGTGTGTAGGTATGTGATTTTCTAGGGATGTAAATAAAGTGTATGGAGGTTTTGCTAGAATTTTGTGTTTGGTAAAAGTTGTAATTTTGTTGGTATTGTTTAGTAATCACACCGAGAAAATAAAAGAACTTAATGTTGGAAATAACATCCTATTTGTAAAATATTTTTTTTGAGCAGGTAAGCAGGTGTTTTGAAGCAGTTTTAGATTTTAGACACGTTTATGTTTGGTTATGTTGAAATTAATACTATTTGTTACCTAAGGATAATTCAAATTTAAATTGGTCCAAAGACGTCTACTGCAATGTTTATGTATCTCTAATCTTTAGAATTATAGCAATTCAGTAATCAAGAACCTTGATTTTCTATTATCTGAAACTAAAGACTTAATGTCAAAGACACAAAGCAGAAAGCAAATAAGTAGCACAATTCTTCGATAGCTGGAGAGCAGTTTGTCTTTACTAAAAGTTCAACACGGCCGGTTCGAATCAATTATAACTTGAGCTTGATAATTGTAGGAGGCTTCCTTACTGTCGACAGAACTCAACAACCACAGAATAACTTCAACAGAAGTAAAGTAACATAACTCTTGCTTGAGAACATACTCAAACATGTTTCACGGGTATTTCGACGCATATACCCATTTGAAATAAGTGTGTTGAGCATCAGTACTGTGTACTGTACTAGAACGAGTCATTGCCCACTGATGTGCTCAAAACTCCTAGGTAGATCGGGCATCACGCTTGCCCAAAACTGCTTGCCCTTGCCCAAAAGTACATAAACCAAAAAATTATATGTAAAAGAAAGGCGTAACTTGGTTCTTAACACACACTGCCATTTTTTAGTATATTATGCGGAATCAATACTAACTTTTACAGTATCTTGATATTTTGTACCCATAAAACAATTTCTGTAACATTTTGTTTTTTTTACAGCTTTGTTATTTTGTTTATATATTAAATTACGCTAGCAAAAGAAAACAATTACTCTACAATAAAATGTATTTTGATTTACATCTAAAGTCACTGAGAGTTTTACTAGCTTAGTTTTATTATATCTCTCTGTCATTATCTACCTTCATTTACATTGCAAAAATAAAAGAATTATTCTGTTTTTCGTGCCAAGTATATGAACAGAACTAAAATTGTAGTACAGGGTACGTAGGTACAGGCTTGACTTCTGATAGTATTTTTTCTGTGACAAAGTGTTGAAAGACCAACTTTTATTGGGAAGCTGCGTGAACAATATCTCACTAATTGCGAACTCTCGTTATTGTTGTTTTCCGAGAAGACGAAACTTATGAGAAGTAATATGAAGTGTTTTGGAGGAATTCGCGAGAGTTTTGTTTTGTTGTGATAATTTTTATTGTTTTGTAGTGGAACTTTGTATTATTGTTACATAGAGATTTGAGCTACAAAAATAACTTACATATCTACTAATACTATGCACTATTACGATTTTATGTAGCTTTGAATGAACTCCTCTTTATTACTATCCACATGATTAATGAGGCACGAGTATCTAATTTCTTCGACAGTCTATGGACTACTTGGATTTGAACAACACCATAACAATCTTGAAGATTAGTATCCAGTATCTCAGCAAACTCTTTGACACCACAGTATTTGGTTGTCTCAGTTTAAAACTACTACTAGTTTAACAGTGGCCCAGAATATTGTATTCTATTTAAAACTCTTTGACCACACCTATGATAACTTAGAACTGCCTATTGCTTCTAGGTTCAAGTTTCTTTCTAAAGGGAATGCAGCTATCATCGTGATTACCTTCTGTAGTTTGAGGACTTCACAGGATGTTTTCTTTACAATTTCAGTTAATTATGTTCTGTTAAAATACTGATAAATCAAATTACAACTAGAGTAGAGGTTGGATTTAAACATGAGCTCTCCTATACGATCTGTCTACTACAAGTAGTCACAAGTCACGCAAAACATTCATACTTTCTTACAAATCCCAAAATATTCGAGTGTAAGCCATCTCAAGATACTCCAAGTTTTATCTTGACCCTCGAGTCAACGAAACGTGACCACTGACGCTTTCTGGAGAGCTTTTCCATGTCATATCTTATGGCTACCCCTGTCAAGTTTTGATAGATTGAATTTGCCAAGTAATGTGATTGACTAGTCGCTGCTATATCAAGTAGAGTTTTAGTTGGGTCGCTTTTGAAACTTGAAAATGTTAAGACGGATGTTGGTTTCAGGATAATTGACATGAGGGTTTTGCATTTGTTAAAGTTAAGTATTTAATTTAAGAGCTTCGGGAATACAATTTGAAATGTATATCAAATAGGAAATATTGCTAGCTAGTGGGATGCGGAATATAAAAATATAATAAATACAAACGAACCCTACGTTTTTGTAAAGTTTTGCATTGTTAGGAATCATTTTAACGTAAAACTAATCCTGATTAATCTTTACCTATATCTCAGCCACAAAAAGCTCGCTTAACGTTAACCTCTTTCAATTATTGAATACTAGCTTTTGCCCGCGACTTCGTTCGCGTGGACTTCAGGTTCGTCCCGTCTAGATTATTATCAAAAATTGTAGCCTATGTGTTATTCTGATGTATAAGCTATATTGTGGTAAAATTTCATTCAAATCCATTCAGTAGTTTTTACGTGAAAGAGTAACAAACATACATACATACATACATCCATACTTACAAAGTTTCGCCTTATAATATATATTAGATTAGATGGCCGATTCGCTTGTCACACACTTGAAGACACTTGTCCTACAGATTCCTGCGATCCTAGTATTTTCATCTGTTCACTTTAAAGCTAGTCTTTCGTCTGCACTATACTTGTCTATTTAGACAAACCATAATAATTATTCATCAAAACACTAAATTAAATCACATGATTGATCACAAAATCCACGACGCAAAATCTCGAATTTCCATCCAAACAATTTGCATCTTTCGATTTGTAGGTAATAAATTTGAACCGTCAATCATGTAACGACTTGTTTTCGGCAACCAATAAATCATGGTAGACGTGTCCTTCTACAAGACGCGGAAAATCTTTCACAAGCTAAGGCTCAGGTCGGCTTTACCTGACACGTGGCTTCGACGTTAGGATTTTGTATGGAGTGAAAAGTTGGACAAGGTGATTTTGATCTATTTTCTGTTCGAGTTGGTTGGCTCGAGCTCAGTATTTAAAAGGGTTCCATTTTTAAAATGTCCAACTGGCTATTTCGTAATATTAAGAGGGATAGACTTTGTCCATCTTAATATCTGTGGGTTAGGTTTTAACTGAGATAAAAACGTAGGTATCAGCTGAAATAGTTAAGGAAAGTTGTAAGAGAGATTGCGACCTGGTAAAATACCAGAGACACTCCTCTTTATAGACACACAGTCTACTCTTTTAAAAAACGAAAAAGCCTTACTTTTAACACCACCTTTACGTAATATTGAATTCGCTTGTGAACTTGTCTTAATTTCGAACATGACTTCCCCTAACGATATGGCGTTGATTGATTCAAGACATGACAAATGACGATTTGAGGTCGATGACATGATTGCGTGATGCAGTAAACAGGGGCTGGAGAGATTTTAACCAGATAATTTGCATTCAGCTATCTTTCTAAAACGTATATTTTATCTTATCATGACGTATATCGTGTGTGCGTAATTGAACAATGAACAGATAGATTTTAACTGTTAAATATAATTTAAAAGAGTACACTGTATGAAGAGATAGATACAGTGTGAAGTTAAGTTCGTTTCTCGTCCAAGAATGTGGTATATGCCACTCTCCACTTTCCTTAATAGTATTTATTGCTGTCTTCATCTGCAATCTCGCCGGATGATGGAAGAGGTGGCACTATCGAACAAACTTATTATTTTTGTGTAATTTTAAATATGGTGACTTTATATTAGGTGGTAATTTCTCGAAATATCCACCCCAATTTAATTTAATAATTTTAGTTATACCTCTAAAGCCACACACGTTGTTTGCCATAGACAAAAAACTTGTATAGTTACTATCACCACAAGAACTTAATCACTCATTAGATAAGCCTACATCGCACAGCAAAATCTTATCAAATCCACATTCAATGAATAAATTATTACGACTGAAGAGTTACCAAGTAATATACGTGTAATATATGTACGTAGTTATATAAACGAAGAACGTGCCCGAATATACTTCAAAAGACTTAAGTTCTCGACGCTATAAAGGGGAATTATTGGGAAAATTGATTTAGGCTTATATAATGTATTTATTTTGGCTTTTCTTTGTGATAGGCCATTACATAGCCTTTTTGAATATAGAACAGTCGGTGCCTATACTATGGTATTGTTTAGGTTCTTGAAAAATGCTGATAGCTTATCATTAATGCCATTGATAAATCTTCCAATCAGCTAAAATATACATTGGAGAAGTCCATTGAACTATTTAGAAAAAGATTTTGCTAATGTACCTATATGTTTTTTTTCAAATGTATTCTAGTCATTATTACTCTATATTAGTGATTAGCATAATGATACTTATTGCTATGGGCTTATAGATCATATTCGTATACATTTATGTATGTTACATTATCGTTTTCGTGAAATTCTATGAATATGTTTTCTTACCGTCTGAGTTCTTGTTTTCGAAATAATCTCGAGTATGTTTGAGTATGAATAATTTATATTTCAAAGAATTTCATCAAATGTAATTTCAAGTTTTGCTTATGTATGTAATTCTATTCAAAACAATTTAACTTCGTTCTATATTCATGAAATTTGTTGGAATTCGTAAACATGAACGTTCTTTGAATTTATTTACTAAATTAAAATCAAGTCTATAAGTATGCATAATATAACTAGCATTAGACGGTTTATGTATTATTTGTTTTAATTTAAACCGTTAACTACTTTTTAGCATGTTGAATATACAAAGATCCGATAAAATACGTAATCAAACCATCAGAAATCGCACTAAAATAGAAAACGTTACGACCAGAATTCGAAAACTTAAGTGGCAATGGACAGGTTATACAATAAGAGGCTTCGAAAAATGGAACAAAAACCTAGTGTTTTGGTATCCTAGAAATAGAAAGAGAAAACCAGGCAGACAGTTTCGAAGATGGGAAGACGATATAAAGGCAATAGCAGGAAAGACACGGACTAGGAGAGCGCTAAACCGAGCAGAGTGGAAAGAGATGGAGGAGGCCTTTGCCAAAGCTGGGCAAACAGACGAAGTTGCCGATGTCAACGACTCATCATAGTCACTCATTTAAATTTTTGTAAATACTTTGTCTGAATCAAGGCTTATATTATTAATATTAAACCATTAACTAAAAACAGTACTCGACATACTTAATCAAAAATGCAATTGATGGCTTTGATTGCTTGGAAGAGATTTTCTTTAAACACTCGCGGTTTTCTATCTAATATTGATATAGCTCATTTAATAAAAATAGTGATAAGAACTCGTCTAATGAGTAATGAGTGGAAGAGAATGCCTTAAGCATTCCGTCCGTCATTCTACATTTTACTGTGAATAAAGTATAATAAATAAATAAAAATATAACATAATTTTTAAACTTAAAAAATAGTCTTTTACTTTAATTTTAAATAATACTTCATGTAAAACCACGACCTATCAAAAGTAGGTCGTCGTAAGAAGCAAGTCAAAAAAACACAACACTATCGACTGTACTCCTTCAGACCCCTAACAACAAAAAAAACATAATTCAAGGAGACAATACACCGCACTCAAAACGTCACAACATCCCGAAAAACATCGACCCAAAAACCTATTTTGTTGTGACCCGCAAACCTATTATAACAAAGTCATGGGAAGTTAGTGCGAATGCTGTCACCCTTGAGTCGGGTTGAGGAGTTTGATTAATCACATACTCAGGAGCCCTCTTAAAAGTCACATGTCATAAGCGTCAACAAACTCGCGGGAGGACAGTGATTGTTAGGTTTTTGTAGAGGTTTTATTAACTGTTTTGTGAAGGAAAGTTGGTTGACGAATTAGATTTTGTGGCAGATCATCATCTTTTACTGTTATACTTTTGTCAAAACTGTCATTGTTAGTAGTCTTGCTTGCAGCTATTATGAGTTTCACGGGTTCTCGGCCATTTTCCAGCAGTAGTTTTGTAAACTCTGGTGCAAATGAGCTCCCAATGTGGTTGCTTTGCCAACTCACTGTGTAAAGGGGAATTTTTAGAGACATAGGAGATAATTTTGTTTGAAAAATCTATGAAAAATCTACTCTCCACTCATCTACCACTCATAATTGATCTGAATTAGTCAATTATATTATTATACTAGGTGACCCGCGCAACTTCGTCTGCGTTACAAAGGGGTTCAAAAATTGTAGCCAATGTGTTATTCTGATGTATAAGCTATATTGTGGTAAAGTTTCATTCAAATCCATTCAGTAGTTTTTACGTGAAAGAGTAACAAACATACATCCATACATACAAACTTTCGCCTTTATAATATTATTATGATTTAGGCAATTTAGTTCATTAGTTGCCTTTTACCACTAAAGGTTGATTTAAGATAATTAAAAACAGTTAATCAAAATTCAAAAACGTTTTGTTCTAAAATCAAACCCAGTTTAACATTCTCAATCAGCGGTAGATTCCATATTTGAAGCGCAAGACACGTGTTCAAAAACACATAACACCTCAATACATTTTATACTTCGTAGTTCATTCACGTGCTCGACCTAGCTCCGTATAAAACGGCGACTCATGAATTTTATATCAGGAATCCTTGCCTGTCGCAGATAGCTTTCTGTCTTTTAGGCCACCTGAACGAGAAAATGGTAATCGGTGAAGATATCTAGATTTTTGAGTTGAGATGTAAAGGTTTTTCTGAAATTTATATGTGGAAATGTTTGATATGTTAACCCATGTTGGTAGTTTAGTTCAATATTGTATTCATAACTAGAATAACTCTAAAATGAGTTTAACTGAGGATGACTAAAGAAGTAAAACTTTCTCGATGTAATTTTGTAACGATTTGTAAATCAAGAACGGATGGGAAGAAGTAGGGACAGATTTTCATCACATCCTTATCTCATCATAATGAGTTAGTCTTTGGTAATATTAGGTGAGGTAATGTCTTTGGGTAATCCTTGAATTTACTGAACCGATTTCCAAAATTATTTTTGTAAAAAATTGCCTTCCTTTGTGGCGCAAATTTGCTCTGTTCAGCAAGTCATTTATAAAATACTAAAATTCAAGTAAAATAATTCACCAATCATTCTATTTTCACTCTTAACAGGGGTCCGAAAACTCAGCGCGATATTGGCCCAAGGTGCTCGTTCTGGAACCTGGCGCATCGAAGCCCGCTGCGGAGGAGGTTCAGCCCGTGTAGACCTCACCGTCGGCTCTGGACCTTCAGGAACCACGGCTGCAGCACCAGCTGGCGAGCAGCATTACGTGGAACTGAGGTTCGCGGACAGTATGAGGAGGCGATATAAGCCTGGGCTACCGTTCGTTGGAAGGGTACGTATTGAATTTAATATAAGATTACATGTTGATATGAAATGAAATGAAATGAAATACTTGAAATGAAACGAAATACTTTATTTTCAACATTGATGACGTACTCATTCTTGTTGACGTCAAAAGTTATAAGCTACCACCAGTTCGGTCACAAAAAATAATAATCATAGCCACCGTCCTGAGAAGAACTGGCAAGAAACTCAGCGGGCACGTCTTTTTTTTGTATAATGAGCATTTTTTTTTTATAATATAGAAGTAGATGTGGACAGTACATTTAAGAAAGTGTAAAAAAAATACTACTGCCAATTCCCAAAAATTAGCTTTCGTCCTTAGAAGAACTGGTGAAAGAAACTCAGAGGTCATACTTATAGCTCGAAGAAATTGTTCCCATGCTAAGATAGGGAACGTGTTTCAAATCTATTGGCATACGTGACAAGAGTTGCACAAATGCGTGCAAGTTGGAATAGGTCATTGAAAATACTTGAGAATATTTTCATCCCAAAATGTATTTTAGATTACTCAAGATTACTTTAATACTAGATTACCGAAATCCCGTGTTCATCGACGAAAAACCCCCAAATACACAAAGGCTAGGAAAAAGGTGGATCTCATAAAAATGTAGATATGATAATGAGAGGCTTTCACTTTGCTGCATTGTTTTGAGTATTGCCACAATGTCAAATCAGGCACAGAAGTAAACTTGTAAATAATATTGAAATACCAAACAAGTACCTATAGAATACCTTAAAGATAACAAAAATGTTGCAGAAAGGTTTTGTAAAATAACCGAAACTGAGGTTTTTAAATCTATGAATGCAGTTGTATGTCTTTTCAAAAGTAAAGAAATAGTTATTTTCAGAAACATTTGATAAATAGCCATTTTGAGTACTTTCTCTGGTTGAATAAAATAACAATATCTGTAAAAAAATGTAATTGTTTACCCCGGCGTGTTTCAAAGGCATCTGTAAAAAGAGTGGCACATTCCCAAACTTCATTCTGTGTAAATAGTGCACATATTAACGGCACGTGTTAAAATTAGATACGTTGGCTCGTCTGCCTACATGGAAATAATAAAAACATTCGTAAAAATTACATCTGCATAGTATATTTTTTGTGGTATTTCCTAAGGAATAACTCGTTACCGACTTTCGACTATGGAAATTCGGTTTAAATTTCAATTTCGAAATGTTAATCAAAGCTATGTTAACATGGATGATACTTGTCTTGTACTAAAATTACGAATGGGTAGATATTTATCACTTTTCATAAAGTTTCGCCATTGCTTTTTTTTCGATTAGGTATAAACGGTAAAACGATAAAACAGTTTTATGGTGTCTGATTTTTTTTGATTTTTTTTTTTCAGTTGGAGGAAATCGCCGCGGGGCGGGCGGGGTATGTGGGAGTTGAACCGCACTAAAACCTCCAACCGCTCACACTCAGCGTCCGAACCCCGGCTGAGGCCAGAACCCAGCACGGGGTTTGGAGGGACGGCGCGACGCGTTGTCTGTTGATGATTGAATGACTGATGCCTATCACATCAATCCATCGTCATGATCTATATTCATGATGTATTTTAAGATAATCTAAGTAGCAGATTCGACTTTGAATTATTTTTTTCACACAAATCATTTTTGTGAACGTAAAACTCTTGACTTTCTTACTGGTATAAGCTGAACAAGTATTGTTTGATTTTTTACTTTTATAGTAATTGTTACTGCTGATAAACTTATTCAGACACTCGCGGTTTTCTATAATACTTTCATGAATTTTCAACGATATTCGTGATAACGTGATGTGAGTTCGAGTTCCAGTGGTACTACCCAAAATCGAACGAGAAAGAGGGTAGACAGATTTGTGATCATGACGTTTGCAACAACGTTGAAATATCGAGATAACTCAATTAATTAAATATCGTGGTAAGTGTGTTACTGTTGATGTCTCTCATGAATATTTAATTTGAGCATTAAAATTTTATCTATATCATTAAAATGGCATATCTCTATTAACCTAGCGTACAGATCTGTAAAGCAAAAGGAAATGTAAAAAGCACGCAGACTGCCTAACGAAGTGTTTTACGAGCTGTTTTAATTTATCTTTGTTCCTTCCCTGTTTTATTTCGTTTTATTTTTCAGATAATCAAGTATTGTTTGTTAAGGTTTTTTAAATAATCTTTTTGTAATTTACGAAAAGGAAAGATAGAATTTCAGGCTTAACTTTAATTTAATTCTTATTCTCACGGTTTTCTATAATACTTTCATGTATTTTCATTCATTTTGTGGAATCCAGTTCTAAACACAACAGTCACTAAGGGTTCATGCTCAGAGAGTTTTGTAGATACAGTGAGTATACAAAATTGAAAAAAGATTACGTGGGAAAAATGTTTACAAAAAACTACATTATTTTTGGATTACTTAAAATTACTAGTCAGGCTTTGATAAAATCTCTCCTTTTTTTTACAAAATACACCCAATTTCTCCGTTTTTCAAGCTCAAAAAATATACCATAACACGTATTAAATCGTCATGTAACAAAGCATAAATCAATGGTAAAAACCTTTTAATTAATTCAAAAGATATTTCGTTGCCCAACTCCTGTCAGCGTTGTATTGGAGTTAAGCCAGGACTAAGCTAATGACTTAATTAATTAACATTCTCTGCAGAATCTGTTCTCGTTCCTGATGTTTAAGAAATTAGATTTGATAAGTTAATGTTGGAAATGTATGTTAAATTTTTTGTAGCGAATTAGAATTATTTGTATTTGTGTTGTTAAGTTTCCTGAATAGCAATGAGCTATTGGACCACTAGATTGCAATCGAAAACCGTCGCTCTTATACCTTTACAATGTCAAGGGACATTGTTGGATATTTTTTTATTGGCTATGTAGACGAGACAATGAGCCTGTCTGATAGTGAGTGGTTTGCTCAAAGACCTCTACAGCACCTACAACCTACGGTTAAGGTCTCTGTCTGATTAAAAACCTTATCTTTCATTTTAGATGATATAGCAAAACATATCGACACTTTCCAAAAGTGTTTGAATACTAAAACAACTTGATATATCATTGAGAAAAGAAAAGCGACTCTTAATAGTTTAAGAGTTAATCAAATCTCAATCGTCTTTGCTAACAAATGCCATACACAATTCACAAAGTACTAGCAATGAATTAAAATAACGGTAGCCCAAATTAAGCTAAAATAAAAGCACTTTTATTCAGTTAAAATACATTTAAAAAAACTGTGGCGTCGAAATCTTATTTAAATTTTTAAGTAGCAGATTAAGCGGGTCTCTTTGAGCTCGTCTCTGTCAGATCCCCTCTTGAAAAGGGCATCTTAATGAAAACGTCACTTCTTAAAGACGCTGATGTGGCCCTGATTTCGGATCTAACATAAATAGGACAAAGCTATTTTGAATATAAATTAAGATATTTGATAAAAATCACGTGAACATTGCCCTGGCATTGCAGAGGTTCATGAGCGACGGTGACCGCTTACCATCAGGTGGGCCGTAGGTTCGTTTATCTGTCCTGCAATAAAAAAAGTGAATATACTTTATATAAATCGGCTTCTCTATCGACAAATATTGACACTTCGTCACCACTCAATATAGATTATACTCAAGACAGACAGAGTCAAAGAGTCAAGAGAGAGACAAAATCTAACTTAACATTTGTTGCAGGTTGAAGCCATGAGCACTGAAAAGCGAGTTCGAGTTCGAGTCAAGCTTTACGATGATAAAACTGATATCTACAGTCAAGATATTGACATGTCTACAGGAGAAGGAGGCTTTATAGTACCAACTGTGATGGCTGACGCGCCTTATGTCAATTTACAGGTTAGTGCAGGATCTTGAACACAAAGTGATTAAGCTTAATTTAAGTAGGTATTTTGAAAGATCTTGTAGCATCGAGCGCAAATTTCCATGCTTACAAAAGTTTTTGCCATAACTATTATTGGCATCCTAAATAGTACAACAGCTAACCGCATAGGTCCAATAGATTTAATAAAATCAATATCCGTGGTGCTTTTCTCAATTCTGGCGTAATGCATCTTTCAATGTTATTTTATTGTCTCCCGCTTTGCGAGAAGGGAAGTTGAAACTCATGTTTTTCCTACTCCTTCTATCATCTTCTGATTAAAATCGTTGCGGGGTCCAAGACAAGTTAGCTTTCCCTCGGGTTTTCCTGGGCTTACTGCTCAGAGTCATTACGATGGTCGCCGCTGTGGATCCTGGCTACACAGGAGTTACAGTGGTGGGAGTGAGAGGTAGGCCAATACCCGAAAAAAAAGATGAAACTAGTTGTTAAAGTTATCTTTAGTAAACCTGTAAAAAGGATGTGTTGTTTTCAACATCATCACATCCAGTTATCACACAAACGATTGTCCAAAACAATACCAACTAACATTCATACTAATTCCTGAACTACAAACAATCCATAAATCCAATAGATTTAACCTAAACTTAAACCGAAATCTAATATAATCCCGACTACAGTAATTCATCAGCATTCTCATTCGGGATCTCGTCTCGAAGGCATCAAACTTTCCCAAGTTCCAGCCCCAATTAATGAGGTGATTTAACTGTATTAGCAGTGAGCCGAAAACGACGATAACAAGATAGGTACACAGTCATCAATATAGAGGAAAACGGTGGGAAGGAAAGTCAAGGAAAATGATGTACATTGCTGGAATATATTTTCCTGTTTTTGGTGAATTTTCCTTTCATGACTTTTTTATTGATAGGTTAATGAGTCAGTTTGTGGACTTGTGCAATATCAGGGAAAAGTGGAGCCGCAACTTTCTCACAAAATAAAATGCAACTCTACGAATAGCTATAGCCGAAAATATAATAATAAATCTTATTTAAAATAAAAATGATATAAACCAATTTTTAAGGCCACAAAATGGGTGCTTATTTGTCACTTTTGCCTAGATTTTGACATGTTTTAATACTTTGTTATAATTAAACTAATATTCGGATAACAGATAAAATACGAGTTAAGTTATTAAGTAACTAATAAATAAACTTCAAAGAAATTCGCAGCTAGACTATGCTTCCTACAAATTGAGCATCAATTTAAAATTGATCTGTACCACGTAGAAGCTATTACGGGAACGAGTGCTTATGACAGCATTGATCAGATCTCTCACCGGATCGGCAATCTGGGGGAGTGCTTTCATATCGTTGATAACTACCTTATGAATTATGTGAGCAAATATTAGTTTGTGAAACACGATACGATTGAAGAAACGCTTGTTTGTTGAAAAACGAAAACATTTTTCCTGATTTCAGATTTCGTTCAATTGATTTACCGAAACTTTTAGGAATAAGGATTTTTATATTTATATCATATTTCAACTCACAACCGTGTGTATCTTAGAGGGAATGATTAAAATATTTTTTTAATTAAGCATCAAATTGGGTCACTATGATGCGATCGAGATCTCATACAATCTCTTTGGATTCCAGAAATTTCGTGAATCCAAAATTTGAGACGAATTCCAACAACTTATAATATTAAATTTCTTTAAACACTCGCGGTTATCTACATCACTTACACTATTACTAAACGGGTTCTTACCACGATTATTTTTAATTGAGCGGTCCCGATATTTCAGCACTGTTTCAAGCGTCATGATCACGGGAAGACTGAGGAACTGCGGGTAGGTCATTTAAGAGCAGACAAATCTGTCTACCCACTTTCTCGTTCATTTGCCGGTACCACTGGAACTCGAACTCACATTTCGACATACCACACTAACAGTATCAGCTGCCGTTTCAAAACTAGATTTTTTGGATTTATTTTCGTCTAACACTGGATTCCACATACAGGATAGTTTGAAGCCGTCACCCCTATTAAAAGTGCTATTCCTCGAAATTTCAATAGCTTCCTTAACAAAATACACATTCTGTTATCTAAGAGAATAACCAAACAACAGACACCTAAACTTTCGATCTTTCCACTTTCACTTAACGCCAACCTTGAGCTTGTATTAGTTGGACAAAAAATAAAGCAGCAAACTTAAGAGCAGTGTGTAACATCTCACAGGCTAATGGCTTTGTGCTCATCTCAAATTAGTTGCGTTATTGCCTCCCGAACATGTGGCAAATTTTAGTTTGGTTCCAATTATACACAAACTTTGGACCCATTATTATATTGTGGCGGTAATTTGATCCAGATGTTGGGTTATTGGGAGTCATAACATTAAGTATAGAAACTTTATTTTATGGTTATTCTTCTTTGAAGTTTTTCTTTTGATTATAATGATGTCAGGTTTAGAAGTGGATTTTTAAGATATTTGGTATCTTATTTTCATACATTTTCAACGGATTCTTACCACGATATTTAATTAATTGAGTTGTCTCGATATTTCAACGTTGTTGCAAACGTCATGATCACGAGAAGACTGGATACTGCGGGTCGATTTAAGAGCTAACAAATCTGTCTATTCTCTTTCTCGTTCGCTTTTGGGTAGTACCACTGGAACTCGAACTCACATCACGACACACCACACTCACTGTATCTACAAGACTCTCTGAGCATGAACCCTTAGTGACTTGTGTTTAGCACTGGATTCCACATACTCGATAATCTGAAGCCGTCACCCCTGTTAAAAGTGCTATGTCTTGAAATTTCGATAGCTTCTTTAACCATCCTTGGTATGTAACGTTTGGAATCTTGTTAATACTTTACTAAAATTTGACGCAAATTTTTGATATCTGGCTCGGATTTGAAAATTTTGTATCAAAATAAAGTATATAAGAACAAAATGCTAAATTAAAAAGAAATGTCTTATCACCTACTGTCTTGTGCAAATTTTCACAATAAACACAAAACAGTACATTTTAATCATTTTGATGTTAAGCAAAACTTGTTAATGAATAAAATTTCGTATAATTTATAACTTTAATCTCTGACAATGAGTAAACTTCGGCTATCAAATTCTGAAACAGAAAGAACTTCTTGACTCTAAAACTAAATTTAGTCTTAAAGTTTTGTTGAATGAACTTTAACTTTAATTACATACGATAAAGCTCAAGTTTAAGTGTTTATATTTGTTTCAATGTTATAGAAGTTTGTTAGGTTTTTCATTATTTTCGAATAGGTAATTTAAAAAGTTATCTCTGCTATGGCGCTATGGTCTTTATTAAGATATTAGGGACATCTGCCCCAGGAAAATAGTCCAGTTCATGCTGGACCTGAGTCTTGGCGCAGATTTGTAACACAGGGGGATGGTTACAATAGATCCGTAAGGGTCGCAGTGACCTGATGGGCTACCTGTGCCCATCGCCCCCCCCCCCTCTCTT
Source organism: Trilocha varians (assembly GCA_030269945.2). Classification (NCBI taxonomy): domain Eukaryota; kingdom Metazoa; phylum Arthropoda; class Insecta; order Lepidoptera; family Bombycidae; genus Trilocha; species Trilocha varians. The sequence continues at coordinate 9,290,092 of AP028259.1, forward strand.
AATAATAATAATGGTCTTTATTTACTGAATATCACAGCAGTATGTCATGTGATAAAACAGTGCAGTTAATCAGGTCCATAATATTAAACTAATTGTCTTAGTTTTTGGAACTTTATAATATTTTTTTTAATACTATAAAACTATTTGCATAACCCCTTTTTGCATATGACTTATCTTTCATTAATTAATATTATCTTTTGGTGATGGTTCTATTGTTTTTCTTTTTAAAATGTTTTTCTCCTTCCTGTGCCATCAAAAATCGGCGATCATTAAGGCGAGCACGAGTGCTTTTGTTGAACCACTGGCACCAGGTCTACTTCTACCTACAGCTCTCCTCCTCTGTTAATATACAGAGTAATTATCACCTTAAGTTTATTTAATCAAGAGTCTACTGAACCCAAAAATACACTTGTTAAATCTTACAAAAAATATTAATAGGTCCACTGTACTGTACTGTAACAACCCATTACTGCCCACTGCTGAGCTCAGGTCTCCTTCGAAGAGGGGTTAGGCATAGTCCACCACGCTTGCCTAATGCGGATTGGGGACTTCACATATCTTCAAAGAATTTTTAGAACCCTTTTCCGACATGCAGGTTTCCTCACGATATTTTCCTTCACCGTTTTTAGCCAGTGGTGTTGTGAAAAATTGCACATATATCTTTTTCATATTAAGATTCAGAGGTACAAGCCGGCCGGTTTTGAACCCGCGACCTCCCGTACGGAATGCAAGCGCTTCAACTATTCGGTCACCACGACTATTACATTTTTTTTTTTTTTTTTTTTTTTTTTTTTTTTTTTGTTGGAGGAAATCACCGGATCCCCGCCCGCCCCGCGGGCGGGGTATGTTGGAGTTGAACCGCACTAAAACCTCCAACCGCTCACACTCAGCGTCCGAACCCCGGCTGAGGCCAGAACCCAGCACGGAGTTATGAGGGACGGCGCGACGCGTTACGCCCAAGGCACTCTTTCCCGTCGCGCCGCCCCCTCCGGACGCCGAACCGGCAGCCGCCGGCGATACGGCCACCGGCTCTCTCGGTCGGCGGGCTATCCGAAGCCCGCCAAGATGGCTGGACCGCGTGTCACCCTCCCAACGACTATTACATAGGTCCACTACCTTTCACTTATTTCTATCATACAAACAAAATTAAATAACCTTCCCATCCATTTTGAAGATCGCCCGCGACACAGGGTTATCCTAGTGCGGGGTTCACTGAAAAATCTTTATTGTCCTTTGTCATTTGTCAATAAATAAATTTCATTTCATTTTCATTTCATTTCATTTATCATTCAGCAAATTTTATCTTAGAAATATCTTTATAAAGTGAATATCAGTTCAACCGTAAGGGTATGGCTTTCATACCGAAACGTGTCAACCCGACCGCAGTATCATCAGAATAATATAACCATTCGACCGGAATTGGACTACAGGATCGATCCCGTGTTAACTCACCGTTATTGCCTTTATTTTAGACTTATTCTGGAAGTAGCGATCGTAATGCAATATTTGCTTTAACGTAAAAACAATAGTTTAAATAAGAGGTTGTCGAATCTTGATTTTATTTTTTACTTGGGAAATTTTTTTTTTAGACATAAACTATATTGCAGTAAAAATGCTGTGGATAGTCAGAAAATGATAATGGCTTCAATTAGTAGAGTTATGGCAAAGAAAATTAGTATGTGTTTATTATCGGGTTTTTTAATTGTTGTTGGTTTTGAGCACCGAAAGATTTGCTATAATTATAAGAACACTTTATCAAAAATTTGTATCACTTAATTTCAATCGTAAAAAATGTCATCAATATTTATAGTTCTAATACCTACAACAACTTAAAAAAAACTTTAGAGGTGTCATGGGACACCCGAATAGAACGAAGTTCCTTTCGATTAAAAGATATCTTATATTTTTCTTTCCTAACGTAACGCGCAAAAAGGAACGTGTTTTAAAAGATTTTGATCACAGCGCCATCTAGCGATAATCATCCAAAACAAAAAAGTGTCGTGACAACTTTTCGTAAGATTTTTTTCCGTCTAGCCCCTTTTCACAACGCGCGATAAGGAACTTCGTTTCAACATGGCAATAATACAAAGATTAACAATCGATCGTCAACAGCAATTTTTACAAAACACTTTTACAGAATAACTCCGAACTCCTTTTATATTATTTTCCCAATGATCCTCATTATTCATATCTCGACATTCTCTGTAGGGCCCTCCAAAAAGTCTTTGTCTCGCTTTATCGGCTGACATTTTTTCGGCGAGATTTTCCGCCCTAAGCCTAATTCGGTTGGATAAATCGCCCCAAGATAGAGAGGCGAGTAATCCTGTGCTCCATTAAATCTGTAAAAAGAATGCTTTTAAGAAATTAGCCTGAACTAATCTATGTACTGCATCACTGTGGATTAGGATACAATTTATTGGGATAGTATTAGGTGAACAGAATGAGTGAAGTAAGTGTTCGTGTTTGTTCTTGTACATTGAGTTGTTGTAACATTTACGTTTGGAAAATAGTGAACATTTAATTATTATATTTACATACCCACATTTAAAAAACTTAAAGAGTGATTGTAATTAAATTTTAATTAGGTTTACAAGAATATGACCAACCTGATGGGATGAAGACTTCTTCGATTTCACAAAATCTGTATAAATAATGTTTTAAATAAAAAGTGAAGCATTCTTAACATTTAAAATTGAGTTAGAACCTTACAGTAACGAGAACTGAACTAGTTCAATCGTGGTTATTCTAGAACTAGCTGACCCGTGCAATTTCGTCTGCGTTACAAAGGGGTTCAAACAGTACTTGCAATGCCGTCGCGTTATTATGTGCCCGAAGTGCACCCACATATTCATTGCGTCTTATACTCGTGATAACTTCTAAACGAAAAGTCCGATTGGAATAAAACAAAAAGTAATTTAGTTCTACATTAATACTCTTGATAATATAATACTTAATTTGGTTAATATAACGATACTCATTTAACGTTAAATTCAATCTCGGGACGAAATATATTTTTTTTAAACATAAAAACGGTTATTGTGACTAAACTATGATAGCTAGATATATGCTGCCGCTGCACTTTTTTGTTTGTCTTACAAAGACCTAAAAATCTGTATTACATCATTTTGTTCTAATGTCAATAGTTTTTGCAGCGTACGCAAGAATAGGTTTTCGATTATTCACCTTGTGTTAGATATTCGATATTTTCATACGGATCCTTAATTTTTTTGAAAATAAAATATAGCCTATAACCTTCCTCGATAAATGGATATTCCAACAGGGAAAGAATTTTTGAAATCGGATCAGTTGTTTCTGAGATTAGCGCGTTCAAACAAACAAACCAACAAACAAACAAACTCTGCAGCTTTATAATATTAGTATAGATAACCTACAAAACTAAAACCAAACATAACCCCCAAACGTCCGCAACACAAGCAACTCTAACTAGATTTCTTAACGAAGTTCAAGACTTGCGAAGGGGATTTAACTAATACAGTTAGTGCTAGATCCCGCCTCATCAGACGTCTAAGTCCCGGATTGGCCGGAGGACTAATTATGGTAATCACTTTTACTCATCGACGGTACACTTTGTATGGGATTAAAATTTGTTGAGCATGTTGGATGTGGTTTGTCAAATAGACTCAAGCTAAGAAAAAAATGTGTTCATATTATTACTAGATTATTTTTTTTTGTTACTTTGATTTAATACTAATTTTGTGAAAGCTGTATGCACCTCTATTTTACATTCCACTCGGGCCAAGAGACAACTATGTATTTTTAGTTTAAGTAGAGTTAAGTGTGAATGTAGTCGGTGCTTCTGATATAAATAAATAAATTTTACTCAATTCTACTGTAATTTAACGTGTTATATTGGACTGATTTGGACGATACTTTTGAAATCAATCATCTTAATTATTTAAAAATACAGTAACATTTTAAAAACGTAGGGATTCGTTTAGCCCCGCTACTCAGCAGCCAGGTCTGCATTTCTGAGTTGGGGTATAGGAATAGAAGTATGTACGAAGTTTTCAGATTGTCTCAAATACCTGCTCAAAATTTGCCACTATCTCTCAGGCTATCAGAGGCCCTCTGTTTTTTAATGTATTTTTAAATTTTGTTTTCTTGTAAATTCCTTTTTTTATATAATTTAAGAAATAAGATAATAAATGAATATATGTAAAGGTTTAAGTAGATATATTAAATCGTCACTATAATAATTTTGAGATTGTTACCTTTCTGCATAATAGCGTCCAATTGTTCTAGAAGGTTCTATGTGGATTTGGGCTCGAAACATTATGTAGTTGGAGTATGGTTGGATTATACAAGTATTATGTTTTCACTAGTTTGGGTGTTTTGTCAATTTGGCTTATTGTTCGTTACTGGATTATAAATCGTATTGTTGATTCTTGATGATTTTAATGAGTTATTCAAAGGAGCTTAGGTTTCATAATGAAATTTTCATACATTGTTTGGGAGATTTTCCTCAAACGAAGATTTAAGAGATTTCTTAAAGTCATGATCATAAGCATGATCGTACGGCAGTATACCCTGACATTGCAGATGGTTATTTACGATCAAATGGCTCGTTGGCTCATCTACTTACAAAGCGATATTAAAAATCTTCACGAAAAAAACGTCATATTTTTTATTATGCCGTCACCATAATTTAATAGCACGCTGGATGAAATTCACGCCCGTATATTTCAAAGTCCAGATCTAAATTTCAGCTGGAAATCTATTCATTTGCTGGATTTGCACTCTACCCGACCTCAAGATCATTAATTGAAGTTAAGTCTTGTTCGGATTTAGATTGATGCTGTTAGAATCCGATTGCGGTCTAGATTAATCGAATAGGAATAATGATTTATACTTGAAGAGAATTAGACTGATGTTGAAATCAGAGAATTGCTAACTATAGTTATTGTGGAAAAGGTGGTTTGCGTAGTGCTTATAGAAATAGAAACTACTAAAATATTTAGACTTGGTCCACGAGATAACATGTGAATCAATCACGATCTCATGGCGAAAAGCTTCGGCCGTCATCTTGAGAAGTTGTCGCTTCACAGCTGGGTAATTGGCCTTATTCTGTAGGCAGTCGTTCTTGACACGGTCCACTTCGTGAAAACGTTCCTTACTTTAAAACCCTGACCATTGTTGGCGTGGTCATAGACTCTTCTTCAGTAAATCTCTGTTTTAGTGTTGTATTTTTTATAAATGTCAAAGAATAAATTTCTTTAAAAACTCACGGTTATCTACATCACTTACACTATTACTAAACGGGTTCTTTCCATAATTATATTCAAAACAATTCAACAACTTTATTTTCAAACAGTGCCGAAATATCGGGATCGCTCAATTTAAAATAATCGTGGAAAGAACCCGTTTAGTAATAGTGTAAGTAATGTCAAAGAATATTACTATATTTTTTTTTTTTAGGTTTAAGACACATATTTCGGCAAAGATTACAAAATCACTTACAGAGAAAATACATTTTTGTTAAACTAATTTTACCAATTGGCGTAGTTTGTGTAATAATAATGATCTTAATGTAATAACAATGATCGATAAACTGCTGGTTGCAAGAAACGTTGATACAAAAGAAACATCTGTATTAACTAATAATAATAGTATTAGTTAAATAATTACCCTTGCTTGGAGTGAGATCATTGAACAAAAATCTTTCAAGGACACTACAATGATCGCCAGCAAAATTACCTAACACTTCGCTGAGATTTACTCACCTTCAATAAAAAATACTCACAGCCTTAGTAGACAAAGAAGCCAACATCTATAGAGGAATTCACTAATCTATTAGCGATGTTCGAGCGCCATTCTACGAATACCTACGGGATCAAATCACTATCGCTAACGGGAATCGGACATTCCTGTTAGCAAATTCAATCGATAAAGAGATTAATTTAATTAGCCAAATACTGTGGATAAATAGACTGGGAATTTAACAGGTGTGTTTGTATGTATAGTTAGTTTCAGAAAATCTTTTTTGAAAGAAGTTTTGAAATGGACTCCCCTCTTCGGTGTTCCCCGTGCGTTAAGACTTGTTTCAAAGAGATTTCAAAGTTATATACGATAAGCACTGCATTACCTGACATTGCAGGAGTTGGTGAGCAACAGTAGATACTTACCATCAGGTGGACTGCATGATCGTCATTGATAGGCACACCTTAACGAGCTCAGTGGTTGCAAAATAACGTGTGTACGAATGCGTGTGTAGTATTATAAGATTGTGTAGATATACAATATAAGTTGCATATAAAGAAAAAAACACTGAATTAAGTTTAACTTTACTAAAATTTAAATTGACCACATGACGCACAAAATGAAGCGACACAAAAATACATTAAATCAAATCCTCAATATAAACCATGAAAAATAAAGCATCTATTTTACTTGAAGTCATCCAACACTATTACCTTGCAAAATTTATATTCCACGCCCCAAATCATTGTAATATTCTTCAGTATAGCATTGATTGATAGCTAACACAAAACTTGGAAATGATTTTGCTCAAATCATTTAACCCTTCGGATTTTGATTTCCGTCCGTTTAATGGTGCTAATTTAAAGTTGTCTAACGTTTATGACTTGAGAACTGTTTGATTAAACCCTGACGCTTCTCAAGACCTCTGAGGGTTAATTTAAGGAAGTTATAGCTTGTACTTCCCGTCCTTGAGTGACTTATAAACAATGCGAACGGTGGAGTTCGAGATATTTGAGTGTTTTCAAGGTACTTTACGAGTTGGAGACGATACTTTTTATTTGAAACGTGAATGTTCGATTTTAAATGAGTTTTGTTCTTACGATTCACTTCTAAAGAGATATTGATATATTTTTCGTTCAGACTCATCTGACTCTTCGTCTATACAGGGTGTATCTAAGGGGTGGGCCATATAAAGTTTGCATTTTCCAAAAGTTCGATTGTCATGTTGGCTGTGTGGCATGTTGCACCATCCTGTTGAAACCAAATGTCGTCCATGTCATACTCTTTAACTTTTGGAAACAAAAATTCGTTGAGCATGGCATGGTAACGCTCGCCATTGATCGTAACGGCGGCTCCTTGCTTATTTTCGAATGATGCCGCCAGACCAAAACCCACACCAAACCGTAACTCTTTGTGGGTGCATTGGCTTCTCAATGGTGACGTGTGGATCTTCCGACCCCCAGATGCGACAATTTTGCTTATTGACATAGCCTCCGAGGTGAAAATGGGCTTCATCTGAAAATACGATTTTTCGGTAAAAATGCTCATCTTCGGCCAAACGATCTTCTGTCCATTGGGCGAACCGAAAACGTCCCATTTCGTAAATGTCAAACCTTCAACTAAATTATGAACACAAATTGAATGACATTTGAGCTGTCATTCTCTAAATAAACAGTAGTTCAAAATGCAAACGTTAGATTGCCCACCCTATATAGCCTACAAAAATGGAGCTGTTTGGAAAATATCACTAGACTTCGGCCGTCTGCTTAATTTCTTTAAATACTAATAAAATATAGTCTCCGAAAAATGCACAAAATAAGTATGGTTTTGTGTTCATTTTCAACTAATTTGGGAATTGCGTTTGATTTTTATGGTTCTGATTTTTGTGATCGTTTTTCTTCATGAATTCCTGAAAATTAGTAATCTTCGTTTCATCAAAATAGAAGTCGCGAATCGCTATGTTTTAGATAAATACGGATAATTAATCTACATATCCACATATTCACAGCAATAAAAGTAGAAATTCGCATTTATAAACAGACACTCGCGGTTTTCTATAATACTTTCATGCATTTTCAACGGGTTCTTACCATTCTTTCATTCTCTTAAATCGACCCGCAGTATCCAGTCTTCTCATGATCATGACATTTGCAACAGCGTTGAAATATCGAGACAACTCAATTAATTAAATATCGTGGTAAGAATCCGTTGGAAATGCATGAAAGTATTCGCATTTATATTCAACGTGTAGTTTAACTACCTTAGCATAAGTATATTGAAACTACCTTTTCATACTACTATTACGAAGTTCAAGCATATTTTAACTTTTGAACTGAAATATAACTCATTCGGATCCATTTTGGTGCTATAAAGATCTTGCGAACACTCAAAATGTTTTACGATTCATTAAAACATTTTATAAGTTTGTTGGATCTTTGAAAGCCTTTTATCTGTGAATTAAATGGAATGTTATTACTGGAGTAAATGACGTCATTATAAGAAAAGATAATATTAGGGTTTGTTTACCTACCTTGGTAAATATCGACATTTTGAAGAGGCCTTTTCAATACAGGGCACACGTGATTTGAGTTACTTTATAATAGCATATTTTTTTTTATAATTTTAATTATTTTTATTTAAGCATAATAATACTGGTTCTGGTTTATTCCATTTTCTATTAAACTTTTTATTGAGCCAGTGTTAACATGTAACATATAACATGAATTAACAATACGTCTTTTGCACTATCAGAGCACTTACGGTAGATTAGAAATGAATGGAGAGATAAAATATATTGCGCCCCCATTTGAATGGGATAAGGTTGAGCTAAAGAAGAAATATGTACTAATCAGGCCTAACCGCTCTTCGGAGGAGACATGAGCCCAACAGTAGACAGTAATGCGTTGTTACAGTACAGTACCTACATTTAATTTTAATGTCTATTTTGTTTTTGTTAGAAGTTGTATATTTTATTTTTCTTTTTGTACTACCTATTAAGAGGTCGTTGTGGCCGAGTGATCGAAGCGCTTCTTTCCGAATGGGAGGTCGCGGGTTCAGAACCGGCCGGCTTGTACCTCTAAATCTAAAATGTGAAAAGATTTATGTGCAATTTTTCACAACACCACTGGCTAAAAACGATGAAGAAAAACATCGTGAGGAAACCTGCATGTCGGAAAAGGATCCTAAAAATCCTTTGAAGATATGTGAAGTCCCCAATCCGCATTGGGCAAACGTGGTGGACTATGCCTAATCCCTCTTCTGAAGAGACCTGAGCCCAACAGTGGGCAGTAATGAGTTGGTACAGTACTGCCTATTAGGTACATTTTACTACATCGACATGTCCGTCCTGGTTATTGTAAAGAAGCCCCATAGTACAAGCTATAGCTTAGTACGGGACTCGCTGTTTTAAAACACAAATGTAAACTATAATGAAAAAAAAAACAATGATTTCATCTCATTTCACATTTTACAATAGAGTTTACTCTTAACCCCCACTGAAACTTGACTGTAATCAAACATTCCTACATCGTAATTAAACAGCAATCTCCAAACACAATGTAATCAAAGAGTGATATTAGCGGTGCGCAATTAAGGTTGAACTCAAAGCAAAGTCAGGTGCGTCGAGGCAAAACCGCGAGCCAAGTTCATGCAAACTAGTTGGAAGTTGGTAGTCTGATACGTGCTTAAAGACGCTAATTGTTTTGCGTTGTAATTAGAATTACGCATACTTATAAACTTATGAAAATACTCGCATTTTTGTATATTTCTTTCATGCATTATATTAAATGGCGAGAGCACTCAATTAATTAAATATCGTGGTAAGAACCCGTTTATTTAAAGGTGTTTTTAAATTAGGGGAGTCGTTCTTTGAACGAGGATAAATTCCTAAATAGTACAGGGTATGGGTGCTTTGCCATTGCGGAGATTCATGGACAACAGTAACCGCTTCAGGTGGAAAATTTGTTCGTGTTGTTGCAATAAAAAGTTGTGTATGACCACTGTATTTGTGTTTCTGTAGCTCTCAAATGGCTGAATCAATGTTGATTTAGGTTTTGTTGGAAGAAGTATTAATGTCGAGTTTTCTTAGCTATTAGTAATGGCGAATATCCTAATATATGTCTGGAACGAAGTTCCTTATCGCGCGTTATCGAAAGGGGGCTAGACGGAAATTCTTATGAAAAAGTTGTCACGACACTTTTTTGTTTTAGATGATTATCGCTAGATGGCGCTGTGATAATTACAATTCTCTCACTAATTAATCGAAAGGAGCTTCGTTCCATCCGGGTGTCCCTTGACACCTCTCAAGTTTTTTAAATCTTTCAATATGTAACCATACGTGCCCATCTGTACCAATCAAACGAAAGATGACTTATAGAATTTCTTCTATTAGTTACTAAAAATAAAATATCCAAATAAACAACTTCAACCGACTGAGATAAACAAACCAATAAATCAAGCGATCCTACGAGCCTTCAGAAATGCTTATAAATAAGAAAGAAGTAACAATAATGAACGTGTGATGTCTGGAAAGGCCACAAAATATAAGGGTTGTCACTTAAAACTTAATTTTGGTCTTGAAAAAGACGAGATATATCTAAAACATCTTGATCTTGGGTAGTCGTCGGCTAGTCTATCAATTGCGACATTAAAAAGAAGTCATTTAAACATATTTTATAGAACAGTATTAACTCAATTTATTTACCGATTAAACTGAATCTGTTTTTAATCAATATGTCTTAGACTTCACCAGCAATTGATCTTGGTCGGTTTAATATAAATTACCGAAAAATCACTCCTATGTACACATCTACTCTACGTAACTTCGTATCTTAGAATACCAGCATCACAATATATTCTCGAAAATATTAAATTTTGTAAAAATATTAATTTGACAACCCTAATACGTACGAGGTCGCCCGAGGTCTTTTTTCTACGTCGCATTGAACGTGTTAAGAGGAAAATATTGCAGTATTATTTTTATGTATCTTTAGCTGAAGCAGTTTGACTGTGCAACGTCAATAATATTACTGTTGTGAAGAAATAACCTACACAATATCTGTATGTATGTATGAGTCGAGTTATACAAAATAAGAATAAATTATTCCTTTGTGGCGACCAATAATAGCGCGCGAGATCCTGAATCGCGGTTACGACATTTACAGAAATCTTCGCATATATACGACATCTGAAATCTACTACAGTGGGCTTCGGCCTGACCGGGCACACACTACCTCACCCGGTCGTAGATCTCCCTTTGGCCATAAGTCCACTGTACCCACATCCTTATAATTCAAATATTTACATTACAAACTTTCCTCTGCAATCACTATATCTATCCTAAAAAAAAGACTCTCAGGGCTATCATTTGTACTATGATAAAATTGTTTGTTGTATCCTGTCTCTCTGTCTCTTACTACTACTATTCATCAACAAAAATACAAATTCTTGCACAACTTTAATACAAGAAAATACAGCAAAAATTTTAGCCAAAAATAATACGCAACGCTCGCTGTTACCGTGCCAAACCAACCGTGAACATATCGGGGTCCCAACGATATTATTATTTAGGGAAAAAGTTTTTTCTCCAAGGATAAGCATGTTAAAGGGACACGATAAAGGAACAATAGAAAACAAATGAGGTGAAAGTTATTCACCGTTCCCGGGTAATGGTTTCCGAGGATAAAATGTAAAAATATAAGCAGGAGGTAGTCAATTGTTATTAGTTACATTGGTATCTTGTCAAGATTCGGAAGTTATTTAAATGTCAATTCGATTTTTAAAATTGGGTCTAGGCCTCTCGAGCAATATATTTGTTTGGGATTAGGCCTTTTTTGTCGTATTATTGACGTTGAAGAAGTAGAATCGGATCAGAAAGATCCTTTAATTATAAAGTTTTGGTAGTATGCCTTATACAGAGGTTTATAAGCGTTCACTTAGCATTCTAAAGGGGTTCTTACCATGATTATTTTTAATTGAGCGATGCCAATATTTCAGCACTGTTTCAAGCGCCATGATCACGGGAAGACTGAGGAACTGCGGGTAGGTCATTTAAGAGCAGACAAATCTGCCTACCCGTTTCTCGTTCGTTTGTCGGTACCACTGGAACTCGAACTCACATTTCACATTGAAATATCGGGATCAATTCTGGCGTAATGCTTTTTCAATCTTATTTTATTGTCTCCCGCTTTGCGAGAAGGGAAGTCGAAACTCTTGTTTTCCTACTCCTTCTATTATCTTCTGATTAAATTCGTTGCGGGGCCCAAGACAAGTTAGCTTTCCCTCGGGTTCCTGGGCTTCACTGCTCAGAGTCATTACGATGGTCGCCGCTGTGGATCCTGGCTACACAGGAGTTACAGTGGTGGGAGTGAGAGGTGGGCAAATACCCGATATCGGGATCGTTAAATTAAACATAATCGTGGTAAGAACTCGTTTAGTAATAGTGTAAGTGATGTAGATAACCGCGAGTGTTTAAAGAAATTCACTTATAATTAGTTCGGCAACTTTGATGTCAACTCATCTACCTGCTGGGGCCATAAAAATAACAGTGTGTCAGTAATTTGAAGCATAGATGTATGTACTACGTATATGTAAAGTTTGCAATACATAGCCTGTTATAATTCGTTTCCTGCACATTGTTGTTTTCTGTTTTACACCTATTCTTGGATTTCAATGTGCCCCTAAAAATGAGACGGCGCTGGTTACCATTTGCAATTGAGAGTATAATGAAAAAGATCCATACATCAGAATAGCGTTCAGATTTTTCTCCATGTTTATCGAATGTTGAAAATGTATTGAATATTCTTATCGTTACGAGTATTCAACAGTTTGTACGCTGCAAGCAATGATAAATTTTGAGAGTATTTTTACTGAATGTAAAAATATGAATTCAATTTCCCGCACTGTAAAATAAGATGTAGTTTCAAGCTCACAAATACAGCGATGTGTGTATGAAAACATAAAGTTTTTTTAATTATAAATTTTATACAAACATATTTGATTTCTTACTATATTCTTTTCTTGGAACTGCTGTCATTACCCACGATTTGCATCAGATCTTTTCTGTCAAGGACTATTTCGCTTTTCCTAACACACCACGTGTTAACAGTTAATGAATTGTCCCTAATAGTACCTATTTATAGTGAATTTTGAGAGGTTCTTCATATTAACAGAAGCTAGATAGCGACTCTGGTTTACTTGCAAACTGTAAAGATTCTTGAACTACGCTAAAGATTTACTTTACGGTGGTATATTATTATGTATTCTTCAGATATGTGGTGCTTCATGTTATTCGTTTCTCAGTTTTTCAGTATTGAAAAGTAATGCGGGTTTTCCTTCGATTTTGGGATAAGTTATGCTCACTGATGTTTTTATAGGTCTATGACATTTGTGTTATCTCTTTAGATTTAAAAGGCGACCCATATAGGCAAATCGTTCGATTTTCTCGTTGTATAATGCTTTAACTGTTGTGTTTTAAGATTTTTGACATGTATTTAAAATGTTTTTTTTTACAATTAACAAAATTGGTTGTTTTTGATAAATATAAACTTAAAATAATTAAAAAATAGTAATAAAACAAAGTATTAAATCAATTACAGTACTTTAAGACATGTCTATAAAATGTTAAAACAGATATAGAACTATCAACATTAGATAAATAAAAATAGATTGAAATCGTGTTCGGAATACGCAAAGCCCCTCAATTGTGCATTTCCCGTAAGCTTCTTACGCCAATATTATTACGGAATGGTCACACCGATAACAAGAACCGTCGCTATTTTATTGGGGATTTCAGAAAATTCTTGAAAGTATTATATTGAATCATAAAAAGGGGGTTTTATATTGTGGCTTTTATTCACTTTAATGTAAAACTTTAACGCGTCTTAGAAGAGTTTAGTAAATTATGTTGAAAATGTTTGAAAATATGTGTCCCTCTTTAAACGAGGTTTAAGAAAAGTCCTGTATGGGTAGGCGATAGATAACAGCCCCTCATTGCCCTGGCATTGCAGAGGTTCATGAGCGACGGTGACCACTTACCATCAGGTGGGCCGTAGGCTTGTTTATCTATCACGCAATAAAAAAAAATGTGAAATGTAAAATACGCAGGCCCTGAAAAACGCCTATAAAGGACATAGAAGCAGTGTGTATTTGGCGCCTACATGTGGTGGTGAACACACTGCTACGCCCTACGTCTTAGGGCATAGGATATAATCTGGCCTAAGAGGCTAACACGCGTTATACTAAAATTTTCAAACTATTACTACCCACTGAGCTCAGATCTTCTCCGTAGAAATGTCAGAAATAGTATTATTTAAGCACAAAAATTAAAGTGAAATGAGAAATTTAAACGAGAATCCTTCTCGAATTTAATTATTCTAACGATCTTTAATTGAAACTATTAAACTTTACAACTTAAAGGAAAAGTTTAAATTGAACACATTACTAACTATCTACTTACACTTACAATTTAGACATATTTTAAGTCTCGGCCAACCAGATCTGAAGTAATGAGCAAAGGTAACCACTTGCCATCATGGACCACATCTACTTATGAGCGAATTTAACACAGCAATTTTACTACTCAGAGTAAAATATTTTGTGCATAAATTTTCGAAATATAATTAGCTATTCGGTCCGTTGAACTCGAGAAACGACAAACAAAGGGTTTACGTTATTCCTGTTATGTAAATCATATTTGTAATTTCGTTTTGTTATTCACATTCAACGTTAAATAACCTCAGACCGAACAATGTTTGAATAACTGTGATTTACAGCGACATAATGTTAGACCGCATTTTCAGCGGATACCATAATTATGATTTAACTTAAAGGGTAGTAAATGGTATTTTATTTGCAAGATAGACCATTGATCATTGAATAGGATGGGTGTAGCGGCTTAATGTACCGCTTTGATTTTAACTATGACTTTGATTAATTATTACTCTCGTTACGAAATACATGAATAAAAATGCGGAATTCGTTGAAAGCCAAGTTGGCGCGTCTAATTCTCGGTCAGTAATGTTACAATTTCTTAGGATAGTGGGGTTGGGGAACAATGAAAAAGTTAATAGCAATAGGCCAATTGCGACTGCACACGTTCCCTGCGTCACAAAACGTCACACGGTGTCGTTCGATGTTCATTGGCTGCTGATGTTGATTTCTTATTTGTATCGTGTATTATAATTCTGCATTAATTAAAATCTACTTACTTTATATTACAAAATCACACTACAAATTAATTTCTACATAACAATAACATTCAAAACATCTAACACATACCAAGCATCGATAAACAGAACACAACATATCAATTCCCGATCGACATAGTAAAATTTCAATAAACATAAAAACACAGCAAGTTACACCGACGGTCTGATATTTACGATCTGGGATCTCGAGAGGGTGCCCATAAACGATATATTATACTTTATAGAGACAATATTGTGGAGAATTTCATTTCTTATACGATAATAATAATATGCTTAGAAAAGCTTCAATCGTTTTCAGAATCTTTTTAAAGGACTTGATCCAGAAGGTAAACTACTGTAAATACACTTGTAAAAAAAACGGTTTTTTTATTGCATTAAAGTGACAAGGTAACAGTCCTGATCGTTAGGGGTTAACGTCGTCCATGGACCTCTGCAATATGAGGAGATACTGCGGGACCTCCTCCTACCTACAAAATAAAAGATGATCGGGATTGACTAATGTATCAGTGGAATTACTAAACCTTTAAATAGACTTTTTTTTTTCTAAATCCCCCAACACTATCGGGGATGTTCTTAGTCTAATTGTTGGTTTGTTTACTCTTTCATTCCAGTTGTCGCTTATGTCCAACTTTCGTACCGCATACTTCACATCATCCTTCCCATTCACACTTTCCGCTGGTTGAGTGCCAGCCTATACCTATTCTTCTAATATCCATATCTATAGTAGGGTTCTTTATTTAAATCATTACTACATCATACATTTATTGAACTTATTTCTAGTGATCCATTTAGTATACTTTTTATGTCCTATGATCTATACAGTAATATAATAATATATTTAGTTTACTTATTTATAGCAAGCACTAGGTTATAGTTTTGCATATTTTATAAATAGACTTGAAATTCGAAACAAAGATTTATGTTATTGCGTAAAGAAGGATTTTTCGAAATTATAGCCTTAAAAGGACTGAAAATGAAGGGTGAAACTAATTCCTTGTAACAAAGCTGAAATTGCAAGGAGTTTTAGGTCAATATAGAAATTCTTATATAAAATAAGGTTTATTATAAATATTAATGAATGACTTTTATTAAAATTTTAGATGGTCTTTAACGTTGTAGAAATCTTTGAGTGACGCAATCCATTTAGCCTACGGGAGTGGGTTAGAGAGATTGACAGCCGGGAAGAGTAGAGTCAACTCTAACGGACTTTTTGGTTAATATTTCTTGAGTTGACCTTGTTCTACGCATGAACCGTACGTTAACGTATGTGAGTTATTATTATAACAGTTCAACACTGGCCAATTTAGATTTTTGAGGTCAAGTCTCCTCAATAGATTGATCAGGTTTGTTACTTCTCCAATATGTGTTATCATTCAACTTCAATTCAAACTTACTCAACGTAAATAAAAAAAAAATACACCAAAATTGTATTTTTAATTGCTTGATCTTAACTTCGTTTCAAACCTGAAATGTTTTGAGTTATTATGATGACGTTAATAGCATTATTAAAATATTAGCTTCTTATAATATTAGAGGTTGGAATTACCTGAAGCCTCACTCATTTGCATAGAACAATGGCAACTTTATTTCAATCTCCTCTCAAGAACGCAATATCGAAGTTCAAAGACCTCATGCATCATTATCTTTTCAATTTTCTTCATTCTTTGTGACCCCGCCCTTATAAAACCGTTGACCATTTTTCATATTTGTGGCGCCGTAACCTGTCAGGCAGTTTTTGGTCGATATTACAATTTTTTTTAAGGTAGCTCGTACAGTTCTGAGCGTGATTGTATTTAAAGAGACTTTTCTAAGGGAGGCCTGGTAATAACAAAAAGTTTAAAGTGAAAGGTTTTGTACAAAACAACATTGTAAGGTCGTTTTCTCAGTAACTTGTCGTGTCCGAACGCTATGTGTCTGACTTTGAACTGAAATAAAAAATTCAATACTTCCAATAGTCAGTTAAAAAAATTAAATTCAACTCTTGATAACATGATAGTTTAGACTGTTTAGAGTACGGCTTGTAAGTTTAAATAGTTTTGGAGCTATTCATGATCAAATTTTGTCCGGGGACTTTTTCTCCATTTTCTGTTCTCGCAAACTAATGAATTTTATAATAAAACTATTATGTTTATGATATCCCGTTCCAGTGCAAAATATAGTTACAGTATCTAGTTAAACGTTTGTAAAGAAAGAAGTGCTATAATCCTGACCGTTTTCCTACCATATACATCCAGACATCAAAATCGGATTTTGTAACCGGTATGTTATCTATGTCCTGGCGCATTTTTTTTTAGTTTGTGTATGGAAATATTTAACAATTCGTACGTACAAATGTGACATTTAGTATCTATTTATGATCCCTTAAGTGGTATATTAAACAACCGACCCATTTAAATGTTATTCAATATTTTCCCACGTTTTCTCATTAACCTGTCTCTCTTTCTCCTGTTAAAATGCACAGGTTAAAGAGATCTTTGCCAGGTTAAAGTTATTTTCCTCTTAATTATAGAAAAAAAACATTGTTACTAAGGGAATAAAGATATAATTAGGCTTCAATATCTAGAACAAATACTAAAATTTGCATTAATAATACTAAAAAGATAGCCAAAGCTATGGAACTAATCATACCCACTTAAACTTTTAAGGTAATGTTTGACCTACTTCTGCTTTAACTTCTAAGAAATGTAGAAAAACAATAAATTTATAATATTTATAAGAGAACTAGAAGGAGAATCAACAAAATCCAGTTATCTAAACGAAGAGTGTCTTTAATACTCTGTGGCTATAGCTTGATATTTTGAGTTACTTTAGTCCTGATGACAATAGTTTTCTTGTTCTTTATTATGTACTTATTGTTATCAAAGATTATAGTAGTACCCAAATGAATTTGTATGTATTCCTCATACATTGTGTACAAAATTAGCCCTGTCTGAAATGGACTACCTCTGAAACTCCAGTGTTAGTATAATGCTGAAAGCAAAGCAGGAAAAGAATTTCAGTCGTATTATGTCTGAAATAGGGTGATAATACCCTTCTGAACACTGACGTACACCCATTAGGCTTCTGAGCCATGTCTTGAAGCTATGTTTTCTAGCGTCCTAAGAATCGTCACACATTCACGGTTGACGATATCTAGTTCTATCAAGCTGGTTTCTAAAAAGACTATAATATCGTAGATAAAACTCATACGCTGCAATATATCATACTGTAGATCGAGGACTTGCCACTTTATATAGTTTTGAAAACTACGAAAAACTTGATTAGGTCGAAGGTTGGGCTGTATTGCAGTACCTTCAACAGTGCTAAGCTAATAAGGCAAAGTGTCTGTACGAAAAAGCCACCATGTCAGTCTAATTTCAGAGTTAGACCCAAAACCAATCCGCGTAAAGCGTGAGATAAGGTAATGTTACATCAAAATAAACAGCGAGTTTAAATTTCAATATTGATTTGCGGATGTTGTTGTCATTTTAGTGAACTTGTGCTTTAAGTTCTCTACAATGGCCAGGCATAATCTCTCTCTCTCGCAGTACTCAATGATATCAACAAAATTTATTTGTTAGTGGGCCTTAAAATAACGAGGAAAAGAAGAAACTCATTTGAAATGTTTATGTCGCCTTTTTGTTTCTTTCTTATCTGTTCTCACTCGTTTGGGATTTTTTAAAATTCAATACCGCAATTCAAGACTAATGTGTGTTCACAGTGATGACTTACATATTACGTAAGACTTCACGCTCACAGTGAATCTAACCGAGTGGCTTCGAGTCACTCTAAAATGGAATGGAATGCAATGGAATGGGTTAAGCTTCTAGTTTAACTGCGAGATCGCATCAGAAATTAAAAGATCTGCTGAAGAACCAAAGCAATTGAAATAATATGAAGAAAACCGCAAGTATTTGAATAAGTTTATAACATTAAGATCCTAACTCTGAAGTGGTAGTGTGGCAGCTGATGCTGAATGGAGCCGGAAAAACTTGGAGTTGGTTGGGCACAAAATGGGGCAAGATCAGTCGTTATGGTGAAATTTGAGGGAAGCATATGTCCAACAGTGAACGTCTATAAAATAATAATGATGATAATAATATAATACAAAGGTATTCAGGAGTGCTACCAAAAGTAATTGAAATTATTATTTTTTATTTCTTTAAACTTCTCAATTTGAAGAAATTGCAGGTAAATAGCGAAAAACGTCCCGAAATTCCATTGTTAACACAACAACCTGTATACTAAGCGATGACTTCTACGATTACATTGTTTATTGTTTCAGGAAATAGTATGTTTCTATGTATTCTAATAAGGTTTTCTCATTTACCTGCATACTTTCACTTTAACCTGTGAGAGCATTTTTTTGAAACGCTGTATTTCATTCAATTTTGTCTAAATCTCGTTCCCTTCCATAAATTCCTTATAATTATGATAATATCAATAGAATTACATCAAAAAAAGTCCGAAAATAAAACTTTTTTTAAAAAGTGCAAAATAAATCAATCGGCGCCACAAATTTGAAAAGAACCCCGTTGTATTTTAAGGATACTATAAGATTGTCCGAAAAGGCTCGATAACGCAATGATAGATGACTGTGGCTTTCAGGACCTATTGTTATCTTAAGCGATCCATCAGCAGCTGATGAAAATTTATCGTGAGCTTTTTAAAGTGGGCTGTCTATTTTGGGTGTAGCTATTTGGGTGGGCTTTTTAGTGTCTATCTTTTGAATTAGTTTTGATATTTTTTAAATGACTTCCAACTGAAGTTAAACAAGGAAGATCCAAAGCATTTAATTAATGTAATTTTTTTAGTCATAGTGTCGTAAATGCTGCTTTTTTTAAAGGTTTATTTCCAAAATTTTAAGTGTCAAAAGTTTATTTTTGAGATCCTTTTTTCTAACGTTTTATTAGAGACTGTTATCTAAGGCTACTCACAAAAAAATAGGGATAAGTAAAAAATGTTTTTGTTCACAGGCTGAGCTAGTAGCAGTCGAAGGTAAAGAGATAGAAACTCACTACGTGCTGGCAAGAGAGAGAATAAAGAGGTGGAACTCTACTTCCAAATGTTACTTACTGGTCGAAAATCTACCGACTCCTCTCCAGGTAATTAATTGTGAACGCAAAATACGACTACTGTCAAATATTTTTAGAATTCAAAAGAAGTGAAGTATTTCGAATGTATTTTTTATGTTTGTATGTTTCTCCCTACCGTGGAGTTTATTGTCTAACTAGACCTATTTCTTAATTCCTACTAAAATATAATTAAGATCAGGCAGATATACTATTACTATGAACGAAAATGAAATTAAAAAAAAGTGTTTTTTCATTATTGAATCATGAAGAACATGATTGAATCTTAGTAGGTTTTTATGTGGTAAAAAAACTTAAAAAAATTACATTCCATTTACACAAATCGCAATAAAAACAACCAAGAAACCCTTTTTCATGTCTCTAATCCTGAAAATACGACTTCTTTCACTAAACATCCATCATCTCCAACAGGCAGGAAACGTAGCAAGTGCCAGCGTCTGGTCATCATGTGGATGTCGTCAGCGGCTTCTAGCTGCAGTAACGAGTGGAGGTCGCGCAGTTCACTGGGCTGCTGTGCCTGCCCCAGCCAACGACTCTGATCTGTGCCGATTTAATTATACGTAAGTCATATACTGATATCTATCATTATTGCCTCGTGGCCCACCTGATTGTAAGCGGTCACCGTCGCTCATGGACCCCTGCATTGCCAGAAGACACTGCGGGGCCGCTACCTACGGCCTACCCTTAAGGACTCTCTCCAAGCCTCGTTTGAAGAAGGACAAGTCATAGCGCTCGGGTAACACCGAAGAGGGAAGCTCATTCCATAGCCGAATGGTCCGTGGCAAAAAAGTGTTCCTGAAACGGACCGTGGATATAACTAATGTATAACATGTTACGACAATATATAAATTTCTTACTAGGATAGATCCTTCTCCAGCCGAAGTGGGTTGAATGTCCTGTCGAAATTTGTGCTACTATCATTCCGAAAGCAAAAGTGGATTGAAATTGTATTTCAATAGTATATTCATCTCACTTTGGCTGGGAGAAGATTACATATCCATCATGTAGTGTTATTGAGAATATCCAAAATATTGACAAAATTATTGCATGTGTTTGAGCAGCCTATTGTTAAAGATGTAAGAACTTTGATTTTATACCTACTGGAATATAAGGATACAGAGGTCCTTTCCGTACGTGCGACAACCGACAACTGATCCCCAAGTAACACACTCAGTCTGAACAACCAAGTAAAATAATAAAATCGAAGCTATTAATATTTTAAAGGTTCGTTCTTACATCGACCAGCAACACCTTGAAGAGACTTAATTTATTGAAAAAAAATGTTGAACTAAAATAACAAATATTTCCTAAAACGTCTTTAAAAAAAGTCTTCATTATTTTTTATTAAATTACGTTATCAAAATATGTTGTTCTTCGGTCGAAAAATGTAATTCTTAACAAGAATAATTTTATCATAAATCATTAATCTAATATACTTACTTAAGTCAGATTTAACGACTTTCTCATTATTGTACTTAATTTTCATTTTTATATCAAAACCAATTAGCCATTAAATTGAGATCAAGCCAAAATGAACCTTAATTTTTACACTGAAGCAATATTTTACTTTACTAAGACTAAACAGCCGATTAGCCGGGTCAAACGACGGAAATTAGTATTTAATGAACTCATTAAAAAACGATGCTTTAAAAGTGGTAAAAAAAAAGTTTTTGCGCATTTGGATCTTCACTGAGATAATTATGAATTGTCGTTAATCTATTCTTGAATCGTAGACTGCAGATAGTGGCGTTGCGGTATCCATAATATTATTTATAGATACTCTGCAAACTAACGTGTAATTAAAGTCATCAATTATTTCAGATATGTAATTTTATTAGGTATTTCAGAATGGGTTTATCAGTAGGATACTTACCTTTTTAGGAAAGTAATGTATAAAACCACGAATATTTGAATAACTTTATTAGTATGATAGTTTATCTCTTCGATAATTAAGAAATGATTCCATAATATCATCATAGATCACTTCCTTATGCTCATAGTTTTCATACTTAACCTGACACTTTGGCAGCTTTTATATTATAATTTTACTGCGTAAAGATGCATCACATTTTAATAACATTTTTCTGGGTGATAAACTCAAAAATATGAAATAAAAAAAACCACAAATTCTTTTTTCATTTTAAGTCAGCTGCTTTACTCATGCCTTATTACTTACTGTTTCCAAAATATTGACAATACTGCTGAGTATGTGAACTTCATTGATCATTATTATCATATTACATCACGAGATTGGCCAATTCATGTTAATTATGTATTAACAATAGTTTTAATATCAGTTTTGGCAATGATTCTGTTATAAACATACTTGCACAACATGATATGTATTAACTAACTAATCTACATTTCGCACTATGATATATAGGTACCTATACTGTTATGTGTTTTTTTTGTAATTTGACATACATCTATGTCACGTTTTTCTGCAATAAAGTAATTATATTTTCGTGATTTAATTAATGAAATACGCTGATATTTCATTAACTAGCAAATGAACCAATACCGTATAAATACAGGAGCCGTATATATGTGTTGACAGTGTCACAAATTGTCTCGTAACAGGACGCGACGGGGTAACATATGGGTCGTCGGCTGACATTGATTGTTTGACCGTCGATGTACAACGAGCCTTATTAATTGAAAACCTATATTGGTTCAGGCTTACATAGTATTGGATTTTCGTGTAGAGTTTTTGGTAATAAAATTAAGCTGGTAATATCAATAATAACAGAGATAGTTCGTAATATGTTTTGGTGTAGTTCGAACCGCCAGAGGGACAGAAGGAAGTCACGCGATTTCTGACTAATAAAAAAATATAATACGAGAAGTACAAACTTGCTGAATGTGGTGAGCCTTGGAAGAGGCCAGCAATGGTATTTACAAACCAAGAGTGAGGATGAGATTAGAGAAAAAAGTTTAAGAAAATCATTGATGGGTAACGACCGGCCCAATACCCAGGCAATGTAAAACCTCACCAGCAACTGTAACTAGTTACCATCAGATGAGATAAATATTATTCCCAATTTCTAAATTACATCATATTTACACACAAAACATTTAAAACTAATGATCTACATCCTTAAATTACAACAACAAAATAAACTTTTAACCCCAAATTAATATAACCCGTAACATTTGAATTGAACTTCAATTTATACAAACGTCGTACAACATCAGACCAATTTATATCGTCGATTTTAAGGTAATAAACAAAACAAAAACGCGTAGAGAATTTTAGCGAAACGACCCTCGGGCACCATCCATCATATCCGATGTGATCTCATAATGACACACAAGCTATATTTTTTATTCAATACTGTTTTTGTTTAGGAAAAAACAACATGATACTCTGGGGCTCTTTTTATTGTTAGACAGATAAACGAACTTACGTAACGCGGTTACCATTGTTCATAACCTCTGCAAAACCAGGACCTAGTACCGTTAGCCATCACATAGGTAGGTACATGACTTTTCTTAAACCTCTATGTCACTTGTCTTCTTCTCCCTCTAAAAACTAGCACTATGTCCTGTTTTTTACAACGAGATACAGCATTATCCTGAGTAGGTACACACAAAAACAACATGCAAAGACTGTGGTGGTTTGTAAGTTGTCCCACACAACTTCGTCTGCGTCACATAAGGAAATTTTCTCACCGTTTAAACTTGCCCTGGACTTCTACGATTTTTTCAAGATTAAAATAAGCCAAATCGGTACAGTCGTTCTCGAGTTTTAGCGAGACTAACGAACAGCAATTCATTTTTATATATAAGAAGATTAAACTTTATGCACATAAATGGTACAATGCCGATATTATGTTCCCAGTAAAAGATTTCCTCTTCTTTTTACATTTGTTTCTTAGTTTTGGGATGAGTATTATTTTGTTTTAAATTACGCTTGGAACGAGGGGATGGTAGTTATGCGTAACGCCAAACATAACTCTATGTTGAGTTCTGGCCTCAGCTGGAAGTATCCGAAATACTGAGTGTGAGAGTTTGATTTTACTTACCGTTCCACTTCCACTTCGCCCCCTAAAAATGTCAGGATCCATTGTTCTACAGGTTTATGAGTTTTAGTACAAAGTTAGTTTAATTCTTGCGTAGAATGAAGATAGCGTCATTATGTTTATTTATATTATAAGAGCGATGGGAATCATCTAACTTCAGGTGGTTGCCTCGTCTTACCTTCGTAAAGCGACTCCCACTTAATACAGCAAATCTGAGAATAACTTTAGCCTCAACGTTCTCATATGTTATTTTGAATCTAATATTCTTGTTATTGTTGATTTAGGGATGTATGATTTTTTAAAAGACTTTCTATTTAACTTTCAGAATAGTATTTTGATGTTAAAATTACGATTTTAATACTTGAATTGATGAGGAAATTAAACAAATAAGGAGAGGGAGATAAGTGTTATTTATGTAGGTCACATAAAAATTGTTACCCTGGAGTCTAAATGTTTTAAATAGGTCCATTTAAATGGAAATTTGTAAACAAATGTACGTTTAAATACACTTCCTTCTCATTTCACGGTTTAAGTTTTTTAAATGCAGTATTTAAATGCTTGTTCCAGAGAATTCCCCAAACGTATATAAATTTTACTGAGAACATTTGGCGGTTACAGTATATTTTATTGTTTTTATTTTACATTTTATTAAAATAATTTTCCAAAAACCACAACTTGTAAGTAAAAAACCTTGTTCAAAATAAGTTTGATTTAAAACGTAATAAAAGAAGAAAATAAATAACTTTTAAGCATATCGCCTCATATTATTTTACTCAAGTATAAGAGAGTAAAATTTTACTTGCAAGATTCCACTCAAACATACATTGTTACATTCAGTGCCAGTTAAACAAAAGCTTTGAAAAATCTATAAATTTTAAGCCTACAAACGCGAATGATTACAAAAGACAGCTAATCACACTTCAAGAATGCTTTAATACAACTTAAGTAACTTGAACATTTTCATACTCTTTTCAAAGAATAATAAGCCGCAATATTTACAAAACACATCTCTCCAGAGGTCCGAGGCATGCAAAGACTCCAGGCTCTTTAATAAAACAGGTATAACTCACAAGATGTGGGAAGTCAAAAGACCCTGGAGGCCTATTCATCACCTGTCCTGCCATCCTCGAGCAGATTATACCACACTTTTTTATCAGATCAAAACCAAAAGTCGTTTTTTGCAATGCTGAAATTTTTCTGCGCTATTTATTTTGATTACGTGATCTTTTAGGGTTCCGCGGGTAAAAACGGAACCCTATTGGTATTGATTTTTTTATTGCCTTGTAGGCAGACGAGCTAACAGGCCACCTGATCGTAAGTGGTTACCGTTGCTCATAGACCCCTGCAATGTCAGCGGACACTGCATAGCTCCTACCTACGGCCTACCTTTAAGGACTTTCTTTAAGCCTCGTTTGAAGAAGGACAAGTCATAGCGCGATACAAACGGTTAATTTGAATGATTTGTATTAGTAAGATCTCTACGAGACAGACTTTGATCTATTGTGGAGATCTGGTTAATTGTATCTTTAATCTTTTATTACTGAGATTTCGCTGTCTGTCTACTCAGGCTAAATCTTAAAAATAATGATAGCTAGACACTACGAATACTAAATATAACATAAATATTTTAAGGCTACAATACAACTTGATTTTTAAAGTGTTGCTCGATATTAATAACGATGACAGGACACTTTACCTATTCACAGAATATTCTCTTTAAAAATATTAATTAATTAAATAGAATAACTTGCAAGACTAGATTACAAATAATGGCACGGAATCCTACATGCGTGATTCCCACTCGCACTTGACCGCTTTTTATCTGTAAATCCTTTTTTGTGTATTCCTTTGTCAAGTGATAAAAAAAAGTCGGTTCTGTCAGCGAAATGCGTGAAGGATAGCCTTTTTGTTTCTGTTTGGCCCTTGGTCAGCGTAACGGATTTGAGGATTATGTGAATTTATTGCGTGATGTCCGACTAACAAGTTTAGATGAGATATTTTGGGAAATTGTTTTGTAGGCTTGAAACTGTTGAAAAGAAAAATATGCCTAGTCGATTTTTTCTATGCGATTATGTAATTTAATAAAGTAATTTTGTTGGTTATTCAATCATAAATTGGAATTATAGGTTTTGTAAGGATAGATTTTATCACAAATCATCTGTTGATGTTAGTGTCTCATACTATCTTTAACGAGTCTTCTTCAAATGTGGCTTGAAAAGAGTTCTCAAAGATAGCAGTTAGGTAGCAGACCATTGTATTGAAGCCCACGATCGACGGCAACTTACAATCAAGTGGCGAGTTATTTCATCTGCCTACAGAGTACAGGGCTATAAAAATTATCAAAGCTATAGTCAAGTTTATTTAATGCCATAACTATCAGTGAATGTGTGAGATCAGATGATATTAGGCCAAAGGGCCAACGGTCAGGCCGAAGCCCTCTGTAGTAGATTTCAAATGTCGTATATATGCCAAAATTTCTGCAAATGTCACCGCGTAATAGCGCGTTCAGGTTCTCGCGCGCTATTATTGGTCGCCACACTATCATTGAATGTCTAGAAAGTGTGTGTAAAAGTGACCTAAAATTCACAATATAATTGTGTCTCTTCTCTCGTTCGACTAGTATACAAACTTCTTGATCTCCAAGATTTGAATAATGAGGTTCGGTCGCGTCACAATAGATTAAGGATTGTTCAAAGTTCAGGATTGTTGAACAAACTGAAACTCACGGACTACAAATGACAAATTAGGGTTACAATAATCTATCTACGAGTTGAGATGCTCAGAGTAACTGCTTCTATGTGCAATTTACTACAGCGTCACCAATTTAGCTTTTAACGTTAAATTTGGTGGGAAAGTGGTCTTTTAGCGGTTTTGGAGGTATTTAGTGGTTATGTTTTATTTTAGTGGTAGATAGTTTAAAAGAAGTAGAAATGGGTAAAATGGTAGCTAGTTGAGAATTTTTTTTTTGTATTTATCGATATGGACTATTAAGGATACCTTTTTACACTATAGGTAAATACCGGGTTCTTTAAGTATGTTGAAATAGGAAACGCTTGCATTTTAAAAAGGAATGTAAGAAATATTAAAAGTAAAAATGCTAAAGACTACATACTATATATCTAAAGCACTATCCCAGGTAGAGTTTTAATGAAACAATATTGCAAAGTGTGAACAGTTTCTATCTTGACACAACTTTTTCTTATATTACTCGTATACCTAAGATTAGTGTTAAGACTAAACCGTTAGCTTGTTTAAATAAAGTAGCCTTTATTAGTAAGATAAAGAAAGAAAGAAAAAGCATTTATTTAACACGCACATAGAGGACATTTATCTTCTAATATATAAAATTCTCGTGTCACGGTGTTCGAACTTGAACTCCTTCGAAACGGCTTGACCGATTTTGTTGAAATTTTTTGTGCTTATCCGGTATCTATGAGAATCGGCCAACATCTATTTTTCATCCCCCTAAATGTTAGGGGTAGTGCACCCCTAAATTTTTTTCTTAATTTTTCGGCGCAGACGAAGTTGCGCGGTGCAGCTAGTATTATTATAACATTTAAACAGTATAATACCTATTTAAACAAGGTCAAAAAAGTTAAAAAATAAAATAAAACCGAACAAGATAGAGGCTAGTCCTCAGTGGCGTGCGAATAGGTTTCAGCTCAGCAAAAGCTTACGGTCTCAAAGAAGACCAAAAGCACTGATTGAAGCACTGTCCGCCAAAGTGTTAGTATTTAAAATGAAGAAAAACTTACTATGTATCTTCCAAAATATCACATAGGTGAGTAAATTGAATACAACTGTATAAAACTTTTAAATATGTAGGACGCGAACAAACTGTGACAGATGTCATCGGACTGCCCCCCCCCCCCCCCCCATCGGATAAAGATATATTATTTTAAGAGAAAGTTACAATATTCGACTTTGTAAAAATCCGGCCTACTCCAGTTCCTACTGCTTCCTATCAAAGATTATACTCTACCAGTATGATCCCGCTGTCTTCTTCAACACCTATCTATGAAGAAGGTGATCTGTGCGTTCCCATAAATTTATACTTATATTATAAGGAGCTAATGGCATGTTGTTTGTGACGTTGTGGTCTTTGGGTCTACTGAACCGATTTCGAAAATTCTATTCCTAATAGGAAGCTACGTTATTTGCGAGTCTCATGTTATAATAGTTCTAAATTAAGTTTAGGTATAAATTGCTACATTTCTCCCTTTATTCAGTGGTTCACCTAGTTCTTAATTAAACCTTTCTAAAAATACCAAATAACCCAATCACTTACAAAGCAGAGACGCGCATTTATTAAAAAAAATACACCAAAAAAATATTTTCTTCATTTCACTAAAAAAACAAATTTATCTCAGCCGTACCCGGAAGACCTCATCAGATACCTAAATAAACATACGCAAATGTTTTATTCAACGGACGAAACAAGGAAAATGCTATAAAACACGAAAAGAACGGGGTACCATTTTATCTTCCATAATAATTCATCATGAGAGCGGGTGCTTCAGGATTTATCTCGCGGATAGAAATTAATGACATCAATTCTTATCGTTCCGGTTTTATTTTATGACGTCAATCACTATTACGAATGTTTTGGAGATGCCGGGGTTTTTTGTTATCCTTAGAAGACTTATGAAAAATCTTAAGCATCTCTCATGAACCTTTTTTTTTATTGCCATGTAGGCAGACGAGCCAACGACCCACCTGATAGTAAGTGGTTACCGTCGCTCATGAACCTCTGCAATGTCAGGGGACACACCTCTGTAATGTAGAACGCTACAAGGTCGCTTTTTAGCAGGTACCAACTATACCTAACACAGTGTATTGTCAATGAAACATTTCTGGCCTTTCCTGAAGACAGTGATTAAAATTCAGATCAATTCATTCAAGCAACACACAGGAAAATAACGTGATCCAAAATCAGACAAGATATTACAAAAACGAGTTCCTGAAATAAAGTATAGACAACACTAAAATAATAATGGATATCAACTTGCACCAAGATTATTTACAAATTAGAGTCATATCATCTAGAATGTATTGTTCAATTAACTGTAGAATCTTACAAACAATAAACCATTCTTGAACACTATAGCCAACACAAAGTTACAGCCCACCTATGCTAGGAAGTCACCGTCATTGTAACAGTAATACATAAAGGCTTAATGAAGCACTTGATAGTAATTCCGTTCAAACCATAAAACCCAATAAATGGGAACCAAAAAATACAGCAAATGAAAACCTGACCTGGTCACGTGGAATCAAACAATACGTCGTAGGTAATACAGTTTTATTGTTCACAGTTTCCCGGTGACGGCTGACATGGCGCCGGTGAGCTCACTCCTCGTCTATTATGTGACGGAAGCCGGTGAACCAGTCAGCGATGTTGCCAGCTTCCACGTGAAATTGCTTCATAAAGAGGTAAGGATGCATGTGATTCCCAAAATACATTTTAGGTTATGACTTTGTTGAAGTTTTTAGTTTAAGTTTAAACTTTTAAGGTTGACGTAACTTCTTAAGCCTTGGTGTGCAACGCGTCACCCGTCGCCCCGCCCAATTTCGTGCTGGGTTTTGTCCTCAGCCGGGTTCGGACGCCGAGTGTGAGCGGCAGGAGGTTTTGGACATTGACATTGGAGGAACATACTCCATGTGCGGAGCGGATGAAAGTTCCGGCAATTTCCTCCTGTCCAAAAAAGTAGTTATTGAATCTAGTATATTAGGGAAATCAAAATTATTTCTACAAATTATTTAGACAAAGTAACTGGTAAATTAAGTCCTAAGTTAACGTAAGCTCGTCTCGTCTACCTGTGTACACTATCTGGAGATTCTACGGGATCGCTACCTACAATCTACTTTTAAAGTCTATAAAGTTTCTTTACGATGTTTTTTTCGTTGCCTTTTCCAGTAGTGTTTGGTGAAACTGTGTTCTTTTACTTTTTAATAGATTACAAAGATTATTGCATCCCATTTTCATAAATAAAACATAGCATACATTGCAGTACAAATTGTTCCGTTAATTGACAGAAATGTTCGGTATGTCGAGATAAAAGCATCTGAAACTGACAGCCTTTTGTGCTGCAATGTTTGGGGAACGAATCATATATCGAAGTCAATATTATTAAGTACATAGTTTTTGTACTTCCATAAAGAGAGAACATATATTTATTACAGTATATTTTTTTGGGTCTTTTGCTTTTTCATAAGATAATATTTTTAGAATTTGGTGTGATGCTTTTTATGAGACGTTTATTTTTGAAGTGCGACAATTTAATTTTTAGGGTTCTTCAAAAATTTATTATCATTATGATTCATTTAAAAAAAGTATATTAACGTTAAATAGTTATACGAAAAAATCTAATATCTCAGTTCGACCTAATCTTTCGACCTGAGAAAAGATCGAGATTGTAGAATACAAAAACCTCCATAAATTACAATTCCCAGGCTTCTAAAACCTTCTAAAACTGTGACGGAAAGGTCCCGTCGAGAGAATATTTATGAATCGCACCGAAAAAGTAAATTAATAGCCACCTTTCTTTTAATTAGACTTAATAGATAGCTCTTGGCTTACTGAAGTTTGGAACGACAAATTTTATAATAATGCGGCCCTTCCAATTAGTCTAGGGTCGTTTGAAGGTAATAAATGTTGTCTTAATGGTTATTTGGAAACTACCCGTCACGGCAACAGGAATTGATTATCATCGAGATTTAAGCTTGATGGATGATGTATTTTTCGTTAAACTGCATGTAGGATTGGCTGATTATCATTTATTTCAATAAACCATTGCAACTTATGTAAGAGAATTAAAATTTCTGTGGTGTTCCACCAGAGCCATGGATTTTTTTTCTTCATACTAGACTTTAAGAGTGTCCTTAAGAGTAAGCTGTTGATAGCGACTCTGCAATGCACCTATTAATTGCAGAAACCCATGAGCGATTGCAATAACTTCTAACTCAACTTTGCTTCAACTAAACGATCAGCATTCAAAGAGATTATATTCCTTGAGATTCTACGAGTAAGATAGTACAATTCAATACATTTAGTAACACTCCACTTATCTTACGTTGGCAACAAAAAAAAATTAACGCAAGTTCGCAAGATGAAATCACAAGAATCA
The DNA here is from genome assembly GCA_030269945.2 of Trilocha varians. NCBI lineage: Eukaryota > Metazoa > Arthropoda > Insecta > Lepidoptera > Bombycidae > Trilocha > Trilocha varians. The sequence continues at coordinate 9,321,237 of AP028259.1, forward strand.
TAACTAATATCGAAATGATACACCTACAATAATCAAGCTATCCAGCTTCGCCATGTCCTACATCCAAACCTGAGTACCTCGTTCGGCGGAAGTCTCGATTAGTTTTCCCAAAGATTATAACTTTCTTCGTCGCCTTTATCAAGATCATATCGAAATAATACACCTACAATAATCGAACTATCCAGCTTCACCATGTCCTACATCCAATCCTGAGTACCTCGTTCGGTTGGAGTCTCGTTTAATCAACGAGCACTAATGAAAGGCAATCCATTGTCGGTTAAAGGGTGCAATTAAGGACGCTGTAATTCGGTTGATTGTATCCCAAATCGGTTTTATCTCGGCTTGTTGTAGATAACCATATTCTATCTGATAATTGGCCTAAGTTTGTAGTTGAACCAGATGTTCGAAATTGAAAACGATTATAATTTTGAGTAATTTTATTTTTAGGTTAGGCTTGATTTTGACTATTTTAGCCAGGTTTTAAAACAGTTTATGTGATATAGTTTTCTGTTAACTAGCAAAAGCAACTATTAAACTATAGGTAGGTAGGTATTAAACTATAGGTTCAACAATCTAAACCAAAACCAAATTTTTGGCTTGATATTCATCGTTCGGGTGTTGTACTTCTACTCAGATTGAAATCCTAATTGCTTTACTTTCAAAACGCCTCCGTCGTGAGAACTAATGAAACACAATGAGCGGCTATGACAATTTATTTTTAAAATTTAGCGCGTAGCTTTTACCACACTTTCTACCTAATGTGTTCTTTTGAAAGTACCCTTGTCTAAACAAACTTCTGTTTCAGGTGGCTGTCGCAGTAGAAGAAAGAAGATGGTGGTACCCTAGAGCTACGTTGCAATTGAGAGTGTTAGCGCCACCTGATTCAACGATGTGCCTAATAGGTGCTCGAGCACCACCCGATGCTAGATTCGACCCACACCAGACGTAAGTATAAAAACTACGAAAAAGTTACTTAGAACTCTCTTTAGTTACTCTCTTGAAAGAAAGAAAGAAAAAAAAGTGTTTAATGAACACACAATACAGATTCACAAATATACATTTTAAGAAAAAAATTAAAACTAAACCAGTAAATAGTGCTGTGTGCCCATAAGGTCCACAGCTCAGCACTTGAAATAATTATAGTGTCTTGGATTTGAAATAATCATAGTTTCAAGCTTCTCGTAGATAGAGATATCAATGTAAAATCGCCATATCGTCGCCTCAGTGCTTGTTTGGCCAATCTGTCATTTTTTACGAAAATGACTTTTTAATGCAGTATTATAAAGAATAAAATTTCCACCCGACTGATAATATATTTTTTTTAAATATTCAATTGTAAAACAATAAAAATCTCATTTCAATTTTTTCTCAACACAGCACTTAACGAAAATTCCGTGCTTGTTTGCTGTCTCCTGTGCTTTCTCGAGTGCAGATTGGCCAAACAAGCACTGAGGCGACGATGTAGTAACAGGCATAGATTTTAATGGTAGTACTGTATTCCATTTGTGAAGTCAATCAAGTGAAAAAAAAATTCAATAGCATGCCTACCTAATACTATTTTGTAGAGGTCGCCATCTTGGATGAATTTTCATTAAGCTAAGAACATTCTAGACTTTATATTATTATGTCAAGCTAAATCAAAAACAATACTTTATTTATGTTTGAAAACTAATACGCATACCACTAATATGCACAAACTCAACATACTCCTTATCATTTTTATCGGAGTTTAAAAATTTGCTTTGATGATTAAGACTTTCGCTGCCAGCGTGTTCAGTGTTGACTACTGCTGACCGATACGCTTTTGACAGGACAATAGGTTATTTTTCTCGATAGTTAACGTGCTAAATATAATATATTTGATTGATTGATGATGATTCTTTTTTGATACTATTTTTATAACGTTTTATGTCTGTATCAATGATCAGCGTAGCAGTATGTGTTTAGTTTTATTATTTTTTTTTTTATATTGTAATATAGTGGCAGTGCTAAGACTGCTGATGTGTATGTAATTTGTATAGTTTATTTAGTACACTTCACTACCTCTCTGTAAGATGTCATATCAGTTTTTTTTTTCTTAGGTTTGCTGGTAGAAAACTCATTTTTGAGTTAAGCTCGCCTTTTGTGCTTATATTTTAATTACCTGGTGTACAATAAAGTATTAAATAAATAAATATTTTATACTTATATTAAAGGAAGCAACGAGGCTTCCTAATGACTGGTCTTGTTGTTAACTTTATAACAATTAACCCCTCGTTAATAAAACTTGCGACGAACTTCATAATAAAACTTGGTGTTAAATTTCATGGCAGCACCTTTTAGCTCGTTATCAAGACTATCAAATAACGTTGTTACTGTTTTAATTAAAAAGTTTAAGATTGTTTATGGTTTACTTTTTTTTGTTATTAGTTTTTCAGCGTTAATTTTTTTTCTATAGTTAGTGACAGGCAAATTCACTAATGGGCTACCTGATTATAAATAGTTACCGTCGCTCGTGGACTTCTGTAACATCAGAGGACAAGTGGGCCGTCACCTACATAGTACCTTTCATGACTTCCTGAAGGCTTTTTTGGAGAAAATATTGTCAAAAATATCCTAAAATCTGTGTTATAAAACTTTCCCTATCAGTGACCCTTTTCTTTACTATGACCCGGGCAAAGGTCAGCTAATCTCTTCTAATATTGAGCTCCATAATGACAGCGGCCATCTTTATTTGACAAACCAAAGTCTTCGAACCGTGAATCAGATGACCGGCGGTTACTTCCACGAAATCGACCCCAGTTTTCCAACTCGCTTCCCAATAACCGAACCAGGATTATGTCGGGAATTCATCTATCAACTAAATTCACTGATATTATCTTATCTATTCTATATGTCACCGGAAAATACGAAGAAATGTCACTTGTTAAGTTCCGTTAAGTTGCTACGGAATTTAACTTTTTTCTAAAATTTAGAAAATTCTCGGAACATAGATGGGGTGATTCGGATACCTCAGGAGGTGCTCTATCTCTGAACCTCCGCTTATCCATACTTCCTGGGACACCCTGTATATCTAAGAAAATGAAAGAATTTGGTAGGTAGGTATAGATTACTGCAACGGGACGTCATACGAAAAAAGTGACGGGTAAAAGTTGAATTGTGATCGAACTAGGTTTATTAAAACAAGTTGTATAGCTATGATTATAGACATTCTAAATACATCACATTGCACTATCAATCTAGATTAGCGTGTGATTACATTTCACCTATGACACAACACTTGACCTCATACATACATACTGTATTTGTTCTAGTATGTTAGTGACCTAATTTAAAGTTTTATAACTAAAAAATAATCAAATACAGAAGCCAACCATTTTCTATTCTGTTCTACTAAATGTTTTTTTCTTTCTTGCCTACTATGATCTCACTGATCTTTTTATTGACATTGTCTCCAAATTTTTCCAGTATCATTTATTACGCTTTGAAAAAGTACAACGTGTCCTTGGGTGCTTTTACATGCGTTTCTTAAGTAATAAAAAGAGTACCGGATCCACTAACATCGGACCCGAGGGGTGTTGCGCTAGAGCTCAGCGCGCACTCTCTGCAACAGCTCGGCGGGCTTGCTTGGCCCGCCTACCGAGGGAGCCGGTGGTCGCTTCGCCGACGACTGCCGGTTCGGCGTCCGTAGGTGCGGGGCGATACGTGAGCGTCGGTCGCGAACGCGTCCTGTCACCCCCACTAAATCGGACGTCGAGCGCGAGGGGTGAGAGGTTTTGGTGCGGTTCAACTCCCACATACCCCACTCGCGTGTTGTGAATATGTCGCTTTATTTAGACAGTATAAAAACTCGTGTGGTATTTGTGTTTTTCATATTCGGATTTACATTTCGAACAACGTCCAAATTCGTTTGTTTTCATTTATTATGTCTGTTTGATTTCGTATTTTCGTTTCATGTTGTTATTTGGAATTGCTTTTTTTATAATGATTTAATTGTGATCGGGAAATTAACTATTTACTCAAGTCGACTGTCGATTTAGTTTTCTAATTCAGCATCAGAATTTCTATTTATTGTTACTCCATATAATATTATAATAGTTCAACTATAAAATGATAATAATAAAACTTTCTAAATAAAGCATGTGCTAGTATCGTCGTTAAAGTTTAAAGATACACTTAATTTCACGAATAGGTAAAAGTAGTCATAAACGTTTAGTTCAAATTGAACTATAAAATAGTTTACGGATCTGCCTGGATATTTTTCGTAAGAGGTTAATATTGGGGGCGGCGCGACGGGAAAGCGCGCCGAGTGCGTAACGCGTGCCGTCCCTTATAACCCCGAGCTGAGTCCTGGCCTCAGCCGGGGTTTGGACGCTGAGATAATATAAATAAAGAAGAGTCTATCTAGATCTTTTATGATATTTTGACTTGAAAAATCAACCCACCAATCAAATGGTTCTCAGCCTTCTCAAATGTATCTATGTTTTTATTTCCCTCAACAATTTCAATCAATTACTCACTATTGTTACCAGGAGCCCAGAACACGAAGAGCAACCAGGCCCCGAGTTTGTGTCAGCTGGCGTCTCTCTATTCGTCGGAGGGGGGACGTGCGGAGGGGGGGTGCTGTATCGTCAAAGAACGGCACCAGCTCCTCGCGCTCCTGCACACCTGGTACCTCCGGCTAGTCATGATAGGCTGTGGATGTGGAAATGTTTTAATTATACGTAAGTATTTTATCGATTGTCTCCAGACACGTGACATGACATCAAGTTCAATGGAAAGGCTGATATTCCAGATTATTATAGCTAGAAGAAGGTACGAGATTTCCCTGTCAAAACGCTGGACTGACCTTTGAAAGCACTGGATTTGAAATGGTCTGATCAAATTGCAGCTAGTGGCGAAACCTTTCAATGATAGTGGACAATAGTGGTATCTTCGAATTACTGTTTTAGCAACCACCTTTACCCTACGAAGAACACAGACCATTTTATGACTTTTTTTTTGTGACGGCAGGAAATCGCCGGACTTCCACTCGCCCCGCGAGTGGGGTATGTGGGGGTTGAACCGCACTAAAACCTCCCGCCAATCACGCTCGACATCAGATAAATGGGGTGACAGGACGCGGGGTGACAGGACGCGTTCGCGATTGTCGCTCACGTATCGCCCCGTCACCCCCCCATTTTATGACTTAGAATTTTTTTTCTTTTTTTTTTCCATTTTATGACTTAGAAAAATAATTTGTTTCGTCATATTGTTTTCTTTTCAATCTCAGCAATTTTCATAAGAGCTACAATATCAATTTCTGGCTGAAGTAGGTAACACTTATGCTCATTAAGTTTCCTATCAACTGCAGTGAACCTAAATGCCTAAAATAATAACATAGTGGCTTGAAATTGTTTCTACAGATATTAAAAACATCACAACACAGCAAAAGTTATTTCAAACTCATAAAATTTGAATTACAGAAGGAAATTTATGATTAATTTTGTTGAAGTACAATTTGTAACGTTATTACCAGAAAATTAATATAAGCGAGTTAACTTAACAAAGTTTGGAACATCTTTACATGAAATTACTTGATTAAGCAAAGGATATAAACAAGCAATGGGTTTTAATTAACTTTAAGTATGAATTTAACTGAGTTATAACTTGTTTTGGTGTAATGAAAATGAATTGGTTCCAGTATATTGACCTCATTGGATGGTAATTTATTAAAAAAACAAGTTAATACTGTTTTATTTTTGCAATATTGTAATTGAAATTATCTACCTTAATAACTATGAAAATATTCTGTCTGTCTGTCTGTACCAACCCTATACTGCCCACTGCCCTTCCGAACAGGAGGTCGCGGGTTCAAATCCGGCCGGCTTGTACCTCTAAATCTAAATGTGAAAAAGATTTATGTGCAATTTTTCACAACACCACCGGCTAAAAACGGTGAAGGAAAACATCGTGAGGAAACCTGCATGTCGGAAAAGGATTATAAAAATCCTTTGAAGATATGTGAAGTTCCCAATCCGCACTGAGCAAGCGTGGTGGACTATGACTAATCCGTCTTCTGAGGAGACTTGAGCCCAACAGTGGGCAGTAATGAAAATATTCGTATCTATATTAATGATATAAAAGAAGTTCAAATGAGGCTTGAAGATAGTTCTTAATGATAGGCCGTAGGTAGCTGCCGGCAGTATCCCCTGACGTTTCAGAGGTCCATTAACGACGGCGACTACTTACAAATCAACCCGTTAGCGTGGCAACAAGAAAAATACAAATACTTAAAATTTACAATACAATACAATCGGACCAAAGAAGTTCTACGTTTAAATAAAAAGCAATTAAATCGACTAAGAAAAAAAAATACCTATGTCATAAAAACAGAAAATGATTACTTATTGTGGGTACCTACAGTGAACTTATGGGCAAAGGGAGATCTCCGACCGGGCGAGGTAGTATATGCTCGGTCAGGCCGAAGCCCTATGTAGTAGATTTCAGATGTCGTATATATGCGAAGATTCTTGTAAATGTCGTAACCGCGATTCAGGATCTCGCGCGCTATTATTGGTCGCCACACACTCAATAGTGATATTAGGCCAAAGGGAGATCTCCGACCGGGCGAGGTAGTGTATGCTCGGTCAGGCCGAAGCCTTGGTAGTAGATTTCAGATGTCGTATATATGCGAAGATTCTTGTAAATGTCGTAACCGCGATTCAGGATCTCGCGCGCTATTATTAGTCGCCACACACTTATTTCTTATTTGTCGTCTAAACCATATCAAGAAACTACATAGTTGTTATTCCCAAAGATGTAACAGCATTTCTCAAAGAAAATAAGCGAGGTCTCATAAATTCAGAATCCGCTGATTCGGTTGTCGCTCGCCATAAGTTACGGCGTCGCGAAATGATAAATGTCCTGGAGTAATGGAATTGGAGTAGAAGCTTGTTTAGCTGTATGCAAATTCCTAATTTCATAGCTTAGAAGCTTGGTGAGATAATAATAGCTATTCTAATCTGTTACTGCCCACTGCTGTTTTAGATCAACATTCGATATGTTTTTGTTTATTTTTCAATGTCAAAAAGCAGCATTACCACGGCTAGGTCCATGATGAAGGAATACTCCATACTGGTCCATGGGGAATGCTCCGAGGAACTCTTTGATGATTCCTTCCTCCTTTTTTTTACCATCGCACCACACGCTGCAGGGGCAAGGTTCACCACCTTAACTTGGAACCGCTGCGCTCTTCTACAGTTCGGTTCAGAAGATCATTTTTGCCCCGTACCATTCCGATTTGGAATGGACTCCCGTCCGCGGTGTTTCCGGAGCGCTATGACATGTCCCTCTTTAAACGAGGTTTAAGAAAAGTCTTGTATGGGTAGGCGGTAGATAGCGGCCCTTCTATGGCATTGCAGAGGTTCATGAGCGACGGTGACCGCTTACCATCAGATGGGCCGTATGCTCGTTTATCTACTTTGCATAAAAAAAAAAGTAATTAATTTACAACTTTTAGACACTGTGTACCTGCTATTATTCAGTTCACACACCAAATGTTTTTCAGTCCCTTTTAGCATTACCATTGCTCAATGCAGAGGTTCATGAGCAACGGAAACCGCTTACAATCGGGTGGACCGTTATCTCGTCTGTCTATAAGGCCCTTTGACCTTACAATTTTCAAAATATGTTACATATTTTTACCAAATATATTGTTACCAATGTTTCGTAAAGTATGAAGTGTATAAAGTCGCAAATAAATTTGATGTACTATATTTCATGTCCAGACAGAATGACAAACTACGTATGAAGATTAGATTTGGCGGTTGACGTAGACAAAGTGTTTCGTAATAAAATATATTTAAATTGTATCATAACAATATAGACGCTTCATACTTATGACTAAATTTCTTTCTAGTTTACCTAAAAGTAAGTATAGATCAAAAAATAGCGTTGCATCCTCATCTGCAACGCGATTATGCGTCTGCAATACGTACAATGATGTTATCCGAATGCTTATCTGCCTACAGACCAATAAAAAGATAATATTTGTCTATTAACTGTTATTAAACTAAGTAAGAAAAGATGATCTCCTATTCTTCAGGTTATATATAGGACTTAAAAAACTGTTATCTAAATCATAATGTACCTACTGTCCATTTTTTTTTATTTGAACTCTTGGCTTATAATAGTGAAGAAGAAGAGTGGACTTCGGGTCTCTTTGCATCTTATACCGGTTGTTCCACGGGGAGTGCTCCGAGGAATTATTTGGAATGATTCCAACATCTCCCTTTTATCATCGTACCACTCGCCGTCGAGGTGGAGTTCATCCCTACTATATGGAATCACCGCGGTCATCCACGGTTCATTTCAGGAACACTTTTTTGCCACGCACCATCCGGCTATGGAATGAGCTCCCCTCCTCGGTATTCCCTGAGCGCTATGACTTGTCCTTCTTCAAACGAGGCTTGAGGAGGGTCCTTAAAGTTAGGTCGTAGGTAGCGACCCCTCAGTGTCCCCTGACATTGCAGAGGTTCATGAGCGACGGTAACCACTTCCTATCAGGTGGGCCGTTGGCTCGTCTGCCTACACGGCAATAAAAAAAAAATAGAGAAGGGAAGTTTTTTCTTTTGCTGGAGGTAGATAATAATATAATTTAATTTTTTACAACCAAAATACACTTAATTTTAAAGTCGAAATTAAACATTGTAAGATTTATAACAAATTTAATAAAAAAATCTTGAAAGATTGAAAAGAAAACTGAAGCTAGAAAACTTTGTTTTCTTTTAAAAGTAATTCGATTTTCTTTGAGCGGGAAATAATTTGAGCGAATCCTCTTGTTTTATTACATTTTCCTTCCAAGTTTTTTCATCGAATTTGAATGCAATTATTAATGTTTATTTAATTATCATCGAAAAAGTCATGGTGACCGAGTGGTCGCAGCGCGTCCTTCCGAACGGGAGGTGGCGGGTTCAAATCCGGCCGGCTTGTACCTCTAAATCTAAATGTGAAAAAGATTTATGTGCAATTTTTCTTTTCACAACACCACTGGCTATATACGGTGAAGGAAAACATCGTGAGGAAACTTGCATGTCGGAAAAGGGTTCTAAAAATCCTTTGAAGATATGTGAAGTCCCCAATCCGCTCTCGGCAAGCGTGGTGGACTATGTCTAATCCCTCTTCTGAGGAGACCTGTGCCCAACAGTGGGCAGTAATGGGTTGGTACTGTAATTATCATCGTTATCAACCCATTATAGTTCCACTGCTGGTCCCGTTCGGATATACTCCGTAGAGAGCAAGCATGGTGCACTAAACAGGACCATATGACATGCTTAATGCGTTTTTTGATCTTGACATAATATAATATCTTTGAAGGACTTTCAATCTTTCCCTTGGTTCACCATGAATTTTAAATTTAAAGGATTATAGAGAAAGTACTTAAATATAATCACGTTATAATTACATTAATATTATTCCATTATTTATGAATTAATAATTATACAATAAATAAACTGATTACAATAATTTTAAAGTTCAACCATGCGTTCGCTGTTTTCCAATCATTAAATAGGCAAAGAATAAACATACTCTAGCTTAAATTGTAGAAGAGACAAAATTACAAGTTTTACAAAATTACAGTACCTACATCAAAATGACCTTTTTGCTTCGAATCTTGAGAAAATTAAAAAACAAACGTTGGATTATTACAAAAATACGCTTATACTACTGTCGTTAACTTTTTTAATAGTAGGGCGTAGTATAAAAATAAATTGCTGTGCTTTAGTCTCGCTAAAACTTGAGAACGACTGAACGGATTTGGCTTATTTAGTCTTGAAATATTCGTAAAAGTCCAGGGAAGGTTTCATCATCATCATCATCAGCCTATAGACGTCCACTGCTGGACATAGGCCTCCCCCAAACCTCGCCACATCGACCGGTCCTGCGCCACCTGCATCCAGTGACCTCCCGCGATCTTGACTTGAGGGAAGGTTTAAACGTTGAAAAAATTTACTTAGGTACGTGACGAAGACGAAGTGCGCGGGCCAGCTAGTCTATAATATTAATAATGATCAGCACAAGAGTTATGAGATTGAACTTGTCAATATATGGTGCAGAATTGTAGCTACGCAAATAATATGCCAAATACGTCTATTGTCCGTTCTATTATTTAAATTATCTTTGACAATTCGCATTAATTAAGTACTGCAGTTTTGGACTGTTACATCATGATTTAACAGTAAAATTTCGCTCATTGTGAATGTTGATCAAAGTGGAACATTGTGTAATCAGGATCCAGGTTAATTGAACATTATTGGATAAATTGAGTAGCTAATTTTTACATACTGAAATACATAATGTCGGGATAAAAATGAGATCTTTTAATTGTCTTGTTTTAGCTGAATGCTAATTTAGAAATGCTTTAATACGTTTTGAAAATACAATTCAGTGAAAGTGAAATCTTAGTTTGTTTTATTAAAATAAACTCCAAATGTAACATTAAATGTTAAGAAGTAAAGACTTAGGTAAAGTACTTACTTTACTTTAAAGTAATGAAAAGGGTAAACTTTTAGAATAAAATTTGTACCGTGTAGATACTTCTAAATTCTTATAAAGTTAATGCCTCATTATGACTATATTTCGCAAATTATAGGAAACATAAAATAGATACAAAAGCCCAAATTACATTTCCATTGGTGAAATTAAACTATGTAATTGTAATGATCATTCGTGTGATTCGATTCAAAAGCGAGCATTTTAAATCGATTCATCCGTCGGAATTGTCAAGCAATCAAATTTAACGATATTGGACTTCGATTCTGCAGTTTATTCAGATTAAACGAATTGAATTTTAAAGACAAAGGAACGTAATTGTTTTCATATGAATTCAGTTCTTTTATTTTAATACAAATAGAGCTTACATCACTGTCATTCAAATTCAATAAAATTTGCACCATTTTATCAGGGCTCACTACATGTACCCACACAAACATAGTATTTATTTCTGAATTTATCATATTTAGTGAGTGATATTTTTTTAATAAATTCTAAGGAGAGCTAACTATGTGCCATGATCATTTTTACTTTATCAAGTATCAACATTTTTTTCTTTACAGCGAAAAACAAATAGTACATAGTGTGATCGGAATGGTAATTTCGTAGTTGAATGATTGATCTTATTTGCCATCAAAGATATTCTAAGCCGTCTCCATTAAAAAGGTTTCTAATTTCTACACTACATCTTCTAACGTTTAAGTTAGTAAAGTTAAAAAGAAAACTGATAGACAATTTGTCTCATGATCTTCCTTTGAAATCAACAAATCTAAAATCATAATTATTTTTCAGGTCCCAACTATCCACGGACGGGGTAACAATCTCAGCTCCATCCGAAGCTGGTCGTTGGTCTCTCTGGGCTCTGTCACTGTCCAATCGAGGCCTTCGCTTCTCGACTCCCAAGACCATCAATGTATTCAGACCTATCCAGCTGGATTTCTCACTGCCTCCAGCTTTGAAAGTCGGGGAGACTGTGGAAGTAGATGTGAAGATCACGAACAATATCAATAATTGTATGGATGTAAGTAGTTTGGGATTTTTATACTACATACGTCTGTTTTTAGTTTGAAAGAAATAAAGAAATGCTATAAATATAGATTAATTGAAGAGATTACAGGATATCGTGTTTATTAGTTAGTAAGTGTAGAATTTGATATCAGATTATTAGTAAACGTCACTCTGAATTATTCTAGGCAATCTATATTTTAGAAAAATAAATTGGTTAGGTATATATTTGACGGGGCAAATAGTGTGTTGAGGTGTAATGACGTTGTAATTAGTCGATCTTCATTTGGTTTTGTCAGGAATGACGTCACAATGTCCACTTGAACACTCGATGATCAACACTTTTGAATAGAAACTTCAAAATAACGATCTTTAACAGTTTATTACTTTTACATCAAGAGGTCCGTTCGCCTCGACAATTCTAACACGAATGAATGATAACAGCGGCCAACGCCTGTATTTATAGCGAGTCTCCACTTCCAACTACCCGCATGGTGAATAGGTTGGTTTCCCTTGTTATCACCCCGTTACGGCCATTCTGATTGGCGGTGCGCGCTCTGCACCAGCCATGGGAAGCGAGGGTTGTTGTTGTTGTTGTTGTAGGGTTGTGCACTAGCTTACTGCAAGTGCCTGTAACACTTGAATTATTTTCTATGCGTAGGTTCTAGCAGAACCTCACAAACAAAAATTACAGATTCTCGTAAAGTTTTAAAGCGTGTCGTAGTGTTTCAAAGTGTGTCGTAGTGTTTCAAAGTGTGTCGTAGTGTTTTAAAGTGTGTCGTAGTGTTTCAAAGTGTGTCGTAGAGTTTCAAAGTGTCTCGTAGAGTCTCAAAGCGTCTCGTAGAGTCTCAAAGCGTCTCGTAGAGTCTCAAAGCGTCTCGTAGAGTCTCAAAGCGTCTCGTAGAGTCTCAAAGCGTCTCGTAGAGTCTCAAAGCGTCTCGTAGAGTCTCAAAGCGTCTCGTAGAGTCTCAAAGCGTCTCGTAGAGTCTCAAAGCGTCTCGTAGAGTCTCAAAGCGTCTTTGCTCCCCCTTAGCGTGCAGTCGGTAGCTCGTTACATGTTTACCCTTATCCGGAACACGTGATAAGGTGTTGCCTTGCGCTAACAACATTTATTCTGACCGGCAGTGCGCGATCTCCACAACTATAACATGTTGCTGATGTTTTGCAGACGAAAAATCGGAAGGAAGTAAATGTTTATCTTTAAAATTGGTATCTGCGTACCAGATTCCCAATAGATTACCTGTCTTCATATATCTCGATAGGTGAACTTTGTCGCACTGCGGTGTGCGTATGTGTTGTGTGTTGCGACTCTGAGTTACTGTTGTGTGTTGCGACTCTGAGTTACTGTTGTGTGTTGCGACTCTGAGTTACTGTTGTGTGTTGCGACTCTGAGTTACTGTTGTGTGTTGCGACTCTGAGTTACTGTTGTGTGTTGCGACTCTGAGTTACTGTTGTGTGTTGCGACTCTGAGTTACTGTTGTGTGTTGCGACTCTGAGTTACTGTTGTGTGTTGCGACTCTGAGTTACTGTTGTGTGTTGCGACTCTGAGTTACTGTTGTGTGTTGCGACTCTGAGTTACTGTTGTGTGTTGCGACTTTGAGTTTCTGTTGTGTGTTGCGACTCTGAGTTACTGTTGTGTGTTGCGACTCTGAGTTACTGTTGTGTGTTGCGACTCTGAGTTACTGTTGTGTGTTGCGACTCTGAGTTACTGTTGTGTGTTGCGACTCTGAGTTACTGTTGTGTGTTGCGACTCTGAGTTACTGTTGTGTGTTGCGACTCTGAGTTACTGTTGTGTGTTGCGACTCTGAGTTACTGTTGTGTGTTGCGACTCTGAGTTACTGTTGTGTGTTGCGACTCTGAGTTACTGTTGTGTGTTGCGACTCTGAGTTACTGTTGTGTGTTGCGACTCTGAGTTACTGTTGTGTGTTGCGACTCTGAGTTACTGTTGTGTGTTGCGACTCTGAGTTACTGTTGTGTGTTGCGACTCTGAGTTACTGTTGTGTGTTGCGACTCTGAGTTACTGTTGTGTGTTGCGACTCTGAGTTACTGTTGTGTGTTGCGACTCTGAGGTACTGTTGTGTGTTGCGACTCTGAGGTACTGTTGTGTGTTGCGACTCTGAGGTACTGTTGTGTGTTGCGACTCTGAGGTACTGTTGTGTGTTGCGACTCTGAGGTACTGTTGTGTGTTGCGACTCTGAGGTACTGTTGTGTGTTGCGACTCTGAGGTACTGTTGTGTGTTGCGACTCTGAGGTACTGTTGTGTGTTGCGATTCTGAGGTACTGTTGTGTGTTGCGATTCTGAGGTACTGTTGTGTGTTGCGACTCTGAGGTACTGTTGTGTGTTGCGACTCTGAGGTACTGTTGTGTGTTGCGACTCTGAGGTACTGTTGTGTGTTGCGACTCTGAGGTACTGTTGTGTGTTGCGATTCTGAGGTACTGTTGTGTGTTGCGACTCTGAGGTCCTGTTGTGTGTTGCGACTCTGAGGTACTGTTGTGTGTTGCGACTCTGAGGTACTGTTGTGTGTTGCGACTCTGAGGTACTGTTGTGTGTTGCGACTCTGAGGTACTGTTGTGTGTTTTGTACTCTGAGGTACTTTTGTGTGTTGTGTACTCTGTGGTACTTTTGTGTGTTGTGTACTCTGTGGTATTTTTGTGTGTTGTGTACTCTGTGGTACTTTTGTGTGTTGTGTACTCTGTGGTACTTTTGTGTGTTGTGTACTCTGTGGTACTTTTGTGTGTTGTGTACTCTGTGGTACTTTTGTGTGTTGTGTACTCTGTGGTACTTTTGTGTGTTGTGTACTCTGTGGTACTTTTGTGTGTTGTGTACTCTGTGGTACTTTTGTGTGTTGTGTACTCTGTGGTACTTTTGTGTGTTAACTTATAAGAAAGGGCGACATACCCCTGTTTCCATTGCTTCGGTTCCTGGGCTTGGAGACATCGCCACCTGCCGCTGTGGACTCCTTTAGAAACTTTAAAAGTAGCTATACCGCCAATTATGCGATGCACAGTAATACTGTTTGGCCGCTCCTTCGTTGAAGACTTTTGTTGATAAAGGGGAGTTCTGCCCTCTACTTAGCTCGCTGCAGTATCTCGATTATTGTCCACTGTGTGGAGAGTTGCTGCTGCTACTGGTCCAGCTCAGATGAGACTGCCAGCAGTGGCGGTTGATGGCAGGTACTGTGCCTGTGCTGTAGAAAACAAATATTCAGTAAAAGTTGCAAAAGTTGCGATTTTCTTTTCTTTTCTTTCCTCTTTTATTTCTATGGTTTAGATATGAACTGCCTCCGATCGGCTATGCCTCGGCCTTTTTGCAGGACACGCGTGCTCGAGTGTTTTTTTGAACCACCCAGTATCTTTTTACCTTTAGCCATGTCTAACGGCTAGTTCCAATTCTACCATGTTGATAACTTCCGTTGAAGGAAGTGTTTACGTCAATCGTTTGTGATAGTCCGTCAATTCACGCTCGGCTGTGTCTGATTACCAGCTCCATTGATATTACGATGGTGACTTTGGATGTAGAACAGTGTGTACGCTTAAAGTTTGCAATAGCCGGTTAACTCACGCTCGGCCATGTCTGATTACCAGCTCCATTGATATTACGATGATGACTTTGGTTGTAGAACAGTGTTTACGCTTAATGTTTGCAATAGCCGGTTGACTCACGCTCGGCCATGTCTGATTATCAGCACCATTGATATTACGATGATGACTTTGGTTGTAGAACAGTGTTTACATTCAATGATTATCAGCTCCATTTATTGCGATGATGACTTTGGTTGTAGAACAGTGTTTACATTCAATGATTATCAGCTTCATTTATTGCGATGATGACTTTGGTTGTAGAACAGTGTTTACATTCAATGATTATCAGCTTCATTTATTGCGATGATGACTTTGGTTGTAGAACAGTGTTTACATTCAATGATTATCAGCTTCATTTATTGCGATGATTACTTTGACTATTCCTAAACGGGTTCTTACCACGATTAATTTTATTTGAGAAGTCCCGATATTTCAGCACTGTTTCAAGTGCCATGATCACGGGAAGACTGAAGAACTGCGGGTAGGTCATTTAAGAGCAGACAAATCTATCTACCCTCTTTCTCGTTCGATTACCGGTACCACTAGAACTCGAACTCATATTTCGACATACCACACTGACAGTTTCGGCTGCCGTCTCAAAACAAGATTTTTTGGCTTTATTTTCGTCTAACATTGGATTCCACATACAGGATAGTTTGAAGCCGTCACTCCGATTAAAAGTGCTATTCCTCGAAATTTCAATAGCTTCCTTAACCAGTCTTGGTATGTAACGGCGTTCAGATGACAAAACCCTGGCTTTGTGAAACTGCATCCAGTGATTCGTCCCTGAGCCCAGCACATGCTCAGCGATTGCTGACTTATGGCGTTCGTTGTTTTTGATAGCCCTAATGTGTTCTTTAATCCTTGTTGAAACGGCACGCTTCGTCTGGCCTATGTATGAATCTCCACAACTACACTCGATTTTATGAATGCCCTGATGTTCTAGTGCGAAATTGTCCTTCGGAGATCTGAGATATTGTGAGACCTTTTTTTGTGGTTGTGAATATTGTTCTTACACTATACCTATCGTAATAGTTTAAGTGATGTAGATAACCGCGAGTGTTTAAAGAAATTTATGATTACTTTGGCCCTTCCATTTACTGTTGTTAATGCAGTCTAATTTTGAAATAAACTCATCTGAAAACATGGTAAGATGTTTAGTTTTTGGACACCAGGCAGAACCACGTCCAAATTGTAGTTCGAACTCATTTAAATTTTTTCTGGATGCGTTTCTTTGCATACTGAATTCATTAATTCGCGGTAGTCCATCTTAATCCGCGGTAATCCGTCTTAATCCACAGTAATCCATCTTAATCCACAGTAATCCATCTTAATCCACAGTAATCCATCTTAATCCACAGTAATCCATCTTAATCCGTAGTAATCCATCTTAATCCGTAGTAATCCATCTTGGTTGTTTGGATAGCACGTCGGCAAGTCCCGAGATCCAATCCCACTTCTGATGACGGGGCAAATAGTGTGTTGAGGTGTAATGACGTTGTAATTAGTCGATCTTCATTTGGTTTTGTCAGGAATGACGTCACAATGTCCACTTGAACACTCGATGATCAACACTTTTGAATAGAAACTTCAAAATAACGATCTTTAACAGTTTATTACTTTTACATCAAGAGGTCCGTTCGCCTCGACAATTCTAACACGAATGAATGATAACAGCGGCCAACGCCTGTATTTATAGCGAGTCTCCACTTCCAACTACCCGCATGGTGAATAGGTTGGTTTCCCTTGTTATCACCCCGTTATATTCTTAAAGATCATGTAGGTATGTACTACTAAACGTTGTAGATAAAATACTATTTTATTAAGAGACATTCCCAAATGCAGAGTTTTTCGAGAATTAACACTACATTTCGAATCAAATCTCATCCGAATAAACATGAATCTAAAACAAAAAAGTTTCATTGTTTCATTCACAGTAAATTAAGTGTTGATTCCACAACGAATACATACATACATTACTTACATACGATCCACATAAACCTCTCGATCTATTGTAGCTTTATAAATACAATGACGCGTATGACCATATGTTACGAATAAATAAATGGACTGGATTTTCTGGAACATTAACAGTTCATTTTATGCGTTGTGTAAATGTCAGAGACATTTGAATTTAGATTTTATTTAGATTTTATTAGAGGTTATCGTTATTGTCTTTGTTTTTAATCCCTAACGTAGGTACACATGCACAATTGAGGTCATCTTTTTTAAACTTTGCCCAGAAAGTTAGAGCTGTGATTTGTATATCATAAGTGCCTACTTATTGATCAGCCTGATTGAGCTAGCTAGCTTTTTCATATTTTAGTGGTAACCATAGATAATAGGTTTTTTTAAATTCCAGCCATAAAAATTGACAATTTATAAATAAATGCGGATAAGGTAAAATGCTCCAAAATCACCTAGGAAAAGTTACAAATTTTAAATTACTGATATTTTCAAATTTGTGTGACTTTCATAAGCAAGAAACTATTTTGCTAACCTCCATCGATTACTAAAATTGATTGAAAAACAAAACTCAATACAATAAATCACAAACGCTTCTAAATTTAAAATAAAATCGTTTGTATTTCGAATAGAGATTACTTCGTCAACAATTGTATGATAATCATAACGTAACATCGAAACGTGGGCTTTATGCAAATACCTTTGCCTATACCGATATCGAAATAATCTTTATTTATTTAGGATCGTGTACAAATGTTTTTGAATTTCCCGAATATTTATTTATGTTCCACGTTTAACTTATTACGGAACGAGATTGGTACAAAGATAATGTTGTTTTTAAAAGATAGCATCTGGGTAAAGAAAATTGGTATTTTTTTAAGCTTTTGTTTAACCTGTGTAACTTCGGGAACCTTGCAAGTTAAATTTGACCTCTTTCCTGGTATCCGATTGAGCTGAAATTTTTTATCGTTATTTTGTATGTAGGTATATTAAGTGACTCATCATGCTTAAGCTCGTTCTTCTTATCTTGACTAACTCTTGACTACTTCTACATGATATCCAGAATCTTAAAAGCTTATTTTAGTAATTTCAAAGATATCATGTAGACAGAAACATAAAGATTGGCAAAGAAGAATAAAATAAATATAATTACAATACCTTACCTTTTGTCTAACTAAAAGCATTTTTCTCTACCTATATTCAATTCATACTTTATGTAAATACAAAAACAATTTCTTAAAATAACTAAATGTTGAAAACTTTTTAAAAAATATATTTCGGCATTACAGCCCAAATTCATTGTTCTCTATTTCGATTAAAATAACAATAACTATAAAATGAGTCTGGCGCTTATTAAAAAAATTCAAATTTAGAACAATGGTTTAAAAAACTATTGGTTTTGAGCGGCAAATTTAAATTAAGAATTGTGTTTCTTTCGTTATTTGATAAAAACAAAAAGCTTTGCGTTTTATTATTTTTATTAATAAAATGATTTAGTGTAAAATATCGCGGAATATTCCGAATTCCCGGGAGTGGTTAAAAATGTACTATGTAAAAGTTTTGAATAAATAAATCCCGAAAATCCTTTTTGCGTGTTCAGATTAGCACTCAATAGGTTCCGGAGTGAAAACCGAAGGCTATCGTGATTTTGTAAGTTTTTACCAATACAGTTACATTAGTTTTACCGATATATCGAATAAGCGATAGATAAGTGCCAAATGGGAAAAAGTTCATGAGCAACGGTAATCGCTTATATGGGTCGTAACTAGTCGTAAGCTCATTTATCTGTTTTGCAATAAAATTAAATACAATTCGTCGCTGTTATGAACTTCGTGGTAAATTGCCACATCATCATCATCAGCCTATAGACGTCCACTGCTAGACATAGGCCTCCCCCAAACTTCGCCACATCGACCGGTCCTGCGCCATCTGCATCCAGTGACCTCCCGCAATCTTGACCAGATCGTCGGTCCATCTTGTGGGGGGTCTACCAACATTGCGCCGGTTCGTGGCCGCCACTCCAGAACTTTTCGGCCCCACCGGCCATAATTGCCACATAAATAATTATAATTATTTCTTTTGAAAATCGAACGTCTATCAAAAAAAAAATGCAATCCCAATCTGCCAGGTAAATTCCAAAGTCGAATTTAAATTATTCCACGATGGCGTCAATCCGGAGTTCGACACGCATCCACCGATATGAGTGGGGCTTCCAAACCGGGATATATTGCCTAATCGCCCCATTTGCCGGGTTCCGCGCCCGGTATCCGCCGGATCATCCCGGGAATCCCTAATCGAGATCGGCGACGAACGCAAACAAATGTCACGCTTCATCTTTCCCGATTCGATTTTTCTACGTTTCCATATTGGCTCAATGTCCAACGCATGTAAAAACAATTGAAGGTGACTGCTGACCAACATGAAAACGGGGGGTTTGTGTGCATTGTCTGGTATTGAAACTATGTGAAACACTGTTTGTAAGTTGGCCTACCAGTGGTGAAACGAGGCGCGACACTAAACAGTTATTAAGCTTAACTATACTTCTTAGTAAGGAGTAATAAGGAGTATAATATGGAAATGCAACTCGTTTCTCAATAAAAGAGATTTTTATAAAAATTGGCAGCTCTTAAAAATTGATACCTATAAAACATCTAAGATTTGTTTAAATGGAATCACATTGACTTAGCATTAAAATAATTTAATACTAAAAACGACTATCGAGACAGTAAGCAAAAAGGAAGTTTTTCAATTAGTTACCAAAATACGTTTAAAAATAACTATGCACATAAAACCGTGTAAGGTATCAAAGTATAACTCTGTATCCTATTGAATACAGTACTGTAGAAAAATTAGGTTAACATTTAACTCATAACTTCGAATTCACTAGAATAATAGCAAACTTTTTCTTTCAAATAGAACATATTGTTTTTTTTTTTATTTCAAGACAGTTGACTAAGTTATGGCCCACTTAATGGCAAACAGTTACTGTTGGTCATGAACCTCTGCAACACCAGAGCATTAAAGGACCGTTATCCATATCCTACTACACAGGACTTTTCAACCTTTAAAGATGGAGATATTATGACTTTTATTACAGAAGCATTTGATATTTACCACGTGATTATGTCTTGAGTTTTGCCTATTTATTTAATCATTCGGAAAATTTCGATTCGATGAGTTGGAAAAATGAGAAATCTAAACAGACGTTGTCAGCCTGAATGATGTTAACTCGTGTGAAACGAAAGTAAGCAAATTATCGAAGATTCGGAACTTTGGGTGCGATCTTATGAGTACGATAAATCAATTTAATTTATTCATTAAAAAAATGCCTGACATCGTTGAATTTAGTAGCATTTTCAAGTTTTAAAAGTTTTATTTTTACGTCAAAGTCGGTGCTAAAAATATTTTTAAACAAATGAAATATATCAATCACAATTGCATAAGTTTCGATTTAAATTCAAAGATTTATGAATCTAAAATTTCACATTCTTTTAAAATATAATTCTCTTGACCTATTTCTTAAAATCATAATTGACTGTGATATACTCAACCTCATTTTTCTATCAGACATACTTTGTTTTCGGTAAAAATGGTATCATACTACAGTTTTATGTAAACAATAACGAAAGATATAAATTGGAGACCCAATATCAATTCGATCATAGTTTACCTCAAATCAATAGAATTCTCCCTTCACCCCACGTATTGACACAAACCTGACGAGTCAATATTATAGATAACACCTTCAGAATTATGTAACTAGTTTCATCGAATATTGAATTTCGAGAATAACTTTACTCTGGTTACTAACGGCTGTGAAGAGGTTATTGGAAATTAAATGAATCCATAGATATTACATAGTCTCTAGGGTTTAACAAAACCATGATGTGTGCTTTAGAAAACGTCCAGCATGAGGAAAGTTAATCTAAACTAGGTCACACTTTTGATGATTTTGTGATTTGAGATGAGAAAGAAAACGTTACTTTTATTTTAAGCCGCTGACGATATGCCTCTCTTACCATTGGAAAGATGGAGGATGTTGTGTATGTATACTGATTGTTTATCCACTCAACTGGGAACGTCACTATTCGCTAGATCGCGAAACTGAAAATCAATACCGTGTTGGAGACCCCTTTTTAAAAACATTTTATTCCAATAATTTTTAATTTTGATTTTTAATTAAACCTTATATTTTTGTAAATCTTTATTACTAAACGACGCTGTATTGCATTTTCAGCGAAAATATAATATAATCTACGTAAAATATGAGACGATTAAAAAATGTAAACAAAACAAGTTTTAGGTACTGTGCTCAATTTTGGCTCCTGCCACTGACTTGGCAATAGTAAACAAACCAATTTGGTTGCCGATCCCAGTTGAGTAGTTATTGATGATATTCGTCGTAGACCCATCGAGTATGGATTCATTTGAAAGGGCAGGAACTGGCAGGAAGATAACTTTATATTGGCTACGTCTAATTCTCTTCTTTTATCAAAACATTTGTACATTTTGTTATATCTCTACTCTACTATAGCCTTACTACTACTTACTATAGTACTCTATAACCTTTAATTCGTCTTTGAATCAGAAATGACATTTCTAAATACCTTTAACATCATTTTCAGGTAACAGCTTTGCTAGCATTAAGTGCTGGGGCAGCATTCGCCAGCACTGGAGCTCTGTACGTAACAGAGAGACTACGCTTAGGACCCCGAGGAGGCACTCAGCTCGTCGTGAGGGTCGCCGTCAATACACCGGGGAGGAAAAATATTACAGGTTAGAATTAGTTTTAGAAACATATTTTTCGGGTGATGATGTGGTTCTAAATTATACCTAGTGCATTAATATATAAACGACAAAATATAAATAATATCTAGAAGCTCCTTTGCAAAATATCGTAAACATTGGATCATATTGTAAGTTTCTTTGCATTCTTTGTACTTCTGTTGTTAATTAGGCTGTAAGTTTTCCATGAATAAATAAAATAAAAATAAAATAAATACTTTGTACAAGTCGAATGATATAAAATTTGTAAATCAATCAAACTACTTAATTGCTTATGAGTTTTATCTATATATTTTATTTTAATATGTTAACATAAGTACGCGGTACCTACTCTTTTTATTATTTACTACAATTCCGATTAATACAATCACAAGAGACGACAGTTCCACGAATTCTCAAAGACAAACTAATTAAGCGCAGCAGAAACTAATTAAGGAAAGTAAATCCGTTGTTTGAAATAAAGGTACTTCAAACAACTAAGAAATTTAATCTTAAGTTAACGCAGAAAATTGTGATAATACATTTATATTTTGCTACAAAAGTAGAAGAGCTACCTGGCTACCAGATCGTAAATGATTACATTCTGCCACATACTTGGCATAAAGAAACAAAACCAGTTCTAATTCACGTCCCAGTTGAGTGTTTCTTTAAAACTTAGTTAATCATCGAAGTATCAAAAAACAAAGGTATAAGGCCTTCGACACACTGCTACACTCTACGCGTCGTATAAGTACGCGTAGTGGCAGTGAGTGTGACAGATTTTCATATAGTATTTTTGATATATTTTTCTACTTCCGTATTTTTTTTTAATTGCGTGATAGATAAACGAGCCTACGGCCCATCTGATGGTAAGCGGTCACCATCGCTCATGAACCTCTGCAATGCCAGGGCAATGAAGGGCTGTTATCTATCGCCTACCGATACAGGACTTTTCTTAAACCTCGTTTAAAGAGGGACATGTCATAGCGCTCCGGGAACACCGCGGATGGGAGTCCATTACAAATCGGAATGGTACGGGGCAAAAATGATCTTCAGAAGCGAACCGTGGAAGATGGCAGCGGTTCCAAGAAAATTTCCGTACTTCGTAGGCGTTTATTTTTCGTCTAAGTATCTACCAAAAAATTGCTGTTATTGTGTTTACAGTTATATTTGTACAACAAAGAAAAACATCTCGAAATTTCCAAACTAACTTGAAAGCATTCGTAAAATATGCATCGAACGTATATTTTCTTGTTCACTTAGTTAATTTCGCCTCGTTTTGTTTACATCCTGTTCGGAGAGTTTCCGAATTTCTGATTACTCTGTCGAAAACTCAAAAGAAATTGTTAAATATTATGATTGAAAAGGAAATGGAAATGGTGCGTTTATTATATCATCGCGGTTTTTTTATTTCGATTTTCTGCCTTCTGTTTTCTTATGTTACGGCTGGGTAATTCACGGAAAGGTTTTATTGCTGTCGGAATGATAAAGGTTTCTTTTAAGAAATTATAGGTACCTAGGAAGTAGTGTATATGGAGTTCTTATAGCCTTCAAAAACATTTCCAATATTTATTCGTTGTATGATATTCCGTGGAGCTGAAAAACTTACCGTTCGTCGGTCGGCCCGTTCGTGAAGCGAAGCTTTGGCCGCCGTCGTTGGTGAAGTCCTCACAAATTCCGTGGAATATATCACACAGTCCAAAGGTCGCTGGTGAAGTCTTGTGTATGTAGTTTTTGCACTAACAGGATTAGTGTGAACCTTCGCGTCGGATAATATTTACAACGTTTGCAAGTTCGGCTGTTGCTTGCGCGTTCAAACATGAAGTCTATTTTTTTATGCGTGTTCGCGGCAGCCAATTAGCGCGCGATGCACTAGGCTCCTGGCTACCAGAACGAACGGCTTGTCCACAGCCCACGGAAACACACTCCAATAGAACTATATCTTGTATGTGTGTGCAGTATTGCAGCTCAGTATTACGACCAATAATAACAATAACGAGAAAATATAATTAAAGGCTAAAACCTGTGTATTCGTTTCTCAGTCAATTATTATTTTCGTCACAAAAACATGAAACTTTTAAACTTACACAAAAGATCATGTCTATCTATCTTAATGAATTTAAATAGGACTACACGATAATTTTTAGTCGAAGTTCTTTTCTCTTATCAATTTTGGAATACATTATGAATCAAAGTTCACCGTCGATAATTAGAGTCGAAACTATACACCCATTCTATCTCCCGTTTTCAATTAACATTTAGATTGGGTCTCGATTCCGGCTGCGAGAGACAGTGCAAATTAGTGTGACGTCGTTTATTGACTTTTGGTGTTGATTCTAGTTAGTCTGCGATCTGTTTGATGTATAATAGGTTATTAGAGTAGTTGTTATTAGTATAAGAAGGTATATATTACTATGTATCAAGTAAAGTACTTCTTGTTTGTGTTTTAAAAGTCTCTTTAAATTTGGAAATTGGATGTTATGGTGTAGATTTATAGGTATTCGGATTTTGTTATCGTAAATGTAAAAAGTAGAATATTAGAATAGTTAATTCAATGTAGAGATAGTACCTGCCTAATATTTATTGAGAAACTGAACTATTTTTCTATACTAATAGTATAAGGAGGAAAGGTTGGTTTGTTTGTTTGTTTATTCCGAATAAGCTCTGAAACTTCTGCACCGATTTGAAAAATACTCTCACCGTTGGAAAGCTACACTATCCCTGAGTGACATAGGCTAAATTAGTTTTAAGAAAATAGAGATCCGTACTAAAAATTCAATACTGTAAGTTAAGGTGTGAAAAAAATACCCAAAAATTTTCTTACATCGCGTGCGCTGCGAAAACTATTGATAGAAGAAAATATTATACAGGGTGATTTTTTTAAAGAAGGTACATACTGCAGGAGGGTGATGAGTACTCTGTTCTAAAACGGTATATTACAAATAATAGGTAAAATTACAATTTTTTTTAAATCTAAATTCCACAAAACTACCTCAAACATAAACAATTTCGGCTAAAAGAGTATTGACTAACGACCTCTAGTGATCTCGCGTACCCCACACCTCCGCCACACCCATCAGCTGTCGAAAAACCATCATTTTGCAAGAATTTTAGATATTTTTAAGTTGCGATTACTAAGGCATTAAGCCATATTCTTAATAATAATGGTAATTTTTTTTAAAAATATAATGTAAAAAATAAGTGTAAATAAATGAATACATACATGGTAATAATATGTTTATTGGTCGTATATAACCATCAGCTACCATGACCTTCAATATGTACCCTCACTAAGAAATCACCCAGAACTACGGGTTTGTCGGTCTTATTATAATTTAAAAGTGCTGCCTGAATCCCTTTTTGATACAGACGAAGTTGCCAGGTGATCCTAGTCTTTAAATAAAAATGTTTTATAGAATCTTCGATACCTTAACATTACCATGAATTTAATACTTGAACATAAAATTATAATTCCTAAAGTTGTGATGTTATGAAAACATTTATAGGTCAGAGCGGTCGATGCCATAAAATATATTATGGTTAACGTCTAAGCATAAAACTTTTGATGGATATTGCTGGGTTTTCGGGAATTGATTTCGTCTGGGTACGAATAACAGTTTGATAGCGATGTTTTCTTTTACTCTTGATATTTGAGCGTATTTCGGTTATGTAATCTTAGATTGTGTTTTGGAAGTTGTGTACATTTGCAATGATATAGTTAACACACTTAAAAGTACTTTAAAACTATACAATGACTTTAAACAATTTTTTTTTGGAACGAAGTTTCTTATCGCGCGTTATCGAAAGGGGGCTTGACGGAAAAAATTCTTACGAAAAGTTGTCACGACACTTTTTTTGTTTTAGATGATTATCGCTAGATGGCGCTGTGATCAAAATCTTTTAACCCTTTCACGCTCAAGGGAAATATTTTTCCCTTCTACAAAAATCGTTATTATTATTGAATCGATATTTTTTAATGACTGTCAAACGTTACGTTGGGTACGTTGTTTTAAAATGTTTCATATGAAATTTATAGGAAACTAGCTGACCCGCGCAACTTCGTCTGCGTTACAAAGGGGTTCAAACAGTACTCGCAATGCCGTCGCGTTGTTATTTGCGCGGCCGCATATTCATTGCGTTTTATACTCGTGATAACTTCTAAACGAAAAGTCCGATTGGAATAAAACAAAAAGTAATTTACTTTTACATTAATACTCTTGATAATATAATACTTAATTTGGATAAAGGTTAATACAACGATACTCATTTAACGTTAAATTCAATCTCGGAACGAAATATTAAATTTTAAAAACATAAAAGTGGTTATTGTGACTAAACTATGATAGTTAGATATATGCTGTCGCGGACTTTTTTGTTTGTCTTACTAACACCTAAAAACCCGTAGTACATCATTTTGTTCTACTGTCAATAGTTTTTGCAGCGTACGCATAAATAGGTTTTCGATTATTCACCTTGTGTTACATATTCGATATTTTCATACGGATCCCTAATTTTTTTGAAAATAAAATGTAGCCTATAACCTTTCGCAATAAATGGACTTTCCAACAGTGAAAGAATTTTTGAAATCGGACCAGTAGATCCTGAGATTAGCGCGTTCAAACAAACAAACAAACAAACAAACTCTTCAGCTTTATAATATTAGTATAGATTTGTACACGCTACTATGTTTTTCTAGTGATATCTCTTACTTTACAGAATAACTTAAATATTGTGTAGTATTCGCATATTTAGTCTCAGCCATCTTATTGTCCTGAAAGGGTTAAAACACGTTCCTTATTTTTGTTTTAGATGATTATCGCTAGATAGCACTGTGATCAAAATCTTTTAAAACACGTTCCTTATCGCGAGATACTTTTGGAAAAAAATTATAAGATATCTTTTAATCGAAAGGAACTTCGTTCTATTCGGGTGTCCCATGACACCTCTCAAGTTTTTTTTGCTCTTACCTATGCATTAGTGTCAAGTTTGTTTTCTCGGTGATTTGAATTTCCAAAGCCTAAATGTTTTTCATTTGTTTTTTTATAAACTCCGACAAATGAACGATACTCTTACTAAAATTATCTATTCTTTAACAACAATAATGAAAATAAAATCATTTTTATTTATAGTGGAAGTGACAGGATACAGCGCTGATAACTGCTCCGTCTCCTATACTTCGTTCAACAATGAGACCCTGGTGGGTTCCGTGATTCGATCAGCCAGCGTCCTGGTACTGCCGGAAGGTCTTCACAGGAGTGACACTCAGAGCGCTTACTTTTGTGCGAACGGTAGGTTCATATATATTTTGTAAGTTTTCCTATCATCTTTCGCCCTTTTTTTAGGACATATTATTTAGATAGTTTTCTATCGTGAGTTTTCTATTTTGTTTTTCTTCATCGGTATTTTTTCACATTTTTTAAAATCGTTATACAATTTTATGGATATTGACACTACGGACTTTCAATTATAGACCCCTTCTCTTTTCACCCACTTTTCGCAACGTCATGTATCTTATCACGAACCAGATTTTAAAATAGCCATCAAAAATTTCAATTCTACTTTTCAGAACACCTAGCAGTTTCATCAAGAGGTTCCTGGGAATGGCAATGGGTAGCTGCTCCAAGGAACAGAGCTGGTCTTGTCTTAGAACTGAGAGCTCAGGGTGCAGCCCATGTAGCTTTATCAGCTATAAGAGAACCGTCTGATGAGATGTATCGAGTTGTGTTCGAGAAAAGTCGTGTGTGGATCGCTAAGGGTCGACATGGTAAGTTTTGTGGTATTTTTAACTGACTATAATGTTAAACTACATATTATATTGTTATAAACATGCACATACATATAAACTGATAAATGATAATGTTATAGCTAAAGAACACAGAAATTCTTTGGATGAAAATAAAAGTGGTTCTTATAGAGAAGCTTAAGAAAGCCATCCAAATACCAATCTCCTCATCTATGATTCCAGGATACGACGTCCACCTAGCAAGTGCAGAACAAACAGAAAGCGACGAGGAATGTGGTAACTCCGGTTGGTGCGCCTGGTGGGTGTGGTGGGAAGGTGGCAGTGTGTCCGTGGGTCGTGGGGCGTCTCCATCACAGAGGAGACTCTTAGTGTGGCCGCTAGCTCCTGACATGAGGATCAAATATGTCGGGTTTAGTGCTCTTTGGGGCGATAAGGCAGATTTCAGGTGAGGAAAATTTGAATTTGGGATACTAAATTTGTTGAGCCTTGGTTGGTGGAAAGGTATGTTCTGAAGAATGTTGGACCAATACTGGTCGATAACAAAGTGATACATAGTGCAATTGCTGTCAAAAAATTACATTAGTGTGGACTACGCTAATTCCAATTGTAACTCAAACACCGTTTGACAAATTGAAAATTTATTTAAACTCTCCTGAGGAACTGTATACTCAAAAATGTATAAACATTGTCAAAACACTATACTTTACCTTCATGTCGAAGAAAAGACTATGAAAAATATTGTTAAATTTTCAGAATTTGGAACTTCAACGAAGAAGCCGGTTTCTCACAGGTCCTAGAATTAGATCTACCAAGAGGCGTAGTGCCCGGCTCAGCTAGTGGAACTCTATTAGTTTCTGGAGGTCTACACCTTCCTTTATACAGCCTCCAAACAGATTCCACTGATCAATGGGCAGAAGTATGGAAGGACTCTCAGCTATCTGCAGCTTCAGCTAATTTGGCACCCTTGTTGGCTTTGGAGCATATTCCTCATTTAGTTGAGGATTCGGAACGGGAGAAGATTTTGAAGAAGTTGCCTGAACAGGTTGGTTGTGCTTTTATGATGATAAATGTGTTTGTAAAAGATAACGTATTTGTAAATAAGTCCTCAAAATTCTAACACTCGACTACGTTACTACTACTCGTTACTTACCATCAGGTGACATACGCGTTTACCTATTGTATCAATAAACTCGTACAATTTTACCTGTTCCAAAACTCTGTCAACACCTTTAATCATGAGTTTAATCATTTTCTTAATGTGAGAATATTTTAAATTCCAGGTCCAAATATTACTATCATTCCGCAAAAGCGACAATTCATTCAGCGAACATCCTTCAATGAGCAGTCATCTATCAACAATAAAAATACTAGAAATTCTCACTAAAATCCAATCGTACTACCCAGTTGACCCAGAACTGTTACAAAACATAAAAAAATGGATACAAAATCGACAAAATCCAGACGGTTCTTTCACTCCAATGATAGCTGATAAAGAAGTAGATTATTATCCAGTTGATATGAAGAAAATTAATGGAACCGAACAGGAGATTGATGTTAATGAGTATTACTATTATGATAAAGATGGGAATATGACTAAGGAAGAGATTGAATGGGAAAGAAGAGTGGAAGTGACTGCTGAAACTTTGGCTGCTTTACTTGAAGTTGGTGTTGAGAATCAGGTATATGTAGTTTTTGATGTGTTTTTAGGAATATAACATTTTAAAATGGATGATTTATTGTTTTGTTAATATAACTGCTGAAGTCGATAATGGGAAATATATAATTTTAATTAGATCTATTATTCTAATATACTTAACAAACGATAATTTACAGCGAGATGCAAACGTCGCGAAAAAGGCTGAAAGTTATTTGGAGAAGAATTTATACAACTTAACATCACCTGCTGCTTTGGCCGCTACAGTGTTAGCTTTAGTACTTGCGAGGTGAGTATTGTCAATATTACAAGCAATTTCGTACAAAAAATATTATTTTCAAAATCAGAATGATCGACTTCCTTTTCCTTCCTTGAAGTTTCCTTCGAATCATCATCATCATCATCCGCCTATAGACGTCCACTGCTGGACATAGGCCTCCCCCTGCCCTCGCCACATCGACCGGTCCTGCGCCATCTGCATCCAGTGACCTCCCGCAATCTTGACCAGATCGTCGGTCCATCTTGTGAGGGGTCTACCAACATTGCGCCTACCGATTCGTGGTCGCCATTCCAGAACTTTTCGGCCCCATCGGCCATCCGTTCTTCGCACAATATGCCCTGCCCATTGCCACTTCAAAGATGCAATTCTTTGAGCTATATCGGTTACTTTAGTCCTTCTGCGGATCTCCTCATTTCTGATTTGATCACGCAGAGATCCCTTCGAATAATCATCACAATTAGTTACAAAAAAGCAAATATTAACTGATTTTTTTTATCCATTGTGAGATGTAAATCATTATTCTTCACATAAATTCGTTGTTTTTAGGAGTCCCATAGTACCGGATGCATTATTGATCCTTCGGAATGCTTCGACAACTGAAGAAGGTGAATTCGGCTGGCCGGCGCCGAGGAAGGATGCAGCAGATTGGCTACTTGAAGAAACGTCTAGGAATATTAAAACTACTTCTTATGGTACGTAGACTTATTACATAATAAAATAAAAATAAAAAAGCCTTTATTCTATTAACTCTTACTAACTAGTTAAACTTGAAATATTTGAATCTTTTAACTAATCACAACAAATTATTGACTTAATTAAAAAGTAGCTTTAGAAATATTGTTTCATTAATTTTGGAGATAAAAGTCGCCTTTAATGGCGTAGGACTCCCTCTTTGTCTTCCACCAGCTGCGATTTCGTGCTTTCTGCATCCAGTCAGGTCCAATGACCTGGTTAAAAACGTCTCGCCATCTCCTCCTTTGGCGGCCTCTATTTCTTTTGTTTCCTCTTGGTACCCATTCGGTGACCTTCTTTGTCCATTTTTGTTGTTCCATCCTACAAATGTGACCCGTATTACGTAATACAACAATTAAAAAAATAAAATAAGCATATGTAAAAGTGGCAAATAAGAGAACCGCTCTCTGCCGTTCCATCATCAGACGTTTAAATTTTCTTTTCCATCATTGCTACATTTCAAACTTTATTTAAACACTCGCGGTTATCTACATCACTTACACTATTACTAAACGGGTTCTTATCACGATTATTTTTAAATGAGCGGTCTCGATATTTCAGCACTGTTTCAAGCGCCATGATCACGGGAAGACTGAGGAACTGCGGGTCATTTAAGAGCAGACAAATCTGTCTACCCTCTTTCTCGTTCGTTTGCCGGTACCACTGGAACTCGAACTCACATTTCGACATACCGTGATCATGGCTCTTGAAACAGTAAGCAGTCTGAAATATCGAGACTGCTTATTTTAAAATAATCGTCGTAAGAACCCGTTTAGTAATAGTGTTAGTGATTTAGCGTAAAGCTGGAGTGAATCCTTACTATAGAACAGTCGCAGTGCTCCACAGCTTTTTTTATACGCATTTTTTTTAATTTCCCAAATGCTAAGATTTGTCCTTCGTCACACGAGGTCTAAGAGTACCCTAGTCCTCTAATACCGTCGGGGGTGACGAGGCGGTACGTGAGCGACAATCGGGAACGCGTCCTGTCACCCCTACCAGCCTCGTGCCGGGTTCTGTCACCGGCCGGGTTTCGGACGTCGAGTGTGAGCGGCGGAAGGTTTTGGTGCGGTTCAACTTCCATATACCCTACTCGTGGGGCGAGTGGAAGTCCGGCGATTTCCTCCCGTCACAAAAAAAAAGTCCTCTAATATTGCAAAATACATATATCCATAAGCGATGAGAATCACTTAGGTGTCGCCTCACGTTGCTCAGTCCTGTGTTGGGTTTCTGCCACCCTACATTTAATGATAATAATCCACCATGACTGATTATTTTGATTTTTTACTATAGGTATATTTACAGAAGCAGTAACAATGGAACAATACGTGGCCGGTGTGAGGGTGCTCCTCGCGGCGTGCGCGAGGGGAGCGCTCGCTGAAGGAGAAGCAGCAGCGAGGTTCCTTTACTACCGAGCGTCGACTTTACAAAGACACCCTAGTCTGGCTTATGTAGCCACTAAAGCTGCCGCACAGTATGCGGCTTTGGCACATGACAGGTAAATATACATAAGATTTAGGAGTCAAATTAGTATCCATGGCCCACTAACCTTAGTAACATAAAGGAACCATAGGCTGTAATCTACCACTGAAGAAATCGCAGAAAAAATACTATACTTACTTAATCTATTGAACAGCGTGAATATCTTAGTAGTATCAATTAGTTGGTAAGGATGAACTTCTAATATTGTGAGAAGAACATTTTTTGAGAAGGGACAAGGTCTCTATACTACCGAGCGTCGACTTTACAAAGACACCCTAGTCGGACTTATGTAGCCACTAAAGCTGCAGCACAATATGCTGCTTTAGCACATGACAGGTAAAGCCATAAGATTTTGAAGTCAAATTATCAGATATAGATGGTGAATTTGATGAAAATTAGCAGCCATCGCTCATTGACCTTATGGCTCGAGAGGCGCCAATTTTCTTGTAGGTATTTGAGGCCAGCTGAAAACTAAGATTTCTATAAGAAACGTTTCCAATTAAATTATTCATTTAATTGCATCAAACGAGTAGGCAATTTATTATAAGACTCAGTTCATCATTTCTAAGCACCTTAATGTGGTCGTATAATTAGAAGATTAGAACTAGAGCGCATATTTTTCGCCGTCACAAAAACCAATCTCCTGATTTCCTTAGATGACGAGCTTATCTAATCGGTGAAACCTTAATATTTCCTCTCTTCAGACACCGAGCCCTAACAGTCTCCTTAGCAACAGCCGGTATGGAACTAACAGATACATTGGAACTTCGAGCTCGAACTCCTCCTAGACCACTGCAGCTGCCTGGCCTTCCTACTAAAGTCTTCGTGTACGCCACGGGAGCTGGCTGTGCTACTGTGCAGGTTATTATATGAAAGACTATTGTTGTAGGTTTTGCAGACTTCATTATTTTCAGTTCTAAGACTTCTGGATATAGACCTGTTTCGATTTAAACTGTTGTAGTAGATTTTAATGTCATCATCATTTTCAGTTTAAAGACGTTCACTACTTAACATACGCCTCTTAAAGTTATTTCTACTGTTCTTGATTGGTAGCAGTCTGCAACTAGTAGGTTTATCAATAATATATTTCAGACTTCACAGGGCTTGTAAAACAAAAGAGTATAGATAGAATAATAAAGCTCTCTTAAATCAATTCCAAATTATCTGACTAAATGCGCAAAATGTAGATTATCCACTCAACTGGGAACGTCACTATTCACTAGATGGCGAAACTGGAGACTTCGTTCGGAATCAATACCGTGTTTGAGCCCCTTTTTAAAAACATTTTTTCCAATAATTTTTAATTTTGATTTTTAATTAAACCTTGTATTTTTGTAAATCTTTATTACTAAACGACGCTGTATTGCATTTTCAGCGAAAATATATCATCTCCGTAAAATATGAGACGATTAAAAAATGTAAACAAAACAAGTTTTAGAACTGTGCTCAATTTTGTCTCCTGCCACAGACTTGGCAAAAGTAAACAAACCAATTTGGTTGCCGATCCCAGTTGAGTGGTTAAGATGCTTACACAAGGCAAAGACATTGTGAAGAAACCGGTATATTAAAGAAGATAAACTCTTCGAAGATACGTCCCCAACCAACAATTTATTCAGCGTGGTGAATTACACCTGATCTTATTTGATCCTTTTAAATCAAATAATGGTAATTTTAGGGTACAATATCATATTCTACATACACACCGAAGCCCGAAAATGCATTACTCAATATCCAAGCAGCTATTATTGAAGAAATCCGCCCAGAAAGAAGCAGCATTGAAGATCTTCAAGGAAAGTTGCCGACATTGATAATCAAGACTTGTTTCAAGTAAGTATTGTATTTTCCAGATTTTAACAGAGTCTATAAAAGCTTATTTTTTAATTACTGTTTCGAATCCTGGCTAGGATATAGGAATTATAATATTTCGAATACCCTATGGTACAGATTTAATTTCTTTAAAGTTAGTACTGTGACTTAAAGTATTTTTTGATATTTCTATTTATTGGTAGCTTATTACTCTGTATTCTATTAAAAATGTCATTCAAACAAATCTAAACGAAATTTCAAAAGAAATGAATCTTTAATATTTCTCTGATACGTTTGTGACTGGCAACTATAAAAAAGCGAATAGAAACGTAAAGCATTTTTACATGTCAAAATTGTTTCCAGATGGAAAGGCAAAGAACGTTCCGGAATAATACGTCTCGAGTCATCCCTGTTCTCCGGTTATGAACTCCACGCGGTCAACCCTGTTGTATTGGATGGGGCTACATTCGCTGATTTACATTATGGATCTAGAGGAGAATCAGTTTGGTTCGTCTTTGCTAACGTAAGTATGAAATTGTTATTGCAGTTACCTGAGTAATTTTGATTCTTATCTTACAAGTCTATAGATAACAATGAATTTGAGGTCGATGTTTCAATGTTCTAAAACTTGATTACAATTCACATTTGCTGGAATTTTTAGGAATGCTTCAGGATACTATAGGATTTGGTATCCAAAATATTGAAAGGGGGGTTACATTATTTAATTTCTGACTTTTCACATTAACTTACAGATCAGCTCAACGTGTCCTGTATGCGTTACATATGAAGCTAGATCCAAATTCGTGATCACCAGTCTTCGTCCGGCATTCGCCAAAATATACCCATCGAGTCGTCCTGACTTAGCAGTAGAAACATTCTTCCACGCTCGTCCAGGAAGCCCATTATTGAGAGGAATCACTGATGATGACTTCATAACTTGGTTCGATAAAACTGAACTAGCCAGTCTTAAAACTAACTCTAACATTGACAATATTTGCGAATGCGGTAGAATTTGCAGTAGAGATTATGAATTCAAGAAAACTGATGTAGATACGACTACTGCTGCTGATACTACAGTAACAAGTACAACTGAGAAAATTACTGAAACAACAACTGAAATTCCGAAAACTACTATAGATGAAGTTACTACTAGTACTTTTAGTCCTGAATCTACTACAGATATTATTAATGTAACTTATACGTCTCATAGTGATGATCCAATAATAATACCAACAGTAACATATATTAAGACATCCACTGAAGAAGAAATTAGCAATGACATTGTACCTTCTATTCCTAAAACAGAAGGAGCACTAATAGTACAAAAGAATGTTGTATCTAAAATATTTACGAAAAAGGACGAAATTAAAAAGAAACCTTTGCCTCGTAGGAAAGGAACTTTAAAAGCCACGTATGGTGATAAACACGAGAAATTTTTTTTGAAAGCCCAAGAACTTAAAACTTTGAAAAAGGATAAAGAAACTACGACCTTTGACGCAAATGAACAGAAAAATCTTAATATAAATAATACTAAAGTAACAGTCAATAACAAAACAATCATTCATGTTAATACCACCAAGGTTACTAATAAAACTGAAATCAAAACTGCCAGTATCAATAAAACCAAAAATATCGAAAAACAGAACAATACTAAAGCACACATTTATCATTTAAACATTACAAGCACAGAAAAGATTAAAAATATTACAGATAATAAGACTCATAAAATAGAGTCACATATAAACGCATCGATTCCTCATACAATAACAGCAATAACGAACAAAAACATAAAATCAATGCATTACAGAACTAAAAAACCGAAACCAGTTACACAAATAAAGAAACCCAATATCAACAATACAACATCTAATGAAACTCACTCTGATACAACAAATAAAACTAAAAAAAGCGTTCAAGAGAAATATCAAGTAAAAACATTAAAATCGATAAACAAAGAAATACATAAACTACCGCAAGCTCCTATATCAGAGACATCAAAAACATTATCCAAAAACGCAAAACTTGATATAGCCCCAGAAAATAAAGGCAGCTTTGAAATATTAAACAAAAATAACTTATGGGAGTTGCTCAAAGAAGGAACTCCTTCGGAAACTAAACTACACGAGACGCTAAATATACTATCACAAAATATTTCAAATTCAGATCACGAAAACCGTTCATTATAAGTAAAAAGTAACGTAAAGACTTTAAATATTTTTGTAACCCACTACGCCAATTTGAAATCCGAGTGTTAAAGCACATTTTAACTGTTAATTATTGCACTAGTTCAAGTATTTTAAGGTTATTGTAAATATATTAGTTTAAATAAAATTATACTTTAAGATACACGCGCTGTGACTACGAAATTTATTATATTAGTGATGCCCACTTGCTCAAAGCCTCTGTAGAATCTTTAACCTTTTAGATACCTTAGTTAAATTTAAAGTTTCAATTCCTGTAGTTTAGAGATTTTAGTGTAGATTTTCGGGATTCCCTTATAGCTATAGTTCTATCTTAACAAGAGGTGGGTTCTACATTTATACGTTCTAACAAAACTTTCAAGTTTAGTGATCAGTAAATTATGAATTTTAACCACTCAACTGGGAACGTCACTATTCGCTAGATGGTGAAATTTGGGACTTCGTTCGGAATCAATACCGTGCTTGAGCGCCTTTTTAAAAGCATTTTTTTCCAATAATTTTTAAATTTGATTTTTAATTAAACCTTATATTTTTGTAAATCTATCACTAAACGACGCTATATTGCATTTTTTTTTAATATATCATCTCCGTAAAATATGAGGCGATTAGAAATGTAAACAAAACAAGTTTTAGAACTGTGCTCAATATTAGCTCCTGCCACAGACTTGGCAAAAGTGAACAAACTAATTTGGTTGCCGATCCCAGTTGAGTGGTTAATGAGGCTTTTCTATAGAAATCAAACACACATGAAATTTAAATAGATATTACAAATAATTGTATAACTGCATCGCTAATTAATGTTTTCTATTTCATATAAAATTGTCTTATAAAAATTTATTAGTGATATCACTTAAAAAACGTTTGGAGCATCAACTTTAATTCCAATCTCATCAATCAATTCAATATATCAGTCTCCTGTTACACTATGACGACTTACAACTTTTAAATGAATCTTTGCTTTTCCAAAATACTACCCACCTCTGCCGTAAAAGATTTACTTCTAGATTTCCAATAGCTTTCCTTAGATATTCCAATTCTATTAGTACCTGTAGTTAGTAGACTTATTACTCTTATCCTACAGTAGTTTCTTTTAAACCTATATCCCTATAAGGTGTAAATATAAATGATGCCAAATTTCTCGAGCAGATATATAACTGCTATTTCCTATCTAGTATTTATCCTATAGATATTATCTTAGATTAATATGTATAAATGCTATGCCCCAGAATTTCCATCCGTCTATCTCTTCTATATTTGTAATCTTAGCGTCTTGTAGCTAGTAGTATATAAAATTGTCTATAGGCTAAGTATAATAAATTATACTAAAAATATAGATAATTTTATATATAGTTGTAGATCTTTGTTTGTTTTCTCTAGTTGAAATTGTAAGCCTTACATTTCTCCAAAATTGTAATATTATTATGAAGTCTTCGGTGATAATTTTGGTAACAAATAGCTCCACTTAGTCTTGTGATGAGATCAAAGCCCAGAAATGGTCAATAATGGTTTGATATAGTACAATATATTTAAACTTATCTACTGTTTTATCAGGTCTTTTGTTAAAACCATCTTTCAAGTCTTTATTTTCACTATCTTAACTTTCAAACTATACTTGTGTCTTCTTTGTACAAATCTCTTTAATATAATGTAGGCTTACAATTTTAACTAAACTATCTCTAGTCCTAGTATAATCCTTAGTAGTAATCCTTCTTATATGTTTACTAGTTTTAACTCTAATGTTAAAATTGTGTAGTGTTCTTCTGACA
The DNA here is from genome assembly GCA_030269945.2 of Trilocha varians. NCBI lineage: Eukaryota > Metazoa > Arthropoda > Insecta > Lepidoptera > Bombycidae > Trilocha > Trilocha varians. The sequence goes on from AP028259.1 coordinate 9,358,726, forward strand.
AATGCAGTGTTTAGTCTATAGCGTTAATAGTTTAGATGCCTTCATTTTAGCACAAATTGTGAGCCCAATAACGTCGATCATGTTTTGTTCAAGGTATAACTATTATTAATATATTATTTGTAGTTTCCCGAAGTATCAAAATGTAAATATATAAAGAATTTTGCAGAACCTCTAAAATACATGACACAAAGTTACCCATTTTCTGTACTTTTCAAATATGTATGACTGAGTATCTTTCAAAATCTTTATTACAAGAAAATATGATCAATTCATGGTCATTGAAAAACATGATAAACATCTCCCTACTATTATTCATTTCTTTAATAACAATCAACGTACAAATCAAACTACTTAATCCTAACCTTTTTTTAGCCACGAACAAAGTTTATAATAAATTGCCAACCACCATATATATGAACAGCACTTAGAAGGAATATCGTCTACTTCAATCATAATAATGTCCAGAAAAAAATATGCATTCCACAAAAATACAGCACTTGAGATACTTTCACCAAGCTTTTACAAAATAAGTTTTAAAATTTGCAAATAACTTACTATTTCTTGTGCACAATTTTGATAATATTAGGATTACCGTTAACTTCGATGTTGTGAATATAATTAAGAATTAATTTTAAGTCTCAAACGAGTTCTTTAAATAAATAAAAAATGTAAAAATAGTTTATGTAATAGGTGCTTACGCCGAAGATTCTTGTCAATTTGAAAATGTATGAAAATTCAATGTTCAAGCATGATGTTGGAATGTTTGCTTTTAATAATAAGCTAGTCCATAATTATGAATCGGTGTACTGACAGAATAATTATTAGGATACGAATAAATTACTAATTACATAAATGTATTTTATTTTCCTTTCCTACTTTAATAAGTATCTTGTTTAGACTAAATTTGAACGGTGAATTTAATTTTGTAACACTCTTAATTGAAAATGATTTCAAAGAAGACGTTTGGCTTGAAATTGGAGAAGTCCATAAGCTACAGTAACTAGTAGTTACTAACTACATATCATCAGGTGTGTCATAAGATTGTCTATGTTCTTATCTCTACTAAGAAAATCAAAATTCCCATTAAAGGCGCTTTTTTTTTTATTGGTGTAGGAGGAATCGCTGTTGGCTCTCAGGCCTTTACAGCTTCGCCAGGATGGAGGTGCGAGCTCAGAAGGGGCTCAGCTGAGAAGGGATAGGAAAGGACTGCTAAAAGTCGCCGCAAGACAACTTGTTAGCACATAATGATTCTACCACTGGCTTCGGAACGCGACCCAACTGAGAAGAATTAAAGGCGCTGCAAGTGCAGTTAGAAATACACATAAATAGAATAGGTTCTATAGTATTATTAATTTTCGTTTCTTATAATAATATGCTAAAGACGAAGTTGTCGGGTTATGATTTTATAAAATTGTTGTCCTAACATAGCAATATTGCACAAGATACCTTTAAATGAAGGGTACTCACCTAAAACCGTATAGGAGTGAAAAGAAAATCACAATAAATGAACAAAGTTTTATTCTAAACACGATAAGACATTCTGATTATAATTTTGATTAACATTTTGAAACTAAGTACTTATGACGACACCGGTACATTCTTATTAAACTGCCAATACTGATCGAGAACATTTAACTGATGACATTTCTTGGGCCGTTGGTTTTGCTCTCCTCATCTCCTTCGAGCGTAGGCCAACCAGGCTGGAAAATCTGGCTTCTGAAAAATACGAGTAATTTTAAATGAAAATTTCTTAGAATCATTTGTTAGATGAGTAGGATGAATTTTAAGTAATATTAAACTAATATAATCTAAATCTAAACGTGAAAAAGATTTATGTGCGATTTTTCACAACACCACTGACTAGAAACGGTGAAGGAAAACATCGTGAGGAAACCTGCATGTCGGAAAAGGGTTCTAAAAATCCTTTGAAGATATGTATGTGAAGTCCCCAATCCGCACTGGGCAAGCGTGGTGGACTATGCCTAATCTCTCTTCTGAGGAGACCTGAGCCCAGCAGTGGGCAGTAATGGGTTGGTACAGAAACGGTGAAGACATGTATATTAGACAAGGAATTAACTCTTTGAAAATATGTGAAGTCCTCAACTCGCATTGAGCAATCTATCTCCATTGACGATCTTTGATTCCTCTAATAAGGAGATCTGAGCGTAAAGTACCCCAGATATTTATTTTATACACAAAGTAATCATCATTATTACGACCATAGTCCTACTCTTAGTTTACCACATTATTAGCTTGAGATACACAGGATTCAACTATCAAGTCTTTACACTGTTACTGGGAAACACCAATTCATATAATTATGTAAATACAATAATCAAGAACCATCGTTGTGTTAGATCTTCCAGGAAATTCTTACTTTAGTTACTGGGAAAAAAAAATCCCGTAACGTAAAATTAAAAACAAATTAGATTCTTAAAAGATTTGCAACGCAATACAATTTCAACTAGAAACCTGATTGAAAATACTGTCATGCATTTTCAACGGGTTCTTACCACGATATTTAATTAATTGAGTTGTCTCGATATAAATTTTTTAAGTGAGTTCGAGTTCCAGTGGTACTACCCAAAAGCGAACGAGAAAGAGGGTAGGCAGATTTGTTTGCTCTTAAATCGACCCGCAGTATCCAGTCTTCTCGTGATCATCACGTTTGCAAAAACGTTGAAATATCGAGACAACTCAATTAATTAAATATCGTGGTAAGAACCCGTTGAAAACGCATTAAAGTATTATAGAAAACCGCGAGTGTCTGAATATGCTGATTGAAAATATTCAACTTCAGAATTCATATCGTGATTGATCTAAATGTAGGTCTGTCCATAATACTTAGCATTTGATAAAGGTAAAATTCATTTGAAATCACATTTCCGCTGACTATTCGTAGTTTTATTGCTTCCATCTTTAATATAAAAAGGTAAATTGGTTCTACAAAGTACGGCTTGATTGGCTTTGAATCTCATATTTTATTGCAACGATCAAAGAACTATGAATTGGAATACTTATGTATGGAAATATAACGCGAAAAATAACTACGTAAAACTTATAGAGACTGCCTTTGTGCCTCAACTAGGGTTCGGACGCTGAGCGTGAGTGGTGGGAGGTTTTTGTGCGATTCAACTACTTCATATAATCCGGCAATTTTCTCCAACTCAAAAATTAACATTTATTTTAATGAAATACAAAAATTTATGAATTTATTTCAAATCGTAAAAATGTGCTCGTAAATAATACAAATTAACTGACATTTGTCTTCTTACGCCAGAAATCGATTTAAGTGCGGATAGATGTTTCACATCAAAAAACAATTGATAAGAAACTTATCACAATACATATAGTAGACGTGTATGTATAGAATAAGTGAAAACACGTGGAAGAACATTGTGATTCAGTGGGTGGAGAGACGATAAATACAGTACATTTGATACCTGTGTCTCATTGGCTTTAGTCTATCGGCTTCGGATTCGTATTACCAGCAAATCGAAATCTTTTGCACGCTGTCGTACAATTTTTTTGTATGAGGCCATATTTATATTATTTTTGGTCCATCATTAGTTTAGAAATTCTGGTAACTTTATATCACTACCAATCATCATCATCAGCCCACACTCGTCCACTGCTGGACATAGGCCTCTCCCAAAATACGCCACTGAGCTCGATCTTCTGTTCGTCTCATCTAGTTGTTGCCGGCCATCTTTCTTAGGTCATCGTTCCATTTAGCAGGGGTCGCCCTACTACCAATATTATACTGCAATCAACCAACCTATTACTGCTCAGGTCGAGTCAGAAGTGAGATTAGGCATAATCCACCATGCTTGAACAATGTGAATAAGAGACTTCACATATCTTCAAAGAATTTTTAGAATCCTTTTTCCAATATATAGATATCCTCACAATATTTTTTTTCATCGTTTTAGCCGGTAGTGTTGTGAATTATTGAACATAAATCTTTTTTTGGTTTTGAATCCCGTACGGAAGGCAAGCAACCACTCGGCCACCACGACAATTAAACATTAGTTCAGTATTATTACGCTGCCTATGCGTAAATAGAAAACAAATGCCTACCGATTCAAGATAAAATAATTTCATTTAACCATTGTGACTTTAATAAAACTCAATATAAAATATAAAACTTTGCATACACAACACAGCTTTGCATAGATATCTTGAAATGAACGACCAATAAAAGCATAATATGGTTGAGGATGGATGCAATATTACGAATAAAAATTCCATATTCAACGTCTCGTATTAAAACTTCCTTGCTACTCGTAAAATAAACTGAGCCTAAAAATTCCTAAAAAGAGTTTTAAAAGTTAGGTCGTAGGTCGGTGTCCCCCCTCAGTGTCTCGACATTGCAGAGGTGGAGCATGAGCTTCGGTAATCAATCAATCAATTAACCAACCAGTAAATGGTATACTGGTTGGTGGTCTTGAAAAATAGTTGGTAGATTTCCTAATTCATGTATCCTAATAATTGCTGTCTACTTAAATATTTATTTGGTAAATATATGACAAAAAACTGAAACAAGAATAATTATACCTCGTACTAAGTTACTCGACAAAACAAACATAAAAATTCTAGACAAAGTTTCGTTTTATCTTTCTGAATAACATATTGTCATGTTCTTTGTGAAATGTTTTATGTAAACGTTTTTATAGTACACAGTTACTATATTTATTTTCTACTCGTTTACATCTGCGTTAGATTGTTTTACAAAAATTTTCGAAGTTACACTTATCCCAATAGAAATCCGCAGATTAATAAAATCATTATCATAGTGACCAGAAAAGGGCTGGTCACAGGCCAAATATGGCTAATACTAGACCTAGACACAATGGGCATTTAGACAATAAAATAGTGTATTAAAAACCAATTACTTGGACTCAAGAGTCGAAGCTTAAGAATTTAGAAATGTGTAATAGTGGTCTAAGATCCGGCTGCGAAATTAGTTCATTAATAATGTAGATTGATAAGATTTAATTTTTAAGTATTTTCACAGCTAGGAGAAGTCAATTTTCATCAGGTGCCAATTAGAAAATGCCCGCCAGTATTATTAATTAAATTATTATTAATTTACTTTAAGGAAGGCATTTCGTTTACATCGTATGGAAATAAAACCTACACCACTTCACAATAGTGTATTCAAGGGATCTGGAAAGTTATAGTTGCTGCTGATCGCTTAGCCGCAAACTCCAAGCAGCCAGGTGTACACAGGTATATTTTTGTTCAATCTTTTCGTTCATAATGTACACTCATTTTATTTATACCAAATTATAGGTATGGCATTGGCAATGGCATTAAGTTATCAATAATGATTACTATACATTTCAAGTCGCTGTAAGTCGATTCAAAAACGTCAAGACTTAAATCTAACAATGAAAACAATTCGTACCGATAACCTGAGCTAATTTATTTCGTTCGAGGACCGTTAAGACCTAATGTAACGAACACAGATGTGAGCTCTAGAAGGCAGCTTGCAGGGTCGAATTTAGTAAAGTGAAATGGGTTTATGAAAGTCTTGTCAAAAGTTATTAAAGTATTGTAAACTAGAAGAAAAAGTTGAGATTTTGCTTACCTACTATCTATTTATCTACTTTTTAAATTTAAGACTTTCTTGGTTTTACTATTCAAAAATTACAAGCTAGTACTGTGAGTTCCATTGCACCAGTGTACCAGAGTCGCAACCGATTGGGGAAAGCCGCGTGACACCGTTAGGTAACACTTGTCCACAACTATCACGTTGCGAACAAGAGAAAGTCTACTTCATAATTACCACGACCGATATGAATAGCCCCTCTGAAGTATGAAGAGGGTAATTGATATACACTTCATCGGTTTCAATCCGATCCTGTCTCCATCGCCTACTTTAACTTTGTCAAAACGAACAGCAAGTCGCAATTATTTCGTTGACGTTTATAATTAATTCTCTAGCGACTTTAATTTACCCTTTTACTGTTTCGTCGATACGTAATACTAACTTTGTAGGGTCACCGTGAAGGGCTTTTTAGGATTATCAAAAACAAGTTTTGAGACCCTCAAGCTTATAAACTGACGCTCTCGACTACTATATTTACCAACTTTCAAAAGAAATTGATTGTTATTGGAACGAAGTTTCTTATCGAGCGTTGTGAAAGAGGGCTAGACGGAAAAAATTCTTACGAATTTTTTTTTGTTTTAGATGATTATCGCTAGATGGCGCTGTGATCAAAATCTTTTAAAACACGTTCCTTATCGCGCGTTACGTTAGGAAAAAAAAATATAAGATATCTTTTAATCGAAAGGAACTTCGTTCTATTCGGGTGTCCCATGTCACCTCTCAAGTTTTTTTACTAATATGTTAAGGTTCACAAAACTTTCATTTGAATAACCTAATAGAAATTACTCTTAGATTACTTGTAGTGTTTTTAGTAATTCAGAAAAATGTATTAAAATCGATAAAAAACTATAAGTAGTTGAATGTCATAAATATCTTAACGTTTATTCAAAATTGACGCCAAATATCCAAGCTCAAACAACTAAACTAATCCAATTTACAAATTTTGGCATAAGTTAAATTTTATACGAGGCTCAATGCCCTCGGGCATCATATTCAATATTCGAAGAAACGCCAAACGTAAGGAATACTTTATTAAATTATTGATAAGACTTCTCAAATGTCCATCGTCTCGAGGAAACCCATCAGGAACATGAATTTATAACACAATTTTCAATATTAAATAGGTATAGGATAAGATAGGTTCAAAACTTTGTGGGCTATCAGTGGTATTAGACCAAAGGGAGATCTCCGACCGGGCGAGGTGGTGTATGATCAGGCCGAAGCCCGCTATAGTAGATTTCAGATGTCGTATATATGCGAAGATTTCTGCAAATGTCGTAACCGTGATTCAGGATCTCGCGCGTTATTATTGGCCGCCACAAATTTATTTTATCCATGAATATCTATTCATATGTAGTCTGGATTCTAATTTGGTTTAATTTAGAAAATAATCATAGGTTATTTAATATTCCTATTTGGCTAAAATACCCTATTTTGTAAATTGCTAGTCGAATGTGCTCAATTTGATCTAGATTCAATAATATTTACCCAACAAAACAGGTCACCATACTTTCCATCATATTATGAATGCTCCAGTTCTTCAGATGTTGTTTTAGGATATTGATTGCGCCGCATACTCAAACAATTACGGATGTTTTTAAAGAAAAGCTGTTTAAATGTATTATTCATGATGTGTATGAAAACACACAAGACAGTTCACGCTCGATATAAAACAATAACAACGTAAAGGGTTCGAAACAAGGTTTTGTAACATTGTTTTTGTTAGATCTCTGTGTGTCTAAATTAACAAATCGCAAAGTTCCACGAGAACGCATTAAATGAAGAAGTCAGACTCAATTATTTTACTTTGTAACAAGGGGGATATACAAGAAATAAAATTCTTACGAAAAGTTGTCACGACACTTTTTTGTTTTAGATAATTATCGCTAGATGGCGCTGTGATCAAAATCTTTCGAAACACGTTCCTTATTTGTTTTAGATGATTACCGCTAGATGGCGCTGTGATCAAAATATTTTAAAACACGTTCCTTATCGCGCGTTACGTTAGGAAAAAAAAAAAAAGATATCTTTTAATCGAAAGGAACTTCGTTCTATTCGGGTGTCCCATGTCAACTCTCAAGTTTTTATATTTTTTTATTGTTATTGCAAGATAGACAAACGAGCCTACGGCCAAATCAAAGTTACTGTACGGGATTGAACCTATGTAAATATTTTAATTTTTATGTAGACATCATTAACAACTCACCACTTTAAATTGGTGAAAAAACGATAATGTATGTTCAAAAAACTTCAAATGCCTTTGATAATATAATAATAGAGAAGCTTTCGCTTCCCGGCTGGGTAAAGGGCCTGATTTAGAAGGCGGTCGTTCTTGACATGGCACGTATTGTGAGGAGGTTCCTCTCTCTTGAGCCCTGATCACTGGTGGCTTGGGTCGTAGACCCCGTCTCCAGTAGCCCTCTGTTTTTTATATTGTATTTTAAATTTATTTTTTTGTGATTGTTTTTTTTAAATATAATGTAAAAAATGAGCAAATAAATGAATGTGAAATCTCCAACTCGCAGCATGCAAGCGTTATGGCTGCTTCTTTAACTGTGAGACTTGAGTCTAACATTGAGACATGGAGACAGTGTGGGTTGGTGCAATACCTTTCTAGTAGTTAATAATCATTCTCACCTCAACATCTTTAGCCCAGCTCGAAGGTGACACGGACCGCTTTCCGTACCTGTGAACAAAATATAATTTAAAAACTTATACTTCAGTAATGATTACCTTCTGTAATCATGCCAATGAAATTTTTAACAACATTTATAAATAGTGAACTTATAAATATTCACTGCTTCATAAAAGTGTTGTTACTATACTAATCATATTATCAATTATCATGCAAAACGGTGTGATAAACTACAACCGTCGAATTACGATCGTCTTTTATACGATTAACGTTAATTTATCCAGTAGGTCAAGTCGCAGGCCTACATGCGGTCGATAATTGCGGCTAAATGTCAACAAAAGTCTTTATTACAACAGTTAACTTTACCAACAGTTAGTACCTACATACAAAAAATACTAGTTATAATAAATTAATGTTGTCACTACATTATACAGATCATGCAGAAACATCACCAATTCTTGGTCTAAGAAATCATACACAGACGAAATCCAACAGCCAAATATTACCGAGCGATCTAATCTTACTATGGAACAGTGCTGTCACTACGCTGTAAATACTCTAACTGCGAACTGTATGTTCACTACATTAAACAGATCATGCAGAAACATTAGGAAATGGTCGCATCGGTGATGTGATATGATAGGTCGATACCTTGATGGTATTTCATAGAAGTGAACTTGATCTAATTTGTCTAGTCATGCGATGCGATCGAAAAAATTTAGACTAATATTACCACTGCCATTTAACACTGTTGCCACTAATTCCACTGCCATTTAACACTGTTATTCAAAATAAATAAATAAATGGAAGTGAAGTCACTGAAGTTGTTCAACAGGAGAAGAACGTTATGTTCTATATAATACATGCTATATACAACTATTTTTCTAAACGGATCATGCAGTATAATTGATGCTACATAACGGTGCTTTACAATAAACAGATCAAGCAGAAACATCAGGCACGAGTTCCATCGATTGTCATCCTTTGTTTGTATCTGATTGGAGGAGATGTGAACAACAATTTTACTGTAGCCAACAGAAGTAAAGTCGATCGAAGTTATCCAACCACAGGAGAAGAACGGTATGTTCTAACCATCTAACATTCCTACAGTCTAATTCATGCTATGGTCTATTATTACGATATGCATATCATGCAACGGTGCTTTACACTAAAGAAATCGTCAGAAACATCAGGAAATAGTTGCGTCGGTGATGTGATATGATAATTCGATTCCCGTACCTTGATCATATGTGATAATAGTAAACTTGATCTAATTTGTCCAGTCATGCGATGCGATCGAAAAAATGTAGACAAATATTATCACTACCACTTCACATCACTAACATTGTTGTCACTAAGTTATACAAAATAGGAGTGAAGTCAATCGTAGTTGTCCAACAGGAGAAGAACAGAATATTTCATGCTATATAAAGTCTATTATTACGATATGCATATCATGCAACGGTGCTTTACAATAAACAGATCATGCAGAAACATCAGGCACGTGTTCCATCGATTGTCGTACCTTGGTCGTGTGTGATAGGAGTAAAGTCGATCTAAGTTGTCCAGCCAGAGGAGCCGGACGGCGCGAGATAATATTTCTGGATCGACGCGATCTCCTGCCGCATCGACGGCACGGTCCCCGCTCGCTACGACGTCGCGGCGGTCAATCCTGCCAACGTATTTACTGGTAACTAGGGGGTCGATTATAGACCAAGATACGACAGTCGATTTAGTGATATTTCTTGCTAGCGTAATAGCTTAGCTACCAAACCAATTAAGTATAAACAGAATTTTCGACATTATTTCTTTATGCTATTTGATGTATAAACTAATATTCATTAACAAAACTTGTTACAGAATTTAAAAAATAAGTTTCTTTATTGAATTAAAATGAATAAGTACCTACTATCAAAGATAATTAAAATCACCAATTAACAATTACAATTTAATTAATTACGCATTAACAATTTAATTAATTACGATTAGTTAATTAAATACAACCTTGTTGAAACGGCTGTACCTTATCAACAGCTAAATCTCCATAGTGGACATGTAATGCTCTACTGGGACCGATTTATTGTCACTGACAGGACGAATGTTGCCAATATTATAAGCCTGGCATGGTAGTAATAGATCGGGATGCGCTTCAGGTCACCGATGATATCACCATACCATAGTAACGAGAACCTCACGAAGGCAGAAACTAACTCTGCTTATAAGTAGAGTCACTCTAAAGTCCCAACTACTGTTTGCCTTCCTACTACAGTGACTCTCTGTTCTTTGTATTTTTTCCTAAAGGTATTATTTAAAATAATTAAGAAAAAATACTAATCAATTAAAACAGTGAGTACCTACATAGCATAAAAATTGCAAAAACATATAATCCTAAATTTAAAAATAGTAAACGCCATCCCTCCCAATCCATGCTATAACACAACTAATCTAATCTAAATCCGTTAACAGATCCATAACAATCACAATCAAGTTATCGCACGATAATCACGTAATAACACGCTAATAGCGGTTCAACATGTTGTATGATTAGCGCAGTCGAGTGTCATATTAACTTGACCAACAGAGCGTTAAAATAAACAAACGAGTATGTTATCATTGTAGTATCTATGTTGTAAGAATATTTCATTATTTTAGCTTAAAGCTTGACTCATACTGAATGGTGGATGAGTCGTTCTAAAGGAGATTTGAAAAGAGGTTAAAGGTAGTGGTCCCGCCGTGTCTTCTGATATATTTAAGTTTAAGACATTTTTATTTCTCAGTAGCTTACAAAATATCACTTACAGAGAAAATACATTTAAGTTAAATTATAGAGTGACTGTAACTAGTTGGTGGCCTGTTACCTCGTCTAGCTATATTTTATGGCAACAAAAATTATTAATATCTATGTGTGGAGACATTTCGGATCCCCCATGCATAATTCGTGTTGAGATCACGTTTTAATAAATATATTATTTTTAGACCAACTACATTCTTTAGTTACATTTTCAGACTACTCAAGTTAACGGAATGGATGAAACGAGAATGACATGTTGTTTTTTTAATCACGTTTATGAATTTTTTCATTGTATACTTGACACATGCTGAAATAACACATACGGATCTCACACTATATTTTAAAATATATTTAAGTTTACAAACAGTTTATCATAACATTTAATGAAACTATTAAGGGTTTTTATATTGCACTAATTACTACCACGTAAAACACGTTTTAGTGGCAACTATTATAAAAGTAATGTACTCGTAATTATTTGTTGTGTGTCTCGTGGGACATTTACAGTTGTTTTTTATCGTTTTATTAATGGTGGCAGTCGAGTGGTTAGTTAATCCGCTTGTTTTAATAAAGTCTCGCAATTAAATAATAACGACTGTTTTGTTTCTTGAAATAAAGTAATTACTGTTTTTGTTCGTGTAATTTTTTTTTAAATTTTACTTATATTTATACGTACACTTTTACTTATATAATCTAATATATAAAATTCTCGTGTCACGGTGTTCGAACTTGAACTCCTCCGAAACGGCTTGACCGATTTTGTTGAAATTTTTTGTGCTTATCCGGTATCTATGAGAATCGGCCGAAATCAATTTTTCATCCCCCTAAATGTTAAGGGTAGTCCACCCCTAAATTTTTTTTTTTATTTTTTAGGCAAAATTTCGTCAAAACGCAGACGAAGTTGCGTGGGTCAGCTAGTTAACTTATATAATCATACAGTATTGAGAAAATTTCCGCGCATGCAACGTTTTTGCCATAACTATTATTGGCATTCTAAATAGCACAACAGCTCACCGCATAGGTCCAATAAATTTAAAACGTCCGTGGTGCTTTTCTCAATTCTGGCGTAATGCATCTTTCAATTTTAATTTATTGTCTCCCGCTTTGCGAGAAGGAAAGTCGAAACTCATGTTTTTCCTACTCCTTCTATCATCTTTTGATTAAATTCGTTGCGGGTGTCAAGACAAGTTAGCTTTCCCTCGGGTTTTCCTGGGCTTCACTGCTCAGAGTCATTACGATGATCGCCGCTGTGTCCTAGCTACACAGGAGTTACAGTGAGAGGTGGGCCAATACCCGATTATACAGTATTGACATGTTAAAGATCGAAGAAATCTCGCTCAATAAAAGTTTTAGTCAATTAGACTTAATAAAGAAATTAATTCAAATATAAACTTTAAAAACTATTCACAATTACCTCAGCTGACCGTAGGCATTCCATTCCCAACCTTCAAGTTAACATTAAATTTACAACAACAACAAAAGTCATCTTCATCACACCGGATCGTGAACTCATTTTCATCTCGAAACTTCCTATCCCTCATCTGTTAATTCAACGATATTTGCTCTTAACACGTCGTTGAATCGGTTAATAACTAATTACAACGCTTGGCTAATTATTTGACGCGTTCAACTGAGGAGTAATTGCATTAAACTGCGTCGTCGACAATGCTATTTTCAGCTTAAGGAAACGTTGTTATAAATTTGGATTTCTTGCCAGTTTTGATTGGACAATGATTTGTTGTAAATTGATTTTACTGCTATTATTTCTGATCTTTTTATCTCGTTTTATTTCGGAAGTTTTGACTGTACTTCAAACGATGCGTAGGTGTTGTTAAGTATTTTTGGAACGAAGTTCCTTATCGCGCATTATCGAAAGGGGGCTAGACGGAGAAAAATCTCACGAAAAGCTGTCACGACACTTTTTTAGTTGTCACGACACTTTTTTTGTTTTCGATGATTATCGCTAGATGGCACTGTGATCAAAATCTATTAAAACACGTTCCTTATTTGTTTTAGATGATTATCGCCAGATGGCGCTGTGATCAAAATCTTTTAAAACACGTTCCTTATCGCGCTTAATTTTTTACGCGAAAAAAAATATTATAAGATATCTTTTAATCGAAAGGAACTTCATTCCATCCGGGTATCCCTTGACACCTCTCAAGTTTTTTTTTTCTATTATAATTACTCAAAGTTAAACTAAGAAACTAAACGAACTACTTTCTACTTTATTTTCTTCTTATAACTTTTAGCAATAGAAGTATTTATCTAGCAACGCCTAAGCATCGCTGAACTTATCCTTATTTTTGACCGAACTTGACAACGAGGTTGTTCTGAGGCGATGCCAAGTTAAGTTGAGAGAGTGCACTAGTACAGAATTTGATACAAAATAATGTGATTTCAATAAAAGACTATGTTGAAGCTTAATAAGTTGATATAATTATAATACACTAGCTGGCCCACACAACTTCGTCTGCGTCACATAAGAAAATTTTCTCACCGTAAAACCTTCTCTGGAATTCTACGAATATTTCAAGATTAAAATAAGCCAAATCGGTTCAGTCGTTCTCGAGTTTTAGCGAGACTAACGAACAGCAGTTCATTTTTATATATAAGAAGAAGAAGATTGATCTAAAAAACAAAATAATAACATTTTGATAGCAGATGTAAATGTCAGTTCACTTTATCCTGTCTTCATCTTTATTAGGTACTCACCATAATAGGTACATTAGGGTAATAAGACATACTCACGCGACAAGCTAATTATGTGGGAGCTTTGTACTTAAAAGCTACGTATGATCTCATAAATATGTGACAGTGATTAAGATATTTGTGGCAAACACCGCCATCTTGGATTTTAGTTGCGAAGCGAAATATAGGCAGATTTTGAAGCAAATATTTTCGTTAAGCCATCAAATAATAATAATCATGATTATGATTATGTCGTATTAGTTTATACAAAATAAAACTAAAAAGGTCTCTCGTGTTTAATTTCATGACTTATGAGCCAAGTAAAATTCCAATCCAATATATTATCATCCAGTTCCCACCTTTACTTGGAACCGCTGCGCTCTTCTACAGTTCGGTTCAGAAGATCATTTTTGCCCCGTACCATTCCGATTTGGAATGGACTCCCGACCGCGGTCTTCCCGGAGCGCTATGACATGTCCCTCTTTAAACGAGGTTTAAGAAAAGTCCTGTATGGGTAGGCGGTAGATAACGGCCCCTCTTTGCCCTGGCATTGCAGAGGTTCATGAGGTGACCGCTTACCATCAGACGGGCCGTATGCTCGTTTATCTACCTTGCAATAAAAAAAAATCCAAATCATGGAGGTTTATACAACATCATTGGAATTTTAAACAACATTCTATTTTGTCTTTATTCAGATAAAGATTGGTGGAATGAATAAAAAAATTGTAAACAAACTCTTGCTTAGTTTTTCACCTCTTTATGCGTATATATGACAGCCTATAAAAAAGTCGTTTGCTATAATAATATTACGAAAATTTAAATTCATTTGAATGCTTATAATGATTTGCAAAGGGAATTTAGAAGACGCTTAGCATCATAAATTTTAAACAGGCTATTATCATACAGCCTTAGGCTCTAATACATTTAGTTCTAATACATTATACATAAATAATTCAGTAATACTTGGAAAATAATACGCTGGTGAAAAGATGAGAATACGTCATTGTAGTCAAGCCCATTTTTATAAGCTTTCTATTAACTTGCACTGGAAGTAACTATGTACTTATGTTTTCATGCATTTTCAACGGGTTCTTACCACGATATTTAATTAATTGAGTTGTCTCGATATTTCAACTTTGTTGCAAACGTCATGATCACGAGAAGACTGGATACCGCGGGTCGATTTAAGAGCAAACAAATCTGTCTTAAAAGCTTGAATTCAAAGTTTCCTTTAGGTTTCCTATTTTGCGTTGGAGGAAATAGCTACATTATCCCACATATCCAGATATGTGGGAGTTAATAAGATAGACAGAGATATAGAGTTACCTCCGCTCATGAAACCTCCGTGTTGGAGATCGGATCTTATGGCGGGGAAATCTGTCATAAATCTATGACTTGAGGTGGTGGTCATGATTCTCAAATATGAAAGCCTGGGAGGAGGAATACGTTATTAAGAAACAGGAACGATTTTTTAAATTTAATTATATTAAATACTTCTCCATATTTTAAATACAAGTTAAATGCGGAATTATTCACAAAGATTTCCAAACTTCCCTTTGACTGAAAACTTTAGATATTCCTCAACACGAAAGTATTTGGAAGTAAATATTGTTGTGCAATACTTTCACAAGAATTTGACCCTTGTAACACTGAACTATATTTGAGTAAAATGTGTAATAAAATCACTAAAAAGAAATAGGTAAATTAAAATCATAGATCTTAAATTAATCTAAACTTTAAATAAATTGCAAAAGAAACGAAACAAAAAGATAGATAATATTAAAATTCGAATTAAACCTAAAGTATACCTTATTTCATTAAAACGTTCTCTATTCAACGTTTTCTCAAATTAAACTATCAAAATTGTCCAACCAATTAAAACTCATTTTCAAAAGCATTCTAAAATCATTTTTTTGTAAAGTCTGGACTGTGCTATTGAGTTACTTCTTGAGAATTTGAAACGTTTAAAACTGATTACTTTTGAACTCAAATCACGTACGTTGACTACTTAGCCTTACGGGTGACAACTTACGAATTGTAATTTGATTCTTTTAATATTCGAATTTTGAACTTATAATTTTAAATTTATTTATAAATAATTTACATTAAATATTTTAAATGGATAAAAGTAATTCTGAAATTCTGCAATACGGATTTAAATAATATATTGAGTTGATTTTGGTAGAAACCATTTTTGGATCTTCCATGCCATTTTGAAGACGTACTAGTACAATTTGAAGAATAAACCTAATTGCTTTAGGTTACTTAATAAAATTTGTCTTTTTAAATTATCTAAGAAACAATAAAGAGATACATCGCATTACTTAAACAAACTTTTGTTTTAAGTTTTCAGAAGACACGCAGAGATTTTCCCAATCAGTGCTGTAATTTGGTAACTTTTTAAAATAAAACCTAAAAAAAAAGTCTTACCTTCACCTTTACTATTCTTTTAAAGAAACTCCTGAATGATATTATTGTATAAAATGTGAACTTTGTTACTAACTTTGTTCTTATAATAACAGTATCGAGCTGGAAGGGTGTATGTTGCTAAACACTTCGAGTACAACTTTGCTCTTTTCTCAGCGTTTTTATTCGTTTAAAACTTTTTTCCACATTAGCTGTCCATAGGATTGTGATTTTATGTATTTAAAGCAATTTTAACAGACACTGATAGCTGTAGATAATGAGGTGTGAGGTAAAAAGCTTTTGGAGCTAAAAATTGAATTAAAGTTGTACTTATTATTTTTGTTGTCGCGTTCGGTAATTAGATCATATTTTACGTAATTTCAATAAAAAAATACCAACATGTTGTACACCTAAAATAAAAGTTAGAGACTGATAAACAAAACATGTAAAAAAAAAATATTTATTTTAATTAACGAAACTAACAACAAACTACCATGTAAATGTTTTAACTGTGAAACTTGGAAATTAGACTTCAAGGGAGCTGCTATGTTGTTTTAGGTACTTATAGAGGTATCTTACTTACCCAGATATAATATATGTCAGATATCAAGGTATCTCGAAATATTTGTCTACCTTTGTCTATTTTGCACTACCCACACATCTTCATCGTGTAGAGAATAATTTGTTACCCACGAAAAATAATACTCCCCACTAGATCAGTTATGAATCCGATAGAGATTACCCGAAGCAAACAGACATTCGGACAGACATGACGACGACTTATTTTTATATATTACACCGCGCAACTTCGTAAAAAAAAATTAGGGGTGGACTACCCCTAACATTTAGGGGGATGAAAAATACATGTTGGGCAATTCTCAAAGATACCCTATAAGCACAATAAATTTCATCAAAATCGGTCAAGCCATTTTGGAGGAATATGGCAACGAAAACTGTGACACGAGAATGTTATATTATATTAGATGTAGCATGCATTCACATGTATTTAATGAAAATCGAATACTATTATAAACAGACCCCAATTCAATTTAACTATAGATATAGTAATCTCCAAAACGTAGATGTAATTTGCGCGTACAACGATGCAATTCCGTCCAGACGTCAACGCAATGTGCACACAAAGAGAAACAATTTAGCCTGCTTTGACCGCACTGTCATTTACAACTTGACAAAGTACCATCTTGCCTCTGAACCAGGGAATATGTTGATAAAAGCAAGTAAACTGAAATGATTCAGTCATTTTAACTGCCATTTACAATCTGACAAAGGGCCATCTTGCCTCTGGACTTTGGAATATGTTGATAAAAGCAAGTGAACTGAAATGATTTAGTCAACAAAGAGTATACTGAAATAACAGAACCATTACTGCCCACGGCTGTGCTCACGTTTTTGTAGAGAGAGAATAATAGCATTGTTAGATATTCAATTGTTTTTTTTTTGAAATTTTATGAGTCTGATAAGAAGGGTATATTGACTGCGTGATGTAATGGTGTTTTTCAGACTTAATTTCAAGTTATGAATGAATGAAATATTGCGTAACAATGTAATGTTTAAGATAGTTAGTGAATATGTTTGGGGAATAATATGTTTACTTATAATGTTAATGTCGGAGGTGTCGGTTATTGTAATATGATACATATTTGTGTTTAGTTTCATATTTAAATTTGGAACCAAAACAAAACTAGTCAATGAAGCGATACTGTCAGAAACAGATTTTTAGTTATAAAGATCAAACCAAAACTAAATCGAACTTTTACTACAAAATTAAAGTCTAATAATTTTTATAAATGTTCTTTTATGATTCTTCTAACCAATTTATCCCTACAATAATAAACCACAAACTTTTTGTTTACGCTTGAAAAAACAAGTTGAAACTATAACATAGAAAATTATTTGGCTGTGTAATAAAATACTTATCCAGATGAAAATAAATGTAGAAAAAGGCATATTTTAAGAGAATATCATATTTTTTAGACACTACTGTAAGTAGGGTTCCTTTATGTGGGTTCCGAAATATTATTATAAGACGAAAAATAATGAGAAACCCTACATGACCACTTGTACAAGAAGATTACTGAAATGAAATGAAATTATTTATTCTCAACGTTAATGAAATTTTCATGCTTGTTGATGTCAAAAGACTACCACCAGTTCGGAAAAAGAAAAAGCCACTGTCCTGAGAAGAACTGGCAAGAAACTCAGCGGGCATGTCTTTTTTTGTATTATTTTTCTGTTTTTTTTTAAATCTTTTCAACTCAATATTACAATTTTTTGTTACATATTTGACCTAAAAACGAATGCTTCATTCCCACTTAGTGCAGTCCTCTAGAAAATCACTAATTGTATAATAAGCTTTACTGCACAAACGATTTTTCACAACTTTTTTAAATGTTCTTATTTTTGTTCTAGTATTGTCGTTTTATTTCGGAAAAATATATTATGCAAACATGAAAAATAAAACATGAAATTTTAACTTTGAATTCAATTTTTTTTGCATGGCATATGAACGAGCCTACGGTCCATCTGATGGTAAGTGGTTACCGTCGCTCATGGGCCTGTGCACTGTCAGGGCAATGTGCTACTAGTTAACTACTACACAGGTTTTTTCTTAAACCTCATTCAAATAACTCGAAGAGTTACTAATCAGAAAAAGGTGACGAGTTCTACCTTTTGCTTTAAAATAGATTCATCGAAATTGTTTCAATGAGACAATAGTTACTTTAATCGAAGGTTAGAAAGAATATCTAATCTTTCCTTTGTAAGATAATATCAGATTTGCATCTATCGATTTTAACTTAAACACTATTTTATGTCGAGGGCTTCTTGTGATCGGAAAACCTCTAAAGCGATAGCGCATAAAATCTAGTCATATTGCATGATATAAAACATAAATGATTTTATAAAGAACTGCCTGATATACATATATGTCAAAGGTAAACACTCGCGGTTATCTACATCACTTACACTATTACTAAACGGGTTCTTACCACGATTATTTTTAATTGAGCGGGAATCCGCCGTGATCATGGCGCTTGAAACAGTGAAATATCTATCGGGACCGCTCAATTAAAAATAATCGTGGTAAGAACCCGTTTAGTAATAGTGTAAGTGATGAAAACATATTATTGAAAAAGGGTAAGAAGTAGGTACTTGATTCTGATACTGATAATAATCAAAAAAAGATAACATAATAGATAATTATCATAAACGAAGCTTAAACACAGACACTACAGTTTTTACCAACAATCTTGTCCTGAGTTCAAATGCGTGTATGTGTGTGTCCATATTTTTTCAGAAATTTAAGCTATGACTTGTCCTTCTTCAAACGAGGCTTGAGGAGGGTCCTTAAAGTTAGGTCGTAGGTAGCGACCCCTCAGTGTCCCCTGACATTGTAGAGGTTCATGTGCGACGGTAACCACTTCCTATCAGGTGGGTCGTTGGCTCGTCTGCCTACATGGCAATAAAAAAAAAGTTACAACAGTAACCTCCTGCCCAAAAAAAACCTAATAGGTACTTTTGTAAGTATGTAAAACAAATCTTTTCATCTTTGTACTGAAGCTCAAGATTTCAATAAATTATAAGCACAAAATGTTTTTAATTAATTATACTGGAAAGTAAACAGACAGAACCAATCAAGTTGGTGTTCAACGAAGCATTTCAAATCTTATTGCGTTAAAATATCCTCATAACATTCTTTGTAAATCAATCAAAAGAACTTAACGTAATATATTTTTAATTTGTGTTTGTATGAAAACGATTTGTGCAAATTGCTTTTCAATTTCTTTGTGTTTGTTACTATTTGTTACCGATTGCATTTTGTTTTATTCAAAGCATACTAAGAACCTCTTAATAAAATGTTTAATGATCGTTTTAAATTTTGCTCTTTATGTGTTTTTATTTAAACATTACATTATTATTATCCATATTCATTTATTGGCTTATTTTTTACATTATATAAAAAAAAAAAATACAAAAAAATAATGTTAAAAATACAATATAAAAAACAGAAGGCCACTGCAGGCGGAGTCTACGACCCAAGCCATCAGTGGTCAGGGCTCAAGAGAGAGGAACCTCCTCACAATACGCGCCGTGTCAAGAACCACCGCCTTTTGAATCAGGCCCTTTACCCAGCCGGGGAGCGAAAGCTTCTCTAGATGACGGTCGAAGCTTTTCGCTATTAGACCGTGCACAGATACAACGATCGGAACAATGATGGTCGATTTAACACGCCACATGTCGGTCACCTCGTGGGCCAAGTGCAAATATTTTAGAAGTTGTTCTTTTTCTGCCTTCACAAGGTTCTCGTCATGTGGGATGGTGACATCGATCAGCACTAAAACATTACATTATTTTTATTCTTTGTATCTTTATTATTTTGAGTACGTTGTGAATCCGACATTATACTTTTATATTTTGTAGTAATACCATTGGTATCATCATTGAAATCCCTTGGTACAAAATTTGTTTTATTCAATTACATGCCTAATGCCCGGTACCTACAGCTTAAAATTATAGTTAATATTATAGTTCTTCATTCAATTTATTACCCAATAATCAATACTTACTTATACCTTGATATTATAGTGACATTTGTTTACCTTAACCCTTAAATGGACAATGTTGTTCTTAAACAACATACTAAACATCACTGATAAAATTAAGCTTCTTTTAATTTTTTTGTTAATTTTGACAGCTAGTTCTTATTTCTGAACGAAAATGTACTTTAAAAAAATAATAGTAAATTCATGTCTAGTTTTTTTTACTCATTTTTCCTAGACAGTAATACATGTCCATCACGCAAATATATTTTTTAAAACGTGAAACAAAAATCGTCCATTTAAGGGTTAAGTTATATTTTGAACGTTATAAGAGGGAATATAAGCTTAAATTGTATAGAGCAAAATGTTCGCTGTAAACCAAAACACTTATATAAACTGGGCTGCTTAGATTCTGTTTAAAAGGAAACTAAATGAAACACAGAATCTGTAATCTTAATAATAGACAACTAAACTGTATATTAAACAGTAAAAGAAATATAAATACCTTGGCCTGGAAGCTTGAGCGTAGTAGTCGTCCAGCATTTGCAGAATGCGAAGAGCCTTGGCCACATTCTGCTGGTCTTCGCGTTCTTCAGCCAAGCAAGCCAGGGCCATGAAAGCGGCGATGGCTACAATGATGAGGTTCTTGCTCAGCATCTTGGTATCTGAGGAAAATAATGTATGTTACTGGTGGTTTATATCAGGACTACTAAATATAATCAATCAATAAATTTATTTATTTTGATCACAGGATCAATCTCGCTATAAAGCCGCCCATACACTATTATACACTGGCTAAAAACGGTGAAGGAAAACATCGTGAGGAAACCAGCATATCGAAAAAGGGTTCTAAAAATCCTTTGAAGATATGTGAAGTCCCCAATCCGCATTGGGCAAGCGTGGTGGACTATGCCTAATCCCTCTTCTGAGGAGACCTGAGCCCAAAAGTGGGCAGTAATGGGTTAGTACAGAGAGAAAAAAGTTTATCCGATTCTAAAATAAAATTTCGATAGGTATTTCACCTCACTTCAGCTGATACAAGGTTACAGATTCACCCTGTGCATCCGATCCTACATATTACTCAATTTTATCCTTTTCCTAACTAAAATTTAGAAGAATTTGTAAAAATTCTGTTAAAGATTAAGCCTAATAACTCAAAGAGTAAAATCGAATTTAACTCTTTAGCAAGTATCAAACAATAAGGATAACGTCAGCTGAGGAAAATCAGGATTATAAGACGACAAAAGTAAATAATTAAAATACAACTAAAATAATAAAATATGAGAAGCTGAAACTGTAACCGTCTCAGACTTAAGACTATGAGTTTCAGTGAAGAAACTACCACAGCTATACACAATATGGATTACTAGCTTTTGCCCGCGACTTCGTTCGCGTGGACTTCAGGTTCGTCCCGTATTATCAAAAATTGTAGCCTATGTGTTATTCTGATGTATAAGCTATATTGTGGTAAAGTTTCATTCAAATCCATTCAGTAGTTTTTACGTGAAAGAGTAATAAACATCCATACAAACTTTCGCCTTTATAATATAATATTAGATTATGATTAGTGTCAATATTTAGAATATTCAGAGTGTGTACCCATAGTATTTTGACTGTGATTTTGACGATCCATACATCCACTCCAAAAATTCGATATTAAAAAAATGGCATACCACGACAGTCATCACTTTTCATCATTCGAATCAGTACACCCAAACTAAAGTAATGCGAGAACAAAAAACACAGTCGATTAAATAACCTCTTTTTGGGAAGTCACTCAAAAACTCCAATTTACATGTGATCATTTGAACACTGAAAGACAATCAGTAGCTGTCCGCCAACACCAGATAAGGGACAGCTAATCTAACTGACATCCTCATATGAGATCACGAACCGTGGCAAAGGTTTCCTGCGTTCTCTCTGGAGTCTTGCGAACTTTGTATGAGTATAATATTATTATGAAGTTTACGATGTATTGGGTACGGAAATTTAAATGAGCTGGTGTAATTTATTTTGTTGTTTAGATGAGTTTGGCTGTAGTTTGGGATAGGGTAACTTGTGATTGGAAATATTAGATAATTTAATACACGCGTATTGTAAACTATTTATTAAGAATATAATTTTTTCAGGTCTAAAAGAACACTCTGAAAATGACATTATTCCAAACTAACACGAAAATAGTTACGAGATATACACGACTCTATAAAGTGTAAAAAACTTTCGAACTTTTCAAATTGTGAACACGATCGTTCGATAATGGCTCAATAAAGCAGCTCTGATCGCAACTCAAATGCTAAAATCTGGAAGTCAAACAGTATGGGGACATTGTGGAACAGCCCGGTCTACTTAAATACTTTCTGTTTGACTTAATTGTTATCGACTTTCAGTTGATAACGAGTTTTTATGAGAATCTCGTACATAATATTAGCTGAATAGCTTAGTTTACGTCACTTTGTTTTTCTTTTAGACAAGAGCCCGCCATTTTCAAATCAATTATTATTTTTCTTAACATATCGAATCTATTGAAGAAATTGGCGCCCAACGTGGTGCCAAAACGTAGGCTCTAGTAAATAACAGTCTCATGCATGGCTCTCTTCATAATATCTCGAAAGACATCAGTTGGCAATTTTGACGTTTTATTTGGTAAGTTTTCGACGAGGTCTGTCAAATTGTATTTTAAGACTGATGATGCGATTGTATTACCGCTCGAGAAGTGAACGAATCTAGTCAATTTCAGCAGTGTAGATAACATCAACAAGCCCACTCCTGGACATAGATTTAGTTTTCAATTTAATGAAGGTGTTGATTTATTTACAACCCTAAAAATAACCAACATTTGCAACCTTAACAAGACTATCTCCCACAGATATATACCTAATCCTAATTAGTGTTTGTGGCATACGAAGAATAATTTCAACTAAGTTGTTAATTACAAATCTCATGCATAATAATATAGTTTCGCTGAGAAAATAATATTTTTGTGTAATAAAGTATGGAAATTACTATTACGATACACGGTAATCGCCAACTTCCAACTTTAATCTTGGTTGGCCGTCTCCGTCATTTGTTTTGTACATGTGTTGGACGTTGACGAGATAATATTGAAAAGCGACATCATACTCATGCGCATTTACAAAATTACTGTTCGAGATTCTCAGTCACTGAGCGTTAGAATTTATAAAAATATAATCTCCTCAAAAAAGAAAACATTTGACAATAAGGGAAATATAAGTTTTCTGGGTTACAATTCGAATTATTCAATTTCTATTATAAGAGATTCTCACATTTCCTTGTTACATTATTTATATAATTGAGTTTTCTCGTAGTGATAACAAGATAAAGAGGGTTTTCTCGGTCATTGTCTCAGTCTTTTTGTAGATAATTTGAAGCTAGATGAGGTAATTTCATTACTTCTATTCTAGAGGCTAAAATTGTATGTTCTGGAGGAGCACATTCCAAAACATTAACATCTTTACTTGTAGAGATACAATTACCTACGTCAAATTCTTCAACTAGAAGAACCTTTTTATGTTTCTTTCCTTTCAAATTGATCATAATACAATTTGGTTTACTTTGTACATTTGATTATTAAAATGTTTTAATAAGTCACCACAACCCACATAGCTGGACAACGGACATAGGACAGTCGCACCATATTGCGTAAATGAATGTGATCTCGTAATAATCGTATCGATTTAATATTAACTATACTCCTTAACGTTATATTATTTTCATATATTCTTCCATAAACAAATATTACTTACAAAAGAATATGTTCAGTTTAATAAAACATTGCATGTACGTATTTATGATGCTTGATTTTATGAAAAGGATCACACGCGTCGCGCCCTTTGGGATTCTGCATGCGTGAGACACATTACCGGGCTATTCCTTCTGGAGAATTGTTTTTGTTTTATTATTTCTAGCTGACGATTTTTATATGAATATTTTGAGTTGCTGTAAAATACGGAATGTCTGTTCGTCCCGGACCGTTTCGATTGATACATTTATCAGTATTCATTTATTTGCTCATTTTTTACATTATATTTTTAAAAAAACATTTACAAAAAGATAAATTTAAAAATACAATATAAAAAAACAGAGGGCCACTGGAGACGGGGTCTACGACCCAAGCCATCAGTGGTCAGGGCTCAAGAGAGAGGAACCTCCTCACAATACGTGCCGTGTCAAGAACGACCGCTTTCTGAATCAGGCCCTTTACCCAGCCTGGGAGCGAAAGCTTCTCTAAATGACGGTCGAAGCTTTTCGCTATTAGACCGATACATTTATTATTAAAAAGTTTGTAATATTAAAAAAAAAACAAAATTAAATTTTAAAAAAGACATGACCGCTGAGTTTCTTGCGCCGGTTCTACTCAGTACGGAGGCATAATTATTTTGTTGGTAACTGTTTTTTTATGTCTTGGTGTTTAAAAACTGTGTCCAGATCAAATTTTAAAATAAATGATTTGACTTTCACTTTGTATTTTTTAATACGAGACCGAGTTTACGGTCCACGTGATGGTAGCGGTTACCGTTACTCATGGACTTCTGTTATGCCAAGACAATGAAGGGCCATTATCTATCACCCACTTATACTCACAGAACTTTGATATATCTAGATTGATCTATCGGTCGGCTGTTCACATGTAAAGTTGTAACCAAGGATAGGGATGAATTTTGTATACTAAGGGATAATTTTATAAATCGAATTTGTAGACTCTTATCATTGTAAATTGAATTAACACAAACACGACTCTTCAAAAGAAGACACTATTTATCTAATACGTGTCCCAAAGTGTCAAATTGAATTTTGTAAATCGTATTATCGAACCCTACACTTGTACATTTAGTAATTAGCCCGGTATCCCTCACTCTTTAGTTTCCTGATTCAATTTTACGATATATTGTGTTATACTATTGTTTTTACTTAGGAGTAACCTTCATTTGTTTTTTTTTATTTAAAAAAGGAATGAAAAGACAGTCTAAGCTAGTAAAACTAGATTCTTAGTCACTCTCAATTGTTGTAAACCATTTTAAAGTATAACGAGGTTTTACAATTCGACCGTAAATTATGAACCAATTTTGATGATCTTTTTGTTGAATACGGGGGAATTGAGAGAAACTTTTTTGTTCTTTCTTCAAATTTATTTAATTGCATTTTGGAACGAAGTTCCTTATCGCGCGTTATCGAAAGGGGGCTAGACGGAAATTCTTATGAAAAAGTTGTCACGACACTTTTTTTGTTTTAAATGATTATCGCTAGATGGCGCTGTGATTAAAATCTTTTAAGACAATTCCTTATTTTGTTTTATATGATTAATGCTAGATAGCGCTGTGATATTTTTTTTTTTTTAAGTTACAATAAATAAAATTTTATTACAATTCCCTCACTAATTAATCGAAAGAAACTTCGTTCTATCCGGGTGCCTCTTGACACCTCTCAAGTTTTTTTTTGTTCCTAGTAAGATAAAGAAGATAACACGATGAAACGAATGTTAATGTGCAATGTTTTGTTCAAAATAAAATCGAATAAAGGTTGGAAAGAGGAAAACTACAGTCGTGCAGAGCGTGACACGAATGATCCCTTCAAATGCAATAATGATAATCGAATGATGATGAAGTTCACTTCGTAAAGGATGCGTGTGCAGGATTTTAACACTTAGGTACAAAAATCTACAGTGTCCCAAAACTATGCGATATGTACTGGAAGTACCTTAATATTAGAGATAGGATGTTTCGTTGAAAGGAAACATCATTTCATTTTTGTTCAATAATAGGTACTGCATTTTTTTTTAATGCCATGTAGGCAGACGAGCCAACGGCCCACCTGATAGGAAGTGGTTACCGTCGCTCATGAACCTCTGCAATGTCAGGGGACACTTAGGGGTCGCTACCTACGACCTAACTTTAAGGACCCTCCTCAAGCCTCGTTTGAAGAAGGACAAGTCAAAGCGCTCAGAGAATACCGAGGAGGGGAGCTCATTCCATAGCCGGATGGTGCGTGGCAAAAAAGAGTACATTCACAGATTTTTTGAAAATATAATTAACGAAATCGCCAAAAATCAACACCTTATATTTTTATGATACCAATCGAAAGAACAGTTAATTTGCCGCATAATCTTTGCAAACAAACATAGTGTCCAGTAACTTATAAAAAGGAAATATTTTGATGTTTGTGACGTCAGGGGTGAACTTGTTTGTACTGTACTGTACTGTACTGTAACAACCCAGTACTGCCCACTGCTGAGCTCAGGTCTCCTCCGAAGAGGGGTTAGGCATAGTCCACCACGCTCGCCTAATGCGGATTGGGGACTTCACATATCTTCAAAGGATTTTTAGAACCCTTTTCCGATATGCAGGTTTCCTCACGATGTTTTCCTTCACCGTTTTTAGCCAGTGGTGTTGTGAAAAATTGCACATAAATCTTTTTCATATTAAGATTTAGAGGTACAAGCCGGCTGGTTTTGAACCCGCGACCTCCCGTACGGAAGGCAAGCGCTTCAACCACTCGACCACCACGACTATATCCCGCGCGGTGAGTCCTTATTTTTTTGAAGAAAACGAACGCACAGTTAGCGTGAATGGAGCTCGTTACAGGAACATGATCGAGGATTTTTTT
This sequence comes from Trilocha varians, assembly GCA_030269945.2. Lineage (NCBI taxonomy): Eukaryota > Metazoa > Arthropoda > Insecta > Lepidoptera > Bombycidae > Trilocha > Trilocha varians. The sequence continues at coordinate 9,386,043 of AP028259.1, forward strand.
CTTCCAAGACTCGAAGAGATGAACGTTAGGAACGTGTGGTTTCAGCAAGATGGAGCCACAGCACACACAGCACGAGACTCAATGAATTTGTTGCGACAACATTTCCCCGACCGCCTCATCTCTCTCAGAGGCGATCTCCAATGGCCGGCACGCTCTCCAGATTTGACTCCATGCGATTTTTTTTAAGGAGTTATTTGAAATCCCAGGTTTATGTCGATCGACCACAGACCATAGCACACCTCAAGAACAACATTCGCGACGCCATTACCAACATACCGATTGATATGCTGCGAAGAGTGGATACGAATTTAAAAAATCGACTTCATCAGTGTATGCGCAATGGGAGTCGCCATTTATACCATGTCATTTTTAAGACTGCATAAAAAAAATTGGGATATTGTATTCTCAAATAAAAAAAATTAAAACAATAACTGAAGTACTTTTTTTTATTGACCTTTCAAATAAGTAAGTTTCTCTGGCGCACCCTGTATAATTGGCCCGGACTATGATACGTTAGGGCGATAAGCGGTTTATTAGACCCCAATTCTTTAACAAAGTTATGCTCTTTGTATTGCATGGAAGTTTACGTTGTTCCTTGAGCCACCTCAGAAAAGTTGTTGGGTTCATTTAGGCATCGTTTAGCAGCGAACGTGTTATACCAATTTCGAAAATGATCTCTCAATCAAATTTATGATAGTTTTTTTTCAGAACTTTTTATCCATAAAATGAGTTATCTACAGCTTGCAAGATGCTCTTCCCAATTTTGAAACCTGTACCTATACCTGTACCAACCCATTACTGCCCACTGTTGGGCTCAGGTCTCCTCAGAAGAGGGATTGGGCATAGTCCACCACGCTTGCCCAGTGCGGATTGGGGACTTCACATATCTTCAAAAGATTTTTGGAATCCTTCTTCGACATGCAGGTTTCGTCACTATGTTTTCCTTCACCGTTTTTAGCCAGTGGTGTTGTGAAAAATTGCACATAAATCTTTTTCACATTTAGATTTAGAGGTACATGCCGGCCGGATTTGAACCGGCCTCCCGTTCGGAAGGAAGCGCTTCAACCACTCGGCCACCACGACTTTCCTTGGATTTTGGAACGCCATATTTAAACTCTGATTTAATTCTATTTCTATTACGTACTATTATAGAACTCATTACGTATAACATAAGGTTTCGATTCAAAAATAATTGTTTTCGAGCCTTTGTTCGCTAAACAATAAGTGTTTTTACAAATCACAATACCGATGAAACCTTACTTTTATAGCGACCATCGATATTTAACTTTTGATGTTTAAATTTGTAAAAGAAATATTAATTACGTTTGAGTCTTTGATCGTTAATAAAAACAAATGTAATAAATATAAATAGAAAATTAAAGCTTAACAGCTAAAGAATAAAGTCGTGTTTCGTATTTTTTTAAGATCTTTCAGATTTGAGCTCGCTTGTTTCCGATTCATTAGATTGAAATTACTTTTTTTAAGTAATTATATTGAACGAATTACGTAACATGAATTTATGAGGCTAATTTTATTGTTATTGGATTTTTATTAAGTTTTAAACGAAGATATATCTTATATTGCTTTTCTACAATATAATACACGCATTCGTAACCTAATAAAATTGTATGTTTTGGTGGATGTTAGGAAATCTACGGGCTATTTTTAAATACTACTATAGCACGCAAGTGACACGTGAAGAATATCCCATATAGGTACGATGATAATGCAGTATATTATAACCTAATCAATGCACTTTTGTGGAAAGAAGTATGTTTTATGTGCAGGTCCATTGTTGTCTATGCTAAAATTATAAGGAGAAAAACTTTGTTTGGATATAATTAATAGGCTCAAAAACTACTAGACCATTTTTTTAAATTATTTTACCATTCGAAAGATACATTATCCAGGAGTAACATAGGCTAGATTTTGTTTTGAAAAAAAATAGTGATTTGTTCAATAATGATGAGATAAAAATACCCAAAACCTTTACCGAAAAATCGTCTTTTCAGATGAAGCCCATTTTCACCTCGGAGGCTATGTCAATAAGCAAAATTGTCGCATCTGTGGGTCGGAAAATCCACACTTCACCATTGAGATGCCAACGCACCTACAAAGAGTTACGGTTTGGTGTGGGTTTTGGTCCGGCAGCATCATTCGAAAATGAGCAAGGAGCCGCCGTTACGGCGTCAATGGCGAGCGTTACCGTGCCATGCTCAACGAATTTTTGTTTTCAAAAGTTGAAGAGTATGACATGGATGACATTTGGTTTCAACAGGATGGCGCAACATGCCACACAGCCAACATGACAGTCGAACTTTTGGAAAATACAAACTTTATATGGCCCACCCCTTAAAACAAAATGATCTTCTACGGCTTTGTAAGTCTTATTAAAATCTATAAGTGCTGCCCCCTGCCTGAACCCCTTCTTGACATATACAAAGTTGCGAGGATCAGCTAGTATTTAATAATTTAACTGTTTTTTTTTTGCATTAATGTCACGTAGTACTTATATGTATGATTCATGTAAGACTACTTATAGGTACGAAAGTATTCGAAGCTCGTTACGAAAGCTCATTTTGTATTGAATAACTCAATAACTTCATACGCATGTATTCTCTTTGTATTATAATATGATTTTGACAAAGTTCTCTATTCAAAGTAACGTGTACCTTTTATTCATTTATTATTACGAACGAACAAAAAAGGCTCCATCATTCTTATAGCTGACCTATTTTATTGTTGTAGAAGTTATTACCAGATTTTCATTTAAAGCACCTTTATTATAGTTGTAGATTACTCGTAAGATCAAATCAAATCAAAAAACATTTATTCTGTGCACATAAAAAAATCTTATAACTATTAACAGCTTAAACTAAAACAATCAAACAAACTAGATCAATATATTAATCGCCCCCATTTCATAAAGGAACCCATACCAACTATATGGGTATATAAAAATATATGGGTACAAAAATAAATACTCAACACACATTGGAACGAAGAATGAACGAAGTTGTGGTATGGTAGCAAATTGTGGTGGCCGAATGGTTGAAGCGCTTGCCTTCCGTACGGGAGATCACTGATTCAAAACCAACGAACATGTACCTCTGCATCTTAATTTGAAACCGATTTATACGCAATTTATCACACCACTACTGACTAAAAACCGGCGAAGGACAACATTGTGTGGAAAACTGCATATTGAAAATTCTTTCTTTCTCCAAGATATGTGAAATCTCCAATCTGCATTGGGCAAGCGTGGTGGACTGATTTACTCAAGTGAAGTGGGCAGAAATGGATTTTTACATTGGAATATTGTCAATAATATTGTGACTGTGACCTATCCTAAGTTGTTTAATTAGTATTCAATAAGTATTTGTTGCTCCAAATAGTAATAACAAGCGCAGGTATGATCTGTTTGTGCAGTGTACGTGATGTCTACCCGAAATTATCGTTGTGGATTAAAATTTAGAATAATCTTGCTGCTAAAATTTGGGGATTAGAAAAGATCATGTCTGGACTAAGGCTTGAGCGATCTAGACTAATCTACAACCTATAGTTCTTGTTGAGAGACTAAGGGATTAAGTTTGAGAAACAAAAGACTGCTTTTCAAATTTTTCTTAGATGGTTGGTTAGGGTTTTCAGTAATTTATTTATAACCTGGAAATTCTTTTTCAATTTAGTGGTAGATTTTCTTAAGCTATCTAATTGAATGGTTTTTTCACCTAAGGCCTGATTTAGATGAAGACGTTTTCTCGAACGTTCGAGGCGAGAAAATATCTCAAGCAATACTCGCCATAACATAATCGTAACAGAATGTTTAGACACAGGCAAGAATTAAACTCTCGCCTTCGATAATGTCATAAGCGAGTCGTAGAGAGTAAACACGATCTTGTCTGACATTTTTTCGACTGACATTCGAGTATCGTACAAATCAGTTTGAATCGTTTTCAGTGCAAGAATTGCCTTTCGAGTTTACTAGTATGAAAAATGACAACAACTGTCATAAAAACTCGAAATACGATTATTGAAATTCTGTTTACACAGAGGCAATGCTATTCCGCGAAGCAATTCTCGCCCAAGGTGACGAGCGAGAAGAGTGAATGTTTGGCGAGAAAGTGTCATCGTATAAATGACGCTTAAGAACTAGTAGTACATCTATCTCCACAGTGTCAGTCAGATTCAAACAATTGAGAATCACTTCTTTACGGACCTCACTAGAATGCTTCTCCATCACTAAATTTGATAATGGACGAAATCAGAAAATCCTTTAAGATTTTAGTCTGTCGACTTAAATCTAATGTCAATATTAATAAGCATGTGTACTGAGTATAGTCACAATGCTATACCTATATGCTGTCATGTTAAAATAGTTTCAATACTATAGGTTGACATTTACGAAATGGGACGTTTTCGGTTCGCCCAATGGGCAGAAGATCGTTTGGCCGAAGATGAACATTTTTACCGAAAAATCGTCATTTCAGATGAAGCCCATTTTCACCTCGGAGGCTATGGCAATAAGCAAAATTATCGCATCTGGGGGTCGGAAAATCCACACGTCACCATTGAGAAGCCAATGCACCCACAAAGAGTTACGGTTTGGTGTGGGTTTTGGTCCGGCGGCATCATTCGAAAATGAGCAAGGAGCCGCCGTTACGGTCAATGGCGAGCGTTACCGTGCCATGCTCAACGAATTTTTGTTTCCAAAAGTTGAAGAGTATGACATGGACGACATTTGGTTTCAACAGGATGGCGCAACATGCCACACAGCCAACATGACAGTCGAACTTTTGGAAAATGCAAACTTTATATGGCCCATCCCTTATTTTGGTCTTTGCGGACAGCATTACAAGTTACATTGAAATTGCATATATACTAAGAGCATATTAATTTACCAACAAACGTTTTCATTTCCTTTAGACAACAAATAAAAGTATTCTTTTTATAAACTGCAACTGGCAACCATGACAGATTAATTTGTTTCTTTGTAACAAAGTACTTCGTTTCAATTTTAAATCATATTCTTTATCGCTTTGTGCACCACATCGTTAAATGTAACTTTATTTCACATTTTACCTCGTAAAATGAATTTCAATTTCATTTTGTATTTAATACTCCTCTAGGGGATGAAGTGAGATGCGGTTATGGTATGCAAGTGACAAAGTCTGTACATTTGAATATGACAAAATTGTTATTGCAGATTTGTTCAATTGCAGAATATAAGATTTACCTACAATGTGTTTCAATGGCTGATTTTGACACTTGATTACGATTGTACTAAATCAATTTTAACTATCCCTAAATAACTTATTGTGTATGTATGTAATTCAAAGTTTAATTTCATTGTAACATCGTTTTTATATTATTGTTTTATGCTTGTTAGCGGTCCGCTGTTTTCTCTTCCATCTTTCATTTGGAACCTATAATTGTACAATCCTTACGGCCTCCCGCGATACAGGCCTAGCCTAGTGCGGGGGCCATTGTTGAACCCCTTATGTATTTAGGTCTATGTTTGAAAATAAATTATTTGTATTTATTTATATTTAATGGAGCAAGTGACTGCTCGAAATATCTACATGAAAAATTATAAGAAAAATGGAAGATATATCTTCAATATTTTTTTGGGAAATGTCCTAAGGCAATGTCTTTTAAGATTTTGAATCTCGTTAGTGACTGCAGTTCGGATTTCATTTGTTGTTTTTTAAAGCTAATAAATTATTTTATTAGATAAGAAGCTTTTCTTAAACAAAAAAAACAACTGTAATTATTAAAATATTGTAAGATAATACCGATGTGAAATATTGGCGCTTTTTTAAATTAACGATCAGTCTTTTTATTTAACACTTTCCTAAGGGCCCTCGGTTTCACCACGTAGTAATTAAGGGCAGGTGGTTTAGGCAAATAAGCGTCAAAGGGATTAAATAAGGGAATTTCTATTTTGATGTTTTACAGCTTTTTGTGCTGTTTTCGAAAGAGGTAATTTGATGAATGGCTCCCGAATTAGGAATGTCTGAATTTTGAAGATCTCTTTTGTTTTTAGGATAACATTTTATTTAGCAGTGAAATATGCTTTTGTAGCGTGATCCGATTATGTTTTTGAAGTGATTTTGAAAAAGATACTTTGATGTTGATACGATTTGTTAAATTTGTTCTAAAATACGGTTCAAAAGCGGCTGAAAGATGACATCTTATTTTACGTTACGTTACGATTTGGAATGGACTCCCGTCCGCGGTGTTCCCGGAGCGCTATGACATGTCCCTTTTTAAACGAGGTTTAAGAAAAGTCCTGTATGGGTAGGTGATAGATAACGGCCCTTCTTTGCCCTGACATTGCATTCATGAGTAACGGTGACCGCTTACCATCGGGTGGGCCGTAGGTTCGTTTATCTATCTTGCAATTAAAAAAAACGTATTGGCTGTACGTAAAGAAACTCCCACGTGTAAATATAAGTAAGGTATATTAAAGACTAGTGTACTAACCTATACGAACCAACACGTTTTTATATTAATTTAATATTTTAAATATATAAACCTTAGCCTAAAATACATGATGATGTAATACGGAAGGTACGAACATTCATTATAATATCACTTTCGTCGCCAATTAAGGACTGGTTCATTATCGGCCAAACACAAATTCTGAAAAACAAAAACCTCAACAGCAAGTACTTCTTTTTTGACGTCGATCAATAAACAGATAGAATTACATGTAAAGTTTCGTCTTGAGCATCACTAAAGCCGTGTTTCTCTACATTCTTCATACGAATTCAAATATAAACATAAATAATTCCAACTTGTTTCATGTTTTATTTATTACAATAGAATGTGTTTGCAGCATCAATTGTAAAGAAATAGTATTGGAACCAGTCTTGGATAAAAGTTTGAAAAGAAATTCACTTCAGGATTTTTGGTGTAATAATTATGTGATATAAAATGACGATGTTTTCATGAGTTGAAAATTTTATTTACAATTTTAGTAAGAATGAATTCTCGTATTTTTGTTACGAAGTATAAAATTACTCAATCGATTTAAAGATATAATATATTTTATGTAGTTACCTACCCAGTAAAATAAATAATTTTATATAGAAAGCTACTATATTAGTATTTGGTCTTTTCTAGAAAACTATACTTATATTTTTTCGTCAAACATAAATTATTTCGATTATTTCTGTGATTATAATGTATTTTTGAAAATATTATTCTTAATTACAAAGTGTCATTTAAACTGATCTCACAAGTATTCAAAAGTTCTCTTGTTCGAGAACTACCTTATTTTGGTACCTCTTTTCTGCACTTCTTTCAACTTTTTAACAGTACAATTAAAATGTACCCTCGTAGCGTTAGCGAGTTACTTCATTTGCTGTTGGAAATTCTTAAGGATCCTTAGCACGCGGTCGTACTTACCTAGAATTGCTAATTATTACTTTACAATCTTATTCTCAAATCGTTTTGAGACGATTTTCACAGAATAATAAGTACAAGGGTCTTCGATCAAGTTGTGATGAAAAACCTTTAGAACCTATTACCATTTTTATTGCCATGTAGGCAGACAAACGAACGGGTCACCTGATCGTAAGTGGTTACTATCGCTCATGCACCTTTGCAAGTTGACACTACGAGACCACTACCTACCACTTATAGATAAAGGACTCTCATCAAGCTTTGTATGGAGTACCCAAGTCATTATTTTATCATGATATAATGTACAATTAATCATTTTATATTTTGTATTTCTTTAAATTACGATTTCCATAGTTTATAGGGTAAAATCATCCATTACCGTGGTAAATCGAGTAAGTTTGACTTTAAAATAAAATATTTGGGCGATCAGGTGCCCAAATATACAAGATACAACTTGTCCGAAATAATATTGTGCCGAAGTTATTGATATGAAATAAAAATACGAAAATATCTCATACATCGGTAATTGATGCCGATTTTGCATACCGCGGTAATGGGTGCTTTTACCCTAAGTGTAAATTTAACGACAAAACCGAATAATATTAATTGTAAAATATTAAGAAAAACTACAACAACTACTTTACTTTTTAGAATAAGTACCGCTATTTCTTACCAACTTTTTAAATCTTGTTCATAAACAATCATACCAGTCTAGAAATGATGCTTAACAATTTACTCAGTAATTAGTTGTCTTAGTTGGTCAACATGTCTGTGATATTAGTTTCTGGATTCTGAGAATATGTTTGAATATATGTATGTTTCTCGTAGACTAAACTGAAAACTTAAGCAATGAGGTTGTTCAAGTTTGGTACTATGCCTTAGGCAAGGTAAGGTTCATGAGCGATGGTAATTATAATACTTATCATTAGGTGAGTCTCTGTAATTTAGACGTTATATTTGTTAAGTTAGAAACGTTAACGAAAAGCGTTGGAGCTTCTTTTGTTTTTTTTTTAAATCCAAGCTTACGGATAAGCTGATGTTAAATGGGGACCAGAGATGTAAGATTTATTTTGTGAGACAGTTTTGAGGCTTTAGGTTTTGGTCTTAATATTATTTATGATAAACTAAGCTTAAGTTTCAAGTTAATCATAAAAATAATTTTAGTCACCTTCCACACACTTATTCTATAAAATACTTATTTCAAAAAAAAATATATCTAACTTTTGTCTTAAATTAATTATTTTTCAAAGTATTTTTAATTATTAAAAAAAAAACATTTTTTTCCATAATTATCTCGACTCTTTAAAATATAATTTACAAAACATAATTTCACTAACCTTGTCACAAGTTTCGTTTCTGAAGGTCGGCGTCGCTTCGATGATGCAAAGCAGAGTGCAACAACAAGCAGTGGTCGGCAGGGCTGGCTGCTTCACCATTTATACTCGGGACTTGGGCGGGCTGGAGGCGGAGCTTACGCGCCTGCCCGACATCGACCTAGTATAGACATAGACATACTTTAATTGTGAAGAAAAGAAAAGGCATTAAAAAAAATTGAAAATAATTCCTTTTTCACTACAAACCAGTTAATATAATGACTGGACCAGACGTCATAGGCTCAAAAGACTGTGTGTATCAATTTATAGATAGGGTGGAATTTTGAAGTATCCTCAGGGAAATGTTACCTAATCTTAATAGGTAGTGTTGTGTGTAATCTTAATAGTGTGTGTAGATTTGGCATTCTTACTGCATTATTTTTTATTAAAATTCTCGAAGTACGAAAAATTACCAATTTCATCTTTACAGGAATAACTCAAAAATTACTTGTCAGATCTTGATTTACCGAGATGTCGCAATAGCCCGAGAGCTAGTAGCAATTTTTGCCAAGCTGATAAGTTGGTCCATAAATCTCCTGATATACCCCATCCCGGAACTGCAGACCTGGTTAGTGAGTAGCTCAATGGATCCCTAGTTAATTAGTTAAGTTCAAAAAAGAAAATTATAAGTATTAGTAAATTTTGCGTGATTCATAAGCTTTGCTTCGTCACCTCCAACCGACCAAGTTTTATTTTCTAGTAAGTTCTATTTTTTTTTCAGTGTACCAAATCCACTTTTTACCAGATTCTTTTTTTTCGTTTATTTGCGATCTGTATTAATAACATTCAGCAAATGGTCAAAAACGTGTAGATAGATTCTTAAATTCATAATATTTTTAGCGGTAAGCTCAAACTGAATGCCGAGTATGAATGTTAATAAGTGATCTCCATTCCACACTCTTATATTACGTCCATGATATCCACACTCTAACGTGTATTTACAGGAAAATTAGAAAACTATATTACTCATTGATGTTAATTGAAACGCTGATCAGGGAATTAAAATATTATGTAAACAAAGGTGACATTTTTAATTAAATATGAAATCATGTTATTGAAATTTTACAGAAATATTTTTTGTGCGTGAAATGTCACATAATTATTGTGTTATGCGTGATGTGGAATTCCAATACGTCATTTTAATTATAGATTACCTCGTCAGTGATGTGAAAAGTTTATGTATAGTTAATTATTGAGTTAGGTAGGTTTTATAGGCCTTTTAATGCCTTAGAATGGTAGAGGTCCATGACGGTCCATGGATTTTTTTTTTATAATTTCTTTAAAGTTCGTCTAACTGTAAGCCTAAGCTGCCTCTTGTATAGAATTGGTGAAATGATCTCATCTCTTTAAGAATTGATTTTCAATAGGTCTAATATTCTAAGTAGTGGTGTATGATACTTATATCAAGCAGTAATGTGATACTGCAGTGAATTAGTCATATGACTGCTCAAAATGGGATTGAGGTGCTCGTCCCGGGCCGTTTCAATTGAACATTTGTTAAAACAAAAACATTGTAAAACAATATTGAAAAAAAAAACAATTGAAATTAAAAAAAGACATGCCCGCTGAGTTTCTTGTGCCGGTTCTTCTCAGGACGGAGGCGTAATTTTAGTGAACTGGTGGTAGAACTTTTTTTTTTGACTTTTTGATTTTCAAAGTGTATGTGTCCATATCAACTTTGAAAGAAATGATTTGACTTTGACTTTGACATTATAAGTCTTGTATTTTCTAAACCTCCTGTGTAGAAAAATCTTTGGAGATATTATGTTAAGTCTTCAAACTGGCACATTCCTTTATTAACCGTGATAGATGTTAACTGTTAGTTGGAGACAGTTTTTCAAATATCTATTTTTTTATTTATTGCATGATAGATAGACGACCTGACGGCCCATCTGATGGTAAGCGGCTACCGTCGCTGCTGAACTTTTGTAATCCCAGGGCATTGAGGAAATTCTGCTTCTTGCAGAATTGGACCGAACGAAGTTTAATAAATGTATTCTGGATTAGTGTAAGGTCGGGGGTGGCGCGACGGGAAAGAGTGCCGATGGCGTAACGCGTCGCGCCGTCCCACATAACCCCGTGCTTGGTTCTGGCCTCAGCCGGAGTTCGGACGCTGAGTGTGAGCGGTTGGAGGTTTTAGTGCGGATCAAATCCCACATACCCGCAGGGTGAGTGAGGATCCGGTGATTTCATCAAACTAAAAAAAAAAAAAAGAAATGTAAGGTAAAAAACAAAGGTCTAACGTCTAACAAAGTTGAAACAAAGTTAACAAGTAACTGTCCAGTACAATACCAGTTTCATATCTCGATTTCCGTTCGTGGGGTTCAGTATCAGACGTTATTACCTTGTTTTCTACATTTCATTTCCATTTACGAAGAACAGACAAGATAATATATCGACTTTAAAAAGATGCATTCAATGTTGTTGTAAAAAATATTTTACTTTTCTTTATCAGTTTTTTTGTAAAAATGGATAATCTTCTTCAGAATGATAAAGTTTAAGATAAAGAGAGTAAAAAAAAAACAAAATACCTAACAGCATAATTCAATTTACTACCTTTTTTTGTCAAAGTATAAAAAGTGGTAAACCATTTTTTATGTACTGTACTGTAACAACCCATTACTGCCCACTGTTGAGCTCAGGTCTCCTCCGAAGAGGGGTAAGGCATAGTCCACCACGCTTGCCTAATGCGGATTGGGGACTTCACATATCTTCAAAGGATTTTTAGAACCCTTTTCCGACATGCAGGTTTCCTCACGATGTTTTCCTTCACCGTTTTTAGCGGGTGGTATTGTGAAAAATGCACATAAATCTTTTTCACATTTATATTATAGTTTATGTACCTAACTAAAATTCATGATACTATGTCGTACTGATTCAGTGAATAGAATCTTAGAATAAGTGATTAGCGAGCTACCTAATTGGGGTCCCATTGTATTCATGATATAATACCAGAACTATTTCATTGAATTACAATGTACATAGAATTGGAAACAAGATCTGAATAGTTCAAATTGAATGAAACACCTTGTTTGCCCTTTGATTCAATTGTTAAGAAATTTTGGAACGTTTTAATCAACATGAACGAAAATTTACGTTTGTTGATTTAGAAGAATCTATACTGTTGGTGTTTTTGGAACGAAGTTCCTTATTGCGCGTTATCGAAAGGGGGCTTGACGGAAAAAAATCTTACGAAAAGTTGTCACGACACTTTTTTTGTTTTAGATGATTATCGCTAGATGGCGCTATGATCAAAATCTTTTGAAACATGTTCCTTATCGCGCGTTACGAAAGGAAATATTTTTTATAAAATATTTCTTTTTTTTTCTAGTGCAGTGGCGACAAACAAAGGGGCAAGTTTTCATCATATTTATTTGTATTATATTACACTTTGTTGAACTTAAAATACTATATACACGAACAAAATAAGCAAGAAATAGAGTTTATACTTCTTATTTCTATTTCTTGCGTCTTCTTCTTTGCTTATTTTGTACATTTAAAACCCATAAATAATATCACTTACTTTCCCTTGATAATAACGTCAATTCCAAAACATTCATCAAATCATGAAACGCATTTATTCATCTAAAACAGAAGACACGTGTTCTACATTGTGTGAACAACACAATGAGTTTGAATTGCTTAGCGAAACGTGAATTATCGTTTTAGGAAACACATATTTTGTGAAACCGCAATGAAAAACAAATGTGGAAGCTTACACGAGGTCACTGACGGGTAGGGTTGCCAACAAAGTAAGATAGGAGCATTATAAAAATCGATTTGTTTTTATTAATTCATAAATCATTTTAGACATAAGATCATTTTTGGCACGAGCTCTACCTTTTCGGAATGTACATTGCACCTCTTCGGTATGACACGTTATGACTTGATCTTCTTTCAGAAGAATCTTATACGGCACACAGCAATAACTATATACCATTTAGTAGGCTGTCTACTTTTTTAAATGAATAATGAAATATACGGACCATTGAAATCTTTATTTAATTTCAGACACGAGAAACATTGTTCTTCAAACAAATCAACTAAATCGATTAGACGAGAAATACTCATCTTAAACAAGTCTACTCACAAAGTTTTGAGTACTTATAATACCTAGACTTTGATTCTGACCTAAATATTCCAAATGCTTAAGTATCATCTTTTTAATTATGATAGTCAAACTATCCACCTATAGAAACTTATATAAAAATGACGCTAAACTAGGTCTACTGAAAGCCGACCGTTACTTAGGTCTAACTTTGTCAATGACTCCGCTATATCTATTTCGCTGAAGTACTTTCTGGACGTAGTTTAACTCTTCGACGAGATGCTCGTCATCACAAAGAATCCGTTTAATAATTGTGTTAGTTACATAAAAATTTAAAAAGGGCCGGCTTATACCTCTAAATCTAAATGTGAAAAAGATTTATGTGCAATTTTTCACAACACCACTGGCTAAAAACGGTGAAGGAAAACATCGTGAGGAGACCTACATGTCTGAAAAGGATTCTAAAAATCCTTTGAAGATATGTGAAGTCCCCAATCCGCACTGGGCAAGCGTGGTGGACTATGCCTAATCCCTCTTCTGAGGAGACCTGAGCCCAACAGTGGGCAGTAATGGGTTGGTACAGTACATAAAAATTGCTGTGCAGAATACCTTCTCTTTGGCAGTTAGTCAAAATCATTTTAGTAAGAAAATATAGTCGACAACCCTATTGACTTATGATATTAAGTTTTCATCCTACGCGCTATGAAACAGAAATGGAACTATTTGAATAAGTGAGTATTTAATATTCACGTGAAAATTATTATTCACGATAATTTCACATAATTTTTCCGACAATTGACCTGGTAACCTTCTTTCGAAATTATTTTGCAATTAGACCTACGCACCCTTTCATTTGAGTCTGAGGGCGGTTTGATTCCCACATGCCCCATTCACAGGACGAGGAAGGTGATATTACTAATACTATACTAAAAGTGTACACAGAAAAAAATCAAGAGCTGTGTGGTAGTGTTTACAGCTACAATCTTCTTGGAGTGAATAACTAGCCATGCTTATAGATCTCTGCAATTCCAGGTCAGTATGTCAATATAGACATCATCTTCAAGGACATCTATCATCATCACCTACCATAAAAGCTTCTTCAGCCTCGTTTGAATAATTTATTTTGAAGAATACTTTTAAAATCCTATCACAAGTAGAGTGCTAAGTTTAGTTGTAACAAGACAAGTAAAAAAAACCAAACACGATGAATCTATCTTATTTAGTACAAAAGTTCTAAGGCTCTCCATATTAGCTACATTTTATTGCATTGTCACGCCATATGCGTGCATAATTTTAGCTCAAACGAAAACTGGGAAAATGATTAAACTCAACTCGGTAAATTCCACTAGAACTACATGCTTACATCCAGTACAAGGTAATTAAAACTTTTTAAAAGTACAAGGAATTGTTTCTTAGTAACGAATAAATAACATTACAATGGACATGACAGTATTATTGAAAATGCTATTTAAATTTAATTGCAAAATTTTCCGTAAGATATAACATATTCAAAACGCTCGGAATTATTCACGTTATTATTTACTTATTCCCTTTTACATTTGACGAGAGATGTTTTATGATTGGCACGGAAATCACCCTTAAACCCTGTATTTACTTTAAACCCATTAAATTTTCACCATATTTATTTTATAATGTCTAAATTTAGATTCGAATTTCATTGTTTCAGATCTATTTGGGTTGGAGAGAGCCTGAAGGGGAAGAAGGACATTATTATAGACAAAATTTAAATCCATGCGCTGACGTTCCATCTTTTTAAAGTTTTAATTAAAGTTTTGCTACGAACCTTCAATCAAAAATTATTACTAGATAGCACCTACTAAATGCGGCCAAGTCAACGGTGTTGCTGGTAACGAAGGATTTAGTGGATGTAAAACAACTGATTTCTTATTCCAGAAATATCACTTTCTGAAAAAAAACTTGAGAGGTGTCAAGGGACACCCGGATGGAACGAAGTTCCTTTCGATTAATTAGTGAGGGAATTGTAATAAATTTTATTTTTTTAAGCTATAATAATTCGTTAGTTTAAAACGTCTGTATCTCTCTCTCTTATAGAAATATATTGTTTTAAAAAAAAATAATTACAGCGCCATCTAGCGATAATCATCTAAAACAAAAAAAGTGTCGTGACAACTTTTTCATAAGAATTTCCGTCTAGCCCCCTTTCGATAACGCGCGATAAGGAACTTCGTTTCAAAAAGATTGTTTTTAATACTTTGAATACACGTTCCAATCCTTTGTTCAGAACTATTTATCTTGCTAAATTTGATTGAAGCTACAACACTAATAAGTTTAGTATAAGAACAAGTTCCCACTTACAGAATCAAATCAACGAGATCAAGAATAACGAGGATCCGAATACAATTCAGGCAATTCTTCGTAACAGTACAGTAATCCTTTTTGCGGGAATCCTTTAAGCTAATGCTTTACATAAATAGATCAGATACTTGAGAGAAAATCAATTGTGAGGTACAATCCTGTTGGAAAACGGTTCAAAGAAAATTTCTAGTTCATTGATTATAACTTTATGTCTGGAACGAGGCTGAAAACCAGGTATTATAATTTGTAATCTATAGCTGAAGTTTCAGATATGAAAATATAGTCGGTACTTTTATCTGGAAAATGAAACTTTTAAATAGAAAACTAAATTTGGGTTCTGATGGACGATAATGTTGTAGATAAAAACTTCAGAGGTGTCAAGGGACACCCGGATGGAACGAAGTTCCTTTCGATTAATTAGTGAGGGAATTGTAATAAAATTTTAACTTAAATAAAATATTTTGATCACAGCGCCATCTAGCATTAATCATATAAAACAAAATAAGGAATTGTTTTATAAAATATTTTGATCACAGCGCCATCTAACATTAATCATATAAAACAAAATAAGGAATTGTTTTAAAAGATTTTAATTACAGCTCCATCTAGCGATAATCATCTAAAACAAAAAGTGTCGTGGCAACTTTTTCATAATTAAGAATTTCCGTCTAGCCCCCTTTTGATAACGCGCGATATGGAACTTCGTTCCAAAAAAAGTAGTGCGCATACTATTATAAAAACTGCTCTAGTAATTTGTCAGCATCACGTGTGACATATTTTGTACATTTCAAGTTAAAAGTTATAGGGCAAATAAAATAATCTTTAGATTATCATTGATAGAACACATCCTAAAACCGACCACCTGAGTTTTGGCCTCAGCCGGGGTTCGGACGCCGAGTGTCAGAGGCAGGAGGTTAAAATCATGTTATGCTTACTGTAACACGAGAGAGGAGGTCGATAAACAAAAGACAATCTTTAGCTCGACTAGCCGTGTTTACAGTTTTATAATGAAAAAAAAAACTTGAGAGGTGTCAAGGGACACCCGAATGGAACGAAGTTCCTTTCGATTAATTAGTGAGGGAATTGTAATAAAATTTTATTTTTTTAAGTTATAATAATTAGTTAGTTTAAAACGTATGTCTCTCTCTCTCTCTTTCTATAAATAAAATATTTTGATCACAGCGCCATCTCGCATTAATAATATAAAACAAACTAAGGAATTGTTTTAAAAGATTTTAATCACAGCGCCATCTAGCGATAATCATCTAAAACAAAAAAGTGTCGTGACAACTTTTTCATAAGAATTTCCGTCTAGCCCCCTTTCGGTAACGTGCGATAAGGAACTTCGTTCCAATTACGAACAAGAGTAGTGGGACCAGAGGCCTATAAAGTATTATTTGAATTCGCAAAGTGGACTTGTAAATTAAAATGCAAGTACTTATTCGATACTAACTTATTTTTATTATTCGCTAATAATTTTCTTTGTTTTTCCTCGCGTAGATTTCATTCCTTTAATCAAGTTAATCCAACTGATATTATACACAATACTCGTAAAACGTCTATTGCTAATCAGAATAAGAGGGTATCGAAATGTTTCACACCTCAGATTTCGAATTAAACCTTCCGGGGTGAAATGATAATAGAACAGACGTGGGTGTTTGCTGAACTAAACAGGTAGGTAATAGTCACTTTTTTTTGTGGAGGTTTAAGGCCAGCATTAGGCATCTGCAACAAAAAAGGTACAAAATTTATTTAAACACTCGCGGTTATCTACATCATTTACCTACACAATTACTTCCCGTGATCATGACGCTTGCAACAGTGCTGAAATATTAGGATCGCTCATTTAATAAATATCGTGGTAAGAACCCGTTTAGTAATTGTGTAAATTATGAAAAAGGTATCTTTTACTTAATATGTATCATTGACGGGTGAGTCTACAACAGCATTTTTTTTAAATTTGCATTCTACAAACTTCATCTATTAAATTTGTAGACATGATAGTTTATATAAAACTTATCCTCTTCATCTATTCAAACAAAATGTTTAAAAGGGAAAATAATTTTAAAACATGTAACTAGTTTCCTTAAATTGTTTAAACACAATTTTAAAATAAATATCAATTGTTGCTAAGGTAATTTCAATACTACAATATTCTTATTCACTTCAAATCGACTATAAAGTTTATTCCACACATCACTAATATGACTTTGTATGGTAATTGTTTGAAGTTTCAACTTTAATGTCTTGATTTTAGTAGGTACAATCGACTTGAGAGTTAGTTACAAATGAACACATTGAACAGTTAATTACCCATTTCGACTTTGAGGGTAATTTTGATGGTAATGCCACATTTCCATAATAACATAATATTCATAATAACTCACCGACGTCCAACTATCAACATACATCTCGAATTAACATCATGAAAAAGAATGAAGCCAATTGAAAGTACGCCAATCGCGCGTAACAATTCGACTACCTGGCGTTAGAGGGTGCCGGTAACACTTAATTCGTTTAGCACACTCATACAATAGCATACACACAGTTCTTTAAAACTTTACTTCATTATTCATGATGTTGATTCAGTATGTTGTAGTTAAGCACAATCGGTGTAGGTGCTACTTTAAATTGGCTTCATTCTTTTGTTCATGATGTTGATTTCAGACGTTTTTTTTCAGTTGGAGGATATCACCGGATCCCCACCCATCAGATCCCCGCGGGTGGGGTATGTGGGAGTTGAACCGCACTAAAACCTCCAACCGCTCACACTCAGCGTCCGAACCCCGGCCGAGGTCAGAACCCAGCACGGGGCTATGAGGGACGGCGCGACGCGTTACGCTCTCGGCATTCTTTCCCGTCGCGCCGCCCCCACCGTTAAGAAGTAACGTAAGTCGATCAATAAAATGATACGGCAAAGGTTTCTTCTTAACTAAAAAATATTATTATGATGAGAAATTAATATTCTAGGAAAATAAATGAGTATCCTATTTTCCAGCTTTATTTAAAGAGACGATGTCTTTAAATAGAATACTAGTTTTAATATTATCAATTTTGTAAGCGTGGGTTCCGCAAGGCTTATTAATTTTAGTTCGAAAGTCTTTGGTCGCCGAAGTTTGTAAATGAAGGGACGGAATGAAAACTCTGGTATTACCGACATGGCATTTTTGAGGCAGTTAACTTAAATCTTGAAACATATAGGTACTTACCAACTTACTTATTAATAACTAGCTGAACCGAACAACTTATTAATGGGGAGGAAAGCTGGTTTCCCGTGAAAAAGCGAATTTAAAAAAATTAAGCTTTGACAAATAAATTATTTTATCTGAGATTTTGTTTTATTTTTGTTATATTATCATTTTATTGATCTTCTTCGCAGGTGACTTTTTCATATTTTGTGATTAAACATCTACTGAGACTGAATACCGGGTCATCCTTCAAATTTTACATACCTATATGTATAACAATTAGAAGTAACTCGAGATAACTATCTTAGATTTTTTTTTGGTATTGGAGGAAATCACCGGATCCCCGGTATGTGGGAGTTGAACCACACTAAAACCTCCAACCGCTCACACTCAGCGTCCGAACCCCGGCTGAGGCCAGAACCCAGCACGGGGTTATGAGGGACGGCGCGACGCGTTACGCCCAAGGCACTCTTTCCCGTCGCGTCGCCCCCTCTTTCTTAGTTGAGTAATCTTGTAAAAAAGTCTTTGTCTTTACAAAACAGAACCAAACTAAAACGCTCTTAATATCTCATGTATCTCACATAAATATTTTAAAGGTACATCCATTTAGGGATTACACAGGAAATGAGATTTTAAAATTATAGAAGCAACCCTTAAACATTAGAGTTGAGGTAATTATTAATGAAGACCTTCACTATTATGATAAACTTCTTATGAAAATGAAATGTAAGAAGATTATTAAAACGGTGAAGGAAATCATCGTGAGAAAATCTGCATATTAGATAAGGATTTAAAACCTTCGAAGATATTATGTGAAGTTCCAAATCCGTATTAGGTAAGTGTGTTGAACTATGCCTGATCCCTCTACTGAAGAGAGCTAAGCGCAGCAGTGGACAGTAAATGGGTTGTTACAGTACAGTACAGATGATGCGAATGTCGATTTTTGGATATTCACGAATGCGAATGCGAATACGATTATTCAATTTTGACATTGCGAATGTTGACCTTTCAAACAAAAAGCTCAAGGTTTTTTACTGGCAAGTCAGGTTTATCTTCCAAAACTCATCGTCATTTATACTACAAAATATATACCTATATTTTACCTATCCTGAATCTACATGGAAGGTAGGGGGTTATCGATACCCCCCCGCAAATTATCTTAACAACGAAAGGTCGTAGATCCATCGAGTTTGGGCTCATTTCAAAGGGCAGTTAAAGGTCTTTATTTTGGCTCTGTCAGATTCCCTCTACATCCATACAACATCTTCCTAACTTTTTTAAAAACATTCGCATGACATTTGCATGATTTTTTGCGAATGCGAATGCGAATATTCAAAAACATGCGAATATTCGCTTATTTGAATTTTCGTTACATCTCTACTTTGGTCCAAGAGCTAGTGCCAAATTTTAAGCAGATATTTGAAGCAATCTGAAAACTTGGTACATAGTTCTATTGCTATAGGTACCCCAACTCGGAAATGCTGACATAGCTTCAAGATCCACAAGACATTTCGATTGGGCAAACGTGGTGGACTATACCTGAACCTTCTAATGAGATACAGTATAGGTTATTGTAACATAAAAGAAGATTTCTAAATCTCAGTTCAAAAATACTCATTACGTAATCACAATACCCACTGATCCCTATTACGGTTGATATAAATATATCTAGTATCAGATAGTAGCGCATCGATAATTTTCTCGTGTCTAGTGAAACGTATCTCCGTTTAATTAATTTGTTTACGGGCTCTGAATACTGGGTACACGTAGGATTTAATAACGTAAAGCTGCGTACAGACTAAGTGCGGCCAACCATCGAACATTCCACTTAACGTTCAAAGTCTAAATACGCATACATTTAAAAAAGTTGTGAAAAATCGTTTGAGCAGTAAAGCTTATTATACAATTAGTGATTTTCTAGATGACTGCACTAAGTGGGAATGAAGCTTTCGTTTTAGGTCAACATTGTGACAAAAATTGTAACAAAAAATTGTAATATTGAGTTGAAAAGATAAAAAAGAAAAATAAAACAAAAAAAGACATGCCCGCTGAGTTTCTTGCCAGTTCTTCTCAGGACAGTGGCTATTTCTTTTTCCGAACTGGTGGTAGCCTTTTGACATCAACAAGCATGAGAATTTCATTAACTTTGAGAATAAATAATTTCATTTCATTTCAACATTGACACGCGTGGCCGCCGCGCTTTATGTGGACGGGGTTTGTGCGCGCGGCGACTCGAATTGCGAACATTGGCGCTCTCGAACGTGCCGCGCGGCGATCCGCTTGCTGTCGGTTTTTGAGACAGCATCAAAGGAGGTTCAGTCGTTTGTACGCAGCTTAAGACTCGTAATACGTCATGCAGCTTTTTTGCACGAATGGGCAAAGGATATTTTAATTAGCTAGTGAGTCTTGCATCGATGCTACGAAGCTTAGAAAATTCAATCTCTCTGATATTTCCTTTTTCATTTTCTTGTTTATTGATGCGTTAATTCGTTTACATTTATAGAAGGCAGGTTGAAAATTATTTTAAGAATGTTGATTATTACATTTTTAACTGATCACTACAACAGTGATTAAATACTACTTGCTTATTTATTAGAATCTAAATAACAAAGTAGGTATTTATTTGTACGGGGTGGGATTTTCAAACGATGTCTTTTTATTTGAAAAGTAACGTCTGCTGATAGCTTGTTTATTTTTCATTGAAATCTGAATAGTAATTTAAGAGTTATTTCTGATTATGAAATCGGTAGTCAATTAATTTTTGTTAATTGTTAGATACTCGTTTAATGAATTTTAATGACAAAAACTAAAATTTCGTATCTTTCCTTTCATTTAATCTATCATGTTTCTTAAAGCGATTTAACCTTTATAAGCCATTCTATGGATTGTTGCAATAAAAAAACAGACATTTCTTTGAACTGTACCAGGTTCGATTCCAGGGTGTACCAAGTATTTTTTTTTAATATATGATTGTAGTTGTGTTTCTTTTATCAAATACAGGAATTTTTCCTTTCAGCTAAACTTACTGAAATCATTATTTCGACTAAGTAAGAAAGAAGAAAGAAAGAAAGAAAATAACTTTATTCAGAACTACAAGTACGCCCCCTGCGTTTAAAAATTCCACCCCGTAGGTACGATAGTAGTCGATCGACCTATGCCTTCGCAGTCACAGAGGCCTTAATAATATTAACACAATAATTACTGAAAATAGGTCAATACCTCTCGATAGCTACCCAAAATTAAATCACCGTAGGTTCACATTGCTAATAAACTTTAGGTTGGAACATTAATTTGATTTCAAATGTTTATAAACATGTACCTACCAGTGTTTCTAATTTAATTTGTTTCTTTGAGACTGTGTACGCATACATGCTGTACTCAAAGGCTAGACTTAGTGTAAATAAGTAGATCGATACTTTTATTGAATCGTAATGAGTGGTTTGGGGTGATTGAAGTTTGTAGGTACCTCATCTTAAACTGAGCAAGTCTAGGTCCCTTAAATAATAATCACGCAAGTAGGACAGAGTGCTTGGTTCCATTCACCATTATATTCACGGTACAATATCCATAAAATGTATACCCATAGATGTTTCCAGCGTGTAAGGCCTCGTTCAACTATGGGCCACAATTTTGTTGTGTGCCCCCAAACAAAATATTGAGACAGTACAAAGTTTAAGAGCTTCTTATACGTCAACAAAATTCATAATATTAATGTAATACATATAAAGTTTTAACTCTTGACGATTTTTCCAACTTTAAAGCACGTAATATTATTGTACTTTTTTTTTTCAATTTCTCTATGACTTAAATTTCATTGCTTAATTTTTCAAAAAAAGTTTGAGTTGTCATTTAAAGTTGCTGTCGATGTCATTTTGACAGTTAACAATACGTCGCCCCAGTGCTTGTTTGGCCTATCTGACATTTTTTACGAAAATGACTTTTTAATGTAGTATTATAAAGAATTAAATTTCCATCCTACTGGTAAAATAACTTTTTAAAATTTTCAATTCTAAAGCAATAAAAATCTCATTTTAATTTTTTTCTCAACACGGCACTTAACGAAAATTCCGTGCTTGTTTGCTGTATCGGTAGTTTTTAAAAATTTCAGTGCTTGTTTGTTGTATCGCAACTCAATTGACCAATCACAGCCGGCGTAGCGCCGTATCCGCCATTTTGTATGACGTCACAGTAATTCGAAACACAGTGGGATTCGTATGAAATCACAATAAAAAATGAGAAATAGTTTATTAAATTATGTTTTTTTTTCATAAATTTGATTGAATATCATTTTAAAAGTATTTCTTCAACAAATCATAAAAGCAAAGATGAGCAGACACCGCTAAAAATAGAGAAATACGTATTTTTTTTAATTCACCGTTGACTCAGTTGAATTTCAAACAGGGTGTTCTATTTTAAAAACTTTAAACCAATTGTCAGGTTAAGACAAGTATCACGCCCGTTTTCCATACAAATAAATAAAATTCGAGTTTTCGAAATCTGTTTGTAAATTGTTCTGTACTGTGAATCCTGGATCCGAATGTTGGATTCTGCATCCTGGATCTTGAATATAGGATCCTTGATCTTAATCAAGATCTGATGATGGAGCTGGAAGGTGACTACGGAAACTCCGTCAATAAGCAAGATAACCTCTAATGAAGCGTCTTGATGAGTTCTTTGCAAAGATATGAATATCAAGGTCTGATGATGCAGTTGGAAGGTGGCAATAGGAACTCCGTCATTAAGCAAGATAACATCATCGTGTTTAGGCTCTAATGAAGCGTCTTGATGAGTTCTTTGCAAAGACATGAATATCAAGGTCTGATGATGCAGTTGGAAGGTGGCAATAGGAACTCCGTCATTAAGCAAGATAACATCATCGTGTTTAGGCTCTAATGAAGCGTCTTGATGAGTTCTTTGCAAAGACATGAATATCAAGGTCTGATGATGGAGCTGGAAGGTGGTTACAGGAACTCTGTCAATAAGCAAGATAACCACATCGTGTTTAGGCTCTAATGAAGCGTCCTGGTGAGTTCTTTGCATAGACATGAATGTCAAGGTCTGATGATGGAGGTGGAAGGTGGTTACAGGAGCTCCGTCAATAAGCAAGATAACATCATCGTGTTTAGGCTCTAATGAAGCGTCCTGGTGAGTTCTTTGCATAGACATGAATGTCAAGGTCTGATGATGGAGGTGGAAGGTGGTTACAGGAGCTCCGTCAATAAGCAAGATAACTTCATCGTGTTTAGGCTCTACTGAAGCGTCTTGATGAGTTCTTTGCATAGACATGAATATCAAGGTCTGATGATGCAGCTGGAAGGTGGCAATAGGAACTCCGTCATTAAGCAAGATAACATCATCGTGTTTAGGCTCTAATGAAGCGTCCTGGTGAGTTCTTTGCATAGACATGAATGTCAAGGTCTGATGATGGAGGTGGAAGGTGGTTACAGGAGCTCCGTCAATAAGCAAGATAACTTCATCGTGTTTAGGCTCTACTGAAGCGTCTTGATGAGTTCTTTGCATAGACATGAATATCAAGGTCTGATGATGCAGCTGGAAGGTGGCAATAGGAACTCTGTCAATAAACAAGATAACCACATCGTGTTTAGGCTCTAATGAAGCGTCCTGGTGAGTTCTTTGCAAAGAAATGAATGTCAAGGTCTGATGATGGAGCTGGAAGGTGGTTACAGGAACTCCGTCAATAAGCAAGATAACTTCATCGTGTTTAGGCTCTAATGAAGCGTCTTGATGAGTTCTTTGCATAGACATGAATATCAAGGTCTGATGATGCAGCTGGAAGGTGGCAATAGGAACTCCGTCATTAAGCAAGATAACCTCATCGTGTTTAGTCTCATATGCAAAGAACTCATCAAGACGCTTCATTAGAGCCTAAACACGATGAGGTTATCTTGCTTAATGACGGAGTTCCTATTGCCACCTTCCAACTGCATCATCAGACCTTGATATTCATGTCTTTGCAAAGAACTCATCAAGACGCTTCATTAGAGCCTAAACACGATGATGTTATCTTGCTTAATGACGGAGTTCCTATTGCCACCTTCCAACTGCATCATCAGACCTTGATATTCATGTCTATGCAAAGAACTCATCAAGACGCTTCATTAGAGCCTAAACACGATGAGGTTATCTTGCTTATTGACAGAGTTCCTGTAACCACCTTCCAGCTCCATCATCAGACCTCGACAGTTATCTAGGGACTAAGTACTCACCAGGACGCTTCATGAAAGCCTAAACACGATGAGGTTATCTTGCTTAGTGACGGATTTCCTGTGGCCACCTTCCAGTTCCATCATCAGACCTTGACATTCATGATTATGCAAAGAACTCATCAAGACGTTGCATTAGAGTCTAAACACGATGAGGTTATCTTACTTATTGACAGAGTTTCTGTTGCCACGTTCCAGCTCCATCATCAGACCTTGACCTTCATCTACAGACAAAATACTCACCAGGACGCTTCAAGCGCAAAAAACCCATCAATCAAAAATCGAGAAGTTGGTCATATTTTAAAATAATATACACAACGGAACAAGCGAAATCGGCAGTAAAACTTATACTAATTAAAAAGTTACATCCTGTATCAACAATATTAGCACTTAGCACAAACAAGCACGGAAAATTATCACAATCCTTTGGTGAATCTTCAGTGCACGTTTGTTGTAAGTAAACATCCGAAAAATTTTTAGTGCACGTTTGGCCTATCGTCACACAAAACATGTAAAATACGCTAGAATCATGAACTATTGTATATTATTTCTTTATAATTCAATTTGTGGGTAGCTCGTGTATTTATATTAAGTATCAAATTAAAAAATTAAACGTTATTTAATAAATAAAACAAAAAAAACGTCTCCTGTAAAATTTGCTCGAGTGCAGATAGGCCAAACAAGCACTGAGGCGACGAATAGTGTAGTACCCGTAGTAGTAGTCTACGATAGGGAACTGTACTAGGTATCATGGTTAATCCCAATAGTTACAAACACAGAAACACAGACAAATTCTGACTCATTTTATTTTTAATAAAATTGCAAATCGAATGACGTAAATTTGAAATTCTTGATTTTACTGTCATTTCATCTATGTGTCTCAGAGAAATTTGATCCTCATTGATTCAATGAATTTGACTCTAGGTTTGAGATAATGTTTTTATAATCAGCCTTATAACTGATACCTATAAAGAAAATTAACTTAAAAGCAAATGACTATTTTACGTTTTTTCAAACACTCTTCAATCAAGTGAACCTAGTATATTACTTACTAACCTAGTACTAAGTTGGTTGGCTTTGTCAGACTCTAAATTCAACAGAACTGTCAGAATTTTTCATTCAAAATTCAAATGAGATTTCAACGAAAATTTTAGTATTTTTAGATAAAACATATTTTTTGAGATGGATTTGCATCTAAAACCCGTAATTGATAGTTTTTCTACTAATATTTTATGTATTGAAAAACAAAGGAGTCCTAGTTATGTCGAAATGTATACAAAAGGAAATAAAGAAATAATAATGGTGTACGAAAAGGTGCGTTAGTTATAACATTTCTACTGAAAATATAACTTCTACAGATTAAAATAATTTATAATACAGT
Source organism: Trilocha varians (assembly GCA_030269945.2). Lineage (NCBI taxonomy): Eukaryota > Metazoa > Arthropoda > Insecta > Lepidoptera > Bombycidae > Trilocha > Trilocha varians. Next base: position 9,412,001 of record AP028259.1, read on the forward strand.
TGATATTAAAATTATACATTTTCAGACGAAACAAATCGGCTCCGAAACTAATCAGAAATTTATAAAATCTCAATCAGGTATGTACTAAACATTTAACATTGATAAATGCATGAAAAAAGTTCGTAAGCAATAATATCCTGTGAAAACTTCTTTAGCGTAAACTTTTAGAAATGAAAATGATAGGGACAGTAACTTGTAATTATTTAAATCTTGCAAATAAAATCAAATACTAACTAGTACTATTATTACTAGCAACACAACGATGAATTCCAAGAAATAACATACAGTCTTCTTATTTAATCATTATTGACCACAAACCTATAAACCTACCTGTTAACTGATTGAATCTGTTGCATAATTTAATAACTATTATCATTCATATACTACTAGTGCTTAGTATAAAATGCTTTTTTTTGAAAAACATAAACTATTACTTTCCAGAAGAGCTAGACCTCACTGGATCACCATTAAAATTGGATCTAAGTTTACATACTGTACTCGATGAAACATTTGCCTGTGATGAACCACAGTTGTGGAGTAAAGATGAAGGGTTCCATTCTCCTATAGATGTAGATAAAGCGAGGTGAATGAACGTTAAAAAATATTCTTTTAACTTTTTTATGTCATTTGTTTGTAAAAGTTAATTTCTATGGTTGTGTTATAATAATGTAACTTGAGAGTACACTTTTAAAGTTTAGTTGAAGTCTCCATTACGATTTGTGTTTTTGATGAATGTCCAAAAATCTCTTAATTCCTCAAGATTTCGTTTTGTGAAACATTATATGCAAATCATAACAAAGCTTTTGACTTTTTCAATTAACTTATTAAGGCTAATCTTAAGCATTTTTGAGCACTACAATATTTTTCTTATCCTGCTGCCAGTAATCAGTCAGTTTTCCACTCAAAATTATATCTCTTAAACAACATGATTTAACATCAAATCTATTAATATTTACAGAGAAATAGCCAATCTTTACAACTCAAATCGTCTTCAATCCACCGAAGAAACATTACCTATGTGGATTTTAACAAAACCAACGGATAATCAGAAACCTCTATTACTGTTTGTGCAACCAGATAAAGAACATTTCAGTAGAGGGGTTGTTGTGTACGAAGGAAGTTATGTTTACGAAGATATTGATATTGGAGAGTTGGTGGAAAATTATGCTGTTGATGAAAATATTGGTAGTGATTTGGTAAGAAAAAATCTACTATGTAACAATGTTATCCCTTATTATTTGTTTATTGACCACCCATAAACGCAAAATAGGCGCTACCTTGACGTTGATTTGTGGAAAATAGCCCGCTCAACACTATCACTTGTTTATTGAGGTTGTCACACTTCTACCAAAAAATAAGAAAATTCTCAAGCCTTTAAAAAATAATTTATTGTAGAATACCTTTTTGGCTAAAAGCCTCCTCCATCTTGTTGGCAGTACTGAACCAACTTCTGCCTGCCACTGATACAATGTCTATAATATGCTATTCCTTACTGAAACATTAATTAAAAACATACCAAAACACTTTTGCTTAAATTTCACTTGCCTACTGAGGCATTCTGCATTTACTCTGAAACTAAATAGGAACATTGGATTGGTCCATGAGCGACCACTTACCGTCATGAGGCCTGTTGGTGTTATTCTATCTGTACTGTACTTTAACAACCCATTCCTGCTCACAGCTGGGCTCAGGTCTCCTTATGAAGAGATGTTGGGCATTGTCCACAACGCTTGCCCAATGCTTTGCTTTGCAATTGTGGACTTCACATATCTTTGAAGGATTTTCAGAATCCTTTTTCTAATATACAGATTTCCTCACAATCTCATAATATCTTGTCGAACTCATATCTTATTTTCCTTAATATATTCCAGATAAACACAACTGTAAACTGCAAATATGTAATAGCTGGTCTATCCTACAGTTCACACAATACTGATGAGTTACCAAATGCTCCTCATGGTGGCGTGACTGAGTTGAAGTGCCAATGGACTGCTAAAACTCTTCAGACACCTTATATTAGCTGTAAAACACATTTTGTGAGTATTATAGTTGGAAAATGTATTTATATGAGAGCTTATTTACTCCCTTGCTTTTTCCTGTATGTATAACTCTTTCTCAAGTAAGGCTTGGCTCTGTTATTTCTTTAGAACTATGTCAGGTTCTGGGGCCAGACTCTCATTGCTATAATTTCAATTTCAAAATTTTCTCAATCATATTGACTATGTGACTCAGCCTTCTAAATCCCACCACCGCTGCCACAAGAGGCGAAGGGCAGCGGGAACCACCGGCTGTGGTCGCGCTGCGGACACGGTCGCGAACACGCATATTTAATATATTCACTATATACATATTGCATTTCATTGTACACGAACTATAAATAAATACTACTGTTAACACAAGAGAGTGGTACATCATTCAACACCGACCGAAGCAAATCAACCAGCGGCGCCGACACATCATCACACTGAATCTGAATTTTTTATTTGAATTTACTTACCAAATATCTTAAATTTCGAAACTGAATTCAATCTATATTTTGGCAGCAGTTATAAAACAGTAAGAAAGACTTATACATTTAAATAATAACATAAAGACATCTCTTACAATACCTAGTTTCAAAAACTTACAATCAAATATTTTTCAGGAACAAGAAGTAATCATAGGTCATCTAGCCAGCCCGTGCAATGCAATATGGAAGTCTGTTTGTGCATTACACAACTTAAACCAAATACTAGTTGATATGACGGCTGCTGGTTTCAATTCTGTTAATCTGGAGGCGGTTAGTATAAGGTAATTATAGAATATTCATTTTAAATTTTGAAAAAAAACTTATATTTCGTATAACGCGTTTTTATAAGCGTCAATGTTTCTCTTTTTTTCTATTCTAAAATCATTGTTCATACTATCAAGTTTAGAATGTAACTCTGCTACATAAAAAAAAAACTTGAGAGGTGTCTAGGGACACCCGGATGGAACGAAGTTCTTTTCGATTAATTAGTGAGGGAATTGTAATAAATTTTTATTTTTTTAAGTTATAATAATTAGTTAGTTAAAAACTATCTGTCTCTCTCTCTCTTGAATATAACTTAAATAAAATATTTTGATCACAGCGCCATCTAGCGATAATCATCTAAAACATAAAAAAGTGTCGTGACAACTTTTTCATAAAAATTTCCGTCTAGCCCCCTTTCGATAACGCGCAAAGGAACTTCGTTCCAAAATCATCTAAATATCAGGTAGCATTTCAAAAATTCTACCTAAATTAAAATTAGGCAAAAACTAGTAAAACATCCCCCCTTCGTTGCTTCGTTGTAGTCACTGATAGAATTGCTAGCTTATAAAATATCGGTGGTGGCGCGACAGGATAGATAGAGTGACGTAGTGCGTAACGCGTCGCGCCGTCCCGCATAAACCCATGCGTTCACGCCTCAGCTGGGGTTCGGACGCTAGGTGTGAACGGTTCTCACATATCTCAATGTGAGAATGTGACGATTTCCATAAAAAAAAAAATCTTATAAAATACACCATTTTTTTCTTCCAGAAACAACATCCCAAATACAAAAACTCCGGACAACAGTAAAAGATTAAACGAATTATTGAATGAAACGGAATTATATGCTTACACAGCCGAATGCCCTACCGGTGGATTTATTTGTATCAACGATGACACAACCAGCCTCAATCAATGTATGACTGAAATGAATGTGACTGGATCTAGTAATGATTTCACTTATAAACTTTGGGATATATTGAGAGGTAATTTTTGTTTTTTTTATTGTTTGTCTATGAGTATGTCTGATGGTGAAGTTGTTACTTATGGACAATACTTCTTACCGCTAACACATCTTATAGAGTTATAGAGGTTTTAATGGCAAATAAGGAATGACAATATTTTCATTTCATTCAAGGAAAGTTTGTGTTTTTTAAATGGTTGTTATGATTAGCAAGCTAATGATTCCCTATGTATTCCTAGTTTTAACTAAGGTATTACTTAATTAAATAAATTTATTCTGAGTCAGTTAAACTAAAATATACGACTATGATATAAAACTTACATTTTTCAGATTGTGAAACTGCTGAAGAATGTATAACACTGTTATTGCAAGCTCTTAAATTTATATCTTCTGGGAAAATTAGACCTTTTGTAAGTAGATTAATTTTATATTTTAACTAGGTGACCCGCGAAACTTCGTCTGCGTTACAAAGGGATTCAAAAATTGTAGCCTATGTGTTATTCTGATGTATGTTGGTTATGAGCGGTAAATGAAACGCCTTGCCTTGTTTTCCACACAAATCAGACTTTTTATTTTCAAAAAAATACAATCAACTCAAAAACGTTCCGTCTCTCTTGTCGGTCTAATAATGCCGGTAGCAAGAATAATCGATGACAATATAACATTTTACCGTCCCCGCTACTTTTTAGTCGTTAACATACTATTAAAATATTTCTAAGTTCAGTAAATTATAAAATATAAACATAAAAATTACTATTGAAATTATGTTAATTAACAGAATATAATATCTTTAATAATTAAATCTTTTGAACAAAACATCAACTCTCTTCTATTTTCTTTAGTCAAAACTATAGTACTGTTAAGCTATTAATGTATTTACTTTTCAAATCAAATCAATATAATTCCGCCAATACATAGCCACGAGAGGTGGCGTTATGTATAATTAAACCGTATTACTATATAAAATCTAACATGTATAAGCTATATTGTGGTAAAGTTTCATTCAAATCCAATCAGTAGTTTTTACGTGAAAGAGTAACAAACATACATCCATACATACATACATCCATACATACAAACTTTCGCCTTTATAATATTATATTAGGATTACCTACAATTATTTATCTAATGAATCACAAATGTAATAAAGGTCAATATAATAACGTCAATTTTAGTTTTTCATAAAAAAAATCATTTCCTTGCAATTTTTGTTTGTATGTTAGAAAATGGGAAATGTCCCTTTTCACAGTTAGTATGACATTTATGCGAAAATGTATATCCTCTTAAGATATTACAGTAATCCTAGTAATTCTTACTTATTGTAGAAACAATATACTGAAGTATTTTCGACAATAATAATCATATATTTTTTGCTTTCACAGATAGACGCAAACAACAAATCGTACCTATCAAAAATAGTTTTAAAACTATCTCGGGGACACTCCCAAACGTCTAAAGTACTGAAAAATCTTCGATCAAGTCCGCCTCAAGCACTCTCCTTGATAGCACAAGTTGCTGTAGAAAAAACAATTTGGGAATACACCAGAGTAATGTATTTGTTGGAACATTCATTCTTTGTTGCTGGAATATGGAATAATGATGCAAGGTAAGGTGGTGAAGGGTTCAAAACCTTGCACTTCTAAATCTAAATGTGAAACAGATTTATGTACAATTTTTCACAACACCACTGGCTAAAAACGGTGAAGGAAAACATCGTGAGGAAACCTGCATATCGGAAAAGGGTTCTAAAAATCCTTTGAATATATGTGAAGTCCCTAATCCGCACTGGGCAAGCGTGGTGGACTATGCCTAATTCCTCTCCTGAGGAGACCTGAGCCCAACAGTGGACAGTCATGGATTGGTACAGATGCAAGGTAAATTGTGTTTTGCTTAGTTTGAGATTGTCCCACTAGGTGGACTGATGCCCAATAAACTTTGGGAAGTTGCTAGATGTAGATAGAAATGTAAAACTGGGTTGTATTAGTAGTTTTTGTTTTATATAAAAAAACAGTTGTAATAATTGTAAAAGTAAAATTAAAATAAAACCATCTAAACTTTACCGAATTTAGTGATAGTGCTTATTATTTCCTGTTATTTTTGAAATGCACCAGTAAACCTCTTTTCCTTATAATTCTTTAGCTTATAGCTTTTATTGAACTATACAGGGTGTCCTAGGACTATGCGACATGAATATTGAATAGGAAATACCTTATAATAAATATTAGCTCAAATTTTGTTTGATTTGTCTGAAAATCGAATAATTAACAATGTATGTTTTATGATATATTTTATGACGTCAATGAAAAGTTAACAATTAATTATGAGTAATTACTATTTTTTTTAAAATCTACTTCCAAAAATAGTTAAAATTGATTTTCAAGTTCAAGTTAATCAGAAAATTATCAGCATTTTTATATTCCATTTTTTTGTTATATTTACAGAACCCACGAATCCATCGAACAAATCAACCAAACGATCCAAGATATGACAATGAGTGGAGGAGATTTTACTCTCAATCCGTTTGAGAGTTTCACCGGAGGAGAGAATTCTATAAGATTAGATGCAGATTCATTTTACATTGATGATCAGAACGAACTGACTGTCAATGACTTTGCTTCCTTGAAAAAACACGGTTTAGTCAACGAGAAGAAAGATGTTAATGAGGTAATTTTAGGAATATAATGGTAGTTTAGTAGTTGTAGTAGGGTGGGCGCTGCCAACAGGCTCACACTATGCTGGATTCCGGGACACAGTGGCTTGGAGGGCAATGAATTAGCAGACGGGCTGGCTAGAAAAGGTGCTGAGCTACCATTTTTAGGTCCCGAGCCCGTCTGTGCTTTGCCCAAAAATACTATCTCATCTGAATTGAGATCCTGGGGGTTCCAACAGAGCAAGCTGCACTGGCATAACTCCCCAGGAAAGAAACATGCTAAAGCCCTTATAGAGGGCTACGACGCTCGGCTCACCCGGGATGCCCTCTCTATGGGACGCAATCAGTTAAGGATTCTCATCAGAACCTTAACAGGTCACTGCAAGCTGAACAGGCACATGTGGAGGCTTGGTCTTGTGGTGGACCCTACGTGCAGACTATGTGAGGAGGAGGAGGAAACTCCTCTTCACTTGCTCTGCGAATGCCCTGCTGTTAACAGCATTAGATCCCATGTCTTCGGGGGACATATCTTGTTCCCTGAAGATATTAGGGACATCTGCCCCAGGAAAATAGTCCAGTTCATTCTGGACCTGAGTCTTGGCGCAGATTTGTAACATAGGGGGACGGTTACAATAGATCCGCAAGGGTCGCAGTGACCTGATGGGCTACCTGTGCCCATCGCCCCCCCCCTCTCCTAATAATAATAAATAGTAGTTGTAGTAAATAAAAAAAAGTATTATGAAAATATCATTTCTGGAATAACGTTTGGGCCCATTTCTTTTCATTTCAATGAATGCATCAACAACTAACTGTTTAAGAGTTTTATAATAAACTGGCTGACCCGCGCAACTTCGTCTGCGTCGCATAGGAATTGTTCCCGGAAATTTTCTAAAAGTACTCATCATAGCGCTTCATTAGAGCCTGAACACGATGAGTTAATCTTGCTTATTGACGGAGTTCCTGTGGCCACCTTCCAGCTCCATCATCAGACCTTGATCTAAGATATCCTATCTCTCAAGTTGGATCGAACTGCACATGGTGTGCAAATTTTATTATAATCGGTTAAGTGGTTTAGGAGTCCATTGAGGACAAACATTGTGATATCTTAATCTTAATATATATAAATCTCGATATATATTAAGATTAAGATAATGATATGCATCACTTATTTGCTTCTATAAACTGCACGCCACTGCGTTTAATATTTAAAAAAAGTTACCTAATTAAGATATTTTAATTATATTTAGTTATTTTTCGATAATTTCAGATTCCCCTAATAACAGATGAAATAGACATAAATCCGTGGAAGAATTTATTAACGAAATTTGCTCAAGTACATGTTTGCTTAGAACATTTACATCGGGCTGAGATTAGTTTGAGAGCTGATTTTGGTAAGAACATAAATAAATAAAACTTCCAAGTAATAGATTTAAAATAAAAACATCTCAACTGCTTAACAATAGTTAACACTCGCATTTTTTTTTGCGATACAAAAAAAAAATGGGCTTATCTACATCAAAAATCTTGGTCATCAGTGTACTGTGTGTGCAATGGGTTGTTACAACAACCCATTGCTGCCCACTATTGGGCTCAGGTCTCCTCCAAAGAGGGGTAAGGCAAAGTCCACAACGCTTGCCCAGTGCGGATTGGGGACTTCACATATCTTCGAAGGATTTTTAGAACCCTTTTCCGATATGCAGGTTTCCTCACGATGTTTTCCTTCACCGTTTTTAGCCAGTGGTGTTGTGAAAAATTGCACATAAATCTTTTTCATATTAAGATTTTAGAGGTACAAGCCGGCCGGTTTTGAACCCGCGACCTCCCGTACGGAAGGCAAGCGCTTCAACCACTCGGCCACCACAACTATATTTCGTCGACACAGTTTGCGCTGCACTTATATCACAAATCGGGTCCAACATCTCTGCGACGCAGACGAAGTGCCACAACTCAGTTTAACTAAAATGTATTTTTCAGCAAATCTGAAGCCGATATCAACGAAGCTTCTAGAGTATTATGTGTCAGACAAATCACCTATTAGAGCGATCGGTCAGCTAATGAGCGATCCGGTGCAAAAAATATCAATACCCATAGCTAATAATATTGTACAAGATCATTTGAAGTGAGTATTAAAAGATTTTTTTAGACTTTATATATTTTTTGTGTACGTAATTTTCTTTTGAATGTACACATTGTATTTGCTGTAAAGGAAGTAAGACGTAATTTAGGAATTTAAAATAATAAAATATTGAACAAAATATCGAATCGAGTAATATGAAAAATAAGTAAAATAACAAAAAAATCATATGAAATTATGTTTCATTGTTTAAGATTAAAACTTGAGACGGACACCTCTCAAGTTTTAATCCCATGACAATGGGACACCTGAATAGAACGAAGTTCCTTTTGATTAAAAGATATCTTTTATTTCTTTTTCCTAACGTAACGCGCGATAAAGAACGCGAATTTTGATCACAGCGCCATCTAGCAATAATCATCTAAAACAAAAAATGTCGTGACAACTTAAAGTGTCGTGACAACTTTTCGTAAGATTATTTTCCGTCCATCCTCTTTTGACAACGTGCGACAAGGAACTTCGTTCCAAAAAATTAAGTTAACAACTTTATAAGGTTCACTAAATTGTAGTAGTCTTGAGGACACTAAAACCTAGAACTATAATTACATAAATTAATTAATATAAAATTAACTTTAAATAAATCCTAATTAAAATTTATTATCCAACATTTTGTTCTTTCAGAAAACCAGCGTACTGGTATCGTGTAGAAATATCTAGAAAGGAGCCACAACCAGAGCAGCCGTTCAGAAAAGATTCTAAACTTGTCTATGTGTTTTCACAACAACCAGTATTCCCTCCTTCGGTTTGGCAGTATATTGGTAAATTTTACTGTACCTGTACCAACCCATTACTGCCCACTGTTGGGCTCAGGTCTCCTCAGAAGAGGGGTTAGGCATAGTCCACCACGCTTGCCCAGTGCGGATTGGGGACTTCACATATCTTCAAAGGATTTTTAGAACCCTTCTCCGACATGCAGGTTTCCTCACGATGTTTTCCTTCACCGTTTTTAGGTTTTAGTGTTGTGAAAAATTGCACATAAATCTTTTTCACATTTAGATTTAGAGGTACAAGCCGACCGGATTTGAACCCGCGACCTGACCGCAAATTTTACTATTTTGTTGTATTATTGTTTTATAAATAATGCTAGATACGATGTTTAGATAAATAAGTGTTAAATTTTCTGGTTTTATTTATTGCCATTTTGACATGACACTGAAGGGCCGATACCTACAACCTACCTGTAAGGAACCAATGGAAAATTACATTATTAAAAAAAATCTTGAGAGGTGTCAAGGGACACCCGGATGGAACGAAGTTCCTTTCGATTAATTAGTGAGGGAATTGTAATAAAATATTTTGATCACAGCGCCATCTAGCATTAATCATATAAAACAAAATAAGGAATTGTTTTAAAAGATTTTAATCACAGCGCCATCTAGCGATAATCATCTAAAACAAAAAAAGTGTCGTGACAACTTTGTCATAAGAATTTCCGTCTAGCCCCCTTTCGATAACGCGCGATAAGGAATTTCGTTCCAAAATCAAATTGAAATATCATTAAAATTGGTTTACATTACAAAGATGCAAATATTCGAGCGATTTGTTTATTGGTGAAGGTTTTTGTATATTTTTTGCTAATACATAGTACTCTGCATTAATGTCAATTCAAAATGGCTTCCCAACCAAAATGGTGGATTGTTAATTTTTTTATTAATTCGATTGTTATTTGTTGCAGAGCCACCTGTTGATGAAATATCAGAAACTACTACAGTGAATGAAGAATTGAAATACTATAGCACTAAATACAAGTACATCAGTAACAAGATGATGAATAAAATTGTATTGAATTAGAAAATATCAATTTCAACTGTATAAAAATCTGATTGTGATATTTTGAAAGATATTTGTATATATTTTTAGTAAATAAGTATAAATGCATGTGCCTTTTATATTATGTTTATTATAAAAGTAATTTGAGATGATTCCGTCATCTCCCTTTTATCATAGCTGTACACGCCGCAGGGGTAAAGTTCATCAACTTCACTTGGAACCGCTGCGTTCATCTACAGTCCGGTTCAAAAGATCCTTTTTGCCCCGCACCATTACGATCTGGAATGGACTCCCATCCACGGTGTTTCCGGAGCGCTATGACATGTCCCTCTTTAAACGAGGTTTAAGAAAAGTCCTGTATGGGTAGGATAACGGCACCTCTTTGCCCTGGCATTGAGAGGTCATGAGCGACGGTAACCGCTTACCATCAGGTGGGCCGTAGGCTCGTGTATCTATTGAGCAATAAAAAAATAAAAATTGTTACACTATTTTGTTTCTTTTATAAACCTATATTACATACATTAAAAAACAATAAAGAGATAGGTTAGGTATAAGATACTGTAAACAGTATCTACCTAAACAGTAACAGAAAAATAATACAAAAAAAGACATGCCCGCTGAGTTTCTTGCCAGTTCTTCTCAGGACAGTGGCTATTTCTTTGTCCGAACTGGTGGTAGCCTTTTGACATCAATAAGCATGAGAATTTCATTAACATTGAGAATAAATTTCATTTCTACACTACATTATTAATGATACTACCACCTGTGACTTTTTGATAAAATAATATAAGAGTCTAATTTTAATTAGAACTATTTGACCCGTGCAACTTCGTATGTGTCACAGAGGGATAAAATATAGTCTTCCTCGATAAACGGACTATCCAACACTAAAAGAATTTTTCACATCGGACCAGTGGTTCCTGAATTATCGCGTTCAAACAAACTCTTCAGCTTTATCATATTAAAAATTAGGATTTTAGAAATAAGAATTTAAAGGGTGGGCAATCTAACGTTTGCATTTTGAACTACTGTTTATTTAGAGAATGACAGCTCAAATGTCATTCAATTTGTCTTAATAATTTAGTTAAAGGTTTGACATTTACGAAATGGGACGTTTTCGGTTCGCCCAATGGGCAGAAGATCGTTTGGCCGAAGATGAGCATTTTTACCGAAAAATCGTCTTTTCAGATGAAGCCCATTTTCACCTCGAAGGCTATGTCAATAAGCAAAATTGTCGCATCTGGGGGTCAGAAAATCCACACGTCACCATTGAGAAGCCAATGCACCCACAAAGAGTTACGGTTTGGTGTGGGTTTTGGTCCGGCGGCATCATTCGAAAATAAGCAAGGAGCCGCCGTTACGGTCAATGGCGAGCGTTACCGTGCCATGCTCAACGAATTTTTGTTTCCAAAAGTTGAAGAGTATGACATGGACGACATTTGGTTTCAACAGGACCGCGCAACATGCCACACAGCCAACATGACAGTCGAACTTTTGAAAAATGCAAACTTTATATGGCCCACCCATTAAATGTGGATTGGAACAATAAACTATATTCCAAGATACCATCAATGATTTACCATTATATTCGATTTCAAATACATGCCTGCGTCTAAAAATAAAATGAAAAGATACAATGTTAACAAGCCGTAGATACAGAACGATGCATAAACATTCTAACCAGAATTATCTTTGATCTGCGAAGTTAATGGACTTCACAATTGATTAACTATCACGTATTTATTGATCTGAAATATATTAACTGATTTGAATTGGTTGGGAGTAAATTCAGTTAAAAAGAAAATCTATTATTAACGCTTTTGTTGTTTAGCTAACGATATCCGTGAATTTCGCACTGCTGTGACTTTATATAATGAAATTCTTATACAAAATGCATATGAGGGCAGCGCGACGGTAAAGAACAACGTAGTGCGTAACGCGTCGTACGCCACACGACCCCGAGCTAGGTTCTGGCTCCAGTCGAAGTACGTAGACTGAGTGTGAACAGTAAGAGCTTTTAGTGAGGTTCAACTCCCATATACCCAAGTCCAGCGATTTTCTCTAACTAAGAAGAAAATCTAGAAAATGAAAATTTTATAATATTTTTCATTGTCAAATCGAAAACCTCCCTCTTCTTGAAATAGGCTATATTTTTCTTTAAACACTCGCGGTTATCTACATCACTTACATTATTACTAAACGGGTTCTTACCACGATTATTTTTAATTTTAATTTTGTCTGCTCTTAAATGACTTACCCGCAGTTCTTCAGTCTTCCCGTGATCCTGGCGCTTGAAACAGTGCTGAAATATCGGGACCTCTCAATTAAAAATAATCGTGGTAAGAACCCGTTTAGTAATAATGTAAGTGAGGCTATTACTTATATATATATTTTACTTAACATTATCAATTTCACAAAATACATTGAAAAATGTTTAAAGCTCTTATACTACAAACTAAGTACCTACTTCTCATTTACCCATTTTCATTTTCCTGTAGTGTAACGCAGGAATAACTTCGGCTCGGTATTTTTGTGAGTTGTAATGACTCTAATGAGAATATGACGTATTCGCCACAGTCTATATCAAATCAGTAAATGTACAAAACTATGGTTCGTGAATATTGCTACAAAATTTATTGATACTACTTAGTTATCATCTTTCGTAGATCTGTTTTCAATTTCTAACCCATCCTATCTTCTTCTGTTTAAAATTTTAACTACTTTCAAATTTGACTTAACAAGACGTATGCTAATAAATACCAAAATAAGAATAAATAAAACTTATTTTTGAAAGATATCAATTTTATGATTCAGACACTGGGGGTACGCAAGTGTGTAATAAATGTCGCTATTCTTTGGCACAGAATATAAACCGTCATGATTTAAACACTGGAATTGCGTGCCCTATGTAATGATCATCAAACAAAGCAATATGACCCCACTGCTATATAATTTAACTGTAAAAAGAGATCATTATTTTTCTATAGAGTGTCTGTCGTCTAACCGGGACTATAACAAGGTGTAGCTCTTACTAATGAGATACAGCGGCCCCGACTTTTCGTTCACTCGTTGGTTAACAACATAATTATTACATTTTCGGGCAAAATTTTTACAATTCAACATTTTGCGAGGAAATCTGTATTGTATTCTACAGCTTTAAAGTAATTTTAATGAGGAAAGTTCTGTTTTTTTTTACTTGTTATGTTTAAAATTTTGCATACCCAAACTAATACTATATTTTAACTAATACCTACCATAAACGTACGATCGTGTTAAGCATTAAATTTAACAGAGCGAAATCGCTCTTTTGAATCGCTTTTTGAAAAGTCCCCACGAACTTCTCAGGGAAACTACGAAGTGAAGTAAAACCAGCAGCTCCAATGCTTCACGATACATCTACCTTTACAGTACATAAGTTCAATATTATCAGCAAAGCACTTACTGCGACAATAAAAAACCTACTTTACACCAAAAACATACAACCGAATTCCCAGAATTAGTTACCTCACCTTTACACGTAAGGTAAGCAGTTGTTACAACACAATATGAAGCAGACATGATATTAAATCATATAAGAAATGGCCGGTGTTTTGAGCACATCCTCTGCCCCCTTAACCGATATCTCGGTCCGGTATGATCGATCATTGGAACGCCGATGTTTACCGAAGTATGGTCGTGTAAGAAAGTTTTCAATTAATTTAAATAGTGAAACTCTTAAGAAACAGTAGAGCCGTTAGTTTTTCAGTAATGAAACATTGATTCATAGGTCTTTGAGAAACTTTTATGCGATTTCAGGTCTAATAGGTTTGTATCTACAACTTTTATGATCCACATAATGGATGCCATCGATCATAGATCTTTTCAGTTCTCCCGATGCTTTCCACCTCTGCTGGAATTGCACGTTAAGTGTGCAGGCGATGCCAGTCAAGTGCATGCTTAAGTAAGTAATTTGATCCCCTGTCGAGTGTTTGGTCGATCTAGTTCCACCTCCGACGTTTAATTTGTCGGACAGGAGGTTTGTTGCACGTTGTATTGTACAATGTACAGCGAGTACCTATCTTCTAATCAAGAATCTACACATTTAATTCCAAACAGGTAGGTACAGCATACTAATAAAATGTCAAATTTCATTTTCTTCTCCCTGTGCCATCTTCTGTGGAAGGTCGGTAATCATAACGCAATCTGCACTTTTGAAACAACAGCACGAAATAGAGCGTGAGTGCTTTTGTCGAACTATAGCAAATCATACTTTGGTTTTCTCACCATATGCCCCAAATATTCGAATTTCCTTTTTTAATGATTTTAATTGTTGTTTTTCTGTATTCTTCGACTGTCATTGGACGTTATAAAATTACTTTCATGCATTTTGAACGGGTTCTTACCATGATATAGAAAACTGCAAGTGTCTGAATAAGGTTATAAAATTCCTTATAATCAATTGTATTGTACGCAACTGTACTCAAAGCACGCATTGTTTACCGATCCGACCTGTGTTTACAGTTGGGGCCACGTGCGATAATTAGCCTCTGATTACTCAATCATATTGTGAGGCTATTCCTGGATTGTTTGGATAACTGTCTCATTATTGGGTCAAAGAGTTGTTCATTGATCTTACAGGAATGTATCGTTGCACTGAGTTTTCTTATGAGGACTCAAAAGCTATAAGGTTTGAAAGAAAGAAGTTCTTATTAGAGAGTTTTTTTTGGTACTATCAATATTAATGTGTGTGTGTGTGTGATTTCTATGAGCCACAACTTCGTGTATAGAAACCATAGAATTATTACATCTGGAATCAACATCATGAACAACAGAATGAAGCCAATTTAAAGCGCACCGATCGCGCGTAACAACACGATATTTTGATTTAACATCAGAAATAACAAAGTGAAATTTTAAAGAACTTAATATTATGTGTATGTAATATTTTATTAGTGTGTTAAACGAATTGAGTGTCATCAGTACACTAACGCCAGAATATCGTGTTGTTACGCGCGATCGGTGCACTTTAATTTGGCTTCATTCTGTTATTCATGATGTTGATTCCAGATGTAATAATTCTATGATATAAACAAATATTATCAATGAATGTTTTCGTTATACCTCTGAATCCTCTGTATCCTGAAGCTCAAAGTCTTTAAACAAAAGAAAATTGATGGATAATTTCATTGATAAATAATGATTTATTGGATTTAACTAAGCTGATGAATATCGTGTAGGTAAGCCTGAACCTCGACATGAATTTATAAGGTTTCTTATTCAGTAAAAGTAGATTATGAAGAATTTTTATTCCAAAGCGTATCAAGTGATACGAACTTCGTTTGGCTTTTAAATCTTTTTCAAATGGTTTTCTCGATGTTTTCCTTCAAGATAAATTATGGTGTAGGTTAAAAATCATCTTAAAAAGTGATCAAAGTGGTAACTGACCTAAAAACTCTTCCAAAATCATTTTTCTAGTTATCTTCAAAAAAACCCAATAGATTGCACAAAGTTACACAATTTCAAGTCTCACTTGTAATGGTTTTCAACCCTGCAAAGCGGAAAACACGATTGCTTCCCGGCAGAGGAAGCTACGGAACCCGAATGTTCTCGCCCGTTTTATTGAACATTTAAGCTCATTTACTTTTTGAATATCAATGCTGATACGAAAATTCAATTTAAAACGTATTTGGGGTTTTGCGTGAGAACTCTCATTATTGTACTCGTTGGCAATATTTGGAGTAGTTCCATAAACCTTTTGTGTCATAAATTAGGATAGAAATTTAAAAAAAAAAAACAGTATTTTAAAAGATCGGATTTGAATAACATTGGCCTGATTAACTCAGATTTGAACCTTTGAACAGATTAAATCAGCACCATAAGAGTCTCTTCCTTTTATTTATTTATTTATTTTATAAACACATAATACACATTACAAGCTAATACACAAATTTGTAAACTAAAGTACAATTTAAAGATCTGGCTTGCAACGTGCTGTTACAACCCTATAATCAAAGCTTAAATTGCAATGTATACAGATTTCATTTGAACGGAGTTTTCCAGTGAATTCGCAACACGACATATAAAAGCGAAGTCAAAGCGACAATAAGTCAGTCATAATCTGGAAGTCTAAGGAGTCATACAAATTAGTAAAAGTGTAATAAAACTATAATAAAAAGTGTGAATTGTGAATCGCGTTTTTTTAAAAAAGACTTTAGGGTTAGCCTCATAACAGTGCGCAATGCAAAACAGAGCAGAAGCGTGTACAAGTACACTTCAAAAATAAACTTTGAACTACCCACAATATTATTTTATGCGTAAAACGATACTAACAAGCATCGCTTACAGTACCGTTGTGATAAAGGATGTCCTTAAGCAATTTAATAAACTTGTTTGGTGAATCAGTAAAAAAGTGTTTTACGAAGTCTTGAAAAAATATTTTAATGGTATGAAAAGCAGAGGTCTATGAGCGATGGTAGCCACAAATCTCTATTCTATCTCTACCACCATCGTAGATATCCAGCGCTAAACATAAGACTCTTTGAATTTGACCATAACTACTGTCTTGAAAACCCACAGTCCTGATGAAGTACTTCAAATAAGAACTGTTTTGTTCTAACTTGTAAAAAAAAAGTTTCTGTCCTTCCATGGTTGCCTGGAAAAGACCACTCTGTTCAATAAGGCTGCCTGGATACAGTTTCTTTTTAAGGTGGGGAGGTAATCAAATATTGTAATATTTTTTATGACATTTTCTTGTGTTCAATTGTTATTGTATTAATTTGTCGACCGTGTATTCCTACAATTCACATTGCACCTGTTTTCAAAAATATGAACTTCAAAAACCTTCAAACAACTCCATAATTAAATCATGTCTACTTTCTTTGTGAAGTTTACTCTGATTAAAACTAACAACTTCCCCCTGTTAAGGCGAAACGGCTGTCCGTGAAATTAAAACTAATCAGCTCCTAACAAGGTACCTAAGTGTAATTTAACTAAGTGTAAATTACTTGCAGTAAGTTTAGTTAACTGTGCTTTTTATAGCTACAGTTTGAAATGTTTATGACAAGGAGTTTTTAGGTGTCATTCGGATAGAGATTTTATACTGTCTCTTTTTAAAATAGCGAATTCTTTATCTATTTTCTTTTCCCAGTGTTGTTTAAAGTTATTCTTCTGCTGGCTTTAAACTGTAGCTTTGGGATTTGTACTATTTTTTTTTCTTATTCCAAAAATGGTTATGACAGGCTTTTATTTTTCAAGCATAGCACAAAAACTACTGATCAGATCTTTATCTTATAAATATTTCATCATAGCCAAAATATCGTTTTTTTTTAACTACTGCCTTAATTACACTGTGTATTTCAAATGAAGCCATCTAAATATTTTTTGCTCAAAGTCAAACGAAATAGGGCGTGTGCTGCTTAGCCCAAATACATTGCCAACAACTTTAATACTATTAGTTGTATGTGCCAAATTTTATAACCGTCCTTAACCTACTAAAACCATAGCCTAATTAAAGAAACTGTCACATTTAAAGCTATACTTAAACGATGAATACGATGTAGGTATTACGTAAAAAGCCTTCACTGTAAAACAACTGAAACAATCCACTGCTGGGCTCAAGTCTCTTGATTAGCAAGATCAGAACCACTAGTGCGAGTGTTTGAAAAAAACAAGCAAGCAAGAAAGCTTTCTTCGACACACAAATAAGAGACAACATTATAGTATAACTTACTCAACTATTTTGCATATCTTTGATCAATATTTTCCTCCACAATACAATACAAAAACTGTTTATTGAAATACCACAATTACCTATGTACATAAGAATATTTGTTAAAAAAACTTAAAGTGTATCAATGGGCACCGTTTTTACCAGAGGATTGTGTTAAAAATATATTTTAGTAGTTGATTAATAAGAGATAAGCAACCTCAACCAAGTAATGTAGCAAAATATCTTATAATGTTGACAGGCCTACTTCTTTTGCAAAAGATATAACATAAAAAAAAATAAACGAAAAACTATCCGTTTTGTCGCAGGATACCACAAATAATTTCTTCGAAATTCATCATAAAATGACACAGACAAAGATAATTTTCCGTACCTACGTATGACCAGTTTCATTTCGCTACAACATCCGAAGCCGTACGAAGCAGGTGGCCGGGTGACCCGATGACGCATTTGACCTCTCTTCCTCAGGGGACACAGCGGACTTCGCTCCGACGATAATCGAATTACTCTTACAAACTCGGCTTATATAATATGTCTGACTGATGACTAGACAGTGTAAGAATTGTCTGCTGTAATTAGGTATGTGGAAGGAATAATGTTTTAACTTTAATAGCGTTCCAATTGTTGAAGAATTAACATATCATCACTTACACAGTTAATAAATTTAACTAACCATGATTTTTATTCAATGAGCGATCTCGATATTTAAATGGTTGCAAGCGCCATGACCACGGGTAGACTGATCACGGCGGGTAGATAACTTAAGAGCAGACAAATGTGACTACTCTCTGCAACTCTCTGCAACGGCAACCGAACTGTTCAAAGGAATTTCTAATATATTCTAGCAATTACTTAACAGGATGTCTTGAAAAACAATAAATAATAAAAAAGAAAATTCTTCAATTACAAGCTTTTAAGATCCTATATATCATGTAACGAGAAAGTGCTAGCTAAGACAAACAAAACGAGCCCAAACATGACGAATCTATCTTGTTTAGTACAGGAGTTCCTATGGTTACCTTCGGGATCCATTATCAGATCAGCTCTACGGTATCATATTATTGTATTGTCTGGGGGTGAATGACTTGTTGAAATAAAATTTCGAAGTCGAACCACTTTTTTTTTTTTAAATTTCATCATAGTATGGAAGGCTGCAGCGATTGTCATACGTTTTCCATACAATGTCAGAAAAAAAAGTTTAACCGATCCAAAAAATAAAAAATGTTGCTATGTTGTATTTCGACAGGTTGTGGTGTTGTTCACCCCACGTCAGATTGTCCAAAGTTAAAGATCCTGTATAGTATCTTATCCATCTAAATACAATAGGTATTTACTCTCTGACTTGTGATTTTACCCGTACGAAGATACGTCTCGTATGACTCATAGATATTCATAATATTACGCGGTACCTACGTCAGTACAGTGTGATCATGAATCATGATCCCTATGTTTATTGGTTAGACAAGTTGGTAATTTTATTGCTGTTATTATAGTGAAGACTCATTGGAAGGTATAACAGGCATATATATAGGTAATTAAATATATGACATATTTTTTTTATTTGTGGTAGGTAAACGAGGTTTAAGAAAAGTCCTGTATCGGTAGGCGATAGATAACAGCCCCTCATTGCCCTGGCATTGCAGAGGTTCACGAGCGACGGTGACCACTTACCATCAGGTGGGCCATAGGCTTGTTTATCTATCACGGAAAAAAAAAGTAGGCACAAAAAGTAGAGGAACACGGACACAATTTCACTAACGAAATTACTGTGTTTTTAGTTTGAGGAAATCGCCGCATTATGAGATATTAGGTAGTTAAACGGCAATTAAATTGACACCGCCAACCGCTCACACTAAGCGTCCGGATTTCGGCTGAGGCCAAAACCCAGCACGGGTTATGCGTGGAGGCACGATGCGTTACGCACTATGGAATTATTAAACATAGCGCCGCCCCTGAACGAAAATACTCAGCCTACTTATCTATCAACTCAAGTAATGAGTCACTAACCTAATCTTATCGACTAAATGCGGTTTCTTTTAAAGTTCACCAAAAACCAGCTTCATATATTAATTGAGGTATTCATTTTTTTAAACGTCATCAAAAACGTGATATAACTAAGTCAACAATGATTTATCGTTAACCAGGGAATTACCAAAGGAAATATCGGTTAATAAAATATAATACAATTTAATTGTGGTTTAGGTACCTGTTTTATGACGTCATTCGTATAGTAAACAAACAAAATGTTTATTCATACGAATGCAGGAAAAAAAATGAGAATGAATAACTCATTTTACGTTTTTAACATGCAAATGTTTGAGTTACGGCTCGTTTTCCCTGAAGTCTTTTAAATGAATCTGTTCCCTTTGCTTTCTAAAAATTCAGCGAGTTTTGATATTTTTGATTTTGCCAGATTTGAGCAAATTCTCTGCAGTTTTTTTATAGAACGGTTTCGTAGTGTTGGCAACAATGATGGCAACGTGTTGGTCATACGTCCGTTGAGTCTCAAAAAAACTTGATTTTAAAAAATAAAAAAAAAACAAAAGTAAACATAAACATTGGAGCACAAAATTAATCACAATTCAAAATTAAAAAATACAACAAAACCTTTCCAGCCAGCTACACTCAAATCATAAAAAGGAGTTCGAATTCAACCGCACTTAATCGCATCATGATTTATGACAACTCCCGGCGCATACGATGACTTCTGACCCCTCCAATTAATCTACAACTGGATAAAAGCTTGATATAATAAGGAGTATCAGCTGTGTTCCTTGTTTGTCTTCGTGTTTCCGGCTGTTAGAATCTTAGCTTAGGACTATTGTGTATTTGATACTGTTTGATGGCAGTGTTATTATATTATATTATATTTATATTGTGTATTTAGAGAATATTATTGGTGCGTTATATTATTTTTTGTCATTAGGTTACTTAGGTAATCATTAATTTAGTGTGACTTGTAATCAAGTGAATTGTCAAAAGCCAAAGTTTCGAAATATGAATACTGTAAAGACAAGAGAATATTATAACCCAATAACTACCGTCGTATAATATGCTTTGTAGATAGTTAAATACACTTGGAATCATTTTCATACTGCTCTTTTATTAGTCTAGAATCTAGACTCTAGATTAAGTGTGTAGGCCTATGTTCACTCAATTTGTGATTTTTCTAATTTTTATCAGTCACGCCTTCGTATATCTTACTAATGATGGTTTACACCAGAACTACCTCAAGTTGGTTGTCAAATTTATCTGTACGATAAATAGAAAAATGCATTTTTTTTTTTCAAATAAATTATGGACACACTTCAAAGGCCCACACAAATAACAGTAACTTAAGTAATTCAATTTTTATTTAAAACAAACTTTATTGAGCTTTAGGTTAATTCTGTTTATTCTGTAATACGATTATAAATTCGAGTCACAAGCGACCCAGTTCAAGAGTCGAAGATGCCCGGCGTGATCAGAAACTTACAGTCAATATTGAAACAACAGATTTAAGTTTTGTTCCGGTCATACGAAAGTTTTGAAATCTGGGTAAAATAATGCAAATAAATTCTATTTGGAAAATTACTAACAAATCTATTGAAATACTTTCGTGAAATTTCAACTGTAAGTCATTCAAAAATGGAGCTAATCTGATAAGTAATCTGAGAGTACGCTATAGAAATTCTATGGGTACTAGTACATTTATTTAAATGGTATCCAGGGTCTGACAAAGGAAATATAATGTATCAGAAAATCCGATTAAAAACTTATAGAGTTTAGGCATTGCATGATTCGAAGCTTTTGAGATGTGGGTCTACAGGAGGATGCTGAGAATATCGTGGAAAGACAAGGTCACGAATATAGAAGTCTTGTGGTGCCGCGGCGTGACAACACAGAAAAACAACTGCTGAAAACCATCAAAAGAAGGAAATTGGAGTATCTGGGGCATATGATGAGAAGCTCGATTTGCTGCACTTGATCGTACAGGGCAAGATCCAGGGGAAGAGAGCTAGAAGGAGAACATTTTGGCTGAAGAAATTGCTCCAGTGGTTCAACAAAAGCACTCGTGCTCTGTTTCGCGCTGCTGTGTCAAAAGTACAGATCGCCTTAATGATCGCTGACCTTCGATAGAAGGTGGCAGAGGAAGAAGAATGATTCGTAAATAAAATTCAAGATTGTCTTAAAATACAATGCATTTGCATTTTACAAGACTATCTCCAATTAATAGTTAGTAAGGGGTGGGCCATATAAAGTTTGCATTTTTCAAAAGTTCGACTGTCACTTTGGCTGTGTGGCATGTTGCGCCATCCTGTTGAAACCAAATGTCGTCCATGTCATACTCTTCAACTTTAAGAAACAAAAATTCGTTTAGCATGGCACGGTAACGCTCGCCATTGACCGTAACGGCGGCTCCTTGCTCATTTTCCAATGATGCCGCCGGACCAAAACCCACACCAAACCGTAACTCTTTGTGCGTGCATTGGCATCTCAATGGTGTCGTGTGGATTTTCCGACCCCCAGATGCGACAATTTTGCTTATAGACATAGCCTCCGAGGTGAAAAAAATGGGCTTAATCTGACACACGCACATTTCTTACAGTTTGGACTGAAGAGTCACCACTTTGGAAGTAACTTTTCAATATTTCTCAATTTTGTTCAAGCGTATAGCGTCCCATTTCGTAAATGTCAAACCTTTAACTAAATTATGAACACAAATTGAATGACATTTGAGCTGTCATTCTCTAAATAAACAGTAGTTCAAAATGCAAACGTTAGATTGCCCACCCTATAAATGTTATTTTATTACAGAACTTCAAAATGAACGTTCCTCGTACAACATCGAAGCCGTACTCAGGAAACTTGTTGCAAATCGCGTTAAATGAAGCCAAAGTTGCGGCGGAAACGATGTCGTCACTCTAATTAGGGAAGACCTCGATTCTTGATAGACAACTTTGTTTATTAGTGATGGAAGGACCGATTTGATCATTTTGATCAGTTTTACAGAGATAAATACTTACACAGATTTATAAGTAAAGATCGTGTAAGGTATAACTGGTAATGTGTAGTTGACATAGGGTGGGGTTATTTGATTATATTAAGAAAAATAACTCCTTTGGTGTACTGTACTGTACTGTACTAACCCATTACTGCCCACTGTTGGGCTCAGGTCTCCTCAGAAGAAGGATAGGCATAGTCCACCACGCTTGCCCAGTGCGAATTGGGGACTTCACATATCTTCAAAGGATTTTTAGAACCCTTTTCCGACATGCAGGTTTCCTCACGATGTTTTCCTTCCCGTTTTGAGCCAGTGGTGTTGTGAAAAATTGCACATAAATGTTTTTCACATTTAGATTTAGAGGTACAAGCCGGCCGGATTTGAACCCGCGACCTCCCGTTCGAAAGGACGCGCTTCGACCACTACCCCACCACGACTTTTACTTAATCCACTTATTCAGTGTGCTAAAGTCTTCAAATCTTCTTTCTATTGTAGATATGTAATCTTTTTGAAGTAGGTATTATAATTCAAAAATAAAAATGATTGTATTTTTGAATGGGTGTGCCCGGGTCTCCTCAGTAGAGGAATCAGTGCCACGCACACTTGCATAATACGAGTTGAGGTTTCGTAATAAATTTTCGTGTGGTTCTTAAGTCTTTTCCAATAAATATTCTAGTATTGTTGCCATATAACGCGCATATAAATTTCTTTGTTTTTTTTAGGTTTATTATACAGTAAAACTTGGTCCAGTGTTTTCTGTATAAGTATTTAAGAAATCTTCATAATTAGAAGTATATTAGTTTATGTTTTAATTCAAAGTCAAAATTACATATTGAGGTTCTAATATTTTAGCCCTGAATGACCTTTGGGTATGGATTAATTTCATACGCCATAGTAATATTATATTACATGCAGTATTATATCATGTATCGTCGAGAGACATTGCCAATTGCGAAATTACTATCACCAATAAATCTATCACTTCCATTCACTACAACAGCCTACAATTATCGACTCTATTACCATACACTTTAAACCTATATTCCAATCCATATTCTGACCACATTTGTTCTAGTTACATCAATATTATAGCACTGTTAGATCCCGAAGCCACAAAATAGTTACTTTAGAGAAGTAAATGTCAAAACAAATCCTTATTTTTAAACACACACTTAACTGAAACGTACAAAACTGAAAGTACAAAATCGTATGAAATTATATGTCAAATTTGCAGCAATGCAATGGAGCGTCATTTTCTATTAATTGGTGTAAATCCCTAGAAGTGTAGTATAAAATTAGTTCAATTGTTACTTAAATCTTTCTAGAATCATCTACCATCAACATAATTATAATGGTAAAATGTACATTACCGTACCTAAAAGCTCTAAATCCTATAAAAATTACCGACACTTAAGTTGGTAACACTACGGATTTGTTAGTGAGGCTTATTGCAGATGGAGCGCGTGGAACTTCGTCTGTATGAAAAGATAAGGTATTTATTCCTTTAATAAGGATCGTCTTTTTTCCTGTTTTCTTAGCTGTCTGAAACTAAAAGTCTTTTGATAAATCGAACCAGCCTTTTAAAAGGTTACGAAAAAAAGATAATTTGTGACGTGTACATTTTGTAAAAACCTGTAATTTACATATTACAAAGAGACATTCCCATATTATTTACTTGTATAGATTATTTCTGTATGTTACTATTCTCTCCCGAAGCTGTCCTTACACCATTATCGAGTATTGTTTCGGTACCGAATTTTCCCTGTACGAGGGTGTTATTTATTGGCGAAATGGGGCCTTTGTACTTAAGTTCGGGTCCCATCTTAAATGGTCTTTTTTCGGGCCCTTAGGTGGAATAATAATCATGACTTTTGCCTTTTCGGGATTCTGGAGAGAATTGTTTGTTTTCAGAATGAAGTTATAGTAAGTCTTTACTGGTTTATTATTAGTTTGTGGAACTGAGAGTTTAGTATGAATCAAAGGAAATTGTTTTTTTTTGTTATGTTGTAACAATGAGATATCGTGACGGTAAAAAACACATGATACGTAACGCGTCTTGTCATCCGGCATAACCCCGTGTTGGGTTCTCGCCTCAGCTGCGGTTCGGACGTTGAGTGTGAGTGGTTTTAGTGCGGTTCAACTCTCACATACCCCACCTGAGAATGAGGATGAGGATGAGGGGAAGTTCGTCGAACAAAAAAAATCTTCAGTAATATTATCTCCAATTCAGTGTAACGCAAAAATTTACTTATTTCACTCTCTACTAAAGCAAACGAAACTCGAGAAGGAAACGTCCTCAATAAAGTTGGCGGAAACTGAATTAATAGAACCGGAGCTCAGTTCATTACTGCTGCTTGAATAGGTCGCCTAGCTAACCTATGACCTGAATCTCGTGTGTATTCTGTCACATTTGAGATTTCATTTAGCTACGTATTGTATTTTTTCAAATTTACTGTTGGTATATAGAGTAAGAGTTTGATATCGACTGATAAATATTCAGCATTTTCAGGTTATAAATTTTAGGAATAAAAACTTGAGAGGTGTCAAGGGACACCCGGATGGAACGAAGTTCCTTTCGATTAATTAGTGAGGGAATTGTAATAAAATTTTATTTTTTTAAGTTCTTCTGTCTACTTCTAAGAAAGAGAGAGATAGAGACGTTTTAAACTAACTAATTATTATAAGTTAAATAAAATATTTTGATCACAGCGCCATCTAGCATTAATCATATAAAACAAAATAAGTAATTGTTTTAAAAGATTTTAATTACAGCGCCATCTAGCGATAATCATCTAAAACAAAAAAAGTGTCGTGACAACTTTTTCATAAGAATTTCCGTCTAGCCCCCTTTCGATAACGCGCGACTTCGTTCCAAAAATTAATAATTACTTTGTTGAATCTCAAGACATATTTTAACGACGAGGTGACAGTATCCACTTGCTTTGAACTTTTTGGACTGATAACCGATGTGACACGAAGGTTCTGGAGTAGCAGCTACGTCAAGGCAAGTGTAGTGCAGGACGACCATGTATGGTGGACAGATGACTTTATTAAAGTTGCAGGAACGCGTTAGATGCAGACCGGTACTACCGCACTGAAAATCATTGGCTATGTGGAGTAGTAGACGTCTTGTAGCTGAGAATGACGATGATGATATTGAGGCTTTTTGTATCAGATACTATGACATGTCCCGCTTTAGACAAGGTTTAAAAAGTCCTGCATTGCAGAGCATAGGATAGGACATTTTTTTAGTTGGAGGAAATCACCGGATCCCCGCCGTGGGATTGAACCGCACTAAAACCTCCAACCGCTCACACTCAGCGTCCGAACCCCGGCTGAGGCCAGAACCCAGCACGGGGTTACGAGGGACGGCGCGACGCGTTACGCCCATGGCATTCTTTCCCGTCGCGCCGCCCCACCTCCTTACCTCTAACCTCTTTTCTCGTTTGTCTGTCATGCAATAAATAAACTATAGTATTCGTGTTCAAAATATGCCAAATATAAGACCCTTGGAAAACCTTCGCAATCATGAAATTCAAACGCACAAATTACCCCGGGGCGTGTCCGTTTTCACTTTGTGACCGGGATACGCTACCGTTTTTAAAACATTAACTTTGATGTAAACATGGTACACAGTTCCGTGTTTTTCGCTTCGTATTAAAATTATATTTACATCACATTTTACTCTATAAATATAAATTTCAAAGTTATATAGGGTGAGCAATCTAACGTTTGCATTTTGAACTATTGTTTATTTAGAGAATGACAGCTCAAATGTCATTCAATTTGTGTTCATAATTTAGTTAAAGGTTTGACATTTACGAAATGGGACGTTTTCGGTTCGCCCAATGGGCAGAAGATCGTTTGGCCGAAGATGAGCATTTTTACCGAAAAATCGTCTTTTCAGATGAAGACCATTTTGACCTCGGAGACTATGTCAATAAGCAAAATTGTCGCATCTGGGGGTCGGAAAATCCACTCGTCACCATTGAGAAGCCAATGCACCCACAAAGAGTTACTGTTTGGTGTAAGTTTTGGTTCGGCGGCATCATTCGAAAATGAGCAAGGAGCCGCCGTTACGGTCAATGGCGAGCGTTACCGTGCCATGCTCAACGAATTTTTGTTTCCAAAAGTTGAAGAGTATGACATGGACGACATTTGGTTTCAACAGGAAGGCGCAACATGCCACACAGCCAACATGACAGTCGAACTTTTGGAAAATGCAAACTTTATATGGCCCACCCCTTATAAAGATTCCAAACTAATTGAAACACTTGGGGTTTTCTCGTTGAAATATCGAGACCACTCAATAAGTTCAATGTTAGTAAGAACTCGTTAATTATATTTCTTTCAAGATAAAGATCTCTTCCTTAATAGTACGTCACTATTAACCTCAACCTGTTGCCTCATTTATCTGATATCTGATACCTACTTAGGTAAAAGAATGAATAAACAACTAACCTAACCTAATCTTTAAATGGAAAATATTGTTTTTAAACAACATACTAAACATCACAGATAAAATACCTTCCTTTAATTTTTTGTTAATATTGACAAGTTGTTCTTATTTCTGAACGAATTTTGTACTTTTTTTTTGAGAAAATGTATAGTAAATTCATGTCTTGATTTTTTTACTCATTTTTTCTAGACAGTAATAGGTACATGTCTATTACACAAATATTTTTTTTTAAAGTGTGATACAAAAATCGTCCATTTAAGGGTTAAATGAATTAGATATATTCTTGTTTCATGTTCAGAACGTAATATAAATACTCGTAATATAAACATCTAAATCGGCAAACAGTTGTAGATTCATTTGATTCTACCTACAATAAAAATTTACATTCCAATTGTAGCGATTTTGAAAGAAAATATCAATCAATTCTTAGTAAAAGCGTTAAAGTTTATTGGAACGAAGTTCCTTATCGCGTGTTATCGAAAGGGGGCTAGGCGGAAATTCTTATGAAAAAGTTGTCACGACACTTTTTTGTTTTAGATGATTATCGCTAGATGGCGCTGTAATTAAAATCTTTAAAAAAAAATCCTTATTTTGTTTTATATGATTAATGCTAGATGGCGCTGTGGTGAAAATATTTTATCTAAGTTATAATAATTAGTTTGCTGTTTTAAACTAACTAATTAATTATTATAACTTAAAAAAATAAAATTTTATTACACTTCCCTCACTAATCAATCGAAACGAACTTCGTTCCATCCGGATGTCCCTTGACACCTGTCAAGTTTTTTTTTATATACTTTATGCAAAGTATATTTACCACTTTAACCCCCAATACCGTTGTATCCCCAAAAAGGAGAACCAATCCGCCAGAAAATGAAATTATATTCAACACGCTCCATCAAATTTGACGACGTCGATTCATTTTATGGATGTTCTGTAAATGGCACAAGCGGAATGAACATATTCGTTGTCTGATACAGGATATATAAAGCCATATATATGTGCCAAATAAAATATAATCACCACATAGTATAAAAAAGTCGCTTCATGTTATCTGTTTCTATACAAGGTGTATAAAGACCACTCCCGAAAACTAAGGCTGGTGTTAGTAGCTAGTGATACCTGGGATGTTAAGCTTTTTGCAAAAAAAATCGTCTGAATAGATACGTATTCGTTTTCGAGAGTGATCTTTATACACCTTGAATATGCTTACATCTTTAAAACTACGCTATGGATTCTGATGCGACTTCTTTAAATAGATAGGATGATTCAAAAGGAAGGTTTATGTGTATAATACATGCATAAAATATACTATAGAAACTGATGCTTTTCGAGGTTTTTGATGTTTGTCGTAAATAAACACATTTGCTTCTGCGTTTACATTGCATATGCTGTCTGAATTCTCTCTGTGAGATCACTCTTTGGGTACACTAGTAAAATATAATAGATTCAACAGAGAATACAATTAACGTAGATAAATCATTCATCACTAGTATTTCCCGGCCGCCATTGTTCTGTCTGATTGCAATGTCGTTTACTGGATCCTAAAATATACATTGCTGACATTGCAGAGGTCCATGAGCAATGTTAACCGCTTACGATCAGGTGGCCCGTTAGCTCGTCTGCCTACAAGGCAATAACAAAAAAAAAATAGTAGATTACAATTCAATGGTTTGAAGACTTTATTAGGTTCGTATTAGTTTATTTGTATCCATACTTAAAAGATCCTTCCCATGGTTTCGGATTTTAAGAGGTAAAAATAAAACACTATAGAATCCCTTTCTTTTACATCTTCTTCTTTCTGTTCTGTTCTTTCTTTTACATCTTCTTCTTTCTGTTCTGTTCTTTCTTTTACATCTTCTTCTTTCTGTTCTTTCTTTTACATCTTCTTCGATGATCATAACAGCGATCCGTACTTTTGACACAACAGCACGAAACAGAGCACTACTGCTTTCATTGAACCACTGGTGTAAGTTCTTTAGCAATGCTTTTGCCTACAGCTCTTTTCTTCTGGATCCTGTGCTGAACAATCAACTATAGCGAATGATACTTCTGTAACATTTATTTTTGACTATTATATGTAGATCATAAAATGGCTCTCATAAAACATATATGGAGCTCAATATATTTTTAAATCTTTGAACTTACCAAAGAGATCGTTCAAAACATCGGTTCACCAACCCTTAGTTTTGGACGGAATTAAAAAATTCCTTCTTTATTACACGACCTTTGGGACTGTTCGGAATTTCCGCAGGTTTTGTTCGACCTTCACTTTTATTCGATCTCAGTAACATTGGGGAAATCGTTCAATAGTGATGTTTGGAGATTGATGTAATTGAAGTATTTGTCTGTTCAAATAATCGAGAATTTTAGAATGTAATAGAATGTTTCAATAAATAAATTTTGATAAAAATACAGCGTAGAAGTCTTCTTGGCGTTGTGTCTTGTTCTTTTTGAAATGATACTTAAAAAGTCTCTTTAAAAATAGGTTGTACAAAAAAGTTCCGTTGGCATTACTAATATAGAGGTCTATAAGCGATCGTTATCACTTACCAATATGTGGGCACTTAGTTCAGTTATCTTATCAATCTTAATTATAACCAGCTTCAGAACCATAGGTGTATTCTTTAACAGTAATTTCACCAAGTTCAATTTGATAAAGTTTCTTATCAATTAGAGGACAGTTTTTAAAAACAGATATAACAAATTTTATTTAGTTAAATAAAATACTAAAGAGTTTGACATACTTTCTAAATCAAAACATGCAAAACAAAAAATATATATTTTTAAAATTTAAACTTTATCACATAAATGGAGTGTGAATAACGGCAAAGAAGTCAGGCCCGTGCAGCCTCCTAAGGCTGTATGACGTCAGACCCGGGGCCTGAATGTTGTTCTCGCTGTCCGGGCGAGGGGTGCGCTAGGGTAGCTTACATAATGACGGCGGGTAGCTTCCACTGTATATTGCTGTCTCACTCTGTTTTGTAAAGCTGCTGTCATAGTTGTATGAGTTTCCTTGCGATTTTTTTGTGCGTTTGAGTCGTGCGTTTTTTGGGGAGACTATTTTTGACTATTGTTGTTTTTTTGGTAACTACATTTCAAAATTCATATTTGAATTTATAAACGTAACGTAGGTAGGTAGGTTCATTGCTTTACTGTTTTTAATCATCATGATAATCATGATAATCATAATGGCCTAACAACACAACATACAAACACGGGCTGTGTTTTTTAATAGCCTAAATTATTATTTTCTGTTCTAGTCTTTTAATATTGTTACTTAATTTACTTCAGCATTTTTAAAACAGTCCCACACTTTTTCGTCAACCAAACTGTCATTTCTACCAAAGCAGGAAGTAAAAGAACTACATCATAATTGGAATATACATTTTATTTAACATTTCTAAGCAAAACGAGGTCGCGCGGATAAAAATGCTGATACAAATATACAGAGCGATTGTTATTTCTGTTTTAAAGCGATATCGTGAGAAATATGAGCAAAGAGGCTGGTACAAGAACGTGTGTAAACTCGAATCAATAGTGTTGTATAAGCAGAAATGAGAATTGTAGGAAATAGAGCTCTAAGTGTTTTTAATGATGAATTACTTAACACGTAACTGTTCATGTTGCATAAAATCTGTAGTTTTGGAACGTAGTTCCTTATCGCGCGTTATCGAAAGGGAGCTAGACGGAAATTCTTACGAAAAAGTTGTCACGACACTTTTTTGTTTTAGATGATTATCGCTAGATGGCGCTGTGATTAAGATATTTTATTTAAGTTATAATTTAAAACGTTTTAAACTAACTAATTATTATAACTTAAAAAAATAAAATTTTACAACAATTCCCTCACTAATTAATCGAAAGGAACTTCGTTCCATCCGGGTGTCCCTTGACACTTCTAAAGTTTTTTTTACAAGCTTTCTATTAAATTGCATTTGATGTAACTGTGTAAGTTTGGGTAAAATTTTGCAAGCTCATTTTGACAAACTTCCCGGTTTCCCATTGAGTTCACATTTTGCACGCAGATGTATAGCGTGATGTATAGCGCTTGACAATGCAATAATATGACCAAATGGCGCTGACTCCTTCTATTATCTTCTGATTAAATTCGTTGCGAGGCCCAAGATAAGTTAGCTTTTCCTCGGGTTCCTGGGCTTCACTGCTCAGAGTCATTACGATGGTCGCCGCTGTGGATCATGGCTACACAGGAGTTACAGTGGTGGGAGTGTGAGGTGGGCAAATACCCGACAACTGTTATACCTGTTGTAAGTGAAAGCTTTTATTAAAAAGGGTTCACTTATCTGGTTGATCCGTGGAACATTTAGTTCGTCACGCTTAGTGACTTTTTAGACCACATCGTTCATTGACATCAGGATTTGAATTTGCGTTCTTTAAAACTTAGTAAATTAAAATTTAGTAGACGTTAGTCCAATTTTTGTTTTTATTTTTTAATTACACAGCAAATGGCCATGTCTGAAATCACAAATCACCTCTATAAATTAGTTTTTCCAAATTTAACACAAGTTCCATAAAAACACAAGTGCATAAAAATTAATTTTGTAATAAATGCAAGCAAACAACAACTATACTAAGAGTGAATCATATAAAAATCATTATTTAATCATTAAAGTAATCGTTGACACGTAACGTCAATTAGGAAAACCGCGTCCAGTGTGAACTCGGCCGTAGTACCGTCCGCACATGTGCCGAGAGCTCTGACATTTTCGTAGTGCGCCCCTTCCCGCCGCGTAGATGCGCGTCTGTACGAAGTGCGAAAAATAAAAAAAAAACATTCGAAAATCAAATTTGAAAGTGCGAATTGTGTTATTGTTTTTTATTGTTATTTTTTTCGTTTTTTATTTTTTTGTTCCTGTGTGTGTTTTGTTCCCTAAGGAGAGCTGTCAAGTTCACGGGCGTCCGGTGAATGCATTCCCGCTCGATAATGATTAGTTTTGAACCGTGCTGAGGTTTTATTGTTTACGACATTTAAGATAAAGGTGAGAGGTGTTCTATTTTTGAAGTTCGATTTTTAATTTTTAAGCTGGACTTTTTATTTTGTGCCTGTTATTTTTTATTGCCATGTAGGTAGAGATTTTATAGTGTTTTTTTATATGATTTTCGGAATATTGCTGAAAGTTTCTATATTTTTTTTACTAATTTACAAAGTTTATTTCAAGTTTAATAGAAACGACATTTTTTTTAAATTTTATAGTTTAGAATTAAATATTTTAATTTATAATATCCTTGTGTTATCAGCTAACCTAGTAGGTACCAAACGGTAGGTATAAATGAATGGAATATTATATGAATAATAATACGTTATTTCCCCCTCTCAAGTGAGCCGTTGCTTGAGTCAGCTACTCAACGGCCAAAGATTGTCTTGGCCTCCAATTTACTTTACAAATAGTAGGTATAGTTGACCATTCATTAGCATATAAATGAATCATCATAAATACCAACATACTTCGAAAACTTTAGGTACTAATGATATTTTTATCACAAAAATGAAAACGACCGAATCCCATTTCTCAAGCATAGCACAAAAACTACCAACCGAAAATGTCTGCATTCGAAAAAAAAATATTATCGAAATCGGTTCATATAAAAAAGAACATACAGACGAATTGAGTACCTCCTCCTTTTTGGAAGTCAAAAAGAGAGTTTAATTTAATGAGAACACAAGCTTTTACAATGAGTGTAGAAAAAATCGAAGGTGCTCACTAACCATAATCCCATACAGTGTTGTAATTTCATTGAGGCATAGCCTACATTTGTGATTTAAGCGAAAATGACCTCTATTTCTTGATGCATAGAGTTCACGGGATGCAACGGAAACCTGTTTAGAAACGCACTGCCGGAGCTGCGTTGCGTAATGAATGTTGACATTGTAGAATATCGGTGGGAGTGGACAGGTACTATTGTTATTCGAAATTCAAAAAAAATAAAAAAAATAAAAACTGTATTTTTGAAATTAGAATTTAATTTTAAATGTATTTTTTTAATCGTGATTGTTCTTGGAACGTGTTAGTTTTATGCAATGATGCAATTAACTGATTGTTCGTGATGAGTTGTAATTACTTAATCGCTCAAGTAATGGTTTATCCTGCATAGTTCAGAATTAAGAGGTAGAACGAATCTTGTTCTTTTGTGATGTGTTATAATCATGCGTGATTACCGTTAACGGATAGAATTTAAATTGAAAATAAAATTACTATACCTACAGTTCAGTGTGTTATTTATGTTATTCGTATTTCATATAAATAATAAAAAAAATATTAAGTAAAATTTTCGAATAAAATAAAATAAGCAAATGTTTAACAATAGTTAGGAATAAAATTAAAATGTAAATGCCATCAAAATAAATTTGAATAAAAATGTGTTATTCCTTCAACAACAAAAAAGTAATATTGAAACATATTTAGAAGAAATACTCATACATATAAATCACATAGAGTACAATCGCCTACATTACCAAAAATTAAGTTAATTACAGTCAATGTTAATTGTTTTAATGAGGTATTTTAATAATGTTAAAATGAGAACCATTAGTAGGAGCTCTCACATAACCTGCGTAGTATTTTTTCTCTACGTTCCAATGCAAATGCGGAATACGTACAGAACTTTCGCTTTTCGTACTTGTGTTCAACTTTAATTTTAAATTACATTTTATAGAGTAGGTTTTTAAAGCATTTATTTAGTTGCACTTGTAGCATAACTAAATAAGTTCGGGTGGAATCTTGCTAGTTGTTCAATCCATATTGAACATACAAAACTTTTTGGAACGAAGTTCCTTATCGCGCGTTATCGAAAGGGGACTAGAAATTCTTATGAAAAAGTTGTCACGACACTTTTTTTGTTTTAGATGATTATCGCTAGATTTAAAGGAGCTGTGATAAAAAAATATTTTTTTTAAGTTATAATAATTAGTAAGTTTGTCCACCACTAATTAATCGAAAGGAACTTCGTGCCATCCGGGTGTCCCTTGACACCTCTCAAGTTTTTTATATTATATTTGTATTCAATTTTTTAGTTTTCGCGATGACTCTGTCTCGCTCTATGGAAAACTAAATTCAAATTCAATTCTATGTCAAATTTCACTTTTCTTTCTATCCATGTAGAGATTAGTCACATTTTATTTTTTCTTTATTTTAATTCATTTTATAACATCACGTAGGTACTCTATTGTCTATTGTCAAAATTAAGCTACAGATAACATTATAGGTCGCCCATTGTAACACTTTACTGGACTGTTTTTTATGTGTTTCTTTTGCATGTTTTTGTGGTGGTCAACTAAGAGTTTCTAGTCTATTCTATATAACAGATATTCAAGTTATTCGAATATATATTTCGAAAGTCGACCATAATTTTCCGGTCAATATAAAACTCGGGGACAATTTTTCATACCGAAATGACGTACGGCGTTTTATTAACATTGCGACGTGCCGAAATTAACTCTAACGGTTATGCTGTAAAACTGGGCATTTCGGGAATTCTCCCGGAATTTCGGGAAAAAATTTCGAAGTTTCGGGAAAAAGTTTGTGTTTGGGATATCGACTTTTATGATGAAAAAGATTGAATATAATGGTATTTACTTTGTTAGTAAAAAATATCTTTAGTGCTGTTTTTATTATAAAAAATATTTCAATGTCTTTTCCTAGTTCTATAAATAAATCAGTTACCTTTTACTTTTTTCTGAAAAAAATATGATCAGTAGATATAACAGGACACTTGATTTAGTTAGTTTGTCGAAACCAAGCTCATCACTGAAAAAATGTTATGGAATCCATTACAAAGATTCCCACTAAAAACTCACAAATAAAACTGTCTAAAATCAATTTCCTTCCAACAATAATTTCATTACAATTCTCCGTAAGACCTAGAGAGAAAAATCTCGAGTTGACCTAAAAAAAGGAAAATAGTTTTGTTCGCTGGCTAACGATTGGTCTGACCTCCGTGAAAATAGGGTGTTTACACTTCTCAAGTGGCCTGGGAATGTGCGGGACTGTTCCTTTTAATTTTATCGCTGTATAACATTATGCTGAGAGCCCTGTGGTAGTTTTGACTAAAAATAATGTTGCGATGGGTTTTTGTGGTGTATTGAAGAT
This sequence comes from Trilocha varians, assembly GCA_030269945.2. Classification (NCBI taxonomy): domain Eukaryota; kingdom Metazoa; phylum Arthropoda; class Insecta; order Lepidoptera; family Bombycidae; genus Trilocha; species Trilocha varians. The sequence goes on from AP028259.1 coordinate 9,447,545, forward strand.
ATATTCTAGGAATGGAAGGTTATATTTTTTGAAATAACTTTAAAAGAAAAATAGTTGATGAACAATTTTAAATATCCAGAAAAACAGTTTGTGTTTGGTGAAAAGATTTTTTGATCAAACACTTGCTTCAAGAATGGTAAATTGATTCTTCCTTCCTCGATAATAAGGTAGATAATTTCTTACTCATGTCAACTTAATTCTATAACTAGTTCATACGTGCAACTTCGTCTAAAATTCAAGAATAAAAGTGGTCTTTAAAGGAATTTCAATGTCCTCTCCTTTCTCAGGACTTTTTTTTAAATTTTATCTTTATAAAGTAACACACCTACCAAGATACTTTTGTATTTATTATATTCAAGTTTAAAATTTTAAATATCTGGAATATTAATACATTATCCTCATAAAACACAGTTACCCTACGCGATAACTTATAGAACTGTCGTCGACAGATTGCAAAAGCTAAAGTAGGAGTTTGTGCCTTATAAATAAAGCCTAAACTAGCTTGCGGAAATATATTTACGACTTCAGAAAATAGGGTATTGTGACGGAAATACTACAGCTTCGCACAATTTTCTGTTTTGCTTATCCTTATCCGAAGTCAAGAAAGAGAATTTAATTTCTATTTTTCATATTTAACGATTCTTTTCTAAAATGATTTGTACTTTTTGTTTTATTTTAATTTGATTTTGTGTAGCATAATCAACACTTGAATAAAAAAATAATACATTTATTTTATTTATTTATTAAGTTGTACCAAGAAAATAATACCAAAACACATGCAAATAGAGAAGCAATCAAAGTACACATGAGTAAATGTCACTTAAATAATAGGTACAAACAGCATGCTAATAGATAGTAACATCGGAATTTAAAGTTACACTAAGTACAAAGAAGAAAAAGAATTTATAATTAAAAACATGTCATATGAAAAGTAAATCATTGAATTATAAAATTAATATTAAACGATACAAAACACTAAAATATTAAGAGTTAATAGAGTAATTAAAAATTGAGCGATAATACAAAAATAAAATAATGTTATGAGAATTATTCAAGAACTTGAGCCAAATATTTGTGATTGAAGGATATACTCTGCAATTGATTATTACTCTTGATTTTGGAATCTTGCTTCTTACATATTTATTATTTAAAGATATCTTTCTAGGTAAGACATTTCATAAACAAAACTCGCTGTACCTATTTTCATAATTATAATAAGGCTGTAGCTGCAGTCATTTACCTCTACAAACAACGATGCTTGCTCAATCCAAATTGGGGACACCACCTATCTACGGTTTTCTTCAATATTCTGCTTCCTTTACGACATTTCGCCAAAAATAAAAAAAACCATTAAAACACAACCGTATTCTCATAAAAATATAGCATAAATATACCAATTCGGTAGGTACATACAACGTGAAATTCCCATAAAAATGACATAACCTGATCAGGTGCATTGGAAACTAGATCTTAAGTCAAGGTGATAGGAGTTATTTAGTTTGAAACGTGGTCTCGAGGCTTGACCTTAGAGCTTGCGCAACGAAGTTTCGAAGCTTCACTTAACGTGTTTGGTACTCATTGAGTGTAAATGTTGGAAATATTTTAGAACGTAAAGCATGAAGTCTACAAGGAACGCTTTATATTATCTTGCACTGGGTGTAAGTCAAATTTGACTAACTTCCCACTTTCCGATTGAGACGACATATTGTACGCAGATGTAGTTATATAGCGTGACAATTCAATAATATGACAAAATGGCGCTGATCTGATAATGGATTTCTGATGAAGCTTGTATATAAAGTTTTCTTTAAAATAAATTATTGAAAATTCGAATATGTCAAATTCAAGGAGTTTTGAAGTGGATCATGACTTCTCATTGTTTTTTCTGTATGCAAAATATTTATTGATCACAGGAACCAGACTGTACCTAAAGATGTCTCGAATAACCAGTCTATAAATTTATATACGTCGGAGCAAGCATGAGCGAGACCACTAGAGACTAAAAAATATCATTGAAAACTTGGGTCAAAGTCACACACGAGGAAAACTTTTATACACCAGGCAAAACACTTAAAAATAGAAATAAAAAACTTGACCAAAACCAGTAGGTTCGGTCAAGTTTGTTAATCGTATTCCAGTAGGATCACGTCATCTTGGTCTTTAAATAAGACTTTCATGCAATTTCAACGGGTTCTTACCACGATATTTAATTAATTGAGTTGTCTCGATATTTCAACTTTGGTACCACTAGAACTCGAACTCACATCACGACACACCACACTCACTGTATCTACAAGACTCTCTGAGCATGAACCCTTAGTGACTGTTGTGTTTAGCACTGGATTCCACATACTCGATAATCTGAAGCCGTCACGGCTCCAGTGGTACCACCCAAAAGCGAACGAGAAAGAGGGTAGACAGATTTGTTTGCTCTTAAATCGACCCGCAGTATCCAGTCTTCTCGTGATCATGACGTTTGCAACAACGTTGAAATATCGAGACAACTCAATTAATTAAATATCGTGGTAAGAACCCGTTGAAAATGCATAAAAGTATTATAGAAAACCGCGAGTGTCTGAATAACTTTAAATACCTAAGAGTCGAGTAGCACCAAATTTCCATATATTTTTTTAATTCTACTTCACGTACGGTTTTGGAAAAAAATTGCAAACGAAGGTATTGATAGTGAACAGTCATACAACATCATAGTGATCTCACTGAGGTGCATAATTTACATTAAACCCTTACTGTACCTATACCTGAAAAAGTCACCATTAAAATCGGTTCAGCTTGATATCAGTTTAAATATTAACGAACATCTAACTTATACAAGTCAAGCAAGTTTTTCCAAACAATCTCAAGTTATTATATTAACAACCTTGAATGTTCTATGACTGTACCTGTTATAGTCAAGTTGGATATCTGACTAGATTCTTGTGCTAATTTCAATAGAACTATGAGTCAGTGTAATCAAATTCATAAACACGTTTAACGGTCATTTTTAAAACATTTCCAACCGTCTTAGGATTTTTTTTTCCGGCAAGGATGTTTTTAGTATGCTGTTTTTGTTTGCCCGAAAAACTTGTACTGATTTAACTGATTTATATGTTTTTTTTTTCATGAAAATAAGTAGATATAATAAGGGCTGTATGGTCGTTTACTATACATATATTTAAAGGAAAAAAAAAGTTCTGCTTTCTGTGATATGTATGTAAAAGTATTAAACCTGCATAGAGCTATATGTCATAGGTGAAGAATGTTTTGCTTTATTCAATTTCAATTCTTAACACCCTGCATCTAAAGGTCAGAATGCAACTTAATATCATGAATTAGTGATTCTCAAATAAATAAATAATGACACTTGTTTCTCGGATATATTAAGGAGTGTTGTATTTTGTGCATTTTTTTTATTACCTTGTAAGCAGACGAGCTAACGGGCCCCCTGATCGTAAGCGGTTACCGTTGCTCATGGATCTCTGCAATGTCTTATATGATGGATGTTGAGTACCAGTTTGAGTCGTTTTTAAGGACGAATAACCACATATTATTGATCATAGAAATTGTTTACACAATTACTAAACAGGTTTTTTTTACGATTTTTATCAAACGATGAATTTAATAATTGTGTAAGTGATGTAGATAACCGCGAGTGTTTAAAGAAATTTATTATAGTAGTGGAGTTCACTTACTATTTGGAACCACCGCGGTCATCCACGGTCCATTCCAAAAATTATTTTCTGCCACGCACCATCCGGCTGTTGAATAAGCTCCCCTCTTCGGTGTTTCCCGATCGCTATGACTTGTTCTTCTTCAGACGAGGCTTAAAGAAAGTCCTTAAAAGGTAGGTCGTAGGTAGCGGCCCCGCAGTGTCCGCTGACATTGCAGAGGTCCATAAGCAACAGTAACCGCTTACGATCAGGTGGCCCGTGAGCTCGTCTGCCTACAAGGCAATAAAAAAAAAATTGTTTCTTTACTGACGTCACTCGATTTTTATTACCTCTCTTAGACTGTCTCGCTCAGCACACCCTTGCGTCAGAGCATCCGGAGGATGGCGGACCGCGCTCCCCGACCCACGCTGGTTCTGACCCAGCGGGGTATTCCGTGGGAGGGTGACACGCGGTCCAGCCATCTTGGCGGGCTTCGGATAGCCCGCCGACCGAGAGAGCCGGTGGCCGTATCGCCGGCGGCTGCCGGTTCGGCGTCCGGGGACGGCGCGACGGAAAAGTGTGCCGAGAGCGTTACGCGTCGCGCCGTCCCACAAAACCCCGTGCTGGGTTCTGGCCTCAGCCGGGGTTCGGACGCTGAGTGTGAGCGGTTGGAGGTTTTAGTGCGGTTCAACTCCCACATATCCGGTGATTTCCTCCAACTGAAAAAAAAAAAAAAAAAAAAAAACCTATCTTAGACTAGGATTTTTATACTTATCTTTACTAATGACCGGTATTTGTAGAAAAAAATTAACACTGAGTGGGTCGTTGGCTCGCCGACCAGCGTAGACTATATAAAAACTTATTTATCTACTTTCCTAATCTGTATATTAGAATATATTATAACAAATAACGATAATAAAAACTGGTTTTGTTTCTTCTATTAGTATTTGAAAACGACGGTTTGGATGACCTTGAATTTTAATAGACTATCAATATTTGATTTTATAAAACAAGATGAGAATTTTTTCATCGTTTCTTTTAAATATTTTAGCAAGCATTACATACAAACACTCATTCGAAATATCCTAGGTATGTCTTAAAAACATTTTCTTCAAAATATTCAGCTATAATATATCATTACTTTTCAAGTTTTTAGGTTAAAAAAATTGACGGTGACGTCACTTATGTTTCCCGCCAAATCATGATCCGGCTATGTATACTGACCATTAATTGGTATAAAATTGTATGCAATAGTATAAGGCGTAGATTTTGAAACAGTAATTGCAATTGTGGAAAAATATATTTAAGAACACGCAAGTGTTATTCTGTCTTGTCTTGAATTTGGACTGTATCTTTATTAAATTGGATAGAAAGGTTTTGAGGGATAAGCATTATTTCCCTTCAATGGGTGGGACAAGAGAAAGCGAAAGAAGAAAAAATGAAAAACTTTATCAAAATAAGATGTAGTTATTGATAAACTTATTCAGACACTCGCGGTTTTCTATAATACTTTCATGCATTTTCAACGGGTTCTTACCACGACCCGCAGTATCCAGTCTTCTCGTGATCATGACGTTTGCAACAACGTTGATATATCGAGACAACTCAATGCATGAAAGTAGTTATTGATGTTTGTTAGTACACGCAAAAACTACTAAATAGATTTTAATAAACTTTACACTTATACAGGGTGTTATAATCCGATGAAACAATATTTTCACAGCAAATAGTATACTTGATGTAGAAGCCATCCACCAACTTTGGGTTTTCTAGGCATAATATATCATAAGTTATAACTAATCAAAACTAGTATAAATTTTCTATTAGTAGGTGATTATTATAGTACAGAACTCTAAAATTGCGATCGGATGCGCCTGTGTGCGTGAAAATAGCATATAGATATAGTACGCTAAATGTAGGTCACAGTAGGGTTGTCAAAAATAGTACAAAAAAATATTTTTTCAACTTTGTATGGGAAAATAAAGTAACTATCTCAGTTTCAAAAGTATGTGTATATGATTTGAAATGTGATATAGATTAAGCCCTTAAAGTATTGTTTCACCGGGCAACAACACCCTGTATAGTTAATATTATTCGAATTAAATATAGTCTTTATTTTGACTATGAAGGCACTATTCACGTACCAAACATCACTTACATGCATAACTAACGGGTTCTTACCACGATATTTAATTAATTGAATGGTCTCGATATTTCAACGTTCTTGTAAACGTCATGATGTACTAAAAATGTAATCGTTTGTCAGGATCAACTTATTTCTTTTGTATCAGATATAAACCTATTTCTGTTAACAGTACTAATGTATATTAACATACAATGAATACAACTTCATGCCACAGCAATTCTTTATATCTATTCTGTTTAAAAGCGCTATACCGCTTTGTGAGAGGGAAAGTGCATCCGTTTGTTCACTTTCACTCGATCGTCACACGCCGAATAAAACCATTGGTCAATTTTGAAGCGTGGCCTACTAGAATTGTTTTTTTATAGATTTGGTCAATCATTGATTCTTTAAACTACTACTATACAACTATAGTATACTATAGACTCTTCTCGTAGGCCACGCTTACTATGGATTTTTGTGTTTGCAATTTTTTTTAAATTCGTTTCTGCATTTGCAAACGTACTTATAAAGTACTTATATTGTGTCCAACATTTTAGTGAAAGTGGAGATAATTTGACAGAACCAAAATAATGGCCTTTTTATGCCCTTTCAAATGAGCCCAAACACGATAGGTTTACGACCTTCCGTTCTCAAGATAATTTGGCGGGGGATTTCAATTACTTGGTGGGGTAAAGAACCCTCCCTAGTAGTACATCTAGGTGCAGGTGACTTGTCAGTCAAAAACCAACATTTCATTGAACTACTTCAGTTAGATTAGATACTATACAAAGAAGAAGGCGATAAAACAATTGGTTAATTTTGAAGCGTGACCTACTAGACTTTTGCAATTTGTTCATTGTATTATTGAGGTTTTCTTACGTTACGAAGAATCAAGGACAATTTTAGGGTGGGAGAGTGTTGTTGGATCAATAAATTAGTACGTACACATATAGACATACATAAACACAAGTCAATTAATACATTATAATTATACGTAGAGACACCTAATTTATAATGTGCTCTCACGCAATGCCAATCTCAAAGGAACTGTCGATAATATTCTAACACGCGAAATGTGTGGATGATTCTAGAATATATCTTTAATATACTTTTACTATAAAAATGTCACAGACAATTACAGGTCATCAGACAAAAATGTGTGCGTGTGTAATTCTAGATCACTTTACTAAAGGAAATAGTATCTCCAAACAAATGGCCATCAAGTATTTTGCAAAGTCTAAAAGTGTCTTCAGTTTAAAACAATTGAATCTTAAGCGACAGAGAACCCATGTTTTTTTTATACTTTGTTTGCGAAATTTGTAAAAATATTTCATCGCCAACGAGACTGACATCAAAAAACTATCAATGTTTGTATTTGTTAGTATTAAGTTCGTGAATTTTTTCTAATCTTGTATCTAGTTTTAATCAAAGCATCTTCATCATCATCAGCCTATAGACGTCCACTGCTGGACATAGGCCTCCCCCAAACTTCGCCACATCGACCGGTCCTGCGCCTTCTGCATCCAGTGACCTCCCACAATCTTGACCAGATCGTCGGTCCATCTTGTGGGGGGTCTACCAACATTGCGCCTACCGGTTCGTGGCTGCCACTCCAGAACTTTTCGGTCCCACCGGCCATCTGTTCTTCGCACAATGTGTCCTGCCCATTGCCACTTCAAAGATGCAATTCTTCGGGCTATGTCGGTTACTTTAGTCCTTCTGCGGATCTCCTCATTTCTGATTTGATCACGCAGAGAAACACCCAGCATAGCCCTTTCCATTCAAATCAAAGCATAGAAAATAATAATTAAATTCTATCAAGTTATAGGTTTAGGTATTTAGAGAAATAACAACAATTTGAACCTTCACAAAATCTACTTCAGCAACCGTAACATCGTTCGTATTTTATGGTTTAGTTTACGTCTCTTTGTTGTTTACAACTAGGTAATGGATACTTACATATAGTTTAACGACGTGTCTTAATGACTAAGTAAGATTTAAGTGTTTTTCCTATCGTATGAAGCTGTATTGTATCTGTAACAACCCATTACTGCCCACTACTGGTCTCCTCAGAAGAGGGATTATTTATAGTCCACCATGGGAACTTCACATATCTTTGAAGGATTTTTAGAATATTTTCCAATAATCGTGCTAAGCGCAAAATAGTATTTTGTAGTTACCTGATTTATAATATCTTGGTATTGCCGTCTTTGGGAGACGTAAAACACCCGCCTGACGTTTTTTACTACCTAACCAATAAAAGAGATAAAAAAATACTCGATGCTTTCTCGATAGACAAAAAAGACTCGATAATAAATTTCTTTAAACATTCGCGGTTATCTACATCACTTAAACTATTACTAAACGGGTTCTTACAGTCTTCCCGTGATCATGGCGCTTGAAACAGTGCTGAAATATCGGGACCTCTTAAATAAAAATAATCGTGATAACGTCGTAACTATTACTAAACGGGAGTAATAGTTTAAGTGAAGACTCGATAATTTGTAATCGGAGCTTTTCTTCAGTGCACAAGGTAAAATCAATTCGTTTTAGTGAATTGATCTTGATTGGTCTTTCTCTATAGAAAGACTTTTAGATTTATATCTAGACGCGATATTATAATTATTATAGTCTAGGACTATGGTTTCTGAAAGCAAGATATTGGCCCTGCATTATCTCCATTGAAGGAATCCAGAAGCGACGTTAACCACTTACCGTCAGATGAAATTTCTAAACCGCAATAAAAACTTTATCATATCCAAAATAAATAGATATGAAGACATATTGACTCAATAATTACTTGTGAAGTGTGAAAGACAAAGAGCAAGCATTATAAAGGTCCAGAGTTCTCCCACAAGATCATTAGTCATCCTAATAGTTTAACCTTTACCGTACCTCTTACGTCCAATTAAATTAACCTCAATAATTATCCCAAATTGGACTTTAACTGCATCCTTATAAAGTTTGCTTTCACATGTAAGTTTTTCTTTATTTGTATGTGTAGATTTTTTTGATTATACGACTCAGGTGCTATGGTGTTTAGGTACATATTACATTGAAATGTGAAAGAATACACATGCAGTAAATGACAATAATTACTGGTCAAAATGTCCTCTTTAATTTATCAAGATCTGACGGTTAGATACTTATGGGTTAAGTGAAGTTTAAACAAAATTAATGTATAATACATGCGATGAAAACTTAGTCATTATGACTGCTGCTTGCTGTTAATTTTTATCTGATTGTGCCGATTTCGATGAATCTTTTATGTTTCAAGAGCCATAATTTGCACTCTATCATGTTTTAAAAATATTAGACTTGGTCGGTGTTGTGTATCTTAGATACATAAATATTTCACATGTCTATAGTAGACTCTGCTAAAACATATTCGAGAATTTTCCACGAAGAACACAATATTTCCTTTCTGAAATCCCAAGTCACTGAATCATAAACCATTCAGTTCCTCAGAGACGCATTTTTCGCATTACCGTCTCACTAGAACGTGCTTCTCTTGTTTGTATCATAAAGATTTGTCGAGACTGCATAAAATTATCATAATGTCGTTCTGTGTGATTTTCTTTTGGATACATCAACTACAGTAGGTTTTACGAGAGAGTATACGAGAATGTAGTTCATCTAGGTAGGCGTCTAATAATTTTGAGGGAGTTTTAACCCACTGGCTAAAAACGGTGAAGGAAAACATCGTGAGAAAACCTGCATATCGGAAAGGATTCTGAAAATCCTTCGAAGATGTGTGAAGTTGCCAATCCACATTGGGTGGACTATGCCTATACCCTTTTCGGAGGAGACCTGATCCCAACAGTGGGTTGTTACAGTACAGTACAAAGAGCTTTAAATTACCTACAGATAAAAGTGGGTAAGTTTGGCTGTAATTCATATTTCTCATCGTTTTCTTAGGGTCGTGAACAATTTCTTTCCTTTCTGATGACTTCTTGGTTTACTTTCAGATCTCCTGTAAATATAGGTTTTTTCAATAATTCAATGTCCTTTTCTTGCAATTACATACATACAATTAACTCTTTTCTTCAATTAATTAACCTCACTTGGAGAGTATTATCTACGGAGAACACGACGTACTGACAATCTAACATAATAGTCCTCTTGAGTTCATACAACAACAAAATAAAATATAATCGCAAAAACAATTCAAAATAGAAAGTAGGTCTACTCGAAACACTCACGGTATACAAAGCAAAGCTATAACAAAGCCATATTGAAACAGTACTTAATGTTTACAGTATCGTGAACACACTAACAAGTAGTGTGTCCCGCGTCATGTCAAGGCCTTTAGATAATTGAAGCTTGCAATAATGTTGTTGCATGACACAGAATATAGAAGGTACAGGAGTTAAGCTACTCGCATAAAAGACTTCTATAATAAACTTTCTAATTTAAAACACAAACGGCAATAGTTTTGTATACCTGTAAAATGTGTATTGTGAGTGTATTTTCGTAAGTTTTTTTTTTGGAACGAATTTCCTTATCGCGCGTTGTGAAAGGGGGCTAGACGGAAAAAATTCTTACGAAAAGTTGTCACGACACTTTTTTGTTTTAGTTGATTATTGCTAGATGGCGCTGTGATCAAAATCTTTTAAAACAATTCCTTATTTTGTTTTATATGATTAATGCTAGATGGCGCTGTGATCAAAATCTTTTAAAACACGTTCCTTATCGCGCGTTACAAAAGGAAATAATTTTTACGAGATACGTTTTAATCGAAAGGAACTTCGTTCTATCCGGATGTGACTACCCGTGACCTCTATTGTTTTTTTTTAATTAATTAAAGTTTCTAACTCAATAACTAATAACTCATTTTCCCTAATTTGGGGCTTTAGTCTTTCCAAAGAATTGACATTGATAAGTACTGGGAAATTAAGACTATTAGAACTGCCAGGACATTGTTTGTGCGTGTGCAGAACTAAAAGTGCATAATATTTATGCATAGTTTGTCTTCTTTATTTTGTATTCTGTGGTACTGCGTTTTATAGTAGGGTACTTTGATTGAATATGATTTGTATTTTAAATAGATGCAATATACAATGTGTGCTTCAAAGTTTTGAAAACGATCTTTATAATAATAGTAGGTGATAAGTCGAAAAAGAATTACAAATTGTCCATTCATTCAATTATAATATTATTACTGGCTTATTATATCGTCAAAATATTAATCAAAACATCAAGATAAAAGTAGGTACATATCTGTAGGGAAGAAAAAAAACTTGAGAGGTGATATGGGACACCCGAATAGAACGAAGTTCCTTTTGATTAAAAGATATCTTATTTTTTTTTTGCCTAACGTAACGCGCAATAAGGAACGTGTTTTAAAAGATTTTGATCACAGCGCCATCAAGTGATAATCATCTAAACCAAAAAAAGTGTCGTGACAACTTTTCGTAAGAATTTTTTCCGTCTAGCCCCCTTTCACAATGCGCGATAAGGACTTCGTTCCAATATCTAGTTAAAAACAACAAAAGAGCAAACCGTAAACAATTCATTTGAGGTTCAATTTATAACTACGAAAAGCTAAGATATAACTTTTCTCCGAGCAGATTTTTTACGAGAAATGTCGGACTTAAGTCGAATTTTATTTCATCAACAAATCCCGATCCGAGCTTCGCTAATCCAGAATTCATTTGGAGTGCAAACGTCGAGGGGACGTAATACCGAGTTTTTCAACTCGTCGAATGACTTTATTGGTCCAATCATTTGGAATTCCACTTTGGGTTACAGAATTGATGATATTATTGAGACAAGATGTTGTTAATGACGTTCTTCAAAAGATATTGGTAGATTCAATTGGTACTTTATGTTGGTATAAAATATCACTTTTTGTGTTGTATAAAGGTTGGAACTGTAATTTTGGACAATCTTACGTAGGGTGAATGTCCTGTCGAAATACAATTTAGCACCATTTTTATTTTTTGGATCGGTTAAACTTTTCTGACATTGTATGGAAAACGTACGACTATCGTTGCGGACTTCCATACTATGACGAAAAGTTTTTTATCCAAATCCTAAAATTAAAGTAGGTCTAAGTTTTATTTCGACAGGTCATCCACGCCATGTCAGATTGTCCAAAGTTACAGATCCAACCTGTATAGATAGCCGGCGTTCGGAGGGGGCGGCGCGACGGGAAAGAGTGCCGTGGGCGTAACGTGTCGCGCCGTCCCTCATAACCTCGTGCTGGGTTCTGGCTTCAGCCGGGGTTCGGACGCTGAGTGTGAGCGGTTGGAGGTTTTAGTGCGGTTCAACTCCCACATACCCGGTGATTTCCTCAACAACAAAAAAAGTATAGGTAGCTCTATGTATAATCTATGCATGCGAAGTACTTACTCTATGATCTTGATATAGAGTAGTGAATAAGGTTCAATAGGCATGCTAAGGACAGTCAGGACTGTCTTTTATTACACATTTTTTTTCTAATCACTTCTAGTAAAAGAAAGCGATCTTTTAAAGATTCCTTTTCTTATTTAATAAACTAATCATTGTTATTAAACTATTTTTTAAGCCAATAAAAAATAATTCGATTTTTCAAAAAAATTACAGTGGCATTACCCCTTAAATTTAAATAAATTCTAATGAAAGTTGCATTGAAGCAACGCTTCTGCAGACCGTTATATTTTAAAGTCAAAAACACCATAAGCGCCCTTCTTCTCAATGTTACTACTGTAGTTGTCACCATCGATGACTCAGTTACTAAATAAACGGTTATACGTCATCGTGATTAAAATACTCAGCTATAATTGTAATTAATGTGAAATTAACCCAGTCACCGTATTATTGGCGTGACGCTTCGACGCATCGCTGAACTATTGATTACAGTAATTAACGTAACCACAAATTTTGTAACAATATTTTCAGTCGAATTTAGTAACGACATTGAATTTGTGATATATTTGTAAAATTTAGAATTGGGTTGGATGTTTTTTTCTACTATTAAGCTACACTAATTAGCTAACAACGGCAAATATCAATAACGCATTTAAAATACGTATATTTGTGGATTTTATTATGATTATCTATATACATATAATAAAATGATAGAAAAGTCAACATTGCAAAATACAGTCTCCCAAGTCAAACAACCGTTGAACATAATGATGGCGCGATTCAGAATCCATACATTTTGTTCTGTAAAAAAGTCAGCTTTGTCCGGGATAAACTCAAAAACTGCTGCATCGATGTACTTCAAATTTGGCAAGAATATTGCTTAGAAGTCGGGTCAACACATAGGCTATATATTATAGTGCTATCATCTCCGAGGAACGGGATATAAATATAATAAATTTCATTAAACATATTTAGAGCACCGACATCTATCGGCGTTCAAGTCAAATTTCATGTGGAAGCATTTTTTTATTAGTACGAGAGCTAGCAACGTTGGGAAAACAAACATTTCAGTAAAGCCAGCTTTTATTTTTATATATGCTATCTCTCATACTCTTTCACTTTTATATCAGTTGGCAAATTAATTTTAGGTTTTTAAGTGGTTAAAAAACTTCATTAAAAAAAATATTCAGAATTATCGTCTGGCACAGAAGAACAACAAAAAAATATCTGGCAATAATAAATTCATGTAGCAAAAGTATAATAAAAATAATTTAAAGAAAAATGTCTTAAAAAAAAATGAAAAATCGATTTTTTATCCGGACCTTACCACTACCGGCTACTACTAGACAGTCCGTATCGGTAAATACTCTGTCAAAAACGTTGCTAGCTCTTATACCATAATTTAAATTTGATTGTGTCATTTTTGGCACTGTCAATGGTTATTTTTTTAATTGTCATGGATACAAAGAGTTCTGTTCCTTCTTAAAAAGTGTGTATTTAATTCGTTTCAGAGATTAGCAAGATCTATACATATAAATAAATTTCATTAAGCAATTTTAGAGCAACGACATCTATTGGCCTTCAAGTCGAATTACATATGGAAGCATTTTTTTGTTGATATAAATAATTTAAATTTGATTATTTTATTGTGGGACAATGTTTCCTATTTGCTAACTAGATGGCGTTGGCGTATAAATTTTAATTATTCTGAATCGCGCTATCATTTCGTACACCAAATGTCAAGACTGAGATTACCTGCTTTGCTAGAAGTCATCGTGTGGTTAGTCAAATTGAACTCTTTAGCTATCATTTTATTATTATTTAGTTTCGACTTAAAATACTTAAAATGCCTGGATAACTATCTAATTTATCCCAATGTTCAAACGCTATTCGAAGGAAAAGGTTAGCTAGATGTCTAGAAACCGCCGTTGAGCATGAAGCTAGGTTGGCTAATGGCTACTCTTTAAGAACACATTGCGGAAACTCAGTCGATCGAATATCTTGAAGAGCAGGATACTCAGTTAAGGAGAGATCACTCTCAGCCTGCTCTTTCACGGTCGTTGGAGACTGATGAGCAGCTTGAAGAGCGTAGTACAGCTGCTCAGCAAAGTTATCAGAACGTACGTGACGATACTTCTGCTCATGTATCGCAAGACCGGGACAGAATGCAGGAGTTGCAAGAGCAACCATGGCTAAATAAAGAGGGAAGTGGATTCATGTACAATGTTGCGATTAACTACGCCGCACACGGAGATATTAGCAATCTTAGAAGAAGCGCCCTTTGTCGAGCCCGCAAATGGAGAGGGGAGCCCAATGGGATGTGTTGTGCATCTGGTAAGGTACGCTTGGAGTCTATGCAAGACTCACCAGAACTGTTGAAACTCTTACTAAGCGGCGAACATCCGGGTCCAGCCAATTTTTGAAAAACATTCGAGCCTATAACAGCGCCTTCCAGATGACTTCTTTTGGTGCAAATCAAATCGTTGAAACAGGGTTCATGCCGACATTCAAGATCTAGGGACAAGTTTAGCATCAAATTGGTTCGCTGCTACCTACAGATATTTCAAAATTTTTGCAAATTTATTTTGTGAGTGATTTTGAAGAACAAGTAAACCTACGAAGTAGATCCATCCCCAATTTAGACGTGCTCAAGAATTCTCCGATATCCTTCTAAGTCTTAGTGAAGGTACTCCACCAGAAGAGAGAGGTGGACAAGTGGTGCTTCCAATGTCTCTCGGTAGATTTGTATCCAGCTTATAAGAACTCATTCGTTGTGTGTACAACGAAATCAGTCGTATATCACACAGCAGAATTCTTGGGTGTGTGAGCGAGCCATTTTGACACCCTAAAATGATCAGGCTGCAGCAATTAACGAATTCTCTCAGAAATTGAGGGAAATGAACTGTCGTCGAGCAAGATGATGCTACATATTATCCTGTAGAATTTTTGAACTCTCTGTCAGCAAGTGGTTTTCCAGCGCACACTGTCAAGCTGAAGGTCAGTGTCCCGATTATGCTTCTTCGGAACCTATCTCCTCCGAAGTTGTGTAACGGGACCCGTCTTAAAGTTATCTCGCTCCACAAACACACAATTAAGGCGGAAATTCTTACGGGTTCTGGCGTCGGCGACGCAGTATTTGTATCACTCATTCCTCTCATACCATGAGGTATGTTCCTAAACTTTCCGTTCCAGTTCAAGCGCGTACAGTTCCCTATGAGTGTTTGCTTCGCGATGACTATCAATAAGTTGCTGGGGCAGACACTGGGGACAGCGGGTGTCGACCTCAGGACGGGCTGCTTCTCACACGGGCACCGGTACGTCGCTTGCTTCCGCGTCACCGGTCCGGACTCTCTTTATATTTTGGCTGCGGAGAGCCAAACCACTATTGTGGTTCATTGAGAAGTTCTATAAACATGTTTTTTTACGCTATCTTCTAATCCTATATTTGTCTTAATTTGATTATTTTCTACATCTGCTTTAGTCACAACTTTTGCCTTAACTCAGCAAAATCACCTTAAAGTCATTTATTCGAAGCGGGTCGAAATTAGCACTTTTTGCACTTCAATTTTCCAAAAAGCAGTCTTATTCTGTTACTCTGTTTAGTGTAGATATGAAAGGTAAAGAAGAAAACCAGTAAATTAATGTTAGTTTAAAAGATACAATTGTTGGTATATTATTATGGTGTAGTACATAGCATTCACGCAGACGACGTCGCGGGCAATAGCTAGTAAACTATAAAATAAAAAATATTATATAAAGTTAGGTCGTAGCCCTGACATTTTAGAGGTTCATGAGCGACGGTAACCACATACGATCAGGTGGCCCGTTGGCTCGTCTGCCTACATGGAAATAAAAAAAAATATTGGCATTAATTTTGAAATCAGAAAGAACTTTTAAAAAAGTTTCGTCCTCGAGGTGGTATAGAGACTAGACATACTGTTAGTATAATGCATGGCCAAAATCGCTGTTTCAAAGTTTATCAATATGAGCCTAGAACCTGGCTAAAACGACAAACAACGATATAATAGAGGAGGCGACGATGCTAAATGGGGATTTACTCGAGCGTTGAAGAGACCTATTGGGATGCAAAGCTTAGATGATAAGAAGAAAAAAATGTTATATGACATATACCTTTACATCGGTGGGGAAAGGGGCTATAGATTTTTAAAGATGTAAAAAAAAACTGTTGCATGGACATCCTCGAGCGCGTCAGATATTGATAGCATCAATGCCCTACGTATTTTTAATAACGTACGTATGTTAATCTGATCGTTTGCGTGATGCGGGTGGTTGTATTTAAAGGTTGAAAATGAAAAAAAAAAAAAAAATATCGAGCGCGTCAGATTTTCTAAGGGAGTGTTAAGTACACCAAAAAAAAGCTCTCATTCACTAATCTGACGATTTCGATGGGACGCAAACTCGCAGCCATTTTCGTAATGTGCAAAAAAAAATCGCCATTTTGAAATACTCAAGCGCGTCAGATTAAGATATATATGGTTTATCTTTATGTTCTAAACGTACTGTCTCATAATCTGACGATTATCTAGAGGGATTCGCCTGATCTGACAAAAAAAAAAATAGGTTAATGGTTCACTTTAAAGCCATCCCTGCAACTTCCCGCTAATTCCATTCCTGAGTTCAAAGAAATAATATTTCTATGCATTTGAGCTCTCCCAGCTCGAAAGTCTGATAGAAGTTTCATAGAACACTATTTTTGGAATTTTCAAACTGCAATAACTTTCGAATGGATCAACCAATTTTAATGCGGTTGGCACCATTCGACGTAGTTTTATCATCCTCATAAGTAATTTTGATCGACTCACAAATTTCGGAGATAAATTTCGGAATCCCGAAAAACACTTTTCGGTTTTCTATCGTTCACGATATCTCTCGAACGAACCTTCCCTGGACTTATACGAATATTTCAAGATTAAAATAAGCCAAATCGGTTCAGTCGTTCTCGAGTTTTAGCGAAACTAACGAACAGCAATTCATTTTTATATATATAAGATTTTTGTTATTTCGGCTTGCGGAAATCGTCAGATTATATATTTTTTATTATTCTTGAATTATTTCCTTCAAAATAAAAAAAAATTTAGCTACGCTCGAGAATGTCGAGATGACTTTTTTTTTTACAACTTTGTTACCGTCTCCTTTTTTTACGTCACTCTCAAATTGTCAGATTATTGGAATATACACTTTTTAGGATGTAATTAACTCACCCTACCTTAATCTGACGCGCTCGAGAATTTCTGATCATCAATTTTTTTTTACTAATCTGATCCTGTATCCTTCACGGGCGGCCTTAGATATGGGCCTCATATTTTGTGGAGGTACTTAACCGGGTACAAGGTACCCCCTGTATATTAATCTGCCGCGCTGTAGTAAATCCCGGAATCCCCGCTTGGGCTCCTCTACTAATATATATGGTACTTGTGACAGAATTATGTCCAGAAGCTGACAGGGTGATGATGATGATAAACGACAAAAAGAACAATACTCGAGCCCTCATTTTGAATTTCCCATTGTCATTCACGGTTTTTTAATCTCATTTCCTTAAATAAAGATTTTTTATCAATTTCTGCACACAAAAGTGAACCTTAAGTAAACGATTTGACAGGTAAAATAATGAAAACTCCCTTGAGTTTCGAGTACCACTTAACGTGGCGCGCAAAGTAATTCTCAAGATGTCGACACGCAAAATGTAAATTATTTTATAGGTTATTTTAAGTACTTTCCCCGGAATATTGGAACGTAAAAGGAAATTTTGTATATATGACGTTGAAATGTTATGATTGGAAAAGTTTCATGTGGTATTGTCAAATTGCTTCCGTTTCATTTTCTCGATGGTTCAGAAGCTATTTGTCTCAAACAAGGCTTGGGAAAGGCCTGTGTGTAATGAAAGTACGTCGCCGTGAACTAAAATAAAATAGCTATCATGAAAATAAAACTAGGTTTTCTGTCATATTCTACAACAGTGAGCGCGTTATTTTAGAAAAGAACCAGTACATCTAATATATTATATATTATAAAGGCGAAAGTTTGTAAGTATGGATGTATGGATGTATGGATGTATGGATGTATGGATGTATGGATGTTTGTTACTCTTTCACGTAAAAACTACTGAATGGATTTGAATGCAACTTTACCACAATATAACTTATACATCAGAATAAAACAAAGGCTACAATTTTTGAACCCCTTTGTAACGCAGACGAAGTTGTGAGGGTCATCTAGTAATATTATAATTTTTGCTTGGTTTTCTGACATTATTCAAGTCTTAAATGGAAATGACTACACCTTAAATACATAGCTTATGAAGATCTCAGATAGATAGGAACTAACACTAACATAAGCTCCAAGAGAACTCTATAACCAAATTAATAAGCATTTCTTACAGCAAAAACTCAATAAAAATGATAATAAATCAACACGTATCACACAAAAACTTACCTAAAAACCATAAAGAAAAAAAGCTAAATTAGGGTAAGGCTGTTCGTTTCACCGTGACCCAAGCTTCAAGGTGAAGAAAAACCCGCAGAGATTTACAGCGCTTTAGTTTCCTTGAAACGGTGCACGCCATTCACGAAACCTATTCTAATATCTGAGAAGTCTTGCTCAGGGACACAAAATTAACATTAATAGGAAGCAGAATGCTATAATTGGTATGTTTTTGGGCTTACAAGTAGGTAAAAGAAAGAATAAGGCATTAAAATTTTAGCGCATCATTTAATACGTCGAGAGTATGACTAGGTTACATGGTGGTGGTATTCCGAGAATTCCGAGTCAATTTGTCTTTTCATATTAATACTACTTGCTAAAACAGTGAAAGACCCTCTGTGTTATGGGCGCGATCATAATAATATGATGATACTTTTATAGTTCAAAAGTTCTACAATTTGCAAGTTGATCTCTCCATGGAGTTTTTCTTAATTCACTTCAGGCCTTAACTAACTGATGTTTACTATGACCAATAGTTACTATGACAGATTACGTAGATGTACATGCAACAATAACTTAAAACCATTTTGCTTAATTCAGTTAGAGAAATTCAAACCTACGACCGCTTTTATTCCGGTCGGGTCGTTTTAAATTAATTAATACAGGGTCAGACGTTCATCTCCAATTTGTGACCGTGGGCGGAGGGTGGCGTGTACTTCGTCAAAAACAAAACGCTTTAAATTGAGGTAAAAGTTAGTATTAAATGAACGAAATTGCATTTTTACAGTGACTTTGCAAGGGTTAACTGAAGATAATTTATGTTTTGTAAATTGCATTTCAATCCATTACTTTTCTAAAAAAAATGTTTTTGTGACTAAATTAATTTCACAAAATTGGTTGCCTGTAAAGTCGGTATACGGGCGAAAGTTTTACGTGACAACGACTCGGGCATGATTAGCCCGCCTAAGAGCGAGAGAGACAGACATAAAAAGTGAAAGGCACGCGTGCCTCTCACTCGCTCTCGTTGTGAGCGCATAACGTGAGCGGAGCGTAACGCAGTTTCTTGAAGTGTCACCCGGCAAACCAATTTATAAGACGTTGTCACGTCAAAACAACTGTAGGTATTAGATTTTCAAAAATCAAGTGTTAGAGAATGAATGAGATGTATGTATGAAGAAAGGATAAAGATATAGTAGACACAACCGAGATAAAAGAAAGTCTTGGTTACAGAGATAACCTAAAAGGTGAATTGAATGAACCCAAAGATATTACTTATCAAGATAGAGAATTTCGTTTTAAAACAAAACAATAAAATTATAGATAACTGCCTGTACTATAGAGGAAGTTTATTTAATTATTTTTACCTCGCCCGAGTGCCTATTTATACAGCCATGAGAATTTTCTGCCTTAATGAACACTGTAGTAGCGAATAACAAAAGAATGTCGGGTTTCATTTGCAAGGGTCTGAAGCTTCATTTAGGAAATGCTGAGTGTCATTTTGAAAGTTTTATTGAAGTTTAAAAGGATTTGTTAAGATTAGCTGATGAAAGACTTAATAATGTGTAGTAGGAGATAGTAATATTTAGTAAAATGTATTACTACTCGAGCGTTTAAACACAAGTTTATATGATGTAATACTTTCATGCATTTTCAACGGGTTGTTACCACGATATTTAATTAATTGAGTTGTCTCGATATTTCAACGTTGTTGCAAACGTCATGATCAAGTCTTCTCGTGATCTGATCTCGTGATCTCTGAAATATCGTGGTAAGAACCCGTTGAAAATGCATGAAAGTATTATAGAAAACTGCGAGTGTCTGAATAAGTTTATATGATGTATTTAGTAGTGAGGTAACTGTTTAATTATTAAAAAAAATAGGTTGGTCGTCGAATTATTATTCTATTGGTACCATAATTACACTGTGTACATAGTATGTAGCATCGGAAAGCCAATATCTTCTAATGAAACAATTTAAAAATAATTTTAAAAAATATACAATAATTTAAGTCTAGTATCAGGTCTAGTATTACGCCTAGTATTTTGAATTTTGGTAGGATCTTTGCGCCCCAAAGAGAGCTAGATATCTATATCTCGTAAAAACTTCAAGGACTAATCAAAAACTTGAGAGGTGTCATGAGACACCCGAATAGAACGAAGTTCCTTTCGATTAAAAGATATCTTATATTTTTTTTTCCTAACGTAACGCGCGATAAGCAACGTATTTTAAAGGATTTTGATCACAGCGCCATCTAGCGATAATCATCTAAAACAAAAATAAGGAACGTGTTGTAAAAGATTTTGATCACAGCGCCATCTCGCGACAATCATCTAAAACAAAGTGTCTTGACAACTTTTCGTAAGATTTTTTTCCGTCTAGCCCCCTTTCGATAACGCGCGATAAGGAACTTCGTTCCAATAACAACTTCACTTCATCATTAACTAAACAAACTTTTTATACAGTTTAGAACTCAGGAAAAAGTCTATATATCTGACAGTTTCTATTTCTAAGACGCTGAGTCGAAATCATGTCGAAACACCACTCTGGGGACATATACACTTCCAAGCTTTCTTATCCGTTTCTTTGCTTTTATTTAAGGACTTTGTTTACTTATCTCTTCTTTTAAGTTGCTAAGAAACTCAACTTTTTAATACTTTCATGCATTTTCAACGGGTTCTTGCCACCAGTGGTACTACCCAAAAGCGAACGAGAAAGAGGGTAGACAGATTTGTTTGCTCTTAAATCGACCCGCAGTATCCAGTCTTCTCGTGATCATGACGTTTGCAACAACGTTGAAATATCGAGACAACCCAATTAATTAAATATCGTGGTAAGAACACGTGGAAAATGCATGAAAGTATTATAGAAAACCGCGAGTGTCTGAATAAGTTTTCAACTTTTTAAGTTGAAATTGTTATACTCAAATATGTACAATAATGAATCTGAATATTAGTTTATAGATTGGGGTCATAATAGGTCGATAAATTGACATAGGTCCATGCTTGCAGTATCCGTTTGTCAGATTTTTTTCATAATTGCAGAATATTTCAAAATGCATTTTACCATATCTCATTTTATTTGTAGGGAGTTAACTTAGCAATGCCATAATATTGTCAATATTTTATCTATTACAAAAAATATCCACGATTCTGACAAACAGCCCCTCACGCACATTCTACATAAGTAACAATCATAATGGTGCGTTGTGTCCACAAAACTAAAGCGATTTACTGGTCTTGTTCCAACAAACCTTCAAAATTACTTAGAAAACGATCGATACATCGTAATTTAAGGCAATCCAAACAAGTGCTCGCGAATGAAGCCCACAGAGCTTCCTAAGCCCGGATTAGCACCGACGGAAATTAGGTCGTGCCCGGTATCGCAAGGTGACATTTGTGTCGGTGTCAAATTAACACATATTTGAGTTAATATTTCAACTCATAATAACTTATTCCACTACTGCAGACAGCGCAGACCGATTTTATATAGGGTGGGCCAATCTAACGTTTGGATTTTGAACTACTGTTTATTTAGAGAATAACAGCTCAAATGTCATTCAATTTGTGTTCATAATTTAGTTAAAGGTTTGACATTTGCGAAATGGGACGTTTTCGGTTCGCCCAATGGGCAGAAGATCGTTTGACCGAAGATGAGCATTTTTACCGGAAAATCGTCTTTTCAGATGAAGCCCATTTTCACCTCGGAGGCTATGTCAATAAGCAAAATTGTCGCATCTGGGGGTCGGAAAATCCACACGTCACCATTGAGAAGCCAATGCACCCACAAAGAGTTACGGTTTGGTGTGGGTTTTGGTCCGGCGGCATCATTCGAAAATGAGCAAGGAGCCGCCGTTACGGTCAATGGCGAGCGGTACCGTGTCATGCTCAACGAATGGAAAAAGGATGGCGCAACATGCCACACAGCCAATATGACAGTCGAACTTTTGGAAAATGCAAACTTTATATGGCCCATCCCTTACAACCAAATTTACTCATATGGGATGATCATGATAGGCATTCTCACTATATCGATAACAATGACGCATCAAAAAAAATCAACTAAAGCACTAAAAAATCACTCAATCACGTTTTAGTGCTAAAATCTGAATCACTCAATAAATAGATATGACTACGAACTCATAAATTCAAGAGTTATGTAGTTACTTGCTATTCTGAGTTATATAAACATGACGTCACATCAATACCAATTTCATATCGTATCCGAACCGATGCCTTCAAATCACCTTAGCGTTATATTCTCAATCCCGATAAAGTATACAGGGGGTCCCAAAACTATGCGACATGAACGGGACGTATTTTATTTTTGGTGTTAAATGATACTGCGTTTACAGATTTTTTGTAAATGGTTTGGTTTGTCTGAAAATCGAATGAACACCCTGTATTTTTATGATGCCAATCGAAAAAACAGTTAATTACAAACAATCTTTGAAAAGAAACATAGTGCCTTAAACTAAAATAACAATGAATCATTTTAAGTTCCTTTTCCGCTATTCGTAGTGTTCGTTAAACATATGATACTGTTATTATCACCCTGTATACGGGTATATGAATTCTATTAGGAAGCTTGATGTAGACACCAACGGAACTCTGATAGGGAACTTATGTTATGGATTTGGAAGATAAGAATATTATGCTGTCTTTTTGGATTTTCTTTTTGATCTAGGATAGTTTTTACAGTAGTTTGTCAAACGTCTTTTGTTTTTATAGTGTTTGTATTATTGATCTAGATTTTGTATTTTCATAAGTATGTCTTCTTCAAACGAGGCTTGAAGAGAGTCCTTAAGGGTAGGCCGTAGGTAGCGGCCCCGCAATGTCTTCCGGCAATGCAGAGGTCCATGAGCGACGGTAACCGCTTACGATCAGGTGGGCCGTTAGCTCGTCTGGTATGATTGCGTGGCAATTAAAAAAAATAGTATTGGATATTAATTAGTAATCGTACTGCTTGTCTTAGAAAAATATTGGAAATTTAATTATAACTCTTTTAAAACTTGAAGTGAATAAGTACATTCTTTTAAAACTCAACTCTAAAAGACCTGTAGCTAACATAAAACACTCTATTAATATAACAAGCGCTTTCCTTCAAAATTGTTACAGATTTGGGGTGTGAACTGATCGCCATTACTCAGGTGACCCAGATGTAGTTGGTTTATGGGATAACACACTTAGAAACATGGTTAGTATGATGTGTGGCTTCAATAGTGGAAAGGTCCGACCTTGGCTCTGTTTGAATGTAGTAGATTTGGTAGATGCTAGAGATCATTTTGCAATTGAGTATGTCAAAAATGTTTTTTGTGATGTTGTTGCTTTGCTTAGTAGATTGTTAGAAAAAAAACTTGAGAGGTCACGGGACATCCGGATAGAACGAAGTTCCTTTCCTTTCGTAACGCGCGATAAGGAACGTGTTTTAAATATTTTGATCACAGCGCCATCTAGCATTAATCATATAAAACAAAATAAGGAATTGTTTTAAAAGATTTTGATCGCAGCGCCATCTAGCGATAATCATCTAAAACAAAAAAAGTGTCGTGACAACTTTTCGTAAGAATTTTTTCCGTCTAGCCCCCTTTCACAACGCGCGATAAGGAACTTTGTTCCAAAACGTGTTTTTGCTTCTTGGAATTTAAGATGTGAATATTACATGAGTAGATGGATCTATCTATTTAAGTTTATGTTTTTATATTGTATTACTATTTGATAAGTTTTTCTTTACTCTTGTTACGTCACTACCAGCTGGGACTGAAAGCCAGCGCTGGATGCTGGCACTTATCCTATTGGTCTGTGTCAGTATTCAGCATTATGCTGAGTCACGGCTGGTTTGTGAAAAATTAAATTACTTTTAGGTAATTGCTTGTTATTTTTCTTTTTCGAATTGTATGTTTCTTTTTTTGCAAATAAAGTATGTCTATGTCTATCTAATCTGTATACAAGTTCTTTTTGCTAATTTGAAATAGATATTTGAAATTTTTTTCATCGTAAATTCATCATAAATTAATTATAGACAAATTTCATAATTACGAATATTGATTTAAAATAAACTATCCGTAAATCACTTACACTATTAATAAACGGGTTCTTACCGCGATTATTTTTAACTGAGAGGTCCCGATATTTCAGCACTGTTTCAAGCGCCATGATCACGGGAAGACTGAGGAACTGCGGGTAGGTCATTTAAGAGCAGACAAATCTGTCTACCCTCTTTCTCGTTCGTTTGCCGGTACCACTGGAAATCGAACTCACATTCCGACATATACACTGACAGTATCGTGATCATGCGCTTGAAACAGTGCTGAAATATCGGGACCTCTCAGTTAAAAATAATCGTGGTAAGAACCCGTTTATTAATAGTGTAAGTGATGTAGATAACCGCGAGTGTTTAAAGAAATTTATCCGTAAATCCACAATAATCTCAGTATTTTGTGTTACGTGCACAGTAGTGCTCACATCATATATTCCTAATACAAAAAAAATACCTATACATTTCTGGTAAGCTCCGTATCCGAGCACTAGTCATGTTCGCTTCCATCATAATTTCGATCACAATTTTCCTTGTAGTACGAGCACATGATATCGGTATATGCATTACAGATATCTGGACCTGGCGTAAAGTACAGCCGAACGTGCGTAGAAATACCAACACATCTCCGGAGAAAAGGAAATATTTTTGATTACTTTTTCTGTTAATAATTGATGAAGTCAAGAAGATGTAGGGTGTATTTCATATTGTGAGAATAGTTGGTAATGGTAGATTTATCTGAAGAAGAATCGAAAGGCTTATGATATTTTCAAAAGAAGGAACGTTTCTTGTAGTATTTTTAGAAAATGTTAAGTTACTAATAACAGTTTTATTCGATTTTAAATCACACTTAGGCACGCTAAATGATTGAGACTATCGTTATTCAAAAATAACAAAAAAGATGATCTTTCACAAATTTAATCGGTCGACGACGAGTATATAATATGAATCATCCACATAAAATACGGATAGTCAAAAATTCAATCCTTTTTACCAATAAAATCGTATTTGCTATCCAACTTCTATAGGTCCAATAAATTTAATAAAATTAATGACCGTGGTGCTTTTCTCAATTCTGGCGTAATGCTTTGTCAATCTTATTTTATTGTCTCCCGCTTTGCTAGAAGGGAAGTCGAATTTCATGTTTTCCTACTTTACTTCTTCTATCAGCTTCTGATTAAATTCGTTGCGGGGTCCAAGACAAGGGTTTTCCTGGGCTTCACTGTTCAGAGTCATTACGATGGTCGCCGCTGTGGATCCTGGCTACACAGGAGTTACAGTGGTGGGCCAATACCCGTATCCAACTTCTATATTGAATATTGCAATAAGCTTCAACCAATAAACAACATTGTATTAACACGAACCTCATTCATTTTACGCAAATTAAATATTTAAAGCAACCGCTGCATTTTGTATTCATGAACTCATAACATCCGTATAAATTCAGAGTAATATTTATGAAATAAAAACATTTCATAATAACTGTGGTTCATATCTTCCTATTTTGATTTAGTGGAAGGACGTTGGCGGTTATTGATAGTACTAAATACATCAGTGGACTATTCAAAATAAAAGCTGTTTATTATAACACTAATAGATCATTCAAGTAGTTTTTGAGTTAGGTATGGTTTCTGATTGAGCTGTCATTTTACACGCAGATGTATATCGCGTGACAATAATAGGACAAAATGGCGCTGATCTGATGATGGATTGTTGCGTTTGGGTTCATTTTACTTGTTTTGGCTAGCAGTCTACTGAGACATGATATTCAGGATCTTAAAAGCTTGTATTTAAAGTTTTCTTTAAA
This sequence comes from Trilocha varians, assembly GCA_030269945.2. NCBI lineage: Eukaryota > Metazoa > Arthropoda > Insecta > Lepidoptera > Bombycidae > Trilocha > Trilocha varians. The sequence goes on from AP028259.1 coordinate 9,473,949, forward strand.
ACATAAAAGTTAGGATAAAAACCATGTTCTTTTTTGTGGAGTCGTATTATCTGTTTTATCAATGGGTATGGTTTCCAAATATGGAATTACCGTCTTCTTGTCTACTAAATAGAAATAAGTAGCAGTAACTACAATTATTTAATCCTTGAATTTAATTTCTTTGTGACAATATTTTGGTTGATTTTCTAAATTCTTAAAATGTTATACAAATACTAGCTGCCCCGCGCAACTTCGTCTGCGTCGAAAAAAAAAATAGGACTACCCCTAACATTTAGCGGGATGAAAAATAGATGTTGGCCAATTCTCATAGATAAGCACAAAAAAATCATCAAAATCGGTCAAGCCGTTTCAAAGGAGTATGGCAACGAAAACTGTGTCACGAGAATTTTATATTTTAGATATTAAGGTTATAAAACAGGTCATATTTGTCTGTTATTCATTGCTATCGTATATTTGCTTTTAAATAAAGCAGCAATGAAAATATAGCCACCATTCCGTTAAATAAACAAACAAACAAGCTTTGTAGATTCTATTTGCATTGGTAAATGAGTTTTGGTTGGATGCAAAAAATAACACTGTGATTGTATATATTATATTACTTATATCTTTATGTTTTATTTATTTTGCGTATTTTTCTGGATATATTTTTCATAAAATTCAAATTCGATGAATCAAAATATCTACACAGTCACACATACACTTTACAGTCCGTAAATTCTTTTAGGTTTTTTGTAACGAAGTTCCTTATCGCGCGTTATCGACGGAAATTCTTATGAAAAAGTTGTCACGACACTTTTTTTGTTTTATATGATTATCGCTAGATGGCGCTGTGATTATTATTTTTTAAAACAATTCCTTATTTTGTTATATAAGAGAGAGAGAGACAGAAGTTTTAAACTAACTAATTATTCTACCTTATTTTTTATTTTTTTTTATTACAATTCCCTCACTAATTAATCGAAAGGAACTTCGTTCCATCCGGGTGTCCCTTGACACCTCTCAAGTTTTTTTTTATAGCCGTTTCTTATTTCTGCTGTAAATAAACATTACAAATATAAGAATTTCCTCATCAATTGTCTTGAAATTACGATTATTTTTATCAAAATAAATTTCGCTCTAACTCGTACATTAACACGTCAGTCCCAAGTCAAATAAATTGCCCAAATTTTCCTTTTAATAAGCAGTTTGTTTAGGAGAAGGGTCAGATTTTGTATAAAAACTGTTTACGAAACAGAAATTAGTTGAGTGACAATATTTAAGGGCTCTAATTCAACCCTCAGGCTTTTTGAAATGTATTATCATAATTCTAAAAAAATATTCTTCACACTTAATGGTTGGTTTTTGATTGTTATTATGTGCTTTTATTGTGAGAATGTAGATGACTGATTTTGTGGTCGAATAAACGATAAATTTATGAAAAAAAAATATTTTGATGTGAAGGAACTCTTATTTAAGAACTTTGATTTGTTAATAAATTTAACAAATAAAACTTATTTTTCCTGTTTATAGAGTTATTTCTCATATCATTTGTGTGGCGACCTATAATAGCTCGCGAGATCCTGAATCGCGTTACAACATTTGCAAAATTTTTCGCATGTATAGGACATCTGAAATCTACTACAGTGGGCTTCGGCCTGACCACCATACACTACCTCGCCCGGTCGGAGATCTCCCTTTGGCCATAAATCCACTGTACCCACAATTTGTATAAAAATATATAAAAAGAGTTTATTTCAATTTTAACAAATATGAAATCAGATTCCAAACAAATATATTGTAGAGTTGTGATATTTCTATGTCACTAAATCCACAGGCAAGAAACTCAGCAGGTTTTTTACCCATTATCCAAGAAATATATTCCGGATTTCAAAAATGATTTACTTTTTGAACCAATTTATAAGGAAAAGTTAGAAAACTTCGTTCATTTTTAACTTTAAAAGTTAAGCCTTTAATGAATTTTTTGTAGATAAAGTTTCCCAATGTAAATTCTGATAGCCGAGTTCTCTACTTAAGTATCTTCGGAAAAACTGCTGACTTTTGCGGTTTTCGCAATATAAACATGAATTTCCTCTTCGCTGGGGAGTATTTTTGCTCCAAACGATATTACTGTCGATGAGAGGCCGTAGTAATATCATAACAATATCTGCCGGCCTATGAAGAAAAATACGGGTCTATCCTGTACTCTGATGAATCTGACACTAATTCAATAGAAATATAAGAAATAATTCTTGATGTTTCTTTTAATGTCTATAATTGACTTAATTATCCGGCTCGAAGGACCAAAAATTTCAAATCAAGTTTTTAAATCTGATCTTTATTATCTTTTAAAAGTAATAAAAAAAAAAACGTGCAAGAAGCAACATCTCGTCTATAACTTTTAATTATTCGCAGAGGTAATTTAATTACAAATAAAGGGACTTCTAAAAATAGCAACACAATTTATTTCTTAAGATTTGTCTTTAGAAAGTCGTAAAATTAAATTTCCAAAAGATTGTATTATGAAATTTTCCTCAACATTAAAAGTACAATCACTCACTGGAATAAAAAACAGGAAAATGCTCAAGACGAGCCATTATGTCTACGTCGCGACCGTGCTAACTTAATCTTTACTTAGAAAATACAGAGTGGATCTGTAACTTTGGATAAGCTGAAGTGTGAATGACCTGTCGAAATACAACTTGGAAACTTTATTTTAGGAATTGTTTATACCTTTTTTAAACGTCCCATGGAAGTCCGCAGTCGTACATACACTATACAATGTCAGAAAAAAAGTTTATCCGTATCCAATAATATAGGTACTTCTAAGTTGTATTTGGACAGGTCATTAACCCCACTTCAGCTGGTTCAAAGTTACAGATTCACTCTGTATATTCGTTGTGATATGTCGCCTCCATTTTATGTTAATATATCGTGACTGTAAGAGCTTGTTATGAATGACAGTGAAGTGCTCTGTATTTCGAATTTTTCCATTCCATTTATTCTTCGAACAATAATGGTATCTTCAATAAGAAAGACTTTATTGATGCTCTTTATTTTATTGAGATAAAAGTTTTGTTATGTAGCTGTTTATGCAAAAATTCTAAATTTAAAATTTCTGGATTGGTTGGAAAATCGTAGAATCAAAATTCAAAACAGAGTTGGATTTACTCCAATATCGTGTTTTGATCAAATGAGAAGATTTTTTATAGGTAATTTCGAATATTTTCTTGATGAATAAAATAAAGGTCCCTAAAATATGTCAGCAGCAATTGGTAAAGTAAAACATATCTTCATAACAACGAACGATACAGGTGACACATGAGATCCAATAATGCGGGGGCTTCAGTCCAATATGCTGTCACAAACAAACCCTCTCCTTGAATACACTATGACTCCAAACAATATCTTACAATCCAAATATCTTGCTTCTATTTTTGGTAAGAAAAAATACTATAATCAAGATAAGATTTGCGAGAGAAGCTATCAGCTTTTGAAAATACGATACAGATTTAGATAAAATTTGGAATGCTTATTCCTCTTCCTGGTTTATCTTAATGGCTCAATGGGTAGAACAATGTTTGGGATATTTTATTTTCTGTAATTGTAGAGTATCTAGGCCCCTTTTTGTTGTAATCTGATTCCTAATAATTTATTATTATTATTTTTTTTCCATAATGTTGCTTGCTTAACAGTAGGTAAAATATTGTATTTATTATTGCTTGTATCTTATTGTGCATGGAGTCGCTCCTGATGTGGTTCTCGCGTGGAATCGGCAGGGTCCAGCTGAAAATCAGCGCTGCAGCGGTCCAAGCTGTAGCTTCGTGCTGAGCTGGTCACCCTTTCAGTTACACCCTCGCACATAACCTTTTATTTCTTTCTTTGTTTTAATTTTTTTTTTTTTTTTACTTTTATATTATTGTTTGATCTTAGTTATAATATTTGTTAGTAATATATGTTCGTGTTATGTGTAAGTTGTGTTTCTGAATAAACGTATTTTCTTTCTTTCTTTCTTTAACTTTCAACTCTTTAAACAGATTTTGAGTCCTAGCAGTACTTAGGTTTACCATTCTACCTACAAAATCAAAACCAAATTTTGTCACTATACTGCTTTTCGTCATAGCTTAAATACAAAAATACATCCATGCGTCATTGCATGATTTTCTAAAAAATGTTGGCATATACAATGCACCATAGAATCCGAAGGTACACGGTAGCTGGTTCACTATCGGAATAACAATACTAATCGATTTGAGGTCAAACGTTATTTGTCCTTCCATCGCTATGTTGAGTCACGTACGTGTTATTCATCACGTTGTGCTAAATGCTAGATTAAAGAACATGATTTGTGCGATATAAATGGTTTTGAATGAATTGGATGTTAGGTATATATGACAAATATAAAATTCGTAAAATTTTAGTTAAAACACAATTCGGCAATTAGTTTTGATCTCACTGAAACATCCTACTGTTAGCGTCGACTATTCTCGATTTAAATCACTTACACTATTACTGAACGGGTTCTTACCACGATTATTTTCAATTGAGCGATCCCGATATTTTGGCACTATTGCACAACTGCGTGAAGCTAGGGTACAGTGCGGTACGAGGTGCGCAGAGGTACGAGGTGTTTGAAACCTCGTTCCGCACTGTGTTAGAATTTTATTTGTTCAGTGCGGCACGAGATCTAAAAAACCCCGTATTAAAATAGGTACACCATAGAACTAGGAATCAATAGCACATCTCAGATATACAGGGTGATTTTTTAAAGAAGGTACATATTGCAGGAGGGTGATGAGTACTCTGTTCTAAAACGGAATATTACAAAAAATAGGTAAAATTACATTTTTTTTTTTAAATCTAAATTTGACAAAACTACCTCAAACATAAACAATTTCGGCTAAAAGAGTGTTGACTAACAGGCTCTAGTGATCTCGCGCACTCCACACCTCCGCCGCACCCATCAGCTGTCGAAAAACTATTATTTTGCAAGAATTTTAGATATTTTTAAGTTGCGATTACTAAGGCATTAAGCCATATTCTTTGGTAATAATATTTTTACTGGTTGTATATAACCATCAGCTACTATGACCTTCAATATGTACCCTCACTAAGAAATCACCCTGTATAGTTATCTCTTTCCTGTACTGAACCAGATGGAAGTTATGCCTCCCGCACGAACGAAAAGTTAACATTTTTCCTTGCCGCAAGAACGTCGAGACGTGTACAGGGCGTTTTAAGCCTTGTTTCGCAGTTAACGTGTTAAAGAAATTTACTCGATTTAAATGTTCATTTAACTTATCTTACTTAGCCACACTATCACACAGGTAAAAACCTGTGTGATAGTGTGGCTAGTAAAACATATTCTTTATAGTAGAGGAGCCCAAGCGGGGATTCCGGGATTTACTACAGCGCGGCAGATTAATATACAGGGGGTACCTTGTACCCGGTTAAGTACCTCCACAAAATATGAGGCCCATATCTAAGGCCGCCCGTGAAGGATACAGGATCAGATTAGTAAAAAAAAATTGACGATCAGAAATTCTCGAGCGCGTCAGATTAAGGTAGGGTGAGTTAATTACATCCTAAAAAGTGTATATTCCAATAATCTGACAATTTGAGAGTGACGTAAAAAAAGGAGACGGTAACAAAGTTGTAAAAAAAAAACATCATCTCGACATTCTCGAGCGTAGCTAAATTTTTTTTTATTTTGAAGGAAATAATTCAAGAATAATAAAAAATATATAATCTGACGATTTCCGCAAGCCGAAATAACAAAAATTTTATATATATAAAAATGAATTGCTGTTCGTTCGTCTCGCTAAAACTCGAGAACGACTGAACCGATTTGGCTTATTTTAATCTTGAAATATTCGTAGAAGTCCAGGGTAGGTTTAAACGGTGAGAAAATTTCCTAATGTCAAACCCGAAAAGTGTTTTTCGGGATTCCGAAATTTATCTCCGAAATTTGTGAGTCGATCAAAATTACTTATGAGGATGATAAAACTGCGTCGAATGGTGCCAACCGCGTTAACATTGGTTGATCCATTCGAAAGTTATTGCAGTTTGAAAATTCCAAAAATAGTGTTCTATGAAACTTCTATCAGACTTTCGAGCTGGGAGAGCTCAAATGCATAGAAATATTATTTCTTTGAACTCAGGAATGGAATTAGCGGGAAGTTGCAGGGATGGCTTTAAAGTGAACCGTTTTTCTATTTTTTTTTTGTCAGATCAGGCGAATCCCTCTAGATAATCGTCAGATTATGAGACAGTACGTTTAGAACATAAAGATGAACCATATATATCTTAATCTGACGCGCTTGAGTATTTCAAAATGGCGATTTTTTTTTGCACAGTATGAAAATGGCCGCGAGTTTGTGTCCCATCGAAATCGTCAGATTAGTGAATGAGAGCTTTTTTTTGGTACCCCCTTAGAAAATCTGACGCGCTCGATAATTTTTTTTTTTTTTCATTTTCAACCTTTAAATACAACCACCCTCATCACGCAAACGATCAGATTAACATACGTACGTTATTAAAAATACGTAGGGCATTGATGCTGTCAATATCTGACGCGCTCGAGGATGTCCATGCAACAGTTTTTTTTTACATATTTAAAAATCTATAGCCCCTTTCCCCGCCGATGTAAAGGTATATGTCATATAACATTTTTTTCTTCTTATCATCTAAACTTTGCATCCCAATAGGTCTCTTCAACGCTCGAGTAAATCCCCATTTAGCATCGTCGCCTCCTCTACTATTACCTACATGTTAATAAATATTATAATTGTATTTTTTGACTATTTTTTTTTAATAGAGACATTATTGAAGTAGAATCGCTTTTGATAAAGATTGTAACTGTAAATGTATATATATGAATGTTGAAAAACTTGATAATTAAACATTCTCGCCTCTCAAATTGTAACATAATTATGTATATCAATTTCTCGTTTCAATAATTCCAGTCTTTGTCCTTAGACTACTAATTCTCTACCAGAAGCCATAAAATTTATCGCAGAATCAAATGTATAATTTGATGCTATATTCTAAAAGGGATCGTAATTTACGAGTTGATATTCCGATGGCTCCCGGTATCCTTTCCCGAGGACAACCAGATTATACAGCAGGGAATTGTGAGGCTCTTTGTTCAAACGGTACGCTTTTATTCAGGTTTGCGAGCATAAATATTAATTGGATGGGTATATTAAGGTTTAATTATTATGTTTTATTGATTTTTTAAGTTTGAGAAACGTTTGTCGTTGCTGTGGATCCAATTAAAAGAATTCTTACTTATATTTTGAGGACACTGTCGTATACAATCAAAATATTTTTGAATGTAATAATATTATGATATTACCTTAATATAGAGTCTATGAGTGATGATAACCAATGTCGAAGATCGACTCGATAACCACTTAATTGATTGTTCTCCTTAAAGAGCAGACAATTGAAATCCAAAATACCTTTAAACAAAAACACTGTTTTGTTCAAGATATACAGTTACATTCATAGTAACATCTGCTACAATTTAACACTGATTTAGTCTGCTAAAGAAGATTACTGGCTTTTGTTATGTAGTCAATCAATTACGGCAGTAAATTGTGCGCTAATTCACGACTCCAGATATCAATTAATTAAATCAATCAACAGTTATACTGTAGCTAACCTAGTTGTGCTGTATTAGGTCCATAGAATATAGTAAAGGCTGGGAATTAGATGGGTCGTTAGATTATTTGCTTCCTAACTTTTTTAAAGATATTGTGAGTTCGGCATAGTCGACGATAGATAACAATATCTTGTGAAGTCTCTCATCTTTAACCACTCAACTGGGAACGTCACTATTCGCTAGATGGCGAAACTAGGGGCTTCGTTCGGAATCAATACCGTGTTTGAGCTCCTTTTTAAAAACATTTTTTTCCGATAATTTTTAATTAAACCTTATATTTTTGTAAATCTTTATTACTAAACGACGCTGTATTACATTTTCAGCGAAAATATATCATCTCCGTAAGATATGAGACGATTAAAAAATGTAAACAAAACAAGTTTTAGAACTGTGTTCAATTTTAGTTCCTGCCACAGACTTGGCAAAAGTAAACAAACCAATTTGGTTGCCGATCCCAATTGAGTGGATATATTAGCAGAGATACAGAGGTGAATAAGCAATGGTAACTACTCATCATAAAACGAAATTAGATTTTTGTAACTTAGTTTTTAAAATAATGAATCTAATTTGGGACTCGGTAGTAAAGCTTACTGAGTATATAAAATGTACCTCACTTCGATAGCTTTGACCTGATTACATAAAAATAGTGTAGCGTTAAGAAAAGGGTTAGGGTCTTATACTTATTGTACAGCTTTTACATAGTCGTTAACTTTGTTTTATGCTCGACTGCACAAACGTTTCTTACAAGTAATTGTACCTGAGGGTCTAAATAAAATGTATAAAAAGTGAATTAGAGGTAATATAATAATATTAAAAATATTACCTTATTACCAGTATTGGCCTCAGCCGGTTCTCGATAATGGTCATGTAACGCTCTACTGGGACCGATCTATTATCACTGACAGGACTATTGTTGCCAATAAGCCTGACATAGTGATAATAGATCGGGACGCGCATCGGGCAGTGCTGATCGATGTCACCATTCCGCATGACGAGAACCTTGTGAAGGCAGAAAAAGAAAAACAGCTAAAATATTTGGACTTGGCCCACGAGGTGACCGACATGTGGCATGTTGAATCGACCATCATTGTTCCGATCGTTGTATCTGTGCACGGTCTAATAGCGAAAAGCTTCGACCGTCATCTTGAGAAGCTTTCGCTCCCCAGCTGGGTAAAGGGCTTGATTCAGAAGGCGGTCGTTCTGGACACGACACGTATTGTGAGGAGGTTCCTCTCTTTTGAGCCCTGACCACTGATGGCTTGGGTCGTAGACCTCGTCTTCAGTGGGCCTCTGTTTTTTATATTGTATTTTTAAATTTTATTCCTTTGTTAATTTTTTTTTAAAATATAATGTAAAAAATAAGTGTGAATAAATGAATACAGAATTAAAAATATATTTTGTGTCATGATTTTAGGATAAATGTTTAATACGTTATGCTCAATTTCAGACACGTTAATTGCATTTATTTTCTCTCTTTTTTCACTGTATTGTTTCGCTGGTTATTTGTATTGAGTTCATTAAAGTACTTAATTCTGTCATTACGTTGTATATTTATAATCGAATCACTTTACCTAATCATGATCACTCATTTCAAGTCTAGTAATTCCTCATCTAACCACTATTTGAACTAGTAGTTAAAAGTCGTTTTTTAACCATAGTGATTGGACATAGATATCGTTTATTTGTGATGAAAACAAAATTTACAAAAAAGACACAGTTAAATGAAAATACACAGATTATATAAGTTTTCATCACAGTGGCAGTGATTCTGATGTATGTTTGGTTTGTTCCAGAGTTTGATGGCGTTTGTCAAGTTTGGTTACGCCCTTGTGGTTGTAACCTTACTGCTGATGATATGGGCGTCATTATCCAGAGCGATAGACGTAAGTACTTATCATATTTTTTTTTATCTGTGACTCTTTACAGTTAAGAGCACACACTAGGAGTTTCTTTCTGTCGGAACTCAATTTCAGTTTATTGTTGCGTCCCTCTAAGCGAGAAGGAAAAATACCAGCTCTTTGTTATAAGTATAACGTTCAAATGGTATTTACATTCTAGAACAGAATAAATAAAGAAATAACAACGCAAAGAAAATACGGATTTCTTTAGAATGGGATACTATTTCGAACCAACTGTAAATTAGGACGTCAATTGCTGATTTAGTGGTGATTTTAAAATCTTTTAAATTTATCAAAACTATTACCTTTCTGGTGGTAGATTCATTGTAAGATATATTTCCATTCATTTTAATTTATTTTACCTATGCCAACGCGATATTTGATAAACAATTTCGTCTTCCAGCTACACTTAGACCAAGGGCAGCCTCCACCATGCCTGTTCCAAGCCCTATGTACCTGCTCAAAGCCGGCTGCAGACCTCGGCATTGTGATGTGCAAGAACGTACCTCTCTACAGGGTGCCAAGTACCATCAACACATCGAAGGTTTACTATCTCCAGTTAACCGGGAACAAGATTAGAGATTTGGAGCCTGAGTTCTTTCAAAGGACAGGTTTGTCAATTTATTATTAATCTGTATTAATAATTAAATATAAAAACTTGAAAGGTGTCAAGGGGCACCCGGATGGAACGAAGTTCCTTTCGATTAAAAGATAACTTATAATTTTATTTTTCCAAATTTTTTTTTACGCGCGATAAGGAACGTGTTTTAAAAGATTTGATCACAGCGCCATCTAGCGATAATCATCTAAAACAAAAAAGTGACGTGACAACTTTTCGTAAGAATTTTTTCCGTCTAACCCCTTTCACAACGCGCGATAAGGAACTTCGTTCCAATAATAAAAAAGGAACGAGTATGTTAATGAAAGTATGAAAGTAGTGATTTATACAGGGTGGATCTGTAACTTTGGACAATCTGACGTGGGGTGAATGACCTGTCGAAATACAACTTAGTACCATTTTTATTTTTCGGATCGGTTAAACTTTTATTTCTGACATTGTATGGAAAACGTACGACTATCGTTGCGAACTTCCATACTATGATGAAATTTTTTTTTTATCCAATTCCTAAAATAAAACTGGTTCTAAGTTTTATTTCAATAGGTCATTCACCCCACGTCATATTGTCCAAAGTTACAGATCCACCCTGTATTGTCACTTAACAGACAAGGTAATGGGTTACCGTCACTTTTAGAACTGTGACATATCGACATCTTAATTCTAAAGAATTACCTATTAAATATAATTTATTTCTTAATGGATTACGAACAATTTAGAAAATACCCTTTTTTTAATATTGTTTTTTTATATAAAAACTGATAAACTACACGCGACATAACCCGTCATTTGCAGTCCAATTTCCTTTACTTAGCGTTTCATACGAGCTGAACGGAAATTGTTAAGCAACAGGTAGACCTAGATACAAGATTAGCACCTTGAAATAGCTACAATCTCAAAACTGGCATTTAGTTTAAGAGATTTAATTATGCGAAACGTGATTTTGACGTATTTTTTAATATGAAGAGAACAAAGTACCTACAAGAAGATGCACAATTTATTTATTTATTTGTTTACACATGAAAGTTTGTAATAAAGTTAAATGAGAGTATAAATACAAAAGAGAAAGTACATTTTCTAACAATACCGTAACATCACTTTCGTTTAACAAAACTGTTTTACAAATAATATGTTTCCAGTGGCCCTCACACTATATAATAACACACTTGTTTCTTATTTAAGGGTTATACGCTCTATCTATAAACAAAAATCCATTGGAAAGTATACATGAAGAGGCTTTCCATGGTTTAGACAACTCACTATGGCAGCTAGAGCTAACGGAAGACAAATTGACAGCTGTCCCGAGCAGGGCTTTGAGGTATCTACAGAAACTAAAAGTGTTAAATCTATCAGGTAAATATATTAGTATTATGTAATATAAATAGTTAGTTTTTTTTTTTTTGGATACTACGAGTATACAAGGAAAAGACTTAATGGTTGGAAAAATTTTGAAAAAAAATAAAAAACATAAAATATGACTGCTATCCTATATAACTAAGACAGAAGTGCCCGCAGAATTGAAAAATGTGAAGAATTTAATAATTTAAATTTGATATCGAACAAAACTTATAAATAACTTTAAAAATAAATAAAATAGTTTTTATGCAAATGAATACAAAAAGGTTTATGTTCGGATTTGTACTGAACAAATTTAATTAAAAATAATGTAATTATTTTTCATATATCAATGATCCCTGCACTAGGTCAGGCCTGTATATAGTTTCTATAGGGTCATTTGTTTTGCATATACTAATCATTTAATTGCCTATAGCACAAACTATTTGATATTTTTAACGCATGAAAAAAAAGGTCACAGTGGAAAATGGTAACACTCCTTTTGTAAATGAAACAAGTTCCAGAAAAAGAATTTATTCCATACTAGGATGGTGCGTAAAAGTTATCTGTTCGTATCCCTGAAACATTTAATAGACACAAACTTATAAATTTGCTATTATGAAATTAAAATGTCTCGTAAATCAATAATGAGAAAAATCTTAATAACCAGAAAAATAACAAGAAGAATAAATAAATAAAAAGAATATTAAAGTATGCAACTGAAGCTTAACTTTGAGTTGAAGCTAAATCCTGTGACAAATTTATTTAAAAGCTCTTTCAGGAAAATAGGAGGGTGGACTTGACAGCTAATTTTCCTTGTGGAGGCGTATAATAATTTAAAAGTAGTTTAGCTGGATTTAAATGTCATAAAATTTAAAACTACTACTTTAAAATAGATGTTAAGAAGATATTTATTATATAGTGATGAACTCTTTAGTATTAAAAATATAATACAAAGCCTGACCTGAATTCCCTGACATGTCATTCTCTCTGATTTTAATCCTCATAGTGTTGGATTTCGGTCAGCTACCGATAAAATCTATAATCTATTGAACTTTTCACTTGTTATCGATAATCATAATATGTATTTTGGAACAACTTCAAAATACTTTCATGCATTTTCAACGGGTTCTTACCAAGATATTTAATTAATTGAGTTGTCTCGATATTTTATAGTTGTTGCAAACGTTATGATCACGAGAAGACTGGATACTGCGGGTCGATTTAAGAGCAAACAAATCTTTCTACCCTCTTTCTCGTTCGCTTTTGGGTAGTACCACTGGAACACAACTCAATTAATTAAATATCGTGGTAAGAACCCGTTGAAAATGCATGAAAGTATTATAGAAAACCGCGAGTGTCTGAATAAGTTTATAACTTCAAAATATTTAAGCTCGTATACATTTAGTTATTACAATCAATAGTAATTTGGTATTTAATAAAACTTACTTGAAATCATTATCAATGCCTCCCCACTTTTGTATACTAATCAGCAGAGGCCTCTTTCATTCAGGACAGAGGTCGCCTACTCTCCTCATTATGCTAATAGTATCGCAGTTTTAACTGTTTATTCCAACTTACATCCATAAACAAGCAAAATAGTTGAAATTATCTTCGAATTGCAAGTAATAACTCCCTTAATCGATTAATCCAACGTATAATTTCTCATATAGAGAGCCTAATGTGAAATGAACTCGTGATAAATAATTTGCTTTTGAAGCAAATGAAAATGAACAATCAATCTAGACCCATATGTTTCCTCCACCAAAGAGACTTCAATACTTTCATTCAATCTTAACGGGTTCTTACCACGATATTTAATTAATTGAGTTGTCTCGATATTTCAACGTTGTTGCATACGTCATGATCACGAGAAGACTGGATACTGCGGGTCGATTTAAAAGCAAACAAATCTGTCTACCCTCTTTCTCAATACATCAGTGCATGAAAATGAGTTGATATAAAACAACATATTCACTAAAATATATGTATTTCTAGGTAACGAAATCACAGACATATCAGCTGACAATTGGCGAGGCTTGGAGAATACTCTGCAAGTACTGAGCCTTGGACACAATTCGATAGCCAATCTACCTTCAGATGTTTTTACTGGATTACCTTTACTGGAGAGTTTAGATCTGAGTGGAAACCACTTGACTGTTATAGACAGCGATGTGTTTAGAGATGGAATGAGTAGACTTAATACGGTGAGTAGAATGAATTATGAAATAATAGTTCTTAGTGTGAAAAAGATTTATGTGCAATTTTTCACAACACCACTGGCTAAAAACGGAAAACATCGTGAGGAAACCTGCATATCGGAAAAGGGTTCTAAAAATCCTTTGAAGATATGTAAAGGCCCCAATCCGCATTAGGCAAGCGTGGTGGACTATGCCTAACCCCTCTTCGAAGGAGACCTGAGCTTAGCAGTGGGCAGTAATGGGTTGTTACAGTACAGTACAGTTCTTAGTGAAAGATTGAAAAAGTTAACAGTTTTTTGGATGATATAGTAATGGTTGTTATAAAACCATAACATATAAGAGATGAGAGTTAAATTAGGTTAACTAATTTTGTAAGTATGGGGTTATGGTTATCAAGTATAAATACTTCTGTGGCGACCATAACGCGCGAGATCCCACAACTGGTGTCCCCGACGTGAAATTAGACGACGTGTGGGATTTAGTGATATTAGGCCAGAGGAAGATTTCCGACCGGGCAAGACATACACTAAAGCCCGATCAGGTCGAAGCCCACTGTAGTAGATTTCAGATGTCGTATATATGCGCCGAATGCTGCAAATGTTGATCCCGCTATTCAGGACCTCGCCCTTTTGAATGTAAAATTGTGCAATTTTATTTATCCATAAAATTCAAAGTTTATTCTGAAGTTGAGTCAAAGTTTATTCTGAAGTGAAGTCAATCCTGTGAATATTATGCACTTGAAATTCAAAATCCAAAAAACTTCACTTACAATCCTATTTAATACACAATACAACAACTAATAGAATTTTTTTTTTCCGCAGCTCCTATTAGCTGATAACCAACTGTCGTACATTCCTTATGAAGAGCTATCACCATTGAGGCAGCTGAGAGTTCTGGATTTGTCGAGTAATATCATAAAACAAGTGCCACCATTGCACGATTTGAACGGAATCAAACTTTCTCTGGATGTATTGAAGTAAGTATTTGTAATAATAAATCGATGAATATGTATTCTAAAATGATTGAGGAGATAATATTTTTTAAAGAAAAAACACCCGAAATCATTTAGCATAGTGGTTTTTTTTTTGTGACGGGAGGAAATCGCCGAACTTCCACTCGCCCCGCGAGTGGGGTATGTGGGGGTTGAACCGCACTAAATCCTCCCGCCAATCACGCTCGACATCCGATTAGTAGGGGTGACAGGACGCGTTCGCGATTGTCGCTCACGTATTGCCCCGTCACCCCCGTTAGCATAGTGGTAGCATAAAAAATATTGATAACATAGAAAATATTTTTATTCTTTATAGCTTTAGTTTCTCAGCAAAAAGGTTACCTTTTTTCGTAATTTTCTATAAGTTTGAGGATACTGATTGACAATACTGGATACTATTTTTATATAAAAAGGATATAAATCAGGAGTTGGTATCATGTCCATTAAATATTGTTTCTTTATGTTTTCAGACTCGACAACAATATGATACGGATACTTTATCCAGAAGCATTCAAATATTTCAACATTTTGAATTCTACTAGTCTCGATAGGAATCCTATTTTCGCGATTAGAGTAAGTACTATTAATTGTATCAGTATTTAACGTTAACTCATAAAACAACCATTCAAATTACATATTATCCTTTTAATATATTACTGTAGATCCTATATTTGACGTATATAGGCAGACTATTTTCTTTAAATTAATTTTAGCATCTAACTTATTTTTGTCTACTTATTCTACTTTATCTATATCTACTTAAACGATATCTATTTTTGAAGTCTACGTCCTAATTCTTCATCTATTATCTATATCTATTAATGAAGTAATTAGTCTCGCTTAATTTATTTACTCACTTAATGCCCTATTTCAGGAAGACGCTTTTCGAATCGCCAAGATAAAATCCCTCTCCTTAAGGGACTGTAGTATATCAGATCTGTCTCCAGCTGCTTTCGCTGGTCAAGAGAACAGTCTCATGCATTTGGACTTATCCGAGAACAACCTGACCATGGTATCGAAGTTCATGTTGAACAAACTCGATTCATTGACTTCGCTGAATTTGCGAGAAAATAGGGTAATACTTTTTAAAAATTGTTTTTCATTTGTTCACATTACTCAGAAGTGAAATAGAAAATCTCTTATTGTATATGCCGTATCTTAAGCTTTTTGTTCTACTTCAAAAAGAAAAGTGTCCCTAAAGAAAAATTTAGAAGAAGCAAAGTTAAATCTTCCTACGAATATAAACCGACAGTTTTATATTATTTTTTATATTTTTATATTGTATACTTACTTTAATTCATATTTTTCAGGTGGATATAAGTTTACTAACAACAAACACGCCATCTGATTTCCAACCGACTATATTCAACAGCTTCCAATATAGACTTCACTCATTGGACGTTAGTGGCGCCAATTCCGTCGCAATAAGCTTGCAGGACGCTAGGAGGTTATTATTTTCTATTGTCTCTTTAATATCGATGGTTTATACTGGGATTACTACTGCTTTTTTATAAATATCTTTAGTAATCATTTCCTTATCTATAAATAGTTGTGGGTATAGATGGTATTCGGCCAAAGGGAGGTAGTGTATGGTGGTCAGGCCGAAGCCCTCTGTAGTAGATATCAGATGTCGTATATATGCGAAGATTTTTTGCAAATGTTGTAACCGCGATTCAGGATCTCGCGCGCTATTATGTATTGTAATTCTGCAGACATAGTAGTTGCTTCAACTATAAATAATTATGTTTTCAGAATGAGATCCCTACGAGAGCTATCAATAGGAAAACTGCTGCATGAAAACATAAGGACTGAAGATTTTATAGAATTTGGCATGGAATTAGAACATCTGCGTATATTTGGAAGCAATCTTGTCAAAATTGAAGCCAGTGCCTTCCAACATGTTAGATCGATAAAAACACTGGATCTTTCCGAGAATAAGATTGAATATATTGATCCATTTGCTTTTGCTGAGGTATATAAAGCATTCAAATATAAATGAAATTTTAAACTGATTTTGTACTTAACTATTGAGAATATACAGAGTTTTGAACCCAGAAACTTAACGTTTAAAATTAGGATATTATTATAAACAAAACTATTTTATGCTAAAACATTAAAGTGAAATAAATTTAGCTATCAATAATTATATGAATGATACTAATGATATTGATAATCCACAGCTTCACAGTCTTACTACATTGAAAATGGCCCATGGTCTCTCAGACTATGTGATAATACTTCCTTTTGAACCTCTGAAAGCTTTGATAGAACTTGAACACTTGGATTTGAGTAATAATAAACTGAAAAATGTACCAGACACGTCGTTTCACTTCCTGAAGAAACTAAAAACTTTGAATCTGCAAGATAATGCTATTGAACAATTCTCGAAGGGAACTTTGCAGGTAATTTAAAATTATAGGTTATGTAAGTCTATTGGTATTCATCAATAAAATGTCTCTCAATGTCTGTTTAGAGGTTCCTGCCACGAAATCGTATACAGACTTGTTTTAAATTTAATGCAAATAATATCAAACTTTTGTATAAACCAAGATTTTTCAGTAATTATTAACATAAATATATTTTCAGGGAGGTATACACGGAAAATTGGAAAGCATCTGTCTCTCTCTAAACCAAATGAAACACATAGGACAGCATACATTTGTCGAGTTAAAAGAACTCCAAAAGATTTACATCGAAGATAACCTGATTCAGTATATACAGAGAAGAGCTTTCACAAGTCTGGATAACTTAAAAGTTATTAAGCTCAGGGGAAACCGCATTAGCGAAATTTCAGAAGAAGCTTTCCAAAATATACCTGCACTGAGAGAGTAAGTAAAATTTGAACTTACTTAAGATATTTAAATAAAATTCCAACTAGTTCACATTAGGTTGACGCAACTGGTAGACATAAGTATCTTGTTAGTTTGAGCGTTTAATGAACTTTGTCAAATAGTTTTCCTCCAAAAACCATTAAAGGATCTTTATAGGTCTCATTGAAGAAACATACGCCCATATTGACGTGACAACGTCTTATAAATTGGTTTGCCGGGTGACACTTCAAGAAACTGCGTTACGCTCCGCTCACGTTATGCGCTCATAATGAGAGCGAGTGAGAGGCACGCGTGCCTTTCACTTTTTATTTCTGTCTCTCTCGCTCTTAGGCGGGCTAACCATGCCCGAGTAGTTGTCGTAAAACTTTCGCCCGTATACCGACTTTACAGACAACCAATTTTTTTTAAAACTAACTTCTATCTTATAATAATAAATTTCTTTACAGACTCGACATTTCGTTCAACAACTTGGAAACCTTCAAGTTCTCTATATTCGATCAAGTTGGTACAGCTACTGATTTGAAAGTGAATGCCTCGTACAACAGCATCTTTGTGCTGACAGACTCAAACGCACCCAGTTTCTATTCCTCCAACTTTTATCCACCACCCAAAGCGCAGAGTAAGTAAAAAAAAGTATTAAATTTAAGTAACAAATAATCTAGATACTCTAATTATTTTATTTTGAAGATTTATCCAATTAAATACTTTATTAGTTTTTTAAACCATCTAGCATAATTATATTCTTCTCTATTGCTTTTTGGCTTTTGCTTTGCTTAATAATACCTACTACACCTATTTATGTTTTTTTATCATCTGTGTAAATTTTCTGTTATTAATTGCTTTCATTATTTCTTCTTTCCTACTTCTAGATCTTACAATTACAGAGCATGCTTTACCTTTGGTGGAAGGTACATTTATTTTAATCTTATTATATTTTTATTTTTCATTTTTGTTTTCTTATTTTCGTGTAGTAAAATCTATTCTGTTACTGATTATATTCTGATTTATGTTATTTCTATTTATTATACTGATTATATTTTATTTCTATTTATTATGCTTTCATCTAATATTATTGTTTTTTTATTATACAAGCAACCGTTACTAATCGCACGAGCAACTTTTCGGCAAAAGGTGATATTATTATTTATTTTTAAGTTGTTTGTTTTCTTTTCTTTATTTTTATTTTTTTGTTATGTTTTTTGACAGGTTATAATTCATACTATGGAGATTATCCTGCTGTACCTCCAGGTATTTTTCAATGTTTTTATTTTTGTTTTTTTTTTATGTTATTGTTTTTCAGTATTATTATTTTATTGCCATGTAGGCAGACGAGCCAACGAGCCACCTGATCGTAAGTGGTTACCGTCGCTCATGAACCTCTGCAATGTCAGGGGACATTATTATTATTATTAGTGTTATTTTGGACTCAATGTTGTTTTTATTTTAGGTCTCGGCACTGTATCCGTAAATTTAAGAGTATTGGATTTCTCTCACAATAATATTACGTATATTGCACCTTATTACTTCAGGTATGTAAAATAATATGTTGTTTTTTCGTATATTTTCAAAAATGATTTTACACAGTTTATTTATCGACAATAGCAATATATTTTAAAATTCCTAAAAAAACAAGATTATATTAGTTTCATTTACTCATTTGTTTTTTTTTTTTTTCTCAGGCATGCCGACATAACCCTTTCTGAGTTATATCTATCCCACAATCTACTGAGGAATATAACAAGAGAAGTTTTCGGATCCATGGTAACGTTGCAATATCTTGATTTGTCCCACAATCAGATCTTCCACATGGAATACGACTGCTTTAAAAAATTGAGAAGTCTGCAGGTAAGCTGGACTGGAATTTGAACTACGAATTGCTCAATTTAAATATTTTGTGCTCTTGATTTGAATTTCAGTTTGATTATTCCAACCAGAAGTGACAACCGTCGCTCATTAATATTTCCAAAATCAAAAAGTACCTTTTTAGTGGCAATATGATTTATTTCTTTAAGGAATTTTACCAATTAACCTTTTCAAGATTGACGTCATAATTTGAAAGCTAAGTTATTTATCGTTAAAAGACAAATCTCTGAGCTTAAGTTGCTGATATAGCAATTTGAAGTGAACCCTTTAAAAATACAATTTATTCATTAGCCAATTGTTTAATTATTTCAGATTTTGAATCTATCTCACAATCACTTAATCGAGCTGCCGGTTCAGTTGTTCCACGACTTGCAACCAATCACAGCACTGGACCTATCGGACAACCACATAAGGAATTTACCTGATAATTTTATTCTATCGCCTACTTTGGAAAGGTACGTTCTTTAGTTTTTGGCGAAGATGTATTATAGAAATTACAGTATTTCGTTTATGTAGGTACTTATTTTTAGTAGAACTGCTCAACTGGCCAAAATTGGCGTATGTCTAGGTGCTGATTGTTTATTTCTGACAGCCACAGATGAGTGGTCAGAGTATTTACATTAATTATTTATTTTTTTTATTTTTTTTATTTCGGACATCAGTGGTCCAAGTTGTTAGTATTAACAAAAATAACTTAAAACTAGGTTATATATATATATATATTGTAATTATGTTCCATACGTTTGGTTTAAGTTACACTTGATCGACAATTTATCAAATTTCAATTCTAAAATTGATTTCAAAATTAAAGAAAACTCTAATAACTGCTTTACTTTACAGGCTAGATTTATCTGACAACGAATTATCAAGAGTTCCGACAAATAGCATATCCCCAGCATCAGCTGCTAACCTAGTGGAATTGGATTTAAGTGGAAACACTATACCAACTGTATCGATGTCTGATTTCGTGCAAAGATTCAGAGTAAGATCTTAATTAATTATACCAATTAACCTGCTGTAAAATATATGATGCTCGATTTATATGAGTGCATTTGTGAAATGTGTTTGTTCGTAGTTTTGTTTGTCCTGTTGTGGATTGTCTTGATATGTTGTGTGTCCAGAATTGTTTTATGACCATTCGATTTTATTCTATTTGTTTCTATTAGTTTTATGTACTATGGAATACTCCCTCTTTTCACCCTATTCTTGAACGAAAACGATGTAATATTTTGTCAAAAATTTATATTCTAAATCGCATTACTTCCTATTTCTTACTAGCGTTTATACAATTATTTATGATTGCAATCTTAACTTCATTATAACCACAAAACAATGCTCCCCTTCCTTTATTTACCTCCATAGCACCTACGAATACTTTAAAAAAAACTGCAAGTTTCTAAAATCTTTCCATTCCCTCTCATTCATAAAACAAATAAAATTGTAATGGTCACTAACCCAGTAAGCTACGTAGCCAGTGTATAGCTAACCGATGCATGTACAGAACCCGGAGCAAGGCGAGTGGGCCGAGGAGCCGGACTACAGCGACGAGTATATGTACCACACGGTACGGAGGGACCAGACGAGGGTGTTCCATCAGAAGAAGCAGTACCCTCAGAATATATTGTACAAGGTAGGATTTACAAACCAAAAGCTTACGAGATTTTTAATGAGCTTAACTCGAGTATTAAAAACATTAGAGTACCTTCTCAGAATCGGTTTATAAGGGTCTATAAATAAGGTTCAATCTGATGGTAATAATAATATGAAGGTGCTTAAACATGGACTATTGATTCCACTGTGTTTTCCGTTTCCGTGGACGACAATAACTATACTATACAGTTTGGACCTTTACGTCCTTTTGGAAAAACAATTAAAACTTCTTTAAAAAAACAATCGGTGTGAATAAAATTAAATAAATTCAGAACAAATTTAAAGTTTTTGGTTTGGTATAATTTTACGACTATCTCTTTTATTTTTTTGTAGTTGCATGTCCATTTTTTCGTATTTGGTTTTACCCCTGTGTGTGCAATTTGTACGTTTTGTGCATGTCATGTAGTTAGTTATGTTACTGTGATTTTAGTTTTATTATTTTAAATTTATATGTTCATATCTTCTTTTAGAACTTCAACCTTTGTTTTCTTTTTGATTAATTGGAGTTTTTTAGATTTCTTTTTCATTTCAATCATTAATTTTTCTCTTTCATATCTTACCATATAAATAAATTATTTTAAAAGTAAAAAAATATATTTGGGAATCATACACTTTTCAGTCTTTAGCATGGCTGGACTTATCCGACAACCATTTAGTACGAATCGAACCAGGTGCATTCTCAGCTTTGCCGAAGTTGAAATGGTTGGATATCAGCAACAATAGTCCGTTCAGTTCAGCGGAAAGGGGAACCAACTACTTCAAAGGACTGGAAAGGCGTCTATTGCATTTGGGAATGAAGAATGTCAGCTTGTTATTCGTAAGTATATTAAAATTTTATGCGTTTGGGAATGGGGCTTGACGTGATTTTATTTTTTATTTTATTTTATTTATTCGGCTTACCAACAATTATTACAATGTTTATAATATAAATACACTTCAAATAATATTAGATGCATGATAATATTACCTAGGAATATTGGGATAAAGTAAAATGACACATCGTATATGCAACAAAATAATCACAATTATCCATAGTTTTCAAGAAGACTTGCTATCGTAAAGTGGGATTGTATTAGGTATTAAGTTGGTTTGGTTTTTATTTAGTCTCTTTTAGTTCTAATGCTTTTAGCCTGAAGTTAACTTCCGAGTGGTTTCCTAAGAAAACATAATTATTTGGTAATGTTATTTAATTTATTTGCATGCCATTACATTTTTACTAAACCCTTGAATTTAAAGAACGATTTTCAGATCCCTGCTTTACCCCTTACAAAGCTGAAGAGTTTGGACCTCTCGTACAATAACTTGCCTTCGATACCAACGACCAATTTGACTCGACTGCGTAAGCTGGATTTGTCTTACAATGATTTGACAACTGTTCCTGTTGTAAGTATAAGTTTTTATAACACATTTAATTTTATACAAGTTACGTTTAAAAGTTGTTTACTCTCTTGTTGCTTCTCTTTTTATTGTAGAATTGATTTAAAGTTATCACTGTAATTTAACACTTCCTTGTAAAGTTGTACTTTTTTTTTTTAATAATTCATTATTTAGTTCAGATAAGACTCCTCTAAATTTCCCACATACTTAAAATTTACTTTTCTTATGAATTAATTAAGTCGCTATTAGAAGTATATTCAAGTTATATTTAACCTTATTTTCAGGCTGTTCATTCGTTGTCGGAATTGAGATGGCTGTCATTATCAGGCAATCCCATAACAGCCCTCATGAACACAAGTATGTATGGAATATCGAATCGATTGGAATATCTTGATGTGACAAAACTTCATCTGAGGATGTTTGAGGTATGATATCAAATTTGAACATACAGTTCATTTTTCTTTTTTTGTTTTTAAATTTAAAATATAGCTATGACTGTTATTTTGAACCTGTAGAATAAAGTTGAGCAATGAAATTCACTTATGAACTAAAATGTTACAATACAGACAGCGTAA
The DNA here is from genome assembly GCA_030269945.2 of Trilocha varians. Taxonomy (NCBI): domain Eukaryota; kingdom Metazoa; phylum Arthropoda; class Insecta; order Lepidoptera; family Bombycidae; genus Trilocha; species Trilocha varians. The sequence goes on from AP028259.1 coordinate 9,496,928, forward strand.
TACAATTGAAGCTGAATATTAGTCTAGAATACTTCAAAGAAATCATATTATAGTATTGTTTTCAATAGTTTTAAGTTATATTCTGAGCTTAATGAGATCCATTAGAACTTTAAAGAAAAAGTAACATTACTTCAACATATTATTGAATTATTGCAACGAAGTTCCTTATCGCGCGTTGTGAAAGGGGGCTAGACGGAAAAAATTGTTACGAAAAGTTGTCACAACACTTTTTTATTTTAGATTATTATCGCTAGATGGCGCTGTGATCAAAATCTTTTAAAACACGTTCCTTATCGCGCGTTACGTTAGGAAAAAAAATTATAAGATATCTTTTAATCGAAAGGAACTTCGTTCTATTCGGGTGTCCCGTGACACCTCTCAAGTTTTATTTTTATTTTATCTTGGAATACAAAAGAAAATTTAAAACACTTGTTCACATTTTTTTTAAATTTCGGACTATATATCTTTAGGTGAAAATGTTGATTTACTCAAAGTCTAATTATTACTATTTCTCAGCATGGAGCCTTCGGAAAAATGTATGCACTAAGAACTCTTAAAGTAACATCATATTCGAATCAAAGAGATTTGAGTATTCCAAGAATGTTAAATAACAACGCAGGACTTAAGAATCTTTATATTGAAGTCGATGAATTCGGAACTGAATTTGGAAAGGAAATGTATGGACCTTTACCGTTGAAGTTGAATAATATCACAATCACTGGACGAGGCTTGAAATATTTAACTCAGTATTTGATAACTGTAAGTATTGTTCATTGATATTGAATTATTTATCTCTTCATCTGTCCATAGTAAATTAAGTTTAATTTATTATTTTTTTCTGTTTTATTCTTTTCAAACATTACCACAATATTATGAAGCTAATTCTACATAATATTATATTCTCCCTTTTCATTTTTTTCGACGTAGATGTTGTTCTATTTCTTTCTTGTCGATGCTTTTACAATTACTTCTCATGTCTCTGTTTGAGCCATTTGTGATCTTTTCTATTTTTTTTCGTTAACCATGATAACCTTCCTATCAGGTGGGTCGTTCTCGTCTGCCTACATGGCGGACGAGGAATATATACATATTCAAACATTTCTTATTCTCAGGGTGTTCAATCAAAATCTCTTCGTCTTACAATATACAATACGAGTGTTGATGAAATTGCTGGCGAAGTGTTTTGGAGACCAGGACGAGTCAGGAATCTTACTCTGGACTTGAGGAATAATTATATATCGAGAGTTCCTAACCCAAGTCAGAAGGGATGGCCTGGGGTACCGAACTCTTTGTTTTTACAAGATATATTCGTCGCTGGAAATCCGTTGATATGCGATTGTGGTGTTGGGTAAGTTTTACAGAATATTTAACAAAAATTGTTTGTTGATGTATTTATTCTGATTTCTGATAAGAAAAGGCATATTATTGTTAAAGTTAAATTTGTTATAATTAAAAACTTAAACGTAACTCTTAACTTTCTATTACCTTAGTATCTAATTCATAAGTGTATAGTAAATCATAATAATATTATAAAGGCGAAAGTTTGTATGTATGGATGTATGGATGTTTGTTACTCTTTCACGTAAAAACTACTGAATGGATTTGAATGAAACTTTACCACAATATAGCTTATACATCAGAATAACACATAGGCTACAATTTTTTAACCCCTTTGTAACGCAGACGAAGTTGCGCGGGTCACCTAGTTTTATAATAAAATTCAAAGATGAACTATTAAAAGAAACAGATATACTATCTGATACTCGGTTGGAATATGAATTATTCATTATTTATCTTCAAATAACATTATTTTCAGTTGGATCGAAGCATGGGATAGAAAAAGAAGGCAGTATCTCTGCAAAGATCCTTACAGTTGTGTTGCAACTAGAGATGACATCAGATTTGCAACTTGTCCCTCTTACTACAACAGATCGTTAAGTGATGTAAGTTCTACATATTAAACTTGTATTAGACTCTTTTCGAATTTCCCATAATATAAATATATTATCACATTCTATAACTAGAATGAAATTTCAAAGTAGGTATGCTAAATAAAAAGTGTGAATATTTTAAAAATCAATCCAATCAATATAAAATATGAAAATAGCAAAAATATATAGCCTACAATTATTTTTTTCAGGTGTTATCAAGAGATCTAGACTGCGACTGGAATAAAGGATGGTTAAGTTCGCCCAATACGTTTGTAATAATAGGAATGTCAATTTTAACAATGTTATACATTTGAGGACTGTTTTGGCTTCTAGGGGTATACGAAGAATTCCACCGAATTTTGGCTAGGATCTACGGCATATGAGGCCCATACAAAAATATTAAGACCAAAAATTTTGAACTAAAACCCAGTTCAATATATTTCCTTTGCTTTTTGGATTTATTTGCTTCTTATTATAAATATATAATGGTAAAGAAGAGAAAAATGATTTTGAGATAACTTCAATGTGGCCTACTAATAATTTGAAATCTAGTGATCCTAATAGCCAAATGTAAGTTAAACTTATGGTGGCGAAGAACATCTTTAATCGACTTTAAGTGAAAGTGTTCGTGGTTATACTCAAAGTAAAGACTTAAACTCTGGTGAAGCCTACTTGTGATCGGATATGTGGAAATAAGTGTGATCTCAAGGGATTGAATCTATAAAATGTTACCATTAAAAATATATAGAGCGTTCTAGAACTATGCTAGCTGAAGGAGAGTATGTTATATTAAAGATGGGCTATGGAGCTTTAGTTTTATTTGTTACATATAAGTTCGATAAACAAACAATGTTTTAGTATCGTTTTCTTACTTTGTACTTATAGTCAAAGCAGAAAATAAGATTATATAAAAATTAAAAGATATCTAATGAATTCTTCAGATCGAATGATTATAATTATACTTACTTAACAACAAAAAGGCATCTTTATTCCACACGATATCTAATCTCTAAAAATAATATTGAAGACACTTTTCCTTTATAAAGCATAGTTCTGCGACACCCTGTATATACCAATAGTATAATTCTTAACCCCGAATTGTTTGCTTAGTATTCTAAGTTTCTGAACACATTTCGTGCACTGCCGTACCAAAAGAGCGAATTTATGTGCCAAAAAAGAGATGTTAAAGAAAAGAGAATTTTATGATTAAAAAGATAAAGTATGGAAGTGCACTTAGTGTGACTTTTGCATTTAAATTGATATAGAACATCACATAACTATGAACGCTCGAGTAGACTGCATTCATTTGAATGATATGTGTTCGTCCATATGAAATTTTATTGTAATGATTTATAGATAGTATTCGTTTGTATAGAGTATATAGATGTAGGAAAATCATTTAACTATTACTTTAAGGCTGCTAGTTTTCATAGCGTTCTATATATCGATCAATTAACATTTGTACAAAACGATATTTCAATACAGATTTTCTTATATATTAAGCTTAAATCGTGAATCTATTTATATTGTTTAGATATTTACAAAGTCTATCTGTTTGATTGTTGGAAGATGTTTTATTGACATGTATAAATCTTATTTACATTATAAATACAGTATATTGTGGTGTATTCGTAAGGGATTGTCAACTGAATATATTTCTTTGAGTCTAGTACGAATCAACTAATGATACAACCAAAAATAAGGTAATATATAGAGTTATATCTTATTAAGCATAAAATTTAACACTTAAAGTTTGAGAATGGTGTTATATTATTAAAAAATATGCTTTTGGAACATTCTAGAAATTGACTACTATATATCTAAATGGAACTCGTACTAAACTCATAAGAAATATCTGATATGAAATGAGAGTCTTGCTTAAGACGTTTAGTTACGAGTATATCGTGCACGCTAGCATTGTTATTAAATATATCTGGCTTATCGCTTTCTGTAACTTCGATTACCTCTTCAGTGGTCCATTTCACACTTTCAGGCCTAAGTTTATCATTTGTTTTCAATATCACATCACAAACTTCACTGGTATTGAAAACAAGGATATTTGATGAAATATATTTTGTGATATATATTACTCTAATCCTTCTATTTTTGATAAAGCTAAAGATTGTTATTGCTGGATATTTGGGTGTATATGAATTATGGAGTGACAGAGTTCGGGCTTTTGATGGTACTTTCAAATAATAATGGTTGCTAGGTTTTTGTTTATTTCTTGAATCCTTCCGGTTTTTGGATATTATCTTATTTACTCTTCTGCTAATAGTATACTTATTGTAGGTAGTTATATGATTAGTTTTACATTTACAAAGTTAAGTTGTCTCAACAAATTATTTAATAGAGAAGTTCTCTAAGAAAAATCAAAAGTATAGATTGAAGTGCCATCATCAGCTCAGTGCAGCTTCTTTTGTAAATTTTAAAGTATATAGCAAAGTCAATTGTAATTTCAAGTTCATTAAAATGGATAATTAGTAATTTTAATAAACGCTATAAATGTAGAACTATTAGCTGTTTCAACTGGTGTAGTCTGAATCCCCTTATTGTAATCTTAAATATTAAATGTAGCCTTATATAAAGAAAATTCTTTAATTAATGTAATTGTCACTTTTAGAACTAAACCATGTGATGTTAAATTTTAAATAAAAATATTAGAGTATTCTACAATTCCAAAGTAGTCTTTATCTATACCTTTTTGGAGATAAAATTTGCTTTTGTTAGGGTAATCTGTTTTCTGTTGGTGGATGAGATAGTTTAAACCGATGTTAAGGAAAGTACATCATCGATTTTACTCGGTGATCGATTTTTATGGTTTTTAAAGCTGGTGCTTCTCTGGTCTCTTTTACATTTGATCTGTAGTTTTTCTTGAAATTTAAAATCAAATGCAAATTTATCAAAGTTGGTATTTCAGATATAATTATTATAAGAGCAGTTATAGTACAAATCAAATAATTAAATTCTATATTTCTAATTGTTATATGAATTTTAGTGCTATCCGATTCTATAAATGTTAATACTTTAATTCTTTGAAGTTTAAAATAGTACAGTGTGATTTGAAGGCTTTTTAAGTAAAGTGTACTTAGCATTACATTGAAAATTATTTACAAATGACTATTAATTTAATTACTTTGTTTGACTTCAGAAATACTTGAACATTTTAAAACTATTTTAAAACTATTTTGTAGATTTTGAATTATTTTAAATTTCGAAAAATTTCAAACTGTTATATTTTTGTAATTGCAACTTACTTTGATTCAGTTTGTGATAGAGTTTTTTTATTTATTGTAATTGCTAAGTACACTTTACTTTAGTTAAAAATATTAAACCGGGAAGTAAAAGACGGAACGTTTTTGTCTTCACTAATTTATGATACTTAATAATAGGCGAAGTTGAATTATTAGTGTATCGAAATAAATTATTGCGTAATAATGTTGTATTTTATTTACACAAACTACCAAACTGATTAGAATAAAGCACCTACCATAGTTTTCTCTACACCACCTTTGGTTGACTATTTATTTATTTATTTTTTTAGTAGGAGGAAATCACCGGATCCGGTATGTGGGAGTTGAACCGCACTAAAACCTCCAACCGCTCACACTTAGCGTCTGAACCCCGGCTGAGGCCAGAATCCAGCACGGGGTTATGAGGGACGGCGCGACGCGTTACGCCCAAGGCACTCTTTCCCGTCGCGCCGCCCCTTGGTTGACTAGTAGAGAATGCCTTAAGCATTAAGTCCGCCAATGAACCGTTTTGGGCATGAAGTTGAATAAATAAATAAATGGAAATTTTGAGTCTATATACTATACATGCACGGGTAGATGAATATCCTGTCGAAATACAACTTGAAACCACTATTCTTTTCGAAGCCAGGGCATTCATCATCATCATCAGCCTATAGACGTCCACTCCTGGACATAGGCCCCCCCCAAACCTCGCCACAAAGACCGGTCCAGCGACCTCCCGCGATCCTGACCAGGTCGTATCCATCTTGATGGGTTGGGCCTACCTACGTTTCGCCTACCAGTTCGTGGTCGCCACTCTAGAACTTTTCGGCCCCATCGGCCATCAGTACTGCATCAGTCCTGCCCATTGCCACTTCAAAGATGCAATTTTTGCGCATGTATTTGAATACACTGACTATAATAATATTTTCATGCATTTTCAACGGGTTCTTACCACGATATTTAATTAATTGAGTTGTCTCGATATATTTAATTAAATATCGTGGTAAGAACCCGTTGAAAATGCATGAAAGTATTATAGAAAACCGCGAGTGTCTGAATAAGTTTATAATCTATACTAATATTATAAAGCTGAAGAGTTTGTTTGTTTGTTTGAACGCGCTAATCTCAGGATCTACTGGTCCGATTTGAAAAATTCTTTCACTGTTGGAAAGTCCATTTATCGAGGAAGGTTATAGGCTATATTTTATTTTCAAAAAAATTAGGGATCCGCATGAAAATATCGAATATGTAACAAAAGGTGTAAAATCGAAAACCTATTTATGCGTACGCTGCAAAAACTATTGACAATAGAACAAAATGATGTACTACGGGTTTTTAGGTCTTTTAGAGACAAACAAAAAAGTCCGCAATAGCATATATCTAACTATCATAGTTTAGTCACAATAACCACTTTTATGTTTTTAAAATTTAATATTTCGTTCCGAGATTGAATTTAACGTTAAATGAGTATCGTTATATTAACCCTTATCCAAATTAAGTATTTTGTTATCAAAAGTATTAATGTAGAAGTAAATTACTTTTTGTTTTATTCCAATCGGACTTTTCGTTTAGAAGTTATTACGAGTATAAAACGCAATGAATATGTGGGACTCAGCGAGCCGCGAAAATAATAACTCGACGGCATTGCGAGTACTGTTTGAACCCCTTTATGACGCAGACGAAGTTGCGAGGGTCATCTAGTAATATTATATACAGATTTTAAAATTTCTCTAAATCTTTAGAGCAGCTTAAAGCCAACAAAAATTTACAAAAATCTCGATATGTTTAAACAATGAAATAAACATGAAACCATAACAAAAATATTGTATTTATCATTGAATCATGCAATAAATATAAAAATGAACAAAATAAATAACTTCTTATCTAATTTCGTTCACAACGGGACACCGTATTCAATTACTTGCATTATACGGGAGTCGGTCAGAGAATACATCGGTTATGCAGAATGTGCAATGATATTTAGATTTAAAATTACTTTAAATTAAATAAAAACACTTCTTAAATCGATTTCAAAGCAAAAAAATCGACTTTTATATTTATTTGTGTCATGCAGACTTGCTAGATCGAAATAACCGTTGCCAATCGGAGTGATGTGACGGCAAATGTTCGACGCTGAATGTTAGCGGTAAGAAGTTTTAGTGGGACTCGACTCCCATATACCTCACCTCCTGCTAATGCACTGCTAATGGGGTCTCAGAGCCTAATTTAAAAAAGAGTGATAAAACTAACGGAAAACACCGTACAAGATATAGAATCTAAAGTTTATCTAATATCTAACATATATTATAAAGGCGAAAGTTTGTAAGTATGGATGTATGGATGTTTGTTACTCTTTCACGTAAAAACTACTGAATGGATTTGAATGAAACTTTACCACAATATAGCTTATACATCAGAATAACACATAGGCTACAATTTTTGAGGTTTCTAATGTGAGGTCGTAAAAAAACACATTTTTTGCGGTATAATAGTACTATATTATAGACGTCGCGAACTAGACGGGCTAGACGGGACGAACCTGAAGTCCACGCGAACGAAGTCGCGGGCAAAAGCTAGTCTGATATAAAAGAAGTTACGTGTCTTTGTTGTGTACCTTTCACAATATTTGCACAAAATCACTTTTGTTGAAACATTCAACTGTTACCTAATAATATGAGTATGTTCATGTTATTAGTGTCTCACTATTCAAATTAAATAATATCTTTACAAAAATAAGTGCCAGTGTCGCAAACTATTTGCACTATCTTCAATAGTTGCTAGAGTAAAATGTATGACAGTAGGACATTATTTACGTAACTGGTAGGTATTGGGTATTAAGACTCAATGTCGTGAATCAAAACTCAGTTATACATCAAAGGTGTTTACGGGAAATCCAGGCTTTTGGAACGAAGTTCCTTATCGCGCGTTATCGAAAGGGGGGTGGTTAAAAACTTGTGTCCATCTAAACATCTGCGTAGGGAGAAAATCACCGGATTCCTATTCCGGATATGCGGGAGTTGAACCGCACTAAAACCTGCAACCGCTCTCACTCAGCGTCCGAACCCGGGCTAAGAAACCAGCACGGGGTTATGGAGGACGTCGCGACGCGTTATGCACTCGGCACTCTTTCCAGTCGCGCAACCCTCCCGCTTAGGGCTAATAAATTAAAATAACCTCTTATGATTACACAAAGTTAATTAGTACAATGTCCCTTCTGTGATCTTAAATATTCTATGACCGTATCATTACTTGTACAAGCGGCATGACACCGCAACACGACCCCATGACCTTTCAATTTGTGACCTCTCTGTGGCGACCACAATGTAGGAAGGTTCATTTCAAATAATTTGTAACATGACTTTGTTGAATTTAAAGTATTTTCATTCTTGGATAGATTATACTTTCTGACATACAAACAGTTTTCGGAATTGATGTTTGTTTGTTTGTTTGATACGCTTGGAGTTTTTTTAAAGAACGACTTCAAGTTTAAAATGCAAACAAATGCATACTTACTCTGTGTGATCAAATCAGAAATGAGGAGATCTACAGAAGGACCAAAGTTACCGACATAGCTCAAAGACAGAGCAGGACCGGTTGTTGTGGCGAGGTTTAGAGGAGACCTATGTCCAGCAATGAAAGTCCATAAAATTTCTTTGAAGAAAAACGTTACTACTGCTCTTTTAAATACGGATTATTATAATCTATTACTAAGTTATTACTAACACTGAATGATTATGTAAATTCTCAAGCCTTAATTTTTTTGTACACTTATGTTTGGAATTTGAGCCCAATCTAAACAACCTTAAACGATAAGTTCCTGACAAGTTTATGTTACGGTGTTAGTTTAAGATTGTAATTTCGTATATTGTGTACTTGTGGAATCCAATATTCACTCGACTTGCTTTGCGATTTTAAATAAATTATTGAATCTTCTAAGATTAAAAAGATTCGCCTCGGGGCGGGCGGGATATTATGTGGAAGTCGAACCGAATGTTATTTCTCACAGTCAGCGCCTGAATCTCTGCTTTTTGGAACGAAGTTCCTTATCGCGCGTTATCGAAAGGGGGCTAGACGGAAATTCTTATGAAAAAGTTGTCACGACACTTTTTTTGTTTTAGATGATTATCGCTAGATGGCGCTGTGATCAAAATATTTTATTTAAGTTGTAATAATTAGTTTAAAACATCTTATAGAAACAGAGAAACAGACGTTTTAAACTAATTATTAAAACTCAAAAAAATAAAATTTTATTACTCTTCCTCCTCTCCTCTCGTCTCCTCACTAATTAATCGAAAGGAACTTCGTTCCATCCGGGTGTTCCTTGACACCTCTCAGGTTTTTTTTTCAGTTGGAGGAAATCACCGGATACCACCACCACATACGGTTCTTGTTTCACAATCCTCATCACTCAGCTCGTTACAACGCAATCTTGCAGTGATCGATTAGCGAACCGCGAACAAATGAGGAAAACTGTGGTAAAGAGTAAACATAACAGGAGAGGAAACCTTTTCTCTATTTTTATGCTAAAATCGTATTATCATCATCGTCTACTGCTGGACATAGGCATCGCCTAAACAAAGCCGCAATGACCGGTCCTGTGCTAACTGCATCCAGTGACTTCCCACCTCGACCAGGTCATCGATCCACTTTGTGAGAGACTACCCACGCTTCGCCTACCGATTTGTGGTTAAAATCCGTATATCACAAGTGAAAATTGAATCTTAAAAAGACGCAAAATACGCGTAGGACTGAATATCTTCTTCAATTATACTTCTACAACCAAGATATTGACGGAAATTAGTACCATTTATCTAAAATATATCAATGAATTTTACAATCGTTTCGACGCAACCGCTCTTCTGATGTTAGGTGGTTACCGTCACTCAAAGATCTTTACACCGTCAAAATAAATTTGGTCCGTTTCATTTACAGCGATCGGCATTCTAAGCCAAGTTATGCTTGCGTTTCTCCTGTTGTTTATAGTCTGAGGGTAAAGGAGTTTTCGGAAAGTAGGTCACTAAATTTCCATGTTTTCTCCACAGCCTCGCACGGTTACCTTAACGACCAATTAGTATGAGATTAGGAAGAAAAATGGCTGACATTAAGATGTCTTCATGAAAATCTGGTATAGAATATTATAAACCGACATAGCCCAAAGAATTGCATCTTTGAAGTGGCAATGGGCAGGACACATTGTGTGAAGAATGGATGGCCGATGGGGCGAAAAGTTCTGGAGTGGCGGCCATGAACCGGTAGGCGCAATGTTGGTAGACCCCCCACAAGATGGACCGACGATCTAGTCAAGATCGCGGGAGGTCACTGGATGCAGATGGCGCAGGACCGGTCGATGTAGCGAGGTTTGGGGGAGGCCTATGTCCAGCAGTGGACGTCTATAGGCTGATGATGATGATGATTCATTTTGAGTGTGATGTAAGTATTGTAGTCAATATAACCTAAAAAGTATAGTTTTTAAATAATTATATAGTCCAGATGACGGAAGTTTTTTTGAAAATTAAATTTCTTAACTCATTTGTAAAATGCATTTTCTTATAGAATTGGACAACTTTATACTAAGCAAGGATTCCAGTCTTCATTAAGTTCAAACATTTTTCTTCTTTCAAATGGAAATATATGAAAAATGCGACATCCGTTTGCTACCAAGAGCGTACCTACAGTTTCTCTTCCGTTAAAACTTGGAATAGACTTAACTGATGTTTCATATTTCGAAGTCGTGGTGGCCGAGTGGTCGAAGCGCATCCTTCCGAACGGGAGGTCGCGGGTTCAAAACCGGCCGGCTTGTACCTCTAAATCTAAATGTGAAAAAGATTTATGTGCAATTTTTCACAAAACCACTGGCTAAAACGCTGAAGGAAAACATTGTGAGGAAACTGCATGTCGGAAAAGGGTTCCAAAAATCCTTTGAAGACATGTGAAGTCCCCAATCTGCGCTGGGCAAGCGTAGTGGACTATGCCTAATCCCTCTTCGGAGGAGATCTGAGCCCAACAGTGGGCAGTAATGGGTTGCTACATATGTTTCATATCTTTGTTACAAAGAAACACATACTTTTAATAAAACATAAAATGCTCGATTACGCAAATCCAACGAGATTTTTTTGGGGTAAAGAGCGTGCGTCGAGAGTGCGAATAAAAATAAATTCGCCCTAACGATGTAATGCAGAAAACATGTTGAAGGGAAAAACGCCGACCTATTTGGGAGTACTATAGGCATAATCATACATATAGTATGAATTCAGAAAACCGGGAAATTATGAAGCTTTTTGATAGTAAATGTGATTTGATTTGCAAGACGGTGACTCGTTATATATGTTTATGACCGACTTCCAAAAAGGAGGAGGAACTCAATTCGTTTGAATTTTTTTTATGTTTTTTCCTCGATAATTTTAGTTTAGGTGAACCGATTTGAACGATTCTGGTGTCAGATGGCTGAACTTAGGTCCCATTATTTTTTTTAAAGATCGTACAAGTACTTTTGGATCTGTGTTAAAAATGTGTACATATGTATTTTTAACGGACAAAGTTTCACGATTTGCTATGCATTTTTACGTGTATTTCTTTTTTATATGAACCGATTTCGATTATTATTTTTTGTTAGAAAGCAGACATTTTAAGCATTGGAATTTGACTTGAGCCATGGCAGTCGGTCGTTTTCATTTTTGTAATAAAAATATTATTATTACAAAAATGAGATCGACTTCCAATTTTCAAGCATAGCACAAAAACTACCTATCAGATCGTTTTTAAATTTGTGCAAAGTGGTTTCTAAAAAAAATATTATCGAAATCGGTTCATATAGAAGAAGATATATTTCGTCCTATTATAAAAACAATGCGTTTCTTAAAGAGATTTACTGTACCAACTCATCATTATATCTCTGACTTCGGGACTATTTGTATTAAACGATATTTTGGCAGATAATGAGTTCTACAATTTTTGCATTTGTATATTCGGAATCAGTAAATTTTCCTTCGTCATTTCATTGAAATTGTGTTCCAGTTTGAATTTTTTTCGTCGAGTTTAATATTCAGTTCAATTACATTTTAAAAAAATCCTTATTTAAATTTTACACGTTTATTTCCCACACGTTTTATATCTTCATAAATTAAAATCTACAAAGTTAAACAAAGATCCGAAACTACCTCTGAACAGAAGGCAAGTAGTCTATATTTAAGTTATTTATTGAACAATATTATAACTGAGGATATTTATAGAGGAAATATGAACGTTTATCCCAATCCTCATAAACAAACCGGCATTATGTAGGTCAATATCAATAGATCGGCTATAATCGGATTTTGTCGAGAGTGAGCAGAATTCGAGAGCTACTTACTGCTTAGGAAGCGGATAACTCGCTGTAATAGACGAGAATATCTATCCATTTAAGTAAACGAATGCTTTTTGAAATAATCTAATTTAAAAATGTCGTGGTGGCCGAGTGGTCGAAGTGCTTTCTTCCGAACGGGAGGTCGCGGGTTCAAAACCGGCTTGTACCTCTAAATCTAAATGTGAAAAAGATTTATGTGCAATTTTTCACAACACCACTGGCTAAAAACGGTGAAGGAAAACATCGTGAGGAATCCTGCATGTCGGAAAAGGATTCTAAAAATCCTAATTGAAGATATGTGAAGTCCCCAATCCGCACTGGGCAAGCGTGGTGGACTATGCGTAATCCCTCTTCTGAGGAGACCTGAGCCCAACAGTGGGCACTAATGAGTTGGTACAGTACAGTACAGAATGCTTTTTGAAAGTAGTTTGACAATTTACTTTCAGAGGTTTATGGCTTTCTTTCGTTTCAATGTAGACAGGAGAACAATCGAATACCTAATCATAAAAGCTTACTATCGTCCATAGATTATCCAATGTTATTTCTTTCAATCAATTTATCGCCGTTGTGTATGTGTTTATTATCAAATTATATTTTCCTTTAACATTGTTCCAAACAAGAATGCTAATCATTATTCCAGAAAATGCGATATTTGACCTACAATTTCCACTTTCTTAAACCAAACTTTCTAAGTCTCCCAAGACTTAAAGTACCAACATCAAACTTTTCCCTAAACAAAGTCACCAAACAACATAAGTCGTTTAACTCAGACACGCTTTGTGTACTGTACTGCCCTTAATGTACCTACTCAGTTCTGTACCTACATCTATACATATCAACTGCTCGACTAAATTCATTGTCTACTTTGAACTAAGTGCTCTGCATCATGAGGTTATATTTCTAATGTTATGTAGACAAACGAGCTACGAGTTACCTGATCGTAATATGCTATGGTCGCTCTGCAATGTTAGGGGACACTGCGGGGCCGCTTTTTACAACCTACATTCTAATACTTTGAAGATTTTACTAAATACTAGCTGGCCCACACAACTTCGTCTGCGTCACATAAGGAAATTTTCTCACCGTTTAAACCTTCCCTGAACTTCTACGAATATTTCAAGATTAAAATAAGCCAAATCGGTTCAGTCGTTCTCGAGTTTTAGCGAGATTAACGAACAGCAATTCATTTTTATATATAAGAAGAAGATTTGTTTGGACCGTTATTATATTTTGACTATGAACGTCATCAGCCAATGCAAAAACATAGTGTATTATGAGTATGGCAAGGAGATAAATATATTTTTTTCATTGCCTTGTTTTTATTGTAATAAAATTACAAACTCAAATTTTAGCTAAAAGATAAACAGGGTTATATAGAACTGATGAAAAATAGATATAGAGGCTTGAGGAGGGTCCAGTGGGGTCGTATTTCATTCATACAAAAATCTGATAACCAAATCAATATGGGTTCTTTTCAAATTTGTGGCGCCGATTGATTTATTTTGCACTTTTTTAAAAAAGTTTTATTTTCGGACTTTTTTTGATGTAATTCAATTGACATTATCATAATTATAAGGAATTTATGGAAGGGAACGAGATTTAGACAAAATTGAATGAAATACAGCGTTTCAAAAAAATGGTCTCACAGGTTAAAGTGAAAGTATGCAGGTAAATGAGAAAACATTATTAGAATACATAGAAACATACTATTTTCTGAAAGAATAAACAATGTAATCGTAGAAGTCATCGCTTAGTATACAGGTTGTTGTGTTAACAATGGAAGTTCGGGACGTTTTTCACTATTTACCTGCAATTTCTTCAAATTGAGAAGTTTAAAGAAAGAAAAAATAATAATTTCAATTACTTTTGGTAGCACTTCTGAATACCTCTATATTATATTATTATCATCATTATTATTTTATAGACGTTCACTGTTGGACATATGCTTCCCTCAAATTTCACCATAACGACTGAGCTTGCTCCATTTTGTGCCCAACCAACTCCAAGTTTTTCCGGCTCCATTCAGCATCAGCTGCCATACTACCACTTCAGAGTCAGGATCTTAATGTTATAAACTTATTCAAATACTTGCGGTTTTCTTCATATTATTTCAATTGTTTTGGTTCTTCAGCAGATCTTTTAATTTCTGATGCGATCTCGCAGTTAAACTAGAAGCTTAACCCATTCCATTGCATTCCATTCCATTTTAGAGTGACTCGAAGCCACTCGGTTAAATTCACTGTGAGCGTGAAGTCTTATGTAATATGTAAGTCATCACTGTGAACACACATTAGTCTTGAATTGCGGTATTGAATTTTAAAAAATCCCAAACGAGTGAGAACAGATAAGAAGGAAACAAAAAGGCGACATAAACATTTCAAATGAGTTTCTTCTTTTCCTCGTTATTTTAAGGCCCACTTCCAAATAAATTTTGTTGATATCATTGAGTACTGAGAGAGAGAGAGATTATGCCTGGCCATTGTAGAGAACTTAAAGCACAAGTTCACTAAAATGACAAGAACATCAGCAAATCAATATTGAAATTTAAACTCGCTGTTTATTTTGATGTAACATTACCTTATCTCTGGGTCTAACTCTGAAATTAGACTGACATGGTGGCTTTTTCGTACAGACAGTTTGCCTTATTAGCTTAGCACTGTTGAAGGTACTGCAATACAGCCCAACCTTCGACCTAATCAAAACCTTTTCGTAGTTTTCAAAACTATATAAAGTGGCAAGTCCTCGATCTGTACTGTATGATATATTGCAGCGTATGAGTTTTATCTACGATATTATAGTCTTTTTAGAAACCAGCTTGATAGAACTAGATATCGTCAACCGTGAATGTGAGACGATTCTTAGGACGCTAGGAAACATAGCTTCAAGACATGGCTCAGAAGCCTAATGGGTGTACGACAGTGTTCAGAAGGGTATTATCACCCTATTTCAGACATAATACGACGAAATTCTTTTCCTGCTTTGCTTTCAGCATTATACTAACACTGGAGTTTCAGAGGTAGTTCATTTCAGACAGGGCTAATTTTGTACACAATGTATGAGGAATACATACAAATTCATTTGGGTACTACTATAATCTTTGATAAAAATAAGTACATAATAAAGAACAAGAAAACTATTGTCATCAGGACTAAAGTAACTCAAAATATCAAGCTATAGCCACAGAGTATTAAAGACACTCTTCATTTAGATAACTGGATTTTGTTGATTCTCCTTCTAGTTCTCTTATAAATATTATAAATTTGTTGTTTTTCTACATTTCTTCTTCGAAGTTAAAGCAGAAGTAGGTCAAACATTACCTTAAAAGTTTAAGTGGGTATGATTAGTTCCATAGCTTTGGCTATCTTTTTAGTATTATTAATGCAAATTTTAGTATTTGTTCTAGATATTGAAGCCTAATTATATCTTTATTCCCTTAGTAACAATGTTTTTTTTCTATAATTAAGAGGAAAATAAGTTTAACCTGGCAAAGATCTCTTTAACCTGTGCATTTTAACAGGAGAAAGAGAGACAGGTTAATGGGAAAACGTGGGAAAATATTGAATAACATTTAAATGGGTCGGTTGTTTAATATACTACTTAAGGGATCATAAATAGATACTAAATGTCACATTTGTACGTATGAATTGTTAAATATTTCCATACACAAATTAAAAAAAATGCGCCAGGACATAGATAACATACCGGTTACAAAATCCGATTTTGATGTCTGGATGTATATGGTAGGAAAACGGTCAGGATTATAGCACTTCTTTCTTTACAAACGTTTAACTAGATACTGTAACTATATTTTGCACTGGAACGGGATATCATAAACATAATAGTTTTATTATAAAATTCATTAGTTTGCGAGAACAGAAAATGGAGAAAAAGTCCCCGGACAAAATTTGATCATGAATAGCTCCAAAACTATTTAAACTTACAAGCCGTACTCTACACAGTCTAAACTATCATGTTATCAAGAGTTGAATTTAATTTTTTTAACTGCCTATTGGAAGTATTGAATTTTTTATTTCAGTTCAAAGTCAGACACATAGCGTTCGGACACGACAAGTTACTGAGAAAACGACCTTACAATGTTGTTTTGTACAAAACCTATCACTTAAAACTTCTTGTTATTACCAGGCCTCTCTTAGAAAAGTCTCTTTAAATACAATCACGCTCAGAACTGTACGAGCTACCTTAAAAAAAATTGTAATATCGACCAAAAACTGCCTGACAGGTTACGGCGCCACAAATATGAAAAATGGTCATATCTTCTCTATAAGCAAACACACAATATTTTCATTATCAGCAACTAGTTTCATATGAAACCTACTGCTTATGAATTCTCCACATTATTATTCCGACTAAGTACACATATAACGTTCTTATACCGACAGAGAATCTTAACATTCGCCTCACCTTCGCCTTTACCCCTTCAATTCCAAATTGAATCTCATATCCGACAGTATCTTCAGGTTATACTGAAAATTCAACGGGAACGTTAGATATTGCGTTTATATTAACTTTTGTGTCATTTTCCTATGTTCTTGTAGAAAAGGCTTTTAAGAAGTACTTAGGTGCGATTTATTTAAAACTATGTTGAACATTTTTTTCCGTGTATATTCATTTATTCACTTATTTTTTACATTCTATTTTTAAAAATATATTTACAAGACAATAAAATTTAAAAACACAACATAACAAAACAGAGGGCCACTGCAGGCGGAGTCTACGACCCAAGCCATCAGTGGTCAGGGCTCAAGAGAGAGGAACCTCCTCACAATACGCGCCGTGTCAAGAACGACCGCCTTCTGAATCAGGCCCCTTTCCCAGCCGGGGAGCGACATTTATTTAATTATTATTATTACACGTTCCCTGACTACTCTCTACTCAGAGACTTTTTTCTCTATAATTTTAGGTTCTTAGACATAGACATAAACTATTGGGATTTAACTTGTAATAGACATCTTTATCTTTGATTTACCTTCTGAAATTGAGGACTTAATTCAACTTTTGTCACTTTTGATAATGAAAAAAAAAACTAAATTGAACAGAATTGATTTTTTCTCTCGTGCCTTTATCAAATGTGTCGATAACACTGCCGTCTGTCCTCGTTTTTGAGATTGCTTGTTTTAACACCTTCTATCGATATTTTTACTATTTTAACATTTCGTAGATATTTACAATATTTTTTTTCAAAGAACAACTTGAATCAGACACAATCTTAAGATTAGCGAGATATGCCTCAATATTGGGTTGGAATAATCAACAAATAAAATAAAAATTCCTTGTCAATCAAATGCTTTCTTAAAACATTCACATGTTAACCTATAACACCAGGTAAAATTTAGCACGGGAAAGTTAAGTGGATTAAAAATATCTTGAAATACCTAGTCCAGTACAAAAATCATTTCACTAATTCAATAATATAATCACAAAATTTCCATTTCGCGTATCAAAACGGGCCTCAAATAATTTCATGAATAATGTAACCGTACATAAATCCAACTGATTCATTTAAAACCTCTCTTTATCATTTTTGTTCCCGCTTGTAATAAATGCTTTAATAACCTTTAAACAAGTAATCTTTTACGAACATAAATAACAATTAGACATTCAAACGAGTATTACATGTCCTTCTTCAAACGAGGTTCAAGAAAAGTCCTGTAGGTGATGGATAAAGGTCCCTCAACACCCTAGCATAACGTGAGCGACGGTGACCGCTTCACTTGGACCGTAAGTTCGTTTATCTGTCCTACAATAAAAAAATAAAGCACTATTCCTTATTTCTCTTTTAAGGATACCCAGCTGTAGATTGTAATGGTTGTGACAATGTCAACTTCCATTCACATAATCAGCCCACTTTCGTTCATTACTGGACATAGGCTACCTTTCCAGTCTCATAGCATCGATCTTCGGCTCCCTTCATCCACTTTTGAACACTTACACATACAGTTAAAAAAAAAAACTTGAGAGGTGTCATGGGACACCCGAATAGAACGAAGTTCCTTTCGATTAAAAGATATCTTATATATTTTTTTCCTAACGTAACGCGCGATAAAGAACGTGTTTTAAAAGATTTTTATCACAGCGCCATCTAGCGATAATCATCTAAAGAAAATAAGGAACGTGTTTTAAAAGATTTTGATCACAGCGCCATCTAGCGATAATCATCTAAAACAAAAAAGTGTCGTGACAACTTTTCGTAAGATTTTTTTCCGTCTAGCCCCCTTTCACAACGCGCGATAAGGAATTTCGTTCCAATATGCTTTTATTTTTTGAACAGCTAGACTGAACAAAATCCTAACAACTTTGCCCTTATTAAGTAGGTAGGTATATCAAAGAAATGACCCCCAAGATGATATTTAGTATCTATAATAATTATTATTCATTTGATCAGTCTCCAGACGCCTAAAAATACATTACTGTATATATTTTTATTGTATATCTACTGGGAGTTACAACTAATTAACAACATTTCTTTTTAGGTGATAACATAAACCAGAGTATATCAACAACACATTCTTAGTTCAATATGTGAGCTACGCATCATAGTCTAATAATATGAAAACCACATTTACGCTCCTAGCATTCGAGATAAACCTATAATATCGATTCTCTCCAAATCACGTTTCTAGAATATTTACTTCAGCGGTATTACATTTGCAAGGCCTAGGCGCTCAGGGAGGTTATTTACTTTTGCTGTAGTAGATTTCTTACGCATTCAAAAATTCATACCTGGCGTGTCTCAGACTCTTAGATCTAGGCTTTATTAGTTTTCTTAGGAATTGACACAATATCTAAGAATATAGTATGGTAAAGGTGTTCAATCACTGGATACAATTACATAATCCTCAGGTACTATCTTCTGAACGTCGTTACGTACCAAGGATGGTTAAAGAAGCTATCGAGATTTAACAAGGGTGACGGCTTCAGATTATCGAGTATGCGGAATCCAGTGCTAAACACAACAGTCACTAAAGGTTCATGCTCAGAGAGTCTTGTAGATACAGTGAGTGTGGTGTGTCATGATGTGAGTTCGAGTTCCAGAGAGAGAGTTTGGTACTACCCAAAAGCGAACGAGAAAGAGGGTAGACAGATTTGTTTGCTCTTAAATCGACCCGCAATATCCAGTCTTCTCGTGATCATGACGTTTGCAACAACGTTGAAATATCGAGACAACTCAATTAATTAAATATCGTGGTAAGAACCCGTTGAAAATGCATGAAAGTTTTATAGAAAACCACGAGTGTCTGAATAAGTTTATGGTAAAGGTGTATTGTAAATACTAAACATTTGATGGTTTAAAGATAAACTAAAACCATATCATTAATTTAGTGAGCTTGATTTAATTTCCTACCGCCAAAAGAAAAGACTCAACAGCCCTTCTATTTAAGCAGATGACGACAACACGAGTTCCTGATATTGTCTACTAACGACAGTAACCACTATATCACACGGGACTCATCTAATTAGATACGCAATTTTGCATTTTGGGCTCGAAACTTCCATTTCACTGCTATTAGATTCTTCGACACGATACAGCATAAATATTCAGACGCGACTCAACAAAGCAATCGTTTTTCTTTTCTCCTAACTTTGTATTGAAGTTGCTCCAATCTTTATAGACGACAGTTTTACGGAATACAAAAACTTTGCTTGAATTTATTTCGACTGCTTTTCCTCCAGCAATATTCTTGCGCTAAGGGAATACGAAATTTGTTGAATTTGCTGACTTTTTCTTAAATTTGTTTTTTAATGAATTGCCGAATGTATCATACTGAATTAATAATTTAGTTTAGTTTAAAAACTTTATTTTCATGGTATTATGAATTTCATCTTATCTTTTTTTTTGTTGCCATGTAGGCAGACGAGCCAACGGCCCACCTGATAGGAAGTGGTTACCGTCGCTCATGAACCTCTGCAATGTCAGGGGACACTGAGGGGTCGCTACCTACGACCTAACTTTAAGGACCCTCCTCAAGCCTTGTTTGAAGAAGGACAAGTCATAGCGCTCAGGGAATACCGAGGAGAGGAGCTCATTCCATAGCCGGATGGTGCGTGGCAAGAAAGTGTTCCTGAAACGAACCGTGGATGACCGCGGTGGTTCCATATAGTAGGGATGAACTCCACCTCGACGGCAAATGGTACGATGATAACACTAACACTTATCCAATAGTAGGTACATTTTCACCTAAAATTTATTTGTCCTGGTATCAAATAATTTTAGATTTAAAATTTATGACTAAAATAAATTCACAAACTCTTATTTACATCATCTTTTATTCACTATCAATCGTCCTAGAAACTACTTTACTATCCGAAGTAACATATACCACAAAACTAAATGATGAAGGTCCTCCTTCATACCACAGTTTACATTCTATCGCCAACGACACATTTACTGTAAAGTTTGTTAACTGTATTGCTACTAGCGGTGAAGAACTGTTTAAAGGAAATAAACCAGGGTCCACACCTGGTGGATCTGGATAATACCTAATGAGCCTCATGTGTTCTCTGTCAAAGGAAGAGCAACCTTCACAGAAATACCAAAATTTCTTCTCTTTTTGTATCCAATTTTTAACTTGTTTGGGTGCAAGATTCGTCTCATTCGAATAAGGAGATAACGGTTTTGCAGACCACAACATCTGTTTGTTTATTTTTAATATAACACAGGGGCTGTTTCCGTATCCAAATGGTGACTGTCCGCAAGGTCCTAGCGTTCCTGTATCTCTTTTCTTCCTACTTTTTGCTAGTAGCCTATCAATGGAATCAACATAGATTTTATAGTCTTCTTCATCACCTTGCTTATACCAGATCAATGGATTATCACTTTCAGAAGTTGGTGTACCAGAAATACCGATTCCATTTTTCGTAAAAGTGAGTAAATCGACTTTGTCTATTATTTGATAGTCGATCATTTCTTTCATTATCATCAATGTTCCGTAAAGGAATATTAAGAAATATGCGGCTAAGGAAATCAAATATATGGCGGAGTAAATAATTATACATAACCAACTTTTGCATGTTCTACCACAGTAGGTTTTGTCGTTTTTGTTATATAGATATTTGAGGAACCTCTCTCTGCACGATAACTCCTTATTTTCCACCACTCCTTGCACTTTATCCGATTTGTTAAATGTTTGTAAAGAAGCTGGAAGTGACGGATCTCTTCGTATGGTTCTCGGGGTCGGAGGAGAATTCCTTGACGTGGTAGGAAATTCATCTTTATCTTTTATATTCACCATATCATTTAATTACACTTATTAAACGCTCTTTATTTTGATATTTAACATTTTGAATACACTGTGGCCACGACATGTTATGTCATTTCCATAGTCACATCCATAGTCATTTCGTGCTGTTGTTGACATGAAGTTACAGATTAAATCGATTACATTGAATAAAAATATAAGTTATTTCGTTTATGGTTTACGTCAGTAAATTACTGGAAATGTAAAGGTTGGTGTATACTATAACACTTATCAAAAAGAATCACTTAAATCGCGTTTCTGAAGTGAACAGTTGAGATGCTCTTAACAGAGGTGTAGCAGTTTCTTACTTTTAAGCAAATTTTCCAATCAATTTTCAAAACATATCATATATGACGAGGTGATAACAAGGGAAACCAACCTATTCACAATGCGGGTAGTTGGAAATGGAGACTTGCTATAAATACAGGCGTTGGCCGCTATTATGAATCAGACTGTGGGCAGCTTTCTCCAGGACAGGCGCTTCCAGGTCGCCGTCGAAAACGCCCTATCCTCTCCACGTCCAGTACGAGCCGGCGTACCCCAGGGGAGCTGCCTCTCGCCGTTGTGCTACGCGTGGTACACCGACGACATACCAGTCGCCGGAGGTGCCATGCTGGCGCTCTACGCCGATGACGCAGCCCTCGTGACGACCTCCCTCAACTCACCCCACGCTGCAGTGAAGATGCAGCGATCCCTGGATGCCCTTCCCGCGTGGCTGGAAGACTGGAGACTGAAGGTCAACGTGGCCAAGACTCAGGCGATTTCCGTGGGCGGCTTGTGCAATCCGCCTGCGCTGACGCTGAACGGCGAGCACATCGATTGGACGTCGCAGGCGAAGTACCTCGGCGTGACCATCGACCGCCGTCTCAGCATGGGCCCCCACGTGAACAACGTCGTCGGACAGGCGCGCGCGGCGCGCAGCCTCCTCCGTCCCGTGTTCGAGTCCGCAATTCCGATCCGCGCGAAGCTCGGCGTGTACAAGTTGTACGTGCGCTCGCGGCTCACTTATGCTGCCCCGGCCTGGTTTCAGCTAGCCAGCGAACCACGTCGGCAACGCCTCCGCTCGCAGCAGTCGCAAGCGTTGCGTACAATTGTCGGCGCAACACGCTTCGTGCGGAACGACGTCATCCTGCGAGACTTGCGCATGGAGACCCTGGACGACTTCGTTCGACGCCTGAGCTCCAACATGTTCGCGCGAGCCGATGGAGCGCAATCTCACCACCTTCGTGGGATAGCGCCATACCGTCGGCCAGCTGCGGACATGAGGGAACTGCCACGTGACCTTCTTCTCCAGTAAGAAGAATACGACGCTCCTCACCGCTGGCGGACGGATGCCCGCCGGGACGCCTTTTGTCTCGGTGGGTTCGACCTCGCCGAGCGGTGGGTTGCAGCACTCACCGGACTGACAACCCCTGGAGTGACCAGCTGATCGCCCGCCGGCGTGCCTTCCTGCGGGCTCGATCGCTTCACTTCGTGGGGCCCCCCGCCTCTACGTCGAGGAGACACCATCACCTGGCCGAGAGGCCTCTCCCCGTCCCCGGCTGTTGTTGCAGTCGGCGTACGCAACCACCGCAACAGACCATCGTCTGGTCCGGTTACCTCGGGGCCACCCACCGGCCCAAGAGAAGACCCGAATAGTATTATGAATCAAATTGTCGAGGCGAACGGACCTCTTGAATGTTGGAAAGCTCTACTTTTAAGTTTTTATGCGAACGTATGGATCATCAAGTGTAAAGTGAACATTGTGACGCAAGTGTTAAGGTCATTCCTGACAAAACAAAACGAAGATCGACTATATACAACGTCATTACACAACAACACACTATTTACACCGTTATATTATTATACAAGAATTGACGTAAATAAAGCTTAAAATAGCTTAGCAACAATCCATAAAACCTGTCCACCGCCATAGGAGTAATAAACCGTAACACAACTTCTAATGAACATTCAAAACCAAAGTACTGAACTTTGACTTTTTTTTTGACGGGAGGAAATCGCCGGACTTCCACTCGCCCCGCGAGTGGGGTATGTGGGTGTCGAACCGCACTAAAACCTCCCGCCAATCACGCTCGACATCCGATGATGTAGGGGTGACAGGACGCGTTCGCGATTGTCGCTCACGTATCGCCCCGTCACCCCCGGACGTCGAACCAAAGTACTGAACTTAATACCAAAGTAAAATGAGCTATAATCGTAAACGTTGGTCTGGACACGATTTACTGGCAAAGTGTCGTTGAAGATCAGTGAAATGACATCATAGAAATGAGCCTACAAATGGAATTGGAGTTTTATAGCTGGGCTAAAGTCTTTCACTAAAGTAAGGTCGATGTCAGTAAAAATTTACAATGTGGCAACAAGATTATTGATATTACAGAAGATTATAGGCATATCACGTCTTCGCTTCAATAACATGGTATCTCTAGAATAATGATATAAGGACCTTTTTTGGTATTGAAGTAACGGTTATAAGTAGAAAATTTTATCTGCTAGCGTTTCATCTCATTTCTCACTACTATGCCCGTACTATGCTACGCCTGACCTGTGGCGGTAGTCGAGCCTTCTATTTTGATTTTATGTTTCTAAAAACTAGTTTGCCATTTCATAAATGAAAACAGTTGTAACGCATCTGACATCGATCTCAAAAATTAATTACTTAAAAGTACTTAAAACCATAGATAAATCATCATCAGTCTTCCCGTGATTATGGCGCTTGAAACAGTGCCGAAATATCGGGATCGCTCAATTGAAAATAATCGTGGAAAGAACCCGTTTAGTAATAGTGTAAGTAAAGGGTTGATTGTTAGACTTGCCTAGCCCTTGCTTACTTTAGTGATAAGAGGTGTCAATAACCGCTAGTACCGTAAAAGCCATGTTTGTTCCAAAATCTATCCATGGCTTCAAAGTTTTAATAGCTTCCGTAAATACTGTTTTTTAAAGCTAAAACAGATATAATATGAGTCGGATCATTTGATCGGTGATTATGCATTGCCTTAAGTCTTGGACCACTGGAACATCAAGGAACAGTTGGGGGGCTCTTCGTAAGGCCTACTCTTTAGGACTCTCTTTGAATCTTGTTTGAGAAATATGATACTTTTGTTTTGGAACGAAGTTCCTTATCGCGCGTTATCGAAAAGGGGCTAGACGGAAATTCTTATGAAAAAGTTGTCACGACACTTTTTTTGTTTTAGATGATTATCGCTAGATGGCGCTGTGATTTTAAAATATTTTAAAACAATTCCTTATTTTGTTTTATATGATTAATGCTAGATGGCGCTTTGATTAAAATATTTTATTTAAGTTATAATAATTAACTAATTATTAGGTATAACTTAAAAAAATAAAATTTTATTACAATTCCCTCACTAATTAATCGAAAGGAACTTCGTTCCATCCGGGTGTCCCTTGACACCTCTCAAGTTTTTTTAGGATTAAAGATTCATAAAACAAAATTTCATTTTGTCATTTTATTTCGATACACGTACGGGACCACGCCCAGTAATTGAGAGCGATATTTTCCTTATTTAGGAGAACTCCAACAACAAATTACGCGGAGAAGGGTTCGCAATTGGATTAGATAGATAAGAATTTCACTTCTACAATCGGTTGTTTTGGGCCGTGGCCTCGAAATAGGAAAATGGGAGCAAGATTGAACACTTCGTATTCATCTGCGTGATATTGTTGATGTATACCTATGAATATATAGGTATTACTTAATAGTGTAGTCAGCCGAGGTAACGGTCACCTGATCGTAAGTGGTAACCGACGTTCGTGGACTACAAGGGCGAAAAGCTGGGCAGCTGTAGGGAAAAAAACTTTACAGTAATTTAGAAAATGCAACTTCAAACAAAGCATTTTCTATCAATGGGCCGTTGGCTCGTCTGGCCTACAAGGCAATAAAAAAAAAAAAATCATCTCAAATGTTCAACATCTCAACATAAAGTTATATCTGCCCAAATTACCTATTTTATTTCTGTTAAAATATTAGAAGCATTTTGATAATAATCGTCGAAGTACTCTCCATCATGCCACCATCAATCACTTACCAGCGAACCTTCCAGATTCAATTTCGCAAAACTAAACAACAAAGATCACGAAACAATCAATGAATCCAATCACGATAGACGAAATAACCCTTTCGAAAATAACGTATAAAAATAAGAGCGAATTTCAAGATGGCGTGACGCGGGTCATTTCCCAAGGGTGCTATCACAGTCGAATTGAGGTTGCAACTATTTGCTGAGTTTACCCAAGCGACGTGATAGATAACTGGGAACCAACCAAAATTGGCGTTTGTCTAGCCATCTATAGATGACATTTGACAGTCACAGACGAGTAGATAATACGCTTGGACGAACAAATTCAAATTGCATATTATTATCTTTTAGCATTATTTTACTGTAATCTAGTCTTTCTTTATGAGTAAATTTTTAGATTTCTTTAGTGGTCTTTAATTTTAAATCATAATCATAGCAGTGATTTTTTTCGTATTCGGAATAAACCCGTCAACTGCGCGAGGGTCAAAATGACCAAAGCGTATTGAGCTCTCGAAATGACACTTTCAAATATAATGAAGGTTTTATATAAAATGAGAGCGAATTTAAAGATGGCATGACGTGGATCATTTCCCAAGGGTGCTATCACAGTCGGATTGAGGTTGCAACTATTTGCTGAGTTTACCCAAGCGACGTGATAGATAACTGGGAACCCACCAAAATTGGCGTTTGTCTAGCCATCTATAGATGACATTTGACAGTCACAGACGAGTAGATAATACGCTTGAACGAACGAATTCAAATTGCATATCTTTTAGCATTATTTAACTGTAATCTAGTCTTTCTTTACGAGCAAAATTTTTGAATTTCACTTTCTTAAGCACTTAATAGTTATTTTTGATAAATCATATACAGGTTGTGGTCGATTTCGTGGCGACCAATAATAGCGCGCAAGATCTTGAATCGCGGTTACAACATTTGCAAAAATCTTCGCATATATACGACATCTGAAATCTACTACAGTGGGCTTCGGCCTAACTGGGCATACACTGCCTCGCCCGGTCAGAGATCTCCCTTTGGCCATAAGTCCAATGTACCCACAGATTTCGTATTCGGAATTAACCCGTCAACTGCGCGAGGGTCAAAATGACCTAAGCGTATTGTGCTTCAAAATGACACTTTCAAATATAACGTAGCTATAATAAGAGCGAATTTAAAGATAGCGTGACGTGGGTCATTTCCCAAGGGTACTATCACAGTCGGATAGAGGTTGCAACTATTTGCCGAGTTTACCCAATAGAAGTGATAAATGAACTACGATAATACGGTTGGGTTATCGTATTTGTAATTACTGTAAAGTTATTACAAATACTTCTATGAATTGAAAAAAAAACTTTTAATAATCGTTAGACTAAAACATGTCATTCTTATTCGGAATTAACAAGTCGACTGCTGTGGGAGTAAATTGCAAAAATACCAACGGAAATAAATACGATGTGACTTTTTAGGTTTACAATAATTATTTTATTAATTTTTACATTTGGCGCTAAAAACAATTCTGACAGCTAACACTAACTTTTTTAATTTTTGAATTTCGAACACCAAGGAGGTTTTATGCTCGAACATACCCCCGGGCGTTGAAGACTTTGTCTTCAACCAAACTGTTATCCGAAGGAACGGGCAATGGGCAAATTCAATTAAAAGTCCTTAATGACACCATTCATGCGAAGATCTGCAACCCAAACGATCAGCATCCGATCCTGGGTGAATTTCTACAATTCTTGCGAGTCTTCACTTTAGCCATTAACGAATAATCCTCTTTACCACTACCAGCTTACTCAATTTTAATATCCTTAAAAGATCGCCATTTTATTCTTTGCATAAGTTCCAAAACATTTTCTCTACTCCATCCTGTTCAGCAGTGCAGACAGAGTTGCTGTACGAATATTCGACGATAACGAGATATGTTCTTAATTGGTTGATCTTGAAGGTAGGATGTGGTAGTGCACTAAGAGGTCGGCTACTAACAAAGTGTCTAGGTTGGAATGGTGTGTCATCTTCTTCCGTTTGTGGTGTTAATAGACGAAAGTTTACTTATAACGCTTTAATTGTTAAATGACAATTTCCCAACACTCGTTGAAGATGATAACAAATGACTTGACACTCGCTTCCCAAAGTCCGTAAAAATGATATAAAACTAAAATAATTTCTTCATTGACTTGAATATTACATAAGGAGACCATAGATGAGACTAAAAATGAGGAGAGTTACGGTCGAAGAACGAAGTAACGTTATCAGAGTAAGTACATGTTAACAAAGTTGTCTCTACGAGAAATAAATCTTAATAAGGCCAGTAAATAGATATTGCCAGTTAATTCACCCACCAGCTACAATTGGACTGCCTCAGTAGAGAACAAACGAATACTGATATGTCCATGTATACCTACTTTCTCCAGCCTACATCCACGACTTTCCGACTAGCACATAATATTGACCAAAATAATTTGAATCTGTGGTTTCAAAGGAACAACCTATAATAAATCGCTGCCATGGTGATTTCCCCGTAAAAGGAGTAACTACGTTCCTTTTAATCCTACGACAACGTAATTGATAAAAATCATGACGTATTTACGAAGCTGCGAATATAATCTATGTTTCCTAATAGAACCATCTAATAATTAAGATCGCATTCATACATCAATCTCTTATGCTTATTAAATAATAATATATAAAATTCATGAGTGGACTGTATTAAAATGTAACATAGGGTAATAAAATTATGAATAATTAAACTGCTTCAATTTTAATAGGTACAACAGTACCTACTTAACGAAACCTCTAAATTTCGAGCAGTTCTTTAACTTATGTTCCAAAGAGAAGAAACATTTAGTCATTTTAAAGGAATCTCCTGGAACTGACGAATCTTGTTTAAGAGGTATAGGATCATTATATCGGCCGTTACTTAACCGTGTCGTATTGAAATAATCCCCAAATATGTTTTCTTTTATATTACAATTATTAATCTTATTAAAATAACATTGATAATTATTTGATCGTGATACAGAATGATTATAACTCATTGGACCAGCGACAACCCAACCCAATCTTGTTTTATAAAGTATGGGTTTACCAACACCTAATTTGATTCTTTCCGATAATAACAAGTCCCAAAAAAGATCAGCACCGATTAATAAATTGACATCGTTGGGCTTGTTGAAAGTTGGGTCGGCCAATGATATATCTGAAGGTAAGTTCAGGTCAGCAATATTAATTTCACAATATGGCACGGTACTTGTAATTGATGGCAAAATGAAACAATGAAGCTTGCAGTTAAAACTATCATTTAATGATGTCATGCGGACATGACACATCTTGCCTACGTGAGAGGACACGTTATTTATGGGTCATTCCATTTAAAATCGTCTAATCAGCAAAGCTGCACCATTTTAGATTTGGGTGAAATTTTGAGGGATTCATCTCTAGGGTCCCTAAGAATGAAATTTACACATATTTGATTTCTATGAGCACCCGTTTCCGAGCATTTAAATAAAAACTTTCAAAAATCTGCTTTTTTTAGGTTATTTAAAATTTCCTCAAAGTTTTGTCTGTTTAAATTTTTTTTCAATATTAAAGCGGAATCCTTAGAGGGACAGACTATAGTTTGATAAAACTCAACGATAATTTTGTTTATAGCGACCTACCATTAGCGAGAGCAAACCAAAAATGATTGTTTTTTACTCATTTTTCGTGAATTTCAAGCGACTCTAGCGACTAATCGGTCATGAGTTAAGAACTTCTGGTTGACAGGAATTAAGTACACATGTTAGAGATAAAATTTAGCCATTGATCGACCTGAGCAGCCCACTCTTTCTGGAAGAAAACCTTGCTTGAAGTTTTGAATTTTTGAAAAATCCCATTTTTCAGCCTACAAAACGAAGGTGTCTACTGCGAGATAAAATTCTAAAATTTTCAGAATCTTTTGTTCTAAGCTTTAACTTTGAAGGACTGCATCGCTTGTTTTGTTATTTTAATGTGTAGTGCACTTACCGGTCCTTTATTGGCAGCAAAAATTATGTCGATATTTTTCATTTTTTCTAAATTATATATAAGGGTACGAGCCTAAACACGATGAGGTTATCTTGTTTAATGACGGAGTTCCCATAGCCACCTTCCAGCTCCATCATCAGACCTTTACATTCATCCTCTACACAAAGATCTCATCAGGACG
This sequence comes from Trilocha varians, assembly GCA_030269945.2. Taxonomy (NCBI): domain Eukaryota; kingdom Metazoa; phylum Arthropoda; class Insecta; order Lepidoptera; family Bombycidae; genus Trilocha; species Trilocha varians. The sequence continues at coordinate 9,526,917 of AP028259.1, forward strand.
CTTGATTAGAGCCTAAACACGATGAGATTATCTTGCTTATTGACGGAGTTCCTATAGCCACCTTTCAGCTCCATCATCAGACCTTGACATTCATCCTCTACGCAAAGAACTCGTCAAGACGCTTCATTAGAGCCTAAACACGATGAGGCTATCTTGCTTATTGACGGAGTTCCTATAGCCACCTTTCAGCTCCATCATCAGACCTTGATGTTACAGTAGGAAGTTACAGTAGTCGTGGTGGCCGAGTGGTCGAAGCGCTTCCTTCCGAACGGGAGGTCGCGGGTTCAAAACCGGCCGGCTTGTACCTCTAAATCTAAATGTGAAAAAGATTTATGTGCAATTTTTCCCAACACCACTGGCTAAAAACGGTGAAGGAAAACATCGTGAGGAAACCTGCATATCGGAAAAGGATTCTTAAAATCCTTTGAAGATATGTGAAGTCCCCAATCCGCATTAGGTAAGCGTGGTGGACTATGCCTAACCCCTCTTCGGAGGAGACCTGAGCTCAACAGTGGGCAGTAATGGGTTGTTACAGTACAGTACAGTACAGTACAGTAGGAACCACTAAATTTAGGTAACTGTATGGTAGGTAACTTAACTGGCTTGTGAATGCTACGCGGAGGTTTATCACTGACGACAGATTCAGTATCTTTGTTAAAATTACTTAATAAAGTTTGTGCTCTAGACACATATTTATAATACGAGGTCTCAAACTCAGAACGCTCATTCGATTGTACCTTAAGATCATCTGTGATGCACTCCAACCGTAACTGTACCTCATCATATTTCTCGTATAACGCTTCCATTTTCCCAATACGTAACTGTAGTTCGGTCACATCATCATTGCTTAAAGCTCCGTCACTCAGTTGATCGAGGTAATTCATAAACATAGTCAAGCGACCCTTGAAACTTGCACGCTTCTTAATAAGATCTCTTGTCTCGGCCATTTTGGGAAGGGAGTGTCGTCAATATGGAATTTATACAAAACAAAATTAGTACAAGAAATCACCAGTAATAATATTAATAGAGAATTAATAATAAAGTCTACCAATTAATATAATAAAATAACTAAGTTGAAAAGTTACGTTATCAATAAACTTAACACTTTTTAATGAAATATCTGATTTACTGAGGTAATTACTAATAGGTCACATATACCAATGTGTTAACTAATAATCCTACTAGTATTATACAATTTAACATGTACATAAGTACTGATACAGTAAATCAAATTGCAAACCTTTTAGAAATAGTTTAGTGTTCAATAAATAACCTATATTAATATCTTAACCCTAACTTCTCACAACGTAATTATGATAGGCAGTATTAAACAAGATGTGATCTTGAGATTCTTAAATAAAGAATTAATTTATACAACCTTTTGCGAGTGCTGGGTAAATATTCTAATGATATTAATAATAGATGACACCACAAACTAGATCTTCAATCTTCACATCCACGATGCATCAACGGCACGGGTTTCCATTGGTATTCAATGTAAACTTCTTGAATAATTCCCAATAAACGTAGATTAATATTTTCCAATATTATCCGGTTCGATTATGGACCATCATGTGGGAGTAAATTGCAAAAATACCAACGGAAATAAATACGATGTGACTTTTTAGGTTTACAATAATTATTTTATTAATTTTTACATTTGGCGCTAAAAACAATTCTGACAGCTAACACTAACTTTTTTAATTTTTGAATTTCGAACACCAAGGAGGTTTTATGCTCGAACAACTGCGGCAAGGTCAAAATGACCAAGACATCTCCAACATTGAACATGAAGTTCATCCATCACTTTACGATTATTTTATTTATTTAACTTCATGCACAAAAAGGTACAATGTCGGACTTTATGCCTAAAGCATTCTCTACTAGTCAACCAAAGGTGGTGTAGAGAGAACTATGGGAGATGCGTTGATAGATGAAAATTCCACTTAACATAAATAAAAGCATTATATTGAAACTTTAAAATGTATTACTTGAAGTACACAAAGTAAAAACACATAGTAAGCTCTTTGAATGAGCTCTATGAATTACTGTAAACTACAATAAACGGCTTGTACCTCTAAATCTCAATTTGAAAAAGATTTATGTGGAATTTTTCACAACACGACTGGCTAAAAACGGTGAAGGAAAACATCGTGAGGAAACCTGCATATCGGAAAAGGGTTCTAAAAATCCTTTGAAGATATGTGACGTCCCCAATCCGCATTAGGCAAGCGTGGTGGACTATGCCTAACCCCTCTTCGGAGGAGATCTGAGCTCAGCAGTGGGCAGTAATGGGTTGTTACAGTACAATAAACTCTTGCACAGCTCCAAAGTGCATTGATCTGCAATATTTAAAATGCAAACAACGTCAGCTTAATAGATACTTAAAATTCATAACAAGTTAGTTAACACTAGTCTTTGAATTTTAATCTGTAATTAAAATGAAAATAGCTTTCTCTGTCCTTGATGAGAGTGGTTTAAAACTTTTAGCCAAGGGATAAAAATGTTTTCAAAATTGCATTAATTAATTTTAAGTACCTAAAAATTGGTAGCCATTGGGTTGGCGATTGTGCGTGTCGTGCAACTTTTCGCTGAAAAATTTTAGAAATTATACATTCAAAGTACAAAGCATGGATTTTATGTAGCTAAAGATTTAAATTGTTTGAAACTAAATAAGGGGTGGGCCATATAAAGTTTGCATTTTTCAAAAGTTCGACTGTCATGTTGGCTGTGTGGCATGTTGCGCCATCCTGTTGAAACCAAATGTCGTCCATGTCATACTCTTCAACTTTTGGAAACAAAAATTCGTTGAGCATGGCACGGTAACGCTCGCCATTGACGGTAACGGCGGCTCCTTGCTCATTTTCCAATGATGCCGCCGGACCAAAACCCACACCAAACCGTAACTCTTTGTGGGTGCATTGGCTTCTCAATGGTGATGTGTGGATTTTCCGACCACCAGATGCGACAATTTTGCTCATTGACATAGTCTCCGAGGTGAAAATGGGCTTCATCTGACACACACACACACACACACATTTCTTACAGTTTGGACTGAAGACTCACCACTTTGGAAGTAACTTTTCAATATTTCCCAATTTTGTTCAAGAGTATAGCATCTCATTTCGTAAATGACAAACCTTTAACTAAATTATGAATACAAATTGAATAACAGTTGAGCTGTCATTCTCTAAATAAACAGTAGTTCAAACTGCAAACGTTAGATTGCCCACCCTATACCCTTTAAGACATTTTGTAAACTATTCAATGTTTAGTGTTTAGGTAATTTGTATAAAGACATTATACAAACAATAGTTCTGTAGTAAAGTACATAAAAACAAATACAGTCATATGACAGACTTTCTTTCATTCGAATTTCGGCAGTCTGTCGAAAAATATAACGCTAAGAAAATATACGCTTTCCCACAAACCTATAATTTTAAATTAGGTTACCACAATCAGTATAACAAGAGAGATTTTCTCTGAATAATCCTTACAATTGAATTGAGGGAAACTAGGTAGAATAAAAATAAATTAGGCGAGATTTAATTTAAAAAGGGATTACTGGCTCGAAAACACAAATTGTCTTTGACGAAAACAATAAAGTTTTTACTCCGATAAATCTGTGGACTAAGCCTGTTTTGATATTACTGTTTAAACACCGGGTTTTATATTGTCTAGACGTTATTAGATTGCTACTAAATAATAAATATTAGGTTTGTAAAATACAATCCGACAAAAACATATTATATTATTAATATTTCATCTTGGCATAAAATTTGTTGTATGTAAGACTCGTTAGCTTCCCTCGGGTTCTTGGGCTTCACTTCTCAGAGTAATAACGATGGTCGCCGCTGTGGATCCTGGCTACATAAACCTAAATTATAGTGGCGAGACTGAGAGGTGAGCAAACTAAAATAAACATAACATCTTAGAATATCGAATTATTAATATTAAAATGGAAGCGAGCAGGTACCGCGGGGATCTTTCGTGAATCATTCAGTTTCAATTGGAAAACCTTGAACTGATATAGTATTCCGCTTTCAAATAATCTCAGTCTCTACTTTAAAATAATGTCTATGGTAGTTATGTATTTCTGACCCTGTTTAATTCCACCGCTGTCCTCAGATCTCCTTCTTAGAAGCCTGCATACATTCCGCGATTATAGTATTCTTTGCGGACTTCTCATATCTTCAAATCTTTCTCCAATTGATTATGGCTCATCTAACGTTACCTGGTTTTATCTTTATTTTAGTTAGTGATGTTACTAGAAATCTTGGCAAATCTTTCTTCTTCTTATATATAAAAATGAATTGCTGTTCGTTAGTCCCGCTAAAATTCGAGAACGACTGAACCGATTTGGCTTATTTTAATCTTGAAATATTCGTAGAAGCCCAGGGAAGGTTTAAACGGTGAGAAAATTTCCTTATGTGACGCAGACGAAGTTGTGTGGGCCAGCTAGTTATGATATAAAAGTTGGCTCCGATTTTAAGCTCACTATCACACATGAAGTAAGCAATCTTTTTGCTTTTTTACCATGACATTACAAGTATATTCTATTAGGTAAACATTCTTTCGTAAATAGAAGTAAACAGTCTGGGTTCGAAGCCGGAGTTAATCTCGCGCAGTCAATGGTCATTCTAAACGGATCGGTGTTCTTTGCGTCTTATTCGTACTTTATACCAGAGAGTATGTTTTATAATGTGCGATAATCGTTGATTTTTTAAATTAGAATCTTAAGTAAACAAGTGACCAGCCAGGTAAGATAGAGAGAGATGAACCGCTCAGACACCTTGACACACTCAATCAACCTGTTAATGGTAAGTGGTTACGGTAGCTCATGCACCTATACAGGATGGAGCTGTAACTTTGGACAATCTGACGTGGGGTGAATGACCTGTTGAAATAAAACTTAGAATCACTATTGTTTTAGGAATTGGAGAACAAAAAAAATTCATCATAGTATGGAATTCCGTAAGGATAGTCGTACGTTTTCCATACAATGTCAGAAAAAAAAGTTTAACCGATCCGAAAAATAAAAATGGTGATAAGTTGTATTTCGATAGATCATTCATCCCACGTCAGATTGTCTAAAGTTACAGATCCACCCTGTATAATATCAAGACGTTAAAATGCCTTTTTCTTCCTATGACATCTTTTAAAAAAGTTGAACGATTGTAAAGAAGATTTGTATTTGTAACACAGAAACAAAAATGTCTCTCTTGGACTACTGATAAAGGTGGTTCAGGACGATATTGTCCTTTTACTAACAGCTCTTTCTCTGGATCTTATCTTGGACAATCATACATATACATACAAGGTGATATTTCTTTGGAAATGATGATACTCAATGAAACTGTCCCACCATTTTAATTATAACAGTATGACCTTTTGATGATGCTACAAAACAGATTTCTTTTGTTAGAATGTTGCAATAATTGTATCTAAACTTACTTTTAAAAATATTATATTCAGCAACACCAAATTCAGATTAAAAAAAATCGTATCGTGAACTATAAAGTTTGTATTGTTTACACCGAAACTCGTTCGATTTTATCGTCGACTCCGTAAGCGTTAGTATTGACTTGCATTGCAGGTCTTTGTGTAAAAGCTAAGGTTTTCACTTTTATGTTATGTACTGGAATTGAAAAGAATTCCAGACTGAACTTTTGGATCGGTTTATTATTAAAACTGTAAATAAATTCAAGCAGCTTGTAACTACTACCTAAATCAAAAATGGCAAGTCTTCTGAACTCTTCCTGATGTCATTGGCTTAAAGACCGCGCGTGTTGTGCAAAGTTAGTGATGTAAAATTTTAGAAAATATAGGTACATTTAAAGTAGAAAACATGGATGTTAAGTTTCTTCAAACACTCGCGGTTATCTACATCACTTACACTATTACTAAACGGGTTCTTACCACGATTATTTTTAATTGAGCGGTCCCGATATTTCAGCACTGTTTCAAGCGCCATGATCACGGGAAGACTGAGGAACTGCGGGTAGGTCATTTAAGAGCAGACAAATCTGTCTACCCTCTTTCTCGTTCGTTTGCGCTTGAAACAGTGCTGAAATATCGGGACCGCTCAATTAAAAATAATCATGGTAAGAACCCGTTTAGTAATAGTGTAAGTGATGGATGTTAAGTGTCGATTTAAATTTAAATTCTTTTAAACTGAAACTTCATAACTTCGTAAAATGATTTTAAACATTATTTTTACATGAAAACCAGTGTAATTCTTGGTTCTTACATTTCATGAATTAAGCTATGAGAAACTGCATTTTATGATTCAGCAATAGATTTTACTTCATCCAAAAAATAACTTAGTTTCACTCCAAGTTACAAATATCTTTTTTATATTTATTTTATGTCCCCCGAAAGCCGGGTAAATGTAATCCGGGAACTATATCCTGTTCGGACCGGATGAAACTCATAGATGAAGACATAATTTCTTAAAATGACTTGCTCGTGACTTTTTTATACAATGTCAATAGGTACATAATAAATTTGACCTATTCGTAGGATAAAGGGTAAAGTAATTTTTTGATATTTTATTTGGTAAGGTTGACGTCATTCTGAAAATCGAGGAAGGGGGAGGCTTATGACTAGCAGACGTCTTGTGAACGAGAATGATTACCAACATCAGCAAGAAGAATTTTGTAGTTCTCTTTTTATGAAACCAATAGCAACAAAATCAATGAAATCGTATAGTAATTATTTAAAAATATAAGAAGAATAAGAATAATTTATAAAAACCTATACGATTTCTTAAAATAATGAACTCAATCTAAGAGATATAACATTCTGAGATTAAATTTTATCTCGAACATTATGTTACATCACAGTCATTGAAGATTAACATTCTTTAAACAATACCAATAAACAATATGACAGTTTAGTCAGCTTTGTTTAACAAATTTATTCCGAAACTAACCGTATTGATTTTCATTTTTCAATTTCCCATTCAGAAAATACAACAAAGTAGAAAGAAGATAAAGTAAGATTTAATAATTATTCTACAAATAAAAAAAACCACTATAAATCTACAAAAAACATTCAGGATATTCAATTAAAAATAATGAACAGCAATTAAGAAAACAATGAAATCCAAACCGTCCGCCTCCCTCTACTCATCTTGGTTGGAACTTCCCGAAGCCCGTCAGTTTAATTTCGCGCTCATTCGGAACAGACGTCCACTACTTCTCCAACGTTGTAATAACTTTTCGAAGTTTATTTGTGTTTTTTTTGTTATACTTGTGTATATGAGATGTGTTAAGTGAATTTTGGATCACAATCGATGCCTGGTAAGTTATGTTTAAGTAGATAGATGGATAGATAGGTAGATAACTTTTTACTGAAAACACCACCATGATTATTCCATATAGTAATGATGACTATAGAGATAGACAGTTTCAAATATTGAGTTGAAAAGTAGTACAATTATAATAATTATAATTGTACATTCAATTAATAGTTCATGAGCGACAGTGACCGCTTATAATCAGGAGGGTCGTAGGCTAGTTTATCTATATTGAAATAAAAAAAAATACGGTCTTATCGCTAATGAAAATTTAGTTGAACTGTTTTAGCAGTTAAGTATCCTGTAATAACTTCAACTGTTATTTTTTTATTAAAATAAGCTAAATAAGTTAAATAAAATAATTAGTTAGGGTTTAGTCAGACATAAAATTTATTTATTGTTGAGGCCTGTCGCTCATGACACCATACACTTACAATTTACCTAATGGCAGACCCTACAATATAGTCGTGGTGGCCGAGTGGTCGAAGAGTGTCCTTCCGTACGGGAGGTCGCGGGTTCAAATCCGGCCGGCTTGTACCTCTAAATCTAAATGTGAAAAAGATTAATGTGCAATTTTTTACAACACCACTGGCTAAAGACGGTGAAGGAAAACATCATGAGGAAACTTGCATGTCGGAAAAGGGTTCTAAAAAATCCTTTGAAGATATGTGAAGTCCCCAATCCGCACTGGGCAAGCGTGGTGGACTATACCTAATCCCTCTTCTGAGGAGACCTGAGCCCAACAGTGGGCAGTAATGGGTTGGTACAGTACAGTACAGACCCTACAATCCAATGAAACTAATATAAGTAAGCAAATGGAAAATTGGGAACTAATACTTGAAAAGTTTTTTGCTATATTTTATTAGATATCAATTAAAAAGTTCAACGGTTTTAAATCAAATCTATGATTTAAATAATAGTTTTTAAGAAGACGTTTTATATACTAACCAGCGGAGTCTTTTCCTGGTTTCAAGAGTTACTCGTTAAAGTCACGACCAGAAGCAAGTTGTGATAAAAATACTCACATGAATCAATATTTGGTTCGTAGGCATAACAGTATCTCTCTGTTATTGTAGAGTCAATATACGTGTTGATCTGTGCATGACATATATAGATTTCGTATTTATAGTACATATCTTAATATATATAAATCTCGAGTCACAATGTTTGTCCTCAATGGACTCCTAAACTACTTAACCGATTATAATAAAATTTGCACACCATGTGCAGTTCGATCCAACTTGAGAGATAGGATATCTTAGATCAAAGTCTGATGATGGAGCTGGAAGGTGGCCACAGGAACACCGTCAATAAGCAAGATAACCTCATCGTGTTTAGGCTCTAAAGAAGCGTCCTGATGAGTACTTTTAGAAAATTCCCGGGAACAATTCCTATGCGACGCAGACGAAGTTGCGCGGGGCAGCTAGTACATATATGTAATATTACATACATCTGCGTAAAAAGATATAGATTACATTGACTGAAATCTGAAATGCAAACACACGTAAAAAACAAATGACGGTGACGGCCAACCAACATATTATAAACAGGGGTTTTGTATGCGTTGGCCACCATTGAAACTATGTATTTGAAACACCGTTTGACAGTTGGCCTACTAGTCTACGTGCATTGAAAGTTTGCGCGCCAATAATAATTTGTAAACGTGAATTATCACAACTTCTGTGTAAGATATCATCAGAGTGTGTGGGTTATCAGTGAGTTATATTAGGCCAAAGGGAGATCTCCGACCGAGCGAGGTTGTGTATGCCCGGTCAGGCCGAAGCCCACTGTAGTAGATTTCAGATGTCGTATAAATGAAAGATTTCTGCAAATGTCGTAACCGCGATTCAGGATCTTGCGCGTTATTATTGGTCGCCACACATGAATAATTGCCTAAATGATTAAGCTTTTTAACAACAAAAAATAAGAAATGGCAGAACACGGTTAAAAACTGTCATTTCGCTGTATAATTACAAAAAAATACAAACCTTTGTTATAGACAAGTCTTCCGTCTTTCCAGTCTTCAATGTTCGCATTTTTCATGAAAATTCTTTGTTCGAAAAACTGTTTTGTCGTATTTTATCTTTAAAGCGTATAATATTTAGACCTTTATTAGAGTTTAAATAATCAGTATTGCATTGTTTCGTAATTTGAATAAGTCTAGTGTGAGAAGGAAGTATAACATGAAAATTATGTTATTTTTAAATGGGTTAATCATGCTCTTACAATCTCTCTCCAAATCTCTATAAATGATATGCAATGTTAAGTTTTGTGCAATACTATCCGCCCCGCGGGTGGGATACGTGGGAGTTGAACCATACTAAAACCTCCAACCGCTCACACTCAGCGTTCGAACTCCGGCTGAGGCCAGAACCCAGCACGGGGTTATGAAGGACGGCGCGGCGCGTTATGCACTCGGCACTCTTTACCGTCGCGCCAGTCCTAGGGAATAGGTCTAAATAAAAATTATTGATATCAATATTAATTCTGATCATTTTTTTCTAATTCATCGTCACAAATGAAATTTGTCTTCAATTAGGATAGGATCTGAAAAATACATAGTCTTCTCTTGACTTGAATAAAAGATTATCACAGACACTCATGTCTTAAAATACGTAAAGAGCTAAGGAATGTTTCCACACCACCTCATAAACATTAAAAAGAGAATGAACCGAACGATCACGGTACCAACGCCATTTCCTGAATACATAAATTTTACAGCCGAAATCACAAAGGTTGGGATCGTAAAGGTAAAATAGACGATCCATAAACATTACAACGACAGAATTTGTTTGTTGTCGAAGAAATGCTATTAAAAGTGTTTTTGTAGTTTCATCAACAACAATTAATGAAATGAGGAACACGATAGAGTACAGGACCTTACCAATTTTCAACTGCATATTGGGGTTCAGTTCAGAAACACAATGAAAACTTCTTCGTTCACAATAACAGTTTATTCATCTTCCAAAATCAGTATAATCATCCACCAAAATCAGTATAATCATTCTCCAAAACTCAGTCACAATTACTCCCAACTATGTTCAATTTGAAATCACGTTTAATACTTTCTTGAGAAATAAATGAGATGGCGCCACTAGTATTTCCGTTTTCATAAAAATGTAAATTGTAATAAAATTAAAAGAATTTTACAAAACTCTTATAAAATGATTCATCAAGACCGGAAGTCTTTCCTTTAAATCGATGTAATACCCGCTTCTACAAACAATTAAATGGGATTAGAGACAAGTCACCTAACATGCAATAGAGAGAACTACTGCCACCTCACTTCTTAAGATCTCGACTTGTTTTACTGTAACAACCCATCAATGCCTACTGCTGCGCTCAAGTTAGTAAAGGGATTAGGCCGTCCTCTACGCTAGTTCATTGCGGATTGGGGACCACGACTTACTTTGGCTATACCTTATAACATTTAGATGGGGTCGGCGCAATGTCATCTCTCCACACCTTATCTTTACATACATCATCTGTCACACCACAAACCATCATTATCTCATCTTTCACACAATCAGACTGTCTTTTCTTCGGCCTTCCTCTCCTTTCGACAGACTTCTGATTTACAGTAAACATAAATATAGAACGGTTTTTGTTTCTGTATACTAATGTGGGGTATATCGGGATATGTACATAAATTTCCGTAAATTTTCGTGTTTTGCCCGTGTCCGTTTTTGGACGTATGTTAAAAGACAGGCATGTTTTTCTGTATACAAAAATGTGGAAATTTTATGTTAACCACAAATTTTGGCAACGTATATGGGCCCATTATCATTTTATTTGAAGGCTCTGTGAAAAAGTTGTAAAACTTTATAGTTAACCCGATAATTAGACCTTAACTTCCGAGCTGAATGGTTGATACTAGCTATTCATCCTTCAAAAAATATTTTAAGAGCAAATTTTAAAAAGTCAATGTAGGCTAAGCTAATCATTGGTGTCAAAATTTCCGTACCGTAAGTACGGAACAAGTTTTACATATTTCAATTAGCCATAAAGGTTTTACGTAATTTTAATTACTTAGTGGTAGAATTTTCGAGATCAATACATCATCACAAATATTATGACACTATCTCCTCATAATATTAATATAGACTATATGTCTAAAGTAAATTATAATAATCTGTCCGATTGAGTCACAGTTATTACAAGCGTGTTCAATTTCAACAAACATAGATCACCTGATCTAACTGATAATTTTCAATCTATACTAATATTATGAAGCTGCAGAGGTTGTTTGTTTGTTTGTTTGAACGCGCTAATCTCAGAAACTACTGGTCCGATTTCAAAAATTCTTTCACTGTTGGAATATCCATTTATCGAAGAAAGTTATAGGCTAAATTTTATTTTGAAAAAAAAAATAGGGATCCGTATGAAAATATCGAATATGTAACACAAGGTGAATAATCGGAAACCTATTCATGCGTACGCTACAAAAACTATTGACATTAGAACAAAATGATATTCTACGGGTTTTTAGGTCCTTGTAAGACAAACAAAAAAATCCGCGACAGCATATATCTAACTATCATAGTTTAGTCACAATAACCGCTTTTATGTTTAAAAAAAAATAGTTCGTCCCGAGATTGAATTTAACGTTAAATGAGTATCGTTATATTAACCCTTATCCAAATTAAGTATTATATTATCAAGAGTATTAATGTAGAACTAAATTACTTTTTGTTTTATTCCAATCGGACTTTTCGTTTAGAAGTTATCACGAGTATAAGACGCAATGAATTTGTGGGTGCACTTCGGGCACATAATAACGCGACGGCATTGCGAGTACTGTTTGAACCCCTATGTAACGCAGACGAAGTTGCGCGGGTCAGCTAGTAGCTCATAATGTTTCATTGTTCGCATAGCTAGATAAATCGCCTTGTTTCAATGTTGTTATTACGCAATAAATTTCCATGAAAAATTGATATTACAAAGGAATATTAAACGTTAAATCTTGTTTTATTAGATGAATATTAGGCTGAACAAATTAGGAGTCTTACTGTGCACATCTATCATAGTCTTTCTCATAGCTCAAAGAATGACTAAATATTGTAGGGTATACTTGACTGTATGAATGGACAGGTTGACCTGTCAGGTATACCTGTGCGTCTATAGCCAACATTATAGATCTCCCTAATTGTTACGAGGTGATAAGTAAAAAAGATGATAAATGAAAACAACGTATTCAGATCTCGACTTTAAAATCCATTACTTCAAAAACGTTCATCGAATTTATCTAATAGTTTAACAATATTATCCTGATTAATATGACATTTTAATTTATTGTCGATGATCATGTCCTTCGAAATGTCCTATCTGGCATAGCAGACGCCTTACAAAACCTATGCAAAGAATAACATAGAATACCAATGGCATAAAAACTGCTGTATAAGTTTGCGTTGTACCAAAAAAGTTGTCGCCTTTTATAAGGGCAATATTTTTTATAGAAAAAGTTTTAACACTCCTGTTTGTAATCCTTATTATGTAAATCTATGTTTCATACCATTACATTAACATCAGAATCAAAGAAAAAAGACAAAGTAACAAAGAAACTATAAAAAGCTTTCAAATGAGAAAAGTTTCCTGGCGAGCTGAAGGAATGACTTGGGAAGTGCTTTTTCATTTTTCATTACCTCACAAGGAGATCTGGAGATGCTCACTTTTATAATAAATTATACGACATTTTTATGAGCTGTTTTTAATTTATTAAATACAAGGTGTCTCAAAAGAAATTTTATATTGGTTTGCTTACTGCGTGAGCGCTGCGTACTTGAGGGGTGCGGGGGTTATGTCAATTGGTAGCTTGGCTCTTGGGGATTCAGTCGCTATGGAGCGTTTCTCGGGAGCAGACCGCGCGTTGTGCGTGCGAGAATTTTACAAGAACGGTGATTCGACAACTGTCGCGCGTAGAAAATTCTGCAGTATTCGAGGTTTTCGCCACTTAAATGATGCGCCAAGCCTTCCTCTCATGCGACATTGGGTTAAAAAGTTTGAAGAGACTGGATCAACGCTGGATAAATCAAAATCCGGGCGACCTAGGTCATCAAGAACGGTAGAAAACGTGGAGAGTGTTAATCAATCTGTACGTGACGACCCGAGCCTTTCAATTCGGAAGCGCGCGAGTGCTTTAAATGTGCATAAATCATCATTACATCGTATTATGCACAAAGATCTAAAGCTGCACCCCTACAAAATTCAATTGGTGCAAGAATTAAAGCCCCAAGATGCCGGTCAGAGGCTTAATTTCGTAAATCAGATGATTGAGCGGAGAGGTGACATAAATTGGCCTCCACGGAGCTCAGATTTAACCCCTATGGGGTTATCTTAAATCTAAAGTTTACGCCAATAAACCAACTTCACTGGCGCATTTGAAAGAAAATATTCGTCACGAAATGGCAGCCATCCCTCACTCCACCTATCGTAAGTAATTTTACTGTTCGATTAAATGAGTGCCAACAACGTGAGGGTTTACATTTCGACGATATTATTTTTAAGAAATGAATTCCCAAAAAGTGTATTTTAACAATAAATAAACATTTTTTCTATATTCTTTTGAGACACCTTGTACAATACAATATACAAATACAATATACAAAAACATGAAAATTTAAGATGAACATAGTGAAAGGATATATTTTTGTAGGACAGATAAACGAGCTTACGGTCCACCTGATGATAAGCGGTTACCGTCGCTCATGGACCTCTGGATTGTCAAGGAACACTGCGGGGCCTACAGAACTTTTCTTAATATCGGAGACTTACTGCAACATTTTCCAAAACGGTGAGGGAACCTGCACATCGGAAAAAGGATTCTAAAAATCCTTCGAAGATATGTGAAGTCCCCAATCCGCATTGTACAAGCGTGGTGGACTATGCCTAACTCCTCTTCGGAGACCTGAGCCCAGCAGTGGGCAGTTGTTACAGTACAGTACAGAACTCCAACATTTTAATGATAATCTTAAAGCTGTTCTTTAATCAGACGTTGGACACCAAAAACACCCTAAATAAAAATATACTTGTAAGTTAAGCTTATTCTCTTTTGAAAAAATTTTGAGAGGTGTCAAGGGACACCCGGATGGAACGAAGTTCCTTTCGATTAATTAGTGAGGGAATTGTAATAAAATTTTATTTTTTTACGTTATAATAATTAGTTAGTTTAAAACGTCTGTCTCTCTCTCTCTCTTTCTATAAGACTAACTCTTTCTATAACTTAAATAAAATATTTTGATCACAGCGCCATCTAGCATTAATCATATAAAACAAAATAAGGAATTGTTTTATAAAATATTTTGATCACAGCGCCATCTAGCATTAATCATATAAAACAAAACAAGGAATTGTTTTAAAAGATTTTAATCACAGCGCCATCTGGCGATAATCATCTAAAACAAAAAAAGTGTCGTGACAACTTTTTCATAAGAATTTCCGTCTAGCCCCCTTTCGATAACGCGCGATAAGGAACTTCGTTCCAATAAAGAATTGTAGTACGAAAAACCCACAGTATATTTCAATAACATAATTTACCATTTTAGAAAACCAATTAACAAAGGTGAAGAACCTTATCCGAGTTATCTTTAAATCTCTTCAAAATAACGACCACCATTAACATTTTCAACAGTAATTCGTTATTCTTAACATAAATATTTATCTCGGGTAACAGATGTTGTCTGATAAATTAGACCGCTTTGAGTTAGGTGCGGACTTTTGTACTTTTTGCAAGAAAATTTTGAACGTTATAGAATACATTAGTTGCCAAATTTTGCAACGAATGTTTGGCAAGTTCAGTCCATGAAGGGCTATCTTCTTCTTCCTCCTGTGACATCTTCTATCGAAGGTCGCGAAGGCGATCATTAAGGCGTACTTTTGACACAGCAGCGCGAAACAGAGCACGAGTGCTTTTGTTGAACCACAGGCGCAAGTTCTTCAGCCAAGATGTTCTCCTTCTACCTACAGCTCTCTTCCCCTGGATCTTGCCCTGTACGATCAAGTGCAGCGAATCGTACTTCGGGCTTGTCATGATATGCCCCAGATACTCCTATGATGAAGGGCTATAGGGCTACCTAATTAAAAGTTAAAAAGTTTGGAAGAAGGACAAGTCATGGAGTCAGCCAAAGTGTTATCTATTTCTTAAATTAAAATGTTTTTTATAACTTTAACATCTATCTATCTAACAATAGATCACTGAACCCATTGCAGGGCTTTAGTCTTTTCAGAAAAGCAGTTTAGGATTTCCATCTACATTAACACTTGCTTTCTATACTTAGTTAACACGTTCGCGGCGATACGAGGTGTTATCGGCCCGCACCATGACTAGACGTTAGGGTGATACGCGGTCTATTAGACCCCACCTCCTATATCATAGTTATGTTCTTCGCACCGGAAGTTGCCGTTTTTCCTTGCCGCAGAAAAGTTGCAAGGGTCATTTAGGCCTCGTGTAGCAGTGATCGTGTTAATTTTTTCCCTACAATTTCTCTCTAGTCATCTTATATAAGGGGTAAATCAACCCACTTTACAAGTAACTGTATACTTGAAAGAGTATATAATAAAATGACGCTTAAGAACAACACCTTCAAGTTTATTTAGGTTAAGTACAGCTTCCCTTCAACGTTTAATTCTTATTTGAATTATCGTTTTAAGAAAATTTACACGTGACTGAATTCAGAGCTTTTTATACCTTTTAAAAGAAGATAAATTTAATTTGAATGTTTTTTGGCCAACTTTTAAAGGATAAGTATTTTTTTGAGTTGTAAATGCCGTTTCTATTTTAGATGGTGGTTGTCGTAGTACTGTACTGTAACAACCTATTACTGCTCACTGCTGAGCTCAGGTCTCCTCCGAAGAGGGGTTAGGCATAGTCCACCACGCTTGCCCAATGCGGATTGGGGACTTCACATATCTTCAAAGGATTTTTAGAACCCTTTTCCGATATGCAGGTTTCCTCACGATGTTTTCCTTCACCGTTTTTAGCCAGTGGTGTTGTGAAAATTGCACATAAATCTTTTTCATATTAAGATTTAAAGGTACAAGCCGACCGGTTTTGACCTCCCGTACGGAAGGCAAGCGCTTCAACCACTCGGCCACCACGACTATTGTTGTCGTAATAATCTTTATTAAATGAACTTTTTCATACAAAACTAACAAAGTTGAAGATTATAAATATTTTCAGGTGTCCAATAGAATCAAACTGTGAATCAGAGTGTTGAACTATAAAATATGTTTTCTACGGTTCAAAAATTCATAGTATGTAGACGTTGAGAAAAATTCACGCTATACTAGCAGTTAGGCGAATCAGGCTGAACCTGAACTAAGTCCATGCATTGTTTCAACCGGAACCTATCGCTTCTAAATTCTACTACAGAAGTATATTTTATTTATTACAACATCGATAAATCTACCTACGATCGACCTGATTATAAGTGGATTGTGAACAATTTCTTCGTACAAAATTAACGTGTCATTACTTATTCGTATCCCAGCTCTATGATATCCCATCCTCGTCCTCAATCCCTAATCTATTCTCATTTTTATTCCAAATCTCAAAATCCGATGTTATATTGTTTTGTCGAGGTTTGCTAAGAAATACGTGGTTGACCTTTACATGAACAGAATAGTATATCAGACGGCATATTCCAGAAGCTTCCGTATTCACTACTATTTACTTAGTGAAATATTAACGACATTCTAGTCCTAATAATACACCCAATTTACATTATTATACACAATAAATACATTCAATAATACATCCAATAATCCAATTAATACATCTAATAACACATCCAATTACATTAATACATCCAATTTCTCTTACCACTTCATTATGTATTTTAACTTCGAGAAGAACAAAAATTTCATAAAACAATATTGTAAGTCTCCATCAATTTTCTGCTCCAATTTTACTTAACAAAACATCTAAGTTAGAAAGTCTAAAACAATACTTAACCTTAAAAACTTTGTAAAACTTCATGATTTATTCATAAGGAAATACTTTACTTGTTTTTTTCTTTTTAAACAAACACGTAGACTGAAAGTACTGTTCTGCGTATCAACAACATCAGCACGGTAATTTTTAGGGGCTTCTGAAAAATTCTTAGTAATAGTTTAACCTCGAACAAGGAAACTAAGTGTTATACTAAAAGTTAAATAACGCTATTTTACTGGATATTTAAAAATGTTTACCTATGTTATTTATTTTTATTTTTTTATTGCGTGATAGATAAACGAGCCTACGACCCACCTGATGGTAAATGGTCACCGTCGCTCATGAACCTCTGCAATGCCAGAGCAATGTAAAATAATTAATAAAAATAATGTAAAAATTTTAAAATAATGTAAATAATAATGTAAAATTATTTTATGTAATAATGAGATTTAAGAGATCGTAAATAATCCTTGTGTAAAATGGTAAAAACTATCCGTTAACACTAAAATTTCGTTCACCACTACAACTGAAGTTATCATACGCCTAATAAGTAATTTCTGATGATAAGTATACACATTTTAGTTACTTGAGAATAATTCTAAGTTGTTAAAGAATTAACTATAAATCACTGACTTCGCGAGTTTATAACAGTATTATTATAAGTAAAGATGATGATATTAAAATATGACTAACCGGAAAATATATTCATTTACTGAACACATTCTGAAATTTTGAAAGTCACTTAGGTTCTATCTAGCTATGTAACTCCATATAGTATTTTGTATCCACAGTTTCTTCTACTTGGTATTCCTCCAAAATCAGTCTTCAGTAAGAAGTAGTAAAACTTTAACCCTTAAACCCTATAGACTAAAAAGTAGAAGAATAGGGAGCCGGCATCCCGACGGGAAGTGTGAATGGAATGGGAAGGATGAATGTGTGGTATGCGGTATGACAGTGGAATAGCAGTGAGAACTGGAACGACAGAGTAGACACTATTAAATAGTAGAGTAAGAACATCCCCGATCATGTTGGGGGGGATATAGGTAAAAAAAAAATAGTGAAAGAAAACCGATAGATTTAACCGCGGAAAAAACAGTGATGCTTTTTAGCACCAGCTGTTTTATCTGTGTAAATGCGCCATTACCTTAACCACACATACTCGTTTTATTAATATATTGACTTCACAGTACCTACATAATGTTATAATTTATGAAATTCATATGCGACTTGTCATGTTTTCCTTTGACACACACATCACAAGTAATTTATTCTGCGCAATTGAAAGTGTTTGAAGATTTGCTCCAACCCCTTTTTCTATATCATTCAATTTTACATATAGGTGTTACGTATACCAACATATCATGTATGCCCTGAACCACTTATCTTTACAATCGCAATCAATGCTTATCTGAAACGCACCATGGAACTAGAACATCTGGAAATACCATGAAAAACAGAATGAAGTTTTAAAGAACTTTGTGTAATGTTAGAGTGCCTAACGAACTGAGTGTTATCGTCATATACTGATCAGCATATCTTGCAGCATTAACATAATTTTAATTTTAGAATGATGACTTATAAAGTAAATAACGTAGTTTTTTACAAGTATAATGATTTTCGAAATCGGTTCAGGAAAGATTTGCACTACTACATCACGACATTACCTCTTTATAATTATTAGCATAGATTCAAGCGTCGGTCCATCTTGTGGGAGGGGTACCCACAAGATGGCCGACCGATGACCTGGTCAAGATCCCGGGAGGTCACTGGATGCAGATAGCGCAGGACTAGCTGTTGTGGCGAAGTTTGAGGGAGGCCTATGTCCAGCAGTGAACGTCTATAGACTGATGATGATGATGATTCAAGAGTGATTCATACACATTCAATTGCTTCATTCTTGATATCATTTCCATTTGTTTTAGTTCTATTGAACGCACATACAAGAGTAATTAAGCAGCTACAATCAATTAGGACGGTTGATTTGGGTTCTACTATATCTGACATAGATCTGAATAATGATATTAAAGGTCAATTGTAGAAGATAAATGATCAAGGAAATTTAAGTGAGTATAAAATGAACCATCAAACTAATCTATAAATGATACAGATAGGAAAAATAGAGGCAAATTAAAACAACAGGCAACAACAACATCAAAGACACGCAATCCAGTAAAATAAAATTAATATGTGACTCCATATTGGAGAAGGGTCAAAACTCTTCAAATATATGTGAAGTCTAGGTAGACCATACTTCTGGGAAAACCTAACCTCAGCAATGAATAGTAATGGGTTGTTACTGTACTGTATTGTAACAACCCATGACTGCCCACTGCTGAGCTCAGGTTTCCTCCGAAGAGGGGTTAGGCATAATCCACCACGCTTGCCAAATGCGGATAGGGGACTTCACATATCTTCAAAGGATTTTTAGAACCCTTTTCCGATATGCAGGTTTCCTCACGATGTTTTCTTTCACCGTTTTTAGCCAGAGGTGTTGTGAAAAATTGCACATATTTTTTTTACATATTAAGAGTTAGAGGTACAGTACCGGCCGGTTTTGAACCCGGGACTTTACGTACGGAAGGCAAGCGCTTCAACCACTCGGCCACCACGACTATTATGGGTTGTTACAATACGAAGACATTTTGCAAGTTCATAAAACACAGAAAAAATATAACAAAAAAATATAAAACCTATTTCATCAATAAACATAAGTAATTTACGTTGAGATATCTACTTATATATACGATCCTAAATCAACAAGATAAAAAATCTAGAAAATATCTGTGGACTTCCAATAGCTTATACCCTCGTCTGAGCTTCGAAATTTAATATTGATTTCATGACAAAGTATTCACATGTTTCTATAAGCTTATCAAAAATGTAATCTTATCCAACTAATGTAGCTTTATCAAAGCTTTGAGCTTTAATATCACGATGGATGATATGAACGGATTTAAAAGATTAGTTCTCTGGTGTGTTTTTGTTTATTTATTATCAGATGACTATCGCTACTTCGTCTGCGTCACTTTTAGGACTTCGGCATGATCACCTTTGGTTGACTGGTAAAGAATGCCTTAGGCATTAAGTCCGCCATTGTATCATTTATGTGCATAAAAATTCATAAATAAATAAATCTAAACATTCGGCGGACATCAAGAACTATGCATGTTCCTCACTTACACTATTACCAAACGGGTTCTTACCACGATTATTTTTAATTGAGCCCGATATTCCTGGTACCGGCAAACGAAAGAGAAAAAGGGTAGACAGATTTGTTTGCTCTTAAATGACCTACCCGCAGTTCCTCAGTCTTTCCGTGATCATGGCGCTTGAAACAGTGCTGAAATATCGGGATCGCTCAATTAAAAATAATCGTGGTAAGAACCCGTTTAGTAATAGTGTAAGTGATGTAGATAACCGCGAGTGTTTCAAGAAATTTATGCATGTTCCTGTTTGGATTAGAAAGCAGAGGAACTGTTATAATAATCGTCCTCTCCATTTTATTTTAAATTTATCTTATTCCAACTTGATTATATAAAAATCTCAAAAACATGCCTACTCCTAGCAAATACTATGCGATTTCAATTATGAAAAAATGCCACCTGACTACCATCATAGGCTCCAACCCTTTCCAAAGTACTACATACTTCCGTAAATTTACCTCTGGGCGAGAGCACGGGGGATTTTAAATTGCTTTTCAGCATTCAACGTTCCCAACATACACTTGCTTTTAAAGCTTGTGATAGTTTACTGTTAAATCTAACTGAAACATTTTCTATTAATGGAACTTTTGAACAGAAATTGAATTTAGATGTTATTAAGTAAACGTTGTTTTGCTTTTCAACTTAGAATATAGATGAAGCTTAAATTTGTAACAAACATTTTTAATCTAAACTTATTGGAACGAAGTTCTTTATCGCGCGTTATAGAAAGGGGGCTAGACGGAAATTCTTATTAAAAAGTTGTCACGACACTTTTTTTGTTTTAGATGATTATCGCTAGATGGCGCTGTGATTGAAATCTTTTAAAACAATTCCTTATTTTGTTTTATATGATTAATGCTAGATGGCGCTGTGATCTAAATATTTTATTTAAGTTATAATAATTAGTTAGTTTAAAACGTCTGTCTCTCTCTCTTTTCAGAACTTCGTTCCATCCGGGTGTCCCTTTACACCTCTCAAGTTTTTTTTTGTTAATTGTTACTTTTAAATTGATTTTTCACTTTTAGTTTTGTAACGACTTTGATAATACCTTTACATTACTTTAGTAATACTTTACAATACTTACTAATAATTACTTTAGTAATTTATCGTCATCATTATCAGCCGCAGACGTCTACTGCTGGACCTTGACTTTCCACAAATTTCACTACAACTGTTCCTCCGGGGTCCGGACCAAGTGATCAGTCGTACGTTTTATCTACTGGTTCGTGGAGTTTATTAAATATAGTTCTAATGTCATATTTTCTTTCTCAGTACTCCACGCCAAGGCCGCGATGTGGTCGCGCAAGCAATCTGTGTGCAGTGCAGTGAGCGGTGCTTCCAGGGGTGATGATACAGAGCAGCCCCTCGCTGGAGGAGTTCAGATCTATCCCTTTGCTATAGCTCTAAGGGTCAGGGTGTTGCAGGTTTGAATGATCTTTACTGTAAGATGGTGAAGCTGTAGACTTCCTTTCTGTGTTTGAACGCGCAAATCTCAAAAACTTTTGGTCTGATTTCAAAAAACTTTCAGTTTTGGAAAGTCCATTTATCTAGCTATTTTATTTTATAAACCAAGGTGTAAAACTTGATTTTTTTTAGAAAAAACACTAATCTCACCTTATAGGTATAAAAAGCATCATCGCAACCGGTTCACCCATTAACCAAAGTTACGCAAACACTCACAGCAAAAGTTAAATAATAGTAAATATTGCGCAGGCAGTCAATGAAACAATCTTACATGACATAAACGCACCAATAAATCAAACCACGTTACTTGTAAATCTAAACACATCCTCAGTTAATTACGAGAAATTCAAAGCGAGAACAGTAATTAGAGTACGCGATGACGCCATTTGCATATGAAATACTGAGGGATTATTCTGTTACTTGGTAGGGGAGACTTTAAGCTTTTTTTTTAGTTGGAGGGAATCGCCTGATCCCGGAAAACCCCGGGGTATGTGGGAGTTGAACTGCACTAAAATCTCTAATCGCCCACACTCAGCGTCGGCACCCCGGCTGAGGCCGGAACCCAGCATGGGATTATGAGGGACGGCGCGACGCATTACGTCTACGGCACTCTTTCCCGTCGCGCCGCCCCCTAAGCTGGAGATTAAAAGATTTAAAGTGTAATAAAGTAGTGTGTAATGTAGAGCTCAATTCATAGTAGAGTATAGGCCAGGCATAGTCCGGTACTTTATAGTTTTAAAGGCTTTTAAAATCCTTTACAGTGTGCAGGTTGCCATGAATACGATTTTTTGTTGTTTTTTTGTAACCAGCGGTGTTGTGAAAAAATATTACTACAACTAATTTTATAAATAGCGATGTTTGTGAATATGGAGCTACAGATAGATATACATAAATGTTATCGGAGCACTCTTGAAACATGGTTTAGGAAAACTCGTATATGGGTAAAGGCCCAATGACCTGGCAGAGACTCATTAGCCATCACATGCTGGCTGACTCGCTTTTTTAGCATGCAATGAAAATAGATACACACTTTCACTTTTGTCCCAGACACTGAACAAGTGGAAATCCGGCAATTTCATCCTACTAAATGATAAGTCTCGAGTTAATGCAATTATAATGCGAGACTACAGAATACGTGGCAACACTAACACGTGACGCTGGCAACACCTCGTGTAGAATCTCGTATAATTTAATGAACTCTGGGTGCTTCGCAACCTCGTTACTAGTGCGGCGTAGTGTCTCGAATATTCCAACGAAATTCCAAATAGCAAATTTAAGTGGTTAAATACTTTTACAGTTTAAAAATTTGGTAATTTTTGTTATTTATTTTGTACAAAGTAATATTATAATTTTAAACTTTCTACACTTTATATACACCGTGATTTTGTGATTACTGATAATGTTAACAAATTTGGCTTTCGATACGGAGTTAGACTATAAAATCATGGTGTATCTAAATGGCGTTACTATAGCATAATTTATCTTGTCATAATGTAACCATTCCATCTGCTTCGGATATTTTTCTATAAATTGCTCGAAATCCATTTCATTTAGAAGTTAAAGATGCTTGTAATTTAATCAACACTTATTTTAGTACTTTATATACTATTGTATAAAGCTGAAGAGATCAACATCAGAAATATTACAAGATTAAACTCATATTTTTCTTACAGATCGTATGCGGTATCGGAGGTTTAGTGGTTGGAGCTGTAGGATGGCTGGAAGAGAAGCAGAAACCAGCGCTGGGCCTCGGAGTACCGGCAGGAGCCATCACAGTATTGGCAGCTAGTGGGTTACTAAATATACCATTATTTAACTTTGACTTATAATGTAAGACTTGTCCTTCTTCAGACGAGGCTTGAATGTCCTTATGGAAAGGTTCGTAGCGGCCCCATGAGCAACTGTTTTTGATCAGATGGTCTCGTCTACGTACAAGGCAATAAAAAGACTATTCTATGAGAAATCCTGGTCTAGACAACATTGATGAAGATTATTACATTTCAGTGTAAGTTTATCTTCGTATGGATATCTAGGAATAATTTAATATCATACTAAGTAAACTTAAAATGAGTTAAGAAAACACGCCTACTGAGGTCGTCCAAAATATATGCTAATTTTAGGACTTGATTTTTCTCCGAACATACAAAGGTTTTAGCTTCTATGTTTTAACTATACATTAGATATTCTAACAATGATACTTTATCTTATATATAAAAATGAATTGCTGTTCGTTAGTCTCGCTAAAACTCGAGAACAACTGAACCGATTTGGCGTATTTTAATCTTGAAATATTCGTAGAAGTCCAGGGAAGGTTTAAACGGTGAGAAAATTTCCTTATGTGACACAGACGAAGTTGTGTGGGCCAGCTAGTACTCTATATATCTATAGAATACATGTTATCTAGAATCGTCTAACTTTGAAATTAGTTTTGCGGCGCACGAGAAAATAAAATGGATGAAACTGTCACATGTTGAAATTGGAAATGGAACTGCATATACACCGTCGACGACGTACGACGCGCTGGATATTTTTAGAATGAATTCAAAAGATAGAAATACTATTTTACCTATACAGGGTGATTTTTTAAAGAAGGGACATATTGCAGGAGGGTGATGAGTACTCTGCTCTAATACGGAATATTACAAAAAATAGGTATAAATACATATTTTTTTTTAAATCTAAATTCGACAAAACTACCTCAAACATAAACAATTTCGGCTAAAAGAGTGTTGACTAACGACCTCTAGTGATCTCGCGCACCCCACACCTCCGCCACACCCATCATCTGTCGAAAAACCATCATTTTGCAAGAATTTTAGATATTTTTGAGTTGCGATTACTAAGGCATTAAGCCATATTGGTAATATTATTTTTACTGGTCGTTTATAACCATCAGCTACCATGACCTTCAATATGTACCCTCACTAAGAAATCACCCTGTATAAAGCAAACTGGAAAGTTTGTTAGGTAGTATCAGCGGCGTGCAGTTCATACAAGCAAATACGCACTGCATACCCTATCATTTCAATATTGCTTAAAAAAATATAACAAAAAACGATTAAACGTTGTATATTTAATCAAAATACACTTTTCATTACTATTACTGGCACATACATTTAGCGTAAAAGTTAAATTAAATTGATTATAGGAAAATTACACGAGATTCATATTTCTGCATACCTTGACTTGAATATGTATGCAGGCCACTGGGTAGTATAGTATTATATATAATGTTTAGAAATACATTTTAGATGTACAATAACTAACTCAAGAGTTTTTGGCTCTTGCAAAATCATATTAGATGGTACAACTGATGATAAACGGTTATAGTTCCTAACACACGTCAAGTGGTTCGTATTATAGCAGTGGACGTTAAAGATTGATGCTAACGATGCCATTGCAATGTGTTTTAAATGAACTTGATTAAAGAGCGAAATAGCTATGTTTTTTTTATATTGCGAATTATTGCGAAATAGATAAATGAGCCTACGGCCCACATGATGGTAAGCGGTCACCGTCGCTCATGAACCTCTGCAATGCCAGGGCAATGAGGGGTCGTTATCTATCACCTACCCATACAGGACTTTTCTTAAACCTCGTTTAAAGAGGGACATGTCATAGCGCTCCGGGAACACCGCGGACGGGAGTCCATTCCAAATCGGAATGGTACGGGGCAAAAATGATCTTCTGAACCGAACTGTGGAAGAGCGCAACGGTTCCAAGTGAAGGTGGTGAACCTTGCCCCTGCGGCGTGTGGTGATCAAGAATTAACTTATCATTAAACTGATTT
The DNA here is from genome assembly GCA_030269945.2 of Trilocha varians. Lineage (NCBI taxonomy): Eukaryota > Metazoa > Arthropoda > Insecta > Lepidoptera > Bombycidae > Trilocha > Trilocha varians. The sequence goes on from AP028259.1 coordinate 9,552,602, forward strand.
GTCAGAAAGGAAATTAAATTAAAGAAAAGCTACATATAATCCATTAGATGATATTAATAATTTATGATATTTAAACAGACTGAATACGTTAACAGTTACTTTGCGCACATGACCCAGAAATATGTTTGAGTTATTACGATGTATATATTACGGCATCCACAAATACGTATGAATACGAAAATAGATGTAGAACGTAATTTATTTGAGATGTTTAATATTTTGAAATTAGTCACGAGACATAATTTAAGGAATTTTTTCTACTTTTAATATTTTAATTTGTAGAATTTCGGAAATAAAGGCTATTTTATTGTATATAATAACTAATAAGATAATATATGAGTTTACATACATATCCACGACACAAAAACATACATAAATACGAAATTAATGAAAGAAAATGTCTTTCTCGGACCTTTTGATGAAAATACAACAATCAAGTATATATTTCCTTCTCATATCGTAACAATAATTATAACGGTTCAAATACAGTACAAGTTTAGTAATATACCTAATTAACACACCACAAAGACATTGTGTAGGAAGTTAATGGCATAGGGACTATAGAATCCGACTCATACCGGCATCCCGCTAATTTCTCATTATCTCACGTGTATATCTTTTTTGACATAGAGTATGTAATTGGAACGAAGTTCCTTATCGCGCGTTATCGAAAGGGGGCTAGACGGAAATTCTTATGAAAAAGTTGTCACGACACTTTTTTGAAGAAGGCGCTGTGATTAAAATCTTTTAAAACAATTCCTTATTTTGTTTTATATGATAAATGCTAGATGATGAACACAGCGCGTGTTCAAAATATTTTATAACTAAAAAAAAAAAAAATATTACAATTCCCTCACTAATTAATCTAAAGAAACTTCGTTCCATCCGGGTGTCCCTTGACACCTCTTAAGTTTTTTTTTAATGTTACGTACTTTACCGTTATTACTTTAATCTAGGTAATCTTTTTATTTTAATCTACTAAATGAAGTATACTATTAAGGTATCCTTGCTACTTATGTCTCTAATCATTCATAGAAGTAAATATACAATGTATATGCTCTCTTTGAGTTTTTTTAATATCACTGTTTATACACTGGTAGCATTAGGTATATAATGTACACAGGTGTACAACTTTGCTTCCGCCGTTTTTTTCCGAAATTTGAGGCTTTATTGTAAAAAACTGGTTATACATTTATGATTCAAAGTATTGTCCATCGGTGGCCACTACTTTCTTCCATCTTTCGGCAGCGTACGAATCCCGCATTGAAAAAACTGGTCATCTTTTGAAGTGATCTACGAATCGATTAAATTTTTTACTTCTTCATAAGATCGGAAGTGCTGGTCAGCCAGGCCGTGTGCCATTGGTCGAAACAAGTGATAGTCCGAGGGAGCAACGTCTGGAGAATACAGCGGGTGGGGTAGGACTTCCCATTTCAACGTTTCCAAGTATGTCTTGACCACTTTCGCATGGGGTCGAGCATTGTCGTACTGTAAAATCACTTTATCATGTCTCTCGTTGTATTGCGGCCGTTTGTCTTTCAATGCTCGGCTCAAACGCATTAATTGCGTTGCGATAACGATCGCCTGTGATTGTTTCAGTCGGTTTCTTCGACTTCAAAATCACCGTTTTTGAAGCATTGAAACCACTCTCGGCACGTTCTTTCACTAATAGCGGCCTCACCATAGGTATTTGAGAGCATTCGATGAGCCTCAGCCGCAGATTTCTTCATATTAAAGCAGAAAATTAAAACCTCCCGCAAATGACGAGAATTTGGCTCGTAAGCTGACATGTTTAATCGAGAATAACTTTATGATCCAGATACAAATCGACTAATATTTCGATGGCGTTATGTTTACAAATGCCTAAGCTTATTGTATGACATCTACGATCTATTTATTTCGACTACCACTTACCGCTACAGCCATCTATGCAAAACGGCGGAAGCAAAGTTGTACACCTATACTATACTGTAACAACTCATTACTGCCCACTTATGAGCTTAGGTGTCCTTAGAAGAGGGATCAGGAAAAGTCTATAACGCACAGAAAAAGTTAAAAATGTTTATTACAAGATAGATCCTAATCGTCGTGGTGGCCGAGTGGTTGAAGCGCTTGCCGTACGGGAGGTCGCGGGTTCAAAACCGGCCGGCTTGTCCCTTCCTCTAAATCTTAATATGAAAAAAAATTATGTACAATTTTTCACAACACCACTGGCATTAACGGTGAAGGAAAACATCGTGAAAAAACCTGCATATTGGAAAAGGGTTCTAAAAATCCTTTGAAGATATGTGAAGTCCCCAATCCGCATTAGGCAAGCGTCGTGGACTATGCCTAACCCCTCTTCGGAGGAGACCTGAGCTTAGCAGTGGGCAGTAATGGGTTGTTACAGTACAGATCCTAATATACTTTATCCTAAAACACATACAATTTGGGTTAACCTTACCTCACGATCATCACCCATCATTTCTTCTTAACTAAACCAGTCAGATAGTAATCAACTGTATCCTAAATAATAACTTAATTTCAGCCACTTCAATATACTACAGTCGAGGATTCGGAGGATGGACTGCAGCAAGATCAAACTCGACCAGGAACTGGGGAGTTCCGTGGAGAGTGCTAGGACCTTCGCCTTGTTCAGCGATACCACTTACCATGCTGTGGCTGGCTGCTGTAGGCGCTCATATAGCAATGCTTACGTTCTGTGTTCGATCATTGCTGAATATAGGGTAAAGAAATTATATTTATAGGCTTTCAGGCCAAAATTTATCATCTGTCTATATCTAAGAAACGAACAAAACGAACACACCCGAACGTATACATATTCAGAAAACCAATATCTATTATTTATTTTGTCCTGAGACAATATTGACCAGAGGCCAGAAGATTTGTTACAACATATTCACAAAACAATATACCCGTTCAAAATAAAATAAAATATTACAGAAGTTCTCTTCGTAAACGAATCGCGTTGATTGAATGTTCTATAACTGCTACTGTACTGTACCAACCCATTACTGCCCACTGTTGGGCTCAGGTCTCCTCAGAAGAGGGATTAGGCATAGTCCACCACGCTTGCCCAGTGCGGATTGGGGACTTCACATATCTTCAAAGGATTTTTAGAATCCTTTTCCGACATGCAGATTTCCTCACGATGTTTTCCTTCACCATTTTTAGCCAGTGGTGTTGTGAAAATATGCACATAAATCTTTTTCACATTTAGAGTTAGAAGTACAAGCCGGCCGGATATGAACGCGCGACCTACCGTTCATTCTATAAAATGAATTCCAATTTCATTGTGTATGTCAAAGTACTCGCAATTATTAGTGGCAAGTGGCAGTACAGTAGGTAAGTACTATCAGCCTCATTAGTGCATGCTCATTTTAAAACCGTATCACAAGAGTGCAAGTTGCACTTAGTACCTTTTTAAGTAAGAAAGTGTGAAAGAATGAATTTCCCTTTATATAGGTAATTGTAGTGTAGCAACTCATTACTGTTGTCTGCAGAACTCAGGTCTTCTCAGTAGAGAGATTAGGCATAGACGCTTGCCAAAATAATGTACCACGCTTGCCTAACGCGAGTTTGGGGCTTCACATATTTTGGTGGGATTTTACTTTAAATTCCTCATTCTCTCGACGTTTTTCTTCATTGTTGTGACACACAATTTTTTCTCAGATTAACGTTTAAACGTAATACCTTAATGCGGGTTCAAATCCGGCCGGCTTGTACCTCTAAATCTAAATGTGAAAAAGATTTATGTGCAATTTTTCACAACACCACTGGCTAAAAACGGTGAAGGAAAACATCGTGAGGAAACCTGCATGTCGGAAAAGGGTTCTTCAAATCCTTTGAAGATATGTGAAGTCCCCAATCCGCACAGGGCAAGCGTGGTGGACTATGCCTAATCCCTCTTCCGAGGAGACTTGAGCCCAACAGTGGGCAGTAATGGGTTGGTACAGGTACAGGTTATACCTTAATCTAATTCTTGAATATTTGCTTAATATAGGTTTTATGCTAACTTTTAACTTAGTAACGTTTTCAGATGCGGTAGTTCAACTTGCATAGGAGTAGCGGGAGCCCAACTGTCTGTGTCTATAACTACCTTGGCTTCTACTATCTACATGATACAGCTGGATTTAAGGTACGACGCGGCGCTGACTCCTCCGAGGCAAGACACGCATATGTGCACCGCTGTGTCTATGGTAGGTAGGTGTAGACTTTTCATTTTAACTTATAAAACTAACCGATTACGTATCGTGTATCTGTTATTCAATAATAAAAAAAATATATATATATACAGGGTGTTAAAATCCGATGAAACAATACTTTCACAGCAAATAGTATACTTGATGTAGAAGCCATCCACCAAGTCTGGGTTTTCTAGGCATAATATATCATAAGTTATAACTAATCAAAACTACGTGTTAATTTTCTATTAGTAGGAGTTTATTATAGTACGGAACTCTAAAATTGCGATCGGATGCGCCTGTGTGCTTGAAAATGGCATATAGATATAGCACGCTACATGTAGGTCAGGGTAGGGTTGTCAAAATTAATACAAAATAATATTTTTTCAACTTTGTATGGGAAAATAAAGTCATTATCTCCGTTTCAAAAGTATGTGTATATGATTTGAAATGTGATATAGATTAAGCCCTTAAAGTATTGTTTCATCGGGCAACAACACCCTGTATATACAGGGTGATTTCCTAGTGAGGGTACATTTTGAAGGTCATGGTAGCTGATGGTTATATACGACCAGTAAAAATATTATTACCAAAGAATATGGCTTAATGCCTTAGTAATCGCAACTTAAAAATATCTAAAATTCTTGCAAAATGATGGTTTTTCGACAGCTGATAGGTGTGGTGGAGGTGTGGGGTGCGCGAGATAACTAGAGGTTATTAGTCAACACTCTTTTAGCCGAAATTGTTTATGTTTGAGGTAGTTTTGTCGAATTTACACTATAAAAAAAAATATATATATTTGTAATTTTACCTATTTTTTGTAATATTCCGTATTAGAACAGAGTACTCATCACCCTCCTGCAATATGTAGGTACCCTCTCTAACAAATCACCCTGTATATTAGTAGTAGTGTAGAAAGATAGACAATAATAAATATACAAACCACATTTTAAAGGCGAAGACATTAATAAAAGTCATATTTTTTGTGTTGTAATTTATGTTTTAAGAAAATGTCACATGTTATTTCTCAGATAAAACTTAAGCGACCAAATTAGTAGTTTTCGGTTTACCACATTTGATGACTTTTTTAAAATCAGAAATTTGTGATCTTATTAGAACAGTGAAGATACTCCTTTTTGATTTTTTTCAAGGAAGAAAGAAAGAAAAACATTTATTTGGGACAAAAAAGGAAAAAAGAAAAAAGACTATTCATATTCAAATTTGGATCCTAAACACTAAATCTATCCAACTTTTCCATTCAGTTTCCAAACCTACGGTTGCTTGGAAGACAACTACTTTAAGCTGTATCAATTTGTAAATCATTTGTTGTGTTTTTGGTACAATAATATTATATTCTATTTAATAAGAACAATAATTTATTTCTAAAGGTTCCTCTAACGTCAGTAGCGATCAACAGCGGTCACAGCGGTGATGGGGATCCCAACAGTCCCCACAAAGACCCACCACCACCTCCGGAATCACCAACTTGAAGTTAATCATTACAATACTATGATTTGGTATGATTTGAAATCGTCTTTGGTTGGTACTGTAGTTTTACTTTCGTACTTAACCGATTTTGATCATGACGATTTTTTGTTTATCTTGATTTTTTGCATTTCGGGAATTAATGTGTATTTTTGATATCTTTGAAATGATTGTAATTCACTTCATTACTTGTAATTTATTTGATTAGCTATCTATTAAATGGATGTGTTTTTTTTTTTTTTTGTTGGAGGAAATCACCGGTTCCCCGCCCGCCCCGTGGGTGGGGTATGTGGGAGTTGAACCGCACTAAAATCTCCAACCGCTCACACTCAGCGTCCGAAACCAGGCTGAGGCCAGAACCCAGCACGGGGTTATGAGGGACGGCGCGACGCGTTACGCCATCAGCACTCTTCCCCGTCGCTCCGTCCCAAAAATGGATGTGTAGTATAATTTATAGAATTTGATATCTTATGTAAACATAGATACATTAAAAAAATTTTTTAATACAAACTAGACAAGACGTTAAAAGATGGCTAAAAAGGAAAAGTAATAGTAAAATATTGAAAAACACTAAGTGTAAGGTTAATATTAATATACCTACTTATATTAAGTATATTCTTAGAATTACTAAATATAATTTTATATTCATATAGTCTTAGTATCCAAATCATCCTTACAAATAAGGGTTTAAAATAAAAACGGCCATAATTATGAAATTTATTAGATTAAACAGGATAAATATCTTGTTTTATAATTATTTTTATATCGAGTATAATCTAGTCGAAATAAATGTAAGAAAAGAAAAACATCCCTTCCCAAGCTTGAGTTATTCTGTACGAAATTGATTCATGACATAGACATACTTTATTTGAGGTAAAAGTGGTACAAAAGATGAAAAAAAAATACAATTTACATAATCATACCTATTACATTTTTACCACAAACCAGCCGAGACTCAGCGTATTGCTAAATATCGACATAGATTATAAAATCAATGTCAACATCCAGCGCTGGTTTACAGTCTCAGCTGGCAGTGACGTCACAAATGTTCATATTGTACACACCTAAGAAATTATACAAAAAATGACACATAAAATATTATATATATAGGTACATCAATAGGCCTTAAAAAAAACGATATATTATTAAATTAAATTATACAGGGTGGATCTGTAACTTTGGACAATCCGACGTGGGGTGAATGCCCTGTTGAAATAAAACTTAGAACCACTTTTATTTTGGGAATTGGATAATTTTTTTTTTACGTCATAGTATGGAAGTCCGCAACGATAGTCGTAAATTTCCCATACAATGTCAGAAAAAAAAGTTTAACCGATCTAAAAAATAAAAATGGTGCTATGTTGTATTTCGACAGGTCATTCACCCCACGTCAGATTGTCCAAAGTTACAGATCCACCCTTTATAATAAATCATGAGTATACATATTCTGAAAACCAATATCTATTATTTATTTTGTCCTGAGACAATATTGACCAGAGAAGATTTGCTACAACATATTCACAAAACAATATACCCGTTCAAAATAAATGAAAATATTACAGAAAAATATTATAGATACCAATGAGGCTAATGGTACATTAGTGAATTTGTCTGAACTTAATGGACAAGAAGACGATCCTGGGAAAAGCTTGAAATCTTGTGAAAATTTAGAATAATTCAGTGTCTTTTAAAAATAAGATTCGAGAAGCTAAAAAATAAGAAATAAAAATACTTGAGAGGTGTCATGGGGCACCCGAATAGAACGAAGTTCCTTTCGATTAAAAGATATCTTATAATTTTTTTCCTAACGTAACGCGCGATAAGGAACGTGCTTTAAAAGATTTCGATCACAGCGCCATCTAGCGATAAACATCTAAGACAAAAAAAGTGTCGTGACAACTTTTCGTAAGATTTTTTTCCGTCTAGCCCCCTTTCACAACGCGCGATAAGGAACTTCGTTCCAAAACACTAAAAGGGCGTTTATGAACGGAAGGGCGTTTTAACTTAAAATACAACTAAAACACAATAAGAGTGTAAAAATGGACGGAAACACCATAAAAAACATCTTGTAAAACCCCGTCTTTTGATCTCAGTTCCTTAGCAACCGACATTTCATTTTCGGTGTCAAAATTCAATGTCCCATTATTCCTTTGTAACAATTTTCTATTGTAATACGATAGTCTTCACTTTCCATTTCAATTTGTGAAAATACTTACTGTTTTATTTCTTACTTTTAAGGTGTCATGAGTTAAATCTTTAAAGACGATTATTAACGCGTTGTTCAGAAGTTTATGTAGCTTACCTATGTGTGGGTACCTACAGTGGACTTATGGCCAAAGGGAGATCTCCGACCGGGCGAGGTGGTGTATGCCCGGTCAGGCCGAAGCCCTCTGTAGTAGATTTCATATTATTATGTCGTATATGTGCGAAGATTTCTGCAAATGTTGTAACCGCGATTCAGGATCTCGCGCGTTATTATTGGTCGCCACACTATGTAAACTTAAAACTACAGACTGTTTGAATTACGGAACCCCAAAAAAAAAATATAAAAAACATTTCTGTTAATCGAATAACTATGACGATACCTCTGATATGGTTTTTTTCCATAAATAGTCTTAAAATTGACTAATCTTTATATCCTGAAAAAAATATTCTCTTATTCTATTTACACATTTCTCATAGGAAAATTATCAAAGGATGACCACAAAATTTCAAAAAAAGCAAAGTATTTTGTACGAGTTAGGTACAACTTGTTTTTTATGTATGTCTTAGAGTCCGTAATAATAATAGTTTTTCAAAATTTTAAAAAGTGCATGTACTGTGATTGTTTTTTGTAATGTACCTAGTATCTGTTTTATGCCAAAAAATAATCTAAATCTATGTAATAGAAAAATGTATTTTCAAAAAATAATTACAATTTTAAATAAATGTATGTGATCCTAAATTTAAACGCATTTTATTTTAGGATATAAAAGCATTCGATAGCTGACGGTGCAGAGACAATTTGCTCAAATTTTGAGTACCTAGGTTTGTATTTATTCTCAGTATTAGAATCGAGCATCCATAATGACTATCCTTCAAAAATACGATGCGATGACTGTAATACCAATTATTCTGTATAAGAAATATAACTACCAAGTCAAACAATAAAAGCGACGTAATCGTTATATCTCTTCTCGATCCAGGCTATTTTTGACACCTTAAAATGTTCATGAACTCTCTGATGACGTTAACACAAAAATGTCCAATCATTTCAAAATAAATTATATATTATTCATTTATATATATTGAATATGATATAATATAAAGGTAAAACGGTTCCAGAAAAAAATAAAATGGTATATCTTGAAGCACTAGTCGTAAGTGCTATAAAAGCTAAGCGACACATGACGGCTCTGAGCTTCTGAAATGGCTCATTACTTTGACGACTCGGCCTATATGACCCTCTAAATAACTCCATGTAGGTCACTGCTACTTTCTTGCCGATTAATTCTTTTCACTGATTTTACTGAGCATAAGAAAGGGATTTTTCTCAACTTTTTCATCATTTTTGAGATGCTCAAAAAATTTAGGTAGTTTGTGTGTGTGCTTGTTTTTATAGCAAGATAGATATTATATTTGTAAATTAATTTAATTGAAACTGGATAATCTATTTTTTTATTTTGTTCTTTTTATGTTTTTTTTTTTTTAGTTGGAGGAAAGCACCGGATGTGGTATGTGGGAGTTAAACCGCACTCAAACCTCCAACCTCTAACACTCAGCGTCCGAACCCCGGCTGAGGCCAGAACCCAGCACGGGGTTATGAGGGACGGCGCGACGCGTTACGCCCAAGGCACTCTTTCCCGTCGCGCCGCCCCCTCCGGACGCCGAACCGGCAGCCGCCGGCGATACGGCCACCGGCTCTCTCGGTTGGCGGGCTCTCCGAAGCCCGCCAAGATGGGACCGCGTGTAACCCTCTCACGGAATACCCCGCTAGGTCAGAACCAGCGTGGGTCGGGGAGCGCGGTCTACCATCCCCCGGTTGCTCTAACGCTAAGGGCGTTCTGAGCGAAACACGGCACCTTCTTGGGTCCCCGCTCGCACTCGCATGCGTTGGGGATCCGAAGTTCTTTTTATGTAGATTTGTTGTTCTGATATAAACATGATAATCGTTAGCAAGAAAAAGAATACTAACCTCCAAAATATTGAAAAAAAAACAACAATAAAAATTCATCTTGAACCAGTCTCTTACCAAAAAATCACAATATATTCCCGAAACATCCCTCCAAGTACTTGTAACATATTAAATCCACAATGTCACAGAATGGTTTCTAAACATTAATTTTATGTTTTTACCGCCATTAAAGAGCTACAAACGCCAAGGGGTCTCAGTAAAATGGTAGCAAGCGTAAATCAACTGAAACACTGGATGTAATAAAGTGTGACTTTTTAGATGCGGGTCGGAGGTTGCTAAAAAGGATTACTCACTTATACAGGGTGTCCCAAAACTGCGATATGAACGGGAAGTACTTTAAATATTAGAGATATATTGTTTTGATGAAAGGAAACATCATTTTATTTTTGATATTTAATAATACTGCATTCATAGATTTTTCGTAACTTGTTTGGTTTATCTGAAAATTGAAGTAATAAAATCGGCAAAATCGACACTCTGTATTTTTCGCCAATCGAAAGAACAGATAATTATGAATAACTTTTGCTAACAAACACAGTGTCTTAAACTAAAAAAAATGTGAAATGTTTGGTTAAACATTTTAAATACCGTTTTTTTCTGCTCTTCGAAGTGTTCGTTAAACAAGGTTTGCTTTCAGCAAAATAACGTAACTCCAATATTTAAGGTACTTCCCGTTATTATCGCAGAGTCCTGGGGCACCCTGTATAAATATGTCACTTTGTTTTTAAGATGTGAGATCAGTTCTTTGAGAAAAGCTCGAGTCACCGCGATCATTTATGGTACGCCTCAAGAAATACTTTGTGCCACGTAGGTATAGTCAGGTTTTAAAATGAATTTCTGTCCTCAGTGTTCCTTATGCTCAGAGAAAGAAAGACAGCTTTCAATGTTAGATTAGAGGTTACGATGTCGCAGTTTCCTTAACAGTGTAGGGGTCAATCGTTGTTTGTTTGTACACTTTTCATAGTTATATTTTTTTTTATCTAGAAATTAGTGAATATCACATGTATTTTGATTAAAAAATAATATTGTAACTGTTTAGAGGCAAAACGATTGTCATCAATATTAACTTGGTTTTTAGGTTGCCTCGATACAGGCTTGCCTAGTTGAAAGTTAAGTTGTTTTTACCTTTACCTTTTTTAGATAACCATTCATCTGCGAACGTCACTTTTCGCCAGAATGCGAAACTGGGGAGTTCGTTCGGAATCACGACCGTGTTTGAGCTACGTTTCAAAAACATTTTTTCCCAGTAAATTTTAATTTTGATTTTTAAATTGTATTTTTTAACTTTGTATTTTTGTATTTTTTTATTTTTAAACGACGCTGTATTGCTTTTGCAGCCAAAATATATTATCTCCGTAAAATATGAGACGATTAAAAAATGTAAACAAAACAAGTTTTAGAACTGTGTTCAATTTTGGCTCCTGCCACAGACTTAGCAAAAGTAAACAAACCAATTTTGTGGCCGATCCCAGTTGACTGGTTAATAAATGTTATTTTATTTTCATTTTTCATAAAGTATTCTTCACTAAAAACCCCAAAACAACATCATCTGTAAACAAAACACATTTTCTTCGCAATAATAAATTTTGGTCGCACAAACAAACCCTTCGTTGTCGTTAGAAGTATTTATTGGTACTTACAAACGACATCAGAGACATTCTTTTCTATAATAAATACTGTAGATTGCGTAGTAAGTACTACAGAATCTGCGTTTTATTTACTTTTTGGTTATTTAGTATTTGGGTGTAAAAAGAGTTTTAGAAAGCAATTGTGTTAAAGTTTTCGAAGGGTTTCTTTGAACTGAATAAGGTTAACAAAGTCTGTTACTAAAGAAAATTGAATACTAAAACAGAATTCCCAGAATTGCTCCCCTCTTCGGTATTCCCAGAGCGCTATGACTTGTCCTTCTTCAAACGAGGCTTGAGGACGGTCCTTAAAAAAATAATAAAAGAAGTAATACAATTTTTATCAATAACAAATCTTGTCTCGTTTTTAACTTCTAATGAGTTTTCAAATCTGCGGTCTATGATTCAAGTTTGTGTATAGCGAAAATTGAATTTTGTGATTGACCCAGTTTTCGCATCGGTTCCATAACGAAGCTATTTGGTAGCCTCGAAAATCAATTTAATATCAAGTTTATCAGATTTTTAGGCTTCATATAATTTTCCGAACCAAACTCTTTTTTTTTCAATTGGAGGAAATCACCGGGGAAATCAGCGGGGCGGGCGGAGTATGTGGGAGTTGAACCGTACTAAAACCTCCAACCACTCACACTCAGCGTCCGAACCCCGGCTGAGGCCAGAACCCAGCATGGGGTTTTGAGGGGCGGCGCGACGCGTTACGCGCTCGGCACTCTTTCCCATCGCGCCGAACCAAAGTCTAGACTACTTTGGACACACTCAGACGATTTATAACTAAATCGTTAGGAATAAAAGAGATTTCAATTGAGTGATTTTTATTTATTTTGTCAATATCTTTTATGTTTAAAGTTCTTCACGTCTTATTCATATTTATTATCTTTTTTTTATCTCCTCTGCTGTCTTAAATGAAAGTTTATTTTATAGTTCAGTTATTTTAGAAGTTATTTCACAGTTTAAAGGCAGACTAACAAGACAATCAAAATGCAGTTAAATTTGGAATTTTATGATTCTGTTTTATGTAAAGATCAAAACCATTATGAGATATATTATTAGGACTTTAAACGTTCAAATAAGGATGTCGGCAATGTATTTTCCATAGGTGATCGTAATGGTCTAATGGAAGACACCTGATTGGTTAATAACAATAGCAGTAGGTATTTTGATGAAATGAAATGGGAGGTCACTGGATGCAGATGGCGCAGGACCGGTCGATGTGGCGAGGTTTGGGGGAGGCCTATGTCCAGCAGTGGACGGACGTCTATAGGCTGATGATGATGATGATGAGTAGCTGTTACTGTTACGTGTATTTCCACAAATTTCAAGGCATAAGGCAGTCGTTACCCAATATTAACTGTAAAGGACTCTTTCCAAGCTGTTTTAAGAAGGACACGTCAAGATATACATTTAGGACTCAGGTACTAAAACAGGACCTAATCCTAAAGACAAAAACGAAATTATTTGACGAAACATGGATTAGTGCGCTCATTATACCTATGGTCTTCTCGTTTGATACAAAGATACCGTGAAATAATGGAATGAAAAAAATTCCGGATACAGGGGTAAAAAGCCAAAAAAAATAGAGCAATTATTATTTTGACGAGGCAGCCCTATTAAAACCCGCACATACACACGTCATAAAATGAATATAAAACCTATTTCTGTGACCACTCGTTTCATAAAACTGTTAAAGAACTACCGAACTCGTAAAGCAGATGTTATCAGAGTATCTCTCATCAGCACCGCCTTTTTCACATCATTTTAGGAGCAGTAAATCTTGGTTTTATGGTTTTCAGTAGTCATATACTAATAATATTAAGAAGTACGTACTTTTTATGGTCAATCTGTGGATCTACTGAACCGATTTCGAAAGCTATTTTCCGCAGTAAAAAACAAGTCATCGGTTAGTGCCATGTTTTAATTTGTGATCAAAGAGATGGCGCAGTAAACATCATACTAATAAAAAGTAGATGTTTCTAGAAGACAGCGACGGATAATAATAAAAATATTGTCATTGACTAGTTCAGGTTTTTTTTAATGCCTCGTAGGCAGACGAACTAACAGCCCACCTGATCGTAAGCGACTACCGTCGCTCATGGACCTCTACATTGCCAGAAGACTCTACCGACAAGACGGGGCCGCTACCTACGGCCTACCCGTTACATCGTAAAGAAAAGGTTTTCAGACATTTTGCGAAATAAGAGCAGTAAAATGTGCATATTGACGATATCACATCAAAAAGTCCTCTACATACATGTATAATACCTACACATAAACCTTCCTCTTGAATCATCCAAACTTTTAAAAAAAGTATCAATATCTAAAGCGTAGTTTTAAACATTTAAGACACATGGACAGACAGCATGAAGCGACTTTGTTTTAGACTACCTATATAGCATTTGCAAATTTGAGATCGCTTGTATCTTTTTTTTTTTATTGCCATGTAGGCAGACGAGCCAACGGCCTACCTGATAAGAAGTGGTTACCGTCGCTCATGAACCTCTGCAATGTTAGGGGACATCTAGTCTAACATTACTTTCTATACTAAACGAGGCGAGGTGGTGTATGCCCGGTCAGGCCGAAGCCCACAGTAGTAGATTTCAGATGTATCTCGCGCGCTATTATTGGTCGCCACAAGTGTAAATATAGGATATTAGGCCAAAGGGAGATCTCCGACCGGGCGAGGTAGTGTATGCCCGGTCAGCGCTCCTGAATCGCGGTTACAACATTTGCAAAAATCTTCGCATATATACGACATCTGAAATCTACTACAGTGGGCTTCGGCCTGACCGGGCATACACTACCTCGTTCGGTCGGAGATCTCCCTTTGGCCAACCATATCATCTGTACCTACAGACTAAATTGTATAAAAATTTACAGCTTTAAATAATAACTAATATTAGCGAAGGTCATATGCGAAAAATGCGATGAATGAAATAAATTTTATAAATTTATGAATGCAGTGGGCGGCTGCATTTTGGGAAGCATCCGTAATGTTATACCATAGAACAAGTGATAGATGGGACAAATGATAAGATGAATAATGATTATGTTGCTAAGAGGTTAGCTAAATTCTATAAAGACAGGGCAAAGAAAGATAAGATACTGCTGCTATACCTTTTTTATCGCTTAGAATTTTGGATAATTTTCACCAAAATGGAACGTAAGGTATGTGTGAGAGTAAAACTCCAGTAAAAACTCTCGTTTATGGAGTCAATTCAATTCTTCAATTGATAGAACAATGTTTCAACAGTGCTAAACCCCAAATCATAATTTATGTACAGATATAACGATCTCAAGATTATCAAGGAAGACAAATTCGGACTATGAAAGTTGTACATCAAAATTTTAAAAGTTACACAGCTGGTAACAGAAACGTTAAGAAACAGTCTTCAAATATTTTACGAGATCTCATATACCATGAAGATATCCCGAAGCAATATACAAACGTATCTATTAATCTATAGGATTAAGGCAGTTAATATTTTTTTATTTGTCCATTCTACTACTACACAACTCTATGATCGTGGCTATAAATTTTAATGTTTTTAACGAAAACAAACAACGACGGCTTTCAATCATAATATTATTTGGACATTTTAATTTAAAAATTATTATTCTAAAACTTATAAAACTTTTACCTCGATATTATATTTTTGGTAATAATAATAGTTCACAATCTACTGAAACAAAAAGATTTTTCAAAACCGTTTTTTTTATTGTAAACCCTTGTGGTATATATCTGTGCTATTTAAAAACACAAATACCTAATTCAGAAGAAAAAAAAACTTGAAAAAATAAATGTAATAAAGAACACCAAAAATAATTTTCGATTTTTAAAATAATATGGCGCTTATAAAATCCCATAATAATATTCTTCAAAACTCTTGCCATTAAAATATTACATTTTATTGAATTATACTTCTTATTTACATAGTTATAAGAGCTACACATATATCAACAGTTGTTATAAATAAGTTTGTTTTCAATAAATTCGCGGGAGATCGGCTTTTGTTTCAAAGGTGTCCGGGTCATAATCGTGGCGGGCGTTTTAGAGGATATTTTTTCTTTGTTCCTAGTCGGGTGAAAATGATCGAATATTACTTAGATGATGAGGTTGAATATATATTTTACTTTCGTTTTTTTACTTTGATAAAACCAACCTTACTCCCTTTGGTCCTGTTAAGAACTGTACTATGAACTTCGTACTATTAAATCAATTAATTAGAGTTTTAAACTAGCCAATATTAATTTGTCCTTCATTAAAAACGCCATTACAGAATATATTTCAAAGACAATTATTTCTGATAGTGTTAAAATTGTAAAGTGTTTTTTTAAGTTATAAGAAGCACATTTCGGTGGGCATTTTTCATACAAGGTGGTGCGATGACCTGATCCGCGCGAAGTCACTGGATACAGATAACATCCTCCTAGGGTTGTGGCGATATTTGGAGAGGCCTACGTCCAGCAGAGGACGTCGATGGGCCGTTGATGATGATGATGACGACTTTTCATATTCCTAACTAGCTGCTAGCTGTAGGGGCGGCGCGACGGGAAAGAGTACCTTGGCCGTAACGCGTCACGCTGTCCCTCATAACCCCGTGCTGGGTTCTGGCCTCAGCCGGGGTTCGGACGCTGAGTGTGAGCGATTGGAGGTATTAGTGCGGTTCAACTACCACATACCCCGGGGATCCGGTGATTTCCTCCAAAAAAAAAAAAAAGCTGCTAGCTGTAGTAGCTGACCCACGCAACTTCGTCTGCGTCACAAAGACAAACAATATATCCCATAGCCTCGATAAATGAACAATCGAAAACTGAAAGAAACCTTTTCTCTTTATAATATTAGTATAGATTGTATATGAACCTATTGTTTTGTTTTAAATAAATGAAATTAATTAAATTAAAGGGTATTTTAATTAAAGGATTTTTCATCGGCTCCTCTCATTATCAAATTGACTTTACGAGTTCTCGTATTAGGAAAATATGATTCAAACATTACACCCTCGATTTTAATTGGGTAATTTCACCGGAACGTGTTATAATTAAGAGAACCGTCCGTTTGGAGTTAAAACATTACTGTACTTCCATTTCAGACCAGCGTGAAAATTGACAATATTTAAATTTGTATTGTGAACATGGTGTCTGAATGGGTCGGGTTATTACCTACTCGTCAGTTTCACAAATATGTGCACGATTGTACTATATTGACGAAACGCACAAACTGACGACTCAGGTAAAAATGACGAATTATGAAAACTGACGAGTAAGGAAACTGGCCAATTAACAAAAAACATAACTCTGACTTATAATGGAAACTGACGAGTCAACGAAACTGACGACTTTGTGAAACTAACGAGTAATAACCCGACCCGTCTGAATCAGCTTCTTTTTCAATACAAGCAGTAGTAGGTCAATTGTCAATAACGAAAAAACTTCAACGATTTTGACAGTCAGACACACACATAAGAAAATCAATACCATCCTTGAAGGCAGCCAAAGCAATAAAACAAAACAATTACAGCCGCAAGCATTTATTTTGTCACTCAAACTCTCTCGGCAAAGCAGCGGGTAGCCTCTTCCTCTTGGTAAAGAACCTTCGAATCTCCAAGCAGTCCTTCGACATAAAACAAATGACGGACGATCGTGCACAGTCCGTCATGCAGACACAGCCTGAAGCGCAATAAGGCATAGGATCTGGACATTCTGGAGGCGGTGCGGCTCCTTCGCAGGGTAATGCGCAGAATGTCTGGTTGCAATGGTTGGTTGGACCTGTTGAAAGAGTTTTAGTTGATGGAATTCTTGAGGAAATAAAGGCTTAAAAGTAGGTAATGGTACAAGTTAGGTTTTGCTTGGACTCCTGGGCTTTAATGCTCGGGAGTTTGCTGTTAACCCTGGTGTCCTGTGTAACCAAGATTCAGATCACAGGTGTGGGGGGTAGATCTGGAAATTAAATTAGGTACAGGAGCGTAAAAAATATATCATTATTCTATCAAAATTGTGGAAAGGTATGAAGAAAAAATGATCCTACAACAGATACAAAATAATTTTAGAATTAACTTAAAGTGAAAAGGAAAACAACGAATGAAAATTTATATGACGAATACCAGAAAAGTTGAATCACTCTTTGATGTTTCCATCCTCTCAATTTTCTATATAATTTTATCTTCCAACAAAAACTAGGAACATGAAACAGTACCAACAAAATAATAACTAGACCGTACATAATTATCTATTGAGTCAATTTAGAAACAAGATCAAAGACTGTAGAGTCAATCAGCCATCAAATCGACAGACTAACTACATCAAAGAGTTGTATAATAATAGCCGTGATAATAGGTTATTAAACTTGGTCCAAAACTACGTATTGGAGAGGAGTTTGGACTAGAAACTTCGTAAATTTTGCTTAGTATTCAATGAATCTTGAACTTCACGAATTACCTAAAGGGTTTTATCGATTTTTGTATGAAAACTACCTCCTTAGATGCTATTCTCTCCATCACTTACACTATTACTAAACGGGTTCTTACCACGATTATTTTTAATTGAGCAGTCCCGATATTTCAGCACTGTTTCAAGTCTTCCCGTGATCATGGCGCTTGAAACAGTGCTGAAATATCGGGACCGCTCAATTAAAAATAATCGTGGTAAGAACCCGTTTAGTAATAGTGTAAGTGATGTAGATAACCGCGAGTGTTTAAAGATAGTTAGTCTCTCCGATTAAAATTTAAATTTTATGAATGTCCTTAACTATAGGCCATAGATAGCGGCTTTGCAGTGTCCTCTAACAAGGCAGAGGTCCATGAGTGACGGTAACTACTTACGATCAGGTAGCCGATAGCCCGTCTTCCTCCCAGACAATAAAAAAAAAAAAAAATTAAAAAAACCCATTTCTAAGGATTATTTGCTTGAAAACTATGAAACGAAGATTTTGTACAGAGAGTTGAAATTTCCGAAAAATGGTCCTATGCTTTTAAGAATAATATACCTACTTAACCATCACACACAAACTTCTGGAACACATAGCAAAAGCACATACAACACATGCTACCTACAATCTTCCATAGAACTCTTAGTGTAATTGCAAAACACTAATGCACTACACGTATACGTGTACCTATGTGCGTATGTATGCCAGAATTCAGGCTAAGTAATTGGATTGTAGTGATTGGACTGGATGCTTCTAATGCAAATTAATTCGTTAATACTTTTACAGATTTTGTACTTCCATTGAAGAACAAACTGAAGGTACAACTTTACGTATTTACAAGTAAAAGAACGATTAGGTAATAAATTGGAGTATTAATTAGTGAGTAGGAAAACAACAACGTTAGCAAAACAAATAAATTTGACTTTATCTATATCCAACCGAACACAGTACTATAACAGAACCAGCGTGAATGGAAAGCTATAAACTTATTCAGACACTCGCGGTTTTCTATAATACTTTCATACATTTTCAACGGGTTCTTACTACGATATTTAATTAATTGAGTTGTCTCGATATTTCAACGTTGTTGCAAACGTCATGATCACGAGAAGACTGGATATTGCGATTCGATTTAAAAGCAAACAAATCAAAGTCAAAGTCAAGTCAAAGTCAAAGTCAAATCATTTATTTCAAATTAGATGTGGACACACATACATTTTGAAAGTCAAAAATAAAATAAAATCAAAAGTTCTACCACCAGTTCGCTAAAATTACGCCTCCGTCCTGAGAAGAACCGGCGCAAGAAACTCAGCGGGCATGTCTTTTTTTTAATTTAATATGTTTTTTTTTTTCTTTTTTTTTTAAATATTGTTTTACAATATTTTTGTTTTTAACAAATGTAACAATTGAAATGGCCCGGACGAGCACCTCATTCCCATTTTGTGCAGTCATTTATATAATCATTAAGTTTATAATATGCTTTACTGCATAGCCGTTCTTTGATAACTCTCTTAAACCTATTTATAGGCAATGTTTGAACGGCCACTGGGATTTTGTTATAAAGCTTTACAGACAAACCCTGGAAAGAATTACTTATTTTATGTAATCTAGATGCTGGCAACGCAAGCTTGTGTTTGTTCCTAGTGTTAAAATTATGAATATCCGAGACTTTAGGAAATTCATGAATATTTTTATGTACATACATTAAATTTTCATAAATGTATTGGGACGCTAAAGTTAGAATCTTAATTTCCTTGAATTTGTCCCGCAAAGACTCCCTTGAGTTCATATTATAGATTGCATGAACAGCTCTTTTCTGCAGAATAAATATTGTTTCTACGTCGGCAGCATTGCCCCATAACAGAATACCATAAGACATAACACTATGAAAATAACTAAAATACACAAGGCGAGCTGTGTCCACATCAGTGTATGTTCTTATCTTTTTAACCGCGTAAGCTGCAGAACTGAGCCTTCCCGCCAACCTAGTAATATGGGGGCCCCACTGGAGCTTGGAATCCACCGTTATACCAAGAAAGACAGTTGACTCAACAAGCTCCAATGTTTCACCACTAATAATAACATTACTCTTAACTTGTTTAACATTTGGTAACGTAAATTTTATGCATTTAGTTTTCTTACTATTTAATAACAAATTGTTAACACTAAACCAATGAACTACACGCGAGATGGCATCATTCACATCGTCATAGTCAAGTTCTTGACGTTTAAGTCTAAATAATAAAGATGTATCATCTGCAAACAATACAATCTCGTGACGTGCTTCTACAAAGCTAGGTAAATCATTTATATAAACTACATTCTCGTCCAAACCTTTAAGTAAGCAAGACGTGTATCTGTTGCAATATTTATTTCTACGCATTCTGTTTATATAATTTGAGCCTTATAAGTTACAAGCGAAAGTGCAAATTACAACCTTCTTTTTTGAAATCAGTTACGACGGTATAGGTTATAAGTGACGTGAACAACGTGAGCAAGAACAGTCAAGGTATATTTTTCAAACATACAATTGCATTTGCCAGAGTGGGACAAACTATTTGATATAGTATAAGCAAATAAAAAAGATAAACATGCAACGTACCCCTACCTCGATGTTTTCATCTCAACCTAACTTGTGCTCTCGTACTGACAATGAACAAGATCAAATTGTAAGGAATGTCAATTTAAGGAAAAGGAAAAATCCGGAAGTGGATCAAATTTCCGAATTAAAAAATGATTTAATGGAGATATTTAAAAGCATATTACACTCGGAAATTAACTCAATGAAGGAGCAGAATAGACAGATACTGGAAACCAATTCTGAAATATTAACACTGCTACAAGCAAATACTGACAGTATAAAGAAAAGCAACGAGAAGATAGCACAATTAGAATTTGATTTATCCATATCACATCAACGAATCCATGAACTGGAATCCCAGGTACATGAAATACAAAAAAACCAAATAGAGAACTATATTGAGATAAGGAATCTACCTATGCAGGAGAAGGAAGACATTAACCAAATCTGTAATACGCTCTTTAATACACTTAACATAGAACCTCTGAAATCAGAAGACATTACAAAAATCTACAGAAAGGGTAAACTTGGAAACCCACCCATATTAATTCATTTTAAAAATCATGAAAAGAAACAAGAATTGATAAGTGCTTATAAAAAATTCAACAATACAGAAAATAAGAAACTTTCTTCTGAGCATCTGGGATTTTCAGGGGTCTCTAATAGGGTGTATGTTTTTGAAGCCATCACTACTTTATCAAGAAAAATTTATGAAGCTGCTAGAAAATTGGTCAAAAATGGAGTCTGTCGGTACTGCTGGATTTCTCGTGGTAATGTTCTCATTAGGAAAAAAGAGGGTGAACCTGCTGTGATGATTAGATCATTGGAACAAATAGATACTTTGCTAAATACCATGTGACTATACATAGGGAAGAAATATTTCTTGTTCAGTTTTTTTTCATTTTATATCAGCTCTAAAATATTTTTTTTGTATATTTTGAAACAAATTTTAATGTTCATTAAGTTTAAGTGTTATTACTATTGTTACTATTGTTTTTATTGTGTTATATACCAGTATTTATTAACATATAATATTGTACTCTATTTCTACATAATATCATTTTTAACGTTTTATTATATTTATTTTGTAGGGTTAGGGAATAAGTTTATTTTAAATATGATTTCACGTAACATTGTTTATAAACAATTGTATGGCATTATCGGTTCTCTAGTTCAAACATTAAAATCATGGCATTTCTCTGTATTTTCTGGATCGTCAGTCAAGCCATTATTAATATATTTAAATTCAATAAATACTTATTATGATTACTGATCTTGAAGAACTTGTTACTGACGTCGATTATAACATTGACGTCAGTGAATCATTTTTGATTGATGATCCGGAACTGCTTAGAGACTTAAGTCTAAAAATCAAAAATCCACTTAATGTTTTTGTACAAAATATAAGAAGCGTAAATAGGAATTCGACTGATCTTTCCATTCTTCTTGAGCGCATCAATATTGATTACAATTTAATTGTACTGACCGAATGCTGGCTTCAAAAGTTTGATTATGTTCCTTCTATTGCTAACTATAACAGTTTCAGTACCAGTCATCATATAAACCAGAATAGTGGAGTAATTGTATATGTTCATAACAAAATTGAAGACATGAAAGCATATGAGCCAGAGATTGTTGATGCTGACTGCTTGGTAATCGAATTAAACTCAAGTTTTGCATTTATTTGCGTGTATAGATCACCTTCCTTTGTAAACGCCAGTCAGTTTTTTGCTTCGCTAAACAGGCTTCTTGGGGAACTGAAACATATCCCGAATATTTTTCTGGTAGGCGACCTAAATATCGATATAAGCCTAACAAATTCAGACACGAAATCTGAAGAGTACTTAAATTTGCTAGCCGAACACGGGCTTCTATCGGGACATACTTTACCAACGAGAAATACCAAATGCCTTGATCATTGCTTTGTGAAATCAAGAAACAAACTACTAGTAGGGATATGTAATACTTCACTGACTGACCATAGCTCCTTGCACATTTCGGTTTCGCTACATAATTTGAAGTTAAATAAAATACCTGTAAAATATAAGAAACTTGACCTTCAACTAAGTCATAAATTTTTACAACAGGTTGACTGGGGTCCATTATATTGCCTATCTGATCCAAATCAAGCTACTGAACAGTTTACTACTATATTGACAACTATTATTGAGAAGAGTACTGTGACATATAAAACTGCTAATAGGAAAATAATTTTACAACCATGGATTACTCCCGGTTTACTACGTTGTATAAGATTTAGAGATACCCTACATAGAAGACAGAAAAAGTTCCCCAAAGATAAAAATTTAGAAATAACCTATAAGAGATACCGAAATTTTTGTAATGATATAATACACAGACTGAAAAATGAATATGAATGCTCAGAACTCAATAAAAATAAAAATAATGTCAAAGAGACTTGGAAAATTATAAAAAAAGCATGCGGCATAAAAGTAAAAAATAACAATATAAATGGTGATTTACTGAAATTAAAAGAAAGTCCTGAGATTTCATGTAATTATATAAATGACTATTTTACTAATATTGGTGAAACTCTTGCTAACGATATTCTCTTTAAATTAAATACAAACCTTGACAGCTTGAACTTGTCGTATGAAGGTAGAAAACCTGAGGTTCAGTCCTTTGTGCTACTAAATACCGATGAGTTTGAAATAAGGAAAATAGTTGCATCACTAAAGAACACAAAATCATCCGGGTGGGACGGTATATCTTCGGCCTTTATAAAGCATAACATTGATCTATTAGTTCATGTCATGACTTATATTTGCAACCTTTGTCTAACTACTGGCGTGTTTCCTAGACTTTTGAAAAAGTCCGTTGTTGTGCCTATTTTTAAATCGGGGGATAGGGATAGAATAACTAACTATCGACCTATATCTCTTCTACCAACATTTGCGAAAATTTTGGAAAAGTTAATCAACATAAGATTAACAGAATACTTAAAGAAATTTGAGTTATTGTCCGAAAATCAATATGGTTTTAGAAAACAGATGTCCACCTGTGACGCCATTGACAACGTAATAACTCGGATTGTTGATGACTTGGACTGTAAACGTAAATGTGTTGGAGTGTTTTTAGATTTGACAAAGGCATTTGACACTGTCTCTATTCCCCTACTAATTACTAAGCTAGAAAAAATAGGAGTTCGCGGCATCCCATTAAACTTATTTAAGGACTACCTCTGCGATAGAGGTCAGGTTGTTAAGATTGACAATATATTTAGCGAACCAAAAATGGTCAAATTTGGTGTACCGCAGGGTTCTGTCCTTGGTCCAACCTTATTCACCATCTACATTGATGATTTATGTGACGCTGTCCTACAAAATGCAAAAGTCATAACTTTTGCAGACGATACAGTGGTCTTGTTTACTGGGAAGAATTGGGACGAGGTACGAAGCACTTCGGAAAGTGGCATGAGATGGATTGTGCAGTGGCTTGGTAGAAATTTGCTGACTTTAAATATCTTGAAGACTAAATACATACCTTTCTCAATTTACGACAAAAACTTACCTAAACCTAATTTTGCTTTGAAAGCCCACACATGCTTACCAGGTGCAGATCTTAACTGTGACTGTGAGATCATAACTAAAGCAGACAGTGTCAAGTATTTGGGAGTCTACATAGATAAGAACCTAAATTGGAAACAACAAGTTAACGCTTTAATAAACAGAGTACGTAAACTTATCCCCATTTTTAAGAAGATACGACAGTACAAAAATGCAAAGACGAGTAAATTAGTTTATCAGGCATTATGCCAATCTATAATTTATTACGGAATTTCTGCTTGGGGTGGTGCAAGGAAAACAACGTTACTACGTTTAGAACGGTCCCTGAGAAGCGTAATTAAAGTTCTAAATTTTAAACCCTTTAGATACCCAACCTTGGAATTATTTAGGGAGTTCAAAGTTCTTACGGTCCGGCAACTTTACATTAAGTGCATTGTTCTAAAACAACACACTAAACCAATAACTTATGACAACACAAACAAACGTAATAGATATACTGTTTACCATGTACCGTCCCGTAAAACCAGCTTTGCTCGAAATTTTAGCGATTTTCTAGCGCCCATGGTGTACAACAAAATAAGCAAAACTACAAGCTTAACCAAAAAATCTAAATTTTTACTGGTAAGATTTTTAGATGAATTTCTTATGAAACATGATTATAACGAGACTGAAAACTTAATACAGATTACAACTTGAATGTGATTAAGTGTAAACTATATGAAAACTATTGAAAACACTACACTGATGTGAAATAATATTTATCAATACTATATATATTTAAAACAAACAATATAATTTATTATATTTTTATATATTTACATATCGTATTAAATGTAGAATAGCTTAATATTATTTACTTAGCTCATCTATAAATATTTGTTGAAATTTATAAATTATATTATATATTATATACAAGACATAAAAAAAAACCTACAAATATATATAAATATAATATACATTTATTTTATCAGTTTTCCTATATCTTTTATCTTTTAATCTTTATCATTATATCTTTTTATTACTTTAGGTTAGTTATTTTAATCTACTGATTATTACTTTTGATTGTTTTGTCTACTTTTTTTGCATATACTACTTTTTAATGTTATCTTGTTTGACGAGTATGTAACTATCGTAAACATATAGAATGCACTCAACTCTGACCTGTATTGCATTGGGCGAGGAACCCATCTTGCCGTAACACAGTGATTACTAGCACGGGAGATGGAGGTCTTCTTAATGTTATACTACCGTCATTATAATAACATCATAATATATTGTTAACATCTTGTTGTTAATTTCATTTAAAGCAAGATCTTGAGTTCATTTACGTTTAGTTTTAATTTGTTTTGTATTTTTTTTTTTTTTACACAATATTATTTAGTGCTTTAATGATAATGTAAGTCTATTGTTATAATTAAGTGCTTTTGTTTAAGTCATTACTGTATTGGTAGTTGTAATTTCTTTTTAAATAAATTTTATTATTATTATTAAACTAAGAACAAGAAGGGACCCAAGATAGATCCTTGAGGGACACCCATTTTAAGCATGACACCGCCGGATCGCTTTCCATTAACATCGACTTTTTGTATCCGTCCTGATAAATAAGAGGTTATAAGATCTAACGAAGCGTCCCTTATACCATAAAAGTGTAACTTCCTTACTAATGTATCATGATCAACACAGTCAAAGGCTTTGGATAGATCACAAAACACACCAAGTGCATCACGTGATTTCTCCCATGCCTGAAATATATTTTTAACTAAATTTACACCCGCATCAGTAGTGGAACAACCCCTAGTAAAACCAAATTGTTTATTATGAAGCAGGTTATTCTTATTAAAATGAGTTAGAAGTTGGTTAAGGATTATTTTTTCAAAAATTTTACTTAGCGCAGGTAGCACAGAAATAGGCCTAAAATTTGAGGGGTCTGATGTACTACCTGATTTAAATAAAGGTATTACTTTACTGTGTTTCATTAGGTCCGGAAATACACCAGTTTTAATACATTCATTGAAGATTTCAGTGAGAAACGGTGCAATTACGTCTATTATATGATTAATAACCTTAATTGATATTCCCCATAAATCAGGAGTTTTTTTAACATTAATAGTTTTAAAACTTTTTATGATATCACTTGTATTAATCTGGCTAAAATTAAAATTGACTTTACATTTATCAACATGATTTTCTAATAGTGATTCAGCAATGGCAGGAGACGAAATCAAGGACTTGGTTGTGGAAGATGGAATATCTGCAAAAAAGTCTTCAAAAACGCTAGCTATCTCTTGTTGAGAATTTATAACTTTATTATTAATTTGCAGTGTAAATTCAGAGTCATTATGTATTACTCTTCCAGCCTCCCTATTGATAATGTTCCAAGTCATTTTAATTTTGTCTGGTGCATTTTTTATTTGCCTAGATAAGTGTAGTGATTTTGCCGCAGCACAGACTTTTTTGAATATTTTTGAATACGTTCGGACATACTGTTGGAATGATTCACTATGATTATATGACTTTTCATAATACAAGTCGTAAAGTCTTTCCCTGCTTCTATAAATTCCAATAGTAGCCCATTCACAAAAACTCTTTTTATTTTTTAACTTGAATAACTTAGGCACAAATACATCATTAAATTCTTTATTAATCAAGTCAAAAAAATCGTTATACAAGGTATTGGGGTCCTTGCTGCTGCTCAAATTACACACTTTTGTTGATACATTTCTCCTGAACTTTTCTATAAGGTTACAATTTATAGGAACAAACTCAAGCGTTTTTACATTATTATCATCTGATTTACTTTTAAAAGATAAATATTGACCACAGTGATCAGAAGGTAAATTATTAATAATGTATTTTTGCAAAGGTTTAGTGTTTGTGAAAATATTGTCAATACATGTTGCCGTTGATTGAGTAATTCTTGTTGGTTCATTGAATACATTAACAAAATTATATGATTTGAACAATGTTCTGAGTCTAATAGTGGTGTTACTATTTTCTAATAAGTTGATATTGAAATCACCACAGATAAAAATAGGTTTATTAGACTCAGAAAGTCTTATTAAAACATTCTCCATTATTTCTTCAAATAAATCATATAATGAATTTGGGGGTCTGTAAAGACTTACCACAATGAAGCGCTCTAGTTCTACGGACGCAATTTCAATAGTCCTTTCCACCGAGAGTGCCACTATATCCTTGCGAACTTTACATTTCAAACTTTTATTTACAAGGATTAGTGAACCTCCATGAATCACTATCTCTCTGCAAAAAGAACTTAACATTTGATGATCCTTAAAATTAAACATCAATTGTGAACTTTTAAGCCAGTGCTCAGTCACACATAAAATATCAACATTGTGAGACTGTAAGAATAATTCTACAATTAGTTCTTTACCCAACATTCCTTGTAAGTTTTGGTGTACTATATTAATAACATTATTTTTACCATTTTGTGTTGGGTTTTTATCAATTATTTTATTACTTTTATTGATGCAAGAGTCTAACTCTTTTGTCTTAAAGTTTAATTTAAATAAGGTCTTGGAACGGATTCCAAATTATTGTATAATGTCATATTTGTTTTCTGCTCAATAGAAGCAGTAGGTATTCTAGCTAATTTCAACATAGCTAATTGTAAACAATAATGTAGCGAATGTGCTACTTGTCTAAAGTCAGATTTAATTAATTTATACATGTCATATTTTATTGTTATCAAATATCTATTTTTAACAAATTTATTAACATCAATTAGTTTAAATTGTATGTTTGAAGATGTTAAAATACTATTATTATTGTCAAACATATTATACAAACAGTTATTGATGTTAAATCTTATTTTATTTTCTGCTGGCAAACTGTTAATATATGGAAAAGTAAACATAATAGTATTTTTTATATTTAACAAAGTGATTCTATCAATATAGTTTACTATTTGTTTTTGACTTAAACCATCTGTCTATCCTCTTTCTCGTTCGCTTTTGGGTAGTACCATTGGAATTCGAACTTACATCACGACACACCACACTCAAATCCACTATAAATCCACGTTTTTATTTAGATAATGGGTAACCGAACGTACAGCCTAGCCGAAGATTAATAGATACAATCGATCTCTGAACTTGCGCAATATCAAAAATAACACTAACTACTTTTACCTGCTCATTATAATGATATAATAAAGAGAAGTGGTACATACTTCTTAATTCTCGCATGGCATCATTATCACAATGAATACCAGCTTTAATGAATGCCGATAAAAAAAGTAAATTAAATAAAAACACAATTACATTTTAGATCAAAGATGTTTCAGGTATTCGAACGAATTTCATCAAAATATACAGTGCCCATTCTTGTTCACCTGAATACAATTTATATATTTCCAAAACGACATATATCCCACAAAACATTCACAGAAGAATGAGCTTTCGACGCAAGATTTACAGACTATAATCCCGTGTTAAAATTTCAAGATAAGTCTTCTCATTTAAATAAGTATTCACGATATTGAATTTGTACTTTTCCGGTCGTCCATTCATTGGTCTGTGATGGATCGCAGCTTCCGAACTGAATGCTCTATTGAAATGTCGTTGAATTCATTTCGAGATGTTTAGATAGCACTAATTGTATTTGAATCATTGTTTGATGTGAATAGTTTCATGAATAGACACTTTGAAAGCTTTGATAGCATCAATTGGATTAAATAGGGCCTTAAAGGTAGTTCGAAGGTGGCGGCCCTTCAGTGTCCCCTGACATTGCAGAGACCCATAAACGAAGATAACAACGCAGACAGACGAGCCAACGGGCTCACATGACTATAAAACAAAACGCAATCAACGTATCGTCATCTCATTCTTTACATTTAATTTATAAAAACCACACGTTCTCAGTCAGTATTTTAAGACAAGAAAAACGGATATATATTTAAGTTCCCATTGCAGATGTTCAAAGGTTGATTTATATCTTCTTTAAAAGGTTTTAGACAAAATGCTACTCTTATAATTACTTATTTCTTTGTCCCTACTTTTAATTGCGAAAATAATTAAATATCACAACGTTATATAGTAGATCAGATCATTTCGTTTAGTCGACGTTTCTGTATAATGAGGAAACCCGACCGAGATTTCTCATAAGATGATTGAAACTGAAGTACTTTGTTAGCATTCAACTTGAGTACAAAACAAAGATGATTCATTTGGTATTTCTAGATAGCTAGACGAATTTAAGAGAAGAAAAAGGCCTAAGCGAAGATGTGTGAACTATGTGAAAGATGATTATAAAATATGTGCGATTTTTCATTATTGCCATGCAGGCAGACGAGTCAACAGGCCACCTGATCGTAAGTGGTTAACTTCGCTCATTTTGTTGAGAAAAGACTATGGCTTGTCTTTCTTCAAACGAAGCTTGAAGAGAGTCCTTAAGGATAGGCCGTAGGTTGCGGAGCAGTGTCTTCTGGCACTGCAGAGGTCCCTGAGCGACGGTAACCGCTTAAGATCAGGTGGCCCGTTAACTCGTATGCCTACGAAGAAATAAAAAAAAATGTTATTTGACAATCAAAAAGTAGAACCTAAAGAAAACTTCATTAACGATTGCATTAAAGGTTCAATTAGTGAATTTCATAAGAAAACGAACAAACGACTCATATGATGAAGTTAAATCTCAGTACAGGATTTTTCGTATAAATTTTTATGATTGTTTCATTTAGTCGCCCCAGCTTAGAAAAATCATCAAATTCTGAATTATGACACTCGAAAGACAAAGCCGAGGTTATCTCAAAGCTTAACAAGCCTCGTCGTAAAATATCCATTAAAATTAATTGAAATTATTGTACATTACCCATTCTCTTGAGAAAGGGGTCTTCGAATTCCTCATCCCAATTTTCTTGACCTTGCATTAAACTTACAAACATGAATACACATAATAAGAGTAATTTACTGTTAAATTTAAACTGCATTGTAAAAAATATCAAAACAAACTACAAAAATTGAAAGAAGTCATGTGACATTTTATGACAGAAGCAATTCAATTTCAATCAGAAAGATTTGAAAGAAAATGCAATGTTAAACTCCATAAAGATAACAAATCTCTTTGAAGAACAAAGATTGAATTCTTTATTCAGCATCATTTTGCTTTGAACTTTAACATTGAAACTGAAATGGAAAATATATTTATTCTCTAGAAATATACAAATTATAATATACCAGCTACAGTTACTTAACAATAATTTAATTAAACGTTCTTCTTTCAAAAATCCTGCAATTCTTAGCTAAGCTAACTTATATTTAGACTCTTCTCACTTTATATTTATAATTAAAACTTGTCAATAATGAAACCAAAACTACTAGATCTATTGATCGTTATACAGTTTAAGGCATACTGACTCATCAATAATTTATTTTGAAGAAAACTTTGATCCTGGATATCATGTAGCAAAAGAGTGCTAGCTAATACAAGTAAAACGAATCCAAACACGACGAGTCTATCTTGTTTAGCACAAGACTTCCAATGACCACCTTTCAATTCCACCATCAGATCAGCGCCATTTTGTCATATTATTACATTGTTAAGCGATATAGATATACAGCTCAGTACATACTAGCTCATCAGAAATAAACAACAAAATCCGATTATTATACTTACTTCTTAAATAACTTATTCTTCTTACTTAAATTTATTACATTGATCAGTCTCTAATACCCTTCAATAATCTAAATCCGAAACAAGTAATCGTAAGTCAAACAAAACTTACCGTAAGATCCAATAAGCCAATAAGTTTCAAAAGTAAAGTTGTATTTCTAACTACCGTTCCCTCCGGATACAGAGTAGGTAAACTATTTCAATTACACTCAGTAGGGAAGCTCCAAAGAAAACGCCAACTACTCCACCGAAGTCGACTGAAATTGAACTTTATTTAGTTTCGTTAAGTCTCCAGTTAAATTAAAAAGTTTTTCTATTATATCCTAATAACTATCTTAATGTTTTAAGTAAAGAGTTTTGACTGTACTGTAACAATCCACTGCCTACACTAGTAGTACTAAGTAAGATCAGGACCACGCTTGCCTAGTGCGAGTTTTTGCATACCTTTCATAGATGTTTTTCTTCACCGTTTTTTGCACATTGTATTTTAGAGATGCAAACCTTTCATTTTAACTTTTTAATAATGTATTTCTCATGGGCGATAAGAGTCTAGTCAAGTAATTAGGCAATATATTATAGTTTTGCATAGGTCACTTAAAAACGGTTACCAGTGCCAAAGCAAATCCTCATTGGTTTTTTTTGTTGGATCGAAGGAATCGCTGTTTGTCATCAGGTCTTTACATCTTTCAAGGTTGTTCAAAATGTGCTATAATTTCGACCGAGTTGTTTGTTTCGTTTTGCAGTTGCCTCAAACGCTTTAAGGAGATTTAATAATGTAATAGCAATACTTAGATTTATGTTGATTTTGAAACGTAGAATTTTTTGGGTATTTGTCCACCTCTCACTCCCTCTAATGTAACTCCTGTGTAGCCAGGATCCACAGCGACCATCGTAATGACTCTGAGCAGTGAAGCCCAGGAACCGAAGGAAAGCTAACTTGTCTAGGGCCCCGTAACGAACTTAATCAGAAGGTGATAGAAGGAGTAGGAAAATATGAGTTTTGATACGTAAAATACAACACATGGAGACATACCCACAAGACCCAACATGTCTCTAATGGCGTGTCTTTTCACCCTCAGGGTGGGTAGTTGTCCAAGCTTTACTGTTCCTCTTGTACCACGATGGACAATGCTTGGGTGTAATTTACCAGTGTGACGACTAGAACAAATCATTAAATAAGTTATTTTGTTTATGACCCTGGTATACATATTACAACACTGGTAGTATGTGGTAACGTAAAAGTAGTAGTATAAAGCCGCTAACTACTACTGAGGTGTAACTTTTGGCATTTTTTTTTAAATATCATCCAACCCATATTTATAAGAAAAAAAAATCAACTTCATCGAACGTTCCTGTAAATAAAAACCACTATTTATAAGCTGAATTGGTGTTTGGTAAAGGATAATAATTTGTAGGATACAAACTAAATGCTTACAAACAAGAAGTCTGTATGGCTGTGTAAACTAGATTATCACATTCCATTGGACACTCGCTTCCTTCCACAATTAACGAATCTGTCAAAAATAAAAGTAACTCTTTATTATCGCTTACATTAAGTACATTATCTATGTAAGTACTGTAGTTAGTAGTAACTGGTGTGGAAGAATAGAGTTAAATAAAATAATGTCAATTTAATGAAAATGAGTCTTTGAAATTATAATGAATACTCTATTAAATAATAAAAATACTTGCCACTATTTAGGTGAAGGCATCCCAATCCAGTAATATTGCAAGTTGGGTAATTACCTGTAAGTAGATATAAATTAAAATATTTTAGATCTTCGTAGTCTAAACTATATTTACATCTGTGCTACGCTGGGGAATAGTAAAGCGATTCTCTACGTACGCTCTACGACGCGTAGCAGTGTGCTAGAGACCTAATGTTGGTGTAAGTGATATTAGGCCAAAGGGAGATCTCCAACCGGACGAGTTAGTGAATGCAAATGTCAACACCGCGATTCAGGATCTCACACACACACACACACACAGTTAAGTAATGTCACAGTAAAGTATAGATTTAAAGACCAACTCACCAATATTCGGCATATAGTGATGGGTGCAATTGCAAACATCGGTTTGAGCTTTGGCCCTGCAGTACAAAACACAGGCGCTGTACGAATACTTCTTGAATGGCCAATATTTGGCAAACGTTGGTACTTCATGACTGAAGAGGCAATCTCGACTCATTGGCGATATTGATTTAACTGCGACATCTGTTATTGTTTGTTCGACCTGAAAACAGTCCACTTGTTAGTAAGTTATTGACGTCGCTAATGGATTTTCACAAAAACAGGGCTACAGTGGAACCTCCATTTGCCTCTTGAGTTTAATGATGCTCTTCAATGAAAGAAAGGTAATCGAGCTTGGAAATGGTAGGACAAGTTTTATGCAATGGATGATGGAATAAAAGTAATAAGAATAAGGAATGTATGGAATAAGAGGAAAAAAATCATTTTTTATCATTCCGTATTACGTTCACAATATAAATGTATGTTGTATTGTTAGCCATACATTTTTGTTTTGTTTTTAAGAAAGAAGAAATAGCCGAATTTCCAGAATTTCTCTCCCACGTGCCCATGATCTTGTACTGGTAATCCCACTGTAATGTATGGCTACCCTGAGGTATATTCCCAGTCCTATGTACCTAAAACTATTAGACTTCAAATATCCGTTAAAACTTATCTCACCTTTAAACTAACTTCGAAGTCAGTGATCAAAGGCAAAGCCGTACAGCTGCTGAGTGCGTTTTCCAATGCAACTGATACCATGTCGTCTGGTGAATGTATTTTTATCTGGGAAATTGCATTTCTTACTTTGGGTGGTTGTATCTATATCAAGTAACCTAAGAGTTACCCGACATAGCCCAAAGAATTGCATCTTTGAAGAGGCAATGGGCAGGACACATTGTGCGAAGAACGGATGGCCGATGAGGCCGAAAAGTTCTGGAGTGGCGGCCACGAACTGGTAGGCGCAATGTTGGTAGACCCCCCGATGACCGTTGGTAGACCCAAGATGGACCGACGATCTGGTCAAGATCGCGGGAGGTCACTGGATGCAGATTGCGCAGGACCGGTCGATGTGGCGAGGTTTGGGGGACGCCTATGTCGAGCAGTGGACGTCAATAGGCTGATGATGATGATGATGATGATGAGAGTTACTTGATATGGACTTCTATTCACAATATTGTTAGTAGTATTAGTAATGTCAAAAACGTATAATTGTAGGAACTAGCTCATGCCAGGTTTTTTGAAACGAGTGAAGTCTCAAGATATAGTTCTTTTTGTTGAGTGTTCTGAAATTTTAACGGAAGATGATCAAACTCTCATTTCATTTTTGAAGGAATCTAAGATAAGTAGGTAGTGTCTACCATCACTGCCGAGTTTCATTAGCGACATTCGTGATGGTGATGATGGGGTTATCTCGGGATGATGTTTGCAGAGAGGAGTGAACTGAAAATTGCCTACATTTGACTCGTGGGGGCGGCGAGAGGCGCGACAGTGCATAACGCGTTGCGCCATCCCGCTTAACTACATGCTGTATTCTGGCCTCAGCCAAGGTTCCCCCCTACATATACACCCACGGGGCGGGTCGGACGCACTTCCTCCAACTCAAAAAAAAAACAATTGACTCGTCGTTTCAACATCGTCAGCTTGATGCTGAACTCCATCTATAATCATGTTCAAACTAAATTTACTTATTCAATTTATCAAATACCCTATTATATCGATACTTGATACACAATAACCAGTTATCTTCCCACTTACGATGACGGGTTTCGATGTGGAGAACATGAGTGTCGGCAAACCGATACGTCGGTTGACAGTTATTACGTTTCTTTCATCTGTCAACTTTGAATTGAACACGTAACACAATCCGTATTCCGTTTGCGTCGGAAGAAACCTTTAATAATAGAAATATATTTTATTGAAAGTTTTTATTTAACTTGCACTGGATGTACGTGGAACTTATTTTCTTTTTAAATAGTTTAATTTATCATTATTGTCTCTGGCTGTACGAAAAAATTGTACCTAATATCTTTGTAAGGTCTCTTGCGATACAGGTCTGACCTAGTGCGGAGACCATTGCTGAAGATGTATCAGTTTGAAAAAATATTCTGATAATAAACTATTTTGTTTTTTTGTTTATTTTTTTCGTTTTTTTTTGTTTAAAAAAACTTCCCAGGTACTGTACTGAATGAGATGGACCTATAGTATTAAGGCTCGTTTTACTTGTCTTAATAGGCTAGCATTCTTCTTGTAGAATATATATAACTCGACTCTTAAAAGCTTGCATATAAAAAACGTTTTTTACAGAAAACCAGAGTGATCAAGATAATATGTATATCTTAAAAATACGCTATTGAGATTTTAAACAATACACATGAAGTTGATGATATAGTTATTTAATATTAGTTGGAACGAAGTTCCTTATCGCACGTTATCGAAAGGGGACTAGACGGAAAAAAATCTTACGAAAAGTTGTCACGACACTTTTTTTGTTTTAGATGATTATCGCTAGATGGCGCTGTGATCAAAATTTTTTAAAACACGTTCCTTATCGCGCGTCACGTTAGGAAAAGAAATTATAAGATATATTTTAATCGAAAGGAACTTCGTTCTATTCGGGTGTCCCATGTCACCTCTCAAGTTTTTTTTTACTATTCAAATCGTTACTAATCGAATATACCTACTCAGTTGGTGCAAATTGTGTTCACAATTAAAACCCTTTTCAACCACATTCTAAAATTAATATACCTATAACTGTATCCGATCTGAGAAATATTTCATCTAAACTTATTTCCATGGTCACTTCTATTATGTTTGGACCCGAACCCGATTCAGCTTTGGTCATGAATATTTATTATTAATGCTTTAAATACGGTAATTCACTCAACAGAAACTTTAGCAAACTTGTTTCTTAAATGTAATTTTCCTTAATTAAGCGAAAATGATTAACGATAATAAGTTTTAAACTTAATTCATTAAACTGAAGGATTATGATTTAACAACACTTGAAACACGCTGGCTCTCGCAATTTTATAGGATCCCTTGAGGATCCCAAATAACAAAATGAAATACGGCTTATATCTTTTCTCGGTAATCAAATTATCTCCAAACCTATCCAATGAAAAAGTAACAGTCAGGCAGATTAACTTATATTTATGTTTACTAATATTATGCATGACGGCGTAAATAGTGTGTTGAGGTGTAATGACGTTGTAATTAGTCGATCTTCGTTTTGTTTTGTCAGGAATGACGTCACAATGTCCACTTGAACACTTGATGATCAATTCTTTTGAATAAAAACTTCAAAACAACGAGTTTAACAGTTTATTACTTTTACATCAAGAGGTCCGTTCGCCTCGACAATTCAGACACGAATGAATAATAACAGCGGCCAGTACCTGTATTTATAGCAAGTCTCCACTTCCAACTACCTGCACAGTGAATAGGTTGGTTTCCCTTGCTATCACTCCGTCATATATTATTTTAGAAATTGGTCAATCTAGGTTAAGTTTCACCACACTCTTTAAGGCTAATTAATTATTTGATTATAATTTTAGATATTTTGGATTATTCTAGACATTAGACCTTTTAGTTGGATTAAATCGCCGGATATGTGGGATTTGAACCTTACTCAAACCTCCAAACGCTCAATCTGACAGTCCAAACCCCGACTGAGGCCAAAACCTAGCACGAGGTCCGACACACAATTTTTCATCATAACAATATTTTACTTTAAAACGTATAATAAATACCATTTCTTTGGTATTTTTCGAGCGGTATAACTGTAATTCTCACATAATACAAAGGTTTATAACCGCCGGTTAAAACCTAGAAAAGCATTAAAAGCAAAATAACAGTGAAGAAAGTTGTTGTCCGCCTACTGAGACATAAAATATTTAAAAAAAATCTTGAGAGGTGTCATGGAACACCCGAACGAAGTTCCTTTCCATTAAAAGATATCTTATTTTTTTTTTCCTAACGTAACGCGCGATAAGGAACGTGTTTAAAAAAGATTTTGATCACAGCGCCATCTAGCGATAATCATCTAAAACAAAAAAAGTGTCGTGACAACTTTTTCATAAGATTTTTTTCCGTCTAGCCCTTTTCACAACGCGCGATAAGGAATTTGTACCAATACTCCCAACATTATAAATTCTAACCTACCTATCACAGCAAGAGAAGTACTCATCATTCCACCAGCAGTCAGTAAGCATCTGACTGCAGTTCCACCTGATTCTACTGACCAACTCCAAGTAGTTCGTGATGCAAGTCTGATTGATCTTGCAGTTGGAACATTTGGTACAATGCCTGGAGTTCCAGTACAACACTTCTTTGAGGAACGCCGAGTACTTTTGGGATTGGCCGGTTCTGTGAAAATATATTAGTCAATGGATAATTTACTTTGGTAGAATACTGTTAAGTGCTAAATTGTATCATCAATAATACGTTGGTTATTAACAATTTACAGAAAAAAAAAAGGATTTTTTTTTAGTTGTTGGATATGTGGGAGTTGAACCGCACTAAAACCTCCAACCGCTTACAATCAGCGTTCGAACCCCGGCTGAGGCCAGAACCCAGCACGGGGTCTTGAGGAGCGCGACGCGTTACGCCCTCGGCACTCTTTACCGTCGCGCCGCCCCCGGAAAATAAATATAAGTAATTTAGGTATCCCAGTGTACTTGGATTGCCATGGCATGTCTCTCTTTAAATAAGATTAAGAAAAGTCCTGTATAAGAAGGTGAATAACTGCCCCCCAATGCTGGCATTGCAGAAGTTCATGAGCTACAGTAACCGCTTACCATCATCACCTTGGGCCATAAACTTGGAATTAAAAAGTGGTAAGATCCTAACAAAAGGATGTTAAAAAGCAAACCATTCATTTATCATTCATAGTTTATACTTTATAAACATCTTTAACACAAAGTAAAGTTATGGAAGTCAAACTCTCAAGTATATTCAAGTTATATGGCTCGAGTAGACGCCCGCATAATGTAACACATAAAGTTTCAACACAAAGTAAACTTTACAACATCCTGCCTGGTATAGGTTTTAGCTTAAATAAACTTTGTTTCTTGCGGTATTAACAACTCAACTGGGAATGTTACTTTTCGCTTGATGGCGAAACTGAGGACTTCGTTCGGAATCACTATCGTGTTTGAGCCTCTTTTTAAAAACAATTTTTCCAATAAATTTTAAATTCGATTTTTAATTAAACCTTATATTTTAGTAAATCTTTATGAAAATATAGTTTCTCCGTAAAATATGAGACGATTAAAAAATGTAAACAAAACAAGTTTTTGAACTGTGCTCAATTTTGGCTCCTGCCACAGACTTGGCAAAAGTAAACAAACCAATTTGGTTGCCGATCCCAGTTGAATGGTTAACCTATTCTTCCAAATAGTATGAGAATTCTGTGATGTGTACATAATTTCACTATTTAAAATAAGCAATCCAACAGTCGTTGCTTTTGCTATTTAATTTTCATAGGCATGTGCAATACTAATGCACCAATCTGGAGTATTTTGGAGTACTGATACCAATATTTTTCCTAAATATTCATTGCACCAATTTATGTTTGGAGTTAATTCATTGTTGCACATATGCATACTCTATCGGTAAACTAATAAGATTATTCAGACATAAATCCTAAAATTTATCACACATCCACCACTACTAACCAGTTTTATTGAAATTCATTGGGGCAAGCCTATATCGTCTTGTTGTTAAAAACGATGATGAAATTTTGCCACGTCTATAAAAAAGGTATCTATAACTTACACATTCAAATACTCCTTGATCTTATCCCCAGGGTCGTTCGGCTCACATATTGTTATAGAAGGGAAAGGTGTCTCCCAATCTAAGTAATTAGTCTCCACACTGTAATTGATGGCATCTTCTGCGTATAAACTCAATGTAGCTCTTAGCACTGCTGCTGAACCAAAGCAACACGCTAGTAGAATGGCGAACCAGAATAACCTGTGAAAAAAAAAGTGTTTTTCTTCCTCATCAAATCTAGGTCAGATCGGACTGGACAGTCGTTATTTTGAATATTTGAAATTATTTGAAATAAAAATACAATATTAAAATTTACTTTTATGCTTCAAATGGTACAAAAAAATATTTGATGGCGTAAAATATTTTATTTTGTTTTTAAACGATTTTTTACTCGGAAATGAATTCTTGGTTTGAAACCAAATCACAATACACTATTTACTTTCATAGCGTAATCATAATTGCTATTTTCCTTCAATTAACCCTCATCCAAAACAAAACACTGTCTTGTCTCCATAGTGCGAATATCTAATATTGATATACCTACATCTACTGATTAATTTCCAGACCATCCCTAAAATTCAACAACCACGTTCTGAATAATCTGAATTCAATAAGCTAAGTTAGAGAACGTTCCCCGGAGCTCCAAATGCGCAACTTTAATGCAGATTTAGGTTCCACGAATGCTTTAATTCTCCAAATTCCGAGTGCAACACAACGTCGAGCGCTGCTTGACTAATTTGATTTTCAATTTATAATTGGTTTGCAATATTTGAATTTTGAGATAGATAGTATTTATGTTTGGGTTAAACTTTGAATATTAAGTATCCAGTTTTGATTCTATAAATCTTTAAGACA
The DNA here is from genome assembly GCA_030269945.2 of Trilocha varians. Taxonomy (NCBI): domain Eukaryota; kingdom Metazoa; phylum Arthropoda; class Insecta; order Lepidoptera; family Bombycidae; genus Trilocha; species Trilocha varians. The sequence continues at coordinate 9,591,883 of AP028259.1, forward strand.
TTTGAAGTATATTGTAGTGTGTCTGTAGGCGATAGGTAATAGCACTAACAGCCCTCCTTTTTCCTAGCATTACAGAAATGCATGAAAGACCCTTATCATAAGACTAGAAGTTAGTTCCACCATTTATTCTTCTCAAAAAAATGTCTCATCACAGTGATAACGCAAAGCCGGCCCAATTATGTTCAATCCATATTGAACATACAAAACTTTTTATATTTTATTTTGTATTCAAACTTTTTTGTTTTCCATAGCGCGATGATTCTGTCTCGCGCTATGTCAAATTTCACTTTTTTTCTAGCCATATAGAGATTAGTCGCATTTTAATTTTCTTTTACTTTTTATATCATTTTTTGTATTCTATAAATACAATAAATGAAGTAATATTATGTTGAGGTTTCAATAATATCCTAACATAAAAGTGGCAACACTAGCGGAACTTTGGCTTTGCCACAAAAGTAAGCAGTACCTAATTTTAATTGTATTAGTAAAATAATTTTCTAAATCGGTTCAGTGGAAAGATTACTTCCAACAACATCACAAACACTTTTATAAAATACTAATATAGATGTACGTACACAATATTCATCATCATTATCATCATCAGCCTATAGACGTCCACTGCTGGACATAGGCGTCCCCCAAACTTCGCCACATCGACCGGTCCTGCGCCATCTGCATTTAGTGACCTCCCGCAATCTTGACCAGATCGTCGGTCCATCTTGTGGGGGGTCTACCAACATTGCGCTTACCGGTTCGTGGCCGCCACTCCAGTACACAATATTATCTAGAAGGTATTATGCAAAGGGCAATAGTTACGTTGTCTCGCTAATACAAAGTCACAGTTAATGTTTTGCATGCCTTATCGTTTCCCCGGGAGATTAAACAAGAGCCATTTATAAAGATCGCGTGTTGGAAACGCTATTTCTCGACTTCTACTCTGTTCCGTTTACTTAAAACGGGTCACTATCTTTTATTACAAGAGTAAATTAAATAAGATTAAAGAAACGACTTTCTTCAAATGAGACTTGAAAAAAGTTCTAAAATGAAAAAGATTGGTTGTAGATAGTGGCTCCGCAGTATCTCCATTGCAGAGGTCCATGGGCGACGGTTACCATTTACGATCAGGTGAAAAAATATTTAGATTACATTTACTATTTTCTTCCAATTTCGCTAAGTCTGAAAATAGAATAAGATGGTGATGGTGGGGCATAGAAGGATGTACCAACATATTAATGTGAGTTTTTCGAACGAATCCGTCGCGATGGGAAAGAGTGCCGAGCGCGTAAAGCGAGCGGTTGGAGGTTTTAGTGCGGTTCCACTCCCACATACCCCACCTGCGGAGCGTGTGGAAGTTCCTCCAACTGAAAAAAAAAACAAATACCAAAGATACCTTTTAAAATAACATTATGGGATGGGATCCGGTGATTTCCTCCAACTGAAAAAAAAAGTAAACGAATCCAGGTAAAAAGTTCGACGTGGGACTTCTGCAATGTCTGGTTACACTACAGGGCTATTTATGACCTAAGTTGACTACTGTATAGAACTCTTCTCAAACCTCATTTAAAGAACAATTCGTAGCGCTCGGGAAAACCCATTTCAATGCAATGCACGTCATTTTGTGAGAGTAGGTACTAAACTATTCTTTTGGACATGGTAAGTTACTATGAACGCGAAAAATCAAGTGAAATAAATTAACAATGGTTTTAGAGGTGGTACTAGAAAATAACATTACCTTTTAAAGACTGGTAACTGCTTGGTAGACAGAACATGTGGGACTCCGCTAAGACTGGTATTGTCACCGAAGTAACCGATCTTCCTGATAGCTTTATCAACCCAAGAATATTGTTTCTTATACATATCTATCAAATACTTGATGAACTTTATAATAGTGAAGAATCGAAAAATTTACAAAATATCTGGATTGATTTTTATGAAATTATACTACTACGAAGAATGAGCAGAATGAATGAATTTATATATAATAAATAGTAGCATTTCGTACTGCTGAAGCTGGAAACCGAACAATACTTTGGCTTAGTGTCTTAAAGACCGTGTATCTGTCTCACTTGACATTGGCGAATCGTCCCGAGTCTTGGACGAGGTCCAGAATAAAAAGAAGAAGAAGAAGAAGAATGAGCACTTTTACTTCTAGCAAAATATGTAGCGATTCCGATATCATGTGATTTACGTATTCAAAGTATGAAGTTAATATCAACGCGTTAACATTAACAGGCCGTAAAGAAATGTAATCCTATAACATAAAATTATTTTAATAATGTTATCATTAATTAAGTCTCAAAAGAACACTGAGAGTGGACACAACCCAAACCCTAACAATTCTGTTCCAATTAAAAGTAAAAATATGTTTTAACATGATGCCATCAATGGTTTTAAATACACTTATATTTTACACTTTAATGGAAAATTCATGTTGCATTTAAATGGATTATTATGTCATGTGAAATTCGTTGCAAATTGAGGTCTAGGTAATTAGCATTTTATGGTTCTATTATTTCTAGTCATATTTGGATCATGTTCTTATTTTACGTTTTCAAAATGTTAATTATAATAACAATAGGTATATGGTAGGTCATGGGTGGTGGCCCTACAGTGTTCCTGACATTGCAGGAGTCCATGAGCAATGGTTACCACTTACCATTAGATAGGTCATAAACTCGTTAATATCTACTATTAAACTCAGCAAATTTTCTCCGTACGATGTTATCATAATATTTATATTAAACTAGCTGGCCCACACAACTTCGTCTGCGTCACATAAGGAAATTTTTTCACCGTTTAAACCTTCCCTGGACTTCTACGAATATTTCAAGATTAAAATAAGCCAAATCGGTTCAGTCGTTCTGGAGTTTTCGCAAGACTAAAGAACAGCAATTCATTTTTACATATTAGAAGATAAATAAATAGACATCGTCAAAATAGGCGCCATCTTACAATCTTTTTACATAAAAAATTGCCACAGAAACAGCTCTATCTATCAAATTACGCGAAGAATGAGATGCATGGGGAGAAACTAATTTTGTATATTAAAACATATATTTATTATTTACATTTTCGTATCAAATAGAAGTTGAAGATTGAGATAGTTAAACAAACAATTGTTTTGTTACCATTCCAGATAAGATTACAGCTTATAAGATATCTATATTAGCGAATACATGTTATCACTTGTCACTTGGGGGCCATTATATAAGTAATTGCTAAATAATGATTATTTACGTATAATACTTTCATGCCTTTTCAACGGGTTCCTACCACGATATTTAATTAATTGAGTTGTCTCGATATTACAACGTTGTTGCAAACGTCATGATCACGAGAAGACTGGACACTGCGGGTCGATTTAAGAGCAAACAAATCTATCTACCCTCTTTCTCGTTCGCTTTTGGGTGGTACCACTGGAACTCGAACTCATATCACGACAGACCACACTCACTGTATCTACGAACCCGTTGAAAATGCATGAAAGTATTATAGAAAACCGCGAGTGTCTGAATAAGTTTATTTACGTATAAGCTACATTTTTCTCTTTACAACCCAACCGAACAACTTTTTTTGTTTAAATTTTTACTGGCTTAACAAAAGCAACCTCTTTACTACATTTTATGTCAAGATTCTGCACCAATTTGTTATTGTTAACTATTCAATTTAAATTTCCTCAGAGGAGGGATTAGATATAATAGAGATTGTGTGAAGTTATAGATAATGGGATAAGTCGTGGTGGCCGAGTGGTCGAAGCGCTTCCTTCCGAACGGGAGGTCGGGGGTTCAAATCCGGCCGGCTTGTACCTCTAAATCTAAATGTGAAAAAGATAAAAACGGGATAAAAGCTGGCTAAAAACGGTGAAGGAAAACATCGTGAGGAATCCTGCATGTCGGAAAAGGGTTCTAAAAATCCTTTGAAGATATGTGAAGTCCCCAATCCGCACTGGGCAAGCGTGGTGGACTATGCCTAATCCCTCTTCTGAGGAGACCTGAGCCCAATAGTGGGCAATAATGGGTTGGTACAGGATAGATAATGAGATAACCACAACAAGGAAAACACAAAAACAATGATGGGAAGAAAATTTTAAGACTCTAGTGACTTACGTTATTGGAAGAATAGTGGCTGTTGATGATGTTGATTTTAATTTAAATAATGAGTAATTTTATTCGTTTTTTTTTCTTTTCTGACCTATATTTGTAACAGGGTAACAGTTAGATATCTCAAGGTCGGCTGATAATGTTAAGTATCTTCGTGAATATACATTTATTTATAAACTGATAACGTCACTTCATACACAAGACCTATACCTATATAATTTAACAATTATGTTTCTTGCAAAAAATAAATAAAATGCTTGGTACTATAATATGGTCAACTGATTTCAGTAGGTTTTTCTCTTTCAAAACTAACAGAGTAAGCTTATTCAGACACTCGCGGTTTTCTATAATACTTTCATGCATTTTCAACGGGTTCTTACCACGATATTTAATTAATTGAGTTGTGTCGATATTTCAACGTTGTTGCAAACGTCATGATCACGAGTTGACTGGATACTGCGGGTCGATTTAAGAGCAAACAAATCTGTCTACCGTCTTTCTCGTTCGTTTTTGGGTAGTACCACTGCAACTCGAACTCACATCACATTAATTAAATATCGTGGTAAGAACCCGTTGAAAATGCATGAAAGTATTAAGAGAGTAAGTACGGATGGACGATCCACTTAATGTCAATTAGATAGCACAGCTATATCAGAAGTATAATCAAATAATAAACCATGCCTAAGTATTCCTACTGTTAAGAAATTCTTACGCTGTAATTATAAGTGCTATCATCACCGATTGAATTATAAACAATTACTTCAAAAATATAATATGTTATCAAGACGCAAGGCGAAAGCAACTGCACGCCTTAACACTATATGATATTCTTCATAATAAATATGATTGTAATCAAATAATTAGTAAGATATGTTACAAAGTACCTTCTAGTAGAGCACATTCCCGTAAAATATGTCTATTGTTTGCATTACCTCACTCTCGTACTAACGCCGGTAAAAGATCTCCTTTAATCGGTTAATTTATTTATATAACAACTACTTTAACAACTTTACATCCAAGTGAATTTAAAATATTGATAGCAAAACATTTAAATAACTTAGAATAGGTAATTCCAGTCACTCATTAATGTTTCTTTAATGTTTTTTGTATGTTTCTGCAATGTTGTTACCTCAACCATGTACAACTTAGCAAATTAATGTAACTTAAGCTGTGGTAAACGATGTTGATTCCACATTTATTAACTCGGATGTAACTCAATATTCTGTATTCTTACTTAGTGTGTAATTGTTTGTTTACCCCAATAATAAAAGACCTCGTCTAAAATTTCATGTTAGGAGGAAAATATATCTTTCAAAAACAATACACGATAAGAAAACAATTGCTGATTAAAATTAAGCAGTAAGAATTATTCTGAATCCAACTTCATAAAAACTTTAGAGTGATAGCTCAATCCTTTATTGAATAAATTTTATCATCATAAAACTGAAATATGTATAAGAAGAAACGAATATGATAGAGCACTAAAATGAAATGAAGCTAGCATAATTGAATGCAGTAAAACTACAATACCAGTATATATTATAATACTTTAAGTCTGACCTCATTTCGTTTAATCGAAAGCACAGAATGGTCCTATTAATTCTGTGCTTTGAAGCATATTAACAGATTATGTTTATGAATTTACCGACTTATACTAAACTATTAAAACTTTTTCAGACACTCGCGGTTTTCTATAATAATTTCAAGTATTTTGAACGGGTTCTTAACACGATATTTAATTAATTGAGTTGTCTCGATATTTCAACGTTGTTGCGAACGTCATGATCACGAGAAGACACACCACACACACTGTATCTACAAGACTCTCTGAGCATGAAACAATGTGTCGAGAAGTGAGTTCGAGTTCCAGTGGTATTACCCAAAAGCGAACGAGAAAGAGAGTAGACAGATTTGTTTGCTCTTAAATCGACCCGCAGTATCCAGTCTTCTCGTGATCATGACGTTTGCTACAACGTTAAAATATAGAGACAACTCAATTAATTAAATATCGTGGTAATAAACCCGTTGAAAATGCATGAAAGTATTATAGTACTTTGCTTTTTTTAGTATAAGTTTTAGATTTAGCAGATATATAAAAGCTCTTTCAATACTAATCTCCAGTTTATAAAGTTCTGAATTATCTGCATTAAAAAATTAATAATTATCGAAAATATAATAGTCTCATCGTTTCTTGCAACACGCGATTTAAACTACTCAACAACAAAAATGTGATGTAAATTATTTGCCGCTTCATATATTCGAATAAAATCAACTTTAATCGTATTTTCACTATCTTCGTCAACAAGCTTGATAACCACTTATATGACGATCAATAAACATCATACAACTTCGAATTCTCTCTGTCGCACACAGTATGTTCTCAGCCGCGGTATAGACCGGACACTCTCGCGCATTTACCAAGACCTTGACTAATGTCAAGTTTATTTTCATTCCACCAAGAGATATAGATAATATTTTGGTTAATTTGAATATGTGTTAGGAAAGAGACAGAATGTTCTGTTTTAGTAAAGTGCGAGTGAGTGAGCTGTGCAAAAGGGATCGTTTTCGTCGTGTGTTGTATCACTCCGGCGCGGGAGTCTTCGGGCATCGACCGGCGATTACAAATGAATATGGTTTGTTTTGTAAACTGTACACATTCTTGCACTAGTTTATGCTCTCCTTTATATGTAGTCCTAACGTCTAGTTTATGTCTTAATATGTTATCTGAATGCTCTGATATAATTAAACTCGGCGTCGTTTATTTCATTGGGATAACTTTTACATTTGTAGTTACAAATACAATCTTGTTATTCTTATTACATTTTAATCTATTCTTTTTCTCTCAGCCTTTAAACTGTAAACTAAATAAATATTCAAGTTATAATTTTTTCAAAACTGAGTGCAATATTAACATTCCGGAAATTGAATTAAAAGTATTACGTAGACTTCAAGAAAAAGTATAAATTCACCTTTACTAAAATTGATCTCAATTATATTGGAACGAAGTTCCTTATCGCGCGTTATCGAAAGGGGGCTATACGGAAAAACATCTTACGAAAAGTTGTCACGACACTTTTTTTGTTTTAGACGATTATCGCTAGATGGCGCTGTGATCAAAATCTTTTAAAACACGTTCCTTATCGCGCGTTACGTTAGGGAAAAAAAATATAAGATATCTTTTAATCGAAAGGAACTTCGTTCTATTCGGGTGTCCCATGTCACCTCTCAAGTTTTTTTCTAGTAAAACAAAAACACATCGTGACTTTGACCATTTTTTGTTGGTCTTGTTTTTTTTTAAGTTAAAAACTTAGGTAATTACGGCAAAAAATGTTGAAGTATGCATTTTGTTTACATTAGTGCATCCAATGTCAAAGTTGTTTCAATAATATATTCAAACAGTAAAAAATAGCTACTTAACTTTTTTGTGTTGATTTGAGTTTTTTTGCTTTTCTTTTTGTTTGTAATGTCTGGGGTTTCTAAGAAGAAGGTATATAAGTATATTTGGCACATTATATCTATATTATAAAGATACCAGAGCAGTCAAGAAATAGCTAGTAAATGTATTATTAAATTGTGTGTTAGATTGTGAATATATTTTTCTGACTCTTTTCACAAGGTTCAAAAACAATATAAATCGGCAATACTATCCCCATTTTTATGTTTACAGCCCATGAACTGGCATCAGCAAACTGGGTGATAAAAACATCCATGAATTTGTTTATGTAGTAATACTAAAAGTAGTTAAAACACTGAACTGAAACTGTCCAATTTCAATATAAATACGTATTTCGTACATTTATTGTTCATAAAGGAACATTCCACCACTCCAGAACCATCACCATCGGCCATTCGTTTTACCAATATGCGTTACCCATAGCCTCTTTAATGATAAATTCTATTATCAAAGCTGCCAAAAACAGCAAAAACAAAAAACTTCTGTTTTTTCCTTTTTTTTTCTCTCTGTAATGATCATATAATTATTACATTCATCTTACTTACCTACTTTTATTGAATTTTAGTGCTTTTTATTTTGTAATGTTTAATTTAATTAATGTTATTTTATTTTTGAAATACGTTATTTTTGCACATTAATTAATTAATTATATTGAATGCTGTAAACATCTGTAATAGGTATACATATTAGAAATTATTTTGTGATATGTTAAGAATGATTGTTAAATATGTCATACTGTTGATGTTTCTTAAATAAATAAATAAAACACCAAATAAATATATTATAATCATGCTTTCATAACAAAAGTATAGCACAATAATCAGCACAACTCCACAGATCTCCCCGAAGAAATAACTAGGAAGAGATATGAAAACTGCCGAGTCCATCAGCTGGTCAACGCTTATCGGACATACGGTCATCTCCGAGCTAGTATAGATAATGTTGACTACAGAAATGAAGCGAGGTAATGTTTTATCAACGTTTTTAGTTTAGCTTTTGACCTTTACGATGCTTGTGATACAAATTAATTTCATACATATTACGATAGTATGGAGATTTTTAATTGACTTAAAAAATATAGACACTTAAATTACCTTTTATAGAGGCTTTTCTAGAGCTTAACTAAAACATGAGTTTTCTGATAGCAAATCTTATACATATTTACTAAATCTTAACGTATCTTTGATCATACAGCGATTCCAGGAAAGTTGTTTTTATTTATACTTTATGAAAAGGTCTTTTTAATTGCGTTTTGAAATGTCTGGTGTACTAGAACTTCACTTTAAGTCCAATAACCCAGTAGGAATGGAGTTCAATATAGCATACGCCATTGACATCATTAATAATTTGTACTTTATTTCAGGAACATTAAAGAACTGCTTCATTCAAGATACGGTCTTGATCCGAATGACACTGTGGATGCTGGTCTTCTATATGGATACAATGGGAAACTATCCATCAAAAGCTTGGTTGATGAACTGGATAAAATATACTGCGGGCCCATTTCATATGAGTTCGCGTATTTAGAGGTGATTTTTTTGTATTAAATAGTATTTTTCGTAATGTAGTTAGGTAATTTTTATATTTATATTGAAATATTGAAATAAGGCGTGGTGGCCGAGTGGTCGATGCGCTCCCTTCCGAATGTGAGGTCGCGGGTTCAAAACCGACCGGTTTGTACCTCTAAATCTAAATGTGAACAAGATTTATGTGCAATTTTTCACAACACCACTGGCTAAAAACGGTGAAGGAAAACATCGTGAGGAAACCTGCATGTCGGAAAAGGATTCTAAAAATCCTTTGAAGATATGTGAAGTCCCCAATCCGCACTGGGCAAGCGTGGTGGACTATACCTAATCCCTCTTCTGAGGAGACCTGAGCCCAACAGTGGGCAGTAATGGGTTGGTACAGTTAGGTAATTTTTATACCACTTTTTTTACATAAAAACATAGGTAAATATAGTAATCAAATCTAAATCTAGGAATATCGCTTGATGCTAAAATGAAACGATTGAAAACTTTGAAACTGAAATTAGTAAGAACTAATTTAAAGATTTCTGTCTAGTCAGAAGCAGAAAGAGAATGGTTTGCACAACGCATCGAAAGTGGCCTAGATCCCGTAGAGAATGAACGAAGAATCGAAATCCTGAGAGAACTTCTTCACTCTCAAGCTTGGGACAAGTTCCTGTCTATCAAATACCCCACTGTCAAGAGATATTGTGGAGAAGGAGCTGAATCTCTATTGACCTTCTTCTCAACTTTATTTAGACTTACAACATCAGGTCAGAATTTTTAAAACCAAACATTTTCATAGTTCGGAACTTGTATTGTTTTTTTTTTTTTTTTAGTTGGAGGAAATCACCGATATGTGGGAGTTGAACCGCACTAAAACCTCCAACCGCTCACACTCAACGTCCGAACCTCGGCTGAGGCCAGAACCCAGCACGGGGTTATGAGGGACGGCGTGACGCGTTACGCCCACGGCACTCTTTCCCGTCGCAGCCGCCGGCGCGTATCTTCATCAGAACTTGTATTGAAGACATTTTTCATTTCAGAATATCATCCATGTCGAGGTATATTATATCTTCAAATATCCGCATTATTTGATATACAAAATACTATTAAATTTGAATTCGAAATTTCTATAAGAAAATTCGATTGAACTTTCATCAAGAATAAACTAAAATAATTACTAAAACACTTTGCTTACAGATGGAGTGGATCAAATGATATTAGGAATGGCGCATAGAGGCAAACTGAATGTACTGAGTGGTCTACTACAGTGTCCTCCAGTTAAGATCTTTCACAAGTTTACTGGGAAACCAGAGTTCCCAGACGAGGCTAACTCAGCTTGCGATATTTCTACCCATCTTGGTAGGATTTTAATAAATGTTATGTAATTATTTATAGTTTAGATTAAGTCCACAAATTATCTTCTGTGCTACTGCATAAAACAATTGTATTTTATTTTTACTTCATAAAACAGTATTCCAAAAGGTATTTCAGCTAAACTTAAAAAAGAAGTAAAGCTTTTTAATGTTAGCTGATTCTTCTTCTTCTTCCTGTGCCATCTTCTATCGAAGGTCGGTGATCATTAAGGCGATCTGTACTTTTGACACAGCAGCGCGAAACAAAGCACGAGTGCTTTTGTTGAACCACTGGCGCAAGTTCTTCAGCCAAGATGTTCTTCTACCTACAGCTCTCTTCCCCTGGATCTTGCCCTGTACGATCAAGTGCAGCAAATCGTACTTCGGGCTTCTCATGATATGCCCCAGATACTCCAATTTTCTTCTTTTGTTAGCTGATTATTTCAAGTAAACGAATAAACTTGACAGCCCGTAGTTACTGTTGCTCATGAATCTTTACATTGCTATAGCGAAGTCGTTAAAAATTGAAAAGTTTTTTTACAGTTTAGAGCAAACATAAGTTTAATGAGTATCTGAAAATTAACGCTGTTCGGAGTACACCTATGTGTGATTCCCAACAGCAACAGCTGAGTCACTACTCTGTTTTTTTTTTTTGTTAGTTGGAGGAAATCACCGGATCCCCGTGGGCGGGGTATGTGGGAGTTGAACCGCACTAAAACCTCCAACCGCTCACACTCAGCGTCCGAACCCCGGCTGAGGCCAGAACCCAGCACGGGGTTATGAGGGACGACGTGACGAGTTACGCCAACGGCACTCTTTCCCGTCGCGCCGTCCCCGAGTCTATGTTGTAGCAATATATTTATTAATTTTAAGATCAGAAACATTCAATTACAGTTTCCATAATAATTTAACTTTTTTCAGGTGCCTCGGTAGATATCAAAGTAAATGATAGACAAGTCAGGGTATCATTATTAAACAATCCTTCACATTTAGAGGTTTGTGTTCTTTCCTACCCCTTAAGTACCACCTAAGCAATCTTACCCTACTCATACTACACAATTTCAACATCTATTCTCATTAGTCATTTCTTTATTTTAGGCTGTAAACCCTGTTTCAATGGGAAAGACGAGGTCGAAACAACTGCAGTTGAAAGAAGGAGAGTATTCACTGGATGGTCAATCTAGGATGGGTGACAAAGTGCTCAATGTTCAGGTATGTTTTGAAGTATTCTCCTATATATAAAAATGAATCGCAAAATGTGTTGCTAAGCGCATAACTCAATAAAGCCTACACCGTTTTGGCCAATTCTTTTTTAAAATGTTCTCTCTGTACCAACCCATTACTGCCCGCTGTTGGGCTCAGGTCTCTTCAGGAGAGGGATTAGGCATAATCCACCACGCTTGCCCAGTGCGGATTGGGGACTTCACATATCTTCAAAGGATTTTTAGAACCCTTTTCCGATATGCAGGTGCCCTCACGATGTTTTCCTTCATCGTTTATGTAGTCAGTGGTATTATGAAAAATTGCAGATAAATCTGTTTCACATTTAGATTTAAAATATTCGTTCAAGTTCAAATATAGTTTTTCACCCTGTTTAAAAACGTAAAATTAAATCATGTTGGCACTCTCGAAATTAATGAATAATGTTGATTGTAGGTACATGGAGACGCAGCATTCACAGGACAAGGAGTAAATCAGGAGACTTTAATGCTGTCTCAGGCTCCTCATTTCAACGTTGGAGGATCTTTACACATTGTAGTCAATAATCAAGTACGTACCAGCAATGAGTAATTTCTGGTCTTCTAATCATATTTCTCGAACAGAACGGTACGACTTGTCCTTATTTAGACGAGGTGGAAGAGTACGGTAAGTCGTAGGTGGCGACCCTACAATGTCCCTAGATATTTCAGGAGTCTATAAGCCTAGAGAGCCGGTCATAGCGGACCCCCTATGCGCAGCGCATTGCAGATGTTCGGGGGTGTCGCGACGGGAAAGTGTGCCGCAGTGCGTAACGCGTCGCGCCACCCCGCTTAACCCCGTGCTGGGTTCTGGCCTCAGCCGGGGTTCGGACGCTGAGTGTGAGCGGTTGGAGGTTTTAGTGAGGTTCAACTCCCACATACCCCACCCGCGGGGTGGGTGGGGATCCGGCGATTTCCTCAACTAAAACAAAAAAAAAAAAAAATTGCAGATGTTCATGAGTAATGGTGCCACCAAGTGGGCCGTAACCTACATTTCCTTACTTGAAATAAAAAAAAACAATTTAATATTTTTTGTAAACAGGTGGGCTTCACTTTACCAGCACATCGCGGTCGCTCTTGCCGTTACGTCACAGACTTAGCCAAGTGCATCTCGGCTCCTGTTATTCATGTAAATGGAGACCATCCAGAGGTAAGACTTATATTTCTTAATATATTCTAAAATTAAAATTGATGCTGGATTCAACTCTCCTGAGAAGAGGAAATCCAGGACTCTTCCCCAATACGGTTTGTGGAATGCTTTTGAAGGGTTTTTAATCCTTCACCGATATGAGAGTTTTCTCGCGATGTTTTCTTTCAACGTTTTAGTAAGTGATATTGTAATAAACTGCACATAAACCTTTTTGAAATCTAAACCTGCGACTTCTCACACAGAAAACAAGAACTCACTATCATTCTACCACAAACACTCATTTTTCATTTTTATATATTTTTTTTTTACAGTTAGTAGCAAAAGCGACCAACATAGCCTTCGAGTACCAAAGGAAGTTCCGTAAAGATGTGTTCATAGACTACAACTGCTTCAGAAGATGGGGACACAACGAGCTAGATGACCCAACTTTCACAAACCCCGGTCTCTACAAGGTTATACATAATAGGAAGTAAGTTTTAAGAATAAATCAAATCAAACAATGTTCAGAATTAATTAAAAAAATAATGTTCCGAAAATATTTTTCATAGAATTTTTTTATCTATTTTTGGAACGAAGTTCCTTATCGCGCGTTATCGAAAGGGGACTAGACGAAATTTCTTATGAAAAAATTGTCACGACACTTTTTTTGTTTTATATGATTAGTGCTAGATGGCGCTGTGATCAAAATATTTAATAAAACAATTCCTTATTTTGTTTTATATGATTAATTCACTAATTAATCGAAAGGAACTTCGTTCCATCCGGATGTCCCTTGACACCTCAAAAGTTTTTTTTAAATTAAGGTAATGTAATGTTCAATAGCTACCATTTAAGATTTAAAATGCATGACTTGGTGTTGTACTATTTGTTTCCTTGTCGTATAAGCGATCTGACTTGAAAAGCTGCAAGGCTTAATCAAGCTTGCGTAAGATGGTAAATGTCATGCCGTTATTTAGCTATTTGTGAAAGAATAAAATGAAATTTAGGTCCATACACACCTTTTCAAAATACGATTGGATGCGTTCTTTATACAAACTGAGTTCATTCTAAGGTAATATTTTAGGTCGATTCCTGACGTTTACGCTGAAAGACTTGTATCAGAAGGTGTAATCGATAAAGCTGATGTAGACAACATTCTAGCAGAATACACAGCATATCTACAGATGCAGTATGAAACAATTGGTTCTTATAAACCTGAAGTAAGTACACATATCTACATTACCATTATTAACTAATTTCTTATTTGATTAAAATTGGACAAGCTACATGGTTTGCCGTTTAATAAAAAAAAATCAAAGTGTTAAAGCTTTATGGCGTCCTCACATAATACGGCATTAAGATTAATTCGATAGTTTAACTCTACATGGTTCAGAAACAAACTATTGTTGCATTTTCGAAAGCTGCTATAAATTTTGATAGAGTACACAGATAACTTCTTAGGAAATTTGGAGACGGCGCGACGGGAAAGAGCGCCGAGCGCGTAACGCGTTGCGCCGTCCCTCCAAACCCCGTGCTGGGTTCTGGCCTCAGCCGGGGTTCGGACGCTGAGTGTGAGAGGTTTTAGTGAGGTTCAACTCCCACATACATGGGGATCCGGCGACTTCCTCCAACTGAAAAAAAAAACCGCTTGTAAATTTAGATTTAATTGATGAGTATTAAAAGATTTCTTATCATTGTTATAAAAACGTACATACGTTAACGGACGTACATAAAAACTGAGACACAGACCCTGTTAATCTTTTTGAAATATAACTTACAATTTCAAAAATGTCCTTCACAATCACAATGAGATTATTGAACATTGAACAAAATATTCCGTTTCCTCCAGAATGATTTATTCGCGACAGAGATAAATTGAACAAGATACGCGCCTGTCTTATTAACTGTCTTGTTAGGTGGTTGAATATTAATGTATTCAATTCTCAGTTACAAGTAGCTATCTAAGAGGAATTGTTGAGTATCTATTTGTAGTGTAACTATTGTGTGAAAAAAACATTTTAACCTTTGTCTCTGGGGACGACGCGACGGGAAAGAGTGTCAAGCGCGTAACGCGTCGCGCCGTCCCTCCAAACCACGTGCTGAGTTCTGGCCTCAGCCGGGGTTCGGACGCTGAATGTGAGCGGTTGAAAGTTTTAGTGCGGTTCAAATCCCACATATCCATGGTCCGGTGATTTCCTCCAACTGAAAAAAAAACCTTTGTCTCTGTTGTGTATAACTTTTTAAGTACTTATTAAACATGAGCATCATCGATCTAAACACTGTGCCGGATGAAACAGTAAAAAATAGTGTCTCCTAACAAATTACCTGCACTAGACATCAAGTGTTTTACAAAACGTCTTAAAGAGTCTTCAGTTTAAAGCATCTTAATCTAGTACCTAGGTAGTATACCTATTTAATGGAAGGTGAACATGGTATTGGAATTAGAAGCCGAAACTAAAACTTCTTTTAATTATTAATTTCTAATTAAATCTAGCTATCTTTTTTTTCTCTTTTAAACCAATACGACAGATGTCCTTGAAGGTTACATTCAGTAATGACGTGTATACCTGTAATAGGTACTCATATAAGACCCTATGTCTTAATAATGCTAAGTGTAATTGTGTATATCGAGGGTATAGTGCTAAAACCCAATAAGTGTCAAAACAATCTAAGAATGCTTTTTTAGTCTATCTAGATCAGTGTTTTGCGCTCTTTTTAGTAGAAGAAGAATTTAGTGTAAAGAAAGTTAGTTGACGTAAAAAGTCAATAAATTCCCCTTGTTTACAAACTTTAACTTTGAACATTTCGAGAGTAACAATTGTACACTTATTGGCTTTTAGCACTATACCCTCGATATATGTTTACTGTTGGTGTACCAAATAAATAAATAAATAAATTAAACTCCAATATGAAGGTTTTAACTACCAAGTATTCTTAATCTTAATCTTCCAAATATGAAATAGGCTCAATAAGAATACATAAAACTTATTGAATCAAACATTTGGTACTTATTACTTGGTATGTTATTGATAAAAGACAATAAAATGCTAAATTTGTGTTCCTTTCAGTCTCGCAGTAAATAACATTTTTATGTTCCTAGGTATCGTATTACCAAGAGCAATGGTCGTCGATGTCAGCAGCTCCTAAAGCCATTGAGACATGGGATACTGGAGTAAACACAAATATTTTGAAGACAATAGGACAAGCTTCTGTTCGGGTCCCAAGTGATTTTGTAAGTTTCATTTTTTCTTAAAATTAATTTAAATTTTTACGCAATGAGCTTGAAATCCTTGATACTTATTTGTTAAGATTTTATAAAGTTGAAAATGTACTAAATGTAATACTCACGGCTTAAATTTCCAAAGCAACTAAGTATAACCATTGTTGGGGAGCGAATGGACTGTATGAAGTGGCGGGATGATAGAAACGCAAAGCATGCACAAATTAATATATTTATAAAGCAAAAAATATAAAATACAGCTTTTCTCTAATGAATTTCACTGACAACTGCTTTATCTAAAAATGTCACCAAAATATCAATAAAAAAGTAAAATAGCAAAGAGGCGTCAACCAGTCGCCAACATACCGGACCCCCAGTGGTACACTACGTACTGGTGGCGACTGGTTGAGTTTCTGGTACCATCGGCACCAGCTTGCGGACCGGTCGGCGCAGTGTACCGCCTCTAGTTAGGACGTCCACCACGCGAACCGCTCCGTCAGGGCCCGTAAAGGCTTTGACTACCCTCCCTAGGGGCCATAAGCCGCGAGGGAGAGTAGAATCAGCGATGAGAACCACATCACCCTCCTTCATGGTCGTATGTGCGTTGCTGTGAGCTCCTCTGGGTCTAAGTGTCGGTAAGTATTCGTGCAACCAGCGTGCCCAAAAGTGATCTGCCAATCTCAGCACCCTTCGCCAGTCGCACCTCCTAACTAAGTCTGCATCAGTGAGCGTATCTGTCCACGGTACCACTGACGAGGTTCCGAGGATGAAATGGAATGGCGTTACGGCTTCTGGCGAATTTGGTGAGGACGATATGTACGTAAGTGGTCTGGAGTTGATGATTGCTTCTGCTTCAAGCAGTAACGTCGTCAACACGTCTTCTTTCACAGCATTATTTCGCAGCACGGATCTTAGCGCCGATTTTACTGTGCGCACGAGTCTCTCCCACGCTCCGCCCATGAAAGGAGATGACGGTGGGATAAAACGCCATTCGATTTTGTGGTTGGTTGCGAAATCTTGGACTGACTGATCGCACAAACATCGCAGCTCGCGGGAGGCGCCGACGAAGTTCGTTCCGTATTAGTGAAAATGGTGCGTGGAGAACCACGGCGGGCAATAAAACGCCTTAAGCTCAGAATGGCGGCATCGGTCGAAAGCGAGGCAACTACTTCTAAATGAATGGCCCTCGTCACTAGACAGGTGTATAGCGCAACATACCGCTTCTCTTGACGTCGCAGAACAGAGACGGTCATAGGACCGAAGTAGTCTAGTCCCACGTGGGTAAATGGCCTTGTATGGTGGTCGAGTCTCTCCGGTGGTAAGTCGCCAATCTCTGGCGTGTTTACCCGACCCTTCCATCTACGACACTTGAAACATGCGTTAGCTACTCTGCGTATTGCTGTTCTAGCTTTAAGAATCCAATAGCGCTGTCGGAGTTCATTGAGTACGAGTTCGTTGAATCCGTGTGAAGCCTGGATATGTTGATGAGATATTAAGAGACGTACTATTTCATGCCGGCTGTCCAAGATTATGGGGTTCTTAGCCTCTTCAGTAACTCCTGGGACAGATCTGATACGTGAGTTTAAGCGGAGTAGGCCATCTTCAGCGAGTACCGGTGCGAGTTTTGTGAGGCGGCTATTCTTGGGCAAAGGGTGCTGCGCGGCTCGAAGTGCTCTCAACTCTTCTGGGAAGCTGTCTACTTGCGCACGCTGCAGCAGCATTTCCTCCGCTTCCACGATGTCTGATGCGCGAATTTGAGGTGAGGGTGGTGTGGTGCCATCTGTGTACAATTTAGAATTTTGCGTCATTGGTCGAGAAAGTTTGTATCGAAAGAGTCGGGCGAATTGTAGAACGCGGGCTGTAGTGCGCAACAGCCGCAGCCAAGAACTAAATCGCGTCACGTCCGGTATAGGGGGGTCAGGAAGCGAGACGTCGATGAGAAGTCCCACGAACCCTCCCGGCTTGAGCTCGAAGTCTGGCGAAGTCTCATCAACGTCAATAGGGTGCTCTGTTGGCCAAGTATTTATAGGTTCTAAAAGAAATTGCGGGCCAGTAAACCACCTGTGGTCTATAGTCAGAAGAATCTTTTTTGGTTTGGTAGCGTCGTCTGCGACGTTTAAAGCAGTGGGGATCCACCTCCAATCAGAAGGATTAGAGGTCTCCAGTATCTCCCCCACCCTATGGGCCACAAAAGGTTTAAAGTTTCTAGCATCACTCCGGATCCACTTTAACACGGTGAGCGAATCCGTCCAAAAAGTGGTTGCGGAGGGTGCCAGACGATGAGCTTTCAAAATCGTTTGTGCTAGTCTTGTCGCAATAAGTGCAGCTTGTAATTCTAACCGGGGGATGGAGAGAGGCTTGAGAGGTGCGACACGAGCTTTACTACCTATAAGTGCCGTGGTAATCGCGCCGTTTTCGTAAGTGAAACGCCAGTAGGCGACACAGGCGTAGGCTTGTTCACCGCCGTCGGCTAGTATATGCAGCTGAATGTCGGTGGGGTCTGCTCTGAACAAATACCACCGCGGTATTTTAATATCGGCAATACCTTGCAGATGATACAACCAATCTCGACATTCTTCTGCATAATGTTGTGGTAGCAACGCATCCCACTCAAACCCCTCTCGCCAAAGTTTTTGTATCAGGATTCGTCCCCAGATGACTATAGGCATTATCAAGCCCAGTGGGTCGAACATTTTCATTACAACTGACAACAGACCTCGTTTCGTGAGGCTATCTAATGATAACTTTCGTGTAACGGGAAAGCTCAGTAAATCTTTGGACGGGTTCCACTTTACGCCTAAGATTCCGACGTCATTGTTGGGCGGTATATAAAGGTCGCGACTAGCGTCGCTTCTGAGCTCCTTAGGAATAAGGGAAAGCGCCTCTGGCTTATTTGAAGTCCAGGATCGCATCTCAAAACCACCTTTCCCGTGAACGTAAGTTATATCGGTGGCCATCTGCGCAGCCTCGGAAACGTTTGACAGGCTACCCAGATAGTCGTCCATATAGTGATCCTCGAGTATCGCTTGGCATGCTTTGGGGTATTGTGATTTTAACGTGTTAGCATTTTTATTTTTTATGTATAGCGCGATAAATGGACTTGAAACTGCGCCGAATATCATGGATGCCATGCGGTACTCAATCACGTTGCCGTTGTCGTCACGCCATAAGAAACGTTGAGCGTCTCTATCTTTTTTTGAAATTTTGACCTGCGGAAACATTTCTCTAATGTCGGCATTTAGAGCCACGGCGCCCTCTCGAAAGCGAAAGAGTATATCTAGCAGAGAGCACAAGAGATCGGGTCCTTGTAAGAGTAAGCTATTAAGGCTTACGCCTTTGGTCGTTGCAGCTGCATCGTGTACCACTCTGAGCTTCTTTTTTTGTGGGTGCATCACACCGAAAGTGGGTAGGTACCAACGAATGCTGCCATCCGGACCCTGGCACGAGGTTTTTGCGGGTTTATGAAAGGTATCCGTGTCACATTTTTCAGCATAACCCTTCGCGACTATATCGTTTATGAATTTCTTGTAGGCTGCTGCGTAGTTAGAGTCCTTTGACATCTGACGTTCAAGAGCCTTTAAACGAGATAGTGCCTGTGGGTAACTATCGGGTATTATTTTTGGTAAATTCTTTTTCCACGGTAAATCGACTTCATATCGACCATCGTCAACCTGATGAGCCGAGGTTTCGATTATATCTATGGCTCGTTGGTCATCATCGTTGGGGCGAGGTATCTTTTTAGTGATGCCTAAAGCGTCGATGTCGTACTGACTTTTTATTAGAGCGTCCAGGTTCTCACAGGTGTGATTTACGAACTCGAGCGGCTTAGCAGAAATGGAAAACGCACCATGCAGTACCCACCCTAACAATGTCCTCGATGCCACTGGCTCATTCCTTTTACCACATCTCACTTCGCGACTCAGAGATAAGTGCCAGTCAGGAGCCCCGATAAGAACAGTGGGCGTTGCGTTGGAATGTTTAAGTTCGACGAATAGATCTGACAGGTGGCTGAAATCCGCCACGTTAATGCTGTCTGGGTATCGACAACGCAGACCTAAGGGCTTAATAGCTCTTGCGCGTTGTACTAAGTAGCGGTCCGCCATGTTACGTCCTCGAATATAAAAATTTACGTAACTTACATCTACCGCCTTAGTCATACCACCAACACCCTCAATACGAAGCCGTTCCTGACAAGTGGGAGTCGCGCCGATGCGAGCCGCGACGTCTCCGTCGATCAGCGTCGCCGTACTGCCCTCGTCGAGTAGTGCCATAGTTTCGTACTCGCCGTCAGGGCCTTCGAGTACGACTGGTAATGCTTTTAGTAGTCCATGTGTACGACTAGGTGAGTGCGACGACCCTGCCGTGTTCAAGAGGGAATCAGATGTATTGGTTATGTTAATGGACTGTTCTCTATTCTCAATGACTACAGATGATATATCATCAGGGATTACGGTTGCATTGGTTTGCGTACCGGGTGTTGCGGCAGCAGCGTCAGTGGTCAATGGGCCGTGAAGTAGGGCATTGTGACGCCTGGTGCACCCTTTGACTCCGCACAGCTTAGCTCGACAATTATTCCACGTGTGTGGGTTGGACTTGAGGCAACGATAACAAACCTTAGTCTTTCTAACCCAACTCCACCTATCGTCTATCGACAAAGATAGAAAGGCTTTACATGTCCCTATTTTATGAGGCCCATTTTGACAATAGAGGCATTCGGACGACTTGTCGTTGGGTATGGTGGCATGTATGGACTCCTTTTTCAAAGGAACTTTGGTATTCGTGGGTAAGTGCGCAATGTCAACGAAGTTGTATTTTAACTGTTTGTCCGCTTCAATGAGCAAAAAACGTGACAACACTTCTAATTTTGCAATATTAGTAGTCTCATGTGCGCAACCCGCAGCGAAGTCAGTGAACCGAGCTCTTGTGTGTTCACTTAATTTTGACAAAACACAGCGAAACAGTTCTGGGGAATAAAGATACTCCCTTTGATTGAGAAGCCTAATTGTGGTTACGAAATTACGTAACTTATTGGCTAACGCGTTTAAGTGTTCGGGAGAACTTAACTTTGGGACGTTGCGTAGCTCGGCGACCTCACGCGCTACCAGAATCTCCGGACGCGCGTAAGTTTGCTCCAGTGTATGGATGACCTCTTGTGGATCCTTGGACATCCACAGCAGTGACGCCACGGCTTGATACGCGGGTCCACGCACTGCGGCACCTAACCGTGTTAGGTTCTCTGTTGGGGAATAAAACGCTTTAGTTCTGTCATAGGTGGATTTAAAAGCCATCCATTGGCTTGCATCACCTGAAAAGGTAAGGAGTTCGGGTTTTCTTGGGCGGTCCGGCAGGTTGCTAATGGCTTGAGCAAGCTGCGCTATGGGATTTGTGGGTGCGTGGTCCACGGCGTGGCATCGTTGCGGCATAGCTGTCTCGTTTGCACTGAGTGTGGGTACGTACTGTTCTGCTTGGTTGTCCGGTGGCGCATAGAACTGCACCGTGTTGGCTGGGGCAGCCGTCTGTTGAAAAGGTCCTTGGTCGGTCAAGGTAACAGTCGGCGCCTCGCCAGGTATGTTCTTGTGTGCTGCCATGGTCATGTTAGCATTGTGTTTTAAAACCCACGACGCTGTGCGTTGTTCTGTACGTACGCTAGAAAGATATGAACTACGAGAACTATTGGACTTATCTTTGGCTTCCAATGCCGCAAGTTTCGCCTGTGATTCAGTTTGTTCGGCGTCAGCTTCCAGACGGGCAAGTTCGCGCTCGCGTTCCGTGTCGAGACGGGCACGCTCACGCTCACGTTCGGCCAAGCCACGCTGTCGCTCGACGTGGCGTCGCATTGTTTCGGCTTCAATGGCCAATTTCTGAGCGCGTACGGTTGCCGAAGATCGCGAAGAACGTGAACGTTCGCCCGAGGACCTAGGTCGTGCTGCGCTGGAGGGTGTAGCACCCAAGCTGTACGTGGCCGTGCCGGCGGGCGGTGGAACGCTTTCAAACGCGATGGATGGAGCCGCTCGGGCGCTGCGTAGTGATCGCTCGCGGCGATCGCGCTGCGCTCGTTCGACTCCATCAGTTGTCAGGTCATTGGGAACTCATTATCTATTTTATCATCATTCCGTTTTATCCATAAACTCCATTTACATTATATTTTTTTTCAATTCGCAAACTTCATTTACATTTTTTTTCATTCATTTGCATATATGGTTCAAACACGAAGTATGCATAAATCTGCAAATGACCTGACAACTGATGGAGTCGAACGAGCGCAGCGCGATCGCCGCGAGCGATCACTACGCAGCGCCCGAGCGGCTCCATCCATCAACTCATTATCTAGTTAGAAACTTACGATGAAAATGAATATGTTCAATGTTGCGGCCAAAAAGGCACGAATGTTCAATTTTGGGCGACGAAGGACCAATGTTGGGGAGCGAATGGACTGTATGAAGTGGCGGGATGATAGAAACGCAAAGCATGCACAAATTAATATATTTATAAAGCAAAAAATATAAAATACAGCTTTTCTCTAATGAATTTCACTGACAACTGCTTTATCTAAAAATGTCACCAAAATATCAATAAAAAAGTAAAATAGCAAAGAGGCGTCAACCAGTCGCCAACAACCATAGAATTATTACATCTGGAATCAACATCATGAACAACAGAATGAAGCCAATTTAAAATGCACCGATAGCGCGTAATAACACGATATTTTGAATCAACATCATGAACAACAAAGTGAAATTTTAAAGAACTTATGTGTATGTAATATTTTATTAGTGTGTTAAACGAATTGAGTGTCATCGCTACACTAATGCCAGAATATCGTGTAGTTACGCGCGATCGGTGCACTTTAAATTGGCTTCATTCTGCTGTTCATGATGTTGATTCCAGATGTAATAATTCTATGAGTATAACATACATATCGGAATAGAAAATGAAATTTAAATGTAATCCAAAAACTAGTAGAAACCTGTAGCGGCAAAGCATAAACATACCTTGCGGTATTGTTGTAAAATCGTCGCCTTAGTGCTTGTTTGGCCTATCTGACATTTTTTACGAAAATGACTTTTTAATGCAGTATTATAAAGAATAAAATTTCCATCAGACTGGTATTTTTTTTTTTTAAAATATTCAATTCTAAAACAATAAAAATCTCATTTCAATTTTTTTCTCAACACGGCACTTAAAGAAAATTCCGTGCTTGTTTGCTGTCTCCTGTAAAATTTGCTCGAGTGCAGATAAGCCAAACAAGCACTGAGGCGACGAAATGTTGTTTACCTTTCAGAACGTTCATCCTCATTTAGCTAAAACACACATTAAAAATAGATTAACAAGAATATCTGAAGGCAAAGAAGTGGATTGGGCAACGGCTGAGGCACTGGCTTTTGGTAAAAAATATTTTTTGATGTATTTTAAGAATCAGTTATTATTGCCTTTTTTTGAGTAAGAGGATATCCTCGGACTTCCACCCAGCACGCAGGTCTGGTATGTGAAAGTCGAACCACACTGAAACTTATCGCTCATACTCAATGACTGAAAACGTCTAAGAACCCAACAGTAACACGACGCGTTGCACACTAAGACATTCTTGACTATCGCACCGTCTATATTGTCAGCCGTATCTCCTGACATTACAGAGATCCAACGGTAACCATGCCAGACTTGGTGTACAACTGTAACTAACCAAATAGTAATTTTCTAGGTTCTCTTCTACTGGAAGGTCGTAACGTAAGGATAAGCGGGGAAGATGTAGGTCGAGGTACATTCTCACACAGACACGCGATGTTTGTAGACCAAGAGACAGAGTCCATACACATACCTCTCAACCATATACATGAGGAACAAAAAGCATATTTAGAAGTAAGATTCATTCAGCTTTAGGTCGCAACGCATTATCCGTTAGACCTTGCACATTTAATCCTCCTTCGTGACTTTTTAAACAGCGACAAATTTAGCTCTATTCAGTTTAATTCTCAACCTCAATGTAAGGCTCAAAATGCAACGCTACGCTATAAACTCGATAAACGAAAGTCATTATAAGATCAAATTGAATTTTGAGCCTAATGTGCAGATGTTGAGTATTCATTTGAATAGAGCTAAATACCTTAAAGTCTTTATATGAGTCGTAATTTCACATAATGTGACCCAAACTTTAATAGCTAGAATCAAATACTTTTAATTAAGATTTTTTAAGTAAGATCTAAACAGAGATGGTGGTCATCTCAATTGTAAAAGTTGTTTAACTTTCTAGGTAGCAAATTCGATACTTTCTGAAGAAGCAGTACTAGGTTTCGAGTATGGAATGGCATACGACTCTCCAGACAATCTTTGTATATGGGAGGCTCAGTTCGGAGATTTTTACAACGGAGCGCAGATAATAGTCGACACTTTTATAGCTTCTGGTGAATGTAAGTAAAATCATCAATCAAACGCATTATTTTGACTTTAAATTTCAACGTTCACCACGAAACTCTCAAACATAAAATATAATAACAGGAACATACTATATGAGAAGAAAGTGAAAGAAGTGCAAAAACCTGATTTCGGCATCCACAAATTATTTGAAAATATTAATCGTCTAAGATAACACGGCAGCACTTTCTTCAAAATATTCTTTCAAATCCCAACATGAAATAATTTTACAGATTTTTTTCCTTTTTTGAATCCTAATTTGAAACCTTTCATTCGTAACAGGTAAATGGGTCCGCAGTAACGGTCTCGTAATGTTACTGCCTCACGGTTATGACGGAGCGGCATCCGAACACTCGTCTTGTAGAATGGAGCGGTTCCTACAGTTGACTGACAGCTCAGAAACAGCTCCGGATTCAGAAGCCGTGTGTTTACACGTTGCTAACCCGACAACACCGGCACAGTACTTCCATTTGTTGAGGAGACAGGTAAATGAAATATTAGAATAATAATTATTGTTTTCTGGGTATTAAAAAAATGAATAGACAAAGTGACATGTAGACTGTGAAGTCTTTAAAGTGAGATTTTGATTCAATATTCGCATCTATAACTTTGTTTTATTGCCATGTATGCAGACGAGCCAACTGATCTTAAGTGGTTGTCTGACCTACTACCTACACCTGTTACTGCCCAGTGTTGGACTCAGGTCTCCTCAGAAGAGGGATTAGGCATAGTCCACCACGCTTGCCCAGTGCGGGTTGGGGACTTCACATATCTTCAAAGGATTTTTTTAGAATCCTTTTCCGACATGTAGGTTTCCTCACGATGTTTTCCTTCACCGTTTTCAGCCAGTGGTGTTGTGAAAAATTGCACATAAATCTTTTTCACATTTAGATTTAGAGACGGCCGGATTTCAACCCGCGATCTCCCGTTCGGAAGGAAGCGGTTCGACCACTCGGCCACCACGACTTACCTACCTACGAGTCCTACGAGTCCTACGACCTTCTATTAGGACTCTTATCAACTATCGTTTGTAGAAGGAAAAGTCAAAATATCTATAGCAGCCATTTTGTGGCGCGTTTTCGAACGTAGCCTACGTTCTCTTGTTACTTATTTCGATTCGTGGTTGCATTCATCAAAATGCTTACATACTGTTCGATGTCCTTTTCCCTCAATTATGTGGCACGTGGCCCTCACTCTAGTTTTCCGAACGCAACAAGATTTGAACATCCTAATAATCTGTCTTATAAACGTAAAAATCTTATAACTGAACTTATGCAATGAGCTCCCCTCTTCGGTATTCCCAGAGCGCTATGACTTGTCCTTCTTCAAACGAGGCTTGAGGAGCGTCCTTAAAGTTAGGTCGTAGGTAGCGACCCCTCAATGTCCCCTGACATTGCAGAGGTTCATGAGCGACGGTAACCACTTACGATCAAGTGGCCCATTGGCTCGTCTGCCTACAAGCCAATAAAAAAAAAAAAAAGAAAAACTGTATCTTGGTCAAAAAACTTATCGTATAATAATGGAAACGCGTGATTTACCAGAATCTGTGTAAACAAAATAAACTGTAAATTATGTAATGATCCAAACACGCTAAATCAAACAAGTTACTTTAACTTTTCGTAACATTCTGAAAATTTGATGTAAATATTTTATACAAAGGGTTTTTGTTTGAGTAACCTTTTAGGAGATAATGTTTAATCGACGATACACTTTTATTTTGGTATAACAAAGTTCACCTTGTTTTTAAACTGAGGAAAACAAGGGAAGGGTATCGATTTAATGACCCCGAGCGGACATAGCCCAGCGCTTCATGTTATACTTCTTAAAACGAGGTCTTAATATAGTTTTTTATGTGGAGAATGTTGGCGTAGAGAGTCCATCTGCACAAGACTAGTAACTTGAGATCAAGAGAAATAATGTTGTAAGTCGAATTTATTTTAACACAAAGTAAATTATTGGAACGAAGTAAATTAGTGGAACGACGGGACTAGATGGAAATTCTTATGAAAAAGTTGTCACGGCACTTTTTTTGTTTTAGATGAATGTCGCACTAGAAACGATCACTTCAGGTATACTAGTTTTATTAAAGTTATCAGTAATTCATCTACTCGATAGCTTTCAATAGATTAGCGAAACTTTTACTGCAATAAACTTACCCTACAGTACGTCACAATGACCTACTCACTCAATAATCAGAGATTGGACCAATGGCAAAGCTAACACATAACCAATTTCTGAAACAATCGGATGTCATCTTCTTCACATAGGCGAAATAGAAAAAATGACACAGATTTTTGACCAAACGAGATTAACAGGTTCTTAGAGGTAAGTCGGAGGTAGCGGCTCCGCAGCCTTCCTTAACATTGCAAAGGCCGCAATCAGGTGGCTTATCAGCTCGTCTGCTAACACGGAAATAAATAATTTACTAAAATTCTAATGTGTTACAGGTCGTCCGTAACTACAGAAAACCATTAATAGTGGTAGCTCCAAAACTGCTTCTTCGTTTAGCCGATGCCGTCTCACCTCTATCAGACTTCGAACCCAGGACACACTTCCAATCAGTAATCGGTAAGAAAACTGTTCGATTAAATGAATGGATTTAATAATAGTAAGTTTCAAGAGGTTTCTAATTTACGTAGTAAGTAGTCACCACGCAGTATCTTTATATTGCAGAGGTTCATGAGCGACGGTAACCATTAATGATGAATTGGTCCATTTACTCGTCTACCAGCGTGAGCTAACCTAGAAAATTGTCCTTATTCAACTTGAAAATTCACTATGATGAAAAATCTACTGAAACCTGCTGGCATTTGATCAAATCCACACTCTTCTATAACACAATCTTAAAACTTTAATTACCTCGTACTCCAGGTGACAAGATAGCAGATCCACTAAAAGTAAAAAGAGTGATTCTCGTCAGCGGCAAACATTACTACGAATTACATAAAGAACGTTTGAAAGCCAGACTGGAGGATATCGCCATTGTAAGAGTCGAAGGCTTGGCACCTTTCCCGCTATCAGAACTACAAACACAACTCGGAAAATATAAGAACGCTACTAGTAAGTACAAAATTTATTATACAGAAATTAGCTTTTAGCCGTGGTGCTTTTCTCATTTCTGGCGTAGGTAATGTATCTTTCAATTTAATTTTATTGTCTCCCGCTTTGCGAGAAGGGAAGTCGAAACTCATGTTTTACCTACTCCTTCTATCATCTTCTGGTTAAATTCGTTGCGGGGTCCAAGACAAGTTAGCTTTCCCTCGGGTTTTCCTGGGCTTCACTGCTCAGAGTCATTACGATGGTCGCCGCTGTGGATCCTGGCTACAAAGGAGTTACAGTGGTGGGAGTGAGAGGTGGGCCAATACCCGATATACAGAAATAAGCTATGTTAAAAATGTGCATCGTTCAGCACCTGGTCGGGGTTGGACCCGATCTGTCGGCGGAGCAGTACGGCTTCCGGGAGGGTCGTTCGACCGTAGATGCAATTCTGCGTGTCCGGGCCCTCTCGGAGGAGGCCGTCTCCCAGGGTGGGGTGGCCTTGGCGGTATCGCTCGACATCGCCAATGCCTTTAACACCCTGCCCTGGTCCGTGATTGGGGGGGCACTGGAGAGGCATGGAGTGCCCCTCTATCTCCGCCGGCTGATCGGCTCCTACCTGGAGGCCAGGTCGGTCATGTGTACCGGGTACGGTGGGACCTTGCACCGGTTCCAGGTCGTGCGCGGTGTTCCGCAGGGGTCCGTTCTTGGACCTCTCCTGTGGAATATCGGGTACGACTGGGTGCTGAGGGGCGCCCTCCTCCCGGGCCTTAGCGTTATCTGCTACGCGGACGACACTTTGGTCGTGGCCCGGGGGGATGACTTCCGAGAGTCTGCCCGTCTTGCCACAGCGGGGGTGGCCCTCGTCGTCGGCAAAATAAGGAGGTTGGGCCTCGACGTGGCGCTGCACAAATCCCAGGCCCTGTGGTTCCACGGGGCTGGGGCTGTGCCGCCAGTCGACGCCCAAATAATGGTTGGAGGCGTCCAGATTGAGGTCGGGGTGCAGCTGAAGTACCTCGGTCTCGTGTTGGATAGCCGTTGGACCTTCCAGGCCCATTTCGCGAACCTGGTCCCCCGATTGATGAGGACGGCCGGCCAACTCGGTCGGTTGCTTCCGAATGTCGGGGGGCCTAGCCATGCCGTGCGTCGCCTCTACGCGGGGGTGGTGCGATCGATGGCCCTATACGGTGCGCCCGTCTGGGCCGACGCACGGGTGCGATGTTATATCGCCCGATACCTGCGTCGGCCACAGCGCATCGTAGCTATTAGGGCCATCCGCGGGTACCGCACCGTCGCTTTTGAGGCGGCGTGCGTGCTGGCGGGGACGCCGCCCTGGGAGTTGGAGGCGGAGGCGCTAGCTGGCGACTATCGCTGGCGGTGCGACCTCCGCGCCCGGGGCGTGATACGTCCCCTGCGGGAAGCGGTTCGCGACAGGAAGGTCCAATCTCGGCGGTCCGTAGTAGAAGCATGGAAGCGACGTCTCGCTAACCCCACCTGGGGTCTACGGACCGTCGAGGCGATCCGCCCGATCCTAGATGATTGGGTGGGTCGTGGCGAAGGACGCCTCACCTTTTGGATGGTGCAGGTGCTGACCGGGCACGGGTGTTTCGGTCGGTATCTGCACCGGATCAAGGCCGAGCCGACGGCGAGGTGCCACCATTGCGTGGGATGCGACCAGGACACGGCGGAGCACACGCTCGCGCGCTGCCCCGCATGGGAGGAGCAGCGTTGTGTCCTGGTCCAACAAATAGGTCCAGACTTGTCGCTCCCGGGCGTCGCGGCGTCGATGCTCGAGAGCGACGAGTCTTGGAAGGCGATGCTCGACTTCTGCGAGTCCACCATCTCGCAGAAGCAGGTGGCGGGGGCTGAGAGAGAGAGGCTGTACGCCGCTCTCAATTTGCCAACCCGCCGCCGTCGAGCAGGGGGCCGGGACCGGGATCTCGCCCGGATTCTGGCCCCCTAAGAGTTTCGGGTCCCCAACGCATGTGAGTGCGAGCGGGGACCCAAGAAGGTGTCGTGTCTCGCTCAGCACGCCCTTAGCGTTAGAGCATCCGGGGGATGGTAGACCGCGCTCCCCGACCAACGCTGGTTCAGACCCAGCGGGGTATTCCGCGGGAGGGTGACACGCGGTCCCATCTTGGCGGGCTTCGGAAAGCCCGCCGACCGAGAGAGCCGGTGGCCGTATTCGCCGGCGGCTACCGCTTCGGCGTCCGGGGACGGAGCGACGGGAAAGAATGCCGATGGCGTAACGCGTCGCGCCGTCCCTTCAAACCCCGTGCTGGGTTCTGGCCTCAGCCGGGGTTCGGACGCTGAAAGCGAGCGGTTGGAGGTTTTAGTGAGGTTCAACTCCCACATACCCCGCCCGCGGGGCGGGCGGGGATCCGGTGTTTTCTTCCAACTAAAAAAAAAAAAAAAAAAAAAATGTTAAAAATGTGAATGAAAATAGTTAATTATTAAAGTGTGTGATAAAATTTTGAGTAATAGATACAAACTTAAGGATTAAAATTAATGATTTTGAAGGAATAACATAGACCATAGGTAATATATAAAATATGTTTTCACAGAATTCATTTGGAGTCAAGAAGAACATAGAAATATGGGAGCATGGAGCTTCGTTAAGCCTCGTTTTGAAAACCTGTGTGGTCGAAGGGTAAAATTTTTTGGACACTCGCGGTTTTCTATAACACTTTCATGCATTTTAAACGGGTTCTTAACACGATATTTAATTAATTGAGTTGTCTCGTATTTCAACGTTGTTGCAAACGTCATGATCACGAGAAGACTGATCATGATTGTTTCTTCATGATTGATTCTGATTTGATTATTTTTGCTGTACATAATTGTAACATAAACTCAGTAATGACGCAGAATTAGAGTTAACATTTGCTGCGAATGGATACCTTAAGAACCATACTTTAAGAACTAGTAAACTCATCTGCTATAATACTTGTTTCTCTATAATGTAAATAAAACATTAAATAAATTAAATGACTAATTGTTCTTTTTTCAGTTATTGTATGCAGGAAGAGCAGAGGCCGCTACCCCCGCGGTGGGCGCCAGTACTTTACACCGTGCTGAAGTCGAACACATACTTAAAGAACCGTTGTATAACATCAAATAATAAACGAAATAAATTGTTTATATTTTAAAATTGTAGTTTTAATTGCATAGTTACTTTTCCTTTGCCATTCCTTACCAGCAAATCTTCTCTACCACAAACCATGCCGACGTGAAATAAACTCCCAACCTTAGTTTTCGGGAGCTTGTTTCTCTTTAAATGATGTTTAAGAAAGTTCTGCATGGTAGGTTATTGCAAAGATCCAAAAATGGATGGTACCACCTACCACCGTAAGTTAAGCATAAAGCATAAATGAATCGTAAGCTAAGCATTATCTATTTTGCAACTCGTGAAAATCTGCTTAATATCATCTCAAACAAAACACTTTTAAACTACATGCATTAAAACCACGTATCCCATCAATCATACAGTGACATCTATCTAATTTTTCTTCATATCCTCACCATTATCCTTCCTTCAGGGATAAAACAACGTTCATTCAGCTCACGTTTTCACGTTGCACGATAGCAGGCTCAGGATGACCATGCACGTAGTCTTTGTTGGATAATTTTACTTGAGATTTTCATACATTTTCAACGGGTTCTTACCACGATATTTAATTAATTGAGTTGTCTCGATATTTCAACGTTGTTGCAAATGTCATGATCACGAGAAGACTGGATACTGCGGGTCGATTTAAGAGCAAACAAATCTATCTACCCTCTTTCTCGTTCGCTTTTGGGTAGTACCACTGGAACTCGAACTGACATCACGACACACCGCACTCACTGTATCTACAAGACTCTCTGAGCATGAACCCTTAGTTCAAAATGAACTAAAAGTTGAAAATGCATGAAAGTATTAAAGAAAACCGCGAGTGTCTGAATAAGTTTACTTGAGATTGTCTCCAGAGAGGACATGACTTCAAAAATTCATGACTATTACAGTATTAGAAGGGAATTAAAGTCAGTTTGGTATGGCAAAATAAGAAGTAGTTTAAAGTAATACCTTAAAGGTAGATTATAGGTAGCAAATCTGCAATGTCCCCTAGCATAACAATGACAGTCGCTGTAGACAGACTGCTACGTAGGCAGACGAGCTAAGGGGTCACCTGATCGTAAGCGGCCTACATGGCAATAAAAAAAGTTTCTGTTATGTTCGATGCAGTTCGATGTTGGAGATGTACCTTAATACCCTAAATTTCCATTACTTCTGCTACTTTACAATTGGAACGAAGTTCTTTATCGCGCGTTATCGAAAGGGGGCTAGACGGAAAAAAATCTTACGAAAAGTTGTCACGACACTTTTTTTGTTTTAGATGATTATCGCTAGATGGCACTGTGATCAAAATCTTTTAAAACACGTTCCTTATCGCGCGTTACGTTAGGAAAAAAATATATAAGATATCTTTTAATCGGAAGGAACTTCGTTCTATTCGGGTGTCCCATGACACCTCTCAAGTTTAACCCCAAAAAAAACTTATTCGTCCCGCTTTCACACAATGAAATGTGGTTACCCCTCATATAGTACATTGTAGCACATTGTACACTATAAATCATAGTTTCACAGCGGAGATGGGTGTGGACACGTCATACTGTGAGGCTTTCAACTAAATAGGCTTCCAAAAATGTGACACAATACGAAGGTTTTAGTGGAATATGGGGTCCTTTGTATATTCAGGAACGAATTGCTTGTTTACGTTAGAATTCAATCTAGCGTTAAAATAAGGAAGATAATCAATTGATAAGTAACGCAATAAGGGGTGGGCCATATAAAGTTTGCATTTTCCAAAAGTTCGACTGTCATGTTGGCTGTGTGGCATGTTGCGCCATCCTGTTGAAACAAAATGTCATCTGTCGTCATCTGAAAAGACGATTTTTCGGTAAAAATGCTCATCTTCGGCCAAACGATCTTCTGCCCATTGGGCGAACCGAAAACGTCCCATTTCGTAAATGTCAAACCTAAACTAAACTTTTAACTAAATTATGAACACAAATTGAATGACATTTGAGCTGTCATTCTCTAAATAAACAGTAGTTCAAAATGCAAACGTTAGATTGGCCCACCCATATATAGGGTTTCATTTTGAATTGCAAAAATCGTTGCTTTTCAGAAATAAAAGAATGTTTCCTTTCAGCAAATTTCACTCAAATTAATATTTCGAGTACTTTCCCTGGAGGAATAATATTACATCCCATCTCTTAATATATCCGTACAAAAATTATGACTTCATTTCCAAAACACGCAAACCAAATCCTTGCTCATCAAGTCATCAACAACAACTCAACCAATCGGCACAAATCGAAATCGATTCATTTCCTTTATTAAACGTAACTGAGAGAAGACAAACACACTCTTAGTGTTCCATTACGTAATATATTGGGGGGCGGCGCGACGTGAAAGAGTGCCGTGGGCGTAACGCGTCGCGCCGTCCCTCATAACCCCGTGCTGGGTTCTGGCCTCAGCCGGGGTTCGGACGCTGAGTGTGAGCGGTTGGAGGTTTTAGTGCGGTTCAACTCCCACATACCCCGCCCGCCCCGCAGGCGGAAATATCCTCCAACTAAAAAAAAAAAACATATTGTCAGGGTTCATAAATCATCATTATATTGCCGAAAAGTTTCCATATACGTCACATAAGATGCTCTCAAGTGGAAATATCTTGCATGCTTCAGACTTAAAAAGCGGAAGAATCGGGGTAGGGTAAACTTTGATGTCTTGCGGAAACGTATTAAACCCCTATATAGGTTGGTTAGTCCACCGAATACAAACTTTCATACAATAGGTGTTACAATAATGAGGTTCCAGTATTTTTTGTTACAAAATAAGACGCTTTCGTCAGTACTAATACAGTTTTAAATCTAAGCCATAGATTGCTTTAAATCTTTAAAAAAACTAACCTTTTAGAAGTTAGTTTAATATAATTCGTTGCCAGAGAAATTACAACAGATGAAACGAAAATAGGAGTTGTAGTATCTATGGATCTTAAATGTACTGCATTTGTCTTGACGTAAATATTATCCTATAAATAATATCTACACAGACAACAGTATAAAGATTGGTAATAAACAAAGATAACTTATTATCTGACCTGGAAAGAAGCCAGAGACAATAACAGATGTAGGCATAACTTATAATTCCTAAGGAACTTTTGTGTACATTCATTATACTTGTGGTCATAATGAATAAGAATAATATCTCCTACACAAGGAAATCGAGATTTATCATCAAGTTGTTCATCCAAAGATTAGGTACTAGTCGGAAATCAAATAAATATAAAATACCTACCTTCTATATTGAACAAATCCAAAACTACCGTTCAAATCGCACTAATGCTTAATGTCTCTACTAGGAGCTTTAAAAGGTTTCGTAATCTTATCAAAGAACCTTTATAGTTTTTGACCGACTTCGAACTTCGGTCGTTTTCATTTTGTTATAAAAATCATATTAGGTACATGTCAGCACGGAAAAGTAATCTAAAAATCCGTCGAAGATATGTGAAGTCCCCAATCCGCATTGGGCAAGCGTGGAGGACTACGCCTAACCCCTCTTCGGAGGAGACCTGAGCCCAGCAGTGGGCAGTAATGGATTGTTACAGTATAGTACAGTACATGTCAGTGAAATCGTCCTGTTCGCTATTTTATAAAGCTATATGTAATTCAAAGATAGAAGAAATTTACGCCAGGTAAAAAATATATAACAACACTTTACACGTGTAAATACACGTAATCTCTATAATCTTATGTATATCCGAATCTTCATTACAAATTCGTACCACGGACGTCATTAGATCCAGCCTACATGTATCCCGTTGTGAATTCAAGATTTATTGCAAAGCAACAAAATGTACGGGAAAACAATGAAAAATAATTCACTGTTTTCGTAAAAGATTGCTTGTTCAATACTGTTAGATCAATAACCAAGTTGCCAAACAACAAAAGTAACAAACAAACAACCCGAAGTTTGCATTGTTAGGCCAGAAATAAACTTTGAAGCTACAATAAAAACATAACAATAGAATCCGCCAATATTTGTTTTTCCAAAAGATAAGTTCAGTGAATTAAATCAAGATTCGACTTAACAAAAGAACACTGCAATAACATAAGTTGGGATTCACAGTCGAATAATGAAGCATAACGCTCCATTGTTTTAAAACGAAGCTTTTCAATAAATTTAATCAATAAGCTAGTCAGTAGTCACCAAAATAGTTGTTGAAAGAGACAGACAGTTTACCGTTTTTTGCGTATTGATGTTGTATTATGGCGGGTAAGGGTAAAGGCAAGAAGAAGGAAAAGAAAGAGGCTGAAGAAGGTAAGTGGGACATTTATCTTTTTCCAGCATATATACCAGATCGCATACTATTTCGAAGCGTTTGTACTTCTTTAGCATTTACTATCAATTAACGTAGGATACGGCTGCCTGTGTAATTAAGTCTCAGTTACCCAATATGTACGCAGGTGTCCCGCGTCATTCATTGACAGAAACCATCAGATAGACTAGAATAAAGAGTTGGAAATACAATCGTCATGTACTTAACATTTGACATGAAAGTAAGATAATAATTGATATAGTACAAAAGTCATCTTAAACACTAACAATTTCAGGGGGTGACAATAAGAAATCAAAGAAAGGTGCAGCTCGTGGTAAGAAGGGGAAGTCTAAAGGTCGTTGTAATGTGGACATGCTGACCGAAGCTGCAATGGACAATGTTTATTACGCGTGTCATAATGTACAAGAGTTACTTCAAGCTAGAGGATTCCATCCGCCTGATTTCAACAAGAAAAAGAAGAAAGGAAAACGTTAAAAATAAATCAACTTAAATCTTATGTGTCTCTTATTTTTATTCGAATCGCGGTACCGTTTTTTGATACCCACACACCCCGCGGTTGGAATATGTGAGAGTTGAACCGCACTAAAAGGAAACCTCCAACCTCCGATCTGGAATGGACTCCCATTCACGGTGTTTCCGGAGCGCTATGATATGTCTTTCTTTAAACGAGGTTTAAGAAAAGTCCTGTATGGGTAGGTGATAGATAACGGCCCCTCTTTGCCCTGGCATTGCAGAGGTCCGGTAACCGCTTACCATCAGGTGGGCCGTAGGCTCATGTATCTATTAAGCAATAAAAAAAAAACAAAACCCTCACACTCAGCGTCCGAACCCCAGCAGAGGCCAGGACCCAGCACGGAGTTATGAGGGATGGAACGACGCGTTACGCACTATGGTACTGTTTCCTGTCGCGCTGCCTCCATAATAATTTAGGGATACCGTAACATTGCAAAAATCGGTAGTCTGTAACCACTTGCTGTCAAACAGACAGGTACCTTCCTGCAAAGAAAACATAACACGAAAATAAATGAGATACACCTAAAGTAACTTAAATCAAGATAATAAATTTATAATTAATATTTCTTTGCTTCCTTCCGAACTTGTTAACAAAGGACTAAATATATACTCTTTGTTTATTAACTCCTAAACAAACTCTATGATTAAACTCCGTAAAAAAATGGTTTCAGTTTCTGACTGAGTCAACTATGTCGTGGTGACATTATTTAACAATCACAACATTTCATTAATTAAAAAAAACAAAAAATCCTTTGTTACTATTTCTATCCATTTACTATTTCTGATTTAAAATTATCTTCAATCGTCTTCCAGCTTGTGAGAATCAGATGAATGATTACATTTTCAACAGTTCTATAAGATTCAGTTTTATAAGCGAAATACACAGTGAAGTGCAAAGTAAGAAGAATTAAATAACCGTGCCAATCGTTTTATAAAATCTGTTCTAGATTTCAAATTCAAAAATGGTACCAGCTGTGGGAATAGATTTGGGCACCACATATTCTTGTGTGGGAGTATTTCAGCATGGTAAAGTGGAAATCATAGCCAACGACCAGGGCAACAGAACAACACCATCATACGTCGCTTTCAATGATAGCGAAAGATTAATTGGAGATGCTGCTAAGAATCAGGTAGAAATAATAATACAAAAAATGAGTCAAAGATTAGTAGAATAAATTAATGTTGAAGATCTTTTCCAGGTGGCAATGAACCCAAAGAATACAGTGTTTGATGCAAAACGTCTAATTGGACGCAAGTTTAACGATGCAACAGTACAACAGGATATAAAACACTGGCCTTTCCAAGTTATTTCAGAAGGTGGTAAACCTAAAATTGTAGTAGAATACAAAGGAGAAAAAAAGAAATTTGCTCCTGAAGAAATATCTTCCATGGTTTTAACTAAAATGAAGGAAATTGCCGAAACATTTCTGGGTGGAGTTGTGAAAGATGCAGTTATCACTGTACCTGCTTATTTCAATGATTCTCAACGACAAGCCACTAAAGACGCTGGTGTTATTGCCGCCTTAAATGTTCTTCGAATTATAAACGAGCCAACTGCAGCTGCTCTTGCTTATGGACTTGATAAAGATCTGAAAGGCGAAAGAAATGTTTTGATATTTGACCTAGGTGGAGGTACATTTGATGTTTCAGTACTACAAATATCTGAAGGATCTTTATTTGAAGTGAAATCAACAGCTGGCGACACGCATCTAGGGGGCGAAGACTTTGACAGCCGAATGGTAGATCATTTTTGTCAAGAATTCGAAAAGAAATATAAGAGAAAGATTAAAGAAAATCCTAAAGCTTTAAGACGACTTCGAACAGCTTGTGAAAGAGCTAAAAGAACTTTATCTTCTAGTACCGAAGCTAGTATTGAAATAGATGCCCTTCATGATGGAATAGACTTCTATTCAAAACTGTCGCGGGCTCGTTTCGAAGATTTATGTTCAGACTTATTCAGACAAACTCTTGAACCAGTGGAACAAGCCTTAAAAGACGCAAGTTTTAACACCAGAGAAATAAACGATGTCGTTATGGTGGGAGGATCTACCAGGATACCTAAAATTCAAAGATTATTGCAGGTTAATACATTTTTTGAGAATTTCAGTACTCCATCCTCCCTTTGGCTGAGGCTTATAGATCAACTTTTACCTCCCCGATAATTAAATCCATTTTAGAATTAAATACATGTTTAAAAATTTGATTTAGGAATTCTTCGGCGGTAAAACGTTGAATCTCTCCATCAATCCGGACGAAGCTGTAGCGTATGGAGCTGCAGTTCAAGCAGCTATCCTCACCGGTTGTAAAGACACACGCATTCAGGACGTCCTCCTAGTCGACATCATTCCTTTGTCCCTTGGCATCGAGACAGCCGGCGGAGTCATGACGCATCTGGTTGAAAGAAACACTCGTATACCGATTGCGCAAAAGAAAATATTCACGACCTATGCTGATAACCAGCCTGCAGTCACGATTCAGGTGAATTTTGTAACACTTTAACTTTGGTAATAGTAACTTTGGCCTGCTAGGTGTGCTGTACACCAAGTATTGTCAAAGTCCAGTTAGTAGGTGACGGTACATCTATTACAGTAATACATACCAACAGTGAGGGTTATAATGTGCCCATGTATCACCATGCCATTTCTATACATAATTATTATGTGTTCATAATTTTGTCTCACAGATTTTTGAAGGCGAAAGGGCTCTGACTAAAGATAACAATCTTCTCGGTACCTTCAATCTTTCTGGTATACCACCTGCCCCTAGAGGAGTACCACAAATCGAGGTATATTATAACTAAAACGATGAAACTAATGATAAGAATCTCTGAAGGTACCTATGTATTTTAAATCTACTTGTTACCAGGTAACTTTTGATATAGACGCCAATGGCATTCTGAATGTGAGTGCAGAAGACAGAAGCACCGGTCGTTCGGAAAATATCACAATTTCCAATGAAAGAGGTCGACTTACCAAGACAGATATTGAAAAAATGCTTAAAGACGCCGAAAAATTTAAAGCTGAAGACGAAGCTGTTAGAAAGAAAGTTGAGTCGAGAAATCATTTAGAAGGATATCTCTTTGGATGCAAAACCGTAAGTCTACCTTATAAGGTTCATTATGTTAATATCAACTGTCGTCGCTTCAAGATCCTTGTTTCGACCTGTCAGTAGGTGGTGTTCTTTGTATGCTTCTTTTAAACGAAGCGCACCACACAGCCTATCACATATTACTAGGCTAGTTTGAAGGCTTCCTGCAACTTCCTGAAAGACTAAAATGTAGCAGTCGCCAAAGAGAACCTAGCGTCATATTCCCCAATGTTGACGACCCAGTGTCGTAACTACTCACGGAATCAATTATTTTTATCAACAGGCAGTAGAAAACTCTGGTGGCAGACTTTCAGAAGCAGAACAAAATGCAGTAATAACAGAATGTAACTCTCAGCTGCAATGGTTGGAAAGTCACCCTGATGCATCTCAGTCAGACACAGAACAACGTCTTAAAGATGCTCAAAGAATTTGTCAACCTGTTATGATGAAACTGCATGGGGCTGGGGCTAGTGCAAGGCCTGCTTCTAGTGGACCGAGGGTCGAGGAAATAGATTAAAAAGAAAACTTGAATTTATCTACTGTCATTATTAACCAATTTTAAATTATCCACTCAACTGGGAACGTCACTTTTCGCTAGATGGCTAAACTGGGGACTTCCTTCGGAATCACTACCGTGTTTGAGCTTCATTTTAATAACATTTTTTTACAATAAATTTTAATTTCGATTTTTAATTAAACCTTATATTTTTGTAAATCTTTATTATGAAACGACGTTGTATTGCATTTTCAGCGAAAATATATTTTCTCCGTAAAATATGAGACGATTAAAAAATGTAAACAAAACAAGTTTTTGAACTGTGCTCAATTTTGGCTCCTGCCACAGACTTGGTAAAAGTAAACAAACCAACTTTGTTGCCGGTCCCAGTTGAGTGGTTATTTTCTATTGACATTGTGATTTGGAGAACCGAATAATCGAGACTTTTTTTATCTACTTTCCAGTTAATCGATTAAATTATTTTAAAAGGCCCACGTTTCACTTACTTCTGTTTTTTTACCAAATGTTACACAGCATTTTGATCGGTACTTGATATATTAATTAGAATTATAGTGTAATCGTATCGTTCAATGAAAATCAAAATGTCATAAAATCATTTATTACAAAAATATAACAATCATTAAAGAACATTTTTAAATTGGTGTTCTAAATTTAACTTATTTCTGTGCCATTTATATCTATTATAATAAACTTATGGTTGGGGGCAAAAATAAATGCACTTCGACTTTTAAAAAGAGAGCAACTAACAGCTTCGAAGCAGCTTTGTAGCATTCATTGTCGGTTGTTGTTCTAATTCAATTGAACATCAATACATAGTATAAAACAAAGTCGCTTTCGCTGTATGTCTGTATGTATGCTTAGATCTTTAAAACTACGCAACGGAT
Organism: Trilocha varians; assembly: GCA_030269945.2. Lineage (NCBI taxonomy): Eukaryota > Metazoa > Arthropoda > Insecta > Lepidoptera > Bombycidae > Trilocha > Trilocha varians. The sequence goes on from AP028259.1 coordinate 9,631,721, forward strand.
TTTGATGCGGTTTTTTTTAATAGATAGAGTGATTCTTAAGGAAGGTTTGTATGTATAATAAATGCATAATATAGTAGAGAAACACTGATAAATTTAAAGGTTTCTAATGTGATGTCGTAAATAAGCACGTTTTTTTGCGCTTATATTGCAAACGCTGGCTGAACCCTACGAGATAGACCAAAATAATGTACTACAGTATTGTTCACCTTAAAAAGTTCAACAAAAAAGTCCGCGATGGTATATGTCTATCTCTTAGGGATAACCCAGCATAACCATTTTTATTCTTTACTAAAAAATGGTTATTTACGAAGTGATTTTAAACAATACAGCATTAATCCTTATCCAATTAAGTACCTTAAATAAATTGTGCATTTATTATAGATCAATATGCTTTTTACAGCATGTAATTTAAGTGAATATTACCGAAGATATTACAAATTTAAAATGCAGGGTCGTAGTTGTTTGCGCCGGGCGGCGCGTGCCTATATAGGCTACAATTTTTGAACCCCTTTGTAACGCAGACGAAGTTGCGCGGGTCACCTAGTAATATTATAAAGGCGAAAGTTTGTATGTATGGATGTATGTTTGTTACTCTTTCACGTAAAAACTACTGAATGGATTTGAATGAAACTTTACCACAATATAGCTTATACATCAGAATAACACATAGGCTACAATTTTTGATAATACGGGACGAACCTGAAGTCCACGCGAACGAAGTCGCGGGCAAAAGCTAGTATAATATAATATAGAGTAGGGGTGTGCGAATAATTCGAACTCACGAATTATTCGTTCCGAATCGAATATTAATGTTCGAATCGAAGAATTCGAATCTTCGAATAGTATCGAATTTGACTACGACGACTAAGACTATTTTGTAGACATCTAGCCCATTAAATATAAGAATATTATCTACAAAATACAATTCTTCGCACACCTCTAATATAGAGTTGTTAAAAATCTAAATATTTTTGCATAATTTCCTAAAAGTCGATGTGCATTTATTCTTGCCCCCAACTATAACTATATTAGAAACATTTTAGTTTCACTTTGTCATCTAAAATTGCAGTGATAAAGCAATGTTCCCGCATTACTAAAACCTAGAAGTAACTTTTGTGGAGTCTATGACACTATACAGGGTGTAATTTTAATAGAATCATTTTCAGGATGTATTTCACCTCGTGGGCCAGGTGCAAATATTTTTAAATTGCTATTTTAATTGCTTAGTCTGGAGATAGCATTAAAAATTCCACCCTGTATAAAAGATAGTATTAGATGTTACTAGCGCATTTTATGATTTTATAATTATTTATATTAGTCGTTTCAATTAATTATTATTTTTATAATCTAATATTTCTTATTTAAAACGTGGAACTTTTGATACTATTTCTAAATCATGATAAAACCCCTAGTTAATTTTGACCTTAAAATATATAATTAATAATAAACATAAAGTAATAGCTCTCTCATGGTAACATATTTTTGTTAGAAAATCCGTTGATACAGGGCGTCCAAAACTGCAGAAGACAATTTTTTTTTAAATAACAGAATTGAACCCATTGAAAGAATCACCCTGTATATTTGTATTGTCAATAATTGAAAGCACAAATCCTTTTAATCAGGAGCGCCCTGTTTAACTTTTGTGAGTTTTTTTTTGTGAATTGCATTATTTTAAAAATACAAAAATAATTGTGTCCGTGTTTGTGTCGAAAATAAAACATTTCGAAAAAAGATTAAATCTTAAAACTAAAAACACATAAAATTGATCCTTAAAGAACGGTAATAAGGTGGAAAATCACATGTACTACAATATACGACCCCATAAAACAAAAACCCTGTGCCATTAAAATGTCTTACTCTTAAAATAATCACAGATACGCCACTAAATAAATTAACTAAAGTAGAATTAAACTATGCACCAAGAATACTACGAAGGTAAATTAATATTATATTATTTTTATTTTATTGGTAGAGTAGGGTATCATACCCAGTTAGTGACACTCTTATTTTACTTCTATGTCCATTAAACTTGTTAACGTTTTGATAAAGTTCTTTATTACCAGAAACTATTGAAATAACCGTAATAGTTAATGGAAGAAAATATTCCACATTATTTAAAAAACTTGAGAGGTGTCATCGGACACCCGAATAGAACGAAGTTCCTTTCGATTAAAAGATATTATTTTTTTTCCTAACGTAACGCGCGATAAGGAACGTGTTTTAAAAGATTTTGATCACAGCGCCATCTAGCGATAGTCATCTAATACAAAAAAGTGTCGTGACAACTTTTCGTAAGATTTTTTCCGTCTAGCCTTTCGATAACGCGTGATAAAGAACTTCGTTCCAAAAAATAATTATATTTTTTAGTAATCATTCACCTTTAGTCCCAAATTATTGAATTATTTCATTATTGGATTATTATGTAACAACATTTATAATTTTCATTTCAATAGAATCAGAATAAAAGTGTCAATCATTGAATAGTTTACCCTATTCATGAAACTGTCGCAAATCATATTTAATAATTTTAAAATTATTCCCAAACCAAATATTATATATTATTATATATATTTAGAACGATTTCTTAGTTTTCCAACGAAAGTCAATTTCATAATCTCTAATGTTATATCTAGTGTATAAGCAAATACTAATAGATGAAATAGATTTTTATCTTAACCACTCAACTGGGAACGTCACTATTCGCTAGATGGCGAAACTGGGGACTTCGTTCGGAATCACTACCGTCTTTGAGCCCCTTTTTGAAAACATTTTTTTCCAATAATTTTTAATTTTGATTTTTAATTGAACCTTATATTTTTGTAAATCATTATTACTAAACGACGTTGTATTGCAGTTTCAGCGAAAATATATCATCATCGTCAAAATAAGAGACGATTAAAAATGTAAACAAAACAAGTTTTAGAACTGTGCTCAAATTTGGCTCCTGCCACAGACTTGGCAAAAGTAAACAAACCAATTTGGTTACCGATCCCAGTTGAGTGGTTAAGAACATTTATCAAAGCAGAATCGTGTTATAAACATATACCTGTTTGAGACATAAATAAATAATTTTTTTTTTATTAAAATTGTCTATGCGTTGATGAGTACAATTGACCGGCAATCATAAGAAAACTAACTTAGCTCTCACAAACTCTTCAACATTTTCTCTATAAAAGCACCTTGGATTTGGTCAGCCCTGAAAAAATAAAAGCAAGTTAAATAATAGATATTTATTTTTAATATGAAAAACATATTATCATAATAGAGTAATTAAGTTTAACACATTTTTTATTACAAATTTTTTTATTGTGTAATAAAAAAAATATTTTTAATACAAAACGATCAAAACCGTATTCGATTTTTCCAAAGAGTAATCTGAAAATCCAAATTGCTCCACCCAAAAGATGCGGAAACAAGCATATAAAAAATACAGACGTGTCGAGTACTATTTTGTGAAAAACATTTATGTGCAATTTTTCACATCACTGGCTGAAAACGGTGAAGGAAAACCTGAGATAGGTGATGTGAAGTCCCCATATCCGCTTTGGGGTCGCGTGGTGAACTATGCCTAACCCCTCTTCTGAGGAGATCTGAGCCCAGCAGTGGACAGTAATGGGTTGTACAAAGTATGAAAGTCAAATCATTTATTTCAAAGTAGATGTGGACACACACATACATTTTGAATGTCAAAAATAAAATCAAAAGTTCTACCACCAGTTCGCTAAAATTACGCCTCCGTCCTGAGAAGAACCGGCGCAAGAAACTCAGCGGGCAAATCTTTTTTTTAAATTGAATATTTTTTTATTTTTTTTTTAATATTGTTTACAATATTTTTGTTTTTAACAAATGTATCAATTGAAATGGCCCGGGACGAGCACCTCATTCCCATTTTGTGCAGTCATTTATATAATCATTAAGTTTATAATATGCTTTACTGCATAGCCGTTCTTTGATAACTCTCTTAAACCTATTTATAGGCAATGTTTGAACGGCCACTGGGATTTTGTTATAAAGCTTTACAGACAGACGTATCATATTTGGTTATCAGTAAAAATTCTAAACAAACTCACTTGGAACTAGTAACGGTGTGCATCAAGTTTATAATGTATCTCGGACACACGTCCTCGTGCATCACTCGAGCGTGGAACAGCAGGCCTTGACACACGCAGTACAGCAGCTCCACTAGCGGCAGGTTCGAAGGGATCAGGTCGCGTTGGTACGCCCATGATGTTAGGATCTGGAATTAAATGTGTTGAAATTGTGTTTTTAAATGAGCTAATGAAACATGGTAAATTACTGTCGCTTTGTAATGTTAGGGGACCTATGAATTATTGACAATTTCATTACTTTTTAGTAGGTCAAATCATAGTATAGATATGGAATGTAAAACCGAGAGGAACTTTTTTAAAAAGGTAAGACAAAGAAATTTGTACTTAAAATTTTGAACTATAATTTGATATTGTTTTTTTTAAATACAAAGATTAAGTAAAAATTATAATACAATTTGTAACTGTTCTTTCGATTCGCGTCATAGAATACAGGGTGTTAATTTTTTTTTAATTTTCAAACAAAGCAACCTATAAAAAATCTTTGAGCTACCTACAGCCTACCTTTCATCACTTTCAACTCAATATCAATCTACAATATTCATTACCTCTTATTCACATAATACTAGGTCACCCTGTACAGTTATGAGTAAACAACATTACTTTTCATTCACGTCACATAATAATAGAACACCCTGTATAAGTAAGCAACAAATGAACCTGTAAAGAAGACGTGATGGGTGCCAAAGCGATGGGCGTTGATGGAGCTGCTCTAAACGCAGCGCCGGCCAGGAACCCCGCCGGGACAGCGTACGACGCGCTGTCTCTACCGTTCGCTCTGCACAGTATACACACTACTAGCTGAAATAATAATAATAAATGATAATTAAGAAAAACTGCTAAAATATTTGGACCTGGCCCACGAGGTGACCGACATGTGGCGTGTTGAATCGACCATCATTGTTCCGATCGTTGTATCTGTGCACGGTCTAATAGCGAAAAGCTTCGACCGTCATCTAGAGAAGCTTTCGCTCCCCGGCTGGGTAAAGGGCCTGATTCAGAAGGCGGTCGTTCTTGACACGGCGCGTATTGTGAGGAGGTTCCTCTCTCTTGAGCCCTGACCACTGATGGCTTGGGTCGTAGACTCCGCCTGCAGTGGCCCTCTGTTTTTTATATTGTATTTTTAAATTATTTTTTTTGTAATGTTTTTTTAAAAATATAATGTAAAAAATAAGCTAATAAATGGATATTGTAGTAAATGAACAAGATGGTTGCTTAAGACTGTTTATTTCTGTCATACCCACACAATATTTAATTTACACTACAACATCTTTCTTCTTATAACGAACAAACTAATACTTATCAATACGTTAATACATTAGTGATTTGAGTTCATTTATGTACCTCGATATAAACTTAAATATTATTTGTTTACAACTAATAGTTGGCGTAATGTGTACATTCAGTTTTCACTTACATAATTTTAGAATAAGTTTGTGACACTTTTAAGCGTTGATAAAAACTAATAGAATAAAGATACAAGAAACACTTATTATTTATATTATTAATTTTTTTTTTTTTTTTTTTGCTTATATCTGACTATCATAGTCCAGTTACAATAACCACTTTTATGTTCTAAATTATCCGGAGTAAGAGATAACGTGAATCGAGAATCGCTACTCCAATCCCTATCCAGATCAAGCATTACATTATCATAAGTTTTAAAAGTTATCCGCTACAAGAAATATCGCGAAATATATTTTAATCTATTTAAGTGCTGTTTAGCCCTACGATGCGAATCTTGGGATCAGTCGTCTAAAGTTGACCACTAAACAGCACTTATACACTCAACAATACACCTGCTTTACAAAGGAAATTGACATGAAGCATCATAGAATACACGGAGTTTGATGATCATTCTCTATTCATATCTATTATTTTCTTCATTTTTATTTTTGCTTCCCTTGCAGCTGTCCGTTCTGTTTTAACTAACTTCTGAGGTGTAGCCTTTTCTTCGGCTACATCGAGATCGTTACATGAATCATATTTCTCGTCTTCGGAATGAGTAGCAAGAGATAATGTCGGTTCCAATTTGAGCAGGTGTCTTCGATTTCTGCGTATGACGCGACCTGTACGATCAGTCAGTAGGTATGAACGGGGTTGAGGCGCCCGGCGTATGATACGCGCGCGATGTCTACCGCCGCTATTCATAGCCACTACCTCGTCGTCGACTTCGAGTTCGGGAAGTGTGCGGGTTCGACTGTCGTACCACTTCTTACTCTGTCTTTGATTACGAAGTATGTTTTTGTGGTCAAATGTATTATCCCTCTCAGGTTCCAAATTATTGTAATGAGTTGGTAGCCTCGTATTCAGTCTACGGCCCATGAGTAGCTGAGCTGGGCTCGCAATACCATCTCTGGATGTTGATCTATAATTAAGTAGACTTAAGTAAAAATCTTCATTAGATTTAGTGCATTTAATTATTAGTGACTTTATTGTTCGTATGGCTCGTTCACTGCGACCGTTCGATTGTGGATAGTTTGGCGAAGACGTGGTATGTTTAAAACCCCATTTAATTGCGAATTCACGGAATTCTTTTGACGCGTATGCAGGCCCATTGTCGGTGCACAATTCTTGCGGTATGCCGTGTCGTGCAAATTGATCCTTAAATGCAACAATAACACGCTTAGAGTCGATGCCGTTCAGTGGACACACTTCTACAAAATTTGAGAAGTAATCAACTAATAGTAGGAAGTATTTTTTATTATATTCGAATATATCAGAGCCAACCTTCGCCCAGGGGAGTGGTGGTATGTCGTGACTTATCATCGGCTGGCGCACTGGCAGAGCCACGTGCTCGACGCACACCGAACATCGTTTCACAGTTCGCTCCACATCACGCGACATGCCTGGCCAGAACATGACGTCACGAGCACGCCGCTTACATCTGTCTACACCAAGGTGTCCTTCGTGTATTCGATTTAGCATATCTTGGCGAAGATCCTTCGGTATGAGTACAAGATTATTCATGAATATCGCCCCATCTATGTACTCGAGACATTCTCTAAAACTCCAGTATGACCGGACACGTTCATCAGTGTCGTGCTTACCTGAAGGCCATCCATGAAGAATATATTCTATAAGTATCTGACATTCACTATCTTCACTAGTGTAATGTTTTATTACATTAAATCGAGTACCTAAACCCTGAAATAGATCATCAAACTCCATTATATCTAATGTTAAAATTCTTCTAATTAAACACAATTTTTCCAAAGTGTATTTACCCAAAATACTCTGACAATCACCATCAACGATGACAAACTTTAAGTCATGATATTGATTTTTGTGTGACCATTTTATGTTTACAGAACCAATAATTGGTATATAATTACCGCAGAACGATTTAGCACATACATTGTCAATAAAAATGTCATTTATACATAAACCCAATTTTAGGTAATTAGTTTTAGACATAACATTTAAATCAGACCCCGTGTCTATTTTAAAACTATGACTGATATTTGAGTTACATAAATAAAGTGTCTCATACCACTTAGAGTCCCGCATATTTGTCAACTGATCAACACGTTCGACTGTGGATATGTAATGATAGTCAGTATCGTTGTAATCGTTGTCTGCCACTTCATACACTTTTTTAAATTTACCAATTGGGCACATCACTTTATAATGACCTTTATGACCACATTTAAAACAATTCACTTTATAAGCCACACAGTATTGTCCACCGCCACAATACATATTTCCGCAAGCTGTACAGGCCTGCCCCTCGCTGGCAGCAAGTGTCGCTGAGCCGCGTCCCCCGTGTGTCCGGCGCCCGCACTGCGCCGCGCCGTGCCAGCCGCCCGCGCCCCTGCGCTGACTAGCACCGCGGCGCGCTTGCCACGCACCGCCTCGGACTGCATCTACCGAAGCACTTCTCTCAACCTTAACCCCTTCGATTTGTCTTCCATCATCATTCGATAGTTCATTGACCTGGCAAATTTTAACTGCCTTGTCAAGGGAAAGGTCATCCGTCCTCAGCAATCTGTCACGTAGGCTTCCATCTAAAACGCCGCACACGATACGGTCTTTCACTAAGCTATCCTCCAACTGTTCAAACTCGCATTGTTGACTTAACAGTTTCAGAGCGGTAACATACTCATCAATTCTTTCACCGGTTTCTTGAGTACGCGTAAAAAATTTGAATCTCATCATTGTTGTGTTTCTTTTTGTGCCAAAATAGGTATTAAACCTTTGAATCAAAATAGTGACGTTATCTCGGTCCTTTTCGTTATCAAAACGAAATGTCGAATAGATGTCATTACCTTCTGAGCCAATAAGATTTAATAGTAAACTGGCTTGTACATCTGTTGATTCCTTAAATACGCCAGATGCCTTTAAAAATATTTCAAAATTGCGTAGCCATTTTTTCCACGCGTCGGCCCGACTGGCCGGCCCTCCTTGTAAAGATAATTCTGCTGGTGGACGCGCGTGTTCCATATTTTCTTTTTTCTAAACACAATATTTAACTATTTCTGTGTACTTTAATAACGTTTTCGACACTAACACAATGATTATTCCCGTTCAAATCTTAATTTAATTACGCACCGCTGTCACCATGTAGTAAATGAACAAGATGGTTGCTTAAGACTGTTTATTTCTGTCATACCCACACAATATTTAATTTACACTACAACAGATATGGATAATAAATGATAATTAAACACTCGCAAATTGATAAGTAAGACAAGCACGCATTTACCCCATTATTAATAATTAAATAATTTATTTAAATCTTAATATATATATTTCTTGTGTTCGTCTGTATGTGACTGAACTCCTCCTAAACGACTGGACCGATTTTGATGAATTTTTTTCTGTGTGTTCGTGGAGATTCGAGAATAGTTTAGATTTACAGTTGGTCAAGGTCTGATGATGGAGCTGGAAGGTGGCTATGGGAACTCCGTCATTAAGCAAGATAACCTCATCGTGTTTAGGCTCTAATGAAGCGTCCTGATGAGTACTTTAGATTGCCGGGAACAATTCCTATGCGACGCAGACGAAGGTGCGCAGGGCAGCTAGTATTTTATATTTAAGCAATACTTTTTTGAGAGCTAAGATTACTTCCATGCGTATTTTTTTTTTTTAAAAAGAATTCTTATATAATGGATCAGAAAAATCTTACGACGTAAAATGGGTACAAAAATCTGTTTTCTAACTCGTTACTTACGGATTTACTTTATCAACGCAGTTTGTAACGAGTACTATTGCTAGGTAAACTATTTATTTATTTTTCTATTTTATTTATTTGGTACACCTACAACTATTGCATATAGAAGAACATAAATTACATTTCCAAAAAAAACCTTTATATTGATTTAGTATCAGCAAACTCACCCTATAAATTCCGATATAGCCTCCGAAGAACATTCCGAGCTTCAAATGTGACAGCTTCAATGACTTCAACGCCTTCACAGGAGTCAATATTTTAGGTATTATAGCTCGAAGCATCGTCATTGCACATCCCACGCCGAACAGTTGTAAAGTACCCTGTAATAAAACAAATGAATCTGTTAAATTTTAATGTTATGTTATGAAATGAACTGATTGTTGTGAATGGATTCGATTTAATAGAGGATGGAACTGTAACTTTGTACCATCTGCACTATACTGTAAAGAGTTTAATGGATCCAAAAAATAAAAGTGGTTCTATGTTGTATTTGGACAGTTTATTCACCACGTCTCAGTTGGTTTTTATTCGCAACGTAAATGTAGCGGGCAGTGAAAGAAAACTCGAAATAGGCACACAGATCCACCCGGTATACTAGATACGCTATTAGAGCTTAAAACTGACACCAATGAAACACTACCAAAATCAAAAAGTGGTTGTCTTTTGATGTCACTAGTTCTAGTTCGACAACCGCGCGTCTTATAACGTTATTGATGAAAAATTTTAATAATTACACATTTAATTGCAAAGCAATTCTCAGTTTTAGGTTTTCAAACGTTTTGTAAAACACTTCATGTTTATGTAGGTATTTTATTCGTAGACAGCCATACCTTCAATATGTAGTTCAGACATGGTCCCCTATGAGGACAGGCAGGGCTTCGCCCCTCAAATCCACTGATAGGTAGTCCTACTTCCTTAGAAACTTTAGGAGGTGTGAAAAACCTGTGAATATAGAACAGAATTGATTAGTCCATGAAATGTAATAACCCGAGTAAAGCATTCAAAATTTCGTCTTATTCTATGGTAGGATTTAAGAATAATATTGACTCTGGAGAAGCTTTTTATCATAGGTACTCCTCGAAATAGGAGATATTCAAATTACCGTCTGTAACATTAATTATTTTCCAAAAGATATACTAATATTTTTCATAGTTTTCTTTTAAATACCTACCAATATGTACTGATCAACTCACCAAAAGAGTGGTGTACGTTTATCGCTCTCTCTGTCTCTCCTCATTAAATAGAAGAAGGCAGCACTACCCAACATGAATATTAACGTCTCCTTTCCGGGCGAACGTCGAAGCCATCCTTTCATTTCCAATGTGCGAAGCCAGTATTCAAATACCTGAAAGTTTTAACTTATGATTTAGTATCATTGTCTTGTAATTTTCTGAAAATATCATAAACTAGCTTTTGCCCGCGACTTCGTTCGCGTGGACCTCAGGTTCGTCCCGTCTAGTCTAGTCGTATAGCCTATGTGTTATTCTGATGTATAAGCTATATTGTGGTAAAGTTTCATTCAAATCCATTCAGTAGTTTTTACGTGAAAGAGTAACAAACATACATCCATACATACAAACTTTCGCCTTTATAATATATATTAGATAAATACAGTAAGTTGAATAGCTGTTTAAACAATAAAGATTTAGAAATACCCGCCAATTCTCTTTCAGGTTTAGTATTTTAAAAAGAATTCAGAATGTTACGTGTCTGTATACATTACGCACAGGACACCTAAGCACACAATTTTTCTTTAAAATGTTTTCTATTAAAACTTTTTACTTACCAAATTAACAAATAGATTGACCACTAATATCCTTCGATGGGGAGGCTCGAAGTACACAGCTAAGCCACTGACTGTGCATGGTAACAGCACTGTAGTGTAATATGAAAACTGGCTGAAGAATAGTGCTCTGAAAAAGATTTTGCTTTACAACTCTTACCCCTATTCTAACTTAGATGTAGTGAGGCTCATTTTTACATGTTTTAAGGCATAAAGTATTAAAATATAATCATAGAATTATTACATCTGGAATCAACATCATGAACGACAGAATGAAGCCATTCTGTCGTTCGTTTGAATCAACATCATAAATAACAAAGTAAAATTTTAAAGAACTTATGTGTATGTAATATTTTATTAGTGTGTCAAACGAATTGAGTGTCATCAGTACACTAACGCCAGAATATCGTGTTGTTACGCGCGATCGGTGCACTTTAAATTGGCTTCATTCTGTTGTTCATGATGTTTATTCCAGATGTGATAATTCTATGAATATAATGTATGTATATTGTGTATTTGTAACCCTGTGTAAGGAGAAGTGAATGGTAGCTCATAAGGATAGCCATACATGTTTACACACACAAATAAAAGTTATCCTAAGCTAATTTCACAAGATTAGAAATCCACTTTGTGTTTTTAACTTAACAGCTGCACAAGTCAACAATACTAGAATTATTACAACTTGAATTAACAGACTGTAGATAATTGACGTTAGAGAGTGCTAATGACACTAAGTTTGTTTAGCACACTAATGAAATATAAAAAACTCATATATACTTTGAAACATAATTTTCTGTTAGAATGTTGCATAGTTATATACTGTTGTTCATGATGTCGGAAAAGGATTCTAAAAAATCCATTGAAGATATGTGAAGTCCCCAATCCGCACTGGGCAAGCGTGGTGGACTATGCCTAATCCCTCTTCTGAGGAGACCTGAGCCCAACAGTGGGCAGTAATGGGTTGTTACAGGTACAGGTACAGGTTCATGATGTCAGTTATAGTATAACTATGTGGTATCAATAAAAATGAACCTCTAATTAAGTTACCTGAATATACAGTTGAGGGTCACAAATGAACTACCGACAGTGAGTCCGAAAATTCCAGACTTCAAGTACATTTTGAATTGTTCTATCATTTCTTTCTTGCCAAGTTTCTTTCCTCGCATCAGTATTTGAAGCTGAAATTAGAAAAATATTAATATTATCATGAAAATTAACTTTTATAGATTAAAAGTATTATTTCACAGTTTTCAAATCAAAATATAAATTTAGTCAAAAGTTGCTTCAAAAATGCTTCATTTAATTTTTTTTGATCAACCTTTATGGGTATTTTACAGATAGCTTCTCATTGGCCTGGCAAAGCATAAGTTCTTAAGCAACGGAAACCTCTAACCATCAGGTAGGCTCTTTTATGTATCATGTAATAAAAAAAATTGCTGATAGCAAAAATTTATTAACACGTTTAAGTGAACAAAATTCAGTATCATAATTAAAGATATACCCATAAAATTAAACAGAAATAGATTTTCTTTTTTTTTTCATTGTAAAAGTTCTCATAAAATGTTGTTGGAAATACAAACACAAATAATCCTCTTTAATCCATTTGTTGTTAAATTTTATTTTCAAATGTTTAATCAGCTGTTTGTAATGACAATCAATAATAATTAATCATCATTTTTTCATTTTATTATTCAATGTTTCATTTGCAAGACATGAAATAATATTGATCTTTCTTTTTCTTCTTTTATTTATGGCTCCCGTCCAATGACGATTCACCAGTATCAAGTAAGGAGCTTACACGGTATAGCTGACATTGCAAAAAAATTGTTCGGTATGCAAATGCCTGGTCCTCAACAAAGTAGCAACACAAGATGATTACAGGGCAAAATATTGATCTATACTAATTATGGAATTTTAAAATTCTAGGTTTCAATACAAAGTTATTGAATAACTGGGAAATGACTAAGTCTTATTTGTAAATCCTATATTTTTTAGCACATTTGATTATTGCTCCATCAATATAGACAGGTATCACACTAGTACGAGTGACAAAACGCAATTATACAGGAGAGCCATTTGAATGTTCTATATTTTGTAACTTTGTTAGAACTTACACAAATTATTATATATATTGATAAGTAGGTACTATCTCTGAAAATAATTGGAATCTATACTAATATCTATACTAATATTATAAAGTTGTAGAGTTTGTTTGTTTGAACATGCTAATCTCAGGAACTACTGGTCCGATTTGAAAACATATTTCACTGTTGGAAAGGCCATTTATTGAGGAAGGTTATGTTGTATACCTCTGTGACGCAGACGAAGTCGCGCGGGTCACCTAGTTTCAAAATAAAATTAGTAGTTGGTTAGGTTATTATGATTAGGTAATTTACAGTTTTTGTCATTTTCTTGATTGTATTGTATTGTTTATGTGCTAAGGTTCAAAATGCACAAATATAACAATGACTACAACTGGAATGCTCATAATATATTTTTAATTTATTTCATTTTTAAAGTAGGCAATTTATTTTTCATAGAAACTATTGCTAAGTAACAATTGAAAAAGAATGTTATAGAAATAAGATTATTTTGTATATCTTGAGATAAACCTGTAATCCAGTCCATATCTATTTAATTTAGATAAGGATTGTTGTTTTTAGCAAGATTTTATTATACAAATTTGTTTAGGCTTAATAAATGAAAATGAAAAAATATTTATTAACTAAAAAAGGTAAAGATAAAAAAAAGTTAACTGGTGGTTACCTCACTAGGCAAGCCTGTATAGAGGCAATTAAATAAATAAATAATGTAAATTAATTAAGAGTCTCACCTAGAGCAATATTTATTTTTTGGAATTTTATTGCCAGTTTTCAGTAAATGCTCTATGGTGCAAATAGAAAAATAAAATTATTTTTGTCTGTCTGTTTGTTCCAGGAGATCCACTGGGTTGTTTTCACGGGAAACAAGTTTTTCTTCTCACACAGAAGTTGCACAAGAATGTTAATTTTAAGTTTAGGAACATCCAAGTATCTCACAATAATTTGTGTAACAATAAATAAATACTTTTTGTTATATTTCTTTTTTCTCTTTAGTTTGATTTGTTTTTGATGTATAAATTTTTGTGTAGGTGAACCATACTATTAGATCAGATAATTATTAGAAGCTGCTGTATATACAGATTAGAAAAGATTAGAAATACTAGAAAATTAGAAAGTGAATATATTTGCATGTAAAATAGTCAAAGTTACTAGGATTTTTTTATTCAAGAAATTATTTTGAACATGTTTTATCAGAAGAATTTTTTTATTGATGATCTCGCAGATCATTAAGCAATTCCAAAACATGACACAGCGAATTATGTACTTACAACATAGACCATAGCGTAGAATTTGTAACTTCCCTTGATACAACTGATTAGCATTGATGCAGTGGCATCAGAACATTTGGGCGTCCACGGATGAATAAGATTGGAGCACTCAGAAGCACTACACGCCCTTTCGAACCACAATTTACTTGCCTCAACCATTTTAACGGATTAATAGACTAATGTTATTGATCAAAAAAATTTTCGATTGTATGAAAGTTATTTCGTATTTTACTCTGATATTTGTCAATAGTTTAGATAATTAGCAATTACGTTAGAGTTCTCTCGACGTCATTTTATCAAAAGATTGGGAGGTCTTATTCAAAACAAGTGATAAAAATTATAATGAAGATAAAAACTGAATCAACCGAGGAAATAACTTTTGTTGATAAATGTCAAATATCTAAAATGTCAGTTGTCTAATTAATTGTCAATTTTTTTTTTAATCGTTGAAAAAAATTACTTTTGCTAACGAACTTAGAACATACAGTCTGAAATTTTTTTTTCCGAAAATTAAGGCTTGGGCTAAATTTAACCTAAAGTTCTCATATATATATGTATGGTCTGTGCCTAAAGTGATGCGAATCAAGGTAACTTCTCTCATTATCTTTTTTGCCTGTTCCCCTGCATCACTATACTGATAAAACAAAAGAAAATATTATTTAATAATTTGAGTCTAGAGGAATTATTTTTAATACTATGAAGGTAAATAATAATTTAAAAAAGATGAATATGTCACGGAGTTGTTCAAAACACAATTTAAAAGTTTAATTATATTAGATTTCATAAAATAAATAAAACTAATACATAAATTAAAATTAAGTGCTGCACTTAATTTATGCAAAACTATTTTTTATGTTAAAGTATTAAAGAATATAATTACAAGCATGAATAAATTTTACTCGTTAATGTGATAAAATTAAGCTTCAATTTAAATGTATAAATATTTTGTGTCACAGTTAATAATGACGAAACTGGGCAGTTATTTTAGAATCACTACCGTGTATGAGTATTTTTTTATGAATATTTTTTTCCAATAAATTTTAATTTCGATTTAATTATACCTCATATTGTTGTAAATCTTTAATGTTATCTTTGTTGTCTTTAACTACGCTGTTTAGCATTTTTTGCAAAAATATATCGTCTCTGTACAAACTTTAGAACAGTGCTCAATTTTAGTTCTGTCCTACCACAGACTTGCCAAAAGTAAAAATAAAACAAGTTTGATGCCGATCTCAGTTGAGTGGATTAATTTATGCTCTGTAAATGGAACGGTCCGTATTTTTGCCGGGCATTTCGATGTCTGTTGTCAATAAGTCTGGTATAGTCATCAATAGACCGTAATATGTTGAGCCACTTAAACTATTCGTCGCCTCAGTGCTTGTTTGGCCTATCTGCACTCGAGCAAATTTTACAGGAGACGTTTTTTTTGTTTTATTTATTAAATAACGTTTAATTTTTTAATTTGATACTTAATATAAATACACGAGCTACCCACAAATTGAATTATAAAGAAATAATATACAATAGTTCATGATTCTAGCGTATTTTACATGTTTTGTGTGACGATAGGCCAAACGTGCACTAAAAATTTTTCGGATGTTTACTTACAACAAACGTGCACTGAAGATTCACCAAAGGATTGTGATAATTTTCCGTGCTTGTTTGTGCTAAGTGCTAATATTGTTGATACAGGATGTAACTTTTTAATTAGTATAAGTTTTACTGCCGATTTCGCTTGTTCCGTTGTGTATATTATTTTAAAATATGACCAACTTCTCGATTTTTGATTGATGGGTTTTTTGCGCTTGAAGCGTCCTGGTGAGTATTTTGTCTGTAGATGAAGGTCAAGGTCTGATGATGGAGCTGGAAGGTGGCAACAGAAACTCTGTCAATAAGTAAGATAACCTCATCGTGTTTAGACTCTAATGAAGCGTCTTGATGATTTCTTTGCATAATCATGAATGTCAAGGTCTGATGATGGAGCTGGAAGGTGGTTACAGGAACTCTGTCAATAAGCAAGATAACCACATCGTGTTTAGGCTCTAATGAAGCGTCTTGATGAGTTCTTTGCATATGAGCCTAAACACGATGAGGTTATCTTGCTTAATGACGAAGTTCCTATTGCCACCTTCCAGCTGCATCATCAGACCTTGATATTCATGTCTATGCAAAGAACTCATCAAGACGCTTCATTAGAGCCTAAACACGATGAAGTTATCTTGCTTATTGACGGAGTTCCTGTAACCACCTTCCAGCTCCATCATCAGACCTTGACATTCATGTCTTTGCAAAGAACTCACCAGGACGCTTCATTAGAGCCTAAACACGATGATGTTATCTTGCTTAATGACGGAGTTCCTATTGCCACCTTCCAGCTGCATCATCAGACCTTGATATTCATGTCTATGCAAAGAACTCATCAAGACGCTTCAGTAGAGCCTAAACACGATGAAGTTATCTTGCTTATTGACGGAGTTCCTGTAACCACCTTCCAGCTCCATCATCAGACCTTGACATTCATGTCTTTGCAAATAACTCACCAGGACGCTTCATTAGAGCCTAAACACGATGATGTTATCTTGCTTAATGACGGAGTTCCTATTGCCACTTTCCAGCTGCATCATCAGACCTTGATATTCATGTCTATGCAAAGAACTCATCAAGACGCTTCATTAGAGCCTAAACACGATGTGGTTATCTTGCTTATTGACAGAGTTCCTGTAACCAACTTCCAGCTCCATCATCAGACCTTGATATTCATGTCTTTGCAAAGAACTCATCAAGACGCTTCATTAGAGCCTAAACACGATGATGTTATCTTGCTTAATGACGGAGTTCCTATTGCCACCTTCCAGCTCCATCATCAGACCTTGATATTCATGTCTTTGCAAAGAACTCATCAAGACGCTTCATTAGAGGTTATTTTGCTTATTGACGGAGTTTCCGTAGTCACCTTCCAGCTCCATCATCAGATCTTGATTAAGATCAAGGATCCTATATTCAAGATCCAGGATGCAGAATCCAACATTCGGATTCAGGATTCACAGTACAGAACAATTTACAAACAGATTTCGAAAACTCGAATTTTATTTATTTGTATGGAAATCGGGCGTGATACTTGTCTTAACCTGACAATTGGTTTAAAGTTTTTAAATAGAACACCCTGTTTGAATTTCAACTGAGTCAACGGTGAATTAAAAAAAATACGTATTTCTCTATTTTTAGCGGTGTCTGCTCATCTTTGCTTTTATGATTTGTTGAAGAAATACTTTTAAAATGATATTCATTCAAATTTATGACAAAAAAAACATAATTTAATAAACTATTTCTCATTTTTTATTGTGATTTCATGAGAATCTCACTGTGTTTCGAACTACTGTGACGTCATACAAAATGGCGGATACGGCGCTACGCCGGCTGTGATTGGTCAATTCAGTTGCGATACAACAAACAAGCACTGAAATTTTTAAAAACTACCGATACAGCAAACAAGCACGGAATTTTCGTTAAGTGCCGTGTTGAGAAAAAAATTAAAATGAGATTTTTATTGCTTTAGAATTGAAAATTTTAAAAAGTTATTTTACCAGTAGGATGGAAATTTAATTCTTTATAATACTGCATTAAAAAGTCATTTTCGTAAAAAATGTCAGATAGGCCAAACAAGCACTGGGGCGACGTATTGCATACTTCTATTATTCTGATGATAGCATAACTGCTAAGCAGATAGTCTGGATATATAGCGACGAGCACAGTCGATTATTATTCTAGCTGTACTACTTACGAAAGAAATTGCATGTAGAGCCCCAAAAGATTTGAGTCCTCCTAATCCACATGCTACTGCCATGTCACAAAAAGCTCTAAAGCAGCTATTTGTCCAAGGATGAATTAATTTAGAGCAAGGAAAATAAACCATGTGAGATGTTTCAACAAAATGCTTGCTTATTTCCACCATTTCACTGACTACTGATTTTAAAAGACGAACAGAAATTATTGCTACTAGTTTAAATAAAATAAAACTAAATAGATGTTACAGTCCAGCAATACCTAGGTCAGTAAAAACTAAATATTCAAATTTTGGATTGTATGGAAATTTATGTTAATGTAACATTTTCTCAGCCAAATTAATAAACAGTTCATAGGTCCGATCATAGGTGAGTTAATTATTACAACACTAGTATTGTATTTAATTTTAATATAAAAGTTATTGCACTAGAGATACATAAAATACCCATTTAAACTTCACGATCAAATACTAAACTGACAAAAATAAAATAAATTATTTATAACTTCTTAACCAAACATTTTAAATTTAGGTTCTGAAATTTTCAGATATCTCTAAACTTGTATGACATAATCTCCTTTGCCAATACGAAACGAAAACAAAATAAGTCTATTTAGTCTGTGGATAGAAGTTCTAGAATCAGCCACAAAACGCGAATGTCGCTGCAGTCGGTAAATGGACGTTTGATGTGGTTGGTTGTCAAAGATTGTGCTGTTGTGTGTTTACAGTGATTTATTATCCGTTACTATAATCATAATTGCTGTATAAGGTTTTTGGGAGTAGATGAAGGTATGTACAAAATATTTAAAAAAATACATGGTGTAAAAATTAACTGTATATGGGGTAGTGACTTGGCGCTCGCCAAACCAACTGCTCGGACTCGATTCATCTCCTTCATGTCAGCTGTACACAAAGATGCTACGCATTTACTCCAAAAACGCAGAAATAATGAATTAAATGCTCATTTTTTTGTCTCAATATGGTATACCACGCAGTCCGTTGCTTACAAGAAAGTTATAATGTTGCTTTTCTTTAGGTTTTCTTGTCCTACGTCGGAGGTTATGGAAGTATTTTGTCCTTATTTTTCGAAGGAAGATAATTTATCGTTTAAAGTTTGTTTATCACACCTAATGACCCCTACCGTTGTTACACAGGTACATACAATATTAACATTGACAGTATTCGTAAATATGTTTATAGTTATGAAAACAACTGTATCAGTGTTTACGTAGATAACTCGAATATGTAGGTATTTAAAAGAGAATAAAATGTATTTCTAATAGTCTGTTAGAGTAAATAGTGTAATATGTTGCAGTTTTGAGATTATTTATGACAACCTTTATAAATACTTTGTATGTTGGAATTGTAAACATAGTCAATAGATAAATATTTCTACCACTCAAATACACCAATTCAACATTGAAACTAAACTATTAATTTACATGCAATTTGTCCTTTATCAATGATTTTTGAACCAATATTATGTCCCGATAACATTACATTACGGATACATTGTAATACATATAATGCTTCATTGTGATTGATAGTATGTTACTGTGAATCTTGACAAACTGCCAGTACAATAAAGCCGATTGACCTCTACTCTAGCTAAGTTTTTGTTAATTATGAATTAATTCCACACTAAAGCTGCAGATGTCAATGCTCTTAAAAAACTTTCCAAATGAGTCTCCTATTATTAGATATCTTGTGAATTATCTTAATTTAAGATTATGACTTAAAAAGCATTATAAGAAACACAATGATTCATTTATTTTGAGTATTGCATTTATTATATTTTTTTGTCACCTTTAAATGATTCACTTCATGTGATAATGTAATCTTAAGTTTTAATGTTTATAGAGACAAAGAAAACCTATAATTTTAATTAAATTGTTTTTTTGTTTAAGTAGTCATTCCAAGTGATAAAAAATTATAATAAATTGATAGTTGTGTAAAGGGCAGGATACAGAGAGAAAGTAACACTGTTTTGATTTTGACCTACTTTGCGAAACTGTCATAAATACATAGAAATTTAAGTGTTTAGATTTTGTTTACATTATTTAAGTGTTTTTACTTGTAACCATTTTTCTATTTAAATACTTGTTTTAATAGTATAATAAATTAATTGATAATTTTGTAAGTTAGTTTTGAAATGTTATGTTACAAAATTAGGTTAATGCTTTTCTCTCTACTTTCATCTCTTAAACTTTTTACTGGTGTTTGAACTTTGAACAAGGTTGTGGCCCACTAGATGGCAAAGGGGTTATTGTCATACATCAACCTCTATAATGTTAACACTCAAAATAATATCACTCACATATAAATAAAAATACTTTATCATAGTTAAATTAATAATTTGTATAGTACAAAATCTAAAAATATTACTTGGATACTATCGTAAGAGTACATGTAAAGCATAAAATATTTTCAATATGGTCACTGTTCTATCGATAATGTTTTAGGTGACAGTATGTCTCGCAACAAAGACAAGCATGAGGGCGCTAGTGGGCGCACCTACCACATCATGTCCGAGGCAGAACGGGCATCAGGACGTAGGGGTGGTTGGACTACCCTTGAGGTAAGTGAAGATACACCATTAAGGATATTTTTTTTTTTTTTTTTTTTTATTGCCTTGTAGGCAGACGAGCCAACGGGCCACCTGATCGTAAGTGGTTACCGTCGCTCATGAACCTCTGCAATGTCAGGGGACATTGAGGGGTCGCTACCTACGACCTAACTTTAAGGACCCTCCTCAAGCCTCGTTTGAAGAAGGACAAGTCATAGCGCTCTGGGAATACCGAAGAGGGGAGCTCATTCCATAGCCGGATGGTGCGTGGCAAAAAAGTGTTCCTGAAACGGACCGTGGATGACCGCGGTGGTTCCATATAGTAAGGATGAACTCCACCTCGACGCCGGGTGGTACGGTAATAGAAGGGAGATGTAGGAATCATCTCAAATAATTCCTCAGAGCACTCCCCGTGGAACAACCGGTATGAGATGATTGAAATGCTTTTGAAAATAGATTTATTTAATACGGAAATTAAAATCATATCAACATCTCCATTCTTTTCAAAATACATTATGTCATTCAGTTTTTTTACTACACTACCTAGTTCAAAAAGGTTTTAAATAATTTGTCATTTATTTTATGAAAGAAAATTATAAGACATGTAGGTAATGTATTGCAACAATCAAGTTTAGTTATATGTGCAGAACAGACTGGTAAAAATATGCATGGAATGCTAAATTAAATTTGTACTACATTTAATACATAATTAATGAAATGATTCATAGTTTGGTTATACAAATTATTAAACATTCTGTTCAAAATAAACAACTGGGAATAACTTTTGATAAAACTGTAAAATTTTCAATTTAAGCTATCTGAACATATTCATGCCATCAGAATTTGTAAATAAATTAAGTCTCTTAAGGAAAACTAGTTCAGTGTCATCAGTCTAAATTTAAATTGACTAAATAAAGACTGACTTTTACTAGATTTAACTAGATACAAACGATAAATTGTGAAGATCAAATAATAGAAAATAATCAAAGAAATTAAATAAAAATATTAGTAATTTTATAGTTTGAGAGCTGTAATTCTTTAAATTCACTTATTATTTTTATCTTTATTTCAGCCTTCTATGTTGACCTCTCTTTTTCTTTTCATTTCAATCAACCTTGTGCTACAAAGCATCAAATTATTTCCCATTAATTCATGTTTTATTGTTTTACTGAAATAATCGACCTTTTTTTCTCTTTTATTTACGATTCTGAACTCAAAATTATAATAATTATAATGTATAAAACCTATTTGATAGTCATTATTTTTTAAGTTTCAATGACAAGCGTCTAGGTGTACATACGATAACCATACTGTGAGGCTCTATGATTGTATCAATTTTATAGCTTACTAGCTGCCCCACGCAACTTCGTCTGCGTCGAAAAAATAAAAAAAAATTAGGGGGATGAAAAATAGATGTTGGCCGATTCTCATAGATACCGGATAAGCACAAAAAATCAACAAAATCGGTCAAGCCGTTTCGGAGGAGTTCAAGTTCGAACACCGTGACACGAGAATTTTATATATTAGATAAACCTTGCTGACAGAACGACTAATAATGCTCGAAAACCTCCCAATTTCAAGAAAATCGCAATCAAATTCTTAATGTAATTATGGTTGATTTGTCATAAGTCCACAATAGTTGTTACCAACTGACATTTACATTAGTTTAACGTGTAATAATTCGTAATTTCAGGTAACAGGAGGTGTGCGCGCCCTTGCGCCGCCGCTTTTTCAGTTGACGCATCTGACCGCACTATATTTGAACGACAACTCCTTACAACGCATACCTCCTGACATCAACCAGCTCGTTAACTTGCACACTCTCGACATATCCAACAATAAACTGAGAACGCTGCCCGTGGAGATAGGCGATCTTATACAGCTCAGGTTAGTTTCATAATTTAAGGAATTATTTTAAGAAGGTGACTAACGAGCTTCATGGGAGTTTTTTTGTCAGTTAATCTTTTTAATTTTGTGTAGGTATTTCTTTAAAGAAATGCTGATTTAGTAAGCCGAAAGGGTTTTGTACTTTTGGTGAACTCTGTCATATGTATACAGGGTGTATCGTTATTGCCACTTGATATTGTCTATAGGGTAAAAATAGACTACGCTCAGGTTGTATAGCACAATATTAGTATAATGAATTTATGAATTATGTTACTAAGTAACACCATATCAGTTTTATTTACAAAGAAAACTTAAGGTAAATTCACGGTATCGAATTGATCGAAATGTAGTAAAAGTCACTTTACAAATGAATTCGATACGATCAAAATTATATTTACGATAATCAAAAGAACCTTTGTTATTGGTTGCTCTTAGTAAATTGGACAGTGAAGATAGATAATTATAATCATTAATCATGTTTTTAAAAGAAAATGTTAAATATTTAAAGTAAAATTACCAAAAAAAGTCCTAACTTTTTCGATGAATACAATTTCAGCATGAATTACATATTTATGCCGTTAGCTCCTAAACTAGGTCGCGAATGACGCGCATTGACAAAATATATGAATACTATCAATATTTAATAGGTTGTCCATAATCTATATTAAAACATAACTGTACCGCCTGAACTCTGTTGAATATCATGTATATAAAAAATACAGGAATATCACGAAATACTTCAAACTTGTTTTCATGCTATGTGATTTTCTCAATTCTTTTGTTTTGATCAATATACAGGGTGATTTTTTAAAGAAGGTACATATTGCTGGAGGGTGATAAGTACTCTGTTCTAATACGGAATATTACAAAAATTAGGTAAAATTACATTTTTTTTTAATCAAAATTCGACAGAACTGCCTCAAACATAAACAATTTCGGCTAAAAGAGTGTTGACTAACGACCTTTAGTGATCTCGCGCACCCTACACCTCCGCCACACCCATCAGCTGTCGAAAAACCATCATTTTGCTAGAATTTTAGATATTTTTAAATTGCGATTACTAAGGCATTAAGCCATATTCTTTGGTAATAATATTTTTACTGGTCGTATATAACCATCAGCTACCATGACCTTCAATATGTACCCTCAATAAGAAATCACCCTGTAGAAGGTCCCCGACCTTGATGGAAACATCATTAAAATTTTAATTGCTCGAACGATCTACATTTAACGAAATACAACAACAGTACATATCCTGAAAATTCCCTTAGTTCCTAGGTATTCAGATTCGGACAATCATTCAGTGACTGACAGAATCACTATAATGTAAATTTTGTTCGTAAAGGATGATTAACATAGCTTGGACTGGTTAGAAATATTACTACCTATACTTTGATGAAACTAAGATAAAATGATAAATCTGTGATGAATAAGATTCGTATCGCGTGTAATCGGTTCTTTCTGCACGTGACATTAGAAACACGCAGCTCGGTTCCGTCCTCAAGTTGAGGCTTTAAATTTAATTGCACAATAATACGGATAAAGCGAGACGTGCACTAGGTCGAACGGAACGTGGGTAAAATAAAACTTTGATTCTTTAAACAAGTAAGACAAACACAAATAGTTTTGATCGTTTGCTTAGTGTATAGTTAATTCTTGACGGTGGTTAGAAGTTTACATGTAATTTAATCAAACTGAATAGAGGGATATCTTAAGAAATGGCATTGCTGTTGTTTGATTTACAATACATGGGATTTTAACTTTGCTTAACTAAGAATAACCAATGTTGTAATTAATACTGTACAGTCTTATAAAAAAGCTGACTGTCTTAGAATCCCGCTGCAAAAGTGACTATTAAGAATAACTTTGCATATAGCATATTATAAAGAACTAATCTTGTGATGTGTGTGAAGTAAGAGTTAATGTTTGAAATTATTGCACCGATTTCGGAAATTCTTTTACTAATAGGAATCTCCGTCATTTCTTACTATCACAGGTTATTTGTAGACGAAATTACTAGTATAAGCTACTTATCCTTAACCCTTTCAGGACCATAAGATGGCTGAGACTAAATATGCGAATACTACACAATATTTAAGTTATTCTGTAAAGTAAGAGATATCACTAGAAAAACATAGTAGGGTGTACAAATTTCCTATAAATTTCATATGAAACATTTTAACACAACGTACATAAACGTAACGTTTGACATTCATTAAAACAATATATTATTCAATAATAATAATAACGATTTTTGTAGAAGGGAAAAATGTTTCCCTTGGGCGTTAAAGGGTTAAGACAACGTCAGCTGATTTTCATATCAAACCTAGTACCGGAACAGTGCCGTACTGTTTAGATGGTGTTGCTACCTTACAATCGCAGTGAGTGCGTTCGCCTCACACGAGGACATGCGAATGGAGATCGTGTTTAATCTTGAATTAATTCGAAGTACACGATGACCTCGTTTCATTAAAGCTATGTATTATTTACTTGTTGACTTGGTCTACATAACGTTTTAGTTGAAAATGTTAATTTACAAAAATGAAAACGATCTATTTTTATTTTTCATGAATAGTACAGATTAGTAGTCACATCTCCAAATTTTAACAAAAAGAATCATTGGAATCGGTTCACCGAGAAATGTTCGTTATTACACACGTGAAATCCTATACTCTTTAACTCATAACTTTTGTTTGGCAAATAGGTAGACGAGCTTTAAATTGACTAGAACGTATTTTTTCAAAATGAAACCATTAGTAGTATAATCTTAATTATAAGGACAATAAATCTTTCACCATCGAAAGAGATTTGAAAAAATATGTACTATAAAAAATATGTTTTTAAGTACCTATTTCTCAGATCGCCGCCTAAATGCAATAACGGAATCAGGTTTTACGTTTTCATTAAATTTTGTTTACGAATCGATTCTCATAGTTATCATAACAGGCCCGGGTTCAATGGCCTCGTCCGAAGTTTAGGCGATACTCATATCTAGGGTTGCCAGATCCTCAGACGCAAAAGCCGGACAGACTTGTGAGATTGTCCTGTTTTTTTTGTCCATTTTTTTTATAAAAAGTGTAAAACTAATTTTTTTTTGTCCTAACATTCGGTCGAAAAATCCGGACGCCTCACATTTTTACTCGTTCGGCGTGATTCAATCTCGATCCGCGCGCGAATTTCGAAATTGAAAAATCCTACCTAAATCCTAACAGGCCGGATGCCGCTTATTTTGGCCGGACAAGCAATCAAAAATCCTACGTATGTGCTTTATCCTAACACCTGGCAACCCTACTCATATCTAAGTTTTATATAGCTGCACTCTTATCATTATCATTAAGATACGCTTGTTTATACACAAAGGTGTTTTGTTTTTTACGTAACTTTATCATTTGGGATCGGTATGTAATTGTAAATTAAATGACCTGCGTAACTTTGATAAAGGTTGTTTGGAATTTTGAAGGTAAATATGTACTAATTTTGGTGTAACAATTTATGAAGATTTTTGAGATCAGTAGTTACTTTATTTTGTTTATATAATAAAAAAATTGCAGATTTATTACTACTTTAAAAACAGTTAAGATGATCTTTACGATTTTGATGGCTTGATACAAGTAGTCAAACGTGAATGTAGATTCGACTTCAAGAATAACTATCGATCGAGTAATAAATTCGACTTCTGATCATAGGTTTAACAAAATAAATAGTTCCAGTAGAAAATAGTGTAGGTGTCAAGAATGAATCTCTTTCTAAATTTGACGGGAGTCAACTCAAAAGCTACTTTTCAGAAATCGCAAAAAACTGGTTACACACCGAAGAAATGTATGTAGTCGATAAGTTTTTGACTCTGGAACGCAATGGTGTGCTTAACACGTTTACTGTCGAGAAAACAAACACAATTTCTACAAAAAGTCGTGTCGGTTTAAATTACCACTTTAGCAGAGAAAGTCTTAACGCGATTTGATTGATTTTTAATTCACTCCCTTTAGATCTAATTGTGCGATATGTGACCGACAGAACATAAGAAAAAAAACAGACGAATTGAGTACCTCCTTCTTTTTGGAAATCGGTCAAAAAGGTGTTGAGATTTCCAATGACTAATTACTTCGTTTATATGCTACTAGAAGCATAATTATTGTTTACGAAACGACCGATAACAGTCTATTGATAGCACTGCAGCTGTTCAATGCACATACAGCGACATATGTTTTTTTATTTCTTGTTTTCATAATTAGTAACCGCAATGTTTGCCCGTTAAAATTGAAAAATACGTGAATATATAATTGTTTGATTGCGACGTGTTTAATGTATGTTGTTTTAGGGTAAATATTGTTATCTGTATCTGTACCAACCCATTACTGCCCACTGTTGGGCTCAGGTCTCCTCAGAAAAGGGATTAGGCTTAGTCCATCACGCTTGCCCAGTGCGGATTGGGGACTTCACATATCTTCAAAGGATTTTTAGAACCCTTTTCCGACATGCAGGTTTCCTCACGATGTTTTCCTTCACCGTTTTTAGCCAGTTATTATTGTTATCTAGTTTTTATGAATTAACACAAAAATAAATTGAAATTGACACTACTCGGTCTATATGTTGAGGCAAATTTTTTATTGATTGAAGGATAAAGTTTTTGATGTCATGCTTGCCGGAGAATTACATCATTGTCCTACATGACTTTCGTGCAGGATGTCACGTAAATTTAAGTTTAATTTGGAAATATAAATGTGAATCTAAATACAACACAACTACCTAAAAACGACGAAGGAAAACATTGCGAGGAACCATGCATATTGGAGTGAAGTCTCCAAAAAACTATTAGTAGTTAAAATCTCTGTACCTGCGTATTAATTATATTTTTTTACTTCTTAACTTTTAAATCGTATTATTTTTCACTTTTAATTGTATTTAATTTTTACTTTTGAAATTTTTTTTATTGTATGGTCTTTGACCGCTAATTTAAAATAGGCATGCAATCGGCACCTATAATGTGTTAGCATTAAGTCTATACTGAAAGTCTTTTAATATACCTGTATTGCATGTTCGGGTGTATAACATGTTGGTGCCCTTTATAAATAAACTAGCTGCCCCACGCAACTTCGTCTGCGTCGAAAAAATAAAAAAAAAATTAGGGTTGGACTACCCCTAACATTTAGGGAGATGAAAAATAGATGTTGGCCGATTCTCATAGATACCGGATAAGCACAAAAAATTTCAACAAAATCGGTCAAGCCGTTTCGGAGGAGTTCAAGTTCGAACACCGTGACACGAGAATTTTATATATTAGATAAATATTTAATTATATTTTTGTTATCTGTTTTCTTGACAGCAAAAAAAGCGGCCTGTCTGTCTGTCCCATCTATCTAATATATAAAATTGTCGTGTCACGGTGTTCGAACTTGAACTCCTCCGAAACGGCTCGACCGATTTTGATGAAATTTTTTGTGCTTATCCGGTACCTATGAGAATCGGACAACATCTATTTTTCATCCCCTAAATGTTAGGGGTAGTCCACCCCTATTTTTTTTTTTCGGCGCAGACGAAGTTGCGCGAGTCAGCTAGTAGCAGTATAAGTACAAATATTAAAAAAGTTCCAACCTAGAACATAACAAAAACAACAGTTCTAACAGCCCAATATTGTTACAGAGAACTACATCTAAACAATAATTACCTAAGAGCTCTCCCGTACGAACTGGGCAGGTTATTCCACCTGCAGATGATGGGCTTGCAAGGGAACCCTTTGAACAAGGAGGTGCTGTCAATATACAACGACTCGAACGGTACCGCGAAGCTGTTGACGTACATGCTCGATAATTTGCAAGGTGAGTTGTAGTTTTAATGGTGTTAACACTTTCGGTGCGGTAGGGGTAATTTTGACACTTATGTATTTTGACGTGACAACGTCTTATAAATTGGTTTGCCGGGTGACACTTCAAGAAACTGCGTTACGCTCCGCTCACGTTATGCGCTCATAATGAGAGCGAGTGAGAGGCACGCGTGCCTTTCACTTTTTATGTCTGTCTCTCTCGCTCTTAGGCGGGCTAACCATGCCCGAGTCGTTGTCACGTAAAACTTTCGCCCGTATACCGACTTTACAGGCCACCAATTTTTTTACTGATATAAAACGATTCAACGTAAAGCTGTTGACGTACATGCTCGACAATTGGCAAAATGAGGTTTAGTCTGTGTTAACCCTTTCGGTGCGGTAGGCGTAAAAGTCAATTTACAACGACTCGAACGGTACCGCGAAGCTGTTGACGTACATGCTCGACAATTTTCAAGGTGAGTTCTAGTTTTAATGGCGTTGACCCTTTCGGTGCGGTAGGGGTGATTGTCAAAATACATTTCGAACGGTATGGTAGATAATTTGCAAAGTTAAGCTTTAGTTGTAACCGCCTTGCTGAGCGAACTTGGTGATCCATACAAGACCTGGTAGATGGCAACTCCTGTGCATTCCAGTAGTATTCATTTTCTTCCACTTTTGTGGATTAGAGACTGCAGAACGGACAGTCGGTTATACGGTATACCTATGGTAAACAGGTTACTAAACGATCCATATCAATCGCTCCTACTGCTGCTATTATTAACCCTTTCGATGCGGTAGGGGTAATTTTTATCCTTAATTTTTTTGGACTAAAATTTGGTCAAAAAATATATTTGTAATAAAAATACTAAGTATATCTACAGTAACGTTATTGATTATGATTTTGACCTTTGCATCTTTAAGTAAACAAAGTTAATCTTTTAAAATTAATTTAATAACTACATGGCATAAAGGTCGATTAAATTCAGAATTAGTCTATAAACAAATTATAAACCTCGTATTGTCCAACATAAACTAAATATTGCATCTCGCAGCATAAATAAAACGTAACAATTCTCGAAAATTGCAAACAAAAACAAAACAATCACGAAATTTTAT
Organism: Trilocha varians; assembly: GCA_030269945.2. NCBI lineage: Eukaryota > Metazoa > Arthropoda > Insecta > Lepidoptera > Bombycidae > Trilocha > Trilocha varians. The sequence goes on from AP028259.1 coordinate 9,661,303, forward strand.
ATCGAAATTTACATACATTAGCGCGATAAATACTCGTTCTGTTTCTTATTATTGTAGATAAAAACAAGTATTAAAAATAAACCTGTTCATTGTTTACATCGTTATCGGACTTTGTTATATTTTTGAGACTAGTAACGCCATCTAGTTTTGGAGTGAGTAAAGTGAAGTTGTCGAACATTGCCGATAGATGTCGCTACTTGTTATAAGTCTAACTTAATGTTTGTTTAGCAATTTGAATTATTTGAAGGCCGAGAAAAATAGTTTACTTTAAAAATTTTGTTACGATAACTTTAGTTTTTGTTAAAATATGTGTTATATTAATGTAGGTAACATTAATTATAGGCTTAAAATGAGGAATTTTAAGCTGATTATGTTGAGACTAAATTTGGTAACTGTTTACACAAAAAATGGTTACGGAAGGATTAAAGATTGTAGAGGATGTTTGCTTGAGAAGGACCACAGAATTATCTCTTCACTTCTTATCTTATTAGTTATCTTCTCGTGATCGTAGCGCGCTAATAATCATTATAAAAGCTCAAGAATTATAAGTAATTATAAGAAAAATTTAAATATTGCCTAATTGGAATATGATTGCGAAAAAATATAGGTATTTTTTTTGTACAACTTTATCCAAGAGGGTAGCTCTTAGAACTGAGTTTTTAAAACATTGAAGACTGGACTCATTTTTTTTTCCAATATCTTATTACAAAGTTAGTCCAAAACAAACTATTAGATTATTTTAATTTCATAACAAAACAAACAAAAGTTAATTATCCAAATCAGTAAAACCACTCTAGTTATAGCAAGCCAAGAATAGTATGGGGTACGATTACGATTTTAATTAATTAACATTACTAATAGTTCTAAACTTTAATTAAAATTACAGTCACATCATGTTATTCAACATAACATAGTAACTATATGAATAATTTAAAAACAAAAAGGGGCTAACTATCCATTAAACGCTAACTGAGAGCCCCAGCTATTATGTACCACAGACAATGTATGTAAATTACATAAATTGAGCTATTTCATTTGTATAAGAACCTCACTTAAAAGAACATTTGGTTGCTAAATGAGGAATGATGGTGTTCATAATAAGTTTATTGTCTTTGGATTTGTGCTGTTTAGAATTCTCTAGTATTAAAGCGTTCAGACGTGGTGGCGAGTGGTTAGAGCGCTTGCTTCCCATATGGGAGGTCGCGGGCTCAAAACCGGTCGGCCGGCTTGTACCTCTAAATCTTAATGTGAAAAGAATTTATATATAACTAGCTGACTCGCGCAACTTCGTCTGCGCCGAAAAAAAAAATTAGGGGTGGACTACCCCTAACATTTAGGGGATGAAAAATAGATGTTGGCCGATTCTCATAGGTACCGGATAAGCACAAAAAATTTCATCAAAATCGGTCGAGCCGTTTCGGAGGAGTTCAAGTTCGAACACCGTGACACGACAATTTTATATATTAGATTTTACACAACACCACTGGCTAAAAACGACGAAGGAAAACATCGTGAGGAAACCTGCATATCGGAAAAGGGTTCTGAAAATTCTTTGAAGATATGTGAAGTCCCTAATCCGCATTGGGCAAGCGTGGTGGACTATGTCTAATCCCTCTTCTGAGGAGACCTGAGATCTGAGCCTGGTTGTTATAGTATCCTAACTAGAGAAGCAACGAATAGTTGTTTGACCGGATACCGGATATTCGCCCTGACCACCAGCCGAATATTCGGTATCCGGCGTCGAATATTCGGCGGAAATAACATAAAAAAACAAACGGGGCGAGCTAAATAAAACCGTTTAAAAACAGACAAAACAAAGAGGAATCGTTTGCTTCCTGAATGCTGAAAATCTTGTTTTTATACATCATAATTTATTCCTTTTGGTGGATTTATTATCATTTATTATCTACTACTAGTAACAAATAAGTATTTTTTTTAACAATCAGGATTATCGCAAAGTTACTTTAAAAAATTTATTTATTATAAAAAGTTCGTTAAGCTAAAGCTTCATTCGTAACTGTGTCTTTAATTAGATTCCATTTATAAAACCTACCAAGTTAACTATACTATCAGGCCGGATACCGGATAGTAAAAAAGGGCCGGATAAGCCGGATACCGGACAGTAGCCGAATGTTCGGTGCATCTGTAAACCTAACCCCATACGACTAACACCACTGATCACTATCCAATGCTTCACGCTTTCCCGACTCCAGTCTTCACGTCCAATACTCGTGCAGCAAACGAGAGTACACAATACACTTTTTTCGTCTCACAATTGCATCGTGATCCGTCCGGAGTCATTATGAATGTAGCGATATCATCGTCTTAACTACCGTCGCGATTGGAAAGTGTGGGAAGGCTTATTAATTTGTATGCGATTGTTTGTTGACGAGGTCGGGGGCGTGTTTTTTTTTTTTTTTTTTTTCAGTTGGAGGAAATCACCGGATCCCCGCCCGCCCCGCGGGCGGGGTATGTGGGAGTTGAACCGCACTAAAACCTCCAACCGCTCACACTCAGCGTCCGAACCCCGGCTGAGGCCAGAACCCAGCACGGGGTTTGAAGGGACGGCGCGACGCGTTACGCCATCGGCATTCTTTGCCGTCGCTCCGTCCCCGGACGCCGAACCGGTAGCCGCCGGCGAATACGGCCACCGGCTCTCTCGGTCGGCGGGTTTTCCGAAGCCCGCCAAGATGGGACCGCGTGTCACCCTCCCGCGGAATACCCCGCTGGGTCAGAACCAGCGTGGGTCGGGTAGTACGCGGTCTACCATCCCCCGGATGCTCTTACGCTAAGGGCGTGCTGAGCGAGACACGGCACCTTCTTGGGTCCCCGCTCGCACTCGCATGCGTTGGGGACCCGAAACTCTTAGGGGGCCAGAATCCGGGCGAGATCCCGGTCCCGGCCCCCTGCTCGACGGCGGCGGGTGGGTAAGTTGAGAGTGGCATACAGCCTCTCTCTCTCAGCCCCCGCCACCTGCTTCTGCGAGATGGTGGACTCGCAGAAGTCGAGCATCGCCTTCCTGGACTCGTCGCTCTCGAGCATCGACGCCGCGACGCTCGGGAGCGACAAGTCCGGACCTATTTGTTGGACCAGGACACAGCGCTGCCTCTCCCATGCGGGGCAGCGCGCGAGCGTATGCTCCGGCGTGTCCTGGTCACATCCCACGCAATGGTGGCACCTCGCCGTCGGCTCGGCCTTGATCCGGTGCAGATACCGACCGAAGCACCCGTGCCCGGTCAGCATCTGTACCATCCAGAAGGTGAGGCGTCCTGCGCCACGACCCACCCAATCATCTAGGATCGGGCGGAGCGCCTCGACGGTCCGTAGACCCCATGTGGGGTTAGCGAGTCGTCTCTTCCACGCTTCCGTCACGGACCGCCGAGATTGGACCTTCCTATCGCGAACAGCTTCCCGCAGGGGACGCACCACGCCCCGGGCGCGGAGGTCGCATCGCCAGCGATAATCGCCAGCTAGCGCCTCCGCCTCCAGCTCCCAGGGCGGCGTCCCCGCCAGCACGCACGCCGCCTCGAAAGCGATGGTGCGGTACCCGCGGATGGCCCTAATAGCTACGATGCGCTGTGGCCGACGCAGGAATCGGGCGATAGTTAATCGCACCCGTGCGTCGGCCCAGACGGGCGCACCGTATAGGGCCATCGATCGCACCACTCCCGCATAGAGGCGGCGCACTGCGTTGCTGGGTCCCCCGACATTCGGGAGCAACCGGCCGAGTTGGCCGGCCGTCCTCATCAATCGGGGGACCAGGTTCGCGAAATGGGCTCGGAAGGTCCAATGGCTATCCAACACGAGGCCGAGGTACTTCAGCTGCACCCCGACCTCAATCTGGACGCCTCCAACCATTATTTGGGCGTCGACCGGCGGCACAGCCCCAGCCCCGCAAAACCACAGGGCCTGGGACTTGTGCAGCGCCACGTCGAGGCCCAACCTCCTTATTTTGCCGACGACGAGGGCCACCCCCGCTGTGGCAAGACGGGCAGACTCTCTGAAGTCATCCCCCCGGGCCACGACCATAGTGTCGTCCGCGTAGCAAATTACGCTAAGGCCCGGGAGGAGGGCGCCCCTCAGCACCCAGTCGTACCCGATATTCCATAGCAGGGGTCCAAGAACGGACCCCTGCGGAACACCGCGCACGACCTGGAACCGGTGCAAGGTCCCACCGTACCCGGTACACATGACCGACCTGGCCTCCAGGTAGGAGCCGATCAGCCGGCGGAGATAGAGGGGCACTCAATGCCTCTCCAGTGCCCCCCCAATCACGGACCAAGGCAGGGTGTTAAAGGCATTGGCGATGTCGAGCGACACCGCCAAGGCCACCCCACCCTGGGAGACGGCCTCCTCCGAGAGGGCCCGGACACGTAGAATTGCGTCTACGGTCGAACGACCCTCCCGGAAGCCGTACTGCTCCGCCGACAGATCGGGTCCAACCCCGACCAGGTGCTGAACGATGCGGGCGGCCAGAACGCGTTCCAGCAATTTGCCCACCTCGTCCAGCAGCACGATGGGACGGTAACCGGCGGCTGAGTCCGCCGGGCGCCCCTCTTTCCGCAAGAGGACCAGTCTGCCCGTCCTCCAGAGCGAGGGAAACCGTCCCGACTCCAGGCAAGAATTGAAAAGCCTTAGGAGTCGGTCCCCTAGGGCATTGATGGCCAAGGCCAGGACCCGGCCGTGGATGCCGTCCGGGCCGGGGGCCGCGACCTTCGCACTCATCCGTGTCACGGCCACATGGAGCTCATCTCTCGTGATATGAGGCACCTCAGCAGTGGCTTCACCGCCGGTGTTATCCGGCGGCTCACCCATAGCAGGCGGAGTAAATCCGGCCTGCTCCTGCGGGAACAGCGTCGAGACGATGTCCCGCAGCTGCTGAGGCTGGAGACGCTCGGTCATGGGAGGCGCCCACGGGCGCACTTTATTGCGCACCGTTTTATACGGGCGCCCCCAGGTCGGGGGCGTTTGAAAGTTTTTTTTCAAGTTTTATAATATTTGTGTTTTTTTTTTAATATTTGGATATGGAAGAGAGTAGTTTGGATTTTTTTAAGATCTAAATCATGCGAAGACTTATTCTTTACTTTTAAAACTGCAACAGCTGTTCAGATATTCGCGACTGTGATGTGATATTCACATTTTGCCTCCACCTCTTTGAATAATCGGTAGTTTCCCACATTTGAGGTTTGTGGTCAAAATACTGCCTTTTCAGAATTTGCATACTTCTCTAGTATTGCCTGTTATTAAGTGCTTAAAATCAAGATTTAGGTAATATAATGTGGGTTAATAAAAATATTTTCTAACTTCGGTTTCCATTTCAATGCATTTCCAAACAAAAATCCATTAAAGTTTCAACACTATTCTGAACGTGAAGGGAAAATGTAACAAAATACTTTCACGTCTATATACTAGTATGGATTTTGTCGTCGAATCCTAAAAGTGAAACTTTCACTTAGCATAATCGCAACGTGTTCGCAATCGTAATAGCACGATAAGTTTACGTAATAACTCTTGTATTAGAAATTGTTAGTGAACTTGTTATTTATATTCGAAAATAAGACTTGAATTTCAAAAGGTCGTTCATTTTAACCACTGAACTGTGGTTTGTCTAGTATCTATGGTGACGTTTGACAGCCATAGACAAGTGGTTAATAAAACCTTGTGGCTCAGGTCTTCTCAATGAACGGATCAAGCATAGCCTACCACGCTTGCTATGCGCGAGTAGACTTCAGATATCTTCGAAGAGTTTAATCCTTTTCTAATACGCATTCTCTACCATATTTTCGTTAATTATTCGTTGTGACATTGTTTCAAGAGATTTAAGGATATTGAAAATCACCCATATGGTATTATCGTGCACATCAAAACTCAGATTTAAATTTTAATCATACCTACTGGTGTGAAGCGAAGAAAAGATAAACGAATTAACTCTATTCAATTTTATTTCGATCATTCAAGGCGCTCTCCTTCATACTTTCTACCGTTATTACCGTTTATCAATTTACTCTAATAAAAGTACTGATCAATAACTCTTTTGTTGAACGTTTCCAGTTGTAAAGTTCAAGATTGGCTTAACTTAACAGCTTCTATTAATGAAGGCTTTGAAATAATGTTGGGTGGATTTGATTCTTCATGTACATCATATCATATACATCAGGTCGAAAAATTTCCTACACACTTTATATGAGCATCACTTCCTAGATTAATCAAGAAATCTGAATCTGAAATCCCATTTGGGAATACCTATGAGGAAATAATTCTAAATCTAATTCCAAATATACGATGACTTCAAGATAAAGAATTGCATCTTTGAAGTGGCAATGGGCAGGACACATTGTGCGAAGAACAGATGGCCGATGGGGCCGAAAAGTTCTGGAGTGGCGGCCACGAACCGGTAAGCGCAACGTTGGTAGACCCCCCACGTGATGGACCGACGATCTGGTCAAGATCGCGGGAGGTCACTGGATGCAGATGGCGCAGGACCGGTCGATGTGGCGAGGTTTGGGGGAGGCCTATGTCCAACAGTGGACGTCTATAGGCTGATGATGATGATGATAACTTCACGGTTCCAGATAAAAACGAATCTTAATTACTAAAAACAGACAAGAGTTAAAAGCAACACTATCTAAGACAAAATCGATAACCTAACGATTTATCGATACGCGTACCGAATGACAATGGCGGTTCGGTTGCGCACACGTCGTAGTCCGGCGTGCCCGGTGAAAGTGTTCGCGAAAGTGAATCCGGAACGGAACGGGTGACGTCACGCGGTTTTGCGCAACACCCAACAGCCGAGATGTTATCTCCCATTGTCGCTGGTGATGTTACGTGCTTGTGAGCGTACGTGAGGTCGTGCTCTTCGTTTTGTCGAATTTGAGCCTGCAGTTAAAGATTTTTCTAGCTTTTAAGCCAAAGCACAAAAAAAATGTTAATAGAAAAGTATTGCTAAAACACTAAAAAGAGTCTAATATTTTATCCTTATAGCTCGGGATAGTGAGATTTAAAATCCCTAATCTACTTATTTCAAATTACTAATCCGATGTCAAGAAGATAATCTAGTATTAAACAGACTATTCAGAAAGTAATAACAGCTGTAGATAGATAGGTATATTAAAACAAATTTAAGTAGTTAGCTTGTCGCCAAATAGTTAAAGTCGTCCCACCCCTCTTCGCAGGAGACCTGAGCTCAACAGTGGGCAGGAATGGGTTGTTATAGGTCTCAAAAGTACCAAAATACATATAAATAACGGTCAGCAAAAAAACCGTTTTTCGAGACGTCGTAAATTTTGTATAAAACGTATGCAAAATAAAATGGCTCGTGGCAAACCTAATAATTTGAATTCAAGTTGAGTCAAATCTTAATGTACATCAGTACTTGATGTTCGCAACGTTGGAATCTGAAACGTATGGACTTGACATGAATTTATTGCTTTTTGACGATCACACTCTGAATCGCCAAAATATGGAAATGTTGTCACGAACTTTACGTCGTAATATTGTGCTCGGGGAGAAAATTACTAATGTGACGTTACGCTTAAAGATCTTCATGATATTCAGAAATAATCTGTTATTGGTTATGTCTTTGAATTTTTTGATTAAAGGAACTTTTTCCCTTTATAGGGCAACCAGACAAAACTTGCGAAGTTTAAACTGCTAATGAGGAGTTTTAATTTTGTCATTAGGTAATCTTGATTACCAAACAGTGCAGTTTCTAAAATTGTTATCACTATAGTAGATCAACAATTTAAATATTCGAATACAATTAACATATCAAATTGAATCTTGCATCTGCTTTGATATCCTTATGAGATACATCGAAAACTTTCACTTAATATTAACATGTTTATTTTTTAACCCTACTTTTTTCGGTAATTATAATATCAGTTATCAAAGCAGTCCGCTCTGTCTATCAAATATCTATTATCTCTGGTCCAAAGGTAATCAAAACAGTCTGTTAGATACTTATCTATTCAATTCAAACTTGTTGTGAAATCATTTTAGTGTTCAAGTTTTAAATATCCGTTCCCAACAGACGCCCGTCTGAACGAGAAAGCTACATCCTAAATTTCAACTTTGTAAAATTAATATTCTGAGAGATTTCTTAACAAATAAGTGACTTTGATTGAATGAATTTTGTGTAAATATATTATCAAGATTATGAATACGTTATGCTTTCAATAACTGACTTTAAGACTAACGTAAATAACAAAAATATAAATCTTTTTAGTTTTAATAAATCTGAGCAATTGACAGCGAACGCAGATAATCCGTAAAATGCGGCCAGACAGCATTTGAAAGACAATGGAGGCATTATAAAATGAGGCGTGCACCCCTAACGTGGAGCCCGCAGACGAAGGGCGGACATTGGGCGTCGGTGCAAGGGCACTGTAACGCCCTTGTCCCGACGGGGCGCAGTCTGGAGGTCGCGGATGTACCCTTATTTCGTCCCTTCCACGCAACGCACACTACTGACTTTTGATCACTTATAACTTTTCTTATAAACAGAATTATCTTCTTAATTAATATATCTAAAAGTTTCTGAAGCCTTGTTGTTTTGGAATTGCTTAAGTTTCTCACGTGTTCGGTCCTTTGATTGATCAAGTTTTTGGTCCTTCGATCCAAATAATAGTAAATAGCTGGCAGTTGATATTTCAAGTTCAGATAATTTCCAAAGTCAGACAAGTCTTTGTAGTGTCAAGGTCGCACCCTTTGTTCTGTTACCGTGACTTATTTATAGGCAGCCGACGTACAATAAAATATACTTATAGTTTTATATGAAAATTTACACACTATTCTCGAAATTTTCTCGTAAAACGCTATCAAGTTTGGCTATAGTGTTGAGGTCGCTTGGCTTGTCATATACGGTTTCTTCGGCAAGTTGTATCACTATTTACCGAGGCCTGACCCTTTTAGGGTCCGTTAAGCTTGTTTGCATAAATAACTACTTAGATATATAAACGGTGTCGTAATTTGTGTTGTAACTAAGAGTTAGTGGTGAGCAAACAAGCTTTAGGTTTTAATTTTTGATAAAAGGATTGCCTTTTGGTGTTAAATGCGTGTTTAATAATGGAGTTGTTTAAATACTGTTTGCATACATTGCAGTGTTACGCTATATGTATAGCTAATATTAGCTATAGTTTTATATATGAGTTTTGGTGTCGAAAATGACCGTATTCAACTTTGTAGATGACATTAATTTACGGTTTATATATTCCTTTATAAATAAATAAATAAAAAAGCCTTTATTACTACTAATTTAAACATAAGAGACAAAGGCCCGAATACTCGTACGCATCTCAAATATTTGACTCGTCGTAAAGTCCTTAAGAAGTCCGTAACTATCAAAATGGTATACTGAAACATGATTTTGAAGACGCTTTTATAATGACGACTTACGTAATTTTTTTTTTTTTTTATAATATTTTTCACATAATGTCATGCTACCTTGAGGATTAGTAATATAGTTACCAGACGGCCAGGCTTTGTTCGTGTTAGCACTGTATTCAATGACTCAACCCTTTGTGCACAACCTGATCGTGGTGACATTGAGAACATGGTTATTCTGGAGACCCTGTAGTATCTGCAACGTTACACTCGTAGAAAACAATGTATGGGATGAAGAAACCTTACATCAAGAGGAGCTCTCCCCTGTACAACGGGATTTAATATTCGATCAATGATCATTAATTCTCATTTTTCTCCTTAATAAATTGTTGACAACAAATTCTTTTGTTTGCCTTAATACTATAATAATTGCAGATGAGCAATCATACCTTTAAAATTAGGTCTTCACAAATGATAACAACACTATATTTTTTAAAGTTATTTAATCCTAATACAGTCTAACGTCGATAAGTTAAAGTCCAAGGGAAACACAAAATATTTCAAATTATAGAGGTTTAATTTATCAAGGGTCTATGTTAGGGCTCTGATGGGAAGGGAACATATTATTTTTTGAAGTTGTAGAGGTTTTTAAGTTACCAAAAGTTAAGGTTTGAGTTATGGAGGTTAGACTGTATTATCATTATTTATTTCCAACATGCATACATATTAAACAAACAAACATGAAATAAATTAAAAACTTACACTCTAATACATAAGATCATGTTGGTATTGACATTACTGAAGTTTAACAGTGGTACTCACACTAGGCAAACACACACATACCCATATATTTTCTATATTTATTTAAATATCCAGATAATATTATGCTTTTATTAAGAATCTCATTTAACTTAAAAACCAACAATTTGAACTTTTAAAATACAAACTTGAATTTTTTATTAAAATATAATGCTTTAATTTACACTCACAGATTTTAACACAATGATTACATTCTATATTAATAAACACATAATGTAATTTCAACTTTAAATCAAAATTTTTACTTTGGTTTCAATTTTAACCACTCAACCGGGATCGGCATCCACAGTTCTAAAACTTGTTTTGTGTACATTTTTTAACTAAATCATATTATTTAGATTACAACTAGCATAATTTACTTAACAAATAATATTAATATTCTTTATTTTAAATTAATTGTTGACACAAATTAGTTACATTTGTGCTTTTTCATATAAACTTATGATAAAATTCAGTCACAAAATGTTCACAAATTAATTATTTAGCACAATAATTATAATCATCAAAACAAAATTATAATTATGAAATTATATAAATGTATGTGATGGGAACGGCTTGCCACTATTATTTGTATCAGATTCTCCAATGATCCATCAACACAATGATTATCTGAAAAAACAATAATTATTATTATATGAACCACAATTACCTACATTAATTTTAATCTAAATTAACATTTTTTGTTTTCATATTAGTGATTTTAGCAGGGTGGAAAGTTCACCACTATTGTTGAAATCAAGTGCTCAATTACAATACATTTATCAGCTTTTTACCATCATATTTGACTTATTTTCCATAATATTGATTATATATATTCATATATATATTCAGGTATCTATTATGTTATGAGATTTATAAAACTTAATTAAAAAAGACTTGATTTTTTATTTAATTATTGTTACAAATTTATTAGTTTATTACTTAAAAGTTTATTACTTATATGTATATACTTACCTTTTTATTCAATAAAACTTCCTTATTATTTTCCTTTTCTTGTTGTTTGCCAATTGCCATGAATTACATATGGCGCCAAATAAACAAAGGTTATTTTGCTGACAGCTGTTTAGCTTTAACAACTTAACTGGTATTCACAAACAAAAATTAGATATTTCAGTATGGTGTCAGCTAAAGTCCAGTTAGTTGGTGTGTTCAGTTTTACGCAAGCCTAATTTAAAAAAACATGATTATTAAACATAAAAATCACGCGTCAAGTATATCAAAATTTAAAGAAAATGCATCCATTTACGAAAGAAACTTATACTTTACTTTAGTTTAGTTATTACTAAGAACATTGAAAATGTTTTATTCGAAATGATGACTATATATAATACTACACAATGACTGAATTAATATTTTAACTTACACGTAATATTACGTAAAATGGATCTCAACAACTACTTCAATATTGACATGTGATTTTTTAAAAAAAGCAAGAAAGTATACAGCTGTGCGCACAATTAAGCGCGCCGCAACGCAACGCATCGGCTGTCTGCATAATGGATGGATGAAATTCAGCATTATCAACGACCACTTAATAAATACCATGTTCATTTGACGCTGAATATTAAACTTTCCGTTTTAAAAAATCAAAGTTATAGGCGATATTAACTACTCAAATAAATACCAAACTACTAATCTCATAGATAATGAACCTCACGACCTTACTCAAAAATTTTAGCGTTTGACAACTGTTTGAGAGCTTGGTAAAATTAAGAAGCGTTTGAGTATACGGATAAGTAGAAGATTTAAAATCGCATTCAAGTCAGAGGTGAGATACATTTCACGCATCATTTAACTTTACATTGAAACCATGAGATAACCTTTTTTAATCAAGTATTTAATAACAAACATTGGAGTTGTAAAAAATATATACTATTTCTTAATTAAATAATATTTTGTTATAGTTTTTGTATGTTTAAACACAGTTTTACATAAAGTATTACATTTATTTTGAACACGCTTACGTAAAATGGAATGTATAAAACTTAAATCTCTTAATTTACGTTTGTGTATACCATTGAAATTGTAAGATTTCTGAACTTTAAGTAGCTGTGAGTAAAGTATCGGACTTAAGATGCGTACGAGTATTCGGGCCAAAGTTACATTAGCTATTAAAAAAAAAAACAAATGTGTGAAAAAATAAAATAAAAAAATGTTGGTCTCTCTGTTGGGTCTTGAGAAATCTTCTCTTTCACTCTCCTATAGTAGCCGCCTCCTTTGCGTAAGTCTCCCCCAATTCACTCCAAAGCACTCGGTTCCTTGCCGTTGACATCCAATCAGCACCGACTCTTTTATTGAAAATATCTTGCCATCTTTTCTCGGGACGACCCCCTACCCTTGGTTGTATCTCTAGGTACCCACTCTGTGACAGTTTTAGTCCATCGATGTGTGGAGTTCAAGGGGTTCTTTTCTAAACGACATAGATGACCTGATGATATTACCATGGATGATATTCCTTTATAACAAGATAAAACAAAGTTTCAGATTACCAATCAGTTAATATAGCGATACAATCTTTTAATTCATGTCGGATGAGCGTATAATACATGTCGCACTCTATGTAACTTGCCTATTCACGTACCAAGACAGGTAAAATGCTTTACGGCATCGTAAAACGAGCTCGTGCCGCGAAAACACATAATTTAATATTAAATTACAATATCATAGATACACTCCATTATAAAATGAACGCTTTGTGTTTGAATAACGAGACTGGGAGATGATAATTTATTGTTTAATAAGTTATGTGCCATGTCTAACAATATGTCTTGATATACTTCACTGGTTGGTCGTGGCTTTAGGAACTAATATTATTAAATAGTGTTTTGTAAAATTTACGGTACATAAAGACCAAGAGGCATTTTTAAAAAATTCTAGAAGGAAGGAAGGTTGAAGATGTTTCGTTAAAAACTTTTGGTACCTTATTGAATTGAGACAGACTTTGACATAATAATGTGCATAACATAGTATTTTATTAAGAAATATTTTGTAACGAAGTTCCTTATCGCGCGTTATCGAAAGGGGACTAGACGGAAAAAAATCTTACGAAAAGTTGTAACGACACTTTTTTTGTTTTAGATGATTATCGCTAGATGCCGCTGTGATCAAAATCTTTTAAAACACGTTCCTTATTTGTTTTAGATGATTATCGCTAGATGGCGCTGTGATCAAAATCTTTTAAAACACGTTCCTTATCGCGCGTTACGTTAGGAAAAAAAATATATGAGATATTTTTTAATCGAAAGGAACTTCGTTTTATTCGGGTGTCCCATGTCACCTCTCAAGTTTTTTTTACTTTTCAGTTATTTGAATAAAACAAAAGTGTGTTGAAAAATTATCTCAAGATTATTATTTTTTTATTCATTAATTTCTGTAGATATTTAGAGGTGAAGAGTTTGATTTTTAGTTTAAATAACCATTAAACGTGACTGTCTCAGAAACTTGCTAGTTTGAGTAAAGCTAATTGGTAAATGAGATGTTGCAAAAACGCGGAAACCTTTCGAAAACACGCGGTGCGTAAACGATTGAAGTTATGCAACAAACTTAGATGACGAAATATTACTTCTTAAAAATACTTAAAAGAATATATGTCTTTTTTGTCTCGAGTGAGGTATTCGAAATTATTTAATTATTCTTTCATCTCTTTGTTTTCTTAATTAATCAAAAAATCTATACTAATATTATAAAGTTTGTTTTGTTTGAACGCGCTAATCTCAGGAACCACTGGTCCGATTTGAAAAATTATTTCAATGTTGAATAATCCATTTATGGAGGTAATCTATAGGCTATATTGTATCCCTCTATGACGCGGACGAAGTTGTGCGGGTCAACTACTAATAACAAATGATCAAAGCCGTAAATAGCACAGGACAGATCATTGTGGCAAGGTTTGAAGGATTATATCCAGAAGTGGACGTCTACGAGCTGTTGATGATGATGAGGAAAATAAATATATGACACAAAAATCATACATAATTTATTATTCTAAATCTGAAAGACTGAAATATTACATACTATTTTCTAAATCGATTGTACCGCTTTCAATCTGATTTCAAACTTTTGCTTTGTCAAAATTATAGCTGAATACGTTTAATTTCAGTTTAGCAGAATCGTGTGAAACTTATGATTCGATACGCAATGTTATTGCGAGAGTAATAGTGGATTTATTGAGCGTATTGAATATTGATATCTGCAAATATATTGTGTATGAAACTTTTCTATTCACAACTTATCATGTTCATTCTGCTTCGCTACATCGTAATTATATTTTAAATTTTGTTAAGTCGAAATTAAAATAGTAAATTCAAGAATGCCAATGTTATAGAATGCTTTAAGCTTTGTGGAATCTGTCTGAAGGCATTCCTAAATGTAATCTAGACACAAAGATCTTGAGTATTTTCGTACCTCGGTTGTTTACATGTCTGTCTAAAAGTTTAAAGTACCCATATAACGTCGTGAAAACTAAGCTTTGTATAATCGCATTTGTGGCATGGGGATCTTAAGCTTCAATTCCAGAACTTTCTAAATCTTGCAAACTAAACCGTTGAGTCAAAATTTTACGTAAAAACTAAATAAGAAGACAATTTCACTCCCACCTATAGTTCTCCATATTCACCTACTACGATCTTATGTATCAAGCTTTCGACTACGTCATTATCTAAAACAAAAGAAAACCATTAAAGCAGAGGTTACATGAACCGAGAAACGGAACGCGTTATAGGCGCGTGCTTCCAAGTGAAAGTGCGACTGTGAGTGGCGCCAATCAAAGTCGCATTATACAGACGCGACATCGTAATCATTTTGAACTCAATTATCTTCCGGTAAAGTTCAATTCCCTTTGCAGTTTATTTCTTTATGACGACCGTCGTTGGTTATTGGAATCGTTTAACTTAAACGCTGTTACGTAATGTATCTTTGTCCGTGCCTCGGACATTGCGCTCTCGAAGATCAATTAATAACATTGAATTTAGAAATTTGTCAGTTTAAAATACGGTACGAGATTTTTGACTAACTTTATATAATCTTCTCAAATCAATAACATTCGTAGATTTATATAATTACCTTCTGTAACACTCGTCTAACTCTTTCTAGATACGCCAAATCTACAATTAATGGCATCAACGAACTGAAGGTCTATTGATGTTAGGTACATCTTGTAAGGTCTACAAGTACTTGGTCATCCATTACAAACTATTTGGTCCTTGGTAATATTCTCGAAAAACGTGCTATGGGTATATTTCTTTCCACAAGATAAAGCTCGTTTCTGAGGTACGAGTCTTATATCTTTCTAAGAACGAATAGTTTTAAAAACTCGACGATATTATACTACAATAAAAAAAATAAAGAAAAGCATAAAACTATCCATTAGGTATTTAATTTTAAAGCTAACTAAGTAAAGTACTTTTAAATATTAATGTAGTCTTTCCTCGTATAGATTATTCACTTATTCCATAATGAATACTTATCAACTTATTATTCTATTATTATGCCATATCTATTAAACGCTGTAATTAAAAATCAATTATAGATTCATATTCGACCAAATTATAATAAATTAAGTATCTAAAGTTCCTAAAAAATACCGGTTTCGTGAAAATATAAATTAAAACAAAGTTTGGTAAAACTAGTTTCGATAAGCAAACTGGGTTTCTAGGTAAGCAATTAGTTTTGTCAATTATTCGACCTTTTTTGTAGAATTTAAATAAAAACATGATAAATTTTGTATTATAAATGCTGGGAACACAAAAAAATAGTAACTGTATTATGTTTATTTATGTCATTATAATTTGCGAAGAACAAATACCAAAAGACTACTTTTTCAGTAAATTTGACAACGGTACAGCTGAAAAAAGTATATTAAAGTATTACGTAAATGTATCTTATTAAGCTTTTGATAAAAACAAAGTATTAAAGTCATCGATTTTTGTTAAAAACTTTGTCCCTCGTTCAACAGACCAAATCTATACCTGGAAAACACAGAATCGTGATGATTTGTAATTTAATTTAGAAAATATATTCTAAGGCACGAAATACCATAAAAAATATGACATTAACGGTATAGATGAAACATAATTTGTCGTTAATTGTTAATCCTTCCCAGGACCAACTTACTTAAACGACTAAATCGTCATCATCACAATGAAATCCAATATTTATTGATTAACAGTTCACAGCATTAACCCGAATTGAATCTCGTTTAATACGAACGTTTTATTCAAATAGCTAGGTGACAAAATTAAAACTGGTCAGAACTATTTCAAGACAAATTGGATATTCCGTTAGATAAATTTAAATCACGTTTCTGAAGTAGTCATTGGCAATACAGAAAACTAATCAATCTTGTCTATACTAATTTTACAAAGATATAATGTCGTGATGTTTGTAACATTTGGAGGTTGTGTAGGGAGGGGGCAGTGGCAAAGGGGGGCGGGGTGGTATTTTCAGTGGCTAAAACGGTGAAAGAAAACATCAAGAATAAAAAAAACCTTTTGAAGATTTGTGAAGTTCCAAATTTGAATTGAGCAATTGGACTATCTATGTAATATCTCTTTTGAAGAGACCTGAGCCTAGCAGACGGCAATAATGGATCTACAGAACCCATTTAGAAAATTATTTTACAAGAAAGCTACTTTATTTTTGAGCGATATAGGCATAAGATTTCTAAAATTAAAATTAGACATAACTAGTTTTAACGTAGCGTAAGAAAAGTTGCGCTTGTCAATTAGTTTTGAACGTTTCTAAAGCGGTTTGTTCATGTGCAATCAATCTTTTAATTTATAATGCAATATCCAAGGAGTATGGAATTTCATCTAATCAACCTACACTCTACCTAGAATGTCTTATTTACTAAGAATCATCAACAGAGATTATACTAAGTAATCATTAAGTTATCTAACATAATTATAGACCGTAAAGTGTATAATATAGAAGTTTGATGAATATATCTTTATTATATCGATAGATGAGATTACAGTGATTATAAATATTGAACTCTGTCGACCTCTCGATGTTGTCATACGATGAAGCATGATGCACAGACTACCATGCCGTATTTTTATCGAACTGAAAAGTATAATATTATATGGACTTAGATCCGATCTTGGTCCTGTGTAGCGTGAATTATGGCTTTATAGTTGAAGCTCGAAGATATAGGAATAAAACTGGAAATATAAAAACATCAATTACTAAATCTGTAAGGAAAACCTGTCTGCAAACTGATATTTCAAAATAGTAATACAGTTACACATTCAACAATGTCATGGTACCTTAGATTTCCCTTGACTGTCTGACAACAAAATCGAGGATCGGAAAACGCTTGACAAAGCATACGATAAATGTAATCAAATCAATAAGTTATTTTAAACTAACCATGACTATTCCGAATACATGTACTGCGGCGGTTGAACTTCCAGCCTTGAATTCCGACGCCCATAATTTTAATGTACAATTCACATAATTTAATTATAAGCTCGTTCCGCTAGCTGAACATTTCGTAACATGTCTATTTTATACCCGCATGTAGGTACTCCAGCCCTCGAGCTCACTAAACGGAAACAATTACAGTACGTTAACCGGAAACGTGTACGGGACGCTAATGGCCGCCTAAAATATTTAAAAAAAAACATTTATAAAATGCTAATAAACGTGATGCGGGTTTATATGAAACAAACATTGTGTTTTGAGGATGTTTTGTTGACGGTTTCCTATTGGCGAACGTGGTGTCTGTGAAAATGTTTTTCGGAAGTATTGTGACTTCCCTTCGCGCTCGATAAAGTCCGGAATGAACCCACACTACGATCGAGAGAATTTAGAGATTTTGGAATCGGCTAGTGGAAATTGTGTGTAGAAAAGTTATGTTTTGGTCAAGTCGTGAAAGTCTCTCTCTCAGTTTAGTCTTTACACGATTATGAAGCAATGACTTAAAAAGTAATGCATCAAAACAGCTTCCGTTTGTCCACAATTGAAGTAAATGTTATATTGTTTGTCTAAATTTCTGCGGTTTCACGTTAAATTTGTGTAAAATTGATGTGAATATAATTTGAAACAATGCACAATGCAACTTTCGCTACTATTGCCGTTCCGACGCGTTTCTTGTTTCGACTTTGTTGATTTTAACGTTTCTTTACACTGGAATAACTTGCGCAATGGGAAAGAGTGCCTTGGGCGTAACGCGTCGCGCCGTCCCTCAAAGCCCCGTGCTGGGTTCTGGCCTCAGCCGGTGACACCCACAGACCCAGGTGATTTCCTCCAACCAAAAATAAAAACACTGGAATAACAAATCAAATATATTTTATTGGCAACAAAGGTGAATTATTTTACGTTTAGGTCTTGTGTATGATATAGTCATGTCCGCCATGTTGCGCCATTTTAGACTTACAACCATTTTATTTTGTAATACCACTGAAAAGCTTCATCCCTAGAAATTCATCGCACTGATAATTGATATCATTACTTTTATTATCGCCTTTGATAAGTGTCGTCGGAAGAGCCATAATATCTGCTAAGATTTCCCTCGCTCTACAGTACCATATTATTAAAAAAATTAAAATAATCTTTTCTTATGTACAATTCCATGCATATGAGGAAAACTCCAACGATATCTACTTACCAGATTTCTTTTTACTATACAAATCAGTGTCACGAATTGACAAAAACAAATTAATTTGTACAAACAATGCTAAAAATAAACGTACCACGGTAAAAACTGAAAGCGACTCGAAAACGAAAGTACGAAGTGTCGATAATTAAATCGCAAACATAAACGTTTTGTACTTTCGAATGTGATGGAGGATAATGGTTTTATTTACTTTTAAATGTCACTTAACTTCACGCACTAAACATCGGTCGTTGAGGCAAGAGTTCAAGAAGAAAATGAATTAGAAAAAAAAACATTTTGAGGACTACTTGTGAACTTTACGGTTTAAAAAATTTCCGCGGTTACCTACATTACTTAATCAGTTATGCGGGTATTACTCAGTCTTCCCTTGATCATGGCGCTTGCAACAGTGTTGAAGTAGCGAGATGCCTCGTTAAATAAAAATCATGGTCAGAACCCTTTTAGTAACACTTACGTACTTAACATACATTTAAACTTGAACCTACAAATTATTAGCACAATTACTAGTCTTACGGTACCTACATAAATAAACGGATGCTCTTATATTTACGTCTGAAGAAAATTTTAAGTCAGATTTAAACTGAAAACTAGTTCTCTGCACTTCAAAGCAAAGGTAGTCGATGATTCCGATCCCAGGGTTCGCCTTGTATCATTGATTGTACGTCTAAAAGTTTTAGATAGATAGATAGATAGAATATTCTTTATTGTACACCAATCAACAAAAAATAAAGATGTAACATTTTAGAATGGTACAATCGGCGGTCTTATCGCTGATAGCGATTTCTTCCAGACAACCGTATGGCGGACCAAAAGTAAAAAAACAAGGTATTATATATTGGCGGTGTACCTACGAAAAATCAAAAAAAAAAAGTAATGTTCAAAATGATTTACATCAAATGAAAATGAAAAAAGTATTATTATAAATGATTAAACGTTATATTATGATTTATGTTTTAGACAATGGCAAAAAATAAACAATTACAAAACATATTAATAATAAGACAATGACATTCATACACAACACATACAACTACACACATCCAGGTGTCTACATTTTCAAATAATAATCCCTTAACATATTTTTGAAAGTGGTCAAGCTTTTTACACGTATTAAAGTTTTCTGTGCTGTATAGAGATACTATCTATAGAGTGTATATAGAATACTCAAAAGAATAATTAATTGTTTTTAAACTTCGACATAAATTTTATTACTATTCCTCTTTTGTCACATTAGAAATACTTCACAAAGCTTCAAACGGTACTTACAATATTAGTTAAAAATGAAAACTTTCCTACAAATCTGTATTCAGTGCGCGTAAACAACAGTTTAACTACTAATATTATAAATAGTTATTGTTGACAATTTAAAATTTAGGGTCTTCGTCCACTACAACTGAAGCTACATTCGAAGTAATGCCATCCTTAATACACGTGATAGAATGTAGTTTATTTTTAAAAACAAATAAACAAAATATTGTACGAGACCGAACTAATTATTCTAAATAATTTATTTATTGGCTTGTATTTACATAATATTTTTTAAAAAACATTTACAAGAAAATAAAATTTATAAATACAATATAAAAAACAGAGGGCCACTGCAGGCGGAGTCTACGACCCAAGCCATCAGTGGTCAGGGCTCAAGAGAAAGGAACCTCCTTACAATACGTGCCGTGTCAAGAACGACCGCCTTCTGAATCTTTGAAATTCGGGAAGTTTGTCAAATTTAGCTTGAAAGATTTCACCCGAACTTACATAGTTTTATCCAGTGCAAGCTAATACAAAGCTTGTAAAAATCAAACTATCGGAGCAAAGCCTTTGCTTAAAGACTATAAAATAGTTTTATCTATTCTGTCTCGCCTGCCATAGTTTATTACCAGTAAAGACACGCTACCGTCTCTATAACATACTGGACTTACCACTTTATACGTCGCTCTTACATTACGTTATCATACATTGTTGTAGTCAAATGAAAACATAAACTGAACACCGTCGCGAATTCAAATTAACGATAAACGGGAGTTCGTTAAACCTTATTAATATTTCCTATTGTAAAATCGCCTGCGTTTACATAATAATTTCTTTGTCACATGAATGAACCGGTACCTTGATTTAAATTGATTCTATTTATAAGTCACGAGCGCCAATAGTGATTTATTTACCATTTTAGTAATGATATTTTACCACCTCACAGTAAGCGAATACTGTCGCTCACGAACCTTTGCAATGCCAGTGGTTATATTGGTGATGTGTAATTTTTATAAGTCTTTCAGTTATTTTGACGTACTTTATACTTCATTAACTGTTCCGCGCAATTTCGTCAGCGTCACAAAATATTCAGAGAGCATGTTCAATGTAAGCGTAAAATAATATGCTCATAAATGCACATTTTTTTGCTCTATATCACATCACATGAAAAACCTCTAAAATTATCAGTGTGTGCAACATCATGCAGTTATACACATAAACCTTCCTCTTGAATAGCTCTCTATTCATAGAAAATAAGGATTTAAGCATAGGGTCAAACATACAGCGTGCTTATGTAGTAATTAATAATAATTAAATGAATCTCTATGAGTCTCATCATCATTAATTATTTATAAGTAGGTACATAATAAGTAGAAGTTATTGAACTCTTCGCCTTAATTGATTTTGAAGCAGGTAGGTGCGAAATTAATAATCTATAAAAAATAATTTGCGCATATTCTATTTATTGTTGTACAGTGAACAATAAAAAAAAAAAAAAATATCTATGTAGTAATTATTAGGAAAGATATAGAATTTCTTTTTTTATTGTTTGGAAGACTCTCGCCCTCGTTTTTTGAACGTTATGACTTGTCAGTTGTCCCTTATTAAACCAGGTAGGTTCACGGAAAGTTAAATATATTTATAGATAAATAACTATAGGTACCTACCATGGTATTGCATTGTTTCATAACCCAAAGAAAATACCTACCATCAAAATGGCTAAAGACTAGTTTACTTACAAGTATAATACAATAAAAAATATTCCTATTCAAATATTCCTAAGCAATATTACTCCAAAAACATAATGTTTAAAAATAAAGAAGCTAATTGATTCTTTATGTACCGAATCAATTTGTCGTTAAGAGAATAACATCGATTTCTATTCGCGAAAAAAGTGACTAAAGCTACAGAATATTGATACAGAAGTCAAACTCTTGTATGTACTTGAACGACGTAAATAACTTGTAAATGTTTGTTATTGAAAAAGATAATTAGTCTAACTCACCCTCATGGTAACGATTAGGATTTGAATATACGATTTTGAAAATGATCGCGTACTTAATTTCTTTAAACACTCGCGGTTATCTACATCACTTTTTTTTTTTTTATTGCCATGTAGGCAGACGAGCCAACGGCCCACCTGATAGTAAGTGGTTACTTACACTATTATTAAACGGGTTCTTACCACGATTATTTTTAATTGAGCGGTCCCGATATTTCAGCACTGTTTCAAGCGCCATGATCACGGGAAGACTGAGGAACTGCAGGTAGGTCATTTAAGAGCAGACAAATCTGTCTACCCTCGTTCGTTTCTCGTTCGTTTGCCGGTACCACTGGAACTCGAACTTTAGTAATGGTGTAAGTGATCGCGTACAGTAGGTACTACAATTTTAATAGCACATCACACAACAAACTGCTTAGTAACAAACTAATGCTCACACATATTACCATATGTTTTCGGTATCAATCTTGACTTCTGTACTGGACTCTCGTACAATTATTTGCGTGTCGAATCGTACAACTGATTCTAGATTTTAATGTTTATATATTTCTCAATTCAACCGTTATATAATATCGAATTAAATAGTGATGTAAGATAGATGGCGCGTATCCTCATCGCGATTAAACTTTCCCTTTGCTGCGTTATGTAGTAGTGTTGTGCCTAACATACTCTATTATTTTACAGTATGTACAGATTTAAGACTAATGAATCGCTTTATAATTAGTTCAAAACCTGAAGTAATAAACTAAGTTTTCAGTTTAAAATTAAGAGAGTTTGAAGGGGTGATTAATAGTTAAAAGTTTTCAAGTTGTAGACAGATTTTATGAGTCTACCCTTGACTAGATACAGTTCATAATTTTCCTACCTAGATAAATCTATTGGCGGTAAGTACCTACACCATTCTAAAATTGTTATTGGTGTTTTCATTAGTGTACAATAAAGCATATTGTCTCTTCCACTTTCTCTAGATAGTTTATCTAATCACTTACATTACTACTAAACGGGTTCTTACCAAGATTATTTCACTATTCACGTCTTTCATTATCACGTCTTCCCGTGATCATGGCGCTTGAAACAGTGCTGAAATATCGGGACCTCTCAATTAAAAATAATCGTGGTAAGAACCCGTTTAGTAGTAATGTAAGTGATGTAGATAACCGCGAGTGTTTAAAGAAGTTTATCTAATACCTACATGACTTGAGAGGAACAACTTGACGTGAATCCATGCTTCTAGCAGCGTCACGTCGAACCACTCGAGTATAACCCCATCACTAATACCCACGTAATAGTTATAGCACACAATAATGTGATAGTTAACACATGGTCGAGAGCGAGAGTGGATGTTGGAATTGATTCTGTGTAACACGCGACCGATGACGGGTCAACGGAACGGCTCCGAGCTTTCTCCGCGTTTCAAATTACGTAGCATTCACGATGCGATAGTAATCCAGTCTGATATACATCGGGACTTTGTGTGAACCGAACTTTGTGTGCACTTTTGTTATTCGAAAGTGTTTCGATTTTTTAAGATAAATTAATTAATTTGAATTGGTGAGATAGCCTAGTATGATGGTTAATCAAACAACGTTTCAAAAAACTAGAAAATGATATGGATCCAATTTTGCGATATATGTGTATGTAGGTATATCTCTGCG
Organism: Trilocha varians; assembly: GCA_030269945.2. Lineage (NCBI taxonomy): Eukaryota > Metazoa > Arthropoda > Insecta > Lepidoptera > Bombycidae > Trilocha > Trilocha varians. The sequence goes on from AP028259.1 coordinate 9,684,968, forward strand.
TTTGAAATTAGGAAGCGTATAATCCAGCTTGACATCAGGACTTTTTTTTTATTGCCACACAGGCAGACGAGCTAACGGCCCACCTGATCGTAAGCGGTTACCGTCGCCCATGGACCTCTGCATTGCCAGAAGACATTGTGGGGCCGCTACCTACGGCCTACCCTTAAGGACTCTCTTCAAGCCTCGTTTGAAGAGAAATGTACTTTGCATACACGCGCTTTTGTTATTCGAAAGTTTTTGATGAGGTTTTCTATTCGAAAATAATAGATTATGCAATTAATTTTCTTGTGAAATAATGCATAATTAAAGGAGCTAATCAGACACATCATATTTTAATTTTCCTTTCTCCGCGTTTTAAATTACGCAGATGTGATAGTAATCTGGTCTGATATACATCGGGACTGGCTATGTGTGGATCCGCCGTAGAGATCTGCATGCACGCTCGCGCTTTAGTAATTCGAAAGTTATGCTTTTTGCGTAAGGTTTTGATAAAGGTATAAGAATAGAAAGATAATGCAATTAGGTTTTATTATTCTAGAATACTTTAAATATTACTAAGCTTATTATTACTAAATATATTAAGCTGCCTATTACATACAATTTTTTTTTAATTAATTTATTTATTTATTGTTTACACAAACATTAAACAGAATGTTTCCAGTGGCCCTCACACTATGCCTGGCCTGTATCGTGAGGACCTGATGGATTCATAATAATTATCCAAATATTTTCACTGGCAAAACAAAAAATAAAACCACTGATATTTTTCTGTTTCGTCACAAAAATTTCGTAAATTATTACAATATCTACTCCAACGTTGCGTGTGCATCACAGGGGTGCACACTAATAAAAACACTTTCCGAAATTATAATCAATATAATGGCCTTGAGCACACAGGAATAGTTTAACACACTGAGTCACCCTTTACCCGACCCCTTCATGCGGCTTTGTTTTTTAATTCGACCCTCGGTCGGGGTTGGACATTTGCGTACGTATTATCAATTTGCCAGTCTGTCGCACTGCGAGTTTGGCAGGTGTGCGTATAGCTTTATTTACTGTTTGAAAATCGATTTTAAAGGCATGTGTTAGGAATCATTGTGAGACACGGAAATGGTTATTGTGTTAACATATTAAAATCTGAGTAAGATTAGATTTTTGCGTCATCGTTACCAGTCGGGGAACATTTTTAAGGGTTGATTTTATAATTTTACCAAAAGATTAACTAAATCAATCTGGCGTCCGGGGACGGAGCGACGGGAAAGAGTGCCGAGCGCGTAACGCGTCGCGCTGTCTCTCCAAACCCCGTGCTGGGTTCTGGCCTCAGCCGGGGTTCGGACGATGAGTGCGAGCAGTTGGAGGTTTTAGTGCGGTTCAACTCCCACATACCGCGGGGCGGGCGGGGATCCGGTGATTTGTTTGAAATGAAAAAAAAAAAAAAAAAACCGTGCCGTAGAGTACCTACCTAGACAATAGGTAATCCCGAATATAAACATTGACGTTACTAATATTTTTACTCGTACGTTTGAAATGATAACATATTAAAATGTTCCCTCCATCATATGTTATTAGTCACGCTATCTATTTAATGACACAGTTATTATTATCTAAATATACATATAATACACAATACTAATGTTATGTATCACGATTGTCACGATAACTTACAGCTTTTAGCATTCTATACCTACCTAATATAGATAGAAAATATTTTTTAGCTTCATCGTTTCTAACTTTAACTTTATCAAACATTTTTTTTTACATGTCCAAAAAACAAACAGATTCGATATTGCATAATAGATAAAAGGCTTACCTACAGACCACCCGACGGTAAACAGTTACTTTCGCTCATACATTTCTACAATTCCAAGCATAGAAGCGTTAGTTCTACTTTCTTGTACCAACACATTGCTGCCCACTGTTGGGCTCAGGTCTCCTTAGAAGAGGTATTAGGCATAGTCCACCACGCTTGCCTAGTGCGGATTGGGGACTTCATATATCTTCAAAGGATTTTTAGAACCCTTTTCCGACATGCAGGTTTCCTCACGATGTTTTTCTTCACCGTTTTTAGCCAGTGGTGTTGTGAAATTACTTTACAAAACTTTATTTGAACTTACACACACAAAGTTTCAAGAAGTTACTTTATTGATTGTATTAGTATGGAAAATATCTCTTATATCATAAAAATAAATTTTACTAAAAAGGACCAATATATTTATCAATAAAATTGCCTTTATAAATAGCAGAAATAGGAGTCCGTGAGAAAATCCTATCTTCAATCCATTAGAAGCTTCGTGTGTTGTCTGATGCCAGAAGCAACCTGATATTTTGAAACGATGTCTCCACTGCGAACCGAAGTGACAGTTTTGTCAGGCTTCGGTTCACGAGAAACAATAATAAAGTGTATTGGTCTTTACTTTGTTTTTTAAATATATTTCAATAAGGAAATGGAGACTAGGAAACACCGTTTTAAACTAATGATTCGCGACTAAAAATTAATATATCTTTAATATATGTAGTAACTAATAATTTTGTAAGCTTATAAATTGTTATTTTATTTTTCGCATTTTCTTTTGAATTCTTCAGAGCTATCAGTCTTGCTTTTTGCACCACCAGTGACTTGACTGAGGACTAGGTCTTCATTGATCTTTGTAGTCTCTCGTGATTTGTCTTATTCTGTACCTCATTAAAGAGTTCAAATGGAACTTGGATCTAACTGATACATTCAACAGTGTCTTACAAAGATTTCCCATGTATAATGATCGAAGACAAGTCAAAGTACCAAGATTTTGAACTCAACTTCGAATATATTTTCACATATTACATGAATACCGGTTCGATTGCTGACTTTCATCGGAAAGTTACGCTATGATATGCTAAACGGCGATGTGCGAAATGTACTCACGCACAATATAACGTGTTATGTTAACAATGTTGACGTTTATTGAGAAACTGGCTGAGTCATCGGGTTCACTTTCACCCGCACCACCCTCTGCGTGACCATGGAGACCTTTTACTATATTGGTACTTTCACGGATTTTTTTTAATTGGATTGGTGACGTCATTTGTGGTTTTAAAGTCCTAGTATGCAGGGTGAATATTAATGATTGGCGGATAGTCATATATGAATTTTTTTAATATTATAGCTAAAGAATATGGTTAAAGCTTTGGTGAACGTCAATTTACTTGAAATCGAAAATATGGCTGAGGTTTACTAGATTCATTAAAAATACTATAGAATGAATCTAGCATTTATGGTCAAAAACAAATATGTTTGAAAGTATATCCTTGACATTGTCGAGAACTGCTATTTACTCAATAAATATTATGCAAATTGTCTATTTAAACAGACGTCTGGGAGTTCACGAAAATTTCCCCAAAGATTGTTAAATATGAACCAATAAAGACATACATGATTGTTAAAAATCGCGATTACTGAATATTATTTTTAAAATTTATTCGATCAAAGTCAAGTTACATTTTATTGATTATATAAATTATTATTTACCCTGTCTTCTACACACCAGCTGTTCGTAAAAAAATAATAAAGTTAAAATTTAACGGTTTTCGATGCATTCCTAATGAGGGGCCTACTTAAACTATTAGAAAGTTTTACCTAACTACTGTTATTTTGTAACGCTGACATTTTTTTATTGCATAATAATATATTGAGATATATTGTTATTATCTGCACGAATGTTTAGCAGTATTTTTATCTCAATTTGTTTGTTTCAGGTAAGTTAATGAACAATCAAGCCGGGGTCAAATTTTGTAAGTATGTTTTCGAACTATTTCACTTCGTTTGTTTATTTTCATAAAGAGCCATAGATACCTGTACCTGAAAAGTACTGATTGATTTATCAAAAAAGTAAATGAAAGTAAATAACGTTGGTCATTGTTAAAAAAAATGTAAAGCGATTAGGGTTGTAAAGTTTTCCGGTGCAACGACGGTTTGCGCGCGGATAGCGAGGCGCGTGGCTCGGCCGGCACTCCCACTCGACACCGACAGGCCGCACTCGCGACACCCGTCCGCTCGCACTCATTCAGTCCACAGCCGACTGCCGCGGCGATTGCACGCGGTCTTTCTATCGTCACGCTTTCGATGTTAGTCTACGATTACGACATCGCGCCACATTTCGAACTTTTACCGTGACAGTGAATTGGATTGTTTCGAATATGGGTTAAACACCCTTCCAGACGTAATGAGTCCGGGCGAGCGCGCCGCCCTAGGGCGCCGCGAACCCGCTCGCCCTCAGTATGCCAACACTGCTCCGGGCTACCCGCCACCTTACTATCCGCCTTATGGTGTGCCGCATCCTAGTGCTTGGCTCGGCGCCCCGCTCATATCCATGGCTGGAAGAGCACCACCAGCGCAATCCCGAACCACTCCTGTTTCTAAATTGGCTATGCAAGCACAAGGAGCACCTCTAATAATTCATAACAGACAAGAAAGGAAAAAAATCAACGGCCCAGAGCAACGGCACCAGCGAACGCAAGGTCATATAGAAAATGTGCAACGAGACAGGTGTGAACAAAGTGACGGAAATAGGGCGCGAAACCAGCAACAGCAAACGCGTTCTGCACGAGGCGGACGTAACAACAACACGGATGCGGTCAGTGTCGCGAGCGATGAAAGTTCCGGCTCTGCTAACTCAGAAACCATGTTACCCAGGATAATAAAACCTAGAAAACGACGTAAAAAGGATAGAAAACCGAACAACATCGTACCTCACGATTTAACGACTACCTTAGACATCGGTGAAGTTGACCATTGTGCGGTTTCAAGCATAGGAAATACGCATAATGTTTACGATGAATCGTACTGTCGAGATATGTCTTTACCGTATCGTCTGGATGTCAAAGTAATGGAGTACCCGGAACCTGCTCCTACTCCGTATCGTGTGACAGCTCTCGGAGAAGCATTAGAAGCTACTCGTTTTGGATTAGCAGAGGCCGCATCGCCGGCTGAATCTGCAGTGAGTTCATGTCAGTGTCGACTTTGCGATCCAGTTGGACAAATCTGGGACGCAGATTCGATTGCGGATCTTCTCGATGAGAATTCTTGTGGTGATTTTCCCCCTACAAAACTCGAAGATTCTATGAAAGTGGTCGGACCGTTAGGACGACGAGGTGCTGATACTGCATTGCGAAGAAGTTGGAGCGATCCGTCCTCTCGGGTTCCTGAAAGACGTGAAATCGGCAACAACGATAATTATTCTGCGCCAAATTTGTACTCGCTTTTCCCACCAACTAGACAAGCCAGTTCACCAGAACCACGATCACCCTTAGCATTAGAAATATCTTCAGAGATCGTTACATCCATGAATGGACACCGCGATTTGGAAATAAAGCTATTCTCGACCTCGCCCCCGGCTATGAACTACGACCGGCGTTCCTTTTTCGCAGATAAAAGTGAAAGTGCCGTGAACAGATGTACAGTCGAGAGCTGCGATTTTAAAGTGAACAGTGCTGTGAATAACGGATTACATTCATGTGTCAAAGTCGAAAAGCAAAAGAGTGAAGTGTCTGACGAGGGTTCTCCAGTGGCACTAGTGAATCGCGAACACTCACACAAAATTTGTGATCTAACCTTAGTTTCCGTTTGACGTGTTCGTAATCGTTGTGGATCGTTTGTGTCGTCTTTATAGGCTGCTAGACCAATAATCATTTGAGCTGGACTCAAATTGTCACAGCGAGGCATGCACGGAAGGTCTCACCGAGACTAGAAATAATAATTCGAGATCTCCGAATCGGTTTCCTGTAGATTCTACAATTAATTTATTGTTAACATAGCGTAGGGAACTACGAGGAACTTTATCTGGAAACACGTTAGTCTGGTTTATAATTCGCCGCTTGTCACTAAGCTTTCGACGTTCACATCATGTATTCATTTATTTACACTTATTTTTTACATTATATTTTTAAAAAAATTAACAAAGGAATAAAATTTAAAAATACAATATAAAAAACAGAGGCCCACTGAAGACGAGGTCTACGACCCAAGCCATCAGTGGTCAGGGCTCAAAAGAGAGGAACCTCCTCACAATACGTGTCGTGTCAAGACGACGACGTTCACATTATTATTAGTCATTAGAAAATACATTTCTCTAATATCTTATTAGGATACAGTTATAAGTTGCAATTTTCTGACGAGTAATATGCTTGTCTAGGTCATCACGACGTCTCGAAAACGTCCCGAGTCACCAACTAGTTATTTTCGAAGCTGTACATAATGTTACCGTGAAAAAGACAGTCATGATTGCTTGTATTATAAATCAATTTGTATCGTAAGAGGGATGGATGTGCCGCAATAATTCAGCGATGTGCAATTAGCGTTTCATACTACTGACACGGTTCTCGCGGTGCGGCGACGCGTTCACTATTGCGGTTTCCCGCGGTTTTCTCCGCGCTCTTCGTTCCGGGTGGCGCCTCCTTGCGCGCATCTCTGCACCGCTAATCGTTTTTTTCTACACTCATCGCACTCATAGCTTAGCTCTCTCCGCCAATTATGTTTAACACTCTTATTCAGAACTAAACGGTAATTAAATTACCAGCCGTTCCGTACGTTTTAACTTGCCTTTCGCATTTTAGGTCATTCATTCTAGTGTAAACTATGAAGCTTACATGATAAATATCAACTTATCATAATCAAGATAAGATATTTTTTACATTCCATCTAATATCATCCGCATCATTTTAAATTCTTGCGTCATACATTCATTTTTTCCATATTTCACACTTCGGTAACAATACTAAAATCATCACATGTAAAGATCATTAAACTTTCCCATTTTGTATTGTTCGTCATCTATTAGAAATTTGTATAGTTTGAATCATAATAACAACTCATTTCCGTATTTATATGCTCTCAAACACACACACTTATAGTACGAATATAAATATCGATTGCAATATCTCGTTTATTGTTTCTGACTTTGTCGTTACGTGGCTTTGTTACGAAATCTTATCGAGACCTCGTGCCGTTTGCGATTCTTGATATTTTATATCGCTCTCCTTAAAGTCAACTACAAGAAAAATAACGTTCACGTTTTATGTTCGTCCGCATTTCGATGCTGTTGTCGTTGGATGAGTGAAAATTTTATAGGGCTTCATTGGGGAGTCTCGCGCCGAAAGTGTGTCGTAAAATTCATTGATAAATGGCGAATTGGGTACCGTTCCTTTTCTTATACTGAATGTTATGTTTTTATCTTTATTTCAATTGTGGGTCCAATGACATGCGTATATAGTACCAGATAAAGTTCCGTGATGTAGATATTGTGAATATAACTAAGTTAAATGACTGCAATCATAACAGTCCATCGTTGGGTTTTACATTCTACGCCATGTTTCTACGGTTTAATGTATTGTTTTTTTAGTTTCTTGTTGTGTTTGCTTATGTTGCTGGGCGCGTGCGTGGGACGATGTGATAAATTGTTTCTCGCTTCACTTTTTTTCTTTACGACAGGCTCCTCGTACTCTAGAAGTTATTGCGTCCTTATTTAATTTTTAAATGGACACCGTCTGTGTCATTTCATCTACAATGTATACGTTTCAAGTTGAGTCTCCTTCATTTATAGAGGACTTTTAATGTAATAAAAGGAAGGTGGCGGCAGCTTCATCATTAGAAGAATCAGGAGATGTAGTTAATTGAATTTTTTATCTTACTCGAATGCAACAAAATTTATCTAGAAACGTCGAGCCTGTCTGTGTCGGGGTTTAAAAGGGACACGGCGCCAGACGTGGCTGTAAAACTCAACGATAAATCCAATTTCGATTTAAAACATAGGCTATGTCTAACTTTTACTGAGTGAATGCATTTTATAAATAATGTAGGTATTAAATATATTTGTTTGTGGATGTCATCGAGGCATGAGTTAAAGACGCTCGCACACTATTTTTGTACAATAAATTACCATGTCCTGATATGTATTTATGTAGTTTTATTTTCAATCAGTTGACCTGCTCAACTTCTACGTAAGCACCTAAGAATATATTTTAACGGTTTTCTGCTATTGATAAACCCATTACTAAATACTACTCAATTCGATCATATAAAGCCTGATAAAACCGTGTTTATAAAACTTCAATTCTCTTCAACATTTCAATGACCATAAGTGATATTCTATATTAAAATGATCATTGATTTTTGACGCATATTGTTTATCGTTTTCTAATCCGTCGCATGACTTGGTTTTATAACTTTATTTAACAACATACGAATTATCGATTCGAAAATTTTAATCTTCAAAGTGAAAACGTGTTGTGAAAATAGTTGAAACGGTTTGCGTAAGTGCTCAACGAGGCTATATTGTTGTGGAACAGCTGTTATTCGTTACGCGCGCCACCTTTGTTGCTTTTTGTTTGCACTCGACAGCTCTCTGTCCATTTTATGAGCGTTAGCGGAGAGTAAATACTTATCGAAAGGTTTTTTTGGAAACTTCTAAACCGGGTTATTTATTACAGACTGTAATAATTAAAAAAGATTGTGAAAGATGATGTTATGTAATTATTGATTATACCAAGCTTGCCAAAGACAAAGTTGTTGATTCGATTACTGAGATGCTTTGTAAAAGAGTAGATGTACACGTTTCGTAAAAAGCATGGTACATTGCTTTGTACCAATATTGTGCATAAAGTTTAAGCATGATTAAAATCGGAAACAAAAAATAATATACCAGAAAAAATATTACAAAATATGATATGTAGTGTTATGAATATAGCATTGAAAATTTAAAACTTTTCGTCGCGTTTGTACTGCGTTAATAAAATATTTTTTTTGAAATGAAAAATGACCTATAAATTTTAAAATTAAAATGTTGTTTTCAATGACAATCACAGTGTCAACATACTAATGTTGCATTCAGTTTAAATTTATGATACGATGGAAATTACACGAGTCTCTAAAATAAGTGGCGTGATTTTTATAACTATTTAAGCAGACGAGCGAAAAGGTCACTTGATTTGAAACTTTATTTTAAATCAAGATTTCTTCCAATAGTTTATCTTAGAAAGTAAAACGTTGATGTTCTAAGGATTTGTTTCAACCAAAACTGGTTTCCTAGTCGGAAAACCAATTTTTCTTATGTCGAGATTTGCTATGTACGGGATTAAGTTTATCGCTGCGAGCTCATGATAAATTTTATCAGTCTGATGCCAGTCTACGGACAAATTATCTGACAGATTATTAATAGTGTCCACAAAAAGTACAAAAGTAAATACTAAAATCATGTAATCAAACATGACAATGCCGCTTTAGTGTCTTGGGGGAATCGAAATTCTAGAAATTTTAAAATATGACATTAATAAACTTGGTTTAGTAATTTCCGCCTATAACTTGGACCTGTTATTTGTTTAGTACAAAATCATATGCAGAATACGATTTATGTAGAGTTTGTTCCCCCAGCAAGGACACAGACTTGGTCAATGTCACAGCACTCGGCACATGTATGAATCTTTCAAAGTCAATTCACATGAAACTGCGTAAATACTTCATCATTACTCATTTTTAATCTTCGCTCTTTTTTTGTGCACATGCACGATGTTGCCAAGAATTGAAGTTCGAGGTTTTCTTAATAAACAATTTGGCGTTGGCAGTCGGATCAAAGCACTTGATTATCCGTTAGTATCTTCAATGTTTATGTTAGCTTAGGTTATTTAACAAATTTATGGAGCGCGTAAAATAATATACCTACGTTTAAAGTAATAATATCGGTATTTTCACCTTTAATAGAAGATGCCCAATATTGAGAAAGTACGCAAGCGTTAAAAACTCTTTCAGATACAATCGTACATCATATGCGATTAAATACATATGTCACATATTCTTTACATATGTCACATATTCTTTACATATCCCTTCGATTAAATATACTAGATACACGATGAGATCATAAAAATGCACCAACTGAACACTACCAAAAAAATTGGTGGTCTTTTGATATCATTTGTTCGGTGACCGGATATATCGTGTAACGTAGGCGATGGTTTTTTTAACTCAACTTTAGTGCATAACAAGGTAGTCTTTTAAGTCGTCTTGATGTTTACAAAACGTCTTTAGTGTACCTAATTTGTTTGAAGACTATTTAGTACTGTTTTGTTCAGTTCGGTGTATCTAGTTATATTATAACGATGACTTATCCTCAAGCGACATATTCCGACCATTCAATTGTAATGCAAAACATTTAAAACCGCCGTAATGGTTAGTAATGGTTACAAGTGTATGTATCACGTTAGCCACAAAGGAACAATACACCAAGGTTGCTATTTTAAACTGAACTGTCGTTAAAGATGACATACAAGTGATAAGTAATTGATGTTATCTGTTTTGCGTGAGACGCACTAGACTGAGAGCTGGGAATGATTGAGTTACACTTAATAATCTATACGTACAACAAAAATATACACCTACTGCCTTTCCTTTCTGTCTTAAATCTTGTTGCATATCAACCACGTTATAACTTTTTCAAACACTCATATCTTAATTGTAATAACATTCTGGATTCATTTTAGATACTGGAGACAGAAGGTAGATCGTTTTACTATAGTAATTATAATGCTCTGCAGCTCTGAAAATTATTCTACCAAATATTTTAAAAATAATTTTGAATATCCCAAGATAATGTTTAATTTTTAAACGAGTGTATTTTGTAATTCTCTTGGTAAAGATAACTATTCCTAAAGAGGTGAAAGCTCCTATATTTGACGTCATATCGAACAAACAGACGACCATGAACGATGTGAAACATTTTGTAGAACCGACTGATTGGAATCAGTTTGTTTCCTTAAATATTTTTAGTATCTGTCTATCAAAAGAATGAAATAGTTTCTACTAAGAAAAATGCACCTACACGATGCTTACTTTTTACTACTACTGTCGCTAATAACATACAAGAAGATTAAGCCAGTTCATTTCCACTTAATTGCCTCCTAAAACAACACACAGAACACAGACACACACACACACAAACTCAAAACTTTTCGGCACAGAACAGTGCATAAAAGTTTTGAGTTGAATCAAGTACGCACAACAGGATTATAACTGCCTCCGTATACTCTTATTATCGCGTTTGCGATCTTGCTACCGACGGTAATAAATTTAATCAACAGTAATTATCTGATTAATCGTATTTTTATTATCAAAAGATACGATAGACTTTCTTGCCTGATAAGACAATGATTGCATTCGCACGTGGGCATTAAAACACGAATAAAATTGTCAGTCCGTTTTGTGATTGGTTATTTTTGTGCCCACGTGATCTGTAGGGATTATATCCATTCAAGTACATTAACAAAGGGGTACGATACGACCTTTAAACGACAATAGGTTGGAATAATCTTCTTAACAGATATTTTTTGTTGAGCTCTATGAAAGAATGGAACAATGTATGTTCTGTAACAATTGAATTTGGGAGGAATTTGGTGGGCTTTAATTCTGAATTTAGCCTGTTTTTTTATATCATGGTTCACCTGACCATCGCCAAGAATTTGTAGTAAATCAAGCTGTTCATGGTTCCTTAAGGCTCGCCATATCAACCAATCCGTTCCCAGACTTTTCCGATCTCAAGAACAGATCTAGCCAAAAGCCTTGAAGAGTATGTAGAGCAGTGTGAAACATCGTCGCAATGTTCGATTTTAACACCGATCCGTCCTGTTGCTAAGCAGATCCAGAACGCATTTTATACAATCGTTAATCTTGCAAGGCTATTGGTCCCACTTTGTTACGTAATCTATAGCAAGTTATTAAATAGGTATTACTGTTCTCCAGCTGAAGTTATTGCCGTTTTATTGTTGCGACACATGTTTAGAAGCCACAGTGCTATGCGCCCGTTTTATAGTTTCAGGGATAATACAAGCGCTCCACTAGTTTATGTTGTAAAGTGAGACTTAAAGCTATTTTCAGCAGTGGATGTATAAGTGCTGATGATGTTGGGTTGTACCTACATTATTCTTTTAACAGGTACAGGTGTAAGGATCGAATTTACAAAGAATTTGAAGAAACAACACAATGTCGTCACACATTGCCAAGTAAATTCTACATACAAATCTGGCATATCTCTCGACCATTCATTCCATTTTGGTCTTTTCATCGAATTACTTAACTTATGATGTAACAAAGACCTCAAAACATTTGTGTCCTTAAAGATGTAACAATAACACAACGATCACAATACCTTCTCGTTTTTAAAGAGAATCGATACAAGAATATAATTAAACCGTGCAATCCACAATTGGCGTGTAACGCGGTTTCAATAACTCCGTGTATGAACACAATAAGGGCTCCTTCACACACACTATCTTTGTCGATACGTTAAAAATCACGATACGTCACGATCCTTATAGTTCTATCTTTTCATAACCTAAATATTGGATTCTATATACATAGTTCACATGATTTGTTTTGGTTTAACAGAGTTCAATGCTCTTTGAATGATCAGTGAAATAAAACAAACAATAGGTGGATTTTGACGAATCATTAGCTAAAAACAAATGACGGACACGTTCTTTTACTCAATCATCAAAATTTCTTCTTACACCGATCGTGTTCTTTATCGTAATGTAACGTCGTCACGTGGACCATAAGCGTCATTAATTGTTTCTGTCTGGTTGTGATGTAGTCGGAGTACCGACGCTGTGTGAGCGGCAGGAGTTCTTAGTAGGCTTCGACTCCGACATAACCCACCTGCGAAGTAAGTGGAAGATTTCCTTCTGTCCAAAAAAAACGTCGCAAGAAAATACGACGTATCGTGTTTTTTATCGTAACGTCAATGACTGATCTCGTTTGTTCGAGCCCCGAGAATAGTTTTCGCACGTGTCACCCGACCTTGCCACCGTTGCCACAAATCGCACCACCAGTGTCACTGACAATGTAAGGTAAACATCACATACAATGTATGTAATGACCGTGAAAGGCGGGCGTTTTCAACTTGTTTTTAGATACTTCATACGTACTGAATATTGAATGACAAATGTGGAACTTTTGAAGGTGCCATTGTCCTTGTTACTATATTTATTTGGGAACTCGATCAAATATAACAAGACGAACAGTTCTGAATAAAGCGTTAGAAATCTTCCAAAATGAAACAAACTACATAATTGCAATTTTTTCTCCCTAATAGTGTATCTAGTTTTATTACATCGATTATTTGGGATACGCTAATTACTCAAAAATATTTAAATGAGATATTCTATTCCATAGTGTTAAAAATATCTCGCTCTTATAAAAAATAGTGATAAGCTGCTCGAAACAGTAATTATAATTACACTTGTAATTACACATATTTTTGCTTAATGTCAGCTTTTATCTAAGTTAATTTGAACTAGTCTGTTTACGCAAAAATTGTTGCTACCTCATGTCGATGACCGGATCTATTAAAAACTTGATTTATTTTACATTAAACGATTTCATTAATGACTACCTAACTCTCGCAATGTTACCTGCATCCTATTTATAATATCATTCCATATTGCATTGTTAGCTTTAGCTCCATATGAAACCGGGAAGTTTGTCAAATTCAACTCGCAAGATTCCACCCGAACTTACACAATCCAGTGCAAGTTTTTTTTTTTTTCATTTTTATTGCCATGTAGGCAGACGAGCCAACGGTCCACCTGATAGGAAGTGGTTACCGTCGCTCATGAATCTCTGCAATGTCAGGGGACACTGAGGAGTCGCTACCTACGACCTAAGTTTATGACCCTCTTCAAGTCTCGTTTGAAGAAGTTAATATAAAGGTCGTAAAACGAATAGGTTACTGAAATTACATTTTTAAATCTTGATATAGAGTAAAAGTACCAACTGAGACAGGATTAGTTTTCTTGTCGATAACAGGAGGCGGGGTAGAAAGCCGGCACGCTTCCGCTCGGAAGTTTCTAGCAGCTTTCACTCGTTCTTTCACTCGTATATAAGTTCAAACAAACCTTATGATTGAAATATGGCGGTACTTCTATTGTAGATCTTAACAACGTCATGCAGCGAAGCCGGAATGATGTTGATGTTTTTTTCTGACACTTCAATGCGCTGTATTTTATTCTAAAGTATCGGAGCAGCTTATTGAGATTTTATTCTCTTACATATATGAGCTTATATGCTAGTAAATTTTGGTGATAGCAAAGAGATTATCTGAATCTCTTGCTCACCTTGTGACGAGCTCAATGTAAGTTTTGTTTAAGTCCAACCAGGACAAGAGATCTTTACGAAGGTATTAGATAGGATGATAGTGTTTATACGTCTTTCTTTGCTTAATTTGATTTAGATGTCTGAAATGCATATCATTTCAAAAATCTAAATTCAAAACATGTACAACTAAAACATAGACATAATCGGTTTAATGTCTTCAGTCTTGCAACACTCACATTTATACGTAAAACTTGTACGTTAAAACCAGTAAACTAAAAGCATCGCTAAGAGGATTAAGTGATGTGACTGAGTTACTATTTGCTGTTCGTTTTAACATGTATAGCTACGTCTCGATCCGCCGAATAAATATTAAATGCCTCGACGGATTAGACCAGCACCGCAAAAGGAAAATCGAATACCCGCAGAAGGTAAAGTTTGTTCTAAGAACACGAATGAATTTTTACAAAAAAATGTAAATTAAAAAGTTCAACTAGGTTTGAATGAAAAGTTAAAAAACAATTTTGATCTTCTAAAAAGTTTGATCTTTTTAAGAATGATATTAAGAAGCTAGCTGACAGCTCGTTTTTTCATTGAAAATACGTTTATTGTTTCTACATAAAGACGATTCGAGTCAAATGAACATTGTTATTTACGGCGACTTATCCTGAGCTCGGGTCGTCGCACGACAGACGATCCAGCAAATCATTTAGAACTGTTATGAGAAGCGTAAGACCGTCTTTTTCTTGCTGTGACATTGTTCGGACTGGATGTTTAATGACGTGTCTCATGCTGGTTAACGCAGCGATATCAGTGATTTATACCTCGAAAAATTTCGAAGGTTGAATTTCAGTGTACAATATCTTATCAGTGCGAGTATTAATACAATTTATCACCAAACAATTAAAGCCACTGACAAATTTAGCAAAACTCCAATTTGGAAGGTTCTTGTAAAAATTTAAAGTCTGTAATTTTTCATCTTCAAAACGGCAGACTTCTCAAAAACGATCAATCTCCGTGTTCCTTAATTTGTTTGCTCGAGGTCGACGCACTTTTGTCTCTCATTACGACGATGCACATTTACTTGAACATCAAAGGAAACCATTAATTGATGCAGTGCGAATATCCAAAGCCTCTACGGTTCAATAAGTTGCGATGCGCAAGTGGTTTAATGCACTTTACGCGTTTATTGATTCTGGACAGTCACCTAATGAAGCATTCAATGTACGAAGTCATTGGGTGCACGTTTTAATAACAAATCATTCCCCTTTTATTGTTCAAGGACTGCGCAAATATGTGTTTCTGCGTCTTATGTTCTTTGTCGTTGATTTGCTTTTAAATGTAGATTACAATGATTGTGGTTTATAGTTGTGTGCTTACGTTCGCTTGTCCTTTCAATTAGTATCGGTTGTTTTGCTCTTGTTTCCATTCGAACGTTGCGTTCATGTCGCATTGTAGGAATATACTGGAAGTCCTTTAATGAGCCTAAACATTTCTCGTGAACTTGATATTTTCTTACATTTATTTGCTAACTGAT
Organism: Trilocha varians; assembly: GCA_030269945.2. NCBI lineage: Eukaryota > Metazoa > Arthropoda > Insecta > Lepidoptera > Bombycidae > Trilocha > Trilocha varians. The sequence goes on from AP028259.1 coordinate 9,700,615, forward strand.
TGTGCTGTCTCTGTTCATATTAATGCTTAGTTTAACAGTAACTTTCCGTTCTTTGATTACTAACATTGATTATATTACTTCAAATTTAAGTTATTTTTAATGAGTAGAAAATAAAAGGAGATTTGATGAATTTATATAAGTCGTTAAGAGAGTGATAAAAATTTCATAAAAGTCCAAGTTAATAACGTAATTACGTAAAGTTGAAATCAACTACGCTGGAGTTTGATTTCATAATTTTCACCCGGCTGTCTCGTTCGAGCTCGGAGCGATAAAGCTGTCGCTAGAGAAAGCCGATACAGTGTTCGGTTTCTTAGTGTTCTTGCACTTATTCCATGTGTTGTAAATTGTAGGATTCAGCGGAGTTTTTAGCCGGTTAATTCAACGAGTCAGTCCAGCTAGTCAGCACTAGTTTTATAAAGGCGATAGTTCCGCGCTTCAGTGGGTAATAAATTTAGTTTTTCGGTTTTAATACAATAGCCAGATCTCAGCTACAGATCTATTTCAATTACAACTTCCAAAAGTATAAACGATAATGAGAATTTTAAGTTTAAGGAACAAATGAACATACATCTGTAATCTTGTTTAAATAGCTTCTAGTTTTACAAGAATGGCAGCCTGATATCAGATATTAAATCGTCGTATTTTTTATCAGACTTTGAGGAAGTGTTATTTCAATTATTTGTCCTTGTTCTTGCAGTAGGCATTTAGATAATATATTTTCGAAAAGCAAACAAGTATTATTTTATCTGGCAAATACGAGGCCAATGCCGTTTGGATCAAATTATTTTAGATAATAGACCTTTGTCATAGGTCTGAACAAGTTTGGAATTATCGAGTCTTAGATTTCATAAATCATGCTCAATTCACTCACAGATCTACTCTTAAGATAAGTGAGATTAAGTAAGCAAATATCTAGAAATTATACTTAAATTATCTTAGCTTTTTAAGTGTTTGGTTTTAATTACTTTGGCAATTATAGTATCTTGAATGTATTGCTAATATCGTTTAGTTTGTGAATCCAAGCGTGTCTACATCTTGTAGTTTGAGTCATACATAGTTATCCATACTTGTACTGTCTCGTACGCAACCGCGCCGATATATATAATACGAGAGCGGTATGAAAGTTGCTCTCTCGTGTTGCAATTGATTCCCTCAGTAATACTAGCGTCCGCAATCTTCGATCATATTGAAAAGTTCGCTACGCTTCGTTTTTAATATTCTATCAAGACTAAATAAAATGTATTAAGTTTTGCAATCCATAACGAGTGTTTCCTTTTATACAATAATAAAACGTAGCCCTCATTTAATATGCCAAAACATTACAGACCATTGAAAAATTAATTGCTAAAAGACGCCCTTGGTCTCTATACGATTCGTTCTCGTCTAGAAAACTTCAGTTAAAATAATTTCAGTCATTCGCATCGGTAATTATACAGATTTTAGTTTTGATTATAGACCAGTATATTGTATAACTGAACTTGTAAAGTTAGTTGCGGTCTCCTAAGAGAGTTTCTTATCTAATCGTCTTAAACTAAAACGGGCCAGCAAATATACTTAAAGGCCGGGAGACAGATAAAGTTAAAGCTTTATGAAACTGTTGTAGATTACGAAGGTCTCACTACACAACACAAACGGCGATAAAAGTCTGAGGGAGGTCAACGTTATCTCCTTCCTTATTTGATTTGGGGTCGTCTACGCTTTCAAACAAGAAAAGAGCGCGATAATACATATTTAACACGTTTAATGATAGTCAGGTTGTTGAACTTTTAGATTTTTATCCAGGAACTAAGGGTGCTATTGGGAAATCAAAATAATGATATTACGGTTATGCAAATGTTCACGTTCAACGAGTGAAAGCGCAAATTTGTTGTCGAATTTCGTGCATGTATCAATTAAAACATGCAAGCTAATAAAATTTGCATATCTGAATCGAAAGCAGTTTCGACAAGCTTAGACGCGTACTCGTTGTAAACACAAATTATTATGTATTTCCTAATTAGGTACTAAGCTGCTGAAAATTTAGATTGTTGTACCTTGGGAACGAAATGAGCGTTTACATTTTTATCACATACAGTATTAACTTTATCTTGTATCAATATGTCTAATCTTGAATAAACAGAGGTAAATTCCGTGGAATATGGCTTAGGGAATGTAAAAGCACGTTAGTAAAATGGCGAATAATTTTGTGTAGAAAACTAGGTAATACATTTAACTATTCCACATATCTCAAGCTCAACATGAAGTTTCATAATTTGATTAGTTCATAAAATACAATTTGCTTGGTATCATCCATCAGTTTCTCCTTATAAGAGCTTGTACTCTACAAATGAGCCCTACCATTAGCCCGTTAACAAGTTTGCACTGTATCGCTCAACTAAAATCTGGAATGCGCCTAGAAATCGTATTACCTGAAGCGGTTTCCTATCTCCTAATGGGCCGGCGTTTCACGCTTGTAGGATATCGAACGTATACATTAATAGACTCAATTCGGCTCCTGGACATTGGACCGGGACGTGGTCAAAATGTACGTAGGTGACGCGTGTGGTATTACTTAGCGGGGGATACGTGACATTTTTAGATTCCTTAGCCGAAACTTCTTGCTTGTAAACGTATATTTCTCTCCGTTGCGTACACGTTTTTACACTATCAGTAATATGTTCCTATTTCTGCTTTGGAGGAATGTTATATATTTCGATCTGGGAAAAGTAGTTTTATTTTCTGTTTCCAAACGCGTGTCTTAAATCCACTTACTTTACTGGCATTTGATACAATATGTCTTGTTTTTCGAAGTTGGTGTTGTGAAACTTTGTCTATCACCGGAATCGGGGTCATCGTCTAGGAAAAATAACTTTGCTTCAACTTGTCAGACAGCCGGCCAGTTTTCTCATACGTATTTCATTATTAGTTCCATGTAATTTACGAGTTTATTATCACTTTCAAATATAATAAAAAGCAGAACGGTAGCCGTTTCTTTCACGTTCCGTCAAATTGCTTCATCAGTAAATTATGAGCGACTTTCTAAGATTATGACAGGTGTAAATGAAGTGTTTTAATAGAATTGCCTTTGGCGTTGCGCATCTGACCCGAATACATAAATGAACGTGTGGTAATTTCATTTAAAACTTTTTGTTATAGATTTCCAGGACTGGGAATATTGTTGGTATCTATCACCCTTAAATTGAAATCAGAAACTGATAAAACAATGTTTGGGAGTGAAGCAATAAATAATGTAAATAGCTGATGTAGAATTATTGACTGAAATTGAATCAAAACAATACCTAGTAGATTTACTACCTGATATTTATATCAATTGTACTTTATATGGTTGCAATTAACGACTAAGTCAAAAATAGCAGATATTTAAACCGACATTTACGATAAGATGGCTTGTTGGCTCGTCTGCGTACATGGCAATGAAAAATACATGCAGTATTTCTTAATATTAATACCTGAACATTTTCTTATGAATACCATAATTTACTTTCTCAGTATTAAGAATATAATTTTGTATTAAATGAAGCATGCATTTTATTTATTGGCGATTGCATGTCAAATTTGATCAGTTGCTACGGAGCTGATTTCCACCGACCGTGTATGGAAGGTCGTATCGTTTACCCAACATTATATCTCGTTTCTTACATAACATTCCAATAACTTGAAGAAAAAAGAATTTTAAACTTTACGCCTAAAGGATACGGCTTATTATCCTACGTCAAAGTGTATATTTCGATTACTTTACCTGCGGTTTAATGAAAGCTCTTTCCATAATACCAATAAAGTATGCGTGGCGCCCACACAGTGTTATCAATGTTATTTTTATCGTGTTTGTATTGATAATGCTATTTGGTACTGTCGTGGTTTTCGTATCTTTAATATCGGAATATATTTGGATTTTGGTAAAGTTTTGTAGAGATATATGATATTATAAGCAAAACCTTAGTATGACCATCATTGATATGTCTTGAGCGGTTCTCGAGAGATTTGAATTTCAGTATGCTTAGTTATAAGAAGTTGTTATAAAATATGCAGACGATTGCACTTATTTTGTAATCCGACCAAAAACAGAGACGACTACCATCTTTCAGACCATTGACCATTCCTTAGGGATGTGGTGAAATTAACACCTTTTACTTTGAACACATTGAATCAAAAGGGTATATGCCGGGTACTACATATAACCCCACAACATTCCATTGCCAATATTTGGTTGCGGAACCATAAAAATGGTACATTATCAGCTGTTGGCTTGAATCCAACGAGAGCGCAAGTAAACCGGCCATCAATCATGTTGCAACTCATTGTTAGTGCATAGTATTTTCGAATCAAGGCTAGTCTATGATCGTAAACGTCGCATTTAACACCGACTGGGTCTTGTTACGAGCTTCGTAAGTCTACTTTGGTTCGTAAGTAACCTGCTTAGAGCTGTTTACTATGTACAGTGTAGATTGGTGTAGTACATATGAGCAATAATACTCTATGATTTTATATTCGTTTGAATCTAGTAATACATAGACTTTATTAACCCGGATGGAACGAAGTCCCTTTCAATTAATTAGTGAGGGAATTATAATTATAACTTAAAAAAAATAAAATAATGATCACAGCGCCATCTAGCATTAATCATATAAAACAAAATAAGGAATTGTTTTAAAAGATTTTAATCACAGCGCCATCTAGCGATAATCATCTGAAACAAAAAAAGTGTCGTGACAACTTTTTCATAAGAATTTCCATCTAGCCCCCTTTCTATAACGCGCGATAAGGAACTTCGTTCCAATAATTACATTGAATAACATTCATTACAGTGACTTATAAATATTACATACGTAAACCCTTTGTAAATGTGTTATCCATTTCTGGACAAAGGCTCCTCTTTAGAATTGGATCTAGTAGCGAACAGAATATATGGAGTTTTACCTATCATAAACACACGTTGCTTCAGTAAGCTCTGTTTACATTACAATTTGAACTACTACGTGACTCCTGAACTGAGATTAGGATTAGTAAATAGTAGTACCAAAACACACATAAATCTATAACATAAATTACGTCAATATAAGATCTTGTAATAAAACCCAAGTTTGTTTGATTGTGTACTGTTTTGTTGGCGTTCCACTGAATATTGGGTGCAATCAAGTGGCGCCGTCGTATTCCGAAGGCCGTTGAGTTAGTTTATAATAATCTTTATGACACGTGATTTTCTTAATTGATATTTCTATAATATAAATCCCAATCAAGGCGTATTCAATTTCCTGGTCTTTAAATATTGGTTATTTAATTTTAATCTTGAAAAATACGTTATATTATCAATATAAACGAAGTATCTTAAAAGGAAATAATAATGTAGCATAATTTTGTCATATATATTATAAATTTCAGCCGGGTCTTAAATTATGTATTTGCTGTTCATAACAATAATATATTAAGCGTTTGGAGAAATAATACATTTTGTCTATGGGAAATATTATCTAAAATACAATATAAATTCTGTGAGTAAAAACTGCCATACACATCATCAAATAAGAACAAACTTCTAAAATCATGAAGAAGTTGAAGAACCTTCGAAAAAAAACTAAAGTAAAGCAAAGAAAGGAACCCAAAAACCGATTTTACTATGTGATTTAACTGAACAAAAAACAAACAGGCTTCCACTATCGTTCCTGAATTTTTTGCTCGACAACGTTTTAGATGATTTTTTGCCTTCATAAACGAAAACCGCAAGCCGGTAGCGATTTCTCATTGATTGGGCTTCTCGCTAAAGCCCGTTTTATCGACGATTTCGTGCCTCGAAGAAACGAAACGTTTGTTGTAAAACAACGCCGTGTTAATGATAGGCCCCGTTTATTTACGACCATCCAGGACTGTTGTTACAGTCTCGCATCAACTTGCCCGCGAATTAGTCTCTATACCAATTTTATGCCCGCAAAACTAAAACTAAATTGAAAGTTTGTTATACTTATCCGTTTTGTATCGTTTGTGCTTTCTTTTTACAAGCCTTTTTGTATCTAGCACTGGATGGAACTTACACAGGGGTTCGGAGAGAATCGTACAAGTTAAATTTCACTATCTGGTTTCCGATTGAGTTGAAACTTTGCACGAATATGTATTACTTGTGAAAATGTATCTAATAATAATATGATACCATGGAGCTGATTTATTTGAAATTTAATTGAGAACAAATCAGACTGGCTGTCTGAAGTTATTCTTATATCTTTATTATAGTTATTTTATAAAATTTTTATCTAGCACTGGATGGAACTTACACAGGGGTTCGGAGAGAATCGTACAAGTTAAATTTCACTATCTGGTTTCCGATTGAGTTGAAACTTTGCACGAATATGTATTTCTTGTGAAAATGTATCTAATAATAATATGATACCATGGAGCTGATTTATTTGAAATTTAATTGAGAACAAATCAGACTGGCTGTCTGAAGTTATTCTTATATCTTTATTATAGTTATTTTGTAAAAATTTTATCTAGCACTGGATGGAACTTACACAGGGGTTCGGAGAGAATCGTACAATTTAAATTTCACTATCTGGTTTCCGATTGAGTTGAAACTTTGCACGAATATGTATTTCTTGTGAAAATGTATCTAATAAGATTATGATACCATGGACCTGATTTATTTGAAATTTAATTGAGAACAAATCAGACTGGCTGTCTGAAGTTATTCTTATATCTTTATTATAGTTATTTTGTAAAAAAAATACACCATCTGCGGTGTTTTTCTATAAATTTGCGGGATCGAATGATGTGATATATTTATTGTCTAACCATTTAGATTTTTTTTCTAAAGTTTTAATGATAATGTTTACAATAGGCAGTTTTATCCATTTAGAGTAATAAATATACAACTTTTAATGGAAATTTCCAGTAAATCAATTCCAGTTCTATACAGTATATAATAATTAACTTTTATAATTGACTCACACCATTAAAGAAGGAAGTATATCGATTTATTTATTGTTTTTAATCAATACTTTTTACCGCAACTGGTTTCATGGGATGTAAAAAATACTAAACCGATTCGCCTCAAGCTGGATCCGAGTTTAATTTTTAATGTTATGGTTTCCCATCGTGTTTTTCTATCGCCTCAGGACGAGTAATCAACTATTCTTAACTATTCTAATTTGTTATTGAGAAAAAAAAAAAAATTTCCTTTTAATAGCATCCTAAATTGTTAGGAAACTTAATAGTCATGAATTTTAAAAATACTGTCAACAATCCGAATATCTTTCATACAGCACATCGAAGATTATGTCTAAGAAGAATTATCTCCACTTTAAAACACACTTATTATTCAAAAACCCATTCATAAAACTAGTCGCACATAAAAACATCCAGACGTCACTTAAGATTATCCGTCTCGATGTTCCAAGTTACATTAGGCCTTTGACAAACAAGGCAAAAACAAATCGAAACCGAAGATCGATCAGAGTACATGTCAAACAGAACAAAGTGGTATGGCAGTGGTCGCGTGACTCGGCACAATTCCACATCGGTGGGGTGTCCCGGAACCTCAGGAGATATCTCCGCCCGCTTACCCACGTCAATATGTGAGCTACAATGTATAGATGCTTTCTTCTGCTCCGTGACACATTGCGTTTTCTTGACTAGGCATACAAAGTTATAACCAATCTAATGGTGTTAGGCATTGCCAAGGTCGCTACAGAGTCGACAACTGCCTTCTATTAAGGACATCTCCACCCAAGCACTGACGTCAATACGTGTATACAGGCTATCTTCTGCTCTGTGACACATTTCGTTTTTTTTACTAGATATAGAAACTTATAACCAATCTAATGGTGTTGTGCATTGTCAAGGACGCTACATTCGTTAACTACCTTCCACTATTAAGGACAACCATTTTAATGATAAGCGGTGTGACGTCAACTAAAGCTATTTTTAACGTATAGCACTTCTATGTAATGGATAGGATATTTGATCACACTCATTAGATATGATTTATCGTTTTTCAAGTTTTTCAAATACGTAATGATGTCTGAAACCAGGGCTCATTTCGGTAAATAAAAAAATAAATAAATATCGTGGTACAGACGTGAAACTTTTTAGGCTCTAGACTGTCCTGTACCAACCCATTACTGCCCACTGTTGGGCTCAGTTCTCCTCAGAAGAGGGATTAGGCATAGTCCTCCACCACGCTTGCCCAGTGCGGATTGGAGACTTCACATACCTTCAAAGGATTTTTAGAATCCTTTTCCGACATGCAGGTTTTCTCACGATGTTTTCCTTCACCGTTTTTAGCCAGTGGTGTTGTGGAAATAGCATATAAATCTTTTTCACATTTAGATTTAGAGGTACAAGCCGGTTAGTTTTGAACCCGCGACCTCCCGTTCGGAAGGAAGCGCTTCGACCACTCGGCCACTACGACTTCAGGCTCTAGACATTTGGTACTAAAACCTAAAGAATTAGTAAAATACTCTGCTTAGGTTCTCCGAATGTGTTCTCATTTTCAGCGGGTGCGTACTACCCATTAAATATGTAGAAGCGTTTTAATATCAACCTTCGCAAGGTTACGGTTACTAAGGAGCCAACTCGGTCAAGTTACGTAGATTAAACGAGCGAAATTTATACAGAGAAGTGCCTTCGGAAGTTAATTAAACCACTGCTACGTGCTATCTTGAGATCTGCGAGTTTTCAGTCGGCATCGTGACCAGAGTTCTAAATGAGTTATCGAAAGGAATTAAAATTACATAATGATAGATAAGTGTCTGCGTGCACCCGTTAAACTGCCCTTTAAAGTGCTGATTAGTCTTGAATCCGAGATGATACCGGTGATTTAACACAAGAAACAAGGAAGTTGTTACATTCCCTATGCGACCGCAATGCGAGGAAACAACATAGGGAAGTGCAATAAACATTTGCAAGTAAAAACTTCCATTGAATTTCTTTGTAGTAAAAAAACTGGAGCGTACGTGTCCGTTGGATGTCATTGTTTTCGTTTCGCACTTAAATCATGCGTGATCGGATGGAAAGTACGAAGGCGTTATCTTGTATCTTCCCACGGAAGACAGCAAGCGCCAGCCCTATTGTATTGTCGAAATAAGCCTTTGACAAGAACAATGCGCACTAATAGAATGTATCTGATACAAACGATAAATGTGTCGCATCATACATGATTCATTATTTTTATGAAGACATCGCTATTGTGAGATTATGAACGAGATTTGCTTGTTGAACTACATTTTCTTTTTGTGGACGGGGTCTTGAAATATATGTGCGTGGATTCTTGGAATATAATATCTTTATAGTAGAACATTTTTGGCTTTATCTTTATCTTTGTTTGTTTTTTTTCTTTTATTAATGAAACATGCTTTATGTAGGTTTTATAAACCAATCATTGGTTGGTTCAATCCGTTGTTTTTTTAGCCACTTATTATCATATTTGTTGTCATACGAGCCTATCAAATATCCCTAATCTATGATCTGTTTACGAAATGTACTATTTTAATGCATACTATTTCGTAAATATCACAACAAAAATTTGAAAGGGTTTAAAATGTTCATTGTCGTTTTACAAAATCTCATTATAATTTTCAACAAAAAACAAATAATAAATCCGGAGGATGTTACATTAGTGAATTTCGTGTGTAATCATCATACCTGCGATGTGCAATGATACAGCATTCTCGTGTCGCAATATCCCATATACCTCGATACGCAACGCGTGACTACCGGACGCTTCTAATGAAACTGCCAGTTTAATAACTATACGTGTTCTTAGAATCCGGGACATTCATATAATATACAGGGTGATTTTTTAAAGAAGGTACATATTGCAGGAGGGTGATGGGTACTCTGTTCTAATACGGAATATTACAAAAAATAGGTAAAATACTTTTTTTTTTAATCTAAATTCGACAAAACTACCTCAAACATAAACAATTTCGGCTTAAAGAGTGTTGACTAATGATCTCTAGTGATCTCGCGCACCCCACACCTTCGCCACACCCATCAGCTGTCGAAAAACCATAATTTTGCAAGAATTTTAGATATTTTTAAGTTGCGATTACTAAGGCATTAAGCCATATTCTTTGGTAATAATATTTTTACTGGTCGTATATAACCATCAGCTACCATGACCTTCAATATGTACCCTCACTAAGAAATCACCCTGTATACTAGTGAAGTCAACAACATACAATGATTTTCCGGAACACGAAACCTTCAAACTTTATCCGTAGTAGGAAGCGCTAGAAGCTGTTTGCTTTCTAATTTCAAGAACTGGACTAAGATTTAAAGTTCGCATGCCTATGTTGTTGGAGAACTGTTTGTATATGGCAAAGTTGTTCTAAGTAAACCTACTTTGGCGAATATAAACATCGCTGAATTAAATAACACTATGTTATAGTGCGTTGTAAGAAAACACCATCTTAAAATTACCATTAATAATACGGCTTGACAAATTTGTCGTGGAATGTCCATTCGGTCTTACGACACGATTACAGAGTAGTTGAAACAAAAATAAAATAGATCACTGCATTTGTGTAACTACAACCGGAACGGAATTTGCAAACTATTTGTTTTTGTGAACACTATAACGTAAGATTACTCGTGCAAAACGTTTTAAAGCAAAAACAATTGACTAGAGAGACAGTTTATCAATCACTAACTTTTTCTTTAATTCTCGGTAATCGTTATTACGAATATATCCACCTGTATCTTAGAGGCGTGTCTGAGGAAGCGATGCTGAGAAACAAGCGTTGTTATCTCCTCGCGAGCTCATTGTGTGGCTTGCCTGGCAGCAGCAATTGTGGCTCGATACCTCCATACTTTCCGCAACAACTTTTCAATTGCTTATACGTGTTCTAAACGCCTGCCGTCGAACGAAACCTCAACTATCCGTAACCGCTCCACACCCACTATTTTGATAAATGCCTATCTTTACACGACCGACCATACAGTTATACTCCGATATTATGATATTTAAATCGATCACGAACCTATAATACGACATAATAGGGTTATGCATGGGACTATATTTCTAAACATGACCGCAAGGGCCAATTTTGTAACGTTGAACCTCCTGAACCACCCACCGGAGTTGGCTTGATTGATTGCCAATTGACTATTGTTACGTTGTTACGCAAAGCCCTCAGGTTATCCGTCTGAACTGACACCGCGGATGATGACCGAGATTAAGGTCCATATTTCTGGGACAGACTTGTGTTGGCGGTCGATAGTAAGGAAGAATTAGCTGAAATGCGGACATATTGATATTGTGATAGTGCGTGATTGCATATCACTCACAGATTCGGTTATCATTTTCACCTCAAACCGTTACATTCCAGATATATAAATAAGCAGACTACGTAAACTTGACTTAACTCAGTAGACAAATTATGAATATTAGGAAAAATATTGTCTTAATCAGCCTTATTTGAACATCATTTTATCTTTTAAAACAACTAGTTGCCCATGTGCGATCGTTATAAGTGAAAACTTTAATTACCGTATGCGACAAGTCAAGTTGCGTGCCATATACACCCTGATTCACCCGCGATTCGTGACGAATGATAATTGATCTGCGAGCGTCGCAACACGCCGTGCCCAGCGACCCGACAGACCTCGATCTGAATCAGCACTCGGTCGATTCAGCGAACGTTACTATGTTGAAAATGCGAAACACTGGTAGGCAGGCCGCATCGTACCGAGTACCGACCCACTGTCAGACCGGTTGATTAAAATCTCCACACTAGGTTGCATCGCATCGTTCCAATTAAGGCTTTTAACAGGCGACCGTATCAATAGTGATGTCGTAAATCGAAAAAGGCCCGAGGTCGGAACCCAACAAAAAACCATTAAGCTTATTCGTGTAAGGTTACGGCGAAGATATTATGTAGCTTGATAAAAACAAAAAACTATCGAAGTTTCGTAACGATTGTATCTGAAGGTGATCAGGAGCAATAAAATAGCATGGTAAGCAAACAAAGGCAGGGTCAGGACCGGAGTCCGGGGGCGATGATACTTGATTTATGTTTACTCGATATCAGAGCTCTTCCGCAGTATCCATTGACGGTAACCGCACGAACGAACAATGCAGAACCCTTTGGAAAGTGCACGGGAAACGCTTCGCATTCAGGATTAAAGTTTTTATATGGTTTCTGCTTTTTTAGCACGCAGTATTACTGTGCAATCAAAACAATTTTAAATATCTTCCTTAATTAAACAAATAAGAATACCAAAATGAAGAATTACTGCACATATTACACATGGACTACAATAAATTGGAGCAAAGTTAAATGACTGATACGAGAACTATGTGCGGCCACTGCAGGGCGTTGCGGTTTCAACTGGCACCGTAACATAAGTAGCTCAGGACAGAATTAATTATACGACGGTCATGTTGGACTTTACAACGGTTTCTTGTGTAAAACGAGACGAGCATCACGATGAGAAGAAGGTTAACTGCATACGCATATATCGCAAACAGAGAAACCCGCAGAGGTGAAAGGCCTCGAACTTTTTTCAATGCAACACACTCCACAAACACAAATAAAATTAGCCTACAATATCTATAGCCATAAGCATTTCAATTAATTGATTCTCCGCTGTAGTGTCGGAAAGAGTTATGTTTAATTTAACTACTACAAATAGATTATTGTCCGCAATCCATAATAATGGCTGCAAGTTTGTTGTATGGTATCACAGTAAGTAATTGGATACACTTATCGTGGCTGCCGCGGGCGAGTCTGTCCCCGTCTGGATGTTGGATTTATCGCCATTGCAAATCATTTCACTAGGCTTGAATCCTCATCCGCGTTTACTTTCTTAATGTACGACTTGGGCAAAGAAATTTACTACTGTCATAATAAATTATGGATTTTTGAATGGAAATAAATTTATAATCCGACTTAAATTTGTGTGTGATTGCGACATCTAAGGAATGCGATAACCGCCTTCTTGTCTCGCTTGTTTTAGCCCACAGTCAAAACTTAATTTACATAGCTATTTCTTAGACTCGTAACATACCGATAAAAGTGATGTGTTACAAAGAAAGCAATTTTATCTTTATTCATAAAGTAGTCGCAGCATTTTGTAACGTCAGAGTGCCGCGAAGGAAGTCCTACGATAAGAAAACATACATAAATGGAAGTCTGGAACGTTCGATGCGGTAAATCAATTCAATTATTTTAATGAAAACGAAAATATCTCTCCCTATCTCGGTTTATGTACGTACAAGTTTTTATCTCACTTAGCACATTTTATGAAACATTTGAAGATACCGTCTACAGACCTTGACAAAAACTTTATTGTTTGGTTTTAAGTCTATCACAATAGCGTGACAGTAGGGGCGTAACAAACAAAGGGAAAGTAATATAAAGTTTCGAGTGTACGCGCTACTAAATTATTACGATCGACCGAAATTACATTCGTCTTTTCCCTTTAGATTTTTTCTCTCGACGCGACGTAACGAATTAGGTTTCGGAAAATATTTGTCGTGATATTATCTGTACGAATCCGTCAATGTCGAGTCGATAAATGATCGCACTAAAACGCTAATGCATTACCCTTTTGTGTTGGTAAACTGCTAAAACTCATGATAAATGAGATACTATTAACTTAAGACAATGAATCACATTTTGACCTTAAGAAAACGTTTTGTTGGTTTTCATTGATGCAGGATGTTTTTCTAGGTTTGATCTTTATTTTTAATTGGATGTGAAACTTTAGAGTACCGTTCTATTGGGTATTAAATAGCAAGAATAAGTTGTTTAGTTAGAACGTAACAGTGTTTGTTTATTTAAAGTATAATGATTCGTGAAGCCTCACGACTCCCGGGACACAACATTAACTTACGCTACACGTTTAAAGGTCAAGGTTGGTATCGAATTACAAATCTCTTCGATTAGATTGTATTTCTCCTGAAAGCTAGATATGGATCTTTAGATAAGCCGTTAGATATTAAGTTAACTGAATCGTGTCCCGGAAAAACTGCGAGTCTTCACTGATTATATTGGGTCAAACGTTTAAATCATTCGCAGTGATTGCATAACGAAGTACTAGTATCGAGTTTCCGTCACGTGTTGGATTTACACCGTTAACTGTGGCTGGCAACAAGTGTAGGGCTTCGTCGAGAAATGTTCCGGACACGGGTCTTCCTACGTTGGGAGTGTTGGGATTAGCTCGTTATTTCTGTTTTATTTCTCACGCATCAGGTTACTTAGTACGGTTGAAAACAAATTTACGATTTGCTTCAAGAAAAAATATTGTTGCATTAGAAACTTAGAAGGAGAACTTTCTAATATTGACTTGATTGATAAACTGACCTGCACCATGGGTCTTTCGTTCATATGTTACTGCAGTATCCTGTCTGAATATATCTCGGGCACGTGACTGACGCAAGCGTGTCACTGGGTGAGCAAGTCTACGTCGTGTTTCAAAGGAAACTTTTTACAACTATTGTAATACATGAATTGAGTTAGCGTGCCGCTTATTCCAGGTTCCTAGTGCGTCATCGTATCACGAGGCTTCTACGACTGAGACGAGAACGTGACCTAATGAAATGGGGCGAAGCAACCACGCTAAATGCCTCGTGTTCACTGTTTTTACAATGTAATCACTAATGGGTTGTGTACTAGAACTTTGTCGTCAGAAAAAAGTATTGTTGAAATTTTAGTCGGAAGTTGTATCATATTGTCGACCATCTTTGACTATACCAAGTTATTAAAATAAAAATGTGGTGTTCTGAATGAAGAAAACTTTATTGTTCATAGTAGACAAAGGCTTATCCTGTGTGGTAATTTAGGTTAAAGGGCGGTTTAAACTTTGACAAAAACACGTTCAAGTCATCGTATAATTTAATATTTACCCTGTCTGTGTGAACAGGCATCCTCGTTCACGGTGTCGTCTTTTTTCCTTGTGTATATTTTACGCGTACAACACGCAAAAACTATTTGCCGTCTCGCGTCTCTGTTTCAATATAAACTTTTCTTTTTGCCGACACACCAGGCACTAGTAAAAAAATGTGTTCATCTTTATTTTCATTGTTATTTTTGGTCCTTTGATCATTGAAACTGGTTTGATTTGGTTCCTTTTTCCACAAATCGTTTTTTATTATGTGATTGTTATTTAATATTTCGTTGTATGTTTTAAATATTTGAATTCATTAAAATATGTTACGTATTAGTATGTATAGTATATTCCACATTAGTCTTCGTGAAACTCAGTGAACTTGACGTTTTAAATGTGATAAAATAAATACAGACATAACGGATGTCCCTTGTGATTAGTTGTATGTTTACGACGTGACATTATCACTGAATCTTTACATTAAATTCACCTATACATAATTTAATAATTCAATAATGTAGTCACGTCGTACAACATATAAAATGTTTGACGGGGAAGCAATTAAGACGACCGCAATGTTCTAATAGAAATGGTTTAAAGTTATGTTATTATGCGTAGCCCGAGGCGCTTGAGGGCGGGTTGTGAAATTGAAAATACAATTAACGGAGAACGCGAACCGCTTCATTATTAAATTGAACTGTCTTTTGAACGCCTACTGCATGGATTTAATTTACATTATCATTCTGTGGGCACCGAGATTAGATGCAGACGGAACCTGCGTGACTGCATCGTCCGCTTCTGTTATTAATCAAAACACCGAATATATCGTGTGTCGATACAATAAATAAGAAATTAAATTCAATACCAGTCAATATAAGTCTCGGGCTGTCTTGACAACCGTTATAATGGTGATCATTCGTAATTAGTCACACTAAAATGCAAATGTCACCTTGGTCACGCGATGCGCTCGTTTGTACACTTGGTGCGTTGAAAGAATTTATTGACTATTAACATGATTGCTCTGTTACTCTTCGTATCAAGATCCTGAACAAATTATTCCGTTAATCTTGTTTTGTATTTCAACGCTTTCACATTATAAAATTATTGTTAATTTGGTTCGTAATAGCAACCTTCAAAGTAATATCAGCTGCTCCAGTATTAATTATTAAATTAGAGTAACCTCCACAAGGTTTTGTAATGAACATACGTTTGTTGTTGTGTTGTAAGGCAAAACGTGTTATGAGGCCACTGTGTTTTAAAAAGTTTGTTTAGGTATTTCAATACAATAGCCCTTATTGAATCACAAAACTATCCAGCGGTACCTATTGTCTGTCAATTCGAAGGCCGAATAACAATAATCGTGAAGAAATTGTTTGAAGTCTTTGGGTGCGTAAATATTTACCTTGGATAGTTACTCCGTTGGCTCTTTCTATTGTTCTTTAATTAACTTACCATTGTTCGTGGCCTCAGATTTGGAAGCCTTTCTACGGAATAAAATCCTATAATGTTTTAGGTAATTCTGTGATGTAACAAAAGCCTGAACCCAGACAGTTCTAGACTTCGAAGATTGAATAAAAGCTACAAGTGGGTCAGTCATTACAGTGACATCATGACACCATCGTTGGGCTAGTGTTCAGCCTTGTCCATGATCGAACTAGTTTTTATATCAAGTCGAGAGCGAGGTGATTGTGAACTCACGACGTTTCAGAGATAAGTCACGAGGAATAAATGGTTTTCGATATATTTTCTCACCGAGATATTTTCAACAAGCAAGATGGTGTTTTCGAACCATTTTATATCCCGAATTGATATCCCGAATTGATAATTGATAGACGTGAATCCTTCACGTCTATCAATTAATGTACGATATTTGCTGTATCTTGGATGATTGCCAAACACATTTATCTTGAGTTCTCGTTATCGCCGATAGAAATATGATTATGGTTCAGAAGCGTTTATCTACATTTATTCCTCATTTTCTACCCACGATTTGGAGAAAATGTAGGTATTTTTCTTTCGTGTTTATACGTGAACTTATAAGCCATTTAGAAAATATTTTGTATCGAAAAAGATTAAAGGTTCAATAAAAAAATGTGTGGAAGCCGTTTGACCTATAAACTTAGGTACTTTGATATTATGTCTGTCGCCTCTAGAGCTTTGTTGTGACACTTCAACATCAATATCTGAGATTGTCTCCGCATCTTCATCGAGGTCACGAGGTTTACGATTTCACTCAATACGTCTTAATACTTACGACGCCGGTTCGGTTTGTTGATTTTGGAGCCACCCAGTCGACTGGTCTGCGTCGCGGCGGTTTTACGAGTACATAAAATTATGTATGTATACTGCTTCAGAAAATCGATGTGAAAATATACGTAGTTTTCGTTTTATTCTCGGTCGCGTTATTTGCTCTGATCGATTTACTTTATTTAGATTTATTGATAGTCGAGTCAACTGATAGTGTTTCGTGGGAAATCGTTTAATTTAAATCTTGTATGTTGAATCGTTTTATAGTAACCTCATAATATTATACTGATCGAGTTTATAAGTAATGCTTCGAATACATTACAGCTATGATTCTTTTTAATACCGAATAGTTCGTTCAAATGACTAGTAATGTCGTTCACTGCTGCACTTAGAAGTTTGTTCAGGATGTTAATACGATGATTGGAGTTTCTACATGGAAAGTAGTTTTTAGTTTTAGTGTACGTATACAAAAAGCAGTTATTTTAAATACTTGTCCAATAGTCCGAAATTTTCTGTCCATAAATAATTAATATTCAATTTCCCCATATTTTTTGTTTGGCCACAAGCCTGCAAATGATATTAACACCTCGTGTTTCGCGAGCGAGCATTAAAAATACAACAACTGTATAATAATAATATATCTTTATTTTTCTCACCACAATGAGTATGTTGATATTATTATGATATATATTATTGCCACTACACCGTATTTTAGATAATATACATTTCTGTCAAACTGTATCCCACAGTTTACCTAATCAAATCCTCCAGTATCAGTAATATTGTATGTATTGAAGTAATTGTAGCTTGTTAATAAACATGATCGGCATTGGTGTCAGCATAGAGAATGGAAGGTTGTCTATCGACACACCTAGCCGTTTGTTCGACATGTAATTTGCTTTGCCGTTACATTCCAGCCCTTAACCTTTTTTTTGGACGGGAGGAAATCGCCGGACTTCCACTCGCCCCGCGAGTGGGGTATGTGGGTGTCGAACCGCACCAAAACCTCCCGCCTCTCACGCTCGACATCCGATGTGGTAGGGGTGACAGGACGCGTTCGCGATTGTCGCTTACGTATCGCCCATCGTAATTGGGCCAACAACTAATACAAGAAATACAATGACTCACATGCCGGGTTAATTCGATTAACCTTTTACGTCTAAAACGTTCATTTGTAGGTTACCTTGTTTTTTCGTGAAGTCGAATGATACTGCACTTGTATTGCTAACAGCACGTCGTCGTTAATATATTTTTTTTCTTGTCTGAAACGTGATATCGATAGTAGATGCAAAAAGTAGCCTTGATCGTTTGCGGTATTCACGAAGCTATTTAGATGTAATGTAAATCTTAAAGGGTATAGGCGCGGCTGCGTTGGTACTCGTAAATATATCTGTAGACGCAGCAGGTGACCCCTTAGGTGTTTAGTTCGTGAGGTAGGTTACGTACATATTTTGTTGCATCGGAGCTGAATCGTTTTCTATTGTTGTTTTTTTATTCTGTTTGTATAAAAAGATATTGAAATTCTTTCTTTCTTTGTGAGTGGTATTTCACGGATTATTTATAGTCGAACGTATTTACTTAATATTTGAACTTGTTTTTCTGTACATCAATTTTTTTTTATTATTTAGGGTTTCTATAATCTTCACAATGTTTGTGAAATTATCGTAATACGAAGGGCAGAGCACTAAATATATATTATTTACTGTTTGATCACTTTAGTCTCATTTGAAAACTAATATAAAACAGATCTTAAACCTTTACAAACAAAATAAATTTAGCCACGCTTTCGGTTCGCACTCGTCTTTAACGAGATCTTCAAGTCAACACTTTCATTCAAAACGACCCATCAATCATCTATAATTGAAAACGCTAAAACAACTCAACACTTTCTCGTGTCCATAGACTAGTATTTTACAGCTGTCAGCGCTCAATAGTAATATCTATTGTTACATCGGGTTTAAACATTGGCAACAGTGAAGATAGGTAGTCGTGGGTAATTGGCCAACGTTCGTACTCGCTATGATTGCGTTTGAGCGGCACCTGTACGAAGTACGAAATCCGCGTGGGAATCGGCAAACGCCCGCGGTCGACTGTTGCAAAACGCAGGTCGTCGGCAACCGATGATTTCGAAAACGAACGCGTGTTGAGCTCGTTAGGGCTCTTGTAATAATAACTGAGAAATGGAGTTTATTTAAACGAATTGCAGTTTGAAAACGGGGAACGTATGTAGATTTACCGGCGAAACGACGGGTATTGGGATAGCCACTTGTGTATAATTTTGTTTCAAATGAGAAAAAGTAAAACTACATAACGCGCAAAGCAATAAGTTCGTCGTAGTAAACTATAGCCGAAGAAATGATGATGTATTGTTTGGTGTGGATATGTCAATTGTAATAGAGGTAGTGAACTATCAATATCTACGTTGAGTTAGATGACGGATTCAGGCTGGTAAAAAATAGGTACCTATGTTTTGTTTCAAACGAACTGATGTTGATTGACGTTGATGTATGTATTGTTTTAAAGATTTTTGCGGTAGCACGCTGGGAAAATATCCAATGTACCTAATCTAAACATACCATTGAGGTCATAAAATTTAGTCTTTATTAGTCTTTGTTCCATTTACAACCTTGTTTTAATTACCTTTTTAACACGCTAAGACAATACGATTTTATAATACGACCTCGAACTTGCGAAAAGTCGAACGATTTCGACAATAAAACATTAAAAAACCATTCTCAAGGCAATCATCACGTTCTGATTCGGCCGTCCCATTACTTAGACAGAGAAAGTCATCATTTGTCGGTTTGTTTTAGTAGTACGGTAGCATTGTTTGCTTTTTCATACGCGAACTACCACGGCAAACATCGGGCTGACCGGCTTGTTTGCCTCGCCTGGACTCACAGCAAGGTGACAAAAAATTTAACGCACACTCGATCGGTCTATAAGTACAACTTAAGTAAGTAAATCTTGTGGTGCTATCAGTATTTTATTGTTGTTCTTTACTCGTGTTGTGAGTACATTACACGCTTATTAGTACATGTTGTTTTACTAAATTTTATTGGTTTTAGGTATATGCTTATGCTTGCTGAAGTATGTTTACTGTATAGTTCTACAAAATGTTGAGCTTCTGACTATACTTGGCATTATTTCTTGCGCACTAATTACGAGTTTTAACTTTTTGTAGATCATATTAAAGCAATCAATCAGAATCGTAATCGGGAACTTAACTGGAATTTAACTAAAATCGATAGTAATGATTAATGAAATTAATTTTAATGTTAAATTAATTAATAGTTGAAAATGATTTGAATGTTCGATTGATTTGATGGCGCTTAATTATCGTGAATGGTTATTGACGGTGGCCTCGCAGTGTCCCCGCCATTGCAGAGGTTCATTTGAGACGGTAACCATTCACCACCATATTATTGTTCTGACACGTGTTGAAACAAAATGCTGGTCCGAAAAAAATCTTCCTATTTCATGGTAAATTATTAAAATTTAGCTACAACCTACATTTTATTTTCTAATTCTGCTTTCCGCTGAAATGCTTTGATAGAATACTGTTTAATATGATAAATGACGACCGCCAAAAATGTAGTCCTGTTTGTTCCTGACAAATAAAAACGTCAACAATATCAATAGAAAGATGTTTTAATGTGTACTTAGGGCCTTATCTCAACTCCTGAAATTGTATGAACCTCCATTTGATTGATCTCGAAGGTTCAACCAACCATGAGAAAACGCATCACTAATGTCATCAATCTGAGCTATTGTAAAAAGTGAAAATTGTAAACGATTCACCTGACGCGTGCTCTATGATGAATGAATAGCCCGTTTCGCCTAGTGCGTCCGATTGTTCGCCTTGTTCCTCGTCGTTTTGTGCGAGTTTTAGGTTGTTCCGGTGTATAAATTATGATGACGAGATGAAACTGGAAATGCGTTATTCGGATTAGGTTTTCAACAATCATCGCTGATCTTCGTGGTTCCAGACGCTGGTCTGATCAGATCCGTACGACTCTAAACACCACTATTGGCATATATTAATATAAAGTTGAAGCAAATGGAGAGATTTCGTGAGAGAGAAGGACTAGATAATAACAATATCCAACTTTGAAGGAACCCAATTTAAGAAATAGAGGTTAAACTTGGTTTTCAAAATACATGAACCAGGTCAACTGAGTGCGAGAAATTCTGTAAATTTACTGGGATTAATTGACTGAATGAGTAGAGAATCATTCCTCAGAATCAATCATTGATTCAGAACTTTTTTACTGCTTCACCGGGTGCAGTGGTCCACGGTAGCCACTTTCGATCAGGTAGCCCGTTGTGTGCCTACATGGTAATAAAAAAAAACTTTCCGATGGCCCATTGGATGTTACATGGTAAACGAAACTCTAATAAATGAAATAAATAAACAGTTTTGTTAAAAGTTTCTGTATAAAACATTAGCTGACCCGGAACTTCATCTGCGTTACAAAGGGGTTCTCGCAATGCCGTCGCGTTATTATTTGCGCGGCCCGAAGTGCACCCACATATTCATTGCGTTTTATACTAGTGATAAAAAAAACCTCTAAACGAAAAGTCCGATTGAAATAAAACAAAAAGTAATTTACTTTTACATTAATACTCTTGATAACATAATACTTAATTTGGATAAGGATTAATATAACGATATTATTTTAACGTAATTTCAATCTTCGGACGATTTTTTTTTCTTGAACATAAGAGTGGTTATTGTGACTAAACTATGATGGCTAGATATATAGTCTCGCGGACTTTTTTTTAGATCTGCCTAATACCTAAAAGCCCTTAGTGCATCATTTTGTTCTATTGTCAATAGTTTTTGCAGCGTACGCATAAATAGGTTTTCGATTTTATACCTTGTGTTACAAATTCGATATTTTCATACGGATCGCTAATTTTTTCAAAATAAAATACAGCCTATAACCTTCCTCGATAAATGGGCTTTCCAACAGTGATATATTTTTTAAAATCGGACCAGTAGTTCCTGAGATTAGCGCGTTCAAACAAACAAACAAACTGTTCAGCTTTATAATATTAATAATAGTATAGATAAAGATAAAAAGTAAACAAGTAAGAACACCGTAGTTAATACAATAAAAATTATTTGAATTCAATTTTCAATCAAAACTATTTAATGTTTACTTTTGTGAACACAACTCTTTTGTTTGAATGTTCTACTAACGTTATCGGGCTTAACTAGTTCCTTATCAAATGGAAAGTGGTTTACCGGCTGAGTTAAGGTTTATCGCTGTATGTACTTTCGTTTTGTTGTAGATGAACGCACCCACAGGCGTAATTTGTACCATTACTTGTTATTTAGTGTTTAAAACCAATCGTAGGGTAAAGGAGCAGTTATCTTTTCAGAAAACGTAAGGGCCTCAAAACTTGTTTTGTTATATACGATTTCGTTATGAATCAATCAATATTTCGATACCTCCCACGTAATTTGTTGTATTTCCAAAACTGCAAATTTACAGTAGAGCGTTTCAAAGATTCAAAGTGAAACAAAATCTGCATTTATTGTTACATCTTTTTGAAATTCTTTGAGTTATATTACATTTAAATACGAAATTTCGAGGTATCGATTTGTACGACTTTATTTTCTAGAATGTATGTTACACTCAATTGCTAATATTATATCTAAATTCTGATCGTTAACTTTTAAATATAAAATGAATCGAGCAAAATGTACTACACAAATTTAAATTTTTCAAGGACGTTTGTGTGAATTTAATATTACGATTGGCTTAAAGCTTCGTCTCGTTTGAAATATTCGCATTTTCGTCTATAAATATTCAGGAGCCGACGAGTTTTGTATATCAATTAGATTAGGTTTTAGATTGGCGTCTGTTACCCGCTGATTTTTCTCGGAATCGAGTATTTTTAGTTTATTCGAAACCGACTACTGGTTAGTTCTTTTGGATTTCTTATAAAGTACATTAAATTTCATTGCACCAACCGATACTAATTCTCGGTGTAATGCAGTAATAATTTGATTCTAATGTACGAATATTCTCTTGATGTACTTTTTTTTTTTTTTTTAGTTGGGGGAAATCACCGGATCCGGGTATGTGGGAGTTGAACCGCACTAAAACCTCCAACCGCTCACACTCAGCGTCCGAACCCCGGCTGAGGCCAGAACCCAGCACGGGGTTATGAGGGACGGCGCGACGCGTTACGCCATCGGCACTCTTTCCCGTCGCTCCTCTTGATGTACTGAGCTGGAGAGTTATTTCAAAAACGACTGCCGAGAAAATGATATATCAGAAAATAAAAAGACGCATATTTTTATAAATAATCCACTTTATTAAAACTTAAACTCCTCTCTTCACTTTTTCCCTAGTTCTATGACTTGTCCTTGTTAGAAGAAGGTGTAAAGAGTTAATTAAGTAGTCGATAGCTAACGGCCCCGCTGTGCCCTTGCATTTCATTAAAATATATACATAATATGTGTCAATGTGTGACGGTTGAACGACCGGCATACATTCACGAGACGTATTTCTACCCACCTGTTTATGTTTACGATTCTGTTGCCATACGCGTAATAAATCAAGGTGGTTCGGAATTGATTGACGAATTTCCTCTGCGACTAAACATGCAGGTTTTTGATCAACTTCCAAAAATGGAGATTGGTTCTTGTTTGTTTTAAAATATATTTGCTTTTTCTTAAAATGTCGTTATTTTTAATTACAAGTGTATAATAAAATAATATTCTTACAAATATATATTTAGTAGCCAGTCAACTTTTTTATTGCCACATAGGCAAACGCAGAGGGCAACTTGATCGTAAGTGGTAACCGTCGCTCATGGGTCACTGCAATGTCAGAAAACACTGTGGGACCGTTACGACCTTTCTAAGGAAAACTTTCCTTAACTCTCGTTTGAAGAAGGACAAGTCATAGCGTTCACCTTTTCAGGAAAGTAATAATTGGTGCAGTAATAATAACATTATTACGTCTCGCTACAGAGCTTTTATTATTCAAAATTCAATGGAATTTGTTTTTTTTAGTCTGTCATAAAAACTCATTTAATCTAAATCATTATCTTTGTTACCCGTGTTACATAGCTTAAACACAGAAATAAACTTTTACAACGCTACTTGTCCGACACACGTTTTAGATAAGACAAATTACTATATCTCATGATTAAACATGATGGCGGTTTGTATTTATTTTTATATTTATTGCTTTCTCGCCCTTGAACGTATCTTTCATTCATCATTTAGTTATTTGGGAGTTCGCCAAATATAAAAATGGATGGCGTAGTGCACTTATCGATAATTTCGTTATTAGCTTCATCATTTGTTATATCACGACTGTTATTAATAACTGGTTGTATGTTATCTTAATTATTTAATATGTTCGAGTAATGTAGTGTTGTTAATTTGTTGATAAATTGACCATCAATAGTTGGTGAATCGAGCTGTTTATTTCTTAGGATGTAAACCCGGTTTTCTTGCAACTAATCTGTTGAAATTGCACATTTAATGTGTCCTAGTTGAAATACATTAGCATAAGTGTCGTCGAATAGCACTAAAATCGATAAAATCGAAATAGTACTATCAGACGAGTAATGGGGTTTTGTCATCTGAAGACGATTAAACTTAATTGAATCGGCGTTAAGGTATGTCTCGACCTCTCACGACATTTTGATTCCGCACCGCAACAACTGCCTTAGTGGTTAGTGGTTACGTAAAAGAAGATAGAGGGACAGCATCTTAAATTAGATATTAAGTTCTTTTATTGTCTGACCACTTAACCCTTAAATGGACAATGTAGTTTTTAAACGTCACAGATAAAATTGACCTTCTTTTAATTTTTGTTAATTTTGACAACTAGCTAGTTCTTATTTCTGAACTAATTTTGTACTTTTTTTTAATGTTGGCATAAAAAGTATAGTAAATTAATATCTACATTTTTTTACTCATTTGAGACAGTAATACATGTCTATTACACAAATATATTATTTTAAAACGTAAACAAAAATCGTCCATTTAAGGGTTAAGTTTAAAAGAGATCTCTATTACGACTCATGAATCTCTGCATAGGTATCGAAATAGCGTGCAATTTTGTGATCGTAACTGTAGACGCCATAACAATACGATTTCATAATCACAATTTACGATCTGTAAAAGTCTCGAATACATATTATTCTCCCACTTTCTAAACTCAAAAAAATCTTGTCGACCTCCACAATCTATGTATGCATTTGAATAACACGCATGCATTATTTATCAAGTTGTCACAGACATCTATCAGTTGTGTGTAATTGATCTCTCCGCAGCCTCTAATCGTATGAATAACAGTGTTTTTTCTTTTCATTACAGGTACGTGTATATCAGATCGTTGTATTGCAGTCACGTAAGTAGTAATCATTTAAATGATGTCTGGCTTAGGCCCGATATTACGAGCGGCGTTCGCGTCTGTACTAAGGGACGAGGCAAAGTCATCCGAGTCACATTGACCGCATGTGTTTGTTAGGACGTACCTAATATAATGTGCGCGTATAAAATTCAATTTACTCGAAACTTCATTTCGTTTTGTTTCGTGAGCGGTACCCTCGAGATTTCGGCACTTCAGTCGACTTCATGAATTAATCATTAACGGTGTATACAAAGTAAACAATGTGAAGTAGACCTTGAAGTTTAAAGATCGTATTAATCTCAAGTTATCTTAAACGTGGAAGGTTTACGGGTGACGTTGTAATAAAACGTGGCTCATTATCTGTTATTATGTTTGTTTAAGCAATGTGTCGCGTTACTAAACTGTTGGCAAAGTTAATCCCCCCATTGTGCGGCTGTCGCATTTGCGGCTACAACAATACAAGGACGTTTGCAGAACTCTGTTGACATTGTTTATTGTTTACGCCTCAGTCCGTTGCCCAAGTATGATATACGAAAACACGTAAAAAACTTGAGAATGTACAACTCGAAATAGTATTTCTCGGAACGCTGTTGTAGTCAAGTGAAATATTTCGTTGTTTTCCTGTAACGTTTCTATAGAATAACACGAGAAATTCTTGTACACACGCTGATTTGTTAGAGAGGTCATCTGATAACCTCGGTTATGTTGGTAAAATGATTAGGCCTATTGTTGGCTGGATTTTGAATATGACTTCTGTGTAGCTATAACCCTAACGGCGCACTAGTACGACGAAGTATCTACAAAGAACTGAAATATTAAAGTAAGTTGTGCTACCCAATTTAGTCAGAATTAAAATTTCACACAGCTGAATACACATTAACTACTAAAAAAATATAATGTCAACAATTGTGAAGAATTCTGAGTCCTATTATAAGGCGGACTGACGTGAGCACGATCTAATTAAGTATGTAGAAGACAAGCAGCCAACTGGAGTAAAGAAATCCAGCAGTGAAATTCCTGAGATTGTTACCAAGACTTCGAATGTGCCGAATTCCTATTGCTATGTGTTATTTTCATGAAACAGCTACGTCATCTGTTATCGATACATTTAACTGTCTAAAGTAAATCTTCTAGAAAAACTAGCTCATTTGAAATTAAACTGTATCTGACCTTGCCGGGTCGACTTGTGGTTTAACCGAGCGCCGTTTAATTTTAAACAATCAACAGTTATGAATTCAGTTTATTTTTAAATTTTTCTTTTGAATAAACATAACGAGGTGTCGACTTTAGTTCCATTTTCTGATTGTGATTTTAATATCGAATTGTAATTAAAATTGCCACGTGATACCAGTTCATTTCTTTCGTATACTGTTTGTATAGGTACATAGTAATAGGTACGCTATAGCTACAGCGATCGAAAGATTGTATCTGGAATATCAGGACAATACGAAGCCCATATCGACCGACAGACTAATCAAGGCATTTTCGTATCTTTATAAAAAAATATATTAAAATTTGCACTGTGTTATAAACTTCAAGTTGATGAATTAAACGAACGTTGGAGGTGATATAAAAATGCATTAAAAACGATACGGTACGTAGTTACAGGAACTGACGTAATTTATTATCAGAACGATTATACCGTAACGCTGTTTATTATCAATATTATTAATTAATGCAAGAATTAGTATAATATTTGTAAATCATTGATTTGATTTCGTAAAAGCGTGCTGATAAAACTACGCTAGAAAACGCCATCTGTGTAATGTATAATTTAATTGTTAATATTATAGCAAAAAGCACTAGGTACAGTTCGCTGAATATAAGTAGAGTACGATATAAATGCCCTGTAATCACGACCACATTGTCAAAACCCCCGACTGAGAAGAAAACCGGATAACTAATTTTTTGCATCACCAGGGAGTAATAATCGGTGTATTGAAAATCCGAAAACACAATAATGAAGTGATTTTATACATATGTATTATAAAGTAAGATTAATGAGATTTAGTTGAAACACCTTGAAAACCAATATTGCCATAAAATATCTTGATATTGCGTATTCGAGTTATATCAAGATAATCAAACAAATACAACGTAATTGACATTGTTGATTGTATCGCACGTTTTATATCTAAAACACCTGTTACGAGTATACCTACGACGCAACTGTTAGGCGGCGGTGGGCGTTAGTCTTTTTAAAAAAAAAACACTTTGTGTCCCTAAACACTTTTTATTCTTGAAAACTCACTACACTTTTTAAGGTCTCTGTTTTTATGTCGAGTGACTGGTGTGCACCGATCTGAAGGACTTGTATTGGATAACTGACCGGGTTGACTGAATGACAATGACTAACTGACTTGCTTGGTTGATAATGACTGCCTTCTGCCACGCGGTGGCTTCTGTATTTATATTAATTAATGTTGCTTATGTCAGCATATGGGTCATAGAATAAAAGGATATAACATCTCCCCCCTTAAGACGGAGCTTATCCTTAAAGAAAAGCGAAGTTAAAAGAAAAGTTAAGAACTCGAAAAAATAAAAACAGAGATTCACAATCACTTAGAACTAAGATACAAAAGTTAATATTAAAAGATTTTGTTTAAGGTTAAAATACATTTAAGGATTTCGGCTTACAAACTAAAATAAGATTTAAAAGATTTGACTTAAATAACTAAGACAATAAAAATTAAAAGTTCAAAATAAAAATTAAAGACATTATATTATTAAAATTATTAATTAGCAAAATTTAAAAGATGTATTTTAAAATTAATTGTTCATTATATTTCTTTTAAAATGAATTGAGTCTGAAATTGATTTTACAGATTTTTTATCTTCATCTGATATTTCTGACATCTCAATTGAATTATGAAATTTCGATTCTTGTCTAAAGTTCTTCTTAGTATTACATTGGTTGAATATTTGAATACAATATGCACTTGAATTATTATTGTTTCTACAACAGTATTTATATAATTTATAACTTATGTAAAGAAATATTAAGATAAGCGATATTATGGTTAAAGACGAATAATAGCTAGCAAATTTTACAAAATGAGATTGATCTTGAATTTTATTTATTTCGCTTTCTAAATCATCAAGTTGTCTATAAGAATGTTTAAGAGAGTCAAGATCAATATTACTTAAAGTTAAAGGAGACAGTGAAGGTATCGACTGATTCAAGATTTCCGTTTTACAACAATCATCATCGGTGATATCAAAATCCATTTTAAAATTATCGTTAATTACAATATTAGTTGAAATAGAAGGTTCTAGACGAATAGTTTTAGAAAATGCTATACAATTATCTGAAAGGCTTAAGATTCCTGTACCCTGTATTGGGTAATCTTTGATATTATTTTCATCACATTTAATAGTTAACTTAGTAGTCTGTGACTGAACATAGATCCAACGATTATTTTCTAATTTGTGCCAAATATCAATAAAACCATACAAGAGTTGAGAATTACATTCTTTCGGTAGATTTAATATTACTTCCGTTATTAGTTTCGTCTCGCAGGACGGGTTTGTTATGCTAGAAAATACAGTTTGAGATTGACATATAAGACGATTAGAGCTTAACTTAGAACATTGTTGCATGTTATCGAATAAGGTGTAATGTAATCTATCATCCGTTAATGCGATATAAGGTTTTGTAGGAATTATTAATGCAAAAGTTTTAGGAATGGATTTTTCATGAGGAGTAGGAAGTGGAATAATTTTATACACAGTATACTTAATAGGAACTATAAGAGGAATTTGAAGGACAAATATTATTTTATCTTTATAAAAATATGTTACTAGTTTAGAAACGTCTAATAAAATATGTATATTATCTAAAATAAGAGGAACGGGAAAATCTAGTTTATTACTAATAGAACTACTACGTTTAGAGAGTTCCTTGAAAAGATTAGTAGGGCTTAAAATGGATGGATGCAAAATATTTACTTTAGAAAATAAAATAGAATTCGTAATAGAGTCAAGAAGGTTAGAAATTGTTAGGAGAGATCCTTCGAGGATATTCATTAAAGTATTGAGTTTTGTGTTAATTAATAAATTATTGCTGGTTTTTGTAACTTGAGACAGCACATCATTAAGATCTTGTATTTGAGAGTTTAATTTTATTTCGTTTTGATTTAACTTTGAAATTGTGGAATTGAATGAATTTATTGTTGATTTTACTATATGAATGTTATCTTTCATTAAATTAAATATTTCATTTTCATTATTCTGACACGCGTCGATGGCAGCGTTATACTTTCGGGCATCGTCTGCGTCAAGAGTTCCGAAGAAGAATTTTAAGATTTCGCCACCAAATTCTAAAGATCTTTTGAAACGATTTGGGGGTTCATTTGATATTATATGCGAAAGAGAACGAGATTTGATAAAATTACTTTCTAAGATCACTTCGAGTGGGCTAAAAACATCTATACAGTTAGAATAACTTTCAGGACGAGATTTTTCACATAAAAGGGATGTTTTTATCATAAGCTTATTTATTTTTTCTAGTTGAGGTTCGAGAGATTTTACATTAACATGAGTAATAACATTCCAATAATCATTATAAAAGTAAATGTTTGTTGTTTGATCGAAATATAATCCGGGACTATGAACAATAGGAGTTATTTCTGATTCCGATGTGACTCGATGTAAGATTAATCTGAAAAGATGAGATAAAAATATTTCGTAAAATAAGAATTAAGATTGATTAAGAGTGTGCGGGTTTAAGAATATTTGTATGATACTTAACGTGTTTTCGGTTCACGGCTAAAGTTACATTATGTTTTCCGTTAGTTTTTACGATTTTGTAAGGACCTTTCCAGATAGGTGATAAGGCTTTTCGAAGTCTGTGGTGGCATTTGAGATATACCATGTCGCCTGTTTTATATTGAACATTACTAGTAGACGCGTCGTAATTTGTTTTAGATTGTTCTTTGCTTTGACGAATATATTCTAGGGCTTTTTCGCGGCTTACTTTCATTCGATACTGAAGAGCTCGGATATACTCATGGTATGTGACGTTACTATTTGTTTCATATAAAGAACTAGGTAATGTAGGTTTATGACCGTAAAGAAGTTCAAAAGGAGAAAAATGCGTAGTGGTATGAGGAGTTGTGTTATAAGCGAGAACGGCTGTTGCTAGGTAGCAATGCCAATCATTCTGGTTCTCATTTACAAAAGATTTTAAATATTCCTTAAGAGTGGCGTGACTTCTTTCAAGCGCGCCGTTGGTTTGCGGATGATAAGGAGTTGAAAATAAGGGTTTAATTTTAAAGATTTCGGTTACTTGTTTGAATAGGTCAGAGGTAAAGCAAGTGCCTAAGTCTGTTAAGATGGTTTTAGGTATACCGAAAAGAGATATGAAGTGGACAAGATTTCGGGCTACTTCGTCGCTAGAGGAAGATATCATAGGATAAACTGAAGTGAATTTAGTTAGATCGTCTTGAAGAGTTAAAATGTATCTGAATCTTTGGAAACCTGCATCAGGCAAAGTGCCTACGATGTCTAGAGCTAGTCGTTCAAAAGGTTTCGTGCTAGTAGATGTTATTTCCATAGGAGCTGTGTTGCAAGATCTAAGGGGTTTGTTTACTTGACATAATTTACAATTTTTAACGTATCTTTCAATATCGGCTCGCATGGATTTCCAATAATAAGATGATTTGATTCTATTTAACATTCTTTTAATACCGGGGTGTCCGGCTACGGGAGAGTCATGGTTTTCTTTTAAGATTTTCGGAATTTCAAGAGGGGTAGGATAAATCATTTGATTTTTATAGATATGAAGTACAAGATTTGTGTTATGAAAAATGTGTGCAATTATATTATAAACTTTTGTATAAGATATTTTAGTAAAAGGGTCTGTAAAGTCAGATATAGCTAAATCTGTAATATCTGAATAATTATTTAATATTTCGTTTCGTAATTTCATCAAAGTATCGTAAATTGACCTGTAAGTTGTTTCTTCGTAATGATGTATTTTTATGAAAAGAAAATGATATGTTTTATTATTCTCGGTAACGCTTTGCACGGACTGTGGGACTCGTTCCGATTCCAGTAACTTCGCGGAGTCTTTCATTCGCGATAAGATTTCTTCGCAATGCGGCATAGAATAATCAAAATCTAAAGAGACGGGACAAGCGATAGAATTTATTTTAGTAAGATGAAGAGCTTCCGAGTGTTCCTCGATTTTTGTATTCGGGGTCGGTAAAGATTTGGTAAATTGTTGTTTAAAGTATTTTTCATAGGTTAATTTATTTAAGTTATCACTATTAAGAAGATATATCCTAGACAAGGCATCGGCGTTAGAATTAAGTTTACCTTGTTTGTAAATTATTTCATAATCATACTCCTCTAATTTAAGGCGCCAACGTATTAAGCGGCTACCAGGATCTTTCACATTAAAAAGCCAGACAAGAGGACGATGGTCCGTCACGATTTTGAATTTGTTACCGTACAAGTAAGGACGAAAAGTTTTCACGGCAAATAAGATGGCAAGAAGTTCTTTCTCGGTTGTAGAGTAGTTTCCTTCTGCTTTGTTAAGGGTTCGAGACGCATAAGCTATAGGTTTGTCTTTGCCTATAAGACCTTGAGATAAGACTGCTCCAACTGCATAATTACTGGCGTCGGTAGTGACGACAAAGGGTTGTGTAAAATCTGGATATTGTAAGAGTGGGGCAGTAGTTAGTTTTTCTTTAAGAATGTTGAAAGCTTGTTCTTGGTCTAACGACCAAGTGAAAGAAATGTCTTTTTTTAAGAGAGAGGTAAGAGGTTTTGTAATTTTTGAGAAGTTTTCAATGAATCGTCGGTAATATCCGACAAGACCTAGAAAGGATTTGATATCTTTTGGGTTTTTAGGAGTTGGAAAATTTGTAACAGCTTTGATTTTATCGGGGTTTGGTGAGACACCTTTGTCAGTGATAATATGACCTAGGTAAGAGACTTCACGGCGGAGAAATTCGCATTTATCCGGCTGAAGTTTGAGATTATATTCTCTGAAGCGTTGAAAGACGAGTTTTAATTTTTCAATATGAGAGCTAAGATCTGGGCTGTAAATAATACAGTCATCTAGGTAGATGTAACAGTGTAGACCTTGTAGTCCAGAGAGAACTGTATTCATCAGCCTCTGGAAGGTGCTGGGCGCGTTTTTAAGGCCAAATGGCATTCTATTATAGTGGTAATGCCCGGTACTTCCGTTTGTATTTACTACTGTAAAAGCTGTTTTCTGAGCGTCAGCTGGATCGAGACAAATCTGGTGAAAACCAGACACGAGGTCTAAGGTACTGAAGTATTTTGAGTGACCTAACTGGTCTAAGATGTCAGTAATTAAAGGGATCGGATAGACCTCAGAGACCGTGACGTCATTAAGGCGTCGGTAGTCAATGACGATACGCCATTTTTTCTTTCCTGACGCATCCATCTTTTTCGGAACTACCCATACGGGAGCATTCCATGGTGAGGTAGATGGCTCAATAATTTTTTGTTCCAACATTTTTTTTATTTGGGTGTCTACTTCACCCTTATGACACTCTGGGAGGCGATAGGCTTTAACGTTAATTGGGGGTGCATCCCCAGTTTGGATTGAATGTTTAAGAGCATTAGTATGAGAGAGTGGATCGCCTTCAATATAAAAGATGTCCGAATATTGTGAACAACATTCAAAAAGTGACTTTTTTTCTTCCGCGTTTAAGTGAGAGTGTCTAATAAGATTAAGGACTTTGTCTATACGATTCGAAGGAGAAGGAGAAAAATTAAAGATATTTTTATTTTCAAGATTTGTAGAAACATTATTATTTAGTTCATTAAGATCGACTTCTGTTAAACGTATTTTATAATCTTTGATTTCGATTGACTCATCTGTGGTATTTAATACCGAGACGTTAACTCTATTGTTCGATTTTAAGCTAACGATGCAGTTTGCAATGTATACGCCGTCACGTATGCAATGGTCTAAAACAAGAGCTTCTTTAAGTTTAGGTAATTCCGAAAGGTCATTAGCGACATTGCATTCTATAACACTTTCAGAGCGAGGTGGAATTATAAATTTAGGGATGTTATATGTAATAGGAATTGGATAACCTTGTAAAATTATAGATTGAGTCTGGTAATCGATATTAACTTTGAAAAAATCTAAGAAGTTTGAACCTATGATTCCGTCTACCTTTAAATTTATCGCGTCGGGAACCACGTCAAATTTGTATGAAAAGGATGAGTCATATAAATTAAATTTTAGTTCAAATGAACCTAAAGTTTCGATATATGTGGCGTTTTCATTTATTCCCTTAAGTCTTAATTTATCTTGGGAAAGTATTGGACAATATTCAAGACTGCTATGTTTGACTATGCTAACAGATGCACCCGTGTCGATAAGAAAGCAAAGAATTTTAGACGAAGATTTTGTAATTAAATTAATATGAGGTAGCGATGTTTTTTTATTAAGAGCTGACGTTTCGTAAATAATTTCTTTAGTCGTCTCGGAAATCGTGGTTTCCGATTGAGAAGATTTATGATTATTTTCGACCTTAGAGGTATTTGTTTTAGGTTCATTTTTATTAATTAAAGATTTAGAACAAGATTTAGAATTGTCATAAGAGTTAGGATGACAATTTTTTAAAGATTTTGAATAAGATTTCGTATTAGGGTTGTCACAAGATTTAGTAATAGATTTAAGATTGTCATAAGAGTTAGGATGACAATTTTTTAAAGATTTTGAATAAGATTTCGTATTAGGGTTGTCACAAGATTTAGTAATAGATTTAAGATTGTCATAAGAGTTAGGATGACAATTTTTTAAAGATTTTGGGTAAGATTTCGTATTAGGGTTGTCACAAGATTTAGTAAAAGATTTAGTAATATGTTCGTGACAACCTTTAGTATAAGATTTTGTAAAAGGGTTTGTTTTAAGATTTTGACAAGATTTAGTATTAGAATTTTCGTAAGATTTTGTACAAGGGTTTGTATTAGGATTTTGATAAGATTTAGTATAAGAGTTTGTATTTAGATTTTCTGTGCCTGTAAAGCTATGAGGTTTTAGCCGGCACACGTCTAAGACCTCATTTAGTTTTTTGGAATAGAAGAGATTTGGCTCGCGGCTTCTTCGCAAACATTGATAATTTTAGAATTCGAAGCCTGCGACTGATTCATGTTTGTTTCCGAGTTCCGACGTTGGTTGTTGTATTCGCGTCTCCTACACATATTAATATGATGACCTACCTTTTTGCAGTAGGCGCACACGATGTTTTGGATAAATTTGTTATTGGAAGATTGCTGAGATGATGAAGATGATGTTGGTTGAGGAGGTTGGAAATGATAAGCCTTTTGGAAAGGTTCTCTTTTCTTTTTGTAACAGTCGTTGGACGAGTGTCCATGCTTACCACAAGTCGAGCATGCCTTAAAGGGTTTGTGAGATGCTCGATTTAGATTAAACAGCTTTTCCTCTTCTACAGCGTGTGTTATCGCTGCATTTAAGTTTGTAGGGTTTCGACATCTTACTATGGTTGAATAACCTGGATTTAATCCTAGCATGAACGTATTTAAAGCTAACTCCTCCATTGCGGCTATTTTCCCAGGAAGGAGAGTTTTGTCATTACAAGAATAATGGATGTCAGCTTGAATTCTCGTTAAGCATGACTCCAATCTTAACGCGTATTGCGTGACTGACTCCGTGCTGCTTTGTTTGCAATTTTGAAGATCTATGAGCAGATGTGTTGAATGTTTCTTTTCGCCAAAAGTCGATTTGAGAAAGAATTTA
Source organism: Trilocha varians (assembly GCA_030269945.2). Classification (NCBI taxonomy): domain Eukaryota; kingdom Metazoa; phylum Arthropoda; class Insecta; order Lepidoptera; family Bombycidae; genus Trilocha; species Trilocha varians. Next base: position 9,735,817 of record AP028259.1, read on the forward strand.
AGTTCATCCCAAGTGTCGAAGGTTTTTAGGCTGCAAGCTAGTTGAGCTTTTCCCTCTAATTGGGAGATAATGAATTTACAAAGGATGTTTCTTTGTTGTGGCGAAGCAAGAGCGACTGCGTTGTCGCAATTTGTTAGAAAAGCGGGTAACGACTCGCGATCTCCGCTGAATGGTCTTATAAATTTAGTTAGGAAGTTGAGGTTTAGTTTTTCACTTCCTGATTCGATTTCTGATTTCGTGTTAGTCATTTTATAAGATTTAAGAATAAAAATAATATATTATAGATAATTCAGGAAGGTTGTGGAAAGGATTCTTAAACTATAATTTCTTACAATTAATAAGGATGATAGATCACTTACAAGATTACGAAGATATTCGGCAGCATCACGAAGAAGAGGTTCTGCGATGAAGAAGTGCGTGCTGCGATGTGGAGTCGTGATCTTGATCCAAGATGTTGTATTTTGAAGATTTCGGAGATTTTGAAGATTTCGAAGATTTTGAAGATTTCGAGGCTTTGAAGATTTTGGAGATTTTGAAGGTTTGGAGACTTTGAAGGTTTCGGAGATTTTGAAGATTTTGGAGATTTTGAGTTCAGATCGTGCTTGATGACTTGATAGGGTTCCACCAGTGTCGATTTGCGTTTGGTGCGGGCTCACTTAGCAGGGTGAGACTGACCGTCGACCAGCAAAGTTCAGAGTTGTAGAGAGATGTGTTGTTATTTGGTGCGGGCTCACGAGATGCGATGAGGCTGACCGTCGACCAGGAGTATGTGTCGTGGTTGGGCAGTGTTCCGGTGCGGGCTCGGTTAACGAGGCTTACCGTCGACCAGGACTAACAGGACCGCTGCGGATTCTTTGGATGCTGAGGTCTCTTCCTATGACTCTCTCAGCATCCCACTTCTGACACCAATTTGTTAGGCGGCGGTGGGCGTTAGTCTTTTTAAAAAAAAAAACACTTTGTGTCCCTAAACACTTTTTATTCTTGAAAACTCACTACACTTTTTAAGGTCTCTGTTTTTATGTCGAGTGACTGGTGTGCACCGAATCTGAAGGACTTGTACTGGATAACTGACCGGGTTGACTGAATGACAATGACTAACTGACTTGCTTGGTTGATAATGACTGCCTTCTGCCACGCGGTGGCTTCTGTATTTATATTAATTAATGTTGCTTATGTCAGCATATGGGTCATAGAATAAAAGGATATAACACAACGTAGCACTATCGTGATAGCAAATAGAAGCCAAAGAAATCACTTTATAGAAGTTGATATGAAGATTTTAGGTAGTGGTAGTGAAGATGTAATCTTTTTCATTGGTTTTACCTTATCCGGGGTCGGATTGAAGATATCATAATCATAATAATATTATAAAAGCGAAAGTTTGTAAGTATGGATGTATGGATGTTTGTTACTCTTTCACGTAAAAACTACTGAATGGATTTTGAGTATTCTAAATTATGAATAGTGATGACGTAGAGGAGTTTTACGAGCTGATGCATATACATGCTCGTTGACAACAACATGAATGTGAGTGTATATTGTTTGTACAGGAGTTCCTATGGCTACATACTGACTCCATCTGATCAACTTCATGGTACCATATTATTAAATTGTCACGCGATATACAGAGGATTTCCTAGTGAGGGTACATATTGAAGGTCATGGTAGCTGATGGTTATATACGACCAGTAAAAATATTATTACCAAAGAATATGGCTTAATGCCTTAGTAATCGCAACTTAAAAATATCTAAAATTCTTGCAAAATGATAATTTTTCGACAGCTGATGGGTGTGGCGGAGGTGTGGGGTGCGCGAGATCCCTAGAGGTCGTTAGTCAACACTCTTTAAGCCGAAATTGTTTATGTTTGAGGTAGTTTTGTCGAATTTAGATTAAAAAAAAAAGAATATTTTGTAATTTTACTTATTTATTGTAATATTTCGTATTAGAACAGAGTACTTATCACCCTCCTGCAATATGTACCCTCTCTAACAAATCACCCTGTATACGTGCAAAATTTCAGTCCAATCGGAAAGTAGGTCAAACTCTCCATGCAAGATTCCATCCGAACTGACATGGTTACATTGCAAGTTAAATAAAAGAGTGTTAATGCTACAATTACTACAGCTAATCAATGTCCTAATACGAATCAGACTCTCATAGTGGAAAATGTCGTCTTGTCACGCGATATAATAGAATGGCGTTCCAACAACATTGTATATTCGCGAACATGACCGACTACTGTGCGATCGGAGCACTAGGAAGTGTGGATTAGACCGGTCGGGTAACCTACATTTTTTTTACATTTTAATGTCTCGGTTTTATTTTCGTATTATTTTTTTACGATGTCTGTCGCGTTGTTTTTTTTGTATTAACTGTACTAATTGCGACGTAAAGGTCAAAGGTTTTTAATTATGCTGAATATTAATGGATACTTAGGCGTTTCTTAGAAATTAGTCTTTTAGATCTTTTATTATGCTAGTATTTTACCTGAAACATAATCTTTCTATACCTAGTTAATAAATGATTTTCATGAGTATAATCATTCAGTTAATTATAAATAGGTACATATATGGTTTCCTTAAGCGTGCTTCAAATTAATATTGATGATAGCTTAGTTCTCGCGTAATCGATAATCATCCATCAGGTATTCCCTTGGTAATCTTCAAGTGGGATGACACAAAAAATGTCAAGGTCACATGTCATGTTCAATTGCTTGTGTAATGATGCGTACAAAGGACTAGTTTCGTTCTATTATTATCTTGACCGCGTATTTTTCCAGCGTATTTGACGTAATTTTTATTGCTGACCGCGAGCTCTTAACTTATTGGCTCGGTTTCAAACGGACAGTACGTAAACGTATCCCCGACTCTTCAATATTTATTATTTTGAGTAAAACCATACTATTCGTACTACATAGTCTTCAAATCGATTTATTTACCTGTTGCTGCCAACACGAAACATTATCGATAATATTTCAGATCTGTGTTTGAATTGCTGGAAATTTAGAAATATTTTATATTTTGCTTAAAATGTTGATAAAACTATATATGTAGATTTAATTGGGTTTTATTCCTACATCTATGGCTCAAATTGAACTCTCCAATACTTATTTTATGTTAATACACCGTAGATAGACGAGCCCCACCATCCCATCTGATAAAAGTGGTCACCGTTTGAAATATTGTCAAATACAATCGCATGTTCTATGAGCCTTAACGGCGAGACTGTTAAACGTTTCTTTTCCCATTTCTTTGCATGCATGTTACATAATGAAATTAATTAGTTATTTTTTTGCCGTTTTTGTCCCCAAGACGATTATGTGTCTTGCGACTTTCGTGACTGCATATGACGTAAGCATTTTCACCTCGCGCCGGTGACTCGGCCATCTTGCATAATAAGAGCTCACGTTTGCACGAATTTTAACACGAAAAAAGAGAACTGAAGTGAATGTGTTTAGTTTTTACGTTGGCAAAGAATCAGATTGTGTGTTTCTTGGAAAATTTGTTGATTGATGCGACGGTTCATTAATTTTTTTTAACGATGACGCTTTATTCGCGTGTAGTTCTCAATGGATCCGCTGAAATGTCTTTATTTACGAATGAAAAAAAATGGAGTAAGTTATTGATAATGCATATATAAAATAAGATAATGCGTTTATAAAATGTCATTACCAATAGTAACATATAGATTTCTCTTCTTTGTAAATAAAAACTAATGATAATTCATACTAATTTATAATATTAAAAAAAAAATCGCTTCTCACTGTCTTTCCTCATGTACCCATACTTAAATCTTTGAAACAACGTTACGGATTATGGTCTGTTTTTAAATAATTTATAATATATACACATATATATACATATAATATATACATAGGTACCTACTATTGAAGCGCTTACTACGTAACTAACTCTAACTAGTTACAAAACACAACACTAGTTAACAAATAGGCAGCTTTATAAAAGTCTTGAATTTGTACTTTATCATGCTCGAAGATATTGTTTAAAAAGCCATTAAAAATCTTTACAATTTGCCTTAGACATTTTTAAGCCACGCGTACCCATGCCCAACTTAGACCTAACATTGGAACGCACTCAACTCACCCTTGTCGACCATCGCACCGTCGACTTTTAACAATTTAAAACCCTTTGTACGTGGCGCCCGACGTTCTTTTACATCAGATTGTTGGCGTACTTTACAAGCCACGATAAAAAATAGATAATTACTAAACAAAATTTACTTTGAGTTCTTTGTATAGAAAATCCAGTATTTTTTGTGAAAGATTAGAAAAACGTAGTGGAAAGAGATTAGAAATTTGTTTGAAATAAATTTTATTCTTGTGTCTTGCAACAAGCGTGATCAGTTTCCTAGTTTAAAAAGCTTCACTTCAAAAAAAGGCTACGCAAATTTGCTTCAATTTAAAAGCTATTTTAATTTTAAAGGTGTGAAATTTACTATGCAGATTGACCTACCTACTTTCACCGATATTTACGAGTTTTAAGTTAAGTGTATTTGTCATACTGATCTGCGGATAGCTGTAAGAATATCGTCAGTAAATCTGGACAAAAATTATTACTAAATTGATTGATTGATCTTGACTAAATTTTGCAGTTTCATGCCAAGTGTGATCTTTTAATATTATTATAATGCGAACCAGTCGATATTTGGTTAATTAAAATAATAATTCTATCGAAGCATTGTAGTTTTATGAAGAACTGTATTTACTGATGGAGCATGCGGTATAAGATCTTCAAATCAAGACGAGTTTGTAAGACCAATACCTGTTAATATCAATTTATTATGTTATAATACACAATGATGACGAAATGGACTTTCCAATCTGCAAAAAAACTAATTTGCTGTCGATAACTTTTATTGTCAATCATAACATTAAATATTCGATGGATTTCGTGGTAGGTACAATTTGGTCTGATTCGAAACGTGCCTTACCCGATCCCGTTCCGCGAATCTCGGGTGTAATACGTGACAATTCGTTGGCGGAATCATAGTAATGCTGAATAATCCAATTGTTAATCTAAATATGTAAGCGAAATACTTGCTTACTAACTGACTCATCTATACTAAGTAAAAACGCTGAATAGTTTGAACGCGCTAATCTCAGGAACCACTGGTCCGAGTTAAAATAAAATTTTAGCGTTAGATAGCCCATTTGTCTAAGAAGAGTATACTACAGTTAGAAATAAATTGTTATCCGTACTAAAATGTGATAATGTTACCCGAGGTGTAATAATTTATCCAGAAAAAAATAGATACAACTGTCTTCCTTAGTTGTCGACTAGTCGTATAAATAACCTTATTCCTGTAGCGAATAGTTTATAAGGAAGACGTCAGCAGAGAAAGGATTTTGCGGTTCATATAAGGGTGGGCGTGATGATTCCTGTCAATCATACTCTAAGCCGACTTGAGGAACATGTTAAAACGTTTACGGTTGGGTATCAACGTCAGGACTCTGTCAATCAACAAAATCCTCAACTGTTCTAATTTCGAAAGGCTTGCTAATACAATTTTATGGCTGACTTAGTGGCAAGTTCTTTTGGACACTTCGGTATTACTACCATTAGATAGTTTAGTTACCAAGTCGTATTATTTGTGAAAGATCGATGGTGAAACTGTATCTAAATATCAAAAAAGCTCATAAAAGTTTACAACGAACCGTGTTAATCGTGTTTACTTTCTCGAAGGTCCAACAAAGAAATCGATTTTATGAAAATAAAAAACTAATTCAACGAGCCCATAACATTTTTTCTGGTCAAATATTTCGGCCACCCCGTTACCTGGTCTCACGCGTTAATTGATGTCGGACTGGTTTAGGTTTGTTTACTCGATCTCTTATTGATTTAATATGTTTCAATGTATGATAATTTATAGCTTAATATATTTGTGAATGCGGAATTTGTGTATATTGATGTATACTTATGTTTCTGACGTGTTAAATTTTAACAGCACTGTATTGAGGATGATATACTGAGTGAGATTTCTACACACACACCTATCCTATAGAACACCTATTCATAGTCATAAATCACTGAACCAACAATAAAAACTAAAGCTAAATCTAGAATGTCGTGTTATCCCTGATCACATCCAATCGTTACGAAGGTTTGGAGTAACCGTACCAACCCATTACTGCCCACTGTTGGGCTCAGGTCTCCTCAGAAGAGGGATAAATAAAAGGTAACGGTTCACCAAAAAAAAACGTGTTATTTCATTCATTTATTTCAATTCTCAAATAACCTCATACAAGAAACGACCACAAAACATTGGAATTTCAAAACACAAATTTGAATTTCAATTTTACAGCCCATAGTATGTAAAGGTATATTTACATTTATTGTTTGTAACACCGGCGACGTCAATTATTAAAATTCAATTTCGTTATAAAATCAAAAACAGAACGGTATTATATCTCGTTAAAAATCAAGTTGAGAAGCAACTTATACGGGCTCGGGATCTTCGTAACTTTATGAATAAATAAAACTTCCATAAACAATCAAAACTGCATAATATACTTAAATACAATATAAGAAAACTTTTTTATTGAAGATGTTTATTGTTAATTTTGTCAAGGAGACTTTGTAATATTAGGGTTTTATCAACTCATAGGCAAAAATGCTGGATACAGTCCTGATATTTCGCTATATCATTTAGTTCAATCGTGACAATTCCTCCAACACGATGATAACAAAAAACAACTCATAAGAAACATTATCAACACACGTCTCGATGGTTCGGTTACCTAACCTGACAACTTGGAAGTTGCATTAGAATTCACAGGAGGATTGGGTTACAAAGTAAGTGATGATTTTCGAAATTCAAATGTAACTCGTACCGGACGACGTCGAGGATAATCAATGATGCGGACCGGGACCTGATAAGTATGCAGGATTCAAGACAGGGTTCTTTAAGTTACGGGAATAAGGAAGGTTGACTCTAAATTACGAGACGAGGAAGACGGGTCACGATTACGCAAATTTTAACCCAACCCCAAAAGGGGTAATTTGACTTGTTGTTTGAAGTCCTGAAGTATGAAATTTGAATTCGACATAGATATCAATTTGAAATTAGATGACTGGGGTTTTACTAATACATAATGTATACGAATACGTAAAATGCTCTCTAAATCGGCCATTAATATACCTGGACGGAATTAGAACCTGGACAAGTCACTGTCTACTTTCGAAAATAGTAACAAACTTATCTTAGCCTAAGAATAGTTTGTTACTAATATTCTTAGGGCTACAGGACTTCGAGATCTCTTCAACTATTTAAGAGCACATAATATTAATAGCACTCATTATGCATCTTAACCAAGTAGTTCTGCAGCATTATCTTAGCTAATAGAAGACGATCAGTTCAGTCGTACTCAAGTTCAATACTAGTGTGGAATGGAATTCGGGAACTAAACAACAATTTGATCAAATGAAATAGACTAGCAACAGTAGTAGCATTAACTTGTTTTTCCACGCAACTGTTTTATGTACTAATACGAACATTGACATTCTAATAGTAGTTTACAATCCTCGCGTGCGATATTAAATAATAATAAAACGTAATATACACAATTGTGTGCGAGAGAATGGTTTTTGTGTGTCATTTGAGTACGTAACGTTTTTGCTCAATTCGTATCATTATAGAGTTACACATCGTATGTGACGCGGTCTCCTTATGGCGTAATTATTATTTTTAAATCTTGTCATTTTTTGCTTTAGTTACATTATACCAAGAAATAACTAAAGACAGTTTTTTGTTATGTTTCCTTTTTTGTGGTCGTCATTTTGATAACCTTTGTGGATTCATTTCAATCTTTTTTTCGGTAAGGTGATGCCGCTTGCTTGACCGCGCTTTTTGTAGTTTGTCTTTGAGTACGAACTTTAGTTTTATTCTCATTATATTTTATGTACCATCATATTAAGTTTGAACCTAATTATGTTTTTGTTTGAGGTCGTTGCTATCAATTAACATGAATTATGTTTTTGTTCGAGTTTTGAGTGTTCATTGATGAGATGCATCGTACGATTACAATACGCTGCAGTTGGAACAAGGATATCATTAGCTTGTTAAAGGTCACTTGTTTCGATGTGATACCGGTCAGCCTTGGATCGGCGTGTTTCACTTTCGTATACAACTGTGTAAACGGCCCTTCTTGTGACCTCATTTCGTACCGAACCGTTGTCATACCTGTGCTTTGATGTGGATACTTTTGATATCGTCTTTTGTTATTTTTAAACATCAAACGGAGGATAATCTAGTTTGGTGTAGTTTATGTCTTTACTATTGATAACAATGGTTTTTTGTCTTTGATGATGGTACTCTATTTTGTGTTGTATTCCTATAATATGTCAGTGTACTTCATGTGTATGGTAATATATATAGATTTTTGATAAGTGATATCAAAAATAGTTATAATTTTACGCGTAACCTTAAAACATACTGGCTTGCAAACAAAAAGATCTTTAGCCAGATTACATCTTTACATGCTCTATTGACATAAATGTTGCACTAAAAATAGAACGAAAATAACAGAGGAATAACGCATGAAGAGCCAATTCAGAATTGAATTTTACAACTCGTTCGTGCGAATGTTAAATTTCTAACTTATCCTGATTTCCATTAAATCGTGACCGTTTAAATGGATTTTATTACCAGAGATTCGATTACCTTATTCAGACCTTTGTTCGATTCCCGGTATTTTATCTTTCAATCGATTCCGTTTTCTAAGAGGTTTGTTTGTGTCGTAGTGTTTTGTAATATGTAGGTTAACTATTGTTGTTTGTATGTCGAATATTATAATGGTTGTTAAATAATCAAACATAACTCTTCGGTTATCACGTACGTCTTAATGGAGTAATAACAATACATGGAGCACCCAACCATATCTTGTTTTTGTTTTTTTTTTTTGGATTTTTAAATAATTGCGGAATAACGTAGAACATATGCTTATTAAATACTTTTCTTTAACTAACACATCATGATGTCGAAATATAATGCAAAATTATGCAATTATGCCCCGTTATGCAATTAGTTCCTGAAATCTGAACTTCATTGCCGTCTTGGCTCCTGACAATAATACTTGGAACAGATATTGTTGTTTTCTTAGAAGAATATATTTTATTTGCCCACGCATAAAAAGCTGCAGTAAAACAACCGTTAAGTGACAATAAAACAGTGCAGCACGAGTGCATTATCCTAAATGACCATAATCGGGTAGTCGCACCGTGTTACTTGTTTTCGAAAGTTTGTTTCAATACCTTTTTGGTATTGGAAAAGAACACGTTGTTACTATCGATAGATTAATTCGTAAATGAAGTTCCTGGGCTTCACTGCCCGGAGTCATTACGGTAGTCGCCGCTGTGGATCCTGGCTACACAGGACGAGTTACAGTGGTAGGAGAGGTGGACAAATACCCGATATAATAAATGTTGAACAGTAAGCATTCGATTTCTTGATATTTATAAACTTATTCAGATACTCGCGGTTTGCGATAATACTTTCATGCATTTTCAACGGGTTCTTACCACGATATTTAATTAATTGAGTTGTCTCGATATTTCAACGTTGTTGCAAACGTCATGATCACGAGAAGACTGGATACTGCGGGTCGATTTAAGAGCAAACAAATCTGTCTACCCTCTTTCTTGTTCGCTTTTGGGTTGTACCACTGGAACTCGAACTCACATCACGACAACCACACTCACTGTAAAGTATTCTTAATATTTGTATCGTAAGTAATAGATCAGTTTTAGTCAGTAGTATTGTTCGTGATGTTTTGTATTGTGAAATTGTCTTTGATTGCATTGATGTTAATGATACTGGGAAAGCGCTTTGTCCCAATGCAATATAAATAGTCACGTGCATTTGCTTCAAAGATGTACTTAACATCACATTCTTGGGAAAACACAGTCCAACTCCAGCAACGTCTTGTGAATGATTTTCTAGGTAAAACAAGCGAATTTGATCATGAATATTAATCATTTTATTTTTCCCCACATAATTTAGTAAAACCCCAACAATTAAATGGAAATATTGAGGAACAAAGTCAAGTTTCGTGGTTTTTATTATCTAAAGATATAATCATTTATAATCGAAGTGACCGCGACTTAAATACGAGACGAGATGACTGTCCAAAAAAGGCAATATAGTTGATCAATAAGAATTCAAGGCAAACGTGTCCGGAATCGCTGAAGATACCATCAAATCGTCGCTCCTCGTAAGAATTAAATAGATACGACACTGTTTATTAGTGGAAAACTTTGTAAAGGTCATCGAGAAACCCATAAAGTTGAAACTGAGTAATGTACGCTAGTCCGACTTATAAAAAGAAGAAACAGTGAACACCTAATCCTAAAATGTACCTAAACACGAGGCTAAGTCTTATTATAGAAATAAGAAGTTAATATTTTTTTCTAGAAGCTTTATCATCATTGCGATTTAACTCATTGTACCCTTAAGACTAAAATCAGTGTAAACAAAATATGAATCTGTAATTGGCTAAATTTTAAGCATTTAATTGTAAGCTGTGGATTTTTGTTCAATAAATAAATAAATTAAAAACTTTACCTCAAAGTGCATATTTCTTAATTTGTAAATCAAATTATGAATATTGTGCTCAGCTTCCGATCATTCTATAATTTAAACTACAAGAGAGCTTTTTCTTTTTAAAACATTATTACTGCCTTTAAAAAACTTATCTTGATTAATATATACAAGTATACATGCAGTTACTTATCAATCATTTTCTGCAATAAATTCAGACATCTACACGAATATAATAATAATTAACCATCGGAAAGAACATAATTCAATTCTATTTGTAAAGTTCTATCATGCAAAGTGCAAAAGTTAAATGTTAAACTGACGTAATTGAAATGCCGAAGTTTCCATCGAAGTATCACTTTGAGTAACTTTGTACTTGTGTATATTACGAGTCTGGTTAGGTCGAGGCGGCCAAGGATACGCCGGAGAAGGGTCTTACATTCCATTAGAGTTCTGTTAGTTTGAATTGACGATAGTTGTACATTCAAATTGATTTATTTTCTAAATTGATGTAAAAAAATGTTGTCTAGGGTAAATCTACTGCCAGTTCTAGGCCTCCTTTTATGCCCATGAACTGTTTTAATCATTCTTTAGATACGAATTTATTTTATTTTATTTATATTATTTTATTTATTTAATTATCATAATACAAATTAAGTTTTGACATGGCTTTTTTTTAGTTGGAGGAAATCACCGGATGTGATATATGGGAGTTGAACCGCACTAAAACCTCCAACCGCTTACACTCAGTGTCCGAACTCCGGCTGGGGCCAGAACCCAGCACGAGGTTTTGAGGGACGACGCGACGCACTCTTTCCCGTCGCGCCGCCCCCTTTGAGATGGCTTAGAACGAAAACTTAATGTAGTCATTTAATTAGTAGGTACTCTCTTTACTGTGCAAACGATCCTTAACAACTTTTGTAAATTTGTATACAATAAAATTATAGACAATAACATTTCGTCATTTGCAACATATTAATTGGATAAAGCACAAATATTGATGAATGCATGACATTAATTAAGGACATTATGTGTTGGAAAACAACAAAATAAACACGTTCACAACAAACAGATATAATTGTAATATCATTAATGACATGTCCTTCTCTAGTAATTGTGTTTATAAATATTTAAATTAAATAATAATATGTACGCTCGAACACGATCGGTTGTTACTAGAATTCGAGTATGCATTTATTACAGTCATTATTGTTCAAGGTGATTATAATATCATTAGTATCTTATTATGCACATGTACGAGGTTCCCGTCACTTGACCTATTTCCTCATTGGTCTTAAAACAATTATTTTATTTAATATTTCATTTCGATCCTCATACGTCCCGACAAACATATATAGTTCACGTTTATCGTTTCGGTAAACATGTTTGTGTGCCGACAGGGTTTCATATAAATTAATTTGATCACTGTAACGTACAGTTTCTGTTCCAGTAATGTTTGCGAAATATAATTTATAACATAGCTTGTGTGTGTTTGTACAAGAATGGAAATTCCAAATGCGAGACCTCGAACGTTTCCTTGTGCATTTGTGTCCTAAATAAAATAGGAGCCGCCGAGATTGTCATATAATATATCACGATGTGGTCACGTTCTAAATAACCCGTTCGTATTATATTTCAGTCTTTGTGTCGTTATTCGTGACAATACTTTTGCGTCTGTATCATCGTTCACATTGTGCAACTGTATGTGCGGAGTCGAGCTCTTGTTCACAGGGGAACGGTTGCCCAACCAGTTTCAAGCTCTACTCGATTTCCTAAGCCTCTCTCAATCAGCTCTGATGTTTTTGCCTATTCGCTCGGGCTGTCGGATTTACGATGGCAACCGGTGAAAGTGAACGTCTGTTATGAAACGTTGTGCAAAGATTAGTCTGCTGATTCTGTTCATCTTTGAATGTGTTTCACAAAATTTCGTGGTACGCGTCAGTAAACACCGGTGAAATTTGTGTGTGTACGAACGGACGAAAGGGGAGATCTGATGAGGCGAACTCAACGGAGCGCAATTCCGGCGACATGCCCCCTGTCTACATTCTGATTGTATGTCCATATTCGCATGGTTTATCGTCCCCAATATGAAAATTTCAACTATTGTTTGAGTACTTTCTCTGCAACGGATGTTTCTTTATTTCCGAAGTAGTCTGATAAGGCAAAACATTTTCCCGGGCGACTGGATGAGCATCGGTATTTGCGATGGAAACTGATTGATTAATTTCCGGCGACTATCCGGCTGCAGGTTCCGCGATGTCTGCAGATATACACGCCTTCCATCTATGTACCTGTACACAAACATGTTCCCCATGTACTATTGAACGTATTGTTATGTAAATACGGACCAAAGTAAATGGATAGTGACATCAGTGTTTTGTTGATCCAGGTTTGTGACTATAGGCGCAGCTCTTAATATTGATCTTACATAAACATTTGTCCGTATACATATAATTGAAAAAAAAAAACTACTCTAACTGACAAAGTATTGTTAAATTTGTCCACTGATCGCAAATAAAAATGTTGTCAGCACTTTAATATATTGCTATTTTTTTCTGGACGATGCCGTAGATGAAGCGATGTTAACGAGCCTTTGTGCGAAAAATAAAGATGTCTCTTGAAGTCGGGCGTAATGCCAAGAGATAATCGCTGCGAGATTCATATGTTTTCCCCTTAAATCTTCACCAGGAAAACGGATCAATTGGAGTTTATTCAAAGTTTCAATGTAAATTCTGTCAGTTTTAATATATTTATGAGCTCAATTTTCCGCTTGTGGGACTTAATTATCGTTGACGAATGTTATGTGGACGGTGGTTTTTAAAAGATTAGAGAACAAAGTAATAACGATACTTTAGTTCTGAAAATAGAAGTTGGTTACGAAATGGGAGGCCCATCGTAGCAGAAAATTATTTACCAAAATTATTAAATGCTACCTTTCTTTCAAGTTTTTTTTTTTCAAATAGATTTATTTTCATTGATCTCATTACTGTTAATGATCACTGGTTCGGGTTCAATGTCCACACGGGGAACCTTTGTTCTACTTTAAAGAATTTCAAAGGGTTAATTTCTTTTTATCTTCACGGTATCCAGAAAAAGATATCTTAGCATAAGGGACATATATTATGTGGTTTACGTATTTATTTGAATTCAACACAATTTTGCTCTTTTAAAATTAGAATATAGAATCAAAATTACAGTCACGTAGCAAATTTCCGGTGTCGTGTTTGGATTTTTTTTGTGCAAAAATTTTATCTGCCATAAAAAGCTCATGTAAGTTATAACGAATGTCTGTTTTTGCCTTCGTTTTTGACATAGTTCGCCTAAGAATTTAGTTTATTAAATAATTTTCTGCTCAATTTTACTATATATTGAATTCTTTGTCTGGCAACGACCTTTTATTTAACAAATTAATCTACATAATTTAAAGTAGATCAAGAATATTTTTCTTCTTTTAAACTAATTATATTACAAAATGCGTACATTTAAATTTGTTCTCTTTTGAAATTTCAAGAACATCTTAGTTTTTTCATGTCGAATACAAATGTCGTGACAGTTTAAATAAAAATGTGCTTCTGTCATCTCAACCACTTAATCTTGAGTGGCTCCTGCATCTTAAAGGGACGTAAGACTTAATAAACGTAAATCTGTACATGACAACCCGATGACTATCTTCATTACAAACGACTTTGCGTCGTATGCATTTCTTATACTGCAACGAATCTGTCGCGTCAGTTGGTAAGATCAGCATTATTATTGAGTTCTTGGACTTTGTACAGAGCTGCACCGGGTCATACTTGATGATTGACCTTAATTATTCTGATTAAACCAGCGATGCGTCCTTTGTCTATTCGAGCCAGAGTATGTGGGGGTACACGATGTAACTCCAGCAGTAATTACTATCTCGAGCAGGCTCTTCGTGAGTCACGGCACTGAGCGATACGCGCCTCATAATTCGGTACATTGAATTACCCAGCGTGATGCTCATTGTTAATTATGATAATGTACAATTTGTCATAAAAGCTCCGAAAGCTTTCACCTTCTGTTAGTACATCGATATTGACAAGCGGCTGTCTCACCGCCGCGCTGGCTCGTAAGTCACGACTCGGATAATTCTAATTATGGGCAGATTGATGGATCTCCGGACAGCTAGAAACGTGTGCCAATATGCAGGTATATTGTTGTATCTATGAACACACAATCATTATATTGTCACAGTGCGCCGACGGGTGTGGGTTGGGTATAACGGTGTTCCGTCTGAACTAGGGCACGTACTCTACGTAATCCTATTATGAGCTCGTTAACGTAATCCCTCTTGGACCTTAATTCTGGCCACGTGAATCTCTACTGTGTTAATCTCTCCATTTTAGATTAAATACTAGTACTGCATATAAAGGTGACACTTTATTAACGCTATAAAGGTTACTTCAAAGTCGTTCGAGTCATAAATAATACGTCCGGCTCGAAGGCCCAACCATGTCCATCGTCCGTGAGCTAAATGACTATTGTCAAGTATTGTCTAACATTGTACAAACAACACATACTGCTGACTCATAAATTATGATAGATGACTCCGCTCCGCCTATCGTTCCTCGTCATAAAAATAATAACGACAAATTATCCTATTAAGACTTGACGTTTCGGTTATAATGATGAGAGATACTAAAGCGTGACACGATGATAGAATGAGACAATCAAGTATTCGGGGAGAGTCTTGCAAAGTGCGGCATTATCTTATATGGCTACAATTAATTATAGTTACGCTTTTTGTGTTCACTGATAGTTGCTTTATCCTAAAATAAATGAACCGTAGAACCTATTATGGTGGAGCTCGTGACGCTCTCAGAAACGATGTCGTCCCGACTATTCATTATTCAAATAGTTTTTCGCGATTGCATCGCTCTAGAGATTAAGACCTTACACAAATTGCTTCTAAGTAAAAATACGTGGTTGTAAAGGCCCAATTTCTGGACCCATTGTGAACGACCGCGATGGTATCGTGCGTGGGCGACGTCACGATAAACATTTCTCGGATGCTAAGCCTCTTTTTTCATTACGTCGCCATACACTTCTCGTTTACGTCGTGACATTTACGAGTAATGGGTATTTGTGCGTTTAATGAATATCGTGCGCGTTGACGGTTCGTTCGTATTCCCGACTCTGGGTGTGTCTTGCCGCCGACTGGATTGTTGTAGATCAGAACGAGATATGACCCCCAACGGAAATATTACACTGCTCGGTCGGCGGCTGCGACATTTTAAATGGTATTTATGCGGCACGAGCAATTCTCTTTATTAGCACGTAATTGTTCTGGTTTCGTACGCTAAATAGCTGGTCTATTATACATGTTGCTTCTGTTAATCGAGGTAATGGACTGTAAATTGTTGTTTTATTCTCAACTTTCATGTGTTTATATCAATAGAGTGCCTATTAGCAAGTCTTAATTAACAGAAAAGCTTTCTCGTCTGATATTTATTATTTGTTGTCTAACTACTACGTACTGCTTTAACCTAGTTTTTAAGTTTTGACCTGTTTTTGTCATTTCTTAAGGCAAAACGTATTGTTTACTTATTGGTACTTTTCTATTTATATACTCTTTGTCGAATCTGTAGTTTGAAACAGAATAATCGTGTACAGATTTTAGGTTAATTCATTCTTATCGACCTGAATGGTAATTATAATAATTCCACTTATAAATCTGCCAATTTAGAAATTTTATACACAGTTCGTCGATATCTTTAGAATCTAGTCAGTATAAATAAAGATAATGAGATAACTAAAAGATGTAGCAATGGTCGTAGGATCAATTGATTTATAATGTACCCGTAAATTAATGTCTGTTTATAGTAAAGAAGTCATACGACGTATATAGCCAAGTAACCTCGTTTCTTTATTCGAACTCAACTACCGATCGTATATTACGCCACAAATCAAGGTCGACCTCCACCCGTATCGAGACATTATCCACAAAAAAAACGATCCTATGTAAATAGTCTGCGAATAAAATAGGTCGCAAGTTTAATGCTAACACGCCTGAGATGGAAAATCACCTAAAATAAACTTAGGAACGGTAACTTAGTTATTCAAATCTATAGAAATTCGTGTCGTTCTCCCGGAGAGCGTTCTCGACATGAATCCCATCCAATTTGAATGAGTTATCCGTATGAATGCTTTGGGGTACGCATACCTAGAGCCACTCGGAGCGATGCTCTCGGTCCCATTCAAACTGTTTAATGACCCGAATAAGTTAAATGCGGGACTGCTAAGTAATTAAGGGACTGGAAATTCTTGAGATCCAAACGATCTTATTGGGGGAGAACTCTGTCCCACTTAGCGACTAAGCTTTTTATATCCACACAAATAATAGTTATCAGTGTTTATTCGTTCTATTTATTTATGTTGCAATATATTTTCTTTCGAAGTTTATAACAGTTGTCTTAGAAAGCAAAATGAGACTTTAAAAGCAAAAGTATTTACATAATTTATGCAAGCATTTTCAGCTACGCGTAAAATAAATCAACTCTAACAAATTGCCGCAATATATCAGGAGCACCAAAAGTCTTCAATGAATATACTTTGTTCTTGTTAATCCTAGCAGTTGCAAACATTACGGTTAAACCAGTGGCTTGTGAAATACTACGCTCTGAATTCTTGACTCTAAATCTAATTTAAGTAGTTTTACTGTCAAGCAGAAGTTTAGCAAACAATAGTGTGTTTTAATTTTGAAAGTAAAATACAAGTTGAAATACATTATTATTACTAACATTTGCAGTTTTTGTCCCTGTACTTCCTGGTTAAAAAGCTATCGTATTCGTTTCGACCTACAATCTGTTTTGTAGTCGTCCATCCAGGGACCGTAAAGACAAGAAGGTGTAGTTAGTGTCAAAGTCATCTTAATTATTGGCTTTTATTTCACTGTATTCTTTTTGTTAGGTTTTATCTTCAGAAAAATAAAATCTTTATTGAGTTTGATATGAAAAATAAATCATCAACGCCTTTCTTATCCAATCAAGCGTTGATGTGACCCCAGAAAATTCGTACAAAAACTTCATTACTAAAGATTACGACACTCACTTCAATAACGGCCACGAATATTACTGAACAGGTTGTTGTTGCTTTGTCAGTTCGTTTGTCACGCTTATAAATCACATATACAACATCACGCTGCCTCTAAAAGGCTTGGTTCTCCGTTCTCGTAGTTTCTTTTCAAGCATTCGACTTCATTATTCTAATTGTGCTCCTATTGTTGTCGATTATCATGCCGATGTCGGTCCGTAATTACGTATCGTATTTTGGTTCTCCTCGTGGTGATTTCCATGAATATCACTAATGTTTACTCATTTACATTTTTTTTTTTAAATAATTTAAGTTAGGGTGAAAAAATAGCAACGGAAAATATTTGATACCAATTTGTTGCTTGGTCATTTACCTGTTATAGCATAAAAAGAAAAGATGAAATTTTGTATTAAGTCTTTTATTTATCACTTTTGTGGAATTTAATTATTTAACATCTAATATTATAATCTAATCATTGACAATATCATATATTTCTTCCTTAATTGTTATAGAATCTTCAGATTCATTAGAAACATTGACTTCTGGATCTTTGATGATGTTATTTTCTTCCCAGGTCGTTGTCTTTTGGCACATCGCATCGGCTTTAAATACAACTTGGCATATTTCTTGTTGAACTAAGTTTTTTATTGCTTCTGGATATTGTTTCATTTTTCTATATATAAAAGTTGTAAATGCTTTTAATTCTTCGTCTTTTTCAGTAGATGTTGCATTTGTAATATCATGACTTGCATTGTCGGTAAAGTCAGTGTCATAAATTTGACACTGCGATGTGGATGATTCTTTGTGACGAGGTGGTGTTGTTTCCATTCTTTCGAACTTGACTTTGATTTGTTCATCGATCGTGCTAGCCGTATTAGAATTTGATTGTTCTGGTATCTCTTCTTCATTTTCTTCTGTATCCTGGACAATAGGATGATATTTTTTAATCTTGAGATAAACAAATGCACCTAGATTTTTGGCAGATCTTTCAAATACATTGCAGAGGTTCTTGAGCAACGGTAACCACTTACAATGAGGTGGCAAATTGACTCGTCTGTTTACATGGCAATAAAAAACAATACTTACTCTTTAGTTCTGTTTTACATTATTGTACGATAACACTACGCAAAATAGTATATGTAACGAATACAAAACAAAGATTTCATAGCTTATTATGCAAGTTAATATTTACCTCGGCTTTTCTTTTTTTATCTTTTTTCTTTGACTTGTTCATTAAAAACTGCATGTGCTTGAATGCGAACCAACTGCTGGTATAATTTTCTGACCCTGAAAAAAAAACAGTAAAGTGTCTATTATTTTTTGATTAAGTACAACTAGTAAAGTATTTTTTTTTGTGAAAGACAATTAAATATTGAAGTTAGTTGTAATTGCCTTTCTGATTTTTGAATATGAGACTATTTGTTCACGTCCTCCATATTTTTTTGTTATTTATTTATCATACAACTTGCCTTCATTTGAATTTGCTTCTTCTGAGGTTTCACTCGGCATTGACATCTCATCATCAGATTTTCTTTGTAGATTCGTTGGCGTTGTTGATGATTTATTATTCTTAACAGGCGAAGGTTTACCGACATGTTTTTTTAGAATGTCGTGTCGATACTTAAAACGATTGACCCAACTTGTGGTACACTTGAAATCTAGGATACCAAAATTAGCGCCGAATTCATTTGCCTTTGCCTGCAACATAGGGCCGGTGACGTTTATTCCTTTATTTCTCATATCTTTATACCACTGAATTAATGCGTTATCAATCTTTTCATGTCGCGATTTTCGCATCCTCTTTCGTCTCCGAACATTTAAATTTAGCAATTTCATTATTTCATTCCTATTTTTAAAAATCATCGAGATGGTTGAATGATTAACGCCTAATTCTCTTGCGACAGATGCATTCGATTCTCCATTTTCTAATCTGCGTATTATTTTTCCTTTCTCTTCCATCGTAAAGGACGTTATTTGGTTACGACGAGATGTCATTTTTAAATCACTTACAATGCGCTCCCTATATATACTGATATATATACGAATGTACTAAGCTTATTAAAAAAAAAGACGTCTGCTCACTCCAAACACAAGCTATACAATGCGACGTGTATTCTCGGAACGTCGGAACTCACCCCTCCCCGCTCCCCGCTTCCCTTACAGCTGCGTCATTTAAAGCGAGGTCATATTATCCGTCTCTGTTATCTGTTCATACAAACCAGTTTGTAATATAGACGGAGTCACAATAAACGAATTCGATTGTATAATAAAATGTATTACAGTATAAATAGATTTAAGTAATCAAGTATATTACCTTTACTAACAGCTCGACCTATCTTTGCTCTTTCTCTTCTGAACGCCGACATTAAAATCATCATTTTGTGTCTGCATTCTTCTGGGCTCTTCCCGAGCGGCTCGCCGATCTTACCCCACACTGCAGGTTTCAATTGTTTCAGATAGTAATCTCGGTCATTTTCGTCCCACAAGATGCGATTATCTCTGAAACCTTGAATTAGTTTTATAATTTGTTCTCTAGTCCACTTTTCTTGCATTATTGTCGCCATTTTGGCGATCGCAACAAATATGTCGTCACTCCATGTTCGCGCGAACACAGTACTGAACAGAAACATGAACGAGATTCATTGAACGCGCTGGCTGGATTATCTGTCTCGTTCGCTCTTGGTGGTAAACGCCGAGAACGAAGGAGACAGCTATACGTGTTTCTCGTCGCTGTTGCTGTGTCAGACATTGAACGCTGAACAAGTTGCAACGATGGATAATGTTTTGGCAACGTCGCAACACGCGTAATTGTAAATACATGTAGTTGTTATTCGATAATAAAATGCATTAAGTATTGCAGTACAAATAGGTACTAATATTACAGGTAATGAATTAATTCAGACTTCTTGTTATGTCAACTTATAAATTGAGTACTGATACCGTCTTAAGACGAAAATCCATGGTGTTGTTCACCAAATGTAACCGCAGTATTTTCTGAATGTTAAGAGGAAGAAGAACAATTTCTAAATGTAAAGGTACTCCAGTTCATTTAGTAGACGTTTCCTGCTGTTTATTCAATCTAAATCAATCAACTTAACGGGAATTAACAGGAATCATCCGATGGTAGGATTTGACCCTCATCTCTATTAACGTAACTAGTCTTAGCCGACTATTAGTCCCAAAAACTTGTTTAAACTAAAAGATCTTGTTGCTTTAGTACTTAGATTTCTACTTTCACGAATTTCGTATACCCATCTACAGATGATTAGTATATTACAGAAGAAGAAGAAATAAAATATAATATTTACCTAGATATTTTCAATACTCAAGCAGTAATAGTTGAATTTTAAAATAGTCGTGGTGGCCGAGTGGTTGAAGCGCTTGCCTTCCGTACGGGAGGTCGCGGGTTCAAATCCGGCTGGCTTGTACCTCTAAATCTAAATGTGAAAAATATTTATGTGCAATTTTTCACAACACCACTGGCTAAAAACGGTGAAGGAAAACATCGCTAGGAAACCTACATATCGGAAAAGGGTTCTAAAAATCCTTTGAAAATATGTGAAGTCCCCAATCCGCATTAGGCAAGCGTGGTGGACTATGCCTAACCCCTCTTCGGAGGAGACCTGAGCTCAGCAGTGGGCAGTAATGGGTTGTTACAGTACAAATAGCTGAAGATCCAGATACCATATGAGAATGCTTGCATTGGGTTCGCAGACTGTCATTAGTTTACTGGCCTTAGACTGAAATCACAGAATATTTAAAGTCAAAACAAAAGTCAGATTATGTACGTACATTTCATCAAATATCGTTATCAAAAATCGAACTGATAATTTAGTTTTCGCATACATGACATTTCTGAAGTATTCGAAACATATCAAGCTTTTATTCTGTATGGCTATTTCTATAATACAGTCAAAATTTTAAGGAAAACAGCGTTCACGGTAACCATAATTTTAAGAGTCACGTTCGAACAAAATATACTTCACGTAATGGAAACTAAATCTCTAAAAACCTCTTGTCCGCAGTCCTTAGCACGACCGAGACGCCCTCTTCAATTAACGCGATTAACCTGTCGGGGTAACGTTTTACTTCAATCAGTTATTCATGCAAATTCATTGAATTATCTATGAATATTCATTGCGGTCGTTCGTTAAGTTTTTAATAAGTATGTCATCGTGGATGATCTTCAATCATAGAGCGAGATGGCGTTTTAAAGATCAAGTGCTTTACGCTTTTATGGCTTCTTAATACTAGTAGGAAATATAGGTATATGTTACTTTTTAAACGATGTCAATAAAACGATTATGCAATTCACATATATCAACTAATTTATAACTTTTTTGTTACAGGTAAGAAACTGGATACTGCGTTTATACAGCTTGTAAGTTAAAGATAAATATATAATGTTAATTCATAGTGTAAAACACGTGTTTTATACAGTCATAACATAATTATTATTGTGTAGATTAGGAACTAGTCCATTAGGTATGTAGATATTGGATATCTTTGCATATTTAAGTATTGATGCGACTTCCTTGAACATGCATAATGAACACATTACAAAGACTAGTTCTTGATGTTGTACTATTATCGTTTAGATATAGTACAACATTGTAATATTATAACGGAAATTATTTGTACAGTGTGTATAGCTATAATTATACTAATGGTATTCTATCATAATATGGCATTGTAGAGGCTCATGAACGACGGAAATCACTTGGTGGGTCGTAGGTTGGTTTATCTGTCATGCAATAAAATAGAAACAAATTTATTATTAAAGATAGTAATTTTATTGAAAGTCACGTAAAAACTCACACAACGCATGAATGAAAATCTTTTAATTTGTTGCCACGTGCCAAATTTGAAAAGGATATAGGTACCTACTTATAATTTGTTTTTTGTTTATACTATAATGTTTGCTTTTGTGGTATTGTCTTATTTTATCATGTAGATTTCACACACACAATTACAATCATTATTTAAACGGTCAGCATGTTGTTTCACAAAATCTGTTTTACATAGTATGATATAATAATTGGCATAGGTTAGCACCCTCCTCAGATGTAAATAAATTTATATGAGTTGAGATCTTGTAGTACAGAGAGCGGAAATGGCTTATTCTGCGGTCAAACTTTCTCACAACGGCGCCGTTCGGTCGATCACTTATTATAACTTTCCAATAAAATCGTGGTGTTTGTGGGAGTAAGTGTTTTGAGCGTGATTGAGTCATTTTTTTAAATTAATAATCTTAGAATAAAAAAGCCTTCAATTCCAATAACTCTTGTACGAATAAAAGTATTATCCAAAAAAAGATCATAATCACGACAACCTTTTCATGAAAATTGCTCAACGTTTCGGAACAAATACATCTGCTCCACCCGAAATTACTTTTATCTTGTACGAGGACACAGAGGAACTCTCTCCCAATCTACGCCACGTACATTTATCAACGCTCAATTGAGCAGGTTAAATGATGCGGTCATATTTCCCTTCCGTGTTCCCCTCGTGACCTTGTCATTAATATATCAATAATAAACGACCAGACCAGATTGTTTTTATCGATTGAATTTTTATGCGTTCTGTATATTCCCAGATTTTAATAGGTCAAAAGTTCATTTTATTTATTATTATTACACAAAACAGAATAAAGTCAGAACATGATTTAAAGGTTTTTCAAGTACATTATTACTAAGCTAGACTATATCCCTAAACATGTGCATACATAAGCAACAAAATATAATAGAAAACAGTTCAGTTTAGTAATATATGTATATGTAATATTTTCAGCTATCCAGAATATCTCATTAATCTATTTTGTGTCATCCGCATCGTAACTTTGTTGTTATAAGTTAGAAAGTGGTGTGTATGCTTTTCTCATCTTTATTTGTTAATCTCGCCTTTGTTAATCTCGCCCATGCGTATGAATGATCTGGGAATATGAAGTCGGAGGCGCGCTTTCCCTCAATTGTGTACGTGGTGAAAGTGGCCCATGTTGTCCTTGAGTGACCGATCTAAGAAGAACGAACTGGCTATAGTGAAGAGTAAGAGTAGATACTCGTGATGTTATAACTTTAAATATACTTAGTAGTTTATACTTGTAGTTTATTTGTGAATGATAACCACTCAACTGGGAACGTCACTATTCACTAGATGGCGAAACTGGGGACTTCGTTCGGAATCAATACCGTGTTTGAGCCCCTTTTTAAAAACATTTTTTCCAATAATTTTTAATTTTGATTTTTAATTAAACCTTATATTTTTGTAAATCTTTATTACTAAATGACGCTGTATTGCACTTTCAGCGAAAATATTTCATCTGCGTAAAATATGAGACGATTGAGGGGATATGTCAATACTTTTGTTATCACATTTTTTTTGCATACTTTATAAGAATTCACTTAAATGCAGTTCCGCAAAATCCCCTAAGCTATATATAATCAAAATTTACTGCCCAAAATTGAACACTTATTTTAAACCTCGTTCGAAGTAGTTTAAAATCATACTGCTCGTTAACAATACTCTGTTTGAACGTCGGTCTATTCATTATTGTGTTTAACGAATCAATCATTCGGCTTATGACCTTACCTTATTTTGTGTAATAAACCTCCGGCCAGTAATTACTATTCAAACTCGTGATCCAAGGTAAATATCCCAAAGATGGGTAGGCGTCGGACATGCAACTGACCAGAACGTCGTTATCTACATAATTAAATAACCAAATTGCATTAGAATAAGGTGGAGCGATAAACTATATTATCAAATGCAACTTAAAAGATAAAGCGAAGTGTTACCAGTCAGATCTTTATCAATTTATATGAGAAATTGCTCAAAATGTCTGCTTTCTAACAAAAAAAGAATCATCGAAATCGGATCATTAAGAAATAAATACACGCAAAAACGCATAGCAAATCGTGAAATTTTGTCCGTTAAAAAGACACATCTTTAAACACCGATCCAAAAAAAAACAACAATGGGATCTAAGTTCAGCCATTACCTTTCATCTGATACCAGAATCATTCAAATCGGTTCACCCAAACTAAAGTTATCGAGGAACAAACAAAAAACAGACTAATTGAATACCTCCTCCTGCTTGGAAGTCGGTCAAAAATTAAAATGGATTGATTATTAAAGGCTTGATAGTTTGGTAGGTAAGTATAAAGTATGAAAACTATTATGTAATTTTCACAGATTGAACTAAAAAGAAGCTCAATAGATCTCTTTGTAGTGCCCTCATATATTATTATCATTGTTTTTCTTCAATAACAACAAAAACATATTCAAGTCAATAGTTTGTGACTTACACTAAAGGCTTACCATAAGCGTGCGTGTGACCATTCTGTTTCATGGTCGATGAATCCAAAAACGGACAGAAAGAATAATTACCGTCACTATTATGTTAATCAATTCTTCAAACTGCGCCGCATGGGGCCCTCTGTATGTTGTACTTTCGGCTTTGAACAACGCCTCTAATACAGATTCAGCTTGTTTTCTAAACGATTCATAAACTTTTTTCGATCCCACGTTAAAATCCTATCGAATAATGTATTGTTCCTCATTACTTGTCAAAAAGTAAAAACATTTCTTCTAAAATATCTATTGTTGTTTTGAAAAGGAAGACGCGTCATTGATAAGGCAAATTTGAAAAGCCTGTTTTTATGTTACAATAAAAGCTTGAATGAGAATTCAGAGAAAGCAAATTGTGCCGTATTTGTGAGATAAGGAAACAAAACGAGCGTATCCCAGTGAAAATCGATTTCAAGAACAAAACAGAAAATTTAATTTGACCGCTTTTTTACTGTTAGCTGCTACTTTAACCTTCCTCAAGACAGACTACGGTTCGTAACGCCGGATTAAACGTAACACTGATTCTATACCATCATTACCATGGTTATCAATCGTTTCAATTTATCCGTTTTAGTTTTGCACTATTTCTATTAAGTTAAATTTAATCTCCATCGGTTCTAAAAGAAACAGTTTTTGATTGAGGGCGAACTTATCGGAGAAAGCTTATCGCTTTTATTACATGCAGAACGACTATAAGTTGATTTCACAGAATCGATTGTAATAATCAAATTTATCAGAGGGATAGCACTTGCTGGATTAAATTAAAATGCTCTGGTTTTATTTTTAAGAACCGTGATATCTAGAGTTACCTGAGGGTAAACGACCACCTGACCCATATCCGCGTCCCGACTTTCACCTGGGGCCATTCACCCGGGAACCGACGCGTAAACACCCACTCCAATTCCGAAAACGGACTCGCCTCCAACGAACGTGCCCCATTAATTGGAGCGCATTCCAATTGAGAGCTCGTTACGTACGCCTCTTACGCAATTCATACTGACCGACTATAATACACCATTTAAAGAACGACCATGTACGAATTGTAAAAGAAACATGCGCATTGATACGTCTAGCTTCACAGACGCAAGATGAATCACATTCTGTGATTGTGCTTCTAATGTAGAAATAAACAAAGGCACCGTTCTGATTCCTCGTGAGATTCAAAACTTGTTGCGAAACAATCGCGGTTTTGTAAACAGTATCAAACGGTATATCGACGATGAATACCACGAAACACGAACCGATCAATCCGATAGCTAGCATCCAAAGAATCCTTGATCCGATGCACTCGTAAGATTATTTATTGTAGACATCTGTTCAACATTCATGCAGCCTGAAACAGATGTGTGTTATTGTTTTCTACTTACAAAGAGATCCTTTTGATGCTCGTTCCAGTACAATGATCTTTATTTAACCACTTTGACCCGGTATTCTCCTTGTGTCGAGCGGAGTCGAGCCTCGCACAAAGCACCTATTTGCATGATGATGATGCACGTCGGACGCGGTGTTTGATCGGTGTTTGTTTGAAAATATACTCGTACAATACAGATAATAAATACAATATACTATATTATCCGATTGCAATGAGATTTGTCTAACGGTTTGTATGCTTTAAATAATGATGACTGGTCTCTCTAAAATGTCTTACTTATTGAATTGTAATGAAAACCATTATTTTGTTTATTACTTTAATAAAAATATTAGCGATTCCCGTTCATCGTCATAAAAGACATTTTTTCATAATAAAGCACTGTTTACTACAATAAAGCTCGTCAGACGATAAAGTTCGTTTATGCTTATGGAAGTTGTTCATAACAGTCAAATGTAGAATCTTTTTATGGAACTTAAAAAGATAATCAATGAAGTTTACAATAAATATTGATTGAACATATACTTGATAACTATACTGTAACTGAACTCGTTATTCACCTTGGCAGTTCATTCATCGCTCTTCCTTGTTCAAACCTTTTTTTTAGAATTAAATTCCATCTCTATAAAACATGCAGTACAAGACATGTATTTTTAAAGGTAAACCAGGCTCTCCAAAGGGGCAAAATTGAACCTTGAGGCTTTGTAATACTCCGGAATTCAGTGTCAACGAATTGTGTGAAAAAAAAACACCGTAATAAATGAAAACTTGGTACACTATAGCCTTAGTAATGCACAAGGCTACGTGAATCAGGCATGATTTGACGTTCACTTGAAATGCTTCATAATTATCTGAAGTATAGGTGATGTTGATTCATCGGAAAATACAATAGTCCTCCGGTCTTTAATAACTGTATTGTAACTGTAATATTTAAATTAGCTGTTAAATAAAACTATTGTTCTCAAAACATCTGACCAATATTTTATTACATTGCAAAGAGTGTATTTCTTAGAACGGAAGGGATGACATTAATCTCGACAGCCCTTTAAGTTGCTCGTTGTACCGTGTTTATTCGCTTTATTTTACCGTTGATTGCTCGACGTGCCCGTTCACTATGAACTTTATTGTTTGCCTCCTCGTTTCGTTCCTACATTTTATCGGCATCGCTTGTTTTTGTATAATACCAAATGATAAGCATCTGACCATCACGAATATAAACTGTTATGTCGATGGGTACGATCCATCCGTATTATGGATTTCTTGCAACCGAATTAAGAGCATCTCCAAAAATTCAATCTTCACTTATCTTAATTGGATTATGTTCTTATTTATTTTCGTTATGAAGGTAGTCGTGACTGATGTTATCTTTTTTACCGTTTGCTTTTTTTAGAAATTGTATTGTATACAGTCGAATGCACCAAATATTTCCAGTGATTGTTTAAACAAGAGGGACGGTTCGTGTTCGATATTGATTTCTCTGTTGTTGAAGAGCGGTCGGCGTGTTGGATAATCAGTTTTGCAATGTTCGGTTGCGTTGCGGCACAGAGGCGCGTGCGGCTCGCGAGGGCGTCGCCCCAGTGAAAGTGTGAAAGTGAGTCGAATGCGCTTGCGCATCGCCCGCTGTCCAATAACATCCTAAAGTTAAACTTGCACACTTGCACAGTTGCGTGCTCAAGACTCCAACACTTGTAGTTACAGTAGCTTTTCTTTTTAAAACATAGAACTTTAATTACATTATCATAATCTGAATACAGTAAACCTACTTAATGGTATCTAATAAGTACTCAATCCGTCAGTCATAGATTTCGAAATGTCAGGGGTCGTAACAAACTGCCTACGTTTAAAACCTTTCGAGCTATAAACAGAAAAGTTAAATATTTAGAATGGTCTGAGATCGTATAATGAATTATAAAACGTGGACCGTAAGCGTCGAGATTAAAAGCGAGGCTAAGTATCATTAAGCCGATACGCTTGTATCACAGTAAATTTTCTAAACTGTAGCCATGAAGAAGAGTTATTTTAGAGTGGCTTGCCTGACTTGTGATTTCTGAGTCACTATAATTCACCAATAGTATGTTTTGATTCTTTGTCTTATGTTGTCGACAAAACCAATTGAAGATACTTATAGAATTATCACCGAAATTTGGATTACACTACAGCTTATTTAGAAAGCTGAAGCTGTGATGGGCCACGAGTCACGACCCAGTACACGACGAACATGGAGGTTGTCACAATTCGTCACGTAAAAAATGCGGTGTAGCGGGAGTTGGTACGTAATGCATTTGAAGTTGAATCCATAGGATGAAATTCTACTATAACAAACACTTTCTTTCATATCTAAACATAGAGCACAATTCCAGAAATGATAATTTTATATAAGAATTAAAAAACCGTAATTAGCAACAGCGTGCACGTGCTGAATTTAAATCTCATAAAATATTCATACAAAACTCTTTTTAACCGCTATTTTCTTTTATGCCTCTCTTCACACACTATTTATTCGCAAAACCTACATTTTTTATTACACCGCGTTGCAATCAACACTGCTTTTTCCTTTTAATAATATCTGAAACGCTTTTAGCATATTCTATTTTGATGAATACTTATTATTGTAGTATTTATTCCAAATATCAAATAGGCAAAATATTGAAATAATAATAATTAATTTTATAATGTATTTATTTTTCTCTTCACACAGTAACCATTGTTATACAAAAAATATATATTAAATGTTACAGTTTGTGAAGAGCTGGTGTCTGTGAAAGGAAAACCTGTGTTACAGATCACCAGGTCCCCCACCCCTGTTTATAAAGACAAATTAAACATTATAGCGATCCTACTAACGTATTTAAAAAAAAAAGTACAAAAACTCACACGCTTTACAAATGAATAATTAAATGCTGCATAAAACAAATATTCATGAATAATACGAATTATCACTAGCTTTCTATATACATTATCCATTTCAGTCGTACAACAACTTATATCCTGTCAATTAAAAAAATACAAATTTGTTCTTGGTCTCTGAATATGTTGGTGCTTTCGAAATGTGAATGCGACATAAATAACAGTCAACTATAATGATGGTAAATTATCGCGATGCTGCGTCATGTAATTGTGTGGCAATCGATATATTGAGAGAATCGACCTCCATTGCAATGCATCCTTCGGAAGATTGTGGCGAAATGTACGCTTTGTTTCAATGATTGTAGTAACATGAATTCTATTCAATGTGTATCAACACCTTTGTTGGCCACTTTAAGAGTGAGTATAATTTGCTTTCTTTGTTTATATTTTATTTCTTTTTCATCGGTCGCTACAACAGTGCAGACATATCTCTTTTATGTTTCAAATCACTATTCGATTTCAATTGTGTTTATTGACGCGAAAGTGTTAAGTTCTTAATTATTCAATGAAAGACATTGGAAGATTCAGCAACGAATTAATTAAAATTCTTTAAAACAAAGTACGACATGATAATAAACTCGTATGTCAAGGTAAAAAAACTTGTTTTCTAGCGAAGATTAAGCATGTATTGAGATGTAAATAAGTGTATGTCAAGTCTTAATTGCGCCACGTTTTTTTATGAAATTCTCTTTTTATCTCTGTAGTGCATTCCGTACGAAATCGTGGGAAGTAATTGATTGGCATCAATGTTTTAATTTTCTTGGGTTTGCTCATTGTAGTATTTGAGATTGTTAAAAGTAATATGTATTAGAAATCATGGAAGTAATAAAGATAAATGAATCTGCAATACTGGTATAAAAATGAAACAATCTAGCAGCACTTAATAACCAATAAGGGAAAATACACAGAACGGGAAATGCTTCAGACATTGATTAAAAATAAATTGTTTTTAGTTTTGTTATTGGAACTGAATCTGTACAGAAACAGTTATGATTTCATTTTCTATTACGTAAAGCTGAATTACGTAAAATAACTATTTCTGATACGTTAAAGAAAACTTGAAGTAATGAATTTAACGATTGATAAAAATAATTGTAATGTTCATTATTATATTTATGAGCATTGAGTAAAGTTTAGAATAGAATAGAATAAATCTTAATTCCAAGCAATTACAAATTACTTACAGTAAACTATAACTAAATGACATTGCTAGGAAACGGCTACCGACTCAGCAATGTCGACAGCACCGAAAAAACGGTACTATGACGCTGGTCTTCCGTCGGCACCAAGTGACGTGCATGCAGGCACTGTGCTAATTAGCTACAAAATATAAAAACAAAAAAAAATGAATAAAAATAATAATAGAAAAAAAAAACAAAAAAGAATACAAAAAAAACACAACATAAGATACAACGAGTAGTTTACTATTGTTTTGATTTATTAGTTTGAACATGTATCTTTACAGCTTATACTTCTTTGCGTATCTATCATGATAGTAGAGCTACTTTAAAAACTCTTTGAACGAAACAAAAAACATCTGAAAATCTATGATCTTCGTCGCTTGTGAATTTCCCTAATGACAGCCCTTCAGCTGGAAATGAAGGAAAAAATATGATTCTCTCAAAAATGCTGATTAGGTAGATGGGTGTAGAATGAATGACATAACGTCTTTATAGCTCGGTATTTGTAGGCGTACGCATGAATATTATTACGATTTCCTTTTGTATTGTAACAAAAACATCAAAACATTTCAAAACAAAAACAAGTCAAGACGTCGAAATTGCACTTCACTTTCACGATTTTTTTTCGGTGATTTCTGTCATTCCAATCCATTAAACATTGCAGCAGACATTTCTTACCTTCCGCACTGTTTTAACGTTCGCTTTTATTTCGACGTTTCGACCAGACAATTCGAAATCACTCAGATTTACATTAGCGTTAATACCATCGTAAAAGCCGTCGAAATACATTAACAGTCATTCAGAAAAATGTCTGAAATGAACGGCTTGTTATTCCAACTACTGGTTTCAACTGGTTATTACATTTTTCACGATGTGTGTTCGTTTGGAAACTTATTTTTGGTATGAACGGTTTAGGAATGAACCCGGTGGAGGTAATGGTATTTGATGTGTTCTATATTCTCCTTTTATCTAAACGTACAGCTCATCAAATGGTAATTACTAGGAGATACATCAATCGAAAGTTAATGTACACCACACTATGTGTTAAAATACTAAATTCGGGAGTTCTGGTAACTTATTACTACTAAGAGGTTAAATTCGCATCTACAAAAGAAAAATAACATGGATTTGTTTGCGTTACTCTGCATTTTAACCGGCACCGGTACAATGTTGTGCGATTGAACTTTGAACATGCTTCTCTCAGCAAGATAAGATTTGTAACATTGACAAAACACACAACACGATCCACATATTTATGCTAATGGAACCACTTATTACGCTGTATCTCCATTCTTATTTATGACAGGCACATTGATCGCAGATAATGTATGCAGTGGAAATCGAGCGAGAACCCTCCTCAATAATTTACAAGCTTTCAGTGGTATTATTATTTCATTTAGTTGTTTTATTTTTTATTGCGAAATAGATAAACGAGGCTACGGCCCACCTGATGGTAAGCGGTTACCGTCGCTCATGAACCTCTGCAATGCCAGGGCAATGAGGGGTCGTTATCTATCACCTACCCATACAGGATTTTTTTAAACCTCTTAATAGTTTCTGAATGCAAACATGTTTTTGAGGTTACATATACCTACGTTAAATTTTTTCTAATGTGACCACAATAATTAGCATTACAAAAATATTATTGTGATGATGTGCCAAGAGGCTCGTGCTATTGTTGACCTCGTGACGATTTAAATCTTTTGTGTAAACTATCACCGCGTTCTTTGTGAGTTCCTCATTAGAAACCACAATACAGTTTTCTTTTTTATCTAACCTGTGCTCTAGTGGTTGCACATTAACTAATGCACCGTGTCTGTCAGATGATATCGGTGTTCTCGTTAGAGGCATTGTTGCGCCCACGTCTATTCCTATGCGCAGCCCTAATGGGGAAGACCGGATTTCCAGAACCGTCCAACACGATTAACCCTAAAGTCAAGAATGCTCAGTATTAATAAGTACAGATTGTGATCTATCTGCCATTCCTAAGTCAGATCATGAGTCACCAAGTGTTGAGGTTCTATGCGTAGGTGTGTACGAGACTACGAATGCTCGAGGGCGTGTGAACAAAAATATGGCATGGGAAGAATATACTGTGCGGTATATGTTTCAAGTCTCACGTGCTCTTGATTACATCTCTAAGTTTACCCTGAATAATCATTGATCTATACGTGTAAAATGGAAAATATTAACAGCAATGACCATGTTATGTCGGTGTTATGATATACTTCATAAAACGAGTACGGTAAGGTTTACAGAAGGTTCGTTTTGACAAAAAATATGTGTCTGAGAAATCGCTCTCACTCTTCAGGATCGAGTGCGAAAACGTAGGCATTGTCTCGCACGCGTGTCGCGTTATCTAATATTCTCCTCACAATGGATCAGTGTTCTGAACGCGCAGACACAATGGTACCGGCTGTTCCGCTCTCGTGAATTAGGTAAGTGGTGCATTTGACAAAACTTCACTTTTTCACTGGCCCACTTTAGAATCCGCTGTGTGACTCTACGAATCAGCAACCATTTGTTTGCAGTTGATTAGCAACGCATTTAGCCATAAAAGTTGATTTGCACGCCACCTCGACAACGTCACACCGCCGTCAATAGGTCACGGGGTAGGTACTGAACGATCTTTTCGCACGATAATCGGGAGCGCGACGCCGTAACTGGACCGGCTAATTTACAAACGGACTGGTTTCCAGAACGCCAGAATCGTGCATGTACAAAGAATATTTAATTGAATTAGACATTTAAGTTTCATGATAATTGATCGGCGTATTTGATGCAAGATCTTGTCTTTGTAATACAGCAAAAATAAAATCGCTTTCTTTTAAAGAATTTGTAAGTAACAAGGAATACAGTAATTCACTTTAAATAGCCCCTGTAATTACTTTATTTTTTTGCATTGGCCGTAATTAAGCCGTAATTATTAGCGGTGCATGTTGCTATGTAGGTCGTTCTAACTGAGCGCCGCACTTTTGTAGGCGATATGCAGATCAGAGCGTGAGGCTGGTGGTCGATGCCTACGCTTGGTGTAATATTGTTCGGGAACTACCTAATCGTTGTAGCGCGTTTCGCAGCTCGCTGCACGCCCTAGCCGCGTCATTATTGTCATTACGATCTTTCTGTAATTGTCCCACAGCCTCTGCGAACGCTTTCACCTCAATTCAAACAATTTCCCCTTTGAATCGATCGACGCCGAGTGCTGCATTTTCACGACGACGTTACTTATTGCAAAACCGACTCATCATTCGACGGGTAATGTGTGAGAAACGGGTGTTTCTAGTTTTTTAATTGCATTGTGCGATGTGCGGCATGCTATTATTGCGAAGCGGTAAACCTAGACTGGTCGCATAAGTAAGACGCCTAGCTGTCTCCAACCAATTTTGTTGCTAATTATCTCCTGGAGCCAAGAAGCTCAACATGGCATTTCCAATCCTTTGGAAAATAAATCCTTAGGTACTTTCCAATAGTTAGGATGATAATTTCGTTGTACAAACGTATAGGACATCGACCTATCTCTGGATTTACTTGCAGTTCTACTCCGTTCATACCGCTCCAAGTTCCAACTAAAATAGACCTTTCACTAAATAACTCACGTCAACCCAGAGATCGTGTAGTTTAATATACCGACTTGTTAGTGAATCATCCTGTCATCTTTACAACGTTAATTTTGTTGCTTCACGTTCTATTTTAGATGAGCCGAGTATTTTTAGTCTAGAAAGTTTCGATTTTGTATAGTCATTGACTTTCGTGTCTTGTTTGTGTTAGATTGCACACAGTCACAAGTTCGATCTGTTGTCGCATTACAATCGTGACCCGAGAACGTCCTAATTCAAAATTCGCATCGAATAGTCACTTCAACCCAGTTTGTCTGTTAATTTAGCGTCCGCATCGAATCCGGTCCCATCATATTTAACACGGTCTTTAATTGAAAACGTTTCGAAATCAAAAAGAAACTTCGGTAGCAAAAAAGCATTAAATTCATCGAATATTGATTAAAAGAAGATTGCGTAATTGCAATTATGTTTTATATCGTTTTGGGTTTCGATAACATAACTGGATGTTCCAAATGTGTCCTTTGTTGTACCTTCCGCTTGGTACAATATATTATTGTGCTCCCCAGCAACAATACAATGTTCACTGTTATATTTTCAGTTAATAATCGACTAATTTAGAGGTCAGTCCGTTACAGTTCTAGTTGGCAACGAGGCTGGAAATCGCGTTTGTTGTTTACGGTTAATTCTGAAAATTATACACCTTTCTGTGAGATTAAATTTCACGCATTAAATACTACATACGTTGATTTGGTCAATAATGTACCACACACAAATGTTCCATTACTATGAAACATTTGTGTGCGATAAGAATATTACTTCAAACTTGTCTATAACATAATGCAATAAATTAATAAACAATTCACAACCATTTCAAATGCCACAACAATAATTGCGGTCATATAAAGAAAACCGCTATTGAAAGGCAGAACAAACTAATTACGAAAGTGTTTCTCGTGCCACAGAAACTTATGGCAGCAACCGCACGTCAATTTATAATTTTCTATTACCATATCACAAAAACATAGACTCCTAATTATCTTGTATGTAAAAGCACGATTATTTGATAAGACGAAACGTCGTGACCCGTCATCGAACCAGTAATTTAATGTATGATATACGAGAATGGTTCCTTGCAATGAATGATTACTGTAATTTCGCCGGTGCTGTTGCCGAATGAAGAGGTTACGTCAATGATGTGTCTGCTTGATCAATCAAAGCGTTTGCGATTTAATGCATAATGTTCTTAATGATTTTACTCAGTTTCAAGATAGATACTCAGCTATCTTATAGGTAATCAGAAGTTTTAAAGCAAAAATGAATATTAGTTGCACTTTTAGAAGATTTTGTTTGTTGTTTTTTAGCAATGTATCCTTCCGCAATAACTGCTCGTAAATACCCTCTTTAAAGGTGATAGTAAATTTGTATTGAAATATAATATTTATCTAGTTAATAACATTATAAAATAAGTATACTGTCAATTCTGCATTACGTATCTTACCTATGCCACGAACTGTGAAGATTGTCAATATTTTAGAACCTCACTAACGTGTAATCACGTTTCCGTACCGTATCGCAAATCACTATATTGCTTTTTGCATAATAAATATTTTGACTCGTCATTTACAGACATCATTGTAATAAACAATCACAATATCCGCACCGAAATTATATAATTCGAAATGCTCACGAGCTCTCGCGAGAATCGAATAATACTCTTCAGATGAAAGGCCACAACAATAATTACCTGTCTGCGTTTTTTATTCTTCGACAATTTCGTTATTAAAAACTCTTTAAGTAATCACTAAGCAACGGAATACCATGACCGTGCTTACATCGACAATGACTGCCGATTTTTTGCGACCGCCTACGTTTGCTCTCGACTCGTCAGTTTTTTCTTGCAATAAAAACATACACGGTTCTCTCTCTTTTAAAAATTTAATCATAAGCTTTCAACTCGCCTTTCGAACTGAATTGCCAACGATTTTGCATGTTTGTTTTTTTGTTTGCCGAGAAACTATTACCATCAATTTCGCTCGAGTCACGAGATGATCGGTCGGCATTATCGCTCGCGTTAAATCGTTAAATGATGTCTGTAAAAGGCGTTATTTCCTGAGCACCTGCCGTGGCCATTCCTCGCTGATCCGCCGGCAGCAATCAATGTCATTCCAATGGCTTATCGGCGAAAAAAGCTTACTTTACTTCCTTGGGTACATTTTTTGTGAATGTTCCGGGCTCTTTATAACAAGATTCGACGTCGATAGGGATAATCGCTTTATGCAAAGGTATAGAAAGATGTGTATGGATTTTACATTGTCCCTATGAAAAGCATATTACTAGCCTACTTATAATATTATATTGCATATGTAATTTTTCATGAATGTGTACACAACAAGACACATAACGTTCGCAGATGAAAGTTTCGCGTCACAAACTATATTCTTCGAAGACTAATACAATATTCAAGAGCGAAGAACCTTTCAAGTCAACGTACAGTCGCATTTCGAGGTACGTCTGAATTGTAAGGGGACCCTAATAACTTGAAATTGGCAATACCGACGTCTTTACGGGTCGACATTGCTTGCCAAATCTCTCGACGTTTTCATTACTATTAGTGAATTTCATTCGCCAAAAGTTGCCTACACAATTGATTTGAAACGACCGATAAAAGTGTATGATCTCGGGCATCGGGCTACCAAACGTCTTTTGTCTGCCGTCGCTCTTCTAAAGAGTCGATTTCATTGATTCAATGTGGACGTAACTTTTTCAATATTGTCCCCGCAACTTTTATTTCACCACTCGCGTTCACTTTCAGATTTTAAGCTATTTTTCTCGTGGTTTATAACTTAAATGTCGTTTTTGTAACACGTCTAGAATTGTTTTACTAAATGACTATGATCATATTTGTTTCAATTTACAAAGATTAAACAACTTTGTTAATAACTAATAAGAGTGTATTTATAATGTTAATTGGTTCCAAAAACGAAGGTTTGATCAACGAGATTTTTACGATAACGATGTCGGGAGCGTTCAA
This sequence comes from Trilocha varians, assembly GCA_030269945.2. Lineage (NCBI taxonomy): Eukaryota > Metazoa > Arthropoda > Insecta > Lepidoptera > Bombycidae > Trilocha > Trilocha varians. Next base: position 9,772,818 of record AP028259.1, read on the forward strand.
GACATTATATTAACATTAACCCTCTATGAACGGGGGTACAGAGCAAGGATAATATCCGATATCATAAAAGTTTACATGCTGATAAACCGTGCAAAGAGGACAAAATACTCGTAAACATTTACACAATAATGATGTCACATGTCTAATAGAGTGTGTCTACTTGTGAAGATAACGACAGGCCAGGTTATTCACCTTCGACAAGGCTCATTGTAACAGTTGGAGCATCGCATGACAGAACACAATGTGTGTATTCATCGCTGCGCTTAATTTGAAAGCCAAAAGTACAAAGTACACGAGTTCGCACACAGTTCACGGACGTCAACTGCGTGTTCGATAGATTTACGGGTCTCGCGACGTTGTCGGCAAGCTAGATACACACCGACGCTTTGCTAATACAAACATTATCCTTGCACCATTTAGATCGCGATGATAAAGGAGTCTTGGATGATTTTAAACTGTATGTTATTGTCGATAGATGTTATCTTCCTCATAAACCGATTCTGTGACTTGTATTGTTAGTGTCTTGAAGTTTTATTTAGAAAAGCTATTAAGTGTTGCTTGTTTGTTATGTGAGGTATTAGGCCAAATTTATGTTTATAATTAAACTAGATGACCCTCGCAACTTCGTCTGCGTCATAAAGGGGTTCAAACAGTACTCGCAATGCCATCGAGGTATTATTTTCGCGGCTCGCTGAGTCCCACATATTCATTGCGTTTTATACTCGTAATAACTTCTAAACGAAAAGTCCGATTGGAATAAAACAAAAAGTAATTTAATTCTACATTAATACTCTTGATAACAAAATACTTAATTTGGATAAGGGTTAATATAACGATACTCATTTAACGTTAAATTCAATCTCGGAACGAAATATTAAATTTTAAAAACATAAAAGTGGTTATTGTGACTAAACTATGATAGTTAGATATATGCTGTCGCGGACTTTTTTGTTTGTCTCCAAAAGACCTAAAAACCCGTAGTACATCATTTTGTTCTATTGTCAATAGTTTTTGCAGCGTACGCATAAATAGGTTTTCGATTATTCACCTTGTGTTACATATTCGATATTTTCATACGGATCCCTAATTTTTTTGAAAATAAAATATAGCCTATGTTACTCGGGGATAATGTAGCTTTCCAAAGGTGAAAGAATTTTTGAAATCGGTCCAGTAGTTTCGGAGCCTATTCATTACAAACAAACATACAAACAAACAAACAAACAAACAAATCTTTCCTCTTTATAATATTAGTATAGATTCCAAATAGGAATATTCTTTGCATAATTATAAATTACTTAGTACTTAATTACTTATTAATGTAATCCACATGTGCACGACAAAATAATATTTAAGGAAAAATATAAATTTTAATGCAGGTTCTGCGTATTATTTTATGTTACCGTTATAACTCTTGGTAACAGCAATATCTTCAATTAGAAGTGATATCACGGAACATGGAACATAAAAGTTTGACGAAAGAAAATACGAAGTCATCCCCAGTAAGTTGCTTTTGATGAGACCTAGAACGGCCTATGAATACTGAATAACACCAAGGGGACTGCGTGTAACTCCGACCTCGATTTGGGTAAATTTGCAGTCGCTGCACGAAATACACTTTCACTAGTAAAACTATCAATCTCTACTGTCACGCTTGAAAAAAACCTTACGTTCGTACGTTTTGTATCGACTCATTCTATTTTGTTTTGATTTTATGGTCTTTAAGCTTTAGTTGCTGCTTTCTTTTGTGAAAGACTTACTTGAGAGCATAGAAAGTTTGTACGATCAATCAAATTATGCGTTGGATGGCCATGAATGTATTTTTCTTTTTCAAAATGTGTTTTCGTAGATTAAAGAATTTTTATTTTAATATTAACATTTTTGATTCGTTGTGACTTGATTTTTTATACGATTGAATACTATAATAACCTAGCTTATGCATTAGTTTATACAGATTACTTAAAATAAATAATCATTATTCTATTGGTCGTTGCAAAACTATCCATAAACAATTTAGGATAAATTAAACGAGAAAATTTGTACAATTAGGTATTAGGTAGTTTGAAATTTTCTGTGAGTCCAAAGTTCCACTGTTTTCATTTTAATGATAATTGTACTGCTTTTCTAGAATATAATTTCAACATCGTCAACACAATAATTAATCATCAACAATGAATAGTTTTTGCGTAGGATATGATTGACAATGGATTTCTTTGCGGTATATTTATGATTCATTCACGTGCTCACATTGAGAAACAATGTTGTCAATGTGGACTTGGAGTTTGTACATCATACCTACCTATTTTCAATAGAACTTTAAAAACGTCTTCAAAGAGGTCATCAACTTTAAAATTTTTATGATGTATTTTCAGACGTAATTTATTTAAATTTGCTTTTGAGTTTAATAGTCTCTAAATCTATGTAATTAATTAAATACAAAACCATATTAACCTTGAAACATTAATTACCTAATGGCTATACCATTAGTAAATTTTAATGAGATCGATACCTAATCTTATCGACTTGGTTTAGTACCAGGCACACCAAGTGACCGGCCGATAGTGGGTATCTTGGTTGGACCGTTTCCGCTCGCAGTCGTAAACCTAATTCTACGAGCGAATGTTTTTGTCATTCATTAGTAATATTGGCTGGTAACAGTAAATCGATTTGAATCGTAAGAGTTGAGAAGTCGTTCAAGATGCTACACTGATTAAAGAAGCTTTATGATGTAACTTTGAGAGTCACCCTGTGGCGAAGTGTCAATATCTTATAGAAGGAAGCCGATACAAAAAAAATCTTATAGGAATAGGGTTATACAGGGTGATTTTTTAGAGAGGGTATATATTGCAGGAGGGTGATAAGTACTCTGTTCTAATACTGAATATTACCAAAAATAGGTAAAATTATTATTATTATTTTTTTTTAAATCTAAATTCGACAAAACTACCTCAAACATAAAACAATTTCGGCTTAAGGAGTGTTGACTAATGACCTCTAGTGATCTCGCGCACCCCCATACCTCCGCCACACCCATCAGCTGTCGAAAAACCATCATTTTGCAAGAATTTTAGATATTTTTAAGTTGCGATTACTAAGGCATTAAGCCATATTCTATGGTAATAATATTTTTACTGGTCGTATATAACCATCAGCTACCATGACCTTCAATATGTACCCTCACTAGGAAATCACCCTGTATAGAGTCTTCACTCCTGGAACTATGTTTATCCCTAAAATAAGCGAGGAACCTAAACATGAGCAATTTACGATAACTCATAGGTCGTATTAATATAATCCAAATACGCCTACTCTCTACCGAAGGAACTTTCACAACTTTTCGACTTAATTAATGCTTACCCCAATTAAACTTAGATTGACTTAAGTGTTGTTGAACATGTGTAGAGAAGAAGCGTCTAAGTTTCAGACAATGTTGTTATAATCGGTCTATACGCTTGAGGCGAAAGGTTGCCTCAAAACAGCCTCCCTGACACCCCCTACACATCTCATACTCTGTTTAATGTCACGACCTTTGGTATTCTTGTTGCTAAGTTGATACTGGAGCAATTAATGAAGTACTCTCCTTTGGGATTACGATCGACCTTCGAGTATCTTGAGTAAGTTGCGTGTTTCTAGTCACCTCTATCTTGTGGAATATGTTCTTTTCATAGAAAAGTTTTATATGTTTTTTTTTAATACTGGTAAATTTTGGTTAATGTAAATTTGACAATGTTCTTTACGTTAAGTGTGATGGACTATTGATATTTATTCATTAGGGAATTATTGAGTGCCTTCATGATATTTGAGGAAAAGTGTGAAAGCCTGTGAACTACCAATTTTATCGTCTTTATTTATCGAGTTTATAGTGTGATGACAAAGATACTGCAAATTAACTAATATCATAAAATCATATTTGATAATATTAAATAAGTGAAAAATATAACATTTTATTGGTGATATACTACTATCAAAATATTGAACAAGAATGATTAACAGCAATTCGTGACGCATTTGGAGTGTGACATACTCGCTTGATTAAACTTTAAGGGCGCCCGATCTAAAGTGAAAGGGTACGAGTAATTCTCATCGCCGCCCACGTGCTTCGGATTCACGAAATTGTTTACTTTTACCACGACCTCATTCCGTTGCACGTAGATAATTTGATTATATCCGAATGTTGCAATCGACAGCTACCTGCAACAAGAAAAACTATAGAAAAGTTCTTTGAGAATTAATTGAGTTTGCTGAATTCATGTTGCAATATAAAAAAGATTTTTCTATATTTACAGAAGGGATCTGTCGCTTGATGTTGCGAAGTAGTCGGAGTATGTGGTATGTCCGAAATTAAGAGCACATAACCGGGTCCACGGAAGCATGCATTCATTCTTAGCTCAAGGACAGCAGCCTTGATTGCTAAATCATTTATAATTACTCGTATTAACTGGGAGCCCTTTGTTTTATTGAAGTCTATTGTTGCAACTATTGTAACTTCTCATGCTATAATAACTGACCATATGTTAAGAGTAGAATGCATAGGATCAATAGTACTTTCTCTATGTTCACGTAAGCTCATCGATATACCTCACCCGTTCACTTTCGCCTTTTATGGTCACGACCGGGCATAGTTCACAGATGTGGTGCCACTCTCGCTTGCAACCGGTGTTTACTTGTTTTAGCACTTGTTTTGCTTTCACACAAATTAAATTGTTGTCTATGCTAGGCTTGTTATACGTGGTCGATGAGGCAGATTAGTGCGGTCAGATTAGTGCGGTCGATGAGGTAGATTTGGCATCAGTTACTGTTCATGTTGAACTGTTAGATTGTAAAATTGTAAAAAATAAGGAAATTAAGTAATTTTATTATAATACTGCTTATTTTGTTGAAAGTCACCAGTGCAGAAAAATATATTTGCTACGCTTAGTTTTATTTTAACAAAAACCACTAAAGCAGACATGATTATACAGACTAAACATTTTATCGTTTAGCAAATATGTAAATTTATATCCTTGAACTCGATAAGAAAAACTATTTAATAATAACCATCTGAGTTTCGTAAATTTCATACAAATTGCTTCACCGTTTTATATGAAATGTCATGGATTTTGTCCAGAAAACAATCTATCTACAGAAAATTAAATATAAGCTTTTAATTATACTTCTTTAATTGAATGTTATTTTTTGATTGAGATGAATATAATTAAAACTACACATGTCTATCACCGTACCAAGCTTATAATAATAATAATAGTATCTTGGTCACATCAAAGTTTTACCTAGCCCGAATACAATGATCGCCACCGCCACAATGAAAACCCACGACAAACAATCGCTCGATACGGGTGGGCGGTAAATCTATTTCTAAAAATTCTTAAACTTCGCCGAATAGCGATGGTGAAAATAATGGCTATCGTGATCCTCGTGTTAACATCACAAATTCGTGACTTATTCATTACCTCGTTCTCGTAATACAATGAATCGTAATTTGAGGTCGAAACTGCGACTGTATTGGATTCGCCATCATTATTATGTCTTCAAATTAGAACACAACCCACTATACTTTCTATTCATAATTTACTTGACGTTATATGGACTTATTACTGATTGTATTGTATGTTTTATCCATCGTTTCATGAGAGGTTTTGTTAAAGTATTTCTATTGTAACTTTTTGAATCTTAGTGTTCAAATATTCATTTCTTTAGTGTCATCTTCGTTGTATTCGCTCTTGCTTATATCCCAGACGTCGAACAAAAAATAAGTTTTTCACACACCGATAGAAATCTTTCAAAACCAAATTGATAACAGATAGCTGTTATTCACAATTAACTTTTTGCCATCAGCAGAGGCTTCATCTTCAACTCATACAATTTATTTATGACAGAATCAGTATATTACTGTTTTGTTAATACATATAATATAATACGTATGTTGAAAGCAGTTTGACTAGTAGTCGGCTTAGATCTATATCATAGTATCACATTCACAAATAGCTTGCTCGTGCAAAATTACCTTGTTTGTCACAAAGAACTCCAACACCGCTTCATGCTCTGTGATCACGTACTGCAATTTGTGCCTTCATGTTGCTAAATGAACCCTTTCTGTAAGTTCTTCATGTTCACTCGGATAATAGCAGAGGTCACTTGTCATACTTAATACGACGGTACGGGCAGAATGAGCGTGGACGTATGAGATGTGATGTCGCTTGATTTGTCGATCCTTTTCATCATGCGACGCGTTACATCCAACTTCAAACTCACATAATTTTACCATATCCTCAATTTCTTACGTTATTATATTAGATGTTGGGTGTAATTTAAAGATAAAAGCCGTTTCTCAAGCTCCAAGTCTACGCACGCATACATCGACGTCTCCATTTGTGGTATTTGATGGAAGATTGTTCTATTTAAGTGTATGTCAACAACAAGACCATTTCTAACGTTCACTTATGATTTATCCTTCGCGTACATCTAAACAACATACCCTTCGGGTCATGACATCGTATATTTCAACCACAAAAGGAACATTGACTCTAACGTTTCTCGGACAGATGAACCTCTACAAAAGCAGCCTTTCACTGAGATCGTTAAATGAATTAGCTAATCAATCAACATGATCAGCGTATCAGCCAAGAAAGTTCGTTCAACTCCTCATTCAAGGTCTGTGCATTATTTAAGGCTTCATATCGACCCACACGCAGTATGCACATTTCAAAGTACGATGCACTAGGTTGAAGGAATGAGAGCGCGTGATACGAATACAAGTGCGACCAGTGTTGCCAACCTCAAAAAACTAAAAAACCACAAATCGCCTAAAAAAAAACAGTAGAAAGCGGTAGGTAAAGAAAAAAAGGCAGATTTCATAATTTGGCTCATATAATTAAATAATAAACAACTTTCTTAGTGAGTAGAACTCACATCAATTGATATAATTATTTATAATCACAGCAACATAAAACAAAAATCAAAGTAAAAATATTTTTCAGTTTCATTTTCTGTTCATATTTCACATTTTTCTTCTTAGGAGGACTTTTTCCAGTCGATGAATCACTACTCATTTTATCAAAAACTTTGTAATTATTATTTTTTCAAAATAGACGCCGCAATTCAAAGAAACTGTTCAGGGTGTTGTGACTAAAACAATACCTACGCAATACGGTGTAGCTGTTATTCATAAATAGGGATTCCCCGTGCATAAAAACATAAAGAAGATACTGCCATCTAGTGTCAATGTGTTTTATTACGTAGTGGTTTATCATTGCGTTTTATCGCGTAGTGGTTATCAAAAAATGTTTGCATAGTAGTGTATTAGGTGGCGCTGAACGCGAAAAACAGTAGAAAATAGGAATGAAACAGAAAACATGGTCATCAATGTGAAAACAGCAAATCTACTGTTAAAACAGTAGGGTTGGCAACGCTGAGTGCGACTATCTTTTAAGTGTAGATTTTATCGGCCCGTAAAAACAGCCGTAGAATTCCGCCACACCCTCATGAACTGTGCTAACAAATTGAATCACCACAATGATCTGTTATCTTCAGTCTATTTGTGGTTTGTATACCTTATAAATTGCCTGCTTTGGTTTGTAATACTAGAATATAAACTATTCAGTAAGAATCATAATATATTATTACGTCACCGTAAACAAAGATATCTCTCAGATAATTGGATCTAGACATTCAATTTGTTCGAGCATTATGTTTTTGTTCTCTAAGAAAATTGTTTAGCGGATTGTAGTCCATTAGCGACAAAGAAGTAAGAACGTGATTTACGATGAACATAGCTCGATTGATGGATCCTTGTCTCTGTAAATGAAACAGTCAGGCAGTAGCCGCTCGCCGTTTACGACGTCTATATATCTGATTACAATTTGAATGTTCAGACTGATGAGAGTGTCACCCAACATAATAGTCCTTTTTAGATCAACGGTGCCCGAGTCTTGGAATGCTTTTCATTCTCTTTGTAGATTTACCTGGTGGTTTTCCAACGCATTAAATCATGTCAGATGTTCATAAAGGCGGTCCACGTGGGCATGATAGTCAGTTGTTTTTTTGCTCGGTAGCACATCGTTCGTCATTACGCGTTTATTATCTGTTCGGCCTTGGCCGTGAACGCTCGTACCAAGGGGACACGGTGGCGCGTGAGCAAACACGACAGAGCCATACACGAATGTTTGCAATGTGAATTTTAGATTGACATCGTCGAAAAAACCCATTGTAAGGCTCTTGAGTATGCCATCGGTACACAAACAAAAACGATTATCCAATAACCGTATTTCGTTTGTCAATTCTTAGAAGTAGTCTTTCAATTCGTTTTTCTTTAATAGTTTTTATTTCTTACAAATGAAAACTTTAATGAAGATGATGAATATTGCCGATCAATGCGAGAAATATTTTTGTTATTAATTATGACGTTGAATCATTTAGTGCGCTTGATGAATTTATTTGTAAACAATTTTAACCTTCTACACTCAGGTTTATGTAGTTGTAAATTAAAACAGATTCTTAAATGGACAGATATAACTGTGGTTGAAAATAGCAGCAAACACGTTTGTTAGGTGTGACAGCAGGACACGTTAACGTATGAATCTGAAGTTAAAGGTAAACCGCAGAATGTAGTGGCAGCGTCTCCCAACCGCAGGTCCAAACCACGAGCGACATTACGGGCTTGTGTGAATGAAAACAACTATTAGTTAGGACACACTGTTTCCCAACTATATACAAAAAAATAGGTAAAAAAACTTTTTAAGTTAAACGATTTTATGTTAAACATACATCGCAATGTTTAAGATAAATATATTAAAAACCAAAAAAATAATAAATAGATACAGTTGTGGGTATTATAAACAACTAGCTGACCCGCGCAACTTCGTCTGCGTTACAAAGGGGTTCAAACAGTACTCGCAATGCCGTCGCGTTATTAATTGCGCGTTCCGAAGTGCACCCGCATATTCATTGCGTTTTATACTCGTGATAACTTCTAAACGAAAAGTCCGATTAGAATAAAACAAAAAGTAATTTACTTCTACATTAATACTCTTGATAACATAATACTTAATTTGGATAAGGGTTAATAATAACGATACTCATTTAACGTTAAATTCAATCTTGGGACGAAAAAATATTTATCATAATCATAAAAGCGGTTATTGTGACTAAACTATGATAGTTAGATATATGCTGTCGCGGACTTTTTTGTTTGTCTTCAAAAGACCTAAAAACCCGTAGTACATCATTTTGTTCTATTGTCAATAGTTTTTGCAGCGTACGCATAAATAGGTTTTCGATTATTCGCCTTGTGTTACATATTCGATATTTTCATACGGATCCCTAATTTTGAAAATAAAATATCATAGCCTATAACCTTCATCGATAAATGGGCTTTCCAACAGTGAAAGCATTTTTGAAATCGGACCAGTAGATCCTGAGATTAGCACGTTCAAACAAACAAACAAACAAACTCTTCAGCTTTATAATATTAGTATAGATATCAATCTTCAACAGAATATCAAAATACTCTTAAGAGTTTATAGTGATATCCTTGTTTCTATTCACGTCTAGTTATATTAATTTGTACATCGTGTTCAACAATTACGGTAGCCATCAATTTGGAACCTCGCGTTCTCGGTAGACGCACGCTTGTATGTTAATCAAATGTTTTTTTAGGAAATGCGATGTAAACATTGTTATTACCGCTTTGCGATAGAATCTCCGTTCAGGGGTCATCGCACAGATCTCAATAAAGATTATAACATCACAGTGAAAATTAAGTGTTGCGAAAATTATCTTCTAATTATTCTTTTTTACGAACCGAAACATGATAGTGTTGTAAGGACATTAGACGATTCTCTGAATCATGGAAAAATGTAAACACGATCAAGATTACGTCGACGAAGAATTTTTATTCGACATGTAAAAAAACATTTCGCTTATTGAATTCAAAAAACAGTGTACCACTACCGTCACATTACTTAAATGTATTGCGCAGTAGCGTCATATGAGTGCATGGTTGACCACATTATCCGAGTTTTGAAGTCAGATCACGCAATTCCACAAATCTATTGTGCAGACTTTTACAAACTGGTATACGAAATTGTATCAAACCAACAATGTTAGTAAATGTTGATATTTTTTATGGTGCGACGCAAATAAATAAATGCCGCCAATATAATATTATTATATACCCATCGGGCCATTAAGGGAGTGGTGCAACAGGCCGCAGTACCGGTTTGGCTCGATTGGCTCCTCAACGTCTAGCGAAAATGTAAAACTCAATAATTTTAATATGTTTCTGTTCGAGTATCTCAGCCATATGGTCTTTACTAATGGTTTTGTTATTCAAATGAATACTTAGTATGCTCTTCGTATTTGGAACTTGTTGTACCTTATCCTGATCTATATGGTTTCGTTTACCTCGTTTTCTTATTTATGTAGCTCACACTGCTGCTAAATTTTTGTATTCCAGAGCACTGATAACAAACAGTTTTATACAGATCGTAACTAAGATAAGGGAGCTCCTGTTTTGCAAATGTCAAGATGTACCATCATACGAGGAGCATTCTCACGGTAGCTCTCAAGAGACGAGAGGAGAAAGCCTTATCTCATGTATCGGAGCGCGAACAATGTAAAGAGCGTGCGGATGCTTATCACAAAGTGCCTATCCAGTGTTTCTAGTGCTCATTCGACTTTCACTCGTGTCCACCACCTATATGGTGCGTCGATTCTTACACTGCCTTGTCTGCGCTTGTCTTGTCTTATTAGCTTTGTCGGAAACAGTAACCTGCGGAAGATTATTTACAACCCGTTGAATGTGTCGTGAAAGGCATCGTCTTAGAAATTAATATTGTCTTATAGCTTTACTTTTCATATACAGTGCATTACTCCCAACCCACGGTAGACAGAGAAGCTTTTGTAACGTTAATATTCAATAAGACAGCCATTAAAACCCATTGTGTTGCAATCGGTTATGGTTGTTGGGGGACGCCATTTCCTTTGGTCTCGCATGTTAAAGTGGTCTGGTCGTGATTTAGTGCAGGGTCGTAGCTCGTACGCAGCCCACGACTCTAATTACAAAGTGTAATGAGACGGCTACGATGACGCCTCTTCATAATGTTCCGGTGACGCCTCTGCGTGCCAGAATCAACCAAACCACATATTCAATGCTATTAAACTTTCAAATTCAATAACTTAATCCGACAAGCAAAGAATGCGACTTAATTATTATCGTTAAAATTCAAATACCACAAAAAACTAAAGATACGGAATTGGATTACAGCAAACAAAAAGCAACTGATAATATCTTACACTGATCTCTGCTTACAGCTTATTAAACTTCTGAGGCAGTTCAAATTAATATTTTTGTTAATCCACAAAGATATGCATCTGAACAAGGAAAGGTTATTTCAATGTTAGGAGTTAGTTACATAATTACAGTTGAAGCGGGTGTTTTAATATCATGATTTACGCACGAGTGCCCGCGGTATGATGTGGATAGCTTATTCGCAAAAAACCTGTAATACATTAAGCACTTCGTCATTTCTTTGATTGCTTTGATTGCCTTTCTTCTGGAAACTTCCTAGTGCAAAATATGATTAACAGTATTGCTAAAAAAACCTCATCAAGATCATATAATTAAGGCCAGTGATTTTGAAATGAATTGTCATCAATCATTTCTTGATATACTGATAATAGCTGATGAAAGGTGATTTAAACACTTTGTAGATTTTATTAAGTAAATCGTTAGACAGTTTTTTGCATACAGTTGTTGGCTGTCGTCAACTTTTTTATTACTGAGGAGTAAGAATAGCAAAACAAGTTTCTTTAGCTGCTCATCAATTTACTCTGGCAATATTAATATGCAAATTAAATTATAAAACTAACAGGCTCGTTTAGTTTTTTTTTTTTCAATTTTATTAAACGTTTATGACAAAGTATTGTAGTTAGTGAACAAGTTGGCAATATTAAATTTTTATTGCTTTTGTTTTTCGGAGATGTAGAATAGCTTCGTGTATTTTAATTTTTTCGATTTTCATTCTTTGTCTTTAACTTTACTGTGTAGTTATTTATTTGTATATTATGAAGCCAATATAATTTACTTTAATGGACTCATATTTATTATGGTGTTAGTTGTTTCTTTTATCCTTAAAATATTACAATCAATCTTATCCAGTATTTTTATCAGTAGTCACTACTTCAATTTGAGTTTATTATTTTTTATGTGAGTCGATATTTGTGCGAGATAAGATCGGTATCGATTGTTTTTTCAGAAACAGTTTTCAGCTTGTTTCCGGGTACCGTTTTCAAAAAAATATGCCATCGATCTCTGATAGATGAACAGAACAATGAAACGCTTTTTTTCAGTGTCTTTGTTCATAGAAGAACACAAATCGAAACGAGATGCTTAGCGACCGATACAAATGATACCGACGGTTTTTGCCTCAACAAATGAAATATGAGAGGTTTCTGCCACCGTTTTTCTGTTATAACCAATCGCGGACATAAGACGGAATACAAACATGCACGATTCACGATTTGTAACAATAACGGTTTTATCATTCGGATTTCACAGAAGTTATTCAAAGAAAATATCGATTTTTATCTATCCGTTGGGTGCCTGCGTTTGTTTGAAATTAAACATCGCACAGTTACATTTTGTATTGTGAGTAGATAATTGGAATTTTGTTTAATAGTTTTATTTTGTTTTGTTACAGTTTCCGCGACATTACCACCGCAGAGGCCTTGGATACCACTGACGCGGCCGAACAAGACTCGTCCGACTTGTGAGTACTTATCCTTTTATATTTACTTTGAAGAGTAGAACTTAATTAAGTTGTGTAATTAGTTACTGGAAATAAGGTATTTTTCTGAGTTTTTCTGTGAATTCTGCTACGTCGTAAATTATTACCATGAATTTTATTAGTATCCATTTGTAGTAAGATTTCACAGCTTATGTACCTCATCGGATTTTCTCGTTAAACTGTCCAAAATATCACAACAGACCCTTTGAAAGAAAAACAAATTAACTTCCTAAATTATTTCTGATTAATAAAAAAGTGATTAATTGAAAACGATTTTGATACTATCAGATTTATGCAAGAGAGAGCATAACATATAATAACAAGAGATTAGCTTGTGCTTATCTTATATAATCACGGTCCAACACCTAGCTTTAACTAAACCACACCTTGCGACCAGAGTATTAATTGCCAATTAATCCGATGCCATCAGACCTACAGCATTAACTCTACTAATGTTGGCACCAACGTTGGACGAGATGTTGGCCACGATAACAATAAGCTAAAAGGTTCGTCATTAATATAATGTCACACGAGCTCGAATGGGCGCGGTGTGTATTCCACGCTATGAATTACAAATTGTACGCCCATTGAACGTTATAACAAATGTAAAGAATGGTTAGGTTTGTAAGTTCATAAGTAGCATATTGTAAGAATATCGCTATGAACGACAGCATTGTGTGCAATGGTATAGAATGCCTACTAAATTCTGGCCTCAGTAGCAGCAGTCCAAACACCAGGACGTTGGGTGTGAGCGGCAGGCGGTTTAAATGCGGTTCAACTATGGCATACGAGTAGTTCAGCGAAATCCTCCTACAAAAAATGTCCTGAAATACTTTCCTACGTTCCTATGGTCGAAAAAAACTGCATTGTGAAAGATTTTTTTTATAATCAACTTATTCTGTCTAATTTTACTTCGAGTCTAACAACCGTACACAAATAAATTCATTTCTGTTTAGATTTATTTCAACAACCATGAAACGGTAATGTAGGTACATCGATTGCGATAAATATAAGTTGAGTGTCAATAAAACCTCCGTACCTTGTGATTATCGTCTATTGCCAATACTATTTATCCGTGTTCGTTCCGGCTCTCGTAATATGCGAGTTCGTCGAGATATATTGAGAATTCGCTGTGCAGGTGTAAAGTTGATAATTATCTTAAATGCTCTAAGATTTGGATCTCGCGTTCGGAAGATTTGCAGTAGTCTTGATTTGAAATTCGATTTTTTTTTATTGCATATTTATCTGCAGCATATCATGAAGCTAAATAGTTGACTATTTTAGTGTGTCTCTTATTTACACATCAAAAAGTCAACCTAGATATAGACACTTGTAAGCCTGCTTAATAATAAAAGCTTGTAAAAGCTTTTTATATTGTATTATTAAGATTACTTTAATGTAAAAAATAAGTAAAAAAATACGAAAACTTGTAAAACTATTATTTCCTAACTTTATTCAACGTTACGTGCAAGTTCTGACTTCTCAATCGAACCGTTAAAGGTGAGGAATAGAGGAAGCGATCGTTAAATCGATATTTTGACATGGACGATCGATTTGAGCAAGGCCTCGTATTACATGAACCTTCATATCTGCCCTCGGGTTGATCTGTGAAGAATCTAGCATCCGTCTTGAAAAAACGCGCTATACAAAGTTTAGTAGTTAGTTTATAATAATATGTAAGAATATCTATCATCTAAATATGCCTGGATTACAGTTTACGTTCCCCGACCTCGTAGTGTCCCGAACAAGACACAAGAGCAACATTAACATGGGTAGACCTTAAAATTGCCTCAGTAGAGAAGCACTAAAGGTAATAAAAACTGTCGACCTACGAAAGTAAGGTGCTATCGGAATTATGATTACGAAAAATGGATTGGCCTGTGTGAGCTCAGAGCTGTGACGTTCGATTAGATAATCGTGCGTAATATAGACAATTTCGATCATCCCGCTGATTGGATAGACTAAAGAAGTTTCTAAACATGGTCATAAGTTTTAAGCTCAAGTTAAGTAAGACTGGTAGACACAGATTTATAAAGTTGGTGAGTCGACCTTACGGTGGAATGGTCATAAGGAACTGTCCTTCGAGAGTATTACTCTGAACAAGATACGATCTGATGACCTTTTCAATCCTCAATAGGGCCGATTAAATCTTAACTAATTTGTTTATTTACCATTAATACATTCTTGTTGAATAGGTACGGTTTTATCTATAGCTACATTTTATAAAATATCAAAAAAAATATCACTTACGAAATTGGCTCAGGTGTCTTTTTTAGTTTTTGATACGATAGATAATATAAACATATTCGGTACATATTCTCAAAATATTGGAACTCATTTTCCAGAAAAGACTCTTTTTTTTATATGTCGTAAATTTTAATAAATTAATTATATTAAAAAAGTAAGGGCGTAAATACAAAGTGTTTCTGCACGAGTCGAATCATTAATAAAAACGGCCTCAAGGAATCCGCAAAGGGGACCACAAGCATCTTGTCGTGTCACGAAAAATGTCCGATGAAGATTTTTACATCAAGATACCACGTACACCAGGGACATAACAATTCCGCAAAACGCTCGTGTTTTATATTCCATTTTTATTTTTCCGAGTTTACGGCCAAGACTGTCTCCACCTACACATAAACTGTTTTATGGCTCTTCGACGTATCTTGACTTCTTCATTCAATTAAGCGCTTCGTTATAATGTAAACAAAGTGACTATTCAATTTGCTATATTAGTGAACCGAATTATTGGGACAGATGGACGATGGAAATTTTTGTTTACACAGTTTATTCGTATATCGATTTCTTTGGAATTAACAGTATTGATATGGCCAAACTAAATAAAATTACTATAACTGTTTTTACTATTGGAACGAAGTTCCTTATCGCGCGTTGTGAAAGGGGGCTAGGCTAGATGGAAAAAATTCTTACGAAAAGTTGTCACGACACTTTTTTTGTTTTAGATGTTTATCGCTAGATGGCGCTGTGATCAAAATCTTTTAAAACACGTTCCTTATCGCGCGTTAAATAAAATATAAGATGTCTTTTAATCGAAAGGAACTTCGTTCTATTCGGGTGTCCCATGACACCTCTCAAGTTTTTATTAAGTAAGTACTATTTCGTTTATAACAAACCAAGCATATCATATTTCCCACTCCTTCTATCTTGTGATGAAATTCGTTGCGGGGCTCAAGACAAGAAACCCTCCTGGACTTCACTACGGAGTTATTACGGTGGATCACTACTGCTATGTTTTTCTCAGGAATAACTAAACTCTTCCGCGTCACTTTATCACAGGGTAGATAGATAGTGTTTATTGGGTTTGTGTCAACAAAATTATGTAGTCACTAGTTTGATAATTCTTTCTTTGAATGAAATAATTGAAACAGTTTTGACTTCGAACTCAAGTACCTAATTCTTTCAATTACAATACAATTTGAATAAATAATACTAAACGTATCCACTTCAAATAAATACGTACCTACATCATTTTACTGTCTGTCTATCGCAGTTAACTTTGACATCAACTTAGGATTAAAGTGAAACAGTTTTGTTCAGAATATTGTTTTATTTTTAAACGTTACTGATCTCAATAATTCTGAATCGTCTGATATCGACTGCATTTTAAACATTTGTTGTATCAAATTTATTCCTTGTCAGTGCTTTTTTGGATTGCTAGACTAGATTTTAGTCGAAATCGTGACAATTTTTTGGAGCTAGATCTAAAAATTTTGGTCATGCAAAATTCAGAACGTGCTCTGTCAGCTACTATAGTTTCTACAGTTTTGTCTAATTCTTCACGTTGTAGTAATCGGCGCGACGGGAAAGTGTGCCGAGAGCGTAACGCGTCGCGCTGTCTCTCATAACCCCGTGTTGGGTTCTGGCCTCAGCCGGGGTTCGGACACTGAGTGTGAGCGGTTGGAGGTTTTAGTGCAGTTCAATTCCCACATACCCCGGGGATCCGGTGATTTCCTCCAACTGAAAAAAAAACGTTGTAGTAATACCTAAAAATTCAGGTTGTCGCTTGCTCTAAAATTTATAGTTAAAGTGTGTTTTTAAATTTTGACCGTGGCTCATGTATGTATGTAATGAGATATTAATGCATTTCTCAGCGTGTGTAAATTAAAAAGAGCGAAGTAAAAAGTACAGTATTATAATGCGTTTCAAACACACGGAGAACTCATCTGATAGCATATACAATCTCCATATATAATAATATAGTATGTACTGATAGTCGTATCTCAAGCTGTTCGCTTCAAGATTTATTCGCATCGCCACACACGACGTGTAAACATTTGCTTGCAAATGAAGCTGCGGTTCTACTGTTTGTTACAGCGAGACAGTTTTTTAATGAAGTCGATTATATTGTTTGAGATGACAAATGTTTTTACATTCGTTTGCTTGTCTTGCTTAATTTAAATGCCATATCGACGCCTCAGTGCTTGTTTGGCCAATCTGCACTCGAGCAAATTTTACAGGAGACAGCAAACTAGCACGGAATTTTCGTGAAGTGCCGTGTTGAGAAAAAAATTGAAATGTAATTTTTATTGTTTTAGAATCGAATATTTTAAAAAAATATTTTACCAGTCGGATGGTAATTTTATTATTTATAATACTGCATTAAAAAGTAATTTTCGTAAAAAATGTCAGATTGGCCAAACAAGCACTGAGACGACGATATGCCGCCATTTGGAAAAGTGCTTTATATAATTAATTTTATGATTGAAATTTAGAGTTGGAGGCTTATTTGTAGTTCATAATAAACCTTATTTTATTTACTTATACCTATTCAACTAAATACTTTGGAAGTTACTTTTATATTAGTTTCGTTTTTTTTAATTCTCTGTTTATAGCTTACTCACAAATAGACGAAACAACATATTGCGGTTTTATTAATCTTTCTGCTAGATTTATTTTAAGTTACTTTATTTAATAGAATTACGAGTATAAAATAAGAGTAATACTTATAAACATTAATGGTATGGACAATAAGATTAGGTGAAGCTTAGAGCTTTAACTATTAAGGGAACGATAGTTTTACAATCTAAACTTTTAAATAGCTTCAATTGAATGTAATTCCAATTTTATTAGCTACTTATACTTATAATCCTTAAACGCCGTCGATGGTGGTTGGTTAATTAATAAGAAAATACAGTGATCTAATAAATAACATTGGATGGTGCTTGAAAAGTGTACCTATACCGTATATGTAGTGCCTACCTATTTTGTGTGTCCAAAATTGTATACAAATTCCTTGAACCATTTTGTGTCTTCTAGCAAATAAAGCTCAATTTTACACAATTATTAAACGTGCGTATTTTTTCCTTAATATCAGAAAATGGTAATACGCGAACATTAAAAAATATTATACTAAAGATCCAAACACATCATTATACGGTTTGCTAGCTATCGAACAAATAAAATCGTGTTGGCTGTCATGTTATATTACGCCCACGTTTGTAATGGCATCGCCAATAACAGACGGTCCTGTTTCATGCTCCATTATATTCAGATGAAGCGCAATGCTTTTATTATATCGACTTGTAAAAGCGAGATAATGCTCTGACAGTAACACAAATATTTGGATCGTGACAATCGACCCAGATGAATTAAATCGAATATGAGAAAGATGAGCGAACTACATTTTATGTATTGAGAAGTGGCTAAGAACTTTGATATGAGCAGGAATAACAGTAATATTTATGGTGTACAACTATAAACCTTTCCAACATAAATTTAAACTTTAATATCCTTTGATTATTAAAATTGTCCAGGAAGACCACAGAGCCGTTTACCGAGTGCACATTCTTAAGACCTTGCTTGACTTTCTCACACTTGATTTGATATACACCCGTGCGGTCATCTCGTAGACCTCGGGATGATTTGTTGGCTTGAATAATAACTTTAACAACTTGAAAATTTGCAACTCGGCGCCTGGACCTTGCCTCTACTTGTTACTTTATATCTGAACAATTTTCCGGGTTCAGCTTTGATGTGGGCGTCATTATCTGGAAAATCTTGAAGGAAATATTCACAAATTTTATCATGTTCTCCTTTGCTCGCTTTTTTGTATGAGTGTTCTTAAAAACATCCTTTTGTGATTTTCATTTCTATTCCTGTAGGTATTATCATTTCTTTGTGAAGTTCCATAAAACGTACGGCGCTGAAATCTTGAATATCCAAGTTTGGATAGTAATAAACTGATGAATAGACCCACTGAAATTATATTACTTGGGTTAATGGCACTCCCATTCGTGTCCATCTGTGGGTCATCAACTAATGGAATTGACTCCTTACTTTGTAGTTGTTCGTATATTTGTTTAGTAAATTATAGAGTAGAGAGTTATTTACTTGGTAGCCAATTACGAAAAGCGAATTTAGTAAATATAGACTATAACAATGTAAAACTTTTACTGGAAACCCTATAAACCGTTCATGGTTTGTTGAGCAATAAAAACCATTTTAAAAGAAACTTTGTAAATTCGTTTCGTAATTTGTTAGAACAGAATATTAAATATTCCAAAGTTTCAACAATTCATGCCGAAACTACGTAACAAGTCCCAGTAACTCGGACTAAACTCTGATTCGATTCCGAACAGATGGAGATTCTCATGCAACTTGAGCCACATGACGGATAAATATCCACTGCGTAATTGAAAAATTAACCTGGAAAATTACGTTATCTTTTATGTAAATTATACCCGAGTTTTAAGTTGGGTTAAAAATCCAATATTATTCCGACCGCGATTACCTTGCAATTAAATTGCTTTTCAGTACATGGTAACATGATCAATCGTAACAAAAAATGCAACCGGTCCTGGATGTGTCATTAATTTTAAGATTTTTTGTGCGTTAAGATCTTATGGACCTCTTGAAGATAACTAATTACTGTGACTCATAAACGTTGGTTTTACCATATATTATAGAGTTTTCTGAAGATTTCATGAGTAGTAGGTACAAATTTGAAAATGGACTAAGATGTGAAGAGATTTTTTGCAGAATTAGGTTGTGTCTTTAATTTGTTGGGTAATTCAAACAAATTGTAAATAAACCAGACGAAGGTGAAATTCATAGAGCACAAAATGTTCGGCAAGTCCTGATGTTAGCGCTAACAACCTCTTGTTAGCACCTATTGAGATTTCTTACGTCATATTGTAGATCGTCGAGAGCTCTGACCCGACGACGAACGTGATCTAATGAGTTCTCTACAACGCCATTCCAAATGGAAATGTACGCATTCGTAAATCGATTTTAATGAACCCCGTTTACAATGCAAAAAATAGTTGGATTCGATTCGTTTGCTCATGTTAGGAATGTATCGTGCGAACGCGGCAGTTATTCAATCCTACAAGGAAACTAATGTAACGAATCTCGGAAAATCTTGTGTGAATGAAATTTATTATACAAATGTTTATGGGAATATGTTTTTCTCGCTTCGCTCGCTTGGTTAACGAGTAGGCGTTGCCAACAGTAAATCATCCCCTTGGACGAAACGACCAGGATATTAAATAGCTGATGTCATTATCTCTGACGTTTAGTAGACGTCATTGAAAGTTTATAAATGTACCATAAAATCCTTTGCCTTAGAAATACTCAGATTAGCTCATATTTAAATTCCCATCAAATTTTATTACTTTCTACTTACACGTCAAATATATATATACTGCTTTCAGTCAATAAAATGAATCAACAAGGTAACAGACAGACATTCCTTTCGCATTAATATAAGTAGGTATTGATTGCTCGCTACTGTTGAAAATCGTTTCGAGTCGTAAACAACACAATGCGGCAATTCCAATGATACTCGGTGTTTCATGCTTTCGTTTACATGCAGTTCCTTAAAGAGCCATCGATTACCGATGCGCGTATTGTTTCGCGACGTTTGGCATGTGCGGTGCGTCCCGACGTGTCGCATCGAGCATACATACAATAGGTTTATTTAAAGCACGTGCTGCGGCCGCATTGATCGCCGACTAGTGCCGTCAGGTGACTTCGTTTCGATTAGCATAAGCGCGAACGCACGGCCGATCTTTATCAATTTGTCCTTACTTCGCGACTAAGGTTGATCTGTCCGCATTGTCCTGTCCTTCCAGCCGTCATTCTCCTGTCAGCAGCGACTTTTATCCACAATGAACGCACTGGTTCATTGTTGGTTTAATGGATGAGACCTGGTTCGATTATATCTAGATAATTGCTTCGTCAAGGTCTTGTATGCGGCGACGTCGACATTTAAACAAGCGGACATGGTACCTTTTGATTCGCGTAATGAGACGGGCGCGAGCGCGTCTTGTCGGCATAAATCTGAGATAATAGAGTGGATCGTGAGAGAGTAGAGTCGTGCTACATTCGTTTGCGTAATAAGTGGATACGTCGGAATGAGTATGTCGCGGTTTGCGCTGCGGAATCCACACTCCCTGTGATGATGCTCGATTTCCTTATTATTAGATTGTTTCCACCGAACCAGCTGTTAGGACTGTTTATGGTCTAAACATCAACCTGCCATCATTCGTGAAAGCAAACGCTTATCTTAACCCTCCCATCGATTTTCATGTTAAACGATCGAACACGATTACCTCCTGGCTTCTAAAACTCAAAATGTAGGTACAACAGAAGCCTGTAATATCTTGTTATTTGGTGGAAAACAAAGGCTTTATTCAGATAAACATCTTATAACACGCAAAGAAACGTATCAGTGACGAAGGGTTAGTTAACCTCTACATAATTAGCTACTGATATACGTCTGACACGGAATGAGGATTGATGAGATTTGGTTCGGAGCAAGAGGTACGGTAAAAATTGGATAACAAGAATTGAAGATTGAGCTAAGAAACATTATTTTTGGAAGGGTTACATTCTAGAGCGTCTCATAAAGACGAGTTTATGACGTTAGCTATATAACTATAGTTTTATTGTTACCACAAAACTAAAACAGCAGTTTTGCATTTAAAAAAATTATGAATTTGATGAAGGATTATATTTAATTTCTTGTGTTTTATCAAAAATAGGTAAAAACAGACTACCAACACTTGAACCTAATGTGATCACCGTTCCTCATAAACATTTGTAAATACTACTAACTAAACCAAGGAGCTCATTGATTCAATATTTAAACGAGATTAAAGAATAATAATTCTGGTTTTATCGGCGATTAGTACGGAATCCTTAAAGCCTTGGTTTTCCCGAGTTTTTATTTTATTTTATTTTTTTTTATTTATTTATTTCCTTAAAATGCTACCATTACAGGTTTTACCTAATTCAGTAGCATCTCTTATCAAATTATATGAACTAAATTACAACAAAATTTAACAATAAGAAATTAAAAATTAAAATTAAAAAACCATTATGTATAACTTATGATCCACAATGCCGTTCTTGTGAATTCATTCAGAGTACAAGTGAAAATATCTATGTTGTCAGCAACGATGTTGAGGGTTTTATGAGTCGATGATACGTTTATCTTAATAAAAATGTTAATCCTTTTCAGGTATCTTCACGGTGATGTGCTACAACGTGTTGTGCGACAAGTACGCGACAAGACAGATGTACGGGTACTGCCCAAGTTGGGCGCTCGAGTGGGACTACAGAAAGAAGGGTATATTAGACGAAATTAGACATTACTCGGCGGACCTTATTAGTTTACAGGTAAGATATTGTTACGATTCTAATTTTAGTACAGTTTACTGCTAGACGGATTAGGCTTATTCCATCACGCCGCGGGTTTTTAACGTTTTTTTATTGCCTTGCCACCTGATCGTAAGCGGTTACAGTTGCTCATGGACCTGTCAGAGGATACTGTATGTAGGTAAATCAAAATTTGTACCCATGGAATGAGTAAGTAGACGAAACATATGTATAAACAGAGCCGTTTGTAGTTTCAATTACTTAATTCTTCCATAGAAACAATTATAATATTTTAAGATTAAGAGCTGAGTAGTATTTTTCAATGATACTTTCATGCATTTTCAACGGGTTCTTGGTAAGAAGTATTATAAAAAACCGCGAGTGTCTGAATAAGTTTATTTTTCAATGGTTCTCTAGTTAAGCCTGACATAAAAATTTGTAAAATTCTAGACACCTCATAAGATTCTATTATTTGTCCGAAATGTATCGGGCAGTTTTGGATCTGCTAGTATTCTCAAAATTTATATAGATAGGTCAATTCATGATTTACTATCTATTGTGAATTTGCGGTCTTCGGTCTAATCTAAATCTGAAATTCAAACCGGAGCTATGGAGATTTAGATTTGCTCGCTAATAACTAGAAATGAAGTTTTGGTGGAAATGTTATCTACATATAAACACAGAATAAATTCTACCCGCGGTTAAAAACTACTACTGGTACTGATGGTTAAATAAGTGGGCAATGCACTTCACTTACCTTTTGATTTCTGCCGTTTCCTTATGCTATGTTCTCTCTCGTCGTCGCATCTAGTCTCTTTTTTTCTTTTCGGTTATATTTAAACACTTGTAAGCGTTAATATTTTTCATTAAATATTTTCTTCCATGCGCTTTAAAAATTTACAATTGTCGCAAATCTAGTTGGTCGTGAAGTATTCAATCGAGTTGGTCATGACGAGTTGTTGAGATATCACGGAGGTTTTTAATTATATTGCCATCAATTTATTATAAGTAAATGTTATTGTAAAAGATATTTAGATTAGACTACTGTTTGAGTTCGTTACACAAATGAAGATTTTTTTTGTATTTTTTTGTGGAAATATGGTATAAATGTGAGTACGAAAAACATTTTTTTACGATCTCTCTTTGTTTTCTCTTTTATTACAGCCTACAAGTAACAAAATCCTTTTCAAATTGAATAGCATCGACATTGTTTGTTTCAGGAAGTAGAAACGGATCAGTTCTACAATTTTTTCCTACCAGAGTTAAAACAGGATGGTTATGACGGCATCTTCTCGCCGAAATCTCGTGCAAAGACCATGTCCGAATCGGAGAGGAAGTACGTCGACGGGTGTGCAATATTTTTCAGATCTGCAAAGTAAGTTTATTTAATTTTTATATATAAAAAATGTTTTGATCCGTCTGAATCCGTCTCTTGAACATCTAATGTAATCCAACTCAGACTTAGGCGGGTCGCAATGTAACGCAATTTTTTAAATTTTCATACAAAATTGTCGCGACAGAATGCACGGTCCTTAAGAAGTTGGCAATAATTATTTTTATCTTCGACAAATGAAAGTAATCTGCTTACTAACCTAAGTGTAAAATAAGTTTAAAGTAACTAAGTATTATTGTATCAGTTGACTCCCCATGGCGGCTCTCGGTTAGTTGTAGGTATTCAAATCGAAACTAAACTCTATTGACTATTTGTAAGAATATAAACACATTTCAACCATCATTTCAAGCTTTCTATAAATATTAAAGATTGCTTTGTTATTTTTTCCCGTTTATTTCACTTTATATTGTTTGCATTTGATTCAGTTTTTTGTCGAAAGTAGAATGCTATTTGCGTCTTACCGTGTCTAAATAATATCAATACTGTTTAAGGAAACAAAGTGAGCACTTTTTCTTAGAAATAATGAAAATTTAAGTGATGAATCAACGAGTGAAAAGATTTTAAGATTGATTTGAAATAGGATTAAAGTTTTTTGAATAAAAACTTGTACTCACTGATATTGTGTACGGAAATAATAAAATGAAATTCGTTCAATGGTATACCTTACAAAAGCAAACGAAAGAAAAACTAGCAATGGGCTATAACTGTACATTCTAATCCAGGGTTGCCACAAAAACCATAAGTGTCCCTAAGAATGCCATAACAAAGTTGGGGATATTAATTATTTGGTAGGAGGACTCTAATAGTGCAAGTGATAAGGTGAAGCTGGTTAACTTGTCAGTCCTGTGCCAAGCCATTACTGCCCACTGTTGGGCTCAGGTCTCCTCAGAAGAGGGATTAGGCATAGTCCACCACGCTTGCCCAGTGCGGATTGGGGACTTCACATATCTTCAAAGGTTTTTAGAACCCTTTTCCGACATGCAGGTTTCCTCACGATGTTTTCCTTCACCGTTTTTAGCCAGTGGTGTTGTGAAAAATTATACATAAATCTTTTTCACATTTAGATTTAGAGGTACAAGCCGACCGGATTTGAACCCGCGACCTCCCGTTCGAAAGGAAGCGCTTCGACCACTCGGCCACCACGACTTGTCAGTCAAAAATCTTGAACTGTTTCAAAATTTCCTAAAATCGAAATTCGCATATAAGTATAAACTATTTAAATAATTTATTTATTCCACAGATTCGCTTTAGTTAAGGAGCATCTCATAGAGTTCAATCAACTAGCGATGGCGAACAGTGAAGGTTCGGACAACATGTTGAACCGGGTGATGCCCAAGGACAACATCGGTCTAGCTGCGTTACTCAAGACCAAAGAAGCAGCATGGGAGAATGGTAATGTTGCTAGTAATGTATTAAATTTTATACTTATAGTAGATTTGGAGTTTAGCTTAGTGGAGGGTAGTTTAGAAAAAAATATTGTCATCTTTCGAACGAGGTGATGTTTTCATGCTTTACAGGGTGGATATGTAATCTTCTTGAAGCTGAAATATGGTGAATGTCTGGAACCATTTTTGTTTATCAACAGGTTAAAGTTTTTTCACTATCAAATGGTTAAAGTAGCCCATGATGTACGAAAGTTGCGTGGTGGTATTTGATATATAAAAAAGTTTAATTTCGACTTCGAGTAGTACAAATCCACCCTGTATAGAGCTATCACAGTGATCCATAGTCTGTTGTATATGCATTCGTTTTTACCTATCATTCGGAATGAACTCATCTCATCAGATTTCCTCTAGCGCTGTGGCTTGTTCTTATTGAGACTTTGCTTGATGAGAGTACCTACTGAAGAGTAAGTAGCTACGTAAGCTTCAGGCAGCTTGTCTGCAAGACTTTATAAATGTAGTTGAAGTTGAAAACTGTAAATTATTCGACCTATTAACCACTCAACTGGGAACGTCACTATTCACTAGATGGCGAAACTGGGGACTTCGTTCGGAATCAATACCGTGTTTGAGCCCCTTTTTAAAAACATTTTTTTCCAATAATTTTTTATGTTGTTTTTTAATTAAACGTTATATTTTTGTAAATATTTATTACCAAACGACGCTGTATTGCATATTCAGCGAAAATATATCATCTCCGTAAAATATGAGACGATTAAAAAATGTAAACAAAACAAGTTTTTGAACTGTGCTCAATTTTGGCTCCTGCCACAGACTTGGCAAAAGTAAACAAACCAATTTGGTTGCCGATCGCAGTTGAGTGGTTAATTAGACAGTTGACTTCATTGTCTCTGAAAATACGTCATTGAAGCAGAGAATAACAAAAAAACTCCGAGATAAAGTCCAGTATCAGATTCCACTGTTGAAATAAATATCCCCGCCAAAGCTGACAGCGTCATTAGCAAACAAACGAACATACAATTTTATTATATTGTACGGAGCCCAAGTAAGCCGCTTTCGGCGACTTTGAATGCAGATTAAAAAGACTGAGACTTTGGTGTATCTCCTTTTTGAAGTCTAATTTATTTGCCTCTTTGAGTATTAAAGATGTATCCAGTTAGGTTGTTTTTTTTGTATCGTAAAATTACAATTGCGATTTTCATGCATATTGTGTGTTTAAAGAAATCTGATTAGCTTAAATGTTTTTATTTTAATTTATAATATAAAAATTAATCGTAAAATGTGTTGCTTAGCGCATAACTCAATAACGCCAAGACCAATTTGGCTCATTCTTTTACGGCAAGAAAAATTCAAATAATTGACATAATATATAATTGATAGTGACGCAGACGAAGTTGCTGACCAGCTAGGTTTTAGTAAAAATTAACGACCCTGCAATGATACACCTGATGATAGGTAAATACCGTCCTTAAAGGTAACTTCAATACTAGGACATAGAGAGGTCTTTATCTAGCGCCATAACTTTTAAACCTCGTTTAAAAACGAATAATCATAATATTAAAAGTAGAATTGTCAATATTAATGTAACTACAATATTATTTTATGAAGGAAAGTTACAAAAGTTTATCTTTCCCTTGAAAACGTTGAACAAACCGAAATGTTAATTTAACGTTCTAAAAGAAAGTTATTATTTCTTATTAAACTCTCGATTCTATTAAACTTAAAGATAATAGTTTTTATTAGGGCGTTTTGGAACGAAGTTCCTTATCGCGCGTTGAGAAAGGAGGCTAGACGGAAAAAATCCTTACGAAAAGTTGTCACGACACTTTTTTGTTTTAGATGATTATCGCTAGATGGCGCTGTGATCAAAATCTTTTGAAACACGTTCCTTATCGCCGTTACGTTAGGAAAAAGAAATTATAAGATATCGTTTAATCGAAAGGAACTTCGTTCTATTCGGGTGTCCCATGACACCTCTCAAGTTTTCATCGTATGGTTAGGCATATGGTATTGTTGACAAGTACCTAAGTGCTGCCGTGGTATGGCTGCCGTTAAATGACAAACCATTTTTAAGTGTACAATCATTATGTTGCATATTTTTAAACCTATGCTATATGTATAATATTTTAGGAACTATTAAAGATATCGAAAATATAATTCTATCGAAATACAGACTTTCATGCATTTTAAACGGGTTCTTACAACGATATTTAATTAATTGAATTGTCTCGATATTTCAACGTTGTTGCAAACGTCATGATCACGAGAAGACTGGAAACTGCGGGTCGATTTACGAGCAAACAAATCTGTCTACCCTCGCACTCGTTCGCTTTTGGGTAGTACCACTGGAACTCGAACTCACATCACGACACACCACACCACACATAAGTAGTAATAAGTTTATAAATACAGACTATTTGGTTTTTAAAGCGCTTTCCTTAAGATCAGTAAAATCACAGCAATATCGGCTTTTCAGTTCTACCAACATCTACAGTTTCATTGCTTTTAAAACGTTTTGTCTTGTGATGAACCTTAGAATTGTTTAAGTGCCCTTTATAATTTAATTTCTAGCTCAAAACTTATGAAAACTTTCAATTAACAGTCTCCAATTATCTAGTAAGATTCCACTTAAAATTTCAGTACCTATTTAAATTGAAATTTCGCTCCTAAAAACTGGGACCGTATCTAACCTAGAATTAATTTGGTAAAAACGTTTATTTTCTTACTGTCGTAAGTCTTAATTGCTCGTCGACTATTAACCTAAAAACATGACAATCGATTTCTTTTGTACTTTCACTGTCTTTTTACTTCGTTCGTGTGACTGTTTGCGGTGGCATTGAACAGTAGGCCTGGTAACCATTCAATGGTAACCGTTTGTGTTTTTTGTCCATTTTTGTATTAATGTGCCGATGATTTCCGTGTCAAATGGGGAAATCTGAACGTACGTGACACGAGGAAAACGTTGGTTTACAAAATATTTGGTTTTTAAAAAAAGTTGAAATTTTACTTTTAGTAATTTTGCCACTTAATTAACGTAACTTAAACTTAACACGACTTCTTTACTATAAAAAAAATGCTAAAAAGAGGTCTTCTGCGGTAGACAACGGTCTAATTTAGTTTCTTTCGTTGCAAATATCTTTTAATTCTTTATGCTTAAACTTTGCGGTTACGAAACCTAACGCTAACGTCTTAATCCTCAGGTCTCCCAACGGACTCATCAATGATCGGTCAGCCCATATTAGTGTGCACGGCTCACATCCACTGGGACCCCGAGTTCTGCGACGTGAAGCTCATTCAGACGATGATGCTGAGCAATGAACTTAGAACAATCCTAGATGACTCGGGAAGGACATTGCGTCTCGCTGGACAGAGGGATAACGTGCAGTTGCTGGTATGCGGGGACTTCAATTCGCTGCCTGATAGTGGTAAGTCAATGGCGTAGACTTGATATAACTCCATTCGTGTCGGGTTTCTTATTTGTAAACTAAAATGATAGTATGGGGAGAGTTTACGTAAGTATTAAATTTAGAAAACTTACGCTACGCCACTTAATAAGATAAATAGAGAAGTAACTTAGTAAATTGTATTGTGGTTTTTAAGTGATAAGAAAGGAGCCTCAATGAATTTAAGTGTAGCATTTTCAATAATGTTATTTTTCATTTAAAAAAATATAGGATCGTTTGACTATAAAGTTTTTCATCAAAAGCCCTAACCACTCAACTGGGAATGACACTTTTCGCTAGATGGCGAAACTGGGGACTTCGTTCGGAATCACTACCGTGTTTGAGCCTCTTTTTAAAAACATTTTGTCCCAATAATTATTAATTTAGATTTTTAACTATACTATATCTTTTGTAAATCTTTATTATTAAAATGCTCTGTATAACATTTTGAACAAAAATATATTATCTGCGTAAAATATGAGACGATTAAAAAATGTAAACAAAACAAGTTTTAGAATTGTGTTCAATTTTGGCTCCTGCCACAGACTTGGCAAAAGTAAACAAACCAATTCTGTTGCCGATCCCAGTTAAGTGATTAAGCTAACTTAATATCGATATCGAATCCAGACAAATTCTTCTGCCACCACTTTTAGGCGCTATATTGACAGTTGCTGATTCTCAGTTTTTTTAAATGCTTTTGGGCAAGGTTTTCTTACTCTTCTCTTACAAGAGATAACTTATTATTTTTTCCTCATAAAACTCAGCTGGTATATCTTTTCTACACAGGTGTAGTAGAATTCCTATCATCGGGTCGCGTGTCATCCGAGCACCGCGACTTCAAGGAGCTCGGGTACGCGGGGTCGCTGCGTCGGATGCCCGGCTCCGACCACGAGTTCACGCACAACTTCAAACTGGCCTCGGCGTATAGCGAGGACATCATGCCTTATACTAATTACACGTGAGTATATGAAGATTTTTGAGTGACGTCACGGTGGCTTATGTAGTAGACAAGGGGTGCGAGGGGTGAGACGACTGGGCCATAGAGAAATGGATTTTGTGGTGGATTTTAACGGACATACCCATAGTAACTTCAAATATTGATTATTGCGATGTTTTCTAAAAGGAAGCATTCCTTTTTTTAACAGTAGGAAAATTATACAGGGTGAATCTGTAACTTTGGACAATCTGATGTTCGGTGAATGACTTGTTGAAATAAAACTTAGAACCACTTTTGTTTTAGGAATTGGATAAAAAAAAATTCATCATAGTATGGACGTCCGAAACGATAGTCGTACGTTTTCCATACAATGTCAGAAAAAAAGTTTAACCGATCCAAAAAATAAAAATGGTGCTACGTTGTATTTCGACAGGTCATTCACCCCACGTCAGATTGTGCAAAATTACAGATCCACCCTGTATTTATGAAATACATAATTCGTATAAAAGAGTTTTTTCAATTAAATTAAAGGGAAATCGGAAGGAATCGGATTGTATGGTATCTACGCCATTATCATTACCAACCTAAATACTCTCCTAAATGCTTGTTGAGTCTCAACACAATCGACAAAAAAAATTGGTTGCCTGTAAAGTCGGTATACGGGCGAAAGTTTTACGTGACAACGACTCGGGCATGGTTAGCCCGCCTAAGAGCGAGAGAGACAGACATAAAAAGTGAAAGGCACGCGTGCCTCTCACTCGCTCTCATTGTGAGCGCATAACGTGAGCGGAGCGTAACGCAGTGAAGTGAAGTGTCACCCGGCAAACCAATTTATAAGACGTTGTCACGTCAACAAATATTGCTCTTAACACTAGTGGTAAGAATCCGTTTAACATTAGTATAAGTTGACAATTTCGTTTCCAGTTTCGACTTCAAAGGCATCATCGACTACATATTCTACAGCAAGCAGACGATGACGCCGTTAGGGCTGCTCGGGCCGCTCTCGCAGGACTGGTTCCGGGAACACAAGGTGGTCGGCTGCCCGCATCCGCACGTACCTTCAGGTGAATATGGAACTTTGAACCTTAAGTTATGGTTATAGGGTGCATTTCTAATGCAAATTCCGTTGAGTGGATATTATCGTTCATGAACCTGTGCAATACCAGCATTGAGGAGACATTCTATCACCTACTTATACAGGGTGTCCCAAAACTATGCGACATGAACGGGAAGTACCTTAAATGTTAGAGATACCATGTTTTGCTGAAAGGAAAAATCATTTTATTTTTGATGTTTAATAATACTGCATTCACAGATTTTCCTTAAATATTTTGCTTGGTTTGTCTGAAAATCGAGCTAACAAAATCGGCAAAAAGCACCACCCTGTATTTTTATGATGCCAATCGACAGAACAGTTAATAATAATCTTTGGTCAACACATAATAATAATCATACAGGGTTTTTGTTACATACTGTATAAATGGCACCACTAGACAAACACCAAATTTAACCATTTCCCAGTTAAGATCTTAACCTGTATTAATTACTCCCTCAGATCACTTCCCGCTGTTAGTCGAGTTGGAGATGTCGCCGAGCACGAGCGGCAACTCCAACGGTCTCATCGGGCGCAGGTAGCGCACGCAACCTCGCCCGTGACGTCATCGAGCGCGTGACGTCACGCCGCTCGCCCCGCGCCCCGCCCCGCGCCCCGCACCCGCCACGTCTACACGGTATACATCGGTTATATAGGGACTACCCGCGGAATTAGGAAACGGAATGGCGTTAACTAACATTTAGGTGTTTTGAACTATTACAATTTTAACTGTTTTGCAACGTAAATAAATTATGTGTTTGGTAGCGTTCAGATGAAATTATTGAAAAATATTTTTTGTTTTTGAAAGCTTTACTAGTTTAGTTGACGCCATTTTGATTCGAAATGTAAATTTTTGATTCGTACTTTTCCATAACTTAGTCTATGATGTCCATAGACAAAATTGAAAGCACACAATAACTTAGTGTAATTATTGTAATGACTGAACGAAACACAAAGCAATCTGTTGTACTAATAATAAATATAAATGTATGTTGAATCTTGTTGATACAATAAAATAAATGTTAGATATTTGTGATGTTGTCTGTATGCTTCGACGTGCGCACAACGTACCGTACTATGAACGTGCCATGACCGGGCTGTGAAAGATCACTTATTCTGTCTTACTTAAACGCTTTGAAATTACCACCACCAGCAAAATTTTACATCAATTAATGTCCAAGCGCGTCCTTCCGAACGGGAGTTCGCGGGTTCATATCCGGCTTGTACCTCTAAATCTAAATGTGAAAAAGATTTATGTGCAATTTTTCACAACACCACTGGCTAAAAACGGTGAAGGAAAACATCGTGAGGAAACCTGCATGTCGGAAAAGGGTTCTAAAAATCCTTTGAAGATATGTGAAGTCCCCAATCCGCGCTGGGCAAGCGTGGTGGACTATGCCTAATCCCTCTTCTGAGGAGACCTGAGCCCAACAGGGGGCAGTAATGGGTTGGTAAAGGTAAAGGTACAAAGAAAGAACACTTTTCTGGAACGTTCATAACACTGTCATAGTATTCTACGGTCCGTTGGGTCCGTTGAAGTGTACAATTTATAATATTTTCCGCTGATTTCGCATATTTTGGCGGGAATCTTGTTATTTTGACACGGAGCTTCGTATCGGAGTGTTCAATGCTGTGTAGGATGGTTCAGCGCCGATTTAACTAAACACTAGGTTTGTTGAGAATATTCTCGAATAAAACACAAAAATAGATAATTGGTTCAGTGAAAAATACACTTTTATATTACTTATTTTTTTTAATTAATAAATTATCTTGCAGTCGACTAAATGGTAGCATTTTTTAAGAGTTTACAGTAGACTTTATTATAAGTGTTACCGTAGCTCATTTACCTTTGCAATATCACGCCTTAAAAAGGGGAACAAGCCTCTGCGTTTTTTTTTCTTGATTTTGATCCACAGATTATATGAAATGGACCAAACCATAGACAATACATAATGTTCGAGAATATTCCCCATACACTTTTTATAACGTACTTAATACTATTATGTTTTTTTGTTACACGTAGTATTGCTTCATTTATAACTAGTTCCAGTTTCTCGTGTTTTCTTTATAGAAACCCATAAGAAATTACCCATGTGATTTTTTAAATTGTAGATAATTCAAACTATCACGAACATACAATTGTTCTTCACAGTTGGCAATACTGTTTCAGTGTTGCCAATTAATACTATGTGGTGACATCGCTTTCATGTTTTAATATTTTCGTGGTTGGTATTACTGTTTAGGTGTTGCCAACCGTTAACATTCTATGAACTGTAATGAATGATAAATCTCGTGTGTAATTTTCTATGGATATTGTAAATACACGTTGTAATTTTTGTCCCTCTCTCACATTTTGCAATAAATAGTTTTTGTCCTTGTCGTGTGATAGTTTGTAGATGTCTTGTTTGTTCACGAGATAATTGAAAAAACTAAAATTGTTTGTTAAATTATTTTGATGCTCAAATGAATTTGCTCAATAAAAAAAAATATTTTATTGTTTAAAAAATCTGAAATTTTGCGAAATACCCTTAAGACTATTAATTATTTGCCGAATCCGAAAATGTTTTTTTCTATTGTCTCGTGAATAGACAAGTTGCGATGGCAGATGACACAAACTTGGAATTTTTAAAATCTAGTTCATTAGACGTTAGATTTTTTTCTAGATAAAGTTAGTGTCAAAAGTCATCGGCTTAAAACACTTCAAGTCTTCTAACAAAATGCCTAGTAGATATGTAATTTTAAATAATTATATGTATTATAGTTTAGTGTGATGTTAGTCAGTGCAATCATTTTACTAAACAATAAATATTTTAGGAAAATTTTAATATGAATCTGACTTAAGACATAGCTATAATTGAATGATCCAATAAAATTAAAAAGAAATCGTACGGAATCAAAAATAAAGATATATTTTCAGTAAACAATACGGCAATACGCTTAGTTCAATTTGAAATATACAGTCGAGGAACGACATTTACTTTGAGAAAAAAAATTGAGTCTTAATTGTAAACTTTTCTTCAACAAACGTCCATTTTAAAAATTCCTCAACTGTATATGAAATTAGAATTTTAAATTTATTGGTCATAATCAGTGAACGGTGAAGTCAAAATGACGTATATGTGCTTTAAAATGACGCCTAGATATACTCGAAGTCGGTTTGACTTCATCGACACAAGCGGGGATCAGTGAGACATTGTGTTCTGTAATTACGGCGTTATACTTAACGTGTTGTTGAGTCGTGTGCCAACCCTACTGATGCACCATTCTGAAGCCGGGAACTCCACTATTCAGGATTGTCAAACGTTGTTCATTTTATTATCTTGTATATTATCGGTTTTTCATTAATATCAGTTATTAACAGGTTTCAATAAAAAAAAAAAAAAAATTTTAATTAACGCTTGATTTTTTGTTTCCAATTGTCTTTTATCATAACATTGGAGTTTGCTTGCGTGTCTTTTTTTCGACCAACCACAAATGTGTACGTAGAAGCGTGCACGCCTGTGATTGGTCCAAAAAATAAAATGGCGTCCGAATGGTGCATTAATATTCTTCTGTACAAAATCAATTAGTTGGTACTTTTGCGGCCGGGTTTGTAAGATAGCTATATCTAAAAAAAATATGTTAATAATGTAATAGAAATATTTCAATTATTTTTGATACTTAATTACCTATTTTAAATGATAATTATATAGTGACCATTGTTAAAACTAACACTGCCTACAAATTTATTATTGACATCACTTGTGTGCAATAAGTTGTTATTGAAGAAATTGAAAGGTGATAATGAAGTGATATATTAAAATGTGTGTGTTTGCGGTGAAAGCTGCGTGCGATTGTTAGAACTAAATACAAATTATTATGAAAAAAAAAAACAAGAAAAATATAATATATCACCCTGTACACAGTGATGTTTAGTTTCATCTACTATGTTTTGTAGTTTCGATGTGGAATTTAAAAGGTATAGAATACCGTCTTTCAGAGGTAACAGTGTGAAATGAATGATTGGCGCTAGTGTAGCAAGAGAGAGTATTTTGTTTTTTTTTTATATTTAATTAAATAGTTACGTTTTACCTATAGTAAAATCAAATGCGTTGTTTTAACCTAAAATAACATTTCACTAAGCAGTCGAAATCATCTCGCATCTCTTTCAACACTAGCGCCATTTTGGTCATTACATTACTCTTGAACACTTCCGACTGTATTCCATACCTTGCATTCCATGACCTAGGCAACAAGTACACGTCGCGTTTCATCAAGTAGAGTTGTTAGTAAGCGTTGGACGTGTGAGCAGGACAGACTATATCGCCGTCTCTTTCCATTAGTGAACTTCAATCCAATAGTTTTCGTGTAGTTTTGGTCGCTAATCGGCTTGTCGGTCGTTTCGACTGTCTCACTGATCAGTATTTGTCTTGTTATCGATGTATAGTGTTCGTTTGTTACGTGGCGTAGTGATGTGACGGGTGATCGATGATCGCGGTTTTGGCGTTTAGGAACAAAGTCGCTCGTTCAATCGACGGGCTGTCGGTATTAGGTTAATTAGACATTGTGTGTCCCAGCAAACTTCTCAGCGAGACAATACCCCTTCTCTAAAGAGCCTTCAGAAGCGTCATCGTACGTTCTCAATTGGTTATCGCCCCAAACGTCCCTTTAGTTTATAAGTAGGATTATTCGAGGTCGTGTCCCCAACTCCGGTATTCATTAGTTGACTCACAAATCATTTAGTGTTAGTTCGATTTCTGTGAAGGCATTTTCAGTATTGACGACGTTCTCACGAGTAGCGGACCGATCAAATTCATTATCGATTAGTTGCATTTTCTTTTTAGTTTAAGTTTTTGATTGGGATTGCTTTGGGGCGGAATAGAGGGCAGGTGACTGGCGTAGTACAAATGCATTGTGTGTGTGAAGTGACTGCTGTTATTTCGATACGTTGCTACCGTATCTCTCATTCGAATAATCGATTAATCGATGTTAGCAATAGATTTGCTATTCAATTTTGTTAACATGGTATTTGTTATCGATTAGGATTTTATTGACATTTTCATGTGTGCAATTTTGGAATATTGAACAATCGATAAATGAGATTTTCAACCATATTTTTTAATTATTTAACATTATAATTGGTTCGAAATACCTGTGATGGCACAAATTTTATAACGGGAATTTCAATCATTAATGCAATTTGACATTATTAGCAGCAGTCTGTAGATCCTGATTAAATTCGAAATAGCTATTTTAGATATCTGATTTGTGATAAATTGTATTGAATAAATATTATAATTATGGTGAAAGTCCTTTGTCTGATTGTTTCAGTTTCATTTTTGACATGGATTCGGTAGTTGTTATGCTTGTCTAAAAACTGGCTTTCCTTGTGATTTCGTCGAATCATCTCTGTAATAACCTAGTCATGGGCTCAGTTTGACGTGCGATCACGATTAAAATCGATTTTTATATCGATGTGTCGAATCGCATCCAACTCGATCAGGTTTATTCGTCAAGCCGCCGCATTTAGTCTTCGTTGTAAAGAGTTAGTCTCATTGGAATAACTAGTGATATTAAAAAAAAACAATTTGATTTTAACATGAAAATGTTTTGACCACTCCATTTTTGTAATTTACGCTTGTATATTTTGTCATCCCCATTTATGATTTATTTATTGTAATTGATTTTGATTATTTTTTATTCATTTATTGTATATATCAAAACATAGGTGCTGTTGTATTTATTTATGATTTATTGTGTTAGATGTGATAGTGGTACGTCTCTCTCTTGTAATCGGGTGTATTGTGAAGGAAATAAGCCAAATCATGATAAAAGGGTATATTTGAATTATTACTTTTAGGATAAATGATGTTATAATGAAGTTTTTTATACGAATCATATACAACTGAAGCTATTTAATTTTGTTTTGTCTAAGTACAACATAGATTTTAATGTCCATATCAAAATGTTTAATTAAGTGATCGTTTATATTAAAATTAGGGTTTTTAAAGACTGCTCCGAGATGTGTTGCCAGTTTTTGGAATTTATTTTTTTAATATTTAATCTGTGGTTGATTTTCTACCATAGACTTGAAATTGCACAAAATTTTAACACCTAAAAATAAATTCCAATAACTGAACATATTTCTCCTTCATTATTTAAAATAGTAATATAAATTTATTTGCATGTAATCTCTGATAACTTATTTCATATTATTTCTCAGTTAGAAATTATCTTATGAATAAAATTGGAACCTAGACGATCACGTTTGTGGAACAACTTAGAATGTACTAATAATAAAAATATGGCTTTACATACCTGTAATTTTCTGAGTTATAATTACGTGACATTTGACAAAGAAGTTTTTCTCGTTTTAATTGTTAAGATATTTCAGTATTGTATTGAAACCAATAGAAAATAGTAATTAAAAAAAATGTTGCGTAAACGTATCGCTACGAATAAAAAGAGCTTTATTTGTAACAAGTTTATCTTATTTGTAGTAGAACATATATGATCTCTTTATATTTAAATGATTAGAATTTTGATGGACGTTTTACTTAATAGTTTAGCATCGTGATTTATTTTTTACTTTTAATATCGCACATGTATATTTTTATCAGGTATTTTTTGACTCACAATGTTGATGCCATCCAGATGTAACATGTTTATAATATTGAGACTTCCCGCGTATTTCACAATAATTGTGTCTCTTGTGAAAGCATTTTTAATTGTCGAATACAGGGTTGCCAGATTCTATATAAAATACTTTTTTTATTTTAATTAAGACAGCAAAACGACAGTAATTAACTAAACAAATATTTTAAATTACGTACATTCGAAATGAAAGAATGCTATGCGCGGAAGTTTCATAAAACGTTAATTGATCTGGTAGCGTTTCGAATTTATCACGAGGAAGCCTTCACATTGTTTGTAATTGTAAATATGTATCGATATTGTTGAACCAACGCACATCAGCCGTAAGGACTTCTGTACAAATCGAAACAGAGGCGACAACCCACATTCCACCTTTTATCGAATAAGCTCAATTGCTAAAAGACTGTCTGAGATTTGAGAAAAAAAGATATCAATCGAATGAAATATTTTCTGAAACACCTTAATTTACATGTTTTAAAGGTGATCTAATGTTAAGAACGAAGATAACTCAGTAGTATGTAAGGACAAATGCTTTATAACACTGTGATAGTCGATACAAAATATACCTGAGGGATACATCGTACGCATTTATGACGTAATATCAAATGTCTTATTGAAAAATTTTAAGGGAATGTTATTTTATTGAATTGTTAAACATGTGCCGTTCGACTTATTAATAATTGTTTTTATTATTGATATGATTTCTTTTATCATCCATTTATTGCAAGAACTTTAACATCTCTTATTGAGCTTAATATCTCCACTCTCTTTTTATTTCTTTAATGTGTATAATATCGAATTGTTTAGAATTTTTGATTTAATTATCACTTCATACATTAAAAAAATTAAAGATCAGTTAGATCAGTAGTATTCTATATTTAAATTATCTGGATGAAGTTATTGCAATAACCAGATTTAACAGTCGAGCGGCAAGTGTGAATTATAAAATGTAACAAAAGTACAAATCGTATGTGCAGAAGTTCGTTCTCGGCTCGTTAGTTCGAGCGGTCACGTGCGCGAGTGTGCGCGTCTGTCTGTGTGTGTGTGTGTTGCCGACGACGGCAGTTGTTTGTGTGTGGTCTCGCTGTTCTGTTTGTTGACACATTATGTAAATTTGAATGAATCAAATTATAAGAGAATATGAATTTTATATTTTGTTTTATTTCCCATTTTTTTCTTCGCTGGTTGAATATTTGTCAGGACTTTTGAATTGGAAAATAGGTTGTATTACTTCAATATTAACCCTTTCACGCTCAAGGGAAATATTTTTCCCTTCTACAAAAATCGTTATTATTATTGAATCAATATTTTTTTAATGAATGTCAAACGTTACGTTTAGGTACGTTGTGTTAAAATGTTTCATATGAAATTTATAGGAAATTTGTACACCCTACTATGTTTTTCTAGTGATATCTCTTACTTTACAGAATAACTTAAATATTGTGTAGTATTCGCATATTAAGTCTCAGCCATCTTATTGTCCTGAAAGGGTTAAAAGAGAAAATTTTAAATAGTGAATATCAGAAGTAACTTTTTAAGAAGTATCAAAATAGGCCTTTCCTT
Source organism: Trilocha varians (assembly GCA_030269945.2). Taxonomy (NCBI): domain Eukaryota; kingdom Metazoa; phylum Arthropoda; class Insecta; order Lepidoptera; family Bombycidae; genus Trilocha; species Trilocha varians. The sequence continues at coordinate 9,811,686 of AP028259.1, forward strand.
TGACATTGCAGTGGTCCATGAACAACAATGAGGTGGCCTGCACTAATCTCTACATGGCAATAAAAATAAATATATACCAGTAAAAAACCTACTTTTAGTACAGAGTAAAAATAGAAGATAATTTCAACATAACATTTATTTATCTACATGTAAAACTATAACTAAATCCATAGAATATTTAAATGTACTTAAATACAACATCTTTGAAACTATCAACAGTTTGGATTTCAAGGGTAATGGGACACTGTAGCCAATTAGCCAGTAATTCCTCCGTGTATCCAAGTAGGAAATGCATTTTTGTTGGTGAAACTGCTCTTCTCATTATGGTTGCTACTCTTATGTGATTGAATTGACGTTTTATTATAACCTGGAAACAGTAAAAAACATCATTACACATGCATATATATATATTTTTTTATTTGGAGGAAAATCATCGGATCGTGTTTGTGGGAGTTGAACCGCACTAAAACCTCCACCTGCTCACACTCAACGTCCGAACCACGGCTGAGGCCAGAACCCAGCACGGGGTTATGAGGGACGACGCGACGCTTTACGCCATTCGGCACTCTTTCTCGTCGCGCCGCCCCCGCACTTTTTCACGTCGCGCCGCCCCCTACACATGCATATAGCAGTTTGTTTTATTAAAAATGTTTTAGAATTGTCAAACTCAAATTTTAAAGTAGATGCAATGTTTAAACAACAAAAATATTTAAACTACTAGTTCTAATTAACTTGCATCATAAGAAGAATTGGTAAAACAAAGTAAGTATTACTTAGTATGCATCTATTTTTCTAGTCCTAACTTTTCTAAGGATCAGTAAGTGACTTTTTTTGATACTTTGTTCATAATTGTATTTGATGTAATAAACCTAAATTCTAAAGTTGCACCATTATCAGTGTCTTCAATTTTTGAAATTCCTCATATCTTTTATTCCAACCTGTATAGTAGGAAACAGCAATAAATGTCAAATTTTATTTATTTATTTATAACAGAAGCACCAACTACATTCACACTTTACAACAACAAATAGAGGTGCATACAGCTTTCACAAAACTAGTATTAAATAAAAGTAATAAAAAAAATAATTCTAAAAGTTAAATTGTTATAAAAATCACAAAACAAGAAAAAGTAAAAATAAAAGTAGCTTATTTCAACAATTTTATCAGATTTTCTTTAACTTTCCAATTGGTAGATATAAGGTTGTAGTTATGCTTACCTCACTACACAAAAGTCCATGCCAAGTGCCAGTTATAAATCTTCTTATGAATTCATCTTCCACCGCTGTCTCTGATTTACGAAGACCATCCTTTAAACTGGCTGAAAAATGAAGTTAATGGTATTATGTTGCATCTATCTTTGTTTTTAATAATTATACGTATGAAATAAAAATGCCTCATAAAAATCATTTGGAAAAAGTTTAAGTTTGAAACATAGTACAAAATCTTCATGTGTTTTACATTCTTCATCTTTTGAATTATAACTCGCCTACTTGTGAGCAGATTTATTTTAGGAAGCACTTATTGCACAATTCCATTATGGTGCAATTTGTGTTAGAAGCTGTTGTTGCTTATTATTTCAATCACAATAATCATCTTTTTGTAAATATCATATTGACTATACTACACTAGTATCGGAGACCCAATGCTTTGTATTTGCAATTATGAATGGTGAAAAAGATCAATTCTGTAAAACTTATTGTAATAGTATGTATAGGTTACGTATCAAAACATAAACTTACAAGTATTCCATGAGTTCCAAGACTTGCGATGGGCTATGTAGTGAGGTGGGTTCGCCATCTCATAGGTTAACGGTCTGTCACGCTTCTTCGTGATTCTGTATTTTCCAGACACAACCCTGCATAGTGGAGCCGAAGTATGCAATTCTGAGGCCAGCACTGGACTCCAGTGTGTGGTAATACTGGACGAACGTAGACTAGTCTGATAAAGAAGAATGGTTAGTTTTCGTGATCATGAAGAAACAATAGTAAATTATGATTAAATTTATTTATTACCAACCTGAGCTAGTTTCACTATTGAGGAATTCATAGTTAAATATATTATTGTATAATTTAATTCTAAAATATTTCAGCATGCATCTAAATTTGTTTTGATTGAGATGTCATTTGTCAAATAATCATTGTGCTATCAACTGTCATTCAAATGAAGAATTTTTTTTTGTCATAGGAAAAACATAACCTTATGCTTACATCCTAATATCAAAAATTAAATGAACTACATTCCAATAGCTTGAAGTAAAAAAAATAGTAGACTTTAGGTCAAATTAAGAGCCGCTTCTTATATATTTTATTTGTTAAACTTAGGATGGCCGCAATGTAACGCAGTCGGTCAGATTTGCACGGTGGTTCGACGGGTTGCATTGGGTTCCACCATGGTTTCGCATAACCTAATGCACTTTACTTAAATCATCATTATCATCAACATTTAAAGTATACGTTATGCTGCTTTTAGTTTCATAATTTTCTAGGCATTTTAAAAATTTTAATTTGTAGATAGTTTTGGTTCATAAATTTGATAGAACACTAAATTATTCAATGCAATTACTTGGTATGGAAAAGGGTGATTAGAAGCTTCGTTAATTATAATTTAGTAGTAGTAACAAAAAAAATAATTAGAAATTACCGGGATTTGATATTACAATGAACACAAAAGCGTTAACACTATTGATTTTATATTTAAGTTTCCGAAATGGTAAAAACATGTACTTATTTTAAGTTTTCAAACACAACATCAAATTTCGATCAAAAAATCCTATTTTTTATCAGTTCCAGCAAACGCGAAGATGAAATCGTCAATGGTGGAGAACATCTTTCAGAAAATGACTAACACATCCTTAAGTTCTCTAAATCTCAACAATATTACCCACGAGGAAAAATTGAAGATACTGAGCGATGTAGAGGAAAAATTAAAAGCATCATCTGGAGCGTTAGGAAAAGATGGTCGTATGTATAACAAAATTATTATGCACAGTCTCAAATTAATGTTGTTGAACAATACCAAAAATCCCGAAGCTGCGACAACTGAAGTCCAAAATAGAACAACAGTAACTAAAGTCGATATTCCAAGAGCAAGTTTTGTTGAATCTGTTAATGCAAGTAGAAAAAGTGACAAACCTAACAAAGAGCAACTAGTTCGAAGTATATATAACTATGTAGAGATTTTAGCTCAAAAACTTTTACAAGAAAATAATTCTAATAAAGATAAAAACACACTCATTGCTCAGTTAAAAAGCACCATATCTGATATTTTTAAAAGAAAAAAAGGTATTGATTCGAAATCCAATGATTTGTATACAGACGTAATAGCGGAGGGTGTTGCATTGATGATGAAAGAATTTCCCGATGGACACAATGTTAAAGATACCAGGAGAAATAACAATAAAGCTGTAGTAATCGAAGAAGATCCAAATAAATTGAAACTTATACTGAAATATACAACACCGTATTCAAAAATGCCTAGTAAAATAAATAAAAAATGTGGAAACGTAATTGAAAAAACTTGTGTTCAATTAAAAGTCCTGCAAAACCATGCCTGTCGCTATGATAAATCCGAGGTACCTTTAGATAGCATTTGTAACCGTGTTAATGATTGCTTGGACAAAACAGATGAACAGGATTGTATCGAAACTGGTATGTATTATATTCACATTACGTCGCCTCAGTGCTTGTTTGGCCAATCTGACATTTTTTACGAAAATTACTTTTTAATGCAGTATTATAAAGAATAAAATTTCCATCCGACTGGTAAATTATTTTTTTTAAATATTCAATTCTAAAACAATAAAAATCTCATTTCAATTTTTTTCTCAACACGGCACTTAACGAAAATTCCGTGCTTGTTTGCTATCTCCTGTAAAATTTGCTCGAGTGCAGATTGGCCAAACAAGCACTGAGGCGACGATTAATTTACACAAAACCTAATAATCAACATTAACTTCTTTATTCCAGCTATACAAAAGATAAAAAAAGCAGGCGATATCATAACGAATTTAGAAACATATGTCTCTAACCAATGTTTGGCACCAGATGTAAGCAGTTCTCTATTCACGACACAAAACCAAGTATTACGGAAAGTCCTAAAATCGCAGCTAGATTTCTTGGAAGCATACCCTGCCAATCGCGAACAGTATGACCTATCAATGGATTTTAATAACGATACCATTCGGAAATTATCAAATGAAGCTGTTTTAGTCGTCAGCTCACTTGTAATGGCTCTAGAAGGGTCGTTGTGTACAAGACGATTTGGATTACATGATATTGATGAAGTAGCTATGCGATATAGTGACACAGACGCCGATGAAGAATTAGATAGTGTCTTAAGGAAAGTAGCTTGGACTCCAGGATCTTGTCTTTGTAATGGACCAGTCTGTCATCGTAAAGATTGTCCAGAACTGTGCAAGCTAGTTTGCTGGCAGAAATTTAATTTGAATAGGTGGACGTGTCATGCAATAGACGTAGGACCAAGTATTTCATTAAACTACATTTGTGATGGGAAAAATGACTGCTATGATGAAACTGATGAGTTAGATTGCTACAATGGTAATTTATCTTTCCTTTGTTCGTGTGTTTAATATTTTGATCAACTACTAATTTTGGTTAGTTTTTCAGGAGAAAAATACACTAAAATCGATATTGATTCGATTTACAAAGAAATACTAAAGAGCATAGATAAGAAAATAAAATTTAAAAAATATGGAGTTGCTGTAGCTGAGCTCCTTACGCTTCACGACAATATTGAGATGCTCCAGAAGGTGACTACTGATCCTGACGCCGACACAATAAACGTGAAAATAGCCAGGGAACATTACTTTTCTACAGTTAAAGATATTTATGAAAGATTTCTTATGGTAGTCCAAACCATTCCGGATTTGAATGAGATCTACGATTACCTAACTTCTTTAAGTAGAAAAGTTATAGAAGTTATGAAAAAAACTCGAACAGGCAACGAAAGACTTATTCCTACCGAAGGTTGTACTTGCAAAGGGAACCGCTGCGTTTTACTTAAGTGTTCCCAAGCTTGTAAAAAAACGTGCGCTGTTCAATATTTATTTACACGATACAGCTGCAACAGAAAGAGGAGTCAATTTGTAACTATTGAAGAATTGTGCAATGGTTTGCCAGACTGTTCCAATGGTGAAGACGAAAATGGGTGCCAAAAAGGTCTTAATATTTTCCACACAAGTTATTACATTGGTGAACAATAGAATGAGACTGCCATGCTTTTTATTCGCAGATGTCTGCCGGGTCCACCATTTAGTATTGATTCGTCATAGTATACAAAATGTGGGTCAAAAATACAGAGGAACAGCGCTAGGTGAAGCTCTTGGAGCTTGGAAAATTAAGGTTTTGTGTTTCAATACTTACTGACTCATAAATCAAACATCTTATTGTCTCCTGCACATTACAATTGTCGTCAGAAAAACATAAAAGTTTTTTTGGTTTTGGTTCTCTGTGATCTCGTTTTGTGTTGATGAACCAAGTTAATCATTCATCGTCGTTGTGAGCGTTAAAAGTAAAATAATATCTATTTAACTAAATCAAGTTACCCGCCAAAAAAAATTTGATCTTATTTACCCTCCAATAAAGTAGATTTTCATTCTAGGTAACAAATACTCTTCTAATGACCGAAAGAAACGGAAGACCTAACAGGAAGACCCTCGAAGATGTTGTTGTTGGTATACTTCAAGATCTGATCAAGACATACGCCGCCATTGAAGAACACAAACGGAACTCTAACGATTATAACTTAAAAATATTCTATGGAATTTCACAACAAATTATCAGAGTATTGAAGTCTTGTTGGAATTAAATAATTTGTGAATTTTTCTTAGTACTTATTTTTGTATACCAAAAATGGTTGGTACTAATACTTCAAGGGAAAAAGATAAATGATATGATTTCGTATTTTTGGAAGAGAATTAAGAGAATACTTATCTTTTATGAGGTTAATAGGTCAATTAAACAAAAGTTGACAATTAAAAGTCCCCATCGTCGAAGCATGTGATTTAAATAATACCAATACACATTAATTCTCAAAAGAAAACATTCAACATCCCAAAATTATTGATCTAAAAAAATGTCTGCAAGTTACATCCGGAGTCCAAAGTATTACAACAACTGTCATCATTTCTAGAAAGTAAACCGTTAATCATTGGCTTGAACGTGGACATATTCGATACTGATAAGAATTAAAGGAACTTTATCACTGTTATTGATAATTAATTTTATCATCTAAAATTACGGACACAGTTGTGCATCGAAAACCGAACGTAATCAACGTGAAAATGGCAGGTAAGGTTTTATTGAATCCCAGCATTAATAATAAAATGACAAAAACACTCTTTGTTAAATTTTAATAGACGTTTAAAAAATAATTAAAAACATTTGAAAGTACATAGATAAGTCACTTCAATAGATTAAAATAAAACAGACAAATTGAGTGCACTAGAGTATAACAATATACTAGGTCGGTTGTAAATAATACCCACTTACAGTTTGAAGAGGTCAATTAATGTTTTTTCGCCTAATGGATTTTTGGAGCAGTTTTATCATAATATTTAAAGGGCTCTCAAAAACAAGCTTTTAGAAGAAGTAAACTTATGAATTTCTCCTTAACTACAAATTTTCATTTTATTTGCCATTAATAATCGTAATCGATTTTAGGATTTCATGTAATTATTTTTCCGTTTTCCCTATAACAGTAACGTGAAGTTCCACTTTTATTTTAAGGCCAAAAATACACCTTGTTTCCTTTAAATCGATTATCAGTAACACCGATAAACACTGATAGCCTTGTGTTCAAACATAAACTTAAAAATAATTAATTGTTCAGTCTTATCGAGGATAAGCGGGTACGATAATTTTACATGTTTTGGATTAACAAAAAGTTCTTAAAATGTATTAAATGAGTATTTTTGTAAAGCCATTGTATTTTTTTAAATTGGAAGATAGATAAACTAGCTTCCACTCCCTACATATCACTACCGGTCCACCATTTATGAAAAAAATCTTCGAATCGGTATCGGCCAGCACTGAACGCTTTCGACTGGAAAAGCAAACAACAATTTTTAACCTACAAATAATGCTCCACACTAAATTATTTAAATAAGTACCTACCTAATTACAATTTCCATCACACAGGACGTCCTTATTACGGTTGGGGGGCACCTCCACACCCTCCTCATGGCTACCCTGGTCCCCCACACATGTACCCTCCTGGTACAGTGTTCTACCCAAATTACCCAACGTACCCCCCACATCTATACCCACCGTACCCTGGTGGCGATTCAGTTCATATTGTGGATGACGCCGAGATTTACCCAGAATTACCGGGAGAGACTGTCGAACTGCCTTGGAGTAAGTCTGGAGATGGATCGTATTTGATATTTGGAAGATAACACTTTCTTTTAGTTCATGCCTGAGATTTTGAACGCACTATGTGTCCCTTAAGAAACAAAAATTATTATCTTTTGATTAAAAATTGTTTGATTTATAGAAATCCATTATTACCAATTAGATGATTCAGATTCAGTCAATCTGGTAGGTATTCCAAAAGTAAGTTGTTATCTCGTCTTGTATGTGTAATGTTTGCCAATGTTGGGCCAATCCTCTCTATGGATCGCGAAGTCCTCTCCAGACTCTCCTGGTTCTCAGTAAGATAAGCAACCGCGATTAAGAATTGTGATCGTCTAACTAACCATACAGAGTGTTGGCCGTAGCTTGATATGTTGTCCATAATCCACAATAACTTCCATTTTTGTTGCTTGTATCTGCAGAAGAAGATGACGAGATGTCCAATGAGAGCGCTATGGCTTGACCTTCTTCAAACGAGGCTTGAGGAGGGTCCTTAAAGTTAGGTCGTAGGTAGCGACCCCTCAATGTCCCCTGACATTGCAGAGGTTCATGAGCGACGGTTACCACTTACGATCAGGTGGCCCATTGGCTCGTCTGCCTACAAGGCAATAAAAAAAATATAGCTGCAAAAATATCTTCTCAGCTTCAACTAAGGCCATTTATTTCAGGTATATACCGTTGGGTGCCAGCTTGCTTGAACCAACGCACCATTCCACCGGGAGCTCTCGGAGTAGGCACGGATGCGGATGGTGATGAAATCTACGCAGCAAGGGCTCCTCATGAAGACACTGTCATGCCAGCCAAGTTCATACCTAATAAAAATGCTTGTTTTATTTCGTTCAATGGCGAAGAGATCCTAAAAGAACAGTTTGAGGTGATGATAATAAAAGTGGTTCTATAAATGAATAGTTGCGAATTTCATATTAAAAAATAATATTGCGTTAAAATAAACTAATCAAGTTGTGTGTGATTGGTACTTTAGTTCAAAATATTTTACCTTTTCACATTCCGATGTTTCATGATAATACCTATTACCAATATTATTGCTTTCAGTATCAATATTTCCTACAATTTGCTTAGGCCACCAACATTAAATTTAAGGCTATACTATTTTCAATACGATAAAGCTTTTTTTTTCAGTCGGTGGAAATCACCGGATCCCCACCCTCCCCGTGGGTGGGTTATGTGGGAGTTGAACCTCACTAAAACCTCCAACCACTCATACTCAGCGTCCGAACCCCGGCTGAGGCCAGAACCCAGCACGGGGCTTGGAGGGACGGCGCGACGCGTTACGCGCTCGGCACTCTTTCCCGTCGCGCCGTCCCCATATGATAAAGCTACCACAATTTACAGTCGCTTCAGTATAATGCTCTTAATAAAAGAGTCCTCTCCATTCAGGTACTAGTACCATCGCTATTTGCGTGGCAGTTTGCATCTAACGGTGAACTACCTCACGGCGCGGTCCAGGCTGGAGTCACATCTGACGGAGAAAAATTGTTCTACGGTCGAGTCACTAGGGATGACCTGACTACTCCTGGCAAGGTAGTGCTGTTAATACTGGTTATTACTAGAGGAAGGATTTTGCTTTGATGTGGACATTATCGTTTTCGATATAGTCCAAAAAACTACTGTAAAATATAATAATGTTTTTAATATCAATTACACATGCTATTTATATACTTTCCTTGATATTATTGCTATATAATATACCTAAGTGTAAGTTCGCTTGTAATTCAGGTATTTGCCCACCTCTCACTCCCACCACTGTAACTCCTGTGTAGCCTGGATCCACAGCGGCAACCATCGTAACGACTCTGAGCAGTGAAGCCCAGGAACCCGAGGGAAAGCTAACTTGTCTTGGGCCCCGCAACGAATTTAATCAGAAGATAATAGAAGGAGTAGGAAAACATGAGTTTCGACTTCTCGCAAAGCGAGAGACAATAAAATAAGATTGAAAAAGCATTACGCCAGAATTGAAAAAACACCACGGACATTGATTTTATTAAATTGATTGGCCCTATAATTCAGAAATGTTAAGTTGAGAAGATAGAAGAGTAAGAAAAGAGTTTACAACTTCAATAAATTTAGCTCATATATTGTTTTTGTTTTCAGATCCAACCATCTCACGGATGCTGCTACTTCCCTCTTAACGGTGAAGAGCAGAGTTCTACAGAATACGAGTGTTTAGTTCTCATGTAGGATATCTTTATGTACTTTTATCAGATGACAATGTTGTTAAAATTATCTGTTTTTTTTGTGAATGTTTATAATATTACTAAATAGCTTGAGATAATAAAGAAAGAATAAACTTGTAATTTTTATTGTATGATTTGAATAAATCGATTTTTTATTTCAATGTTTCTTTTATTTTTCGGTTAAATCGATTATAGTACTATATGATTGCCATTTGGATTTCTGTAAATACAAAAGGCACATGCATCTATAAACTTTCCTCGACATTTATTTTTCTGACAAACACGTAATTTTTGAAAAATGTTAACTATTCATTACCATTTAAAATTTGAAACCGATTACCAGAATTGTCAGATATTGTAGTACAATTATTATAATGTTAAATGTGTTGGTGTGGATATCTAAAGTATAACATAACTATAATATAAATAACTAGGTCGGTAGTATCTAATTTTCATTTAAAATCATCTGGACTTGGCCCTTTAATACAGTGAAATTCTATTAAATGATTATATGTACTTGTCCGCCATTGTTATAAGGAAAAGTACTTATAAATAAATATGTAAACTTAGGTACCTAATAATATTTTTTTTATGTTTATGGACATAGGTAATAGAACAATGGCGGACTTACTGCTTACGACATTCTCTACCAGTCAACCAAAGTTCATTTTTTCTTGTCATTCGGACACAATTTATTGTTTATCGTTTTCAAAAATTCTATTCATATTTATTTATTTCATTCAACTGATAATGTTGATTAGTTCCATTAATTTTAAATTAGAACATAATTTTATTAATCATAGTGCCTCATACGGATTTAATCAATGACAAACCTTACTACTAAGAATTCCTTAAAACAAATTCATTTTCAATAACTATCGTAGGCGTCTAATTGGAGCCACTGATAACAGTGAAGGTAGACGAGTATGTTATCTTTTGTAAAATGATTCGTCACACATACACACATACACTTCAGTTTTCATTCGCTAGTAGAGTGCACACAACGCTACCAGAAACATGCCAGGTGAGTGTTTATCAATTAAAAAGTAGAACAGTTATAAAAGTTTTAATATCGAATCAAGAATCAAAGTTGAATGGAAATTAGATGTGACTGAAAATAAGAACAAAGCCTTCGAGTATTGATTTATTTTGATAAAGAGTTTTGTTGTGATCTTAATTACGACCATACATTGAAAATTTACCTATGTATTTTTCTTCGCTTAATATATCAATTTTTAAATACAACAACTATAAATAGCTGTACTAGTAAAGTAAATTATATTAGCCCTACATTTGAACAGGGAAAACACATTGGTTTCCTTCTGTTATCTTTGGTCTAGAATGGTATCAGTAAGTGTTGATATTGCACCATTTCTAAAGATTAGTCATGAATTAAATAAAATTGTTGATATATCGCAATAAACATGACTATCACCTGTGCAAATAATTAAATTGTATCACGAAGATATACTGAGAACTTTACTTAAAGTGTACTTTTTTTGTCATGTTTTTTTTCAAAACACATTCAAAATGGGGAGGCATGAGGCGTGTAAATAGCCCCAAACCTATGTGGGCCTTATACCCTGGGTCGCAATAAGAGGTGCCCGTCACCGACCAAAAATTCGTCGGAGAGCTCAAGGAATTACTTTACTATGAAACTAGTACACTCAAAGGTCTAATAGAAAAGTTGTCTAGTTTATGTTTTATCAATAAATGTTTTTTTAAATATTACATGTCAACGCTAGTTTTGTTTTAATTCATGTGCATCTTCAGCAATTATCTACAAAAGTGTTACTTAACAATTTCCAAAAAATTGTTTTTTTTTAAATTCTAAGCCTCACTTTTTAAAACTTATTAGATAAACATCGTATCTTCATTGTGTTTCGAACGTAATATTTTCATACAGTTCTAGAAATATGTAGAAAGGTGAACGCCCACCTTTATCTTCGGACGCATGTCGGTTATTGTAATGTAAATCGTGCAATCGCGGCTTAAATGATGCTACAGCTGAAACAATGAGTATATTGTTATTAAATAAAGAATTTCCTTTGAGATTTTAGACAATATATAAGATAATTTAACCGTATTTATGAAGTCTTAAGCATAATTAAATATTTTTAAAGTTAAATACAATTAATATCAATAATTCAATTTTAAATCTTGTGTCCTTTATGTCGTTCCAAATTGAAATCTGAAAAATATTTGTTCAAATAGTGAATCATGCTAACTCTTCGTATCGCTTTATTTTTAAATCCTTATCGATACATGTACAGTTTTATAAAGATAATACAGATAACAATACCAAAAACTGATTGTTTTTGACAAAAACATTAATAAACTTATATTAGACTTAGGTATTTCATCAAATAGAGTCTTCGATAAAATGGGTATAGAGTTTTTCCTGCACAAGTTGAAAAACAAAATTACATTCCCTGACAAGCATTAATTGGAATATATTGATAAATAAAAGTAATCTATCAATGGATTTATTAATATAACAGGATATGAAATTCGACTTGATAAGGTGTATTTAAAGAGATTTACTAGTACATTGCATCATTTCCCAAATTATAATGAAAAATATTTTCTGACAAAAATGAAAACGGCCGACTTCCATTTTTCAAGAATAGTACAAAAACTACAAGTCAGATCTTTATCAAATGTATGTATACGACATAATGTCCAGTGTCTGCTTTCGAACAAAAAATAATGATTGAAATTAGTTTACCAATATCACAAAAGAAATAACACGCATAGCAAATCGTGAAGACTTCTTCGTTAAAATTAGTAAAATAAGTCGGTCAATTAGGCTTAGATTTGCATGATAATTCAAAAACTTCTTAACTATTCACTTAAACAGGACCATACTACGGTTGGGGGGTGCCTCCTCCTCCTGCACCCGGTTACCCCCCACCTCCACCCGGTCACCCACACGGACCTCCCCACGGGCCTCCTCACGGCCCCCCACACATGTACCCCCCAGGGGCCATCGTCTACTACCCAATGCATCCGGCATATTTTTACCCACAACCACCCGGGGTCGACCCGGTACAAGTCGTGGATGAACCCAGTACTGTCCCGGAGTTACCCGGGGAGACTGTGGAGTTACCTTGGAGTAAGTCTGGAGATGGATCAAGGAGTATTAAGATAACACCTTTCTATAGGGATAGATTTAAGGTTCAGTTTTGAAAAACTTCATAAATAGGTTGCAAAAAGTGATGAAAAATTTCAATAATTGTTAGTTAACGCCTAAGATGCTATTAGTTAATGAGAAGCCTTTGAATTAAAAAAAAACTAATTTTGGAATTTTCGACAAAGAATTTAGATAATGAATAAATATTTTATTTGTAAATGTGTATAATCTAGCGATATCAATAAGCCCTAAGTGATATTGCGACTGATGTACACTGTAAACTCATCAATAATGACTCAAAATTTGTATCACGTAATTTATTACATCATACAAAGAATTTAGTCACAAGATATTCAGCAAAATCATTCGTATCAGTTGAATTAAAACAATCTGATTTTTAAATATAAAACCACAAAATCGCAATGCATTTCGTTCTCATCATTTCAAAATTAGGTCACAAGGAAGGTGTTATCTCGTCTTGTATGTGTAATGTTTGCCAATGTTGGGCCAATCCTCTCTATGGATCGCGAAGTCCTCTCCAGACTCTCCTGGTTCTCAGTAAGATAAGCAACCGCGATTAAGAATTGTGATCGTCTAACTAACCATACAGAGTGTTGGCCGTAGCTTGATGTGTTGTCCTAATCTAAAATATATGTGTCACTTGAAAGATTACGCTGTTGCTATCTTACTAAAATCTATGTTAGCCTAGACTACAAATAGAAAGTTAGTTGTATTTAAAGTTATTTATTTTTTGTGATAATATTGCACGTTTAGGCATAATTTTTCTAATTGTAGCAATCACTGGATGAGTACACTGATTCAGCGACTTGCTCTCGTACTACTGTTTAAAATTTTGTTCGAATTTTATTATTTTTAAAATATTAATTTAATTTCACTAAGCTTATTTTCTCACTGTACCACAATTACAAAATAAGAAAAAAACAATTAAAAATACTTCTTAAATTCCAGGCACATACCGTTGGGTCCCCGCTTGCTTAAGCCAGCGCAGCATTCCTCCAGGTGCCCTCAGAGTCGGTACTGACGCTGACGGTGATGAGATCTACGCAGGCAGAGCTCACCATGAAGGAGACATCATTCCAGCAAAGGTCATCCCGTCAAAGAATGCTTGCTACATATCTTTTGGCGGCGAGGAGGTTTTGAAAGATCAATTTGAGGTGTGCACCTATCACAATATGTTTAAAGTTTGTTTTAAAGTCCCGTATCAACTCTTCATTTGAATTTTGAGATTACAAAATAACTTAATTATGAGTGCGTAAATAATTAAAGTGTTAAAAAGTTTAAGCTGTGCTAGGAATTGTATATGTCTTTCACCCGTTAAACTCGTGCCAGCAATTTCAATACTTCGTTGTCGTTTCGTGCTACTGCCTGTTGTGGTAAGTATTAAGTGCCGAATCCCAGTACAGCTTTTACTAAATTAAACAATTTAGATTTAAACACTTTAGACGTATTTCTATATTTCGTAAGTGTACCAGACTGACCATGTCAATAATTATCATAATGTTTGAATTTCAGGTTCTAGTCCCATCCATGTTCGCTTGGCAATTCTCCACGAACGGCGAAGTTCCACCTGGTGCAGTAGAAGCCGGTTCTACAGCTGACGGAGAGAAACTATACTTTGGAAGAGTCAATCACGACGGTTGCACTACACCTGGCAAGGTAGGAAATGTAAAACAGATCCCCTATTAAAATCACTTTTCTTCCTTGTAATACTATTTTCAAATGATGAATAGATGGTAAATATGAAAGTAAAATGAAAATTTTAGTAATTTGTAATTTGAATTGGATGAAGAAAATTCTAAAAATAAGTACGTCAACATATGTTTTTAGAGTATTCCTTACAATCAGCCGAAATGTTGATCAACGGCAATTTTTAATCATATAGGTACTTAGTAAGTGTCTCGGCACGTATGTCGAGTCATATCTCCTGCATTTTCTGAGGAATATTTCTTACCTCTAATTGTTCCTTACCGCTTTAGTATTTTCAAAGGGTCTTACGGTGCATTAGTTACTTTTTACAAACTAAACCTTCAGGTGATATAATATGGTAAGATCATAAAACTAAGACTAATAGTGATTTAAATTCTAGATTCATCCATCACATGCTTGCTGCTATTACCCGTTCGATGGAGAAGAAAGGAGCTCAGCGGAATACGAAGTCTTAGTGCTTATGTAAAATAATTAGAATAATAGAATGGAAATATATATACTGTTTTAGGTCAATCACTTGTATAGGTACTATTTAAAATATAAATGAAAGTTATTTATTATATCGAGATAATAAAAATGTTAAAGTATAGATTAGAATTATAGTCAAAGGAAATAAAAGGTAATTTGAATATTAAAAGTGTGATACAATTTAACAAGAGATTAGAAAATAATATAACGTAATTTAAAAACGTAATTATGATTTAAATGTGTTTTAAATAAATATTTTTATATCCTGAATGTTTATATTATTTACTTATTTTATGCACTTTGTGAAACTCCAGTCAATATCGCTTAAATACCTACAGAACAAAAAAAAACTTGAGAGGTGTCAAGGGACACCCGGATGGAACGAAGTTCCTTTCGATGAATTAGTGAGGGAATTGTAATAAAATTTTATTTAATATTTAAATTAAATAAAATATTTGATCACAGCGCCATCTAGCATTAATGATATAAAACAAAATTAGGAATTGTTTTAAAAGATTTTAATCACAGCGCCGTATTCTCCTTCCGTATATTTCTTTCGATAACGCGCGATAAGGAACTTCGTTCCAATAATACAATCATTTAAATATTGAGATTATATACCAAAAATTCATCGTTTAATGTCTTTTAATAGAAATTGGCAGACATTGGCTGGAAAGTAGGACCCCTTCAAAACAGCTGAAGATCAACGAGATCAAGAAGAACAACGAGGAGACTAAGACCAATGTGGACGTTGATATCCAGTCGAAAAATATTAAAACTAAAGTCAAAGTAATGTTCAATCTTTATTGTTTCAAAACAAATAAATACAAGCGTTGAAACTTGTTGAAAATTGTAGGAAAATATACAATGCATATTGAAAAAGAGTGTCCTAGCTTGTTTTCTCGTCATTAATGCACAGAACTTCGTATTCTTTTGTTTTCATCTCATAGAAGTTGTAAGAGTAGTAAGCGCAACCTTTTTTTGGATGTATCTAAAAAATAATCATTACTATAGTATTGGTTCCATTAAATCTCCTCTTTATGAAACAAATATAAAAGTTAAATAAGTTATTAGAGAAAACTCAAATACTTTTTGTCGATATTATGCGAAGTCTCCAATCCGTAGTAACCAACTTGAGGCATGTATACTCCTTATATCCGAGTATCTCTTAAAGGTAGGTCCACGGGGAGTGCTCCGAGGAATTATTTGAGATGATTCCAACATCTCCCTTTTATCATCGTACCACTCGGCGTCGAGGTGGAGTTCATCCCTACTATATGGAACCACCACGGTCATCCACGGTTCGTTTCAGGAACACTTTTTTGCCACGCACCATCCGGCTATGGAATGAACTCCCCTCCTCGGTATTCCCTGAGCGCTATGACTTGTCCTTTTTCAAACGAGGCTTGAGGAGGGTCCTTAAAGTTAGGTCGTAAGTAGCGACTCCTCAGTGTCTCCTGACATTGCAGAGGTTCATGAGCGACGGTAACCACTTACTATCAGGTGGGCCGTTGGCTCGGCTGCCTACATGGAATAAAAAAAAAAAAAGATAGTGCTGTGTCTATGTGCGACGGTAACCACTCATGATCGAGTAGTTCGTTAGTGTACCTAAATGGCATTATAAAATAATAAAATTATAATCCTATGCTATAGAACAATGACGTGTTGACAATATGGATAAGAGAGGAAAAAGTCATAGTGAGTCTAGGTTTTAAATATCGA
This sequence comes from Trilocha varians, assembly GCA_030269945.2. Taxonomy (NCBI): domain Eukaryota; kingdom Metazoa; phylum Arthropoda; class Insecta; order Lepidoptera; family Bombycidae; genus Trilocha; species Trilocha varians. Next base: position 9,828,302 of record AP028259.1, read on the forward strand.
ATGTTCTGTTAACCGTGCAACCGGACTGCACATTATATTAATTTTTTTATGTGAAATAGGTTAAGAAAATCTGAAACAATGTTATACCTTCACAGGCATGACTAGATTAAACACATCTACTCTTCCGAAATAGAGTTTGTCTCCGCCACCTGTCTTGCCGGCTTCTAAAGCATTATCGGGAACATTTCCGTTTTTAGCAGGTCTCCAAATAAAAATCGTAGGAACAAGAACCTGGAAAAAAATCATTTTGTGCTTGCAAGTTGAATATGACCCACTTATTTCGTTTTTATTTGAATTACAATACGAATGGACTAAATTTGGGCATACCTACAAATACAAATAATTTATTTTCAAACATAGAACATTACATAAGGGGTTCAACAATGGCCCCCGCACTAGGCTAGGCCTGTATCGCGGGAGGCCGTAAGGATTGTACAATTATTGGTTCCAGATGAAGAGAAAACAGCGGGCCGCTAACAAGCATAAAACAATAATATAAAAACGATGTTACAATGAAATTTAACTTAGCATTACATACATACACAGTTATTTAGGGATAGTCAAAATTGATTCAGTACAATCGTAATCAAGCCTGATGTGCCTAACGCGTAAATTATTCTTAAATTGTTTATCATTGAAAGTGTAAAAACAAGGGTATCGATCCATTTACTAACTCATATTCCGCATTTATATGTCGCTTATGTTTTGTAGGAGTATTTTTAATCAAAGTTTATCAGATTATGTTTCCATAGTTTTACTTTCTCTTAGATACATTTTAGATTTAGCTGCCTTTTGGACAGCAAATAATTCTACTCTAGTTTTTACTGTTCTTAAATAGCTTTATGTCCATACTGTTCTTAAGTAGCACAGTACCAACGTGTACCTACGTCTGGTGCCGGCGGAAGATCAGCGTCGCAGTGCCGTCATTTTATGGCTACTGCGGCATTGCTGAGCCGGAAATCGTTTCTTGGCATTTATTTTTGTATTAAGTTTAAGTTCTAGATATAAGTTTTTATTTATGTGCTCAGAATAAATGTTATTTGATTTGATTTGATTTCCATAGCTAAATAAATATGTATTTTTTTTTGTTTTGCTTAAATTTTTGGCAAAATTACAGAGCAAATAAATATACCTCAAAGATGTATTTCTGATGCACTTCGCCCTTCGCCGTAACAACACAAATATCTTTTCTTGGTATAACTGTTGCTGGTAACGTTTCATTTTCGTGTTGAGCTCTTGCTACTAGGATATCATTGCCATCAATGTCTCTGCCAGCTAGGACAGCGTCTAGAGGAATGCCACGCTTGATCCCCATGTTAGCGCTGACCCAACGATAACGTGTCGCTGTAATAAGAAGATTATCAATATTTTAAGGCAGACGAGCTAATGGCTACTTGATCGTAGGTGATCGTTACTCATGGACTCTGTCTTGTTAGATTGCGGGTCGCTATCTTATCTTTAAGGAGTTTCTCTAAGCCTCGTTTGAAGAAGGACAAGTCATAGTGCTCGACAAACATCGAAGAGGGGAGCTTATTTTATAGTGGAATGGTGCGTGACAAAAAATTAAGCTTCTTTCTTTATGTTCTGTTACGTAATAAATTCCTAAGAAAAACTGTAACGAATTGAGTAGGTATCACTTTCATAAACTTCAAGCAGTGGTAGAGTCAAGGTAAAGCTTAATGTCCTTATTAGGGTGGTAGTCATTTTTTTATAATTAGTGGTAAGTTTAACGTTAACGTTCTTTCTAAAAAAGACATGAACTTTAAGTTGAATGTAATTAGGTATTTGGTTTTTGAGAAACTTACACATATTTGTTGTGATGTGGTGTACAGTCAACTAGTAAATGATATGGGCAGTCTCATACGCACGCAGTATAATATTATTATTAAGTTGACTAAAATAGTTTTCTTCAAAGATAATGCGATTCGTCATGGTACTATTATAATTTATTATATTACCGTTAACTCAACTGTCGCAGTTATTAAAAGATTAGATAGAACTACGATTGATTTAAGGAATCAATTATTTGGTTTGTATAGAGCGTTAAAAAAGAAGGTACTGTGTTAAAGTTTTAAAAATAAAATGTTGATTTATATGTTTTTTTTTTGTTTTTTACTACATTCGTTAGACTTACACTTAAATACTGCATTTTTACACTGTAAGTCAATAAATAACTAGCTGACCCGCGCAAATAGTCGTGGTGACCGAGTGGTTGAAGCGCTTCCCTTCCGTACGGGAGGTCGCGGGTTCAAAACCGGCAAGCTTGTACCTCTAAATCTTAATATGAAAAAGATTTATGTGCAGTTTTTCACAACACTGGCTAAAAACGGTGAAGGAAAACATCGTGAGGAAACCTGCATATCGGAAAAGGGTTCTAAAAATCCTTTGAAGATATGTGAAGTCCCCAATCCGCATTAGGCAAGCGTGGTGGACTATTCCTAACCCCTCTTCGGAGGAGACCTGAGCTCAGCAGTGGGCAGTAATGGGTTGTTACAGTACAGTACAGACCATTTTTCCTAAATTGAGGATATCTAGTCCGTAAAATCCGAAGCTTCGTCTTCTTCGTAAAAGAATTTATGAAATCGGTAGATCCAAAGATTACCAACAACATCACAATCAATCAATCAATTTCGGTTATTATGAGATTATTATGATTGCAAATTCTCGTTTCGTAATCTAAAGAGTTTTTAGTTACTTCATTTTATAACTGGCAATTTTATAATTATGAATTTCTGAGATTTAATTATAGCCATTTAATACTTTATAAATTTACTTTGGCAATTATGTAAATACATATTAACAAATAAAAGATGTTATGAAACTGGATTGTGTCAGATTCGAGATAGTTTGAAATTTATGGAAAACCGACAAAAAAAAAAATTTCAAATCCTTATTGTTCAGTAGATAAAGATTAAAATGAAAACAAAAAAAAACCTAAATGATCTATTTCATGGTTTCTGTTATTTTATTTTATTGGAACGAAGTTCCTTATCGCGCGTTATCGAAAGGGGGCTTGACGGAAAAAATCTTACGAAAAGTTGTCACGACACTTTTTTGTTTTAGATGATTATAGCTAGATAGCGCTGTGATCAAAATCTTTTGAAACATGTTCCTTATCGCGCGTTACAAAAGGAAATATTTTTTATAAGATATCTTTTAATCGAAAGGAACTTCGTTCTATTCGGGTGTCCCATGTCACCTCTCAAGTTTTTTGTGTTTAGTTATTTACTAAACCTGACCCAATATTCTGATATAGAGCAGACCGGATTTTTTTGAAAAACCATTTGATCATCTAGGAGGTCGTAGAAAAAAAACAAGTCACAATAACGTTTAACCTTTATTAATAATAGGTTATATAGAATAAACCTCAAAATTACACGGTTTTGTGATTAAGCCAGTGAAAATTTATGTTTTGCACGGAACCTCGGTATTGTCTTCAACTGAATTCAGAACCAGCACCTCGTACTCTGTTGAACTCAACTCTTTATCGCCTACTGCGAAGAAACAGCCGCCATGAGCTGGATGGATCTAGAAAATAAGGTAACGTTAATTGTTAAGACATGTAATAGACAAGATAGAAGTCGTGATGGCCGAGTGGTCGAAGCGCGTCCTTCCGTACGGGAGGTCGCGGGTTCAAATCCGGCTGGCTTGTACCTCTAAATCTAAATGTGAAAAAGAGTTATGTGCAATTTTTCACAACACCACTGGCTAAAAACGGTGAAGGAAAACTTCGTGAGGAAACCTGCATGTCGAAAAAGGATTCTAAAAATCCTTTGAAGATATGTGAAGTCCCCAATCCGCACTGGGCAAGCGTGGACTATGCCTAATTCCTCTTCTGAGGAGACCTAAGCCCAGCAGTGGGCAGTAATGGGTTGGTACAGGTAATATACAAATCCTATCACGTATACAGTGACTTGATAAGAATTGGCAGGATTTTACGACGCCACGTTTTTTCTTTTATCATGATCAAAACTGTCAAGAACACAACAAGGTTGCTATCGTCTACTAATCGCAACATTTAAAGGTCCCTTGAAGAAGTTCTAGCGTTCGGAAAACATAGTCTCCCCTCATTGTAGACCAAGAAGATACGTGATCATGTCAGTAACTATAATTTAAAAAAAACAGGATATTATGCTGACACGCTAGAAAAAAATGTTTCACAATGGTACTTCTACCAGTTGAGGCGATCAAATAAGAGATAGGGGGACAATTAGACTCTAAATTACTAGTGGCTAGCTGACCCGCACAACTTCGTCTGCATTACAAACAGAAAAAATATATCCCATTGCCTTCCTCTATAAATGAACTTTCAAAACTGAAAGAATTTGTGGAATTGGACAAGTAGTTTCGGAGGATCTTCGAAACAAACAAACAATCAAATCTTTCCTCTTTATAATATATAGGCTATCGAATATCTATTATTCCAAAGGTTGGAAATATTTCGTACCTTGGCAGGCAAGATCTGACCGTTGTGATTAACTCTTCCGAAGTATAGCATCTGTCCGGTACTGGAGGTACCAGCTTCTACAGCGTTAGGAGGAACTTCACCTTTCGAGTGATATTCCCATCTGAATACATTCGGGACTAGAGCCTGTAGTTTAACAGTATTATTATCATTTGAGTGACAGGTAATTTTTTATCAAAAACGACCAAATTCTAATTTTACAAAAGAGCATACATAATACAACGATTAATATCATAGAAAAAGAATTAGGTATCAAATTTCCCTTCGTAAAAAAATATTTCATGCCTATGAGATCCTGATAAAATTTAAATGGGAGCACACGGAAGTCGTAGTGGCCGAGCGGTCGAAGCGCTTCCTTCCGAACGGGAGGTCGCGGGATCAAATGGAGGAGGGTGAGGAAACCTGCATGTCGGAAAAGGATTCTAAAAATCCTTTGAAGATATGTGAAGTCCCCAATCCGCACTGGGCAAGCGTGGTGGACTATGCCTAATCCCTCTTCTGAGGAGACCTGAGCCCAACAGTGGGCAGTAATGGGTTGGTACAGTACAGTACACGGAAAACATCACCATACTTATGAAAAATCATTCGAATCGTCCAGATCGAAGTTCTTGCGTTCTGCTAGGTTCGGGTCACCTTAAAGTCCCTTTTCATCCTTATTTTTTATCTATAAACAGTAATTACCTCATACTCATTCTTTGGTATAAAACCCTGATTGTATGTGATAGAACACTGATTCATTGTTGGAACAACTTTAGCTGGCATAACCTCTTGTTCATGCCGTGCTTTTGCCACATAAATATCAGCACCATCGACGTCTCTGCCGACTTTCCAGGTATCCAGAGGAATGTTGTGTTCTTTCATGCTCGCAGCCTCCCAACGGTATAGACCTGTAATAGTGACGAAGGGTGTATATAACTCGGATTATACCGGATTCCATTTTCTCTTGAAAGATTGGATTTGTTCTAAGCTGGTTTGATAATTTCGAATAAAATAGAAACTTATATAGTATGTTTTCGAAACTACAAGTTAATTATAAAATCTGCTCTCAGTTATTGGCTCTTCAAATAATCAAAGCTTGAATTAAGATATTATTAGATCGACCCAGATACAGACAACGGAATACCGGTCGTTCGAAGAGACCTATGTCTAGCTATAGTCGTCTACGGGCTGTTGATGATGATGAGCGACCCGTATTTGACCTACGATATACTCCCAATTTTTTCTAGTAAGCAGATATTATCTAGAACACGACCCAATTCCGGTCCGCACCCTGTCCGGTCTGATATAGTCTCTCCTTTAGACTCACCTGCCATCTTGTAAGTAGTGTCTTCTCTAGTCAACTATTGAATGAAAACTGCAGTGAGCAAGAGTATTTTTCTAACAACGATTGCTATCATATATTATACTTTAATACTCTATTTTATTTTTTATGAGTAGTTGTTATGTTGCTCGTAATTGAATTTAATAATAAGTTGTTATCGCTGTAATAAGATTTTTGTTACATTATTTAATTTTGTTTTGACATTAAATTGGTGAAATTAAAGTTTGTTATTATTTAGATCAGGATGGTATTATTTTTATTTTAATAATATAGCCATTAATTTTTGAATTGCTTTTTCGTTCTTAACAGTAGTGGATCATAAAAATGTAATATGATTCTTAATACTTAATAATTTAGTTCTTTTTGATAAAGTCATAGCATATTTCTAGATTTTATAATATACAGGGTGTCCCAGGAAGTATGGATAAGCGGAAGTCCGGAGATAGAGCACCTCCTGAGGTATCCGAATCACCTCCATGTATTTTCCGCGATTTTTCGTAGTTTTCGAGTTATGAGCTTTTTTCTGAAATTTTGAACTTTTTCGACCCGAACAACTTTATACCTTAAAGTAAATAAGTATAGTATAGTAAGACTTCTTCAAGATTTTTTTCTTGGTAGCTGGATCCTCATGAGTTTCACTATTATGTTTAAAATAATTAGCTTAATAATTTTAAATAAAAATTATATAAATATTACTGTAAAGTCAATAATTAACGTTCGGTGAAGTATGACTTAAATTTTCAACTTTAAATTTTAATTTAAAATAGTTGACTGTATGGTTTCAAAATAAGTCTCAAAACTTCTTCAGACTCTCTAGTTTGAAAATCATTCAAAAAGTAGTACTTCATAGGGTCACTTTGGCTAAAATCGGCCATCAAAGATAAAACCAAGGAAAACTATTATCCACCCTGTATGTTTGTATGGATGAACCGATTTGTTAGAAAAAAATTACTTTGGCGTGCCTAGCCTAAAAAATAAAATTAAAGTCCTACAAATGATTTAAAGAAATTTTTAGAAAATTATTATTAATAGAACTCATCTCCAGTTCATTGTCGATCATTTCCATTTGATTGCATTCTCTTAAAAAGTTTATCGATCATTTCCTTTTTATTCCATTTTCTTATAATGATCTGATTGTCAGGGACTGCAATAAATGAAAAAATAAAAATAACAATTTACAAAATAACATTACCCTTTATTGATAACACAATTTTCAACTTAAAACGGATACTCGTAACAAAGAATTTCGGTTTCTAATAGTTATTTCGATAGTCTTTTGTTTTGCCTCCTTACTTCTCTATTCGTGGTGATAGTTTTAGCATGTTACTGGTTTATTTGGTAAATCCACCGTGTTCATAATCAAGACTTCACTTTCAGATACTCTAATCTCGTAGCCGTTCATACTACAGAAGCCTGCACGATGTTTTGGATGAAGCTAAAGAAATAATGTAAAGAAAAATAAGTTTTTTTTGTATGAAAGACAAACTAGAGACACCTAAACCAATTACTTTAAAAAAGCTGATGGTAGGTCTAAATGATGGTTAAGACAAATGTATGTATTTTTATTACAAAAATTAAAACGACCGATATCCATTTTTCAAGAATAACAAAATACTCGTTGAAATATAGAGACAACTCAATTAATCAAATATCGTGGTAAGAGCCCGTTGAAAATGCATGAAAGTAAAATAAATGGTAGCCCGAAGACCACAATTTTACTTTTCTCCAAAAACTTTTACCTTGACAGGTATAGTGCATCCGTAATTGTTAAATCTTCCATAGTACATTTTATTTCCATCGGCGTCGGTGCCAGATTCTACCGCGTTATCGGGGACTTTGGCCTCAACACAATCTGTCCAGGAAAACAAGTTCGGGACCAGAACCTGGTTATAAAACACTTTTTACAAGAAATGGTCGTAAACTTAAAGATCGAAACCTAACTTAAAGACTAAAAAATTATAAGCCTTGGTCTTGGCCTTGTAATTGGTAGGTAAATAAGCCTACGATCTACCCTTTGGCATGTGGTTACCGTGACTCCCGGACCCTTTTGTTTGAAGGGGATGGACGATACCTACATATACATCATCATCATCATCAGCCTACAGACGTCCACTGCTGAACATAGGCCTCCCCCAAACCTCGCCTCATCCAGTGACCTCCCGCGATCTTGACCAGATCGTCGGTCCATCTTGTGGGGGGTCTACTAACGCTGCGCTTACCGGTTCGGTACATATACATAACAATGTAATTTAACCAAAATGTACCTCAAAATTATCTTTTAAAACTACTACATCGTTGTAGTAGATGGAGCAAGTTTTTTTTGATGGAATAACTTTTGCTGGAAGAACATCGCCTTCATGTCGGGCGCGTCCTGCGAAGACCTCGGAGCCGTCGACATCGACTCCAAGTTTAAATGCATCTGATGGAATACTTTTCTTGAAAGTTGCAGCGACCCAATGGTATGCACCTGGCGAATGAATAAAATTGAATACTTTTACAAGCTTTATATTAACTTGCATTGGATCTAACTATGTAAGTTTGGGTGGAATCTGGCAAGTTTAATTTGATAAACGTCCCGGTTTTCGATTAAGCTGACATTTTGCACGCAGATGTACATATATGCAATAATATGCGTTACAATGCAATAATATGACAAAATGACGCTATATTGCTACGATATCCAGGATCTTAAAAGCTTGTATTTAAAAAGTTTTATTTTAAATAAATTATTTTATTTTTATTTTATTTATTCTTTCTACTAATTGTACAAAAAAAAATTAGTACAATGGCGGACTTAATGCCAGAGGCATTATCTAACAGTCAACCACGGGTGGAGCAGAGAGAACAATAAGTAGGTGTACAAGAGAAGTGCACACATGAGCTAAAAGCACGTAGAACAATATATACTGTAAGACAGATTTCATATATAAAAGATTATATATTATATATTCTATCTACATATTTGTCTATCATTACGGCACTCTTATCCGTAGCGCCACCGAGTGTGAGAGGTAGTTAAAAATAAGACTTGCCATGCATTTTCCTAGTGAAGTCGTCTATCGTCCGCTATCGAATGAAAACTGCAGTGTGTATATTTATTACGCTTAATTTTCGGATAGATAACGCGCCTCGTTACGGTACTATTAAACTAAATCACCGTGAACTAGTCCATTCTTACTGTTATTGGATATTTGCGATGGTTATGGAAAATTTTTGGTTTTTGATTATTTAATCAAGCAAGTATTAACACTCAAAAAAAGTGTTTTTGAAACGAGTCTTGAAAAAAGTCTTTAAAAATAGAGCGTAGGTAGCCGTCCCGCGCTATCCTGATGTAGTAGAGGTCCATAAGCTACAGTAACTTACTACTAGATCGGCTATTAGCTTGTCTGCCTATATGGCAAGAAAAACTATTTAAGGTGCACATATACATTAAGCAGGCTGCAACACATCAAAAGCGAGCAGGAAGTTCATACTTTATACTAATAGTTTATACTAATTCTAAAAGATTGTTACAAAACAACCGGATAACATGTTTAAATACATAGGTACATGTTGTGGATACAGTGGACTTCTGGCCAAAGGGAGATCTCCGACCGGGCGAGGCCGAAGGCCACTGTAGTAAATTTCAGATATCGTATATATGCGAAGATTTCTGTAAATGTCGTAACCGTGATTCAGGATCTCGCGCGTTATTATTGGTCGCCACACATCTATTTTGGATAAATCCATTTCTTTGAGGCTTTTTCTTTTAATGGTGTTAGTACTTTGACTAGGTACTACACTTAGGTTTTTGCTAATAAAAGTAAAACTAATTCGTCGACGTCAAATGTTTATTCATAAAATTCCTACATATAATATTAAAATAAATGTAACGGATCATAGACTTCCCCGGAGCACTGTGAGGGCTAAATAGTTAACCATAGGATCTAGAGAAATGGCCGCAACTGAAGTCATGTTTTAAGAACAAAATTTGACGTCACATTTAGAAAGTTAGAGTGCTTTGCATTCAGTTTCGGTTGTAGCTATAGTAAGCGTTAGGATCTCAAATTCTGTTGAAGTCTTCTCTTCGCCGCCAAATGTGTATTTACAGCAAAGATGTGGTGGGTGTACCTACAGAACAAAACAGTATTATTATTGATCTTGTCAAAAGGCGATGCTGGACACTATCTCGCGAATCGATGGCTGCGGGATGTGAGAGAGAGAGAGCTCTCCGTAGTTGTTAAGCAGGGGGGGTTACTGAAACCGAAATCTTGCCAGAAATCCGATCCAAATTATTTTGGTTCTCTATGCTACTCAGTGACCCATAAATGTGTTGGATCTCGTTCAGTAAGCACCTTACATACTTCAGAGTAACCGGGGTATGGAAAAGCGCGCTCTCCAACCTGCCAAGAGTGTCGTAGGTTGTCACGCCGTTCTGCATAACCTCGTGCTGGACTCTGGACTCAACCAGGGTTCGGCTGTTGCTAAAAACAAACCTTGGCATGGTGTTGACAACTAGTTAGGCTATCAAACTTTAGGCCGCGAAAACCAAACCAGTTATTTATCATTTCCTCTTAATTGAATTAAACTGTATTTAAAATTGTTCCTACCATGCCAGGTATGGTGTACCCTTGATGGTAAACTCGTCCATAGTACAACTTATCCCCGTTAGCTGTGATGCCGGCTTCTAATGCGCCATTTGGGATATGGCCTTTTGGAACTTCCCAATGGAGCATGGTTGGGACTAGAACCTGAAATTAAAATAATTGACTTCATCCATAGATCAGCTACCCATCACTAAGTGGCCGCGCTCCTCGACCCATGCTGATTCTGACCCGGCAGGGTATTCAGGCTTCGGAAAGCCGACGGCTGCCGGTTCGGCGTCCGAGGGCGGCGTGTCTTAAAAGAATGTAGTAGTGTGTAAAACGTCGTGCCGTCTCGCATAACACCGTGTTGGGTTCCTCAGCCGGGGTTGTGAGTGGTTGGAAATTTGAGTGCAGTTCAACTAGGTGTAGGCAATATATTTTATATAGTTTCAATTTTGGAGACACCGGTCTAACGCTTTCTCCGGAACTGTGTAATCTTATTATATTTCTTTGAAGTCTTTCATTCTCCTAATTGATGTCAACAAAAGATAAAAATTATCACACCATACCTCGAAGTGTTCTTTAACATGTATTTTGCCCTGATATGTGACGGAGCAATAGTTCTTAGACGGTATTACTTTAGCTGGAATCACGTCGCCTTCATGGTGAGCCCTGCCTACGTAGATTTTGGCACCATCAACATCAGTACCAACACTGCATGCTCCGATGGGGAAATTATGCTGGCGTAGGTTGGCGGGGACCCAACGGTATAAATCTGTTATTTTTCATTTAAAACTTATTACATAACAATATTCTATGTGGTTCTATTATTTAAACTTATAGCGATTTGGATTTTTAAAAACATACTGTACTGTAACAACCCATTACTGCCCACTGTTGAGCTCAGGTCTCCTCCGAAGAGGGGTTAGGCATAGTTCACCACGCTTGCCTAATGCGGATTGGGGACTTCACATATCTTCAAAGGATTTTTAGAACCCTTTTCCGATATGCAGGTTTCCTCACGATGTTTCCCTTCACCGTTTTTAGCCAGTGGTGTTGTGAAAAATTGCACATAAATCTTTTTCATATTAAGATTTAGAGGTACAAGCCGGCCGGTTTTGAACCCGCGACCTCCCGTACGGTAAGCAAGCGCTTCAACCACTCGGCCACCACGACTAAAAACATACAAATGCATGTAATTCTAATATTATTAACATTAGGATTAATTTAAAAATATTTCCAAACTGTTGAAGTCTATGCATTATCGATAAAAATTAAAAACAGAATACGAGAAAATAAATTCCTAAGAATCAACTTGAATAATTACTACTTAAATGTAATAGCAGGAAGAAGGATATTATTGTGATATTTCTTTCCATTGATCTACTCATTGATAACAACTTACTCATATTTCTTGCGTCGCGTACAGTCAACTACCGAATGAAAACTGTAATGGGTACATTTATTATTCTACGAATCATTTTCCTAAAGATAATGCGTCTCGTCACGGTACTATTGTATTGTATTACATTTATTTAGGAAACAACAATACAATTTAATACTTATTAAAACATGATTACATTCTGTGATATTATCATGAACTCTTTTATTAAAGTCTTTACATAACCACTCAGCTGGGAACGTCACTATTCGCTAGATAGCGAAACTGGGGACTTCGTTCGGAATCAATACCGCGTTTAAGCCCCTTTTTAAAAACATTTTTTCCCAATAATTTTTAATTTGATTTTTAATTAAACTTTATATTTTTGTAAATCTTTATTACTAAACGACGCTGTATTGCATTTTCAACGAAAATATATCATCTCCGTAAAATATGAGACGATTAAAAAATGTAAACAAAACAAGTTTTAGAACTGTGCTCAATTTTGGCTCCTGCCACAGACTTGGCAAAAGTAAACAAACCAATTTGGTTGCCGATCCCAGTTGAGTGGTTATTAAACGGTTCTATTGTAATTCTAATGTAGACAATTGACGTGCCCAACGGTTTTATAATTCCCACGACTGTATCTATTTTATTATTTTTTTGTTTTTAGTACATTTATCTTAAACATTGCAATGTATGTTTAACATAAAACCGTTTAACTTGAAAAGTTTTTACCTATTTTTATTTTTATTAAAAGGTGATGCTAGTAATTGCTTATTTTAATTTTATCTAGATTTTACGAAATCGTTTTGAATTATGACTTTTTTTAAATTTCAGGATTTATAGTTTTTTTTGCGATCATAGGTTAATAAGCAATCCATTCTGATTGAAAGCGGTTACCTTGACGCTCATGGATGTCAGCGTTATCAAGACAGTCTAATGCATAATATGTATCTATTTACTACCCGCGTAAACTGATTGCGATTCTTCTTTTTATCTGTTCCTTTGGTTTTAAATGAAGGTTTTCTTAAAATCCTTATATCTTTATCTAAAAAGTATGAAGATGTTTCAATTTTTTACGTTTTTACCCAGAGTCGGTTAAACAAAAATAATATTAGGCAGGGACAAACATAGCATAGGTTCTCTTGACATCCGATTTTTTTACATACTAGTTTAAAAAAACGATTATTATGGCATACTAATATCTCTCACATTACGATCAATTCTGCTATTTATATTTAAATACCTATAATATTATCAATTTCATTGTGAAATTTTAATAATATAATAATAAGGATAGATTTTTTATATTGTTTTTATATTGTATTTTTAAATTTATTTTCTTGTGATTGTTTTTTTAAAGATATAATGTAAAAAATGAGCAAATAAATGAATATGAATAAGGATAGATTTAAAACGTTATTCAGAGCACATTTGCATAATATTGGTTATTAAAAAATATAATTGAATAATTTTTAACATGTTCTATGTTTTTATTACGGCAATATTATATAAATTGTTTAATATTTTATTATTATTAAAATTAAACACAACTTTCCATAGTAATCTCATTAAAATTATTACGACAATTCCCATTCATTATTTGTATTTTGTATTTCTACGAATTTGTAGAAGTCAGAAAATAATACTGTCCTCCAATATTATGTTAAACCAGTTAATCTTTTGACAGTTACTATTGCGGATTCTAACTATCAAGATTGATTGTAATTAAATTCGGATTGCGATTAATATTAATTTTATTTTATAACTTTAACATTTTTACATTTTTCATTTTTGGCGGCAATCCTTGTTCTTCTTTTTTCATGGCAATGGCAACACACCCGTTATGCCAAACACAACTTAATAGGCTGTATATAAAATAAACATGCTCCAACAGTCACCTTGTAGGTACTTACATTTAATATACAGGGTGTTAAAATCCGATGAAACAATACTTTCACAGCAAATAGTATACTTGATGTAGAAGCCATCCACCAAGTCTGGGTTTTCTAGGCATAATATATCATAAGTTATAACTAATCAAAACTACATGTTAATTTTCTATTAGTAGGAGTTTATTATAGTACGGAACTCTAAAATTGCGATCGGATGCGCCTGTGTGCGTGAAAATAGCATATAGATATAGCACGCTACATGTAGGTCAGGGTAGGGTTGTCAAAAATAATACAAAATAATATTTTTTCAACTTTGTATGGGAAAATAAAGTAATGATCTCCGTTTCAAAAGTATGTGTATATGATTTTAAATGTGATATAGATTAAGCCCTTAAAGTATTGTTTCACCGAGCAACAACACCCTGTATAAAATTGTCGTGTCACGGTGTTCGAACTTGAACTCCTCCGAAACGGCTCGACCGATTTTGATGAAATTTTTTGTGCTTATCCGGTACCTATGAGAATCGGCCAACATCTATTTTTCATCTCCTAAATGTTAGGGGTAGTCCACCCCTAATTTTTTTTTTCGGCGCAGACGAAGTTGCGCGAGTCAGCTAGTAATAATATAATATGTAAAAATATTTTTTTGCCACAAATGGAATTAATGGCTTCGAGGAATTTAATTTAAAAAACAAAAGCCATCGTCAATTCTTTATTCAAATTACCATCATGAAGTTCTTCATACATTATGTTCTTACGGATGCTTTACAGAACTCGGAACTGCCCTCTGGTTTGAGAGTATTAAGCACCAAAACTTCGTATTCAAAGGTCTTCAGCTCTTCACCGCCCAATGAGTAGAACCCGCACTCTTGTGATGGCTGAATCTAGAAAAGATATATTAAAATTAAATCCTTGAGTTATTCAATTTAATATTCAATATTCTACATATAAGACTCAAAATGCAATGTTACTAGATACAAAAGTGTTATTGTAGAGCACATAAGTTTGTGGTAGGTACATGTTTGTAGCAGTAGGTTCTCAAGCATTCCAAACGCCAAATGTTATTGACAATTTTTTTTCGACAGTATGGGTTCAGTCCAGCCCCGCAACGTATCATGTAATCATTATTGTTGATTACATTTTTTTATCGCATGATTACACGATTACTATCAGTGAGCTTTGGATTCGATTCCCAGTCAAATTTATACGAAATATACTCAGCAAATCGTAAATTTTCATATAAAATTATCCTACCTTAACAGGCAAAACGCAACCGTAGTGATTAAATTTTCCATAGTACAGTTTTTCACCATCACTTGTTGAACCGATTTCCAATGCATTTAGTGGAACTTCGCCGTTCGTGGCTGTCTCCCATGAGAATAAAGTTGGAACTAGAGCCTGGAACCAAATCAGCAGAACATATGAACGTCTAGTAAAGTATAGTTCAAACTAAATTTCTTCAAGTACCGGATCTATATCAACTTATAGTATAAAGTGAAGTCGCTTCCCGCTGTCTGCACTCACATGTGTAAATTTCTAATACTATGTAATAGATTTTGATGCGAATTTTCTGTAATTGAAAGTTTCATGAGGAAGGTTGATATGTCCGCTTACCACCCCGCAAAAATAGACTTGGTCACAGCTGAGGTCCGAATACACTCTCGTTCGGTAATTAAGGTTGTTTCGACTTCCTTATCATTAGGCTAGAAGTTTTTGTTGTCTGTCCTACAAGTGTAATCCGATGGTGTATGTATAGGATTCTTTATTGACTACGAACCCAAAAATATTATATATGACGGGGTGATAACAAGGGAAACCAACCTATTCACTGTGCGGGTAGTTGGAAGTAGAGACTTGCTATAAATACAGGCGCTGGCGACTGTTATTACTTTATTCGTGTTTGAATTGCCGAGGCGAACGGACCTCTTGATATAAAAGTAATAAACTGTTAAAACTCGTCATTTTGAAGTTTTTATTCAAAAGTATTGATCATTAAGTGTTCAAGTGGACATTGTGACGTCATTTCTGACAAAACCAAATGAAGATCGACTATTTACAACGTCATTATACCTCAACACACTATATACACCATAACTTAATATACCTCAAACTCATTCTTAGGAACTGCTCTGCCGTTGTCGATGATAGTACAAGAATTTTTCGTTGGAGCAATCATTGCAGGAAATACGTCGTCTTTCTCTCGACATTTTCCCACATACATCTCAGCGCCATCCGCGTCAATACCAATCTTGAAGGTGTCCGGAGGAAAGGTGCGAGCGTTCAGGCTAGCCTGTACCCAGCGATAAGTACCTGTAATAGAAGACTTGGAGTCATCCAATTCAAACACTGTACTGTCTGTCTACTGCTGGACTCTGGTCTTAGTAGAGGGAAGATTATTGTGCAATTTTGTCCACCACCAAGAACGGTGAAGGGAACCTGCAAATTGGAAAAAGATTCCAAAATCCTTCGAAGATATGTTGAATCCTAAATTCGCATTGGGAAAGGGCAGACTATGATTAATTCTTCTACTGAGGAGACCTGAGCCTAGTTCAACTAATAGTAAAGATCTTATTTAATATTTGCTACGATATACAAGAAGTCAAAGAAAAAAAATCGAAGGAAGGCAATAAGAAGTAATTTCAATTAGCCGTGCTAGCTTATCACAGGAATTTTAGACTACAGTTACTTTTATCAACTTTATGACTATAGCATTAAGCGTCTCTTGCTATAACTTTTTAGGTGACCCGCGCAACTTCTTCGGATATAAGAGTCTATAGCCTTCCTCGAAAAATGAACTTTCCAACTGTGAAAGAATTTTTCAAATCGGACCGATAGTGCCTGAGATTAGCGCGTTCAAACAAACAAACTGCAGCTTTATAATATTACTATTTTGGGTACAGTGGACTTATGGCCAAAGGGAGATCTCCGATCGGGCGAGGTAGTGTTCTTGCAAATGTCGTAACTGCGAGTCAGGACCTCGCGCGCTATTGGTCGCCACAACTATAGATTTCAACTGGTAACACAAAACTATCAAGACTGTAAAATCTTTTGCCAGTCTGTATATTATTCGTATACCATAGAAAATAAGAGACAGATATTGAATAACAAAACTTGCCCTGCATTTTTGTCGTGGTGTCTGCAGTCAGCTATCGAAAGAAAACTGCATTGTGTTTATTATCTGTACATAATATTCCTCCATATAACGCACCTCGTCACGGCACTATTATAGTAATTACCGTGACCTCACCTAGTTATACTGTTATCACACATCTAGGTTTTTTTCTCATTTATAATATAATAGTTAATCTCAACAAACGTTTTTCTAGTTAATAGTAACTCAGAATAATAATAGGTTGTCAAATATCTCCCTTCCGCTCTTTTGCTCTTTATTCAATGCTTTATAAAAAGTGTCCAAACTAATCATGCATAGCGTCGTTTTGTAGGTTATGTCAAGACCTTTCAAATTATTTATAGTATTGCCAGATACGAACTCTGTAGCGCGTTGTACATAGCCGCGAAATTCAAAAGACAAAAAGGCGGAAGGGAGATATTTGACAATCTATTATTCTACGTGCATTTCTTTTTTAATTCGTTCAACTGTGTGAAGAAAGAAAGGGCGTATTCGGGCTACGGTATTATACTTGCTATAGACGTTAGGTTAGACATGACTAGTTAACACAGTTGAAATGTACAGGTATGCCTGAGTGTGTATGTTGCACAATTAAATAGGCATATCATACTATAATTCAGCTCAACTATAACTTAACTATACAGGGTGATTTGTTAAAGAAGATACATATTGCAGGAAGGTGATGAGTCTGAGACTCTGTTCTAAAACGGAATATTACACAAAATAGGTAAAATTACAAAAAAAAAAAATTTTTTGTAATATCGAATATATTCGACAAAACTACCTCAAACATAAACAATTTCAGGTAAAAGAGTGTTGACTTACGACCTCTAGTGATCTCGCGCACCCCACACCTCAGCCACACCCATCAGCTGTCGAAAAACCATCATTTTGCAAGAATTTTAAATATTTTTAAGTTGCGATTACTAAGGCATTAAGCCATATTCTTTGGTAATACTATTTTTACTGGTCGTATATAACCATCAGCTACCACGACCTTCAATATGTACCCTCACTAAGAAATCACCCTGTATACAACAAGAGACACGCCACACGAAAAAGAACGATAACTAACACGTAGTTTTAACTGTAAAGGTAAACGTTTAAGGTCATGGGCGTGTATGATTACCATAAAACGTTAAATATCCAAATGTGACAGATTTAACAGTTATCAAAATACGCATGATTGAGTCAGAGAAATTCAAACATCCTCATTAGAGTATATTCGCTTCGAAATTTCTTCCGGCATCGTAACCACTTCGAGTAATATAAACATCATCAAACTTAGAATTCGTGGAAAGCACAAACACAACCGTGTCTTAGAAAATCATGTATTGGAATCATAAAAGACAACTTTCACAAGAGTACCTACTAAAATATCTCCCAGATCATTCACGTACTTGCTACTGCAATAGGTAGGCCTAGGATATACCAATTATAAATTGAAATTATGGAACCATTTACAAGACGCATAGATAAAGTTATATGCTCTGTCATCACTCATCAGGTTACTCAGAAGCAATAAATATGCCAAGTAAAACTTTTTTAAACTCTTAATATTATGTTAAGAACTGTACCAACCCATTACTGCCCACTGTTGGGCTCAGGTCCCCTCAGAAGAGGGATTAGGCATAGTCCACCACGCTTGCCCAGTGCGGATTGGGGACTTCACATATCTTCAAAGGATTTTTAGAACCCTTTTCCGACATGCAGGTTTCCTCACTATGTTTTCCTTCACCGTTTTTAGCCAGTGGTGTTGTTAAAAATTGCACATAAATCTTTTTCACATTTAGATTTAGAGGTACAAGCCGGCCGGATTTGAACCCGCGACCTCCCGTTCGGAAGGACGCGCTTCGACCACTCGGCTACCACGACTATTATACTTATAACAATCGCGGATAAGCCCATGGTAAAAAATAAAACTAAGTGTTAATTAATAAGCTTACATAATTAATGTTTTTTATGCTTTTCAACACTCTTTTTGCACCTACAACATGTTAATGTATCTCTATTACCTCCAGATAGCATGTCAAGAATAAAAATGACTATAAGCCGTAGAGATCAGTGGTTTAAAGTTTAAATCACTTTGCTTTAGTACATAAGTTTAGTGCCTTAAGTTTAAAACTCATTAAGTGTTTAAAATGCGACTGTGCAATTTCATAATACAATTTTCATTTCAACTCACGTCTCAACAACCAGTCATTAGCGTTAAGTCGGCCGTGTGGTGCAGACACGTTTGCCGTCCAGCAATAAATAGTCAAAACAAACGCAAATCGTAAAAGTGTGAAAAATCAACAATGGAAATCGCTTTCTTGTTACTTATCTGTAAGTACGTTTGCCTTTACAATTGTGTCTATCATTGTTTTTTGAAATTTAAGTTTCTTAAACTGCCTAAAGGTACCTTTAGGCAAATTTTGAGTGTTTCACATTGATAAGTCTATATAAAGTGCAATATTTGATTATTTCAAGCGGTACAAGGTATAGCCTTTTTTAGAATTCGTTAGCTTTGGGTTACCATACCTCCGATTAACGTAGGCTATATTTTGTTTTCTAAAACTATGCGGATCCTTGTTAAACCCAAGGTGTAATTGCATTAAATTGTTACAAAGCACAGTATTATCGAAAAAGTATGTTGTTATTCTTAAATTGTACCTACTGTAATAATGTAACTGTTCTTTTTATTTAACCCACAAGGCGCTTGCAACAGAGACCGAAGGATCCAAATTGTGTTTCCCAACCCATACTGATTCTGACCCGGCAGGGTATTTAGTGGGTTCAGATAGCCTGCTGATTGAGAAAACCGATAAATCGGTCAGCTTTCCTTCTTAGCCAGCTTATGTTGAGACCTTCAATATGATTTTGGAATCTTGTATGTTCTTATTTGTACTTGTGTAATTACATACTCATGGAGTATAACACTGTAAAATATAATGAAACGTTTACTTTAATATGTAATTTTCATACACGAATCGTATGTTTGCCGAGATAGTTTTTTGTTGATTAACCTTATCATCAAACTAGTATTATTTACACGTAAAATACAGTACGTAATTTTTCAAATTCTAATAGGTAGAATTAAACAAACTGCATTATTCTTCATAGCTATAGTTCCCCAACATATAGTATCAAGCTTAAAACACAGGATATCTGAGAGACAAAGAACGCGACATATCATTTTGTCCTTCACGGACGAGTCAACAAGCCTGATCTTAAGTGGTTGCCTTACTTCATGGAAATCTGCAATGTCAAGAGACACTGCGGGGCCGCCACCTTCGACCTATTCTTACATTAATATTAAATAATTCATGTTCCGGTGCAAAAATCAAAACAGTGGATTTTACGTTACACTAGAGACATTGACCTTATATAACCTGAAGGTTGATCTCGTGATTCAAGACATGACGTCTACGGATTCCAGTAACCTGTACAATATTTGAGTTAAACAAATTAATGAACTTCTTTAAACACTCGCAGTTATCTACATCACTTACATTATTACTAAACGGGTTCTTACCACAATTATCAATTAATTTTATCAATTATCAGTGCTGAAATATCGGGACCTCTCGATTAAAAATAATCGTGGTAATAACCCGTTTAGTAATAATGTAAGTGATGTAAACAAATTAAGACTGTGACTTACAACAATTTGAATCGTATCACAATAATACAATTTTACCAATATTTCAATTATTGTGGGAGGGGGCATAATCCTAAGCCATGATAAAACAAGAAAGCAATCGGTTCTGCCACTCGTCCACCACTAACTTGTTATTGCTTATTTCCAAATCAAATCAAATATTTTTAAGACAAAACACTAAGTACAACCAATTCCCAATAAATAGCCTCTGTCGGTGTGGGTACCTATTTTCATAAACTTCGTATTTTTTAAAAACAGATTCACATTTTTTTCGCTTGCTATTCCAGCTTTCGTCGCTGTATCATCAGACATAGCCGGCGAATGTGATATGGCGGCATTCTACTTGGAACTCGGCTGTACTCCTGTCCCAAGTGCCGACAACTCTACGATTTGCCCAGAGTCCTTCACGTGTCCTGATCTACATCCAGACCCTACCAAATGTTATTATCGGTAAGAATGAAAATACTGTTTGTTATCCAGCAAGAAGTGCTTTATTAGAGAGTACGAAATCCATCCATTCGTTTTTATTATCAAATACTGTAACTGTATTGTAGGTACTGTAACAACCTCCTCTAAGGTCTCCTCAGTAGAGGGATTAGGCATAGTCCACAATGCTTTCTCAATGCGTATATGGGACTTTACATGTCTTCGAAGGATTTTTAGAATCCTTTTCCAGTATGCAGGTTCCCTCACGATATTTTATGATGTAGTCAGGGTTGTCGTGACAAAATGCATACATCTTTTTCACACTAAAATTGAGAGGTACAAGACGGCGGTACGGAAGGCAAGCGCTTCAACCACTCGGCTACCATGACTTTTAAGTGCCTGCTTCAACAATGATAATGGTATTAGTAGTTTATCATAACTGTACTGTACTGTAACAACCCATTACTGCCCACCGTTGGGCTCAGGTCTCCTTCGAAGAGGGATTTAGGCATAGTCCACCACGCTTGCCCAATGTGAATTGGGGACTTCACATATCTTCAAAGGATTTTTAGAACCGTTTTCCGATATTCAATATGCAGGTTTCCTCACGATGTTTTCCTTCACCGTTTTTAGCCAGTGGTGTTGTGAAAAATTGCACATAAATCTTTTTCATATTAAGATTTGGAGGTACAAGCCGGCCGGTTTTGAACCCGCGACCTCCCGTACGGAAGGCAAGCGCTTCAACCACTCGGCCACCACGACTTCATTCATCATAACATCACTACTCAACTGTAGAAACTTAAGAAACACTTCATTAAAAATATGCAAGTTAAAAACTGAATAATTGCATAAGGGATAGTCTATCCCTGATCCCTCTAAAGAGACGCAACTCCAGTAGCTGTTGTAACTAATGGGTTGGATACAATATAACCCGCTGCCCTGTTTTGTACCCACAGCCTTACACTTTGGTCAACAATATACATCATCCAACCGATCATCAGTCTCGATGTTGAGTCACTGTAACCTCGTTATGTGACCAATAACAAGTTTTTTGCATAAACAAGTAGTTTCATTATAAAAACTACGCTCTGACCTCCGTCGCGGCGCACAGGGAACAATCAACCTTCGATCTTGTTGGTTTTTTGCGAAACCTATCCAATTTCTTTTGTGGTTAATTAATGCTTTTGTTTTTTACATGTATGTAAGTAGTTCTTGTAAGGTCGTCCTAAAGGAGTTCCAGAATTTTCGAATAACCTTCTCTTCGAATAGTATACAAAATATTGATTAAAACGCTGTTGATGCTCCATTTATAAATAAATAAACGCTGCTAAAAGAGAAGAAGAGATGAAGGGATCACGTGATAGACCATAATATTAAAAAGAAGATGGCAGAATAGGACTATTAAGGAAAACACATGTATCGTGGACTAATTGAATGATTACTGATCAGATCGTAAGAGATTACCGACATCCATAGACCTATTCGTAAGGATTTTCTTCAAACTTCGTTTAAAAAGAACGAACGCGCTCAGGATGCACTTAAGATCACCTTTTCTTCTTTCATTTATGTTTAACATCAAGCTATTTCTTTCCAGAGGATTACCGTATCCGGACCGCTCACCCTTACCTCAAAAGATGATCAAGAACCCGTGTTCCCAAGCGTGCAGCTGCAGAATTTCCGAAGGCGAACCAGAATTTGACTGCGCCGTCGTTGACTGCGTCGAATCTTTCGACTCCGACTTAAAGGATTGCGTCAGAACATACGAACTAGACTCGTGCTGTAGCACAAATAATGTTTGTGGTAAGTTGATTTGATTTATGTATGCAAATGATTCCCTATTTAAATTACCAATCTTGAATTTAGTTTGAAAAATTATGATCTCAAAACATTTAAAACCTAAGTTTCTTTTATTGGTCGAGTGTTCATCGAAACTTTGACTTTGTAAGGAAGTCAGTTCTTACATCTAGTTCTATTGTGTTTCCATAACAAATGAAGACAATAGATTAACGTTTAAGGAAGCTTTAAGTGTCTTGTTTTCGCACTACGTAGTCAATATCCTGCTGTTAATCATCTATTAATTTGAATTCAGAATGTCATTTTTTTATTACCACTAATAGTTTATATGCAATTAAATTGTATAAAGAATTAGGAAACCTAGGGGGTTCATGAGTGACTGTTACCATCGCAGTATGCTCGTATACCTATAAAATCAATAAACAAAAATTAGGTTTTTTTTGTTTATTAAAACATACAGAGGTTAACTTAATACCAATGTCTAGTTCTAAACTAGATTTTTAATATAGATCTTTTTTTTCTTGATTGTATGATAGATAAACAATCCTAGTTTTTAAGTTAATCTTCGTAAAACTTTAGTACGGGTGGACCGATTCATGTGATTACTGATTTATCTGAAAGATGGTTTCCATTTATAAATTCCATTATCTCATGTTTTGATAACGTACTATTCTCGAAAAACGAAAGTCGGTCGAAATGCCTTTGACATGATTCTAGGAACTGACGCAATCGCAGCATTGAAGACTTGTGAAGTGGACGGACAGACTTACAGGGAAGGCGAGACATTCCTGCCAAAGAACACTAGAAAGACCTGCATCTGTACCTCTGATTGGATCAGTCCTACAGACAGCTCAGCTTACTGCAGAGACATTGACTGTGGCCTGGAAATACACTATCAGGATAAAATATTCGACAACTGCGCTCCGATATTTGCGGGAATCGGACGCACTTGCCCGATTGGGTTTGAGTGCCGTAAGTATTTTACTGTAACAACCCATTACTGCACATTGCTAGGATCAGATCTCTTCAGAAGTGGCATATGGCATAAATTCCAAGACGCTTACCAATGCAGATTGGACGTTATCAAGTAGACTGAATTTTATATTTGTCCTCGCATTGTTGGTTAGTTTTTTTTTCAGTTGGAGGAAATCACCTTATGTGGGAGTTGAACTGCACTGAAACCTCCAACCGCTCACACTCAGCGTCCGAACCCCGGCTGAGGCCAGAACCCAGCACGGGGTTTGGAGGCACGGCGCGACGCGTTACGCGCTCGGCACTCTTTCCCGTCGCGCCGTCCCCTGTTGGTTAGGGTAAACCGATTCAGATGATTCTAATTCCATATAGAAGATGATAGTCGTCGTGAAATTCATTAGTATTTTTGTCAAGATCGAATACTTTTGAAGCATTATTTATGAATGTAGGTATATATACGCGTTCGCGTGTACTTCTGCACCATAAACCGATTACGATGATTCCGTTTTTTTAGTTAGCAGATTGAACAAAATCTCATAAATTTTACTGTCTAACAAATTTTAAACCATCTCACAGCATTATTGTTTGTTCCAGCATCTACAGCGACGCAGGTCATCCGTGGATTGAACCTGCGCAGTGTCAGCGCTCAATGCGTTTTCGGCAACCAAACACTAGCAGTCGGCGATGAAGTCACGGTAGACGAACAATGCACCAAATGTGTTTGTCAAGTGCCACCTTTCGTTTCGTGCTTGAGGCAGAATGCCTGCTAAGAGCTTGTTGACATGAAATATCCCATAAATGAAAATGTATAATAATCTGAAACAAATAATAATATTGTTAAACTGCAGAGTTTGTTTGAACGCGCTAATCTCAGGAACTACTGGTACGATTTGAAAAAATATTTCACTGTTGGAAAGTCAATTTGAGAGGAAGGCTATATTGTATCCCTCTGTGACGCAGACGAAGTTGGGGGTCTCCTAGTATGAAACATATTAAAAGAAACGTGGATGGATGTGACTTTCATGCATTTGACAGATTTAATGGATCTATTGTTTACAAGTTGTACCTAACCCTCGCAATTTTGCCAGCGCCACAAGGGAAGCAGTTTTGATCTCAGTTTTTCGGATCATTTATTACATACATACATTTGACTTTTAGTATAGATCCCTAATTGTTTTGAATATATAATTTAGCCTATATAGTCTTCCTTGATGAATTGATTTTTCAATACTCAAATATTTTTTTACTAGATCACCTGATATGAGCGCGTTCAAACAAACTAACTATTCAGCTTTATATTTGTACTTAACGTTAGTATAGTGGACGTTGGAAATCGTCTCTTAACTTTGTAGACAAGGTCCATGAAAAGAGAAGGAAGGATTTAAATATTTTATCCATTAGATAGTTGTCATAGAGTTAGTTATGATTATAAAATTTCATCAGACCATTTTAAATTTAAACCAATAACATGTTGATTTAGTATGAAACTGCAACTTCTGAATAAGTATCTTTGTAGCAACCGACCTCTTCGTACATCGAGAATTTACTGGGTGTCCTTGAAGGGATAGGTAATCCTTGAGGCCAGATCCTCAGATAGTCTGTGCATCTGCGCTCTCAACATAAAAGTATTCAACTTACCTACGTAACTTTAAAAAAAATAAACATTGTATGTATGTATTTTCAGGATAGACTGTCTAGGTTAGGTATAAAAAAAAATTTATGTTTGGTAAAGTAAATTATTTCTTGAGATCCGTTTTTTTATTCCCTTGGTAAACCGTACCGAAACACTAAATCTTCTGAAACTAGAACGAAATAGTATTGACAATCAATATGTATTGTTGGGAATCTCTCTCCTCGATAATAATTAATTAAACTCGTTTACTGTTCATTTCGTTTATTGTATTAAAATTAGCAACTTAATAACCAAGTTTGGAATGAATATTCTCAAAAAGATTTTTAAGCGAAGCATGCGTGTCCCAGCTCTACTCGGAACATCTGTTCTGGTTTCCCGACATCCCTGATGGCCACGTCGAGGAGTGGAAGACGATCTGGCTTGTTCGTAGAGTACTCCACTACGGTTTTAGCCCAAGACTTCTTCTTGTACTGTAACAGGTATTTAGTTATTAAGCACGCATCAATGTAATAACGATATCGTGAATTTGATAAACTACAGAAAATACGGATTGTCTGTCCTTTTGTAAGGTTAAAAGTTTTCTTTTAAAATTTCCTTTTCTATTTGCTGATAACTAGTAGATTAGAAATTATATAAAAACGATATTTATACTAATATTCCTAATCAATAAGCTGGTAGACATCAATAAGCATAAAAATCACAGAATATATTCTATGAATCTGAAGAACATACGGTTCCACTGTTCTTAAAATTTAGCCTAGAACTCTTTTGAGATCTAAGATTTGAAGACAACCATAACAAGCTTCATAGTTACCTGACATTCATCCATTAAGACTTTATACCGCAGTGTGTGACTCGTCTCGGGATGGATGTTTACATCGCTGTACGCGAGCAGTTTGACTCCAAGGTTGGAGGAGTTGGTTGCCAGGTCGAAGTAGCCAACTGTGTTGTGACAGTGTATAGTTACATTCTGTGTTGCTTCCCGCGAAACTAATTGAAGGTGCGCCAACTGTGAGTGGTCCGCTTTGTATGCGATCTGTGTATAAAGTTTCATTAATTTAGTCTTTCTTTCTTTCTTTTTATATTGCCTCATAGGCCGACGAACTAACGGGCCACTTAATTGTAAGCGATTACCGTCGTTCATGGACCTCTGCTTTGCCAGAAGACACTGCGGGGCCTTTACCTATGGCCTGCCTTTAAGGACATTCTTCAAGCCTCGTTTGAAGAAGGACAAGTCAAAGACATTCAACATTTTATAGTGTACTAATCCTCTTTGGTATTTATAATTAAATCACGAATGTTACCAAGACACAATGCCGTTGTGCCGATTCTTCTGAGTTTTTCTGACACGAAACTCATAAACCATAAAAGCATGAATGAGAATTTTAAATATTTTAAAGTTAAGTATTATTCTGAAGCCATAGATGCAGTCAATTACAAAATACTAACGGAACAAAAACATCCATCTGAGATTGATTTGTCATCATAAATGTGACTGGACAAACGGGAACAATTACTCAAAAATCGTACCTAAGTAGTCAAAATAATAATTTAGATAAGTATGCATTGTACTCTCATTGTGTACTCTTGTTAGTGATACTGAAATAAATAAATAATCAATTCACAGACCGTAAATCCTTCCTTAATGTCACTGAGCCAGGGTTCTCTCTCGTCTCCTTTGTATGAGATGTCCTGTGACTCCATCGGCTTGGGATAAACGCAGCTGGCTCCGGTCGACATATCGCAATATACCATGATGGCGTCGTTCATGTCACCACCGTTAGGATCGATCCAGTACTGACCTGGTACCAGAAATAATATGACTGATTGTGAAAAGTTTCAAACCTTATCCATACAAATGTTATAGAGAGGTATCTGATATAGTTGGATAATCTCAATATCTACTAACCTGGCTTTATAATAACCTACTATAAAAACCCTTAAAAATATATTTCAAGGTCATCAGTAGAGCGCTAGCCAAGATAAGTAAAGCGAGGTAAAATTGGGCCTATCTTTTTTGGTACAGAAGTTCCTAACTTGCCACTATCAACTTCATTGTACTGTACTGTATTGTATTGACACGCGATTTAGATGTGCATGCTTAATTTTAACTCTATCAGAAACCAGACATTTTGTCAAAGTCAACTCGCAATCCGAAGTTACGTGATTAGGTACATAGTTACATCCACAGCAAAATACATCCAAGCTTTTATTAGTTACATTATACAGATAACTAAATTTTTGTGGCTATAGGTTAAGTTTTAGGCCTCTCAATCGTGTAGAATGTCTGCGAAGAAAGTCTAGTTTAGTTGATAAAGCATTGTGACCAACCACTTCCCAGCTCTGGATGGTGATTCTTGATGTCCGTGCAAGTCTTTGCGGGAGCTTCAACCGAACCATCCGGCTGCAAATATTTGTAGAAAGACGCTTCAAGATTCTTGTAGAGATCCGTGATTACTTTAATGCGTTCCGACGGCGTCATGCCTTTGGTTAGCGTGTTGAAATAGCTGTCTAACAGATCCTCAGAGTCTGAAAGAAAGAATTATCTGTATCTTTAAAAAAACACAACAATACAAAGTTTAGTTCTTTTTTGCTACCTTTACTAAAGGAATTTCATATAAACAAATAAATGGTCATCCTATTTAGTTTTCGTCATCATCATCAATAAGCCGTGCATTACTGGATAGGCCTCCACCAAACCTCGCCACAATGACCGGTATTGCGTTATCCGCATTTAGTGACTTCCTACGGACTCGACTAGGTCCTCGGTCCAGATTTGAGGAAAGTTATCCACGCTGCGCATACCACTGTTTTATGGACAATTACTTTTAACTATTTAATGAATGCCATACAGTTGAAAACCCACCAAGTTGTGAGGTAGCTGGGGCGTCATTTACTAGTCCCTCGGTCACATGTCCAGGACCAGGAGGTCCGGGTGGTCCAGGTGGTCCTGGAGGCCCCTGAAGTCCAGTTTCACCCTGTCAATAATTAACAATTATATCACACTTCATTTTCACCTTATCGATTACGACGGCATTGTGTTTACAAGGTTCATTTCAATCTGTGAACACTTAAAAACTTTTTTGTATTACCTACAACGATTAATGTTATTAGTACTAAGAGGCCCTTGCAATGCTGATAGAGTTTACTAAGAAATTAAATGATATTATATATCCCTCTTCTGAGGAGACCTGAGTCCAACAGTGGGCAGTAATGGGTTGGTACAGGTGCCCTTTAGTTGGTAAGACACTGAATAGTAAAAAATATACGTTACCCTATCTCCCTTTTCGCCAACACGACCGTCGGAGCCACATCCATAGACCCGGCACTGTATTACATCACCACGATCTCCTTTTTCACCGGGTATACCCTACATCGAAAATAGTTATGTATATTAGATGAATAGGCATTTAACATTTTTTTTTTGCCTCATAGGCACCTAATCGATGCGGTTACTGTCGCTCATGGACCTCTACAATGTTAGAAGACTACCTACGCCTACCTTTAAGGACTTTCTATGTGTTAAGTCGTTGAAATGAAATGAAATGAAATACTTTATTTTTCAACATTGATGACGTACTCATTCTTGTTGACGTCAAAATTTAAAAGCTACCACCAGTTCGGACACAAAAAATAATAATTGTAGCCACCGTCCTGAGAAGAACTGGCAAGAAACTCAGCGGGTATGTCTTTTTTGCAATATCAGCATTTTTTTTACAGTATTTCGATTATGATAATGAAATGACCTTGGCGAGCAACTCATTCCCACTTTGTGCAATCGTCCAGGTAATCATTGATCTTATAGTAGGCTTTCTTGCACAGACGTTCTTTAATAGTTTTCTTAAACCTATGTATA
This sequence comes from Trilocha varians, assembly GCA_030269945.2. NCBI lineage: Eukaryota > Metazoa > Arthropoda > Insecta > Lepidoptera > Bombycidae > Trilocha > Trilocha varians. The sequence goes on from AP028259.1 coordinate 9,857,383, forward strand.
GGTAGGTTTTGATTTTACAAAGATTTTTCAGGGTTCCGTAATCACACAAAAGGAACTCCGGTACGATTGCATAAATAAATAAATGAGCCTCTTCATTGTCAGAAGACATTTTGAGGCCTTTCTTCAATCCTCGTTTCATGAAGGACAAGTCATAGTGCTCTGGAAAAACCGAAGAGGGGAGTTCATTCCATAGCCGAAAAAGAATTCTTGAAACGGACCGTGGATGACCACAGTGGTTCCAAATAGTAGGAATGAACTCCACCTTCTTAGAAAAAGGATGTTGCAATCAACTTGGAAAAAATGTATCGCATGATATGCACAAAATAACTATACAGAGAAAAAAGCTTTGCCTGAGCCGTATCAGGACTGTTACTAACTTTTCGGGTTATTTTATTATTCCTTGGGTTACATTATTCGACTTTTACCATTTTTTTTGCAAATATAAATATAGTCAATACCCTTCTCGATAAACGGACTATCCAACATTGAAATAATTTTAAAATTGAACCAACGCGATGTTTCCTAGAATGATTGCGTTCAAACAATATATAGATTCCGTGTTGATAGTATTGATTCTGTTATTTCTTACAGGAGGTCCCATTGGTCCGGGTGCACCTTGAAAACCTTTTTGTCCCGGCATTCCTGGGAATCCGTTCCATCCTTGTTCGCCTTTATCTCCTTTTGGTCCTGGTATGCCTTGTGATAAAGAAACAAAAATTTTTATATTACATATTCGACGTTATTTAGAAAAGTTATTTAAATGCGTGTATGGATGTATTTCAAGAGTTTTGCAAACGTACTGGAGTTTTTGTGTGATTACGGAATACTGAAAAGTGTTTATAAAATCAACAACTTAACATAAGACAGGTAAGCGTAGGTAGCCTTCTGACATTGTAGAGGTCCACGGCAAACGGTAACCACACCTGATCAGGTGCCCCGTTGGCTCGTCTTCCTACAATGATTTTAAAAAGTATTTAAAGTCAGTCTGTACATACCTCGAACTCGTGATTGAGTTTCTCTGTTAACTCCAGGTGGTTCGGTCAAACCTCCGACTGTTATCACAATAAAAAATAAAGAGTTAAAAGAATTGCAAATCGTGGTACTAAAATCGGTTAATATGCATGGGGGTGATGTAGGTATGTAGATAATCTATGAAGAAAAACAACAAACGGAATTTAAATTTTTCAGAGCTCGTGTTGGAACGAAGTTCCTTATCGCGCGTTATCGAAAGGGGGCTAGACGGATTTTCTTATGAAAAAGTTGTCACGACACTTTTTTTGTTTTAGATGATTATCGCTAGATGTCGCTGTGATTAAAATGTTTTAAAACAATTCCTTATTTTGTTTTATATGATTAATGCTCGATGGCGCTTTGATCAAAATCTTTTATTTAAGTTATAATAATTATAACTTAAAAAAATAAAATTTTATCACAATTCCCTTACTATTTAATCGGAAGGAACTTCGTTCCATCCGGGTGTCCCTTGAAACCTATCAAGTTTTTTTTTTGAACAATAATGGCTACTACCAAAATTATAGAGATTCACCATTCTTTACCTTCCGTTGTGAGTTCTTCGCTCTTCGTTGTAGATGCAATAGTCAATACCAACACGCCGAGACATATCACTTTCACCTGTCGCCGCATGTCTGTTACAAACAAATATTATTTCATTATTTTTGATCGACTTCCAAAAAGGAGGAGACACTAATTTCATTTGTATGTTTTTTTTTATGTTGCTCCTTCACAAGTTTAGTTGGGCCATCAAGTTGGATTTCAATGATTCTGGTGTCAACTGAAAGGTGATGGTCGTCATGGGGTCCCATTATTTTTTTTTAAGATCGAACAAGTGGGTAGTTTCACGATTTGCTGTACGTTTGCGCTGCGTGTATAAGTAATACAAATACATTCCATACAACAAATAGGTTCAATTTGTTCCGATGAAATTTGAGAAAGATCTGACAGGTAGTTTTTGTGCTCTACTTCAGAAAAGGAAATCGGTCGTTTTTATTTTTGTAACAAAAATATTATCTTTAAATCACTTGTCGTTCAAACGAGGCTTAAAAAGAGTTCTTAAAAGTTAAAGACATTCAACATCATACATGTACCTATCTACTTTAATCTCTTTGTTAAAGGTAGATCGTAGGTAGTAACTCCGCCGTTTCTCTTGGAACTGTATATGTCCACAAGCGACGGTATCTTACCAAAAGGTGGGCTATTAATTAGTCTGTCTACGTAGTAAAAAAGTGAGACTTACCGATTTGTGTAGTAAGTAAAAACCGAGCTGAGACGAACACATACAATCACAGATGTTCAAACACTCAGCTTTATATACCGGTTCCTTATCAGAATAAGTTACTCATTCTCACTGGAAATGTAATATGTTGGTGTCATAAATTATAATAAAACATTTAATTACCTCTTAATTGTTTTGTTCTTATTGGAACGAAGTTCCTTATCGCGCGTTGTGAAAGGGGGCTAGACGGAAAAAAAACTTACAAAAAGTTGTCACGACACTTTTTTGTTTTAGATGATTATTGCTAGATGGCGCTGTGATTATGCGTGTTTTAAAAGATTTTGATCACAGCGCCATCAGGCGATAATCATCAGAAAAAAAAATAAAAAAATATATCTTTTAATTGAAAGGAACTTCGTTGCATCCAGGTGTCCGTTGATACCTCTCAAGTTTTTTTTTCTGGTGATTTTTTTTAGAAGGCAGACACTTTGGACATTATCTCATGTAAATTTTGATAAAGATGTGATATGTGTGCAATTATTGTATTCTTGAAAAATGGAAGTCGGTCGTTTTTTTTAAATAAAGTTTTTATTATTCATTACCTCCAATCCTGTAAAAAACTTATACTAATGCGACATAGAATTTCAAATATATGATACGAAGGTTGCTCTGAAAATAAACGGATGAATTTGGATTTTAGTGAGGTTTATTGCCAGTTTTATGCTCTAATTTTATACGTATTTCTAGATCGAAGTAACAACAAAAAACGAAAAACTAATGAGGAAATTCCCAATGACGTATTCTCAAAAATATAAGTGAAGGTTATACCCCAAGCGCAGGGTGGATTTTCTTAACCGTTTCTTTACACAAAAAATAAATTATCAAGTTTTTTAAATAGCGATTGATAACAATTAAATACATAATTAATTATGTCTTAACCACTGATTGTTCACGTTTGGTTCATCGACCACTCTATGAGCAGTTATCTTTTATATTGTTTTAAATAAATTATAATATGAGTGTTCAACTCGCAGTTTATTTTTATAATGCTATTTTTTTAATCTTATTATCAAAGTGTAATTTTCATATTTAACTAAATGGCCCATTTAAATGTGCGGATCGACCCGTGAGCAGATCCGAGGGACCCGTTGGATGGATCCGTCCGCGGACGGATCTGTCGGATTTCTCTCTCGTGCCATACATATATATTTATACTAGCTGCCCCACGCAACTTCGTCTGCGTCGAAAAAATAAAAAAAAAATTAGGGGTGGACTACCCCTAACATTTAGGGGGATGAAAAATAGATGTTGGCCGATTCTCATAGATACCGGATAAGCACAAAAAATTTCATCAAAATCGGTCGAGCCGTTTCGGAGGAGTTCAAGTTCGAACACTGTGACACGACAATTTTATATATTAGATTTGCCGGTCCGCGGCCAAATCCGTGGGTGCTTAAAAGCATCACGAATGCGATGATGTAGGTAATAGAGTGCTGAAGAAGTCTCTAAGAGCAAAGCTTTCCCATAAAACACACGGTAGGTACATTGCAAAGAAAGTTTCAATTAGAACAATGTAAGAGTCAAAAATGAAATTGATAATCATTCTATTCAATATCTCCAGTATTTAGAAAAAAAAATCGAATAAGATTACATAAGATATTTATTATTTTATAATACAAATTACAAACTATATGTACACAGCCTTAAAACAGGACCTTCATTATAAAACTAAAGATATGTTGTGACGACATTTTATTAAACTAGGAACAATAAAAATAATACTTTAGGTACAAACGATTACATAATAAGTACAATAACATAAAAATCAAGAAAAATAATGGCGATTAATCATGATTAAAAGTCGTTATGCCTGACCATTATTATATAGGAATATAGACAAGATACCAAGTCGTTTCCAAGTATTAAAAAGCATGTGTTTCATGCAAGTTTTTGTGTAAAGATTGTAATAAAAGTCAATCTGATTGTGTGCAATTGGTAACTTTTGGCAAGTGTTGTTTGCGTTCAAAATAAAGTGCTATCAGCCTCATTAAACGGAAAAAAAATCCAACTCTGTAAGATACATGTAAAGTCAATTGAATAAAAAGTAATACTGGAACTTCTGTAGTTATTTAATTTAGGTTTTTCAGATGTGTGAAGGTCTTCCTTGTCCTTGTTAGCGTTTTTATTATATTGTCTTTTCCTGATTGTAACGTTAGGGTGTCCAACAGAATTTCGTGAATCATTTAACAAGTCATTTTGTATTTCACTGTTAAAAGGCAACTTGAGGTTTTCAAGCTGTTCGATAGTGATATAGTTGGCATTTATATTTTTCACTTCTTCGCGTAAGATTGTCAAATAATAATCTTCGAATGTAAAAAATATGATCAAGTGTGACAACGAAAGAGTATAGTTACAAAATCAGTGTCACGTATTTTTTGGATGAGTCCTAATTTCAATTTTAGAATTAAGTATGCTCGGGTTTTTTAACGTAATGATCAGTTAAGCCATGCTGTTAAATTTTACGGCTAATAGATGTTCCACATCAAAAATACTTGAATTTCTTTAAGAAACTCAAGCTTTTCAAAAATATTGTGCACGTTCTAGGTATCCGTAAAATACATATCTAAAAATAATACTTAAACTTATTAACTAAATGCATATTTTTGGGCAAATTTGTTCTTAAACTAAAGTATAGAATTTAGCTATTATTTTGTAATTGGCAGTGAATAATTACAATAGATCTTCTTCGTTGCTTTTGATAATCAATACTGAGTATTTTTTAAGTGAAGCAAGCGAGTCCCAGCTCCACTCTAAACATCTGTTCTGGTTTCCCGACATCCCTGATGGCCACGTCGAGGAGTGGAAGACGACCTGGCTTGTCCGTAGAGTACTCTACTATGGTTTTCGCCCAAGAGTCTTTCTTGTACTGTAACAAACAATGCCACTTAGAGATAGTCACGTTGTCAGAAATTCAATAAAAGAATTTAGAGGTTGCGAAGGTTTTATCCCTTCATTTAACTATCTGTCGATAGTTGTAAAGATCGTTGTGGCTGAATGGTTGAAGAGTTTGCTTTTCGTCTGGGAGGTTGCAGTATTTCGAAAGTACCTCTAAATTTTAAATTTGGAAAAAGTCTGCCACGTTTAACACAAGACCGCGGCTTTTAAAATCGATAGGAAACCTGCATATTGGAGATGGATTTCAAAATCCTACAAAGATTTCTGTAGTACCCAACCCGCATTAGGCAAGCGCGTTGGACCAAGACTGATCCCCCTACTGAGGATACATGCAGTTGCATTACTATTCAATGGGATGTTACAGTACAAAAAATACTCACCTGACATTCATCCAGGAGTGCAGTATAACGAAGTCTGTTGTTAGCCTTTGGAAGGATCTCGGCATCGTTGTACGCGAGGAGTTTGATTCCATGCTTGTAGTTCCTCGTCGAAGGGTCGTAGTAGCCGACTGTATTGCGACAGTGGAAGGTCACGTTCTGAGTTGCTTTCAGTGACAGAATTTGGAGATACGTCAGCTGTGTGTGGTCCGCTTTGTATGTGATCTATGTGAATAAAATGATAGTGAAACTTCACGGTTTAACCATTAAGATGACTCCAGTTCCTACCTCAACAACTCCCTTTATTTTATCTACCGAATGTCTGTAAAAATAAAAAACGTTATTGAAATTAAAATTTACCACTCCAATGCATGAGTTTGGCAAATCCATAACATGTAACCTATAACTGAAGAGGTAGACGTCAATACCAGCGATACCTCGATCAATTATGTATATTATTGCTCATCGCAATTCCTGGTGTCACATGTGATGCTGTTATGACCAGTTAACCAATACACACCGTAAATCCTTCCTCAATCTCACTGAGCCAGGGTTCTCTCTCGTCTCCTTTGTATGAGATGTCCTGTGACTCCATCGGCTTAGGATAGACGCAGCTGGCTCCGGTCGACATATCGCAGTGTACCATGATGGCGTCGTTCATGTCACCACCGTTAGGATCGATCCAGTACTGACCTGGTACCAGAAACATTTAGATTTAGTATAATGGCATGGCTTAATGTACTGTCTGAAGTGTGTCTTGGTTGGTCAAGGGTGAAAATGTTTTCGAATGATATGATGGATGCTAGAACACTTCAGCCTGTTCTTTTAGAGACTGTTCTAATGGAAAGCGTTTTTGGGAGAAATACGTACCACTTTCGAAATCTGGATGATGGTATTTGATGTCGCCACAAGTCTTCGCTGGAGCTTCTTTTGAGCCGTCGGGTTTCAAGAATTTGTCAAGAGAAGCTTTTAGTCGTTCATACGCCTTCATCACAACCTCCTTGCGTTCTGATAGTGGCATGTCATCCTTGAAGAACCTCGGGGGAAGGGAGTTAGGGTCATCGCTAAGTGGATCTGGACCTTTTACTGAACCTATGCAAAGAAGTATATATAAATTAGGTATTTCTTTTGAAATATTGCCACTTAGCGCAATAATTACGCAGAATTACTCTATAATAACTATTGTTAAGGAAGAGTAAGAAAAGAGTATCGCTGTATGCCTGCTGACGAATGCAGTCTGAATGAAGACTCAGTGGGATATTAACAAGTTAAAATAAGGAACATGTGCCCTAAAATAAAATCGAAAACTTTTACACTTTCAAAACAGAGAAAAAAGCAATTACTGAATTTGTTAATCATATTATTATCAAACTACAGAAAATATTAAATAGGCTAAAACATAAAATTAAAGAATCTAATTTTGAGTTTAAAAAAATGTTGACAAAATTTTGAACTTAGCTTCAGAAAATTAATATTATTAAAATTAAATTGCTTCCACTACTGACCTTGTTGTAACATAGCAGCAATAGCAGCGGCATCATAGGCTAGTCCTTCGCCAGGTGGTCCAGGTGGTCCAGGAGGTCCAGAAGGTCCGGGTGGACCGTGTTTACCAGAGTCTCCAGCTGGCCCTCGACCTCCAGGGGGTCCGATTGGACCTTGCGGGCCTGGACTACCGTCACGACCTGGAGTTCCTGTTAATACGATTTTTAAAGAAATTACTACAAAATACAAAGTATATGAGTGTATAGAGGCATAATAACTGATTGAAAGTGGTTACCGTCATCTACAACACTGAGAGTCACCCGTTCGTGCCTTTAGCAAACAGTCAGATGCATACCACAGAAAATTGTTTATGATTCTTATTAAAAAAATATATAATTTTGTCACCTCTTGGTCCCACATCGCCATCTTTTCCAGGCGGTCCTGATGGCCCAGGTAGACCTCGTTCTCCTGCTCGACCTGGAGCTCCAATCATCCCTGGTAATCCAGGAAGACCAGCGTGACCTTTGCTACCGTCAGCACCAGCTTCTCCTCTTTCTCCTTTTGTACCATCGAGTCCAGGTGGTCCTTGTTTTCCTGAAGGCCCTTGAGGCCCATCGACTCCCGGAGGTCCGGATTCACCTCTGGGTCCACGTTCACCAGTAGAGCCAGTAGGTCCAGCAGGTCCAGGTGGACCCTAGAATATAAAATAGCGATAAAACTAAAGCTGTTTGATATATAAAAGAAAATGTTTGTCTTTGAAAATGTAATGTAAAAATGTACCTGCATTCCTGGAGCGCCAGATGGTCCTGATGAACCTGGTGGTCCCATAGGTCCTTTGTCGCCAGGACGTCCGGGTATCCCTGCTTGTCCTTGTTTTCCTGGTCTGCCTTCAGGTCCGGGTTCTCCCATGGGTCCTTGTGGTCCTTGAAGACCTGGCGTTCCTGGCTGCCCTGGTGCACCATCCGCACCAGCTTTGCCTGGTGCGCCACTTTCTCCCTAAAATTTTTATAGAAATATATATTTGTTGATTTATAATTTTTTTTCAAATGAAATTTCAAAAGATAAAATTATGTAAATAAACACAGATAAGTTGGTTTTAGCAAAAAATCAATAAGTATATTTTTAAGGAAATAAAGATAATTAATGTTATCGTTCTGATATTAATAGTATTATTTATGAATGAACGGTTTTTACTTGGGTTCCACGCAGTCCTTGAGGTCCAGGAGGGCCGACCATTCCTGGCATGCCACTTGGTCCTCTTTCGCCAGCTGGTCCAGGTGGTCCGGCTTGACCCTGTGGTCCTTGTTCGCCTTCGCCACCCCGTTCTCCTTTAGATCCCTCAGGCCCAGCCGGACCAGTCAATCCAATAGGTCCTGGTGGTCCAGGACGACCAGATTCACCCGTAGATCCTTTAGCTCCTGGAATACCTGCAGCACCAGTTGGTCCAGTACTTCCTTGAGGACCCTGAAATGGTTTTCGTAGTGATTAATTAAAATATTACTGTTGAACTTTAATTTCAGTTTATATATTATATTTTAATTTTAGTGTTTACCGGAGGACCGAGGTCTCCTGGCCTTCCTGGTAAACCAGCATGACCTGGATCACCTTTATGGCCTTGTTCTCCGCGCGCACCTTTACCACCAGCTGCTCCCGGAAGACCTCTCAAACCCATTTCTCCAGGTGTTCCTATAAAAGAATAAAAAAGAATATGAAAGCGTGTCTTTTAACTACGAATAGAGTTCATTCAATGTCATTACAAAGTACTTGTTAGTAAATCTTATTTATACTTATTTATATAGATACAACATGAGACTTCTTGCCCATGTGTTCAATCTTCTTGATCACAACGTCCTGTATATGTAAAAAAAAACGTAAACCTACCTGGGCTACCAGGTGATCCCTGTTGACCTTTAGCACCACTAAATCCTCTGTCTCCCTTAAGACCAGGCATTCCAGTTAGTCCAGGAGATCCTGGTAGACCCGGAGATCCTTGCAGGCCGGGTTGTCCTCTTTCACCCGCTGAGCCTGGAGCACCAGGCTCTCCAGGAACTCCTGCAGCTCCAGGCTCTCCGCGTTCTGCTGGTTCACCGGGTGGTCCAACTGGTCCAACAGGTCCCTGAGGACCTTGATCTCCTTGTCGACCTAAAATACAATGATTATCGATTGATTAGCTCAAGTGAAAAACTTTGATATAAAATTATAACACGATTCATTCTAATCAACATACCAGGAGCTCCATCGTTTCCAGATGGTCCAGCTGCTCCTCTTTCACCCTTTTCACCAGAGAAACCGGTAGGACCTCTAGGTCCTGGCATTCCCATAGCTCCTATTGGTCCAGGATGTCCTTTGCTACCCCTAGCGCCTTCAGGACCCTGATTGTTGTAAAAAAGAAATCATAGCTAGAAAAAATTTAATGAAGATGCATAAAACCAAAATATTCTAAATTTGATATGAAATTACCACAATTTTTGCATACCGAAAACAGAAATGTGAAAATGAGTTTGAAATGTAATAGAAACTTACCGGTGGTCCGTCTGGTCCTTGAGCCCCAGTTTCTCCTTTTTCTCCAGGAGTTCCAGCTTGCCCAGGTTGTCCACGTTCGCCAGGGTAACCTCTTTCACCGCGCGGTCCAGTTTGTCCAGGTGGTCCTGCAGGCCCAGCTACACCAGGCTCCCCTTCTTTACCCGGAGAACCAGGTTGTCCGGCGGAACCAGGCATTCCCTAAGAATTTTTATCTTAATACAAAAAGCTCTCGAGTCATTTCAGATCCTTGATAGTTTATATCTAATATACTAGCTATTAAATAATTTTCTACTAAAAAAATAACATAACTTACTGGAAAACCAGTCGGTCCAGTTTGACCTTGAGGTCCCCTTTCACCGGCTGGGCCTTGAGGTCCCTGTGGTCCTTGAAGACCTTGACTACCATCTCGTCCAGCATCTCCTTTGGGTCCTGCAGCACCTTGCTGTCCTGTTTCACCATCCTTACCAGGTTCACCCTGTTGGAGAGTTGAAATATAGTATAATCGATTCTCGAAATGAAGTTGAACATGAAAATTTTATCATTATATATCTAGAATTCAAAAAACGGTGACTCACTTGCAATCCTCGTTCTCCCGGACTTCCCATCATTCCAGGAGGTCCTTGTAACCCTTGTGGTCCTTGCTCACCAGGACGACCGTCAGCTCCAGGAATACCACGTTCACCTTGAGGTCCAGTCTTTCCAGGTATACCTTGTCTACCAATAGCGCCCCTCGGTCCTTGCAAACCTTGGCTTCCAGGTCTACCAGGATCACCTAAGCCTCCTTTAGGTCCTGGTAATCCTACACCACCGCGTTCTCCTTGTTGACCTTTTGGTCCGATGGCGCCATCGAGACCTGGTAAACCTCTCATTCCTTGTGAACCACGCTCTCCCTGAGGTCCTACGTTGCCAGCAGGTCCTCTGAGACCGCGTTTACCACGTTTGCCTTCTGCCCCAATAGAACCGGGTAAACCTCGAGGTCCAGGTCCACCGGGTTCTCCTCGGATACCAGCATCACCTTTTGTACCCCTATCTCCTGGTTGACCCTATGAATAAAATAAAACCGTTTAATAATGTAGGTTGTGTCAATTATTGTGACTTTTATTCAAGTCGTTATTCTAATTATTGAACTTGGAATCTTACCGGCATTCCTTTAGATCCTGGTACACCTGGATCACCAGCTACACCAGGAGTACCCCTCGGTCCAGGAAATCCTTGCGGTCCAGATGGACCTGGTTGGCCTTGTACACCCTTTTCACCGGGAATGCCATCATTTCCAGGTATTCCGGGAGAACCAGCTTCACCTGGCGTGCCAGGACGTCCAGCTTCTCCTCTAGGTCCTTGAAGTCCTTGACTACCTTTTGGTCCCACTGCACCTATTTCCCCTTTAATACCCGGTGATCCCGGGAAACCGGGGGAACCTGGTTTACCAACATTACCCTGTAACATAACAATAATATAAGGTGTAGTTTAAAATTGCAATTGGTTCTGGAGTTAGATGGGAGACATTGCTAGAATATGAGATAATAACTCATCAACGTCTATGTAAATGCATCAATGTGACTACAGATTACCAAAATTAGAACAATAAAAAAGTTGAAGACAAATAAAAAAGAGGTTGCAACATCAAACAATGATATGAAACAAATACAAACAAAATCGTAATCAGTCATGGGCTTCAGAAAAAAAGGTAAACTTACGACAGGCCCCGGTAATCCAGTTGCACCATCAGCTCCTCGAATCCCTGGGGGTCCAGGTGGTCCTTCACGGCCACGTTCACCTCGGGAACCAACTGGGCCCTGTAAAATAAATACAAAATATTAAGTACTTATATCATATCTTAGTCAATTAATAATGTAAAGTCACGTAAAAATTGATGTTCATTTGGTTAGGTAGTTGAGATGTATATTCCAAACATACATAGTTTAGTGAAAATGAGTATAAAAGCGACTTAATTTTCTAGGACTGGTATCAAATAGTCTATTGGTTTCAAACATTACCTATAATTATAGTCATCTCTATGACTTTATAAAACACAAGGGAGAGTAATACGTAAAGCTGTTAGGCATAGTTACGCCAGAAGATTGTTATATTAAACGTAAATATTTACCGCTGGTCCAGTAGGTCCCATTTGGCCTGGTAATCCGGTAGGTCCTTTCTCTCCAGGTTGACCCTGGTCACCTTTAGCGCCATCTTTTCCATCGAAACCTCTGTGGCCTTTCAGTCCTTGAATTCCAGGAACTCCTGGAGATCCTCGGGGTCCTGGTTGTCCAGCTGCTCCGACTGGACCTGCTTCACCGTCTTCTCCTGGAGTACCCTGTATAAAAAAATATATGTGTAGTGTTTAAAAAGTAGCAAGATTAACTGTTAAATGTGAGGTTTCTTATTAATACATTAAGTTCTTAAGACATAGATTGGAAACGAATGGTTAGCTTAAATGAGCTAGATTTAATTTAGCCCCAGATCTGATAGTACGATAGGTTAATGAGAAGGATGTCTGCCCTCCAAATAGTATTCAAATTATCTTACGTCTTTGCCGGGTAACCCAGGTGGTCCACGTTCCCCAGCAGTGCCTTGAGGTCCAGGTAATCCTGGTTCACCTGGCTCTCCTCTCGGACCTTGGAAACCTTGCGGGCCGGGCGGGCCTTGTGGTCCTGAACAAGGTAAATAAGTACAATAAATTATTGTCCCTAACTAGGCATTAATAATTCATTATTTAACTCAGAAACTTCTTTCTCCGCAATAAATATCGTTAATATGTGTCTATTTATACAACGAAGTTGACAACAAAAATTTTGCAGATTATCATATTGAAATTTACCTGGAATTCCTCTAATTCCTGGTGCTCCTACTGAAGCTTGCATGTACTGATACGGGTCGAACGCAGGGCCTTTATCACCTCCAGCACTAGCCGCTAGTTGGGCCAAATATGCGTTTACCTGAGAATAAATGCAAAATAAAATTTATTCAGACACTCGCGGTTTTCTATAATACTTTCATGCATTTATAACAATTTTCAATTTTCTTCTCGTGATCATGACTTTTGCAGCAACGTTGAAATATCGAGACAACTCAATTAATTAAATATCGCGGTAAGAACCCGTTGAAAATGTATGAAAATATAAAATTACCTACAGTGAAAAATTTAGCTTATTAATAAAGTGATTTAAAATACAGTAAACTTAATGTTAAAAAATTTAAGGAATACATCAGGCATTTAATGTAAACAAAACAGCTCTGCATTACACTAATATAATTAGGTAAAATTAATTTACATATTTTCGATCTAAAACATTTAATTAATGAACCTGAAAAGTCGGCGAGACTCGTACAGACCAACTTCTAATAAAATCTTTATTCATGTCTGACAAAATTCATAAATAGAATTCAAATTTTACTTACATCAGGCATTGGTCCACTCGGTCCGGGAATTCCAGGAGCTCCGGGCACACCGTTCACCCCGGGAACTCCAGGTGGTCCTTGCGGTCCGTCATCTCCTTGACGGCCTGGAACACCGCGGGATGGGGTCCCTGGTGTAACAGGACGAGTTGGTGGAGCTAAACAAAGTTTAATGTTGTTAAAATATTGATTTAGTTTACATATCGAAACATCTAAAAGTTAATAAAAGTAAATCTTGAAAACAATTTTATTGTACTAAGTTTGCTAGTTCTTTTCGTTTTTTGTGTGATTACATGGGACAAGTTTCTTAAATAAAGAAGAAGAATAATTAAAAGGTAGTATTAACATTCAATTGCATTGAAGGTGTGAAACAAACATGGGAACATTTATTACGTTTAATGTAACTATGTAAGTTTGGGTGGAATTTTACAAGCTAAATATGACAAGTTCCAATTTCCAATTGACCTGAGATTTTGCACACAGATGTACCTATACCGCGTGACAATGCAGTAATATGATAAAATGGCGCTGATCTGATTATTGATTCGGAAGGTGGTCTGGTCATAGGAACTCTTGTGCTAAACAAGATAGACCCGTCGTGGTTGGGCTTGTTTCCCTTTCTTAGCTAGCACTCTACTGCTACTACATATCCAGGATCTTAAAAGCTTGTAGGTATTTAAAGAGTTTTCTTTAGAATAAATTATTTAGAAACTTTACCTAAGCAAGCAGGCAGAACTGTGCAGTTAGTTTGTCCTTTGAAACATTGACAGATGGTGCAGTTGTCCCGTTTCCATGTTTCACCTTCAGAGTACGTCCTACCCAATTCATAGCAACGAAGAGCTGGCACTGAAAAGACATCGAAAAATTCAGTTTATTTTGTGGCTACTGCACTGATCTTGGCTTTGTCAGGCGATCAGTGATCTGTTTATGATAAACAGGAACTCGCTGAATGAAAACGGAACAGGGTTGGTTAAAATTCCTAAACATTTCGGAGGATGCTTCAAAAAAAGGGAATTGAAAACAGTAACTATTCTTGTTTTCAATCTATTAAGACGTCTTTGCTTCAGTTTAATTTATTTAACCAAATTAGGAATGTAAATTCTTACCTCTTGGACTGACGTTTGCTCGAGGAAAATCGGGTGTTCCTAGAAAAAAAAGATTATGAACGATTTTACTATATATTATAATATCTATGAATTGGTAACAGCGGAAGATCTATGCATTGCTAGTTGTGTATAAATAACATACAATTTAAAAGCAAATTCAATCTTAGCAAAACACATAGGATAACACATACGATAAACACGTTGAACGATCAATATATCTAAATATATTTTTATTAATTATATGTATATTATATTTAAACGAAACTTAGGCTTAGTGATAGCCATCGGACATGGACCTCTCCAGACTAGAAGCTATAGAAGACTATAAAGAGGAATTATGGATCCCTTCAATGCCAGGACCACTACAAAGAGGGAGAATTCATAGCAGTCGAGAAACGTCATAATATATTTTATCACTTACTAGGTGTGAGTAGTCCATTGTCCTGTTCTGCAATGATAGCTGTAATAATAGAGTTTAAATATTAATTATTTTTTGCTTAATAAAATGGAGAAGAATTCATAGATTTCTACCCAAAACCATGGTCTTGGACTACATTTATAACTATTTAATATTCGCTAGATAATTGTTGTGTCTGATTAAATTACTTCTTGCATCTACAATCATATAACTCAAGGTACGAAATACGAATACAAAAAGAAGCACGCCTAGCCAATCGACTTGAGAATATTTTAATGATTCGATTAGATTAAACAAAACATGAAAGCCCATTTAGACGGAAAATTTCTCGCAACTGTCGTAAACAATATCCATCATAACATAATCTATATAGACCTTCAAAAATTATATCATTACCATTTTCATCTTCTTCGAATGGGTTATAGTCGTCGTAGTGGAGATCAGGGTCTTGAGCTTGCGGCAGTTCTTGGATTACCTCCTCTCGGAGTGACTCGCTCAACTCCTTGGCTGCTGTCAGGGCCATGAAGCCAAGACAGACCAGCGCCGTCTGCCGCCACATGACTGAAAACAAACCAAAACAATCGAAAACTTTTATAAGAATGACCCTACTTTTTTCAACTAATACTAAACGTAAATTTAAAAAAATATATATTATTTTGAGTGTCCCTAGTTATTTTGCTTTGTATCCCAATACACCTGTGGTGCAAACCGCAGCCGAAAAGCTAAATCTTCGGAAGTTATGACCGACTCTGGACACCATTTTCTATATGTGGCATTTTATTTAACGTAATTTACGAAATTAGGTCTAACAATTTATATTTTTAAAGCTAATCAATAGACACTAAAAAGTACCAAATGTTATATAATTAGTTACTAAATCAATAAAAAATAAGTCATATCTTTAGATCAATTTTGAAACCGTTAGTACACATAACGGTATTAAATATTTAATCCAAGGTATACAATGTACCGGTCGATGTGGCGAGGTTTGGGGGAGGCCTATGTCCAGCAGTGGACGTCTATAGGCTGATGATGATGATGATGATACAATGTACAACTTACTATTACTTTCTAGGGTACAAAATTGTAGATTTAAATGGAATTTAAATAACACATCCTTGTAACAATTGTAATCCAATATAGGATTGATTGTATATCGTCCTAGTTTATCATTACGACTAATTTCATAGAGCGAGATCCCAGTCACCCCAGAGTTACGTCATTTTAGGATAGATGAATTTTTTGATTGGTAGTGTCTAGCAATTATGTTTATTTGTTTATAACAATATTATATATATAACATATGTAAAAACCAGCCTTCCTACTTTAACGTAAGTTAGCATGATTTTTCACCACCTTTGATATCTACCTGCTACCTGTAAAACGGCCCCGCTTTCAGCTTAACGAGTATCCATTCCTTTCTAAGCTTATCACCTCCATAAGAACCAAACTAACGATTTTCAGGCGACCTATTTGCATTCAAACCCATTTATATTGGTTGTAATTGAACAAATATGTCATGAACAACACTAGGACCGTCCCAGTGACCCTTGTCTCTAAGAATTGATTGTTAATTATGGTTGTGAAGACGTCACAAACAATAAATGGGACAATCCTTGATTGGTGTATTTCGTATATTCTTCTTATTTCAAAAATAGAATTATACGAACGTTTTTTAGAGTTCCGTAGTCAAACTAGAAACCCATCCGTTTGATTCGAGGTTTTTTTCAAAAACGATATACGCTTATAAACGAAAATTATGATATTGTAATGACATCATGTTTATTTTATTATTTTTATCGTAATTCACAGTTTAGGTGAAATAGTTTTGATTAATTCATAATTAAAAATGTAAAAACAGGTAAATTGGAGTTCCTTTAGTCTGAAGAGTCTAACCAAATCACAGTCAAAGTTTTCATTAAGGCCTCTGGCGCATTGCTACGCGCCATTGTCGTATGAAAGATTTTTGCACACTACCTACGCCGACAGTGTTATTCACTTCAGCGTATTTTTCGAATACTTTGACAGATTTCATACATTTTTGACATATTTTCCTACGCACTACGACGCGTACGGCGTAGACAGCGTGTTTTTCGCCTGAGTATTCATGAAATAGAGCGTTACTTTGTACTTTGGCAATAATCAAAATTATCTCAACTGGCACATAATTATTTCAGTTTAACAATATTGTATTTAATTACACCTTGGGTTGAATTTGTATCGCCCCACTGACCTGCCTTCGCATTCATTTGTCTAAATAATGTTGACAGCTTCCAATTGGTTTGTAACTAGACTATTTTAACGTTTTACAGATGCAAATCTTTCTATAAATATAGTTTTAGTGTTTCATTTAAAAAACTAATCTAAGCAGGGAAGAGCGAATGCGGCGAATAGCTAAAAATAAAAAAAGATGAGTGGGCAACGTAAGATCAAATAAACCACATAATGTATACTGAATTATGTTTAATAACTTTTACAATGAAATACTTTTAAAATGAAAAACTACAAGAAGTAAGTTATTAAACGTAAAAATCGACGCGTCAGGCAAAACTATATTCCATATTCAAATTCTGCGTGACAGATTTTTATGTAGGCATTTACCAGCCAGACATATCTTGTTCGCTACAGATGCACTGCAAATGTCTAGCACTAATAACTAAACACAGGATTTTATATTTTAATTACGAATGTTTCCGATGTAATTTTTAAAATGGTTGAAATACTTTAATCTTAATCCAGGCACCATTTTTTAACGTTCTACATTTATTAATGAACTTCGCTCAATTAATTTACGAGATTGAACAACTCAAAGCGAGTCCATCGACCTTTTTTCAGATTCAGTAAATCTAGTTTATTAGGTGATTCAAATTAACTATTAAACTAAGTGTCTAATTCTTACAATCACTTCTTCCTAGCAGATTTTCTACAAAAGTGTGTCTTTAAGATTGGTTTTGGAGTTTGGTTATAAGAAAAATAGCTTAATTTGTCATCAACACGTAAGTAATTCTGTGAAATAGATGATTGTTAAAGGTTTTTTTTTAACTATTGCACGTTAATTAAACCGTCTCTCGAAAAACTTTGAAAACCATCTTAGACCTGTACATAGTTCCTAAATAGTAGCCATCATTCATTACGTTTCAATTCTAAGCGTAATGTTTAGGTACATTTATTTTAAAATTCCAAGAGTTTTAATTCATTTTTCTGATATCTTAAATATATGTAACTACAGAATTCGTACATTTCTATAAAACTCTGAAAGCAACACAAAATTATATTTAAAAATTATAAATTGTGACAACCAAAACAAATGAGTGTTCATTTTAACAAAATATTATTTTCCTTCAGTACAGAGATGTTGAAATGTAAATTTTCAATACCTTTCAAGTAGAAATACACTTAGATATTTTACGTCTCATTTCGCATTCCTCTGAAACTTGCAGTAGGTACATTAGAATTGTTGTTATTTACAGAAATGTAAAACAGTTCATTGTGTGTTGAAAGCTCGCCTTTACTGTGTAGAATAACATTTTTAAAGCGTATGTTGTAGACTTGTAGTTACTAGAATTATTGTTTGTTTTATATGGCTAATGTTCAAATTTATCAAAGTGACAAAGAATGGCTACTCTTATGATAGCACTTTAAATGACGTTAAAAATTTGGATCGTTTTATTTTTGTACTTATAGTATTTTTTCAGGTGATGCTATTTTTAATTGTTAATAAATGTTCAAGTTTTTAGGTAAACTCCCTTTAGTATCTTTTGGGACTAATGGCTTTGTAACTAATGATGTTTGCATGCCTCAATGGTTACTTAATCAAAGCCTGACAGCTACACCTTTAAGGTTTATTTCCAGTTTACAATACTATCTTTCACGGTATAAAACATTGTATAACAATTAACAAGTGCAGATTCCAGAAGAAATAAACCTTCAAACCTTCTCAAAGTTACCAACAATATTAGACAAGTATGATAGACTATGCAAATTTAGATATTGTAGAACATAGCTAAAACACGCTGTTTACAGGAACGAGTATAGTTAAACCAAAGACATTCAACATCACTCTTATTTTAGTAACAAATCTCTTTGACTTAAACTCACAAAAAGACTGAGTAACTTAAAATTTCCTACTGCTGAAGATGGAAACCGAACAATACTTTGGCTTAGTGTCTTAAAGACCGTGTATCTGTCTCACTTGACATAAGCGAATCGTCCTCGAGTCTTGGACGAGGTCCAGAATAAAAAGAAGAAGAAGAACTTAAAATTTCAGGAGTTTGAGACAGCGGGTAAGTACAATAAAATAGTGAAATAAAATGTTGTGTCTTCGGAGGAGACCTGAGCTGGATATTACAGTACAGTAAGATGTAAAGTTAAGTTAAAGTACTCACCTGTTGTTTTGTGTATGGTTGTGGATGAAGGGGGTTGCGCGGCCCGCCCGCGCCGCGTTGAATGCCCAGTTTCACGGCGGGGAACAAATAAATATGCGTCTACGCACGACCCGAGAGTGCCCAGTTCCTGACCCCCAGGGGTACTCAACATTTGCTACTAGTTGATTAATAAGTATTTTCATTTTCTTTCGAATCTTTGAGGATCACTTACGTATTTTAAAGACAAAAACACAGATGCAGAATGCTCTTTTTAAAATAATTATACAACCTTATTTGACTTAACACTGGTCGTTAGTCGTACAAAGCTTTGATGTTAAAGTTTTGTGTGTACCTTATAAAAAGTATATAATTGTTGTAAAACGTTTAATGTGGTTGGTTAGTTTATTTTAATTTACTCTCTGAGATAAAGCAATAAATATTTTTAAGTCTCTGTTTTTTTACTTTAATCCCAACTCTTAAAGAAAAGAAAGAAGAAAACAGAACTCTTTCCTGTTATTGCAAACTTTTCATTACGTACTATTATTACGTATTGCCTCCATAGGCATAGTCGTCTGTCGAGCATCGTTTGACAGTGGTTACAGTCACTCATGTACCTATCATCCTAGTACGCCACAGCCTAGCCTTAATCATTTTGAAGAAAGACAGCTCATACCACCGTTTATCGTTATTAATTAAAAAAACACGTGTTAAAAATGTTTAGAACCCCGTTTTTTTTCAGGCGATATCTAGGCCGCTAACTAATATGTTTAGTACGACAATCGAGATCGCACAGCCAATTCATAGAGAAACAGTGATAACTTTTTAATTGTGCGGGGTCAACAACGCACGCGCCTCGGTTATTGCCAACCGACATTATATTGGCGACGTGCTACTTTACAAGTTTTATTGCCTTAAAATAAACTATGGAGGGCTATTGAAAGAGGTTCGTGGAGATTGATTGGGTCGAACAGTCGGTAGGTAAATCTATGTGTATTAAGGTTTTTCTGCAGTTTCTTCTTCCTTTACCATTTTATAGTAATGGTAAAGGAAAACATCTTAAACAAAAGTTTATGAATATTTCATGCACCTTATTAAATTCAAAAACAATGGGCACATAACAATACAGGGGCGGCGCGACGGGAAAGAGTGCCTTGGGCGTAACGTGTCGCGCCGTCCCTCATAACCCCGTGCTGGGTTCTGGCCTCGGCCGGGGTTCGGACGCTGAGTGTGAGCGGTTGGAGGTTTTAGTGCGGTTCAACTCCCACATACGATCCGGATCCGGTGATTTCCTCCAACTAAAAAAAAAAAAACATAATAATACACTTACACAAGGCGTAAGAATAGTCCTGTCTAGTCCTGTGGAGGTGATGGGTAATGACTGCGGGCCCCCAATGTCCTGGTATTGCAGAGGCTCATGAGCGACAGTAACTAGTTACCGTGGTTACCACAAATCGTGTAATATAAAAATATTGTTATGTATTTAAAAATGACACACTTTTAATACCTAAAAGCTTTTGAGATCCTAGATATCATGTATGTAGAAGTAGAATGTCGAGACAAGTAAGACTATTCCAACCACGACGGATCCATCTTGTTTAGAAGTTCCTATGGTCATCTTCCGAATCTACCATCGATTCCTTTTATACCATATTTAGTAACGAGATACCTATGCATGCAAAGTTTCAGTTTATTCGAAATCCGGGAAGTTATTCAAATTGAACTCGCAAAATTCCACTCGAACCTACATAGTTACAAGGCAAATAAAATAAAAACTTGTAAAAACAAGCAGCATTAAAATTACAAGCTTAAACAAGCACAATAAGACAATAAATCTAAATTAATTCGCTAATTCTATTAATATTGAAGCTCCCTGTGGTCTGTGTAGAACACTCCACCCTCGTTCGTTTAATTACATCAGCTGACAGCCTGAGTGATGTGCTGTTAAATGGTACGTTTACATATTGTCTCGCCAACTTCCACGCAATTGCCAACTGGTAGGCCAACTGTCCATGCAGACAAAGCCCTCGTTTACATTTCGGTGGGCGATCACCGTCATTTGTTTTCTACGTGTGTTGGCCAATATGTAAACGGAAAATAAAGGGACACGCACACACGCAATTTTATTGTAAATTTTCCATTTTTTTTGATGGGTAATACGCGTAATTTACATCAGTACCAGCTGGCCCGCGCAACTTCGTCAGCGTCACATAATACGGAAAAAAGTTGTTGTCGGAAATTATTTTTGTTTCGGATGGTTTTGTCGAATTCAGATTTTTTACCCAATAATTTATATCTATTTCTTTTAATATTCCGTAATAGAACAGAGTTCTCATCGACTTCCTTCAATAACCATCGTTAAGCAAATCATCCTGTATAAACCTTTCACAAAAATCGCAGTGTATTCGCAAACTCCAATAATATATCGAGAAGTGATTTGGTGAAGTGGAACGTATTCTTTGGAATGGATAGAATCTGCAACGAATGGAAAACCAATAGGGCTATAACAATAAAAACAAAAGGTAAACATAAAACTGTTTTCCGTAGGGATTTTGTACGAAAACAGGACAAAGATTTACCTTTATTAAGATTTAGGTGGATCAGTGCGCAGTTTAGAATATTTGTTTGTTTTACAAATCAATTTGGAAGCAATCTTTATTTATTTATTGATTCACGAACAATAATTACATTGGGCAGGTATAGTTATTACTGATTAAAATACCAAATTAAATAAGGTAAATGCAAATTTAATTTTATGTGAATAACAACTCGGAAAAGGGTTCTAAAAATCCTTTGAAGATATGTGAAGTCCCCAATCCGCATTAGACAAGCGTGACACCTGAGTTCAGCAGTGGGCAGTAATGGGTTGTTACAGTACAGTAGGTACAACACATTATGATAAACAGAAGAAAGAACGAATTGAATAAGTTATATTAATAATACTTTAATTACTAGTTTTAGAACGTTAGAAGAGGTTTCTAAAATTCTCTAAGGGAAGATAATAGATGCTATTTTTGACAAAGTTCAACAAAAACTAAACTCGTACCTATATGTATGAAGCAAAAAGACCAAACTCCTTTAAAATAAACCATCGATCTAATATTACTAGATTGACTGTACCAATCAAGACGTTCAGTTCATAATAGTATACTGCCCACTGTTGGGCTCAGGTCTACTCAGAAGAGGGTTTAGGCATAGTCCACCACGCTTGCCCAGTGCGGATCGGGGACTTCACACATCTTCAAAGGATTTTTATAACCCTTTTCCGATATGCAGGTTTCCTCACGATGTTTTCCTTAACCGTTTGTAGCCAGTAGTGTTGTGAAAAATTGGACATACATTTTTTTTCACATTTAGATTTTAGAGGTACCTACAAGCCGGCCGGATTTGAACCCGCGACCTCCCGTACGGAAGGAAGCGCTTCGACCACTCGGCCACCACGACAAAATAAGTGGTTCGCAAAAAGACTTAAAGAGTTTTCAGTTTAAAACAATTCAAATACTAAGCCATAGAAACCCCATGCTTAGCACTTTAGATGTGTACCTAATTTATAAAAAAAATCATTGCTAAAATTCACAGAACCTAAAAAACTACCTAGCAATTTTTGAGTTTGATAGTGTTTAATTGATGTCTTTTTATGATCTAATCGTGTATTCAATGAATGAATCTAATATCTAATATATATTATAAAGGCGAAAGTTTGTAAGTATGGATGTATGGATGTATGTATGTTTGTTACTCTTTCACGTAAAAACTACTGAATGGATTTGAACGAAACTTTACCACAATATAGGTTATACATCAGAATAACACATAGGCTATAATTTTTGAGGTTTCTAATGTGACGTCGCGAACTAGACGGGCTAGACGGGACGAACCTGAAGTCCACGCGAACGAAGTCGCGAACAAAAGCTAGTAAACAAATAAATTATAAAATTTTGTAAATAGGGCATCGTTAATGTGCAATATTAATAAGCGTTGGAACAATGATATCTGTCCTTGAAAGGACGGCATACATTTCAATTGCCCTGAATATGTTACGCTGAACCCATTCATCTTTGATTTATTAATGTTCTCATTTCAATATTGTCACTATGGCCATTATTAGTGGACTTTGACAACAATATCACCACACTTTTTATACTAATATTTTGATGCATTATAAGTCTCGTAAGTTGCATGCACATTTTCAAAACCGTGTTGCATGAGAGCAAGCTGCACTCATTACTTTTTTCCGTAACAAAAATTATCAAATCAATCATTATGTTGCTACATTGTCGAGCAAGAAATATCGCTCTTTATTGTTGAAATGCACTAGTAAAGCTCATCGTATCATAAGTGCTTCCACCTTATCTTACCACTCACCATCGAGTAAATCGTGCGATATAAAAAGCTACCACTAATCTGAATGAATCAGATTAAAACTTTAGACTATATCTCAAAAAAAGCTGTAGGTAAGTGGTCTTTCGTAATCGTGTGAGTTTTGTATAAATTTACCTTCTCTTACTATTTAGATCTCTAGACCACATTAGGTAGGATGTATCACAAAATAAATGAACCAATTAATTACTTAACACTCTATTAAGTAATCCACTGTCAACCTTAAGGTGCGTTCGGAATACCAAACAGCTATATCCGAGCCTTATGGACTCAGTCTTACCGCGAAAGCCTTACGGGTAATACGCTTCCAAGGACACAACCCCAAATAAAACGAAACTGCAAAACTAGAGGTTCACTTCGGGACGAGTTCAGTTTAATTTGGTTGGGTTATAGCAATTTTTGGGATCATGTATGGGTGGTTACTGGAAAGTGTGCAACATTTTATTATTGTAAGTTCTTTTGGGTATTTTTTCTTTTGTTTAGATCTGGCCTAAAAGATCTAGTCTGATGTTTAATTTCTACTACTCAGGTGGTCCGTCGTTTTCATATTCTTATATGGACATTAAATAAAGACAAAATAATTATATTTAAATACTATTACATCTTAAATAATTACTGGAAGCTAGACAAAAAAATGGTATAAATCAGAATGATTAATTACCAAATTACTAGCCAACTATGAATTACCTACCATTTTAATTTACCAATTTTGATCCTATCTGGTAAGTGGTCATCATCGCAGCGAAACGGAACTCTTACCTATTGTATTATAATCTTCAAAAACCTTTTAAAAGAGGAGTTTTTTATTAAAAATAAAAGTAATCTAATATATATTATAAAGGCGAAAGTTTGTATGTATGGATGTATGTTTGTTACTCTTTCACGTAAAAACTACTGAATGGATTTGAATGAAACTTTACCACAATATAGCTTATGCATCAGAATAACACATAGGCTACAATTTTTGAACCCCTTTGTAACGCAGACGAAGTTGCGCGGGTCACTTAGTAGTTTAATATATTAGATTGCTATACCTATATCGTCAGTCACATAAAACAATACATTTGAGAAGCAAATTGACGTCTCGTAAACACTTATATTCAGGAGCTTTCATAAAAAAATACCTACATTCTATTCAGAGGGAAATTTACGTACTTGAAAAGTTATGTTCTCATGAAAATCTCGACAATTGTTGAGAATAAAAGTATTATTCGTAAAAAAACTTCTTAATTTCCGTTCACAATTTAACGTTACAAGAATTTTATATCTGACGTCATCAAATCTGTTTTTCGTTTTTGAAAAATGTATAGCTACACACAGCTAGAATTAACTAGAACTGAATTCGAAGTTTTCCAATTACGACTTCAGTGGATCAACTGTCAATAACTGGATATCTAAGTCAGGGTATACTTAATGCACCTAGGTAAAACAACCAAAAAAAAAATCCGTAATCTTTGTTTTATATATTTAAGTTTCCTTTAATCGTATTAAAGCTGTGAATTTTTATTAAATAAATAAATGAATATAAAAAAATACAGTATAAGTAGGTTAGGCATAATAATAAATTCCTAATATAATCCTATCGAAAGTCCAAAACAGAAACCGTTCCTCATAGAAAACATGGCGAATGTTCCTGTCATTTCCATTGTTCGTTCAAAACAAATATACACAGTATAAATGTATGTATTATTCCCTCGACAATGGGGATAATAAATAAGGGATCAACCCTTTTAGGTTTCTCACTAAGAGTACAATTTATTTGGGTTGACTTTATAATGTTTATAACATATCAATAACGTTTATAACTTTGTTTTTACATTCTCTAATATCAAGATATTAATTTGCGAATGTTGAGGTTGGGATCTAGGTGTAAGAATTTTGTATTGATTAAAACTGAATTAAATCAATATTTTAGGGGGCGAAACAGATGAGAGCCCCGAATATTAATAGACAAATAGAGATGTACATTTTGTGGTGAAAAAATCAATCAGAGATTTCAATTTAAAGTTTTCAACATGCATTATTAATCCATCTGCTTTTTAATGTCGATATCTATCTGCGGTCCGAATAGTCATCAAATATATCTTATAAGCGAAGGCCTACGTCAAGCATACGTCACAGCCCAATACCAAAGTTGATTGCAAACAAAACATTGAACAATGAGCTGGTTCATATTTGGAGCGTCACGTGTGTATCGTTACCATGTCGACATCAATATATTAATATAACTGTCCTTTGTTTCTATTTGTGGACAAGCTTCATTTTTGTTCACAGGAAGAATGTGGGGAAGAAATATGGGAAACGATCCTAAGAGAAGCAGGAGCAAGGAACACTATATTCAGTGCTACTCAGGTACAGATATTACAATTCCACTCTCTTATATTAAAACATACATACTCAACATACATATTGAACGGTGAACGAAAACATCGTGAGGAAACTTGCATGTCGGAAAAGGGTTCTAAAAATCCTTTGAAGATATGTGAAGTCCCCAATCCGCACTGGGCAAGCGTAGTAGACTATGCCTAATCCCTCTTCTGAGGAGACCTGAGCCCAACAGTGGGCAGTAATGGGTTGGTACAGGGTACTCAATTATTTATTATTTTTGACAGCAATATCCAGACGCCTTGATGCTACGACTTGCAAGCGCTCTAGCTCGACTTCTCTCAAAAGACCAAAACAGTCCCACGCCATCTCAACCAGCAAGTCCACTCCCAAAGAAACCATCTTTCAAATCCAAACCCAGTTGGAGAAGCGCTTCAGTCCACGCAGACAACAGACCCCAAACCTTCAAATGTCCTTTCACAGCCACCAATGTTCTCACAGCAGTCACAAAGAAAGAAATCAATGCCTACACCTCAACTGAAGAGGTCAGGCCAATGACAATGTCGACGGATCGGATCAACCTCGAAAAAGAAGTAGGGGTGGTCAAAAAAGAATTTCAAAGGCGCAGTTTGGCTATTAAATTTGAAGAAACAGAACCGGAGGAAACTAAAGAAACTGCAGAAGAGCCAATTCCTGAATGTGAGGTGGAAAGTCCTAGTGTGGCATCGGAACCTACCTCTCCTGAGCATGAAACTAGGAAAAACTCTAAGCGCTCCAGGAAGACAAGTTGTACTGTAGCTTTGGATGTATATAAACGTCGAGGGTCAGGGCCCCATGGAAGACAACGTTTAAACAGTATTAGCCTGGTGCCGTGTGAAAAACTCAACGCCATGAGGGAGAAATTTGCTACTCCGGAAAAAGTGATGCATTTCTTTGGTCGTTGTTTCGTGAAATTCTTTAGTAACTATGGGTAAGTTAATTATGTTTATTCTGGGCAATTATTTTTCAAGATGATGACAGGGGTCATTAACACATAATTATTACGCACGTAGGTATACTCATATGCCTCAAAATTTGGTACTTGATAAAATTTTTTCCTTCACAGTTTCCTACCATAGACAAAAGTCCAGTTGTAGTAATTCAACCAATGTATATTTAATGTGCATCATGCAAAATTAAATCGAAGGGATCAAGTTTGAAAAAACAAGGAAAAATTGCTAACTTTTTTACAAACTACTTTTTTAACAAATTAACCAATTTCTTTTCAGTCAGTCTTTCACCAATTTAATTAAAGAAAGAAATAACTTAAGCTTAACCAGACTTAATTAAAGTCTTATTTAGCTTATTAATCTGTTTGTGAACGAGATTCAATTAACCGAAAATAAAATGCTTTTTAAGGGCCTGGATTACTGCTTTCTTATTAGGGTTTTCAAGTATTCGTTACGAATTACGATTCATGAGCAACAGTAACCGCTTACAATCAGGTGGCCCGTTGACTCGTCTGCCTATAAGACAATAAAAAAAACTGTACGCTGAACAGATGACCATGTGACTTAAAGGTTATGCGTGACTAGTGATAAATGTGAACAAGTCCTTCCACAAGTTGAGTGAATTAATTATATAATGTACTCGTATGCTAGAAAAATTATACCTAGACAAAGATAAAGTAAATTTACTTATAATTTCTCATTGCTCCTGCGAAACTCGGAGCCGTGGCCCAAATAACAAATGTGTTCAAATAGGGAGCCGTATCAAGAGTACTGTCGCTCAAATTCATCGAATGAAAAAGCAATAAATAACATTCGAGTGATATATTTGGGCCTCACTTTAATTTCATAGCTCGCGAACCATCGGAATGTGCGAGAAGTTTCGACAATATTGCATAGATTGCAATAGATACTCCTAGATAAGTCGTGGTGACCAAGTGGTCGAAGCGCTTCCTTCCGAGCGGGAGGTCGCGGGTTCAAATCCGGCCGGCTTGTACCTCTAAACCTAAATGTGAAAAAGATTTATGTGCAATTTTTCACAACACCACTGGCTAAAACGGTGAAGGAAACATCGTGAGAAAACCTGCATGTCGGAAAGGATTCTAAAAATCCTTTGAAGATATATGAAGTCTCCAATCCGCACTGGGCAAGCGTGGTGGACTATGCCTAATCCCTCTTCTGAAGAGACCTGAGCCCAACAGTGGGCAGTAATGGGTTGGTACAGTACTCCTAGATACAAAAAAAAATGTACTGAACAGGAGTAATTATTTTGTGCACTATCTCTATATAAAAATGCATACTACTACTTCCCTACTTTGTCGGAAGTTCTCGTAAAACCTTCTCTCACATTCAGCATTCGAACCCGGTTGAAGCCAGAACCCGGCACAGGGTCGTGTGGTGTGGCACATTACGCATCACGCCTTGGACTTTACTTAGAAATATACATCAAGTATACTTGTAAAATCTAGACACGTATTTTACCGTAGTATCTGAAAAATAACTCCATAAAAAGTTCAAACGATTTGATTTACGTGTGCTTACAAGAAAATTATTAGCTATTAAATTTTCTCATCCCCTAAAACGCAGTGACCGCGAAATCAGGATCAAAAAAGTACCTACTACGTCTTTTGATATTGTTCGTTATAATAATTTTATAGTTGTGTTTTACGCAGTACATATAATAAAACCGCTATGAAATCTTATTGTACTTTGTGAAAAAGTTCATAAACCTAAAAATACTAATATTTTTTGTAGGAAACACTAACTAGGTACTAATAAAATGAAGAATGTACTTCGATACCTCCCACGTAAGTTGTTGTATCTCCAAAACTACAAATTTAAAGTAGATTAATAAATTTAGAGTAGCGTTTGAAAGATTCAAAGTGAACCAAAATCTGCATTTATTGTTACATCTTTTTGAAATTTCGTATTTAAATGTAATATACTAGTCGTCTTAACGTCGTCAAAAGATATTTTAAGTAATAATGTTACTATGACACTACTAGTTAATAATACTAGGTAATAGTTTTTACTAACGTTTTTTTACTAAAATATGTGACTGGCGGTATCTATACATCCGATGATGGCATTCCAGGGAAGACTTTCGAAAATGATAGGATCGACCATTGCA
The DNA here is from genome assembly GCA_030269945.2 of Trilocha varians. NCBI lineage: Eukaryota > Metazoa > Arthropoda > Insecta > Lepidoptera > Bombycidae > Trilocha > Trilocha varians. The sequence continues at coordinate 9,886,056 of AP028259.1, forward strand.
TTGCATTTTTCTTTCCAATAAAAATTTTATATTTGATGAAGGGAAACCGTATCCAAAATCAAGAAACATTCTTGTTTGGTGAATCTATCACTCAGTCATATTTTGCGCAAACTGCACAAACACAAAAAGTAGGTTTAAAATATATTTATTAAGGTCAGATAATTTGCTGATTAATTTTTATTCCCAAAAATAATTACAATAGTTTTATTCTAATCTATCTGTAAGTGCGATATAGTAACTATATAATATAAGGAGTGGATTGGTGATTGGAAATAGTTTAGAAAATTGCTTTATAAACTTTAAGATTCCATTTAGCTAACTTCCTTCATTAATGTAGCGACACGTCTCCAGAACATTCCGTCTCCGCTGAGATTCATTAAACGACCGCTTAAACTTTCTAGAGCTCTTTTATTATATAAACTATCATAGGAACGCTATTTAGATTACTTTATCGTCTATTTTATTCGAGACAATATGCTTAAATTTGAACCTAGAAAATTCCTTAAATTAAGTCTTAAGCAACGACCACGCAATGTCCCCTGACATTTCAGAAATCCGTGTGCGAAGGTACTTACAAATAGGTAATATATGATAATAATAAAAATCATCTTTGATTCACAAATATATAAGTTCATTTGGACAATGATAATATATTTGACAGGCCCGTTAACGGAAGTAGGTCGCTAACGTCCACCATATCGAGAAATAAATGCACGCTTTGCATCACATCGTACCGAAAGTGTTAATTGGTGATGACATCAGCCACAAAACAATCTATTTGGGACGAATTCTTGAGAAACTTATTTTTATTGTCATGTAGGCAGACGAGCTAACAGACCTCCAAATCGTAAATGGTTACCGTCACTCATGGACCTTGCAATATCTTAATCCTATTCTCTTCTTCAAAGCTGAAATTTAAGCACAATATTTTACAATCTGAAATATTATGATACTTTTGATTACTACCTAATTATATCGGTTTTAAAAGTGTCGGTCGTCCGATTGTTGGTAGGATGGTTGGAAAGGAATTTCCATCAAAGCCAGCAAGAGCAGAGCGTAAGATATCCAATGACCTTTTGATCCGCTGCATTCTTCATTTCTTTTCTATTCACTGTTGACCATAGGAATGCCAGTTTTCTCTTTCCGTACATGGTTGGTCTAGATCGCTTTCAATAATAAGACCGAGCCGTAAATTGATTTATTAATATCTAGCTTTTATTTTGTTGCATGTAAAATACATTCCGGGTCTTATCTGTCTGTCTATTGTAGTATATTATTATGAATTATTTGTGGGATTAATAAAGGCCCTAAAAATCCATATATTTCAGCTACGACACAATGATTCGCGCAACCGGTCGCTATTTCTGCACCTTCCTGCAGTCCGTGGACAACATACATCAGAGGATGCGGTACACCTTCCCCAGGATGCGATCTCCAAGCATGCAGCTTACTAGGGCTCACAGGCATGGAGCTGAGTTGGTGTATACTAGCGGAAGAACTGGCTTCTCACATTATCTTATGGGTGAGTGTTGGAGATAAATTTGGGAACCTAAACGAAAATGAACTATAGTATTAAGTGGGTATATCTTATTTAAAAAATCTTAAATAGTGAAATTAAAATTGAAACCTTTGAAGCATTTTTAGTGAGATCCCATCCCTTCTATCATGCTGTAACTTCTGTGTATCCAGGACTCATAGTGGTGCATAATTTTCTAAAGGTTATTTCAAAAGCAAACAAACACAAACAACAGCATAAGCAAAGTTCCAACGTACTAGAACGACAGCACGCAGTAGAAAATAGTTTATTATAATGAACTTACATTTAACGAAAAGAAGCAAAGTCTTCATAATTATCTTACACAAAATAGGATAACACTTTATCAGCTGTTTAATGGCGTTTTAAAATAATCCCATTCTATTTTAACAGGTCAGTTGTATGAAATAGCTGAAGATATCTTCTCCCTAAAGTTGAAAGTGTCGATTGTAAAGGAGAGCATGGAAGGTACTTACTACAACGCGGTTCTGAGACTTGAGTTCGATAATAGTGATTATGTGAGTATACTCATATTAAGATTATTTAAATATGATATGTTGTAAGTTATTTAGGAACATGGATTTTTTAATTGTATCTTACTGTAGGTACAATACTTTCACCTTACAGTAGTTTATAATTTTATAAAAAAATACAATTATAGGCCTTTACTGTTTTTCCCTTAGTCACCTTTTATCATCTTATAAATTAGATTCAAGTTATCTGGTAAGAAAATTGGATTCGTGACTAATGAAATAGAAAAAAATCGTAGTATTATCATTGGAATTTCATTTCGTTTCCGAAGCGTAAAAAAGTTTAGCTATACAATGAAATGAAATAGGTACAGTAGGCAATACCTACAATTCTAGTATTCTACGATACATATTTTTCGTTATATTTTTTTTTACAATTTAGTTTCAATACTCTTTTTTTGTTGTTGCCATCTAGGCAGATGAGCCAACCGTCTCTCATAGACCTCTGCAATATAGACATAGACATTCTTTATTTGTGATAAAAAAAAGAAACATACAAAGATAAAAAAAATAATAATAGGTACACAAAAAATAAGAGACAATTGCGAATAATTTCTCTTTCACTACAAATCAGCTGTGACTCAGCATAATGCTGAACATTGACACCAGCAGGACCAATGCCAATATCCAGCGCTGGTTTTCAGTCCCAGCTAGCAGTATATAATATCATGTAGGAGCAGTACTCCACGGGTTGACGTACTTACCATTGTAAAGTACAAACCTTTGACTCGGCGTAAAGTTGGCTCTACACTAATTTAAAATGAATTAGTATTAGTAACAATGAAATCTGATCCAATCACGATAATTCCTTGTTTCATTGGTGCCATTTTTTTACTCCAATACACTCTAATTATATATCAATTTATATTTGATGGAAGTTTTAAGGTAACGTCGCGTCTTTTAGTATCACCTCTCTCTAAGATAAGTCCTAAATAATTCCACATAACCGCGTTGTATACTAGATTCTAAATGTAGTCCACGTCCCAAAACAATATAACATTTTTATAAGAAAAGTTAGGAAAACAAGCGGTCGCCAAGGACCTTTATTGATGTATTTACTAAAGAGAGCTTTGTCGTTTAGGACTCGAGAGATTTATGTCTGTTTGATGAAGTATTTTGCTTATTGGTGCTTTGATTTTTGTTTCTTGACCGCTATTCGTAAAAGAAATACTCAAGTTGTTTTTTTCGGTATTTTTATATGGTTTTAATAATATTTTTGTTGCAAAAGTAAAAACGACCGACTTCCATTTTCAAAAATAGCCCAATAACTACCAGTAAGATTTTTATAAATTTGATAAAAATCTGACGTGAAATAATATCCAAAGTATCTGCTTTCTAACAAAAATAATAACAATATGTATGATCAAAATCAGTTCATATAGAAAAGAAATACACGCACAGCAAATCATGAAATCTTGTCCGTTAAAAATATACCATCTAAACACAGATCCAAAAATAAAATATAAAAACGAATTGAGTTCCTTATTCAAAGTCGATCCAAAATAATTTTTGGTAATCTCTTTGATTTTTTTATACTTTGTACTATACTTTATACTATTTTAATTAGTAAACTAATTAAAGGGTATATACAGACAGATGATTGATTATATTTCGAATAACCTTTGCATATTGAATCGTGCGGTAGTCAATATAAGTGAGCTCCTAAGTAATTTGAGTTTTTTCACGTTAAACATAATTTATTCTACAGAAATAGTTGACAAAGTGTTGCCTAAAATCATTTCTATCATAGTGACAATACCATCGGAAGTGATCAAGAGTGTTATGGTGTAAAAATCCATTATAAAGTTCGAAAAACGTTGATGAATGGTGTTTTTGTCTGTTCCGGATAGAAACGCGTAAGCGACGCGTTTTGCACGGCGCTTGCGACCTTTTGATCGAGAGAATCATACGAATCTCAGCAATACAGCTGCTTGTCGCGCTGCGCTGCTTTAAATTACTTCGTCGTCTATAAAGCAATTGTAGAAACAGCGCAACAGCGCTTGTTTCCAGAACAACTTTGTAGGTTGCCCGCTTATTATTTGAGAATTCTTCAACTGTTTTGATTGAAGCTTAAAACATGAATAAATCAGCTGTTATATTGGAATGCGCTGCCTGCCCCAATATTTTGAACAATATGGATTTGCTTCACTGTTCCCGATGTACTAAAAAATACCACCGATCTTGTCTGAATATGACCCTTCAAGATTATGAGTGTATGTCGAAGGATATGAAAACAAAATGGATCTGTGTATTATGTCGCTCCAAAGAAAAGAAAGGTGGTGATAACAGCAACACGCCCGTCCGGGCTGCTATATCGCCTAGCCATTCAGAGTTCGTTACTCAGCGTACAAAAGCTAGGAATACTTCAGCTTGTTCTTGCCTTTCCGCCAATAATATCCGAGATATAATTAGGCAAGAAATGCATCACTTTTTTGAAAATGAGTTTCGACAACAAATGTTGGACATAAATAAGATGATATCATCTTTTGAGTCAACAATATCATTTTTTAATACCGAAATTGATCAAATTAAACATACTCATACTGCACAGGCTGCTATGATTGAAAAAGTATCAGAAGAGAATAAAAATTTGAAATCTACTAACCAAATGCTTACATCTAAAATTGAAAGAATAGAACAGAATTTGCGTGCATCTAACATCGAGATTCAATGTATTCCCGAACACAAGCAGGAAAACCTCGTCAACACCGTCCAACACCTGAGTAAAGTCATTAAGTGCTCAATTAAGGAAAGTGACATTCATTACTGCGGCAGAGTCGCCAAAATGAATAACAACAGTCCGCGGCCTAGATCAGTTCTAGTAAAATTCGCCAGTCCACGATTGCGTGACGAGTTTCTGGCTGCAACTGTTAAGTTCAACAAGAGTAACAGCGATGATAAACTCAACACATCTCATCTGGGAATTGGCGGACAAAAGAAAAGTGCTATTTTCGTCACAGAACATCTCACACCGGAGACCAAGATGCTTCATGCTGCTACTCGTCGCAAGGCAAGGGAACTGGGATATAAATTCGTTTGGGTTCGCGACTCTAAAATATTTGTTAGGAAAACTGAATCCTCTAATTATATTCATATCCGTAATATAGATACATTGAATATTTTGTCATAAATATAGCTAAGTTTGTTGTTACTTTGAGGCAAGAATAGTGTTGTTAATCTTAGCATTTACTATCAGAATGTTAGAGGGCTAAGAACTAAAACAATTGAATTATTTAATAATATTGTGTGTTCTTGTTATGATATAATAATCTTCACAGAAACATGGTTAAATGGAAGCGTCTTTGACTCTGAAATATTCGATAATCGCTATTTTGTTTATAGAAGAGATCGTTCAAGCTCAGGATTTCACAGTCGGAAAGAGGGGGGCGGGGTGCTAATTGCGGTTTCAAAACAATATAATTCTTCACGTTTGCTATCTGCCGAGTCTGATTGTGAGGATCTGTGGGTCCGGGTTGAAGTCTGCACCGGTCCAGGGAAAGTGGTAAAGTTGAATATATGTGGTGCATACATTCCACCGCCTGTACAACACCATATTCTTGGCCATTTCTTGGATAAATGCAGTCAAACTATCGAGGGTTTTGAGGTAGGTGTCAATCTCGTAGTTGGGGATTTTAACTTGAGTGGTTTAATGTGGACACCCGTCAATAAGTCCATGGTGGCTACAGCGTCAAACAGCTCTGTAAATAATATGTTAATTAATTTTATGTCGGAAAATGGTTTGTACCAGTACAATAATGTTCTCAATGTGAAAAATAAATTGTTAGATCTAGTTTTCTGTAATGCAGACGTACATGAATTTAATAATGCAGAGGTAAATCCGTTAATCAATATTGATCCTTTACACCCTCCCTTGGAATTTAATATACCGTTTGCTCAACTGGAATATATTTCTTGCAACAATAATAACTATAGATATAGGTTCTACAAAGCTGATTATATCAAGATCACAGCATCCTTAACTTCAGTACATTGGGATGAAATGTTGTCAGGTTGTGCAACAGTTGACGAAATGGTATCAATCTTTTACGAACAACTGCATGATATCATAAAATTGTACGTCCCTAGAGCTGCTCCACGTAACAATAGATATCCAATTTGGTTTTCATCCAACTTGATTAGAGTTTTAAAGGAAAAATATAAATTTAGAATGAAAATTAAAAAATTTAACAAAAATCCGCGCGACGTCCTTGCTTATGAGTTAATAAAAAAGCGATTTAATAGTTTGCATGCCCTACATTTTGCCAATTACTTGAGTAACCTGGAGTCATCGCTAACTTCTAACCCTAAATTGTTATGGTCGTTTATAAAACACAAGAAGGGTGGTCACGGAGCTATTCCAGCTCGTGTATCTATGGATAATAGTTCTGCTACTGGTGGTACTGAAATTTGTAATTTGTTTGCTACTCAATTTTCGTCCGTATATAATGGATCTACATATTCTTACGCTGCAGGTACTAATGATAACTGGTCGGGAAATTCTCTCTCTTCTGTCACTTTTACATGTTATGAAGTTCGAAAAGTTATAAAAAGACTTGATAAAGGGAAGGGCGCTGGAGTTGATGGAATACCGTCCATTTTTGTCGTAAAATGTGCATCAGTTTTAGCATATCCACTCACATTAATCATCAATCATTCTTTGAGAACTGGTACATATCCATCGGCCTGGAAGTCTGCTTTGGTTTTACCTTTGTTTAAGAGTGGTGATCGAAGTTTGGTAAAAAACTATCGGCCTATATCTATATTACCAATATTTGGTAAAATATTTGAAAAGCTAGTGTACCCCGTGATATCATGGCATTTCAAACAGATAGTGATACCGCAACAACACGGTTTTATTAAAGCACGATCTACCTCAACAAACCTAGTTTCCTTTCTAGAGGATTTGACGGAAATTCTCGATCGAGGTCAATCTGTGGATACCATCTACACGGATTTCAGTAAAGCGTTCGACAGGGTGAATCATGGCATACTTTTGGAAAAGCTTTCATGCATCGGGTTAACGGGTAGTTTGTTGCAGTGGTGTGGGTCGTATCTAAGTGATCGTCATTCAACTGTCGTGGTAAACGGTTTCACGTCCAAGCCTTTCATTGCTCTGTCGGGAGTCCCGCAGGGTTCCCACTTAGGGCCGCTATTTTTCAACATCTTTATCAACAACATACAAAACTGTTTTTTAAATTCTAGTTGCTATTTGTTTGCGGACGATTTAAAGTTTTTCAGACCTGTCTGTGCACTTAACGATGTAAGCTTGCTACAAGACGATTTGGATAGATTGATTGACTGGTGTAGATTGAATGGCATGGACCTCAATGTAGGTAAATGCTACACAATGTGTTTCACCAGATTGAAGTCTCGACTTGTTCGGGAATACTTCATTGATGACGTGCCCATCTCTGAAGTGGATCATATACGTGATTTGGGGGTTATCTTTGATAGCAAGTTGAGTTTCAATATACATGTTGATGACATAGTTAAGAAGGCATTTGGAATGCTTGGTTTTTTATTGAGGAACTGTAAAGAATTTAAAAGTCACCGCACGAAACTGCTACTTTACAACTCCCTGGTACGCAGTAATCTGGAATACTGTAGTGTTGTCTGGAACCCACACTATGATATTCACAGGAATAGGATTGAGCAAGTGCAGAAACGGTTCATGTGGCATTTGACGTATGGTTGCAATCTTGCTAGGAAACTATCCAGTTACAGTCAGAGGCTGTCTTATTATAAAGTTTCGACATTGAGTGTTAGAAGGAAAGTGTTTGATATCACGTTTCTGTACAAAATTGTTAATAATATTATAGATTCCTCGATGTTGTTATCTAAAATAAGTATTCTGGCATCACAAAGACGTCCTAGGGCTTGTAATCGCAAACTTTTTGCAGAAAAGCAGTTTAAATCACGTCAGGGTCGCTTTTCTCCGATCAATAGGCTGGTGACTGGATACAATGCTCTTGAAAGTAAATTAAAGTTATACACTAATGCCACTGATTGTTGTGGAGGCAGGACCTGTACCTGTGAGGATTGTTTGAATTTGGATATATATTGTGATAAGTTATTTTCATTCAAGCATAAATCACTCAGAATCATACAAGCGAATCATAGCGAGAACAACAAAATCACTGAAATTTAATTTATAATTTATTTTTATACACTTTTTTTTTAATTTTTTTATAATTGTCCTACTTTTTATCATTATTAATTTTTATTCAGATTATACATTTTAATTTTAATTTAACTTTTTTATTTCGTATTTTAATTTTAATTAATTGTTTAATTTTAATATGAATTTTCATTGTACATATTAAAATGGTTTTTGTGATTCGAATTTTATACTGATCAATTTTATTACAAATGTGTTTTTGTTAATAATTTTACTGTTTTATTCCAATGACTTGTTAAATTTTTATTTTATCTTGCAAAATTATTCGGTGTTATATTCTTTGTCGGTTGTTTTAGTGGCTATGACATTTATAAATTTTTTTTTCTTGTTATTACTACTTTTAAATATACATAGATTTAGATATTTTTTTTTTACTCTTTCTTTTTATATTATATTTTCTACTCAACGCATGCTGTATTTCACCTTTAATTAAGTCTGCATTTAACTTGTTTGTATTGTAAGTCTAATATGTAATAGCTATAAATAATGTAATTCTTGTTGGTGAATCAATAAAATAAATAAATAAATAAATATACTAGTCTAAAGGCCAGAGTAGTGTATTACAATGCTCTTGAGATCTTCTGTATCAAGGGAAATCATTTTGTTAGAGAACTCTTGTGATATCTAATATTGAAGTGTTTTTACTTTTAATCGCGTTATAAAGAATACCAGCGCCTATTCTTCAACACGAGTTAAGTTTGCAGTTCTTCTTCTTCTTTTTTTCCCATGGACCTCGTCCACCAAGACTGGGGACGATTCGCCAATGTCAAGTGAGACAAATACACGGACTCAAAGATACTAAGCGAAAATATTGTTCGGTTTCCAGTTTCAGCAGTAGTAGAATATATTTTCTACTGTTTGCGGTAACATTTTACAAAATTACTTTTAGCTAATTAGCAATTTGTCTTCAAAGAATAAATTTGATTTAGTTAGTAGGTATAAAACTTTTGGTTACAAAAAGTTTGACTGGGTTTTAATTATTTCCGTAGGTTTTCCCCTAGCGAGATTTTTTAAATTACCTAGTAACTTCATTAAATCACATTAACTTTCCACTCCTCGCTTTCTTGTTAAGCAACAAAGAAGATTTTGATTTCTTCAAAAATATCTCTTCTCAGTGAATTATTACATCGTCCTTTGAAAGGTACCTAAGTAATTGCTATATCAGGGAATTTCGATTAGTAAAAATTAGCCAATATGTGAAAAACAGACACAATTAAATGGAAGGATCCCCACGAAATTTCAGATCTAGTATTTATTTTACCTACCTAGTTTTACGCAGATGGAGCTTTAAAAGTTTTAAACCGTTTTTAAACGGTCAAGCCGGACAGATTTTTAAAAGTTAAAAGGCAAACGAACAGACAACGAGAGCCTCCAGTGGATTTAAATTTTTAACTTAATCCTATTAAGTTCGTTAGGCCTTAACTTTAATAAATTAATTAGTTAAAGCCTTACTTATTTTTCATACCTTATTATATATACACTCTTTGTGAAAATGTAAATAGATTATTCCAGTCGTGTGGAGACATTTTCCAATTCATTATGTAGTGAGTAGTAGCCACTGTAATACGCTTTTATTTATATTTCAGAGGGAATGAAGTATTTTTCATGAATGATTTGAATAGGCGTTTGCGTAGAATACTAACAAACAATACAATGAGAATATTTTTATCGTTCACATACTTAATGTAGTATTTACGTATAATAATAACTTGTTTTTTATGATTAGTGTTTTCTTACAAAAATAGGGAGATTATAATTTAAGGAAATTTCGAAATGAACCTCCATTTTTGATACCGGACCGCTATCACGATCTTATTAAAATGTAGTTTAGTTTTATTTAACACTATTGCATTAAATAACACCGAACGGGTTAAACCATAGAGATCAGTGGTAATATGTTGACAACATTTTTGTTCTGAATTTATCTTTCTATTTAATTGATTAGTATAGTATTTTTCGTGATTGTTAAACTAGCATGCAGTTTATACCAGTAAATGGAATAACACTCTGCATGATATTGTAATTGTTAAAATTTAGATTTTAAAGTGTATATTCTGTTTGTGTAACATTAAATAAATAAATAACACAATACAGCGAGCGGCATTTACAGACACTCAATCTCATCCAAGGCGTGAATCACAGGGAACAATTTTATTTCTTCCTTCTAATAAGTCATACAATAAAAAAACATGTCAGACTCCTTAATAAAATTAATAAGCAGTTATCAAAGGTGTATCGTGTGTATCGGCAATGAGTGAAGCAATTAAACGTGGTGTAGTATATCGGATAATACACGGGGAGGTCGTCTGTCCCTAAACGGGCTGGTTACTATCCATTGTCACAACACTATTGTCTCAGACCTTGAACTTTATGGCTGTGGTATTAGTAATGTGTAGCTGATAGGGCTGGATTAAGGAAAAATATGTATAGAACGAAGTTCCTTTCGATTAAAACATTTCTTAATTTTTTTTATTACTGTAACGCGCGATAAAGAACGTGTTTTAAAAAATTTTGATCACAGCGCCATCTAGCGATAATCATCTAAAACAAATAAGGAACGTGTTTTAAAAGATTTTGATCACAGCGCCATCTAGCAATAATCATCTAAAACAAAAAGTGTCGTGACAACTTTTCGTAAGAATTTTTTCCGTAAGATTTTTATCCCTTTTACGACGCGCTATAAGGAACTTCGTTCCAAAAGTTCATACAATATGCATGGCTGTTACTTGTTACCTTTTTCATAGCTTGGTATATTTCAGGCAGTCGAAGGATAGTGAATTTTGCAGTTATGTTACTTACGCTTAAGCTACATAATAGTGGTTTTTCACTGTAATAAAACACTAAGTATTTTATAACTAGGCGTCCTATACGATATACGTACCGTTATAAGTTTCGTAATTCCAAATATTAGGTATACCATCATATTTTTCGGTAGTTTATATCTGTGGATTCATACTTCAGCAAGACTACCTATTTTCGCTATAAAATGGTAATCTCTCAACCAAATAGATTAATTAAATTAATAAAGATTCTAAATCACTAAAATTGTATTTCTATGTGGTGTTACAATAAAGAATTTTCTATCTATCTATCTATCTACGTTCCTGTCAGCACTTAGTACAAGACAGGTGACTAAAAGAGCTCGTCATCGTAAAGGTTTTTAAGATTATCTCTGATCTTAAATCATAATATATGATGATGATAATATATGATTCATTATGATCAATGATCATGCACAGCGATTAAAATATGACTTTAACTGCTGAATAGCATACTGTCTTAATTAAGTATCACTTACATATTATGCGTGGAAAATAATAAAGAAGTGAACGAAATACCGAAATAATAAAGAAACTAGTAGCTTTATTGTTTTAATTGGATCTTCAATGGTGGTTTGCTAAACCAAAGATGTATTCCACAGAGTAACGAATAATCGCATCCGCAAAAAGCCATGCCTAAGTTTTGACATTTCGTGGATATAGAAGAAATCTGATCCAAAATAAAGACCCCTAGTCTTTGAATGAGCTCATACTCGATGAGTCTGTCCTAAAATCCACATTCGCATTAACGCTATTCGACAATAATCGGTTTAGAAATTTTTATGTGTAATGAAAGGCAACTCCTTAAACATAATCTTTAGTATTTTTCATTAATAGGCATACAATTTATTATATTACATTTAACACATTATCAGGGACATGATCTTCCTAACCCAACCAAGTAACTTACCCAGTCAAGCGAAAACATATTTAGATCGCAAGAGCTTTCCTTTAACCGATAAGTTGTGCCGATATCAGTAATTCCTTTTTTTTGGTCCATTGTTCATGCCCATAAATATTTCACACTTGACAACAACGTTAAGTAATAATTGCATCATGATTAACGCAAACGGCCTAAGATATTTTGAGGTAAAATGATCAAATTAAAGTTAAACAACTACTAAAGACGAAAAATCATTACCTACTTGCTAATATTTTGTGGCTTTGAACCCGAAAAAATAACTATAACATCATGAAATCATTATTATTGTGGGTAGAGTTTGTGTTTTTGTGATGAGACTTGTTTCTTAATTCAACAACTTTGATTTTTTTCATAGGTACAATCGCTAATGTTCCGAAAGAATATATCGTGTCCGCTGCCATCGGTGCCGGCTTCTCTTCTCTTACAACTGTTTCCCTTCGGTGTTCTACTAGACAGAAGAATGAAGATCCTTATGGCTGGCGAAAAAGTAACTCATAGTTTTGAATAGATATACATTAATTTACACTTGTACAGGTCGGTAGTATTGTTATTTACTTTAGGTTATTCTAATTCAACAAAGCCTTACACTTATATAGTTTGACCATAAAATAGTGTCAGCTATACAAGAATTTCAAGCAGAAATCGTTGTGACAAAATCCGTCGTTTTGCAACTGAGCGCATTCTTTATACAATGTTAAACCACCAGTCTCGAAAGTTATGATGATTGACAGTAAATGTCAAGTTTGATGATGGAGCAAACATTTTTTTTGAGAGAGTTGATTTTTTAAATGCCTTTTCCATGTTTCTCGTTTAACACTTAAGATAGTCATATTTCATAATATAACCATATTTTTTGCTTTCTCTTTTAAAATAATTTTATAACTTTTAGTCTATACTGCATGTAATTTAAGTTAGAGCTAAAGAAATGCGTCTTCTCATAAGCTACTTTCTAAACTTAATTCCATTATTTCACTTAAGCAATCTAATTACCACGAGATGCGATTATTATTTTCTGGACATTAATGTCCATCTTCAAAGAGGCCCAAATAAGATAAATCTTTTGACGATTTCAAAGGAGATTATAAAACTTTACAAACGCTTTCGAAAGAAGTCCTCATTACATTTTCTGCTTACAAATGTTGTTAAGTTATTGAGAACAAATTAATCTTGTTTAGTTGGTGGCCGCGTGGGGTGGACCCTACAATCGTATTGAGAAATCATCAATCACAGAAGTTCTGCGTCTGAGGAAACCCAAAGTTTCTTTCACTTGGGACAAGGCGAGTATTATTAATAACATTTAGGTATACTGGATTATACCGATTGATTTGCCGTTATCTGCCAACATTAACTAGCATTAAAAGCACATGCTGTAGGTTAGCACAGAATATAGAAAATAGAATGGACATAGCATTTCTCGTCTTAGGAAAAAGTAGGGTTAGGTTAGATACAAGCCAACAACTCTTTTTTTCGACTTCACAGTATGACCATGTGGACACCAGGTAGAATAAATAACCTCTTTTTTGACGGGAGGAAATCGCCGAACTTCCACTCGCCCCACGAGTGGGGTATGTGGGAGTTGAACCGCACCAAAATCTCCCGCCGCTCGCGCTCGACATCCGATGTAGTAGGGGTGACAGGACGCGATCGCGATTGTCGCTCACGTATCGCCCCGTCACCCCCGGACGTCATGATGACGTCAATATGACCCTGTGGACGCCAGGTAGAATAAATAACCTTAGAGAAATGAACCTTTTTTAATAAAAGCGCAGTATGGTAGCGTGGTAACAGTCCCAAACACGTGCCAATAAATTTATGAAATGCTAAGAACAATAACTACACTAAATTAAAATAGGACTCGTTCACTGGAATCATTGACCTAATTTGTTTCTGGTACATGTGTCTCCAATGGTTGATTCCACGAAAGTAGGGGGTAATTAACTGTATTGATTGTTTCAATGATTCTCCTTTGAACCTTCAACGATGTCGAATTAAAGCGTTACTAGTAATAAAACAAGTTTTTTTCTATTTCATTGCATGTTGGGTAAATGAAGTGGTGGTCGAGTAGTTAAAACGCTTGCATTTTGTGTTCGTGAGTTCGAACTCTACCTCCTAAAAACCGGGACACACCAGAGCACACGCTCGCGCTCTGCCCCGCATGGGAGCAGCAGCGGTGTATCCTGGTCCGACAAATAGGACCGGACTTGTCGCTCCCGGGCGTCGCGGCGTCGATGCTCGAGAGCGACGAGTCCTGGAAGGCGATGCTCGACTTCTGCGAGTCCACCAACTCGCAGAAGCAGGCGGCGTCGTGGGCGAGGGAGAGAATTAATTCCTCCCTCCGCCCAGCGATTGCCCGACGCCGCCGTCGAGCATGGGGTCAGAACCGGAGCCGGAATCTCGCCCGGACTCTGGCCCCTTAAGAGTTTCGGGTCCCCAACGCATGCGAGTGCGAGCGGGGACCCAAGAAGGTGCCGTGTTTCGCTCAGCACGCCCTTAGCGTTAGAGCAACCGGGGGATGGTAGACCGCGCTCCCGGACCCACGCTGGTTCTGACCCAGCGGGGTATTCCGTGGGAGGGTGACACGCGGTCCCATCTTGGCGGGCTTCGGAAAGCCCGCCGACCGAGAGAGCCGGTGGCCGTATCGCCGGCGGCTACCGGTTCGGCGTCCGGAGGGGGTGGCGCGACGGGAAAGAGTGCCTCGGGCGTAACGCGTCGCGCCGTCCCTCATAACCCCGTGCTGGGTCCTGGCCTCAGCCGGGGTTCGGACGCTGAGTGTGAGCGGTTGGAGGTTTTAGTGCGGTTCAACTCCCACATACGGTGATTTCCTCCAACCAAAAAAAAAAAAAAAAAAAAACTGTGAACGAAAACATCGTGAGGAAACTTGCATTTTAGAGATATACCTACCTGATGCCTTTACTGCGAAAACCTGAGCCCATCATTGGGCAATAATGAGTTTTTACAGTATATTACAGTACATGTAACTGGTAAAATCGACCGCTACTATTATGACTACAACAATGCCAGCTCAAAGAAAGCTCATTATGATTATCGACAACATAGGTTCTTAAAAAACAATTCACCAACTTTATTGCATTTAAAGCAAAAGTAATACTAATTTTCCAGGTGGTGTGTATGCAAACAATGATATTCGAGCTAGAGTTGATGCGTTGGCGTGCCAAGCTAACAAGTGAAGCTCGTCGCGGATCACAAGGCGCTCGCTGTATCTTACTACGAGGACCAATTTACTTGCTCGAAGAGATCGATGCACTTATCTTCCTGTGCAGTCCTATGTATGTCCCGTTTGGTTTCATATTTCTAGAAGCAATCTGTGTATAGTTTATCAGGGGTATGAAAAAAGGTAGATTTGATGAGCTTTATAAATTTAAGGCCTATTTCTGGAATGTCAATGCAGTTCTATAAATCAGTAGATAGTTCTTGAGTAGTTCTTAAGAAATAGAAGTTTTTTTAAATATTTTTTTGTATAAAAACTAGTTGTTCTCAACGTTCATCTACGAGGACGTATAAAATCTAATATCTTGGTCCTTCGATCCTGCAAAGTAAACAATTGCTCAATTAATTCTTTAGTTTATTTATACCCACTGCTTATATTTATATTTCACAGATTCAATGACCTGGAAGAATTACGCCAAGCCGGTCTTTATGTCGCCGATATGAACGGCCACGGTCTTTCCAAAGAGATGCTGCTGAATGGTTGGCAACACCTTTCCAGACTAGAGCTCCTCTTTGAAAAAGCGGAGACCAGGAGTTTGTCCTTGGAGAAGTCTTGTCGACTGTTAGACCAGTGGAAGAAGAGGGGAGATCAACTTTTGTACTCCATGATACCGAAAGGCATTGCTGATCATTTGAGAGCTGGGAAGGAAACTATGGCTGCTTGCCAAGTATGTTATAAACTTATTTTCATGCACAAAATTTGACTTAGTATAATTCTTAACATTTTGTTCTACTTTACTTGTAAGATCTTTGTCACTAGGTAGTCCTGCAGGGTTTCTTCTGTGTAATAACAGCAATAACTACAATTAAAATCTACAAAATATCTATATTCCAGGCTTTTGAATCTGTTACAATAATTTTCTGTGGCGTACAACTGATGGAGGCAGGAACTCGCGCTGACGTCATGCAAACTGTAGCCTACATGAACGATGTTTACTCAAGAATTGACAGACTCCTTGATAGTCATCGAGTTTATAAGGTTAGAGTTTTAATACACAGGAACAGTAGTACTCTGAAAATATCTCGATGGTCAGTGCTTCTCAAGCTTAAAACTAAAAAAGAGAGGTGTCAAGGTACACCCGGATGGAACGAAGTTCCTTTCGATTAATTAGTGAGGGAATTGTAATAAAATTTTATTTTTTTAATAAAATATTTTGATCACAGCGCCATCTAGCATTAATCGTATAAAACAAAATAAGGAATTGTTTTAAAAGATTTTAATTACAGCGCCATCTAGCGATAACCATCTAAAACAAAAAAAGTGTCGTGCCAACTTTTTTATAAGAAATTCCGTCTAGCCCCCTTTCGATAACGCGCGATAAGGAACTTCGTTCCAATAGCCCGAAACTACAATGCGACTATCCTTCCACTGGCGTCAAATGTGAATTTACTTGCCTATTATCATCACTAGAGAATCTGGTATATTTGTGTTAAAAATTATATTTACCTGACATCTTCCTCATCATTACTTCCCAAAACTCGTTTCTTATTAACGACAAATACAGGAAGTCCCAGTTTTTCCAGTTTTAGACACGGAAAAGACTTTTTTGAAAATTATTTTGTAATGTAATGAAACCTATTGACTTGAAGGTTGAAGGGTCACTGAAAAATGCATACTGTAAATTTATATTTTTATACTCGTATTACAGGTAGAAACGGTAGGTACAGTGTACATGTTGGTATCGGGAGCTCCGGAGCGTCGTCGTGCGCACGCCGCATCGGCCGCTAGCGCCGCGCTTGCTGTGTGTCGCTCTATACCTGCTCTTACTATAGGTCAGTGGTTCTCATTGCTGGGTCAGTGGTTCTCATTACTGTGTTAGTGGTTCTCATTGCGGAGGGCCAGTGATTCTAACTTCTTCTATCATAGATCAGTTTTACATTGCTTTTGTTAATTAAAAATTAATCTGTAGGTATCGATAAATTTGATTCACACTGTGATGTGGTATAATGTATACAATAACGACTTGTTAATAAACGGTAACTTATTTTTTTTATTACAGGCATACATTCTGGTCCGTGTGTCGCCGGAGTTCTTGGGTTAAGACTTCCACGCTACTGTCTTGTAGGAGACACTGTCAACACTGCTAGTAGAATGCAAACTTCTTCAGAGGTATTTTCAATTTAAGATCTTACCTTTACATTTGACTAAGAACCTAGAAGCATCGATTTTGGTAGTTGGAGATTTGTATAATCTTTATGAAAGTAAAATACAGTCAATTTTGACTTTAAAACTTTTTATCTGTAAAATTATTTTATAGCCAGGACGGATTCAAATTTCTGCAACTACAGCTTCACAGCTACCGGCCGGCAGATTCAGACTTCGTCCAAGAGGCGTCATCAAGGTTAAGGTAAACCTCAAAGCTTTTCCTTCTGCTATTGGAATTTAATTTAATCAAGAAAAATCTAGAGTGGCCGCCTCGAACCGGTAAGCACAAGATGGACCGTGGACCTGGTCAAGATCGCAGGAAGTCATTGGGTGTTGTCGCAAGGTTTGTTTACTGTCGATGATGATAAGGAAGGGTTGACTGGTGATTTGCATATATTTGCATCAGGTTATATTATACTGGAACTCTTAGGATTGTTTTTCTTTCTTACAGGGCAAAGGCATGATGGAGACATTCTGGTTGGAAGGAGAGATCGAAGAGGAAGAACAAGACGAAGCTTTGCAACTATTCTCGGCTCTCTGCGGAGACAATTAATTAAATTTATTAAAGTTACTTCCTTTCGGCTATTTTCTAGTAGAACTTTAGAATGTTGTTAATACATAGCAAATCTATTCGTGTCCTTAAATGGAATACTAAACACGTAAATATAAACAAATTACAATTTGAAATAATTATGATAAAAATTCATATTAAAAAATATTTGATAGAAAGATTAATTTTCGTATAGAAAAAATCTATGTAGGTAACACCTGCTTTAGGTGCCATTTTGGTAAAATTAGAACAATAAAGAAAACACAATTTCTATGTGATCGTTTAATCAACATTTGAATTAAATTCGATTTATAATATAAGTTTTTTTTTTCGCTTTTCTAGTTATTGCAATATTTAATCTTTACATAGAATACACTTTAGAATAAAGATAATATTTTATATTTAGGCTTAAATCTTAGTAAATAGTAATTATAATAATACAAATAAAGATGTCAATATTTAAATTAATATTTTTACAAAAGTCGTGAAGTTGCAAAACAATAACTTATTAAATCAATATCTTAGAAGTTTCAATACATAATATGTTATGTTACATGAACAATTTAATCTTGAAAATGAGCAATATGTAGAAATTTTTAAAACGTGCTATAACTACAACTTTACCTTTTGTGAAATAGTTTCCTAAAATTATTTTTTTAAATTGTAGTAAAGTGCTATAAAAAATCTATATTTGATAATAATTACAGTTATGGTATATTGTTAACTATTTATTAAAATTATGTAGATGAAATATACAGCGAGGATTTTTAATCCAGTGCCAGCAAAAGTGGGTTGAATACCATAAAATATGACACTGAAAAAAAAAAGAAAAAAAGAGATTCGAAAAACAAAAATTGTTCTAAATTGTATGTCGTTATTCACTCCATTTCTGCAGGCACAGGGATACAAATCCACTTTGCTCAGTAAAGTATTTATTACAAGTATATAGATGAAATATATTATTATATGTTGAGTTTATAATATAGATACCATCAATTGGCACTGAGGTACAACTAGGACGGTTAGGTTTCTAAAAACAATTAGAAAATCTGTAACTTACTTTGAATACAATTTACATTTGTACATTTATACTTCGTTACCTTTATATTAACATACTAATAAAACAGTAAAAGTAACAATATTATACTTTAGGTATAATGCCTAAAAATGTTATATCATACTAGCTGCCCCACGCAACTTCGTCTGCGTCGAAAAAATAAAAAAAAAATTAGGGGTGGAACATTTAGGGGGATGAAAAATAGATGTTGGCCGATTCTCATAGATACCGGATAAGCACAAAAAAATTCAACAAAATCGGTCAAGTCGTTTCGGAGGAGTTCAAGTTCGAACACCGTGACACGAGAATTTTATATATTAGATTTAGTAATTTTTACTGTCCTTATCAAAATAATTTTCTCTCAAAATTAGAAAAAAAAAAATTAACGAAATTTCTTTAAACACTCGCGGTTATCTACATCACTTACACTATTACTAAACGGGTTCTTACCACGATTATTTTTAATTGAGCGATCCCGATATTTCAGCACTGTTTCAAGCGCCATGATCACGGGAACACTGTGGAACCCGTTTTGTAATAGTGTAAGAGAAATTTAAAGAAAACTAAATTTGTAAAGCAACTTAGATAAATTCGATGAGTAATGTGAACATACTTAAGTGTGGTCCGAGTCTGTCTTACATTTTTTATGTTTCAGTGAATAAGGCACACTATTTTGAAACAGTTCCTAGAAGTAGATACAATACCATTGTAATCTAATCTACATTAATAAAATTGTTTATAGTTGATTACTGTTTCTATTCTATGATAAAATCAAAGAAATTGAGGATCAAGTTTATTTAGATTTTTAATGATAAAATTTAAAAAATATCCACCATTTTTTAAGTAGTTTAGTAACCTATATTTTAAGGTCCATTCTAACTGGTCAAAATGGTGAAGAATGTAAGCTTCGAAATTTGAAAACATGCGAAGACCAATAAGACATTCAACATAAGTATGAACTTTAATCTCTTTGGTAGTGCCCACCAGGGTCCTCCATACAGGGTGGAATTTTTAAATTTCGAATTCTATCAGATCGATTCACGGGTCGAATATAATATTTATTCATACTCAAACATACATTTTCAAAAATTGGATGTGAAGGAAAATGTTTTTAATAATTTAAAAGCATGCTGAAATTACTTGTATTTGGAGTACTTTCTCTGAATAGGACATTCGATGAAATTCATATTATTTTAAATTTCTTTTTAATTTCAGTTTATGTCTTTGTTATGGCTACCTAACTTAGACAGAGATTCAAAGTCCACATAGTATAATACAAACCGACCGAATCAAATACCTACAACCAGATAATAGTTTTGATAGTAACATTTTATATGCAATCAACTTGTTCGATTGAGGATATTAGATTAAAAATATCTATGGACGATCTAAATTACTATAGGTACATTTGTTCTAAACTGTAAAAAAAATATGAATTCGGTTACATTTCGTTGGACTAAGCATATAATTATGCAATAGGTTCACATTCCACATGCATTGAAGACGAAACGAATCAAAATAAAAAGAATGAATCCTCACTTCTCAGTATTGTATACGAGGTAGCGGCCCCGTAGTGTCTCCTGAAATTGCAGAGTGAACAACGGTAATCACTTACGATCAGATGGCACGTAGACTCGTCAGTCTACATAGCAAAAAAATTGGTTGCCTGTAAAGTCGGTATACGGGCGAAAGTTTTACGTGACAACGACTCGGGCATGGTTAGCCCGCCTAAGAGCGAGAGAGACAGACATAAAAAGTGAAAGGCACGCGTGCCTCTCACTCACTCTCATTGTGAGCGCATAACGTGAGCGGAGCGTAACGCAGTTTCTTGAAGTGTCACCCGGCAAACCAATTTATAAGACGTTGTCACGTCAAAAAATGTTTAATTTAACAACATTTTATTAGGTACTGCAATATTTTGCCTACTGAGGTGGTCAAGTCAAATCAGGTAGCAAGTTATCTTGTCTCCCTACATTGCAATAAAACAAAACAGTGAGTCACTAGGTACTTAATTTTAAAGGTTTTCATTATACTTATAAAAAACATAATATGATGAACATAATATCCCATTATCGTACAATTATCGTTAACAATGCGTCAGTTGAAACAATAGCCAATAGTTTATACAATTTTATCTGCGATTCTTTAGTGCCTATGTAGTATGTATGAATGATTGTATGAAGTCACCACTAGTAGATGAATGTGATTTGGACAGATTTCAACTTCGGTTTTCAAAAGAAGTTTACAGAAAAACTGGGATAATTTTATTATTGTTACCTACACTAGATGTTACCATTGTATTTATATTTGACAAGATAAAAAGAATACTTTGAATGCTTTTAAATAACTCATTTTTAACCAGTTTTAGCTGTCGTCATTCAGATAGACAATTGCCAACGTAAAAATATCAGGAGACAGTTTTAAATTTTATTATTAGGTTACCAAAAATAACTGTATACGTTTTGATAATTCAGAAATGAGAAAGATAAGTAAAAGAGATCTGTAGATTTTGGTCAGAACAGTATTAAAATACTAAAAATACGTCCTAGGTAGGTTTATATGGATATCTTGAATCTATTTTACTTAAATGTTAGTATAAAATAAAATAAGAAATGATCAACAATTCGTTTTATTTACAGTAAAATGCGTGATAAATGATTATTAAATCATCAAAAAACTTAACTTTATACAATGTAAATAAAAAAGCTGAATTTCTAGTTAATAAACTTGAACAAAATGCTAACAAAACAAACATGCGTTTTGTATAATAATACAGTAAATTTCTTTATAGATTTGTAACAACTTTAAATCTAAATAAAATTGTGCATAAATAGAAAATAAATACAAGTATTAAATTAACAAAATACAAACTCACGTAATCAAATAAAACGAAGCAAAAAAGTGATCGTTTACAACACTTATACAGTTTCCTAAAAATAACTTTAAATATTTTCCATTAACATTCTCATGTATATTCTTTTACAATTTCATCTACGAATAAGTACTTCACTTATACCGTACAATACACGTGTATTATTTTATTAAATTTTGATTTGATAACTGAGGTTTTCAGTCTTATTGTAGGAGAAATTAAATAAGACTAATCAAGACATGCCAGTAGAATCTCTTTTTCTGCACCTAAATCTAGATATCACATATTATGGAAACAGTGAAAAAACAAAACAACATCACCTGCGGAATCGCCCTCCAAACTTCCAAGGTATCAAAAAACGTTCAAAGTAAAACTATCACATGGTGATCTTAGACTTACAAGTGTACTTAGAGCTAAGGAATGTGGACTAAATAAATTCGTCTATTTTTTAAAGAGAGCCGTCACCTCCTCTATCGTTCTGTTCTTCGTTTCGGGTAGTTTGAAATAAGTGAATATGAAGAACAAAATCAAAAGGATCGTGTAAGGAATGAACACGTAGTTGCCTAAGGCATCGGACATGGTGATAAAACTCACACCCACAATGAAATTGGCGAACCAATTAACGAGGGCTCCGACACTGACAGCCGCACTTCTGGCTCCTTGACCGAACAATTCCGACAGAATCATCCAAGGAATCGAACTGGGACCGACACCAAAGCAAGCTACGTAGAGGAATGTGAATATCACAGCGAATATGCTCATGGTTTTGTTGTTTTCGTACGTGAAGAACGCTATCGTCATCAGTATGGAGAAAATTGTCATGCCTCCAAGACCGCCAAGTTGAAGAGTTCGCCTACCAAGTCGATCCATCAACGGTATTGATACCAAAGCCATAATAAATAGAATACTGCCTACACCAATAACAGCCAATCGAGCGTCTTCTTCCGACAAACCAGCTTTTATAAAGATTGTAGAGGAATAATACAAAACAGCGTTGATACCGCCCAATTGTTGAGACAAATGCATTACAACACCGATTACAAGGGGTATCCTCAAAGCCCTGGTTGTGAACAAATCGATGACGGAGAACTTCTGTTCCTCTCTTGCTGCCTGATCCTCCAAATGCATGTCGTTGATTTCGTTGTCAATGTCGCTACTTCCTCTTATTTTGGCCAAGGCCACTCTTGCTTTCTCTTCGTCATGAGCGCAAAGTAACAAATACCTTGGAGATTCTGGTGCAAATGGCAACATAATTAATTGAATAGTTGCCGGGACGACGGCTAATCCAAGTAACCAGGGCCAACCTTCGTCGCTGCCCAGGATAATGTCAATGCCCAGAATTTGACCGCAAGTCATACCGAAACCCACGGCTAACTGATTGACCGTACCGAAAGCACCACGCAACCTTACAGGTGAAATTTCGGAGACATATGTAGGCGATGCAGTGGTTGCGAAACCACAGTTGATTCCAATGAGGAATCTGCCGATAATAAGCATTTCTACTGAATTCGCTGTTTTACTGAATCCCATAAAAGCTGCTCCAACAATACCAAAAGCTGCATTATAAAGTAGGGCCTTTTTACGTCCTTGAGTGTCGACCATCCAGCTAGCGAGTGGACATCCAATCATACCTCCAATAGCAAATATACCGACGATGACACTAAAAATGAGCGAGGGGCTGGCTTCATAGTTGTCTCGGACGAAGTTTTCTATGAATGTTCGGGGCGAGTTGATGACACCGGTGTTGAAACCGAACTGGAACATTCCCAGCACTGCTGCACTCACCGCGTACAGCAGCGCTCCTGTTGTCCCTCCGCTTGACATCTTCGCTGGACGATTTGTGGGTCCTGGAAATCAAAAAAATCAACATTATACGGTGTTACTTTTAATACACACTCATATTTTAATTTGGACATAACTACAACGACACACTTTAACGTTTAAATTCTTTTTCATTTCTGTAATGATTGAGGAAAAATATTATTATTTATAATATTAAATCGAAAGAAACGAAAAAGATTTATCATTTAAAATAAACAACTTGATGTTTATTACAACTCTTAGAGATGTCACGAGATCAACTTCTTTACGTGATTATCAGTAGCCTTCGTTTTTAAGTGGCAGAAAGTGCGATAAACCCTTGACATAGTATTATATTTTAAAACATTGTTCTGTTACGTAAGTGATATCAGTAAAATATCGTGTGTCATTAGATTGTAGTTTATTTAATACCTACTGTGCTAAAAGGCAAAGTATTACATTTTGTTATGACAAACTGTGATGTTATGTATAATTCAGTGGAATACAAAAGATATGGTAATGTTTTATCAAGATAGGGTTGCGGCCAGTCATCCGAAATTGCTGGTGACTGTATCGTCGTGAAACCGACAGGCTGCCGGGACCATTAAGCGATGAGGGTCAAGGAACAATGTCTTTGATAGACGCACAGCTCTTATTTACATCCGATTAGGTGGGATTCTAGCTCCGTATAATATTTGCTACAATAATTATGTGATAATTACTCTTATTAAAAAGAACATAACATCCAAAACTTTTCTAGTTTAAAAATTATAACGGATGGTTAAAAACCAATATTTTTTGTTCTTCATGTAGACAATGTTCACATTTGCAATTTAATCGCAGGTCGATTCGACACGAGGAAAACTTATAGAATACATTACACCTGAATTCTAGGTATCAGAATTTAAAGTTGTTTTTTATCGTTTCTCCCATACGTCAACGCGCATACATCTTTTATACATGGAATTGTGTAGGATCTATTTTAGGAATATTGCAGCTTTTAGGATTTTTTACGTAGGTACTAAAATCTAAAAGGTCAATCCGTTGTTTCGTTGCGTGTTTGAATCAGGAATGAGGAGATCAACTGAAGTAAACGACATAGCCGGAAAAATAGCGTCCTTGAAATAGTTGTTATGGATTCACATGGTATAATCGTAATATTTAGGTTATTTTTCGGTTGTCGACGAAAACGTTACACAAGTATAAAAGATAATTTAACATTTCATACAGTCAGATATCTTGAAATTAACATCTATATTTATCATATTGATTACTCTTAAGTCAGGATTAGTACCAATTATTTTATAAGCAAGTAATAGAAATTATACAGTACTATTGTTGGAGTTTTGTATGCATCATTTGATAAGTAGGTATATCTGCGTCTGAGTAATTGAATTACAAATAATAATTATTTAACCACAACACAAACAATACACAATTTATTCACTCCATTCATTGCCTTAGTTCGTATGACTTTATAAATCTAGTAAGGTACGGCTTTAATGTGGAACTCAAATAATCTAGATGGCACTAAATGATTATTAATTTTTGTACTTATGTTACAAAATCATATTCGTAATACATATAGTGTTTACATTATACCCAGATCACAAATGGCATTAGATAATACCAATATGACCCGAAATCTAGTGCCCATTTTTGGGAAGGTATTTGAGTCAAGCTGAAAACTTGATTCATAGTTCTCCTGATGTAATGTAGAGGCTGAACGGATCTCTAGATTTTTAAAATGGACTATTAGCGTTGGTAATGTATTTCAAAAATGCAATTATACTCACTCAAACGACTACAATCGTTCGGTTGTAAAGTGAAACTAAAGCAGGTATCTGTTGTAACGTCTATCGCGAGATAAGAATTATGATCTCGACGAGATATAACTATTGTTTAAACGCGATAATATTAAAAAATGTCGATGACTTTCGATCGTAATCTTAAACGTGATATAATACGGGTAATGGATTCGTAGGTATGAGTAAATTAATCGAAAATAGATTTAAGGAGAGAAAGTCGCGGTAGCATCGAAGTATTAGATCGTTTGCCTTCTATCTGGAAGGTGAGGGGTTCGAATCCAGCAATATTCCTTCAAAATCATATTTGTAGTTTTTATATACTAAACGGTGAAGGTATGCATCGTAAAGAAACTTTCCTATTAGAGAAGGCTTTAGAAACCTTTCGAAAATAGCAAGCTTAGTTAACATAGGCCCGAGCCCTATACTGAGTAATCTGTCCAGAGTTGAAAGAGATGGTTTGAAACTAATAATATGTTTTAGTTAAGTCTTCTAGTAATTTCGAAGTATTACTCCAAATTCGACTAAAGAGACCTTTAAACGCAGATTAAAAACATTACGACACTCTTAAGAAACTATTGATAAAAACACGTAGTTAAAATTAGACACAGTTGAAACAATTAGTGTATCTAATTATTGAACAATGGCTCAGTAATGACTGTTATCACCACATACTGTTCTAGAAGTACTATTTCACATTTTATGAACACGTGATGAATTTGAAAAGACTAATTCATCATCATCAGAATCGTAAAAGTATATTCCTCAAATATGGTTGTCCTTTCCTGCATAATTTCCTGCATCTTCATTGCTCAACGAAGTTAGAGGATCAACTATAAAGGAAAGCCGATAATAAAGTAGCTGACAGTAGTATTTTTTCTTTTAGACACAATGTTTTTTTTTCTATAAATTACAAAAGTAAGCCGACAGGAGTAGGAGTACATGCTTATTTGCCACTTTGTTTACTGTTCGGAGGATTTATGAATCGTCCTTCTGCCATGAACTACATACATATAAGTATATGTAAATCAAGAAATTGAAATTTAACTTTAGTAATCAAAAAAATTCTCATAGGTACCTACGACTTTATATTACTTAAATACATTAAATAACTTAATTTACTAGTATATTTAAAAATCGCGTTTGTTAAATTAATACAATCCAAAACCAATAGTAAAGTTCTCCAATAGAAACTGAGCGTCAAGCAGCTATGAAGTAATCGCCGGGTTGGCAATCAAGTTTCTTTTACTCGTAAACATTGGCTACTTGAATCATAATAATACGCTCAATGTTCTGTTATTGCCAAACAACATCTCTTGATACCGTGACTTTCATTTTCACATAAACGAATTTACGAAAAATGGGTATGCAATTAGACTGCATAGGTATTTTGATCGATTCTTCACGCATATCTCATGTGTCCTTGTGATTTGACAACAAATACAGATCCGGTATTTTTTGCAATTTCCTTAAAAGATTAAAGTGTTAAATAAAAACACAAGGATTTTTATGCAATTTTCCTCTTTAAAAATAAGTCGTCTTGGTATTGGACAAGTCTGGTCTACAGCGTCAAGGTGAGAGTGGATAAGTCGTCTGACATCTCAGTGTTAAATAAACACTGGATTTAAAACAAAAAATCTCACGTCTTGTCTAATTTACGGAAATCCCATTATCTCGGAATCTCACGCAATTAAGATCCACGTCAAAGGCCACTTTAAATCAACAGAAACAACATTCATTCAGCTCTGCATTTAAATCTTTTACACTATGTTTTATCTATCCTTAATCCTTGCAAATCTGGTGAAGAATGTCCCAAGAGTTGGAAAAAGGTCCAACGTTATTAACACATCATTATGCATAGATAAAAACACGATTGAAATAAGAACAACCCGACCTGTATGCCAATCAAATTTACATTTCAAATGTAGAATTTTCGCGAAAACAACACCAAACCAACGCGTCGGAATAAAAATCACTTTTCACATACAACTTTCAACTCACCGTATTAACAAATAAGCACTAAAACATGTAAAACAAGATGTTTTTAATTATTTTTAAATAAAATGTCAATACGCGGAGCTATCGAGACGATGTGAAACGCACTGGCTCGGTAGTAAGGTCGTTCAAGCTGAACCGGTGTTAGACTAGCGACACACTCGCAATGTTATGCGAATTTGTAAACAGATTTCAACAAGGAAAGTGTGAACTAAGTTTAAGCATGTGAACCTGAAAAGGTTCAGATGGCAACAGGTGGAATGGTTATCTGCTTATTAAGATTACTAGATGACCCTCGCAACTTCGTCTGCGTCACAAAGGGGTTCAAACAGTACTTGCAATTCTGTTGCGATATTATTTGCGCGGCCCGGGGAGTATTCATGTTTTATACTCGTAATAACTTCTAAACGAAAAGTCCGATTGGAATAAAACAAAAAGTTATTTACTTCTACATTAATACTCTTGATAATCTAATACTTAATTTGGATAAGGGTTAATATAACAATACTAATTTAACGTTAAATTCATTCTTCGGACGAATTAATTTTATTTTTGAACATAAAAGCAGTTGTTGTGACTAAACTATGATAGTTAGATATATGCTGTCCCGGTCTTTTTTGTTTGTCTTTAAAAGACCTAAAAACCCGTAGTACATCATTTTGTTCTATTGTCAATAGTTTTTGCAGCGTACGCATAAATAGGTTTTCGATTATTCACTTGTGTTACATATTCGATATTTTCATACGGATCCCTAATTTTTTTTCAAAATAAAATATAGCCTATAACCTTCCTCGATAAATGGACATTCCAACAGTGAAATAATTTTTGAAATCGGACCGGTAGTTTCTGAGATTAGCGCGTTCAAACAAACAAACAAACTCTTCAGCTTTATATTATTAGTATAGATTATAGTATAGATTAAGAGATTGATAGAAATATTTCTATCATTACAATACTCAAAAACTGAATGATATACAGGGTGTTGGTGCCCGGTGAAACAATACTTTGAGGACTTAATCTATATCACATTTCAAATCATATACACATACTTTTGAAACGGAGATGATCACTTTATTTTCCCATACAAAGTTGAAAAATTATTATTTTGTATTATTTTTGACAACCCTATCCTGACCTACATTCAGCGTGCTATATCTGTTTTCACGAAAACAGACGCATGTATCCTGTTTAGAATGTGATTTTTGTCCCGTGTATTATTACAACGTTCTATGATACAGGAGGTGACTAGCCGGCTTAAGTCTTTAGCTGTTGGTGTACGTCAGTACGGTAGGGTTGATCACGCACTAATTAACACGTAGTTTTGATTAGTTATAACTTATGATATATTATGCCTAGAAAACTCAGACTTGGTGGATGGCTTCTATATCAAGCATACCATTTGCTGTGAAAGTATTGTTTCATCGGATTATAACACCCTGTATATTTTAGCTAATATAATATTTGCCTTTGAAGAAGATAACAAGATATTTTTCCATGGCATTTGTATTTGTTAAATTCGTGTTAATTACTAACTTACCCGCGCAGGTTTTATCCCTATTTTTTAAATATACGACGTTTACGTTATGTGGACACGTATTTATAATCGAAAGAATAACCAGTTTACTCAGTCACAAACACATGATACAATAACAAAATACAATTATGTTTCGCTGAATCACAATATTATTATGCTTAAGAATTATTACCAACTTCATATTTAAAGATAACTCAAAAACTATGTAATAGCTCAGAAAGACGGTATTGAAAAGGTAAGATTTCGTTCTTAAAGTTACTAAAACGAACAGTGATTGTAACAAACAACTATTTTGAGATAAATTCAAACTAAAAAAAATAAAAGATTTGAAAATTGAACTGAGCCATGTAAGTAGATGAGCCAACGAGTCACCTGATCGCAAGTCGTTACCGTAGCTCATAGACCTATGCAAAGTCAGGGAACACTGTAGGGGCCTCCGACGACCTCCTTTAAGGACTTTCTTTCAGCCTCCTTTGAAGAAGAATCAGACATAGCGCTCAAGGAAAAACAAAGACAGAGAAGGAAGAGGGGAGTTCGTTCCATCAATTTTCCAAAATCGCCTATAATAGAAAAATAACGCAGTCACCTACTTAAAGTACTGTCCAGTTGTTTCCTTTCGAAGTCGAAGTAAAAAACTACCAACAGACACGTGATATTCCCATGGAACAGCTGCACAAATACACACAATTTCAATATAATAATACTTATAAATGCCTCATTCAGTCGATGCCTTATCTCAATCAATATTCCGCACTATTTGCATTAGGTTTGAAGAAAATCGTTACAAGTTATCATTATCCAGCAGGGTGTAAATTGTGTGCAGCAAATATCCTACTATTTCCGGTAAAGGATACTACAGTTTAAATTTTATAGGAGTTTCAAACGAAGAGGATATTTTGGCTCTTTTGAGTTTCTTGTATGTTACCACCCATAGCAGTTCGCGAGCTCAAAACCGGGACGGCTTGTACCTTTAAATCTTAATGTGGAAAAGATTTATGTGTAGTTGTCACAAAACCACTGGTTAAAAACGGTGAAGAAAAACATCATGAGAAAAACTCGATATTGGAAAAGATTCCTAAAAATCCTGCGAAGATATTTGACGTCCCCAATCCGCATTGGGCAAGCGTGGTGGACCATGCCTAATCCCTCTTCTGAGTAGACCAGAGCTCAACAAATTGGCAATATTGGGTTGTTTACACATACAGATGCAGAATGCGTATTAGAGAAACAATAGATGTAAACAGACATTGACATGCTCACTTCAGTAAGTGAATCTAAAATAGCAACAACATTGCAAAGTCTTATAGCACTGAGTCACACCTTAAGTGAATTGAATTGTGAAGTGATTGCTTTGGAAATTGACGAGAAACTTTACATCTCATCACAATACCTTATAAGAAAATGTAATGAAATGAAAAGGTATATTTTCAACTTTGATAACAAAATTATACTTCTTGACGTCATAAACTTACTACTACTACAAGTTGGTAAAACATAGTTCATATCTAACTTTCCAGTATTATCAAATTAGGAATATACATTATATTCTATAGTATAATAATCAAGAAACTGAAGAGAAGCCTAATTCTGTAATTATGCTGATTCAAGTAGCTGACTGACAAGTCTCATGCACTGATTACAGACCCATTCAAGTTCGTAGCGTTACAGTTACAAAGCAATATGAAATACTATCTTTTGCCCGCGACTTCGTTCGCGTGGACTTCAGGTTCGTCCCGTATTATCAAAAATTGTAGCCTGTTATTCTGATGTATAAGCTATATTGTGTTAAAGTTTCATTCAAATCCATTCAGTAGTTTTTACGTGAAAGAGTACCTAACAAACATACATCCATACATCCATACTTACAAACTTTCGCCTTTATAATATATATTAGATGTAATTTGACATAATGAAAATTATATACTCCTACAAAAATGTATGCCATAATGTGCGCAATACCCCACCCCATCTAAATTTTGGCTTTTTATTCTTTACTTATAGTAAAGTAATAGTAGGTAATTCAATAGTTTTCATTCAATAAATGTTATGAGATGCAGGAGAAATAGTAAAATTAGAGGATAGATTTTTTTTTCAAACTGCCGTCTCTATTACATTTTATTAGGACAAACTATTACATTATTTAGGTTATAGCTTTAATTATAATGAGCTAGTATATATTATGTAGTAGATAATATAAACACATTAGCTAATTAAGATATTACCAGAGCTAGGTGCAGCTCCAGAAGTCATTAACTTCATTATTAATTTACATGTATTGGAACACTAAGTCCGAGTCCAAGCTCAGTTCAGTCCAAACATGAAAGTATTATTTTTGGAACGAAGTTCGTTATCGCGCGTTATCGAAAGAGGGCTAGACGGAAATTCTTATGAAAAAGTTGTCACGACACTTTTTTTGTTTTAGATGATTATCGTTAGATGGCGCTGTGATTAAAATCTTTTAAAACAATTCCTTATTTTGTTTTATATGATTAATGCTAGAAGGCGCTGTGATCAAAATATTTTATTGAAGTTATAATAATTAGTTTAAAACGTCTGTCTCTCTCTCCCTCTTATAATATAAAAACTAACTAATTATTATAATTTAAAAAAATAAAATGTTATTACAATTCCCTCACTAATTAATCGAAAGGAACTTCGTTCCTTCCGGGTGTCCCTTGAAACCTCTCAAGTTTTGTTGTACTACATTGTCAATTTTTGGGCAACCTCCTGAAAGCCACACACAGATAGACTAAGGAGATGACAGAAGATTAGTACAGTTCAACCTACAAATTAACTATACAAAACATTCAAAGGTGCCGCATAATAGCTTGTGTTCTATGACTATGCATGTGTATATCTAAACTTACCATGAATTAATTCATTAATATTGCGATAGCAAGTAATCTGATCAATCATAACGTAATCAAAACTACTTTTAATAGAGTAATATCCGCGTTAATCACTGGATTGATATCGAATTATCGATAAACGATTGGACCCAAATCATTTATGACCTGATTAAGAATCAATCGATAGATAAAACGCCTAGAGACCAAATGACAGGATATTTTTAGTACTTTGAACTTGAATGAAAAAGTCAAGTTAGTTGAATTTTTTATTCGTAATGTTTACAGATACAAAAAAAATACAAAATAGTTTATTAACAGAATTTTACAAACAACTGATACATATTTAACAATGGTCCCCGCACTAGATTCGCTAGAGGTACGGTGACGTCGGTGACCGCGATAGTACTTAAATTTAATTAAAATATAAGTTCCTGTATTTGATATTCTTCATTGATCATAATATTAAGTAGGAATAACGAACATACAACATTAACGCATTGTGATCTTAATATATTTTGCACGTAATGTCGCCACGGAATGTGTAGTTATTTGCTTTCTGTCATCGTACACAAGAAATTATCCACGACTCTCTCTCAATGTGATGAAACCTTTGATATATATTTCTTTAGAAATAATCAGTAATTTTATATTATTATAGTTTTGTGGAAATACAGCCAGCTGTTGCAACAGACATTTTGATAGGTATAGTCGGTGGATAAAATTAAGTTCCCCAACTAGTTCACAATTACTTCTGTTTGAAGAATTATGAGTCACCCGGTCCTTTGGTCGCAAGACGATCGCATAATTGGATTTAGGCAGCATTGAAATATTGTGCACTAAAAAAACAATGTGCTCAGAGGGTAAGTATTCAAAGAAAAATAAGCTCCTGAAAAAACGGCCAAGTTTAAGTGAGAAACGTTACAGTGTAACGACTCATAAGGAAACAAACTTGTATATTTAGTTATTTAAAGAAACCATGTTTAGTATTAATACTAAGAATTCAATAAATGCGCGGAATTTGCGCGATGACCTACTTGTAGATAACAATAGGACATAGAAAGCGAATTGTACCATTCAAATGAAAATAACTACAATCGTTATCAAAGACAATAACAAAACGGTTCAATGCCTTTGTCAGTTTTCGGTTGGATAGAAATGGCTCCGTTTAAAATAGATCTCGTGGGCAGTTTCTTTAGCTATTTCGAACATGTTTCCGTAGGATTAGATAATAGATCGAATAATACGAATCCTAATTTATAAGAATAAAATATATTATTTAAAACCCTCTTCTGAGGAGACCTGAGTCCAACAGTGGGCAGTAATGGGTTGGTACAGTACAGTAAAATATATTAGACTTTATAAACAAATCAGCATCAGATAATGAAAAAAAATAAGCGAAAACTTACTATTTAGGTACCACCTCTTTGAATATTGTGAAGAATGGGTTCATTACTGAAAACCATAAAACTACTATGAAATTATTTTTAAAACTGTCTTTAATTAATAACTAAGATGGATCGACGATCTGGTCAAGATCGCGGGAGGTCACTGGATGC
Source organism: Trilocha varians (assembly GCA_030269945.2). Lineage (NCBI taxonomy): Eukaryota > Metazoa > Arthropoda > Insecta > Lepidoptera > Bombycidae > Trilocha > Trilocha varians. Next base: position 9,919,431 of record AP028259.1, read on the forward strand.
AGATGGCGCAGGATCGGTCGATGTGGCGAGGTTTGGGGGAGGCTTATGTCCAGCAGTGGACGTCTATAGACTGATGATAATGATGATGATGAATTAATAACTAATAATATACGATAGGATCAATATGATGATGATATGATACTGGTATAGTAGTTAAACCTCGATATACTGATAGCGTATATGTTACATAACTTGTTTACAAGCAAAATAATAATAGGACTCTTAATAACGACTTAAATAAGCAGGCGTTTAATGACAGAAAATTCTAGGAAATGATTACGCAAAAACTCGAAAAATACACAGAGGACTAAATCAAACTTTTTGCTAAACTTTTTGCGGGCTGGCTTCTTGGTAGAGATTAGTGACTGATTCACGGAATTTAAAAACTTTACACAATCCATTGACTAGTAATGAGATTTAAGTAAATAACAACAGATTTTAGAAAGCGAAGCCGTTATTCAGAAGCTGGAATAGCAAATGCAGTATCCAGAAATGAGGGCAGTAACTACCAACCAAACAGTGACCCAACTTAAAAAACGAAATAAAACAATCTGAATTGGAGAGATTACAAATCCTACATTAATGACATAGTGTCGGATAATAGCCCAAATCTCACTACTGTAACTCCCTTGTAGCAGTGAAATCCAGGAACTCGAGGGACTTGTCTTGAGCCCCGCAACAAAATCAATCAGAAAATATAGGAATAGGAAATTTGAATTCTTAGAAATAATGTCAATACCGATTAAAGAAAGGTTATTTAGCATCCACGAGGGTAAACCATTAACTTTTACTTTACTTCAAAGTGGTTTTAACATTATGGTGGTGCAAATTAACCACGTTTTATCGAACGTGTCCAAAAATTGCTGCACGTTTCGAGAATTATTGTCAGCAATTGATGATCTCCACGACATTGTTGTCGCGATGCATGTGACTGGTGACCGTTAACATGTCTCAATGAAGCGGACAATGACTTTCCTGATAAAGAATTGTACCGTTATCAATAAATGCAAACTTTGTCGGGATTAGACGCGTTCAGATAACTAAATGAGAGATTTGTGAGATGTGGACATGTGCTTTGTTTATTTTTCTTGCATGCATATAGCAATGAGTACCTTAATGCCAAAGGCAATTAGAATTGTTTCTCAATATTTAATCTTCATTTCACCTACAAATTTGGTTTGCGATTCGTGATCTCTGTCTGTAGTATGTATGATATGTCGTATGCGACGTTTACTCAAATCTGTGATACAAATGACTGCCACACTATTTTATAATAGATCCAGTATAATATGTCATGGATCCAGATGAACCTATGAGTTTTTTGTCACACACTATACAGTACTGATAGTGTATCGATAGGTACAGTGCGTCTACTCCTTCTCAGCCCACTTACCTACAAACATAGAATTATTACTGCCTATCTATACTAACAATATTATAAAGCTGAAGAGTTTGTTTGTTTGAACGCGCTAATCTCATAAACTACTAGTCCGATTTCAAAAATTCTGTCAGTGTTGGAAAGTCCATTTTATTTTATTTTCAAAAAAATTAGGAATCCGCATGAAAATATCGAATATGTAACACAAGGTGAATAATCGAAACCCTATTTATGGGTACGCTGCAAAAACTATTGACAATAAAACAAAATGATGTACTACGGGTTTTTAGGTCTTTTGAATACAAACAAAAAAGTCCGCGACAGCATATTATTATATCTAACTATCATTGTTTAGTCACAATAACCGCTTTTATGTTTACAAAAATAATATTTCGTCCCGAGATTGAATTAAACGTTAAATGAGTATCGTTATATTAACCCTTATCCAAATTAAGTATTAGATTATCAAGAGTATTAATGTAGAAGCAAATAACTTTTTGTTTTATTCCAATCGGACATTTTTCGTATAGAAGTTATCACGAGTATAAAACGCAATGAATATGCGGGTGCACTTCGGGCCGCGCAAATAATAACGCGACGGCATTGCGAGTACTGTTTGAACCCCTTTGTAATGCAGACGAAGTTGCGCGGGTCAGCTAATTAGGTAATAATTCTATGCCAAAAAAAGATCTAGCGAACAGATTCAATAGTGCCTTCTGGGATCTTATAGAAGTACTCTGCTATTGGGGTATCTTTGTGTATTTACATTCAAATTATTATACAATGTGAAAGTAGGTGAAAACGTTCTCTAAAGTGTTAAATCAAGTGGGTTTTACAAGAAAGTGATTAGCAGGACTTGTGCGAGATTAGCATTTTGCTAATTTCAAGTTGTGAAACAAACGTGATATTTTCAACAAAGCGCACAACTGTGGTTAAAACATGTTATTTTGTACGTACCACCATTTTTATTTAGCAGACCGGTAGTAGGTTGCGGTTCCATCTTAATTACTTCCCAGTCCAAACAGGTTCCGAATATAAATGAGTAGAAACTATTGATTTGATTTCATCTAAATTCCTATGCACAAAACGAGACGTTGTTTTTAAAGCACAGTTCATAAAACACTGAATAATAATTCTAAAACTATCGAAGACGAATGCAAATAGTTTACAAACTAATATGGACAACTATGTATGTGATTTGTACATGTAAAGTAGTTTTAATTATAATGCATTAGGGTACCGTATTTTTATCGATTATACTAGGTATCGCGTCATTGGTCAGATTTAAATGTAACTCGTCTGTAGCTGTAAAATGTCACCAATAGATGACACTACTAGACGCCAATTTTGGTCAGTTTCTAGTTGTGTGGTTAAAGTAAGTAAGTAGATGGATGGGTATACCGAGAGACTGACCCCAAAGAAATAAAAGGATGGTTGTGTACATATAGATTGTCATTATCATCGTAGACGTCCAGCGCTGAACATAGGCCTCTCCAAATTTGGTCATAAAACCGGCCCTGCTATGTTTGTATACAGTGACTTCCTACGACACTGACCAAGTCATCGGTCCTTCTAATAGGTGAAGGATAAGGGAAGAAGGAATAATCAACAACTCTTTGTGGGCTAAGGCCTATTTAGTTTCTTTTCCACACACAGAAATACCAAACTCCAAAAAATAATCATACTTATCGAAAGTTAGTGAGTACGGATATTTCCTTCTCTTTCAGGCATAAACTACCGAATGGATGTGGATGTAATTTTGTAGAGTATCATCCGGGCAGATATTGAGACCAATTTTTTTTACTCAGAAAGTAAAGGGGTGGAGAAAAAAATTGGATGGTTTCAGCAAGAAAAGATCAAATTAACGCAACAAGTGACGTATTTCGAAACTGCCGGCTATGAATATTTGCGTAACGTCCATTTATTTTTATGTATATTCTAACTACGGGCGCCGACTAACCGGCGACTGTAATCGATTTCATCTGAACACAAAGAGAGAAATTAATATTATTAAATTGAGGTTGAGTTTCCGATTTAGGAATAATCCGTGCCATGACTTCTACTTTCCTACATTCGTTTTTGTAGTATCGTAATCTCAGAATAATTATAGGTATTTTTAATAACTTATTCACTTTAAAATATTGACTGTCCTATAGTCATCCTATAGTATATGTCCTATAGTATATCATGATGACGATGATTCACTTTAAAATATTGACTGTCCTACAGACAGACGCCATGTTAAAAGTGCACTTTACCTTCATTAAAGTTTAAGTGGTATTCATAACTTTCTTTTTAAATCCGGTTAAAAATGCAGAAATAAAACTCAATGTAGATTTTCTTTTCAACATTGAATTTCTATTTAATTGAAATAAATAATTTAATTAACTATAATAGGAAATTAATCTATTATTACTATCTTAATTATACAGAACCCTCAGCAGCAACCTTGTTTCTAACTTGACAGACCATTTATAGAATGTGTTAAAATTTATACTACAGTGCAAATAATATTTTAAGTACCATTTGTTATGTCAAATTTAGTATTCAACAACAAAAGACACTAGTCGTCCATATATGCTTAGTGCATTCAAATTTGGCAAGCTTAAATAATATTTTGGGTTGCACTTTTTTTTTAAATCTACTACTTCGCAGCCTTTGTTATTGTGTGTTGTGAATAGAAAAGCTAATTAAGTTTTGAAATAATGTTTTGGTCCAATGCAAGTTTTTTTTTTCTATTTTTCTAAGAGTTTTAACTTTATTTTGTTGCAATTTTTTTTAAATGTTTGTTTTGTATAAATTATTTTTTGCTAACCAAATAATTTGATTCGATAAAAAATTGCTTTGCCTATTTAATTTCAAGAACACCAAAATTCAGGTAAAACATGTATTTTGGCCAGATGTTAGCTTCTTGGAGTGACGATCTATACCTATCAGATGATTTGTAAATAAACACATTTTCTTTTGAAAGGCAGATTTTACACCTAAATGTAACTGATAATTGATAACCAATAGCGGACGGACCTCTGCAATGTCCGAGTGACACAATTGGAAATGCTATCTATGTTACGGGCTTTATATGTAAAGTTATAATATTTTAGAACACAAATACACATATAATATCCTTATTTTTACAAAAGTTTATCTGAAATACAGCTAGTATTTAAACTATGTACTAAAAGTTAAGAGACATTCAATAAAAACTTGAAATCACTCAGATAATGGAAGCCAGCGAGTTTAAGAAGTACCATAGATCAAGAGAAAAAAACTCTTTTAGTGAGAAGATTATGTTCATGAATGATTTAGGTATTAATTAAATTAAGAAATTAATAATTTATTAAAATAATAAATAATGATTTATAATTATTTTGGGAATACGATTTGTAAAGTTTTAAACATTTATTTTAAGACAATTAAATACTTTGGACTCTACTTCATATAATTTTTGCAGTTAAATATTTGGTTTAAGATTTGTCTTACCTTGTCGAAGTCAGCGCACCACAAATCCAATTCACCAAATCATCAAGGATCGGACATCACAAATTAATTGGAATAATCAATAAAACTTCAACAAATATTATGATAAGAAAAATATTATAATATGGGAAAACTTAAATCCATTCGTAACATTGAAATATATATTGACTCCGCACAACATCACACTGAATAAAGCAAATTATGATTATGTTAAAAATACACGATGAAGAACTAGATATTCATCGTAAATTAATTAATTAATCATAAATTATTTAAATTGCCACAATTTGCAACAAATCCATGGCTCAATAATTTCCATTTCCGAATTATCTATGGCCTGATTTTTTATTTATTTAGGCATGCTTGTGGGCATGCTCTTTCGATCGATTGATTCGGTCGATCAAACTATCGATACCTGACATAGTTCGAATACTATACATTTATCAACATGTGAATCTTTCGATATGTCTTAAAAAGTACTTTTAATTAAAATTTGTAAGCATTTACTGTACTGTAATAACCCATTACTGTCCGCTGCTGGGCTTAGGTCTCCTCAGCAAAAGGATATAAGTAGATACACTGCCCAATTTTTCTTCTTTGAAGCCCATTTTGACCACATGCAAGGGTATTTAACAAGGAATTGGCTGGATATTTGAGTTCAGATATCATTTCTGTCTTATCTGACTTATCATTACTTGATTAACAGTCAAGAATACAACTTTAAAACAGGCAAGGAAAAATCCGTATGGTTTTTCAGCATAAATTTCGAGAATCTCCTGAAAGCATTTAATCGAACTTTAACAATATAAATCGATAACTTTTTCTGGATTTGCAAAAGAACATCCCTACGTTAATTTTGACATCACGTCAACCAAATGTCAAAAAAAAAGTCACTTTCCTTCTAAAAGGCAAGAATATTAAAATTTGCAAGCCTAAATTTTTTTCTGATGGAAAACATTTATATTAAATTAAAGTACAGTTAAAGTGTCCATTGTAAGTGAAAGAGGCATTTTAATAATCAGAAATTATGACTGATTCTAAATAACAATTCACACAACCCAAGAACATCGCAATAGGCAACATTACTAAAAGCCAATGAAATCCTGACACAGTTAAATAAAATAGAAACAAAAAATAACTATTGTCTTTGGTTAATTTGCGAGACAGCTGTTGAATTGGTAAGTTTTTGTTTGTTGCGCAATAAACAATGCAAACCTAAATAACAACCAAGAACACCTCCAAATTCCAGCTGCATCAACCAAGAAATCCTCAAGTAAACCCAGTCATGGCGAATAACGCTTTCATGGATAAATTGCGATCGTTTTTCGGTATTCGGCCGGAACCGCCGAGAAACGACTTCCGAAACCCAATCTGGGGCTCTGACGATGAAGACGACGGGGATGAACTGTATTCTAGGAACCACATGACTACTATCATCGATCCAATGGACCTACATCGAGAATTCACAAAACAAATGCACGACATGTTCCGTTCCTTTGGGAGCATGTTTGGAGACATGCAATCTTTTTTCCACGACGAAAACTTTGAATTTCCCGGAATCGGTGATCTGCCATCACAGTATGAAGGTCCTAGCAGCGGCAACATCAGGGATTATTACCTAAAACCTGGCTACGACAGCCATAGAGGCGATCAGAAAGGAGACATCGATTTGGATGGAAAAATATCATCAAATGAAATATCTGGTCTTCTGAAACAAAATGACGCTATACAAGATCAGAATTCACTATTTAGCGGAGATATGGTACCAGGGAGGTCGTTCTGTCAGACTATTATTACGACAAGTGTCAAGAAACCTGACGGAACTGTTGAAACAAGGCGGATTGTTAAAAACGGCAATGATGTTACTGAGGAGACTGTAACCACTACAAACTCTGCAACTAATGTTGTCAACCCTATGGACTCTATGTCTTCTAGCTTCGTCTATAATGGAATAATCTCTGATGTCCTGACATCCTTATTCCGGAACTTCTATTAGAGATAAAAATTCATTCCCATATTTCATGTTGATAGCAATGTAGGAATTTTACTTTAAGATATTATTTTTAATGTGTATTTTGGTGATATTTATGTTAAGCTTCATCCCTTTATTGGTAGTGAAAAATCCTAAGTATTTGCCCTGCAATATATTCCTCATATAGTGTATTAGAATACATTGAACAACAGAAAAACTGAAAGCTTGATAAATATAGGTCAAACATACTCTTGAATATCTAATTGTACCTGGATAGTTTTTTTAATATATTGTACTATTTATTTGTAGAATTTATTGATGCATTCTTAATAAAGAAGACTTATTAAAACTGTCTTTGATTCTTAAATCATAATTCCCATTAATAAACTTCAGTTCGACCAATCTGTTTGTTGCTATAATCCTGTAAAAAATATTGAATAAAAATATATGGAGTTTAACAGTTAATGTAGTCATTGTCATGTCATTAGAACTAGCTGATTAGGATTTTGTAATTTTGTGGAAAAATAGTTTGGTACCAAGTTTTAGTTGTACAAACACAATTTTTGGTATAGTTACAAATCAAGCAATTTAAGACACTAAATATACCTTGCTAGCAGCATGCGTCAAATTAGCAGGCATACAAATTTTATCTCTCTAATATATAAAATTCTCGTGTCATGGTGTTCGAACTTGAACTCCTCCGAAACGGCTTGACCGATTTTGTTGAAATTTTTTGTGCTTATCCGGTATCTATGAGAATCGGCCAACATCTATTTTTCATCCCCTTAAATGTTAGGGGTAGTCCATCCCTAATTTTTTTTTTATTTTTTCGACGCAGACGAAGTTGCGTGGGGCAGCTAGTCATTAAATAAAAAATAGTAAATAAATATCATAAATAAGTTTATTCACATAGTTCGTAATTCACAATAGAGAGCTGTTCCTTAAGAAACTTAAATCTTACAGACCTGGAAATTTATTCTAGTTATTAAAATAGTTCAGGATCATTGTCCTCTTTCCGGGTCAGTCTGATCAATACAGATGTATATGACCTCTCGGATTCACTAGCCTGCGCAGAAACGACAATAATAAATTATTTTTATCTCCAATACTTTGGGCAGTTAGTGCATAACGTAAAAATAAATAAAAATACACAATTTCGTAACCATTTTTAGTTAGATGCGCGGTATTCCCAAGGATTAACATAGAGCTAAAAACAAACGAAACTTAATACACTAAAATAAAAACTTCGTTTGTTTTTCCTCTGTTGCTTTCAGCGATTCATAATCAAAATCGTGTATTTTGTAATTTGCCACGTGCTTCGAAATAGAAGAATTACGCGTGCGTACCGCGCGCTGCTTTTCATTAAACACAATTTATGAGTCCTGAAATATTAGTTGAATTAAAGTTGAAAACCTTTATTACTTGGGAATCAATTATTATTTTGACATACACATTCATAGCCGGATGGTAGTATTTTCAGATTGAAAGATGAAAATGCTGAATCTTTACTAAACTGAATCCTGCACAGTGCAAGTAGCACGTGCAAAAATAAATAAGTTCATTCTTATTAATCAGAATTATGAACATAATCGTATTGTGCAAATCTTAAATCATTTGGTAAAACAGTGCAACGTTGTTTTTAAAAGTAATGATTAATCGCAGGTGCAAGCGTCTTGAGTGTTCCGCTTGATCCACGTGAGGTATCGATTGACACGTGTATAAACTCCAGGCTTGTTAGGTCTCGCACACCCTTCGCCCCAAGATACGACACCTGTAACAAGGACATTGAACCGTTCTTTTTGAAACGCTTAATTTCTTCCTAGACCTAACCTAAGCCAATTTGAAAATCATTGAAGGACCGACATCAATACTCTACTTACTATAGACAAACCTCACACGGACTGTGAACTATGTTTCTATCTTCATCACACCCTTTTACTTCACAATAACAATAAATTTTGTATCAGCTGTCTATCCTACCCACTCAAGGTTATTAGAAAATATATAGGTAAGCTAAAAATACAAGTCTCGTAACAAATATAAAGAAGTCTACTAACCGACTTCTGAGTACTTGGAAGTGTCCGCCTCTAGTACATGCATGGGTCCACCGGAGTCTCCTTGGCAGGCGTCCCTGCCTCCTTCAGCTTCACCGGCACATATCATGTTCTCTGTGATTCGGTTGCCGTATCCTTTGCGACATTCATCGTTCGTTACGATCGGGACTTTCACCTGAAAAAAACGAATTTATTGTTAATTTTGCTGCGATTTAGAAGTAAATTTCATAAAACAATCAAATAAAACAATCTATTAACTTTTTAGGTAGGATAAGACTACTTTAGCATTTACAGGTCAAAACGATTTTTTATATACGGGCCTATTCAGTAGGAATACCCACCTCCTGCAAAGCGTTAGATACAGATCCACCTTCTTCCGTGGTTCCCCAACCGGTGACCACACCCGTGTAATTGCTGTACGTAAGACCAACGGTGGGCAAACAAACCGGTCGCAAGCCCACATCCTGATCATCTTCTGTTGTGGTACTGTTGGGATCGTGCATGCGAACCCGTTTTAGAGCACTGCTGAGGTCTACCTGTTTATGAAAATTTATTATATTTTTATTAACTGTTGTTGTTGTTGTTTTTCATACCAATCAAACATATTTTATTCGTCCTTGAGCATAGTTCGATGATGATTACGAAGAGGAAAAAAATAATTTGAATTAAGTCATATTTTATAATCAACACCACTATTACCTACATTGTCCTTTAAAGCTAGTCTCTCATCAACATAATACATATAATAAAAATACTACGTACACCTAAACCTTTTTTAAATATTCTAATATTTGTCGTAATCTTAGGGCCAATGAGTAAGTAAGTATTTAACTACCTAGTACCTACCTACGTAATACTTACCTACTAACGAAGTTCAGGTACATTATTTTTTAAGCTTTTACCGACTTTGAAAATGGCTTTTCAACACTATCGTTTACATGTGTCCACCGACAACATTGTCGTTTAAACCGATTTTGATGACTTTTTTCCTTTCTCTATGTTAGATTTAAGAAGATAAATAAAACTTACTCTTTGGGTTAGTTTTAGCAAAGCTATATCGTTGTCATAAGTGCCAGGATTGTACCGCATGTGACGAATGATGTCAGCCACCTTCCGATCTATCGTCTTTGTCTCATTGTCTTTGGAACGATCGTGCTCCAGAAACCGAACTGTCATCTTCTCTTTGCGAAACCTGCAATCAAACCAGTCAGTATAAAGTAAACAAAATCAAATGACTAAATATACCCCGGTAATGGTCGGAAAAAAAAAAAAAAATTCCGACTTTGTGGCTCAACATTTTTGTACGGCATCTGTATCATACTATTTAAATACTGCTTCTAATCCATTATTCCTCAACGCCGTACAAAAATCATGCGACAAGGGGAAAAACGATGGTTGCAATCCCCTGAATGCTCACCTGCACTCAGTTGGACAGCTTACAAGTGACGGCATACTCCGGCATAGTACTGAATCTTATTATTTTATGCTAGAATTTCGTTTTAAATAGGTCACCTGGTGGTTCAAATGACCCATAATTTTTCTTCATGGGCCTGTAGTCTAGAATCTTAACTGTCATTATTACTGCTTTTCATCGTTTTTCTTCAAAAGAGTTGATTAGAGTTGATTCCTACAGATCCTTCGAAATACAACGGATACTCAGTTCAAAACGAAAAACGTATCTTGAAAACTTGGAGCCGTAAATTATAACAAGTATCTTCGCTGTTAAAAAACATTATAGAGTTTGATACTTTGGTCAGCACGTAAAGAGTAGGTATTTTTTTTATTGCCATGTAGGCAGACGAGCCAACGGCCCACGTGATAGGAAGTGGTTACCGTCGCTCATGAACCTCTGCAATGTCAGGGGACACTGAGGGGTCGCTACCTACGACCTAACTTTAAGGACCCTCCTCAAGCCTCGTTTGAAGAAGGACAAGTCATGGCGCTCAGGGAATACCGAGGATATTTCATTAAGTATGTAAAGATAGACAACAATCTAGCCATCTACACTTAATACGAAGCTAAGAAGGCTTACAAAATCGTGGCTTTAGTAACCTTGTCTTGTCATGGTCATGTCATTGAGGACTCCCACATGAATAATAAATAGATGTTGCATAATTCTGTAATATGCATGCAAGTTAACGAACATCATTCTCATGTTGAATCACTACATTTTCTATTCTTTGAATCGTTGCCAACAAATGCAAATTAACCAGGTTTCCTTTGTCCATAAAGCGTTGAAGATCGAGGAGACCTTTAAAATATTTTGTATTTTTTATCACAGTTTCGATTCCACCAATCAAATGGAAAAAGGCCTATGCATGCATTATTTATCCATTTGGATTTTCTATTAGGTACTCTTACAAAAGTTATTAACAAAATATTAAATGAACACCTTAAATCTGCTCAAGATTCGTTATAGTTAAAAAAGCAAAAAGGACCGTATAGGTAATTCTCTTTCGAAAACTAATATATTGTGCCAAATTTAAGTTAGAATGCAAATAACAGAACTATAAACCCTGTGATATAAATCCTAATGTGTTTCATATTACGCATTACATTTAAAAAAGTTGTGAAAAATCGTTTGTGCAGTAAAGTTTATTATACAATTAGTGATTTTCTAGATGACTGCACTAAGTGTGAATGAAGCTTTCGTTTTAGGTCAAAATTGTAACAAAAATTGTAATATTGAGTTAAAAAGAAAAAAAAAACAGAACAATAGATAGATAGATAGAAAATTCTTTATTATACTCGAAAATAAATGTACATACATGGGCAAACTTAATGCTAAACAGCATTATCTAACTGGTAGAATGAACCCTGGTGTAATGTGGATAGTATAAGGTACTGCATGAAACATTTAAGTGATAGGTGAATTATTAAAACAAATAAAAAATAATACAAAAAAAGACATGCCTGCTGAGTATCTTACCAGTTCTTCTCAAGACGGTGACTACCTATTTCTTTTTTCCGAACTGCCTTTTGACATCAACAAGCATGATAATTTAATTAACGTTGAGAATAAATAATTTCATTTCATTTCAGTGTGGAATTTAAATATACCATTGCGAAAAAGCCTATAAAAATGCATCAAATACTTACCCTGCAGTACAATGAGCTGCCGTCATAACATAATAATCGTTTATCAGGGCTCCACCGCAGTAGAATCTTCCTCCGTAAAGAAGAGCAGCCATCCAAGGATACTCCATCTCCTTAGTTTCATATCCCCCGACTATACGGCGACGGGTACGAGCTATGCCACATTCTGAAACGAAAATCAACGTGTATGAGATAAATATTATTGGACCTCCACTAAATTTAATAACCTCAAAAGCTGTAGGTCTTTTGGTAGTTAGTTATTAAATTAATCGTAGCGGTTGTAGGAATAAGTCAGATTTTTTTTTGAACACAAAAATAAATCGTCATGGACTAAGGTACAAAACATTGAAAATACTTTAGTGTTCCCTTCTTATTATATAACAACTGAGGCCCATCTGTGTCGCACCCCCTCCTGGTGAATCTGACGCCTGGTAAAAGCCTAAAAGTTAACAGCGATACCTCCTATCCAAACAATAGCTTTTTTTAATTAATTAATTGAGTAGGTAAATTAAAAGTAGGTCGTAGGACTCGTAGCGGTAGCGACCTCGCAGTGTCCCCTGACGGTGCGGAGGTCCATGAGTAGCAGTAACCGCTTACGATCAGGTGGCCAATTGGCTCGTCTTCCTACAGGGCAATTAAAAAAAAACTTACGACAGCTTGGACAGTCTTCTGGTGGATCATGTACTGGTCTTAGAGTGGTAGTAGTCGGATTTCCTCCAAGGAGATTGTTGATCCATTCTAGGAAACCTTTTTCCTTCAGATTCACTGGTTTATCAGGGTAACAGCTCGACCAGCCGACAAGACATAATACAAATACCAGCAATTTCATCGTAACTGGAAAAATAAAGAACAATAGAACGGTAAAGATTATGAATCTTACGATACCAAATACAGAAATTGTTTAGTTTAACCACCAAACTAGTGGTTTAGATGAAGTGGTAAGCGTTCTTCGAAAAATCCTACGTCATTTTATACATAAGAGATGTCTCTATTTTATATTTTGAAACAATACTCCTTTAATATTTTAAGCAGGTATTCATTTGTTTGATCATCGTTCTCGGTAACAGGACGGAGCCCTAAATCTAAAAGAAAACATCAGGATAATAGATTATTTTAATTGGAATTACAGATTAATTTTAGAGTAAACGATGAAGCAGACACAGTTAGTATTAAATTATTATCTTCACAACGACTGCCATTAACCGCTAATTTATTATTTATTTTTATTTGCAATATTTAAGAGTAATCAGTCGAAATCAAGGACATCGTAAGCGGGTCAAGAAACCTCAAGAAACCTGTCGTGTTCAGATACCGCTACTCGATCACCCATCAAAGTCCCATTCGCATTCGTAAATTATTTTATTAGCACATGTGTGATGAATTAAACAAGCACGTGCAATTCCGCTTACTCAAACATTCAGTCATCAGGAAAACCGCAAGTTAAAATGAAATTTCGATTGTTGATTCACGGTAAAACTCTATTAATTGTTGTTGTAGACTTTTTTTGCAAATAATCTATGTAAATAAAAATGAATTTTTGTTCGTTAGTCTGATTAAAACTCGAGAACGGCTGGGCCGATTGAGCTGACTTTGGTTTTAAAACGTTTGTCGGAGTCCAGGGAAGGTTTAAACGGTGAGGAAATGCCCAGGATTTTTTTTAGTTGCGCAGGCTAGCTAGTATATAATAAATCTAACAACGGCTCCTCCCATAACAAGTGGTAGGTAATCGTCGTCATGGACCTCAATACCAGAGCACCTACCGCTATCTTGTTACAGACTATTGAGTAGAAGAAATCTTATGCCTCGTTAAAGAATATAAGGAAAACTTTGAAGAGAACCTATCATCCAGAATAAGTATAAGCATTCCGTAATATAATTTTGAAAACCGTAAAACTGCTATGTGTTTCTAAACATTTAAATAGAAATTTAAATGTAAATCACTTGCTAGGTAGCTATAGCGAACCATGAGTATCTGTTTTTGAATGTCTCAAAACCAACCATTATCGTAACAAACTAGTATTTACAGGCTTTCCTGGCATTGCCAGTAATGATTTTGTACAAGTATAATACCTACTTCGATAGAGAAATGATAATTATATTGAAAAGCAAGTATTACTTGTTAATTGCATGTTTTCGCACTTCTAACAACAGCATTTTGATAGTGAAACTCGTCGTTCAAATATTTCCACTTTTACTTTCTTGAGATTTATTATTTTTAGCACTTTATTATACAGAAACAGTAAGATAACTGCAAATAAGTATATCTAAAACGGATTTTGAATGGGTAATTTTGAAAACAGGATACACCTAAGATTTTTTTTTTTGAGTTGTAGCAAATCACCGGTCACCGCCCACCCCGCCCGATCCGGTATGTGGGAGTTGAACCGCACTAAAACGACGCCGAACCGGCAGCCGCCGGCGATATGGCCACCGGCTCTCTCGGTCGGCGGGCTTTCCGAAGCCCTCCAAGATGATGGGACCGCGTGTCTCCCTCCCACGGAATACCCTGCTGGGTCAGAACCAGCGTGAGTCGGGGAGCGTGGTTCACCATCCCCCGGTTACTGTGACGTAAGGGCGTGCTGAGCGAGACCCCCAGTGGGTCCCCGCTCGCACTCACATGCGTTGAAACTCTGAAGGGGCCAGATTCGGGGCGAGTTCCCGGTTCCGGCCCCTTGCTCGACGGCGGCGGGATGTTGCGGGGCGGAGAGAAAAATAAATTCTCTCCCTCGCACTCCCCGCCACCCTCTTCTGCGAGATGGTGGACTCGCAGAAGTCGAGCATCGCACACCTAAGATCTACGAAATTTGTCCATCTAAGTTAATTATTATGAAACAAATTCCAATATTTATCAAAAGAACACCGGCTAAAATAAAATAAATAAAAATGTATACAGGGTGATTTCCTAGTGAGGGTACATATTGAAGGTCATGGTAGCTGATGGTTATATACGACCAGTAAAAATATTATTACCAAAGAATATGGCTTAATGCCTTAGTAATCGCAACTTAAAAATACCTAAAATTCTTGCAAAATGATGGTTTTTCGACAGCTGATGGGTGTGACGGAGGTGTGCGAGATCACTAGAGGTCATTAGTCAACACTCTTTAAGCCGAAATTGCTTATGTTTGAGGTAGTTTTGTCGAATTCAGATTTTAAAAAAAAAAATTGTAATTTTACTTATTTTTTGTAATATTCCGTATTAGAACAGAGTACCTACTCATCACCCTCCTGCAATATGTACCCTGTCTAACAAATCACCCTGTAGAGAAGCATTGAGAGGAATTTTAATATTTGTAGAGGTTTTAAACGATCTACGGAAATATGAGCAGTCCTAACCGACAAACATGGTGAATTATGATGATTGCAACCTTCTAGAAAAGAAAATTCAAGCCCAGAATATGGACAGTAAAGGTTGATGCAGTACAAAATACTTTTAAAGCAAACAGCGAATCGAGTAAAACAAATTCCACGTGTTCAAAATCCCTTAGAATACCTATGAAATTGTAATTTTACATTGTTATGCGAAGAACGTCTTATCCTGTCAACCACAAAGATTTACACGTTAGAGAGTTACACGTTGTTTTTGCTCCTTATATTAGAACAAAACGAAAGTTGACCACTTCATTCAAATAATTTTAAATCAAAAAGTTAAGTAATACTTTGGTATGAATTGATTTTGGGCCACTATTAGTAGATTTGGAAAAACTCGATAATTTTTATTCTTGTTGTCGATGATTTAGTATAATGATAATTATGTTTAATTTTTTTTAAATCTACCTATGATAACTCTTATCAATAAAGGAATCAGAGAGAGAAGTTTCGTAATTTGTACCTTAAACAAGTGTTAATGGATTTACATTGTGCATAAACGGAATTTTATCTGGATTAACATAGATACATGTAGATGCTGTAGGTGATGATGGTCTTATGGGACCAGCTAATAAATACATTATACCTAACTAATTCAAAAACCTAAGTTATTTATCATCATCATAGAGTACGATGTACCATAGGTAAATAACAATCGTGCAGAATTTAGTTCACAAGAACCAACACAAAATAAACCTTAAAAAATCGATACGAACCCGATAGATCGATACGCCAAAATCGATAACACGCACGTATTCAAGAATAATTTTCAAGGATCGCGAGCGACTTAGTCCACCGCGGTACTAACACTGATCGAAAGTAGAGAAAGAACGAATACTTTCACCAGCTTCTGTGCCACATAGTCCTTACTAAAATGCATGTCCTGAGAGCCCGCACGCCTAGTTATAATCGAAATCGACACGATAACAAATTCCAGACCGTATTTCGCGGTATTTTTTTATGATAATGCCGTAATTAGATGATGTGGGATACTAATTTGCCTACATAATGTTTAACTAGCCTTTTCAAACGTAATAGTCGTCATTAAAATGATTGCACACAATCCTTTTTCATCTACTAATAAATAAAGTGATGTATGATTGTAATACAATTAACAGATGCACTGGTAACATAAGTAAAAATCTCTATCGTTAGGTACACGACGAACTATCAAAATTTTAAATTCGAGACCGTTCGGAGATTACCATTTTGGTTTGTCCATCTTTAAACCTGACTTCCATTTCCCGGTAACTATTACTTGATATATAATAGGGCGCAACATAAAACATAATTGAGTAGGAAATAGTAGGTATTAATTATGAATAACTATAACAATTCAGTTTTAGTCTTATGACGATGCTATTAGCGCCATCTTTTTTTCCTTGTAAAAAACTACTCGTTACTTCACAATTTTTAAAAACAGAAATAAAAGAAGCAGTCAAGAATAAAATAAGATTTTTGTAAGGCGCTTATTAATAAAAAACCTACATGTATACGTTAAACGAAGTTTTTATTTTTTTTATTTTTTTTTATTGCGTGATAGATAAACGAGCCTACGGCCCACCTGATGGTAAGCGGTCACCGTCGCTCATGAACCTCTAAAGAGAGACATGTCATAGCTCCGGGAACACCCCGGATGGGAGTCCATTCCAAATCGGAATGGTACGGAATATTTCGAAATAATATTTTTTTTTTACTGCTACTACCTAATACAGGAAGAAAGGTTAATGCCTAACGGTCCACGGTGACACAGTAACAGCGAAACCGTTCCTTTCTGCAAATCAACGCCTAAGTAAAACTTATAGCAAAGTAATCATACGAATATCTCAATATTGTCTTTTTTATTGCCATGCAGGCAGACGAGCAAACGAGCCACTTAATCGTAACTAATTTGCGTCGCTCATGTATGGACCTCTGCGACCTATTTTTTGCTCTTTGCTGGAAATTGATCTGGGATTCTTCATCTGTGTATTGAACTAATGTGCATGCATATTGCATAGGTACGTACTCACCGTTACTGAAATCCATTCGATGAGATTATCGAAACTGATAGGACCATATTCGAAACATCGTGTACCAGATTTTACCTGACTGCAGTCATACTTCGTCCACATGACCTCCCAGAGACCACACTCACGAAAAAGACTCTCATGATTTTTGTAACACCTCAGCAAGTGGATGAAACGATTTTAATCCACACAATCCGCGCAAATAACAACATTGAGTGACGCA
This sequence comes from Trilocha varians, assembly GCA_030269945.2. Taxonomy (NCBI): domain Eukaryota; kingdom Metazoa; phylum Arthropoda; class Insecta; order Lepidoptera; family Bombycidae; genus Trilocha; species Trilocha varians. The sequence continues at coordinate 9,937,009 of AP028259.1, forward strand.
AACGAAGTTGCAGGGGTCATCTAGTCTAATAATAGTAGCTCCACTTGTCTAGTAATAAATAATAACCATTTTTTCATTTATTATTGTTAATAGTATTTTTATCAGAAGTAGGTGCTCATATATGGGACACTAGAACAAGGATTGTTTGTCTAAGTTTAAGCAATAGATCTATTTATTGATAAAAATAATGTTGAAATAGTTAAAATTCGGTACTGATTTTATCACAACTAACTTTGATGTTGATAAACGTTTGGAAATTTGTTAATGTACGATAATTTGATTACCTAATTTAAAGTTACATTTAAATCTAGACTAATATTGTAAAGCTGAAGAGTTTGTTTGATTGTTTGTTTGAACGCGCTAATCTCAGAATCTACTGGTCTGATTTCACTGTTGGAAAGTCCATTTATCGAGGAAGGTTATAGGCTTTTTTTATTTAAAAAAAAAATAGGGATCGTATGAAAATATCGAATATGTACCACAAGGTGAGTAATCGAAAACCTATTTATGCGTACGCTGCAAAAACTATTGACAATAGAACAAAATGATGTACTACGGGTTTTTAGATCTTTTTAAGACAAACAATAAAGTCGTAACAGCATATATCTAACTATCATAGTTTAGTCACAATAACCGCTTTTATGTTTAGCAAAATAATATTTCGTCCCAAGATTGAATTTAACGTTAATTGAGTATCGTTATATAATATTAACCCTTATCCAAATTAAGTATCATATTATCAAGAGTATCAATGTAGAAGTAAATTACTTTTTGTTTATTCCAATCGGACTTTTCATTTAGAAGTAATTACGAGTATATAACGCAATGAATATGTGGGGCACTGCGGGCCGCGAAAATAATAACTCGACGGCATTGCGAGTACTGTTTGAACCCCTTTGTAACGCAGACGAAATTGCGCGGGTCAGTTAGTTAATTATAAATGTACGTATCTACCACACAAGTCTTGAGGAATATCACATTTTAATTCTTCATAATATTCTATTCAACTATTTCAATTCTTGTTAAGTCTCAATTAGTCTGTAGCCCAGCAGATTAGGTAGGTATAGATATAAAATCTCCCATTACTACCCTATTCCTAATTTGAAACAGTATCTACTTAAGGATCTGTTAATCTAAATTCCTTTAATAAAACAAAGAATCAGCGTGTGATAATTGAAAATTCTTAACTTAAATAATTAACATAACCTCCAAAGGCGTCATGATACACCGGTCGAAGTGCCCCGCAAAACTGGAATAAAAATCAATTTCACATACATTATACTGTTCAACTTATGAAATCACCGGTCGTGCAACAAAATATAAGATTCCGTTAATTTGTTGGGATGTTGCAGTTATAAGTAGGGCACAGGATCACGAGGTTATAACATAAAGGAGGTAATTTTGAACAGAAACGAGGAAAGGATAGAAATAGATTTATTATTCTGGAATAGAGGAGAACCTTCAGGTCTACTTTTTAACAGTGGAGTCTGAGGTTAGCGCTTAGTTTAATGGATGTAATTATTTATTTGTTTTTATGTTTATCTGATTGTCGTACCTACTGTCCTGGTGGGTGCTCAGACGTAGTTTCACAAAATGAAAATGGGTCCAGCTGAAAATCAGCGCTGTAGTTCCTCGAGCTGCGGCATTATGCTGAGCTGGTCACCCTTTCATTGCCACTCTTCCATAGATACGAATCATCCATAGATTTTTTTTGTTTTTGTTATTTTTTATTTTATTTTGTTATCTTTTATCTTCTATGCATCTTCTATGGAACTTGTTGTCGTTTTTTTTAAATTGAACGTCTTTTTCATGTAAGATTGTGGCAAGAATAAATGTATTTTCTTTCTTTCTTTCTTCTTCTTTTACCTACCATGCGGAACAAATTACGTCGTGTGTAAAATATAGGTTATAATCTATTCAACTTAATGCTCTACGCCTTAAACCAAAGATAAAAATGCAACTTACTGCAGAAAACTACAACGAAATAAAAGTGCTGGGGAAACTTAGGGGCAGTTTCGTAACAATTCCAAAACATGTTTGTAGGTAGGTGAATCTGTTGCAAGTAGGTCAGTTACATGATTCTCAGCAATTAGTTTTATCAACGCGTCATCGAAACCAGGATTAATAAAGATTATTATGGGTTGCTTTAATGTTCACCATTTCAATCTCAGCTCAATTTGTAGCTTTTACTATATTGTTCATCATGCTAATAATTCTCAATATGCTTTTAGGGTCCAGCTGAAAATCAGCGCTGCAGCTGTCCAGGCTGTAGCTTCGTCCTGAGCTGGTCGCCCTTTCAGTTACACCCTCGCACATAACCTTTTTTATTTCATTCTTTATTTAATATTTTTATTGTGATATTATTGTTTAATCTTAGTTTTAATCTATTTTTAATAATAGCTTTATTGTTTCTGTTATGTGTAAGTTGTGTGTCTGAATAAACGTATTTTCTTTCTTTTCTTTCTTTCTTTTAAACTCAATCGTTTCACTCGAGTCTATTCAACCTATTTCCAAAAGACTTCCGTTCATTACTCATTTTTTTGCAACAGTCTGCTCAGTATCGCAAAACCTTTACTTTCTTTCACAATGATGCTATTTTTTAAATAAATAAAAACATTCAACACCTATGTAAGGGAAATTGATGAATATGTAAAATCTGTGACACAATTAATATAACTGCGCACTATTAGTTATTTCGTAACATAGATTCCAATCGAGACTACTGCGTCTCAAATATATTAAATCTAATTTATGGTTGATATATTGCACATCGATACAATCGCCAAAACGATTTTCAAGAATAGATTACGAACACATGGTAATCGTTGGAAGACAAAGAAGAAAATCTAGCTATTTTTCTGGCTCCAGAGGAACTTGTTCCTCTCTCTATTGTCATTAAATATGTTTTTCGGTTTTAAGAAATAAATTTTAATAACGTTTTCTTAGACCTGCCTATTTGTGAATTCCGTTTCGTACTAATTTCAGTAATCATTGTGGGGGCGGCGCGACGGGAAAGAGTGCCGTGGGCGTAACGCGTCGCGCCGTCCCTCATAACCCCGTGCTGGGTTCTGGCCTCAGCCGAGGTTCAGACGCTGAGTGTGAGCGGTCGGATATTAGTGCGGTTCAACTCCCGCACACATACCCCGGTGATTTCCTACAACAACAAAAAAAAGTCAATAATCATTGTGACCTATGAGAAAAAACAATTTAATCTACCTATGAGTTTTAAAATGTTCTGCAGCAGATATAGCGTCAGTAAATTGAACTCAGTCAAACATAGAACATTTACAAAAAGTCAAATTCCATGCAGGAAAGACTTTTTGTGTTATTTAGAGTGGATCTTTTATTTAGGCCAGGAACATCAATTGAAAACTGCAATTTGCAAAAATTATGTCAGGATTGATGTTAAAAAGTCGCCGTAATCGTAATCTTTGCATTTATATAACGTCCATTTTGCATTTAAAATACTGCATTTATCTATATACGGGTGTAATATTCGCCTTGGCCCTCTTATGTGATCCACTGATTCATTACACGGCTCTTTCCGACGAATTAACCTTCAAAAATAAAAACAAGGTCCTCTATGTTTGTCTAGACAAATAGAATAGAATATTTCACAAGAACCGGAAACAAATACTACCTACAAAGATACTTGTAGAACCGAGGTTGTCTTTAAATAATATGTGACACTGTCTGTAACAAATAACAAAACTTAAATCTATAAGTAAACTAATAGGTATGTAAACAAGACAATAGACTTTCAAAAACATAATCATATACCTTGTACCTACTATTGTTTTTGTTAGATTTTTCCTTGCCACTTCGTACGTACATCTTAATATATATAAATCTCGTGTCACAATGTTTGTCCTCAATGGACTCCTAAACCACTTAACCGATTATAATAAAATTTGCACACCATGTGCAGTTCGATCCAACTTGAGAGATAGGATATCTTAGATCAAGGTCTGATGATGGAGCTGGAAGGTGGCCACAGGAACTCCGTCAATAAGCAAGATAACCTCATCGTGTTTGGGCTCTAATGAGTACTTTTAGAAAATTCCCAGGAATAATTCCTTTGCGACGCAGACGAAGTGGCGCAGGGCAGTTAGTAGGTATATAACTCAAAACTACTGTAGTTTCACCTACATGGTATATGCTTTTTACAAGCTTTATATTAACTTGCTTTGGATGTAACTATGTAAGTTCAGGTGGAATCTTGTAAGCTAAATTTGACAAACTTCCCAGTTTCTGATTGAACTGTCATATTGCACGGACAAAATGGCGCTGATCTGAAGGACTCGGAAGTTGGTCATAGGAACTCTTGTGCTAAACAAGATAGACCCGTCGTGTTTGGACTCGTCATACTTGTATTAGCTAGCACTCTACTGCTACATGATATCCAGGATCTTAAAAACTTGTATTTAAAAAGTCTCGTTAAAATAAATGATTACAGTCTTCTCAATAACAACACCTCGTAACGCAATAAATAAGAAAGTCAGTACATTTCATACTAATTACCGGATCGCACGAATGCATTAAATCTGATTCCGAAATATCGTTAAATTGCAAAATTTAAAGTTAATCCTTGTTACGTAACACGTTGGGCAAGATTGTCCAAACATAAAGAATTAAATTGTACCGATCCGACATTTTGTGATATGCATGTTATGCAACTTTAACTGCAAGGACTCGTATGCTCAATGCATCTCATCCTTCACATACCTCTTCATATTTTATTAAATCCAGTATTTTCAGAACTTATGATAAATTATACGGGGTGAATTTTAGAATTGGGGCTTAAAGGTAAAATTGAATAGAAACTACGAAGTATTATATCGAAAGTACTGAAAGATGTCAAGGTGATTGATATTAGACCAACTGAAGTCAGCTGAACCCGATTAGGTTAATTTTAAAAATTTGATTTCAAAATTATTACATATAGACATAATACTAACATCACAATATACTTACTCTTCTTAATACTAAGTATTTGTAAAGATTTTTTTTTCCAAAAATTCTATCTAGTATAGAAGGAAAGCTTCTACTGAAATTCTTAAAATAAAACCCAAACGGGTCCTAAAAAGTATTATAAAACTTATCTACATTACCAAAAATTTATCACAAACTACAACTTGTACAAATCTTTAAATACAATAATAAAAGTTAGCAATGTCGTGATCGCTGGAGACTCGATAGCTATAATCGAGTTAATTGATCACAAAAGCGAATGATTCCCGAATCGATTACCTCGAATTCCCTGGATGTGTATCGTTAATTGACACCATATAGGGTAGTGCACTGATCGCCTTTTATTAAACCTTATTACGTGCCTTCGATCTCTATCAAAGCTTTCTCTGACTCGTTACTGCAACTTTTGGCATTCTGTTCAGTACGCGCATAATTTTTACATATTATTGTAAATTAGTTTATCCTTGCATTTTTTCGACACAAAGGAATGTTAAATGTAATGAAAGTAACGTAGCTTCCGTAGTAAAAGTATTTTCGAAATCGGTTTCCCGAGATTACCCCCTACAACTTCACAAACATCATTTTCCTAAACTTACTAACCTCATTAGGGTTTTTTTTTTTCACTTGGAGGAAATCACCGGTTCAACTACCACATAGCCCACCCGCCCGCACTAAAATTTTCAACCGCTCACACTCAGCGTCCGAACTTCGGCTGAGGCCAGAACCCATCACGGGGTTATGAGGGACGGCGCGACGCGTTACGCCCTCGGCACTCTTTCCCGTTGCGCCGCCCCCGAACATCAATAGGGTTAAATAAATGTCTTTGAAAATAGCCAAAATAATTAAAACGTTCATTGAGTTTAAGATTTCACCCTTAAGGGCGTTTGGTACAGGCGCCGCAAGCAGAAGCGGCGCCTGAAGAAGAAGTCGGCCGGAGGAGCACCGGCCGGCGTTTCAGCCCCCGCTGTGGCGTCACAGACGCCCGATAGCGGGGGCGATGGAGGAAGGGAGGAGGCGATGGAGGTGGTGCGATCTTAATGGACCACACCCTTCGCCTCCTCCAAGGTAACTTGAACCACTCCGCCAGGGCTCAGGACATGTTGCTCCAGAGCATGGCGGAGTGGTCAATTGACGTTGCCGTGGTCGCCGAGCCGTACTTCGTTCCCCCAGCCGACGATTGTTGGTTCGGGGACGATTGCGGCTTGGCGGCCATACATATCAGGAGGGCCGCGGCGATCCCGCCCTTGGTAATGGTGGCCAAGGGTTCTGGGTTCGTCGCGGTTTCGGTGTCAGATACCGTCGTGATCGGGGCGTACTTCTCTCCGAGCCGGCCTACCGTCGAGTTTGAGCAGTTCCTGGACGGGCTCGAGGCGATTACTCACCGCCTCGCCCCCCGTCCAGTGATACTCGCGGGGGACCTCAATGCGAAATCCGTCGCTTGGGGCTCCCCCCGCTCTACAATTCGCGGTAGGCTGCTGGAGGAGTGGGCGGTCGCGACTGGCCTCTGTTTACTTAACAGGGGTTCGGTCGCGACTTGCGTGCGATGGCAGGGCGAGTCCATCGTGGACGTTACGTTCGCGAGCTCTGCCATCGCGGATCGCATCCGCGGCTGGAGAGTGTTGGTGGGGGCGGAATCGTTATCAGATCACCGCTACATTCGGTTTGATCTTTCCGTCCCCACGCCGGCTGCGGACGCCCGCGTGAGTACGACCCGGTCATTCCCCAGATGGGCATTGAAGCTCCTGAACAAGGAGCTCTTGATGGAAGCCTCTACGGTGGCGGCGTGGACGCCCATGCGTCCACACCCAGTAGACGTGGAGGCCGAGGCGCTCTGGCTCCGGGACGCGATGCGACGCATTAGCGACGCTTCGATGCCCCGGGTCGGCCCTTGGTCTCCCACGAGGTCGACGTACTGGTGGTCGCCCGAGATAGCGCAGTTGAGAACTGTATGCGTCCGGGCGAGGCGCCAGTGCGCTCGGCACCGCCGTCGCCGCCTTCCGCGTCGCAACGACCCCGTTGCATTCGCGGAGGAGGAGGCCCGGCTGCATGGCTTGTACAAGGAGGCGAGGGGAGCCATGCGGCTGGCCATCAAGATGGCCAAGGAACAGCACACGGAGCGCCTTTTGGAGACGCTCGATGACGACCCTTGGGGGCGCCCATACAAGATGGTGCGCGGCAAGGTGCGCCCATGGGCGCCCCCCATAACCGAGCGTCTACCGCCTCAGCAGCTGCGGGACATTGTCACGACATTGTTCCCGCAGGAGCAGGAGGGATTTATCCCCTCTGCTATGGGTGAGCCGCCGGAGGATACCGGCGGCGAGGCCCCTGCTGAGGTTCCCCACATCACCGGGGAGGAGCTTCGTGTGGCCGTAGTCAGGATGAGTGCTAAAGACACGGCACCCGGCCCGGATGGCATCCATGGCCGGGTCCTGGCCCTGGCCCTCAATGCCCTAGGGGACCGACTCTTGAGGCTTTACGATTCCTGCCTCGAGTCGGGACGGTTTCCCTCGCTGTGGCGAGAGGGTAGACTCGTCCTTCTCAGGAAGGAGGGGCGCCCGGCGGATACAGCCGCCGGTTACCGTCCTATCGTGCTGCTGGACGAGGTGGGCAAATTGCTGGAACGCATTCTGGCTGCCCGCATCGTCCAGCACCTGGTCGGGGTGGGACCCGACCTGTCGGCGGAGCAGTACGGCTTCAGAGAGGGCCGCTCAACCGTGGACGCGATCCTTCGCGTGCGGGCCCTCTCAAATGAAGCCGTATCACAGGGCGGGGTGGCCTTGGCGGTGTCGCTTGACATCGCCAACGCATTTAACACCTTGCCCTGGTCCGTGATAGGGGGGGCACTCGAGAGACATGGAGTTCCCCCCTACCTCCGCCGGCTGGTCGGCTCCTACTTGGAGGCCAGGTCGGTAGTATGCACCGGGCACGATGGGACCGTTTACCGGTTTCCGGTCGTATGCGGGGTTCCTCAGGGGTCGGTCCTCGGACCTCTCCTTTGGAATGTCGGATACGACTGGGTGCTGAGAGGCGCCCTGACCCCGGGCCTGAGCGTGATTTGTTACGCTGACGACACGCTCGTCATGGCCCGGGGTCAAGACTTCAGAGAGGCTACCCATCTCGCAACAGCGGGGGTGGCCCTCGTCGTCGGTCGTATTAGGAGATTGGGCCTCGCGGTGGCGCTCAATAAGTCCCAGGCCCTGTGGTTCCACAGGGCTGGGGTGACGCCACCTGCAGGGGCCCAAATCGTGGCTGGAGGCGTCCCAATAGAGGTCGGGGTGCGATTGAAGTACCTCGGCCTCATACTGGACAGCCGTTGGACCTTCCGGGCCCACTTTAAGGAGCTCGTCCCCCGACTGATGAGGACGGCCGGCGCTCTGAGCCGGCTGCTTCCGAATCTCGGGGGACCAAACCGTGTCGTGCGCCGCCTCTACGCGGGGTTGGTGCGTTCGATGGCCCTGTACGGCGCGCCCGTTTGGGCCGGACCGGGAAACCGGACAGCAACTGTTGTCCGGCTCCTGTACCGGCCGCAGCGCGTCGTAGCTATCAGGGTCATCCGCGGATACCGCACCGTCTCCTTTGAGGCGGCGTGCGTGCTGGCTGGGACGCCACCTTGGGACCTGGAGGCGGAGGCGCTCGCCGACGATTATCGTTGGCGTTGCGACCTCCGCGCTCTGGGCGTTGTGCGTCCCATCAGAGCCGCGGTACGGGACCGGAAGGCCCAATCTCGACGGTCCGTGCTGGAGGCTTGGTCAAGGCGCTTGGCCAACCCCAGCTGGGGTCTAAGGACCGTCGAGGCGATTCGCCCTGTCCTGGAGGACTGGGTGAGTCGTGGCGAGGGACGTCTCACCTTTCGTCTGGTGCAGGTGCTGACCGGGCATGGTTGCTTCGGGAAGTACCTGCACCGGATACAGGTCGAGCCGACGACGAGGTGCCATCATTGCACAAGCGACCTGGACACGGCAGAGCATACGCTCGCTGTCTGCCCCGCATGGGAGGCACAAGTAGGGCAGGACTTGTCGTTGCCGGGCGTCGTGGCATCGATGCTCGACGACGACGAGTCCTGGAAAGCTATGCTCGACTTCTGCGAGTCCACCATCTCGCAGAAGGAGGCGGCGGGGCGGGAGAGGGAGAGCTCTTCCCTCCCCGACCAACCCCGTCGCCGCCGACGTCGAGCGGGGGGCCGACCTCGGGAGTTGTCCCGGGACCTGGCCCCCTAAGACTACCGGGTCCACCAACATCGGACCCGAGGGGTGCTGCGCTAGGCATCAGCGCGCACCCTCCGTGCCATCTGTACGGGGGATGGCAAGCCGTGCTCCCCGACCCGGGCTGGCCCTGGGCCGGCCTGGGCCGAGGGAGACCCTACACCACACGGCCCCATCTTGGCGGGCCTTAATTGGCCCGTACACCGAGTGAGCCGGTGGTCGTTTCACCGACGGCTGCCGGTTCGACGTCCGGGGGTGACGGGGCGATACGTAAGCGACAATCGCGAACGCGTCCTGTCACCCCTACCACATCGGATGTCGAGCGTGAGAGGCGGGAGGTTTTGGTGCGGTTCGACACCCACATACCCCACTCGCGGGGCGAGTGGAAGTCCGGCGATTTCCTCCCGTCCAAAAAAAAAAAAAAAAAAAAAAAAAAGGGGCGTTTGGTGAATCTGATGTAACTGATATGTTGATTGACTAGTTTTAAAACAAGAATGACTTGTTGCGAAAGTAAACACTGTTTTTTAGTGAATGCAGGAGTCGTTAATTAAGATCGAATGTATTAAATTATGTGAATTAGTAAAATTTTAAAATAAAAAAATGCTATCTAAATTTACGAATGTTCCAAACTTTTTCAATTTACGACTAAACGTCGCAAGGCAACCCAATTTAAAGTAAAATATTGCGTTACGCGAACATCATAAACAGCTTCATTATACATCGATTGCAATCTCTTTTCATGACATTTATTACATAAAGTACATGTAAGTAGGTCGACTTGTAAGGGTCTCCAAGCTAAAGATAAAAAGTTTTCAGTAGTTTCAGTAGCACCCAGGCTATGTATCCTAAGAGCTATTACATTAAACTTAATCAAGATAATTTAGCTATCTCACGAATATTATGAAAACTGTAAATTGACTTAAGGTCTCGTAGTCGGGGACGGAGCGACGGGAAAAAGTGCCGAGCGCGTAACGCGTCACGCCGTCCCTCCAAACCCCGTGCTGGGTTCTGGCCTCAGCCGGCGTTCGGACGCTGTGAGCGTGAGCGGTTGGAGGTTTTAGTGCGGTTCAACTCCCACATACCGATCCGATGATCCGGTGATTTCCACCAAATGAAAAAAAAAAAAAAAAGGTCTCGTAGTAACTTATTCATATATACTAAAACTCCGCTCCGCTAAAGCTAAAGCTCTACTTGTCAAATATCAGATCATAACCCTCGAAACAGAGTTATTAAGGGAAATGTTATTAATGAAACTGTCTTTCAGAATTTTATACAATTTTATCAACAGCACACAACCACGGGGGCGGCGCGACGGGAAAGAGTGCCGATGGCGTAACGCGTCGCATCGTCCCTCATAACCCCGTGCTGGGTTCTGGCCTCAGCCGGGGTTTGGACGCTGAGTGTGAGCGGTTGGAGGTTTTAGTGCGGTTCAACTTCCACATACACCGCCCGCGGGCGGGGATCCGGTGATTAACTCCAACTAAAAAAAAAAGCACACAACCAACAGTTTATAGGCACGATTGTCATATTAAATACCTACATAGAAACTTAATTTGCACAAAAATAGTGTCAAACTGTTTTCAAGACAATTTAAATACTTATTCGGAATGCACTCAGTCAACCACCTACGACGACCACCTGTTGTGCCAATCAATTTCCTTTGGAGTTCACAAGTTGACCGAATTCCAAGCAGCATCTAGGTTATGAATCCTCATTTCTGGATTAAACATCGTTTTTGAAATTCCAGTTTTACTGTAGATTGTCCAAAATTATTTAAAGTCGACACACTTTATTCCAGGCTACTTCGACTCTACGTTTTGAACAAAAACAAAAAACATCTTAATAATAGACAGAATTGGCTTCGATGAATAATTAAATTATGTACCAATAAATTAATGTTGTTGTAATAAGGAAGGAAAATATCAAACCATTCCCTACGAATATTTTTCCCAGTGAAATTGTTTATAATAAAAAAAAACCTATATTTTTCATGATTAACATGAACGCACAAAGTCGTGATTCATTTTGTTGTCACTTTATTATTCTTATCGGACATATAAACAATCATAAGATGCGGGTATAATACACATTACAAGAAGAGCAAGGTGCTGGCCTAGACCCAGATGCTCCCATTCCACACAACAATACTGACTTAGACCTTGACAATATCAAAACACTATCGTAACTTTCATCATCAGATCGACCGCGTGGCCAAGATGAACCTAATTTCCATATTTATTTATACGCGAGTTGTGAAACTGCAACGCAATCTATTGAAGGTCATGATCTTAGGTCCTGTCGTGGTCCCCTGGTGGTGGTAAGTGGGGTGCGGCTGCGAGCTCCACCGCCATTCGCTCAGTCGGCGCGTTGCCGTGAACTTGGCCTGGTCTGCCGTTACCCTGGCCCCGAGGCCTTATCGGAGACGCCGCCCGCGGCCTATAATAGCGGGGCCGGCGTCTTCCCCGGACTCCAGAGTGGGCTGTGACTCCGCCAGACATGTTTCGCGTCTTCTGTTTGCTCGCCGTCATCGCTGCAGCACGCGGCTGCAAACCCTGCAGTGAGTCTACCTGTGATGAGCTTACATATTCAGTGATCGTGTCTATCATTACAATTTATCATCCTGAAATCATAAGTGTTATTTCTAAATGTTTCGTTGCGGTAGGTAAGTGCGGAAAATGCAACGGATTGTGCGTAAAAATCTCATTAATAGAATTATAAACAATCGACATTTTTAATAAAAAGTTCAATCAAGTTATACAACACAATGGTCCTATAAAACATCTACATTTATCTCAAAAACAATTTGCTCATCGCCATTAGAAGAATGTTAACTAATCTTACATAAGATGATAAATAACACAATATTCGAATTCAAATTAACAAATAGCACCTTCGTTGTCCGTGACCACGAAAACTGTTAATATTTGAAACGGAAGAAATTGTGAAATGAGATTAATCTGTTGGCGTCATCACAAAACGAAGGTGAAATTCAAAAGGATCATTATTTTGAAACCGGTAGTGCCTTACCGTTTAAGATCTTCCTTTATGTATTTTAAAGAATTCAAATTCATTTGTTGACACGTTTACCTACAGTTTCTTTCTTTGGCTCCTTGCAGGTCAATAGTTCTTAGGAAAAGGTTCATAGGTGGTTTAGTCTTTGATATTTAATAACTGCTTTTTTGGTTGCTTTGGCAAGACGAGCCCACCTGACCTTTTTGTTATTCACTTCAGGGCCGTTACAGAATAGTGTTTATTTCAGACAGTTTTGTCTATATACACAAACAATGATTATTACGCGTACGTGAAACCTCCAGTAGCATCGTTTAGTGCTAATTTCACTGCTTATTCAATAGTTCACAAAACTTGGTTATGTCACTTAAGTGTCTTTAATAGCCGGAGTCAGTACCGTAGTGCTTTTAGAGAGCGACCTGTACTTGAAATAAAACTGTTGAAATTTCACAAGTATGTTAAGTGGTCTTGGGACGAAAATTTTCATTCGATATTCAAAAAACACAACATTGTTGACGACCGAAGCGTTCGCGTTCCGATGTAGTCTGTGTTATCAGTGCACGATCTTCGTTTAACCCAGTTTTTGAGTACTAAATAAAGTGAAGTGCAAATTATGGTGATTTTTCAAATACTAGGTCCCTATAATTATTTATCTTTTATAGCGTACGAAGACCTTGGTAGCACTTGCAAAGTTACACATGCCTTCTTAGCGAACTTTTGAGAAATTTAGATTTAGTTTAGTGAAAAAATTTAACGCTTGAAAGAAGTAATCTTCAGGCTCTGCTTTGTCACCTAATCTATGTGTGTATATCGAACACTGTCGAACAGTTCTTGTTTCCTTTAAATTCTTTTAGAGATAATAAACCTGGAATAACACTGAATTTCGGCTGTTTTCAATCTATTTCAAATGACATGAAACTTCATAAAGTCGTATCTACCCCGTATCATTGGGCTTTGGAAAAAGCTCTACTCTTAGATATTTTTCGAACGTTATGATTTGACCTTCTTCAATAAAAATCATGTGGTAAATTTTTGTCTACTTTTACTTTTATTTTCACAACAAATAAAGGGTGTCTATCTGTATGCCAGCATGCGGGGTGGCCCGCAGTGGTCGAGTGGTGGGCGGAGTGGCAATGGCGCCGGGAGAGTTCCCATGGTTGGCGGCACTGAAGAGAGATGGCAAAGTCATCTGTGGAGCCACAGTCGTAGCTCAGGACCATCTCATCACAGCCACACACTGCGTTTACGGGTATGTATTAAATAAGTATTACTTACATCGACATAAAGGGTTAAAGATTTAAAAGCATACCTATAAAGAGACAGACATACAGAGTGAAATGACTTAGCGTGAAATGTAGTGATTTTAATTTTTTTCGCGAAAATATAAATTTGGCTATCATCCTTCTTAAAATCAGTGAAATAATTCACAGATATGATAATACTTAAACGCTTGACTTAAGAAGTTAAAGTAAAAGTATTTTAAATACCTACGCGCATTTTTGTCATTTTAAAAACCTGACACTCCAATTTAATATTTAATACGTGTCCTCATTACTGAAACAAGCTATTTTTAAAACAAAACACATCACACAACCTTGATCAATAGCGCCATGTCTTTGACCTTGCGCGATGCAGCTTTTAGCAAAACGCAGTGTGACTTATCGGCTTCACACTAATCTGCACATGACCCTGAGCCGTTACATCACATACAAATGTTAGAATAGTAACAATTAAATCAAGGTCAACTTAGAATTATTATAAACGAAAATTAAGTGCAACTTGCGAAATACGTTGACATTTTAAATGTTTCGCGCCTTTTTTAAGACAATTTTATGATTGACGATAGTGTTGATTTTTATTGTTTCGGAAAATTGCGGTTTCGAATTTAAAGTGGCTCATACCTACTCGTAGACGTCAGTAATATATAACCGTACCTACCATTCCGATTTGGAATGGTCCGCGGTGTTCCCGTAGCGCTATGACATGTCCCTCTTTAAGCGAGGTTTAAGAAAAGTCTTGTATGGGTAGGCGATAGATATCGGCCCTTCATTGCTCTGGCATTGCAGAGGTCCATGAGCGACGGTGACCACTTACCATCAGGTGGGCCGTAGGCTCGTTTATCTAACTTGCAATAAAAAATTATATATATAAAAGGGTAAATTTTACAAAGAGTCACAATCCTATGTAGCTAAACCTATAGTTTAGTTATCGTTTTTATACATTAATTATTAATATGAAGATCCATTTTTCCTTAATTTATCAAATTTACCTACTAATCTTAAAGTATGTTTAAAGCCTAAAGTTGTAAGTGCATAATAATAATTATTCAATGAGCATCTGTCGAAACGAAATTCCTGTTTAACCTCTTGCGTAAAATATTCTCAGTACATCGCGATACTGAATAATAAAATCGAAAATAAAAAGGCGAATGTTTGCTAAAGAAAACGATGTAATACAAACCGCAGGATATTTACTTAAAATAATTGACATCTGCTATGCACCGTTGCTTTACGAGATAGTAAACAATAGAATTAGAAGGTGTTTGGAGAAAGTTGAAGCATCTCATTACACTATGACAGAGAGCCGCTATATCTAACGAAGGTACTATTATCTTTTATTGGGGCATTGAGGCTTGACCTCAACTTTGACATCGACATTCAGAACAATTCAAGTACTATTTTACGTTTTTTTGTGGAGAGCGATATAGTTATTGTTTGATACTATTGAGGTTGAACAAAGATAATAATAGTTTTTACTACGCAGTGCGTACCATACAGCATGGGATGTATTTCTTCTGTGTACCTTTCATTCATTTTTCCTTAAGTGCTATGATATTTTATCCTTTTTAAACTTATCTACCATGAAAATATCAAAACTAAGAATGCTATAGCAAACTGTAAAGGAAAAATTTGAAGTAGGACATAGCGACGATAAAGTTGCGAATACCAACCCAAAATCGCTGGTGCGCAGGGTGCGGGGCAGCCCTAATATCATTCTGGGAGTATTCGCAGAGAGGTTTGACTGTCGGTATATGAATCATTGTGATAGGATTCATATACTGACAAACAAACATCTGATATGTCCCTCTTTCACTAATAGTATTTTATTTTAGTTAGCATAATGAATGTAATTTAATTTAAGTTAATGAATTTTTGTAATTGCCTAATAATATGATCTACAAATTGATTGAAATAAATAAATAAATAAAATAAAATAGGCAACTAGGTACAATCACTTAAGACTTTTATTCTTAACAAACAAAAACCTTTTAAAACTAAGTTCATGACACACTTACAACAAAGTAGGACCTTCAAAGGGCTCGATTTCTACATGCTCACGCAATAAGTGCAAATAAATTTAAGTGTTATCTCCGAACGCATTGTTTATCGTGAAAAATAAACAAACTCCGAAGATTGCAGCACCAAGTTGTTGCAATTCCGAGACATTCCGTTGCCTTCACATTGTATACGTGAAAGTCAATGATCAAGGATATTATGAGATACACAAAAATGCGTGTCCTCTCGTAGGTGTGGCCAAAATATTAACGCGTGATGGTTTGATTTTTGAGGTCTAGGTTTAAAGGTATTGTTTTTCTATTAGGAGAGTTTTATATGCAAGTGTTTTGCATAAAATAATTAATTAAATATTTCAATAAGATAAACACTTAAGTATAAACAAATAGATTTTTCGCAAGACAAGACTCCCTGAGAGTGCGGACTGATAATTTCATCGTGTTAATTATCTAATTATGAGTCCCTTTAAAGTATGAAACTTCTTATTACTGTTTTTAGATTCAGCAATAAAAATCAATTTGGTAAAATGTAAAAAGTAAAAAGAAGAAATTAAACTGACTTCCTAATTCAACTTTATAACGGTAACTGGGTCGATTACGATGCCCATAAAACTAAATCAGTGCAAATACTTTCAACATTCCATAACGATGCATCGTATTAAAAGGGATATGATTCATTGCAATGACTAAGAAATAGACAATTGAAATACGAGCTAACGGGCCACTTGATCGCATCTCTTCAATATCAGAGGACACAGCGAACTACCTATGATCCCCCTCCCTGTTTGTTGCTTCTTGTCTCCAACGTTCTCGGAAATAATATTTCCGGTAATAAAAATTAGTGAGGGGATTCGCTGCAATCTAGGTACTCACATTTTTAGTTAGTAAAAAATCAACAGACTCCTAAACCAGCTGCATCGCGAAAACAAAGTTGAAACGACAATCAAAACATCCAATAGCTCATGTCATTAACAAGACTTGCATACATTTAGCGATAATTTATTCATAGCATAACATGCGGGCAGTTTCACAGTCCAGATCCAAGGTTACGTCATAACAACCAGGTCAAGAGCGATGGATGCGCTCGAAACACCTTTGTGTTCTGATGGACTGAGACTAATAGATTACACGTGCGACACATCTTGCATTTTAAGGGCCCTCTTGTACTGTATCAGCCTATAATTGTTCACTAGGTTAGGGTCTTATTAGAGGTCTTCACATACCTTGTAGGAGTTTTTTCAGTCGTCTTTAATTTCAGGTAACCTTATGGTGTTTCTCTGCACATTTTTAGCCCAAGGTGTTCAGATAAAATTCATTTACTTCACTACCAAATGCTTAGGTAGATACCAAATAAAGAAGAGACACCGATCTAAACTCGATTTCTTATTTTTCAGGATCGAAGCGTCCAGATTATCGATACTGGTGGGTGAATACGACGTAAGGGCATCTCGTTCTGAAGGTCTTCAAGTGTCCCACGTGATACAGCACCCGGACTTCAACAGATACTCGTATGACTCCGACATCGCTGTTCTGAGACTTTCTGAGCTGATCCCAGATCATCTGTATCGGCCTGCTTGTTTACCTGGTATGCTATTTCAAATGGTCTTTTTCGCATCTGCTATAATATAAAACTTTTCGCGACTTCAACAGCGAAGTTAACAGTTTCTAAATGAACCACAGGTTCAAAGATCCATCAGAATCAAAACTGGACTTCACTTGGATTGGGAATTTTGCAATATCATGTTCTTTAATACGTCTTTACAAGACTTAAAAATTTTCTTGTTTTCAGATTCTGCGAACTTCTTCTTGGAAGGTGCTAACGCGATAGTTTCCGGTTGGGGTAGCACTATTGAAAAAGGATCAACATCCGACATTCCTTTGAAGGTAATCAATCGACTTACGTGAAAAATGACAAATGTCCTGTCTGCACTAGGATTGTAGGTATTTTAGAGTTTTCACTTACTTAGGTTTTTTTTCTCTACAGGCGGAAGTAAAGATTTGGGCTACAGAAGATTGCTCTGCCGCGGGTTACGGTCGAAAGAAAGTAACGTCGAGGATGCTCTGCGCAAACGCTTCTGATAAAGACGCCTGCACAGGAGACTCGGGTGGTCCTCTACTTGTAGCACAACCACATTATACACTAGTCGGTAAGTACCAGGGATCGAACAAAAAGGAAAATTTGTATAGGTTTGGTAATTGGTATTCAATGATGTTCTAATGAGGAGCAAGAAAGTGTTCATCACTTTATCAATGACTTATTATCCAAAAACAATATTCCAATATAAAAGCTCATAGCCGACTCAAAACCTTAAGCAAAGGTGATGCTAACTTTCTTGTTGTAATGTAAGACTTCAATTGTCATCGAAATTTTTTTTTTCAAATAACACGATGTTTGCCCTGGCCACATTTTCGGTGTGCAATTCAACTTTAACTTTTTTTTAAAATATTTTTCAGGTGTTGTATCGTGGGGTCGGGGCTGTGCTCGCCCCGGCTACCCCGGCGTGTATTCGCGGGTAGACACATTCATGCCGTGGCTCAAGGGAGCGCTGCGACACGCTTGTACCTGCCAACCACCGGCGTCAGGATAACTTGCACGCAAAATTACGCCTTAGTCATGGAATTATTACCTTTAGTAGACACAACATAAGATACACTATGACTTGTCCTTTAAACGAGATTGAAGAAGTCAGAATAGTTCCATACTGTCAGTGGTGGATCTGTAGTGTCTCCAAACATTGTAGGAGTCCATGAGCCTGGTACCACTGTGCACCATCAGGTAGACTGTGCAGATGTTCCTTTACCTGTTACAGAAAGATTTGTATGGCGATGGTTGTTAGAAACGCAAGTTCAAAGACGAAACAAAATATTGACTTAAATTTGTTATTCGTGGTGAACTCTTCTGTAGTACCTATTTGCCATAAGGAGTGTAGTAAATGTACAATAATTCTAGCTTTAACTTAATTTAGGACATGATAATTCAATTTGCCATAATTTATTGTATAAACATTTTTCGAGGGTTTTCACTTTTCTTTGAAAAAAATAGTGTTGTTAATTAAAACCATTGAATAATTAACAAAAGCTTTTACAAGTAAACAAGAGAATAATATTTTACGACGTATTTTCTTGTTTCAAAACTAAAGTACCCATTATGGTTCTCTCCATAAATCAAAATGTAAATTAAAATAACTTCAAATATACAGAAATATAATGTTGAGGCTATTCAGCACTGAAACCAGTATTAGCTATAAAGTCTAGGATTTAATTATGCCCATTTGTAAAGTATTTAGTGATAAGAGGTAAAAAATAAAGCATCATCCCTCTTGACTTGAGTAAGCAGTATCACTGTTAAATTATTACTCAAGGAAACCATGATAAATAAGATGGCTTTGAAAACATCACCCTGTATTTTTAGTTTTTGAGGTTATGAGGTAAAAATCAACTGTCATCTTTTGAGCAAACACTATCATCTTACTTAAGGAAACTAAGATAAGTAACCACTCAACTGGGATCGGCAACCAAATTGGTTTGTTTACTTTTAACAAGTCTGTAGCAGGAGCCAAAATTGAGCACAGTTCTAAATCTCATATTTTATGGAGATGATATATTTTCGCTGAAAATGCAAAACAGCGTCGTTTAGTAATAAAGATTTACAAAAATATAAGGTTTAATTAAAAATCTAAATTAATAATTATTGGAAAAAAATGTTTTTAAAAAGGGGCTCAAACACGGTATTGATTCCGAACGAAGTCCCTAGTTTCGCCATCTAGCGAATAGTGACGTTCCCAGTTGAGTGGTTAAGGTATCTTTGTCTCCAACTAGACAATTTAAGTTTTAGTCTAAATTAAGAAAATGGCTGTGACTAGAATAATTCTAGTTTGTTGTTCTTTTGTTTTATTAAGATTGTTAGGCACTTACGCGATGGTGTTATTTTAAGTTCCTTTTAATACGTAAATGAAATTATAATTTGTTTTATATTAAGTTTAGTGTTCAAATAATGGAGAATAAACATTAATAAATTAATTTATTGTTTTTATGGTGCTACCCAAACAGCCTGCCTGAGGAAACCTGCATGTCGGAAACGGGTTCTAAAAAATCCTTTGAAGATATGTGAAGTCCCCAATCCGCACTTGGCAAGCGTGGTGGACTATGCCTAATCCCTCTTCTGAGACCTGAGCCGTTGGGCTGTAATGGGTTGGTACAGTACAGATCGAAAATCAGATTCACACGATACAAATCACAAGAAAATTTTGATCATTTTATACTTAAATCTAGCCGTTATCGGTTAGAATTTGTAACTACATAAATAAAAGACCAAAATTATCTCAAAATTTTATTTGGAAACAATTACATCTACATAATTAACGAATCACAGGGGTTAAGGTGTTTCTTCGTGTTCCTACCAGTGATTACATTCTACACGAAATCACATACACTCGAGTCCTAGATCATACCCGTGAACTAACCTCTAGACGTCGAGTGAAACTAAAGATCGACGCCCATCAGCGCGAAACGGTACGGAAACGCCTGCGCAAATTATTAATTTAAAGACACTGTCTTAAGATCAACTTTAAACTGACTACTTTTGGATTACTTTAGAAAATATTAGAAGTAAAATAACTTTGAAATTATTAACACGACGCGACTCTTTTGTAAGTAATTTCCGAACCGAACAACTGTTTTTGAACAACTGAATAAATTAAAATATTTAACTTTTAGTTTCACTTTTTTTTTTTGAGATGGAGGAAATCACCGGTTCCCCAAATCCTCCGAGGTATGTGGGAGTTGAACCGCTCTAAAACCTTCAACCGCTCACACTCAGCGTCCGAACCCCGGCTGAGGCCAGAATCCAGCACAGGGTTTGGAGGGACGGCGCGACGCGTTACGCGCTCGGCACTCTTTCCCGTCGCTCTTAAAGATACACTTAGACACTTGTTTAGATTTTCTTTCGTCTAAATAAAAATCATATCTACGCAACTATTACAGTACCGTTTCGCTCAATAGACGTCATCACTAACCCGCTACTTCTATTCAATATTGATTATAGTCTAACTGTATCTAACATCAACGACTGCATAATTGAATTTTTAGTCAAACACTTTCATTTAATTCAGTCTTTAAAAATTTACAATTAAACGAACAATAAACTTATTGAAACGATTTACATAAATTTTATTAAACATTATAATTAATTAACGTATTTAAACTATAATAAAACGACTAGACAATTATATTTTAATTGTAAAACTATCACATAAACGACATTGAGCTACATCACACAAAACAGTCACCAATACAGTTATTTGCACACTTCGTTCTTAAATCAAATCGTTTAAAGCATACTTAGTACTTTTAAAATATCTTTAAATATTGTTTCAAATATTTACAACGTAATATAAAACTTAACAATAATGTTTTAAAGTGGATATTTGCAGAAAAAGTAATGAAAAATATTAGATTTTTAAAAATACAATCTGTGTAATTTGTGGGTATAATAATAGTTTGTGATTATATACTACAGGTTCTTTTTTAATATATTTTAAAAGAATATTAATCGAAGTGTGCATTTACCAGTTGGAATGTAGAAAAACATCTTACAAAATGACCAACAAATAACAATAAATTACTTCAATAACATTGTAAAGGCACGTAACTACAAACAAACCATTTGTATGGTCAAAATCGTTTTATATATCGTTTTTTATTCATTTATTTTAAAGGATTTTGTGTTTTTAGTTCACGTTTTAGGCCCTAAAATATATTATACAAGGTGTATACTCTTTATACTTAAAGTGACAATTAGACATTTTAGATTTATTTTTTGAAATAAATATGTAAATAATATTTTGATCTATATTTGCAAAAGTGTACCTGCACAAACTTATTGACTCAACATCGAACACAATGCAAATGCCTGTATCAAAGCCTATTTAAAAACTTAAATAAACATAAAAATACCTCGTCTTTTTTTTTATTGTCATGTAGGCAGGCGAGCCAACGGGCCATCTGATCGTAAGTGGTTACCGTCGCTCATGAACCTCTGCAATATGAGGGAACTTTGAGGCGCTACCTACGACCTAACTTTAAGGACCCTCCTCAAGCCTCGTTTGAAGAAGGACAAGTCATAGCGCTCAGGGAATACCGAAGAGGGGAGCTCATTCCATAGCCGGATGGTGCGTGGCAAAAAAGTGTTCCTGAAACGGACCGTGGATGGACGGTGGTTTCATATAGTAGGGATGAACTCCACCTCGACGCCGGGTCTTTTTGAGAAGTCGGACAAAAAATATAACCTAAAACGTGAAACCAAAAACGCAACTACGTTTCACACAACACGATACTATTCAATGACATCCGAATACGGACCACCGTGACAATACTACGCTACTTTGGGTCCTCTTACATCTAAAAGAGCACATTTAAGCGGGCCGCAACACGTCAGTTTTTCATACAAAAATTGTCACAGGATACGACCCGGCCCGACCAAATGACCGTGCTCCTTAACAAAGTGCTACAATACTTCAAAAAGTTGCTAATACTACATTGGGGCGGTCTTAATACTTACGTAGAATCGATCAAACCCCATTAAGTCTTTAATACTGGCAATATATTGTTTATGGTTTATTGGCACAGGTATCGAAACCTTAATAACCATCGAGAAAAATCGATTATTTTTTATCGGACTGTCCATCAAGCACATTTACTTATTCGAGTTGTCGAAAAGTATCGATCATCTATCGAAGTATTTATTTTTATGCAACTATTTTATGAATTCCCAGTTTATGTATTAAAAGGACATTAAAATCTGCTATGTAAGCATCACACAAAAAAACGAATTATATTTTCAGTCTTTCAAAAGATGAGCTCAGTTGAAAATTTTATCGATACCCTTTCGACATCTCTATCGAATCGACTAAATCTAATGTGTATGGGGTTTGATCGTTGTAAAAACTGAGCAATATTAGAATCTAGAAGCTTGCTAATTAGTAGAAAGTACAAATAAATAGTTAGAAGAAAATGTATCGATATTGTGTAATACTTTTTAAATGACGTCACTTTATTGTTATTCTGGAATAATAGCCACTGAAAAGTATTGTTGTTTCTTTTACTCCATTAATGCTATTGTCATTCGAGTATGTACTTGATACAATGAGAGAGTGAGACAACTAGTATTTTCTCGTTTCGTCGACAGTATCGTTTTCTCTTTCACTCATAGTTTTCGAGAATTTTCTATGATTATTTGACCGAAAAGAAGTTTTCTCTTGTTGGTGAAGTGGGAACTGACCAAAATTGGCATTACAGTGCCATCTACATTTGACATCAAAAAGGTATATTAAGCTTCAAGGAAACCAAACCACAAGATCGATACGAGATGTATTATAAATATATGGTGAACTAGATTATAAGAGAAAAGGTGAAATATAATGAAATATTAATGAGAAAGAGAATTACGACAAGATTAAAACAAATAATAGAGTTCTTGATTTTTAAGTCATTTTTCATAAATTCATTAATAATTATTGTTAAAATCACTTGAGGTAATTTTTTTTGGTAACATTGGTATTAGAGTCATTTCACGTGAACCGGACAACGAAAATTATGTCAGGTGGTGGATTTTGATGAAAGTTGGAAGTTTTGTACTTCAGTGGAAGTAAAAAAAATCTGCATATTTATTTTTGTTTTTTTTGGTCTGGTTTTTATTTAATGCGATCTTAGAAAATCGTCGAATTCGGAGAAAGGTTTTTTTCGAAAGCATTTTTTGGGTTAATTTCAATAAATTTATTACTAAATAAGTATTGGATATTGCAGATAATAATTTTTTCTTTTACTAAAAAAAATCGAATTCGAAATTTGAATTTTTTTTCGAACATTAAACCGGAAGTGAATATTTCAAATTTATTTTTTTCAAAGTTCTTCCCCTTTATTTTTTTTTATTTATACCTCAAAGTAAAGCTTATATTATAGAGAAAATAGTATAAAAAGTATTAGAATGGTATCTCTTTTTGTTTAGGAGATATGTGAATAACAGTGAGACGGGACCGCGCGGCGAGTTGTATTGCGTAGTTTCTTATTGAGTAAATCTCAACGAATTGTTATATTTTATTACAACAACTTGTAGAATTAAAATGATAAAATGTTTAAGACACAAAATTAATTAATACAATTCATAAATTTTACTATACTTCATACAACTTTTATAACACTGTCAATAAATTTAGTTTTGTTTGGTAACTTAATGATTGTAGGTACCGTATTATTTGAAATATTCATTTCACTGACATGCAACATAGGACAATTTTAATTTACATGAAATGCACGATATTTCTATGGTATTTACTCAGATAAGGAATAATATAATATTATTGAAAATGTATTCCTAAAAAATCTACAGTTTTTTTTTTATTTATTAAAGAAAATTGATCATAGCATGTTCTTCTTGAGACATTGACATAATTTAAAATTCTAAAACCAAGGTTTTCTTTGGTTCTGATAGAGGTACATATTTTTGTAATACATCATTTTCATGTCAAACCAAACATTTCGTCGGCGTACGTGGATAAAGCATTTTAGTGTTTTTTTCTTGACTTGTTTTACGACTTTCGTTATTTCAACCTAAATGCTTATAAATTCTAAACAAAATATCGCTTATATTACTTCTGAATAAAGTATCTTTCTAACAGTGAAATTACTTTTGAAATCGGTTTAGTAGTTTTTAAGTTATCTCGTTACAAAATAAATACAAAATTCCGTCCATGTCACAAAGTCAACTGAGTGAAGGAGGAGAAGAAGACGTGGATACTTAATCCGATTAAAATCTATTTTCTCATCGATTTTACATAAAAAATCATTTAATACTAAAATATAGTTGACAGACACGAATTTTAAGAACTTTTAATTGAAGGAAATGTAATTTTTTGCTACCTTTCGTTACCTACAATCATTAAATTACCAAACAAAACAAAATTTCTTGACAGTGTTATAAAAGTTGTATGAAGTATAGTAAAATTTATGAATTGTATTAATTAATTTTGTGTCTTAAACATTTTATCATTTTAATTCTACAAGTTGTTGTAATAAAATATAACAATTCGTTGAGATTTACTCAATAAGAAACTACGCAATACAACTCGCCGCGCGGTCCCGTCTCACTGTTATTCACATATCTCCTAAACAAAAAGAGATACCATTCTAATTCTTTTTATACTATTTTCTCTATAATATAAGCTTTACTTTGAGGTATAAATAAAAAAAATTAAAGGGGAAGAACTTTGAAAAAAATAAATTTGAAATATTCACTTCCGGTTTAATGTTCGAAAAAAAATTCAAATTTCGAATTCGATTTTTTTTAGTAAAAGAAAAAAATACTATCTGCAATATCCAATACTTATTTAATAATAAATTTATTGAAATTAACCCAAAAAATGCTTTCGAAAAAAACCTTTCTCCGAATTTGACGATTATCTAAGATCGCATAAAATAAAAACCAGACCAAAAAAACAAAAATAAATATGCAGATTTTTTTAACTTCCACTGAAGTACAAAACTTCCAACTTTCATCAAACTCCACGACCTGACATATTTTTTGTTGTCCGTTTCACATGAAATACCCCATTAATATCTAATTTAACATAATATAAAATTACTATAATATAAATTACGAGTATTTATTGTGCCTGTTCTCCTACTCCACAATCCAAGTAATTCTAATGAGATTATAAATGAAGATTATTAATTTGTTTAAACACTCGCGGTTATCTACATCACTTACATTATTACTAAACGGGTTCTTACCACGATTATTTTTAATTGAGAGGTCCCGATATTTCAGCACTGTTTCACGAAACGAACGACTGCGAGGGTAGACAGATTTGTCTGCTCTTAAATGACCTACCCGCAGTTCTTCAGTCTTCCCGTGATCATGGCGCTTGAAACAGTGCTGAAATATCGGGACCGCTCAATTAAAAATAATCGTGGTAAGAACCCGTTTAGTAATAATGTAAGTGATTATTAATTTGAACTTAAATGGTACCCACATTTATATAATTCACAAGTAAGATAAATAAATAGCATGGTCTAACGTTATATTTGTCAAAAAAAACTGCTGCATTTGAGTTTCATACGTACTCAACAAGTCTACCAAGTCAGTAGTAAAATTCAGTACATTTAACTGTCTCTAAGGACCAGGAAATTGCCCAGTTCTGTACTTTCTGTTTCCCTTTTATTTCAACTAGAATAAAGTTATACAAACTTTTCAAATTAAAATAAAAGAGTGGGTACCTCAATATTAGTGTACACTAGAGCCATTTTTCACGACTGTGTACGCTAGTGTTTATTATAATTCACGTTGCAAGAGCATTAAAAATTATTACATGAATTATTTGTTACTGTTTGTGTATACAATAACGGATTTATCAATTGATTTCCTAAAGTTTAGTGTAACAGAATGGATTTTGAAACTGCATCTATTCTTATAACTTCAAAAATTAACAAATACTGTTTTAATACAAAGGTATCTGAAAAGAAAACAGTTTGAAAAAAAAATGTTTTGGCTAACGACACTGTCGCCAAAGCCTTTAAATGAAAAACAAAACACGTTGCTCTTACAAGATGGATGGTGCGTTCCTCCTGGCGGTCACCGCACGCGGCCGGACGGCGAGCGCAGGTGCGAGCGGATGTAGCCGGTGCGGTAGTCCGTGGCGTCTCGGCCGCGACACGAGCCGCCGCCGCCGCGCTGACGACGACGAGACCATCTGTACGGGAACAGACAATAATCAGTACAAGCTTGTTGTAAACAAATGAAAAGGTGTTTAAGAAAAGTCCGATGTTCACTCGCCCCATGTGGGATAAGTGAGAATTGAACCTCACTATAACCTCTAACCGCTCACACTCATCGTCCAAACCCCGGCTGAGGCTAGAACCCAACACGAGGTTATGCGCCAAAACCAATGGACAACGGTAACTGCTCATCACTAGGCGAATAGTTTATTCATTTAAGATTTTTTTATTTTATTTACAATTTAATGTAAAAGTGTAACGACCAAGAAACCAAAGGGAGTATTTTTTCACGTTATGAAGTTGAATATGAAACTGTTTCTCAATGATTCTTATCGAAAAGATAGTTAACATACAATATAAGCCGACCCGAATTGAGCTGTATGGAATGCTATTGACTTGTATAAATTAAAACTAAACTAAATGTTCTCCTTTTTTTTGTAAGTCTTAGTCCTTTTTGTATGTCTTGTATATGTGTAAGTCTTACACAAAATGAAATCCTCAATTTCAATTTAACAATAGAATGACGACCATGTAACTTTCAGTTGAGGTAAATCAAACCGAAAACACTGTCATCAACATTTTACCCATAAAATTGTCAATATTGTAACTTACCTCAACAATCTCATGATGTAATCTGGCCAGTTATCAGGAAACATGACCAGGAAGAAACCGACCACTATGAGAATGATTCCAGCCAACTTCATCCCTTCGAACTCCACACCGTACAGTACCACGTCTAGTGCTAATTAATTGAAAATATATTAGTGGTGTGAATTGTATGTTGATGTCACTAGATGGCGTAGCACATGTGTGAAGTGACGTCACAACGACGCCTCGATAAAATCGCGTTTAAGAGACCTGAATAAGGTGTTGCCACAGTTGGTTAGTTTCTAAGTGTTCTAAATAAGTTAGAATCGGGGCGGCGCGACGGGGAAGAGTGCCTTGGGCGTAACGCGCTGCGCCGTCCCTCATAACCCTGCGCTGGGTTCTGGCCTAAGCAGGGGTTCGGACGCTGAGTGTGAGCGGTTGGAGGTTTTAGTGGGTTCAACTCGGCGGGGCGGGCCCCCGGATCCCCCGGTGATTTCCTCCAACAAAAAAAAAATAGTTAGAATAAATTAATGTAATTTATTTAAAATGTAATTAAGAATTCTAAACTTAATATAATTATTAAATTCATAATTAAACCGAATCATCTTAATAAAGATTATATTATTACCTGCTGAGACTGGGACAGCCGTGATGAGAGCGAGCGAGACAAATATACTGTACGTTATGATGTTGCCGAACTGAAACACTATGTGGAAAACTGCAACAGAACATATTTTTTTTAGAATAATATTATTTATTGTTTTTTCTTTACTTTTAATATTAGTATATTAGAATCTAGTTGTCCTGAATAAACGCACACACAAACAAGTCCGCACACACAAACAAGTCCGCACACATACGAACTCACGCCCGTCCGTACAAGCACGCACGCACACAAACACATATGCTCGCACGCAAGCACACACAAACATACCCAGTCAAGTCAAACATCTATAAACTCACCGAGTAACGAGACGCTAGCGACCAGCAAGTATATCCAGGGCATCCGGTGCGAGGGCAGCGTCTCGGAGCCGGTCAGGTAGAGCGCCAGGCACACCGGCCACAGCAGCGACGCGTTCACTACGCCCAGGATCGAGAAGAACAGAGCGCGCTGGCCCGGGTTCACTTCACCCATCACTTTGCGGAACAACACCTGATATACAGGGTGTAATTTTAATGATGTACATTAATATAATTGGTAAATTTATAATTGGTTTATTGGTTACATAGAATTTACAATGATTTCTAAGACAATGAAGTATGTGTTGTTCGTATAGATAGTCGTTATTCTTAACGTGTTCTCCGCGAGTGGTTTGCTTGCTGGGTTCCTCCTTTTTCACCTTCTTATTGGACGTTGCAGATGAGTATAAATGTCATGTAGTTTAAATGTAATATCGTTGTTTTAACACTAACCTTGAATATAGCGAATCCGGCAGCAGCGCACGCCGCAAGCACCACACCTCCTAATGTGGAACTGCCGGTTATACCGTCCATGTAAGCTAGTAACGCTATACCAGTGTCACACAGTATTGCAGCCACAATCTGTTTATAAAAGATATTAATGAAGCTATGTGCCACAGAGTCGCAGTAATCAATGTTTACGTTATTTTCTTTTTACCAGTATAGGTTTGGCATGCAAATTAGAATAATTCTGTTCTTAGTTGGATGGTGTTTTACTCTTTATTTTGAGAGACATCCTGCACATCAAGTAATCTATATTTTAATACATTATTGAAACAAAATTGAACAAAATACAAAAAATAAGCTAAAAGTAATGTTTACTTACTCTAACACCCACAAACTGCTCATGCAATATAACCCAAGATAAAAGATAAATGCAGGAAACATTAGTAGCGAATAATGCTACAACATCAGTTGATAATAAGATCTTGAGAGAGTATGTGTACATGTAGATAGTGACCACCCACAGCAAACAGAAGAGTCCACAGCGACTTATGAACCGTGCTGTAACAAGTTGGGAGAATTACTTCTAATTCATGTTTGTAGTTGAAATATCAATAATCGAAATGTTCATTGATGCAATTTTAGTTTTCAGTATCAGAATCAATTTAGAACTAAAGTAGAATTTCCAATAAGAAAGTCTTCTGTTAGCAGACAATACATAAAAAAATCAAATAATACAGGATCAGTAAAAAATCAAAATTAAATGACTTTAATTGTATTTTCATTATGACTTTAAACTTTGAATGTAGATGTAATGTAAGCTTAGCTTTATGCTATTGGAAACTAATGGAAATCAGGCTTTAAAAAAAACAAACAGTTATAATTATTTTGTTAGTTCAATGTTCAAATAATACATCTAGAGAAAACAGTGTTAATTACCAAAGGTGAATCCTTTCTCCTTGAAGTCACTGAACGCATCAAACACAACATCATTGGCAGACTTGCATTTGTTATGTATCAGCATCACAATGACGTACAGAGGATAGAAGAATATCAACCAGTTTGTACAGAACCAGGCTGTGAAAAATGGAGCCTTGTAAAGATTCTGAAAAGAAAGTAAATGTTAAGATGAATGAACTTATTTGTATATTTTAAATTGTAAGCTAAAAACTTATTGTACTAATTTAGGTAGTTTTATATTATTATTTTTTTAATTCTTTACATCCACTATCTCTTTTCTGTCTTGTTTACAGGTGGAAACTTATTTGGTCTAAGTTTAATTTTTTGTGTCCTTGTTTTGATGTTATAACTTGTACTGTTGTTTCCCTAATAAATAAAAATAAAATAAAATAAGATGCTTCAGGAAATATTTTATTTGTATAGAAAAAAATAATGCAAAAAAAATACAAGAATCTAGTATATTCCTAGAAATTACAACATTTTTATTTGAACTAACTTAAGCCTCTTGGTCATCAACTCAGGTTTTCTCAATTAATAAATGAATGTTGCTGCCACTTTAAGGTTGTTGCTATCAAAATCTGAAGATATCACATATTATATTCAAAGGTTTTTTCAGCAACTAATAACACATTATTTTCTAATTTCAAAAATCAATACTTTAAATGGGTATAAGTTATACTCCAAACTGAGTTTGAACAGTTTCCTAAATCAAACTGTACTCACATTATGTAATTTTTCCGTGTCATTGTTGAACAAAACCACGGCCGATTCAGTTGTATGAGCAGAGAAGTAGCCGGTATGAGGATATTCTTCTAAGTACATGTGTTTTATGCAGTGTGTCGTCGTCACCCATGATGTTGTTAGTGTTACAGTAACACAAATACCGTAGTAGATCTTTAAAGAGATATGTTGGTTGAATTTAGGAATAACATTTTCTGGAGAAGCTATTATTGGCATAGGTACTAAGAGACATATTTTTCATAAGCTATAACTGCTTTTAGTTTTTGAACAACATAGAAAACTTAGTTCAATTTTAATTCATGAAGACGTGTTGTTGTTAAACCTACAAACAGGAAAATAAAAACTTCCAAACATACCTTTTTAGCGAATTTGGAGCAACACGAACGCGGGCACTTCTTATCTCGCAACTGCCGCTCTTCATCCTGGCTACTGGTCGCCGATTCGCTATAAGCCTGCTGTAGCGACGGCTGTGTGGTCAGCGGAGGGGCCGAGCACACCGACGCTTGAGGAGTGAGCGGTACTCGGGGACTTAGCGGCGTGGGAGGCCCATTCGCACGATCCCGATCCGCTTCAACACAATTCCGCTCGCTCTCCACAACTTCTTCACTGGTTATTATCACGGAAGGCGTCCGAACACGCTTCGGATTGAATATAGTGGGAACGTCACCGTCCCTTGCCATGTTTAAGCAATTTTCGGTTTAGAACACATACTTATATTTTCCATTCGAAAACTGAATTCTTGCACGCAACGTTTTATTTACATGTCTTCTATTTTGCGGCATGTGCGGTGCATGATATTTGTTTGTTATTATTTTAATTGACTGTACTACGTTTTTGGATAATATTTGGATGATATTGAATTTATTTAGCGCAGTTTTTCGGTAATATTCCCCATCATTTTTGTTAGCTATTGTTACTTCTTAACAATATAAATGCTCTACCAAACTATAGATCCCTCGGATTTTTTAATACAATTTACATTATTACTCTTTAGAAATTCTTTAGAAAATGTTCACAATAACGAAATACAACAAATAGAAGTCGGAGTTATTTAATTTTCCTAGATTTCTCCGATTTCCAGCAAACAGAATTGACTTTTTTCTTTACCTAAATTTAATAGTGTTGGGAAGGGCCAAGGGAAAATATTTCAATAAAATTTTAGATGTTGAGTGACGCGATGATGAAATGAGGTCGGGCGGGCGAGGTGAGCTAAATAAAACCGTTTAAAAACGATCACATTTCTTAGTTGTAATATTTTATTAATGATCATTGATTTTAATAGCTAATATTTTGTACTGCATTACATCATAAATTAAATTTCGGTAAATGTAGAGGCATGGTGATGACTCAACAAGGTAACGAACCAAAATAGGTTTCATCTGTGTATCGATTAGTAGCTAAAATTGACTAACGACCAACGAGACCAAAAGTTGTATTGTTCACATTTTACCTAGTTTTAATCTCATATTTAACGGAGATTTTAATAAGTATTTTTTGTCAAATTTTAAAACTGTTTAGTCCAAATAATGAAGAATGAGAAGAGCATTTAATTTTGTGTAAGAGTGATTCCTAACGAATTCCAAGCATGGTTGCCTTTAAAATCTTGTTAATTGTTGCCCATCACTATTTATTTGACGGTTCTAGTTTTTTTTAGGAATCACTTTTTTAATCAAAGATATTGAAGTGTGTTTTATTTTAAAATAATAATGAATGAAAAAAATCCGCTGATATTTAATAAATATATCGTCAAATAGAAGACAACACGTTTTAATTATGTTGTACAATTGTTATAGAGATTTTGATTTTAATTAAATTAAAGCAAAGATAAAAGATACAATAATCAAGGAATGCAAATAAAAATAAAAATTATGTCGATCAAAATTTAGTCTATGACATTCATTGACATTTGAAATTTTTGACTTTGTAACTTTTTTAATTTTGTTTCAAGTACGACGACTCTATATACAGCCTAATGTAAGACAGAACCTTACTTTAGTTTCAAATGTATTACAGTATAATTCTTAGCAGTTTGTAAAGCTAAGCACTTATCCGAAAATGAAGCAGAAAGTAAAATGTATCTGGAAAATTGCCAATTAAAAATTTTTCACATAAATCCATTGCCCAATCCAAATCTATTTTATTGTCTTTCCTGCTCTTAATTTACTTTGATTCTTAATTGATTATAATTGTAATCAAGTTAAATGAATTGTACTCTATTTTTTAGCTTAATAAATAATATTTATCATTCACTATTAACAAAAACCAAAAATTCAAAAATATTTTTCAGTTTTGTAACCATAGACAAAGAGTTTTACTTTTAAATTTTTACAGAGATGGCGCTGAAAAGTTCGTAAAACCGTCACCAGAGGGAGATAATTAGGCTACCCTACTTGAAGCATCCGGGAACCTCGCCATAGTAGTAGACATGGCGGGTATCAACCTGGCTAAGTGACGAAATAAATTTTGTTTGCTAATAAAATAACGTGTTAATTTCATATTAAAAGTGTTGATACTAAAAGACTATTTAAATTATATTGGATTAGGACAAAGATGCAGAATGTTGGACAGTCTGAAAACCGAAATATCGATAAGGTGAATGTGCAACTTGATGTGGTAAAATCATCCACTCCACAGAGTTCGGCTTCTAGTCCGGCCAAATCTGAAACCGAAACGTATTCAGGAGCTCCTGCCAAATATATGACAGACTCTTCGGAAAGCGAGGATGACTCCGTGTCTGAGGTAAAACGTGTTTTGTTTTGCGGCTGAGGCGGTGGCAGAGAGGGAATGTGATTATCTGTACCGCTCTAAATACTGCAAGGGACATTTTGTACATGTCTGCTCTAATCGAACAAATTACTGTGTTTCTGAGATCATTCTGCCACTTTGAACAATGAAATGAAATCCTGCGTAGCACGCCGTTGAAAAGAAATCAGTTTTACATTCGTGCAATACGTCGCTTGCCAAATATTCCATAAAACGTCAGAAAGTCATAGGTACTTAGGTACTAGCGAGGAATGCCTGAAATTACTTGAATCAATTTCATCGACGGCGATGAAATAGTTTTTTAGAACCCATGCGGGTTCATTTCAGATAGCAGGTTCCCTTTGTCTATTTTTGTTTTGACTAAGGACATACGTACGGTGGCCATGTTTCTCGAATCACATGCAATCAGTGTAAATTTTGAACGATGCATTTTTGATGTTTTGTTATCCTAAATGTGAATTATATAAGTATAGTTGTTGATCTGTGAGAAGTTTCGTTTAAAATGAGTACGATGTAAGTGTTTCCGCGCGTACTATGTGCACGTTACGCCTACTGAAACTCGCGCAAAAACCATTAGTATGTGAATTGCAAGGACCATTGATAATAATGTTCACCGGTATTCGTCCTCATGCACCACATTAGTCAGTACCTCTCATATATTTCTCGTTGGTGTTGTAGATCTTGCTGGCTTGTTTGTGCCTTAGCAGGCCAGACCTGTTGGTAAGTGGAAGATGACCCTACTGAGTGCTGAAAGCTTCACCAACAACATTGCTGTGCCAGTTTGAGTGAAACTTACAAATAACCTGCATAATGTGTGTGCTATGGACAGTTTAATGTCATTTATTTATCTATGTTGAATGGTCCTTGTGGTTCTAACAAAATAACTTGTTCATGTATCCATATAACCTAACTAACTCATTAACAAAGCTAAAACTGACCGGCTTAACTAGTAACATAACTATCAATTATTTATTACAACCTAATTCGGTTCGACTAACACAATTTGTTAAGTCTCGGCTTTCATTTTACATGTATAAATTTAGTTGTGAATGAGTAAGCGTTTGTCATGTAAATTATTGATTAAATTCCATTACGATAAACTTTCCAATGAAATGTTGCAAACAATTTTTAATTTACTATTTGTTTATGTTGGTCCTTTGTGTAACATTAATTTTTATTTTTGTTTGTCCTTTTCGAACGATCCAAAGAAGAATCCCTGGAATAATTTAAGTTTTTGTTTTAATAGGCTGACATGGATGAAGAAAGTGGTAGTACCGAGCCATCTAAGTTCCTACTCTCGCACGATGATCCTGAAAGAGCTGTCGATCCTGAAATGCAAGCCAGATTGGAAGCATTATTAGAGGCAGCTGGTAACTATTTTACCATTAACTTTGGACAATGAATACAATCAATTTTCAGCTGTATATAAATCACTTTGTATGATGATTAGGTTTACTCATGAACTGCAAATATTTACAAGATTGCTTAGTAGTTTATGAGGTTATAAATATTGTTGATAATAGTTCAAATTTCTTGGGATTTAATTCAATCAAATAGATTTCCATATTGGCTGCTTTCATGGACATAATAGGCTTTTAAGTTTTCCTAATTAAGTCTTATTGGTTTATTATTTTTTAAGTTTTTCATGATTCCCTATTTATTTTATTTTTATTATTTTGTGTTGGCAACAATGTAATCTGAATTTAAAATTTGCACTTTGTCATAGTTGAACTCCGATTTCAGGGGTCATTGAACTTTACATTCACAAATTAAACATTAACATATTGGTATCAGTGTACAATGTAAATAAACAAACCTATTTATAATATTCACTGATTTCAATATTTAATAAGTTGATGTAATATTTCTTACTCTGAATTCCAGTTAAACAAGTAGTACTTTGTAGTGCAGTGTACCATTATATTTTACTACTATGTTCGGGTGTATAACATGTTGGTGCCCTTTTATAAATAAATAAATACTTTTTCTAACTTGAAATTGAATTAATAGATTTAGGAAATTATGAGAATTATTGATTTCAGTCAGAATGCAGTTTTAGGTCCCCGTGGTACTGTAACAAATATTCTTTCATTCTTCGACATATTACTTGTTGTTTTGACAATTTTCGATTTTACGTAATGCGACTGGTGAAGGATGATATGATGGTCTGTGGTGTGACTGATGATGTATGTAATGATAGAAAGGAGTGGAGAGAAGACATATTGCGCTGACCCCATCTAAATGGGATAAGGTGAAGCAAAAGAAGATACTGTAACAAATCTGAAATGTTATTTTAAACTTTGTTTACACTGATCTAGTAATTTTGAAAGTTTGTCAATAGGGTTTAAATTTTCTAAAAAAAAATTTACTAACCACAAGTTTTTTCAAGTGGTAGACGCCTCCTACCATTCTATAACAAAACTGTATGGTATAGAACTCCATTACAATTATCAAGATGGATACAAGTGGGTACAAGTGTAATACTGTCAATCCATTTCTGTCCACTGTTAAGATCAGGTCTCCTCAGCAGAGAGATCAGGCATAGTCAACCACTCTTTCCCAGAGCAGATTAAGGGCTTCATAAATTATCAAAAGATTATAAAACTATTCCAACATGCAGGTTCCCTCAAAATGTTGTTAGTAAAGTGTCATATTTATTGATTAGTTTTGACAACTTTCTCATATGGAAAATGGAGAAATGAAACAAAACAAAATATAATGAAACTCAACTGTTACAAGCTTTCTATTATAATTAATTAAAAGTAATTTATTCAATAAAATTAATTTATATTATTACAGACATAGGAAGTTTTTGCAATTTACACACTAACTTTTCACGGTACATGATTTTATATTATTTATTAGGTTAAATAATAATATTAGCACAAAACATACATTTAGCAATTACTGTCAGACATGTTTTGCAGTACTGTAATACTTATTAATTTTTAAATTATTATTATGAATAAATGAAATGTAAATTATTCAAAATCTTAACTACTCCCTGATATTTACAATTTGTTACACGCGCGATTGGAGACATAAACAAAAAAAATTTTTTTTTTAAATTTAATGGTTTGATTAAAACATTTTACTGCTTTGTACCATCTACAATAAACTCATTTGAAGCAGTTGGTTGTCGGTCAAATAAAAAAGAAATTAATTATTTAGCGTGCAAATAATAATAATTCTTAATATTTAAATTAAAAAAATAATTGTTTGACAAAGTATCTACACAGTCAGATTCTATTTAATTAGCAATGAATACTGTACCAACCCATTACTGCCCACTGTTGGGCTCAGGTCTCCTCAGAAGAGGGATGTACCTGTACCAACCCAGCAATGAATACTACCACTTGTAAATCAGTGATAATATTAATTATTACAAATCAATGCGGGTTTTCCTGTGACCTAGTGTTTGTATGACCTAGGTCACACATAATTACAAACTTGTTCGTATTGTCACTATTTCTGTTATATTATTTGTAATTTGTTGATATTTTATTATATTCTTGATGTTTATATTATCAATCCAACAAACTCAGACTATTCACTCTACTCGGTACCGAACTGAAATCTGTTGTATTCATCAAAATTGATCACAACTTTAATTCTCAGAGTGGATTATGTTTATTATCGTTTCGTATTTTACGAAAATATTTAATAAACATTTTTTTTTGCGCGTTTGCGCCCTCTAGTGACATTTGACATCCACAGATGAGTGGATAATATGTTATTGAGTTCCCCATCCGTCTAGCCGTTCTAATGCGACAATTTGTACGTAAAGATCGTACAGCATTGAGTCTTGTGATCGGTAATATCTGTAATCTTGCAGACCACTACATATTTCTTTACTGACCTTTGATACAAACACGCTTCAGGTTTTGGCACTTAAGTATTATTTTGGTCTAAATTTTTTTAGATAGGTTCACTTTCAAATCTATTATTTGTTAAGGAAACGGCTTGAGTCCTCCGGTACGGCCACATACTTGCGTATATGTAAACATATTTACGCACAGCTGTTGCTTTGTTGACACATTTGTGACGTGTGCAGATCTGCAAACTTTGAACTTTTCCTACACATGAAGGATATGCGTTCCATCGCGATATATCATCTTCAAAGGTCTTCTTTTATAAAGGTCGGGTTCATCCTTTCAACTGAACCTTATCTACATCTGAATCTACGAATATGTTTTTAGCCATACAAAATTCAGAGGTCCACACATCCGCCAATAGAAGTTTTCTTAAAACGTCATTTACTGAAAGTACTATAATTTTTGTTTTGTATAGCAGCGACTATCGCAATAGTTTAATTCGGTTCGAGGTAAATCCGCATATTTATTGAATTCTCTAAGTACACAACTCATCTTCAATTATGATAGCGATCTTTCTCATTTCTGTCGATTATAAAAATTTCTATGCGTTCAAATGCCGGTCATCGCGCATACCAATGTGTTGCTCGACCTTAAATTATTTACACGAATCTGAACCTTAGGTTGATGAGGCATCAGCCTGGGAAACTTACGAAGCCGAAATGTGCAACGTCACGGCTAAGCAGACGCGGTAGTCAACGCAATACTAACGTTTGGTACAAATCACTTGTTACAGCGTGCCAAAATACAGTATGTAAATATCACTTACACTATTACTAAACGGGTTCTTTCCACGATTATTTTCAATTGAGCGATCCCGATATTTCGGCACTGTTTCAAGCGCCATGATTACGGGAAGACTGAAGAACTGCGGGTAGGTCATTTAAGAGTAGACAAATCTATTTACCCTCTTTCTCGTTCGTTTGTCGGTACCACTGGAACTCGAACTCACATTTCGACATACCACACTGACAGTATATCACTGACTGTAAATATGTTCCATAAAAGCACAAATGAGATAAATAAACGTGAATATGAAATGGTCTAAGGTCAAATTTTGATGACACTTGAACAAAATTTAACGTAAAAGTATAATTCTCATCCGTTGTTTATCTACTATGATCTTACTCTTACGCTTATAATATTTAGAAAGGGATTGGATTTACAATGGAGATCGATATCATAATTTTAGAAAATGTTGTGGACACTATACAAGAACGGGTATATCTTACAGATTCTCTTGCACAGTTGAATTGTATTGGTATACCTAAGCTTTTTTTTTTTTTTTTTTGATGGAGGAATCGCTGTTGGCCCTTGGGGGCCTTTACAGCTTCACCATGATGGGGTGCGAGCTCAAGAGGGGCTCGGCTGAGTATAGCATAGGATGGGAATACTAACAGTTGCCCGAAACCAACTTATTAGCGCATCATGAATTTACTACTGGTTCGGAACGCGACCCAACTGAGAAGAACCAGTAAGAAACTCAGAGGGTAGGCGAGAATAAAACATAACAAGTAAGAATTAAACATGA
Source organism: Trilocha varians (assembly GCA_030269945.2). Lineage (NCBI taxonomy): Eukaryota > Metazoa > Arthropoda > Insecta > Lepidoptera > Bombycidae > Trilocha > Trilocha varians. The sequence continues at coordinate 9,975,112 of AP028259.1, forward strand.
CAAAGAGGATTAATTGATGATGATGATGGTTCAAGTAGAACGCCGAACTCTGCGTCGAGTTCGACGGCGGCGAACGAGATAGCCAACGCGTCGTCTCGAGCTGTTAGCGCTAGCGCTGACAGCGAGCTGCGCCGATAACTTATCGGGAGGGTCCGTGAGGACGTGCCGCGGACGACGACGGCACCATTTCTCGGCGTGCGCGGGATCGGGTTCGTAGTCGGCGGCGGCTACGATGAGAGGGTTGGAATGGTCCTCTGCTTTTTTGAAGTAACGCTCGGAAGTTTCCTTCAAAAATTGTGTGATAGGGACGAGATCAAAATCATCATGAAGATCGACGTTACGCATATACCACGGAGCGCCGACGGCTTTACGCAGAAATCTATTCTGCAAGATCTGAAGGGAGTTGATATGAGTGCGAGCCGCGTGAGCAAACGCGGCACTACCATATGTCATAATGGGCCTAACGCACGTTTTGTAAAGTGTCAACTTATTACGAAGTGACAGCTTACTACGCTTGCAGATCATGGGGTTGAGTCTGCCGAGGATGAACGCGGCGCGATTGCGGACGGTTTTAATGTGCTGACGAAAGGTCATAGCACTATCGAAGATAATACCCAGGTATTTCACCTGTTTAACCCAAGGGATGGTATGTCCGAAGAGAGTAATCGGAGGGATCTCATTCCTCCGGAGAGTACGACGATGGGAGTCCACCGCCGGGAGACGTCTTGAGGAACCCCTCTGAAAGAGTACAGCCGTACTTTTCTCGGGGTTAACCTCAATACGCCACTTCCGGAACCAATGATACCTAAGCATGTATGTTGCCATACTGTAGATTTCCACACCTATAGTACTATAGGAGAATGAAAATATAAATTTGATTTTCTATATGGGTATATCTGCAATTAACCTTCAGATACAACTGTGTCTGTGTGACGGTCGGCTGCACATTAAAATTTGCAACAACAAATTCTAAAGTTCTTTATTTATTGTTCACAATAAGTCCAGAAAATCTATCTATCATTTCGCTCGTGGCTTGCCCCACGCTATATCCGCAGCAATTGATAAGCTTGTACTTTGTAGCGCTCATATTATTCTCTTCGCTTCGTACTGCGTCGCACGTCAGCCAGATGTCCGTACGATGCGGTCTCATCGTTTTGTTTCGTTTCCATCTAAACGACGTATTCTTTTGTACTCGATGAAAATCGACCGTTCACAATCAGTTCTAATCATTACGTGAAAGTGTTTGATTGCCGTGGAATGGATAGTGAAGCTTATGTTTTTCAATTTCGAATTAGGTGTGTAAGGTTTTGTAGTGTTGTTATTTTTAAGGTTATCTTTACCAAAAATGTGTAGGTTGTTATGGCTTTGTTTTCGTCTTTGTGTGTTGTACACACATATCCCATAAGGCCATTTTAATTTCTTGTACTTGTAGATATGAACTATAATCGACTACAGAACATCTGTTTTTTTTGTCTGTTTACAGTTTACATCAAATGCTCTTTGAAACTATGTTTACTGTTATTATGATTTAATTTATTTATTAATTTAAACAACATTAATTTACGGATCTTTATCGAGCATACCTACTAGATAAAATTGGGTTGGTTGATCGATATTTTTTTGTATTTATTTATTAGATATTTTGGATCTTTCATAAATAAGTTGATTTTTTACTTTTATCTGACAAAAGTAGTATGAAATTGCTCGATATATGTTAAAACTGCAACTAAATCTGATTAATTTATTAAATTTACGAATGCGTCATGTCTAGAAGTGTAAATTGTTGCATTTGTTCTAACTTCGTCAATTTTATAATCATTCGTTTAGGAATTGTTTTATTAGAGAACAAAACGCCTTGACCTTTTCATGTAGCTGCATACAACGTTTCTGTCTAGGTGTCGGACAAATCGATAACTTTCGTTCATCGTTCGTTTAATATCTCGAGAGTTAGTAAACTGAATGGGATAACGTAAATGAAAACGAATTATCCAATAGTGCTGAGCTCATTGCAACTGTAGAAATAATCATTACTTGGCTTGATCCATATTCGTAGGTCTCTGATACAATCCGCTAGACTCTTATTTTGTAAATCAAAAAAGTAAAAGTAGGATTAAAATCCCACTTGACGATGTAACGAAAATATGGAATGCAAGCATTTAGAAAAAGCAAAACCACTGGTCACTTACGGAGGTTCAAATAAAACATTGAAGACGTTGGAAGCAATGGAAACATTAAGAATGCAATAATGAGAATTAAAGTGGAATAGTTCGTAGAACGAACTTGGCATACGTGTAATAGTTTAGACAGAGCTTTTGTACACGACATTATATCAAAATCTTAATACAGTCTAAATATAATTCCTTAAGTAGAGAGACAAGGAAACGATTCATTTTATTGCAAGTTATTGCCGTCGCTAATGCACATCCATAATTCTAGAAACATAGTTCATTAACAATGCTAGTAACAGTAAAATTTACGTGCAGTGCAAATTACAAAGTTGCATGAAGACTCGTTAAAGGAACAATTTACAAGTTTAACTCCTAGGTCGAGTGCACGTTTCAATTGATTCATTGAGGGAGACCTCCAGTATGTGTGTGGTTGTGTTTTGATATTGAGATACAAAATGTTTTAATTTCCAGTAGATTAGTTTCTATCTAATTGAAACTTCTAACAAGGAATATATATATTACAAATTTGGGCACGATAAAACCTTAATAGAACATCCGGTTCTGTTATTCTTATATCCGGTATATATCCGTAGCCGCCGAGTTGTCAACGCATCTAGTAATATCACACCTTATGACATTGCAATTAAATTGTATTGCTCTTCTTGCTCTCAAAGCACGACGAAAGCAAACTAAATTATTGGAATTTCTAATATTATATTTGAAAATAACTCTCAAAATTACTGAGTTTGACTGTCCTTATAGCATTCAAAATTGATGTGATATACGAATGCTTGTATTTAAAACGCTTTAGATATAGGAATTCGATTTGCTCATTGCAAGAGCTGCAACTCTTAAATACCAGGAAACTCGTGTTGCAGTTTCAGCTTTGTCATCGGAAAGTTCTACAGACGTTGCATGGTCGTGTAAAGGTTGCGCTAATTGATAATCACGAATTTGTCATCATCATTTTGTCTTTCACTCAACTAAGTTTTCATAAGACGTGTAACTCTTTAATTGGACTTTTATGACTACGGAGTGGTTTTCTTGCTGTTATGTGGATACTTTAGCACACAATTAAGAATTACTTTATTTATTAGTTTTGATGAGCGGTTTTTGTTTTAGATTCGTCAACATATTTTAAATCCACATTCCAGTGTTGCGCACTGTTCTCATTCTAATTACTTTATTTGAAATCAAAAGATATCTATATCGCATAGAAATGTAATTAAAAAGTTACTGTATTGGAAAATCATATCTTTGCAAATCGAACGCATTAAATGCTCCAGTTTAATATGCCTACCGACTAGTTCCCATTTCGCATCTCATTACACGTTCGGTATGTGTGGTTGCCACCCAGACACCGTGACGTAACGTGTTTATGAACAGTTATCCAACAGTAGACAAGGTGTCCCTTACACCAACAAGGATATTATTAGCATGGATACCGTAGGTGTCTTTGCGCGCCCTCAAATTGATTCTGACACAAAATTCGTGACGATCGAACAGCGTAAAAGGAAATGCTTTATTTTTTTGTGAGAAATACAAAGAATTGTGTATGACGATGGTATAATTTGTTTGCAGAGCTATCAAATAAGTATTTTAGGTCTCATTTTAAAAGTTCCTTCCACTGTCGAATTTGTGTTTAGAAATTTTATAGTTGAAGATTCATTCATAATAGTTAAGAATTTCCATTTCGACTCTACCGTTTTCGTGCCAGACGCCTTTGATGACGCACCTTTTTCATAACAAGCGTAGGACATTGTAAAAACTAAAATTGTCAACTCTTCGATAGTGTCTGAAATTAGTAAGACTTATTATTGTTGTCTTCGATACACAATGACTATTACTGATTTGCTAAAAATAACTCCACAGAGGTGTATTGAAAATATTCCACAGCTCGCTTCCAAATGATTTGGTCGAATGTTAATTTGATTGCAATAGTAAGCTGATAATAACAATAAACGAACCATAGAAATGAGTTTATTCGTTTTTTACTGTTTCTTTTCGCTCAGAGCACTCCGGATACGATTGGAACAAAATAAACCAGAATGCTTAAGTAGTGGTACTGGAAGGTTTACACCCGTAAATAGTCAATGAGCCTGAGAAAATGTTCGGCTCTCATAAATATAAATTCGGTACGCGAATTACAAAAATGATTTAGCGTCACAGTTTTAGAAAAAAAAGCGAAAGTTGAATAATTCACTCTCGGATTCACTTTAAATAAAACATTGCAGAGATGACTGGGGCTGTATAATAAATGCTAAAAGAATTTTATGTGATGCAATAAAAGGTCGCTGACTCTTGCAATGAATTTATCTTGAAGATAAATTTCACACAGATCGAATAGTCTGGAAGGGCGGGCGGCAAGATATTTCAATCTTCGAGTACCATTCATAAGTGGAATTTCAAATATTTTATATTTCGCATACGAAAACTTTTATATGCTTCGCTTTTCCTCTTGCATTTCCCGAATAAAACAGTTTGTTCCAAGATAGTGGATGGTGGTTGATGGTTCCAGATGATTCCATATTATTGATACAATTCTGTACCTGGATTAATTTACATTCATATATCATTTACAGTTAGTATTCTTTTGCAATGAAAAGCATTTAAACAACAGCAGCATTTAAACGAGGCTTGAGGAGGGTCCTTAAAGTTAGGTCGTAGGTAGCGACCCCTCAACGTCCCTGACGTTGCAGAGGTTCATGAGCGACGGTAACCACTTACGATCAGGTGGCCCGTTGGCTCGTCTGCCTACAAGGCAATAAAAAAAAAAAGCAGGTTGCTTTTGTTATTTGCATAGGCAAAGCTTCCAGAATAATTTACGAGAAAGGCTATTCATTAGTGACACTTTTTATGTATCTTTTTAAACAATGTTAACAAGATGTAAGATGACATTCAACTAAATTAAAGTAACAAAGTTTTACTCTCCTAGTATAGCTTTGGGTTCGTCTATTATTTATTCAAGCTTACTACGAGGCTTAAGAGTATGTCCAACTATAGTCTTGTCTGAATTTATCAGACCCCTATTATTTTCCAATCATTCTTTACATCATTTTCAACGATAATTATTGAACGACAATCGGGCAATTATGAATTGATGTTAGTCTTTAGATTAATCATTTAAAGCTCCCAACAGTACCTAGTCGTTGCAAATTGCATGGTTTTTTTAATGATCTTATTAATGATCTCATCACTTATTCTTCAACTTTATCTTTTAAAAGTTAAACCGTCATTTGTTTCAATATTGTTAGTTATACTGCAACGATGACGACATACACACATGCCATGAAGTTATAATAAGCTCATTAAATTATTGGAAAGTACGCTCAGAGGTAAGGCGTGAAGATTTAATTCCACATAATGTATTACCTATATATACAGGGTGTTAAAATCCGATGAAACAATACTTTCACAGCAAATAGTATACTTGATGTAGAAGCCATCCACCAAGTCTGGGTTTTCTAGGCATAATATATCATAAGTTATAACTAATCAAAACTACGTGTTAATTTTCTATTAGTAGGAGTTTATTATAGTACGGAACTCTAAAATTGCGATCGGATGCGCCCGTGTGCTTGAAAATGGCATATAGATATAGCACGCTACATGTAGGTCAGGGTAGGGTTGTCAAAATTAATACAAAATAATATTTTGTCAACTTTGTATTGGAAAAAAAAGTCATTATCTCCGTTTCAAAAGTATGTGTATATGATTTGAAATGTGATATAGATTAAGCCCTTAAAGTATTGTTTCACCGGGCAACAACACCCTGTATATTATACTTTATCATAAAACACTTACTACTACTTGGTTTACATAATATAATACCATCCCCTAAAACCTACACGCACGAAACACTGGCATAGCTCGGAATAGTTATAGTCCTATAATATCAATTAAGAACTTATTAACCACACAAGCCATTTAATGACGTCTGTCGCCTGTTATTCACTCCCCTATCAAGGAATAATTTTATCAGTCTCGCACGTGTCTCGATTCCCGAGCATCCGCACAATAACAATGCCCTTGTGGATTTGTATATCGTAGTTATTAATTTCTAACACGATTAAAATCAACGTACGTAGTTTAAATTCGATGTACGTCAACTGCATTCGAAATGCACGGTCGTTTGAGACTGAGATGACGACGATCGAAGTTCGTAGTACAAAATTGGTAGAGCGACCTTCACTCTGATAACTGAACGAATTTAGTTCCAATTGACAGATTTTTGACATAGACAATGCAGCTATGAAACTTAATTGATTAAAAATATCCTTGAACACTTTTCAGTAGGCAAGGAAGGAACGTATTTTCAAGTTTTAAAAATATCAGTCGAAACGGAATTTATTTGATTTGATTGAAGTTCGTTCGACAAGTAGTAGACCATCACAGTAATGATCGTTCTGGCTAGATTGAAGTCAGCTTTGTTTTAGCTTTTGGCTTGCATTCCAGGCATTTTGTCAACGCAGTATACACTCGACATCTAAACTTTCAATTTAGAAGAGCTTTAGGTGGTTCTAAAGGTCTTTGGTCGATCAACGTTGGTGAATATTTATCATGGTTTACCATGTCAACAAGTTTTTCATAGACAATACAAGGTTTTTTTTGTTATTTAATAAGAATTTTCTGAGTCGCCTTTAGTATTTTCCTGTTTATTTAAACTGTTAATTACTTTTTAAACAGGAAAAAGATCATAGATATGGAAATTCTGCAATGTGCACATATTACATTAGGTAACTACATAAAGGTATCCACAGAAAATCTTTTTTGTTTTAATTATACTCCTACCTATTCTGTCAACTTTTATAAGAGGAAATATCGAAAATGCATATTTTTACAGCAGAAACGCTCAATTCCATATTTCTATATTGAGAATGATCGCGAGAACTGGTTTATGGAATTTAAAATTATTACGTGACATCCAAAATTACGATGCCTAAATAATGTACCTATAAATATACTTGTAATGAGTGTAAGTACCATAACAAGATGCGGACATGTGAAAGCAGTTTCTTCATACTCTATAACCTTTAGGACGTATTAAAAATTAATTGAACATGGCCAGAATGATTATTGACTCAGCAGTATTACTAAGCTTAGCTTAAAATATACTGTTGGTTTACCACTAATTAAAACAACAAAAGCCAATTTCACAAACAACGCGATATCCAATTCTTCAATGAACTTTCATTCTCGTCCAATGTTTTCGTTGTAAAATCGTCCGCCTGAAGTAAACATTGCGCGTGACGTGCTCGAGATTTGATTACGCGTTAAACAAAAACAAAAGAAATCTTGTTTTGATAACGATTGAAAAACGTCACATGTACACGTCATAATCGCGAACTCCCGTAGAATCGAATTAAAGAAACGTCGGCTCTGCGCGGTAAATATGTAAATATTTCACACATCGCCACACATAAAAGATTTCCGGTATCGCAATAAAAACGCGACACTAAACTTTGTTCGACGTTTATATCTAGAAACTGTTGAGAGACCACAATGTAAATGACGATTAAATTTCAGTATGTATTTGCGGGTGGAAGGTTCTGGACCTTACTCCCGATACATGTTAAATACATTCACTGCTTTGATTACAATAACTCTATTTGTAGCTATTATCATTTAGTCGAGAACTTTCCACGCGGACTTTTAAAGAACTTATGACAAACGAGTTTTCTTTGCCCTTGCAGTTTTTATATGTTAAAACTGCAACGAGTTATTAAATATATTTTCAACTAAAATAAATTATATAATCTCATCAAATTCAGTAATTAATTATACTGATGGGAAGTCGTTAGAGATGTGTTGTTTTATTCTGATATACAACTTTGCTAGTATATTTTAAATAAAGAACCTTTCACAGTGATAGTTTGTTTACAATTGTATTCGATTCAAATTCAAATTTCGTTACAGGTGAACTACAGTGTCTTCTCAGGATACTATTTCTAAACTACTTAACCAAGCTTTTAGGATCATTAATTGCAATAATTATTCTTTTTTGTCGCAGGTATTGGTAAACTGTCAGGTGAAGGTAAACACTTGGCTGATCCCGAAGTCCTTCGAAGGCTCACCTCTTCTGTTTCTTGCGCGCTAGACGAGGCGGCCGCCGCCTTGACGAGAATGCGGAGTGATCAACCCGCGCCCCACCACAGGCATCACCACCAAGAAAAGAAGTAAGTAGTTTATTTCTTTGGATGCACTAATCTTAGGAACCGGAGATCCGATTTGAAAATACGTTTAGTGTTAGTTATTCCCATTTATTGAGGAAGGATATGTAAGCAATATTATATTTTCAAAAACATTAGGAATCCCTACTAAATAATAAAGTCAAGGTGTAATAAAAAAATGAGAAAATCTACTAAAAACCTTTATGCCGCAAGCTAAATCGCGCGGATCAGCTAGTCGAATAATATAATCTTGCACAAATTGTACTACGACTAAGTAATAGTGTAGTTACCATTTATAAATTGCGATAAAACGACTTAAATATAAATACCATTGCTATCAACTTATAAAATGTATGTGCATATTTAGAAAATTGTCGTAAAAACGTCGTTTTGTTTTCATTGTTAATGGTCTTGATTTTACCACAACTGGGTCTAATTATACGTAGTGGGCAATTTCTTTGTTAAAAATTCCAAGCGAGGCTAGTAACAAGAATACGACAATGAAGTCGCGCTAAAGTACGACGTCGCCTAATTTGAATGCAGTGACAATAGTTCCTACACCGATGTAGGTAGTTATGTTTTTACTTGGACGGCCTGGAGCGTCCTACTTCCAGGCTGCTCTATAATGGTTCTATGCCTTTCAACCATAACTTTAATTATTTACTGTTACGTCACGTTATCATTACCGTTATCATTGTTTTTGTGTATTGTTAACGCTATTAATGCGTCGATAATATGGACGCTTTTGTGACAATCAAATCGGTACATTAAAACGACTTACGCCACCCTGCATTGTTTTACATAAAGAGATGCTCTTTATCAAATCATGAATATGAAATGGGACTTTGCGCGCAACATTTACGTCACTAGAGATGACCTATTTCAAGTTCTATCAGAAACGTTAACTATCTTTTTGTCCTTTGAATTATAATTGAGGAATTCATTACAACATGATGTAAATCCGAGAATTGAGCCCGCATGCGGGTGTACCTCTCTAATGTATCGAGCGGTCGAGTCAGGAAACTGATTCCCCGATATGTTCGATGGAGATGCACCCCGCGACTGTGATTATTGAAGCTTTGATCTTATCTGATACACGACTACGTTTTTTTATTATGAGGCTACGACAGAGATGAGATACAAAAGTGTTTGTTTGTCGTAGTTTTACCCAGCCATGTGGGTTGCAAGCAACGGGTTCAACCCCGACGGTGCCGTCGTCAGTGGGCGCCGACGGAGCGCCCTCCCTGGTCGAGGCGTGCTCCGACGGCGACGTCGGCACCGTCCGCAAACTGCTCACCGAGGGACGCTCCGTCCACGAAACCACCGAGGAGGGCGAACCTTTACTCTCGCTCGCCTGTTCCGCGGGTTACTACGAATTAGCGCAAGTACTCTTAGCGATGCACGCCAGCGTCGAAGACCGGGGCATCAAGGTGAGAAATTTTACCTGAATAAAACTACTTTTTGGACTAAATACAAACTTCACTTGAAATAAAGTATTATGATTCTTCTCGAGGCGATTAACACAGGCTTGTTGGTATTGTAAACGTTCATTTATGATTGTTACAGGGCGACTGCACGCCCCTGATGGAGGCGGCGTCGGCGGGTCACGTGGACATCGTGCGGCTGCTGCTGGCGCACGGCGCGGACGTGAACGCGGTGTCGGGGTCCGGCAACACGCCGCTCATGTACGCGTGCGCCGGCGGACACGAGGACTGCGTGCGCGCGCTGCTCGACAACGGGGCCAACGTCGAGGACCACAACGAGAACGGTCACACGCCGCTCATGGAGGTACGCATGCACACACACACAAGCCGCCACCATCATCTCTCTATAAGCCATATAATGAATGCCATCAATTAAAGAAACTTATATCAAAACCATTTTTTATTCCTTTCGTTTTTGTCTTTTAGAACAAGTTCTATAAAATCCAATAATTCTCGATCTTATCGGATTTTAAGTTGCATTGGCTTTCATAAAAACTAATGTCGAATTCAAGTAATGCTGCAAGTCTCTTCAAGATTAAGATTAGTAAGATGCATAATGAAGCGTGAACTTGTTTTATAACAATAAAAAAAAATGAAACTAACGCCAAAAAGTCTATTGACACATTTGTCTGTTGTTCTTTTTATAAATTGTTAATCGAAAAAAGTTCCATCATTTTATTGAATCTTCATTGTCGTGAAGATTGAATTTCAACGAGACTAACCCAGATAAGCCTACTGTCCTATATTTAGGACAGTAGAAATAAAAAAAAAATCAGAATACTCTCTTTATCTAAGATTATTTAATCTTATGATTTGCAGTAAGAAACGTGTCAGCTTTATTAGAAAAAATAAAAAGACAGTTATTTTAACAGTTTTTACCTTATATTTTACCTTATAAGTGTGTAATAAAAGTGCGTTGCAGACATGGCAAATTACAGGTATCTATAAAAAGTTATATTTTACTCGTGAGTTGTTTTTTTCTGTGTTAATATCTAGTTGATAACCTTAACTTTTGTACTAAATAAATATTCTAGCAAAATAATATAAATAAATTATGTATAACTTGTTACAAGTACTAGCGTACTATATATAGGACAGTACGATAATTTAGTTTCAGGCTTATCTGGGCTAAGGAACACAGTAAAAGAAACAAGTAGAATACTGTATTTACTAGCAAACTAGTGTCTTACAAAACTTAATCTTAATATCTAAAAACAATTGATTATTCAACGACACGACAAATTATGATGGGTGTACAGTGTACACCCAAAAAAATGTTTACCTTTATTTTGTTTACTTAATTATGAGTTTTACTCAATATTATCTACTGTTAAATTTCTTCAAACTGATTGGAAAGACACATTTAAATAATAAAAGCAATTTCGCAAAAATGACCTCAACAGCTTTGATATAAGGTGCTCTTTCGTTTGACAGGCTGCATCTGCAGGCCATGTCGGTGTGGCGAAAATCTTGTTGGAGCATGGCGCTGGGATCAACACTCATTCGAATGAGTTCAAAGAGTCAGCGCTGACGCTCGCCTGCTATAAGGTATGATGTTAGAAATAAATATAGTTTAAATAGTAAGGGTGATTGATTTGTATTTATGAATAAGAATTAAATTCATAGTTTAAACAAAAAATTAGTAATTTACATGCATTTTCAACGGGTTCTTACCACGATATTTAATTAATTGAGTTGTCTCGATATTTCGTTGTTGTTGCAAACGTCATGATCACGAGAAGACTGGATACTGCGGGTCGATTTAAGAGCAAACAAATCTGTCTACCCTCGCACTCGTTCGCTTTTGGGTAGTACCACTGGAACTCGAACTCACATCACGACACACCACACCCACCTCCCCTTTAAAAATGCATGAAAGTATTATAGAAAAGCGCAAGTGTCTGAATAAGTTTATAATTAGTAATTTGTTAAATATCTTTGAATGGACATTTGTGGTGGTAGTTTTAAATATGCATTGATGAGATGTTTTCTGTACTGAAGTCTCTATGTTTTACTAACGTTATTCCCTTCTTATTCGGGTGGATTTGTATCCTTGTCTCTTAGAAACTTGTTAATGACATGGAGAAATAGAAGTTAAAGTTACTTTTAAATGTTTTATCTAATTTTAAATTTAATTGAATATTGTATTGTTTCTTTGTTATTGTATTCTGTTCAAATACCAACTCCACTATCTCCAATTTGTGTATTAATAAACGGTGGAAATGTTTGTGGTCAATGTGTAACTTATGTAATCATGTCCTTATAAGTTTTAAATTGTACTGTTGTTTCCTTAAATAAATAAATAAATTCCAAAAATAATTCTAAGTTGTACTTCATGTTCTGCTGGTCAAAGTATACAAATCCACCTCATGTTTACTTGAGAGCAACCTCACTCGAGCACTTGTTTGGTTATGGGTATGTGTTGGTCAGGGCCACCTGGACATGGTGCGGTTCCTGCTGGCGGCGGGCGCGGACCGCGAGCACAAGACGGACGAGATGCACACCGCGCTCATGGAGGCCAGCATGGACGGACACGTCGAGGTCGCACGGCTACTGCTCGACTCTGGAGCGCAGGTAACATTACATACTGGACAAGGTCTCTCGGCATTGAGGGACATCTGCCTTAACAATAGTTCAGTTCATGCTGGGCTTTTGGCGCAAATTTGTAACATAGGGGGATGATTGTAATAGATCCGCAAGAGTCACAGTGTGTTGGATGAGTAACTAGTGCCCGTCTCCCCCAGAATCCGTCAATAAAAAGAATACTAACGAATACTCGGTAGTGTTAATTATTAGTGATGTAGACAAGCGCGAGTGTTTAAAGAAATGAAATGAATATAGCTGGAAGCTTTTTTACTTCTGTGTAAAAGTTTAAACTTAAAATAAATAGGTGTTTTACAAACGGAGTCATCTGAATGTTTGGTAGATTATGAAAATTTCAAGCTATTCCATTTGTAAAAAAATATTAAATAAATTTATGAAACTAAAATGGCATTCATTTAAATCAGTCACGATGTGTATGTGTGTAGGTGAACATGCCAACGGACAGCTTCGAGTCGCCGCTAACACTAGCGGCGTGTGGCGGCCACGTGGACCTCGCGATGTTGCTGCTGGAGCGCGGCGCCAACATTGAGGAGGTCAATGACGAGGGCTACACGCCGCTCATGGAGGCTGCTAGGGAAGGTAATGAACCACCATACAAAATAATGTATACTAGGAACTTCTCTGGAATCGCTGATCTGATTTGAAAAAATATTTCAGTGTATTCATTTATCGAGGGAGGGTGTTATAATAGACTATATTATATTATCAAAATAAAATTGCTGTGGTGCAGACAAAGTTGCGCGGGTCAGCTTATATTACCACAACCAATTCTTTGTTCAAAAAACTCATTGAAACCCCTGTACTGTAACAACCTGTTACTACCCACTGCTGAGCACAGATCTCCTCCGAAGAAGGATTAGGAATAGTCCACCACTTGCCCAATGCGGATTGGGCACCTCGCATATTTTCGAAGGATTTTAGAAACCCCAAACTAAGTGAAATAAGATTACCTTTTACAAGGAAAAGCACTAAGCACAGAAAAGCGTGAGTTACATTAAACTGAGTTCACGTTACGCGTGCCTAGGTCACGAGGAGATGGTAGCGCTACTGCTCGGTCAAGGCGCGCAGATCAACGCGCAGACAGAGGAAACGCAGGAGACCGCGTTGACGCTCGCCTGCTGCGGAGGGTTCCTCGAGGTGGCCGAGTCGCTCATCAAGGCGGGCGCCGACGCCGAACTGGGCGCTTCCACTCCTCTCATGGAGGCCTCGCAGGAGGGACATCTCGAATTAGTGCGGTAAGCTTTTATATTAATGTTAAAACTTTTTGATGATTGGTAAAAGGCTGTGTAGCTCCAAAATGATTGATTTTAGAGTGTATAAAACTGGAGAAAATAGCAATTTTAGGAACTCATAATATTTTAATGATATTTTCATACAATTGTGCTATGACTTTTTATATAAACGAAGAAAGTTATAAGATGTAAAAAAAACAACTTTTAGTACTCTCGGTCCAAATTCAGTGCGCGTCCCAGTAGATACCGCATATTGTGTTTCTACTTAGCAACAAGTTGTAACAACCCATGTAGGTCTATAATATCCTGGGAGAGTTTTAGGATTTTCTTACAATATGTAGGATTCCTCAGGATGTTTTGCTAAATAGTTGTCTAAGTGCATATAATTTCTTCAGGTACCTCATAAACGCGGGCGCCGACGTCCACGCGACGACGCAGACGGGCGACACGGCGCTCACGTACGCCTGCGAGAACGGACACACGGACGTCGCCGAGCTGCTGCTGCGGGCCGGCGCCGCGCTCGAGCACGAGAGCGAGGGCGGACGCACGCCGCTCATGAAGGCGTGTCGCGCCGGACATCTCTGCACCGTGCAGTTCCTCGTCGGCAAGGTACGCAATACCATGTGATGTGGTGCCAGTGTCCGTATCCACAAGCCTAATTAGGAGAAAAATGTCATGTCGTGTGACGGTCGGCCGTGGAATAGTGGTAAAGTGAAAGCGCGCTTGATTGAGCCGCCGAAGCTACGGGCTATATCGTGGTTCGAAACAGTCATGAAAAAAAGAGATTCACTTTTACAGTGGTTTTATAAAAACACAATGTTTTTTTAATTACCCAGTATTTCAAAAAAAATCATCAATCGACTTACATCTCTCCAATGTACTACTAAACTTAATAATAGACTGGGTAAAGTCTTATCGACAAAACTTACACATTACTTGGGTCATCCCAATCGTCACTCAACAATATACCCGTGGTACTTATTCAGGGAGCCGACGTGAACCGCATGACGGCGAGCGGCGACCACACCCCGCTGTCGCTGGCGTGCGCGGGCGGGCACGTGGACGTGGTGAAGTTCCTGCTGGCGTGCGACGCGGACCCGTTCCGCAAGCTGAAGGACAACTCCACGATGCTCATCGAGGCCGCCAAGGGAGGGCACACGGCCGTTGTGCAGCTGCTCCTCGACTTCCCGCATTCTGTTATGCTTCCCAGAGGTAACTGCTTTTCACTATCTAAACAAAGGTGTGACCATAAGCGGTTATATTTAAGTGTGTTCTTTAAAGTCAGCAATGATGGTTAAGGGTAATTTATTACTACGTTATAATAGCCAGACAGTCAGAAAAGACACTACGAGCCCGCAACTTACTTTCGAGAACTGATTTATTTTCAAACGTGGTCAAAATTTTGTGGGTTGTTGATTCATCTAAGTCAGTGATGTGAAAACATGTTGTGACCTAAAATATAAGCTCTACGTATTTTATATGACCTTTATCAATTAAAATGGTCATCACAGCATTATTCGTCTCAGTTGTCAAACGTTACTTATAGATACCAATTTTGGTTAGTTCCCAGTTGATTAACAATGAACTACATTATACTAACTACTAAACGCTGGGAGGATAACTTTCGGAAGATAGCAGGACCAGATTGGATTCGGGTGGCAAAAGATCGGAGAGCGTGGAAGAATTTAGAGGAGGCCTTTGTCGAAAAACAAACTATTTTATTTTATTTTATTTATTACATTATACTACGTGTTCAGGCACGACGACGACGGCACCAGGCGCGGAGGACCCGGAAGGTCTGAGCGCGGCGCAGGCGGCGGCGTTAGGATTGCGACACGCGCCCGCTCCCGGCGCGCCCGCCGCACGAGCGTTACTACCCGCGCACGCACCCGCACCCGCGCCCGCACCTGACCTACCTCACAACTTCGCTAAGGCTTATCTAGACGGTATGTATAATAACAGCTATGTAAGTTATTGCGCAATGTAGATCACTCAAATTAGTAAGACTGAAGTAGGTGGATGTAGGGGAAGAGGAAGACAGAAGAAATGATAATATGACTGTGTGAAGGATGATAATATTATGTTGGTTTGTGGTGTGACAGATGATGTATGTAAAGATAGAAAGGAGTGGAGAGAGAAGACATATTGCACAAACCCCATCTAAATGGGATAATGTATGGCGAAAGTCGAAAGTCAAACTGTTAAGACTGGGGAACTAAAATTTGATGATTATTAAATCGGTAAATATTTTTTTAAAGTTTAGCTTGTACTTTTGTAACGCTAAGCTGAATTAGTCATCTTTCTAGATAATTTTGGAAAAAACCGATGACAAGAAACAATAAATTACACAACATAAACACACTGATTATAATTCTATAAAAGATACTCTAGAATCTTTTAGTAACATTATGATATTGTTTTAGAGCGCAGTTCAGGCGGCGGTCGCAAGAAGCCGAGTCCGTACCCCACGGCGGCGGCGGTGGCGAGCGCGATCTGCGGCGCGACCGGCGTGCCCCCCACCGTCACCGCGCCCGCGCCCGCGCACCCCGCGCACCCCGCACACCCCGGCGCCGCGCACCAGCCCGCCAAGCACAAGTGCGCGCGCAAGCAGCGGCCCGCGCCCACGCACCCCGACCACCACCTGCCGCCGCCGCCTGACATACACGACGAACACGTGAGTACACAAACAACTATAGACGTTACATAAACAATAAATTTCAAAATGGTTTACATTTGTTTGATGAAGTAATCTCCTAGAATCATTTAATTCAATACCTCAATACTGAACGAAAGTAATATGTGCACAATTGAATTTTGTAAGAATTATCCATATTTGAAGTTTACAACACAAATAACGGAATTAGTCTTAGACTACCCACAGTTACAAAAAAACGACGATCTTCACTCTAATTTATCAAGAATTTATGATTTGATTGATTATGAATTTATGAAAGAGTAAATTACATACATTAAATTTAGAAAAATAACACAACTATGTAAAAATCTCCATAATAGGGTATTTGTCTTAGGAATGTAACACTAATTTCTTAAAACAATACTACAGACAAAATAAAATCAAAATACAGATAAATACAATTTGTCATTCATACAAAAAACTAGATGCTTGTTCATGTTGGTTATGGGTAAACTAATTTTCATGCTTTAACACTATTGGAATCATGAGATATTAACAATAGTTTTAATGGAATGTAGACCAGTCCATTTGAAATGTAAGAAAACGCATATTATATTTATGGCTCATACCAAATTATTTTAATACAATTTCGAAAAAATAAAGAAATAAATTTATAACAATTCAATAAAAGAATACTAAGAATCTCAATCTATAAGAAATGTCGTCAAAAGATTTTCTTCTTGATGTGTTTAAAAATTTTCCATTTTAAAATACTTACTTAACTAGTAAGATCCTCGAAAATTTTTTACATAATGAATGTAAATTTTGTGAATTTGTTAGTCATTTGGTCTATTTTCTATTAAAACATTGATTGCCAGATAAAGTCAAGTACCCTATTGTGACGTCATTATCTGTTAATCCCTAATGAGATTCCATGTTACCGGGTGATCGTCTTGAGCGCCACTAATCATCTACAAATACCTTGTATAGTTAAGCTTCCGATTTCCAGGTTCAAAGCACTCACGGGTAGAATAACAAAAAGTGATTACTAAAAAAATCGATATTCATTTGCTTAACATAAAATCGATACATAATATTTGCTAGTCACAATGTCATTTATCATGATGTGCTTGCTTCCCACGGTGTAGATATGCCAGCACGCGATGGCTAAGCTATCACTGCCCCCCGGCTTTACCTGGAAGGATGCTAACAAGAAAAATAAAATTAAATACAACAATAAAAATAAAAACAATGTGAGTGTCATTCTATAAATAATGAACACCTGCTTTTGTCTGTAGTTGTTGTACAATGGTGGCGGGTGTAACACCCGAGATACGCATCCTTTACCTTCTGAATGTTGGTGTGTGCTAGAATGACATCTACGCAAACACTCTCGGATAGACAAATACTTTATTAAAAATAAGAACCAAGAAAAACTAAAATATTTTTATTTCAATACCAAAAAGAAAACAGTTGAAGTGAAATTCGCATAGAATTAGAAAGAAAATAAGGTTGGATTTAAACGGTGCCGCAACTGTCGGCGGCAGTTTGTAACTCAAAAGGATTAACATAAAAAATATGACAAAAAACTTAATCTCTCTCTAAATATTTCACAAAATGCTAACTTCAATTACGGAACAGGTATTTCAAAAATCTTTAAAAAACTATTGAACTGAACTGTTCAAATTAACAATAAATATTGCACATACTAAAGTCCAACCACAGTAAATCTAACGCCTCAATTCAAATGCATTTCAATTTGAAATAACCAGCTTACAAATAACGTACTATTGTCATTAATTTCATTACTAATTTTAGGGACAATTCCATAATCCACTGCCTATCTACCTACATAGTATATCCTAAGCTATTAAAAAAAAATACATCCGCCACCAACACACACTTTTCACTTTAAAGTAACATTATTTTTGTCAGTAAATGTGGCTTGTAGTAGAAAATTGATAAATGTGTGATTTTAAAACTACTGTAATTACGATTGTAACCTATTAGTATTAAAATCATTTTTTCGTAGATTTTTTTTATTTTTATTGATATGGTTGTGAAATGTGAAGTATTTAAGTAAGGGTTGTGCATGTTTATGTGTGTGTGAAATCAAGAGACAGTTCTTTAATGTGCAGGTTGAATATACCACTAAGTTTTGCTACCAAATAAATAACAAAAGTATTAATTAGTGCTACTTAACCACTCAACTGGGAACGTCACTTTTCGCTAGATGGCAAACTGGGGACTTCGTTCGAGATCACTATCGCGTTTGAGCCTCTTTTTAAAAACATTTTTTTCCAATAAATATTAATTTAGATTTTTTATTAAACCTTTTATTTTTGTAAATGTTATTAAACGACGCTGTATTACATTTTTAGCGAAAATATATTATCTCCGTAAAATATGAGACAATTAAAAAATATAAACAAAACCAGTTATAGAACTTTGCTCAATTTTGGTTCCTGCCACAGACTTGGCAAAAATAAACAAACCAATTTTGTTGCCGGTCCCAGTTGAGTGGATACACGTCTACTTGTAATTATTAATAATATAAAGTAAAGTTTTAAATCAAAAAAACCTACATAAATAGTTGTCTTTGTTGAGTTCACAGTAAACTATTTACGAAGCCATTATTTAGTTAATATAATTCGCGAATGTGCAATGTGTTTCCAGAGAGCTGAAGCGTTAGCAACGCAACAGCGCAACGAAACACAACCGGAAACCGAGAGAGGGCTCTCGCTCGAAATAAACGATCCTTCCGGTAAGTATTTTGAAAATATAAAATCATTTTTTTTTAAATTTGTAGATTTTTATACTCTTTAATAGTAATTAGTATAGGTGTCTTGTTAGTTGTATTAGTGTTTAGATACGGGGCCTTTCGACTATTATGCAAGCGACATTTTTGAAATTATAATATCAAACATTTACTATCAATTGGAAAAAGTGATGTAGAGTGCCATATCATTTAGCCAATAGAGAAGTGAGCCAAAATTGGTATCCTTACTAATGCCGAGTATGTAGCATTTGAAGAAAAAAAGAAAAAGAAAAGTTCACATACATACCAAAATTGATACTAAAAATCATTTTCAAAAAGATATTTAGACAAGAAAGTAGTTTACGCTATCTAGTGACAACCACAGACGAGTCATAATAGTCGATGGTCCCTTCAGTAGTGTCGTGTGTGTGCGTGTGTGGGTAAAGTGTTGGTTGTTGCCGAAGGTCCCCCGACGTTGGCCACCTCGGCGCTGCACGCGCTCGACCTGCAGTTCTGCGCGCAAGGCAAGTGCACATACCGCTTTATACACGTGCATGACGTATTTAGTGTAGACTTTGACCTTTATACAGGGTGTAAAAAGACCTCTGAATGAGAATGAATGATGACTGATGACTGAATGGTCCGGTTTCCTGGCTTATCATCACAGATATCACTATCACTACCGCCAGTCTTCGTTTTCAGGAGTGGTCTTTTTACACCCTGTATAAATGAATGCAGTAGATTTTTTCTAAGTTAAATTGATGTGAGATGTTATTTTTAATTCTTATTAATAAGTCTCTAAAATGAAAAATAAATATAACTGCTAATGCTGTTTCTCGATGCAATATCTTATATTGAATTGAAAGAAGCTGTTGTAAGTAATGACAAGTTTGTGTTCAAATACTACTAATTTTCGTATCGTTCGGTTCTAATAAAAAAAAAATGCTGCTTCTAAAAACCTACTATATTCAACCTGGCTTAATAACGTAGGTATGGTATATTGAACTTTATGCACTGAGAAATAAAGTTGATTATTGTATATAATTGTAGGTGTGACAACAAGTCATTCGCCGGCTACTCCGCCGTATCCGCCTCCGCAACAACTGTTCCCAGTGCAACCAATACCGACCAACCTTAATCAGGTATGTTATTTTTTTTGTATTAATATGTTTAATATTCTTGCTTTCTTCTTTTCATATTTTTAGGGATTTTCTACTGTAGAATACTAATTAAATAAGGTTCATTATTTCAATTGTTTTTCTCATTTGATTTGAATTTTCAGACAATGAATTACAACTGCGTTTGACGTTTTCTTAACCCTTTCACGCTCAATGGAAATATTTTTCCCTTCTACAAAAATCGTTATTGATTATTATTGAATCGATATTTTTTTAATGAATGTCAAACGTAGGTACGTTGTGTTAAAATGTTTCCCATGAAATTTATAGGAAATTTGTACACTCTACTATGTTTTTCTAGTGATATCTCTTACTTTACAGAATAACTTAAATATTGTGTAGTATTCGCTATTTAGTCTCAGCCATCTTATTGTCCTGAAAGGGTTAACAATTCAAATACATTTCTAAAAAGAAGAATATACTTTACCATATAAAATATTACTGAAGTATATAATTTAAAAAAAGCTTTACCATAAAAATATTTTAAGTCAGTCACTAACTAATCAAAAGAGTCGGATAATGAAGTCGGCCAGTTACAAAAAATTACAAAATTATCACTAAGTCTAATTCACTAAAAAATGTAACACAATTCAAAATATTCTAGAACTCAATAGAAGAATGTGTATTATCGAAAACGCCCGGCAAATGTTGTTCGTTATTAGCTTGCAAGTTGCTACTAATGGACGCTTTGAAACGTGCATTTTATATTGACGATTACGCTATAAAAGCGGTAAGATTCACAAGGAATTGTAACGTGGAAAATATAAGCAGTAGATGATTTAACTATTTAATTCTTTTATCTGTATGATTAGTATACTAAAAAAGACTTACGTTCAGTTTATTGAATCTGTAGTTATGTTAAGACATAGTTTTCTTTTCATGGTAATATTACCAACCAATAGGGTTCGTGTTAATAAATAATAAATATTTTTATGTAGTATGACGATACAATAAAGATAGTTTGAGTAAGATTGATGTAACTAGAAGGATGTGTAATTATCATTAGGTATGATTTCAATTGAGAGTATATAAACCTATAAAAAAGCATTTAATACAATTTTCAGCAGCAACTTCACGAGTTGCAGCAACAACAATACCAACAGCAACTAGCAGCGCAAGAACAAGCGTTACAGCAACAACAAAAGAAGCTCCAACAACAACAGCAACTTCAGCAACAACAACAGCTGCAGCAGCAACAGCAACTTCAGCAACAGCAACAATTACAGCAGCAACAACAGTTACAGCAACAACAACAGTTACAGCAGCAGCAACAATTGCAGCAGCAGCAACTCCAACAGCAACACATGCAGCAACTGCAACAACAACAGCAGCAACTACAAAAGCACCAACAATTTCCACAAGAACTGCAGAGGCCTGAGGGTTACGGAACACAAGTATGAAACAATTATAATTTGTACATCTATACTTTCTTTAGATCTAGATATTCTATTACTAGCTGACCCGCGCAACTTCGTCTACGTTACAAAGGGGTTCAAACAGTGCTCGCAATGCCGTCGTGTTATTATTTGCACGGCCCGAAGTGTACCCGCATATTCATTGCGTTTTATACTCGTGATAACTTCTAAACGAAAAGTAACAAAATTTTATGTCATTCATGAGCATAATGATGTACTAAGATTTTAAGATCTGAAAAACTATTTAAAAGAAATACAGCAACAAAGTTAGAGCACAATAGTTTGGAGAAGTTCTAATCTTACTTTGATATTATAGCAAAGCGCCGAAGAATGCGGCAGCGGTTGTTGCGTGACGTCACCGGCGGCGGCGACAGCGGGGGGCGGTGCTGCGGCGGGAGGGGGCGCGGCGTCCTCCACAGCGGAGCCACGGGAGCTGGGCGCTGTGCTCGCCTACCTGCAGCGGGAGGTACCCTCGCTCGTCGCGCTGCCGCCCAATGAACTCAGGACGCTTGTGCTGCAGGCGAGTACTCACAATACTAAGCCACACAGATATCTTTACATATAAAACACAGACAAGCACACACAATAATGTCTTTTGAGGTACGTGTAAATTTTTTCGAGGCAAAATGTAAATCCATCCTATGCATCTAATATATAAAATTCTCGTATCACAGTTTTTGTTGCCATACTCTTCCGAAACGGCTTGACCAATTTTGAAAAAAAAATTTGTGCTTATCCGGTATCTATGAGCCAACATCTATTCATCCCCTAAATGTTAGGGATAGTACACCCCTAATTTTTTTTTATTTTTTTGACGCAGACGAAGTTGCGCAGTTCAGTTAGTTTCATATAAAATAATGTAACAAATTTACTATACATCAAAAGTGACTATAAATTTCATGCAACAACACAGTTAGATTATTTATTGATCAATGCATTTCATGATGTAGATAGAAAATATTAGTAGGATAATGTAGTAACAATGTTTGTTTTACCATAACCATGGAAGAAAAACATACAATGCAAGATACAAGACCATCAAGCAAACTACAATAATACACAACATACTGTCATTGCAATTTATTAAGCTCCCCCAGTTCATTTAACATCATAATTCTCGCATCAATACTAAAACTATTAAAAAAAAATACAACATATATTTTTTTGTACAGGTAATGCAACAGAAGTCCCAAGAGATTCTGTCGGGCAAGTGCGGCGAGCTTGAGAGCGAGTGGTTGGAGGGCGAGGAGCGACACGCGCGACGACTACTGGCCGCCGCAGAACAGGCGCTCGCTACAGACTACACCGCCAGGCATCATCATCATCACCATGTTGAACTACCGGTATGTACTTAACTACAGGAAGTGGGTTGGGTAGAT
Organism: Trilocha varians; assembly: GCA_030269945.2. Lineage (NCBI taxonomy): Eukaryota > Metazoa > Arthropoda > Insecta > Lepidoptera > Bombycidae > Trilocha > Trilocha varians. Next base: position 9,998,135 of record AP028259.1, read on the forward strand.
GACCAGTCCAAGTTTATCTAACTTTTGTTTTTGGAATTGATAAAATATTTTGCGGCCTACCTTCACATAAGTTTTAAGAAGGAACTTTACATCACCCTGTAAATAAAATCAATGCTAAAAACGCAGCAAAGGTAAAATTTACATTCAAAAGATTCTAGAGATCTTGCCTTTTCTAGTTGTTAAGTTCACTTTATAAAACATTATCATTATTGAGGATATTTTTGGAGTTGTCTCAGCAATGTAAAGCAAAATCTCGGCAGCAGTCAATATAGCTAGTTCAATGCTATCTATAATAATTGTGAGTATTGTGTTAATGCATAGTACAAGTGTCTTTACTCTGTGTGTAGCAGCAACAAGCGAACAACGGTTGTCAGTACCGAGTGGGAGGCGAGGAGGAGCCGCAGCCGACCGCCGAGGTACAGCAGCAGTTCGCTTTGCCGCCGCCCACCCTGCCCTACGACGACTATAGGTAACATTATTAACGATATGACAACATATTCAGGTTCTACTTTAGTGCTATGTGAAGTGCTATAATGAAGCAACTTTTAATAAATTTGTTTAAATACTCGCAGTTGTCTACATAACTTACACAATTACTAAACTAAAAGTCTTCCCGTGATCATGGTGCTTGCAACAGTGCTGAAATATCGGGATCACTAATTTAAGTAACTTTTAGTTAATTTGAAATTTAAAGACAGAAAAATACCCTCTTAGCTTAACCAATGTCACATCTTGAGAACATCTTTTTAGGGACTTATTGTTGAAACAAACAGTGAAGTCTCCAACTTGCAATAGTTAACTATACTTCTACTGAGAAGATCTGACTACTGTTTGTTACATACACATGCAAGATATTAAACAATCATGTTTCCTCCTTAGATCGACGTCGTACACCCCCCCTCTGACGGAAGGACAGCCGCGACACCCGCAGCAACCCCCGCCGCAACACGCCAAGCGAGACCACCACCACGCCAACCCCACCACCAAGAAAAAGGTAAAGGTAAATAGGACAAAAACTTTTATTATTTTTATTAGTTTATAAGTGGATTGATTATTGACGCTGAGTTTAGTTGGAAATGAAATCGGAAAAATGCTTTTGGAATGCTCAGAGTGTTTCGTCTGCTTGATAAGATACACCACCACCTTTGGTTGACTGGTAGAGAATGCCTTAGGCATTAAGTCCGCCATTGTATCATTTATGTGCATAAAGTTTAATAATAAATAAATGAGTGTTGAAGCAAAAGAAAATTATACAATTTTCAGCTAACTCTTTCTGGAACATATCTTAGCTCTGACTGAGTACATCTTTCATAAATTTGAGAAGACAACTTTTTTTACTTAAATCCTGCTTTTGTTTGCCTGTTGTTTGCTTTTGTGATGTACAAAATATTATGTTCTTATTCGAACCATTAGTCGTAAGATGAGTAGCCTAGCATACTGCACAGCTGTCTCTCTCTCACTCAGAGTCGCGGCAGCGGTGCGAGCGGGACGGGGCGAGCGCGCGCGGCGGAGGCGGCGGCACCCGCGGCCCCCGCGCCCGCCGCCTACTGCGCCATGGACGTGGACGGCGAGACCGACTCCAACCACGACACGGCGCTCACGCTCGCCTGCGCCGGCGGACACGAGGACCTCGTCGAGCTGCTGCTCTCGCGCGGCGCCGACATCGAACATAGAGACAAGAAGGTACACACTCATAACAACCCCTGACAGTCTAATCATTTTCAGTTTATACAAATGTGGATGTTCTGAAAAAATATGTTTAGTGTGAAATTAGCCACAATCATCGCTACTTTGATTGGTTGATGACTGTCTCTGGCAGATTTAACCAGCTAATCTTCTACTTTCTGTGCCATCTTCTATCGAAAGTCGGCAATCTGTACTTTTGCCACAGTAGCGCAAAACAGAGTGCTTTTGTTGAATTACTGGCGCAAGTTCTTCAGCCAAGATGATCTACCTACAGCCCTCTTCCCCTTTACCTTGCCCTTCTTATAGAAATTGAAAGGCTTATTTCACTCTAAACTCTACACTTTATGTGTCAAGTAACCTAAATTCTAATCCTGTATGGGTAGGATAGATAAAGGCCCCTCATTGTGGCATTGGAGAGGTTCATGAGCGACGGTGACCGCTTACCATCAGGTGGGCCGTAGGCTCATTTATCTATATTGCAATTAAAAAAAATCATTGACCACTTCATCTGTTACACAGGGCTTCACTCCCCTAATCCTGGCCGCAACAGCGGGCCACGAGAAGATAGTTGAAATCCTTCTAAACCACGGCGCAGACATCGAAGCTCAGTCCGAGCGGACGAAGGACACGCCCCTCTCCCTGGCGTGCAGCGGCGGCCGGTACGAGGTCGTCGAACTCATACTCAGCCACGGCGCCAACAAGGAACACAGGAATGTGTCCGACTACACGCCCTTGTCCCTGGCCGCCTCTGGAGGCTACGTCAATATCATCAGACTGTTACTTACGCACCAGGTAGGACTAATTCGCGATATACAATATTTCTTTTCTTTTATTCACTCAACAAACAAATGAGAATATCTTGCATTTTTTCCACATTGGCTACAATTAAAATGTACAAACCAGGCGGAAATCAACTCCCGCACCGGCTCGAAACTGGGCATATCGCCGCTAATGTTGGCCGCCATGAACGGACACACGGCGGCCGTCAGACTGCTGCTCGACTGCGGCTCCGACATCAACGCGCAGATCGAGACCAACAGGAACACCGCGCTCACGCTCGCCTGCTTCCAAGGTATCTTATTATTTTGTAAATATAATAGATAGTATTTTTTTGTTATTGAGTGTTAATTAAAAGCAGATCACCAGCTAGCATGACATTTTAATTATGATAATGGTATCCTATTTTGTCAACGTTGTCGACGCACATTTACGGCAAAGATGGGATATATAAGTCATATTAGAGCATGTCATCAAGTCTCAACCAACTAATAAGGGGGAAAAAAATAAAATAGTCGCCGTAGTCAAAACTGGCATGGAGGATTATTATTAAGTCAAAGGTCAGTACGTTGAAATTGAGCAGCTTCCCAATGAAACTATGTCATAACGAAGTTTGAAAGTTAGTTAGTTTACTATTTATAAAATTTATTTTCAATATTGTATCAGGTATACGACATAGCCGATAGATAGTTGTTACTGTCTGTCTGTAACATGAAAGACAATATAGAACTAATATAGCATTCAAGCAACACCTGACAAAAACAATGATACCCCCAGGTCGTCACGAAGTCGTAAGCCTGCTACTGGACCGCAAAGCGAACGTGGAACACCGCGCCAAGACCGGGCTCACCCCGCTCATGGAGGCGGCCAGCGGCGGCTACGTGGAGGTGGGCCGCGTGCTGCTCGACAAGGGAGCCGACGTCAACGCGCCGCCCGTGCCCTCCTCGCGCGACACGGCGCTCACCATCGCCGCCGACAAGGGACACACCAAGTTCGTCGAGCTGCTGCTGCAGAGGTACGTACTTATCTAACCTATAGCCTTCCTACATAAATTAACGACATAAAACTGAAACAATTTTTGAAATCGGACCAGTAGTTTAGGAGCCCTTTCGAAACAAACAAACAATGAAACCTTTCCTCTTTATAATATTAGTATAGATACACTGTACCAGCATTACCTACATTGAATATCAATTATGATTTTGGTATTGTTTAGTTGGAGCTATTTTATGCTCTAGTCGAATAATGTCTGATAGATGATTGTGATGTCACAAATATTTTCATGACATGCTCCATGCAACATTGTAGTGGATCATCCACATTCATTCGTTTGTATCTGTGAATAAATCAACTGATTGCTGTCTGAATGTGAAAAACTAACTGTAGAGATGTCTTGCTAGCGCTTTTGTTTAATCTACCTTTGTATAGTAAAGTGGACTAAAAAATTATGAATCATTGTGCCATAAATAAGAATAAGTAATTTTACTATAGGCGAGCGGCTGTCGAAGTTAAAAACAAGAAAGGAAACTCCCCTCTATGGTTAGCTGCTAATGGCGGACACCTTGCCGTTGTACAAATGTTGTACGCAGCTGAAGCAGACATCGACTCACAAGACAATAGAAAGGTAAATTATATTGGAGAACAGCTTAAGAACTCAACTTTCACTATTTATTTTTAGTATTTCAATTCAAACTTCACACTTGTAGAATTTATAAGTCAGGAGAAAAGATGTACAAAGTGTAAATTTTTGTCAATAGGTTTCGTGCCTGATGGCCGCCTTCCGTAAAGGTCACATCAAAGTGGTCAAATGGATGGTCGATGTCGTCACGCAGTTCCCTTCAGATCAAGAAATGACAAGGTAATATCATTTTCTCAATCATTATTACTGATCCAGTGTCTTACTTCATTGTAGAGTGAGCAATCATAGTATGTTATGTATGATAATTTTGCATGTCAATTTTATTGCTATGAAGACTGACAAGCAAACAGGCCACTTGAATGTGGAAGGTTCAATGCCAGGGGTTCTATAACCAACCATTGATTGAATGTGACGTTGTGCAGGTACATATGCACGATCTCAGACAAGGAGCTCCTGGAGAAGTGCCAGGAGTGCGTGCGCGTGATCCGAGCCGCCAAGGAGACGCAGGCCGCGCGCGCCAACAAGAACGCCACCATCCTGCTCGAGGAGCTCGACGCCGAGCGCGAGCGCGAGCTGTGTCGCAGGCAGGCCGCCGCGCGCAGGCGGGAGAGGAAGAAGAAGAAGAAGATGGAGAAGAAGGTACGAGAACTAATAGCTAGTTGCATCATTACATAGTGTAAAACAAAGTTGCTGTCCTCATGTACTTCTCTGCTTGAATCTACTAAACTGCGTAACGAATTTTGATGCCTTGGTCCAGACTACGGTAAGTCACTGGATACAGATAGCTCAGGATAGGACATTGTGGTGAGATTTGGGAGAGGCCTAAATCCAGTATCGGATGTCTTTGGGCTGTTGATGATGATTAATATATTTTATAATATGAACATCTTAGTAGAGAAACACCACTTTTAGAGATTTTTGGTGTCATTAATAAATACATTTATTTGTGTTGACACTGTAAACGCTTACTAAACCCTCTTTTTGAAACAATCATCAATTACTAATGAATCTATCAACTTAAATGTACTTGATTTAGCATAATCATTAATTGTACAGGAGGAACGTCGTAAAATGCAAGCGGAACCCGACAAGAACTCCGAGTGCAGCGACAAAGCGCTCGGCGAATGTTCGGAGGGAGGCGAGGGAGACGACGAACCCGTCGCCAAGGAAGAGGGTGACTCCGGCATCGATGCCAATTCACAGGTAATATACTGATTATTAGGTGTGTGCGAATATCGTTCGAATCGAATAATTCGACGAATATTCGAAAAATTTCGAATAATTCGAAGTTTCGAATATTCGTTGAATTTCGAATAGTATCGAATTTGACTACGACGATGCATCGGAAATAGGACAAGTGTTGGAGCATGTTTTAATAGCAATTTACTGTTTCTGATAATTTATATACAGCCTAGTCAATTTTACTATTTTTATAATTGGGCATAACGTGAGTGTAACCTGTTGCATGAAAATGAAAAAAAAGAAGAACGAAGATACTGTTCGAAATTTTGAATTATTTGAAACTTTTCCAACTATTCGAAACCTTTCGAACTATTCGAAATTTTTCGAATGATTCGAGTTTCGAATCGAATATGAATATTATTCGATTCGGAACGAATAATTCGTAAGTTCGAATTATTCGCACACCCCTACTGATTATTAATCAATAGTAGACATATTATATCTGTGTCACAGGTATGTCTCTGTGACAAGACTGATTATTTTCCAAAGTTTTAATTACGCAGAGCAAAATTACTAGTGGACTGCGTTTAGTTAGCAGACTAGTTTAAATAATAAAGGTTTGGTCACGAAATACAGGCCGTTAACAAATGGTAGGCTAGAACGCCTTAAACTCAATATTGAATCAAGACTGGGCATCACTAATTTTTGTTCTGATGATCCTAACAAATTATATAAGACTTTATTAACTCAAATTGATCTAGAGTTTAATAGAATTTGCCCAAAAAGGATACTGGAAAGTAACGGGAAATTAAAATTTTGTGATTGGGCCACTCAAGGCATCATTAAAAGTCGTCAGATAATGTTTGATTTATATTATAAAAAAACGCTAAACTCAAGCGATAGTTTCCAAGCGTATGTAAGAAACTATTCAAAAATTTTTAAAGTAGTCTGTACTCATGCTAAATCAATATTTATAAGAAATAAAATACGTCAATCGAATAATAAAGTAAAATCTGTTTGGAATGTCATAAATACTGAGACTGGTAGGTGTAGATCAAATTTCTCTGAATATCAACTTAAAATGGAGGATAAACTAATTTCAAATTCAATTGAAATAGTAAATTGCTTTGAAAATTTCTTTTCCAATATTTCACGACAAATCACAATTTCGCTCAACTCTAGTGCATCCGATGCGGAAACCTTTCTGAAAACTAATTTTTGTCGGCATATTCCTGATTTCAGATTCAACCATATTTCTGCTTCCGAAATCATTAAAACATTCAAAGGTCTTAAGATCAAGTCTTCTGAAGACTTGTGGGGTTTTTCTACAAAAATGTTAAAGCCACTGATAAAAGCCATTGCTCCACATTTAGCTACCATATTTAATTTGTGTATTGATGAAGGTATTTTTCCATCTTTAATGAAAATTAGTAAAGTTGTCCCTATTTTCAAATCGGGTGCGAAGACTGACCCTTCGAATTATAGGCCCGTCTCTTTACTACCAGCTCTCAGTAAAATATTTGAGAAAGTCCTTCTTCAGCAGCTTCTATCCCATTTCAATAAGCACGAAATTTTGCATGTTAACCAGTTCGGTTTTACAAAAACTAAGTCAACTACTGATGCCGGAGCCCAGCTAGTCACACATATACTCGGAGCTTGGGAGATGTCGCGGGATGCTATTGGCATATTCTGCGATCTCTCTAAAGCCTTCGATTGTGTGGAGCATGAGACGTTGGTTTTAAAACTGTCATACTATGGAGTGCGAGGAACTGCACTGGAACTGGTCAAGTCTTTTTTATCTGAAAGAGTACAGAGAGTTGAAATAGATGGCGCCACTTCTACTGGTTCTGTAGTTGATGTTGGCGTTCCTCAAGGGTCCATTCTGGGGCCATTTCTGTTTCTGACATATATCAATGATTTGCCTTTTATAGTTAAAGATATTGCTGACATAGTTTTATTTGCGGATGACACTTCTTTGCTGTTTAATGTAGATAGAAAGGATACTGATCTGAGTCATGTAAACTTTGTTTTGAATCAAATTTCACGCTGGTTCTCAGCAAACAATTTACTATTGAATGATAAAAAAACAAAATGTCTGAGGTTTTCTTTGTCAAATGTAAGTGAAGTGGAGTCGAACGTCATACTGTGTGAAGATAAATTAATTATCGATAATAAGACCGTGTTTTTGGGTATAACTATCGATTGCAAGCTACAATGGGGCCCTCACATTGCGGCATTATCTTCAAGACTAAGTTCTGCTATTTTTGCCATTCATAAAATCAGACAGTTGACGGATGTTTCTACTGCGCGATTAGTTTACTTCGCATATTTTCATAGCATTATGTCGTACGGTGTTCTGCTTTGGGGGTCTGCAGCAGACATTGAGACGGTTTTTATTTTACAAAAACGAGCAGTACGGGCAATTTATCAAATGGGTCCTCGTGATTCTTTGCGCAAAATCTTTAAAGAGGTTGGTATTATGACTCTTCCGTCTTTATATATATACGAAAACATAATGTACACTCGAAAAAATCTGCATAAAATGAAAATGAACAGTGACTATCATAATTTTAACACTCGTATCAAGGATAAAATCTCAATACCTAGGTTCAGACTCACGAAGACCAGTAAATCCTTCTTGGGTAATGGCATTCGTTTTTATAACAAAATCCCTAAAGAAATTACAGAGCTCACTGAAAATAAATTCAAATTATTTATAAAACATGTGTTAATAAACAAGTCTTACTATAATTTTTCCAACTATTTAGAGGATAAGGATGTGTGAACACTTCCACTCCTCCCAGGCGATCAACTGGTGTATGGATCAAAAAATGTATTTGAGAGTGATTAGATGGATGCTAAATAAGACTAATTATAAATGTATACTACTACTAATGTATGTAATGTCGACGTTCATAAGTGTGTATAATGCACCTAAATTGAATAAATGATTTTGACTTTGACTTTGACAGTGCAATTTGATATTTTTTCTTGTTCAAAGAGACCCAACGACCTCTATTTTCGGTCTGACGCCAAATTTTTTTTAACCTGAAAAGTAATTAATGTAGTGTAGTGAGACTTGAAGACAGTCCTTAAATGTAGGCCGTAGGTAGCCTTTCGGCAGTGTCCCTTTTTAATGCTTAGTTCAATAAAAATGAATAAACAACATAACAAGCTAATTATACTCTCAGGGGTCGTGTTCGTCTTCCGACGTGAAAGCTCCTCCCGTGCAGCCCGCTAAGACTAAGAAGAAGAAGAAAGAAGAGAAGGCTTCCTCTCCACCGCCCCCCGTCGCCGCTAAGAAACAACCCGATAAAGTGAGTACATGATATTAATAAAATATTTCATGTTAATGGCAGAAGTTGTGACTCCCACTTCTGTTGTATCAAAAATAATAAAAAAAGATGGTAGTAGAACATTGTTACTATTTATATTTATAATTGCTATTATACAGGGTGTGAATTTTTCAAAACATGGTTTTTTCATAGCCATGTTATTTATTTCTTTGAGCATTTTAGATGTTCCTTACTACCCACTTATAATTAGTTGTTATCATCGCTGCAAAAAGAACAACAAAATAATTTACAAATTACATACAATAATTTATAAATTTCCAGGCCAAGCCCAAAACTGAGCCAAAACCAGAACGTGAACCGACTCCCAAACCCGACAAGAAGGAGAAAGAGAATGTAGCTCCCTCCTCGCCTCCCACACCCAAAGCAGCAGAGAGACGACTCACTGAGAGAAAAGAGAAGTAAGTGTTTACTATACAGGGTGGGTCTTCTCGAAGGACTTGTTACGAGAAGATTACATCCACCATGTATATTCATTTCAATCTGTTTATTATGCTAGTTTGAACACAAAAAATAAAAAAAATAATAAATGAAGAGAAGTGCAAAATAAATAGAATGTAACTGTTGATTTCATTTTGAAAACAGAACATTGTATTGAAGAAGCAATATTCAAACACTTTTTAAATATTTTCAACCTTCAACTTTGCCAGATGATGCACTAGTTATGAGTTGGATAAAAGAGTTTTTTTTTTATGTTTTTCTTTGCACTTATTCTAACTCGTATTTTAATAAAAATAGGAGTGTAAATTTCGTTTCTATGGTAATGTATAGGTATAGTACATTATTTTAGTTTGCATAACAGTAAAATAGTATTTATTTTGTTAAAACTGTACTTTTATTAATTATTACTAACAGCCAACTAATATGGTTTGCTTTTAGTACAAACTTTTTGGCATGTTTTAAAAATTAATGGCTTCAATAAAAACGCATCTAGTTTTAAAAAGCATGATACTAGACAATGAATCACATTACAATGCAAGACATTTAAAAATACAATGACCCATAAATCAATATTGAGAAAAAGAGGGGCTTAAAAAAATTGTTCTTTCAGAAAAACTGAAGAGGAAAGCCCCAAGAGCATAACAGTAGCAAATGTTAACAAATACGGAAATAACAGAAAGAGTCAGGTGTTCGAATCTAGCCGGCTCAATTTGGATGATAATGAAACAACCGACAAAAATAAAAAGACCACCAACACACAGCAGTAAGTTATCATACAATGTCAATGTAATGTGGTGTCTTTATATCAAACATTTGAATTTTGCTGCATGTTATAAAATTTGCATGATTGTAATTTTGATTGCATGAACATTTGAATAGTTAAAGTTAGAATTTGTTTATGTAAATATAAGCTAATTATTATAATATTGTTTAGATGGGAGATGGAAGCCAAGAGTACTTCTCCCAAGGCAGCGTGCGTCGGCGGACGGCGCGATGAAGGTTGGAAGGAAGTCGTCCGGAAGTCCAGCGTGCAGACTGTATCTACTGTTGAACCTGGGTGGGTAACACTGCAACAGCCTATTGGTCTTCTCAGTAGAGACATTAGGCGTAGTCCATAGTAGTGAGGGTTAATTTTAAATACACTCAATGATTCTTTTTTTTTTTTTTATTGGAGGAAATCACCGGATCCACCGGGGTATGTGGGAGTTGAACCGCACTAAAACCTCCAACCGCTCACACTCAGCGTCCGAACCCCGGCTGAGGCCAGAACTCAGCACGGGGTTATGAGGGACGACGCGACGCGTTACGCCATCGGCACTTTTTCCCATCGCGCCACCCCCACACTCAATGCTTAGTGATATAAGACACAAAAAGCATTGCTTCTCGACAATCTAATGTCATTGTAGTATTTATTTTAATTTTATGCAGCATTCAGTATAAAAGCTCTTAACTTTCATTTAACTTTATCTTGACAATGTAAATAATACTTGTACAGGTGTAAGAAAGTATCAGTGGCATCCCACGCCATATCCCGTGTGATCGGGCGCGCGGGGAGCAACATCAACGCGATACGGTCCGTGACCGGCGCGCACATCGAGGTCGACAAGCAGAGCAAGGGACAGGGAGAGAGGATTATTACTATCAAGTAAGTTCAACCCATCTCGTAATGTGTGACTCAGAGCAGTGAAGTAACAAGATTTAAGCGATTTTGGAATTAAGTTCCTTATCGCGCGTTATCGAAAGGGGGATAGACGAAAATTCTTATGAAAAAGTTGTCACGACACTTTTTTTGATTTAGTTGATTATCGCTAGATGGCGCTGTGATTAAAATCTTTCAAAACAATTCCTTATTTTGTTTTATATGATTAATGCTAGATGGCGCTGTGATCAAAATATTTTATTTAAGTTATAATAATTAGTTAGTCTTTCTAAGAAAGAGAGAGAGACAGACGTTTTAAACTAATTATTATAACTTATTAAAACTAAAAAAAAAAAAAATATTACATTTCTTCACTAATTAATCGAAAGGAACTTCGTTCCATCCAGGTGTCCCTTGACACCTCTCAAGTTTTTTTTTGTTTCGACAATTTGACTTAAGTAGATCAAAGACAATCAATTAGTGGCGTGCATGATTACTTTTGTTAGGGTATACACAAATGTAAACATAATCTTATACCTTACTGTTTGTATCTGAATAAACATATTTTCACATATTATACCATACAATCAATCTTATGTACTTTTTTGCAAAAACCCGTGTTACTACTAAGGTAAAGTATGATCTTAGTAATTGAGCGATGTATATCGATGAAATATACCGCTTCCGATTGATTTTTGTGGTTATATTTTTAATTCAATTTGCTTGTATGGACTGCACGCCACTGCAATAATCACTAAGCAAACCGACCTTGTTTCTTATATTGAATGAAATTTCTCAAATCTTACATATAATATTATTTTTAGATTATACCAACACAGGAATAGTTTCAAATTATTGATTGATGAATGTTTTGTGCAGGGGTTCAGCGGAAGCAACGAAGCAGGCCGGCGTGTTGATCGCCGCCATGATCCGCGACCCCGAGGCCGACCTCGGAGCGCTCCTGCCGCGCGCCAAGCCCGCGCCCGTCGCGCACCCCGCTAAACCCGTCAAACAAACACCTACTAAGGTAACTAATGTCAAGTGGAAACTAACTAAAATTAACCCTTAAATGGAGAATGTTGTTTTTAAACATCACAGATAAAATTAACCTTCTTTAAATTTTTTGTTAATTTTGACAACTAGTTCTTATTTCTGAACGAATTTTGTACTATTTTTTTTTTAAGTATAGTAAATTCATGTCTAGATTTTTGTACTCATTTTTTCCTAGACAGTACAGTAATACATGTCTATTACACAAATATATTTTTTTAAACGTAATACGAAAATCGTCCAATCAAGGGTTAAGGTTTGTCTAATTTGACATTTAATAGGTACTCAGAGAGAGGGAATATAGAACTTAAATTTGGATATTCTTGTTGGAATAGATCTTCTGTTGTTTTTTACAGTCAAATAAAGTTGTATGAACATAGTTTGAAGATCGAAGAATGTAGTTAAACTAGTAAAGTTCGATTTTACTAGTTTAAAATATAGTGGCGTGTGCGTATTACGTATTGAAGGGTCCCTAGAAAGTCATATAAAATAGTTAAAGTTATATCTGAATTTCGCAGAAAACTTTTTTCGATTTATCTACCTGCGTGTTGATCTTATGTTTAATTAAAATAAATGTAAAATATGTTTCCTCCATAGCCCACCACGAGTGCTAGTAGCGTACCGAGCGGTGCCGGAGCGAGTGCTGCGGTGAGTGTCCGCGCGGCGCCCGCTCGCAGCACGCCCGCACGCGTACCCGCACGACACACGCCCGCCACTACACACGGTATGTACCATGACTAGATTTATCTAAGCTATATTACACACTAAGATTTAAAGTTTTGTCGCTTGCTGTTGATTGAACATGTCAAATTTCTTCATCTTGATATATCACTCTAATCATGCGCTATTTCAGCGTTCTATAAATGAGAATCAATCTATACGGAGTTACTCTTCAGATATAATTTGAGAAATCAGTTAAAACTTCAATCAACGTGTAAATATTCTCACGATGTTTCTCTTTGCCATTTTAACCAGTGGTGTTGCACTTAAAATGCGACGCTACTTTATAATCAAATATCATTATAGCACCTATTTGCAACACGTGATTGTTAATACAGCAACAACAACAGTTGAAAAGCGTCCCGCGTCGAGCATCGGTGTGAGCGCCGTGAGTCCGGCCAGCAAGCCGAGCGGCGCGCTCTCCTACACCGGCGCCATCGTCGGCGCCAGGAACACCTTCGCGGCCAAGCTCACCGCCAGCACCGCGCCCGCACCCACGCCCGTGGCGCCTGAACCTAAACCGAGACCCGCGCCGCCGGTATGTTTATTACACATTTGTTACAAATTGTTGCTTTGCTTTGTTGCTTTTATCTACAAAATGTTACATGTTGCACCGCAGCGCAACATGTAACGACAATAGTTATTGTTTGAAAATTGGAAAACAAACTATTTTTTTTTATTTTATTAAAAACGGTTTTGTCTCCCTCAGCAACCACCTCCAAGCGTGCCCAGTCCGGCGGCGGTGTCTCCACTCAAGAACGCACGAGAGAGCTCGCCGTCCCCCGCGCCGCCCACACCCGTCTCCAAGCCTGATGACGTCGATAATAAACAAACGAGGCTGCCCGACAGAACTGTGCAGGTAACACTCATACAAGTTGATGATAAAGACAAAGTTGGATGTTATGTACTCCAACCCAGCTCCTCTAGGAAGTTCGCCAGCTTCTTAGGTCTATCGACTGCCTCAGGGAGCAACCTCGGTGAGCCAGGGTGTATTGCGCGGTAGTTAGCGACTCCTGTGCGCATGAGCCGCTGTTTCTTCCTGCTCCTCCCTCTACTAAGCTATTCTTAGTGAAATGTTACTTAATTGATAAGCAGTTTTATTGTTTCTTCATATAATTATGATGATTTGCAAGTGTCAAGTAAGAACAAGAACGGTATTGTTAAAATTGCCAAAAACTTGTTAGTGGGTGATTGATGATTCTTATTGCCAATATTAAGTGATATTTGAAATGTTTGTCTTTTATGAGTGAAGCTAATAAATTAATTTGAAAAACATCCTGTAGAAATTTTCAACAATGTTTTCTTGTGTAAAGTATTTTTCCGCTTTATAATCTTGTAGACATTATCAAGGTACTAATTCAGAATACGATATTACAGCTCAGTCCAGAACCAACCAGTTCTTGGAATACAAATGAAGACGCCACCGTCAATACATCAACTTCAACAACTGCACTGCACATTAACACTACAGCACAGGTAACTATTAACTAAAATATAACTTCATTATAAAGTAACATCCATCTTGTCTTATTTAAATAGTGTCATTATTATGTCTTTTTTTCATCTTTTTTGAATATTTAACTGAAGTATTTATCACGCCAGAAATCATAATTACTAGGAAAGAAATCTACTATAATTTCTTTTCTCTACTAGGAGTTTTAGTACTTCTTTTTTTTTATTTGAATTGTTATACAGCATGGATTTTATATTTCTAACCTTGTAGTATATTTACGACTAAAATTGCGGGCTACCACAAGATATTGAATAAAAGTAGTAACTAACTTAACTCCAAGAGTATAAGTGATTCTAAGTTCAGGTTCTATACCCCACTTCTGCCGGCACAATGTTATAAATCCACCCAGTGTATACAGTTATAGTATAGTATTGTGTTTGTTCTCAGTGCGGCGTGGTGTCGAGCGGCAGCGGCGGCAGTGCGCCGGAGTACTCTCTGTTCAAGGACGTGTCGAGCGGCGCTCCGCTCTGGTCCGCGCCGCCCGAACACAACGTCGAACCGCCCACGCCACAGGTACGTTCAATATTATATTCGAGACGAGACGCTACAAGCTGTCCTCAGCTGGGGTTCGGTGGCTCGAATACGATCAGCAGGTTTTAGTGCGATTCTACTCCTATACGCTCCATCTGCAGTAGAAGACTGGCGATTTCCTTTTCCTTTTTGTGTTTAGAAAAATAGTCTATTTTTAAACGATGCAGAACAATCGAGCGGAATCATGAGCTAGAAATAAATATTTCTTCTTCATAACTTAGGATCAAGTTCCATAATATTTAAAATCAGTGTTGCGCGTAGTTATAAATCTACAGAATCCACGAAAGCCATGTTAATCTTAATCTTATGTTACAGGTGGATGCAAGTAAAGCGCCGGGTTACCGCGGCGGTGCAGGCGGAGGTGCCGGCGGTACCACGGCGGCGGGCGGCGGCTGCTCGCCGTGTTCGCGCACGTCGTCGCACGGCTCCACGCCGCCGCCGGCCTACGCGCCCTACCACGCCGACCATCATGCGCATCATCACGCACGACCCGCCTACCAGGACAATACACCACGGAACAATATCATGGTAACTTACAATTTTATATCTTAGTTTTCATTTTATGTCGTAGTCCGGGGGGATATTATTCCTTCTGGACGGTTTTTGGACAGCTGAATAAAGAAATACATGTAGTAGTATGTAGTCGCATAGTCGTCACTTTATGCTACTTAGAATAGAGATCATTATTCGAACGTTAAGTTTGAAGTTTTCATGGATTCAATTTCTATGTGCCAATATGAAAAGCTGACAATTGATTTTCACCAACTAACAACTTGTGTACCTTTGATGAGTTATGCATGCATAAAACTTTAATCAACCCTGTAATTATTCACGTTTAGGTGTCAATGTCGAGCGGCGTCAACATGAGCGGAGTGAGCATGAGCGGAGGTACCATGTCGAGCTCGTCGCTCGGGCTCGGCTACGGCGTGGAGGGCGTGTCGCGACTCAACCCGCGCGCGCCGGACTTCGCGCAGAGGCACACGCTCATACACAACAAACATAACGCACAGGTACGCTTAATGCATATGGTTTGTTTGAACAGAAGGAAATCAATTTCCACCCGCCCAGCAAGTGGGGTATGTAACCGCACTAAAATCTCTGCCGCTTTTGGTCTTAACCTCAGCCGGCGACAGAACCCAGCACAAGATTACGCCCCGTATTTACACAAGGCTTAGAGTAGGCTTGGAGACCATTGAGGATCTTGTTATCAATTTAAGATGTCATTCACTGCTAGACAAAAATCCTCAAATTTGAAGTTAACTTCGATCACATTAACAGTCCATTTTGTTGGGAGGGGGGGTGGTTTGCTCATGTTCCACAAAACTATGCTGTTGATGAAACATTGGCTATACTTGCATATTTTAAATTATCAATTAGAAAAAGATTCTATGTATGCTCTCTTTTCAGCAATTATTTGGTGGCGGCAGCAACCTGAGCAACCTACTGATGTACCAACAACCGGTTTCACAGTCACCGAAACCAAACCACCAATCTCATCTTGCTTATCAAGTAAGCACATTACCTACACATTTTAAAGGACCATGTGAAATCACAATTTTTTTTTTTTACAAAATACCTCCTGTTCATACATAATATAGGGAAATATTTGTTTTGTTTGATAACTGGTTTAGTAATTCAAAGATGAACTTTGCCTATGATATACATTATATAGGTAGATAGTTACAAGCAGTTGACATACGACTAGTAACAATATCATAACCCTGTATAATCATATCAGTAAAGAACGTGATGTTTTCCAGTCGCTCCTAGAGCGCGGCGTGGGGGCGGTGGGCGCGGTGGGGTCGGGCTGGGGCGCGGAGGAGGAGGAGCGCAAGCTGCGGCCCATCGGCACCGAGCGCGCCTGGAAGCTCACCGCCGCCGAGGACTGGCCGCACGCCAACATGCAGCACGCGCAGCACCACCACCAGGAACACGACCGGTACCAGGTACGGATCTATCAACACTGAGTAAAATAAAAATTCTGAGTGAGGAGTTCTATTTTTGAAGAGTCTTATTTTTTTGCCTTATTTACAACTATGTATCTTGCTATCTGGCATTGTGCTAAGTCGCATCCCTGGTTTCTTCGTACACATTTCTCGCCGAGATGATTCCGTCCAGAGGCTCATCTGAGGGAGTTTGCAATCGTCCACATTGGGAGCTCCATTGCACCAGTGTACCAAAGCTGCAACCGATCGAGGAAAGTGGAAATCATGAAGTACATAATAGCTGCTAGCAAGAAGAATACTACTTCATAATAATCACAACATTTGTGTGTGTTGCAGGGTGTATCCGGTATGGGCGGCATGAGCGGCGTGGGCGGAGTTAGCGGCGTCGGCACGCTGGACGGCGCGTCCTACGGCGCCGGGGGACTCTCCCTGTTGCCGCTGCACTACCTGGCGCCGCCCGTCACGCCCGCGCCCGACCCGCCGCACCACTGGGACCCCGCCCCGCACCACCACCACGACAAACAGGTACACACACACACACACTTGTCTCATTGGGAACTTAGAATTTTAATCTTGTTGATTTTGACTAACGTTTCTTAATAAGTCAGATTTGTCAGAGCAATAACAACCTGGAAGATTACAAGATAATGATGTAGGATGTTGTATATTTCAGCAGACCTGGAGCAAGTGGACTCACTAAGCGTCCAGCGCTGCGCACTCGGCTATGACGACTACTGCCTTACATTGGACTCCGGAGCGCCGACCGCGCGTTCCACCGACCGAACGGGATATACTCTGTACTCGTAACCTTGGAAACGGTGTAGATATTAGTGACAAACATTATATTATACAGATTATCTATATACATAATAGAGAAAATGTCCTATCGAGATGACCTACTTGTACTGTAACGATCGACTGAAGTGAGCATTAAACGATTCATTATAATGAAACTCGTGAGGGGAGCCGCATGTAGTTTTATTTGTGACTGCCGCTCGCGCACCGCGGGCATACATTTAGACAAATTATAGTTATGTTATAGTCCTCTCATGTAGATATATATACGCGTGACAAATGTAATAGTAGGTAGCTTGGAATTTGATTCCGAATTGCCTCAAGTGTTTTGCGTTGCCTTGACCGGGCTCTGTCTCGAAGCCATCTTTACACTTTGTTACGACATTATTATACGATATATAGCGTGAATGATAAACGTTGGCTGAACGAGGCGGAACATCGACTATACGTGTATTAATAAATTTGCTTGTACATGAAAATTAAATATCATATATTGATGCACTGTATCCACTGGTGTTTTTAATACCACCTGTTTTTCTAGCAATTCTTTTTACTAAGTTTATTTGGGTAATGTGTATATTTATATAAGTAAATTATTATATTGAAGACTTTGTCTCGAATATATGATTTAAAGCAGGATATATGCGGTAAGTTCTAGGCAAATAAACCGTTGTCAAAATATTTGTCGTGTCTTTTTGAATAGGGATCCATTTTTGTATGATCTAAAGTAGAAGAAGAAAGAGTATTATTTACAGAGGGTAATTTGATTCCAGAAATACTAGTCAATCATCATTATCATAAAATGAAATTTAAAATAAAAAGCCCAAATTCAACAAAATAAATATATTCATGGAGATTCGTTTCAGCTATGCTTAACGCTACTGTTGACACTTTGACCTAAATAACTCTATAAAAATTCTAAATCTAAAATTCAAAATAAGTGTAAAATTTAAATCGTAATTTTCATACTACAACAGTAATTATTTGTCCGTGATGTATTTGGTAAGTACTGAGCTATGGAGTTATTCTACAATTCAGTGTGACGTCCCAATATCCTGGTTTCTAAGTCAGAGTGCATCTTCTCAACTTTCCTGGCGTGTTTCTTGATCGTCTGTTCCTGATCTTCAAAGTGATTCATCTTTTCACCGGCTCCAGCTATCTGCATACCAGAGAAAAATACTTTTATAGCCACTCAACTGGGATCGGCAACAAAATTGGCTTGTTTACTTATGCCAAGTCTGTGGCAGGAACCAAAATTGAGCACAGTTTTAAAACTTGTTTTGTTCACATTTTTTAACAATCTCATTTTACGGAGATAACAAATTTTCGCTGACAATGTAATACAGCGTCGTTTAATAATAAAGATTTACAAAAATATAAAGTTTAATTAAAAATCGAAATTAAAAGTTATTGGTAAAAATATTTTTATAAAAAGGTTCAAACACGGTAGTGATTCCGAACGAAGTCCCCAGTTTCGCCATCTAGCGAAGTGATGTTCCCAGTTGTGTGGATAGAATAGTCAAGAATTCTGAATGATGCAAAGAATAAAAACTGAAATAAACCATAATGAACAACTTTTTTTAGTATATAGTAGGGATGTTGCGAACATTCAATTTGGACATACGGGAAAGCGAACTTTTCAACAAAAAAAAAACGTTTTTTTTATTGATATATCAGCCAGCCAGCCAGCCATGGGGGTCGTCGTGTCCGTCGGGGGACACGGACGGGTCTTGGGATAATCCCGCTACCCGGGTATAATCTCCCCGCCCTTTCAGCGGGGGTGATGGTGGTATGTGGTGTTGCTATTTTTTCCCATTCGTGGGGTTGACCATGGTCTGGCTTCATTCTGCTCGTCTGGTTTGGCAATGCTCCAGTCGCCACCAGCCCCGGCCGGAATCCAGCCCATTCTGGGCAGTCTTCTAGCCGGAAGGTCACAGCAGCGAAGAAGAGTGAAGAACAGCATGATGATTTCAATTTAATCATTATCGGTCCCTACTATTTTACTCCCTTTTGTTGGGGGGGGATAACCCTTTATTTACATATTTACAGTTTGTTTATTTACATACTAGATATATCAGCAGCAACTTGTTAAGAGTCATTATAATTTTTGAGTATAATAAAATAGGTACCTTTATTTTTACCTACATTAAATATACTAGAAAGGTAGTAGATAATTTCCTCCCCCCGCCTAAGTAATTGAAACCTCCCTGCAAATTATCTTGAGAACAGAAGGTCGTAGACCTATAGAGTTTGAGCTCATTTTAAAGGGCAGGTTGAGGTCTTTATTTTGGCTCCATCAAATTCCCTTTACAATCAAGCAACATCCACGTAACTTTTGTCAAAACTATCGCATGATTTTTTGCGAATGCAAATATTCAAAAAGTGCGTATATTAGCAAATGCGAATACTCGTTACATCCCTAGTATGTAGTAATGATATTCAAATAATAAAAAAACACCCTGAAAAGATAGTAAAAATAAGTAAAATAGTAGGGATGTGGAATGTGCTGGTATACTAGGCTTGATTCGCGTGTAAATAATAAGTAAACAGTGAGGTAGAGAGTTTGCAACTTAGCCAGAGTGAGGTGCTTAGATCTCTGTCTGAGTCGGAAACCTACAAATACCTTGGAATGTTCGAAGCTTTGAGTATCGTCGATGCAGATATGAAACAATCGGTGAGGGATCGGTTCTTCGGCCGCCTGATAAAGGTTTTGAAAAGCCTCTTGTCTGGCGGAAACAAAATCCGAGCCTTCAATGGTTGGGTCATGCCTGTACTGACGTACTCCTTTGGCATTCTAAAGTGGACGCAATCAGAAATGGATGCCCTGGATAGAAAAGTTCGGCAACTGCTGACGGCATACAGGATGCACCATCCACGCTCATCTGTTATGAGGCTGTATATACCTCGGAAGTGTGGGGGTCGTGGCATGTTAAATGCCAAGGATCTGCACAACCGAGAGATATACAACCTTCGGGAATATTTCCTAAAGGTGAATGTGGGTATGTACCGTGATGTAGCAGCAGTCGATAAAGGACTCACTCCGCTATCCTTAGCGAACGGGAATTGGCGAGCGCCGAAGGTGATGAGTGTGGCGGATCGCACGGACGTATGGAAGAGCAAGGAACTACACGGTCGATTCTACCGGGCCCTTACGGGTCCCGATGTAGATCAGTTAGCCTCCGTGGCCTGGCTACGATACAGTAACCTCTTCGGAGAGACTGAAGGTTTTGTCTTAGCAATTATGGACGAAGTTATCATGACGAACAACTACCGTAAATATATTCTAAAGGATGGGACGGTCGACATTTGTCGGGCATGTCACCGTCCGGGAGAGTCTATTAGACATATCGTTTCCGGTTGTTCCCGTCTTGCTAACGGCGAGTACTTGCACAGGCATAACCAAGTAGCTAAGATCATTCATCAGCAACTTGCTCTGAAATACGACCTTGTTGAAGCCGCCGTACCTTATTACCAGTATTGGCCTCAGCCGGTTCTCGATAATGGTCATATAACTCTCTACTGGGACCGATCTATTATCACTGACAGGACTATTGCTGCCAATAAGCCTGACATAGTGATAATAGATCGGGATGCGCATCGGGCGGTGCTGATCGATGTCACCATTCCACATGACGAGAACCTTGTGAAGGCAGAAAAAGAAAAACTGCTAAAATATTTGGACCTGGCCCACGAGGTGACCGACATGTGGCGTGTTGAATCGACCATCATTGTTCCGATCGTTGTATCTGTGCACGGTCTAATAGCGAAAAGCTTCGACCGACATCTAGAGAAGCTTTCGCTCCCCGGCTGGGTAAAGGGCTTGATTCAGAAGGCGGTCGTTCTTGACACGGCGCGTATTGTGAGGAGGTTCCTCTCTCTTGAGCCCTGACCACTGATGGCTTGGGTCGTAGACCTCGTCTTCAGTGGGTCTCTGTTTTTTATATTGTATTTTTAAATTTATTTCCTTTGTTAATTTTTTTAAAAATATAATGTAAAAAATAAGTGTAAATAAATATATAGTAAAATAAAAATGAAATAAAAACCTTTGTATGATACTTCTCGTTATTGCTTACATGATCTGCTTGTAAGTGACGTAGCTTCAACAATCGCGACTCATAGTGCTGCAGTTCCACCTAATAAAAAACAAATCAACATAACAAATTTTCTATAAAACATACAGTACTTGAGCAGATGAGCTCTCAAAGCTTCAGAAGGGAATGTCTATAGACACTGTAATAAAAAGTCTTATGCATTTAGAAACATGAGATATTAATAAAATAGCAATCAAAGTGGGGATTGTTCTATTCAACTCTTAGTGTTAATTAATATAGGTTTTAGTACATACAAGGCTATTCTACAAGGCAATACAAAAAAAAATATGTTTCCAACATTCAAGTGCAAATATTGATCTTTTAAACAGGAAGTTGAGGATTTCTGATTAGGTTTCAAAGAAAAAAATGTTGGTTGCCTGTAAAGCCGGTATACGGGCGAAAGTTTTACGTGACAACGACTCGGGTATGGTTAGCCCGCCTAAGAGCGAGAGAGACAGACATAAAAAGTGAAAGGCACGCGTGCCTCTCGCTCGCTCTCATTGTGAGCGCATAACGTGAGCGGAGCGTAACGCAGTTTCTTGAAGTGTCACCCGGCAAACCAATTTATAAGAGATTGTCATGTCAAAAGGTACAAATAAGCTGCATTTTTTAACTATAGATTTGGAAGGAGGTATTTGCAAACCTTCACCACTTTAGTCAAACAATTTAGACACCTTTAACTAATCCAATCTTATAAAAGATAAACTATCAAACCTTAAGAGACTCCAGTTCATCAACTGTGAAGTTAGAAGCAGCTGCCATTCGCCACAAGCCTTGCACTTTGGGCTCTATGAATTCTTTGTTGTTTGGACCTGAATAGCAAACATAACTGAGAATCATCGATATACCTAAAATTTCAACATTTTTACGATCGTAGCGTGACAGGTATTGGCGCCGGCGGGTGTAGAGTTCTTATTCTTCTAGTATGTACCATCATTGAAAATTAACCCTTTAAATTGAGAACACTACCTTTAGCAGTGATTCTCTGCAGTTTGTCATAACCGTCTCTCAAATCCCTGTGCTTTTCTCGGATCATATTAGCTTGATGTAGATAGTCTTTGGTTATTTCATTGTTCTGTTCAGGTATCTCATTGAACTTATCTATTTCATCATCATTCACAACATCTGGAACATGAAATAAATATAAGAAACTGGCCCACATAATGAAAATGTTTAGTGTGTAGCTTTGAAGAGAATGATTTGAAGTTGTCGGAGGACAAATTAATTGAATGGGCGATGGTGTTTTAGAATTGACATCATCCAATTTCAGTTTTTATTTTATGATTGGCCAAATAAAGACAAATTACTTTTGTATCCATCCTTTTTCACATTGTCTAGTTCTCCAAGCAATTCATAGTACTGATCAATCTTCTCTTGATGATGTGAAAACTCTTCCTTCAGTGCTGCAAGCTCTTCAGGGGTAAAACCGGAGTACTCAGCCTTTGCCCAGAGCATGTTTAGTTTTTTGTCTTTAAAGATACTTCTGTTAATGTGATCATCCGTTGCTGAATTGAATGCCTGCAAACAAAAGGTAAAATTGTTGATCATAATATTGCATGATTAACGAAGTATTGTAATTAACTTTTTTAATCCACAATAAAATATTAAAGAATAGAACAATGATAAGCCATTGAACTTTATCAAGGAAAGTCACATTTACAAATTGATATTAGTGAATGCTTCTCAAATAAATTAAAAATAAAATTGATAACAAAATTTACTTCAATTTGTGCAAAATAAGTGGCAGATAAAGATACAAAATATACATGAGAGAAAACTAATTTTATTTAACTAGAAAATGTTTTTGAATGAAGTTTTAGCATAACAAGGTGCATTTAGAGAGTATCTGTTTTATAAACTTTACTTACTGGGTGTTCCTTTTGTCTCTGAGCAGTAGGATCGAAATGCTCCAATAAACCATACACAGACATGATGTTGGTTAGTTTTCTTCTTAGTTCTGCTTCTTTCAGACCCTCCTTGTCACCTCCATCACTTTTAAACCGTTTGTATGCAATTTCCTCTTTATCATGCAGTGTAAGATCACTGTACAACGACTTCAATTTTGGTTCTGTTAGACGCTGGGAAGAAATATTAGAGATCAAAGAAAATTTTAGAATTAGGGGGCGGATATTGTAGGATATGGATGAAGTTTACAAATCCCATTTATGTAGTACTACATGGAGAAAAATGTTTCATATGCAGTAGGAAAAATTAACATGGTAATATTTTGAACTGCTGATAACTTTCAGAGTCGCACTTACAATGAACTTACCTGTTGAGCTTTAGACCATAAAAGATTTAACTTGTTCATCCTAAAAGGTTTATCAAGAGATCGGAAATCAACTTTATCAGTTTCTTTATCCTCTGGCTTCTCATTTGCAGAACGTGAATATTTATTTTCACAAACAATACCGGCTATAAGTAATGACGTAAAAAACAAAATTATTAAGGATTTCATGGTAAATATACAATTTCACTAGACTTCTTACTCTTTTTTAGGTCTAGGTTTACTACCACTCGATACTAAGTAAAACAATGAAAGTCTTTCAATAACAA
This sequence comes from Trilocha varians, assembly GCA_030269945.2. Lineage (NCBI taxonomy): Eukaryota > Metazoa > Arthropoda > Insecta > Lepidoptera > Bombycidae > Trilocha > Trilocha varians. Next base: position 10,022,054 of record AP028259.1, read on the forward strand.
TATTATAAGTTTTGAGATTATTTCAATACACATCAATATTTTCAACACAATTTCCAACAAAAATCACAAAAAAGCTTAAGGGATGTGAAATAATAATCGATTTTTACAAGATTTCATTTTTAAGAAAAATCGATGATTTTTCATACTCTTTGTTTTTATGTTGTGGACAATCCGTACAAGTACAAGTAGAGTCATCCATAAGGAAAGACCTCGGGCCAGAAAAAAAGTCAAGTATATTACTTTCCTGGCTTAGAACCTAAAACGCTAAATGCCAAAACTTGAGATTTATGTAGAAGCTGCTATAGAGCTTATTCCAACTCACTCAGAATTGATAGCGAAGAGAGATTGTTCTCGAAAACCGGCCCCACAAGAGGATAATATTTTTAACAAAAACGTTTAAAAGTTGAAATAAACGTCAATGAAAGATAATTCCAGCAAAAATATTTTCGCTCGCACAACATATTTGTACATACTCTAAAAACTACGAGGATAATTTGGCGTTTCTATCTATTTTTTTTTATCTTCAGTGTTACTATCGAGCTGTCAGAAGGATTTTAAGGGGCTTTCAATACGTAAACATTTATCCTACATTATGAGAAATTACTGGGTATTTCTGTTGGTAATTTTTAATGAATAAATTAACTAATCTATAAAACCAACTATTTAAAAACGGTCGATTGTTTTACAAAAGAACCATCCCTAGTTCAAAAACAATTGACAGATCATGACAGAAGCGATTTAAGGTTGGGATGTGCATTAGAAATTCGTATTAATCGTACCCGTATTCATCGAGTCTCTCGAAGAATCGAATTTGGTTTTAGTAAAGTTTAATGAAATTTAAAAAACTTCGTGGCTATAAAATTTTATGTGTTTGTATTGATTTTATCATGATGGTGAGAATGATGATGATTTTTATTATCAAATAATATGTCATTGAAATTAATAATGTACAGAACATTGTTACATCACAATTAACAATCCATTATAATCACAATCTAATGATTGTTCAGAATAAGTCAGTTTAGATTTAAGTTTTTGAAATAAGACAAGATCGCTTACGTTTATGTAGATAGATAATATTTTACTAGATCGAACGTTTATTTAATAAAGTAAATTCCTAAGTTCGATGTCATGATCGATGTCATTTCGATAGTATCGAAAGCCACATGAAAAAATCGATATTTTATTGGAAATGACAGTAATTGTAACTAGACAATTGACATTACTTTGAAGTATGATTATTTGAAAATTTTGACACTTCTTCTACGAAAGAAGCTGGATGTAGTTGGAAGTTGGACTGAAATCGAAAGAAAGGAAATTACAAACAAAATATCTTCTCGTACCGTTGGACATCTGTCTATATTACGTTTAATTATAATCACAGTGCCATTTTTTTAAGTAGTTTCTAATATCTAGTCGAATCATTCAGTACGTCATTGAGGGTAGGAACTGTTATCTGAGGAACTTTAAACGTTGGTGCGTGCACAACGGGATCGGACTGTCTCGAATGATTCCACATGAAAGTGCATCGCAACAAAAGCTACCTGCTGCATGTACGAGCCCTCTCACTGCCGGAACTTTCTCTCGTTGATGCGTTGGTTCGTTACAACACGGTGTTGTGCAAAGATAATTTAGCAAGCCGATGATCAGAAGCGGCTGGGCGAGCAAGACGAGTAACGTTAGTGTGTGAGAAGTGTTTGCGAGGAACGGTTGTGCGTCACGTCGCAGAGGTCGGGTCGTAGTGTAATGTGTATTGTTTAGTGATGGTTGAACGCGAAGGATCCCGTCGTGGCAGCGGCGGCGGCGGAGGCTGCGGCTGGGGCGGCGCCATGCTCCGGCGGCTCTCCTTGCGAACACTGTTGCTGGACAGCCCTCTCGTGGGAGGAAGACTGGCACATTCCGGTATGTCGCGCTTTACACATTGTCTGAACTATTATAACAACTGTAGTAAGATTTTACTGCATGTATTACAAGAAGTGCAGTTTAATTACTCTATTGTTTAAAAACTATTCTTAAACTACTTTACAAATAGTTTCTTTAAGATAAATAATTAAAAGTTTCCACAAAGTGATAACATTTTTGTGAAATAACTACAAAAATACATAATTTGAGATACAACTTTAAACAATTTAGGCATTCAGCAAAAAATTGTCAATCAGTCAACTTGAGTAGTGAGAATATTTGGTTTAGTTATTTTAATTACTCATTCAATCATTGTAATAATTACCTAATTGTTTATTTATTTGAATATGCATTAGTATGTAAACAAATTTATATTACACAAACTGATAAAGTCTAAAACTTGCAACATATTATTATACTAAATTATTACTATAAATACTTTAAATTGACACATATTTTTCTTAACATTTAAATTTATAAAATAATCACTACCTGTCATGAGTAGTTGCATTGTATGACTTCTCAGCTTGTAATTAAAGTTATAATTTGAATGTCCGTCCGTGAACATCAGAATTTACTTATAGTTGAGGCACCATTGATTAATTTAATGTCATCCCTATTCTTAATCAAATCTTTCATAATTGAAATACCCCAAAAAGATTCAGTGTGGGAATCCCAACTAAAAATAACATTTATTAATAGGCCTGTATCATTACAATAACTTGATAAATTTACAGTAATAATCTGATAGGAAAGAATATCGACTTTAGTGTCTTTTTATAGTATCTTATCATATTTATTATCTAAGTGATACATCTGTTTTGTTGGTTTTTAGTAGTAATCTATAATATACCAGTGACAAATTAATGTTGGTTCACAGTAAAAATAAAGGAAAAGTAGTGAAGTAATCCTAATTTGGATTCTAAATGTTATCTTCCTTTATATATAAAGATATTAATTAACATAGTATATGTTCAAAGTGGACATGGTAATGTACATTGTACAATATTTAAATTATTATAATTTAATTTCAAAGCTGAAGTTTAACAACAATAATTCATATTAACAGTAACTTATAATATAGATATGGTACAATAAAGTATATTCTATTCTAACTTTTTATTATATAAGTATAAGTAAATACATGACTTAGAAGTAAAAACACTATTTAAAAATAAAATATTTAAACCAGAAAATTGACTTGATATCATCACCAAGATATAATTACCTGTCTGATCTGTTGAGGTCATTGCAAAGTTGTTAATCATTTACAATGTTTCTATGTATAAGACATGTAGGTACAAATTGTAAATGTACATAAATACACAGTACAGTGTACAAAACAATTGTGTAATGTTCAAAACTATGAATCAAGATGATGCAACACATTGATAGAGAATAGAAACAATTACTATGTTGTGTATTATGATGTAAAAATAATACACAATTTATTAAATAACTGATGGTACATTGCTACTTTCACACCAATTTTTTTTCACTAGATTCCACTAGATGGAGTATAAAATGATTATTATCAGAGTAATATCTGAAATTTGTGGGTTTAAAGGTTCTCCACAAACAAAACTTCTGCAAAATTTGTTTGAGTCCTATCAAATATTTTTAGATGTTGTTTTTTAAATATGGTTCAAACTTTAAAGCATTTGTCATACATTCAAATTATACACCCATTACCTAAATAAACAATCATGGAATGGAATGGATAATGGAATGTTTGAACTTGTTACCTAGTAGGTACTTAATATCTAGTTGTGTATTTGTGCAGATGATGTACCTCATTTATTGAACGACCGACTCAATAATTTTTACGACTACAGCCAATTGAGACATACAAAGTGGAGGTCTAAATCTCACAGGTCAATGCTGTGACATATTATTAATTCTAAGTTTAACGAAATGACCTCGATGTTTATTACGAAATTATCCTACGTCTGAAATCGACATTGTCTTGTTTTTACGTAAACTCTTGAAACTTTTTGTCATTGAAAAATAAAACGTAAGTACAAATACTCAAGTATAAAGACGCTTGTTTTTAGTTTACACTTTTCAGAGATCATTCAGAATGTATAAGTTTACAAAAAGGTGGAAGCTCACATGAAGATTATTAAGCCGTTATTTTGATATTTATAAATTACATGAACAGGTTTAACATTTTTTTTACATGTGCGCAGTTTTTGTCAAATGATACATTGATCTGTAAAGACGAGAGGAGGAAAACATAACAGTTTTTACGGATACTTAACGTCACACCGTAATACGATAACATTAATAAAATACTTTATGCATAACAGTACTGACATTTTCGGTGTAAAAAATTACGTTGCAAATCGAAATAATTAACCGATGTGGGTCGAGTAGCTGTTTGTATAACATTGAAAAGTGAAGAGCAACCATCGAACGATCTTCAGACGTCGACGAATCAGATTGAAGAATACTTTAAATTGTTTACATGTATTTTTAAATGTTAACTTGCATATTAAATGGGGTCACATTTAAGAAATAAACAATGAGACGTGCCAAATGAATAATAATCACATAATATTAATAAAGTCAAATGTTAAATGTAAATTAGTGCATTTTCTGACTTATTAAGGTCACATACAACTGCATTGTGTAATTGTTTTTCCTTAGTATTTAATAGGTTGATGAACGGATTGAATTTATAAAATCTACATGAACGAAAGATAATGTTAACAATCTTCCAGTCTACATTACAAAAGTAAATTATCTAAGATTATTTATTGAAATAGGATATTGAGTATTACATTATCGTAGGCTGATTTACCGGATCGAAGGCTAAAGATACGTAATTATACCGACATTCTGTATATGCATAATATGTGCCTGGTTCAATGATATGTCGTCTCAATGTACCATTATAGTCATTGGTAAAACCCAAATAATTGAATATCAAATTAAAAACATTAATAATACTTCGAACAATACCTACTTTGTCCGTTGATAAAATGTAATGATGTTATACTGTATTAAAATGTAGGTATTCAACTCTCATCCTGTCCTATCATCAACTTTTTTGAACAGCCAATTAAATAACATCAAAATCTTACAAGTAAATAAATAGTAAAGATAAATTCAGTCCTTTTTTCGAAATAATAATTATTTATTTTACTCCGACTGGGACTCGAAGTTCAAACTCGAGACATAAAAGACAGTCAAAATAGTGAGGGTCGCTGACCAGAGCCGGTCACATTCTTTGTTATTCTAAGATTTATTATGTCCGTGTCTACAAACAGCGTGATTAGCCCACGCAGTACGGATATACTCCTTTTTTTTTTTTTTTTTTTTTTTTTTTCAGTTGGAGGAAATCACCGGATCCCCGCCCGCCCCGCGGGCGGGGTATGTGGGAGTTGAACCGCACTAAAACCTCCAACCGCTCACACTCAGCGTCCGAACCCCGGCTGAGGCCAGAACCCAGCACGGGGTTTGGAGGGACGGGGCGACGCGTTACGCCATCGGCATGCTTTCCCGTCGCTCCGTCCCCGGACGCCGAACCGGTAGCCGCCGGCGAATACGGCCACCGGCTCTCTCGGTCGGCGGGCTTTCCGAAGCCCGCCAAGATGGGACCGCGTGTCACCCTCCCGCGGAATACCCCGCTGGGTCAGAACCAGCGTGGGTCGGGGAGCGCGGTCTACCATCCCCCGGATGCTCTAGCGCTAAGGGCGTGTTGAGCGAGACACGGCACCTTCTTGGGTCCCCGCTCGCACTCGCATGCGTTGGGGACCCGAAACTCTTAGGGGGCCAGAATCCGGGCGAGATCCCGGTCCCGGCCCCCTGCTCGACGGCGGCGGGTTGGCAAGTTGAGAGCGGCGTAAAGCCTCTCTCTCGCAGCCCCCGCCACCTGCTTCTGCGAGATGGTGGACTCGCAGAAGTCGAGCATCGCCTTCCAGGACTCGTCGCTCTCGAGCATCGACGCCGCGACGGATATACTCCTAGAGTACTCTAGAAATGTTTGTTCATCTCGCGGCACTGACGGTCACCGACCTTAGTTCCAATGCGATTGGTTTGGATGCAATCCCTTGTAGAATTCTTTTTCATTATGGGTCATTAAGAACTCAAAGTAATTCCGAAAACTTATTTTTACACGACCAAATATTGAACGGTGTTTAATAATTTTCAAACAAAAAATCATATTTCATCCCAATTTCTGGGAAAGCTGAATTCAAATTTTGCTTCGGAGACAAATTTCGTGTCTTTTATAGAATTACTTTTAAAACTTATACTTATTCCGAAATTTCGTAAAACAAAGGTTCAGAACTTACTCGTTCCTCGAATTTATTACTGTACCGCACAAGAAATGTAAATGGCGCCATTTGGAAATAGAAAAACGCTCGTGCAAGGAACCTTCATGCGTAATTCCTGTCTCAAGCTGAAGGCAGGAAGAGAACAAGGTTTCTGACGTCACAGTAGAACATCCTCCGAGAAAGGAAATCAAACACGGCAATGAAGTATTTACCTCTAAGTATTGTATACTCAGCAATTTCACGGTAATTATTACTGTGCATTTTGAATGGACAGTTAACAAAAACGGCAAAGAAAATTATTGTTTGAAAAAGATTGTGAAAGTCAGTGCTTTTTACATGCGTTGTTTATGGTAAACGACAGTTTTTGCAGCCGATTTTAAACCGGAACTCATTGACAGTATTTTACGATACAAAGCTGCGAATCTGAGTTATTTGCTGCTTAACACAGCAACAAGTGCAGATTTAAAAATACTCTATATTAGATAGAGTATTTTTATATATTAGATAGAGGATAATAAGTATGTCAAAAAATGCATAATATTCTTATTTTGAATAGCTACTACAAGTACTACACCAATTGACAAATAGCCCACAAGACAAGAAAAACATGACGAGGAAAAAACCCAAATTAAGTTTTTAATTGAAGCTCCATTGATATAATCAGTAGTCAATTACAATGTTTACTGCTAAAAATAGATTCGCCACAAAGATTTAACAAGGAACCTGTTATGAGCTGCCTGAACCCAGAATATTCCTGTGAGACGTATCATAATATCCGCGTCTATAAACAGCATATTTACTGTAGGTAGTTTTAGGTAGCATGATCTGAGATTCACGTCGTTTTATCTTATCAGGCTTATGAGAGCAGATCATAGTACGATAACATGGTCAGACGGAGGATTTGACAGGACAAAAGAAGAAAGTAGATTAAGATTCAGTTTAAAGGACAATGTACCTTTTATACATACTCACACATACTCACATACTCTTCTGCTATAAGTGAATGAAGATTTCCTTATCTTAATAAAATTAAAACTATACGAAGATCAATTTTTGTGGCTATCTCAATCATTTTCATAATTACCAGTCTAATCTGGGATTATCTATCTAATCTGAGAATCTAATCTGTCTAATTCAGTTATTTTTTAATGATTATTGAAAAGTATTTCATAATAACACGATGTAGTTACACAAAGTACTGGCCCGTTACATAAGTGGCAGTTATGGGACAACAATGGCTATCACGTATGGACCGCGTTACGTATCAGCTCTAGTATGTAACGTGTTTATTTTGCAATTTACATGTGAACCCATCTTCTCGAAATATGTAAGTATTCACACAAGACATATTTCGAGAAGTTTGAGAGAGATTGCTTAAGTCACATAACTTTGCAGTCCTCACCAATTGAAGCAATCAACTTCGCTTAACTACACAAGGAATTTTAGATTAGTAATAGGTGTCTGTGCTGCATCTTAGTAAAGCAAAATATCATAAAATGTTACGAAAGTTTTTTATTCTTTCAGTAAACTTGTACTTTTAATACGTTCAAGATCGAGCTACTCCTAAATGTACCAAAAAATACAAAGATAATGATTTGAACACTCTTTAGTATAACTTATTCATAACTTCAAAGAATTATTCCTAGCAGTTTCTTTAAAATTGTATTGTTTTCAACTTGTAATAATCATCTCCAGATCTACAGCCAAGTGGGATGTCGGTGAAAGTAAGGGGCCTTCCGAAATTACATTGCGTACTCTCAGCGTTCTAACCTCAATAGAATCACGGTAATTTATCAGACTTTAAGAAACGATCATTATGCCGATATGTCAGGGTCTATACAAATCAATTTGAGATATTATCAGTACTTACAGCTTATTTTGAGCTCTCTTTCAAAATCCCTTTTATTCCATCATCTCGATATTCACAAAAAAATCAAAATTTACTGCATATACAACACAATGAAGTCCTGCTATGAACTTGCACCAGTGAAGATAATATTCGACGAAGCTTAAGAAGTTCATGACCTTCAAAATCTAACTTGAAATAAGCATACCAGATTCCAAAGAATTAATTGCGTGTTACCTTATTAATTTCAAATTAATTGTGTGGTACGTTACCAGCATGCTTCGAATTCTTGCTGTAATGTGACACATCTATCATTATTTATTTAAACAAAATAATGCTACGTGCTTCAGATACAGTTGGAACTTTTTGTGCCATTGAATTTAAGATCACGTTTTCAAATCAAGAAACTCAATCACAACGAAACTTGTACTGAACAGGGTCATCTTCAAACTTTGTAGAGGCACTGTTTCATCTTGGAAATGACAGAATTGAAGTCGTCCTGAAACTCACTTTCAAAGTTTCAAGATCCGAATCTGATATGAATTTCGGTATGTATTTCGGTCGTTCTATTTAATTTTGGCAGTATGTACGTTCGCATTGCTACGGTTTGTTGTGATGAACTACTTTGTTATTTTCGTGCTTCAAGACTGATACTTTCAGGATTTTCCGAGCGATAAAAGAAGTATGGGATTTTTTTTCGATATTTTCGTAGTAATTGTATTATCTTTGCCTACTTACTGTACACATGACGTAGCTATGTTAATATCGTACAAAATTGACTAAAAAAGGGAAGTGCAAAGTCCTTGTATTAATTATCTTCTTGATTGAATTGACTGTTAAGTCCATAATATTAATTTAACAGCATATTATATCAAAACTGCAGTCCTCTACCATGTGACACCTGTCAATATATTTTTACCCAGCCATACATTATTATATTGCAATGGAAAGAAACAAACATTAATTACTTATGTGTGGAAAACACATTGCATCAATAAAAACAAACTACTTGCTGTTATTGAATTGTAAATTATTGAATCGATACACGCGCGTAGCATCAAGACAAAGGCCTTGGATGGTTTTTTTTACACAACCATGTGGCTTCAATGCAAGCCATCTTTGGTTTTTAAAGTAGAGAAAACTAGCGTAACTGTCAATCTTGAGGGAAGAAGTTTAAAGATTTAATTCTACGGGTAAGGTACCTATTTTAAAAAGACAATGTATCGTCGGTTCTAAAATTAGTTCCCATCCAAAAACCGGTAAACTTAACTCAGGGGACGTGTCTTTTTATAGAATCACATTCAAAATGAAACCTCTTTCTAAATTACGGGTTTGATTCTCCGACTTTCTCTTGAACTTTCGTGTCAACGTTAAATTGAGTTATTAATTTATTAAATATTCGTCTGCTATTAATAATAATGGTCATCATATACAATAATACATACGGTTGCACAATGTAAAATCGTATATTACGTTAGTGGACTATTGCGATAATATGTTAAGGACGCAGCCTTGTGTTGATGTTTTACGTTCTAAAACATAAAATTTGTTTTTGCTCTTTTTCTCTACAACGGTAATTGCACTTTTGAAATGAGAAATATACGTATCGATACCATATCACTCTTATGTAACACATAAGTGGGCTTTGCTCGAGGCAGAGCTGATTAGGAGAATTCGCTAGTTAGAGGTCTAGTGGAGTACTTATTAATGCTCGAGTTGTTACAAATGTATGCATTTGGCCTCGACTTTTTGGGTGTGAACTACAGTATTAATATTAATTTCAATGTATAGTTGCAAGAAATAAGTAACTTCTACGGTTACCAGCCCTGTCTATCGTCTGTCTGTTCTATTTTTAAATGGATATCATCTGTAGCCGCAATAACGCCTACATATGGTTTTATCAGTGTGTGGGTGCCTTGATGTACCTGTACTCTTGTGTTTCCGTTTCATACTAAAGCTTGATAAATGGCTGAGGCCATTATGTTAAGAACTAAGCCAGCACGCTCTTTCTAAGTACCATTTACATTACGAAATGGACATGTTACTTAAAATGTAATATAAAGTAGAACAGTCTGCTAAATGTATTTGTATTTGATAACATAAAAACATACATACACTATGCAAATTTCTTTGATTACCTGAATTAGCAACGAATTCGCCCTATTTGCATTTATTATTTTTCATGTTTATTAATCAAATAGTGTACGCATGAACGTTAATTAAGTTCAAAAAACCCATAAATAAAAATAAACACTTTTTACGAGCCTAATGCATACAAATGAAAGAAATTAAGATACGGATATGTAGGCTATCTAACTTAGTTCTAGAACTCAATCGAAACACAAAAACCTATTTATGACACAACTATAGATAAAATTGTAAACATACACGCATGTATTTTTATCGGTGGCCAAGAATAATATACGAAATCGACATATATTTTCATATCACTAAAATATGCTTGTGTGCGTGGTATGATTCATGCTTTTTGTACGCTATCATTTTACTAGCGTAATGGTCATTATTCAATGTTAGGTAGGAATAGGGTAAAAGCATCCCCAGAATATGTTGCAGAAATCAGGAATATAAAGATCTGAGCTGAAATTGGACTGGTGCAATGGCCGTATGAAACACAATTGGATAGACTACAGATAGATTAAAGAATGAGGTTATGGAAGAAGAAAAGAGACATTTTAAAAATGTCTCCTATTGGTGACACGTTTGGCGTATCACGATTAGTGATAGGGATTAGCAAGTGTAGGCGACAGAATCAATAATTCACATTTTATATTCTAGTAAAGAACAAACTTGTGTCGACGATAGCGCCATCTATAAATAGTTTAAATATTTGTTATTTAAACCTCTTTTGTGGAAATACTTTTTTAATTGTAATAGAGAATACATGTTGGCGCGCTTATTTGAATTTCGAACATTCCATTGCCGAATACAGACGTTTTGTACATTTTTTCACAACTTTTGTTTTCTTAGTTTTATTTTATGATTCCTTATTAACTTCTCTCTCACTGGCAGCATTAGGTTTTTTACAGCAAGAAAAGAGCATTACATTTTTATCCTGTGCAAAGGAAACTCCAATTGAAACACCCTAAATGGAATTGTAATTCAATCGATTTTTAAGTATTTTGTATGTATGTGTGTACACTGAACACTTGATGAGAAGTCACAAGCCTGTAATTTCCAGTTTTTATAAACGTATACGAAGTCACGATGTCGTATGTAAAGATATCAATTGATTTATGCATGTATGCGTGTTATCAAGGTACACGCATTCGTAATAAAATGCATGCGCTCGTTATAGGCGTGTTTTTGTTTATGGAATGTGTAATTGTAATTATTTTAATTTTATGCAGTGTTAGTTTTGTTTTTACTAGTATAAGTGTTTTTCTAAAGCTTATTTCTGTTTTTCAAACTGGACATAATAGATAATGAATATGTAATAAAGATATAACATCGTGTACTGGACATTGAATATAATCTAACATATCAATGTAATCTTATTTTTATCAAATACCTTGACTCAGATTTGTATAAATTCACCAATCAAGAAAAATAGCCCAATATATAAGTTATTGTTCATGTATAATTCACAGTCGTAAGTATATATAAAATATATAGATAAAATATATTCATTTTCTTATTTATTTTGACTTTTGAAGATGGTTTAGGCTTCAGAAAAAGTTAGATTAGAACGTGACGCAAAAAGTCGTCCAGGATTAATGAGTCTGGGAGCGTTACTTGTAGCCTCCTACACAAAAGACAGATGGAACCCTTGGAATATCTATATTCCTACTAGCTGACTCGCGCAACTTCGTCTGCGCCGAAAAAAAAATTAGGGGTGGACTACCCCTAACATTTAGGGGATGAAAAATAGATGTTGGCCTATTCTCATAGGTACCGGATAAGCACAAAAAATTTCATCAAAATCGGTCGAGCCGTTTCGGAGGAGTTCAAGTTCGAACACCGTGACACGACAATTTTATATAATCCTATATAGTATAACTTTATCATCCATATTCATTTATATGCTCATTTTTTACAGTATATTTAAAAAAAAACAATCACAAAAAAAGAAATAAAGATACAATATAAAAAAACAGAGGGCCGACCCAAGCCATCATATTATTAAGTAATATAGTATTACTTAAATAAGTTTAATATAGTATTTTCAAAATATTGTGTCTATTTTAGCCGAATTATCGTGCAATAGCATACGACCTAAAAGAAACACAGGTCTACAAAAAAAAAATTTTGTTTGGTGCCGCTAACTTTATGTTATTATTTGGTTAATTAGTCCCAAAGACGTCGTGGGAAATTGTTAAATTCGCAAAACTACGTTCAGGTTTGTACCGATCGATCATAACCTAAAAAATGTATTTTATAATACTTAATGTTATTATAATCAATTTTTTTTATTTTTTTTTAATAATAATATCGATATGTCGTCGTGAAAGTGTTGTGTAAATTATAATCCATGTCTAGAAAACCTATAACAGATGCAGAGAAGAAGACATACGTTGATTACTTTAATATAGAGATGAAGGCTCTGGACAAACCATATGTTCCAAAAATTGTGTGCGATTTGCGTAATGAAAATTTAAGACAGTGGGCAAACGGTAGGTAAATGTAATCATTTAAAGTATAGTGTGCCGATGATTTGGACAGAACCAAAAAATAACATTGACGACTATTATTTTTGTGTTGTAACTTGTACAGGGTGCGCCAGAGAAACTTACTTATTTGAAAGGTCAATAAAAAAAAAAGTACTTCAGTTATTGTTTTAATTTTTTTTTTATTAGAGAAAACAATATCCTAATTTTTTTTATGCAGTCTTAAAAATGACATCGTATAAATGGCGACCCCCCATACACTGATGATGTCGATTTTTGAAATTCGTATCCACTCTTCGCAGCATATCAATCGGTATGTTGGTAATAGCGTCGCGAATTTTGTTCTTGAGGTGTACTATGGTCCGTGGTCGATCGATATAAACCAGGGATTTCAATTAACCCCATAAAAAGAAATCGCATGGAGTCAAATCTGAAGAGCGTGCCGGCCATTGGAGATCGCCTCTGAGAGAGATGAGGCAGTCAGGGAAATGTTGTCGCAACAAATTCATTGAGTCTCGTCCTGTGTGTGCTGTGGCTTCATCTTGCTGAAACCACACGTCCCTAACGTTCATCTCTTCGAGTCTTGGAAGAAAAAATCCTCGATCATGTTCCTGTAACGAGCTCCATTCACGGTAACTGCGCGTTCGTTTTCTTCAAAAAAATAAGGACCAATTATTCCCATTACCGACATCGCACACCAGACAGTAACTCCACAGACACTTCCACACTCCCGAAATGAGTTAACCCACGACAGAATCGAATTATGGCCAGGAACGAGTCTGTAAGGAGGAATTTCAAAGCGAGATTTCACACTTGCGAAATCTCGAAAACTACACGTAGCATTCAAAAAGTAAGTATCAATTTTTTATTAGAGTACCGAACGTACTTGAAATCAGTTTTACTTTTAGCGGCACCAAAATCATTGTAGGCCTGTGAAATAATTCAAGTTTTAAGGACTAATATGTCTGAAAATGTAATTACAACACATGCTTTATAATGCCACAACGCAATAGTCCTTGTTCCAGAAAACGGTGCGTTTACGAAACAAAGATATGAAAATTTTCATAACACAATGTTCCCGTAACAGCTGTTTTACAAGGAAATAACGCGAATCGAATGTTAACGAGTTCTATATTAGTTCCATTTGTGTGACACATCACTGATCAATAGGCGACAAGGCTGAGCGGACCTTGCTCTTGTAAATGTACACAGTGGCTAGATTAAGTAATGCTGTATTGTTAGTGAATTGAAAAACCTAAAACTTAGTAGGGGTCACAAACCAGTTGTGAGCTATTCAGTTGCCCTACGACAATTGTTAGCAAGTCTACCCTACGCTACACAGCTGTGCTTTAAACCCCTTCTGAGCTCGCCTCCTTGTTAAATCTGACAATACCTTAAGGACGACAACTATATCACCTGTCCCAAAAAAACCTAAGATGTTGTATAGCCGTTTGAAAATCATCTTCTGATTAAGTAATACTAGCAGTTACAACTCTAAACACAACAACAATAATCTACCTACTTTTAGAAGATCATAAAATTAGGCCATAAACGTTTTGTTGCATAAAAACTTTAACTTAAACCATAAATTAAAAAGAATACAAAATGATGTATCGATCTTAACATCTTGCAACAAACACAGAATAAATGATAAATTGTTCCATTTGTTAGATGTGTGTAATTTTACACTCTGTTTTATAACGTTGCAAAATGCACAGTAACAACTAACGTATGTATATAAAAAACTCATAACTAATCGAGATCTTTTATGTTTTCGTGAAGTCGTAATTGTTTATGTCAATGTTTGCAGCACGAAGTGTAAATTATGGATGACATATTGCGCACCGAAATTATTGAATACAACACGACTAATATTAATAGACCTTAAATCATTTAAAAAACTTGAGAGGTGTCATCGAACACCCGAATAGAACGAAGTTCCTTTCGATTAAAAGAGATCTTATATTTTTTTTCCTAACGTAACGCGCGATAAGGAACGTGTTTGAAAATATTTTGATCACAGCGCCATCTAGCGATAATCATCTAAAACAAAAAAGTGTCGTGACAACTTTTCGTAAGAATTTTTTTCCGTCTAGCCCCCTTTCGATAACGCGCGATAAGGAATTTCGTTCCAAAAATGGAATTAGAACTACTCTTAGTTTTTGTACATTTGATGTCCAGCTCTTGCAAATATCGAATATACTGTCAAAAGTTCACAAATTACGTCGCTGCATTGTGCCAGCGAATTTGTATCCGTGTATCTAATTCTATTGAAATTACAACGAAAGCCTTAAATTTTTGGACTTCTCGCTTTTAAGAATTACAAAGCAATATCCTTAGGATATTTTTTTTACATCGAGACTATTTCTTATAAATGTTACGTAATTAGATTTGGCTACTTCGCTTCGAGTAAATTCGTATTTGTCTGCGAAATACGCAACAGCAAAATACTTTGTTATCAGATTCTTGAGAACTGTTACCTCACAAAAAATGTTTGATTTACACTTTTTGTAACTGTCGAAGTAAACAATTCAGGTGAAATCAGTTCCGTTAAGATCTATTTATGAAGGTGTATTTGTGCTACGTCATGCGATACAAAGTATTCATTTTGTAAACAAGAAACGACATATTATTATCTTATTCAAACGATATATTTGTGTACTACCATAGACCAAACGTATTTTCGGGAGTTGGATGTATCCTAGACACATACATGCAATCACTTTTGTTCTATGAAATCCTGTCTGGCACTACTTGAGTATCTGCAAGTTGAAATATACACAGAAAAGTGTTTTACGTTATTTAGTCTTATGGCCCGCCCATGAAACTGTGGCGGCTACCAAACTCCGCCTCTTTTGGTTTCCATCTCATTAAATAAAAAGTTCATATCAATGACAGACATGAACTGTCATTTCTAAATATTCTTCATTATTGTACAGAGCTCTTTTATTGTTAACCTTAGAATGAGTATTATTATTCTAAGTTGTTAACTTTGTAAATATTGTAAATAAATCTCTATAAACCCACGCATTATCTATTTCTTCGGGATGACCAACTTCAACATTTTCATCGTCCCGAAAAAACCATAAATTCTCGAAAAAAAATCTTTTTTTTGATTTTGCATACAGCCATTGGACTATTATCTGTTTGGAATTACCGGCCGATAAGTATTTGTAATTATACCAAAAAAACGTTGCAAACAAATACACAGTACAAAAACCCACACATACATAATATAACCCACCTAGTGCTACTAACGACGAGTACTTGAACCGTCTTAACTTTATCTTTGCTTTCAATCAAACTGGATTGAGGTCAAGCTTAGTGCACGATGGAGCTTCTATCGCCGCATATACTACTGAATACATAGATGTTTCTGCTTACAGCTATGCAAATGAACTGATGAAGGCCGCATATTTTAACGTAGAAAGATTTTGGAATTCAGCTTTTTAAACAAAATATATTTTAAAGATAAAATGGAATTAATTTATGAAATCGAATCTATCAGGTTCGAATCTATGCTATATGTATATGCAACATTGAATTGGCCTTCTCTCAAAATTTATTGATAGGCCTTAATGAAATGTTATGTGGTTTTTTGAACATTGCGAAATTGAATTGTCCTTGCATTGCATATACCAAAAAACGATTTCCTGGTCAGGTATGAAGATTCAGTCTACAGATGACAGCTCCTGAATTTTTTTTAGAAATATAACATGAATGCTAATAAAAGGAACAAAGCATACTATAAATAACCATGATGTAGGTAAACTAGCTCGTAGTAGCATTCACAAGAGACACATTAGTTTTGAACTAATACACGACATTGTAACTTAGTAATCCTTTTGGCCGGTAATGACTCGAGTTTACAACTAATGGTACCTGTGAAGCGGGGTTCCTGTACAGAGTATGCTATTTAGGTCATGACTACGTTATTCTTATAATATCATTTGGGAAGACTAGAAAGGAGTAGAGACTACTGAGTACTATATACAAGGTGCAACTGTAACTTTGGACAATCTGACGTGAAATGACCTGTTGAAATAAAACTTAGAACCACTTTTATTTTAGGAATTGGATAAAAAATATTTTTCATCATAGTATGGACGTCCGCAACGATAGTCGTACGTTTTCCATACAATGTCAGAAAAAAAGTTTAACCGATCCAAAAAATAAAAATGGTACTAAGTTGTATTTCCCCCCACCCCAGATTGTCCAAAGTTACAAATCCACCCTGTATACAGCACCGACGATATATCCTCCTTGGGATGTCGCTCAGTGCCGCGGGCAGAACACAATCAGACTGTTTTTGTGATTTGTCATTTCGATAATAACTTCGACGTTCGTTTTCTGTAGTTATATATGTTCTAGTGATACGTTTTTTCCATTCCAATTCGCTTATTTTCTAGAATTGTAAACAGCAATCCCAATCTACAAATTAGTTTAGTAACAATTGATAAGCACCAATTCTGCGTTTTGAATATTTCTACAATCTGCTACCATTAACGACTTATTTCGCTCTACCTTCCAATCCATTCTGGGTATATATTAGATCTCCTGTCACGCCACAAATCTTGTTACAACTTAATTAATACTAAATGGGTTCTTACCACGATTATTTTTAATTGAGAGGTCCCGATATTTCAGCACTGTGAACTGACTTAAACGACCCGCAGTTCTTCAGTCTTCCCGTGATCATGGCGCTTGAAACAGTGCTGAAATATCGGGAGCTCTCAATTAAAAATAATCGTGGTAAGAACCCGTTTAGTAATAATGTAAATGATGTAGATAACCGCGAGTGTTTAAAGAAATTTATTACAACTTAATTAACATTCCACAACAAGCCATAGTGTTTATATATCGAGTCTACTTAATAAATATACATCACTGTGGAGCGAACTTTTTAATGGCAGTGTCTGATGTATTCCCAGCTGTTCGCCATGACCCCAGGACTATTCTATTAATAAATTAACATTTGCGTCATCGTTATTTTTAAATAGAAAGTAAAACCCTATAATAGAATTATTCTTTTATAACATGTTTTTTGTCCTTGAAGTTATGACGTGTGTGCAAACAGACTGCACTTTTCAAACGCAATTAGCAGACAATTGTTGTAAATAAATATTATTTTAAAAATAGCAGTAAATATCTTGAAAACACTACATTCGGTCAGTAGATAATGTACCTAAAAATAGTCATCTAAAAATATTTGAAATCGGATATTGCTGTTTCTGTACGTTCATTTATTCATTTATTTATTCAATGTTACACCAACAGAATATACACTTTAAAATCTACATTTTAACATTTACAATATCATGCAGTGTTATTGCACTTACTGGTATAAACTGCATGCTAGTTAAACAATCACGAAAAATACTATACTAATCAATTAAATAGAAAGATAGATAGACGTTAATCACCATTTGTGTAAAAGCTTTTTATTTAAAACTTGGAAGGTAGAAATAAAAAACATTTTACAGGACCTCAACAGAATTCACCCGTTAATGGTTCTAAAAGCTCAGACCAAATAAAAAGCACTTTCAAGCTGTTACACTACAAGTGTTAATTGTATGCTTTTAATTAAAATCTTCAAGTACTTAATATGTAAAAAAAAATGGAATAAAAAGTATTGCTGCTTATTTCTGAATGTTAATTTTAAAAATTTGCATAAATTAAAGAAAAAAGAAACTTTGCTATTTCCTTTTTTTTAGTTAAAATCTTCTCAAGTTATCGTACCTACCTAGAATATTATGTTGATCAAAGCTTATTGAATTTCTTTGGAACTTAATATACTGTTTCTTGTGTCTGTATCAAGATTAATTGACACGATTTAAGGAGAAACAGCTATTGTAATAAAGATAGCTTAGTTAATTACTTCGATAAATTGTTTGAAAGCGATTTGAATTCAATTCGAAATTAAGGACAAAAACATTTTGTATTAGAAACATCATCTAATAAACTCGAATAACAATATCTTCTGTCAAAGCTTCACCAGAAATTGATTACAATGAGATTTTAAAGAGAATAGGTAGAAAGTAGTCATCTTGAAAACTGTATCTGTCATAAAGTTTTTTGTTCTTCACACATTCGTTCGTCGCAAAAGTATTTAGTCGCCAAATTTGAAAACAAAGACTGCTCCTGTCTACATTGAAAACAAAGGATTCCTGCAAACTGTTTTCTCTCTATGAATATTTCAACAAAACAGACTGCGATAACGTAAATATGAAATGTAATAGAGAAAGTTTGAGATAGACAAAGGCCAACGAGCTGGAGTTTTGAACATGAGACATTCCTTGAATATTGCATGTCTTCATGTAAATTAAAAATTTTAAGTGCAACTTGATGGCGCCTTGACATTTTAGTATCTATTTTTATTAAAATTCAAATTATATTAAGAAGTGTTGCAAGAAGCTCATAACGAAATTGATGAGTTCTTAAATCACCGAAAACACTAGCAATTTTCTTTTGTTTCCTCCACTGTGTTTCGAGTATTTGTACCGTGGAAATAAAAACTAGTTATTGACGTTGCAGATGCGCTTTCAATGTCAACAGAAACATTAACATCTGGTTTGATCAATAGAGTAATAACTGGAATAGTCCAGCTTAGATCTCAACGAATAATATCTGACCGTCTGACACTGGTTTTGAACTTTCTGCACATTCATAAAAATACACAGGTTATACAAGTTTGAGAATCGATAAAGATGTCTTAAGTCTATTTTTAAATTGTATTGAATTATCCACATTACAAATATATATATACATATATGAGACAGACGCTAATCACAAAAATAAAGTTGAAATCACGGCAAAAACCAGACGAATACTTATATTGTTGAATGTTTTGTTTCAATTTAACTGATTTGTGTGAGAAATAATGCCATTCTTACGCTAATCAGGGTCTGCTACAAATTTTTCGTCACTTTAACGTTTCATCTAAGTGTATTAAAAAAGTTATCGAGCCCAAGATTAAGCTCAAGTAGATTTTATACTCGAGGGTTTTAGGGACAGCAGGTGGCTGGATGGTTTATATCCTCAATTGTACCCAACAGGTGGCGTTAATTTGGGAGTGGCCTCATTATCAAGACAACTACAGCCTTATCCACTGAAATATACGCTTTAATTCGAAACGAGTAGCCATTATAGGTAATGTAAAATCGATAGTTTGCAACTATGTAAGGATGTAACGATTGTCGACACTTGTAAATGCATGTCAAGGAAAGGTTCAATCAATATAGATGATTGCACTTCAGTTTGTTCTGATCGGCTATCATCGTCAAACAAGTGCCTTGTATTTAATTTGTTAGTTTTTATCAACTTTAATGAAAGGTTATCAATGTCTTTCTACGTTTTTACCTCTGTACTGCGTAATTGCTAGTATAGGAGACTTAATGGATAGCGAACTTGTGAACCGGTTTGGTTATTTGGTTTTGAAATATAGCCTGTGTTTGCCAGACTGTGTTCCAAGCTGATATTAGAGTCAAGTTAAAAAGAACTGGCCATAACTCCTGTCACTTAGTGTCTCCCAAGATGTGATCTGCCCTTCTTCAAACGAGGCTTAATGTTACGAGTAGGTTGAAGATAATGGCTTCGTAGTGTTTTTTGAAATTACTGGGGTTTTTGAGTGCTTAGAATTAAACCATTTAGTCTATGTAAAAAGTGAAATATCGAACTATATAAATTAATGAAATACCTTATATCACTGCGATTACGTTGTAATTACGATTTCAGTTCTAAAACAATACAATTTCTTATTACTGCATTGGGGTACATGACCCTGTAAAAGTAGTATTTTTCTTTTGGATAAATAAATAAATAAATTTTAATTTGCCTAAGAACGTTGATATTTATTTTTAAACATAGTCTTCACGTTTATTAACGTGTTTAGAATTACAAACGTAATATAAGATAATAAATAAAAAATGTATTATTATTCAGTTCGATGCTCGTTAAATTCTATTCGGTCATTATATAAGTTTGTGACTACTTTTTTCGACTATTTTAAAATTTTGTATTAATAAAGTAATATAAAGTGGGTTTATGTAGTGTAAATTACCACTTAACTAGGTGTGGGCACGGTGGGAGATGATATTTACCATTAAACTTTCCAAAATTTCAACCTCTTTTATTTATCTAAATATTTCATGAATATTTCTTAAAGAACATTGTGGATTCTTCTTATCGACGCTTAACTTTAGTGATCCTAATTGTTCTCTTAAAACTGTTGAAATTTATTATTAAGAGTTTCGTACGCGAAAAACAGTAAGGCATCATGACCCGGTTCACTTTGACGCAGCGTCCATTCATCTCGTCTCAACGCAGTGAGTAGCGCACTCAAGACGAACGCTTTACATTTGCTTTCTAATTACGTAAATGGTAGTATTTCTATAGAAAACAAGCCTCTTTCGTTCTACCTTATTTTGAAGAGGTCAATGCCATTTGTGCTCTTTCTACGTACCTTTGATATATATACAGGGTGATTTTTTAGAGGTACATATTGCAGGAGGGTAATAAGTACTCTGTTCTAATACGGAATATTACAAAAAATAGGTAAAATTACAAAATATTTTTATTTTTTTTTTAAATCTAAATTCGACAAAACTACCTCAGACATAAACAATTTCGGCTTAAAGTGTGTTGACTAATGACCTCTAGTGATCTTGCGCACCCCACACTTCCGCCACGCCCATCAGCTGTCGAAAAACCATCATTTTGCAAGAATTTTAGATATTTTTAAGTAGCGATTACTAAGGCATTAAGCCATATTCTTTGGTAATAATATTTTTACTGGCCGTATATAACCATCAGCTACCATGACCTTCAATATGTACCCTCACTAGGAAATCACCCTGTATACAGGGTGTTGTTGCTCGGTGAAACAATACTTTAAGGGCTTAATCTATATCACATTTCAAATCATATACACATACTTTTGAAACGGAGATAATGACTTTATTTTCCCATACAAAGTTGAAAAATTATTATTTTATATTATTTTTGACAACCCTACCCTGACCTACATGTAGCGTGCTATATCTATATGCTAGTTTCACGCACACAGGCGCATCCGATCGCAATTTTAGAGTTCCGTACTATAATAAACTCCTACTAATAGAAAATTAACACGTAGTTTTGATTAGTTATAACTTATGATATATTATGCCTAGAAAACCCAGACTTGGTGGATGGCTTCTACATCAAGTATACTATTTGCTGTGAAAGTATTGTTTCATCGGATTTTAACACCCTGTATATGATCTCTTGATTTTCATATTTCTCTGTACTAAAACTAATCTATTCTGAGCGTGTTGGGCGTGAAAGCGAAACATACAATACTGTTGCGTATAATTTTAAATTTAATTGTATTTTTGATTTACGAGTATCACGAAAATGTTTGAACCTAAATTCAAGAACTTATGATTAAACACAGCTAAAAATTAAAACTTTTTGCAATCAGGAATAAAAAGCTGCAACAAAGAACCGAAGTTGCAACTATCACTTCGGTAATCTTAAATATCAACTCAACATTTCTGTACACTAATAAGCATTCAATGTCATTAACACCATCAACGAATTCACCACAAGGAAACCTATCGGAACGTCTACGTAATACGATCGCAGCTCGAACCAGTTTCGTTCACCAGGAAGAAACGTCATCGGGAATTGATTAGACGAGAAAAACAACAGACTTAACCTCAATGAATGACCATTGTTTTATTAAACACACGTGCATTTCTGTTCAGCATCAAATTGGAATTGGTTAAATGATCTAATAATGTCATGTATCATTTTTCTGTCTTTGAGGTTAGAATCCGGCTGATTTGTATATTTAAATCTTATAAGATTTAGGTGCAGCTTCCCACAATACCACTGATTATCTACCTTTTGAAAAGTCTACTAGTTCACCCTCTACTAAGGAGACAGTAACCTACACCTGAGTCGATTTTGGACAATAAGGTCTTCACAGTATTTGTATTTGGTTATAGAGCTCCCGCCAGCTCGAAAACAGAAACTAGCAATGGGTACTGTTGCTTCGACTTTATTTTAAAACTTAATTCTTTCTTTCGCTAAACCTTATCCCATTTAGATTGTAGCATAGACTTAATTATTCTTAATATTGTTCTTTTAGCACGTTGTCCATAAACTTTAACTATAATTGCTTAAGCTGACATCTTGCGTTTACACATGATGAACATCGAGCGCAGTAAGTACTGTATCTAACCGAAGTCTTAGTTTGTATATTTATCCAGCTGAATTTGTTTCATATTTTTTGCAAGTTCAATAAACAGAATCAAAATTTATACCTATAACCAAACTTGGGAATGAGGACAACCTTATTCTAAATAATTTTATCGTTACTCCTTGAAATATTTTCATAATGTTGTGAAAGATCTTTTCCTTTGAAGTTTATTATAATTAAATGTATGTTGTAGGGGAGACCGAGGGGAGTTGAAACAATTTTGACCTCCTCAGTATGAAAAAATGTTCCTGTTTATATTCATTCTACTATTAAAAAGCAAATATACAGAAATCAAATGTACCATATATATCATAAATCTTTATTTAATAAGCTTTCGAAACATATATAACTTAAATCAAAATACAAAACCTCCATCAAAATATAGGCATCGTAAAAATACGTCAAAAACTTACTTTTCTCGATTTTTGACACATGGTACACAAAACTCCACAACCACGCAACTCACGCGACTGACTGAACTCACACGGTTGCAGATAGGTGGGTTTTTGTTGAAAAGCGACGTTGCAACTCGCTAACGGTTTTGAGTTTTAAGAAATCAGTACTGTTTCAAATCACCTTTGTTTCAAATCCCTATATATTATGTTTAATTCTGTGGCCCAATAAGCTAACATACTTGTTGTTCTGTGCTTGTTTCTACCTCATTATCCTTAATTAATAATTATGTCGTAATCAAATAGCAGCAGTCGTGTCGGTTCAGTTGATCTTGTTATTGTTGTTATGAGTATTTCAAAGTATTCATATTTCCTTGCATATGTCGGTAAACATATAAGCTTAAGATTCTTCTTTACTAGAGTGTATTTATTGAAAAGAACGAATGTAATAAATGTTTATGCCGTTGTTATTATTTATCCAACTAGACGAAGACGAATTACGCCTGACTTTGGGACCGTACTGGAATAGGGTGGCTGCAGACAGAACGCAATGGAATCAGTTGGAGGAGGTCTATGCCAGAAGGCATGTAAAGTTAAGAGACATTTTATAAAACTTGTAATGTATTTTGTTTGCAGTTTGTTCTTTCTCTATTAAATAGGCTATTATTATTATATTATTTATCCTTTATCAGTTATTCCGTCGACGTGGGCCGATCGTTTTCGATTTATCTTTGTGCCATTTTAAAATGAAACTTATAACTATTGTTCATTTTATGTATATACTTAGAGTCGGCTGTTTTAAATGTCTGTCTTATCCCTATACACAACTTAATCTGTAAAATATTTTTTTTCTATTTTAATGCCGTACTGGATAGGATATAATGATAAAATGGAGCAAATATCAGCAGATTCGTTACTCTAGTATGGTAGATGGCGATAGCAGTATATTTTTGTACTAGAAAAGTTCTGTTATCCAGAGAATTTCTTAAAACATTAATCATTATTACGACTGACGACAGCAACTTTCACGGAAAATAGATGCTTGCTATGCTTTCTTCGTTTAATTCTTTACCATACTCAAATCAAAATCATCAACACATTTACTGTCATTCTTAAATTAGATCGGGAAAAAATTTTAAAAATGTATCACATTGCATTGTTGTGACAAAAATTACGTCCTAAACGAAAGAGAACGCGTTTGTAGGTCACGTCGAGAACTACATCGAGAACAATAGATTATGTGACTGCAACGTATTGTTTCAAAATTCACTTCCTTTCTCACGATGCAGATAGATCAACGTTCGTTAATGATTACTTTAATATTTTAGAAGCTATGTTTACGCAAATTGAGGGTTTCATCTATCCGCTTGAAGAACGATTTAAATCAAAGTGATATACATCTGATTAGAATGCTTTTTTATGTGGGAGTTGAACCGCACTAAAACCTCCAACCGCTCACACTCAGCGTCCGAACCCCGGCTGAGGCCAGAACCCAGCACGGGGTTATGAAGGATGGCGCGACGCGTTACGCCCACGACACTCTTTCCCGTCGCCTGATTAGAATGCAATGAATGAATGTAGTCACATTAAAATTATGAAAAATTGAGCTTTGATAATATCCATTTAGAATCAAATTGAAGACAATATTAGCTGTGCAAAGTGTATTATAAATCTGGAAGTAATGTTGTCTCTAACAAGAACGATACAGTTCTTGACGACCATGACTTATATCGTGGCATATGAAATGAATAGGTTGAGACAATGTTACAAGTATATGTTTGCCGTAGAGAATTATATGATTATTCATAGTAAGAACAAGGTTTGAATGACTTTATTCCTCTTGACGTAATAGCAGATTAAATATTGAAATGTATAATTAATTGTTATTGTTGTGATGTTGAAAGTCACGTTTCACGAAGGAACCGGTTCTGTAGGACAGGTTAATTAAAATTCGTTCAATAAGTGTATGAGAACAACGACACGCGTCTTCAAACTCTTTGACTTTGCTTCATCAAGTTCATTAACTTAACAGCTACTAAGTTGATACAAAAAATAATGATGACTCTAAAGTCATAATAATTATTTATTTTCGCAGAAACTTCTAGATATAAATGACGAAATAACGAGTCCGTTTCATTAATGAATTAAAATTATCATTTTTGTATCATAGACATTTAAATTTTACATTTAGCAAGATTTCATCTAGATTTGTGTTCGTATTTCTCTCGCTTCTGTTACTCGTATTAATATAACTAAATGTCATTTTTGTAATAATTAATTACATACTATCAGTTTCTATCCTATACTATTCTATAACTTACGTGAGTGAAAGCTATTACAAATGTTTTATGCAAAAGAAACAAACAAAACAACAGCTGTCTAGAATTATTGGCAGACATACAATTGTATCCACTCTCCGACTTAACTCCAAGTCAGCGATCTTAAATGGCTATGGATATTTGTTAGGGTATTTCCAGAAAGCGAACAGCTTTAAACAATGGATTTAAACGTGAACGGCGTGGTTAAATGTATTTGTTCAGTCGAGGACAGTAGTCAGTGTTTTAATCAATTTGAAGTAAACAATACGAGGATAACGAATCATCGAAAAGGTTTCTCGTTCCAGGATTGTATTATTGTATAATTTGAAATTTTATTCCATGAGGAAAATATTATATTTCTGCTAACCTGAAATTATATTTTGATTCATGGAAAAATTTTAGGTACATAAACGGCATTAAAATTCATCAAATACTCACCCTCAAGTGACTTTAAGCTTATATCATTAAAGGGTTAGGTATTAGGTCCCAAACCCCGTGCCGGGTTCTGGCTTCAGCCGGGGTTCGGACGCTGAGTGTGAGCGGTTGGAGGTTTTAGTGCGGTTCAACTCCCACATACCGGTGATTTCCTCCAACTGAAAAAAAAAAATAGGTATTAGGTCACAAAATGCATGAATAACCTACAGTTAAATTAGCAGAAATGGTAATTTGTCATCGTGAAATAAATACAATAACGTTGAACAAATTATGATTCATTTGTGCGCGTGTTTTACGAAAGCCTTTACATAACATAAATGAACTCAACAGGAAAATATGTAGTAAATAAAGATACTATAATCGTAAAACGCGAGTCAATCTTACTTTCCGGTATGGAGGCTGGGTAGCTGTTAATGTCGGTAGCGATATCTTCACATAAACCGGTGAAGTAAATAAAATTGGATGTGTCTACTCCAGTTGTCAAAATATTATCGTATTAGGATGGAAGTATGTGTATTTTAATAAGGTAATTTTTTGTTTTGTTTGTGTAATTTCCAGCCAGACTTTTGGCGGATACTTGTTTGAGTTCAATAAATTTTGACTGACTAACATTTTTTTTATAAAAAGAAAACCTTAGAATTCGACAACAGTTATTGCTTTTTCATAACACAGTGTGTTCTTTATTATTTACGAAGTATATTATGATGTCTATGCACTTTGATTGATGCTTGTTACGGATCGGTACCACGGTAATCGTCGAGCTGACATTACATGTGCCCTGACTCAGCATCTACCCGACCTCATTGGATATAGCGTGCACAGCAATACTGCAACGTTGATCAACCTCGTCAACATTATTGATGAAATACGATAACCTTGCATTCTTGGCTCCAATGTCGACCAAAATAAATAAATTATAATTTAAATAAACGCATAATTACTTAATTTACATTTAAAGCGCCGATATAGATTTCGCTTGAATGTTGTTGGTATTTAAACATTCGTTTCTTCATCGAAATGGATAATCGTAATGAAGGAATTGAATTGTCTGCAAGGACTGATGTTCATGTTTTAATGTATACTATTTCTGTTGTTACAGTGTTGGATCAAGCCGAAGCTAGACCAGTTAAAGTAAGCGGAGTCGACTCACACAGACAAACTACAATAGAACACATACCTGAAGATGAAGAGGTACGTTTTATATATATAATAAATGAAATAAAAATTTTAATATAAAATTAAGAGTTTAATATTATATTTTCGATCAAGAATTCATGTTGGATAAATTGAATTCATGTTTTAATATTATATTTTCGATCAAGAATTCATGTTGGATAAATTGAATTCATGTTAATAATATCGACTCGGGAAGTCGGAAATTCAGCTTCCGATGCTGTCGACGATCGCGTTTTGGATATCATGCATGCCGGTCGTGTGATTGAACGGCCATATAGGGAATTTTACAATGAAGTTAAATCTGGCTAGAGTCTAGACGCTAGAAATCGATATGTCTAGTCTAATAAAATTAAGTGTTATTCTCGACACGTAGGAGTAATCATTAACTCGATCGTCTTTATCGTCTAGTTACACACGAGATTGCTTTAGTTTTGAATTTTTAACTCAACTATGTTCGTGTTAAATTTAAATTTAAGATGAGTATCTTAATTGTGATTGGTTTTACAAAAATAAAATAACAATACAATATATCGGTATCGGTTACAATAAATCGGGATCATAATATAGCGCTCTAATTTAAATAAAGTACCTAACTGGAATTACTACATAAATAAATCACAATATCATATCTTTGCTTGATAAAGTAGATAATTTGCTATTTAGTATACTAGATATCCTTAAATTTTTTACCCACAGCAAAACAGGAGGAAAGTTCTGACCAAGCATACGTTTTGTTCCCGCATTAGTTACGGTTATTACGTCTAAATTTGTGTATAGATCCGTAGTTTTATCACGACCTTGTCCAATGTGTTACCGTGAAAAACATTCTCAGCAAACGACTTTTAATTGTGCAAGCGGACCTCGTGGCGAGGTTGGTTGACTCGAGAATGTCCGCCGATCACGTCTTTGACGCCTTAATCCGTGCTCTGCATGTGCTTCTAATAGAAAAAAATGTTTAAACACTTTCTATGCTTGCATACGAGCGTTAGACACGTTCGAATCGTTTCGATTGCGAAACTTTGGTAGCATGTGAGCGATTTTAGCGAGCGTAATGTGTTTCACAAGGTTTTAAGACTGTTTACAAAGTGCCTATTATGGAACAGATTAGAATAAAATAAAAGGAACATTAAGCTGGTGACATTTGTGAGCTCATATAACAGTTTTTGTCGTCTCAAACAAAAACTTGAATATAGAATCTTGACGGGTCATTGTCTTTAGTTTTACAGACTGTAACGTGATTTATAAGTTTTGAGACATCAGTAAGTATACAAAGTATACTATGCGAAACTTTTATCTTAAAAACGAAATATTGCATTGAAAATTAGGTACCCTTCAACAGTTTTTGTGCTCACAAACTGAGAAAATCATTTGAACGAAAAACCTTATAATGGTTTTGCTGCAGAAAATTCATCTTGAGATTCACGAACACGTGTTGGCTATAAGATATTACAAATGTTAAACTAAATGTTAATTAGAGATAAAGCATTGTTTGCCAAACGTGTTTGTGTGATTCACAAATGGCTCGCATATATATTTCTTTTATCCTTATTTATTGTTATCGAACACGGAAGAAGACGCCAATGCATTAGTTTGTTTACAAAACGTAATATTTTTATTTTATTGGTGCACAAGTATGTAGAAACATTAGGATGTCTGCCAACTTCTTACCTATGTGCTTTTGAATCCGAAGTCGTGTAGATGTAAAAAGGTGTGTGTGCATAAAAAGCGGTGTTTCTAAAACTAGCTGTTGAAATACCAGTACAGTGATTCAGCTAGGAGCACATTAACTAAATTATAGCATCATTCTTAGGTCATCATCGTGTATACTTAAGTTTTTACGTGCGTTCCTAAGATTTTATATCTATTTGATGTTAATCGAATCTGAAACATTCGATTTAAATTTGAAATCGTTCAATTCTAAAGACTCATGGTGATTAGTGATTCATTTGATTAATTTCAGATCTTAATGGTGAAATTAATGAAATGTAATTGATGAAATCTTGTTTCCTCTTTCAACTCCTTTCGAGTAACTTAATCTTGAACATGTATGAAACTTAGTTCAGTATATCTTCATGAGCACTCTAGCGCAAAATAACGAGATTATAGGTTCCTCTTCATCATTATATTTTATCGAAAGCCATTTAGTTGCACGTAGACATAGTCGACAATTTTTACTAGTGTCATATAAAAACGCCAAGTCGAGCGTTTTATCTTAAGATTCGTATCGTATTGGGAATGTGTTCTGTACTGTACTGTAACAACCCATTACTTATCTTCAAAGGATTTTTAGAACCCTTTTCCGATATGCAGGTTTCCTCACGATGTTTTCCTTCACCGTTTTTAGCCAGTGGTGTTGTGAAAAATTGCACATAAATCTTTTTCATATTAAGATTTAGAGGTAAAGCCGGCCGATTTTGAACCCGCGACCTCCCGTATGTGAAGGGAATGTGTTCGGACTGCGTTTATAGCAAGTTTTCTTTGTAATAAGCCAACTATTAATAGAAATAGCACTCTGTTGTTGTTTTTCACGTTTCATTGAAAATATAATTGTTATTAATTCTTGTTTTCTTGTAAAGTTTGTTATTACCGATGCATAATATAAACAAAACACCAAGTCTTCATACAGGAGCGTAACTGATTTTAATGAATCTATATGTTTGAACATGTGTATTGCTGTGTAAAATATTGTAGTAATGTTTTTAAAACGTGCTATAACGGTATGTCAGCGTAAAACATGTTATTGAAGTGTTGCATCTGTTTATTAACAAAAAAATAAAAATATATTTCTAGTGCTATTTCCTTAATAAAACTACGATTAAAATGATTCTCTTCATAACACCAAATACTGGTGGAAACCTAGAGAGAGAGCCAGTCCTAGCGGGAGACTCTCCGATCATTATTATTTATCGTTATCACCTATCACTCACTATTGAAAATGGTTTCGTAGAAGTCATAAACAAAGCTATTCTAATTTTTCTAATGAGATAAACGAAAAATTTGCCTTAGATTAGATCTCGTCTGAATTTCCAAGCTTAACCCCCTTCATTGATCTCCAAAAATCCCTGAGTAGAACCCAAACAATTTAACAGTACAGTAAGCGACATTTAGGTGGTATAGATTTTCGTATTGGTACTAACAATAGAGTAATAATCCACAATATAAAACCGGCTTACCTTTAGTCGTGTTGTAATATCTAGACTAAACTACCTTTCTCTCTGCAGTGTTCGTATGGCAAAATGAATTGGTTTGTCGTCGGCGACATCGACCTCATTCGAGATCTGTGATCTATCGCAGTCTATATTTCATGTGATGTTTATATAAATGAATCATGTAAGATTGGGATGAAAACAAAAATGTTTTATGTCTTCCAACGATGTAATCTCTCTCATGTTTTAATTAAAGTTTGTAGAAGATAGTTGGTTTATGTTTTAATCCACACTGATGATTCTCAAGCATTGATATTTCTGGTAACAAATGTCTCTAGAATTGTGGAAACAACATACCTGCTCTTCAAAACATTCTAAAATTCAACTCATATTTTTCAAATGTACTTAAGCACTTTATTTAATATTGTGTTTAACGTACAAAACCTCTGGTCAGAGAGCTTTTGAATTTTTTATTAGACCTCTATATATTATGAGCTCGTTTACCCGAGTCGAGATTACCTCGGTGCTGTTGCGGGAATCTCCACGCCCTAAACGAGAAATAAAATACAGTCTCGGTAATACGTTCGTACGAAACCGCACGGGAATAAAAATGGAGTGCTCAAACGTTAATGTTATTATATTGTTCCTGTGATTGGGTAACTGTAAAAACTCCTTGTGTTCAATTCGGTTCGTAAATCTTAACCTCTTTTACGATAATGCCCTAATTGTACTTCTTTTTCACAATTTCCTTAATGTTTTTGCTTATTTCAATTGTACAACACTTTGTTATAGTTGTTTCTGGCTTGATGATAATTAAATTGGACCTAGCATTTGGCAAGTTTTTAAAGACGTGGGCCACAGCAGTTTAATCCTGTACCAACCCATTACTGCCCACTGTTGGGCTCAAGTCTCCTCAGAAGAGGGATTAGGCATAGTCCACCACGCTTGCCTAGTGCGGATAGGAGGAGAGGAGGGACTTCACATATCTTCAAAGGAATTTTAGAACCCTTTTCCGATATGCAGGTTTCCTCACGATGTTTTCCTTCACCGTTTTTAGCCAGTGGTGTTGTGAAAAATTGCACATAAATCTTTTTCACATTAAGATTTAGAGGTACAAGCCGGCCGGATTTGAACCCGCGACCTCCCGTTCGCAGTTTAATCATTAACTGCAAATATATATTTGTGTGATTCCAATTCTGTTGCCAATCTTCTCTTTACCACCTTATCAGTCAATCTAATTCAATTTCTTTCGTGAGAATTATTTTGTACCTAATATTTCTAGCCTGACATCATGTACTCTGGCGACCTCATTCGTTTTCGTGCTCATTCAAGAAAAGTCAACAGCCGGTAAATTACTGATTCGGTCCAATAACTCCGGCCAAGCCTCGTTACTAAAATACTGATGGAGACGTTGCATCGAATTTAATCTATTGATGGCAGCTAAATAGAGTTTCAAACTAGATATCTTTACTGTAGCTAGTGATTGAAAACTTTCGGTTTCAAATCGATTGCCAATGAGGTACAGGTTTATAAAATAATTGTGTGAAATTCTGATATTTATATTCTTTTTGTGAGCACTGGGCAAATTAGTTAATTAGTTGCTTCTCAGCTTATCAAGTTACTACTACGAGTAATCATGTTTTCTTTGAAGTCGCTCTTTAAACTTGTAATGAACTGTTTCATGTCCGTGCAT
Organism: Trilocha varians; assembly: GCA_030269945.2. Taxonomy (NCBI): domain Eukaryota; kingdom Metazoa; phylum Arthropoda; class Insecta; order Lepidoptera; family Bombycidae; genus Trilocha; species Trilocha varians. Next base: position 10,054,110 of record AP028259.1, read on the forward strand.
TAATGAAGATTACGTCTTATGAAACGTGATCAAGTTGATGGGACTATTTGTTTCTGTCTTGTTTAAGTTCATTTTAAAATAGATTAAGTCATTAAAGAAAAGTTTCCTTAACATAAAACTCAAGATAAATCACACAATTTAACCACACTATGTTGTAAATCTAATAAATCCGATACAATTGCTACCAATGTCTTGGTGTCCATTGCCACAGTGATCGGTCGATGATCTCACTCACCGTACAAAAACACGTTTTCATTGTTTTCAAACGTCGTTCTTCTATTGGTACATACAGCATGCGAACTCGTTAATTAGCCGCTGCTATTGCAACAAACCGTTGCAATTGATTCGATCCAATTCCCCGATTGTTGGACCGTAAAGGCTTTGCGTTTGCCCCGATTAGATCGACAGCAATTTTACGTGTACTCGACATTTAATCACCCCTAATCTTTACATGGCGATTAATTACAAAAGCACTTTCTTCGAGACCGAAAATGAATCTGAAATGATTTCAATATGCGACTCGCGTGGCCGTGTACACGCAATAACTCAGTTTTAACGAATCTATTAAAAAGTCACGCAATAATACTGAATGCAAGTCTGTTTTCACTGTCGGTATTCTTGTGCTCTGATAGAAATTTATTTGCATGTTTTTTACGGTTCATTGACTTTCTTATCCTATTTTTATTGGTTTGATGAGCAGGCGTATGGCTGCCGATGATGTGTGTTCCGCCCACCTCGACACTTAAGGTCGAAGTTGGAACTCAAATGAACTGGAACGTGCGTGTTTGTACATCGGCCTACACCAGTATACTCGTTATGTTTGTCAATAGCATTAAGCGACGATCGATTATGTTGACAACATTCCACTGAATTGATTTACGGCATTAAATTTAAATTTATGCCATGAAATATTGAGCTGTTCAATCATATTCCTTTGAAAAAATTTAGAATGTCTCGGTAAAAATATCGTAATAACATACCTCTCAATATGTTTATGATTTCGATGAAAGAAAATATATAATGGATGGTATAAAACTTTCTGTATTATTCTGGTTAGTCGTCACTATTTCAGATTCTGTGTACGCTTCGGTGCAGATAAAACTTGGATTTGCGTAGATAAAAGATTTATGAAATATAGTTTCCTTTGAAACAGTATTCTTGTTATCTTCGCGTTGTTAAAGCACTTTTATATGATTAACGAACAGTTTGCGCTATTTTGGTTGTTTGATATTTCGTTCAGTATTATATTATAATGAGAACAATCAAGATATTATATTGATGACTGATATTATTTGATCTTAGATTTGTTTTTCTTTAGTTAATAGTACTTTAAGTAGAAAAGATTTTCTTTCTGGATATTGTTTACAATTCCAACTGTCGATAAATGCAAATGTTAAATTAAAAGGTGGTTTTGAAACCGACATTAAATTTTAAAGAGTAACTGTATAATTTTGATAAGCCCGATGAAGAGGCTATTAATTTCCACGAAACTTTTTGATTGTGCTCCTAATTGGAAATACTGAAAAGTTAAGATCATATTAAAAAAAAGAATTACATTGACATATAAAATCACCGTAAAGGCCGTACAAAGCTCGAGATTTTTCTTTTGTGTTCAATTTAGTATACTTATCGCATTTCCAGAGATTAGTTTTTGACCGCTCGTCACTAAGAAGAATGATACAGAATTATTTCGGATAAGCACTTTATTTTTAATTACAGTCATCAGAATTGTTATTGCAGAGTTTCTTATCCATTTCGATGGGTCATACGGATAGTGACACAACTAACAAAATTACGAAAAGCAAAAGCATTTTTTGCATAAATAGTCTTAAACAATATTTTAAAACTAGCTGGCCCACGCAACTTCGTCTGCGTCACATAAGTGAATTTTCTCACCGTCTAAACCTTCCCTGGACTTCTACGAATATTTCAAGACTAAAATTAGCCAAATCGATTCAGTCGTTCTTGAGTTTTAGCGAGACTAACGAACAGCAATTAATTTTTATACATAAGAAGATTACCATTATTTTCAGAAATATAAACTACATACTACATTTGTATACTTATATGCCTTTACGCCTAACAAAGTAACACAGTTTAGAACATTCTAATGGCTCTCCTGTAAAATAACGTCTTTTTCACTTATACTAGTTACGTATAGGTATTCGGTTTAGTTGTATAACTCTAATGTCTCCAGTAAGAAATAAATTGTGGTCATTGCAAACTTTCCAACCTTTAATCATAAGACGTTCGAAAAATAGTTGTTGATTGAATTAACGGCAAAGGCTCTTGAAACTACATCCTCAAACGGCAATGACAATAAAAAGGTCAGGTAGACATTCTCTAATCTTTACACAATTATTTTTCTCATTATTGTTTTTAATTTTCACAATTCCATTGTGTTTGTTAGCTATGTTGCTAATAATTTTAATTGTTTTATTTGTAAATGATTTTAGATCATTATATTCTTGGGAACATCAAACATTCAATAGTCTGTTTTGCTCTGTATAATGATGCTGAACAAACTATGTTTTAGATCCGTGGATGCGAGTTCAACTTTTGTAATTAATACATAATTTACAATTAAATATAATGTTATGTCGGTATTCGAAGAATTTGAAACGTTAACACGCCATATTCTTAAGTTCCAAGAAATTCATGTATCCTACACCTTAACAACTATAAGGTTTCAAATGTTAGTTTCTGTCAGGAATTTCATTACGTTGTTCAATGAGCCTGTTAATTGTTTTTAAATTAACTCTTCCTCCAATATAATGTTTCATTATGCGTTCAAGGAAATATGCATTTCTTCCATTTGCGTTTTTCAATGTACATACTTTATATGAATTCTTATGATAGAATATATGTATTGTTATTTTTTGGTAAATTTTCATCAAATGGCACTTTATAAAGTAGTGATTACAAAATATATTCCATTAGTAGTAAAAATTTACGAGCATATGTATATTATGTTAACTTTGGAATATGTAGATCTCAAGTACATTGTAAAAACTCTTAAAAACCGACGTCATTCAGGTGAATGACTCATTTCAAGTGATTTTAAACGAGACCATAGTGGTTTTACTGGACAACCTAATAGTATTTTTACTGCTGTTTTCCTGTATCTGCGGTAAATTAGTCCCCCACTCATTTATTTGGAATTCCCTGTACAATATCCGTGAATAAGGTAATTAACATCATAATAATTGTCTATTATGAACTAATTGAAACAATATCTGAAATAATTTTCCCTTATAACGTAATTATTTTGCAATTCGCAAAATCACTATCTGACCGCAGTATAATTCTTAAAAAATATTTTTTGTATTACATTAAAAATTGCAATGATTGGTATCTACGTAAATAAGGTATCAGTTGGTCTAAAAGAAATTACACAACAAACATTTGCAATGAGGATAGAGGATGCAGGGGATTTTCTGAGATTGCGCCGGTTCTTCTCAGGGCGGAGACGTAATTTTAGTGAACTGGCGGTAATACTTTTTTTTTATTGACATTCAAAATGTATGTTTGTCTACATCAACTTTGAAATAAATGATTTGACTTTGACTTGGTACACTTTTCTTACCATAACCTTTGTCAACAGGGGGATGTACTAGAATGTCCGCTGTGCTTGACCACATTGAACGCTAGTGCAACAGTTCGGCTCGCGTGGTGCCCTCACAGATGCTGTGAACCCTGCCTGCGACAGTACCTTAACATCGAAATATTCGAAGCGAGGGTTCCTGTCAGCTGTCCCGTCTGCCACGAAAATATACACCCTTCAGGTAATTAAAATTAAACTTTTATATTTATAAGTAGTTTGTATCTGTGTCTGGATTTGAGAATGACCCTCTCATTATATTAAGGCCAGATTTAACAGTGAATGGTTTTCTTTGGAAAATTCGATTAAAGGGTGCAACCGTATAAATCCACATATTATTATAACCCATGCAGTCAATTTATGTTTTTTTTGTATGTACTAGTTACATCATTACACAGCTTTCGTCACAGATCCTCAGTGAAAAATAAGAAAACTGTTGAAAGATTAATGACTTCAACGGTCATTACCCCAGACTGAAGAAGTCTAAGTTCGATGTCTTGTACGATAAACAAAAGACACACAATTTTTAGAAAATAAGAACCTATACTTTAGTTCAAAGTCAAAGTAATCTTTTTGCAAATATTTCAATTAGGATATAAATTTATTTAAAATATAGAACAAAAGAGAGTCTAAAGCTGATTCATTGCGCATTCATTTCACTGACTTTTCAGCTTGGGGTAAAACCAACATTTTTTTAATGATAAATTTTAATATTTTTGATTAGTCACGCTCTCGTGGACGTTAAGTATTTTGTCCATGTTATTTTCTCAAACATGCGTCATGAATTAACCTTACGTTTCATTTTGAGTGACGTAACCTAATTTCTCTGTAACGTAAAAAAATAATTATGAAACCAAATTGTATTTTGACGAAATAATATGAAATTGATAAAGCTTTCATTGAAGCAATGTAAGAGACTGGACCACAATTATTTGAAACTTGAGTTAGGTAGGTAGGTAACAGGTTTCTAACGAAGATAAAGTTATCTGTCAATTAGGAGTTGGTACTTATTGACAATAGTATTGACGACATTTATTTTTGCCACGCAGGCAGATGAGCTAAAGGGCCACCTGATCTTAAGTGCTTACCATCGCTCATGAACCTCTGCAATATCAGAGGACATTTCATAAACGGTTGAAAAAGAAGTGGTCAATTTGATGATCCGACATCTACAGAATTTGATTTGCCAACAGCCCTACATTATAATGCAGCTATGTGGCATTATGTAATACATTGCAAAACATTACATGTTGTCACGCCAGAATATTCTGATGATCAACATTAATCGTCTTCGTGACATAGAAGGAAAGTTGAACATGCATAATGAAGCGGCAGTTTAGTTTACTAATACTTTTGTTGAATTTATTATGGTGAAATCGGCTTAGAGATAGTCCCTAAATAATTCGATTTGGATAGTTACCAGATACTGTTAATTTCTCACCTGTGACTTAAAAAAGTATATTATGTAATATTTTTGTCAAGAGAAGAGAGAGAAAACTGAACTGATCTACAAGAAGAAACATAAAATTAAATTATAATGAAACTGAATTTCATAATTAAAAAAAAAAACGAACAAAAGAATTGATACGTTTTATTGAAACACCTCTAGACTTAACCTGTTGGAGTTTTGATCTAACTCCCGAGCTCAAAAGAAAAATCAGCATTTCTTTATGTAAACATTTCCATTAACAAATTCGTAGCTTTCTTAGACAAATAAATTACGAATGAATGTAGACTGTGATGTACATTGCAAGAGGCATATCTGCGAGTGTAGTGCTAAAAGCAATTGAACCATGATTTATAATTGTATCTAAAATGTAAGAGTTACTGTGGCCTTTAGTTTTAGCTGCAATGTTTATTTGGAGCTTCGTTTATTTAGAAAAATCTCTACCGGATTTAACATTGTACCTATCGTAAATACTACGATACATTACGGGATCAATTCTTAGCTACAAAGTATTAAAAGATAAAATTTTGTCCAATGGGATTGTTCATTCTGAACACAAAACTTTACTTTCGCTATACTTTATCCCATTTAGATGAGATTGCCGCAATATGTCTTCTCTCTCCACTCCTTTCTATCTTTACATACATCATCTGTCACACCACAAACCATCATATCATTCTTCACACTGGCCTTCCTCTCCTCTTACATCCATCTACTTTTAAATTCAGCATTCGTTTTGTTACATGGATCTCATCCCTTCTTTTTTCTATAATAAGTTTCATTCTGAACATAGAAAAAACCTATAAAAGATGTACTTTTGTGAACCAGTTGCAATATTCAATTTTGTGACACAATCCTATTAATATTTGTCTACTTTAAAAACAGTAACAGCTGTAACTAGTTCAATGAAAACGCCGATGAATTTAGATATGTTTTTCAAAGAGTTTATTGTTCCAAATATCGGATGACGTTGATGCAATGTGGATTTTGTGAATAAATGATTTGGGATTTTGTGTGTCAGAATAAACAACTACAAAATATTTGTAACAGGATTTTCATTAGAAACTCATTTACAATACTGAAATATTATTACCCTCTTTTGTGGATATTCTGAGAACTTCTTAAGCAAATAATAATAAACATTTTCTTTCATTGCCTCGTAGGCAGACGGGCTGACGGCCCACCTGATCGTAAGCGGTTACCGTCCCTCGTGGACCTCTGCATTGGCAGCATTGCTAATAGTAATTTGCTATAAATTGTTTGTGATTAACAACTAAATGCTGAGCCTAGGAGAGGAATGTTGTTAATGAATTATTTGCTATCATTATTAATTAAAAATATTGGAGTAAGAAGAAGGTAGCTACCTAAATTATAATAAAAAAAGCATTTAATAATTATTTATGAACGTTGAAAGTTACGTCAATGCATAAAATTTAACAAATCCTGACTCATACAAGTAATTAATAGCTTATTAATTTAACAATATGTAGAAAATATTAATTAATGTATTATAAATTTAATTAAGGTAAATGTTAATTCAAGGTAATTGAATAGGCAAACAACATGTTAATTTAATAGAGAAAATTAAAGACGGTTCAATAAATATGCGTGTGTAAATGTAATGTGTAATCTGTTGTAACAGAGCCTTTTATTTGATTATTTTTCTCTTATGTCGTAGTCCTTACGGTACAGGCTAGGCACAGGCAATATATAATAAGGATGTCATTTTTAATTTTAAGGTCAAGTTTAAACCTTACCGTACCTACAGGGTGGATCTGTAACTTTGGACGTGGGCTGAATGACCTGTGGAAATAAAACTTAGAAACACTTTGATTTTAGGAATTGGATAAAAAAAAATTTTCATCGTAGTATGGAAGTCCGCAACAATAGTCGTACGTTTTCTATATAATGTCAGAAAAAAAAGTTTAAAAGATCCAAAAAATTAAAATAGTGCTATGTTGTATTTCGACAGGTCATTCACCCCACGTCAGATTGTGCAAAGTTACAGATCCACCCTGTATATTTTCTTTCTGTTTGTTTATGTAGTTGTTTGTTATGTTCTTCGTTCAATATTGTTGGATAAATATAATTCATGTTTTTAATATTTAATAAAATATCTTCTTTCGTTGAATGAGTTCGCAGGAAATCGCCTTACAAATTATTATTACATTTCCTTTAACAATATTCTAAGAACACATCCCGTATCGCTCACAAAGGCTTTGAATATTAAGAATGTCTTTGTTCTCATGACGAAAACACCCCCTTACATTGTTTTCTGATTTCCACGAAGGCTTTTTGATATTAAAAACGTGTATATTATATAACTTTACTCGGAAGTTATTTACGTTAAAGTTATTGCGAATATTTCGTGGAGTTTTGATAAAGGCAATCTTTTTACAAAGCCTTCATAATATAGGAGTATTGTAAGGTCGGTTTCACAAGTTTGAGATGCTACTGTAGCAGATAAAATTTTAAATTTTGAATGACATTACCAAAGCTTTTTTTTTACAATGTTTGTACTGAGTGTTCCTAATGTGCAAAATGTTTGAGAAATTGGTAAAAAAGGTTAGGTGAAATTCAATTAGGTTTAATGAGGACTTTTACTCCGTGCAACATTAACTTAATCTGCTTTGCTGCTCTGCTTGAAATGGTCTGAAACAGAAAACTAATCAAGCTTCCAAATTACTGTAACTTACTGAAATGGTAGTAATACTTAACGTTGTTCTCCGTGACTGTACCTATATACACAACTATGTAAGTTCGGATGTAATCTAAAATTGACGAACTTCTCGGATTCCGATTGTGCTATAACTATAACTTTACATGCATATATCGAGTGACAATGCAAAAATATGGTACCGTGGAGTTGACTGATGATGGAGTCCGTAGCCATAGTAAACTCATGTTAGACCAATCGTGTGTGGGCTCGTTTTACTTGTCTTGGTTAGTACTTCACTGATAAATGATATCAAGGATATTAAAAACTTATTTAGTGTTGATTAGTTCAGCCTTGATAACACGATATGACTTACTAGGTGACCCGCGCAACTTCGTCTGCATTACAAAGGGGTTCAAAAATTGTAGCCTATGTGTTATTCTGATGTATAAGCAGCTATATTGTGGTAAAGTTTCATTCAAATCCATTCAGTAGTTTTTACGTGAAAGAGTAACAAACTTACATCCATACATACAAACTTTCGCCTTTATAATATTATTATGATGTATCCTATTTTTGCTGTGAAAGTGTGTCGACAACATCAATAACAACAACACATTTTCTGTTACAGATGTACGTCGAATCGTGGACAACCCAAATTTATATGAAAAATACGAAGAATTCTCAGTGAGGCGCGCTCTGGCGGCCGACCCCGACACTAGGTGGTGTCCGGCACCTGATTGCAGGTATCATAAACTTTTGGACAAATTATACATTCAAAACTACCAAAATAGTACAACAGCTCACCGCATAGGTCCAATCAATTTAATAAAATCAATGTCCGTGGTGCTTTTCTCAATTCTGGCGTAATGCTTTTTCAATCTTATTTTATTGTCTCCCGCTTTGCGAGAAGGGAAGTCGAAACTCATGTTTTCATGCTCTTTCTATTATCTTCTGATTAAATTCTTTGCGGGGCCCAAGACAAGTTAGCTTTCCCTCGGGTTCCTGGGCTTCACTGCTCAGAGTCATTACGATGGTCACCGCTGTGGATCCTGGCTACACAGGAGTTACAGTGGTGGGAGTGAGAGGTGGGCAAATGCCCGAAAAATTCTAAACTAAGTAGCTATTTCTTATAGGACCACATATTGGATGACCAACTTCCAATGTACGCAAGTGACAACTGATAGACCAACTTCCAACGATGTTGCAAATAACTTCACTTAGAAAAGACCATAATTAGAATGCCGGCCAATGCGTACAAAATCTCCGTGTTAATAAATGCGTTGAACGTTTGTGATCCAATATGTGCACATACCATTACAGTAAGCCTATTTTTTTCACTATGATTTGAGACTCATCAAAGTTCTGTAATACTGTTACATGACAATAAAGACGCAATTACAATGCAACAAAAAATTGTTGTCATGTTTTCAAATAACGCCACTATTATTACGTTTCCCGTGAAACGATACCACAACAAGGAAAATCGAAAACACCGTTTCCAAGTTTTTATTAATACAAACAAAACAATGGTTTCACGCAACTCGACAACAATCCAAACGGAAATGAATGAAAACCTGTTGTGAATCTGAATTAGGTTAAAAAGGACTTTAAAGTGTTTGGATTAAGATTGAAGTTCCTTTGAAGTTTCGCTGTAGTGGCAACAGGTTGTGCTTCATGCCCTGAGCTGACTTGTTGGTTCGGATGCATTAAATCTCCTTCTGTTGCGATCATTTTGATTTCAAATTCCTGTTTGACGTTGTGAAGATATTTTTTAAAAAAGAAAACAAAGTTAACCATTGTAAATTTTCGACACGTGGCTTAAGCAGATACACGTGCGTCCTTACACCAGCACCACATTTCGAAAGCATAAATTTTTGCCTTACTTCGTGAAAAATATTAAAGTTTTTTCTGACTTGGATAATTTTACGAACGGACTTTTACTGACATATAGCAGATGTACCAGGGAAAATAGGTTTTTTTTTCTGCACATAAAATTTTACTCCCCAGTAAACTTCATTCGGGTAGTTTACCCTAACGTCTAAATTACTTTTCAGTTTCGCGGTAGTGGCAACAGGTTGTGCCTCGTGTCCGAAGCTGACATGCCTCGCGCCTGGTTGCGGGGCGTCGTTCTGCTACCACTGTAAGGCGGCGTGGCATCCCACGCAAACATGTGACGCGGCCAGACGTAGTCGACAACCGCCTCCGAGGGCGCCGCCGCCCACACACGCTGATATAGACCAGGGTGAGTTTAATGCATTGATTTTCAGAGATACAGGGGTTTATACGAGACTCGTTGGGCGTCGGTGTCGTGACAAAAAAATGAGTGGGTATATGATTTTAAAGAACTCGGCGACTGTTCTGTCTGGTAATCAGTCTATATTGGGGGTCCACGGAAATTGACCAAATGTTGAAAGGGTGGGTAAAATTTTTTTGGGAAGGCTGATTTATTGGAACCGAAGAGTATAATGGCGTGACCCAGTAGTGGGTTTGTCAGCTTAAAGTGGTAAATCTTGCAGCCATTTTAATAACATTTCGTTTTACGTAAATATGACTAGCAACAGGAAAATACTTGAGAAGATGTTGAATTTTGTAAAATGGAAATAACCTCGGGCGGTTAAGTCCGTTAGTGTCTACTAGGGATATAACGAATATTCGCATTCGCAAAAACATGCAAATGTTTTGACAAAAGTTATGCGCATGTTTTGCGGATGTAGAAGGAATCTGACGAAGCCAAATTAAAGATCTCTACTTGCCCTTTAAAATGAGCCCAAACTCGATTGGTCTACGACCTTCCGTTGTCAAAATTTGCGGAGGGGGTTCAATTATTTGGTGAGGGGGAGGCAAGTACCTCTTACTTCCCGAGTAGATCCAGTATAGGTAAAATATAGGTACATATTTTGTAGTACCTGTAAATTTTAATGACTTTTGGAAGATACAGTTGACTTGTCAGTAAATAACCTTGAATTTTTTATTTGAAAGGTCAACATTCGAATGTCCAAAAATCGACATTCGCAACATCCCTAGTGCCTACTAGTTTCAGTCAGGGTTTTCACCTAAGTATCGCGTTTGTCAAGAAAGGTCACGCCTTACTGCCTTTCAGCTTTAAGGTAAACTTGTTATATTCTATACTTGTTGCTTTACCTAAAACTTTGTTGTTGAAGGTGAAGTGAAGCCATGTCCCCGATGTTCGGTGCTGATCGTGAAGGTGGAGGATGGTTCGTGCAACCACATGGTGTGCTGCGTCTGTCTCGCAGAGTTCTGCTGGCTCTGTATGAAAGAAGTCTCCGATCTGCATTATCTCAGGTAATTAAAATTGATACTAACAGGTTCTTGACCTATGAGGATTTTTTTACATCACTTTCTATGAACTAAAGAGTAGATCTTTCTCATAACACAATTCTTCTAACCTCAGTAGATTTCTTAATTGATTAATATAAAGATTGTATAAAAAAACCTGAGAGGTGTCATGCGACACCCGAATAGAACGAAGTTCCTTTCGATTAAAAGATATCTTATAAAAAACTATTTCCTTTCGTAACGCACGATAAGGAATATGTTATAAAGATTTTGATCACAGCGCCATCTAGCGATAATCATCTAAAATATAAAAAGTGTCGTGACAACTTTTCGTAAGATTTTTTTCCGTCTAGCCCCCTTTCGATAACGCGCGATAGCACTTTGCTGTGTGGTAAGAATTATCAAAATTGACAATTTTTTTATGTTATGCAATACCAAAAAGTCTATCTCAATTCTAAACAGTGTATTAATCGTTACTGTAGCCAAGTCTTCCGTAATCCTAGCTTAAGTTAGTTGCTATAAATAGATAGATGCACAATAGTTGTTCCAGACATTCACCAGTGTTCCGTAATTGATTGTTTGCGGTTGGTCTGAGAATGCAGACCGTATTAATTGGTACCACACTTAGCTTTGTAAACAATGTAGTGTCTACTTACTACGTCTAACCAATTTAACTTGTATAAATTAGTCAATTTAATGTAACTAATTGAATTTCTAATTTGTCTAAATAGAAATTAAATCCAATAAAATATTCATGTCTGTTTTGTCAAGTACAAGTTATTCAGGTATTCTTAATTTAATGTAAATAGTCTAGTTATCAATTAAATCACTAAATTTTTTAGGTCAGTGTGTATTATATTTGAGTTTGGCTACTGAGCACGTTGATTTGATGGCATTATGATGATTATAAAAATATGTCACAAAAGTGAACTTGGTACCTTTTTTTTTTTTTTTTTTTTTTTTTTTGATGGAGGAATCGCTGTTGGCCCTTGGGGGCCTTTACAGCTTCACCATGATGGGGTGCGAGCTCAAGAGGGGCTCGGCTGAGTATATGATAGGATGAGAATACTAACAGTTGCCCGAAACAAACTTATTAGCGCATCATGAATTTACTACTGGTTCGGAACGCGACCCAACTGAGAAGAACCAGCAAGAAACTCAGAGGGTTGGCGAGAATAAAACAAAGGATCTAAATTTACTTATTATCAAACATAACAAGTAAGAATTAAACATGACAAAGAGGATTAATTGATGATGATGATGATGGTTCAAGTAGAACGCCGAACTCTGCGTCGAGTTCGACGACGGCGAACGAGATAGCCAACGCGTCGTCTCGAGCTGTTAGCGCTAGCGCTGACAGCGAGCTGCGCCGATAACTTGTCGGGAGGGTCCGTGAGGACGTGCCGCGGACGACGACGGCACCATTTCTCGGCGTGCGCGGGATCGGGTTCGTAGTCGGCGGCGGCTACGATGAGAGGGTTGGGATGGTCCTCTGCTTTTTTGAAGTAACGCTCGGAAGTATCCTTCAAAAATTGTGTGATAGGGACGAGATCGAAATCGTCATGAAGATCGACGTTACGCATATACCACGGAGCGCCGACGGCTTTACGCAGAAATCTATTCTGCAAGATCTGAAGGGAGTTGATATGAGTGCGAGCCGCATGAGCGAACGCCGCACTACCATATGTCATAATGGGCCTAACGCACGTTTTGTAAAGTGTCAACTTATTACGAAGTGACAGCTTACTACGCTTGCAGATCATGGGGTTGAGTCTGCCGAGGATGAACGCGGCACGATTGCGGACGGTTCTGATGTGCTGACGAAAGGTCATAGCACTATCGAAGATAATACCCAGGTATTTCACCTGTTTAACCCAAGGGATGGTATGTCCGAAGAGAGTGATCGGAGGGGTCTCATTCCTCCGGAGAGTACGACGATGGGAGTCCAGCGTCGGGAGACGTCTTGAGGAACCCCTTTGAAAGAGTACAGCCGTACTTTTCTCGGGGTTAACCTCAATACGCCACTTCCGGAACCAATGACCTAACGCTGTGGCAGCTGCCTGAAGTTGTTCGGCGATGAATACCTTGTTTCTATCTGAATAGAACACGGCAGTATCATCGGCAAACAGAGCGAGTGAGGTGGGTAACGTACGAGGAATATCGCTCGTAAATAAACTAAAGAGAAGAGGGGCCAGCACGGAGCCCTGAGGGACGCCGGCGTTAATAGGACGAGACGAGGAGCGAACGCCCTCCAATCGATATCGGAACGAACGATTTGACAGGTAGTCTCGGATGATGAGCACGAGACGATCTGGCAATCCCAATTCATAAAGTTTGTAAAGCAAACCGTTATGCCAGACTCTGTCGAACGCTTTCGCGATATCGAAGAAGAGAGCGCCCGTATAGACGGGCCTAGCGGGTCTATTCAGACCGGAGAGGATGTGCTCCGTGAGGCGGTGCACTTGATTGGTACACGAATGTCTGGCGCGGAATCCAAACTGTTCGTCAGGTAAGAGATTTTCGGACGAGACAAAGTCCCAGAGACGTTTGTAAAGCACGCGCTCATACAATTTGCCTAGGGACTGAAGAAGACTGATGGGTCGATAACTACGCGGGTCATCACGGGGTTTACCGATCTTAGGTATACCGATAACTTCTGCTTCTTTCCACGCGTCGGGAAAGATGCAGTGTGTCATAGCGGCATTAAAGATGGTGACTAAGAAGCAGATTAGTTGGGCGGGGAAGAGTTTGAGTACTCTGTTCGAGATGCCGTCGGAGCCGGGTGCTTTACGCGACTTCGAAAACTTGATGAGGTCTTTTACCTCGTCAGACGTAACGGGGGGTAACGTGACCGTGGGTGGCAGGGACGCTCTGCGCTCGACTTCCCTGTCCACCATTTCGACGTGAGTGGAGTCCGCGGAGTGAGCGCTGAGCGTACACTGATCTTCCAGTGTGTCGGCCAGCAACTCGGCCTTTTCATCGTCATCGAAAGCAACGCGACTGCCATCGGGGTGGTTGAGAGGAGGTAATGTGGACGTTGAATCGGATTTTAGAGTTCGAGCTAGCTGCCAATAAGCTAAGTGAGATGGTTTGATTCCTTCCAAGAAAGAACCCCACCTCTCATTCCGATGCTCCGCAATACGACGCTTCACATCGCGCTGCAAAGCTCGCATACGAAACCGGTTTGCTACGGTAGGATACGAGTCGTAGGCCCGGATCGAGGCATTTTTGGCTCGCATGAGCTCCCTGATATCATCAGGCAGCTTAAAACGAAGAAAAGCATCAGCTTCAACCTGTCTCGATGCCCTATCTACACGGGACTTGATGTCAGACGAGAAGGCGTTAAGCGCGTCAATGGTGTCCTGAGGGGACGGAAGAAATAAATCCGAGCCTACAGGAAGAGACGGAGGAGTAGCATCTGCCAGGCTGGCGCCTAAGACGTGCCAATCGACGACAGTTTTCATAATGGGTTCCGCTGAAGGCGGGGGACCTAATTGCATGATTACCGGACGGTGATCCGAGTCTAGTTCGGAATGCACCTCTAAAGAATGCAAGCGCAGTGTCACATTCTTAAGAAGGGCCATATCTAAAATATCCGGTCGATGAGCGACATTGACCGGATAGTGAGTCGGACTAAAAATATTAAGTAATTCCAAATCATATCTCCGATCATGTCCACATTATTTTCGGTTAAACGAATGGAACCAACGAGGTTGTCTTCTTTCTTGTTTTTGCAATAATGCACATATCATTGGCAAGGGTAGTGAATGTCAGAATGTCGTAGAGCTTAAACCATTTTATCGCTTCATGGACGAGCTTACTCCAAATTGGTTGACAAGCCCCATAGGTTTGATAGATAAGATTTGGAAGGTCCAATCCTGTTCGACAAGGTTATTGGTTCATGTTTGGGTAGGCCTTGTCGATTGTACTAAAAATGTTAAAACAACAATCTGCCCTTCCAGTCCAAGTGGATGCACGTTTTGGGGCAAAAAGCCCTGGTCTCGCAAGAAGAAGTTGCTCTGGCAGCTGGGGACGCTGGCCGGCGCGCCGCTCGGCATCGCCGTGGTGGCCGGCGTCGCGCTGCCCGCCTTGCTGGTGGGCCTGCCGCTGTGGGCGGGCCGCCGGGCGCACCGCCGACTGAGGAGGGCCTCCGTCTCTAAGAGAAGAGCCGCCGTCGCCGCTGCGGTCGCTGCAGCTGTAAGTATTGTCTTGGATTGTGTGGCGTGTAAGAAATATGATTGTCAAGTTTTTCTTGTAAAGTAACATTAACAAATTTAATGCTTCAAACGAGGTCTAAGTAAGGCATTGCAGAGGTCTTACGATCAGGTACCCGTTGGCTCGTCTGCCTTCATAACAAAAAAAGTATCTTCCACTGGAATCCTTGCTTAAGTTGTGTTGTTGTGTATTACAGCTGGTGGTGTCTCCGCTGGTGGCGGGCCTGGCGGTGGGTATCGGCGTGCCCATCCTGCTGTTCTACGTGTACGGTGTGGTGCCGGTGTCGCTGTGCCGCGCGGGGGGGTGCGCCGCCCCTCCGCCGCACGACGACGACGCCGCCTCGCGCAGGCTGGAGCCCAGCATAGGTATACTACACTCTCATTGCTTCTACTGCTAAGGATTAGTAGCAGTTTGTGACAGCTCCGCAAACAGTTGTAAAATTTTAGTCAATTAAGACTATTATAATAAATTATAATTTCGTTTAATAACATTAAAACGTCGTAAAAATATACACACATTTTATATACAGGGGGGATTTGAAAATCAAAGTGGTGCTAAGTTGTATCACGATAGGTCATTCACCCTACTTTAACTGAACCAAAGTTACAGATCCACCCTTTACATATCGTCGCCTCAGTGCTTGTTTGGCCTATCTGACATTTTTTACGAAAATGACTTTTTAATGCAGTATTATAAAGAATAAAATTTCCATCCGACTGGTAATTTTTTTTTTTTAAATATTCAATTCTAAAACAATAAAAATCTCATCTCAATTTTTTTCTCAACACGGCACTTAAAGAAAATTCCGTGCTTGTTTGCTGTCTCATCAGATAGGCCAAACAAGCACTGAGGCGACGATATGTAATAAAGCTTGACAATAGTGTGTGTTCCACCAACATATCGTTACCCAGTCACACACTGCAACATACTTGTCCGTATATGTTCAGGCAACTTATTCAGTTAAATACAGTACAGTTGTACGTGCAGGTGACGCGTCGTTGTCCGGCGGGTCGGTGGGCGGCGGCGCGGCGTCGCTGGCGGGACTGGCGGGCTCGCTGCACGACGCGTCGCCCGCCGCCGCCTCCTCGTGGCCCGACGACCTGCCCTCCACTAGCGCGCAGAACCATCGTGAGTATACTCTAATTACATGTTGTAACTTGTAAGGCCTTCTTGTTATCATGGCGAAATACATACATACATAACACATCAAACAAACATAAAATAAATTACAAACTTACACTCTAATACTAAGTTCATGTTGTTATCTACACTACTGTCGTTCAACAGTGGTACTCGCACTAGGCAAGCCTGTATCGTGAGTACTATAGACGACTCCCTGTGTTTGTCACCTCGGTTCAATTGTAGGGGTAAATTAATTACAATGTGAATGCTATAGTTTAACATTATAATCGTATCGTTCGTTTTACATTCAACAATTGTTTACCTATTACATATACCTGGGGCATTCCATCGAAAACAGGAAAACTACATAAATTTTAAAATTCAATTAATTATACTTATTTCATTAATATCCTATATCCAAATAACTATATTTCATGAACCTGTACAGAAATTTAGAAAAAAAAAGAAAATAATGTCACTTTTCTTTATGGAAACTTTCACTTCCCTCCATAATTGCTTTGGGGTCAAATTTGTATTAGGTTGGCGAAACTGTTTTCGGCTATTGTGGCGGTTATAAGAACTCGACGCTTGTAATTTAGTGAAAACATAGGATAAACTCAATTGCTACATCAAAATATTGTGTAAAGATATGTTACTTTTTGTGTATTCTTCCTTTGAACAAAGTCATTTCGCCTGTCCCACCAGTCACGCAAAAAAAGATAAAAGTTGTTTTCCTAAACTCAAATATGACTTTCCATGTTCCGTTTTTTCCAGAAGTAACAATAAAGACGTGGTGTACTATTAAAGCATATTTTAATGGTTAAAAAGTAAATTGTATGGTTTCCTTACAGTTAACCTGGCTAACAAATGATATGTAACGAAAGTTAGCATGCAGATTTCTTGTTGAACTTGTGTTTTTTTCTGCAGACCTTAAACGGAATGGTTTTGTGCTTCTCCTTAATTAAAATTAATATTAACTAGGTAATTTTTTGCTTATCTTCTCTATGAGTTTTACATGAATGCATGCCTTTGCGGTGATGTGAACTGGGTGTTTGTCTCCTCAATCAAAAAAGTTTTTGATGACGCAAGACGGACGATTAAACTATTCAGCTGTTTTTTCGAGTGACAGTGAACATGAAGTGGATGTTGACCCAGAAGAAATAGTTGGGCAAAGTACATACCCAGAACCAAAACCCGATTCAGACACTTCATGTTTGCATAAATCCTCTGGTACAAAAGACATCAAGAACGGTACTTACGTCGTAGTCAAACTGGAGGCAAGGGGAAGAAGAGGGCATGTCAAGGAGCACAGATATGTAGCAGTGTGTCAAAATGAAAAAGACGAAGACGAAGACATCAAGGTCATGTTCCTAAAAGCCATTCCAGGTGACGAACCAAATCTGTTCACCATAAATGAAACGGATGTTTCTTATATTAAAATGGACCAAATAGCGGAAATCCTACCTGATCCTAAAATAAGGCTGATGGGTGACAGAATATTTTACGAATTTAAAAATATCATTAACATTTTTTAAGTTATTTTTCTTTTTTCCTTGTTTTAGACTACTGTCTTGTAATGCTGATGACTGAATTTATAAATAAAAACATTGTTAACGTTCAGAATAATAATAAAACTGAATTTATACAAGGACTATTTTCCACTTAATTTTGACTTGTCCCACCAGTCACAAAGAGCTGTCCCACCAGTCACAAATCTGAACACATATATTTTCATTCCAGTAAAGGTCATCAGTCTACTTATTCATAAGCATGATAGTGTATTTAATATATTTTATTCCACAGAGAAAGCTAACTTGAAAATTAAGTAGTTGGGCTGAAATTCATTCCTAAGTGCATAGAGACAGCAGAGAGGGATTTTTCAGTGTCCCACCAGTCACATGCATTCAAATGATAATTTACAAAGAAGTTTCAAATTATTTGGGTTTTATTTTTATGGGAACGTGATCATTAACTATCTATCTACGTTATAAAATAAATTATATCATCGTATCACTTCTGAGTACATAATTATCATTCACAGTTAGTCAAATTCTGGAGACAAATGTCCCACCAGTCACAATGGAATGCCCCACCTATACCCCGCGATTAATTATTGCATATTAAGACTACTCCAATATTTGAAGTTCGTCCACCCGTTAACTCTACAATTCAATAACAAATCGTCTGGGTACGCAAAACAAGTTTCTAAACTAACGTCGATGTGACATTAGTACTCAATTTCGGGTTATGCTACAAACTTGGCATAAGTAAACAAACAATTTTCGCATAGTTCCCAGTTGAGTGGATATACTCAGTGCACTCATACAACAACTTGGAAGTTTTTTTTTTTTTAGTTGGAGGAAATCACGGGATCCCCGCGGCCGGGGTATGTGGGGGCTGAACCGCACTAAAACCTCCAACCGCTCACACTCAGCGTCCGAACCCCGGCTGAGGCCAGAACCCAGCACGGGGTTATGAGGAACGACGCGACGCGTTACGCCATCGGCACTCTTTCCCGTCGCGCAACAACTTGGAAGTAGCATAAAAGCTATTCATGTTCCCTATTAAAACACCATCTGAAGGCAAAAAATGATTACTATAACAATATTGTATTGTTTAAATTCCAGCGACGCCATCAAGTTCGAGTAGGTCGCGTCGTCTCCGCTCTCTGTTCCTGTACGGGTCGGTGACCCCGCCGGACCCCGAGGCGGGCGGGTCCCCTCCCCCCGCGCACACCGCGCCGCACGCCGCGCCCCCCGCGCCGCCCCTCCTCACCACCACGTGCGAGACGCACGCGGCGAGCGGCGCGCGCTCCTAACGAACACGCACCACGTGTCAGTTCCTGATCATGAACTGAGCGGCGAACCTCAGAAACAAGTGAATAACTGATTGAACGGAATGATGTTATAACGCACGGTAGAGCGGTATTTTAACGTCACGTTAAGGAGCGCGCACACTTATTTTTGTTTAAAAGTCGTATAGAAAAAATAATGGCGTACATAAACAAATTAAAGGTACGTCACTTATCGGAAGTAAATAATTGTAATTGTTAACTAAAAAAACTAAACCAAGTATCCTGTGATGTTATATAATTTACTTAATCTCATTAAAAATCTGTAAAATGGAATATTTAAAAGTACTATCGCAGATTTGATGCGTTAAATGTGCGCACTCTTTTATAAAATCAGATCGTAAAATCCAGTGCTAACATTACTCTGTTTGCCGAAGTGTTTAATACATGAACCCTGTTTGTGGTTCGCTTCATACAGTTATTCATTTGTTGTTGTCGCTCGTCGCTGAGACAACTCGTGGTCAGGCGACGTTATGTGGCTTGTACTATGTGTGAGTGTGAACGCAGTTGTATATCTATACAGTGTGAGTGCGCGGTATCGCATCGATAAGGCCAGCGCACATTCAAGTCACAATAAGTCGCACCGCAATTATATTATATGCACATTAATTTGAGGTTGTGGTCTAATTTGAAACGAGATTGCGGAAATGATCTATTTTTATGCTAATTTTGAATCTGTTTAGGATGCGATGCGACTCATTGAGACTAAGTGTGCGCTACTTTCGTATGGTCTACGTTTTTTTGGGAAATGACTCAAATAAAAAAGTGAGTGATGATTTTTACCTTATGTATTCCTGAATTTTGTGAGGTGGTGATTTGTTCAGCAGTCTGTATCAAGAACGCTTATTTGATAATCAAAAATCTGCTGTTATTTGTAAGTTTTTGATAGGCGATCTCAGTCCATTTTCGTATTATTTTGTTTCTCTAAAAACAAATTTAACTACCAATAAGAATAAAAAATCAACGATATTATTTTTCTGTAAACTTAATGTTAATTTAGAAATTGACTATTCGGAAAAACTTTTGTAAGTCACATAATACTCTGCATATTGTTATATAAACAATGAATTAAATACCATATCATATCACCGTCACATAGAACCACATATATACTTCAACAAAAATAAGTGAGAAAAACAATAATAGGTTAAACCTTAACTAAAGCAGCACGGCTCCGTCGCCGTGACGACTGACACGATCGTCTTGGATCGGTATTGGCCATGGAGGTCGATAGCGATCGTCGAACACGAATGTTTGTGCCAATGTTGGACGCTGGTCTCCGGAGTGTACCAGTAGTTGTCAGTCCCTAGATGTACGTACGATAGATGCTTCGCTTGTGAGCAGTGTTACTCTATCAAATGTTTGTGATACTTTGAATAATAATTAGAATTACTATTAATGATCTAAATTATTTAATTTTTTCACGTTTGTAGGCAGAAAGTATCTTAAGCTATGATTATGTTATTTCATGTAAGTGTAAACTACGATTAAAATGTGATTAAACTTGATTTACTGATGTTACGATTGTTTTATTGTTTCGACGTTTCACCAAATCCTTTATAATAAACTGTGGGATTTTTTTTGTCACAATTTCGCCTAAATTATAAACCTTATATCCAAGCTTTGGACCCACAAGTAAACTAAAATTATATTTGCACTATAGAGGTACCACTTATATTAAGACTTATTTAGGCGCCGTCTCTCATTTGTATTACCGTACTACCCGTCGTCGAAGTGGAGTTCATCCTTACTATATGGAACCACCGTCCATCCACGGTCCGTTTTAGGAACACTTTTTTGCCACGCACCATCCGGCTATGGAATGAGCTCCCCTCTTCGGTATTCCCAAAGCGCTATGACTTGTCCTTCTTCAAACGAGGCTTGAGGTCCTTAAGAGGCTTTAGGTTGTAGGTAGCGACCCCTCAGTGTCCCCTGACATAGCAGAGGTTCATGAGCGACGTAACCACTTACGATCAGGTGACCCGTTGGCTCGTCTGCCTACATGGCAATAAAAAAAATTGTGTTTTTGTTCGTACAAATAGGTCTAAAGGATAATCAAGGAGGATAACGCGATAGGCCTTACCCGGCCAGAAGGAAAAAAAAATCAAAAGACAACTGTTTTACATTTAAACATTTAATAAGTTTCCAATACTACATTCACATCTACCTACGTTTGCATTTGTAGGCACTTCCGTATTTTCCAAAATATAATTTCGAACCAACCATTTACTTCACAAACCTGGATAAATTGGAATTAATTTTATAATTGCTACATTTTGATTCCGAATCATAGAACATTTTTTTACAGAACTGCTACGATGTCATTTAGAATAAAACTATGGACGATTGTTTCACGATTATTTGATAAACTTTTAATATTCTTGGTTTGGTTTAATAGCATGCGGTGGTTTTCTATAGCTGAAGAACAGTGGCGTGCATGCATATTTAAGTCAGGGTATGCAGAAATGTAAATGTGAGTAATTTTCCAAATATTTACGCCCTATAATCAATTTATTTAATTTTTACACTAAATATACGCAAATAATAGTAATAAGAAGTATATTTTGATAAAATATGCAGTGCTAAATCGTTTGTAATTTTTAATCAAATCTTAAAGTTAAGGGTATGCAGTGCAGATATGCTTGTATGAACTGCACGCCACTGCTGAAGAAGCACACGTTAATTCTTTTAACTGTTTTTAAAAGAATAATATGAATAAAATAATCCTTTGCTCTTTGATAAATAAAAAAATAAGAGTTGAAAGTTATTATACATTGTCATACTTTTCATATAACGATGTACTATCTGGAGAAACTTCAATTCTATTCATTGTTACTTATACTGAATTAATTTTACCAAGTTTTTTTTATCTTTTTTCAATAACCGGAAACAGTCGTCCTTTACATACATTTAATTTCCTCAACTGTCAATTTTTACGAAAAAACTATATTCTACAGTCGTAATTATTGTGGTATAACAGTTATATAATATCAAGTGCATAAACAGGACGGTATCCAACAGAACAAATATGAATTAAATGCATTTCTATACAGGAATGTATGAACACTAAAGTTTTAACGACAAGAACATTAACAACACAGTAAATACACAATTTGATGTAATCATATCCTCTATAGTTGCGACTATACTTAATCACTAGATAATAGGGGTGTGCGAATATCGTTCGAATCGAATCGAATATTAAAATTCGATTCGAAATTTGAATTTCGAATAGTATCGAATTTGACTACGACGATGCATCGGAAATAGGACAAGAATTTTTATTTAGTAGATAATATCTTTAATGGGCTAGATGTCTACAAAATAGTCGTAGTCGTCGTAGTCGAATTCGATACTATTCGAAATTCAACGAATATTCGAAACTTTTCGAATTATTCGATTCGAGTTTCGAATCGAATATTCGTATTCGATTCGGACTCGAACTCACGAATTATTCGCACACCCCTACTAGATAAATAAATTACTATACTTGACATAGATTCATCTTTTTCGTTATGATCTATATCTAAATTGGTGACTATAATGTGAAGTAATTATCAGTACACATTGAAAGCTTAAGCCACTTTTAAAATAATTTTATTTACAATAATTGAAAAAGATAATTGGTACATCGAGAAATAATGATGTTAAATTCGGTTTTGCATATCCCTGTTACAACCAAATGGTGACAATTTATAGTTTTTCAATCATAAATCCTTCTTAAATCGAGGTACCATTTTAATTAGAGATTTAGTCAAACTCAGTTTTTGTTACACAAAAGTGGTTCATTCAAAGTCTTAAAGACAATTTCGAACGTTTCTTTCCATATGCGCCAATTTCTATTATAAACCAAGTACTTCAAGCGTTTTTACTTATTGTCAAGTATTTCATAAAATACAATTTTATATATAATTTGCAGGGCATGTACCAAATAAATAGAATATACGTGAAATGTTCTAAATATAAATGAATAATATAAAATAATAAAAATTATATAAAAATTAAAAATGTGTGATAAAAAGCTACACATTCAATAATTTCATACAAAGGTTTCAAGCTATTTAGTCGTTAAAAATCAAACTACAAACATACAGGGTGGTCCAAAATTAGATACTGAAAAGATATAAAGTATAACATAATTTATAAAAAAAAAAACATTTTATCTGTGTATACGGAACATTAATGTTTTTTGATTAGAATAAAATAAAATTAATATATCTTATGTACAATTCATAATAAAACGGTTATATCACAATACATTTACTTAACTTACATTTATACATGTTATATACATATTTGGCTGATTTTTTGAGTTTTTTCTTATTTATAAAATTGAAATGCGAGTGTATCTTTTTGTTATTATTTTTATGAACATGATTTTTCTTCTAAGCATTCGAGATTATAATTAGAAAGAGAAGAAGGAATATCTGATAGATAATATAATCTTTTTTTTTATATATTGTGACAATTTTACAAGATTTTTTTATATATTTCTTATATTATCTGTACAAAAAAATATTATTAATTATAGAAGACGGAGAATTGTTAATTATTTTATAATATTAATTTGGTATAGGAATAAATTTTAAAAATTACAGCATTGCCAAAAAGGTTTAAACAGAAGAAATGCAGGTACAATTTTTTCTTAATTATTTAGACATTATATTATTATGTAAATAGATAGTTCTACAAAAATTTTAGAGGAAAATTGAGAGAATAATTTAATATTTACAAGTGTAATATTCATTACGTATAATTTTATTATCCTACTCTACTAATTCATATTACTTTAACTATTATATATTTTTATACTTTTTTATACATCAACAACATTGAAATATTTACCTAAATATAAATATTAACCTGGCAAATGTCAAACAATGTTTACGCGACATTTTGCACATACTTTTTACATGATTATAGGCCTATGTTAAACGCTATAAATAATAATCCTTACATAATTATATTAAAGTGGTAATAAAGAAAAAAATCTACTTTTGAAAAGAAGATCTATTATCACATCACGAAATTGACTTTAAAAATTATAAGTAAGATTGGAAGCGATAAAGTTTTAAATATAAAATGTCACTGGTAAAATATTAAATATTTTAAAGATATTATGATTGTTAATGGTCATTTGAAATCAAGATGTATTTTTTTATGTCCAATAATGAAAATTTAACGGAACAATATTTCGCAAAACTGTTCATCGCACTAAAAGCATTTTAATTTGTCAGCATATTGCGAGAAAATTTAAATTACCTATTTTCTATAACTATATTTGGTTTTAATATCGAGAGCTGACCTGAAAAAGGCTTTCTTCATTTAAATGATTGAGTTTGCGTTAGGCCTTTACATTTAATTAACAATAACTTCTTTACAATTCCATTATACACTTACATACTAAATTATAAGATCCACTTCAAATGACAAGTTCAAAACTTTTTAAAATAATTATTGAGTAGAATTAAATATTTTGAAAATTATAGATTTGGGGTGGTATGTTTTCAATAGGCGTCTATTTATTTAAGTTACAATTAAAAATGCTACTATGAAGTGCAGATCTGTATTTTTCAAAGCTCAAATATCCATATCGGGAGACTGAGTATTTATTATATAAAACCTTTTTGGAACCTTATTAATACTTTTATTTTGAAACTCTAACTTAAAGCCAATGCAATACTAATATTCAACTAGAGTATCAGAAAACTATTTCTAATAACTTGAGACAATGATTTACTGTTACAGAACAACACAACAGATTTACACTCCAAGAAAAATTCAACTTTAAAAATTATGTAGTAGAGCTCAAAGTAGTGTATAACTGTATGAACCGAATTACAACCTAACATCGATCTTAATATAAATTGTACAACACAATTGGACGTAGTTTAACGAAAACGATTCAATCTTCGATTAAATATAACAAGATGAACAGTTCAATACAAATCGTTAGAGTCGTTAATAGTATCTTCAAAAATCTAACACCTAGGTGTTTTGGAAAATAAAGTCTTACTATATTACAGCATGGAATATAATTAAATGAAACACTGAATATTAAATGACGGTTCGGTTACTAATTTGATCGAAGGAACCATGCTCCAAATGAACCACTTAGAACCGTCTCATTTTAACCGTTAAATTTCAAAATGACAAATTTATGAACTACTAAACCACGTCCATTTGCGCGCCACAATCATTAAAAAACGAACCTAAACACAACACAATAAGGCTCAATACAGCTGGAAGTCAAACGTAGTAGACCCATCACGCCAGGTCGGCTCATCAGCGACCTTAGCGCGACACAGCGGACACGTGTGCTCTCGGTCGAGCCACGCCGATATACAGAGCTCGCAGAATATGTGACTGCACCCTAACCGCACCGGCGTGCTGTAGTCGTCGTGACAGATCGGGCACGAGTCGCCGGCCGAGAGCAACTGCTCGCCCGTCGGTTTGGTGCCGAGACTCTGTGTGTTATGTTAATTGTCAAGATCACAATCTATTAAACGTCCACTGTTAGACATAGTATTAACCCAATAAAACGTGTACAAGTGTACAAAGTTAACTTGACGATGGTGTTGACAACTGAAACCTAGCATCATCAGCCAATAGACGTCTACCACTGGACATAGGCCTCCCCCAAACTTCGCCACAACGGTCGGTGCTGCGCTATCTGCCATCCAGTGTCACCCAGCCTATACCAACCCATTACTGCCCACTGTTGGGCTCAGGTCTCCTCAGAAGAGGGATTAGGCATAGTCCACCACGCTTGCCTAGTGCGGATTGGGGACTTCACATATCTTCAAAGGATTTTTAGAACCATTTTCCGACATGCAGGTTTCCTCACGATGTTTTCCTTCACCGTTTTTAGCCAGTGGTGTTGTGAAAAATTGCACATAAATCATTTTCACATTTAGATTTAGAGGTACAAGCCGACCGGATTTGAACCCGCGACCTCCCGTTCGGAAGGATGCGCTTCGTGCGTGTCACCCAGCGATTGGTGTCAATTGTGTTACAACGGTCCTAAACTGTGGTCGTCATTTGGCATTTAGCAAAGTCTGTACTCTGTACTGTACTGTTTTTTGACAAAATCACTAAGGTTATCTCCTGACAGCTTCTCCTTTTAATTTATGAACATACCATAGGAGATACATAATAAAAAAAGGATGATAATAATATGACGTTCATAATAATTAACAACATAAACAACTCAAAAACTTGAGAGGTGTCAAGGGACACCCGGATGGAACGAAGTTCCTTTCGATTAATTAGTGAGGGAATTGTAATAAAATTTTATTTTTTTAAGTTATAATAATTAGTTAGTTTAAAACGTCTGTCTCTCCCTCTCTTTAAATAAGGAATTATTTTATAAAATATTTTGATCACAGCGCCATCTAGCATTAATCATATAAAACAAAACAAAAAATTGTTTTAAAACATTTTATTCACAGCGCCATCTAGCGATAATCATCTAAAACAAAAAAGTGTCGTGACAACTTTTTCATAAGAATTTCGGTCTAGCCCCCTATCGATAACGCGCGATAAGGAACTTCGTTTCAATAAACAACTCAAAAAATTAAGATCTCTAAAAATAAATAAAAATAATTTACTCACCACACTCT
Organism: Trilocha varians; assembly: GCA_030269945.2. Classification (NCBI taxonomy): domain Eukaryota; kingdom Metazoa; phylum Arthropoda; class Insecta; order Lepidoptera; family Bombycidae; genus Trilocha; species Trilocha varians. Next base: position 10,080,924 of record AP028259.1, read on the forward strand.
GAAGTAATGTCCACGTGGCGTGTTTAATCAGTCTCAATTTGGTCAACAGTTCCACTACTTTGGCAATAACATAGACTGAAGTTAGAAACATCCCGACCATCTTCTCAGATCCTTCATAAGATTGCATCAGGTAAAACACCCACGGTTGGATGGGAAGAAAACAACGGTACAACTGAGATATCGCCTCCGTGAATAGGTACACTTTACCCTGTTGATTTAAATGAGAATTATTGTCTATGTTTTGTCCGGCTCGAAGGACCAAAAATCAGCTATTGAAAGTGGGTAAGAGATTGAAAGCGCATAGAAATATTTTGACAAGCAAGTCGAAAGCCAGCGTAAATATACTCTTAATTTAGATAAAGCATAAGTGTATACAGGGTGATTTTTTAAAGAAGGTACATATTGCAGGAGGGTGATGAGTACTCTGTTCTAAAACGGAATATTACAAAAAGTAGGTAAAATTACAATTTTTTTTTTAAATCTAAATTCGACAAAACTACCTCAAACATAAACAATTTCGGCTAAAAGAGTGTTGACTAACGACCTCTAGTGATCTCGCGCACCCCACACCTGCGCCACACCCATCAGCTGTCGAAAAACCATCATTTTGCAAGAATTTTAGATATTTTCAAGGTATTAAGCCATATTCTTTGGTAATAATATTTTTACTGGTCGTATATAACCATCAGCTACCTTCAATATGTACCCTCACTAAGAAATCACCCTGTATACAGGGTGATAAAATCCGACGGAACAATACTTTCAAAAATTGAGCTTTGTTTATTATTATGAAATATCGCAATTTGTTCTTGCTCTCAAATTTAGCATAAAAAATGCCTTAGATACTTATAGTACTGTTATTGTGTTTTATGTCTCCAAAACCAACTTTACGCTACCGACATCTTGCAGTTGCCTACAATATTACTAGGAAAAAATATACAAAACTCACCCTTTTCTGAAACGGCAGTAAACAAGCCGGCATCATTGTCACAATAATCTTCACATCGACAGTTATGATCTTGACTATGAGATCGGTCAACACGACCAGCCATATCAGTTCCCAAACACCAAGCTCTGTGTACTGTGGGAACATTATCACGTTTTCCAACAGTTTGCCGTGATCGAATAAGAGATAGACTATAAATACGACGCACATCGTGAATATTAGATCCCCGAATAGAGACACTATGCTTCTGTTCATTTGTTTTGCGTGTTCCCTGAAACAAAAAAACTTTCACTGATTGATAGCAGAAATTGTATTAACCCTTAAATGGACGATTTTTGTTTCACGTTTTAAAAAACATATTTGTGTAATGGACATGTATTACTGTCTAGGAAAAATGAGTAAAAAAAAATTGGCAAGAATTTACTATAAATTTTTTTTAAAGTACAAAATTCGTTCAGAAATAAGAACTAGTTGTCAAAAAAACAAAAATATTAATAGAAGGTTCATTTTATCGGTGACGTTTAGTATGTTGTTCAAAAACAACATTGTCCATTTAAGGGTTAAAAAGGCAGAGATACTAGTGGTCGAATTTATATTAATGTAACGATATTTCCATTCTCAGTTATGAAATAACAAGTACCATCAACGCAATGATGCGTACGCACATACGACAATTCACGTGCGAATACGAAACTTCTTGCAACTAGCTAAACTTTTTATTGGAACGTAGTTCCTTATCGCGCGTTATCGAAAGGGGGCTAGGCAGAAATTCTTATGAAAAAGTTGGCACGACACTTTTTTTGTTTTAGATGATTATCGCTTGATGGCGCTGTTCTTAAAATATTTTATAAACTATAACTTCATCGTATTTAGGCTCTAATGAAGCGTCTTGATGAGTACTTTGCGTAGAGGATTAATGTGAAGGGTCTGATGATGGAGCTGGAAGGTGGCCACAGGAACTCCGTCAATAAGCAAGATAACCTCATCGTGTTTAGGCTCTAATGAAGCGTCTTGTTGAGTTCTTTGCGTAGAGGATGAATTTCAAGGTCTGATGATGGAGCTGGAAGGTGGCTATGGGAACTCCGTCAGTAAGCAAGATAACCTCATCGTGTTTAGGCTCTAATGAAGCGTCCTGGTGAGATCTTTACGTAGAGGCTGAATGTCAAGGTCCGATGATGGAGCAGGAAGGTGGCTATGGAAACTCCATCATTAAGCAAGATAACCTCATCGTGTTTAGGCTCTAGTAAAGCATCTTGATGAGTTCTTTACGTATAGGATGAATGTCAAGGTCTGATGATGGAGCTGGAAGGTGGCCACTGTCTGTTTGTTCTGACTTCGGACGGGCTGACTTTCAATGGCTGATAGTTTATTATTATAACATTTTATTACAATTCCCTCACTAATTAATCGAAAGGAACTTCGTTCCATCCGGGTGTCCCTTGACACCTCTCAAGTTTTTTCATAACTTATTCTAAGATAGTGTACCCTTAAAACTCCTGGAAGGCGATGCTCGACTTCTGCGAGTCCACCATCTCGCAGAAGCAGGTGGCGGGGGCTGCGAGAGAGAGGCTTTACGCCGCTCTCAACTTGCCAACCCGCCGCCGTCGAGCAGGGGGCCGGGACCGGGATCTCGCCCGGATTCTGGCCCCCTAAGAGTTTCGGGTCCCCAACGCATGCGAGTGCGAGCGGGGACCCAAGAAGGTGCCGTGTCTCGCTCAACACGCCCTTAGCGCTAGAGCATCCGGGGGATGGTAGACCGCGCTCCCCGACCCACGCTGGTTCTGACCCAGCGGGGTATTCCGCGGGAGGGTGACACGCGGTCCCATCTTGGCGGGCTTCGGAAAGCCCGCCGACCGAGAGAGCCGGTGGCCGTATTCGCCGGCGGCTACCGGTTCGGCGTCCGGGGACGGAGCGACGGGAAAGCATGCCGATGGCGTAACGCGTCGCCCCGTCCCTCCAAACCCCGTGCTGGGTTCTGGCCTCAGCCGGGGTTCGGACGCTGAGTGTGAGCGGTTGGAGGTTTTAGTGAGGTTCAACTCCCACATACCCCGCCCGCGGGGCGGGCGGGGATCCGGTGATTTCCTCCAACTGAAAAAAAAAAAAAAAAAAAAATAAAAAAAAAAAAAAAATAAAAAAAAATCCTTAAAACTACATAAATTATAAAAGCAAAATTATTTATCAAAAGTTATTTGATAAGTCCTCAACTGATGAAAGATCTGACAAAAGAGAGACATAAGTGTTAGAAATTTTGTGGAGGTGTATATTTAATTCATGTAGATTTAAAATCACACAGTTTCAGACACTGAGTTTTTTGGAACGAAGTTCCTTATTGCGCGTTATCAAAAGGGGGCTAGACGGAAATTCTTGTGAAAAAGTTGTCACGACACTTTTTTTGTTTTATAGGATTAATGCTAGATGGTGCTGTGATCAAAATATTTTATCTCTCTCTCGAGAGAGAGAGAGACAGACGTTTTAAACTAACTAATTATTATAACTTAAAAGTTTTATTTTAATCTAAAATATACTGCTTACTTACCGCCTAACCAAAAAGTTACTGTGTAGGAAAGTGCTAAACAGTACTGTGAATGTGAATATGCCTTCTCTACTTTCATACAGGAACTTCACTAAAAGAATTAGATAAAATGGTGCATAACGTATTAACATATTTAACGTTCCTCGCACATCAACAACCTGAAACAAAATTATACATAAATAAATATAATATTGCATATCATACATACAATACATGTAATATTATAGATGTAATATTATATACAAGAAATAATCATGATTTAATTAGGCTTAAAAGATAAATTGAGCTAGAGTGAAATGCTTTATTTTTTTCCCTTTGTGGTGCAAGAGTAGTGCCCTTATCAAATTAAAATTTTAACTGAGGTATAGAATGTGAAGTGACTCAATCTAAAATCCAAGTACTTTTACTTCTATTTGTTTTAATACTATTAAATAAAAGACAAAACATAATAGGCACCATGTCATTGTATTTCTGACTACCTACCTACAACTGTCATTATTTTTTATTATAAAAGAAAACTCAAGTACCCGCACTGACATACATAACTTCCTATAAGATTATTATTTTATATTACTAAAAAAATTGCTTATTTCCTCTTGCTATGTACACCATGCATAGCCATTACACGATGCTGGCAACACTTGTTGGTAACGACACTGGTTGCCATAATCAAAAATACACATACACACACATCACTATAATTATGAATAAATTTCCTAACTTTCATTAATCATTTAAAATTTCATATCAAATAACTTTTACATTGCTCTATAATCTTTTAAATGTGCATACCTGTGCGTTTCCATCATCACTTTGACTATCATTATCCGTATTATCGTGTATATTATTATTATTGGCCGGATTCACTGACACATTAATCTCGACATTCTCCTGAGCTTGTTCCGATAGATTAGAATCATTTGACGCACTCGTACTCAATCCGTGACTGGTTGATTGTGATCTTTGAGCTGGCGAAGTTCCTCTGTCTGTTACAATGAAGGTCTGAGCATTTGGTCCAAGGTTTACGTGAGCTATGGAACTTTGCGGTCTGCGGAGTCCAACCTCCAATATTTGGTGCGTTCCCGGAGGATTCCTTGGAAGCCATGTTGGCAGTGATAATCTAGCATTGTTGCCCTGTAAGATGAAATAAACTGGTTTGTTAGAATATTTGATATTTTTACAGTTTATTGTTTAATTTCTAAAATAAATTATTTTATACCAAAAAAGAATAACCAATGTAAATCATTATTTAATTTAAACAACTTTAAATGAGAAGATTTGGTATGAAATTCAATTGTATTTTTAAACATATTTCACATGTTCAAAAAAAACAAAGAAGTTAAATTTTAACTTTAACAAAGGCCTGACCTATTGACATTTTTTGGTATATTTTATTCAATTGATATGTTGCATTGATAACATACATTGTTGAACAAAACTTTAATACATTTACACAACAGCTGTAACTGTTCTCAGAAAATATTATTACTCATTAAAGATTATGATAATAATTTTTAAATAAATAATAATTGTTCATTATTTGCACATTACACATAACACATAACACAATATCATGATGGTTTTATTAAGTTATATAACTACCATTATATACATAACCCATCAGTCATCTGTATCAGTTTTTAAATTAATTGGTGGTTTTTGGTACAATAAAGTATATACTACTACTACTAACCCCAAAAAAAAGGAAAAACTGAACCATTAAAACAAATTTTAAATGTTTTTTACAGGAAAAGTACCAACAATATTGATATTGTAGGATGTGTATTACATTTTATTATGATTAAAATTGTTTATACTGTCCTTCTATTTTAATTTTATGGCATGGTTGTCACCAGCTTATTCATGATTTTAATGAAATAGTAAGAAGAAAAGTATATCATGAAGGTTTTGCTCAAACATTACAGAAGTGTCTATCTATCTAATAATAGTCACTATAAAAGTTTATATAAATCAAAAAGGAAAAACACAATATCACTCATTACCTGACAATCATGTGACTAATACCTGTTCAACAAAATATTCTTATCCACATACAACACTGAATGATGTAAATTTTTAGTGATATTCATTGCATTTCTACACATTTTTTATGTTTTTTATTTATTTATCCTACTTCATGGTACACATTTTAATCAATATCTTTACATAGCATTAGCTAAAGAACTTGATTTGTTATTAATAGCTTTTCATAATAAAATATTAACTTTATACAAAATCAATGTTACGTATACCTGGGAAGAATAAGATCCTGACTGCGCAATACCGAAACTGCATTTCAATCAAAATATTCGATAACAATATTGCACAATTTTAATGCAAGTGAAGTTTCAAAACGCTTACCATTCTAGCATTTTCTACAAGAGGTCTGATCTCCCGGAATACGCTATTGAGTCGATCCCCAAGGCCTATATTAGTCCTATTTGGAATCGAAGGTCTGGAGTCCAATCTGTTCACGGCATTAGCTCTTGGCGTCATCTCCTCGGTCTCTTCCTCTTCGATATCAAGGTTCACTTGATTTGGTTGGGCCATACTGACTGTTATAAAGTAACTAGAGGCACAAAATCACTGGAATAATGAAAATAACATTTCCAAATATTTATGAAAAAAACCGTGCGCGAAGGTCAATTTTTGACAACTCTGACATTTAATGTGTTGCTAGCTTAAAATTGTATTTGTTCCCAAATTTATATTTTTATTTAGTGTGATCAGGTGTAAATTTTAAGGCTGTCCCAGAGTATGTCCCTAGACCAACCTAATCGTGAATATTAAGCAGGGTAACGAAGTCATCGGTTAGATAAAATGCTGTATAAGTTGTCTATTTTTTAATATGAAGTTAGAAGCAAAATTCCTAATCATCGTCGTATTAATGTGGTGTCTCCTTAACTCTCCTTCTTGTTTCAACCAAGTTCCAATCGAATAATGAAGCTACACTGTAGTGGTATAAAAAGAAGAACGTCCTGGATAATCATTGGACACTAGATATACTGAAATAACAACGCATTTTATGTAGTTTTTAATCCATCGTTTTATTAGTCAATAGACTTAATTTAAAACACAAAATTAAATGGTTGTTTATACATACACTAGCTTTATTACGGTGAGCGATCAAATTCTTCAAAACGGCGACATTTCAATAATATTTTATTTTAAATGTACCTAAGAGTCGTAAGATCTTAAATAACTGTAAGTAAATTCAGTCTTCAATTATTAGGCTTCACTCAATTATTAATAAGTTACTGTTACAACTAATCATTAATCATCGTTGTTAACTTATTGTAAATACAAATTAATAAAATTAATACACAAAATATGATCAAATATAGCATTAATTTGTGCATTACAATGACATAGTTCAAATACAATTTTATAATATTCGATTCACTGGACTGCTTTCATTTCAATTAGTAATCAATTTAATTGGCACATTTAATTATCACATTTCTCATTTGTCAGAATCAGGTTTTAGAGCGAGTACTCCTTGAGCATGAAGGTCACGTACTGCTTCTAGTAAACGTCTCTCCGCTCTAGGGTCCCCCAAGGCTACATCCACGCTTCCAGCGCAAAGCAGTAGCGCGCGAAGTGCCGCTCTAGGCCAATCAGGTTTAAGGCCACGTCTCACAACCGCTCCTGCTTCAGATGCATCTAATCGAGCACATTCTTCTTCTAGTCGGTTACCGTAAGCTTCTATTAAAGACTCGCCTACATTTCTTCTCAGTTCTGGCGTCAATGAAGATAGTAACAACAATGCTACGTCATCCATAGGCTTCCCTAGTGACACCATTTGCCAATCTAGAGCCATACAATGGCTGACTCCGTCAACCTCGCGGAAAAGAAGATTTCCACTCCAAAAGTCAGCATGAGCAAGTGGTGCAGGTTCCGCAGGTCTTAATAAAGTTCCCAACAAGGCAGGTGCTCGTGCACACAACGCTGACACCGCAGCTGCCTCTTCAATGCAATCAGGTCTTCCTCGTAGAAATGCTTCAAGCTGCGGTAAGCCCCTTTTGACGAGACGCAAGTACCCAGCGGCTGCTCTTTCACAAGGGAACAAGAAATCAAACCTTTGATCTAACGGACCTTCTCTATCACGTAACGCCAAAGACAGAGCGTGTAATCTAGCTGCAGCGAATAAAGCTGCCTTAGCGTGCTCTTCTGTTAGTCCTTCTGCAAAATCTGCAGATTCATAGCCCATCGCTGTGACATCTTCTAAAACAAGCTCACTATCTCCACCGATTTCATCTGAAATACAAAAAGTAGTATTTTTACAAGAATGAATAATACCGAATTCTATTTTCCAAAAATTGCATACAAATGTACTACTAAATCAGAAGTATACAACCATCACGCTATGCAAAAAAATCATTTGCCAACCAAAGTTGCGTGGAGTCAACTTGATAGTCTCCTCATTTTAGAAGTCAATTAATAATGGATTGAAAAGTTATACTTTTACTTTAAAGTTATAGTTTTACTATTACTATAAGTTTTTGGTAACTATGTTCTTATTGTATGTGGTGTAGGTGTACTTTATATTTAAGTAATAAACACCATAATATTATTATTCTCTTTGACCGACTAGACGACTAAAGTAAAATACTCATTTGCAAATTCGTTACAATATTCCCATCCATCCATTACAATATTCTTTGTCCATAATATCTATCGCCTAATGTGAACGACCTTGACGAAGACAAAAATAAAACTATATATGACACGGATTGACGCGGGCTGCATACAAACAAACTACTGAGAAACACTCGCAAAACAAATATAAATATATGACACCTTTTGAATTCTGAATTTACGGAATAGGGGATGAAAGGGCTGAAACACTTACGTAAAAACATAATAACAGTATGTACGTGTGGTAACGAAAATACGATATCTAGAAAGAAAGTTTTCTATCTAGCTACATAGGATAGGTGTTGCTTGCCAAATTAAATTACTTTAGTTGAATTAACTGATCTCACGATTGCTTTTTAATGTGAATAAAATTGTACATAATTAAATTTATACCTGGCAGTCTTGCTTTGATACATTTTGGTATAGGAAGTCCACTTCCAGGACCTAAAGCTTCTTCAGCTAGTTTATTTAATGCTGGTGCTAGTTCGGTGTAGAATAATATTTCTCTTGTGTCAAACTGGGCCTCAGCCACAAATAATCGTCCGAAAGGATCGCGAGGTGGTAACTTAACGACAAGTGGCAGAGCTTTTTGTTCGTCTTTAGACTTGTATTGTAAAGTTACAGCCAAAACTCTACTAAGTGCTCCAGCAACTCCAGCTCTAGATTCAACTTGTACCTGAGAAAATAAAAAAGTTTTTTTGAAATATATTGTAGGGGACGCGATTGCAGGCATGCACTTTTTTATGCAAGCAGCAATATATAAGTGCAGTGCGTAGCGAGACTCCCCAGTCGTTCCGTTAAGAGCATAGCGTACGCTCGCGTCCACATTATTGTAATAATATTCATTATTGTATATTGTAAAAAGTGACAATAAATAATGATAACTAGAGTCAGTTGTTCATTTTAATTAAATGGTATCTACTAATGAGATAATCAAATAATTTATATAGGGATTCTCTTTCCGTTATAAGAGATACCCCAAAGTGGTGACCCCGACGTGATCCGGAAGAGATGACTCGTGGGAGAGCACCCAAGGATTTTCGGGAGAAAAGCATACCCAGAGGAAATGCCGTCGAGATTGCCACATTTTATGGTGGGAGACATACTTGGTCGAGAGATGTTATGTCGAGAAGAAGTCGAGGAGAGCTGTAGAAACGATGGACAAGTCAAGTCGTGGTCCAATATTCTACTTCATTCTCCATAACTTATAACGTGTGAATATATTTCTTGATGCCAAACTTCACGTTTTGCGATTAAGAGGCGACGTGACAGCGATATTTGCATTCCTGTATTGCCTTTTGTATTATTTTTAGTCTCTTTATTTTAATTGTTTGTCATTCAAGTAATTTTGTATTTTAATAATTTGTCACACTCTCATTGGAAATAATCAAACGATGTATATGCTATAGAATTTTATGAGTCTTTAAACTAATTAAGTAAAGGGATAAAACCATCTTAATTGACTTAGAAATGATTTCTAGTTACAACTTTGTATGAAATAGTGACATGTTTATGAAGTGAAAATTGTAATATGTTTTAACAAAATTTGAATCATTAATGTTATGTGTAAAAGATTCAATATACTTTGATTCGTATCATTGATTTATGGCAATGAGAACTACTTAACGAAAGTAATATTTAAAAATCTAAGTGGAATAAGTTATAGTTCTCGTAATATTTCATCACAAAAAGCAATGATTTGTTATAAGTACTTTGTTATAAGTGTGAGAAAACACCGAGTCAACAATTCGAGTGTTCGTTGTATCTCAAGTTTTAAACGATTTAAGATGAAATATTTTCAAGTAAAAAAATGATTGATTTAAGAGTAGCGAGTAAAAAACGTTAGCACTTCGACTGTTGCTTAACGATAAAGCGCATTCGAAGTAAATCTCAAGTACCTACCCTAATACGGTACAGCCGCTTACAAAAGTTTTAACATTACTTAGTTTTATTTTATTTTATTTTGTTTTGTGAAAAATTTTGTATTGTATAACCAAAATTTTAGGAAGGGTGTACTGTAGGGGACGCGATTGCAGGCATGCACTTTTTTATGCAAGCAGCAATATATAAGTGCAGTGCGTAGCGAGACTCCCCAGTCGTTCCGTTAAGAGCATAGCGTACGCTCGCGTCCACATTATTGTAATAATATTCATTATTGTATATTGTAAAAAGTGACAATAAATAATGATAACTAGAGTCAGTTGTTCATTTTAATTAAATGGTATCTACTAATGAGATAATCAAATCATTTATATAGGGATTCTCTTTCCGTTATAAGAGATACCCCAAAATATAATAAAAGTAGATTGTTTAAATTACAATACTTTTAAATTAGTAGATGAAAATACTGATGGGGCGCTCACCGTCAAATTAAAACAGTTGCGCGATTTAAATAATTGCCGATCTTCCATTTCATTCATATAATCTAACTTAGATTTTTGAATAATTGTTGTTTTGCCAATTATAATAAAATAAATTTATCGATTAAAAACTGCAATTGAACCTACTGAAATAAAATCAAATACTGTAATTTATTAACAACATTTTTATAAAGGATGTGTATCTAATAGGCGTATAGTTTTAATTTCAAATAATTAGTCTCAAGGTAAATCGTAAAGTAAAAAAAGAAAAATATTTTATTTAGATACCTATTAATAATTCCTACCTCATAAACGTCCCTGACACCCGCGTCTTCTAGCACTTCTTTGGCCCATTCTTCAGTTAGGGCGGCGTCTTCGGGCTCCGGCCCCTGTTCACAGTCAGAGTCCTCACTTGCACTACTTGGAGCTTCCGATAATACTGTACTATTTGACTCATCAGTCTGCATTTTTCAGTACGATTTATGAAGCTTACTACTAATTTATTCCAGAAAAGAACGGCAATAATTTCGATTTTAAAGTACTTCAACAGTTTGTGTTAATCATGCAGATGCTCGTGCAGATGCAATGATTAGTCGTTCGGGCCTCTCCCCGCCTCAGTGTTCCGCGCATGCGTAAGAATGTCTCAATTATTATTCATTGGAGCTCTTTCTATACCGCCACGGTGTCCCCAGTCATAAAGCACATTGCCGGGAAACTAGGAGCATGTTGTCTTTTACCTTGTAAGAATTGAAGTTTGCTGTGGAAGACATAATAATATTAGTAACTAATATTTTACTGAAATGAAACAACCAACTTCCATTTTTTAAGAATATCCAAACCTACAGTACGATCTTTTTACAATTTATGTGATAATATGTCTATAGAATTTCTGAATAATATACCTTTCATCTGAATAAGAATCGTTCGATCTACGGATTTAACTTATACGAGAAAAAAAATCAAGAAAATAAACATTCAACATGATAATCTCCTTTTTTGGATGTCGGTCAAAAACTAAGATAGCTGCTTCTGAAAGTAAATTCTTCACTTCGAACTTGAGTGAACTTTATATACCACGGAGAAAGTCAAAAGCTCAGCGAGGAAGTAAGAAGCAAAAACACAAACAACTTCATATGAGGATTTTGCTTCTTTAATTAATGTAAAAGTATGAAAGAAATTTGAATTAATTAATTACATATATTAAATATTAAAATACCATCTGAATAGTATAGTAGTAGACTTACGATGATAAAATTAATATTTTTAACATTATACGTTTTTGGAGCTCTATCCTAATTTTTAGGTGTGCGGGCACGCTATGGAAGACGGTCATCTATGCGTGCCCGCACACTTATCAATAGTATTGTCAATACTTTCGACCGAGGGATGGGAAAAGATACAAAGAAATAGCATGTTAAAGAAAGTATTAATTAAAAGCACATTTTCAAAAATAGCACGTGCATGTTTTATGATAAATAATACTTGAAAAACTTAATTATATTTTAGGTTCCAAAAAAAAAAAAAAAAATTATCATCGTAAGTCTACCATTAAGGTGGTCTTATAATTTATAATACATGCATTGAGGTAATTAAAATTTCTTTCATACTTTTACAGGCTTGACGCTGCCTGAAATTACTTTTTTTCATATCTTTTAGTGCAATACATGGAACTAAACGCACTTGACGTAAGCACCAGGAGGTATATACAAATAACACAAATTCAATATCTAAAAGATTTTTAGTGCATGCTACTCAAACGCTATTATTGCTATTTTTTTCTAACATTCTAATTAAATTATTATGACTTTTAAATCCCATCTCTGCTTCGACACAAGACCTAAAATAGTATTGACAATACTATTTTAGGTGTGCGGGCACGCTATGCGTTTGCTTGAAACTACTTTTTTTCATGTCTTTTAGCGTAATACATAGAACTAAACTCACTTGACGTAAGCACCAGCAGGCCTATTCGCTAATTTTGACAGGTCGAGTGGTCATCAAACTTTAGTTAGCAACTGAAAGTAGTTGTCAACTGAAATTACTATTAAATTGGTATTGCGTATCATATGAAGTTATTATCCACCACCAGTGGCTATCAGTTTTTTTCGATAAACCACTTTACATCTCTATTTTTTTAACAAAATTATCCGACTAACATAAAAGTACCTGACAACCTATTGAGCCAGTTGATATTTTTTGTCATTTTTTATTTGGTATCTTATTTAGGGTTCCGAATCTCAAGATACTTGAAATTAATACATTTGGCGCCACATTTAAGATGGTTTTAATCGGTATGTTAAGTGCGATTCCCACATACTTGAAAATAGTGCATTTGGCGCGACATTTTATTTGGTATTTTAAGTGCGGTTCCCACATACTTGAAAATAATGCTTTTGGCACGATATTTATTCAAAACTACTAAGTTTTGAAATAACTAAAACATGTTTCGTGCCTTGTGTGTAATCGTGATATAAAATATGAAATGTAAGTACTAAAAACTCTTAAACTTATTAAATAACTTAAACTTTCAAACTGTTATATTTTATGCAGCGCAACAATGTAATATGTAGATCTTTCCATCATAATCCTATGAACGTATGTTTAAATAGAATTAATTTTGAATCAATTCACAATAGATTCGTTTTAATTAATTAAGAATTTTTTGAAAGAGTTTTATCTTAGTAGTAATTAATCTACCTGTGTACTACTACTACTAATTAATATTAGTGAATTTTAATACATAATTAATATATACTGTTTTAGTGTCCAACTTAATTATTATTCTGTTTTATGGCCATTGTAAATATTTTTTTATTTCTATTTAGATGCCTGCACATCAAAAAGTGTCACAAAGACAATTAGAGTTGTTGCTGAGTTTAGCGGAAACAAATCCATCCATAGGATTGGGTAGCTTTCCCAGTGGGTATCAATCCAACCAAGCTCTCCGACGACTGTGGGAGTCATCAGCTTTGGATTTAAATGCAGTGGCGGATGGAGTAACAAAAACTCCAGAACAATGGCGCCGAGTAAGTTCTAATTTTATATTAAAACATATATTTAACTAAAATTCTAAAATATACTTAGCTTTATAGAGTATTATTTTTAATAATATCCAATAAAACATGATGTAATAAACAGCAAATTTTCTATATCCTGTACAAGATATTATTTTTATTATATAAGATTAAATAAAATATCGTCGCCTCAGTGCTTGTTTGGCCTATCTGCACTCGAGCAAATTTTACAGGAGACGTTTTTTTTGTTTTATTTATTAAATAACGTTTAATTTTTTAATTTGATACTTAATATAAATACACGAGCTACCCACAAATTGATTTATAAAGAAATAATATACAATAGTTTATGATTCTAGCGTATTTTACATGTTTTGTGTGACGATAGGCCAAACGTGCACTAAAAATTTTTCGGATGTTTACTTACAACAAACGTGCACTGAAGATTGACCAAAGGATTGTGATAATTTTCCGTGCTTGTTTGTGCTAAGTGCTAATATTGGTGATACAGGATGTAAGTTTTTAATTAGTATAAGTTTTACTGCCGATTTCGCTTGTTCCGTTATGTATATTATTTTAAAATATGACCAACTTCTCGATTTTTGATTGATGGGTTTTTTGCGCTTGAAGCGTCCTGGTGAGTATTTTGTCTGTAGATGAAGGTCAAGGTCTGATGATGGAGCTGGAAGGTGGCAACAGAAACTCTGTCAATAAGCAAGATAACCTCATCGTGTTTAGACTCTAATGAAGCGTCTTGATGAGTTCATTGCATAGACATGAATGTCAAGGTCTGATGATGGAACTGGAAGGTGGCCACAGGAAATCCGTCACTAAGCAAGATAACCTCATCGTGTTTAGGCTCTAATGAAGCGTCCTGGTGAGTACTTTGTCCCTAGATGAATGTCAAGGTCTGATGATGGAGCTGGAAGGTGGTTACAGGAACTCTGTCAATAAGCAAGATAACCTCATCGTGTTTCGACTCCAATGAAGCGTCTTGATGAGTTCATTGCATAGACATGAATGTCAAGGTCTGATGATGGAACTGGAAGGTGGCCACAGGAAATCCGTCACTAAGCAAGATAACCTCATCGTGTTTAGGCTCTAATGAAGCGTCCTGGTGAGTACTTTGTCCCTAGATGAATGTCAAGGTCTGATGATGGAGCTGGAAGGTGGTTACAGGAACTCTGTCAATAAGCAAGATAACCTCATCGTGTTTAGGCTCTAATGAAGCGTCTTGATGAGTTCTTTGCATAGACATGAATATCAAGGTCTGATGATGGAACTGAAAGGTGGCCACAGGAACTCCGTCATTACGCAAGATAACCTCATCGTGTTTAGGCTCTTATGAAGCGTACTGGTGAGTACTTTGTCCCTAGATGAATGTCAAGGTCTGATGATGGAGCTGGAAGGTGGTTACAGGAACTCTGTCAATAAGCAAGATAACCTCATCGTGTTTAGACTCCAATGAAGCGTCTTGATGAGTTCATTGCATAGACATGAATGTCAAGGTCTGATGATGGAACTGGAAGGTGGCCACAGGAAATCCGTCACTAAGCAAGATAACCTCATCGTGTTTAGGCTCTAATGAAGCGTCCTGGCGAGTACTTTGTCCCTAGATGAATGTCAAGGTCTGATGATGGAGCTGGAAGGTGGTTACAGGAACTCTGTCAATAAGCAAGATAACCTCATCGTGTTTAGGCTCTAATGAAGGTTATTGACGGAGTTCCTGTAACCACCTTCCAGCTCCATCATCAGACCTTGACATTCATCTAGGGACAAAGTACTCACCAGGACGCTTCATTAGAGCCTAAACACGATGAGGTTATCTTGCTTATTGACAGAGTTCCTGTAGCCACCTTCCAGCTCCATCATCAGACCATGACATTCATGTATATGCAAAGAACTCATCAAGACGCTTCATTCGAGCCTAAACACGATGAGATTATCTTGCTTAATGACGGAGTTCCTATTGTCACCTTCCAGCTGCATCATCAGACCTTGATATTCATGTCTATGCAAAGAACTCATCAAGACGCTTCATTAGAGCCTAAACACGATGAGGTTATCTTGCTTATTGACAGAGTTCCTGTAGCCACCTTCCAGCTCCATCATCAGACCTTGACATTCATGTATATGCAAAAAACTCATCAAGACGCTTCATTAGAGCCTAAAAACGATGAGGTTATCTTGCTTATTGACGGAGTTCCTGTAACCACCTTCCAGCTCCATCATCAGACCTTGACATTCATCTAGGGACAAAGTACTCACCAGGACGCTTCATTAGAGCCTAAACACGATGAGGTTATCTTGCTTATTGACAGAGTTCCTGTAGCCACCTTCCAGCTCCATCATCAGACCTTGACATTCATGTATATGCAAAGAACTCATCAAGACGCTTCATTAGAGCCTAAAAACGATGAGGTTATCTTGCTTATTGACAGAGTTCCTGTAGCCACCTTCCAGCTTCATCATCAGACCATGACATTCATGTATATGCAAAGAACTCATCAAGACGCTTCATTAGAGCCTAAACACGATGAAGTTATCTTGCTTATTGACGGAGTTCCTGTAACCACCTTCCAGCTCCATCATCAGACCTTGACATTCATGTATATGCAAAGAACTCATCAAGACGCTTCATTAGAGCCTAAACACGATGATGTTATCTTGCTTAATGACGGAGTTCCTATTGCCACCTTCCAACTGCATCATCAGACCTTAATATTCATGTCTATGCAAAGAACTCATCAAGACGCTTCATTAGAGAATAATCACGATGAGGTTATCTTGCTTATTGACAGAGTTCCTGTAGCCACCTTCCAGCTCCATCATCAGACCTTGACATTCATGTATATGCAAAGAACTCGTCAAGACGCTTCATTAGAGCCTAATCACGATGAGGTTATCTTGCTTATTGACAGAGTTCCTGTAGCCACCTTCCAGCTCCATCATCAGACCTTGACATTCATGTCTATGCAAAGAACTCATCAAGACGCTTCAGTAGAGCTTAAACACGATGAGGTTATCTTGCTTATTGACGGAGTTCCTGTTGCCACCTTCCAGCTTCATCATCAAACCTTGACATTCACCTCTTAAAGAACTCATCAAGACGCTTCATTAGAGCCTAAACACGATGAGGTTATCTTGCTTATTGACGGAGTTCCTATTGTCACCTTCTAGCTGCATCATCAGATCTTGATTAAGATCAAGGATCCTATATTCAAGATCCAGGATGCAGAATCCAACATCCGGATCCAGGATTCACAGTACAGAACAATTTACAAACAGATTTCGAAAACTCGAATTTTATTTATTTGTATGGAAAACGGGCGTGATACTTGTCTTAACCTGACAATTGGTTTAAAGTTTTTAAATAGAACACCCTGTTTAAAATTCAACTGAGTCAACGGTTAATTTAAAAAAATACGTATTTCTCTATTTTTAGCGATGTTTGCTCATATTTGCTTTTATGATTTGTTGAAGAAATACTTTTAAAATGATATTCAATCAAATTTATGAAAAAAAAACATAATTTAATAAACTATTTCTCATTTTTTATTGTGATTTCATGCGAATCTCACTGTGTTTCGAACTACTGTGACGTCATACAAAATGGCGGATACGGCGCTACGCCGGCTGTGATTGGTCAATTGAGTTGCGATACAACAAACAAGCACTGAAATTTTTAAAAACTACCGATACAGCAAACAAGCACGGAATTTTCGTTAAGTGCCGTGTTGAGAAAAAAATTAAAATGAGATTTTTATTGCTTTAGAATTGAAAATTTTAAAAAGTTATTTTACCAGTAGGATGGAAATTTTATTCTTTATATTACTGCATTAAAAAGTCATTTTCGTAAAAAATGTCAGATAGGCCAAACAAGCACTGGGGCGACGATATATCAAATATTCTATTTAAAATAAGAATATTAGAAAGAGAGTGCTTGAAATTAGGATTATTTTTTGATCTAATGTCCATGTCATGTTTCTCTGCCAAATATGGTCAGTATTTTTTGTTCCTTGTACCTTTTCCTTTTAGAAGGATGAACAAAAAAGTGCTTGAATGCTAGCATTTTATTGATTTACGCATGCTATTTTATAAGCATCCTTGAAATCAACTAAATATGTTTTAATTTCACAGTACTGGATAGAAATAAAAGTCAGAATAAAATCCAAAGCTGCTGATTCCCGGAGGAAAGCATTGGGAACAGGTGGGAAGCGGTGGGAATATCAAGGCATTGTTATTCTGTGTTTTCTAATTTTTCTCAATTTACTGGTGATTTATGTTTTATTTGTCAATATATTGATATTCGGTTTCATATTGTTTTATTTATTTGTTGCTACCACAAACCTGCATCAATGATAAGCTAAATATAGTAAAATTTATTTGAGAATTTGGTAGCTCTGAAAAGAGCTTTTGAAAGGCATGAAACATGCTCAAGAGATTGCACACATCTTCATTTTCTAGTTCCTAGCACTCCATAGCCTAGAAACAAGTCTACTACGGGAATTATCTTCGACATTTGAATGATCTGTATTTTGAAGAAAATCATGCTCATCTTCGATGACAATTTCAGGCATTGGGATATTCTGTGTGTTGGCAACATTGTGTAAAACTGCACAAGCATTCACTATTTTCCCAGCTGTTACAGGACCATAATGTAACACTCTGTGTATCAACAAACATCGCCAACGTGCCTTTAGAACTCCTATGCAGCGTTCCACTGTGTTTCGCACTTTACAGTGAAGTTCTGTGTAAAAGGCTTCTGGGGTCCCGGTTGTTGTGCCTAAGATGGGTGTCATCATCCATGGGCGCTGTGCATAACCAGAATCACCTAAAAAAGAAAATAATATTTAGTATTGACTATTTTTGAAATAATATCTCACATCATACAATTTACTAATTAATGACATACCTAAGAGCCAACAATGTTCACCATTTCTTTCCAGCCCTTCCAAAAATGTTTTGATGCAACATTGGTTCCATACATACGAGTCATGTGACGCACCTCCGAATGATGCATCAACATGTATGATATTTAAATTAACATCACATATCTGCAATAAATCAGGTTTTGCATATTGTATTACAATAAAAAATGTGTTTAATTATATAACTATATTTCAGTCAATAATGATAATACTTACAATTAAAACATTCAAAGAATGGTAATTTTTCCTATTGAAATAAGTTTCCTCATGTACTTTTGGTCGGATTAATGCTACATGAGTACCATCAATACAGCCAATTATACCTGGGAAACCAAATTTTTCCATAAATTTGTAATAGAAAATGTACTTAATGGAATGTGTTTACATCTATTTATAATATTAATCAAATCTTTTAAATATAATATAATCTTGTTTATTATGTTCCACTCACCCTCTCATGATACATTCCCGTTCCCTACGTGTTGAGGGAAATTTAATATATTTTAGAAGTACAGCTTCGTTGTTCAATGCTGCAGTTACCTCCCGTAAGCACTTGCTGAACGTCGGCTGAGACATGTTAAATAAACAGGAAGCGCCTACGTTACGCTGGTACGAACCATTAGCATAGAAGTTCAAAGCTGCTAAAATCTGAAAAAAAAGATGGTATTTCATATCTTCTGCTTAAACAATATACGTACAATAAACAATAGGTAACAACACTTACTTTCAATTCGTTTGAAACAGCAGTTCTTCGCCTGGAAACTGGCATGTGAGGACAGAGAGCCTCTAATATTTGCTGAAACCCTGCTTTGGAAAGGCGAAAATGTGCTATAAATTCTGATTCAAGTAAATCGAGTGGATTACTTGAATCGCGCAGACGGCGTCTCTCAATACGTAAAACAGACTTTACTCTTTGCTCCTCAGCTTGAGCCATTAAAATCGGTCGCGACATTTTAATGAATTATCTTAACTTGCAGAGCTTCGATACAAAAATAAACAAACACTCGAGTCTCGACTGAAAACAACACAATCGAAAATTGAAACAAAAAATGAAACAAAAAAGAAAACACTCCAAAAATGTAAACTTATACAAATCTTTAAATTTCTTAAAACATATTATTAAATTTAAACCGGTCGTATAATAGTGAGGATCACTAAATTGTTGAAATCAACTAGTATTTAGTAGTTGCTTTCGCGAAACTTTTGACATTTCGAGTTAACAACGATTTTATAGCCACTTTGCTTACGCAATACCAAATTATTAAATATCGATACAAATTTTAAGGTCGATAGCCACCCGGTGCGTATCAACGTTCATAGCCACCAGTGACGTCACCGCAGTTGCGAACTGAAGATAGACAATACGAATTATGCAGTTTGACAGTTATTTGATAGCAACTTGGCTCAGTGGTTATGAATTTCAGTTGCCAACTGAGATACGCAATAGGCCTGCAGGACGTATATACAAATAACACAATTTCAATATCTAAAAGATGTTTAGTGCATGCTACTCATACGCTATTATTGCTATTTTTGTATAACATTACAATTAAATTGATATGACTTTTAAATCCCATCTCTGCTTCTGTCACAAGTATTGACAATACTGTTTTAGGTAAGCGGGCACGCTATGCTCTCTATCACCTCTCTATAATCTGTGTGTGAATGGCTGCGCTGTGCGATTGTCGTTTGCTGCATTTCATTTCCAATTCGAAACCGGCATAGTTTCAAGTATCAGTATTTGAATATACTCAATTGAAAATGGGAAAAGAAAAATCCAAGAAAAGAAAACGATCATCATCGGAGAGTAGCTCTAGTTCCAGTAGCTCCGAATCTTCCAAAGAAAGAAAGAGACTTCACAAGTTAAAGAAAAAGCTTCGCAAAGAACAGAAAAAGACTGAAAAAATAATGAAAAAGAAACTCAAGAAGGAAAAGAAACGTTTGAAAAAGGAACATTCGAAGAGGAGCGAAAGTAGAGACAAGAGTAAAGATAAAACTCCTGAGAAATCTGCTGATATACCTGTCGGTTAGTTCGCAACTTATTTAATATAATCCAGTTTTCAAAATTATATTTTCTGGCATTTTTGCAAAACTTTAAAGTCCTTTTATCACATGTATTTTCTCTTCTTTTGATTTCATAATTTATACGTCTTGTAAAGCACTTTATATCATTTTAAATTTTACGAATTGCTCAGTTTTAAAATAAGCAATAGTGGATTGAGAATACCATTTTAGATCAAGTAGAGAAGGGTGCTTTATTTGTTAACTATATTTTGATACCTTCATGGGCAAGATAGAAGTACCTATATGTACAGTACAAGCTTTAAAGAGATTACTTTTTCTAGAATTAATGGAGATCTCAAAAGCAATGGCGCCCATGACTAAAGAGGAGTGGGAGAAAAAACAGAGTGTTATTAGAAGAGTATTAGATGAGGAAACTGGAAGATACAGGTTATCCTATCTTTCTATATTTTTGTTATTTAAAACCTATTTGCCCATATTTTTTTTCTTTTTGTGCACCCCACTTATGATCTCTGAAAATTTAAGTTCTGTGATTTTCTTATTCTGTTAATCATTTTATAAAAGCTTAGTACAGTGTTAGTTAAATGAATAGTACCTGTTATTTTTGATTGGTTTTGTAGTATTTTGTATTGTAATTTTGAATGGTAAGACTTGCAAATGTACACCATCTGATATTATTTCTTTCTTAAATATCAACAGCTCATATTAATTATTAACTGAAATCAACCTGCAAATAATTTTTATGCATGTATTTTCTCTTGCAAAATAAATTATTAGTAACAACCTTCTTATTCGCCAGTAATGTAGTAAATCTATTTTGATTTAATTAACTTCTGAATCAACATTATCAAATCTGATATTTATTTAAAACTAGCTGGCTCACACAACTTCGTCACATTAGGAAATTTTCTCACCGTTTAAACCTTCCCTGGACTTCTACGAATATTTCAAGATTAAAATAAGCCAAATCGGTTCAGTCGCTCTCGAGTTTTAGCGAGACAAACAAACAGCAATTCATTTTTATATATAACATATAAGATAGTACCTAAATAAATTACCTTATAAATAAATAAATTAATTGCTACCCACATCTCTTGTTCATAAAAAAACTAGAATTTATATTTCCATCTCTCAGTTGTGTGCCTGTTTTCAGGTTAATCAAAGGTGATGGTGAGGTCCTCGAGGAGATCGTTTCAAAAGACAGACACAAGGAAATCAATAGGCAAGCTACGCAGGCCGATGGCGCATTCTTCCAAGCTCAAACACTCCACAAGTAGGGTAATCTTATTAGATCTATGTATTCCATTCCTTAGTTTAAGTACTCCTATTTTATTTATAAATGTTTTTAAGTACAGTCATTGACAAGTTATTTTTTGAACTGAAGAGTTTGTTGAGTTGTTCAGTATCTGTGATTGGTTTGCTCAGACCATTCATGCCTCTCTATTGGTTTTATTAACTAAACATTTCCCTGTTTAAACAAGATTTAAGAAAAGTCCTGTAGGTATAAGTAGGAGATAGACAATGGCCCCTTATTGCACTCATTGCCGAGGTAAATGAGCAACAGTAACTGCGTCCCATAAGGCGGGGGTCATAAGCTTGTTTGTCTGTCATGCAATAAAAAAAAAATGCACTAAGTTATCTACTCTATACCTCACCAACTTAAATGTCAATATCTGTACAAAAACATTCCCTATTATTGAGTATTCATGTCTAAAATAGTCATTCTTGATGTTAAGAATTTACTAATATTGCTCTATTTGTGCAACTTAAGTACTTAATAGTACAATCGTTTTCTTTTTGTTGTTTTTGATTATTAAAAGCTTATTAAAATTAAATTTGTTTTAATAGAATTTCCTGTTTTTTACATAAACATGTGTATTTTCATGACTTTTGTAATAGCCAACATTTAATAGGCAGGTCTTTTAGGTCAGAATTGTTAGGTCTTCATAAATGAAATTCTTTATAGGGGTGTGCGAATATCGTTCGAACCGAATATTAATGTTCGATCCGAAACTCCAATCGAAATTCGACGAATATTCGAAACTTTTCGAATTATTCGAAATTTTTAAAATATTCGTCGAAGTTCGAATAATTCCAAAATTCGAATTATTCGATTGGAGTTTCGGAACGAATAATTCGTAAGTTCGAATTATTCGCACACCCCTAAATCTTTAAAATCTCTAAAAAAGTGTCACATCTTTACTAGTAATAAAAATAATTTTCAAAATAAATACTTTATTTATAATTCATCTTTGGGTTGTGACTTGGTTTGTGACTCTTCATCATTGTCTTCTTCCTTTTGTTCTTGTTCTATATTCTCTTTATCTTTCAAGTGCTCTGCAATGAGCCCAATCAGGCTGTCAAGAGGTCTGCTACCATGTTCTATACTTACTATCTTTTTATCTTTGTATAAAATAAGTGTGGGTAGACCATTAATCTAAAAATATTAGAAGCATTAGTTTTCCTATTTTTATTCAACTGTTGTGATTGTGATCTTCTCTTCTGATAGGTTAATGTGCATTATTTTCAAACATCCTCATCCTCAGTGTCCCCTGACATTGCAGAGGTTCATGAGCGACGGTAATCACTTACTATCTGGTGGGCCGTTGGTGCCTACATGGCAATAAAAAATAAAAACATGGATTGTTCTAGTTCTTAACATTGGTGAAATGATTAATTTGACCTTCAGTAAATTAATTATATTGTATTTTATAAACACACAGTTCAAACAGTTTCAATGCACTGATTCCAAACCCCTCTTCCGAGGAGATCTGAGCCCAGCAGTGGCAGTAATGGGTTGTTACTAAGGATTGCAATCCGGCATCATTTTCAATCCGGTCAGTATTAGCGTCAATACGGCTGGATCCGGTCTGTATTAATTAATGCAGGTAGATGTTTTTATTTTTTTCAAATTTTGTTTTTTGGTTCAAAATTAACTGCCAGTAAGTTAATTAAATGACATAGTACATACAAACATACTTACTGCATATAATCTAGCACTAAAAAGGACATTAAATTAGGTTTCTGAACCATTTTGAACTGAACAAAATATTTAAAAATGTACATTTTATGCTTTATGCATTAAGAACTTAGTTTTCACTTTTGTTATGGGTTTTTCTTAGCAACTTGCATAGCATCACGTACTTAAAGTATGTATATTACGTAGATACTTGAAAAGGTCGAAAACAAATATATTATTAATTATTTTCACAATACTGGCTTATTTCGAAGCTATTTGCAGTTTTTTAGTTTTAATTAATGCAAAGCTAAGGCAAAATCAATACTTAATTGTCTAAGATTAGTACTACCGGATCCGGTCGGCTCAAAAAGACACCGGATCCGGTTTTCCGGATTGCAATCCCTAGTTGTTACAGTACAGTACAGATTGCGAATGTGAAAAATAACTGTGGTACTTTAAGTGGACTTTTTTGGTAATCTACTTGAAAATGCATTTAAATATGATTACACAATATCTTAATTACGATTTACCTTCTCAGTCTCGCAAATTGGTTTACTCTGTACACAGTCGACATCAGCTATCAAAACTCTTGACTCATTTTGGTATTTTTCACCTAGTTTAATCCACAGAGGATTTAACTGCATACAATGGGCACACCTAAAACAATTAAAGTTCTTATAAAATTGTATTTGATTTTGATACATTTAATTCTCTATGCTGATATTTACAAAATGTTTGGGAAACTTTTGACCTTGTTTCAGTCAGTACCTTAAATAGGGTAAACACTCTTTTAAAAAAACATAAGTACTGTAATGTTTTCTCTGTTAAAATCAACATACCAAGGAGCAAAATAATTAATGAATACAATTTCGTTCTCCAGAAACGTTTCAAATGTCTCCTCTGATATTCTGGCGACAGGGAGAGCTTTCTTCTTCCTTAAAAACTTCTCCGGGTCGTGGTTTTCGGAAAGCATCATTTTTTCCACAAAACCTTGCAAATCTTCTAAATTATCTGCATACGAAGCTCCCATCTGAAATATAAAACACGATTTTATGGTTTGATAGTAGTCTGTCTGTCTGTACCAACCCATTACTGCCCACTGTTGGGCTCAGGTCTCCTCAGAAGAGGGATTAGGCATAGTCTACCACGCTTGCCCAGTGCGGATTGGGGACTTCACATATCTTCAAAGGATTTTTAGAACCCGTTTCCAATATGCAGGTTTCCTCACGATGTTTTCCTTCACCATTTATAGCCAGTGGTGTTGTGAAAAATTGCACATAAATCTTTGATATTAGTGTATTGTATTAACTCATTACTTTCCACTGCAGATCAATCCATTGAAGGGATTATGCATAGTGTAGTCAGCCCTTATTCAAGTTGGTAACTTTAGATACCGCCAAATGCATTTTAATTTTCCAATGCAGGTTTCATGTGTTAAAATTCAAGTAAAGTTTTAAAACTCATTAAATGTGGGTTAATTGGGAAATAAATTGGAATAATTAAGGTACTTCTTAAACATACATAACGCAATCACAAATCTTGGTTACCCCGTTTATACGCTATAATTAGCTTATTTAGTGTTTCCCTCTAAACCTGATACTGGCAATGTCGCCCAAAAATCGGGAAGACAATAACCATTAAATTAAAAAAAAAGGTACTTCTTTTGATTTTTGGAACGAAGTTCGTTATCGAAAGGGAGCTAGACGGAAATTCTTATGAAAAAGTTGTCATGACACTTTTTTGTTTTATATGATTAATGCTAGATGGCGCTGTGATCAAAATATTTTATAAGAGAGAGAGAGACAGACGTTTTAAACTAACTAATTATTATAACTTAAAAAATAAATTTTTATTACAATTCCCTCACTAATTAATCGAAAGGAACTTCGTTCCATCGGGTGTCCCTTGACACCACTCAAGTTCTTTTTTCAAATAACTGCCATTAAATACTCACAATCCTACCATTCACCATCCACAGGAAGGATGGGTACTGTTTGACTTCAAAATTGTTGCATGTTACTTCATTATCCATACAATTTAGAGTTCCAATGTTAATGTAGTTATTATGAGCATAGTGTACGGCTAAATCTGCCCAAATTGGGGCCATTTTCTGTAAATGAAAGAAGAGATGTAGAGATTAACTGTGTTTGGTATTGCATGTTTTGTTACTTTAATTTTTACAGTAAATTGATAGCCCTACTATTATTTTAAGTTGAAGTAATAAGAATTTTAATTATCTGTCAACTACATTCATTTTAAAATTATTAATTACAGTACATATGTTCTATTTATAATGTAACAGGACAGTAGCATATATAGTTTTAAATTACTTAGTATTATATCTAGTCTTTATTATAGTTATACCTGTGAAGCTCTACACCATGGTGCATAAAACATGATGAAATGCTGTCCTTTTGACACAAACTTCTCGATGTTTAGATCATTCAAATAAGACATACCGCTGTAAGTCTTAACTTCATTTATTTGTTTTGGTTGTTTGCTCTGAAATTGTAGATACATGATTTCAATGTTCAGAAATATATAGAACATACTTATTCTTACTCATTTCGCCGAGTTTCGAGTGTTTCACCTTTTACCAGACCATTGATAAAATTTACTCATAAATGACTTTAACTAGGTAATTCTCCTTTTTGAATTAATTGATGAACCTCTAGCTAGGATTATAAAGGCTGTATCTAATTAATTTTCATTTTGATGCTTAAACATACTATATGTTTTACTGTAATTTTGTGTGATAGTAAAGTTAATCCTGAGTACACTGATAAGTAGTTTATTGATAAATCTGCCTTATTTCCTTTATCTCTTAATCTTTAGTGGCAGAAAATATGCTCATATTAAAAAGACATGCCCGCTGAGTTTCTTGCCAGTTCTTCTCAGGACGGTGGCTACAATTATTATTTTTTGTGTTCGAACTGGCAGTATCTTTTGAATTTTGACGTCAATAAGAATGAGTATGTCATCAATGTTGAAAATAAAGTACTTAATTTCATTTCATTTCAGACATATTTAATATAATATAGCAATATAATTAAAATGAGCAATACAATTAACTTGTTATAAAATTAACATTATTACAAAATATTATCTTACCTCACTCTTAACAGAGAAAACATCACTGAGGAACAAAGTTAAAGATGGCAAATCCCTAGTACCTTTATATTCAATCGGAGTAAAAGTATTTTTGTGGAAATATAATAAAGATGGATACCCTGTGAAAATAGACACCGACTGTAGTAGAATGACACAACTATGCATATAAAATAGTATAATAAAAACAGTTTTGGGGTTACTATCATTAAATCGAACATGTTGCTGTAAATTTCACTATTACTTTAAATTAGTTTGAAATGATCATACTGCACAACTTTATATTAACTTTTTTTTTGTACACAAGATACACGATGGAGCCTATAACCCACCTGATTTATATGTCAATGTAATTTTGAATTGGGGACTCACCTGTAATGTCATTTTCATGACACAATTTAGCATGTAAAGTACAATCCACTTGGGCAATTGCAAATTTGGAGTCCTTTGTGTTTACAAGCTCAGCCAATTCTGACCATATCGGGTAAAACTCAGTACAGTGTCTGCACCTGAAAGAAAATGATTATCAGTTTATTTCTAAAATACATAGTTGCTTTTTATAAAATGTTATTTATCAAAATAAATAAAAATATGAAATAAACACTTAAAGATATTGAAATATGATCAACTTTTCTATATTTAGAGTATAGTTATTAGAAATATTCTCACCAAGGAGCATAGAACATAATAAAGTTCCCATCCATTTCTTCGATTTGAAATTTGAAGTTATTCGGATTATATTCGTAAACAGAGCTTTCTTCAGGTGCCACAAGGTAAGGGAAAATAAAAAGATATGGTAATATTCTCATCTTGATAGGTTAATGTTGATTTTCTATTCTTGATATTCTGTAAATGATACGTTTTCCTTTCTATGATAATGTGTAGTATTGGAGGCCATTTATTAATTATATTATTTGGTATTTATAGTTTATGCTCATTGAAATAAGTAATTAAGGTCAGAGTCTATTTTATTTTTAATTTCTAATTCATATCGATTGTTTTAGTAGGATTCTGAAAGTAAAAGGCAAAATCCGAATCTAAAATTCCGTGTTCACCTGAAACAAGACAACCAAAGACATCAGGCGACGATTGACGTTTGACATTTGCTAAATTTTGATTTAACGAAAGAACGTGTTACAAAATACCTATTATACCCAGAGAAGGAAAAATAATAATATAAAACATATTTTCATTTCAAAACTATGGCCTTTGTAACTTTCATTAGTGATAATTTCAGTGAACAGTTACTCAGTTGTATTTTATGTCTCTCTGAAAGTTTTTCCACCCATTCATTGAACGAAATTTGTTTAATCAACATCAGCACAAGTTTGTAATTAGGATTTTCGTTATGATATCTAAATCATCTCTTAAATTAATGGAAAAAACATATTTTCGGATACACTCTCAGAATAAATGCATTTCATACAATTTAATATTTTTTTCTTTAAACAGCTAACTTAAGAAAATATATTTTCGCTTAATTCGACATAATTTTTGAAAAAAATATATTTTATTTTTTTAATGAACCATAAAAAACTCAGTAACTGAACTTGGATTATAATTTCGCGTGTATCCGATCATACTAAAGAATGTGGTAATTCTTCAAAATGGTCGCTTTGTATGGTTTGCCAACTTGCATGTCTGTGTTTTAAAGTTCTTTGTTTTCGTATTTCCTTCGAAGGTTTCTTATTGAAGAATAAATTTATCAAAACATCGGAATATCCCGTTAGTGGAGCAGTTAAAGTGACTATACCCAAAGCTAACAGTGTGCAAGAAAGATGTCATCGGCAATGTGAGAGCTGTCGAAGTCGAACTGAATTTTATATTGCGGGATTATGACATTTGTGCACAAAACACGAATTTACGAAGAGTGAAATAGTGTCTGGTAATGAATTACTGTTATTATTTGTTTTTGCTAATGCATAAAACCGTCGAAACAGTGCCACCTCTAATTTTGGAATCCGTCAAGTCTATGTCATGATTGATTCGTGTTAGGCATTCCTTAGATCTTCGCTCGCTTCTAGGATTGAATGAGATGCTTTTCTCCTTTCCTCCTGTTATGTTTTAGTTAAGAATCTATCTTAATACCGTGCAAGCTACTCAAAAAGTAAAAGAAATCCAATTGCCTACTCAACATTTTTAGATTTCAAACAAAGTTGTTCTCTGTTTAAATTAAGCCTTCAGTTCATTAATGATAATACCAAAAATATTTAACAGCATCTGAAGTAACTATTTATTCATGTTTACAAAATTATTTTCAGTTGCAAAGAACTCTTGCCACTGCTACATGTATGGCATTGTTGATACAGGCTGATCAGTGATAACAGCGACACAGAAACGAACTATATTCGATAGTAAAGACAGTGACAGTGCAGCGAGTTTTATTTATAGTGTTGAACAAATGTTGCGGAGGATAATACACAAGGATATGTACAGAGAGTGCGGTGTGCTCATGTGATGGGAGGCGTAGGGTGAGAGGTGCGGGGTACGGGCGCGGGCGCCATGAACCCGCCGGCGCCCGGCAAAACGGCTACGCGCTCCGGATACCACCAGAAGGCGCTTGCCGAGATCAGAAACTCACTGCTACCGTTTGCCAACATCGGCAACTCTGAACCACCGGGTTCTTCGGCTGCTAGCACAGTTAGCTCTGGAGTGAGCTCCGGATTTAGTTCATCTTCCGGTAATGGACTCGATAAAGATTTAAATGTGCTACCGCAATCTTTGAACCAGCTCATTGCATTGGGTTATGATGAGGTAAGTTTTAGTTGTAATTAAAATTATTCTTCTAAAAGTTAACATGTCAATTAAGTCTTAAGATTCTTTTGACTCATCAGCTCATTAAAAAAGGTAATGATAATATTTTTAGAATTGAAATTACAATGTAAGTACTTTCGAAATGCATCTTTGCTTTCTTTAAATTTAATTGATAAAAAAAATCCACATTATTTCAGTAATATCCATCAGATTCTAACTTATCTTTCAAATGTAAATGGGTTTATGAATCATTCATCTTAAATTACATAGAATGACATCCCCATTGCCGAGGTACTTTCATGAACTGTGTGAACGTAAAATAAAAGTATAGCATTCATATTAAAAATATAATAAAAAACTATTCCGTCAAGCCCATTAGACCTTGTGGTAAAAGATGGAATGTAATGAGTGAATGTTTGGCTAATTAGATTTTCTATTTTACTAACTAGTCTTTACATTAACATAATTATTTTGTGGATTTGCTTAAGTATAACAGTAATTAATATGTTTATATGATGTTGGAATTAATAATGTTAAAATAATCTTTAGAATTTCTTATGTAAGCAGACGAGCCAACGGACCACCTGATTGTAAGTAGTTACCGTCACTCATGATTGCATTGTGCAATGACATTGGACAAGGGATACTAGGAAACACATATAAATACAAGAAATAAAATATACATACAAATGAGACATCCCATTCAGGTGGAAATATGCATCATTTTACATGTGTGTGAAAGACCCACAAGAAATATAAATTTTGCTTCAAAATACTAAGTCAAAGATGTATGACTTTGAATGTTTATAATACCAGAGCAAAATGAAGTCATATTTCTTATAAGACTTCTTTATTTGAAGAAGGATAAATCATAGCATAGAAATACTAAGGTTACTTTATAAGGTGTATAATATAAAAAGTGTGAAAAAACAATCAGTATCATACAACAACAAACTGTTAGTGGTTGACTCTCATTTATGTTGTGACCTGTGTTTACAATATTGCACATGAATTCTTACTTGTTTCTACAACTGAGTAATTTAAAAGACAGAAAGAAAACTAACTTTAATTTAAAATCAAGCAGGAAATAGTATTACTTAGCTTATAAAACGTTCTTTACAGGACCCAGCTGTAAGAGCACTCAAATACGCAGGTGGACGCTTCGACGCGGCTCTCGACTATTTGTCTAAGCAGCAAGAACCTCTCAACGGCGTCCTCAAAAGTAGTAATTTGAGCGCTCTTAGTACTAAACTCATTCGAAAACCTAGTCTAGAAAGGGAGATTAATCTTCACCGAGGTAGTCCTGCACTTGATTCGGGTGCAGGTAGTTCGCGGTCTGATAGTCCGCGCCAATCCGAGCCACCGCCCTTGCCGCACGAGAAACTATCGCGACAGTATTCGCCGTCCGGCTTCTCAGAACCACCGCCCCCTCCGCCGCCGCGATGTCCGTCCACGCCGCCGGTGCTGCCCTCTGTGCAGCAGCTGCTCAAGCGCATGTCCCCGGCGCCGCCCCTCCCGCCGGCACGAGGCACAAGTCCTGTCGCGGCTGCTGCACCCACTCCGCCTGCCAGGCAACCTATGATCGTTCAAAACGGTCCTCAAGTGCAACAGCAACTCACACAACAGATACAAGCCCTCAGCATCTATCAAACCGGCGGTGGTGGCGAACTCCCGCCTCCCTATCCGATGTCGGGTGCGCCTCCACCGCCACCTTACTCGGTCTCTATCCAAAATCGTCAGAGTCCGACCCAGTCACAAGACTACAGGAAGAGTCCGTCGTCGGGGATTTACTCCGGAGGCACCTCCGCTGGCTCACCGAGTCCGATTACCGTGACTCAATCGACCGGTTCCGCCGCGGGTATGACTCGCCCCACGCCGCTTCAGGCGTGGACCGCGAGACAAGCGGTGCAACCTCCGATTATCATGCAATCTGTGAAGAGTACGCAGGTTCAAAAACCTGTCCTGCAAACGGCGATAGCACCAGTCGCGCCGCCGCCGGCGACCAGTGCTGGCGCCCCTCCCCCTCCTCCTTCGTACGCCAGTTCTATACAACAAAAGCAGGCGCAAACACCCAGTTACCCATCTGCTCCGAAGCCGTCATCTCCAGGATCGACGCCTCCTGCAGCGACGGTGCCTACGACGGAGCCGCCAAGTTATGCCATAACGATGCAAGTTTTAGCTGTTCAACGTGGTATTCATTCCGTCCCGCCGCCCCCTTACGGTAACCAACAAGACAATACGACCACTGTCAATTCCCACCATTCTCCTTTACATAAGAAAATTTCGAATAATTGTGATGGTAAACCTGAACCATCTCAAGGACAACACGAAATGAAGTGTCCTAACCAGATCTGTACGAATAATCTCTTAAAAGACAACGTCGCTGCTTCTGGTTCCGATAAAAACTCAAATGGTTCGTCCTCGGATAGACGACCTAAAATGAATGATAAAATTAGACATCAATCACCAATACCGGAGCGTAGAAATTACAGCAAAGAAAAAGAAGATGAAAGGAGAGATTGTAAAGTTCGAAATTACTCACCTCAAGCTTTTAAATTTTTCATGGAACAACACATTGAAAATGTCGTGAAGTCTTACAAACAGAGATTGTTCAGAAAGATGCAGCTCGAAAAAGAAATGACGAAAATAGGACTTAGTGCGGAAGCTCAGTGTCAGATGAGAAAGATGCTATCTCAGAAAGAATCTAATTATATTCGATTGAAACGGGCGAAAATGGACAAATCTATGTTTACTAAGATTAAGCCTATTGGAGTAGGAGCATTCGGGGAGGTGACGCTGGTGAAGAAGATCGATACTAGTCATCTGTATGCCATGAAAACGCTGCGGAAAGCTGATGTATTAAAGAGGAATCAAGTGGCGCACGTGAAAGCTGAACGAGATATATTGGCTGAAGCAGACAACGAGTGGGTCGTCAAGCTTTATTACAGTTTTCAAGACAAAGATAATCTGTATTTTGTAATGGATTACATACCAGGAGGAGATCTTATGTCCTTGTTGATCAAATTAGGGATATTCGAAGAGAATCTCGCGAGGTTCTACATAGCGGAGTTGACGTGTGCTGTAGAAAGTGTCCATAAAATGGGTTTCATCCACAGAGACATCAAGCCAGATAATATTTTGATAGATCGAGATGGTCATATTAAGTTGACGGATTTTGGCCTTTGCACGGGCTTTAGATGGACGCACAACTCGAAATATTATCAGAGAAACGGTATGTTTTAATGTATGATCCATCCATAATTTATTTTTTTAATTGTCATTGCGCTAAATCATTATTCAATTTTCAGATCACGGGCGACAAGATTCGATGGATCCAGTAGATGGGGAATGGGGAGTGGTAGGCGAATGTCGATGTTATCAGTTGAAACCATTAGAAAGGCGGCGACGGAGGAGAGAGCATCAGCGATGTTTAGCGCACTCTTTAGTGGGAACACCTAATTACATAGCACCAGAGGTTTTGCAACGCACGGGGTACACGCAGCTCTGTGATTGGTGGTCGGTCGGAGTTATATTGTACGAGATGTTGGTTGGTTCGCCGCCGTTTCTGGCGCCGACGCCGGCCGAGACGCAGCTCAAGGTAATTATTACTTTACCATCTTGTATATTAAATAGAGATACAGGGATTGTTGATGTATATTTGACGCTAACTTAATCGTGTTTTGATGTTGATTGTTTAAGTAATTTTAAAACTAATGCGATTCACACCACCTGAACAGCCTGTAATCGTAGAATTATTTTGTAATTTCAGGTGATCAACTGGGAGAGTACACTTCACATACCAGATGCAGCCAACTTGTCACCAGAGAGCAAAGACCTCATACTACAACTTTGTTCCGGGCAAGATACAAGACTTGGAAAAGACGCTAACGAAGTTAAATATCATCCCTTCCTCAAGGGTATTGATTTTGACAAAGGGCTGAGGAAGCAAGTCGCGCCATACATACCGAGGATCGAATACCCCACTGACACTTCCAACTTCGATCCCATCGATCCTGATAAACTGCGGAACTCAGGCAGCTCAGACTCGAACAAATCAGACAGTGAACTCCTGGACAACGGAAAGACTTTCCACGGGTTCTTTGAGTTCACTTTTCGGCGGTTTTTTGATGACGGGTACACGAGCAAGATCAATTTGGACGACAACGACAACCAGGGCCCCGTGTACGTGTGATATTATCAAATGTGTAAACAGACTATTGGACTAACTCATAGGATTATAATTTTACAAAGTGTGTGCCTTTGACTCTCTCTATTAAAACACTAGATATTTTGTAAACGTAACGAATATAACGTATTTAATTGAATAAATAAATAAATTGTTAATAATCCCGGTGATAATGTTGTAATATTGTATCGTTATCGATTTGTAAGGGTAATATTATTACGAGTGTAATATATATGGATGGATCGTGGTAGTGCATAGTTATCGATGGTGCTGTTGACGGGGCCGCCAATGCGCTTCTGTCTGATGTCGTTCCATTCACTGTATATTATTTTTGTAACTAGAAAAATTATTTATGAAATAAGGAAAAGCTTACTTGATCTAGCAAATGTTTTTGATAGTGTCACTATATTTTCTTATGTATTTATCGAGTTAGGTCGCTTAATGTGTGTTTGTTTATATAATTGTAACTTATGAAGTCGTTATAGATAAGAAAAAAAAGAATCTGCATAAAGTTGTACTGTGCTTCCATTTGTCTGTCGGACACTAGCTCATATTGTGTGCCTTAGTATTGAATTGTATATTGAAAGTGTAATTTAGGGAAGTAAAGTTTTGTAAGACTAGTACATCTCGGTAAAATGTAAAGAGTGCAATATGTATTTATTAAACACAACTTAAACTCTGTTATCTTCGTTTTCGAAGATTTTTAGATTTGTCAATGAGTACTATGAGCACATTTCAGTCAAATGCTAGTATTATAACGTGCAACTTTAAGTTATTTTTGTTTTCACTAACATCCAATTTATTTTAGAAAAATATTTTACTAGTAATTGTTTTTGGCAACACTGAAATATATTCTTCACTTGTACAGTAATATAAAACGAGTCATTACAATCCTTAAATTATGTGTTATCAAGTGTAAATTGTTTTATTCTGAAATGAAACATGCTTATACAAAGTAAATGAAAAATAAAATATGGGATTTTTTTGTTATATTTTTTCGTTTGTCCCTTTTTTAACAAATTATAAAACAAAACGACAATAATATAATAAGTACAACTTTGCTTAAAATTAGGGTAGTTGCAGAAAATCTTGAACTTTTCTATTGAAATCTTCTGCATAGCTAATGTGAATGTTATGTTTTCCGTCGGGGTACAAATGTATCCTGTAAAGAGAAGAATGGGGTAAACTCAAGGAAATTTGAATATTTTTATTGAGTAGACAGCAGTGCAGTTAGTACATTTACACGAAATATTTAATGTGATCAAACTAAAATGCAATCACATCGATTGATACTAAAATTTCAAGGTTCAGTAAACTAAGAAGGAAAAAAATACATTCAAATAATTACCTTGATCCTTCTATATGTGTGTGCAAATGAGATACATGAACTCTGTCTACCATAGGATCTTTTTCTCCATAAAGTATAAAAGTAGGACATTTGATATTCTTCAAAAATTCCGAACATATATTGCCATCTTTCTTTTTGTACAAGTTTTCCATTCCCTCAATCCATTTTACCCAATAATTGGCAAACAGTTCTTCGCCATAGACATCAATCATCGGTTGTCTCATTCTTTTTGACCATGAGTTAATGTCTCTTATCTCTGAAATTAATTAAAAATTGTAATTATTAATAAAAATCAAAAATTTTTGGTTACTATTTTTATTAACATTGCAATGTACAGCATAAGGAACACCCTGTGTATGCAGTATAATAAAATATACTATATACACCCTGTGTATATAGCAAATGTACATACTATACTATAGCTATATACACAGGGTGTATATAGTATATTTTCCTTTTTTATTATGAGACAAAGAATGATGCTAATCACTATCTAATTGAATGTGCAATTTCGAAAAGGGCACATATCTGAATTTTTAAACTTTCTAGGAAAGGAAAAAAACTAATAATTTTCTAAATAAATCAAATATTTAGCAAAAATGTTTTTGGGTTACATTTTAGGGCATATTATCTCTCGAAAGTTACAGAAATATTTCGATGTTGATGTTATTATGTATGTATATTTCGATAAACAAAATTTATGACATGTGCCCTTTTCGAAATTTACCACGTTGAGTACTCATAAGTTACAGAAAAAAACCATATAAATTTGGCAAAACTTGTATTTTAGTAATTTAAAATCAAATCTGGAAGCTCTCGTTTGTGTGTAGTTGGCCATTGCAGTATATCTTCATAAAATTCTGTAAATTCTGACGGTATATATTGTTTTACCTTTGCAATATCTGCAATTTTCAAATGATTTATTGGTACTTTGCCATTGTAAGCTCGATCAGCTTGGCTTGGTAACTTACTGCAAGTACCTTTTACTTTAGAAGGAACGAAAATTTCCTGAGAGATGTTGTTGTCTATATAATTTCTTGCGATAACTTCACCAGGTTTGTGGAGATATGCCTTTTTCGAACATAATAGGTGCATACAAGTATTTAGAACGCCATGACATGAAAAAAGTGTTTCACAAAATATTCAGATATGTGCCCTTTTCGAAATTGCACATTCAATTAGTATCTTACTTTTATACAATTCCAATTCTTGTGGCAGGATAAATGAATTGCTACCCCATATGACTAGTTTTCTAACAGCTTCAGGATATTTTGCGGCGTGTATCATCCCTGTTATGCCTCCATCACTCCATCCTAACACTGAGTATTTAGGTATTTTTAGGGCCTGAAATATTACAATACTGTGCTCAATTTATGACTGTCACATTTATATTTTTTATGATTTGATTGAAGAGAAAGTACATTCAGTATACATAAACACTGAAACTCCACTTAGTACCAGGTGATTCAGGGTTTTCTGTTATTTCAAGTTGCTAATCCCCCCAATTCTAACCAAAGATTAATTAGAGCATTATTATACTATGAATGACTAAACATACTCATTTTACATTAAATTACCTTCATGAATGCATAGGCAATGTCTGCATCCTTCTCATAGAAATCTACATCAAAGTCTTTTAAAGGAGGTCTGCTTTTACCATAACCAGGAGGGTCCCACGCCACCAATGTGAAGTTATTCTTGTCTATGCCTTCGATCTGAGACCTGAAGTCTGTCCAGATAGTCCCAAGAGCTCCCGGAAGACATATCAAATTGTGTGCACCGTTACCAACTTTTACATAGTTTATGTCTTGACCAGATACATTAATTTTTTCCTCCTACAATATTTCACGGTATTAATTTTCACGGTTTATGATTTTATGAAAATGTTAATGTTATTCAAGAAATTGAATTGAATTGGATTGATATTTTTAGTATACATTTTACAAGTACATAAGTTTACATCATTATGAACTCTTGGTTAGTGGTGATTTTTTGAAATCTTAGTACTAATTTTACAAGTACATAAATTTAAATCATCAAATTACTGTTGTTATAAGTATTTTTCTGTAGTTTGGCAAAAAATCACAAAAAATAAAGAGAATGTTAAACTTTGTCAAGTTTTATGCAAACTTTTTATTTATTATTACTATTAGTCTAATAAAAGTAATTTTATTACTCTTTGCTCACCTTTGGAGTGTAAGTAGACATGAACATAGAACCAAACTTTTTTCCAGAATTTGTAATAGGTATGATTACACTTGTTAACCTCGTTAGCATTTTTAATGCCTATTGTTTTACGTATGCACTTTAATTTTTAGTTTTATTGTGAATTTAATTACGTATTTGTATAACTTTGAACTGACTTCTTTAAACTCGACACTTAATTCGTATTATAAATGGTTGCGTTGAAAGATAAGTTTTCTTATCTATTTTCAGTACATAATTTATATTGCTGTTCAAACTTTACATTTAAAATTTTCGAGTTACTTCATCATCTGTAGATTTTCTGTTTGTTTTTATTTGGTTGACGACTTTGACAAGCATAAAATTGAAGTGTCACTTTTGACAAGTGGCGGATGAGAATTTGTAGTTTTTGATAGAAAAACAAAATCAACGCGATTGGAGCCATAATTAAATTAAAATAGATGGTACTGAATTGGGATCTTTGGGCTCATTTTAATCAATAATAGACCAGAAATTAAGAAACCTAAGCCTAACCTATAAATGCATTTATGTAACAACAAATATAGACTGAATAACTCAAAATAAAACGAAAGAGATATTGTATTAAAATTTATTAATCGATACGACGTAATGCGTCCTAGCAAATAAACTAGCAATTAAGTATGTTAAAAGCAATATAACCGTTCAGTTAAAAATAAATATAACTAACACTTCTTCAAATGCATATTCAGTAGTTGTGACGGTTGTGAACCCTGCAGCCAATTTTACAAAAATATTTCCACAAATAGATGTTAAACTTAGAAATCGAACATAATACTATTTAACCAAACAGGCAGTAAAGATAAAACTAGCGACACTGGTTAGAATTTATTACATTTAAAAAAATAAATGTTTTTCAGGCACCTCAAGCACTCATCAATACTATTGTGATCTCAGTAATCTCCAGTACATTGATATATTTTCCCAGTTTTGCATTTCTATTGCTACTAATACATGTAACAAATTAAACAGATATGTAAGACAAAGACATTCGCGAACTCCGCACAGTGTCTTGATGAAAAAACAACTATATTTCGTATTTTTAGCTCAATATTTCAATTGTCTCAAGGAGACTAAAATTAACGTTAAAAGTAAAATGGAGTACATTTTTAAGACCCATTCATTCATAAGTGCGGAGCTGTGTTCGTAAGTTGTAAGTCTATGCACTGAGATCCGTCTTCACATCCTAATCGAGTTCGCCGGCGTGGCAAGCGTCTTCGTAACTCTTTCCTCTCTGTTCGGGGTCGAGTTTGATCATGTCGTCGATACGAAGGATTGTGATGGCGGCTTCTGTCGCGAACTTCAACGACTTGATCTTGGATATCGCTGGCTCAAGGACGCCGGCGGCGAGGTTGTCGCGGAGTACACCTTCTGTTAGGTCCAGGCCGACCCATTTTAGGTTTGCGTGTTCGACCTAAAAAACATTATAATTAGAGTTCATTTTACTAGTTGCTAGAGCATATTCAATAAGTTTCTCTAATAAATAGAAAAAAATCGAATCAAAAATGTCGAAATTACTAAATCCATGGTAATGTACAGTGGAATAAAGAAATCTACCATTAATTGAGCAACATTTCCATTTTACATTATGTGAAACATCTATAGCCGCACGTAAAACCGATTTCTAGCGTGGCGACGAGTCGTCACGGCATACGTCGACACAAGAAGACAAACGGCAGTTATTTTTAAGCACATTTTCACGATTGGAAATTAATTCGTAAATTTTTGTATTTAATGAAAATAAATGTTTTTCAAAAAATAATGATCATTTTCCTAATTTTCTGCATATTACTTTTACAAAATAATGTCGATGTTTCACATCTACCAGACGTCCCATCCTTTATTTATCCCATATTTTATTTTTGTGCTTTTATAACACCCTGTATAATCCTGTTATAGACAATATAATATAGTATAATTTACTTTAGTTTGTGATGAATTGTGGTAGGCTCGTAGTTTAGCGACGAGATCCGTGGCGTCCCGCGCCGCGTTCACGGCCAGCGTCTTCGGGATAACTAGGAGCGACTGCGCGAACGCTGCGATAGCCAACTGTTCCCGAGAGCTCTGTCAAATAAATATTGAGATTAGAAACTTTATCTGTGTACAAGGTTTGTTTGAAAGTGACAGATTTTTAACAAAAAGAGATACTACACAATGGGCTTCTAATATTGTTTTGTAACACACTATTATTAAGTTTAATAATCTAAATCTTAGAATGTGTTTCTTAATAGAAGCCAGTGGCTTAATATTAAACTGCATCTTTACAAATTAAAAATTTGCCTTGATTTTCATGGCATGAATATTTGCTGCCAAGTGCAAGTAGCCAATCCGCCCTGCTTCGCCCGTAACGAAGAAATACATAATTACCTCGGTATTCCTACGGTCAGAGAGAAAATTCAAAATCATACACTAAGCTACGCTGAGCGCCTGGCTGCCCATCCTAACCCACTGGCTGTCAAACTTCTAGACAACTCACAAGTTCCTACACGTCTCAAATGAAAACGTGTTCTATGAGACACATATATAGGAGTCGATTCTGAGACGCAGGTCTCCAAGACCCAAATGCTTCACATTAATTCAACATAATTGATTAAAGTCGTGTCCGACTGATGGCAATTACAGCACAGAAAAAAAAAGTGCAAGTTGTTTGAGATCTGCGCGCGTTTCATGTCTGAGGAAATGAGTCAACTTGCCGCGGTAAATACGACCTTAATTTACAGGCCCAGTTAGATTTAAAATCGCAACCCAAAAGCAATATTTTCATTTTTGGGTCATTTGACATATGCATTCAATTGGGACAGAAATTGGCGTTTGTCTAGTACAGACGAGTGGTGTGGTGTGTCACTTACAAGTGTAGTAGCGAAGTTCTCCAAGTAGATAGAGAGCGCGGCTTCGACAGCGCCACCTCCGGGCACCAGCTTGCCGGACTCCAGCACGCGTCGCACGGCACAGAGCGCGTCGTGCGCTGATCGTTCCATCTCGTCGCAGTAGGCGTCCGTCGGCCCGCGGAGGATGATGGAGGCGGCTGTACGCGCTGATGGACTGAGGAATAGAAAGTTGAATGAGCGTGTAAGTAAAAATAGGAACCAGCAGACTTAAGCGGCGTCGTTACATTTTTAATGGGGTTATGTGACGATGGTCACAATCTTTTTGTGATATTTTTCTCGTCACACATTTAATTACGATCTAGCGACCGATTGTAGATAAGGATGACAAAAAAATGGGTGTTGTATTTTTCATGTTCACTTGTTTATGGTACAAAGACAGATTAAATATAAATAGGGTGACAGGCCCAAATGCTTTTTCATTTTAAAATTAGTTTTTCTTTATTTATCAATATTTATCGTGTTCTTAATCAAGAACATGGTAGCACATAATTATATTTCATAGAAATTATGATGTTTTGAAGGTGACAACCCTATACTCTTGTTATCTACATGATTAGGATAAAAAATAAAACTCTTAGCCAAAGTAGCATTTGCTTTGAGTGTAGTTACTTACCCCTTGATTAAAATGAGTTGATCATCACAGATCTGTTCCTGTACAACTTCGGCGGCTTCACCAATCATGCTCGCATCAAAAACTTCCTCACCTGAAATAATTGCGTTACAACAAAATATACCTTAAAAGTCATGTTTTGATGTGACAACGTCTCATAAATTGGTTTGCCGGGTGACACTTCACTTCACTGCGTTACGCTCCGCTCACGTTATGCGCTCACAATGAGAGCGAGTGAGAGGCACGCGTCCCTTCCACTCGGGCATGGTTAGCCCGCCTAAGAGCGAGAGAGACAGACATAAAAAGTGAAAGGCACGCGTCCCTTCCACTCGAGTACAGTTAGCCCGCCTAAGAGAACTCTTCCTACTATACGAATGATAATTCACATTAAAATTATTTTACCACTCAAAGTCGTCACGTAAAACTTTCGCCCGTATACCGACTTTACAGGCAACCAATTTTTATAAATAATATTTTGTACAAAATAACTTTTTTTTCTTCTTGCAAATCGTTGTTTTGCACTTTAGTCCAGTTACAATAAAATTAATGTGACGTTTTTTTACTATACAAAATGCACAACTGAAACCAGTAAGAATCAAGATGTGTAGATACCTTGCCAGTAAATAGAAAAATAACATACCATCCATGTTTGTCAATGAAGTCAAAAATGTTGCTCCGGTAGCTTTAGCAATTCTCTTAAGGTCTGTCTTCTTACACCTCCTCACGCCCATAGCGCCTGCTTCTACGAAATATTTCAAGCAGAGATCATCAATGCCTCCAGAGCAGAGAATGACGTTAACACCAGTTGCTAAAATCTTCTGTAGTCTTTCTTTTGTGATGTCCAGTTCTCTTGCGCGAATCGCTTCTAGTTTCTCTGGGTCTGTTACAAGAACCTGATGGATAGAATTTCAATTAAATATAACCTTATCTGATGGAAGATTAAGTGTCAGGGCATTTCTTCGATTTGCAGATGCAAATCTAGTTTCGTTGAGATATACAGGGTGAAAGTTATTTTGTAGTTCTAACTAGAAAATGTAGTTTAATGCTATTCGACACTCCTGCAGAACAATTTAATGTTATAATATTAAATATTTTTTGATTGTAATTGAATATGTAGAGTAAACACAGTGACAGCAGAGTGCAATTAAGTTGCAGTTTCACATAAAAAACTTACCTGAACACCAAGCTTCATCTTAGTTTTCTGAAGTGAGAAGTCAAGGCAGGCTATCTTGGCATTGAGAATCTTCTTGGGCATAGCCTGTGAAGCTACCGTGCAGTTCAGAGCATATCCCTTGACGAGTACACTCTCCCTGGCGCTGCGGCCGTGGGCTTTGAGAATATTGATAGCTTTAATGGGGTATATCGTGTTTCCTCTGGGATTCATTGTTTTGATAGCCTGTGCAGCATCTACCACCATTTCCGAGAAGAAATCTGCGTCACTATGTTTAGTTGTTAAGGAAATTATGGTATTGTTTAAGATGCTGTGAATGACAGACTTACAGATAATTTACTACTTAAATGAATTAAGCAACACAGTAATAAACAATTTAAATAAATAATGGAATATTTCTGACCTATGCCACACAAGATGATTCCACAATAAATTAGGTAAGAACGACCGCCGACCCCATTTGAATGGAATAAGGTTAAGATAAAAAAGAGACCATATGGACTTGGTCCTAATTTTAATTGTTTCTTGGATAAAATTAATATCAACAATTTTACCTCTTTCAATAGTTAACTAGATGTTTAAAATATTATTTGCAAAGGATACGCTCCGATAAGTTTAGAAGACATAGTAGTTTTCGCTGTGTTGATAACGGACGGCCTTCCTAAAGACTCCACGGTGACTGTGAGATTGTCCTGAATGTATTTGACTGCCTCTTTGCACGCCAGACGGTAACCTGAGATGATGCTGGTCGGGTGAATCTTGCTCTTCACTAATTCATCGGCATTCTGCGAATGAGTGATAAATAGATAAAAATTTTAGTAGTTTATCTTTAGTTTCAAATTGATTGAGTTTGATTCTTTAATCCATTATTTACACTTTTTTAATTAAGTATTTATATTAAATCACAAAAATAAAGAAAGGAAAAACATTTAATTGATACACAGTACAGAATAAAAAATATAAAAAAAAAAAACAAAATAAAAAGAGGTACTGTGTATACCATAAGACTGAGATTTTAAGTTGAAGCTAATCTTTCCAAGCTGCTCCAAAGAGGTTTCTTCTTTTGTTAAAATACATAGGTATTAAAATACATATTATGTATCATTTCTGATT
Organism: Trilocha varians; assembly: GCA_030269945.2. Taxonomy (NCBI): domain Eukaryota; kingdom Metazoa; phylum Arthropoda; class Insecta; order Lepidoptera; family Bombycidae; genus Trilocha; species Trilocha varians. Next base: position 10,123,728 of record AP028259.1, read on the forward strand.
GTCTATGAGATTCTTAGAAGAAAAAAATACCTTTAAAAGTTCAGCAGCAATGATAACTACGGATGTGGTGCCGTCTCCGACCTCCTCGTCCTGCAATTGTGCCAGTTCCACTAACACTTTGGCGGCGGGGTGCTCCACTTCCAACATTCTAGAATACATAATATTTACTAGTAAGACATGTTTAAGAGACACAAGTAGAGATTGACAATATTATTATGTTTAATGAAAAATCACAAACAATTATTAGAAAGTTGCTTACTGAACTTTTTTTGTTGTTTTAAATTTCTATTGCCTTAGTAGGCGGTAGTAGATGAGCTGACAGTCTGACCTACCTTTAAAATGACCTTACAATACCTCTAAAATGTTTTCTTTTAAAACAGTAATGCTTATAAGCTTTTTTATATTATAACTTTGCCTATAGCTTTTATAATTGGTATAGTAAAATTTTACAACAGTAGTTAAATACTCACTTTAAAATTGTGGCTCCGTCATTAGTAACAGTGACATCTCCAATATCGTCAACCAGCATTTTGTCAAGGCCCACTGGTCCAAGAGAGCTCTTTACTATATTTGCTATAGCAGCTGCTGCCATTACTAAAGAGAAAATAAAAAAAGGGTTTATGGTATTAAATGTGCATGTTAAAGTTGAATAAATTTTAAGTTGTAAGTATTTTGGTAATTAATAAAGTATAATAATCAGTATTGTAAATTAGAATTATAACACTTAGGTAACATAAAAGTAATATACTACTCAAATACATAAAAAAGTGTGATAGAGATTATCAATGACTAACAATGCATAGGTTATCACCAAAAATATACTAAATTTCACAGTTTCAAGATACAAAAAGTTTATTTTTATCATAATTAGGAAATATAGATCTTGAAAACAGATTTTTATAGCATTTTCTTCGAAAAATCGACGAAATTAAAACCATAGGTTCCGGGGGCATGTGATCTACCGGGGTCTTCCTACATGTTCTTTATTTGAATTATATTTACCATTTTGAGTCCTGACGGGGTCTCCGGAGTATCTGGTCCCCGCTACCGATAAAGCTGCAGCCATTGTCGACATTTTTAATATATTTTTCACACAAAAATCACTTCAAAATCGCCGTCACGCTTTTTGTTTCTGGAAGAGGCTGTAATGTTACCAGATAAAAATTACATTAATTTGACAACTTAAATTTTGTTACCATTACTGAAAATGTTTGAAATTCCACAGGTTAAATACGTTTTATTTTTTAAAAGTAAAAACGGAACGTTATAAGAACAATGTTGAGTTTATCTTATTTAATTACTGTACCAAAATATAAAAAGCTGAAATTCTCGCTTTAGTTTTTCATAAACATACGCGTGCGCGCATTTCTGAACGGAACACTGCATTGCACTATTTTGCGCACATAAAGCCGCGTGTATAGTCCACAGGTAGGCGGAAAGAGTCACAACTTATAAAATCGCAACAATTTTTTAATGAAAATGAAAGTCGTTATCTTATACGCAAAGTTTTTTTAGGCCTATCTCTCCTTTATAAATCTAGGTACTTTCCAGTTAAATATTTGTTTTGTAAGATGAATGTGAATGTTAATATTATATTCACGATTTATTGGTGACCGAAAGTCTCATTCATTTTACTTTCATTACTCTCTTGTTCCTTGTTCCCATTTATCTCCTTAAGAAGTAAAGTGTCTAAGAAATGTTAGATATGTATGAAACGTGAGTAGCTTTTTAAATGAGACTTCTTGGGATTTTCTTACTCGAGTGGCCTACGTGACGATTACTTATCTAGAGCTGTATAAATAATCATACGGGTTTTTCTAAGGCGTCAACGAAAAATACGATTTATTTAAGACAAAGTACTTGATTGCTTTTTAGCGGTTTCTTTCAACTATTATGTTATATTTGCACCTTGACTAGGCAAGTCAATAGGCAATGTATTCATGTACTTTATTTTTATTTTTATTATACCCTAATAGTACCTATGTATTCCTATTATAGGTAAAATATAGTGCATGTTATGCATGCACTTTAAGCACGTGAAAGTTACAAATTATATACACAACTTATCAGATACTACTAAAAATACTAAAAATACAAATTATCAACGCAAAATATTTTGGGTCACTAATAATTATACTTCCCATTTAGTGACAGAGAGCAGCGAATAATCCATCAGCTCGCTGTAGCATTCATTGGAATGCTCTGCAAAACGCGATATCTACAAGAGAGGATATAATCTCGTTTTCTGCGGATTTAAACGGATACGAAGCAAAACAAATAGAGGGTAGTTATGAGCATGCGTCGAGTTAACACACGCAAGCGCTACTTCGCGCTCGCGGCAGTCGCGGGTCGGCCGTCGCCGTGGTGATACTCCGCGTGCTTATTTTTTATCACGTTACAACCACGCGCTAAATGGCGCCCAACGTGGAACTTCACCTTCGCGGGTAAGTAGTTACATAACAATATATGAAATTAAAAGACAAACCTTTTGGAATGATAATGTCAAAGTTTACAATGTAAAGTGCCAAAACCTCTGAGGGCGTGGTTTGGACCAATGGGAGGGGGGTACTGAGTCGGCGTGTTGGCGATACGTCCTGATAACACTGCAGCCTCCTGTCAACAAAACCTTCTGAAACTTAGACATTTACATATTTCTGTAAATTCTAGTCGTTAGCCTTAAGAGGAATCTATTGATTTTTACATCGTGTCTTCCGGACGTTGCTCTATGTTTGATGCAATTAGATAAAATTTCGCAGCTTCTTTAATATTTATAGAATCCCACGAGATCGGAAATTAGATTGATGGCTCGTGTACATGGAACATGAGTCATTAATACTTAATTTTAGTTTGTTATGAGACCATGTACATTTGAAAAACAGCTTGGCAATATTGCTTTTGAAATTCATTTTACAATAAGTTGATCTTTAAATTTAATTCACTATAACTTTAAATATAAATGAATACATAAATTAATATTGCAGAACGTCCTTCAGAAAGGGTCGTTCAATAATCTAAAAATAGTGTAAGAGGAATCTTAAGCGCTAGGTCAGTGCGACAACGAGATGTCTATTTCTACCATTTTACCGCAGAGCTGCGATACGATTCAAGGATATAAACTTAAAGTTGATTTTCATCAAAATTCAGGGTTATTATCCTTCACAGAAGTGCTAAAATTAGCTAAAAAGATTTCTAATACAAACTAGCTGACCCGCGCTTCGTTTCCGTCACAAAAACGAGGATTGAGAGAGCAATTGCAATTGAAGCGCAGAAAAATGAGCATATTTACGACATCACATCAAAAACCTCTTAAATTATTAGTGTTTTTCTACCTTAAATTATTATTATGTATATATGTATCAACACAAACCTTCTTCTTGAATTACTCTATCTATTAAAATAATCGCATCTTAATAAATCTAGTTATAAATATTAAATCGTTCATACGGATAGAATAATACAGCGGAAACGACTTTGTTTTAAACAATGTAGTGATGCAGTCAATGCAGTATTATTTCGTAAGACTTGTAGAATCTTATGCGACGATGCAGATATTATTATGAGATGTGTCTATCCATCTAGGTGTATTGAAATATACTTACAAGACTTTGTCATTGATTAATGGGATTATAGATGGAACATTTTTATAAAATACATCTAGGTTAATATATTTTTGATCTGTCTACATACATACAAGATACAAGTAAAATATATTCTAAATTTAAGTTTCCGCATTTGATTAAAGGGAATTGAATTTAGTATATTGTATTGAGTTTTATTAAACAAGTTTTGTAGTTCTCGTTAAGTTACTAAAGCTAGTACGGGGTGCGATCGTCTGATGTCGCTTCTTATTTCCCTGACCTATTCTTAAAAAAAAAAATACATTAAATCTAACAATATTACTTATGTTTAAGATTAGATCGTAGGAACACGCTGTATATTATATTATTACTAGCTTTTACCCGCGACTTCGTTCGCGTGGACTTCAGGTTCGTCCCGTCTAGTCGTATAGCCTATGTGTTATTCTGATGTATAAGCCATATTGTGGTAAAGTTTCATTCAAATCCATTCAGTAGTTTTTACGTGAAAGAGTAACAAACATCCATAGATCCATACTTACAAACTTTCGCCTTTATAATAGTATTATGATATTAGATTGTGTTGTCTGTTCTTGTTGGTATTGTATAAATTTACGTTTGCTACGAGTCACTGGGAGTCGCCTGTACTGAACGCCTTTTTGATTGCAATCGCAGATAAATGAGCCTACGGTACCCCTGATGCTAAGTGGTTGCCGTCTGTTATGTACCTATTCAATGCCACAGGGCATTGGAGTGCTGTTCTCTATCCTACTATAAAGGACTTTTTTTAAACCTCCTTAAACTGGAGATTTTTATGAATTTGATGTCACTGCAATGCACTGATTGACTGCAAATAACTATGGCTATACATTACTCATCCAATATATTATGATTTCTGGAAACTGCCAGTGTTTTTTTAATTTTTTTTTATTGCCATGTAGGCAGACGAGCGAACGGCCCATCTGATATGAAGTGGTTACCGTCGCTCATGAACCTCTGCAATGTCAGGGGACACTGAGGGGTCGCTACCTTTTTATTTTTTTTTATTGCGTGATAGATAAACGAGCCTACGGCCCATCTGGTGGTAAGCGGTCACCGTTGCTCATGTACCTCTGCAGTGCCAGGGCAATGACTTAACTTTAAGTACCTACCCAAAGATTGAAAGTCAGTTAGTAAAATGTAAAGTCAAAGATCCATGTAAAAGCGTCGACGTACCTAGTCAGTCGACAATACAGTAAAAAAATCTCATATTTTTATTAAATTCTACAAGAACAATTTCCACAATAAATGTTTTCCAATGTTGTATATTGTTTTAAGAATGACAAAATGAAAATAAAAAATGAAAACTGTTAATTTCGCAATCAAGTGTGTACCTAATTAGACTTAAGTTAAAATTTGTATGCTCATTATAAGTGAACAGTGTTGTTCTTGTGAGTTGAGAAAGATCTTTAAACCCAAAAACAGAGACTTTTTCACGACTCTATTAAACTTTAAACTTACAGGCCAAAAATTACTTGGAACTTGTATCCAAAAGATAATGACTTACAAAAGATAATGCGGGTCTGTTTTTCTATGTGTAGGGTCATAGATTATCAGATATATAGGTCTACTACGTTTAGATGTGGTAAAATGGATGTCCGTTGGGCACGAGATAACAGTTGATGTAGGGAGACATGAGATAAGCCTATAATCCTAGTTCTATGGGGATTTTGTGGGCTCATATCTCCGCAATATAAAAATATTGGTTTTCACTTTATTACTAGAAGATGTATTGTATGTTTTAGTTAGCAGGTAGGTAATCTATTTTTTTGTGAAAAAATATTAACATTGTTTAAGATTTACATTATTACTAAACGGGTTCTTACCACGATTATTTTTAATTGAGAGTTGCCGATATTTTAGCACTGTTTCAAGCGCCATGATCACGGGAAGACTGAAGAACTGCGGTTAGGTCATTTAAGAGCAGACAAATCTGTCTACCCTCTTTCTCGTTCGTTTGCCGGTACCACTGGAACTCGAACTCACATTTCGACATACCTAAACCTCTCAATTAAAAATAATCGTGGTAAGAACCCGTTTAGTAATAATGTAAGTGATGGAGATAACCGCGAGTGTCTAAAGAAATTTATCGTTTAAGATTGTTTTTGGAAATATTAAACGTATGTACCTACTTATAAATACTATTTCATTTTACGAGATCTACTTAATAACGAAACACCTAAATACTAAAATTTAAAATAAACCTTTTGCTAGAAATTTTAAAATTTCCGTTTTAATCAAGTTACTCGTCGAAATCCAGTAGATCAAAAAATGTAGGCTCACATTTTTTAATATACTTTTAATTACAGAATAGATATAATCCAAGGTTACATAAAATCTCAGATTAAACTTCCAAAAGATACGGAACCGCAAAAGTAAGATAAGGGTCATTCCATTTAAAATCGTCTAATCAGCAAAGCTGCACCGTTTTAGATTTTGATGAAAATTTGAGGGATTCATCTCTAGGGTCCCTAAGAGTGAAATTTACAATATTTGATTTCTATGAGCACCCGTTTCCGAGCATTTAAATAAAAACTTTCAAAAATCTCCTTTTTTTAGGTTATTTAAAAATTCCTCAAAGTTTTGTCTGTTTGAATTTTTTTTCATTATTAAAGCGAAATCCTTACGATGATGGAGCTGGAAGGTGGCTATGGGAACTCCATCATTAAACAAGATAACTTCATCGTATTTAGGCTCGTACCCTTATATATAATTTAAGAAAAATAAAAAATATCGACATAATTTTTGCTGCCAATAAACGACCGGTAAGTGCACTACACATTAAAATAACAAAACAAGCGATGCAGTCCTTCAAAGTTAAAGCTAAGAACAAAAGATTCTGAAAATTTTAGAATTTTATCTCGCAGTAGACACCTTCGTTTTGTAGGCTGAAAAATGGGATTTTTCAAAAATTCAAAACTTCAAGCAAAGTTTTCTTCAAGAAAGAGTGGGCTGCTCAGGTCGATCAATGGCTAAATTTTGTCTCCTACATGTGTACTTAATTCCTGTCAACCAGAAGTTCTTAACTCATAACCGATTAGTCGCTAGAGTCGCTTGAAATCCACGAAAAATGGGTAAAAAACACTCATTTTTGGTTTGCTCTTGCTAATGGTAGGTCGCTATAAACAAAATTATCGTTGAGTTTTATCAAAATATAGTCTGTCCCCGTAAGGATTTCGCTTTAATAATGAAAAAAAATTCAAACAGACAAAACTTTGAGGAATTTTTAAATAACCTAAAAAAAGGAGATTTTTGAAAGTTTTTATTTAAATGCTCGGAAACGGGTGCTCATAGAAATCAAATATTGTAAATTTCACTCTTAGGGACCCTAGAGATGAATCCCTCAAATTTTCATCAAAATCTAAAATCATGCAGCAACCATTTTTTTCATTTTTAGATGATTTTAAATGGAATGACTCATAAGTAAGATAAAGAAAATAACTTTTCAGCAACAAATTGTCTCCGATGAGTTTTTCGTTTTCTCCTCCTATCGTTTCCGCACTCTCCAAAGTTAGAGAATCGCGAAACGGATATTAAAATTCGAGTTTAATAAAAGACTGCTCCAACTTCCTTTTCGAGAACTTCGATGTTTGAAAGGCTGACTTATTGCAACCGGTTTTAATTGGATTTCATTCCGTATTGGTGGAAATGATACCTTGTAATTCGTCACTTTTTATCGATTGTCGTAAAATTTCTTCATCACACAATTTTCTACATTGCATTGATCGTATGGCATAGAAATAAACATGTGAAATGAAAACAAAATGATCACGTAATGTGGTCACCATTGCCGAAGGCAGGTAGAGGTAAATATTATTTTCTCTAAATTTTTGTTGTAGGTATATTTTACTTTTAAGTACTTATAAGTTTATGTTTTCGTTGTGCGCGTTTGACATGTGTGTCGTCGATGCCGGTTGGAACTGAAAACCAGCGCTGGGTGTCGACTACAATGTTTCTGTGGTTGGCAATCGGCAACATGCTGAGTTTCGGCTGTTTTGTGTGTGAACTTTTTTGTTAACTTTTAAATATGTGTCTGTATGTTCTTTTTACACACAAATAAACGTATGTCTATGTCTAAATACTAAATTAAATGTTTCCTTTTAAACGTTCTTAGTATTGATACATACAAAATATGTACACATAGTATATCTATCTATTGTTTCATTCTTTCCGCTCATAAAAATAAAATAAAAAAGTATTAGGTACCTTTTAGGCACGTAAAGTGACAAACTAGGAACGTTCCATTAACAAGGTAGAGCCGCAGATGTGCTGAGTAAGCGAATTCAAAATTTATTCTAAACAAGTGCCCGAAGTGGAGAACCTCGCAGTATTCGCATAAGTAGGAAGGTATGCCAAGTTTGGATGTGGTTCCGAGCTCGAAACATTTGTCGCGGTTCTAACTCGTTAAAATAATCTGTAGGTACACGTACATTGTTGTCAACTGCACTTGAAGTTGTGTAATTTTGGGACATTTCCATTTTTGTTGTTTTGTTTGTATGCCAGCGTAATGTATGTTTGCTTCGTCTTTCAAATATTGTAAACGAAAACCACTTTAAGAACGTATGTAATTCAGCCCACCTTCTGATTGTTATTACCGCAGAAAAGTCATGGTTTGAGCATTCTGGGATATCTCTATGCAACGACACTTTTCGACGAGCTAATGAGCTGAGACTGGAAACCGAACAATATTTTGGCTTAGTATCTTTGAGTCCGTGTATTTGTCTCACTTGACATTGGCGAATCGTCCCCAGTCTTAGTGGACGAGGTCCATGGGAAAAAAAGAAGAAGAAGAAGAATGAGCTGATTGTCAACATTATGGAGTTATACTCACCTACATAGTCAGGGGAGATTGTGTCTTCAGGCCTAGTTTGAAGAAGGACAAGTCATAGCGCTTAACTTTAAATTTTTCACTAAACTAAACACAATTACTATGAATTTTTAATCAAAATAATCTTACACACAGATATGCCCTCACACACATATTTACAGTGGAATTTTCGATTATAAAACAGATGGTCGGTGAGATAGCCGATTCCCTTCCTATTTATATGATAATCAGCGGTCGAACAGCAGTATACTCAGTCTTTTCCTTATTAAATGGACTGTTGGTTTCCGAACGCTATCGAGAATGTTAAGAATTTCGATATTTGTGTCCGGAAGATTTCATTTTATTTATGGTGCTCGGATTTGTACAGTTTTATATCCGATGTCGTTTTTTTTTGTCGTTGCTTTGTAAAAGTTGTTTGGTTGTATGTAGTTGTTTAATATTTTACTCTAAATTTGTCATTTTGTTTTATAGAATGTTGGTGTATTGATTGAAAATTTTGAAGTCACCCTTTGTTTAAAATTTTCATGGCTCGTTTATGTACAGTCATCATCATCATCATCAGCCTATAGACGTCCACTGCTGGACATAGGCCTCCCCCAAACCTCGCCACATCGACCGGTCCTGCGCCATCTGCATCCAATGACCTCCCGCGATCTTGACCAGATCGTCGGTCCATCTTGTGGGGGGTCTACCAATATTGCGCCTACCGGTTCGTGGCCACCACTCCAGAACTTATGTATAGTACAAAAAAAATACAAAAATATGTGAATTAAAATCTAACTTGTTTTTTTTAGTTACACCACAATCTGCGTATTTTATACTGACTTAATACCCACTGAGTAGTTCTAGCTATTGATTAGGTACTAGCGAATCCATCATAATTCAAGACAACAAACTTTAGTGCTGTACATCTAATTCCTATGACGCTGCAGACTGATTTTATACGCCATAAAACCTAAGTCATGTGAGCTAAACCGCTTAACTTGATGTGTTTTGTCATATCTTACAGTTCAGGCTAACGTTCGTATAACAGGAATTGTCTTCGCAACGCCTTCATTCTAGCAATTGTACTTACTACTAATTCATATTTGTTTTATAGTTAAATAGATTTTACATTGAAAACTTTGTCAGAGGTGGCGGCCCTTCAGAATTGATATTGCAGGAGTGCATGAGTGTTGGTAACCACTTACCACCAGGTCCGGGCACGAGGTATTAAAAATATATTAAACCTGTTTGAAGCTGAAGCTATTATATTGCAAATGTTAGATAATTTTTCAAATTGAAAGTTCTTGAATAAGATAACTCTGCAGTGAGATATTGTAAGAGTGATGTCCTTGACACGCTATCCATTTACGATCTCCAGTGTAAAGTTTTTAAGATTCAGAACGATTTGGAACGAATTGCAACCAGATAATTTATTTTATCTTGATGAATTTAAAATTTTAAAATAAGGACCATTTACTATTTCTTGTCAAAAATATATGACGTTATCTCTACAAACCCTTCTATTACCGTACCACCCGGCATCGAGGTGGAGTTCATCCTTACTGTATGGAACCACCGTCCATCCACGGTCCGTTTCAGGAACACTTTTTTGCCACGCACCATCCGGCTATGGAATGAGCTCCCTTCTTCGGTATTCCCAGAGCGCTATGACTTGTCCTTCTTCAAACGAGGCTTGAGGAGGGTCCTTAAAGTTAGGTTGTAGGTAGCGACCCCTCAGTGTCCCCTGACATTGCAGAGGTTCATGAGCGACGGTAACCACTTACGATCAGGTGGCCCGTTGGCTTGTCTGCCTCCATGGCAATAAAAAAAAATCAATTGGCTGTTATAAATTTAGATTCTAAATTAGATTCGAGTATTCTGCGTGTTTGCTCAAGAAAAATTGTCTTAAATCCACGAAATTAAGATGTTAACTATAATTTAAGCTACATGATAGCGTATTTCATCTTAATTTCACTTCAATAATATTCACATTTATCTCAACAACGCTCGAGATATAAGCGGATGAAAATTAAAACGTCTGAGATGCGAAGCTTTGATGAGAACTCTCTGGAATTCCGAGGGATGTAATCTAAAGCGTTCCAAGATGTATGCTAAATATTGCATATTAATTAACGTTACATACGTTAGAATATCTCGCGGCTTAAAGTACTTTAAATATATTCAGTGCGTGGTAGAGATTAGACAGATAAAGTAGAAACAGGAAAGTAATCTATTTATTTAGAAAATTTTCGCACCTGTGTCAGTCTCAACGAAAGATTTAGTGTTCAAATTAGTGAAAATAATTGAAAAAGTATGAGATAAATAGGAAAAGTCGTGGTGGTGTAGTGGTCGAAGCGCTTCCTTCCGTACGGGAGGTCGCGTGTTCAAATCCGGCCGGCTTGTACCTCTAAATCTAAATGTGAAAAAGATTTATGTGCAATTTTTTCACAACACCACTGGCTATAAACGGTGAAGGAAAACATCGTGAGGAAACCTGCATATCGGAAAAGGGTTCTAAAAATCCTTTGAAGATATGAGAAGTCCCCAATCCGCACTGGGCACATTCTACATTTCAAGACAACATTGAGTATTTAAAACGTTTTGAATAATGACTAGTTAAAAAAAATAAGCTTCGGTTTAGACACGTGGTTTATTCATGTCTATTCTAAATTATTATTTTTCTATATGTGGGATCAGTGATATTAGCCCAAAGGGAGATCTCTGACCGGGCGAGGTAGTGTATGCCCGGTCAGGCCGAAGCCCACTGTAGTAGATTTTAGATGTCGTATATATGCGAAGCTTTCTGCAAATGTCGTAACCGCGATTCAGGATCTCGCGCGTTATTATTGGTCGCCACACTATAGAAAACTATTTCAATAATTTTACCCTAATCACGAGTATAATTAGTTAATATATTTATCATTTAACTTATCTAGTAGCACAGGATTCAAATTATAATATAAATTTCGTAGCTGCTACGTCGCTACGTTTGTAGCTGGTCTGTAGCGCCCTGCTACACTGCAAGTGGCCCTGCTACAAAATATGATGATATACGTAAGTTGCAGTGGAGTGCTAGCCCATTAAAATGAAAAAAAACTTGAGAGGTGTCATGGGACACCCGAATAGAACGAAGTTCCTGTCGATTAAAAAATATCTTATAATTTTTTTTCCTAACGAAACGCGCGGTAAGGAACGTGTTTTAAAAGATTTTGATCACAGCGCCATCTAGCGGTAATCATCTAAAATAAAAAAGTGTTGTGACAACTAAAAAAGTGTGGTGACAACTTTTCGTAAGATTTTTTTCCGTCTAGCCACCTTTCGATAACGCGCGATAAGGAACTTCGTTCCAAAAATATATTGTATTTGATGTGACGTTAGTTTTTGGTAACAGACTCAGCATTAACACCACAGATACATACAATAATCTATATCTATGTCGTTTGTTTCAGGTGATCTGCGGTGGCCAAGGACTACGGCAAGAACACACATGCTGACGATATGGTAAGTCCATTGTACAGAATATTTTAGACCAATCAATAAAAAGACAAAAAATAAAAGTTACGAAGAATGTATGACAAAATCTGTATTGTAATTTTCACCAAATTCGATATTCAAAAAAATGCGCCAACATTCCATTTTAAATTTAAAAAGTGTTTGTACAGCGCCTACTTTTATGTTTAAAATATTTTTCAGCTAATTATAGTTCTATACTATACAGATGGCTTCACACAGTCGTGGGCCACAAAACGTTGTCCAAGAGGTTAAGTTCTGAGGAAATAAAATCAGTTATAAAGAATATAAATAAAATAAAAAGCCTGTTTATTTCTCGCTTACTTAAACTTAAAAACTAATTTAGAAAAATTTAAAAAGATTTAAAAAAAAGTGACAAAAAAGATATGATATGAATACCCCCTATTGGGTAAAGGCTTCCTCCAAAGACGTCCATTTTGATCTGTCTTGTGCCACCTGTATCCAGTTCGGGCCTGCATTGTTAACTATTTCGTCCTCCCATCGTGTCAGTGGCCTACCTCGGTTTCTTTTTCCTAGTGGACCTCTCCATATAGTTATAAAGTATATTGAATGATTATTATAATTGAATGTAATATTATGATAATATTCCGTGTTGCTGCATAGCGTAAAGTGATTGTAAACTCAATAAAATTCTTAAATTTAGATCTTGTTTGTTTAATGTTAAATGGTTGTTAGAAAATTGCAGTTATTATTTTCTCAGTATACTGTATGCTTGTCAATAATAGTAATCTTCTGAACAGCGCCATCTATCCACTGGTTATAGTAACGCGTACTCACGAACGAAAGTCAGCTTCTTGTGTGATTTAGTTCCTGCGCCACCCGTAAGATGGCGCCATTTGTATGGTGAAAAAAGTGTATGGACTCCACTATCTTTTCACGACAAAACAATATTGTTAGTGTTTTTCTTGATCATCAAAGAATATGTATTGTATTTTTAAATGTACGTAACACATAACTTTTTTAAGTGCATTCAGTGACTGCTATGGACCCTACTATTTTTTCATCACAAAACAATATTACCTATTAGTGTTTTCTTGATAGATAGTAGATAGATTTGGGATGATCATTTAGGAATATGTATTTAAATATTTGTGACACCTAACTTTTTCAAGTTCATTTAGTGACTGAGGAATTCCTTCCTAGACTAAGGATTTTCACGTACCAAAAATCATTACTAAATGAAAATTTATGCAAAAACAAATTGAGTAAAAGTTGTTAACCCCTGCATCGAAGTGATGTATACAACCATCAACGTTTAACCAGATTTTTGTTATTAATTAGTAATTGTTGGCATTATACAGTAATTGGTAAGTAACTTTTAATTCTATTTTTTGTCCAGGACACAGTATGGCCGCGGCATTTTGGCTCAACTCGGTCGGAAGTTTGTCGTTGTCGCTACTATGCCTTTTCGCAACAACCCTACAAGTCACAAGCGGTAAGTACAGCCTTAGACACGGGTTTTTAACGTTTTTATGTCAAACTTAAAATAATTAGTAAATTACGTATATGATCATGATGAGTCTAAGTAGGTTTGTAGTAAGGAAAAATAAGTTTTAAATTTAGTCTAAAATTTAAAATTATTTATTTATTGTTTACACACTTATTATAGAGGAAGTTTCCAGTGGCCCTCACACTAGGCCTACCCTGTATCGTGAGGACCTGATGGGTTCATAATATCGATTATAATATACATATATTTTTGTTTTTTAACAAGAGTAGTATGATGACAATAATAATACAGGAATAATTCAATAATTATGTAAGATTAATTTTCGCCCTGAAAAATACAATTGGATTTAGTACTACTTAATAAACATTTTAGGATGGCGTGACTTTTCATCATAAGTTTATGTAGTGATCAGGTTTTATTTATCAAAAAATCCATTAGAGTAGTTTATGCTTAAAATTGGTAATACCTACGTGCTAGTTTATCATCATAAATGAATCAATACGTAAATGTATAGCAAATGTATAACAAAAGGCACCATAGCCGAATTACATACTACTTTTTTACTTACTACTTCTTAACCCGTTAAATGCCGAGAAAAAAAAACTATTGTCTATTCAAAGGCGTGCCGGTCACCGGTGACCCCCATGGCGTTTAACCGTTTAATAACTAAAATTAGTTAATCTTCAATCATATCGTTCCTACTAAACGATACTTTAATCCGATTTCAACTAATACGTCATGTTCTCACATTTGTAGCTATAGATAATGTGGGAGAGCTTTCATCCTCGTTCCGTCTCGCTCTAACTTATCGTCAGGCATCGCTGCATCCCTTTCTAATGCAGGGATACGATCAATAACGAGAGGAAAATCTAAATTCGTATAATCTGTATTCACGGATATTTTCCGATGTGCATTTTTGAGGACTCCTAAGTCTCGTAGAGCGCTCGTGAACAATTACATCAAGAATTATAAGCCTTTCAATGACAATGAGATTGTGAAATGTCGGCCTGTTGAGTTGAGTCTTAAGATATGATGTAGATAGTGTTTTGTTTTAATTTTTTTGGTCATTCATGGCTGACGATATAGCCCGAGAGCTAGTGCTAATTTTCGGCTCGATATTTGAGGCATGTTGAAAACTTGGTCCATAGTTCTCCTGATATACGGGGAGTAACGGGGCCAAACGGATAACTAAATTTTTTTTTAATTATTACCTCCCCAAAAACTTTTGCATTAGCTCTCGGGCCATATGATTCTTTCTTCTCAGGATTCTATACGTTTTCGGAAGGTATTTCTGGTTTAGAGAAATAAGTTAAACCAAAGAACTACTACTAGTCTAGTCCCCGCCAGACAACACGGTAAATTTTCTAGATACAATTTTAAACACCTTGATCTAAACCTGCTCATCGATAACATCTATAATCACTTATAAATCTTTATTTTTTAAATCTTTTTATAAAATTTAATAAATAGCCAAAATTAAAATGATGTGCAATAATTTGGATTTTAGATTATTATTTTTTTATTAACCATTGATTGTTGTCAAATGTTATGTAAATGAGGAGCCCTGGTGTCCATAACACAACCATTTAGTTAAAATACTCGTGTTTTAAATACTATCAATGATTTTTTGTTTTGATGATATTCTTAGCATGTTATTTTTTTTTATCTTAGATTGTAATCATGTGTGTCAATAAAGATTTTACTTATCTATTATTATTATTACTTATTTTATCACGTCGTATTAATATTAATAATTTGAAAACATTAACCTTTGTTTTTTTCTGATCATATAAAAAGTAGGGCATTTAAGAACATTTTATAAGATCTTGTAATGTGATAAAGGTTCTCTGTCTACGTTAACAGATCACAATGTTAAAATATTCGTAACGGGTCCGACAGAGATAGATTATACAACTAAGATGAATACGGCATCTTCTACGTTGTGGTTCAAGCGATTTTGACCATTAGCTTACTTGATATACAGCTGTGAATTGTATACCCTTGTAACTTGACAGTAAATTTTCCTTCCATAATATTTTGCGACATAAATTTCTGGAGATAGTTCGGAAATAGCTTGAGTTTCGTAGTTTGTTTACAGCCTCTACTTTTTGGTTTGTTTTATTGTCCACTGTCAAAACGTTTACAACCATGTTTATTATAATAAATCACTCAATAGCATTGCAGCGACGGTGATCATTCACCATCAGATGGGCTGTAGGCTCGGTTAACTAGTATGCAATAAAAAAAATGTCTGAAGTCATTTTGGTTTGGTTTTGAAATTGTGACTATCACACTAAACTATGTAAATTACCTCTAACCGAGTAGGAACTATTGCGATCTTCTACTCTTCACCTAAGAATAAGCAAGTTGAAGTGGCAGTGGGCGGGCCACATAGCACGTAGAAGCGATGCCCGTTGGAGCACGAAGGTTCTGAAGTGGCTCCCACGTCAAGGCAAGCGCAGTGTGGGACGACCAGCTGCAAGGTAGACGGATGATCTTGTTAAGATCGCAGGAACACGCTGAATGCAGGCCGCTACCAACCGGTCGCATTGGAAATCTTTGGGGAGGCCTATGACCAGCAGTGGACGTCCACAGGCTGAGAATGATGATGATGACTCTTCACCTGGAAACTTTGCAGAGATAATGAGTCTTGAAAGAGTTTATGCCTACGTCTTACACCTACTTGGGACTGATGATAATGCTGATGATTCAAAATTAAGGTTAATACTTTTACTTTGTCTATTTGACATTTGACAAGAGATGCATTGTATTTACCTTGAATTGTTGGATATCCATATTAAATTAGAAAAAAATAACCTTTTTAAAAAAAAAAACAGTAACATTAGCGAAAAGGTTATATGCCAATATATTTATAATAAAATTAATGGGTGAATCGAGGGACGCAAAGGGCTCGTGACACTGTTTTGCCCCAAAGGTTCCTTTTTAATTTATTTCCTATGCTTATATTTTGTTCACAAAGGTAAAGTTACTTTCAAAAGCTTTTCTTGTTTGTTTACTATATCTAATAAAATTTTATGGTACGGTTGAGTAAGATTAAAATCTGGGTTTAGATATAAATTTATGTAGGACTAAGCATCAAGCCGCAGACGTCTCAAATTTCGTCAGAACGTCCTTCTTCTGCTGTTTTTTTTGTTGGGTTATCGGTTCATTTTGAAAGAGATTTTACCACTTTGTGCCTGAAGGGGGCGGCGCGACGGGAAAGAGTGCCTTGGGCGTAACGCGTCGCGCCGTCCCTCATAACCCCGTGCTGGGTTCTGGCCTCAGCTGGGGTTCGGACGCTGAGTGTGAGCGGTTGGAGGTTTTAGTGCGGTTCAACTCCCACATACGGGGACCCGCTGATTTCCGCCAACTGAAAAAAAAAAACTTTGTGCCTGTCTGAGCGTGATTCTACTCCAAATTTTTCGTACCATTGTCCATTCGTTCGATGTGGTATGCCCGTTGCCATGACTAAAACACAATCCTTCCGGCTATGTTGCTTTCATTGGTCTTTTAGCGGATCTCCTTAGTTGTATAACATGAATAAATTTTTACTGCAATCTTCTTCTTCTTATATATAAAAATGAATTGCTGTTCGTTAGTCTCGCTAAAACTCGAGAACGACTGAACCGATTTGGCTTATTTTAATCTTGAAATATTCGTAGAAGTCCAGGGAAGGTTTAAACGGTGAGAACATTACCTTATGTGACGCAGACGAAGTTGTGTGGGCCAGCTAGTATATTTATATATTTAATACGAATATTATGTAGCTCGACAGATACTAAACTTAACTAGACAAAGTAGTACAACTATGTATCTTTGACTGATGAATGTACATAATGGAAACAACATAATTCGTTTCTACTAATAATGAATAATGTAGTTTATAATTTAATCAATGAGATCACTAAATGAGCCCTTCGAAGTATCGAAAAACGATTAAATTAATGTACCAAAAGTAATGAACCCACACTTGATTGAACGCTGAAACTAAGTTTCGTTAAGAAAAGCTACATTTCTGGTAGTCGAATTTCTCAGCGAATTTCGTAAAGTATTAATATTATTATTTTTTTATTTTTGGAACAAAAGTAGATTTTAGTAGATCACGTCGGGGTCACCAGTTGTGGGTACCTACGTGGACTAATGGCCAAAGGGAGGTCTCCGACCGGGCGAGGTAGTGTTTACCCGGTCAGTCCGAAGCCCAATGTAGTAGATTTCAGATGTCGTATATATGCGAAGATTTTTGCAAATGTTGTAACCGCGATTCAGGAGCTCGCGCGCTATTATTGGTCGCCACACCCATTGCTTTTTTCTTCTACAAGCATCACTTTTGCTCTAAAATGGGAGATTGGTAACACGGATCTGGGCTGCGGCTGGGTTATGCTTTCGCTTTGTTCTTAAGCTTGGAAGCGTGATCGTACTGACTGCAATAAATATAGAAGATACGTCCATAATGCAATCTAAATTAATTTTCAAAATCCACATAATACAAGTTGACGACGATAGAGAGACATCGAATAAGAATTAAGTCTCATAATTTATGCATAGAATTATCCTATGATCGTAATTAAATTAGAATGCTCGCTCAACTCAAGAGCCATTAGTCGAGAGAAACCTGGTGCGTGGGTGAATAATGTCGCTAAATCTTTGCGGACTTCTATTTTTGGTCTCGTAGTTATTAATAGGAATGTGCTTGACTTATGCTAAACAACTTGAAACTTAGGGAGATAATAATCATAATTTAATAAATTCATTGCTAAACGAGGCCTAAATGACCCGTCTTCAACTTTTCTGTGGTGCAGCAAACAAAAACGTAAACTTTCACTGCGGTGCGAAGAGCAAAACTTTGTTAAAAGAATTGGGGTCTAATAGACCGCGTGTCGCCTTACGTATGTTCATGATCCGGGCCGATTGCACCTCTTGTCGCAGCGAATGGCAAATATGCAAAAAAACTCGCAGTGAACGTGTTAAGACTATGTACTATATGTTATCAATTGTTTTGTCTGAGAAGACGTTGTTCCATAAAAAGGAAAAGAAATTCCTTAAATTTGTATCGTAGGTAGCGATCCTTCATTGTCCACTGCCATTGCAGAGCATCTTGACCGATGATCACTAAAATCACTATGATCGTTGGCTCGTCTGCCTACATGGCAATCATAAATGATCATCAGCTTGCCCAATTTTATTTTTCATTATTCGTGAACAACTTAAACATAACATTGTCATACCTCGTTTTTTGTATTTTTTTGATTACGATCTTATCAATAGGTATTAGAGATCTAGTCAGTAGATCTATTTTTTTTTGGCCCACCTCTCACTCCCACCACTATAACTCCTGTGTAGCCACGATCCACAGCGGCGACCATCGTAATGACTCTGAGCAGTGAAGCCCAGGAAAACCCGAGGGAAAGCTAACTTGTCTTGGACCCCGCAACGAATTTAATCAGAAGGTGATAGAAGGAATAGGAAAAACATGAGTTTCGACTTCCCTTCTCGCAAAAGTAGGTATCTATTGTTAGTATTTCCAAGTAAAATTTAGACAACGACTGTAAACGCTAAGTTTATACTAAAAATCATTAGTATTCCTCAGGGCAATTAAACCATGACTGTCCGTCTATAAATCCTCTTTGAATACCAATTTAAATCGTATCTGACTCCCAAGTCGCAGCCGAGTCTCGGGTTGCCTTCGGAACATTTCTTTAATCCGACAAGTCTCGTATACTCGGACCCTAGTGTAACATATTGATCTGCCAGCGACATCTGTGCACGTCGTTAAGATAATGATTGACACTATTTTTCTTCTCATATGAAGCTGGGGCTGTATATCTTTCTTCCTGTGACTCAGATATGTTAGGGTTCGATGCATCGGTGCTAGAGTTGTGAACTTGGAACATGTCTTACAATGCTGTCTAGAGTCTACTGTAGTTATTGTTTGTGAGTTTTTAGGTGATATCTGTTTTGTATAGCTCAAGAAGTGTGCAGAACTATATCCTGTTCCGTTTTTCCATGTCCATTTAAAAATAGGAATTTTGAACGTAAATAAATCAAATAATTTGCAGTAAATATCATCATGTACCTACTTGGTATTTGATAATCGGATAAAAGTAATACGTTTCTATTGAGTTATTGATAGTCGTAGAATTTTGTGTATACCATAATATTTCATACTTCAAGTTACGTAGTTTTAGTTTACTTACTCTGTATATTTTGAAGAATAAAAAAAAACTTGAGAGGTGTCAAGGGACACCCGGATGGAACGAAGTTCCTTTCGATTAATTAGTGAGGGAATTGTAATAAAATTTTATTTTTTAAGTTATAATAATTATTTATTTATTAGTTATTTTCGATTTTTTTTCCTTATTCTCTAAAAGACGACGTTTTAAACTAACCAATTATTATAACTTAAAAAATATATATATGTTAGGTGACTTTTCTCTAATTCCATTTAATTGTTTGTAGAAGCGGGTATTACGTCGATTTAAAGGAAGGACTTCCGGTTGTGATGAATCATTTTATAAGAGTGTTGTTAGATTCTTTTAATTTTATTTTATGCGAACGGAAATACTAGTGGCGCCATCTGATTTATTTCTCAAGAAAGTATAAAAGGCGTGTAAGCTGTCGTTTGAATACAGTAGTCGACGTGATTTCAAAGTGAACAGAGTTGAGAGTAATTGTGACTGAGTTTTGGAGGATAATTGTACTGATTTTGGAGGATGGTTATACTGTTTTTGGAAAATGAATAAACTGTTATTGTGAACCAAGGAATTTTCATTGTGTTTCTGAACTGAACCCAATAGTTCAGAAGCGGGATCGACGGAAAAAGGTACCACTTTTTCTTGTACTGCGCCCACAGAAAACCGTAAGTCACTGATATTACATCTTTTTTAAAGTATTCATTATGGATGATACTGAGCTCAGCTTACAAAAAAAATGAGTTTCAAATGGACGCTCATTATGTATGAGAGGATCCATTTTTTTTTTTTTTTCTATTTTATTTTCATTTCCCCACACTCTGGTTTGAATACTACTTAGTTGAATTCCGTTACATTAAAGTCTCTTTTTTTTCTCTTTTTCACGTAACATCGAGTAACTATGGCTGGACTGGACTGGACTGGATTGGATTGATATATCATGGTTGCGGACGGCTCGTGGTACAGAGTCGAGTAACTATGGCTGGATTGGATTGGATTGGATTGGACTGGATTGGATTGGATTGATATGTCATGGTTGCGGGAAGGCTCGAGGTAAAGAGTCGAGTAACTATGGCTGGATTGGATTGGATTGATATGTCATGGTTGCGGGAAGGCTCGAGGTAAAGAGTCGAGTAACTATGGCTGGACTGGATTGGATTGATATGTCATGGTTGCGGGAAGGCTCGAGGTAAAGAGTCGAGTGACCATGGCTGGGACTTGGATGGACTAGGTTGATGCAGGACTAGGTTGATGCAGGACTAGGTTGATGCAGGACTAGGTCGATGCAGGGCTAGGTCGATGCAGGGCTAGGTCGATGCAGGGCTAGGTCGATGCAGGGCTAGGTTGATGCAGGACTTGGGTTGATGCAGGACTTGGGTTGATGCAGGACTTGGGTTGATGCTGGACTTGGGTTGATGCTGGACTTGGGTTGATGCTGGACTTGGGTTGATGCTGGACTTGGGTTGATGCTGGACTTGGGTTGATGCTGGACTTGGGTTGATGCTGGACTTGGGTTGATGCTGGACTTGGGTTGATGCTGGACTTGGGTTGATGCTGGACTTGGGTTGATGCTGGACTTGGGTTGATGCTGGACTTGGGTTGATGCTGGACTTGGGTTGATGCTGGACTTGGGTTGATGCTGGACTTGGGTTGATGCTGGACTTGGGTTGATGCTGGACTTGGGTTGATGCTGGACTTGGGTTGATGCTGGACTTGGGTTGATGCTGGACTTGGGTTGATGCTGGACTTGGGTTGATGCTGGACTTGGGTTGATGCTGGACTTGGGTTGATGCTGGACTTGGGTTGATGCTGGACTTGGGTTGATGCTGGACTTGGGTTGATGCTGGACTTGGGTTGATGCTGGACTTGGGTTGATGCTGGACTTGGGTTGATGCTGGACTTGGGTTGATGCTGGACTTGGGTTGATGCTGGACTTGGGTTGATGCTGGACTTGGGTTGATGCTGGACTTGGGTTGATGCTGGACTTGGGTTGATGCTGGACTTGGGTTGATGCTGGACTTGGGTTGATGCTGGACTTGATTGATGCTGGACTTGGATTAGTACTGACTAGGTTGATGCTGAATTGGATTGGTACTGACTAGGTTGATGCTGAATTGGATTGGTACTGACTAGGTTGATGCTGAATTGGATTGGTACTGACTAGGTTGACGCTGAATTGGATTGGTACTGACTAGGTTGACGCTGAATTGGATTGGTACTGACTAGGTCGATGCTGAATTGGATTGGTACTGACTAGGTTGATGCTGAATTGGATTGGTACTGACTAGGTTGATGCTGAATTGGATTGGTACTGACTAGGTTGATGCTGAATTGGATTGGTACTGACTAGGTTGATGCTGAATTGGATTGGTACTGACTAGGTTGATGCTAAATTGGATTGGTACTGACTAGGTTGATGCTGGATTGATACTGGACTGGACTGCGCTGCCTTGAATTGGGGCTGGACTGGACTGCGCTACCTTGAATTGGGGCTGGACTGGACTGCGCTACCTTGAATTGGGGCTGGACTGGACTGCGCTACCTTGAATTGGGGCTGGACTGGACTGCGCTACCTTGAATTGGGGCTGGACTAGACTGCGCTGCCTTGAATTGGGGCTGGACTGGACTGCACTGCCTTGAATTGGGGCTGGACTGGATTGCACTGGGGCTGGATTAGTATTGGACTGGACCTGGATTGGTATTGAGATTGGACTGGACCTGGATTGGTATTGAGATTGGACTGGACCTGGATTGGTATTGAGATTGGACTGGACCTGGATTGGTATTGAGATTGGACTGGACCTGGATTGGTATTGAGATTGGGCTGGACCTGGATTGGTATTGAGATTGGACTGGACCTGGATTGGACTGGACCGGGATTGGACTGGACCGGGATTGGACTGGACCGGGATTGGACTGGACCGGGATTGGACTGGACCGGGATTGGACTGGACCTGGATTGGACTGGACCTGGATTGGTATTGGACTGGGCCTGTATTGGACTGGGCCTGCATTGAAGCTGGATTGGACCTGGAGCTGGACTGGACCTGGAGCTGGATTGGACCTGGAGCTGGACTGGACCTGGAGCTGGATTGGACCTAGAGCTGGATTGGACCTGGAGCTGGATGGGACCTGGAGCTGGATTGGGGCTGGACCAGATTGATAGGTTGCGGGAAGGAACAAGGCCGAATGATCAGGCATATCTGATATTGGAGTAGATAAACAAAACTAGGAAATACAAAGGAAGACGCGGAGACTGTCTCCAGGATTTCGATGAATAATGGCACAAAGAGACAGATAAGGGGTAACATTCGGAAACGTTATCAGGGTTCTTAAATGATTGAACAGAACGGCGGAGCGGCAGTCACCACGAGGAATATGGACAAGTAAGCCAAATGATATTAATTCTGCCTTACATCGTTTTATGGCAAAAAATAAAACTATTCAGTTTCAACTAAACAAAGAGACCGACTGAATAAAGGAAGAAAAAAAAGGGGGAGAATAGATTTGATTCATTATGGAACATGTCTGGGAGGGATAGAAGCGAAAGTTGATGGAACCCTCTCCTTGTCGTGAGAGTTACGCCGGACTTCACACAGATTGTTGAGCAAAATAGTTGAGTTTGAAGAATCATTAGAGCATTATACACGATGACTAATCTACCATTTCGCTATAAAATCTCAGGTTAGCAGGATGTGTCTTGTTTACTTCACGGGGTGGATCATAGAGCCATTAGTGCGTAGGTGGCGTAATTTAGCGAAGAAGAACTTGCGGAACCATCAAAGTAGGGCAATTCGGGGAGTCGTGAGATACAAGTGACAGATCATTACGCAGACAACTATTCATTGGAACCTACCTGGTGCTTCTGAGGTTGATACAGTGGCGGTAATAGGTGTTTCGATTGCGAGGGAGCGATCGCCTTTTGAATTACTAGATAAGGACTGTTTCTGACCAATGCGCGTTACCAATCAAGGGAGTTTGGGTCTGGATCACTCTGGACATATCTGGTAGCAAGGGAAGGTTGGAAAGGCTTTCTGCCCTGCAAGAGTCCTAGAAATCCAAATAAATGCTTACCTACAGCATGTCAACGTTGATGTTCAGTCAAAGTTCTCCTTGATTAAAGGGTCGGACGGAACTGGCTGGATTTGTGTGAGAATGGTAGTTTCTGAACGAACAATGTTGTGAAAGATGTTTTTGGACGAAGCTCAGAGTGAAAGGGATGACAGATAAAGAAGATGGACAAAAGACGCGAAAGACGAACGTTGTGTTAAGAAGAAGTCTATTATTTTTATGAGTCTTGATGGGGGACGATAACAATTTGCCTGCTTTATTGGTGCTGTTTATGCCGGTGTTGCAGGAATGTGCATTGTTGATGGCAGTGTTATTCACTCCTATGTTTTGAGTCAATACTTTTTACAGAAGGTCCGGATATAATTGTCGCTGGAATTCCAGATGAATCGAATGTTCAAACGACATGTGTAAACGCTTGCAGAGTTTGTGTCTGAAGTAGAAGGGAGTATTGTCCTAGAGAATATACGATTGGAAATTAATGTTGGAAAGGATACCATTTTGGGTTGTTGTAGAGTTGACTTCCATGAAAACGCGGTTGACCAGAGCAACAACTGTAGTGATCGACAACATCGAGCGCTTCTAGCTCCAGATATGCTGTTGTGTAGGGATTGTTTCATGTGATTTGCAAGGTCGAGAATTTACAAAAACCTATCGGATGGTGACTGAGACGGAGGATCTGAACCCCTTATAGTGTCGGATGTGGATTGTGAACTGATGAGAGTATGTTGCAGGAAATATTGGATAGTGAGAAGATGAGAGTCAGATTAATGCTTTTTGTGGACGAATGATTGTTGGCGTATCGTTCTTGGCTCTATATGATCCTGGAGCAAAATGCGACGTATGCAAGTAGAAGGCCTGGCTGGTGTACGTCTGTAACACAACTTCTCTAGTCCCTCTCTGATTACAGCTGGTATCTTGTTTTAGTCGGAGACCCATTGATAGAGCTGTTGTGGCCATTGATGACGTCGGATTGTAACTGCCCAATCGGCAGGTGCGGAAGCTCGGACTATTAGGATAACTGGGAAATTTTGTTATTGATCAAGGCCTTACGTTTTTTTTTGAAGTTTATGCGAGTATTGTATTTGTATTTGGTGGGTTTTTGCTCAAAGGAGTTATCTGGTAGATTCTCGAAGTGAGGCACGATGGTGAGGATCTTGTGTTGTAAGAGACGTTGTGACCTATTCAAGATAGAAGGATAGGTATTGTTTCCCGGAGGTGCGAAGTTTCGTTCGCTTGGAGTGCGGCCGTGTCAGGGCTGGAGCATGTGGATGTGATAGAGGGACCACTTCACTTGGACCCATCATTAAAGTGTGATTAGTAGAGCTGAACAAATTCGGAGGATTTAAATAGGAAAAGTCGAAAAGTGGGAATGTGATACTGATAAAACAAGGCAATGAACAGAAGGACACAAATGGACAGAATAGAGGAAATAATTTATTTAATGAAATCGGATACTGTTAATTTCGGACAGGTCATCTCCCTAATGGATTTTGCGAGAAAAGAAGTAGGAATACGTGAGTTGGCAACGCTAGGAAGAGAAACTGGAATCTCAAGATATAGTGAAGAACAAAAACGTGAAAATGAGAAGTCTTCGAAGGCTGTATCCTTCCAATTCTCCCATCTGAATGTCAAACTCAAGACCTCATCAAATTAAACATCAAAAATGTTATCAGGCTTGCAGAATGCTATAACGGTAAAGAAATTTGAAGGGGTGGACTGACATACTATCAGATGATTCAATAAATGAAACAAACTATATGAACTGATACACCGGACAGAAGAGGAAAAGAGGTAGGCCTTTTCGATGGTGGGAATACTAAATAACAGGGATATTATAATGAAGAAACGGCTGAAGACAGGAGTGGAATGAAGGAGGCTTTTGGGCACGTAACGTTTTTTATGGCTTTCAGCTATGGTGCTACGAGGCTAGTGTCGAGGAGTAAAATTCAACCATGGCTTTTTGTGTGGACACTTGAATTCTACGTTGCTTGATTTTTAGTTGGTTGTTTTGGTCTCCTTTTATTTATTTATTTTTTTCTCATCTTTTAGTAATGGTTGCAATTGATCGGATTTACGGAGAGTTAAACAAGCGCGAGGACTCGCTTAGTTACAGGATGGCCGAGCTGTTAGGTGACTTTTCTCTAATTCCATTTAATTGTTTGTAGAAGCGGGTATTACGTCGATTTAAAGGAAGGACTTCCGGTTGTGATGAATCATTTTATAAGAGTGTTGTTAGATTCTTTTAATTTTATTTTATGCGAACGGAAATACTAGTGGCGCCATCTGATTTATTTCTCAAGAAAGTATAAAAGGCGTGTAAGCTGTCGTTTGAATACAGTAGTCGACGTGATTTCAAAGTGAACAGAGTTGAGAGTAATTGTGACTGAGTTTTGGAGGATAATTGTACTGATTTTGGAGGATGGTTATACTGTTTTTGGAAAATGAATAAACTGTTATTGTGAACCAAGGAATTTTCATTGTGTTTCTGAACTGAACCCAATATATATCACAGCGCCATCTAGCATTAATCATATAAAACAAAAATAAGGAACGTGTTTTAAAAGATTTTGATCACAGCGCCATCTAGCGATAATCATCTAAAACAAAAAAGCGTCGTGACAACTTTTCGTAAGGATTTTTCCGTCTAGCCCCCTTCCACAACGCACGATAACTTCGTTCCAATAAGGTTAATACTCAAAAATCACATTACATACAACATTATTCAATTAAACCGATACATTACAAAGTACAAAAAATCTATACCTACGCAAAGTTAACATGTTATTTACGTGAAGATGTTGTAAAAGTTTTTCGTTCCGCCAGTCTCCCACACGGGTAATCCCGACGATTCATTAAAACTCTCTCGGTATTGGATAGGTGTTTTTCCAAAGGCAGATGTCCGATCTTGATTGAAACCTTCATGTGAGTGATGCACGTTTGGGATTTATCCAGGAACACGCGTATCTTTTTGACTTTTAATTTGTTTTTGGTTTGCAATTTGCTGGGTGAAATCATGATTTTATATTTGAATTTCGATTGGGTTTAAATCGGTTTTGTTGGGTTATTATTAGCGGAGCCCATGAGCGACAGAAACTTACCATCAGATAGGCCGTAGTGTCGTTTATTTATCTTACAATAAAAAAAGATAAAAACTTGTAGGCGAAAAAAACTACGATCATATTTGCTGTAGACACAACTTCTTCAGTAAGGATTTATAAATTTGAAAAACACTCCCTTCTTAGTAAGTAATGATATTACTCTCAAAGTATTCTCACATAAAATCCGATGAATTCATAATTTCATTTCTGTTAGAAATAACGATACTATTAAACCGACTCAATTAACCATTTTAATTGTGAAAATAAATCTCACTGAGAAAATAATTGTCATTTCATTAAATGGAAATTAATTATTTATTAATTCAAATTAATTCACTAAGCGAAGGACCGGTCCTTGAGGCGAGATTTGAGGGAGGTCTGTGTCCAACGGTGAACCTCTTTAAAAAATAATTCTCTCGAAGTAATTGCGGGAATCTAACTCGTAGCTCCGTGTAGAGTAATTAATAGTTTTAAGGCTTAACATGAAGTTGTCCCGGATTTCCTAGTGCTAAGAACCCGGGTTTCCCACCCGCTGTTTCCCATCCCTACGTACTCAAGTACTCGGTTGAGAGAAGTCCTCTCAGTTCGTTTCCGTTCGTCGTGAGTGGTGCACGTTTGCGAGGGATTCGTTTTGCGCCGAAATTCCAATTAATTTTTGTTTGCACGTGTAATGAAGTGTCGACAGTTTTTAAATATAGAACTGAAGAGTGCTTTTGATTTTTGTCAGGTTTTCGTGACGAGTGCGAAAGTATATTTTTACACATTTTTCTTTTTTGAAATACATTTTGGTTATGCGTCCCTAAATATTTAATACAGTTCTTAAATAATTTTGGGTACACATTTTAAAAAATAATTATAAAATCTATCTTTTTCTTGGTTAGTTAAAATAGTACGAGTGTATCGTCAATAAAAGATTGAATTTTCAACGCTAATTTTAGATTATAATATCATTTTATTACTCGCAGTCTTTATTACTCCTGTAATAAATAATATTCATAAAGATTCAATATTTCCGCGCGAAGTTTCCTTTCCTTCATAACTTTGAAATGAAGAATGAAAAAACGAGGAACTTTGTTGATACCAGCGCGATTCACCTCCAACATTTCTATGCTTATCTCGTTTTTTATTAGGTTCTTATGTGTATGAAACTGAATAAGAGAATGTAACATACCTGTACAGTTAAATTCAATTATAATTTGGTTCGGAGCATTATTGGGAAATTTGGAATATTTTAAAGTTTTACGTTGATTTGAAGTACAATATCCCGTAAATTATAGTTTGACTTATTTAAAACTAATTGCGAAAATCTAAAAAGTTACAGCTTACATATAACATAAAAGTATTGAAATGAAGGTAATGAAAGTTGCCCAAAACAATGGGAACAATATGGTATTATTAATAACAATAACTTTTTTGACCAAAAAACGTGATAAACAGTAAGGAATTACATTTATCTCCAAACTAGGTAATCCTGTATCTTGGAGATGAAATTTTTTGTGCTTATCCGGTATCTATGAGAATCGGCTAACATCTATTTTTCATCCCCCTAAATGTTAGGGGTAGTCCAACCCTAATTTTTTTTTTAGACGCAGACGAAGTTGCGCGGGGCAGCTAGTTCTAATCTAAAATCAAACGGAAACATCGGGAAAATTAAATGTGTGGTTACGCTAAATATTTGTATTAGATACACGTTTGTAGTCGATAAATCAAAATGATAAAACGCACAAACATATCGCTTACAGAACATTCTGATGTTTACGACAAACAATAAATCATAACGTGAAAAATTGTTTTACGGCTGCTATAGCTTATCCTTCTACTATTACAACTGTAATGTTATAATGATTATGAGTAATTCATAGAAATGTTGATAAGTAGGTACACAATGTTATTTTAAGGTAAAACACGAACAAGTTAACAAGGGCTACTTTTTTTTTATGGCTTTTTTGCTCCGCTTTTGTGGGCGGCCCAGCCAATGTCAGGTTTAATAGCGAAGGCAACGTTTTGTAAAAATATTAAAATTTGTCGCGGATTGACCAAAACGTCGCAAATAACACTACTTATAACTGTAATTAAAAAAGAAAATAATGAGAATAAGAAAGAAAAAGAAACATATATGCTACTTTTTTTATTGTAAAACTGATAAACGACCCTACATCTCATATGATGGTAAACTCTGATGGGACTCTGTCTGGTCATTGATATGTTCTCTTGCGAGATAATTTATTTTATCTAAATGCAAGAAGAGCCTGAAGAGTTTTCCTTAAAGTGGGCAAGCACATTGTTGACAGAAAAGCTGAAGAGATTATTTTTGTGTTCGAGGTTTCTCTTATAATTTAGATTTAATTAATGTGCTTCATTATGGGTCTGTATTATGGCCGCTAAGTGAAGTACTCCCGTGAGCAATAGTTGGTTATTTTTTCAAAAGAACGTGTACTGTCAATTAAATTAATGGAAATTAATATAAATTTCTTTAGACACTCGCGGTTATCTACATCACTTACACTATTACTAAACGGGTTCTTACCACGATTATTCTTAATTGAGCGGTCCCGATATTTCAGCACTGTTTCAAGCAAACGAAAAACAAACAGACAAACGAACTAACGAGAAAGAGGGTAGACAGATTTGTCTGCTCTTAAATAACCGACCCGCAGTTCCTCAGTCTTCCCGTGATCATGGCGCTTGCAACAGTGCTGAAATATCGGGACCGCTCAATTAAGAATAATCGCGGTAAGAACCCGTTTAGTAATAGTGTGAGGAAATTAATATATTATGCAAATTAGACGATTAATATTATTTTTTTGATATCATATTTGATTCAAAGAAAAGTAAAAAGTACTTATTCTTAATACACAAAAAGATTAAACCAGCAGCGGCGGGTCACTGATAAATTTCAATTAAAAATAAGAGAGCAATCTTGATTTTATATTAAAAGGTAAAGTAAAATCCGACCTCCGTCAGAGAGGTCATATTCAAAGATTACCTTTACAACTTACAAAACATAAAAGATATTAATTAAGATAATAAAAGAATGCCCTGAGACATTCTTGTTGCCTAAAACGGATGATGTTTTGTCGAAGACGACCTTTGCCCTTGTAACTTATTAAAGAAGTTGTTTCATTATGAAGTTTAATTGGGCTTATGGTCCCTCTCTGCACAATTACACCTAACTTTATCACTTGAGTAACAAAAATGTGTATGGAAAGTGCTTTGCGAATTGGGATCATTCAACGATGACTGTGAAAACCTTCTTCTTCTTCTTCGTATATATAAAAATGAATTGCTGTTCGTTAGTCTCGCTAAAACTCGAGAACGACTGAACCGATTTGGCTTATTTTAATCTTGAAATATTCGTAGAAGTCCAGGGGAGGTTTAAACGGTGAGAAAATTTCCTTATGTGACGCAGACGAAGTTGTGTGGGCCAGCTAGTCTGCAATAGTTTTATCTATGTCTATTCAACATATTGGGGTATTTTCTCAACTGCACCTATTTTTTTTTATAAGTATGCGGTATACCTATTCATAATCTGTAGTGAGCTATAATTTCACTTTGGTAAAGTATTAGCGATAATATTCATTTACCATAAGGAGGTTTGGTTTACCCGGAAATATAAAAATAAATGAAATCCAATAATAACTACGATGAAAAACCGTTCATAATAAGGCCTTTGTAATAAAACGTAACAAAAGGTTTAGAAAGAATGGAATCCTGCTCATTAGAGAAAAAATACGAAATGTAACAAATCCCTATTGAACGTGAATCAAAACAAAATTACAGCTGAAACGAAACGTAGTAATTTCGTGAATGAGTTCGATACTTTTCTATTTTCATCTAATTGATTTCAGGAACCGATCGCGTGAATTCTAATAAATATTTACATTAAATTAAATAGTTTAAAGGTTCAAATAAAGGTATTTTTGAACGTTTCTATATTGGGTAGGTATAGATGGACTATTTTCGTTTTGTTGTCTTGAAATGAAAGAGATTTCCCGTCGTAGAGGAAAAACAATCTAAATTATTATGATAGTGTGATCAATCACTTATTATTAGATTTATTCTTTCTCTGTTCTTTCTCTGTCTTCTGTTTTATCCATACACATCATCTTTCAGTGGTTATTCTTGTGTATACCATAACATCGCATATACTTCTGGTCTTCATCTACGAGTAGAAGATAATATTATATTCCATATTTCATACTTTGCTTATTATTTATACTTTACCTACTTATATTATACTTTATTAAATTTGTGACATTTACTAAACACGTGACAATGGTGGTAACACTTCGGAACTTTAACTGGTAAAAAAATTATGATACGATGTATTAGGAAGTTTATATATTACGTAGTATACCTAATCTTTTTTATGCTTCTAATGTACCTACTAACTAGAATTTCTTTCTTTTTATAATATTTTTTGACTGATATATTATTAAACTCTTTATGACATCAATAGTTTTAAACAACAAAAAGTCCTTATCACTTATTAGTAATTACTCCCCGAAAAGCTCATTTCTCGGACCGTATACCTTGTCATCAGTAATCTAAACTTTGTAGCGGACCCTCAAGTTTAACTTTTGAAATGGTTTAACCGTAATATGCATACGAGGGTCATGATGGCGGTCGATGAGGCGGTTAAAGCGATCAAAGTTAATCGGAACGGAAAATGAAAATGCCGATAGTCGATTATAAGTTCAACAAAACTTTGAGCTGTGAAACCATTTGATTACATTGTTAAACTTTGTATTGATTGTAATATAATAATGAAAATTGATTTTATTTTGAGTTATCAAGTTGATAAACCTTATCGGGTAATCTTATTTTCTATTGGATATGTAATAAAAGGTTTTTATTTTAAACTAGCTGGCCCACACAACTTCGTCTGCGTCACGTAAGTAAATTATCTCACCGTTTAATCCTTCCCTGGACTTCTACGAATATTTCAAGATTAAAATAAGCCAAATCGGTTCTGTCGTTCTCGAGTTTTAGCGAGACTAACGAACAGCAATTCATTTTTATATATAAGAAAGACTAGCTGGCCACACAACTTCGTCTGCGTCACATAAGGAAATTTTCTCACCGTTTAAACCTTCCCTGGACTTCTGCGAATTTTTCAAGATTGAAGTAAGCCGAATCGGTTCAGCGTTCTCAAGTTTAAGCGAGACTAACGAACAGCAATTCATTTTTATATATAAGAAGATATAATGTTGATAAATTTGTATTTAACATTGCTTTGTAATTTAGATCTTATGAAATTACTCAATTAAATAACATCGCATAGAAAACGTTTAAAATATTTAAGATTATTTTTTTGTATATTTTATTGTCCTCAGAGGCAAGATATTGATGGTATGTGGTCATCATCGCCCTTGGACTTCAGTAATAGGTTTATCTCTGAAATAAATTTCACAATAGTTTCGTACAATTTATTTATGGAAAATTCTTGAAAATAAATTGAACGGCTGCTATAAAATAAAATACACTTTTAACAGGAAGAAAATATTATAATGATATGCGAATCCTTTGTATGCCGCACCACGTTTTATTCTAAGTGAGTGATACAAAGGAACATGTATATTGCGTGGAAAATGGTTTCTCTTGAAAATCTAACAGCCTTCACAACGTTCCTTATAGTTACTCAAGAAATATTTTTATTTATTTATTTTGAATGCAATATTACTATCGTATTAATCTTTCTTATACATAAAAATGAATTGCTGTTCGTTAGTCTCGCTAAAACTCGTGAACGACTGAACCGATTTGGCTTATTTTAATCTTGATATATTCGTGGAAGTCCAGGGAAGGTTTAAACGGTGAGAAAATTTCCTTATGTGACGCAGACGAAGTTGCGCGGGCCAGCTAGTTAATTATAAAAATACACTTTCTTGTTGGTGTGCCACTTTGACAGATACTTTGTCTAGTACCTAGGCACAAACCTAGGATTAGATCACATTCAATCAAGGCACAATCTCACATGAAAGGCTAAATAATGTACTTCTTGTCTCGATCAGCAGGCTCAAAGATGAAAAATGATGTGTAAATACTTAAATATGATAGGATATAGTTCTGTAAATAAGCAATGGGAGCCGGTTAAGCCTTTTAAAATGTTGACAAAACATGGACATGACATAAAAGTAATTATTCAAACCGTTGATTCTGACAGACCACTTAAAATCCATTATTAAATTTGGCTAAAATTCAAAATTCATCATGTAGATAATCAAAGCAATCACATATCATGAAATGAATTTCACAAACGCATCGTCGAACCTCTGCGGTCGAGCCCCACATTGTTACCGCACTAAACATAAACTAATAAACGTTTCTATTAGATTAACGAATGTGCTCGGATTAATATTTTTAGGGCCTCGTAGGAATACGTGTACTTACGTTAAGTACTTGTGATGTCATGTGGGACGCAAATATTAGAATGACGTCGTCTAATTTGTATTAGAACTGAACTCTCTACGGACCTATTTTATCAATATAATAAAGTTGTAAACGCAAAAGAGTTCTCTTTCAGTTCTAATTAGACAACGTCTTTCTAATATTTGTGTAAAACAGACATCTAATGACTCAAATTTTGGTTTGGTTTCTCAAAATCTCTAGTACTGCGGTACTATTTAAAATCAGATGTATAGTATAGTCAACTTAGGCAATAAAAAAAACTACGATGGAGGGTTGCGAAGAACATTTTGTTTACAGAAGCGAAGGACGTTTTGTTTCATCTTATTACAATACCGAAAAAAAATTAAAGGATTCCATCATAAAACATAGGAGTGCTCACTACTTGTTCGATATCCATTGCTTTATTATTATTTGGAATGAATAGTAAATGATAAGGCAATACGAAATTTAAACAAAACATTGCCCATGAAAATGATAAAATAAATAAATACATCGAGAATATAAAGTGAGATGTAGTGTCTGCTCTTCGGGCACACATAATAGATAGTTTAGGTTTAAGATGTGTCCCTGAATTGGATTCAGTGAGATTCGTTGATTTATCGTATCAAAAATAAATGCATTTATTTGGTGAGCTGTTTACTGTGCTTAAAATATTCAAAATCGATTTTATAATAGCCGAATAACGTCACTAATAATTGAAAATCAACTGATTGATTCAGAGATAAGTGCGAATACGTGATGCCCCATTTCCGTTCGTATTAGACGATAATTGGTTCGCGGTGTTCGATTGACATTTCATAATCACGATTGTGTTTTATCGAGGAAAATCGATATTGTCCTCAAACTGAAACATCTCGATGTTGATCGACAAATTGCATGGTCCTATGGAAATATTCAATCTGTTTCAACATTGAGAATTGTGATGGCAAATAAATCGTTTCTTTTGTGATGAGAACGACTTCATAATAATTATTCTTTTGATGTAAGAAAATTGAAATGGAACTTCCGTCATGTGTACCTACCACTTAAATTGATAGTTTGATCCAATCTATATGTCGTATTTCGTATTGTCGTATTTTTTTCCCCAAATGTCCTACTGGTCTGCTGTCGGATAGTTTTAAGTAAACCTTGGCCTATATTCCGTGATGTTACCTAAAGCCCCTGTTCTTTAAAGCTACATAAAGTGTCCTTTGAATAGACCCTACAATGGTGTTTGAGTTATCCGATGGCGGGAAACTGCCGGTACCCATGTAATGTAGCAGAGGCAGTTTGTGGAATGCGTAATTTAAAGTTTGTATTGTCAAAGGACCTCGTTTTTAGATAAACTCTTGTTAGGTAAATGGGTCGAGATAACGTGTTGTCTGGTCACCTTTTTTTTTTTTTTTTTCAGTTGGAGGAAATCACCGGATCCCCGCCCGCCCCGCGGGCGGGGTATGTGGGAGTTGAACCTCACTAAAACCTCCAACCGCTCGCTTTCAGCGTCCGAACCCCGGCTGAGGCCAGAACCCAGCACGGGGTTTGGAGGGACGGCGCGACGCGTTACGCACTTGGCACTCTTTCCCGTCGCTCCGTCCCCGGACGCCGAACCGGTGGCCGCCGGCAAATACGGCCACCGGCTCTCTCGGTCGGCGGGCTTTCCGAAGCCCGCCAAGATGGGACCGCGTGTCACCCTCCCGCGGGATACCCCGCTGGGTCAGAACCAGCGTGGGTCGGGGAGCGCGGTCTACCATCCTTGTCTGGTCACCTAGCAGGGTTTTTTTGATTTTTTCACTGTTATTATTCTAGCAAAATAAGCTAGAAATTAATAGCTACAGCTAAATTAACTAGCAGTGTTTGTTTCTGAAAACTGACTTGAGAACTTGCATACATAGATATCTAGCGAAAAAATAAGTAGTATAAATTGATATTCATTAATAACAATAGAAGGAGTTAACTATTATTTTGAAATTTTTTCATCATTAAACATAACCAAGGATATAATGTTTTAACTAACACAAAAAAAACAATATCGAAAGGACCAATTCCAAGAAAGATATAACTAATGAATTTCCCAAACTTACCCAAATTCGCCAAATTCAAACCAGCTGAAAACCAACAAACAGCTAACTAATGAAGGCTTTTTGCCGCCTCGTTTATCATGTGATGTCAAACTAATGTGATAACTGACCGTTACTTACATTAACTAAGTCATATATTATGTGGATTTACGGAGACAGAGAGATTGATACTGAAATGTTGATAAATGTTGGTGTCATCTTTTATCTCATTCTCGTATAAAGACGTGACTGGTTCGAAAATGAAAGAAAGTCGAAAAGAAAAGGATAGATGGGTTGATAATTGGAACAATTAGACATTACACTGTATATCGTTAGTGTTAGTATAGTATTAGTATAGCCTTTATTCAGATTCATAATTACAGTAATAGAATTACAATTGATTATTGACATTTTTAACAAAATTAAATTACAAATTATAATAAATAGTTAAATTATTTAGTTATTCAAATATAAATTAAATTTCAATTGTCTCCTTTAAATCTGTGTGCCTTGTGTAGCAAAGGCTTCCTCCGAATGTCTACACTCTTGTCTGTTCATGGCTGCTCTGGTCCAGGTGATGCCCTTTAACTCTCTGAATTCATCTGCCCATCAGGTGAGGTCTTCCCACTTTGCGCTGTATATCGTTACTTAAATTTATTTAATAGAAAAGAAAGGAGGCATTACGTCATCTCAGGACCCATCTAATCCAATATGTATGTAGTAACTAGTAGGTCAGTAAAATATGTAGAGAATCTGTGCAGTGGTTAACAAAGCGTTGAGTACACACGTACCTGAAAAAAGTCAAGGACTGGCACTTGACAACTATTATAACCGAACCCGGTCCGTCCTTCAACCTTTCCATTTTACACGAAAAACCTTCTAAATTTTAGCAACACAACCGGGTAAATTGTTATCAAATCTGTGATATTACAAAACAAAACCGGGTATACTTGGCCCGGTTCATGTATTCTACCGGAATATCCCCGTTTGACCGTATTTTATCCCGGCTTTTCCACTGGGACTATTGTCTCTTTGCGATTTGTCACACGCACCCCCTCGTTTATTGATTCACACTTCTGTGCGTAACATAGATACGGGAAACGGAGCTTTTTGACGTACTTTGTGATACAGACTTAGTGATAACGATATAAAAATAGTAATAGCAAAAATAGTTCAATACTTCTAAATTTTATTAATGTGAAGGTCGAAATAAATGTTACACAATAGCATCATAGTGATGGGATGGGGATTATAACTTAGAATCGAGTTTAAAACCTGAAAAGAAGTTATCACGAACATAAACTATGTAATCAAGTTTAGGGTTATGTAACTAGACTCCGTCAAATGATTATTGTACTCGTTTTAATATATCAAGAATATATTTCCTTGAAACAAATCTTCAGAAAGCTATATTGAGAAAAAGTTTTAGAATCACTTCAAAATCTTATTCGTCGTCATAAAAAATGATCTTTGTATTCATGTTGCCCTTTCTCGCTAACAATCCATTATTTTCCACTTCGTCCTTTGCAGCTTTAAATAAAAGTCAGGAAAAAACAGTTAAATCACGGTATCCATTAGCATAAAACGGCGACTGATTTTCTATCCGAGATTGAAATCCGTAGAGCGTGAATGGAGAGAATACCGATTATTTTTACGGCATGCCTTTTTCATTACGAAAATCATTATGACTACAGCGTTGTTTGGTCCCGTTACTTTTGAATTTGTTATTGTTGTCTTTATTAATTACTTATTTTAAAGTAGCTTTACATAAATTAATATTATTTCTGGCTACTTGGTGAAACTTGAAGGATTATAAAGTAATTTGAAGTAGTAAAAGAATATACTCGAATAATAATTTGTTTAGACCTGTTTTCTATTTGATTTTTATAATTAAGAAAATATTTGACTATTTTTTAGTAA
Organism: Trilocha varians; assembly: GCA_030269945.2. Classification (NCBI taxonomy): domain Eukaryota; kingdom Metazoa; phylum Arthropoda; class Insecta; order Lepidoptera; family Bombycidae; genus Trilocha; species Trilocha varians. Next base: position 10,160,860 of record AP028259.1, read on the forward strand.
TTCAATTTTAATATAATAATTATTAATTCCATAAAATCCTTTTGACCTTTTCACGTCCTTTAAGAAGGGTTACAAAGGGATTCTCCCTACTCACTATCAAAGTTAAATATTTTAAGCATTTTGGAATACATTATTTAAAATTAATATTTAAGTAGACCAGGTATAATATGTTGCGGTAATGTAACGTTGAGTTTCGGGAATATTTCATGAATTTATGTAGTCTTCTGTTATTTTACGCTCGTGAAGGGCCAAAAATGCGATCTACTGTGACTTGTTAAACCTTTTTAAATCCACTTAACAAAACTGAACCTTAAAAGGTGGAATAAAATAAATAAGTAATTATTTTATTACCTGAACACTTTTATTTCTACTGCAAACTACGGTATTGTAAAAACTTAAGAGGTGTCATGGGACACCCGAATAGAACGAAGTTCCTTTCGATTAAAAGATATCTTATAATTTAAAAGGAACGTGTTTTAAAAGATTTTGATTACAGCGCCGTCTAGCGATAATCATCTAAAACAAAAAAAGTGTCGTGACAACTAAAAAAGTGTCGTGACAACTTTTCGTAAGATTTTTTTCCGTCTAGCCCCCTTTCACGACGCGCGATTAGGAACTTCGTTCCAATAAGCAGAGCTATATATGTCTAAGTTCCTTTTTATATAAATGTTATTTTTAGTTATTTATAACAGATCGGTTTTTCATAAAACGCCATTGAGAATGAATAAAGTCGAATTATATTTTTAACACGAAGTAAGATGCTCTTCAGTCTTCGAAGGAATAAAAATCTCAAGTGACCGTAATATTATATTTTTAGATTTATAATTGGTTGAATTCGAAACACGCCTTTGGGCATCTAGTGCGGATATTGGATGACGTTTCGTACATTTTAATTCGAGTATCGTAACCTGGAGTTCTGATCGGATCTGATACGTTTTGCATATCCGAATCTGCTTTAATGGATACTATCGGACTTGAAGCTTGTACTATGTGTTAATATTCATGGATTTTTTCGAAGAGAACTTTTTGACTAGATCTGAATTCGTAATGAAAACTTATGTTTCCACTACTACTATTTCGTAAAGTTGGTAAAAAAAATCAATTGTACCTAGTTCTTTAATATGATGAAAAATATTTGTGATGAAGCGTAAAACCATGGAAATAATCTTGTATTTGTCGTTTGTGTACCTAAAATTATTGGAATTTTAATTTGCTACTAAGTTGTACTTATTATAATTTTAAAAAGTATCATTTTTGTAGTTTGTCATCAATTTCAATAAAAAATAACGCAGACAAAATTGTATTAAAACGAAACCAAGCCGCGACTAAATATTTGAGCAGGAACCAAAACGGGCACATCATTAAATATGAATGTTCTATGATTTGGGTGTCAGCGCGTGTTATTTCCAGCGCAGCGTGAATTACGGTCAAAAAACCGCAACACTCGATACAAAAGAGTATTTGGAAAATTTGAATTCAAATTATCATTGCATCCAACATGTGCTTTATAACACAGAGTGATTAATACTACGCCAACCTTCTTTTTTCTGGAAGTGTGTTTGTAGGTGTGCCTACTGTCGTGATAGTGAGTTTAGCAGTCTACATATTGTATTTTCAAAATTATAGCTTGCAATTCTTATCGAAATGGTCTTATTGAGAGTATAGAGTTAGTACAGCACTTAAATAAAATCAATTAAGTTAAATCTCAAAGTGCAATTGAAATTGTAAGTTCTTTATAAAAGTGCCTAAGGGCTAGACACTGTGAGCACTCGCCTAGACAACGCAACATCAACGCCATGTGCAATTGAAAGTGTGCCTACTGTTTTGAGTGCGTGAGATTTCGACATAATAAGTGCCCGAGTTGTCCGAGTGTATTTAAAACTACGGGTTCTGTCCTGAGAATTTGGCACAATAAGTGCCCGGCCTATAAAGCAACGTTGACGGCATGTGCACTTGAAAGTGTAGCTTCTATCGGAAAAGTGCCTAAAAGTTAGGCACAATAAGTGCCCGGGTGGTCGGAGCGACATTGACCGCGTGCGCCGCGCAAGGCGCTGCCAAGCTGGGCGAGCACGCGGCTATGCTCGCCGTCGCCATATGTTGTATCCTGGTGTTGTTGCTGGTCTTCATCATCCTGATCATTGTGGTCGGTCAGACCATGGACACGAAGACTGGCTCCTAGCGACGAAGAGGTAAGATTAAGGGTGATTTATTTACATTATTTTTCTTTCAGAAGTTACTATGAAAAGAAGTAGGTAGATACATTTTCTGAACGTAATATTATGGTACGGTGAAGTGTTTCTATGTGGATCTATTACGAGTCGGAGTCGATAAAAAGTTGGTGCCTCGGAACAAAAATCATCCATGCCCTTTTTTGCAATCAGATCGACACTCTTGGACCAGACGTCCTAGACATTTATTTATTAAACTTTATGCATATAAATGGTACAATGGCGGACTTAATGCTTAAGGCATTCTCTACCAGTCAACCAAAGGTGGTGTAGAGAAAACTAAGGTAGGTGCTCAATTTGATTTATGGTGGTATTCTATTCGTAATACGTCTGAACAAAAGATTGTTGTCATTTTTACATTTTAGACTTAGCAAAAAAATACTAAGTTAATCACGCGTTAGTTACACAATCGTAATCAAACAGCATTTTTGCTTATTTATTTTTCAATGTGCCCAAATATATTTTTTTAATATCACTCCGCTTGATTCTATCGAACGAAAAATATTTTCTCGGTATTCAGGGCGGACGTGACGACATTTACCGAATTCTTTGTGCGAGTTCCCATAATCGCAGCCCTTATTTATGGCGAGCCTTTGTACAGAACCTTTATATATCATCGCGAGTAGACGATGTCATCTATAATATGTAACCGAGGAGAAAATAAGATTAACATGTTTGCAAAAAAACAGGGTAGCAAGAAAATTCGCTACTCATGCAGCGGTGTTATGAAAAAGAGTATTCGTCAAAAAGTATTTTCAAACATACGTTGTAATATAGAAAATGATCAAATTATTGAGTAAGCATGGAGATTGCAATATAACTAGTAAAATAATAAAGATGAATTAGAAACAAATACTGGTAATTTTTACCAAAAGAGTACATTATAAACTTATTCAGACACTCGCGGTTTTCTATAATATTTTCATGCATTTTCAACGGGTACCATCCAAAAGCGAACGAGGAAGGGGGTAGACAGATTTGTTTGCTCTTAAATCGACTTGCAGTATCCAGTCTTCTCGTGATCATGACGTTTGCAACAACGTTGAAATATCGAGACAACTCTATTAATTAAATATCGCGGTAAGAACCCGTTGCATGAAAGTATTACAAATTCGTTGACTAAAAACACTTTTATCAAAAATACCGCTAAAAAGGTTAATTTACATTACAAACTAGCTGCTGCCCGCGACGTCGTCTGCGTGAACCCTATGACCCGTTTTTTTTCATTTTTCCCAGCAACTATTCGATTTTTAAAAACCATCCTTGAACTTCAACGAACGTTTTAAAAAAACATTTGGCCAAATTGGTCCAGGCGTTGTTGAGTTATGCGCTTACCAACACATTTTGCGATTCATTTTTATATTATAGATTACATAAGATATTTAATCACTGTAACAAAGCATTTTAACTCTAATTTAGTGAAAAGGAAATATTTGACAAGAAAATGTGCGCATATGTAGCGTCTAAAATGATCAGTAATTGCATCATTTGTTTGAGACGAGACGAATGCGACGGTAATGCTATACGATTAATAATTCCATATCACAAGTAAAATGGAGTCGAGCTTTCCGAAACGTGTCTCATGTGTGATGCTCCCGTGAATTATTCACAAGCTTACACCCTAATCTGTATTTGTGGGAATAAAAGGGGAAAGCCTCTGTCTAATTACTTGTGAAATTGAGTAAAGTATACAAATTCACAGGAGTTATTACTTATAAAATGTAAGAAGATTGTAAATCTCGTACGTAATTTCAGTGGAGCTTTGTTAAATGTATATTTGAATATTTAGGTAACATATTTATGAGCGGAAAATGTTTTATTAATTAGCTATTGTATGAGTCTACAATCTTAGGTGTTTACAGATTAAGAAGAGGAATAGACGAAGCGCCTCTTTATCTAATACGTAATCTTTTATATGTTGTTAGATTCGAAAGTTGTAGGTATGTATATTTTTTTATTTTTTTTATTGCGAAATAGATAAACGAACCTACGGCCCACCTGATAGTAAGCGGTCACCGTCGCTCATGAACCTTTGCAATGCCAGGGCAATGAGGGGTCGTTATCTATCACCTACCCATACAGGACTTTTCTTAAACCTCGTTTAAAGAGGGACATGTCATAGCGCTCCGGGCACACCGCTCCGAATGTTTTTTTGTGTTAATAGTTTATATTTTTGTGTCCTCTTTGTGTGTGTGGAATAAATACTTTCTTTCTTTTCTTTAGCAGCCTTACACATGTGACTTACTTGACGCTTCATATGAATTATTTATAAGCTTAATCTGTGTTTATGAGAATAAAAGGGAAAGCCATAAATAGCTTAAAATCCATGCAGTTTACAAACTTAAGCGTGAGTTCTTTTATTAAACGGAAAAGTGTAACAGTAGGTACACTAGCTACTAAGTTAGCTATCGTTATTAGATCTTAAAAAGTACTGGGTACCTAAAGTTAGGTCGTAGATAGTGATCCAACAGTGTTTGTAGATATCGCAGAAGTCCATGACTGACGGTAACCACTTACGATCAGGTGACTTGTCAGCTCGTCTGAAATAACAAGAAATTTACAAAATATGTTTATTCTGTACTGCATTTTTTTTCTATAGATTGCCATTTATTTATTATCATTCATTTCATAATTATTAATCAACAAAGTTAAATGTAATTTAGATCCAATATGTTATGAGATTTAACCGTTGTATTGATGATCTCATTTGATCTTAATTTAACCGATTTGTGTGTTATATTGTTTATTTTAAGAGAAACCATTTGATACATCTGTTTCAAGTGGTTTTCGATATTATTCGAGGCTAGTATCGAAATGCAGAATTATAAATTGGTTATAAATGTAAACACGAAGAATATTGAAAGTAAATAGGGATATATTAAAACAGCGTGATAATTATTTCATTCTAATACCGATTATAAATAAACAAGAAGTACTTAAAATTCTAAAATTAAGTATGCCTGATATCCAGTATAGACTACAGGCCCATGAAGAAAAATTATGGGTCATTTGAACCACCAGGTGACCTATCTAAAACGAAATTCTAGCATAAAATAATAAGATTCAGTACTATGCCGTCACTTGTAAGCTGTCCAACTGAGTGCAGGTGAGCATTCAGGGGATTGCAACCATCGTTTTTTCCCCTTGTCGCATGATTTTTGTACGGCGTTGAGGAATAATGGATTAGAAGCAGTATTTAAATAGTATGATACAGATGCCGTACAAAAATGTTGGGCCACAAAATCGGATTTTTTTTTTAATTTTCCGACAGTTACCGGGGTATATTTAGTCATTTAATTTTGGTTGGACAGCTTACAAGTGACGGCATAGTACTGAATCTTATTATTTTATGCTAGAATTTCGTTTTAGATAGGTCACCTGGTGGTTCAAATGACCCATAATTTTTCTTCATGGGCCTGTAGTCTAGTACCTTTAACAGAGCATTGACTCTACCTCGCGTGATCTCGTACACCTCACAACGTTAGCACAACGACAATAATGTGGCAAAAAATATCATCAGCCTTTAAATCTTGACCATCTTTTAACCACCCAGCACCTAGCATTCAACTTCTTATCAAAAACATTTCTACACATAAACTATTTTATTTCTTGCAAACGCAATAAAATTTTATAGCGCTATTCCTGCATAGCCTTAATTATACGTATACCGTTCCTATGAAGTTACGTTTCAATTCATTTGTATAGAGGAAATGGAGCGAGCCGTCATCTGCCAGATTGCAGCTCGCCACGTCATTTCCGGCGTCGTGTGCTCTCAAATCATCTTACGTGGCGTGAATATGAAAACTTTATATTAAAATTTATTTGAGAGAAACCTTTTCATAGCTTTAAATGATATTTGCAGTTTTAAATTGAGTGAGTGAGTTACGAAAGAAAAGTTGAGTCGTAGCGAAACTTGTGAACGTTTTCTGTACTGCTATAGGTATTAGTAACGGCAGTTTCAGTTTAATCACAGGATTACTGATTGAAGAATAATGATCTGTTGAAGAAAAATTATAAAACAGGTATTTGCAAGGACTGTGTTAATACTAGAATGTCCTTGCGCCCACTTCAATTGTAATGGAGAGAAAATATTTTTTAAATACTGTATTTTATGTTAAGCTTAATCATCATCATCATCATTAGCCTATAGACGTCTACTGCTGGACATAGGCCTCCCCCAAACCTCGCCACATCGACCGGTCCTGCGCCATCTGCATCCAGTGACCTCCCGCGATCTTGACCAGATCGTCGGTCCATCTTGTGGGGGGTCTACCAGCATTGCGCCTACCGGTTCGTGGCCGCCACTCCAGAACTTTTCGGCCCCATCGGCTATCCGTTCATCGCACAATGTGTCCTGCCCATTGCCACTTCAAAGATGCAATTCTTTGGGCTATGTCAGTTACTTTAGTCCTTCTGCGGATCTCCTCATTTCTGATTTGATCACGCAGAGAAACACCCAGCATAGCCCTTTCCATTATCTTGCATTTAATCAATTTACTATATTTTGTATACATACCTATAAAATAACTCCAGTATTCGAATAAAACACTGTTATTTAATAAAATATTTGATTCATTGTGCTTTCAACGAATTATGTATCACCCTCCCACGGAGAGACTACAGAGAGACACGATAAAAGAATTTAGGATAATTGATGATCAACAAACAATTCACCTAACTGGTGTCGTTCCTTCAATTGGATATTCCTGTTAAATAACGATTCGATCTTGTTATCTTAACTATTACATGTTTTAACTAACTATAGCAACATTTCAATCGACATAGTGAGAACATAGAATTATTACATCTAGAATCAATATCATGAATAACAGGATGAAGCTAAAGCATGCCGATCTCGGTTCTGATATTACAAAGTAAAGTTTAAGTGCCATACGAACTGAATCTCATCGGCATCGTATGCGAACAGAATGTCGTGTAGTTACTAGAGCCGCATAATTGCAATTGACTTCATTCAGTTGTTCGTGATTTCGACTCCAGATGTAATCATTCTATGGGTGATAGTCCGGTCAATTTAGACATCCAAGGTTACAAAAATACCCTATCCATTTTATGATAAAACTTACCATTTTGCTGAAAATCGCGAAAAACCCGTTTTTTGGACCTTCGACCCCGAGTACACTTTTTTGCACGTGCCGGATCGATGAGGACTTTTCACATTTCCTTTATAATAGTGTATTGAACAATCCTACCAACATTCAGCCAAGTGGGAATTTTTGTAACCTTACCCCTATTTTTTAGTCTAATTTAACCAAACTATGAGAAGAGGTGCGTTCTTGAATTGAAGAAAAAATGAATAAATATGGAAGTACAAAGACTCATTCTATTTTAAAAGTTACCATTGCAGGCGTATTGATCACCCTATTAAACACTACCCCTCGTATTTCTCTTATGACGATACTTCTTTTTATAACGCGTTATACCATATCCAATATCAATATAAACACAAAAGGTCAGCACAGCAGTAGTTTTGAAATTGGAATAGTTATTTACTAACTAAAATTTGCTACTAAAAATCAAATAAAATTCACTGTATCCGTTTTTCTTTTCGACGTTTTTGTCGATCTCCTCGCTTTACGATGCCGTTTCTCGATAACTCGGTTATTTTCATCTCAAGAGGTCAATAGTAAAGTGCACGAGGAAAAACAAACTTTATGTGCTTTTTGTTATGATTGTTTTTCACATTGAACGAGTATGTGGGTTTATTTAATTTTATTCTCTGTTTTTTCTTGACTTACTCTTTAATAAGAATAATAACGGCTTAAAGAAATGTATTTTTTGCCTTTGAACTGAATAATAAGTAATATAGATGAGTATAAACCTACTGGGATAACGTATTCATTACATATTTTTAAAGCGACTTACCACAATTTTGCTTATTCACGCTATAATTTTAGTTTATTTAGCTCACAAAAAGTTTACTAGCGTCCTAATAAACACGCATACGTAATGTATTTTTTGCCTTTGAACTGAATAATAAGTAATATAGAGGAGTATAAACCTACTGGGATAACGTATTCATTACATATTTTTAAAGCGACTTACCACAATTTTGCTTATTCACGCTATAATTTTAGTTTATTTAGCTCACAAAAAGTTTACTAGCGTCCTAATAAACACGCATACAAACATAAACATAGAATAAATAAAACCAAACCAGACCGAAAATATCAACGAATAAAAAACCTCTTTATTCAGGCAAGAAAGTTTCAGAAATAGAGCTATAAATATGCCTCTTTTGAATTGAGATGTAGAAAGATGTAAATCCAAATGTATTATTAAATTATTCATAAGATACATACGGAAGTTCATGGTAAATGTTCGCCGTTTTATTTATTAAAGGAAGATATTAATCGCATTCTGTGAGATCTTACTAGTTATAACGGGGTAGAGAATAAATAAAATAAAATAAAAAAGCCTTTATTATTTCCTACAAGTCAATATAAAAAAACGTAAAGTAAAAAATATAAAACAATGTAATAACTTTTAAAAAAAGACTACCTTGCAGGAACCCCTCCGCGGGTGTAAGCCTCCTCAAAAGAAATCCAAGTCTCTCTATCTTGTGCTGTCTGCATCCAGTTTAGACCGGCCGTTTTCTTGATGTCGTCTTCCCATCTTGTGGCAGGTCTCCCAGGGTGTCGTTTACTCCGGGGTCCTTTCCACCGTGACGGGGTTGAGAATATGCAATCTCAATTTCGAATGCTTACGAAAATTTAAATTATCCTTTGTTTAATGACAAAAAAAGTAGTAATAATTACATAAGTAAACTTATATAAAAATATTTGTTTTGACTACCATTGAAAAAAGTAACCAATAGTAACAGAAACCACTGCTCTCAGTACAGGTCGATATTTAAGAGTTAACTTGCGCCCGAACATTGGTTTCAACTTTATCCCATTGTATTTATACGTAGACCGACCGAATCCCTCTTATTGAACGTTCACACGCTCAACTGGCGATCCAGGACTTTCAGACGTACATTTTCACAATAGACCCAGGTTTAGTAAAGTAATAGAGTGTTTAAATGGATTTAATAAAAATATTTTGAAGAAATTTTCTGAAAGGATTTTTAACGATAATATCTTTGGTTTTTAGCATCGTTTGACGTAAGTTTTGCGTGATTTTATTTATATTTTTTTATTTAAAATTATGCCATTATGGCCTAAAAACAAGTTAATAATATGCTTTACATGAAGAGCAGATTAATCATGCTTTATAGTTACAATTCACCTTAACTGTCATAGCATATGATTCTATACTATATTATAATGCTAAGTATATCTTAAACCGTTGTGCCAATTTTCATCATAACTAGACATTTTTCCAGTATCAAAGTTAATAAAAATACCAACAACATTCATTTATATAACCTGAAAGTATTTTATTCCTGGACACTGAAATGTTAACCGAGTATCTATGAAACAAACAGTGGCACGATCGTTCAATAATGGCCGAAGCAAACAAGCATGCTACTACACGTACAGTTTGAACAGTTTTCCAAACTGGGAGAGTAGAATCGTTATATTTCTGAATTTTATTTGAATACGTGGTAAATGCGTCGGGTATTGTTATGATTTTTAACGAATATGTCGTTGCATATATCAAGAATAAACGATTTTGATTGAGCCTGATCTCATAAAATATAGATATACTTAGAAGACGAAGAAATATTACCGTACCACTCGGCGTCGAAGTGGAGTTCATCCTTACTATATGGAACCACCGCGGTCATCCATGGTTCTTTTCAGGAACACTTTTTTGCCACGCACCATCCGGCTATGGAATGAGCTCCCCTCTTCGGTATTCCCAGAGCGCTATGACTTGTCCTTCTTCAAACGAGGCTTGAGGAGGGTCCTTAAAGATAGGTCGTAGGTAGCGACCCCTCAATGTCCCCTGACATTGCAGAGGTTCATGAGTGACGGTAACCACTTACGATCAGGTGGCCCGTAGGCTCGTCTGCCTACATGGCAATAAAAAAAAATAAAAAAATGCTGTTTTGTAATTGACTAACCTAATATGAAACCGTCACTCATAAACATCAGCAAAACCAACGCTAGGTAAAACAAATGCCAACCAGATTCCTCAATCTTTTAATTTCTACCTGTACTTTATAAATCTGTTATCATTTACCTACTTGCGTAGAGTCGTAGACGCTCAGTAGTTACGCCAGATCGGCTCGAACAGAGCTCATAACTTTCTATTTGCTATACAATTTAATTTCCGATAATATCCTGAAAGCAAACAGCACTGAACCCGCTACAGAGTAAGTATTTCTGTTGTACAAATACCAATTTTGTTTAATAGCTTTACCTTTGCGTTTACCCCATTAACGATTTCGATAAAGTTAGAAGTGGGCTTGCGAAATTGATACACGTTTTCTAATTGTTTTTCATTTTATTTTTTTGTTTCTTGTGATGAAGGATGAGTTAAAAAAAAGATTAAAAGAATAATTCTGCCAAAATTTACAGTGTAACTAACCATAAGATCAATGAGTTTACAATATATTCTATTAAGCGTGAGCGTATTAAAATAGTTCAAGATAGTTACTAATTTCTTTTTAGACAGCCGTTACTATGTTAAATTGAGACATTCCCACTATTAATATGACCATGTAAAATATACTTCGTTCATTAAATTCCGAAACAATATTGTTATGGAACCTAAATACACATAATATAATACAAATAAAATGTGCAAATAACTCGTATCCTTGTCGATCCGGAAGTCAAGAAGGATCCGAATAAACACGGGAAACGAATCGACGAAATATCAGAAAATACGTATTAATATTATCGATACTACAACTTTCAATTGTGTGTGAAACCAAGAATGTTGTACATTTATAATTTGATAGGTATATCATATTGAACTTAAATTATATACTTTACTAGGTGACCCGCGCAACTTCGTCTGCGTTACAAAGGGGTTCAAAAATTGTAAATTGTGTAAAAACACATAGGGTGTTATTCTGATGTATAAGCTATATTGTGGTAAAGTTTCATTCAAATCCATTCAGTAGTTTTTACGTGAAAGAGTAACAAACATCCATACATCCATACTTACAAACTTTCGCCTTTATAATATGAATAACTGTCGATAATGTAAGCTCCATCTATTAATCAGCAATACGCTGAGTCTCGGCTGGTTTGTGGTGAAAATGTAATAATATGTTATTGTTTGATGATTATTTCTTTTTATTGTTTTGTACCATTTTTGCCACAAATAAAGGATGTCTATGTCTATTAAATGAATAATCAACAAAATAATTTAAATAATAAGATAGCCGCTACCGTCCACTATTACCATCATTAAATTTCCCAGTGCGACTTATCACAAACTTGTGATTGCTCCCCAAAAGTCACCTAGCTAATCCTAAATTTTGAGACAAGACAGCTCGCTCCTTTGACGGTCTCGAGTGCTCTTCAAAGCGAAGTGCTAAACAAAACGGGAATATCCGCGCACAATGCCTCATCTTCGAGATCTCCAGGCCCCTCGAGATGCTTCGCTCGCGATATTTTTCATCTGACCCACTTTCCCCTACGAGTCTGACGTACAATTTTTTTATTGATAACTACTTTTTCTCATGTAGCATCGCTCTTTTATCTCTAATCTATTGTGGAGTGAAGCATATAAGTGCGTTAAGTTTGTAGGATACAGCGAATATAGGTAGAATTGAAGTTCTTGCGAAGGCTGCTTCAAGTAAGGGATTTGCATCACGGGAACTTTGAGAGTCTTCCAAGATATTGGATAGTAAGTATGCTTGAATTTTAGTATTTCAAGCTATGTTGCAACACAAAAAAATATATACTCAAAGTAATCCGTAAATATAATAAAAGTTACAAGATGGTATCTGTCTTTTTTTTTTATTATTGCCTTGTAGGCAGACGAGCTAACGGCCTACCTGATCGGAAGCGGTTACCGTTGCTCATGGACCTCTGCAATGTCAGTGGACACTGCGGGGCCGCTACCTACGGCCTACCTTTTAAGGACTTTCTTGGTCTTAAAAGATCTTTATTATTTTGAGAGATACTTAAATCTAATATTTTTAATTGTAAAAATGAGAATTTAAGTTAACAAAATGAGTAGTCCTTTTAATTTATATTTCTCTCTATCTTTATTTAACTGTACGTGTGTACGTGTTGTTCAGATGATGAAACAGCTTAATAGCGTTGTTCAAACTTTTACACTTAACGAAGCGTTTCAGAAGCGTCTCACTGATTATTGTGCACTCAACTCTGTAGGTGAACTTCGCAGACATAAATGCGACTGGCAAAAAATATATTTTAGTATCATTTAGAACTATAAATGGTTGGTGTAAGTTTATTTACGTTTTCTAAGCACTTTTATAAATAAATCGCATTGTAGTTTTTTTAACCAAACCTGAACCTTAACCTATTTTTACCATTTATTTTTTGTAAGTTCCTTCATGCACACCCAAGAGCCTAGACTCTAGACTACATTAGAACTACGAGTGACTGAGACTGAGCGGATGATTTTAATGGGCTCCTGTTTTTATTTTAGGTAAGGAACAAGCTGAACTTACCATCGAACAAAAAAAGTAGACATGTTGCTAAAAACTCTAGAGCAGATTTTATAATTCGTGCTTTCTAAACTTTTTCGTATTAGAAAAGATTTTTAATGTAACTGATTGATTGAGAATTTATTGAGCCTCTTTGATATTATATCATTCTTTGGCGATATACCTACATTATAAAGTGGATTTAATAAATTAAACTAAACGATGCGCTGTAAAACTATAATTTATCTTGAATCACTGAATGATCGTTTTCGCGCGCAAATTAACGTGTTTACTAATGACGGCCATTTTGTTTCTTCGCCTGCACAAAATGGCTGCGTATTCCCTCTAATGTTCCCATTAAGCATTCGCTCTGTTTGAGACATACTTTAAACTCCATGCTTCGTTCACCGTTTGAATATTCATGTGTGATGGAATACGCTTTGGTCGTCCAACATTCGCAAATATTTACTCGACCTTCGCTTTTGAAATCGGTGCTCTAATGTATTTCTGGTCCGTGTTTGAGAGGTGGTAAACGTGTCAACTGTTCGCGGTTTTTGTTTACTAATAATAATGTAGCAGTTTTGAGGGAATTCTTATACTACGGTTGAATACAGAAAATATTTTTTCAACCTTATAAAAATTCAGAGCTCCATCCGAGATAAAATGAAGCATTTTAAACAGCACATTTTTGAAATCTTAAGCTTATTATATAATCCCGACTTAGTGGATACCTTTTTTAAAATATCCATTATTCCCCATGTAGGGACGGTTGCATGCTTGCACTTTTTTTGATGCAAGCAGTAATATATAAGTACAGTCCGTAGCGAGACTCCCCAGTCGTTCCGTAATCAGCAAAGTGTACACTCCCGTTCACACATTATTGTAATCATATTCATTATTGTATATTGTAAAGAGTGACAATAAATAATGATAACTAGAGTCAGTTGTTCATTTTAATTAAATGGTATCTATTATATTAAATAGATACTCAAGTAATTTATAAAGGGATACTCTTTCCGATTATAAGTGATACCCTAAAGTGGTGATTCAGCACCTCTAAAGTGGTGACCTCCGACAAGAACACGACTCCTTCAAGAACATCACACCCGCACCACGCCAGCCAGCTTCAGCCTCTTCGGGTATTTCGTCCACTAGCCGCAACGCAGCGCGACCTGGTCGAACCCTCATCGGGTTGACATTGGGCACACTGACTACAAGGACCGGTCAGCAAAGCAGAGCGCATCTCTCCTGGTCATCAGTAGCATCGGCCCCGCACGGTAGCATGTCCGAATCATTGGAGCCCGTGCGTCAGCAGTACAATTCCGACTCACTGGGACTTCTTTCACTGGCATTGGCGATCAAGGCGATTCAAGCACACAAGACGGGGAAGGGGAGAACTCACAAGTAATTAATTATGAAATATACGTGGAGCTGTGAAAATATGAAGAATAGTGTAGGTTAAATACGCAAGCTACTGAACGGACGACTCCCTGCAAGGTACTTACATCGACTGCAGGTAAAAGCAACAAGATTTAAAACAAATCGGATATTAGAAAGAAGTATATAAAATATAAATGACAGTTAAGAACAGATATGGCACAGGAGCAAGAGCAAAGCTGTATTGGAGGACAAGTAACGAGATTCAGTCATAGTAATCGACAAGCGAAGACCAAGGGAAACGTCGTAACTCGAGCATTGTAATCATCGGAACACCGGATGGTATAACGAGCAAAACCAGCCACTACCATTGATCCGGAAGAGATGACACGTGGGAGAGCACCCAAGGATTTTCGGGAGAAAAGCATACCCAGAGGAAATGCCGTCGAGATTGCCACATTTTATGGTGGGAGACATACTTGGTCGAGAGATGTTATGTCGAGAAAAAGTCGAGGAGAGCTGTAGAAACGATGGACAAGTCAAGTCGTGGTCCAATATTCTACTTCATTCTCCATAACTTAACGTGTGAATATATAACTTGATGCCAATCTTCACGTCTTGCGATTAAGAGACGACGTGACAGCGATATTTGCATTCCTGTATTGCCTTTTGTATTATTTTTAGTCTCTTTATTTTAATTGTTTGTCATTCAAGTAATTTTGTTTTTAATAATTTGTCACACTCTTATTGGAAATAATCAAACTATGTATATGCTATAATATTTTATGAGTCTTTAAAGTAATCAAGTAAAGGGATAAAACTATCTTAATTGTCTTAGAAATGATTTTTAGTTTCAACTTTGTATTGAATAGTGACATGTTTATGAAGTGAAAATTGTAATATGTTTTAACAAAATTTGAATCATTAATGTTTTGCTTAAAAGATTCAATATAGTTTGATTCGTATCATTGATTTATGGCAATGAGAACTACTTAACGAAAGTAATATTTAAAAATCTAAGTGGAATAAGTTACAGTTCTCGTAATATTTCATCACAAAAAGCAATGATTTGTTATAAGTACTTTGTTATAAGTGTGAGAAAACACCGAGTCAACAATTCGAGTGTTCGTTGTATTTCAAGTTTTAAACGATTTAAGATGAAATGATTTCAAGTAAAAAATGATTGATTTAAGAGTAGCGAGTAAAAAAGTCAGCACTTCGACTGTTGCTTAACGATAAAGCGCATTCGAAGTTTATCAACCCTAATACGGTACAACCGCTAACAAAAGTTTTAACAGTACTTAGTTTTATTTTGTTTTATTTGTGAAAAATTTTGCATTGTATAATCAAAATTTTAGGAAGGGTGTACTGTAGGGACGGTTGCATGCTTGCACTTTTTTTGATGCAAGCAGTAATATATAAGTACAGTCCGTAGCGAGACTCCCCAGTCGTTCCGTAATCAGCAAAGTGTACACTCCCGTTCACACATTATTGTAATCATATTCATTATTGTATATTGTAAAGAGTGACAATAAATAATGATAACTAGAGTCAGTTGTTCATTTTAATTAAATGGTATCTATTATATTAAATAGATACTCAAGTAATTTATAAAGGGATACTCTTTCCGCTATAAGAGATACCCTAAACCCATATAAAAGCTATATCAATAACGTAACCTCTATCTGAGATACTCATCTGCCTAAATAAGCGAACGCCGTATATATATGCAAATCATATTAAAGAAGCATGTAAATCATTTAAACCTGAAAAAAAATCCTGTACAGAAAATATGTCTTGCAATTTTTTCAAGTCAAAAATTTAATTAAATTTTACGTAATAATTAAAGTTACATAATTAGACGCTTCGGTGAACTTTACGAGAAATTTTTGAGGCCCAGGTGTAGCGGATCAGTAAATAAATCGGTTTACTTATCCACGTAATCATTATTAATAGTCTTATTATGTTGTTATTTTAATTACACAGATTTTAAGTAAAAGCGTCGCTCTGTATTATTTGATATGATTTTACTGGGAGAAGTGAAGTATTAATATATTATGAAGTATTAGAGATTGAAAAAAAAAATCTTTAAATCTTAAGTATTAACGAATCTAAGATACAAATATATAATTAGAGCACTCTCTGTAACGAAGTGTTTGAATACACCAAATACTTTCAATAGTGAAAAGACCACTAATTTATTAAAGCTTTTCAAAAGGCTACTAATTCACAAAAACTTGAGAACTGTTACGTTCATAAATCAACCGCTCGAAAGCAAACGATTGCTGTAGACATCGGACCTTTCAGGTGCCAAAAACAACTGAACTAACCGTATTGAAACCCAAATTAAACAAAAGATTTTAGAATTGAACTTCGTTCAAATATCTCGACCGATCCCATTGTCCTGATAATGGAGGGGCGTGATGGCCGGCGATCTTTCCTACCTAACCCTAAATTATCTTGCTTCAGCGGTTTCAGATAAAGATTGAGTCATTACAACGATCTTTTTAAGGAATTTAGATTGTTTGTGATAATAAAATAATTTGGTTTATAAAAAGTTTTTGGAGGTATA
The DNA here is from genome assembly GCA_030269945.2 of Trilocha varians. Lineage (NCBI taxonomy): Eukaryota > Metazoa > Arthropoda > Insecta > Lepidoptera > Bombycidae > Trilocha > Trilocha varians. The sequence goes on from AP028259.1 coordinate 10,177,574, forward strand.
CGCTTTATTTTTGGTTTCGTTTTGAACGAGAACACTTTAGAAGTAAGTAGCATTGAACCAAATAATACAGGGAACCATGGAAAAGCTCACCTACAGCAGCAGACCTTTTGAAGATACTGTTTTTTTTTTTTTTTTTGGACGGGAGGAAATCGCCGGACTTCCACTCGCCCCGCGAGTGGGGTATGTGGGTGTCGAACCGCACCAAAACCTCCCGCCTCTCACGCTCGACATCCGATGATGTAGGGGTGACAGGACGCGTTCGCGATCGACGCTTACGTATCGCCCCGTCACCCCCGGACGTCGAACCGGCAGCCGTCGGTGAAACGACCACCGGCTCACTCGGTGGACGGGCCAATTAAGGCCCGCCAAGATGGGGCCGTGTGGTGTAGGGTCTCCCTCGGCTCAGGCCGGCCCAGGGCCAGCCCGGGTCGGGGAGCACGGCTTGCCATCCCCCGTACAGATGGCACGGAGGGTGCGCGCTGAAGCCTAGCGCAGCACCCCTCGGGTCCGATGTTGGTGGACCCGGTAGTCTTAGGGGGCCAGGTCCCGGGACAACTCCCGAGGTCGGCCCCCCGCTCGACGTCGGCGGCGACGGGGTTGGTCGGGGAGGGAAGAGCTCTCCCTCTCCCGCCCCGCCGCCTCTTTTGAAGATACTTAGTATAAAAACAAATTTTCTTTTTTTATTATTGCAAATTTTAAGGGTCGCTCTCATACATCCAGGTTTTACTCTTATAAATACTTAAAACAATAAGAACGACAAAGAAAAGCTGTCGGTAAATAAAACCGTATATTATCCCCGGCGTTAATATGAAATAGCCATAAAATATGGAGGCGCCAGAAGATATGATAAATTATGGTAATCAGGAAGTAATGACACCCATTTGTCTCACGCTCTCATATAATAATCTGTTAAAATTCAGAATGCATACTCGGAATGTATTTAATATGGATATAAATGATCCTTGTGTTTACGGAGTAGATATAGTATGTATGTTTTTGTAAATCTGAAACGTTTATTTTACTACTAATTCTGTTGGTTAGAGTACTTAAATGGGAGATCAAAATAATAAGATATGTTGAATATGACGATTAGGACTACTTACTTTAGCTTAAGGGATGTTGTAGGTATACTTTTTAAATTACAATGTTCTTAATGTTTTTGTTAAGGCCTGTTTACAGAAGTGTAGTTAAAGATTTGTTGTTATGCCAGTATTTTGTTACTCAAAAGTTTATTTCCTAACACAAGTCCAAAATTTTCCACACGAAAATTACTGAGTTGTTAATTTTAATTTAAAAGAAATCAAGATTAAAATTAGGGATCGCGGAAATCTCACTCCAGTGTGAAATTCGGTCTTATTGAATCACGAACGGTTACCCGTGACGTAAATGTACTTAAGTCTTGTTATTGCATTCTCCTAATTCAATATGTCTCGTAATTGACAAAGTTAGAGCCAGTTCCTCAATCAGTGGTTAGATTAAGTTTACAGTTGACAGAGGTCACGCTTTCATAGAGTTTGGAAGGTTAGTAAACTTTCAGTTCTGAGGACTATAAAGGGTATCGATAAAAGTTTAGTTTCTTTCATGGAAAAATCGATTAAGGATATCGTTTTTGCGTAGTCTCGCAGATAAAGGTTTTGTGTTGTCAGTTGTGCTATGATCCCCGAAAATTCCAGATATTTTCTTATCGATTTGATGCTTATGATATCTAAAGCTTTTTATGTGTTTTCCTTTTAGATTTAACCAGTTTAATCTTTAAAAATGAAGTAAAGTTAGGAGGTAGTTTAGTATAGTTTTTAATTTCTAATAATACTCATAATATTATTTTATTGGATACACTCACAATGCTCGCCTCCTGTGTTGATAGGCATGTATGACGTTTCATCGACATACAGTACGTGCACACGAAGCAATATCAGTGTAATTACGCTAGACCATCCCGCTCCGATCTCCAATATCCGCTACACAATCAAGATGGCTGCGCTTCCGGCGTCGCCATGTTGCTCTCACATTGTTTATCTTGTTTGTCACTTGTTCCTTCATGTTCGAATGGTTTTTGGTTACCCAATAGAAAAGTGAGAGTAAGTTGACTTATTACTGAATTATTGTCTTCAATATTGCACGTGTCAGGGATTTAAGTAATTTATCGGTTTGTACGTAAGTAATTAAAGATAGGTCAACTACTCGATAATTTTTTTTTTATATTACAAGACAGGACAAGAATGCCTGGGGAAGCTCTTAAGGGAAAATCTACCAAAAGAGAGCTAGAGAGGTTTTGTTTGGAATGTAAATTTATTAAAAATTTAACTCTTAACTATCAGTATTCACAACACCCAGATCAATTTCCTCCGGGCCTTTATATTGACCCTTGGAAATATTTAATCATATTCAAAAGCCACCCTATTCTAAAACAAACAACGAATATTTAGATCAGCATATTAATCCGGAACTATCACCCGCAGATCACGGATTCATCTCCAGGGATGCAAGTAGAGAGAACAACATATTTACTTTGCCCTCCAAGGGTTGCTCCCAACAAACAACATCAACATTCAATACCAATAAACTTTGGTTATTTACTCTCGATAAAGTGTTTCGGCGCCATTTGTGTTGCGTAACTTATGCTTTTGATATAATGTGTTTTTCTATTGTTATTTTAAATCAATGTGGCAACCAATAATAACGTGCGAGATCCTGAATCGCGGTTACGACATTTACAGAAATCTTCGCATAGGTATATACGACATCTGAAATCTACTACAGTGGGCTTCGGCCTGACCGGGCATACACTACCTCGCCCGGTCGGAGATCTCCCTTTGGTCATAAGTCCACTGTAGATACCCACAATCAAACTTATCTAGCGACTAGTTATTGCAACATCATCATCATTCTTGGCCACTAGACTCCATTACACTCCACTGTTGGGCATAGGTTTTCTAAAATGATAAACAATTCTCGTGGTTGGTAGCATCAGCGGTTAGCCAGTCTGTGTGTGGACCATGAATTGAGAAATGAAAAGATCAGCTGTTGAACTACATATGCTTTTGATGGAATCATTAAATTCATGTAAAAACAAAAAAAATAATTATAATTAGTGTGAATGTTATGCTATGTTTTGAATTTTAGTACTAAATACTAATCCATAATACGTCTATTTCCTCGATCCCTTTCCTTCTAAAATTAAAATATAAAACAATGGCATCCTCACTCAAGCAAGTATTAAAAATTCTCAAAACCCTGAATTATTAATTCGTGCTCTGAGAAAAGTAATTTAAACTCTTCGCGCGTCCCTAATTGAGACAGTCGTAACAGTTCACAACTCTCTAAAAGACAAATAGCGTAAAAAACAAAGGAAAATATAAAGTTTTCTCAACTTAAATAGATGTAACTTTTTATTTGCTTGTCACTGTGGTCCTCGGATGAGTGTTTTTGGAGTTCGTCGACACGATAAAAGGAATCTCATTTAGTTTGTTTCACTCGTTTGTTATTCAGTCTATTTTATATTATTGTATCTATAAACTTTGATCTCTATAATTATGGCTGTTGAAATAACAAATAATAGCCCAAAAACTTCATTGGTGTCAATCAAACTTAACCAAAACGTTAGATATAAGTAGGTATATGATAATAGTATGAAATCAGTCTTCTTTATGAGTTTCTTCTTAAACAACTTAACTTCTTACAAGCGTACATAAACATATTAAATTGCCAAGTATTTATCTATTAAAACTGAAACATCAACGAGATTGTAAACATAAAACCAAAAGTAAACAGCTCGTTCATTAATAAATGGCGTTAAAAGGAGTTCTAAAGCTTAAAAACTGGCCACATAAGCCGATATCATTGCGCAGTACGAAGTTGTGCGCCGGCAACAGGAAACCACAAGTCTACCGGACTGTGTGAATCGGAATTTATATTGTGGTACGTAAAATGGTTTTACATATATGTATAGACACATATAAATACGGGGAGTGTACACATGTATTTTTGTTTTGATATTTTGTGATAGGTTGTTTATTAGGAAACATTAGGGCTTTTTAAATTTACGGCAAATTGTCACTGGAACATATTTTTTGTATGTAGATAGGTAGGTACTATTGTCGAATGTTTTGTATGATAAGTTTCATTTTGTATGGATAATCAATATAGTTACTATTGGGCGAGCCCAATATTATTGCTTTCGACAACACATTGGTAGTAAGGAACCAAAATTGAACTCAAATGTTCGTCCACTTCAACCAGATTTTTTCTACACGTCCTTTTGACCTTTCGCATTTTTCTGTACGAAATGAATTCATAATGAGTACATGCTTCATTTGAAAAAGCCTCAGGATAAATATAGCTACAAAACAAAACAAAACAAAAATTAAAACATTTTTTGTGGAGTCATGTTAGGTAACGAATGTTGGTGCTGTTTCAAAAGCGATCGCCATTGGCTACAAGGCAGTGTTATACTGAGTCGTGGTTTTCTAAATTTTATCGCCCATATTTACCTTGAATAGCTAATATACTGTAGAAAGCCACTACTAAGAAGACAGATCAGCCATAGTCCATCACTTTTGTCTAGTTAGTGTGGTTTAAAGACAAGCAGTTCAACAGCAGCAATTTACATTAAAAAAGTTCTTTATAAAAAAGTTTTCGTGTTAAATGAAAAGAACTCTCTATTTTATTTTGTATTACTAGACCTCCTTGAATTAAAAAAAAAATCTTCTTTCCAGCTAGAAAAAAACCAAAGAGTTTTTTAGAGGACATTCCATTTTTAAAAGTGACAGCTGAATTTTTTTTTTTAAATTCTGGACAATGAGTTAAATCCACTGTGATTTTATATCACAATTACAACAAATAAAAACATTTCAGCAAATAGGATCTCGTTAGCGTAAGTTTTTCTGGTAAATGTTTTTAAAATATAATTTCCGTGGAAGGTATTTTTCATCGGGCATACTTGAAGCACCTGAACTCGTACTTTCCGGAAATATTCCGTAAGTCGATCTTAATTATTTTGTTCGTTGGAGGCATTCTCCTGTTTCCGGAAACTTTAGGAATTTTCGAGAAGTTTGAAGTTTTTATTTACTATCTTCATAATTTATGGCGTAAACTTCAAGTTAAAAGTTCACCCTTTCGTACCTGTGTCTTTTAGGTGCAATAAAGGAAGTTTTAAAATAAATTGTTTATTGTTTTTCGTATATTATGTTTTACAACCTCGATGCCAGAACTCCTTACTCGTTGAACCAGGATCAAAAAACCGGCAGGTCGATTAGGCGTGGTTTCCTGGATATCTTATTTTCTTTTTGAATCACAATGAGGTATATGGTTTATCTCGATTTTTAGGTAGTTCTATGGTCCGATTCATATAATCTAAGATGATTTAGGAACTATGAGTACCAACAAAAACAAAGTTAAGAACTTGACGTGCCTTTTCCACAAGCAGAGTTATTAAATAGCCGTGAATCAATAAGTGAATGTTGTTTCTGTGCAGTGTTCGCTGCGGAGGCGTCGCTGTCGAGTCAGTCCACGTTGGCTGAGCCCTCGCTCACTAAACAGCCAAGTACGTCTATTTTATACATAACCCGACCCTGCTGAATAAGATCTCTTTGCTCAAATATAACAAAAAATTAAAACGACTAAAAGTACTAGTATAGTAAGGAACCTTATCAAATGTTATATAACTTATCGTCTAAAGTCTTTGCCTACCTACTAACAAAAAATTATCGTCGAAATCGGTTCAAACTAAAATTATGTGAGGACAAACAGAAAACAAAGACCAATCAACTACATAACCGCTGAAGTCAGTAAAAAGTGGCGCGATTTTTTTTTGTACATAGAAGAGTTTTTTATGAAGTTGAACATTCTTCATTCTGTGAGTACTCTTAAAACTTATTTATTCTATGTTATTTCACGCGCAAATTTGTGATTCCTAAATAAAACGACCACTTCATTTAGTAGAGATCTTATTCTAGCGATTAGTTAACCCCAGTTAATTAAACAGCACAGCGTTATGTCCCGGCACGTATCTCCCGTGAACAGATCATAAAAAATAATTGAAAAATACCCATAAATATTAATACACGGCTTTCGCTGGCACGATACAAAACGATGCATAATCTATATGACGATTGAAAATATTATTATCTGGCGTTTTTCCAGCTCGTTCACACCCCGCCCTTTGCACAACCATCACAAGTATATTTTTATGAATGATTTTCACGTAGTATTTTTTATTTGTGATCTTTACTTTTGTAAACTTGCCACCACTGTAATAAGTTGTTGAACATGCACTCGTAATGTAATTCTACATTTGTTTCAATTTAATCTAAAACTGTAATTCGTTAAAGAGACAATATAATTCGTATTAGTTTTTTTGTATTTTCAATCGTAAAATGGGTTGATATCGATTTTTCGATAAAGAATTACTATTCGACAGCAGAATTTTTAAAGACAAAGTCAAATCATTTATTTAAAAGTAGATGTGGACACACATATATTTTGATTCTCAAAAATAAAACCAAAAGTTCTACCACCAGAAAATTACGCCTCTGTCCTGAGAAGAACCGGCGCAAGAAACTCAGCGGACATGTCTTTTTTTTAATTTAATATGTTTTTCATTTCTAATATCCAGCTCAGATTTTTAAAAATACTTAATTACAGGTGGGCCGTTAGCTCGTCTGCCTACATGGCAATAAAAAAAAAAAAAAAAAAAAAAAAAAACAAAGAACATTGAACCTTATTATTCGGTAGGTAACATCAATTCCTTTTGTACGATAGTTTCATTTAAAATACCCTACATAGCTTATAAGTCAGTCTTCAAGGAGGGTACTAAATAGATACATTATTATCCCTACGAAGGTTTATCGAAACATAATGGTATTGTGATTTAGTTTAACCTCAATATCGCATAAATCGGTTATAATGAACTTGCTAATCGAGCGACGACCTCGTCTGAAAGCTCTATTCTCCGGACGGAAAACTTTTAATAGCATATGTACGATGCCACACCAAAAATTATGTATTTTATATTCAGCAAGAAGCATCAATTGCTGATAATGTCACTGGCCGTTTCGCAAAAAGAGTTTGAGTGTTTTTAAAGTTAATATATTTTTATGAACCAGAAGTGGTTTCACTTTTTAAAAAGCATTCATTAATGGTATGCAAGGAACTCCTTAACTTAATAATGGAAAATAATAAAAATAATACGCATCTGAATCCAAAGCAAGTCCAACGTATCTTTTTTCACGACCTCTCCAAATTGGCGCCAATCCCAGAACCCATAGATAAGCTACGCAGTCTCTCAGTTCCATAGACAATATATGGGTCGGCTCCGGGTAACTGAATCTTTTCGCTTGACACTCTTAAGAATATATAATTTAGAAACTCTTTTATTCAGACGGACTGTAGATACCTACTTTAATTACACAACTTATATCATTCAAGACATTTGAATTTACTAAGACATATTTAAAGCATCTTAGTTAAAAATAGTGCAACACCAAATTGATAGGAAAATGTATGATGGAAAATTCTCGAAAATAAAAGTTATAAAACAGTTTCAGTATCCGCCAACGGATGATTAATTAAGAAACTTAAATAGGAACACAAAACTAATAGTCGGCTCCAAGCTAATATAATAATTGACTATCTTTTTTACTGAACATAAAGGGCCCAACGTGATTGGAAAAATAATGCAAGTCATCGTTGGAAAAACAAAAGTAGAATACCGATTACCGACAATATTTAAACTACCTACCTACTTATTAAATTCTTATACTTGAATATAAGAGCTTAACTTTAGGATATCTCTATAAGAGACTAACCAATCTTTGTCCAATTACATTTTAGAGGGTCACAAGGATAAAGCAATCTGGTCGCTGTCAAGAGAAGAGTAAGACGTGTTACTAAGTTTCCTAAATGTTGACCTACATTTTGGTTTAGTAGTTTAGAGATTGTCTCAATATTCTAATAGTAGGAGATTGTGATTTTCTACTATGCCTAAAAAAAAAGGCTAGTAGTAGAACATATCCGATTTTATCAGTAGTTAATGAAATCAGCTCTATTAAGTAAACATTTCTGACATTGAAATCCTAACAGATAAAAAAGTAATTGAAATCTTCCTAAAATAAATTTCCCACCTAACATTAGAAAACCTTGGAATTATTATGGCACGAAATTAAAAAAAAAGACGAAACAATAGGGACGTTTCGAGTGGGACCGAGTGCGGCCGTCGAGTGCGTTTTGCGTTTTGTTTCGGCGTCATTTATACCGCCGACGGAGCGGTTTCATAAACGTTTTGTTTTTCTGCTATAGGTAGTTACAGTTCTTGTTAAAAAATGAGGACAAGATGGCATTACTTCGTTGGTTTAGAGAAATAAATAAAACTGATTTCAAAAACTAGTGCAGTATGATTTTGTAATTGACGTTTCTAATGCAAAGTAGTCGTTAAGACTTCCTATTCCTTCTATCATCTTCTGATTGAATCTGTTATGGGGTCCAAGACTAGTAAGGTTTCCCTCGGCTTCCTGAGCTTCGATGCTCAGAGTCCTAACGTTGTTTACCGCTGTAGATCCTGGCTACAGAGGAGTTACAGTTGTGAGAGTGAGACTTAGACAAATACTACCACTACTAACACTACTAGCTCTCCTGATTATGCTCTTGACCGCCTAAATCGTTAGATAATACGTCAACTAAAGAGTTTTGAATTCGTTTACAGAGTGCGACCGCACATTCGTGAGCCGAGGCGGGGCGAGCAACGGGACGTTCCACGCCCCGGAGCTCCTGAACCCGAGCAACCAGAGCCGGCAGTGTCTCTACACGTTCCTGGCGGCGCCGGGGCAGCGCGTGCTCGTCGAATTCAGGAAGTTCGACCTGAGAGGCAAACCTCCAGAGTAAGTTTATATTTTAGTAGTGGACTTCTAGATACTTCATACCTCTTCTGTCATATTTAACGAGGAATTTCAGACAAGACAAGTTAACTTTCCCTCGGATACCTCGGATTTACTCCTCAGTCCTTAGTATCTTACGAGGTCACCTCTGTGAAACTTAACTACTTTAATAATCTGGTGAACTAATTTGAATGCCCAATTCTTTTAAAATAGTTTACCTGAAATTATTCTAAAAAAAATACCACATTACCACTTATCATATCGACAAAACATTAAACTACGAGTATTTCCATTGCGTTTTTGAGACCGAACCCCATAAAACAAAACTCACATAAACCGAAAGGCATGTTTGACTTTCAGAAAATATTATCGTATTCGGTAGTTTTTACTTTCCTTCTATTTTTACATATCGTCGCCCCAGTGCTTGTTTGGCCTATCTGACATTTTTTACGAAAATGACTTTTTAATGCAGTATTATAAAGAATTAAATTTCCATCCTACTGGTAAAATAACTTTTTAAAATTTTCAATTCTAAAGCAATAAAAATCTCATTTTAATTTTTTTCTCAAAACGGCACTTAACGAAAATTCCGTGCTTGTTTGCTGTATCGGTAGTTTTTAAAAATTTCAGTGCTTGTTTGTTGTATCGCAACTCAATTGACCAATCACAGCCAGCGTAGCGCCGTATCCGCCATTTTTTATGACGTCACAGTAGTTCGAAACACAGTGAGATTCTCATGAAATCACAATAAAAAATGAGAAATAGTTTATTAAATTATGTTTTTTTTGTCATAAATTTGATTGAATATCATTTTAAAAGTATTTCTTCAACAAATCATAAAAGCAAAGATGAGCAGACACCGCTAAAAATAGAGAAATACGTATTTTTTTTAATTCACCGTTGACTCAGTTGAATTTCAAACAGGGTGTTCTATTTAAAAACTTTAAACCAATTGTCAGGTTAAGACAAGTATCACGCCCGTTTTCCATACAAATAAATAAAATTCGAGTTTTCGAAATCTGTTTGTAAATTGTTCTGTACTGTGAATCCTGAATCCGAATGTTGGATTCTGCATCCTGGATCTTGAATATAGGGATCCTTGATCTTAATCAAGATCTGATGATGGAGCTGGAAGGTGACTACGGAAACTCCGTCAATAAGCAAGATAACCTCTAATGAAGCGTCTTGATGAGTTCTTTGCAAAGACATGAATATCAAGGTCTGATGATGGAGCTGGAAGGTGGCAATAGGAACTCCGTCATTAAGCAAGATAACATCATCGTGTTTAGGCTCTAATGAAGCGTCTTGATGAGTTCTTTGCAAAGACATGAATATCAAGGTCTGATGATGGAGCTGGAAGGTGGTTACAGGAACTCTGTCAATAAGCAAGATAACCACATCGTGTTTAGGCTCTAATGAAGCGTCTTGATGAGTTCTTTGCATAGACATGAATATCAAGGTCTGATGATGCAGCTGGAAGGTGGCAATAGGAACTCCGTCATTAAGCAAGATAACATCATCGTGTTTAGGCTCTAATGAAGCGTCCTGGTGAGTTATTTGCAAAGACATGAATGTCAAGGTCTGATGATGGAGCTGGAAGGTGGTTACAGGAACTCCGTCAATAAGCAAGATAACTTCATCGTGTTTAGGCTCTACTGAAGCGTCTTGATGAGTTCTTTGCATAGACATGAATATCAAGGTCTGATGATGCAGCTGGAAGGTGGCAATAGGAACTCCGTCATTAAGCAAGATAACATCATCGTGTTTAGGCTCTAATGAAGCGTCCTGGTGAGTTCTTTGCAAAGACATGAATGTCAAGGTCTGATGATGGAGCTGGAAGGTGGTTACAGGAACTCCGTCAATAAGCAAGATAACTTCATCGTGTTTAGGCTCTAATGAAGCGTCTTGATGAGTTCTTTGCGTAGACATGAATATCAAGGTCTGATGATGCAGCTGGAAGGTGGCAATAGGAACTTCGTCATTAAGCAAGATAACCTCATCGTGTTTAGGATCATATGCAAAGAACTCATCAAGACGCTTCATTAGAGCCTAAACACGATGTGGTTATCTTGCTTATTGACAGAGTTCCTGTAACCACCTTCCAGCTCCATCATGAGACCTTGACATTCATCTAGCGACAAAGTACTCACCAGGACGCTTCATTAGAGCCTAAACACGATGAGGTTATCTTGCGTGATGACGGAGTTCCTGTGGCCACCTTCCAGTTCCATCATCAGACCTTGACATTCATCTAGGGATAAAGTACTCACCAGGACGCTTCATAAGAGCCTAAACACGATGAGGTTATCTTGCGTAATGACGGAGTTCCTGTGGCCACCTTCCAGTTCCATCATCAGACCTTGATATTCATGCCTATGCAAAGAACTCATCAAGACGCTTCATTAGAGCCTAAACACCATAAGGTTATCTTGCTTATTGACAGAGTTCCTGTAACCACCTTCCAGCTCCATCATCAGACCTTGACAGTCATCTAGGGACAAAGTACTCACCAGGACGCTTCATTAAAGCCTAAACACGATGAGGTTATCTTGCTTAGTGACGGATTTCCTGTGGCCACCTTCCAGTTCCATCATCAGACCTTGACATTCATGATTATGCAAAGAACTCATCAAGACGCTTCATTAGAGTCTAAACACGATGAGGTTATCTTACTTATTGACAGAGTTTCTGTTTCCACCTTCCAGCTCCATCATCAGACCTTGACCTTCATCTACAGACAAAATACTCACCAGGACGCTTCAAGCGCAAAAAACCCATCAATCAAAAATCGAGAAGTTGGTCATATTTTAAAATAATATACACAACGGAACAAGCGAAATCGGCAGTAAAACTTATACTAATTAAAAAGTTACATCCTGTATCAACAATATTAGCACTTAGCACAAACAAGCACGGAAAATTATCACAATCCTTTGGTGAATCTTCAATGCACGTTTGTTGTAAGTAAACATCCGAAAAATTTTTAGTGCACGTTTGGCCTATCGTCACACAAAACATGTAAAATACGCTAGAATCATGAACTATTGTATATTATTTCTTTATAATTCAATTTGTGGGTAGCTCGTGTATTTATATTAAGTATCAAATTAAAAAAATAAACTTTATTTAATAAATAAAACAAAAAAAACGTCTCCTGTAAAATTTGCTCGAGAGCAGATAGGCCAAACAAGCACTGAGGCGACGATATATTGTTCATGATAAAATAATTCAATGAATAATTGTAATATTATTATATAGTTTAATGCTTACTTCATAACATGTTTATGATTTCAGTGGAGCGGCAGTTGGCGAGTTACCCGCGTAAGTATATATATATTTTTTTCTAAACTAATATTACTTGAAGTTTATTAGATGTAGGTTAAATTGAAAGTTAAGCATCATTAGCTCCTTTATGTAGAACTCTAAGGCTCACCATATCATTACAGATATCTACAAATGGTGTGTTGTGTACATGTTTTTCCGCCCAACGACTCATTATTCATGTCGGGAGCGCCAACCAAACCGAAATTGGGTCAAACTCTCATGTAGATTTTACCGTGTTCTTTTATGCAAGATAAAACTTAACATGGACCATCGAAGTAAGTTTTCGATGGATGAATAACCAGTTAGCGTTATTTATATTTATTGTAAGAAAAGGCTAACCTTACATATTGAGCCTGTGAATTTGAAAGGGTTATAAAATTCTCAAACAAAAATATATTTAGAGAAGTCGTTCCGGTCCTATTTTCTATTTTAAAATTACTAGCAAAGCTTAGCAAAGAACTATAAAATCATATTAGATGCTCTTCCTGTTAGGTGCAAGATCAATATTTTTGGTCCGTTTTGAGTTTAAATTAAATACACATGCAAAAGCCAAAAAAAATCATTCATAAGCGTCAACTTCAACACTTAGTCTGCTGATTTATTTCAGTGCAACAGTCTCTATACTTCCTTTTCTTTATTATAAATCCTCTTAGAATTAAGATTAAGACTTTCGCTGCCAGCGCGGTCAGTGCTGACCGATACGCTTTTGGAAAGGCAATAGGTATTATTGCTCGACAGTTAGCGTGTTAAGTGATTAATGTGTGTGTGCGTAGTTGCATGCACGAGCACATGGACATATACTCGGAAATGGCATCGCTGGAGACAGGCGAGCTGGTGAACTCGGCGTTCGGGGGCCGGTACTGCGGGCCCATACCACCTCGACGCCGCGTGTCCCTCCATCGCGCGGTCGCACTCTCCTTCTTTACAGACAAAACGTACACGCCGCCCAACCTCTTCACTGGCACTTATCGTTTTATCAACGCATGTGAGTATATATTAAATGTAGGTAGGTATATTCAGAGTGGTCGAAGCGCTTCCTTCCGAACGGGAGGTCGCGGGTTCAAATCCGGCCGTCTTGTACCTCTAAAACTAAATGTGAAAAAGATTTATGTGCAATTTTTCACAACACCACTAAAAACGGTGAAGGAAAACATCGTGAGGAAAACATCTGCATGTCGGAAAAGGATTCTAAAAATCCTTTGAAGATATGTGAAGTCCCTAATCCGCACTGGGCAAGCGTGGTGGACTATGTCTAATCCCTCTTCTGAGGAGACCTGAGCCCAACAGTGGGCAGTAATGGGTTGGTACAGTATAGGCATATTCTAATTTTTGTAAGACAGATAAAGGAGCTTAATGTCCACCTAAAGATAGCCACCTAAGATAGGTACTGTTGTTCATCAACTTCCACAATGAGTATTGAGTGGCCGTTAGCCAACAAAGTTAAAGTGTTTTAAAGTGTGAGTGTATGAGGAATGTGAGTTTAGCTGATGATGATCCTTACCATCCAATTGAAATTCTTTTATTATGAAACCACACACGTGTTCTAACAGATTTCAAATTCGGTAAAAACGTCTTTAAATTCGGAACGAGAATGACGCCTCCTGTGAATGATTCATTATGCAATTTGTTGTATTAATTAAGAAAAAGTAATCCAATAATTTGACTTAAGAATAATAATTTAATTTCATAATAGTCTAACATAACATTACTATAGTTGGATATTACAAATGACATCAACTCCTCGAATACTAACGTTACTCGCTGAAGGAAGTTTGTTTGTCCCAAAAAGATAGACAAGTCGAAGTTAGTCGTAACGGTGCCGTCATGCATAACAAATGTCCGGCTGTTTGGAGTATCCATTACTGAAGGACTAACTTTAGTTCATGTTCAACTGAATTTTGAAGTTACTGTCAGCTAGTTTTGAACGTTTACGACTTTATACATATTTGTATTATTGAGTAATAGAAACGTAAATGTATACAGAAAAAAAAAAATTGTTGCAAATATTTACATCTTAAATACATAAATGTAATTATTAAAGAAAAAAAATACTGGAAAGGATTAAGTAGTTGTTATAATAAATCGTCTTATGTCGTCGTAAGATAATATAAAAATAATAGTGATAAATAGATAGTAAAATAGCACATAGTGTCATAGAGAATACGCAAACCCTATTCCCTTCCCCTAATTCTCCCCCCTCTTCCCTATACTCCCATCACCATCCAAATTATTAAAATGTACATATTATACTGGGGATAGGCAGGGGATGAGAATATAATAAAAAAAAAACGTTTACGACTCATATTACTTTGTAGTCTTTGAACACATGTACGATTGTAAAAAAAAATTTGTAGGTATGTTGAATGAGTATAGAAAAGGGTTTTTTTTTTGGCAATGATATCGAAAGGAAACTTTAGTTTTTTCAAAAGATTTCTTTGTGAAAACTCTTTTGAAATATGACTAGAAACTAAAAGTTTTAAGGGCAAGCGCGTCCTAAAACACCATCTCATATCGTAGATGGTTTAAGTAAAAACTTAATTGCACTGGACACTTTTAAACGCTAGAATGAGATTGCATAAAACAATAAATAATACACATCGAAAAGCTTATGTCATTTTATATAACACAATGAATGACTACGTTCGGAAAGTGCCGTGATCGCGCTATATAACACAATGCATGAGTACTTGCGGAAGCCTACAAACCTCGATCTTGAAGTTCTAATCTAGTTTTAGGCCTTCAGGAAACATTCTTAGCTATAACGAATCATGCTAAAATACGTCGTCTCAATTCATAGCCGGTTATGAGCTTAGGAACGCGGAAAATAACAAAAGAAAACGTGATGAAACTCAAGGACTGTACGTCCTTGATCCTTTCGCTGAAACTTACGTGATCAATTATGATTTAGTACGCGAACACTGAAACTGTTGACGTGGTTTCTGATCTTAGCTCAATATAACAACGATTACATTTAAATTTGTATGTACCAAGTAAGTATCGTACAACATTAACCAGAATTTTAAGTATTACTTAGTTTTTGTTATGACAAAATGTTAGGTATACGAAAATTTTGGAACGAAGTTCCTTATCGTGCGTTATCGAAAGGGGCTAGACGGAAATTCTTATGAAAAAGTTGTCACGACACTTTTTTTGTTTTCGTTTATTATCGCTAGATGGCGCTGTGATTAAAATCTTTTAAAACAATTCTTTATTTTGTTTTATATGATTAATGCTAGATGGCGCTGTGATCAAAATATTTTATTTAAGTTATAATAATTAGTTACTTTAAAACGTCTGTCTCTCTCTCTCTTTTAGTAAAAAAAAATTATTACAGTTCCCTCACTAATTAATCGAAAGGAACTTCGATCCATCCGGGTGTCCCTTGACAGCTCTCAAGTTTTAATATAGGATTGTGCATGGTTGGCCGATTTTAAGATATAATGATCACTGATTATAACATGTTAAGAAGTTTTAGAACAATAGAAAAAGTAGCGGAGGTATTCTACACATCGATTCCTATTGGATTCCTTTGTGGAAGATCATTCGAATTGAACTACAAATTATGTTAATTTTTACGATAAAATACACACACAAAAAATCTGCAATCTTCTTGGATTTTAAACCTAGAAAAGCCCTTTCGCCACACAAAAACTAACTTATATTTTCCAGCCGAGTTCGAAGTGGGAACCCCCGTTCCCAATACGTTGTGCTCGTTCATAATAGAGGCGAGCAAACGCAAAACAGGTCTGCTCCTCTCGCCCACGTACCCAGGAATATATCCCAAAGACATCACCTGCAACTACCTGTTCAGCGGGCAGCCGGGACAACGAATCAGGCTCGAGTTCAGAGACTTCGATCTATTCTTCGGAGGGCCACAGTAAGTGAAACTGATTTCTAAAGTAGGAGGAGGAGGTAGTAACTGGAATTGTGTACATATTTTATGTGTGTTGTTTTCCAGTTACAGGAAAAAATATTGTCAAATCATCACTCAGACATTTTATTTATTCTTAAATCAGACACTTGTTAGGGTGCAACACCCTACAAGTTTTAATGATCAATTTTAATAGGATAGAATTTAATAAGATAGAATAGGATATGTGTCTGATACACATAAGAAATTATTACTAAATCGGAGTAAATAAAATGTCTGAGTGATGACTTTCTTTCAACCAATAGATACTTTAGTGATATTATAAGTTTAGGAATAGTTTTCTCTTACGATACAATATGATTTCAATAGGTATACGTTTGTAGGTTGTTTCTTAAAATTAATATTTATTATTGACAAGCAGGAAGTCTAGTGAGAAGTCCTGAATTAAAACTAACATTCTAACGAGACGATGAAGTTTAATAATTATAATTAACTACAAATATTGTCCAAGGTGAAACTAATGTACTATCATAATTTTTAAAGTTTACAAAGTCACATTTCATTTATTTTAGTGTTACGTTAATTGAAACTGAGTCTGTTTGCGATAATAATAATTGTGATGACAATCCGTTTCCGACAAATTTATGTTTTCGCCTTGTCTTGTTGATTGGTTAAATTTAATTAAAATTCACAAATGGGCTACAATATCATACACTGGAATTAAGTCGATCATCTTGTGAATTATTTAAATTACCTTTGAAAATAAAATAAAAAATGTTTTCCAGAAAAAAAGAAGCTAAGTAAATAGATATGAAATTAATGAAACGGAAGAAGTCACTTTGCATTCCCAGTCCCCAGAAGCGTTTAACGCAACACTGTTTTCATCCGTTCTATGGAAGCATTTAACGTTTAACTCAATTTAGTTGAAAGTTGCATTAGAAGCCATTTTGTATATCAACTATACACAATAATTTATTTTAAAGAAAACTTTAAATACAAACTTTTGAGAACCTGAACATTATGTATCAATAGAGTACTAGCCAAGACGAGTAAAATGAGCACAAACACGACGAGTCTATCTTATTTAATACAGGAGTTCCTATGACCACCTTCCGAATCCATCATCAGATCAGTGCCATTTTGTCAGCTCAATCAGACAACGGGAAGTTAGTCAAATTTAACTCGCAAGATTCCACCCGAACTTACACATGAACATTAGTACATAGTTATATTCAGTGCAAATTAATAAAAAGTTTGTAAGAAAACAAATTCAGTTCTCTCGTTATCATGAAATTTACAATAACGTTGAAATATCGAGACCACGCAATTAAAAAACAATGTTAAAAACCTGTTAATTATGCCCAAAAGTAAAGTATAAATCGCCCCGTAGTTGCCCTTTCGACTGGGTACGCGTGTACGACGGCCCCGACAACTCGTCGGCGGTGATCGGCACGTACTGCGGCCAGCAACGCAACCTCGTGCTGTACTCCAGCGACGAGCGGCTGCTGGTCACGTTCTACACTCTCCCGCGCGCCGCGTCCACGCAGAACCGAGGATTTAAGGGCATCTTCGAGTTCTCTGAGAGTTTTGTTAAGTTAGGTAAGTCTGCGAAACCGGCCGGCTTGTACCTCTAAATCCTAACGTGAAAAAAATTATGTGCAATTTTTCATAACACCACTGGCAAAGAACGGTGAAGGAAAACATCGTGAGGAATCCTGCATATCGGAAAAGGATGTTAAAAATCCTTCGAAGATATGTGAAGTCCTCAATCCGCATTAGGCAAGCGTGGTAGACTATGCCTAACCCCTCTTCGGAGGAGACCTAAGCCCAGCAGTATTGCTACAGATAATTCTAAGCCTGGTACTTTAGTTACAAATACAAATATAATACAAATTATCTGCTTCTTTGACTACAGCTCTTTGTATCTCCCATTTTAGTTATCTGTAAAACTTTTGACCAAGTTAGAATGGATAATTGTATTTGGTATCGTTCCTAATAGAGTTTTGCTACCATTCAAATAATACTTAGTGTAATACTCGTACTTCCATTACAGTTGTGAATCCGGAGAGACCTTCACAATACCATTAATATATTAGAACCTAGTTTATTGTAATTTTAATGGGTGTAACGGCTCGCGTTCTCGACCTCTTAGGTCGGGTTTTTTTCAGAATACCCCGTCCCATGACCCACGGGAAAAAGGGTAATCAGCTCCCCTGCTCGTTTTACTCTTCGGAGATAATTCTACATCTCCGGGTTCTGCGTGTTGGTTGTATATGTGTGTTTGCTGTGTGTGGTAATTGAGAGATTGTTTGAGTGTGTGGTTGAGTAATGTCGGTGTCGTCCGAGCTTATTCTGCTTCTTTGTGTCCTTCGGGTTGATTGTGTTTGTTTTAAATTATTTAAATAATTTGTAATTTTAATTATTTTAAAACTTTATAATATTTCAGATTTTATAAGTAAACACGATGCCGAGCACATCAGAGGCTCGGAGTGCGATCAGAAGATCCTCAGTAAGAAGGAGTCGACTGGTTTTGTCTACCATCCAAATTATCCATTCCCATATATACAGAAAGTTGTTTGTAGGTAAGTGCTTACTTTACTTGTTTCTCTTCTTTCAATAAATTAATACTACCATCATAAACAAATCCAATAGGTTTTCATATTCACTTGTACTCGGATGTATGTTTCATTATAAAGGTTGATTAAATTTTTGATTTTTGTATTTCAGATATTTTATATACGGTATGCAAGATTCGCAGAATTTAGAACGTGTGCGTTTAGAGTTTCAGAATTTTTCGATACCAAAAGGAGAGAATCCCAAACCAGAGTGAGCATCAAACATATTTTAACGCAATGGCATGTTCCAAATACGATCTATTCCTACAAATATTATAAATGCGAAAGTAACTCTATCTGTCTGTCTGTTACGCTTTCTTGCTTAAATCGCTCAACCGATTTTGACGAAATTTGGCACAGACAATCTTTAGACTCTGTGAAAGAATATAGGCTACCTTTTAATTGAAAGTGACACAGACGAAGTTGCGCGGACCCGCTAGTTGAATTCAAAAACAGCTTTAGTTCAAAACCCATAATCTAACATTCCAGAATCCATCGGTATCTGATTAAATGTTATAAACCCATGAACCAAAAACTTCAATCCAATTCTAGCACCTGCCCAGACGGCTACCTCAAGGTATACCTCCGCGGTCAAGAAGCCACCGACTCTTACGACAAGCATGACGCAGAACTCTGCGGAGAGCGCGCGGTAGAGTTCCCGCCTTCACTTGTGTCTGATGGACCGAGGCTTGTCATGGTGTTCTCGTCTGGGGAACTACAGGGCAGGGGGTTCAAGGCCAAATATACTTTTGAGACTGGTGAGTTACTATTTACCTATTTTAGGACATACTTTTCTCCTCTTATTAGTTTCCTTATGTCTGATGTCGTGAGTACCATGAATATGCATACGTCGGATCCACTTATTAGATCATCCTCTGCTTGTTTACCAGGAGTTGTGAAATGAGCAATTATCTTCTACTCCTTATAGTCAGAAAACTTATTTCATAAATAAGTTTACATAGTACTTAAAAATTTAAGGGCATTTTTCATAGAAGAAAAACAAATTGGAGAAGTTTCTGTCAATCCTGCTCCTTTACAATTGTTGATTTAAATGGTCTAATATTGTAACCTGCCCACTCAAGTGGGTACTTACCACAATTGGTGTTTATCTAATAGTGTCATCTATAGGCAACATTGGGTAGCGCTATGACTTGTCCTTCTTCAAACGAGGCTTGAGGAGGGTCCTTAAAGTTAGATCGTAGGTAGCGACCCCTCAGTGGCCCCTGACATTGCAGAGGTTCATGAGCGACGGTAACCACTTCCTATCAGGTGGGCCGCTGGCTAGTCTGCCTACACGGCAATAAAAAAAAAGCCCAAAAACGAGTGGGTAACAAGACCAAAATCACCAAAAACCTCATTCCAGAATACCGAGTCCCAGGAACAGCAGCCCCGGGAGGCGAGTGTGCCTTCACGTACCGCTCCGAGTCCAAGAAACGAGGGGAGTTCAACTCGCCCCGCTACCCCTCCAACTACCCCTCGCTCATCAACTGCACCTACATGTTAGACGCGACGCCCAATGAACAGGTCACTGTTGTGTTCGACCATTTCAAGGTGCGGGCGGACGCTTGGAACGCTACTGCGGGGTTGTATGGGTGAGTTGTTTGAACCAAACTGAGTAATATTGCTTGGAATTGTATTGTTTTCATTCAGCAACATTCGCTAATTATTAAGTATAATTTTACTACTTTCCTCGAAGAAAAGGGAAAGTATGTTTATAATTCAATTCACTTAACTGTTTCCAAGCTATGACTACGAAGAGCCTCATTGAATTTTGATATATGTGTTACTATGACGTCTACATTCTTTCTGATCGTAAACGATTACCGTTGCACATGGACTTTACAATACCAGGCTACTTATCTAGCGTCGCCTTGTTGTTCATAGAAGTAGCCAAGAGGCGTCGCGTCTTACTTCGCTCATACTTCAATCCAGACTAATTTAAATTGAGCATCCAATTAATATAGCACATTTTGACTTTGTCATTGTCAGTGGTGCGACGTGCAGCGAGGACTGGGTGGAGGCGTGGTGGGTGGGTCGCGAGGGGTCGCGCGTGGCGCTGGGCCGGTGGTGCGGGGCCGCCGCGCCCGGACCGCTGCACTCGCCGCGGGGAGCGCTCGGACTCATGATAGCGCTGCGGACGGACGCGGAACACGTCGCTTCGGGGTTCAAAGCCAGATACGTGTTCGAGGTGAGAAATCACATCAATGTGATTGATTGGCTAAATATCCGGCTCGAAGGACCAAGAAATGTATGAAATGTTATGTTGAAGATTATCATATTTACTATTACTATTTGTAGTTGAGCCTTTACTGTACTATACTTGCTTTTACTTGTTGTTTGTAAGATAGCCGAGGTCGATACCTCTATATTATTACAGCCCGCGAAGTCAATATTCGGTGACTGCGGCGGCAACATGTCGGGCGCGGAGTGGGGCGTGGTGACGTCACCGCGCTACCCGCTCCCGTACGAGGCGCCGGCGCGCGCGACCGCCACCCGCGTCTGTAACTGGTTCGTGACGGCGCGACCGGGGAAACGATTATTGCTCAACTTTCAGTTCTTCGCTGTTGAAGGACATCTTATTGGTATGTAGGATTGTTGCAAATGTTGATTTTTTAAACAAAAAGTTTAAGGTTCTTGAATAATAAGTTAATTGGATTTTGATCTACTAAGGGGGTCCACCCAACCACCTACTTGCAATTCTCCATATAAGCGATTCTGGAAAACGACTATTCGTATTCGAGTTTGTGAATGTCCAAATATCGACATTCGCAACCTCCTTGATTTCAGAGGAAGAATGTTTTTATTAATGTGGCGTGCAGTTTGTAGAGTTAAATAAGCACTGCGTAACCTATTTTTTTCTTTAATATTACGGTAATTATTAAATTGCAATAAATATGAATGATTAAACAAAAAAGTGGTTACTAATTATTGCTTCTATGAAGAACTTCAGATTCAAAGGAAGTATATTAAAATTTTTATTATAATATGGAATATTTACTTAAATGAAGACTTAAATACTAAATAAGTTAATTATAATACAAAATAATTTTACTACTTTTTTCATTTAAAACAATATCAAAACTGATCTCTATATGACGTCACACCTATGTAAACATCAACACATCTACATGTTATTGTCGTCAGAACGTGGTTGTCCGGCGGCGGTGCTCCGGCTGTGGTACGAGAGTCCGGGCCCACCGCTGGAGCTGTGCGGGGAGAAGGCGCCCACAGACCGATGGCAGTACCTCTCCTCGTCCAACTCTATACGACTCTCGTGAGTTACTGTTGTAGTTATATGACATTCACACTATCGTCGTCAATTACGTGTAAACGTTTCTATTTTGATATAGAGCGAATGATGGAATGAATCATGAATTAAATTGACCACGAACAAATAAGATGCCGCTGCCATATTGACCTCGGCTGTATTCTGAGAGCCTCTGCCTCTGAAAACTCACTGCGGTAGACCATCACGTGACATGTTTTTATTTTACACGTGCAATGAAGGATAGCATCCATAAAATAATCAATGTATGGTTGAGTGAAAATACCTATGTACTGTACTGTAAAAACCCATTACTGCCCACTGCTGGGCTCAGGTCACCTCCAAAGAGGGGTTAGGCATAGTCCACCACGCTTGCCCAGTGCGGATTGGGGACTTCACATACCTTCGAAGGATTTTTAGAATCCTTTTCTAATATGCAGTTTCCACAGTATTCACTTCCTTTCGAAGTTTACCTTCACCGTTGTTAGCCAGTCGTGTTGTGAAAAAGTGTACATAAATCTTTTTCACTTTAATAAAATACCTATACAGATGTAAAATGTATTGCATTTATTTATGGAACATACTAGTAATCGATAAAATATAGGTACCTCAAAGGTACGGTACCTTGGTCGTTACTTCTTAAGATTTGACGGTTTAAAATGTAATCAAAGATAGACTAAATCTAAGAACACCTCATCTGCTGTATCCATTTGCCACATCTAAACACGGTAGGTAGCGTGTCAAGCCAAGTTCAAGAAAGAGAACTGACAAGCAGCACCGGGTGTAATATTACACAAACCATTTGCAGTTACTTTTGACCCCCTCATAAATAAAAAAACTTGAGAGGTGTTATGGGACACCCGAATAGAACGAAGTTCCTTTCGATTAAAAGATATCTTATAAAAAATATTTCCTTTCGTAAGGCGCGATAAGGAACATGTTTCAAAAGATTTTGCCACAGCGCCATCTAGCGATAATCATCTAAAACAAAAAAAGTGTCGTGACAACTTTTCGTAAGATTTTTTTCCGTCTAGCCCGCTTTCGATAACGCGCGATAAGGAACTTCGTTCCAAAAACTATTTCACGTATCAAATTGAATCTATACGCACACTCGCAGGTTCATAATAGCGGACAAGGCAGTGGGCGGCAACGGTTGGCGCGCCGTGTGGACGGAGGTGAGCGAGGCGGTGGGCGAGGCGTGCGCGCCGGGCGCCGTGCTGTGCGGCGCGGCGTGTCTGCCTCGCGCGGCGCTTTGCTCCGGCCTCGAGCACTGCGCGCACCCCATGCAGCACGACCACCACTGTTAGTACCCACACACACACACACATACTGAACATACCGTATGTACGTTAATAATTACCTTGTTGTAACTAATTTTAAACTTTGTTCGACGTCTTTTCTTTTTTTTTTGTTTATTGATGTTAAAGTACGAGTATATTTGTGCCGAGTGAAAAAGAACACGTAATAAAAAGAACATTTTTTTTGATTGGAGAGTTTCCAGTTGAATATCGCTTAATTTTTGTTTTGATAATAAAGAGACCATCGATTCGTGATCAACGTAGATAATATATTTATTTTAAAATGTAAAGTTTTAGCTGAGAACAAGAAAACGACCTTTTGCTTTTTATCACGAACAATGACAACAGCATCAGCAAATTTAGACATAAATCCTATTTCTATTGTTCTCTTTTAGTTTTAAATTTGATTGCTGTGAGTTGTGTAAACGTACATACGGTACTTTTTAGAACTTAAGTACTTACTTAAGGACGTTTATGTTACTGAGACTTGGACTTTATTGTCCTTTTATTATTTCAGTCTTTTACCATAATACCTTGTAGGTACGCGTCAAATAGAAAATTAAATTTATCTATGAAATAAAATTATTTAAAAACTCTTAAAAGTGCTAAGAATCTCAGTAGTCGTTCGATATTTTGGCAATGCTTATTTGCATAGAACAAAATCTAATTTTTCTTCAATATAAGTTTTGAGAGAGACGGGACATAGAATAAAGAGTATTAAAATGGTCTAGTATTTACTGAATTAACGGTCGTTATGAACTGAAGTATTGAAATGAAATGATATACTTTATTTTCAGCATTGATGACGTACTCATTCTTGTTGACGTCAAAAATTAAAAGGTACCACCAGTTCGGACACAAAAAAATATTAATTTTAGCCACCGTCCTGAGAAGAACTGGCAAGAAACTCAGCGGGCATGTCTTTTTTCTTTTATGAGCATATTTTTTTTAAAGTATTTTAACAGTATTATACAATTTTAAATTAATTATAATAAAAAAAACGATTACTATAATGAAATGACCTTGGCGAGCAACTCATTCCCACTTTGTGCAATCGTCCAGGTAATCATTGACCTTATAGTAGGCTTTCTTGCACAGACGTTCTTTAACAGTTTTGGACAATAAAGTCAAGTCCCAGGTGCATCAGTGAATCGAATTTTAAACTTTTACTTGAATATTACAATACTTATACTTATTATACTCTAGACTTGTTAGTTTAATTATAACCAGACATTTACTCTTATAGATATTTAATATTAAAACGATTCACTGCGTCTAAATAATAATGTTAATAACAAAATTTGAAAATCTAATCAATTCTAGTCGTTCTACGTAGGATCTTAAACAACATAGACACTAAGAAAAGAAACCAGTTAAAATATAATTAAATAACATATCGATATTTTCTTCTAAATCACTAATTTCACTGTAAAATTTATTCAGCACTGCACTAACACTTGTATACCACATGAGTGCATTTTGTTTATTTTTAAAGGTTTTACACTGGAATAACGATATATAATTTAAATAATGTAGATCGATATATAAATTTTAAATGATGGAGTCAGCAGTAGAACCTTGTTACGTTATCAAATTATTTTCACAGTTGACTTTAACAAAACTACATAATCAAAATAGATACATAATCCTTTTAATTTAGTAAGAACCGAACTAAAGAGTCGGATTCATTAAAGTAATTTCAAATTGTTGGAACGAAGTTCCTTATCGCGCGCTATCGAAAGGGAGCTAGACGGAAATTCTTATAAAAAGTTGTCACGACACTTTTTTTGTTTTAGTTGATTATCGCTAGATGGCGCTATGATTAAAATCTTTTATAAAACAATTCCTTATTTGGTTTTATATGATTAATGCTAGATGGCGCTGTGATCAAAATATTTTATTTAAGTTATAATAATTAGTTACTTTAAAACGTCTGTCTCAGTCTCAGTGACAGAGAAGAGAGAGAGAGACAGGCGTCATAAACTAACTAATTATTATAACTTAAAAAAATAAATTTTTATTACAATTCCCTCACTAATTAATCGAAAGGAACTTCGTTCCATCCGGGTGTCCCTTGACACCTCTCAAGTTTTTTTTTTCTCAGATAGGGAACCTCTGGATTTTAAATACGATGTTTAAAATCGATATAGGTGTCTAGTGCTCACTCCAGCCTCGACTTTGTCGTTATAAAATGTACCTAAACACAGTAGAACTAATAATTTAATTTAAACAAAGTGTTAATAATGTTATATCACTGTTCTTTCTCAGTTACGATGGTTCAATGCAAACTTTCTCTCCGGATATAAATGTATGTTACCTAGGTGTTTAGTATATCCCATATTGTTGAATTATAGAATAATATACCAATATGTTGAAAGATAACAGATTTTTATTTAAAAATGTCCCTTTAGTGTAATTCTTGGATTTTCACTTCATTCATTCAACTTTCGAGTTTTCTTTCATTTTCTATATACTGTGATGACTCAGAAGAGTAATCTCACTCAAGGAAAAGTCTTGTTTTGTTTATGGAATATTTATCTATTCGCATTGGTGTATTTGTGTCATGAATCCTATGGGATGAAGCTTGCATTGAGTCATCGCACTATGGGGTCGGGGTCATACATTTTCTGATGGGATTTTTCTAACTGTGCTTCTGTGTTAGCTTTTAAATAATAATAATGTGTATGTGAATTGAAATTACTAATAATCGTATGCTCGTTTACTTGTTTTAGCAAAAAAAATTGCTGAACCGTACTAGGTTCCCAGATTTGTGATTTTTAAATACCAAAAACATTATTTTAACACATTAGAATCTGTACTGAACCAATTAATTAGTAATTTTAATTCGCGTTCACACTACACACGATAAAACGATTTTTAAACTTAAACTAATCGATTCCTTCTAAACGCTGATGTAGTTGGCCCTTTAGCTTGACCCTATCTTTGCTATACGTGAGTCCTCAAGGCTCCCATCAGGAAATGCGTGTGGCGAGCGAGCGGGGAACCACTACATATCACACACGTTGCTTAAGGCTTACACTTACTTTAACACTGTTACGATAAATAAGACGGTTTTAAAAATGAGAACACAAATGGTTTTTGGGTTTGGAACTGTGTAGTGTTTTTTGATGAAGTGGCAATATGTTATCGATTTACATAAATAGATAGATTTACAATTCACAAGTGGACTCTCTACATTTTTAGTTAGCGAAGAATTTATCTCTGTCCACTACTTTTAGTTGACTGAAAAGCTATATTCAGTTACATTGTGCATTTTGACAAATCACTACACGTATCTTTAAAATAATTAGAAAATATTGACCACAAACTCCAGTATTATTGCCAGTAAAACAAAAACATACATACATATCTGGCAGATTTAATAAGCTTAGCTAACTAAGAATTCAAATTTTGTTAATAATCTTTAAACGAACTCCCAAATAAACCTATCTTCATTTAACTAAGAGTACAGTACAGCCTTGAGTATTGTTGTGTGTGTATGTTTGTGTGCGTGGTTGTGTGCTCTATGGTGAGGCGCGCGAGTGTGTGCAGGCGGTAGCGGGTGTGTGAGGCGAGGAGACGAGCGGCTCGCCCCCATGCTCGCGCTCGCGCTCGTGCTCGCCGCCGCGCGCTGACCGCGTGAGTCTACTGCTGCATGCTTACTGTACCCACACACACACACTGTTGCATGATCACTGTCTACACTTTGGGGCATATCTGACCATCTACATTTACGATTAAATAAAAAAAGAAGAATAATAACAATTAGAAAATATCGATTCAAGACTAAATTTAGCAAAAGTGGTTAAACAAATCTTAACTCATAGTCCAAATTGAAGTCATTAAACCCTTAATACAAAATAAGTTTGCACTATCTCGAAATTAAGTGGGAAGGTCACATATGTCTCGAATTCTATCGCACTGACTTATTACCTGCATGAGACTTCACAACTTAAACAATTTCCGCTATTACATTACTAGAGAAAAGGTCGTAAGAGTAAGCAGTACTCGACTACTTAATATCTACTTCTTACACCTTATCAATCCATAATAACGGGTCTTATTTCAGTCCCATTTTATCCAAACTCAAAGTGAGTTCAGATTGAAAGGGATGCAAAAAATTATAAATCCCAATTGTTCAAACTATTTCATCCTCAGGTTTCAATAATCCAGATCTCATGAGTCATTTCCTGAGCCACGCTTTATGTTCGTATGTATGTATTTAGAAACACGCATGCTCATTAAAAATATATAAAAAAGAGTCTAAAAACAACATTAAACTATCAAAATAATATGGCAGATATAATATTCAACGAGTTTTTGAACTCCTAATTAGATTCTCGTTTTCTCTTATAATCGATTTTCTACTCAGATTAATTCTAATTGGAAAATCAGCGATATGTATATTATGAAACATAAACTAATAGGAGTTTTAAGTTATAGTTACCTGTTAATCATTGAATATTATAAAAGCCGTTGATAAAATCCATTCAATTCCATAACTACATAATCGTACAGAGAACTAAATTTTACAACTTGACATGCGACGATTTTTTTTTATTTCACGTAAACAACAAAAATATTTATTGAGAATGTTGCATTGAACTTAAATTGCCTAAAATTCTTTTGCTGAAGAAAGAAGCCATGAGTGTGTGGTCATCATCTGATATCTTGTCAAGTTGTAAGGTATAGTGGTAGAGGTGTTGTGAGTGGCGGTAGTGGAAGTCGCGCGGGTGGTTGTAGGCGAGAAGGGAGTGTCGGGCGGCGGGTCGTCGTGGCACTGGTGGTGGGTGGGGTGCGGCGGCGGCGCGGCGGGCGCGGCCGTGCTGGGCGCGTGGTGCCGCCGACGGGGGAGGCGTGCTGTCCGCCGGCCGCCGCCGCCGCCGCGCCCTCCGCCGCACGCCCGCCGCGCCGCCCTACCGGACACTGTATGACGACGCGCCTCGCGCCCCTGCGCCGGACATCACACAACATAGTTTAATACAACACTTTATCGTAACTCATGTGTTTTATTTATCCTAGTAACTCTATCTGTATGTAGATACAAAGAGCTAGCCCTAACAGGTATTATGTAACGTGTTTCCAATTAGGAAAAATCGATGTAACTTTTTCAATTGTTTCACTACTTTTCAAATACACAACGAATGCCTGCAAAAAAAATCATGTAACACATAAATAGAGTAAATGCATAAAATGATAAAAAGTTTCAAGTTTTGTACATAGGAAATTAATGAAATTAAAGGGGTAATTGCGAGAAAATACCTAATATTATGAGTGAGCGCATTATCAGTTACCATGATAACACTGAGTACCTACTATTAGTTTTCTCTTAGAACCTATACTACTTTCGCACCTAGAGAGCTCGCTCTATGATTTTATTTTCTTTTATATCTTCTTATATATAAAAATGAATTGCTGTTCGTTAGCCTCGCTAAAACTCGAGAACGATTGAACCGATTTGGCTTATTTTAATTTTGAAATATTCGTAGAAGTCCAGGTAAGGTTTAAACGGTGAGAAAATACCCAGGATTTTTTTTTGTGACGCAGACGAAGTTGCGCGGGCCAGCTAGTAACATAATAATATAGGAGCTATAGAATAGTTTATTTATCGTCAATTTTATAATTTCTTATGAGCTTTCTAAGGTTAGTAAACTTTGAAGAGAACTTTTACAGAACTCCAAAAGAATTGAATGATAGATGATTCAACAGTACCTAGATAGATTTGTTTCAAGAACCCTTCAGTAATCATGAGAATTGGTTGTGCACATATATCAAGGCGCCAGGGGTTTTTCCGAATTTTACATCTGATTGAATTCTACCGGTCATTGGACCACGGTAACTTAAGAATAAGAATAATTTTATTACGTACCAAATATATGTAACAATTTTCGTGTGGAGAACTCCCTTTTAAGTGTACAAAAACTTGTGACAGGGAATCTCACTCTTCCATAGCACATAATTATACATTGGTATGCAACAAATGAAAAAACTAAATAACTGTTCACATTAACTTATACTTAACACTATCTGCAATAGCTAGTCAAGGCCATTCAACGTCCAGGGATTGCAGAGGTCCATGAGTGTCAGTAACTACGTACCATCAGGTAAACTAGGGTAACGACCGTTAGCTCGTTTATGAATCTAGCACAATAAGAGCAATTAAAATATATGTCTAGATAACTGAACTTAAGGTACAGTTACACATGCTTTTCAGTATGCTAATGAGCATACTAGTTTCAATCACTTGTCTCATCTGTCTTGTTGTGCTCATTATTAGCAATGTTTCGACACACGTACCACTAATAAATTTCTTTAAACACTCGCGGTTATCTATATCCCGCAGTTCCTCAGTCTTCCCGTGATCATGGCGCTTGAAACAGTGCTGAAATATCGGACCGCTCAATTAAAAATGATAGTGGTAAGAACCCGTTTAGTAATAGTGTGACGTACCACTAAGTAGTAATTGTTCAAAAGTAGCATGCTTCGTGCTAATAACTAGCATGTGTAACTGTACCTTTACATTTTCTACCTAATCTCGATTTCTGGTGGTCACAAGATCCTATCTCAAATTTGTCTTTTGTGACTCATTATGTAAATATATTATTATACTAGTTTTTGCCCGCGACGTCGTCTGCGTGAATGCTATGTACAGCACCATAATAATATACCAACAATTATATCTTTTAAAATAACATTATTTTACTGGTTTTCTTCTTTACCTTTTATATCTACACTAAGCAGAGTAACAGAATAAGACTGCTTTTTTGTAAAATTGAAGTGCAAAAAGTGCTAATTTCGAACCTCTTCGAATAAATTACTTTAAAGTGATTTTGCTGAATTAAGTCAAAAGTTGTGACTAAAGCAGATGTAGAAAATAATCAAATTAAGACAAATATAAGATAAGATTAGAGGATAACGTAAAAAAACATGAAAAACATGTTATAGAACTTCTCGATAAACCACAATAGTGGTTTGGCTCTCCGCAGCCAAAATGTAAAGAACGTAAAAATTTCCGCCTCAATTGTGTGTTTGTGGAGCGAGATGACTTTAAGGCGGGTCCCGTTACACAACTTTGGAGGAGATAGGTTCCGAAGAAGCATAACCGGGACACCGACCTTCAGCTTGATAGTATGCGCTGGAAGTCCACTTGTTGACAGAGAATTCAAAAATTCCACAGGATAATGTGTGGCATCATCGCTCGACGACAGTATTTATAGAGTTGTAGACCACTTCATTTCCCTCAATTTCCGAGAGAATGCATTCGTTAATTGCTGCAGCCTGTTCATTTTTGGGTGTCAAAATGGCTCGCTCACACACCCAAGAATTCTGCTGGTGTGGTATACGACTGATGTCGTTGTACACACAGCGAATAAGTTCTTCTAAGCTGGATACAACTTTACCGAGAGACATTGGAAGCACCACTTCTCCTCTGGTAGAGTACCTTCATCGAGACTTAGAAGGACATCGGAGAATTCTTGAGCACGTCCAAATTGGGGATGGATATACTTCGTAGGTTTGCTTGTTCTTCAAAATCACTCACAAAAAAATTTTGCAAAAATTTAGGAATATCTGTAGGTAGCAACGAACCAATTTGATGGTAAACTTGTCCTTGGATCTTGAATGTCGGCATGAATCCTGTTTGAACGATTTGATTTGCACCAAACGAAGTCATCTGGAAGATGCTATTAAAGGTTCGGATGTTTTTCAAAAAATGGCTGGACTTTGGGTGTTCGCCGCTTAGTAAGAGTTTTCACAGTTCTTACAACAGGTGGGTCTTGCATAGACTCCAAGCGTACCTTACCAGATGCTCAACACATCCCATTCGGCTCTCCTCTTCATTTGCGGGCTTGACAGAGTGGCACACACTTCTTCTAAGATGCCAATATCTACGTGTGCGGCGTAGTTAATTGCAACATTGTACATGAATTCCTTCTTTATTTAGCCACGGTTGCTCTTGCAACTTTTGCATTCGGTCCCGGTCTTGCGATATATGAGCAGAAGTATCGTCACGTAGGTTATGGTAACTGCACTACGCTCTTCATGCTGCTCATCAGTCTCCAACGAACGTGAAAGAGCAGGCTGAGATTGATCTCTCCTTAACTGAGTATCCTGCTCTTCAAGATCTTCGATAGACAGAGTTTCCGCAATGTGATCTCGAAGAGTAGCCATCCTAGCTTCACGCTCAACGGCGGTTTCTACACATCGATCTATCCTTTTCCTTCGAGTATCGTTTGAGCATTGGGATAAATTAGATAATTTTCCAGGCATTTTAATTATTTTAAGTCGAAACTAAATAATAATATAATGATAGCTAAGTAGTTCAAATTGACCAACCACACGATAACTTATAGCAAAGCGTAACCTCAATTTTGACATTTGGTGTACGAAATAATAGCGCGATTCAGAATAATTCAAATTTATACGCCAACGCCATCTAGTTAGCAAATAGGAAACATTGTCCTACAATGACATAATCAAATTTAAATTATTTATATCAACAAATAAAATGCTTCCATATGTAATTCGACTTGAAGGTCAATAGATGTCGTTGCTCTAAAATTGTTTAATTAAAATTATTTATATGTATAGGTCTTGCTTATCTCTGAAATGAATTAAAGACACAATTTTTAAGAAGGAACAGAACTCCTTGTATCTATGACAATTAAAAAATAACTATTGACAGTGCCAAAAATGACACAATCAAATTTAAATTATGGTATAAGAGCTAGCAACGTTCATGACAGAATATTTACCGATACGGACTGTCTAGTAGTAGCCGGTAGTGGTAGACTACGGATAAAATCCGATTTTTCAAATTATTTTAAGACATTTTTTTCTTTAAATTATGTTTATTATACTTTTTGCTACATGAATTTATTATTGCCAGATATTTTTTGTTGTTTTTCTGTGCCAGACGATAATTCTGAATATATATATTTTTTAATGAAGTTTTTTAAGCACCTAAAAACCTAAAATTAACCTTGCCAACTGATATAAAAGTGAAAGAGTATGAGAGATAGCATATATAAAATAAAAGCTGGCTTTACTGAAATGTTTGTTTTCCCGACGTTGCTAGCTCTCGTACTAATAAAAAAATGCTTCCACATGAAATTTGACTTTAACGCCGATAGATGTCGTTGCTCTAAAATTGTTTAATGAAATTTATTATTTTTATATCCCGTTCCTCGGACATGATAGCTCTATAATATATAGCCTATGTGTTGACCCGACTTCTAAGCAATATTCTTGCCAAATTTGAAGTACATCGGTGCAGCAGTTTTCGAGTTTATCCCGGACAAAGCCGACTTTTTTCCAGTACTAAATGTATGGATTCTGAATCGCGCCATCAAAATGTTCCATGGTTGTTTGACTTGGGAGAGTGTATTTTGCAATGCTGACTTTTCTATCATTTTATTATATGTATAGATAAATATAATTATTGATACCTAGAGGTTCAGACATTTAAAGGGTCATGAAATAAAACAAGAATGTAATAAGGCAAACACAGTTTTGCAAATTTATTCCACATATTAAACTGATACAAGATTGTTACAAGTCAGAGTTCTAACAGTACGGACATGCTATGTGGTCGAATACAAAATAAGTTTAGTACATTACAGCAATACAATAAACATTACAGAAATCCTGAGCTATTACAATACTACTCCCTCACACTAATGCATTTACTTTAAGGGAATTATGTAATAAAAATAAAGCAAAAAACTAAAGCAGGAACACAGTTGGAAATGTTATCGAATACAAAAGGTGGTACATCATAATATTTTAGCCGTAATAGTCGGTCGTCATAGTTCATTCCATCAAGTTCATCTCGTGTAACCCTTAGTTGTAAGTGTGTCAAAAAAACAACAGTCAAACTTCTTACAATATAATAATTACTGCTAAAATACACATCACATCGCAAAATGCGTTCGCAGGAATAAAATATATCGAATAACATGAAGTAAAAAAACAGACAGTCGAGGGTCATCGACCCGAGCGCGCGGCCGAAAACAAGAAACCGCAGCCGCCGCCCACGCTACCTTACATATCAAACAATATTATATACGGCCGATACTCGATACTCGATACGACAGACAAAAACATAAGCATAACGGAAAACTTACAATCGAAACATTTCATAACGTCCTACTTTAAGATTTTTACGGAATCGATGCGATACAAAATCGAAAACTTGAAAATCAAATAAAAAAAACACATATATAGAAAAAAAGGGGTCTGGACCCTCGTGCAGGCGCCGGGGACGCGGCAAGGACTCCCCCGCACAGTTTGTAGTGCTCCAAGCGGGGGCTCGCCGCGGAGGGCGCCGGCGGGGGTCGGGCCGGGGGCGGGGGGCCGGGCGGCGGGGCGGCGGCGGCGCACTGCGACACTAGCTGGCGGCCGCCGGCGGGCCCCACTCGCACGCCGCCGCCGCGCCCAGCCGCCGCTTCGACTCTCCCCCTTGGTTCTCGTGACCCCCGTCGTGCTTGCGTTTACCTGCACAACGCAACGACAACGTACAATACATAGGCATACACCCCAACATCTTACACACAAACACTACACAAATTGAATGGGTGTAATATAGACTGTTTTAAATACGAAAATCACTATCCTAAAACGGTACTCAACGGAAAAATAATTTCAAGATGAGGTTCTACTATTCACTAGTCTAAGTCACTAGTCTAACTATCAAACGACTGAATTTCTACTCCTAATAGCGCCGTTTACAAAATAAGAACCAATTTGACAGTTTATTTTTCAAGTTTTTTAAACTAACAGAATACGTAAACGGAGCATAAGGCACTTCCACAAACTTAACTCTAAAACAGAAAACATGGGACTCAGAGCCCGAACACCAAATGACTTACAAATTTACGATAAGTTTGTGGGAGACCTGACTAAACGGAAGGAATAAGGATGGGTGAGGTAGTTACCGTAAAAATAAAGGAGCAGTTTACACGCAAACCATAATACTGGCTGAAAGGAAAAACATAACAAATCAGGATAGGAGCAAGGTTCCGAGACAAGAGTCCAATGTTTTCGGTTTAATTTTGGAATTTCATATTGGAATTTATGTAACTTTTTAAATGATATTGTACTCACTAAAAAGTTTTAAAGAAAATTAGTTCAAAATTGTTGTTAAGTTTTGGACCACTTTCGGCGTTCAATTAACTCAGAAAGTTAAGTTTTTTTTGATGACGATGACTTAATTAATTTCATATTATAAAATGAGGATAGGAACCACAGTCAGTAGTTGATTATGTCAACTAGTCAAATAGTTTCAAAGTGTTCCAAACAATTTCTAACTTTGGAAAAAATACTTCTATTTTTGTATTATCATAGGGAGTATATTGTCATGTAATAATGAATGACAGTAAGAATTGAGTCTTGTGAATAGGGTAACCGTAGAATAGGCGGACCGTTTCGCAGGAGTGGGACAATTTACTAAGATAGGACCCTAATTTATCACTAGTGTGCCATTCCGGACTGATCTATAAATTACGTCTCTAATCCGTACAAAATTCATTACATTTCATTAGTTGATAGGGGTGGCGCTATTTTAGCCAACCAACAGTTTTTTAAATGCGAGGGTAGCAAAGCTTACGCATTTAAAGTTACCAGGGGCGACACTGATTCTACCCCAACTTTGGATTTGATTTAGTACACTTTGTTTGATAAATGTTGAGAGTCTATTTTGAGATGTGTTATCTCCTAGAGTACAATACCAATTGGTTGGTTGGGTAACCAGTGACGTTGACGGTCATCGGACTAAGTAATTTCGTGTGTCCAAGTGTTTTTGTCTCTGATCCTTTCTATTTTTATTTTTACCATGTAAACGTGGATTGAGAATGTTGGTCCAGCGACTGTGTTGTATGTACCTACTCAGTCTGTTTCCAGTGAAGTGTGGGTGCGAGTACGTATGTTCGTGACCTGGTAAACCTGGGTTACCAGGACACTGTGTTATCTGTGTGCCTATGTATCTATGTCTAGTGTGTAGCGGGCGTTAGTATTGTTGCGAATGATGAAGACAATAAAGCAGTAAACCAATTTAGTTCTCACGCCTGTTTTCTAATAGTGTTGAAGACAATAAAGCAGTAAACCAATTTAGTTCTCACGCCTGTTTTCTAATAGTGTTGTGCATAGTCGTAAAGCAATAAAAAGCCGGTAAACAATGAGACATAGACAATGCAACATTGGTTCTCACGCTTCGCTGTTTATTTGTAGAGGAACAATAGACAAAATTAGTTCTCACGTAATAAAATCATTTCGCTATTTATTTGGAGAAAAACAACTTTTTTCGTAGCGACTCGAATATTCTAAATTCCCAGGCTCGGAGTATAAAATGTCGGAGCGGTCCATCAAGAAGGCAGTCTGTCATCGGGTACAGTAAGATCAACAACGAACATTAGTGCTAAGTACACTGTGTGTGTAATTACAAATAAACGAGTTAAGATTGAGAGTGCATTGTTTGTCTTTATCCCGACCCCTAGCCCGTAACATTTGGTGTCAGAAGTGGGATAAAGACGCAAAAATGCCATTAACTCCGCACGACGAGGACTTGGCCCGCACCCGGAGTCAACGACGTCTGGAAGAAACGCGACGCCAGGAAGAGCTGGACCGGAGGCGATTCGGGAATCGTTCGCTGGACGCAGTAAGTGAGCCATCGCCCAACGACTCGGAAAACGTCTCTGGAGTACCTGCTGCACCTGCACCTGCTTCGCCTGCTACATTCGACATGATGTCAATGTTCCAAAAACTTTACGAGAAAATGAACAAACAAGAAGAAGCGGCTCGAAAACAAGACGAAGCGGCTAGAAGACAAGAAGAGCTACTAGTAAACTTACAAGCAACTTTGGAAACAAAATTAAAGAAAGTGAATGACAGACTCGAACGCCATGAAAGCATCATAGAAGATCATACGACTATGATAAAAAACTACGAGAGCCGCATCGTGGAAACAGAAGCAAACATTGCTGATGTCAGAAGGACGATGCACGTCCTCAAGTCTGGAGGAGTGACGGCGGTGACAGCGAATGGATCCAACAGCTTCAAGGTAGCACCGTTTGATGGAAGTTCTTCGTGGACGGCGTACAAAATCCAGTTTGACGCCATCATCAAAGCGAATGGATGGAGCGCCGAACAAGCTATGACTGCCCTCACCGTCAGTCTACGTGGCCAGGCCGCCGCTGTACTGGAAACACTTGGGAAGGACGCGACATACGAGAAATTACTTGAAAGGCTGGAAAATCGTTACGGAGACGCCCACCTGGAACATGTCTACAGAGCACAGCTGAATGACCGAGTCCAACAAAGAAATGAAAACCTTCAAGAGTGGGCTCTCGAAATAGAAAAGATCTTCTCCAAGGCATACCAGTCTTCGCCAATGTACAACGAAGAAGAGCTAGTAAACGCATTCGCCAGAGGGATTTACGACCACGAAGTAAGATCCGCGGTCAAACTAGCGCATCACAAGACGCTGAAAGAAGCACTAGCTCACGCCTTAGAGGTAGAAACAGTGCGGTGTCCACCGAGCCGCAGAGACTCTCAACGCATCAGAGAATTGAGAGAAACGTCTACTCCGTTTGGTGGGAGATGCTACAATTGCCATCAAAAAGGACACATGGCACGGAATTGCCCAAGACCATTGAACAGAAGAAACGAGCGTTCTTTGGAAGATCACGATGGTGCAACCCAGCTGCAGGGAAACGAATAAAAGCCAGAACCAAGGGGCGGGTGCTGGCTGGTTCTAATGGAGCCCCACGGATTTCAATTTCACAAGCTCACGACGGGAACAGCTTGATCATCAATGGAGAAATCAACGGAGTGCCTTGTAAACTCACATTGGACACTGGAGCATCAAGAACAGTGATTAGTTCGCAACTGGGCAAGAAAATTCAACAAAATTGCTGGAACTGCAATACTATTCGACTCATCACTGCAACCGGCCAGCACATAACCGTCCGAGGGGAAAAACCAGTGATGCTGAAGCTGGGTGAGAGAACTTTCCAGCACAAAGTTATTTTGGCCGACATAGTCGACGACTGCATTTTGGGCTTGGACTTCCTGCGCGAACATCACTGTGAGATCGACGTGAACCAAGGGATCTTGAGATGCGGAAAAGAGGAGATCTTCATGGAAGGCGCGAAACCTGGGAGTGTCTATTGCCTGAAGCGAACCGTTCTGCCACCGAGATCAGAAACCATTGTGGCTGTGAAGCTACCAGAAAACCCTGGAAGTCCGCGACGATGTGTGTTGATTGAGCAAGTGGATAGCAACCAACCATGGAAGATGGCGCGGACTTTAGTGAAAACTACTGGAGCTACAGCAGTGCGTGTACTGAACGCAAGTGATGAAGAACACCTCATTAAGGGAGGCACGTTGATGGGCACTTGTGAGGAAGTCAACTGGATGCGCAACTGTCAAGAAGCACGTAGCGGCGACCAACTTCAGAGTGATCGGGATGTGTCAGCAATCTTAAAGGACTGTCGCAAAGATCTGTCTGGCAAAGAACTCTTGATGGCGAAAAAACTGCTGTTACGCTACACGGATATCTTCGCTTCAAGTGACGACAACATTGGGAAAACTGGATTAGTGAAGCACACCATAAATACTGGAGACATGGCACCGATACGTCAGCGGCCTAGAAGAATACCAGTGGCCCGAGAAAAGGAAGTTGACGCCATGCTGGAAGAAATGGTGAAAAGCGGTGTGATTGAACCTTCATCTAGCCCATGGTGTTCTCCAGTGGTGCTTGTGAAGAAAAAGGATGGAACCATGAGATTTTGCGTGGATTATCGAAAACTCAACGACGTAACAAAGAAAGACAGTTACCCACTACCGAGAATCGACGATACCTTGGATACACTAACAGGGATAAGATGGTTTACAACCCTGGACCTAAAAAGTGGGTACTGGCAAGTCGAAATCGACCCTAAGGATAAAGAGAAGACTGCATTTTCAACTGGAAAGGGCCTCTGGCAATTCAAAGTGATGCCCTTCGGTTTATGTAACGCTCCGGCCACATTTGAAAGACTTATGGAGCTCGTACTAGCTGGACTGATTGGAGATGCCTGCCTCGTGTATCTGGATGACATTATAATCGTGGGAAAGACCTTCGAAGACCACCTTAAAAACCTGGATCGCGTGTTGTCAAAGATTCGAGCTGCTAATCTCAAGCTAAGCTCAAAGAAGTGTTCGTTCTTCAAGCGACAAGTGAGTTTTCTGGGACACGTAGTCTCGGAAGCGGGTGTGCAGACCGATCCTGATAAAATCGTCGCTGTTAAGGAGTGGCCAACACCGAAAGACAAGACTGAAGTTAGAGCATTTTTGGGACTATGCTCTTACTATCGACGATTCGTGAGGAGTTTCGCCGACATTGCTAAACCATTGCATAAGCTCACGGAGGAGAAACGACTTTTCTGCTGGGACGAAAACTGCGATGGTGCATTCAAGGAATTAAAAAGACGACTATGTGAAACACCGATCCTCGGCTTCCCAGACACAGAGAATGAGTTCATCGTGGATACCGACGCAAGCAACATTGGTATCGGGGGTGTATTGTCACAACGGAAAGGAGAACAAGAAGTTGTGATAGCTTACTTCAGCAAGTCGCTATCCAAGCCGGAACGAAACTACTGTGTGACAAGGAAAGAACTGCTCGCAGTAGTAAAGACACTACAACACTTCAGTAAATACCTACTTGGAAGAAGATTTCATCTAAGGACTGACCACGCTGCACTGAAGTGGCTACTTCAATTTAAGAATCCTGAAGGACAAGTGGCAAGATGGATCGAACAACTACAGGAGTTTGACTTTTCGACGGAACATCGTAGTGGACGACTGCACGGCAACGCGGATGCATTATCGAGGAGACCATGCCCTGATGACTGCAAGCACTGTCTGCGGCAAGAGAATAAAGAGGCAGTACCAATCAGAATGCTCAGGACGGATCTTAGCGACGAATGGAAAGATACACTTCAGAAGGCGCAGCACGAAGACGTCGACATAAAACCGATTTTTGAATGGATCGAGTCTGGTGCCGCCAAGCCCAGTTGGAGTGAAGTTTCGACCATGAGTGTTACAACGAAGAGTTACTGGGCTCAATGGGAGAGTCTCCTGATCCACGAGGGGGTTCTGTGCCGTAAATGGGAGAACGCCCGAGGCAACAGCTCTCATCTGCAAATGATAGTCCCCAAAACCAAGATACCTGATGTTCTACACCTGTACCATGAAGGATTCTCAGGAGGACATCTAGGAGTGAAAAGAACACTGCTAAAGATACGAGAGAGATTCTACTGGATCAACTGCAGAGACGACGTTGAAAATTGGGTCAGAAAGTGTACCAACTGTGCTGCAGTGAAAGGCCCTCATACTCGTAGCAGAGGTGCACTGAAAGTATATAACGTCGGAGCACCGTGGGAGCGCATAGCCTTGGATATCGCAGGGCCATTTCCCGTTAGTGAAAGTGGCAACAAATACTTCATGGTTGTCATGGATTACTTCACAAAGTGGCCCGAAGTTTTTGCGATTCCTAACCAAGAAGCTTCTACAGTTGCCGATAAACTAGTCCATGAAGTCTTCTGCCGATTTGGAGTGCCTTTGGAGATACACAGCGACCAAGGGAGAAATTTTGAGTCCCAGTTGTTCCAAGAGACGTGTCGAGTTATGGGCGCTCACAAAACACGAACTACGTCGTATCATCCGCAGTCGGACGGCATGGTAGAGCGATTTAACCAAACCCTGGAGAGATACTTGGCTAAAGTAGTGGGAAGCAAGCAGCGAGATTGGGATAAACACATCCAGCCATTTTTATTGTCGTATCGTAGTGCTGTCCATGAGAGCACTAATGTGACTCCAGCATTCGCAAACTTTGGCCGAGAACTGCGACTACCAGCTGACCTGATAACTGGCATACCACCTGATTCACCACAAACAATCACGGAATACGCCGGCGATCTTCGAGTCAAGATGAACGAGATCTACGAGCACATCAGAGAATCCGGGCAGAACGCATCACAGAAGATGAAAACTCGATACGACCGTAAACTCAACAACCCCGGGTTTCACGAGAACTCTCTGGTATGGCTTCACAATCCAGTACGCAGCAAAGGGAAGTCTCCGAAGCTACAAGCCAAATGGGATGGTCCATATCGTGTGGTGACCAGGATCAACGACCTGACATACCGGATACAGAAAGGACAACGGGGCACACCTAAGATCGTTCACGTGGATCGGCTGGCGCGTTACTACGGGTCTAATGATGCTCGGGACGAGCATGTCTTAGAGAGAGGGTAGTGTTGCGAATGATGAAGACAATAAAGCAGTAAACCAATTTAGTTCTCACGCCTGTTTTCTAATAGTGTTGAAGACAATAAAGCAGTAAACCAATTTAGTTCTCACGCCTGTTTTCTAATAGTGTTGTGCATAGTCGTAAAGCAATAAAAAGCCGGTAAACAATGAGACATAGACAATGCAACATTGGTTCTCACGCTTCGCTGTTTATTTGTAGAGGAACAATAGACAAAATTAGTTCTCACGTAATAAAATCATTTCGCTATTTATTTGGAGAAAAACAACTTTTTTCGTAGCGACTCGAATATTCTAAATTCCCAGGCTCGGAGTATAAAATGTCGGAGCGGTCCATCAAGAAGGCAGTCTGTCATCGGGTACAGTAAGATCAACAACGAACATTAGTGCTAAGTACACTGTGTGTGTAATTACAAATAAACGAGTTAAGATTGAGAGTGCATTGTTTGTCTTTATCCCGACCCCTAGCCCGTAACAGTATGTTTGTTACCCGGTAAACTTGGGTTACCACGACTGTGTTATCTGTGTCTAGTGACTAGTGTAAGTGCTAGTACATTGCCTACCTGGTAAACTTGGGTTGGCGCGCGGGTTGCCAGGCGTGGCGCTGGGCGTGCGCCGGCCACGAGCGGCGCGGCGAGCACCACCACGGGCCCCAGCCGCGGCCCCGCGACGCGCCCACCGACCGCCCGTCCCACATGACCCACCCTGTATCATACACGCATTCTTACCCACACTCTACACATACTAACCCTCTATTACAATCAGAATACCTTTGGGAATATTTGCTATTACCCATTTTAATAAATCACTAAATCCAAAACGTAATGACTCGAGATTAAAGTAGATAAGTTTTTTCAGCTTAAATAATATTGTTTAATTGAACATATTGAAGTGCTATTTAATAGTTTTATTGAAATGACAAATCAAGACGATAAAAGTATAATTAAAGCTTCATATTACTAATGAAATAATATTAATCTCAGTATACAGAGCTATCGAATTAGGCTTTTGGTTTAACTTCGAAGAGTATATTGGCTCATAATAGCCAGTGTGAAAATGCAAGGCAACTGCGTTGAACAATATTGAAGTAATTATTACTATTGAAATTTAGGGATGGGAACATTGACAGCACAAATAATGTGCCGTAATATAGCGCAATAATGTCCGTGATCTAATGTTAGACAAGTCACTATTTTTCCCCATAAACATCTATTTTATTCCCAAAGGTATTGAGATTGTTATAGAAAATTAAAAATACCTACTTTCTTTACTGTTTATAAAATTGTGTGTATTACTTGATTTAGTAAGTTACGTAAAAATATATATGAAAATCACTATATCAGGACCTGTAAGACCAAAGCATTAATACTATAAGCAAGGTAGTTTAAATCATAGTGATTTTTTTAAATCTATTTTTTTCATTATGCTCAAGTAAATTTCGACACTCTGCGTAAAATAAGATAACTACAGCCAATAGTTACACGTATTAGAAAAGCGAAAAGCTCATGAAATGTTTAAGATACAAAACCAATATTTTAATGTATTTCAACGGAAAATCCAAATTATAACCTACAATAACAACAAACTACGGAATCTTACAGGCCATGATAATGTTATGTGACCGAATTTCTTTATTAAGACTTCAACGCGAGAAAAAATGTGCCTATTATAGTAATAAATCAGATCTTACTAAAGAACATAATAGTAGCATGCATTACAAATTACATTTAAACTAATTGCAAAATTTTCCTAGTCTAAAATAATTACTAAATAGTAATAGTTTAAAAAAAAAAACTTGAGAGGTGTCATGGGACACCCGAATAGAACGAAGTTCCTTTCGATTAAAAGATATCTTATAAAAATATTTGATTTCGTAACGCGCAATAAGGAACGTGTTTTAAAAGAATTTGATCACAACGCCATCTAGCGATAATCATCTAAAACAAAAAAGGGTCGTGACAACTTTAGAATTTTTTCCGTCTAGCCCCCTTTCGCAACGCGCGATAAGGAACTTCGTTCCAATATTAATTTAGTTTAGTAACCATGTTGTTCTTTTTGTAATCAAAACTAAAATCAAAAGTACAACGTGTTGGTTAGATATCATGAGTTGAAGATTTTTAGACAATTTGCACTATATGACTTCATTTTTTTTTAATGAAGTAAAAGAAAAATTCAATGTAATTTGGGGGACGGCTTGATAACGTACTCAAGAGATTAAGTCTTAAAATATTTGATCAGACAATTTAAGCGCAACCCTTAGAAATCCAGCCAAAGAAAAGCAATTAACTATCTTCTACTTAAAAACTTGTGTCATGCTGTATCATTATGTTATGTTAGTGTGTGTAAAATTAGTACAAAAATCACTACTGTACTACAAAAACGAAACAATCAGGTACCAAATTTAAACTACTATTTCTAAACGTCTAAAGAAAAATTTTGAAAAACATTCCATTCTCAAACTACCCTCAATAATCAAAGTTTAAAAATTTTGAGAGGCATTCCAAATTCAAACTACCCAACATTAACCACTCGTCTGGTATCGTCAATTTTCTTTCCATGACAAAACTGGGGAGTTCGTTCCGAATCATCACCGTGTTTGAGTATTTTTTAAAAAATTTTGATTTTTAATTAAACCTTTATTATTAAACTACGCTGTATTTCATTTTCAGCCAAAATGTATTATCTCCGTAAAATATGAGACGATTAAAAACGTTTTAATTCTGTGTTCAATTTTGGCTCCTGCCACAGACAAACCAATTTTGATACCGATCCCAGTTGAGTGGTATATTGTAATAAGTTGTTATTTTTGTCGTGTACGTCGTACCTGAGTGCCCCCGGCTAGATCGTAGTAAAGTGAGTTGGCTCCGAGCCCGAGCTCGTCGTCCTGAGTGAGGCATTACCAAGCGGGTCAGTAACAACACGATAGAGTTGCAACAACGGTTATTCAAAGCTATTTTGGGGTTGCCATTTGTAATTTATTTTACGATTAAGAATTATAATTTTGAAAAAATAGTCAATTTTGTATTGACGTATTTTGAATTGAATGATGTTCTCGTGATTTTATTTCTAAAAGGTAAACGGCAACCCCGCTAACATTTTTTATAAAGAAACCAGAATAACCATCGTTCTAGTTTTGTTCCATTTCTCTATGATTCCCAAAATATGAAACGGATGATTAAAATCATACCTTTACATTTCAAGGAAGATTATAAAGAAATAAAACAAAATGGCGCTCCTGTTCCCGCCAAAAACACCTGTTTTGAAGCGTTTCAAGCTATGGGGAAATCTAATGCTCCGGGAAATCAAGCAAAGCTACTAATGGGATGAAAGCGTTGCCTAGTGATAAAGCTGAAGATGGATTAGTATAGTTACCAGTATTAATTATCAATATATTCGTCTCGTAAGATATTTTCCTTTAATATCTAAGAACATAAAATGATTACTAACATGAATCAGTAATATGAGCAGCTAAAACAGCGCTCTGATGAATTTAATATGCTGAAAATTTTACGAAGAATAGACTAATATATGTTATCGAATTCATTTTTATACAATTACATGATTACAATTCTGCGTTACTAATGATATTCGAATCTGTAAAATATGAACATCTTAACGACTACGAATATACAAGTCGAAGCGTTGAATATAAACAAGAGAGATAAAGGGAGGCTTGTTAGTCGGAGCGGGCTCAGCCTATAGACCTGATGGTGAGACCGGCCCCGCGCGGCCCCCCCGCGGCCCGATGCGTGCTCGGTGCGTGCCCGGTGCGTGCCCGCGGCGTGCCAGGGCGTGCCCGGCCCGGTTAGTAGCTAGCAGCACGTGTTACAGAGCGCATCGAGTGCGCATCGAGCATCCATCGAGCGCTCCCGTCCGCCTTACACAATCACCACCGTCAGGCCTACACACTACCGGTTTACCGAGTCACTAACTCCATTCGAGGACGGGTGTCAACAAAAAAAACAATTAAACGAAAAAAAATAAAAACAAAATTTGGCAACTCAAAGGGAACAGAACAATGACTCATACAGCGACTAGTGACTAGTAAATAAGTGAATTAGTTAGTGTGTGTGGGGACCCACCGGCTGCGGTCTGTTGGAAGGCTGGCGGACGGCGGACGGTTGCGGTGGCCCCGCGTAATCAAAATAGAACTCATCGTACCGGTAAAATGGCTCATTGTAGCCACCTCGGTAATCACCGTATCCGTAATAGTCGTAATCATAATCTATAAACACACAACACAGGCCTTTTAGAGGCTAAGCTATACTAACGCTAACTTACAAGCTACCCCTCGTGGCACTCCGTGGCACACAGTGGCACACCGTGGCACACACCGCCTACATGCATCCTACAACACATCCTCCACGGTGAATACTCGCACTCCCACCACCGTGCCCTACACTCGTGGCTGAAACTTATCAAAATGTAACATCACGCATCCAAACAC
This sequence comes from Trilocha varians, assembly GCA_030269945.2. Classification (NCBI taxonomy): domain Eukaryota; kingdom Metazoa; phylum Arthropoda; class Insecta; order Lepidoptera; family Bombycidae; genus Trilocha; species Trilocha varians. The sequence continues at coordinate 10,222,571 of AP028259.1, forward strand.
ATTTTAGAAAGAAGCATGCGTTTCCGAAACTGAAGCTGTAAGTAATGTTATCACTGAACGGTGCAGTTATAGCCCTAGTAGTAGTTAGTCAACTGTACTCTGGAATTAATGTCGTGTTGTCTATGAATAAGGCCGCGATGATACACAATGTATGGAAGGGTTGTAAAGTAGCGGCCGTCGGTTAGTAAGGGATGAGTAGCAAACTGTGCGAGTGATCGCGTGTACACCACACCGTGTTCAATGTAAAAATACTGTAATTTGCAATGTATTAGACGCAAAACACGATTACTTTAACCTAGCTCACAAAATAAATAGTAAATTAGACGATAGGTGTCGCTAGGGTGTTTTAAGATTAACTTAAATTTCCATAAAGCAAAATTTTTAGCACACAATTAACCTTCGTCATTTTCAAAAAACAGTGTTACTCTAGCGCCACCTATAATCCTAGTGTGTGTGTGCGTGTGTGTGTGCGTGCGTGCGTGACTGACCGTAATCGGGTCTCGAGTGTTGCGGGCGCGGCGCCTGCTGCGGCGTGCGACCGCGGCCCGCGTGCGGCGGGGAACATCCGCACCAGTCGAACCTGCACGTGGGGAACGACCTTTATATAAACCATCGATAACTGACACGATACAGTGTTGCCAACTTTCAGAGAAAAACACTTCAAGCCACAACCACAAGGAACAGCGACAAATATTAAAACATTCAATTTTTAAATTGACATTTCGTAGCTTTTCTGACAATTTGTAAAGTGAAAAGAATGTACTGTAATAAATAATAAACTTTGTAGGTCAAATATTTTGGCAACGCTGTATAAACATCCATCAACTAAATACATTAAACACGCGATATGGACCATTGAAAATACCATTATAATACTTTTGTCTTCAATTCACTCGTAAGTAAATTTTAATGTTCAGAAAAACGACTTTAAGGAGTCCATTTCGCACCTTTAAAATATGCCAAAGTTTTCATAAAGTATATTATGAATACTTCGGTAATTATACTCTTACCAATTCACAAATTAATTATGATTTATTCAGCTTATTTATAATATTGTCTTCGCTAATACTTGAAAATTGGTAAAAGTATAAAACAGCATAAAATAAAATCACATCGAACATCGAGGGGTAGATAAAACTGCGTAAACAAAATCGGTTCGAAGGACACATCATCGGCAGCACGGTTGTAAAGCAAATCAAGGAGAAAGCGACTAACAAAATGTGATCACATATATCGGGGAGCGTTTGCAAAACAACATCATTTTATCATCATCACTAACTACACAATAAAAAAAGTTTCAGTAACTCTTAAAGAGTAAATTTTCAAACAAGACCTTTGTCAAAAATAAATGTGTATTTTTTCGTAAATCAAGTCTACAAATCGTCGCCTCAGTGCTTGTTAGGCCAATCTGACATTTTTTACGAAAATTACTTTTCAATGCAGTATTATAAAGAATAAAATTTCCATCCGACAGGTAAAATATTTTTTTAAAATATTCAATTCTAAAACAATAAAAATCTCATTTCAATTTTTTTCTCAACACGGCACTTAACGAAAATTCCGTGTTTGTTTGCTGTCTCCTGTAAAATTTGCTCGAGTGCAGATTGGCCAAATAGGCACTGAGGCGACGAAATGATATTATTTTGCAAACGGTACGGGTATATCCACGACGACAATAGCTTGCCTTTAGCGGCTGTCGTATTCTTCCTTCGCTTTTTCCTTTTCTCAGACCTATGGCAACAGTATCAAACATAAACACGATCCACTGTTAGCTCCGACAGACATCGCATGCAACACACTTTTATTATACGACTAGCTGGCCCATACAACTTCGTCTGCGTCACATAAGGAAATTTTCTCACCGTTTAAACCTTCCCTGGACTTCTACGAATATTTCAAGATTAAAATAAGCCAAATCGGTTCAGTCGTTCTCGAGTTTTAGCGAGACTAACGAACAGCAATTCATTTTTATATATAAGAAGATTTCAATATTTTTGGGAAGGAAGAGTTTGTTGAACTTTCAATAAAATTCGCAACTACCTTCAAATGAGTAATTTTAAATATAAAAATGGTATGTTTTTTGTAACATTTAAAAAAAAAAACCTTCATGCGTTTTTAGTTTAGTTTTTTAAGTTTTACCATAGAAAATGTCTGTATCCCAATAATTATTATAAACACTACGTTAACCAATTTCACTGCCACATACCGTCATACATATTGCAATTTGTTCAAAGTGAATATTTGTAAGAATCTAGTAGAGAAAACAGCTTATTGTGATTTAACTGACTTATCAGGATACATATTTTTTGAAGTCAGAGTTACAACTGCGTATGTTTGGTTTTTATTTTCTTAGATCTTTCACGAAGCAAATTTACATTCACATGTATTATTTTTTGACATTAAACAAATTGTAATAAGGACGATAGATAGTATATAATGACAACTGTGTACTGACCCGGAGCGGCCGTGTATCATCTGCATCATGCGCCGTTCGCGAGCTCGCAGGATCTCCTCCTTCTTCTTCTTGTCGGAGGGAGGCTTGGCGAGCGACACCTCGAGGCGCGACCCGCCCAGGTCCTTGCCGTCCAGTTCTTGCATCGCCTGGAATTTGTAATGACTAAATTTTAAATTTGTTTAGTTCTACATATATTTAAAATTGATTATTCTTTGGGTTATGCCACGGTTTTTTAAATGTGCCAATTTTCAGACTTTTATTCATATGTGCCACTTTTACAAATTTGTGCCACTTTTATCCAGATGTGCCATTTTTACAAAGTTGTGCGACTAGTATTGAATTAAAAGTTATTTTTCGAGATGTGCCGCTTTTCGATCCATCCGAAATCATACCATTAGAACAACAATATGGTTTTCTACCCACTTACCTAATATGCTTTGAAGACTAAAGATTATTTATATGCGATCATCACGACATTTTCCCTGATTATTTAGGTGGTCATATTGTTTTATGAAGGAGGCCATAAAACGTGTGTTCAGCAATAACCTTCTACGGGTTGCTGATGTAGATTTATATTACCTTAACCGCAGCATCCCTGTCGTCGAAGTGCACAAACGCGTAGTCCTTGATCTTCTTGACTCGTTCCACGTTCCCGAAGTGCTCGAACTCCTCCTTCAGCGCCTCCTCCGTGATGTCTTGAGTTAGGTTCCGCACGTACAGCACCTTCACCTGAATAAGACGTCAGTATTACTGTACAGGTAATCAAAAGATAGCCGGTCTGGATCGAGTCAAAATGATTACATAAGTATTTTTTAATCGATGGATTGTGTTTTTTTTCTAAGTAATTTACAATTCAACTTTTTTGATGTTATCAACTTACTTTGCTCATAGTTTGCTCGTCGGGTTCTTCTTGAGGGTCAGCCCAGTCGACTATAATATCACAGCCCCAAACCTGCTTCAACGTAACAAATTAAATCATTTCAACTTTTGTTTCACACAATCTAATAGCATAAGACATGTATATTATCAGAGATCGACTCACCTTTATTCTTCCGGTGCCGAGTCTGCGTTTGGCCAGCGACGCAGCTTTATGAGACTCGTATTCCAAAAAACAAAATCCTCTATTTTTCTTCTTGTCATCGGGCGAACTATATATAATGACTTCAACCAGTCCAGCTGCAATCACACGGACACATGTAGACACGACGCGCGCACACACTCGCACACGGTAACACAAGCGGCCCTCGACCCCATCGCGTCCTCATTCCGTCTACTCAACATGAAGCAAATCAACAACAGAGGGCCGGCGGGCTGGCGGCGGGCCGGCGGCGCGGCGTGCGCCCGGCGGCGGCGGCGGCGGCGGCCCGGCGGTCCGTGACGTCACGCGCGCCGCAGACCCGCGCCTTCGCTCGCGTCGTTATGAATTCGACAAGGACTTACGTGCGTGCTTAGAAAACTCCTCAAACAATTCGTCCCGATCTCGATTCTTGGGAATATTCCCCACGAATAACCGGTGATTGTTAAAGGAAACGGTAACGCCAATCTTTTTCCCCTTTCGAATTTCATAATCATTCAGCTGCAAGAACAATTGGAGGGAGTATGTCGGGTGGCCCGGGCCAGCTCGGCCGGGCCGACCCGGGCAGGGCAGGGCAGGCTAGGGCGGGCTAGGGCAGGCCAGGCTAGGGACAAGCGGGACACAAGCGGGGCACCCTCAGCGGTCTGCGGTCCACACCAAGCCCCGCGCACTCAACCCCCAAACATCTATCAATTCTTTAATTCATTCGAGTGAAACTTTACCTGTTAATTTACCAAACTCTTCCAGTATCTCCTCTTTGCCTTTAGACTTGGGAATGTTGCCGACGAAAAGTCGCAGATTCGGTACGCTAATCTTAATTCTCAGAGTCTTCCCTGGTTTTATTTCGTGATTATCGAGCTGTGGGAAAAATAACAAGGGAACAATTTTGAAAAATGTGATTCGGATCCGGTCGAGCCGTGTCGTACTGTCGCGCACTGTACGCCGGGTACGTAGCGTCACTAGCGCCGCGACAACAGCCGCTCCGGGAGATGACGGTTAGAGCCAATCGTGATGTGTTAACTGAACTTTGGATGACAAGCCGAAAGTGTGGACTGAGCAAAGAGGAGAGCCTGATATTTATTCTCGTTTTGAGAACTTTACGAAGCCAATTCAAAGTTAACCCTGTAAGTGGACCGTTTGATGAAGTGAAAATAAAAAGAAGCGAGTACTAGAGTGATGGTGACATACAGTAAATAAAATGAAAGCAACTTAAATTGAACGAGGTGCAACATTACATTATGGGATCATGTCTTAGGAGAAGCGAGGCTACTCAGTATAGGTGTTACGGTTGCACATTTAGACAATATGTGATTATTGCAGCAAGGATGCCATTCACATACAACACTATTTGAATCATTTGAAGTGGACAAGTTTCAAGCGTTGTGTATGTGAATGACGACCTTTGGGAGGATTATTAATAACATGCTATATAATGAGACAAGCTTAAATATAAACATCCCAAGTGATTGAGAATATATGAACAGGCAATGCTTGCCAAAGTGCTGGTTTATGGGACGAGTACTTTGACAAGCGACGTTCGCGCGTGGCGGTTATAAAACTTAATTTGAAAATGGAATAAAAAGACCGCCACACGCGAAACGCGGTGCATTAATACTGTTAATAAAGGAATGTCATTAACATTGCGACGAGAAACCTGCAAAGTAGACGTTCAATTAGAAAATTTTGCATCAGATTCACACACCAATTATAAAAGTGAGAACATCATGTGACACTTATCGGTAGGGTTGCCAACTTTGAAATCAAATTGTAGTACAGTTATATATTCTTACGATTGAAAAAAAAAGATTAAATAACGTTATATACGATTATTTTTACATCTCTAGAATAGTAGCTATATGTATTAAATTTAACCACCCACCCATAAATTACATTCATTGCAAGATTTTCGATATTATAACACAAAAAAAACTGAAGTTATTATAATTTAAAGATTGCAAAAGAAAATCTTAGTCTCATTTTTTAGGCCACAAAGATAAGTACAGTTGGCAACCCTATTTATCGGTGATCGTTCGAGTTTTCGACACAATTTAGTTGTTACCAATCGTGCTAGTGACTCCTTTGTTTTACACGATAACAAATATAGATAAGACGGGAGGACATGGCGCGCGAACGCGACCGCCACAACACTCGTCCTGTGCCTCGGTACACCGGAGTTTAGTGCTCATGCACTCTGATTGCTCCAGAATGTGACAAAACACAAGGCTAAATTTAAAAGCTACACTTTATATAATACATTAGGACGTAAGAAACATCTCGTATAATCGAGTTGACAATTAGAATTGTAATGTTGTATGTTGTCACTTTCAGAGAGCCTCCTTAAGACTAAAAAAATGTGTCTACGTTTTTTTGTTTTACATATTGTATTGAGAATTGTAAAATTTTATTGTGTATTTCAAAATCTCTGCGTGTCCTTGTTTCAGTATCCATATAAGAAAATTATTGAAAGTAACTGTCAGTGTCTGTGTTCTTATTTGCCTTTGTACCAGTGCAACTGTAGGTATCTTGTGTGTACGTGTACATGTGTCTGTGGGTGTGTGTGTGTGCGTGTAGGTACATGTGTTGGATGACTAACCTCGTGCACGGCGCGCTGCGTGGCGTCGCGCGTGGTGAAGGTGACGAAGGCGTACCCGCGGTTGGCGCCCGTCATGGGGTCCATCATGAGGCGCAGGTCCCAGATGGTCCCGCAGCGCTCGAACAGCGGGATGAGCTCGTCCTCGTACATGTCCTTGGGGATCTTGCCGCAGAACACCTCGCAGCCGGCGCCCGGGGTGCCCCCCTCCCACCCGGGCGGCGGACCCCCGTACTTACGTTGACCTATAATACACACACAAACAGAAAACTATGTAATAGTATAACGGCAAATATATTTAATAATTGACACAAATGTTTGTAACATCTGTCCCAAATTGCATTCACATCTATTTGCTTTCCACTATATTCGTTATTATAACACATCGCATTTTTGCTTCAACAACGTAATAAGTCCTTAAATAATTGTTGGTCCAAAACACAATTTTGAAGCAAAGAGGCGACGAAACCACGCACCCACATAATAGCTAAAAGAAATACATATTATAACGTACCTGTAGTAACATCTAATGTATACCCAGTCCGGGCTAAAATTTGCTTTATTTTTTCCTCATCTGGACCCTTGACCGGCACAGTGGGCGTCAACGCGGGAGCACCAGGCACGCCCGCTCGACTTTTCTGTCTGAAAAACACATTTCACATACTATCAATAATAAGTTCGGAACAATAACTATCTTAGTTACGTAGGTGTTGATTTAGAGTGCAATTAAATCATTAAATATGTCTAAATTGTTACAAATAAATATTATAATGCCAAAAAGCTTTTTACGAACTCTTACGTTCTGTGCCAAAACAAAGAAATAGGCGTTTCCCAATAACAAACCGGCCACTCGAATAGAGAAAATTCAAGAAAATTGTGACTTGTATAATAAGGAACTTCGTTCCAATGATCTCGCAACTTGTTTGTACGGGTAATGCTCTATGGGTCAACGATAAAAATGTCTATATAGCTAGAGTAAGACTATAACGCATAAATAAAAAAGTAGACAGCATAGTATAGTCGTATAAATAAATGATAACAATTACCTATAAATCTGCACTAAAATCCATCTAAACTACCAATGCGTGTAAATGCAAATCACACATTCCCATCACTATCTATAAATTCAATTTATTAGTGTAGTTACTAGTGAATAGTGATACCGCACGGAAATCGAGGTTGATTGAATACATTATTTGTAATAGAGCTGGTCACAGTAGGAAGGGCATTGCCTGAGCCGTAACCCACAGTGATTCATACTATTACAATGTGTGAAGATTCTGCAAGACGCATTGTACAATTTATATTCACATTTATTAGTGAATTAATCAAGGACGCACTTGTGACTTAATTTCATTTGTTATCGGAATACTCGATACAGTACAGACCGTTTGCATACGCCTATTTAGCGTGCGTTGTTTTTATTGACAACTTGATACTTGAAACATGGTGGCTACTACGGATAATTTTAACCCTTAAATGGACAATGTTGTTTTTAAACAACATACTAAACATCACTGATAAAATTGACCTTCTTTAAATTTTTTGTTAATTTTGACAACTACTTCTTATTTCTGAACGAATTTTGTACTATTTTTTTAAGTACGTATAGTAAATTCATGTCTAGATTTTTGTACTCATTTTTTCCTAGACAGTACAGTTTCCTATTACACAAATATATTTTTTAAAACGTAAAACAAAAATAATCCATTTAAGGGTTAAAATATTTCGTACTAAGTTACGAAAGTGTCACTCATCCGTCCTACATAAAGTACTAACAATATTTAAATCAACAACACTACAATAGCTAGAACCAATCCTTAGGTACCGATAGTAACGTTATAGATATAATTCTAATACAAAATATTTCGCACTTAGCCGATCGTATATCGCAAACAGGTTGTGCAATCCTGCATCGAGTCATGTACACAGGGGCTAATGACCATCCGTAATCTAATCTCGTCGAACAAACACACACGGACACAGAAACACAAAGATCTTGTTACAGGCGTTTTCAAGCTAAATCGACACATCATTCACGCACACAACCTTAGGTCAATTCCAAAAGATTTAGCATCATTGTATAGAAGTCTTACACACACAAGCTCAAGTTCAATACAACATTTCCACCATAATTATTTACGATTTAGGATGATCGTGTTCTCGAACGACTCCGCTCAACCACCCATGTCACTGAACCAAACGATCTTCGTGAAGGACGTTCGAATTTAAATATCAACAGTTTCATCAACGCGATGTTATTCTCGGGGGCCAATTTTAAAAATTGCATCAGTTCGTGGCGTGAACAATCAATTAGCGATCGAAATCTTTAAACTGCACGATCTGATACGGTTAGTAAGTGCTACCGACCAATTTGAACAGAGGCGTTCAACGATTTGAACCTAAATGTTTTTTTATAGTCTTTAGTTATGTTTAACAATCTAAGTTAGAGTTTCGGAAAAATAGAAAAACCGAAAAGTCTCCAAGAAACAACTTACTAAATGCAAATTCTAGTGCTAATTTTTAAGGCGCAAAGCAATATATGGTCGACATTTTCTGTAATAACAAATACAAAAAGAATCACTGGCATAAAATTTAGACACGTGGATTAGGAATATACTATTGAATATTTCTCCATATTAGGTAGAATTAAAAGGATTAAAAAAGGACAAAGAAGTCAGAAAGAATTCACACTACTAATTCAACATTTTAATAAAAGTGAAACAACGGTTCCGGGTAATCTCTGAAATCGGTCGATCGATTTTGATAGGACTTTCACATTCAGATAGCAGATTGCCCAAGGACTTTGCAAAGCTATTAATTTTACAACAAGTATTTGGCTCTGGTCAATAAATTAATTAACGGAATATTGTCGAGAACACGACCTTTCTCAACACAACCCGAACTACTATAAAATTGATTTAAATTAAAGAAACTTCGATAAAACACGACTTATTTCGATTACAAGCTTAAGTAAAAGAGTATTAAAGTGACCTCTACCAACTCAAGATTAAACTTTCCTCGTTATAATATAAAAGTATAGATTATAAAACTTTAATACGACGGATACTCGACCGGCAAATACGTTCACTCGTCATGTATTTTAGCAGCAATCATTTTTATTGCATTTTAATGGTCGATATCGAGTACATTATTACAGCTTGCCCTCTTGACTGGAAGGTCATACGAGATATTCAAATCAAACCGTCTGGGAACACAGTTAATACTAATAAGTCTGGATATGTAGAGCGACCTATTCGCTTTATGATATCTATTTTGTCCGCGAGTGAGTATTTGTAATCATCAAAGCATAGTTTTTTCTTTATAAGGTAATCATTGGAGGTTATGTTGAAAATGTTTTGACCGATGCTCATTGAAATTTAGAATTTGTTTAGCTTAGAATGAAAAGTTTTAGGTGTACCATGGACTTTGTGCAAAACCAATAAACGAAACTTATTTAATTTACATAACCGTTAAATTTTAAAAAAAGCAACAAGTTGAAATATGAAATTAAATACAGATGACGGAAGCAATATACACAACAAGTTATGAGTGAGAAATTGGAAGACGGAGAAAACCTTTCGAAAAACTTTAGCCCTTAACTCTACTAATTTAAATGAAAGAACTCAACAAGTTTCTCAAAAATAAATTCATTAGAAAAAGCAGCTTTATGTTACCAATTCAAATCGTTTCAGACTAAAATCAGAACATTCAAAGAGACGCAATTCCAATCAATCAATTCATCCGCATTGCATCTGCATCGAGACCTGCAGTACATACGATCCAAAAACCAACGGACATCCGCAACGCGACAGATAATTTTCAAATCAATTTTTCGAGATAGCGACCTAGATACACGGCCGAGTCGCTTGGCAAACATCCAACACTTCTAGATTGTGTTGCCAGGCGAAAAAACTGCAACGGACTCGAAGGATCAGGTTAAACGGGTATTCATTGACGGAAAAGTACGTGAGCAAACTGCGACAAGAAACAGTCTGTACGGAGCTATTAAAACAAGGAGCCTACATTCGCTATTATCGTTATCTACTCCTTTTACAGTCTAAGGGCCTCTTTCAAACGCTTCAAATCGAGGCCAAGTGTTATCAGGATATTGAAGATTTTAAAATTATTGATTTTAATAAAATTATAATTTTAAATAATTCTAAATTTATTAGTTTCTGGATATATATAATTTGTTTCCAGAAACTGAGAATCTCACTTACCTAAATCTAAATTGCCAAATGCATATTCAAAATTTTAATTACACAAAAGTAGATATTGTGATAAGCCAAAAAACTTAAATATAACATTGTTTGTAAAAAAATTACACACTGAAACTCACCTATAGGTTTTCATAACTCCACATAAAAAAGCACTTTTATTGGATACATGTTCGAGATTAGAATCTAAAAATTGTCCAAGAACACTTAAAGCACCGTCGGATGGAAATTCTTTTAAGGCATCTAACGCACGCTCGTCCAACTCTGCGTGCGCTAGCTTTCCAGTCTTATAAATGTCGTCGAGTTTGGCGGCTACCTGAAAAGTAATAATTAATACATCATTATTTATTGTATGACAGAAGAAGCTATGGTCGTGATGGTAAGTAAGTAGCGTCGCTCATGAGCCTCTGCAATGTCAGGGCATTGGGGGAGCTTTACATCACATACTTAGTACTTGTTCAAGATTTTTCTTTAATGTCCTTTAAAGAGCTCGGGGAATACCGAGGACGGGAGTTCATGCTAAACGAAGTACTAAACGAATCTTTTAAAATACAACTTGTGAGAGTGGATTAATGGAGCTGCAGCTTAAATTTCGTATTACATAACCAACACTTAGGCCTACAACGGCGACAACGCAACACAATCTATCAAAATTTCATACAAAATTGTTACAGATACGTTGTATTGTAGGACGGAATAAAAAAGAGCATTTCAAAGTTTTTTGCCACGAAGACGATTGAGGAATTATACATGGAAATGCAAAAATCAATGGCGATTGGATGTTGAAAAAGTTTAAGTTACCAAAATGTTACAAAATCAACGCTTAACTATTCCTAACTTAGCTATTCCTTGAGACCACTGCTTATCATTATTATTATGAGACACTGCCCAAACAAAAACCTAGGCATAATTTAAAATTCAAAACAAAAACAAATGGTAAAAGCAAAGCCATTCACAAAGTAGTGCGATGCAGTCTCGTGTTTTCCGCAACGTCAGCCATTATAGATTGTAAAGTAGACTGCAATGCGTAAGTTCATCTAGGTATAGTTTTTAGCATTTGGAAGATATGTTTTCATGCGTTATATGCGTTGTGATCTATAGAATTAAATACATAGGTACCTATATAGTTTACAATGAGTAGTTTTTTGGTAGTGTAAGCATTATGCTATTTGTCTGTAATTTTAGCACTTGTCAGAGAATCCCTAGACACCCTAAACTCGATTTACTTACTTTGTAAAAACCCTTTAATCTGCACCTTTCTGAAAACGTTAATTTTAAATACACGATTATTTATTAATCGGCCCATCATTAAACATTTCCTGAATGAAATTTCCTGAATGAAATTTCTAACATTAAAATATTGTTTTAAATGCTAATAAGTATTCCCCCATACCTAATGTTATGACAATATACAAACAGTAATCCTGTCAGTATTTACAACAGCTTGGCGACTGGTACAGGTCGACAGTTAGTCTACAAACTTGTACGGCTTCTCAGTTCCTGCGGTATTCGACTAATTGGAAAAAGCCGTCTACACTTTCAGGGCTTTCAGTTTTAGTATGTTAGTGGAGATATCAAAAGGAATATTTGAAATGCAAGGAATATTTTGTTGCTTATGTATACACATGTTTAGGGATATAGTCTAGCTTAGTAATAATGTACTTGAAAAACCTTTGAATCATGTTTTAACTGTATTCTGTTTTGTGTAATAATAATAAATAAATAAATAAACTACGTCACGTGTTTAGCAAAATTACTATGAAGTAAAGGAAGAGTAATATGTAAATTGTTTTTACTTTAAATGGTTTTTTACATCGTTTATTACGAATACGAGGTCAAAATATACCCTTATACGTAATTATTTTTCCTTCTAATTAAAAAATAAATATTTCAATATTTCCTTTTTTAAGCTTATCTCAAAGATTATGATATTTTTTTATCACTGTCGATCTATCTCTACTTCGAAGCCTAATCTGTTTTTCATAATTTTCAACATCTGCTTTTCATCTTTTTAAAAACATAATGCACAATAAATACAATAGAAATCATCAACTACTAATTCCATTCACAAACCGAGCAGTTAACTCAGGTGCCTATAATTTTATGTAATTCCTGAAAAAAGAATCGAATTCTTGCCGTACGTACACAATCTGCTACGTGACCTAGATTGTACGTTAAATTATTTTTGGTATTCATTGACTTTCTTAGTAGGTCAATGTTGGTAGCCAAGTCATGCATTTTCTTTTAATTACAAGTATTCATCGAAAATGGAAGTACGCTTTTGAGGTCTCATTGAGAATTTTTGGACAGACATTTTATTTTAACATTTTACCCGTGGATTGCATAATTATCTGCATAACAAAATGATGATTAATAGGTACACTAAAACTATATTTTTCAATACTTTTAATTGCCTTTAAGCTTATTTAAGTAACTTGACTAGAATTTACGGTCATGCTCGAATGATCAATAAGTCAAGAAAACAGCATTTAGATATCTCCGAATTAAGAGAAGATTGTTAAAACAATGTAGGGACCAAATTACACAGATTGAAAATAACGCTTTGGAGACAAAGTATTCCGATTGGAAAAAGAAAAGTGGTTTTGTTAAACGAGCATGTGACTCAAAAGCTTCATTTGTTCAAAAATGTTATTAAAATATCTTCTTTGTGCAAATTTTACATTGTACAGTCACAAAAGGATGCCAGTGTCGGAAATTTAATTAAAATAAAAAAAGTACAGAGTTAGCATTGGACTTTAAATCCGGGTAAGACAAAACAAATAAAAGCACTAACGTAGCTAAAAATAAACACTGCAAGAGAAGTAATGAATTCAACGATGTCGCTTTTGCATTCGAGTCGCGACAATAATGTGCAAAATGAACTTAATTTGATAATTTAAGTTAATCTTCTTAGCTGAAGCTTTCTATAAGTTTGCAGAAAGCTTGTTAGGATAATTAGCTTTGCAATAGCTTACTCTTAGGACACCCTAATAGAGAACCTAAAAGACAAGTCATGACGAAGAGTTAATGCCACTTTCCAGTTTATGTAATTTTAGTTCCTTGCATTTGATTGGTCGTGACATAAATAAAAACAAAGGCAAACTTTTCTTGTTTGAAAATAATTCTCATTAGTTGTATGACTTGTAATGTTCCTAGTAAACTCTAATTAGTGTGTGACTTGAAAATTTTCAATTATCTACTTCAATTTTTAAATTTACCAAATAAAATAATTATAATATGCTTATTAGCGATGTAGGACGGGATAAGATACCGTGTTAAGTGTAGATAGTTGAACGTTATAAAAGATAGCTTCTAGATATTAAAGAAAATGTAAAGGAATCCTTGCATTAGTCGACTGAAGAATGAGTCACTGTACTGTAACTCTTTAGAATCGGATTCGCTTGAACGAAAACTATACCCGATTTAGCAGTAATACTTAAAATAACATTGGAAGGCGTGGTTTTACACAGTATCAAGCATTATTAATATATTACAATTGTACTAGTTTGCGGTCTCGTTCAAAAGCTAAGTAAACTTATTTTACATAACAACATAATCTCATATTACGAAATTGCTAGAGAATTTACATAGTTTGTACTATTTGTACATATAACTTGTAAGTATTTGCAGTACAAAGTGATTAAGTCACTGAATTTTGAGTACACTTAGCAACATTTTTATCGAAACACAAACACCGTTCAGGTGATCACAACCAGCCAGAGGTCGCGATATCAAAGAAAATTACATATTATAGATAATGCACGAACATGGAGATTCATTAGCACGCAGTTTACGCAAAACGATCGCTAGATGGCAATGTACTCCGCAAAGTTTCAAAACGTTTTTTTAACGATTTCTAGATAATGAACGATGATTGCCGTACGAACAAAAGCTTCTCGACAATGTTTACTTACCGTTTATCTCTCATTCGAGTTCATTTAAATAACCTTTATTCGTACTGACATAAAGACCATTTTCAATAATTTAGGCGCAGAGACAACGAGCCGGTCACTGGCCAATATTAATTTGCCTTTTTTTGCCAAAATTATAGAAATGACGTTGTGTTTTTCAATTTAAGCTGTCGAATACAGTTAGTAACTAGGATCTAGTGCGTAAAACAATGATATAAGTATAAAATGTAAAACTAAAACTGCAATACTATGTAGAAACAGCTGCATTGCTGCAAAATTGGTAGTATGACTTTAATCGACAAGCGATATAGATTGAACAGCCTCACAGATAGCAACTGCAAGAATTATTTCAAGATAAGATGCAAATCAACCTTTTAAGGTGATAACAAATTAGAGATTTAGAGATTTTAACAGTGTTAAATGAATATCGGTTTAAAATCGAGTATTTTTGATTTAAAGAAAAATACACGAATTACGACAGTAGGAATAGACACTCTTAAATCTAAGAGCTATGCAGCTCCATCTAGTTCTATTCTTTGTAACGACAAACTTGACTCGCAAAGTAAAGGTAAGGAGATGGCGCGAAATTTGCGAAGGACGTCCACTTCATTTTATTGATATTCAAACATGTGCCGAGTGCAGAGTTAAATTTATTGAATTGCTCTTGCGGTTCTCAAAACATTTAACACAGATACTCTTTTTTCACAGAATTTTTTTTAGCCCGTGTTTTTTTTGTATAGAATAATTGCAAATTGCGAGAAATATGACGTGTTTGAAATTAACTGTGATTTTTTAGTTTTGTTTTCCAATATTAGGACTTACATTTTAGCTGTACGCATTTTAAGTTGGCAACACATCGCCCGCCATATTTGTTATGCGTTGACGTCACAGTGTCGTAGGACGCGCGATTCCAGACATTTATAAATTCAATTTATAAGTATACAGGTAATACTTGAATATTTTCATACAAGGAAGCAACCTCTATCTTTTCCTTTAAATTACTTATTTACAATGCACAAGAAACTTGTTGGAAAGGTCACATGATTTTGGGTAGTTCTTAATGCCAAGCAATAAGGTTCAAAATGCAAAGTAACTGGAATCTTATTCAATGTCATTTCAATAAGTTTTTCTTACATTAAAATCTTCATATTTCATAATATTTTATTGCATTCTTATAGTATACACTGTAATTGATGTAGAACATTGAATAGCAAAATACTGATAGGAATATAAATAAATCCTATTGGAAAGGTTTGTCACACAATTACTTTTAATGTTCAGATATTAAGTTTTATGTTTTTATAGGTTTCTATTATGCTGGAAATTTAATGGTAATATAATAAATAGTATGAAAATACTGAAAAAAAAAAAATGTTGTAGAGTAAAACTAAGTTTCTTCTTAGAGTATGCTTCTTGAACATACTATACCTCTTGTTTCATATAAAATGTGTGATTTATGATGTAACTAATCAAACTTTGTAGAAGTATGTTATTTTAGCTAACTATTGAAGTAAGTGACATGTTTATCTAGGCTTTAGTTTATGAATAATATTGAAACTTAAGTTTTTTATTTTATAGCCTCCTTGGTGACTTTGTGGAGTGGTACAGAGACACCAATATATTAAAAATATTTTATTTATGGTTAAATCAATATTGGAAAGTCTTACCTTAGGATCTAAGCCATATTCAAGGAGTTTGTGGTAATCTGCTGTCCGGCCAACATCAGAATCTTTTCCAGCTACCTCATCATAGGGTATTTCTCCATTGCCTTCCGCCATTCTGCACATGTATCATCATAATATACACACACTGGACATACACAATTAATATTTTAGAGATTTTTACAATTTAATAGAATACACTGAGATGGGATTTTTCGTTTATCGCCTACAGATGATGTCATACGGATGCGATTCAAGGAAGCCACGTGTGTGACCGACGCCGACTATATTTTATTTGATTTAAAAACTTTTTATTTCACATCTATATACAAATTTATGAAACTGAATAATAATTACCTTTATTTTACAATTTTTGTAATTTTGTAACAAAATGACAATACGCTAATCGTCCAAAAAACAAAAAAACAAAAGATGTTCAAACATACGAAACAGTGAAACAATAAGATTGTGCACTCCTCATTCCATCCGGGTGAAGGCGAATTTCAAAAACCGAATGCGCGGGTTATTTTATTTCAAAGATTAGTGATGGACAATATTTTGACCCTAAAAACCGAAAATCGGATTATTAAAAAAAAACTAAAACACAACCAAACATTACACTATGGTGATGTGATTCCGGCGGTCAATGACCGAAATAACACAGTACAGTAAACTGACAGCTCTTTAGATACTATTACACATAATATCACCGAAAGAGTATTCACTTTAAAACACAATTGATAATCCTTCTACAAAATAAAGCTAACACATAAAACTTTCCGTCTATGAAAGTTTGGCGAATGCAAAACTGCAATAAGTTATGAGTGCAACTGCATTGCACCCGATAAGAACCGGCCGGCGCGCGCCTTCTATTCCGAATAGAATCCAAATGGAATCACTGTAGACTTTATCCAAAGGTAAGAAACACTTTATTGCACAATCACTGAACGTCAAAATGTAAATGTAACACTGTAAACTAAAATAATTACCTATTAATTTTGCTAGTTGTGGCCGAGACAGATATGGCGGCACCGCGGTCCGCGCGACGTCAACGTGACCGCCAGTACCTACGGGGTTCTCATAACGAGGCGAATTCGCGGGATATGCAACGAGGAGTGCATTCAAACTTTTATGGCCACTTAAATTTGCAAAATAAAATTTGTTTTACGAATATAATTCTAATGCCTCTGTAGTAAATCTAATGATAACCGCAATAAACGATATTGTAATTTTATTGCACAGAGATTTTTGCAATGGTTGCGAATAATTTTGAATGTGAAAGAGCGCGGCGCGTCGCGCAAGGCTGCCGGCCGCGAGGTGAGACAGGCTAGCGGCAAGACGGCGGCGAGTGAGAAGCCGAGAATGAAGGGGGGAGGGTGTTGCAACCACCGGTGCGAGGCGTGCAGCAGCAACGCCGCATCGAGCTCGCCTGCATACTTGCATACGTACACACACTTGCAAACCCTCTGACCTTCGGTGTTTATAATCAATTCATGATATTCCTTCTTTGTTATCAAAATAATTAAAAAAAACAGCAATTTATGCTTATTAGATACTAACAACAGCAGCAAAATTAAATACTAAATAAGAATTTGCTAAAAATACATAATCTAATTAGACTTGCAAAGTCAGTATAAAAAATAATTAATGCTAATGTAATGCTAATAATAATTAGATTCCAATTGAAATTATAATACTACTAAGATTAAAATTAAACGTTTACATTTTCAAGAGTTCCAGATACAATTCAGGAAACAGGTAACCTAATTAAATCAAATAATTAATGGTAAATGATAATGTGACTGATAATGAAGTCTCTTCCTTTTCAAGTAAAATATTTATAAACCTAAATTTATAAGAAATTAAAAATCTTATGTAAAAAAATCTATGTGATCGGTAAAATATCACACGGTCACTAATTGACATTCTACAATAGTAAAACAAGGTTCATTACTCTTTGATATGGAAACGAAGGGATAAAAGAGTTAATCGCAATAGCCCCTTTGAATTAGCTTACACCTGCTGATCATTGAAGCCCCAAGCATGTATTCGCGACACGTTTACACAAGTATTTTAAACTGGCCTGTACGTATGCATGTGTAGGTAAGAACTTGGATCTGTACCCGCCGTATTATGTAGGTAGATAGGTAGGGCGACTGCTGGGTGCCTCGTTTTGTACGAACAAAGTTCCGATGTGAGCCTTGTGCAACCAAAATGAATCTTAAGGGATGCAAGCAAGACGTCTAAATTTGTATGACTCTCCACACCTTCCTTTATTCACAAAGAGCTCGGGTGTAGTGTCTTGTAGAAGCACGACAGACGCACTTCCTTTCTCACATTTTCATTATGTCAATAGCGTTAAACTACACAAGTAAAACGAACTCTCACTGCGTTTCCGGTGCATGATGAAAAGATTTCCCTCGTTCAATTAATTGAATTGAAATCGTATCTTTAAAATATTACAAAGAATTGCATAGGTTTGTAAAAAAAACCGTTACTATTGAAAACCGACACTGACCTTAACATCACCTCACTAGTTCATACTTTCATTTGTAATCTGTGAAAATATGACAACGTCAAAATTAAATTTTAATTTTAGCCAGTCTTTTCAGGAACTTCTTCATAAAAAGTTTGGTTTCGCGATACCAGTTTTAAAATTCAACATTTGTAAGAAACTCTTTGTAGGTTCGTAGGTTTTATAATTCATTCATTCAATTTAATTTTGAATGCGAACCGTTTATCTTGTGCCAATTCCGTAATATTCCTCATACTCACCAAGTCCAGGACCTTAGAAATAGCGCGAATATTCCGTCACGGGCACACAAATCTATAAATATCCATTTTGCAAATACACAGCACAGCAAGCCCGATTCGCTTGCCGCGTCGTGTACTACATTCGCGATAAGGTACCTACTTTATGCGTATTTTAAATACGTCAACAGTTCATTGACCCTCGTTTCGCAGAGTACGTTGCCGAATTTATTGTGTCTGTAGATTTGTGGGTCACCGTACTAAGTGACGTCAAAATTGGGGCCCAGACATCGATGACGTCACCACTTCACCAACGGGGTCTCTAGTTCTATTATTTAGATAAAAATATGCATTATGAATATGTAAGAATGCTGTCCCTAATCCGCGTCGAGTCGCTAAACGTAATCGTGTCTATCATGTGTGCCGAGGTCGTTGCTATTTGTTTATTTTTTGCCAATTCAAGGGCGTACCGTGGTGGTCACGTTCAAACACTAATTATATTTAGATCTCAGTTGCATTCATTTCTGCTTCAAGTTGTCTGATATTCTGCTTTGTGTTCCAAACAGCAGGATGCTATAAAATTTAAACTTTAAAGTGTTCATCGCGTAATTAAATCGTGGAAGATCCTTGTCTGCCATTGTTGAGGTTCTCGACCTTTGCAAAATGCGCGGCGCGTCGCTTGTTCCATAGACCACATTTTTTTTTTCTGTCGACGCGTCTGGCATATATTTAGTGTAGATTGGAAACAAAGCAAAGGATGCTTCATCCAAAACACAATAATATTATTAAGGTTTCTTCAAAGTATGTTAATGTTTTTTAAAAAAATCCCTCTAAGTCTCTTGATGTTAAATGCGTGTCTTCTCTTCTCCATTCTTTTAATCTCTTTATGAAACGAAAATGATGAATTCCACCACGTTCACCTAAGTAATCATTCAGGTGAACAAAGGTACTATATTCATTAGGTGTTTTTATAACCCACCATTGAGCAAGATATGAGCTGAAACCTAAGCTAGATATAGGTAGTGAACTAATAGGTAGGTACAAAAGCAAGACCGTTCACGGAAACTTCTTTAACAACAACTACTCAATACTTACCTTCTAATTACCTAAGTATAAGTCATATTACCTACCTGTATGGTTCGAATTCGTTAAGCAACTGGTTTGTGAATTGATTGTACACTTTACCCAAAGTTTATATTTCATTCGACAATGTCATGCGCTAAAAATCTTTGAGCTAACTTATAACATCATCTCACTTGTATTGTTGTTCACATTTATTTTGATGCGTGTTTCTATTCGATTATATAGAAAACTAGAGACTGGTAGCTCCGGCAAAGTAACCTTTCTGAATTTTTGTTTCGTTTCCCTCCTAAGGCAGTAACAAATCCTCGCCTCGGTCTCATAAGCCTCATTTATCAACAACTTGTTCGCTTATCAAAACACGGAAGCCTTTTTGTGCGTACCATTATGAGCTCAAGTAAATTTTTCTTTGCACACGTAAGCGTATGGTTTTTTGCTATTCTTTTCTCAGAAACAATTATACAGAGTCCGTGCCTGTTACTCGGAAGGCGCCAGTCGATCAATGAAGATAAATTAATATGTCTATATAAGAAAACAAACGTTAGTTCATACTAGTTATCTCTTCCTGGACAGATAGGTTCAAATATTTAGACAGTACAGTGTTACATTGTATGAAGCTCCAGCTCAAGTTTCATGAGTAATCGTAACTTAAGAAGGTATTTAAATAAATCATTACTAAGAAGGTCTCATTGGCTTGTGGCATACAAGACATCCGAATAATACCAAAAGATAATAACTTTTTATAAAACGCAATTAAAATTAAATATAACCGCTTTTCAGGGTTTTTGATTTAGAGATTCGTTTGCGAATTATTGCAATTTAAAGGCATCCCGCCTTATTCAAGCAAAAGTTTGACGTCCACTAAAAATCCTCCTCTCGAAAATCTAAACTACTAGCTGCTTGAAAATCTGAAAAGAGATAATTGTGTAGATGCAAATTGCAAAAACCTGTAGGTGCACTATGTGTAATAAAAACCGCAAAAATTCATCACACTATAAAAACACAAAGAAAACAAGTGAATAAACCGTTAAAATGCAAAACAATTTAAAAGTCACTACGACCGAGCATTAAAAGAGATTAAAAATAATTGTCCCCAATACAACGATTAGAATTAAATGTTCCCGCATGATAATTAAAGTCTGGTGTCACTTGTTTACACAATAAAATTAACGTACCTCCCTCAAATAAAACTCAGGTGATTTCGAAAAAACTAAATTTACAATTCAAAATTAGTATCGGATCGTATAATAACAGTTACCCTATTTAACCTCAACAATGATGTATTATTCGGGGGATATAAAAGAACGAGAATTGTCACCGGCTGTGTTAAGATTACTCTCACCTATCACAATTTCTCCCTTCATTGTTCGGACATCCATTAATATTTTCTTTTACGCAAAGGCAACGGGTTTGTCTGCCCTCGGCGGACAAAAGCAGAATGGAAGAAAGGGCACTTTTAAATTGTACAATTCGAAGACTGGTTTAGTCGAGTGTACTGAGAACGAAAGGTAACCTAGCGACACGGTGAAAGGTCTAGGGTTACAAAAAATACAAAAGGTCTATAACTTTTACCCTTTGACTAGTTTGAACTATCGAATTAATCTCTCTTTTATATCCATTGTCGCTTTATTCTCCTATAGAACATCGTTTATTCCAGCAATCTTTTATTAATTGGACAAACACATGAATTACATGCACTAAACAATTACTTTTATCGAACAAGATCTTAACGAATTGATTGTCTGAAATTAGAGTAAGTACTTACCTAATGAACAAGTTAACGATACATGCGAGTACAACCAATTGAACAATAGGAGACGGAGCTCTCTTTTAGAAAGTCATCCATCATTACTGAAGAATGTACGAAACTCCCATGAAAGCTAGTCTTAGAAATAATGCGCACTGGACCAACATTCATTTAAAAGACTCGTTCAGTTCCAAAAGCGTAACAGTACCCTAAGAAATCCAGTTGGACGGCAAGTTAGCATGGGAATACTCGGGGGTCAACGCCATTCGTTTCGCGTACTTGTCCCGGGTAAGCAGTGCGTATTATTATTTCGATAGATGTTTTTATTTTAGGGTCTGAGATCCGGTCTGAGCGCCCCCTCGCCTCCTCGACGGCTGACGATTACTGCGGATCGGCCTTGCTTCGAGCGGTCATTCATTTGGTCACATCAATATTTTGTTATAGTCCTTTGATATTCTTATTAGATTTTTAATTTACACCTTGTTTCTTATTGATATTTTGATTGTCCTGTCAATCATGCCAGTTGCTTTGTCTGTTGTGTATCGAGCAGGTCCGCATGCCAAATTATGATCACCATGACGGGTTTTATTTAGAGTGAAGCTTTGGATAGAAAAATACTTACTCATTTCAAATAGGGCATTCAAGTTATGTTTTTTAGTTCTACTTATAGATACGGCGACAATACAGTCATTATCTACTCGTTTATTGTAACCATCCCCAATCTTATAATTTTGCACCTAAGGTTAAATCTAGCTTGTATTGAACTGCCTTAATCTCCTACCTATAAATAGGCGCCTTACTATAATTATAAGTAGGTATTAACTCGCTTTAACAGGTTTTTTATACATTGTAAAGATAATCCCAAGTCCCTAGGCAATTCAATGTCTTAGTAACAGAAACTTCCTTTTAAACGAGAAAAAAAGCCGAGTAAAAGTTCTCACCAACAAAATTCAATTAATAAAAAAAGTACCAATTGAATTCAGCACAAAGAAGAACTCGACCGTAACCCGACCGGTTTTCTCGATCAATCTCGACCATTGAAAACGCGAAAGCAGCCGGTGCGAATTTCACACCGGTCTAGACTAGAGCCAGTGTCGCAATGGCCTAGGCCTGTGCCTAGAACTGTGAGAACTAATAACGGCGAATGTATAGGGCTGTTCCATTGTAATCGCTCTATTGACTAGGAAGTATTGTAGTTTGTGTTGTAAATTAAATTACATTCATCCACGTCATGAATGTAATAGTATCACACGGAAAATCGCGTCTCGGTTCATTGTTGTTCGTCGTAATTCATCGTATTCTTTTCCACAGAAATTTTGGTACTTTGTAATTGTTTTATTAGGGACTAGCGGAAACTATTTTAATTATACTCTTAATTTTTAAACTGGTGCTTATCCTCAAAATTTATGTTTTATATAAGGAATAATTATTAAGTTGTTTAAAAAATGTTCGTCTAAGCAGCAGGTATCCTAAACATTCAGAATTTAATAGCGAACAATTATTCTCTAGGTACTCCAAAAGAATCTGATTTATTAAGCGACTTAACAAAATATAAAAACACTTGTTGCTCCACGCAACTGATAGACAATAAATTCAAATTTCGTTCAATTTCACGGTTGAAAAAAATTTAAACAAGCACAACGTACGGGCACCACCGTTATAAACATTAGCATTGGTCTAATGAAAGATTAGGGGCGTTTCCCTGGAAGCAGTGTGAAGACGCCCATGCGTGGGGTCGACGAATGCAGTCTATGATGGAATAGATAAAAAATACAGGTACACGGAATCCGTTAGGGTTTTTTTGTTTGTTTAGGGCCGTATATGTTTAACGTATGTAGATGTTGGCGCCATGTTTACATAAGCCATCTTGGAATGTTAGGTGTAAAATAAACAATTCGAAGTTAATGCATTTTGTAGAGTTAATTTAGTTTTGTTTTATTTAACCTACATAGATTTTTGTCCAAGAGGCTAACTGTTCAAAGCGTCATATTAGGTATTAAGTAGTTACTTAATTATTTTATTATGGAGTGTCATACTTTGCGAATATACTAAAGTATCTACCTACTTAGTGTACTTAGGAACCATGACTGTTGATTCAACTCGCCACGTGTTCGTTAGTACTTCGTGAGCCAGGTCCAATTTTTTAAATTATTTTTCTTGTCTCATTCAGTATTTCTTTATTATTTTGATCTCCCTAGTAACCGACTTCAACATTGAATTTCAGGCAAAATGTTAAATAACTTGGCAAGTATGTTGAAAAATGATTCCGCGTAATTTTAAAAGCTGACATTGCTAGTTTCTACAGTACAAAAGCGACACATAATTATGAAACTGTGATTATAAAAGTATGTAGATTGCAAAATAAATACCTACTAAAAATTTTCCACTAAATTACACATAGGTACATTTATATTACACATAAATTGTTAGATGTGGTATGGTTGACTTCCTCGGAGGTGGCCTTTTTTTCTCTCAATCTTATGAAAAAAGAAACCTCCACATTGGAGAAGGACGGAGAATCCCTTCGAAAATAGGTATGTGCAACTCACATTAGGCAAGCGTCAACCAGGTATAAATGTACCTACACTGGCGAATCGTCATTAGACAGGAGTCGTAAATAAAACAAGAAGAATTTTACATGATACAACTCTTAAAATGGGTGATATTGTGTGATTATGGGCAAGTCATAGAATTATTACATCTGGAATCAACATTATGAACAACAGAATGAAGCCAATTTAAAGTGCGCGCTTACGCGCATAGCGTGTAGTACCTACACGATATTCTGGCGTTAGTATACTGATGACACTCAATTCGTTTAACACACTAATTAAATATTACACACACATAAGTTCTTTAAAATTTCACTTTGTTATTTCTGATGTTGAATCAAAATACCGTGTTGCGGTGCGCTTTAAATTGGCTTCATTCTGTTGTTCATGATGTTGATTCCAGATGTAATAATTCTATGGGGCAGGTAAAGAACCCTACACTTACACTGGCCGTGACCCGATACGCACTTACCTACCTAACTATATTTATATAATACCTATTTTATTTTTACTGCAGTAAAAAAAACCGACGGCCGAACTCATGGCAAATGGATCGTCTAGAACCCTTGGATGTGCGAGAGACTTGAATGAGCGAGAGTGCATGCTCTGAAAAACATTTTTCTATGATTCCTTCATCTCTTTTTCATCACGTCCATAAATTTTACCTGAAAGCGCCGCGGTCATCCTCGGTCCATTTTTAGAGAACATTTTTGCCACACAAAATCAAGCTATGCTGAATGGACTACTGGATGTTTCCCGAGCACTATGACTTGTTCGACCTTATTCAAACGAGGTTTAAGAAAATTCCTATTGGAGTAGGGGGTAGACAACGGCTTTGCTGTGTCATGCTCATGGCATTGTGGCGATCCACGTTCAGCGGTAACAGCTTCGCATCAGGTGGGTCGTTTGCTCATTTAACTACCAATGTAATCAGGCTCAACCAATTTAATTTAAAAAAGGTTTTTGTGCTGTTTAAATTAAGACAATAGTTTTGCAAAAAACAAATTGCAGTTGTTACTCGTTAGGCAACTTTGCTGAAAGTCTAGAACTTTAACTGCCATTAAAGTTGCTTCAATTTTAGGAAAATCACAACTTAGGCTAACATTTCGTTCAGAAATATTCCGTTTTCTTCTATATGTAGGTGTTCTATTTCTATGGAGGGATTCTCAGATTACCTCAGTGCAATCTCTTTTGCATCGTCTCCATAGTGTTCTACCATCCTTCATATATGTTTAGTAGGTAGGTATAGACAGATATACGTAGATCTATCCCCGACCTATAGACATAAGTAAATTATTATTATGAGTAGGCAATTGTTACACGACCGTCTTTCTGTAAATATTGCATAATTATGCTGCATTGTTTGTTATGAGATTTCTAAAGTGTAAGAAAACAACAACGGAGTGTGAATGAGCAAAATAATAACTGCTGATGAATAGATGGATTGTATAACAATAAAATAGTCGGAAACGTATTTATTTAAAAGGACAAAAGTAGGATATTAAAAAAAAAATTACAAAGTACCTAGGTACCTAGCAGTTACATAGCAAATGTTTTCCTTATCACAGAAAAAAATGTGCCTATTTTTCAATACCTATTTACAACACGTGCTGGAATAAATTTCATGTCTTATATTAAACCTATGTCTACGAGTAATATTAATGGGATTCCGTAGTTTCAAGGAGGGTTTGAGGGAGCTGTAAAATTTTTAAGGTTTAATATTCATATTTATCGAATATCGAATATAACCTAGGTCTTTAAAATTACCAAAGTCTTTTTAAACACTATTTCTGTAAGTGCCTATAACAAGAAAAAAACCTTTTCATTTTAGTTTACCAAAACTACTTAACATAAGCAGGTTTTACGCCTTGAAAAAATGTTTGCAAAACGGCTGGATTTGTTTTAAATAATAATACTTGGACGATTTCCTTTACGTGTTCTACATGTAAATATAATGTACGGACGCGGTAGGCCCGGTAAATAGAAGCCTTAGTCGTATGTCGCGCCACACACGACCGACGACTGGGCATGTGTGAACCGACCATCTGCCACGTATTGTACCCGACGCTTCACTTTTTGCATTGCAACGAGAATGTACTGCGCTTTTTAATCTTATTGTAAGGACCGAACCTCGTGGTCTGACTTGCACATTTTTTTTAACAAGCAGTTATATATTACGGATTACGTACCAATTTTGAAAGGATTCTAAGTAAGTCTAGAAACTAGACTCAATTTATCAATTTAAAATTGTATTGTTTTAACACAGGTAAGATTTTAGTGAAAAATGAGGTATAGGCGGTTCAAGCGCTCGCACGTAGGTATTACTTTAGCTCTGTCCTATCTCTGTCATAACATAATATGCAGTGTACCTACTTACTACATAGTAGGTATAAAACAAAGTCGCTTGACGCCGTCTGTCTGTCTTTAGAACTAAGCAATGAACATAGGTACTTATAGGATTTACAGAGTGATCCAAGAGGAAGGTCTAAGTATTTAATATTTGCAGATTTATATATTTTTAGACGTTTTTGATGTGATGTGAGACTCAATTATGCTCGCAAAATGCTGTAAAAACTGGCGCGGGTCAGCTAGTACTTTGTTATGAGCTTCGGTGCATTCAACCAGTAGTAGGTACCTTCTTAAGTAGGACTTTACCTACAGAAAGACACAAAGATATTATGTTCCCAAAGAAAATACAGGTAGTTTTTTTTTCAGCGTTACCTGCTGTGGTTTATGAGCGTCGGTCATCATTTACAATCAAGCGGGTGGTGATTCGTGAGCCTACATATTTCGACATTATTATATTTAATGTTTAGGCACTCTTCTGGTAATAAAACCCAAAATTCTCTGGCCATGTATCTAACTTAACCCCGCCAGTAGATTTCTACCTTACTATATTATTATTACGTCAATTTATATTCTGAATGGTTTAACTTAATTTTGAGGAAACTGAAGATATTGGGTACAGTCTAAGTGCCTACATATCGAATTACCTATTATTATACTTTCTGAAATTCTCATTCAGTAATGTCAAAAAACGTGCGGTTTAAAAGATAATTGGTATAAGTTAGATACGTCTTAGTAATAAAATTATAAAATTGAATTTGGTTTCATGTGGTAGAAACTACCTTCCTTTGCGGCACAGCCAAAGTTGTGCGATTCAGCTAGTAAAGTATACGACATGAGCGTGTGGATTTATAGGCTTCCTCTTTCGTTGTTCGTTGCTTTTTAAAAGTTGCTTGCCCTTTATTTGACATTATGAAAGTGTCTGCTGTCAATGTCATTCTTGAAATTTCTTAGAAGAAGTAATTGTTAGACTGGTTTGTGTGGAAAACTTTTCGATTTGAACTGTTACTTATTTCCATTTATCGAAGACGATAAACTGTAAACATCAGACTAACATCAACAGGAACGAAGCTTTCAAAATAAATTATAAAATTAATATCACAAATTGCAAAAACCGGAGTAAATTATTTTTTATTACTTGCGTGTGCTTGGCCTTTGCGGCGTACCGCGTAAACAATTTTACACAATTAAATTGTGAACAATGAAATGTATGAAGGAAATTTTCTCTATTGGAACAGACATTCCGCCCTTTGTGACATCCAATCATACATCGCTGAAGACGATGTTGCTCGTCATTCTACAAAGAGTACAAAGATACACAATCTATGTAAAGGTTCATTATTGTCGTTTGCCATTGGTTGGGCCTAGTGTTGCACTAGTGACGCAATCGATAAAAATGCAATCGCTTTTTTTTTTTCAAACAAATTTTAATGTTATTATCATCATGCAATACAACATGCTCTGCTCTATTGCTCTGTATAATTATTTGAAGAACCTTTAAGCCTTTCCAAACTGTCATATTTTCAAAGTTGTATGTTAGTGTAATCCACGTTAATCATACTACTATAAACAATAGTTAAGTTAAACGAAAAAAAATTAATTAAAAACGATAAACGATTTATTGATCACCGATTAGTTGATTGAACCGATACGAACTGATTGAACCAGTTGAACCGATCATCATGTATCGCATCACTAGTCGGTCATCTTTCGGAAATGGGGATGCTGTCAATTAATTCAAAACCCAATTTTATGGGTTTATTAAAAAGTTTAAACAGTTTAAATTGGTTTATTGTGTTTTTTAGTCTAATTAACTTATCCGTGTGTATTTACGAGGACCAAATCGGGAAGTTCGACTGGTAACTATGCATTTTAGGTTATGCCTCTGACATCGTAAGTTTCAATGGATTATTTTTTAATGAAATTAATTATTTCAGGCGTCAAAGTTATGTCGGTCGTATTAAGTTCGCTCAGTTCGACACTGTTTCAACAGCCAGGAAGATTATAGTGGCGACCGAAGAGAATGTTTTCGCTGCACTGAATTTGAAGACAGGTATCATCGATTTTACAAAGTTTTCTTGAATTTAAGCAATACTTAATAATTACGTCTAAATTACTTTAAAATATCTATTTGTAGACCGAAAAGCTACAACTTAATCATACCACCGAAAATGCTAAATACAATTCTGCAGAAAACATAATTCTAATTTGAAATTGTAATGTTTTTATGTTAATACATACTTTCTCAGTTTACTGAACCAGATTAACCTTTAACAATCATCATCAATAAAAATTCATTAATTAGTGTACTCAAAATAAAATTTTAAACTGTTTTATCCTTTTCATGGTCACTATCATTAACAACAAATAAACATTATTCATATTCTATTTTAAACATAGAACAAGAATAATTAGTAGCAACAAGAGTATAAAATTTTTTTCTATGTATTAGGACAAGTAGTCTGGCGGCACGTGTTTGAGAGCGCCTCATCGGGCAACATCCAGTTGTTGCACGTGTCAGATCAAATAGTAACTGTCACCGGGTCAAACCCGTACTTGGTGAGAGGCTGGGACTCTAGTACTGGTATGTATCCAAGTATCTAATAAATAAATAAAAAAAAAACCTTTATTATTTCCTACAAGAAAATATAAAAAAAAGTATCTGATAAATTTCCATAATATACGTTTAAAAATACTAGAGTCAGGAAAATCTGAAATACATCATTTTGTGAAGAATATTTATGCAAATAAAACTTGTAGTCTAGTAGTGTAGGGCTCTATTAAGTCTTTCTTTTACACTTTACATTTTTATAAGCTTTTTTTCTATTCAAAAGAATCTTTGCATTGTATTAGGTATAGTGTGTATGTTGGTTATAGCACATAAATGCAATGCAAACATAAAAATTTTGACATTCACAAATGCAAATGCAAATATTCCTTACATTACATTGTATCTTAATAATTTTCTCTCGTTCATAGGTGTATTAATCTGGGAGTGGGGTCTAACACTCCAGAAGAACGATTACAATGACTTCTCGGAATGGTGGGTGCAGAACGGTCTCCTGGTTCACATGGTACCAGTATTCGGATCACATATCGAAGTCAGTGTATATAACGTAGCTACCGGCCAAAACCGTGGAGCTACTTCGAAATTACCAGCGAAATGGATTAATGATGGGTATGTATGAATTATGAAATCTGTATCTTAATTGTAGGTAATAAGCATAATATAAAATCAAAGGAACTTGAAGCTTGTTTGCCTCAATCATCCATCATGTTATCTACAGGGTGGATCTATAACTTTGGACAATCTAACGTGGGGTGAATGACCTGTTGAATTAAAACTTAGAACCTCTTTTATGTTAGGAATTGGATAAAATCAATTTTCATCATAGTATGGAAGTTCGCAACTTACTTTTTCCATACAATGTCAGAAAAAAAAGTTTAAACGATCCAAAAAATAAAAATGGTGCTATGTTGTATTTCGACAGGTCATTCACCCCACGTCAGATTGTCCAAAGTTATAGACCCACCCTGTATAATCAAAAAAATATCATAGTTAATTAAATTAGACGAAAAAAAATGTATACTTATAAATTTATTTTTATTTCAGCTGCATAACATCTCCACCTTACTACACCTGCATATCCAGAACCCCAGGCAACCAACTCCTCCTGTCAATGGACGTAACATCAGACGCAATTCAAATCATAAGTAATCCATTATCTGAATTCAGTACTGCAGCAGACCCAACGCTCAGTCTTTTCGATACCAATGCAGTGATCCCAGGTTTTTTGTTGGACAACAAGGTGGTGTTAATTCGTGGTAATACGTTTGAAGCTGTGAATATTGATGTGGATGAATCTTCTGCTAGCGTTGGTATTGTGGACAGTGCGAGTGGACCGCTGCTTTTGCAGACTCGGAATGATAATGTCAAGGTAATGTAATGTCAGATTGATTTTAAGGTTGATGTTTTTCTTTTTTTTTTTTTCAGTCGGAGGAAATCACGGGATCCCCGCTGTCGGGGTATGTGGGAGTTGAACCGCACTACAACCTCCAACCGCTCACACTCAGCGTCCGAACCCCGGCTGAGGCCAGAACCCAGCACGGGGTTAGATGGACGGCGCGACGCGTTACGCGCTCGGCACTCTTTCCCGTCGCTCCGTCCCCGGACGCCGAACCGGTAGCCGCTGGCGAATACGGCCACCGGCTCACTCGGTCGGCGGGCTTTCCGCAGCCCGCCAAGATGGGACCGCGTGTCACCCTCCCACGGAATACCCCGCTGGGTTAGAACCAGCGTGGGTCGGGGAGCGCGGTCTACCATCCCCCGGATGCTCTGACGCAAGGGCGTGCTGAGCGAGACACGGCACCTTCTTGGGTCCCCGCTCGCACTCACATGCGTTGGGGACCCGTATGATTTGATGTTAGGTGGTATTGGTGTTTTAATTTAGTCATAAAAGTCTGTCAGTCTGTTTACCTAAAAAACGTAAATGAAATAATGTAATTAATAAATGAATAATCCTACACTGTAATACTTGACAAATTAAGACAAAAGCAAAAATATTCCATCCACAGGGTTTCACGCTTACAGCCCACAGCTTGTCTACCGGTCAAATAGTAAACCAAATTGGGTGGTCCGACCCAAATCTTTCCATTCCGGAACCGGAACTGACAGCGGTGGTTTGTACCAAGACTCAGAGAGAGCAACATGTTTGCAGGATTCTGGTGACCGCTGCCGATGACGCCAGTCATTTGTTACAACAAGAAGGTTAGTATTGTAAAAACCTATTACTGCCCAGGTCTTAGGTCTCCTGAGATGATGGATCAAGTATAGTTCACCATGCTCCTACAAAGCGGATTATTCGTTTGCAATTCGCTATTTTTTTTCAGAACAACTAATTTTCCACTATTGAACCCCCATGATATAACGCTTAAAATCCAATACTAATGATAAACCCGAATAAGTGTAATCAAATTGCATTTAAAGCCATGCGAAGAATGTATGTACTCTATCCGATGCTTGATGGCTCTACAGTCGGCATACCTTCTAAGCAGACTGCTTGCTTCTTTGTACAACGACTCTGACTTACGCTGACGCATGGGCCAAAACTAACATTAACCTATAATATTGCTGTAGTTTTTGATGCTTAAAATTATTAAAATTTAATTAATGCCCTAACTGTCTACTGTAATAATATCTTACGTAATCTTGTTACAAGAACCATATAAAACTCTGATTACAGGAAAGGTGTTATGGACCCGAGAAGAAGCTTTAGCCAACGTTGTAGCAGTCGAGTTTGTAGATTTACCAGTTTCAGACTTGGATGCCGCAATAGAATCGGAATTTGATCAAAAAGAAGGTAAAAAATTAAAAATTAACTTCTATAAGAAATGTCATAATACAATAACCAGTATCCTAATAATAATGATATTTATTTATGAATATGTATTATGAGAAGAATTTTAAATAACAAATTTTTCTTTATATTTTTAGCGGCCAAGATTCACAGTGAGTACTGTAGTGGTATTTGTGTATGACTGACTTGTAGCATACAAATGAATCATGTTACGTTCAAATAGTACTTTATCTTCACACCTGCACCTAAAAAAACATATTTTTCACTCATATTCACTTTCATTATTTTATTATTAAACATTCATAAAAAATGTTAAAAAATCAACATTTCATAGACATATAAAAACCTTACTTAAGCATGCTACTTAATAGTCCTGGTGGCTGAGTGGTTGAAGCGCTTCCTTCCGTACGGGAGGTCGCGGGTTCAAAACCGGCTGGCTTGTACCTCTAAATCTTAATATGAAAAAGATTTATGTGCAATTTTTCACAACACCACTGGATAAAAACGGTGAAGGAAAACATCGTGAGGAAACCTGCATATCGGAAAAGGGTTCCAAAAATCCTTTGAAGATATGTGAAGTCCCCAATCCGCACTGGGCAAGCGTGGTGGACTATGTCTAACCCCTCTTCGGAGGAGACCTGAGCCCAACAGTGGGCAGTAATGGGTTGTTACAGTAAGCATGCTACAAGTATTTTGCATGAAACACATTGAAATAAATTCTCATGAATTTTGTGTTGTTGATAGTGAATGTCGTATTTTATTTGTATGAATGCAATAGTTAGAATGTATGTAAATGAATATAAATATGTGATTTGTAACTATATTTGTATTTAATGTTATGTTTTCATTCTTGATATTTAATACTAATACTGAATAATGAATTATTAGCATAGTGTAAAAAAGTCGTGGTGGGATAGTGATCGAAGCGCTTTCTTCCTTACGGGAGGTCGCGGGTTCAAAATCGGCCGACTTGTACCTCTAAATCTAAATGTGAAAAAGATTTATGTGCAATTTTTTCACAACACCACTGGCTAAAAACGGTGAAGGAAAACATCGTGAGGAAACCTGCATGTCGGAAAAGGATTCGAAAAATCCATTCAAGATATGTGAAGTCCCCAATCTGCACTGGGCAAGCGTGGTGGACTATGCCTAATCCCTCTTCTGAGGAGACCTGAGCCCAACAGTGGGCAGTAATGGGTTGGTACAGTACAGTACAGCATAGTGATTTCTATATTTTGTTTATTATTTTACACTGAATCAAATTTTCTGATTGTAGTATTAATGTTTGACATAAATGGGACCAAACTACAATTAGGTTAACAGATTAAAAGAAGGTCATCATGAGCGACAGTAAAATGTTACCATCAATAGGCATGACGAAAGATTTTGAATTTTTGGAACAAAGTTCCTTATGGCGCGTTATCGAAAGGGGGCTAGACGGAAATTCTTATGAAAAAGTTGTCACGACACTTCTTTTTTTGTTTTAGATGATTATCGCTAGATGGCGCTGTGATTAACAACTTTTAAAACAATTCCTTATTTTGTTTAAATGATTAATGCTAGATGGCGCTGTGATAAAAAAATATATATTTTTAAGTTATAATAATTAGTTAGTTTAAAACGTCTGTCTCTCTCTCTCTCTCTTGAGAGAATTTTATTACAATTCCCTCACTAATTAATTGAAAGGAACTTCATTCCATCCGGGTGTCCCTTGAAACCTCTCAAGTTTTTTTTCCATAATGTAGGTACACATTTACTATTTACGAAAACACCTTTATTTCGGTAACAATGCAAAATAATTTCAAATAGTGCGCGAAAACAGCCCATGACGCAACCAAAGAACGTCTATTTAATCATAACATCATCCGAAGTTGGCGTTTCAGCAAAAAAATATTTAAAATCTTTCATGCATTTTCAACGGGTTCTTATCACGATATTTAATTAATTGAGTTGTCTCGATATTTCAACCTTGTTGCAAACGTCATGATCACGAGAAGACTGGATACTGCGGGTCGATTTAAGAGCAAACAAATCTGTCTACCCTCGCACTCGTTCGCTTTTAGGTAGTACCACTGGAACTCGAACTCACATCACGACACACCACATGCATGAAAGTATTATACTCGTGGTTTTCTGCGAATTTCTGAATAAGTTTATTTAAAATCTTATTAATCTCAAACCAAATAAACGTTTTAAATTGTTTGTATGTAGTTACCTACGATATCAATAAATCTCCTCAATACAAGAGCACGTAACGTCCTACTATTTCCAACTAACAAATCTATATCCTCAGGTTCGGTTCTCGCGGCCTTCACCCGTCGCCTTCAGACACAGTTCCAACAGCTACACACTTTGATACACTCGCTGCAGAAAGGTGACACTGCTTCTGAAGACGAAACCTCGCCATTAGTTCGGGATTACTTTAATCTGCACAAGATTATTGTACTACTGACTGATGTGGGGAAGGTTGGTATTTAATTTTACTACAAAAGTCGGTAATACTTAATGTTTGGGAGTGATGATTTGAATGAAAGAGAAAACTATAGGAACGAAGTTCCTTATCGCGCGTTATTGAAAGGGGGCTAGACGGAAATTCTTATGAAAAGTTGTCACGAAACTTTTTTTTGTTTAAGATGATTATCGCTAGATTTACGAAAGGAAATAATTTTTATGAGATACGTTTTAATCGAAAGGAACTTCGTTCTATCAGGATGTCCCGTGACCTCTCAAGTTTTTTTTTTTCATAATTCCTAACGGGACTTTATATTTCGTGATTTAAGAATACCCTGTATTATTTCATTATTCTATAGTAAAAATGTGATATTTAATCAGCATACATAAAGAAATTGTCTCTTTCGTGTAAAAATCTACACTTTAGATGCTTAATTTGGAACCACAACTAAGTCAAAGTCAAATCATTTATTTCAAATTAGATGTGGACACACATACATTTTGAATGTCAAAATTAAAAATCAAAAGTTCTACCACCAGTTCGCTAAAATTACGCCTCCGTCCTGAGAAGAACCGGCGCAAGAAACTCAGCGGGCATGTCTTTTTTAATTTAATATGTTTTTTTTTTTTAATGTTTTACAATATTTTTGTTTTTAACAAATGTATCAATTGAAATGGACCGGGACGAGCACCTCATTCCCATTTTGTGCAGTCATTTATATAATCATTAAGTTTATAATATGCTTTACTGCATAGCCGATCTTTATTAACTAAGTTTATTAACCACTCATCTGAGAACTAAACAAACTTATAAATACAACCCTTTGTTAATTTCCCAGGTATTCGGCATGGACAACCTATCAGGCGAGATTCTATGGAATGTGTTCGAGCCCAACTTGAACACAGAGTCCGCGGTCATGTTCACCAGACGGAGCGCAAGACATCCGCCGCACGATGCTTACCTCACTATTGTGGGGAAACATGAGGTTAGAATATAATAAAAGCAAGTTCTTAAAGGTGTAGGAAGCGACCCTGCAGTGTCTGTCAGTGCAGAGGTCCATGAGCAACGGTAACCGCTTACGATCAAGTCTGTCAGATCGTCTGCGGATGAGATATTAAAGTACAACTCAATAATGATCAGTTCATATCGTCCGTATATCATGCTAATTTATTGGTTTTGGTATTTACTAACAAGAAGAATATTTAACTCAGAAAAGAAATGGTCCAAAAATCATTATCACACGAGATGAAAGAACTACCTTTTTATAATAAACAATTATCGAAATGGTTTTTATACATACTTACAGATAAAAAAAATCAATCATAAAACTAAGTTTATTAAATATCTTCCAGGAAACAGGTAACGGTTTGATCATCAGTTTGAATCCCATCCGAGGGACCCCCGTTGGTGAGAACACTCTTCACCTAAGTGTTCAAGTGTTACAATGTACTGTGCTGCATAAAGCTGATGCGAACAAACTACACGCTCTCATATTGCTCGATGGAAATGAAAATGTTCAGGTATTGTTAGTTTAAAAATTTTTTTTTTTCTAGGTTCCGGTGTCACGCTGTTATATTTTGACGAATTGCCTAGTATGATGTTATTAACTCTTAAATGCATCTTGTTGCCAAAAGCATACATACCACGTTCACGTTATTTTATTGAAGTCGTGTGGTAGGTGTTTTCGAACGCACTTTGACGACCCTAGATAATAAATATATTGAGTGTCAAAAAATAAATTATGATTTTTTCATAATAAATACCAATTTTTTTATACCAGATTTTTTTTGCAATTTGTGAATGTTAATTTTTGTCCTCTAAAAATGGAATCATTTAAGCGTAGCTCAAAAATATCTTTCATATCTTGTAGAAATGTCAGTAAGATATAAAACCAGCAAGTAGCAGAAGAAAGCATAACCATATTTTTTTAACAGAAATAGTCGAATGTAAGACTTTCGTCTTTTGAAATTTAGTAAATAAACAACTTTTTTGCCACGCACCATCCGGCTATGGAATGAGCTCCCTCTTCGGTGTTTCCCGAGCGCTATGACTTGTCCTTCTTCAAACGAGGCTTGAAGAGAGTCCTTAAGGGTAGGCCGCAGGTAGCGGCCCCGCAATGTCTTCTGGCAATGCAGAGGTCCATGAGCGACGGTAACCGCTTACGATCAGGTAGGCCGTTAGCTCGTCTGCCTGCGTGGCAAAAAAAAAAAAACTTCAAAAATATGTGTTAACAAATAAATTTATTTTCTATTGCAGATCTTACCCGAATCATCAGCATCTCTCGTAGAGCACATGTACATACACGTCGCCGACAAACACACCGCTGTGGCGCGCGGGTACACACTCCGATATAATGGAGAGGTTAGTTATTAATATAATAAATCGCTTAAGTTCTTTAAAAACAAAAATTCTAATGTAAAGTGCATAGTTGTACAACTTATGTGTAAGGTTACTAGGTATCCACCACATTCTGAATATTACAAATATTATATTTGTAATAGGTTGTTTATTGAAACAAGCGCTATTAGGTTGTTGCTCTGAAAAGAGTCAAATCGGCTTACTTCTACATTACAATATTAAAATTAAATAGTTTACTAACCTGAAAAGAGAAACAACATTAAAAGCTATTGCTTCAAATGTTTTATCTTATAATAATTAATAGTAATGTTTTCTCACATTCTTAATGGTGGTAAAAACGTACAAAGACAATTTGGCGAGTAGAGACAATAATTCCATAGAGTATTAATAGAATTAACATAGTGCAAAGTGCTGCCACCGTAGATAATACGTATGAAGTGAAATTTAGGCGCGGAAAACTTAAATGAGGCTAAGAGCTTCATTTATATATTTTTACAAACTAAAATCAAAATAGGCAATATAGTTAGTATGAAAATTAAAACGGTCAATTTTGGTTAACTTCCGCCAAAAAATTCGGTAAAAAAACTTAACAGGTCCGTCTTCATGTGCATTAGTTTACATTGTGGTCTTCTTAAAAAATATATGTCATGTGTCAGAAGCAAAAAAAAATATTTATATATTTAAATATTCCAGCGCGTAATAGCCAAGAAGATCTGGTCGGTGGACCTCAGCGGCGGCGGGGCGCAGCGCCTCGTGTCCGCCGTCAGCAAGCCCGCCGCCGAGCGGATACACTCCGCCGGCCGCGTGCTGCCCGACCGCAGCGTGCTGTACAAACATCTCAACCCCAACCTCGTGCTGTTCCTCACTGAGGGACCCGACCCTGTGCATAAAGGTAATAAAGAGAGATTTGATCCTAAAAAGTTACTCATCGATTGATGCAAAAGTACAGGGTGTAAGATTTTCAAATTGTAGTAGGTTTGATTCTCGGGTGTACCAAGTATTTTTTAAAAATCTTTTAATGCTGTAGTGTTTCTTTTAAAAAATAAAAGAATGTTTTTTTCAGCAAAGTTCGCTAAATATATTATTTTGAGTACTTCCCCTGGAGGGGAGTCGTTTAAAAAATCCGTATCCGTCCGTATAAGTTATTTTTTTTTCCATTTTGATGGTTTCGCATACATATTAAGCAATAACAAGGTTGTGTTGCAACTCATTTAAGTATCCATTAGTTTTCACCTTTTTTTTGCATGCGCATGCATGCTATGCGTAGTGTGACGTAATTGTGATGGACTGATGACCTGATTGACCGTGGGAAATCACTGGATGCAGACAGACGGACCGATCATTATTGCCAGGTAGACGACCTTACTGTGACCTTGTTTCTTGTAACAGACGTAGTGATAGCGACGTGCGTGGACGGCGTGTCGGGCGCCGTGCTGACGTCACACGTGCACCGCCGCGCGCGACGACCCGCGCTCGCGCTGCACTCCGAGCACTTCCTGGCGTACCTCTACTACAACGACAAACATCGCAGGAACGAGATCGGTACGTAGGATATTATATTGTAATTGTGTCTTGAAAATTTACATAGACATTATAACGAACTTGTGTCTTAATTGTCAATTTATAGCGACTATGGAGTTCTACGAAGGCAAAGAACGTTGGCTTGCAGCTGGTGCAGCGTTCAGCTCGCTACGCGTGGAGCGCGACGTCGAGATACATCGACACGCGTACATCCTGCCCGCTACTGCCACGGCCGCCGCGCTCTCCTACACGGAACGATCGCTCACAGACAAACACGTGCTCTGTAAGTACACACGTGTCGCACGCGAGCCGCACCGACCAACATCCACTTTTTTACACCTTGTATATTATTTTGTACAAATATGAATGTTATTTGTAATTGACATTGTGTATAATGTTGACAGTGGCGCTAACAACAGGCGCTATCGTAGAGCTCCCCTGGGCGCTCCTGGAGCCCCGGCGCGCGTCCCCGCTGGAGGCCCGCGAGGAGGGCCTGCTCCCCTACGCGCCGGAGCTGCCCCTGCCGGCCGAGGCGGTGCTCAACTACAACCACACGTTATATCGAGTGCGGCGAGTGCACACCGCGCCGTCAGGGCTCGAGTCTACCAGTCTGGTGCTCGCTACGGGACTCGGTAATTACAAAATAATATATTGATGTAAATAAATGATGTGGATGTTTTGATAAATATAGCATGGAATCTGATGGAGCTGAAAAACCGACCTCCTCATGCCCTTTTAAATTACCCAAACACGATAGGTTTAAGTTTAAAGAAGATTCAAGTAATTCAGGATGTAGATGCAGCTGATTTGTCGGTTAAAAACCTTGTACTTCGTTTAAAAGGTCAACATTCGCATTCGAAATGTCGAAAATCTCTAGTACGCGCTGACGTAACATTCGATTTTTGGAACGAAGTTCTTTATCGCGCGTTATCGAAAGGGGGCTAGACGGAAATTCTGACGAAAAAGTTGTCACGACACTTTTTTTGTTTTAGATGATTATCGCTAAATGGCGCTGTTTTTTGTTTTAGATGATTATCGCTAGATGGCGCTGTGATTAAAATCTTTTAAAACAATTCCTTATTTTGTTTTATATGATTAATGCTAAATGGCACTGTGATCAAAATATTTTATTCTGTCTGTCTAATTATTATAACTTAAAAAATGAAATTTTATTACAATTAATCGAAAGGAACTTCGTTCCATCCTGGTGTCCCTTGACACCTCTCAAGTTTTATTTTACTCTAAATTTCGTGTAAAATCCAACTAAAATAAGTTTTCTCTTCCCAGATCTATTCTACACAAGAATAACGCCTTCAAAAACCTTCGATCTCCTAAAAGATGATTTCGACTACTACCTAATTAGTATAGTACTAGCGGGATTGATCCTGGCCACGTACAGCACCAAATACTTCGCCGCTAGGAAAATGCTCAAAATGGCTTGGAAGTGATAGAAAAACGTAGAAGAAAGAATATAACCAGCGAATGTGAGTTTAAGGATTGACTATTCGCTTTTAATGCAAAAGCGACACAATACAAATTAAACGATTGTTACTCCATAGACCATATGAATTATGCTGTTTTTGGTTTAACTATTATTTACTTCTAGTATTAAAAGGAAATATATTTCTTCTGCTCTTATCTTAACATATTTTTTTTTATTGTAAGATAGATAAACGAGCCTGCGACCCACCCGATGGTAAGCGGTCACCGTCGCTCATGAACCTCTGTAATGCCGGGGCAAAGAGGGGCCGTTATCTATCGCCTACCCATACAGGACTTTTCTTTAACCTCGTTTAAAGAGGGACATGTCACAGCGCTCCGGGAACACCGCGGACGGGAGTCCATTCCAGATCGGAATGATGGCAAAAATGATATCGGTCAGCGAAAATGCAGTTTTAAGTTACCAAGATTAAATTCGAAAAAACGTTAAGATAATTCCTTTTTTGTATTGGGTCGTTTTTGTTTTAAAATGCGAATGTATTTAATATAATGTATAGTTTAGTCGAATAAACGAATTCTAAACTAGATAGTTGAATTTCGTTTGTACATGGCCATTGAAGTAAGATGCCTAATAGTAGTTATTAATTTTGATAATAGCAATAGGTCTGTATTCAAAATGCAATAGATAGAATCATTGTATACTAAAGAAAGTAAATTGATCAAAAACAATGTTTATCCCTTAAATGGACGATTTTTGTTTCACGTTTTAAAAAATATATTTGTGTAATTCATGTATTACTGTCTAGGAAAAATGAGTAAAAAAACTAGACATGAATTCACTATTATTTTTATTAAAGTACAAAATTCGTTCAGAAATAAGAACTAGCTGTCAAAATTAACAATAAAATTAAAAGAAGCTTAATTTTATCGGTGATGTTTAGTATGTTGTTTAAAAACAACATTGTCCATTTAAGGGTTATGTATGACGGGGTGATAACAAGGGAAACCAACCTATTCACAGTGCGGGTAGTTGGAAGTGGACACTAGCTATAAATACAGGCACTAGCCGCTGTTATTATTCATTCGTATTTGAATTGTCGAGGCGAACAGACCTCTTGATGTAAAAGTAATAAACTGTTAAAACTCGTTATTTTGAAGTTTTTATTCAAAAGTGTTGATCATCAAGTGTTCAAGTGGACATTGTGACGTCATTCCTGACAAAACAAAACGAAGATCGACTGTTTACAATGTCATTACACCTCAACACACTATTTACGCCCTCATGTATTAGAAAAGATTATTATCATTTATTTAAATATGTCATAGCTTCGATAAAATATAAATACATACACAGCTTCGAATAAAACTTAACAAAAGCGTCTCCAAAAATGATACTCTTGACATAAAAACTTCAAATCAAACTGTACATATCTTAACAAGTGTATTGGGAGGTCGCTCGTTCAAATCCGGCTTGTACCTCTAAATCTATATGAGAAAAAGATTTATGTGCAATTTTTCACAACACCACCAGCTATAAACGGTGAAGGAAAACATCGTGAGGAAACCTGCATATCTGGTTCTAAAAATCCTTTGAAGATATGTGAAGTCCCCAATCCGAACTGGGCAAGCGTGGTGGACTATGCCTAATCCCTCTTCTGAGGAGACCTGAGCCCAACAGTGGGCAGTAATGGGTTGGTATAGTACAGTATTGGAAAATACAATCTATCTTATTACGATTAGAAACACAATTTGTTACGAAGAATATTGTGACACCGAGTGCAAAATGTCAGTCGCTAAGCAGAAACTGAGATCAAAGGCAAGACTTATTTGATTTTAGCGATGATTGTCTTAAGTTATATTTGATTGAAGGGACTAGGGACTAGGGAATGTCCTTTTTTATGTAAAAGTTTGACAAAAACAGTCTATAATCTTTCATAAATAAGGCTTTGAATGATATCTCTATTGCATTTTGGATAACCCCAAGAAATAACTTAGTGGAACACTTTCTTTAGTTGGTTATGATTCTATAAAAATCCGTGCAAAGGTTAAGTTTTACTTTATAGTATGTACGTTGTTAAATAATACACATAATGTGATATTATTAATAAATATTAATAAAATATCAATATCATTACGTTGCTTTTAATGTTTATCAAAGCTTTGTTGATCTTGTTTTCGTATTGTTATTGATTTTAAACACCATCTGTATTGAAAGAAAAGATTATAAAATAGACTGCATGTAAAAGGGACCTATTTTCAAGAAAACTGAATTATCAGAACAGGTACAGCACTGCCATTTTGTAATAGTTGAAACACGTAGATTTGTGGAAAAGAACATTTGACGTAATAAACTCTAGAATTCAATAAAAATGGGTAAAAACAACTTTTTAAGTTAAACGGTTTTATGTTAACATGTAATGTTTAAGATTGATAAAACCTACGTTATCTGCCATTTTGTAACGGCCGCCATCTTGGATTTAAATTTTTATAGTATATTGTATTCTGCTTGTTGAGCCCTTTCATTTGATACCCATATTGATGGGATTGATAAAACATAAATTATCCGCCATTTTGTAGCGGCGGCCATCTTGAATTTATAATGATAATTAATAAACGTAATTGTATTGTCACCAAAATCCAAAGAGTATACAAAATTTCAGATTAATCGGTTGACAGGAAGAGGGTGAAATTTGAATTACAAAATTGGCCCAAGAATAAATAAAACAGTTTAAAAAACAACAAATTCAAAAATGATTTGAGACTATTTTAAGGTAGAATTTCAGTGCTTCAACTGATGTAATATTTTTTCGCTAATTACTAAAATATTAGGAGTTTAAATTATAACTGAGAGAATGTTTCATGCGTTCCGTTTCGTTTTTAAATGTAGACTGTAAATTCATTTCAATAAGACAACTCACAGCAGTGGCCTATACTATCTTATACATAAATTATGTTAAATCACTTTTAAACTCACTATGTTTCAAAATATATGAACAATTTTATTGAGTGTTCACTAGAGTCATTATAATATTAAGAATATAAAGTAGTTACTAGAGCAATAATGTTATATCATTAAATTATATTATACATCTACGCGTTAGGTCATTATTAATAATGTGACCATAAAATAGTTATGCATAAAAGTTAATTGGCGTGTTGTCTATGGTTTACTTCATAGTAAGACAACAGTACCTTAGAGAACGTCACGAATTTTCTTATTGTTATTTCTGGGTTTTGATAGTACGACAATTTCGGAAGAACAGTATTTAAATTTAAAAAATATCCGTATCCAAGTATAGCAAGGTGGTTATAAAAAAAATATATTTGTTCTTTGTCCTTGATACCCAGTTGTTTCATCAGAGACGTGTTTACATCTTCGACGCAGTGAAAGAACATAATTAAGTAAGACGTAGGTGATTACCATAGAATTATTACATCTGGAATCAACATCATGAACAACAGAATGAAGCCAATTTAAACAGCACCGATCGCGCGTAACAACACGATATTTTGATTCAACATCAGAATAACAAAGTGAAATTTGTAAAGAACTTATGTGTATGTAATATTTTATTAGTGTGTTAAACGAATTGAGTGTCATCAGTACACTAACGCTAGAATATCGTGTAGTTACGCGCGATCGGTGCACTTTAAATTGGCTTCATTCTGTTGTTCATGTTGATTCCAGATGTAATAATTCTGTAGTAATTTCATATCATCAATATTCAAACTTACTTTATACATTTTTCTTATTTTGATCTTTAGTAGACTTATAGAAAATGAACGTCGCTAAATCTTCTTTCGCCACACCTTGTCCCATTTAGATGGAGTCGGAGCAATGTCTTCTCTCGCCATTTCTATCTTTACATACAAATTGACGTCGTTTAATGTGCCTAATATTTTCACTGCATTCTCATTAAGAGTATAATCTTGCAATATGGAACTTAATTGAGAATTTTCATCTACTATTAATGTTTAAGTTTATATATTTCTATAACTTAGGTGAATTATACTAACAATAACGTTATTTATATAAAGTATAATGCATTTAAATCTGAATAATTGGTTTAATAATAATATTTTGTATACTGTAACTGTACTGTAACAAC
The DNA here is from genome assembly GCA_030269945.2 of Trilocha varians. Taxonomy (NCBI): domain Eukaryota; kingdom Metazoa; phylum Arthropoda; class Insecta; order Lepidoptera; family Bombycidae; genus Trilocha; species Trilocha varians. Next base: position 10,266,196 of record AP028259.1, read on the forward strand.
CCATTACTGCCCACTGTTGGGCTCAGGTCTCCTCAGAAGAGGGATTAGGCATAGTCCACCACGCTTGCCCAGTGCGGATTGGGGACTTCACATATCTTCAAAGGATTTTTAGAACCCTTTTCCGACATGCAGGTTTCCTCACGATGTTTTCCTTCACCGTTTTTAGCCAGTGGTGTTGTGAAAAATATTATATAATATATTTTGTATATTTTGTTGCGATTATCATATAACAATAACGAAGGGTTGGGATTAGCTTTGATTTATCTAAAGGAGCATAGTGGCCCATAGATTTGTAGAAATAGTAATTTCATTAAAAATGGGCTCTTGTCTGCATATTTAAACAAAGCAATTTGTCTATCATCCTTTCTTTGTGGTTTAATGGTAAGGACAGTACCGACCATAGACATGTAAAAAGCGGTGGCGTGCATATGAAATTTAATTTGTTTACAAATTTACATAAAATACTACAATCAATTCGATTAAAATTTTAGCGTACAAATTACATGTGTTAGGAATATACTTTATTGTATCAAAGTAAAAACACCAAGTAATGTGTGGAGTGTGTATCTATTACATACACTGCATTTTCGTTGTCATTTTAATCGAATCTTAACTACGGTATGCAATGCGTATTTGTTTTAATGTAATGCACGCCACAGGTGTAATGTGAGGTTAAAATAATACTTAAATGGGTAAATAAACATGATTTGTATATTAAAGTTTTGTTATAATCGAATACATAATGATTATGTAGTTAGTGAAATGGAGTATTTCGATGGTGGAGTTAATCCTTAATTGTGACGTCACAGAATGGTATGAGAGAACCGAGAATGTTTTAATGAAAGAAAATAAATATTTTCGATTATGATTACTACTTTTTTCTTGAAAACTTGAAGTGTAAAAGTGCAGTGACTTATTATGCAAATTATTGAAAAAAACTTTTTTTTATAGTTAAGTATTTTAGCTTATGCATGCTATTGCAGAGGCTTATGAGCGACGGTAATCACATACCATTTTATCGTTAATGCAGTAAATAAAAAACTCTACATACAATTTTGTGATGTCCATTGTAGTTAAACATTTCATGTAAAATGGAATACATTATATTATAGTTAAATTATATTACGTTAATTTATGAAATAGGAAATGTTACCGTTTCTGTTATGTTATTTAAGATAAGTTTATAAATGGGCTGTATTGTTTTCGGGTTGTTTATTGCTTCAGTATTTATATGGGTTTTATGATTATAATTTAATAAAATATCTGTAGAATAAACATTTGACATATTTACTCAAAGTATAGTTTTATGATGATACAACTAATAGGTTTTCTTGCATTGTTAAATTGTACAGTAAAGTTGATCGTTTATGTCTTTATGTACAGGTATAATATACTAATAATTAAAAAAATGGTAAACTCTCAAGGTAATTATGTCAAATGTAATTCTTATTAGTAAAATTATTACATTCTCTGTAATAAATTCATGTAGATTCTAAGATATTTATTAAAGAAAATAGATAATTCTATAACCAATCAAAAATCTATTCATAATAAATCTGGGTGTCAGTTTTTTTGTGTTCGTTGTTAGACTAGCTCTTGAGTACCATCTTCGGTCTGCAATTGCCAAATGTCACATAAATGACACTACTAGAAAAATGCCAACTTTGGCAAATTCGCAGGTCAGTGGTTAAGGTGTCTCTTGATCGTCATCTTTTTCTTGGGTCATTTGGTTTAGCGGTGACGGTTATACAAAGTTTAAATATGAAAAAAAACATAAATCAACACCAATAAGATGTAAAATTAAGAATAATTTTTAATAGTTCTTGGCTTTGATGAGAAAATAATTGAAATTTCATAAAACATGTAAATGTGAAGCGACTGTATTGAACAATATATTTGCAAACTTACGGGTTTGTTATGTAATGTTTTGTATAAAATAAAGTATTATACATAAATTGACTGTTTTAGTTTTATTAAATCCTGACTATTTACGAGGTGTGCTCTTAAAATTGTGGTATGTAAGTCTTGCACTATGATTGCATAGGTATCACTAAAATGCCTTATAAAACCCTGCTATAACTAAATGTATAATATAATAACTTACGCTACTTTTTAATCGACTTAACAAAAAGGAAGAGGTGTTCAAGTTAACTGTAGTTTTTTAGTTGTGTTGTCCGATTTGGCTATTTTTTTTTTGTTAGTTCTTTGAAACTATGGACATAATCGCTTATAAATATGATAAATATCCGACCAGTGTTATTTTTTATATGAAATATTAATTTTGGTATGGTACAGTACAGCTACAATAATTTAGTAACTTTAGTAATTTATTGGAACGAAGTTCCTTATCGCGCGTTGTGAAAGGGGGCTAGACGCAAAAAAATCTTACGAAAAGTTGTCACGACACTTTTTTTGTTTTAGATGATTATTGCTAGATGGCGCTGTGATCAAAATCGTTTAAAACACGTTCCTTATTTTTGTTTTAGATGATTATCGCCAGATGGCGCTGTGATCAAAATCTTTTAAAACACGTTCCTTATCGCGCGTTACGTTAGGAAAAAAATTATGAGATATCTTTTAATCGAAAGGAACTTCGTTCCATCCGGGTGTCCCTTGACACCTCTCAAGTTTTTTTTTACCTTTACCTAATTCGTAAATTTTCATTATTAAAATAATTTTGATTGTTGCTTCATTTTTACTAAGGTTATGTTATCTCTGAGTCATTCAAATAAATAAAATACAGTACACTAGAGATCGTTTATTCGTAACTTATTCTACTCTGAGAAAAGAGCAATTGTTTCCACTATACTACTTAACACCAACGATGGCAAAAATATAAATCTATGGGTGATCGCACATAGGCAAATAATATTGACAATATTCGGATGTTGACATACTATACTTTGTTTTCATATTAGTTTATATTGATAATTCTGTCAATATGCCTCAAGTAATCTGGAATATTGACAATAATATTGTGAGTGTTTGGTCACCCTATAACATTAATTTTTAATTCGATATATCGAAAACTTGTGTCTTAGTTACACGGAAGAATGACTTGAATACACGAATAAAATCAACTACTTTATTAATCTAAAAACGTTTTGAAAAAGACTTGACACAATAAAATACACACAACTAACGTTCGTTTTTTCTCGTCTGTCTATTTTTGTGTCGCAAAATCCACTCAATACCAAATTCACACTCTATTCTTCACTACTCATGCACTTTTAAAATTTGACAAGTTCATTCCATTTTATACAACTTATCCACTCAACTGGGAACGTCACTATTCGCTAGATGACGAAACTGGGGACTTCGTTCGGAATCAATACCGTGTTTGAGCCCCTTTTTAAAAACATTTTTTTCCAATAATTTTAGATTTTGATTTTTAATTAAACCTTATATTTTTGTAAATCTTTATTACTAAACGACGCTGTATTGCATTTTCAACGAAAATATATCATCTCCGTAAAATATGAGACGATTAAAAAATGTAAACAAAACAAGTTTTAGAACTGTGCTCAATTTTGGCTCCTGCCACAGACTTGGCAAAAGTAAACAAATCAATTTGGTTGCCGATCCCAGTTGAGTGGTTAAATGGCATTCATCAGGAGCATAACAAGTACACTGCCTCATTCATCCTACATTCAAATTAGCACTCACACCCACAAACAGACAGACAAGAAAGCAAATACATATCACAATAGTTCAGTAGAAAACGAAACTGTATATCAGTTTGATGTTCATCTCGTAGTCTTTGTTCTGCGGTTCGTCTGCGGTCCCCAACACTGGGTTCAGTTTGATGTATGGACAAACCCTCGGTTTGAGTATGAGGTCGTTGTTGCAGAGTTTCCTGAGATGTAGCCAGGCGGCTCCGTAGTCATATTTTAATGCTGCCTCGTAGAATATTATTGCGCACGCCTGTAATTTGTAATAATATAATTTGTAGTGGGTTAAAAGTAGCGAGGGTTATAAACAAAAAAAAACTTGAGAGGTGTCATGGGACACCCAGATAGAACGAAGTTCCTTTCGATTAAAAGATATCTTATAATTCTTTTTCCTAACGTAACGCGCGATAAGGAACGTGTTTTAATAGATTTTGATCACAGCGCCATCTAGCGATAATAATCTAAACAAAAAGTGTCGTGACAACTTTTCGTAAGATTTTTTTCCGTCTAGCCTCCTTTCGATAACGCCCGATAAGGAACTTCGTTCTTATAGTAATGAATTGACATAAGTTACTAAGTACTTACAAGGGTTGAGCCCTTTTTAATCTGTAACGTGTACTGTAATTTAAATTCTATCTTATTTTGTGTTTTGTTTTTTTCATTTTATTTTTTTACTAACATTTGTGACGTCACTGCCAGTTAAAATCGAAAACTATATCATTTTGTCCTAAAATCAATAGTTTTCCAGATGTAAGAGATTTTTTGAGTATTTTTCACTCTCTCTCTTTCGATCTCTATTTACCAAAATAAAAACCATGTTGCGAGTAGTCGTGTATAATGTAGGTTTCAAGTGGTCTTTTTTTTCAATTGGAGGAAATCACCGGATCTCCGCGGGTGGGGTATGGGAGTTGAACCGCACTAAAACTTCCGACCGCTCACACTCATCGTCCGAACCCCGGCTGAGGCTAGAACCCAGCACGGGGTTTTGAGGGACGGCGCGACGCGTTACACACTCGGCACTCTTTCCAATGATCTAGCATGTTTAGATCCTGTTCATAAGCACCATTACCTGCAAAGGCTTCGGCTGTTTCTTGGAGAGGTAAGGGTCGACGCAGACCATCATGTCCTCGAGGCTGCGGTCCGGGAGCGCGAGGTGCGTGGCGAGCCCGGGCAGCGCGTTGACGGCGGCCTGCTGCAGCTTGTAGGCGTGGCTCTGTCGGTACGCCGAGCCCGCGTCCTTCAGGTGGGACTCCGGGGCAGACTTCTTCAGGAACTTGTATATGTGGGGGAGGACTTCCCTGTTGACACGTTTTTAGGTTATAATTTTATTGATTAAATTTTTTTATTTTATTAAAAATTCACTGTGTGGTTTTGGGAAATCGTATAATGATTAAAAAATATAACCAAAATTGGTTTGTTTACTTTTGCCAAGTCTGTGACGTTAGTTCGAAAACTTGTTTTGCTTACATTTTATTATCGTCTCATATTTTCTGGAGATAATATATTTTGGTCCAAAATGTATTACAGCGTATTTTAAGCATAAATAATTACGAGAATATTAGGTTTAATTAAAAATCTAATACAAAATCTTTTGGTAAAAACATTTTTAAAAGAGAAAGTCAAACAAGATAGTGATTCCGAACGAACTCCGAGGGAGCGATCCCAGTTTCACCATCTAGCGAAAATAGACGTTCCCAGTTGAGTGCATAGTTTTGTTTAAAATGTCTTCTGTACTTATCTGATTAGTGAGATTATCTCTTTCACATTGATAAAGAATCAATATTCACCGCAGAAAACGAGCTAAACTAGGTCTTTTAATACTGTAGTACAAACAAATATTAAATTAATTACATTTCTGATTTCAATTTATTATTATTTTAATTAGTTAATCATTTCATCATTTTATTGTATTCTGCTGACATTTACTTTTAATTTATTGTTTTTTTTTAAATCTGAATTGCTTTATTTGATATTTCCTTTGTACCTAATTTATAATCGATTTTTAAATAGCTTAATCTGATTAGCTCGAATTGTGTTGTTAGTGTAAATGTATCTCGTGCATGCAGCTTTAACCAACTTCTATTATATTGTAAGCAATTTCTTATTCAACTGTAATTAAGACTGCATTAACCGTGTGTATGTTTAAGTGTTTTATGTATGGCTTTTGACGTGACAACGTGTTATAAATAGGTTTGGGGGGTGACACTTCACTTCACTGCGTTACGCTCCGCTCACGTTATGCGCTCACAATGAGAGCGAGTGAGAGGCACGCTTGTTATGTCTGTCTCTCTCGCTCTTAGGCGGGCTAACCATGCCCGAGTCGTTGTCACGTAAAACTTTCGCCCGTATACCGACTTTACAGGCAACCAATTTTTTTTGGTGTAAGTCTTGTTGGTGGGTCATTAATAAATAAACAAAGATCTTTTTTGGGTTTTCAGTAATCTTACAAAGTACAACAAAGTAAAATTAAAAGTATAACTCACTTGACAACTCTTGATTTAATAAAGTCCTTAGCGACAGCCGCCATCGTCACGAGTACATTTATAGCTGAACGCATTATAATGAGATTGCCTTCTTCGAATCTGAAATCAACAGGGATTTTAATGTTTCCGGATGTTGTATATGCATCAATTCTATGTATAATCTGTGCTTGTAGTACATACTCTGTGACCTTGACATAGAGTACTAAATAAAAGTGTGCTCAGGACTGGCTTTCATTACACACCTGTGTCCCGATCTAATAAAGGATGAAGTATGTGAAAAAAAAATGACAGCATATCTGTACTCAGTAAAACAAAGAAACAAACGCAGTTACATTTTGAAAAATATACACCCTGTAACTTTTAGGTCATGTTTAGATTTATTTAAAGCTGTTAAACCAAATTGTTCACAACACCACTGGCTAAAAACGGCGAAGGAAAACATCGTGAGGTAACCTGCATGTCGGAAAAGGATTCTAAAAATACTTCGAAGGTATGTGAAGTCCCCAATCCGCATTAGACAATCGTGGTGGACTATGCCTAACTCCTCTTCGGAGGAGACCTGAACCCAGCAGTGGGCAGTAATGAGTTGTTACAGTTATAGACCATGTTAACCACTGTTCAGTATTTAAAAACCAAAAGGTTTCATATATGGGACTGGTAACTGCGTTAAAATTAATTTGTATGTGACCCAAAATTGAGCACGACGTTACTTCTGAAAATTGTTTGATTTATCTTAACATATTCGCGTTGACTGTAGTTCCCTCGCTGACCTACAGTCGGCGTATAGTTACCTGTACACGAGCGGCGCCCAGGCCTGGTGCACTATGGGCAGCAGCAGCGCCGAGTCCCGCAGCACCAGCAGCCCGCCCTCCACGCAGCGCAGCGCGCACACCGCCGACAGCACCGAGCCCGTGCTGTGCCGTGCTGTGCTGTGCCGTGCTGTGCCGCGCCGACCCCGCGTATAGTTACCTGTACACGAGCGGCGCCCAGGCCTGGTGCACTATGGGCAGCAGCAGCGCCGAGTCCCGCAGCACCAGCAGCCCGCCCTCCACGCAGCGCAGCGCGCACACCGCCGACAGCACCGAGCCCGTGCTGTGCCGTGCTGTGCCGCGCCGACCCCGCGTATAGTTACCTGTACACGAGCGGCGCCCAGGCCTGGTGCACTATGGGCAGCAGCAGCGCCGAGTCCCGCAGCACCAGCAGCCCGCCCTCCACGCAGCGCAGCGCGCACACCGCCGACAGCACCGAGCCCGTGCTGTGCCGTGCTGTGCTGTGCCGTGCTGTGCCGCGCCGACCCCGCGTATAGTTACCTGTACACGAGCGGCGCCCAGGCCTGGTGCACTATGGGCAGCAGCAGCGCCGAGTCCCGCAGCACCAGCAGCCCGCCCTCCACGCAGCGCAGCGCGCACACCGCCGACAGCACCGAGCCCGTGCTGTGCCGTGCTGTGCCGCGCCGACCCCGCGTATAGTTACCTGTACACGAGCGGCGCCCAGGCCTGGTGCACTATGGGCAGCAGCAGCGCCGAGTCCCGCAGCACCAGCAGCCCGCCCTCCACGCAGCGCAGCGCGCACACCGCCGACAGCACCGAGCCCGTGCTGTGCCGTGCTGTGCTGTGCCGTGCTGTGCCGCGCCGACCCCGCGTATAGTTACCTGTACACGAGCGGCGCCCAGGCCTGGTGCACTATGGGCAGCAGCAGCGCCGAGTCCCGCAGCACCAGCAGCCCGCCCTCCACGCAGCGCAGCGCGCACACCGCCGACAGCACCGAGCCCGTGCTGTGCCGTGCTGTGCTGTGCCGTGCTGTGCCGCGCCGACCCCGCGTATAGTTACCTGTACACGAGCGGCGCCCAGGCCTGGTGCACTATGGGCAGCAGCAGCGCCGAGTCCCGCAGCACCAGCAGCCCGCCCTCCACGCAGCGCAGCGCGCACACCGCCGACAGCACCGAGCCCGTGCTGTACCGCGCCGGCGCCCCCGCACACATCAGCTGTATGCATCGGTGCACTATGGCTTCTGTTACTTTGTGGTGGCGACTGGGTGGGGTTTCCTCTTCTGAAATTACATTACAGTTACACCTTTTAAACACGTATCTTATACGAAAATAGCTCGTAAGGAGAGCCGCGGCGGTTCCGCCCTTGGTAATGGTGGCCAGGGGACCAGGGTTCGTCGCGGCGAAGATGGAAGATACCGTCGTGATCGAGGCGTATTTCTCTCCAAATCGATCTATTTGCGAGTTTGAGCAGTTCCTGGACGGGCTAGGAGCGATTACTCAGCGCTCCGCTCCTCGTCCTGTGATATTGGCGGGAGACCTCAATGCGAAATCAGTCGCTTGGGGTTGCCACCGCACCGAGCCTCGGAGTAGGCGATTGGAGGAGTGGGTGGTCGCGGCCGAATTCTGTGTTATGAATAGAGGCTCGGTCGCGACTTGCGTGCGGTGGCAGGACGAGACCATCGTGGACGTGACGTTCGCGAGCTCTGCCATCGCACAACGCATCCGCGGTTGGGTGGTGTTGGCGGGGGCGGAATCGTTGACGACGCCCTCATGACAACCGCGGTCGCCCATAGGAATGCGCCCCAGTGGGTATTGAAGATCCTGGACAATGAGCGCTTGGTGGAAGCCTCCCCTGTGGCGGCGTGGACGCCTACGCGTCCACGCCCCGTGGATGTGGAGGTCGAGGCGCTATGGCTCCGGGACACGATGCATCGCATTAGTGGTCCGTCGGTCCGAGATCGGAAGGTCCAATCTCAGCGGTTCGTAATGGAGTCGTGGGAACGGCGACTCGCCAACCCCACTTGAGGTCTGCGGACCGTCGAGGCGATTCGCCCCGTCCTAAAGGATTGGGTAGGTCGTGGCGAAGGACGTCTCACCTTTTGGATGGTGCAGATGCTGAGGGTGTCGAGGTCGTGCCAAGAGGGTGTCGTGTCTCGCTCAGCACGCCCTTACATCAGAGCAAGAGGGGGATGGTAGTGGGCGCTCCCCGACTCACGCTGATTCTGACCTAGCGGGGTATTCCGTGGGTCCGCCGACCGAGAGAGCCGGTGGCCGTATTCGCCGGCGGCTACCGGTTTGACATTCGAGGGTGGCGCGACGGGAAAGTGTGCCGCAGTGCGTAACGCGTCCCGCCGTCCCGCATAACCTCGTGCTGGGTTCTGGCCTCAGCCGGGGTTCGGACACTGAGTGTGAGCGGTTAGAGGTTTTAGTGAGGTTTAGCTTCGGCGATTTCCTCCAATAAAACAAAAACAAAAAAAAAGTATAAAAGTAAAAAATATAGTTCTTATACTCACTTGTAACACTATCATCATAATCCAAAACATCCTCTTCTTTCTTCTTCAAATCTTCTCTATACATCTCCTCTGCACTCTTACCGAAGTCCTTCTCAAACTCTTCATCTTTTAAAAGTCTTTCTGCCTCTATTTTATTCTTACAATATTCTCTTAAGTCTTCTAACAGATCTAAATTTGGTTCATCAATTTTTACTTCGGGTAAACTATCTAAGTCGAACCAGCGTCTCAGGCAGTCGATAAACGTCGTGAACACTTGTAAATATGAATTTAAATTTCGATCGTAGTATTTGTCACAGGATTGGACTAGTACCTTAAAGATTAAAGATTAAAAATATTTATTCAGCCAAAAATTTACAGTGTAATTTACAATTAACCATTAGATCTCCACACTAGGTCAAGCCTGTCTCGTGGAGATCTACTATTACATTTATCAGTCGAATTAACCGTTTGTATCGATACCAAATTACAATCTTGAAAAACAGAAAATATCTTCTTAGTGGCTAGTGAGACAAAACATAGGCAATTATTAATTTTAATAGCAAAAAGACCTGTTTTGTAGAAAAGTGAATTTAGAATTATTTTTGACTTGTCCTTCTTGAAAGCTTGATAAAAGTCCTTAAAGGTAGCTGTAGGTAATGTCTCCTGACAGTGCAGAGAGCAACGGTAATCACTGACGGTCAAGTGAGATAACAGCTGATCTGCCTACAAAGCAATAAAAAAAACTAGACTAGAACTTTGGAATATAATTTTTTTTGTGTATCTAATTTTAGTTTAAAATGTGTGTTTTTTTGTTTTTCCTCGCATACCTAACTATAGTTCAGGCGGAAAAGTTCGAATATATCTGTTTCCAACGAAAATTGAGGTTTCGATTTTTTTAAAAGATACTTTTGAAGCTGTCTAGAAATGTTGCATTTTAATGACAAGGTTTCACGATAACTTGAACAACTTGACAACTTGAACAATTCTTTTGAGGATGAACTAATTGCTATGATTTTTTTGTTAGAAACTATACAGGGCGATTTCCTAGTGAGGGTACATATTGAAGGTCATGGTAGCTGATGGTTATATACGACCAGTAAAAATATTATTACCAAAGAATATGGCTTAATGCCTTAGTAATCGCAACTTAAAAATATCTAAAATTCTTGCAAAATGATGGTTTTTCGACAGCTGATGGGTGTGGCGGAGGTGTGGGGTGCGCGAGATCACTAGAGGTCGTTAGTCAACACTCTTTAAGCCGAAATTGCTTATGTTTGAGGAAGTTTTGACGAAATTAGATTTAAAAAAAAAATGTAATTTTACCTATTTTTTGTAATATTCCGTATTAGAACAGAGTACTCATCACCCTCCTGCAATATGTACCCTGTCTAACAAATCACCCTGTATAGTTTGCACGTTAACTTATATGAATTTGATAAAGATCTATTCATCATACATACGAAGACATGTCCAGAATAGAGAGAAATGGCGAAAACTGGAGGAGGCCTATGTCAATGGACAACCTGGCTGAGTACAACAACAAAAATATACAGATATTTTAATTTAATTTATAAGTCAGAGATTAACGGCTATTTTTATTTATTTTATTTATTCGTCATACATGGAAGTCGGTCGTTACTGTTAAAATATAATTACTATTTGTAAAACACTCACATCTTCGACTATCCCATACATGTAGTCCAACATTGTCTCATCGCTGTACTCCATGACCACAGACAATATCTGTAGCGCTGATTCACAATCCCAAGCCTGGAACAACAAGAGCTGTTAGACATTACTGCCCACTGCTGGGCTCCTCTTTAGGAGAAGGATCAGGCATAGACTATGCGACCATAATATAAATTGAGAACTTCATGACAAAAAAAATAGATTTCATCGATAACAGGGTGTAGGGTAATTCACAACTGAATCGATTCTGATTCGATAACTTTGACCGATCGATGCTATTCGTGACTTTCAATAATTTTATATAGGTTCTGTCCGTCCCTTTTGTTTAAGATACTATGTTTGTTTACAAAGATTATTCGTAATTAACTGTTTTTTCGATAGGCATCATAAAAATACAGGGTGTTGATTTTTGCCGATTTTGTTAGTAAAATTTTCAGACAAACCAAACAATTTACGAAAAATCTATGAATGAAATATTATTAAACATCAAAAATAAAATGATGTTTTCTTTCAACAAATCATTCTATCTCTAGTATTTAAGGTACTTACCGTTCATGTCGCATAGTTTTGGGACACTCTGTATAATAAGAAATAGACTGTTTAATTCCTTTCTATATTTGTAACTTTGGAACATTCAAATGACTCTCCTGTAAAATAGCGTATACGTAATACCCGTCGGTTTATTAGCTGACCTTCCTGAGTTTCCGAGTGATCTGGTTGGTGAGGTAGTCTGCGTTGTCCCGGATGAGGAGCGCGGGGCTGGCGAGGCGCGCCGCCGCCGTGATGTCGCGCATCGCCTTCAGCCCCGCCTGGTGGAGCAGCTCGTAGGGACTGCCTAGAAGTGAGGGATTCTCGATATGAATTTCAATTAAAAAAAACAAAAATATGCTTAGACAACATTTTTTTTGCAGTTGGAGGAAATCCCCACCCACCCCGCGGTTCCGGTATGTGGAAGTTGAACCGCACTAAAATCTCCAACCGCTCACACTCAGCGTCCGAACCCCGGCTGAGATCAGAACCCAGCACGGGGTTATGAGGAACGGCGCGACGCTTTACGCTCTCAGCACTCTTTCCCGTTGCACCGACCCCGTCGAATGCCGAACCGGCAGATTCAGAAAGTAGCCATAGGATACTAAATAAGATATACCCGATTCCTCGTCTTATCTGTCTTAGTTTGCACTTTACTGCTACCTACTTTTTTACTGTTGCATTCTTTAAAACATTTTTGGAACGAAGTTCATTATCGCGCGTTATCGAAAGGGGGCTAGACGGAAATCCTTATGAAAAAGTTGTCACGACACTTTTTTGTTTTACATGATTATCGCTAGATGACGCTGTGATTAAAATATTTTATAAAACATTTCCTTATTTTGTTTTATATGATTAATGCTAGATGGCGCTGTGATCAAAATATTTTATTTAAGTTATTAAATAAAAAAAATAAAATTTTATTACAATTCCCTCACTAATTGCGATTGCAAGGAACTTCGTTCCATCCGGGTGTCTCTTGACACCTCTCAAGTTTTTTTTTTATATGAAAATAACAATACAACTGTAATACTCACTAACTCTCTCGAGTACCAAACACAGCACCTTCATAAGATAAGGCTGATAGTACTCCTTGAGAGTGAGGGCGAACATGCCGACCCCCTCCGTCAGCAGGCACGACACCAGCATGTTCCGCTGAGCGTCGCGTAACGACGTCTGCGGCGGCGGAGCTACGCGCGGCGTGGCGTAGCTGATGTCAGTGTAGCGGGTCTCTGTGGCGCCTTCGTATAGATCTGGATAATGTGAAAAAATTATAACCTCAAAATTGTTTTGTGCAGTGTATGAAATTATAATCAATATTGGTTTTAAGGTAATGGTATTATTAGTTAACTATTCCTCTCTCTTTTTATTTTTTTATTTATTTATTTTATAACAGAAGTACCAACTACATCTCTCTTATTGTGGATAGCTTATGGTTTTAGTAGTATTACGTGTGTTTTTCTGATTATTGAATTTAAAAACATTCCGTATCTGTACCAACCCATTACTGGTCGCTGATCACTAGTGATTAATGGTCCTGAGCCCACTGTTGGGCTCAGGTCTTCTCAGAAAAGGGATTAGGCATAGTCCACCACGCTTGCCCAGAGCGGATTGGGGACTTCACATATCTTCAAAGGATTTTTAGAACCCTTTTCCGACATGCAGGTTTCCTCACGATGTTTTCCTTCACCGTTTTTAGCCAGTGGTGTTGTGAAAAATTGCACATAAATCTGTTTCACATTTAGATTTAGAGGTACAAGCCGGCCGGATTTGAACCCGCGATTTCCCGTTCGAAAGGAAGCACTTCGACCACTCGGCCACCACGACTACTCGTACGGCGTACATCAAATCCAAAATAAGATATCCAAATATGACCATGTTTGTACAACTCACCAGGCACACTGTCTTTGACCCAGGCCCTCGGGTTGTAAACAGAAGCGTCCAGAGTATCGTCGACGGTCAGAGGCGCTTCATTGTTACTGACCTCCACCGGCAGGTACCAGAGGTCCTCTTGTATGTACATCGTTAGTATACGCTTTATAAGAGACTTGGGCGCTTTTGGCTCTGAAATTGTAGAAATGAAGGATTTATTTAGATTTTAATTTGAGATATGTTATTAGTGGCACATTATTGTGTGTAAAGTTAGGTTTGAATCAGTATAAATGTATGGATTTGTGATTTATAAAACGATTTTTTTTTTATTTGTAGATGTTTTACGAAATAACAAAATTAGTGTTTAAAAATTAAGTGAGTAAAATGAGTTGAATGAACACAGTGAGGACAATTAAGAGTGAGGGGGCGTTTAAAAATTCCACCCTGTATAATTCATGTATACGCATCGGTGCGTATTTTTGTACGTACATGCGAATCTATGTGCGTGATCATGCATGCAAATGTATGTGTATAATGTTTTTGTGTGCCTGTTTATTCACGTGTGTGTTACTTACCGGAACCTATCCAGTTGAGCAGCAGGAAGGCGTCGGGCAGCTTGTGCAGCATCGCGAGCTGCATTAGTCTGTCCGCCAGCATGTCCGCCGCGCGCGTGGCCGCCACTCCGCGCACGCACGACGCCGCGCGCTGCAACCCCGCTGCCGGCACGTGGCGGCCACGCAGCCACTCCGTGCTCCCACACGGACCCGACAACACATCTGTACACACACCGCGCGTTACTATACACACACCCGGCACTGACCTCTGTGGGGGGCGAGTACTGACCTCTGGTGGCCACGGTGGTGAGCAGCGTGAGGTCGGTGTCGAGCGAGGCGGCCTGCAGCAGCGCGTTGCACAGACACTGCATGTTGGTGTGTACACTGACCTCTGTGGGGGGCGAGTACTGACCTCTGGTGGCCACGGTGGTGAGCAGCGTGAGGTCGGTGTCGAGCGAGGCGGCCTGCAGCAGCGCGTTGCACAGACACTGCATGTTGGTGTGTACACTGACCTCTGTGGGGGGCGAGTACTGACCTCTGGTGGCCACGGTGGTGAGCAGCGTGAGGTCGGTGTCGAGCGAGGCGGCCTGCAGCAGCGCGTTGCACAGACACTGCATGTTGGTGTGTACACTGACCTCTGTGGGGGGCGAGTACTGACCTCTGGTGGCCACGGTGGTGAGCAGCGTGAGGTCGGTGTCGAGCGAGGCGGCCTGCAGCAGCGCGTTGCACAGACACTGCATGTTGGTGTGTACACTGACCTCTGTGGGGGGCGAGTACTGACCTCTGGTGGCCACGGTGGTGAGCAGCGTGAGGTCGGTGTCGAGCGAGGCGGCCTGCAGCAGCGCGTTGCACAGACACTGCATGTTGGTGTGTACACTGACCTCTGTGGGGGGCGAGTACTGACCTCTGGTGGCCACGGTGGTGAGCAGCGTGAGGTCGGTGTCGAGCGAGGCGGCCTGCAGCAGCGCGTTGCACAGACACTGCATGTTGGTGTGTACACTGACCTCTGTGGGGGGCGAGTACTGACCTCTGGTGGCCACGGTGGTGAGCAGCGTGAGGTCGGTGTCGAGCGAGGCGGCCTGCAGCAGCGCGTTGCACAGACACTGCATGTTGGTGTGTACACTGACCTCTGTGGGGGGCGAGTACTGACCTCTGGTGGCCACGGTGGTGAGCAGCGTGAGGTCGGTGTCGAGCGAGGCGGCCTGCAGCAGCGCGTTGCACAGACACTGCATGTTGGTGTGTACACTGACCTCTGTGGGGGGCGAGTACTGACCTCTGGTGGCCACGGTGGTGAGCAGCGTGAGGTCGGTGTCGAGCGAGGCGGCCTGCAGCAGCGCGTTGCACAGACACTGCATGTTGGTGTGTACACTGACCTCTGTGGGGGGCGAGTACTGACCTCTGGTGGCCACGGTGGTGAGCAGCGTGAGGTCGGTGTCGAGCGAGGCGGCCTGCAGCAGCGCGTTGCACAGACACTGCATGTTGGTGTGTACACTGACCTCTGTGGGGGGCGAGTACTGACCTCTGGTGGCCACGGTGGTGAGCAGCGTGAGGTCGGTGTCGAGCGAGGCGGCCTGCAGCAGCGCGTTGCACAGACACTGCATGTTGGTGTGTACGCTGAGCGCGGCTACTATCCGCTGCGGGGGCGGCTCCGAGGACAACACTTGTATGTAGCCGTGCAGGAGATTTAGAGTTGATAGCTTGCGAGCGGAATCTGTACATGCGTCATTATGAACGTGTATTTTATTTTGAGTGTAACGGGCATGACAATTTCAATTAGAAGAATCAATACAACGACGAGGGTGAACCGAGTAGTGAATCCTACAGTCGTAAGATGCAGTTTCGTTCCCACCTGCTAACCATAGAGGTCAGAAATACTAGTTTTGCACATCTTGCTTTAACTTCCAAAATATGCATCGAAAACTGTACGTTAAGATTTGTTAATACAAACAAACTTAATTAACCAATGGTGTTTCTTATATTAAGAGAATCTTATGTATTGCTTTTGACTTTATAAGATTATTTGACTCACCTACGTTGTTCAAAACTCTCGGCAAACAAGTGAGGGTAGTAAAGAAATTCTCGCACAAACTGTCCATAGTTTTGTTCTTGGCTTCCTTAGGGGCGGTCGCGAAGTATGACGTCACAGTGTTGGAACAATAATCCGATACTTGTTTGTACTCGTCTTTGGACAACGCTATTAATACATCCAGGGCTAGAGGTATTGACGGCTGCATTGTCCTGGTGAAATAGACTTTGTGTTGTAGTACTTAAATGTCATTTTTGCTTGTTTTTTCTAATGTTTTGTTTGTTGTGTGGATGCATTTTACATAAGTTATACAATGAGGAATGGTTTAAAATGTTTGAAGGTAATGGTGAATATTTCTACATTGATTTTTTTCTTATAGTTTGATCAAATCTAGACCTTGTGTCTTTATCCTAGAGTTGATTTAAAGTAATAATAGGATACTCAGTGTTAAGCTAGCATTCAAAAGAATAGGTACAATCCATGTACCTATTCTTTTGAATGCTAGCTTTTTTGGGAGATCTAGACTAGAGATGCAACGAATAGTTGTTTGGCCGGATACCGGATACCGGATGTTCGGCCTGACCACCACCCGAATATTCGGTATCCGGCCGCCGAATATTCGGCAGAAATAACATTAAAAGAAACAGTCGAATTGGGTACTTCCTCCTTTTTGGAAGTCGGTCAAAAACAAGAGGAATAGTTTGCTTACTGAAAATGCTTGAAAATCTTGTTTTTATACATCATAATTTACCTTTGGTGGATAACATTTTAAATTAATTAATTAATATCCATTTATTATAGACTACTAGTTCCAAATTAATATTTTTTTAAATATCATAAACTTTAAATAATTGATTATTATAAAATTTTAAGTTCGTTAAACTTAAGCTTCAGTTGTAACTGTGTCTTTAATTAGATTGCATTTACAAAATCTACCAAGTTTACTATCCGGTATCCGGCCGGATAGTACATCACTACCCGGTATCCGGCCAGATAGTAAAAAAGGGCCGGATAAGCCGGATACCGGATAGTAGCCGAATATTCGGTGCATCTCTAATCTAGACACAAAAACTGAATCGTTCATACAAATAAGAACCGAACAAAGTCATTTTATTACATGTTGAGTTGGTTAACTTACGAATTGCACTCATTGAGTAATCTCGCGCAGAATATTGAGAGTTCCTTCCTCACTTTAAAATGTTCGTGAGTCCTCAAAGATATGAGACTTTTTGTGACGAGCATTAACTTTTCACCCGCCATTTCGTACCATTCTGTACTTCGCTTAGCTATCTCTTTAGGCTTTTTATCTAAAACCAGTTTGACATAAATGTTATAGATGTAAATGGAACTTTCTCGAAGCCAAAGATTTACAGAAACAAGTTGTACTGTACTGTAACAACCCATTACTGCCCACTACTGAGCTCAGGTCTCCTCCAAAGAGGGGTTAGGCATAGTCCACCACGCTTGCCTAATGCGGATTGGAGACTTCACATATCTTCAAAGGATTTTTAGAACCCTTTTCCGACATGCAGGTTTCCTCACGATGTTTTCCTTCACCGTTTTTAGTCAGTGGTGTTGTGAAAAATTGCACATAAATCTTTTTCATATTAAGATTTAGAGGTACAAGCGGTTTTGAACCCGCGACCTCCCGTACGGAAGGCAAGCGCTTCAACCACTCGGCCACCACGACTTCAACGAAACAAGTTATTGGGCACTTTAGGACTTAGATCTCCAGGGGCCATAGTCCCCGAAGGTTAGTCAAAGCGGATTGAGATTTGAACATATTTTCGAAAAGTGTTTTAGTTTGCCTCAGTCATTTCTTAATGTGTTTTAATTAAAGCTTCGACTTCGAGAAAGACTTTTAAAAAAGTAAGGAAGAAAAGATACAAACAAAAGAGCATCAGTTTGATACAAAGCATTGTGCCAACGACAATCTTTTTTGTCTTCTATAAAAGCTTAAATTTTTGACCAAATTCTTAACATCTTTGTTACAAAAGTAGTAATTCATATTACGTCTTAATCATCAAAGATTTTCGTTTGACACATTATTTTACGAATAAACCTAGACGATTCGCTCACAAAAAATATTACAAACTTTCTGAAAATAAAGTTCTAATAGGCATTTTAAAATGAAATCGCCCTTTAACCCTTTCACGCTCACAGGAAATATTTTTCCCTTCTACAAAAATCGTTATTATTATTGAATCGATATTTTTTTAATGAATGAATGTCTAACGTAGGTACGTTGTGTTAAAATGTTTCCCATGAAATTAATAGGAAAATTAAATTTGAACACCCTACAATTTTTTTCTAGTGATATCTCTTACTTTACAGAATTACTTAAATTTGTGTAGTATTCGCATATTTAGTCTCAGCCATCTTATTGTCCTGAAAGGGTTAAAATTTGATACATCGAATCTTCTAGATTCATTCATAACACACACACACACATCCTATATAAACGAACTGTACAAACACCGTACTAAATTGAAAAGACCCTTACTGCTTACATCTGTGTCACCCTTCTCTTTGACTCTGTCACAGTAAAGCTTCGCAAAATCATCGACCGTGTACTCGGCTTTCTTGTAAAGAAACTTGTCGTGCATCGTTATACACAATATTCGGTGTATCGCGTCTAATGCGGCCTGAAAATACAATCTGTTACAAATCAGAGACAAAGTCGAATTATTTTCAAAGTTTATTTGGACATAGATTCATTTTGAAACCCTAAAACACTATTACTAGTTCTTTAAAATTAGCCTTCGTAGAGTAGACAATAAAATAAAAAATACAACAAAAATCGGGTCAGCCCCACCTGATTGTGCCGGGGCACACGGGCTTTTGTTTTAACGTGAATTTTTGAATAAAAAAGAACAGGTACATAATATAAACATAAATTACTTATTAACAGCGAGCTGACTATATAAATGAAATATTAACACCACATTTTTGTATCTAAGACTAATAGTTTTTTCTTATTGTCTCCATTTATTTACACTTATTTTTTACATTATATTTTTAAAAAAATCATTATAGTTCATTTCATTATAGTTTTTTAATTATTAAGGTACGATGATATAGACCTTTTCGTTACGGTTCATTTTTTAAACCTGGTATGTTTCGGAGCGATTTTAAAGACGTTTCAAGTCAAAAAAGATCAGTAAAAGTAATTAGTAATTACTAAATAGGGAGTTGTTAATCTATTGTATTTACCAATTGAATTTCTTATGGCAAAGCGACTATTATTATTTTGGTTACGAAACCATATTACAACGACAGCAGTCGTACAGCAAAAGTTTTCGGATACATTATTCATATTACAATGCACCAGGATTAGTCACATGCCATTACAGTTTAAAATAACTGGGTTGTACCACACCCACTGTCGATCGATACTGTATGAAACTTTGTTGCAGAATGCAGACCGATCTATTATTAAAAAAATTGTTGCTATAAACAAGCTCTTGGAAAACATCACGAAGTGATTGGTACTAAGAAATTAGAGAGACTATTTAATAATAACCAGAGGTGTGCATGTATTTGGTCACGGTATGCAGAAATGTTCATTTGACATTTTATTTAACAAATGTAAATGCTACTATATTTTGGTTAAAATATCAGTAAAACACGTAATTAATAGTGATAATTAGTATTTCGATTAAATATATGTGACATTTAATTGATTTTTATTGCATTTTGAAAGGTCAGGTTATGCAATGCATATTTGCTTGTACGAACAGCACGCCACTGCTAATAACGACTTATAAGATCGCCATAAGGAAGTGCTGAAGTCGTCATTGTTGCTAAAAGTAAGATAGATAAAGGAAAAAAAAAATTGTTACACTTTTTTGGACAGGAGGTAATCTCGGCGACTAATACCTGCCGTTAACACTCAGCATCCGAACCCCCGCTGAGGACAAAACCCAGCACGAGATTGTGCGTGCTTACGATCTAATTACGATCAAATTTCTTCAACTATTTGACACACAAAATCAAATATCGATTTTTTTATCGATCATCCTAGAGTAATATTATTTTCATACCACAATAACAGCGTGTCCAGGGTTGTCAGTGCAAGTGGCCACATCTTGTAAGCCGGCCAACACTCCCGGCAGGATGCTGGATAGCATGTCCACTACCGCCTTCTCGAGGGCCGGGTCCTTGATGCTGTACTCTTCAGTTTGGCAGGCGTGAGTTCCTGTGTGGGCTGTCACACAGTGGATCGATGCCAATCTGTTGGATGTGTTGAGGTTGGTCAGGGATATGGTTTTTTGAAAAGGATGTTTTTTGGTGTGATAATAAAAGATAGACGGACGTGCTAGCGGGCTACCTTATCGTAATATCGATGGACTTGGATTTTGAAGGAGCACTGGTATTTATTTTCTACCTACTCTTAAGGACTCATTTTTTTTTTTATTGCCATGTAGGCAGACGAACCAACGGCCCACCTGATAGGAAGTGGTTACCGTCGCCCATGAACCTCTGCAATGTCAGGGGACACTGAGGGGTCGCTACCTACGACCTAACTTTACGGACCCTCCTCAAGCCTCGTTTGAAGAAGGATAAGTCATAGCGCACATGTTGAGATTTCCTGTTTAGCTTTGCACGGATTGCTAATGTAGGTTGTAAAAATCTATAGAAAACGTAGTATCATTTAAAATATACAGAATATTTTCACCGTCGATAAACGCATGCGCTATTAAAATTCAAAACGTGAAATTTGTCCGTCGAGAATTTACGTAACACGAAATATCGTGAAATCTTGCGTGAACTTTTAGCCTCGTTATATCAAAGTCAAAGTCAAATCATTTATTTCAAAGTAGATGTGGACACACATACATTTTGAAAGTCACAAATAAATTCAAAAGTTCTATCACTGTTCACTAAAATTACGCCTCCGTCCTAAGAAGAACCGGCGCAAGAAACTCAGCGGGCATGTATTTTTTTTTAATTGAATATATTGTTTTTTTCTTTTTATATTTTACAGTCAATTGTCATACTGTATTCTTGGTACAAAATCACTAAAATTGTATTTCTATGTGGTGTTACAATAAAGAATTTTCTATCTATCTACAGTAGAAAAAAATGTAATCTCAAACTTACTATCCGAGTCATTGAAATATAGGTATCCTATCGAATTCGATAGATTGCTCAATGTCCTACATAATTATTCACAGTCAATGTGAAATACGTTCATGAACGTCAATTACCGTTCATAAAGAAATGATCGTAGTCCAAGAATTATATTTTGTTACAAAAATGATAACGACCGACTTCCATTTTCAAGAATAGAACAACAACAACAAGACTATAAGGTAGATCTTTATCAAATCTATAATATGAGATTATGTACAAAGTGTTTGCTTTGTAACAAAAGAAATCATCGAAATCAGTTTATCTGGAAAAGAAATACACGCAAAAACGCACAGCGAAACGTGAAATTGTGTCCGTTAAAAATATACATTTTTAAACACAGAGCAAAAAGTACTTGATCAATCTTTAAAAATATTAACGGGACCCCATCACATGTAATCTAAAACAAGAATAATCCAAACCGGTCCACCTAAACTAAAGATAAAAGGTAACAAACTTAAATAATAAAACATAACTTATCCGCCATTTTGTAGCAGCGGCCATCTTGAATTTATATAATTATAATGAATAAACATAACTGTATTGTCACCAAAATCCAAAGTGTATACAAAATTTCAGACTAATCGGTTGAAAGGAAGAGGGTGAAATTTGAATTACTAAATTTGACGCAAGAATAAAAAATAAATAAAACAAACGGGGTGAGCTAAATTAAACCGTTTAAAAAAATACATTTGAAGGCCTCCTCCTTTTGAGAATCAAATCGGTCAAAATCAAAATTACAAGCGTATGGCTACTTTTTCAATTGAATATATATTAAAAATTGTCGCAAAACGTAACAATATAAGCTTGACCGGTGTTTATCGCTGTATGTTTATAGATTGCAGAAAGTTATCTTAATGTTGGGTCAAAATGTTAACAAGAATATCAGCGTGCACCAGTTATCTGCGCAATGCAAATTCTGCCAATCGTTAATAAATTATTATACGTAATTTTAATAAAATTCAAGTCCTATATATTATACTAGGTGACCCGCGCAACTTCGTCTGCGTTACAAAGGGGTTCAAAAATTGTAGCCTATGTATTATTCTGATGTATAAGCTATATTGTGGTAAAGTTTCATTCAAATCCATTCAGTAGTTTTTACGTGAAAGTGTAACAAACATACATCCATACATCCATCCATACATACAAACTTTCGCCTTTATAATATACTAGATGACCCGCGCAACTTCGTCTGCGTTACAAAGGGGTTCAAAAATTGTAGCCTATATAGGCACGCGCTGCCCGGCGCAAACAACTACGACCCTGCATTTTAAATTTGTAATATCTTCGGTAATATTCACTTAAATTACATGCTGTAAAAAGCATATTGATCTATAATAAATGCACAATTTATTTAAGGTACTTAATTGGATAAGGATTAATGCTGTATTGTTTAAAATTACTTCGTAAATAACCATTTTTTAGTAAAGAATAAAAATGGTTATGCTGGGTTATCCCTAAGAGATAGACACATACCATCGCGGACTTTTTTGTTGAACTTTTTAAGGTGAACAATACTGTAGTACATTATTTTGGTCTATCTCGTAGGGTTCAGCCAGCGTTTGCAATATAAGCGCAAAAAAACGTGCTTATTTACGACATCACATTAGAAACCTTTAAATTTATCAGTGTTTCTCTACTATATTATGCATTTATTATACATACAAACCTTCCTTAAGAATCACTATATCTATTAAAAAAACCGCATCAAAATCCGTTGCGTAGTTTTAAAGATCTAAGCATACATACAGACATACAGCGAAAGCGACTTTGTTTTATACTATGTATTGAAGATTTAATAGAACGCATTTGACTAAACGAGGTAAAAGGATGCCCTGTATCTTAAATGCAAAAAGATCGTGAGTTCTGGACAAGAGCGAATTGCATTTTAACAATGTTGTGAGCACATGTTTTAAAAAGGATAAGCACAGCTATCCCAACATTGCTTAACCACTCAACTGGGATCGGCAACCAAATTGGTTTGTTTACTTATGCCAAGTCTGTGGCAGGAGCCAAAATTGAGCACAGTTCTAAAACTTGTTTTGTTTACATTTTTTAATCGTCTCATATTTTACGGAGATGACATATTTTCGCTGAAAATGCAATACAGCGTCGTTTAGTAATAAAGATTTACAAAAATATATGGTTTAATTAAAAATCGAAATTTATTGGAATATAAAGTTTTTAAAAAGGGGCTCAAACACGGTATTGATTCCGAACGAAGTCCCCAGTTTCACCATCTAGCGAATAGTGACGTTCCCAGTTGAGTGGTTAAGTACAAGTGTTAACCAAGTTCACATAGAGTCTACTTAGACACAGAAACCTTAGACAGATGTCCATAAAATACCTCCTAGACCCTAAAATATTCCGAATTAACACAATCAACATAATTTACAAAGTGACAATACTAAAAAAATCAAATTTACCTTAAAGCCCTAAGTTTGTCAAGTTTCGCAATATGTACTGCCACGAAGACAGCCTGAGCGAGCAACGGCACTTGAGTCTTCATGAGTTTCTCCCGGAACTTCTTGTCCATGTTGAGCATTAGTACTGTGAGGCTCAACATCACGCTGAGTTTCAACTCCTCCGGAATCTCTGCTACTGCTTATAAAAGTTTACTTTAATCATAGGATTTTTGTTTGTGTATCCCATTTTAAAATATTTGTTACATGTTAGTATTGTTAGATAGTTAATTAACTGTAATGCAAAGTGTAGTGTGGGTAAATAAATTATTAAATATACATCTTTACAGAAAATAATTTTATACCTTAAGAATAAGAACATATTTAAAGGATTTTCTTATTACACTATTCATACTGTACTGTACTGTACTGTACCAACCCATTACTGCCCACTGTTGGGCTCAGGTCTCCTCCGAAGAGGGATAAGGCATAGTCCACCACGCTTGCCTAGTGCGGATTGGGGACTTCACATATCTTCAAAGGATTTTTAGAATCCTTTTCCGACATGCAGGTTTCCTCACGATGTTTTCCTTCACCGTTTTTAGCCAGTGGTGTTGTGAAAAATTGCACATAAATCTTTTTCATATTAAGATTTAGAGGTACAAGCCGGATTTGAACCCGCGACCTCCCGTTCGGAAGGACGCGCTTCGACCACTCGGCCACCACGACTATTCATACATTATTAATGAATGTAGATATCAAGCAAAAAGACATGTTATGTTTGTTTCATGTGTAATGTCTGTGTGAAATAATAATACAAAGATAATTATGTGTATCATTTCATCTGCAAGAATACCACCTTCCTCATTATATAAAATAGGTTGTACTGTACCCATCAATGTTAAAAGGTACTTCATCTATCTACTGATAGGCTGCTCCAAGCTTCGGTAATTCTAATAAAATAATTTTGTTATCTCATTATAATACAGTAAGAATAAATGAAAACAAATAATTAATAAAGTGCCTACTATTATACTGAAACTTAAAAAAAAGAGATTTCTCTTTAATTTTAAGATATCTTTTTAACATATTTCGTGTGAATAGAATAAAAAATATTATTAGTTCTGTTTAAGTACTGTACTGCACTGTACTACAGTACTGTTAGCCAGTGTAACTTTATTTTAATTTTTAATAATACATAGGAACATTCCAATGGACAATAATTTAGACATAGACATAGCTTTAATTATGGCGGAAACTCACACATACATTGTAATAAATTCAAGAAAAATGACATAAAAACAAAATACAAAGTAATTTATTCAATTTACCCTCATAACCTGACAATTTTGAATGCATGCAAATTAATATGTTATTGATTAATAGCTTTTCACCTTTAAAATAGTAAGATATTAAACAATAAAATCTCAGTATATTCTAGTAAAAAGATATTGAATAAATACTGTCTTGTATTATCTTACTATTTTAAAGATATTACAAACCCTCATAACCTGACAATTTTGAATGCATGCAAATTAATATGTTATTGATTAATAGCTTTTCACCTTTAAAATAGTAAGATATTAAACAATAAAATCTCAGTATATTCTAGTAAAAAGATATTGAATAAATACTGTCTTGTATTATCTTACTATTTTAAAGATATTACAATGTTAGTTCCATATATTTAGTGGTTCAACTTACTCATCCCTGGCCTGTCCTTATCGAACACCAGTTGCAGCAAACCAATTTCTATTTTCATGCACATTTCGAAGCTGTTGATGGTCACCCTTTCTAAGACTGCTCTCATGCCATCTACGAGTTTTCTTTGTAACCCAAACTTTGTTCTAAAATTAAAAACAAACATAATTTACAAGTTTAAGATAAAGTGAGTTTATACACCAGTCACATTTGTACAACAAAGTTTCATATCAAATTATTACAGTACTAGTAAGTATAAGGATTTACACTTGGATATTTTAGTTTTAGGACATAAGTTTTATTTCAATAACTTATAATAATTTAATTTGTACATTAAATAATCTAATACGTAAATTAAGCATTCGCAGTCAACTTATAATACTAGGAATTGAGAATGATTGCACAATTCCATTACTTCAAAGCTGGCACTTCAAATAACATTCAACAGGTATAAATATTGTAATTTGAGTACAGCAAAGCTTAATCTAAATAATAATAGTTATGTATAATGTCCACTTTACAGCTGAATCATCAAATTTGCATGCATAGGTAGGTACTTACTCAATTTCCGTCGAACTTATGTGCGTAATGAAAGGGAACAATAAATACTGCTGCAGCTCTTGAACGACATCTTTCTTCAGTTTTGTTATCTTATTCACAAAGTTCGAGATAGTATCTGCCGTAGGACACACCATAAGCATGTCGCAAACGGGCTTAATACGATTAAAAGCTTCTTTTAAAACAGGATTCATTTTGATGTGCTGCGTTTTTTACACAAATATTCACTTACTTTTCTAACCACTAGCTTCACAAAACTTACAGTTTATACATTATACGACGAATTCTTAACGAAATTCGGACTTGTATGACGATTTGTTAAACATTTTTGGTGATTTATGCATTGAATTATTGAATAAAAACAACACTTGCGCGATCGATCAATATTCGGGTGCATTTCAAAAATCTCATGCAGTAAAATGACTTTGACATTTGACGTATAAAGTGAAAAGCATCATGTCAAACTGTTTTTATTTTTTTATGTGATCTTTCTTATCTGTGTCTGTGAGTCTATGTGTGAAGATCCAAAAAAATCCAAAATGTTTTAATTTCATTTCAATTTAATTCTAAAAACCTTGATTCTTCGTTTAAAAACAAATTCTCGTGTTACAGTAATATAATCTTTTAAGTTTACCGAATTGTAAATATAAATTACGAAATGTAAATGAAAAACTTTAAGGGGATAAAATAAGCTATACGAGCTAAAAGCCTAAAGCTTTCATTTTAAAATTAGAACTGTCAAAGTCAGGTGTTGAAAGTGTCAAATTGAGATGCGAAGAAAAATAAATGGCCAAATTAATTAAATTAAAATTTAAAAGATAATGTTTTTGATATTTTTATAGTGCTTATAAAATATATAAAAATGTTTTCTTTCACGGGACGTCGACTCTTACATAAGGCCCTCAAAAATTTGAGGTTAACCTTTGCCGATTTCAGTAATTTACCGGATATCAAAAACTTGAATGCTGTGAGGACCGTAGAGAAGACTATTGAGAACAATACAAGTATTTTCATCGAGAGTCCTATACACGTGAGAATCCAGCCTATTGATGTGAACGACCTAAACGCTCACAATAAACTGACGATGACTTTGTACAGTCAGGGCAAAGACACAAGTGATTTCCAAGTGAAACAGAGCTCGAAACGACTAGAACTAATTAACAAGAACACAGATTCGCCTCGAGACGACATCTGCTTAATACGAGTGCCATACCAACTAAAGGTTCAAGTTACGACAACTGAAAATGCGTCCGTTCATCTCTCGAAACTAGAAGGCGATGAATTCGTTGTTAAAACACAGAAAGGGAACGTTAAAATTGCTGATATTAAGGCGCAGAATATTAAAATTGAAACAATTGAAGGTGAAGTGGCAACTGAAGGCAGATTGCAGGCCAGTAACATTGACTTAAAAACAGGTTTGGGTTCAGGAATCAAGTGTCATAATGTTATGGCTAACTCGTTCGTCGCGAGCACGCATGCTGGCCCAATAGCTGTCAAATCCTGCTACAGTGATAAATCGCACTTCACAACACTAATGGGTAACATTCGTCTTGATCATCTACACAGATCTGTATTGATTGATGTCATACAACGAGGCAACCTACATATAACAGGATTCTCAGGAAACTTACAAGCGAGCCTCAAAAGCGGCGAAGTCTACATGCACGCATCACAGTTACTGGAAAAAAGTAGCATATTCATTCATGAAAAAGGCAAAGTTGAACTCCTCATTCCAGATATTGTGAACAATTTGCCTGCGACTAATTTGATAGCTGAGAAAATATCTGTTGACGATAAAATATTGAAACTGGGAAGGTTTATGGATGATTCACACCCAAAACGGTTTAGGTTCGAAAAGGAACACAATAACGAGTTGCATATAGTGTGTAAGAATGGTTCAATCGATTTGAAAGAAACTGATCTCCCATTTATGTTGTAACCGGAGTTAGCATTTCATTACTATAATAGTGAATTTTTATTTTGTTTTTAAGATTTTAACGTTATTTATTTGTTTAATTAAATAATGTCTTTATTTTTGTCATTTTAACATGTTTTTTAAGATGAACGTATTATACTGCAAGTTAAAATTATATCTTAGTTGTAACTAGTCTTTAGTATGATAACTAGTATGTGATTTTTTAAGTTGTGAGTTGTTGTAGACTTTATTTTCGTAAAATATTTTATTGCTTTTAAAAGGCAAAGATTAAGCAATGTTTGTTGAAGTAAAACTTATTTAGTACTTGAAAAAAAATATTAAATTAAATTAAATTTAGTATGTTTATCTGTATATTACAAATCTATTGGAATAAGAATGCTAGTGGAATAAAATTATAGTAGTTTTGAAGATGTTTGTAGTTAATGTTTGTAGAAAACTTGTGTTGTTATTTTACCTTGCAAATATTTTCTATAAAATTTAAAGATTATGTTACAGATATGTAAATTAAAAATACTTATTTACCATTTAAAACCCTTTATTAACTTATATCTAATATATACATAACATATACCTAACTCTTAAGTTCTGGTGAAATCTTGTGATTTGAATATGATTGTGCGGTTTCCCATTGAGTCGAAATTTTGCACGCATATTATGTAATATATACCTTTAATGTGTGACAATACAATCAAATACAATGAACATGATCAGATGATGAGTCGAAAGATATCCATAGGAACTCCTGTACTTAACAAGGTAGACTCATTTGATATACAAGATCTTAAAAGCATGTATTTAAAATGTTTTCTTAACAATTCATTACCGCCTACTGCTGGGATCGTATCTCAGTGGAGTATCAACTTCCAGTTTGGCATTGGCAGACTAATATAGTGCATCTTGTATTTACTATAAAACCAATTAGTACTGCATTATTATTCAGGTCTGTAGTACGTCAAACGAAACATAAATATTTATAATTATTTATCTTAAACCTTCTGCTAATAGTTAAAGTTTATCGTGTTGTTTATGTCTTCAGTACCTCGTATATAAATGTGGCATATGGATTGATCGATACGAGAAAACTAATAATATAATCTAAATTCTAGTTGTAACGTAGAAACCTAAGAATATAAGCTGTATCTGCTAAAAATAAACTTAAAAACGTAGTAGTGATTCCACGTTCTCCAACATTGCTTTTAGTGAAGGGACCCACTTATGATCAAGTATAGACAAATGGTGTTCAAACAAATGAAAAGTCAGCGTTGCCTAAGAACTTCTGCGATCTTCTGCTGTTCGTTTTATCTTAAGATCTTCAATAAACTTCAGAGTATTTTTCATCTTTTCACCATCTAATTTACCGATAGGAAGTGCTTACTACTATAGGGTGGACCAATCTAACGTTTGCATTTTGAACTACTGTTTATTTAGAGAATGACAGCTCAAAAGTCATTCAATTTGTGTTCATAATTTAGTTAAAGGTTTGACATTTACGAAATGGGACGTTTTCGGTTCGCCCAATGGGCAGAAGATCGTTTGGCCGAAGATGAGCATTTTTACCGAAAAATCGTCTTTTCAGTAAAAATGCTCATGTTTTGGTCCGGCGGCATCATTCGAAAATGAGCAAGGAGCCGCCGTTACGGTCAATGGCGAGCGTTACCGTGCCATGCTCAACGAATTTTTGTTTCTAAAAGTTGAAGAGTATGACATGGACGACATTTGGTTTCAACAGGATGGCGCAACATGCCACACAGCTAACATGACAGTCGAACTTTTGGAAAATCAAACTTTATATGGCCCACCCCTTACTTACAGGTAAGCTGTCTATTTAAAAGAGTTGCAGGAGTTCAAGGGTAACGTTTCTCGCTTGGCCCTTTGTGGTTCTTACTATTAAGTGGGCAGTATGCTGGAGCATGTCTTACCTACCTTCGCACGAGTTAAATCCCACCTGTTAAGTCCAAAGAAATATATTTTTTATTTAAATAGTACTGCTTTATGGGTTCCTAATCATTTACGATACATTGTGAATTTTAAGAGTACTTACCTATAAGTAGAATATTCAAAAGTTATATTGCAATAATGCCCTTCTTCTTAATTTCAATGATTCTTACTTCTACCTTTCCTACTTATACTTATTAATGTTCACTTATTAACTTACATTATTTATCTAAAAATTATTGTGGAATAATTTTGTAACATTTTCTTTTTGTTGTTTCATTGCTTTCGTTATGATGTTTAAATAACAATTCAAATGCGTAAAATTAGGATTATAGACTTATATAATTTAGATACTCTAGATTATTAATAATTATAAATGTTCTAGAATTGTGTACACTTGTTGTTGATCACGTAGTCCGTTTTCGGAGAATAAATTATGATGTCCCATTAATTTCGGTCTTTCTCTTAATCGTCACTCAATGTTTACAGACGATTACTATTATTTGTTAATGTATTGTTTATTTTTTAACTAGGTAAGTATTAATTGGGTACAAAGATGAGCTAGTATCAGGCGGCGGGGCGCTGTTTTAGTCTGATAACGAGGCTGTTTATATGCGCGAGCGTCGTTGCCGCGCGTCAGTTACTCCGCCATGCCGGCCTGTGCGCCAGAGTTCTCCCGCCTCGCGCGATCAAACACAGAATTAGTTTTTTCACCGCGTAAGAGATGTTCTCATCAGCCGCCGCCTTTCACAGCTCTGAGACGATCGTTTTCGTCCACTTTCTCGTTGATACCTGAAGAACGTGCCATAAGTCCTGAGAGGCCACCGCCTGTGCCGCTTCTGGTTCGACTTCTCACCTGGGGACCGCGCCTGTGTCTACGTCCAGTGTTCGCTTTGCTCAGCATCGTGTCACACCCAGCCTGGAAGCAGATATTGGTAGTGCTGCCGACCCTCTGGATTGCTGCCTCTCTGTTCATCTTCTGGAAATGTGTTCAGTGCCCTATTAGTGTTATTAAGATGATCGCACGCGTTATTAGCTCGAAGGGAAACAACAAACCTCGTACTGTGCTTATTAGCGGAGGCAGTTCAGTGCAAGCTTTACATTTGGCGAGAAATTTCCACTCTGCTGGAGCACGAGTAGTAGCATTTGAAATAGAAGGACAATTTGCTCTACTTAAATATTCAGCAGCAGTTCATAAATTCTACTCAATCCCGAGGCCTAACCCCGCTGATCCTCTGGCATATGCTCGTGCGTTGAAAGAGATAGTTGAACAAGAATCAGTCGTCTTTTATGTACCGGTGAGTTCAACGACACCGGCTTATTATGACGCTCTCGCGAAACCGCACTTGGAAGTATTAGGTTGTCAATGCTTTGTTCCTTGTGCTCGAGATGTTGTTACACTGGATGATCCTTTAGAGCTAATGCGAGTAAGTCGTGCTGCGGGATTGATCACTCCACAATTCTGGGTGGTAGCGAGCGATGAAGATGTACGTACGTGGTACGACAGTGGAGCTTCCAAAGAAGGACGTCATTTTATAGCGAGTGCTGGGGCTCGCGGTGCCCGAGATCGTTTACGTTTTGTAATGCTTGAAGAAAAAACTCAGTTCAGATTCCCTCGTGAAATCAGTGCTGAGAAACCATGGGTTATCGTCCGAGAGCCGAAGGGTGAAAAAATTGTCACTTGTACGACATTGAAGGAATCTCGTGCCGTCAACAATGTGACGTGTCGCGTGGACTCTGCACGTAAAGGACTTGTGCCACAAAAAGATGAAGAAGCCGATGCTTGGGTTCAAAGATTTGTGTCATTTCTCGCACCAGTTAGACCGATGACGGGACACGTGTCGTTCAGGCTCGTTCGTGAAGAAAATCCGTCGAACGGGCATTCGAATAAACTCGTGGCCATTGGTGCGAGGGTAGGAGTGTCATTACCGTATCTGTGTCAAGGTCAGACACGATGCGGCCATGCAGCGACTGTGGGGAAACTTCTGGATACCGTGCTGGATACGCGCGAAGCTCTGTTCGCGTTTTGGGATCCGCTACCATACTGTGCTTACTACCAATCTAGGATGCCAGAAGATCGCAGATCTCTGCCTCCAGAACCCTGCAAAACCCCACCGAATGTTCCTCTCTGAACAAGGAGTATATGAGCGTAGGGATTATTTATTAAAGACACTCAAGTACCTGAAGGGTGCGCAAGCGAGCACTCTATTGACTCTTGTCGTAGTTAAGTCTGCTGCTCTCTTAACGTTGAACTCTCGACGCGCTTGGGGCCCGCAAGTGAACGGTCGAGGGGAGAAACGACATTTGTAACTACTAAGTAGATTATGTTTAAGTATTTTAACGATTTCTTTTGTAAGTTTGTATCGAAAAGTATAATAAAACGATGTTAAGTATGAACAGGTGTTTTTCTTTATTATTCTAGTAGCGCCAGACATTAGAAATTACTAGTGTCTATGTAGTTTGCTAACTGCGTATTAATCTATTTCATAACAGCCTCCTAAGTGATAGGATTACGTATAGAGGAAAATTCCAAGCGAGAGAAAGTCAAGGGTTAGCAAGAGATCAATTTAAAATAAACATTTACACTGATAAAAATGTACGAAGTTGTAAAATATTTCTTCCACACAAAGATTCACACTTTATATTTAGTCTTGTTTTCATTTCAGTTCATTTCCCTTGTTATTTTCAGGGCTATTCGATGTCCTGATGAGTCACCGCATTGATTCCGCAATAACTGCATTTATATTTAGGTCTTCACTAACTTGATAATACTAAATTTATTATATACTAGAAAATGTTCATCGCTTTAAAAATCTCCCTAAAAATTCTTCACTAATCTTCCGAAGTAACCTTTTAAGAATCAAAGTTAAACTTAACTATTTTCTTAATTAATTCAATAGATACCGTTCAGAGACTAAAGTTCGTTTTAAAGTCGAATAATACACGTCAAGAACATCATATATCATTAAACAAACTATAAAATCGGTGTACAAGTATAATCTAGAGTATAGTGGTGAAAGAGCGGTCGCGTCGACTGACCCGGACACGAGATAACTTGTATCTCGAGTGCAATATAATATACGTACTCTAGTTATTTCTATATTATCACATAAGTTATGTAATAAGGTACAAAATAAAGGTTCATTTATTTTTTAATAGATTGAAGTATAGCTACAAATTTAAATATTGGACATGTATATAGCATCAAACCAAAAATTGTTAGGTTTAGGGGCTAGACTAGATACCTGCATATATTATGTACTAGTGGTGCAAATTAATAAAATATTATCACTGTAGTATGTCATAAGTATGTTAAATCTGCTACTGCAATGCCTTGGTGTAGTGGTCAGGGCCATAGCTTGTTGTGCCTGAAGCTCAGAGTTCAAATACTGGTGTCAGCAAATTTTTTGGGCGCGACAGGAAAGAGTGCCGATGGCGTAACGCGTCGCGCCGTCCCTCATAACCCCGTGCTGGGTTCAGGCCTCAGCCGGGGTTCGGACGCTGAATGTGAGCGGTTGGAGGTTGCAGGTTGCTCAGTATAAATGTGATATAATATATCTCATTCACCTACCGGTTCGGACGCTAAACGGTAGCGTGAATCATGTTATCGACACCTACAGTTATTGTTCCAAAAACCTATCACATCCTAGACGATCAGGCGTCGGATACATGATCGTCTGCACTTGTTTCCTGTTTGATAATGCACTTTAATTTCACTACGATATGAGCTGTTTCGAATAGATATTTGATGAGTAGTTTGAATACATTGACTGTGGAAAGATTGTGGTACTCTAAATATGGGAGAAAGTTTTACAAAAATATTTGTCTTCAAACAATGTTATAGCGATAGATAGTGGGTATTATGGATGGCCTGGCTGATATTGATGAGCTATGGTTACATTTACCACCAGAATGTTTCGTTCATAGTGGTACAAATAAAATAGTAAAAGTTATTTAATCTGCGATAACATTCAAGAGACTATTTTTGTCACATGGCTGGCATTACTTATTCTACACAGGTTTTTCTAGACACTAAATACCTAATATACAGCCACACCATTGTTTTCTGACTACTGCTCTTTGCTACTGTAATATTTTTGAAATAAATAAATTAAGCATTTATTCTGGGCAAAAATTAATGCTGAAACATAATATTATTTGGCCATTCCCGACGCTGTTATTCTTTTAATCATAATTTACAAGAAATACTGATTACTATATTATTTAGTAAGGAAAATTCACGAAATATGTCGTCGTGACCCGATTAGTGCCGATAGATCCGTTTACAACGATCGTGTTTGCCTTTCCTCGATTGATAAGACGTGGAAACCTCCAATAGATGTCAGCATGACTTTGATCCGGTTCTACTAACGATATTTACAATATTTTAGTGTGTTTACCTAATTTTTATCTATAGTACAAGGTTTAATAAACTATATTTTAGACGTTGGGAATTCCAATGACTTTATTTAATTATTTTTGCAAAAGTATTCTTCAATTTTTATTTAACTAAGTAGGTAAAATTGATAAATCAAGAACAATCAGTCCTTATTTTTCAGAATAAAAAAATTTGCCAGTGTTTTTTATTTTTTATCTCCTCTTCTCTTAGCACCATAGGCTTAAGGATTCAGCTTGAACTCTGCTTCTCTTCTTTCGAGAACAAGCACTGATGAGTTCTGAAAGTTCGAAAGTTGATGCTCTAAGTACCCAATGCATAACACATGAGATCAACACAACAGTGGAGAAACAAAATCAGAAGATGATAACTCTACTACGAATTGCATTTCATGTCACTCTTTTACTTACCTAATCGTTCTTCTTTGCAATACTTGAATATTTGGTCAGAAAGAAATACCAAAGCAATTTTAAATATAACAATAATTTACACTATTACTAAACGGGTTCTTACCACGTTTTTTTTTTCACAAAGCCAGGGTTTTGTCATCTTATCTCATTAGTTTTGAGGCGGCCGCCGATACTGTGAGTGTGGTATGTCAAAATGTGAGTTCGAGTTCCCGTGGTACCGGCAAACGAACGAGAAAGAGGGTAGACAGATTTGTCTGCTCTTAAATGACCTACCCGTAGTTCCTCAGTCTCCCCATGATCATGACGCTTGAAACAGTGCTGAAATATCGGGACCTCTCAATTAAAAATAATCGTGGTAAGAACCCGTTTAGTAATAGTGTAAGTGATGTAGATAACCGCGAGTGTTTAAAGAAATTTATAACAATAATTACCTATTACAAAATATATTTTTTGCCTAAATAATGCTCAAGGTTATGAATAGTAGACGCATCACAGACAGACTTGTTATCATGTGGAGCGATTTTTTATTATCTCTAAATGGTATAATATATTTCGTTGAGCAACATGTACACAACACAATGGTGATTGACCTGAATTTTTGGTACTCAGATTAAGTATAGCTAATAATAGCTATAGTGAGGCAGTACCGTGAAAATTTGTGGCAGATCATACTTCTATACCGTGATTTTATCATGTTACCTTTGTTAATTCCCAACATTGCCACTAGCTAAAATAATGATGAAATTCTACGCTAAGCAAAATCATTCTGTGGGTGAGCGTTAACCTAGTGTAATATTTTTCAAAGATATGGAAATATATTATTTTCTAAAAAGATGAATGAAAAAACCTCCAAATTCAAAAGAGCTTAAACGTTTTAGAAAATAATATGGGAAGTCCCTAACGGATACGTCACTAACGTGAGTGCTTCTACCACGGAGAAGACTAGATTTCACGGCCACTGATTTGGTAATTACCATAATAGTGAAGTAGACTTCACTACCAAAAATGTATATTTCCAAATCTCACATATTATTCTGGGTTAACTAATCTTTTTTATTGCAAAACAATACCAATACATGGCCATATTTTATCATGCAAACTGGTTTTATTCCAGCTACATGATATCGTTCCGGTGTTTTTCCCGTGTTCGCTCCATCGCCAGACGTCCAAAGTTCAGATTGGCCAGACGACACGACCTGTATGACAATAATTGTACATTATCAATTGTTCTATACGTTCAATTTGTCACGTCTCTTATTACTATGAGGGTTTAGTATGGTTTTGGTCGTTAAATGTTTAAATATTTGGATCCAACAAGAAGTAGGTATTTTATGTCAAAATTTATACGGACTGAATTGAAGTCGGTCGAAAAGATAGAACTCTCGTAATTTATACCATGATTTTTATATTATTTTATTAGTAGCTCTAAATCTATATGTGAAAAGATTTATGTGCAATTTTCACAACACCACTGGCTAAAAACGGTGAAGGAAAACATCGTGAGGAAACCTGCATGTCGGAAAAGGGTTCTAAAAATCCTTTGAAGATATGCGAAGTCCCCAATCCGCACTGGGCAAGCGTGGTGGACTATGCCTAATCCCTCTTCGAGGAGACCTGAGCCCAACAGTGGGCAGTAATGGGGTGGTACAGAGCAGCTCTCAGTCAGCAATATTAATTTCGCAATGTTGACATCGGGCTTATTTCTTAAAAGTATATCTGCATACAGTAGGTTCAGTACACTGTACAGTGCATGCAGTTTGGAAACTTCATATATTTTCAAATAGTTTTTAAGCCTTCTCTCAAATATAGATTTCTTCGCAATATTTTTACTTTTTAGCGTCTTTTATATTCTTTAGGACTGGCGCGTTATTTAGCGAAGTCCAGTTTGATAAGAGTTGTTTTTATCAGGATGATATTTTTTCAAGACTTCCTCGTGTTTTTCTTTTTTTTTTTTCATTTTCATGAGCAAAATTCAATGAATATTAAATGCCTAAAGTACTTCGATGAAAAGTCGTCTGTAGCAATAGTGCTACGACGCGCGACGTAGCAACGTAGCACTATTTTTTTCGATTTTATTTTCCGTGTTCTTCAAATACTAGTTTTTTAATTTTAAATTAAAGCTTTATTTTATTTTCTCACTTAAAATACGTTTTATCATTAAAAACATTAATTAACTGCATTAATTTTAAAGTGTCCGGGTCGTGATAGCCTGCCGTGAAAAAGGTCGCACCTGAATCATTCGATTTCATTCCTTATTTCTAACTATTTAAGAACTAGTTTTCCTTGATAATTAAATGTTGATAAACTCCACCTTGGATAATGTATCGAGTGCAGTGATATTATCAGAATAAGGTGACGACCTGAACGAATTCGATATAATATATTTTATGCGAATAACCAATTAGTGAGCATCCAATTACTGTAATTGGCATAACTTTGTGAAACTATAGGTCCAATTAAATTAATGAGACATAATTTTAAAATAGAAAAAAAATACTATTAAGTCTATAAACTTATTCAGACACTCGCGGTTTTCTATAATACTTTCATGCATTTTCAACGGGTTCTTACCACGATATTTAATTAATTGAGTTGTCTCGATATTTCAACGTTGTTGCAAACGTCATGATCACGAGAAGACTGGATACTGCGGGTCCATTTAAGAGCAAACAAATCTGTCCACCCTCGCACTCGTTCGCTTTTGGGTAGTACCACTGGAACTCGAACTATTAAGTCTTCTGAAAATTCAAATTTAAATTATCAAACTGAAAAGTTTTGCAGTTGCTGGTTGTTTCAAAATATTCAAGTTTAAAAAAGTTTTTAACAGTTACTGTTAAAATTATTTTTATTACTAGTCAGTTCAGACTGGGCGTTGTGTTAAAAGATGGTTCAGCACTGGTTTTTAAAAGCTTTTATTTAATTGGTTAAGCACATTTTTTTTTTAAACTGATTAAAGAGTTTACGGTTTGATGGTAAGCGGTTACCGCCGCTCATTAATCTCCGCGATGTCTATCATGATATGATAGAACCTCGATAACTCAAACCTCGGTAACTTAAAAACCTCTATAACTTCAAAAAATAATGTTCCCTTCCCTTCAGAGCCCTAACAAAGACCTTTGATAACTTAAAACCTCTATAACTTAAAATTTTGTGTTTCCCTTGAACTTTAACTTATCTTCTATTGTACTATTCTATTGTACTATTTTTACGAACCAAGTCTTACCTGCAACTAGTACACATTTTTTCCTCAACAAATATTCCTTATATTTATTAGTAAATGTTTATCATATGTCGTATTTATTTTAGATAATACCGTTTACACATCTCGGCTTCCGTGATCCGGGATGCTTATCGAATACTTCGGGCTACACTTTGGTCTTACTCATTTATCTTGAACTTGACACAATCAATTCTAACTCATTTACGTTTTATTTTTGTTTAGGTATTCATAAAATTAATTTAACTTATAGAATTATGACTTGATAATACTGTAAGTGACCGAGGGAATCGTTGCCGTAATATGACAAAAATACCAACACAACATTGCGCGGTTTTCGGATTTTGATGTCAAGATATACGCTAATAAAACTGTATTTTCGATTCTTCCTAACTTTCTATAAAGACCACATAAACTATTTTAAATACCTTTAAGCATTTAAGTGTTAACTTAAAACAATATTTTAGTAGATAGAGGTAACGGTATTTGCCTTTTAGCTACCACGACAGATCAGTGACTATTCGATACTTAAATTAATTATAATCGATATCTCCCACGTAAGTTGTTGTATCTCCAAAACTGCAAATTTACAGTAGAGCGTTTCAAAGATTCAAAGTAAACCAAAATCTGCATTTATTGATACTTCTTTTTGAAATTCTTTGAGTTATATTACATTTAAATACGACATTTCAAAAAGATAGTTCTATTTCCGCATGGTAATCCAGGAATTCCCTTCCGCCGTAAAAACCCAATAACCCAAATTAAGTTCACCGACACCTTCTTTTAAGAAACACACATCTATTGTTAGTCTTTCACTTTTGTAAAGTTCTGTCTCTTTTACTCTTTATTAACCTGACAAAGATGGAATACTTTCCTCAAAGGATTAGCATCGTCAATGGAAAAGCAAACGTGTGATGACTTGCGGTTTGAGGTTTCCACATGACTGGTATAGGAGCACCAGTTCCTGTTAAACCACTGAAGAAATTTAACGCCTTTAACACTTTCTATCTCAAAAACTGTCTAAGCATCATGTTTTTCAAAAAACACGTTTTTACACAAAGTAACTGAATAGTGAAGTATGGAATTTACAGGTAAGCTTTTTCACATTTTTTTTATTTTTTTTTATTGCCTTGTAGGCAGACGAGCCAACGGGCCACCTTTATATAAATTCAAACCATGTATTTAAATTCAAATTTTAAGAAAAGGTTTACCATGTAAGAGGATACAGTCCGCAATTCGAATCCTCAGTTTCTTAGTGATAAGTAAATACCAAACATTTTCTGCATTTCGTCGGTTTTTAGGTAGTTAGATATTTTGAACTGTATTATAACTGTCTTTTCAATAAATGATACTTTTTTCAGGGTTCATCTAAGTATTCGATTGTTAGGTTAAACAATTAAACTCAATTTAAACGACCACTTAATATATTTTGTAAAATGTATAACATACAATCAAGACGATTAAAATCGCCATGACAGACACATGTACCTCTCAACTATCTGCAAGATCTAGAGCGCCTATTGACGCTGCCGGTGTTACATGGTGGGAATCATACGGAAACGTACTTGAAAATAATGAAGATACTCATCAAGACAAATCAACCAATATCAATACTTTAGATACAGATACAATCAGAGCTATAGATAAACATGAACCTAAAAAACAACCAAAAGACATTATTCTAAAGAAATGGAGGGAAGCCAGAACCAGGAAGAGATATGAACAAGCAAGAAAGGCCGTTATTAAATCACTGAAAGAAAAATTTAGTAGCGTTCCAACTCAAACGAATATGAATCATAATAGTACTGCTAATAATAAAGCTGCCTTTCCTGGAGCAATACCCACGATTGTAATAACTGGAGACAATGTCGATGAAACATCAAATTCAAATTTGAATCACGAAGATACAGTGCAACGGAATTTGGATTTTATTGCCGATTGTAATAAGGGAGGGTATTGCCGGGATGCGGTTGAGGATGTCAGTCACGCGAGGAGGCTCTGGTTCGGGCCAGGTGGTGCGATGGCACAGTGGAGGCTTGCTCCTCGAGGCAGTAGGGCGGCGGGCGCGGAGGGCGTACTACGCGGGCTAAGGAACCTCGACATGCCGGTAAGTCTAGCTCAAAAGTTTTAAGCACTAAAACTTAGTCGCGCACGCTAGTATAAGATTTTGAAAGGTCTAGTGCTTAAAAGGAATGAAGTAGATTTATAATAGACTTAATTGATTTAACTCTTTGAACATTTTATTTATGAAATGACCAATTCCTTGTAGATAATTGTTTGCGTCTTTCAATAATGTTTTAGGTAACTGTTTTAAAACTAAATAAAAAAAAATATGAATAGGAGCATCATCTAAATAGGCGACTAAAACCAGGTTTCGTATGTATCAGAGATGAGAGTTTAAAAACTTTCGAACTTTTGCAATACTTTTAGTAATGCTTCACACATTTATTCAAATTATGCCATTAGAATGCAGAATTTATCTTTAATAACTAGACTATTAAACTAAAATATTTCAAGTAAAAAAATCTTGAATCTTTAACCAAATTCCTAAGTTATACCTATCTTAGCTTACAAACAAGACACAAATGTATGTACCTACTATCTCAAATTTAACAATACTACATAGTACTACATACAACAACATTGCGTGTGTGTGCGTTTTACGTTGAAGATACGTGAAGCTATAAATCGTAATACTCGATAGAGGGAATAACCAATAGTCATGCCACTGCAATCTCTGTACAAGATCTTCCTGTAGTTTCAGGACACGCAATGAGTTTAACGAACTTGTGGAAAATGAAGGGTAGATTTCAGAAGAACTTATTATAGAGCATTGTCTAAGATAATTTCAAAACCTTATCCTTACTGTCTTTATCGTCAGATGAATAATAATAACTATGAAGGTTTTTTGCAGTCTCGTCTTGGGGGTTCATTTTAAGAACTGCAAAGAACTGTTTTGATTTTAAAAATGTATATTGTTTTACTAGGTACCTGCTCAAATTAGGATAATTATTTTCTATCAACTACTAGTAGAATCGTCTCAAAAACATACTGCCAATACAACACTCATGTTTCACTGGTTCAACTTCCGATTAAATTCGTAGCGTGCCTCAAGACAAGTTTGTCCTAACTTTCCCTCGAGTTCCTGGGCTTCACTGATCAGATTCATCACAATGGTCGTTGCTGGATCCTGGGTACACAGGAGTTACAGTGGTCGGAGTGAGAGGTGGGCAAATATAAAAAACCCCATACAGCAATGGCAGTCGTAGTCTCTATAAAATGGTACCGGATTGTTGTAAAGGCGTTCCAATGGTTATCGATTAACTCTGGTAGGTTGCACCAACACAAAATCCATATGACATGTTTTAAACATTAATATTATATCAACCAACAAAACAACAAACAACATTACATAAATCAGTTAATTTCTCCCTTTCTAACTTTACTAAAATGATAGAGATAGTCATATCCAGGGTATCGACTCTGTCCTCGATCTAAATCGATAATCTACGTCTAGCTATTATCAATATAATCGAGTTTAACAACAGACTGGGAAGTCATATAAATAATTTAATGATTATCTGATAAATTATACTAAACGGTATACTAAAATAATGAAGTAAACATTACGTTTTATTTGTTGTATAGATTTATTGTAAGTAAAATGTGAGATAAGAGATTTTATATCTGATCACGTTTGAAAACTATTATTAATTGTTGCACGTAGGTCATGAATATGATATTATGATGGTGTTACTGTATGTTTGGCCCGAGAGCTGGCGCCAATTTTTGGGTAGGCTAGTTCTGATAAGGAATATAATATTAGGTATATCAGGAGAACCATGAGCTAAGTTTTCAGATTGCCTCAAATATCTTGAGGCTTGAGGAGGGTCCTTAAAGTTAGGTCGTAGGTAGTGTCCCCTGACATTGTAGAGGTTCATGAGCAACAGTAACCACTTACGATCAGGTGGCCCGTTGGCTCGTCTACCTACATGGCAATAAAAAAAAAATCTACCCAAAACTTCGCGCGAGCTCTCTACTATTGGTACTAGTTGACCCGCAAAATTTCGTCTGCAAATGGATGGTTCAAACAGCATTTGCGATGTAAGAACAAAAAATTGTGCTTATGTACATCTAAAACCTCTAAAAAGTATCAGTGAAAACAACCTTCGAAAGTATGAGATGACTCCAAATCACGTAAAGCAAGTGCTCGTTACAGAATATTAGATTCTAGACTAGTCCCGACTCACAGCATTGTTCTGTAA
This sequence comes from Trilocha varians, assembly GCA_030269945.2. Taxonomy (NCBI): domain Eukaryota; kingdom Metazoa; phylum Arthropoda; class Insecta; order Lepidoptera; family Bombycidae; genus Trilocha; species Trilocha varians. Next base: position 10,308,236 of record AP028259.1, read on the forward strand.
TGACATGTCGTCGCGTCAGTGCTTGTTTGGCCAATTTGCACTCGAGCAAATTTTACAGGAGACAGCAAACAAGCACGGAATTTTCGTTAAGTGCCGTGTTGCCGTTGAGAAAAAAAAAATGAGATTTTTATTGTTTTAGAATTGTATATTTAAAAAAAAATATTTTACCAGTCGGATGGAAATTTTATTCTTTATAGTACTGCATTAAAAAGTCATTTTCGTAAAAAATGTCAGATTGGCCAAACAAGCACTGAGGCGACGATGTAAAGTTCGCTATACTCGTTCCAGGGCATAGTCCTTTCCCAGTTATCAAGAAACCACTAAGAATTATCAAGAAGTCTTTGGATACAATTAATGAATTTTATGACCAATCCGAGTCTGTGATGTTGATTTATTTAATCGACTTCATTAATTATAACATCATTCTCGGTAACCTATTATCAGTAATCATAGGCTCTCTACGTGACAACGATAACGCTTATTTAATTAATACATTTATTGTGTACGTAATTTCTTCGTTTTTTAATTCTTGAACGGTAAAGTTATACGGGGATTTCGATCTTTACCTTTTTATTTCTATTTTGTGAGTATTGGAACGAGGTTCCTTATCGCGCGTTATCGAAAGGGGGCTAGACGAAATTCTTATGAAAAAGTGGTCACAACACTTTTTTGTTTTAGATGATTATCGCTAGATGGCGCTGTGATTAAAATCTTTTAAAACAATTCCTTATTTTGTTTTATATGATTAATGCTAGATGACGCTGTGATATATATTTTTTAAGTTATAATAATTAGTTAGTTTAAAATGTCTGTCTCTCTTTATTAAATTTTATTACAATTCCCTCACTAATTAATCGAAAGGAACTTCGTTCCATCCGGGTGTCCCTTGACACCTCTCAAGTTGTTTATGTTTTTACATTATAGCCTCTATAGAGATCTGTGTTTTGCACTCCAGGTTCAGAATTGCCTTTATACCTAGTTCCCTATAGCTTAAAATTATCTATTGCAATTTAGCCAAATACATATTTTATTAATCATGCATATTATTTCCTTGAATTAGTAAAAGAATATTATCACAATACTCTTTAAGCCGAGATGCAACAGGTAGCTCTATTATTAAATTAAAAATAATTTATTTTTATTTCTAGATTATCTTATCGCTGCATGTTGCATTTACAAATCTGAATAATAAAACATAAATTCCATGATGTTTTTCAATCAGCCTTGTAAACTGGTAACCTGACCACCTGGTGCTGATAGCATACAGAAATATCATACCTCGTTTCAACAACCCGTGTTTTCACAAATTCCATTCATTACATCCACAATTACTTCTGTGACGTCTGGTCCAAAAGACAGTTTGGAGAAGTCATTATAGGACCCATCCGATGTTATGATAAGGTCTAATCTACCTCATGGTACCAGAAAGTACCAAAAACGCGGCTGATCTCATGGCAATCAGACTGTCATGGACGGAGTTAAAAACGTGGATCAACTTAGGTCAAAGTGGAGAAGTACTGAAGCCCTCTGTCCACCTTGAGAACATAGGATATACCTATAAAAGAATCTATCAGTGGTTTCCCTCTTAGTAATAGCTATAATATTTTGTCTATTGCCTTTCCCAATATACCCTTATTGTGCCTTTCACCTACATGATAAGCACCACTATTAATGTTATTAAATAATATCGGGTGGGTCCGCGGTCACGCCCAGTGTTTAATGGTTTTAATCATTACTTTATCTTGTCCTTAAGTTTTTGTACGCTCGTGTACCGATTACATGTAATGGACTTCGTACAGAGTCGTGGTGATTTCATGTTCTTATCGTTTTTAATACGTGTTTCGGCGACAGCGAGTGTCTGTCTCGAATATACTTTTACACTGAATTATAAATATATACTTAGTTGTTTTATCTTTGTTTACTGCCTTAGAAAGCGGATGATTTGACAATTCCAAGTTTAAATAGTCCAAGTTTAATAGTTATAGTCTTTACTGCCACGTATAGATCTCTGCACTGTTGGAAACTCTGATTGCGACCTTCCTATCGCCTAACTAATATTAAACTTCACAGTAACTGATTTAGAGTTGAAACATAGACAGTCAAAGAAGTTAGGTGTTTCAGACGGATTAGTCCTATCTAAATTCCTTGAACTGTGTATATTCTTCTACGGTAGAGATAAAAAACTCTCAGCAATGAGATTGTTTGACGTCTTGATCTTGGTCGGTCTTGACGATTGTCTGTGGGCAGACTTCTCACAAGATGGACCGAGAATCTGATCAGGATTGCGGGAAGTCACTGTATGCAGACAGCGCAGGATCGGTCGCTCTGGTGTGGTTTGGGAGAGGCATATGTCCAGCAGTGGACGTCTATAGACTGATAAGGATGATATAGATAAAAGGCAAAAGGTGCTAAAAGACATTTTGTAAAATTTTCAGGAGGAACGTTTAAAACTTTTTGATGATTTCTTAATTTTTTCATAATTCAATAACTACTGATTAGATTTCGATTTCTTACGTACAATAGGTATATTTATTAGTAAATGAAGCATTTTTTGGAACGAAGTTCCTTATCGCGCTTTGTGAAAGGGGGCTAGACGGAAAAAAATCTTTTCTTCTAATTTTATGAAAAGTTGTCACGACACTTTTTTTGTTTTAGATGATTATCGCTAGATGGCGCTGTGATCAAAATCTTTTAAAACACGTTATTTATCGCGCGTTACGTTAGGAAAAAAAATATATAAGATATCTTTTAAACTTTTAAACTTCGTTCTATTCGGGTGTCCCATATCACCTCTCAAGTTTTTTTTGTTCTATTTTAATAATTTATCAGTATTCGGTATTTCCCTACTTAATGTTCTATTTACCAATGTATCACTTGCCTCACGGATGTGAAAGCATTTTATCAACAAATTTCCGTTCAATATCGTATTTAATCCAGTATTAATATGAATTTGGTATTAGAATATAATTAGATAAGATAAAAGTGAAAGTTATCACGGGTGTTTCATGGCAGTATTTATGATAAACAATACATTTTTTGCACGTGTAGCAATGTCTACGCTCAACAGTATACGACGTACGATATGGGAATCCAGGATAGGTAAACAGATATTTTTATAACAACTTTTTACTATAGAATATATTTAACACGTAAAATAACTAATTCCTGTAACAAATGGCTTTGGAATGAGCTCCCCTCCTCGGTGTTCCCCGAGCGCAATGACTTGTCCTTCTTCAAACGAGGCTTGAGGAGGGTCCTTAAAGTTAGTCGTAGGTAGCAACCCCTCAGTGTCCTCTGACATTGCAGCGGTTCATGAGCGACGGTAACCACTTCCTATCAGGTAGGCCGTTGGCTCGTCGGCCTACATGCAATAAAAAAAAAAAAAAAACAAAATAGGTCAGTGCAACAATTGGCGGCTTACCACTCACACCGATCTCTGCAACACCAAAAGTTGCCAACAGAAAAATGATGCTAGGTATTAACAAAGCTTTAAGAAATGCATGATACCTACACTTAGTTTAGGCACAACTCACACAAAACGAACCGATATTCTTAAGATAAGGGAAATTAGCGGGACGCAAGAACTTCAAGAGCTGCCAAAATAACAATTCTAGAAGAACCACTATGTTGAGTTGTGAATTTATAAGATTCCTTAACAGGCCTAAAGTGGTTATAATGTTTTCCCACATGGAATAAAAACACAGAAAGGTCATTGATCTCTACTAAAATGAAACGTAAATAACTGCAATCAAATTGTACAATTACTATCAGTTAACGGATACAGTTTTTTGACGTTACGTTGACCCATTTAACCCACTAGTCTCCGAGTCCAACGTCCAAAGTCCAACCGACCATAACTTTGAACTTTATAATGTTTGCATCGGTTAAATGGCTGATAATGAGTATTGAGATATTTATTTGAAAAATAAAGACGTCATGTGACAAATAAAACGTGATCTTGTACTTAAGGGTTCAATGGATCAATAAATACTTCGATTTACTTGTTCTAAATTTAACTTTTTTAATCTTGTTGACAACAAATTATTAGATATTTTGTAATAGTATTATTACCATTTATTATGAGTGGCACGATTTGAAGTAGAGTTCAACCAATGTTCCTGACATAACTACTTCAGCAGGCAAAGTTAACATTGCGTTCGGGGAGTTCCAGATGCAAATACTTCATAGCGATTAAACATGTTAATAATTCAGATTCGATAATTCCTCAGTTCGAGATCGTATTCACTATTATTCCTACCTATGCTTTAAGTTCTATATAAGTATTTCTCTGTGTAAGAACTCAACGACGCCTGAACCAATTTAAGTCCAAGGATGGTTTTTATGGCAGAAAATAATCGAATAATTGACATTTGATTGAAAGTGACGTAGACGAAGTTGTGCGGGCCAGCTAGCTTATAATAAACAAGGTTATTATTATAATAGTGTGGGTACAGTGAGCTATGGCCAAAGGGAGATCTCCGACCGGGCGAGGTAATGTATGCCCGGTCAGGCCGAAGCCCACTGTAGTAGATTTCAGATGTCGTATATATGCGAAGATACTTGCAAATGTCGTAACCGCGATTCAGGATCTCGCGCGTTATTATTGGTCACCACAGTAGTGATGATGAAATGTATCCCTTATTCCGGATAAGTTAGTGACTGCCAGTGACTGCCCTTCACCCGATTTAATACTGATAACTCAAATAATGTGTTTTATCATTTAAAAATAACAATATTTTATTGTTTACTTTTATATTATGTCATCATATGTTTGTTGTTGTATAAGATTGTTGATATACTATTTAACCGAAAATAAATTACAGCACAAACTAGAAGGTACACAGTAGCTGTCGTAAATGAAATTCTTAGTGAGAAGAATGGAGATCTTTATTTGAATGACAGACTACACCATGTTAGATAATGAAGTATCTACCTATTAGATAAATTTGTTAGGTGACTTTTCTCTAATTCCATTTATTTTTTTTGTAGAAGCGGGTATTACATCGATTTAAAGGATAGACTTCCGGTTGTGATGAATTATTTTATAAGAGTGTTGTTAGATTCTTTCAATTTTATTTTATGAAAACGGAAATACTAGTGGCGCCATCTGATTTATTTCTCAAGAAAGTATAAAAGGCGTGTGAACTATCGTTTAATTGTGACTAAGTTTTGGAGGATGATTATACTGTTTTTGGAAGATGAATAAACTGTTCTTGTGAACCAAGGAGTTTTCATTGTGTTTCTGAACTGAACCCCAATAAATTACCTATGCTACAATATCCATTTAAGTCAGCGATGTAGGTATATTAATAAAACTCCCCAGACAAGTGATTTGACACTAGGCTTAGCTATGTTTTTGATACCCTTTTGTGCAAAGTAGGTACGCTTAAAATTAAATTTGGTTATGTGAACTAAATTAGTAATTCTTAGTTATTTTTGGCTATATTTAACAATATTTATTTTAATTTGATGAAATGGATAGTTCCAAAATGACAATTATGCAAACTGGAAACTCTTTAACGTTAATTAGTTTTTGAGGAGCTCGCCTGAAATTGATGGATGATGTTTATCAGTGTGACCCAGTTTATTGCCCCTGATTGTGCATGAATTACAGATTATGACAATTTGAGGAAAATTACTGAAATTACATACATACCTATCATATATTTAAACATTATGAAATCTGACATTTTGGGGAGCCAAAAAGAAAGTTAGGGAGTGGTTGATGGAACTTTCCTACAACGAAATTGAGAGGATATTTGAGTCGTCACAGTGATTGGAATCCGATTCATAATTTCGTGGTTTTATTCATACTTATAATAGCTCACTTCATTAGTAACACTAAAGTAATTTATTTTCTTTTTGTTCCTGTATTATTATTGTCATCATACTACTCTAGTTAAAAAACAAAAATATATGTATATTATCCTCTCGTCCTCTCGATACAGGCTAGGACTAGTGTGAGGGCCACTGGAAACTTTCTCTATAATAAGTGTATAAACAATAAATAAATAAATGAAAACATCGAACCTTAGATGAAGAAAAACTCGCGAAACAGTATTTAATTCACTTGTTAATTCCTAGAAAATTAGAAAACGACAATCTCAAATTATTTCTATAGTATAAATGACTGTCATGTTAGGTGGGTACTCCCTATTGATGAATCCCTATCGGTTAAACTTATTTTTCTGACATTGTATGGAAAATGTACGACTATCGTTGCGGACTTCCATACTATGATGCAATTTTTTTTTATCCAATTCGTAAAATAAAAGTGGTTCTAAGCTGTACATATTTCAACAGGACAATCACCCCACTTCAGCTGGGACAAAGTTACAGATCCACCCTGTATTTGGTACATTTAAGAAAATCTAGCTACCTAGATTTGATATCTTGATACCACTTTATTACGTCTAGACATGGAGCATATGAAAAATAATGACACATTCGTAGTATCGAGAAACAGGGCCTGATTAGGAATTTACTAATTGAGTACCTTCAAGAAATGACTTACATTGAGAGACAAAAAATAGCAGTATTAATTCGAAGTAGGCTACTTGGTACAGTTTCGGAAATTAAGCCTTCCCAGTACCTAGTGAAGACTGAGGATATTATGTGGTGATGTAATGATTTGGTTGCTTATTTGAAGAGCATTATCAGTGTTGATACAAAAATAACATCTGTAAAGAGTTGCTTAATTGGACCCTGAGTCCTACACTTTATCTTGCATCAAACGAATGAACCATCAACTATTTAATGAATTATACGTCCGCTAATAAATCAATATAAATATAAACCCAGACGCAATAATTAAGCATCAGACGACAAACAGCCGATAGTGGGTGTCAAACACATCCATTTCGCTATTAGGATTTAATTACTTTGCACTTTGGTCCTATCACGGGTAGACTGCGTGGAGAAAATCTTGTGAAGAAGGTGCAAGAGTCATATTTTTTTATATAAATCATAGTATAATAATATTATACTTATCACTTATATTCATTTATTCACTTATTTTTTACATTCTATTTTTAAAAATACATTTACAAGAAAATAAAATTAAAAAAAATATATAAAAAACAGAGGGCCACTGCAGGCGAAGTCTACGACCCAAGCCATCAGTGGTCAGGGCTCATGAGAGAGGAACCTCTTATTATTATTAATACTAGTTGACTCGCGAAACTTCGTCTGCGTCACGGAGAGAAGATTCAGATAGCATTTGCGATGTAGGCGAAGAGAAATGTGCTAATTTATATCACATCAAAAACCTCTAAAATTATCAGTCTTTTTCTACTATATTATGCTTGTATTATACACAAAATGTTCTCTTGAATTATTTATTAAAATGAGCCACATTAATTGTGTTTATTGCGCCGTTTAAAAGATTTAAGCATACAGGGTGTAGCCACTTTGTTTTATTCTATGTAGTGCAAAATACAAGCAAGAATATTCTTTATAAATCATAAGATCTTCAAATACGATTGCTTAACACGAAAACTTTGAATTTAAATTAGATCGTTAGCCACAAACTTATGTTCGTGACAAACACCATTTCACAGAAAATACGCTTATCATAATAATAATCTTTACAATCTTCTCTTGTCTCTTGCATGACAATTCATTTGCCGTGGTCCTCACGACCTAGACCTAGTGTTAGGATCATTGGTAATTTTTGGCACATCTTTAAGCTGAATTATATGAGAATGATTTTAATATGTGTTACTTTTTAATCAGAAGAAGCATCTCTCAGTGTATTAGTATTTAACCAAAAATAAATAAATGATAATGCATGGCTATTACGCCAGGGCGATCTGCATCTAACATGCATAAAATTTATCTCGTCAGACCTGTCGCCGCCCCCACCGAATAATACCGTAATCGAAAAATCAAAATTTTACAGGAAAAATAAAAAACGATTTTTGGCTTATAACTTCTTACCAGGTTTACATATAATAATAATTTATATACCAAAAAATGGCTAATTTTTTCTTCAATACAGCAGTGTAATTAAAAAAATATATTTTTGTACAAGATTGCAGTTATAAGCGAAAGTTTATATTACCAAATTTGAAATAGAATCTTCATTAGTAAAGCAATGATACGATTTTATTCGGGTAGAATTGTTGACAGTGAGTTGACACAGTAATAGTTAATTGCGATATTATTCACTGTTTTTTAGAAATGTTAACTAACTCGGTAATGAAATGTTACCATAATATTCGGTGAATAAACAAATTGACCAGATCATTGTACATTCTATTTACGTTATTATTCCATGATAAACAATAGTCGTAAAAGTCTAGTACCTGAATTTATTATTTTTTTCGAACCCGAATAAGATTGTAATAACAGTTTCCTGTAGAAGGTGTGATACTTTAAAGTTAGTAATTGCCTAATATGATGATATTCGTCATAAAACTGTGTTTTTATTTTTAAGCGAACAGTACAGGTATGGTCATTACAAAATCATTATCTCTAAAAGTACTCGTACGAATATTATGAAAAAAATTCACAAGGTGTGTCCGACCGTCCAGTACAATAATTCCCAATAAAGACACTTCTATAGTAATAGTCGATTACGATACTATTCGGTGGGGGCGGCGCTGTGATGTTGAATATTTTTCGTACCAATTTTAATCATTAACCTAAGAGATTATTGAGGTTTATCATAGGTCAGTTGCGGTGTGCGAAGGTCGAAGATAACGCGATCACCAAGCCGATGCGTGAGGTGTCTGTTGGTACTTGCCAGGCACATCACAGAATAACACAGAAGTAATTAATTACAAAAAAACTTGACGAACGAATATTCATAATATTATTTTAAAGAAGATTTTAAATACAAGCTTTTAAAATCCTAAATATCATGTCAAGACAAGTAAAATATGCCTAAACACGACAGGTCTATCTTATTTTATTACGGGAGTTCTTCTGAATCCATCATCAGATCTGCGCCAATTTGTCATATTATTGTATTGTCATGCGATATACATCTGTGTTCAAAATTCATTCATCAGCTCAATCAGAAAACGAAAAGTTTGTCAAATTTAACTTGCAATTTCCACTTGAACTCACATAGTTAGTACATAGTTACATCCAGTGCAAGTTAATATAAAGCTTGTAAAAACATGCGGTTCTCGTAGATATCACATATCAGCACATACCAAAAGTTTTTTGTTTACTTTTTTTGTCTTGTAGGCAGAGCAAGGCAGACGGATCCAATTGGCATTGGACAAGCGTGGTGGCTAAGCCTGATCCTTCTTCTAAGGAGACCTGAGTCCAGCAGTGGGAAGTAATGGATTGTTACAGTAAAGGCAGACGACCAACAGCTACTTACCTAGTCGTAAGTGGTTATCGTTTATTGTTATTGCAAGATAGATAAACAAGCTTACGGCCTACCTTATGTCAAGTGGTTACCGTCGCTCATTAACCTCTGCAATTCCAGGGTAATCAGAGGTCGTTATCTATCACCTACCCATACAGGACTTTGTTAATGAATGCAATGCCCGGGAACACTACGGGGCCTACCTTGAACATAAGTTGCAAGTGTCTTTATAAAAATTGTCTCTAATTTTACTTCTGTAGTGAATATTCTGTGTTCACGTCGTACACTTGTACTTATTCACAAACAACTTTCTTAAAAACAAAGTCAGTAGCATCAATGTTTGATTAATTGGGTATTATATTGTTGCCGACCTGATTATTGCGTGATAGTTTTAATATATGTTTCAACATTATTATTTTATTATCAACATCTGTATGTATTTATATTTAGTCATGATTTTAAGTTTTGGGCTTATTGAGGCACATAATCAGAGTACGTTATTAGTTATAAACTTATTCAGACACTCGCGGTTATCTATAATACTTTCATGCATTTTCAACGGGTTCTTACCACGATATTTAATTAATTGAGTGGCCTCGATATTTCAACGTTGTTGCAAACGTCATGATCACGAGAAGACTGGATACTGCGGGTCGATTTAAGAGCAAACAAATCTGTCTACCCTCTTTCTCGTTCGCTTTTTGGGTAGTACCACTGGACCTCGAACTCACATCACGACACACCACACTCCTATCTGTAGGTTACAAATAGTGCAAAAACATAAAATAATGTTTACTCCAATTCTACACTATGAACTTACTGTTTGGCTCAGAATCAAGCATAATCCACCACGTTAAACTTTTTTGGAAGTATACAGGGTGATTTTTTTAAAGAAGGTACATATTGCAGGAGGGTGATGAGTACTCTGTTCTAATACGGAATATTACAAAAAATAGGTAAAATGACATTTTTTTTTTTAAATCTATATTCGACAAAACTACCTCAAACATAAACAATTTCGACTTAAAGAGTGTTGACTAATGACCTCTAGTGATCTCGCGCACCCCACACCTCCGCCAAGCCACACCCATTATCGTCGAAAAACCATTATTTTGCAAGAGTTTTAGACATTTTTAAGTTGCGATTACTAAGGCATTAAGCCATATTCTTTGGTAATAATATTTTTACTGGTCGTATATAACCATCAGCTACCATGACCTTCAATATGTACCCTCACTAAGAAATCACCCTGTATAAGTGAAATTACCAAAGTTTTTTCAATTCCCAACTGACAAGTTAAATTACTCATATACTGGATGAAAGTTTCAAGGTAAAAAACTGGTGTTTGGAACATGTTCATAGTTCGTAACTTTATTCTGAAGTTTGAAAATATAGTTCAAAGAATAATTGAAAAGACCTAATTATCTAGAAGATTTAAAATGTACAATTAGCTACAGACAAACACATTTTATAAGTAGTTTAACAACATAATCTTCGTAAAAAAAAATGCATCGAAAATGGTAGTCTTACGAGGTTGATAGTTTGAACCTTAATATTATTATGTGGAGTAGGTATTTTAATTAAGCTTTTTAGCATCAAATACGTAATATTTTATGAAAAATATTTTTATAAAACAAGAATCCAAATCAAAGTCCGGGTCGAGCACCAGTTGGCACAATCGATAAGCAGACGAGCCTACGAGTTTTTTTTCAATTTTTTGCCGCCCAAAACAACGTCCACTGTAAAATGAACTTTATACTGAAGTCCTAACATACAATTTGCCAAGTATGAGACAAACCGTTTGCAATATTATCATTGTCGATTTATTTACCCGGAAAAACAAGATGGCGTCTGGCGCATTTGACACATGACATAAAACGTTGTTTATGGGCGGGAAGTTCGCGACCCGGGATGGGACATGCGAGAACGTCACGAAATAAGGAAATACCTGATATTTAATGAACGATTTCTATTCATGGCAGTTTTATGTTGGCACTGGTATTCGATTGATGGCATTCAATGTTCCAAACGTTCATGTTGTTAAGTGCTATTGAAATGAATAAGATTCGTGCTGTCAGCAGAAGTTGTATTGGATTTTATTGAATTTTAAAAACAATACAGTTTGAATTAATAACATAGTCTGATCAAATAAAATACCTACCTACTATTAAACATTGCAAATCCTAAACTAATTAGTTAAGCGACTACGAATTTACCTTTTAATCTCTATCAAGATACAATGTCATGGCGTATTTGCGTGTCCTTAGACATGGAAAATGATAATTCTAGTAAATTCAATTGTCAATTCGACCTTGCCTTATTGGAATTCGATTTACTATTCCTAATATTTTGACGAGGAACCACATTATGTAATGGCAATGAGACTTGTTATTTGAATTTTAAGACCCGGAAGTTCGAAGGAGTCCGAATCTTAATCAAAGTTCAATTACCCATGTGGGTTGATTTAATTTATTTCTTTACTTCATAGAGTAAGTCTCTGTGCTTGTTCCTACTGTAACGTCCAACTACTGCCCACTGCTGGGCTCAGGTCTCCTCGGTATAGGGATTAGATATAGTCCGCCAGTCGACCACTTTTGCTTTGTGCATTCACTTTGGGATTTCACGTATTGTTATTATCTTTGAAGGGTTAAACATATCAAATACCTATACTCTTTGGGTTTAACCCTTCTGCAATTAATAACGTTTTCCTTCAGCGTTTATAGAATAAATATAATTAAGATTTAGAGGTACAAGAGGACCAAACGAAAGACTAGGTATTTCAATCATCATCACGTTCTAATTTTATCAAAGTAGGTATCGAAAACTACATTAGAAAAAAAAGGATTTCATAAAATAACCCTAACCAGAATAAAACTAACCTCTCATTTGCGTGCGCAACTGTCGCGAACCTAATCTGTGCGTAACAAAATATTCCTAATCATAAATTCGGTAAACATAATCCTGGTGGTCCCGTCTCCGTTTCATTATTCGGATAGATTGCCGACTACCGTGAATGTTCACTGTGACCCAGTTACAATATTCCATCAGGCAACACACGCACATTGCACACACTGCTGGGATATCTTGAACTGGAAATAACTTGAGGAAATAATAAAAATGATCATTGCGTTTTTATTACTTTCGAAACGTCATGAAGATACGACGAACCTGTAACGTAGTAAGTACCATTTATATATTTGTATGTAACATATATATGTAATTATTTTCTTTCTTAATTACAGTTAAGTTGTGTTATTTGCGACGTTTTGGTCAATCCGCGACAAATAATTTTTACAAAACGTTGCCTTCGCTATTAAACCTGACATTGGGTGCGCCGCCCACAAAATCGGTGGCAATAAAACCATAAAAAAAGTACCATTTAGTTCAACTTCTAAATATTTACCCAACATTCCAAGTTTTTCAAATGAAGTTTAATTTCCTTCCTTCCTTAAAATTTCTTGCAGTTAACTGATGCAAAAAATAAATAACTGGTACCATGATAACAAGATTAAAATTTATAATAACTTGAAATTATTTTCATGGTTGCAATAATGCTATTGTAAACTAATTCGTGTCCCATCACTAGACACGCAAAACGCGGGAATCAACTCCAAATATCCAATATCAGTTTTGCTGATTATAAATCCTATATAAGTTTAGTTAGTTTGTAGTTTTCAGAAATAAGTCATCATAAAATTATTTAGGTACCTTCTTGTCTGAGAAAGTTTGCTGCAACTGCAACGCACTTATATGCAGTAAAAACATACATTTTTTTACGGTGTAGGCGGTATAAGAAGGTTTTTTTTTTGCGAAATAGATAAACGAGCCTACGGCCCACCTTATGGTAAGCGGTCACCGTCGCTCGTGAACCTCTGCAATGCCAGGGCAATGAGGGGTCGTTATCTATCACCTACCCATACAGGACTTTTCTTAAACATCGTTTAAAGAAGGACATGTCATAGCGCTCCGGGAACACCGCGGACGGGAATCCAATCCAAATCGGAATCGTACGGGGCAAAAATGTTCTTCTGAACCGAACTGTGGAAGAGCGCAACGGTTCCAAGTGAAGGTGGTGAACCTTGCCCCTGCGGCGTGTGGTGCGATGGTAAAAAGGAGATGAAGGAATCATCTCAAAGAGTTCCTCGGAGCATTCCCCATGGACCAGACGATATACAATGCACAGAGAGCTGAAATCTCTCTGAAAGGTATTATAATTTACGATGTCGTCTGCGTGAACTCTAGGTATAACCCGTTTTTTTCTTCATTCCTTTTTTTGCAATAAAAGGTCTATAGTAGTCTAGTGTAGGTATCCTATGTCCTTTCTCAGGGTCTAAAGATTGTCTGTGCCAAGTTTAATCATAATCGGTTGAGAGGTTTAAGCGAGAAAGCGTAACAGACAGATAGACAGGCAGAGCTACTTTTGCAATTATAATATTAGTAGGGATTAGCCAGTTTAAGATGTTTCACGAATGTCTTAACTCTTAACTCCTGAACCTCAGTTTTAATAATATACATATTTCTAGTGTTGAATGACAGATTGATAGGCATGACCTGGCGTTTCTAAGGTTCATGAATGACATTTATCTATCGTATTAGGTGCGTCATCATCTTGTTTGCCACTGACGATAATAATAAATAAACAAGATTCCAACTGTCGACCATGATACAGGCTATAGTGTATTTATCCCTTCTTCTAGAGGCGTAATCCTCATATTATTATGTAAGGGTCGTGATCACCACCTCACATTGTAGTTCTATGATAATTTTCCCGTTAAAAGGTTCTGTCTTCAGTAGCATTGTGTGTACTGTACTGTACTGTAACAACCCATTACTGCCCACTGCTGAGCTCAGGTCTCCTCCGAAGAGGGATTATGTGTGTCGTACATAAAATAGTGCAGAGCTAAACTTTTTTTCCCTCTCGAAGATTACCAAGCGTTATGGCTTTCGTCAATCGAGGTTTGAAGAGAGTATTTAAATGAAGTTCGTAAGTAGCAGCCACATTGCGCGAGTCAACTAGTTTAATATAAAATCCATAGTAAAGTCACAAAACCGCACTACAACCTAAAAAATCAATTGGTATACAAGTTTCTTAAGACATAAGCTGGTGTATTTATTTATTTATAACTAGCTGATCCACACAACTTCGTCTGCGTCACATAAGGAAATTTTCTCATCGTTTAAACCTTCCCTGAACTTCTATGAATATTTCAAGATTAAAATAAGCCAAATCGGTTCAGTGGTTCTCGAGTTTTAGCGAGACTAACGAACAGCAATTCCTTTTTATATATAAGACTAGCTGGCCCACACAACTTCGTCTGCGTCACATAAGGAAATTTTGTCACCGTTTAAACCTTCCCTGGACTTCTACGAATATTTCAAGATTAAAATAAGCCAAATCGGTTCAGTCGTTCTCGAGTTTTAGCGAGACTAACGAACAGCAATTCTTTTTTATATATAAGACTAGCTGGCCCACACAACTTCGTCTGCGTCACATAAGGAAATTTTGTCACCGTTTAAACCTTTCCTGGACTTCTACGAATATTTCAAGATTAAAATAAGCCAAATCGGTTCAGTCGTTCTCGAGTTTTAGCGAGACTAACGAACAGCAATTCATTTTTATATATAAGAAGATTAGGTCCATCAACAACATTTACATGGTAACAAGCAAATTCACAGACATAAAAAACAATATACTACATGCAATCTTACTTATAGATGAACACAACGTGGTAAGAAACATAGTACACAAATCACATAGCATAGTACCTACATATATGCGTCGTAATCATTCAATAAGAGAGAACGAGCAGAAGGACATGTTTTTAATTATAATAATTATCAATAACAACCGAGATACAATACTATGTTTACAGTCAACGACCTTTAAACGGATTCACAGTGTTTCACAAACAGCAACTACATTTCCAATATATAGGGTGGGCAATCTAACGTTTGCATTTTGAACTACTGTTTATTTAGAGAATGGCAGCTCAAATGTCATGCAATTGGTGTTCATAATTTAGTTAAAGGTTTGAAATTTACGAAATGGGACGCTATATGCTTGAACAAAATTGGGAAATATTGAAAAGTTACTTCCAAAGTGGTGAGTCTTCAGTCCAAACTGTAAGAAATGTGTGTGTGTGTCAGATGAAGCCCATTTTCACCTCGGAGGCTATATCAATAAGCAAAATTGTCGCATCTGGGGGTCGGAAAATCCACACGTCACCATTGAGAAGCCAATGCACCCACAAAGAGTTACGGTTTGGTGTGGATTCCCTTATGTAAAGCTTGAATAATAATTTTTAAGAACAAATTCAAGAAACAGTGTATGCAGAACATTACAATTGGAAAAGAAACAGCTTGCACTTAAATCTTTTACAATATTTCCTATGAATGAATTAACCTAACGTAAGTATTTTATTCAATGGAAAGTTTTAAAACATTGAATCTTATGTTCATTTATCTATCTAGTGTCCTATCTTTATCTTAGGTTATGAGTAGTTGTCCCTCAAATGCGCTGGCATTGTAGGTATAGGTTAGGTTAGGTTACCGCTTACCATCAGGGTAGGTCTTAGGCTCCTTTAAAATATTGCACAAAAATACTCAAGGCCGAGCTAAAACTATCTTAACAGCGAGGATGACTTTATTAAACTTAAATCATAATACTATTTATACTACACAATAAAGTTTCATTATAAGTTAGTACTGGTTTGACTACTGCGAAATTTGCACTCTGTGGCTATAATTGGACTTTACTGGACCCGCCTTTACGTCATAATGATATCAGAGATATTATCAACAAATTAATCGAACGACAATGTTGTCATCAATTAATATTATTTGTTGTTCGATCACAACTTCTTAATCAACATTGGACTTCAAAAGCTAAGATTGAATGGTGCTTTTCCACATTGCATTGTTTACCAACTTTCATAATAGTCGGCCGTCGCCGTCATTTGTTTTGTGCGTCTGTTGGAAGTTGGCGAGCCAATGTGGAAACGCAGCACTAGGGTTCAAAATTCATTAAATTATGAACCAATTTAAACTGGCATATTTTTACACTTCTTTCAATTTAAGAACCTAATAATTCTGCTAGATACATTTCACAACAAATTGATTGTCTTTTGTTTTTCTTTAAAATAACTAAAGTAATGCTCGTTTCACACAGTCGAGATAACGACGAAGTTATTATGCACTTTTATCTCGAGGTGAATGTCAATTGGGTTGTCATCATTGAGTACAACTTTCAAATGATTCACAACTTATTAGATAACTTTATAAGGTATATTTTTGAATACACATTTTTCTACTTTAAGTATTGTCTTTTGATGAGAGTCAATGTCAATCCTTCAACTTTGTTCTAAAGTCCGAAAGAAATAGTTGATAACCGCATCGTGATTGGTTATGTTTATTACACAAAATATTAAAGTATGTACAGTGTATACGATTTTATCTATCACTGTTTAATATTCTTGTACAACATGAAAGTTAAAACGCTTTGTTAAAAGGCTTTTGTATTAAAGGATGGAAGAACAATAGTTTCAAAGAGTTATAATTACTTGTAATTCGTTTGGAATTTGACGCTTTGGTCGTCAAAGTATCTAATTGCTTAACAAGAATAAAATTGTCTACCTAAACTAACTTAGCTTGTGATAGGTTTTTGAATTTTAATTAAATAATTGATTCATCCACGGCACAATAAGTTCGCTCTATCTTACTTAGTTCTGAGTAAGTTTCAGTTCTAATATTTTTAAAAATACGATTTGATGTAGTAATAGCTTAGTGTTGCTTAATAATATTAGGAAAGATCATGGACATGGTCAAGAGGAAACGAATGATTTTTTATTGCCTCATAAATAGGATCTTACAGACCACCTCATGGTTTTTTTTCTTTTTTTTTTCAGTTGGAGGAAATCACCGGATCCATACCCCATACCATATCCATACCCCCCGTAGGTGGGAGTTGAACCGCACTAAAACCTCCAACCGCTCACACTCAGCGTCCGAACCCCGGCTGAGGCTAGAACCCAGCACGGGGTTTTGAGGGACGACGCGACGCGTTACGCTCTCGGCACACTTTACCGTCGCGTCGCCCCCACCACCTGATGGTAAAAAATAACAGTCGCTCATGGACTTCTGAATTGTCACGGAACACTGCATACACCTACGATACTTAAGAAAGAATGAATGTGTCTCAAAATCTGAGGTGTTCTACCCATGACAATGAATTTCAATGTTAAGGTAAAGTATCACAAACAAACAACATCAAAGAGGATTTTCGCATTAATTTCTTCAATATTTATTAGCTAATGCCATCTTATCAATTGTCGAAATGTGATATCGGTCAGTGAACTACACGCATGATGACGCACAAGCTTTAGGATGGATTCATGTGATAAATACAATAATAAACGATTAGTTTTATTAGACGCGTAATTCGGTTGCTTGGGAAATACTAAGCCTACATAAGTCTGAGGGGGCGGCGCGACGGGAAAGAGTGCCGTCGGCGTAACGCGTCGCGCCGTCCCGCATAACCCCGTGCTGGGTTCTGGCCTCAGCAGGGGTTCAGACGCTGAGTGTAAGCGGTTGGAGGTTTTAGTGTGGTTCAACTCCCACATACCCCGCCCGCCCCGCGGATCCGGTGATTTCCTCCAACTAAAAAAAAAAAACATATTCTGAAATTTTAATGTTCGTGTCTAAAATAAGCAAGACTTTTGGTTAATTTTGGTACTTATTCTCAAGTTTAAGAACTTATGATAGAGTTAATAGACTTACAACAAATAAACAATTAGATCACTATTTAAATTTTCGTCATTATGGATAAGTCTTTACGGAAAACAATTCGTAGCACACCTTGCTTGAATTATCTTGTTGCTTAGCAATTTTAGCCCTTTAACGATAGTTAACATTTCCACGTGAAGTTACGAAATTGATTTTATTATAGGTCATTCAACTCTTAATCTATGCCTTCACGAATTTTCTTAATATCATAAGCAAGGGGCTTTGCGAGATGATCCTTAAATTTAAAGCCTATGAATAATAAAAATATTTAGCTTCCAAAACGAATTGTGACTAGGCTATCGGTGCGACAGGAAAGAGTGCCAAGCGCGTAACGCGTCGCGCCGTCCCTCCAAACCCCGTGCTGGGTTCTGGCCTCAGCCGGGGTTCGGACGATGAGTGGGAGCGGTTGGAGGTTTTAGTGCGGTTCAACTCCCACATACCCCGATCCGCTGATTTCCCCAAATGAAAAAAAAAAGCTATACTGTAACTTCAATTACCTACTACACACTACTGGGCTCAGGTCCCCTCAATAGAGGGATCAGGCATAGTGTACCATATTTGTCTAACCATCCATGATTGGAGCCATCATATATCTTTGACGGGTTTTCAAATCCTTGTACCTTATCCAGGTTCCCTGTCTTCCTTCACCGTTTTTAATTAGAGGTGTTGTCATAAAATGCACTGTATGTTTTAAGTAAAACTTATATAAATGTTAAGTGGTAGGCCGTTTAGTTTTATTTTTATTGCCATGTAGGCAGACTGTCTAACGGGTCCCCTGGTGGTGCAACTCCACGCTTTGCAATTTTACTATGACACGAAATTGAAGTACTTATTAAAATATGTAATATTTACAAACTGCACCTGTTTTTATAAGCATAATATGTTAATTTCGAAGTTACAAAAAATGTGAGTCATGTTTGGAAATCAATAAAAACACCAGGGGTATCGTAATCTTCATCAGAGATAGCTATTATCATTTCCTCGGTTTACCACCGGGGGTAATCGTTCAAGCGAAACGAAAAAAAACCGCTACCCCAGCAACAGTGAAATTGTGAATTTTTAAACAGTTAAACCACCCCTGTTACTAAAAGCAGACGCATGGAATAGGTACGATAAATATTGGTATTTATGTAGAAAAAAACCTAAAATAAGTAGATTGGGTTTCATAAACCCCTTAAGTTTTATAGTTTTACGTATTTATGTTTAAAGAAATTTGCTATTTATTTAGTGGCAGGAGTTTTTTAGAAATATACTTCTCTCAAATACATCACGAAATTAAAATATTAAAAGCTTAATTAATAATTTTTGCTACTGTACGAATATGAAACTAATTGGTACCTAATTAATCATGATAATAACTCAAAGTTAGATATTCGCTAAGTATAGTTTACATTTCGAGTTGCTAGTTAGACCGATTGCGTTGCTAGGATACCGTTGTAATATCAATTTTTAATATTGTAACGCTATGCATTTTGGGTGTGATTTCAATGCAAAATGCGGTGAGTGAATTTAATTTAATTATTTAATCATACCATCGCGTCGGCTCTATTATGTGAAGTTGTTTTGTAAACATTTTGCGTACGTAACTTTTTTATCGATAGAACGAGGTTATTTACCCGTGTTAATGACCTAGGCTTAGATATTAAAGCTGGGTACACATTAAAAGCTTTATTTTAAATGCGTATATTAATTGATTAGTCTAATTAAGGCAAATAAATTGATTAATCTTAATGCGTGTAATAATGTATGCTGGGTTTTAATTCAACAGTATTTTCAGTAGAAAATTAATTATAGTACCTACTTAAAACTACGTTTCGTATTTAATGAAATTGTTATAAAGAAGAATTATAAATAAGTCATTATTAAATAGTAAAGGGTTCGCAAAATCATAAAAAAATACCTTATGTATTTCAGAGGCAGAATGCACAACATTTATTTGATGAACGGACTTATTGTTTTTTTCTAGTTACCAGCGAGGGATACTCTAACTACTCCACGGAGTGCTCGCGCTCCGGTCGGAAGACGAACTCCGAGTATTCTTCCTCATCAACGCATGAAGAAGGAGGTATACCTACAAATGTTTAGTTAAAAAGACAAATACTTAATATAAGTTTCTCAATCATTTTATTAATGTAGAAGAGTCCAGAAAGCCCACCGGAAATGGACTCTCCTATTGGAAGCGTTGGTGGTGACTTGAGGCGTCAGAATGAAGAGCTTCGTGCACGCCTTGCTGGTGAGGCGGCTGATCATAAGCGTCGTCTCGATGCGTATCGCCGCGCACAACAAGGTCAAGCTGCTTTAGTATCGAGACTCCAGGCTAAGGCAAGTCATTTTAAAATATCTCGTTTAATGGTTGAATTATTCTGTTCAACAATTTGTTTAATGCTTTGTGATTTATGTATCGTTGCTATTCTTCTGAACGTTGAAACAAAACGACAATCACTCGGAAATGTCAAATGTCAAGCCCAAAGAAAACAAACCCGAATTTTGTAAACAAACTGAAGTTTTTAGCAATAAAAATATATTTTCTTCGATTTCTTCAAACAATAAGATATCTTAAGTACTATCAAATCATAATACCATGTTAGAGCCAATAACTAACCAAGACTTCACATGTAAATATACGAAAATACGTGTCTAAAAATCGTTAAACGGCAACAGGTTCTGCAATACAAGCAAAGATGCTCCGAACTCGAGAACCAAATGCTGGAGACTCCTCGCAGCGATGTGTACCGGCCCAGCGCAGTACAGTCAGCTCTGCCCGCGTCCTCGCCGCCGTCCACCGACTCGCGGAGAGATGAACGTATTAATGACTTGGAGACCGCGCTGCGTAGATTGGACGAGGAGAAACGCAAGTGAGTAAATGATGAGGCTGTGGGAAGTCTCTGGATGCAGATATTGCAGGATTGGAGGTTTGAGAGATATTTATGTCTAACACTTGACGCCTACGGGCTGTTGATGATGATGCAGACAACAATAATTCGTCCAAGCACCCAGTTCAACATTTACTGTATTATGCTCTATTTATAAAGGAGCCCTGAGCCTAGCAGTGAGCACTATCATGTAGTTCTTTAAATTAGTTTTCTTTAAGAGTAAGCAATAACTCATCCATTGGTAGCCCGCTGTTGTTAATTAACTGCTATGTTTATCTAATAACATTGAAGTAATTGATATGATAAAGGAGAAGGTTCAATAGATTACTGGTATTTTTATTGCAATACAGTTGAAATACTAGAGAATTCAGGACTACATTTTTAATCAATATCCATCACAACTAATTTTTCTGTCCAAATGATTGACATTTTTTATTGATTAGTATTGTTTAATAACCTGCAGGTGTGAGAAACTGGTGGCCCAGAACAATCTCCTCCGAGACCAGCTGGAAGAGTCCCACCAGCTGAACGAGGCTCTTACCAATGACTTGCAGAAGCTGACCAACGATTGGGAGGCTTTGAGAGATGAGATGGCTGTTAAAGAAGATGAGTGGAAGGATGAGGAACAGGTAAAATAGAGAAATAGATGTTTAGGTTGAAAATAATGCATTCTGTATTAAAATTTCCATCTATCTTTATTAAATTCGTTGTGGGGTCCAAGACAAGGTTTCCCTTGGGTTGGGTTGTGGTTACCGCTGTGAATCTGGGCTACACAGAAGTTCCAGTGGTGGTAATGAGAGTTGAAAAGCATAATTAATTTAAATGTGGGCTTCAAAAAAGAGAAGCTACAATATATTTTCTCGTCTCGGTCTCGGGGTAGCCTAACTCCCTAGAGACCGCGTCCCCAGGTGGCGGATAGGGGAACGCTCACTGGTTTGGCACGGAGCGCATTGCACTTCACACGAGGTGCACTGCGCTTCGTGCCAGACCAGGGGGTAGGAGGGAAATAAAATACCTCCCGTGGACCACAAGGCCGGAGAACGACAAACTCCGTTATCAAACCAACGCAAAACTATGGCTGAAGAACTAACGCCAGACAACACTCAGACCATCCCCAGCTCTGTGCTGGGAAACAGGCAATGAACATATTACAGCCTGTATAAACAGACCTAACCAGTCTGTTTTAGCTGCAGGTAGGAGATGACCACAGCAAGCCGGTCCTTGCGGTCATGTTTCGCAAGGCTGGTGGCTTTGGCTTAACTGCCCGAGCCAAGAGGATGCAAACCTCAATAAAAAATACCCCAATCCTAAGGTGTGGACTGTGCCGAAAGGATGAATGGCTGGAGGGAGTCCAGCTGATAACACCAACCTCGATATGACGGGCTGATATCGTTGTAGTGTGCCTTCTCACAGGAATGGGCGTCACCCTGTGAGCGACCTTCTATTCGTCCCTACTCGTGGGAACCAAAATTAGTGACTCTTTAAATAACTCACCCTCTACCTCAACAGAAAATAAAACTTCAAAAAATAGCCGCAAGGCTTACACTCAACAAGTCTTCCACAAAGGACTATTCATTGGAAAAACTCAACCAGAAGATGTTTCACCATCTCAGACCAAAAGCACTGCACAACTCTCGGACTCGGTGCTTATAAACGAAACACCACTGTTAACTGACGCTCTGCCTCCTCCCTGGCAAAGAGTTCCTAACAAAAAAAAAGAGAAAAATTCAAGAGGAGTCTCCCCCCTTTCTCCGAATGGCAGCATTAGCAACAATAGCTTTGAAGGTCTACCAATTGATGCTGAATCTGCACAGGTTGAGCAACCTAAAGTTCCGAATAAACCTCCGCCAATTATGCTTTATGGAATAGACGACCTCAAAGAATTAACTAAACTACTAGAAACTGTTCTCGAACCTCAAAATTTTAAATTCAAAGTTATAAACAAAAATTTACTTCGTGTCATGGTGAATACCGTTGAAGATTATCAAAAAGCAATAAATCTTATAAGGAACAAAGGCCTCATTGGTCACTCATTCACACCCAAAAGTACTAGGTGCTATCGCATAGTTATAAGAAACCTACACCACACTACCCCACACAGCTGTATTAGGGAAGAAATAGAGAAAACTGGTAATAAGATTAGGGGAGAAATAATTAACTCTAGGTTTGGTCCGAACAAATTGCCTACTTCTACATTTTTTGTTAACATTGAGCCTAATCCCAAAAACAAAGAAGTTAAGGGAATTCAATACATCTACCACCAACGAGTGAAAATTGAAGACCCTAGAAAGACACAAAGTATACCGCAATGTCAGAGATGCCAGCAATATGGTCACACGAAAAATAACTGTACCCGTCCATTCAGGTGCGTCAAATGTGGAGAGAATCATAAGACATCAGATTGTCCTAAAAAGGACCGTAATTCTCCTGCTAAGTGTGCTCTATGCTCTTGCGACCACCCGGCTAACTACAAGGGGTGCCAAGTCTACCGGGAAATCCTAGCACGACGAAGTAAAACCATCACAGTTGGCAGAAGACCTCAAACTCACCAAAGCCAAAGCGAAAAAGTTCAAGCGAAAAATGATGTAAATCTGAATGCTGAAAATCGCAAAAACACGAATTCGTTCATCACAAAAAATGATGCTTCCTATGCCGACGCTTTGAAAAACACACCAAAATCAAGCTCTCCAAAATCTAAAAATCTACTCTCTCAACCAGTTCCAAACTTGGAACAGATCCTCGTCAACCAAGCTCATAAGATGGACTCTCTACTAGAACAAATTGGCAATCTGATAAATCTGTTGTCAATAGTTATTACCAAACTGACCTCAAAATAACAGCCTTACGCATTGCCACCTGGAACATCAACGGAATGACCTCTAAAATACATGAACTGGAGACTCTTCTCCATCTCCATAAATTAGACATCATACTGATATCGGAATCCCATGCAACAGACAAGAGCTCATTCATGATTAAGGGTTTCAATATCTATCTCACGCCACATCCTGATGGTGGTGCTCATGCTGGCACTGCACTTGTGGTGAAATCAGGGCTCAAACACTCTGTAATGCCTTCTTACTCAACTGCCCACACTCAAGCCACATCAATCCGCGTCGAGGACCGTGCAGGTCCAATCAATTTCGCTGCGGTATACTGTCCTCCAAAACATAAAATAACCGAAAATCAATTTGCAGAATTCTTTGAAACACTTGGAGCAAGGTTTGTTGCAGGGGGGGATTGGAATGCCAAGAACGTATTCTGGGGGTCACGCTGCACGGTCACACGGGGCAGGTCACTGAGGATGTGTTTGGACAGATATCATTTGCAACCACTCTCATCCGGCGAGCCCACCTATTGGCCTTCGGACCCTTGTAGAATGCCAGATCTACTGGACTTTTTTGTAACCCGTGGAATTTGTCACCTACACACATCAATAGAATCGACTACAGACGGCTCGTCTGATCACACTCCGGTGATCCTCACTATAAGCAATTCTGTCATCCTGCATGAGAGGCCGATGTTCCTTCATAACCATAAGACTGACTGGGAGGGCTTTCGCCGGGATATTGAAGATAATCTCAATCTTAACACACCTTTAAAAACTACTGATGATGTTGAGGAGGCCTGTTTGCATATAACAAACCTAATACAGTCCACTGCCTGGTCCAACACTCCAATACCTAATTCTAAGCCTAAATGTACTCTCCTGCCTCTTGAGGTGCGAGCCGAAATCCTAGAAAAGCGAAGACTGAGAAGAATTTGGCACCACACACGTAGTCCAACAGATAAAACTAATTTTAACCGTGCTGCTAAAAAGCTGAAGTTTTTCCTTAGAGAAAACTATAATACCAATCTCCGTAGAACTCTAGAATCACTATCTCCAACTGGGCGTCACGAGACTTCGCTTTGGAATGCCACAAAGAATCTTAATAAACCTCAAACGTCGTATCCTCCGATTAAAACATTAACTGAGGCATGGGCGAGGTCTGATGATGAAAAGGCCCAGGCATTCGCCGCACATCTGGCCGAGGTGTTCAAGCCGCATGCTGCTGAAGGTGGTGCTGAAGAGTATGTTCGTGAAATCATAGACCAAGACTATCAGTTATGTTTGCCCACACGCCCGACATCTCCTAGAGAGGTTTTACGAGAGATAAAATCCTTGGACTCGACCAAAGCGCCAGGGTATGATCTCATATCACCCCGAGTACTGAAGGAACTGCCTCGGAAATGCATAACTTATCTAACGATGGTCTTTAATGCTATATTTAGGTTGTCACACTTCCCATCTGTGTGGAAAATATCAGAGATTGTCATGATTCACAAACAAGGCAAACCGACTCATTTACTGACGTCCTACCGACCCATAAGTCTCACACCTGTCTTGTCTAAACTATGGGAAAAGATATTCCTGCATCGGCTTAAACCTCTGCTGGAAGACTCTGGAGTTATACCTGATCACCAATTTGGATTTCGTGAATCTCATTCCACCGTTGAACAGGTGCATCGCATTCACGATACTATAATGACAAGTTTCGAACAAAAGAAGTACTGCTCCGCCGCTTTCCTGGATGTTCAACAAGCGTTTGATCGGGTATGGCATGAGGGTCTTCTCTGTAAGATTAAACTAAGACTTCCACACTCAGTTTTCCCAGTCTTAATGTCATATCTTTCGAATCGTCGCTTTCTTGTGAGGCAAGGTGACGCGAGATCTTCTCTCCACGATGTCAGTGCAGGGGTGCCGCAAGGCTCGGTGCTTGGACCGGTTTTGTACAACATCTACACCTCTGATCTGCCCACTAGTACTGAAATAACAACTGCTACATATGCAGACGACATAGCATATGTTGCCTGCGACAGTGAAGCATCGATTGCTAGCTCTAGATTGCAGAAGATACTTGATGAGACAGATGCGTGGTTTTCCCGGTGGCGCATTCGAGCCAGTGCACAGAAATCAAACCATATTACCTTTGCACTGAGAAGAGGAGACTGTCCTCCGGTCAAGCTTGGTGATACCAGCCTACCCCATACTGATCGTGTGAAATATCTAGGTTTCTGTCTGGATCGCCGCCTAACATGGAAACATCACATTAAGCAGAAAAGGGATGCAGTCATTGCAAAGTCCAAAAATCTAAACTGGCTCATTGGTAGAAATTCCGTCTTATCAGTGGATAATAAACTCCTCATATACAACTCGATTATCAAGCCAATCTGGACCTATGGAATCCAGCTATGGAGCTCTGCAAGCAGTAGTAACATAATGTGCCTCCAGCGCGCCCAAAATGCTATCCTTAAGGAAATAGTTAGTGCACCTTGGTTCACCAAAACTGATGAGGTTCACGAATATCTGGAAGTCCCAACGGTAACTGCGGAGGCTGACAGATACAGGAAACTCTACAAGGCTCGATTAATTAAACATCCCAACACACTCGCGGCTGGGCTACTTGGTCAGACGGCAGGAACCAGCAGACTTAAGCGGCGACGTCATATTTTTTAATAGGGTCATGTGACGATGGTCACAATCCCTTCAAGACATTTTACTCGTCACACATTTAATTATGGTCTAGCGACCGATTGTAAATAAAGATAACAAAAAAAAAAAAAAAAAAAAAAAAAAAACAATATATTTTATGTTTGTTCATGGATATCTCCATCATTGTGTAACCAACTTCGATGTTTTTTTTTCCATGATAAGCAGATAAGAGCTTGATAGTAGAAGACTAGAAAAATCGATTTTTTTTTGGTTTTGTAATATTTTTGGAAAAACATAAGTCAATTAGTGTCTTCTAAAATTACATAGGTCTTTAAACCTCGGTAACTGCTTACGATTAGGCGGCTAGCTCGTACAGCTAGCTAGAGCAGTAAAAAGGCAATAAAAACAAAAACCCGTTTTCATTATTTAATAAAAAAAATATTGTTATTCCCAGGCCTTCAATGACTACTATTCAAGTGAACACAACCGCTTGCTAAGTCTGTGGCGTGAGGTAGTCTCCGTGAAGCGTTTCTTCTCCGAGCTCCAGTCCAACACTGAACGGGACCTGTACCGAGTCAAGAACGACCTGGACTCGTCTGTGAGGGATCTTGTCGGTACTCTGAGCGGGTATGCCATTAACGCTTTTGCTGCTCAAGGGACTAAGGTGAGAATTTATTTTGAGTGATTAAGTTTTGCAGTTATTTGCTATTCTTGATCTATATTGTATTATGTATCTGTATTTCAGCCTACACAGTGGTTATGGTTTAAGCATAGAATTATTACATCTGGAATCAACATCATGAACAACAGAATGAAGCCAATTTAAAGCGCACCGATCGCGCGTAACACGATATTTTGATTCAACATCAGAAATAACAAAGTGAAATTTTAAAGAACTTATGTGTATGTAATATTTTATTAGTGTGTTAAACGAATTGAGTGTCATCGATACACTAACGCCAGAATATCGTGTAGTTACGCGCGATCGTTGCACTTTAAATTGGCTTCATTCTGTTGTTCATGATGTTGATTCCAGATGTAATAATTCTATGGGTTTCAGTTAAAAAAAACTTTATAATAATTCAATTTAAACTTATATAAAACGTGATTCATAATCTAGTTTTTTGAATATGTAATTTTCATTAAAAAAATCATAAAACTCATTCAGCTTCGTTACACGACACTCGATTGTTAAGCTACTGATTTCAAAAAACTACCAATTTTTGGTAGTGTTAAGTTGTCCATTTTTACGCTCCAATCTTTAACATTGGTTGAACTACCCTCATTACCAATTCAATAGTAACTGCAATTAAGTCGTGTGTGTGACGTCATTGCCGTGCTCCACCAGAATACCAGCGCTGCAACTTTGTGTGCAGCACAGCTGAGGTGGTCGCCCTTTGGGCACATATATACTATTTTTTTATCTTGTTTTTTAAGAATAGTATAGAATAAGTTTAGTAATAATAATCTGTATTGGATATGTGTGGCTAATAAATCATTTTTTTTTCTTTCTTTCTATATCACACTTAGTACTTATAATATATTTCCACAGTCCGATCCCCAAATTTGCAACCAAGTTCCTGCGATGTTGTTATCGGCACCATCGTCGGGTGCCATGGTAACGGTGGAGACGCTTCGTGTAGAACTCCGGGAAGTGACGTCACAACGGGAACACGCATTAGCCGAGCTGAGAGAGCGCGACGCACGGATACAACGTCTGCTTGGGGAGTTGCAGGGATTGGTATGTGTAATTTGTGCTAATATTAGCTGAAAAGGGAAGAAATAGTTATATCTCGTTTATGTAACGTTTTGATCATTTTTTTCTTGGTTTTCTTTTAAGATTTTATACCTTTTCGATACTTGAACTAAAAAAAACAAAAAAAAACTTGAGAGGTGTCATGGGACACCCGAATAGAACGAAGTTCCTTTCGATTAATTGATATCTTATAATTTTTTTTCCTAACTTAACGTAACGCGCGAAGGAACGTGTTTTAAAAGATTTTGATCACAGCGCCATCTAGCAATAATCATCGAAAATAAAAATAAGGAACGTGTTTTAAAAGATTTTGATCACAGCGCCATCTAGCGATAATCATCCAAAACAAAAAAAGTGTCGTGACAAATTTTCGTAAGAATTTTTTCCGTCTAGCCCCCTTTCAAACACGCGATAAGGAACTTGGTTCCCAAAAAATGAAATCACACATCTGGCATCCGGTCCTGACAAATTTTGTTGTGCCGAATGCAGTATGGGTTACTGTGACATGCCAACTTATTACTGCAACAGACTCATATAGATCCATATCACCCCTTATCACTCTGTGAATTGGAGCTTATATTAATTGAACTGATCTGATGATGGATTCCGCGTCATAGGAATTCTTGTGCTAAACAAGAGAGATCCGTCGTGTTTGGGCTCGTTTTACTTGTATTAGCTAGCACTCTACTGCTACATTATATCCAGGATCTTAAAAGCTTGTATTTAATTGTGTATGGTTATCAGGAGGAGCGTTGCGAGAGTCTCGAGGCGACGTGTGGCGAGGCGGCGGTGTGTCGCGGCGCGCTGGAGGAGGTGGCGCGCGCTCTCATACACGACTCCGAGCCCGACGCCAGCACCGCGCATCTGCACCTGCCCGACCGGTCTGTTCATATACCTATACAGGACGGATATGTAACTTAATCCCAGCTGAAGTAGGGTGAATGTCCTATCGAAATACAACTTTTTACAAAAAAAAATAGATTTTTAATAAATTAAAACATTAAATTATTACAATCGGCGATTTTGGCTGAAACGCTAACAACATCGGATGATGTCACGATTAAGTAAACAAGTTTGCAGCATGACACTTTTGCGTTTGTTTACCTAAGCGTGACATCAGACGCGATGCCATGACACTATAGGCTGTTTTCGCGCACTATTTAAAATGAAATTCAAAAATTACCGAACTTACAGAAATATAGGTGTTTTCATAAATTGTAAACGTGTACACAGTGGCGTGCCGTTCATATAAGCAAATATACACTGCATACCCTAACCTTTCAAATTTGATTAAAAATATATATCTTTGTTTTTGTTGTATAGTTCACCGAAGCGCGGCGTGTCTCAGACGGCGGCGGCGACTGCGTTCGCCGAGAGCACCATCTCGGCGGTGCAGGCCGCGCTACACAAATACCAAATACAAATACACGAATTGCAGGTACAACTAATTATACAATAAATTAAATAATAATAATTTATTGTCTACTGCAGAACCGTCTACCTGATATTGCAGAGGTCTATGAGCGACGGTAACGAAATGATCAGATGGTTGAAAATAAGGTCTATTAAACGAATTTAATACATAGGTTTAGCAGATCCAAAAATTACGTTAAAAAAAGTCACGATATTACATCTTCATAAAATTAGTATAAATTTCGATTTACACATTCAAAATGAATACTAAACTATTTACAATTTTGTAGGTGAAGTTGCAAAATACTCGCGAGCAACTACTGAGCAACAGGAAACATTGTGAAACGGCCGACTGTAACATACACTCGCTTGAAGGAAAAGTACAAGATTTACAAAGTAAGTACTCTATATGAAATTTTTTAATTAATTTAAGAAAAAAGGTTTAATCGTTATTTAATATGTTATTAAAGAAAAATGTTGTTTTACGTGATCAAATAACACACTCTCCTTGAATCTACCGATATTCCTACTTTTTTTTTGCAGGCCAGAAATATTAATTTTGAAGTAAATTTCAAAAGCTAGCTAGCCGTAGCTCATTTTAGATGTCGTTATTTTTAAAAATTTTGGATTTAAACTGAAGACCTTTTGTACTTCACAAAATTCAGTGTCATTTTGTGTATGTTTTCAGACAAGCTTGACCAATCGAACGCGGATCTCAGTCAAGCTTTACAAGAGAAGGAATCGCTTCAGAAGACAGTCGAGACTCTGAGAATCGATAAAAACAACTTGGAACGGAACAGAGTCGAGATTAACGCTATGGTAATCTGTGGTTTACATTCAATTGTTTATGACTTAACTTGTTTTCAAATACTGTAATTGAAAGTATAGACTTGAAATTATTGATTAAAATCAAATTAAACAATAGGCTATTACGCACCAAGCTAATAAAACTATAAAATTATCATACTTTGATAGATTTACGAAAAACTAAGTGATTAATGTTGATTTCTACTCATAAAAACGCAAAATATATTTTATATTCCAATTTTAAAATTCGCGTCAAAAACGCTATCCGCCATGATGGCTATAATATGACGTCACCTCTACAGTAAACCCCTTAGCAAATCGTAGTGTTTACACCGGCGTAGTTTACTCTGTGCGTGACGCAAAAGTGACGTTAGAAGATGGCGGTGCATTTGGCCACGTTTTTGCGCCAAATTTGAAATTGAAATTTTAAATGGCAAATTTTAGCCTAATTTGGCTAAAAAAAATAGATATTTTTTTATAGGTTGTTATGACCAAAAGAATAAACTAAAATAGAAAAAAAATGGGGTGGAATAGCCTATTGGATCAAATCAAACTTTTTTCATAAAACAACAAAGTATTATATAATTTTTCTTTGATTCTCGCATTAATCTGAGCTTGTTGTGTTGCGAAACCTCTTTACAAGAACCAAGGAAAACATTTACATTGGTAATGCGCACACATGTAATAGCTATTGCAATTACAATGAATCATGTAAAAACGTAAAACAAGGAAGATGTAAAATTTTAAACATCAATTTGCATGCTGTAATCACTTTTAATTAAGGGTACATATAGTCATAACCTTTGTTTTAGATAAGTGTGCATTATTAGTGTACTCTTGTTAGTGATTTTGAAATAAATATTTTTTTTCCCTGTCTTCAAATGAATAAATAAAATATTTAAATTCTAAAAAAACATTTTCGTCTACAGGTTGAATCATTAACATCAGACTACGAGAAACTTCAAAAGATAAATTCTCGTCTCGAGAAAACTATCGAAGGTTTGGAGGGAGAGAAGAGAGCTCTGTCTTCTGAAGTGGACCGACTGCATCGCGAGGCTTCACACAGGGATGCTGTGCTCAGGTCAATATTCTTTGATTTTATCCTTTGTTCAAATATACAGGGTGGATCTGGATCTTTACAAATCGAGGGTGAATGTCCTATGGAAATACAACTTAGAACCAGCCCGCAATGATAGTCGTACATACACTTTTCTTTCGCTTCCTCTTGTTCCATGTAAATGGGATACACTATATGAAGTCCGATAGCTTAATCAATTCTAAAAATCAAATTGATTCTAAGTTTCGACAAGTCATTATCCAACTTTAACTGGGACAAAGTTACAGATCCACTCTATTCACTAAAATAACTGTACCAACCCATTTCTACCCACTGCTGGGGTCAGGTCTCTTCAGAAGAGGGATTAGGCATAGTCCACCACGCTTGCCCAGTGCGGATTCACAAAAATAACAATCTTATCAAAATGTGTTGCGTAGTTTAAAAGATTTAGGAATAATAACAAATAGAAACAGACGGAAAGAAACATTGTTTTGTACCATATTTTTGGGAATCAGAAGTGGACTTTAAAAAAAAAAATATAAGGTCACAGAGGTCCTTTCCGTACGAACGACAACCGACAAATGATCCCCACGTGAAGCGGGTCAACGTGGCCCTCGAAGAGGGACACGGTATGGGCTTCGGGGAAATCCCCCGCTGCCCGAGCATAACACTGCCCGCCTTACGAGGCGGGGGTAATCAAAAGCAAGCCCTTCAGCCACCATGATCCCCACGTCCGCTACACGACGGTTTTTATACTAGTCGGTATGACGTAACACACTCAGTCTGAACAACCAAGTAAAATAATACAAGCGAAGCTATCAATATATTAACAATGCTTTTTGTTTATACATCTTTATTCTCATACAGAGGAGAGGAGGAGCGTTCGTCTCGTCTCCGAACTGAGTTAGTGTCAGTACGAGAGGAGCTCAACAAGATAGCGCTGTCCAGAGACCTGCTCGACCAGCAGAAGTTAGAAGCAGACGCCATTTTATCGCAAATGGAGAAACATCGAAGTACGAAATAGAGCGCTTTAGCCTGCACTATAAAGGAAGGCGAATTTTACCTGTTTTAAGTTTTTTTATAGCCTATTTTTATAGCCTAAGACACTTAAAAATTTCGATGCTTACTAATAGTTAAAGAGTTTTCGGAATCCCTCTACAATGTCACAAATATCAAGACATAACTTTTTTAATATATTAGTAAAGATTTTGGACTATTTGAGATAAAATAATAGACTTCTTCATGCGTTTAGATGTTATTATTTTGATGTTTTTTCGTAAATAATTATTTTATACAAAATGAATTATTTTATTTTTAACATTGACAAAAGATCAGCGTACCGTTCGTGTATATATTTACTTTAGAGATTAGGTCCATCTTGAGAATTAAGTTCATTAACTTAATCGATATACCCTGAGTCATGTAATTTTTAAAGTCGTAATTTATCTTTGAACAGGTGACTTGGAAATGGAGTTCGAGCGTACTATAATAGAGAGAAGTGATCTCCAAGATCTGGTGGAAAAGCTTCAGGGGGCCATCAGGAACCTGGAGTGCGACAAGAAGAAACTACAGGAGGATGTTAAGAACGTAAGTAGAAATTATTATACAGCGTGTTGGAGAAATGTTATTTAGGGCTTTATACAGCGTGGATTTGTAACTTTGGACAATCTGACGTAGGTTGAATGACCTGTTGTAATAAAACTTAGAACCACTTTTATTTTAGGAATTGGATAAAAATCTTTTTTCATCATAGTATGGAAGTCCGCAACGATAGTCGTACGTCTCCCATACAAATGGTGCTTTGTTGTATTTTCACATGTCATTCACCCCACGTCAGATTGTCCAAAGTTACAGATCCACCCTGTATAGGATGGATATGTACTCTTCTCGAAGCTGAAATTTCCTGTCGAACGTTTTTGACCGACTTCTAAAAAGGGGGAGGTGCTGAATTCTCCTGAGGTTTTTATGTTTGTTCCCGCATAACTTTGGTTTAGCTGGATAGTTTAGGATGATTGTTATGTCAGATCAAACGACTCACATCCAATAAATAAGTAAAACCCCATTTTACAAAATTATTTTTAAAAATCATGTATTTCCCATCTCCATTTAGTTGGAAGATGAGAAATCTTCTCTGTCGAATCAATCGTCTGAGCAACAAGGCGATCTGAACTCCCTTCGTAAGGAGTTGTTGGCTGCCGAACAGAATCGGATGGAGCTGGACGCTGACAAGTCCTCATTGTACGAGAAGATCAAGTTCCTTGAAGGGGAGAGGGAGAAAGTGGAGTTGGAGTTACGTCAGGTTGTCAGGTGTGTTATTTTTATTTAACACCTTTTTTTTATTGCCATGTAGGCAGACGAGCCGACGGCCCACCTGATAGGAAGTGGTTACCGTCGCTCATGAACCTCTGCAATGTCAGGGGACACTGAGGGGTCGCTACTTACGAACTTACTTTAAGGACCCTCCTGAAGAAAAACTTAACTTTAAGGACCTGAAGAAAATCTAGGGGGTCATGTGTTTGTTTCTGTCAGTTTAGATGTTTTTTCTCGTTTGATGAGAAAATAGTGTTCTGAAAGAATGTTTGATGGAAAGTGGTCCAAGATGGCGGTAATTATAAAATTGCGGAAATCATAATTTGTCGTAACGCTCTTAACCCTTTCAGGACCATAAGATGGCTGAGACTAAATATGCGAATACTACACAATATTTAAGTTATTCTGTAAAGTAAGAGATATCACTAGAAAAACATAGTAGGGTGTACAAATTTCCTATAAATTTCATGGGAAACATTTTAAGACAACGTACATAAACGTAACGTTTGACATTCACTAAAAAATATATTATTCAATAATAATAACGATTTTTGTAGAAGGGAAAAATATTTCCCTTGAGCGTGAAAGGGTTAATATAGGTACCAAAGGAAAGGGAATTGACTAGTAGAATAACTATACTTTATAAATTGCAAATTGAAAAAAATCCTACTCTGTCGGAAGTTTTCTGAATGTTTGAATTTAATTGTATATATTTTCAATGTATTTATGTATTTTTTTGTGAATTTTAAGTACAATAAACAAACATCACAACAAAATTTCAACCGAGTTTTCATTACTAAAAATTTCCTCCCTTATTTTCACGTACCCTCAAACCCTCAACTCTACAACAGAGAACGCGGCGAGCTAAGCTCCCAACTAACATCCATGGTCCGCAAGAAGGACACGCTCAACGAGGAGATGATCCGTCTGCAGCAGCGCCTCGAGCAGGCCAACGAGACCATCGGCAGGGTCAACCGCGCGCTCGAGGAACACGTCAAGGACGGGGAGGAGAAACAGGTACCTATAGTCACTATACATCAGTGGCGCAGGCTCTATACAACTCTACACCTACCGGCTTCCCTTTCGATAATCATAGACTAATAAGCACTAGGGAATATGTCCGGGAAGCACTGCTGTACATACAGGGTGGTTTTGGAGGTCGCGTGTTCAAAACTGGCCGGCTAGTACCTCTAAATATTATATAGTGTAATTTTTCACAACACCACTGGCTAATACGGTAAAGGAAAACATTGAACCTACATATCGAAAAAGATTTCTAAAAATCCTTTGAAGATATGTGAAGTCCCCAGTTCGCGTCGGGCAAGCGTAGTGGACTATGCCT
Source organism: Trilocha varians (assembly GCA_030269945.2). Classification (NCBI taxonomy): domain Eukaryota; kingdom Metazoa; phylum Arthropoda; class Insecta; order Lepidoptera; family Bombycidae; genus Trilocha; species Trilocha varians. The sequence goes on from AP028259.1 coordinate 10,343,370, forward strand.
AATCCCTCTTCTGAGGAGACCTGAGCCCAACAGTGGGCAGTAATGGGATGTTCCAGTACATTACAAGTCCTTATAGAAGCAGCGGTAGGGTTGCCATGTTAGTGAGACGGGCCACCTGATCGTATGTGGTTAAGGGGCCTCTGTTATGTTAAGGGAAACTGCTGAAGAGGGAACTTAGAATCACTTTTATTTTTGGAATGGATTTTTACTTATTTTTTTCAATTCGACAGGTTCAAAGACACAAATTAAAGTCATTCAATTAAGCCTTAAGATTGAAATAAAATTATTTTGTTTTGTTTTGTTTATCTACAGATGTTAATAGACACCCTGGAAAAAGAAAAGCAACATTTACAAGAACAATTAGCGAGCGTCAGATCCGAGAAGGATGCTTTAGAAGCTGTTCTGTTCGACACGGCCAATATGCTCGAGGATACGGATAATAAACGAAATAAATTAGAACGAGAGTTGCAGGACACGTTGGTGCAACAGGAGAATTATAAAGGTAGGTCAGGTTCATAAATACTTATACAAATATTATAATTTTAACACGATTTTTATGGAATGAGCGATCGTGATATTTGAACATTCTTTGTTCTTTGTTGTGCAAAAAATAAGTGTTATGTAACACGTTTTTTTAACCTATACATACATCCTATCTGTTTGTTATTTAATTGATAATTGGCATGTGTAGGTTTAATTCTTTTGTCTTTTTTATTTATTTTTATTTTTTTACTTATTATTTTATGTCATTGTTGTTTCTTTGTTTAGTAATTATGTGTGTACCTTCGTTCTGAGGCTCTGCCTGAAAACCAGCGCTGTATTAATCGCAGCAATATGCTGAGGCAGATTCCTTTTGGACACACAATCTATGTTAATTATATTTTGCTATTTATCTTGTGTTATGTGTGTTTAGTAAAATTATTTTCTTTCTTTCTTTTTTAACATTGTTGCAAGCGTGACAGACAAATTTTAATCTACCTTCTTTCTCGTTCTTTTTTTGACTTCAGTATGTGGATCCAGTTGATATTGTTTGTAGATTTTAAACTGCCATAAAATTACACCAAATTTGGTCAAATATACACAGTGTTATTCATAAAATAAGAATGTGATTAGTTTTCAAGTCTCTTGAAAATCAAAAAAAACTATTTTTACAAGCTTTATATTAGCTTGAAATGGATGTAACTATGTAAGTTCGGGTGGAATCTTGTGAGCTAAATTTGACAAACTTCCCGGTTCCCGATTGAGCTGACAATGCAATAATATAACAAAATGGCGCCGATCTGATGGTGCTAAACAAGATAGACCCGTCGTGCTTGAGCTCGTTTTACTTGTATTAGCTAGCACTCTACTGCTACATTACATTCAGGATCTTAAAAGCTTGTATTTAAAAGTCTTCTTTAAATAAATTATTAGGTCAAATAGCCCGTCTAACTAAAGAACTGGAAAGTAGCGAACGTAAACTGCGCGAGACTAAGAACTCGATGCAACAACAATCCGGGAAGAAAGAGGCTGAGTACCAACAGATCATCACCAACATCAACCGAACTACCGCTGAGAACATCACTAAACTTAAAGAGGAAAAGGTACTTAGATTAAATATAACTAGATATAAAGCGTAAAAATGACCAAAAAATTTGTGCTTGAAGAAAATACTTCGTCTGCGTCACAAAGGGGATCAAACAGTACTCGCAATGTTGTCGCGACATTATTTGCGCAGCCCGCGTTGGGTTCTGCGTGGTATTCATTGTGTTTATACTCATACGTATCCCTAATATTTTTTTAAATAAAATATAGCCTATAACCTTCCTCGATAAATAGACTTTCCAACAGTGAAAGAATTTTTGAAATCGGACCACTATTTCCCGAGATTAGCGCGTCAAACAAACATACAAAGAAACTCTTCAGCTTTATAATATTAGTAAAGTAATATAGCAACATATAAGTATAGATGTAAGAAAATAAAAGTTGTGAAAAAAATTTAGCAGAAACGTCTGTGGCAATGGAATGTTCGAAAATTGAACATAAAGCGCGCCAACGTCAATTCGAACATAAATTCAAAGAGTATTTGTATTAAAGAGGATTATATACAATTATTGAAACTATTTATAGATGGCGCTATCGTCCACATCTTGTTCTATAGCAGAAAAAAAAATTGATTCTGTCGCCTACAATATTTATTTTTGTTTAAAATAAAACTGAACCAAGATACCGTAATAAAACCATAGAATTATTACATCTGGAATCAACATCATGAACAACAGAATGAAGCCAATTTAAAGTGCACCGATCGCGCGTAACAACATGATATTTTGAATCAACATCATAAACAACAAAGTGAAATTTTAAAGAACTTATGTGTATGTAATATTTTATTAGTGTGTTAAACAAATTAAGTGTCATCGGTACACTAACGCCACAATATTGTGTAGTTACGCGCGATCGGTGCACTTTAAATTGGTTTCATTCTGGTGTTCATGATGTTGATTCCAGATGTAATAATTCTATGAATAAAACAAGTGAATACAACAGCTAAATCACTAAGTTAAAAAACTACTTCAATCCACGATTTTAAAAAGCACTCTTTAATTTCAAATTAGGAACAACTCCGTCAAACATTGGAACAAAAGTTGAATCAGATGATAGCGTCACTCACGAGCGAGAAGGAAGCTAGCGAGGCCAGCGCGAGGGAAAGAGAGAAAAAACTGTTGGCGTCGCGCGACCAACTCATACTCCAACACGACGAGGCCATGCTTAGAGCTGAGAACGATAAACAACAGGCTTTGCTTATGGGTGAGATTTATTAATATTTGACTATGAAAAGAATGAAAGGATATTGAATTAAAATTGTTTGATTTTCAGTTTATTTTTGGAACGAAGTTCCTTATCGCGCGTTGTGAAAGGGGGCTAGACGGAAAAAAATCTTACGAAAAAGTTGTTGCGACACTTTTTTTGTTTTATATGATTGCTAGATGGCGCTGTGATCGAAATCTTTTAAAACAATTCCTTATTTTGTTTTATATGATTAATGCTAGATGGCGCTGTGATCAAAATATTTTAAAACACGTTCCTTATGGCGCGTTACGAAAGGAAATAATTTTTATGAGATACGTTTTAATCGAAAGGAACTTCGTTCCACCCGGGTGTCCCTTGACACCTCTCAAGTTTTTTTTTTAATGAATTTTTCGGTTTTTATCGATTGATTTTTTCTGAAAAGAAGTCTTGTAATGACACAACACATACGATATACAGTAGCTACAGACCATCAGATTGACAGTTTTCCAGCATGAAGATTTTTTTTAAGTTTACGTGTATAATAATGGCATAGCAAGCCTACAACTCTAAATATCTCGGCTTCCGTTTATATTTTTGAATAGTAAATATTGACAACTTATATCTTGACGTTAAAGATAGTTTGGCTATAGAATGAGCTCCCTTTTTCGGTATTCACAGAGCGCTACGACTTGTCCTTCAAACGTGGCTTAAGGAAGGTTCTTAAAGTTAGGTCGTAGGTAGCGACCCCTGACATGGAGCTGCAGAGGTCCATGAGTGACGGTAACCACTTACGATCAGGTGGCTTTTTGACTTGACTTTTACCAAATGTTGGTTTTATGGTTTAATAAATAAAAATAACCACACAGCCCATCAAGAACAGCAAGCATTAATAGAGCGTCTCGAAGAGCTGAAACGCGCGTTGTGCTGTGAACAGAACAAGCTAGAGCGGTGTCGTCGAGACGGACAAGCTCGCTCCGACCAGGACCGTGGGTATATCAACCAGCTTAAGGAGGAACTTGCGCAGTTGAAGACTAAGCTTGAAGAGGCTAAGTAAGTATTATAATTATAAACCTAACCTTTAACATAAACTAAGAGAAATAGTGTAACAATTTTTGGCCATTGGCTACTGTTACTTCACCAGTTGGCTTAGGGTAAAGAAATATGAGACTACTCAGGTATTGGGTTAATAAAATAAACACTTAGCAACAGGCTACAGCCGTATATTCAAGTACACACAACAAATTATAAAATGAGATTATTAAGAACTAAATTACACTAAGATTTTCACAGGGAACTGGCTGGATAAGAATCTTATATGAGATGGCCGTAGGTTATGTAATTAAATTTCTGACAAAACTTAGTTTATGACTGATAAAAGCTACCACCCTGTCTGAATGTGATTCAAATAAGTTTGCGTTTGGAAAGCAAAGTCCAGTTCTTAAGTTTATCCGGCTCGAAGGACCAAAAAATCTTCAGCTCACCATTCGTTCAAACGCTAAAACTTAGCTAACGCTTTTAAAATCACTTACTTGCTTACGTTCAGGTGGCCCGTTGGCCTGTTGGCTTGTCTGCCTACTATCTGTTATTAAGATTTTATTTAAAAATTATATTTATTCCTGTATGTGTTTTCTTCACAAATAAAGCATGTCTATGTCTATGTCTATTTCAGAGCGGCCGCAGAAGACGAATGCGCTCGCTACGAGAATCGCATCAAAGAGCTTCATTTGGAGAAGGAGGCGTGTCAACGAGAAGCCACCGAGATTCGAGCGCAACTGTCGCTCGTTGAAGATAAATACGATAACGCTTATGTGCAACTGCAGGAGACATTGCGGAAATTGAAGGAATGTGAGTGTGTAGTAATTAATCTATAGATACTTGAAATATTATATTTTGTATGTCTGTAATAAATATCTTTGCTGTGAATTAAAAGTTTATTATCAGGTGTATCTTGTAAAATTATTTTTGTTCGACGTCTTTGATCAAGGACGTCATTTGTCTACATCCGGCTCGAAGGACCAAGGAATAATATTTTCAAGCTAATATAATTGTATTATTCTCGTTTGTAGTGGAAAACGAAGCTGACAGCCTCCGCAAAGAGCTGACGGACGTCCGCCGGCAGCTCACGAACTGCACCGCCGAGCGCGACAAGTACAACGCGAGCTGCCGCGAACTGCGCGAGCACGTCAAGCGAGCCGAGCACGAGCGCAGGGACGCCGCGCGCGCCAGGGACGAGGCTTACCATAAGATAGCTGGTAAGGTGGTGGATGGTGGCCCGTTAGCTCGTCTGCCTACAAGGCAATAAAAAAAATGTATGCAGTCACAAAGAAAGCCACTCAGTTTTAGTCAAGACCCTACGCTGCTAGTGGGGTATGTGGAAGTTGAACCGCTCTAAAACCTGTCGCTCACACTCAGCGTTCGAACCCCGGCTGAGAATAGAACCCAGCACGAGATTGTGTAGGGTGCCCCATCACCTCTGCCGAACCGGTAGTCGTCGGCGATACGACAACCGACTCTCTGTGACGGCTAGCTATTCGAAGCCCGTCACTATGGGACTCTGGCTTGCCATCCCTGGGTTGCTCTAAGGGTGTGCGCTGAGCTCTAGCGCAACACTTTCTCGGGTTTTTAAAAAGCGTAGTATTCTTATGGGGTTTAAACCCCGGAACATTTTCCGAACCCGACCTCACTAATTAACCTCATTGTCTGTACCAACCCATTACTGCCCACTGTTGGGCTCAGGTCTCCTCAGAAGAGGGATTAGGCATAGTCCACCACGCTTGCCCAGTGCGGATTGGGGACTTCACATATCTTCAAAGGATTTTTAGAATCCTTTTTCGACATGCAGGTTTCCTCACGATGTTTTCCTTCACCGTTTTTAACCAGTGGTGATGTGAAAAATTGCACATAAATCTTCTTCACATTTAGATTTAGAGGTACAAGCCGGCCGGTTTTGAACCCGCGACCTCCCGTTCGGAAGGAAGCGCTTCGACTACTACCCCACCACGACTTCCTCATTGTCCTCGACTACCTCATTGTCTACAGACATGGCAAAAAAGAACCGTAAAGCTAAAGTTTCTGACAAAGACATGTTTTATTTCAGGCCTAGAAGAGAACCGTACATCGTTAGAGTTGGAACTCTCTCGCGTTCAAACGATGTTGAAAGAGAGTGAGTCTGGCGGGGAGCATGTTCAGCGATCGCTCAAAGCGACTGAAGCTCAGCTCAAGCGGGAACGAGCGGCGTTGCAACAAGCGCAACAGGATATCAAGGAGTTGCAGTCTAGGTATACAGGGTGTATGAAGAACACTCCCGAAAACGAAGACTGGTATTAGTACTGATAAGCCAGGAAATCGGTCCATTCAGACGTTTTTTTTTTTTGGCAAAAAGCTTAACTACTACTACTCACAGGTATCACTAGTACTAACTCAACCTTCGTTTTCGGTAGTGATCTTTTTACACCCTGTATGTGACGTGATTGAAGTTATGACTTTTAACTGACGAAAAACGTCGGGTGTTTTTGGCGTGTGTGTTAGTTTGTGTATTTGGCATTGTAGGTCACATATTAGTGATGAACCGATTTGGATAATTTTTTTTGTTAGAAAAAAACTTCACAAACGTAGATTAATTTAAGAAAATCGGCCGCTAACGCAAGTCAAGATGGCAACTAGTACCAAAATGGCGGATCACGGATGAATATGCTATGATTTGTCTTTCTTCAAACGAGGCTTAAGGAAAATCCTTGAAGTTATAATCTCAAATATCAAATGAATATCGCTATTACAATAATCACTCGTCTGGGTACGTAATTATAGATGGCGAAACTGGGTAAACTAACCAACTTTGACCCAGTTGAGTGGGTAGGATTATTTTTTTTACACCCAAGATGGCTACAAATTACTGTACAACATTTTCTAACATGTCGTTACATCAGACTTCAGAACGAGTGCGAGGAGCGCGAGCGGTGCGGCAACGACGCGGCGGCGGCGCGGCGACACGGCGCTGAACTCGAAGCTGTGTTGCAAGGAACCAGAGCTGACCTCGCCGCCACCAGGCAGCGTGCTGCTGAGCTAGAGGAGGCTTGCAGAGCGAGGGATCAGGTGAATGAGACTTTAGGACTAAGTCACTTTATCGATTGGTGCAATACAGGGTGTGATTTTTTCAAATTGTACCTATAAATGAAGTTGTGTTTCTTTTCAAAAATAAAAGAATGTCTCTTTTTAGCCAAATTCGCTAAAATTAAGTCAAATTATTTGTTTCGTATTTCACGTGGACAGACGTTTTGAAATATGAAACAAAACAGACAGTAGATTAGTTTACCAAAATTAACCCGTCCGAGAAAAGCTGGCAAATAAACTTTGATTCTGATGTGTTGACAAATGCATATGATCAATGAAGAAAAAAACATTTCAGCCATGGAATTTTCGAATCAAAAAATTTAATAATTCTATTTTTATTTTAAAAACCTGTTTAGACACTTTTAGGTGTCGTCGGGAATGGCGCAGCAGATGGCGCTATGATCAAAATCTTTTAAAACACGTTCCTTATCGCGCGTTACGTTAGGAAAAAAAATTATAAGATATCTTTCAATCGAAAGGAACTTCGTTCTATTCGGGTGTCCCATGACACCTCTCAAGTTTTTTTTATACTAGATATGTCAATTGTAGTCTGTAACTTTTAATACAAATCACCAAGGCAATAGTCAATTGTGACGTCATTCGCATAGAGTGGCGTTTCAGCAATAATGCTGCATTGTAATATTATCACTTTTATTTTGTGAGTAATTATGTTACTCTCAATATATCTACAAATCAATTATGAAAATAGTCATATGTGGTGAAATGTAGTACAAAAATGTTTGAATTGTAGGAATTGGTGATCCGTTTGGAAGACTGCCGCTCCAAGGAACGCAGACTGGAGGAGCTCAAACATAACTTGGAAGTATGTCTAGCTGACGCCACGCAACAGATACAAGAGCTCAAGGTAGGTTAATACACATTGACCTCTTTTATTATTGATTTAAGATATAAATAATTTCGTATAAAAAGTTTCTCTCTGTCGCTTCACAAACTACGAACGTTAGTTGTCATATTTTATTCCTCTTCCAGGCTCGTCTCGGAGGAAGCGAAGGTCGTTGCCGCGCTCTCGAAGCCTCTCTCAGTCAGTGCGAGAGCGGGAAGCGCGAGGCGGAGAGCAAGCTGTCGTCGGTAGTGCACACGTTGCGGTGTGTGTGCGGCGTGCAGCCCGACGGCTCGCTGCAGGTGGGGGCCAGGCGCCGCCTCGCCAGCCCGGCGCGACGGTACAGCCCGCACAGAGGTACGTGTACACTTGCAGCAAGCTGTCGTCGGTAGTGCACACGTTGCGGTGTGTGTGCGGCGTGCAGCCCGACGGCTCGCTGCAGGTGGGGGCCAGGCGCCGCCTCGCCAGCCCGGCGCGACGGTACAGCCCGCACAGAGGTACGTGTACACTTGCAGCAAGCTGTCGTCGGTAGTGCACACGTTGCGGTGTGTGTGCGGCGTGCAGCCCGACGGCTCGCTGCAGGTGGGGGCCAGGCGCCGCCTCGCCAGCCCGGCGCGACGGTACAGCCCGCACAGAGGTACGTGTACACTTGCAGCAAGCTGTCGTCGGTAGTGCACACGTTGCGGTGTGTGTGCGGCGTGCAGCCCGACGGCTCGCTGCAGGTGGGGGCCAGGCGCCGCCTCGCCAGCCCGGCGCGACGGTACAGCCCGCACAGAGGTACGTGTACACTTGCAGCAAGCTCACGTCGGTAGTGCACACGTTGCGGTGTGTGTGCGGCGTGCAGCCCGACGGCTCGCTGCAGGTGGGGGCCAGGCGCCGCCTCGCCAGCCCGGCGCGACGGTACAGCCCGCACAGAGGTACGTGTACACTTGCAGCAAGCTACCGTCGGTAGTGCACACGTTGCGGTGTGTGTGCGGCGTGCAGCCCGACGGCTCGCTGCAGGTGGGGGCCAGGCGCCGCCTCGCCAGCCCGGCGCGACGGTACAGCCCGCACAGAGGTACGTGTACACTTGCAGCTGGGATAAAGTTGAAGATCTACTATGTATATTATTATTGTGGTGGTAGGTAGGCCCTCTGTACATACCTTGTCATGCAATCATTTTTTTGAAGACTGTGACGTCATATTACATTGTTGATGTTGCAGGACGCGATCACTCGGAGGATCGTAACGAGATCATCGACGTGGATCCGGAGTCCATCAAGAAGGGTGTGCGCAACTTGATGCATGATGTGTGCCAGATAGAGAGGGAAAAGGTAAATTTAATTTACTTTACATAATTTTTAAAGTATGTAAATTATATTAAAATACTAGTCCGAGAAACTTCGACTGCGTCATTCAATTAAGTGATTATTCGATTTTTTCTTGTCATAAAAACCTTGAACTTCAACCACCATTAACAAAAACGAATGGGCCAAATATGTCCAGACTTTGTTGAGTTGTACGCTTACCAACACATTTAGCGATTAAATTTTTAGACCTCTAAGTTTCTTTCTAAGATTTAATGAAGCTCATTCATTTCTGCTTTAATTTGTAGGATGACTACAAATCTCAAGTGGCCGTCCTCAAGAAGCAGCTAAAGGAAGCGACAGAGCAGCAAGGCAAGGGCGAAGGGAAGTTACAGAGCGTGGCCGCCAACCTCCGCTCGCTGCAGGACGAGAAGGCGAAACTGAACGCCGCGTGCTCGCAGAAGGAAGCGCAGTTGAATGCTTTGGTAACTATTAATGACTGTTTCTGGGTTCAGGTATTCTCAGTAGAGAGAGGTATAATACACCACGCGACCACAATGTGGATTGGGGACTTCATATTAAGGGGTGGGCCATATAAAGTTTGCATTTTCCAAACTGTTGGTTTTCCTTAAAATTAAATAAATAAATAAGTAAATAAAAAGTTCGACTGTCATGTTGGCTGTGTGGCATGTTGCGCCATCCTGTTGAAACCAAATGTCGTCCATGTCATACTCTTCAATTCGTCTTCGCATGGCGCCGGGCACGGTAATGTGACGGTAACGCTCGCCATTGACCGTAACGGCGGCTCCTTGCTCATTGTCCAATGATGCCGCCGGACCACAACCCACACCAAACCGTAACTCTTTGTGGGTGCATTGGCTTCTCAATGGTGACGTGTGGATTTTGCGACCCCCAGATGCGACAATTTTGCTTATTGACATAGCCTCCGAGGTGAAAATGGGCTTCATCTGAAAAGACGATTTTTCGGTAAAAATGCTCATCTTAGGCCAAACGATCTTCTGCCCATTGGGCGAACCGAAAACGTCCCATTTCGTAAATGTCAAAACTTTAACTAAATTATGAACACAAATTGAATGACATTTGAGCTGTCATTCTCTAAATAAACAGTAGTTCAAAATGTAAACGTTAGATTGGCCCACCCTTTATATGCAGATTTCCTCACGATATTTTCCTTCACCGTTTTTAGTCAGTGGTGTTGCGATAAATTACACATAAATATTTTTCAATTTAAGATTTAGAGGTCCATGCCATTTTTGAACCCTCGATCTCCCTTGGGTAAGGCGTGCGCTTTAATCAGGCCCCCACAACATGTGATTTTACTTGACGATAAATATCTATTTCAAATTTAAAATTCCCACAGAGGGCGTACCCTCCATATAAGCCGACCCACCTCGGCTTCCATTTCATGTTTTGTAAACGTCAAACAAATATTTGACAGAATGAATCCGTGCAATCAAAGACTGTTGAGATCAGCAACTTGAGAGACAAGATCACGAGCTTAGAGGCCGCGCTCAGCTCCGTTACTGAGGAGAAAGTACAAAACGAGGTAAGAATATTATAAATTCTCACTATGTTAATATTTAATAATTATTTAATTATCAAATTATTGGCAGTATTAGGTCTTCAAATATTTTGTAATTGACTGTTTGTTGGCGATAAAATATAAATAGAAGTAAAGTTTAGAGTGATTTTGTTTCAATTATTTCAGAAATGGTTCAAAAGTTGACAGTGTAAATGTATCTGATGATTTTAACTAAACGAGAACTACCAACTAGAACTACCAACTACCCATATAAACAATTAAGTAATATTGTGATTGATATTATGACCCTATCAGGTCTTCACGATACAGGCCAGCCCTAGTGTGTGGGCCACTGGAAACATATTATTTGTATAATAGTTTTGTAAAACGAAAGTGATGTTACGGTATTGTTAGAAAATGTACTTTCTCTTTTGTATTTATACTCTCATTTAACTTTATTACAAACTTATATTTTTATGTAAACAAATAATAATAAATAATAAAATAAAATAAATAAAAAAATTCTTATTATCTAAATTTCTAAATGTATATTTTAACCAAATATTTTTTAAATTGTTTCCAGAACAAATCGGATAATCTTCGAGTACAATTAGCTGAGCGAGTACAAGAAGTCGGTCAACTGCGAGAAGCATTAGCTGCCGCTGAAGGTAAACTTTAAATAATATTCTTTTTATTTATTTATTTATTTATTTATTTATAAAGGGCACCAACATGTTATACATCCAAACATGCAAAACAGGTATATCAAGACACTTCCAGTACAGACTTAATGCTAACACAATATTTTACTTTAGTTCTTAAAATAAAAGTGTTTCCGGGATTTTGACATTTGGAGTACTTTTGTATGTAAACAGTAACAAAAATTTCCTACAATTTAAGTAGAAACTACTATTGAAACCTGTCCTGAACGCAGGTTCAAAAAATAGTGTCTCCAAAATTACACTTTTGACAATTACTGGACGCTTTAAAACTCTGAAATAAAACAATAAATATTTTCATATACACTTTGACAGTAAAATTATAAATTTGTATAGCTATAGTTATATTAGCTCATATATTTTACATGTGTTGTTATAAGGTCGTGCGGCTCGCCTGGACGTGCGGCGCGCTCAGCTGGAGGGAGACATACAGCGCGCCGCCGTCGCCGCCAGGGACAGGGACCAGGCACTCAAGGTACACATATACTGTGACTACGAACTAACCATGTGTGTGTACCTTACTTATAAACCACGTCATTTATAAATTAAAAATAGTTTTATTAACAATATTTTATTTAATAAAGAAAAATTAAGCAAAATTTTTGAAAATCACCCTGTATAATGTAATAATAAAATAAATAAAAAAATGAATGAAATCATAATATTTTATAAGAATACAGGATAGTTCATTTTTAATGTCTTATTTTTGTACAAAAAGTACATAATTTGTTTGGCTATTTTTTACAGTATTATATTTGAAGTTTTCTGACATAAGTTAAGTTAATAAAATTGAGTTCAAGCAAACTCAATATTAATATAAAGAGTTTAACATTAAAAATGTCTCTCAGTACAGGGGTACTCCGAGTTAGTACTACAGTTTAGTTTGCAAAGTCGCCAACAGATGGCGCTGCTCCGTTTATGTTGAACCGCTGCCCCGCGGTGACGAGATGTCTCTTGATTCGTTTGACCTCTGCGAAGCGCCGTGCGGAACTCATACTTACCTGGCGTAGGGGATACCGTGATCAAGTAGGCGGTTCCCCCAGGGCGAGGCCGCTCCATTGCACTGCGGAGTGGTTGACCCTTGCGATTATCCCTAATGTGGATAACTCGGACGCGTAATTTTTGGTAGTGGGGACTGCGTACGCGCTGTCCCCCCATAAACACATAGTAGAAAACAGCGCAAGTCAATTCCTGTTAAGAGTTTACCATATTGTTACTACATGCATTTTGGTTTGTGATAAATGAATTTCATGGTAGACATACAGATTGTTAAATTAATTTTGGCTTCGCTCCAACATTAAAAGTAATACAAAAACTTGTACAATTTATTTTACAGAATGTTCAATTTATTACTCTTTTTTGCAATGCAAATATGCAAAAAAAAACTTTATTTACTTTATTTTTACAACTATTAAACGGATTCTTACCACGATTTTGAAAGAGATTGTTTAACGAAATTTAATTTACTCTACACCACATGGGACGTCTTAATAGTAAAAATGAGTACTTTTCGCCTCTTTAACAACATTATTAAATATCTAATAGATTTTCTAAATTATTCTTCTATAATTATTTTTTTTGTATTGTATCAAGCTGAATAAAAGCATTACTTTTTCATCATACATAAAAAATCACCATTAAAATAAACTTCCAGAAACTTCAAGAGCGTTGCGAAGGCTACACCCGTACGATAGCTCAGCTGGAAGATCGCTGCACCTCCCTCAAAGGCACAGTGGAACAATTGTCAGCTTCTCTGCAAAGGGCCGCCGCGGCTGAAACGGAGCTTCGGGCTGAGCTCAGTAAGATACAACGACAGTTGAACGAGGCCAGGAACCATGAACAAAACGCTGTCGATAAACTGAGACATATACAGAAGAATATGTGTAAGTGTTTATTGATTGGTTTTTTTTTTCAGTTGGAGGAAATCACCGGGGTATGTGGGAGTTGAACCGCACTAAAACCTCCAACCGCTCACACTCAGCGTCCGAACCCCGGCTGAGGCCAGAACCCAGCACGGGGTTTGGAGGGACGGCGCGACGCGTTACGCGCTCGGCACTCTTTCCCGTCGCTCCGTCCCTGGACGCCGAACCGGTAGCCGCCGGTGAATACGGCCACCGGCTCTCTCGGTCGGCCGGGATTATTGATTGGTTAAGTTGATTTCGAAACTAAGTCAAGTACATTAACAAAACGCCTACTGTATTGGTACACGGTTGTTTAAACGTACCGTTCACTTGAAAAGTGGTTTTCTTATTGTTCGCTATCTTATTTTTGTTATTAACTTTTTTTTGTTTTACTATTCCCACACTCGAACGTTCTTAAAACCCTCTTAGATATGCACAAATTTTAGTCTCAGGACACGTCTTGAAGCAGTTTTTAATTAAAATTTAATAATTTCTAATTACAGCAAGTTGCGAGAACGAGCGTCGTGTATTGACAGAGAAGTTGGAAAGTGCTAAAGCGGCCCTCGGAGAGCTGAAGCGACTGAACTCTACTTTGGAAGATCAAGTACACAGACTCACTAATCAACTTGCCAACGTTGAAGTACAAAAGTAAAATAATATAGGGTTTAATTTTGGGAAATCATAGAATTAAAATTGAATACTATTATTAATATTACGTCTACCAGACACATACCCATATTTTCGATTAATTCGTTTTGGACGCTTTTGACGTGACAACGTGTTATAAATAGGTTTGGGGGGTGACACTTCACTTCACTGCGTTACGCTCCGCTCACGTTATGTGCTCACAATGAGAGCGAGTGAGAGGCACGCGTGCCGCGTCACTTTTTATGTCTGTCTCTCTCGCTCTTCGGCGGGCTAACCATGCCCGAGTCGTTGTCACGTAAAACTTTCGCCCGTATACCGACTTTACAGGCAACCAATTTTTTTAAATTGCAATTGACATGAAATCGTCATATACCTCAGTAAATAAGACGTTGACAAAACTCGAGCTAAGTAATAGCTGATCACAATATTATTTAAAAAAAAACACGTATCTTCCTTGTTGGAATATAAAGTCAAAAATTTTGGGAACCTTATTGAATAGTTCTAAACAATTATCACCACTTACACTCTCTCTGTCTCTCTGTACCAACCCATTACTGCCCACTGTTGGGCTCAGGTCCTCAGAAGAGGGATTAGGCATAGTCCACCACGCTTGCCCAGTGCGAATTGGGCAAGCAACTTCACATATCTTCAAAGGATTTTTAGAATCCTTTTCCGACATGCAGGTTTCCTCACGACTTACACTCAGTTGTGTTTAAACACAGATCCGGTCTAGAATCCCAACTGCGCATGACGACATGGGACGGCAAGGAGAGTAACGACAGTGAACTGGAGCGAGAGCTGCACGCGCTGCAGCGGGAACGATCCGAGCTGAAGGCCAAGAACGACGCGCTCACCGACACCATGAGGAAGATGGACGCCGATAGACGGATGACCAGACCCTCGGCGCTCCGGAGCAAGAGCCATGACAGGACTGAGAAGAGCGTTTACTATTCTGATTTGGACTCTGGTAAGTTAGACAGGAGACAAGCAAAAAGTCCTCAGGTGTAGGCCTCGGGGACGGAGCGACGGGAAAGAGTGCCAAGCGCGTAACGCGTCGCGCCGTCCCTCCAAACCCCGTGCTGGGTTCTGGCCTCAGCCGGGGTTCGGACGCTGAGTGTGAGCGGTTGGAGGTTTTAGTGCGGTTCAACTCCCACATACGATTACGATACGATACGGATCCGGTGATTTAGTCAAACTGAAAAAAAAAAAAAAAAAATGTAGGCCTGAGGTAGCGGCCCCGTCGTGTCTTCTGATGATGCAGGTCCATGAGCAGTAAATAAATAATTAAGGTTGTTTAATGGTATTAAGATCGTTTCCACTGTAGTAACAACGTGGCTATAATAGTGCAAATTAAGACAATACGTAATTTCTTGATTTCTCTAGAATTTTTTAGCAATTAGTTGCTCATTTATTGATAGTCTTGTTCGCCCGTTGCCTCTCTCTGTTGAAATAGAGTACTTGGGCCAACTTACTTCTTCTTACACAGAATCATTCGGGCCTATTATTTCAGGACCAGATTCAACGAAAGATTCCTCGTCTCACGGCTACAAGGATAAAGAGATACCGTGCAAGGATAAAGGATTCTCCACTGAACTCAGTCTACTTGAGCTGGAGAACAGAGAGCTCAGGATGAAGATCAGACGTTTGGAAAAGGAATTGGCTGATAAGGTAGGGTTGTTATTGATTCACCTTCTTTGAGAGTGGTAGATTGAGACACACGCGTAAAGTAACCTGCTGGAAAGTGGGTAGCAACAACTGGAAATCTATATCTATACTTATAATAAAATCGTAGAGAGGTCAATTCTGTACATTGAAAATATCAAAAAAAAAAACTAGCAAGGGGTGTTTGGTTATCGATTCTGATGCCAAAAATGCAATTAGAATTTTTTTTGTCTGTTTGTCTGTATCTTTGCACGCTAATCTCCGAACCGGCCGATCCAATTTAGTTGGGGTTTTTTGTAATGTATTATGGCAAGTCTCACTTAACATTTAGTCGTTGTTTTATCAAAATCGGTTCAGTATTTAAAAAGTTATAAGCGAAATAACGTCGATGGGTATTACGTTCGGAAAGGCCAACATAAAGAAATCTCCAATTTATATGGTGAATCGTCGCAACTGGAGCTCTGACTAAAGTGGACGTTGATTGCGCGGGGCCACGAGGTATAAGGAGGGCGTAATGGCGCGGCGGACGCAACTTCGCCTGCGTCACTCTCAATTAACTATCAATTTTTCGATTTTTTCTCTCTGTAAAAACCAACCTTTAACTTCATCGAAAATTAAAAAAAAAACAATTTCTAAAATGAATATAGCCTAAGTTAGTCTTTATTATGTAATAAAGACTAACTTAGGCTTATTTAGGCTTATTTGGCCGAGCTTATGTAAGCTCGGCCATTGAAAGTCCCATCCAAATCGACCCAGCCAATCATGTTTAGGCTCTAATGAAGCGTCCTGATGAGATCTTTACGTAGAGGCTGAATGTCAAGGTCTGATGATGGAGCTGGTAGGTGGCTATGGGAACTCCGTCAATAAGCAAGATAATCTCATCGTGTTTCGACTCTAATGAAGCGTCTTGATGAGATCTTTGTGTAGAGGATGAATGTCAAGGTCTGATGATGGAGCTGGAAGGTGGCTATGGGAACTCCGTCAATAAGCAAGATAATCTCATCGTGTTTCGACTCTAATGAAGCGTCTTGATGAGATCTTTGTGTAGTGGCTGAATGTCAAGGTCTGATGATGGAGCTGGAAAGTGGCTATGGGAACTCCGTCTTTAAGCAAGATAACCTCATCGTGTTTAGGCTCTAATGAAGCGTCTTGATGATTTCTTTGCGTATGAGATGAATTTCAAGGTCTGATGATGGAGCTGGAAGGTGGCTATGGGAACTCCGTCATTAAGCAAGATAACCTCATCGTGTTAAGGCTCTAATGAAGCGTCTTGATGATTTCTTTGCGTATGAGATGAATGTCAAGGTCTGATGATGGAGCTGGAAGGTGGCTATGGGAACTCCGTCATTAAGCAAGATAACCTCATCGTGTTTAGGCTCTAATGAAGCGTCTTGATGATTTCTTTGCGTATAAGATGAATGTCAAGGTCTGATGATGGAGCTGGAAGGTGGCCACTGTCTGTTTGTTCTGGCTAATCTCTGGAATGGCTAGACCGATTCGGACGGGCTGACTTTCAATGGCTGATAGTTTATGTTATAAGGAGTAACTTAGCTATATTTATTTTAGAAATTGTTGTTTTTTTTAAATTCTCAATGAAGTTCAAGGATGGTATTTACAGCGAGAAAAAATCGAATAGTTGACATTTAATTGAGATTGGCGCAGACGAAGTTGCGCGGGGCAGCTAGTAATATAATAAATAGTAAATAACAGCAGACTTCTAGACTGATGACGTTGGTTACCAAAGCTCGTGGAATACTTCAAGTTAAAACACATACGGGTAGGATGGTAGGTTGAGACAGCACTCACAATACACATTATATTCGGGGAACACAGACTTGATTGCACTGTAGCGTTGATTGTATTTGTCCAGGAATCAGAGCTCGCTGTAGCCCGCAGCCGCTACCTCAGCGAGCTCTCCGGAACAGACTGTCGCGACGACGTCGAGCAGTACAGGCGAGCGGCACTGCAGGCCGAGAGACTGCTGGAGGCGAGGGAGGCCAGCCATAGACAGCAGATACTGCGCCTGGAGAACCAGGTAGGTACTGTGTCGTACAGGTCGAGCAGTACAGGCGAGCGGCACTGCAGGCCGAGAGACTGCTGGAGGCGAGGGAGGCCAGCCATAGACAGCAGATACTGCGCCTGGAGAACCAGGTAGGTACTGTGTCGTACAGGTCGAGCAGTACAGGCGAGCGGCACTGCAGGCCGAGAGACTGCTGGAGGCGAGGGAGGCCAGCCATAGACAGCAGATACTGCGCCTGGAGAACCAGGTAGGTACTGTGTCGTACAGGTCGAGCAGTACAGGCGAGCGGCACTGCAGGCCGAGAGACTGCTGGAGGCGAGGGAGGCCAGCCATAGACAGCAGATACTGCGCCTGGAGAACCAGGTAGGTACTGTGTCGTACAGGTCGAGCAGTACAGGCGAGCGGCACTGCAGGCCGAGAGACTGCTGGAGGCGAGGGAGGCCAGCCATAGACAGCAGATACTGCGCCTGGAGAACCAGGTAGGTACTGTGTCGTACAGGTCGAGCAGTACAGGCGAGCGGCACTGCAGGCCGAGAGACTGCTGGAGGCGAGGGAGGCCAGCCATAGACAGCAGATACTGCGCCTGGAGAACCAGGTTGTGTATTAAAAAATTACAATAATTTACGTTACTTTCATTTTTATCTTACTTTTCACTGTCACTAAATAAATCTACAATTTTAAGTAATTTATCACTTATTGTCACGAATATTTTTTCAGTCGAGACTGACTAGTTTTTCATTGCAACTTTGTGCGCCAGTGATTTTATTTTTTATTCATATTGTAATAATTTGAAATTCCTATATGGTTTCAAACACGTCAATGGAAATTCCTCTTACATATAATCATTATTCATATCATTGCTAAACTAGGAAAAAACGCTTACAATTTTTTTTCCTTTAGTGATTACTGCTTAACAGTCCAATGACAATAGTTTTTACAAAAACATCAGTGTCGTACTATGAATTTGTCACACAGCAAGTCAGTCTTTTACTGTGTTTGGTTTATATTCTGCTCTCTTAAAAAAACATTAGAAAGAAGGGTTCATGATAATGAAAGACTGAAACGTTTTTCAAATATCTCTTTCAGGCAAATTTTATTGACAAATACCCTCAATTCTAATTTTAAACGAAATATTTTGCGTAAGCGATGCGATTTTTAATTATGATATTATTAATTAAGGCATATTAAGTAGCAATATTCATCTCCTTGTAATGTGTGCCATAATATAAAAAAAAACTAGTTGAACGAAGTTCCTTTCGATTAATTAGTGAGGGAATTGTAATACAATTTTTTTTTTTAAGTTTAAAACGTCTCTCTCTCTCTCTTTCTATAAGAGAGAGAGAGTTATAATTTAAATAAAATATTTTGATCTAGCGATAATCATCTAAAACAAACAAGTGTCGTGACAACTTTTTCATAAGAATTTCCGTCTAGCCCCCTTTCGATACCGCGCGATAAGGAATTTCGTTCCAAAACTTTATTTCTACGTATGTGTACGCCTTTGCCAAAATGCACTCCAATATAAGACATAATATTTAAGTCACCGAGTACTATTAAATAAATATAGCTAAGTTTTGATGTTATTTTAATATGTAGTGTTTTATAAGATTACTCTAATTTTGGGAATAAAGACTTGTTATTTATGGCTCAGGCGGCTCAACTCCGCGCACAACTGTCCGCTGAGATCCGTCGTCGTCAGTCGTACGTGTCTCGTAGCGGACGAGCCGCTCGCGACGTGCAACGACTGCGGGCTGCACTCGGAGACTCGCTCAGGACAGTGTCGCAGGTAACAGGAGTCAGATGGAATGATGACGCACCATCTTGCTATGGATGAGCTCTTCGGTGGCTAATGAGATTATCAATGTTGTCCTTCTTTAAACGTCGTAGGAAGCGTTTCCTGATATTGCAGAGGTACATGTGCGACGGTAACCACACCAAATGAGGTGCAAACTCTAGCTCGTCTGCCTATCAGGCAATGTAGTTAAACCTAGAGAATCCATTACCGGGATCCAACCTTTATGCTGTCACAGTATTTGCAAGTCGAATAATTCATCAAACATTTTCATTTAATAATTAAAGCCCTCAGATACACTGCTTTAGCTGGACCGCAGGAAGAGGCTGCAAAAACTTTAGCAGCGATATACTTGACGTGATCTAAAGATAGAACCTAAATCATAAATGTGATTCAAACACGGTTTAAACTATAACTAGATTAGAGTGCTAAAATAGGAGTAATAGTCATACTAAGGTGGAAGAATTTTTTTTTTAATGTAACAGGGTATTTAGCTGTATTATTTTATTAATAGTTTTAAATAATGTAGTGTAAGTTAGTCTGTTAATTAAGTAGTTTAAGGAAAAAAATGTTATTGGCACTATGGGGCGACATAGTCAGAAACTGACAAAGCCCCCAAATAAATATTAAAAAAAGAAGCCCTCGGATGATTCTTAAAACAACGTCAGCATTCCATTTTAGAATATACCTCGCAATAATATTATGAAGTCAAGATAATACCTAATTGTTTTCCCAACAGGATCCGGCCCTAGATTCTTACACACTGGAGCACGAAGCCAGGAAATTGGACAGCACATTGACACACAGTCTACCGCCACTCAATGATAGTTACGACTCATCTAAATAAATATAAAACTATGGAAACTACAACAGATAAATTATCCTCTATCCACTCAACTGGGAACGTCATTTTTCGCTAGATGGCGAAACTGGGAACTTCGTTCGGAATCACTACCGCGTTTGAGCGTCTTTTTAAAATCATTTTTTTCAATAAATTTTAATTTAGTTTTTTAATAAAACTTTTTTTGTAAATCTTTATTATTAAACTACGCTGTATTACATTTTCAGCGAAAATACATTATATCCATAAAATATGAGACGATTAAAAAATGTAAACAAAACAAGTTTTAGAACTGTGCTCAATTTTGGCTCCTGCCACAGACTTGGCAAAAGTAAACAAACCAATTTTGTTGCTGATCCCAGTTGAGTGGTTATAATGAGGGGATCTTGTTTTTTTGATTTTGTCAAATGCGGGTACATAGATATTTTCATAGTACCCTCGGATTTCAATTTCTCTAGTAGGCAGCCTGTTGTCTTGTTACAATTGTTTCTCAAATAGATGCTCTTAGATTTTTTAGGGTTATCGAGTTTACGACCTGAAAGTTAGGGCATGTTGAAAACTAAATAAAAAATGGACACGCGAATAGAACGAAGTTCCTTTCGATTAAAAGATATCTTATATTTTTTTTTCCTAACATAACGCGCGATAACATAACGTGTTTTAAAAAAAAAATATCACAGCGCCATCTAGCGATAATCATCTAAAACAAAAAAAGTGTCGTGACAACTTTTCGTAAGAATTTTTTCCGTCTAGCCCCCTTTCGATAACGCGCGATAAGGAACTTCATTCCAAAAAAAGTCTTTAGAAGTAGAAAAGTTTTTAAAATCTTATATTAACTTGCACTGGATGTAACGATGTACTAAACAATATTGGTAAATAATGTTTCAAAAACAACGAAAAACAATTATCGAACAATATATTTTCCTCTCATTGAAGTTATTTTCATACGTTTATGGGAATTTTCGATTTGTCGAATTTGTTGTATTTTAAAGTAATTTACAATTTGTGGTTTTAACTACGTAATGTATTCGCGTACATGACGAGTTTCAAGAAATTATGTCATGGTAAATATATATTTTACAATTCAATTAACTGAATTGTAAAATAATATTCTAATCAATGTATGTCGGCCATAAAATCGGCTCATTTCGAGCTAAAACTATCTTTATTGACAATCAAATATTCAATAAGAAACAATACTTATAGGCAGATCAATTAGGTACAGCTTGCCTATACAGGGTGATTTCCTAGTGAGGGTACATATTGAAGTGGTAGCTGACGGTTATATACGACCAGTAAAAATATTATTACCAAAGAATATGGCTTAATGCTTTAGTAATCGCAACTTAAAAATATGTAAAATTCTTGTAAAATGATGGTTTTTCGACAGCTGATGGGTGTGGCGGAGGTGTGGGGTGCGCGAGATCACTAGAGGTCGTTAGTCAACACTCTTTTAACTGAAATTGTTTATGTTTGAGGTAGTTTTGTCGAATTTATATTTTAAAAAAAGAAAAAAATATTTTGTAATTTTACCTATTTTTTGTAATATTCCGTATTAGAACAGAGTACTCATCACCCTCCTGCAATATGTACCCTCTCTAACAAATCACCCTGTATAGGTTATTCTTATTGTAACAACTCATTACTGCCTAATGCTGGGCTCTGGTCTCTTCAGTAGAGGGATAAAATAAGTTGTTGTTTCATAAAACATCAGACGATAAGTAATGTCGTCGCTTATGGTTGGATATTATGCGACACTCAAAGGTGTCCTTTTCCTTGTAACATAAACGGTGACGTCATACTTTTAGATTGAATACAGAAAATGTTGAGTGACAAAGTAACTATAGCTAGTATAGGTAATTACTACACTGGATATTTAGAATATCGATTTTCGGATCAACTCTAAAATAATTGAAAAATTTCGAATAATTCGAAAAGTTTCGAATATTCGTCGAATTTTGAATAGTCACAATAATCACACAAAGAAAAAACTCAAAATCTGACATCTAGCCCATTCAAGGTATTATCTACAAAATACAAATTCTTGCCTAATCCCTCTCCTGAGGAGACCTCAGCCCAACAGTGGGCAGTAATGGGTTGGTACAGTACAGTACAAATTCTTGTCCTATTTCCGATGCATCGTCGTAGTCAAATTCAATACTATTCGAAATTCGAATTATTCGATTCGAATATTAATATTCGATACGGAATGATTTATTCGTAAGTTCGAATTATTCGCACACCCCTATTAGACACCTTAATAATTATTTCCTGGTAATCGACAGAAAATACGCTATATTCAACTAAAGCATGTCCTGTCTAAATGGCAGTACTGAAAAAGCTTTCCGGTGGTCCTTCAAAAAAAATGTTGTTTTTAACATCTGAGAACATGATCTATTTCGAGGAGGTAGAAATCAAATTCTCTTGGCACAATAGCGTTATTTAAATTTGGCGCCTAGATTCAAATTTTTAATATGGCAAAAATAAACGAACTCTCTTAACAAATTGTAGCTTTCGGTCTACGTAGAAGAATCTTACTTGTTGTGAGGCCTAATGCTAATAACAGTGAGGAAAAATTAACTTAAAATTCAAATAATGGGTTGAGTATACAGTTATTGTTCAAACGAGATACGTTTGTTTTCAAGCTATTATTCTATTGTTAATGTTTTACGTACGAAGTATTGGGTATTGATAAACAATTTATTTTTAAACATTACATAATTGAAATAACTTCGTATTTGTTTTCGGAAACTGATTTTTAAATAGATGGCTACAAGATGGGCATGTCGTAGTAAATACAACTTTATTGTTTTATAGAAATGGTCTTTTTTTGTTCGGATTATAAATAGAATATAGTACGTTTTACTTCCTGATAAACGCCACTGAGTCACGACACTGATTAGAAATTTGTAGAATTGTAGCTCATTCGTCACAAGAATTTGTTTGATAACAGCCGTGAGTCAATCATCTCGAACACATGATTCATGGATTGAGTGGAATCTGTGCGTTAGACTTTGAAACATCTGTCTTACTTGCGTTAGTTGTATTTCTAGAACGTGTGAGTAGGACGCACTATAATTTACTTCCAAGTCTAGTAGATAGATCTGGCCCCGAGGTCGAACGCACCGGAAGTACAGTGGACGCGATTTCTATGCTAATCTTTGTTGTCACAATTGTTACCGCCATTTTTCAAATCCGTGAAGTGATTTTGCAACGATATCAAATACGTCCTAGTTTGTCGAGAAAAATGTTATTAACCAGTTTTAAAACTTGATTAATATTAAAATCGTTTTTCAATCAACTAGGTTAATTGGATCAAGTTTTATTTTACAACACGGCAGTCAATCTTCTAGTCACAAATGGAAATATCAACATGGTTATAAGATTGCGTTACCAAAAATGTACAAGGAAGTAGATGACTGCCCACAAATGAGCGGCCTAATGCTTCCCGCCCACCGCATAGAATGTTCTAGTCATTACGTAACGTGTTCATTTACAAATTATACACTAATTATTCGGCAGACGAGCTGATAACATGAATAATGAACACGTCGTTTTAATCGTGCGATTATTCAAATAATACTAGTCGTTAACTAGTCTATTGTAATTAAGACGTATTTAAAATTACCTCGAAATTCCGTCCTATGTATTTTAAGGATAATCTTACTATAATTTCCGCCTCTGATGTACTTATGAATATTAATTTATAGCCAATGATGTCAACTTTACAAATACCTATACAATATGTGTTAAATTGTATTGATAATGTTTATATTTGGACGTATCAAAATGTGTGCACTAGTTTCCACGGAATACTATCGCATTTAAAAAAACACTTATCAGTAATTTGTACGTACGTTTATCATAAAGTAAATTTGAAAACGAATTGCACATCGACGATTTTATAATGTCGTCGCTCTATTATAAAAATGTATGTGTATTATAGTTATGTCGAAGCACAGTTTGACCCCACTGCATAGATAAGCACACTAGACAGAACATTCCGATAAAAACAAATTGTTTACTGCATTAAGTATGTGAAGTTTCTCTGCAATGTAGTTCACAGTGAAAGAATTTCTAGTCACGTGAAACATGGAAATGTATTCGTAACTCAAATAACAAAAGATATTGAATAGTGTGTAGATATTGTCGCTATCAAGTAGCACGGGCTGTTGACTACATATATTCCGTTTAATTAACAGTTAATTTTCCCCATAGAACATCCCATGGTGGGCTCGATCTATGCGTTAGACCTTGTTACACAATATGGGGTGCGCCTATAGTTTAGTAATACTATGTTATGTTTACGTCATGAGCTAGATTGCTTAGTTATCAGAGTTCATACCTATGTTAGGATTACGTTAGTATTCATTGGACTGTGTCAATTCTTATGTTACTAGAATGTCGACATACGCCCGCCACGTCACAGCTTTTATTAATTTTAATGTTCAAAATGTATGTTCATTAATGTATAAGGAACACGTTTTATGAACTTTTTACACTGAAATAAAAGAGTAGATGATATAACGTTGTTTAATTTGATTATAAACCATTAAAATTCCCGAGGCAATTGGTGTTTATTTGATTGTCGGTGGGGGTACGGCACGCTGGGGCCGACGGTTGGCAGATGACTCATCAACCAGGTCAATTGACTACGAGGGGAACAGCATGGGAAGGACAAAACATACCCCACAACATCATATTTAAAATCGGTTTTATTGATAAATTTGCAAAAAAAAAGAAATTAATAATTATTGTACATGTCGATTATTGATTGAAAGATAAAAATATACAATATTTCCTTTGATTCGCACAATATATATAAAAATATAATTCAAAACTCAGATCAGTTTTATTACCAATATCCTTGTGCAGTTACCATTAACTATAACAGAAGAGGGAGGAAACATCTAATTCTCATAACAATATTTCAAACATCTATATCATTACTTTTAACAAAGTCTAGCAGCAAAACGTAGGCTGGTAATTAATTTTAAAAATGAGCCTGCAATCATTAAACTTTATTTTATTAATAACGATAATTTTATAACTCTTCATATGTTAAGGGGTCATTGTACAGTGCCAATGTTACACACAACATATGGCACGCGACTCCAACAAGTAGACTATCATCGACAGGGTGCAATCACCTAAGGCTTTGCTTTAAATTTATAAGTTCTAAACTGTTAAGTTCAACATTATCTTCAATACACTTGAATTATATAACAAGACAATAATATATTTAAAAAAATTTAATGTATACTTAATAATTAAACATTACACTGGTTCAGACCGGCTGGCGTTGTGCGCCGAGCTTGTCCATACAGCCCTTGTCTACACATGCCAAGTAGACATCCGGGATCTCCCCATACAATTAGACTCTAATCAACCTCATGTTAGGTTCAAACAAAAAATCAAATATACTTCATAACAGATAATTGTAATTAACTGAAAATTCAAAGTTAACAAGACTCATTGCCTCACTGTGTGACAATCAAGCTGTTTTTGCAGGATTTTTCCTGTTTAATTGACAAATGTCTGAACCCAACAAGGTTATTATAACAAAATTCATTTAATTTTCCATTGAACTTTGAAATAATTACATAGATAATTTTAATACTGAGGAGTTCATAGAGAGTGTGTTAACATCAAAAATATTGTGGAGTCTATTACAATTGGATTGATACACAGTTCAGTTATAGATAAGAAATGGACGCACTCTCCATGGACTCCGAAATAATACAATGTTTTACTTCATAAGTAGTAAAGGAATAATTTTTTTCATATAATCATTTACAACATCCTAACAGCATTCATACATTACAAATGGAATTTTCTAGAGTGAAACACACAAAGGCAATGAATTTATCTTTAAATACTGTACTATCAAAATAGAGCAAGATATCATTAACTACTCCTGTACTCTGAGAATGTGGTCCATGACACTGGACATACATTTGTCACAGCTACAGTACTCAGCCTAACAAATGCACATTCTCATTACGCTACAGGCATTTTGAAGCAACAAGGTTCACCCGACCTAGATAAACTTTGGGAATTGTCGAGAGCCAAATCTGGGTACAAGAAGTCTTTCAAATTATTAAATATCAAATTTAATACCTAGAGGTGTCGGAGACTCCTACAGCACTCTTACAGAATAGTACATTTCCGTTTAATAGGTTTGTTATCGTCCTTCTTGGGCGACTTCTTGTTGATCTGTCTCACTAAGTCATAGAACACATCGTTTACGTGTATTTTCGCTTTAGCGGAGGTCTCCATGAAGGCGCAGTTGAAGTGGCGAGCTAGGTTCTGTCCTTGTTCCTTGCCAACCACGCGCTCCGCCTCCAGGTCGGTCTTGTTTCCTACTAGGACCATGGGCACGTCCGTCGTGTCCTTCACTCGCAGGATCTGTTCACGGAGGTCCTGTAGGTCGTTGAACGTCGACTGTGCTGTGATAGAGTACACTAAAACGAACCCCTGACCGTTTTTCATGTATAAGTCTCGCATCGCTGTAAACTGTTCTGTGCCTGCCGTGTCCAGGATCTCGAGCATACATTGTTGTCCGTCAACTTCCACCTGTTTCCTATAGCTGTCCTCAATGGTGGGGTCGTATTTCTCGACAAAGATGCCTTGAACAAATTGCACTGTCAGGGCGGACTTTCCCACGCCTCCGCTACCTAACACGACTATTTTGTACTCGCGCATTATTTCCTATTTTGTAGCACTTGGATTAATTAATAGAAATTAAAGATCAAATCGATAAAAAGCACATTAACTTTAGAGTTATTGCAAAAAAAACCTTCAACAAGTCAAACCGCCATGACACCGTTGAGCAGGGCGATGGCTCACTGTGTTGGTGTTGCTACGTTTAAAAATTTGCTCGTGCACTGTCACTATTATTATGATGTCAAAGTTACTGCACGTTCACGTCGTCATAGTACGAGTTATATACTTGAAATAATATAATTTTGTAACAATTTTTCCTTATGCTGACTAAAAATGTAAACGTTATTGTGAGCTTCAGTGGTTATTGGGCACTTTGCACTCGTGCAAAATATTGAAAACATTCGTCATTCGGTGAAAACTGTGACGTCATGTCTGAGAACTCGACGTTGGATTATTATACTATAGTGATAGCCCAGCATGCGATATATTATAATTTAGCAAAGGTCATTTTTAATTAAATGATTATATTTATAAATTTTTTGACGTACTTAAACCGGTTATTATTTAAAACTATGCGCACTTGAATATTATGCAGAAAAGTAGATAAAAATCAATTAAACTAAAAAAGTATTAGGAGATACTCGTTGCAGTTTTTATTGCTTTATAGTTAATAATAATTATACTATGTTTTGGTTTGTTTTATGTAAATAATAAAACAACTTGACTCAGAAGAACAAAGCGTAAAATTATTTATTTGATAATCTTGTAAATTGAGGTAAAGGAGGTCACCAAATACCTGTTACTAAGAATACAACTATTAGCCAAAAGAAAATAAATTGAATGTAATTAACATTTTAAATTTAATTTGACATTGATCTAAATTTTTATAGTATAGCAACACATAGCGCTATTCAAAACTATATCGCTTGCATTTGATAGGAACAACAAAGCGTTAAAAAATATTTTAGGATCTCGAGTATAATAAATTATTATACTGCGTATGAGTTGTATTAATTTAATGTTAATTTTATTGATCTTAGTAAAATTAAATTAATACAATTCAGACGAAGAATATAAACTTTGGCAAACACACAAAAATAAACTTAGTTCTCCAGCCGATGCACAGATGGCAGTGTTACAATTGAATTGTTCACAATGTTATTTTATTTTAACACCAAAATTAATACTGCGCTCAACAGTGAAATTAAGCTAAAATTAAGAAATTATATTTATATTTTTATGTTACACGCTTAAAAATTCTTGCAACTTGGGATTTTAGAACAAAATAGTGTTTTTTTTAAACCCACTTTCACTGTCTAATTATGTATTCTGCGAAGGCAGTGATGACACTGATGACTGAAGGTAGATTGTAGCTCAGTGTAGGTAATAGAATACCTATAAGAGAAGGAAGGAAGAGGTAACAATTCTATGGTGTAGGTAGGTAGCCGCACCATCCGGTTGTGGAATGAGCTCCCCTCTTCTGTGTTTCCCGAGCGCTATGACTTGTCCTTCTTCAAAGGAGGCTTCAAGAAAGTCCTTAATAGGTAGGCTGTAGGTAGCGGCCCCATAGTGTCCGCTGACATTGCAGAGGTTCATGAGCAACAGTAACCGCTTACGATCAGGTGGCCCGTTAGCTCGTCTGCCTACAAGGCAATAAAAAAAAAAGTTAGTTTATAAAGTTTATGGTAGGTAGAGTTTTTTTGCTTGAACTGCGCAACTTTGTTTTTATACTAATTTTGTAAATCATCGTCAGCATCACCGGCTTATGTATCTCAGTAGTGGTCTTGTTTAATTATAAGTAAGAAGCTATCAGAAGAGAACTTATAGTTTGAAAATGTTAACCAGGTTAACTGTAAGTCGTAACACTTGTCGCGTAGGCAGATAAATTTAGTAGGGGTTCGGTATTTTTTACATTTTATCAAGTGTCGTTCGTGTTTCGATCTTAGTATATGGGAATTACCGTTAAAAAATAGAGAAACTTAACTAAACGTAAATCAATACTAGGACAGTTAGGAGTATGTACTTAGTGCGAAGGTTCTTAACGTTTATTTTCGATATTGTCTTTGCTGGTAAACTTCATGTTATTTATTAGAGATGCACCGAATATTCGTCTACTATCCGGTATCCGCCTTATCTGACTCTTTTTTACTATCCGGCCGGATACCGGATAGTAATGGACTCTCCGGCCGGATACCGGATAGTAAACTTGGTAGATTTTATAAATGGAATCTAATTAGACACAGTTACAACTGAAGCTTAAGTTTAACGAACTTAAAATTGTGTAATAAATCAATTTATTTAAATTAACTTGGTGATAAAACTGATAGTTAAAAAAAATACTTATTTGGAATCATCATCATCATCAGCCCACACTCGTCCACTGCTGGACATAGGCCTCTCCCAAAATACGCCACTGAGCTCGATCTTCTGCTCGTCTCATCCAGTTGTTGCCGGCCACCTTTCTTAAGTCATCGTTCCATCTAGCAGGGGGGCGCCCAACACTACGTTTACCACATCGCGGTCTCCACTCTAGAACCCGTCTACTCCATCGGGCATCAGTTCTTCGACATACGTGCCCAGCCCATTGCCACTTCAGCTTGCTGATTCGCAGAGCTATGTCGGTTATTTGGAATAAGTCGTCGATAATAAATTAATATTAATTATTTAATTTAAAATTTTATCCACGAAAGGTAAATTATGATGTATAAAAACAAGATTTTAAGCATTTTCAGGAAGCAAACGATTCTTTCTATTCCTCTTGTTTTTGACCGACTTCCAAAAAGGAGGAAGTACCTAATTCGACTGTTTTTTATGTTAGTTCCGCCGAATATTCGGCGGCCGGATACCGAATATTCGGGTGGTGGTCAGGCCGAATATCCGGTATCCGGTATCCGGCCAAAGAACTATACGTTGCATCTCTATTATTAAATACTGAAGTGGGCTGAATACTCATCATACTAAAATTTTTAGAGTCGCAAAATTTGAAATACAGCATTAATATTTAAACAAAATCAATAAGTACTTGCATCAAATATTCCTTTAAAATACAAAAATAGATGAAAAATAACATGTTATTAGAGAATAACTCCGTGCTTATTCAGTTCTAGCTGTTACAGCGTGTTTTATTTGCAACGTTCTAACAAAGTTATCTCATTATCGGGCGAGGGAGCTGCGACACTTCAACATTTTGCAGAAGCACGGAGCTCGTCGAAACGCAAATTGAATTTTAGAATAAATGATTTATAGCAATTTTATTGTGCAAATAAGTAATATTGGAGTTTGTGATGCTAATAATATTATTGATTAATATTGATGAATGAAGTATCTACTGGTCTAATTTTGACTAATAGGGGAAGAGAGGGTAATGAGGGTCAGCGGGTAATGGGAGTCACCCTTATAACCACGAAACACTAGGTACTTGAAACCGTCGCGTAAACAGTCGCGGTGTAATGGGAGTCTATTCTGTTTTTTTTTTACTTTTATACTTTCGAAAATTGATTGCCAAAATGACTGAAATTGAATTCTAATGATAGTTCAATAACTTAATTATGTTCTCGCTTAAGTGACTCCCATTATCCTCTTTTACCCTAGTAAGTGGAAATTTGAAACCGTAATCAACTATCACATAAAAAACCCTAGAATTAAAAAATGGAAACACAAACGTAATCTACGCTATAAATTGTGAAAGTACATCTAGTCCTTATCGATACTGTTTAGTTTAAATTAATTAAAATTTAATTCGCACCTAATTCTTTTTAATTGCATTTGTGACCCGTCGTGGGCTTTTCAGCCATCTATAATCAAATATGATTCAAATCACGCCTAATACCGCTAAAATACGAGTTTTTTACCACCAAACTTACTGCTTGATAGGTAACGGTGATTTTAGAATGAGCAATTTCAAAATAGAAAAACATTTAAAATCTATACACTTGAAAAAAAATTATCTTACACAAAAAAGGTCGTCGAATAGATAACCTCTTTTCACTTAATTAAATGAAATGAAATACTTTATTTTCATCATTGATGTTATGCTCATTCTTCTTCATGTCAATAGTTAAAAGCTACCAGTTCGGACAAAAATACAATTTTAGCCACCGTCCTTACAAAAACTGGCAAGAAACTCACACCAATAAAAAACAGACACCATTGCCGCCCTTTCCGCTCAGAAAAACACTCAAAATACACAGTTTATTTCCAAAAAGCTCTTGTTATTCGGTGCTAATAGATAATCCTGGTACATAAATCCGTGTGAACGAATGGCTAGGCGGCTAGACCGGCTAACTCGTGCTGAAAGCGTCTAGTTTATAGCCAACATTAACAGTCTGATTTGTTGCGTAGTGCGTGGCAAGCTTTATGACCTAATGCGACGAATGCTTTTCGAAATGAGAACAATAATCGCTGTAAGTAGGCATAGTTTAATAAAAAATATGTTTTATTTTGATGGTAGGTATATTTTGTAGTTTTGCTGTCATTTCTGTCAGTTTCTTTTTCAGGTGGAGGAAATCATAGCAGCTGGGGTATGTCGGAATTGAACCACACTAAAACCCCCAACCGCTCACACTCAGCGTCCGAACCCCGGCTGAGGCCAGAACCCAGCACGGGGTTTTAAGGGGCGGCGCGACGCGTTACTCTCTCGGCACTCTTTCCCGTCGCGCCACCCCTGTCGGACGCCGAACCGGCAGCCGCCGGCGATACGGCCACCGGCTCTCTCAGTCGGCGGACTTTCCGAAGCACGCTAATGCAGTAGTAAGTAGTAATTTTGTAGTAAAGAAAGAAATAAAATAACTTTATTCAGAACTACAACAATAATAAAGATTGACATAGTAGTACCTATGGGAATTTTGTAGACTGAATCCGTGGTCATATTGTTCGAAAGGATTGACTCCTTGCCTATAGTGACGGAAGCGAGTTCGAATTGCCGATATACAACTCACAATTGTTATTTATATTTATGTACTTGCAATTTACAACCCCGCTGGCTGAAAACGAGACAGGAAAACTTTTGATGAACCATCCTAAGGAAGCCCTAAAAGCTTTTGAAGATAACTTCAACTCTTATTAGACAAAGGTGGTAAATGCCATTAATTATGAGGAGAGACTTTAGCTCTCTGCATAATATTATACCGTTTGTTTCATGAGGAGTGCTCGTAAAAACTTTTTGAAATGATACTATCGTATCCTTTGTACCATCACACTACGTTCGGAGGAGTCTTGGTGGCCGAGTGGTCGAAGCGCTTCCTTCCGAACGGGAGGTCACAGGTTCAAATCCGGCCGGCTTGTACCTCTAAATCTAAATGTGAAAAAGATTTATGTGCAATTTTTCACAACACCACTGGCTAAAAGCGGTGAAGGAAAACATCGTGAGGAAACCTGCATGTCGGAAAAGGATTCTAAAAATCCTTTGAAGATATGTCAAGTCCCCAATCCGCACTGGGCAAGCGTAGTGGACTATGCCTAATCCCTCTTCTGAGGAGACTTGAACCCAACAGTGGGCAGTAATGGATTGGTACAGTATAGTACAGTACAGTACTACGTCCGGAGGTGGTGGTAAATAATATTGTAGTGCGTAACGTGTCGTGCCGCTCCACATAGACCCATGGTGTCCCAGTTCGGACTGTGAGCGGTTTTACCCTCACATCCCCGGGTGGAAATCCGGTGATTTCCTCCAAATGTAAAAAAACACATCGACCTACTTGAGTCTACTTCGCAATAAAAAAATGTGCCTTGATTACTTTTTGAAACGAAGTTCCTTATCGCGCGTTGTTTAAGGGGGCTAGACGGAAAAAATTCTTACGAAAAGTTGTCACGACACTTTTTTTGTTTTAGATGATTATCGCGAGATGGCGCTGTGATCAAAATCTTTTAAAACACGTTCCTTATCGTGCGTTACGTTAGGAAAAAAAATATAAGATATCTTTTCGATTTCTTTTATCGAAAGGAACTTCGTTCTATTCGGGTGTCCCATGACACCTCTCAAGTTTTTTTTTTAAATTTTGAACGTCACTAATAACAAAACTAAACAACCATAGAAACAGTTACAAAGTCAACTTTATAACTGTATTTTTAATTTAAAAAAAGGTAATTTATCTTTCTCTATGTCATATTATTATGGTTGTTGTCACGATGGGCGCGTGTCCGGGTCTAATTAACATTTTTATTACGAAATTTTAATGTCATACCTTGATTTAACCGCACCTTGGTGTGCCAGGACGAAAACACATGAATAAGAATTATTCGGCAGTTTATTCTAAAATAAAATGGAGGGGAAGAATGTATTTTAATGGTGTCATTTAATGTAAGGCAATTGGTAACTTGGTACTTTTGTAAAAGAAAAAATAAATGATTGTATTGATACAACAACGCCATTTAACCACTCAACTGGGATCG
The DNA here is from genome assembly GCA_030269945.2 of Trilocha varians. NCBI lineage: Eukaryota > Metazoa > Arthropoda > Insecta > Lepidoptera > Bombycidae > Trilocha > Trilocha varians. Next base: position 10,376,561 of record AP028259.1, read on the forward strand.
GTAACCAAATTGGTTTGTTTACTTTTGCCAAGTCTGTAGCAGGAGCCAAAATTGAGCACAGTTCTAAAACTTGTTTTGTTTACATTTTTTAATCGTCTCATATTTTACGGAGATGATATCTTTTCGCTGAAAATGCAATACAGAGTCGTTTAGTAATAAAGATTTACAAAAATATAAGATTTAATTAAAAATCAAAATTAAAAATTATTGGAAAAAAATGTTTTTAAAAAGGGGCTCAAACACGGTATTGATTCCGAACGAAGTCCCCAGTTTCGCCATCTAGCGAATAGTGACGTTCCCAGTTGAGTGGTTATGATTCGTTTTTATTTCTCTGCTCAAAAGGTACTAAATAATATTTAAAAGAGGAATATCATTTATGCTTTTTTTCATAGGTTGGGTTATATAAATGCATTTATGACCCTTCGTATAAATTTAAAAGCTAAAACCGCTAAAAAATCTAGTCAAGGATTTTACCTACGAAAAGCCCTATAATAGTAACACTGCCTAATAAGTGCCACCACACTACAATGTGCGAACCCAACTTCTACTTTTCATGTAAATTTAATATTATGTAAAATATTTCTCTAAATCTGGCAACACTGGCCACACCCTAGCCCAGTTAAAGTTATTCCGTCATATTTTGCTCTGAATTACGAATATAACTAGCCGCTAAAATAATTTGGCGGGGAAGGCAATTAACTTTAATATTCAGCTAGACCGGTAAGGAACGACTACCGTGAAGTTTATTTTTATTAGTTTACGGTGGTGAAATAAGTTATTACTTGAAATTATAGTGTTCTGAGTAGCTTGTGTTAAGGAATTATTAACGGATCATTGCTTTTTTATTATTTTTTTAGTTGGAGGAAATCACCGTATGTGGGAGTTGAACCGCACTAAAACCTCCAACCGCTCACACTCAGCGTCCAAACCCCGGCTGAAGCCAGAGCCCAGCACGGGGTTATGAGGGATGACGCGACGCGTTACGCTATCGGCACTCTTTCCCGTCGCGTCGCCCCCAACGGATCATTGCTAGAGAAATTTAATTTACAATGGCCACGGGTAAAATTGCTGACATTTATACTTTTTACGCGCTATATGGATTAAATAGTCTTAATTAATAAATCTATTATAGTCTAATTACGTAATAGTCGTGGTGGCCGAGTGGTTAAAGCGCTTGCCTTCCGTACGGGAGGTCGCGGTTCACAATCGGCCGGCTTGTACCTCTTAATCTTAATATAAAATAGATTTATGTGCAATTTTTCACAACACCACTGGCTAAAAACGGTGAAGGAAAACATCGCGAGGAAACCTGCATATCGGAAAAGGGTTCTAAAAATCCTTTGAAGATATGTGAAATCCCCAATCCGCATTAGGTAAGCGTGGACTATGCCTAACCCCTCTTCGGAGGAGACCTGAGCTCAGCAGTGGGCAGTAATGGGTTGTTACAGTACAGTACAGTCTAATTACACAGGGCAACACCAAAATTGACTGTAAAGCATAAAATTTCAACATTTTAGATCGTAATTCGCCAAAAAACGTAAAAAAAAGTTTGCTTTGTAATTGACCATATTTCGAATAAAATTCACCAGCATCGCAGAGAATACGATGAAATATTATATTATTATAACTAAAAACAAAAGCAAGATTTATACCGGAAAAGGGGAATTTTATTTGCGTTTTTGTGTACCTATAATTAGCCGAAGAAAGTCGTGTTAACACCAAATTATCTTGCGAAACATAAGGGGGATTTTTTGTAGGTTAAATTACTGTCATGTGAAATGCTTAAATTGACTGATAAATTATACTTAATCAAAATACTATAATATCAAATTTAAGATAAAACTTATATTTTCTTTCAGGCATTTTCAACGGGTTCTTACCATGATATTTAATTAATTGAGTTGTCTCGATATTTCAACATTGTTGCAAACGTCATGATCACGAGAAGACTGGATACTGCAGGTCGATTTAAGAGCAAACAAATCTGTCTACCCTCTTTCTCGAACGCTTTTGGGTGGTACCACTGGAACTCGAACTCACATCACGACACACCACACTCACTGTATCTACAAGACTCTCTGAGCATGAACGAGAAAGAGGATAGATAGATTTGTTTGTTCTTAAATCGACCTGCAGTATCTAGACTTCTCGTGATCATGACGTTTGCAACAACGTTGAAATATCGAGACGACTCAATTAATTAAATATCGTGGTAAGAACCCGTTGAAAATGCATGAAAGTATTATAGAAAACCGCGAGTGTCTGAATAAGTTTATATTTTCTTCACAATTTGTAAACAAAAAGCTAAAATATAAAAGCAACTCCATTTTGTTTCAAGTTTTGTGAAGCGTGTTTAGTATTTCAGGAGCAAGTGACTGCAACGTCGACGGCAATGCACGCCTCGAAAATATTCCACGAAATAGATATGTGTTCAGTGTTTGGAAAATAACACTTATTTGTGTGAAATAGCTAGAATAAGACGTTTATAAAAATACTTTGAAAGTTAAAGACAGCTCTTATCTGTAACTTGCAAGTATTGTTATACAGGGTGATTTTTTAAAGAAGGTACATATTGCAGGAGGGTGATGAGTACCCTGTTCTAATACGGAATATTACAAAAAATAGGTAAAATTACAAAAAGAAAATATTTTTTTTAATCTAAATTCGACAAAACTACCTCAAACATAAACAATTTCGGCTAAAAGAGTGTTGACTAACGACCTCTAGTGATCTCGCGCACCCCACACCTACGCCACACCCATCAGCTGTCGAAAAACCATCATTTTGCAAGAAATTTAGATATTTTTAAGTTGCGATTACTAAGGCATTAAGCCATATTCTTTGGTAATAATATTTTTACTGGTCGTATATAACCATCAGCTACTATGACCTTCAATATGTACCCTCAGTAAGAAATCATCCTGTATATACATTTCATTAATATGTGGTGTTGGTGGACTTTTAATGAATAGAAGTCAGGAAGCACAGGTTGGTTTTTTTTTTTAGTTGGAGTTCACCGGATCCCGGTATGTGGGAGTTGAACCGCACTAAAACCTCCAACCGCTCACACTCAGTGTCCGAACCCCGGCTGAGGCCAGAACCCAGCACGGGGTTACGAGGGAGGGCGCGACGCGTTACGCCCACGGCACTCCCTCCCGTCCCGCCGGCACTGGTTGGTTAATGCGTAGTTTCAGGGTTCTCGGACTATTTGAATTTTTATTTGTTAGCTAATTTCTACGAGTTTTCACTTGGCCGATGGCTAGTGGTTATCTTCAAGACTCAAGCCATAACATAACGATTACTTTCCTCCAGGTCCTATACTCTTTGCCTTATAGCCTACCACATAATCCTCTTCTGTACTTAAACTGTAAAAGCTTCTAAATGATGTTCGTAATAATAATATGTCTTTATCTTTTAATAGCCTACCGCCTACATTAGCGAGCTTCGTAATGCTTTAGAGCGCTAAACCTGGTACCTACACGGTGTACCTACATGGTGCCTACTACGAGGTGATCTTGTAAAAAAGACGTTTGTAAAAAACTAACCACGAATATTCGCATTAATTCGCTAATCATCATCATCATCAGCCTACAGACGTCCACCGCTGGACATAGGCCTCCCTCAAACCTCGCCACATCGACCGGTCCTGCGCCATCTGCATCCAGTGACCTCCCGCGATCTTGACCAGATCGTCGGTCCATCTTGTCTACCAACATTGCGCCTGCCGGTTCGTGGCCGCCACTCCAGAACTTTTCGCTAATGTACTTACCTAATCAGTGGATCATTTACCACGAAATAATTCTCAATTCTTAGATACTTATCCTTGTTTCATCGTGAGATTAGCCACGTGACAGAAACCTCGTCGTTTAACTTCACGTGTTTCAGATCAAAACAAAATGATTACAGGAAAACGTCTTTTGTTATTTACTTTTATTTAATCATCTTCCGAGAAAATTGAGGTAACTTTAGCGCTTTTGTTCAATTTCCTTATAAAACATCATGTTTAACGAGAGCAAATAATTTTTGAAGACCAGTATAAATATTTTTTCATCTTTAATTACTGGGGTATTTTGACAGTGTTTTGTTTTTGCAAATTTAGCAATGTAACAGATTAATTCACTGTTGAATGAAGTGAAATTATTTATTCTCAACGTTAATGAAAATTATCATGCTTGTTGATGTCAAAAGGCTACCACCAGTTCGGATGAGATAAATAGCCACCGTCCTGAGAACTGGAAAGAAATTCAGTGGGCATATCAATGTTTTAATCATAAGTTTAATGCCATGAAATTGTTTTCTATTTTAGTTTTTATTTTTTGTCTGCTTGTGTGATTTTAATTTATTTTAATTTGTTTGATCTTATTTTTAAATTCGTAAATGTAATCTAACCTGTAATTATTATTTTATTTATTGTTAAATGATATGTGATTTGTGTACTATGTTTCTTACCACGTTGTGTTCACCTATAATTAAGATTGCTTGTAGTGTATTGTTTTTATATGTCTGTGAATTTGCTTGTTACCATGTAAATCTTGTTGATGGACCTAATAATAAATAAATAAATAAATTCTATTTATTATTTTTTTTTTGCAAACGAAATGATACAGTGATTCAACTACAAAAACTAGATTTTCTTTTTATGTCTGCTATTTTCATGGACCTACTTGAAAAACAATACTACTTGCCATGAAAAATTTGCTCATCTCCTTAACACTATAAATATCTTCCTTGATAACCCAGCCAATTAAAAAACCGCATTACCTCCCCGTAGCCTCAAAGACTGCAAACTTTTAATTGCAAAGTTAGATTCAATTTAAGAGAGCATATCTTTCTGGGTACAATACGGGCGTCGGGCACGTGAATGAGTTCGTTAGAGCTCTCTGACGTGGCTGAGGGGCGCTGGAACATTGGGACATTGAGTAATGAAGAGTTTAAACTTAAAATGTGGATGTGGTCTTAAAAATGATAATAATAGGTATGTGTCGTTGATGAACTTGTAAATATCGTCAATGGGAATCTTCCTTGATCGATATAATTTAAAAACTAATTAGTTTATGTCCAAATGCAGTTATATTTTGTCTCAATTTTTGAGAAACAGAAATTGAGAGTAGATAGGTACTACTAATTTCAACTTACGTCACCGTCTTAAGAAGAACTGACAATACAGATGACATTTTTTTCCTCAACGTTTTTTTCCTTTATTTTTCAATAAGTTTCCTGGGACTAACATGTTCCCTCAAGATCTACCTGCAGTGGCCCAATAAAGGCCTGGTTAGTTTCTACACGAGGCTTGAAGAATGTCTTTAAACGTAAGTCATAGTTGGCAGCCCCTCAGTGGGTCATGAGCGGCAATAACCACTTACGATCATGTGGTCCGTCTGCTAGTTTGCCTACATGACAATAAACATACATTTTTACTTTGATCTTTCTGGTTGTTGATTATCGATGTTTACACCAATTCCATTCTCAAAAACTACCACATCCAATTATTATTTTGATGTTGAATGTATTTTTAAAACTCGTATAATAGGCACTGGAAAGGTTTCGTGCTCTGAACCTTTAGGCCAATACGATTCTTTCAATAGCAGCCGAATCACTCGGTTTCACTGGAGTATATACAGCAAGAGTCATCACGGATGAATTACATTTTTTTAGATTCTTTGACTGAGTAAAATTCATGACAAAATTGATTGATAGGTTAGGTGAAAATTTACTCTTAAAATCTACAGATAAGTTAAAATCGAAAGTACGAAAGTAACACCAAAACACATACAAATTAAATCAACCTAGCGCTATGACTTGTCCAGCTTCAAAGGAGGCTTAAAGAAAGTCCTTAACCTTCCTATACTCGCGCGTTGGTCTGTGAGACCGACGAAACACATTTTCGTAATTATTTTTATGCAGGTAAATCCTAAGAAGTTGAGTTCCTTGCTAGCTGCCGGATTTGTGGCTAACTTCGTTTTAGTGCACGCCGCGCGTTCGGGCGAAACACACGTGTTGTAGCACTCGTCACCAATCGGTCCACGAGACCGACGCGAGTATAGGTGTAACTTTTTGTGTAAGTATTAATATAATTTATTTCGTGCATTTGTATATTTTTTGCGGACTTTGATTACTTTATAAAGTATATATAGTAAAATATATGTATGTATGTTGCTCTATATTATATTTTGACCAATTTTATCATTCTTTTTTAGGTTTTAATCCATATCAAAATGGACGATGATCACATCAGATTGTTGCTGGAAGAATTAAGTTCTAGCTCAAGCTATGAAGACGAAAATGACAGTGAGGTGGAAGATAACGTGGAGGTACAAGAAGAGACATATGATACCGAGCAAGACGATGACAATGACGAGATATCTGAGGAAGAACATAATGAACGATCCCATGATTTTTACTTAGGAAAAGATGGACAGACAAGGTGGAATAAATCTCCTGCCTCAAACCCAACTAGGCGACGTGCTAGAAATATAGTTACTCAACTTCCAGGCGCTAGAGGAGAAGCTAGAAATTTGAAGGAACCAGGTGAGCTGTGGCGGCTTTTTTTTTCGGAGGGCACTATCAGCCTGATAGTAAAGTACACTAATGAACAAATTAATCGCATGAAGCATAATTTCACAAGAGAGAGAGACTGCGCCGATACAGACAATATTGAAATTGAAGCTTTTTTAGGCCTTTTACTATTTGCTGGAGTCAGAAGGAACGCTCGTCTAAATGCCAAAGATTTTTTCAGAACTGACGGGTCATCCCCGGAGATATTTCGTTTGACTATGGGATTATCCAGGTTTTTTCTATTGATGCGTTGTCTCAGATTTGACAGTAAAGATACACGAGAAGAGAGAATACAACTGGATAAACTGGCACCTATTAGAGAGTTGTTTGATATAGTTGTGGGAACGTTCAAAAAATATTACAGCGTGTCTCAGTATGTTACAATTGACGAGAAGTTAGAGGCTTTTAGAGGACGTTGTAACTTTCGCCAGTACATTCCATCAAAACCCAACAAATACGGAATCAAAATGTATGCGTTGACAGATGCCAAAATGTTTTATACCCATACCATGGAAGTTTATGTTGGGAAGCAACCAGACGGTCCATACCAAGTTGATAACTCCGCTTTAGCTTTGGTTTTGCGATTGAGTGAAAATATTCACAATACTGGGCGTAATATCACATGTGATAACTTCTTCACTAGTATTCCATTGATAGATAAGCTTGAGTCTCAACACAAATTGACAGTTATTGGGACAATTCGTAAAAACAAACGAGAATTGCCTAAAAATTTCACGGAAATACGAGGAAGAGCCGACAAATCTAGTTTATTCGGGCACCGTGGCAATTGCAGTCTTGTATCCTATGTACCAAAAAAAGGCAAAAATGTCCTTCTCGTATCCAGCATGCACGATGATGCCCAGATCAATGAAGATACAGGTAAACCGGAAATTATAATGGACTACAATAGAACCAAAGGTGGAGTAGATACCGTAGACAAAATGTGTGAGACTTACAACGTCGCACGTGGGACAAATAGATGGCCAATGGTGATATTTTATAGCCTAATGAATGTAGCGGGTATAAATACGTTTATAATATACCTGCAGAATAACCCTAACAAGAAAATTAGCCGTCGAGTCTTCCTTGAAGCCTTAGCATACGATTTGATCAATCCGCAACTTAGACGACGGGCTCTCATTTCATCCTTGCCGAGAAGCATAAGACTCAGGCTCACCGAAATATGCAAATTAGATGGACCCGAGTCTGCAGCAACATCTTACAATAATAAAGTAGGTCGTTGTGGATACTGCTCTTCGAAAAAAAACCGCAAGACACGTTACAACTGTGCCACCTGCAAAAAATACTTTTGTTTGGAGCATGCTGTAACCGTATGCCCTGATTGCTATGGCGAGGCTCAAAATTAAGTCAAACATAGATAAATATGTTTATTGATATGTTTGTTGTTATTAATAAGAAGTTTAATTTGTTTTTAAAAAGAAGTTCAGATTTTATTTTAATTTTTTAGTACTTAAGAAAATAATCTCAAATTTTAAGACTGATTTGTGATAAAACTATAAGTTGGTAAAATAATTAATAAAATAACTTTTAGTTATACTGTTTTGTTTCATTACATCCTAAACTTTAAAATAATAGTAATACTTTATGTGTTTCTTGTTAAAAAAAATATGTTGTAGGGGTACAAACTATCGGTCTGTGACACCGTGCGCGAGTATAGGTGTTACAAAAATTGGCGCGAGTATAGGAAGGTTAAAGGTAGACCGTAGGTAGCGGCCCCGCAGTGTCTGCTGACATTGCAGAGGTCCACATGAGTAAATGTCACCAAGCAATAGGTACAAACAACAAGGTAGAAGATAATAACATCGTTTCGTTATCAAATCAATGTAATAAAATGTGGTAGGTACCTACTTATTATCACTTCCACAAATTGCAATATTGCAACAAGTGTACTCAAAAGTGTAGGTAACATGGTACTTTCCAGAAAAAAAAATTGGCTCGTCTGCCTACATGGCAATAAAAAAAAAAGGTACAAAAATTGCCAAAATATGTATCGTGGCGTTTCTCCTGTTCTGAAGTTCCACTTTATTCTGAGTTGGCCACGTTGTGAGCTATTGTGAGGGTTTCTAGTCTGAAAACACGAATATTTTATTTAGGATGTTCCAAGTTAGATGGAAATTTGATTAGAAATCTCTTTCTGAGGTTTTAAAATGAGAGGTAAATTGTAAATTGCTTGGATTCTTTGAATGGAAATGTTACTGTTAACACTTTTGCTTAACACCAGTCACTATTTACTTGATAATATATCTTTTAGAATAAATTATGTTTCAAATCTATCTATACTTAATATTGTAAAGCTGAAGAGTTTGTTTGTTTGTTTGTTTGTTTGTTTGAACGCGCTAATCTCAGGATCTACTGGTCCGATTTCAAAAATTCACTGTTGGAAAGTCCATTTATCGAGGAAGGTTATAGGCTATATTTTATTTTCAAAAAAATTAGGGATCCGCATGAAAATATCGAATATGTAACAAAAGGTGAAAAATCGAAAACCTATTTATGCGTACGCTGCAAAAACTATTGACAATAGAACAAAATGATGTACTACGGGTTTTTAGGTCTTTTAGAGACAAACAAAAAAGTCCGCGACAGCATATATCTAACTATCATAGTTTAGTCACAATAACCACTTTTATGTTTTTAAAATTTAATATTTCGTTCCGAGATTGAATTTAACGTTAAATGAGTATCGTTATATTAACCCTTATCCAAATTAAGTATTTTGTTATCAAGAGTATTAATGTAGAATTAAATTACTTTTTGTTTTATTCCAATCGGACTTTTCGTTTAGAAGTTATTACGAGTATAAAACGCAATGAATATGTGGGACTCAGCGAGCCGCGAAAATAATAACTCGACGGCATTGCGAGTACATACTGTTTGAACCCCTTTATGACGCAGACGAAATTGCGAGGGTCATCTAGTTTAATATAAATGTCTAGTATCGAAAAATAAATATAATATTATAACATTAACAATAAATCGGCAGGCATTGAGTATCTTTTAACCCTATGACCCGTTTTTTTTTCATTTTTCCCGGCAACTATTCGATTTTTTCTCGCCGTAAAAACCATCCTTGAACTTCAACGAACATTTAAAAAAAATATTTGGCCAAATTGGTCGAGGCGTTGTTGAGTTATGCGCTTACCAACACATTTTGCGATTCATTTTTATATTATAGATTTATTTAATACTTTATTGTACACTACAGAGAAAACAAGTTATAATAAAAAAATGTTCACAAAATCATGTTCTAATAGAGATCTTGAGTGTTTTTAAGTGAATTCCTATCTGCCATCGTAACTCATGATCTAATTGCCTAAAATTACTTCAGAAAAAACCTTTAAAACGGTTCAAATTTCACTATAAAACTGAAATATTCCACTTCATAACCATACAAGACCTGTTCAAATATGAAGAGCCGAAGACTATTTGGACATATTTTAATGAAGGTGCCGTTTTGCGGAGAAACGTATCATGGTTTGTTTAGGTCTGAACCGAGGTTTTTTTGCTGAATCTCACTCTTCCAGTGGTCTTTGGTGTGCAGGGACCTGGAAAACTGCTGTTGACATACAAGTAGGCGTTTTATGGCACGTAATTATGTAAGATAATGCGGTGCTTTGAAAATTGTAAACTGTATACAACGAATGGAAATGCAAATGTGACATAGACATAGACATCATTTATTTGTGATGAAAACTGGTTTACAATTACAAAAATGAAAAATAAAAAAAAACAAACACGGAATGAATAAGTTTTCATCACAAACCAGTCGGAACTCAGCTTAATGTTATATGTCACCCCCAACCGACATATAACGCTGGTTTTCAGTTTCGACTGGCAGTGTCAATCACCAATGGTGGTTTATTTTAGTAAGAGAAAATCGCCGGACTATCATCGGGTATGTGGGATTTGATCCGCAGAAAAATCTTCTACTGCTCACACTCAGTGTCCGAACTCTAGCTGAGGCCGAAACTAGCGCGGAATTATGCGGGACGGCATGATGCGTTACGCATTACGGCATACTTTACAGTCGCAAGGGTATTGCAATCTATTTTAATAGAACCTGTAAAATGCATAGCTAGTTTTATCGATTTAAGCTGATAAACCTAGGTCTAGTGCATACGAGAATACCTATGAATACGCATCTACAAGAATTATGAAAGAAAAAGATTTTAGTTGAAAAAAAACCTACCAACTACTTTCAATTCTATAATTTATCCTTTTCACTGTAAATTTCTAAACTTTTCTCAAAAACTTTTGATTGTAGTCACCAAAAATTTTACATTTGAACAACTTCAAGAACTTTTAATGAAAAAAATCACGAAATTAAATTTTACGCATTTTAATATTTTTCTCTTAAAGTTTCCTTTGTGACATCTTATCTAGTGTAAGTAGAAGTTTTACAAAATATTCTAGACTTTTATAAGTTCTAGAAATTTGTGAAGTCATCTTACTTGTTCTTGAAAGACTTTAAATGAATTAAACTTAATTAGATTTGAAGATCTTTATACCAGTTTGTCTTAATAAAATTGTTGTAACAAGTATCAAAATTGTGTAATATTAATATAAGTAAATTAAAATAAATAAAATCATATTTACCGTTCTTTCCCATATTCCCACGAGATCTAAAACAACATAATATTATGTGGTCAGTGTTCTTCACAAGAGGATTAAGAAAAATCCTAAACATTAAGAGATAGGTATAATAACAGCTTCTCTGTACCGGCCGTTGTTGCCGGAAAAGCTCACTTGAAGCAATAAGAGCTTCCATTGATACACTCGATTTACTGAAGTTTTTGTAACTTGTAACTGATTTTTGTTTTTTTTTTAATTGGAGGAAATCACCGGATCTGCTCACACTCAGCGTCCGAACCCCGGCTGAGGCCAGAACCCAGCACGGGGTTATGAGAGACGGCGCGACGCGTTACGCCCAAGGCACTCTTTCCCGTCGCGCCGCCCCCTCTTGTAACTATGTAATCGTAGTGCTTCAATAAAGTATTTTTTTATTGTACCTATTGCAGCTATCTGCCAAAGTAATAAAAACTGCTTTTTTTTTTCAAAATATGTTAACGTTCCTATCTTCGTATAACGTATCTTCTTCTCTCTTATCTAAATAGAGAGTAAATATGCAAAAATCTTCATTTATGTAGATATTTTGTTTATCAAAGACTTTACGATCCATTTTTCTTTAAATATATAGACTTCGCTACTAACTGCCTCGAGGGAATCCACCCGATATTCTTAACCTAAAAACAACAAAATTCGAAAAAAACAGTATGTATTTTGTAACATTTTTAAGGAAAAAACGAGGAATTTTCATTGAAATGTTCTATATTTAATGAAATCTAGATAAATAAGTGCTAAGAATATTTGCTGATAAAAATAAGTTTTGAATTTCGATTAATTAAACAAGTATCTCTAAGTTACTTGGAATTTTCAATGTTGAATCTTATTTCAAGTTTATTTTATGAGTAAAACATTCTTGAGCTTGCTTCAAATTAATTGGCATACTAAAATAAATATTACTAGGTTGGCTTATAATTAAGCTAAATGATGAACTATATTCTAAGAAATGCTCTGCTATTTATTTGTTTTTTATTCTTTTCTTTTTTGTAGTAAAACTACCTTCACCATTTTGATAAAATTCTATATGGCGATTCTTGTGAACGTGATCGTTCATTCAAAAGTCATAGTAAAATTCTAAGCTGCTTTTCTGGAAAATAATAATAGTTAATAATATATGTTGCCAATAAGCCTGACATAGTGATAATAGATCGGGATGCGCATCGGGCAGTGCTGATCGATGTCACCATTCCGCATGACGAGAACCTTGTGAAGGCAGAAAAAGAAAAACAGCTGAAATATTTGGACCTGGCCCACGAGGTGACATACATGTGGCGTGTTGAATCAACCATCATTGTTCCGATCGTTGTATCTGTGCACGGTCTAATAGCGAAAAGCTTCGACCGTCACCTTGAGAAGCTTTCGCTCCCCAGCTGGGTAAAGGGCTTTATTCAGAAGGCGGTCGTTCTTGACACGACACGTATTGTGAGGAGGTTCCTCTCTCTTGAGCCCTGACCACTGATGGCTTGGGTCGTAGACCTCGTCTTCGGTGGCCCTCTGTTTTTTATATTGTATTTTTAAATTTTATTTCTTTGTTAATTTTTTTAAAAAATATAGTGTAAAAAATAAGTGAAAATAAATGAATACAGAAGTTAATAGTACAAATAAAAATAGTTTCTAAGTAATAATAACTACATGTATATAAAACTTAAGTAAAAGCTAAAATTGTCAATTTACAGTGAAACTTAAGGTTCTCCGCAAGAGGTCCCAGGTGGTCACTGGATATAAAAATTCATGTTTAAGAAGTAGAATCATCAGAGAGCAACTTTATGTAAATGCCACCAAACCTTTGCGATTCAATGAAATCAACTCCGCAAGTTTTTCTAAAAATTTGTCCCAAAGAAACGTCGAGTTGTTCGGTGTAAGGAGTTTTCACTTTTTATTTAGGGTTGCCAGGTTTTTAGGATATTTGTAGATACAACATAATTGTATACTTTCGATTTGATTCCAAAATTTACTACAGAATAGTATCTAAGCGTGCCTAATTCGTGGTGGTAATAAAGTCGTGGTGGCCGAGTGGTTGAAGCGCTTGCCTTCCGTACGGGAGGTCGCGGGTTCAAAACCGGCCGGCTTGTACCTCTAAATCTTAATATGAAAAACACTTATGTGCAATTTTTCACAACACCACTGGCTAAAAACGGTGAAGGAAAACATCGTTAGGAAACCTGCATGTCGGAAAAGGATTCTAAAAATCCTTCGAAGGTATGTGAAGTCCCCAATCCGCATTAGGCAAGCGTGGTGGACTATGCCTAACCTCTCTTCGGAGACCTGAGCTCAGCAGTGGGCAGTAATGGGTTGTTACAGTACAGTACAGTACAGTGCCTAATTAGTTATTGGACTGATAGGTCTATAATTTAGGAACCCCAAGGTATTGGTAGACGTTTAATTAGATAGAAAAACCAGCTGATGAAAATCAAAAATATTTTAGACCAGGATATAGCTAGCATAGGTATGTAGTTGTACAGATAGGTAGGTAGGAATTTTTGCTAGAGATGTATCATAAAAGATTATTTATTATAAATTGTAAAGGATGCCATTCTTTTTAGTGTACTAATTAAATATAGATAGATAAATAAACTGTAAGTAATATAAGTACTACAATTGACTGCAAGGTAAAATATTTAGAGTTTTCCAACCAGTGTCAACCCTATCGTTCAGTATTGTAAACTTACAGAAATGTCTCATTCCGTTCAGCTCTTTCGCTTCACTTATTCACGGTCCCGGAGTTCTTTCCTCATTTTAACAATAAACCCACACAATGCGTTATACCCGTTTAATGGAACTTTCTTGATACATTCCAAAGAAATCGTGGTCTCTTAAGAATTCAGGTTTGTTTTGTTACTATTTTAGAGGTAGTTTTATTTTGTCTTGAAGAATTTCAAAGAGGGCTTTGACTAACGCTATGACTTGTCCTTCTTCACTAGACTTGAAGGGAGTCTTTAAAGGTAGGTAAGATATTTCAGAGATCCATGAGCTACGGTGACCACTTACGATTAGGTCATCGTTACGTAGTGTCTATCAGTAGATTGGCAATCCGATGATCATTAAGGTTTAAATCTCTACGCTTTGAAACTTAATAGCCTAAACTTCTAGAGAACTAAAAGGTCACAAAGAAAAAACATCAACACAATAAAGGAAATCGAATCCCCAAATCAATCGCATATACCTTTCTGTTGCCACATTTCTGTATATTTTCGTATATTTTCTGTATATGCAAATAGCTGGTCTCGGAGGACCTGGAGAGAGCGGGCAGAATCGATAGGACCCAGATGGTCCGCGGCTTGTCATGTTTTTATCGGTGGCTCGAAATTTTTGGGTACCGTGCTTCTTGAATAAGAGTTTTTCGATAATTTTAAAGTTTAGGAAAACTTATGTGGGTTAGTAAAATGGCTATTAAGGATTGTGTAAAAGGTTATAGATGGAAAATGATCGTCACTGGTTCTTCTTTAAGTGAGGATTAAAATGATTTCTGTATGGTAGGTGGTGATGTCTGGCGACGGTAATCCCTTACGTTGAGTTGGACCGCACCTATAATTTACCGCAATGATTCTTTTCAAGTTCAAAAATTATATTCAGAGATACAAAACAAGCAAATCTAGACTATTCAAGTGTAGTAATAAAAACCATTACATTCGCTAAAACGATAAGAATACAGCTTTTCTACTCATAATAATATTCTATATTGTGTTTTGAAAGAAACGTTTCGAAACAAAGGCATAATGCGGAGCCCAGACTTTTTTGTCATTACAATTTCCCAAAAAATATAACAATAACATACTGAACCATATTGTATAAAGCCTTTTCGCGAACAACCCGTGTTTTTTGTACACGGAGTCACTTTAGATTATTTATTTTAGAAGATTCTTTACGTCGTGAAAAAACCTCGCTGGATTTCTCGAGAAAGCCTCGTGAAATGGCTTCCGACATTAGGTCCACGATATTCTGGCTAAAATATTGCTGGGGAGACGTTAAATTATGTATTGAAGTTGTTTTTCATTGGCGTGGAACGTTCGAGAGCTTACACGGCATATGTTTGAGATTGGAAGGCTGATTCTTCTAGCAGACTTACATAGATTTCTAACGTAAAATGATAAGTTAAATAAATTGTTATGGAGTACCATCACTATAATTAAAGAAGGTGCTATAATATATTCATTTGGGTTGGTCTTCTACTACAGGCCAGGTCTAGTGTAAGGATGACTGGTAATTAATTTTAGCACATCTTCAAGTCACAATCTGTGTGTTTAACAAAGAAATAAAATTTAAAAATACAATTTAAAAAACAGAGGGCCACTGAAGACTAGGTCTACGACCCAAACTATCAGTGGTCTCGTCATGCGGAATGGTGACATCGATCAGCACTGCCCGATGCGCATCCCGATCTATTATCACTATGTATGGCTTATTGGCATTAGTTACTATATTATTAATTTAACACTGATGTAGCATAAGTTTCGCTTCTGTGTATTAGGATTTAATTACTAACTTAGCTTAATTAATAACAAAATATTTTCGGGACTTTCCATTAAATAATCGAAGAAACAGTAGGTATTGGAAATAGCTCGTAACTTGGCTAATGGCCCAACATCAGTAATCTTAAATTTATATGGTTTTAAAAACACACAAACTTACACAACATTAATTTGTACTATTGAGTACAAATACAATGACTATCTTCTTAATAACTTCTTAAAGACATTCTTCTTCATTCGAAGGACAAATCAGGACTTTAGGAAACAACGTGGAACTTATTCAGACACACGCGGTTTTCTATAATACTTTCATGCATTTTCATGAAAGTATTATAGGTTCTTACTACGATATTTAATTAATTGAGGTGTCTCGATATTTCAACGTTGTTGCAAACGTCATGATCACGAGAAGAATGGATACTGCGGGTCGGTTTAAGAGCAAACACTGTGACTGTTGTGTTTAGCACTGGATTCCACATACTCGATAATAAGTCACTAAGGGTTCATGCTCAGGGAGTCTTGTATATACAGTGAGTGTGATGTGTCGTGATGTGAGTTCGAATTCCAGAGGTACTACCCAAAAGTGAACGAGAAAGAAGGTAGACAGATTTGTTTTTTGAAACGTGAAAGACATTCAAATATCACACCATTGACTAAACTATCAGTTAATTTTATAGGTGAACTCTGAAATTGGATTGAAGCTTTCAAATTAGGTACAGATTGCGTGAAATTAAGCATCCGAGAGTGGATCTTAATTGCTCAACGAAAATATGGTGATTTTAGATAACTCGTTTCCATCTCGCTATTATTTAGGTTTCTGGTTTAAATTATTGAGGAACGATATTATGACGTCATATAGTATGAGTCGTGGTGGCCGAGTGGTTGAAGCGTTTGCCTTCCGTACGGGAGGTCGCGGTTTCAAAACCGGCCGGCTTGAACCTCTAAATCTTAATATGAAAAAGATTTACGTGCAATTTTTCACAACACCACTGGCTAAAAACGGTAAAGGAAAACATCGTGAGGAAACCTGCATATCGGAAAAGGGTTCTAAAAAATCCTTTGAAGATATGTGAAGTCCCCAATCCGCATTAGGCAAGCGTGGTGGACTATGCCTAACCCCTCTTCGGAGGAGACCTGAGCCCAACAGTGGGCAGTAATGGGTTGTTACAGTACCAGTACAGTACAGATATTATGACGGTACTGTATTGAATATTTGAGTTTAGGTGTCACTGGTGTTAATATTTCTACAGGAAGTCTTAGTATGAAGTTCAACACGGAACAATATTTGTGTGAATTTGATTAAACTACGTTTCTTTTGAGGTAGGATTTAGTATAAGAGTTTAATATGACAGATCGAATAGCTAGATGAAAATTTAACGTATGGTAGTAAATTGTCATCATCTTTAATGACACTCATTCATTAAATTCGTAACATTAAAAAGAAATCTTTACCCTTGACGGAGAATGTTCTATATTTAACCTATGAACGTAAGGGTATACCAATAAAGAATACTAGAGAACATCGTGATAATCCTAAAAAGTCCAAGACACAGTTCTTTGATAAAAGTTGACTGAAATCCTAATTCACCTCTCATATTGAAAACAATAATTAAAAACGCTGTTGGATTGATGGCAGTCTCGTCATCCTGAATAGTCCAGTGCAATTATATCGGATTAACCTGAATGGATACCAGGATTACCCGGGATTAGTTGGACGAACAGACCCGCACGCGACGACTGCTATAACCGGGAACATTTAGAGTAATTGCCCATTTGAACCAGTTATACGATGACGATTCGTTTGGACGTTTCCTTAGTTTTCCAATCGCTGGTGATTTGCTATTATTATTTGAGGGTAATTGAATTTAAGGTCTTTTGAAGGGTTCAGAAAGTGAAATTGTTGAACAATAAATGCTTTCGACGTAATATTTTCTCAATCGACTGTTGGAACGAATTTCCTTATCGCGCGTTGTGAAAGGGTCTAGACGGAAAAATTCTTACGAAAAGTTGTCACGACACTTTTTGTTTTAGATGATTATTGCTAGATGGCGCTGTGATCAAAATCTTTTAAAACACGTTCCTTATTTGTTTTAGATGATTATCGCTAGATGCCGCTGTGATCGAAATCCTTTAAAACACGTTCCTTATCGCGCGTTACGTTAGGAAAAAAAAATATGAGATATCTTTTAATCGAAAGGAACTTCGTTATATTCGGGTGTCCCATGACGCCTCTCAAGTTTTTTTATTAAATAAAGTTCGGCTTCAAAGTAGGTGCTCGTTAAGTAGCTTAAATACCCTTTTTGTGTAGATATTTTAAGCTTCCTGCAGAGTAGGTACCTGTTAAGTAGCTTATGTATCCCTTTTGTGAAGATAATTTTAAAAATTATGTCGAAATTATAACCGTTCTCTATGTCCAGTAATGTATTTTTCTCATTCTAATTCGTAATACCTGTTCAACCAAAACAAATTTTCCATTTCTCACACAAAGTTGAAGGTAATTCACATGACATATTTTGGACTTACACACGTTAAGTGGAACTTCAAAGAGTCGACGTGAACGACAAATCCTAACTATTTGAACTCTATAGACAGATCCGGCTCCAGTGGAATCCTCAGAAATATTTTTGGTTATTGGAAATTGTCGGATTCTCATGGCGGTAAAAGGACCTAACCTTAATATTTGGGTTTAGAGCCTCAACGATGGCACAACTCATACAACGTGTATAAGGAAGTAAATTTATGTTTCGCGAGGGTTTCCATCCTTCGGAATTTGACTTGAAGTAAATACTTATAATAATTATAGGTTATGTTTATGTACAAAAGACAATAATACGAAAAAAGGGCATCAAATATGGAGTGTTGCAATATGGTGTTTTTTCCTCTGTTTAATGTGACGTGGACAAATTGAACTGATAAGAAACTAAATAAAAAAACTTAAGAGGTCACCCGGATGGAACGAAGTTCGTTTCGATTAATTAGTAGTTATTAGAATTGTAATAAAATTTTATTTTTTTATTTAAAAACTTAAATAAAATATTTTGATCACAGCGCCATCTAGCATTAATCATATAAAACAAAATAAGGAATTGTTTTATAAAATATTTTAAGCACAGCGCCATCTAGCGATAATCATCTAAAACAAAAAAAGTGTCATGACAACTTTTTCATAAGAATTTCCGTCTAGTCCCCTTTCGATAACGCGCGATAAGGAACTTCGTTCCAATATCTTCGCTAATAAAATGTCGTTCCTAATCTCTCCGAAATCCAGCCCTGCCAAAAGTCTACCCCGGTAACCGGCATCCAGGAACTTTTCCATTGTTTTTCAGACTTCTGAGGATTACTTTCGAAATTGACGGATTTCATTTGTTTTTTCATTTGCGATCCGGGAATTTCTGAGGCGGAAAATATTGTTTGTTTGTAGATGTGCGAAATAAGGCGAATGTTTGTCAATGTTGGCGTTACGTACAAAAAAATATCCCCAAATGTGTCTTTGTCGTACCTACTGCGTTTGGCCAATATGAGCTTGGCCTTGGATGCGACCTGTGAGCCATTGGCCAAGTTTCAAGAATCATCTCGTTTTAAAGAAACCATAATTATATTTTTAGCTAAACCTACACAAGTAACATAAATCATCATAATAATATTATAAAGGCGAAAGTTTGTATGTATGGATGTATGTTTGTTACTCTTTCACGTAAAAACTACTGAATGGATTTGAATGAAACTTTACCATAATATAGCTTATACATCAGAATTACACATAGGCTACAATTTTTGAACCCCTTTGTAACGCAGACGAAGTTGCGCGGGTCACCTAGTAAAAAATATAACATCAGGCTATAAGATCAAGTCATAGGTTATAAGATTATGAAACCAGTGACCGCGAAAAAAAAAAACAATTACGTGCAGAAATAAAACAAACATGGCCTCTTTTGTGGAGTTTAGTATTTGGTAGTTGTTTTCGTTTTCGTGTTCACTGTTGAATCATCTTGCTCATTTATCTTGCGGTCTTGCAGTTTTTGTTAAATCATCTCTGTGTCTTTAATCAGTGGATTGTTTTTAAGGTTTGTTGTTTTATCGTTTTAGAAGATTATTATAGGTTTATACAGGGTGGATCTGTAACTGGACTATCTGACGTGGGGTGAATGATCTGTCCAAATACAACTTAACACCATTTTTATTTCTTGGATCGGTTAAACTTTTTTTTCTGACATTGTATGGAAAACGTATGACTATCGTTGCGGACATACTATGATGATTTTTTTTTCATCCAATTCCTAAAACAAAAGTGGTTCTAAGTTTTATTTCAACAGGTCATTCACCTCACGTCAGATTGTCCAAAGTTACAGATCCACCCCGTATGTGAATAGTGAGTTTGGTACATTCTGGCATTAGTGAAGTGTATTCTTAAATCTATTCTGTAAAAAGCATCACGAATCGTATAGGAGGCACATAGTTACCTATCTACTAATTTTAGTATAATTTTTTTTTCACTCAAAATTTTAATATGAAACAAATGAATTAACTTATAAATTAACTATTATCAACTAAAAACTTTTTCACAAAAAGGTGAAATCTACGACTATCGAGCGGGCTCGAAAAGGACTCCCGATAATGAAAAAAAGCAATGAAAAGTATTCGAAACTCATACAAACCCTTTGTTTATGGTCTCCACTAAAACAGAACAAAAGAAACCATAGACACGACGGTTGAATTCAGAACGTTATGTTGAATCCGTGACTTTTCCCTCATCCAAAATTCAAAATTCATTTTGTGGTGAGAAAAATAAAGATATTATTATTATTTACACTGTATAAACTACATTCTCAAAACTTTTGAAGAAAGTTTCGGTATTATGAAAACCACGGGCCTAGACCAAGTGGAGTTCATTTAGGGGATTATTTTCAATGGTGGTGTTATCTTGTAGAAACTTCCGAACACTGCACGTATTTAGTATTGCAGCTTTTTGCATGGTTATATAAATATTTTTATTTAGATTTAACTGTCGTATATAATAATGTAAATGTTTAGGGATAACTCCAGTACTGGATAACCTATTATTATTCAATTTTGAAGTTCGAGTTGTTTGCGAAATTCAACCTTATCCAACCTCCTATTATACTTCCGAAAATAGACCATTCATTACCAATAATATTAGTGTTTCGTTACGTATATTCCGGGAAATAAACAAATAAATAATAAACTTCCCACAAACATAATAATGTATTCGGTTTAGTTGAATTCTTGATTGTTATTAGGAAAGTCAAAGGTTACTTGTTTATACATACTACTGTGTTTTCGCCATAAACAAAAGAATATAGATATTCTCTGGTTTGTTATTTATTGTCAAAATTAAAACATAAGCTATACTGAGCCTGATTAATACCAGGATTAATACAAAAGTGCTGGTGTAGGCGTAAAAAGTTCGCGCTCAAAAATTGCGGCACAAATTTTGGTGGTAATCATTACGATATTAGCTAGCAACTATGTCTGCGTCACATAACACGGAATAAATATGAGTGTTCCCGTAAATCCTCACTGTATAAATTAACCTTACTTGGACTATCAGGAATAGTTCAAGACTAAATTAGCCTAATCGGTTCAGCCGTTCTCGAATTATAGAAAGACTAATGAAATGAAATGATATGAAATGAAAATTTATTAGTTTAAGTCAGCATGCAAATAACAAACTAAAAAATGAACCTTACTAGCTACTTATAATTGCTTATAATAAATCTAATATAATAAGGCACCTACGTCACCAAATTATCATGCTAACCATTGAAGCACAAAAGCAGATTAACTATGATGCTCACACTAGGGCAGGCCTGTATCGTGAGCACCGCGTACAATTTACATTAGTTTTAGCTCCGATTCAGGTTGTAACGTAACAAACAGTAAGATGCGCTAAAAGAATTGTTTAAATAAAAGAAATTGATGGATGTACTTTAATTATTGAATAGCAATGTTATACATAAGAGACTGATAAGAGTTTAGAGTAGTGATTTATTTTGCCAAGTCATTCACATAGAATTAACAAATACTACACATTCATAAAAAGAAACAAACCAAAAGCATTGGTCAACGCAGCTAAATGTGATGTATGAGCCGAATATGCAGTCAATACTAATTACTGCACCTCGCCGCCGTAACTGGATTAATGGTAACACTACTCTGTATTCTGGAGAGGAATGTATCGTGTTTTATCTCCGTTCGTTTATGCGAGCCTGGTACATTCGTTTGTTGATTTCGGTCATAACTTACACTGAGTTTTACAACAGTCTGTGTAATCATTGATGAGAAGTCATCGAAACTCATCAATTTTGTCATCGCTAAAATGTAACGTAGTTTAAAGCAAGATAGTAAAGTAACATAATAAAATTAAATATATTATTCATATATTGAAGTTGTAGTATAGTAAATCATGCATTTTTGGTATTTTCACTTGTATACAGGGTGATTTCTTAGTGAGGGTACATATTGAAGGTCATGGTAGCTGATGGTTATATACGACCAGTAAAAATATTATTAGTTATTACCAAACAATATGGCTTAATGCCTTAGTAATCGCAACTTAAAAATATCTAAAATTCTTGCAAAATGATGGTTTTTCGATAGCTGATGGGTGCGGCGGAGGTGTGGGGTGCGCGAGACCACTAGAGGTCGTTAGTCAACACTCTTTAAGCCGAAATTGTTTATGTTTGAAATATATATATTTTGTAATTTTCCCTTTTTTTTCTAATATTCCGTATTAGAACAGAGTACTCATCACCCTTCTGCGATATGTACCCTCTCTAATGTATATTCTAATTAAAATTTTACAAAAATCAGTCGAAGAACCGTCGAGTTTTTTCTTATAAAAACACGGACGAGACTTCAATTCAAAGCTAGATTTCGCATAATTCAGAAAACTACAAAGAAATATCGTGACATCGAGGAAAAACTCGAAGACTTTCTTTCCATTACTCGCTTTCGAATTTTGTTTTATTTTTAAAATAAATAAGAAAACTTTGTGTTCATTTGCGGGGAAGTCAATTTGTTCCTTTGTTCGCAGTAGGTTTCCGATTGGACGAGCTCATCGCTACTCTGTGATCGGGTGACCTGAATTTTCAATGACCTGATATACTGAAGAAAACTGCATCGTCTAATTCGACAACTAGTATTTTGATGTTTTTAGGGTTCCGAAGATAAATTAGGAACCTCGTTTTGTCATGTCCGTCCGTTTGTTTAAGCATAAAATGGTTGGAGGTTGTGTGATGATTGGTTGATGATGATTTAGCAATAGTTATTGGAACGAAGTTCCTTATCGCGCGTTATCGAAAGGGGGATAGACGGAAATTCTTATGAAAAAGTTATCACGACACTTTTTTTGTTTTAGATGATTATCGCTAGATGGCGCTGTGATCAAAATATTTTATAAAACAATTCCTTATTTTGTTTTATAT
Organism: Trilocha varians; assembly: GCA_030269945.2. Taxonomy (NCBI): domain Eukaryota; kingdom Metazoa; phylum Arthropoda; class Insecta; order Lepidoptera; family Bombycidae; genus Trilocha; species Trilocha varians. The sequence goes on from AP028259.1 coordinate 10,399,674, forward strand.
GATTAATACTAGATGGCGCTGTGATCAAAATATTTTATAAAATAATTCCTTACTTTGTTTTATATGATTAATGCTAGATGGCGCTGTGATCAAAATATTTTATTATTTCTATATAGAAAGAGAGAGAGAGAGACAGACGTTTTAAACTAACAAATTATTATAACTTAAAAAAATAAAATTTTATTACAATTCCCTCACTAATTAATCGAAAGGAACTTCGTTCCATCCGGGTGTCCCTTGACACCTCTCAAGGTTTTTCTTTAAAGAATAGCAATAATTATTAAATTTGTACGTTAGCTATATCCATTTTAAGTTGATAAGTAATAAATAGAAAAAGAACAAGAGCTGAAATAACATTGATACAACTGTACCAGAGGCATGTTTTTATAGACATAGGGCAATATCGTTTTATTGCACGAAGTGTAATCGACAAATGAAACGGACAGACATCGGACGTAGGATTAGAGTACTGCTAACTGGAAAAGTACATATAATTTAAATTAAATAAAACAAGCCCTGTGTAGACCAATAATAGCGCGTGAGATCCTGAATCGCGGTTACATCATTTGCAAAAATCTTCGCATATATACGACATCTGAAATCTACTACAGTGGGCTTCGGCCTTACCGGGCATACACTACCTCAGCCGGTCGGAGATTTCCCTTTGGCCATAAGTCCACTGTACCTACAACCCCTTTAAATCTTATTTACTTAAAGATCTGATGAATATGGCGTTCCATGCGAAAGTGTGAAGTCAAATCCAGATGACCCCTACTTCTAAATCCTACATAAAGCGTTTGATTAAAATTCAATTTGTAAAAAAATATGTGCAGATTTTCATAACATCTTGGTCAAAATAGGAAAGAAATTATCTCTAGTTTAAACACAGTTTTTAGAAGATATGTGATGATGCAAACTCTCTTAAATAAGCGTGGTGGATAAAACGAAAGGTATCTCCTGATAATGAATTGACCACGTTACAATGCCAATGTGGAATTTGAAAGTGGATGGATGTAAGAGGAGAGGAAGGTATAAGTAGAGATGGTTGGATTGTGTGAAAGAAGATATGAAAAGTATTTTCGGCGTGACAGAGGACTTATGCCAGAATAGGAATGAATGGAGAAAAAAAACATATTGCGCCGACCCCATTTGAATGGGATAAGGTTGAGCTAGTAACTGACATAGCCCAAAGAATAAGCAAGTTGAAGTGGCAGTGGGCGGGCCACATAGCACGTAGAACTGATGCCCGTTGGAGCTCGAAGGTTCTGGAGTGGCGCCCACGTCAAGGCAAGCGCAGTGTGGGACGACCAGCTGCAAGATGGACAGATGATCTTGTTAAGATCGCAGGAACACGCTGGATGTAGGCCGCTACCAACCGGTCGCATTGGAAATCTTTGGGGGAGGCCTATGTCCAGTAGTGGACGTCTACAGGCTGAGAATAATGATGAGCTAAAGAAGAATGAATCAGAAGGATGTTTGATGTTTTAATCATATTATTAAAACAATGTTAATAGTATATCTAGTATAGTAGTTCCAATAAATCAATAATAGTAAGGACTGCTCTAGTTTTATGATGGATTGATTGGTGGTATTGTTTTAGTTCTTGTCGTAAATATCGAGAGCCAAGGGTTGTTTGTTTTCCGCTGATCAAGTTTGTTTACGATGAAATTCTAATTTTGTTAGAAGTAACACGGATGAGTGTAAATTAGCTAATTTTCTACAAAAATATGCTTTTTTATTTAAACTTGTGAACGAAACGGGAAGCTTCTTAGGTTAACGCATGAAAAATTACATTTGTTGATAAAAATTAACTAATATGAAGAAATGGAAGTTACGAAGGTTTCTTAGGAGATATGTAATAGTTATAAAGTGAAGTTAAATAATCTAATATATTATTATATTATAAAGGCGAAAGTTTGTAAGTATGGATGTATGTTTGTTACTCTTTCACGTAAAAACTACTGAATGGATTTGAATGAAACTTTACCACAATATAGCTTATACATCAGAATAACACATAGGCTACAATTTTTGATAATACGGGACGAACCTGAAGTCCACGCGAACGAAGTCGCGGGCAAAAGCTAGTAAGTAATAATGTATTAAGTCAATATTAAAATTAGAGTTTCAAATCCAAGAACAAAAACTTACTAACCTATAAATTTTAATAAATAACAACATCACCAGCAACCGTACTTGTGCCGTTTGCAAAAATGTTATACATCATATTATCAGCTACAAATACAGCACTGTTTTCACCAGAATATACAGATTTGAGGAGCATTACATTGCTAGGATTTACAGGAAGATCAGCTATTTTCTTTACACCTTCATTTGTTTTTACAAAAGGTACTCTATCTGAGCCATAGAAGTAAATATTATCGGATTCATCTAGTACAAATTCTTGGGCATCAGCTACACTATCAATAAGAGCTGACGTAGTTCCATTATCAGTATCTCTGTAAAGCTTATGATCTTCAGTGAGTACGTATAATACATCAGTGTTATTTGCTTTTGTGATATTAATAGTACTTTTGTTGAATGTACCATATTTCTTTAGAGTTTTATCTTCATCGTTGTAAATGTAGATGCCAGAGTTATTGCCAATATATGCTTGATTAGAACCGTCATTGGAAACAGATACACCTAAGTCTTCATTTCGTATACTTGTTTTGTAATCCTTGAGTTGGTCTAGTTCTTTATATTCAGTGACAATGTCTTGTGCTAGACTTTCAAAATTGGTTGTATTATGTGCAACAAGGTTTTCCGAATTATTGTTTCTTTTTGGATCTTCCGGAGGCTCAGTTATATCTTTAAAAGCATTTTGATTGGTGGAATTTATCGACTCAGTTGTTTGGGTTTTTGTGGTAGACATGGAACTTGTTGAAGCACTGATCAATACAATGATAAAAAATAACAGGTTTTTTATCATCTTCTATTTGAAGTTTGATAAAACTAAGTATTTTCTTTAATAAACTCACGCTTAGAGAGTACACTTATATAATAATACAAGCCAATCTTTCACTATAGGAGAGATTTCAGTCAATTAAACAGTGAAATTATAAAAATAATGCTATACTTTAAAGCAATACACTATTTATTTAAAATTATTGAAGAAAAAACAAACTCGTTTCTATACGTTTTATGTTACGTTTATCGTAAAATAACCATTAAAAAAGTTATAAATTCTGATTATTATAAGGTAATAAATAACCGTTAAATCAATAATTTCAATATTTTACTCTTATCACATATTCATCAGTCTTTGAAAATATGAGTAAGGCGTTAACACGCAAGTTATGTGAAATAATCTCTATAGAAAAATACTTTTTTTCAGAAACGAATAGATCTCAAAATGTACAAAGTTGTTATAAATGATAATAAAAAAACTTGAGAGGTGTCATGGAACACCCGAAAAAAACGAAGTTCCTTTCGTTTAAAAGATATTTTATAATTTTTTTCCTAACGTAACGCGCGATAAGGAACGTGTTTTAAAAGATTTTCACAGCGCCATCTAGCGATAATCATCTAAAACAAAAAAAGTGTCGTGACAACAAAAAAGTGTCGTGACAACTTTTCGTAAGAATTTTTTCCGTCTAGCCCCCTTTCACAACGCGCGATAAGGAATTTCGTTCCAAAAGTCATTTAACAAAAAACGAGGAGAGACTATCAACATCATGTTTATGACTACCTTTTTAGAAAGTAAAGTTTAATCTCTATTATGAAATCTATTCGTGAATAAATTTCTATTCTCTTTGTGTACAAAAAGCAAGACTTTAATATTCATAATTGTCTATTCCTTCAAAAATAATCCTTTCATAATAAAGTCTCTTTACTGAAAATAATTTAGGCTTAGTAAACGATTAGGACATAAAAATATTCATCGACTTTAATAAATATAATTTCCCAAAGTATCAAAGCCGAAGTAAGACGGAAAATCCCCAGAATGAAGTCAATTTATTGATTTAGGGATTTTACTTAATCGGTATAATCCGAAACCAATTTAAAGCTCCGAGAAGATTTCGATTTTTTTCGCGGAATCGATATTGTAACGATACTCGCTAATATCTTTGTCCGTTTTAATTTGATTGTATACGGATTAGGATTCTGTCGAGCTAGTTAGAACATTTTAAAATTTAGATTTAGAAGTCGATTAGTTTTTTTTTTTTATTTGGAGGAAATCACCGGGTATGTGGGAGTTGAACCGCACTAAAACCTCCAACCACTCACACAGCGTCCGAACCCCGGCTGAGGCCAGAACCCAGCACGGGGTTATGAGGGACGGCGCGACGCGTTACGCCCACGGCACTCTTTCCCGTCGCGCCGCCCCCTGAAATCGATTAGTAAAACCAATGATAATCGTTTTTAGATATTCGTAATCTTAATTCGTAAATATTTTTCAGCAGTTTATCATACCACTGCTAATTGAACAGCTAAGTAAGACATAGCGATTAAAATTTCATATTGTTGAAGACTTTGAACTCTTCAAAGATATTGCGAAGTTCTCACCCGGCATTAAAATAGTGTGATTCCCGACGACAAATAGTTTAATACACATGACATATCCCTCTTTAAACGAGGTTTAAGAAAAGTCCTATTTAGTAAGTAGGTCATGGGCTTGTCAAACCACTTCCTTACAATATAGCGATAAGGCCGCCTATTACATTGTACAAGTAATATAAGCTGTATCAGTTTTTAAATTAATTGGTGTTTTTGGTACAGTAAAGTATATTCTAATTCTAATTCTTACTCTCTTATCATCAGATAGGCTTACTGTTGTAGCATTCAACCTCTTTGCCACGACATAGATGAGACGAAGACGACGTTTTGACATAACTAGGACTGACATCGACCGATTCTGAGAAATCTGGACTATATTTCTTCAATTTATTTATTTTCACTTTTAAAAATCTTGCCGACAAGTCTTGAACGGCCGCAGACGACCGCGTCTATTCACTTGCTTTAACCAAAAAAAACTTGAGAGGTGTCAAGGGACACCCGGATGGAACGAAGTTCCTTTCGATTAATTAGTGAGGGAATTGTAATAAAATATTTTGATCACAGCGCCATCTAGCATTTATCATATAAAACAAAATAAGGAATTGTTTTATAAAATATTTTGATCACAGCGCCATCTAGCATTAATCATATAAAACAAAATAGGGAATTGTTCTAAAAGATTTTAATCACAGTGCCATCTAGCGATAATCATCTAAAACAAAAAAAGTGTCGTGTCAACTTTTTCATAAGAATTTCCCTCTAGCCCCCTTTCGATAACGCGCGATAAGGAACTTCGTTCCAAAAAACTTAAAATAATCGTTTTGTTCGACGAAATAAGAACTCGTATTTTCCACCTACCTTCGAAAACTTGGAAGTTCCGGAATTTCTTCCTGGCACTTAGACATCCATTAAACTCTGCTCAGGACGAAGACAGGTGGAATTATCAGCACGACCCCAACTGCGCCAGATTGGAAACTTGAAACAGATCCGTGGATCGTTTTAAACTTTTAAATAAGATTTTGTTTATGAATAAATTATACTTATTGCTTGGGATTAAGGTTCAGAATCGAATATGCTGTAAAATCGTTTTGTTATTTAAGAGAGATTGTTACTTTTATTGTAATTGTAGTTTGTTTTAATAGCGTTTGTAAAAGTGTACCTATATTGAAGTGTTTATAAAAATTAAAATAATTTATAGAAAATAAATGTTTATTGAAGTGTTTGAGGAGGGTCCTTAAAGTTAGGTCGTAGGTAGCGACCCCTCATTGTCCCCTGACATGCAGAGGTTCATGAGCGACGGTAACCACTTACGATCAGGTGGCCCGTTGGCTCGTCTGCCTACATGGCAATAAAAAAAAAAAAACAATACATAATTTTTTTTTTTAATTTATTGCAAAGTAGATAAACGAGCATACGACCCACCTGATGGTAATGGTAAAATTTTGTAGGAGTTACTTGTAAGAACATAATTTTTTTATTTTTTAATAGTACCTATATTTTGCTAAATTAAAATTTACAAGTTTTTGGAGCTACGCTCACTTTTCCAATAATGAGATAGGCAATAGATTTTATATACCTGGATTATTTTACTGTATCCGTAGGCAGTTTTTTTTTTTAAGAATGGTGGCTCAGTCTGACATAAAAAATAATAAGAATTACTACAATAGCAGACAAAAGAAACGGTTTAGTCACCATCGCATGAAATTTTCAAAATCGATCGAAAAAGAAAGTTTTTTTTTTCAAAATCGATGGTCTTTAAATATTGCATTTTTTGCGGCCATTATGAGGCAATAATAAGGCCATGAAGTTCATTTTTGAATTTTGGTCCGAGAATCAAAATTGTAGTAATAAAAAACTTGAGAGGTGTCAAGGGACACCCGGATGTAACGAAGTTCCTTTCGATTAATTAGTGAGGGAATTGTAATAAAATTTTATTTTTTCAGTTATAATAATTAGTTAGTTTAAAACGTCTGTTTCTTTCTCTCTCTCTTATAGAAAGACAGATTAAATATTTTGATCACAGGGCCATCTAGCATTAATCATATAAAACAAAATAAGGAATTGTTTTAAAAGATTTTGATCACAGCGCCATCTAGCGACAATCATCTAAAACAAAAAAAGTGTCGTGACAACTTTTTCATAAGAATTTCCGTCTAGCCCCCTTTCGATAACGCGCGATAAGGAACTTTGTTCCAAAAGACTTAAATCTTTAGCGATTTACAAAAATGCCAGTATAAAACTGTCGCAGTTTTTGCAGAAACTAATTTAGTGCTGAAGAAAAATAAGCTCAGTTTTGTTAGATGTTACAAACGTGGTTGTTCTTCGAGTTGTTAAAGTGATTAACTGTCGCTACGTGGGTACGACAACGTTACAAATTGCACTGGACAGCTATTTTAACAAAAGTGAACAAATACTAAAACTATTTGATGTGTTTTGAGAAGAATACTATTAATTTGTAGGTTTTTTGAAATATATATTTAATACCCAACATTATCCACTCAACTGGGATCGGCAACAAAATTGGTTTGTTTACTTTTGCCAAGTCTGCGGCAGGAGCCAAAATTGAGCACAGTTCTAAAACTTGTTTTGTTTAAATTTTTTAATCGTCTCATATTTTACGGAGATCATATCGGATAAGGTTCTAAAATCCTTTGAAGATATGTGAAATCCCCAATCCGCATTAGGCAAGCGTGGTGGATTATGCCTAACCTCTTCGGAGGAGACCTGAGCTCAGCAGTGGGCAGTAATGGGTTGTTACAGTACAGTTACAGTTATGCATCACGGATTTTTTTAATCATTATTAGCATTAACCATCAGGTTGGCCTCGAATTCGTTACCTGCAGGAAAATAGGTACATTTTTTAAAAAACAAAATACAAAATATTGTTCTACTAGATAACATAGAACATGATTTAACTCTAGAAAAATCAATTCAAGAATTTCCGAACATCTTTATAAAATAGTGTCCAAGTTTCAGTCGTTGGCTTTCTTAGTGTTGAACGTTACGCGAAAATGTCTGGAAAATTGTACTTCAAGATATAAGATCGGAAAAACTTCGTGTTTTCTAGACAAAGTTTTCTTTATGTTTGCGCGAAAATCTGTGTAGCAGATGTAGTGAACATTATTAGGGTTCCGTTAAATTTTTGTTATTTTATTGTACATTTTGTTATTTTGGCTTTATAAACATTATAGTATGGAAAGCGTTTACCGCCGATTATGAGCCTCTACAATGGGAAATGCATTGAGGGGTCATGAACGATTAATTACTTTACAGGACCTTTCTTAAACCTAGTTTCAAGAGGGACATGGCCGCAACTTTGCGATAGATATTATGATAATATAATGATAATATAAATACTACACTACTACAAAGATAAAATCAGATTTCACCCGTAGATAAGTGGTTACCGATATTAATCACTGTTTGTGATGAATTTGACGAAATTTACTACAATAGGTAGCTGTCACACAAGTATCCGTGAAAAAAACAAGCGTTATAGTAGATTACTAAAGCTTAATTTAAATTCATTTCTAAATTCAAATATTTTTTATTACGTTATTCAAAAAGGTTTCATTTTTATTTAAATTGGACGGGAAGTGACCCCGTGCCGAAATGCGTTTCAGCCGGAACCAGGAAATATTTTTGACAGCTGAAGTGTGGTTGAACACAGCCTGTGAATGCAAATCCTTTGCCTTACTTTTTTTTGTATTTTGGCGGGAACTCTTTCGCTCAACTGGGAGCCACCAAATTTGGTTTGTTTACTTGCCAAATATGTGGCAGAAGGTAAAATTTAGGTAGATTTGATGGTTATTTCTAAAGCTTGTCTTGTTTGTATTTTATTATAGTCTCATAATTTACGAACGAATTCCAACGCATATACGCAACAGTGGCGCCCTCTAGTGAAATAAAATGAATCCTAATAGTTTGACAGTGTTGTTTTTAAATTTAATGTAGCCACTCAACTGGGAACGTCACTATTCGCTAGATGGCGAAACTGGGGACTTCGTTCGGAATCAATAACGTGTTTGAGCCCCTTTTTAAAAACATTTTTTTCCAATAATTTTTAATTTTGATTTTTAATTAAACCTTAATTTTTTGGAAATCTTTATTACTAAATGACGCTGTATTGCAGATTCAGCGAAAATATATCATCTCCGTAAAAAAATGTAAACAAAACAAGTTTTAGAACTGTGCTCAATTTTGGCTCCTGCCACAGACTTGGCAAAAGTCAACAAACCAATTTGGTTGCCGATCCCAGTTGAGCAGATAGTAAGTATTGGAATAATATAATTTGTCCGGAACCCTTCTATTATTCAGAATAAAATCCAGTATTTCAAGTAAATATTTTTCTGAAAACTTATTTAATTTATTCAAGATGAAAATACAAAAAAAATATTGTCTTACTTTAAATTTAACGAAACTCGTCTGAATTTCTTTTGGTTTGTGTTTACAACTAGTAAATATATTTTTTCTAAGTTATTTTTATTTTGTAGAAAAAGAAATTTAGAGTACTGTTACAGTTTTAATAACAGATTAGGACAATTTCACCTGCGTCAGTTTCGCAAGCCTGTTTTTACTGACTTTAAAAAGGACTTTTAAAAGCTCACTGTTACTTATAACTTTTTTGTGGTTCTACCGATCTCTCTGGCTTATATTTTTTCATTTAAAAAGAAAAATGGTGACCACGGCCACATTATAATACAACACCAATATTCAGAAACCATATCCACATGTCACTTCAGCGGCGCGACGGAAAATAGTGCCGTAGGCGTGACGCGTCGCGCCGTCCCTCATAAACCCGTGCTGGGTTCTGGCCTCAGCCGGGGTTCGGACGCTGAGTGTGAGCGGTTGGAGGTTTTAGTGCGCTTCAACTCCCACATACCCCGCCCTCCAACTAAAAAAAACATGTCACTGCAATGTGGCAGTTCTTTTTGTTCTTTTTTGATAACAAACGCATCGAACAGGTTAATGACTAAAATTTACTCAAAATTACTAAATATATTAACTTAAAAGCTTTTTAATAGAATTGTATGATGTATGTATTTTATTGAAAATTAACTGAAAGTTAGAAACAATATTTTTCGTACCTGAACAACTCTGTTTACTTTGTTTCATTCAAATTAACCTGTGTGGATCGCACAAAGTCTAGACAGACACTTTGAAGTCTAGACAATGATAAAAACAAGAATATAGAGTACTTCACAGTATTAATGAATAGAAAACCCAGGCTTTTTCTATTGTTATGTAAAAATATTGTAATTAGTTTCGATCTGTCTCAAGATATTTGTGTTTGTTTTCTTAGAACAACCTTATTTGTCAACTAAAGTTAAGGATTTGTGCAATAAAAATAAAGAAACGACTATACCCTGCAACTTTGTTATGCCAAAAAGACGGTTTTACATAGTTAAATAGTCTATGAAAATCACAAATACCGCTGCCTATTATTACAAGATTTTTCAAATTCGTTTTAAAGATACAGATATTATCCCTACGACGTCATAAACTGTACCACTGTACCAACCCATTACTGCCCACTGTTGGGCTCAGGTCTCCTCAGAAGAGGGATTGGGCATAGTCCACCACGCTTGCCCAGTGCGGATTGGGGACTTCACATATCTTCAAAGGATTTTTAAAACCCTTTTCCGACGTCATAAACATTACAATAAAATTTAAAAATTTTATGAATGCCATTGTGTTTCTTTCCAATAAAATCGGTAAAATCACTATTACACTTTTCTTGGAGGCTGCGTTTCCAAATAAAGTAAAATTTCATCTTATATAAAAGCATGTTGTCCTGTCAATATACCTAACCTAAAATATTCTAAAACACTGGACAAAGAGACCGAAAGAATCCAATAACGGACCGAACTGACGTTTAAATTTACGAAACCAACAGAAGTTCTTCAATAAAAAGAGGTTCGTTTGTTAAATGGGGAGGCGGGTCGCAACCTTCAGGAACTTGGTAACTTTACCCTACTCGTTTAGAATCATCAAAAACTCATTGTAATCATGTTTAGCAAAAAAAGGTGATTTTAGTAACAACAATAAAGGTTTTACGATGATCATTTCGAAAAAAGTATTATAATTTTAAAATTATTATACTTAAAACACTCACAAATACCTTACTTTCCTAATATTAAATTAGTTTTCAACTGATCGTAAGCGGTTAATTTCGCTCATGGACCTCACTTCCAGAAGACACTGCGGGCCGCTACCTACAGCCTACTTTTAAGGACATGTTCAAGCCTCGTCTTAATAAATATTTCAAAACTATAGATACTCATAGATACGTAAACTTCTGTGTATAAAATACAGAAGACAATAAAGTAACCACGTATAAAATATAGTCACGAGGGACCAGTTATTTCTGTTATGATTCCTATAAATTTTACGTTCTCGGCCGGTTGGATGCCAAAACGAATTTATATGTAGGTTTATATCGAACCTGAACTGTAAATCTGATAAGAATATTCAAAGAGTGACGAACCTTTTCTTCACGTTGGAATAGCGAAATAAAGTTGCCTTTATTCGATCAAGATTGTAACCTTATGCATTTTTATTCACTTCGTAAAGTTAATCTATGGGACAATACTTTTATGCTCATGGTATTGATTGTATTTTTAACCTCTGTGGGTGTGTGTGTGTGAGTGGCATCATATCTCCTCAACATATGAACCGATTTTGCATTGGTGTTTTCTTATTTGAAAAGAGAATTAGTGGAGTGTTCTATGGTTGATCAAAATTGGTCAAACATTCCATTTATTTTAAAACACATCTAGACTATGATCTACCGGGGGTGACGGTAAGCCGCGACTCCCACATACCACACCTGCGGGGCGGGTGGATTTTCTTCTATCACCAAAATGAAAACAAAGACTATGTTTTAAAATAAACTCTTGTTGAAAAACAGTAGGTATTATTTTTTATAGAACAACATAACTCGCTAAATTGACTACATTATTTTAAAACATTTAAACGACTACTAATTTGTAGTAGAATGTCCAAAATAAATAGGCTTTTCTATTCACTTTAAATTTTAAGCCTCAAAAATACCGATACTATAAATTTCGGGGATGCCCCATTCATCTTATTTTGTTGTGAAAAGTGCTGTCAAAACGTTTGATATATGAATTGAAATCCCTTTATGATAAATGAGTGGAAAAAATTGTGCCAACAAATAATTTAATGTTTATTTAAGAAATCATTAGATCACCACGCATCAGAATATTCCAAATTCAAAACTGTTGTAATATGGTTCTTAAGTTTTCAACTAATGATCTTAGAAATCCAAAACGTCTTTTGTGTCAAAACATTTCTAGAAACGAACTTTGTTAAAGTCAGTCTAGAATTCTAATCATAAGAACAGTCCTTGTTTGATTTTCATTGCACTAATTGTGTCGACCTTAGCAATATAACCGTATTCTGCGCTAACGCAATTACTATGTTTGCTCTAAAACTGTAAAAAGGGAAAATTATATTTTGCTAAAATTGCAAGCATAAATGTGACCATACTATGAAGGTGAGCTCTAATTTTATTAGTCTCAATTAAATCTTATAACATGAAGTTTCATATATACCTAAAAATAAAAACAGAACGATAGGTATTTATTTTTTTTACATTGATTTAAATAAATTAGTAAAAAATATTTCGAACATACGCTTAGCAAAACATTTTAGTAGCTTATCATAAAATATTAAAATTACTTCTAAGTAATCCGGATATTGACTTCAGAGATTACAATTACTTCCTAAAAATCTAATTTTAGTCTGAAATTACCCGATATTTCTTCGAATTAACTTTATAAGATTACTCAATACATTTCATTTCTTAATAATTTATTAGCTTTAGGTCTGGAGTGGTTCTACAAAAACTTCGTTAATTAGTTTAGTTCTTATTGATCAAGTTCTATAGAATTCTATAGAATTGAGAGTTCGAGACTTTATTTTGTTTCTCATAATGACTTAAGTACTAATTAGTAAGATTTTCTCTAGTTTTTGTAAGGAAGGAAATGAGGAAAATTTTGATAAATAAGTTAAGTGTGTGTTGGACTTGAGTTTGTAGGGTTTCGTAACGGCACAAATTATGTGTAGCAAATGGGAGCTCCCTTAAAATTCTGTATTTTGTTTTTAGTAATAAAACAAATTTCCTCTTAGCACAAATATCTAGAGAATTTAATCTAATATGAAAGAAAGAAAGAAAGTAAACTTTATTCGACACACAAATAAGGGACACAAAATTATAATGAAGCTTACTCAACTAGGAATATAAAAGTAAAACTAAAGCTAAAACTAAACAGTACAACTCTAAGAAAAAAAAACAAAGAAAATAACTAACAAAAGGTAAATTCTACACATAATTATTTATTTACATCTATTGCGTGCCCCGCACTGCATGCCGAAATGGTCACTACTCAGCTGTTGCTATCGGAATGATATCCCGAAAGCGCTGATTTTCAGTAGCAAGCACTATCATTGGGTGTCACCAAATCACGGTCAATATGATACAATCGGGTTTTTAGCTCCATTAAAACAAATTTTGTAATACTATGAAGGACAGAGTCCGCAACGAGTATGTGCGAGGGAGTTTTGGAGTGGCTCCTATATCGGAAAAACTGTCGGAGGCGAGGCTGAGATGGTTCGGCCACGTGTTGCGAAGATCCGACGATCATGTCGTGAAAAAGTGTCTTTCCATGGCAACGCGAAGGAGAGAGAGAGGTAGACCTCAAACGACTTGGATGACATGTGTCCAAAAGGACATGAAAGGTCGTGGTCGAGCAAGTGGCGCCTCAAAATAAAGAAAGCCGACCCCGTACAACGGGAAAAGGCGAGGAGAAAGAAGAAGAAAAAAAAAATTTTGTAATACGAGAACAAAGTCAGAAAAAAAAATTCTTTGTATGTCTTGAAAGGTATTTTTAAAAACAGTTTTCTTTTGTTCGAAGATTTTACATTTAGATTACAGATAGTTCTAAGTACAAAGACTAACTAACCAATAATAGTAAATCATAGAGAGTATTAGTGGCGAAGTGTGACTTTTCTAGAGAGGAAAGCCGATATAAAAATTATTACGAGAACAGTTACAATAATATTTTCATTTCTTTGAATTATCTTAAGCCGCGCTATGTTTTCTAGTCTCTGAGTATTGAAGGGGATCCGAAAGAACTTATGTTATTTTGGTTTTCACAAACCAGTTTTCGAGTTTATCCCGGACAAAGCTGACTTTTTTACAGTACTAAGTGTATAGATTGTGAATCGCGCCATCATTATGTTCAACGGTTGCTTGACTTGGGGGAGTGTATTTTGCAATGTTGACTTTTCTATAATTTTATTATATGTATAGATTAACATAATTGTATAGATGGTGTGTTACATCACCTGTGGACGAAAGAACATGCTAACTTCGAAACACATTTCGTCGCCTCAGTGCTTGTTTGGCCTATCTGACATTTTTTACGAAAATGACTTTTTAATGCAGTATTATAAAGAATAAAATTACCATCTGACTGGTAAATTTTTTTTTTTTAATATTCAATTCTAAAACAATAAAAATCTCATTTCAATTTTGTTCTCAACACGGCACTTAAAGAAAATTCCGTGCTTGTTTGCTGTCTCCTGTAAAATTTGCTCGAGTGCAGATAGGCCAAACAAGCACTGAGGCGACGATTTGTGTATGTTTCGCACACATGTTATTGTACATTTTATTCTAGGAAAAGCTGTTTGCGAGAGCGTGCGTGCGTGATTGTGTGTGTGTATGTGTGGGATGCCTACAATAGACCAATTTAGCCGCAAGTCGACTGTCCTGTCAGTTCTGCCTCTTCAAACATCTTTGAAGCCCAAAAGATAGCCCGACCCTTTGACCTCTAGCTCTGAAGGTATCTATAATTAAATTTCGTTCTCATTCTATTTAATCTTAACTACCTACTCAATGGGACTGGGCGATAAGATCTCTAGTACCTATTCAGATCGTTACGACATTTACAAAGCTGAAGGAATGAATATTTGACTTACAATTCGTGGAAATAAACTTTGAATGTGACGCTTTATAGGTTTATCTGATGATTTCTTGCGTTTGTAGTTCAAAATGAAGGAAATTATTTAAAGTCGTTTTATTTTTATAACTAGCTATTTATAGCCGATTTGGAAAGAAGCCGTCTACTGTGTTTCCGGGCGCTATGACATGTCCCTCTTCAAACGAGGTCTATGGAAAGTCCTATACAGGGTGGAATTTTTAAACGCTCCCTCTAGGGGAAGTACTCGAAATAATGATTTTAGCGAATTTTGCTGAAAGGAAACATTCTTTTATTTTTGAAAAGAAACACAGCTGCATTCATAGTTTTTATAAAAACTCTTGGTTCACCCGGGAATCGAACCTGGTACAAGTTGAAAAAATCACACCCTGTATTTTTAATACACCAATCGATAGAGTGCCTTATAAGGCCTAAATCTCTATGAAATATGATAGATTAAATGAAAGGAAGACTACGAAATTCAAGTTTTAGTCATTAAATTTCATCAAACGAGTAATAATCGACAAATGATCATTGACGATCCACTTCATCTTTTCAGAAGGCATTGCAGAGGTGAGCAACCATTTACCATCACGTGGCCTGCAGGCTCATTTATCTGTCAAAAAAGACAATTATTTGCATTTGCGATGTATGTGTAGAAAAGTGAACTTTTTTACGAAAACCTCTTAAATGTTCAGTGTTCCTCTACTTTTGCTTTTATTATACACATAAACCTCTCCGAAATCGCTCCAGCTATCAAAAAATCCGATGTTAAATTCTAATACAATCTGACGAACCAACATTCTAATTTTGATAACTAATTATCATTCCACATTTTGTACTTGTCAGACATTACTACCTAAATCATTTTACAACGCCCAGAATCTGAACACCGTATGTTCAATTTTAGAAGCAGTATATATCAAGACAATTTAGGAGGTAATTTACCTCGAGCGCTCCAGGGAAAGGGTCACCCTTATCGCCAACAACAGATAAAGGTTTGACGTTCACAAATAAGGATGTATGGGTAACAAATTGAGGAAGCTCGTGTCATGTGGTCATGTCAAAGAGTATCATGATTTTTATATAAAATGACATGATGAGAATGGTTTGTTTTTTGTAAGGTTCCAGTGCACAATTTAACCTTAATTAGTGCTTTGTCTGCTCTGTAAAGGGAGATTTTACTTTTGCTGAGTAGTGACCATTTCGGCACGCAGTGTGGGGCACGCAATGAATATAAATAAGTAGTATGTGTACAATTTACCTTTTGTTATTTATAGTATTAAGTTTTGCTAGGTTTAACTAGTTATTCTTGTTGTTTTTTTTCCTATAGTTAAACTGTTATTTTTTTTTTTTTTTTTAATTAATTTTAGTTTTACCTTATACACCTAGTCGAATAAGCTATATTGTAATGTTGTGTCCCTTATTTGTGTGTCGATTAAAGCTTTCTTTCTTTCTTCAGGTAATTATATTTTTGCTTTAAAAATATAGTTTAGCTAATTTTAAATTCGGGCCAGCAGTTTCTGAAATTAGCGTGTTAACAAACAAACTCTTCAGCTTTAACGATAAGTTTAAATAAGTTTTTTTTTTATGATTCTTCAAAAGTAGGTATTGATGTCGGTGTACTGTTATATAGACTAATATTATAAAGCTGCAGAGTTTGTTTGTTTGAACGCGCTAATCTCAGGAACCGGTACCTACTAGTTCGATTTGAAAAAATATTTCACAGTTGGAAAGTCCATTTATCGAGGAAGGCTATAGGCTATGTTGTATCCCTCTGTGACGCAGACGAAGTTGCGTGGGTCACCTAGTTTAATTATAAAATTCTTTCGACTTGGTTGGATTACGAGAATTATTTTAGTAATAATTCTTAGAATGTAAGATATAAGAATATAAGATTTGGTGATATATTTTTATTTTTTTATTGCCATGTAGGCAGACGAGCTAACGGGCTACCTGATCGTAAGTGGTTACCGTCGTTCATGAACCAGGGGACATTGAGGGGTTGCTACCTACGACCTAACTTTAAGGACCCTCCTCAAGCCTCGTTTGAAGAAGGACAAGTAATAGCGCTCTGGGAACACCGAAGAGGGGAGCTCATTCCATAGCCAGATGGTGCGTGGCAAAAAAGTGTTCCTGAAACGGACCGTGGATGACCGCGGTGGTTCCATATAGTAAGGATGAACTCCACCTCGACGCCGGGTGGTACGGTAATAGAAGGGAGATGTTGGAATCATCTCAAATATGTAATTCCTCAGAGCACTCCCCGTGGAACAACCGGTATAGGATGCAAAGATTTATGATAATATATTCGACAACATTGCTATTCCTACATAAATTTATAAAAAATACTATAGGTACCATGGTTTTGTACACAAACTCCGTATAATTATCACATAAATCAATTCGAAAACTTCAGCTTCCGAAGTCACGTCTTTACAAAGTTGTCGACACTTTGGTTACTATTTATCATAGTCTTCGAAACTGTTAGAGATCATTTTAGTTCGCTATCATTTTTCGCAGTACTTGTAGATACTTATAAAACTTTTTTTTTAGTCATCCACGAAAGATGTTGTAATAATGCTGTTTTTAATGTTTTTGACTCTAAAAAGTCACTCGAAGTGTATACAGGGTGATTTTTTAGAGAGGGTACATATTGCAGGAGGGTGATGAGTACTCTGTTCTAATACGGAATATTACAAAAAATAGTTAAAATTACATTTTATTTTTTATTTTTTTTAAAATCTACATTCGACAAAACTACCTCAAACATAAACAATTTCGGCTTAAAGAGTGTTGACTAACGACCTCTAGTGATCTCGCGCAACGCACACCTCCGCCACACCCATTAGCTGTCGAAAAACCATCATTTTGCAAGAATTTTAGATATTTTTAAGTAGCGATTACTAAGGCATTAAGCTATATTCTTTGGTAATAATATTTTTACTGGTCGTATATAACCATCAGCTACCATGACCTTCAATATGTACCCTCACTAGGAAATCACCCTGTATAAGAAGTATCTTAAAATTAATCAGTCAATAAAACCAATCAAAGTAATAAAAATGCAATTAAAAAACTTAAAAGATATCTAACAAAATCTCAATCAATTCTTGTCGTATAAAGTGAAAAGTTTTAATTGAATAATTTAAGTTTCACTGGTAGAATTGAAAGAATGTGATGAATATCAATAGTTGTTTTGTAATTCAGTGTTCCAGAATAAAACCATTAATTGTCTATATATAAAAAAAACTTGAGGGGTGTCATGGGACACCCGAACGAAGTTCCTTTCGGTTAAAAGATATCTTATATTTTTTTTCCTAACGTAACGCGCGATAAGGAACGTGTTTTAAAAAAAATTGATCACAGCGCCATCTAGCGATAATCATCTAAAACAAAAATAAGGAACGTGTTTTAAAAGATTTTGATCACAGCGCCATCTAGCGATAATCATCTAAAACAAAAATAAGGAACGTGTTTTAAAAGATTTTGATCACAGCGCCATCTAGCGATAATCATCTAAAACAAAAATAAGGAACGTGTTTTAAAAGATTTTGATCACAGCGCCATCTAGCGATAATCATCTAAAACAAAAATAAGGAACGTGTTTTAAAAGATTTTGATCACAGCGCCATCTAGCGATAATCATCTAAAACAAAAATAAGGAACGTGTTTTAAAAGATTTTGATCACAGCGCCATCTAGCGATAATCATCTAAAACAAAAATAAGGAACGTGTTTTAAAAGATTTTGATCACAGCGCCAACTAGCGATAATCATCTAAAACAAAAAAAGTGTCGTGACAACTTTTCGTAAGAATTTTTTCCGTCTAGCCCCCTTTCACAACGCGCGATAAGGAACTTCGTTTCAAAAACTACTTATGAAGTATTGTTAATTTAAGACATTTTTTATGTAACCGTTAAAATAATAAATGCGAAAGATTTTGAGTGTAACAATGTTTGTCACTTTGTCACGCAAAACAACTGAATGGTACTACATGTATTTCACAAAACTTTACAGTTAAATTACAATTAATTAATTTACTAAATATGATTTTCATTTATTATCGGACAAAATACGGTCTCGTTATCCTTAATTGCAGGTAAATAATTGGTTTTGCTAGTAAAGATTTCCCTTGGGGTGTCAATGACAAAGTCAGTGAACTTACGTGAGCTACACAAAGACATTTAACATCACTTTTACTATATTTATTAAATACTTTAATCTCTTTGTCTGTTAATAATGTTTTGAATGAATTTTGACTGTTAATTTATAAAGAAATGCTAATACGTGTGCCTTTGTTATAAATAGATTAACGGCAAATTAGTTTTAAATAAGAACAAAAATCTCTTTTATAAACTACTACTTACTAAAACTTATTCAGACACTCGCAGTTTTCTATAATACTTTCATGCATTTTCAACGGGTTCAAATCACTGGATACAATTACATAATCCTCAGGTACTATCTTCTGAACGTCGTTACGTACCAAGGATGGTTAAAGAAGCTATTGAGATTTCAAGACATAGCACTTTTAACAGGGGTGACGGCTTCAGATTATCGAGTATGTGGAATCCAGTGCTAAACACAACAGTCACTAAGGGTTCATGCTCAGAGAGTCTTGTAGATACAGTGAGTGTGGTGTGTCGTGATGTGAGTTCGAGTTGCAGTGGTACTACCCAAAAGCGAACGAGAAAGAGGGTAGACAGATTTGTTTGCTCTTAAATCGACCCGCAGTATCCAGTCTTCTCGTGATGATGACGTTTGCAACAACGTTGAAATATCGAGACAACTCAATTAATTAAATATCGTGGTAAGAACCCGTTGAAAATGCATGAAAGTACTACTGACTAAATCTCAGGGACTCGTACAGCTTCAGCTGCGTCACAAAGTGAGACGTCAATTCCGACTTGTGGTTTTACGGCGGGAAAATATTTTGAGTTATGACATTCATCAATAATTATTAGTCTTTCTCTGATAATCCATTTAAACCTTCCTCTTGAATCGATTGTTTATCCACTCAACTAGGATCGGCAAGAAAATTGGTTTGTTTACTTTTGCCAAGTCTGTGGCAGGAGCCAAAATTGAGCACAGTTCTAAAACTTGTTCTGTTTACATTTTTTAATAGTCTCATATTTTATGGAGATTATATATTTTCGCTGAAAATGCAATACAGCGTCGTTTAATAATGAAGATTAACAAAAATATACAGTTTTATTACAAATCGAAATTAATATTTATTGAAATAAAATGTTTTTAAAAAGAGGCTCAAACGGGGTAGTGATTCCGAACCAAGTCCCCAGTTTCGTCATCTAGCGAAAAGTGACGTTCCCAGTTGAGTGGTTATTAAATCATGATAATCTGTAGCTAAGTTTTAAAGATTTAAAATATCACTGAATATACTAAAAATAAACACTAAAAAGCTAAAATTTAAACAGAAGTTAAAGTAATTCACCACATTAGTGTTGAAGACTTGTTCAATGTTTGCGACAAGCAAGTTCATAATTAATTTTAAAATATCCCTCAGCATAGCGCGGTTTCCACATTATGCTGCCGTGGATTTACAGTGACCATGTTATTTAAGAGGAATGTAAAGGATATATTTAATACTGACCCGCGCAACTTCGTCTGCGTTACAAAGGGATTCAAAAATTGTAGCCTATGTGTTATTCTGATGTATAAGCTATATTGTGGTAAAGTTTCATTCAAATCCATTCAGTAGTTTTTAAGTGAAAGAGTAACAAACATACATCCATACTTACATACATCCATACAATACAAACTTTCGCCTTTATAATATTATTAGGATTTTTTGAATGTTCATTATATTTGTCTCTTATAAATAAGTAACAAATTAGTGTTGTGTTCAAAAATGGGTCCGAACTACGTTTTATGGTTTACGTAACGAAAGATAAATCAAAATTAAGAAAAGATTTTAATAAATTTCTTTAAACACTCGCGGTTATCTACATCACTTACACTATTGCTCTTAAATGACCTACCCGCAGTTCTTCAGTCTTCCCGTGATCATGGCGCTTGAAACAGTGCCGAAATATCGGGATCGCTCAATTGAAAATAATCGTGGAAAGAACCCGTTTAGTAATAGTGTAAATGAAAAGATTTTAAACTTATTCAAACACTCACTGTTTTATATAATACTTTCATGCATTTTGAACGGATTCTTACCACGATATTTAATTAATTGCGTGGTCTCGATATTTCAACGTTGTTGCAAACGTCATGATCACGAGCAGACTGGATACTGGATTAGTTAAATATCGTGGTAAGAACCCGTTCAAAATGCATGAGAGTTTTAAAAGATTTTAAGATATCAAGAAACAGTAAAGTGGTAACCAAGACAAGTAAAATACTCATGATGAATCTATCTACCTTGTTCGGTACGGTAGTTCCAAAGTCTAACTTCTGACTCTCATTGAAAAGGACAAATTCAACTAGCAAGACTATACGAACTAACATAGTCACTTATATTTTTAACGGGTATTGGCCCACCTCTCCACCTCTCACTCCCACCACTGTAACTCCTGTGTAGCCACGATCCACAGCGGCGACCATCGTAATGACTCTGAGCAGTGAAGCCCAGGAAAACCCGAGGGAAAGGTAACTTGTCTTGGACCCCGCAACGAATTTAATCAGATGATAGAAGGAGTAGGAAAAACATGAGTTTCGACATCCCAATAAAACAATAAAATTTCGACAATAAAATAACATTGAAAGATGCATTACGCCAGAATTGAGAAAAGCACCACGGACATTTTATTAAATTTATTGGACCTATGCGGTGAGCTGTTGTACTATTTAGGATGCCAGTAATAGTTATGGCAAAAACGTCACTTATAGTGCTAGTAAAATGAATGTTTTTTATAAAAATCCCGTTTCAAACGTGAATTGTGGTGAACATATCCCAGTCTTAAATGAAATACACGCCGAGGAGTAAAATAAGTTCGTAGCATTGTTTTGTTAAACTTAGTTAACACATTGTACATAATAGTGTTGTTTAATACGAACAATAATACATTCTTAGAAACTTGTACAAGTTATGTTATCCTTTAATATACCTATTGATAATTTATGAAGCTGAAGATACATACACACGATTTATTGGGATTAACATTAAGTGTTAGTGTTGACAGTATATGTACCAACCCATTACTGCCCACTGCTGGGCTCAGGTCTCCTCAGAAGAGGGATTAGGCATAGTCCACAACGCTTGCCTAGTGAGGATTGGGGACTTCACATATCTTCAAAGGATTTTTAGAACCCTTTTCCGATATGCAGGTTTCCTCACGATGTTTTCCTTCACCGTTTATAGTCAGTGGTGTTGTGAAAAATTGCGCATAAATCTGTTTCACATTTAGATTTAGAGGTACAACCCGCGACCTCCCGTACTACGTCCCGTACGTAGTGTTGACTAATTCACAGGAATCTAAAATCTTAGGCATTTATTTATTTCATTATTTCATTCATAATTATTTATTTCACTAAGCATGCATAAAAATAATTACAAAAAATAAAACACAATACATAGTCATGTAGGAGAGTCTAATTTCAATAACATTTTTTGGCTATAAAATCTACTACGTATACATTTTAATGACAAATTTAAAATGTATTTATTAAAAAAAAACAAAATGTAACATAAGATACATGTAAAGCGAACAGAAATATAAATAATAATAAAGTCGGATAAGCTAAGCAATTTATCTTGTATTCCCAAAATTACTTCTGATGTAGCTGTTGTATAAAGGCCAGCCAATTATGAAGAACCAGAATGGGATCACATGTTTATTCATTTGTTTATATGTTACGTGTTATATATAATTATTTCTGACATGCACGAAGGTTTAAGATTATATTACCTCTCGTATATTTATTCATTCTGCCACAAAGGAGGAGATAGAAAGATCTTTATTGTAACACCACATAGTAACAACAATAATAGTAATCATTCGTCTGTATTTGGAACGAAGTTCCTTATCGCGCGTTATCGAAAGGGGGCTAGACGAAAATTCTTATGAAAAAGTTGTCACGAAACTTTTTTGCTTTATATGATTAATGCTAGATGGCGCTGTGATCAAAATAATTATTACCCTCATTAATTAAACGAAAGGAACTTCGTTTCATCCGGGTGTCCCTTGACACCTCAAGTTCTTTTTATATTTTTTGTTGTTTTGTTACACAATGTAAATACATAAATTTGATACATATAGACTGACTACTAGTGTTTGTGATGTTCTTGAAACATGGAAATCGTTTATTTTCATTTTACAAGCTTTATTTTAACTTGCACTGGATGTAGCTATGTAACATTGTATGTATGTAACTTCGAATGGAATCTTGCAAGCTAAATTTGACAAACTTCCTTTGGTATTCGATTGAAGTGACGTTTTGCAGGCATATGTGTCGTATATGATATATCGCGTGACAATTCAATAATATGACAAAATGGCGCTGATCTGATGATGAATTCGGAAGGTCGTAGGAAATCCTATACTAAATAAGATAGACCTGTCGTGTTTAGGTTTATTTTACTTGTCTTGGTTAGCATTCTACTGATATATAATATTCAGGATTATCCTAAAAGCTTGTATTTAAAGTTTTGTTTAAAATAAATTATATACTTTCTTTTTTTTTATTGCATGCTAGATAAACGAGCCTACGACCCACCTGATGGTAAGCGGTCTCCGTCGCTCATGAACCTCTGCAATGCCAGGGCAATGAGGGGCTGTTATCTATCGCCTACCGATACAGGACTTTTCTTAAACCTCGTTTAAAGAGGGACATGTCATAGCGCTCCGGGAACACCGCGGATGGAAGTCCATTCCAGATCGGGATGGTACGGGGCAAAAATAATCTTCTGAAGCGAATCGTGGAAGATCGCAGCGGTTCCAAGTAAATTTGTAATAAAAATATTATTTGACTCCAACAGAGAGCCATGTCATCCATATGGATACGAATTATGAAGTAAGGGCAATAATCAGATTGTTAACGATATTAAGCGACCCTTCTCCGAACACGAGCTCAAGTGTTTTAATTACGAGCCCCTAGGGGTAGGTGACTGACTTAAATTGCATAATTGTGTACGTGATGTGATGTCAATTACGGACCTTATTCAAAGAGTCATAAGTATTATTTTTAAATAAAATACAGTGATTACTTTGAGTTTTTCGTTGACAAAAATTTAATCTCTTTGTTTGTTAAAAACAGTGATAGTTTTTAGACCTTGCCAAAATGATCGGTCATGTGCTATCTGTTACCATTGACTTCCGGGGACGGAGCGACGGGAAAGAGTGCCGATGGCGTAACGCGTCGCGCCGTCCCTCATAACCCCGTGCTGGGTTCTGGCCTCAGCCGGGGTTCGGACGCTGAGTGTGAGCGGTTGGAGGTTTTTGTGCGTTTCAACTCCCACATACCCAAAAACAGATCCGGTGATTTCCTCCAACTGAAAAAAAAAACATTGACTTGCATCGACCTTGTCATTTTATAATCTGTGATTCTACTCTTTTTGTAGCTTTGTGAAATTAATATTATAGGTATTGGCAATATATATTTTATCTATTTTTAATATATTATCTTATCATTACCTAAGATAGCGTTGTAGTGGGTTGACGTATAACCTCTAAGTTTTGCACTACTTAATCACTAGAGAACTTAAGAAAAATAACATAGCTTTCATAAAAATATAGTGCAACATAAACACTCAAGAAAACTTTAGAAAATATAACACGCGACAAACTTCGAACATAACTGGCTTCTAGTTAGTAACGTGAAAAATACTTCAATAGGAACGAGAGAAAACTGCACGAAAGTTAGAAAAGGTAATTACTGACGTTTCTTTCATCGACGCCTCTTAACATTTCTTATTGGGTCCTAGGCTTCAGGGAATACTGGTTAAGGTGGTCGTATTTGGAAAGGAATGGTGAGCGAAAATAGTCTTTATTGCAAGTGAGGGGTGGGCCATATAAAGTTTGCATTTTTTCATTTTTCGACTGTCATGTTGGCTGTGTGGCATGTTGCGCCATCCTGTTGAAACCAAATGTCGTCCATGTCATACTCTTCAACTTTTGGAAACAAAAATTCGTTGAGCCTGGCACCGTAACGCTCGCCATTGACCGTAACGGCGGCTGGCCCAATGATGCCGCCGGACCAAAACCCACACCAAACTGTAACTCTTTGTGAGTGCATCGGCTTCTCAATGGTGACGTGTGGATTTTCCAACCTCCAGATGCGACAATTTTGCTTATTGACATAGGCCAATCATATTTATGGAATTGTTTTTTCACATTTCTTACAGTTTGGACTGAATACTCACCACTTGGAAGTAACTTTTCAATATTTCCCAATTTTGTTCAAGCGTATAGCGTCCCATTTCGTAAATGTCAAACCTTTAACTTAATTATGATCACAAATTGAATGACATTTGAGCTGCCATTCTCTAAATAAACAGTAGTTCAAAATGCAAACGTTAGATCGCCCGCCCTTATAAGTACTTATTGGTCTAATAATACTGTTGTTCGATTTTGGAATTTTATAAATTTTTAAATACTTTGGTTTTATGAGTTCATTTTAAAATTCATCATAAGATTA
Organism: Trilocha varians; assembly: GCA_030269945.2. Lineage (NCBI taxonomy): Eukaryota > Metazoa > Arthropoda > Insecta > Lepidoptera > Bombycidae > Trilocha > Trilocha varians. The sequence continues at coordinate 10,424,782 of AP028259.1, forward strand.
CATAGTTTGTGGCGATGACGATCGTTAGTACATAATTAATTTGCAATACATAATTATTGTATTTAGCATAGTTGAATTTAACGCTGAATTCAGCCCTGAAAAATAATCCAATTCAGCCATGAATCCATCTTGAATTCTTAAATAGCCACTAGAAGTTTTAATGAAAAGGAAGCTATGAAATAACTATATAGATGTTGGCTCGATAATTCAATCGGTTTAATGAGAATTAGCGCTTTTAAAATACTAGGAAAGTTAAAGTAAATCGCATCCAATCTTTTTGTTCATCTATTCCATGTCGCATGATGGTCGGCCGTGGGTTAAAATGAAATGAACAATATGGCGGTGCCTATGACAGTCATTGGCTGTCAAAAAAACGTTTCAGCTTTACCGTGGTTTTTCTAAACACACAAAATTTTATTATTTACTTAAACATCATAAATAAACCTTTAAATTTTATTGATAGAACTGTTAAAAGAACAAATCCAAGAAATTATAAAGCTAAACAAAGACGGAGTTTACGAGAATAGTAAAACTGCATGTTCTTCAATATAAATTTTATTATGACTCGCACACGCATCTCAACCAAGATGAATTATAGTTACTCTAATGTATGTTCGCATATGTGATCCCGTTGCTTCATACGTGCACGTATCACATACAACACGACATTGCGATTTACGTTTACAAGATACGATACGATTAATCGGATTCGGATCTTAAGTAAAACTTTAAAATCGTTAAAGTTAAATTTTGAAGGCAAAAAATATGAAATGAAACTGAAAAACATGAATACTTTTGGAACAAAGTTCCTTATTGCGCGTTATCGAAAGGGGGCCAAACGGAAACTCTTATGAAAAAAATTGTCACGACACTTTTTTTGTTTTAGATGATTATCGCTAGATGGCGCTGTGATTAAAATATTTTATAAAACAATTCCTTATTTTGTTTTATATGATTAATGCTAGATGGCGCTTTGATCAAAATATCTTATTTAAGTTATAAAAAATAAAATTTTATTTCTTCTTCTACTTCGTTCCATCCGGGTGTCCCTTGACACCTCTCAAGTTTTTTAATGTTTTTTTTCACTATGATTTGTCCTTCTTCAAACGAGGCTTAAATTAAGCTTGTAAAAATAGAGAATTATTTTAAAAATTATTATCATCACCACGCCTCTACTAATTACCGATACACACATCGTTCATCACGTGTGACTATGAGCTAGAAACAAAATATTAAAACAGAACTAATATTACAGTTTTTACCAGTTCCTCTCACGCGAACCTCAAATAAAACCACAAACCGTGCGTTGTAAATGTCATTAAAGTGAAATCCCTTTATCTAACGGTCCAGGCGTCGATCAGTCATGCGTGACATTGCGTTCCCGAAAACAACATTAACTCGTGACCTGCAGAGAAACTTAAATTATATTATGAACGTGAATATATTTGGCAAAGATACAGGTGAAATTCACAAAAGTTAGGGCACCATCTTGAATGGGGGTGTCGCGACGGGAAAGTGTGCCGCAGTGCGTAACGCGTCGCGCCACCCCGCGTAACCCCGTGCTGGGTTCTGGCCTCAGCCGGGGTTCGGACGCTAGTGTGAGCGGTTGGAGGTTTTAGTGAGGTTCAACTCACACATACCCCAATCCGGCGATTTCCTCCAACTAAAACAAAAAAAACCATCTTGAATATTAGCAAACGTACCTAACGTTTTCTAATATTCAAGATGGTTTTTTTTTCAGAAAAGTCTTGTTTAGTTAGGTGATAAATAACGGCCCCTCATTGCATTGGCATTTCAGAGGTTCATAAGTTCGTTTATCTATATTGCAATAAAAATAACACCTAAAAAGCTACCTAACCTACATTAGACAACATCGGGCAGTATTTTTTTCAATTAAAGTAGTGTCAAGTTTCGCGTACTTTCAATACACCAATTGATAAACAACATTGCCAAAGATAGAACTAGGCTGTGCGGAAGATCAAGAAAGACCAGTTAGACCGTAGAAAAAATAAGATTTCTACAAATTATTTCAAGCTAGGTTTGAAAAACGATATTTTCAGAGTTTCACGTGTGACGGTGACACTAGCCATTAAGCAGGCTATGTTGGGAGCGACGGGGCGATACGTGAGCGACAATCGCGAACGCGTACTGTCAGCCCTACCAGCCTCGTGCCGGGTTTTGTCCCGACCGGGGATTGGACGTCGAGCGTGAGCGGCGGAAAGTTTTAGTGCGGTTCAACCCCCACATACCCCCACTGTGTGTGTGGGGCGAGTGGAAGTCCGACGATTTCCTTCAGTCCAAAAAAAAAAGAGCAGGCTATGTTCGCATTCACAGGACGCCTGGCAAATCTGAAACATCGACATTATTTTGTAAAAGTAATATGCAGATAAACATTTATGTTCATTAGTAAATACAAAAAATTAAGAATGTATTTCAAATCGTGAAAATGTACACGAAAAATAATACAAGTTAACTGCCGTTTGTCTTCTTATAAATGTTTTCTATGCAATGTAAAATTGATTAATCTCAATAATGACGTGTTTGTCGTTTGATTAAATACGTGTGGAGAGTTATCTTTTTTTTTTTTTATTGCAAGATAGATAAACGAGCTTACGGCCCACCTGATGGTAAGCGGTCACCGTCGCTCATGAACCTCTGCAATGCCAGGGCAAAGAGGGGCCGTTATCTACCGCCTACCCATACAAGACTTTGTAACTTTATCTGATTTTGTAACTTTATAATTCTAATTTAGTGGATTTGGTCAATATGTTTCGTGGATAATATTATAACAGGTATAACTTATTTATTATACCTACTTTACTCACCCTTAACACACATTCACTCATTCTCATGCTACACAAAAAGAGGACATTTAAACACTGTTATTAACTTAGTCTTTAATTTTTATTAGCCTACATGTTCAGTATTTAGTTAAAAAATGAATTGTGTTGTGTATGAGCGGTAAATGAAACGCCTTGCCTTGTTTTCCACACAAATCAGACTTTTTATTTTAAAAAAATACAATATGTGTTTCGCACTCAAACGTTCACACCAACGTTCCGTCTCTCTTGCCGGCTATAATAATGACGGTAGCAAGAATAATCGATGACAATGTAACATTTTACCGTCCCCGCTACTTTAAATTCGTTGACATACTATTAAAATATTTCTAAGTTCAGTAAATTATAAAATGTAAACATAAAAATACTATTGTTATTATGTTAATTAACAGAATATAATATCTTTAATAATTAAATCTTTCGAATAAAACATCAACTCTCTTCTATTTTATTTAGTCAAAACTATAGTACTGTTTAGCCTCTCTCTTTCTCTCTCTCTACGGCCTCTCTTTGCCCTGGCATTGCAGAGGTTCATGAGCGACGGTAACCGCTTACCATCAGGTGGGCCGTATGCTCGTTTATCTACCTTGCAATAAAAAAAAAAAAAAAAAAAAAAAAAAAGCTATTAATATGTTTACTTTTCAAATCAGATCAAATCAATTCAATATGATTCCGCCAATAAATAGCCACGAGAGGTGGCGTTATGTATAATTGAACCGTATTTACTATATAAAATCTAACAATTGTAACTTTGGATGTTTGAGCGCTGATGTCCGAGATACATACTATTCTTAGTTTAGTTCGGACTCGGAGGTAAAATTATGTTTTGTGAAAAAAATTTCTAAATAAAGAACTTTTTTATTATTATTATCTCATGCCGTGGCGACGCCAGAAATCGATTTTACGATACTATAGATGTTTCACACCGAAAAAGTTCAAAAAGTAAAGTTAAAGTCTCTATCACATGAAATATTTCATACATATAATGACGTCATAAGTCTCCAAGATCCTAATGTTTCCGTACATTACCACGAAGTGTTATCATACTTATTATATAACAATCTTTATAACCTTTTTGATAAAAGAAACAGCGAGCTTCAGAAAATGTAAAGACCTTTCCATGAATAGCTGTTTTACCTCATTGATATTTTTATAGGTTTTTTTAGAAGTTATTTGTGTTAAAATCATACGCTACAAATAAATATTTGATTTTAAGTGGACCGGTTTTGATGATGATCCGAAAGGTTATGCTGTTTTTGCATTCTCAAGGTTACCAATTCGCCGTCCCTCATAACCCCGTGCTGGGTTCTGACCTCAGCCGGGGTTCGGACGCTGAGTGTGAGCGGTTGGAGGTTTTAGTGCGGTTCAACTCCCACATACCGGTCGGATCCGGTGATTTCCTACAACAAAAAAAAAAAAAAATTGTGTGTAAAGGCTTTCTTCATAATCAGTGGCAAATATCAAAGAGCACATAATTCATAGAAACGACATTACCATAGATTAAGAAAACTCCGTAGAACTGCCAAATCACACATCCTCGGGCACCACGAATTCTCCTTAATTTGCCGAATATAAATGGGGCGTTACAATTAATGTGACAGGATTATGAGATACGACCTGTTTGTTTGGATGTGCTCCGAGCGAAGAGATTAGAATACCTCAGAGTTGATCAAAGAGTAACAGAATGGACACCAATAAAATTATCGAAAAGTTTAAATAAATGTTTGTAACTTTTGAAGTAATCACTTACACTATTACTAAACGGGTTCTTACCACGATTATTTTTAATTGAGCGGTCCCGATATTTCAGCACTGTTTCAAGCGCCATGATCACGGGAAGACTGAAGAACTGCGGGTAGGTCATTTAAGAGCAGACAAATCTGTCTACCCTCTTTCTCGTTCGTTTACCGGTACCACTGGAACTCGAACTCACATTTCGACATACCACACTGACAGTATCGGCTGCCGTCTCAAAACTAGATTTTTTGGCTTTATTTTCATCTAACACTGGATTCCACATATAGGATAGTTTGAAGCCTGAAATATCGGGACCGCTCAATTAAAAATAATCGTGGTAAGAACCCGTTTAATAATAGTGTAAGTGATGTAGATAACCGCGAGTATTTAAAGAAATTTTGAAGTAATATTTTGATCTTCCAAACAACAACATTCAAGTAGATATTTTATTTATTTTATTAAGCTTTTATACCATTTTGTTTAGGTAATCCTCATAATTAAAAAAGGGTCGTCATAGATTCGCATTTAAATTAAGTTTATGAAAAAAGATCACACGAATTATAGTTATATTCAAAAGAAGAACACTTTGTGTAGAATTTTTTCGTGATATGTTATCCACTCAACTGGGATCGGCAACCAAATTGGTTTGTTTACTTTTGCCAAGTCTGTGGCAGGAGCCAAAATTGAGCACAGTTCTAAAACTTGTTTTGTTTACATTTTTTTAACCGTCTCATATTTTACGGAGATGATATCTTTTCGCTGAAAATGCAATACAGCTTCGTTTAGTAATAAAGATTTACAAAAATATAACGTTTAATTAAAAATCAAAACTAAAAATTATTGGAAAAAAATGTTTTTAAAAAGGGACTCAAAAACGGTATTGATTCCGAACGAAGTCCCCAGTTTCGCGATCTAGCGAATAGTGACGTTCCCAGTTGAGTGGTTATGTGTTTTACCAAATAAGTTACTGTAGTTATTCTTTTGTTTTCATTCAGTTTTGGTTTGTAGCAAAACGATCATCTTTCACTAGTATTCATTTGTCCCGTCTATAATCTTTTCGTATTTAAATATCTTTGATCATACTATCACTTCATTCATCATTCTAGTTGGTCAGAACCAATTTCAATAGCACTTGTTTATGTTTCATTTACTAGCATAATATATTATAATTATAGTATATTAGTGAAAATATTGATAGTCATAGTAGAACCTACCTATACATAGGTTTAAGAAAACTATTAAAGAACGTCTGTGCAAGAAAGCTTACTATAAAGTCAATGAGGAATGAGTTGCTCGCCAAGGTCATTTCACAATCGTTTTTTTTTGTATATTTAATGTAAAATTGTAAAATATTGTACAAATACTTTAAAAAAAATGCTCATTATACAAAAAAAGACATGCCCACTGAGTTTCTTGCCAGTTCTTCTCAGGACGGTGGCTGTAATTATTTTTTTTTGTGCTTTTAACTTTTGACGTCAACAAGAATGAGTACGTCATCAATGTTGAAAATAAGTATTTCATTTCATTTGATTGAAATAGTAGAACCTTTATTCTGATTACCAATGGTTTCTGATTATTATCAATTTGATTGTAATAATCAAAATATCATTAATTGTAAATTAATTTTGGTTTATATAACTTTGGTGTTGCCCTTGTTCTGTTGTGGATGTATCAAAGGACTTTATTAAGAGTAATGAATGTTAAACCGTTGTTAGTTTATTTTATTGATAAGGATCTATCCCTAGACTAAATTTGAAACACTGTTTAAAACTTATTTTAACTAAGTTTCATTTTCAATGTACATTAAAAGAAATAAAAATAGTAAACCAAAAGGCAAAAGACTATCAATTTTCTTAGTTAACAAAGCGCGGTATCGAAAGGGGGCTAGACGGAAATTCTTATGAAAAAGTTGTCACGACACTTTTTTTGTTTTAGATGATTATCGCTAGATGGTGCTGTAATTAAAATCTTTAAAATAATTCCTTATTTTGTTTTATATGATTAATACTAGATGGCGCTGTGATCAAAATATTTTATTTAAACTAACTAATTACTAACTAACTATTATAACTTAAAATATTACAATTCCCTCACTAATTTATCGAAAGGAACTTCGTTCCATCCGGGTGTCCCTTGACACCTCTCAAGTTTTTTTTACTGAGAAATTAGCGACAGCAGTAAGACGTACGCGATTACTGATTCTCATTATTTCATTTTAGCAACCCTTACTATATCCTACTCCTATTAGTTCCATAATATAATCTTATCTTTAAGAATTCACTCCACCACCACTGAAAACTGCAATAAATTTATCAGTAAAGTACCTCATTCATACTCTGAAACTATTTGACAGCTACAAAAGCTTAAATTGAAAATGTACTCACCCACTTCCAGCTAATAAATTGGACAAAAATTCAAATTTATATAACCTGATTTCTTGTTAGAAGGTTTCTGGATTTAGATTCAGACCTTAGAGTGTAGACAACAGGAGTTTTGACAAGGTTTGGATACATTTATATATACTTTTTAAACCATCACCATCAATTAATCCTCTTTGTCATGTTTAATTTTTACTTGTTATGTTTGATAATAAGTAAATTTAGATCCTTTGTCTTATTCTCGCTTACCTTTTGAGTTTCTTGCTGGTTCTTCTCAGTTGGGTCGCGTTCTGAACCAGTAGTAAATTCATGATGCGCTAATAAGTTGACTTCGGGCAACTGTTAGTATTCCTATCTTATCCTATACTCAGCCGAGCCCCTCCTGAGCTCGCACCCCGTCATGGTGAAGCTGTAAAGGCTAAGGGCCAACAGCGTTTCCTCAAAAAAAAAAAAAAAATACTTAGTTGCGATCAGTCAAAATTAACGGTTGAATAACAAACAAATTTCATCATCATCAGCCCTTAAACGTCTACTGTGGAAAATACGCCTCCCCCAAACCTCGGCACAAGAACTGGTACTGTGCGGTCTGTATCCTCTGACCCTGACCAGGTCATCTGTACATTTTGTGGTAGGACCGACCGTTGTAGCGAATTTTGGGGGAGGTTTATGTCTAGCGGTGGACGTCTACAGGCTGGTGATGATGATGATGATATTTTTACACAGAATTATCTAAGCAGTAGCAGACGCTAGCGTCATAAAAACACAGAATATATACTTTTATTTTCGCAGTATTTTCTCCTTTTACATAACCTCCAAAGTTCAGAGATCAAGGAATCGTTTTGAATAGTTTGCCTTCACCACGTCTAATTTATTACAGCCGTCGACTAGCACAAGAAGAGATTGCCGTGGCTGCGTAAATTATAGTCTACCGAGAAAACATGTTAAAGAGCCCATTTATAATTGTAACTTTGAATCGAATAAGGTTTGTTTGTTTTTTGTTAAGTTTCGACGAAAAACGAGAGGGTGTTATGTATTTGACGTGTATGTAGGTTGTTAAGGGAGACGGAAGGTTCGATTATTTTTTTGTATTTGAAAGCCGAGTGTTGTACGTTTGATGATATGAAATGAAATGAAATACTTTATTTTCAACATTGATGACGTACTCATTCTTGTTGACGTCAAAAGTTACAAGCTACCACCAGTTCGGACACAAAAAAATAATAATTGTAGCCACCGTCCTGAGAAGAACTGGCATAAAACTCAGCGGGCATGTCTTTTTTTTGTATAATGAGCATTTTTTTTTTAAATATTTGTACACTGATGAACATGATGTACTGATAATTGATCCAAAATGGCGACCGCTACAAAAGGGCGGTTGTTTTCATGAACAATGCCAGAACTTTCCTTAAGCCACGTTTAAAGAGAGACAGGTCATAGAGTTCAGGAAACATCTGCAAGTGTGTACCCAAAACAAGTACTATGTATCCGTGTAGTTTGGAAAAAAAGTGTATTTTTTGTATAATAACTGAATTAAATATGGTATAATCTGTTTTTTTTTTTCAGATGGTCGAAATCACCGGATCCCCGTATGTGGGAGTTGAACCGCAATAAAATCTCCAACCGCTTACACTCAGCGTCCGAACCCCGGCTGAGGCCAGAACCCAGCACGGGGTTTGGAGGGACGGCGCGACGCGTTACGCGCTCGGCACTCTTTCCCGTCGCTCCGTCCCCATAATATCTGTATGAAAGTTTAGAGCTACTTTTGAAAATAATTTCACCTCACAAAGATTTTAGCGAAAATAATTCAAAAATATACAAGGCAAATCAACGTCTATCATCAAAGTTTCATAAATCATAAATACACTCAATGAATAGGCAATAAAATACAGCAATATCTTCACGGATATACCGGAGTACTTAACTAGCAAATCCCTCAAGTCAAAGTCGAATTAATTCGCGATATCGTTAGGAAACAACTTGCATTCAAACTTTGCCCCACTAATGGGAATACGGTGTTGCTAACACCAACTTAATTTGAAACTGGCAACACCTTTTTGTGGCAAGTTTTAAGTGTGCGTTTGGGTCGAGCGACTTTCCTTTGAGGTTAGACTTAGATTTTGATACTTAGTTGTTTTTGGATTTAATCTTGCTTGGTTTTTTGACCAATTTTCAAAAAAGAGAGGTTTTGGTCGATTCGGATGATTCTAGTTTCAGAAAAGAGGTCAGAGTTTGTCGTGGGGTCCCATTATTTTTTTATAGGTCGAACAAGTACATTTGGTTCTGTGTTTAAAAATGTATAGGTATTTTTAACGTGCAAGATTTCACGATTAGCTATGAGTTTTTGCGTGTATTACTTTTCTATATGAACCGATTTCGATGATTTTTTTTTGTTAGAAAGCAGACACTTTGGACATTATTTGATGTAAAAAGATATTTGATAAATATCTGACTGATAGGTTTTATGCTACTGTATAAAAATTGTAGTCGGTCGTTTTAATTTATAATAAAAATATTTCTTACAAACTAATATATACCTATACTGTAAATACAATATAAGTACCTGTTTGTTACTGTCGGATTTTACTTAATGTACCTATATAATACTAAAGCAATTTTTTTGATTTGGCAGTCTGTTTGTTCCCGATAATCCCTTAAACGGCTAGGATTGATTGTCACGAGTCTTTCACTCGTAAATAGCTGATGTTATCTATAACATAGTATCTAACATATAAGAACTTAACATAGGCTATTTTTTTCTTTTACGAGAAACATAATTTTCTTCCAATATAGACGAATGTTTGACGAATAATGATGTTAAAAAAACACAGGTCCGATTTCACAAAACGCGATAAAATTAAAACACGTCAAAATATTATCTTCAAATCTGAAAGCTTGAAGAACCTAAGCTTATCAAAAAAAACAAGCTTAATTTCTCACATAATTATTAAAAAAACAACCTTTGATGCTTTTTTCATTTTCACAGTATTAAAGTTAATCTCCGAAATTCTCGGTTCGCGACTCAACCACATTTTTAACGGCATATTTTTCCTTTGAAATCCTTAACGTTATCTTACGAGGCGACGGTGTTATTTAAATTATTGTTTTATGAGGAAGTGTTTGTAACAATTTAGCTTTGAAATGTATTCTCGTTTAAAATAAAAAAAATAGCAGTTAGGTTTTAAAGGGCATAGTAGGTGTAAAAGTAAAATAAGAGAAATACCTACCTTTACATTCATTTATCAACGGGTTCTTACCACGATTATTTTTAATTGAGCGGTCCCGATATTTCAGAACTGTTTCATATATGATCACGGGATGACTGAGGAACTGCGGGTAGGTCATTTAAGAGCAGACAAATCTGTCTACCCTCTTTCTCGTTTGCCGTTTGTCGGTACCACTGGAACTCGAACTCACATTTCGACATACCACACTGACACTGAGCTACCCGCAGTTCATCAGTCTTCCCGTGATCATGGCGCTTGAAACAGTGATGAAATATCGGGACCGCTCAATTAAAAATAATTGTGGTAAGGACCCGTTTAGTAATAGTGTAAGTGATGTAGATAACCGCGAGTGTTTAAAGAAATACCTACCTTTACATTAATTCATTATCAACGGGTTCTTACCACGATATTTAATTAATTCAGTGATCTCGATATTTAATTAAGTTAAGTAAGTATATTCTGATTAGGAAACTTATCTGAACTTAGGAAAATATTTTGAAAGATCACAGACAGCATCTACTCAGTTTCATTTGAAATAAGAACCAGTTCATCATCATCAGCCTAAAGACGTCCACTGCTGGACATAGGCCTCCCCCAAACCTCGCCACATCGACCGGTCCTGTGCTGTCCGTATCCAGCTACCTCCCGCGATCCTGACCAGGTCGTCGGTCCATCATGTGGGAGGTCTGCCTATGCTACGCCTACCAGTTCGTGGTCGCCACTCTAGAAGAACCAGTCCACCAATACATAAACACAAAATACATTGAACTTGAATACCTCTTATCGTAATCAGTCAAAAAGACAAAAGAAGATAACAGATTGTCTGCATTATTTGGTAATTATATTTGATGTGGCGTTTCTAAGAAAATTATCGTCTCAATGTCCAAATTACCCCGGAAGACGATTTTCCTTTCTACGTAAATAATTATCCGTTGGGGAGAATTGAGTTATCATAAAATCATTATACCTATTATGCGTCATGGTTGTCGTAGTGCAAACAACTGGCAGTTGAAAAAAGTTGAAAAGATATTTTAGAAAAAAAAAAACTTGATAGGTGTCAAGGAACACCCGGATGAAACGAAGTTCTTTTCGATTAATTAGTGAGGGAATTGTAATAAATTTTTATTTTTTTAAGTTACAATAATTACTTACTTTAAACTAACTTATTATTATAACTTAAATAAAATATTTTATCACAGCGCCATCTAGCATTAATCATATAAAACAAAATGAGGAATTGTTTTAAAAGATTTTAATTACAGCGCCATCTAGCGATAATCATCTAAAACAAAAAAAGTGTCGTGCCAACTTTTTCACAAGAATTTCCGTCTAGCTCCCTTTCGATAACGCGCGATAAGGAACTTCGTTCCAAAAGTACCTTGTGTTAATTTTTGCTGTTACTGCATAACACCATAGTGTATTTACCGACGTCAGTGGACGGCGCGACGGAAAAGAGTGCCGTAGTGCGTAACGCGTCGCACCGTCCCGCATAACCCCATACTGGGTTCTGGCCTCAGCCGGGATGCGGACGCTGAAAATAAAGGTGGTTCTAAGTTTTATTCCAGTCATTCAGCCTACTTCAGCTTCAAAGTTACAGATCCACTCTGTATAATAAGGCTTTATAAAAGTTCACAATAGCTAAACAATTTTCACCAACAACCGCACTGCAAGTAACACAAACTGCGCCAATGATAAATTGCAGACGATGATGACATTACAACCTGAAACACTTGTCAAAAAAATATTAATTATCCCAAAAGTCAGTTCTACCAACATTACAATATCAGAGAAGCTATTCATCGTGATAAGAGGCAAAAATTATGGGAATTTTCACACAAAAGCCTCGACTTTCTTTATATTTTTCGAGTTTTACGGCGATCCAATGAAAGTCGAATAAACAGATATTATAATTGTACGAAGGGAACAAGACTTCCAATGAGGTAAATGTCGAGTTTCTTTATTCTGTCGGGAAGTTTTTGAAGGAAGTTCTTTTGGGTTATAGATGAATTTGTTAAATGTTTACGACATTTAACCACTCAACTGGGAACGTCACTATTCGCTAGATGGCGAAACTGGGGACTTCGTTCGGAATCAATACCGTGTCTGAGCCTCTTTTTAAAAACATTTTTTTCCAATAATTTTTAATTAAACATTATATTTTTGTATATATTTATTACTAAACGACGCTGTATTGCATATTCAGCGAAAATATATCATCTCCGTAAAATATGAGACGATTAAAAAAAGTAAACAAAACAAGTTTTTGAACTGTGCTCAATTTTGGCTCCTGCCACAGACTTGGCAAAAGTAAACAAACCAATTTGGTTGCCGATCCCAGTTGAGTGGTTAATTAACAGATTTATATTTAAGCGACACTTTTTTTCTCACTTTTCACTTTCTTACTGGCCAGTATTTTATTTATTTAACACAGATTAAGTTATATTTATAACAAAGTAGAGATTAGATGTGCCATCAATTTATTTGACCTAGGAGTGAAACTTAAAAAATAATGATCCATATAACTGTGTTGGGTGTTTAAAACACTATAAACTTCATCGTCATTATCATCAGCCTATAGACGTCCACTGCTGGGCATAGGCTTTCCCCAAACCTCGCCACAACGACCGATCCTGCGCTGTCTGTATCCAATGAAAGACCTCCCACGATCCTGACCAGGTCGTCGGTCCATCTTGTGGGAGTTCTGCCTAAGCTGTGCCTATTGGTACGTGGCTACCACTCCAAAATTATCAACTTATATTAAAGTAAAATCAACAATAATGATTGCATTTCAATTAATGATTTTTATTTATTAGTACAGATACAGCAATTTTCTTAAACAATAAAAATAGTCCTTATTCAGTAATATCCAATACAATTCATCGTTTTATTGAAATTTATATCAGAAACTAAATCTGAACGATAAAAATAGTTCAATAAAATTATATTAAACTAATATTTGTCAAGGCGATTCGTTTTATTTTTCTTGGATGAAACTTTTTAGATGTCATAAAATAAATCTGTTTGTATCTCCAATGAGAACGAGTCAGAGTTTTAAGAAGGGTTCTGTATTAATTAATAAACTACTTATTTATTTTGATTTAATTAATTAAAAATAATCAACTGCAGGTCAAAAGAGATTTAAGAACAGAAACGTATCTACCTACTTCATTTGGGCGTCCATAACCTTGTTAATTTCAAAATTTGAATCCATCAAATGGACAATTTATTTTTTTTGGCACTGGCTATTTAATTTAATAATATATCATTTTTTTAAGGCCTATTGATGTACCTATGATAGTATATTTTATGTGTCATTTTTTGTATAATTTCTTAGGTGTGTACAATCTGAACATTTGTGACGTCACTGCCAGCTAAGCTGTAAATTGTATTTTTTTTTTCATCTTTTGTACCATTTTTACCTCAAATAAAGTATGTCTATGGTGCAATGCTAGTTACTTCGGTTTTCTTGTGAATCTTCTGTTTGTTTTCTGTTTTGTCTCTTAGTCTCCGAATTGTAATCTTTCTAGTAAGTGTCAGCGGAGGTGGAATAGTATCAAACTAAGTTTATCGCTGGCAACCTTCATCTTGAAAGATTGCAGTAGGTAGGTACTCAAATTTTAAAGAAGAATTAAAAATAATACGCTAATCTAATATAAATGTTAGCTTAAATACACACAAGTAATTTGTATACCTAAGTAAAACCAACAGGCAGATTTTTGCTCAATCAATCTATCTCCTTCTATCATAGAATTATTACATCTGGAATCAACATCATGACCAACAGAATGAAGCTAATTTAAAGTGCAGCGACGCGCGTAACTACACGATATTCTGGCGTTAGTGTACCTACCGATGACACTCAATTCGTTTAACACACTAGTAAAATATTACATACACACAAGTTCTTTAAAATTTCACTTTGTTATTCATGATGTTGATTCAAAATGTCTTGTAGTTACACGCGATCTGTGCAATTTAAATTGTCTTCATTCTGTTGTTCATGATGTTGATTCCAGATGTAATAATTCTATGCCTTCTATAAAGAAATCATCCAGAAACTTGTTAACAGATAACAATCTAAAGATACAGGAAACCTCAGTGTCTTTAAGAAGACCTCATAAAACATGGTACGTATTATCCATAAAGTAGTGATTCCCCTGTAAATCTATACGAATATTATAAAGCTAAAGAGTTTGTTTGTTTGTTTGAACGCGCTAATCTCAGGTACTACTGGTCCGATTGGAAAAATTATTTCACTGTTGGGAAGTCCATTTATCAAGGAAGGCTATGTTGTATCCCTCTGTGACGCAGACGAAGTTGCGGGAACCTAGTGTATAGATACTTATACCTGGTTTTGTAAGTTTTTAATAATTTCGTTATCATCGAAACATATTTGTAACCACGATTATTTTTAATTGAGAGGTCCCGATATTTCCAGTGGTACCGGCAAACGAACGAGAAAGAGGGTAGACAGATTTGTCTGCTCTTAAATGACCTACCCGCAGTTCTTCAGTCTTCCCGTGATCATGGCGCTTGAAACAGTGCTGAAATATCTAGACCTTTCAATTAAAAATAATCGTGGTAAGAACCCGTTTAGTAATAATGTAAGTGATGTAGATATTTGTAACCATTTAAATTTTATCAGGAGCTGACAAGGTCATCAATATTGATTTATGATGAGCACAATGTGTATCCATGTTTTAACATGTTATGAGTTCTAAACTGTTGTTTCACAAACAAATAATTGAGAATCGATTAACCTATTAAAAAATGTTAAACAAAACATACATTCCCTTTGGAAATACATCAAAAATAGCTCACATTATTAATTTAGTGGTGTGCGTGACTACGGATTCCCAAAGCGTTTTATTCAAAATACGCGCCATCAATTCGAGGTAATGACCACGGTCGGCCATGCCAAACCGCCACGATTTGTGGCCAACGTTATGGCAAACATTGGCAAACAAGCCTCGACGGAGTACTTTAGCCAGAAATCGATTCTTCTTTATTTTCGTATTGGACGTGTTTTAGGATTAATTGCAGCTAAAATGGGATTAAATTATTATGAGTTAGTAGTTAGTTAGTGAAGTAGCTTCGTAAGTAGAATTTAATAAATAGGTTCAAGAGAGTTATAAAAGAACGGCTATGTAGTAGAGCATATTTTAAAGTTAATGATTATATGTATAATTGACTGCATAAACTGGGAATGAGTTACTCGTCCTGAACCGTTTCGATTGATACATTTTTCATCTAAACGTTTTTGTAAAACTATATCTCAAACATAAAGAAAATGAAAAAAGACATGCCCGCTGAGTTTCTTGCACTTGTTCTTCTTAGGACGGAGCCATAATTTTATCGAACTGGTGGTAGTACTTTTTGTGTGTTGACGTTCAAATCGTATGTAGTATTCTTATAATTTTAAATAAACGATTTAAATTTTCAATAAAAAAACTTGAGAGGTGTCAAGGGACACCCGGATGGAACGAAGTTCCTTTCGATTAATTAGTGAGGGAATTGTAAAAAGAGAGAGACAGACGTTTTAAACTAACTAATTATTATAATTTAAAAAAATAAAATTTTGATCACAGTGCCATCTAGCATTAATCATATAAAACAAAATAAGGAATTGTTTTAAAAGATTTTAATCACAGCGCCATCTAGTGATAATAATCTGAAACAAAAAAAGTGTCGTGACAACTTTTTCACAAGAATTTCCGTCCAATAAGTGCATAATAGTAGTAGAAGTTAGGAGAAATACCTTTATTACTAGAACTAAAGGCAAATATAGTTTCTCAAATCACCTTTGCCATAACACCTCTACATAACTAATCTATGTGCCCGTCGAACAATTATATGGCTATTGCACAAGATGAAACGCATCCATATGCATGAACCAGTTAATCCTTTGTCGCGTATAGTGTATAATGACTTTGAATTTAGAACGGTCTGGAATATAGTTTTCAAAGTTGCCAGTCACATTGCCAAAGGAGGTATTCTAAGCGTGAAAGGTACACGTTCGGAAATTGTTTTTCTTTTGTTGCCAGTACTGCTGTAAATGCGGTTGGCGGGAAAGTGATGTTGAAAAATGTTTTGAATTTTTTTTCGAACATCAGTTGCTTGCAGGTGATTAGTTTAGATTGTTTCTTGTTTTTTTATGCGCAGAAATCTGAATAACAATGATTCGAGAGAAGTTTATTATTTGTTAGACTTACAAAGAAAGTTAGAAAGTTATTTTGAGACAAAGGTGTATATTTTAAAAGGAAAATGGACCATCTTATGGTACATTATGGTTTATGGTTACTGCTATCCAAGAACTATTGTAAAGGATGTCGAAATTTGGTAAAAAAGAGATCCCCACTTTTCAAATTTTTTCACACTGTCAGATATTTCCAATACAATTTATTTATTTATTTTTTCTTCTTTTTTTGGGCTTCGCATCTTTTACTAAGCACGGCTTGCCAATGTCAGGTTGTACAGGTATCAACATATTTGAAAAAATATTGCAGTAATATTGAGAAAATATTGCAGATTGGAAGTTATAGTTTAATGTTAACTATTTACTTTAAAATTCAACATTCACTTTAAATCATCTTGTACTCTTCTCATCAAAAATCCTCCAATAGAAAACAATTTGACCTGTCTAATTAACGTCCCCTCTATCTCTATACATATTCTTTGACAAGCGAGTTCATTCAACGAGTGTCTGAATATTCATAGGTAACCGTTTCGAATTGCATTTATAACGTTTGTTGTTTTATAAATATGTAGTAGAATTAGTCGTGATTAAGGATCGTACATTTTTACTAGTTTTCATGAATTGCAAAAAAATCTGAAAAAACTGCAGTCGTTAGAGAATTTCATTATTTTTCTGCCGCGGTGTTTTTTTTCAGAATATAATATTTTGCAAGAGGGTATGAAAAATAATATTGAGATCAATTTGTTTTACAGCTCGCGGTTAACTACATCACCTACACAAATCACTTAATCCTGTACCAACCCATTACTGCCCACTGTTGGGCTCAGGTCTCCTCAGAAGAGGGATTCGGAGTCCACCACGCTTGCCCAGTGCGGATTGGGGACTTCACATATCTTCAAAAGATTTTTAGAGAACCCTTTTCCGACATGCAGGTTTTTCCTCACGATGTTTTCCTTCACCGTTTTCAGCCAGTGGTGTTGTGAAAAATTGTACATAAATCTTTTTCATATTTAAATTTAGAGGTACATGCCGGCCGGATTTGAACCCGCGACCTCCCGTTCGGAAGGAACTCGGCCACCACGACTTTTTTAATCACCACTTAATATTAAGCATTTAATAAAAATCACGGTAAGAACTCGTTAAATATGTGTGTATGACAAGTGTTTATAAAGAAGTTAAATAACACTAACCAAGTATCTGGTGGAAAGATGAGTCCTCAAAACTAGACGATGGTAGTAGTTTTCATCCATTTCTAAGAATACCAAATTGGTTATTAATTGTCAGCAAAAACAATGAAAAAAGGACACCAGCTCTTTACAAAAACAAACACATTATATTAAAAGCTTCATAATAAAAACTAACAAAATATTTAACAAGAATTTTCATAAACAACCTCGAAGACATAAAAATTTCATCATTAAAAATTGTCAACGAGAGCAAAACTAATTTATTTTCTCAAGGAATTCTCGGTGTTCCCTTAAGTGCCAGGTGGGCTGAGATGGCTGGAAATGGGTAGAAGTGGCTGGAAGTGGGGCAGATCCGTCACTGGTAATCGATAGGCTGAAGTATGAATAATTTCCCAAAATGTTGCTGTTCTGAAACGATAACTTCGCGATAAAATATAACTACTAGAAGTGGCTTTTATTTTAAGTGTTAGTTTTTTTTTGTTGGATGAAATCACCGGGGTATGTGGGAGTTGAACCGCACTAAAACCTCTAATCACACTCAGCGTCCGAACCCCGGCTGAGGCCAGAACTCAGCACGGGGTTATGAGGGACGGCGCGACGCGTTACGCCCACAGCACTCTTTCCCGTCGCGCTGCCCCTTTAAGTGTTAGTAGTAATTTTTGTAACGTAATAAATTGCATAGATCTTGAGAAGCTCATTGTTGTGGGTCAAGAGCAGGATAAGCGAGCAAGACGCTGATCTGCGACAGGGTGGTCTGACCAGATATGGGAGCTCTCGAGGATGTCTTTAACTTCAGCGCTCAGGGGAGCTCAACAAAGAGCCAGTTGGAAGCAACTGCTGAACAAATTTACGTCGGCTTACAAGCTACAGCAGACCCTCAGTCTGAAGAAGACGAGACTGTAATAGGTTAAAGGTCAAACATAATTTTCAAATACAATATTGAAAAATAATGTAGGTAATTCTAGGTAAATTTTCCGTTAGTCACTTATTATCGGTTGGGTCGCAATTAATAAAAACTAATGATTAAAATAAAGATACTTAAAAGTAATAAAAAAGAGTTTTTTTTTAACAATTTGTTACATTGGTATTTTGTCGATAAATATCATCCTTAACATAGGAAATATGGTTTAAAAAAGTAATACTAGAGCTAATCGAGCTCTACCTCTATGGCAATAATGTACCCACTAGTAAAATCTCTGTTAAAACAATGTTTTCCAATAAACTTAAACTTACATAAGTTTTAGTTTGCAAAATTTTGAATACCACGTAAATTAATATTCCAAAAAATCTTAAGACCACATCTAGTATTTGAACCACTACATCAATGTTTAATTCTAAGTTTGTTTACGTTTTTGTTTGGCGCGGTTCTGCCGATAAACAAGCTTAACGTAAAAGCCAGTAATAAATAATCAAACACACCTATTTTGAAGGGAAAATATAGTGGGTTCTTGTTTTTCTTGGTTATATTATAAAAATGTAACAAAGATGTTAGCTTAATGGAAGAGCGTCGAAAGATCGATAGAGTTTTCGTATTGAATTATGATGCTAACCCTTGTTTTTATAACGTTGTAAGTATGTGTTGCCGACTGTTTACTTTATTGTACAAGTCAGTGTTATAAAACTCAGGGCTGTTGTTCTAGATCTAGGTCTCAAATTTTCTAAGCAGGGCAATTTTTAGGGCTGTGTCTTCGATTTTTCCCGAGCGCTATGGCTTGTCATTTTTCAAAGTAGACTTGAAGAATGTCCTTAAAGTTTGATAGGTGGCTGCCTGTAGTGTCCCTTAACGTTGTAGAGGTCCATGAGCGATAATAACTACTTATGCTCAGGTGGTTCTGTTATTTTAAGGTATAAATTGAGAATTTGAAAACCTAGTTTACGACCAATTTTAGCCCAAATTAAAATGAGTTTTAGGCTACATACAATTTCATAATTATGTAAAATAAATAATATTGATAGCTTAGATTTTATTATTTTACTTGGTTGTTCAGACTGAGTGTGTTACGTCATACCGACTAGTATAAAAACCGTTGTGTAGCGGACGTGGGGATCAGTTGTCGGTTGTCGCTCGCACGGAAAGGACCTCTGTGTCCTTATATTTGTTTTTTTTTTAATTGGACTTAATTCTTCTGTTTTCTAAAAATATGATTATGTTTTTTTGTATGTTCATCAGCACTTATTACTCTTTAAATATATTTTTGTATTTATTTAACAGAACCTCTGAAAACAACCTCATTTGTAAATAGGTTAATCAGGTCCTCGATATAATTGACTTAGGTCTTTCAGCTTCAAAAAATACAGTAACATATCGACAGCTAACTAAAACGAGTTTCAAAGTTAATGGATAACAAACATGAGTACTGGGTAATAACTACGTGAAAAGGATTTATATTATGTGTAAATTACGGTTTTTGTATAGGGATTGGTATATGTTTCGAAGTGCTATTCATTGCTGTAATAATATGAAAGATAATTTTGATACTGTGCCTACAACGATGCTAGAATATATACATTTGTAATGAGGTAATTACTTTTTTTATTATACAGGAGAATTAGTCAGACTGATTTTCTGGGACTCCTGCAAGATCAGGGGATCTTGTAATCGTGTGACAATCGAGTATTTGCCCAACTCTTACTCTCACTACTATATCTCCTGTGTAGCCAGGATCCTCAGCGGCGACCACCATAATCTGAGCAGGAAGGCTCAGGAATCCGAAGGAAAGCTCGTCTTGGGCTCTGTTAAGAAGTACTATCCATGTTCGAACCAAACCAAATACGAGGCACGGAAATAACACACTACGTTCGTAAGAGATGGTATTTAACAATCAATAGGAAAAAATCTTAATAACGCTGCCATATTCTAATTTTTACAATTTTCTTTGATAATGTTCGTTAGTCACGCTAGTATTTTACAACGTCTGAAGACCTGTGTGATTTAGTCCTGAAGTCTTTAGTGGAAGTCTAGGTTTGTACGGTTAAAAATTTTCAGGAATTATTACTGTACTGTACTGTACCAACCCTATTACTGCTCACTGTTGGGCTCAGGTCTCCTCAGAAGAGGGATTAGGCATAGTCCACCACGCTTGCCCAGTGCGGATTGGTGACTTCACATATCTACAAAGGATTTTTAGAATCCTTTTCCGACATGCAGGTTTCCTCACGATGTTTTCCTTCACCGTTTTTAGCCAGTGGTGCTGTGAAAAATTGCACATAAATCTTTTTCACATTTAGATTTAGAGGTACAAGCCGGCCGGTTTTGAACCCGCGTCCTCCCGTTCGGAAGGAAGCGCTTCGACTACTACCCCACCACGACTTTACGGAATTATTTATTAAGAGTTAATTATAAAGTTGTCTGTAAGTTTTTTGTCAAAGGAATAAAACATTTTCTATTTACTAAGAGAAATCCTAGACTAGTTAATAGTTTAAACTGTAAAACATCTATTTCTCGGAAACTGCATAAGGTAAGACAATGCAAAATGAAGACGAACTGCACAAGTTGCTAAGTTTGTAACTTTGAAACTTTTACACTACTATAAACTTGTAGAATGTTTAGTTTTGTTTGTTTTCAATGCAAATATGTGAGATGAATTGAAATGGTCTTCTGATATTTAAATATTATTTTCTTTATTTACGATCAGACTTTGTGAAGAAAAGGGTGTTTATTCTAAAAAAATAAATCTTATAAAGAAGTCTATATTCCTTAATCCCAAGTCTATAAGCTATCTGTTAGTAAAAATCCCATTCTTCTTCTTCCTGTGCCATCTTCTATCGAAGGTTGGCGATCGTTAAGGCGATCTGTACTTTTGACACAGCAGCGCAGAACAAAGCACGAGTGCTTTTGTTGAACCACTGGCGCAAGTTCTTCAAGCAAAATGTTCTCCTTCTACCTACAGCTCTCTTCTTGGATCTTGCCCTGTACGATCAAGTGCAGCAAATCGTAATTCAAACTTCTCATGATATGCCCCAGATACTCCATTTCCTTCTTTTGATGGTTTTCAGCAGTTGTTTTTCTGTGTTGGTACGTCGCAAGACTTCTATATTAAAAACCTAATAAAATTGGTAAATTCGTTTCAAAGATTACACGCAACAAACAGACGTATTTTTTTAAGAGGTTTGTAGAATAGATCCCAGAACACGATTACCACCTGTTTTAAAAATCCCCTTAAATCTTCGTAATGCCAAAGCTTACGTACAATATTATGTCACATATTGATTAATATTTTCCAAGCAACGTCTGCTAAAACGAGCGGTAACATAATACTTGAGTAAGTGTGGCCACGTCTGTATTAATACACGCCCTGTTGCCGGGTCACCCGTTTTATACACAACGTTGTATGAGGTAACTAGATATTTTCACAGTAGCTAAGAGATCTTGTTGTTAGATAGCAGTTAGATTAATTTGTAAAGAGTTATCTTTAGTTTAGAGTTTTCTCTAACTCTAATAAGTGACATTGCCCTTGTAAAGTGGTATTGACAAGTAAAACTAGCCTAAATACGACGGGGCTATCTTGTTTAGTGCAAGAGTTCTTATGATCACCTTAGGAATCCATCATCAGATCAGCGCTATTTTGTCATAATATTATTGCATTGTCACGCGATACCTATACTATACATCCACGTGCAAAATCAGCTCAATCGGAAACCGGGAAGTTTTTTAAATATATCTTGCAAAATTCCATCCGAACTTACATAGTTACATCCACTGCAATTTAATTTAAGCGATTTGTATGAGGTTTTAATTTTGTCAAATTATTCTATATTACTACTAAACTACTGAAAGTTTTGTGGAATAGTTTCCGTAACCCTCATTATTGACAGTTCATTAGTAAAATGTTTACGTGCGTTAAATTTTAACGTATGTTTGCGTTTTAATAGTTTGCTAATTGATATGGTTGGACTGTGGATTGAATAAACTGAGATAATGTAAGTTCTTTTATACGACTGATTCGTACATGTTAGGAGCTTTATACACTATCCATCTACTTTATACAGTAGTAGACATGATGTCACTTTCTTTATTCATTTATTAGTTTATAGGCAGACGAGCTACCATACAAACTTATTTTTAGTAGTAATAGCTGAACTACAGCCGCTCATTTGGAGCATATGGAAGTCCTCCATACTCCTGCCATTCGCACTCAATCTCCAAACTCCGTTGAGACCAGAACCCAAAACAGAGCTACATGGAACGGTACGCCACGATACGCACTACAATATTGTTTACCGGGTCTTTCGGTCGGCAGCGAAAAAACACAGAATAGTTTTATAGGTTTTAGGTTAAGCGAAAACCGAATAAGACATCCTTTACCAAGATCCAGATGCACAGCATATTATAACACTTATTGTTAAAGCCTTCCAAAATATTTCACATAACTGAACTACTAAAAAACGCCTTCAAACACATCTGTGCTCTAATGGGCCGTCGAAACGAATCGAATCTCTTTTATATGCATCGTAAACTTACGAACAAATGACCGAGTTTAAAGTTATGGAAAACTTTTAAAAACACACTTAAAGTTGAGCTATGAAAAGAAATGTTTTATTGAATTTTAATGCAGTTCTGAAAAATCTTTTTCATCGTATCACTACAAAACTTATTCAGACACTCGCGGTTTTCTATAATACTTTCATGCATTTTCAACGGGTTCTTACCAGTGCTAAACACAACAGTCACTAATGGTTCATGCTGAGAGAGTCTTGTAGATACAGTGAGTGTGGTGTGTCGTGATGTGAGTTCGAGTTCCAGTGGTACTACTCAAAAGCGAACGAGAAGGAGGGTAGACAGATTTGTTTGCTCTTAAATCGACCCGCAGTATCCAGTCTTCTCGTGATCATGACGTTTGCAACAACGTTGAAATATCGAGACAACTCAGTTAATTAAATATCGTGGTAAGAACCCGTTGAAAATGCATGAAAGTAGGTATAATATGCTATATTCATTTAGAGGAGAAACTCAGATCAATCTTTTTTTGTATGTATTAACGCTTCTGAGAAACGAGTAAAGAAAAATAGACTCTATAGTAAGTCCCTGTTAAGGTGAAATTTGAGAAAAAGAAGTTAGTGATTGTGGTTTCATTATGCTGACAACAAAAGTTCTACGAATTCTATGAGCCTTTATGATTATATAAGACTTGTTCTATATTTTTATCAGGAATTGTAAAGTTAAATAAAAGATGTGTTTCTCTAAAACAAAGTTTTATTGTTTTATCATACCCGAGAGTAATTGTACACAGTATTTATTTATTTGGGAAACCAACAGAAATATACAAATTATAAAATGACACAGATAGTTAAAGCGTTATCCAAAAACAGTTTCCACTTATATCTAACAAAACATACTATGAAGTTAGCGACAGACAAAAATTTCGGAAATAAAATAAAATTAGACCAAAATCAGCAATCATAAACAATTCATAAAAAATAAGAATAATAATATTTTAAAATGTCAATAACCAGAATAATAGTAGCATAGATAGCGAACAAACAAACGTTATGAATTAAAATTACAAACAATATTTCAAGTATACTTAAAATAGGTGTCTTACCTGAAAACAAAGAAACGACATTCAAAGTCTTTTACTCTCAATTACCTTTTATATTCAAATAACAATTTTCAGCTTCTTTAGTTTTAAGTAATAGGTATGTACACACTACATGACAGGAAATTTTACAGGAGACAGCAAACAAGCACGGAATTTGCGTTAGGTGCCGTGTTGAGAAAAAAAATTAAATTAAATTTTTATTGTTTTAGAATTGAATATTTAAAAAAAAAAATACCAGTCGGATGGAAATTTTATAATACTGCATTAAAAAGTCATTTTCGTAAAAAATGTCAGATTGGCCAAACAAGCACTGAGGCGACGAACTGTCGTTCCTTTTTACGTTCACGTAACCTACAGCGCCATTTATATGTTCACTAAAGAAATACAGTTTCTTTACAATTATAAAATTATTTGCACCGCGTAACTTTGCAAAGGAAATTTTAGAATTATCATTTAGTCACTCACAAATAACTTAGCTTTTTATTATTAAAATCAGTTCAGTAGATCCAAAGATTTACCCCCTACTACGTTTTTAGACTAATAAATACATATCACGACATCACTTTATTTGCAAACGGTAATTTTCAGAAATAAACTTATCTCATATCTTTATACCAGAAACCATATCAAAAACACAAGCAAATAAAATATCTATTTCTATCGCAGAAAATAAACGGTTAAGCTCAAAGCTCTTTAATATAGACTCGAGCTAGTTTTATCAAAGCTTAACACCGGCAACCAATTTTGGTCTCCTAAAGCTCTGAAAGCGCTTAACCGTTATTTCGGTTAGTTGTTCAAACACGGAGCTTGCCTGTAGTTAGGTTGCTTTGTAGCGAAATTTGTTAATATTTTAAATAGTGGTTTGAAACTCGAAGTTAAATTATATAATTATAACACGTGGAACGAATTTCGAAGGAACTAAATTGTCATAAGCATTTGCTACATTAGACTAAATTGATTGTTTGTTAAAAGTCGTAGTGGCCGAGTAGTCGAAGCGCGTCCTTCCGAACGGGAGGTCGCAGGTTCAAATCAGGCCGGCTTGTAACTCTAAATCAAAATGTGAAAAAGATTTATGTGCAATTTTTCACAACACCATTGATTATAAACGGTGAAGGAAAACATCGTGAGGAAACCTGCATGACGGAAAAGGGTTCTAAAAATCCTTTTGAAGATATGTGAAGTCCCCAATCCGCACTTGGCAAGAGTGGTGGACTATGCCTAATCCCTCTCCTGAGGAGACCTGAGCCCAACAGTGGGCAGTAATGGGTTGTTACAGATACAGATATTTTGCTGCATCTTAGGTTGATTGGCAAATAAAAGAAAATATAATATTAAATTCAGTTAAATTAAATATCATATTAATTGATAGTCACCGCATAAATTGGAAAGGAACAGGAGTAGCTTTCTTATTGGAACGAAGTTCTTTATCGAGCGTTATCGAAAAGGGGCTAGACGGAAAAAATATTACGAAAAGTTGTCACGACACTTTTTTTGTTTTAGATGATTATCGCTAGATGGCGTTGTGATAAAAATCTTTTAAAACTCGTTCTTTATCGCGCGTTACGTTAGGAAAAAAATATATAAGATATCTTTTAATCGAAAGGAACTTCGTTCTATTCGGGCGTCCCATGATACCCCTCAAGTTTTTTTTTTAACTTCTATTTTTAATGGTTATGTCTTATTTATAAGTGGAATATTATTCGATCTTTTCACTCCATGCCTTTCTCTTATTTGAGAAACACCTACCTTTACTTTGTTTAGTCAAGGAGAAATTAATAATATTTGTAGTGTTGGCGGGATACACTGTCCTATCGTTAACGTTATTACCTAGCTTTTGACTTCAGTTTAACTTTCAAAACAGCACTTTATTCCATTAGGTATAAGATATAGATTTCAATGCTCATCAATGTATATCCTATCAGGCATTTACATGGCCTAAAACCAAAAAGCACGGCCTAACAGTTAATTACACTCAGAGAGTTACAAAACATTAAACTTAGCAAGTATAGTGGATGTACATACCCAATCATAACATACAAGAAAACCTAACGTTACAGCAAAAACTACATCGCTCACGTTCACATAAAAGAGCACTCAGAAACCTCTGGAAACTTAGAAGCATTAATCAAAAGTTTGTGGGCCCATAAAAATGTTTAACCAAACAAAACGGGATAAGTAATTCGGGTACTAACTATAGCGGTGAACACGTAAAACAAGAACATTGAAGTTAAGTGAATAACGACAGAGTAAAGATTTTAAAACTTAACCTTCACTTTGAAAAAGCGAATATTTATGGAATTTGTGTGTTACAAATGTCCACGTCAGGTTGGCTTTTAGCTCGTTGGCACACCAAAAAAAAGAAGAATATGAAATTCTCTAGGTAGTCTTTTTAAGCATTGTAGTGAACATATATTTTAGCAGTTTTTTTTTGTTATGTGGGAGTTGACCCGCACTAAAACCTCCAACCGCTCACACTCAGCGTCCGAACCCCGGCTGAGGCCAGAACCCAGCACGGGGTTTTGAGGGACGACGCGGCGCGTTACGCTCTCGGCACACTTTCCTGTCGCGCTGCCCCCATACAGTACCATTTCCAAATCGGTTTTCATGCATTGAAAGTGACATCTTCTATAATTCCTGATGATAGTAGTACCTCAAGAAAACACTTTTAAAAAGTAAGGTAAAATCATTTAAATTAAACAATCACGTCTACTAAAACTACAATACAACATAAACAAAACATTACAATCACATCACTATCTCCCAAAATTAACACACACACCCAAACTTAACAGCTTTACAATACTACGTATTTCGACCCACGACCAGAAACTAAATATAGGTTTCGTCAGACCTTTTCACAGACCCAAAATATTTGTGTCACCAGAACTTATACAATGCGTGGTAAAAGACAATACGTTAAACTTATGTCTATGTTTGGGCCCGAGTTATAGCATTGTTTGCAGGACCGATCAGGGTCCTTTGTAGGGATAATCCTTCATATTATACCGAAGAGATATGAGATGGGCTCATACTTGAGCTCTTGTCGAAATATTTGGCTGTTAAGATGTATTGTTGTCAAATTTGACGTCACAATTTTCCTTAAAGTTGGGGATTGTGTGACTATATCGGGAAAAACTATAAGCTGTTTAGAGTTTTTTTTTCGATTGCGTGTGAATCCGAAACTTTTGATAAGATTTCGGTCATGTTCTGTAAATAATTTGTAGGGATATATGTTGAGGCAATCATTTATTTATTTATCACAACTATCAAATGATTTTTAATACAGTAGAAGTACTTTCATGCATTTTCAACGGGTTCTTACCACGATATTTAATTAATTGAGTTCGTTCTCGTTCGTTTTCGAGAAAGAGGGTAGACAAATTTGTTTGCTCTTAAATCGACCCGCAGTATCCAGTCTTCTCGTGATCATGACGTTTGCAACAACGTTGAAATATCGAGACAACTCAATTAATTAAACTCAATTAATATCGTGGTAAGAACCCGTTGAAAATGCATGAAAGTATTATAGAAAACAGTAGAAGTAGTAAAAACCTATCAAATATACCTGTAGCCAGGAAATCTAAGTCTAATATAGATGGTAATAGGTTGTTAAAATATTTCACTTCAAGAATTTAAAAAATATATGAGTCTAATGACAGTTCTAATGTTAATACCGTTATTAAATTTATACTAGTGATGCAGTGAGTAAAAACCTCAACAAAATAGTCTTACTGGCGAGTTTGTGGAATTTTAGTCAAGTGCAATGACATAATTCCTGAAAATATATAGCGTTTTATTCAAAAATAGAATTCCAGCCATAACCACAAAAGGATAATTAAAATTTAAATTCTAATGTCACATTCAAGGTGCGTCTTTGCGTGACTCGCATCATTTGAATTCTTTCTGTCTGTAAAAATGACTCATCAAAACTGGCTCACCCAGAAGTTGACAGGAGGTATACAGTATACACATGAGTATCGGTAACCACTTACAATCAGGTTGGTTTTTCTTTCTGTACCAACCCATTACTGCCCATCGTTGGGCTCAGGTCTCCTCAGAAGAGGGATTAGGCATAGTCCACCACGCTTGCCCAGTGCGGGTTGGGGACTTCACATATCTTCAAAGGATTTTTAGAATCGTTTTTCGACATGCAGGTTTGCTCACGATGTTTTCCTTCACCGTTTTTAGCCAGTGGTGTTGTGAAAAATTGCACATAAATCTTTTTCACATTTAGATTTAGAGGTTTTGAACCCGCGACCTCCTGTTCGGAAGGAAGCGCATCGACCACTCGGCCACCACGACTTTTCTGCCTTAAAAAATCGTCATCGCCAACAGCTTGTAAACGTCCACTGCAAGACATAGCCCTCGGCGCGACGGGAAAGATTCGCGCAGTGCGCAACGTGTCATGCCGTTCCGTATAACTTCGTGCTGGGTTTTGCAGTGTACCTTTCAACTCCCACATATCCCGGCAGTTGATCGAAACCTCCAACTCAATATGCCCGCTATCTTCGCCATAAGTATTGCTAGAAGTTCAAGTGCCCAAAATGGAAGGAATGGAAGACTTTAAATACAGAACTTCCTCTTTGAAGTCGGTTAAAACAAACAATAGAAGCATAAACAATAACAACAACAATAATAGATTTAGTTGTACACTGGAATGAGTTCGTTGGAGCGAGTTTTCCACACGATGTCTCTTCAATGTATTTGAACATGTAACTTTCAGTTTGTTTGCTTTACTAAATCAATTTATTTGTTTATATTGACCGGAAGATGTTTAATGAGGTTTATTAATATTTTAAAAAGATTTAGATTGTGAAGAATGTTGTAAACGAGTATACATATTATTCTGTATTCATTTATTTGCTCATTTTTTACATTATATTGTTAAAAAAATTATCACAAAAAAATAAATTAAAAAATTCAATAAAAAAACAGAGGGCCACTGGAGACGGGGTCTACGACCCAAGCCATCAGTGGTCAGGGCTCAAGAGAGAGGAACCTCCTCACAATACGTGCCGTGTCAAGAACTATATCATATCATTATTATTATGTCCATATTCATCTATTAAAAAAATATAGCAATCGAAATTAATATGACGGTATGTGAGTGCCAATAGGTACTGTATTTACAAATTACTGTATTTTCTTAAAATTAATATTGAATATGCAATTTATAGATGCAATCAAAACTAAGGTTCTAGAATAAGTTCGAAGTTTTTACGTTTACATTACCTTTTAAAAATTTAGTGTGAATCTAACAGAAAGTTTATTAAAAATCCAATTGCTTTTAAAATAACGAAACTCACCTCACCATATAAAAGATTAAGTAATAAATTATTTAAAACATCAGACGGTCAATAAACGAATTAAAATCAGTAAGTTCGTGCAAAAAAGTTGAAAATAATGTTACAACATTGCCAATTCGGCTTTAATTTAAAAAAATCTTACGGACAAATTTTCACATTGTACTGTGAGTTTTTGCGTGTATTTCTTTTCTATATGAACCGAGTTGGATGATTATTTTTTAGGAAGCAGATACTTTGGACATTATGTCATTTAATTGATAAAGATCTGACTGGTGGTTTTTGTCCTATGCTTAAGAAATGAAAGTTGGTCATTTCCATTTTTTTGTAATAAAAATATTATTTCAAATACTATTAAGACATATTGCACCACATTTACTTAAGTGGTTACTGTCGCTTATGGAGCTCTAGAATGTCAGAGAAAACTGCTGGGTAAGACGCAGTAGTTTTGGGGACTTTTTTTAAATCTCGTTTGAAGAAGAACAAGTCTAAGCGTTCGGGAAACTTATTTTAATTATAAATCTCAAGCTATGGATTTTGCAACAAATTCGTGCCATTTATTTTACATTGATCTTATAGTTAGGCTATATAAGATGAGTTACTGTTCGTTAGTGTCGCTAAAACTCGATAACGGCTGAACCGATTTGACTAATTTTAGTCTTAAAATGTTCGTGAATTTACAGGGAGATTTATACGGTGAAAAAATTTACAGGTACACTCTTGTTTATTCCGTGTTTTTCTTTTAAAAATTGTACTATACCAAATAAGTTGCATTCAAAGTATGTAAAGCTAATAATGACACCATTCATTAAATTATAGACTCTATGTAACCTGTAATAAGACCAAGTTTCCTTTGCAAAAGTGTGTGTTTTAAATAAGTACTTACAAGCTTCATTAAGAAGGTTTTTGTTATCTTGTTAGAACAAAGAATTGGAATGTTTTTCTTTGTTGTTTGTTGTTTCGAATTTCGAAAGCGCTTTAAGTAGGTAAAGAATCTTAACTGTTTGGGAACGTTACAATATTAACAGTTTAAATAAATCAGTCATCTTATTAATTCCGAGTCGTGGTGGTCGCGCTTCTTTCAGAACGGGAGGTCGCGGGTTCAAATCCGGCCGGCTTGTACCTCTAAATCTAAATGTGAAAAAAGATTTATGTGCAATTTTTCACAACACCGCTGGCTAAAAACGGTGAAGGAAAACATCGTGAGGAAACCTGCATGTCGAAAAAGGATTCTAAAAATCCTCTGAAGATATGTGAAGTCCCCAATCCGCACTAGGTAAGCGTGGTGGACTATGCCTAATCCCTCTTCTGAGGAGACCTGAGCCCAACAGTGGGCAGTAATGGGTTGGTACAGGTACAGAAGAAAGAAAGAAAGAAAGAAAATACATTTATTCAGCACTGAAAAACTTACACACTAAACATAAGAATATTGAATCGAGTACTATATTGAAAAATAAACAAAGTAAAAATTAAAACGATATGCTTAACGAAACAAAGGAAAAAAAAACAAAGCAAAACAATAACAATGATAAATTAAACTAAAACAGATGGATCAAGTGTGTGCAAGATCTGTGCTGAATGGGCGACCAGCTCAGCTAAATGCTGCAGCTACATAAAACTGCAGCGCTGATTTTCAGCTGGTACAGGTACAGTAATCTTATTTAAGACTAGGGAGTATGGTAATTAAATGGAGAACATTGTTTTTTTTTAACTGCAATGAAAACGACCGACTTTCATTTTATAATAGTTACCTACACAAAAACTACAAGTCCAATTTTTTCAAATTCAATCTCACAAAAAAATCAACCAAATCGGCCCACTGAAATGATAATCTATTTTGGTAAGTTGTTCTAAACATACTATAATATCATATTATATAAAAAGTAATAGCTAAATTAAAACAGGTCATAGCATTTTACAACCGGAAGTTCTGGTTCTAGGGAGCCATTTTAAAATCCTTTTGATATGCATATTTCAAAAATTTCATCATGTCCGTCCCCGGAAATTTACAAAACAACCCCGTTTAACACTGGAGATAACCCTTTTCCAACAGTTATGATGTCCGAGAGATGTCAACGGATTGGTACAGGGACGCACTGAGGTGTACAATTGGGGGGCAAAAAAACCAGTAACGATCTACAGCAATCTCTTCAACAAATCCTTGTTAACAGATCCTTATGTTTTCTTCTTCGTTGAAGAGATTGCCGTTGATCGAAAGCAACAGAATAGCGTGAATTTACCACGAGTTTACCACCTCCACTAGTTGGAGGAAATCACCGGATCCCCGCCCGCCCCGCGGGCCGGGTATGTGGGAGTTGAACCGCACTAAAACCTCCAACCGCTCACACTCAGCGTCCGAACCCCGGCTGAGGCCAGAACCCAGCACGGGGTTATGAGGGACGGCGCGACGCGTTACGCCATCGGCACTCATTCCCGTCGCTCCGTCCCCGTTGAAGAGCAGCTAATAATCGTAACAATATAAAGAAATATAGTAGAAAATCATAATTAATTCTGGTTGAATTTGCAGCACCGATAAAATATCAAAACAGCTCTTGAACTTTTTAAACACTGCAGGAACGAGGTGTTACTGCTACTACTAATTATCGTCAGTTTTAAAATGTGTCAATAAGAATAAGTATTAAAATTTATATATTAGGTAAATATCCTTACAGTAAAATAGAAGACAATCTTATTTACAAAAGATTTCTGACTGATATCCTGAGTCGAGCCTACAGTTTCTCAAAAAAATCAGTTAGGACTTTCGTCAGTGCTGACCGACACGCATTTGAAAAGACAATAGGTTTTTTTTCTCGGCAGTTAACGTGTTAAGAGAAAGTTGACCCCCTGTTTTTCCCTTATTTCGTCCCTGTACTTTTGCCGCCAACTCGTAAGAGCTGGGTCGTTTTTACCCCACTTTAATTACAAATCAGCGACGGCTACGTCTATCTTGATTTAGGTGCTCAGCACTCGCGATGTGTCTATTTTTTAAATTCCACTTTCGCCTCTTATGAAGAGAGTGGAGATATTTATCTTTTGATGAAAAACGCTTTTCAGTGTAAAAGCGATTTAACATTAAGGTTTATTAAGATGAATTTGAATGTAGAATAATTTAATTTTTTTTTTAATATTGTCTTCGTAAACTGGCTCATATTACAAAAAAGATATGCCCGCTGAGTTTCTTGCCAGTTCTTCTCAGGACGGTGGCTACAATTATTATTTTTTGTGTCCGAACTGGTAGCTTTTAAATTTTGACGTCAACAAGAATGAGCACGTCATCAATGTTGAAAATATAGTATTTCAATTCAAAGTATTTCATTTCATTGATGCCGGCTAAAAACTGGATAATATACCATGTTTCTTCCACTTCTGTCTTAAAGATATCGCTAAAAGCGATAAGCCCATCATTTGTACCTCTAGCAAATCCTGTGTCATCTTTCTTCTCTTAAGGTGCACAATAATAAATTATCTATCTTCTCCATTTTCTAGTCTCTTCAGCCCGATCCCAACAAGGCGTAGCCTGAACCATCATTAAACTGCTCCGGTACTTTTGACGCTTACGTATTGCCAGAATGTACAGTAAAAAAACAAAAATTAAGGTCTTCAAAAATCTGAAATTTGTCCAAGGTTGGAATCCCTTCGAATCTACAAAGGGCAGTTCAGAAAGTTGGAGCACTTTTATTTAAATGGTCGAATGCTATTACATCGGATAACCCTTCATAGCCTTGAATTTGGGTAATTGAAATCCCTCGTTTGGGACACGCATTTTCCACACCCTGTTCGCGTGTCCTCGTAAGTATAGAACAAGATGAAAGCGATTTACTGGTATATTTAATCATTTAGAAATAGAATTAGTGCATTTCTTTGTTTTCGAAGCAAAGACTAAGCAGACTTCTCCGAGACTTTTTTAGAAGTTGCTAAAGTATGTGAACAAAATTTACTAAATTACAATTGTATTACTAAATCTGTAACAACCCATTACTGCCCACTGCTGAGCTCAGGTCTCCTTCGAAGAGGGGTTAGGCATAGTCCCCCAAGCTTGCCTAATGCGGATTGGGGACTTTACATATCTTCAAAGGATTTTTAGAACCCTTTTCCGATATGCAGGTTTCGATGTTTTCCTTCACCGTTTTTAGCCAGTGGTGTTGTGAAAAATTGCACTTATATCTTTTTCATATTAAGATTTAGAGGTACAAGCCGGCCGGTTTTGAACCCGTGACCTCCCGTACGGAAGGCAAGCACTTCAACCACTCGGCCACCACGACTAATTACTAAATCATGTTTAGACTATAAGATAACTCAAACTTAACCTTTAATTAAAGCAATTAAACACAAAGGAAAAAATTGCCAGTTCAGTTGTTTTTGAGGATTCTTCAGCTTCCATCTGCTCTTTGTTTTTGCCCAAGGTCTGTTCAAAAACACTGAAATCGAAGAGCTGCACCTAATTTCATCGAAGAAAGTAAAGCTCGTAGACTCCGTTCCCGGATCGATATGGCATGTTTCTATTTAAACGAGGTTTAAGAAAAATCCTGTAGAGGTAGGTAATAGATATTTTTTTTAGTTGCAGGATTCTCACACGTGGGCGTGTATGGGGAGTTGAACCTTACTAAAACCTCCAATCGCTCACACTCAGTGTCCGAGCCCCGGTAGAGGCCAGAAACCAGCACGAGGTTATGCAGGCCGGCACAGACCGCACCCGAGGTAGGGGATAGATAAGGGCCCCTCGTTATCCTGGCATTGCAGATGCCATAAGTCACGGTTACCGCTTACCATCGTGTAGGCCGTAAGCTCGTTTATCTTGCAATGAAAAAAGACTCACGTAGGTCGCCAAGCCAGTGGAGGTAGTTTAGTTATTTAAACTGGATTATTTCTTATGAATTAGCCCACACAACATTCGGTTTTAAATATTTTAGGTCGTCAAAGTAAATGGGTGACCACACGACATGTACAATGCTTCGCGGAGGTTGATGCGGTATTATTTTCACCATTTTATTTTTCATCTATCATGATGAAATAAAATTGTATGAGATTTGCGAACCCGCAAAATTTGTTGGAAGTATGAATCATCATCATCATCAGCCTATGAATACAGCAAACCTAATATATATAAATCTCCTATCACGATGTTTGTCCGCGAACGACACCTAAGCTACTTTTATTTATTTATTAATTTGGCTAGAACCCAACACGGGGATTTGAGGGACGGCGCGACGCGTTACGCGCTCGGCACTCTTTCCCGTCGCGCCGTCCCCGGACGCCGAAAAGGGGGCCGCCGGCAAATACGGCCACCGGCTCTCTCGGTCGGCGGGCATTCCGAAGCCCGCCAAGATGGGACCGCGTGTAACCCTCCCACGGAATACCCCGCTGGGTCAGAACCGGGTCGGGGAGCGCGGTCTACTGTCCCCCGGTTGTTCTTACGCTAAGGGCGTGCTGAGCGAGACACGACACCTTCTTGGGCCCCCGCTCGCACTCACATGCGTTGGGAACCCGAAACTCTTAGGGGGTTTAAAGGACAGGTCACAAACCTTGTAAGTTTAACTAACACAAATTAATATTAATAATTCACAATATTCTTCGTCACCAGTCCACTTACAAAATTACCAATTAATTAAAAAGTATATACTGTCTGCGTCTAGATGTCACCAAATAGTCCTGAGGGAAATATCGAATTATACAGTTTTAATATAATTAATTGGATATTCTGAGTATTTTCAACACAAAAATTGTGTCCTTCGTGTGCAACGGTCGAGTACTTGGTAAGTTTCATTATTTTTTTTTAATTAACTAGCGTAAAGTGAGGTTTCGAAAAACGGCCTCATATCAAAAACCTCTAAATTTTTAGTGTTTATCTTCTATGTTATTAAATCCATGTATTTTACAAATACAACTGTCTTGAATCGCTCTTTGTTTTGAAAATAGTTCATAGTAATAATTCACATCAAAATACGTTGCGTCGTTTTAAAGATCTAAGCATATACAGGGTGTATCTGTAACTTTGGACAATCTGACGTGGGGTGAATGACCTGTCGAAATACAACATAGCACCATTTTTATTTTTTGGATCGGTTAAACTTTTTTTTTCTGACATTGTATGAAAAACATACGACTATCGTTGCGGACTTCCATACTACACTTACGAAAATTTTTTTTTTCCAATTCCTAAAATAAAAGTGGTTCCAAGTTTTATTTCAACAGGTCATGCACCCCACGTCAGATTGTCCAAAGTTACAGATCCACCCTGTTTATGAGAACAGACAGCGAGAAGCGACTTTGTTTAATACTGTGTATTGATTGCAGTAATATTTGTAACTTTTAAGGACCAGAGTTATTGTATTATTTATCATCTATTATTATTAAGGATTTTTCCAAACCGTGTCAGTGCTGCTAACAGGTAATTTAAGACCCTTTCAGTCTAATCTGAAATAATGGCCTTCATACAACTGAAAATTTCATGTTGGTACGAAGTTCCTTATCGCGCGTTGTGAAAGGGGGCTAGACGGAAAAAAATCTTACGAAAAATTGTCACGACACTTTTTTTGTTTTAGATGATTATCGCTAGATGGCGCTGTGATCAATTTTTTTTAAATCATGTTCCTTATAGCGCGTTACGTTAGGAAAAAAAATAAGATATCTTTTAATCGAAAGGAACTTCGTTCTATTCGGGTGTCCCATGACACCTCTCAAGTTTTTTTTCTACAAGGTAAAAAAACAAAATATTATTTCTGTTTCAATATTCCAAGTAATATAATACTTACCTAAAGACAAATTGTAGTACAAAAATACTAATATTTTCAAACAAGCGTATCTTAAGATTCTAGATCGTAATTTAATTACGAATTATCTAAAAATTACAAGACAAATATTTATAAGCTAACAAAATTAAATGACTGACAAAGTCAAATCGCAGAATTCGAAGAAATTTAATTTCGTTCTCATCTTCAAAGGCTTTAAGCTATAAACCTGAAATTCTCTCGAATTCAAAAATGACATAACCAGAAATCATAAAGTTATGATCATTTAAGCTCTTTTTATGGCTTTTGTCTGTTTGAAATATAATTATAATCATAGTTTTGAGGGCTTCTTTTGATTGAAATATAATCATAGTTAGTATTTCAATGAAAGAGAAATTGCTTGTATAAGCAGTACCTTTTATATTAAAGCAATACATAGTACTTAGACTTTTTAGTAGGGGTGTGCAAATATCGTTCGAATTGAATCGAATCGAATAATTCGAAGATTCGAACTATTCGAAATTCAACGAATATTCGAAAAATTTCGAATAATTCGGAAAGATTCGAATAATCCGAAATTTCGAATAGTATCGAATTTGACTACGACGATGCATCGGAAATAGGACAAGAATTTGTATTTTGTAGATAATAACTTGAATGAGCTAGATGTCAGATTCGGTTCGGAACAAATAATTCGTAAGTTCGACACCCCTACTTTTTAATAGAAGGGCGCTATGACATGTCTCTCTTCAAAGGAGTATTAAGTAAATTCCTGTATGGGTAGGTGATAGCGGCCGCTCATTGCCCTGGCATTGCCTTCAGGTGGGTCGTAAGCTCGTTTATCTAGCAATAAAGAAAAAGAATCAAGCAAAGTTCACTGCTCAGAGAACTTCACACATGTAAGTGTTTTTAAAACAGTTAAAACTTTCTCGAGATGTTTGTTCGTCGTTTTTTATTTAAGCGTGAGTAACTGGACATGCATATTTACGCTAAGATTTTAAAGTGCAGGCAACGTAAAAGGATTTTTTATTTATCTTAATTCTAGAACTTTTATCATCCTCTTTCTATCATTGCACCACCCGGCGTCGAGAAAGTCTTCATCATACAATATGAAAACTTTCCGGTCCTCCACGGTTTGTTTTAGATTTTTGTTTGCTATCAGCTCCTCAGTGGTTCCCAAGTGCTTGTCCTTATTCTAAGTTCAAACTTAAAGATTTGAGTCCTTAAAGGAAGGTTATAGAAAACTGACGAGCAGTATCCACTATCCCCTCACATTGCAGAGATCCATGAGCGACGGTACCACCTATGACAAAGTAGCCCAGTAGATCATTTGTCTACATGTAAACTGCAAAAAAAACTTGAGAGGTGTCATGGAATACCCGAATAGAACGAAGTTCCTTTCGATTAAAAAATATCTTATAAAAAATATTTCCTTTCGTAACGCGCGATAAGGAACGTGTTTTAAAAGATTTTGATTACAGCGCCATCTAGCGATAATCATCTAAAACAAAAAAAGTGTCGTGACAACTTTTCGTAAGATTTTTTTCCGTCTAGCCCCCTTTCACAACGCGCGATAAGGAACTTCGTTCCAAAAACCAGGATTGATATAGGCCGTTCGAAAAATCTCGTAAAGTGAAGTACTTTACAAGATTACCGCATCACAGAAGATCACCGTACTACATTTAATTTTAACAATAACGTCACAACTCATATATCTACGTCACGACTACCACAATTTAAAAGATGATTTAACGAAATGTATTTTATACCTTCAAAGCAAAAGCGACTTTATTTCTAAAGAAACTGAGTTGAGAGTCCACTGGATATTCGTAGTGCATTGTGGAAGGAACATTTGTTTTCGCTATGACAATGATGTGTTGTCTAGATTTTATCAAAAACGGTTTGCAGTCATTAGTGAGAGCGAGCTTTCAGAGTTCCGCGGAATAAATGAGACAGAATTTACTTTAAGTTTTCAAATGGAAATGCTGCTGTTCGAGTGAAGGTGCTAGAACCAAAAGTAATACTTATTACAAAGCAGTACGACTTGTTTTTCTGTGAACGAGGTTTGAGGAGTTTCAAAGGTAGATCGCTGGCCCCTGACAATGCAGAGTCATGGTAACTGCTTACGATCTTATTCTCATTCGTCTGCCTGTATGGCAATAAACTAAAAGCATTTAAACTATTTTAAGCTGAAGACTCTCGAATACGGTTTTGTTCAACACTTGGTGTTTAGTGTAGGTAATTAAGGAATACTATTTTCTTACACTATTACTAAACGGGTTCTTACCACAATTATTTTTAATTGAGAGGTCCCGATATTTCAGCACTGTTTCAAGCGCCATGATCACGGGAAGACTGAGGAACTGAGGTAGGTCATTTAAGAGCAGACATACCTGTCTACCCTTTTTCTGGTTCGTTTGCCGGTATCACTGGAACTTTTTGCTTATTGACATAGCCTCCGAGGTGAAAATGGGCTTCCTCTGAAAAGACGATTTTTCGGTAAAAATGCTCATCTTCGGCCAAACGATCTTCTGCCCATTGGGCGAACCGAAAACGTCCCATTTCGTAAATGTCAAACCTTTAACTAAATTATGGACACAAATTGAATGACATTTGAGCTATCATTCTCTAAATAAACAGTAGTTCAAAATGCAAACGTTAGATTGGCCCACCCATAGTTTGTCCATTCGATACTAGATGTCGCTGTTCAGTTTAAACAGAAAAAGAACGTCTAACAATAGTTTCAATGTCCTCTCTATATACTTTAATCTCTTTGGTTGATGCACAATACAGTTATTTTCGTAACGAAATTGATTAATGTCCAAAAACGATCGGAACCGCTTAATATTTCTCGTCTTCGTCCCTTTTCAAACCAGACCGAGTTTTGTTTCGTCAAGTTATTGTACGAGAAGAATAGAATTTCATTATTTTACCGTTTAAAAAGGATTCTGGGGCATCAACCATCTTGTTGTCATTCCAAAATTATTGTAAACGGAAATTTAACCTTGGGGCTTCGTTTCATGGTCTCTTTTAGATTGTGTTTTGATTGAAGATCTTTGGGGTAGACGTTGAATCGAAAATTTAACGTCACTTTCAATATTTGTAATTAAATTTGAATGAGGTTAGGTTTATAATGATTGTCTTATTTTTTGAGACAATATTTTTCGACGCATTGTTTGAGACTGCATATTTTGTTTTAGTGGAGCGAGAAAGGCTTATTAAGGTGGCTTGGACTTATGGCCAAAGGGAGATCTCCGACCGGGCGAGGTAGTGTGTGCCCAGTCAGGCCGTAGCCCACTGTAGTAGATTTCAGATGTCGTATATACAGTCGTGGTCAAAAAACAAAAAAAAAACAATAAACCTTTTAAAAAATCTTAATCAAAACACATTAATCAATAGTTATGACACGGTTGAACTGGCCACCTAATTAGGGACACTTAAGTTTTTTCCTCTAAATTCAAAAAATCATAAGTAATATTTTTTTTTTTTTTTTTTTTTAATTTTGGCGACAATTCGAAAAGCAATATTCTTACCGTGCGAGTATAAACATATCAAATAATTTAAAAAAATGCTTCGAAAGAAAAGCTGTGATGCAACAACGCGAAAAGTTATAATAAATCTTTATCAGCGTGGATGGTCATACCGAAAAATTGCAGATCATCTGAAATGTTCCGAAAACATGATTTACAATGCAGTGGCTTATTTCAAAATTTATGAAACAACAGAAACGGTGCCTAGAAGGAAAAGACCAAGAAAAACAACCGCACAAGACGATCGCAGAATGGTAACTCTCGCGAAAAGAGACCCCTTTAAGGGTTCAGTTTTGATAAAAAGCGAGGTTTTTGGACCATAACCGACTGCTGGAGTATCAGCAAAGACCGTCAGAAAGCGACTGGTAGAAGCAAAGCTTGTAGGAAGAGTTGCTTGAGAAGTTCCATTACTGAAGGAAGAACACAAACAAGCAAGGTTGGCATTTGCAAGAAAGTATGGACATTGGACTGTTGCTCAATGGACGAAAGTGCTGTTTTCTGACGAGACCAAGATTAATCTAATTTCATCAGATGGCAGACAATACGTGCGACGACCTATAAAGTCCGAAATAAATCCAAAATACACGATGAAACAGATTAAACATGGGGGCGGCAATATTCAAATCTGGGGCTGTTTTTCTGGATGTGGAGTAGGACCTATAAAAAGAATTGAAGGTAAATTTGACCAATTCACATACAAAGAAATGTTGGAGGAAACGATGCTACCGTACGCTGAAGAAGTCTTACCTGTATCCTGGATGTTTGAACACGATAACGACCCAAAACATTCAGCGCATTCTCTTAAATCGTTCCTAGCGCAAGAGTCAGTGACGGTGCTCGACTGCTCGCGAACAGCCCAGATCTAAATCCGATAGAGCACTTATGGTATGAAGCAAAGAAAACAGTTGCAGCTCAACGTACAGGCACAAAAAATCAGCTTTACGAGATATTTCAAGGTGTTTGGAATAGTATTTCTTTAGATACCTGTAATAATTTGATTGCATCGATGCCGCGCCGATGTCAAATGGTTATAACCAACAAAGACAATCATACAGACTATTAAAAATACGTTTAATGATTTATTTCTATTCTATTTACATTTAAGAAAACTTTTTATGTAATAAACACTTCAATAATTACAAGTCATTTAAATTTACAGTAAAGATTTAAAGTGTCCCTAATTAGTTGTCCATGCATAAATCAATTATATGTAAGTGGCAATGATTTATTTATGTAAAAACTATCGATCGCAATTAGCTATTATCTTTTGTTGTTCCTTAGATACTTAGAATACTAGCTAAATTACTTGTTATTAATTGAAACCAGCTTCAGAGCCTTTTGATTTTTATTTTTTCCGGACTGGAGGGATGGTGTTTTATTTTAGTGATATGGCGTCCCTAATTAGTTGACCACGACTGTATGTGAAGATTTCTGCATATGTTGTGACCGCGATTCAGGATCTCGCGCGCTATTATTGGTCGCCACATGGTAAATAATTTCAAGTCCTAACTTTAAAGTCACATTTCCAACCTAGTCACACAAACCATTTTATTTATTGCACCAAGCTAAAAGCATTACCCCATTGAGAGGAATAAAACCTTACAAATTTTATCGCGAAAACAGATGCGAACGGTGTTAAAAGCTTGTAGCTTCATTAAGACTTAGTTGATAAAGTGAGCTGAAACTTTGCTGGAGGATTAAGTAGATAAAATTCAAAGTTTGAATCTTAGGTAACTGGACGCTTGACGAAACTTTTACATTTTTCATAATCAAATAGGACCAATCAAAGATATATCATATTTTGGATTGTACCATGCTTTTTTTGCAAGTAGACGGTTATATGGATTTCGTGATATTTTAATGACAATTAGATCTAGGTAT
Organism: Trilocha varians; assembly: GCA_030269945.2. NCBI lineage: Eukaryota > Metazoa > Arthropoda > Insecta > Lepidoptera > Bombycidae > Trilocha > Trilocha varians. The sequence continues at coordinate 10,466,325 of AP028259.1, forward strand.
ATACAAAACCAAAGGAATAATATTATATTCCTATCAAATAAATCATCACTCTTTTAACAACTAAATTCTTATAAAATCCACTCAACGCTTTTTTTCATCAAATTTGGAAAGATATATTTCTGATCCAAGTGAAATAGAAAATCCAATAAAAAGGAAATATTATTAAATGAGAAAAACAATGAAGAAAATTAATAGATAAAGCTCCAATGTTAAACAAAATCACAGAAAACGCTACCATTAAAAAAAGATCCTGTTATAATTATTATGATTCAGGGCAAAATGTAATTCAATCTAACGATCGAAAATGACAAAGTAAACCACGAAAATAATGATGTTGGTTTAGGATCGACAAACAACTTTAAAGGGACTGCAAACGGGCATTTAAATATATGAATTAATTCCATTATTTTTTGACACTTGGGACTAGGAACTCTGAACTACATCAGAGAAAGGATAAGACGGAAATTAAGAGAAACAATCTCTAAATTTGGTCTTAAACTTCGGTAAGACGGGTTATTTTAATCATTGGAAGCCTATACCAGGATGACATTTAGGAGATACGACGGTAAAGAATGCTGTATTGCGTAACGCGTCGAGCCGTCTCGTGTTTGGTTCTGACCTCAGTCGGGGTTTCGACGCTGAGTGTGTGGGTTAGTGCAGTTCAAGTCCCACATATTCCACCCATTGGAAATTTGTCTACACTTGAGAAATTTCTGTTCAAAGTAGGTCCGTCTAACAAGTAATCATAATTTTGTATTGACTGGATACGATAAGTGGAGTACTTGCACAGCCTACAAATAACATGTCTAACGTCAGATACTTTATGAGTCCACCGCCGACTCATAACCTTTAAATCTCACATGAAATAGGGCAAATCATATTACCCATGCCTAAAAACACTAGAACACAAGAATGCCTGTGAAAAAACTATAATCTGATCCTTCACTATCCCTTATGTTTCTTTGATTGTACATCAAAGCTAGAAGTCTGAATCTGAAGGTTCTAACGCTCGTCTATCATCCAATTACTGCTAACACTTAGTACCAAAGAGTCTTAACCGCCAGCGACCCGTAATGAGTACCACAAACAAATCTTAAGGTAACTCAGTTTATTTACTGTTGCCAGCGGTTCGTAATTTACTCTGGTTTTTGTAGTTAGCGGATACGTAGATCTGGTGTTGGGAAATGTTACTTATTTTAGAAAGGCGACACCAGCGTTAAAGTTCTATGTTGCATTATGTTCTCTTTTACAAAGGATATTTTTTTTTATTGCCATGTAGGCAGACGAGCCAACGGGCCACCTGATCGTAAGTGGTTACCGTCGCTCATGAACCTATGCAATGTCAGAGGTCGCTACCTATGACCTAACTTTAAGGACCCTCCTCAAGCCTCGTTTGAAGAAGGACAAGTCATAGCGCATAAGTTCAAAGCTATGTTATACTCGGTTACAAAGGAATACTCGTAGTAATCTTACAAGTTATTGGAGGAATTGAAATCAGTATCTAAATAAACTTTTCTCCGCTGTCTTTTTTTTGCCATGTAGGCAGAGCCAATGGGCCACCTGATCTGGTGGTTACCGTCGCTTATGGACCTTTGCAATGACAGGAGATGCTGAACGGCCGCTAGCTACTTACTATCTATAATAAATCTAAGTAGACATTTGTTTTTCTATTGTTGCCATACTAGTAGTCCAATGGCAAGGTCATGATCATTACTTGGTGCAATTATACTGGAGAGTATGTTTGTTTGGACTGATCTTAGGAAAATTAAATTTTACGATGAATTTTAGCCCAAAAAACTTCCCTTCAGATTTCCACCTTCATATAAAACACGAGACAGTTTTCTCTTCATGCAAAAACTGCTATATTAAGCCACATAGACTGTATATCCCCATAATTTATGGGAAATTTCTTTGTCCGCGTTCTCTGAAATCGCTTAAACAGGACTTCTTTTTGGCATGAGTTATGCAAGATCGGACATTCGATTAGCTCAAGTTTTGTGTGAATTTAATATAACGCCTACGTTTTGTGACCTTTACGCGTAATATGGAATATATTCTTAATGTTTATATAACGACTTCATTTCTTTATTTGAGTTGAAGAATGACAGGTTACCAAAAATATATTTTAGAGATCATCATATTATTAAGTTCAAAAGTAATGACGTTGTAAACAGTCGATCTTCGTTTGGTTTTGTCAGGAATGACGTCACAATGTCCACTTGAACTCTTGATGATCAACACTTTTGAATAAAAACTTCAAATTACCGAGTTTTAACAGTTTATTACTTTTACATAAAGAGGTCCGTTCGCCTCGACAATTCAAACACGAATGAATAATAACAGCGGCCAACGCCTATATTTATAGCGAGTCTCCACTTCCAACTACCCGCATGGTGAATAGGTTGGTTTCCCTTGTTATCACCCCGTCAAATATAATGTAAAATGTAATGAGACTAAAAAGTAAAATTGAAATAATACTTATATGTTTTTGCTTACCAGCTAAATTTTGAAGACCATCTTTCTCAGCCTTGATCTAATGATGGAGTCGGAAGGTAGACATAGGGAGTTATGTACTAAACAAGACAGACTGGTCTTAGCTAGGACTCTACTTCTACATGACGGGCTTCGGAAAGCCCGCCGACCGAGAGAGCCGGTGGCTGTATCATCGGCGGCTGCCGGATCGGCGCCCGGGGGCGGCGCGACGGGAAAGAGTGCCATAGCGCGTAACGCGTCGCGCCGCCCCTCATAACCCCGTGCTGGGTTCTGGCCTCAGCCGGGGTTCGGACGCTGAATGTGAGCGGTTGGAGGTTTTAGTGCGGTTTAACTCCCACATATCCCATCCGGTGATCCGGTGATTTCCTTCAACTAAAAAAAAAGGAAAAAAAAAAAACTTCTACATGACATCCAGAATCTTAAAAGCTCGTAGTTTAAAAACTACCTTCAAAACAAATTATAATTGAGATCAAAATTTACTGAAGATCAAAATACCCTTAAAATAATAACAGTATTTTTTCAATAACATTATTTTCAGCACCAATTTTGTACCAATTTGTAAGCTACACCGTTTCTTTGAGGAAAAACTCTAAGGGCATAACGCGCATCTGTGGAAGTTAAATGAGTATAATTTTGTGTTACATATCATTAAATGACGCAGAACTTCCTTTCCGGCTAAGAATGTGATTTTTTTTTATGGATTGTACCTTTTATTATATTTTAAATGGTATATTGGAATATATTTAAGGTTCCGTATAATATTATGTTGAAAGTTGATTTTTGTTGGCATGTGTGCTAGTGAAAGCTGTCTTGCTTTATTATCTCTGTTAGCAGCTTTTTTTGAGAAGGGCTTGGAATGAATGAGAGAATTTCTCAATTATATTTTGAAAATAGTGACTGAAGATAGATAGTTGTATCAAAAGAGGAACACTTTAAAAAATCCTAAATTGTTTTGGTTAGTTTAAAAAAATTTATAATCTGACTCCTTTACCAGAAGGGGTCAACTGTTGGTAGGTTCAAAGAGTATTGTTTGATTAGTTTTTTTTTTTTTTTTCACTTGGAGGAAATCACCGGGTATGTGGGAGTTGAACCTCACTAAAACCTCCAACCGCTCACACTCAGGGTCCGAACCCGGGCTGAGGCCAGAACCCAGCACGGGGTTTTGAGGGACGGCGCGACGCGTAACGCTCTCGGCACACTTTTCCGTCGCGCCGCCCCCATTGTTTGATTAGTAATCATATGTATGACGGCGTAAATAGTCTGTTGAGGTGTAATGACGTTGTAATCAGTCGATCTTCGTTTTGTTTTGTCAGGAATGACGTCACAATGTCCACATGAACACTTGATGATCAATACTTTTGAATAAAAACTTCAAAATAACGAGTTTTAACAGTTTATTACTTTTACACCAAGAGGTCCGTTCGCCTCGACAATTCAAACACGAATGAATAATAACAGCGGCCAACGCCTGTATTTATAGCAAGTCTCCACTTCCAACTACCCGCAAGATGAATAGGTTGATTATTGAAGTTTATTATTGAACAGTACAGAACAGCAGAAACATTAACAATTCAGGAACTTAAAACTACAACTTAGAAAATATACTTAAATCTAATTGAAAAACCTATAGAAGATTAACAATTTTCCCTTTGATTTCTTTAATGATTAACTTTATGGCTTAATATTTTTGTAACAATAAATTTTCATTTCATTTCCCTTGTTATCAACCCGTCATGTATAATAAGGGTCATTAGTGCATATCAAAATTCGAAATTCGCTTGCACGACAATACACCGACGTAAGTCATATCTAAATGTTTGTTATTGAAAAAGGTAATATGTACATTTCTGAAGTTTAAAATACATAAATAAGTCCATCCTGACCTTGCTAAGAATCACCAAGAAACTCAACAAGAAACATAACAATATACTTTGAAACTAGAAAGGATTTTCACTTTACTACCAGTCGTAAAAGAGCCAAAGGATTTTCCAACACATTTGACGAACCCTAAAACATATGGAGGCTAATGCAGCATTCGGTATCTCACGTAAAATCATTTCGTATAAAAGAGAGTTTTGCGCCAAAACGAGCCGAATCCACTACGGTGAAGGGGAATATAAATATCTCGAATACTATAAGATACGTCTTGATAAATCATATGAAGAGGAAGTCGTCCATTTTATAGTATATAGGGTGGAACTTTGAAATGTCTCCAGGGAAAGTACTCCAAACTGTTATTTTAGGGAATTTTGCTGAAAGGAAACAATATAAGTTGATTATTTGTCTTTCCTATAGGTCGTGGTGGCCGAGTGGTCGAAGCGCTTCAAATCCGGCCGGCTTGTATCTCTAAATCTAAATGTGAAAAAGATTTATGTGCAATTTTTCACAACACCATTGGCTAAAAACGGTGAAGGAAAACATCGTGAGGAAACCTGCATGTCGGAAAAGGATTCTAAAAATCCTTTGAAGATATGTGAAGTCCCCTATCCGCACTGGACAAGCGTGGTGGACTATGCCTAATCCCTCTTCTGAGGAGACCTGAGCCCAACAGTGGGCAGTAATGGGTTGGTACAGAATTTGTCCTTCTAGCTACCACTCCCGATCAGTTTGCTCGTTAGCACGTTTGCCTACATAGCAATAAAACGTACGTGTTTAGAATACCTTTAAACTTACGACCAATACCCGAATAGCGCATTACTATTAAAGATCCTACAACCTGATGTGAACGACATCTAAAATGTAAGGTTTAATCTATCAACAAGGTTTAACCACAGAATAACTATTAGGAGTAAAACATATCAGTTTTATTTTATACTGTTTCATTTTAAATATCGACAATTAGGTATGTAACTTGTAGTGTTTTGAAATGTTTCAATATTTCTTATGTGTACAAAAATCGTATAGTCTTGGTGGCCGAGTGATTAAATCGCTATTTCGTACAGTCGCGGATTCAAAAACTGACCGGCTTGTACCTCAATTTTTTTTAAATTTTTTTATTGCAAAGTAGATAAACGAGCATACGGCCCACCTGATGGTAAGCGGTCACCGTCGCTCATGAACCTCTGCAATGCCAGGGCAAAGAGGGGCCGTTATCTACCGCCTACCCATACAAGACTTTTCTTAAACCTCGTTTAAAGAGGGACATAATTTTAATGTGAAAAAAATTTTTGTGCAATTTTTCACAACAATGGTGACTGAAAACGATGGAGACATTGTGAGAGAACTTGCGTTTTGGAAAAGGATTCTAAAAATCTTAGGAAAATATGTGAAGTCCACATTCCCCATTGAACAAGCATGGTGGACTATGCCGCCCAATTCCTCTTCCGAGAAAACGTGAATCCAGTAGTAATGGATTGTAATAGTATAGTACATTACATTTGTAAGTGAATTTATCTGTTTGTCAGTATACAGAGCCCCTGTTTCTATATCAAGGTGACAAAATATAAAATAGTAAACTTTATAAGTAGGAAGTATACCTTTTTTTTGTGACGGGATAAAATCGCCAGACTTCCACCCGCCCCGCGAGTGGGGTATGTGGGAGTTGAACCGCACCAAAACCTCCCGCCGCTCGCGCTCGACGTCCGAACCCCGGCCGGGGACAGATTCCAGTACGAGGCTGACAGGACGCATTCGGGTAGGAAGTATATATACCTAGTGATTTTTTTAGATAGATAAATGTGCTAACCTCTACAATGCCAAAGCAATGAGGAGCCGTTATCTATCACCTACTTATACATAAATTTTCGATGATCCTGCCAATAAATATGCTTACTATTGTAATTTGCAACCCAATCAGTTAAAATTAAACTTTAAGTTTGGTCGATAATTTCACCGAAATAACAGTATTCTGTTAACACTGGTTACATCGTGTTGATTCATCTTCTTTAATTTATAGAGGTATTGTCGTGGTTGGTAAAAATAAAAAGCGGCTGAGGTGTGGATAAACAATATTTATAATGAAAATATTCATAATTGTTTTCTCAAGCCGAAATTATTACATAATATTTTCTTCCATATTCGTTCTTAGAATTGAGTCCTTAACGCTCTCTTTCAATATGTCCAGTCTCTTACCTTTCACTCTGTGATTTTACGATCGCCAATACATTTAAGCTGGACCAAAGAAAGCTACAGCACCTATGCTTTACAGATGTAATCATTTAAATACCAAATATGTGACACGAGCTGTTTATATTTCTAAACCTAAACCTAAAGAGAGTCATCTCAAATATCGACCATATCGGTTAAGTACCCTTACCGAGACGATAACCTATCGACCTTACGCTCAACCTCATTGTAAGCAAATACCGTCGCTTATGAACTTATGCGATGCCAGGACATTCAGGTGTAGTAATCTCCTGTAGTTCCTCGAGCTGCGGCATTATGCTGAGCTGTTCACCCTTTCATTGCCACTCTTGCATAGATACGAATCATCCATAGATTTTTTTTTTGTTATTTTTTATTTTACTTTTGTTATCTTTTATATTATGGTATCTATGGAAATTGTTGTTTTTTTTTAAATTGAACGTTTTTTCATGTAAGATTGTGGCACGAATAAATGTATTAAGTATGCTGGTGCACTTCACGAAGTTCTTCACTTCTTCGTTCTTCAATCTTTCACTGTCCAGGCTATTCGCTTGTGGAATGCACTGCCGGCATCTTTAAGACGTGTAAAAAGCTTGACCACTTTCAAAAGTATGTTAAGGGATTATTATTTGAAAATGTAGACACCTGGGTGTGTGTATGTGTTGTGTATGAATGTTATTGTCTTATTATTACTTTGTTTTGTAATTGTTTATTTTTTGCCATTCTCTAAAACATAAATCATATAACCTTTAATCATTTATAATAATACATTTTCTTTTCATTTGATGTAAATCATTTTCAACATTACTTTTCTTTCTTTTTGATTTTTCGTAGATACACCGCAAATATATAATACCTTGTTTTTTACTTTTGGCCCGCCATACGGTTGTCTGGAAGAAATCGCTATCAGCGATAAGACCGCCGATTGTACCATTCTAAAATGTTACATCTTTATTTTTGTTGATTGGTGTACAATAAAGAATATTCTATCTATCTTTCTTTCTTTCTATGTATCATTACATACATCATCAGTCACACCACAGACCATCATATCATCAGGTGTAGTAATATATTACCAACTTACACAGAACTTTTTTAAACCTCGTTTAACAACTTGTATGACGATTAACTTCTGTTCTATTATAATTTTATGAAGTTCGATGAACGAACAATAAGTGCTTTCGCACTCAGATTTGGACGTGAGAAATGTCAGTCCACATATACCGATATGATTTTATAGGTTCGGTGGACCAAAGCCTTAAGTGGACTGCCCCTAATATTATATCGACGGGTTCTACGTATAGTAGTATAAGTAACAAAACGAAATTTTAAAAGAGTTATTTGAATACCTACTATTATTTTAAATGCGGAAGTAACCGTGTTTTTTTTTATTGCCTTGTAGGCAGACGAGCTAACGGGCCACCTGATCATAAGCGGTTACCGTTGCTCATGGACCTCTGCAAGGTCAGCGGACACTGCGGGGCCGCTACCTACGGCCTACCTTTTAAGAACTTTCTTTAAGCCTCGTTTGAAGAAGGACAAGTCATAGCGCTCGGGAAACACCGAAGAGGGGAGCTCATTCGACAGTCGGATGGTGCGTGGCAGAAAATAACTTTTGAAATGGACCGTGGATGACCGCGGTGTTTCCAAATAGTAAGGATGAACTCCACCTCGACGACGGGTGGTGTGATGATAGAACGGAGATGTGTCTGTCTGTTACGCTTTCTTGATTAGTTAAACTCAACCGATTTTGATGAAATTTGGCACAGACAATCTTTAGATCCTGAGAAAGAACATAGGCATACCTTTTCATTGAAAGTGACGCAGTTTGTATATTTTGTAAATTTGTTAGGACTTACACCAATTTAGTAGGTTCTCTGATAAGAATTGGAATTTCGAAATATATTTTTTCAGGATATAAAAAGTAGGTAATTCTAGGTCTATTTATGCAAACGGTTTTCTTCATTTTGTTGGTTATACTACTATACATTCGATAAATGTAAGGAAGGATTTTTGTGGCTCAGTCATGGGTACTCGTCCGAATGGAAGAAATTTCGCACATGAAAAAATATGTGGTAAATTACATGGATTAACATATGGGATAATTTCCTCAGTGGGTAAAATGTTCATGTAGGGTTTTGATATTTATACTTTAGTAATAATGGAATTTCTGAATATCCCAGGGAAAAATATTTTGCCATTCCTTATTACGATTTTTGATAACAGTCAAAATAATGGATAAAGATTTCCAGGATACACATTATTTTGAAAACGCCATTGCAAATTTTGGTGTAAGAATTGCGACCCAATATTGCGTTGAAAGAAATGTATGCGACTATTTATCACGAAGTATATTAAACCAGCAAAATAAAGTGAGTATCCGTGATACGTTTCCCTTCAAACAGCCCATTGTCATTTAAAATCATCCACACGTGACACCGGGAACCCAACATAAAGGTGACACCGCCACAGCCTAAAAAAATCCGTACAAAAACAGCCTAAGCACTCGCAGTCTCTGATTCCCCGTGCGCGAAATATCCCGTCTGTGGTCCGAAGTTGAAATCTGATACAAAACCCAAGTTAGTTTCAGTATATCGTGGACTCTCGATGGGAGCGCGCGTTGCTTTATCTCGAATCTGGCGCGAATTTTTGAATTTCGAATGTTATCCAAATTAAAAAAATGAAGGTTTTTCGTATTTAGTAAAAGTTAGTGCAGTGATGATGCCTAAGAGTTTTTCTTGGTTGGCGATTTTCGTCATACTAATTGGGGGTAAGTAACAATATGAATTCAGTGAGACGATTTTTTAAATTGGTTCCGTAGGCTTATTCGACTCCGGAAATTGGATTCTCGAGCAAAATTTTCGCGTCGTTTTGTCAAAGAAATTAATATGTTACTCATATGTTATCAATTTTTTAATGGAGATGGATTTCATTTCGTTGAGTGCGTAGGTGCGGTGTTAATAAAATGGAGATTTTTGTGAAATGTAATATTCGTGATTCGTAGTTTCAATTAAGGGAATGTTTGTATTTTAATGGTATATTTTGATTTATAGTTTTCATTTTGTAAGAATGGTAATTTAATTATTTTGACAAAATCGTGTTTTATGAAGTTATTTTGCGTGAACTTAAGAGAAATATTTTATAGAATTCGAAATATTCGATTGTAATAGGTACTTATCATCGTCTTCTTGAATAAGTTTTTTTTGCCACATTATTTATTTATTTTATTTATTTAATACTTTATTGTACACGACAGAAAAATAAGTTATATAAAAAATGTTCACAAAAGGCGAGCTTAACCCAATACTGACTTTTCTTACAGCAAACCCAAAATAAAACATACAGTAAGTAGACTTTAATGTAACGTAGAGAAGTGTACAATATACATATAATATATATTTATATACTTATACATTATTATTGTTAATAAAAAACATAAATACTATAATAATAAAATACAGATAAGTGAAATAAATATAACAACTATACCAATAAAATAGACATATTATATACATATTATGTACAATTATAATGATAAAATGAGTAGTACAATTAATGAATATATTAATTATGTCATTTTGAGGAAATGCTGTTCACACTTTCACATTTTCTTAGCTCTCATAGTAACCATTGTATTGAAATACAAGACATCTAGTTCCAGGTCTAACTGATAATTTTTTAAGCATATTACTAGTATATACATTTCACGTTTTCCAAATTTAAAAATTTACTTTGGTCACACAAAAAAATGTAGTGACGGTTGCCCAATAAAACCTGTTTTATTTTTGTACTTTTTTTTAACAACTTTCACATTCCGAACTCAATTATTAAATTGCTCCTTATAATTGTCTCCTTATTCATCATTCAAAGAGTTTTATTTTTGGAATGTACCTCGTGTCTCCCTGGGGCTATGACTTTTCGAACGAGTCTTGAGAAGCATCCTTGAGGGACGGTTGCCCAAACATCTTACATTTGCCATTATTTACACAACGTGCAAAAAACTGTTATTGTATTAAAGTTACCGTTTAGAATTGCTTCAGGAAAGATAGTAAGTCGAAATTCTTTTTAAAAATACATCACTAAATATGTAGTCTAACAGGCCACCTGATCGTAAGTTGTTACCGTCGCTCATAGATCACTACAATGTTAGGAGACTACTTACGACCTACCTTTAAGAACTCTCAAGGCTCGTTTGAAGAAGGACATTTTTAAAGAAGGTACATATTGCAGGAGGGTGATGAGTAGGTACTCTGTTCTAAAACGGAATATTACAAAAATTTATTCGACAAAACTACCTCAAACATAAACAATTTCGGCTAAAAGAGTGTTGACTAATGACCTCTAGTGATCTCGCGCACCCCACACCTCCGCCACACCCATCACTGTCGAAAAACCATCATTTTGCAAGAATTTTAGATATTTTTAAGTTGCGATTACTAAGGCATTAAGCCATATTCTTTGGTAATAATATTTTTACTGGTCGTCTATAACCATCAGCTACCATGACCTTCAATATGTACCCTCACTAGGAAATCACCCTGTATATGAGACATTGCTGGAGTTCATGAGCGACTGTTACTTACCATAAGCTGGTTCGAAAGCACTTCTACCGTTCAAATAAATGGCCGTTTTTATTGTTTCATTCTTGAAATCTTTTTTTATTTATTAAGTTTAGCAGAAGTCTGACTGGAATAGAATTAAGCATTAAATCCATTATACTTTTCATTCTGCATTAAGTGTAATAAATAAATAAATGTGAAGGCAGAAAAAGAAAAACTGCTATTTATTTGGATCTGGCCCACGAGGTGACCGACATGTGGCGTGTTGAATCGACCATCATTGTTCCGGTCGTTGTATCTGTGCACGGTCTAATAGCGAAAAGCTTCGACCGTCATCTAGAGAAGCTTTCGCTTTCCGGCTGGGTAAAGGGCCTGATTCAGAAGGCGGTTGTTCTAGACACGGCACGTATTGTGAGGAGGTTCCTCTCTTTTGAGCCCTGACCACTGATGGCTTGGGTCGTAGATCCCGTCTCCAGTGGCCTTTTGTTTTTTATATTGTATTTTTAAAATTAATTTTCTGTAAATGTTTTTTTTAAATATAATGTAAAAAATAAGCAAATAAACGAATAACGAGAAATAAATAATACGATGAAACAGAAAGTAGTTTCTGTAACTGTAGTACTAGTTATTGAGAGGTCACCTTTAATCTCATTGAATTGGTCCGATCTAATCGCTGTAGCAAATCAATTTAGGCCTCAGGATTTCGCTGTCAATATAAATTGTACTTGAACGATGTATTTTGAAGTAATTTCTTCTAATCTGTTAGATTTATTAGTTATTGATTAATTAAAACGAAATTTAATTGTTAACAAAAATCAAAAAAGATAAATTTGATGAAAAAAATACAAACAGCTTTGATCGAAGGTAAAATATAGGTCTGGTTTTTACGAACTTTACAAGATGTGATGTTATCAAGATTACCTATCTCTTCTGATTTATAAAAATAAATTGATTAAACTCGAGAAAGGCTGAACCAATTTGGATAATTTAAGTCTTCCTGGAAGTCCAAGGTTTATACGGTGAGAAAATTTACAGAAATAATCCAAAATAGTTATATACGATGGATCTGATTATTGCGAAAAATAACAAAATGTCTTGCTTAAGCTTATTTGTGAATACTCTGAGTTTCATCTTTTTCTTATTCCTTTTGACATTTAGTTAATATAAATTTCCTAGCAAAAGTTATTCTACCAGTTTTCATATATAAATAAATATTCTGAAAGGAAGAATATTTAGAATCGTTTCAGCAAAGCTAGATATTACCTCTTACAGCATCAAATTCACGAAATATACCTCTTTATGTTATTAATATAAATATCCAAAACGTGTACTCATATCATGATATTACTACTCTTACAAAAATCAAGGACATGAGTGTAATATATATCTATACTTTTATACTAATATTGAAAGAGGAAAGATTTGATTGTACTTTTGTTTGTTTGTTTTGAATAAGCTCCGAAACTACTTGACCGATTTGAATTTTTTTTGAACTGTTGGGAAGCTACACTATTTCCGGTGAACATAGGTTATATATTTTTGGAACGAAGTTCCTTATCGCGTGTTATCGAAAGGGGGCTAGACGGATAAACACTCACATACACTTTTTGTTTTAGATGATTATCGCTAGATGGCGCTGTGATCAATTTTTTTTTAAACACGTTCCTTATTTTCGTTTTAGATGATTATCGCTAGATGGCACTGTGATCAAAATCTTTTAAAACACGTTCCTTATCGCGCGTTACGTTAGGAAAAAAATATAAGATATCTTTTAAATCGAAAGGAACTTCGTTCTATTCGGGTGTCCCATGACACCGCCCAAGATTTTTTTTTAAATTAGAGAATGATATGTACCTACTAAAATTTCAATAACGTAATCCACGGTATGAAAAAATTACAAAAAAAAATTCTTACATCGTGTGCGCTGCGAAACAACTTGAACGACAAAACGTCGCCTCAGTGCTTGTTTGGCCTATCTGCACTCGAGCAAATTTTACAGGAGACGTTTTTTTTGTTTTATTTATTAAATAACGTTTAATTTTTTAATTTGATACTTAATATAAATACACGAGCTACCCACAAATTGATTTATAAAGAAATAATATACAATAGTTTATGATTCTAGCGTATTTTACATGTTTTGTGTGACGATAGGCCAAACGTGCACTAAAAATTTTTCGGATGTTTACTTACAACAAACGTGCACTGAAGATTGACCAAAGGATTGTGATAATTTTCCGTGCTTGTTTGTGCTAAGTGCTAATATTGTTGATACAGGATGTAAGTTTTTAATTAGTATAAGTTTTACTGCCGATTTCACTTGTTCCGTTATGTATATTATTTTAAAATATGACCAACTTCTCGATTTTTGATTGATGGGTTTTTTGCGCTTGAAGCGTCCTGGTGAGTATTTTGTCTGTAGATGAAGGTCAAGGTCTGATGATGGAGCTGGAAGGTGGCAACAGAAACTCTGTCAATAAGCAAGATAACCTCATCGTGTTTAGACTCTAATGAAGCGTCTTGATGAGTTCATTGCATAGACATGAATGTCAAGGTCTGATGATGGAACTGGAAGGTGGCCACAGGAAATCCGTCACTAAGCAAGATAACCTCATCGTGTTTAGGCTCTAATGAAGCGTCCTGGTGAGTACTTTGTCCCTAGATGAATGTCAAGGTCTGATGATGGAGCTGGAAGGTGGTTACAGGAACTCTGTCAATAAGCAAGATAACCTCATCGTGTTTAGACTCCAATGAAGCGTCTTGATGAGTTCATTGCATAGACATGAATGTCAAGGTCTGATGATGGAACTGGAAGGTGGCCACAGGAAATCCGTCACTAAGCAAGATAACCTCATCGTGTTTAGGCTCTAATGAAGCATCCTGGTGAGTACTTTGTCCCTAGATGAATGTCAAGGTCTGATGATGGAGCTGGAAGGTGGTTACAGGAACTCTGTCAATAAGCAAGATAACCTCATCGTGTTTAGGCTCTAATGAAGCGTCTTGATGAGTTCTTTGCATAGACATGAATATCAAGGTCTGATGATGGAACTGAAAGGTGGCCACAGGAACTCCGTCATTACGCAAGATAACCACATCGTGTTTAGGCTCTTATGAAGCGTCCTGGTGAGTACTTTGTTCCTAGGTGAATGTCAAGGTCTGATGATGGAGCTGGAAGGTGGTTACAGGAACTCTGTCAATAAGCAAGATAACCTCATCGTGTTTAGACTCTAATGAAGCGTCTTGATGAGTTCATTGCATAGACATGAATGTCAAGGTCTGATGATGGAACTGGAAGGTGGCCACAGGAACTCCGTCAATAAGCAAGATAACCTCATCGTGTTTAGGCTCTAATGAAGCGTCTTGATGAGTTCTTTGCATATATATGAATGTCAAGGTCTGATGATGGAGCTGGAAGGTGGCTACAGGAACTCTGTCAATAAGCAAGATAACCTCTTCGTGTTTAGGCTCTAATGAAGCGTCCTGGTGAGTACTTTGTCCCTAGATGAATGTCAAGGTCTGATGATGGGGCTGGAAGGTGGTTACAGGAACTCCGTCAATAAGCAAGATAACCTCATCGTTTTTAGGCTCTAATGAAGCGTCTTGATGAGTTCTTTGCATATACATTTATCTTGCTTATTGACAGAGTTCCTGTAACCACCTTCCAGCTCCATCATCAGACCTTGATATTCATGTCTTTGCAAAGAACTCATCAATACGCTTCATTAGAGCCTAAACACGATGATGTTATCTTGCTTAATGACGTAGTTCCTATTGCCACCTTCCAACTGCATCATCAGACCTTAATATTCATGTCTATGCAAAGAACTCATCAAGACGCTTCATTAGAGCCTAAACACGATGAGGTTATCTTGCTTATTGACAGAGTTCCTGTAGCCACCTTCCAGCTCCATCATCAGACCTTGACATTCATGTATATGCAAAGAACTCATCAAGACGCTTCATTAGAGCCTAAACACGATGATGTTATCTTGCTTATTGACAGAGTTCCTGTAGCCACCATCCAGCTCCATCATTAGACCTTGACATTCATGTTTATGCAAAGAACTCGTCAAGACGCTTCATTAGACCCTAATCACGATGAGGTTATCTTGCTTATTGACAGAGTTCCTGTAACCACCTTCCAGCTCCATCATCAGACCTTGACATTCACCTAGGAACAAAGTACTCACCAGGACGCTTCATAAGAGCCTAAACACGATGAGGTTATCTTGCTTATTGACAGAGTTCCTGTAGCCACCTTCCAGCTCCATCATCAGACCTTGACATTCATGTACATATATGCAATGAACTCATCAAGACGCTTCATTAGAGCCTAAAAACGATGAGGTTATCTTGCTTATTGACAGAGTTCCTGTAGCCACCTTCCAGCTTCATCATCAAACCTTGACATTCATCTCTTCTCAAAGAACTCATCAAGACGCTTCATTAGAGCCTAAACACGATGAAGTTATCTTTCTTATTGACGGAGTTCCTGTAACCACCTTCCAGCTCCATCATCAGACCTTGACATTCATGTATATGCAAAGAACTCATTAAGACGCTTCATTAGAGCCTAAACACGATGATGTTATCTTGCTTAATGATGGAGTTCCTATTGCCACCTTCCAACTGCATCATCAGACCTTAATATTCATGTCTATGCAAAGAACTCATCAAGACGCTTCATTAGAGCCTAATCACGATGAGGTTATCTTGCTTATTGACAGAGTTCCTGTAGCCACCTTCCAGCTCCATCATCAGACCTTGACATTCATGTATATGCAAAGAACTCATCAAGACGCTTCATTAGAGCCTAAACACGATGATGTTATCTTGCTTATTGACAGAGTTCCTGTAGCCACCATCCAGCTCCATCATTAGACCTTGACATTCATGTATATGCAAAGAACTCATCAAGACGCTTCATTAGAGCCTAAAAACGATGAGGTTATCTTGCTTATTGACAGAGTTTCTGTAGCCACCTTCCAGCTTCATCATCAAACCTTGACATTCATCTCTTCTCAAAGAACTCATCAAGACGCTTCATTAGAGCCTAAACACGATGAAGTTATCTTGCTTATTGACGGAGTTCCTGTAACCACCTTCCAGCTCCATCATCAGACCTTGACATTCATGTAAATGCAAAGAACTCATCAAGACGCTTCATAAGAGCCTAAACACGATGAGGTTATCTTGCTTATTGACAGAGTTCCTGTAGCCACCTTCCAGCTCCATCATCAGACCTTGACATTCATGTACATATATGCAATGAACTCATCAAGACGCTTCATTAGAGCCTAAAAACGATGAGGTTATCTTGCTTATTGACAGAGTTCCTGTAGCCACCTTCCAGCTTCATCATCAAACCTTGACATTCATGTCTTTGCAAAGAACTCATCAATACGCTTCATTAGAGCCTAAACACGATGATGTTATCTTGCTTAATGACGTAGTTCCTATTGCCACCTTCCAACTGCATCATCAGACCTTAATATTCATGTCTATGCAAAGAACTCATCAAGAAGCTTCATTAGAGCCTAAACACGATGAGGTTATCTTGCTTATTGACAGAGTTCCTGTAGCCACCTTCCAGCTCCATCATCAGACCTTGACATTCATGTTTATGCAAAGAACTCGTCAAGACGCTTCATTAGAGCCTAATCACGATGAGGTTATCTTGCTTATTGACAGAGTTCCTGTAGCCACCTTCCAGCTCCATCATCAGACCTTGACATTCATGTATATGCAAAGAACTCATCAAGACGCTTCATTAGAGCCTAAACACGATGATGTTATCTTGCTTATTGACAGAGTTCCTGTAGCCACCATCCAGCTCCATCATTAGACCTTGACATTCATGTATATGCAAAGAACTCATCAAGACGCTTCATTAGAGCCTAAAAACGATGAGGTTATCTTGCTTATTGACGGAGTTCCTGTAACCACCTTCCAGCTCCATCATCAGACCTTGACATTCATCTAGGGACAAAGTACTCACCAGGACGCTTCATTAGAGCCTAAACACGATGAGGTTATCTTGCTTATTGACAGAGTTCCTGTAACCACCTTCCAGCTCCATCATCAGACCTTGACATTCACCTAGGAACAAAGTACTCACCAGGACGCTTCATAAGAGCCTAAACACGATGAGGTTATCTTGCTTATTGACAGAGTTCCTGTAGCCACCTTCCAGCTCCATCATCAGACCTTGACATTCATGTACATATATGCAATGAACTCATCAAGACGCTTCATTAGAGCCTAAAAACGATGAGGTTATCTTGCTTATTGACAGAGTTCCTGTAGCCACCTTCCAGCTTCATCATCAAACCTTGACATTCATCTCTTCTCAAAGAACTCATCAAGACGCTTCATTAGAGCCTAAACACGATGAAGTTATCTTTCTTATTGACGGAGTTCCTGTAACCACCTTCCAGCTCCATCATCAGACCTTGACATTCATGTATATGCAAAGAACTCATCAAGACGCTTCATTAGAGCCTAAACACGATGATGTTATCTTGCTTAATGATGGAGTTCCTATTGCCACCTTCCAACTGCATCATCAGACCTTAATATTCATGTCTATGCAAAGAACTCATCAAGACGCTTCATTAGAGCCTAAACACGATGAGGTTATCTTGCTTATTGACAGAGTTCCTGTAGCCACCTTCCAGCTCCATCATCAGACCTTGACATTCATGTTTATGCAAAGAACTCGTCAAGACGCTTCATTAGACCCTAATCACGATGAGGTTATCTTGCTTATTGACAGAGTTCCTGTAACCACCTTCCAGCTCCATCATCAGACCTTGACATTCACCTAGGAACAAAGTACTCACCAGGACGCTTCATAAGAGCCTAAACACGATGAGGTTATCTTGCTTATTGACAGAGTTCCTGTAGCCACCTTCCAGCTCCATCATCAGACCTTGACATTCATGTACATATATGCAATGAACTCATCAAGACGCTTCATTAGAGCCTAAAAACGATGAGGTTATCTTGCTTATTGACAGAGTTCCTGTAGCCACCTTCCAGCTTCATCATCAAACCTTGACATTCATCTCTTCTCAAAGAACTCATCAAGACGCTTCATTAGAGCCTAAACACGATGAAGTTATCTTGCTTATTGACGGAGTTCCTGTAACCACCTTCCAGCTCCATCATCAGACCTTGACATTCATGTAAATGCAAAGAACTCATCAAGACGCTTCATAAGAGCCTAAACACGATGAGGTTATCTTGCTTATTGACAGAGTTCCTGTAGCCACCTTCCAGCTCCATCATCAGACCTTGACATTCATGTACATATATGCAATGAACTCATCAAGACGCTTCATTAGAGCCTAAAAACGATGAGGTTATCTTGCTTATTGACAGAGTTCCTGTAGCCACCTTCCAGCTTCATCATCAAACCTTGACATTCATGTCTTTGCAAAGAACTCATCAATACGCTTCATTAGAGCCTAAACACGATGATGTTATCTTGCTTAATGACGTAGTTCCTATTGCCACCTTCCAACTGCATCATCAGACCTTAATATTCATGTCTATGCAAAGAACTCATCAAGACGCTTCATTAGAGCCTAAACACGATGAGGTTATCTTGCTTATTGACAGAGTTCCTGTAGCCACCTTCCAGCTCCATCATCAGACCTTGACATTCATGTTTATGCAAAGAACTCGTCAAGACGCTTCATTAGAGCCTAATCACGATGAGGTTATCTTGCTTATTGACAGAGTTCCTGTAGCCACCTTCCAGCTCCATCATCAGACCTTGACATTCATGTATATGCAAAGAACTCATCAAGACGCTTCATTAGAGCCTAAACACGATGATGTTATCTTGCTTATTGACAGAGTTCCTGTAGCCACCATCCAGCTCCATCATTAGACCTTGACATTCATGTATATGCAAAGAACTCATCAAGACGCTTCATTAGAGCCTAAAAACGATGAGGTTATCTTGCTTATTGACGGAGTTCCTGTAACCACCTTCCAGCTCCATCATCAGACCTTGACATTCATCTAGGGACAAAGTACTCACCAGGACGCTTCATTAGAGCCTAAACACGATGAGGTTATCTTGCTTATTGACAGAGTTCCTGTAGCCACCTTCCAGCTCCATCATCAGACCTTGACATTCATGTATATGCAAAGAACTCATCAAGACGCTTCATTAGAGCCTAAAAACGATGAGGTTATCTTGCTTATTGACAGAGTTCCTGTAGCCACCTTCCAGCTTCATCATCAAACCTTGACATTCATCTCTTCTCAAAGAACTCATCAAGACGCTTCATTAGAGCCTAAACACGATGAAGTTATCTTGCTTATTGACGGAGTTCCTGTAACCACCTTCCAGCTCCATCATCAGACCTTGACATTCATGTAAATGCAAAGAACTCATCAAGACGCTTCATTAGAGCCTAAACACGATGATGTTATCTTGCTTAATGACGGAGTTCCTATTGCCACCTTCCAACTACATCATCAGACCTTAATATTCATGTCTATGCAAAGAACTCATCAAGACGCTTTATTAGAGCCTAAACACGATGAGGTTATCTTGCTTATTGACAGAGTTCCTGTAGCCACCTTCCAGCTCCATCATCAGACCTTGACATTCATGTATATGCAAAGAACTCGTCAAGACGCTTCATTAGACCCTAATCACGATGAGGTTATCTTGCTTATTGACAGAGTTCCTGTAGCCACCTTCCAGCTCCATCATCAGACCTTGACATTCACCTCTTAAAGAACTCATCAAGACGCTTCATTAGAGCCTAAACACGATGAGGTTATCTTGCTTATTGACGGAGTTTCCGTAGTCACCTTCCAGCTTCATCATCAGATCTTGATTAAGATCAAGGATCCTATATTCAAGATCCAGGATGCAGAATCCAACATCCGGATCCAGGATTCACAGTACAGAACAATTTACAAACAGATTTCGAAAACTCGAATTTTATTTATTTGTATGGAAAACGGGCGTGATACTTGTCTTAACCTGACAATTGGTTTAAAGTTTTTAAATAGAACACCCTGTTTGAAATTCAACTGAGTCAACGGTTAATTAAAAAAAATACGTATTTCTCTATTTTTAGCGATGTCTGCTCATATTTGCTTTTATGATTTGTTGAAGAAATACTTTTAAAATGATATTCAATCAAATTTATGAAAAAAAAAACATAATTTAATAAACTATTTCTCATTTTTTATTGTGATTTCATGCGAATCTCACTGTGTTTCGAACTACTGTGACGTCATACAAAATGGCGGATACGGCGCTACGCCGGCTGTGATTGGTCAATTGAGTTGCGATACAACAAACAAGCACTGAAATTTTTAAAAACTACCGATACAGCAAACAAGCACGGAATTTTCGTTAAGTGCCGTGTTGAGAAAAAAATTAAAATGAGATTTTTATTGCTTTAGAATTGAAAATTTTAAAAAGTTATTTTACCAGTATGATGGAAATTTAATTCTTTATATTACTGCATTAAAAAGTCATTTTCGTAAAAAATGTCAGATAGGCCAAACAAGCACTGGGGCGACGAAAATATACTACGGATTTGTAGTTCTTATAAAGATCTAACAGTGCCCTTTCTAACGCCGACGAAGTTACGAGGATCAGCTAGTATACTTTATTTATATGATATTTACAAGGAAAACTGAAGCTGAACTCTACAAAACAAAATGATACATCAATAAGGAATGAGAGGCTTTGCCAAGACAATTAATTTCGACTCCGCTACAAAAAATACTTATAGTAGGTGCCAAAAAATGGTTTTTATTACAAGACACATATAGACAGTTTAGTAGTTCTTAGGATTAAATGGAGGATGAATGGATGACGGAATTTTTAGGACTTGAAACGAACTAAAGTCAACGTTATCATAAAAAAAAAGACATGCCCGCTGAGTTTCTTGCCAGTTCTTCTCAGGACGGTGGCTACAATTATTATTTTTTTGTGTCTGAACTGGTGGTAGCTTGTAACTTTTGACGTTAACAAGAATGAGTATCAATGTTGAAAATAAAGTATTTAAAAGTATTTAATTTCATTTCGTTATATTTATACCCAATGAAAACTTCTTTCAGAATTTTTCTGTCATAGTATTTTTTTAATGTTTTGGTATGATTTTTGTTTCATATAGGGTTGAAGTAGATTGGCGAATTACGTGCTAAAACTCAACTTTTACAAATTATTGTAAGTGCCGATAGCGTAACGCGTCGTGCCGTCCTTCATAATCTCGTGCTGGGTTCTAGCCTCAGCCGCGGTTCGGACGCTAAATGTGAGCGGTTGGACGTTTTAGTGAGGTTCAACTCCCACATATTCCCGCGGGGCGGGTAGGAATCCGGTGATTTCCTCCAACTGAAAAAAAAAACTTGAGAGGTGTCATGGGACACCCGAATAGAACGAAGTTCCTTTCGATTAAAGATATCTTATAATTTTCCTAGCGTAACGTGCGATAAGGAAAGCGTTTTAAAAGATTTTTATCACAGCGCCATCTAGCGATAATCATCTAAAACGAAAAAAAGGGTCGTGACAAAAAAAGTGTCGTGACAACTTTTCGTAAGAATATTTTCCGTCTAGCCGCCTTTCACAACGCGCGATAAGGAACTTCGTTTCAAAAGGCGTGAAAGAAAATACCAAAAAAATAAAGTGCTGTTTGATCCCCTTCGTGACGCAGACGAAGTTGCGCGCTTTAGATGCAATGAAGTGTATTCATTCATTCATTCAAACTGAAAAACTAATTATACATCATGAATGATGAATTAATTTCATCATAGAGTTATTGAATTGAAATCAATTGGAAATATGAATTCCAAATATTACCTATTTTCCGTGAAGTTATCAGAATGAATGCCGATTTAAATTAACATGTACATTTAAAATGATTCTCGAACATTCCATTTCAAACATTTAATATTTAAACTTGGAACATTACAAAATGGCGATAAAGATTTTCCCGCTTTTATGAGCCGTTCTCCTGAATATTTTGTCGATGAAGCGAAAAACCAGAAAGCGCACTATTCTTTTAATCTGTTTTTATTACAAGTTTAATTAAAAACTCTTTTAGCACGCCATTAAGAGGAATTTCTGAAGTTTCTAAACTGAATTTCAACACGATTCAATAATACACTGAAACGTTCGACAAAGACATTCAACACCATGTATTTTAATCTCTTTGGTTTTCGATTATGTTTTGACGTGACAACGTCTTATAAATTGGTTTGCCGGGTGACATTTCAAGAAACTGCGTTACGCTCCGCTCACGTTATGCGCTCACAATGAGAGCGAGTGAGAGGCACGCGTGCCTTTCACTTTTTATGTCTGTCTCTCTCGCTCTTAGGCGGGCTAACCATGCCCGAGTCGTTGTCACGTAAAACTTTTGCCCGTATACCGACTTTACAGGCAACCAATTTTTTTTACTTGTCACCGTTTTGTGGACATTTAATGAATATTGATTTTTGACCGACTTCCAAAAAGAAGGAGGTACTCAATTCGTCTGTATTTTTTATGTTTTTTTCTTCATAATTCTAGTTTGTGTAGACCGATTTGAACGATTCTAGTGTCAGATGAAAGGTGATGGTCGTCATACTCATTTTTTAAAGATCGAACAGATACTTTCGGATCTGTGTTTAAACTTTTGAATTTTTAACGAACAAGATTTGATTGGAAGTTTTCCGTTTTCATTGTCGTAATAAAAACATTATTAGTACTAGTAAGTGGTTATAAAAGTAATAATTTCTTTATTTGAAACACAAGGTGCATATTACAAGTTACGGTTGTTTTACTGTCCTAGATAGGCTACAGTATAGCCTGTAATAAGGGGAAACAGTGACACACCCTCATTAAAAATTTCACGTTACAAAGATAGTTTTAATCATTACATTTATTGATTTTTTTTCTTGCAAATGTGCAAGATTTTCGTCTTAAATTTTTATATAGAACGTTACTTGTTAAATTATCTTCCGAACGACCCTTTTCCTGAAAGTCAGATACTCGGAGTCTTATTAATAATGAACTTCACCCTTTCTGGAACAGGAAGTCATTATAATAAACACCATTTTGTTTGTTTTTTAATTTCTTAGAGATTTTTTGAATGTTATTGTTCTTACGCGGGAAAAGTTTAAATTAAATTGGGTAGGAATTTAATTTTCATGTCGGGATTAAGAAAAGTTAATAACGGTAGGTATGTTAGGTATTTAATATGCTGTCTCAAATATGATTAAGTTTTACTGATTTCTGAAGTTTTTTCTATAAATAATTTTTACATACACATACACAATTGAAGTGGCATTATGTTTATGAGTACTGCACTGTAACAACCCATTACTGCCCACTGTTGGGCTCAGGTCTCCTCCGAAGAGGGGTAGGCATAGTCCACCACGCTTGCCTAATGCGGATTGGGGACTTCACATATCTTCAAAGGATGTTTAGAACCCTTTTCCGATATACAGGTTTCCTCACGATGTTTTCCTTCACCGTTTTTAGCCAATGGTGTTGTGAAAAATTGCACATAAATCTTTTTCATATTAAGATTTAGAGGTACAAGCCGGTTTTGAACCCGCGACTTCCCGTACGGCAGGCAAGTGCTTCAACCACTCGGCCACCACGACTATAGACTGTCAATGAGTACTGGGGTAATATTTACAGTTGTCAGTATTGTGAGTAGAAAAATATGTAAAGATGGGCTACAATAGTATTTTATTACAAAAATCACATGTTTATTTAATGAGCGATTTTTTACAATTAAGTAATTTATATACTTAGATAACTGTGTTTATATATTTGACATAATTAGTTCATACGCCATTCTAGTTTGATAGGTTAAATGAGATAACCTCTGGACGTTGATATTTTTTAAATAACAATTAAGTATTCCATAATTTTAATTGTTATCTAAGAGTGAAAGAGACAAATAAAATGATTATAATTGACTATTGATTTATAGAACTTCGTCTACGTCACATGTTAATATATTATTTCTTAAAGTGTAATTTTAGTAAAGAACCCCAGCAATTTATCTTGTCAAGTTTAAAAACTTCACTTGTAAAATAAAAATGAAGTAAAATACAAAAAGTTTCTTAGTAAAACAAGGTTTATTGGTCTGTCGCGTTGACAAAGCGACAGGACTGCGGCTAACGTCACAGAACACTTGGGATACAGAAGAAAAAAATATAAAAAAAAACATATTACATTAAAAAAAGCCCCGCATGCCCGCTGAGTTTCTTGCGCCGGTTCTTCTCAGGACGGAGGCGTAATTTTAGCAAACTGGTGGTAGAACTTTTGATTTTATTTTTGACATTCAAAATGTATGTGTGTCCACATCTAATTTGAAATAAATGATTTGACTTTGACTTTCAGAAGAAAAAATAAATAAGCGTGCAAAAACAAAAAAAAATAAAAAATATTAAAAGAAAACACTTTAAATACAAGCTTTTAGATCTATACTATATAATATTATAAAGCTGCAGAGTTTGTTTGTGTTTTTGACGCGCTAATCTCAAAAACTACTGTTCCGATTTGAAAAATTCAAGTCCATTTATCGAGGAAGGCTATAGGCTGTGTTGTATCCCTATGTGACGCAGTAAAACGAGCTCAAACACGACGAGTCTATCTTGTTTAGTACAGGAGTTGCACAGCTTTATGGTACCATTTTATTGCATTATCACGCGATATACATCTGCGTGCAAAATGTCAGCTCAATTGGAAACCGGGAAGTTTGTCAAATTTGGCTTGCAAGATTCCACCATTTGCATAGTTACCAGTGCAAGTTAATATAAAGCTTGTAAAATAGGATGAGAACATATATTACAATTAAAATTTTAAAAAAAATTGAAAGTCAAAAGAAAAAAAATACTCTTACATTACGTTTATAGCGTTTTCATCAAGAATGATTTAATTTATACTTATGATTTGTTTATACAGGGTGATTTTTTAGAGGGGTACATATTGCAGGAGGGTGATGAGTACTCTGTTCTAATACGGAATATTACAAAAAATAGTTAAAATTACAATTTTTTTTTTAAATCTAAATTCGACAAAACTACCTCAAACATAAACAATTTCGGCTTAAAGAGTGTTGACTAATGACCTCTAGTGATCTCGCGCACCCCACACCGCCGCCACACCCATCAGCTGTCGAAAAACCATAATTTTGCAAGAATTTTAGATATTTTTAAATTGCGATTACTAAGGCATTAAGCCATATTCTTTGGTAATAATATTTTTACAGGTCGTATACAACCATCAGCTACCATGACCTTCAATATGTACCCTCACTAGGAAATCACCCTGTATATTAACTTCTGTTTTATTCTGTGCTAACGGCTTGTTATTTTTATACGGATTTGAGAAGATTAGTTTCGGCTCGCGAGTAACATTATGATGACAATAATAAATCGAGTATAATTATTTGTAATTTTTTTATTGCCATGCAGGCAGATGAGTCAACCACTGTAAGTGGTAACTGTCGCTCATGGACCTATGCAATGTCAGGAGACAATTCTACGACTTAACTTTAAGGATTTTCCTTAACCTTCGTTTAAATTTTAATATCAAATAATAAAATAGTTTTGTGAATAGATTTTTTTGGCCTTGTAGGCAGATGAGCCAAACACTTTTTTTTTTTTTGCTTAATAGATACACAAGCCTACGGCCTACCCGATGGTAAGCGGTTACCGTCGCTCATGGATCTCTGCAATGTCAGGGCAAAGAGGGGTAGATATTTATCACCTACTCACACAGGACTTTTCTTAAACCTCGTTTAAAGAGAGACATGTCATTACTTGATCGTAAGTGGTTACCGTCGCTTATCGACCTTGTGAAATATTTTTTAGTGTTTATTTTTTAATAGTTTTGTCATAGTTTAACTATAAACTGAAACTTAACATTGCACGAAGTCTAGATTTGAAATAATACTGCTAGTTGCACTAAAATGATTTTTAAATGATTAAATTATCTCAAAGTTAATCGTTATTAAGCGAAGATTAATTAATAATTAATTGACAGGAATTTGAAGGGCCCGGTTTGAATCAATTTCCGGATCTTAAAAAGGCAGTTAATTAATAAAATTCTGATGGTTTTTTTTGGATGAATTTTAATGAATATATTTTTGACGGTTTTTTAAATGCTTCAATTACGAATAATTATGTTCATTTTGGCTTTAATTTCATAGATTTGGACTGAGTTTTATATGTATCTCCTACTTTGTCTGCATCATTTAAGGCAAAAGACACAAAGTTGTATATACTGCTTCGACGCAATGTACACCATTTACCTGAACTTTTACTTATTTTGTCCAAATATCTCGTGCCTTGTCTTACAATGTAGTAATAATTATAAACTAACTTTCTGACAATTTTAATTGATAATTTTTATTTACTTAATATTCTAACGATGAATTTGAAGGTATACTAATCATTTCACTAGAAATAAGTTCAGTAAATGCATGATGTAGTAATGATTA
Source organism: Trilocha varians (assembly GCA_030269945.2). Taxonomy (NCBI): domain Eukaryota; kingdom Metazoa; phylum Arthropoda; class Insecta; order Lepidoptera; family Bombycidae; genus Trilocha; species Trilocha varians. The sequence goes on from AP028259.1 coordinate 10,492,939, forward strand.
TAGTGGGGTTCTTTATTATTATATTCTTCCTATTCCTATATACATATTCTTCTAGTATCTATTATTAGAAGAATAGGTATAGGCTGGCACCCCACCAGCGGAAAGTGTGAATGGGAAGGATGGATGTGAAGTATGCGGTACGAAATTTGGACAGAAGCGAGAACTAGAATGAAAGAGTAAACAAACCAACAACTAGATTAAGAACATCCCCGATAACGTTGGGGGGATTTAGATTAAAAAAAAAACCGATGAATTTGGAAATAAATTACAGGTCTTGTATTTAACCTAAAAATCGAATTCCTTCCCTTTATAATAATATTTTATACTGGATATCACGAGCAACTTCGTCTGCGTCACAAATTTTAATGAAAATAAAGTATGTTACTCGTGGATTGTAGCTTTCGAACGGTGAGAGAATTATCAAAGTCGATTCAGTACTTTTGAGTTTATTCGTTAAACAAAAATACAAATCTCTCCTCTTTATAATATTAGTGAAGATAGAATCCTAACCAAATCATACAGCCATACATTACAGAATCACAAATCAAAGTTGATGTCAAAACATTTTGTAGCCGGGTGACAAATTTCGCGGATACAAACTTTAACACCCTGATACCCCACTTTGAATTTGCAGGCGTCTGAACAATATGACTACACTTAGCATTGACAGGGCCGGATTTAGGTCACTAGAAAATTATTAATGAGTAATAGTACTAGCGACGGTAACCACTTACTATCAGGTGGGCCGTTGGCTCGTCTGCCTACATGGCAAAGAAAAAAAAAAGATAAAAAAAAAGAAAATATGATATAAAATAAAAATTGATTTCATTTCAGTTTCTAGATTTCAGAAGTTATATCAAAAATGTGCTATTTCTTATTACCATACAGGTTATGTATACTAGACGATTAGTTGACCCGCGCAACTTCGTCTGCGTCACAGAGGGATAAAATATAACCTTCCTCGGTAAATGGACTATCAAACACTAAAATAACTTTTCAAATAGGACCAGTGGTTCTTGAGATTAGCGCATTCAAACAAACTCTTCAGCTTTATAATATTATTAGTAGAGATATGAAAAAATGGACCCTATGCTTGTTTACCTAAAAAGCACAGGGGTGGCGCAACTTTTCGGCCAGGTACAGGTGCCACACTTTACCATAACTCAATCCTTTTTTACCAGTAAACACCAATTTCCTTGACTTCGCAGAAAAAACTCAGGAATAATTTCAAAAACTCACATTATTTATTTTGTACGGTCAACCGGCCAGCTAACAAGGGTCTAACCAAAACAAAAAGAGGATGTTAGGGAAAAGTTTCAGCGCCCGCCGGGTTAATATAATCAGAGCATACTTTACAGAAGTAACTGCAAAATTCAGAGTGTTATAAATTTCTTTAAACACTCGCGGTTATCTACATCACTTACACTATTACCGGCAAACGAACGAGAAAGAGGGTAGACAGATTTGTCTGCTCTTAAATGACCTACCCGCAGTTCCTCAGTCTTCCATCATGACGCTTGAAACAGTGCTGAAATATCGGGACCTCTCAATTAAAAATTATCGTGGTAAGAACCCGTTAAGTAATAGTGTAAGTAATTCAGAGTGTTAATTTTTCCGAAGTCGTTATTTCCATTTAAAATAATATATTTCAAAGAAAACTTTTAATCCTTAAGCTTTTAAGATCCTGAATATCATGTATCAGTAGAGTGCTAGATAAGACAAGTAAAATGAGACCAAACACGACAGGACTATCTTATTTAGTACAGGAGTTCCTATTACCACCTTCCGAATCCATCATCAGATCAGCACCATTTTGACGTATTATTGCATTGTCACGCGATATACTCAGCTCAGTTGGAAACTGGGAAGTTCGTCAAATTTAGCTTGAAAAATTCCACTCGAACTTACATAGTTACATCCAGTATAAGTTAATATGAAGCTTGTAAAAAGAAAGGATTCCATTTTAAAATTTAAAAATGTTTTTCTTTTCAGCAAACTAACTTATCTCCAATATTACATCCCATTGAAGTATCGCATAGTCCTGAGACACCCGGTATAATCTATGACACTCAAACATAACGGTAATAGTCAAATAATTTTAGGAATCGGTTCAGTAGATCCAATTACCTATCACGGCATAAACATCACGACATAATCTCTTTATATATATTTTTTTTTATTCTTTATTTGGGGGCATTGTAAGTTTCTGACTATGTCGCCCCATAATGCCAATAACATTTTTTCCTTAAACTACTTAATTAACAGACTAACTTACACAACATTATTTAAAACTATGAATAAAATCATACAGCTAAATACCTTCTTACATTAAAAAAAAATTCCTACACCTTAGTATGACTATTACTCGTATTTTAGCACTCTAATCTAGTTATAGTTTAAACCGTGTTTGAATTACATTGGGTGAGATCCCAATACAATTTAGGCCAGATCAACACTGCTTTAGCTGAACCTCATGAAGAGGCTGCAAAAACTTTAGCAGCGATATACTTGGCGTGATCTAAAGATAGAAACTAAATCATAAATGTGACTCTTTATAATCATAATCATAATCATAATAATATTATAAAGGCGAAAGTTTGTATGTATGGATGTATGTATGGATGTATGTTTGTTACTCTTTCACGTAAAAACTACTGAATGGATTTGAATGACCCTTTATCACAATATAGCTTATAACACATAGGCTACAATTTTTGAACCCCTTTGTAACGCAGACGAAGTTGCGCGGGTCACCTAGTATTAGTATAATGATTTTCTTATTCCATTTCTCGTCTATTTTTTTTTTTTTTTTATTGCCACGTAGGCAGACGAGCTAACGGCCCACTTGATCGCCACCTACGCAGTTGACTTTTAATCCTGTAAAGTCTGTACGTTATTTACAAGATTTTTGTAATCTAAATACGCCCCTGTTTTGTCTGAAAGCAGAAGTGTTGACAACAATATTAATTGTTCTCGCAGTGACGCATATACCTCAACAAACATTGTAGCGTCTTTGTTCTGAATTAACTCTCAATTTTTGCAAATCTCTCAATTGTGTTGTAGGAGGAGGTGTTGTTTTGTTGTTGTCGCTATAAATAAAATAAAATAAAAAGCCTTTATTCTATTACCAAAATTACAGTTTAAATATTACTAACTAATTACATAAAATGTTTATACTACGTAAAAGTCGCCTGTTTTGGCGTAGGCCTCCCCGTTTCCTTCCACCACTTTCGGTTCCGAGCTTATTGCATCCAGTTTGGTCCCACGATTTGGTTAAAGACATCGCGCCATCTTCTCCTTTGTCGCCCTCTTTTCCTCCCTCTCGGTGTCCATTCTCTCCTCTGTTGTCGCTATAGCACAAGCTAAGTAACTGACATAGGCCAAACAATTGCGTATTTGATGTGGCGATTGGACACATTCTGCGAACAGTTTTGATGTGACAGGTCAGACCTCTCACATGGACCGTATATCTGGTCATAATCGAAATCACGGAAACAGCGCAGGACCGGTCGTTGTGACGAGGTTTGGGAGAGGCCAATATCCAGCAGTGGACGTCTACAAGACTTGGATTATAGAAAAAATATAGTCTGCTTTCTTTCGAAAGAAATAAAAATAAAACTACGAATACCTACTTGAAAAACATGTTTTTTGAAACTAAAAATCAGAAGTTATTTTTTCGGGACAATTAATCGGAGATCTCGAAAACAACAAAATATCTAAAAAAAACTTGAGAGGTGTCAAGGGACATCCGGATGGAATGAAGTTCCTTTCGATTAATTAGTGAGGGAATTGTAATAAAATTTTATTTTTTTAAGTTATAATAATTAGTTAAAACGTCTGTCTCTCTCTTATAGAAGAGAGAAAATTAATTATTATAACTTAAATAATATATTGTGGTCACAGCGCCATCTAGCATTAATCATATAAATCAAAAAAAGTGTCGTGACAACTTTTTCATAAGAATTTCCGTCTAGCCCCCTTTCGAGAACGCGCGATAAGGAACTTCGTTCCAATATCAGGAAAAAAATAGAGATTGAAACTCTCGGGAAACTCTATTAAACACCCTAAACTATACTATGCCACGCACCATTCGGCTATGGAATGAGCTCCCCTCCTCGGTATTCCCTGAGCGCTATGACTTGTCCTTCTTCAAACGAGGCTTGAGGAGGGTCCTTAAAGTTTGTTCGTAGGTAGCGACCCCTCAGTGTCCCCTGACATTGCAGAGGTTCATGAGCGACGGTAACCACTTACTATCAGGTGGGCCGTTGGCTCGTCTGCCTACAAGGCAATATCTAAAAATACTTTTAAGGGTAAAGTCAGAAACAAACCGGTTTTATTGTTTTAGGTTAAACCGGGTAGGATATTAGCGAAAGCTCGTGTGGAACTAACGAGAAGCTTATGAAAGAACATCTGCGACTTTTCATAAACATACATTAACACTTTACTAGCTGTGGTTTTTTTAAGTTCTAAAAGCGATGGTAAAAAATGCTGTGGTATGACTAAAATGCCGCGAAATGACAAAATATACTTTTCAGTTTAATATCAAAAAAAATTTTAACTCGCATTAGTTTGTTCCTTAACAATGAATAAAATATTATAATTCAATTCCAAAGACCATTAAAGACGTCAAAAGATAGTTTTTTTTTAGCGCATTCCTTGAAATCAAAAAAAGGTTCGTAATGATGGAAGGTCCGTCCATCTGAAGTTTTCAAAACTATAAATGCTAAAAAGCTGATTGAAACTTTGTAGGTGTGATTAATATACCTTTATGAACCAGAAGTGGTTTTACTTTTTAAATAATACGCATCTGAATCCAAAGCAAGTCCAACGTATCTCTTCTCACGACCTCTCAAAATTGGCGCCAATCCCAGAGCCCATAGATAAGCTGCGCAGTCTATCAGTTCCATAGACAATATATGGGTCGGCTCCGGGTTACTGAATCTTTTCGCTTGACACTCTTAAGAATACCAAATTGTTTTTTTATAATTTTTATGTCGGTTTGTGTACGCTTCAAAAACTCGAAAAGTTCTGCACGTGTAATTAAAATTGTTGTTTCTTGCTTGTGAGAGTTAAAATGTGTGCTTTAAAATAAATAAGTGTTAAGCTCATTGGTTCATCTCTTATTTGAAAACTATGTAAATTAAAAACAAAGTATAATGTATGAATTTCGATCATACCATTGAATAGGCTTATAATTTATAGCCGACTTAAGATGATTCATAATACATGCCACCACAACTAATATATTATACACACATGCCAAATTGGATGGTCATTAGGCAAACTTACGTCTGTATGCAAAGGAAAACCACATTCAATTATTGGCAAATTGATTCGGCCGCAACTGTGTTCGACATACTATACAAGCACAAAAGTTTTAATTGAAAATGTAATATGTAGGAAATTAATGTTTTGAATAGTTTATGTACCTTTTCTATTTGTGACTAACTAAATCGGTTGAGCCGTTCTCGTACTTTAGTGAACCAGCGAACAGCAATTAATCTATACTTATTTTTTAATGAATTTGTTTTTTTACATGTTTTAGCAAATGTAAGCTTATAAATCATAAATGTTTATTAAGAAACAGTTACTTCCATGGAAAAGGACATATAGGTCAGTTGATTTTTTGAATTTCTTATCATATCCTCAGTTATTTATTAATCTGCTTGATCTTTACTATGGCTATGTTAATTCAAGTTCACAATGTTTCAATTCTAATACGTTTTTCTAAGATTTAAAGTAAACTTTAATAAATAGTACTATAATAATAGGTAATTGCAAGACTCTTGCTGCAAGACCAAGACCAAGATTGGGAGTGCAAAACCAGGACCAAGACTGGCTAAGTCTCGTCTTGTTCTTGCATTTGGGCAACACTAGCGAACAGCAATTAATCTATTCTTATTTTTTAATATTATAAAGCTGCAGAGTTTGTTGCTTAGTTTGAACGCGCTAATCTCAGGAACTACTGGACCGATTTGAAAAATTAATTATCGAGGAAGCCTATAGGCTATGTTGTATCCCTCTGTGATGCACATGAAGTTGCGCGGGTCACCTAGTTTATTAATAAGAAGATAAAATATTATAATAGTTATAACGAGTACTTATCATCAAACGTTATTCATAACTGCCAGTGATAACTTATGGATCAGAGACTTGGCCGCTTACGATGGGTCTTATTAGACGACTCAGAGTCACTCAAAGAGCAATGGAAAGGGCTATAATGGGTGTTTCTCTGCGTGATCAAATCAGAAATGAGGAGATCCGCAGAAGGACTAAAGTAACCGACATAGCCCAAAGAATTGCATCTTTGAAGTGGCAATGGGTAGGACACATTGTGCGAAGAACAGATGGCCGATGGTGCCGAAAAGTTCTGGAGTGGCGGCCACGAACCGGTAAGCGCAACGTTGGTAGACCCCCCACAAGATGGACCGACGATCTGGTCAAGATCGCGGGAGGTCACTGGATGCAGATGGCGCAGGACCGGTCGATGTAGCGAGGTTTGGGGGAGGCCTATGTCCAGCAGTGGACGTTTATAGGCTAATGATGATGATGTTATTCATATAAGGTATATTGTTGAGGATTTTCAAAAAGCAAACAGCAGGTTGTTTCTCTAAAACATAAAGAAGTAGTTTTTATTTGTTACACCTAATATTTTACAATAATTATATCCATTTTATTCACACTCACCTAAAACATAAAGAAACAACATGTAATGTTCACTACTTACACTCTTCTATATTACTTTTAATAAGCGAAATAATCGAAGCAATCATAGATATCCAAACGCCATTGTCTCAAGCGTCGCTACGACGCGCCGGATGCGCTTCCTGTCAACTAGCTGTGACAATTAAGAACAATCATTTCATCACCACTATAATAAGTATGACGGCGTAAATAGTGTGTTGAGGTGTACTGACGTTGTAATTAGTCGATTTTCGTTTTGTTTTGTCAGGATTGACGTCACAGTGTCCACTTGAACACTCGATGATCAACACTTTTGAATAAAAACTTCAAAATAACGATCTTTAACAGTTTATTACTTTTACATCAAGAGGTCCGTTCGCCTCGACAATTCCAACACGAATAACAGCGGCCAACGCCTGTATTTATAGCGAGGCTCCACTTCCAGCTACCCGCACGGTGAATAGGTTGGTTTCCCTTGTTATCACCCCGTCAAGTACATAATGATTATTTATTAACCTTTCTAAAAAGAAGAAAAAATGTAATCAGAACATCTAAGTCTTTATAAAATATTTATTAAAGTGAAGTCGTAGAAACGCTCGTCATTTTCCCTATTCATCTTCGACGTTAGAAATGATCTGACGAAAGCGAATAGAGGTAATTAGACTGTGAAATCTATTTCAAAGCCAAAAAAATACAAATAATGATGTACCTCATTTTTCTTTAGACCAGGGGTGGCCAAACTAGAAAGAATTAGGGCCACTGTGATAATTTTTAAGTGTAGTATCTTTTATATTTTTTTTTTTATTGTATGTAAATTATTTTTAATGTTTTTGCTTCATAGGGTTATTATATATGACACTGCACTAGATATTTATTTATTGTTTTAACTAATTTATGCCGCCATACGATTGTCTGCAAGAAATCACATAAGAAAGTTGTAGGTACATTTATTTTGTGATTGACATAAGATATATTTTTTTATTGCAAGGTAAGTGGTCGAACCTCTGCAATGTCAGGGCAAAGAGGGGCCGTTATCTATCACCTACCCATATAGGACTTTTCTTAAACCTCGCTTAAAGAGGGCCATGTCATAGCGCTCCGGGAACACCGCGGACGAGAGTCCATTCCAAATCAATATTTTTCATTATCATAATTTTTTTGGCTTGGTTTTACTATCTTATATATTAAAATTGACTAACGATATGACATTAGCTGTCGCGGGTCAAACAAAACTTACTGACTATATTTGGCTTACGGGCCGTAGTTTGAGGACCCCTAGTTTAGCAAAAAATAAAAAGTACATTAGTTTCTTTGTGTCTAAAAATGTTTATTAAAAAGTTTTATATTTTTATTGTAGTGAAAAGGGTCATGTCTTTGAACTAAAATGGAATTAATATTAATTTGTCTGACTCAGTACAAAATAAATAATGTTTTAAAAATGAATAACTATTTTATTTTCTTAAGTTCATTGAATATTAATAGGTTCTAGTTAAGGTTTTTTTACAATGTAGACATTATATCTCTCTTTAATGTAGTGTGGGCTAACAGTGGTATTAGGCCAAAGGGAGATCTCCGACCGGGCGAGGTAGTGTATGCCGGTCAGTCCGAAGCCCACTGTAGTAGATTTCAGATGTCGTATATATACGAAGATTTCTGCAAATGTCGTAACCGCGATTCAGGACCGCGTTATTATTGGTCGCTACAGTAGAATAGTAAAAAACTAGACAGTAGTGGAATGGACTCCTTTATACAGGGTGGATCTGTAACTTTGGACAATCTGACGTGGGGACCTGCTGAAATAAAACTTAGAACCACGTTATTTTAGGAAGAGAATTTTTTTTCATCATAGTATGGAAGTCTGCAACGATAGTCGTACATTTTCCATACAATGTCAGAAAAAAAGTTGAACCGATCCAAAAAATAAAAATGGTGCTATGTTGTATTTCGACAGGTCATTCACCCCACGTCAGATTGTCCAAAGTTACAGATCGACCCTGTATAGTGGTGAAAGGTATTAGGAAAATCGATATATATATATAATACTTGGTAGCCTAAAGTTTATTTTTTTAAGCTAAGATTACTATTTATCCCGTTCAAGAATTTAGAGGAATCCGGTGGGAATCTGTTTCTACAGACCCCTCGCTACTATTAAAAACAAATTAAGTTTTAAAAAGTTCTGCATGGTAGGCGTAAAAGACGGCCACTTACCGTCAATTAGGCTGAAAGCTTGTTTGTCTTACGTGTAATTAACTAAGCATTCATTTACTTACCACAATTACAATACTCACAAATCGATTACCTCTCCTTTGAAGTTAATTAACACCTCTAGATACACTTTAGCCTATAATCTACCACCTCACATGACTATACCATAGAATAACTTTACAGAAGGAAATCATCATTCAAATTGTTCTGACGATCTTTTATATGGACACAGAATTCACTCTGACGTTTTCGTAATCTCACACCAACATGAAATTCTAAGCAGTTTCAAACAAATGCAGGAGTTAGTGTGATACATAACATTATTAGAAGGAAATTCATGTATGAAGAAATTTATTGAGATTAAAACTTTTAAAAACAAGCTTTTAAGTTGCTGCATATCATATAAAAGTCGAGTGCTAGCCAAGATAAGAAGAACGAGCCCAAACACAATGATTCGATTAGTACAGGACTTCCTGTGTCTACATTCCGACTTTATCATCAGATCAGCCCTATGGTATCATATTATTGGATTTTCACGCAATATCTATACTAATATTATTAATGCAAAAGTAACTCTGTCTATCTGCCTATGTATATGTGTGTCTGTTACGCTTTCCGACTTAGACCTTTCAACCGATTTTAATGAAATTTGGCACAGACAATCTTTAGACCCTGAGAAAAAACTAACGAACATATCTTTTAATTGAAAGAGACGCAGACGAAGTTGCGCTGATCTGCTAGTATATAATATTATGTAATTAATAATTAATTATATTATAAGAAGATTGTCAAATTCAACTCACAAGATTCTAACCGAACTTACATACCTAGTGCGAGTTAAATCCGATTTGTTGACCTGAATAATATCTCTCTTACTTTTATTCTGGAATAGTTAGGACCAGCACGCCACAGTTTTATTTCTCTACAGAAAATATACTGTGACTATACACCGTGTCTAGAATATAGAATTACAATTGTTTTACGTGAAACATTATCTCGCAGTATGAATAGGAACTCGTTTGAAAGACAGTGTAATTAATATTGTGCCTTTGTGTAATTACTTTTAGGTGTTAAATAGCGTGTACTGTCTCAACCCGTTTATGATTCTTTAGTAGAGGGATTATTCCATGCATGTCCCTCTTTAAACGAGGTTTTAGAAAAGTATACAGGGTGTCCCAGAACAATGCAACATGAATAAGAAGTACCTTTGGAGATAGGATTTTTAGCTGAAAGGAAACATCATTTTATTTTTGACATTAAATTATACTGCATTAAATGATTTTTTTGAAATTTTTTGGATTTGCCTGAAATAACGAAATCGGAAAAAATAACACGCTGTATTTATTTATGTTGCAAGTTCCTCCCGATCTTACATAGGTACATATCCACTTACATAAATACATAGTTATATCCAGTGCAAGTTAATTAAATTTGTTCTAAGTTGTATTTCGGCACGTTATACACCTAACTACATACGTTAGCAGAAGGTTCATCCACTCTGTATAATATAAATAGTATTGTACTTTTTGACCAACTTCCAAAAAGGAAGAAGTACTCAATTCGTCTGTATTTATTGGAACGAAGTTTCTTATCACGCGTTATCGAAAGGGGGCTAGACGGAAAAAGTTATTACGAAAAAGTTGTCACGACACTTTTTTGTTTTAGATGATTATCGCTAGATGGCGCTGTGATCAAAATATTTTAAAACACGTTCCTTATTTTGTTTTAGATGATTATCGCTAGATGGCGCTGTGATCAAAATCTTTTAAAACACGTCTTTTAATCGAAAGGAACTTCGTTCTATTCGGGTGTCCCATGACACCTCTCAAGTTTTTTTTATCTTTGTTCCTTCATAACTTTAGTTTGGGTAAATCTATTTGAATGATTCTGAAGTCAGATGAAAGGTGATAGGTCGTCAATGGGTTCCATCGAAATTGTAAGATCCAACAACTACTTTTGGATTTATGTTTTCATTTTTGTAGTAAAAAAAACTTGAGAGGTGTCAAGGGACACCCGGATGGAACGAAGTTTACGATTAATTAGTGAGGGAGTTATTACAATTCAATAAAATATTTTGATCACAGCGCCATCTAGCATTAATCATATAAAACAAAATAAGGAATTGTTTTAAAAGATTTTAATCACAGCGCCATCTAGCGATAATCATCTAAAACAAAAAAGTGTCGTGACAACTTTTTCATAAGAATTTCCTTCTAGCCCCCTTTCGATAACGCGCGATAAGGAACTTCGTTCCAATATTATACGCTCTCAAGCGACATAGTTTTTGTTCAAAATAAACTTTGCAGTGCAAAAAATTTGAATTTCTGAAACAGCCCAATAAAATTTAATATCCAGAACGAGTATAATTAAAGCTACGGCGCTAATAACGGAATAGATAGCGCTCGAAAATAAGGCTATTTTTATTACTGCAGCGTTTCAAGTGGCTTTTAAAATATAAGAGATTTTAAACTATAGAACTATAGCTTCTATGATAATAAAGTTAAAGATGAAAATGGCATGTTGTTATATTCAAAAATATATTATGCCTTCTTTTGTTTTGGTAGTGAAAGAGTTTTTTTTTAATTTACGGGTATCTGCCTGTATCTCTCACTTCCACCACTGTAACTCCTGTGTAGCCAGGATCCACAGCGGCGACCATCGTAATGATTCTAAGCAATGAAGCCCAGAAACCCGAGGGAAAGGTTATTTGTCTTGGGATTTTGCAAGGAATTGAATGAGAAGTTGACAGAATTTTTATTTATATAAGACTAGCTGGTGCCCGCGACGTCATCTGCGTGAACTCACGGCAACTAAGACCTTTTTTTTTTTTGGACGAGTAGAAATCGCCAGACTTCCACTCGCCCCGCAAGTGGGGTATGTGGGGGTTGAACCGCACTAAAACCTCCCGCCGCTCACGCTCGACGTCCGATCCCCGGCCCGGACAGAACCCGGCACGAGGCTGGTAGGGATAACAAGACGCGTTCGCGATTGTCGCTCACGTATCGCCCCGTCACCCCCAGCAATCGGCTCGGCAATTAATTATTAATTTTTTTCTCGCAAAAACCATCTTTGAACTTCAACGAACATGAAGATGATTAAATTGGTCCAGGCGTTACTACACACGTTCACACACGTTAAAGAGCAAACGACGGTGACGGCCAACCAACATTTGAACGGAGATTTTGTATGCATTGGCCGGCATTGGAACTATGTGAAACACCGTTTGATAGTTGGCCTACCTTGGTAGTTGGTGATCCAATATTTAAACGAATAATTACATTTTCTTCTAAACTGCATATATTGTTGAAAGTACGAAGATTACTTCATTACCAACAACAATTACATTAAAAAACTTTGCTTTATATCTCAAAATCCTACACATACGGCAATTTTCAATCGCACTCTGAAACAGTAACTTCCAACTTTACCCTTTGATCATACAAGCGTATGAAAATTACAAATTATACCGTCAATTTTATATACGTGTGTTATATCTCAAATATCATGTTTGATTTTCCTTGTATTTCTGTAGTAATTATATGAAAATGATCACGAGAAGACTGGATACTGCGGGTCGATTTAAGAGCAAACATGTCTACCCTCTTTCTCGTTCGCTTTTGGGTGGTACCACTGGAACTCGAACTCACATCACGACACACCACACTCACTGTATCTACAAGACTCTCTGAGCATGAACCCTTAGTGACTGTTGTGTTTAGCACTGGGTCATGACGTTTGCAACAACGTTGAAATATCGAGACAACTCAATTAATTAAATATCGCGGTAAAAACCCGTTGAAAATGCATGAAATTAACTTATATTTCTACTAAAATTTAACTGTAAAATTTTCGTGTAAAAATGGCAGTCTTGTAACTCTTAATATTAATGTGAAAACCACATTATAGCAAAGATTTATTGAAGTAAATTCAATAGATATAAACACTAATAGGCTCTTATATAATAATACAAAACAGAATTTGACCAAACACTATTGTCCGTGATTCTGGAAACTAAACTTGCGCAGTTAGCCAGAATAGAGTATTATCGACGAATAAAATAGAAGTATTTTTTTTTATTTTAAAAACTTTTGATAAACTTGTACTAGATGTATGATATAATTGCATTTTCACGCGATATATTTCTACGTGCAAAATGTCAGCTCAATCGGAAGTTGGTCAAATTTAGCTCGCAAAATTCCACCCGAAATTACGCACAATCAGAGACCTGGTAGTTGGTTAAATTTAGCGCGCAAGAAATTACGTTGTTAAATCCAGTGCAAGTTAATTTAAAGCTTATAAAAATGGATAAACTGTCAGAGTGTTAAGATGTATTACTGTATCCATTTGTAAGTTCTGTTCTATGGCCGCGTTCACACAGACCGAGGCGGCTCGCGAGGCTTTTTCTTCGTGAGAATCCTCGACCTGTGTGGACGGTGTCAGCCGAGGACGTGACGTCATATGACGCGGGTGATCGTCTGAGGCTACCATTACAGCCGTCCACACAGACCGAAGCTGAGCACGAGGCAGTTGTTTCGCAAGGAGCCTCGGTCTGTGTGGACGGCCTCAGAAACACAGGAAACGTCAAATATTTTGACGCGAACAACCGAGCAATCGAGCCATTCGTCAAGGTTCTGTGGTCCGTAATAGAAAAAGTTGAGAATTGATAAGTTTGAGTCGTAACACTAAAAGACCATACTTTATAGGGGCTGACTATACTTTAAAAATATTTCTCCAAGATATCTAACCTATAGAGGATACCATATGTTCTTTTGCATTGTTTTTAACAAGTATTAATAACTGTTAAGAAATCATCGTCATACCGTTTAAACTTATGTGAGTTACACAAGAAGCAATGTCATTAACATTCAGAATGAAGTTTCGTTAACTGGCAGCTTAACCAAAAAACTCAAACATGTGACCTGTGAAAATCTAAATTAAATAGCCCAAATTCACTGTCGAGGTTATCAAAGTTGAAACGAAAGCGTATTCTTTTACTGAGTAAAAACGCGTGCAATGAAAAAAGTACAAAAAAATCGTATTATTCACGAGAAACGCACGAAAACCGCAAACTGAAAACTGTTTCAAAAAGAACATTGAATTTTTTCATGTATTTTGTGTTGTGAATATTTTTAAACGAATGATGACTATACGAAATGTTGTAGGTTAGTTAAAAGCTCGGTATTTTATACTTTTATGCATTTTATAATAAAGTGTAGCTTATAGATTCGCACGAGCGCTGTTTAGTGCGTTTAAAAGTATTGTCCAAACGGTTATGTTGCACCAGGTTCTGGCCTCATTTCGGACGCTAAGTGTGAGCGATTTGAGGTTTTAGTGCGGTTCAAATCCCACAAACCTCACGTGAAGAGGGTGGAACTCCGGCGTTTTCCACCAAGTAAATAAAACAACAGCACATGGTTGACTTAGTGTAAAAATATTTATCCAAATTTATTATTCTGTGTGCGAAGAGCGCTGATGCCTGTGACACAGTTTAATTACTACTGCAAGCATCATCTTTTCATTAGTTAAGTCTAAATGTTGTTTTATTATAAGGGGCATCTTTTTTATAAGTCTTATTTGTTAACCTAAGTTGTCAAATAAATAAATTTGAATTTGAATTTTTAATTTGAATCTAAGAACCTTAAAATCAAAAAAGTTATTCTAATTTCCAGAGCTAACCTCCAACGTTTAAAATTTCGAATTTAGAGCAGATTCCATTTTCATCTCCCAAAATTCAGTATTAAATTTGTTTTTCAGCTCAAAGCAAACCGGATATTGTCTATCGTCATTGTAGAATGAAAAATGACTATTGTTTCGGAATATTGGAGAATCAAATTGAGCTGTGGAGTGGTCGAAATGAAACAGAATAGTTCACCATCTTATGTCTATAGGCGATGGTTTTTTTTGACAGGAGGAAATAGCCGAAATTCCATCCGCCCCGCAGTTGGGGTATGTGAGAGCCGAACCGCACTAAAACCTACTGTCACTCACGTTCAGCGTCCGAACCCCGGCTGAGGACAGAACCCAGCACGAGATTGGGCGAAGTGCAAAAGGCTTACGTATCTGTTACATATTTAAAATTTAAAGCCTTTTTTATATGTACCATAGATAGATAAACAGTTACTTGTCAGTATTATTTTTCTAATTCTCTCTGTCCTGGCTTGTCAAGAGAATACGTATTCAACATTATTTTCTAAATCTTTATGTTCTAATTAAATTGAAAATATCTGTTCAATCATAGTTTAATTTATCAGGTATGACAAGTAACTGTTTATTTTTCTATGGTACATATAAAAAAGGCTTTAAATTTTAAATATGTAACAGTATCGCCCCGTCACCCCGTGCCGGGTTCTTTTATCAACCCACGTTCGATATATCGAAGATATGTGGGAGATCTTTCCTTCTGTCCAAAAAAGGCAACGATTTTTCTAAGAATGCGTTTACGTAATTAGTAGCTTATAACCTCGTGTTATGTCATTCCAGAGGACCATGGGAATTGTTAGATAATTGCTCTCAATGCTCGTTAGTGTGTTGCAAAAAATACGGAAAAATATCGTGTTTATTCTCATTCGTTACTATACATGATATGTATGTATACGTATTGTACCCCATTACCGAACTCGAGGCTTCTCTGTAGCCATACTCGCCTTGTACGGTTCAGATCTTCAAAGGATTGGAAGGTCTTGATCCTTCTCCATATTACAGATTTTTTTGTGATATTTTCTTCTTTTTATTTAGCTAAATGTGATGTTAAACACTGAAATATAACAAAGTCAAATCATTTATTTCAAATTCGATGTGGACACACATACATTTTGAAAGTCAAAAATAAAATCAAAAGTTCTACCACCAGTTCGCTAAAATTACGCCTCCGTCCTGAGAAGAACCGGCGCAAGAAACTCAGCGGGCATTTTTTAAAATTTAATATATTGTATTTTTTTTTTTAATTATTGATTTACAAATATACTATGCTTCTTTTTATGAGTTTCTTCGCTTGCTAAGAGTAGGTTGTAGCACCCCGCCGTGTCTCCTGATATTATAAAGAAAGAAAGAAAGTATTGTATTGTAAGTGAACATGTATTTTTATGATTTTGTGAAATAAATTATTTTTCATTTTTTTTTTCAAAGAATGTAAATACGCTTATTCAACTACAAACTTACATATAACTGAAATAATTTACTACTAAATAAAAATTAAAACTTAAGTTAAATAATATTATGAAAGTAGGTAATTAAAGAGTAATTCAGAGTTAAATGAGTGACGGTGGCCAACCGTGCTCTACTTCCAATTTTTTTTTTCAGTTGGAGGAAATCACCGGATCCCCGCCCGCGGGTGGGGTATGTGGGAGTTGAACAGCGGTTGGAGGTTTTACTCCAACCGCTCACACTCAGCGTCCGAACCCCGGCTGAGGCCAGAACCCAGCATGGGGTTTGGAGGGACGGCGCGACGCGTTACGCGCTCGGCACTCTTTCCCATCGCGCCGTCCCCCTACTTCCAATATTATAAAAGTTCTTAGAGTACCTTTATTATATCTAATTCTATCTAACTTTACAATATGTACTGTCCTTACAGTTTCATCTAAAAGTGCCGTAAAACACGTTACCCAAAACGACTCAATCAGTCTTGTTCGCTAACTTCACTCAAAGAAAACAACAACTCATACAATATCTCCATACAAAAGCATAACACTAAAGCAAATAGGGCAGTGTGAAGGCAAAATTACTATATTTTATTTACTTCACGTCCTTTTCGGAGGCAATAAAGAGTCTACATAACATGTCACTCTCAGGGCTTCGGCTAAAGGCCTCATCTTGCATCCCTTTCTATCTTACTCTTATGATAGGCCATCTCTTTCCCCCAAAATAATTTTGGCCGGAAATTCTTTTGTGTAGCGATGTAGGGTTAAGAATGTAGCTTAATATTGGTGCAGTTTTTTGGTGTTAATTAATTTTTAATTGAAATGAAATGAAATAGTTTATTATTCAAAAATACACTTTTACACATTACAACAAATACAATGATCCCCGCACTAGGTCAGACCTGTATCGCGGGAGAATTATTGAATTATATTGAATTATGAAATTGAAATTATGTGCCACGGTAAAGTAATAGGTTATTTGGTTTGCATCAATTAAACCGATTAGTAGATATTAAATGAAGACCACATAATAATATAACATTATGTGGTTTTCAATTAAAATCTTTTGTATTTGTATCTGCATAATATCTGACTATATTATGGTCTGCATAGTTTTTTCTTGTTAATGCCGCTGATATTAATGACACTTGTATTTTTTTGTCGTCTATCCTATTCCTTTTATAAATAATGCCTATTGTAAAGTTTAAGTTATACTATAAACTGATTCAGACACTCGCGGTTTTCTATAATAGTTTCATGCATTTTCAACGGGTTCTTACCAAGATATTACTACCCAAAAGCGAACGAGAAAGAGGGTAGATAGATTTGTTTGCTCTTAAATCGACCCGCAGTATCCAGTCTTCTCGTGATCATGACGTTTGCAACAACGTTGAAATATCGAGATAACTCAATTAATTAAATATCGTAGTATGAACCCGTTGAAAATGCATGAAAGTATTAAGTTATATTAATTCAATATCATTTTAATATTCTTCATTTTCAATTATTAAACAACCAGTTTTCAAATTTCGAAATTTTGTAGAGGTAACTATGATTACCACCATGAACCACTCTCTAATAGTTATACAATTGCGAGGTCACATTTAAAATTAAACTATTTAATTTTACCACTAACTGATTGAACCTCACATTAAGAGATAAAACGGGCGACCCTATCGTAAATTCGATTCATGAATTTATTTCGATACTTCGAGTACGATCTCGATACAGTCCGCATGAAATTAACTCGTAAATATCTTAGTAATTACTGAAATACTGCATTAAATTTTGGAAACTAATTAAAGTTTTATTTTTGGAAATATTGCTATTAAAATCGATACTGTATCTCTATGTTGAATCACGCGTGAACGACTGGACCGATTTGGATATTTTTTTATTGTATTTAGCGCTGGTTCCATTGGAAAAAAAATCAAAATAATGTTAATACAAGTGATAATAGTCGTGGTTGAAGCGCTTGCCTTCCGTACGGGAGGTCACGGGTTCAAAACATGCCGGCTTGTACCTCTAAATCTTAATATGAAAAAGATTTATGTGCAATTTTTCACAACACCACTGGCTAAAAACGGTGAAGGAAAACATCGTGAGGAAACCTGCATATCGGAAAAGGGTTCTAAAAATCCTTTGAAGATATTATGTGAAGTCCCCAATCCGCACTGGGCAAGCGTGGTGGACTATGCCTAATCCCTCTTCGGAGGAGACCTGAGCTCAGCAGTGGGGAGTAATGGGTTGTTACAGTACAGTACAAGTGAACGAGTAGAATAAGTGATAGTATACTTAGGTCTATTCAATAGCATCGAAAGTGTGAATCAAGCTCAAGAAAACAATTTAATTCATTCTCTCTCATGTCACGCAGACGAAGTTTCACAGGTCACTATTATTTACATAAAAAATTGAGAAGAAACTTACCATTGTGCTTTTAGTTTTAATTAGGGCCACGACGAAGCGTTCCGCGTTGGGAATGAAAAGAAACGCTGGATAATAAAAATAACTTTTACCAACTATTATAGCTGAGAAAATGGCTAACTATTTTTAGGGAAATTTCTTTAAACACTCGGGATTATCTACATCACTTACACCATTACTAAAAGGGTTTTTACCACGATTATTTTTAATTGAGCGGTCCCGATATTTCAGCACTGTTTCAAGTACCATAATCACGATAAGACTGAGGAACTGCGGGTAGGTCATTTAAGAGCAGACAAATCTGTCTACCCTCTTTCTCGTTCGTTTGCCGGTACCACTGGAACTCGAACTCACATTTCGACATACCACACTGACAGTATGGGCTGCCACCTCAAAACTAGATTTTTTGGCTTTATTTTCGTCTATCACTGTCTATCTATTTATTTTTAGGGAATTATAAGCTTTTACATGCAAATGAGGTAAATTTTTGGACTAGAATAATTTTTGGTTAGGTGAACCGATTATTTTTTCATAGTAAACGTGCCCGTCGTAAAGTGCCATTAGCCGCCTAGAATGTTCAATGAAATCAAAAACAATGTAAATTTTTTAATTACATAATAATAATATAACCGTTCTCTTAATTAAGTATATTTGGATAAAAAAACAGTACTAAAATCCGCTGAGTAGTTTTAAAGATTTAAGTATACATAGAGACATTGCAAAGTGTCTGTTTTATACTATGTAGTGATAGTAAAGCTACTAACTAAATCTTTTTTGAGTGAAACAACACGAAAAGTAAAAGTTTCACATAAAAAGACTCGGAAAAAACACCATCTAAAAATGTTGCCTACATAAAATGTAAGTCAAAAGTCAGCTATTTAAATATTCATAAAATTAAACTTCAATGTTAACAGCTAAAAATGTTTTAGGCGGAGTTTTATTTCAACGAAAATGTTACTGAAATGAAAGGTTATTTGATGTTATTGTAATATTATTATGCAGCAGTATTCTGAGGAAATTCGGACACACAAGTCATTTTAAAATTGTTTCTTTTTTACTTTATTTTCTCTTCCCGAAGAAAGCTTTAATTTAAAAATTATATTTGAAAAATAAAAAAATAGGATTGTAAAAGTAAAAAAAGGAAGCATTCTTGGCAATGGGCTCGCTGAAATCATGGCTACCGAGACTGAAAAGCCTTGAGCTGTGGTCAATATTGACGTTACGGCCACTTAGGTACTATTAAACATTGTTTTGGAATTCATAGGCACCTAACCATCTATTAAGCAAAGGTTATAGTTGGGCTATGGTACTTAACCTCAAAGATTAAAACAGAAAGAACCATAGCACTTTAGAAATCGAATCTCAAATCTAAAAGAAGCACGTCAAAAAATATTTTCACAGAATCATGATTTCTTTTTCAACATCAAAATGAAATGATAACACAATTTGTCGCACTTTTGACTTAGTTTATGAAAAACTAAAGAGCACACGAGGGTTTTAACAATTTGTTATTCAGCACACGTCTTCGTCGCTGTGTAGACATTTTTAATGAGGGTATGTCAGTTCTTGCTTATTCAAACGTTGGGTATATGTTACGAAGAATATGTTAAACAAGCGAGCTGTTTGAAGTGTTCGAATATGTTTATGTGCTCATTTAGACAGCTAGAGATGTGACGAATATTGTGACGACAAAAAATTATCGAATATTGTGTGGAGGTATGAGGAAGTCAAAACTAAAGCCTGTTCTTACCCTGAGGTAAGGAAGGCATAGTATTGACCCTGGCCACCATATCTAGTGTAAAATATAGCAGTTGACTTATCGTCGCCTCAGTGGTTGTTTGGCCAATCTGACATTTTTTACGAAAATGACTTTTTAATGCAGTATTATAAAGAATAAAAATCAAACCGACTGGTAAAATATTTTTTTTTAAATATTCAATTCTAAAACAATAAAAATCTCATTTCAATTTTTTTCTCAACACGGCACTTAACGAAAATTCCGTGCTTGTTTGCTGTCTCCTGTAAAATTTGCTCGAGTGCAGATTGGCCAAACAAGCACTAAGGCGACGTTATGTATCTTTTTTCTTTGAAATCCAGACAAAGAAATTTGCTGATCAAAAATCGTGATTTGCAACATCCAACACAATGTATGAAATTAGTAAACTTGTCGTTAAGCATAACGTTAAGGAGCCTATTTAACTGTACAGTGGGTCATGTAAAATATTCTGGATTCTAGAATATATCTAAAATTATGCCTGACGTAATACTATGATTTTTTTTTATTTCCACGCAGGCAGACGAGCTAACGGCCCACCTGATCGTAAGCGGTTACCGTCGCTCATAGACCTCTGCATTGCCAAAAGTCATTGCGGGGCCGCTACCTACGGCCTACCCTTAAGGACTCTCTTCAAGCCTCGTTTGAAGAAGGACAAGTCATAGCGCTCGGGAAACACCGAAGAGGGGAGCTCATTCCATACACAGATAAACATTTTTGAAATTGAAAAAAGACGTAATTATTTCAACGACAGTCATTATCGTTTGAAAGCCCCATGAACTTTGAGAACCACGAAGGAATAAGGGAAGTTATATGGAAAAAGGTATGCCAGATGTTTCCAAGTTTTTGTGCTAAGTTTTTCAAGGAAATCGGTGGAGAATGTTGGCTCATTAATCCCTTCGAGGCTAAGGGTCGTTACAAAAATGTGTGTATATTTACTTTCATGACAGTAGAAATCTTAATGTAAAAAAGATTTACCTATGTGCAGTTTCTCACTGCACCACTGGCTAAAAACGGTGAAGGAAACATCGTGAGGAAATCTGCATATCGGAAATTATATAAATCCTTCGAAGATATGAGAAGTCCCCAATCCGCATTGGGTAAGCGTTGTGGACTATGCCTAAGCCCTCTTCGGAGGAGACCTGAGCCCAGCAGTGGGCAGTAATGGGTTGTCACAGTACAGTACAGAACTTTATTATTTGTGATGGCTAGAGTATTTATTCTTATTCTTTATTGTACACAAAAGCAACATAACAGATAACACAAATAACATGAAAAGAGCAGGTACAACGGCGAGCCTAACTCATATTTGAGTTTTCTTCCAGTATTTCTACGTATTTTAGGTAATAAAATTCCATTCTCGTTGTTGTCAGAGCGCTGACGTGTAGAGCGCTAAAGAGGGGTTTAAATAAAGTTTAAGAATCATCATATAGTGATAGTTGACGACTCCTACTGACATTGCAGAGGCTTATTTGCCACTCTCCATCAGGTGTGCCGTAGCCTCGTTTAGCTATCATGCAATAAAAAAAATTGGTATTGAAACTCAGTACAAAAAGTTAGGTATTTGTCAGTGGTACCGACAAACAAACGAAAAAGAGGGAAGCCAGATTTGTCTGCTCTTAAAGAACCTACCCGCAGTACTCAGCCTTCCCGTGATCATGGCGCTTGCATGCTTGTGTTGAAATATCGGGATCGCTCATTTAGTGAAATTCGTGGTAAGAATCCGTTTAGTAATTGTGAAACTCAAATAGTTAGAATAGTACCTAATTAAATAGGTTAATTGTTACATTGGTATTAATACATCCTAAATTTATACTTTATATAACAGCGTAAGTAATGTGTTGAGGTATAATGACGTTGTAAATAATCGATCTTCATTTGCTTTGTCAGGAATGACGTCACAATATCCACTTGAACACTTGATGATCCATATTTTTGAATAAAAACTTCACAATAACGAGTTTTAACAGATTATTACTTTTACATCAAGAGGTCCGTTCGCCTCGACAATTCAAACACGAATGAATAATAACAGCGGCCAGCACCTGTATTTATAGCAAGTCTCCACTTCCAACTACCCGCACGGTGAATAGGTTGGTTTCCCTTGTTATCACCCTGTCATATATTTCTTAGTTAGTCTAAAAGTACACTAATCATAAAACAACAACACAAAAACAAACTTGCTAAAAAATATATTATTATTAAAGGAATTTTTAAGTTTTCTATAACCTCTTTAAAAAGTATTTTAATCAAAGAATTCCTCATCTTAAAGGCCTGAAAGCTTACTTTCCGAAAGCAAATTCATTATTTCGAAACAGTTTTGTCGTCTTCAGCTGAAGTTGATCTTAATGAACAAAAGATGAGAGAGTTCCCTCACGCACCAGACGAGTCTTGAACTAACCGAAATTGGTGAAATTAGAGTTAAAAGCGTCATCAGTTGTTTGGATGTTGGTCTAAATTACGAGAGGATCGTTGTTTGAGGGAAAAATCTCTAGTCGAGGAACATCTGTGCTCAACAAGATAGACTAGTAAGATAGTAAACTTATTCAGACACTCGCGGTTTTCTATAATACTTTCATGCATTTTCAACGGGTTCTTACCACGATATTTAATTAATTGAGTTGTCTCGATTAATTAAATATCGTTGCAAACGTCATGATCACGAGAAGACTGGATACTGCGGGTCGATTTACGAGCAAACAAATCTGTCTACCCTCTTTCTCGTTCGCTTTTGGGTAGTACCACTGGAACTCGAACTCACATCACGACACACCACACTCACTGTATCTACAAGACTCTCTTAGCATGAACCCTTAGTGACTGTTGTATTTAAGCATATTGTTTTATATAAATTTAAATGTAAAGTTTGTTCTTCACCACCGTCTACCGTCTTTCTTCTATTAAATGTTTTCTTTACATGCATTGGTTGCCTGGAAGAGATCGCTTTGAGCGATAAGGCCGCCCATTGATATAACATATTTAAGTTTTTGTAACCTATAACTGTAATTGTGGTGTTTCAATAAAGAGTTTTTGTATTGTATTTAGCACTGGATTCCACATACTCGATTACTTAAAAAAATATGAGGCCCATTCGAATTCTTACAAAACTTCAAATCGCTTCAGCTTATGCCCTGTACCACATCACAAAGATATCCCTGGAGCCGCGAAACCGGCGTTTAACTAACGTTTAACTGCCGTCATCTAGAGGATAGTTTTGAAAACTTAAATTGCTAAGTTACGTGAAATGAGGAAATTGGACTTATTTTGAGATCACGTTGAACACCTTTGAGACTGATTGCGGAGTATTTGTTTATGTTGGTGAAGAAAAGTCTTATGTAATAGCGAAAAGCTTCGACCGGCATCTCGAGAAGTTTTCGCTCCCCGGCTGGGTAAATGGCCTGATTCAGAAGGCGGTCTTGACACGGCGCGTATTGTGAGTAGGTTCCTCTCTCTTGAGCCCTGACCACTGATGATTTGGGTCGTAGACTCCGCCTGCAGTGGCCCTCTGTTTTCTATATTGTATTTTTAAATTTTATTTTCTTGTATATGTTTATTTTTAATATAATGTAAAAAATAAGCTAATAAATGAATATGGAATTATTTATTGCTTAAAATGTCTTTAATATGTATTTCTTACAAAATTTTTAAATATTAAATTCAAGCACACAAAAATTCTTCGAGATGATTCCAACATCTCCTTTCTATCACCGCAATACTCGGTGTCGAGGTGTAGTTCATCCTTACCATTTGGAACCACTGTCCATCGAGTCCATTCCAAGAATTATTTTCCGCCACGCACCAGCCGGCTATGGAATTAGCTCTCCTCTTCGGTGTTTTCAGAGCTCTATGACTTGTCCTTCTTCAAACGAGGCTTGAAGAAAGTTTTTGAAGGTAGGCCGTAGGTAGCGATCCCGCAGTGTCCCCTGACAGTGTAGAGGTCCATGAGCAACTGTAATCGCTTATGATCAAGTGGTCCGTTAGCTTGTCTGCCTACAAGGCAATTAAAAAAAAACACACAACACAGATTTGTTCAGCATTTGTGTCATTTTGTGCAAATGGTGACTTGTCCTTCTTCAAACGAGGCTGGAAGAAAGTCCTTAAAAGTTAGTTACAACCCCGCAGTGTCTTCTGACTGTCCATGCCCAACAATAACCACTTACGAATACGTTGTTTGAGTGCAAAATGGCAATAAAAAATATGAAGCTATTTCCCAATGAAACTTCTTTGTACAAACCACTACAAAAGTCGATTTATCTTCAACATACTGATTTACTTCGCAAAATACATTGCTATAAATCTTTGTAAATAACAGGAGACTTATCAAAGCCCAGGTATACTACGTTTTATCAATGGCACACAAAGGAAATTCCATTTTCTGGTACATTGGCCGGGTCGATCGACTTCTTCAGAGTTTGGGCACTTTATTTTAATACAGGAAAGCTGTGAGCGGTTGATTACGGGCCGAAATAAATGTAGATGTTTTTCGTTTACAAATAGATGTTTGGGCGTCAATATTGAGACTATTAATTTGTGTAGAATACTTATTTAAAGTGATTCAAATTAACTTAAGTGTTTGGGGATGGCGGGGCGATATGGAAGCCTTAGTGTATAATGTGTCGCATCTCTCCACACAGCCTCATGTTAGGAGGATAGGAGATTTTAGTTTGACCGCCACATACCTTACCTACGCAGTAGGAACCAGCAGGAAGTAAATATTATAGCAACCTTCTACTATTAAAAAGTGTAAAAAATGTACGACCTTGCATTCTCAAGATAATTTGCGGCGTGATTTTAATTATTTGATGGGAGAGGGGTATACAATAATTATAATGTTTCTTACTGAGGAATAGTTTACAACAGTTCCAATCTACAACACCTGCCTAAGAAGAACTGCAAAACAACAGCGTATAAAAAGATATCCATAATACATTTTATCTTTAAACTCCCTAAAAGATTCCACGCAGCTGTTTTTAAAATAATTCAAACATACAAAACTTCTCTTGGGAGTGTTTTCGCAACGTACGTGTTTAGAAACGCAAAATAAATACACTAGGAGACTATGAATAGTATCGTGTTTTATCTAGAACTTTTTCTAGATTATTCTATTGTTGATGTTGACACTGAAATGAATTGAAATTATTTATTCTCAAAATTAACGACATTTATCATGCTTGTTGATGTCAAAAAGCTACCACCGGTTCGGAAAAAGGAAACAGCCACCGTCCTGAGGAGAACTGGCAAGAAACTCAACGGGCATGTCTTTTTTTTATTATTTTTCTGTCTCACTCATTCTTATATATCGATTGCGGTCGATCTTATAAATTTGTTTGAAAAGAAAACTTACAATACAAGCTTTTAAGATCCTGAATATCATGTATTAGTGGAGTGCTAGCTAAGACAAGTAAAATGAGCTCAAACACGACAGGTCCATCTTATTTAGTGCAGAAGTTCCTAAGACCTCCTTCCGAGTCCATCATCAGATCAGCACCATTATTGTCATATTATTGCATTGTCACACGATATAAATCTGCGTGCAAATTGTCAGCTTAATCGGAAACTGGGAAGTATGTCAAATTTAGCTTGCAAGATTCCACCCGACCTTATGTAGTTACATCCAGTGCAAGTTAATATAAAGCTTGTAAAAATAATGACTGTACGAAACCAAAAACATATAAAACTATTTCTTCTAAAATAATATGCCATGAAATTATTTCAACAGCAAAAATCAATCATACTACTACATACAAAAATAATCTTTGCGAGAAGGGAATTCGAAACTCATGTTTTCCTACTCCTTCTATTATCTTCTGATTAAATTCGTTGCGGGGCCTAAGACAAGTTAGCTTTGCCTCGGGTTCCTGGGCTTCACTGCTCAGAGTCATTACGATGGTCGTCGCTGTGTCCTGCTACACAGGAGTTACAGTGGTGGGAGTGAGAGGTGGGCAAATACCCGATATACAAAAATAATCATAGCGTCTCTAAGCCTTGTCTTGAGACTCCTTTACCATTACGAAACCCAAATAAATTTGTACGTAACATCTATAATTTTCCAATAATTGTCATCAATCATACACCGGGGTTATTGAAACAAATTAATGACTATTTACATAATATTCCCTTCAGCTCATAATGAACAACCGCCGGGTTAATCCCTATGAATGAGTGTTGTCGATCAATTGGGTAATCTAATGACAGTACCGAAATACTCAGAGGTTCTACTGAAAAGGTTATTGAATGTTATGATGTATCATTTTGACCGACCTCCAAAACGGAGGTAAGTACTCAATTTGTCGATTTTGGAACGAAGTTCCTTATCGCGCGTTATCGAAAGGGGGCTAGACGGAAATTCTGACGAGAAAGTTGTCACGATACTTTTTTTGTTTTAGATGATTATCGCTAGATGGCGCTGTGATTAAAATCTTTTAAAACAATTCCTTATTTTGTTTTCTATGATTAATGCTAGATGGCGCTGTGATAAAAATATTTTGTTTCTATCTTATAGAAGAGAGAGAGAGAGACAGACGTTTTAAACTAACTATTTATTATAACTTAAAAAAAAATATTACAATTCCCTTACTAATTAATCGAAAGGAACTTTGTTCCATCCGAGTGTCTCTTGACACCTCTCAGGTTTTTTTTTTAAATTGAGTTCTGACAGCCGGTGTTCGGACGCTGTAAGGAAATTTTAGTGCGGTTTGACTCACATTGTCTACCTACTACAAAATGAACATACCAAAAATATCCTAATATATAATATATATTTTTTGACAGTCAAACGACCCAACTAACGGTAAGTGGTTACCGTTGCACAAGAACACTTAAACAAGCGAATTTATGGTGACAGAGAAATTACTTGCAATTGTCTCTTATTTTTTTGTATTTTTTTTTTATCTTTGTATGTTTCTTTTTTTTTCTTCACAAATAAAGAATGTCTATGTCTATGTCTATGAACACACTTGTCATCAATATTATTCTTGTTTCACCAAAGTGTATAAATAATTTCTCTCGCTCGATCTGTCAAGGAAACTGTGGATATAAATGAAAAGAACTCATTACACGGAACATTACACAGAGTAGGTAATCTTAGCTGAATCCAATATCGTTAAAAGCCCCATCTATACCATTTCTCATATTCAACAATAACAATTCACAAATTTAAGAGGGACATTAAATATTTATCTTATATTAAGGAAATAAACAAGATTTTTACAAAAATAACTGTCTCTTTGAGAAAGAGCTTTAAACGCCTTTGGTCTTTACCAGAATTACGATAATCTATCAACTCATTGTTTTATTATCGTTTTTTATCTACAAATTAGTGAATATTTCATGTATTTTGGTTAAAAAATAATATTGTAGAACAGAATTAATATTATAAACTTATTCAGACACTCGCGGTTTTCTATAATACTTTCATGCATTTTCAACTGGTTCTTACCACGATATTTAATTAATTGAGTTGTCTCGATATTGTGGTGTGTCGTGATGTGAGTTCGAGTTCCAGGGGTACCTACTACCCAAAAGCGAACGAGAAAGAGACAGATTTGTTTGCTCTTAAATCGACCTGCAGTATCCAGTCTTCTCGTGATCATGACGTTTGCAACAACGTTGAAATATCGAGACAACTCAATTAATTAAATATCGTGGTAAGAACCCGTTGAAAATGCATGAAAGTAGAATAAATATTTATTTCAAACTATAACAGAATATTTACACTAAACTAAATCTAAGTAACAAACATAGTTTGAAAACGACTCCGCAATGTCGACACCACCGAAAAACGGTACCACGACGCTGGTCTTCCGTCCGCACCAAGTGACATGCATGCAGGCACTGTGCTAATTAGCTACAAATAACATTTAAAAAAACTTGTACCTGTTTAGAGGCAAAACGATTATCATCAATATGTTCAACTTGGTTTTTAGGTTGCCTCGATACAGGCTTACCTTGTCAGGTAACCGCCAGTCGAGTTGATTTTACCTTTACCTTTTTTAGTTAATAAATATTTTTCCATTTTCATTTTCAAAAATCATCGTCATCGCGATTCTAATTCATCTACCACCACTTACACTCAAACTTACAATGAGGTGGCCTGTTGGCTCGTCTGCCTACATGGCAATAAACTACAATAAACTACTAAACAAAAAAAAATCACATAAAGGTGCATCTTTTTGAAGTACTTAATTGAAAAATACTTAAGTAAGATTAAAATCAATTAGAATCTGTAAAATGAACAATAACAAAAACCGATAAGAAATTTAATTTTACTTTTGGGAGTCAGTCAAAAACTAAAATTTGTTTGTGTGAATTATTTTTCTCAACCACACAATATTTCTAAGCTGTTTTATCTAATCTAAAATATAATCTCCAAGACACAAAGTGTTTATTATCTTAAACCTCAATGAGACTAATGATATTATTTTCTAGACAAAGTCAACACAATCTAGTTATTATACAGAAGTAAAACGGCTGAGGCCAGAACCCAGCACGGGGTTATGAGGGACGGCGCGGCGCGTTACGCCCAAGGCACTCTTTCCCGTCGCGCCGCCTTGATTGAAGTCATATAAATATTATATAACCTTTTGCAATAAGAAAAAAATACAAATCATTACATCGCTGCATTGTACAAGCGAGTTTCACTTTCGTAGTTAATATAGACTGATGATGCTGATTGGTAAGTTTTTACTTCTGTTTATTTATTTTCTGTAATAAGCCTGTCTGGCTTTGTTATTTATTTCGATAGACACTTCAGCAATCAACATTAGTTTCTTTTACTTGTTTTCTTAGTAAATGCGAAGTCTCAGAGGGATTAGTCCTGGTTTCATCTGAGGTAAGTAGATTAGGTTGATGTAATGGATTCTACACAAAGAGATATGTAAAGAAACTATATAAATGAAAAAAAAAAATGTGGATAGATGATCGACATACTAAATGTGGATAGAAAATTAAATAAAAATCTTTTTTGTAACTTCTTATTGCGCTCAGCAAAAACAGTTTTAAAACATAAAAATCATAGCAATTTTAAAAAGTGTTAAGTGTAACAATTGGTCGTCTTATCGCTAAGAAAACTCTCTTTCAGGCACGGAGAGAAAAGAAGCAAATTAAAAATACACGTGAATGTTCACAGTAAAAATACCCAAAATAAAAGTAGGTATTGTTAAAAAATATATATATGACGGGGTGATAACAAGGGAAACAAACATATTCACAGACATTCACCGTGCGGGTAGTTGAAAGTGGAGACTTGCTATAAATACAGGCGCTGGCCGCTGTTATTATTGATTCGTGTCTGAATTGTCGAGGCGAACGGACCTCTTGATGTAAAAGTAATAAACTGTTAAAACTCGTGATTTTGAAGTTTTTATTCAAAAGTATTGATCATCAAGTCTTAGTGTTCAAGTGGACATTGTGACGTCATTCCTGACAAAACAAAACGAAGATCGACTAATTACAACGTCATTACACCTCAACACACTATTTACGCCGTCATATATCTATCTGTCGGTTGTTAATAATTGATCTAACTAAACCGACTTTCATAGTAGTTTCACTTAATCTAGCATGAGTACCATGTGATGTTAGTTACATTGAGTATTTTTAACAATTCGTTTTTGCCACGCACCATTCGGCTATGGAATGAGCTCCCCTCTTCGGTGTTTCCCGAGCGCTATGACTTGTCCTTCTTCAAACGAGGCTTAAAGAGAGTCCTTAAGGGTAGGCCGCGGTAAAGGTAGCAGCCCTGCAGTTTCCCCTGACAGTGCAGAGGTCCATGAGCGACGGTAACCGCTTACGATCAGGTGGGTCGTTAGCTCGTCTGCCTACGAGGAAATAAAAAAAAACCTCATGTATAATAAATTTGTTAAAAGTTTTAACGATATTGGAAGTTTCGTTTTTAGCATCTTCTATTCAATTTCAAATGAGGGTAGTCCTGAACAACGCTGAAAGAAAAACCTGTTTTGTATATTTTAAGTCTCGAACTTATGCCTTACAGCAATTTTTCTTACCTATTTTTGTTATCTTTGATTTTAAATCATTTAAATTAAAACGTGTAATTTTCAATAGAAACCAATTTATTTTTATGTTCCAAGAAATTTTGAGAATTGATTATTATTTGTTATTCAATACTTCAATTATATCTGATATTTTAAAGTTCTCAGTAAAACGTAAAATATCAATTAGTATTTTCCATTAAAATTGTAATTAATAACTTTTGAATTAAATTGAAATGACACTGCATTTTTGGTACTATAACTTTGAGTAATTAAAATTTAAATTTGTGTTGTTAAAGCTTCATTTGAAAGTATTCTTGAAATTAAATGGTAGAAGAGTAATTAATTAAATTAAATCATAAAGATCAAGTTTTTTATTGATATGTAGGCAGACAAGCCAAAGGGCCACATAGTAAGTGGATCATGGACATATGCAAGTTATTCTCAGGAGAGTTGCTAGAATTAGGAACTATTGCTTGACTTTCATGCATTTTCAACTGGTTCTTACCATGATATTTAATTAATTGTCAAACGTCATGATCAAAGTATGTGGAATCCAGTGCTAAACACAACAGTCACTAAGGGTTCATGCTCAGAGAGTCTTGTAGATACAGTGAGTGTGGTGTGTCGTGATGTGAGTTCGAGTTCCAGTGGTACTACCCAAAAGCGAACGAGAAAGTTTAAGAATAAGTTTATTGCTTGACTTTCAACAAGTATGATGTTTTAACTTCTGTGCTCATGTTATTTCCAATATATTTTTATGTTAACAGAACTCATTTTCCTACTCCTATATCAAATGAATTGGGGCCCAAGACACGTTCACATTCCTTCGGGTTCCTGGGCTTCACTGCTCAGAGTCATTACGATGGTCGCTATGTATCCTACGCAGGAGTTAGTAATAGGCGTGAGAGGAGGACAAACACCCGACAATTATCCACGTTATATCAACAGCATTTGATTTTCAACAATATCCTTCACATATTTAGAAGCTTCAAATATCCATACCAACTAAAACAGATCGTACATCGAAAACGACAATCGCCAAAAAGATCCCTTGAGATTGAACCGTGTAAGTAACCATTGCACCCAAGAAATACATTTGTTTCTGAATATAAATAACCCACTCAGAAATTTCCGATCAGTATCTCTATTCAATTTGAATTTCTTATAAAAGAAAATGCTGGGCAAGAAAAACCAAGGAATCTCGCGGGAGGCGCCCAAAATGTTTGTTTAAGGTATAACTGGGGCGAGTGGAAACTTAATATTGCCCTTTGAAATGTGCAATACTGGTATTTGGAATATTTGGAACTGAACTGTACGCAGTATTTCTGTAATTCAATTTGAGGCCTGTTTCAGTGAAATGCAAACATGTCATTGTGGACAACAAAGTGCAGCCAAATACCAGTAAGCCATTTAATTCGATAGTCCATTCGTATAAAGGATCATTTTTTTTTTATTTAATTTATTTAATATTTAAAGTTTTTTCACAACACCACTGACTATAAACGGTAAAGGAAAACATCGTGAGGAAACCTGCTTATCGGAAAAGGGTTCTAAAAATCCTTTGAAGATATGTGAAGTCCCCAATCCGCACTAGGCAAGCGTGGTGGACTATGCCTAATCCCTCTTCTGAGGAGATCTGAGCCCAACAGTGAGCAGTAATAGGTTGGTACAGAATATTTAAAGTTACATGTTCTTTGAAACCTTTGTTCAACTCATTTTTCAAAAACCTTGAAAGATTTTTTTTGTCCGAAGTAATGTGTCAACAATATTTGCTAAATTCACTATTTGGCGGCATAGGTACCAAAATTAGAATTCAAAATTTTATATTTAAATTTTGCGCTTTTATTAATTATTATTATTATTTATCAATCATCTTAGGATCACAATGCACAATATACTTAAAAACATTAAAATAAAGATAAATAATTATATGTGAGAATATGACAATAATATAAAACGGTTCTATAAACTTAAAAAACCGAAATAAAAGTCACAATGCAATTACCCACATAATCTCAGCGCATTGAGCTAACAACTACACTGTTTCTACTCAAAAATCAGTACATATTTTCATTACATTTCCCATTTTCGAACGACTCTTCCACATACAAAATAATCGTAGTCTTCTCAGAAAAATCGATACGCCAGCAATGTTCGTCCTTTCACAAAAATTTTAATTAAATCCGGCTTATCGTTTACCCAGCACAAAGACAAACCGATAAGCTTTGTTTAAATGATTCCAACAAACATAATGAGCTTTAAAAGCTTAATAAGGTACTCCTAAAAGTTTAGCACCCTTTCTAGGCTCTTTCCTACGTGTACTCTCAAGAAACGGTTGAATAAAGTGTAGTTTCACTGTGAATATAGAATACTGTGAAAAGGTACTATGGAAGGTAAAAAACTTGTGAAGCGTCATGGGACACCCGAATAGAACGAAGTTCCTTTCGATTAAAAGATATCTTATATTTTTTTTTCATAACGCAACGCGCGATAAGGAACGTGTTTTAAAAGATTATGATCACAGCACCATCCAGCGATAATCATCTAAAACAAAAATAAGGAACGTGTTTTAACAGATTTTGATCACAGTGCCATCCAGCGATAATAATCTAAAACCATAAAAAGTGTCGTGACAACTTTTCGTAAGAATTTTCTCCGTCTAGCCCCCTTTCACAACGCGCGATAAGGAACTTCGTTCTAAAAATCATCTTCAAAATGAATGTGGGTTCATAATTGAACTGCTATTAATTGAGTAATTTCCTCAATATTTTGTTTTGTTGTACACAAAGTCAAAAGTACACAAAAATCTACTTTTTGGAGTATAGTTCCGATGTTTAGAGGCTGCTAAATGACTTAAAGATTCTTTCCAGCGATAGTGTCACCATCTTTGTTAGAAGAGTATTGTAGTGAAAACGCAGTTTAACACAGGAATTAGTTTCAGAAAATGTTTTAAATTTCGTACCTCATTTTCAGAAGGTTCTGGGAATGAGTTCAGAATATCCTTACTTAGTTTCAAAGCGTTCTTATGATACATAATTCGTATTCATTTTGGTTAGTAGTAGATTCCACTAACTTACTTATACTATAAAGGCGAAGATTTACATTTTGTTAAGGAGGAAATCACCAGTTTTTTGGAACGAAGTTCCTTATCGCGCGTTGTGAAAAGAGGCTGGACGGAAAAATTCTTACGAAAAGTTGTCACGACACATTTTTGGTTTTAGATGATTATCGCTAGATGGCGCTGTGATCAAAATCTTTTAAAACACGTTCCTTATCGCACGTAAAAAAAAATAGGAAATAAAACATTATAAGATATCTTTTAATCGAAATGAACTTCGTTCCATCCGGGTGTCCCTTTCCACCCGGGTGACACCTCTCAAGTTTTTTTTATCGCCTGTAGCATACCTCACGTATCCTAATCTCTCTAAGTCAATTTTAAGAAAAATTGTTAGTTCAAAAATACTTTTTTAATAGTTTTTGGAACAGTTATTTATCGATATACGAGTAAAATTATAACTTAGAACGAACCTTTTTGGAGTATATACCTTTTTACGTTCTAAGCCAGTATCTCATGCTGCCTCAACCTTGAAAACCTATTTGAAATTGCCGGGTTTCCACCAGCCCTGCAAGTATGGAGTATGCAGGGGTATGTAGGAATCACACCGCAGCAAAACCTCCTGCCGCTCAAATTCAGCGCAAGAACCCAGCACGGGATTATTTACGCTAAGGCTCACCCCTAAAACATTCATCTTTTTCCAGGTGTAACAAGTCTCCAAGACGTCATGCTGTTAGTCGAACCGAAGACGATCATCCGTGGAGGTACTGCTGCCCTCATCTGCTCCAGGGATATGCAAGGAGCACCACTATACTCCGTGAAGTGGTACCGCGGTAACCACGAGTTCTATAGGTATACGCCACTGGAGGAACCTGCTACCAGAGTTTTTGGATTGCCTGGTGGATATGTTGATGTGAGTAAAGATTTTCTCTTTAAACGAAAATTCCTGTAATAATTTCATGCATTATCACCGGGTTCTTACCATATATTTAATTGATTCAGTGGTCGTGATACTTCAACGTTGTTGCAAACCTCATGATAACGATAAGACTAAGGGTAGATTTACGAGCAAACAAATTTGTCTATCCTCTTTTTCATTCGCTTTTGGGTAGTACCACTGGAACTCCTAACTATATGAAAGTAATGTAGAAAACCGCGAGTGTTTGAATAAGAAATTCCTCTAATTTAGGTGGTTAAAAGGCCTCCTATATCCTGGCATTCCAGACTCATGAGCAACAGTAACCACTGACTATGAGATGAGCCGTGGACCCGTTTATCTAGTAGGGTTTTATTTCTGAACTGATTTTCAATATTATTTAGCGCTAGTCTGATTTTTATGATTAGCAGAATTTTATTATCTTTAGAGTCTTATAAATAAATAATTAAAATTTTAGTGCTACAAGTTTTAATTGATATTTTTCAATTTGAATCATATTTAAATATTTTATAGGTTTAAAAACAGAAGTTGCTGTTCCAAAAAGAATGTTAATTTTTTAATTAACTCGAATCGTAGTGGCCCAGGGTCTAGACGCTAGATCGTTAGCCTTTTCTACGTGCTTTTAATCTTAATTCGTAAAGATTTATACGTAGTTTATCATAACTGTACTGTAACAGCCCATTATAGGCTTAGGTTTATTCAGTAGTATGGACAGAAATGGTACAAAAAGCTTAATTAATATTGTAAGAAATCTAACGTTGCCAGTGCAGAAGAAACATTAAAACATCAATTAAAAACAATAAAAAATTAAAGTTGAGAAAAAAATATAATGTAATCTGTATTTGTCAATGTTCGCTTAATTCGAAATTTAAAAAAAGCGCGCCAACATAAATCTTACATTTAAAAAGTATTTTACAAAAGAGGTTTTTAATCAATTTTAATAAAACTATTTATAGGTGGCACTTTGGTCGCTAGTACCCTTGGTCTTTATATTGCTTGTTACATTTAGTCGCCTACAAATATGTTACTGGATAAAAACCGGGAAGGAAAATAATGTGTGGAAACATACACATTAGAAAATTATTTAAAACCCTTCGAAGATGTATGAAGTCTCCAACCCTGATTAGGCAAGCGTGGTGGACAATGAATTAGTCGTCCACTGTAGCTTGACGGGGTGATACGTAAACTTAGCGTACATCGACTCGTGTCACCACACACAATTCCGTACTAGGTTCTAACCTCATTCGGTGTTGGGACGCTGATTGTGAGCGGCAGAAGGTTTTAGTGAAGTCCGACTCCCACATACGTGGCATGTACTGCAGTTTCCTGTTACGATATGTCATGTATGCAAAAATAATTATCCAGATTTGTTCCTAGGGTTCTACGTGTAATGGCACAGCCCAAAACGACGAAAATGACATAATCTTTATATCCTGAAAATTCCAATTATTTTTAGAGACAGAAGTGATAGAACCTACTAATAAATTTCTTTAAACACTCGCGGTTATCTACATCACTTACACTATTACTAAACGGGTTCTTACCACGATTATTTTTAATTGAGCGGTCCCGATACTGTCAGTGTGGTATGTCGGAATGTGAGTTCGAGTTCCAGTGGTATCGGCAAACGAACGAAAAAGAGGGTAGACAGATTTGTCTGCTCTTAAATGACCTACCCGCAGTTCCTCAGTCTTCCCGTGATCATGGCGCTTGAAACAGTGCTGAAATATCGGGACCGCTCCATTAAAAATAATCGTGGTAAGAACCCGTTTAGTGTAAGAACCTACTAAGTTGGTATAAGTTCTAGCAAAGTTACAAATTATAAAAAATACAAATAGCTCTCCTATAAAACTGCGTTTTCACTTATACTAATACACCTAGAATCCGTCGAAGTATTAACCTGTTAAAATATATTAAAACAAACTTTACTTCTTCATAATTATTATGTTGTAACAGTATGACAGATCATCGACGGATTTTAGCAGTTAACACTGTTGATGCCTCCATGAATAATATATTAGAATCAATATTGATTAAGGTTGTAAGCGTTTCAAAGGGAATCCGTCCCGCGACCTTTCATCAGTAGTATTGGATCAGTAAACGAGCTGTCTTATTTATTTATTTCCTCGGACTTTTGATAAATTTATGTACGAAACAAACTGAAAGTAATGAATATGGAAGTAGTTTTACGAATTTGTGCTTCGGTCAGACATGTATTGTATAAACTTATTCAGACACTCGCGGTTTTTATGTAATACTTTCATGCATGTTCAACGGGTTCTTACCGCGATATTTAATTAATTGAGTTGACTCGGGTTCCAATCACTGGATACAATTACATAATCCTCAGGTACTATTTTTTGAACGTCGTTACGTACCAAGGATGGTTAAAGAAGCTATCGAGATTTCAAGACATAGCACTTTTAACAGGGGTGACGGTTTCAAATTATCGAGTATGTGGAATCCAGTGCTAAACACAACAGTCACTAAGGGTTCATGCTCAAAGAGTTTTGTAGATACAGTGAGTGTGGTGTGTCGTGATGTGAGTTTGAGTTCCAGTGGTACCACCCAAAAGCGAACGAGAAAGAGGGTAGACAGATTTGTTTGCTCTTTAATCGACCCGCAGTATCCAGTCTTCTCGTGATCATGACGTTTGCAACAACGTTGAAATATCGAGATAACTCAATTAATTAAATATCGCGGTAAGAACCCGTTGAAAATGCATGAATGTATTGTATATTTTAAAAATCATGATGAATTTAAATCCACTTTAAAATATCCCAAAAAAATACGAGTATTTAACGAACTGGTGGTATTTTTTTTGGTCTTGACTTTCAAAACTAATGAGTCCACATCAAATTTGAAATAAATGATGTAAATTCAACTTTTGGAATCAAATTCAAAACGACATGAACCGCTTACCATCAGATGGACCGATAACTTATTAATCAGTCTTACAATAAAAAAAAACTTACCTAACATCTTTTATTTTCCAATTCTAGATGAACAGATCAAACGGCTCACAAGTCCTAGTACGAAAAATGGATTTAAGTTTGGCTGGCAACTTCAGCTGCGAAGTGACAGCTGATTCACCGTCTTTCGCGACGCAGATCAGCTCAAAATTCATTGATATTGTCGGTAAGTGATAAATATTTGTGTCGTGGTGGCTGAGTGGTCGAAGCGCGTCCTTCCGAACGGGAGGTCGCGGGTTCAAATCCGGCCGGCTTGTACCTCTAAATCTAAACGTGAAAAAGATTTATGTGCAATTTTTCACAACACCACTGGCTAAAAACGGTGAAGGTAAACATCGTGAGGAAACCTGCATGTCGGAAAAGGGTTCTAAAAATCCTTTGAAGATATGTGAAGTCTCCAATCCGCACTAGGAAAGCGTGGTGGACTATGACTAATCCTTCTTCTGAGGAGACCTGAGCCCAACAGCGGGCAGTAATGGGTTGGTACAGGTACAGGTACAGGATAAATATTTTCATCGAAAAATAGTACGAGATACTTTTATTTAGTTTAGGAGTTTTATAGAGGATATTGTGTGTATTACCATTGGAAAACGTTTTATACAGGGTGTCCCAGAACTATGTGACATGAACGGAGAGTACTTTAAATATTAGAGATGCTGTTTTGCTGAAAGGAAACATCATTTTATGTTTGATGTTTAATAATATTGCATTAGATTTTTCGTAAACTTTTTGGTGCAAAAAAGAACTAAAAAAATCGTCAAAAATTAACTCCCTGTATTTTTATGATGTCAATTGAAATGATAATTGAAAACGAATAATCTTTGCTAACAAATATGTCTTAAACTAAATGAACTTAAATAAATCCCATCCGCGGTGTTCCCGGAGCGCTATGACATGTCCCTCTTTAAACGAGGTTTAAGAAAAGTCATGTATCGGTAGGTGATGGATAACAGCCCTTCATTGCCCTGCCATTGCAGAGGTTCATGAGCGACGGAGACCGCTTACCATCAGGTGGGCCGTAGGCTCGTTTATCTATCACGCAATAAAAAAAAGAACAAAGTGAAACACGTGATTTAAGATTTTAGGTATCTCATTTTCTATCTACGCAGTGTATTACAATATAGTTTTATCTATTTAAATAGCCAGTTTATCTTTCATATTAATTGTAGCATAACGTTAAAATTATACTACTA
The DNA here is from genome assembly GCA_030269945.2 of Trilocha varians. Taxonomy (NCBI): domain Eukaryota; kingdom Metazoa; phylum Arthropoda; class Insecta; order Lepidoptera; family Bombycidae; genus Trilocha; species Trilocha varians. The sequence goes on from AP028259.1 coordinate 10,531,311, forward strand.
CGAAAATACAAAACCTTGTTTAAACAACGAAACCCTAAAATAAGGTTGTATTTTCACTTATGTGGGTGTTTGAGTATTGTAGCTATTTCTTTAGTAATAGAAATACATTAATTTAAGATAACAAGGGAATAACAGGCATCGATAGTTTATTTGAAACCCTGCTCGAGGTAATTGTTTCTAAGAAACCGTATAGTATGTTATTATGGATGATAAACTTAAAATTAATTTACATAACATAGTAAGGATACATTTTAATGTTTTGTGAAGGAGTTGTTACTATGTAAAATAATTCCTCTTGTTTATGTCTGTAGGCGACTGAATGTAACTAAAGCGCCATCTATAAATATGTAGGCGCGTATGAAAAATGACATTGACAAGAGTGACAGTTGTTATGGTCACTCTAGCGGAGCGTCGAGTCTTTGGTAGTGGGGCGGCCATCTTTTAAACGGACTGGTTGGAGAGCGGTCGCCGGCGCACCACTCGGTCGTCGAATCGCTATCTGTCGTCTCAATCTTTAATTATTTTAAACTGATTAACGTTAATTAGAATATTGTTTGTAAAAGATTATTCAACTGTAAAGTTATTTCGAAGAAGTAAATGGTTTAAGTTTTGAAGGCCATCCGTTTCATTCAAATCATCTTTATTCGGACTACCCACGCCATAAGCAATTGGATTCAGATAAAAGCGCTCGTGCGCTTTTAAATAGTTTTATTAAGAATGATTAGAACCTCATTTGTAAATATCCTTTTTAAATGTACGATGTAATGTTGGCGCTCTTTTTTAAATTTCGAATTCGTGAACATTGTATAATTCAGATTGTGTCATATTTTTGCTTTAAGTTTTTATTGTTTTATTAAATTTTCTTGTTCTGAAGTTTTCTTTTCACTGGCAGCTTTTGATTTCCTATAATGTCATTGAAATTTCTTTGGACCGACTTCTAAAAATCCAAAGAGATTTTTTAAATATTTGTAATGAAAACTTTTTAGTATTGTATTACATAATAGAGAATTAATAGACTCTCAGCTGACATTTTGTAATTTTTTTTATTAATTGCAAGGTAGACAAACAAGCACACGGCCCACCTGATGGTAAGCGGTCACCGTCGCTCATGAACCTCTGCAACACCAGGGCAAAATGACATGAATGGAAGAAAGTTTTCATTAGGTTAATTTTTTGATTCAATATTGTGTATATAAATAGCTTTAAGTGTTTTTTTTGCTTTACAGAAACGTAATTTTGTTATTATTTACTTCAAGATTATATTACCATTAAATATTTACTTTTGTAGTATAGCGATTGGAATGATTTTTTTAATTAAATGCTGCATATTGTGGAATTACTTTACAAAATTCTATTAAATTTTGACAGAGCTGATTGCTTTGAACTATGTTTAAAAGATACAGTTTTTTCTTCTTGTGCATAAAGTTGTAGGTATAAGTGTTTTTTAGCCGATTTAGATGTTTTTTTTGAAGATCATTTGACTATTACACATTTATTAATGTCACAAGAATCATTACTTTTTGCACAGCTATTGGAACATTGAAGTCGAATGTTTTCATTTTTTCTAAAAACATTAAATATTCTAAAGTTAAAGAGTTAAACTATTATAGTTACTAGTTCTTAGACTATCTTTGATCTTTTTATAATTGTCTTACATTAGCGTTTTTATTGTCTATGACAAATTAATCACTTCCTTTGTATTTTCTCATTTATTAACAAAAAAATTCAACAAAGTTATATCCTAAAATCCTCTATATATAGGAAATTACTTTTTTAAATTAATTACTCTTCATTACAAAATATAAATCGACTCTTACAAAGTATCAATTTCACAACATTATCAATTTGAAGGGCTTGTTTCCCTACAAGGGATGTTTGATCATGAATAAATCAAACAGGAAACAGGTCAATAAGGGACAAGTTCGTTACGCAGATTCACCAAGGGAATAATATATTGATATTATGCCTATATTAAACAGATTTATGTATGAGAATTAAATATTATCTGTGTACCTGAATTCTAGGCCTTTTGACCGAATGCTAAAGAGAGGAAGTATTCCATTGAGATAAAGCAATTTAAGATTTGAGTGATGTTATATTGAAAGTACCACTCGGCGTCGAGGTGGAGTTCATCCCTACTATATGGAACCACCACGGTCATCCACGGTTCGTTTCAGGAACAATTTTTTGTCACGCACCATCCGGCTATGGAATAAGCTCTCCTCCTCGGTATTCCCTGAGCGCTATGACTTGTTCTTGTTCAAACGAGGCTTGAGGAGCGTCCTTAAAGTTAGGTCGTAGGTAGCGACCCCTCAGTATCCCCTGACATTGCAGAGGTTCATTAGCGACGGTAACCAATTACTATCGGTTGGCTCGTCTGCCTACATGGCAATAAAAAAAAATTAAATTCATTTTTTATAAATGTTAGTACGTTATAGAAGGATATCTTTACAAAAATATTTCAAAAAGAGAGCCTTAAAATATGCTTTTTTGTTGAAAAAACCAGCTTCTATAACAAAGCATAAACGCGTCTGTATAAAAATGCAATAATTATAAAACCATTTCCTGAAAAAAAAAAACAATAAAAAATCGTAGGTGACGAAAGTAAATAAAAAAACTTGAGAGGTGTCATGGGACATCCGAATAGAACGAAGTTCCTTTCGATTAAAAGATATCTTATAATTTTTTTCCTAACGTAACGCGCGATAAGGAACGTGTTTTAACAGATTTTGATCACAGTTCTATCTAGCGATAATCATCTAAAACAAAAATAAGGAACGTGTTTTAAAAGATTTTGATCACAGCGCCATCTAGCGATAATCATCTAAAACAAAAAAAGTGTCGTGACAACTTTTCGTAAGAATTTTTTCTGTCTAGCCCCCCTTTCACAACGCCAAAAGTTCTAATATAAACAAGTTAAAACTGTCAAGTCTAATCCTCATGATACCTCTAATTTCAGTGTGCCTTACTATTTAAATATCTTTCGGCTCTTTTCAATCTTCTCTGTTAGCTGCTACTCTTAAGCGATGGGGTCTTAAAATTGCTTTATTGACGAGTTTCTAAGAAATACAATAGTATAATAATATCAAAATATATTAGTACTTAACTGGTTTAACTAAGTCCATTTAAAATATTCATAACCAGTTAGTATTAAACCACAAACACAGTTTGCACTCTTTTTTTTTCGCTAAACTTGCCTACATGGCAAAAAAAAAAACCCTATTTTAGATTGGATCAGCGTAACATGTCTTCTCTCTTCACATCTTTCTATCTTTACATACATCATCTGACACACCACAAACCATCATCCTTCACACAATCATACCAACTTTTTTGCTCTTGTACTTAACTACTTTAACTGAATAAATTGAAAATATTTACAACCACTTAACAACAATCACAAGTTTGCACTTAACCCCAAATAAAAGATCCACATTCAAACCACGTTTCCGAAATTCCACCAGGACTCTCGATCGTATAAACCGTAACAATAAAATCGCAATAAACTTCCGTCAAAGTTATTATATGAAATATTGACATCAGGCCTCTGGGACTCGGCTTTCAGTTCAACATTCGCATTCAGAACCACACCACGGTGTATTGAAATCAAGGGGGACTGAGAAATACTTCTTAAGTTGCTACGGATTGTGGCTTTTAACCCTTATAATTGAAAGAAAGAACATTTAATGAACACACAATACACGTTTACAAATATACATTTTGAGTAAGACAAACACAATGTTAACAACAGTGCAGTGTGCCCATAAGGCCACAGCTCAGCATATGCCGCAGATTACTGCAGCGCTGATTTTCAGCTGAAGCCCAATTCTACGTCGCGAACGAAAAACACGATTACATTATTTCTAGTTTCAGTAGGCTAGTTCCTAGCGTAAACTTGATAATAGATAAATATTGGTGGTGGCAATATGTGTGCCACCAATATTTTAATTATTTTTTCACTTTGTAGCATCAATACTTTAAAACTTAGTGACGCTGCGTAAAACGGAACATATTGTTGGTGTGAACATTTTTTTTATAATAATTTTTTTTTTCCTTAAATAAAAGATATTAAATTACCCACAATAAACCCAAAAAACGAGTTTTTATTTTTCCGAGACACAAAATTGCTTCTACCAATTAAAGGGTTAAAATTAGAATTTAGGCTGCAGCGGAAAAAATATTGCCCATTCATTCATTTTCTTTTTGACCTTGAAGTTAGTCATGGGTCGAATCTGGTTTAGTTGATTTACGATGGTTTTTGTTCATAAAAGTTCGGACTTAGCATTACCTTACTCTGTCAGGTCGCTTCCTAATTTAACTTAAATTGTCTTTTCATCGAACAACTTTACATACCTTCAAAGGGTTTTTAAAATCCTCCTTAATATGATATATTGACATCAGGCCTCTGGGACCAACTCGGCTTTCAGTTCAACATTCGCATTCAGAACACACCACGGTGTATTGAAATCAAGGGGGACTGAGAAATGCCTTCTTAAGTTGCTACGGATTGTGGCTTTTAAAATTAGAATTTAGGCTGCAGTGGAAAAATGATGGCCTATTTCTTTCTTTTTGACCTTGAAGTTAGTGATAGAACCTTTTTTATCTGATTTGTGATGGTTTTTGTTCATGTAGGTATGAACTGATTGTAAGTACGGTTGTTCATAAACTTTACATTCGGGAAAGAGTGCCGCAGTGCGTAACGCGTCGCGCCATTCCGCATAACCCCGTGCTGGGTTCTGGCCTCAGCCGGGGTTCGGACACTGAGTGTGAGCGGTTGGAGGTTTTAGTGAGGTTCAACTCCCACATACCCCACCATCCCCGCGGGTCCAGCGATTTCCTCTAATTAAAAAAAAAAACCTATGGCACTGTAAGGTCACTTGCTAATTTAACTTAGACTGTCTTTTCATCACACAACTTTACCTACCTCCGAACAGTTTTTCAAATTCCTCTTCACTATAGAGGTTTCCTTACAATGTTTTTCTTCATCATCTCTACATTGCGATCATACATTACTCATAAACCTTATTACAAAATAAAGGCTAGGCGTAAAAACCAGTTGGAAATCTCTATAAACCAATACTTAATAGCAAAATTAATGTTGCCATAAGACTGAGAATATTTTAATCTCCGATTTCAGCTCTACCAGAATCAGGTCCAGTTCTGAAAGCTGACAAAGACAAGTACCAGCCGGGAGAAGTGTTACATGCTAACTGTACTTCATCACCAGCAAGACCGCCTGTCAACCTTACTATTTACATCAATAAAGTGCCTGTAAGTATGTGAAAAAACTAAATATTCCATAAAGTTTATGGGCAGTTTTTGGTTGAATATTACGAAAAGTAGTTTCAAAATCAGAACATAGGACTTATTAACCATTATTATTGCCAATTAGATAGATAAGCCAAGAATCAACGTGTTACCTGATCATAAGTGAAAAGAAAGAAAGAAAATAATTTTATTAAACACACATAACATACTTAAAACACAAGATAAAAAACAAAATATAATTAACATAGTTTGTGTGTCCAAAAGGAATCTGCCTCAGCATATTGCTGCGATTAATACAGCGCTGATTTTCAGGCAGAGCCTCAGAACGAAGGTACACGCATAATTACTAAACAATAAAAACAAAGACACAACAATGGAATAAAAAAATAATAAGTGAAATAATAAGTGGTTACCGCCACTCATGAGGAAGAGTTCAGGAGACATTGCTGGGCAGCTACCAAGGACCTACATTTACAGACTTTCTTCAAACCTCGTTTGAATAAGGACTCGGCATAGTGGTTGGGAAACACCGATCAGTAACACAAGGTTTTCGTGTTGCTTTTTAATTACTTACTCTCACATAATACATCTACACAAACAAATACACACGCGAAGATATTTATTAAGAAATAAACTTGAGAGGTGTCATGGGACACCCGAATAGAACGAAATTCCTTTCGATTAAAAGATATCTTATTTTTTTTCCTAACATAACGCGCGATAAGGAACGTGTTTTAAAAGATTTTGATCACAGCGACATCTGGCTATAATCATCTAAAACAAAAAAAGTGTCGTGACAACTTTAAAAGTGTCGTGACAACTTTTCGTAAGATTTTTTTCCGTCTAGCCCCGTTTCGATAACGCGCGATAAAGAACTTTGTTCCAAAAATTACAATGAGCCTGTAGAAGTAATAATAAAATGTTTTAGAAATAAAAAAAAAAACCTTAAATCCTAGAAAACCATTTACTCATTTCCATATTTAAACATTCCAGCTACACTCATCAGAGACAAGTTTCTACCCGTCCGAGAGTGGACTATTCTCGACCAGCGTCAAGGCTGGTGCCAAAGTGAGTTCAGAACAATTCTTGGGAGGCAGGATGCGGGTAGCCTGCATCGCCACCGTCCGCAACGTGTACACTAACTCCGCCAATCTGGACTTTTTCACACCAGAAACAGACCCAAGACCGGAGAGAAGTAAGTTTGTTTGATGCTCGTTTGTTTAAACTTAATAATTTTTACCATAGACTATACTCATCATCATCATCATCATCAGCCTGTAGACATAGGGTTGACGATATGTAGTGCCACTAAAGAACATAGGCTTTCCATCAATTTCGCCTCACAAATCGATCCGTTGTGGAAGATCACGTTGCATCTACTGGTTCGTAATCCCTGGAACGTTGCAACTACATCAGCCACCTGTTCTGTCTAGGTCTTACACCTTAATGCTGTTTGTAACGAATTGGTGAATGATTTGTCTTGTGGGAGGTCTGCCAACGCCCACCAGTTCGAGTCACCATTACGTTTTGGTCTTCCATTCTGCACCTAATGAGTCTTGCCTATTGCCACTTCAAAGTCACAATTTTTTGACTATAATCAAGCTACGACTTTTGAGCCATTTTGCAATTTGATTAAGTTACCTTCTTAATTGACCACAAAAATTAACACACTTGGATTCAAATAATTGGGGTCAACGCACCGAGATAGCTATGTTTTACCGGAAAATAATTTGACTTTTAAGCCTGACATAAAATTAAAACAATACATTTGGGTTGCCCTACTACCTTTCCAACACATTTCCGCATTACAGAGAATCTGACCCCGTGTATTTTTATACCTTACTTAAGGGAAACCAACGTCACTCCCTCCAGGCGACTTTTAATTGGATTAACAAGAACAGCTATTATTAAGCTCCTTCCTCAAAAATAAACCAAATATTTGGACTTCATTAATTAATTTAAAATGAATCCTGCTGTGTTTACGAAGTTCGTGAGCAATTAGAAAAACATTAGCTCTCCGTCTCCCCTCTGTGAAATATGGACTTTTACCCCAAAGTCATTGTTTATCTGAGTAATTGTTTAATGAATCATTTAAATCGAATGAACGTTTGCGGGGAATTAAATCAATTTTGTGGAGGAGCTGCTTTCACCGTTGAATATTGGTATGAGAAATGTTTTGGAGTAAATTGTTTGGCTCTTCAATGTCTTTGTAGATACATTTATGAGGTTTGCTTTAACCGGCCAGTTACTGGACTTTTACATTGTTTTTGTAACGGTTCCGTAGTTCTAAATAAAAAAAACCAAGGATTATGAACATGAATGGTTTTAAAACTTTGTAAATGTCCCATTTTTCTAAAAGTTCTTACAAGTACTTTTGAACTTGTGTAAAAAAAAATATTTTTTAACGAACAAGTTTTCACGATTTGTTGTGCGTTTTTGCATGTATTTCTTCATCTACATGAACCGATTTAGATGATTCTTTTTTTGTTAAAAATCAAACACTGGACTTTTCTCATATAGATAAAGATCTGAATAGCAGTTTTTGTGCTCCGCTTATAAAATGGAAGTCGTTTTCATTATTGTAATATTTTTTTTGTCTTTTTCCAGTTACCCTCAACAAATCATCAAAAACGTTCCCGAGCTGGATATTCCTGCTTTTCCTACTTCTTCTGCCGATGATGGTGATGTCCCAGGACTACTTCGACTACGAAGAGCTGTATGACGAAAATGGTCCAGAAATGAAGTCTTTACTTGGGGCCTAATTATAGTAGATAGATTTGTAATTAAAACTATTTGGGTTAAGGTGATGCAAGTTGGAAAATAAAGATGGATGACAAGAGAATTTGTCACCTTATAGTAGCGGAACGAAATACAACTTAAAACTACTTTTTTGGAATCGATTTAACTTTTATATCATAGCAATGATAGTCGTAAATACATGATGAAAGTGGTTTTAGTTGTATTTTGACAAGTCATTCACCGTTCCGTTATCTGTATCTGTATCTGTACCCACCCATTACTGCCTGCTGTTGGGCTCAGGTCTCCTCAGAAGAGGGATTAGGCATAGTCTACCACGCTTGCCCAGTGCGGATTGGGTAATTCACATATCTTCAAAGGATTTTTAGAACCCTTTTCCGATATGCAGGTTTCCTCACGATGTTTTCCTTCACCGTTTAAAGCCAGTGGTGTTGCGACAAATTGCACATAAATCTTTTTCACATTTAGATTTAGAGGTACTATCCGACCGGATTTGAACTCGCGACCTCCCGTACGGAAGAACCCGTTTAGTAATAGTGTAAGTGATGTAGATAACCGCGAGTGTTTAAAGAAATTTATAATATTTTTTGACGTAATAAAGCTACTATTAGTTCGGAAACAGACGAAGCGAAAACAAAAGACGCTCAGCCAAGGTTTCATATAAATTACAGAAAAAAAAACGCGGCTCCTACAAGACGTTACGTAATCCTTGTTTTATTCAATTCAAAGAGAAAATTCTGAATAATAAGTCCAGTGAAAAATAGCCTAAAACCTTTACAATTACAATTTTTTAAGCTTTTAATTGTCTTGCACTAATACTATGTAAGTTTGAATTGATTTTGCTAGTTAAATTTGACCAATTTGTCTATCAAGCTGAAATTTTGTACACACGAAATGGCGTGAGTATGATCTAATAGAGTTGAACTGACGATGAAGTCGGAAAGTAGTCATAGGAACTCCTGTACTAAACAAGAGACTCGTGTTTGGGCTCGTTTTACTTGTCTAGCACTGTACTTCTACGCCCAGGATTTAAAAAGTTTTCTTTAAAATATATTATTTTGCATCATCATCAGCCCACACTCGTCCACTGCTGGACATAGGCCTCTCCCAAAATATGCTACTGAGCTCGATCTTCTGTTCGTCTCATCCAGTTATTACCGGCTACCTTTCTTAGGTCATCGTTCCATCTAGCAGGGGGGCGCCTAAAACTACGTTTACCGCATCGCGGTCTCCACTTTAGAACCCGTCTACTCCATCGGGCATCAGTTCTTTGACATATGTGCCCAGCCCATTGCCACTTCAGCTTATTTTGCAACACCTTAACCCAAATATGTGACAGACATCGGTGAGAGAATATTTGTGTACATTTGTCACTTAATTTTAATATAAGCACTAGATTTAATATAAAATGTTAAGTTTATCACCATTTATTACTTATAAGGGATTTTTTCATATTTTCCAATATTTTTGAATCAAATTATCACTGAAAGCTTTACCATACTTTTATTTTATGTTAAGTTTTAGAAGATTTAAATGTATTTTTGTATAATTTTGCGTTTAAAAAACAACGAATGTATAAATGTAATGTTAAAAAGGTAAAACAGTGGGTAAATATTTGATTCTATAAAAGGTTTCACTAAGAAAAGTTGTGTTTCTTATCAAGAATAAAGAAATGCTTCCATTCAGCTAAATTAACCATTTAAACTTCCATGGAGAGGGCACTTCAAAATTCCACACTGTTTATTTCCAAAAGATAATATTTAAAAGTTTTTGACATTATTTGTAAGAGTGGAAGTTGTATACCAATTATTATAAAATAAGTCGTATATTCGTTTACATTCCACAATGTGGGCAGTAGTTACAGTTTGTAAGAAAAACTATGATATTTATTATATTGGAACAGTTAGTTGTTTTTTTAAACATTAAGGTACAAACTTATTCGGACACTCGCAGTTTTCTTACCACGATATTTAATTAAATCGACCCGCAGTATCCTCGTGATCATGACGTTTGCAACAACGTTGAAATATCGAGACAATCAATCAATTAATTAAATATCGTGGTAAGAACCCGTTCAAAATGCATGAAAGCATTAAGGTACAGTTACACATGCTACTTAGTGAAGAAATTGCTACTTAGTGGTACGTGTGTCGAAACATTGCTAATAATGAGCATAGACAAGACAGACACATGAGACAAGTGATTGAAACAAGTATGCTAATGAGCATACTAAAAAGCATGCTACTAACTGGCATGTTTAACTGTACCTTTAGACTATCTACCATTAAGCTACAGCATAATGTAATATTACTATTTTGTATTAAGTTAAAATATATATTTGCAATATATTCAGTCCAAAGCTACTACAGTAGGTATCGTCCATTTGCAAAAGTGGTAAATCAACAATTATTTTTCAAGGAGACATCATTTTATGCATGTTTTGACTGTATTCTGTTTAATGTAATAGCAATATAAAACTGGATTTGCCTAAAAACTTGAACAATAACCAAAATGTTCGTGTTGAAGAAAATGGATTTCTCTACTACAAGTCTTAGTAGTGAGGTATAGGTACGTTATGGTAAATAAAATGATTTTTTAAATATATAAAAAAAAAACGATTACGATAATGAAATGACCTTGGCGAGCAATTCTTTTCCACTTTGTGCAATCGTCCAGGTAATCATTGACCTTATAGTAAGGCTTTCTTGCACAGACGTTAATAGTTTTCTTAAACCTATGTAAAGGTAGGTTTTGAACTTGTGGGATTTTGTTGTACAAGCATACAGACAAACACCTGAAGGAATTTCTTATTTCATGCAATCGACTCATCAGTAAATCAAGTTTATGTTTGTTCCTGGTGTTTCTACTAACATTACGTACGGTAACTTAATAAAGCGAAAACTATGTTGACGTCCTGCTCAGAGAGAGAAGTGATAAGAATTGTTTTAAATAATTATGAACACCATCATAAAAAAGTCATCAATAGTTTTTTTTTTGCTTTTGAAATAGTGTGTACTTTGAGATAAACACCTTGTAGTTGAAAGTGGGCGATAATATTATGTATTATTAACTTAATACGTTGTCAAATATCTCCCTTCCGCCTTTTTGACTTTTGAATTTAACTGTAGAACGCAATATCCAAACTAATCATGCATAGCGTCGTTTTGTAGGTTATGTCAAGAACTTTCAAATTATGTATAGTATTGCCAGATACGAGCTCTGTAGCGCGTTGTACATAGCCTCGAAATTCAAAATACAAAAAAGCGGAAGGGAGATATTTGACAACCTATATATTGTGATTTCAAGATATTATTATACTGTTAATATTGTTATTTACTTACGACCGGTTTCAAATCAAACTTTACGAATTGATCGCACAGAAGATTATGTATTAGATCTTTTGCTTTCTTTAAATGATTTTAAATCAGACTTGTAGTTTTTGTGCAATTAACGAAAATGAAAAGTTGCTTACAAATTAGTTTTTTTTTTGTACATAATATGATTTGAAAAACATATAATTGAAGGGAGTTATTTTTGAAATCAGTCGTGTAAATGTTTGATTTTTCCAAAGAATTTATCACTGAATTGTAAATAAAGATATTCTTTTTGTAACATTCTTTTTATTTTCGACCTATACTTAGTAACTAGTGAGATTAAGATCACTGTCATGATCTGTATTCATTTATTTTTTACATTATATTAAAAAAAAAATTAACAAAGAAATAAAATTTAAACATACAATATAAAAAACAGAGGGCCACTGAAGACGAGGTCTACGGCCCAAGCCATCAGTGGTCAGGGCTCGAGAAAGAGGAACCTCCTCACAATACGTGTCGTGTCAAGAATGACCGCCTTCTGAATCAAGCTAAAGGGCTATCACTATTATGGTTATTTCTATGTGGTGTTAGAATAAAAAAAATCTATCTATCTATCTATTAAGGAAAGACTTCTATTCAGTAGTAGTAACTAATGAAAAAAAGTAGATTTGAGACCTTATTGCCAACTAGGCAGACGAGCCAACAGACCAACTGATCGTAATTGATTATCGTCGCTCATGGACCTCTGCAATGTCAGGGGACGCTGAAGGGTCGCTAACAACGACTTACAGTTAAGGAAACTTATTTATTTATTTAATACTTTATTGTACACGACAGAGAAAAAAAAAGTTATATTAAAAAAATGTTTACAAAAGGCGAGCTTAACTCAATACTGAGTTTTCTTACAGCAAACCCAAAAAATAACATACAGTCAATAGACTTTAATGTAAGGTAGAGAAGTGTACCTGTACCAACCCATTACTGCCCACCGTTTTCAGCCAGTGGTGTTGTGAAAAATTGCACATAAATCTTTTTCATATTTAGATTTAGAGGTACAAGCCGGCCGGATTTGAACCCGCGACCTCCCATTCGGAAGAAGCGCGTTGACCACTCGGCCACCACGACAAAGAGAAGTGTACAATATTCATAGAATATATATAAACTAAACTCTTGTTTGAAGAAGGAAGTCGAGATCTTTTTTCCGTTATGCGTCCCTGAGATTCTTGGCTTTATTTAGAACTTTCCGGTCATTTCTGTTCAGGGTTCATGTCAAGGGTTTTTTTAAGCACAAATTGAACCTATTTGGTGTTTCCCTTTTCGTTGTTTTCTGAGCACTGTGACTATTTTCATCTTTATCTTTAAACCAGGTTTAAGAAGACTCGTATTCGGTAGGTCGACCACATAGTGTCCCCCTTTAAATAGGTTCAGGAGCAAAAGTAACCACTTACCATTCTGAAATAGATTAGGCTTCTAGGGTTAAATACTAATTCGATAGAGAATAAAAGCCACTTCAGCTGGTACAAATTTACATCCACCGTGCCACAAGATTACCGACCTACCCTGTATGCTAAGTATGGATTTTTCTAGACAATAACAGAGTAACCCGATTGTTGGTGCGAATAAGTAGAAAATTATCACGACCAGTCCGCAATTAGAACGCGCTAGAAAAAATCAAATTAAAAGCCTCTAATGAACAAACGCCGTTCGCGTCTCGCGGCTGTCGGTTGATGGCAAAGAGTAATTTGACGTAGAAAGGATATTGTTATTTTATTATATTTTTGATTTTGGTATGGTTAAATTACGTGTCTGAAGTGTTAATGGGTGAAGTACAATTGCTAGAGTTTTAAGTGTGATTCAGAACATGCTATGGAAAACTAAATTAGGCGCGTTATATTTAATCTGCACGTTTTACAAAAAACAGGAAATAATAATAATAATAGAATTAAAAAAATGAATTGACTCGACTAAGTTATAACTTAAAAGACTAAATTTTAAGTGTTCATACACATTTAGCTACTAAATTTATCATCATCATCAGTGGCGCTACAGCCTTGGCCTACTCTAGTTTCTTCCTCCAGACCTCCCTATCTAGAGACACCGTTCTCCAATGCCACACACCAACAATTTCTGCGTCTCAGTCCACTCCGTCCAACCACCTGAGCCTTGGTCTGCCCCTGCTTTTGCACCATTTTTGGGAATGCGATATTTTTCGTTCGTTGGACATGTCCAGCCTACTCAAATCGCTTTAAATAGCTACTCGATTATACGCGCTAAAATGTTCCTTCTACAACCATAAATATTCTTTTCACAGCTATTGAGAGCGTCTTCCTTCCCGTGGCATAGTTGGTTCCCTCGGGCGCGCCTCGACGCAAAGCTTACCCAAGATTTTATTCAACTTTATGCATCACAATAGAATATAAAGATATGCGCTTTCTATTCAACTCTTAGCGTTCTACTTCGTTTTTAAGGTTAGGATTAACTGAAGAAATATTTACTAGTGTACATTCCCGTGCCATAAGCGTGGTGGACTATGCCTAATCCCTCTTTTGAGGAGACCGGAGCCCTTCTGTGGGTAGTTATTCATTGTTTTTTTCATATTTAAATGGAGTTTATTATTAATTAAATTATTTCTTACAACCGCTAATAATCAGGTGACCTGCTAGCACGTCGGCCTACAAGGCAGTAAAAGAAATATGATTAATTCGATCTAAATATTAAAAGTGATATTATTGAAATGTAAATTTGGGTTAGGAGAGTACCAACCATTCTGAAAACGTTTAATTCATCCATAAATTGGTTATTTTTATTGAATTACAGATAAACGTGCCCATGGCCTATGGTATGTGGTACCGTCGCTCATTAGCCTCTACAGTGCCAGGATATTAGGGCGTTACCCATCACCTATAGGTAAAGCAAATGTCTAATAGATGATACGATATTTACATTATGTGTATGAAAAGTCTTGCGGCGTGCCACTACAGAAAAAAACTGCTGAAAACCATCAAAAGGAGGAAATTGGAGTATCTGGGGTATATCATGAGAAACCCGAAGTACGATTTGCTGCACTTGATCGTACAGGGCAAGATCCAGGAAGAGAGGTAGAAGGAGAACGTCTTGGCTGAAGAACTTGCGCCAGTGGTTCAACAAAAGCACTCGTGCTCTGTTTCGCGCTGCCGTGTCAAAAGTACAGATCGCCTTAGTGATTGCCGACCTTCAATAGAAGATGGCACAGGAAAAAGAAGAATGAAAAGATAAGCCTATTTAAATCCCAGCTGCACTTTAGTATTATACAATTGAAAATCACAATCCTCTCAACAACCATTATAATTTATATAAATTCTTCAACACCTGATAAATACGACTGTGATCCCGGATTGTCCAGGACCGTGATTGAGGAGTCTTGGATTGCGAGATTTCCCAAGCTAAAGATACGCCACAAAATAATTATGCTTTACAGAAGTAACTTACGTAATTATGAGGTGTCGATCGAAAAAAGGCCCACCTGATGGGAAGTGGTTACAGTTGCTCATGAACCTCTTTAATATCAGGACATAACAGGGTGACTATGCCACAATATAAATAGTGCAGATAAAAAAAAAACTTGAGAGGTGTCATGGGACACCCGAATAGAACGAAGTTCCTTTCGATTAAAAGATATCTTATTTTTTTTTTTCCTAAGGTAACGCGCGATAAGTAACGTGTTTTAAAAGATTTTGATCACAGCGCCATCTAGCGATAATCATCTAAAACAAAAAAGTGTCGTGACAACTTTTCGTAAGAATTTTTTCCGTCTAGCCCCCTTTCACAACGAGCGATAAGGAACTTCGTTCCAAAACATATTTACTAGATTTGAATGTGCTGCTTAAGCTACAGTAAAACAGAAGAAACTTATGTACTTAAACTTTGTGTTCTTGTTATTAATGCGAAATTTTGTCAAGATTTTTGGATGTTTCTGACTCAATCCCGCCTTCCGTAAACGCCTAAATTATGCATTATTATAATCATGATGAAAAAGAGGGACCATTCAGACGTTGGGCAGATGAGATCGCAAAAGCAGCTGGTACACTTTGGACCAGAATAGCTAGAGACAGGAACTTGTGGAAAGGCTTAGAGGAGGCCTTTGCTAAAGAGTAAACAGACAGGGGTTTTGAGGTAAATTTATAACTTTTTTCCTTATTTTATTTATTTTTATTTTTAGATTTATTTAGTTTTTAAGCACATTGTATCTTGTCTGAATAAAAGGCTATTTTATTTATTTATTATATAATCATGATACTTTTCGTTGCGTTGTGACTGAGACCTGCAAAAGTGCATGATTCATTATTTAAATTGAACCTGAATCACTCACATTGCACTCGTTCGACTTCGTATTTTTTGTCGATGAAAATACACAAATAAGTTCATGAAATACGATTTACTTCTGTACAGTCATTATTTTGTGCACCGGCTGTCTGCATAGCGAGGTAAGCCAGGGTAAACCGAGCTCACGGATTTACTACTAGAATTGTTTGACTGTAGTTTTAAAGATCGGGTTTCTTTTGTTTTGGTCTTTGTATATCCAAACTTTGCGGCCTTAGAATCTCATTGCTTGCTTCAGAATATTCTAAGGCATGCATATATTTTTAAATTAACGATATATCATTGCAAATAATGGGATTAGACTGAAAATACTGTGTTCAAAAGTTCTGAGCTTAGGTAGACTTTTCACAAGATGGACCGACGACCTGGTCAAGATCGTGGGAAGTCACTGGTTGCAGACAGCACAGGGCCGGTCGTTGTGGCGAAGTTTGGGGGAGGCCTATGTCAAGCAGTGTAGTCTAAAGGCTGATAATGATAATTAAATTTCCTGGTCCTCTGTTATTGACTTCTTTTATAGGCATAGAATTGTTAAAAGAATAGTATCTAATAATTAGACATATATGGTCTATAATGTGGATGATGATGATGATGATGTTAACTGTATCAGGATTCAGACTTACAGTTTTCTTCACAGTTTTAGGCAGATTTCCTCACATTAAATAAATACTAAAATAATTTGCTTTCATAACCCGTTTTATGAGTAACGCTTTAGATTTGGCAACGAAAATGCCTAGAGAAGCCAACGTCTCTGGCAAGCATTTAGATAAAACCGCCATTTACCGATCGATATACCTAGCGGAATTTTGAGGCATGCGACTTTATTCTTCTGACCGAAAAGTTCTGGAGTGGCAGCTACGAGCCGGTAGGCGCAGTGTAGGCAGACCTTCCATAAGATGGACCGACGACCTGGTCAGGATCGCAGGAGGTCGCTAGATGCAGACAGCGCAAAACCGGTCGTTGTGTCGAGGTTTGTGGGAGGCCTATGCCCAGCAGTGTAGTCTAAAGGCTGATAATGATAATTAAATTTCCTGGTCCTCTGTTATTGACTTCTTTTATAGGCATAGAATTGTTAAAAGAATAGTATCTAATAATTAGACATAAGATAATACCTATTTACCATTATTTTTAAATAACGCATCATACCGGAATCATTATCGTTTGTATCTTTTACTAGATTATTTAATTTATGATAGGTAAATAACTAAACCACAAAAACGTTACGTTAAACGTAAGTAAGTACCTAAAATAAAAGTAATTTCTAGAAACAACAAATTAAATTCTCACGAAAATTGATTACATTATCTGGCAGGCGTGCTCATCGAAACTATGCCTTAAGGGTACTTGATTGTTATCTACTCTATTTGAAACAAATCAAGCTAGATTATTTAGTACTTAGATAGCGTCGGATCGTGTTATCCACAATTAGTATTCAGTATTTGACTTAATTAATTAAATAACGAAACAAGGATCTTTAATTATTTTTGACTGAGGTTTTGACTAATCATGGAAGTAAGATTTAATTTAAAATATGGTTCACAGTATGATACGTGAAACTAAATACAATGCTGTAGGACATTGCACTATGAAAGTAACTAAAACAAACTAAACGAGCTGTGTTTTCAAATTATCTTTTTTTTTCAACCGCGTATTCTGCA
This sequence comes from Trilocha varians, assembly GCA_030269945.2. Lineage (NCBI taxonomy): Eukaryota > Metazoa > Arthropoda > Insecta > Lepidoptera > Bombycidae > Trilocha > Trilocha varians. The sequence continues at coordinate 10,548,667 of AP028259.1, forward strand.
GACCTAAGACTACTAGCCAACTTACAGAATATGTGAGGGAACTATTGAAACTTGGGATCCATTGTTATATAATTAAAAACTGTATGTAGATTCATCAAGCTCCAATGCCTCCCCACTCACCATAACATTACTTTCAACTTGTTTTAAGCTTCGCAAGGTGAATTTAACGCATTTAGTTTTCTCACTGTTCAACAAAAGATTATTAACGCTAAGCCAATGTAGTCTGCATGAGATAGCTTTATTCACGTCGTCATAGTCTTTCATCTGACGTTTAATTTTGAAAAGTGATAATGTATCATCAGCAGATTATTTTACGCCGGTATTCCACAAAACTAGGTGAATAGCATTATTGAAATATATTTTTTCGAAACAAAAAAAGTAATTATCAAAATCTACGTAAATGACGTAGCTATCAAAACATAATAAAAGTGATCATAAAAACGGTCGAACTGAAAGACCACCATTTTAGAAGTCAATCAGTAAAATATACCAAAATTTAAACAAGAAACATAGTATGTACCAACAAGTTCCCTGAGCTCGACGGATCCACAATTAACAATGTAAATTCGTGGTGTGAACGCTGCTCTGAATTTCATACATTGTATACATATGGAAATTGAGTTTGAAACAAGAAAAACCACATGGGTCCTTGCTGCTCGTTAGACAAGTTTCTTCTTAACGTCTTGTTTTGATGTTTTGAAGACGATGATGTAAATGAGTTTGATTTTTGATTGCATTGAAATTGGGTTGATTTTTCATTGTCATAAAAAATGCAGATTTCTGCTAGGTGGTGTTGTTTTGAGGACGTCATAGGTTGACTATAGTCTGTGGTAAAATTTAAAGCAATTTGAGTTTTAATGATATGGTAATAGAGTTAGGATTTGGTAGTTATGTGAATAGTATAGATGCAGTGCACTGCTAGAAGTTGATATTTTTAAGATCCCAGTGTAGAAGAGATTGGTTATTATAAATATCTGATTTAGATTGTATTTTCCTTGTACTACTGGAACTTAAAATCTTTGACAAAGAAAAGTATACGTGAATGCTACATTATGCCTTACATATTCTCTACTAATAGACCAGTCCAAGTCATCCTCAATTGACCAGTCCAAATAAATTTGCATACAATGAATGAACACTTTGATGGTGTAGAGAATATTAATCATTAAATAAGTAAATATTAGGTCGATTTTCGACTGTTTATTTCTTAAAATTTATTTTATTTTTAAGACAGTGCTATTTTTGTTACACTTATAATACGAATCTCTTTTTCACTTAAAATAGAATTCCAAAAATACTCTGCTACGTAATATTTCAGTATTTTCAATCAAACTCAGACGATCAAGCGAGGACAATAGTTTTAAACGAAACTAGTTGTGCTCCACCAGTGTGCTTCTCTTATTTTTTGTTTTATGTAATAATTAGACCTGATGGTAGGTGACTACTCTTGTTATATCAGAGGACAGTAATGCTACCTACGACCTGTATAGAACTCATTTAAAAACCTCTTTCAATGAAATGAAATGGAACTATTTTTTTTTTGCCATGTAGGCAGACGAGCAACGGCCCACCTGATAGTAAGTGGTTACCGTCGCTCATGAACCTCTGCAATGTCAGGGGACACTGAGGGGTCGCTACCTACGACCTAACTTTACATTAAATTAATTATATAATTAATACATAATAAATTTATTCTCAACGTTAATGAAAAATTATCATGCTTGTTGGTGTCAAAAGACTACCACCAGTTCAGAAAAAAGTTTTTTTATAAATAAGCCCACACACAAACATTACCTCCCATTTTTGGCAGTATCGCAGTTTCAGAATTTCAATGCAAACATTATTACGGGAACTATAAATTTTTATTTTATTTATTGTATACGTAAAATATTTATTGCATCGCATACCGTCGCCGTCGGATTAAGCAGTAAAATGAAATCGTATTTGTTATTTTTCATTTGTTTTTGTGCAATAAGCATTTTCGTGGTGGATGCAAAAATTGAATACAACACAGTACCATCTCCAATTGTAAGACGTACGACCTTTACGCCGAAAAGTAAGTGTTTTTTTTTTCGGGTATTTGCCCACCTCTCACTCCCACCACTGTCACTCCTGTGTAGCCAGGATCCACAGCGGCGACCATCGTAATGACTCTGAGCAGTAAAGCCCAGGAACCCGAGATAAAGCTAACTTGTCTTGGGCCCCGCAACGAATTTAATCAGAAGATAATAGAAGGAGTAGGAAAACATGAGTTTCGACTTCCCTTCTCGCAAAGCGCGAGACAATAAAATAAGATTGAAAAAGCATTACGCCAGAATTGAGAAAAGCACCACGGACATTGATTTTATTAAATTGATTAGACCTATGCGGTGAGCTGTTGTACTATTTTGGATGCCAATAGTAGTTTTGGCAAAAACGTCTGAAGTAAGTGTATATCGAATTGAAATAGAAGATAATAACGTGCACTGTATTTTTTAGAATTAACCGATGTCGATAATCTTTTTTTTTGACCATTAATTACTAGTACTTTAGGATACGTTTTGACGCATGACTTTTTAGAGGTGAACCGATTTAGATGATGATTTTGGGTTGATAATGCATATAATGCAAATAAATATAGCATGTTTGTTACGCGTCATACCAAATTATTTTATTCTCTTCTTAGACAAAGTGGATGGGGCGGCGCGACGGGAAGGAGTGCCGAAGGCGTAACGCGTCGCGTCGTCCCTCATAACCCCGTGCTGGGTTCTGGCCTCAGCCGGGGTTCGGACGCTGAGTGTGAGCGGTTGGAGGTTTTTGTGCGGTTTAACTCCCACATAACCGGTGATTTCCTCCGACTGAAAAAAAAAAAAAGACAAAGTGGATGTGGTTGCACTTACTGTATTTTGAGACACCACCTTCATTGCGATTCGCTATTTCTGGAATTCCATTGTGGTTAGTTTTGTTGATAAGGTAAGTCTAGCATATTAATGAACCACGAAATCTCTTTCCTTTCATACATCAAATACAAAATCAGCTACTCTTTTTTCATTCTAAATATCCATCAGATTTTTTTCCAATTTCACAGTTGCTCGTAAAACCTGTACATTGCTACCTGACGATGGACCTTGCAGGGCGAATATTATGATGTACTACTTCGACCCTAGCGCTATGGTATGCAAGAAGTTCTTATGGGGAGGTTGTCAGGGCAACGGGAACAGATTCAAAACTAAAAACCAGTGTTTGGACGAGTGCCTGACTAAACCCAGTACAGGACGTAAGTATGATTTAATTTAGTGGGCAGATAATAAAAAGTTGAAATTTGAAGAGTGCTTTATTCATTTAGAAAGATCATTAATGACCATCGTAGCTCCTAGTTCTAGGTTGTTACTGTTGGGCTTCTGCAATGACAGGTCATTAGAAGACGGTACCCATCACCTACTTACTATAGGACTTTTCTTGTTTGAATGTCATGTCATAGCGCTCCAGGAACACCGAGGATGAAAGTTCACTCCAAATCACGATGGTACGAGGCAAAAAAGATAAAGAGTTTAAATGCCTACTTTCCTATCGTCTTCTGTCTTCGGCTCTGGGCCTAAGACTAGTTAGTTTTTCTTCAGGTTTCTGGGCTTCACTGCTCAGAGTTATTACAGTGGTTGCTAAAGATCCTGGCTACACAGGAGTTACAGTGGCGGGAGTGAGAAGTGGGTAAATTAAACGTTCTGGTTCTTTCAGCAAATCGTCCTCGTTGGTGCAGTTTGTCCTTTGACTACGGGTTCTGCTTTGGAACAGAAGAACGATGGTATTACGATCGAGCATGGAAGGTCTGCAAGAAAACTCTTTATTCTGGCTGCGGAGGAAACAAGAATAATTTTTATAGCAAAGAACAAGTAAATATGTTTTTCCGGCAGTTTCATCAAATGTTTTTAAAGCACGTATATTGCACATAGTTAAGGTTCTAATTGATACAATACTTACTGAAATATTAACGATGGTAGATTTCGTGCAGTCTCAGAAATACTTATTGATACACCTCAAAAAAAAATTCTTCAGCCAAGTAAGGAAGTGGCGTCACTAAAAATACGAGACTTAAGACGTTCGAGATTGGACGTTCTGTCCTCGTCTTTTTCTATATTCTTTAAAGTGCGCACATTAATGTATAAAAAGCTGACACATGATACTAATCTAAATGTAAAAATGTAAGTAGGTACAATAGTTTTTTCGCTTCAGACGCTTAGTCTATACTTGTCCGCTATGACTTGTCCTTCTACAAACGAGGCTTGAGGAGGGTCCTTAAAGTTAGGTCGTAGGTAGCGACCCCTCAATGTCCCCTGACATTGCAGAGGTTCATGAGCGACGGTAACCACTTACGATCAGGTAGCCCGTTGCCTCGTCTGCCTACATGACAATAAAAATAAAAAGTCTATACATTTTTGTATAAAACTTGATGCAGGGGAGCGTGTCTTTTGTCTTACCTCTTCGTTCCATCTTTTTTCTGTCACCGGAAACATTTTTAACGTTATTTATTTAAATATTGCAGTGTGATTCCGTATGCACGTTCGGAAGAGGTTCAATTTACAAGTTGTCTACCACGCGGGACAGTGGTGGAATGAAGAAGATTCTTATTATTAACCCAGAGGGCGCCACTAAGCACAAAGGGAGATTGCAGAGGACCTCTACAACTACTACTGTCAGTACTACCACTGTTAAAAAATAAAGATAACAATTTTTGCTTTTTTAAATGTTACAATAGCCTCATTGGTTTCATCATCAGCACATACTCGTCCACTTCTGGACATAGGCTTCTCCCAAAATACGCCACTGAGCTCGATCTTCTGCTCGTCTCATCCAGTTGTTACCGGCCACCTTTCTTGGGTCATCGTTCCATCTAGCAGAGGGGCGCCCAACACTACGTTTACCACATCGCGGTCTCCACTCTAGAATCCGTCTACTCCATCGGGCGTCAGTTTTTCGACATATGCGCTCATTGGTTTAGTGATCAGAGAGATAGATTATTGCTGAACCTTGGGTTCGATTCTTGGTCACAGTTATTTGGAACGTAATTTCGAAAATTAAATTTTGATGATCATTGTAAGTCAAAAATGAAAAAGAATATAATTCTCAGTAAAGTATTTATTAACCAACAAACAACAATAAAACCACGTAATCTTAACCACAAAACGAACATTCACCAATTATTATTGCAAAAACTATCATTTTCCTAACACCTTTTCATACAATGCCTTGTGGTTGTTGTAAATCCACTCAGATCTGAAAATAACAAAAATGTCATCGTCATTAGCCCATACCCTGCTTGCCTGATTTGAAATCAGAACAAATATAAATGCTGAACGGCTAACCTAGTGTGATGAGATTAAGAAGGTAGCAAAGTAGATGAGGAGAATTATTGAAGACTGGGCTCAGTTTCACTGTCCAATTTCACAGGATTTTCCGAAGCATTTCTCATCGAATATTGTATGGCTTGTCCTTCAAATGAGGCTTGAAGAGGGTCCTAAAAGTTAGGTCGTAGGTAGCGACCCCTTAGTGTCCCCTGACATTGCAGTGGTCCATGAGCGACGGTAACCCCTTAAGAACAAGTGGCTCCTTGGCTCGTCTGCCTACATGGCAATAAAAAAAATATAGTATAGGAATCGGTGAAGCAAAATCTGGATATCATAGAATCAAAGGATACTAACCTTCCAGAACTAACGTTGGACAAAAGCTTGATGATATAGGTCGGACATTCGTCAGGATAAAATATCCTGGCGCTGAAGAGGGTTCCTTGTATTATGCAGTACATTAGTTCAGGCAGTGGTAAGTTTGCTGGGAGTATCTTCTTCTCGTATAATATTGTTGAATACAACTGTAATGCATGAAAGTAATGGACTTAGTCTAAAAATAATTTACTGTCCACTGATGAGCTCAGGTTTTTTTAAACGAGGGAGCATGCATAGTTCACTACGATTGCCTAATACTGATCAAATCATTTTTCCATTATGCAGGATTCTTAACGATGTTTCTCCTTCACCGTTTTCAACCAATGGCGTTAAAAATTGCATATAATTATTTTCTTTTTTCAATTAAGATTTAGAAATCATCTGATTCGAACTATCTCCATGAACAGAAGACAGACGCATCTGCCACCACAAAGTTTTAAACTATACTAAAAATCTGTTTCTGTTCTGTACCAACCCATTACTGCTCACTGTTGGGCTCAGGTCTCCTCAGAAGAGGAATTAGGCATAGTCCACCACGCTTGCCCAGTGCGGATTGGGGACTTCACATATCTTCAAAGGATTTTTAGAACCCTTTTCCGACATGCCGGTTTCTTTACGATGTTTTCCTTCACCGTTTTTAGCCAGTGGTGTTGTGAAAAATTGCACATAAATCTTTTTCACATTTAGATTTAGAGGTATAAGCCAGCCGGATTTGAACCCGCGACCTAATAAAACTCATTGTACATAAAATCATACATCATTTACCTTCATAGCACCAGTCAAGGCACCTGCAGCTATTCCCAAACTTGGGTTAAATATGAAGGAAAGTCCAGCTAAAAACCCTGCAGGTAACGCGTATAATGCTGAATCTGATCCATTCTTACGGCATAGGTAGCATATCATTGCCTGGAAATGATAAAACGAACTCTAGAAATAGATTTATCAAAATTACCCTTAAAGTCTTTGACAAATGGCAAGTTGTTGGATTAAAGTGTTTTGAGTCACTTTTGACCCAGCATTAAATAGTTTATGTTATTATTATGTCAATTACGTAGATTGCATTGCATTGCAACACCACTGTGAACTCTTCAAATGTAATCTAATGCTTTCAAGGGTTGTCTGGAAGAGATCGCTCTTAGCGATAAGACCGCCCATTGCATGTATTTTTTGCTTTATTTTCTGTACGTGTTATTTTCTGTTTTTTGTATGCAATAAAGTGTATTCATTCATTCATTCATTCATTAAATAAAGGCTCGAGTGGTTGGTAGTGAAACCAAAAATGTATATCGTGATGAAATATGTGCATTTTTTCATTGATGTTTTCATCACAAATAAAGCATGTGTATGTCTGAGATTTAATTTGTTTTGAACTGAAGAATCTTCAAGACGTTGTAAAACACTTTTTTTTTTCAGTTGGAGGAAATCACCGGATCCCCGCGTGTGGGAGTTGAACCGCACTAAAATCTCCAACCGCTCACACTCAGCGTCCGAACCCCGGCTGAGGCCACAACCCAGCACGGGGTTTGGAGGGACGGCGCGACGCGTTACGCGCTCGGCACTCTTTCCCGTCGCTCCGTCCCTGGTTGTAAAACACTTAGTCTTAAGTTCATTTTTCTTAGAAAATACTATTTTATACTATTTTAGTTGTAAATCTTATAGATGAATTTAATTTTACACCATACACCTAAAAGAACTAAATAAATCGTACTCTGTAAATACCAATGTAAGAGCCGAAGAACATCGCTAGTTTGAAATGCTTCATCCTTATTGATGAGATGGCAGTTAATGGCGTATATATCTTAGGCAATATCAGTCTGGCTAAACTCATCCCTGCTCCCAAAGCGAAGTACGTTGTTGTGCCCTGTAAAATAGAATATTTTTTTAAAAAAACTTTAAAGACAAACTTTTAAGGTCCTAAATCTCATGTGTGAATATCATGTATAGGGTGGGCCAATCTAACGTTTGCATTTTGAACTACTGTTTATTTAGAGAATGACAGCTCAAATGTCATTCATTTTGTGTTCATAATTTAGTTAAAGATTTGACATTTACGAAATGGGACGTTTTCGGTTCGCCCAATGGGCAGAAGATCGTTTGGCCGAAGATGAGCATTTTACCGAAAAATCGTCTTTTCAGATGAAGCCCATTTTCACCTGGGAGGCTATGTCAATAAGCAAAATTGTCGCATCTGGGGGTCGGAAAACCCACACGTCACTATTGAGGTTTGGTGTGGGTTTTGGTACGGCGGCATCATTCGAAAATGAGCAAGGAGCAACCGTTACGGTCAATGGCGAGCGTTACCGTGCCATGCTCAACGAATTTTTGTTTCCAAAAGTTGAAAAGTATGACATGGACGATATTTGGTTTCAACAGGATGGCGAAACATGCCACACAGCCAACATGACAGTCGAACTTTTGGAAAATGCAAACTTTATATGGCCCACCCCTTATAAGTAGAGTGCCAGTAGAGAGCCAAGACAAGTAAAATCAGCCAATCACAACAGGTCTATCTTACTTAGCACATCCGTTCCGTATCCATCATCAGATCAGCGCCACTTTGTCATATTACTTAGCATAAAATTTGTCAAATTTAACTTGCAAGATTGCACCCGAACTTACATAGTTACATCCAGTGTAAGTTAATATAAAGCTTGTAAAAATACTGTACTGTACTGTAGCGTATTGTAACAACCCATTACCATTCCCTCTACTGAGGAGATCTGAGCCCAATAGTGGGCAGTAATGGGTGGTTAATTTCAGTACAAAATACTGTAACTGTAACTGTAACAACCCATTACTGCCCACTGCTGGGCTCAGGTCTCCTCCGAAGAGGGGGGGTTAGGCATAGTCCACCACGCTTGCCTAATGCGGATTGGGGACTTCACATATCTTCCAAGGATTTTTTTTTAGAACTCTTTTCCCATATGCAGGTTTCCTCACGATGTTTTCCTTCACCGTTTTTAGCCAGAAAAATTGCACATAAATATTTTTCATATTAAGATTTAGAGGTACAAGCCGGCCGGTTTTGAACTTGCGACCTCCCGTACGAAAGGCGCTTCAACCACTCGGCCACCACGACTATACACAACACACATGACTATAAAATACTATTGAATTATAATTTATTTACTAGCTAATGAGTGAAACATCGTTTGCGTCACAAAAGGTGTAAAGTGTCCCGGTTTTTTTATCCTGGGATGACTATCTGTATTATGTGTCGTTAAATGTATTCTGTTAAATATTACTGACAATGAAATTGAATGCAAAATAAGACTTTAATATGTAATAAATAAGATTTAAGGTATAAAAACTATTATTATCGTAGTAATAATTTATGACATATAATTTATTAAATACTTGAAAAAAAGTTAAACTCTACCAAGTGTCTGACCTCGACCGTAACATAACGAAATACCGCGTGGAATACACAAAATTATTTAAAAAAAAGTAACGTAGTATCTTCTTGGTGATTTTTTACACCATGATATTTTTTTAATTCTCGTGGGAAATACTTAGCAAAAACTACTTCTTCGTAAATCGTCATCAATCGTAAATCAAATAATACTGTAACAAGCAAGGAATTTGCAACGTTCGGCGCATATATACATCTAAAATCTACTACAGTGGACTTCGGCCTGACCGGGCAGTGACGTGCATGCATATTTAAGTCAGGGTATGCAGAAATATAAATCTGAGTAATTTTCCACATATTTATGTCCTATAATCAATTTAATTTAACTTTTACGCTAAATGTGTGCCAATAATAGTAATGAAAAGTGTATTTTGGTTAAATATACAACGTTTAATCGTTTTTTGTTACAATTTTTTAAGCAAATTTGAAATGATAGGGTATGCAGTGCGTATTTGCTTGTATGAACTGCACGCCGCTGTGACCGGGCATACACTATCTCGCCCGGTCGGAGATCTCCCTTTGGCCTACACTAAAACACCTACACATACTAAGAAGTACAAGCTAGCCGGTTCTAACCCGAGAATTAAACGGTATATATTATAATAATTTGATAAATTAATCTTCACATAATCTCACTGACGCCACATCAATATTACTAAATTTACATTGATCTTATGACAATAATTTATGTCTATTTCTTAATATACAAATTGTAAGTAACTTTGTTTTTGTTACAAAATGTTGTAAACAACATTGTTATAACATATGGCCTCGGACTTTAACAAACAAAACACTACTACAAAATAAGTATATAACTGTGACTGAATACAAAGTCGCTTCACGCTGTCTGTCTCTATGCTTAAATCTTTAAAACTACGCAATGGATTTTGATAAGGTTTTATGAAAAGAGCGATTCAAGAGTAAGGATTAAATTATAATCATTCTGAGAGTGTTCGCGGTAGAGAGGTTTGACTGTCGGTATATGAATCATTGCGATAGGATTCATATACTGACAAACAAACAACTGATGTGTCCCTTTTAACTAATAATATTCGTTAGCATAATAAATGTAATTTAATTTAATGAAATTTTGTAATTGCCTAATAATAATATGAACTACAAAGAGAAAATACTAATTATTTTACATGATTTTTCTGCGTTTATGTCGAAAATTTAAATCTCATTTTTGACGCAGACCAAACTGCGTGGCTCAGCGAGTTGCAAAATGTAGTACAAAAAATCTTTACGTAATATCATTTGAATAATAATTAATTTTATTTATAAGTAAAATAAGTATTTAAATTAAACATTTACTTAAAATGCTTGTATTAAATGATGTTTTGTTACGTAAGTAAATGAGGGGGCGGCGCGACGGGAAAGAGTGCCGTGGGCGTAACGCGTCGCGCCTCATAACCCCGTGCTGGGTTTTGGCCTCAGCCGGGGTTTGGACGCTGAGTATGAGCGGTTGGAGGTTTTAGTGCGGTTCAACTCCCACATACCCTGCCCGTGGACCCGGTGATGTCCTCCAACGAAAAAAAAAACCTAAGTAAATGAGCTACGGTCTCCCTTCGTATTATGTGAATTTATTTATTAGTTGTACAGTGTTTGTTAGTTACAAGTGTGTAGCATAGGCGGACTTCATTCCATAGGCATTGTATAGCAGTCTAACTTTGTGTAACAGATACACTACCTAACGAAAGACCAAAGTAATCGACGGACCTACCCAAGAATTAATTTTGGCTGAAATACCAGACCAGCATACCGGTAGAAGAGAATTTATAGACAGGTCTCCTCGAAATTCTCTTCTAACATAGGTCTCATCGACAACAACAGACAGAATAAGTTTATCATTAAAGTAAGCTTCTCGCGGTTTTCTATAATACTTTCATGCATTTTCAACCACGATATTTAATTAATTGAGTTGTCTCGATATTTCAACGTTGTTGCAAACGTCACGATCACGAGAAGACTGGATACTGCGGGTCGATTTAAGAGCAAACAAATCTGTCTACCCTCTTTCTCGTTCGCTTTTGGGTAGTACCACTGGAACTCGACCTCACATCACGACACACCACACTCACTGTATCTACAAGACTCTCTGAGCATGAACCCTTAGTGACTGTTGTGTTTAGCACTGGATTGAAATATCGAGACAACTCAATTAATTAAATATCGTGGTAAAAACCCGTTGAGAATGCATGAAAGTATTACTTTAATGATGATGATGATGAAGAACAGGAAGAACATGATGGTGATGATGATGATGATAAATTAAAAAGTTTTCAGCTCTATGTTACTAGTGTAGATTGGTTACCTTAAAAATATATTCCTTGCACGGGCCTTCGTGTGGACAAACATTTGAACCTTCTCCTTTTCTCCTAACTTTTTCTGGTGTGAACAGCCTGTTAAATAAAAAGTTTACTATAAACAGTACGACTAAGCGTAAACTTGCAATATTATCGTCAATAACTGTAAAAAGTATTGGCAATGTTTAAAAATCTACTAGAGTTGAATTGTACAAAATATTGACAATAATATGTACATCGTCGCCTCAGTGCTTGTTTGGCCTATCTGCACTCGAGCAAATTTTACAGGAGACAGCAAACAAGCACGGAATTTTCTTTAAGTGCCGTGTTGAGAAAAAAATTGAAATGAGATTTTTATTGTTTTAGAATTGAATATTTAGAAAAAAAAAATTACCAGTCGGATGGAAATTTTATTCTTTATAATACTGCATTAAAAAGTCATTTTCGTAAAAAATGTCAGATAGGCCAAACAAGCACTGAGGCGACGACATGTCAACAGGCAAGGCAATGTATCACAATGAAGAGAAGATGATCATTACTTATTATCATTATAATAATACGGTCTACACATACAGAGTACATATATATCACCCTAGAAAGGTAAATTCTGAGAATAAAGTGCCAAAACACAATTTATCTGGTCAAGCATGAACAAAAAAAAAACTTGAGAGGTGTCATGGGACACCCGAATAGAACGAAGTTCCTATCGATTAAAAGATATCTTATAATTTTTTTCTTAACATAACGCGCGATAAGGAACGTATTTTAAAAGATTTTAATCACAGCGCCATCTAGCTATAATCATCTAAAACAAAAATAAGGAACGTATTTTAAAAGATTTTGATCACAGCGCCATCTAGCGATAATCATCTAAAACAAAAAAGTGTCGTGACAACTTTTCGTAAGAATTTTTTCCGTCTAGCCCCCTTTCACAACGCGCGACAAGTAACTTCGTCCCAAAAACACTATTCGTAATCCACAAAAAAAATTGCATTTTATGTCGCATTTATTTCCCATTTAGTGTTTTTTTCATTGCTTTTAAACATAGAGGTTTTTAACTCATTAATTCACCGTCGTCAATTTAGCGCTTTAGTCTGTTCAACCAGTGACAATATGGAAAACGATTAATTAGTTCACCGAACTTCATATATTGCTACTTTGTACACATCGATACAAACAATGATGCTTGTTAACTGCGACACGTACATCCGTTGGCTGCATTGTTTGTCGAACGATAAATCTGCACTTTGAACCTAATTTATTTGCAAGTAGTCGGCCGAAATCAAGAACAATTTGGAAGCTCGTCCTCTGTGTTACCGGAGCTCTATGATATGTCTCTATTTAGAGGAAGCTCACGGAAAGTACTTTGTAGTAAATAGATGATGGTAACAACTAATAGTTCTCTAATGAAAAAAATCATGAGCTATAACTAACCATAGCCGGATGGTGCGTGGCAAAAAAGTGTTCCTAAAACGGACCGGTGATGGACGGTGGTTCCATATAGTAAGGATGAACTCCACCTCGACGCCGGGTGGTACGGTAATAGAAGGGAGATGTTGGAATCATCTCAAATAAGTCCTCAGAGCACTCCCCGTGGAACAACCGGTACAGGATGCAAAGAGACTTTAACATTGTTCCTACGACTTTAAGTATATTCAGGTACTACCTAATTAAAATTTAATATTCTCTTGTGAATTTTCGCGAATCAAGCTTAGTTTATTTTTAAAATGGTACTTATATAAGTAATTACTGACTAAATAAAATAGCTCTTATTTTATTTTATTTTATTTTATTTTACATTTCAAGTGTTATTATGCTTAAATAATAACACTTGATATTAATACTCCAGTAAGCAATTAAATTTTAAATAAATGAATAATATTACTTGAAATGAATATTACCTAAATACAGTGGCGTGCAGTCTATAGAAGCAAATACACATTGCATACATTTTTAATTTATATTGAAATAAAAACAAAAATCAGGTAAATGTAATTGATATTTAATCTACTTCCATTTATTTAGTAAATAAATTGATTGTGGCATATAAATTTGTAAACAATTACGTCAAATTTCTGCATACCCTGACCAAAATATGTATGCACGCCTCTGCCTAAATATAATGTAGGGTACAAAATTATTTTACTCACCAAAATAGTGGAGTTCTCTCTTTTTTGTCTCCCTCTAATCGCATTAGGTAGAAAAGGAGAGAGCTACCGATCATGAAGAGTAGGGTAGTCTTCGTTTTTGTAATACTAATATACCCTGAACTTTCAAGTCTTCGCAGCCAATATTCTATGTACTGAAAAAGACGTATACAGGGTGTAATTATGAAATGTCCTCAAAAGTACAGGGTGTGATTTTTCGTAATTTTTGAATGTTCAATTTTCAAATGTCTTTGTGTACCGTTTTAATTATTGTTCAAAAATAGACGTCTAAATATGAAAATTATATTCATAATAGTCACATAGCTTAGTTAGCATGTATATAACTATAAATGTAAATGTACAAATGTAATGTAAAAAACCAAAGTCATATTTAATTCTAAGATATTTAATAGTTCTATTAGCGTTTAAGAGAGCCTTAAGAAACATTGGAAATTCGTGTTAATTAGGCATTTACAAAGTACTAAACATATTGTCGATCGTAAATATATCTTCAAATATCTACAATTCAAATAAAATACTACAACAAATACCTAATACAAAGAAGTTATTCGTTTTAATAGCAGTTGTACTGGCTAGAATTAAAATCGTATTAATGTCTATTTTCCTATTTTGTTACATATTCGAAAACCACCAAATGTTTCCTAATTTAATAATGTTCAAAGTAAGGAGGCAAAGGCGCGTATTGTGAGGAGGTTCCTCTCTCTTGAGCCCTGACAACTGATCGCTTGGGTCGTAGACTCCGCCTGCAGTAGCACTCTGTTTTTTATATTGTATTTTTTTTTCTTGTAAATACTTTTTAAAAATAGAATGTAAGAAATAAGTGAAAAAATGGATATAAATTCAAAGTAATAAAATTTTACCTTGATTATAACATATACAGGGTGTAAACAGCGCACTTCCAAAAATAAAGACTGGTGGTAGTACTAGTGATACCTGACAAGACATGAAATTGGTCCATTCAGATGTTTTTTTTTTTTTTTAAATCTTAACATCACAGGTATCACTGGTACTAACCCAGCCTTCGTTTTCAGGAGTGGTCTTCATACACCCTGTACATTATATTAAGGAAATATAGTGGCCCCTCTATGTCCAGGTATATGAACGACGGTAACCGCTTACGATCAAGGAGCCCGCTAACTCCTTTTGCCAACTATAATAAGAATCTAAGTAAAATATACTATAAACTTATTCAGACACTCGCGGTTCTCTACATTACTTTCATGCATTATAAACGGGTTCTTACCACGATATTTAATTGATTGAGTGGTCTCGACGTTTGAACATTGTTGCTAACGTCATGATCACGAGAAGACTTCTGGTGATCGTACAACCCGGTAAGAAACCGTTTATGATGCATGAAAGTAAAATAAACTAACCAAACTGGCAAATAAGTTGATTACTAATCCTCTTCTACTAGGAGGTTCCAGATATATGAAAAGGCCATTCAATGTGAAGGTCGGCGTCAAATAACTGCTATAGTTAAACTGGTTCCCGTTGAGTTTCCTATAAAAACACAGAAATATAAGCTAATATACAGGGTAGATCTATAATTTTATCCCAGATGAAGTGGGGTGAATGACCTGTTGAAATTCAACGTAAAACCACTTTTTTTTTAAGTCACCAAAATGAACAAAATTCCGGTCTTTTACTACTGATGTCAGTTCTATTTCCTAGTCTATTCTACAAATAATATATTTTTAGTTCTTTAACCCTTAAATGGAAAATGTTGTTTTTAAACAACATAAGTACTAAAAATCACAGTTAAAATTAACTTTCTTTTAATTTTGTACTTAAAAAAAAAGTAAAGTAAATACATGTCTAGATTTTTTAACTTATTTTTCCTAGACAGGTATTACATATTAAATGACACATGTCTATTACACAAATATATTTTTTTAAAACGAGGATCAAAAATCGTCCATTTAAGGGTTAAAATCAATAACCAAAGATAAGAAACCTGTCTTTAAGTTACAGTCTTGTTTATTTAAATAAGATTTTACAACAAATCACGCACCTTACCTCAAAGCACATCCGATGATGGACGATGTGCACGCTACACCTTGTCCAAACAAAACAGATCTGATGTAACAATTAAACATTTTGCGCCATTCTTCTTTTTTCTTCATTTTTCTGCCTCGCATTATAATTTGTACCTAAAAGAATGAAACAGATTGGTGCCAAAAGCGATGATGGTGTCTACCGTCTAGCATCTGTCTAGATTTGTTTGTTCTTAAATCTACCTGCAGTATCCAGTCTTCTCGTGATCGTTTGCAACAGCGTTGAAATATCGGGACCAATTATTTAATTAAATATCGTGGTAAGAAAGCTAAGCTTCTCTTTGATATCTTTACAGGTAGCGGCGCGACGGGAAAGAGTGCCGTGGGCGTAACGCGTCGCGCCGTCCCTCATAACCCCGTGTGGGGTTCTGGCCTCAGCCGGGGTTCGGATGCTGAATGTGAGCGGTTGGAGGTTTTAGAGCGGTTCAACTCCCACATATGATCCGGTGATATCCTCCAATTAAAAAAAAAATGAAATCTTTACAATGGCAGAGCTCAATGATGACTATTGATGGGTGATCGTTAGGAGGTATTGTGAAGCAAGGACGTAGTGATGTGAGAGCAAAACTAGAAGGGGCAAAGCTCGTCACAAAATACTATGTATTTCTTATTATGAAATAAAAGGAGAATTTTAAAGAAAACTTTTTAAATACAAGGTTTTAAGATTCTGGATACTATGTAGCAGTAGAGTGCTAGGTAAATCAAGTAAAACGAGCCTCAACACGAAGCGTCTTGTCTAGCACTGTGCGATCCTATGACCACCTTCCGAATCCATCAATAAATCAACGCCATTTTGTCATATTATTGCTAAATGTCGGCTCAATCGAAAACCGAGAAGTCTTACATAGATAAATCCAGTGCAAGTTAATATAAAATTTGTAAAAAACAGTCTCACCAAATAAACAATGGCATAAAACTTCATACTTCCAACCAAAGAAGCTTTGTAAATGCTAGACAAGGAGCTGATACATCCTTCCCCCCATGGATGGAGTATGTAATGGCAGTCGACATCTCGGACCGTTTTGTCAAAGAGCTCCTTGCTCAGGTGAACCATGTTGCGACGGTATAGAGCTGCTTTTTGCTTGGCCTGAGAATGTTAAGGTTAGGTATGTAATTTTGTTTATGATATTAGCAAAGTACAATGCAATTAATGTATTTGTGTGAGTGTGTGATTTTGATATAACGATTGTAGACAATTGACGTGCCCAACGGTTTTATAGTTCCCACGACTGTCTGTTTAACATAAAACCGTTTAACTTAAAAAGTTTTTTTACCTATTTTTATTTTTATAATAAAAATATAATGTCGTTGTTTTTAATCTTAAGATTTACTTGTTAATTTTGAAATTTCCTAATAAGGTTTATGCCGCGTTTCCATATTGCTTACCAACGTCCAAAACGCGTAAAAAACAAACACACACAGTGACGGCCGACCAAAATGTTAACGGGGGTGTTGTATGCATTGACCGGCATTGAATCTATGTGTTTTAGTCGTGGTGGCCGAGTGGATGAAGCGCTTGCCTTCCATTCAGGAGGTCGCGGGTTCAAAACCGGCCGGCTTATACCTCTAAATCTTAATACGAAAAAGATTTATGTGCAATTTTTCACAACACCACTGGCTAAAAACAGTGAAGGAAAACATCGTGAGGAAACCTGCATATCGGAAAAGGGTTCTAAAAATCCTTTGAAGATATGTGAAGTGCCCAATCCGCATTAGGCAAGCGTGGTGTATGCCTAACCCCTCTACTGAGGAGACCTGAGCCCAGCAGTGGGCAGTAATGGGTTGTTACAGTACAGTACAGCATCTATGTGAAACACCGTTTGGCCAACTAGGCGTACACGGCCTACCGATTGTCATTTGCGTGAATTGGAAGTTGGCAAGCCAATAAAACGGCATTAGACTAAATTAGAGCTCAACAACCTTCTTTAAGTAAAAAGCTGACTAGTTAAGTATGACGCGTTGCTATAGTAACGGAATAACAAATTAATTATTGAGTATTGACAAAGTTCAGTTAGGTCATGACATTGTTACAGCATTGTTTTAAGCATTCATTAACTGTCATTGAACTTGAGTTGAGCATTTAACGATTCCTAAAAAACATTATTGTTTATACAAAATCAGCATTTTTTAAAAGCAAGATTGTCTTTTTTGACCGACTTTCAAAGAGGAGGAGGTACTAAATCTAAATGTGAAAAGATTTATGTGAAATTTTTCACAACACCAATGGCTAAAAACGGTGAAGGAAAACATCTTGAGGAAAACTGCATGTCGGAAAAGGATTCTAAAAATCCTTTGAAGATATGTGAAGTCCCCAATCCACACTGGGCAAGCATGGTGGACTATGCCTAATCCCTCTTCTGAGGAGACCTGAGCCCAACAGTGGGCAGTAATGGGTTGGTACAGGTACAGGTTTGCGTGTATTTCCTTTGATAACAACCGATTTCGATCATTCTTTTTTGTTAGAAAGCAGACATTTTGAGTATTATCTCATATAATTTGATAAAGATCTGACTGGTAGTTTTTGTGCTGTGCTTGAGAAATGAAAGTCGGTCGTTTTCATAAAAAAATTATCTTCAAAAGGTAAACATTTGTGTTTATGGGATGTGTTATAAATAAAAGTATCAGAGGGGTCTATAAATGATGGTTGTTTGAGCCGCATGCTCAAATGTATCGTCAGTGTAGAGGTGAGAGCTCAAGGGATATTTCACTGATGATCGGTGCACCCTTGTGCTCATTGGCCTGCCGTCTGGTGTTTGCTGGAGCGCAAAGTATTGGCGCTCTGGAACCTAGACGGCACACTCGACCTCTTTTTACGGACACACGATGTGTCCCGTATAAAAAGAATAAATTAGAATATATGTCATAATTGACATAAGATCGAACAATATATAGAAAAATTGTGAAATTGTGATTCGAAACTATTAAAAAATATAAAAACATTCGTTGTCGACGGTCGCAAGAGTGTGCCATTGGTGAAGGAGCTGCTGATACTATTGCAGGAAGGTAGCACTGGACACAAGGACATTGTTTCACAGGTGAGTGCATTAGTTTCATCGTGAAGTAATTCCTTGAGCTCTCCGACGTATCTTTGGTCGGTGACGGGCACCTCTTATTGCGACCCAGGGTATAAGGCCCACATAGGTTTGGGGCTATTTACACGCCCCATGCCTCCCCATTTTGGTCCTAATCGAGCCGGATAGTCCAGCAAGGTTCGGAGACGTATTAATTGGTCTTCCGAGCTTTTTGGGTCTATTCAAATTGTATCTAAATTCTAAATTTTAACTTGGATGTTCGCAGATTTACGTAAAGTCTTTGGTAAATCGTAGAAGTACCGGGTAGCGGTGTCATTGTGACATCTTCGTGTCGTAATAATTTTATGTGACATATTAATTATTGTATTTTTTGAATTTGTTATATTTTAATTTTTATTCGTAAAATTTGTTTTTAAAGTAATAGTTTCATAAAATGTCGGAATGTGAAATAAACTATGGCGATGTCTGCAATAGGCGGATTGTTTTATTACAAGCTAAAAAACATTATCTTTTTTCGCAAATTGAAGATATGTTCAAAATATCCGATAATATAGATGGATTATCTTTGTTTGATTTAGATTATTTTATGATTAGTTCAGAGTCAATTGATGACCTGAGACGTAAATTTGAAACCATTGTTGATGAGTTAAATTATCATCAGCTAAATTTAAATTCAGAATTTAAACCGGAGTTTAGTGCCATAACTGAATTTGATGATTTGTACTGGAAAGTTAAGGTAGCTAGGAAGAAAGGTGCTCAAATATTACAATCTTGTAAGTCGTTTTCCAGTATTAACTCTGATCATTGTATGGAATCGTTGTATATTAATAATTTAATTAGCTCCGAAGAAAGGATTATGAGTCATTTGGAAAGTTGCTCGCATTCAGCGTCTGTTAAGAATGAATTTGAGGCGCGCAGGGATGAGAATCTAACTTCAAGTTGTGGACCTACTCAGTGCGTTACTGATACAGAGTTGTGTTCGAATATGGCTGATAGTGCTTCCGTTGTCGAACATTCATCGTCGTCAGTGACACCTGAAGTAACGCGGATGGCAACTGCTGCCACTACGCGGTCGTCGATTATTCAGGTGTGTACTAAGTTTGAGGTCGTCAATGAAGTCAATGCATTCGCTTTATGTTATAATGTCTATATAAATTTTGTAAGCGAATTGAAAGTTGAAAATCAGATATTTCATTCGCCTGTTGTAATTTTAAGCAAGTCTTATATTAGTCAAAACCATTTTTCATTTCGATCTATGTACAAATCCGCTTCAATGGACTTAGATTCTTATAAATATCCGATTTATAGGCATGAAGTGGACATAAATGATTGTACCTTGTATAAGTGGTCTATCTATCGTGCGAGTGATTGGCACCTAGGTTGTGTGGAACGCTTAGCCATGTATAGGTGTTCGTATGATTCGGATGCTGACAACGTGACAAATCGGAAATTAAGATTATATTTCATTAGAACATACTTCATTATAATATTAAACCGAAAAACCTTTTTGAATAGGTTTGTCACTTTCGAGTCTCACTTAAGGTCCATTCACATAATATTGTGGTTTTGTTATGTGCTGACCAATTGCCGTTCAAACATTGCCTATAGGTATGCATATAGGTTTAAGAGAGTTATCAAAGAACGGCTATGCAGTAAAGCATATTATAAACTTAATGATTATATAAATGACTGCACAAAATGGGAATGAGGTGCTCGTCCGGGCCATTTCAATTGATACATTTGTTAAAAACAAAAATATTGTAAAACAATATTTAAAAAAAAAGAAAAAAAAAAACATATTAAATTAAAAAAAAGACATGCCCGCTGAGTTTCTTGCGCCGGTTCTTCTCAGGACGGAGGCGTAATTTTAGCGAACTGGTGGTAGAACTTTTGATTTTATTTTATTTTTGACTTTCAAAATGTATGTGTGTCCACATCTAATTTGAAATAAATGATTTGACTTTGACTTGACTTTGAATTTTCCTTAGTGAACTATCTAGGAATATATTCTTAGAACAAGTTTTTAAAGTTTGATTGCATGATCTAGTTTATAATTTTTATTGATGAGAAAGTCACTGGAACTAATTGTTTGGAATTGAGATAAAGCATAGTATAGGTTACTTTTACTCGTAATAATAATTTTACTTTAATTCTCTCTGGCAACTGTCATGACAATACAATGTCAAAATTAAAAATATTAAATTATTAGATAAATATTGGAAAAATGGCAAAAAATTGCACAAAAAGACAAACTATGGACAGTAAAAATGTAAGAAAATAGTCTGGGCAATAATTACTGAACAGGTATACATAAAAATTACTATGAGATATGAGAAGAAACCCGAAACGTCAGTGCCGAGAGAAACAACAAAGCGCACCATCACCAACTATTACCAGCTCGTCGCGGTCGTCGAGTGAAAACACACCGACGAGACGAACTATAACATCAGACGACGAGCCTTCCCCTGCGACAACAACACCTGCGCGTCGGGGACGCCCACCGGCACGCTTGGGACCAGCGGACCGAAATGGTTCGTCTACGGCCCCCGCTACCAGTGGTGCAGTGCGCCCACGCATGAGATGGTCTGAAGAAGTAAATAAAAATGTCATGCGGGCGTACTACAGGGCTACGGAGGGGGGAACTAACCTCACTGCGTATCGCTCAAGGATGTTGCCTCTGTTTCAGGTCTTGTGCCCAACTGTCGACGTCACGGTGCAACGGTTAGCGGATCAGGTGCGGGTCATTCAGCGACTTAAGTTGCTGGATGAGACTGTACTTGACCGATTGCGCAACGAAGCACTGCCTGCTCCTCATGAACCACAATCAACACAAGTGGTAAATGTCACTGTCACCCAAGCTATACCACCAGCGGAGGAGCTTCAGGTGCAGGCATGTGCAAGTATCCAGGACGATGAGCGTTTGAGGAGCGCTCTGGAGGACTCTATACAAGAATTTAGGTTTGTCCCGCCATGCTCGCGGCCACGTTTACCGCGGTTGCCCATGTGTAAACGCAATGTTTCGCTAGTATTGGCCCTGGACTGCATGTTAAAAACTTATTTTGAGTCGACTGAAGACCTTATCGACACCCACTCGGTTCTGTACTGCGGTGCGGTTGCTGTCTGTCGAGTGGCTGGGGTAAAATTCCCGAACCCGAACCAGACGTACCGCCGGCATGATGGTAAGCCGCAATGGCAGTGTAGAATCGAGAGGCGCATAGATGCAGCCAGGACCCTTATAGCGAAGCTTATTTGCTTCCAGGCAGGCAACACGCGCCCGCGCGTAATGCGATTCGTCGACCGAGCCTTCGCTGACACCGGTGTCAGCAGGAACGACTACCTGGCTCGTGTCCTCGAGCGTGTTGACTACTGGAAGCAAAAAGTTTGCGCATGGGCGAACCGTATTCGTCGGTACCGAATAAGATCGGAGCGGTACCACTTGAATAGAGTCTTCCAGAGTAATCAGAGGAGTGTCTACAGAAACTGGGAGGCTTCTCGAGGAAGAGTTACCGATGGACTCCCACCAGTTGATGAGGATGCGATGACCTCATTTTGGAAAAATATCTGGTCGGTGCCCATCGGTCACTCCGAGGGGGAGTGGACTGAGTCGGTCGGACGCGCGTGCGAGTCTATTACAGACATGAACACCGTAGCGATCACGCCGATTGACGTAGCTTGTGCGGTGCGTTCGGCCCCGAACTGGAAAAGTCCGGGACCGGACGGGCTGCACAGCTACTGGCTGAAATGGATACGCAACTCGCACGGGCGCATGGCTGCTCAGTTTCAACAAGCCCTTGAGTCGGGAACCCTCCCAGATTTCATGACATCAGGGGTCACTCATCTGATATACAAATCTGGCGATACCTCGGACCCTAAAAACTATAGACCAATAACTTGCTTACCCACCATCTATAAGCTACTTACATCCATTCTGAGAAACAAAATTCAAATACATATCTCGGCAAATGACATAATGTCACCTTCTCAGAATGGGTGTAAGATAGGGTCTCGGGGTACAAAGGATTTGCTCCTCATTGACATGACTATCACGCAACAAGTTCGTCGAGGCAAAAAGGGTGTCCATATGGCTTGGATTGACTATAAGAAAGCGTATGATTCGGTGCCCCATTCATGGCTAATGAGAGTTTTAGAGCTTTATAAAATACATCCCACTCTACGCTCCTTTCTTAGCTCATGCATGGGTCAGTGGTCTACGTTTCTTCGTCAACCAGGACATATTGGATCTCCGGCCTCCCCGAGCTTAATAAGGATAGGGCGGGGTATCTTCCAGGGTGACAGTCTGAGTCCTTTGTGGTTCTGTCTGGCGCTTAATCCTCTAAGCACGTTGCTTGGAGATTCAACGCTAGGCTACCGACTCAAGGGAGGGGGTGAGCCCATTTCACATCTCTTGTACATGGATGATCTCAAATTATTTGCTTCTAAAAAATCTGACCTAATATCTTTACTCAAAATAACCGACAATTTTAGTAAAGCTATTGGAATGGAATTCGGAGTAGATAAGTGTGCGGTCATAGATATACAGAGAGGTAAAATTGTAAACTCTGAGAGTTTGCAACTTAGCCAAAGTGAGGTGCTCAGATCTCTTTCTGAGTCGGAAACCTACAAATATCTTGGAATGTTCGAAGCTTTGAGTATAGTCGATGCAGATATGAAACAATCGGTGAGGGATCGTTTCTTCGGCCGCTTGGTAAAGGTCTTGAAAAGCCTCTTATCTGGCGGAAACAAGATCCGAGCCTTCAATGGTTGGGTCATGCCTGTACTGACGTACTCCTTTGGCATTCTAAAGTGGACGCAATCAGAACTAGATGCCCTGGATAGAAAAGTTCGGCGACTGCTGACGGCATACAGGATGCACCACCCACGTTCATCTGTTATGAGGTTGTATATTCCTCGGAAGTGTGGGGGTCGTGGCATGTTAAATGTCAAGGACCTACACAACCGAGAGGTAAACAACCTTCGGGAATATTTCCTTAAGGTAAGCGTGGGTATGTACCGTAATGTCGCAGCAGTTGATAAGGGACTCACTCCGCTGTCCTTAGCGAACGAGAATTGGCGGACGCTAAAGGTAATGAGTGTGGCGGATCGCACGGACGTATGGAAGAGCAAAGAACTACACGGACGGTTCTACCGGGCCCTTATGAGCCCCGATGTAGATCAATTAGCCTCTGTATCTTGGCTACGATACAGTAACCTCTTCGGAGAGACTGAAGGTTTTGTCTTTGCAATTATGGACGAAGTTATCATGACGAACAACTACCGTAAATATATTCTAAAGGATGGGACGGTCGACATTTGTCGGGCATGTCACCGTCCGGGAGAGTCTATTAGACATATCGTTTCCGGTTGTTCTCGTCTTGCTAACGGCGAGTACTTGCACAGGCATAACCAGGTAGCTAAGATTATCCACCAACAACTTGCTCTGAAATACGACCTTGTTGAAGCCGCTGTACCTTATTACCAGTATTGGCCTCAGCCGGTTCTCGATAATGGTCATGTAACGCTCTACTGGGACCGATCTATTATCACTGACAGGACTATTGTTGCCAATAAGCCTGACATAGTGATAATAGATCGGGATGCGCATCGGGCGGTGCTGATCGATATCACCATTCCACATGACGAGAACCTTGTGAAGGCAGAAAAAGAAAAACTGCTAAAATATTTGGACCTGGCCCACGAGGTGACCGACATGTGGCGTGTTGAATCGACCATCATTGTTCCGATCGTTGTATCTGTGCACGGTCTAATAGCGAAAAGCTTCGACCGTCATCTAGAGAAGCTTTCGCTCCCCAGCTGGGTAAAGGGCCTAATTCAGAAGGCGGTCGTTCTTGACACGGCACGTATTGTGAGGAGGTTCCTCTCTCTTGAGCCCTGACCACTGATGGCTTGGGTCGTAGACCCCGTCTCCAGTGGCCCTCTGCTTTTTTTATATTGTATTTTTAAATTTATTTTCTTGTGATTGTTTTTTTAAAGATATAATGTAAAAAATGAGCAAATAAATGAATATATTTTACTTTGATTGATTTTGTTCGTTTTTAGTGAATTGAGTTTACATTTTTTGTTTCATGTGTACCTTAGGTACCTTTAATTCGATTAAATTTTATTGAATTATACCTTTGGTTGATTAGAACTTATTTCGTAAATGATAATTATCTGAAACACTTCTTTCAATGGACAATGGAGGTAACTTAATAAATAAATAAATAAAAATAAAAAAACTTAATAAATAAATATCTTATGAGGTTTACTTAGGTTCCACCATTCATTGTGGTTATGTTTTGCTCCGAACAAATAACCTTAGTGAGCTACCTGAGTTTATGTTGTTAAAGTTTCATTTGAATATAGGTAGAACGTTACATTAAAATTTATTATTGATAAAACTTTAATTATTTTTATTTTATACTCGTTTAGTATTGGATATCGATAAGATGTAACCTACATCTTAGGTTTGCAATATCTTTGTCGTTTATAATAAATTATTTTGGTTTCTAGTAGTTGTAAAAAATGTTCTACTATTGATTTTGTTTCGTTTACTTAGTTCATTGATTTTCGAATTTTCGTTTCTCGTCCTTTTACTTCGATTTAATCTGTTTAACTTTTTGAATTATTACTTTGATAGACATACGATCATTTGTGTGGTCGTAGATAGGTATGTCTTGTGATCGAGTACATCAAATTTGTAAATACTTGAAGTAGAGACATGCCAGAACTATTTTCTTTATTCTATGTGTCAGCGGTATTGGATATTAGATGCCAAGTAGGCTGTTGTAGAGCAAAGATTTGGAAACGCGTTCATGCTTTCGTAATATTCCTCGGATCTCATAATAATGAAGTTACCATTATTTTCGAATATACGAGACGGGAACTTTGCTCTATTGACACTAGAGTCTTAATGATAGGTTCTTGTCGATTGGTTGAAAGTCTAACATTTAAGACGTAATTTTTTTGGTCTATTGTTATTCTTGTTAGATTTCGGGTTACTTCGTATTATAAATGTAGTTTGAGTTAAACTTTATTTTCTGTTGAAAGACAAACTGATTGATTTTGATTGATTGATTTTTATTTGTCAAAACTCTGCTTTGTAAATAGTTGATAGTTCTTTTTAATATTCGTTATTGATTCCACGAAGGTGGTCTATAGATTAATTACTACTTGTGTTCTCGTACTAATTGGAGACTAACACATAATTATTGAAGACGTACCTTTGGTCTTATTTCGTTATATTTAGTAAATAAGTTATGTAATTTACAAACTTAAATTTGATTTATTTTCGTTTTGGAGGTATAATATTTTATCATGGGCATATTTTGGTCTCGTGTGAATATTTGTGGCTAGTTCAAAATATGGAACTGTTGCAACTGATGACATTTAATTAAAAATAATTTCACATTTCGTTTTTATGGAAGTTCGAATTTTGACAGGCGTACATATTGGCCTTGTGATTTGTTGATACGGTTGTACAAACTTTATAATTCTGAACTTGATTTTGATTAAGCTTAAGTGTTTAATAAGCTTATATTATTAACATTAACATTAGCATAACATAAGATTGGTTGTGTCATTGATATCAGTTCTGATTTTTAACCATTATATTACATTATTTAGGCTTCTTTAATATTGTAAAGATAACTCATGATTGACATGTCGCATAACATTATTAATAATTTTATATTGTTATTCGTTTCGTAAATCCTGCGGATTTCCAAGGCGGGGAGTATGTTTGAGCCGCATGCTCAAATTTATTAGCGATATAGAGGTGAAAGCTCAAGGGATATTTCACTGATGATCGGTGCACCCTTGTGCTCATTGGCCTGCCGTCTGGTGTTTGCTGGAGCGCAAAGTATTGGCGCTCTGGAACCTAGACGGCACACTCGACCTCTTTTTACGGACACACGATGTGTCCCGTATAAAAAGAATAAATTAGAATATATGTCATAATTGACATAAGATCGAACAATATATAGAAAAATTGTGAAATTGTGATTCGAAACTATTAAAAAATATAAAAACATTCGTTGTCGACGGTCGCAAGAGTGTGCCATTGGTGAAGGAGCTGCTGATACTATTGCAGGAAGGTAGCACTGGACACAAGGACATTGTTTCACAGGTGAGTGCATTAGTTTCATCGTGAAGTAATTCCTTGAGCTCTCCGACGTATCTTTGGTCGGTGACGGGCACCTCTTATTGCGACCCAGGGTATAAGGCCCACATAGGTTTGGGGCTATTTACACGCCCCATGCCTCCCCAATGGTATTTATTTACTATCAAGTGGGTTGTTGGTTCATAGTGGTTACTTTATAATGCGATAAAAAAATTGCTAGTTACAAACTATTATAGTCATGTTGAATGAGATTATTTTTATTTTCTTTATTTTTTTTGTTGTAACTGTAGAACTTATACGTTTTTTAAATTTTATTTTTTAATATACCGTTAAAGTATTAAATAGAAAGATCATAAATATATTTTAATTGTAGTATATTAATATATATAAAAGCGCACGAGCGCTTTTATCTAAATCCATGCTTATGGCGTGGGTAGTCCAGTAAAGATGATTTGAATGAAACAAATGATCTTCAAAACTTAAACCATTTACTTCTTCGAAATAACTTTACAGTTGAATAATCTTTTACAAACAATATTCTAATTAACGTTAATCAGTTTAAAATAATTAAAGATTGAGGCGACAGATAGCGATTCGTCGACAGAGTGGTGCGCCGGCGACCGCTCTCAAATAAGTGAGTTTTTAAGATGGCCACCCCGCTACCACAGACTCGACGCTCCGCTAGAGTGACCATAACTGTCACTCTTGTCAATGTCGTTTTTCATACGCGCCTACATAATTTTCCGCTAGTCGCAAACAGTCGTACCAAGGTATATTTAGGTACAAAAAATATACCTTGGCAGTTCACGGAATAAATAATTAAACTAAATGGCTGAATGTTGTTTTTCAAATATAATAGTTTTGTTGATTTGTTAATTATTTTTTATTAACATTCCTTATAAGATAAGAATAGATTACAGTTGAATAGTTATGTAGTAGAAAAAAAAAGGTAAAATTTAGTATTCTAATTTTGATTTTAAGTTTAGATTTTATTTCTCTTACACTTTAAGTTTTGTTTATTTCTAACTTTCACTTTTTTTTTCACGTAACACAACAAGTTAATTATTTTAAGCATCTGTACGTGCATATTTAGAGGAACAATCTAGTCTTCCTATTATTGTATGCTTGTTATTTTTATTGATTATGTGAATGTTACTTGTTTTGCATGTCTAATAAAAAAATAAAAAAAAACTACCCTGTATTTAAAAATAAATAATCGCACAAAATTAGACGCACGATACGAAAACTTAGTTTAACCATAGCTCTTTGCACCTACATCTATTTAGAGGTGACATTAAATGGCCTATATTAAGAACGTGGGTGTGTCCGTCTGAGATAAAACAATTACTAGATTGTCTATGACTCATCTGATAACTACGAATTCGTAGAAGAGTTCCATCATATTGCAGAGGTCTGTGAGCGTCAATAAGTTTTAAATTAATTATTACCATTTCAGTTCAAAAAAACTTGAGAGGTGT
The DNA here is from genome assembly GCA_030269945.2 of Trilocha varians. Lineage (NCBI taxonomy): Eukaryota > Metazoa > Arthropoda > Insecta > Lepidoptera > Bombycidae > Trilocha > Trilocha varians. The sequence continues at coordinate 10,576,935 of AP028259.1, forward strand.
CAAGGGACACCCGGATGGAACGAAGTTCCTTTCGATTGATTAGTGAGGGAATTGTAATAAAATTTTATTTTTTAAGTTATAATAATTAGTTAGTTTAAAACGTCTGTCTCTCTCTCTCTTTCTATAAGACTTAAATAAAATATTTTGATCACAGCGCCATCTAGCATTAATTATATAAAAATAATAAGGAATTGTTTTAAAAGATTTTAATCACAGCGCCATCTAGCGATAATCATCTAAACAAAAAAGTGTCGTGACAACTTTTTCATAAGAATTTCCATCTAGCCCCCTTTCGATAACGCCCGATATGGACTTCGTTCCAAAAAAATATTTTTTACTAATTTTCAGCCGACACATTCATTTGTTTTTTACGCGCATTATGTTGCGTTTACATATCCATTCAACTGGGATCGGCAACCAAATTGGTTTGTTTACTTTTGCCAAGTCTGTGGCAGGAGCCAAAATTGAGCACAGTTCTAAAACTTGTTTTGTTTACATTTTTTAATCGTTTCATATTTTATGGAGATGATATATTTTCGCTGAAAATGCAATACAGCGTCGTTTAATAATAAAGATTTACAAAAATATAAGGTTTATTAAAAATCGAAATTAAAGTTTATTGGATAAAAGTGATTCCGAACGAAGTTCCCAGTTTCGCCATCTAGCGAAAAGTGACGTTCCCATTTAAGTGGAAATTATTATGGGATCACCCACTTCCAACGCACGCAAATGACAACTGGTAGGTCAACTGTCAAACGGTGTTTCACATAGTTTCAATGGCGGCCAATGTTTACATGTTGGTCGTTGGTGAATATACATTATAGTAGTATTATTACAGTTTTAATATAAAAATAAAGATATAAATAGCATGTATGGTTGATTATTTAGCACAGCGCATAGCACGCTCCTATGATTAGCAATACCGTTCGACCATAGAACACGTAACAATAGACAGGATGTTGTATGATTCAAATAATAATGTTGTAAACATCCGTCCAAGTTTATGCGTAAAGAATACAAGTGAGTAACGCGTCGCGTCGTTTTGTGAAACTCCGTGATGGATGGTAGGTTTTAGTGCGGTTCGACTCTTACATACCCTACCTACTCTATACAAAGTAATTTGTAGATTGGACATTGGTAAAATATTTTTTTATGATTTTCTTATAACAAATCCAAAATTTGTGTTTCTGTTAAAAATAGTATTCTTAACTACTTTCCAAAATTTAATGCTAATGAAAAAATAATAACAAGAAAATTATATTCAAAATCAAAGATAAAATCATTTATTTTCAAAGTTGATGTGATGACACACACAGTTTTGAGTTGGAGATCAGGAGAACTATGGACCAAGTTTTCAGCTTGCCTAAAATACCTACCGAAACATTGATTGCTCTCGGGGTAATGGTGTAATAAAAAAAAAACTGATTAACACTGAAGTTAATTAAATATAGTACTCATATAATTAAAGTAACGATTACAAAAAAAAATATTAATTACTACCTTTAAAGAAAATAAGTACTTTACCTTGAATTTATATTATTACCATCGAATGTGTTAGAAAAATCATAATAATATTATAAAGGCGAAAGTTTGTATGTACGGATGTTTGTTACTCTTTCACGTAAAAACTACTGAATGGGTTTGAATGAAACTTTACCACAATGTAGCTTATACATCAGAATAACACATAGGCTACAATTTTTGAACCCCTTTGTAACGCAGACGAAGTTGCGCGGGTCACCAAGTATCTTATATTTTATGCGTGATAGATACATGTAATATAATTCTAAAATGAATTTTAAACCATGTTCAACAATTTTTTGATTAGTTGGACAAAATATAACACAAAAAAAGTTGGTTGTCAGCGTATAAGATTTCATTTTAGTTTCGTTAAAATACGTTATTGTGCTTTAGCTTTTAAAAAGTTAAAAATTAAAAAAAAATAAATTAGTTTAATTCTTAAAGTAAAAAAAGATATTCATAATTTACAAAGGATATTCTGTCTGCATTGCAATAAAAAAATAGGTAGGTACTACTTAAAAATCAAAATGGCCGATCTGTAAATAAACTATTCTATATCTTCACACCACAGTTGACCATTGAACGATGTAATTGCACACGAGAATTGCCGTTTAGCGTCTCAAGGTCTTGATATACCACAATGCTGATAACAATAATTGCATTTAATGTTACAATAATAACTGCACCGGTTGATAGGCGTGTGTTAAATCAAAATATGTTTTTTTTAAGCTTACGTTAAACTTAATGGTGAGCGGTCACCGTCACACATGAACCTATGCAACGCCAGGGCAATGAGAGGCCGTTATCTATCTACCTGTAGAGGGCTTATCTTAAACCTCTGCATAATCGCCGCCTCAGTGCTATTGGAAACTATAATAAGTTTCCAAAATATAACCTCAAAGAACCTCAAACAGAGTTTATCTATATTGACCACATTTTGCATAATCTCGATTTGACCTCATTTCGGTCTATTACGGATTAAATTTGAGGTTATATTGTGTTTACCAGGATTAGGAGTTAAACTGTCTTCAGCTGATAAGTATGCCTTTGGTTTTGTCATAGAATAGTTAAGATATAAATAAGTAAAATGTTTTAGGTAAAGTTTACTATATGACGTTTGTGATGTTGTAGTATTTGGATGCGCCGATTTAGAACATTATAATAATACTATAACATTATAATAATATTAATCTTACTACGTCACCATTCCACATGACAAGAACCTTGTGAAGGCAGAAAAAGAAAAACTTCTAAAATATTTGTACTTGGCCCACGAGATGACCGACATGTGGCGTGTTGAATCGACCATCATTGTTCCGATCGTTGTATCTGTGCACGGTCTAATAGCGAAAAGCTTCGACCAACATCTAGAGAAGCTTTCGCTTCCCGGCTGGGTAAAAGGCCTGATTCAGAAGGCGGTCGTTCTTGACATGGCGCGTATTTTGAGGAGGTTCCTCTCTCTTGAGGCCTGACCACTGATGGCTTGGGTCCTAGACTCCGCCTGCTGTGGCCCTCTGTTTTTTATATTGTATTTTAATTTTTTTTTTTTTTTTAAATGTTATTTTAAAAATAGAATGTAAAATTTAAGTGCAATTCATGGAGCTCTGCAATGTCAGGAGACACTGTTTTGTAATAGGTTTATAGAAAATTGTGAATCGTAGTTGATGATCTATGTTAAACAAGTTCTATTTATTAATGAATGAATAAATACTTTTATTTCTCCCACAATAAAAAATCAATCATTACAGAAGTAAAAATAAAATAGTACACAATAATGCGAACATAACATAGTGTAGGAGACTGGTGTCCTAGCTAGGTTAGACCTGCGTTAAGGATCACCAGGCTTCCACCCCTCAAATAGACAAATCAAACTTATGTACTAACTATTAATAGTCTAGGCAATATTTAAAACATATTTTCTAATTCTAAACAAAGATAAACAAATGGTAAGAGAAGCAATATAACAGTACTGTACTGTAACAAGGTAACAACCCATTACTGCCCACTGCTGAGCTCAGGTCTCCTCCGAAGAGGCGTTAGGCATAGTCTACCACGCTTGCCTAATGCGGATTGGGGACTTTACATATCTTCAAAGGATTTTTAGAACCCTTTTCCGATATGCAGGTTTCCTCACGATTATTTCCTTCACCGTTTTTAGCCAGTGGTGTTGTGAAAAATTGCACATAAACCTTTTTCATATTAAGATTTAGAGGTACAAGCCGGCCGGTTTTGAACCCGCGATCTCTCGTACATATAGCACTACACGTACACTAGCAGTATAACATATGGAAATAAATATGCAAAAATGTGTGTGTAATAAACTTAATTACAAGTACATTTTTTCTAAACATTTTATCCTATTATCAAGTTCTATAAGTTATTTTTAGTACTGAAACATTCGTTTAGAGAGGAAATAAATATATTTAATTTATTTCTAGAATATTATTTTAAAATACAATGGTTGAAACATTAAATAGCTCCATGAGGGAGATTCTTAGCGATAGCCGTCTATTATTATTTATGAGTTGTATTTAAATTATAATTACTGTATTGTATGTAGTTCTATTTGTATGAAGTTTTCTTAAATTGCTTAAATAACAGTGACAAAACATTTTTTGACCGACTTTCAAAAAGAGGAAGTTTTCAATCGATATGATTTTTTTAAATGGCGATATTTTGTTATTTATTGCCATGTAGGCTGACGAGCCAACGGCCCACCTGATAGGAAGTGGTTACCGTCGCTCATGAACCTCTGCAATGTCAGGGGACACTGAAGGGCCGCTACCTACGACCTAACTTTAAGGACCCTCCTCAAGCCTCGGTTGAAGAAGGACAAGTCATAGCACTCAAGGATATTTTTTGGTGTATTAAATTCAATGTTCAACGACATTTATAAGGTTCAAAATGCAACGCTATACCTGATCAACAAGTGTAATTATAAAATCGCGTTGCATTTTGAACTTTAAGAGCAGAGCATTAAAGCAAATTAAAATTTTACCATTTGTTAGTAGTCCGAGAGCTAGCGAAGAATTTACAAACATTTTATAAATGTAAAGGTCCTTTAGCCTCGCTACTCAGCCAGGTCTGCAGTTCTGAGTTGGGGTATATCAGGAGAACTATGAACCAAGTTTTCAGCTTGCCTCAAATACCTACATAAAAATTGGCACTAGCTCTCGGCCTATACTGCATGTAAAAAATAATTATAATCAGTTATAAACATACCTTATTTTTCTAAATTCACACTTATTTTCCTCAGTTCGTTGAATAATAAATAAAAATTCACATTTTCCGTTTATTTTGAGCGTATAATTATTATGAGTCGTGCGACTACGTCTAGCGCAAGTGAACACTGATTGTAGTCGCTTTGTTGTACTAGCTCATTGATATGCCTATTTAGTATCATAGAGTTATGAATTTATAGAAGTGGCAAAAATAAAGTCGAATATTTAATAGCAATACTCGACTTATTTTTGTAAAACTTATAAATATATATGATTTGCTGTTCGTTAGCGTCGCTAAAACTCGAGAACGACTGAACCGATTTGGTTAATTTTGGTCATAAAATATTCAAGTCAGGTGACGCAGACGAAGTTGCACGGACTGGCTAGTCTTATTATAAAATTAGTTTTTTTCTTGCTATTAACCAAGTCACTAGTAGACAAAGCATTACTTATGATATTATTAAGTTTCTTACTGTTTTAAATCAGTGTATTTTAATTATTAGCTTCGTTAGTTTCAAAATAGAATCATTATAATCGTATGCGAGCGTAACAGAGATATATTGCTATCTCTTTCACACCATTCGAGACTAGCTGAGAAACTTCTAGAACAGTATTCGAGACTGTTCGAGAAGGTTCGAGGCTATTCGCGAAGTTTCTAGAACAACTTTCCAGACTGATCGAGAACTTTCTAGAACGTTGTTAGTCGCTCCATTCGGGACTATTCCAGAAGCTTCTAGAATAATGTACGAGTGAGACAGAGATATATACTTCTATCTCTTTCACTCAATTCGAGAAGCATTGCGAACAATCTAGAAGCTAGTATCTCGGAATATAAATAGCGGGTTAGTTTGGAGCGACGGCAGTTCCACTCGGAATAGGAAAGTGAACACATCGAAGCGAACAAGTGAAGAAAGTGCGAATAGTGTTTGTGGAGTACTACTTTTAGTGTTCAAGTTGTGAATTGAATAAATTTAAGTCTTCCTAAGGATAAAACCGTGTTTCATTACTTATCCCGAACCTCAGCTCGTAACAATATTTTGTTTCATTAATTAGAGCCATAGAGCTTAAAGTTACTAGAAGTGACACATTACAATTTCAAGGTTGATAAGGTTGATTTTGAAAAGGTTTTTCTCAAGATGTTTTTCTTCACAGTTTTGACTTATAGTCTGTATCTTCTAGAGTATTTATTATCTTGCATTTTTCATATTCATTTATTTGCTTATATTTACATAACGACGTAAATAGTGTGTTGAGGTGTAAATGACGTTGTATATAGTCTATTTTCGTTTGGTTTTGTCAGGAATGACGTCACAATGTCGATTTGAACACTTGATGATGAATACTTTTGAATAAAAACTTCAAAATAACGAGTTTATTATTTTTACATCAAGAGGTCCGTTCGCCTCGACAATTCAGACACGAATGAATAATAACAGCGGCCAGCGCCTGTTTTTATAGCAAGTCTCCACTTGCAACTACCCGCACGGTGAATAGGTTGTTTTCCCTTGTTATCACCCCGTCATACATAATATTAAAAAAAAACATTACATTATAACTATAACAAAAAATACAATATATAAAATCTTGCATTATTATTAAGTATGTAATTTGTTTTAAGAACATTGTCAGTAATATGGAAATGTAATCCAATGCACAACGATGCCGTAACATACTGTTAAGGAATTTTCTAAAACAAACGATGTTTAACCTATAATTAAAGAAAGGATTTGTAGGTTATTTATAGATACAATGCTACAGCTGTTAAAATAAGCAAATAAAATATTCTAAGAAAATTAAATATGTCCAAATATATATTAACGTTAACAGATTCTTGAATTTTAATTAGGTATTAATCTAAAATTCCATATTATTTACTAATTTTGAATTTATTTTAATATAATACGTATCGTCATCGTCATCGTCATCGTCATCGTCATCGTCATCGTCATCGTCATCGTCATCGTCATCGTCATCGTCATCGTCATCGTCATCGTCATCGTCATCGTCATCGTCATCGTCATCGTCATCGTCATCGTCATCGTCATCGTCATTGATATTGTCAACAGCAGCAATTTGAAAAATCCTATACGCAGTATTAGATAGTCCATTTATCTATAGGTTATATTTTATTAAAAGGGAGCCTTAGTAAAAGGCAATACTGTAACCCAAAATGAATAAAATAACCCGAAAAAAATATCTAAAAACAGTCATTTATTGCGCTGAAAAAGCTATAAAACTATGCACGCACAGCTTGAAGTCAGCCAAAATTAACAGCTTCAAGAAGGCCATGTATTGCCTTAGCTTTGGAAACATTAAATTGGTGCAATGAAAATTATATACGCGACATTTGAGAAAAGAGGCTGAGTACACTGGCTTCAGGCCAACACAATTATGTTACTAGCAAGCGAACTGGATAAGTCGAGCTGTATTATCTTCGTAGAGGTATGAGTTAGGCTGGCCAGGATGGGTTTTTTAGTTTAAAGGATTGGAGTATACCAAACTATTATAATAAAATCGTAGAGAGGTCAATTCTGTACATTGAAAATATCAAAAAAAAAACTAGCAGGGGGTGTTTGGTTATCGATTCTGATGCCAAAAATACAATTAGAATTTTTTTTGTCTGTTTGTCTGTTTATCTGTTTGTCTGTTTGTCTGTATCTTTGTGCACGCTAATCTCCGAACCGGCTGAACCAATTTAGTTGGGGTTTTTTGTAATGTATTATGGCAAGTCTCACTTAACATTTAGTCGTTGTTTTATCAAAATCGGTTCAGTATTAAAAAAGTTATAAGCGAAATAACGTCGATGGGTATTACGTTTACTTGGCCAACATAAAGAGATCTCCAATTTATATAGTGAATCGTCGCAACTGGAGCTCTGACTAAAGTGGCCAGTGGAACCAGTAATATTGAGTAATTCGTATTTCGACTGGAAAGAGTGCTGAGCGCGTAACGCGTCGCGCCGTCCCTACAAACCCCGTGCTGGGTTCTGGCCTCAGCCGGGGTTTGGACGATGAGTGTGAGCGGTTGGAGGTTTTAGTGCGGTTCAACTCCCATATCCGGTGGTTTCCTACAACTGAAAAAAAAAGTTAGTCTTTATTACATAAGCTCGGCCATTGAAAGTCCCATCCAAATCGACCCAGCCAATCATGTTTAGGCTCTACTGAAGTGTCCTGATGAGATCTTTGTGTAGAGGATGAATGTCAAGGTCTGATGATGGAGCTGGAAGGTGGCAATGGGAACTCCGTCATTAAGAAAGATAACCTCATCGTCTTTAGGCTCTAATGAAGCGTCTTGATGAGTTCTTTGCGTAGAGCATGGATGTCAAGGTCTGATGATGGAGCTGGAAGGTGGCTATGGGAACTCCGTCATTAAGCAAGATAACCTCATCGTGTTCAGGCTTTAATGAAGCGTTCTGATGAGATCTTTGCGTAGAGGATGAATGTCAAGGTCTGATGATGGAGCTGGAAGGTGGCTATGGGAACTCCGTCATTAAGCAAGATTACCTCATCGTTTTCAGGCTCTAATGAAGCGTCCTGATGAGATCTTTGCGTAGAGGATGAATGTCAAGGTCTGATGATGGAGCTGGTAGGTGGCTATGGGAACTCCGTCATTAAGCAAGATAACCTCATCGTGTTCAGGCTCTAATGAAGCGTCCTGACGAGATCTTTGCGTAGAGGATGAATGTCAAGGTCTGATGATGGAGCTGGTAGGTGGCTATGGGAACTCCGTCATTAAGCAAGATAACCTCATCGTGTTAAGGCTCTAATTAAGCGTCCTGATGAGATCTTTGCGTAGAGGATGAATGTCAAGGTCTGATGATGGAGCTGGTAGGTGGCTATGGGAACTCCGTCATTAAGCAAGATAACCTCATCGTGTTCAGGCTCTAATGAAGCGTCCTGACGAGATCTTTGCGTAGAGGATGAATGTCAAGGTCTGATGATGGAACTGGTAGGTGGCTATGGGAACTCCGTCATTAAGCAAGATAACCTCATCGTGTTCAGGCTCTAATTAAACGTCCTGATGAGATCTTTGCGTAGAGGATGAATGTCAAGATCTGATGATGGAGCTGGTAGGTGGCTATGGGAACTCCGTCATTAAGCAAGATAACCTCATCGTGTTTAGGCTCTAATGAAGCGTCCTGATGAGATCTTTGCGTAGAGGATGAATGTCAAGGTCTGATGATGGATCTGGTAGGTGGCTATGGGAACTCCGTCATTAAGCAAGATAACCTCATCGTGTTCAGGCTCCAATGAAGCGTCCTGATTAGTTCTTTGCGTAGAGGATGAATGTCAAGGTCTGATGATGGAGCTGGAAGGTGGCTATGGGAACTCCGTCATTAAGCAAGATAACCTCATCGTCTTCAGGCTCTAATGAAGCGTCCTGATTAGTTCTTTGCGTAGAGGATGAATGTCAAGGTCTGATGATGGAGCTGGAAGGTGGCCACTGTCTGTCTGGCTAATCTCTGGAATGGCTAGACCGATTCGTACGGGCTGACTTTCAATGACTGATAGGATATGTTATAAGGAGTAACTTAGGCTATATTAATTTTAGAAATTGTTGTTTTTTTAAAATTCTCGATGAAGTTCAAGGATGGTATTGAAGTTCAAGGATGGTGTCGGTGTTGTCTGTACAGCAGATATAACGGACCACGACATGGTCATGGCCGGTATCGTGACAAAGATACCCCCGCCCCCTAATCCTAACACAAGTTTCTACAAAACTAACTATGAGGGTATCACTTCCGAGTTAAGTCATATGGACTGGAGCGAGGTGCTTCTTTGTGAGGATTCTAATACTGCTGCTGAACTCTTCACGGGAAAAATAGTTGACGTTACAGCAAAGCATACTCAGTCGTATCACGTTAGCAGTAGAAAGCGTATTCTTAATCCTTGGATTACGCCCGGCATCCTAAAATGTATGAAGCGCAAAGACTTTCTTCACTTGCAAGTCCGTAAATACCCAAACGATATTGCAATCAGAAGTTCTTACTTACGGTACAGAAACATTTGCCAGGACTTGCTCAAACGCCTGAAAACTGAATACAATAACAAACTGTTGATGACCAGTAGAAAAGACCCGCCTAAACTTTGGAAGAATATCAAGGATATCTGCAATATCAAAAAAAGTAAGGACAACAACCTGGAACTCCTTAAAATTAGAAATCTGGAAGCCGAGTCGTTGGATAAATGCAACGCATACTTTAGCACTGTCGGTAAAAACCTGGCGAACAATATTCTAGAAAGACTTAGTGTCTCTGAACAAGACCTCTGTAAAAAGTTATCATTAAGAGCTGATTCTTTAAATTCATTTTTCTTTTGTCCAACCGATGTCGATGAAGTAGCAGGTGTCATAAAAAATCTTAAAAACGATAGTGCTCCCGGAGGCGACGGGATTAGGAACACTCTTGTAAAACATATTTGTCCTTTTATCTTGACACCTCTTACTCATATAATTAATTTAAGCATTTCCTCTGGAATTTTCCCTAACTGTTGGAAATTAGCAACCGTAATACCTATCCACAAATGTGGCGATAAAGCTTCTCCCGCTAATTACCGCCCTATATCGCTTTTGCCGGTTTTTGCAAAGGTATGCGAGAGGATTGTTAATTCAAGACTCACGAAATTTCTTGAGAGTAACAAAATTCTCTCGGAACGGCAGTTCGGCTTCCGGAAGGGAAAAGCAACTGAAGACGCAGTATCATTAATGGTCCAGCATATAGTATCTTCAATCGACAAGGGAAAGAAAAGCATAGGCATTTTTTTAGACCTTTCCAAAGCTTTTGATACTGTGTCTTGTCAAATACTTTTGCGTAAGCTGGAGCTTCGCGGAATTCGTGGTGTAGCGCTGTCGTGGTTCAAAAGTTACCTCTCAGACAGGCTGCAGCGTGTATCAGTATCTGGACATGACAGTGGGCTGACAGAGGTTACTTTTGGTGTCCCTCAAGGCAGTGTCCTCGGTCCAACGCTATTCTTAATCTATGTTGACGATGTACTTGATCTGTTTTACAAGAATAAAAACACTCAGATTTTGTGCTATGCCGATGACACTGCCATCCTGTTTGAGGGAGATACATGGGAAGAGGCTTTCATCGAAGCAGAAAGAGGCTTAATATCAGTGGGAACATGGCTCGATAACAACCTCCTCACCATAAACACTGAAAAAACATGTTTCCTGTGCTTTCATATAACTGCAGCTAGCGCTCCCCCGGATCGTGGGTTGCGAATTCATAAGTGCCGTTGTTCGTATTTGCGTATGGATGAATGTGTCTGCCCATCAATAAAACGATCATCGTCCATTAAATATTTAGGAGTACTACTTGATGAAAGACTCACTTTTAAAGAACATGTCAATAAAGTCGTTGGCCGCACACGTAAATTAATACACATAATGAAGTTGTTACGCGACGGTGCGGAAAAGGACATACTACTCATTGTTTACTCTGCACTATGCCAATCTGTTCTATGTTACTGCATTGGCGTCTGGGGAGGAGCCGCTAAAACCACCATGATGTCTCTAGAGAGGGCTCAAAGATCTGTCCTGAAAGTCATGCTACGAAAGCCGCTTATGTATCCGACTAGTCAGCTTCTCCAAGAGGCGGAAGTGCTTAGCGTACGTCAGTCTTACATCCTCAAAGCAGTGACCACCTACCACAGAATTGGGCTCGATGGATCATTACGACACGAAAATTCCTCACGTCGCTTTATTCCGAATATCTTACAGACCAAGACTAGCTTTGCAAGACGATTTAGTGCCTTCTCTTTTCCCGTGCTGTACCAGAGAGTTTTTGACACTTTGCGCGATCTCAATATCTCTTCTTCAATCTTCAAAGTTAAAAGTGCTGTCCGCAGGTGGCTTCTGACGCTTGATTATGATTGTACTGAATCAATTTTGACTATCCCTAAATAACTTATTGTGTATGTATGTAATGCTAAGTTTAATTTCATTGTAACATCGTTTCATATAATTGTATTATGCTTGTTAGCGGCCCGCTGTTTTCTCTTCATCTGGAACCAATATTTGTACAATCCTTACGGCCTCCCGCGATACAGGCCTAGCCTAGTGCGGGGGCCATTGTTGAACCCCTTATGTAATGTTCTATGTTTGAAAATAAATTATTTGTAAAAATTATTTGTATTATTTGTATTTACAGCGAGAAAAAAATCGAATAGTTGACATTTAATTGAGATTGGCGCAGACGAAGTTGCGCAGGGCAGCTAGTACCAAACTAAAACCTTCAATTACTGGCACTCAGCGTCCGAACCCCGGCAGAGACAAGACTAGGACAGGATTACGCCTCGACGGTAAAGAATGTCGAATGTGGGTATCTACAGTGGACTTATGGCCAAAGGGAGATCTCCGACCAGGCGAGATAGTGTATGCCCGGTCAGGCCGAAGCCCTCTGTAGTAGATTTCAGATGTCGTATATATCCGAAGATTTCTACAAATGTCGTAACCGCGATTCAGAATCTCGCGCGTTATTATTGGTCGCCACATCGAATGTTCAACTCCCACTTATCTCACCCAGAAAACCGGCGATTCCTTCCAACTAAAAAAAATAAAAACACATTATAGTATTCTTTACCGTCGCACCACACGAGCGTGACGACAAGAAACGTGTTTTAAAAGATTTTGATCACAGCGCCATCTAGCGATAATCATCTAAAACAAAAAAGTGTCGTGACAACTTTTCGTAAGAATTTTTTTCCAATAAAAACACATTATAGTATTGCTTACCGTCGCACCACACAGATGCTTACGTTTACATAAAATAATTGTATAGGTAACCCAGACTTGTATGGGCACCTCTAAGAAACAAAAAAGCTGGAGCAAGTTTAAGAAAATAATATAAAATATTTCTGAATTTGGGACGTCGTTTGATTTTGAGTAATTTTGACCGATTTCCCTCTGTTCGTCTACATAACTTCAGTTTGGGTGGACCGATTCGAATGATTCTGGTGTCAGATGAAAGATGGGATCCCATTTAATTTTATTATGATCGAACAAGTACTTTTGGATCTGCGTTTCAAAATGGTCGGTTGGAGAATAAAGTCGGTCGTTTTTATTTTTATAATAAAAATATTTTAATAACTTTTATTAAACTTAGTTGTTTGAAAAGTTCAACAAAATACCTAGAAAATGCACTAAATAAGTGAAACGAGGTAGTGCTCCTGTTTCCAAGTAAGAAGCAGTATAACTGCAATATTGAAATTCTCAGTACAACGAGACAGAGAAAGTAATTTTCTAGAAAGTGCCGTTTAGCTATTAAGAACTTTTTGATATTTTTCCGAAGTTATTTGAAGAGAAATACTGATTCAGCACAATTATTTATTCGTAATTGAATTGAAATGGATTGACTTATAATGATTATACTCCTACACAGAACCCTTCTAAGGGTTACAAGGCGAATAATTAAATCTACAAAGATTTGGTAATTAAGATCTGACTCATTCCTGGGTGTCAAGGGGACACGTAGGACTTAGAGTGCACCGCGTCACCATACAATCTCATGCTAGGTTCTAACCTTAGCCGGAGTTTGGACTATGAATGCTAAGAGATTTAAGCGTGGTTCCCTCATCTGTGGGCGAGGAACAAGTCTGACAATTTCTTGATAAATAAATCCTTTACTCCTGATGGTATTTTGCTCATTCACGTATCTAAAACGCTGATGTTTCTAGCAAGACGTTACTGAGTTTATCTTCTCATTATAGTGCATTCTGGGATTGCAGGGTTTCAATGGCGTTAAGTTCGTTTATCTGTCCTACATAAGAAGAGTAACTGGAAACAATAAGATTCATGATTTGCAATCTACAATCAAACTACAAAAGACCAAAAAGACACCAAATAGTTCAACACTAATGCCATAATATGCACGCTTGCGCTTCACCCGATGCGATAAATACTCTCCGTATAAGATTATGTTGGCTCCAGGCCAATTTTAATATCCTATAGTGTTGTATATCCGTTCGAGATACGACCGTGTATGCCAGTAAATATGCATCGTTTCGTACAAATTTCCAGTTATTTTGGGTAGGTGTTTGGTTATTGTTTATGGCGTCTGCGCAAAATTGAATGTTGGCTGTTGGATCAAATATTTGGCGTGATATTTTTGGTACACTTGTTGTTGTTAGTCGTGGTGGCCGAGTGGTTGAAGCGCTTGCCTTCCGTACGGGAGGTCGCGGGTTCAAAACCGGCCGGCTTGTACCTCTAAATCTTAATATGAAAAAGATTTATGTCCAATTTTTCACAACACCACTGGCTAAAAACGGTGAAGGAAAACATCGTGAGGAAACCTGCATGTCGGAAAAGGGTTCTAAAAATCCTTTGAAGATATGTGAAATCCCCAATCTGCACTGGGCAAGCGTGGTGGACTATGCCTAATCTCTCTTCTGAGGAGACCTGTGCCCAACAGTGGGCAGGATTGGATTGGTACAGTACAGATCCTAACACTGCGTAGAAATAACAAGATAATAATATCAAAGTTTGAATATTTCTGGCATCTGTATATAAAATCAGCGGTCCTATTTTTATTCATACAATCCAAATCACTACACATAAAACGACAATTAGATGTGTCATATACCTTGAACCAACGCTAATAGTTTTACAAACGCTTCAATATGGACCCGTCGGAAACTGGGTCGAATTCATACAGATCCATAAAGCGACGAGCAACTTCAAATTGATTTAGCGAAGCACTTCTCAAATTGTTTTATGAAATCTTCGAGGAATCTCTGTGTTAATTATAGAATCAGTCCAGACGTGAATTTTAGGTTGGAATGGTGGAATCCTTCAAACAAACTAATTTATATGGAAGCTGGTTTTATTAGCCTCATATACAATGGATTTTTTGCCGTTGGTACTATTGCTAGTATGATTATAGACGATATAGTAGACGTATATAGATAGGTGAATAAGCTATCTAACTATCAAAATCATTTTGGATCCATTTTAATACTTCTTCAGAATAGTATATGGAGGAATACATAATACGAATCTGTGAGTATATGTATTGAACTAAAGTTAGTATGATATAACCTACTACTAGCTACGTACTTCAGGTATAATATACTTATAGTAATTGTATAATATAATAATTGATCCTGACAGAGGTGTAACTTGCAATATAATCTAATATATAGTAGGTAAGAGTACTCAAAAGAATCAGATATTTAATACATCCATAACAGTCTACGCGTCTCGGACAGGTTTAACAATTTACAATCGAGATATTATAATTGCTTTAAAATATAATTTTAATCTATTTATTACCATCCAAGCATTCCCACAAACTTCCGTCATATTACTAGAGTTCTACTAGCCAAAATACACGAATACCACATATTTCTTTATCAGTGCTACTTTAGATATTCCACATAACAGTAAATATAAACCATAGAATTTGAGAGCCACTGTACGTGATGCAAACATCATAAATCCAATCAATAAAATATTAATATATTTGACGAATCCGACTATTAAAATAAGGTCACACGAATTTGGTTCCAATCCTAAAGAGTGAAGACACAGTTTTCTATACAGCACCCACCAACTCGTTACGAAAACAATTGCGAATTACTATTTGATGAAGCCTCATATGATTGAAAGAGTTTTGTCTGTGAATGGTTTTTGTTTTACAAATAAATATTTAATGGGAAGTGCTAACTGGCGATCAGATACACGATCAGGTACCTATAGCATAAAGTATATTTTAGTTAACCCTTAAATGGACGATTTTTTTTTCACGTTTTAAAAAATATATTTGTGTAATAAACATTGTATTACTGTCTAGGAAAAATGAGTAAAAAAACTAGACATGAATTTACTATTAAAAGTACAAAATTCGTTCAAAAATAAGAACTAGCTGTCAAAATTGCCAAAAAAATTCAAAGAAGGTTCATTTTATCGGTGATGTTTATGTTAATATGTTGTTTAAAAACAACATTGTCCATTTAAGGGTTAAATATGGTATTTTCAAAAGAAACAGTATTAATTGACGATCATGAAATCTGCGGTATGGCTATATTAAGCACGAAACGAATCCTGGCAAGTTTAGGCTTTTTAAAAGAGCACTTCTTGATGTCGAGATGTATGTCATTGTCACTTTAATTATATGAAAATATCGAAGTCGTCACTGGTTCTTTTCCGGTAATATTTTTTGGCGCGTACTCTCCGGCTATACAGGGTGATTTTTTAAAGAAGGTACATATTGCAGGAGGGTGATGAGTACTCTGTTCTAATACAGAATATTACAAAAAATAGGTAAAATTACATTTCTTTTTTAAATCTAAATTCGACAAAACTACCTCAAACATAAACAATTTCGGCTTAAAGAGTGTTGACTAACGCCCTCTAGTGATCTCGCCCACCCCAAACCTCAGCAACACTCATCAGCTGTCGAAAAACCATCATTTTGCAAGAATTTTAGATGTTTTTAAGTTGCGATTACTAAGGCATTAAGCCATATTCTTTGGTAATAATATTTTTCCTGGTCGCATATAACCATCAGCTACCATGACCTTCAATATGTACCCTCACTAAGAAATCACCCTGTATACATAGGTATAAAATAAAAATAGCCCCATGAGATATTTAATGTACAAAAATAAGGATTTGAAGAGAGTCCTCAAGTGTAGGCCGTTTGTACCGGCCTCGCAGTGACCTCGCAATGCATAGGTCTATGAGCGACGGTAACCGCATACGATCAGGTGGTATGCAAGCTCGTCTGCCACAAAAAAATGCCAGGTTTAATCAAAATTTAATCGAATAACAACTATAAATACAGGTTCAAAAGCTAACAACTAAGTCCATTAGAGATGGTTACATAAACTACAACTAGGAAGAGCTCGCAGACGGCGGGGATTGTGAAATATCGAGCTTCTGTGATTGAATGACCAGACGAACTAATATTCGAAGGATACCGGTTCGTGAATCTCGTTGAATTTGTAAACTAATGTCAGTAGATTTCATATGTTCCTATTCAAACCGTAATATACTCTTCAATGTTATTATAATGTACGCAAAAATTGCATTGAACTGGATCAAACAATTTCTGTCCATTGCTGGGCTCAGGTCTTCTCAGTAGAGAAAACAGGCATATCTGAATAAGGTTGGGGACTTCACAGTTTTACGATGGGATTTTTATTAAATGTTTGATTAATACTCAAGTTTCCTCACGATGTTTAAATTCTCCTCTTAATTTCTTCGGAAAATATACCTCTTTTGACGTGACAACGTCTTATAAATTGGTTTGCCGGGTGACACTTCAAGAAACTGCGTTACGCTCCGCTCACGTTATGCGCTCACAATGAGAGCGAGTGAGAGGCACGCGTGCCTTTCACTTTTTATGTCTGTCTCTCTCGGTCTTAGGCGGGCTAACCATGCCCGAGTCGTTGTCACATAAAACTTTTGCCCGTATACCGACTTTACAGGCAACCAATTTTTTTATTTTAAAATGGAATCCATCAACTTAAAACTCTAAAAAACCTCATTCATTTCACCAACCATCCAGATAAAAGTTACAAAAAAGAGATCATTTTAGAGATAGAAGCACTTATTTTTAGAAACGACGAAATTAAAACAAAAGACTACTTCAACGAAAACGGGCATCAAACCCAAAACAGTTTATCTGCTTAATAATTCCTGCTTACTCCCAAAAACAAAGATGGCCATAATCTGGCTTAGCCCTTCAATCACAAACCATTGATAAATATTTTACAGAATAAAGTTACTGCGATGTCGACCGCAAACCGCTCATCAAATATGCTGAACTACGATACTATAAACAGAAGCTATGAAAATTATAGCGCAAATTATATTAGCTTGTTTATTGATAACGAGCACCGCGCAATTTGGTCTGCTTTGGTTGTTTCACATGCAAAATAAACTTTTTTTTGGAAGGTAGTTAAACTGACGACCTGACTGCAAGTGAATACCGTCTCTCATCATCATCAGCACAGTCAGTAGAAACCTTCAAATCACACCACAACAACCGTTCCTGCGCTGTTTACACCCAGTGAATTCCTGCAGTTTGTCGGTTCATTTTATGAACCCGTTGTTCGTGGACCTCAATGTCGGGGAACACTGCGGGTCTGATATCTACAACCTACCTTTTAGAACTTTCCTCAAACCAAGTTTGAAGAAAGAGAAGTCATAGTTCATATAAGCTTAAGCCTTAAGCTACTCCGTGTTACAAGATCTACGTTGTAAAAGACCCACCAGACTTGGTACAGTCATTTCAAGAAATATTTGGAATATAATATGTTTTATTTATTTCATAAACGATGACTTTATTCAATTCCGCAATTTGTAGGGTTTCAAAAAATCATTTAAGTGTTTACTAAATACTGGTTTTAGAGTTAGTTTTATATCACTCGATGACAGGATTAAGTGAAATAAATTATAGAGTGCGAATTATATTCGACCAATACTTTAGCTATTTTTGGAAAAGGAGATCTGATAGTCGATCGTCCCACGATCAATTTGTGAGCGGGTTTGAGTGGTAGAAGGATTTAGAGCGGTTCAAATAATACTAATGTTATTGACATCTGCAATGTCAGGAAACACTATGGGGCCGCGATCTACGACCAACCTTTCTTCAAGACTTGTTTGAAGGAAGACAAGTATTATATTTCTACACAATAAATTGGAACGAAGTTCCTTACCGCGCGTTGTGAAAGGGGGCTAGACGGAAAAAAATCTTACGAAAAATTGTCACGACAGTTTTTTTTTTGTTTAAGCTGATTATCGCTAGATGGCACTGTGATCAAAATCTTTTAAAACACGTTCCTTATCGGAAAAAAATATATAAGATATCTTTTAATCGAAAGGAACTTCGTTCTATTCGGGTTTCCCATGACACCTCTCAAGTTTTTGTCCTTGAAGAAGTGATGATGAATGACTGTTAGTTCAAAAAGGACCTATAGAACATTATTTGTCAATTAAAACTTCACGCTACCGAGTCTTTGAGGGCTACAAATTTCAAAGGGCTGCAATATGTCCGAAAGCTAACGGCCACTGTGCAATTTCAATTAAGAACTACTACAGGCTTTGTGCCCTAGCACTTCCGGGTTCTTCAATAGTGATAAGCGAAGCGATGTATTGACAGTTTTCGGTTGCTAATATTTTTGTCTAACGTTTTAACGTTTGTTGACAAAATATAAGCAAAAAAAATACATTAAAATCTTTCATCCATTTCTTTACCATACATAATTAACTATATAATTATAATTATCATAAACTTATTCAGACACTCGCGGTTTTCTATAATACTTTCATGCATCGAGATTTCAAGACATAGTACTTTTAACAGGGGTGATGGGTTCAGATTATCGAGTATGTAGAATCCAGTGCTAAACACAACAGTCACTAAGGTTTCATGCTCAGAGAGTCTTGTAGATACAGTGAGTGTGGTGTGTCGTGATGTGAGTTCGAGTTCCAGTGGTACTACCCAAAAGCGAACGAGAAAGAGGGTAGACAGATTTGTTTGCTCTTAAATCGACCCGCAGTATCCAGTCTTCTCGTGATCATGACATTTGCAACAACGTTAAAATATCGAGACAACTCAATTAATTAAATATCGTGGTAAGAACCCGTTGAAAATGCATGAAAGTATTATAATTATCATATTTTCACAGATAAACTGTAACTTTATTTATGCTAAGGTACCTACAACGAAGCTATCTTCTCTAAAACGTTAGTTGGAGCAGTAAGAAACAAAAAACTCACCATCGTTACTAGTATTTGGAACCACCGCGCTCATCCACGGTCCATTTCAATAATTCTTTTTGCCACGCACCATCCGGCTATAAGCTGCTCTGTTCAATGTTTCACGGGCACTTTGACTTGTCCTTTCTCAAGTATGGCTTGAAGAAAGCTCTGAATAAAAGTCGTAAAGTAGCCTATGAGGTCTATGAGGAACGGTTACTTCTTCAGGTGGTTAGTTCGTCTGTATCATCATCATCATCATCATCAGCCTATAGACGTCCACTGCTGGACATAGACCTCCCCCAAACTTCGCCACATCGACCGGTCCTGCGCCATCTGCATCCAGTGACCTCCCGCAATCTTCACCAGATCGTCGGTCCATCTTGTGGGGGGTCTACCAACATTGCGCCTACCGATTCGTGGCCGCCAGTCGAGAACTTTTCACTCAAAGAGCAATGGAAAGGGCTATGCTGGGTGTTTCTCTGCGTGATCAAATCAGAAATGAGGAGATCCGCAGAAGGACCAAAGTAACCGACATAGCCCGAAGAATTGCATCTTTGAAGTGGCAATGGGCAGGACACGTGCGAAGAACGGATGGCCGGTGGGGCTGAAAAGTTCGTCTGTATACAAGGCAATAAAAATAATCGCCATCTCACAGCTACTAAAATCGCTACCTTACAGCATTTTGCCTGATAGTTCTCTCTGGATGGACAATTAAGTTAAGTCAGTGTTGAAGTGTCTACCGTTTCAATGGCCCGTTTTGCTGCAATTTATTAGAAGTGACTGCAAATTAATGTTTATGATTATCGGATTGAATTTTATTGTAATTATTTTGTCTTTGATTGTAGTTAATAATGTAAAATGTTTTTATAGCAAATATTTAGTTAGATTTGAATACGAACATAGTTTGAGATTTCCTCGAAAATCAGAAAACCAGAAAAAAGATGATTGTAGAAAACTAGCCGCACTTTGGAACTACGGGAAAAGTAAAAGAGATTTTAAACTGAGCAACGTATAATATGTCTAACCGCAAGGCGCACGTATGGCTGACTGACAGTTACGGTAGACAAGAAAAAATTTATATTTTACAAATGTATTACATTCAAATTTACCGGCGCGATAGCTCCTCGGCATATAATTAACGTAGTTCAATAAGTAGTTCAGATGTTGTTTAACAGATGGCGCTGATCTCAAATATTTAATTTAAAATTACAAAACTTTTTAAAAAACATCTATCGCCTACAATATTCTGTCGCCTACAATGTCCCCCCCAAGTGCTGAGTTACAAAGGGTTAGATTCAAGTAGATAAAATTAAAAGAAACGTAATTTAAATTAAACATACAATTTAACTAAACATCTCGAACATAGTATGAGATTTCCTTTTTTAAGCTTTCTGCTGATTTTCAGCATATTGCATTTCTAAAGTATACAAAGCAAATTTGATATATACTAATGGTACAAGCATGAATATAATTATCATATTAATGCATTTTTAAATTTTGATGATTGAGATTTTGACATAGAGATTTTATCAGTCTCCTTATAAAATCATCCGAGTCGACACCCACATTAATAATATGCGAAAAAAACATACAAAAAAAAACAGTTAGGTAATAAACTTATTCAGACACTCGCGGTTTTCTATAATAGTTCGAGTTCCAGTGGTACCACCCAAAAGCGAACGAGAAAGAGGGTAGACAGATTTGTTTGCTCTTAAATCGACCCGCAGTATCCAGTCTTCTCGTGATCATGACGTTTGCAACAACGTTGAAATATCGAGACAACTCAATTAATTAAATATCGCGGTAAGAACCCGTTAACAATGCATGAAAGTTAGGTAATATGATAACTCTCTTTTTGGGAAATCTGTCAAAGAAGCTATAACAACCCCGTTCTAAGTTTCAACAGCCTGCAACTGACATGAAAAAAACAAGTATAAACAAACAAAATTGTCGAAAAATATCACAACCCTAATCCATAACAGGGAACATGTTGCCAATTCCGAAATTGGTTGAGTAAGTTTCTTAAACTTACACCGGTAAGGGTTAGGGCTGTCACATGATATATTGTATGATCATGTGTGACATACGATGGCAAGTTTGATATCTAGTTTTATGCTTATTTAATTGCTAGCTGTTGCCCGAGGCGCCGTGTGCGTGAACCCTATATAGCAACTAAGTAGCGAAGGCTTCACACAACTCTATTCCTATCGGCCTCCCTATCGAGTTCATAGACTAACAAGAAAAAGCACCAATGTTAGAATCTCGTATCAGTTTGCCTCTACGAGTATAGGAAAATTACACCAATGAAGATTATAACCTTTTTTCCCGGGAATTATTCGAATTTTTTTTTTTAGTTAGAGGAAATCTCCGCGGGGCGGGCGGGGTATGTGGAAGATGAACCGCACTAAAACCTCCAACCGCTCACACTCAGCGTCCGAACCCCGGCTGACGCCAGAACCCCGCACGGGGTTATGAGGGACGGCGCGACGCGTTACGCCCACGGCACTCTTTCCCGTCGCGCCGCCCCCAGACGATTCAGTCGATTCGATCAAGGCATTAACATATCACAATTCCTCTTTAGTTTTTGACTATTGATATCGGTAAGTTTAACATAATATTTTTGGGACTAGGCAGGTCGTAGGTAGATTCGATAAAAATTCAAAGAGGCTTCAAAAAACCTCTTTAATTTGCCTAGCAACCCTAGCACAAGGTCCTACGGTTCAACACTTACAGAAGCCATAAAATGTTGGACTTGGAATTGTTCGTTATAACCTTCCTATGCTGAAAATGGGTAAGAATTGAGAGTACGTTTCCACGGAGCATATGTCTGGCTATTGGCATTGTTCCACTGATTTCGCTCCATGCATTTCGACTTGTGTCTTTAGAATAAGTGAGACAGTTGTTGGAGGCTTTACATTGCTGCTTTGTAATTAAATTGTCTTCTTGAAAGTCACTTATACAAAACTTTACATATCTACAGATTCTCGTGTTTATGCAACCCAAATTATTGTTATTTGCTATAGTTATGATAAATTATAATTACGTGTAAAATAGACACAAATATATTAAATATAGTATTGGCCCACCACTCCCACCACTGTAACTCCTGTGTAGCCAGGATCCACAGCGGCGACCATCGTAATGACTCTGAGCAGTGAAGCCCAGGAAAACCCGAGGGAAAGCTAACTTGTCTTGAACCCCGCAACGAATTTAATCAGAAGATGATAGAAGGAGTAGGAAAAACATGAGTTCTGACTTCCCTTCTCGCAAAAGCGGGAGACAATAAAATAAAATTGAAAGATGCATTACGCCAGAATTGAGAAAAGCACCTAATAATAATAATTAAATATAGTATGTAGGATTCGTTGAGATATCAAATTATTTGATTTGAGTTTCTAAAAAAACCTAACCTAAAGATACCTTACCTATTATTTTACTTTCGAAGCTTACAAAAAACTGTAGATTCTTTTGTAAACACAATAAAGTTCTCATTCTATAATGCGTTGAAGAGTTTGATGAGGCAATAGTTTTATAGATAAGAACCAGCAATGTAAGGTGAAGCAAACAAAATGAATGCTTATAGTTCAAGTTTGGTCAAGTAGAAAAATCGATTGGGAGAACTTCAAGATTTGGCTGTTAAAACTTTTAACCAACTGTTAAGTATCAGACGAAATTACTTTACTGTTTGATTCAAAGTAATATTTTAGTGAAAATAAATAATTTTCAGTTTGACAGATAGCGCAGTGTAAGGTTGTTAGCTTCTTCTTTCTCCTCGCCTTTTCCCGTTATGCGGAGTCGGCTTTCTTTATTTTGAGGCGCCACTTGCTCCGCTGCTATGCATCGTCCGGTGACAGACCACGATCTTTCATGTCCTTTTGGACACATGTCATCCAAGTCGTTTGTGGTCTACCTCTCCCTATCCTTCGCGTTGCCATGGAAAGACACTTTTTCACGACATGATCGTCGGATCTACACAACACGTGGCCGAACCATCTCAGCCTTGCCTCCGACAGTTTTTCCGATATAGGAGCCACTCTAAAACTCCCTCGCACATATTCGTTGCGGACTCTGTCCTTCAGAGTGACTCCTCCGGACCAACGTAGCATGCGCATTTCTGTAGTGTGCAGTTTTTGCTCGTGCGTTTTGTTTGTGGCCCACATTTCGCCACCGTAGAGCAGCAAAAGTAGTGTAAGGTTGCTAGCGTAGATTTTTAATTTTTACACCGTAATGTTTTACAAAATTAAAATAAAAAGTAAAAAGTATTCGAAAACTTATACTTAGATCTTCTAAAATTTAACTGAGAAACAAAAATAGCAAATCTCTCCTTATTATTTAGAGTCAATTAATTCAAACATTTCTACTACAATGATTTCAATAATTAAAGTAAAATGAAAAAATCTAAAAAAGCTATTCAAAATAGTTATTTTTGTAGGGTTTCCTCAGGAAGATAACTTTTTTCAAAACTAGTAATATAATTTCAAGAAATATCATTAATTTATGATATTATTTTATTAATATTTTTAATTAACATTTCGATCAAAAATAAACTATTTTGAACAATCGTAAGAAAACGATGAAATTCTAAATCCATCCAAAACAACATTATTGTTTGTCTCGTCTGTTTGACGCCGTGAAACAGTGAGAAATTAATTAATGAAACGTGTTGCCATAAATTCTGAATTAAAACAGTCATAGTTTATTTGTCTGAGCGAATTGGGTCAAGGAAATCTGATTGGGCTCCCCTTGTGACTGTTGTGATTGACTATAAAAAATAGTCGTATTTGGCAAGTTATTTTTCAGTATTAGATACTTAATGCATCTTTTTTTGTATAATTCTTTTATTCTTTTGTTTTTTTTTTCTCATGTCACTGAGTCAATAATGAAGATAAACAGTTACTTTTGTTTGTTACGTCACAAACGAACTGACTAATACAAATACGTCTGCATCAATACCGATTTAATTTTTTTAGGCGTCGCATCAATAATATAATAACCCTTGTTTAGTACAAAAGGTAGCACTATAGTACTTCATACAACCTTTGAACATAAAATAACTTATTACAATAATAAGAAAATACTAACAAACTTAGATCAATATCCCTAAAACATAAGTACCATAAACATTAAGGGAATGACAACAAAACACCTTAATGTATCTGCATTAATATTGGACATTTATAAAAGACTCGATGCCATGTAGTAATATAACAGAGACTGGCTTCTCCATCCACCACTTACATCAATCTTCTTCTTCTTTGTAGGTGCTTCATGACTGAGACTCGTGACCACCAAAATATCCATACACCGGATCAGTCTCACCTATTTTTGAGGACTTTCTGCTTTCCTGATCGCTTAGGAAATGCTGGAGTCCATAGCCATTTTAACCTCGTCCTTTCATAAATCACATGCTGTGTAATAAATATAGTATGCATATTTCGGAGGTGGAGTTCATCCTTACTATATGGAACCACCGCGGTCATCCACGGTCCGTTTAAGGAACACTTTTTTGCCACGCACCATCCGGTTTTGGAATGAGCTCCTCTCTTCGCTATTCCCAGAGCGCTATGACTTGTCCTTCTTCAAACGAGGCTTGAGGAGGGTCCTTAAAGTTAGGTAGTAGGTAGCGACCCCTCAATGTCCCCTGACATTGCAGAGATTCATGAGTGACGGTAACCACTTACGATCAGGTGGCCCGTTGGCTCGTCTGCCTACATGGCAAAAAAAACATGCTTAAAAGACAGAAATACCAGGTGCAACCATATACTTAGCTTAACAAACTACGGCTATACAATACACTAAGAAGAAAATAGATGATATTCCTAAAACATAAGTACCATAACCAATAAGAGAATGACAACAAAACACCTTAATGTATCTGCATTAATATTGGACGTTTATCAAAGACTCGATGCCATGTAGTAATATAACAGAGACTGGCTTCTCCATCCATCAATATTATTGCCCCGAACAGTCTCAGATCCATATTTACGAGGGTGCCTTTGACAGAAATTGATATATCCGTTTCAGGCACAATAGGATTATGGTCTATTTATTCTTTTTTGGACGTCTAAATGTTTGTTGGAACATATTTCGATTTGTTGGTGAGGTAAGTGGTTTCGATTTTTGTCATAAGGCCAAAACAAGTCAGGGAATATGAGGTCTGTTAAAGTTCTTTGACTTTCAAGTAACTGTCTAGTTTACAGGCGCATTATATGGGGTATTCTTTGATGGATTAAGTTTACAGTTTTTCTTTTTTAAAGAATAAAACCAAAACGCAGCTGTTGGGTAACTTGTCCATGCTCTTTAAACTGGATCAAATTTTACCGCCTTATGTGACTTCAACAAATTTTGAAAATTTTTGAACCTTCTTAACAAGACGATATAGATCAAAATATTAAAAAAAAAAAAACTAAATTGGGTTATAATCGAAAAGATAACGAATATATTCTAATTCATCAAACAATCAATTAACGGTTCCAACCAATTCTTTTTTCCCTTTCAAATCCTTGAGCAAAACGAAAAAAAACTGTTCTAGTTTGTCCAAGATCTTGTTCCAAGGTCGCGGCCCCTATAATCTGTAGGAGACAACGATATTTGTGTTGGTGGCCGGTTTGCCATTACTACTCTGGGAAAATTTCCGTGTTTGCGCAGACAGGAGGTTGATCGCTGTAAGGTTTTGGGTTTAGCTAAACTTTAATACGTAGGGTGGAATTTGAAATGCCCCTATATGGAAAAGATCATTATCAGCCGGTAGAAGTCTGCTCATAGGTCCAAATTTCGCTACTATGACCGATCCTGTGCTGTTTGCACCGTGCAGTTTGCAGGGACTTTTCGTAACCCTGACCAGATCGTCAGTTTGTATTGGGGGATATTTTGTTTACCGGTTCGTGGCGATTTTAATTTGGTTTTTATTTTAGCGAAATTTACTAAAGCTTTGATTGGGTTATGAGTATTTTCGAAAATCTACTAAACTGCACGTAGTATCTTACTGTCAATAATTTAGGTAGATTAAAATTCAACTGTTTTGAGAATGAACGTTTACAATGAAAATCTACATGAAAAAAAAACATTGCTATTTTCTTTTAAAAAGCATTAAATATCATGCATACTAAAAATTACTTTTCCGTTCTCTTCGACGTTTTTCCCGGAGCGCTGTAACATGTTCCTCTTTAAACGAGGTTTAAGAAAAGTCCTGTATGGAATAACGTCCTTGAATTTCCTGGCATTATAGAGGCTCATGAGCAACGGTGACCGCTTACTACCAGGTGGGCAGTAGGCTCGTTTATGTGTCTTGAAAAAAAAAATTGGTTAGGGTCTAACGCAGGGGACGGAGCGACGGAAAAGATTGCCGAGCGCGTAACGCGTCGCGCCGTCCCTCCAAACCCCGTGCTGGATTCTGGCCTCAGCCGGGGTTCGGACGCTGAGTGTGAGCGGTTGGAAGTTTTAGTGCGGTTCAACTCCCACATACCCACATTTAGATCCGGTGATTTCCTCCAACTAAAAAAAAAAATAAGGGTCTAACGCAGTCACCTTACCAGAAATACAACCGACACCGTAACCAAAGACTATACCCGTTAAGTGAGCACTTTAGTGGAGTCTTCTTAAATTACTAGTGAAGAAAAACCCTCGCTCAATTAAGAAAATAATTCTGGAGGCGAAAGAGTTAGTTTTCAATCATTGTCAGAAAGCTTATAGGTTTTTTTTTAGTCGGAGGAAATCACCGGATCTGGTTGGAGGAACTTCCACACGCTCCGCAAGTGGGGTATGTGGAAGTTGAACCGCACTAAAACCTGCAACCGCTCACACTCAGAATCTGAACCCTGGTTGAGGCCAGAACCCAGCACGGGGTTATGAGGGACGGCGCGACGCGTTACGTCCACGGCACTCTTTCTCGTCGCGCCGCCCCTGTGTTTATAGATTAAACTTGTCATGTAAGAAGTGTAAAATAATTTTCGTTATCATTTTCTTGGCTTCAATTTTATTTATGAAACTGTTAACCAGAAAGATCTTCTCTTAGGGTTTCTTTCGTTATACATTCTTATTATAGCAATAAGTAAAAAAATGGTATACTATCTTTCTATAAAAATTGGTGCCTGAACACATTAAATAGCATTGATGCAGAAATTTCAAATTTAAAAAAAAACCTACAAACTGAGTACCTCCTTTTCGGAAGCCGATCAAATATCTGCCAGCTGAGACTGAAAACCAGCGCTGGATGTTGGCATTGATTTTATAATCTATGTCGATATTCAGCAATACACTGAGTCTCGGCTGGTTTGTGGTAAAAATGTAATAGGTTTGATTATGTAAATTGTATTTTTTTTTCTTTCATCTTTTGTACCATTTTTACCTCAAATAAAGTATGTCTATATGATCTTAAATAGTTATACCTTAGATAACTATTACCTAGTAGTAATACTTATAAAAACATTCAAAAAACCTAAAATCATACATCAAAGTTTATTTTACGTAGGCGTAGTAAGCACATTGCCTGAGCCAGTTTCCCACCCAAAGGACTCGGTTGAAGGCGACCTATATTAAACATGCATTACCCAGTGAGAATATTCATGAGACCAAACCACTATGTAAACTGCGCATTGCTTAGGAACACTTCACATTCGCGGTAATACGGGGTTCGGCTGTTAATGGCTGGATTGTTTTCGAACAATGAATTTGATATGCGGTTTCATGTTTATCTAGTTTCTTATTGATATTCGCCAACTTATGGAATACAGACTTAGTTCTCGATATCACATGGTGTTTGTGGACCTTGAAAAGACCTATGATAGCGTCCCAAGAGCTGTTCTATGGTGGGCTCTCAGAACGAAAGGCGTTACATCATGGACTTCTGGAGCTGCGGACACGAACCGGCATGCGCAACGTGGGCAGACCTTCAACAAGATCGACCGACGACCTGGTCATGATAGCGGGAAGCCACTGGATGCAGATAGCGCAGGACCGGTCGTTGTGGCGTAAAGGTATGCCTTTATTCTACTCTAGGCAACCAAAGACCTACAGGAATGTTAGACATATTTAATTAAAGATTTTAACGTCGTTAAAATCTAACGTACTTCGACGCTCAAACTGTTTTCGACGAAAAACTTCTGAAACACTGAGAATCAAAATTTTTATACTAATTATCTACTTAATATTAGATACAAATACCCGTTCCTAGACCATTTAACTAGTAGCATATTATTCATAAAATATAGCAACTACTGACAAACCTCGACCAGAATTTGATCCTGAGACAACACTCAAATTTGAACTCTACCACCCCGAGATAAGAGCGAGGAAACCCGAAGCATCTCAACCATAGTTATGGTGTAAGGCAGTGATAAATAAGCAAGTCGACATTGAATGATCACGGGGTACATTTGCAAGGGTCTGAACGACCTCGCTCGGATTTGTGTGACTTACGAAGAGCACAAAATATTGTCTACAGTGATGTTTTTATGTAGATGTTACTAGTGCAGATTTGCAATTGGGTGTGACAGGAATTAACGCCCTGTTTCAGGGAGTTGTCACAGCTTAGATAGTGCACTAGGAAAGCTTGGACAACTTTATAATTAATCTTGTAAATCTATAAATAATTGTGAAAATATGAAAATGAGTAAACAGTATATAACATACAGTACCAACCCATTACTGCCCACTGTTGGGCTCAGGTGTCCTCAGAAGCGGGATTAGGCATAGTTCACCACGCTTGCCCAGTGCGGACTGGGGACTTCACATATCTTCAAAGGATTTTTAGAATCCTTTTCCGACATGCAGGTTTCCTCACGATGGTTTCCTTCACCGTTTTTAGCCAGTGGTGTTGTGAAAAATTGCACATACATCTTTTTCACATTTAGATTTAGAGGTACAAGCCGGTTTTGAACCCGCGACCTCCCGTTCGGAAGGAAGCGCTTCGACCACTCGGCCACCACGACTTTATCCATTAGAAGGTAACTATAAAGGGCCGTAACATGTTCGTTACCTATCATAACAAAAACGTGATATCTAATCCAGCATATTATTATATGCAATAAAACATGCAATTTCAATCAAGCGTTACTTATTGGAAAAACTGTCGAAACCCGCACGGCGTTTAGGAAAATTCGAGAAAATACATGGCAATTTGCCGTAACATCGTTCATCATGATCCGTCTTGCTGGCGTAGCGTTTAGCAAAATGTATCGACGTGGTTCTACTTACTTATGTAGCGTTGCTTTTTGACTCCCTTAACAGATGGCGACATAACCTTAAAATTAACCACAGAACTAACTAAGGTCGGTTGACATTTCATCCATGCAAACACATATACATACTACCTAAGATGACATTGACAGCTGTCAAAGCTTCAATGCGTACTAAATTTAAGAGTTCGACGAATGGCGTGCGTGACATGACACCATTTGATGATAATTTAAGAGGAAATAAACAACTTTAATAATATAATAGTCATATTGTTAGTTGTCTTAACATTTTATTACGTTAACTCGTCAGATTATATTTATGTAATCCCAATTAAGAAGTTCGAATAAAAAGAAATATTCCCCGTGTTGTGAGCGCGTTTTTCTGTCCGCAAGTCGTCAGCGCGAGTCGCGGCAGCCGCGCGGCCAGACGCACCGGGCGGTCGCGGCCATCGCGCCGCACATGTCGACGCGTGGCCACGTATCTGCGGGTACTCTGCCGCTGTCCCGCTGCTCCGTGGTGAGGGGATATTGTAGCGTTGCTTTTTGACTCCCTTAACAGATGGCGACACCAGGACTTCCGATTAAAATTCAAAAAAAGCCCGCCATTAAGATAGTCATTTTATCATATATCTGACGTCTTCTACGAATGGCGAGGGGCGCCGATAGGGATTGTTTCACCGGCTGGTTTGTCAAATTTCAGAGGGAAACTCCTTCATTAATGCTAATTAACCAAACTCATCTACAAAACAGTAGCTTTTCAATTTTTATTGAGGGAGACATTGATCTTAATATTGGGCTGTTTGGATGGAATAGCCTTAGCGATAATCTATAGAAAAAATTTAAAGATGGCGTATGGTGGATGACAGATGACATATAAACTGTCTCGGATTAGCGTTTGTCAATGTCAAAAAAGTCTTTTCCTGGATGATTTGGCAAAAAAGATCGTTGGCTTTTGGAATTTTATGCAGATTTTGCCTCGTAATTGTTGTGATCTGCGCTGTTTAACTAATTTGGAAGGAAAAACTACTACGCAACATTGTTATTCTGGATAATAATCAGTGTCGGTGGCCTGGAGGCAGAGTAACGGTTTTTTTTTATGTGAACGTTGTTTTCGTTTGACAAACTTATTGAAAACTATAGAACGGGAATTGGAAGTGTTTTACATAACATTGCGGCATTAAAAAAACTCGCAATAACTCGGCTAAAAGTGAATACTAATCGTCCCTTATTCAGTGTTGACTGACAGCTGTTTGCTATCAGTTCGTCTTAACTCCCAGAGAGTTGCAGGGAATTGCATTGCATTTAAAACTATTTTTTCTATTTTCAGTTTGATCATTAGAATATCAGACCCTTACTTTAACTAAAAAAAAAACAATAAAAATTGTATCTAACGATACAAAGAAATAAATATGGGAGCTAGAATAGCTCCTATTCCCAATAAACAAGCAATACACTTTAAAAGCAAACAAATTAATCTACCAAATCTATATATGTTGATTAATTCAACATCAACAATACAACTAGCGAGCAAGGAAACTATGCGTCTTCTAACTACAAAAAAATATATATATATGTGCTAATATGTCTAATTTGCCAAAGAAAAATAATGAAAAGAGAAACTCCGAGAGTCAACAGTCTCTTTTATTTAAAAAGAAATACAAAACAACATCATCAAGTGTGTCAAGTTATTTTCATACACTTATAATAATATCCGCTGAACGGAAAAGCTGGCAGAAACCCCTCCACCACCAATGCACTTAATGCGATCTCAAAGAAGCAAAATCAAACTGAAAATAGAAAAAATAGTTTTAAATGCAATGCAATTCCCTGCAACTCTCTGGGAGTTAAGACGAACTGATAGCAAACAGCTGTCAGTCAACACTGAATAAGGGACGATTAGTATTCACTTTTAGCCGAGTTATTGCGAGTTTTTTTAATGCCGCAATGTTATGTAAAACACTTCCAATTCCCGTTCTATAGTTTTCAATAAGTTTGTCAAACGAAAACAACGTTCACATAAAAAAAAACCGTTACTCTGCCTCCAGGCCACCGACACTGATTATTATCCAGAATAACAATGTTGCGTAGTAGTTTTTCCTTCCAAATTAGTTAAACAGCGCAGATCACAACAATTACGAGGCAAAATCTGCATAAAATTCCAAAAGCCAACGATCTTTTTTGCCAAATCATCCAGGAAAAGACTTTTTTGACATTGACAAACGCTAATCCGAGACAGTTTATATGTCATCTGTCATCCACCATACGCCATCTTTAAATTTTTTCTATAGATTATCGCTAAGGCTATTCCATCCAAACAGCCCAATATTAAGATCAATGTCTCCCTCAATAAAAATTGAAAAGCTACTGTTTTGTAGATGAGTTTGGTTAATTAGCATTAATGAAGGAGTTTCCCTCTGAAATTTGACAAACCAGCCGGTGAAACAATCCCTATCGGCGCCCCTCGCCATTCGTAGAAGACGTCAGATATATGATAAAATGACTATCTTAATGGCGGGCTTTTTTTGAATTTTAATCGGAAGTCCTGGTGTCGCCATCTGTTAAGGGAGTCAAAAAGCAACGCTACACTTAGATATATCGTTTCCCACGTTTATGTTTTTACAATCAATAACTTGGCTAAAAGACGAGGTTATGGAAGTATGCGTATTTGGTTTTAGACGGTTTTTACAAGCTTTATATTAACTTGCACTGGATGTAACTATGTACCTATGTAAGTTCGTGTGGAATCTTACATTGTGTGATTAAAATATTTTAAAACAATTCCTTATTTTGTTTTATATGATTAATGCCAGATGGCGCTGTCATCAAAATATTTTATTTAAGTTATAATTATTAGATTGTTGTTATCTTAAAACAGAGAGATAGAGAGAGACAGACGTTTTAAACTAATTATTATAACTTAAAAAAATTAAATTTTATTACAATTCCCTCACTAATTAATCGAAAGGGACTTCGTTCCATCCGGGTGTCCCTTGACACCTCTCAAGTTTTTTATACAAGAAATAGGTAGAGAATCAAATAGAAATGTAGAAATTGAGACAAAAGTATTGTTTTAATTGCATTCAATTTTGGGTTAATACTTTGTGATTCATTACCGTCTAATATAAAATTCACTCGATACACATAATTTGTTGAGACAATAAAAAACAAATTTAGCAATTTTTTTAATTAAAAATCATGTATTTCCAACGGGTTCTTACCGCGATATTTAATTAATTGAGTTGTCTCGATATTTCAACGTCTTCAGAGAGTCTTGTAGATACAGTGAGTGTAGTGTGTCGTGATGTAAGTTCGAGTTCCAGTGGTACCACCCAAAAGCGAACGAGAAAGAGGGTAGACAGATTTGTTTGCTCTAAATCGACCCGCAGTATCCAGCCTTCTCGTGATCATGACGTTTGCAACAACGTTGAAATATCGAGACAACTCAATTAATTAAATATCGCGGTAAGAACCCGTTGAAAATGCATGAAAGTATTATAGAAAACCGCGAGTGTCTGAATAAGTTTATAAAAATCATGTATTGGTAACTTGACCCCCTAAAAATCACCACAATATTATTAATTCGTTTTCTTTCCATCAAAATGTTATGAAGCCATTTACCAGAAATTTTCCACTAAGCACACTTCAGTTTACCAAGTCTAAGAGTCACTATCATGTTATTGCGCGCTCCTCGCCCACCCTGTGTTCACTCTACAACGTAAATGATATGAGTTTGCGGGTTCCTAGTGCACTTTATGAAAGTGCATGCTAAGTACTCTGATATCCTTTAATTTTCGATGGAGTTTTCTGGAATTTTATGTGGCTTCTGGGAAAATCATTTTCTAATCTTTGAAGTGCTGAACCTGTTCTCGTGTGATAAAATTGTTTCGATTTGAACTTTAATCATCATACTTTCATGCATTTTAAACGGGTTCTTACCCAAAGTGGTACTACCCAAAAGCGAACGAGAAAGAGGGTAGACAGATTTGTTTGCTCTTAAATCGACCGCAGTATCCAGTCTTCTCGTGATCATGACGTTTGCAACAACGTTGAAATATCGAGACAACTCAATTAATTAAATATTGTGATAAGAACCCCTTGAAAATGCATGAAAGTATTATAGAAAACCACGAGTGTCTGAATAAGTTTTTAATCACCATGTCACTGATTACGAATGACTTATTGAGATTGATTGAATAGAAAAAGTTTCCGAATCAGAGGTAAATAACGTAAAACAGTTTTTACACCCATTTTTCAGTGATCTTGGAAAGTTATGTATATTTTCGTTTGGCTTCCATAAAATGTGTGACAATAAGAAGAAAAGTGTTCAAGTAAACCGTGCTGTAACAACTCTTCAGTCAATTCTTCGCAGTAGAGGGATCGGGGGCTATGACTTGTCCTTCTTCAAACAAGGCTTGAGGCGGGTCCTTAAAGTTAGGTCGTAGGTAGCGACCCCTCAGTGTCCCCTGACATTGCAGAGGTTCATGAACGACGGTAACCACTTCCTATCAGGTGGGCCGTTGGTTCGTCTGCCTATATGGCAATAAAAAAAAAGCTGTAGTATACCATGCTTAGTCACTGCGAGTTAGGGATTCCATATTCTCTTCGAACTGGCGTTAGTCATAAATTATACATTCCGACCATGAAACCCATATCTTAAATTTACAGAAATGATATGGTGTTGGCCAAAACCATATTTGCGGACCCTCATTCTATTTGAACAGGTGCCCAACAAATCAATACATCCAGAAACAATATTTCCACTTCGACCAAACAGTTGGTACAAATCGGCAAATATTTTCGTTACGTTGTGCCAATATATCGAGATCTGGGGACGTCCAGTGATTCGGTTCATACCTTAAATAACTGGATATCCAGTGAACCCATGCAATATTTACTACTGCTGCCTGTGACAACTTTACGATCCTGTTACCCTCCCTCGGGCGGTGGCTCCTAAACAAGCAGAGTTTGGCCAGAAAAACTATGAGCAGCATTGGTCAGTCAGGTCAGTCGTACAGCTCATAACATTGGAATCAATGGAGTGGAGGAGTCATTGGAGTCAATCAAAAATCTGCATAAAATGAAAATGAATAGTGATTATCATAATTTTAACACTCGTAACAAAGATAGAATCGCAGTACCTAGGTTCAGACTCACGAAAACCAGTATATCCTTCTTGGGCAATGGCATTCGTTTCTATAACAAAATCTCTAAAGAAATTACAGATCTCACTGAAAATAAATTGAAACTATATATAAAACGCGTGTTAATAAACAAGTCATACTATAATTTTTCCAATTATTTAGAGAATAAGGTGGTATGGACATTTCCACTCCTCCCAGGCAATCAACTGGTGTACGGATAAAAAATGTATTTGAGAGTGATTAGATGAATGCTAAAGAAGATTATTAATGTATACTACTACTAATGTATGTAATGTCGACGTTCATAAGTGTGTATAATGCACCTAAACTGAATAAATTATTTTGACTTGACTTGACTTAAAAATGTTAACCGATATTAGGTAACATAGGTTATAGGGTACAATGTGAACATTATGTTGAGGTTCGACGTCTTTATACATCGTGGGGTAAATTTTTGTCGATTACCTAGTATTAAAAAAAATATAGGGAAACCAATGATTATTTCTTATCATCATACTATCTTCAGTGATCTGTACCTATATTACTATTCCGTTTCCTCTTTTTGTATATCCGTTGTAATTCTGGTAAATAAATTTAAAAAAACTTGAGAGGTGTCAAGGGACATCCGGATGGAACGAAGTTCCTTTCGATTAATTAGTGAGGGAATTGTAATAAAATTTTATTTTTGTAAGTTAACTTAGAGAGAGAGAGACAGATGTTTTAAACTAACTAATTATTATAACTTAAATAAAATATTTTGATTACAGCGCCATCAAGCATTAATCATATAAAACAAAATAAGGAATTGTTTTATATTTAATATTTTGATCACAGCGCCATCTAGCATTAATCATCTAAAACAAAAAAAGTGTCGTGACAACTTTTTCATAGGCATTTCCGTCTAGCCCCCTTTCGATAACGCGCGATAAGGAACTTCGTTCCAATAAAAATATGAAATATAAAGAGTTCGAAATATGTGAAAAAGAGTTTGCAACAGCTTCTAATCAAATTCTCAATCCACTCGTTCGATGGCCCAACAGCGTCAGCCAGTATTGTGTCAAAAACAAGCGCCCTGTGAGGTTAGTTGTCGGAGCTTTTCTTTATTTTATTGTGTTCATTGTTTAGATTATGCCCGTTGGACGCAGGACGACCTTTTGTCATATTTATACTCGATTTTGAACGCACCTACTTTGTTTTCATAGGTGATGTAAATTCATTTTTGTTACGTTTCATTGACTGTGGAAGCAGTTGTTGTTTTGGACAGAGAAAGTCGTTTTGCTTAATGAAGTTTGGACTACGTTAGGAGTCATGCTGAATTTTATGTCACGCTTTTTTGCCACGCACCATCCGGCTATGGAATGAGCTCCCCTCTTCGGTATTCCCAGAGCGCTATGACTTGTCCTTCTTCAAACGAGGCTTGAGGAGGGTCCTTAAATATAGGTCGTAGGTAGCGACCCCTCAGTGTCCCCTGACATTGCAGAGGTTCATGAGCGACGGTAACCACTTACGATCAGGTGGCCCGTTGGCTCGTCTGCCTACATGGCAATAAAAAAAAAAGAAGTTTTTGGAAGCAGTGCAATTTCCAATGCCAAACAACTGATAAATCTTTTGAGAGGTTACCTTTCTTTTATGGTTTTTAATTGATTTACTGATCTAGTCTTCGAGTTGTTACCCTCAATACTGAAGATCATGATCATCTCATATTTTGGTGCAATTTGAACCTTAGCTTTAATTCATTGACAGTGTAATGCGATGTCTTGATCTGAGAATCTATCCAAATTTACTGTTTGGTTTTTTCTCCAGAATTTTTATCTGTGTTAAGTATCGATAGATCCATTCATTCATTCCAAGTCGTGGTGGCTGAGTGGTCAAAGCGCGTTCTTCCGAACGGGAGGTCGCGGGTTCAAATCCGGCCGGCTTGTACCTCTAAATCTAGATGTGAAAAAGATTTATGTGGAATTTTTACAACACCAGTGGCTAAAAACGGTGAAGGAAAATATCGTGAGGAAACCTGCATGTCGGAAAAGGGTTCTAAAAATCCTTTGAAGATATGTGAAGTCCCCAATCCGCACTGGGAAAGCGTGGTGGACTATGCCTTATCCCTCTTCTGAGGAGACCTGGGCCCAATAGGGGGCAGTAATGGGTTGGTACAGGACAGGACAGATCCATTCATAACTCACCTTTGAAGATAACCTTAAGAACCTAACCTCGTTGAACCGAAATCTCTATATTCATGTTCGTAAACATCACTAAGTATGATAAAATCTCTCAGCTTTGTACACAACATCACGATTTATTGAAATGCAGTTCAAATATTTAGGCTTCAGCTTTACGAGCCGTTTCGAAACTAAACATTTGATTTGTACAAACACCGTATCCATTACTGGATTTGATTTAAGGGATTTAAATTTGGATTTCAATTTCGAATTTCATTTTGCGCCTTCTTTTGTTTATGACTAGATTATGAGGATTTTTATGTGGGAGTTGAACTGCACTAAAACCTCCAACCGCTCACACTCAGCGACCAAACCCCGGCTGAGGCCAGAACCCAGCACGAGGTTTTGAGGGACGACGCGACGCGTTACGCTCTAGGCACACTTTCCCGTCGGGCCGCCCCCGGACGCCGAACTGGCAGCCACCGGCGATAGACCCACCGGCTCTCTCGGTCGGCGGGCTTTCCGAATCCCGCCAAGATGGTTGGACCGCGTGTCACCCTCCCACGGAATACCCCACTGGGTCACGTCCTTCGCCACGACCCACCTATTCCCTTAGGACGGGGCGGATCGCCTCGACGGTCCGCAGACCCCAAGTGGGGTTAGCGATACGTCGCTCCCAGTCCACCAGCTTGGGTAATTTGATTCACACTTCAGATCTTATAAGAAATCCTTCATTTCCCAGTTCTCTAGAGCCTTATTTATATAAAAATACACTTGAGAATCAGTTAATTTCCTCACATATTTCCAAGAAAATTTCATATTCATCCCCCTTCGATTCTAATAACAAGATTGAGTTATTTTAACATGCTTCATAAACATTACTTTGATATAAAAAATAACGGATGTTTTACTCTCTTCGGGGAATATTGGAACGGTATCTGATTTTAAGCTATAGGCATAAAAAATCAGATTTCATACAAATGGCGCTTGAAGATTTTGTACTTACGCTGATCTTGAGACAAAATACCAGATGGTATGACTGCATAGTCTATAGTTCTATGCTAATATTATAAAGAAGACAATAATTCAAATGCCTTAAAGTTCGACGACACAATTATTTCTTCGGGTATTGCTGTGTGTGGATAGTTCATCAAACCAGAAGAGGAGTGGAGTGAGGGTGTCAAATAGATAGTTTAATAAATCCGTACAAGTAAAAAAAATACAGCAATTCATTACATCTGTGTAAAAAGTACGAATTGGGTTACTTAGTTTTTTTTATTTTTTTATTGTCATATAGGCAGACGAGCCCACCTGATCGTAAGCGGTTACCGTCGCTCATGAACCTTTGCAATGTCAGGGGACACAGAGGGGTCGCTACCTACGACCTAACTTTAAGGACCCTCCTCAAGTCTCGTTTGAAGAAGGACAAGTCATAGCGCTCAGGGAATACCGAGGAGGGGAGCTCATTCCATAGCCGGATGTTGCGTGGCAAAAAAGTTAGTTGGCATAAAAGTCTTTCTACTCTCATCATCCAGCTTTCTAATGATTTGAACTGTCGAATCTTTTGCATTAATGATGCTGGTTAACATTTACCAAGCAAGGTTCACCACCTTCACTTGGAACCGTTGCGCTCTTCTACAGTTCGGTTCAGAAGATCTTTTTTGACTCCCGTCCGCGGTGTTCCCGGAGCGCTATGACATGTCCCTCTTTAAACGAGGTTTAAGAAAAGTCCTGTATGGGTAGGTGATAGATAACGACCCCTCATTGCCCTGGCATTGCAGAGGTCCATGAGCGACGGTAACCGCTTACCATCAGGTGGGCCGTAGGGTCGTGTATCTATTAAGCAATAACAAAAGTAAAAGTGGATTTCTTCCATTGCATAAAAAAATAATTATTTCTACTCTCACCATCCAGCTTTCGAATGATTTGAACTGTCGCATCTTTAGCGTCCAATACTGAGGTCCACGAGCGATGGTTACAATATACCATCAACTACTGCATCGGCTAACTAACATTTTATATTCACTTCTATTGTATTCCATTTCGCAATATTTAAAATTTATTTTACACACATCTGGGCCCGACATCTAAAGAGTTATCCGTACGTAAACTTTAAATTGAATTTAGGTAACCAACGGTCCAGAAACCCAGGGTTAATATTTTAATGCAATATAAAATCATGTTTGTTCGTGCTAGGTACAGCTTCAATGAGGTAATCTTGTATGCAAATATTGTGCATATTCTTAGAGGTGATGTAACAGGAGATATGCCACGAGGAAATAAATAACTTTAAGTTTCATTGTTGTCATTAATCCCTGGACACCTTTTGTATTCAAAGTATTCGTCGGGTATTTGCCCACCTCTCACTCCCACCACTGTAACTCCTGTGTAGCCAGGATCCACAGCGGCGACCATCGTAATGACTCTGAGCAGTGAAGCCCAGGAACCCGAGGGAAAGCTAACTTGTCTTGGGCCCCGCAACGAATTTAATCAGAAGATAATAGAAGGAGTAGGAAAACATGAGTTTCGACTTCTCTTCTCGCAAAGCGGGAGACAATAAAATAAGATTGAAAAAGCATTACGCCAGAATTGAGAAAAGCACCACGGACATTGATTTTATTAAATTGATTAGACCTATGCGGTGAGCTGTTGTACTATTTTGGATGCCAATAGTAGTTATGGCAAAAACGTCTAAATGCACGGAAATTTGCGCTAGACGCTACAAGATCTGTGTAATAAACGACTTTAGACTCAACGTGTAAGGAGTTAAACTTAGTGACGCGTTCCATATGCCATAGATGGCACTCCCAGAGGATGTGATGGGATGTCTGTTCATACTTGTATTGATCAGTTGAACAATCGCAAAACGGTGAATTTACTAATTTAAAAGAAAATAACTTTTGTTTAAAATTGCCATGTCCCGTTAGAAACTGCGAAACGCAATGATCTATTTCGATCCACTTCATTTTTAACCTTTCACGGATACAAGAAAAGAATTTATATAGATGACGGCCCTTAATTGAGCTATCCCAACGTGTTTGCCATTCCGTTATTAAATTATTGCTAACGTCATCGAGTGGATTATAAAGTCTTTCTATTTTGTGTTGATCACGCGGTAGTAGAAATTGACACGCTTCGTCTTTATTCACATTATAAAACATTGACGCGCGACGTTGAATTTTGTATTCAAAGTATAATGATGTTTTTTTTAAATAGATCACTGTTTTATTAAATTTAACAAGCTGACTCATTATATCTGATATTTAGAAGGAGTAGTAGAACGGATAGCGATTATTTCGAAAAGTTTTGATTGATCTATTGAAATCATTGTCTAAAGGGATTGACAAAAAAAACATTTTTACAATTTTATTGATCCAAATAATGTGTTATCTTTCTTTAGTGTGCGTTTTTTTTTAAATGCAATCATTCCTTCAAATCGTGTTGTCTCCTGTTGTTTATACTCCAAGGCACACATTTTGTTTTGGAAGCTTTCCGCAAATTTGTTTTGTTGCGAATCGCTTTTCATTGTACGTTCTTTGTTTTGTTTACCGTGTTCAGTATTTTAGATTTATAACTGTGTGCATATGACATGCATTAGGAAAATTAGTATGTGACTTTATTTTGGGGTATATCATACTTGACGGCGTAAATAGTGTGTTGAGGTGTAAGACGTTGTAATCAGTCGATCTTCATTTGGTTTTGTCAGGAATGACGTCACAATGTCCACTTGAACACTCGATGATCAACACTTTTGAATAAAAACCTCAAAATAACGAGTTTTAACAGTTTATTGCTTTTACATCAAGAGGTCCGTTCGCCTCGACAATTCAGACACGAATGAATAATAACAGCGGCCAACGCCTGTATTTATGGCAAGTCTCCACTTCCAACTACCCGCACGATGAATAGGTTGGTTTCCCTTGTTATCACCCCGTCATACTTTATTTTCCTATTAATAGTAGGTACTAGTTCCTTTAGGTGGATCGTAGGCTTCATTACATTACCTGTCGTACAAAACAGAACCTTATTATTTACCAATTACATTTTTATACTGCAACTCCCAGTTATTCAATTAGTTTGTTCTATACCCGAATTATACTCCTCTTCGGTATTCCTAGAGCGCTATGTGTCCTTCTTCAAACGAGGCTTAAGGAGGGTCCTTAAAGTTAGGTCGTAGGTATCGACCCCTCAGTGTCCCCTAACATTGCAGAAATTCATGAGCGACGGCTAACATTTACGATCAGGTACATGGCAAAAAAAAATAGAGGGGCAGCGCGGCGGGACAGTCTCGAGTGCGTAACTCGTTGCCGTTTCGCATAACCCCGTGCTGGGTTCTGGCCTCAGCCGGGGTTCGGTTCCCACATATCCATACATGGTGAGTGAATCCGGCCATTTCGTACAACTCCGATATCCGATACGAATAGCCGATTTAAGCTTAACCCCTTCGATTTTAAATGGTTTTGTTTACCCATGAAGTTTCAAGTAGTATCTTGAGAGTTGAATTTGACCAACTTCTTGGTTTTCAATTGAACAGAAATT
The DNA here is from genome assembly GCA_030269945.2 of Trilocha varians. Lineage (NCBI taxonomy): Eukaryota > Metazoa > Arthropoda > Insecta > Lepidoptera > Bombycidae > Trilocha > Trilocha varians. The sequence continues at coordinate 10,618,397 of AP028259.1, forward strand.
TTCTAATAAATATAACATATAATAAATATGTCTATAAAAACTTGAGAGGTGTCAAGGGATACCCGGAACGAAGTTCCTTTCGATTAATTAATGAGGGAAATTTTATTTTTTTATTTAATAACTTAAATAAAATATTTTGATCACAGCATTAAACATATAAAACAAAATAAGGAATTGTTTTATAAAATATTTTAAGAACAGCGCCATCTAGCGATAATCATCTAAAACAAAAAAGTGTCGTGCCAACTTTTTCATAAGAATTTCCGTCTAGCCCCCTTTCGATAACGCGCTATAAGGAACTTCGTTCCAATTATAATAAATATGTCTTCGTTAAAAGTTTTACTTCCAAATAGTTTTCCTTCAACTAAAGTTTTTATTCGTTGCGCTTTTACTATTTTATTTAATTTTTAATATATCTCATTTAAGTTTCTCTACCAATAAAATAACTTAACATGCAATATAAAAAAAACATTTTTCGTGAACGCAATCAATTTGAACGTACTAAATCAAGGTTCGATAAGTCGATATAGGATTGTAATTACTTAGCTCGTTAATCAAATGAAATCGGCTCACATTGACGTATTAATGATTCATTAGCCAAGTTAGAGCCAGAAATGTGTTCGAGAATGTTTATTATTGTCGATATTAGATGTTAATGTGTGATTTACATGACATTTGGTATTGGGACTTTGTTATCTTTACAATTTTAGGCAAGAATTAAGACACATCGGGTTTCGGAAAAAGAGCAGTTTATAACTTAACTAACAGCGCTATCTCTATCGCACACTGCTATTTGTGACATTTGTTTTTTTTTTTTTTAGTTGGATCAAATCCCCGCCCGCCCCGATGTGGGAGTTGAACCGCACTAAAACCCCCAACCGCTCAGACTCGGCGTCCGAACCCCGGCTGAGGTCAGAACCCAGCACGGGGTTATGAGGGACGGCGCGACGCGTTACGCCCACGGCACTCTTTCCCATCACGCCGCCCCCGTGTGACATTTGTAATTTTTTTTGTCAGCCATGCATTTATTTCTTTTTGGGGTCACTGATTTCTATAGTGTATAATCATGGACATCAGTGGGTACATTAGCAAGGGAATTTGGTAGTTCGGTAATTTTTGACAGATGAAGAAACAGGTATTCTTTTTAAAGCTGTTAACGCGCACTGGATGTCATTGTTTTTCATACAAAAATACATATACATCTCAAAATAAGAACAACACTAAGTTCGATTACCAACTCCAAGGAGTAAGTTCACAAGTGGAAGTTTGACGGCAAGTGTCCAAGTACTGCATTTCCTAAACAAAGTTTGTTGTAAAAACAAAAGAAAACTCGAAAACAATTCTTTAGGATTGGTACTGAAATTGTTTGCTGAAACTATGTATTTTCAATTATTTATTAACACTGTGCTGTGCTGTACTGTAGCCTGTAATAAGTTATTACTACCCACTGCTGGACTCAGGTCTATTTAGTATTTAGTAGAGGGATTTATAAACACATTTATACAAAAATGCATGTTTTTGTGTTTTATTCTTCTTGTACAAAAAAATAAGTACAATGGCGGACTTAATGCCTGAGGCATAACCTACCAGTCAACCAAGGGTGGAGCAGAGAGAACAATAAGTAGGTGTACAAGAGAAGTGCACACATGAGCTTAAAACACGTAGAACATTGTGATGATTTTATGTGATGTTATTAAAATTTTCTATTTATCTATCTAACGTTAAGATCATACGTTTATCAAAATACTTTCAAATTTTGCGATGATTTTTTTGTTAAGAAGATGGTTGTTTTTGTTTAGTCTTACAAAAACATAATAAAGCTCTCATTTGATCCTTGAAATAATAAAAATAACATTAAAATAGACTTTTTGAAAACTACGTACTTAGACGTAAACTAGTTCGTAGTTATAAACTTATTCAGACACTCGCGGTTTCCTATAATACTTTCATGCATTTTCAACGGGTTCTTACCCCGATACCACTCAGATTATCGAGTATGTGGAATCCAGTGCTAAACATAACAGTCACTCGCGGGTTCATGCTCAGAGAGTCTTGTAGATACAGTGAGTGTGGTGTGTCGTGATGTGAGTTCCAGTTCCAGTGGTACTACCCAAAAGTGAACGAGAAAGAGGGTAGACAGATTTGTTTGCTGTTTGCAACAACGTTGAAATATCGAGACAACTCAATTAATTAAATATCGTGGTAAGAACCCGTTGAAAATGCATGAAAGTATTTCGTAGTTCTTAATTTTACAATAACATTACTAATACCAGTTAAGTAAAAAAAAGTGCAAATTTAAATTTTCATTATGGCAACCCTATTCCTTATCATTGTTTCGTTTTAATCTCATAATATTTTGATTTTTAAGACTTGTGAATTTTCTTGTACCGAAAGTCACACATTGTTCTCTAACAAACGGTACTAATTGAGAAATCTGTTTTAAGATTTCTTTATATGTTTATTGTTTTCTTTCATATCATAAGTGACCTTTTCTGAAATAATGGTTAGGAATATTGGAACGAAGTTCCATATCGCGCGTTGTCGAAAGGGGGCTAGACGGAAGATAATTCTTACGAAAAGTTGTCACGAACTTTTTTTGTTTCAGATGATTATCGCTAGATGGCGCTGTGATCAAAATCTTTTAAAACACGTTCCTTATTTGTTTTAGATGATTATCACTAGATGGCGCTGTGATCAAAATCTTTAAAACACGTTCCTTATCGCGCGTTACGTTACGAAAAAAAAAATATAAGATATCTTTTAATCGAAAGGAACTTCGTTCTATTCGGGTGTCCCATATCACCTCTCAATTTTTTTATAGTTGCTCAGTGATGTGATGCAAGTGAAATATTTTATTGAAGATACTGTTTTAAAATGTTATTTAACAGACAGTCGGAATTTATATTTGTGTTATTATTTATGTTGTTAGTCTCTTTTGTTGTCTCTCAATACGATTTCCAGATTAATAGAGGTAAGTAATTTTTGTTTGTTTTTCTTGAAGATATCTATGTTACTATGCAGTAGCTAGAGCTCAGCGCGCACCCTCTGGAACAGCTCGGTGGGCTTAGTTGCTGCCGGCTGCTGGTTCGACGTCCGGGGGTGCCGGGGCGATACGTGAGCGTCGATCGCGAACGCGTCCTGTCACCCCTACCAGCCTCGTGCCGGGTTTTGTTCCTGGCCGGGGATCGGACGTCGAGCGTGAGCGCGGCGAGTTGAAGTCCGGCGATTTCCCGTCCCGTCACAAAAAAAATGTACTATGCAGTATAGTGCATTGATTCTACCAGTTTTTTAGTTTATATTCAACTAGATGACCCTCGCAACTTCGTCTGCGTCATAAAGGGGTTCAAACAGTACTCGCAATGCCGTCGAGGTATTATTTTCGCGGCTCGCTGAGTCGCACATATTCATTGCGTTTTATACTCGTAATAACTTCTAAACGAAAAGTCCGATTGGAATAAAACAAAAAGTAATTTAATTCTACATTAATACTCTTGATAACAAAATACTTAATTTGGATAAGGGTTAATATAACGATACTCATTTAACGTTAAATTCAATCTCGGAACGAAATATTAAATTTTAAAAACATAAAAGTGGTTATTGTGACTAAACTATGATAGTTAGATATATGCTGTCGCGGACTTTTTTATTTTGTCTCCAAAAGACCTAAAAACCCGTAGTACATCATTTTGTTCTATTGTCAATAGTTTTTGCAGCGTACGCATAAATAGGTTTTCGATTTTTCACCTTTTGTTACATATTCGATATTTTCATGCGGATCCCTAATTTTTTTGAAAATAAAATATAGCCTATAACCTTCCTCGATAAATGGACTTTCCAACAGTGAAAGAATTTTTGAAATCGGACCAGTAGATCCTGAGATTAGCGCGTTCAAACAAACAAACAAACAAACAAACAAACTTTTCAGCTTTATAATATTATAGTATAGATTATCATGTGGACAGACGAGCTAACGAGTCATCTGATCAGATGTCAAAAAAGTTTTAGTGTTTATTTGATGTTGGATAAAAGGGGGCGGCGGGAAGAGAAAGAGTGCCTTGGGCGTAACGCGTCGCGCTGTCCCTCATAACCCTGTGTTGGGTTCTGGCCTCAGCCGGGGTTCGGACGTTGAGTGTGAGTGGTTGGAGGTTTTAATGCGGTTCAACTCCCACATACACACACATACATGGTGATTTGCTCCAACTAAATAAAAAAATTTTGGATAAAAAGGTATTTAAAAAATGATCCTATACGATAAAGAAAACAGGGTTTTATGATAGCAGACCAAAGAAATAAAGGAATACTTTATAATTTTAAATAATAAGAAAATCATTAAAAATATATTTCATTATTTTCAGATTTACCATGGTACATCAAGAGATCCTTACATTTAAAAGATAATTACAAATCAACGCGCCAAAAGGATCGAACTATGCACAACATGACCATGTCAGAAATCGTTCAGAAAATAAAATATATTACAGGTGTAATGGATGAAGATGCTAGAAAGAGAGGATACAAAGTAGATTATATACTGAGACTTTAGATTGTGTTTTATTTGCTTTTAATTAAATTATAATTAATTAAATATCGTGGTAAGAACCCGTTGAAAATGCATGAGAGTGGAATATAAAAGTCAGTTCCAGCTAGTTCTTCTTAGGAGGTTAAACTTTTTTATGATGTCAACAAGGTCTTTCATCTATATTGAAAATAAAATATTTTATTACATATAACTCTTCTCAAACGTCATTTAAAGGATAAGTCATAGACAAGTAGTAAACTATTTTAAGAGAGCCAAAATAAGGCAGTCATTAACAATTGTAAAATTGTCATCAATATATTTCGTCGCCTCAGTGCTTGTTTGGCCAATCTGCACTCGAGCAAATTTTACAGGAGACAGCAAACGAGCACGGAATTTTCGTTAAGTGCCGTGTTGAGAAAATGATTGAAATGAGATTTTAATTGTTTTAGAACTGAATATTTAAAAAAAATATTTTACCAGTCGGATGGAAATTTTATTCTATATAATACCGCATTAAAAAGTAATTTTCGTAAAAATGTCAGATTGGCCAAACAAGCACTGAGGCGACGAATTGTAAATTTGTTTTGTCCCAGCATTCGTTTTCTACAATTTTGAACATTATTGACTATCAACAACACGGTTCAATATTATACAAACAACTAACCTATAAATGTACGAAATATCAAAGTTATGTTCACGATAACAGTGATAAGAGCTTGTAAACACGGCCGATGTTTTCGTCTTGCAACTTGATTAATGCCGGGGGAAATGACTTCAGTTGCGTTCGTGATCGGTGTTGCCATCTTATAGGTTATGATAAAAATTACGGGAATTGTGTAGGGAATTTTTACTTTGAATTTGATAAGATAATTATACCAAACAAATTTTATCTTCTTTGATTTGAATAAAATGAATTATATTTTGGATTGTAAGATAGATAAACGAGCTTGCTACCTTGATGTTAAGTGATTACCGTTGCTTTGAGGTTCTGCAATGGATATTGGAACGAAGTTCCTTACGCGCATTATCGAAAGGGAGCTAGACGGAAAAAATCTTACGAAAAGTTGTCACGACACTTTTTTTGTTTTAGATGATTATCGCTAGATGGCGCTGTGATCAAAATCTTTTAAAACACGTTCCTTATCGCGCGTTACGTTAGGAAAAATAATATAAGATATTTTTTAATCGAAAGGAACTTCGTTCTATTCGGGAGTCCCATGACACCTCTCAAGTTTAAAAAAAAAAAATCCGTAATTTTTAATCTACGGCAACACCATCCGATAATCGATAATCTAAATTGGGTAGGGAGCGTGGTCCCGATTATTCCCCGTCTTTTAGTTTCATTTTGTATGTCGCAAGAAACGAGGGAGAAATAATTTAATAATGGCTTTATGATGCTGGGACATGGCAACTAGCTGTAAGAAAAAACTGGTAAGAGCGTTTAGTTTTAGTGAAGTTATGTTAAACGTTTTAACTAAAAAAAATTTTTGAGAGGTCATGGGACACCCGAACAGAACGAAGTTCCTTTCGATTAAAAGATATCTTATATATTTTTTCCTAACGTAACGCGCGATAAGGAACGTATTTTAAAAGATTTTCATCACAGCGCCGCAGCAGTGTCGTGACAACTTTTCGTAAGAATTTTTCCCGGCTAGCCCCCTTTCACAACGCGCGATAAGATATTCTAATAATACATTATCTTAACTTTTTAAATCTTTAACACTAATTGGAAGCCCTTATTATAATATAAGTAAAAAGTGAAAAACAAAAAAAAACACTAGTAAAAGTACTAAATATTTGTCTCTTTCTTGAACTTGGCTTGACACGCTACCGCGATTCTAGATTTGTTAGCTATATTTTTCTGTTCATTTAGTTGATGTTGACGAGCCAATACGGAAACACGGCATTAGACAAGTATCACATCAGCCAAACACTAACTTCAAAACCTGTTTAACATTCGAAACAAACCTATCAAAAATAAAACGCAATTAAAATTTACACTCGCAATAACAAAGAACAAAGTAATTTTCATAAAACATTATAAAGGCCGCAAAAAAGCTCCTTAGCCAGTGACTTGTCAGCTTTTCTTGTCGAAGCTCGCCTCGATCTGTCAATGTCAAAGCTCATATTTTATCAACGGGACAATGGTAACTACATTTTGATATCAGGCCAGTGAGAAACATGATGGATTGTGGAGTTTGACTGGCGCTTTGTAAAATTTGTAGTGAATTTTTTTAATGATTTGGTAAGCGTTTTGTTACTAAGTTGTAGGTCTGAAATATTACTTTTGACGTTTGATAAGAGTTCTTTATGTGAGTGTTGAGGTGTTCCCGTATTGCTGTAGTCTTTGAGAGGTGGTAACTATTTACCATCAAAAGGACCTTAAGAGACACTATTTACACACTTATTCTTAAAGCAAAATAAAAAAATAGTCGCTTAAGAACCTTTTGCAAGGACAGGGAAAACTTAATTAAACTGAAAAAAAAACATTGTTTCCGCCCGGGATCGAACCGGGGACCTTGTGCGTGTGAAGCACACGTGATAACCGCTACACTACGGAAACTTACGAATCTAGTGCAAAATTCTGCACCTAAACCACTTAACTCCTTTCACTATTTGCATTTTTTTTTTTGGACGGGAGGAAATCGCCGGACTTCTACTCGACCCGCGAGTGGGGTATGTGGGAGTTGAACCGCACCAAAATCTCCCGCCGCTCGCGCTCGACATCCGATCTGGTAGGGGTGACAAGACGCGTTCGCGATTATCGCTCACGTATCGCCCCATCACCCCCTATCACTATTTGCATAGAACACTATGCAGAATTTCAACTCATGTTTATATACCAACTCTCAACTCTGTTACTTCAAGGAATACGGCCTATCTTTAAAGATTTCAAGCCTCGTCAAAAAGGACATTTCATTATTTTTAGTACCTACTAATGGCAATGATAAACATGTTATCTTTTTTTTTTTATTGATAGATAAACGAACCTACGGCCCACCCGATGGTAAGCAGTCACCGTCGCTCATGAACCTCTGCAATGCCAGGGCAATGAGGGGCTGTTATCTATCGCCTACCGATACAGGACTTTTCTTAAACCTCGTTTAAAGAGGGACATGTCATAGCGCTCCGGGAACACCGCGGTGTTATCTGTCAAACACTGAAAAATGTTTTCGATTCGGACCTGCGGTTTCTGAGATTAGCGTGCTTAAACAAACAAACAAACTCTTCAGGTTTATTATAGAAGTATAATTTGTATCCGTAAGACACGCTTATGTGTGCATTCATCAAGCATTATTTGTATATAGATTATCTTCTGTTTGATTATTTGCGAATTGTATCAAATCCATTTATCTTTATTGTAATTGTTTTATTGCATCGATTGATAAACGATTTACTAGTACTAGTTGAAATGTCGCATTCTTAGTTTGATAATGAATTAGGTGATATTTTCAGAGCAATGTATGAAATTAATTAATGACATTGTAACTGTTTGTTCAGTACAAATCTGAACAAAATTTTTCTTCATTTTGTTCGATGTCAAATTTAAATTATAGGGGTGTGCGAATATCGTTCGAATCGAATCGAATCGAAATTCGAATCGAATAATTCGAATCTTCGAATTATTTGAAATTCGACGAATATTCGAAAAATATCGAATAATTCGAAAAGTTTCGAATATTCGTCGAATTTCGAATAGTATCGAATTTGACTACGACGATGCATCGGAAATAGGACAAGTATTTGTATTTTGTAGATAATATCTTTAATGGGCTAGGATGTCTACAAAATAGCCGTAGTCGTCGTAATCAAATTTGATGCTATTCGAAGATTCGAATTATTCGATTCGAGTTAGGAACGAATAATTCGTGAGTTCGAATTATTCGCACACCCCTATTAAATTATAAAAATTATTCAATTTTTTCACGTCTTCGGGACTTCTGTCTTAGCTATATATAGCAGTCATATTTTATGTTTTCAGTTAACCAACGGCTCACCTGATTGTAAGCGGTTATTATGGACCTCTGCAATATCAGGGGACACTGCCCGCTACCTACGAACTACCTTTAAGGAGTTCCTTCAAACCTCGTTTAAAGAAGGTTTAATAAAACAGCAATTACATCGTTTCATAAAGCTCCAATATCTCCAAAATCAATTTTTTCAATCTATAACCAAAGAAATCCATATATTATTAATAGGAGAATCCAAAGTGGAATAGCTTCTGTATTACATTGAGATAGTACTGTTCCTACGGGACCATGTGATTGAAAATAAGGTAAAGCGAAACAATATATCCGAATTGAGTTTATATGAGGGCGATACTATATCCCCACTACTTAATTCTTAATGACTTAACTACCTACACATAGTTATAGGATATGTTGCTGTATGGTTTATGGAATAAGGACGAGAGTCGCTTGGGGGGGTGTATGTTAAGAACTGGTAGTATATTATGGAATCCAAGTCAGTCGACATTGTTGATAAGGGTCGCAGCTCCTAAGGCGACGGTGTCCTATCGAGCTTTACTCTTACACTTGTGGTGTAAGTCATAGTCGATAGTAAATTGCTTTTATATTCCCATTGTAAGAAAAAGACATTGTGACTTCGTATCTGCTGCATGACACCTTTGAAGTATGTCTGAAAAATATATCTCACAATGATTGAGGAGATGAAGTGATTTCAAAGTAAACAGAAAAGGATAAAAGTAAATTCGTAATGTAGATTATTAAAGAAATTTAAAAAAGATTTCAAAGAAGAAACATCATCTTGGGATTGCTAAGATTTCTGATCAGAACTGATCTTCTTTTAATACCGTACTAACCACAAGTTCTGCTTCTAGAAGGTTCAAGTAGTTAATCAGGCTTAATATTAGCAAGCTAATGTAAAGATGCACCAGATTCTGAAGCTCATGTCACAGGGAAGAATTGCATTTTAGGGTTACAGTATCAAGAATCTAATTCACTACCCATGTTGTCTGTTATATGGCTAAATTATACATCCACGTATTCAATAAACTTATTACTTATTTATAAACATCAATGATATAATTTGTAAAATTATTATGGAAAATAAAGTTCTTGAACTATGAACTCACCACGTAATGGCGCGTTTCCTTATCGACTCGCCAACTTTCAATGCGCGCAAATGACAACTGGTAGGCAAACTGTCAAACGGTGTTTCACAGAGTTTTGTTCAATTAGTCGGCCGTCACCGTCATTTGTTTTGTTGGACGTTGGCGAGCCAATATGGAAACTCGGCAAAAAGTTCAATTAAAGCAAATTAAACGCTATCTTCCCCAACTTAGACCCTACATTAAGTCGCCGGTAACAAATTGAGTTTACAAAATTGGATTAGGAACCAAATTAGATCATATTTCGCGAGCCAGTTCAAGTTAATGCCATTCGCCTTTATCATTGGACGCCTCCACAATACTGCTAGTAGAATCTTACCTAATTCAATTGTTTTAATTACAACGGAACTCTAAGATATTAGGGTTCGTATCGGATCTTTGATTGAAGTTAATGATTAGGATATTTTGAAATTTGGACTTCTGAGTTCGGCTTTCGTTCTGGGAGGCAGAACTTGTATTACTGGTGTCTACATTCTTAAAAGATCCTGGATATCATATAGCAGTCAAGTGCTAAGACAAATAAACGAGCTCAAGCACGAAGGGTTTATCTTGTTTAGTACTGGAGTTTAATTTGGAGGAAACCTGCATAACGGAAAAGGGTTCTAAAAATCCTTTGAAGATATGTGAAGTCCCCAATCCGCATTAGGCAAGCGTGGTGGACTATGCCTAACCCCTCTTCGGAGGAGACCTGAGCTCAGTAGTGGGCAGTAATGGGTTGTTACAGTACTGGAGTTTCAATGGCTACGTTCCGCATCCATCATCGTATCAGCTTCATGGTATATTATTGCATTGTCACATGATATATATGCGTAAAAATTTCAGCACAATCGAAAATCGGGAAGTTTGTCAAATTTAGCTTGCAAGATTCCGCCCGAAATTATATAGATACATTCAGTGCAAGTTAATATAAAACTTGTATAATAGTCTTTAAGATCCATTTTGATATGATCCTAGCGCATCAGACTTTCAGACGATTTTTCTCTTCAGTTAATTTTCTTTCTCTTGGAACTTGTTTGCTCAAAAACTCCGTATATTTACAACAGACGTGTAAACTAAAATTCTGCAATACTTTAAATCGTGCACTCAAAATAGCCATGTTAAACATTCAGAGTGTTTGCAACAAATCCTGCCAAATAGTATCGTTTAGCTCGCTCCATTTTCGATGCTCGCTTGTTTAGCTTAAATCCTGTAGGAGTTTGTGAAATGGGTTTATAGTTTACTTTCATGTTTATTTTGAAAAGTTTACTATTATTCTAAATATATATTTAGTTTTAATGTCTTGTAGATTGATCTGAGTGACCTCATGGTAAATAGTGATCATCCTTAGTGTATCTAAGGTAAGGTATAGTGTAAGGGCTCCTTTCTCACGACACGTATCAGATCATAACTTTTCTTGGACTTATCGTTTTAGTTTTGAAACGTTATTTTTTTTTTATCGCCATGTAGGCAGACGAGCCAACGGCCCACCCGATCGTAAGTGGTTACCGTCGCTCATGAACCTCTGCAATGTCAGAGGACACTGAGGGGTCGCTACCTACGACCTAACTTTAAGGACCCTCCTCAAGCCTCGTTTGAAGAAGGACAAGTCATAGCGCTCACGGAATACTGAAGAGAGGGGAATACCGATTTTGAAAGTAAATCTTCACTGATCATTCTGAAGTGTGTGCCAACCCAGTATGTTACAGTCACTTCAGTTGTTCGTATTCTACTACGCTTTCTAAATGCAGGTTAAGGATATTTCTTCGATGGGCTGTAAGGCTTATTATTTTTACAGGTTTCATTACATTTTGGAAAAATATGTCCATTTTTAGGATGCACGAACAAGGTTAAAAAAATGTTATCTTAACGCTCTATGGTATTTTGTAACGAAGTTCCTTATCGCACGTTATCGAAAGGGGGCTAAATGGAAAAAATCTTACGAAAAGTTGTCACGACACTTTTTTTGTTTTAGATGATTATCGCTAGTTGGCGCTGTGATCAAAATCTTTTAAAACACGTTCCTTATTTGTTTTAGATGATTATCGCTAGATGGCGCTGTGTCAAAATCTTTTAAAACTTTATCGCGTTACGTTAGAAAAAAAATATATAAGATTTCTTTTAATCGAAAGGAACTTCGTTCTATTCGGGTGTCCCATGTCACCTCTCAAGTTTTTTTCCTTCTATCTATCATCATTTGAAAGTTGTAGATAATTTTATTTATACAAAACTTGTACGTCTAAACATGCTAATTGTCTAATTACAAGTGTTAAATAGGGTTACATATTCAACAGCCCACAGAGACCCTTGTATAAATACTGTATATTTACATAAAAATAAGTACTAATATACACAAAACTGATATTATTATACCCTTATTAAATGTGGTAATTCTACAGACGCATTTATCGTTTGGTTAAAAGGATTATTTTTAGTGAAATGAAATGAAATGAAATGAAATGAAATGAAATGAAATGAAATGAAATGAAATGAAATGAAATGAAATGAAATGAAATGAAATGAAATGAAATGAAATGAAATGAAATGAAATGAAATGAAATGAAATGAAATGAAATGAAATGAAATGAAATGAAATGAAATGAAATGAAATGAAATGAAATGAAATGAAATGAAATGAAATGAAATGAAATGAAATGAAATGAAATGAAATGAAATGAAATGAAATGAAATGAAATGAAATGAAATGAAATGAAATGAAATGAAATGAAATGAAATGAAATGAAATGAAATGAAATGAAATGAAATGAAATGAAATGAAATGAAATGAAATGAAATGAAATGAAATGAAATGAAATGAAATGAAATGAAATGAAATGAAATGAAATGAAATGAAATGAAATGAAATGAAATGAAATGAAATGAAATGAAATGAAATGAAATGAAATGAAATGAAATGAAATGAAATGAAATGAAATGAAATGAAATGAAATGAAATGAAATGAAATGAAATGAAATGAAATGAAATGAAATGAAATGAAATGAAATGAAATGAAATGAAATGAAATGAAATGAAATGAAATGAAATGAAATGAAATGAAATGAAATGAAATGAAATGAAATGAAATGAAATGAAATGAAATGAAATGAAATGAAATGAAATGAAATGAAATGAAATGAAATGAAATGAAATGAAATGAAATGAAATGAAATGAAATGAAATGAAATGAAATGAAATGAAATGAAATGAAATGAAATGAAATGAAATGAAATGAAATGAAATGAAATGAAATGAAATGAAATGAAATGAAATGAAATGAAATGAAATGAAATGAAATGAAATGAAATGAAATGAAATGAAATGAAATGAAATGAAATGAAATGAAATGAAATGAAATGAAATGAAATGAAATGAAATGAAATGAAATGAAATGAAATGAAATGAAATGAAATGAAATGAAATGAAATGAAATGAAATGAAATGAAATGAAATGAAATGAAATGAAATGAAATGAAATGAAATGAAATGAAATGAAATGAAATGAAATGAAATGAAATGAAATGAAATGAAATGAAATGAAATGAAATGAAATGAAATGAAATGAAATGAAATGAAATGAAATGAAATGAAATGAAATGAAATGAAATGAAATGAAATGAAATGAAATGAAATGAAATGAAATGAAATGAAATGAAATGAAATGAAATGAAATGAAATGAAATGAAATGAAATGAAATGAAATGAAATGAAATGAAATGAAATGAAATGAAATGAAATGAAATGAAATGAAATGAAATGAAATGAAATGAAATGAAATGAAATGAAATGAAATGAAATGAAATGAAATGAAATGAAATGAAATGAAATGAAATGAAATGAAATGAAATGAAATGAAATGAAATGAAATGAAATGAAATGAAATGAAATGAAATGAAATGAAATGAAATGAAATGAAATTATTTATTCTCAACGTTAATGAAATTATCATGCTTGTTGATGTCAAAAGGCTACCACCAGTTCGGAAAAAGAAAAAGCCACTGTCCTGAGAAGAACTGGCAAGAAACTCAGCGGGCATGTCTTTTTTGTATTATTTTTCTGTTTTTTTTAATCTTTTCAACTCAAAGTCCGGTCAAATTAGACAAAAAAATAGGGGTAAGGTTACAATAATTCGCACTAGGCTGAATTTTGGTAGGATTGTTCAATACACTATTATAAAGGAAATGTGAAAAGTCCTCATCGATCCGGCACGTGCAAAAAAAATTACTCGGGGTCTAAGGTCCCAAAAACGGGTTTTTCGCGTTTTTCAGCAAAATGGTAAGTTTTATCATAAAATTAGCTGAGACAAAAATGAAGATCAGATAATTATCAATAAAAAATGTCTAAATACTTTTTTTCCTAAGAGCCACCGTTTTTGAGATATAACGATTCAAAAAGTTGAAAGATATCATCATTTTAATAGATCTGGATCGGCACATGAGCTTTTGCCTGAAAATCTTTTGCTGAAAAAGCTTCTCTTACTCGTGGCATAAGTTCTTCTAGTAAAACGGAATCTTTTGGAGTAACAATTTGAATAATACCCATTATGTGGAGCGTATTATTACCGTCTAGCGTATTTACATTAATATCAGCATTGAATAAGTATGCCACTTTCTGGTCGTAGGACATGAGGAGGACGAGGAAAAACTGCAGCTGCTTCGTACCTTATTGTATCATTATAAGATATATAATATTTCCTCCATTGCCAGATTCGTAGATTCATCTTACGGTCGACCGACTTTAACCTCAGTTTTAGGTCTTAAGAAGGAATTTAAGCAGTCATAATGATACTTAGCCTCAGCAGCAACTAAATCGTATTCGTATTCTACTCGAGTAAGAACAGTTTTAAACACGTGTTTTCACTCCAGAATAATTCGTAAGTTCGAATTATTCGCACACCCCTAGTATTAAGATATTTTTTATTGATAATTATCTGATCTACAATTTTTGTCTGAGCTAATTTTATGATAAAACTTACCATTTTGCTGAAAATCGCGAAAAACCCGTTTTTGGGACCTTTGACCCCGAGTAACTTTTTTTGCACGTGCCGGATCGATGAGGACTTTTCACATTTCCTTTATAATAGTGTATTGAACAATCCTACCAAAATTCAGCCAAGTGCGACTTATTGTAACCTTGGATGTCTAAATTGACCGGACTATTTATTGTTTGATGAGGTAATTGAGCTTTGAATATTTCGGTGAAGAGATAAATACATAGAATATTCTTTATTGTACACCAATCAAAATAAAGATAAACGTAACATTTTAGAATAGTAGCATCGGCGGTCTTATCGCTGATAGCGATTTCATGCAGACAACCGTATGGCAAAAGAGATGTGTGACATCTATGATTTGACTTTAACATTATCATGAAAACATGAACATACAAGTTTAATCAACGATCTGTTCAGTCATGGAAAGTAACCAGATGGAAAGTGCAAACAGCATTGATTATAATGACAAAATTTGGAGGGGGCCTTTATTCAACTTTAGACATACGGGCTGATCAATGATACTGACTGAATAACTTGACAGAAAAATATCGATATCATAAAGCTTAATTTAAATTCTCAACATGCATTGAATATAGAGTATGTGAATTCACTTTTGATATTAAAATGAATAAAATAATCCACAAAAAAAAGAATCGGATGTTGGTCTCTCCATAAATTTCGTACAAAGACTAGCAGAAAGCGCCCTGCATCCATGGGCTTACTGCGACCTTTTTTTAAGCCTCACCATCTTGTTGGGATCACCAACGTGGATTTGTACCCCGCAAAATGTTGTGTGTATTTAATACACTGACCAGTGACCATCACTGGAAAACGGATTTGTACGGTCATTGTTGATGAAAATATACAAGAAAAACGACTGAGATAAGGAAGCATAAATGAGGTTTTATAAAGTGCTAAAATATTTGTGTAGAACAATGAAACTAGCAAGAACAATAAATCTAGTACAAAACCTGTTTGAAAAAATTGGTTGCCTGTAAAGTCGGTATACGGGCGAAAGTTTTACGTGACAACGACTCGGGCATGGTTAGCCCGCCTAAGAGCGAGAGAGACAGACATAAAAAGTGAAAGGCACGCGTGCCTTTCACTCGCTCTCATTGTGAGCGCATAACGTGAGCGGAGCGTAACGCAGTTTCTTGAAGTGTCACCTGGCAAACCAATTTATAAGACGTTGTCACGTCAAAACATTAAAATATGTGCAGTCAAAACCTTTCAGGCTTACTTTAAAGGTGTTCATCATTCCAGTAAATTTTATCACTTAGTTTAAATCACAATACGCGCATCGTGAAATAGTCGTGGTGGCCGAGTGGTTGAAGCGCTTGCCTTCCGTACGGGAGGTCGTTCAAAACTGGCCGGCTTGTACCTATAAATCTTAATATGAGAAAGATTTATGCGCAATTTTTCACAACACCACTGGCTAAAAACCATGAAGGAAAACATCGTGAGGAAACCTGCATATCGGAAAAGGGTTCTAAAAAATCCTTTGAAGATATGTGAAGTCCCCAATCCGCACTGGGCAAGCGTGGTGGACTATGCCTAACCCCTCTTCGGAGGAGACCTGAGCCCAACAGTGGGCAGTAATGGGTTGTTACAGTTACAGCATCGTGATAAATTTACCAATGCCCAAATTTCAAAATCCACACACAATACTTTTCAACTGCCTCATGCAATATATTATCAAAGTTGCTAATCAACAAAACACGTAAACGAATATAAATGGATCAAAACGAGTAATATCCATCAAAATAACCAGCGAAATGAAGGGCCTAAACCACGAAGGTACAAAAGCCATTAACTTATCTGACTATGTCCGGCCTAATGTCCTTTAGACTCATTTTGCAATCGGCCCAAAATAATTGTGGTCCATAAATTCGCATTCCTGTACCGTGTGGGGCGAACAATTTGCAAAAAGCAATTGCTTCCATACATCACTGTCTTATCGGCGGATCTGAGCATCGATTGTCACTAGCTTTGACGGCTTTTCGTTTTTTTGGGGCATTTAAAATGTTAGCCTTGGGATCTGGCAACGTATGTCGATTTTTGCGTCGCTCGATTAATTTTAACTGTTTTATAGGTTTGTAGATAAGATTAGATGTTGTAAAATAACGAATGATTGATAAATCACAGCTGCTGACTCAATGGTCAGTATTGTTAGGACTACAATGCAGGCCTTGCTAGGAACTTTGGCTGTTAGCATATTAAATACCTGCTGGTTCAATAAGAGAGGTAGGTTATACTGGCTAATAAATACTATCAGTCTATATTAGTTTCATTAGTTTTTTATAGTTCCGTAAATAAACAATTCTAGAAAAAGACCTCTCTTATAGCTCACCATAACTACCGCTTTGCATCCAGAAATTCCCAACTTCGAGACGAAGAATTTATAAAATGTCAAAAGAAATCATTACTCTTTATATTCAAAGAGTTTCCGAGATCTCTTTACGTAACTTTGGATAGCAATAACAGGCAAAAATAGCCCTTAATTGTTCCCACCATTTCGCATTACAGTCTTTTGGGAGACTGAGCTCAAGAAACGAGTAGCGAAAGACACGCCTACGATGTAAATAGATCTGGAGATAAGCTTCGATATATGGCGGCAATTTCCCCTACAGAAGGGTGAACGGAAAGGATATTTCGCGTCACTCGTTCCTTTTTATGTGAACGCCGAAATATTCTATGACTTAATACTGGGAGGTAGTTAGGTGCTTGTTTTTGGGCGAAAATGGAACGACTGACCTTTTGTTTGGGCACGATTTATGGGTCGTGGATACTTTTGTGAACGAGATTAAATTTTGTGGAAGTATCTTTTGGATTTCTTTGGTAATAAAGAGTAATTAAGACCTTTATTTTTTTGTATAAAATGAGTCAGTTTTTGATTACACATTATCGAAATTCTATAGCTCCTTTAAATAAATTAAATATACCAAATATTTTACAAGCTTGTAGATCAAAATTAGCTGAAATGAAAGAACTGTGTCCTTCAAAGCCACCAACTCGATTTTTCTTTTTTCCCTCTACTGTTGAACTAATTAAAATCTTTGCAGCTAGCAGACTCCGAGCTTTTCTAGAGATTTAAAGAATTAAAATACATATTAATGCATAAAATAGCATGGACCTTTTTGCTAGTGATTTTTTGCCCATAAAAGTAAAACAAGTCGTGGTGGCCGAGTGGTTGAAGCGTTGCCTTCAGTACGGGAGGTCGCGGGTTAAAAGATTTTTTTTTTATTGTCACGCAGGCAGACGAGTTAACGGCCCACGAGGCTTGAGGAGGGTCCTTAAAGTTAGGTTGTAGGTAGCGACCCCTCAATGTCCCCTGACATTGCAGAGGTTCATGAGCGACGGTAACCACTTACGATCAGGTGGACCGTTGGCTCGACTGCCTACATGGCAATAAAAAAAAACCTGATCGTAAGCGGTTACCGTCGCTCATGAACCTCTACATTGCCAGAAGACACTGCGGGGCCGCTGCCTACGGCCTACCCTTATGTGCAATTTTTAACAACACCTGGCGAAAAACGGTGTAGGAAAACATGCCATCGGAAACCTGAATATCGGAATAGGATTCTAAAAATCTTAAGAACATATGTGAAGTCCCCAATCCGCATTGGACAAGCGTGTTGGACTATGCCTAACCCCTCTTCGGAGGAGACGGCAGTGAGCAGTAATGGGTTGTTACAAGTCAACAGTAACTTACTCAAATCTATTTTTACTAAACGGTTTGATTTAGCTCACCCCGTTTGTTAAACGGTTTTATTTTATTTATTATTTATTCCTGCGTCAAATTTAGTAATTCAAATTTCACCCTCTTCCTTTCAACCGATTAATCTGAAATTTTGTATACACTTTGGATTTTGGTGACAATATTCATTATCATTATAAATTCAAAACGGCGGCCGCTACAAGATGGCTGATAACGTAGGTTTTATCAATCCCATCAATATGGGTATCAAATGAAAGGGCTCAACAAGCAGAATACAATGTACTATAAAAAAATTAAATCCAAGATGGCGGCCGCTACAAAATGGCGGATAGCGTAGGTTTTATCAATCCCATCAATATGGGTATCAAATGAAAGGGCTCAACAAACAGAATACAATGTACTATAAAAATTATTTTTTTTTAGTTTTTAGTACATTTAACTTAAGCATTGCAATGTATGTTTAACATAAAACCGTTTAACTTAAAAAGTTTTTTTACCTATTTTATTTGTCCAATATACTAGTCTAAATACGCATCTGATTTCGAAGTAGAAACGGCAGTCGCCCGCTTGTAAGCAGTAATAACGCGTTTGCAAAACTATTGGTTTTTATTCTTCTCGATTTTTGCGCACGTGTCGTACATATTACCTTTATATTATGTACTTACAACCGAAATACCTAGCTTGAAAGCCAATATTATTTCTAGGTATTACGCAATAAGCATAAATCGTGTTGGAACCTGAGATTTTCTCTAGGAGTTTTACGGACACTAATTTCTACCGAATTTTTATTGTAAGTGAATTTTGCTCTGATGTAAAAGTTTTATTTGCTGTGTTTTTATTTATCGAAGTGGTACTGTTCTACTAATAGTCGTGGTGGCCGAGTGGTTGAAGCGCTTGCCTTCCGTACGCGAGGTCGCGGGTTCAAAACCGGCCGGCTTGTACCTCTAAATCTTAATATGAAAAAGATTTATATGCAATTTTTCACAACACCACTGGCTAAAAACGGTGAAGGAAAACATCGTGAGGAAACCTGTATATCGGAAAAGGGTTCTAAAAAATCCTTTGAAGATATGTGAAGTCCCCAATCCGCACTAGGCAAGCGTGGTGGACCTCTTCGGAGGAGACCTGAGCTCACCAGTGGGCATTAATGGGTTGTTACAGTACAGTACAGTACTGTTCTACGAAATGTCCCGAGATATAGCAGAGATCTATGAGCGACGGTAACCTCTTACGATTAGGTGACCCGTTAGCTCATCTGCCCAAAAATTCTATCACTTAAAATTTTTGGGATGTAACTCACAGTTATAATCATTAAGCTTATAAATTAGGGTAAACGCCCCATTTGCACTCTCTATGTTATTACAAATGAAAACTAATTGATATTATATGCAAATATAAATTTATATTAAAATTTGCAAACAGCTTTTTAAGTGGTATTAACACGATGTCCCTTATTCGTTAAATGTCGATGAAAATTTTAAATGCACAATAAAAATAAACTCGAAAACTAATCGAAAACAGATTTGCATGTGTAATGAGGTTAATACTGTTTATCAAATAAGGTGATTAAAATGTTAATATCGAGTAAAATGAGAAACATGGATGTGCGAAAAATGGATACGGTTATATTAGTTAATTACTTTATTTATTGTGTTGCGACTTGCGTCAATAAACTAAAATCAATTCAAAGTAACGTTGCGTTACGTACGAAAATACATTCATGCAAAAAAACAAAAAGCAATTTTTCCTAAATGTATTAATAATATTTCTATATGGCTGAACCGCGCAAATTTGCCGACGCCACAAAGGGACGTAGTTCTCTTACCTACACTTATAATTTTAGAAATTGTATTTAACAGCCTCTGATACTCACAGATAACGTAGATTTCCATTTGTAAAGGAATTTTCGAATTGATTGATTGACTAGATTCAAAGATTACAACGTCAATAACATGATGACATCCGTCTATAAAATATAAAATATTTGGCTAATATTATAGAAAATACGTTACGTATTTTCTAGAAATGATATTGTGCGGAAATTGTTTTTTAGTGGAAATCGCTAGTCATAGCAGCTATAGCAGCTGGAATATAGCTTATTTCTTTAAGGTTTTAGACTACACAAATAAAACGTTTAATATTTACCCTCTCAATACATTTCATCTCAAACAACATCATATATAATACAATACATCTTACGCTTAACAAAATTTTATTCCATCCCAACATTAAATACAAAATACTACAACCTTAAATTTTGCGATATTATCATACATAAAAAGAATAACAGTCGCATCCAAATTTTTATATTTCACGGTACATTATCCTATCTTACGAAGCAAACCGACTAAAGCAAAAAGCAATGGGCCGGCTCGATGACCGCAACGTAGCAAAGATCCTTGTTTAGATAAACATTCGGAAATCGGTCGGTTTACCCTAATGAGATGCCCGATCATGTAAGCTAATGAGGTTTAGTTAATTAAAAACAATATGGAGATTTTGCTGATTTTAAAACGGTGATTTTCGTTGTATTTGAGAATGTAGGCATATTTTAATTATTATTATGAATAAAAATTCAGTTTGAATTTTTTGATCAGTTCCACAAAAAAAAATTGTATTGCAAGAAATAAATTTAGAAATAACCTATTTTACATCATGAAATTTATAAATATACGAAAATTATCATAGATTATTTATTAAAACAGAGAACCCAAAGGCAAAACAAAACAGAATCTCCTAAATGAGATTTGCTACAATAATTATTCAAATTCTAATTCAAATTAAAAAAAATATAAGTTTATTTGTTCATGAAAATACCGCTATGGGCGTGAGTCTGTGAGGGGTAGAATATATTATTGCGTGTACATTCGTCCGGTTAAACTCAATGTGAAATC
Organism: Trilocha varians; assembly: GCA_030269945.2. Taxonomy (NCBI): domain Eukaryota; kingdom Metazoa; phylum Arthropoda; class Insecta; order Lepidoptera; family Bombycidae; genus Trilocha; species Trilocha varians. The sequence goes on from AP028259.1 coordinate 10,639,629, forward strand.
GTCAAAGATTATGAATTTAACAGAGGGTGCAACCATAAGATTTCATTTGTAGGTCATTATGGTTTATTTGCAGGATTCAACATTTCTCATGTATCTGAATGATGTAAGTTAATTATCAAATATAAATACACCTAGATACCTTTAAATATCAATGATAAAACTAGCAACGAAATAAAATATAATATAATATAATATAGCAGTCCAGATTACATAGTTAAGGCGTGCAATATAGTTTCCTAAACTAACAAATAAAGTCAATACTCTTTAAAATTTCTGTCACATACATGACTCATCTTTGTACCTCGATGTTTACCAAGCGTAGTGTATACAGTAATACGGGATACCTAGTTATTACGTATATAGAGGACTTCCTAAACAGCCTCTCAGAGACACTGACGCCTTTTTAAAATTTCTGTCACATCTACATAACTCATCTATGTACCTTGACGTTTACCAAGCGTAGTGGATTCAGATATACGAGATACCTAGTTATGACATATAAATATGGGATTTCCTAAACAACCTCTCAGAGACACTGACTCTTTTTTTAAATTTCTGCCACATCTACATAACTCATCTTTGCACCTCGATGTTTACCAAGCGTAGTGGATACAGTAATACGGGATACCTAGTTATGACGTTTATAGGGGACTTCCTAAACAACCTCTCAGAGACACTCATACTCTTTAAAATTTGTCACATCTACATAACTCATCTTTGTACCTCGATATTTACCAAGCGTAGTGGATACAGCTTGTAGCGATCTACGGTGCCGTGCCAAGTGCCAACCCTTTGTTACTGATTCTTAACCGAATGTGAGAGTAATGTTTATTGCTACTCTAGAATAGGGTTGTCTGTTTACTGAAAATAGTGTAAACAAAACAAATGCTGTGTTTGCTTAAATCTTTAAAACTATTGTGATGATGACATATGGAAGTACTTTCATGCATTTTTAAGGTCATGGTAGATCATAATAATATACGACCAATCACAATATTATAACAAAACTAGCTGCCCCGCGCAACTTCGTCTGCGCCAATCTCAATTAAATGTCAACTATTCGATTTTTTCTCGCTGTAAATACCATTCTTGAACTTCATCGAGAGTTAAAAAAAAACAACAATTTCTAAAATAAATATAGCCTAAGTTACTCCTTATAACATAAACTATCAGTCATTGAAAGTCAGCACGTCCGAATCGGTCTAGCCATTCCAGAGATTAGCCAGAACAAACAGACAGTGGCCACCTTCCAGTAACAAAATAATATGGTAAAACGCAAAAGACTTAAAAAAATGCTGCAAAATGATTGTTGCTCGACAGCAGTTGCAGCGACAGCAGCAGAGGTTGGGGTGCGCGAGATCACTTAAGGTTGTTGGTCAACACTCTGTTGTCCAAAATTTCATTAGTAACCTGAATTTTTTTAGAGTGGTAAGACAATCTAAGGCACCAAACAAACAAAAAGGAAAAACAGTCTACCCATTTCGAAGTCGATAAAAAACCTTCACTTCACAACACCTCCACACATAAATCTACACAAAAGTAAATATTATCGCTCTCTGGGAAATCCACGTTTTTAGATACAAGCAGAAGAATATATTTCATTTTACGATATAGGTCTAGCCTCCGATGTACTTCGTCCGACTATAAATCTTGAACATATATATTAAAATGAAGTGGTTTCATCCCTTCTAGGGTATTTGACTATGTTGTTCTCTCTCAGGTTTTTTTTGCGTGTGTGTTTACTTATATCTGTGTGTGTTTGCTTGCGTGCGTATGCGTACAGGTGTGTGTGTTTCTATATGCGTCTTTATATGTGTGTTCATGCATGTTTGTTAACGTGCGTGTGCAAATTTATGTGTAGGTGTGTGTGTGTTTGTGTTCGATCATATTTGATAGCGTGCGTGGGTGTGTTCGTCTGTGTGTGCGTACATATGTGTGGGAGTGCAAATAGTGTGTGCGTCTGTTCATGTGCTTGAGTGTATATCAATCAAAGCGTGTATGTGAGTGCAATAGTCACTACTAAATACATTTCCACAGATTTTTTTGTTTTCTATGTTTTCAAACGTACTCAAAAGCCACCTGATCGTAAGTGGTTACCGTAGTGTTTTTAATAGCAACAATGTGTCTTCACCAAACACGTAATATTATTTACTTTTGAAGGTCTTAATTACATATAGATATCAAAATGTAACAATCTTCTCACATATTCATAAGGAATTTTATTTTTCGAAAACAACCCCTAAAATGCTCCGTATAATTTCAAGAAGTGGCAGAAATAAAATATTGAACAACTTTAATGGACTGTGCTGTTTTCTCCTCACAATTTCATAAAAAACTTGGTAAATTTACTCTTCGTTCTTCTAACTTTTTTGAGTATAGTCTTAAACAAAAGTGCTTGCGTAAAATATTTTGTGTAAAAAAATAAAAAATATATTGATATGTTCTTCTTCTTATTTTAGTTTAAAACGAAATTAAGATAAATACTTAATATAATTATATATTGATCCAAACATAATTAACATTTATGCTATAAATTTTAATGAATATGTGGGTAACGTAGGATAATAAGCAAATAAACCACATGTATTAAATATTGAATCATGTATAATAACTTTAATAATCAAATTCTTTTAAAATGAAAATTATAATGTTTTCCAGAACAAGATTGTCAAACGTAATAATCGACGCGTCAGGCAAAACTCCATTTGAAATCCAAACTTCCGCGAGACAGATTTTATGTCGACGTTTACCAGTCATTTGGTTCGCTACAAATTAATTAACTTAAATATCAATAAACGAATTATGAAAACTATAAGTGAAACTAGGCAGTAAATTTTACTGTCCCAACAAAAATAAAAAATGATAAACACACAAAAATTTTCCATCACCAAAACCCTTTAAAACAAAAGGGCTTATATTCTACAGCACTAGTACACAATAAACCCCGATATATGCAGAGTGGTCGCGTATCGGCGTACGAATAATAAACCGTACCAAATCGAGTGGTCTGAGTTATGTGGAAAGTTGGCCGAACGCGGATACCGCGGATATAGGGATGCAGGAAGCGCGGAATTAAAATTAACTGATTTCTTTACCTGTTTTTACAATTACGGATAGTGTAAGAGCGAGGAAGACTTATGTCCAGCTGTGGATATCTACTGGCTGTTGGTGATGATAAGGACGAAATTTAAATACTGTCATGCATTTTGAACGGGTTCTTACCACAATATTTAATTAATTGAGTGGTCTTGATATAATGGTCGAGATAGAAAACCGAGTGTTTGAATAAGTAGTTTAAATATCTTGCAGACTATGGAGAAGCTACCACCAGGGGGGTCGTAAGCTCATCTATCTATGTGTCAATAAAAAATAACGGAAAATTAGTATTCTCACCTGAGTCGTGACTGAGGGTCGTATCTGCTAAAAGTTAATGTAAAGTTTTTACCAGTTGCATACAAGTAACTCTGCGTTTGATATGTCTAGATATGAAATTGTTTAAATGAAGGATATGGTTCATTTTAAAATGACAGAAAAATAATTTCTTGTGATGATTATATCGTAATAGTGAATTTAACTACTTCCCACACATTCCAAATCAGCCTCAAAAAATTAATTTAACAACAAAACAACATTACCATCTATCCACAAGCAAAACCCCATCCAGAATTCCACAGATCCACGTCACTACATTCGCCGCCATAAATAATAAGCGAGAGACCGGAGGCGCCTCGGATCCGTACAAAAAGTAACAAACAGATCTCTTAAATAAAGAAAACACCGGCATATGTTAACATCTGTCGGCCACTCTGCGTACAGTCGCACACGCTCGCGCTTCCGAGGACAAATAAATATCCGAACTATTCCGAACCGTATCCGTTGTTTAATTGGCTCTATTTTTGGATTCGTGTTTACGCATTTGTTGGTGAATGTACTTTTTATTCAATGTCAAGTTTTTTACAAGCTTTATATTAACTTGCAATGGATGTAACTATGTAAGTTCAGGTGGAATCTTGCGAGTTAAATTAGACAAACTTCCTGGTATCTGATTGAGCTGACATTTTGCACGCAGATGTATATGTAATAATATGACAAAGTGGCGCTGATCTGATGATGGATTCGGAAGGTAGTAAGCATAGGTACACGTGAATTAAACAAGATACACTTGTCGTTTTGTGCTCGTTTTACTTGTATTAGCTCACACTCTACTGCTTCTGCTGCTATCATGTAGATATCCGGGATCTCAAAAGCTTGTATTAAAACAGTTTTCTTTAAAATAAATTGTTACTCGAGACTTGATAATATTGCAAACTTTAATGAAACATTACATAATTTGAATTAAGTGTGCAAAGTGGCGACCAGGAATCGGTAGGCGGACCTCCCACAAGATGTACCGACGATCTAGTCAGGATCACCGGAGGTCACTGGATGCTAACAGCGCAGGATCAGTCGATAATGATGCCAGCTCTTCACTTCTGCATGCCCTAACTAGAGTATAACTGCACGTTCAACTAGTGAACCCATTGAAAAGATAACACTAAATAACTGTACCAATCCATTACTGCCCACTGTTGGGCTCAAGTCTCCTCAGAAGAGGGATTAGGCATAGTCCACCACGCTTGCCTAATACGGATTGGGGACACATATATTCAAAGGATTTTTAGAACTCTTTTCCGACATGCAGGTTTCCTCACGATGTTTTCCTTCACCGTAACACTAAATAACAAATCTAAAAGATAATTCAACAAGAAACCTTTATACACAGATTAATAAAACTTTACTCATCCATAAAACGCGATAGCCACAGGAAACGGCCCGAAACCGGCCTTCCAACTATTTAACATAATAAAAAGTTGTAACGATGTATAGGGATTACCTCTGCTAGTACAGAATTACTTTACAGAAAGAAAAGTTAGTACAAAGTGATAGATAACTTCCGCATCATTGTCCCTGGAATTGCAGAGTATCATGAACGAAGGCGACTGATTACCATGTGGGCTGTTAGCTCGTTTAGCTGTCTAGCAGTAACACACTTCACAAAAATATTTTTAATGAACTCATTCTATTAACAATTACCTAAGAAGTTACGGCGAGGTACGATGGTAAAGAATGTCGTAGTGCATAACTCTGGGGCATAAGTTCAATCCAGTTTCAGACGCTCAGTGTAAGTTTTAGTGCTGTTCGACTCCCATATACGCCACTAAGAACGAAAAACTATCAATAGGAAAATATAAATAGGGGCATTTAAACTAAACGTTTAAAGTCAAATATTCAAACCTTATTCGAACACGAATTGAAAAGAGTCCTTAAAGGGCGTAGATAGAGGCCCTTCAGTGACATTGCAGAGGTCCATGGGAGACGATAACCACTTCCGATCAGGTCGCTCGTTAGATCGTCTATCTACATGGTAAAAACCACACATAAATTTATAAATATGTGACGGGGTGATAACAAGGGAAACCAACCTATTCACCGTGCGGGTAGTTGGAAGTGGAGACTCGCTATAAATACAGGCGTTGGCCGCTGTTATTATTCATTCGTGTTTGAATTGTCGAGGCGAACGGACATCTTGATGTAAAAGTAAAAAAACTGTTAAGACTCGTTATTTTGAAGTTTTTTTCAAAAGTATTGATCATCAAGTGTCCAAGTGGACATTGTGACGTCATTCCTGACAAAACAAAACGAATATCGACTAATTACAAAGTCATTACACCTCAACACACTATTTACGCCGTCATATACAATTGGCTAGAGAACCACCTAACTTCAAAAAGTATTCTAAAACCAACATCTATCATACAGCGAGTGTCAGCGGAATCAGTAAAATGTGATTTATACTTATGCTTGACTTCTGCATTGTAATTCATTCTGTGTCACAGGTTTATGAACCAAGCCCTTCCGTACCCTTAGAACTATAAATTATTTCGATGTTAAAATATTTAGGTGCAATGAACTTATTCAACATAGTTAAGTGTTTCTGATTTATTTGAAAGGCGTTGACTTTAGCGGGGATTGTGAATTCTACTATATTTTCTAATTTACGTGTTTACATGATGGGGTATACACATCGTTCTTATAAAGAGTGGGCAATCTAACGTTTGCATTTTGAATTACTGTTTATTTAGAGAATGACAGCTCAAATGTCATTCAATTTGTGTTCATAATTTAGTTAAAGGTTTGACATTTACGAAATGGGACTATTGAAAAGTTACTTCCAAAGTGGTGAGTCTTCAGTCCAAACTGTAAGAAATGTGTGTGTGTGTCAGATGAAGCCCATTTTCACCTCGGAGGCTATTTCAATAAGCAAAATTGTCGCATCTGGGGGTCGGAAAATCCACACGTCACCATTGAGAAGCCAATGCACCCACAAAGAGTTACGGTTTGGTGTGGGTTTTAGTCCGGCGGCAACATTGGAAAATGAGCAAGGAGCCGCCGTTACGGTCAATGGCGAGCGTTACCGTGCCATGCTCAACGAATTTTTGTTTCCATAAGTTGAAGAGTATGACATGGACGACATTTGATTTCAACAGGATGGCGCAACATGACAGTCAAACTTTTTCAAAATGCAAACTTTATATAGCCCACCCGCTATTACTATTGGACCGAACAGCGCAGTACAAAATAGTGTTCGAAACAAATTACCTACACTAAACATTAAGTTTACAAAATCTCAATCCACGGTTTTGATAATTTTATTTTTGTTTAAAAATTAGACGTTACTCTTTACGTTAAAAAGAACAAGCTAAAAAACAATAAAACAATCAAGCAACAAGGTCTATTCACGGAAAAAAATAGACTAATTTAACCTTCGAATACACAAAAAAAATATCCGTATTTGTAGTAGCTTCTATGCTACACACATATTATCACAGTAGCCGCTAACGATGAGGCCCATTGGCTCCTCTGCCTACAAGGCAATAAAAAAAATTTTCTTCAGTAAATTTAATTTAAAATTTTTCATAGATGATATTTATTTACTATTCTTCCTTACTGATCTATCAAAAACATTTATTTTGTTTCGACTACACTAACACAGTCATAATCATGGCAAAAGTTGCTGAATCATAAAAAAGTACATACAAAGAAAAGCTTAACGGTGAGATCGTGAACCGAAAGCTCTTCGGGAGTGCAGCTTTCGAACTTTTTCAATTTATTTTTACTGTCTTTAAGCAAAGTTTTAAGGCGCACTGTTTAGTGGCTCTTTATTGAAGTAATAATGGAAGATTTCGATTTTGCATTCGCTAACGTATTTAGTTTTTCAATAAATATAGTAAAATTGTGAGAATATAAGTTAATGGTTTTTGTTTATTGATTAAAATATAATTTAAGTTGGTGTATTAAGATAGTTTTTATCATCGTATACATGTGACCTACTATCGAACTACACGTTAGTTGGTCGGTTGGTTTTCTGGGATTTCTTTAGCTCAACCTTATCCCATTTAAGTGGGGTCGGCGAAATACGTTGTCGATGTTATGATATAGTAAATAAGCCACTGAAATTCGGTATAGGTATTCCCTGAGCGCTATGACTTGTCCTTCTTCAAACGAGGCTCGAGGAGGGTCCTTAAAGTTAGGTCGTAGGTAGCGACCTCTCAGTGTCCCCTGACATTGCCGAGGTTCTTGAGCAACAGTAACCACTTACGATCAGGTGACCCGTTGGCTCGTCTGCCTACATGGCAATACAAAAAAAAATAGGTAAAACTGCCGCATTTTCTAGTCCTTTATAAACTTTGTTTGAAGTGACAGAAGCTTGAACACTTGAGCCACTAGATACCTAAAATTATTTTTAACGATGACCGTTTTATTAAAATGATTTATAAACTATCATTACCTACCTTACTAAAATAATAATCCCAAAACAATTAAATTTAAACCCAGTATCAGCTCATTCAACAACAACCCAAAATCGGCTCTACTCCCATCACTTTAAAGACCAAATCTCTTCAAAACAAAACTGTTTACTTAGAGCTCAAATCAAACAGTTGTAAAGACAATACATACCATATTTGTTTTCGTCAATAAATGATTATAGGGTCGTTAAGTGCAGCCCGGCCGGGTAATGTTCGATTGTATGTTTTTTTAGTACTATTTCAACAGAAACTCGTAAATTTTGATGGCGTAAATCGAGTTTGGTACTAAATAGGGTGTTCTAGAAACATTGTTGAGACATGTGTTAGAGAACTATTTTGTTAGTTATTGGAACGAAGTTCATTATCGGGCGTTGTGAAAGTGGGCAAAAAAAAAATTCTTACGAAAAGTTGTCACGACACTTTTTTTGTTTTAGATGATTATCGCTAGATGGCGGAGTGATCAAAATCTTTTAAAACGCGTTCCTTATTTGTTTTAGATGATTATCATTAGATGGCGCTGTGATCAAAATCTTTTAAAACATGTTCCTTATTGTGTGTTACGTTAGAAAAAAAAATAAGATATCTTTTAATCGAAAGGAACTTCGTTCTATTCGGGTGTCCCATATCACCTCTCAAGTTTTTTTTTTGTTTTATGGTGCAGAATAATAAGGCATATTGGACATCATGTACCGCATTGTCTTTCGTTAGACTTAAATGTACATAGGATGGATATTATATACTGGGTGTCCCAAGACTATGCGACATTAAAGGAAAGTATACTGCATTCAACGATTTTCAAAAATTATTTGGTTTGTCTGAAAATCGCACTAACAAAATCGGAAAAAAAAACACATAATCTTTTCTAACCAACATAGTATCTGAAAGAAAGGAAGTAGTTCAATACTAGTTATCCATTTGAATAAAAATCAGACAGAAAAACAGTAGCGCTCTCTAAATACCGATATGGACCAATTTGGATAATATGTTAAATTTATTATTACATCGGTGAAAATAATCCGACAAGGCCGTCAAAGGTTAAAAAACCAATTCAAGTTTTATTGGATGAGATCTTAGTCATCAATGAGCTTCAAAAAGCTAATTTATTCATTCTATTCCAAAATCGGAGCTAAAAAAACCTAACAAACAAAAAACCACTCCAAAATTCCCAAATAACTCAGGAACCGGCTAATTAAATAATTAAGACGGTACAAAAAATACCATTTTGGAAGTAATAAAGAAAGCAGATAAGGGACATCGTAAACAAAAGTAATCACGTGTAACTAAACAGCCGGCGCAATGTTTAAATGGTACCTTAGATAAAGAGGATAGCTCAGTAAATTAACTTATAAATACACACGGCACGAGGACTGGATTGTCACAGTGTAAATTATACGCAGTCGCTTTGTTAAATAAGTCTTGGGTTTCAAGTTTTGGAACGAAGTTCCTTATCGCGCGTTGAGAAAGGGGGCTAGACGGAAAAAAATCTTACGAAAAGTTGTCACGACACTTTTTTGTTTTAGATGATTATCGCTAGATGGCGCTGTGATCAAAATCTTTTAAAACACGTTCCTTATCACGCGTAAAGAAAAAAAAAAAAAAGATATCTTTTAATCGAAAGGAACTTCGTTCCTTGAGTGGTGTCAAGGGACAACCAGATGGTTGTCCCTTGACACCTCTCAAGTTTTTTATTTTGGAATTCTCTTGGTAGGAAGAATATTGTGGTTAAAGTGAAAAAGAAAATACAACTTACTTCAGGAAATAGATATTTTCTTGGAAACACAATAAATTATAGTAATTATACTTTAAAAATCGATACAAATGCGACGGCAAGTATACATGTGTCTTTAGAATAATAGAAGTAATTTTCTACACTCTACACTGAGGAATAAGTATACAGAAATATTCTATCATAAATTTCTTTAAACACTCGCGGTTATCTACATCACTTACACTATTACTAAACGGGTTCTTACCACGATTATTTTTAAGTTTTTTTCCAGTGGTACCGGCAAACGAACGAGACAGAGGGTACACAGATTTGTCTGCTCTTAAATGACCTACCCGCAGTTCCTCAGTCTACCCGTCATCATGGCGCTTGAAACAGTGCTGAAATATCGGGACCGCTCAATTAAAAATAATCATGTTGAGAACTCGTTTAGTAATAGCGTAAGTGAAAATAATATGTGCCACGTGAACCTACCACCTTACATCTCCACTACGAGAAACGTGTCTAATCCCTCGTACACTAAAAATAAACACCCAGAATTCATCTTGTCATTTTGAATTGAAGTCATTTTTAAAAGTATCCCTCCAACTTGTTAAATCAAAGTAATTCTCGGGGCGGTGCATTTGTCAGGATCAACTGAACGTCTTTGGGATGCAATGTTGGTAATTTTAACTCGTGTAACACTTCAAAGAGCGATTGTTAAATTAGTGAAATATGTGACGGGTCCAATTGGTTTTGGGAGATCAAATATTGTGACTTGTGTGTTGGTTTCTTCTGAATGTATTGGAACGAAGTTCCTTATCGCGCGTTATCGAAAGGGGGCTAGACGGAAATTCTTATGAAAAAGTTGTCACGACACTTTTTTTGTTTTAGATGATTATCGCTGGATGGCGCTGTGATTAAAATATTTTATTTAAGTTATAATAATTAGTTTCTAACAAAGAGAGAGAGACGTTTTAAACTAACTAATTATTATAACTTAAAAAAATAAAATTTTATTACAATTCCCTCACTAATTAATCGAAAGGAACTTCGTTCCATCCGGGTGTCCCTTGACACCTCTCAAGTTTTTGACTTTTTATACGACCCTAGCTTAGGTACCTGATGGTCAATGATTACCGTTCATGAACTTTTGTAATATCAAGATATCGCAGTGCTATGTTTTTAAGAACCCCCTGATCGTAGGTGCTCATGTACCTCTGTTATATAAAGAGTCACTGCAAGGCTACCTTAAGAATACTACGGGAATAAAATATTAGATATAATAATTACAAGTTAACCTGCACTGTGAAGAAAGATTTAAAACTCTCCAAAAATGTGAGATGAAAAGATTTCAAACGAAAATGAATCTAGTGTAATTGGTGAAATGATCATACATAAGGTAAGATCAGAAGGACATATCTTCACCAAGAAGACCGGAGCCCAACAGTGGGCAAACAGCTTGATACATTACGATACTGAATTTAATTGGCAGACAAAGACTAAAACTCTAATAATTTAGACTGTAATTTCAACTCATTTAACCAACCAACATTATTTAAATAATTGAATTAATTTCCTTCTCATTCAGAAGTCAAATTTATTATTTTCTCCACGCCATATCCTTTATTATGATCAAAGAAAGAAATATAAATCAATGTCAAAAAAACCAAAATAATATCCGAAACCACTTCAAAGAAACGCAAATTGACTGAATATAATGTGAAAACAAAATTAGCACGAGAACCAATAAATCAATTTTAATTCAATAAAGGAACCTAATAACGGTGCCTATTAAGAATTTTTATCTCCAGGGAGCTTCGAAAAGTCACAGTTAATTTCTCCCATTTCGATTACAATCTCCAGCGAAAATTCGCATTAAGAACAAAGAAAGTGTGTCCTAAAATTTATCACAGTCACATCACAAAAGTACCCTAAATTGACAAAACTCAAATAAAGTATTTCAAAGAAAACTTTAAATATGAGCTTTTAAGATCCTGAATATCATGTATCAGAATGCTAGTCAAGACAAGCAAAATCAGACCAAACACGACAGGTATATCTTATTTAGTACAGTGACCTTATCCAAATCCATCATCAGATCAGCGCCATTTTGTCATATTATTGCATTGTCACGCAATATACATCTGCATGCTAAATGTCAGCTCAATCAGAAACTAGGATGTTTGTCAAATTTAACTAGCAAGATTCCACCATACATTGTTACATCCAGTGCAAGTCAATACTTCCATAAAAAATCGTTCCATAAATCCAAAATGGCCTCAATTGTTTTGTACCAAACGCTCCGATCGCTTAAATAGTCGTCGACATAAATAAAGAAATGGGGGGAGGGATATGGAGGAAAAAATAACACACATATCTCTCAAAGTAAGAAAACAAACAATGTCTGTTAACATCTGTAGAGGCACGAACGGGTACAGACGAGGCCTGAAGTCGAGCGGACGTTTCTATAAATTTCATTTTGCTGTCACATTTTTCAAAAGCTTTACTGTTGCGGAATCGTGAGCTCGGAATATAACAGGATTAAATTGTTTGAAGTATGATGTTTTAACATTTTACTTCATAACTATTATTTATTATATACAGGGTGAATTGTTGATGATGGTAAATATTGAAAAAGAGTGATGAGTACCTACTCTGTTCTAATAATATAATATCATAATAATAATATTATAAAGGCGAAAGTTTGTAAGTATGGATGGATGTATGGATGTTTGTTACTCTTTCACGTAAAAACTAATGAATGGATTTGAATGAAACTTTACCACAATATAGAAAATTATACATCAGAATAACACATAGGCTACAATTTTTGATAATAAGGGACGAACCCGAAGTCCACGCGAACGAAGTCGCGGGCAAAAGCTAGTATATCTATAAATATTAAAAAAAAATGGTAAAATTATAATAAAACTCAAAAGACCGCGCATCCCTCACCTCCGCGACGAGCAACAATCGTTTTGCAAGAATTTTAGATATTTTTAAGTTGCGATTACTGAGGCTTTGTACCATTTTATTTCATTCACACAGATGTTTGATCTTCAGCAAAATTAAATGGAACCCCACGAGGACCATCACCTTTCATCTGATACAGAAATCATCAGACAGTCGAATTGAGACCTACTCGTTTTTTGAAGTCCTTAAAAGAAGTATTCACACTCTAATACTTCTAAATTGTAGTCGCCATCTTGTGAATATTTTTCTTCTACCATTTTTCAACCAGCCAGTACCGCGAGCTCGAAATTCAATACGTCAGCGTTGATTGCAGTTAATTATAAATCAGTCACCCTCTTATTGTTGCTGCTATTTATAATAAACAAATATACATCCTTATTTTAAACGTCATAAAGTCTAATATCGTTCATAACTGACTTTGATGGTATTACTTCCGCTATACAAAAATTCTTTGTTCTCTCTTATCAATGGACCGAAAATTAATCCGCTTGAGTATCAAAATGTTTGAATGTATAAAAAGTATTTGGGAATTTACGTTGTGAATTTTGTATGGACTCCGTGTATATTTCATTTTATGAAATAATTATGTTATTAAGATGTTCTTCAAGACGTAAGAGCAAGATGGAATTTTAACCAAATCCACGTTAAGCAAATGGTTAATTTATCTCCGTTATTTTTGTGAAGAAGTTATACAATTGCATTCCTTCATTTCTGATTTTTTCATTGCTATACTTGGGAATGTACTTTTTTTTTTTTGTTGGAGGAAATCACCGGATCCACACCCGCACCGCGGGTGGGTTATGTGGGAGTTGAACCGCACTAAAACCTCCAACCGCTCACACTCAGCGTCCGAACCCCGGCTGAGGCCAGAACCCAGCACGGGGTTTTAAGGGACGACGCGACGCGTTACGCCATCGGCACTCTTTCCCGTCGCGCCGCCCCCGTGGGAATCTACTTAGATTATTTAATTCATGCTTTGACTGTAATCTATTTTGTGTATTCAAAGTAATAAATAATAATAATACTTTTTATTGACCAAACAACGTGTTTAACAATCAAGAATTACCTACAATTATCTCCAAACTAAACCTATTTCTTTTAGTTATTTATTTTATTTAGTTATTTATTCATCTTATGTTTACAAATATTATTAAAATAGATCCCTAAATCCTGTGTCTTGAAGATTATATTTATATTCATTAAAATATATGAATAAATAAATAAATCGGACCTGTATTTTTTAATAGCGTTACCAACTATACCTAACTACGGTGGATTATGCCTGATCCGTCTACCAAAGAGACCTGAGCCCAGCAATGGACAATAATTTTCAAACAAAAATACTTTCCAAGTAAAGAAAGAAAAAAAAAAGAAATCCATTTAATGAGAACTCAGTACAATAAGAATATATCTCCACACTTATAAAAAGTAAAAAAAGTCTAACAAAAAATCAAAAGAACTTGATCATAACTTCATAAAATGAATCTCTTACACTAAAACTTGAATTATGAAATCTTTGATCGTAAACCCAGAGATAATAAAGCTGTGATCAACCGTATCATATAACCAATTAAATCTTAATTAACAATTAAACTTAAAAAAACACTAATTACTATAATAATAGGGTACATTTTGAAATGCGTAGATATTATACTTTATCTCACTGCACTCATAAAAGAGGCTGACATAATCCACCATGAGTTCTTAACGCGTTTTGGACTTTGGTGAATAGAAATCTGAGATATATTGTAAGAAGGTTTAAAAAGCCTTCTATAATATGCAGGTTTTTTAACAATCATTATTTTATTTATCGTTTAGTCCACTAGTTTATGATATAAAAATAAACAACTGAATGTGTTGCTACGGCGCAAATCTCGAGAGCAGCTTAATGAAGGAGAAGATTCTACTGAAAGAAAAGTTGTAAGTTTCCTACAACGAAACTGAGAGGATATTTGAGTCGTCACAGTGATTGAAATCCGATTCATAATTTCGTGGTTTTATTCATACTAATAATAGCTCACTTCATTGGTAAAACTAAAGTAATTTATTTCCTTTTTGTTCCTGTATTACTATTGTCATCATTCTACTCTAGTTAAAAAACAAAAATATATGTATATTATAATCGATATTATGAACCCATCAGGTCCTCACGATACAGGCTAGGCCTAGTATGAGGGCCACTGGAAACTTCCTCTATAATAAGTGTGTAAACAATAAATAAAAACAAACAGCTAAAACTGCTTTTTCTCTTTAAAATTTTTAAATTTCTCTTTAACAATGGTATTTTTTTATAAAATACCGATCCTACACATGTAATGATCATGAACTAAATGATGTTAATTAATAAAGAAAAACTAAGTTGAAAATGGAAATCGCACTATATGACAAGCAACTAGGTTGGTCACTTATTATTAAAAATACGTGTAAAATAACACTCTCCATTCATAAAAACAGAGACAAAGATATCAAATATAAATTAGATCCAAATTAACAATTAAAAGAAAAACGGTCAAGTCATTGTAAAAGCGACTTCAGTTAATATTTCACATAAAATTAATTAAGCCCCACCTTTGTAAGATCGTATTAAAATTAAAAGCAAACATGGTCGAACACATACAATAATTTTGCATACAGATGTAAAAGTTCAAGCAAATTATGATCGATGGACTAACTCTTATAAAGATAAACATGTTTATTGCAAGTTAAATTCTAATACAATCATTTATTTATTTATTTATTTAAGGAAACAACAGTACATTTTAAAACTTATAAGGACATGATTACATAAGTTACACATTGACCACAAACGAAAGAAAGAAAGAAAGTAAACTTTATTCGACACACAAATAAGGGACACAAATTATAATGTAGCTTACTCAACTAGGTATATAAAAGTAAAACTAAACAGTACAACTCTAAGAAAAAAAAAAACAAAGAGAATAACTAACAAACAGTAAATTGTACACATTTGCGTGCCTCACACTGAGTGCCGAAATGGTCACTTCTCAGCTGTTGCTATCGGAATAATATCCCGAAAGCGCTGATTTTCAGTAGCAACCACTACCTATCATTCGGTGTCACCTAATCACGGTCAAAAAATTCTGTTAAATCTATGAAGCAAAAATTTAACAAATATACAGTTCAAAAACAAAACAGTGCAACCAACAACGACAAACTAATATATGAATTTAATGTCAATAAAACCTAGTATAAAAGTAGCATAAAAGCAACTTATTGTACACACATAGCGTACATCGGAAAAGGAATCTAAAAATCCGTCGAAGATGTATGAAGTCCCCAATTTTTATTGGGTAAGCGTGGTAGACTATTAGACTATGCCTAAACTCTCTTCTGAGGAAACATGAGCCCAGCACTGGGCGGTAATTGGTTGTCACAGTACAGTACAACGCATACAACCCCGTGTACATATTGATCGCTCGTCACTGTCATAATTTGATAAAGACACCATTTGATGTCGATTAAAACACACGCATATATTGAAAGTGTCATCTACAGGGTGTCCCAAAACTATGCGACATGAATGGGAAGTACCTTAAATATTAGAGATAGCATGTTTAACTGAAACGAAACCTCATTTTATTTTTGATGTTTAATAATACTGCATTCACGGATTTTTCGTAAATTGCTTGGTTTTTCCAAAAATCGAGCTAACAAAATCGTCAAAAATCAACACCCTGTATACTTACAGTGTTGGAAAGTTCATTTATCGAGGACGGCAATAGGTTATATTGTTGACGCAGAGGAAATTGCGCGGGTCAGCTAGTTCGTAATTCTTCTTCTTCCTGTGCCATCTTCTATCGAAGGTCGGCGATCTGTACTTTTGACACAGCAGCGCGAAACAAAGCACGAGTGCTTTTGTTGAACCACTGGCGCAAGTTCTTCAGCCAAGGTGTTCTCCTTCTACCAACAGCTCTCTTCCCCTGGATCTTGCCCTTCTTCTTTTCTTCTTCTTTTCTGTTAGTTCGTAATACTTCTGTATAATAAAATATTCTGTAGAAAGGTTCCGAGGGTTAAACCGAACAATATTGATTCAGGTCCACATTGTAATGTAGATTCTATGTGATTATGCCCAAGGATGGTTTTGAGGAGTTAGCTTCATTTACATCTTTTGTTTGTCTGATCGAGGGCAATGGTAAAGAGTTGGAAATTAAGCAGATCCCGGATACTGAAGATTAAAGATTTTACATATTGAAGATGGGATAAGTAATCGATTTATCCAGGCCTAAATTAATTCAATATTCGTAGTAGTTCGGTCAATTTAGAAATTCGAAGTTACCTAAATTCCCACTAAGCTGAAAATCGGTCGCGACGGGAAAGTTCTGGCCTCAGCCGGGGTTCGGACGCTGAGTGTGAGCAGTTGGAGGTTTTAGTGCGGTTCAACTCCCATATATCACCTGCGGGCGGGGTTCCAGTGATTTCCTCCAACTGAAAAAAAAACTGACGAAGCCTAAACCCAGCAGTAGTTACTCATAGGCTATTGCAGTACAGCACAGCTGAAGAAGTTACAGGTAATCTTGAAATCACCCCTCAAGAAGCTGCTCGGTATTGTGCCGCGGGGTTTAGTCGATAGGAGACCAATACCGTCTTATTTGCACTTCAATGCACATGCCGACAAGTACTACCTTTGGAAAGTACAATGACGTATCCTTGACAGATTTTCTACGCAAAGAAAAATGGTAAAAGATTTTCTCTAATCTCGTGAAAACTATTTTGATTCCAAGCTGTTGATAAATCTGACCGTAAAGTTAGTAGAACTGGCTGCTACGAATCTTGTTTGTTTATTTTCTTCCTGTTTAATTACTAATTAAACAAACCATTCCAATTCTTTCCCCTTATCAATAAAGTGACACATACGGGCCGATTATGAATGTTAATTACATTAAACAAACCAAATTGCTCAATAAAAGACAAAATAGACCCTTCCATTAACTTGGGCGATGATCTCGCTGATTTATCTACGTTTTAATTGCGTTGCGTCTTCACACAGGATTTCAACGCTATTCAGAACAGAAGCTGAATGCGAAAACGCTGTCCATCCCTCTCGTTTCGCACCAAAACGATGCGCAACCCTTACGAAAAATATCACCCGTCCTTTTCCCCCGCTACGGTACAGGAGAAATCCCTTATGTAAGTCAGTGCTTTTCCAGTAAGCGTAGCGGTCGGACGCGCAGAGCTTCGACGAAATAACGAGATGACGGTCCTCGAGACTCGCGCGTGGAAAGTCGATACAAGTCTATCACCGCTCACCAAAAAACTTTTATGAACAAAATAAATGTTTTCATCCGAACGTTTAAAGTGCGGTGACGGTCGTAAATCAGTCTACATCGGAAATGGCGTGCCAAAGCGAAATTTCTTTTTAAATTTACGCGCTCGTATTAAAAAAGATTTATCTTCGACAACAAGGGGAGTTTCCAAGTTAATTATAGATATACCATGTATGGACTAATCCGTGTGTGTTTTAGAACATTGTAGCCAAATTAAAAGCGGTTGGAAATAGACCGACAAACTTTAAATGTATGATGTGACATCTGTTTTAAGGACATAGTGTCATAATTTGTCAATGTGTTAATTAGTTAGCGGAGTGAATGCTGACAGATTTAGTGGATGCAGGTAGAATTTAAGATATAAATCGTGGTCGGGTCATTAGGAAAATTTATTTTAAGTAAATTATGAATGGATGTGCCAAGTGACGATGAAAAGACTAAGTGTCAAATTAATTGGAAAATAAATTGATTTGGAAAAAATGGCGGAAAACTTGAAGAGGATAAAGAAGCATTCATGCTTATTGAATGCTATAATATTGTTCGTCACAATGATTTACGGTAAGTGTTATAATTAAGGAATTTAATTTTACAGAGATAATACTTACAGATTTAGAACTGATAATAAAAATTAAATTAAAAACGATATTTTAAATTAAAGTTTTAATGGTTTTTAAGAAATTTGGTTTTATTAAAGTTAGTCGCTAGCTTTAACTATTTTTGCAGTACACCTTTAACTATTGTAAGAAAAGAAAATACCTTTTAACCCTTTCACGCTCATCGGAAATATTATTCCCTTCTACAAAAATCGTTATTGATTATTATTGAATCGATATTTTTTTAATGAATGTCTAACTGAATGTCATGAATGTCTGAAATTAATAGGAAAATTAAATTTGTACACCCTACAATTTTTTTCTAGTGATATCTCTTACTTTACAGAATAACTTAAATATTGTGTAGTATTCGCATATTTAGTCTCAGCCATCTTATAATCCTAAAAGGGTTAAATTCCAGTCTTAAAAATATTTTTAATTTTATTTTAAGCTAGATAGTATTTTATGTGTAAATTTAACTGCATTTCTAATATCACCATTTATAAAATGTATTTATTTAGAACATTTTTTTTGTCTTACTAAAAAAGTCTGATCATAGTTTTTATGAAGTACCTATGAAATGAAATTATTTATTCTCAACGTTAATGAAATTCTCATGCTTGTTGATGTCAAAAAGGCTACCACCAGTTCGGAAAAAGAAATAGCCACTGTCCTGAGAAGAACTGGCAATTAAGGAGTGGATTCCTCGAACAGTTAATTGCAACATGATTGGAAATTCTACGATGAATAGGAAAATCATTTGTTCGAGCCATTTTAATTACGTCTGCAAGTTTTTAGTAAAAACTTCTTTTTACTAAAAAATAATATAGATTTTTCATCATTAATCTTGACAGTAGAGCTAAGATCGGAAATTATAAAGATTTAGAATAGTGGAGGAATAGTTTTTGAAATCGGACCTCGAAAATATGAAACAGTTTTATTTGTTTAGGTTTTTTATTACCATAAAAGTCAACAGTACTGTAACAACCCATTACTGCCCACTGCTGAGCTCAGGTCTCCTCTGAAGAGGGGTTAGGCATAGTCGACCACGCTTGCCTAATGCGGATTGGGGACTTCACATATCTTCAAAGGATTTTTAGGACCCTTTTCCGATATGCAGGTTTCCTCACGATGTTTTCCTTCACCGTTTTTAGCCAGTGGTGTTGTGAAAAATTGCACATAAATCTTTTTCATATTAAGATTTAGAGGTATAAGCCGGTCGGTTTTGAACCCGCGACCGCCCGTACGGAAGGCAAGCGCTTCAACCACTCAGCCACCACGACTGTTGTCAACAGAACTCTTTGAAAAAATTAAAATATTAATATTGTCTTATAAGTAGTAGTGCTTACGGTTCACCTGATGGTAAATGGCTCATAAACTATATTAATTAGAGTTTCATCCCAACATCTAGTCCCACTAATCCAACGTTTACTGTCTGTGATATGAAAATATATGGCTGATATTGACAATATATCCCCACCACATTTAAAAATGTCAATAAAATTACTTGAACATTTACGGCATCCGATCAATGGTATATGCAAATTTTAACTTTTATTTACATACGATGAGGTATCTTCAATTCCAATATGAAAAAGATTTATGTGCAATTTTTCACAACACCACTGGCTAAAAACGGTGAAGGAAAACATCGTGAGGAAACCTGCATATCGGAAAAGGGTTCTAAAAATCCTTTGAAGATATGTGAAGTCCCCAATCCGCTTTAGGCAAGCGTGGTGGACTATACCTAATCCCTCTTCGGATGAGACCTAAGCTCAGCAGTGGGCAGTAATGGGTTGTTACAGACAGAAGAGGTATCTTCAAATTCTCGAGCTCTTCTTAAGTTTGTTTGTATTCTTATCAACATTATCTGAGTATATGATTTGTGCTGCCAATTAATTTGGGAATGACCATCTCAGTGGGCTTTTGTCCACGTTTGTATTGGTTAAGTTTTTTAGACGTATAAACACAACAACTCTTTTCGCCATTTTTTGCCAAATTTGACATCAACTCTTGATGTCAAATTTGGCAAAAAATGGCGAACTAGACCTGGCCTGTATCTTTAGGATCTGATTAATACACTACTGACCATGCCATACAAATATCAGTTTATATAAATGTCCCAAAACAAAATACAGTCCAAATTAGATGCGTTACAAAAAATAGTTCGGTCCACCATTTGCGGCTACAATTACAATAATGGCGCTCGGTCTGTCCCTAGAGCATTCTCGTGATTACATTCCATTAAATGTGTATTACCGCTCAAATTAAGTGTGAATGTGATTAGGATAGTGCGAAACTGGGATAGGAATTTTGACGAGATTCAGGGCAATCAATTAGTCACTGCGATGTACTTATGTTAGGACTCTTTGAAGAGTGCTGAGTCATTTATGTTGTGAAGTGGGATTTTGTCGTGTGAAATTCGAATACTATAGGGTGGGCAATCTAACGTTTTCATTTTGAACTATTGTTTATTTAGAGAATCACAGCTCAAATGTCATTCAATTTGTGTTCATGTTAAAGGTTTGACATTTAAATGGGACGTTTTCGGTTCGTCCAATGGGCAGAAGATCGTTTGGCCGAAGATGAGCATTTTTACCGAAAAATCGTCTTTTCAGATGAAGCCCATTTTCACCTCGGAGGCTATGTCAATAAGTAATATTGTCGCATCTGGGGGTCGGAAAATCTACACGTCACCATTGAGAAGCCACTACACCCACAAAGAAAATGAGCAAGGAGCCACCGTTACGGTTAATGGCGAGCGTTACCATCCCATGCTCAACGAATTTTTGTTTCCAAAAGTTGAAGAGTATGACATGGACGACATTTGGTTTCAACAGGATGGCGCAACATGCCACACAGCCAACATGACAGTCGAACTTTTGGAAAATGCAAACTTTATATGGCCCACCCCTTACTTTATAAAGATCATCAGGTATCGGGTATTTGTGAGTTTTTCGCTCCATTGACACTTTCATGTAGCCAGGATCCACATCAGCGATAATCTGACTCTGAACAATGAAGTTCAGGCATCCCAAGAAAAAGTAACTTGTCTGAGACCAGATGATAAAAGGAGCAAAAGTTGAATTTGGAATTCCCACAGCCACAGTACATTAGAATAAAAATAACTATCACTTATTTGAACTGAGAAAATCAAATTAACTGTATGCTTCATCAACCCATTTACTACTCACTACTGTGTTTTTTGTAGAAGAACTAGAGTTGTTTATACAGGGTGATTTTTTAAAGAAGGTACATATTGCAGGAGGGTGATGAGTACTCTGTTCTAAAACGGAATATTACAAAAAATAGGTAAAATTACATTTTTTTTTTAAATCTAAATTCGACAAAACTACCTCAAACATAAATTTGGCTAAAAGAGTGTTGACTAACAACCTCTAGTGATCTCGCGCACCCGACACCTCCGCCAGATTTTGCAAGAATTTTAGATATTTTTAAGTTGCGATTACTAAGGCATTAAGCCATATTCTTTGGTAATAATATTTTTACTGGTCGTATATAACCATCAGCTACAATGACCTTCAATATGTACCCTCACTAAGAAATCAATCTGTATATTGATGGGTATTGGACAAATCCAGAATATAAGGCTTCTAAAGGCTTATATTCCACTTAAGTTTTAATATACCTGAGTAATAATAGAACAAAAGAGTAAATAGGTCAAGTAAACTGCACCACGTTTTCGTGTTTTCAATTACTAATCAGACAAAAGGGTTTTTCCCGTTCTATTTAGCTGTAGGGCACTTGATGGCCCTCATCGGAACCTTCGTTCAACACTCCGAGTTTTCCTTGATTAAAATCCCTAGTTATTCCTTCATAGATTACGATGGATTGAAGTCGTTTTGATAAGTAATAACCATGTTTAGTAACGTTATGTTTACTTGTTGGTGATAGAAAATGATAATACGTAGTTAATAACTGCCAGGTGAGGCTGAAAACTGCCAGATGAGGCTGAAAACCAGCGCTTGGTGTTGGTTGTTAATCTTCAATTAACACCTAGCATTTAGCTGAGTCTCGTCTGGTTTGTGGTGGAATCTATATTATTATGTTTTCTTATTTATCACGTATCAATTTGTATTTTGTTTTTTACTTGGTATTCTTAAGTGTATTACAATGTGTGTGTATGTGTTTCCACCGCAAATAAAGCAATGTCTATGTCTATGTCTTAATGGTTTTGGTACCTTTGAACTGTATTATTCTAAGATCTAAGTTTGAATAAAAATTATTGAATGCAGAAGTTATTTTTTTGCTCAAAGCTAAGATTAGTATGTACTTATTTATCACTAAGCAAAATAGGCAGTAATGGACGTATCACGCTACACTACGTCTTTCTAGACCATGTTTTGGAAGATAAGCATTAACCATATGCTCAAGTTTGTCCCGGTTGCTTCGGTATAACACGAACCACACTTTAAGGATTAGCACTGAACTCTATGAATTTAAAAAAAATCGTGATGATCAAGATGGGCATTCTGTTTCATACCTCTTTCCAATAATAATAAAGGCATAAATAATAAAGTAAACACTTGACTTTCTAAAACAAATATTTACAAAAGAACCTCAAACGATGTCCCGAAATATACTAATATTAAATTGGCCATCATAAACAAGAGATTCAGTAGCGGAAAATTCTTGAAACGTAATGAAAATGTCCCCGAGAACAATAATCTCATTTAGTTTGGAAACAATAAACCTGTTCTAGATTCGGGTTGAGTTTAAACAATTGTTTTGCGTCAATGGTAGTTGTTCTGGTTAGTTATTGGTATGTTATTAAAACAATTTGAAATATAAACGAGGCTTGATGAAAGTCCTAAAGATATGCCGTAGGTAGCGGCAGTGACTTCTGATAATGCAGAGGTCCATGAGCAACGGTTTTTTTTTTTTTAGTTAGAGGAAATCACCAGATCCCCGCTCCAACCGCTCACACTCAGCTTCCGAACCCCGGCTGAGGCCAGAACCCAGTACGGGGTTATGAGGGACGGCGCGACGCGTTACGACCACGGCACTCTTTCCCGTCGCCCCCGCCCTCCATGAGCAACGGTAACCGTTTACATTCAGGTGGTCTGTTACCTCGTCTGCCTACGAGGGAATAAAAAAATATAAGCGCTTCAAAAAATTATAAAACTCGTCTTTCTATAAAAGAAGAAGAACTTAAATTGTAAAATAGCATAATAATAAATTTAAACCTGTCAAAATTGTTCAGTACAGTAATATTTTGTAAAAGTCACCTTTATTAAAACTCATGAAAAAAAACATTAATAATACGATTTTATAGATGTCGGAATTAACGTAATAATATTTTAAGAGACAATTAATATTAAAGGAGAAATGGAAACTAAAACACATTGTGCGAAGAACGGATGGCCGATGGGGCTGAAAAGTTCTGGAGTGGCGGCCACGAACCGGTAGGCGCAATGTTGGTAGACCCCCCACAAGATGGACCGACGATCTGGTCAAGATCGCGAGAGGTCACTGGATGCAGATGACGCAGGACCGGTCGATGTGGCGAGGTTTGGGGGAGGCCTATGTCCAGCAGTGGACGTCTATAGGCTGATGATGATGATGATGATGATGGAAACTAAAAACCGTTCTGGTACTAATAGGCTCATCTAAGACTATAACGTCAATGTAAAGGAATATTTTATACATATAAAAGAATTCTAACAGTAGACCAATCTGAATATACAACATGTTCATATATTTCCATAATTAACCAAATATACCCCATTCATATATCGTTGAGGCACTCAAGAGCCAAATACAGAATGGATGATATCGAAATATAACCCATAAAGAGGCCAATTTCAAAGCAGAAGCTTATTGAAAGTCTATACGGAATGGAAGCAGTAATGTAAAGCAAAATGTTTGAGACGGCGCCCAAAAGTCTTGGAAATGATTCACAGGATTCTGCATCTAATAGTCTAGACTCTAGAGGCAATTTTTGCCTGAATATTAGGCTGGGTATGTAGGAGTCTTAGGTTGATTATGTTATGTAAATTTTAGAATAATATTAGCGTTTTATAATGTGATAGGTTATGATATAGATTAATAACTTTGCTTGTGTGATTTTAAGGCTACATTGCCTTCTATGAAATTTTGAACAAGTTGAATTTCATATTAAATTTGTGGGTTAAAACTATCGGAATATGGTTGAAGTTGAATTTGGAAGTGAAAATTAAATCACTAATGTGAACATCTACAAAAGTAGATTAGTTGGGAGTGTTCCATATTTTATTTATTTATTTATCCAAAACAAAAATACTACTTTTACAGGATCATGTACCCCAATGCAGTAATATTTACATATTATCTAACAATTTTTAAACTATAATTTAAATGTAAAATTATGAATAAGCTAAAAAATTACAATGGATATAAAACTTAAACAACTAACACAAAATAAAAAATGTCCAGTATTAAAATTAAACAAAATAGGATAAAATCACAATGATCAAAAATTCATTTAGAACATAAAAATAATAAATAAATTAAGCAAGACAAATTTATAATAATTTTAAAAAAAACTTGAAACTTTACCTAAAGTATTTGCAATAATGACTCATTACCAATTAACTCCCCGAAAATTAATCTAAATTTCGAATACGATAATTTATAAAGAACTATTTGAAGAACGTACTGCTAATAAACTTAAACTTTAAGATCCAGCTGAAAAACCAGATACCCACAAAACGCTGGACGATTCCCAAGTTATATAAAAGTTTATCTCTAAAAATTTCAACAAAAACAATGCTAAAATAGTTCTAATTTCTGAAGTAATTAAAGTATACGAGCTAGTTTAATTTATATAGCTCATAAACCCGCATATGAAACCACAGAGCATTATCATCTGACGTGCATACAAATGCAAATAGGTTCTCAAAATTTAATGAAAAACTTTTAGGTTAGAATAATGGCGAGGAATTGTTTTAACGTTTATTATTGGGAAGGTCTTATTTTCACTATAATAGATAGGTTGTTGTGCGTAATTAAACACATTAATTTAAAGTATTTTAGCTGGTGAATAATTGTAAATAGTGGACTGTATGTTAAAGAAATTTTAGATATACGGTGTGAAGTAAGATTCGCTTCTGGCCCAATAATGTGGTAGATAGCAGCACTCCACTTACCTTAATATTATTGCAGTCTTCATATGTAGACTTATTCTTTTTGTTGTAGAATTCAATTAGTTATGTTTATTCGGAACGTTCGATTATATATTTTAAGATTTTTTCATCGTTATGTTAAATTGTCTTCTCTTCTTCTCAAAACGAGTAGGCCACGCTTTTACAATATGGCCGCGCCGGCAATTCTTACCGGCCAGCATCATGCTTCACGAAAGCGGTTGGTCCTGAAGACGTCACTTATTTCGTGACTTTCTTTTATACAATGTACTAGGTAGTGGAGTAGTGGAGTTGTTTAATATATGATCAAAACGAATGAATCAATTAGACTGTATTTTTTGTGGTTGTTTTCGTATAGCTCTTAATTTAGTGAAACGATTCGGATAGTTCTTGTTTCACATGCAGTAAGAAGTTTTATTTACATAGAATAAAAATGATTGACTGCTATTTTAGAAATCATAAACCATTATTAGGTCTGATCTTTATTAGGTAAATTTGAATATCACGTGATGATGATCTCCAAATACTCTGGTATTGTAAACTTTCTCTCTCTCTATCTCTCTTCTCTCATTGGCTCTTTTGTCTTGCAATAAAATTACCGAAAACGAATCATCTAGATCAGCTAAATTAAACCTATCTTTCGATCACGCTAAAGTACTCCCTTTTCCTAACAACTCGCCTGTCAATTCCAACAACTAAAACAGAGCGTAACAATTATTTATACAGCGTACATTCGAATAGACCCGATCGACCGTTGCAACACTTCCTCACAAACAATAGAAGATCGGGGTCAGCGATCTGTGTCGTCTTTGTAATCTAACATTGTATAAAAACAGGGAAGATTTCGCATATTGTACGTTGGAACATTTTGTTCTCTAAGAATAGTGTTTTATGGATCGTTTTTACCACGTACCATGCTATGGATTTGTGAACAGATTTGCCCGACTGAAATCATTTAAATTATAAAATGTTCTTGAAGCTTGGCAGGTAGCTCAAGTGTGTCCCCTAAGATTGAAGAGGTCTATAAGCGATGGTAACCATTTACGATGAGATCGCTGGTTAACATGTCTGCCTACAGAGAGATATAGAAAGAAGCTGATATGAAAATTAACCGTAATACTTATACTGAAATGAAAGAGATTACAATATTTAAACGTGGTCTATTTAAGAATAACAATTTTAATAGTGACAACTATGCTTACGTGTACGGAGACGATAATATAATTTTTTATACCAATTGTTAGCAAAAAATTATGTCTATCTATAATATTAATTGAGTACAAAAAATATTAACGAATTTTTTAATCCGATTCACCTTCTCAATCCTTATTAAAGCTTCGAAATCTTTTTCATGTAAAGTGATGTATATTCAATTAATTTGCTAAACGTCTATCCATTTTGTACAAGAACATCGAACTTTTAATCCAGACTCAATTTTACTTTTTTTTTTATCTAACAAGCTGTCTATAAAAGCCAAGGGTACGGAGTTAAGGCAATTTCGTTGGAGACTAGCACGTTATTGAAACAGTGTTTTCATTTATTCTTGAGAACTGATTGACTGACAGTTAGGAATTTCTTATTGGTAGTCACTGTCTGAATATTGATGCTATGATCTTAAATACAGTTCATTTTATAATTGGAATAACTATACTAGGTCCTTTGTGTATGGGAATATTATAGCTACCTACTACCTAATTAAGTCGTGGTGGCCGAGTGGTCGAAGCGCTTCCTTCCGTACGGGAGGTCCCGGGTTCAAATCCAGCCGGCTTGTACCTCTAAATCTAAATGTGAAAAAGATTTATGTGCAATTTTTCATAACACCCATGGCTATAAACGGTGAAGGAAAACATCGTGAGGAAACCTGCATATCGGAAAAGGGTTCTAAAAATCCTTTGAAGATATGTGAAGTCCCCAATCCGCACTAGGCAAGCGTGGTGGACTATGCCTAATCCCTCTCCTGAGGAGACCTGAGCCTAACAGTGGGCAGTAATGGGTTGGTACAGATACAGATACAGATATAGCTACCTATACTATAAGACAGAAGACATAGAATACCTTGTGCTTTTGTGTGATAAGTTTGGGACATGTCTGGTCTTCTCAATCGTCATGCCGCTGAAGACCACACTTTAAAGTACAAACTCTTAGATAAAATAATATGGAAATATCTTCATTGAGGTTTTAGGGTATCTCTTGTAGCGGAAAGAGATATCCCTTTATAAATTACTTGAGTATCTATTTGGTAGATACCATTTAATTAAAATGAACAACTGACTCTAGTTATCATTATTTATTGTCACTGTTTACAATATACAATAAAGAATATGATTACAAATATAATAATGTGTGGACGTGAGCGTACGCTATGCTCTTAACGGAACGACTGAGGAGTCTCGCTACGCACTGCACTTATATATTGCTGCTTGCATAAAAAAGTGCATGCCTGCAATCGCGTCCCCTACAGTACACCCTTCCTAAAATTTTGGTTATACAATACAAAATTTTTCACAAAACAAACAAAAAAAAATAAAACTAAGTACTGTTAAAACTTTTGTTTCCGGCTGTACCGCATTAGGGTAGGTACTTGAGATATACTTCGAATGCGCTTTATCGTTAAGCAACAGTCGAAGTTTTTTACTCGCTACTCATAAATCAATCATTTTTTACTTCAAAATCATTTCATCTTAAATCGTTTAAAACTTGAGATACAACGAACACTCGAATTGTTGACTCGGTGTTTTCTCACACTTATAACAAAGTACTTATAACAAATCATTGCTTTTTGTGATGAAATATTACCAGAACTCTTAACTTATTCCACTTAGATTTTTAAATATTACTTTCGTTAAGTAGTTCTCATTGCCATAAATCAATGATACGAATCGAAGTATATTGAATTTTTTACATATAAAATTAACAAATAACATTTGTTAAAACATATTACAATTTTCACTTCATAAACATGTCACTTATATTCAATACAAAGTTGCAACTAGTAGTCATTTCTAAGTCAATTAAGATGGTTTTATCCCTTTACTTAATTACTATAAAGACTCTTAAATTATTATAGCATATACATAGTTTGATTATTTCCAATAAGAGTGTGACAAATTATTAAAAACACAAAAATACTTTAATGACAAAACGTTAAAACAAACAGACTAAAAATAATGCAAAAGGAATACAGGAATGCAAATATCGCTGTCACGTTGCCCCTTAATCGCAAGATGTGAAATTTGGCATCAAGTTATATGTTCACACGTTATAAGTTATGGAGAATGAAGTAGAATATTGGACCACAACTTTGACTTGTCCATCGTTTCTACAGCTCTCCTCGACTTCTTCTCGACATAATATCTCTCGACCAAGTATGTCTCCCACCATAAAATGTGGCGATCTCAACGGCATTTCCTCTGGGTATGCTTTTCTCCCGAAAATCCTTGGGTGCTCTCCCACGTGTCATCTCTTCCGGATCAATGGTAGTGGCTGGTTTTGCTCGTTATACCATCCGGTGTTCCGATGATTACAATGCTGGAGTTACGACGTTTCCCTTGGTCTTCGCTTGTCGATTACTATGACTGAATCTCGTTACTTGTCCTCCAATACAGCGTTGCTCTAGTTCCTGTGCCATATCTGCTCATAACTGTCCTATATATTTTGTATACTTCTTCCTAATATCCGATTTGTTTTAAATCTTGTTGCTTTTACCTGCAGTCGATGTGAGTACCTTGCAGGGAGTCGTCCGTTCAGCAGCCTGCGTATGTAACTTACACTATTCTTCATAATTGCACAGCTCCACGTATATTTCATAACGAATTACTTGTGTGTTCTCCCCTTCCCCGTCTTGTGTGCTTGAATCGCCAAAGCCAGTGAAAGAAGTCCCAGTGAGTCGGAACTGTACTGTTGACGCACGGGCTCCAGTGAGTCGGACATGCTGCCGTGCGGGGCCGATGCTACGTATTGACCAGGAGAGATGCGCTCTACTTTGCTGACCGGTCCTTGTAGTCAGTGTGCCCAATGTCAAGCCGAATGAGGGTTCGACCAGGCCGCGCTGCGTTGCGGCTATTGGACGAAATACCCGAAGAGGCTGAAGCTGGCTGGCGTGGTGCGGGTGTGATGATCTTGATGAAGTCGTGTTCTTGTCGGAGGTCACCACTTTTGGGATATCTCTTATTACGGAAGAGAATCCCTTTATATTACTTGGGTATCTAATTAGTAGATACCATTTAATTAAAATGAACAACTGACTCTAGTTATCATTATTTATTGTCACTGTTTACAATATACAATAAAGAATATGATTACAAATATAATAATGTGTGGACGTGAGCGTACGCTATGCTCTTAACGGAACGACTGAGGAGTCTCGCTACGCACTGCACTTATATATTGCTGCTTGCATAAAAAAGTGCATGCCTGCAATCGCGTCCCCTACAAGGTGTTCGTCACAACTCTCATACATGAGAAGTACGGTCTAGACTATATTATATTTTTTGTATCAAGTTGATTTAGGAAGATACAATGCACGAAGTCATCAACTTATTTAATCAACAAACCAGCCTGTTATAGATATACTGAAATAACTCTTCCCAAACAATAGAAAAGTCACTAACAAGATCTAGCTTTGAAAACAAAAAAAAAATCAACTACACCAAATTACATAACATGACAAAAAGGAATGTAACACTAACTCCCTAAATTGGACTTAATTTAAAAGCTCTATAAAAGCTAATATTCCCGTGACACTTTATGTATTAAGCTCTAGTACAAGTTTGGAAGTGCGAACAGAACTCCGAGGCACTGACAATCTGACTTTGTTATTTGTTCTTTGAATTTCGTTCTCGACTCGGTTTCTTGGAGTTCCCTGTTTGTGTACTTGATTCGATGCCGTGAGTCGAAAAGAAATTTAGTGGATGTAATCAATCTGCTTTGTTAAAAAGTTGGATCTTTTTGTTTTGTACGTGTGTTTAGGGTCTCTTTTACTTCGTTAGGAATAGTATACTGTACTTTTAGTTGTACATTACAGATGTTGACAGCATTCAATATAATTAATTAATAAATGTGCTCCAAAATAGCAAAAATAACGTATTTCAAAAATAAAATAACATTAATTAAATTACAAAATAAAAAGCACTAAAATAAAAGTAATTAAATTAAAGAGATAACAATATTTAAACGTGATCTATTTAAAAATAACAATTTTAATAGTGGCAACCATTATGCTTACATGTACGGAGACGATAATATATTTTTTTATACCAAATTTTACTGAATGAATAGTATTCTGTACTTTTAGATTATACATGACGGGGTGATAACAAGGGAAACCAACCTATTCACCGTGCAGGCAGTTGGAAGTGGAGACTTGCTATAAATACAGGCGTTGGCGGTTGTTATGATCATTCGTGTTTGAATTGTCGAGGCGAACGGACCGCTTCATGTAAAAATAATAAACTGTTAAAAGTCGTTATTTTGAAGTTTTTATTAAAAAAATATGGATCATCAAGTGTAAAGTAACCATTGTGACGTCATTCCTGACAAAACCAAACGAAAATCGACTATTTACAACGTCATTACACCTCAACACACTATTTCCGCCGTTATATATAACTAGATTTAGAAATAGAAGTCAACATGTAAACACCAGCAAAGTATAAAAATCTTGACTTGTTACAAGCTTTATATTAACTTGCACTGGACATACTTAAGTTCGGGTGGAATCAAGCTAGCTAAATTTGACAATCTTCCCGGTTTCCGATTGAGCTGACATTTTGGACATACAGTAAAGTCCGTTTATAATGACTTCGAAGGAGATTGACAAACAAGTCACAATAAGCGGACGTTATACAAAGCGTTTTGTGAAATGAAAAACCTTTTTTATGTATATTTGAATGTACTTAAGTAGTGCGCGTAATATGACAAAATGGTGCTGATTTGATGATGGATTTGGAAGTTGGTCATGGGAACTCTTGTAGTAAACAAGATAGACCCGTCGTATTTGAACTCGTCTTACTTGTATTAGCTAGTAGCACTCTGCTGCTACAAGAAATCTAGGATCTTAAAACGTGTCATTTTAATTTTTCTTTAAAATAAATTATTACTTTTTGTTTGTAATAATTATAATTGATTGAATACTGTACTGTATCAATCCATTACTGATCACATGGCTTAGGTTTCTTTATTGGATAGGTCAGGTATAATCTATTATTCTGTAGGGTTGGAGAGTTCACGTATCTTCAAATGATTTTGGATCGTCCATGTCTTCATAATATTTTACTATCTCTTGAGATTTAGAGGTTCAGGACGGATTTCTTAAATAATATAGTTGTTTACTAAGTTTATTCTACCTAGTTGTGAAGTATTTGCACTTTGTTCCTAAATCCTTTTCATAAAACCTTCAATAAGGTCAAAAAACTTGAGAGCTGTCAAGGAACACCCGGATGGAATGAAGTTCCTTTGGATTAATTAGTGAGGGAATCTCTCCCTTAAGAATTATAACTTAAATAAAATATTTTGATCACAGCGCCATCTAGCATTAATCATATAAAACAAAATAAGGAATTGTTTTAAAAGATTTTAATCACAGCGCCATCTAGCGATAATCATCTAAAACAAAAAAACTATCGTGACAACTTTTTCATAAGAATTTCCGTCTAGCCCCCTTTTGATAACGCGCGATAAGGAACTTCGTTCCAATACTCAGTTTTTTCTCTCGATTTTGTTAAATCCTTATTTGCCAAGAATCTTTCTCAGAATCTTTTTCAAACCTAACTTACAGCTAAGCAGGGATTATTTAAAAACAATCCTTATTACATTAGCATCTATACATTTTCACCACTATAATAATATATTTACGAAAACTATGAAATCGTAACATCACATATGAATAATACATGAGCTCGCATATAAAAACTAAACTACGTCGTATGCAAATATTTTGAGTTGGACCGAAATGTATGAGGTTTTACCTTGAATACTGATTCAGGGATGTTTATTATGTCGAAAACACATGAATCACTCCACTATATTATACAGTATTGACAACTTTATGGGAATAAAAAGTCTTGGGGTCTATGAAAAGTACAAAAACTTAGGCTTTTTTTTTGTTTTATCATCGTTATAGCTAGTCTTTCTCATATAAGAAAAATTAGTTTTATATTCTTCACAGGGTTGGCGATCAAAGGAACTTAACATTATAAAACGGAGATATTATTCAAAATTCCAATTTTAGATAATAATATACACGATATACGTTAATATCCCACTTTAGAAATAAATTAAGACAGGACTATTGAGGCGTAATTACAAAAATAAGTAAAGCAAATAAAGTCTATATAATAATAAGTGTTCTGAGGAATTATTTGAGATGTTTCCAACATCTCCCTTCTATTACCGTACCACCCGGCGTCGAGGTGGAGTTCATCCTTACTATATGGAACCACCGCGCTCATCCACGGTCCGTTTCAGGAACACTTTTTTACCACGCACCATCCGGCTATGGAATGAGCTCCCCTCTTCGATATTCCCTGAGCGCTATGACTTGTCCATCTTCAAACGAAGCTTGAGGAGGGTCCTTAAAGTTAGGTCGTAGGTAGCGACCCCTCAATGTCCCCTGAAATTGCAGAGGTTCATGAGCGACGGTAACCACTTACGATCAGGTGGCCCGTTGGCTCGTCTGCCTACATGGCAATAAAAAAAAATAAAAAAATTTAGAAACCTCACACACCAGCATAAAACCTCTTCTTCGGTGTTTCCCAAGCGCTAACTCCTTCGTTCTTCTTCAAACGACGCTTGAAGAAAGTTCTTAAAGGTAGGCCGTAGATAGCCGCCCCTGAGAGTGTAGATATTCATGAGCAACAGTAACTGCTTACGACCAAATCACCCGTTAGTTCATCTGCCTACAATTAAAAAACACCTACCATATTATATGTAATATGTTAGATGGTACTTGGAGTAAATAACACTCAATTTTGATTTACCCAGAACAGAAAAGTTTATTGTTTTTATAAAATTAAAGACACTTAAAATATTGACAATTTAAACATACCAACCTAGAACAGAAAATCGACAATTAAAAGTTTTTACTTCCAATTTTGTATTAGTGGATTGACACTGAATTATTTTATGAACTTAATTAAACTTGCTATTTTATCTATAATGTTATTTTTATACAATCATCAATCAAGTACTTTACATTTATGTTTTATATCTGGAATGGCGAGAAGTGTGTTCGTTAATGTCATCCTTGATATGTAACGTCAAAATTGTTAAGCCGCATACACACAATCATTTATAAGGTTACGTATAAACATAGCGTGCAAAGCTTACATATATGCTCCTCCTGCATTTGCAACTAAGAACTTTATAAAAGCATCTACAGCCAGCCCTAAAACTGGGAGCGACAATTAACTGGTCGCGGAAATTGTCTCATCGCGCTCACACTAATTGTACAGACTAATGAAACAGCACCATTAGTTTCCGTCTTCCGACTGCAGTGGAGTGTTCGACGCATATTGTATCATATATATGAGAAAATAAGGTATATATTACCATGGCATTACTTAAAGCCTCTGCCGGGATACCAGCAATGTTGAGCTTATGCTGAGGTAGTAGTTTTGAGTGTACAGAATGAACCAGAAAACTATTTGATTTGAAATATAGACAATTTTAGAGGTTTTGTATGATATAGTTCTTCTCCAAAGAGGGATTAGGCATAGTTCACGACGCTTGCCCAATACAGATTGGGGACTTTACATATCCTCAAAGGATTTTCAGAATCCTTTTCCGATATGCAGGTTTCCTCACGATGTTCACTTCACCATTTTTAGCCAGTGGTAAGATTTAGCGGTGCAAGCCGGCTGGTTGCCTGCAACCTCCCGCACGGAAGGCAAGCACTTCAATCACACGGCCACCACGACTTTACCCCTTTTCGGAAGAGACCCAAACCCAGCAGTGGGCAGTAATGGATTGTTGTAGTGCAGTACAGAATGATATAGTAAATAAACAATGTTTTCCAACCTCCTCATCCTCCTCCTTAAAACATTTTTTTGTGACACAGACGATGTTAATCTCACCTCCCAAGTGGTCATAATTATCATCATTTCTTTTATTTTGTCATTCCTCTTCACCCCGCATTCGAAATCTTCCAAAGTGATTTATAACGGGCCGTTTCAGTCCATTAAATTCAATAAGTTTGTAATTAAAATTTGATTCCGTTATAATTAGTGAGTTGATTAATAAAGTTTTTTTCTGATTTGGTAGGCAAATTTGTCTTCTTTTCAAACTTTTCCGGCTTCTGACCATATTTTTGAATCTAATTAAGAATGATCGTCGGTCCATCTCGTTGTGGCGAAGTTTGGAGGAGGCCTAAGCCCAGCAGTGGAGGTCTATAGGCTGATGATGATGATGTTATTGAAGAACCTTTAAGATATTTTGTAAAACACTTGATAATTGGTTTGGGCACTATTTTGTGTAATTATGTTCAGTTCAGTATATTAAGCAATACAGTATATTAGATACAGGCTTATTAGCACAACTTTTGAATTATTTATGTCGTATTTGTATCTGCCATGGCCACAAGGAAACCAAGCCATATTTTTTGTATCCAACTATTCAGTTTTATTTCCACGTCATTAATTACTTTTTCTGTACGGAAGCGCCTCGTTAGTTACATTACTTTATACTGTTTTATTAGTACTGTAACTATGAAAGATGGCGACGTTGTTTAAGCTTAGTTTTAAATGTGTAACGTTTAGACCATTTTAGTTTAAATTTATGAACTATTGTCATTTTTTCTACTTTTTATAGATTCCGCGGTATTGATGCGATATGTTCTCTGCGTATGGCTATTTGACTATGAATTACATAAGTTTGAGATATTGACTTATTTCTTTTTTATTGCCTAACGGCCCACCTGATCGTAAGCGGTTACCGTTGCTCATGGACCTCTGCGCTGCCAGAAGACACTGCAGGGCCGCTACCAATGACCTACCCTTAAAGACTTTCTACAAGCCTCGTTTGAAAAAGGACAAGTCTATATTTCTATGTCATTTATATGTGACCACTGTTTTTTTTTCTTTTTAATATAATATATAATCAAAATTAAGGGAAGTCGAGGTATACTTATCAATCAAATTGTTACTAGTAGGGGAGTGAAAATAAGTTACATAACGTTACTTCGGACATCGGACAATTACATAAGTCTCAAGATATCTTAAGCTACACATCAGCTACATAATCATAAATTAATGCTCAATTTTATCTCTCAAATTCATTAATATTTTCACATTTCTCATCCCAAATAACCTAGATTAAAAGGCAAAGATAACACAAAAAGCCCCAAACTAGCACTTAAGTACTAAAGATCATTAATAACACATTGATCGAGAAATTCCCCGACAGTACAAGAAATCTGGTACATTATAAATCTTGACATTTAATGAGCAAAGACAGCGAAAAAATAAGCGAAGAAATGCTGAATATCTAAAGCTTAATTACGAGGTCCTTTCGTCCCAGATTCATTAAATCACCTTTTGAAGCCGACACGGGGCTTAGATAAGTTTTTTCTACTCTTGATTTAGGGATGATGTCAAATTCAAATTTGAGATGACAGAATTGAGCGATGTTGTATAAATTTGCGTGAATTTGGGGCATTTTTTTGGTGTATCGAATATTTTTGGGTTAATTTTGGTATATATTGGTAGAGTTGTAAATTTTGTCGGAAAATTATTCTAATTACTATATTATCATTGATTTCTAACTTATTATACAATTTATTATAATATATTATTCTCACTATCGTTTTGGAATTAAAGGTAACCTTACACTAATGAATTTCTTTAAACACTCGCGGTTATCTACATCACTTACACTATTACTAAACGGGTTCTTACCACGATTATTTTCAATAGAACGATCCCGATATTTCGGCACTGTTTCAAGCGCCATGATCACGGGAAGACTGAAGAACTGCGGGTAGATCATTTAAGAGCAGAGAATTCTGTCTACCCTCTTTCTGGTTCGTTTGCCGGTACCACTGGAACTCGAACTCATATTTCGACATACCACACTGATAGTATCGGCTGCCTCATGGCGCTTGAAACAGTGCCGAAATATCGGGATTGCTCAATTGAAAATAATCGTGGAAAGAACCCGTTTAGTAATAGTGTAAGTAGCCTTACACTCTTTATTCAAGAATTAGAATTTTTCAAATCAACGTTTTTGTACGTTTTGTTCTAAGAATTTCATTGCAATGATTTCTAAATAGGTAATAGTAACGTTAGTGATCATATTTTTACGCCAATAGTATATTTTTTATATCAACTTTAAAAATATACTTTCGTAAGAAGAGTGATTTTTTCGACTATATTTGTTGGAAAAGGTGTTGATAATATAGAATAAAATAAGATTATACTTATCTATGGAACGTACATTTTTATAGAAACCTAATGTAGCGGCATAAGGGAATAAACCACTAAAGTAATAGGTAATCTATAGAAAATATATTTACAATTCTGTATTTACACATATAAAATTGTGAGGTTTTCGAACATTGGGTTCTTCGTGTAATTGTATTCTGTGCTATTCAATTTTGTCTCTTTGTGTTTCGATGTAAAGGATTCTGGAACTGTTTCATTTAAAGAGTACCTTTTAATTGTGTTCATTCTCTGTTTTGGGTCTATTATTGCTAAGAATACTGGGTCTGTCGGGCTCCATTTCTAGGATCTGACATTATTTTGTTTTTCACCACAAGTTTCTTTCAAGATAATTTTTTAGACAATATTTCCAACAATCTCGGCACTGCGCTCTTCCCTGACATTCTAGGGGTCCCTGACGCTAGCCACTTACTTTTAGGTGGGCTGTATTCTCTTCTATCTACAACATATTAATAATCAGAAGCTTGAGCTGAGAGTTCCTTCAGTATCATTTCTAGTAGGTACTAGATGATCTCTAGTAGATGATTTCTAGTAGATACTAGGTTCTAGAGTGGAGACCGCGATGCGGTAAACGTAGGGTTGGACGCCCCCCTGCTAGATAGAGCGATGACCTAAGAAAGGTGGCCTGTAACAACTGGATGAGAAGAGCAGAAGATCGGGCTCAGTGGCGTATTTTGGGAGAAGCCTATGTCCAGCAGTGGGCGAGTGTGGACTGATGATGATGATGACTAGGTGATCATATATAATATTTTGGTAATCCAGTTGGATATACCGCATATATACATTACTAGATGACCTTCGCAACTTCGTCTGCGTCACAAAAGAGTACTCTTAATGCTGATTCGATATTATTTGCGCGGCCCGGGGAGTATTCATTATATTTTACACTCGTGATAACTTCTCAACGAAAAGTCCGATTAGAATAAAACAAAAAGTAATTTACTTTTAAAATAATACTCTTGAAGACATAATACTTTATTTGGATAAGGATTAATAAAAAAATACTAATTTAACGATAAATTCATTCTTCGGACGAATTAATTTTTTTTGAACATAAAAGCAGTTCTTGTGACTAAACTATTGTAGTTAGATATATGCTCTCGCGGACTTTTTTGTAAGTCTTACTAAGACCTAAAAACCCGTATTACATCATTTTGTTCTGTTGTTATTAGTTTTTGCAGCGTACGCATAAAAAGGTTTTCGAAATTACACTTTGTCTTACAAATTCGATATTTTCATACGGATTCCTATTTTTTTTGAAAATGAAATATAGCCAGTAACCTTCCTCGATAAATGGACTTTTCAACAGTGAAAGAATTTTTGAAATCGGATCAGTAGTTCCAGAGATTAGCGCGTTTAAACAAACAAACTCTGCAGCTTTATAATATTAGTATAGATTTAATGTGTTTATTTTTACCTAGTTTACATTAAAATTTTAACTCTAAGTCAGAACCAAGTATTTCATTCTCATACACATAGCTTAAATATAAATTTTCTCCCAAACATCCCATTGTATCTATTCCACACACCCATTCATTAACGACCACAAGCCTTGTTTGCATGTCTTCGTGTCAGTCGTTGGCAAACATTTGTACAAGTTGCGGTTGCCTTAGATACTGATAAATTGCCTCGAGGATACACAGATTGGTTGCTATGGCCAATGTGTGATGGTAATCTGTAGACGTACTGAATTGTGTTGGTGTGAATTGGCATGTAGGGAATTTAGTGAACGACAATAGCGAGAATGTAGTTTAAGGCTCGGTCTTAATATAATTAATTTGTAGATGTATTTTACAAAACATCGTCCGACTTTAAAATGTCGTAATACACCTATAAAAAAATTAATTCGTTTGACCACTCAACTGGGAACGTCACTATTAGCTAAATGGCGAAACTGGGGACTTCGTTCGGAATCACTACCGTGTTTGAGCCCCTTTTTAAAAACATTTTATTCCAATAATTTTTAATTTTGATTTTTAATTAAACTTTATTTTTTTGTAAATCTTTATTACTAAACGACGCATTTTCAGCGAAAATATATCATCTCCGTAAAATATGAGACGATTAAAAAATGTAAACAAAACAAGTTTTAGAACTGTGCTCAATTTTGCTTCATGCCACAGACTTGGCAAAAGTAAACAAACCAATTTGGTTGCCGATCCCAGTTGAGTGGTTATATATTATGATAACTTAATTGCGTTAGACGTAGGTTCAATACTTAATGCTTGATCATAAATCAACTGCTTCTTTCATTCATTTCTTTTGAATATAATTATTTACCCATAACATTAACTATAAATTCTCAAAGTTACGTTAAAATAAACGAAACTCTTCAACTTAACAAGAGAGCAAATTAACTTCAAAATAATCCAAATATCTTCAAATATTGTCTATGATTGACAATGATTTATAACTTTATTTATGAAAAAACTAAGTAAAATGATTCTAAGAAAAATTATAAAATAAATCTAGTTAATAGTATCATTAATAGAACAGCTTTTAAAAGTAAAAGAAACACAATAGAAAATTTGGCTGTACTATTTTTATAAAAAAAGAACATTGTAGAATTAGGTGTCGCCCACGCAATAAAAGCAATCAAAAATGGAGATGATGGATGAGAATGTCCATTATGATTATTTTTTGAATCGTTCGCGATTTTGTTGAATATCTTTAAAAGGCAATAATTTATGTGGTGTTCATGTCTATTGCGAAAGTAACCACATAATATCAGTTGGGCCATCAGCTTGATAGCCTGTTGAGGTAATAAACACCACTAAATAAATAAAAATTGGATGTATTTGATATATTTGAAACAGGTGCGATATGCGGGAGTTGAACTGCACTAAAACCTCCAAACACTGTGTATCAGCGTCTGAATCCCGGTTGAGGCCAGAACCCAGCGCGGCGTTATGCATGGCGGCACGATGTATTACGCACTACGTCATTCTTTACGGTCGAGACCCACCGCCCCTCTCGATCGGTAGGCTTTCCAAAACCCCTCAAAAGCGCGTGTAGTGTTGGTGCCGTTTTACGGTCTAATCGTGCATCTAATATATTTGATACATCTTTACAAAAACTTTGACGCTATTCCCCATGCTACCAAAAGTGTAAAACTAAGTTAGGAACAATGTAGCATTTAGCGACACATAGTTCCATGATTAGGGAATTGTCGCCAACCGTTTTGCGTGTCACGCTGTCATTTACAATTTGGATGTTGTTCGCCGAATCTGGATTTTGCTTCTAATTTTACGTTTGAGTAACTGAACAATTGCGGAATGTTAGTGCTCGGTAATTAATTATTTGTGACAAGTTGAAATGTCCTTATCCTTAGTCCTTATCGCGCGTTGTGAAAGGGAGCTAGACGGAAAAAAATCTTACGACAAGTTGTCACGACACTTTTTGTTTTAGATGATTATCGCTAGATGGCGCTGTGATCAAAATCTTTTAAACACGTTCCCTATCGCGCGTTACGAAAGGAAATATTTTTATAAGATATCTTTTAATCGAAAGGTACTTCGTTCTATTCGGGTGACCCATGTCACCTCTCAAGTTTTTTAGTGGTACTTATTAAACAGATGCTTAATTTTGATCAAATTATCTTTACAAACCTTGTGCACCCTACATCTCCGTGGCCATCAGCTATCGAGCGACAATCGTTTCGTAGCAATTTTGGATATTTTTGAGTGGCATTTACTAAGGCGTAAATTCTGTGGGGTTGATATTTTCACTGATTCTCACTTTTAACTATTTTATTTATTTATTTCCATCAATTATTTATAGATCATATTATTATGAGGCCATTACAAAATTTCATTAAATTAAATTAAATTACATTTATTATGCTAACAAATATTATTGGTTAAAGAGGGACACATCAGTTGTTTGTTTGTCAGTATATGAATCCTATCACAATGATTCATATACCGACAGTCAAACCTCTTTGCGAATACTCTCAGAATGATGTTAGGGCTGCCCCGAACCCACTCTATACTACTATACCACTCTGTTTAAACTCTGGGTTAGTAATTATCAATATTAAGATAATTATATATCCTTTGTTCTCGTATATTATTATTACAAACATGTAATATTTACAATCACATTTGAAATCCTATCGCCTTGTGTCATAGACTAACACAATATATTACACTGAATACACAGGGTAAGAGCTGTATAATCGAATTAACGCCAGATTAAGCCAGCCAATAGTACGTCTTCGTAATACCTAATTGAGGAGATAGACTGGATACTTCAGTAATTATTGACTATTGATTTTGATATAGAAGTCTTGGATTCTAATACTACTTCGTCTGCGTCACTTTCAATTAAAAGGTATTCTTTCTCAGGGTCTAAAGATTGTCTGTGCCAAATTTCATCAAAATCGATCGAGAGGTTTAAGAGGAAAAGCGTACAGACAGACAGACAGAGTTACTTGCGCATTTATAATATTAGTAGGGATGTGTAGTCTTCGATCAAATAAAAATAACGAAAGCATTAAAATAAAACCGCCCGAAAGAATTGATTTCAAGTTACGATTGTACAAAGTGGCTAGAGGAATCGGTTTAGAAAATATATATTTTTTGTAATGAAATACTCGTTTGTTGTTTTTTTTATTACTTCAATCATCATAATTGACATGCTACTATTTATAAATGTATCCCTAGCCTTCTCTACTTTCAACTTATTGCATCTATTTACTGAGTACCATTAATTGTTTTATTTTTATTATTATTGTTTTTTTTTTCTCATAATGCTTGTTTTGTTGCTTGCTTAACAGAGGTAAAATATTGTATTTATTAATTGCTTGTATCTCATGGTGCATGGAGTCGCTCCTGATGTGGTTCTCGCGTGGAATCGGTAGGGTCCAGCTGAAAATCAGCGCTGCAGCTGTCCAGGCTGTAGCTTCGTGCTGAGCTGGTCGCCCTTTCAGTTACACCCTCGCACATAACCTTTTTTATTTCATTCTTTGTTTTAAATTATTTTTGATTACTTTTATATTATTGTTTAATCTTAGTTTTAATCTATTTTTAGTAATATATTGTTCCTGTTATGTGTAAGTTGTGTGTCTGAATAAACGTATTTTCTTTCTTTCTGCTCTCACTCTCCAATGAGAGTAAAACATAAAATTTTACAAAATATTTGAGTATTCAACTTTTACGAACACTTTATTGATATCTTGTATATTTATTCCATGCAAGACTAC
This sequence comes from Trilocha varians, assembly GCA_030269945.2. Lineage (NCBI taxonomy): Eukaryota > Metazoa > Arthropoda > Insecta > Lepidoptera > Bombycidae > Trilocha > Trilocha varians. The sequence goes on from AP028259.1 coordinate 10,681,812, forward strand.
AACTAGCAAAAAATACAAAAAATCTTCGACTATAGTCTAACTTAATAATTGTAAAGATCCTAAAAGATCGTCAAACTATCGCTCGCAATTACAAGTCTCAAGGAGTTGAACAACTTGTAACTTTGGAAAGCGTTTGGTGATGGATGCCGTCTATTCGAGAGTTTGAGACCGATTTCAAATGCTTCGAATTCGATTGATTCGGTCAAAAAGTTTTGAATGGTTCATTGTTTTTTTTTTTGTTTTTGTGCTTGATCCTGATCGCCTGATCGTAAGTGGTTACCGTCGCTCATGAACCTCTGCAATGTCAGGCGACATTGAGGGGTCGCAACCTACGACCTAACTTCCCTCAAGCCTCGTTTGAAGAAGGACAAGTCATAGCGCTCTGGGAATACTGAAGAGGGGAGCTCATTCCATAGCCGGATGGTGCGTGGCAAAAAAGTGTTCCTGAAACGGACCGTGGATGACCGCGGTGGATATCTTGTAGTTTTACTGTTATTATTCCTTTATGGAAATCATTTTTGGTTTCTTTGGTTTCAGTAAATTTAACTTCTTTTCATAATTCATATTCTAGCAAAAGTTTCATGAAATTTCATAATTTTGCAAAGAAAGAAGTTTTAGAAAAAAATCAATACCAAATGAAGATTTACCTCATTAATAAATTTGATTAAATAATATTGGCTTAAAACCTTAGATTTATTCATGATAAATATGCTGATAGTACAGAGTGAATTATCATTATGTTCTTTGCAAAGATTTTTAATAAATCTATTTCACTTTCATGCATTTTCAACGGGTTCTTACCACGATATTTAATTAATTGAGTTGTCTCGATATTTCAACGTTGTTGCAAACGTCATGATTACGAGACGACTGGATACTGCGGGTCGATTTAAGAGCAAACAAATCTGTCTACCCTCTTTCTCATTCGCATTTTGGTAGTACCACTGGAACTCGAACTCACATCACAACGCACCATACTCACTGTATCTACAAGACTCTCTGAGCATGAACCCTTAGTGACTGTTGTGCTTAGCACTGGATTCCACATACTCGATAATAAGAACCCGTTGAAAATGCATGAAAGTATTATAGAAAACCGCGAATGTCTGAATGAGTTTGTAAACCTAGTTCAGTTACATCGTATTTTTCAAAAGATACACTACAGTTTGTTGCTAAGTAAATTAAGGTGACTTTGACTGACATTTCAAAGCTGACTTGTCCCAATTTTGTACTGAGCTATTTTGGGTGCCGTGCCAAAAACGGCCAGTGCTTACGTCATTGTTGGATTTAGATGGGAAAGGGATTGTTTGTGACGTAATAAAGTTACCTTGCTACTGGCGTTCTTTTTATAGTTTGAATTTGGATTTATTAATATTGAAATTGTTTTTTATTAAGTCTCTTTATCACTTACGCTATTACTCAACGGGTTCTTACCACGATTGTTTTTAAATGAGCGATTCCAATATTTCAGCACTGTTGCAAGGTCAAGTTCCAATGGTACAGATAAACGAACGAGAAAGAGGGTAAACGGATTTGTCTGCTCTTAAATGACTTACCCGCAGTACTCAGTCTTCCCGTGATCATGGCATTTTCGAATGATGCCGGACCAAAACCCACACCAAACCGTAACTCTTTGTGGGTGCATTGGCTTCTCAATGGTGACGTGTGGATTTTCCGACCCCCATTTTGCTTATTGACATAGGCCTGAGCCTCCGAGGTGAAAATGGGCTTCATCTGAAAAGACGATTTTTCGGTAAAAATGCTCATCTTCGGCCAAACGATCTTCTGCCCATTGGGCGAACCGAAAAGGTCCCATTTCGTAAATGTTTAATGCAAACCTTTAACTAAATTATGAACACAAATTGAATGACATTTGAGCTGTCATCCTCTAAATAAACAGTAGTTCAAAATGCAAACGTTAGATTGCCCACCCTATAGCTAATATGGATAGATAAAACAATAAAGCATAGCTAATATCAATCAAATATATTAACTGAATCATTCATTGTATTTATATTATAATATTGCTTCTATTTGATACAACAGATTAGACTCCAAATAATAACAAATGAGTATGATTTATGAATACAAATAAGCTTTGTTTGCTCTGTTTTATTTGTTTTGTATAGATTTTGAGTAAGTCGTTATGAATTTAGATACGGCAAATAAAGCGATAGCAAATGTGTTCGGTTTATGAGCTTGAGTTCTTGTTGTGTGTTGATTTAGTAGCTGTGGTGATTAATAGCGCAAAAAATCCTGAATTGTGGCATTAACATTTGCAACGTTCGGCGCATATATACCACATCTGAAATCTACTATAGTGGGCTTCGGCCTGACCGGGCATACACTATCTCGCCCGGTCGGAGATCTCTCTTTGGCCACTAACACTAACACCCACAAGCTAATACTGAAAGAATCCTTAAGCTCGTTTGTCTATCTTTGATACTGAAGCAAATCTCAAGTATAATAATTATTATTTGCGACACGAAAGAAAGTGGATTTAACACATCTTTAAAGGATTTAAATTTTTCTCTAATGCAGGTTTTCTCACGATGTTTTCCTTCGTGGTATTGTTATAAAATATAAACTCGACTGCTGAAATTTAGAAGCGTAAATCAGTCAGTTAAAATCGTGGCTTAGCAAAAAATAGCGATTCAAATAATCACTCAACTGGGAACGTCACTATTCGCTAGATGGCCAAACTGGGGACTTCGTTCGGAATCAATACCGTGTTTGAGCCCCTTTTTAAAAACATTTTTTTCCAATATTTTTTTATTTTTTAATTAAACCTTATATTTTTGTAAATCTTTATTACTAAACGTCGCTGTATTGCATTTTCAGCGAAAATATATCATCTCCGTAAAATATGAGACGATTAAAAAATGTAAACAAAACAAGTTTTAGAACTGTGCTCAATTTTGGCTCCTGCCACAGACTTGGCAAAAGTAAACAAACCAATTTGGTTGCCGATCCCAGTTGAGTGGTTAAATCGATAAAAATAAATCAATTCACTTAACAAGATTTTTCATGACCAAAAGAATGTAACAATTCTTTTTGACCTCCGATTTCTAATACAAGAAATTACTAGCAAAGAACGAGTTATTGAACCATTCATAAAGATATTACGTCGGCTTACACGCCAAGATCATCCAGGATTACCTTATATATTGGATATATTCGCCGAAAATTCGAATCTACGTTTCTATTAGTTGAATTTATGTGTGGCTTCATAGCGTTACTAGACCAAAGCGAGGATTTTCTCCTATAAATGAATGAGAACGGCTATGTGGATGTGAATTATTATAGCATTACTATGTAGTAGATGTATATACAGATTTATTAACTTACACTTATGTAGTGATAGTCGTGGTGGCCGAGTGGTTGAAGCGCTTGCCTTCCGTACGGGAGGTCGCGGGTTCAAAACCGGCCGACTTGTACCTCTAAATCTTAATATGAAAAAGATTTATGTGCAATTTTTCACAACACCACTGGCTAAAAACCGTGAAGGAAAACATCGTGAGGAAACCTGCATGTCGGAAAAGAGTTCTGAAAATTCTTTAAAGATATGTGAAGTCCTCAATCCGCATTAGGCAAGCGTGGTGGTACCTAACCCCTCTTCGGAGGAGACCTGAGCTCAGCAGTGGGCAGTAATGGGTTGTTACAGTACAGTACAGTACAGTACTTATCATTGGAACTTTACGACAAGTTGTTTGACAGGAGCGATTGTCAAATGTTTTTGATGCCTAGACTTCAAAAATTTAATATCGCCCCCATTGATAACTATCAGACAAAGCTGAATTGATTAATTTAATATGAGATACCTGTATATTTTTACAATATACACGCTCTGGTATATATGCTGCTGTTAAATCATGTAGGTATATCTGTCATGTGCGTGTATAGTATACGTTATATTATGACTAAGTTTTACTAGTACTCGTCAAAAGGACATATTTAACCCTTTACACTTTTACTTTTCCCTCCAGAGGAGGGCTGTTCGGATCGTTGAGGAACCCAAGCTCACGGATCGACTGGAACCTCTGAGTGTGCGGAGAGATTTCAGCTCTCTGTGCATTCTGTACCGTTTGGTCCATGGGGAATGCTCCGAGGAACTTTTTGAGATGATCCCTTCATCTCCTTTTTACCATCGTACTTCACGCCGCAGGGGCAAGGTTCACCACCTTCACTTGGAACCACTGCGATCTTCCACGGTTCGCTTCAGAAGATCATTTTTGCCCCGTACCATCCCGAGTTGGAATGGACTCCCATCCGCGGTGTTCCCGGAGCGCTATGACATGCCCCTCTTTAAACGAGGTTTAAGAAAAGTCCTGTATCGGTAGGCGATAGATAACAGCCCCTCATTGCCCTGGCATTGCAGAGGTTCATGAGCGACGGTGACCGCTTACCATCATGTGGGCCGTAGGCTCGTTTATCTATCACGCAATAAAAAAAAAAAACTCCGCACTCGTCTGTAACTTCCTATAGTTGCACCCATAGTTAACAAACGCCAACTTCCCAGTTCAGTGTATAATACTTCTGTACATTAAATTATCTTGTGCCTTTACACTGCGATTATAGATCCCAAGATATCAGCAAAGTGCTCGGCTCTGAAATACTGGCTGGTGTTAACCGTGATTTGTAGCCAGTGCAGAGAATAGCTCTTAATTTAATGCCAACGCCGACCATCCGAGGCTTCTAGGCTATATTGAGTAGCCTTTAGTAGCAAAAACAAATTTACAAGCTGTAATAAAATATAGGGCAAGTTTTAGAAACCAACAATTAAGCTGAACACGTTCGCTGAAAAACGAGGTCTAAACGATCTCTTATGTGATGCGATGATCATAACTTTGTTAAATGAGCTGAGGTCTAATAGACCGCGTGTCGCCCTAACATTTGGTCATAGCCCAGGCCGATAACACCTCGTGTCGCTATGAACGTGTTAAGATTTAAAATATTCGGTCAAATTTACACCGTCACATTATATTAGCCATTAGATCTCCAAGACGCAAAGTCAAACCTGCCTCTTTAAGATCTTATTTGTCAAATGAAATGAGATTCATCAGTAGGGGTGTGCGAATATCCTTCGAATCGAATCGAATATTGATATTCTCTTACGAATTATTCGCACATCCCTATTCATCAGTCATTTATTAAATCTTATGACAGCTGTAATCTTAAAATATGTATTCACAAAATCGCAATAAAAAATCTGTTTACGAAACCCTAAAATTATTTCTGAAATGCATTTTAAATTTGACCGTAATCGTGTCAAAATAAATGTGTTTCTCAAGTATTTATGGCTCATATATCATTTTAACTGAAGTAGAATGTAAAAATTTTTGTATTTAGAATCATATCCAACACATTCTTGTTCATATGTAATGATAAAGATAAAGAATAAAGATTTGAAAGTGGATAAAGGACTAAAAGGTCTAAGACAAAGGCTTAACAACAATAGTTTCACTTAAAACTACTATGGACTGATTAGATTTTGGATTATCCTAAGGTTAATTGAAATTATATTCACAAGTTTTCAATTTTGTAAAAGATATAAATACATCGAAAGTAGTTCGAATGTTCTTGGCATTGCAAAAGTCTGCGGGTCGATTTAAGAGGAAACAAATCTGTCTACACTCTTTCTCGTTCGCTTTTGGGTAGTACCACTACCACTTACTTTTGGGTAGTAGAAATATAGAGATAACTCAATGAATTAAATATCGTGGTAAAAACCCGTTGAAAGTGCATGAAAGTATTATAGAAAACCGCGAGTGTCTGAATAAGTTTATATTACCTACCGCAGAATTTAAGCATATAAGGCGTCAATATATTAGCTATTCACCGCTTGGTGAAAACATTCTCAGATCTAGGACGTGAAATCGTCTATTTCTCACATATCTATCATTATTATCTTTTGGCTCGATGCCAGAGAACAATTCGATTATACAGATAGGATCTACAGTGGAAAACAAACTGTGGTTATTTATCACTATTTATCTGCATTGAACACCTAATATCAGATGTAAAGTTTCAGAATTCTTTTTCATCTAGTTTTTATATTTATTTTCTTTCTTCATGAATTTTGTATTATTGTAATGGCTTAAAACTCTTTGGATTTCTACTATATATAATATGATAGATAATCAGTTGTTTTTTCATAATAAAACCGTTTTCCACTCTTACAATTTTCACATCTTCACCAAACAAAAAAGTCATTTAAAAAATACTCTATGGCAAGAGTCCACATTCTACGTTCCAAAATTAAATACAAAAGCCATTATCTCGATTCCATGAATCATACAAAGCGACAAATCATAGTTTCTATTTGAGATCATTTATGCGTTCAGTTTATATAGAGGCCGCGTTGGTTCGGAAGCCAGGCATACCCCGGGAGACTTATTAACGCATTCCACTTCCCACTGTGATTCAGTGGCGTATTTCGGATGCTTCCTTTTTATGGTGTTTGGGTTAAGTTGGAGGAGACTTAACTTTTTTGGATACGGGGTAATCGCCAGCCTGCTCTGAAGGTGAGTTAAGTGGTGGTTGAATCGCAATAAGACCTCCTGCCGCTCACGCTCAGTGTCCGAACTCCGGCTGAGGACAGAAGCCAGCACGAGATTAAGCGGGGTACTGTACTGTACTGTACTGTAACAACCCATTACTGCCCATTGCTGTGCTCAAGTCTCCTCCGAAGAGGGGATGGGCATAGTCCACCACGCTTGCCTAATGCAGATTGGGGACTTCACATATCTTCAAAAGATTTTTAGAACCCTTTTCCGATATTCAGGTTTCCTCGCGATGTTTTCCTTCACCATTTTTAGCCAGTGGTGTTGTGTAAATTTGACCACTCGGCCACCACGACTATTTAAGCGGGGTGCTAGTGCCAAATTGCAATTTTCATCATCATCAACCTATAGATGTCCACTGGATATACTCTGACTACATCATCGATGATTGTGTTTTTTTTTTGGCACTAGCAAAATTTAGAGATGCGGAAACGTCTGTAATTTTACAAACGAAGCCACTCTGTTAGTTGCTTTAATTCCGAGATTGAGTATAGTTTTAGGTCTGTCATAGATTCTATTGCTTTTAAAAATAGATCTGGTCATACAAAATATCTTAACTAAGCTAAGCTAAACTTAAATTGTTTCATTGTAAAATATTAAGCCGAACAACGTCATTTATTGAAATTATTAAATCACACAAATGACCTTCAACATTTATTATCATTTTAAATTATAAAGTAACCCCAACTGAAGCCAAAAATAATCCAACCAAATTCTGACAACCGCCATTCGCCTAACAATTACATCCAGACTAATTTCGTCAGGATTGGCCGGGTTTTTGTGACTTGTTTTAAAAACGTCTTATGATCTTTGTGGAGCGTCTGGATGATTTGTGACCGCGAAAATAAGCCCTTTGTTCTGCAATGCGTTTGTTTTGAAGTGCAGTCTGTGTGAAGAGTTTATTTGAAGTTTGTGTTTTGGTACTGGTGCTGTTTGATGAAGTTAATTTAGGTATAGTTGTGCTAGTTATTGTTGAGGTAGTGCAGTTCTGTAATTTAATTTGAAAATAGATAGTTTTGAGGTAATAAGTTAAATAATATTTTTTGTCGAAATGATCTGATGGTGAATCTGAAAACTTATTTATTTATTTGGGAAACCAACAGTAAAATATAAAAGTAAAAAAAACAAAATTACAAAAACACTAACCAAAACAGTTACCACTTATAAATTATACAAAAAAAAAGTTAGCAAACAAAAAAGAGAAAAGTTAAATTAGAATAGAATAAATATTTATTTCAAACTATAACAGAATACTTACACTAAACTAAATCTAAGCAACAAACATAGTTTGAAAACGGTTTCCGACTCAGAAATGTCGACAGCACCGAAAAACGGTACCACGACGCTGGTCTTCCGTCGGCACCAAGTGACGTGACAAATTACATTAAGATGTTACAATCAAATTGATCAAATTTAACACAAATTAAATTACTCACAGGATATGTTGCACTATTTTCTTAAACCTCGTTTGAAATGGTATCCTCATTGGTATGGTCGCCAAGAGAAGCCTTAAGAGTTTTCAAAAGAAATCTATGAGTAGTAGTAGATTACAATCATTAAGGTTAAAATGACACTTTATTTATAACCGTATCTACAACTTTTTTTTTTATTATTGCCATGTAGGCAGACGAGCCAACGACCCACCTCAATAGGAAGTGGTTACCGTCGCTCATGAACCTCTGCAATGTCAGGGGACACTGAGGGATCGCTACCTACGACCTAACTTTAAGAACCCTCTTCAAGCCTCGTTTGAAGAAGGACAAGTCATAGTGCTCAGGAAATACCGAGGAGGGGAGCTCATTCCATAGCCGGATAGTGCGTGGCAAAAAAGTGTTCCTGAAACGAACCGTGGATGACCGTGGTGGTTCCATATAGTAGGGATGAACTCCACCTCGACGCCGAGTGGTACGATAGATAAATAACATAGAACAACATTCTTCACCAAAACCAAACAATAATGCATTAATATAAGTGCACTAATAGCAAATGGCTTCTATCAGCTGACAAACTATTATCCAACTAAATCACGAAGGCATGTAGAAACACCGCGATTTACGATGTAAACGTACAGTAGATTTAGTCGCATTATTATACACATAGAAAAGTTTATACCTTTTGTGATCGCTGGAGAGTTTTGTATGTTTTTCGCTTAAAGAATGATTGAAAGAGATCGAGGATTGTTTGAATATCGATTGACGTCAGTATATTAGATTTTTTTGTATGTGTTGCTCATAAGTTGGATGATAGCTAGATGTTGAGAATGTTTTCTTTTTGTTTTATATGTTGCTACTTCGTCTGCGTCACAGAGGGATACAACATAGCCTGTAGCGTTCCTCGATAAATGGACTTTCTAACAGTGAAATATTTTTTCAAATCGGACCAGTAGTTCTTGAGATTAGCGCGTTCAAACAATCTCTGCAGCTTGATAATATTATAAGTATAGATTTTAATTGATTTTAGTAGCGTATTCTTAAGCTAATTCTTTCGGTACAATAAAAATAAAAACTAAACTATAACATTACAATGACCTTACTCAAGAAGCGAAACTAATAATAGTGTATATACGAGTCTCTATATAGTCCATATATAGTCGTAGTGGCCGAGTGGTCGAAGCGCGTCCTTCCGAATGGGAGGTCGCGGTTTCAAATCCGGCCGTCTTGTACCTCTAAATCTAAATGTGAAAAAGATTTATGTGTAATTTTTCACAGTACCACTGGCTAAAAACGGTAAAGGAAAACATCGTGAGGAAACCTGCATGTCGTAAAAGAGTTCTAAAAATCCTTTGAAGATAAATGTGAAGTCCCCAATCCATACTGGGCAAGCGTGGTGGACTATGTCTGATCCCTCTTCTGAGGAGACCTGAGCCCAACAGTGGGCAGTAATGGGTTGGTACAGGATACGAGTCTCAGATTATCCAAAAATTAATAATCAAATTAGACTAAACCTAGAACGAAGGGTTAAATTGTAAATCAAAACTAATATGAGAAGCTTCAATTTAACCTAAATAAACAACATTAAAAACCGCAATCAGGTCAAAATAAATAACAAATTTTGGCAAATAATTACTTTTGGAATGTGTCCTTTACCGGAAATCGTGGAGTCGACGATAAAAGGGTAAGAATTCCCTTCTGACCAAAGCAATTTGTCGAGTTAAAGCATTTGAATTTGCCTTAAACGTGTATTTTGGTTCACTGAAGATTTCAGAGTATTTGTAAATATTGTTTTCTAGGGATGTAAATATTTTAGAATGTTTGATTAATTTTGGGAAGACTTAGATTTTAGTAAAAGGTAGAAATAAGTAAGACATATAATTATGTTTATAAAGATTATAAAATACTCAATGCTTAATATACAGGGTGATTTTTTAAAGAAGGTACATATTGCAGGAGGATTATGAGTACTCTGTTCTAATACGGAATATTACAAAAAATAGGTAAAATTACAAATTTTTTTTTAAATCTAAATTCGACAAAACTACCTCAAACATGAACAATTTCGGCTAAAAGAGTGTTGACTAACGAACTCTAGTGATCTCGCGCACCCCACACCTCCGCTACACCCATCAGCTGTCGAAAAACCATCATTTTGCAAGAATTTTAGATATTTTTAAGTTGCGATTACTAAGGCGTTAAGCCATATTCTTAGGTAATAATATTTTTACTGGTCGTATATAACCGTCAGCTACCATGACCTTCAATATGTACCCTCACTAAGAATTCCACTATATAAGATAAACAATAGAATGAACATATTACGAACCAAACTTCAAAAAAATATTTTGATCTCAGTCGGTTAGCGATTTCATATTCGATTCCAAAATTTGGTGTCGCACGATTCCTTGTCACGAATATGTTTCATATTATAATGCAAACTATTTTAATATGAAACATATTATATATATATATAGATTTATATAACGGGGTGATAACAAGGGAAACCAACCTATTCACCATGCGGGTAGTTGGAAGTGGAGACTCGCTATAAATACAGGCGTTGGCCGGTGTTATTATTCATTCGTGTTTGAATTGTCGAGGCGAACGGACCTCTTGATGTAAAAGTAATAAACTGTTAAAACTCGTTATTTTAAAGTTTTTATTCAAAAGTATTGATCATCAAGTGCTCAAGTGGATATTGTGACGACATTCCTGACAAAACCAAACGAAGATCGACTAATTACAACGTCATTACACCTCAACACACTATTTGCCCCGTCATATACTATTATATATATATTATCTCACAGTTTGTTGTTCTGGCATATTGCTTTTTACACTTATTTTTAGTTGTTAGTATTAATGGTAATTATTCAATAGTTTTTTACGTAAAGCTGTTATATGTTAACTAACAGTAGTTCACTTTACCATTCATGTTGTGTATGCTGCGTTCACATCTAGAAGGTTAAAATTGTTATGATGTAAACTAGAGGAAGTAGACACAGTTTCTAAAGTTTTAGATGTTAAAGGTTTTAGTTACAAATACATTATTTTCTAAGGCTTTGTTCAGAACTGTGATTCTTGTTATTTTGGATGCAAAAATATAGGCTTATGCAATACTGGCTGACCCGCCGCTTCGTCTGCATCATAAAGGGAAACGATATATCCTCGATAAACGAACTTTTCAAAACTGAAAGAATTTTTGAAATCGGACCAGTAGTTTCGGAGCTTATTCGAGACAATTAAGCAACCAAACCTTTCCTCTTTATAATATTTAGTATAGACAAGCAGAATAGTATCAAAAACCAAACAAAAAAAAATACTTAAAAAGTTCAGAGGTGTCATGTGACACCCGAATAGAACGAAGTTCCTTTCGATTAAAAGATATCTTATATTTTTTTCCTAACATGACGCGCGATAAGGAACGTGTTTTAAAAGATTTTGATCACAGCGCCATCTAGCGATAATCATCTAAAACAAAAAAAGTGTCGTGACAACTTTTCGTAAGATTTTTTTCCGTCTAGCCCCCTTTCGATAACGCGAGATAAGGAACTTCGTTCCAAAAATTACTGCAGTATAAAACCCAATAGTTCTAACTAATATTAGAAAGAAACTCCTAATACAGAATGATTATTCAACGAAATTGTTCCAATCGCCATACCGACAGCAACGTTTCAACAAAGTAAAGAAATAAAAAGGAAATGTTAGCAGAAAGAAGTCTCTGGAGCCCGGAGCCATTTATCGCGAACTTATAACCTCCTTAGCCTTTCAATTACACAAGGAAAATGTTTAACTTCTAGTTAGAGATAAATTCGAAGAGATGTTTCAAAAAAGTTCTAATGCACTGCACTTATGTTTGTGGATGCTTTAAATATACGAACGGTATAGTAATCAAAGGTTTTATATATTCTTGTATGCTATCTCATTTATTTTTTGGATTAAGTAGTTGAGTTTTGTTATAACTTATAAAGACACTCGTGGTTTTCTATCATACTTTCATGCATTTTCAACGTGAATGTGAGTGAATTCGAGTTCCAGTGGTACTACCCAAAAGCGAACGAGAAAGAGGGTAGACAGATTTGTTTGCTCTTAAATCGACCCGCAGTATCCAGTCTTCTCGTGATCATGACGTTTGCAGCAACGTTGAAATGTCGAGACAACTCAATTAATTAAATATCGTGTTAAGAACCCGTTGAAAATGCATGAGTTTCGTTATATTATTATACTGGTTAGATAAGAGATAAGGGAGTTTTATTTTCAATTATCTAAACCGTATGTGTTTTGATTATTTCTGGATTATCCTTTGAATGTTAAAGTAGATGCTTTAGTACTACAGTCTGTTGCTTTGAACAAAAGTTTTATTTTCCGTTATGCTGAATATCAAAATGTAGTGGCGCATAATCAACACAAAGAGGAATTTAAATATAGATAACTAAATAAGATGATGTTAAAGTCAATTAAAGTAAAATAGAATCTAGCTAAAACATCACAAAAAGGTACGGTCAACAAAACACTACGAATGTAAAGCATGAATTTTTACCAAACAACCAACACCTAAAAGCATATATCAAAAAGCGAAAAACTAATAACTTACGGTATAAAGACATCAAAAATTTCCATTTGTATCTGATATCATATGAAATATGTCTTTGATACTCGAAATAAGATTTCAGACGTCTAGAACATACGAGAACTTTCGAGAATATTCCACAAGATTCTTTTCTCGGCTACTTTGTACAATATTTCCTTTCGGAGCTTAAAGTCTTGTGTCTGCCGTTGACAGTTCCCATCTTCAGTTTATTTAAGCGGCAACAATTTTATGTTTAACTTCTGTGAGTTCGATACGAAATTTTCAATGAACTTGCTCTTTAAATATCGAGTTTTACCGTTATTTTTAAACACTTTTAAAAGATGCAAGCGTAATGGTAAGGTTAAATTTTGGGCACTCACTATAGGCGTCAAAACAAAGTACCTAGTAGTTCACGTTCCTTTTTAAACCTGTTCTTAAATGGATTTTTTTTTTTTGGTTGGAGGAAATCACCGAATCCCCACCCGCGGGGCGTATGTGGGAGTTGAACCTCGCTAAAACCTTCAACCGCTCACACTCAGCGTCCGAACCCCGGCTGAGGCCAGAACGCAGCACGGGGTTTTGACGGACGACGCGACGCGTTACGCTCTCGGCACTCTTTCCTGTCGCGCCTACTTAAATGGATAGAGTATTTTTTAAATAGTTTGCCCACGCAACTTCGTTTGCAATACATATTAGATTTTTACCGTATTTCTTTCATATTAAACTTCCCTAGACTTCAACGAATATTTCAAAACTAAAATTAGCCAAATCGGTTCAGCCGTTTTCGAACTTTAGCTAAAGTAAAGAATAGTAATTTATTTCTATTTCTATATAAGAAGATACAATTTATATTTCTTAGAACCCTATCTCATTTAATTAATTCCAAGATAAAATTAGAATAAAACTTATAAAATAACTAATTTTTACTTTTGTATAGCCAAGTGAGACAGTAATAAAGTTATGATAAAATATTATTACACAGAATTGACGACGAGTTTTAATCATATTTTCCCTTTACTACAAATTCTAATAGTATCAAAGAGGCACTTTTCAACTAGATAAATATATCCAATGATCCTTAAAATCGTTACAATTTTCAACAAAAACTTAATTTTACGTAGAAAGGTTCAAGTTTTTCCATTAAGAGTACGTGGTCTGATTATCATATCAGGTGAAATTGTGAGAAGTAATTTAATTCAATTTCGACATGATTAGATTTAAATAAGGATTAAGGACGAATCATAATTGAATTGTCGCTTCAGTGTGTTGTCACATGTCCTTTTTGAGACGTGATTTGAATTCATTATGAATTTTCTCTCTCCCTCACACACACTTTTTCTGACTCCGTATTGCAATGTAGATTATTATCTTATCTCAACAAAATCTTCGGGCACGTTTTGATCAAAGCTGCAAAAGCGTATCATTTCGGTGTAGAATAAATAGGCATGGATTCGAAAACATTCTGAAGAAGACCGAAAGATGACCGACTGAAAATGATCAATTATCATTGTGGGTACAGACAGTGGACTTATGGCCAAAGGGAGATCTCCGACCGGGCGAGGTGGTGTATGCCCGGTCAGGCCGAAGCCCGCTGTAGTAGATTTTGTTTTTTCAGTTGGTGGATTTCACCGGATCCCCGGGATATGTGGGAGTTGAACCGCACTAAAACCTCCAACCGCTCACACTCAGCGTCTGAACCCCGGCTGAGGCCTGAGGCGTGAGGACGGCGCGACGCGTTACGCCCAAGGCACTCTTTCCCGTCGCGCCGCCCCCGCTGTAGTAGATTTCAGATGTCGTATATATGCGAAGATTCTTGCAACTGTCGTAACCGCGAGTCAGGCTCTCGCGCTATCATTGGTCGCCACAATCATAATAGCAGAAATAGTAACATTCTCATATTGATGAAATTAATTTGCTTTGAAAACATCCATTAAAAATTAGTACCTTTGATAACTCCAAGTCGATGAAAAATGGCGAGACAACAATTTCATTTTTCATTCAAAGTCCTGTATCGGTAGGCGATAGATAACAGCCCCTTATTGTCCTGGCATTGCAGAGGTTCATGAGCGATGGTGACCGCTTACCATCAGGTGGGCCGTAGGCTCGTTTATCTATCACGCAATAAAAAAAAAATCATTATATCTATCTCAGTGTCCTAATCTTTGTCGAATCGAATTATGACCACTCAACAATACTTCAACCAAAGTCTAGAGTCCAGTTTGGAGCAAATACGCAAGATCCTGCAAATTCTTCGTATCAAACGAAGTTTCCAACACACTTGAGACGTTGAAAAGTCCTTTCGTTTCAACGGTTTCGAGGAGTTATGAAAAACGGATCACCATTCAAAAACGTTCTCGATTTATGAGCTCGCTTTGAGAATTTACGGAAATTGAAATCTTGACTTCTGTATCTGAGAATTGGTGTTGGGTAAAGTGGATGACTTTTACAAGCTTTATAAACTTGCACTGGTAACTATGTGAGTTCGGGTGGTTGCAACTTGCAAGCTTAATTAGACAAACTTCCCGGTTTCCGATTGAGATGAATATCACGTGACAATATATAAATCTTGTGTTACGATGTTTGTCCGCGATGGACTC
Organism: Trilocha varians; assembly: GCA_030269945.2. NCBI lineage: Eukaryota > Metazoa > Arthropoda > Insecta > Lepidoptera > Bombycidae > Trilocha > Trilocha varians. The sequence goes on from AP028259.1 coordinate 10,696,975, forward strand.
CTAAACTACTGAACCGATTTTAATTTAAATTGGCACACCATGAGCAGTCTGGTCCAACTCGAGAGATAGGATAGCTTAGATCAAGGTCTGATGATGGAGCTGGAAGGTGGCCACAGGAACTCCGTCAATAAGCAAGGTAACTTCATCGTGGTTAGGCTCTAATGAAGCGTCCTGATGCGTACTTTTAGAAAATTCCCAGGAACAACTCCTATGCGACGCAGACGAAGTTGCGCGGGGCAGCTAGTAAAATATGTATACTGATATATGAGGGAGTCAGAAGGTAGTCAAAGAAACTACTGTACTAAGCGACAGACCCGTTGGGATACATTTATTTGTCTTGGCTATTCCACTCTTAGATTTCTAAACAAGATTCCACCCGACAATACATAGTTCTTTGCGTTGAATTCTTTTCATCATTTAGCTTCATAATACCATTGTTTTAATTTTGTTCTTCAGTACTTATCTTTATCTCACTTTTCAATTTTCCTATAGGAATATGAAGATTTTCTAAGATATAAATTTTACATAATAATTCGTTCACCTCGCTCGCTTAATTTTGCTTTAGTCCAATCTCAGGAGTGACGGAGCGGAAACATCCAATACCGAATACTATTATGGCCCAATGGTCGGGGTTGCTAGTATGCTAGAATTTAATTTCATTTATTAATTTTTAATGCTGGCTACACTGTGAAAAGAGAATTAGAAGCTGATCAAAATCATATTGTAATGTAAAGGAAAATAGACTTAAATTTCGAAATTGCTGGAATAACAAATGAACAATTTGAATTAACAAATATAAATAGAATAAATAAGCATTCAGTAAGCGACTACAGTTTTAGTAAATTAATTATTGGAACGATTAGAACGAAGTTCCTTATCGCGCGTTATCGAAAAGGGGCTAGACGGAAAAAATCTTACATTAAGTTGTCACGGCACTTTTAAAGTTGTCACGATATTTTTTTTCCGTCCGATCCCCGGTCGGGACAGAACCCGGCACGAGGCTGGTAGGGGTGACATGACACGTTCGCGATTGTCACTCACGTATCGCTCCGTCACCCCCGGATGTGAAACCGGCAGTCGTCGGTAAAACGACCACCGGCTCCCTCGGTAGGCGGGTCAAAAGCCCGCCGAGATGGGGCTGCGTGATGAAAGGTCTCCCCCTTGGCTCAGGCCGGGTCAGGACCAGCCTGGGTCGGGGAGCGCGGCTTACCATCCCCAGGTAACTAAGTACAAAGGGTGCGCACTGAGGCCTAGCGCAGCACCCGTCTGGTCGGGTGTTGGTGAACCCGGTACTCTTAAGTAAATAATTAATACTTCAAACGTAACATAACCATCGTCAAACGAAACTTAAAAAAATCCTTTACAGTCGTTGGTAGTTAACAAACTAAATACAAATACTACATAATATTATGTTTTTATTTCAATAAACTACAAAAAACCATCACCTGTCATTTTCTCTTCCATTTCACTTATCCCTTTACTTTTCGTTTCCTTTGTATCACTTGGATCTTTTTTCTTCAAAAGAATGTCAAAAACAACAACTGTTACTTTATTAACATTGACAACCCTACATAGTAGGTCACAGGAAAGTAAACATACAGAAGTAAACTCATGTATAAACCTAGGATTTAGTTTGAAATTCTCATTGGGTCATTCTTACTCCAAACAGAGGGCCACTCGTTCCTGTTTTGTTTTGAAATGAATAAGAAGTTTTGATGTTTTATTAGTACTAACAGTACCGTCAGAGTTCTTAGTTTGTTTTGAAATGTTAATTTTTTTTTTGATGTTTCATATTCATATCCACATTAAAACTTAAGCACGATTGATATCTAGATTTTCTTTTTTAATCTGTGGTTGAAGTCCTCAATCTCACTGAAATTTTATTACTGACAGAATGCACATTATAAACTTTTTTGGTTGGAAATGTTCTTTAATGATTTCGATATTTAATACCCGTAATAGCTCTTGATTTAAATGTGAATTACATTCTGTTATTCTGTAAAACTGTCACATATTTGTGCAGATTTTGTAAGTATTCACGACTCTTCTGACTGATACCTTAACACTTGCTAGGTGCAACAAATTTGACGTAACATTTTATTTTTGCATACATGATACATGAACTTGCTTCAGGGTTCGTTTGATCACTAATTAGAATTTCGACGACGAAGCTTATAATCCTAAGTTCATCAGATCAATTTGTACTTAGTTTTCTTTCTGTATATTCAATGACAGTGTCATATTCTGGAGTAGGGTTGACGCCAATGCGTTTTGAGAGGCCCTCACTTTGACTGCAGAACCGTGTTCAGGACCAATTTGTATGTCCTCCAATATGCAGAAGTGTATTGTTGATTTGAATATAACACCGTTCGGCGCTTTGTTGAAATTTGAATAATAGGATACAATCATCGTTCGATTAAATTCTAGATTGTGATGGTCCAAATATTCATTTTGAATACATTGAAGCTCTTTATAGTATGTATCTCTGATATATAAACAATTTATGTTTTTAAAATACTATATAGTAAATTTCTTTATCACATGCTATAACTTCATTTGCGTCACGTAAGATGGAAACAATAAAACCCATAATTTTTTCACGGTATAAAGCCTGCGGTATAAATCGTTTGCGCCGTTCTCAAGTTTTAGCAAGACTAACGAATAACAATATTTTTTATCTATAAGAAGATATCTATTTATCAACTTATTTTCCTATTTAATTCTTCTGACCTGTAAGTACTTTTTAAGAGTAAACATAGTAAACATGTTTAAGTAAAAGATCTTCTCAACACCAAACCTAAATCCTATTCTCAATAAGAAAACGTGTTTGGCCGAGACAAAGAACCATTTCAACCCTAAAATTTAATATAATTGAAAGGCACGGTACCAATCAATTGGCATTTTCGATTCCGAATGTGTTCCACGTCATCTTGTTACCTCAATCCGCTTTGGTTACATGAAGCGGTAAATCCTTCTTTTATTACATATATTTTCCCTTTGAGTATCACTTATAATGGCTATGAATGGTGCTTTAATTTTTTGATTTCGAAGTGCATTAGAAGCATTTGGCTGTGTGTTGAAGTTTGTTATGGTTTGAGATATGGTTTTTATATACTTTTTTATTGCCATGTAGGCAGACGAGCCAACGGGCCACCTGATCGTAAGTGGTTACCGTCGCTCATGAACCTCTGCAATGTCAGGGGACATTGAGGGGTCGCTACCTACGACCTAACTTTAAGGACCCTCCTCAAGCCTCGTTTGAAGAAGGACAAGTCATAGCACTCTGGGAATACCGAAGAGGGGAGCTCATTCCATAGTCGGATGGTACGTGGCAAAAAAGTGTTCCGGAAACGGACTGTGGATGACCGCGGTGGTTCCATATAGTAAGGACGAACTCCACCTCGATGCCGGTCTTCTAATTGGTTTTTAATATACTTCTAAATTGTAACTATTTTAGTTGTATTTTCATAGAATCGGTAGAGACATAGGATTATTAACATAGGGACTGATTTGTTGATTTGGTTTTATTTCAAAGATGCATGTCGTAACATATAGCTTACACATAGTTATTAAAATCAAAGATATAAGTATACAACAGATAATTAGCTATCAAATCATATTTACCAAATTAATAGTACTAATTTTAAAAATTTGACATAATATAATACATTTCTATATTTTCAATGTTTTAATATAGGTACATACCACATCAATACATTCTATTGTTACAACGGTTTTGCTACAGTTGAACCTATAAAGTATTATCTTCAATTCATATAAAACAGGCGAACTAATTATACATCTCTAAAGCTTTATGCTAAAGAATGTTTTAAATTTAAACTCTTTATGAACATTTTAGTAATTACAAGATGCTATCTATCTATGCTAAGAATCATCTCAGACTAAGTTGATTAGGTAATAAGACTTAATCCAAAACAGACCATTAGTATTTGCACTCGACTGAAGTGCACTCGACTGTTTAGTCTGCATCCCTACTATACAGGGTGATTTCTTAGTGAGGGTACATATTGAAGGTCATGGTAGCTGACGGTTATATACGACCAGTAAAAATATTATTACCAAAGAATATAGCTTAATGCCTTAGAAATCGCAACTTAAAAATATCTAAAATTCTTGCAAAATGATGGTTTTTCGACAGCTGATGGGTGTGGCGGAGGTGTGGGGTGCGCGAGATCACTAGAGGTCGTTATTCAACACTCTTTTAGCCAAAATTGTTTATATTTAAGATAGTTTTGTCGAATTTAGATTAAAAAAAAAATTATAATAATAATTTTACCTATTTTTTGTAATATTCCGTTTTAGAACAGAGTACTCATCACCCTCCTGCAATATGTACCTTCTTTAAAAAATCACCCTGTATATTATATTATAAATGACATAGACATACTTTATTCGAGGTAAACATGGTACAAAAGATGAAAAAATTACAATTTACATAATCGTACCTATTACATTTTACTACAATCCAGACAAACAATTTTTTTACTTAAATGCAAAAGTAACTCTGTCTGTCTGTTACGCTTTCCTGCTTAAACCTCTCAACAGATTTTGATGAAATTTGGCACAGACAATCTTTAGAACCTGAGAAAGAACATAGGCTTTTGATTCAAAGTGACGCAGACGAAGTTGCGCGGGCCCACTAGTATTATTATAAGCCAACTGAAGGCCACCTGTTTTTGTCTTCTCATTTCTCAATAACTCTCTGTTGTAATCATCACAGTAAAACACTTGCATGCTTACATCTTCAAAATTATGCTCTGGATGTAGATGCGGTTTTTAAAGTGCCAAACTTATTATGTTTCATTTATTCTCCACGTTTTAAGTAAGCAAAAGTACCTACTCATTAACTTATTTTGTCAAATTTGCCACTTTACCTTTCCAGTTTAATACACACCTAACACACAAAACATTGATATTTTTATAGTTTTTTGACGACATGTCTTAAATAAGTAACCATATTTTTACACTTACAGCGCTAATTCTTTCTGAACTCTCTGTATGTGACGCACTGTTGCATAGGTCATGTAGTAATCTTTAAGAGACAATGAACTTCGAATGAGAATTAGCAACTGCTAATTTTGTTCTTTAGAAATGAGTAATTAGTTGGTCTGTTTTATATGAATTGAAGATAATGATTGGAACGTAGTTTCATTAGTACCTACAGCAGGCGGCGGCGCGACGGGAAACTGTTCCGAGAGCGTAACGCGTCGCGTCGTCCCTCAAAACCCGGGCGCTGAGTGTGAGCGGATGGAGGTTTTAGTGCGGTTCAACTCCCACATACCCGGCGATCCAGTGACTTCCTCGAAATGAAAAAAAAAAAAGTATCTACAGCAGTAGTTTTCGATAGCTATCTTAAGGTCATAGAATTATTACATCTAGAATCAACATCACGAACAACAAAATGAAGCCAATTGAAAGTACGCCAATCGCCTACAACTTACGCCTACCATATAGAACTCATCTTAAAATTTTAAAGAAAGACAAATCTTAGCCCTTGGGAAACACTGGAGTCCATTCCAAAGCGGGAGAATCCGTGCTAAAGAACATCTGAAACAAACTGTGGATGACCGCAGTGGTTCCAAATAAAAAAAACTTGAGAGGTGTCATGTGACACCCGAATAGAACGAAGTTCCTTTCGATTAAAAGATATCTTATGATTTTTTTTCCTAACGTAACGCGCGATAAGGAACGTGTTTTAAAAGATTTTGATCGCAGCACCATCTAGCGATAATCATCTAAAACAAAAATAAGGAACGTGTTTTAAAAGATTTTGATCACAGCGCCATCTAGCGATAATCATCTAAAACAAAAAAAGTGTCGTGACAACTTTTCGTAAGATTTTTTTCCGTCTAGCCCCCTTTAGAACTTCGTTCCAATCACAATCAACCATTTTCACTAACAAATACCCTGAAATAATATTTAACCTTCAAACAATAAGTAAAACCATTTTGTAAGTGAAGTGCTAAAACTCCAGACTATTGATTTTTGCAGCCATTCCTCGTAGCCAACTTTGAAGCTGTACATATTCCGAAGTTTTGCAGTAGCTTCAGTCTTTAGCTAAATTTGTTACCCGGGATAAAGTTGATCAACCTGTCAGACTTTGAGTAAGCCACGTGGCTGGAAAGTTCGACGATGGGTTTTACTAACATTTAATTTGTTAATGTTTGTTTCAAATGATTTGTAATTTTGTCGTAGGTAGAATATAGATTTTGAATTTAATCTTATGTTTCATCAACTAATTTGGCTACATATTATTATGGGCCTTAGAATAGTCCAGTCCGTAAACCACAATGGTAATATCTAATATATAAAATTCTCGTGTCACAGTTTTTGTTGCCATACTCCTCCGAAACGGCTTGATGAACGGCCGATTTTGATGAATTTTTTTGCTTATCCGGTATCTATGAAAATCGGCTAACATCTATTTTTCATCCCCATGTGGCGACCAATAATAGCGCGCGAGATCCTGAATCGCAGTTACAACATTACGACATCTGAAATCTACTACTCTTTGGCCATAAGTCCACTGTACCCACAACTATCACGTGGGGGTCACCAGTTGTGGGTACATATTATTGGTCGACACACCTCTAAATGTAAGGGGTAGTCCACTCCTATTTTTTTTTTTCGACGTAGATGAAGATGCTCGGGGCAGCTAGTATATAGATAAGATTTTGATGTGTAGTATCTTATATCACAAACAGTTATCGGTGATCACCTCAGATGCAGACATATACTGTATTTCTTAAACAAGTGCTAACAATTTCCTCACCCATATTTTGTAAACTGATAAGCAACTGGACTATAGATATTCTTCAAAGTTCCCAATCCAAACTAGATACTGACCTTTATCAAAAAGGGTTGACCTTTTAGGATAAAACAGTAGTAATCTGTTCACATTAATTGTTTCAATTAAAGGTAAAAAGTACAGCAAAGCATTCCCAACTTTCACGAAACAATTTCGTCGAATAACATACACAACTCTAACGAATACGGAGGCCAAAGAATTTGCGAGAGCATTTCTACAAATGCTTCCGTGGTTCTCGGAAAATTCACCTTTATCCGTTGCCATTCAGAAACGGAAGAAAAAACGAAACTCTCTTTGTATTCATTGTTTCGTTCTGTAAACACCCGAGGGCGTATTCAGGTTATGATAACAAAAAAAAACTCATTTCGATGCATTGGAGTTGAAAACGTAATAGAAATCTCGGTATCTTGTTAACATTTTCTACATGCACGCGATCTCGCGAATCCGTTTTCGAGCAAATTGAATATTTTTTGGATCCTCTGTGGTGTGTTGAGAGAAATTGTTTCTGGAATCCACTTGACTTTTTAAGGTCTCAGAGAACGGTTAATGAAAAGAAAAGATCTCGGGCCTCTTTGTTATTAGGGTCGGCCGGGTTTTTTGTCGGGCTTTAAGTGAGTTAAGTTGTAGTGGATACTATTCTCGGGGGTGTCACCTGAGTGATGTTACTAAAGTTGTGTCACTACTTTTTTTAGTTTAGCGGATTTTCCTTGTTTATAAGTGACTAGCTACAAACCCATACTTACTTGTACATCATTTTGTTATATGATCAATTTCAAATTTTCGCTGCGCACGCGATTTGTGAAAGTTTTTGGGTATTTTCATACCATGCTTTACATTATTGAAATTATGGTATGGATTTATTGGAACGAAGTTCCTTATCGCGCGTTATCGAAAGGGGGCTAGACGGAAATTCTTATGAAAAAGTTGTCACGACACTTTTTTTATTTTAGATGATTATCGCTAGATGGCGCTGTGGTTAAAATCTTAGAAAACAATTCCTTATTTTGTTTTATATGATTAATGCTAGATGGCGCTGTGATCAAAATATTTTATTTAAGTTATATATAACCAAGTATTATAACTAAAAAAAATAAAATTTTATAACAATTCCCTCACTAATTAATCGAAAGGAACTTCGATCCATCCGTATCCCTTGACACCTCTCAAGTTTTTTTTTTTCATACCATGCTTTACATTATAAATATTGAAGTTTTGGTACGGATTTATATTTTTTACCAAAATTGTTATATTTGACGTGGATTATGTAGTTTTTAAATTTAAAAATATGAAAACTAATGAACATCAAAACATGAAGTACAATAAATCCGGAAATATTTACAAATTCAAATTATTTTTATACACTTCTGTATAATTTAGAATTAGAGCGAAAATACTAAGATTACACCCACCAAAATAACAAGCAAAACAATAACAATTCGAACCAAAACAGAAACATTATCGGCTTAAATATTGAAACGAGTTTCGGGAGAGTTAACAGTAATTTTCGACAACTAAAGACAATTCGGCACCGGAAATAGAGCACTCTGAAAGTTTGATAGTTTTAAGTGATTTATAACCACAGTTGGTTCAAATATTTAACGAAAACTAATAAATTTAATTTAGATAATAAAACAAAAGCCTTTTATTCCAGTACTTAAAGTTTATTTATTTATTATTAGATCCTTCAACAGGATTCACATGTTAACAAGCAAATTCACAGACATTTTAAAACAATACACTACATGCAATCTTAATTACAGATGAACACAACGTGGTAGGAAACATAGTACACAAATCACATAGAATAACATTTAACAAAAAATAAAATAATAATTACAAGTAAGATTGCATTTTGAAATTTAAAATTAAAAACAAACAATTTACAAATCTTAGTATCTAATTTTAGTGTAAGTTTATGTAGTTTAATCTATGTTAGTATAAATCATATATCTTTTCTTAATTTCTATGTGTATTCTTATTTCTATATATTTTTATAGTTTTAATCTACTGGACCCCAAATTGGGTGAAGGCCTCCTCCAGTGACGTCCATTTTTCTCTATCTTCAGCTACTTTTCCCCGGTTATCGCTTCTTCGCTTTAATTTGAATTAGATATTACGGGTGAAATAAAACAATAATATCTATAGAAAAAATTATAAATTAAGTAACTTCAAAAAATTAAATAAACACTACATCAAAACAGACATCTTGATCTTAATCTGATCGTCATATTTTCACTGTTAAAATTTGGTGTCGCATTATCTTTTGTAATAAATGTGTACCTTAATGTAATGCGATAGGCTTCATTTTCCAATACACTTTGTATGTGATAAGTGGTTTCATTTCTAGATTTTCATTTGTCAAGAATTGAATGCCCCGATTTTATATTGGCTCACCATGTCCAACACAAGTAAAAACAAATGACGGTGTTGGCCGATTTTCATTCAAAAGGGAGTTATGTATGCATTGGCCGTCATTGAAACTATGTGAAACATCGTTTAACAGTTGGCCTACCTATCATTTGCACGCGTTGGAAGTTGGCGAGTCAGTACTGAAACGCAGCATAATTTTCGGAGACACTATTATCAAACGTTTTGTTCAGAATTGTGTATTAGCCCGAGAGCTAGTGCCAAGTAGTGCTGAGTAAGTAGTGTTTTGTGTAGGTATTTGAGGCAAGCTCAAGGGGTCTGTTTTCCGTCCCGCTACTACTGAGTAGCTACTGAGCTAAATGAAATGAAATGAAAATAATTTATTAACAGAAAGTTTACATGCGTTTTAACATTACCGGCGATCCCCGCACTAGGACATGCCTGTATTGCGGGTGATCTGTTATCTTTACAATCAAAACAATGTTATAGTTACATATAAACCTGAGATGCAATAATTTGTGTAAGTGTGTGTGTGTGCGTGTGTGTGGGTGTGTGCGCGTGTGTGTGTGAGTGAATACTTATGTAGCTGAGTGTGTCACAATGCTTTGTAGGTGTACATAGTGATAGTATGGAATAGCTTACATCAACAGTTCGAAATAAATAATTAAAAACATTTCAGCTATAGCTAGGTTTACATTTCCGAGTTGAAGTATATCAGGACAACCATGGACCAAGTTTACAGCTTGTCTCAAATATCTACCCAACAATAGGCTTTACCTCTCGGACCATATCTTGTTATTAATGATCGAAATAAAATAACCTAATTCTTTATATATCTTAATGAGTCCGATAGTTGTGTATCGTAACTAAGTGGCATTGTTTGTTAGCTCCATTATTAATGGTCTGTTCCGAGTTCCCCCAGATATATTATATAAGGGGAAGCCTGCCAAGATTCCAACATGCATTTAAGTTCACCATTGGTTCCATGCGAACTAATTGCTCGGATAGAAATGAAAAGTTCTATCGGGATATTGAAATTACCAAGAGAATAATGATTTTAGTTTGTATTATGAATGATAAAACGATTCTCATTCTGATTCTAGTATTGAACAGTTTTAGTAAGTTAGTACACATTAATGCTTGGAAAATAATTGACTTATGTTTGTACTGAAGTTATTTCTGGTGATGGTCATTGATGATCCATAAAATTAACAGTTATAACCACCTGCCCTCATGATGGGCTAAAGGACTGAAGAAGTACAAATTAGATACTTAGTACTTGATGAAAGCGCTATGACATGTCCCTCTTTAAACGAGGTTTAAGAAAAGTCCTGTATGGGTAGGTGATAGATAACAGCCCCTCTTTGTCCTGGCATTGCAGAGGTTCATGAGTGACGGTGACCGCTTACCATCGGGTGGGCCGTAGGCTCGTTTATCTATCTTGCAATAATGACTTTTAGCAACAGCAGACTGTCCTAAAATGACATTGAATATTGAAATGCCCAGTACTTAATATGTAAATTTCGTCCACAGAAGCGGGTGGTCTCAGCACAACAGAACTTCGCATCACACCGCGAGTAGTTCAAAGAGGGAAGAACGTCACTATGACTTGTCTTTACGACCTGAACGATTATGGGGTGTACTCCGTGAAGTGGTACAAAGGATCACATGAGTTCTATAAGTATTCACCGTTGGAGAGTCCCACCACTAGAGTAGTTCCTGTAAATGGTATTCAAGTTGATGTGAGTATTTGTTATTATCTAGATTTAGAATAGATTCAGACTACCTTCTGTAGTGAGGAGGTAAAGGAGCCTTAGCATGTATTGGATAAAATCATGTAACCTCCGTTGAGTTCTAGTTTCAGCCAGTGTTTGGATACTAAGTATGACAAGTAGCGGTATGAGATTCAACTCCCACGTGTCCAGCGATATCCTTATGTTTTATAATTTATTAGTATATCATAATATCATAATCATAATAATATTATAAAGGCGAAAGTTTGTATGTATGGATGTATGTTTGTTACACTTTCACGTAAAAAATACTGAATGGATTTGAATGAAACTTTACCACAATATAGCTTATACATCAAAATAACACATAGGCTACAACTTTTGAACCACTTTGTAACGCAGACGAAGTTGCGCGGGTCACCTAGTAGTTATATAAATTACAAACGAAACATTTAAATACAAGCTGGTAGTGCTAGCCAAGACGGTTAAAGGTATCAATAGGTAGATGTAAACATACCAAGCTGATTTGAACTTTATTTGCAGAGGTTAAGGTCTAATGAAACGCACGTGGTGCTTGTACGAGTAACTCCAATCCTTAGCGGCAACTACAGCTGCGAGGTCATACTAAACGCTCCATCATTTCCTCACTACACAGCATCTGGAAGGCTAGATGTAGTAGGTAAGTAGATTTAGGAACCAATTAGACGAAAAAATAGCATGAGCTTTCAAGACCCATATCTAGCTCATGGGCATGTACTGTCGAACAATAGCTGTCCTAAAAACAGACTTAGTGCCTAATTTCGACCTTTTCAACCAGATGTTCGGAAACCTTAAGAATACAAGGTTAATATTAAGTTCCAGTATATTTTTGCTGTTTTAAGCAGGCTATTAAACCTGTGGTGGCTACAAAACACCGCCTCTTTTGGTTTTCTTTTCATCAGTTAAAAAGTTTTTGTCAATGACAGACATGAACTGTGAGTTGTAAATTTACATTATTGTACAGAGCTCTTTTATTTTTAACCTTGTAAATATTGTAAATAAATCTATAAACCCACGCATCATTTTGTTTCCTCGGGACGATCACCTCGACATTTTCATCGTCCCGAAAAACTATTTAAGTCACTTATGACAAATATATGTTCTCTTATTCTAGTCTTTAAGATACCTTCACCAACACCAAAATAATATCATAATACAAAACGCAACCAAGCAAAACTTCGGAAATTCCTCGAGCAATTTTCATAGTCGTTATCTGAAACAGGAACGAGAATACAAAAGCTACGCTACACGTGGTGTGAATGTTCCAGAAAGTTCTTTACGATTGTGTTTTGCGTCCTTGCTGTGCCAACTTCATATCACCCCAAGTTGGATAGATAAGGACTATTTATAGTTTGGACATTACGATTGTGGCAAAATATTGGTGGTAGATAAAGGGCTCTGGTATATTCTTGGCTTTTGAATGGATGGAAGTGATATATATAATTTATCGTGAAGGTTTTGTATTGGATTTTTATCTATGATTAGATTGGTAGTAAAGTAACAACCCACGAACCCTGTGTAGGTACTAAACTTATTCAGACACTGGCGCCTTTCATTTTCAACGGGTTCTTACCACGATATGATACACATGATACGAGAAAGAGGGTAGACAGATTTGTTTGCTCTTAAATCGACCCGCAGTATCAAGTCTTCTCGTGATCATGACGTTTGCAACAACGTTGAAATATCGAGACAACCCAATTAATTAAATATCGTGGTAAGAACCCGTTAAAAATGTATGAATGTGTAGGTACTATATGCAGTATCCCTAAGTCTACATCTCTTAGTAAATTACTGTTTACTATAGTACCTAGGAATATTCGCAGAAGATCACAACATACTTGGCATAACTCATCACATTATCTTCATTACCATCAACGCATAACTCTTTACCTGAACAAAAACAATATACACCTCTCTTTCACACCAATTCTCCATTTCAATCTAGAACGCAGACAATTGCACTGCAGGACACTGCGCCATTTTGTATTCCCGCTCATAAAACATACAAGCTATAAAAAACTTGCTATTTCATTAAGAATGTAATAAAGAATGTCAGTAACATTCAAAGAGTTCCTCGAAATTAAAATTGCTTTTTTTTCGTCGGAAACAGGAAAATATTACAAAAAACCTTACATATAATTGGGGCTGTTCGCGCTTCCATTTTTCCTAACGAGATCATGGATCAGATATTATGTAATGACACTAATTTTCTTCGTTTTATGTCGGAGAAAATAATTATGAGCTATCAGAGGAATGTCTAAGAGGGCGGGTAGAAAAATATTATAGATATCCGACAGTCATGCTACGTTTTCACTTGAAGAACGAAATTAAATTATGAGCTCCTAAGTTGAGGAAAAAATAAGTGACTGTAATGTAACGCGTATCGCGTATCATAAACCAAGAAGGTTGTATTGTTGATCGGCTACCATCGCTCATGGACTTCTCCAATAGCGTGGGACGACATGTGAACTTTACCAACAATTTACAGTTCAGTCTTATTTTAAGGGCTCAAATATTTAGCATACAAACCTACTTTTTTAGCATATTAAAACAAACTAAATATACATTTATTTAGGACTCATACTGTCATAAATTTAGTATCTATACTAATATTATAAAACAGCAGAGTTTGTTTGTTTGAACGCACTAATCTCAAAACTAGTGGTCCATTTATCGAGAAAGGCTACAGGCTATGTTGTATCCCTCTGTGACGTAGACGAAGTTGCGCGGGTTACCTAGTTAGTAAATAAACTAAAAAGTAATAAATATTATTTGGTCAAATAACTGAAAATAGCACTTTATGAAATTTAAAACGAAAAGCGAAAAACCATTTCAAATAAACTATTTCGTAAATTTGAAACGGAAAACGTTGAGTGAGCTATAAAATGGTTATTTTCAAATTAAAAACGTTTTATGTTTTTATATTTCGAATCACATTTCGTGATGTTTTTATTGCGCGACAATTTATATGAGACCGTTTATCTGTTTTTAAAACAATAGAAAAACGATTAACATGTTCTTTTAATGTTATTTGAATATTTGAAAATGGAAAGACTTTGTTTAGTAGCTGAACAGAAAGCTTTGATGTTTAGTAATGATAATATGTTTTGATGTTTGGTAATTTTGGATTACTTGTAAATCTTCTTTATCAGGATTATAAATTTTCAAAACATTTTAGTTATTACTAGCTGACTTGTGCAATTTTGTCTACGCCACGAATGGAGTATCCAGTTAGTGCAGAGCAATATGCTTTTTACGAAACTACATCAAAAACTGCTAAAATTATCAGTGTTTCTCTACTAATATCATGCACATATTCTACACATAAACCTTTCTTTTAAAAATCACCAATGACTTTATCTATTACTTTTTCATAATTCCACTACCTAAAACTTTGAGAACATTTTCATGCATTTTCAACGGGTTCTTACCACGATATTTAATTAATTGAGTGCTAAACACAACAGTCACTAAGGGTTCATGCTCAGAGAGTCTTGTAGATACCGTGAATATGGTGTGTCGTGATGTGAGTTCGAGTTCCAGTGGTACCACCCAAAAGCGAACGAGAAAGAGGGTAGACAGATTTGTTTGCTCTTAAATCGACCCGCAGTATCCAGTCTTCTCGTGATCATGACGTTTGGAACAACGTTGAAATATCGAGACAACTCAATTGATTAAATATCGTGGTAAGAACCCGTTGAAAATGCATAAAAGTATTATAGAAAACCGCGAGTGTCTGAATAAGTTTGAGAACACTATTCGTAAATCTTCTACGTTACATACTGCATCAATAAAATCTTGTCCTGCAGCATCGAGGTCACCAGGTGTCAATTTAAATTGGTCTTTTATTTCATTGCCCGCGTCTGACCCCACATTTTTATGATGCCCGCTTTGTGGGTCCTCGCGGACAAAGACTTTAATAATACAAATGCCGTAGTTTAAAAAACAAGGTTTTGAAATGGAGGACTGAAATATTTCAGGGATTCGTTTGTGGTTGGTTTTGAGATTTTCTATTTGAATTTGTGGTTTACGACAGTGTATGTTTTCTCAATTTTAAAGATAGGTAGTTCCAAACATTAGATACAGGAAATTTAATAACAGTTAGGTATAATCGCTATTTTTTTCTAATGGTCTAGGTTTAGAGTTGACTATTAAAAAAATGGGTTTAATGCAGTGACATTTTATATACAAAAATACAAAATAATTTATTTTCAAATACACAGTACAGAAAAATAAGCAGTGGTCCCTGCACTAGGCTAGGCCTGTATCGCAGGAGACCGTTACGTTTTAAATATTATTAAATTAATTGAAAGATATCAGAGGAGATAGCTTAGAACATATAGAACAACAAACAAAAGAAGGAAAAGAAAATACAATCCGTGTTACTCGTATGACATGCATAGACAGTTTAAAATAACAATGAGTACAGAATTGGCCATGTGGATTATATATTACAATATAACTACTTATTGATCGTTAAAATTTCCTCCGTATCATTTACTTTACGCCAATTACGGACAGTAATTTTTACTTTATAAGGTGAGCTGGTCGTATTGATGTCACACAAAGCATCAAATACTTTTCGATATATTATCGGGAAAGAAAATTTAATATATAATACGTTGAACTAAATAAACGTAGCGCTTTGTCGCATTTTATTATTTCAAGCACAGATTAACAAAATCATAATTCAGTTCTCATTCTCCTAATCTGTGTTTTGGAAGAAGAGCAGATTATGTTGTAAACTAACAGCAAATCTCACCTTTTCGCCAAATAATGATAAAACTACCAAGAAAAGAAGATATTATATTATTACAACAAAGTCTCGTATTAATGTTATGGTTGTGGCCTGTCGTAATAAAGTAAAACAACATTTACAAAACGAGGGAACTGGAAGATGATACTTTTCCTTCTTTTCGTTTCTACGGCAACTGGGATATCAAATAACGCTTTCCCAATAAAAATAGAAAGGTATTATATTATTACGATAGAACAGAAAAGTTATTTCCAGAATGTACGAGAGTTTGTTTAATAGCTCCCGAATGTTTTCAGACCCTTTTAAGGGCTATTCCAGAATTTTCATTTAAGTACTGAAACTGCCAATATTGGGTTTTCATTATGGCTTCTTGATGATATCGACGTTTTCGCGAATCTTGTTGAGAAATTGTTTTAGTCCTTTTGTAAATATTTTGATGGTGATTATTCGTGGTTCAAAAACTTTCTGTATGTTCTTTTTATATTGGCTTACTAACATCACTTACACTATTACTAAACGGGTTCTTACCACGATTATTTTTAATTGAGAGGTCCCGATATTTCAGCACTGTTTCAAGCGCCATGATCACGGGAATACTGTGGAACTGCGGGTAGGTCATTTAAGAGCAGACAAATCTGTCTACCCTCTTTCTCGTTCGTTTGCCGGTACCACTGGAATTCGAACTCACATTTCGACATACTACACTGACAGTATAGACTAGTAGTATCTCAAAACTAGATTTTTTGGCTTTATTTTCACCTAACACCGGATTCCACATACATGACCTACCCGCAGTTCCACAGTCTTCCCGAGATCATGGCGCTTGAAACAGTGTTGAAATATCGGGACCGCTCAATTAAAAATAATCGTGGTAAGAACCCGTTTAGTAATAGTGTAAGTGATGTAGATAACCGCGAGTGTTTAAAGAAATGTATGGCTTACTAACATTCAACACACTTAAAAGACAAATGACGGTGACGGCCGACCAACATGTAAACGGGGGTTTCACATTGGCCGTCATTGAAACTATGTGAAACACCGTTTGACAGTTGACCTACCAGTTGTCATTTATACACATTGGAAGTTGGGAGCTGGTCTAAATGAACACTATTGAAATAAATATAATGAATATCATTATAAAGTTACAGATATATACAGTTGATAAGTATTTAAAGTTTCTCATTTCAATCAATCGTAGCCTCGTTATCTAGTTTTAACAATTTTCATCTAACTAAAAGGACTTTGAAGTGATCCAAGCTTAATTACTATTTGAAATTAGACTTGAATTTTCTAGTAATATTGAATTTTGGACAAGACATATTGCTATTACAATATTATAGATTACTCTAGATAATATTTTCTCTTTGATCTTTGTAAGCTGCTTTTGATATAGTTGTCAAAAATTTACTAAACGACCAAGGTAAAATGTTAGGAGAGAATTTGAATAATAAAAACGAAAATTTTTCAACAACACTAGACAAAAGTTCAGATGGTTATATTGTTACTGTTTTTTCATGAGGCAATAAAAATAAATCAATTTGCTTATAAGCCCAAACATGACGGGTCTATCTTGTTTAGTACAAATGTTCCTACGGCCATTACCTTTCGAATCCATCATCAGATCAGCGCCATTTTGTCACATTATTGTATTGTCACGCGATATACATCTGCGTGCAAAATGTCAGCTCAATCGGAAACCGGGAAGTTTGTCAAATTTAACTAGCAAGATTCCTCCAGAACTTACATAGTTACATTCAGTGCAAGTTAATATAAAGCTTGATAAAGAACCATAACTAATACTAAATTTCCTTTCATGCATTTTCAACGGGTTCTTACCACTTTATTTAATTAATTGAGTTGTCTCGATATTTCAACGTTGTTGCAAACGTCATGATCACGAGAAGACTGGATACTGTGGGTCGATTTAAGAACAAACAAATCTGTCTACCCTCTTTCTCGTTCGCTTTTGGGTGGTACCACTGGAACTCGTGGTAAGAACCCGTTAAAAATGCATGAAAGTATTATAGAAAACCGCGAGTGTCTGAATAAGTTTATAACTAAGTTTCCTTCCAGGTATAGGCGGTCTTCGAGCTACAGATCTAAGAATCTCTCCACCGGTGGTTCAGCGCGGTTCAGATGCGACTCTAGCCTGTCTATACGAGCTGACTGAAGCGCCATTATATTCCGTCAAGTGGTACAGAGGACGTCACGAGTTCTACAGGTACTCGCCGACAGAAACGCCTGCTACCAAAATATTTCCCTTCGCTGGAATCAATGTTGATGTAAGTAGATATACTTTAGTTTAATTAGGAAACAAACAGTAGAAATTACTACATTAATAGAGAAATTTAATGATGTACACTAAATTCATAATGAATGTTAAAAATAGTTTCAATTTCATATGCCACAAAAGTTTGTAAAATACCTTTGTTCTAATTTAAAATTAGTTCATACCTTAACCTTAACTACTGGTCCTCTTCTTCTTCTTCTGATTCTATCCACATGATTGAGGGGCTGTGTTGAGCCTCCTTGAGTGGTGAAGTTAAGGACATACCCGGTAGCTCCAGATAACCAGATAACTGTTCAGATCATCGGCCTCTCGGTCGCTTATCACTTGGTCAATAACAATGAGTTTTTCAAGATCTCATAAGACCTCATCATCTCGTAAATTCTCGTAAAGCTATGCAAGTATTCGCTGTTCCGCCATTTTCACCAAAAGTCACTACTATCTTAAATATATTATAATCCTATCTAATAGTTACCTAATCAGAGTCTTTCTTCATCAATTATCGCTTCCTTGACTCTTAATTCTATTCCATTCCAAGTACACAGTGCAAACTACATCAATTTCCATTAGTTTCATACCAAATTATTTTTAATCCTTATTCAATTATGCTCACAAATCCTCAGAACAATTTCTAAACGACTCAATACATCTCACCATTACACATACATGGTTGAAATAAAGCTAATATGATACATGAATTACCCTCAGTACGTATCATGAGAGTTGTATACGTCTTGAGACGATTTGTCTTCCCGTTACTGTCACATATGAATGCTCCCGTCATGTAAATGCACATTACGAAGCCTTGTGGTGTAGTGGAAGATATTTTCTAGGGATATTTTTGATACACAAATATGGTATGAACTTTTACAGCTGTTTTAGAGTTGTTTTATTGGGACTGAACCGATTTTGAAGATTATTGATAAATATCGTTTTAATTTGTAATAATATCCGTTATGTCTGCAGCAGTTTAAATCGTACTTCGGTGAAGGAAAACATCGTGAGGAAACCTGCATATCGAAAAAGGGTTCTAAAAATCCTTTGAAGATATGTGAAGTCTCCAATCCGCATTAGACAAGCGTGGTGGACTATGCCTAACCCCTCTTCGGAGGAGACCTGAGCTCAACAGTGGGCAGTAATGGGTTGTTACAGTATAGTACAAATCGTACTTTGCATGTATTTCATCACACGATACGATACTACAAATCAAGCGAGTCAACAACAAATTTGACTTTGACTGCAATGTATGGAATTTCGATATTTTAGATCGTAATTAGACGAAGAAAGTTTGTTTTGAAATTCATCATAAATCAGAGTAAATGCGATCAAGTAACTTCACTATAAATGTCACAAAATCAAACTTTATACCAAAATACGGTACTTTTTCGATTTTGTGCATAACCGGTAAAACGTAGTATAAACGTTAGAACAAAGAATTATTTATTTTGTAGAGTAATGAATACAACCATGCCTGCACGAGCAGATAACACAATTGTAGACGACCAATTGAAGAACCAAATCAAAAATTAAAAATAAATTAATTAAAAACTTATTCAGACACTCGTGGTTTTCTATAATACTTTCATGCATTTTCAACGGGTTCTTACCACGATATTTAATTAATTGAGTTGTCTCGATATTTCAACGTTGTTGCAAACGTCATGATACAGTGAGTGTGGTGTGTCGTGATGTGAGTTCGAGTTCCAGTGGTACTACCCAAAAGCGAACGAGAAAGAGGGTAGACAGATTTGTTTGCTCTTAAATCGACCCGCAGTATCCAGTCTTCTCGTGATCATGACGTTTGCAACAACGTTGAAATATCGAGACAACTCAGTTAATTAAATATCGTAGTAAGAACCCGACAAGTTGAAAATGCATGAAAATAAATTAATTATTTAATACTTGCTTTTGGCAAATCCAAAAGATACGACAAATTATTTTCAAAAATCCACATTGTCGATTAACAGTCAATTTAAAATTTTCCTTTACACTGGAAAACAAGCTTTATCCCAAACCAAGACACGCATTTATTATAGCTAATCTACGAAGAAAAACTGTTGTCGTGGAAAATACGTGTATCTCTGCGTTTGAGAGAAATCTGCGCAATGAACCATTCGAGTCATAACATAGGTAATGAAATATACTCCAGAATTTGTCGTGTGAAAGAGATGACTGTTTGGTGTGTTGTGTTGTGTGTTCTAATATTAAATTGAATGGCTATAAGAACATTTTTGATCTAATAAATTTCTTTAAACACTCGCGGTTATCTACATCACTTACACTATTACTAAACGGGTTCTTACCACGATTATTTTTAATTGAGAGGTCCCGACATTTCAGCACTGTTTCAAGGGCCATGATCACGGGAAGACTGAAGAACTGCGGGTAGGTCATTTAAGAGCAGACAAATCTGTCTACCCTCTTTCTCGTTCGTTTGCCGGTACCACTGAAACTCGAACTCACATTTCGACATACCACACTGATTTTTATTTTTGATCTGTTAATAGCCAGGTTTACGAATATTGAATAAGTGCGTATTAGCATATACAGGGTGCGCCAGAGAAACTTACTTATTTGAAAGGTCAATAAAAAAAAAGTACTCCAGTTATTGTTTTAATTTTTTTTTATTTGAGAATACAATATCCCAATTTTTTTTTATGCAGTCTTAAAAATGACATCGGATAAATGGCGAATCCATTGCGCATAAACTGATGAAGTATGTAGTTTTACATTTTAGCTTCCCGGGAACACGGAATGTATTTTAAAGGGAGTTGATAGTCAATTTATGCAATTGTTTGGAGGATTTTTTTAGTAGGAGAATCGATAGCATAGGTAGATAATCGGCATTATGCTGAGTCACGGCTGGTTTGTGAAAAAAGAATTAGTTTTAGTTCATTGTTTGTTATTTTTCTTTTTTGCCTTGTATGTTTCTTTTTTTTTTGCAAATAAAGTACTATGTCTATGTCTATGTCTATTTGTTACGGTAATCACTTACCAAGTAGGCAATATACTGGTTTGTTTATGGTACAATAATAAAATTAAAAATGGATGAAGGCCAACTACATTCTTATTATACTACAATATTCGGGAATATTGTCAATATTTTAGTTGTTAGAAAATTATTGATATCTCTGAAGTAACCCCTTCACATAATATATTTTTAATATACTGGGATTCTTCTTAGTATGTTGTATTAGCATAACTAAAGCTCAAAATTAAATTACATTTCTACACATGTAACAAAAACTATAAGTATTTTACAAAACCGTAATTAAGAAATTAAATTTTAATATAACAAAGATTTAACCAGTTCCAAAACCACCTTCCAGCACTTTAATAAATTAAGTAAAAACATTCATCACATTTTCACCTGTTGAGAACGTCTCGCGGCTGGAATTCAGGTAATACCGTCAATTCACTGAAACAGAAAATGTGGTGCCTTGTTTAATGGCAGCTTAAAATATTTTCCGAGGCATGTCGTGGTTTTATCCCATCTTGGGGTTATATAAGTATTTTGCTTCAAAATGGATGAGAATATTGCAATATTATTAGTATTGGTACTTTCATGCATTTTCAACGAGTTCTTACAACGATATTTAATTAATTAAGTTGTCTTGATATTTCAACGTTGTTGCAAACGTCATGATCACGAGAAGACTGGATACTGCGGGTCGATTTAAGAGCAACCAAATCTGTCTACACTCTTTCTCGTTCGCTTTTGGGTAGTACCACTGGAACTCGAACTCACATCACGACACATCACACTCACTGTATCTACAAGACTCTCTGTGCATGAAAGTATTATAGAAAACCACGAGTGTCTAAATATTGGTATTGGTATTTTTGATTCTGCTTTTTTATTGCAAGATACATAAACGATCATACGGCCCACCTAATGGCAACCGGTCACCGTCGTTCATGAACCTCTGCAATGCCAGGGCAATGAGGGACCGTTATCTATCACCTACACACACAGGACTTTTCTTAAACCTCGTTTAAAGAGGGACATGTCATAGTGCTCCGGGAACACCGCGGATCTGCTTTAAAATCAGTTGCTAAATTTTGCTATACGCGAAAATATCTTTATCTGTTTGATGAACTTATTAATTAATTATAATTAGGGTAATGTTGTCTATCCCTAAATTTTTAAAACTACGCAGTGGATTTTAATGAGGTTTTTTATTAGTTTAAGTGATTCAACAGGAAGGTTAATCTTTGTGTTTAATACAGCTTGTAATATAGTAGAGAAACAACTGCGGGGCGGGTCAAAAAAAGACATACACTGAAAATTTTAGAGGTTTTTCATGTAATGACAATGTCACTTTACATTACAAATGCTGCCTGGACCTTTTTGTGACGCAGAACAAGTTGCGCAAGACAGCTAGTTAAAACTACCTATAGAACCTCACTCAAAAAAAGTCGTGGTGGCCGAGTGGTCGAAGCGCGTCCTTCCGTACGAGAAGTCGCGGGTTCAAATCCGCTTGTACCTCTAAATCGAAATGTGAAAAAGATTTATGTGCAATTTTTCACAACACCACTGGCTAAAAACGGTGAACGAAAACATCGTGAAGAAACTTGCATATCGGAAAAGGGTTTTAAAAATCCTTTGAAGATATGTGAAGTCCCCAATCCGCACTAGGCAAGCGTGATGGACTATGCCTAATCCCTCTTCTGAGGAGACCTGAGCCCAACAGTGGGCAGTAATGGGTTGGTACAGGAATAGAACCTCACATTACCAGAATGTATTTTTCCAAAATCTAGATATTACCCTCATAAACTACAGAAAATTAATAAAGAGTACATTACCAGTTATCATGAAATAACCAAACCACTTTGTCAGAAACCTTCAAAGGCCCAATAATTTCATTCAAATTACCATAAAGCCTAATAAGAACAATATTATCGGGGAAGAATTATCCGATTTCACAGATTGTTGGTTTTTAATTACGGATGCTGGAGTTGATTTAATTTGGACGGAATTCTAGGGTGCGATCGAATTTCAGGGGAAGAGCTCTCAAAACTGATATTTGGGAAAGCTGTTATTATTTGAAATAGTGATGGAAATCTTTTGAGTGACTGTGATATTATGAGCTTTGGTGTGGCGACTCTGCCTGCGTAGGCAGACAAGATTACCGTTTTTTTTAAGTGGACTGTATGTAGGCGTTGACCCGGGCTTGTCAATTTCGACCTAGATTAATTACAAAAACCATGTACACCGACCGATACACTTCGTCTGCGTCACAGAGGGATACAAAATAGCCTATAGCCTTCCTCGATAAATGTACTTTCTGACAGTGAAAGAATTTTTCAAATCGGACTAGTAGTTCCTGAGATTAGCGCGTTCAAACAAACAAACAAGAAAACTCTTCAGCTTTATAATATTAGTATAGATTTGCGACACTTCATTGTAGCCTGATATTGCAAAGGTCCATCAACGATTCGTACTGTTATTTGGGAAAGCTGTTGTTATTTCAAATAGTGATGGAAATCTTTTGAGTGAATGTGATATTTTTTTAGTCCAAAACTGATATCCTTGTTAATGTGTGGTTAATGGTTTTCATTATGCAGGAGTCTTTAACAGTATGTCATAGATAGTGACACTTAGTGATGAGCTTCTTCTTGCTTGTTCAGTCTTGGTCTTGATCTTGCTCAAATCTGACTGGTCTCGGTGTTGGTCTTGCTTACCTAGTATTGGTCTTGATCTGACTGCAAGATCAAGACCAATTTTGCTCATCACTAGTAAAAAAACTAACAATTCGACATGCCAACTAATATTGTTCCAAGAAAAGCATAATATGTTGACGCTGTTAAAAATATTTTATCTCATTTAATTAGCGTGAAAAAAAAATTTGGTTGAGTCTTGCATTTAGTCTTGGCCTTGCATAATTGGTCTTGGTATTGGTCTTGTTCTTGTCCATACAGTCAATTTTGTTCATCACTAGCGACACTTCAGTGTGGCCTGACATTGCAGAGGGTAATGAGCGACGGTAAACGCTTGTATCTCTATCCATATCTACCAAATAGTAACAGCATACAGAAGCATATAGTAGTATAGCTGTCCTACTTACTATAAATGTGAGTGGGCAGTAATGGGCTGTTACAGTACAGTACCGCCGCTTATGAGCCTTTATATTATCAGGACAATATTGGGTCGGTACCTACCACTCACTATAAAGAACTTACTTGTAGTATTTTTCGAAGGCAGAAATTCGGTAAAAGCAATTTTTAAAATAAATATTTAATTTATCCTATCAGAAAATTGGCAATAATAAACAAACTTGACTATCATCCTTATTACAGAACAAATTGAATATTTACGAGCACATTTAAGAAACCGAAAAACTTAATAAAAAGATTTGGGCCTAAAATGTTCCAATCCCGGTTTGCCTAAGTCGTTTAATATGGAACGAATCCTGGAAAAAACATTTCAGAAAACCTAGGAAAAGACATTTCGTTTCTGTAGCGACATAAAAACTAGTTTTGTTTATCCATTTCAAGAAATAAGACCATAAAAGACAGCTGTATAATAAATAGTGGAAAGATGGATCACCTGATCCTATTCTATCTATCCTACTACGATTTTGTGTACATTAAATAAGAAACTGAATCTGACAATTGAACAGAAATTAAGATACCATAGGTTCTAATTCATATGTCTCATCATGATTACTGCGTATACTATTAAATTTCAATAAGTAAAAGTAAATGGACAGTTTATCATATAACTGAGAAAAAAAACTGTATAATATACCATATTAACGAAAGATAAACAATTGTATTACTAGGTACAATGTTGGTAGACCCCCCACAAGATGGACCGACGATCTGGTCAAGATCGCGGGAGGTCACTGGATGCAGATGGCGCAGGACCGGTCGATGTGGCGAGGTTTGGGGGAGGCCTATGTCCAGCAATGGACGTCTATAGGCTGATGATGATGTACAAATGGAAAGTCTCATTAATGCAGTCCCAAAGTCAATCCCTCCTCTGATGGGGACTCGGTACAAAGCAATAAACAAAATGAGCATTCCCAAATATTTCACCTTAAAAAATGATGCTTCCTACTCATTATATTATTCAAAGGTAAACAAAAACACTTCGAAACGCCAGAACACATCACATATTCATTACTGCATACGTAAAACACTCCACGAAAAAATTCACACATATCAGCGCGGATGTAGGAAATAAAGGAGAAACAAAATGGCGCATCGGTTATTACCGCAGAGTTCTAGCGAAATAAGGCAGTGATAAAGGATTGAATATATGAACACATGGTTCAGCCGAGACGGCAAAATATGGGAATGTACTTCGGGGAAATGGCGCAGGAAAGAAACGCGATGTATAGTCCATTTGGGAGTTTTTAGGTGATCATAGATAAGTGTTGATGTTGGAACATGTTGTGTGAATTATAGTTTATCAAATTGTTAGTTGTAAAGAGCACTGTTTTCAGTTTTATGCCTTGATAAGTATTGAGAGTTGTGGCAGATTGTACACGCTCTATTTATTAATTATTTTTCTAGACTGTCTTTTAGTTTTCCAGTTTTACTTTAGGAACCCAAAATTCAGATGCCAAAATAACACCATCTCTTTTTAGAACAATGAAAACATTATTCTTGGTCTGAATACCAAAAATAATTCACTAGGAAGATGATTATATGTTAACTTGAACTTTGAGTCTTTTAATTCATTATTAACATCATTTTCAGCCTCAAACCTCGCTATACCGACTGGTCTGGCGCTAATTGTATCCATTGACTTCCTGCGATCCTGACCAGGTCAACAGTCCATCTTGTGTTATTAATTGTGTTTATATTTATCTATTCACTATTCTATTCAAAATGACATCGGACTCTGACCAAGCTTTTTCTTACAGTTAGCCAGATCAAACCAGAGTCAAGTGGTGCTAACCAGAGTGAGTTTCGGACTGTCCGGGAACTTCAGCTGCGAAGTGACAGCAGACGCGCCTTCCTTCGCCACGTCGATAGTCTCAAATACCATGGAAGTTGTGGGTAAGGATACTGACAACAATATTTCTGCTCATCATCATCATCATCATCAACCTGTAGACGTCTACTGCTGGACATAGGTCTCCCCCAAACTTCGCAACATCGATCGGTCCTGTGCTGTCCGCATCCAGCCACCTCCCGCGATCCTGACCAGGTCATCGGTCCACCTTGTGGGAGGTCTGCCTACGCTGAGCCTACCAGTTCGTGGTCGCCACTCTAGAACTTTTCCGCCCCATCGGCCATCAGTTCTGCGCACAATGTGTCCTGCCCATTGCCACTTCAAAGATGCAATTCTTTGGGCTATGTCGGTAACTTTGGTCCTTCTGCGGATCTCCTAATTTCTGATTTGATCACGCAGAGAAACACTCAGCATAGCCCTCTTTTGCTTCTTCTGCTCACCAATATCCAAAACACCTAAAAACAAATGACGGTGACGGCAAATCAACATGACGTAAACGGGTGTTTCATATCGTATGTTTTATGTGTATTGGACGTCTTTGAAACTATGTCTAACACCGTTTGACATTTGACCTATCAGTTGTAATTTGCGCAGCTTTTATTTTGATATCAAATATTCTGTCTATCGTATAGTCTGTGGAGTTGGGGGTATATAAACATGTCGGACTTTCAGAAGTCATCTGTTTCTTTAACTAAAATGTTAAAGATATCTTTGAAATTTCTAGAACAATTTCCTAAAAACGTTGGAAATTCCTGGAAAATCAAATTACATACAGTTTGAAGCGTAAAAGACAACATAAAAGTAGATTTACAGGAACGTAAAATTAAGTAAGGAAAGCAATTTAGATACGGCCAAAGGAAATAAAGGCCCAAACTATGTTTACAAACAGAACATGGTACTAGCAACATCCAATTTTGCTTAAGTCGAGCGGATGCCCATGAAATTGTAATTTATTTCGTGATTTATTTCATACAAGACTAAAGCCGGGAGAAGTGACAGAATAATGCGTTGCTTTTTCTTTGGAAAATATTTTTTGACTAAGGGTATTGTTTGCATGAAATCTGTTGGAATTTCTTGCTGTGAGGTGCTGTATTTCTGGTCATTTGTTTTCCGAATACGTCTTTGTTGTTTCAAGACTCAAAAACTTAATTTAACTGCCCAATTATTAGACTCTTAAATGTCCGTAGTATAAACTTATTCAGACACTCGCGGTTTTCTATAATACTTTCATGCATTTTCAACGGGTTCACTCGCGGGTTCATGCTCAGAGAGTCTTGTAGATACAGTGAGTGTGGTGTGTTGAGAAGTGAGTTCGAGTTCCAGTGTTACGACCCAAAAACGAACGAGAAAGAGGGTAGACATATTTGTTCGCTCGTAAATCGACCCGCAGTATCCAGTCTTCTCGTGATCATGACGTTTGCAACAACGTTGAAATATCGAGACAACTCAATTAATTAAATATCGTGGTAAGAACCCGTTGAAAATGCATGAAATGTCCGTAGTATCTTCACTTTGATTCATTCAATTTAGCATGAGATTGTTAAATAAAAAAGTTCTCCAATAGTTTATTAAAATTGTATCACTAAGGAAAATCTGCTTTTTTAAAAATCCTAATACAGAAAGAACTATCTGACTCATGAAGACCCTCAGTCCAAATGCAAGAGACGCTAATCCGTTCTTCTCTTTCAGTTCTACCACCTTCATCTCCAAAAGTGCAAACAAGTCAGCACTACTACACTCCTGGGGACATCCTGAGAGCAAATTGTACTTCTGGACCCAGCCGTCCGCCTCCTGAGCTTACTTTCTTCATAAATGACATGTCTGTAAGTAAGGTTATCATTAATTCCTTAAAAATATATCGTAGGTAGCAGCTCGGTGGCTGCCACTCAAACACAATCTTTTTCCATGTATTAATAAGTACGTTAATGAACACGAACTCCAACTTAACACATAAAATAATTATTAATTTAACTTATAAATGAAATAAAGTTTCCTCTTCTCCAACTTTGAAGCGTTAAGTAAACTCGCTATGCAAGTTTGACTAAGCAATGTTATTCAGCGCTCAGTACTATAAAACAGAATTTATGCAGAAATAAAAACACAGATAAATCGAGTTTAAACAAGTTCGGGACTGTCAAATGTGTCAGGAACATTGTGTTTGCAAAAATGTTTTTGGAACGAAGTTCCTTATGGCCCGTTATCGAAAGACGGAAAAAATTCTTACGAAAAGTTGTCACGACACTTTTTTTGTTTTAGATGATTATCGCTAGATGTCGCTGTGATCAGAATCTTTTAAACACGTTCCTTATTTTTTTTAATGATTATCGCTAGATGACGCAGTAATCAGAATCTTTTAAAACACGTTCCTTATCGCGCGTTACGTTAGGAAAAAAAATATATAAGATATCTTTTAATCAAAAGGAACTTCGTTCTATTCGGGTGTCCCATGACACTTTTTTTTTAAATATTTTAACGGCCGTGCATAAGCAGTAGAGTTAAGAAGCCACCGCATCGTATGTGGTTACCATCGCTCATAGAACCAATGTCAGAGCACACTGCAGGTTACCGTTATTTGAAAAAACACGGGAGCTATTCCATAGTCGAATTAAACGTGGCAAAACAGAATTTTTGAAAGGAGCCGTAGATTGCCAGTGGTTCTATATTGTAGAAATGGAGTTCACCTCAACGCCTGATGGTGCGATAATAATTGAAAGGAGATGGTGAAATGATCTCGAATCACTCGGAGCACTAAATAATTATAATTTGGATTTATTGAATTTACTAAAGTATCAACGATAACAGTTCAAATAGTATCCATAAGATTTACTTCTGTATATCAAATTGTTTTGTGGCCATAGTGTTAAGTTTTAATTCCTACCAGACTGGGTTTTGCTGAGTGCTCTGAATTCGAGCTAAGAGCGGATTGTAGCAATTGTACATCGAGTGGATCAGCTTCTGATGCTTTGTTGAGAACAAGTCGTTTTGTTTCATGGAATTATCTTTAGCGTGAACAAAACTATTTGGGAGGAAATTTATGATTGAAGATAACTCAAACAGCGATAATTAAATTGGTAAAATTTATTTATCTACAAAGTTAGTAACGATTGTATGGTCAGAAAGATATTATACCTAATTCAAAAAAACTCGTTAGATGAACTATATTCAGCAGACGTCTACGCCTATTTCTCGAACAAAATTAATAATGAAAATCAATTTACGCTGTATCGCGCCTTGGCTAGGCAAAAAACGATTCCAAACATTATTAGTCTCAATTGGACCAGTTTTAAAAATAATTAAGCATATCACCAATGGCTTGTAGATGTCCACTGATGGACATATATAGCTTTATTTATATATATAGCTTTATTTATCCTTACAATGTTTGTTTCTTAATCTAAGTACACTTAAATTTAGTTATATTTTTATGGTCCCTTTAGAGTAGCCTCCTCCATCCTTTTCCATGCTCCCTTATCACGGGCCACGGTCATCCGGCTCCTTCCCGCTATTTTTTCAGTGTCGTCCGACCATCTTTTCCTCTGTCTGCCCTTTCGTCTTTTTTCAGTAGGACCAGTCCAAATTGTTGTTCGAAGAGTCCATCTTTGTTTGTCTGGATATCTAGCCAGGTGACCTGCCCATTTGCATTTTAATTTCATGGCATGTTGAAGTGCATCCCGATGGACATAAGCCTCCCCCAAAGCTCATTAAAATAAAGTCTTGCACTGGATCCAGACTAGTGACTTCCCGCAGCCCTGACGAAGTCATCAGTCCACCTTGTCTGCTTCACCTAACGATTCGTAGATTATGATATCGTAAAAAATAATTAGACTATCTTTCATTCGAGACATATTGTAATAAGTATCATGCTTTAACAAATAAATATAATACTTTCATGTATTTTCAACGGGTTCTTACCGCGATATTTAATTAATTGAGTTGTCTCGATATTTCAACGTTGTTGCAAACGTCATGATCACGAGAAGACTGGATACTGTGATGTGTGTACTGATTTAAGAGCAAACAAATCTGTCTACCCTCTTTCTCGTTCGCTTTTGGGTGGTATAGAAAACCGCGAGTGTCTGAATAAGTTTAAAATAAATATACTTGAATAGTTTATACAAAAGTCAAACAAACAATTAAATCCCAGCAATTATTCTCTACAAACACTCGTACTGTTTATCTATTTAGTAAACACTGGTTAGTAAATCAAGGCTCTATAATAATGTTACAGAATACATTAAAACGAAATATTTGCTTATCCCCTGTGCAGTGTTAGTATTATGAATTTGTGTTATCTTGAAAACATATGGTATTTTAATGCGTCTTTAGTCGCAGCGTTCTCTGATTTGACTCATGTGTGGCATGTGTTTCTACCACTTTACTCAAGGGGCGGCGCGAAAGGAAAGTGTGCCGAGAGCGTAACGCGTCGCGCCGTCCCTTATAATCCCGTGCTGGGTTCTGGCCTCAGCTGGGGTTCGGACGCTGAGTATGAGCGGTTGTAGGTTTTAGTGCGGTTCAACTTCCACATACTGCACTTGTTTTAGAGTACCGTCTGTAAATTATTTTCAGCATTTTGTTCAGCTCACAGCTAAACATAATGCTGAGAGATGAAGAAAATGAGAATAGCTGAGAGAGAGAAAATACGTATTGTACAGTAATAAAACAAATAGAAACATATTTAAAACGTTCAAATGACGATTATATCGATTATAGTGATATCTTACAGACAACATTTCTTCTGTGTAAGTACAATGTACAAGGTTATTGTAAATTAATTGTGATCTTCCATTTACTAAACAGAATTAATATTAGATTTGAATGATGATAAGCGTCATGAATGTTCCACCAAAAGTATTGTACTTGTTTTGAGGTAGACCGTTGTAGACCGTGGTGGTTTGTCTTTTCGTGTAACAGAACTTGAATATCTCATAAAATTAAACAATTGATTATTTTAATTAATTTTAAACTTTACAAAACGCCGCCTTCAAAGTCAATTTATCCAACCGTGTACACTCTCAGAAGCGGTCGCTTAAATTCATTGCGGGCTCCAGCTACAATGTTCGCGCTGTTGTTCTGTTGATATTTGCAATTTTCGACCTCAAACCCGCTTGAGTCCGCGAGTCCTTACGATTTAATTATACCTGCATTGTTCGAGTTATTCTTTGCAAAGTTGGCTCGTTCCTTTGAGGTTTTAGTTGAAGTTGCTCTTGGTTTAGCAAGTTTTGAATTCTTTTCAGTTTATGTTGCATTTTCATGAGCATCGTCAGTAAATTTGATGAGTTGATCGCCTTTTATTGCAAATTAGATGGTAGTGACTTCCGATTAAAATCCTCCGGTATTCTATTTAGCAGTTTTTTGGGGGAAGGTTCCAGGATCTGCTGCAATTCTACTAAAACCACTCAACTGGGAACTATCCGAAATTGTCCTCCTTTCCTCCTTTACCTAGTGCTGCCATCTATAGGTGACATTTGAAAGCCACAGACGAGTGGGTAACTTACTAGCTTTCAGTTTAGGGAATAAATTAAAATGTGTGTGGTTTATCCAAACTTTTGTAAATGCAAGTGTAAAAATACTTGGCAGAATGAAGAGTCCATTTCAAATCTTCGGGGACAGAATGTCGAATGTCTATTACTTTAACCATTCTAGAAACGTCTAGTCCCAATAGGTTCAACAAACGATTTTGGCTACGTAAGAAGATTTTTAGTTAGAAATTTTGGTAAGACATTAAGCTCTTTGTTTCAATGATACATCATTGAATTTACTAGGATTGATTGTTTTATCTCTTTTAAAAATATTTTTTACATAAAAATATACTCGACAGTTTTATTTTCTTCCTAATTCTAGAAGTTTGAACATTGTCTTAATCTTCTACAACTCCTGGACAATCATTTATTTATTTTTATTTATTTATTTATTTAAGGAAAACAACAGTACATCAACTTTCCTTTAGAAAATGTGAACTAGTTGTCTTTTTTTTCACGCATTTTATCATTATCATCAAATTCTGTACCTACTGATCTAGATCTAGCCATCCCAAAAGGGGACGGCGCGACGTGAAAGAGTGCCGAGAGTGTAACGCGTCGCGCCGTCCCTGATAACCCCGTGCTGGGTTCTGGCCTCAACTCCGGTGATTTCCTCCCACTGAAAAAAAACGCCTCAGTTTTCTGTAGTCTTTATATGATTCTGATATTTCATATGAGGATCGTAGTTGTGACCATTTATTCGCAAATCCACATATAGTTTAATCTATCGTAATTGTGAGATACAAATTAAGCTACAATTAGGTTAACAACGAATGTAGTACTAATTATCTGTTTATCTCCAAAGTAAAACCTCAATATAGCTTTAAATACATTTATTCCAAGATTTATAGCTTCCAATTCGTTACTCGTTTACAAATTTTAGCCCATATTTCAGCCTAAAACACAGACCTCGCGGGAGCTATTTTGATACTAAATAATGACTATTTTTGAGCATGTGCTTACCGCAGAGTTCGTTGTAATTAAGCTCTTGTGACTGGTAAATAGCGTTCAAAAATACAGCTCAAATGAGAGTATATTTTATGAATTATAAACTATTATTTAAGCAGCTTTGCGTTTGTCAGGTTTTCAGGACATTAATTATCATCATGATTTTATTATCTTAAAATGATTGACATTGCTCAAATATGGTAACCACTTTCGAACAGGTGGCCTGTTATTTCTTCTGTCTGAGTGGCTATAGAACTTATGGTGACTTATACTCGTCTTCTATTGAACTTAGGCCTAATGATGACGAAATATTATCTAAGAAAAACACTGTACATCTTAGTACGTTAATCAGCTTATTTTGTGGTAGGTCTTACCTCGCTGAAAGAAGTTTAGCCTTAAATTTGTAGCTATGTTTTTTTTATTGCATGATAGATACACGAGCCTATGATGTAAGGGGTGGGCCATATACAGTTTGTATTTTCCAAAAGTTCAACTGTCATGTTGGCTGTGTGGCATGTTGCGCCATCCTGTTGAAACCAAATGTCCTTCATGTCATAGTCTTCAAATTTTGGAAACAAAAATTCGTTGAGCATGGCACGGTAACGCTCGCCATTGACCGTAACGGGCGGCGGCTCTTTGCTCATTTTCGAATGATGCCGCCGGATCAAAACCCACACCAAACCGTAACTCTTTGTGGGTGCATTGGCTTCTCAATGGTGATGCGACAATTTTGCTTAATGACATAGCCTCCGAGGTGAAAATGGGCTTCAGCTGAAAAGACGATTTTTCGGTAAACATGCTTATCTTCGGCCAAACGATCTTCTGCCCATTGGGCGAACCGAAAACGTCCCATTTCGTAAATGTCAAACCTTTAACTAAATTATGAACACAAATTGAATGACATTTGAGCTGTCATTCTCTAAATAAACAGTAGTTCAAATTGCAAACGTTAAGTTGCCCACCCTATATTTCAGCAGTCGTTGCTCTGAATAACACACATACAAACAAAATCATATTATTGTTTATGTTATCTCTATATTAGTCTGCTATAAGATCCAAATCAATACCTTTAGTTTTATTATTTTCCTTAAATCCTAATTCTATTCACTTCCACCAGGTAACACCAGGAACCTACCAAGTACATCCAGCTCACGAGGGTCTTCTCCTCGCCGAATTATACGTTCAAATCCAATTGTGGCCAGCGCATTACGAGCGAGGAGCCCCAATCTTACGCTGCGAAGCCAAAGTAGCTGACCTCTACAGAGATGATTCAGCTGTAGCATTGTATTCAGCGAATAGCGACCCTAAAATCGAGAGGGGTAAGTTCAAATTAAAAATTGTAGTTAATTCCTTTTGATTCTAGGAATATCTTCAATGGCGATTAACGATGTGGCCTGGTTTCAAAAATCTTTTTTTAATAATTAATTAGTTTTATACAGCTTGTTTGTGCTAGAGTTGATGGATGTGTTAATCATCTACGAAGTTTGGTTTTTATTTGAAGACCACATTTTTTTGCCAACGTCAAAATTCTAAACTATTCACTTAGTAGTAAAACTAGTAAATCCGATAAAATTTCAGATTATTTTATGGGGCAGGTATAAAATGTGTTTTTTTACTATTGATGCTTGATGCGGTAGTATATACAGGGTGATTTGTTAGAGAGGGTACATATTGCAGGAGGGTGATGAGTACTCTGTTCTAAAACGGAATATTACAAAAAATAGGTAAAATTACATTTTTTTTTTTTATATCTAAGTTCGACAAAACTACCTCAAACATAAACAATTTCGGCTAAAAGAGTGTTGACTAACGACCTCTAGTGATCTCGCGCACCCCACACCTCCGCCACACCCATCAGCTGTCGAAAAACTATCATTTTGCAAAAAAATTAGATATTTTTAAGTTGCGATTACTAAGGCATTAAGCCATATTCTTTGGTAATAATATTTTTACTGGTCGTATATAACCATCAGCTACCATGACCTTCAATATGTACCCTCACTAGGAAATCACCCTGTATAAGTACGATAATCTAACTTCATAGAAATCGTTAGTCCAGTTTCAATACCAATTTCGATTTTGCCCTGAAGCCCCACTTGAAAAATTAGCTTTATATATCTCTTAATATCGGGATTCTTTTCTACGTATATCTTTTCAAACCGCATTTGAAAAACATGTTATGAGAATTCACCTCCATATTTTTTACTCACTTGAACTTTGTAAAACTTTACGCGTTGGACTTGTAAAGCCTATCCAATTAGAGAAACTACGTAGTCTTTTAAGGGTAAAAGTTAAATTAAAATGACAGCAGCAAAGGTTTCTTTAGTAATTATTACTTACTATCTATAAGTTGCGATTACTAAGGCATTAAGCCATATTCTTTGGTAATAATATTTTTACTGGTCGTATATAACCATCAGCTACCATGACCTTCAATATGTACCCTCACTAGGAAATCATCCTGTATAAAGTCCACTCTTTTCATTTACATTATCGCATTAACAGAACGAACGGCAATCTTGAAAATAGAAACTAAATTAAATTTTATTATTTCTCTTTATCATAACTGAACCACTTAAACTTCGAATTTCGAATACTCATAACACATATCTCTGTACGTTTTAAAAGCAGGATACACGCTAAATATGCTTCCCAAGTATTAACACAAGGGACCATTGTACAGATCAGTGAGTTATTACTTCCCGACTCGTTCGTCATTACAATATTCTAAGAAACGCGCCGAACATTTAACAAGCTCGTTCGGTAATTATTTCTTGTGTTCAGTTCACAAAGTAGCATCAAACTTTGTATTTTTTTGTTCTTTTAAAAAGTTTATAATCACTGTATATGATGGATCTTACATTTGTTAATATTTTGGATTAACTATTCGTCGCCTCAGTGTTTGTTTGGCTAATCTGACATTTTTTACGAAAATTACTTTTTAATGCAGTATTATAAAGAATTAAATTTCCATCCGACTGGTAAAATATATTTTTTAAATATTCAATTCTAAAACAATAAAAATCTCATTTCAATTTTTTTCTGAACACGGTGCGGCACTTAACGAAAATTCCGTGCTTGTTTGCTGTCTCCTGTAAAATTTGCTCGAGTGCAGATTGGCCAAACAAGCACTGAGGCGACGTATTGTCAGCAAGTAGGTATACTTTCATACAAACGAATATTCCCCGTCAACTTCTCATATCAAAACTTAATGTCATGTATACAGCATATTATTATTAACTTTGAGACAATTCTTTGTCACAGAAAAGGCACTTCCCCGTAGTCGAGTAATTGAGTCAGTTGGACTATTTGGAATTTTATTCCCAACAGACTCATCAGTAACTTTCCTAGTATTACTTTTACCTAGTAGGCGGCTGAATGTTAACAAACATTATGAAGGCAAAGATACTAGCGACTAAAGCGCCACCTATAAATAGTTTTATTAACATTGATTAAAACCTCTTTTGTAAAATAATTTTTAAATGTAAAATTTATGTTGGCGCGCTTTTTTTGAATTTCGAATTCGTGAACATTGTATAATATAGATTGGCTCGACATATTTTTTGCTCGTTTTTATTAAATGTCTTGTTCTGAAGTTTTTTTTGCGATTTTTTACACCTATTATATCAACTTTTTCAAAATTTGTTAAACCTCGTATTTTTTTAACAGTTGCTTTATCAATATATTGAGCCTAATAATGGTATTTACTAACTCAGCTCTCTTCAAAATGTATTTACGACAAGTTTAAAGGCCTGATCATAGGCGGTTACCGTTGCTCATGGACCCCTGCATTGTCAGGGTACACTGCGTGGCCGCTACCTACGGCTTGACCAAATGGGCATGGCTTACCCAAATGTATAACTAAAAAAAAATACCGTGTTTTAATTAACCTTAAAAAAAAATTGGTTGCCTGTAAAGTCGGTATACGGGCGAAAGTTTTACGTGACAACGACTCGGGCATGGTTAGCCCGCCTAAGAGCGAGAGAGACAGACATAAAAAGTGAAAGGCACGCGTGCCTCTCAC
The DNA here is from genome assembly GCA_030269945.2 of Trilocha varians. NCBI lineage: Eukaryota > Metazoa > Arthropoda > Insecta > Lepidoptera > Bombycidae > Trilocha > Trilocha varians. The sequence continues at coordinate 10,733,446 of AP028259.1, forward strand.
TCGCTCTCATTGTGAGCGCATAACGTGAGCGGAGCGTAAGGCAGTTTCTTGAAGTGTCACCTGGCAAACCAATTTATAAGACGTTGTCACGTCAAAAGCCTTAATATTATACTCTAAAAATCATTAAACTCTCAGTTCGTTTAGCAAACTTAACATAATACTTGTTTAATTAACTTTAATTGCAATTAGTTTCGTTCTGTTAATGAAGCTGATTCCAGATGTAAAAATTCTATGCATTCTTCTTCATTATTAACAAAAAAGAGATTCCATTTAACATGCAACCTGGAACTCATTTAATCTTGTATATCGGCCATTACATTAGCAGCAGGAAGTTTAGCTAATGAGATCAAGCTTGCCAAACCAAAGAGGGCATTGAGAGGTCCGCTGAGTTATAGCTTCCCATTGGCACAGACAATTTCCTTTGTACAACAGTGTAACGAGATAATAAATTTAACCTCCGATACGTTTGGAGTTATAAGGAATGAGGTTATTAGATGTTTTAAAGGTTTTTGAGACGTTGATGGTTTCTTTGAAATGCTTGCTGGTGTATTGAGGTTATGTATGGCAATAGTAATCTGAAAGATACTAATTTGTTGTAGTTTTTTTTCGACAATGAATTAGGTCACTAGAAAATTCTTTTAGTTCTAGTGTACTTTATGTGCTCTTTTGTTGATGTACATTATGATGTTTTATATGTGACTGTGTAGTGTACAGGGCGGAATTTAGATAAGCCTACTCTAGGAAAGTAATCTAAATAATGGTTTTTCCTTTTTGAAAACAAATATGCAGTTAGCATTGAAATACAGCCAAATAGTCGAACAACACAGTAGAATACAAAAATTCCACTCTGTGATTTTTTTTGTCGTCGTATTAGTCTTTTTATATACTCCAAGTTAGAAAAAAGGTTTGATCGATTCCAAAAATGAAAGTGGTAAAAAGTTTAATTTCCACAAGAAAGACTCACTGTGTTTAAAACACAAAAAATAGTCACATAAAATAGTACAACAGCTCACCGCATAGGTCCAATCAATTTAATAAAATCAATGTCCGTGGTGCTTTTCTCAATTCTGGCGTAATGCTTTTTCAATCTTATTTTATTGCTCCCGTTTTGCGAGAAGGGAAGTCGAAAATCATGTTTTCCTACTCCTTCTATCATCTTCTGATTAAATTCGTTGCGGGGTCCAAGACAAATTAGCTTTCCCTCGGGTTCCTTGGCTTCACTGCTCAGAGTCATTACGATGGTCGCCGCTGTGGATTCTAGATACACAGGAGTTACAGTGGTGGGAGTGAGAGGTGGGCAAATACCCCCTCACTCTGTTTATTTTACAAATTCTCCACTAAAAACTGCCACAAAAACCTTTTACTTTTGTATCTCAAAGAGAACATAATAAAAGTAAGAAATAACATGTGCTTGAATCAGTCACTTCACCTCAAGGCGCAAATTAAATTACTTAAGCCTTTGAGCGTAAAATGGGGGCGCTGTAATACGTGAATGAATGCCATTTAATTTTCGTGTTGGATAAATACGTTACCTGCAGTAAGGTTGAGGTTTAAGAGCTATTTGGATTGCTTTAATCTACTTTTAAGTAAATGTTTTAGTAATTTTGTTTAATAAATAAATATTATTTATATCGAAGGAGTTAGTTATAAACTTATTTAGACACTCGCAGTTTTCTATAATACTTTCATGCATTTTCAACGGGTTCTTACACTCTCACTGTATCTACAAGACTCTCTGAGCATGAACCCTTAGTGACTGTTGTGTGTCGTGATGTGAGTTCGAGTTTCAGTGGTACTACCCAAAGGCGAACGAGAAAGAGGATAGACAGATTTGTTTACTCTTAAATCGACCCGCAGTATCCAGTCTTCTCGTGATCATGACGTTCGCAACAACGTTGAAATATCGAGACAACTCGATTAATTAAATATCGTGGCAAGAACCCGTTGAAAATGCATGAAAGTATTAAAGGAGTTAGTAGTAGTATGCATATGTTATGTACTACTTTTTTAAATCCCAAAAAAACTTGGCAAAAATAGTGAACATAGATACAAAGTTGAGAAATCTATTAGACAAGGATTAACAAAATTTAGTTGAATCTATCCAACTTTCTGATTTCCGATATTGAGATAAAACACACATCTATACTAATATTTTAATATTATAAAGCTGCAGAGTTTGTTTATTTGTTTGAACGCGCTAATCTCAGGATCTACTGGTCCGATTAGAAAAATTCTTTCACTGTTGGAAAGTCCATTTATCGAGGAAGGTTATGTATCCCTCTGTGACGCAGACAAAGATGCACGGGTCACCTAGTATTATGTATATCGCGTGACAAATGCAAAAATATGATAATGGAACTGATCTGTTGATAAAGTCGAAAGAAACTCCTGTAATAAACAAGATAGACCCGTCGTGTTTGAGCTCATTTTGCTTGTCTTACCTAGTACTGTACTGCTACATGCTATCCAAAATTTTAAAGGCTTGTATTAAAACTTTTTTTTTAATTAATTAGTTTGACCCCTTTCAGATTGTTTTATTAGTATCATCTCCTAATATAAATTTTCTTTTTCAGTTACGTCACCAGGATCCGGTTCAAAGAAGCAACTATGCCAGACATTAGTTTTAATACTCATCATCGTATGGGCGAACAACACATAGGTCTGTTGTAAAATATAGTGTAAATTATAAGTAAATGAAATATAGTATTCGATTCAGCGAATGAACAATTGTGAATTTTTGAAAGTATAGATAATTGTACCGAATCGAGCTGAATTACGCCAAAGAATTGTAAAGACTTAAGTATATTGTTGATTTAATACAAATTATATATATGTCGACATGTGTTGTTTTTTTATTGGTTTGTAAAATAGTCCTAGTTTTCACTAAATGGTATGGTAAATTTGAATCGGTTGTTCCACGGGGAGTGCTCCGAGGAATTATTTGAGATGATTCCAACATCTCCCTTTTATCATCGTACCACTCGGCGTCGAGGTGGAGTTCATCCTTACTATATGGAACCACCACGGTCATCCACGGTTCGTTTCAGGAACACTTTTTTGCCACGCACCATCCGGCTATGGAATGAGCTCCCCTCCTCGGTATTCCTTGAGCGCTATGACTTGTCCTTCTTCAAACGAGGCTTGAGGAGGGTCCTTAAAGTTAGGCCGTAGAAATTGCAGAGGTTCATGAGCGACGGTAACCACTTCCTATCAGGTGGGCTGTTGGCTCGCCTGCCTACATAGCAATAAAAAAAAGTCAGGGTGATGTTTGATACCAACCATATAACCCATTTAACTTCGTGCAGAGCTATTCGTGTCATCCACGATTTTAAGCTCATAGACTTCACGGAACATGGCTTTTGCATCGCGGTAGAGGTGATGCCTGCTATCCGGATCATCCACAACATCTTTTTTGCCATTAACTATCCGGATATGGAATGAGTTCCACTCCTCAATGTGTCTCGAGCGCCATGACTTGTATTTTTCAAATGAAGTGTTGAAGAGAGTCCTTAAATACATGGTGGATCTGTAAATTTGGACAATCTGACATGGGGTGAATGACCTGTCGAATAACAACTTAGCACCATTTTTATTATTTCGATCGGTTAAACTTTTATCTGACATTGTATGGAAAACGTACGACTATCGTTGCAGACTTCCATACTATGATGAAAATCTTTTTTTATCCAATTCCTGAAATAAAAGTGGTTGTCAGTTTTCAAACTATCCTGTATGTGGAATCCAGTGTTAGACGAAAATAAAGCCAAAAAATCAAATCTAGTTTTGAGACGACAGCCGATACTGTCAGTGTGGTATGTCAAAATGTGAGTTCGAGTTCCAGTGGTACCGGCAAACGAACGAGAAAGAGGGTAGACAGATTTCTCTGCTCTTAAATAACCTACCCGCAGTTCCTCAGTCTTCCCGTGATCATGGCGCTTGAAACAGTGCTGAAATATCGGGACCGCTCAATTAAAAATAATCGTGGTAAGAACCCGTTGAGTTATAGTGTAAGTGATTTATTTCAACAGGTCATTCACCCCACGTCAGATTGTCCAAATTTACAGATCCACCCTGTATAATAAGTCGTAGGCTCTTGACATTGCATAAGTCCACGAGCGACTATTACTACTAACGATAAGGTGACCAGTGACCAAAATGGTGAAGGTAATCTATGGTAAGGTAAGTTGAAAGGGGGCGGAGCGACGGGAAAGAGTGCCGAGCGCGTAACGCGTCGCGCCGTCCCTCCAAACCCCGTGCTGGGTTCTGGACTCAGCCGGGGTTCAGACGCTGAATGTGAGCGGTTCAACTCCCACATAAACTGGGGATCCGGTGATTTCCTTCAACTGAAAAAAAAAAAAGGTAAGTTGAAAGTATTGAAAATACTCTTCTTCATCTTCGTAATCTCAGTGTTAAGTTACCCGGCTTTTATTTTACTTAATTACTTTTAATATAACAGAACACCTATAATGCATTTCTGGCAAAACACATCCAACAAGATCGGTTGTTGCAAAAACCAAAATTTCAAACCTAACCTCAAAAATTCATTTCATATTTTTCCTTCGACACATCACAAGAGTAATCTCGTTTGTCTGACGTCATAACCGTTTCCCGCAGACTCGCAAACACAGAAATGGAACGTGAACAACACCAAAACTGGCAAGGAGGCGTAATTAAAAACTTGGTTTGCGAGTCTGGTTTCGCTGTTTCAATACAAGTTTTGTGTGGAAACAAGCATGTATACAGAGAAGTTTTATAACAATTTTGTCGGCAACAATGTTTTCGTATCTTTAAGGGAAATTGTTGGCTTCATTATTAAAATTTGTGAGTTTATTTGTGATGGTACAGCAGTCTATATCATCATCATCGTCATCAGCCAGTGGACTGATTTATTTGATTAATTAATAATATTGTTCTGTAAGGACCCCCTTCGGATAAAAGCCTCCTCCAAGGTATACCAAAGGTCTTATCTTTAGTTCTGGTTTTCCAGTCTCTTCCTGCTATTGTCGCTATTTCGTCCTCCCATCTTGCGTGTGGGCGATCTCTATTTCTTTTCCCTTGTGGTCCGGATCATTCAATCGATCTGATGGATATAGGCCTCCCCTAAACCTCACTACAACGACTTACTAAGCTTTTCAAAATCACGAAAATATAACACGACTCGAAAATCGACTTGGTTTCGATAACTTGTCGAATCGTTTTTGTGCCTGTTTTTATCTACCTATTTTATTATATCACACCTTTTATAGAATAAAACAAGATTCAAGATACACATTTCCGTAAAAAGAGTAATGTGTCCAAAACTTAGAACTCTTGATACTTACAAATAAAGACTTCGATTTGGAAGAGACTACACGTTTCGTCGTTGACGATATAAAAGTTTCCAGGATATTTGCAATACGTAGTATTTTTTTTATTGCAGTTACGTTTTTGATTTAAGAATAAAAATGGCGATTGCATAAATAATTAAACCTACCTTAGCACACAACGACTAATTAGTAGGGGTGTGCGAATATCGTTCGAATCGAATCGAATCGAATATTAATTCAATGAATATTCGAAAAATTTCGAATGATCCGAAAAGTTTCGAATATTCGTCGGATTTCAAATAGTATCGAATTTGACTACGACGATGCATCGGAAATAGGACAAGAATTTGTATTTTGTAGATAATATCTTTAATGGGCTAGATGTTTGAACGACGTAGATGATGTGACGAATTTTTCAAATATTCGTTGAATTTCGAATAATTCGAAGATTCGAATATTAATATTCGATTCGGAACGAATAATTCGTGAGTTCGAATTATTCGCACACCCCTACTAATTAGATATTTGTCAACTTAATGACTATATAGTTTTTCTGGTCCAAAACAAATGTTAATCCCTCCACAACTATTATGTCAAGAGACCTCTGTCACACACAGAACTATAGCTGGAAAGCCTGACAAAGCCTTACATCCCGAAAGCTCTCATTAATTATGTTAATAGAATGCACATACGCAAGCTCATTGCGGGATTCTCTTTGAGTCTCGCTCACATTCTATGCGACTAAAAAGTTCAATTTATTTCACGAAGGTTCTGTATAATTTGTATTAATTTAACATGTGACTTAGTTTAAGAAGACACTGGCCCCTGTAACACAGTTTATACTAGCATGGGAGTCAGGACTCCTCAACATATTATGTATGATACTTAAGTCAATAAAGATTTATTATTATTATTTAATATTCGCTGCCAACGATAAGGACTTGAATCTTTTGAAGACAAATTGTTACTTTTATGACAGATAATCGAACGTCCCACGTACTTATTACCATCGTTCATGAGCTTCTGCAATGCCTCTGCAATTTGTATTATAACTGATTTAATCTGATGTCTATCAATACAAATAAATCAGTGTACTTCAGTCAGACTCTCGCTCAAGTCGTACAAACTTGTCTTAAACGGTGGGAGAAATACAGTTGGCATCTATTGGCGATGCTTTTGTTGGCTGCCGGCCTGTTTTTTTCAAGGATATCTCTGAAACTAGCACTGGCTGATAGGTGATGAATCAGGTAAATTATATATAAGGTTATATTTTACTTTTTTCCACATAGTTTTCTACCCACGCTAATTAATTTGAGTTATCAAATAGCTACCTATAGTCAGCGAATACCTCAACAACGCCGGGAAAGTCGTTGAAGTTTAAAGATTGTTTTAACGGCGAGATATATTACCGGAACACTTTTGTTAATTCAGTCTTCTGTGACGCAGGTGAAGTTGTGCGATGAATGTACTAAATATTTAAAATAAATAAATATATTATTAAAATTTTTAATCATTATCACTGTATTCATTTATTTACACTTATTTTTTACATTATATTTTTAAAAAAATTAACAAAGGTATAAAATTTAAAAATACAATATAAAAAACAGAGGCCCACTGAAGACGAGGTCTACGACCCAAGCCATCAGTGGTCAGGGCTCAAGAGAGAGGAACCTCCTCACAATACGCGCCGTGTCAAGAACGACCGCCTTCTGAATCAAGCCCTTTACCCAGCCGGGGAGCGAAAGCTTCTCTAGATGTCGGTCGAAGCTTTTCGCTATTAGACCGTGCACAGATACAACGATCGGAACAATGATGGTCGATTCAACACGCCACATGTCGGTCACCTCGTGGGCCAGGTCCAAATATTTTAGCAGTTTTTCTTTTTCTGCCTTCACAAGGTTCTCGTCATGTGGAATGGTGACATCGATCAGCACCGCCCGATGCGCATCCCGATCTATTATCACTATGTCAGGCTTATTGGCAGCAATAGTCCTGTCAGTGATAATAGATCGGTCCCAGTAGAGCGTTACATGACCATTATCGAGAACCGGCTGAGGCCAATACTGGTAATAAGGTACGGCGGCTTCAACAAGGTCGTATTTCAGAGCAAGTTGCTGATGAATGATCTTAGCTACTTGGTTATGCCTGTGCAAGTACTCGCCGTTAGCAAGACGGGAACAACCGGAAACGATATGTCTAATAGACTCTACCGGACGGTGACATGCCCGACAAATGTCGACCGTCCCATCCTTTAGAATATATTTACGGTAGTTGTTCGTCATGATAACTTCGTCCATAATTGCTAAGACAAAACCTTCAGTCTCTCCGAAGAGGTTACTGTATCGTAGCCAGGCCACGGAGGCTAACTAATCTACATCGGGACCCGTAAGGGCCCGGTAGAATCGACCGTGTAGTTCCTTGCTCTTCCATACGTCCGTGCGATCCGCCACACTCATCACCTTCGGCGCTCGCCAATTCCCGTTCGCTAAGGATAGCGGAGTGAGTCCTTTATCGACTGCTGCTACATCACGGTACATACCCACATTCACCTTTAGGAAATATTCCCGAAGGTTGTATATCTCTCGGTTGTGCAGATCCTTGGCATTTAACATGCCACGACCCCCACACTTCCGAGGTATATACAGCCTCATAACAGATGAGCGTGGATGGTGCATCCTGTATGCCGTCAGCAGTCGCCGAACTTTTCTATCCAGGGCATCCAGTTCTGATTGCGTCCACTTTAGAATGCCAAAGGAGTACGTCAGTACAGGCATGACCCAACCATTGAAGGCTCGGATTTTGTTTCCGCCAGACAAGAGGCTTTTCAAAACCTAATCATTATTATTATTTTAAAAGTTAAAACTAAAATTAATTGAAATCTCGCGGAACCCAAGTAAAAGTTGAACGGAGCCGCATTAAAATAGCGCTCAACAGTTTTCTTTGTATGGGTTTTTATTAGAGGTTCTTGTTATTATTTTTTGTACGTTTTTGTTTGAAGCCATTTCTCTTGCATGCTGCTAATTATTTTTGGAATATAAAACCTCGACTTTAAAGTGAAAGGAGAAAAGTTAGAAATACAAGGGAAAATTGTGTATTTTTAAATTGATGTTAGGATTATGTTATTATAATACTGTCAAGATTAATTCTAATACTTAATTGGCAATTACGGTTTTTGCATTAATAAGTTAACAAGTTAAGGGCTCTCCTGATGGGGAGGTTACCGATGGATGGATCTTATGGATCGAGAAAGAGCGCCGTAGTGCGTAACACATCGTTCCATCTCATATAACCCCGTGCTGCGTTCTGGCCTCAGCCGGGGTCCGGACGATGAGTGTGAGCGGTTTTAGTGAGGTTCAACTCACACATATACCCAAAAAAGTCAGTGAACTCGTTGCAGGAATTACAAGCATAAATTATATAAAAAAAACTTGAGAGGTGTCAAGGGACACCCGAATGAGAATTATAATAAAATATTTTGATCACAGCGCCATCTAGCATTAATGATATAAAACAAAGTAACGAATTTTTTTATAAAGTATTTTGATCACAGCGCCATCTAGCATTAATCATATAAAATAAAATAAGGAATTGTTTTAAAAGATTTTAATCACAGCGCCATCTAGCGATAATCTCTAAAACAAAAAAAGTGTCGTGACAACTTTTTATAAGAATTTCCGTCTAGCCCCCTGTCGATAACGCGCAATAAGGAACTTCGTTCCAATATACTTAAATGATCCCGATAAATGCACTCTCAATTTTATATAGCATTGCAAACATTCTGTTTTTTAACTAATTAATTTTACTTCACGTTATCCTTAACCTTTTCAACTTCAAGCAACATAACGAAATAAAGTCCTTACCGCGCAAAACCAGGATATTTACCCGCGAAACTGGTCGTTAGCTTATCTCCGCGAAAAAAGTATTTATAAACAAAATAAAACATTATATTTATTTTTAAAAGCACACAGAGAGGGCGTGATTCAGAAAACACATTGTTTGCTGTAAGCGGCCATTTGCGGCGTGGAATGGCTCGTAAAATGGCTATTATGAGTGGCCAGGTTTTGCGCCACTTCGTCCATTATTCGGCCATTTTGTAACGTGAAATTAATCGTCAGCTATTGCATTAAATGGTCTTGTTTTAATGGAATTGTCGGATTGTAATTGGATTAAAAATATTCCAGTTGCATTTAATTCATGCTAAATTGAAAATGATTTCTATGAGCTTTGATGAAATACGTGAGATATTTTTTTATTTACTGAATACACGTTTACCTAATATCAAAAACATGTTTGACATTGAAAACTCTTTTTCATATTTTGTTAAACACTTGATAAATTTCTAAAGTTCGGCAAACGAACGAGAAAGATGGTAGACAGATTTGTCTGCTCTTAAATGACCTACCCGCAGTTCTTCAGTCTTCCCGTGATCATGGCGCTTGAAACAATGCTGAAATATCGAGACCTCTCAATTAAAAATAATCGTGGTAAGAACCCGTTTAATAATAGTGTAAGTAAACACTTGATGTTTGGTGTAGATAACTATATTTTTTTCTTAGAAACGTTTTTGTAGTTTTGCTCTGTACAGTGTATTGAGTTCTATTAGATCAACGCCTGTGACAAGTAGAGAAGCAGAAGGTGAAAATATTATTACCTATTAACTATCTACGACTGATAAAAATAACATATCTGACGGGGTTGTAACAAGGGAAAGCAACCTATTCACAGTGAGGTAGTTGGAAGTGGAGACTTGCTATAAATACAGGCGTTGGCCGCTGTTATTATTCATTCGTGTCTGAATTTTCGAGGCGAACGGACCTCTTGATGTAAAAGTAATAAACTGTTAAAACTCGTTATTTTGAAGTTTTTATTCAAAAGTGTTGATCATCGAGTGTTCAAGTGGGCATTGTAACGTCATTCCTGACAAAACCAAACGAAGATGGACTAATTACAACGTCATTACACCTCAACACACTATTTACGCCGTCATATCCATCATAACCTGTACGGATACTGGACACTTATTTGTGATCAGTTCCTATATGTGTCAATAAAAGATTGACCATCGACGAATCCGTAGGAAAAGTTTAGCATAACGTATAACGTGAAATAAATATTATAAATATTGTATATACAAAAAATACAAAATACGAAATAATTTATTTTCAAGCAAAATGCACAGTACAGAAAAATTTAGCAATGGTCCCTGCACTAGGCTAGGCCTGTATCGCAGGAGACCGTCACGTTTAAATGTTATTACATTGATTGAAAGAAATCAGAGGAGACAGCTTAGAACACAACAAACAAAAGAAGGAAAAGACAATACAATTCGTGTTACTCGTATGACATGCATAGACAGATTAAAATAAAATAATTGAATAAATAAAATAAAATAACAATGAATACAGCAATCGGCCATGTGGATTATACAATATAACTACTTCTGGATTGTTAAAATTTCCTCGGTAGCATCATAATTGAGCGATAGAAGCCAATCACGGACAGCAATTTTTACTTTATAAGGTGAGCTGGTCGTATTGATGTCACACAAAGAATCAAATACTTTCCGATATATTATCGGGAAAGAAAATGCACTGAAGCGCCTCGCAAAGCTAGTGCGAGTTTGAGGTATAGAAGGAAAGAAGCGACGGGAGGAGTAAACCACTTCTGCCGATCCGTTGAGAACAGATCGATGATAAGTCGTGACAGCCTTGAAGATATAAGTCTGACGTACACTTATAACTTTCGATTTCTGATACAACTGCTTCGTAGGATATAAGAGTGGCTTCCGCAGCATTACTTTTAATACAGCTCTTTGAGCTCTTTCGAGACTTATTAATGTACTTTTAGCCACTCCCCCCCATACGCCTATGCAGTATCCGATTGTTGACTGGCAAAGTGCAGAATAGACCAGAAGAAGTATATCCTTTCCAGCACCGTCCCGCAATAGCTTCATGAGGTGTATCAGTTTACGTGTGCGACCCACTACCTGTCTGATGTGATCCTTAAATGATAGCCTCTCATTCAACACTACTCCCAAGTATTTAACATGAGGAGTACGTTCAATCGATGGGCAAGTGCATCCACACCCCACCAAAACACGGCAGCTATGAACTTGTAATTTCTGAGTTACTGGAGAAGTGGCAGCAGTATTGTGAAAACAAAGAAATGATGTTTTCTGTAGATTAATTGTAAGCAGATTATTATCTAGCCATGTTCCCACTGCCGATAGTCCTCTCTCTGTCTCGGCAAAAGCTTCTTCCCATGTGTCTCCCTCGAAGACAATGGCAGTGTCATCGGCGTAGCACAAAATTTGAGCACTGCTACTCGCTGGAAAGAGATCCAGGATGTCATTAACGTAGATGAGGAATAAAGTTGGACCGAGAATGCTGCCCTGAGGCACTCCAAAAACAACATCCGCTGAATCACTAACATGTCCAGAAACAGACACAAGTTGCTTTCTGTCCGCGAGATAGCTCTGGAACCACGATAATGCAACTCCACGAACGCCACATTGCTCAAGCTTTCGTGAAAGGATTTTGGAGGATACAGTGTCGAATGCCTTGGCTAGGTCGAGGAATACGCCAATATTTCTCTTGCCTTTATCGATCGAAGACACTATTCGTTGTACTAGCATCCTCAGTTGACCTACCCCGCCGAAAACCGAACTGACGGTCTGAGAGAATATTTTTAGTTTCCAGAAAATCAGTAAGTCTTTGATTTACAATTTTCTCACAGATTTTTGCAAAGACAGACAACAGTGATATGGGACGGTAATTCGACGGCCAAGTCTTATCACCACTTTTATGAATCGGAATGACAGTAGCCAGCTTCCAACAATCAGGGAAGATACCCGAACACAAGCTCAAATTAATTATATGAATAAGAGGAGTTAGTATGTAAGGACATATGCGTTTGACTAAAGAATTCTTTATACCGTCATCGCCGGGCGCACTGTTATTTTTGAGATTTTTTATTAAGTCTGTTATCTCCTTTGAGGTTGTTGGATGTAAAAATAGAGAGCTTGAGGAGCCCGTGCTTACTGAAACTTTATTACACAAATCGATTTCAGAAACATTTAACCTCTCTAGTATATTTTGTGCCAGCCGTTGCCCCGTAGTACTGAAATATGTGTTGCAGGCGTTTAGAGAATCTAGTTCTGTATTTTGAATTTTGAGAAGTTCTAAATTCTGGTCTTTACTTTTTTTAATGTTGCAAATGTCTCTTATGCTTTTCCAGAGTTTTGATGGATCGTTCTTGTTAGTCAACAGCATTTTGTTATTATAGTCTTGTTTTAGACGCCTGAGTAAGTCTTGAAAAATGTTCCCGTATCTTATATATCTGTCCTTGACCTCGGTATCCTTAGGGTGCTTTTTGACCTGCGAATGAAGCCAGTCTTTCCGTTTCATACACCTCAGCAAGCCAGGTGTTACCCAAGGACATAGAATATTTTTCCGCTTACTCATTAATCTTGGTTTGGTGTGTTTTTCAGTGACGTTGGTTATTATCCCTGAAAAAAGTTCTGCGGCTGTGTTTACGTTTTCGCAGTCAAACACGGTGCACCAGTCCATACCATCCAAATCTGACAAGACCCCATCATAGTTCGTCTCAAACACCGTCCCTGCGCTCTCAGAGATTCTTGTCTTTGTTATAATTCCGGCCATAACCATGTCGTGGTCTGTTATATCCGTTTTACAAACAACACTGATCCCACTAAATTTGACGTTAGTTAAAATATGATCTAAACACGATTCACCTCTCGTTGGTTTATTAATTAAATTTTTTAGACCTAGTTGAGCACCGAGGTAAATGTAATCATTGGATGGGGTTGTATCAGCCAAGATGTTAATGTTAAAATCACCAGCCAAAACAATATTACTTCTCTGAGTACCAAGGCTATTCATAAAACTATCAACTGATTGAAGAAAGGGATGAATGTCAACAAGTGCAGGTGACCGATAAATGCCCAAAACTAAAAAACAATGGGGGATATCCACGCAAATGCTGTCCGCATCGACAATCTCAGGCTCGCTTACATTCGCACTCAAATACTCTCTAATATATATCACTACGCCACCAGCCTTATTAGTCACGCGGGATAAACTAAATGAACGATAGATAGGAATCTCTCTTACTAAGGGACAAGTTCCCAAGTGACATTCAGTTAATACTATGACATCAAATAAAATGTCCAATCTTTTTAAGGCCAGGCTGAACTCATCGAAATTTCTTTGAAGGCTTCTTATATTAAATGTAAGAATTTTAAATTTATAAATATTTGTTAAAAATGTTTTAGAGTCTTCCAAATGTTGAACAGTGCGGCAATCAAACATAAGTGAATTATCTATGTTATCTATTACATTTAAATTGGCCATTTATGAAAAATTATAACATTGGTTTGGAGAATTAAACTCGTATTTGAAAAAGTCGCCGCGACTACAAAATAAATTATCACAGGGCGGGTAGAAGAAATTTTAGACCTTAACGTATAAAATAAAAGTTTAGTTAAGTTAAAACAGAAATCACCGGTAACAACCACAGTGCAAGTAAATAACAGATAGTACACTTTACAATAATGATGCGTCCATAGATTTACAACTGTAATCAAAACAAACAAATAATTGAATGATGACTGAAAAATCTCTTACTAGTAAAATAAGCATGCAAGAAATAATAATTTACGAAGATGACGTTACTTTTCCGAAGCGGGGGTGGCGCCGAAAACTTCACTGAGGTCGTCAATGCTGCAAATCCGCACGGCAGGACTTCCTTCCCGTTTTCGGACGTGGATTGATCCGTTATTCGTCCAGCAGAATTTGTAACCTGAGTTTTTAGCTTGTATTCGAGTTTCTCGAAACAACTTTCTGTTTTCGCGAGTTAATCTTTCATTTAGATAAATTCTGTTTGGGGTGTTATTCAGTTCCAGATCAGCTGTTGTAAGATGTTTTCTCACTCTTGCACCATTGATCAACTCATTGCGTTTCAAACTTCTAACCAATCTCAAAACAATAGGTCGAGTTATGGACTTTTGCTCTGCATTGGATAACTGGGCAATTTTGTCTTTTTTCGGACCAGTTCTAGACACCCAGTCAATATCTTCGTCCTTTAATTCTATTCCGATTTTTCTGGCAATTAATTTTGACGTATGGAGGAGGTTTTCCGACTTAACCTCGGGAATACCAACGATCTCAACCTCGTTACGGACAAGAATTTGAGCTTGGACGTTAAAATGCTCCTGAAGATCTCGGATTTGACGTTTTAGATCTTGATTCTCCGATTTGTAGTGGTTTTCCAAAATGGAGATTCGTTCATCCGCCACCGATACACGAGTCAAAATTTCGCTTAATTGTTCATCAATCCTTGTAAGGGATAGACCAATGTCTGATTTAAAGGAAATTAAGCCATCTTTCAAGGAGCGAATCTCATTGCTTACGGTTTGCAGATCCACATCTGAAGTCCTTTTGAAGGACTCCGCTCGCACGGGAGTGCTGGAGTTATCACCCCCCCTCCTAGTTTCGCACTTGCACTGAGGACAAACCCAGTTGTTGATCTCAATTTCCTGAGACTTTGTACCTCCAATGCATACATCCCTGTGGAAGAGTTTACCACACGAGGCACGCGTACAAGCGATAGGTTTCTCCCGTCTATTAAATTCCTTTAAGCAACCGGCGCAGCAATTTTTATTCAGAATTGTTGACATATTAAAGCAATTTGCAAACGTACTCACTGCAGAAAATCTACACTGTGGTGATGACTCACGAAGCTTTTGTCGTGCGAAGTCCTCGGTGTCGCTGTAACCGCTCGTGTGACGTGTTGTTGGAGGCGGGGTCACTGATCGTTTCTCTCGCTCTGACGACCACTAGGCGGAGACTTCCGTAACAGTAGTTCAAGAAGAAACGAGAGGGACCGAAACAACTTATTGACCAATTATGATTTTTTTCAGGAGTTTTGAAATGCGTTTGCGCAGCACGTCTGTCTCTGACTGAAACTTTCGGACGAATGAATATAATATATATATATTATGGTACCGGCAAACGAACGAGAAAGAGGGTAGACAGATTTGTCTGCTCTTAAATGACCTACCCGCAGTTCCTCAGTCTTCCCGTGATCATGGCGCTTGAAACAGTGCTGAAATATCGGGACCGCTCAATTAAAAATAATCGTGGTAAGAACCCGTTTAGTGATAGTGTAAGTGATGTAGATAGCCGCGAGTGTTTAAAGAAACTTATTATAAATAAGCTTAGCAGCCTAGTCATTATCTCAACAAATTCAATTGTAGTAAATTTCTAACCTTCAAAACAAAAAATCGGGCACCAACCAGTAATCACCAAAAATCTCCGACAATTACTAGATCATAAATTATTCATAGCAACAAAGAAACGTAAGAAAAGTGACATATTGGACCTTAAACACCTCCACAGTCGAGGGGATGAACTTTTAATTTGATCAACGCACCGTAATTACAATTTGAGTTAATTTATTCTCGTGTTCTGTGCTGATAATTGCGGCGGGACTGTAATCGTGTCTTTGTAATGAGAAGACTGATAGATAAATGATTATCGTTACCTAGGAATATTGATGTGTTTAATATCTGATTTTTTATCATTGACACAACTATTAAACGGGTTCTTACAACGACTTTTATTAAATGAGCGATCTCAATATTTCGACACTTGCAAACGCCATGATTTCGGGAAGACTACTGCGGATAGATTTCTTAAGAGCAGACAAATCTGTCTACCCTCTTTCTCGTTCTTTTGCTGGTACCACTGAAACTTGAACGCACATCTCGACACACCACACTGAGAGTATCGACTGTCGTCTCAATAACTAAATAAGGAAGAGTGGGGAATATATATTTCATTACTAGCTTTTGCCCGCGACTTCGTTCGCGTGGACTTAAGGTTCGTCCCGTCTAGTTCGCGACGTCACATTAGAAACCTCAAAAATTGTAACCTATGTGTTATTCTGATGTATAAGCTATATTGTGGTAAAGTTTCATTCAAATCCATTCAGTAGTTTTTACGTGAAAGAGTAACAAACATACATCCATACATACAAACTTTCGCCTTTATAATATATATTAGATATTATACACAATATACCACAATATAATTCAATAGAAGATTGATTTTATAAATGTTTTATCTTTATATTTTGAACTCCAAAACACAAAATAAAATACTCGATTTAATATCTTTAGTGGAATTTATTTAAGTGATTTAAATCTAAACCAACAAGAACATTCACAAAGGCCTTTTTTGATCTTTAAATATTTTTCGTAAATGCTTAAATAAGCACTAAAAAACGTCTGAAAGCTAATAAAATTAGTAGCACTCTTACGTTAACTTGTTTTACGAAACTTCAAAGGTTCCAAGACTTAAAAAATATAACTTAAAAGAACACTTTCGAGCAAATTTACTTAACTTTGTGCCTTTATAGAAAACGTCCAGTTTTTCAAATGTAGTTTTAAGCTTTAGTATGTATTTTACTTTGTTGACTTTGTTAAGATAACTCGAGATTCTTTTTACGAGCTTGTTAACTTACATTGGATGTAAATTTGACAAAATTACGATTGAGCTGACATTTTGCACGGAGTACCACAAGCACTGTACGTATACTTATTGAATGAATTTGTGAACGACATAGCTGATATTAAATGGTTACCGTCGCTCATGGACCCCATTTTTTTTCAGTTGGAGGAAATCACCGGATTTCCGGGGTATGTAGGAGTTGAACCGCACTAAAACCTCCAACCGCTCACACTCAGCGTCCGAACCCCGGCTGAGGCCAGAACCCAGCACGGGGTTATGAGGGACGGCGCGACGCGTTACGCCATCGGCACTCTTTCCCGTCGCGCTCATGGACCCCTGGAATATAAATTATAGACCTAACAGAATAACCAGACCCGAACAGACCAGAAGAATAGAATCAAACCATCAAGTTATACCGGCCATTTTGGCTGAGCTGCGAAGAACATCGGATGATGTCACGATTAGGTAAACAATATAAAATTGACGTTCTTTATTTCTTTTATTTAATACTTTATTGTACACGACAAAAAAAAGTTATATTTAAAAAAAAGTTCACAAAAGGCGAGCTTAACTCAATACTAAGTTTTCTTACAGAAAACCCAAAATAAAACATACAGTAAGTAGACTTTAATGTAAGGTAGAGAAGTGTACAAAATACATAGAATAAATATTTATATACTTATACATATAATAATAATAAAAAACATAACATGGTCTAATAGCAAAAAGCTTCGACCGTCATCTTGAGAAGCTTTCGCTCCCCAGCTGGGTAAAGGGCTTGATTCAGAAGGCGGTCGTTCTTGACACGACGCGTATTGTGAGGAGGTTCCTCTCTTTTGAGCCCTGACCACTGATGGCTTGGGTCGTAGACCTCGTCTTCAGTGGCCCTCTGTTTTTTTATATATTTTTTTTTTAATTTTATTCCTTTGTTAATTTTTTTTAAAATATAATGTAAAAAATAAGTGTAAATAAATGAATACAGAATAAAAAACATAAATACTATAATAATAAAATACAGATAAGCAAAATAAATATTACAACTATACCAATAAAATGTTTACCTAAGCGTGACATCAAATGCGACGCCATGACACTATGGGCTACTTTCGCGCACTATTTGAAATGAAATTCGAAAAATGGCTTGAAACCGATATAAACTTTGTATTGTTACCGAAATAAAGGTGATTTCGTAAATAGTAATCGTGTACCCACATTATGAAAGAGGATTTCAAAATTATTCGTCATGCTTATTTTATGTATAAACTAGCGGGCCCACACAATATCGTCTGCGTCACATAAGGAAATTTTATCACCGTTTACACCTTCCCTGGACTTCTATGAATATTTCAAGATTAAAATAAGCCAAATCGGTTCAGTCGTTCTCGAGTTTTAGCGAGACTAACGAACAGCAATTCATTTTTATATATAAGAAGATTCCAAAATTACTTCTTGTACCTTTGTTATAAAATCAGTACATTAAACTTGTAATAGAGGATGAAGAAGAATCTCGAAACTGTGACTTCGAATACATTGTTTATATTAAGCTAAGTCGAAGCTTAAAGTTAAATTAAAAACTTTGTCTCGTTTTTGCTGGTCCGAGACTACGGCAGTCCAACTTTGTAATAGTGTTGGGACGAAGAAATATCACAGGACAAAGAAATATATTTGATGTTACATATTCAAGTCGTGGTGGTCGAGTGGTCGAAGCGCTTCCTTCCGAACGGGAGGTCGCGGGTTCAAAACCGGCCGGCTTGTGCCTCTAAATCTAAATGTGAAAAAGATTTATGTGCAATTTTTCACAACACCACTGGCTAAAAACGGTGAAGGAAAACATCGTGAGGAAACCTGCATGTCGGAAAAGGATTCTAAAAATCCTTTGAAGATATGTGAAGTCCCCAATCCGCACTGGGCAAGCGTGGTGCCTAATCTCTCTTCTGAGGAGAGCTGAGCCCAACAGTGGGCAGTAATGGGTTGGTACATATTAATATTCATTATCTTCTTTTACAAGCTTTATATTTACCTACTGGCTCTTGATATAACTATGTAAGTTTTTATTAGATATTTTTATCAGTTTTATCGATATTAGAAAATGGTACATCACTAGTGAAGCGTCATCAAGACCTATTGCTATTGGAAAACCGTCAAATATAAAGAGTTCTGCTTGCTGTCTTTGTTTATACTTGGACACTGAACGGAGATTTAAAAATCATTATAAAACTCTATATTGACTGAAAGTTCGGGGTAGGCTGTTGGAAGAGTGGGCGGTCGCGGCCGGGCTCTGTGTCATAAACAGAGGGTCGGTCGCGACATGCGTGCGGTGGCAGGGCGAGTCCATCGTGGACGTAACGTTCGCGAGCTCTGTCATCGCACAGCGCATCCGCGGTTGGGAAGTGTTGGTGGAGGCGGAATCCTTGTCGGATCACCGATACATTCGGTTCGATCTTTCCGCCTCCACGGAAACCGCGGTCGCCCAGGGGACTGCACCCCGGTCACTCCCCAGGTGGGCATTGAAGCTCCTGAATAAGGAGCGCTTGGTGGAAGCCTCCACGGTGGCGGCGTGGACGCCTATGCGTCCACATCCAGTCGATGTCGAGGTCGAGGCGCTGTGGCTCCGGGGCACGATGCATCGCATTAGTGATGCTTCGATGCCCCGGGTCGGCCCTCGGCCTCCGGATAGAGCGGCGTACTGGTGGTCGCCCGAGATAGCGCAGCTTCGTGCTGCATGCGTCCGGGCGAGGCGCCGGTGCGCCAGACGCCGCCGCCGCATCCTCGCGCGTCGCGACGATCCTGTCGCGTTCGCGGAGGAGGAGGCCCGGCTGTATGGCGAGTACGCGGAAGCGAGGACCGCCATGCGGCTGGCCATCAAGCAGGCCAAGGAAAGGAGCATGGAGGCTCTCTTGGAGACGCTCGACGACGACCCGTGGGGGCGCCCGTACAAGTTGGTGCGCGGAAAGTTGCGCCAGTGGGCGCCTCCCCTGACCGAGCGTCTCCCGCCTCAGCAGCTGCGGGACATCGTCTCGACGTTGTTCCCGCAGGAGCAGGATGGATTTATTCCGCCTGCTATGGGTGAGCCGCCGGATCACACCGGCGGTGAAGCCACTGCTGAGGTGCCTCACATTACGAGAGATGAGCTCCATGTGGCCGTGGTCAAAATGAGCGCGAAAGACACGGCCCCCGGCCCGGACGGCATCCACGGCCGGGTCCTGGCCTTGGCCATCAATGCCCTAGGGGACCGACTCCTCAGGCTATTTAATTCCTGCCTGGAGTCGGGACGGTTTCCCTCGCTCTGGAGGACGGGCAGACTGGTCCTCCTACGTAAGGAGGGGCGCCCGGCGGACTCAGCCGCCGGTTACCGTCCCATCGTGCTGCTGGACGAGGTGGGCAAATTGTTGGAACGCGTTCTGGCAGCCCGCATCGTTCAGCACCTGGTCGGGGTTGGACCCGATCTGTCGGCGGAGCAGTACGGCTTCCGGGAGGGTCGTTCGACCGTAGATGCCATTCTGCGTGTCCGGGCCCTCTCGGAGGAGGCCGTCTCCCAGGGTGGGGTGGCCTTGGCGGTGTCGCTCGACATCGCCAATGCCTTTAACACCCTGCCCTGGTCCGTGATTGGGGGGGCACTGGAGAGGCATGGAGTGCCCCTCTATCTCCGCCGGCTGATCGGCTCCTACCTGGAGGCCAGGTCGGTCGAATGTACCGGGTACGGTGGGACCTTGCACCGGTTCCAGGTCGTGCGCGGTGTTCCACAGGGGTCCGTTCTCGGACCTCTCCTGTGGAATATCGGGTACGACTGGGTGCTGAGGGGCGCCCTCCTCCCGGGCCTTAGCGTCGTGTGTTACGCAGACGACACTTTGGTCGTGGCCCGGGGGGATGACTTCGGAGAGTCTGCCCGTCTTGCCACAGCGGGGGTGGCCCTCGTCGTCGGCAGAATAAGGAGGTTGGGCCTCGACGTGGCGCTAAACAAATCCCAGGCCCTGATGTTTCGGGGGCCTCGGACGGCGCCACCAGTCGACGCCCACATAATGGTTGGAGGCGTCCAGATTGAGGTCGGGGTGCAGTTGAAGTACCTCGGCCTCTTGTTGGATAGCCGTTGGACCATTCGAGCCCATTTCGCGGACCTGGTCCCCCGATTGGTGAGGGCGGCCGGCCATTTGGGTCGGTTGCTCCCGAACATCGGGGGGCCCAGCCACGCAGTGCGCCGCCTCTATGCGGGGGTGGTGCGCTCGATGGCCCTATACGGTGCGCCCGTCTGGGCCGAGCCTCGCGTTCCGGCAAATCTTGCCCGACGCCTGCGCCGGCCACAGCGCATCGTAGCCATTAGGGTCATCCGTGGGTACCGCACCGTCGCTTTTGAGGCGGCGTGTGTGCTGGCGGGGACGCCGCCCTGGGATCTGGAGGCGGAGGCGATCACCGGCGATTATCGCTGGCGATGCGACCTCCGCGCCCGGGGCGTAGTGCGTCCCCTGCGGGAAGCGGTCCGCGATCGGAAGGTCCAATCTCGGCGGTCCGTAATGGAGTCGTGGGAGAGACGGCTGGCCAACCCCACTTGGGGTCTACGGACCGTCGAGGCGATCCGCCCCGTCCTAAAGGATTGGGTGGGTCGTGGCAAGGGACGCCTCACCTTTTGGATGGTGCAGATGCTGACCGGGCACGGGTGTTTCGGTCGGTATCTGCACCGGATTCAGGTAGAGCCGACGACGAGGTGCCATCACTGTGTAGAGTGTGACCAGGACACACCAGAGCATACGCTCGCGCTGTGCCCCGCTTGGGAGCGGCAGCGTTGTGTCCTGGTCATGCAAATAGGACCGGACTTGTCGCTCCCGGGCGTCGTGGCGTCGATGCTCGAGAACGACGAGTCCTGGAAGGCGATGCTCGACTTCTGCGAGTCCACCATCTCGCAGAAGCAGGCGGCGGGGCGTGTGAGAGAAAGCTCTTCTCTCTACGCAGAAACCCGCCGCCGTCGAGCAGGGGGTCGGGACCGGGGTCTGGCCCGGATTCTGGCCCCCTAAGAGTTTCGGGTCCCCAACGCATGCGAGTGCGAGCGGGGACCCAAGAAGGTGCCGTGTCTCGCTCAACACGCCCTTACGTCAGAGCAACCGGGGGATGGTAGACCGCGTACTCCCCGACCCACGCTGGTCCTGACCCAGCGGGGTATTCCGTGGGAGGGTGACACGCGGTCCCATCTTGGCGGGCTTCGGAAAGCCCGCCGACCGAGAGAGCCGGTGGCCGTATTCGCCGGCGGCTACCGGTTCGGCGTCCGGGGACGGAGTGACGGGAAAGAATGCCGATGGCGTGACGCGTCGCCCTGTCCCTCATAACCCCGTGCTGGGTTCTGGCCTCAGCCGGGGTTCGGACGCTGAGTGTGAGCGGTTGGAGGTTTTAGTGAGGTTCAACTCCCACATACCCCGCCCGCGGGGCGGGCGGGGATCCGGTGATTTCCTCCAACTAAAAAAAAAAAAAAAAAAAAAAAAAAAAAAAAATATTGACTGAAAACTTCTCAGTTGTTTGAAAATTGAAACTATTTCGTATTACAATTTTAAATGTTATGGCTATGTTGTAATCATAGTCTTCCGTGCAGGTAATAGTGGTTTCGAACTGGCCTCTAAATCATAATTTGTAAAACATTTATGTGATTCATGTTGTTGTTGCTCTTTAAACGATGTTTAAGAATTGCACCAATGCAGCAATTCAGGGTGACAGTTACTGCTGATAAGCGACAGTAACCACTTACCATTTAAGTAGATATCAAAAAAAATTTTTTCAGAACGCTACTTTCTAAAAGCCGTGAAACAACTGTGAGGATAACTGCATACTGGAGAAGAATTTAAATACCATTTAAAGATATGCGAAAACCTTTTTTTTTTGTTTTAGTTGGAGGAAATCGCCGGATCCCCACCCAACCCGCGGTTTGTGGGAGTTGAACCGCACTAAAACCTCCAACCACTCACACTCAGCGTCCGAACCCCGGCTGCGGCCAGAACCCAGCACGGGGTTATGCGGGGTGGCGCGACGCGTTACGCACTGCGGCACACTTTCCCGTCGCGACACTCCCATGCGAAATCCTTACCTCGCACAATATAAACCTAATCTCTCTTCTTGTGACACCTCAGCCAAGGATTAGGCAGTAATGTGCTTTTACAGAACAGTATGAACATTCCGATATAATTTAACATCTAAAAAAATCTAAAATAAACTATATTGAGAAGGCCATTTTTTTAGAATAATACGAATACCCGTAAGCAATGCAAAAACTCCACGAAGAAAAAATTCAATTTACTGAAGATTTAATCCACGATGAGTATTTAGTTTAATAAAATCATCAAAATCGGTTCATACAGCCTACCATAATAGTACAGTGTAGGCTACCTATTTTATAACGTAGTTTAGTATTCAATTTTATTTATCTATCACACTAAACACTACAGTTATAATATATCTATTTATTATTTATTTGTGTATAGAGTAACACTAAAACATACATTACACATGCATTTCCTTGTCATACATTCACGACAAAAAAAAAGTGTGGCGACCAATAATAACGAGCGAGATCCTGAATCGCGGTTACGGCATTTACATAAATCGCGGTTACATAAATCTTCGCATATATACGACATCTGAAATCTACTACAGTGGGCTTCGGCCTGACCGGGCATACACCACTTCGCCCGGTCGGAGATCTCCCTCTGGCTATAAGTCCACTGTACCCACATACAGCAATCTAACCTACATAAAAAGTTGACCAAAAAGCCACTAAAACATAAACCATTATTTGACACATTTCTGTCAGCAGTTTTCCGCATCAAGCTGTGTCGCCACGAAGCGTTAAGTGTGACATTTTGTTTCAGTTACAATTTAATTGAAACACGTGCTGGTTACACGCACAGCATTCGTAATATCTGGACTTGGTGCCACAGTGCAAAAACGATACAGTCAGTCGAATAAAGATAAAAATGGTTATTACATAGAGATGGTCTTGAGTTTTCGTTCACTACCCAGAATATTTATTTATAAATGGAGTATCAACAGTTTACATATTATTCGCTACTGTTGTACTTATATTTACTTTACTTTATATATTTAATTGGCTACCATATTACTTCTAATATGGTAGCCAATTATAGATATAAACAACATTCTTGTTTAAATATAATTAAGTTAAAAGTGTTATGAGAATAACAAATAAAATACTTATAAAATGAATGAAAAGTATAGAAAAAACTTAGTCAAAAAAAAAAAACTAAAATTCTAAGAATAGAATAGAATATAATATTTTTAGAATATCTCTATGTAATGACCAAATAATTTGTATTACTTGTAATTTGAGTCTATTAAGCCCTTTCGCTTCGTTCGTGTCAATTCGTGTCTGTGTCTGTTAATTATATACAAAAATGCTATAGTTAAGCTTTAAATATCATATTTTATTTGGTGATAAAACATGAATTATTGTATTATTTAGTTATTTAGAAACAACCGCCGAGAGAAGTGATGAAAACATATCTTATCGAACGGAGGCCGAGACTTACTTTGGGTAAGTACACAGTGAAGTAAGTAAGTAAGGATTATCTTAAGATACGAATGGTATTAATTGACACATTTAATGCGGCAAGTAAATCCTTAACCTTCACGTGATTTGGCTAAAATGATATTTCGATTTGTGCCTAGCAGGTCTTTTTCGACCCACCAGTACTAAGGTCGTTTGAATATTTTTTCTCTTGAGTTTGAACATGAAAATATAAAGGAGATTAGTTTATTTAATCTATGGTTGAGAAGTAATAAATTAGTAATTGGAACATTTATATTTTAGATGCTGCATTTAATTTACTCTGTGACTAAACTCGACTTTTTCGTGAATAATTAAACAGTTTTGTAACGTAACAAAAAAAAACTTTATTGTTTTTGTATTTTTTGTCCGACGTTCCCCTGGAACTTTTAGATATTCCCGGAATTTACGGAATATAATTTTATTATTAGGAATTTTTATTTTTGTTACAGAAATTGTTCAAGATATTTTTCTAAAATGTTTTTAATGGGAATGTGTTATGTATTTGGACAGACGTGTAAATGAGACACCGGTTAGTTGCGCACTGGTTTATTGCCATCGGCGGGGTTGCAGTGTGGGCGCAGCCACACGTATACACACACATGTAATTCTCATACGTAACAATCCTTCCCCTATCAAAAAAATATACTAGAACTAAACTTAACAATATGGAAACTATTCAAACTTAATGCTAAAATTTATTTACTTTTTCATTTTTTAAAATACTGCTTAAAGGATATCGGTGGACGATTACGTAACATTCTTTTAGGTGCGGCTGGTTGCGTGACTGGCACAGTCTCGGCTGTACCCTGGGGCTCTGCTTCTGCTTCGTGAAACTCGTCTTCGGTCACCGAAACGTTTCGCGTCCTCTCTGTGCTGTCTGCTCCTTCTCGTTCCTCGGCAACAGTTTCTTGAACCTCTGACTGTTCTAAGGTCTCTGGCCAGAAGAAGGGTGTGCTAGGTTCATATAGTTCTGCCCTTCTCTGTATCTGCACGCTGCGAGGTGGAGTCGACATTTCTAACTCCGGCATTGTGTTAGAAACATTAGGCGACACGCTTGGTGATGCTGGAGACACTGGTACTGGCTTTGGATTAACTGGCGTCGCTGACAGTCTTGACGTATGTTCCGAATTTAGGTTGTCCATGTTCGTACCCTTATACAATATAATTTGATTCTCGTGTCTTTTAAGAATCTTAAAACTAACAATATCCTTAATTAAATACAAAACTTTTCCTATTCTTCTTACAATTACTCCTTTACACCATATTATTTTTGTTTTATTTATAAACTTTTTGTATAATACCACATCATTTTGTTTAAAACAGTATTTTTTTGTTTTATTTTTATGTAGTTTAATTTGCGTACACTGTTGCATTTTTACACGATTAGCCACCAGCGGTGATGAGGGTGCCGATGCAATGGGATCAATTAAATCTAACCTTGATCTTAATTTGCGCCCGTAAACTAACTCTGCAGGCGATGTCCCGGTGGCGGAATGAACGGAATTACGGTAATCCATTAGGTATTTTAATAACAACATTTTTCTTTTATTTTCACTTAAATTTGATAAAATGCAAGACTTAATTCCCTTTTTTATTATCTTTACAAAACTTTCTGCTTGCCCATTACTGGCAGGATGATAGACTGGTGACGTCAAATGTTGTATGCCGTTTGATTTGCAAAACAGTTCGAAATCGTGGGAACAAAAAGCTGTGCCATTATCACTCACTATAGTTTTGGGTACTCCAAACCTGGCCATAAATTCACAGAGTTTTTCTATAACTATAGCCGACGAAGTATTAGTGGTCATCTTATATAATTCTACCCACTTAGAGTGTGCGTCCACTACTAGCATGTATACACTTCCGTTGATCGGTCCCAAAAAATCTATGTGTATTCTATCGAACGGGTGATCTGGAAAGTCCCAATGAGCTATTGGCGCGCAAGGAGGAGAAGGCCTTAATTGTAAACAAATTTTGCATGACGCAATCATCCTTTCTATAGCTTGATCGATTCCCGGAAACCAAAACCTAGACCGAGCTTCAGCCTTAGTCTTAACGATGCCTAAATGTGCCGAGTGCAACTCATTTAAAATTTTTTCGTGTAATTTTACCGGTAATACGACCTTATGACCCCGCATTATAACACCATTTTCAAACGATAACTGCGATCTACACAAATGATACGGCGTTAAATGTTTGTCATTTATCTTGGGCGGCCAACCACGTAAAATAAAATTCTTTATTTTTGTTAATATAACGTCCTGTCTTGTTTCGTCTCGCAAATTTTCTATAGTGATCGGCAACGTTTCATCAACCACGAAACATACATACGTCGCGCGATCGTATGCCGTCTCACAATCACAACATCTGCACCGCTCGGTGCACGCACAGGCGTGCATCACTCGCGGTAGGCTCGCACGTGACAAATAATCCGCGCTGTTATCCGTACTACGAACATATTCGATTTTGTAATTATAGCTACTCAAGAATAACGCGTATCTTTGTAGTCTATTAGCAGACATCTCCGGTATTCCTTTGTGGAGGCCAAAAATAGATAACAACGGTTTATGATCTGTTCGTAGAATGAACGGATTAGACCTACCATATAAGTACTGATGAAACCGCCGGACTGCAAATATAATGGCCGTGGCTTCTTTTTGTATCTGTGCATACCGTTTTTCCGCCTGATTTAATGTTCGCGATATGAATGAAATGGGTTTTTCGATACCGTCTGATCCTATTTGCGAAAGAATGGCCCCAAGTCCACTCGGAGAAGCGTCGACTGTGACAATTAATTTGGCGTTTGGATTATAGTGAGCTAACGTTTGATCTGACGTCATCAACCTCTTTACTTTATCGAATGCCTCGGAGTGAGCACCGGTCCATTTCCAGTTGCAGTCTTTTTTAAGTAGTTTATACAATGGACTTAGTGTCGTAGATATGTTTGGTATAAAACTTCTGTAATAGTTAATTAATCCTAAAAAAGATTGCAACTGACTTACATTTTTAGGGATCGGCGCTTCCACCATGGCCTTAACTTTTTCCGGTGATTTTTTGAGTCCATCCTTCGTTATGATATACCCCAAATAAGACACCTGATCTTGGAAAAAAACGCACTTATCTGGTTGTAGTGTCAGTCCCGCATCCTGTAATCGTTTTAAAACAATGTTTAGTTTTTCTTTATGTTCTGTTTCATTTTTTCCAGTGATTAAAATATCATCTAGAAGACATAAGACTCCATCCATCCCTGACAACACCCTTTCGATTGCTCTTTGAAAAATTGCCGGAGAGCTGGATAACCCGAACACAAGTCGGGTGAACCTATACAACCCTCGACTTGTATTGATACAAGTTAGATCTTTTGAATCTTCGTCTAAAACGAGTTGATTATATGCCATTGATAGATCCAATTTACTAAATTGTTGGCCGCCGTGGAGCTTAGAAAATAATTCTGTAATTGTAGGAAGAGGGTATTGTTCCACTAATAATTGTTTATTTATGCTTACCGAGTAATCGACGCACAATCTAAGCGACCCATTTCGTTTTAAAACCGGTACTATCGGCGAAGCATATTCCGAATATTCTACGGGTTCCAAAATGCCTAGCTCGACTAGTCTGTCAATTTCTTTGTTTACTTTGTCTCGTAAAGCGAATGCTACGGGTCGTGCCTTACAAAAAATAGGTTTTGCATTATCTTTTAATAACAATTTCACTTTATATTTATTAAAGGTGCCTAGTTTATCGCAAAATAATTTCGGGTATTGTTTAGCTAAACTTTTAGTAAAATCTCCGCAATAATTTACGGATAAAAGTTGTAAATTGAATGCCGATATAAAATCGCGACCTAATAATGGCGGTCCGCCGTCTTGTACAATAAAAAACACTATATTATGCTTTTGATCGCAATATTCTACTACTAAGGTAATAATTCCTATGCACTGTATTTTTTTCCCATTATAGGTTCTGAGTTGTTTATACGTGTTTGATAATGGCACATTCTTAAAATTTTGTTCATAAAATGACTGTGAAATTACCGTTACCGCTGACCCGCTGTCTATTTCGAACTTAAAAGGTTGATTATTAATTAAAATAGTTTCCATCATTGGTTCCCCTTTAACTGAACGGATATAATATAGCTTACCGTCATCATCTACGTCATCCTCACCCTTATCACCGCTTGTTAACTGTAAATATTTCACTTTTCTACACATTTTCTGCAAATGACCCTTTTCGTGACATTTTTTACACTTATAGTTCGCATATTTACAGTCAGCTGTCGTGTGATTAGTGTACCCACACACTTGACAATGCGCCTTGTTCTCGATCTTGCCTTTTTTCTTTATCGATGAAATTTTGAAAATTTGATTTTCATCCGTTGAGTGCGATGTAGCTCCTGTGCTCATCGACGCTGCTGCATTTGCGCGGCTCATGTTCTCCGCCATCTCCACGACCTTGACCAGTGTCAGATCGGCCAAGTTCTGCGTATATAGCTTTTCTTTTTCTCTGCCCGGCGTCATTCCCATAATGAATTTGTCCCTCAGAGCCTCTTCCACGTTTAAGAATCCACAGTTGGTTGTTAATCCTCGCAATCTTGCTGCCCATTGTGAATAATTTTCCTCTGCCATTTGGGATGCGGCATAGAAGTTGTGTCTCTCACCAAAACCAACACATTTCGGTGTGAAATGGCTGTCCAATAATAAGAGGATATCTTCATAAGGGACCTCTTCGATTTCTTTCGGAAGGGCCAAGTCCGTTACAAGTTTGTAGGTAGTTTCGGCGAGTGCGCTGAGTAATATAGCTTTCCTCTTGTAACCGGCGATGTCCGTTGTTTGGTTTATATCATTTGCAATAAAATATTGCGAAATCCGGCCTTTATACGTTTTCCAATTTTGCGTTTGATGCTCGAACGTACATAAAATGCCGTGATGCATTGACATTATAACAATTTTTGTTAACGCGTAGGTAGTAACTCGTCGCCACTGTTATGTATTTGGACAGACGTGTAAATGAGACACCGGTTAGTTGCGCACTGGTTTATTGCCATCGGCGGGGTTGCAGTGTGGGCGCAGCCACACGTATACACACACATGTAATTCTCATACGTAACAGAATGGAACTTGATTTTTGTGATTTTATGAATAACATTTAGGATTTCTTAAGAAAGGTTGAAGGGTAAAGCTGCCAGACAGTGTAGATACTTATTAATAAAAATAGCTTCACAAAAGGATAAATTTGTCTTCAAATTGAAAATAGTCAAATTCATGAAATTTGTCCCGGAAGTCACTGGATGCAAACAGCTCGGGATTGGTCATAAAGAAATTTAGTGGAACCTTATATCCAGCAGTGAATGTGTACGGGCTGACAATGATAATTAATGAACTAATGAAAGCAAACGATTATTCAAAAAAACACTTTATAATAATTCTTTCAAGCATTTTCAACGGGTTCGGTTTAGCACTGGATTCTCAACACAACAGTCACTAAGGGTTCATGCTCAGAGAGTCTTGTAGATACAGTGAGTGTGGTGTGTCGTGGTGTGAGTTCCAGTTGCAGTGATACTACCCAAAAGCGACCCGCAGTATCCAGTCTTCTCGTGATCATGACGTTTGCAACAACGTTGAAATATCGAGACAACTCAATGAATTAAATATCGTGGTAAGAACTTGTTGAAAATGCATGAAAGTTTTGTAGAAAACCGGAATTCTAAGTAATATCAAAAAAGATTGGAAGAGTGCCGAAATGCTGCGTATAAATATTATCTGGTAAATCGCCCATGTACAATTATTTTCGTGTGCAATAAAGAATTTTCTATCTATCTAAATATTAGCTCAACATACGTAAAAACAAATGACGACCAATATGTAGAGGGAGGGTGCATTGCATTGGCCAGCATTATATCAGTTATCAAATTTCTCCAAACGTGGAAGTCAAGCGAGTAATAAGCATTGGGCCAATGTGTGACAGTAACAGTTGGTGATCTTTTTGTTGCTTCTCACCCCCTCATCCTAACCCAAATATCCACTGTGCCTGTCAAACGACACACGCATTATATTTTTCTATATATGGTATAACGGGATGATAACAAGGGAAACCAACCTATTCACCGTGCGGGTAGTTGGAAGGGGAGACTTGCTATAAATACAGGCGCTGGCCGCTGTTATCATTCATTCGAGGCGAACGGACCTCTTGATGTAAAAGTAATAAACTGTTAAAACTCGTTATTTTGAAGTTTTTATTCATAAGTATTGATCATCAAGTGGACATTGTGACTTCATTCCTGACAAAACAAAACGAAGATCGACTAATTACAACGTCATTACACCTCAACGCACTATTTACGCCGTCATGTACAAATTCTGTGCTAATACGATGACTAGATATTATAAACGCTTATAAAAAGTAATACAATAGTCGTTACATAAATGCACTTCAATTTCCCTCCAAAGATTACGGACCATTCGGATTGTAATTCAAATCAAATCACATTATATCGTGAGTTCACGAGATTCCGAATATAAATCCCACCGTAGGGCTCTAATTATGCTGGATCCCACAAACGAGGGTTCATCACGCTATAGAGAACACGCGAATGTAGAATCATACAGAAGGTATATGCTATGGTATAACAATCTACTTTTATAGGGTGGGCAATCTAACGTTTGCATTTTGAACTACTGTTTATTTAGAGAATGACAGCTCAAATGTCATTCAATTTGTGTTCATAATTTAGTTGAAGGTTTGACATTCACGAAATGGGACGTTTTCGGTTCGCCCAATGGGCAGAAGATCGTTTGGCCCAAGATGAGCATTTTTACCGAAATCGTCTTTTCAGATGAAGCCCATTTTCACCTCGGAGGCTATGGCAATAAGCAAAATTGTCGCATCGGGGGTCGGAAAATCCACACGTCACCATTGAGAAGCCAATGCACCCACAAAGAGTTACGGTTTGGTGTGAGTTTTGGTCCGGCGGCATCATTCGAAAATGAGCAAGGAGCCGCCGTTACGGTCAATGGCGAGCGTTACCGTGCCATGCTCAACGAATTTTTGTTTCCAAAAGTTGAAGAGTATGACATGGACGACATTTGATTTCAACAGGATGGCGCAACATGCCACACAGCCAACATGACAGTCGAACTTTTGGATAATGCAAACTTTATATGGCCCACCCCTTACAAGCTTTATATTAACATGCACTGGATGTAACTGCGTAAGGTCGGGTGGAATCTAACAAGCTATATTTGATAAACTTCCCGGTTTCCGATTGAGCTGACATTTTGCAGTTGTATATCGCGTGACAATGCAATAATATGACAAAATGGCGCTGACCTGATAGTGACACCGGAAAGTGGTCATAGGAACTCTTGTGCTAAGTAAAATAGATCCGTCGTGTTTGGGCTCGTTTTACTTGTATTAGCTAGCACTCGACTGCTGTATAATATCCAGGATATTAAAAGCTTGTTAAAAACATTTAGCGGCTTCGCAGTGTCTCCTGACAATGCAAGGTCCATGAGCAACGGTAGCCGCTTACGATCAGGTGGCCCAAAAAAAACAGTTTAACTTCTGCATAGTAATTATTCTGTGACACGGTCTGTAGTTGCAAGGGTCAACGGTTAATCCGGATATAGTTTTGGTCTTAATAGTTTTTAGTAGATTGATGGAGTTTAACGTTGATATAGCTTTTGGATCGGGGACTTAAAGCTATTGAGAAAACTTTAAACATTAACATTTAGATGGTGCACAAAATTATTTTTAAACTAACGTATAATCAGGATGCATCATTAATTTTAATTTCAAAAAATTCTAAAGATGTCTTCGATGTATCTCGAAAGCTAATAAGCTATAGCATGTCAAACAAGGTTTAACACGTGTAGTAAATGCGAGGCGATAGCTGGCTACCTTGCAGTATGCCTAGCAGTGTATGGGTTATATATTATAGAACTTATCAAGAAGTAGACCACTAGATCGAAACCAGTGAATATATTTTTTTTTTTATTGCGTGATAGATAAACGAGCCTACGACTCACCTGATGGTAAGCGGTCACCTTCGCTCTTGAACCTCTGCAATGCTAGGGCAATGAGGGGCTGTTATCTATCGCCTACCGATACAGGACTTTTCTTAAGCCTCGTTTAAAGAGGGACATGTCATAGCGCTCCGGGAACAGCGTGGATGGTAGTCCATTCCAAATCGGAATGGTACGGGGCAAAAATGATCTACTGAAGCGAACCGTGGAAGATCGCAGCGGTTCCAAGTAAAGGTGGTGAACCTTGCCCCTGCGGCGTGTGGTACGATGGTAGAAGGGAGATGAAGGGATCATCTCGATCCGTGAGCTTGGCTCGCTTATTACATTTCATTATCAGATCTGCAAATATTAAAATGCATTGATAAACACCAAATTTGTCCCATTCCAAAGTCCACAGAAAGAGTAAAAAATATCGACAATTATTGTCAAAGGACCAATGAGTGAATAGCATAAACTAACTACCAACAAAATTGCTGCACTCAGCTGAATAAAAGCATAGAATATTTACCATACAGAAGAATACAAAATATATCTGTAGAAATAATCAAGTTAGAGTATACAAGGTGATTTGTTAAAGATGGTTCATAATTAAGGATACGATAGTCAATGTAATCGATCAATTATAATAATTACAAATTTATATTTATTTATTTAATACGACAGAAAAATAAGTTATATTAAAAAAATATTCACAAAAGGCGAGCTTAACTCAAAACTGAGTTTTCTTACAGCAAACCCAAAATAAAACATACAGTAAGTAGACTTGTAATGTAAGGTGTTTATAACCAAATAACCTTAAAATATCTAAAATTCCGGCATAATGAATGTCCCTCAACAACTGATGGGTGTGGGATGCGCGTCACTTGAATGTGTTAGTCAACACTCTCTTGTCCAAAATTATTGAATTGAATTTATACTAGAAGAAAATTATTAATAGTATTATTTAAGGACGAACCTCTCTAATACTTCCAACCGTTTTTCAACGGGTTCTTACCACGATATTTAATTAATTGATTTGTTTGCTCTTAAATCGACCCGCAGTATCCAGTCTTCTCGTGATCATGACGTTTGCAACAACGTTGAAATATCGAGACAACTCAATTAATTAAATATCGTGGTAAGAACCCGTTGAAAAATGCATGAGAGTATTATAGAAAACCGCGAGTGTCTGAATAAGTTTATAAGCCTCTCTAACTTTTTAACCTTAAGACCATAATACTACATACGCTGTGTCTCTAGAGTCAGATTATTTTTCTCACTTGACTTCTTTTAAAATTATTCTCTGGTGTTCTGAAAGCTGGAACATTTATCTCAAATGCACATTCCAGTTTTTCTTCCTTTATTTCCCTATATTTAAAGCTGACATTTCGGTTTAATAGTTCCTTCTAACGATCTCTTGGCAAAAGATAAGATAAAACCTCCATCGATGATCGGGATGGTATTGAGAAACAGGCGGAAGCGATTAACGATTTTTGTGTTACAATAATTTTCATACAAATATTTTACATATTGAAGTTTAGTTTTTTTTTTTTAATTTATTTTCATATACTTGAAGTTATTAACTTGTGGATTTTTAATTTTAATAAATTTTAAAAAAGTACTTTGACAATTAAGAAGGCGTGATGTAGGTTATTTAAACCTTTTTGTTGTGTACCCTCCTCTATAATTAAATTATTGGACTGTAGTTCCGTGTCGCCTGTTGTGAAAGGGGGCTAGACGGAAAAAAATCTTACGAAAAGTTGTCACGCCACTTTTTTGTTTTAGATGATTATTGCTAGATGGTACTGTGATCAAAATCTTTTAAAACACGTTCCTTATTTTTGTTTTAGATGATTATCGCTAGATGGCGCTGTGATCAAAATCTTTTAAAACACGTTCCTGATCGCGCGTTACGTTAGGAAAAAAAAATATAAGATATCTTTTCATCGAAAGGAACTTCGTTCTATTCGGGTGTCCCATGACACCTCTCAAGTTTTTTAATTTTCAACGAATGTCATATTATTTAAGTTATGATTTTAATAATAAAGCTCGATCAACCATTATTAATTTATCTGTCTTCAACACAGATGCAAATAAAAATATCAACTCGCTATTTCGTACCTTCTATGTCCACTCCCTTATTTTCGGATTCGAGTGAAACCGAAGGGGTGGTCCTCGAAATGCTATGATTTCAAAATATTTCACTCTTACACTTCTTCTAAATGTATCATGAAGAAATTTCAACAATAGGATATTAGAAATGATGTTTTTTATCGAAATATAAATCAGATGTATTTTATATATGTAAAATCATCCTCATAAGTGCATGCTCATTTTTGAAACCGTATGGCCTAGGCACAAGTTGTACTTCTTTTTTCAATAAAAACATTCACAAATCATTTACGTTGCTGCTTTGTCGTGCAAGCTCATTTCACTTTTATGGTTGACGAGCTGACCCCCGCAACTTCGTCTGCGTTACAAAGGGGTTCAAACAGTACTCGCAATGCCGTTATTATTTGCTCGGCCTACTGTGCCCCACATATTCATTGCGTTTTATACTCGTGATAACTTCTAAACGAAAAGTTCGATTGGAATAAAACAAAAAGTAATTTACTTTCACCTTAATACTCTTCTTGATAACATAATACTTAATTTGGATAAGAGCTAATATAACGATACTCATTTAACGTTAAATTCATTCTTTGGACGGTAAATTATTTTTCATAAACATAAAACCGGTTATCGTGACTAAACTATGATAGTTAGATATATGCTGTCGCGGACTTTTTTGTTTGTCTTAATAATACCTAAAAACCCGTAGTACATCATTTTGTTCTATTGTCAATTGTTTTTGCAGCGTACGCATAAATAGGTTTTCGATTATTCGCCTTGTTTTACATATTCGATATTTTCATACGGATCCCTATTTTTTTTGAAAATAAAATATAGCCTATAACCTTCTTCGATAAATGGACTTTCCAACAGTGTAACAATTTTTGTAATCGGACCAGTAGTTCCTGAGATTAGCGCGTTCAAACAAACAAACAAACAAACTCTTTAGCTTTATAATATTAGTATAGATAAGCACATAATCATCAAAAGAACCAAAGAATCAGAATTCAAAATTAGTTGAAGTGCACATTGCATAACCGACGGCTGTTGGGGCGTTCTGGAGTGGTGGCCACGTCAAAGCATGCGCAGCGAAGGATGACCAGCTACAAGGTGGACAGATGACCTTATTAAAGTTACAAAAATGTCGGGGACTCCGTCCATTGTTAATCATTGGAGTTGGCCTAAATCTAAGTAGACTTCGATTGAGAATGTCACTGGTACAATAGTCTGATTAAGAATAGCAAAAATTAGAAGATTAGGGAGCAGGCCGGCAACCCACCGGCGGAAAGTGTGAATGGGAAGGATGAATGTGAGGTATGCGGTATTTATTTATTATTATTACACAAAACAGAATACAGTCAAAACATGATTTAAAGGTTTTTCAAGTGCATTATTACTAAGCTAGACTATATCCCTAAACATGTGTATACATAAGCAACAAATTATAATAGAAAACAGTTCAGCAGTTCAGTAATATTAAAAAAATTAAATTATATTATATTTAAGAAAAATTAATAAAAAAACAAAAATTTCAGTCGTACATAATTTTCCTCACGTCAGATTTAAATTTTATGAAGTTTTGCTCGAAAATATCAATTGAAGCATGGTGCTCTCTAGAAATATCATTGTATTGGCGACACATCCTAACAATCGGGTTATAAAATGAAGTATTGTTTTTGTAAATTTGAAGGGAGAATACTTTAGAAAATCCATCCCGAGCTCTCGGTTTACTATTTATATTTATGTTTGAAAGTAAGGATGGCGAATCGATGTGAGAATGAATTATTTTGTATAGACATGTGTAGTCCGCACACAATCGACGAGTTTCCAAAGTTTGCATGTTAAATCTCACTAACTTAGCTTTATATGACTGAAGCTCGCGGTGTAAACCTGTTCTGTAACATAATATATTAATAAACTTATTTTGAACACGTTCAAGGCGTTTTGTGTGTACATCGTAGTGGGGAGACCATATTACAGAATTATATTCCAAGATGCTACGAACCATCGAATAATAAAGATTAATAAAACTCTCAGGTTTTTTAAAATATTTTGTGATACGGGTAATGAAGCCTAAAATTTGAGTACTTTTGTTAACTATATAATTGTAATAGTCAAAATTAAATATACAATATATATAAACTACACTACTACAGATTACCTTATTCTAAATTAAATTAAATTACTTCGGCAATTTGTTCAATGATTCTAAGTCTTTAACTAAAATGCATTTGGAACCATCATCCTTGCGTAGATAGACACGACCATATTTCACCCACACATATTTATATGATTTCAACTTTGCATATTTCCTGGCCGCTGCATGCAGTTCTTTACAATCCGGTGATAGGTGCTCCACGACATATATCCTTTGCTGCTCGCACGAGAGACCCAGATGCGCAGTATTCAAGTTATCGTTTTTGTGAGTTTTATTATATCGATAGCAAGCAGACAGCACATTGTCCACTAAACGAGGGTTGATGAGTGTTACTAAAATGTTTCTTGGTCTAGATGACGCAGTATTCATCTTGGCTACTCTGCGACATGAATGTATGTGATCTTGACTTATAGAAATGTTTAAAGTCTTGCAAAGGTTGTTGAAAATAGTTATAGGATTTTCATTCTTACTTTCAGGTACAACTTGTATTTCCAAGTTATGACTGCGAGTCATTCTCTCCATAGAAGAAATACGTGTTTTTAAAATATTTTGAAATTTAATCAGATTGGATATTTCACTCTCCAAATCTTTAACAATGCGGGATTTCTCCATGATGTCTTTTTTAATAGAAGACTGTTCTTCACATATAAAATTGGTTGTGACCGTAAAATCATCCTTAATTTGTTGAAGAGAAGCTTCAACTTCCTCGCGAACAAGCACCTTCACGTCTTCTCTTAGCATTCGACGAAAGTCGTTAAAAAATGTAGGCAAAAGAGTGTTCAACTTTTGATCTAGTAATGCGCTAATTTTGACCATGGTTACAGCACCATCAGTACCACAAGTTGTAGTAGTATTAGAACACGAAATTGAAGACTGCAAATCTGGCTGTTCCGTGAGATCGTAAGACATGTTCATGGATTCATCAGAATATGGGACTTGCGTGGTGCGGACAGGTGTGTTGTCGCGCTGCCTATTAGTAATGCGTTTTGTTATGTTGTTACATGAAGGACATACCCATTTGTTACAATACTCCGCGGAGAGAGCATTGAATTGATCATCTTTTATATTCAGACATTCAATATGGTATTTTGCACGACACTGATTACACAACAGATTACGCGCAGACTTTATTTTCTTGTTACAAGCGGAACAGTTCATTGTAAGATGATAATACGCGCTCAGAACCAGTAAGTTTCGATCACCGGCACAGTGTTTTGATTCACGTAACTTTTCGTTATGTTAATGTTGTTTCAAAGTCTTATTTATGATTCACGTGATAGATAATTCGTATACATTCCACATAAATCACTTTTTGACTAAATTAAGAACTTTTAATACTTTTTCGGAAATTTAGATACGGAGCGATATAAACTCGACTGCTTTCATAGACAGTGCGCGGGTAGGCGGGTAGAGGTATGACAGTAGAATAGCGAGAACTGGAATGAAAGAAAAGACAATATTAAATAACAGAGTAAGAACATCCCCGATCATGCTGGGGGGGATTTAGGAAAAAAAAAAGTCTGATTAAAATGATTCTTTTTTCATATAAATTTCGGTAGTGGTGTGTAACAAAGGTTTGTTTAAATAGTAAAATAAAGTTCTATTAAATACTTTGTATGATATTCCGTGGAGCTGAAAGACTTACCATTCGTCGGTCGGCACGTCCGCGAAGCGAAGCTTTGGTCGCCGTCGTTGGTGAAGTCCTCACAAATTCCGTGGAATATATCACACAGTCCACAGGTCGCTGGTGAAGTCTTGGATGTGTAGTTTTTGCACTAACAGGAGTAGTGAACCTTCGCGTCGGATAATAATTACAACGATTGCAAGTTCGGCTGTTGCTTGCGCGTTCAAACATGAAGTCTGTTCTTTTTTATTAGTGTTCGCGGCAGCCAATGAGCGCGCGACGCACTAGGCGACTGGCTACCAGAACGAACGGTTTGTCCACAGCCCACGGAAATATACTCCGATAAAACTATATCTTGTGTGTGTGTGCAGCTCAGTATTACGACATAAGAAAGAAAACAAGAAAATCAAATTAAAGGCTAAAACCTGTGAACACTATATCTGTTCCAGTACGGAACATACTTTTTCTTATAAACTAGTAACATGATCTTCAGGTACATTTAGAATTCTGGAATAACTGAGTCAGGAACAATGTCTGTGACAAGTTACGCTTCCGATTTATTACTGCTGACTCCTGTTCTAAGACTACTGTGGTCAATTTACGTTATTAGTTCGATGTTGGATTTAGAACGTAATTTATCGTAATATTATAAAGAATTTCATTAAAAACCGTTTTATTGCGTAAAACATTAACAAGTAATCGTCTATACATAACTACGCTCAACTTGGCACGTTCTACATCGGGATCACAGCAAAATGTTATTCCAAGCAGGACGATGCGTTACAAACTAAAAAAAAATATTGTCATACCGCTGCAAGTTTTAATAAGAACTCTACATTTTCATTTAAGGGGGCGGCGCGACAGGAAAGATTGCCGTGGGCGTAACGCGTCGCGCCGTCCCTCATAACCCCGTGCTGGGTTCTGGCCTCAGCCGGGGTTCGGACGCTGAGTGTGAGCGGTTGGAGGTTTTAGTGCGGTTCAACTCCCACATGAGGATCCGGTGATTTCCTTTTTAACGATACTGTGCTGTACTGTAACAACCCATTACTGTTCATTACTGAACTCAGAACTCCTCGGTAAAGGGATCAGACATAGTCCACCACGTATGTCTAATGCGGATTGGGGTTACATATTACCAAAAGATTTTTAGAATCGTTGTCCAATAGATTACCTCACTATGTTTTCCTTTACCGTTTATAGCCAGCCAAAGATACCGAATTGAGTAAATAAATACTTAAAAATCGATCCACTGTAACATGATTAAATTTTAAGAGAAAGGTCGAAGAGTTCCCTTTCGTGCAACGGCCAGTAACCCAGAAAATTGGATCAAGAAAATATTGTTCGGGCCGAAAATATAATTTGCATCAAATTCCGCGGAGTGTCGGCCCTGTTGAACCTATCAAACGAAATTAAAAATGTTATTCGGCTCATTTTAATCTTTGGATAGGAAAAGAATGTCAAATAAAAGGTAGTGGAATGTCAAC
Organism: Trilocha varians; assembly: GCA_030269945.2. Classification (NCBI taxonomy): domain Eukaryota; kingdom Metazoa; phylum Arthropoda; class Insecta; order Lepidoptera; family Bombycidae; genus Trilocha; species Trilocha varians. The sequence continues at coordinate 10,773,207 of AP028259.1, forward strand.
AAACTTGGGGAAGGAATGGTGAATGATTTTTGAAAATAGACATTATTTTGTTAACCAAAGAGGTGAGTTTTTGTTGAATTTTTATGAGATAAAGAAGTAAGAAAAGATACATTTATTAACTTTTTTTTTTACCGCCTTGTAGGCAAACGATCTAACGGGCCACCTGATCGTACTGTTACATCCTACCCTTGCTAGGGATATTGCTGACTCTAGCAATAGGGATATTGCTGACTCCAGCAACTCTCTTTCGGAATTAATATCTTAGCTGAGAGATTAGTCAGTTCAGGCCGATCTTCCAACCCGAGAGGTTGTGTTATTTTATCCAGAAAAGCGACTTCCAATATATAAAAGTGTATCCTAAACATAGTTTATTTTATGTGTGAAATAAAATCTTTTTTTAAAAAAGGAACTTTTCTTCGTCGCGTAACATATTTGGTGGCAGCTCAAGGGATTTCTAAAATCCAGGAAACGCCCTCCAATCTTGAAAATCAATGACCCAGTGCAGTGAAAACAGTGAAAAGTGAATAAAAGTGAAAATACGTGTATTTGTACAAAACAAGTTATAACATGCTCCTGAACTCCATCTACACGTAAGTGATAATCTATCCAAAAAACTCACTGGTGGCGCGATTCCAAAAACTCTTAAAAATACTATTAAAATCCGAAAGTGTAATAATTAACATTCAAAATCATCTCTAATTATTGTTCGAGACATCCAGTACCGAGAATCCTTATCTAACGCGACGCATCCGCTCACCTGCATTAAACCTTGAACTTTATCGCAACAAATAATTCTCGGAAATCCATCAAAATGACCACTAAGGAGGAGACTAGACAAAGAGGACAAAAATCGGAAAGCGAAGAAAGAATAGACCTTAATATCCTATTGAAGTTTATTAAAAGTTTCGACGGCAACCGCGAAAATCTAAACTCATTTCTGACAAACTGTCAAAATGCGATTAATTTAGCAAATATCCAACAAAAACCTGTATTATTAAAGTATATATTAAGCCAGTTAGAGGGTAAGGCAGAATCAGCATGTACCATCCGCGACTTTGAATCTTGGGAACAGTTATCTGAATTCCTACGAGCCCAATTTGGTGATAAAAAACACTACGCTGCATTACTCTCTGACCTGCAAAGTTGCAAACAAAATTACAACGAGCCGGTCAATCAGTTCTCTTTACGTATAGAATCTTGTTTGTCACGGCTGTTGGCCGAAATAAATATATCCATCCCGTCACGAAACAAAGGCGAACTGACAGGCCGTATCGCTGCAATGCAGGACTTAGCCTTATACACTTTTGTAACTGGATTAGATCCTAAATTATCTATGGCTGTTCGATGCCGAGATCCTGATACATTAAACCAAGCTATTAATATCGCTGTCTCAGAAGAGAAAATTTTACAAACGACTAATAGAAAATTTCCCTCGTCTTCATCCGGATATCCATTCAAAAATCCGCAATTTCCAAACAGATATCAACAACAAATGCAACCACGGTTCCAATATCGGCCTAGAATTAATATTACACAACCTAATGCAGTAAATCCTAGTACCAACGGACAACTCTTTTGTAGATATTGTAAGAGTAACGGTCATATTCTTGAAAATTGTCTCAGGAGAGAATATAACAACAAACGTTTCCAAAATCAATCCCAAAATTACCAACAACGGTTCCAACCGCGTCAAAACAGAGTAAACTTTAATGATAATAATGAAATTTTCTATACTAACACAAGTGAACCTCAAATAATTGAATCCCGCGATGAAGTTGATCATGTTAATTTAAACTGAGTCCTGGCCTGCGTTGGTGTCGTCCGGGTCTAAAATATAAAACCGACACCCAAACATATTCTAGTTCACTAAGTAAATCCACCAACGGCATTATACGACAGGGTAACCAGCCCCAAAAAGGAAATGCCCGATCCTTAAATGAAAATAAATCCACCAACGGCATTATACGACAGGGTAACCAGCCCCAAAAAGGAAATGCCCGATCCTTAAATGAAAATAAATCCACCAACGGCATTATACGACAGGGTAACCAGCCCCAAAAAGGAAATGCCCGATCCTTTAATGAAAATACTATGCAACAGGGTAACCAGCCCCAAACCGAAAGTATTTCATCATATAATCGTAGTAATCCTATTCCAATAATAAATAAAGTAAATTCGAATCCTGAAAATAATAATAAAAAAAATGTTATATATGAAATCTCAAGAAATACAAATAAAAAATATCTACCTTATGTTAAAGTTTCAACATCTATATCCTCAAAGCCATTAAATCTCCTAGTAGACACCGGTGCTTCGGTAAGTTTAATAAAAGAATCATGTATTGAAGACTATCCCGAAATAATTAATAAAAAAATCGAAATCACAGGAATAGATTCCAATCGTGATAGTAGCATTACAACTCTAGGCCAAATTCAAATCGTGATCCAAGACAACGTAGATACTGTGAAACATTACTTCCATGTAGTAGACAATATTGATTTACCATACGATGGAATTATGGGTAATGATTTATTTAGTACACAAAGAAGTCACATAGATTATATCCATCAGATTTTGCTCATAAATAAAATTGTATTTCCTTTATTCTTTCAACAACCAATTTACGCAATTCCAGCTAGAACTGAAATGATAATTGAATGTACTGTCTCCAATCCTGAAATAAAAGAAGGGTTAATACTCGATCAACATTTAACAGATCATTTATTGGTAGCTAACTGTATTGTTTCGGTTAAAAGTAATTCTAGGATTAATATCTCTGTAATAAACACGTCCGAAAAATCGATTAACGTCAACTCCGACCTGAAATTAACATTACTTCCACTTGAAAACAAAACTAAACCTGATCATGCAACACAACACATTTTCCAATTAAACCAAAAATATATCCACGAAAATGCTCTATCTAGAACAAAAAATGTAATTGACCAACTCCGCGCGTCTCATTTGAATAACGAAGAAACCCAAGCACTCTTTGATATTTGTACAAAATTCTCTGACATCTTTTATCTACCTGGAGATAAACTTTCTTTCACTAACGCCATCCAGCATGAAATCAAAACCACATCCGCGACACCTATCCACACCAAATCATACCGCTTCCCAGAGTGTCATAAACAAGAGGTCGAAACCCAAATAAATAAAATGTTAGAACAGAACATAATCGAACCATCATCATCACCTTGGTCATCACCTATATGGATAGTCCCAAAGAAGATAGACGCCTCAGGTAAGAGGAAATGGCGTGTAGTAATCGATTACAGGAAATTAAACGATATTACAATAGGCGACTCCTACCCCATTCCTAACATTTCCGAAATCCTCGACCAACTAGGTCGTAGCAAATATTTTAGTACACTCGATCTCGCGTCAGGATTCCATCAAATTCCAATGAATAAAGAAGACGCTCCTAAAACAGCCTTTTCCGTTCCCCAAGGATCCTATCAATTCTGTAGAATGCCATTCGGTTTAAAAACAGCGCCCTCCACATTTCAGCGACTGATGAACACAGCCCTATCCGGCCTCCAAGGTATAAAGTGTTTTGTATACTTAGATGATATCGTTATTTACTCCTATGACCTTCAAACCCATATTAAAAACTTAGAATCAGTATTTACAAGACTCCGAGATTTTAATTTAAAACTACAACCTGATAAGTGTGAGTTCCTTAGAAGAGAAGTTTCATACTTAGGACATTTAGTCACCGACGAAGGGGTCAAACCCAATCCGGATAAAATAAAAGCCGTCAAAGACTTCCCTAGACCACAAAACCCCAAAGATATAAAATCATTCCTTGGACTAGTTTCATATTACCGTCGCTTTATACCAGAATTCTCAAAAATAGCTAAACCATTATCAAACCTACTAAAGAAAGATACGCCTTTCGAATGGACTCATGAACAACAACTTGCCTTCGAATCCTTAAAACAAGAATTAATATCCGCCCCACTCCTCATCTATCCAGATTTCTCTCAACCATTTGTATTAACCTGTGATGCATCTAACTTCGCGATATCAGCAATCCTATCACAAGGGCCTATAGGAAAAGATAAACCAATAGCGTATGCATCTCGCACTTTAAACAAAGCTGAAACAAATTATAGTGTTACTGAGAAAGAATGTTTAGCAATCCTATTTGGCACAAAAACGTTCCGCCCATATTTGTACGGGCGACGCTTTAAAATAGTTACCGATCACAAACCACTTAAATGGCTTTTCAATTGTAAAGATCCAGGATCAAAACTCGTAAGATGGAGATTGAAACTAGAGGAATTCGATTACGAAATTGAATACAAAAAGGGTAAAACTAATTGCAACGCTGACGCTCTATCCCGGTTTCCTGTGAACCCCATACAAGATACTCTACTCAATCCTGAAACCCCTAATGAAAATTTAGACTTCCTGAACCCTAATAATGATCCTAATACTCCCAGTCCACTTCCTGAATTAAATTCTGACGACTTAGTAGAACTCGGTCCTTCAGACAACCTATTTCACGACCTTAGTCCCCTTTCACCTTTAGCAGGAACGGCAGATACTCCCGTAGATCCTTTATCCAACATAGAGCAAACTAATAATGACTATTCGCAATTTCTTAAATCCATGAACGAAAAAGATACACAATTTGACACTAAGATAATCGAGTATAATGAAAGTTTAATGAAAAGTTCTTCAAATATAATATTAATCCCTTCATCAATCGATTTGGACGAATCAAACCCCTACATAGAAGAACTCCTAAGTAATATACCCAATTCCGATGAAATTATCTATAAAGAAAAACAATTGCATTCATTCCAAGCTATAAAATATAACAATAAAACTTATTATATCCTATACACTAAGGTTCATCATTTCGACGAGTGCTCGTACAAAGATATATTCGATGTAATAAAAAAGGTAAGAAATGAAATCTTACTCTTTGAAAACACCACCGAATTATCCATATCCGATTTCAAAAACAACTTTGAAAAACTCTCCTTCACAAAACTTTATAATATTCTAACATATATCTTCCACCACACCAATATAACAATAAAACTCTACCATAATAACATAATTTATCCTACCCCAACGGAAATTCCAAAGATAATGAGAGAAAATCACGACATACCGATAGCTGGACACGTAGGTTCAACTAGGATGTACAAACGAATAAAAGAAAAATATTATTGGAAAAATATGAAATCCGAAATAGAAAACTTCGTGAAGAACTGTAACCTCTGCCAAACTAACAAACCATACAGACACACTAATAAAGCTCCAATGCAGATAACGACATCCTCAACTCGACCTTTCGATAAAATTAGTATTGACATAGTAGGGCCATTACCAGAAGCTGGTACAGAAAAGCTGAGATTTATACTTACTATACAAGATGATTTAACTAAATATTCTGTTTCATATCCCATCTCAAATGCAACCGCCGAAGAATCATGCGAGTGCATAGTTCATTTTATCTCGATATTCGGAATTCCCAAAATCATAGTTACCGATCAAGGCACAAACTTTACAGCAGACCTGTTTAAGAAAACTTGTGAATTCCTGAAAATTAAACAACTATGGGCTTCTCCCTACCATCCTCAGACTCAAGGTGCTCTTGAACGCAGCCACTCTACTCTCAAAGAGTACCTGCGTTCATTTGTAAACGAAAACCAAACCAATTGGCACAGATATGTGTACACAGCGATGTTGTCATACAACACTAACATACACAGTACAACACAATTCACTCCGTATGAACTCCTATTTGGCCACAAACCTTTCATTCCAGATTCAATTTACGAACTCCGTACAGACGTAACCTATCCCGAATATTTAAAAATGTTACATCATCGTTTGAAATTATCCAGAGAAAAAGCTTTAGAAAACATTAGGGCATCCAAACAGAGATCAAAAGATTATTATGATCGATTCACTAGACCTGTAAAATATAAGATTGGAGATTTAGTTTATTTAAAAAATCATCTCAGACTACGAAAGGCTATGTCCCCCATTTGGAAAGGTCCATATAAAGTTATCAAAGTCCACGGGAATAATACCTTATCTCTACTAATTAATCGTCGACACGTGAAACACCACTTCGATGAAGTCAAGCTCGCATCGGAAAGTAGAACTTAGCATAGCATAACATACTTAGATAATATTTACAACAACATTTACAAATATTTTATATTATACAATTATTTTTATTATTTTCAGACTTATACTCTGCTATTCAGCATTGGCCCATAATGACGGCGAATATTTACAAACCATTAACCAAAGCCCGGGTGTCTTCTATGATCCTTCAGGAACAATAAAAATAATTAACGATTATATCCACGTTGTTATGCCCTTAGAAATATCATTTATTCGGAAACACATTGACAATGTTAAAATCACCTTTGCTACAATTCGTTACCTTTGTCAACAAAGTAAAGCCATCAAAAATGTAGAATGTCAAAACATAGTTCAACCACTTGATTCTCTCCTTCGAGACATTATTCGAGATTATGCATCCATTTCCCATCTCGTTGGCAATAATAATAGATTTAAAAGGTCAGCATGGTTCTCAGCCGTAGGCACTGTGTTTAAGCATATCTTTGGTACTCTGAATGAAGACGATGCGGGAAAACACGATAAGCTCATACAAAATCTCCAAAACTCTGATAAAACTTTGATATCAAGTGTTAAGGAAAATATTATGATTTCTAAATCAGTGATTACGAATTTCAATAAATCAGTACAAGAATTAAATAAAAATGAACTCTTACTGAACAGCGAAATGAATAAATTATCTACTAGTATCAGTAATATTTCAGAAATCATAGATTCTGTCAACTTCGAAGTTAAACTAAACGAAATACTGAATGTCTTACAAGCTAATTTGCTCACTCTTTCATTCAAACTCGAAGATATAGTTAATAGTATATTATTCGTAAATACTAATACTCTACATCCGTCGATTGTTACACCTCGTCAACTATATAACGATATTCTTAGTAACTTTAAAAATTTACCCAAATTTGAGGAATTTCCTGTAGATTTAAGTCTGGAGAATATCCACTTATTATTAAGCTTAGCTGATTTGATATCGTACTTTAATAACGATCAAATTGTAATAATTGTTAAGATTCCATTAGTAGATATAATTAATTATAGTTTATATAAAACTATACCTATACCAGTACCACATAATGGTACCGAATCCAGTTGATTTTCCTTAATTATTCCTACGAAATCCTATGTTGGTATAAGTTCTGATAGAAAATCATATTTTAATATTAATAACCTTAACAATTGTAAACCAGTAGTTGATAAGTTGTATCTATGTAAGAACATTGATATATTTAATGTTGTAAGTAATCCAAATTGTGAAGTTGATATAATGACCAAAGCTGTGAAAAGTTTACCAAATACTTGTATAACTAAATTCATCTACGGAAAGATAAACATATGGCATAAATTAAACGGCAATAGATGGGTTTGCACCCAATCTGAACCTGTTAAACTTTCAATTGACTGTAATTCCGAAACCTTCGACACTATCATTAGTGGAACCGGTATACTCACTCTCAAACCCAGTTGTAATGCCTTTTGTAAAGATATTGAATTAAATGCCATGAATGACTTTAAAACCATATTAAAACCTATTGTATCAGATTTTAATATAATAACAGACTCTTGTTGTAATATTGAAACATTCTCTAAACTCAAACTAAATATTTCAAATGTGAAAATCACAGATGTCAATCTGGATAACCTTAAGTATATAAACAACCTAGCTGATAAGACTCTTAATGATATTTCACTGTTTTCAAAATCCTACGATAATAATATTGTATCCACTACCCTATTTGGCGTTAATATAAGTTTTAGTATTTTAGTTTTGTTAGTCGCTTTAGGTTTAGTTTTCTATTATGTAAGAATTGGAAGTTGTTTATCTAATTGGAAAAGTAAACCACAGAATGAGATCCCTAATACCGATATCGAAAATACCTCACTAAAATCAGTCACTTCTATTCCTCCACCTAGACTCCGCATAGATTGAGAATAACCTTCGTAAACTTACATTAGGGTAAGTTTACTCTTAATCGGGGGGTTGTTACATCCTACCCTTGCTAGGGATATTGCTGACTCTAGCAATAGGGATATTGCTGACTCCAGCAACTCTCTTTCGGAATTAATATCTTAGCTGAGAGATTAGTCAGTTCAGGCCGATCTTCCAACCCGAGAGGTTGTGTTATTTTATCCAGAAAAGCGACTTCCAATATATAAAAGTGTATCCTAAACATAGTTTATTTTATGTGTGAAATAAAATCTTTTTTTAAAAAAGGAACTTTTCTTCGTCGCGTAACAGTACGCGGTTACCGTTGCTCATGGACCTCTGCAATGTCAGCGGACACTGCAGGGCCGCTACCTACGGCCTACCTTTTAAGGACTTTCTTTAAGCCTCGTTTGAAGAAGGACAAGTCATAGCGCTCGGGAAACACCGAAGACACACACAAAATACATGTAAAATGATACTATACTATTGCATTATCACGCGATATACAAGTCGAGTTTGGCCAAATAGCAAAATAAAGTTTGACACAGTCAAACATCACTATGTACAAACAGATATAGGTACTATATACATCCACTCCAAGTTAAATAACACATAAGCAATGATGTAAATTCCTATAGTATCTACTGCGGAAATCGTTACAAAAAACTTCTTCACTTTTATACATATTATATACAGGGTGGATCTGTAACTTTGAACAATCTGACGTAGGGTGAATGACCTGTCGAAATACAACTTAGCACCATTTTTATTTTTTGGATTGGTTAAACTTTTTTTTCTGACATTGTATCGATAACGTACGACTATTGTTGCGGACTTCCATACTATGATGAATTTTTTTATCCAATTCCTAAAATAAGTCGTCATAAGTTTTATTTCAACAGGTCATTCACCCCACGTCAGATTGTCCAAAGTTACAGATCCACCCTGTATATTAAAGCGACTATTTGTCACTCTACCTTTAAAATCAGGGGCGACGCGACGGGAAAGAGTGCCGATGGCGTAACGCGTCGCGTCGTCCCTCATAACCCCGTGCTGGGTTCTGGCCTCAGCCGGGGTTCGGACGCTGAGTGTGAGCAGTTGGAGGTTTTAGTGCGGTTCAGCTCCCACATACTGGGGATCCGGTGATTTCCTCCAACCAAAAAAAAAAACCTTTAAAATCAACAAAACAAAACACAAATCAAAATAGTCTATTCCGAAATTATGTACAGAACCCCGAAACAAATCATAGAAACATAGAGGATAAACGAACGTAACCCAATAGACCCGAGCATTAACATCAATTATCCAAGCACAGCTCCAAATCAAAATTTCAAATCGCATGGTTTACGAAGGGCTCATAGAACTAAGACATCAGGAGAGCTAACAAATTGACAAGAAACAAGTTATATAAAACTTTCATGCATTTTCAACGGGTTCTTACCACGATATTTAATTAATTGAGTTGTCTCGTAAATAAGTCATTTATGAATTAGCAAAATTTATTAGTGTCAATAACATCCACCTATAATATAATAACTTTAATAAAAACATTAATTTCGAATTTTTAAATCGTAACGCTTAATTTGTATTACCTATATATATTTGTATGTAACATATATGTAATTAATAGGTGACCCGCGCAACTTCGTCTGCGTTACAAAGGGGTTCAAAAATTGTAGCCTATGTGTTATTCTGATATTAAAGCTATATTGTGGTAAAGTTCCATTCAAATCCATTCAGTAGTTTTTACGTGAAAGAGTAACAAACATACATCCACACATACATTCTTTTCTTTCTTAATTACAGTTATTAGTAGTGTTATTTGCGACGTTTTGGTCAATCCGCGACAAATATTTTTTACAAATCGTTGCCTTTGCTATTAAACCTGACATTAGCTGGGCCGCCCACAAAAGCGGTGGCAATAAAGCCATAAAAAACAAAAAAGTGTTGTTTCCCGATGCTTAAGTTCGAGGGAAGGGCCAACAAAGGGATCTATGGAATCGCATTCATCGAAAGTTGGAAATTAGCCCTGTTCTAATTAAGCTACGGTGGTAAGTACAATTCCCCTCGAGAGATGGTAAATATTAGGTTTCAATAAAAGTTTTATAATTATGGTTTTATTGGTTGAAACTGTCGCTCAAAGTTGACTCGAATTCCAATTATGGGAACTTTATTGACTGGGGCATTCGATTGATATTGTGTAAAATTTATGACAACTAGAAGATAATTATTAAAGTTAAATAGTAATCATTTTACCAAAAAATAACCTTTTTCAATCATCATCATCATCATCATCATCATCAGCCTATAGACGTCCACTATTGGACATAGACCTCCCCAAACCTCTCCACATCGACCGGTCCTGCGCCATCTGCATCCAGTGACCTCCCGCGATCTTGACCAGATCGTCGGTCCATCACCTTTTTCAATAATTGCACAAAAAATCATGTAAAATTACGCTCGGGTGAAAATTTATCGGGGACATAATTTAAAAAATCATTCAATGAAAAAAAATAAATGGGACACCATGACGACCATCATCTTTCATCTAACGCCAAAATTATTGAAATCAGTCCACCCAAACTAAACTTATGATGGAACAAACATAAATAAATGAAAAAAAAAACATATAGAAGAATTGAGTTCCTCCTCCTTTTTTGGAATTCAAAAACCAAAATTAATCTTAAAAACTTAAGAGGTGACATGGGATACCCGAAAACAATGAAGTTTCGATTAAAAGACATCTTATATATTTTTTTTCGTAATGTAACTCGCGATAAGGAACGTGTTTTAAAACATTTTGATCACAGCGCCATCTAGCGATAATCATCTAAAACAAAAAAAGTGTCGTGACAACTTTTCATAAGATTTTTTTCCGTCTAGCCCCCTTTCACAACGCGCGATAATGAACTTCGTTCCAATAGCATTAAATTCAAAAAAAACAACACCATTTTACTTGTCCGACGAAGTAAAATTTTCACTCATACAGTAAACTCGATGCGTCCCAACAATAATTGGGAGTCTCAAAACTTATTGCGGGAAAAGTCCCATTGTCGCGAAACCAATATCACGACAAACCTTATCCAATCCTCACTTCATCCGGAGCACTTTGTTTCTTTGAGGGATGGAAAGACGACGCAAGAATACTGAACGGTTGTCGCACTGGATTAGAAAAACGCTGCGGATTCTGTTGTGATTATGCTAAAACTACCTGCGTTGAAAAGAAAGGCAGTTATAAGTAAATTTAGTTTGAGAAATTTTATATAGCACAAATATCGTAGTTTTAGTCGTAATATGAGTAAAATAATTTTCAAAATCGGTTGAGTAGGTTCAAAGACGACTACGACGTCACAAACATACTCTGTAATATAATAGTAGAGATTTTTTAAAGGAGGACAGAGCCGGCCTTATTCGTTAGTACAGAAGCTATTTATTTGCCAATGAAAGTATTCTGAAACTGTCCAGTAATTTCAGAGATTAAAATACACGCTTTAATAGCGCTCTAAAAAGTGGAGAAACGTGTTATTCACAACCATAGCGACTTCTCAATTCTCCTGACATTACAGAAGCCAATATATGACAGTAAATGCTTACAATCAAGTAGCTGACCAACTCTTATACCACGAGACAAAAAAACCTCTCTTGTTCACAAAACATCAGATGTAGCTTTTTTTACAATTACATTGGAAATTGTGAAAAAAGCTACATTTAGTAACGCCAGTGCGTCGAACCATAACACGAGAATCGAATGTAACATTCATGATGAAAAAAGTTGAAATTCTACACCAATATTATAGGGTACTTACTAAAACTCAACTATTTTTCCGTGTTTTTCTTTTCAGTTTGACTTGAGTTCGCAAAGTGTGTTTTTGCTCCTCGCGGTAAAATGGACAGCGTGTCATAACTTAGCTATATTGTATAATATTTGTGTGTTAGTTTGTGTCTAGTTCTATAATATACAGTTTAGGGTTCAAGGGTGATACGTTGATAATATGGTAACAACACACAGGACAGTATTTGTAACTTTGGACGAGCAGAAGTGGGGTTAATGACTTTTCAAAATACAACTCTTTTTTTCAATGTTGCAACGATAGTCGTACAAACATCATACAATGTCAGAAAAAAAAGTATAATAAGAAATTCAAACAAAAGTTGTGATATTTGACAAAAACAGAATAGTGGATAAACAATAGCTGCAAATAGGGTGGACCAATCTAACGTTTACATTTTGAGCTACTGTTTATTTAGAGAATGACAGCTCAAATGTCATTCAATTTGTGTTCATAATTTAGTTAAAGGTTTGACATTTACGAGTAGTTCGGAGGCTATGTCAATAAGCAAAATTGTCGCATCTGGGTGTCGGAAAATCCACACGTCACCTTTGAGAAGCCAATGCACCCACAAAGAGTTACGGTTTGGTGTGGGTTTTGGTCCGGCGGCATCATTCGAAAATGAGCAAGGAGCCGCCGTTACGGTCAATGGCGAGCGTTACCGTGCCATGCTCAACGAATTTTTGTTTCCAAAAGTTGAAGAGTATGACATGGACGACATTTGGTTTCAACAGGATGGCGCAACATGACAGTCGAACTTTTGGAAAATGCAAACTTTATATGGCCCACCCCTTAGCTGCCCCGTAACCTCTTACGATCAGGTGACTCATTTACTCGGCTGCTGCACGAAAATAAAAAATAGCAATAAAAATAACCTTAAAATAATTGCATTCATACCATGAAAACTTCGAAATATAATTTAATTCCTTTTGTTGGTAGAATGGCCCAGTTTTCCACGTCATCGAAATTTACGGCTTAACTGCATTAACTTGCACCGGCTTTGTACGCTTGTAATCTTTTTATCCTGTTCGATATGGATGACAACTAGTGATATTTTACGAAAAATAAAACGATCTACTTTCGTTAAAAATAGCACAAAAATGATTGTAAAGATTTGATCAAATTGAACATAGAACTATTATAGAGTACCAGTTTTCAAACAAGAAAGTAACGTAGAAGGAACCTAAAAAAATTACCAACAAAAAATGGGTAAATTTAAAAACTTGAGAGCTGTCATGGGACACCCGAATAGAACGAAGTTCCTTTCGATTAAAAGATATCTTATAAAAAAATATTTCCTTTCGTAATGCGCGATGTTCCTGACATGTTTCAAAAGATTTTGATCACAGCGCCATCTAGCGATAATCATCTGATACAAAAAAAGTGTCGTGACAACTTTTCGTAAGATTTTTTTCCGTCTAGCCCCCTTTCGATAACGCGCGATAAAGCACTTCGTTCTAATAACTTTTGGTCAATTCAAAAGTAGCAAATAAATCATACTTTTTTGGTGTAAATACTACTCCATAACTTGTTTCTCAAGAGCTATGGTGCGATAGTATTATTTAAAAAGGTTTGAGGACTTTCTTCTCGTAATTATTGGCACTGAAAATACACAAGAGCAATACTGTATTTTTACCATCTGAAATGATTTAATAGTTTTCTTTCATAATGCAATCTTTTTTCTTGAATTGTAAGTAGAGATTACGACCCATATGACGGTTAGTTACAGCTAAAGGACGTAAAATACACTTAAAATATTTTTCTTCTACAATTCACAAGATATTACCTAAAACATTCAGTAAGGCCTATGTCGAACAGTTGACCACTACGGACCGTCGATGATGATAAAATAACCAAAAATTAGTATCTACATTTTTAGACTAATAAAAAATTTACACCGAAACGTAACATGCCTATATAAAAACTGGTAGTCCCATCAAAAATGTTTACAAGATAAAATTGTTTATCACTGTCTCATGTAGCCAGATGCGACCGCTGTTAGCTTAAGTGTATGATAAATCGTAGTTTATTGCTTGTATTTTTATTATATTTTTGATAGGGGACGGCGCGACAGGAAAGAGTGCCTTGGGCGTAACGCGTCACGCCGTTCCTCATAACCCCGTGCTGGGTTCTGGCCTCAGCTGGAGTTTGGACGCTGAGTGTGAGCGGTTGGAGGTTTTGTGCGGTTCAACTCCCACATACCAGGATCCAGTGATTTCATCCAACTAAAAAAAAAAATAAAAAAAATATTATACATATTTTTGATGATTATCAATAAATTTAATCGTACTTTGTGTTCGTTAAGAATGACCTCATTAACAGTGGCAATTAGAGTTGTATTTTGAAGTGTTTGTGAATGTTATTGTCTCTCATATTTAAGAAATTATAATGTGTTTTTTTTCAATTTTATTTAAGTCAATCTATATCTATATACATATAATAAAATGCTAGAAAAGTCAACACTTCAAAATACACTCTTCCAAGTCAAGCAACCGTTGCACATAAAGTCACCGCGATGCAGAATCAATACATTTAGTACTGTAAAAAAGTCAGCTTTCTCCGGGGTAAACTAGAAAACTACTGCACGGATTTACTTCATATTTGGCAAGAATATTGCTTATAAGTCGGGTCAACACATAGGCTATATATTATAGTGCTATCATTTCCGAGGAACGGGATATAAATATAATAAATTTCATTCAAAAATTTTAGAGCACCGACATCTATCGGCGTTTAAGTCAAATTTCATGTGGAAGCATTTTTTTATTAGTACAAGAGCTAGCAACGTCGGGAAAACAAACATTTCAGTAAAGCCAGTTTTTTATTTTTATATATACTATCTCTCATACTCTTTCACTTTTATATCAGTTGGCAAATTAATTTTAGGTTTTTAAGTGCTTAAAAAGATTCATAAAAAAAAATCATTCAGAGTTAGCGTCTGGCACAGAAAAACAACAAAAAATATCTGGCAATAATAAATTCATGCAGCAAAAAGTACAATAAAAACAATTTAAAGAAATATCTTAAAAAAAAAAAAAACGGTTTTTTAACCAGACCTTACCACTACCGGCTGGAGGCTACTACTAGACAGTCCGTATCGGTAAATACTCTGTCAAAAACGTTGCTAGCTCTTATACCAAAATTTAAATTTGATTGTGTCATTTTTGGCACTGTCAATGGTTATTTTTTTAATTGTCATAGATACAAAGAGTTCTGTTCCTTCTTAAAAACTGTGTATTTAATTCGTTTCAGAGATTAGCAAGATCTATACATATAAATAAATTTCATTAAGCAATTTTAGAGCAACGACATCTATTGGCCTTCAAGTCGAATTACATATGGAAGCATTTTTTTGTTGATATAAATAATTTAAATTTGATTATGTCATTGTGGGACAATGTTTCCTATTTGCTAACTAGATGGTGTTGGCGTATAAATTTTAATTATTCTGAATCGCGCTATCATTTCGTACACCAAATGTCAAAACTGAGATTACCTGCTTTGCTATAAGTCATCGCGTGGTTAGTCAAATTGAACTCTTTAGCTATCATTTTATTATTATTTAGTTTCGACTTAAAATACTTAAAATGCCTGGATAACGATCTAATTTATCCCAATGTTCAAACGATATTCGAAGGAAAAGGTTAGCTCGATGTCTAGAAACCGCCGTTGAGCATGAAGCTAGGTTGGCTAATGGCTACTCTTTAAGAACACATTGCGGAAACTCAGTCGATCGAATATCTTAAAGAGCAGGATACTCAGTTAAGGAGAGATCACTCTCAGCCTGCTCTTTCACGGTCGTTGGAGACTGATGAGCAGCTTGAAGAGCGTAGTACAGCTGCTCAGCAAAGTTATCAGAACGTACGTGACGATACTTCTGCTCATGTATCGCAAGACCGGGACAGAATGCAGGAGTTGCAAGAGCAACCATGGCCAAATAAAGAGGGAAGTGGATTCATGTACAATGTTGCGATTAACTACGCCGCACACGGAGATATTAGGAATCTTAGAAGAAGCGCCCTTTGTCGAGCCCGCAAATGGAGAGGGGAGCCCAATGGGATGTGTTGTGCATCTGGTAAGGTACGCTTGGAGTCTATGCAAGACTCACCAGAACTGTTGAAACTCTTACTAAGCGGCGAACATCCGGGTCCAGCCATTTTTTAAAAAACATTCGAGCCTATAATAGCGCCTTCCAGATGAGTGTGAGCGAGCCATTTTGACACCCTAAAATGACCAAGCTGCAGCAATTAACGAATTCTCTCAGAAATTGAGGGAAATGAACTGTCGTCGAGCAAAATGATGCTACACATTATCCTGTAGAATTTTTGAACTCTCTGTCAGCAAGTGGTTTTCCAGCGCATACTGTCAAGCTGAAGGTCAGTGTCCCGATTATGCTTCTTCGGAACCTATCTCCTCCGAAGTTGTGTAACGGGACCCGCCTTAAAGTCATCTTGCTCCACAAACACACAATTGAGGCGGAAATTCTTACGGGTTCTGTCGTCGGCGACGCAGTATTTATATCACTCATTCCTCTTATACCATGAGGTATGTTCCTGAACTTTCCGTTCCAGTTCAAGCGCGTACAGTTCCCCGTGAGTGTTTGCTTCGCGATGACTATCAATAAGTCGCTGGGGCAGACACTGGGGACAGCGGGTGTCGACCTCAGGACGGGCTGCTTCTCACACGGGCACCGGTACGTCTCTTTATATTTTGGCTGCGGAGAGCCAAACCACTATTGTGGTTCATTGAGAAGTTCTATAAGCATGTTTGTTTACGCTATCTTCTAATCTTATCTTATATTTGTCTTAATTTGATTATTTTCTACATCTGCTTTAGTCACAACTTTTGCCTTAATTCAGCAAAATCACCTTAAAGTCATTTATTCGAAGCGGGTCTAAATTAGCACTTTTTGCACTTCAATTTTACAAAAAAACAGTTTATTCTGTTACTCTGCTTAGTGTAGATATGAAAGGTGAAGAAGAAAACCAGTAAAATTAATGTTAGTTTAAAAGATACTATTGTTGGTATATTATTATGGCGCTGTACATAGCATTCACGCAGACAACGTCGCGGGCAATAGCTAGTAGATATATAAAACCACAAAATTAAAAGTTAAAAAAGTCACAAATAAAATTTCAAATACGAGGTTGTACAAGTTGATAATAATAGATTTTTTATTTAAAAGTAAACAACGCAAAAAATATAAAAACTAGATAAAAATCTAATACACCCACACAAAAGCTTTTAAACAACTCTATTCAATTCATTTAACAAAAAAAGTCACAAGAAAATAAATTAAAAACAAAATCGTATTTTGCGAGCACAAAAACCCATATTAACCTTTTCAAAAGAAAACTCATTTTCATAAAACGCAGGTGAAGTACTGCGAAGGAATTTAATAGAGAATATTATGTTGTCGTTTTAAATAAACATCGTGAACAGAGTAGTTTTGTAGCGAGGAAACTTACGCGATCAAGGTGACTCGGAACTGGCGAACGAATTCGTCTGTAGTTTACACCGAAACGAATGGTGAAAACATCGCGAATAGGGGTCAAACTAGTTAAGAATGAGTTGGAGAGTTTGTGATCAAAATCAAGAAAGCGAATTCATCAGCACCTCACACCGAAACGAATGGTATAAAATTATCGCGAACAACTTTTTTTGAAATGATTATCAATCAATCAAAAAGCCTTTAAGGTTGATATTTATCGCATTGGATGTGCCCGATGTGTACGGCATCCTCCAGACTCTTCCATTAGGCTGCGTTTCCACTAGAGATGTGCGATGGAAATGTGTCGTGCGAAGATGTCTAGCTGTGCTGTGAAAATGTGTGGGTGTTTCCACCAAAGCTGTGCGATGATAATGTGCCTACGAGGATGTGTAGCGGAGCTGTGAAAATGCGCATTTATGTGTGTTTCTTCATCACAAATTGTTAAATAAAGTATTTTCTTTTTCCAATTATCCATATTATTATCTATTTTGCGCACTTCTACTTCCAACAAACTCCGTCTATGGACTGGCTGGTACAGTATGCGCAAACCTCGCAACACATCTTTCTCAACACACATTCCTCGCACACTTCCCTCGTACACATCCCGCGCTTGTTTTGTATGCGCAAAAATCTAGCTCCGCTGAGCCGTTTCCACCAGAGCTGTGCTGACCGAGGCAAGGTAAATGAAGCGATCCTATTGGTTCTTTACAAACACATCCCTCGCTATGCATCCTCGCACATCTCTGGTGGAAACGCAGCCTTACTCTCTGTCCCTCGCTTCTCTGGACACATCATACGTCCAATCGTTTGAACTGTCTTCCTCTGCTTCTCATCATAACATTATTATGATTAACTAAACGACAAGTTGTGGTGGCCGAGTGGTCGAAGCGCGTCCTTTCGAACGGGAGGTCGCGGGTTCAAATCCGGCCGGTTTGTACCTCTAAATCTAAATGTGAAAAAGATTTATGTGCAATTTTTCACAACACCACTGGCTAAAAACGGTGAAGGAAAACATCGTGGGGAAACCTGCATATCGGAAAAGGGTTCTAAAAATCCTTTGAAGATATGTGAAGTCCCCAATCCGCACTGGGCAAGCGTGGTAGACTATGCCTAATCCCTCTTCTGAGGAGACCTGAGCCCAACAGTGGGCAGTAATGGGTTGGTACAGGAAACGACAAATGTACATTTACTGTAAGTTAACATTACGCAACGGTGTAACAAAGTGTTATTTACGCTGTCGGTTCTTGAAAAAGGTCCTGCACATAAAGAGCCTTGCAACTCTTTTATTTGAATTCCGTAAATGTTTACACTGAAAGAGGTCCGTGGAGTTCCTTTTATTATAATTTGATTAATTTACTTCCTGCTATCAAAGTTTAAATTTATGAACTTTGTGAATTCTTTCGTCTGGTAAAGAATCTGATAGTGAAGTTCTTTTATATATTGGAGGAATGTTATAATTGGGGTCAGTCTAGAATAAAGAAAAATTTCATATTTGCATATTAAGAAAGTAGGGGGGGGATGAATGAGTTTTAACAAGACTAAGGAAAATCAAAAAAGAAAAGGCAAGGTTCACCACCTTTACTTGGAACCGCTGCGATCGCTTCAGAAGATCATTTTTGCCCCGTAGCATTCCGATTTGGAACGGACTCCCGTCCGCGGTGTTCAGGGAGCGCTATGACATGTCCCTCTTTAAACGAGGTTTATGAAAAGTCCTGTACCGGTAGGCGATAGACAACAGCCCATCATTGCCCTGGCATTGAAGAGGTTCATGAGCGACGGTGACCGCTTACCATCAGGTGGGCCGTAGGTTCGTTTATCTATCACGCAATAATAAAAAAAGAAAAAAAAGCCATCCACTCTATGCATGTCAAATGTGACTTATAGATGGTACTACTAAACTAAGCCAATTTTGGTAGCGTCACAGTTGAGAGACTAAACTTGTATTATTCAAACAAGATTCTAAAATACTACTGTAAGATAAGGTAGGGTGTAGAACATATTTAGTGTTTCTGCTGAAATTGCATTTGGTCTTTTTTGAAACCATAAGCTTTTGTTGAGCTGAAACATTTTCGCACGCCACTGAGGTCAAAGTTCTTTGTTCTTTTGTTTGTGTATTTTAAGTTCTCTTGTATTTCTTTGTTTTAATTATATTAACGGTTTCATATTAATTAATGTTCTCTATGTGCGTTAAATAAATGCTGTCGATCTTTCTATACACACGACATATAAACAAAAAAAAAATCTACAATATGTCTATGTTTATAGTCATGATTCTAAATCATCAATTTATTAAAAACAAAAGGAAGTCAAACTTGCTACTTGACGAAGAAGAGGGGTTTCTCTCCCAGTTACCTTCAAACTGCCAGATTTACTCCACTCTACCTAACTTAATTTAGAATTGGAATTAGCGAGATTTTAGTCCGGCCCTCGCCACGGCCGGTCTTCCAAGCAACAACGGACTCCCCGAGAAAAGCACCTTAATATTTCTATATATACTTATTTTGTTGCAAATGTCGATGGCGCGATTCAGACCCTCGGCTCTGATTGGTAGTTTATCGCGTGATTGTTACGCTTCGCTGGTTTTAACAGTGAAATTAATCAGGTTTTATGAACTAGTGTTTTATTGCTAGTTTGCTTTTAATTAGGCTTAAGACACGCGATTTTATAGTTTTTAATCAATAAAGAATTAATCGTGTTCTGCATGAGAGCACTCAAGTATAGGCTAACTATATGTATAGAGAGAAAAAACTGCATAACAATGGCTCTTAACAATTTAGACAAAACACTGACTCGGAATTCCAAGTGGTTCCAAACAAGTGAATTTCCATAGTGCAACAAATGAGATTAAACTCAAAATGGCCACCATCTACTTACGCCAAAATAGACAAGTCCATACAATGAAGTCCACGGTAATATTTGGTGTTCTACATCATAAATGACCATGCCAAGTTTCGGGTATTTGCTCACCTCTCACTCCCATCACTGTAACTCCTGTGTAGCCAACCACTGCGGCGACCATCGTATTGACTCTGAGCAGTGAATCCCAGGAACCCGAGGGAAAATCTTGACTTGTCTTAGGTCCCGCAACGAATTTAAACAGAAGATGATAGAAGGAATAAAAAACATGATTTTCGAATTCCCTTCTCGCAAAGCATGAGACAATAAAAAATAATTGGTTGCCTGTAAAGTTGGTATATGGGCAAAAGTTTTACGTGACAACGACTCGGGCATGGTTAGCCCTCCTAAGAGCGAGAGAGACAGACATAAAAAGTGAAAGGCACGCGTGCACTCGCTCTCATTGTGAGCGCATAACGTGAGCGGAGCGTAACGCAGTTTCTTGAAGTGTCACCCGGCAAACCAATGTCACGTCAAAAATTGTAAACACATTACGCCAGAATTTAGACAAGCACCACGGACATATGACGTAAGCGGTGAGCTGTTCACCATGCGAAGTTTATTAAACAGCCCAGTAAAAAGATATTACAAAACAATTCTGCCCTTCTCAAACCGCATATGAAACATTGTTCTCAACCTTCCCCACTTAGGGTAGACGGTAAATCTTTTCGTTCACAATCATAAAGTTTACGACTTGGTATACGAGGACTAACCCTGCAGGGTAGACCTGAACGTAATTAACACGAGGTGTTATGTTCATTGATATTTTTATGGTTCACGGGGCAGTTATTTAAAGGTTGTTACGTTTTGAATTGTTTTTAGAACGTCTAGAATATTTTTTATACTTTGTATCTTTGGTTTTTCGGAGCACTATGATATGTCTAAATGCCAATATACTGCAGAGGCTCATAACAACGGTAACCACTTACCATCACATGGGCGGTAGACTCGTTTAACTATTATACAGAAACACGGGTCTTAAAACATGTGATGTTTGAGTTATGAGATCGAAGCGCATCTAAAACCTCCTGCTATTTTGTAACGATGTTAGGGTTAGAACAAGACCCAGACAGAGCCTTATAACGCCATACGATGAGTTTTTCATGATGTGAAATTACATAACTGGTTTGCTTGACTGACTAATACTATCTTGTAGTACATCATCATCACCATCAGCCTATAGACGTCCACTGCTGGACATAGATCTCCTCCAAACCTCGCCACATCGACCGGTCCTTCTTCTCTTCTTGTAGTACAAGTACTCCCAAAGCTCAATCCTCGATCAGCTAAATAACTTAAGCAAAATTTCCAAATGACCTCCCATCTATCAAAAATATCTTAAGATCCAAAAAATCAAACGCTTTCAACAAAAAAGAAATACATTTTCACAATAAAAGTTCAAAGATTTACCTCCGTTGAATTACTTTTATCCATAAAATTAAGATGACTCAAACAGACCAATGGAGCGTAAAACGAGGCGCCTGTACCTCCAATTAAAATTTTATTGATTCTAAGAACAGAAAGCCATGTTTCCTTTTTATGATTATCAAAGTATTTAATCATCAAATCGGTAGTAAAATTGTTTTATGGAATCGTTTCGGTATTCGATGATAAAGTTTATTGTTGAGATTTGACGGCAAAATCTTAGGTTCTTTAACTGTGTACAGTTTTTTTTTGTTTTAGTTGGAGGAAATCACCGGATTTCTATGTGGGAGTTGAACTTCACTAAAACCTCCAACCGCTCACACTCAGCGTCTGAACCCCGGCTGAGGCCAGAACCCAGCACGGGGTTATGCGGGGTGGCGGGATGCGTTACGCACTACAGCATACTTACCCGTCGCGACACCCCCAACTGTGTACAGTAGCATTTTATGAAACTGTTACCTGACTAGGGATGTTGCAATGTCTATCTTTGGGCTTCAATTTTGGAAATATACTCATGAGTTTTGACTGCAAAGAGGTAGGACTTGGTAGGTACTATAGGTTTCTTGATGTAATCCCAGTTTGATATTTCATATTATTCGGTATCAAAATTAGCAGTATCATTGTTTTTGTAACGAATTCTTACACCTCAAGGGTATGGGAATTTTTTTAATAGGTACATCTTAACTTATCAACGGGTTCGGGACAACGGGTTCGGGACAACGGGAACGGGTTCTTACCACGATACCTTGTAGGCAAACATGTATGTTTTTGTATCAAAAATTTCACCTTGGAGACACCATTTTGAAACTCTTGGTCTGGACTATATTGTGACGTTAAAATTTGATCGAAGGTGCACTAAAAATGAGCTAGCTATCTGTAACATCTATAATAACATGCATTTAACTCTACCTCTACTAAACTTGTTCCATAACCATTGTCAATTTGAGTGCAGTCGGAAATCCGTTCCATAAACTAGATAAATTTTATTAACGACTTAAATTTGGAGTGCTTCACTGAAAATGGTTTAAGATTTTATTTATATCACAGTTTACTGAAGAGTTTTTGATATAAAAGTATAATGATGGTTAAATCTTTATACACATTATATATTTTTTTATTGCTAGGAAGTTCGTCGTTAATGAAGTAGTCTTAAATGACTACATGACATAACTACCTAACTAATCGAACTCAAATCGGTTTACTTATGTCAAGTATGTGGCAGTGGTAAGTGTCTTTGGTCGGTAACGGCGACTCCTTGTTCATTTCCGAGTGATGCCGCCGGACCAAAACCCACACCAAACCGTAACTCTTTGTGGGTGCATTGGCTTCTCAATGGTGACCTGTGGATTTTCCGACCCCCAGATGCGACAATTTTGCTTATTGACATAGCCTCCGAGGTGAAAATGGGCTTCATCTGACACACACACACACAAACATTTCTTACAGTTTGGACTGAAGACTCACTTTGGAAGAAACTTTTCAATATTTCCCAATTTTGTTCAAGCGTATAGCGTCCCATTTCGTAAATGTTAAACCTTTAACTAAATTATGAACACAAATTGAATGACATTTGAGCTGTCACTCTCTAAATAAACAGTAGTTCAAAATGCAAACGTTAGATGCCCACTCTATAGGTCTAGCCGAGTTGGGGTATATCAGGAGAACTATGGACCAAGTTTTCAGCTTGCCTCAAATACCTCCCCAAAAACTGCCACTAGCTCTCAGTCCATTCAGTCCAATCGCTTAACTCAATCAAGTCTATTGACAAAACCTTAACATATTCCACAATTGGACATCAAAAAGACTACCGCTACGGAGCTGAATTTATAAGAAAAAATGGAAAAACCACCCGCAGCTGAAAAGGTCCGGTCGGGCAATATGTTCGATCCAAAGTCACTTAGTGGTGAGCATCAGGCATGTTCAGGGCTGGCACTTAGTTTTGGTAGGGTCCTTTATGCATTTGAACCAATATATCTATATTATGCTATGGTATCATCTGCCTATAGGCGTCCACATAGTGTCCACATAGCCTGCCCTGTTCTTAAATCTTACTTTACTACTGTCTTATCTTTTTTACTATCGCAGTCGAATTTACAGTTTACGTGCAATATGAGGTCACGTGAGTTCACATTGTGGGAGACCCACCTGGTCTACGGTGTATGCTCTTCTTCTAAATCACATGTTACTAAAAAGTAAAAACTCACCATTATTATTACAACGAAATAAAAACATAGGTTTAAACTATATATTAAAAGTTTGTCTATGATGGGTAATTAAAGGAGAAATATCAGATTTTTTGTTTGAAATAGGTACTGCAAAAGCACTAATATAACTAACTAATACACTAATACAGTAGAGCGTTTCAAAGATTCAAAGTGAACCAAAATCTGCATTTATTGTTACATCTTTTTGAAATTCTTTGAGTTATACATATTACATTTTAATACGAAATTTGAAAAAGATGTAACAATAAATGCAGATTTTGGTTCACTTTGAATCTTTGAAACGCTCTACTGTAAATTTGTAGTTTTGGAGATACAACAACTTACGTGGGAGGTATCGATAGGTTTGACACAGATTTTGAAAATTAAACATATTACCTTCAAGGTACTAAAACACAAACTTGTTACAATAATTTAGGTACAGCAGACCTTTGATAATCTAAGCAAAAAAGTAGTACTTAGTTATTTATCTAAAAAAACATCAAAAAATTATAAAGTGACAACCCTAAATCGGAGTGAATGTTAAATCACTGAACAGACGGTCCAGAATGTACAAAAATTTTATATTGAAAAGGCTCGGTAAAATTGAAATGAAAATCTGTAGTAAAATGAAAATTGTACAAGTTTTCATTCATGTTTTGTGGAAAAAATATTTTCACGGCATCCACACTTATGGTTAACCAAACATGATGTTTTAAAGTTAAAAGCGATTTAAAAAGCACTTTTACAAATTGTTTGTTTCTATCTACACTAATATTGTAAAGCTGAAGAGTTTGTTTGTTTGAACGCGCTAATCTCGGGAACAAAACTGGTTCGATTTGAAAAATTCTTTCAGTTTTGGATAGTCCATTTATTAAGGAATATAGCGTATAATATTGCATCCCTCTGTGACGCAGACGAAGTACTAGTCAACTAGTATATAATGTCTTATGTTCCTCTGTCAAACAAGAACCAAAACGGCTTGTAAAATATTATTGTTTTATGTTTGTTAGCGGTCCGCTGCTTTCTCTTCCATCTTTCATTTGGAACCTATAATTGTACAATCCTTACGGCCTCCCGCGATGCAGGCCTAGCCTAGTGCGGGGGCCATTGTTGAACTCCTTATGTAAATTATTTGTATTTGTATGAGCAATTCTAACGAGGCTAAGAAAAGTCCTTGAAGGTAAATCATAGGTAGTGCCCTTCAGTGTTTCCCTGATATTGCAGAGCTCCGTGAGCGATGGTTACCAAAATAAATAAATATTTTGAAAATAATTATGACGAATTTATATTCAACCCACTCCACTTCGTCAGCGTCACAACGGCACAGAAAGCATTTGTAGTGTAATCGCAGAAAAATGAGCTTATTTACATCTCATTATTTGAACTTTTTAAATTATCAGTGTTTCTCTACTATATTATGACAAAAACCTTACTCTTAAATCATATCTACTAAATAAATAATAAAACAAACGGGATGAGCTAAATAAAACCGTTTAAAAAAGCACCAAAATCTACTGCATAATATTACATATACAATTAAGCATATACTCGTACAGATACACAATAGAAGCGACTTTGTTTTATGCTATGTAGAGATATTCTATTCGTTCTGGATCACACTACATTCATTAAATGGTATTGAAACCAGTCTCCTGCACCTCAGACAATACTACTCCAAACAATTGTGGTTTGTTGTGCGAGAATGAGGTCTTAATCAAGATTCTTGGCCGCCATATTGGTTTATACAATCGGCCATCTTTTTTTATTTGAATGAGGAATGCTGAATGTTTTTTTTTTCTTGAGACAAAAAGTTTAAAGGCTACACATTTTGTACATTGTTCTTTTTAAAATTAAGCGATAAAAATATTTTTAAATTTAAAATAGTTATTGTAAAATATTTTAGCATGTAAATGAAGATTTTGAATATTAATATTTTTTAAAACATCACGTTCTTTCTTTGCACAAATACTTTTAATTATTTACTACTGTATTTCAAGTGCTAACAAATCAAAATGGTTCTTTCAAAGAACTGCACGCTTCTGCAATTTGTTACTTAAAAATTGTAATGTACATTTATTTTTTATAAAAATACAAAGACGTGTTTAAAACACCTTTCCATTCCAATATTTTAAAGTAATAAAAAGCATTGCATTACTGAATTCCAATGAGTTGTGTCAGTATAAAATTTTATTTAAAGGTTCTGCGTATTTCTTTATTTCAGAGTAATAATTCGTGTTTATTACTAGATCTATTATCTATTACTAACTTTTTATTGTGCCTTATCGGAAGCGGTTTTCTTTATCTATGAACCGTAATATTGTTGTTTATGAAAGTAAAATAAATATATGGTAAAAAACAAAGTTGCTTCACGCTGTCTGTCTATATTATGTATGCTTAAAAAATTGTCGGCGCGTATGAAAAATGACTTTGACAAGAGTGACAGTTGTTATGGTTACTTTAGCGGAGCGTCGAGTCTGTGTTAGCGGGGCGGCCATCTTAAAAACTCACTTGAGTTGAGAGCGGTCACCGGCGCACCACTCGGTCGAAAAATCGCTATCTGCCGCCTCAATCTTTTATTATTTTAAACTGATTAACGTTAATTAGAATATTGTTTGTAAAAGATTATTCAATATTCAACTGTAAAGTTATTTCGAAGAAGTAAATGGTTTAAGTTTTGAAGACCATCCGTTTCATTCAAATCATCTTTACTGGACTACCCACGCCATAAGCATGGATTTAGATAAAAGCGCTCGTGTGCTTTTTTATTTATCCATACATACATAATATTATGATAGAAAAAAGTTAATAAAGACACATCGTAAATACTGTCCTATATGACTCAGACGAGTTGCGCGGTGACTAGTGTGCTAGTTCAAAATAAAAATAGTTGTGGGTACAGTGGACTTATGGCGAAAGAGAGAT
The DNA here is from genome assembly GCA_030269945.2 of Trilocha varians. Lineage (NCBI taxonomy): Eukaryota > Metazoa > Arthropoda > Insecta > Lepidoptera > Bombycidae > Trilocha > Trilocha varians. Next base: position 10,800,021 of record AP028259.1, read on the forward strand.
CTCCGACCGGGCGAGGTAGTGTATGCCCAGTCAGGCCGAAACCCACTGTAGTAGATTTCTGCAAATGTCGTAACCGCGATTCAGGATCTCGCGCGTTATTATTGGTCGCCACATAGTAAAATACAATCGGTAATTTTCTTTACAAACTTTTAACTTAACTTAAAACATTCTACTTTATCACTAATCTCATCAAAAAGGGTTTGTCTTCAACTTATTTAACTACGGAACTCTAATAAGTCATTCGTATTCTCTCCGTGACGCTGAAGCACCTTTGAATCTATCTAGTAAAATCTTCACAAATTATGATGGACAGTTCTACTCTTGTGAAATCAGCAGGCGAAAAGCCTTCGTATTTTGTCAGCGTTACTTTAAATCATGCATGATTTGACTGTGATATTGTATGGGTGTTTGTTGGTTTATTTTATGTTTATGCGAAAGTTAAATAAGTAATGAGAGATGTAATACATTTATTAGGCACACAACACTCAGTTTTAATATAACGAATTACTATTTTTATAAGAAACTACGTTTTATATTAGAAAGACATTGTTATCACGGATCTTTCAATTTTAAAATTGATTTCATGGAGCTCCTTTGATACTAGTTGTAACTCTTTAATAGTAGTTACAATTATATGATTATTTTTAAAGTGAATAAGCATTTGTAAGTTTTTGTCATTTAGCTACAATAAAAATAGTCAAATCATCCACTCTTTTTTTTAGATGGAGGAAATGTTCGGATTCTCACCCACGGGGTTTTACCCGGGTAATATGTGGGAGTTGAACCACACTAAAAACTCCAACCGCTCGCACACAGCATCCTAACGCCGGCCGAGGCCAGAACCAGCACGGGGTTACGCAGGACAGCGTGACGCGTTACGCACTACGGCACTCTATCCCTTCGCACCACTTCCGAAAGTAGAGTAGATGTACTCTACCAATATCATAATATTTTCTTTTTTAATTTCATGAACATTTTAACCAGTATCTGCATTAAAAAAATCCATAATAATTAATCAGGTAATGACCACGAACATTGCAGTTACTATTTAGTTATTATTTAATATGATACAAAGCCCTCGGCTCTGTTCCAAACGCAAAGAGGATTATTCTGTTTCATAGAAAAATACTATTTTGAAATAGACGTATTCCTCTAGCAACGAACGTCAAAAATGCTATAAAATTGAACGATATTAATCTATCCCAAACGAAAATAATTCCAAAACAGAATGTTGATTAATAACCTCAAGTAATCTCAAGCACCCCACGTTACACCCATCAGCTGTCGAGCAATCGTTTTGCAAGAGTTTTAGATATTTTAAGTTGCGTTTACAAGGCTTTATACCATATTCTTATTATTTTTACTGGTTGTATATAACATGATGATAACACTGGTAACAGTCCCTTTGTGTGTATCCTAAATTTATACAGGCCAGTCTATAATAAAAAGCTCATCAGAATAACATCGAAATTCACTAGTAAATTAAAACGGATGCATAAATAACCAGCTTAATTGGGGGTGAAAACCGTTGCAGTTTTGATGAAAAGCCTGAAAAATTAAGTATCGAGCAACTTTTAGCTGGAGCGGTTAACACGTGCTTTTGAACGTACAAACTTTGAAAGCTTCCTTCCGGTGCGCTGTTGAACTTTAGCAAAATATGTTTTAAGCGTAAGTTAATTTGGTAGCATGTTGTTGGTATTTTAAGGCCATTTTCCGAATTTAATTGTGTATGAAAGAGAATGTTTTGCGGTTGTCATTTGTTATTAAAAGACAGTGAAGGAAAATGATAGATCGAAGACTTAGAAGTGGATCTCAACATTTCAATGGTCAAATAAATGTAATATTTTTTTTATTAATTAAAAAAACTCTAACTTCAAGTTACTGAATGAATGTGGACACTTCCACAGAACGGACGGTCGAAAAATTCTGAAGTGTTAGTCAAGAACCGGCACAGCATTGGCAAACTAACGACCTAGTTAGGGCTGCAAAGGTCGTTCTTGTGAAATTTGGGGAAGGCCTTTGTCCAACAACAGACGTTTACGGGCTGGAAATGAATGAAGAGAAATCTTATAGAAGAAGTGAAGTAAAAGTTTGAAGGCAAATATAACTTTTATGATAGTACTTCTTCTTCTTTTTTCTCATGGACCTCGTCCACCAAGAATGGGGACGATTCGCCAATGTCAAGTGAGACAAATACACGGACTCAAAGATATTAAGCCAAAATGTTGTTCGGTTTCTAGTCTCAGCAGTAGTAGAATATATACTGTTTATAGTGTTATTAAATACAATGAAGCTTAATAGTACAAATTGTAAATGTATAAAACGAGATAGAAACTACATTGAATAAAATGAGTAGATAAGATATGATATTTAAAAGCGGAAAAAAGTAAATTAATATTTATGACAGTAAATACAAAATATATTTCCAAATTACTCTTTACTTTACACCCCTGAGCAACCGAAAAGGCTTAAGCGTTGTATTGAAATGACTCTGACACTGATTTACGCAGAGTTCCTTACCCACCGGAAAATTTATCGTCGGCTTACGGCAAATTAATAATTATACATCGGAAATTATTGTTTTGCAATCCTGAAACTCTCTTGTTTAATTAGTTATGAAATAAATTAGAGCCTTTGTCTTGTGATGAATATGCGGCAATGTTACGTGAACAGTCTTAATTTTTTTCACAATTTCTTCAAGAATAATGCCAATTTTTTTTTTATTGCCATGTAGGCAGACGAGCCAACAGGCCACCTGATCGTAAGTGGTTACCGTCGCTCGTGAACCTCTGCAATGTCAGGGAACATTGAGGGGTCGCTACCTACGACCCAACTTTAAGGACCCTCCTCAAGCCTCGTTTGAAGAAGGACAAGTCATAGCGCTTTTTTAATTGTTTTCATTTCAGAAAGTTTTAATCTGCCCAGTTTTCTTTTTATTCATTACTAATTGTAATTTAAGAAGATAATATTATTTTTAATGATGTAGAACATTTTCTTGCTCAACATAAATAGCTAGTAAAACCATCAAAAAATGGTTCATCAAGGTTAGTGCCTTTCGATATTGGCATTTGTCGTGCTGGTATGTGTCAATGTTCAGCATTATACTGAGTCACAGCTGATTTGTGGTGAAAGAGAAATTTCTCGCAATTGTCTCTTATTTTTTGTGTATTTTTTTTTATCTTTGTATGTTTCTTTTTTTTCATCACAAATAAAGAATGTCTATGTCTAATGCTATCCATAGATCTAATATTATAACAACCGAAGAACAAACACAAATAAAACAATTGACTGTCTCGAAAGAATACCATCACTCAGAAAAACATTTTATAAAGAACTAGCTCAGATATAAATGTATATATTTTATTACACATGTTTATATAGAACACATGAATCGTTTCCATTCATGCGTAATGTGTGATTCTTCACGGTTGACGAAAAATCAAACCAGGTTATTAGCGCAAGGTTCCATATGAGATATAGTTCTTTTGGGACATCTCATTTTACTTTAAGAAGGGGTTATACTGAATGGACGAGATGTAAGTGGCCGTTCGCTTTTTTGAATGCTATATTTTGGACAAATTGAATTTCTGATAAATAAACTAGATGACCTTTAGTTCGGCCGTTCAGAGAATGCGTTCCTGACACCTATTAGTTAAATTTAGAAAAATATTGTTTACCAAGTTAAATGACACTCAGTTTGGCAAAAAAATTATAACATTCATTGATTATTGATATAATAATGTTGTTTTAATGCTCATCAATTGTTAAAATGGTAAACCAGCAGCAAAAATATTTTTATCGTAACTGCATTACAAAGTTATGTCGTCAGTTCAATCGCGACGTGTCAGGAACGCATTCTCTGAACGGCCCAACTTTAGTGTTCTTATAGTATGAAGTTGCACTTTGAAGTGTAAATATAAGGTTTTTGTGACAATATGTGTAGAGGAAAGACACGTTTATTAACAGGAATTTTATTTAGTGTATAATATTCTATTCTAAACGCATCATCATGTGGTTAAAATTCGTGCAAAACGAGTGCCACTTTATTTAGAATAATTAACAAGAGTAGACTTAGAAAAAAAAGTAGACTTATTTACCCTTAATTAAAAGTGATAAAAGCATGCATAAGTACCATCAGATCATCATAATTTAAATAATGAAACAACACTGCAAGTATCTAAAAAGTATACAACTTGCAAAATGTAGGCGATAGCGGAGGTATGGGAGAGTGTAGTCACGCGAGGCCTAATGGACTAGAAGTCAATGCTTTATAATATATATTTTTTCTTTTTTTATTGCCATGTAGGCAGACGAGCCAACGGCCCACCTGATAGGAAGTGGTTACCGTCGCTCATGAACCTCTGCAATGTCAGGGGACACTGAGGGGTCGCTACCTACGACCTAACTTTAAGGACCCTCCTCAAGCCTCGTTTGAAGAAGGACAAGTCATAGCTCATTCCATAGCCGGATGGTGCGTGGCAAAAAAGTGTTCCTGAAACGAACCGTGGATGACCGTGGTGGTTCCATGTAGTAGGGATGAACTCCACCTCGACGCCGAGTGGTACGATGATAAAAGGGAGATGTTGGAATCATCTCAAAGAATTCCTCGGAGCACACCCCGTGGAATGTATTTTAAAATGTATATTTCACAAAATATTAAATTCAAATTTAATTTCTATTCGGTATTAGAATCAAGTACTTATCACCTTCCTGATGGAATCACAATCTTTTTACTTTCATCTTGCATAACCTACAATTTTTTTGTGTCTGCAATCTGATGTAAGACAAGTGTCTTTTGTTTTATGTTTCGTCTTGTCTTTTTATAATAATAGTATGGCTACTGCCTTACTTTGGTTGATTATGGAAAATTTGGGTTACGTAATTGACAATTATGGTTTTTGGAGCATAGCATAGTCATTATAATGATTATCTTATTAGGAATTGAACTTATTGTCTCCCGGGGAGCAAATCGATTTGTAATATTTTGTGCATTGATAAAATTTATGAATGAACTGTAGCTTAAAGTATCTTTAGTATATACTATATATTATATACGTTTTCTGAGTAAGCTAAACGAAATTTGTTAAATAATATATCGAATGTCGAATGTCTTTTGGTTATTCACAATTTCCTGTAAGAAGATTTTTTTTCAGTTGGAGGAAATCACCGGATCCCCGCCCGCGGGGCGAGTATGTGGTAGTTGAACCGCACTAAAACCTCCAACCGCTCACACTCAGCGTCCGAACCCCGGCTGAGGTCAAAACCCAGCACGGGGTTTGGAGGGACGACGCGACGCGTTACGTGCTCGGCACTCTTTCCCGTCGCACCGTCCCCGTAAGAATAAGGTTAATTCTTTTTTATATTTATCTCTATATAATTTTAGTTTGTCAGTGGCTCGATTCGGATGTTTTTCATTATTTTATTAATGACTATATCTCACTCAAACACACAATAATAACATGAAATCAACGTTATTTAATGCTTATTTTAAAACGTTTGTTTCTAAGTTTATTCTATAATCAAATTGTCTATTTCAATTTCACGAAACTTTGTCCAATAAAATACAAATAAATGGTGTTCCCAAAGCAAGCCGAAGCAAATATAAGAAAGGTACATACGACTAAGAATTGTCGAAAGTCAAGTCACAGATGCGTGGAACGATCCTGTCGACAAATTGTTTTATCGGAAATTACTTCCAGAACCTTCTAGGGGATAAATTACAATTTTTCTAATGGAAACTTACGAGGCTCTGTTGAAGCGGGGTCGTTTTTTGGAACCCAGCGTGGATGTGATTAAAGTTAAATGTTTTTTTTTTAGTTGTAGGAAATGACCGGGTATGTGGGAGTTGAACCGCACTAAAACCTCCAACCGCTCACACTCAGCGCCCGAACCCCGGCTGAGGCCAGAACCCAGCACGGGGTTATGAGGGACGGTGCGACGCGTTACGCCCAAGGCACTCTTTCCCGTCTCGCCGCCCCCAAAGTTAAATGTAAATGCTTTTTAAAATAACTTAAATAGTGTGGTTTGGCTATTAATTAAACATTCAGTGGCGTGTAGTCCATAAAAGCAAATATGAATTGCATATCATAACTTAGCTAAGATTTGACCAGGTTTGAAGAGGGAGGAATCATTATAGCAGTATCCCTTGACAATGCTGAGGTTCATGAGCAACGGTAAAAGTTTACGATCATGTGACTCGTCAGCTCGTCTACCTACGAAGCAATAAAAAAACTTGAGAGGTGTCATGGGACACCCGAATAGAACGAAGTTCCTTTCGATTAAAACATATCTTATAAATTTTGTTTCCTAACCTAACGCGCGATAAAGAACGTGTTTTAAAAGATTTTGATCACAGCGCCATCTAGCGATAATCATCTCAAACAAAAAAAGTGTCGTGACAACTTTTCGTAAGAATTTTTTCCGTCTCAGGCTAAAGGGGGCTACCTTTCACAACGAGCGATAAGGAACTTCGTTCCAAAAAAAATTGTAACACGTTTAGCACCAACACTACAATCCTGCTTGCACTGCAGAGTAATAATTGCAAGGTCAACACAGGACTTCATAATACAATACACTTAATCACTTAATCATACTCACAAGATTACAATATTGAGGTCAATGATTACCTGGACGATTGCTCAAAGTGGGAATGAGTTGCTCGCCAAGGACATCTCACTATCGTAATCGTTTTTTTTTTGTATATTTAATGTAAAATTGTATAATACTGTACAAATACTTAAAAAAAAATCACATTATACAAAATAAAGACATGCCCGCTGAGTTTCTTGCCAGTTCTTCTCAGGACGGTGGCTATAATTATTATTTTTTGTGTCCGAACTAGTGGTAGCTCTTAACTTTTGACGTCAACAAGAATGAGTACGTCATCAATGTTGAAAATAAAGTATTTCATTTCAAATTATTTCATTTCATTTCATTACGAAAAATATTGGTCTTATTATCTAAAGTTCATCAAATGAAATTAGTATTAACATGTTCTTCTTCATTTAAAGTATAGTAAATATTCTGTTGCGAAAACTATTTTTTTTTTATTGCAAGGTAGATAAACGAGCATACGGCCCACCTGATGGTAAGCGGTCACCGTCGCTCATGAATCTCTGCAATGCCAGGGCAAAGAGGGGCGTTATCTACCGCCTACCCATACAAGACTTTTCTTAAACCTAGTTTAAAGAGGGACATGTCATAGCGCTCCGGGAACACCGCGGACGGGAGTCCATTCCAAATCGGAATGGTACGGTAATGGTACGAATGGCAAAAATGATCTTCTGAACCGAACTGTAGAAGAGCGCAGCGGTTCCAAGTAAAGGTGGTGAACCTATTAAGTCTAACTTCAAATAAATTTACTCCGAAATCTTTCGCATCAACTCAATTAAGTTCCAACATAATTTGTACCGACATTGTTTATCTCAACTATCATTTATTTTCGGTTAAATTTCAATAAAATAACAAAACATTTATCATTCAGTATAGACTTGTTTTGAGCGAACTTAATACAAAGTTTATTCATGGCTAGTGACTTTGATAATAATAGGAGCCAACTTTCTCTATTACTCTTTGAAGTTAAGTACTGATAGTGGATTTAATATGCTTGTATGTGTAATATTCGAAAATACGTTTATTCAGACACTCGCGGTTTTCTATAATACTTTCATGCATTTTCAACGGGTTCTTACCACGATATTTAATTAATTGAGTTGTCTCGATATTTCAACGTTGTTGCAAACGTCATGATCACGAGAAGACAGGATACAGGAAGCGGGTCGATTTAAGAGCAAACAAATCTGTCTACCCACTTTCTCGTTAGCTTTTGGGTAGCACCACTGGCTAAATACGGTGAAGGAAAACATCGTGAGGAAACGTGCATGTCGGAAAAGGGTTCTAAAAATCCTTTGAAGATATGTGAAGTCCCTAATCCGCACTGGGCAAGCGTGTTGGACTATGCCTAATCCCTCTTCTGAGGAGACCAGAGCCCAACAGTGGGCAGTAATGGGTTGGTACAGATACAAGTACAGATCTGTACATTAGTTTGTTCATCTTAAAAATAGTAGCGATTAAACGAAAAATCCTTGTTTCTGAAAGAAATGTGAACCGTGCACTGAGAATAAGATTTGGCGAAGTACAAAAGTCGTAAAATTTTGCGAATCTAAACTAAAGCTGTAAAAAGTAACGATGAAATTTGTTCAGAAAACCTACTATACTTCCAAGCGACCTAAAATCTTAACATTTGGCACGAATTTCGTTATTGTATGTTATTTAATGAAATGTAATGTGACATATTGAATATACCTACAGGGTGGGATTTTTCAAGGGAAAGTAGTGAAAAAAATTGTACCTAATAGTATATTTTTTGGAACGAAGTTCCTTAGACGGAAATTCTTATGAAAAAGTTGTCACGACACTTTTTTTGTTTTAGATGATTAATGCTAGATGGCGCTGTGATCAAAATATTTTATTTAAGTTATAGAAAGAGTTAGTCTTATAGAAAGAGAGAGAGAGAGAGAGAGACAGACGTTTTAAACTTCAATTATTTTAACTTAACAAAATAAAATTTTATGACAATTCCCTCACTAATTAATCGAAAGGAACTTCGTTCCATCCGGTTGTCCCTTGACACCTCTCAAGTTTTTATTTATTTTTGAAAACAAGCATTGTTGCAATCAGCGCAGGACCGGTCGATGTGGCGGGGTTTGGGGGAGGCCTATGTCCAGCAGTGGACGTCTATAGGCTGATGATGATGATGATTGTTGCAATCATAGATTGTTCAAAACTATTTAGACACACCCGGAAATCAGTTCTTCTAAATTTTGCAAAAAATCACACCCTGTATTTTTGGTATAAATCAATAAAATGCTCGCGTGCTAACGTGCAGTAGTATCAAATCTCTCTAAGACACATGATAAATTTAATAACATTTGTACTAACAGAAACACACATAATTACAGATGAATTTTATTTAATGTCGTATACTAAAATACATTTTGCTTACACTTTCTAAAACCTCCCATTTTAACGCAGACGAAAGCGTAAATAATAAAACAACAATTTCAAATAAATAACAACTTCAAAAATATATCTTTATCTTCATATCATTGTTACTTACAAGACAAACAACAAGAGTAACAAGAAAATGTCTGAACGGAAAAACGAAATGAATAAGTCATTGTCGAAAAGTATAAAAGTATTTCATATTTTTTGTGATGAAACAAGACTGAGTTTCACGACGATAGGTAATCTATTGTTCGAGATAAGAAATATCGGAGATAGATCTTCTCTTGACAAAGTACGGCCGGCTTTCTTGTTACAACTTTTGAGGTGTCAATCGTGGTTGTTATTACGTTAGCTGTGTATTGCTATGGCTATTTATCGCTATGGGATTTGACCAACATTGTAACTTCTGTGTAGGCAGGAATAGCAGCGGTGATCACCGTTATGACTTTGAGCAAAGTCCAGGAACTCGAGGGAATGCTAACTTGTCTTCGACTCTCAAAGTAATTCAATCAGAAGATGATAGAATGAGTAGAAAAAATAACTTCCAACTTGTCTTCTCGCAAAAAGGAGGTAATAGAAGAAGTAGCTATATTATGTAAAAAATATTTGTGCAGCATAAAATTATCTTACGTACAGTGTGAGTTAACAAAGCTACTCAAAATATCTAAAGTTTTCCGTGAATCACAATCGATTTCCGAAATTGAATTCCAGAATCTTCAGAATTGGCTTCCCATGTAACTATGTCGGATGTGTAAAGGATAGACACATGACAAAAGACCAGCGCCACTTTAATTAATTTTCAGACAAAAATAGAGGTGTGATTTTACATTTAATGGTGTTTTACTGTAAGGTTGATTTTTGTGTATTGTATCTTGGAAAACATTGAGAAAGCAGAGTTTATGGTTTTTTTAAGTAAATAGACACTGCCAGACTTTCATCTGTCCTGCAGGAGAGGTTTTTGGGAGTCGAACCGCTCTTAAGTTTTTCTACTCATATTTGGTATTTAGACCCCGGGTGAGCTCAAAACTAGCATAGTTATAGGATGGCATGACGACGGATTCTTTACCTAACACTGTTTATAAAATCACTATATAATATTAAACATTAATGTTTCTGTCTGTTCAATAATTAAAATGCCATCTACCAACCGTGAATTCCCACCGGAATTTTTCAAAACATCCATTCTCAGACTAAAAATTATTAAATGACATTAATCTTAAAAGGAAAATATACTATAATACAATAATGCACATAATAACACAATAGCAATTGCTATCGCTTTACCATACTCACCCAAAATCCAATATCTAATAAGTCACTCTTGACGATACTTGCGTGGCGTCAAAAAGTTGTTCTCAATATAAAACTGTGGTTAGTCTTTGTATTCACAGTACCGAGTCACAGTATAATTATAAGATACAGAAGTTTAAAAATATGTTAGCTGACTTGTCTCTAATTCCATTTAATTGTTTGTAGAAGCGGGTATTACATCGATTTAAAGGAAAGACTTCCGGTTGTGATGAATCATTTTATAAGAGTGTTGTTAAATTCTTTTAATTTTATTACAATTTACATTTTTCTGAAAACGGAAATACTAGTGGCGCTATCTGATGTATTTTTCAAGAAAGTATAAAAGGCGTGTGAGCTATCGTTTAAGTGCAGTAGTCGACGTGATTTCAAAGTGAACAGAGCTGGGAGTAATTGAGCTTTGGAGGATGATTATACGGATTTTGGAAGATGAATAAACTGTTATTGTGAACCAAGGAGTTTTTATTGTGTTTCTGAACTGAACCCCAATAAATATAACATTAATAATAGTACATCAAGACGTTACTAAAACTTTTTTTGTACGAGTACATATAAGCTCACTAACGCCCAACACCTTTAAAACAAATGACAACAACATTCATATTATTCGGCCGTCACCGTCATTTGTTTCTTATGTAAGTTAGACGTTGGCGAGCCATTGAGGAAACGCATCATAGGACGAAGGATTTCTCTATGCTTTAAACCAGTTGTCAAGTTCTTCCAAACGTCGTGAAGTCAAGTGAGTTATGAGGACTAGTCCAATGTGTTGGCCTACCAGTTGTCATTTGCGTGCATTGGAAGTCGGTGTATGTATAATATAAGTCATGGTGACCGAGTGGTTGAAGCGCTGGTCTTCTATACGAGAGGTCGCGGGTTCAGAACCGGCTGACTTGTACCTCTAAATTTTAATATGACAATTTGTGTGCAATTTTTCACAATACAACTGGCTAAAAACGGTGAAGGAAAACATCGTGAGGAAACCTGCATATCGGAAAAGGGTTCTAAAAATCCTTTGAAGATATGTGAAGTCCCCAATCCGCATCAGGCAAGCGTGGTGGACTATGTCTAACCACTCTTCGGAGGAGACCTGAGCTCAGCAGTGGGCAGTAATGGGTTGTTACAGTATAGTACAGTATGTAGAAGTGACATTCGCACTATAATCTTTAATGCAATTTATGACAATGATTTCTAAGTACCTATCTCATCGTGAAGTATAATATTAAATTAACTTCTGTACAATAATGTTTTTGTGGTAATTTTATTCACGGCACCAAGTTGTACGACCAATGAAAAACATGACGAAACTTCGTTCCCTCAGTTTCTTCGGTAATGACTTGATGATGACCTAAGTTGGTGGCCTAGATCTTAAGACATGAATTCCAGACTAGGAAAGTTTAGTTTCTTTTTCACGATGTAGTGTATTACTAGATATTCGTGACAATAACGGTATACAGCGTGTCCCAGAACATGAATTGAAAGTACCTTAAATAATTGCAAATAAGATGTTTTGACGAAAAGAAACATCAATTTATTTTTGATATTTAATAATACTGCATTTGAAGATTTGTCGTAAATTATTTGGTTGTCTGAAAATTGAACTAAAAAAATCGGAAAAAATTCACACCCTGTATTATCGTCAATCGAAAAAACAATTAATTAAAAATAATCCATCCTAACAAAAATAGTATCTTGAAATACAGAAAAATTTTGGAATGATAGTTTTAAATTTTAATATACAGGGTGGTCCAAATGGCAACATACATTTTTTTCGGATCGCCAACATCTAGGAATACTCGAAAATACCCCAAGTATTTGTAAGTCAAAAATAACTCTTTTCCCAACTATTACTAGCCTCCACAGATTATATTTATTCTACGTATCACGCACTCATACTAAAGAACTGAACAGTGACGTAAAGCACTCGCTCCATTGGCGGTAAATCACTTGCGAACGGAATTTGTCTCGTCAAATTATATGCGGGGAATAAATCTCAACCGTGGGATACATTTAATTTTTGCACACAGTGTAGGAAAGAGCGAGTACTGTAACAACCCATTACTGCCTTAGGACTCAGGTCTCCTCAGAAGAGGGATTAGGCTCCACCACGCTTGCCTTATGCAGATTGTGGGCTTCACATATCTTCAAAGAATTTTTAGAATCGTTTTCCAATAAGCGGTGTTTTTTATTTTTAAAGTAGTGGATCTTTACAACTTCGTTTGCCTTGTAGGTCGACGAGCAAACAGACCACTTGATTGTAGACGGTTACCGTTGCTCTTGTTGTAATTAGAAATACATGCACAAAAGAGTTTATAAAATATCCGATTAAGCTAAGTTATTCAACGTAAATAGACTCGTTGAGACTCAACATCGTTCAGAGTTTCATATAAGGGGTGGGCCATGTAAAGTTTGCTTTTTCCACAAGTTCGACTGTCATGTTGGCTGTGTGGTATGTTGCGCCATCCTGTTGAAACCAAATGTCGTCCATGTCATACTCTTCAACTTTTGGAAACAAAAATTCGTTGAGCATGGCACCGTAACGCTCGCCATTGACCGTAACGGCGGTCCCTTGCTCATTTTCGAATGATGCCGCCGGACCAAAACCCACACCAAACCGTAACTCTTTGCACCCTGCATTGGCTTCGCAATGGTGACGTGTGAATTTTCCGAACCCAGATGCGACAATTTTGCTTATTGACATAGTCTCCGAGGTGAAAATGGGCTTCAACTGAAAAGACGATTTTTCGGTAAAAATGCTCATCTTCGGCCAAACGATCTTCTGCCCATTGGGCGAACCGAAAACGTCCCATTTCGTAAATGTCAAACCTTTAACTAAATTATGAACACAAATTGAATGACATTTGAGCTGTCATTCTCTAAATATCCAGTAGTTCAAAATGCAAACGTTAGATTGCCTACCCTATAGTAAGTAGTTTCCTATAGTTATTTCTGAATTTCTAAATGAAAGAGTAATTTTAATAACATATTAAAATGATTTTTCAGAGTTTTCTTGTTAATTTCGGCTTTGTTAAGAATTTGATGTAACTCTTTCTTGATGTAACTGTCATTTGAGTTTTGTACGTATCAACCATCTGAATCTTCCTGTACATATTTTCACAATAAACTGTCGAATCTAGACCAGACCTTCTGCTACAACATGAACTGTGTCCACCCACGAATGTGAGTGAATTCCGATGTTTCATTATGAAAACGACTGAGAGGGTCTTTCGTAACAACGGTACCCATAACGGGATTCGATTTTATAAAATTATTTTTCACATATCACAAATTTAGGATCGAAAAATTCCTTAAGTGAACCAGAAGCTACTCATAAAAGATTATTTCTTTGTAATATTACGTTATTAAATGCCTAAAGTACAACGATTCACAAGGTATACCATACCTTTTTTGGAACGAAGTTCCTTGTTGTCACGACACTTTTTTTTGTTTTAGATGATTATCGCTAGATGGCGCTGTGATTAAAATCTTTTAAAACAATTCCTTATTTTGTTTTATATGATTAATGCTAGATGGCGCTGTGATCAAAATATTTTATTTAAACTAACTCATTTTTATAACTTAAAAAAAAAGGATTTTATTACAATTCCCTCACTAATTAATCGAAAGGAACTTCGTTCCATCCGAGTGTCCCTTGACACCTCTCAAGTTTTTAGGCAGACGAGCTAACGAGCCCCCTGATCATAAGCGGTCTACCTTTAAAGACTTTCTTCAAGGCATATCTTGTATACCTTATTTGGGTATTAATAAAGGTAAAGAAGAACAGCAAAAGGTTAGGGGGCGGCGCGACGGGAAAGAGTGCCGTGGGCGTAACGCGTCGCGCCGTCCCTCATAACCCCGTGCTGGGTTCTCGCCTTAGCCGGGGTTCGGACGCTGAGTGTGAGCGGTTGGAGATTTTAGTGCGGTTAAACTCCCATATACCGGATCCATACGGGGATCCGGTGATTTCCTCCAACTAGAAAATTCAATTCAGTTGAACCGTTTTTGTTTTCCGAAACAGCCAACTTATTTCAATGCCAGGCTGTATGAAAAATGATTTTGCAGGAATATCTGAATATTTAAAAAAAGTTCTTTGAAACTACATTGTTACTGATTGTAGATCATCTTCAACTATCATGACATTCAATACATACCACCATTTGAAAAATAACATACAGGTTGGATCTGTTACTTTGGACAATCTGACGTGGGAATGACCTGTTGAAATAAAACTTACAACCACTTTTATTTTAGGAATTGGATTATTTTTTTTTATCATAGTATGGAAGTCCGCAACGATAGTCGTACGTTTTCCATACAACCACTGTTTCACTAACCCAAAAAATAAAAATGGTGCTAAGTTGTATTCCGGCGGGTTATTCAACCCACATCAGATTGTCCAAAGTTACAGATCCACCCTGTATAAATGAGCTAAGAAAAATATAGCGTCAAATAGAAAAAGACATCAGTATTTAAGATTTTAATCGGTACTAGTATCATTTTCTACAGATAGGCAATTAATTTTGTAACAAATAATATTTAGTATATGAGACCATAAATAACTGACAAGGCCAAAATTCTCGTTTAATTAAGCGACGCTGTTCTATTAATTAAAACTTTCACATTGAAATGCGATTAACGTGTCCCAGGGTATTTGCTTTTATGTTTTAAAATGTTAATGAATATTGTATTACTGTTCTGTAGGCGTAGTATACTAGCCCATGAATCTAATACATATTATAAAGGCGAAAGTTTGTAAGTATGGATGTATGTTTGTTACTCTTTCACGTAAAAACTACTAAATGGATTTGAATGAAACTTTACCACTATATAGCTTATACATCAGAATAACACATAGGCTACAATTTTTGATAATACGGGACGAACCTGAAGTCCACGCGAATGAAGTCGCGGGCAAAAGCTAGTAATTAATATATTTCTGTTACAGTTTTTTTATTGCCTCGTAGGCAGACGAGCTGACGGGCCACCTGATCGTATGCGGTAGCCGTTGCTTTTAGATCTCTGCACTGCCAAAAGACACTACGGGACCCCTACCTACGGTCTACCCTAAGGACTCTCTTTAAGCCCTGTTTGAAGAAGGATAAGTCATAGCGCTCGGGAAACACCGTCATGGTATAAATTTATACAAATAACATATTTATAGTAACCAGTAACAGTCAGAAATAATCGTAGTGCAATCTAGCGCAATTCAGAAAAATTAGTATTGCCATCTATTGACGAAGATGGCGATGATAAAGATATATACGTGTATGTCTATGCGTAGTAATGATTGAACTGATTTGGATGCTTTGCTTTACTGGCGGATCCTTATCTCTCAAATTAAGCAATGTATTTAATATTTTAATCCATAGATAAATTGAAGAGGAAGGTTTATGTGTATCCCGGCGATTCAGTTTAATATTCATTCATTGAGATAAAAAGATCATCATCAAACTCACGTATTAGCAAAGTTCAGTATTGTTAACTTAATATAAATGGAGTACAAAATAATATTTAAAAAAGTTTATTTACAAAAACTTAACAATTTATGTAACTAAAATAAAAACATTAAGTTAATATATAAAAATGAATTATTACAATAGTATGAGTCGATACCTAATCCATCATCTAAGAAGATCTTAGATACTTGATACTATTGACACTAGTACACACACAAGTACGTATTACAAAAAAATTGGTTACCTGTAAAGTCGGTATACGGGTGAAAGTTTTACGTGACAACGACTCGGGCATGGTTAGCCCGCCTAAGAGCGAGAGAGACAGACATAAAAAGTGAAAGGCACGCGTGCCTCTCACTCGTTCTCATTGTGCGCATAACGTGAGCGGAGCGTAACGCAGTTTCTTGAAGTGTCACCCGGCAAACCAATTTATAAGACGTTGTCACGTCAAAATAATATTGAAAATCCTAAATCCTTGATAAACAAATTTCCTCTTACAAATATACGCTTTGAAACCATTATAAAGTTTCATAATCAAATACCAAAATCATTAAAAAAGCACAAACTGAATTGCTCCTAAACTACTTGAAAATTTGCAGCATTCAACCAATGTGATACCAATAAACTGTTTAAACTTCATTATCTTCAATTTATAACGTCAAAATAATCTCTCTATTCCTCACCGGCTTTACGATCTTAGTGAAATTAGTCTTTATCCTCTGTATAATAGGTTTATATTTCAACAAAATCTGTTTTGGAGATACTGCCTTCTGCCTTTCCGTTGTCATAATAGTGATTTCGTATTTATGTGACTTCCTACTGGTTTCTTCGGCCATTTTGCGCAGAAACATCTCGAAGTTTGATAGCTTCATACTCGCTTTTTTCAGGGGAACGTTGTATTTCTTCGATTTACCTTTCTTGTACATTGATTTTTTGAGGTTATGTTGAAGTAGTGGCTTGATTACATCTATTTTAACTTTGTATATTAGTGAGATGTTATCTTTTTTAGCTAGTTGTTCGATTTCTTTGATGTGTCTTTCGAATTGGGGGAGAGCGTGGCCTCCTCTTACTTCGAAGTGTTTTGGGATTTCGTGTTCACCGTAGTGTGATTTTCTGAGTTCTGTAATTAAAATTACGTTATTCATTATAGCCAAAAAGTAAGATAATTGTTTGAAATTTTCTTCTAGTGAAACTAAATACAATCAGTGTAATTTTAATTCTATGCTTGCTTTTATCAAATGAATAAATTAATATTTTATGCTTGTCACAAACGCTGAGTGATCAATATTTTATCAACAACTAGCTGCTGCCCGCGACGTCGTCTGTATGAACCCTATAACCCGTTTTTTCAATTTTTCCGGCAACTATTCGATTTTTTCTTGCCGTAAAAACCATCCTTGAACTTCAACGAACATTAAAAAAAAAGATTTGTCCAAATTGGTCCAGGCGTTGTTGAGTTTTGCGATTCATTTTTATATAAGAAGATGTATATTTTAGTACACTAGCTAAATTTATTTTTAAACTATCACGAATTTACAATATAATTAAATTTTGCAGAATACTCGTAGTTTTTACTTCAGCACCGCCTTTCAATAATTATGATACAAAATCGTACTATTACTAAGCAAGATACAGAAAATACTTTTGATTAAATAATAAACAGTAAGAATATAAGGTTTTGTCCTTAAAATATCCAATAATAGGGCAGCCTATTGTCCTACGTTTTAGCAAAGGAAACTAAAGGATTATACGGGCCTTAATAACATTTATTATGAGGCCAAAAATACACAGTTATTTAAGAAAACGTGTCTCATAATATATTGTAATTATTTCTTTGATTTGATTAGATTTCATTATAACCTAAAAAGACTGTATTAATACATGTTATTTTGATATAATTGCTCTTGGGGAATTCAACATTATTGCAAAAGTAATGAGTAAAGTCGCTTTTTTCTTTGAACGACGACTTTATTATAAAAATGTATTTTGGAACGAAGTTCCTTATCGCACGTTGTGAAAGGGGGCTAGACGGAAAAAAATCTTACAAAAAGTTGCCACGACACTTTTTTTGTTTTAGATGATTATCGCTAGATGGCGCTGTGATCAAAATCTTTTAAAACACGTTCCTTATCGCGCGTTACGTTAGGAAAAAAAAAATAAGATATCTTATAATCGGAAGGAACTTTGTTCTATTCGGGTGTCCCATGTCACTTCTCAAGTTTTTTATTTATTTAAATACGTCATTGTACACCAAATAAAGTATACAGAGATACCTATATATTAACCTAAAACATTAAGCTCAAAAGGCGAATTTAACTCAACTATAAGTTTAATATATCGCCCAGAGATGGTAAAATGATGGTGATGGACGAAATAAAACTTTTATGTAAAATATTTACCTTCCAAATATTCTTGTGCTAAAATTACACTAAATACAGAAAACAAAGTGATAGTAAAACTAGTGATTTCCATTGTAAATTCTATGATAATGATGAATAATTATCGTTGTTTCTGCTTATATGGAATGAGAATGAAAAAACGATGAATTTATGAACAATGGTGGCGCTAAACTTAACCCTGTCGCTGCGTCATTCGTTTGAAATCTTTTTTTTGTTTTTTTAATTTTCTTCTTTAAAAAAGCGATTTTACTAAGTGCCTTTATTTTATGTAGATATTTCTTAGAATTTACTTCCTAATATATGCCTATATATATCCGTAAAACTTGCAGTAAGTAATTTTTGGTAGTTGGTGATTACTGTACCTGTACCAACCCATTACTGCCCACTGTTGGGCTCAGGTTCCTCTGAAGAGGGATTACGCATAGTCCACCACGCTTGCCCAGTGCGGATTGGGGACTTCACATATCTTCAAATGATTTTTTAGACCCTTTTCCGACATGCAGGTTTCCTCATGATGTTTTACTTCAATGTTTTTAGCCAGTGGTGTTGTGAAAAATTCCACATAAATCTTTTTCACATTCAGATTTAGAGGTACAAGCCGGATTTGAACCCGCGACCTCCCGCTCGGTAGGACGCGCTTCGACCACTCGGCCACCACGACTTCGTGATTACTATTCTACTATTACTTACCAGTGAGTAGATTTTCACGATAAATAAATAAATACGTGACAAAACAATTTAGTAATAAATTAGCCTAGTTTTCTGATGTTTACAGGGTAACACGTATAACTTAGTGAGCAGTAGGATATTTAGTGCGGTTCGGCCCCCATACAAGTAAGCTGCGAGCAAGTTCGGTGGGTTCCTATTGATAAAAAAGCAAATAACATTATTTGTAATTACGGCAAAGCATCCATGATATCGTTAAAAAATACATTTTTTTTTGAACTGTGATTTTCCTATCTTCAAAAGAAGCTAATAATGTATCTTATAAGTGTTTTGTTTATTATTAATTTTATAATTTAATATTTAATATTAATTTTATAATTCAATGATTTACTTTTCATATGACATGTTTTTTTTTTAATTATAAATTATTATTTTTTTCGTACTTAGTGTAACTTTCAATTCCGATGTTCTATTAGCATGCTGTTTGTACCTATTATTTAAGTGACATTTACTCATGTGTACTTTGATTGCTTCTCTATTTGTATGTGTTTTGGTGTTACTTTGTTGGTACAACTCAATAAATAAATAAATAAATCTTTACGCTAGCCTTCACTGTAACCTTACATTGTGGTCCACTAGCGCCACGACCACTTACAATTATGTAAAAAAACTTAAAATTACATTAAGAAAACTTAATAATGAAAGATTTTATTCGAAACTCAGTCAAGTAATTTTCTTTCGTCATCTCGCTATGAATCTCCAGTAATTCGTGAACCGTGACGCTTCAAATTTAACTTTTATAAGGCTTTCTCATTCCATTAACGATATTCTCTGAATAAATAGATTTTCGATGTATTCATTGATTTCTCTGAGATGATTTGGCTCGCGGTTCATGCTGGTTTAAATATTCAAAGTAGGTTTTTTCTTTGTGTTACAAATCTCAGTAATGGATGGAGATAGACAATGACATGTTGCTTTTTTATAATTCAATTTAAATGATTGGCAAATATTAAGAGGTAATTTTGCGAATTTTATGACCATAAAATGCAATATCATCATCATCATCAGCCTGTAGACGTCCACTGCTGCACATAGGCCTCCCCCAAACCTCGCCACATCGATCGGTCCTGCGCTGTCCGCATCCAGCCACTTCCCGCGGTCCTGACCAGGTCATCGGTCCACCTTGTGGGAGGTCTGCCTACGCTGCGCCTACCAGTTCGTGGTCACCACTCTAGAACTTTTCGGCCCCATCGGCCATCAGTTCTGCGCACAATGTGTCCTGCCCATTGCCACTTCAAAGATGCAATTCTTTGGGCTATGTCGGTAACTTTGGTCCTTCTGCGGATCTCCTCATTTCTGATTTGATCACGCAGAGAAACACCCAGCATA
The DNA here is from genome assembly GCA_030269945.2 of Trilocha varians. Taxonomy (NCBI): domain Eukaryota; kingdom Metazoa; phylum Arthropoda; class Insecta; order Lepidoptera; family Bombycidae; genus Trilocha; species Trilocha varians. The sequence goes on from AP028259.1 coordinate 10,820,242, forward strand.
GCCCTCTCCATTGCTCTCTGAGCGACTCTGAGTAGTCTTACAAGACCCATTGTAAGCGGCCAAGTCGGCTAGGCCGCGTTCGGGAAGCTTCGTAAAGTTTTCTCATCCACAATACCGCAGTGTCTCAAGACGAAAGTCTTTGACCAGTGTGTGTTGCCAGCGATGACTTATGGATCCGAGAAATGCAATATACTTCAATTAAAATGGAATAGTTGTTACTGACGCTTAGGTAGTCTATAAATTACCTAGTCGCAAGAGGTTGACGTCGCTCATGTACCTCTGCAATGTCAGGGGACACTGAGAGGCCACTTATTAAATTCCCTTAGGGCTCTCCAAGTCTCTCAAGTATCGCAAGAAAAAGCACTTTGAATAAATCTGGTCAATAAAACTTATCAAATGATTAACATACATTCCTTTTTATAAAAGTTTATATTTTAACTTGTACTGGATGTAACTATGTACGTATGTTCGAGTGGAATCTTGTGAGTTAAATTTTAAAAACTTCCCGTTTTCCGATTGAGCTGAAATTTTGCAAGAATACGTATATCGTGACAATGAAATAATATGAGCTGATAATTCAATAGAGCTGGTCTGATCACCTGCATTAAACAAGTTAGATCCATCGTGAGCTAGTTTTACTTGTCTAGGCTAGCATTAACTGTACGGGGCGATACGTGAGCGACAATCGCGAAAGCGTCCTGTCACCCCTACCAGCCTCGTGCCGGGTTCTGTCCCGGCCGGGGATCGGACGCGGAGCGTGAGCGGCGGGAGGTTTTAGTGCGGTTCAACCCCTACATACCCGCGAGTGGAAGTCCGGCGATTTCTTCCCGTCCAAAAAAAAAGCATTAACTGTAGGTACCTGGTATCCAGAATCTTAAAAGTATGTTTTAAAAAACTATTTTTACTTTTAGCTTGTTTTTATTTAGATAAACAAAAGTTCGAAAATATTTAATAGTAAATTCATTCCATCAAGCATCGAGCGTGTTAACAATCTGAATTTGAATTGTTTTATCAAATGAAAATAGTACGATTGTTGCATTGTTCTGACTCAGGTGGTCGGCTCTGATAAAGTTTTACTAGTTTTAGTTTAATTATGAATTCATAAATGTTTTCATTTCGTCTTGCGAAAAGAGGACACAGCCTACATTTAGTTTACCAACTTGATAATAGATGTGTTTCCTTTTCAATGGTACATTACCTTTTTGTTTTCATTCATTTTAAACGGGTTCCTACCACGATATTTAATTAATTGAGTTGTCTCGATATTTCAACGTTGCAAACGTCATGATCACGAGAAGACTACAAGACTCTCTGAGCATGAACCCTTAGTGACTGTTGTGTTTAGCACTGGATTCCGGATAATCTGAAAATCTGGTAAGAACCCGTTAAAATGCGTGAAAGTATTATAGAAAACCGCGAGTGTCTGAATAAGTTATACCTTTTTGTTTTTTGTATACGAAAAAAATATTTTAATTTGAATGTTATATCTCGCTTTTGTAGCACATAGTGTTAATACTTACTGCTTTAAATCTAATTTAATTAAGAAAAAATAATCATAAATTGATATACAATCAATACTGAAAAGCGAACGAATCAACGAATACTTCTATGAAAGTTCTGCTTAAACCGAAGCGCTGAAATCTCTTAATCCCTACGCGAATTTACCAACCACATCACTTATACAATTTTAGTTCTTATCACATAAGTTATAAGGGTGATTTTCGACTGGCATAGTATCAGCAAGAACAGTAAATACAGAGGATCTAGTTGGCAACTTCATTTTAAAGCGACAATTGCCAGACTAGTTCGGCAACTAATTGTACAGATTAAAGTTTGACTGTAATCGTTCGTATCTGGATATAATGTTTAGGTTTCATTAGTACTTTATTTATTTATTTATTTCACAAAACACGTACAATACATGTAGGTACACTTACAGTTAATCAGCAATAATCATAATCAGCAATCAATATAAAATAACACGGATTAATGAACACTAGTATCTAAACTAGGCCGAGCCTGTATCTTGAACACTATTTTATAACAAATTACGGCTTAAGAATCGACAAATGTACTGTACTGTAACAACCCATTACTGCCCACGGCTGAGCTCAGGTCTCCTCCGAAGAGGGGTTAGGCATAGTCCACCACGCTTGCCTAATGCGGTTTGGGGACTTCACATATCTTCAAAGGATTTTTAGAACCCTTTTCCGACATGCAGGTTTCCTCACGATGTTTTCCTTCACCGTTTTTAGCCAGTGGTGTTGTGAAAAATTGCACATAAATCTTTTTCATATTAAGATTTAGAGACACAAACCGGCCGGTTTTGAACCCGCGACCTCCCGTACGGAAGGCAAGCGCTTCAACCACTCGGCCATCACGACTAAGTTTAACTTATTGGTTTAAGTATTGCAATAGAAAAAAATAGTTCAATACTAGCAAAAAACGGTGAAGGAAAAGACTGCGATGAAACTAACATACAGGTATTAAGAAGGGGGGAAGGAAGGGTTAAACCCCTTCGAAGACATTTTAAGGCTTCAACGTGCACTAGACAAAAGTGGTGGACTATAATGTCTAGCAGAGGACAGTAACGTGTTGTTACAGTACAGCAAAAAATACCTTAAAAAACAAGTATCAAAGTGCATTATCGCGTGTAAAACAGTGTTTATGAGTAAGTAAATAAGGGTCTTCTCGGACATTTATAACGTCTTGTGAAACGAATTAAAGCTCGTTGTTCGGGAAGCGAGGAAACTTTACGATTGTATGAGATTTTGTGAAACTTTTTAATATTACGAAGGGCAGTGTAGATGGGCCTTTTATGTTTGGAGATTTAGTTTTTTGGTAATATTTTTTATATGGTAACCGTTTTTGGTAAACGATAATCAGAAGATATAAGTTATTGGGTTCAGTTCAGAAACACAATGAAAACTCCTTGGTTCACAATAACAGTTTATTCATTTTCCAAAAACAGTATAATCATCCTCCAAAATCAGTACAATTATCTTCCAAAACTCAGTCACAATTACTCCCAACTCTGTTCACTTTGAAATCACGTCGACTACTGTATTCAAACGACAGCTTACACGCCTTTTATACTTTCTTGAGAAATAAATCAGATGGCGCCACTAGTATTTCCGTTCACATAAAATAAAATTAAAAGAATCTAACAACACTCTTATAAAATGATTCATCACAACCGGAAGTCCTTCCTTTAAATCGACGTAATACCCGCTTCTACAAAAAATTAAATGGAATTAGAGAAAAGTCACCTAACAAAGTAAATTAAAGTTAGGTGATTAACGCGGTAGTGTAATGCATTTTCTTTACCATTTTAATTTTGTGTTGCTTAATGAGCACCTCATGATATATGAATCAAATCGTACCTTAGATTGAAAACGTGCCAAATACCCTGAAAGCGCTAGGCGAGAATTAGGCCCCAAAAAAGACAGAGGGACTGCTAATCCCGATGAAAAGCTTACTCTTGACAAAGAAAGAATATCATAGTGCGTAAAGCGTTGTGCCGTCCTGCATAACTCCGTGAATGATTCTGAGACCTCACCCGAGGTTTGGACACCGAACCGGGTTAGCGGTTGGAGGTTTTAGTGCGGTTCAACTCACACTCGAACTCTTGCCCATATACCTCAATGCTACACAGCTAAGTCTACCTGTCCTCTACCTAAAGTAAGTACCTAATAAACTTATTCAGACGCTCGCGGTTTTCTATAATACTTTCATGCATTTTCAACGGGTTCTTACCACGATATTTAATTAATTGAGTTGTCTCGATATTTCACCGTTGTTGCAAACGTCATGATCACGAGAAGACTGGATACTGCGGGTCGATTTACGAGCAAACAAATCTGTCTACCCTCTTTCTCGTTCGCTTTTGGGTAGTACCACTGGAACTCGAACTCACTTCTCGACACACCACATGATGTTTGTAACAACGTTGAAATATCGAGACAACTCAATTAATTAAATATCGTGGTAAAAACCTGTTGAAAATGCATGTATGTGCCTTATATAAAGTCTTCAAGTCATTTAGTACCTTACCTTAAAACCTTTACCAAACATTCCTCGAAAACTCAAAAGAACTTTACGAAATTCTTGTAAACCCAGAATCTGTGAAATGCGTCTCATCCCATGCACCAATTGAAGTGAATAAGTGGTTGCTAGGAACATAAAGCGGCGTTCTCACAGTGCTTTTAAGGAGAGAACATTAGCGGAGTTTGGCGTGTGCACTCGCCGTAAAGCGTTAGATACTATCAACACTTTTGGAGCACGCTACGCTTAGAAATAGTGTTGGGGTGTCTATCGATAAAAAATAAAAATATAAAACAGTGTTTTTGAAAAAAATACATTTTATTGTCGTCGCAAACGAGGTAGCTACCCGCCTTATGGTAAGTGTTTACCGTTGATGAGCCTCTGCAATGTCAAGGAATTGGCAAGCAATAAGCTACCTATAAGAACTGGGGGCAAACCTGAAACCACATAGAGATTTCCTTCGTTCTGCACTGACTTGAGCTGTTATGTTTTAAAAATTTAGCTTATAATTCGTTTTTTTTTTGCAAATCGTACTAAATATAAAAAAACATAGTTTATGTCTTATTTTAATTAAAAAATCACCACATCATCCTTTTTACACTAAGAACAAAAAAATCATGTTACTGTTGTCAGCCAATAAATACTTTATAAAGGGTTTTGTAAATTTACACCAACCACATTCAACCCCAACACGAATAAAAAATAGATCCAAAAAAAATCGTAACCGAAATTTCCCATCACTAGTGCAGTTAGCCTACTCCATAAGTGGCGGCTATCTGATGCATCACTCGCTAAGCTGAGATATAGTTACACAACTGAGCCTAGTTTATAGCTCAAAGATGCAATATCTTCTTAAGTAATTGGAGCAATCTCTATCTAATGGTATTACAGAAAGTAGCTTTAAAATTCCTTCCTCAAGAGACTTGTTCTTCGTCAAACGAGACTTGATGAATTCTTTACCATCGTACCTTACGCTGCAGGAGTAAAATATATCACCTTTACTTGGAACCACTGCGTTCTTCCACGGATTCCGGTCCATGGCACTATGACATTTAAATAAGACTTAAGAAAATTCTTGGATAGGTAGGTGATAGATAACAGCTTTTCATTGCCCTGGCATTGCAGAAGTACCTGAACGTTGATGACCGCTTACCATAAGGTAGGTCGTAAGCCCTCTCATGCAATTAAAAAAAAGAAAGTCCTAAAAGCCAGGTTGTAGATAGCGGGACTGCAGTGTCCCCAAAAATTCAAAGTGTCAACAAAAATTTTTTTATTGTTGCCATGTAGGCAGACTAGCCGACGGGCCACCTGATCGTAAGTAGTTACCGTCACTCATGAACCTCTGCAATGTCAGGGAACACTGAAGAATGAATGAATGAATGAATGAAGAATTAACGAATTTAAAGGTATTTTTGAGATACTTGAACTTTTCAGTGGAAAGTCGGTTGAGATGAGAGCATATCATTGTTTCCTCAGAAATACTAATCCTTAATAATCCTACATCTACCCACAAATCAAAACTTCCTGAAGATGAGAAGCCACAAAAGGAACTCGCGAAAATTCGATCCTTCCAGAACTTTCGAACACACAATAAGATCCGTAATTTCGCTTAGACTTTGCCTCCATAACCAATAAGATTAAAACTAAACAAGTACATAAAACTAACCAAAAATCAGAAAGACGAATGTCACTATTTTAGCGGTTAGGAATATCGACCTTAAGCCTTTGAATTTAAGGGTGTAAGTCCTTACCGTCTTTGGCTAAAAGTCAGACGTCATGGCGGTGTAGTAGAATTAAATCGAGAAGTTTCTGTGTAGGAATCAAGAAGCGTTTGTGTACCGCGAATATGGATATCGAGTTTGGCTGTTTTAGGGTTCAGTCGGTGTTTAAGAAACCCTTGTCATTGCAAAAATCGATGAACAGTAGTATTGTATTGTATTGTATTGTACCAACCCATTACTGCCCACTGTTGGGCTCAGGTCTCCTCAGAAGAGGGATTAGGCATAGTCCACCACGCTTGCCCAGTGCGGATTGGGGACTTCACATATCTTCAAAGGATTTTTAGAACCCTTTTCCGACATGCAGGTTTCCTCACGATGTTTTCCTTCACCGTTTTTAGCCAGTGGTGTTGTGAAAATGAACAGTAGTAACCAGTTTCAACTATGAGTACAATATTTCTGATCACAGAAAATATGGTCGATGAAGGAAAAGTGTTTGTCGTGGTAACGACGAATAGATGAAGCGTGTGTATTTCTGCCCTAATAACTGTGAATTTTATGCGCAAAATCGGATGTAGATTACATGTAATTGACAATGGTTATCATCATTCGTACAATGTTTATACAGGGTATTATTTTGCAGATAGAAAGAGGTGCTTTAAAAAAACTTGAGAGGTGTCAAGGGACACCCGGATGGAACGAAGTCCCTTTCGATTAAAAGATAACTTATTTTTTTTTTCCTAACATAACGCGCGATAAGGTACTTGTTTTAAATTTTTTTGGTCACAACGCCATCTAGCGATAATCATCTAAATCAAATAAGGAACGTGTTTTAAAAGATTTTGATCACAGTGCCATCTAGCGATAATCATATAAAACAAAAAAAGTGTCGTGACAACTTTTCGTAAGATTTTTTTTCCGTCTAGCCCCCTTTCACAACGCGCGATAATGAACTTCGTTCCAATAAACTTTTTAATAAAAACTAAAACCGTTCCTCATGGGCCTTTTTTCAAGGTAAAGGACGTTCGGTAGCTATATAGCCATAGCATTAATTATAATCCCAGGTTTGGCCTTCAAAAAGAAGTGCCCCAAACCATACAATATTTCCCTACGGAACCACACATCGAAATCCAGTTGTAACTTGGCTCTCAATCAGCACATATTCAGTATCCATGGTCTGGGACTCGGTTCCCAACTCTCAACCCAAGTTCGGACAAGTTAACCATCCATTTGACACGTTCCAATCCAATAACGGAACTTATGCATTCGGATATGTTGTAACTTAGTTACCGTTCCAAAGATCTGCGTAACTTGATTTTCGTTTGGGTTTTACTGAATCTGGAGCTGATTTTATTTTGGTAAGAGCTTGGCTTATATCAGAGAGATACACGCGTGTATTGTATTAGATATTGAGGTGGAGAGCAGACAGAAGCTTGGAGGTTCCTAAAAACTTTGAGATAGAAAGTATAGGCGATATTCGCGGTGTTTAAGGCCTTTCTTTCTTTGTTAATTTGGTCAAATATGTTTTTATTGACATCTCTGCAGGCGAGCTAATGAGCTACCTGATCGTAGTTACCGTCACTCATGAAGACACGGTGAGCCCACTACCAATTTTCTGCCAACGATCATCATCATCAGCCTGTATACGTCCACTGCTGGACATAGGCCTCCCCCAAACTTCGCCACATCGATCGGTTCGGCGCTGTCCGCATCCAGCCACCTCCCGCGGTCCTGACCAGGTCATCGGTCCACCTTGTGGGAGGTCTGCCCACGCTGCGCCTACCGGTTCGTGGTCGCCACTCCAGAACTTTTCGGCCCCATCGGCCATGAGTTCTGCGCACAATGTCTCCTGCTCATTGCCACTTCAAAGATGCAATTATTTGGGCTATGTCGGTAACTTTGGTCCTTCTGCGGATCTCCTCATTTCTGATTTGATCACGCAGAGAAACACCCAGCATAGCCCTCTCCATTTCTCTTTGAGTGACGATCGATTTTCTTATTTAACCTTAATTATCTAAAATATAAATACACCATTCTATTATTCAACTCTATTTAAGGTAAATGAAGTGATCAAGTGATACCATTATAATCTAAGTGAGTGTTAAATAACAAAGGGGTATCGATGTGACCCCAAACGGAACTGAGACATAAGTAAGTGTAGGTGTTACATATACTCAACCCCGGCGACTCATTGTACCAGTACTATTGGAACTCGATTGTAAATAAATTTTCGAATCGAGATTCTAGTTGGTTAGTTGATAGAGTTGAATAGAGGTGTTGTTGGTACAGAACTAATTTAACCTCATGGTTTATATTAAAAATATTAGGTTGTCAAATATCTCCCTTTCGCTTTTTTGCTCTTTATTCAATGCTTTATAAAAAGTGTTACAGTGATCAGATTTAGTTCAAATATGTGCCGTTTTGTTCGATAATCTGTTTCCATCTAGACGGCAACTTCATTATACCTCCCTCGTAGAAGCCCCCCTCCTTATTTGCGAAGAACTCGGACAGCCACTTTTCACAAGCCTCTTTTGAGTTCAACTTTACACCACCAAGGACGTTCGCCATGGACAAGAACAGGTGGTAATCACTTGGTGCTATGTCCGGGCTATATGGTGGATGCGATAAAACCTCCCATCCGAGCTCCCGTAGCTTCTGACGAGTCCTCAATGAAGTGTGTGGTCTGGCGTTGTCCTGGTGGAACACTACACCCTTCCTGTTATATTTTGTCACAGTTTACATTGTAACATTTTGTCTGAGAAGTTACTTACATAATTAGACAGTGCAGCATTACATTATGGAAGGGATGTTTGACATGAGAATAATAATATATTCATTTTTGTATGTAAATAAAATACGCAAATACTTTCTTACATCGTGTGTGCTTCGAAAACTATTGGTTATGAAACAAAATGATGTACTACGGGCTTGTAGGTGTTATTAAAATCTAACAGTACTGCCTGAACCCCTTTTTGACGCAGACAAAGTTGCGATCAGTTAGTCAAAAATTGCACTTTTGATACAAGCAGTAATATATAAATGCAGTGCGTAGCGCGACTCCCCAATCATTTCGTAAAGAGCATAGCATACACTCGCGTCCACACATTATTGTAATCATACTACAAATTAGATAGACAAAGCAATATATAAAGGGAAACTCTTCCGCTATTAAGAGATACCCTAAAATACTAATCTCTAATCGAGTTACAATAGTAGGGGATAAGTAAACCGGGTGAAACTAAACAATTCAATACATATTATTAAGATTCCGTGATTGGATCGGGTTGCCGCTCTGAAATTTGCCCTATCGGCGCTGCTTACATAAAATTAGCATTATCGATCCTACGTATAGTTAACAGGTAAATTTTGAATTATAGCTTACGGCTTTATAATATAACATTTCTTATAATTAGTTATGTGGATTAGGTTTTGCTGGTACCCTTTTGCATGATGAGTGATAGGTATTAAAAAAAAAACTTTGTTTTTTTTTTTTTTTTTTTTTTTTTTTTTTTTTTTTTTTTTTTTTTTTTTTTTTTTTTATTGCAAGGTAGATAAACGAGCATACGGCCCACCTGATGGTAAGCGGATTCTGATAGACATTCTGTCTGTCTGTACCAATCCATTACTGCCCACTGTTGGGCTCAGGTCTCCTCAGAAGAGGGATTAGGCATAGTCCACCACGCTTGCCCAGTGCGGATTGGGTACTTCACATATCTTCAAAGGATTATTTAGAACCCTTTTCCGATATGCAGGTTTCCTCACGATGTTTTCCTTCGCCGTTTATAGCCAGTGGTGTTGTGAATAATTGCACATAAATCTTTTTCACATTTAGATTTAGAGGTACAAGCCGGCCGGATTTGAACATTAGACATTTTGTACGACAACGCAACCACGGTGGGTTCAAAAATCAAGCTCCTACCTGACTCCACTTTTCCAACACCACTTTTTGAAAGTCGGTTAAAAATAAGTCAAAAAGACTTAGTATTCAAATGAGAGCACTAATTCACCGTCTATTGTCTAATCTTTATTACCTAACTAGGATTATCTGGTTATTTATTGCACCTGTTACGAGGAGTGAGGACGGCTTAGTGGCTCTAATTCAGGATTAAGATTTAAGGTTTTTTGGTCGATGGGACAAGGGTGATGATTACAATGATTTTGTTTTGTTTTACATGTTTAGATTAGGGATGGGCCGAAATGATTTTTGAGGTCAAAATACATCGATTTGTTAACTTGTCTCAAACATTTTGAAAGAAGGATCATTCAATTACCTTCTAATTGCTAAGTCTACGGAACTAATTATATTTCTAAACTAAAATCAACACCTATTAAAAGCACCGCTACACCTTTCTTTGCAAATGAAACCAGAAATAGAAAAACAGACATATTTTGGCATAGTTAGCATAGCTTCCATTTATTTACAAAGTAGTCTGTTAAACGCAATTTCATCGGGGTAGGCTTATTTCCAGTAGTGGAAGTCTTATAACTGAGAACGATGATTATGATTAAACAAAAGTCCACATTCCACAAAACCAATATACAGGAGCCAATTCCATAAATATACAAATTGATTCACGACAAAATCTAACATACTGTAACAACCCATTACTGCCCACTGCTGAGCTCAGGTCTCCTCCGAAGAGGGGTTAGGCATAGTCCACCACGCTTGCCTAATGCGGATTGGGGACTTCACATATCTTCAAAGGATTTTTAGAACCCTTTTCCGATATGCAGGTTTCCTCACGATGTTTTCCTTCACCGTTTTTAGCCAGTGGTGTTGTGAAAAATTGCACATAAATCTTTTTCATATTAAGATTTAGAGGTACAAGCCGGCCGGTTTTGAACCCGCGACCTCCCGTACGGAAGACAAGCGCTTCAACCACTCTGCCACCACGACTTTTTAAATCTAACATAATCATCAAGGAAATGACTAAAGGAAAAATACACAATTTTCCAAAAAAACACATTCATAACACACAATTCCTTATTCGGTTAACAACACAATACTCTTAAAAGGATATCCAGAATTACGTTACAAGTCCCCTCACAATCGGTTAATTAACTTACTACCCTTACAAATCCGAATCTATTTCCTGGGTTCAGAGGAATATCATCTTTATACGAATAAAAATAAAGGTCAATTTAGGATACACCATCGAACACTGAGTTACGGATAGTAGCAATTACAATAGCTTCAAGTACCGAAATATAAAGATGTAATATTTGGGATCCGTGATGTCTTGATAGTTTGTCACTGTCATGTAAAATAACAAAAGCCACCGATGCCCTAAAATATGCCTTAAAACTTAAGAAATGGGCGGGTCATGTGACAAGATTACCGGATAAACGATGGACCATAAGAGCGACACGGTGGAAAGGACCCCGGGGTAAACGACACCCTGGGAGACCTGCCACAAGATGGGAAGACGATATCAAGAAAACGGCCGGTCTAAACTGGATGCAGACAGCACAAGATAGACGGACTTGGATTTCTTTGGAGGAGGCCTACACATGCGGAGGGGTTCCTGCAAGTTAGTCTTTTTAAGTTAATTACATTGTTTTATATTTTTTTACTTTACGTTTTTTATATTTACTTGTAGGAAATAATAAAGGCTTTTTTATTTTTTATTTATGTAAAATTGCACTGAGGCTGTTTGAGCATCAGTACCAGGAACTAGTAAGAAAGAGCATTTTACATGTAGAATCATCATATTATTCATATTGATTCAGAAAACGGTTCTTTTATTTCTCTAGCAATGAAAAATACCATTATGTTATATTTGCGTCTAAACGAAACAACAAAATTTTACTGAGAGGTTTTACTTCACCAATCTAAAACCGATAACAAATTATTTTGCGGTCTCCTGCCTCCAGAATAAAAGACCAACTGCATCTAACTTATCGTATCAGAAATATACCGTATTTTATTACCTGAAACCCGTTGAAACTCCATACATTCGGGTCGACGGCTGAGAGTGTAATAGTCTCAGTATAAACTAGAATTTACGGGCGACGGACAGGTACGTTTGAAATGGATTAAGTGGGTTCAAGGGCTGTCAGTGTATTGTAACTTTGTTGTGGTTCTAGTAGTATATTACAAAAGATTATTTTTGGGCCTTCAAAGAGCCAGGTGGACCTTTTTTTAGAGTAAACGAGCAAACTGCGTACCTTCTGGAGCGCTTAGCCTTTGTAAAATGTCTGCAAATCCAGGCTATAGCGAAACTGTTACATAATTCCTACTGTATAGACACTTACTAAAGCTTTGATTGAAGAAAGACATGTCGTAGTGTTTGAGAAAAATCCGGAAAGGCAGCCGATTTTAGAGAGATCAGACATAGTCCTCCACGATTGCCTGATGCAGGTTGGAGATTTGACATGTATTCGAAGATTTTTTAAGTCCTTCCTAGTCTTTACTAAGGTAAAAAATACTATTAAGAACCCTGGTCAATGTTTATTCAAATTTATAAGCAGGTGGACGTCGAAACAAAAGCAACTTGAAGGTAGTCCTACACAACGCTGCAACGGCTGGAATAAAGGAAAATGAAAAGGTTAAGGAGCTGGAAGAAAATCGCCTAGGTACGGGACGCGCGCGACGGGAAAGAGTGCCAATGGCGTAACGTGTCGCGCCGACCCTCATAACCCATGCTGGGTTTTGGCCTCAGCTGGGGCCCTTTCAATTGAAAAAAAAAGAAGGTTCGAGACGCATACTCATTACCTGCTGAGGAACTAAAAACTCTTGAAGGGTTGTAGAATCAAATGCAGTGCAGTAAGTGATATCGCTATTTGCCTTTTACGCTTTCAATCAACTCAAAGTTTATCTTATCTTATTATCATACAGCTCTTCTAGTGCATGAGCGACAGAGTTCTTTTCATAAGAAAATTAGTTTTTCTACACAGGTAGAGTTGAATATAAAACACAAAATATTGCACATTATGAAGCCATAAATCAATTCCAACGGAAACTATAAAAGTACATTTCATTTAAAATGAAAACGTACAGAATATCGACGTTCAAGTAAAGTAAAAATAGCTTACGAAAGAATAACCACGTGCACGAAACTAAATTCGCAGCATCTGCCGCATTCGATGGTTGTAGAAGATGTAAAGTTCTGGATGTGACGAGTTATGGTATTCTGTATTACTAATAGTCGTCGAAGTCGTGGTGGCCGAGTGGTCGAAGCGCTTCCTTCCGAACGAGAGGTCGCGGGTTGTAAACCGGCCGGTTTATACCTCTAAATCTAAATGTGAAAAAGATTTATGTGCAATTTTTCACAACACCACTGGCTAAAAACGGTGAAGGAAAACATCGTGAGGAAACCTGCATGTCGGAAAAGGGTTCTAAAAATCCTTTGAAGATATGTGAAGTCCCCAATCCGCACTGGGCAAGCGTGATGGACTATGCCTAATCCCTCTTCTGATGAGACCTGAGCCCAACAGTGGGCAGTAATCATATTATTATACTATCGTTAGTAGTAAATACGCAATATTTACTTTTATACATATTATTCAACATCAAAAACAGTTTTTTTATCATCAGTATAAATTACATTATAGTACGATAAGAATAATACAATAGAATTCTCCATAATTAATTTATTTGTATTATTTTTCTCCTATTTTTACTATAATGATTTTTTAATTAAAATATCACATTACTTTTTAAATAGGTGTTTTTAGGGTTCCGTAGGTCATAGCTGAAACATCAAAGTACCAAAAATGTTTTCGTGAATGTAATGAACTTGAAAACTTAACGTTTTATCATCATTTCAAAAGGTTTGAAAATAACTAAAGTGAATCCCTAAAAATTACTAAAATGCAATTACTGTTATCCATTCATAACAAAAAAAAACTTGAGAGGTGACATGGGACACCCGAATAGAACGAAGTTCCTTTCGATTAAAAGATATCTTATAATTTTTTTTCCTAACGTAACGCGCGATAAGGAACGTGTTTTAAAAGATTTTGATCACAGCGCCATCTAGCGATAATAATCTAAAACAAATAAGGAACGTGTTTTAAAAGATTTTGATCACAGCGCCATCTAGTGATAATCACCTAAAACAAAAAAGTGTCGTGACAACTTTTCGTAAGAATTTTTTCCATGTAGCCCCCTCTCACAACGCGCGATAAGGAACTTCGTTCCAAAAATCGCTGGCTTTCAACCGCTCTGCAGATTGGGTATATGGCAAATTCAGTCAAATTGCATTAAAACCATCTTTAACACTCACACCCAGCGTCCGAACCCCGGCTGAAGTCAAAACCTAGCACGGAGTTATGCGAGACGACATGTTACGCACTACTCGTTCCTTTTGCACCTCTAATGAATCTATGGAACCTTCAACTGCTTTGATTTGACTCACACTTAACTTCCCTTTTCTTATAAATTGCACGTGGTAGTGATTTCTTTTAGTTTTATTATCGTGTCATAACTATAGTTGAAATAATTATTTCTAAGTCACCATTTTCTATATTTTCTTCAGCATTACTTAATCAAACAGTAAGTGAAATTCATCATCATTGATACAATTAAACAATCATGGGAGCCAATGAAAACTGGGTCTATGATCCAAACCAACAGTAGTCAGGATTCAAGAGTGAGGAGCCTCCTCACAAAACGCGTCATATTAAGGGCTGCCTTCTTAAACAAGATCTTTTCTCAACGAGGAAAATAATTTTATTGGAACGAAGTTCCTTATCGCGCGTTATCGAAAGGAGGCTAGACGGAAAAAAAATCTTACGAAAAGCTGTCACGACACTTTTTTGTTTTAGATGATTATCGCTAGATGGCGCTGTGATCGAAATCTTTTAAAACACGTTCGTAATTTTTGTTTTAGATGATTATCGCTAGATGGCACTGTGATCAAAATCTTTTTTTTAAACACATTCCTTATCGCGCGTTACGTTAGGAAAAAAAGTATAAGATATCTTTTAATCGAAAGGAACTTCGTGCTATTCGGGTGTCCCATGACACCTCTCAAGTTTTTATTATTAGTCCAATAGAAAAAGACTTTCAAAATCCTTCAAAGATAGGTATATGAAGGTCCTAATCCGCATTGGGCAAGCGTGGTGATCCCTCTACTGACAAAACCTGAGCCCAGCAGTGGGCAGTAATGGGAAGTATAAGACAATCCAGCAGAATGATACACTGATTATATTTTTCTACGGGGTGTCCCAGAACTATGCGAATGGGATCTTAAATATTGGAGATAGATGTTTTGCTGAAAGGAAACATCATTTTATTTTATTGTCTCCCGCTTTTGCGAGAAGGGAAGTCGAAACTCATGTTTTTCCTACTCCTTCTATCATGTTCTGATTAAATTCGTTGCGGGGTCCAAGACAAGTCAGCTTTCCCTCGGATTTTCCTGGGCTTCACTGCTCAGAGTCATTACGATGGTCGCCGCTGTGGATCCTGACTACACAGGAGTTACAGTCATTCATGTCACTTAGTTCTGAGACAACCTGTATATTAATTATTATCTGCTTGTTCGCGTGATTTTCAGTGTCAGTTGAATGGATCGAAACGACAATAGAAAACGCTTCGACTCTGTGGCAGAAAGCCTTCGTAGGTGGCTATGAAAAGGACAGAACTGGTGACCTTTGGGTAATCCGGGGTAAATCAGGAGACTGTACTATACCGGGAAAATATAGTGTGTTGACAAAGAAAGCTTACCTACCAATTCCAGGACAGGCGGACGAAAGAGAGGCGTACGGTAAAATTGAGGTAAAATATACATTATTTTTTCTAGTGCATTCTCATCATCATCATCGTCGTCAGCCTATATACGTCCACTGCTGGACATAGGCCTCGTTCAAACTTCGCCACAACGGCTGGTCCTCCAGTGACCTCCAGCGATCTTGACCAGGTCCTCGGCCCATCGGATTGATGATTTTTATTCGGACTAAGCAGTATTAAAAAACACATTATTTCCATCACTTACACTATTACTAAACGGGTTCTTACCACGATTATTCTTAATTGAGCGATCCCGATATTTCAGCACTGTTTCAAGCGCCATGATCACGGGAAGACTGAGGAACTGCGGGTAGGTCATTTAAGAGCAGACAAATCTGTCTAACCTCTTTCTAGTTCGTTTGCCGGTACCACTGGAACTCGAACTCACATTTCGACATACCACACTGATATATACGGCTACCGTCTCAAAACTATTATCTTGGATGTTGGAGCATAATTTTATGAAGAAAAGTGAATGTGAAATACATCAACGGTGTACGCCTGGAGATCACCGGTTTTTAATCGAAGACTTCATAAACCGGGGGAGTATTTTGTTTATTTTATTAAGTAGTGGATATAATATTATTTATTAGTGGCTTTTTTGTGTATTTATGTAAATATTAAGTGTAACAAAACAACTTTTAAACGAAAATACTGTTTAGAAAAAAAATATCTACCTTCATTTTGCAGAAAAAAAAAATCGTTATGAATTGCTAAAAAATAACCTCCATTGCATTATTATGTTAAAAGAACAATAAATAGCCATATAGTATTACATTCTTGTAAAACACACTGAGTATAATTGTATTCCACTTTCGATCTAACCTCAATCCTACTTTCTACTCAGACTTCTCTCAAAGTTAATTTCATTTTCCTATCTGTATACTACTTTTAATCTAGTTCTTATTTTATTTACTTCTAACTTATTGCTTAATTTTATTAAATCTTAGTGTGTTTTTCAATAAATAATCTAGTTTTATGTAATAAACATTATAATTTGCACATTATTATTATATCCACAAAATTACATAATATTACGTTGACCGCTGTTGTTCGTATAAACAAAAAAAAAATTGTGTGGTTGTTGAGACGGAGACATTGGTTTGCTCACTGGACGGTCTTTGCTTGTGGTAGCGTTGGGAGCCGGGTCGCCTACTTCCCTCTATAGTGGTTGAGGAAGGTGATGGCTGACTCTCACGTTAACTCGTGAACGGGTGCTACTTGTGGGGACCCAGTATTCTAGTGTTTCTGAATTGGCAGCTACATGTTATTATTATAAGTTGAAATATACTATACTTATTTGTTTATACTCTCAACACTGAATCTTATATAAAATTTAAATATAAATAAATAATAATAGCAAGACCATAACTTAAAGATTAATTATATTATAATTGACAAATTAAATTTCTGATCGAATCTTTTGTTAAGTTTTTGAGTTAGAATTGACTAATTTAATTAAATAATTTCTGTTATATTTATTATTTTTTAAATATATTAATATTTATTAATTATATTAATCTCTTTTGTTCTCTATTATACTAGGTAAATAATAAACGAAAAATTTAATGCACAATTGAACCAAAATTAAATTTCCTCTCTGAACTTGTTTCCTGTACTGTGTGACTGTGATATTCATTCCTCCTTGTGTTTCAGCTCTCAAACAAGCAACATGCCTGTGACAACTCGTCAGACGCACGTTCAGGAGCTGGAGCTAAAATTGAAAACTACAATGGAGGACCTCAGAGCCAGCAGAGAGCTGAATGAAAGGCTTCTCCAAGAACGTGACGAAAGCGAGCTTGAAATAGAAAACGTCAACAACCGTTATTTGACTTTAAAAAGTACTCTGACTGAACTTGATGAGCAGCTTGAAGGTGTCCGAGAGGAGAGGGACAAGTTGCAGCATATACTGGAACACTATGATGAGTTCAGCAGTCAGTATGAACAAGCTCTACAGAAAATTAGTCACCTTGAACATCAACTCGCTGATGCCTATAATGAAATGCAAAGACTGCAAGCAGAACAAGCACAGCAACTTACTGAGCCATCAGTTATGAGGACGACGAGTTTATACGAGGAATTAGATAACATGGACCTGGATTTATTGGAGACAGATGCAGATAACATTTATGCAAAAACAAAAGATCAAGGTCGTGTCAGCAGAAAATCACTTGCAAAAATGAATAAAATTATAAAGAAGACCAGACACTCACTTAAAAAAAATAAACATCGTGCCATAAACATAAAGTTGAAACACAATAAAATCAATTTAGAAAACCAGATAAAAGTTCTGGAACAACAAATTAAAGAGAATAAAAGAGATTGGGACAATGACAAAGCTGACATTGATAAGTTAACTGCCGAATTACATGAGTTTAATTTATCAATGATGCAAATACATGATTTGGGCCTGGAAATGGATCAACTAATCGACAACAATACTACGAGACTGGAGACGATAAGGACCAGCATCGCCGGAACCACAGATGTCGACTGCGCTGATACCACTTACACAGTGCAAGTCGACGATGAATCTAACGAGTCGATGGTCTACACCACCTCGACCAACTCTGACCACTTGAAATGTGTGGCAGCACGACCTGCAGCGAGTCGCTCCCGTCGCACTCGCCGTCGCCGGCGCCGCGCCTCCCCTCCACCTGCGCCGGCGCCTCGCGACACCGAGGACTTGCCGCCCCCCGTGCAAGCACCGGCTGCGTGTCCCCGCCATGCATCGCCTGCGCACCACATTGCAGCAGAGGAGGAACCGTGCTCGCCTCTGACGCAACAGGAAGTGGTTTCGTCTATTACCGGTACTCCAACGTTGACATCGTGTAGAAAGACTGTAGTGTTATCAGATAAGATAGGTGTTAGTTTTGGTCCAATGTTAGCAATGAATATTAAACAAAAGGTTGTTAATATGTGTTACCCAGATATGCCCTTCCATAATATAGTTGATAAATTGAATTCAATTGATTGTGACGCTCTTACTACTATAGTAATAATGGTCGGTAGTCATGCTAATGTTAGCAAAAAATCACTGGACCACAGTATCCGATATCTGACTGATTTGCAATCGGAAAAAAAATGTAAAATTATTTTATGTACATTCCCATATTGTACTAATTTAGACAAAGTACACAATCAGTGTATTTTCAATATAAATATGTTCATGTACAATGCTACACATCATTGTAGTGGAATCTTATTAATGGACATTAACCAATTTGTAAATAAATTTAGTCTGACAAAAGATACTATGTATGTATCCAAATTTACAAAACGACATTTAGCTACTTTAGTAGCGTATAATATTAATGACGATGTTAGTATTAGCACTAATAATATATTTTTAAAACTCAGTAATGCTTCTATTGAGCAGAAAAAAATTGTGACATTTGATAATTTGGAATGTGTTCAAAGTAATTTAAATTGATGAACAAGACAAAGGAGTTACACTCTTGCGTTTATAAACCGATTGATAATAAAAAATCGAGACTGTACCCATCAAAGGATGTTAATGTTTCAATTAATAGCGTACTAAACCTGGTGCA
This sequence comes from Trilocha varians, assembly GCA_030269945.2. Taxonomy (NCBI): domain Eukaryota; kingdom Metazoa; phylum Arthropoda; class Insecta; order Lepidoptera; family Bombycidae; genus Trilocha; species Trilocha varians. The sequence continues at coordinate 10,839,288 of AP028259.1, forward strand.
TCAGAATTTACAAGGAATGATGGGTAAAGAGCTAGAGGTTGAAATGTTTTTAAATCAGAACAATGTTAATCTTTTCTGTGTAACTGAGCACTGGTTTAAAAACTATGAATTATTATTTAATTTTAATGATCACCAGGTCTCAAGTTCTTTCTGCAGAGAGAAAGCGATTCGCGGTGGCTCTTTAATACTAGTTAGAAAATGTTTGAAATGTAAAGAACGAAAGGATATAGTGGCCCTCTCTGTAGAGGGAACTATTGAAATGTCCTGTGTTGAGCTTGAGCACCTCATTGTTGTATGTGTGTACAGACCACCTGATGCGTTATATGATTCCTTTGAAATTATTTTGGAAAATGTTTTGTTGAAAATTACTGTTTGTAACAAACATATTTTAATTTGTGGTGATTTCAATATTAATCTTCTAGAAAATACAAATACCACTTTTAGATTTAAAACATTGTTGAAATCATATAATCTTATAAACTTATTTTTAGAGCCCACTAGGATAACTAGTTCATCGGCAACTTGTTTAGATAACATTTTTACAAATTTTAATCCTATACAAAGAAATGTTATACATCAGTTAACATCAGACCACTTGGGACAATTAGTGTCTTTTGAATATAATGTGGCTCCTGAAGTCAAACATACTGTTAAGTTTGTTCCTGTAAATAATAAAAGAATCGAAAATTTTAGAAATAAAATTATTCAAACTATTTCGGAAGTTAGTTATAACCGAGAACCAAATATGTTGTACCAGAATATGTTTGAAAAAATTAATTTGGCTTTCAAGGATGTATTTATTCCCAAAACGATTACTCCAAACAATAAAAAACGTTTTAGTGAGTGGGCCACTGTTGGAATTTATAAAAGTAAGCAGACTTTGTATGATCTTTATTATGAAAAATCGTATAACAATGATGAGTCATTTCATCAATATGTCAGAAATTATTCCAAATTATTCAGGAAAGTTTGCATAATGGCAAAGGCCTTACATTTAAGTAATTTAATAAAAAATGCCTCTGACAAAATAAAGATGACTTGGAACATCATTGGTAAAGAAACTGGTAAAGTCAGAAATAACCACCAAGAATTCTCATTGAGAATGAATGATAACTTGATAACTAGTCACGAAGGTGTGGCTAATGCTTTCGAAAAGATTTTTTCTGACATTCCAGTTTCAACTACTTCCTCTTTAAATTCATCCCCAATAGAAGCTGAACAATTACTAAACAAACATGTTAATAAATGTAATGTAGTATTTAAATTTAAGAATATTAACTCAAAAGATATTATGAAGAGTTTTCATAGTATTAATGTTAAGAATACAGCTGATCTGTGGGGAATATCAGTAAAGGTCGTGAAATCTATTATAGATGTTATATCTCCTCATCTTGCTAGTATATTTAACGATTGTATTAGATGTGGTGTGTTTCCTGACTTAATGAAACACAGTAAAGTGATTCCCCTTTTTAAATCTGGTAGTACTGATGACCCCTCTAACTACAGACCTATATCAGTACTACCAACATTGAGTAAAATCTTTGAAAAAATAATATTAGAACAACTTTTAGAACATTTTAAGTCAAATAACCTGCTACACAATAAGCAATTCGGGTTCACGAGGGGTCGCTCTACTACTGATGCAGGTGTTTATTTAGTCAAAAATATTTTTCAAGCCTGGGAGGAGTCTCAGGATGCTCTTGGAGTATTCTGTGATTTATCCAAAGCATTTGACTGTGTTGACCACGAAACATTGGTGAGGAAACTACATCACTATGGTATTAGGGATGGTACGTTAGCGCTTATTAAATCCTATTTATCGGGCAGGACACAAATAGTCGATGTTAAAGGAAACCGATCTTCCGGCGCCGAATTGAGTATGGGTGTACCTCAGGGTTCCATCTTGGGTCCTTTTCTATTTCTAATATATATAAATGATTTACCTAGTTTTATTGAGACCCGACACGACGTCGTATTATTCGCAGATGATACATCTTTATTATTTAAAATTAAACGACGAATGATCGCTTATGACGAAGTGAATGATGCGATTTCTTGTGTGGTCCATTGGTTTCGTGTTAATAATCTCTTATTAAACGCAAAAAAAAACAAATGTATTAAGTTTAGTTTACCAAATGTAAAACAGGTACATAGTAATATAATTGTTGGTGGGGAGTCAATGGAGCTTGTTGAGTCAACTGTATTTCTCGGTATAACAATGGATTCCAAGCTGCAGTGGGGACCCCACATACATAAATTAGCGAGTAAGCTCAGCTCTGCGGCATACGCGGTAAAAAAAATTAGGCTGATTACTAATGTAGACACGGCTCGTTTAGTTTATTTTAGTTATTTTCACAGTGTCATGTCCTATGGCATTTTGCTATGGGGCAATGCAGCCGATATAGAAACGATCTTTATCTTGCAGAAAAGAGCTATACGAGCTATTTATAATATGCACTCAAGGGAATCCCTGAGGGAAAAATTTAAAGAAATTAAAGTTCTCACTCTACCATCCCAATACATTTTTGAAAATTTAATGTATGTTAGAAAGTATATTGAGGAATTTCCTAAAAAGTCTGACCTACATAGTAGAAACACCAGGAACAAACATAAACTTGATTTGCCGATGAGTCGATTGCATAAAATAAGAAATTCCTTCAGGTGTTTGTCTGTATGCATGTACAACAAAATCCCACAAGATGTTCAAAACCTACCTATACATAGGTTTAAGAAAACTATTAAAGAACGTCTGTGCAAGAAAGCCTACTATAAGGTCAATGACTACCTGGACGATTGCACAAAGTGGGAATGAGTTGCTCGCCAAGGTTATTTCATTATCATAATCGATTTTTTAACTTTGTATATTTAAGGTAAAATTGTATAATACTCTTAAATACTTAAAAAAAAAAAAAAAATGCTCATATTACAAAAAAGACATGCCCGCTGAGTTTCTTGCCAGTTCTTCTCAGGACGCTGGCTACAATTATTATTTTTTGTGTCCGAACTGGTAGTAGCTTTTAAATTTTGACGTCAACAAGAATGAGTACGTCATCAATGTTGAAAATAAAGTATTTCATTTCATTTCACTAGATTTTTTAGCTTTAAAAAAATTTTTCTCCATTAAAAATTAACACGATAATAAAATCCCAATCAATCGTAATTCGTAAACCAATTCGGATTGCTTCCGCATACTTAGGTACTTGGCATAAACAATGCCAATTTTGTTCGCTTAACAGATGAATGGATAAACAATAATAAATATGTGTTCCACAGGTTTTATGTGCTCCTTCTTACAGACTCAAATGGACAAAGACACATCACAATATCATACCCACATACGTTGTAAGAGCTGGTATCGGGCCTTACGATAGAGAGACCTACGTCGGCAGAGTACTGCATGAATCAGGATCATTGATTCCTGGGATGGTAAGCTTCTTCTTCTGGTAGCATTTCATCATCATCATCATTAGCCTGTAGACGTCTACTGCTGGACATAGCCCCAACCTCACCACAACGACCGGTCCTACACAATCAGTATCCAGTGACATCACACGCCTCGAAAGTTGTCGTCTAGAGAGATTCATCTTGTGGGAGGTCTGCCCACGACGCGCCTATAGGTTTGAGGTTCTAAAACTTTTCGGTCCCATTGGCCATCCGTTACTCGCAAATTCTGCCCACTTTAAAGACGCAAATTTTCGACCTATGTCTGTTACTTTAGTAATTCTAAAGATCTCCTCATTCCGGACACGATCACGCAGACAAACAAATAGCAGCTCCATTGCTCTTTTTGTGACTGTAAACCGCTAGCGCTTAAATATAAAAATGTAATTACTTTTTTATTATTATTTACGAGAAAAAAAAATTGGTTGCCTGTAAAGTCGGTATACGGGCGAAAGTTTTACGTGACAACGACTCGGGCATGGTTAGCCCGCCTAACAGCGAGAGAGACAGACATAAAAAGTGAAAGGCACGCGTGCCTCTCACTCGCTCTCATTGTGAGCGCATAACGTGAGCGGAGCGTAACGCAGTTTCTTGAAGTGTCACCCGGCAAACCAATTTATAAGACGTTGTCACGTCAAAACTTCGAACACTACAAATCATTGGGGGAGGCCTATATCCAGCAATGGATGTCTTGTGCCTGTGAATGATCATGATAAATAATTAGTTTCTTTTCTCTCAGGTATCAAAGGATAAACAATGTTGTTCAATATCATATAACGGCCAAGTGTTTGATTATTTTGAATACGAAATACTGTGCTATGATTGTTGCGCTTGTCCTGGACAAGACACACAATAGAATTTTCTGAGACTATATTATTATGGAAATCGCTATCAGCGATAAGACCGCCGATGGTACCATTCTAAAATGTTACATCTTTATTTTGTTGTTGATTGGTGTACAATAAAGAATATTCTATCTATCTATCCATCTATCTATCCATCTATCTATCCATCTATCTATCCATCTATCTATCCATCTATCTATCCATCTATCTATCCATCTATCTATCCATCTATCTATCTATGGTGGTTATGTAACCCTATCTCAGGAGAAGTGAGGTGTATATTCTGTCGTGTATCCACCCTGTATATAATATGGAATATTGGTTTTTGTTATCATAGTATGTCTTAAAAAAGTCTCGTATTTTCTATTTTAATATACCATGCCCGCTGAGTTTGTTTCGCCAGTTCTTCTCAGGTCAGTGGCGTAGGTAGGAACCGGTAGTAAATTCCTTTTGATTTTCAAGACATATTGTATGTATTTATATTGAAATAAATAAATATATTTGAGAATACAGACTTACTTACTCCTGGCTTAGCGACCCAAAGAGAGTCTTGGCGTAGACTTGTAGTTCGCGCAGATCTGCCTCTATGACGTCACGCCATGGATAATTTTACCGAGTTCTTTTGGCACGTGGACGTGGAGTCTATGAGCTTTCGTTTCCCCAATAATGTTAGGTGTGACTTTTCGATCTCACTGTTTTTGAGAATCCTGCAGCTACCATCCGCTCTTTGCTTTATCTACGAGTACCTGAGAATACCTACTTAAATGTCTTTTTTCAATACTACATTTATCCTTTTCAATCTTTTTTTTATTGCCATGAAGGCAGACGAGCCAACGGCCCACCTGATAGGAAGTGGCTACCGTCGGTCATGAACCTCTGCAATGTCAGGGGACACTGAGGGGTCGCTACCTATGACCTAACTTTAAGGACCCTCCTCAAGCCTCGTTTGAAGAAGGACAAGTCGTAGCGCTCAGGGAATACCGAGGAGGGGAGCTCATTCCAAAGCCGGATGGTGCGTGGCAAAAAAGTATTCCTGAAACGAACCGTGGATGACCGTGGTGGTTCCATATATAGGGATATTACGATAAATGTGGCAATAAAATAGGGTTCGAAAGGAGTTCTGAAATCTTGACTTTGGTGTGCAATCTCTGAATAAAAAAATTCAGTTGTTCTATTTTTACAGCAATGTTAGAAAAATGGGACCTTCACGCGGTTTTCTTGTAATTTGTCATTTCCAACTCAATCCAGAAAAAGTATCAAATTACTATAGTAACTTCAAACTATCATGGAATAACTCGTTGTACAGACCAGTGCTGAGCTACCGCAGTAGAACGATATATTCACCACCTATGTCTAGCTGTCAAATCTTGAAATTCTTTTCCAATAATAATAATTAATATGCACGGTTTCTCACGATATTTTTCTTCACCGTTTTTAGCCATTAGTGTTGTAATAGAATATAACGTAAGGCGTGGTGTAACTTTTTAATAAATCACATTTTAAAATTCCCTTCCAGACTACGTAACTCCGTGTACAGTATTGAAACGCTATAAATTAGGTGTGTTATCTCTCTGACCATTCGCGGCACATGTTGCAGGATTACTCTCTTGTAAGCGGTCCTTTTATGCCCTTTTTGTTTGTTAGCAGATGAATGGGCATGTAATAAGGCTTTACCTGGTCTTTTAATTTTGTTAAAGTATTGCTTTTTTTAAATCTTGGTGCCATTTTAGATTAGTAGTTTAGCCTGATGTTGAAAAGGGATCTGTAATTTTTGCTTGATGAATAGTCTATGCCCTATCGACTTAAATTATGGTAGACTTCGAAGCGGAGTATCTAAGACTCCCATAGAGAATTAATTGTTTGAAGAAGGACAAGTCATAGCGCACAAACATCATAGAGGTATTCTGTTTGAAACTGTAGATGTCTGGAGGTATTTGGTTTCAAGAACTAACTTGACGAGGGAGCCTTATTTTGGAAAACACATCTATTACTTTGGCTATAACTAAAGCACAGATGCTTTGAAAGGGATTAAATAGCATTAACGCAATATAATAATAGCACTCAAAAGCCATACCCATCGTCTTAAACGTTCGTAAAATGAAACCACAAATTCTCAAAGCAGTCCAAAATATTATTTTAATGGCTCAAATCGATTAAGTCGACTTCCGATCAAAAAATCAGGGGACGTTCTTACGTCAATTTTAATTTACTCCCAAACTGAATTTATTTCCCCATTTCGTCCAAACAGTTGTGCCGATCGACAGAATCGCGCCAAATGTTGACATTTGCCTGACAACGTTTCTTATGTAAACACAATTTGCATCTGCGACACCTTGTCGATACGGATTTGCACTGTATTCGGGAATTCCAGCTTTTTACGAAGTAAGAGTATTGTTGGAGCGAAACGGTGTTTATGATTTTGAATGGAATTCCGATGCTTGGTGAAGAAGATTTGTATTAAACCTATTCAGACACTCGCGGTTTTCTATAATACTTTCATGCATTTTCAACGGGTTCTTACCACGATATTTAATTCATTGAGTTGTCTCGATATTTCAACGTTGTTGCAAACGTCATGATCACGAGAAGACTGGATACTGCGGGTCGATTTATGAGCAAACAAATCTGTCTACCCTCGTTCTCGTTCGCTTTTGGATCGTACCACTGGAACTCGAACTCACTTCTCGACACACCACACTCACTGTATCTACAAGACTCTCTGAGCATGAACCCTTAGTGACTGTTGTGTTTAGCACTGGATTCCACATACTCGATAATCTGAAGCCGTCACCCCTGTTAAAAGTGCTATATCTTGAAATCTCGATAGCTTCTTTAACCATCATTTAATATCGAGACAACTCAATTAATTAAATATCGTGGTAAGAACCCGTTGAAAATGCATGAAAGATTTGTATTTTTAAAATGAGAAACAACAAACTTGGTATCTGGGTTTCTTTTTTATTGCCGTGTAGGACATGCCAACGGGCTACCTGGTCGTAAGTGGTTTGCAAGGGGACATTGATAGACTGCTTCCTACCTTTGAAGACTTTTCTTATTTTCTTAAACTTCGTTTGAAGATGGACAAGTCAGTCTCCACATTGTTCAATTTTTATAAGTAACGGCTTTTGAAGATCTTGGAAAATAATAGCTCAGAGATATTAAATGTAGGTTTTCGTTTCCAATTGGAAATAGATAGTGGTATCTATGTCTCACGGTTAAATAATGCATACTGTAATTAGGTAATGGAAATGATAAATGTAAGAGTACCCTCATGATCTGAATTAATTAATTAATTTAATTTATTTAATTTATCTTCGACATCAAGCTATTCTAATTTAACGCGATGTTACAGTGCAGATGTGATGCTGAAAATATATTAAAACTAGTTACTAATGTGTGGTGGCCGAGTGGTTGAAGCGCTTGCCTACCATACGGGAGGTCGCGGGTTCAAACCGGCCGGCTTGTACCTCTAAATCTTAATATGAAAAAGATTTATGTGCAATTTTTCACAACACCACTGGCTAAAAACGGTGAAGGAAAACATCGTGAGGAACCTGCATATCGGAAAAGGGTTCTATAAATCCTTTGAAGATATGTGATGTCCCCAATACACATTAGACAAGCGTGGTGGACTATGCCTAACCCCTCTTCGGAGGAGACTCTCAGCAGTGGGCAATAATGGGTTGTTACAGTACAGTACAGTACAGTTACTAGCGTAGTTATTTAAACTTTCCGTTATATTGTAGGAACTATAAGAAACCCTTGGTAGGTACTCACTGCTACGCTCGAGTCTCCTCAGTAGAGGAATCATGCATAGTTCCATAGGCTTGGAGACTTCACGTATCTTCAAAGCGATTTTATGTGAAGGTTCCTTGACGATGCCCCATTAACCATCATCATCACAATACAGTATACTTCCAAAAACAAAAGACAAACTTCCTCATTGTATCATTTGGTTCTATTCTCACCATCAAATTCCCCGTTTACTGAACGATTGAAGTGGCATATCTCTTTGATATAACACACATTTTAGTTGAATAATAAATGAGAATGAAAACCCCTTAATACTGAAGGGCCTGTATAAATTAAAATAAGGCTTAACGTAGATTGAACCTTTTGCATACTTTAGGCATAAAATAATATCTAATTCAGAAGTAAATGGTGAGACAAATCCTAGCGAAGTACCTACACTTATGTTAACTGCTTGCGCGATACGACGGTAATGAACACCGTGTGCGTAATGCATCGTGCTGACTCACATAACTCCGCGCTGAGTTTTAGCAAGATATTTTAGTACGGTTCGACTCTGATAGGTGGAGGTCCAGCGATTTCCTACTATTAAAAAAATGCTTAGTGGTCACCGACGAATTGATCTTACTGTCCCAAAGTGTAATTAAAATAATAATGACTACAATGCTGACTTCGAAGTAAATCCATTAATTCTGAGAAGGTACCTAGACTTAAACAACACAAAAACCGAACCAAATCTTCTCTCATATATATAAATGAATTGCTGTTCGTTAGTCTCGCTAAAACTCGAGAACGACTGAACCGATTTAGCTTATTTTAATCTTGAAATATTCGTAGAAGTCCAGGGAAGGTTTAAAGGGTGAGAAAATTTCCTTATGTGACGCAGACGAAGTTGTGTGGGCCAGCTAATCTTATATATAAAAATGAATTGCTGTTCGTTAGTCTCGCTAAAACTCGAGAACGACTGAACCGATTTGGCTTATTTTAATCTTCAAAAATTCGTAGAAGTCCAGGGAAGGTTTAAACGGTGAGAAAATTTCCTTATGTGACGCAGACGAAGTTGTGTGGGCCAGCTAGTAATATAATAATATTATTATCGATATTTGAAGTCGCAATTTTTATTTTAAAGAAAACAATTTGGAAATATTAGTGCAAAAACAATGACAAAATAAACAGTGAAAATAACACTTATTTTACATGTAAACAAATAATGCTGTTACTTTCAAAAAACAATGATAAATTCAACAACCATTACAAAGTTCACTGACTCGGTTTTACTTTGCAATTTTCTTGTATTCTTTTTTCCGAACATTAACATAATAATATCATATTTCTGTTTCTTTCACTCGGCATTAGTTTTTATAGCGTTGAAACTCAGATCTTATTACTATTACAGGCTGGATTAGCTTCCCAAAACAAAAGATATTTGGTATATTCATGAAAAACGAGAAGTGTTTTCTTGAATAAGAATGGTACTCATCATTCATACTTATTTTTTTAAAACTAAGTAGGCAACAGATTTACATGCAATTTGTAGGTTAGGATTGCTTTTTCTTGAATCTCGTTTTAAGAGGGACATTTCATAGCAATCTGGGAACAGTTTGTTGTCTTCACTTCTTCGTTGCTGTGGCCTTTCGACTTGAAGATCACCCAGAATGGGAGGATTTCGGCCGGGGCTGGTGGTGACAAAGAAAAAACAAAGCACTCGACCCATCAAACGCGCTATAGCGCATATGCCAGACCATGGCAAAACCCCATGAAGGGAACCACAACAATGCCACCACAACATCTTCACCTCCGCCTAGAGTGGCGGAGAGATTAAGCCCGGGCAGCGGGGTTACTCCTAGGCCCGTTCCTTCGGGGGACACGACGGCCCCCATGGCTGGCTGACGGACGGAAGTCCATTTCAAATCGGGAATTTCGGGGCAAAAACGATCTGGTCGGCAGATGGCAATGGTCCTAAGTAAAAGCAACTAATTACACTATCTGGTGTAGGAATATTCTAGACTTATCTTAAAAATTTTATTTTAATAACTAACCTTATAAGTGCAGAAATATGCTTATTTGCGACATCACATCAAAAACCTCCAAAATTATCAGTGTTCCTTTACTATTTATGCTTGTACTTATTATAAACATGAACCTTCCTCTAGAATCAAATCATCATCGTGCTTCTAAAGACTTAAGCATACACAGGGACGTAGTAATATCCATCCATGAGGAAAATTTTAGAGGAAAAATTTAAAGAAATTAAAGTCTCTACCATCCCAATATTTTTTTGAAAATGTAATGTATATTAGAAAGTACATAGAGGAATTTCCTAAAAAAGTCTAACCTATACAGTAGAAACACCAGGAACAAACATCAACTTGACTTGCCGATGGGTCGATTACATAAAATAAGAAATTCTTTCAGGTGTTTGTCTGTATGCTTGTACAACAAAATCCCACAAGATGTTCAAAACCTACCTATACATAGGTTTAAGAAAACTATTAAAGAACGTCTGTGCAAGAACGTCTGTACCTGGACGATTGCACAAAGTGGGAATGAGTTGCTCGCCAAGGTCGTTTCGTTATAATAATCGATTTTTTCTTTTATTGTCTTTTTCATGTTTTGTATTATAATATTGTTAAAATATTTAAAAAAAATGCCCATAATAATAATACAAAAAAAAGACATGCCCGCTGAGTTTCTTGCCAGTTCTTCTCAGGACGGTGGCTATAATTATTATTTATTGTGTCCGAACTGGTGATAGCTTTTAATTTTTGACGTCAACAAGAATGAGCAGATCAATGTAGAAAATAAAGTATTTAATTTCATTTCATTTCATCCTGTCATCTATTTCAGTCTACGGACAACTGTAATCAAAATTAATCCCAAAATTTGCAATATCATAATCCCAGTACTATGGGACCCCTTCATAGTTGACACGGCTCTAGAGGCCCATCTCAGAACATGATTCGAATCGAAATACAGGGATTTACGTATTAAAAATAAACATCGGGAGCGTGGACGGAAATATAAATTCGGCGATTGACTTGTATTCGGTCCTTGTCCGGTGGCATTAAGTGGGCTTCTGATTTTTGGTTCGTGTCTGTTTTGGCGATTTGACTGTGTTGTAAGAACGGAACTCATGTTCCTCTATGAATAATACTCCTCCATGCCGGTTTCGGTTACGGCGACTATTTTCCATTGTATTTTTCCCCTTACCATTGGTAGGTTGAGCTTTGATGACATGCTCTGATATGACTTATGTATCCTATCTTTGCCGTAAAAGTGTGTCGGTAACGTTGACAAGATAGGATACCATTTACATAATTGAATTTCGTGTTAGCTGGTGGTCTGTTTTTAATGTCGGCACGCTTCTTGTCCAGGTTGGAAAGTCGCTTTGTTTCGAAGGTGTGCACTGCTTTATTTACAGAACTGCGCCAGGCCGCTCTATCTTCGACTAGTTCTTCCCAACGAGAGGGCTCAATTTTGCAGTTTTTTTCCTCTATTATGTTCTGATTAAATAAGGCCCAAGACAAGTTAGTTTTCCCACGTGAGTTGACGAGGCGATACGTAAGCCTTAACGTCCAACGCGTCGCTTCAACCCGCCCAATCTCATGCTGGGTTCTGTCCTCAGTACAGCCGTTGTTCAGACGCTGAGCATGAGTGGCAGAAGGTTTTAGTGCGGTTTGACTCTCACATATTCCGCCTGCGATGTAGGTGGACGTCCGGCGGTTTCCCCGGTACAGGAAAAAGAAGCTTTCCCTCGGGTTCTTGGGCTTCACTGCTCAGAGTCATTACGGTGGTTGCCGCTCTGGATCCCATATACATAGGTGTTACAGTGGTGGGAGTGAGAGCTTAATAACAGGGTGTAAATAAAGCTTTATCATTATTTGAAACGAATTTTTAAAGTATCAAATTACTTGTACTGCTGTACTGCTACAACTGACTAATAATGGTCGTCATAAGGTTTTTTTTTTAAGATCGAACAATTACTTTTGCCTCCGTTTTTATAGGTTTCAGATTAGAAGTTAATTGACAAGATTTTCACGATTTACTGTGCGTATTAAGAAATGTTTTACTTGATTGATAATATAAGCTTAGCTTAAGAAATACATATTTCGTTAATAAGATATAATAATTTTAAATGAAACAGTAAAGCAAATCAAGTTTAAGTTCCTTAGGTAGAGTATTAACGTCAAAGAGGAACGCTAGTTATTTCTTTAGAGTCTTTACAGAGACTAAAGTTTGGGCCATATTTTGGTGCAGATATTAACTAACTGAATTAAACGAGGAAGTAGCCCAGTCTGAGTTAGGTTCTGATTGGGGTTGCCATGAAAAAACTTTTTACAGGAAAAGCGGGGAAAAACTAATACCCTTATACAGGGTGGGCCATGAATTAGTTAACAATTGAAAAAATCGTATAAAGAAAACCATTTGACATATTTTTAAAAATTGTTTATTAGATGTTTTTATGGGGTCATTTGAAGAGTCGTGTTTACATCCATAAACCAAAAACACTACGTGAACTAAAGGAAAAAATTAGAGAAGAAATGTCGGCGATCTCGCAGTCTCTTTGTCGACGAGTATTTGAAAATTTCGGTGTTTGCTTAGAAGAGTGCAAAAATCGAAACGGTTGTCATTTAGATGATGTTATTTTTAAAAAATAAATTCCAAATAATTAACTTTCTTGTAAATAAACAATTTTAAAAATATGTCAAATGGTTTTCTTTATACGATTTTTTCAATTGTTAACTAATTCATGGCCCACCCTGTACCATAGCTCTACTATTACATGACACACTGTACCGAAATAAACAGCATAGAATAGTGTCTCCAAACACTTATATTAACCATCAAGTTTTAGTGTTTTAAAAAAATGTCGTTATATAACTAAGTGGCATTTTAGTTATATAACGACCACATTGCTTTGATTTTCAGTAAATATTTTAAGAAATGAGCTGATAAAGTCTGTTGTTAAATCAACTTTGACGTTTTGATATTTTTTTTTTTTTTTTTTTTAATTTATTTGGTTCCCCAACAGTTTCAAATCGACATCTTTATAAATTTCTGATACAATATAATCAATATTTATATCGCTATTTTTGATTGTATACTCAAAAAAAAAAGACTCTTCAGTTCAAAACATTCTTAAGCATTAAAAAACCAAGTTTTGCACCTCGCATTTGTATTTTTTATTCATAGGCACCATTTTTACTGTCTAATCATCTAGTACATCTGATCGTAGCTACATACTTTCAAAGTGAACGGAACTGTAGGTACTTTACTGTAACAACTGCCCACTGCTGGATTCAGGTCTCCTCCGGAGAGGGGTTAGGCATAGTCCACCACGCTTGCCCAATGCGGATTGGGGACCTCACATTTCTTCGAAGGATTTTTCGAATCTTTTGTTTTAGCCAGTGGAGATGTGAAAAATTGCAAATTAACCTTTTTTCACATAGATATTAGAGGCACACGCCACGACTTCTACAAAACTGATTCTAGCGAATTTGTCTATTAAAATGGCAACATTAAACTTGTAATGGCCGTCTCGCAGTGCACAAGTTAGTTAGCTGCCGTTTTAGATGCTTGTATTTAATTTAGTTTTGAAACGGTACATGGTAGATTCGCAGTTACTTTGTTAGTTCAGAACGTAGATTTAACTACGTTATACCTTGTATGTATTTAATTGTTTTAGTTCTAAATTTAGGGAGAGTTGTTTTTGTAGATGTTTATTGAAGTTAAGACACGAATTGAGTACCTTTTGTTGGTATAATAAATTTTGTTTTATATCAAAAAAATTAGACGACTAATAGAATTTATAAAAAACATTTGAAAGTGGATAGAAACGAGAAGCAATTATTGTAAATTAAAAATAAATTGTAATAAAGACTCAAAGATTTATAATTAACCTCTTTTTACTTCAGTAAAGTATCATAACATTACTAATGCAGCAGCGGTAGTCTCATGGAGACTAAAAAAAATTAACAGAAAAATCACTGTCTACTCAAATATGGTCTCACAGTCAATCAAAAATCAATGTGGCTCTTAGGCTTCAAAGTTTGCAGCTCCCTGCTCTAAATTATTGTCGATTTGTCGGAGATTCTTGTTATAACTTCATCATCTATCATTGCTGGTTTAGTTTTGTCAAGGGTGTGGCTATCTTTCTTTCTTCTGGAACAACTCAAAACTATGTAGGTATGGACGCTATACCAGAAATGAAAAATGTGGTTCACGATACAACGTACTGCATCGTAATCATTTAAACCACTAGGAGACTAAAAAAAAATAAAAAGACATCACTGTCTACTCAAATATGGTCTCACAGTCAATATAAATAACAAAAAACCAAGAACAATGATGCCAAAAATAACTCGATATATTGGTTAGTTGAACCTTTATCGATTTAAAAGTAAACAAACGAATGGCCGGCGAGCTTAATTGGAAACTGATGAAGTCCTATTGTTGTTATAACTATGTGATGATAAATATGAAAACAGAACCATTTTTAACCTCTCTGTGGCTGTCAAATGTAACCTATATCTGGCACAACTAGACAAACGCCAATTATGGTCAGTTCCCAGTCGAGTAATGAAACTTTAAAAAAGGATAGTGAAGGCCTAAAAAAATATGTTGCCGATTGAGTGAAGGATATGAGGATTTGTCTTGTGACAAACGTATGTCAGGAAAGAAAGGCAAGGAGGGAAAAGACATTAAGCAATGGGATAAATGCAAAGTGAAAGAAGGACATCGACATGTTGATCTGGTGATGAAAGTGGATGTCTTGGATTCTATTGCAGTTGAAAGTTACTCCCATTTTAATTACAACAGAAATTTAAATCAGACTTACTTATCTATGTGTATAGATCAATCACTCCTCAATATTGTATCTATATATACACGAGGTTGAAGAAAAGTCCTGCACAGCAAAGGCTGATGGTAATATTGAATGGAGAGTATCGTCTAATATCCTTCACCTAAGGTTGATGCAATATCTAAACCATAGCAACTGTATATTATTTCTAAGTAAGTACCAAGAATAAGCATAGCAATAACATTTTGAGCATTTTTCTAGAGAAATACAAAGGTAGGCCTGAATTCCAGGGTAAGCTAATAATAAATACCTAGCTACAGACAAGCATTTTTATGACCTTGTGTTGTACAAATCCCTTTCAGTTCGCGTTGTCCGTAACCGACTGTTTTAGGACGAGAAAATGAAAACATACGGGAAGGAATTACAGCTCTACAAATTGTTCTTGAGGTATTTATTTATTTAGGTACACCAACAGCAGACATAAAAGGCTTATACATATGTGTAAGTTACATGATAACATATCTTATATGACTGCCTATTACAGGTATACACGACATTTTTTTTTTAAACAACACAACTTAAAATTAATATTTGGAATACAGTTCAAAATTACAAAGACAAAATTATAAAAGACTAAAGAGTAAAAAAAAAACAGCAGAATAAGTAAAACAAAAAGTAATGTTACTAAGATAATTTTAGAGAAAAGAATATATAAAAAATAAATATCATGTTAAACACACTTATGCTAATTATCAAATTAAATTATAAATAAAATCAAAAAAGGGAATTTTGATTGTGTATCTAGGTCTTTAAAGAAAGTATATTTATTAGACACATAACGAATACTTTTATAAAAGAACATAAATAGCTTCAGTAGAAATGTGTCCAAAAGGACACCTTCATCAGCATAATATCTCAGGGTGACATCACGTTTAGAAGTTGTTCTTCAACGAAGGAAGTTTGAAGACAGGGTGGCGACCAATAATAATGCGCGAGATCCTGAACCGCAGTTACGACATTTACAGAAATCTTCGCATATATATATAAAAATAAATAAAAAAAATAAAATAGCCTTTATTCAGACAGGATACAATGTGCTTAAAAAAATTAATTTAAAATAAGTAAATAAGAAAAAAAAAAGTTATAAATTTGCCTCAAAACCCCTGTCTGTTTGCTCTTCAGCAAAGGCCTCCTCCAAGCCTTTCCACAAGTTTCTGTCTCTAGCTATTCTGGTCCAAAGTGTACCAGCTGCTTTTGCGATCTCATCTGCCCAACGTCTGAATGGTCTCCCTCGTTTTCTGCTCCAGTGCCCAGTAAACCAGTGCATAATTTTCTTGCTCCACTTGTCAGATCCTCTTACGGTATGCCCTGCCCATCTCCATTTTAATTGTTTAACTGTTGTTGCTACGTTTTTAATTTTCGTTAATTTCACCAAGTCCGATATTTTCACTTTATCAGAAAGCTTCTTACCTGTCATACTTCGCATCATAGCATTTTGACAAGTTGTTAATTTTTTACTTTGTGCTTTAGTAAGGGCCCAAGTCTGGCAGCCATACGTAAGAACTGGAAGAATGCAGGTTTCGTAAACTTTTCTTTTTATTGATACATTTATATCTCTATTTTTCATAACCCCTTTTAGATTCCAGTATCTTTTCCAAGCATTTCCCACTCGTGTATCAACCTCTTTATTATGTAAATCTGAAAAGGAGATGATTTGCCCCAGATATAAATATTCCTCCACATATTCGATTTTATTGTTGTTAACCCAAATTTCTTCCTGTATAGAATTTGTTATTGCTTTGGTTTTTTCAATGTTCATTATCAGTCCGACTTTTTGGCTCTCTTTATTCAATTCCGTAAGCATTATTTGGAGTTCATTCTTTGTAGTGGAGAAGATGAGCAGGTCATCCGCAAATCGCAGGTGTGAGAGGTATTCTCCATTTATCATTATTCCTTTTTCTTCCCAATCCAAACGACGGAAAACCTCTTCCAAAACAGCAGTAAAAAGCTTAGGTGAGATTGGATCCCCCTGTCGGACGCCTCTTTGAATTTTTATTTCTTCTCCCTCTGTCTCTAATTTTATTCTTGCTTTACTATTATTATACAAATTTTTGAGTAATTTTATATATTTAAAATTAACCATCTGATTCTCGAGTGCTTTCCAAATCTCATCATGTCTGAGTGAATCAAACGCTTTGCTGTAGTCTATGAAGCAGCAGTACAAGGTGAAATTGAATTCCTTACTCTTCTCAAATATTTGTCTCACAGAATAAATGTGATCAATGGTAGAATATCCGCTTCTAAATCCAGCTTGTTCATGTGGTTGATTTTCGTCCAATATTCTGCTTATCCGGTTAAGAATTATTTTTGCGAATATTTTATAAATATTAGACATTAAACTAATGGGCCTATAGTTATTTATATTATTTTTATTGCCCTTCTTATGTAGTAAAATAATAGTAGAAGATGTCCATTGGTCTGGTATTGTTTCGCTATGTAGGATATCATTGAATAAATAAGTAAGTACAGGGGTAAGGATTTCTCTATTCTCTAAAATGAATTCATTACTAATACCATCTGAGCCTGAAGCTTTTTCTTTTTTCTGTGTTTTAATAGCCTTTTCTACTTCATTTTGCATAATATCTAGTACTTCTTCAGTGTTTTTTGGTACAATACTTGTTGTTTGTCTAGGTTCTTTGTTCGAGTATAAATCTTTGAAAAAATCAGTGGCTAAATTAATTATTTCGTTTCGTTTTGTTTTAATATTGTCGTTTTTGTCCTTAAGGTGAATGATCCAATCTTTTTTAGTACTAATTTCTTTGAGTGCTTTTTTGACACCCCCAGTTTTTTGTATACATTTTTCTAACTTGTCTAGTTTGTACTTTATTCGATCTCTTTTCATACCTTTCTTGATTGCTTTACTTGTTTCAGCAATATTACTTCTGTCAAGTTTTGTCTTATTAGGTATACTAATTAATTTAGCTCTATTTTCAATAAGCTCCTTTGTCCTGGTTGAGATCCACGTAGGCCTAATGTTTGGTGACTTAAAATCGTTGCTTGAATTTGTTTTGTGTAATATCTCTTGAAATTTGTTATATTTATCCTGAGTATTTAATAATTTTGTATTTTCTATGAAGTTCTGTAATCTTTTATGGAGTGTTTCTGGGTTGTTTTCGAGGTTTGATTTAGGACGATTTATCTTGAACGGCCTAGATTTCTTAAGTAAAGTTAACTTTAGTTTAGATCTCACCATTCTGTGGTTAGTGTTGAAGTTAAGGTTATTTATTACTCTGCAGTCCTGAAATTTATTGCTTTTATTAGTCAGGATATAATCTATTTCATTCTTATATTGGTTATCTGGCGATCTCCACGTCCACCTGTTATTTTCTCGCTTATTGTAAAAGCTATTAAGTATTTTCAAGTTGTTCTCAAACGCAAATTGCAGAAGCTTCTCCCCGTTTCGTGTTCTTTTCCCTGATCCATATGGACCCAACACAATCCTCTCTTCATCTCTACCTGGACCTGTTCTGGCGTTGAAATCTCCCATAACTATGAGGTTTTTGTGTTCTTCGCATATATACGACATCTGAAATCTACTACAGTGGGCTTCGGCCTGACCGGGCATATACTACCTCGCCCGGTCGGAGATCTCGCTTTGGCCTAATATCACTGATACCACAGACAGCAAGGATCCCAAGCAAAGAGGGATCAGGCAAAATCCAAAATACTTGACCAAGGTCTTGGCCTTGAACAACAAGGTCGTTTGTTGAATCAATCATCATAGTTCCGGTGATAGTGTCGGTGCACACACTAATAACGAAGTTTCGAAAAGATTTCGCTTTTGAAAGGCCTAATTCAGAAGTCAATTGTCTTAATATGGCGCATATCGTTAACCGTTCTTCACTATTGTTCTTTGACCACTTGTTGCTTGCCCCGCTAGTCGTAACTTGCTATAGTTTTGTGTCGTGTTTTTAAGTTTATTTCAGAAAAAAGAATTAAAAGTAAACCTTATATGGATATAAATATAGATAAAACTTTCATACATTTTCAACGGGTTCTTACCACGATATTTAATTAATTGAGTTGTGATATTTCAACGTTGTTGCAAACGTCATGATCACGAGAAGACTGGATACAGCGGGTCAATTTAAGAGCAAACAAATCTGTCTACCCTCTTTCTTGTTCGCTTTTGGGCAGTACCACTGGAACTCGAACTCACATCATACGACACTCACCGTATCGAGTTCACGAGTATCACAACTCCATTAATTAAATATCGTGGTAAGAACACGTTGAAAATGCATGAAAGTTTTATAAAAAACCGCGAGTGTCTGAATAAGTTTATAATATAGATGACGGCGTAAACAGTGTGTTGAGGTGTAATAACGTTGTAATTAGTCGATCTTCATTTGGTTTTGTCAAGAATGACGTCACAATATCCACTTGAACACTCGCTGATCAACACTTTTGAATAAAGACTTCAAAATAACGAGTTTTAACAGTTTATTACTTTTACATCAAGAGGTCCGTTCGCCTCGACAATTCAAACACGAATGAATAATAACAGCGGCCAACGCCTGCATTTATAGCGAGTCTCCACTTCCAACTACCCGCACGGTGAATAAGTTGGTTTCCCTTGTTATCACCCCGATATAGATAATATTTATGTGTTTCCTAAGTTATTTTCTTACGTATACACCCAAGAAAATGTGAAGCAAAACGCTCTTTTATCCACCTAATAGAAATTCTGAACGCATAGCCGGTATGTGCCACTATCCTAATATCGTCTTACGGAATACAGTTTTATTTCAAATCCCTATGGAATGATTCGGTTACGTTTTTATTGTAATGATAGAAGCGATGAATGTCGGCCTTTTACGACGTTATTTTATGTCTTATTTTGCTATAAAATTGCTTTGAGTTTAGGTTTAGGGATTTTTGAATTTGTTAATTAGGGGTGTGCGAATAATTCGAACTTACGAATTATTCGTTCCGAATCGAATATTAATATTCGAATCAAATAATTTGAATCTTCGAATAGTATCGAATTTGACTACGACGATGCAGCGGAAATAGGACAATAATTTGTATTTTTTTGATAATATCTTGAATGGGCTAGATGTCAGATTTTGTGAAGTTGACCGTGATATTATTATTAAGAAAAGCACTTATCTGGATCTCCGGTACAATTTTTTTTTTACAAAGAAGAGGAAGTAAAAGAAATTGAAGAAGATATTAAGCTCGAAATTGGGAGATTCTTGATGCCAAATGATGATTCTTGAAAATCGAATATTTAGATTCGATTCGAACGATAGTCGCACACACATATTATTAATACGTTAATCTGTGGTGGTAATTTTATAATTGGTCATAGAAATTGGTTTACGGTGACATCACCATTTATCACCTTCAAAAGTACATACTTGTTTGACCTTTCGACATTTTTCATATCCACTCAACTG
Source organism: Trilocha varians (assembly GCA_030269945.2). Taxonomy (NCBI): domain Eukaryota; kingdom Metazoa; phylum Arthropoda; class Insecta; order Lepidoptera; family Bombycidae; genus Trilocha; species Trilocha varians. The sequence goes on from AP028259.1 coordinate 10,859,588, forward strand.
AGGTCGGCAACCAAATTGGTTTGTTTACTTTTGCCAAGTCTGTGGCAGGAGCCAAAATTGAGCACAGTTTTAAAACTTGTTTTGTTTACATTTTGTAATCGTCTCATATTTTACGGTGATGATATATTTTCGCTGAAAAGGCAATACAGCGTCGTTTAGTAATAAAGATTTACAAAAATGTAAGGTTTAATTAAAAATCAAAATTAAAAAATATTGGAAAAAAATGTTATTAAAATGGGTTTCAAACACGGTATTGATTCCGAACGAAGTTGTCAGTTTCGCCATCTAGCGAATAGTGACGTTCCCAGTTGAGTGGATATTACTTACACTACTACTAAACGGGTTCTTAAGTTATGTAGACAACCGCGAGTGTTTAAAGAAATTTATTTTTTACATTATTATAGAATCGCACAAATCGGTCCACCTAAACTAATGTGAGGACAAACATAAAAAAATTGAATACAGGCAATTTGATAATCTCTTCAATGGCGACCACGCTATAGAACCGTATTTCCATCGGCTTCCCCTTTGATATACGTAAACTGATACAATATCTAGTAAGAATCTCTTATAGGTATTCCTTCCTCTATAGGAAATTGACACTTCGGCACTAGTAGGTTTACTTGACACTATCAAGAATTCTTGTCATATTGTTTACGTATAAAACAAGATTAACGCATTTTGTAAACATAGCACAAAATAATTACAGAAGTTAAAGTGAATTCAATTTATGCTTGACTTGACTTTTCTTCCAACTGACATAAAATATTGAATGGTGTTGAAAGTTGAAACCATTTCATTTCAATCGGGCTCTCTATGTGAAAAAGAGTTTTTTTTTTTTTTAGTTGAAGGAAATCACCAGATCCGGGTATGTTAGAGTTGAACCGCACTAAAACCTCCAACCGCTCTCACTCAGCATCCGAACCCCGGTTGAGGCCAGAACCCAGCACGGGGTTTGAGGGACGACGCGACGCGTTACGCCATCGGCACTCTTTCCCGTCACGCCGCCCCCGGTGAAAAAAAGGGTTAGCGATAAAATAATTCAAAATCTATTATAAAACACTGAAATGAAATCTTTATCTTAATAAATGAAATCTAAAGTGTAGTAGCAATTCAGTAACTATTTCTTATTATTACATTATTAACTAGACTTAAGCGAAATGAAGTAAAATAAGATATTATAAAACTTGTATGTGTGTTCAATATAAAATGATTTTGTAAAGGCAAAACTATCTATAGATTAAAAATATATTTTATTCATAGGAAGCTACGCTATTTATGATAGTTTAAAATCTGCCTGATTTTGTACCACAGGTAAAATAGGGCATTCAGCTTTTATAATATCTGAATTGCAAAAAACGTAATGTCAAAATATTCACCCATGCGATGGTAACCACCTACCATCAGGTCAATGACTCGTTTCATGATGCAAAAAAAAACATACCTTAGAAAAACTTCTGTATCAAACTATTATTCTGTGCACGTAGAAACAAAAATGTCTTACGTTTTCGACGTGTTTTCGTGTAAATATGTTATGAACGTAACACAAACAACTTTTACGTTTTTGTTTGTTTTTTTTTTTCATAAATTGAGCGTCGCTGATCATTTTGAGTATATACGTAAGCGTAAGCCTTAATTGCGTTATGTTTTGTAATTGCATCTTGTTAGTGACGATATTTCAAGTAAGTAAACAGTCAGTATTTTTATATAAACTTAAGAAAGTCAACAACAATTTGATAGAAACACTAAAAATAAAAACTTGAGAGGTGTCAAGGGACACCCGGATGGAACGAAGTTCCTTTCGATTAATTAGTGAGGGAATTGTAATAAAATTTTATTTTTTTATCTAGCATTAATCATATAAACAAAATAAAGAATTGTTTTAAAAGATTTTAATTACAGCGCCATCTAGCGATAATCATCTAAAACAAAAGTGTCGTGCCAACTTTTTCATAAGAAATGCCGTCTAGCCCCCTTTCGATAACGCGCGATAAGGAACTTCGTTCCAAAAGAGAAAAATATCTTCTTTTACATCCCATTATTCTTCTATTATTTATAGTGAATTTTAAATAATATCACACACCTTAAATATACCATAGGCACGACTTTTCATGCAGTATTCTATTGAACTTTCTTACCACCTAAAGAACACATCACCTTTACAAGCACCCAGCTCTATTCATAATACTTTTTAATAGTACACGGTAACATGACATGACACTATCAAGCTCAAAGGCTTTTGACAACACTATTAATTTTTTTACAAGCTTTATATTATAAACTTGTACTGGATGTAACTAGGGTTGCCAGGTCCTCAGACGCAAAAGCCGGACAGACTTGTGAGTTTGTCCTGACATTTGGGTAAAAAATCCGGAATTCTTGTTTTTTTTGTCCATTATTTTATAAAAAGTGTAAAACTATTTTTTTTGTGCTAACAATCGGTCGAAAAATCCGGACGCCTCAAATTTTTGAAAAATATTGGTGTTACTTAAAAAAATGGAAATCCGGGATCTTCTGATTGCATTTTAATAAAACAAAAGCAAAGCGCTCGGCTGTTCTCGGGTCAACTCGGCTACTCGTTCGGCGTGATTCAATCTCGATCCGCGCGCGAATCTCGAAATTGAAAAATCCTACCTAAATGGCCTAAAAGGCCGGATGCCGCTTATTTTGGCCGGACAAGCAATCAAAAATCCTACGTATGTCCTGCTTTATCCTAACACCTGGCAACCCTAGATGTAACTATGTAAGATCGGGTGGAATCTTGCTAGCTAAAGTTGACCAACTTCCCGGTTTCCGATTGAGCTGACATTTTGCACGCAGATGTATATCGCGTGGCAATGCAATAATAAGAAATGGCGCTGATCTGATAATGGATTCGAAAGGTGATCATAGGAATTCTTGTCCTAAACAAGATATACCCTTTGGGGCTCGTTTCACTTGTATTAGCTAGCAAGACAATTAAACGTTAAGCGGTTACCGTTACTCTTGAACCTTTGCAAAGCCAAATATTCCCTAAAAGCATTAGGAAGCCATTATCCATCATCTACTCATATAAGGCTTTTCCCATACTATTCTATAACATGATATAATTTTCTTACTACCTAAACTACACATCACAACCCACGTGCAACTAATGCCGCCATTATCGAGACAAATCCAGTCCGTTGAAGGATAGTGTTAGTTCACTGCGTATTTCTGGTAATGAGAATCAGTCGGAGCTGAATTATGGCTCGTTCGGCGGTCGAATGTTCTAAACCAGATGTCTGAAAACTACGGCCCGTAACAGCCTTTAATAAGCCATTGTCGTATTGTTACACAGGTTTAGTTAGGTACTGTAAGGTAAAGGACAATGATGATGAGATAGATTTAATTAATTTTTGTCAAGCGTAACAAAAAAACAAGTGACTTCAATTCCTCGACAATATCAATACAAAACTACCCAAAATTGAAATGAAATATTTTGAAATGAAATGAAATATTTTATTTTCAACTTTGATGACGTACTCATTCTTGTTGACGTCAAAAGTTAAAAGCTACTACCAGTTCGGAAACAAAAAAAAAATTGTAGCCACCGTCCTGAGAAGAACTGGCAAGAAACTCAGCGGGCATGTCGTTTTTCTTTTATTTATAAATAACACGTAGCTAAAAGTGTTTTGATCCTCACACCATTCAAAAAAAGTACTAAATAGTTTAATACAAACAACTCTTTAACAATGGTCTCCGCACTAGGTCATACCTGTATCGCGGGTGACTATAATATTACAATAGGTTCGTACAACAACAGACAATTGTAAAAGTTTTAACTATTTAAGAAGAAAAATAAATTAGTTAAGTACAATCAATAAAAAAAAACACTAGATTACTGTTTGAAGCGTTATCACTAAACATTACACATACAACCATAGGTAATCACTGAAGTAAGTAAGTAAATCAATGTGGCCCTTAGGCTTCAAAGTTTGCAGATCCCTGCTCAAAATGATTGTCGATTTGTCGGAGATTCTTGTTATAACTTCATCATCTATCATTGCTGGTTTAGTTTTGTCAAGGGTGTGGCTTTCTTTATATCTTCTGGAACAACTCAAAACTATGTAGGTATGAACGCTATACCAGAAATTAAAAATGTTGTTCACGATACAACGTACTGCATTGTAATCATTAAAACCATTAAAAATAGCGAAGGAAATCCACATTTTGGTAAATAACAATATTCGAAGATATGACTCAGCCGGGTATTCCGTGAAAGGGTTCCACGTGGACATATTTTGGCGAACTTCGGATTGTCCCAATAGAGAGAGCGGTTGGCAATACGTAAGCCTTAACTGTAACACACACCAACAACTTCTGCTAAGTTTCCACTTCAGCTTTATTTGGACACTAAGGGTGAGGGGGGAAGTTCAATGATATCCTCCTTCTGAAAAAAAGACCCACAACACTACTCAAATATGGTGGATTATACATGATCCCTCTATGCTCTCCCTTAGAATATGCAGTGGTTGAACCCAATCAGATACCTTTGCACTCACCAACCTCTCATAACCATACACCATACATTTGAAAGAATATAATTCAATAAAAATAAAAAACCATCCACTTCAAGTAGACTGAGATTATAGTGTTGAAAAGTTCACCCTAACAGCTTCGCAAGTTCCATTCCTCATTATAATGTGCGAAATAAGTCATAATTGACATAGTACTCGTTTGAGAAACGTTCAATCACTGTCAAATGACGTCACTCATGTCACCAACTCTGATTTGAATGACGTAATGCTTACGTCTAGAATTTAAACCTAAATGTCTGGATAGTTAGGGCACAAAATAACTTCACAGAAAGAAAGATTTTATTAGTATTTTGGCAAAGTTGCATATACACCTTCCATTTACACGAAATACTAGGTAGGGTAAACTACCCAGATGTTCGACCTATAGTGTACAACCCTTTTTCAATTTAGTTTTTCTTTATTTTTTACTAGCCAAAGACAAGGATGACTATTTGAGTAGAATTAGTACCTCTTTAATCAGGATGTTATTTATAAGTTGGGCACCCTACGCATCTCTCAACTTCACGAAATTCCAAGTAGTTTCAAACGTCATGTAATCAAAAATGACATTAAAAGTCGGATTTTTTCACTGAAACTGTAAACAGTACCTGTCAAAAAGTCATACAACCAAAGTTCTTTTGTAAAGTTACATCGTGACCCAGATGTCTGGATAGTTTTGTGGCTACATTGTTTTAGTCGAGAGTGTGATCTACTTTTGTTATTTAGGCTATTAAACTTTTAAAACGGGGTGTTGCTTTGTGTATAAATATCGTTACATATTCGAAACTTTAGTAATAAGGTTGATATTGTTTTAGGAAAATATTATGTATTATAGTGATGAAGGAATACACCCAGATTTTGAAAATCAGTATATTTCAGGAGATTAATCAAGGCTGTTCGATCAAAAGTACATACTAAAATAATAAAGGTTCCGATGACCTCACATTTCTAAAAGGCGAAAAGTCTTAAGAACTCCATTCCTACCGGGTACTCTCTTTTATCGAATCTCCACAACTGCTTTTAATAGAAATGGCCATTGATATTAGTAGTATACATGGGATAATAGACAAAATTTCAGCATAGTTTTAATGTATACGAGCTTTGAAAAGAATTGCCAACGGTAACGCACTATTTGTCTAATTAAGGTGCAAAAAATAAGTCTATACTGAACAAGATTTGTACAGAAGAAGATTCTTCACCATGCTAGAATAATTCAAACGACTTATTTAACTGATAGTCAGAAAGTGACCTTTTAAATAAGCACAGTCGATTTCTCCACGTTACAACGGAAGCTGAGGAATCCAGTACAAATCCAGAGATAGCTTTGCAGACGTCGATTCCGGATCCAGGCATGCACTAAGAAACTTCAATACTTTAAAAAGAACTCGAAATTTCTGGTCGCAAAGTAATTTTTCGTCTATTTCAATTATTTCCAATATGCTTTTTAAGTTTAGGGTTATTTTTAACACTAAACATAGAAATTCGGAATGTTCCACTCATCTGGATTTTGATGTCAGGACTATTTTATAGAAAAAACAAGTAGGTAAATTAAGCTTCCATAAAGTTGGATAGGAATATCAACTAACATCTTCAGAATGTTAATTCTTCTTCACCATGCGTGTTTTATTTGCTTAATTTTCCTTTGTCGTTTTGATTAGACTGCTTTTGAGATAAACTGCTTCTATAGCCTCGTCAATTACACTATTTCATTTTATTTCCACTCGCCTCCTCATATAGGCAATAAAATATAATGCCTGGATTTATATGACTTATTTTTTTTCTTTAAATTGCCGTGCTAGCAGATGAGCCTAAGATCGACCTCCGTAATGTCGAGGATAAAAATAAAATAAAAATCCAAATGTCCAACCCCTTTTTCCAAGTCCATACCTGATCCCAGTGCATGTTTTATTCGCTGCACTGTTCCCGCTTTACATGCTTGGGATGCGAGAAGGAAATGGGCGGTGTGACCGCAGCTATACGTTACGAGAACAGTCGGAAACCGGCGTGTTTCGAGTTTCGCGATTTGTAAACATGTTTTTGGAGTTGTGACGTTGCTGGGTGTAGGTTTAATTTATTTGTATTGGTGCCCTTGTACCCTTCAATGCTACCTTGTAAAATATTAGGGATTTTGCGAGGTGAAATTTGGTCTTGAATGAAAGTAAATATTACAATTCGGTACTCAATTGTAGTTTTTCTAATGCCTCAGCAGACAGAAGACCTGACGACTCACCTGATGAAGATTGAACGTTTCTTTTGAGTGGGAGGAAATTGCCGTATTCCCTATTCACACCCACGTGGGTGAGATATGCGGGAGTTGAACTGCAATAAACCTCCAACTGCTCACACTCAGCGTCAGGCTCAACTCAACCAGTTTGAGATAAGGACCAAGCACGGTTATGCGGGACGGCAGAATGCGTTTTTCATTACGGCATTCTTTATAGACGTACCGCACCCATGATATAAGGTACCTACATACAGGGTGGATCTGTAACTTTGGACAATCTGACGTGTGGTGAATGACCTGTCGAAATACAACATAGCACCATTTTTATTTTTTGGATCGGTTAAACTTTTTTTCTGACATTATATGGAAAACGTATGATTATCATTGCGGACTTTCATACTATGATGATTTTTTTTATCTAATTCCTAAAATAAAAGTGGTTCTAAGTTTTATTTCAACAGATCATTCACCACACTTCAGATTATCCAAAGTTACAGATCCACCCTGTATATAAACAGCCACTACTAACTTCTGTCCATTTCCGTCCACAGTCACACGTAACTCAAAATACATGTCCACTGTACACTGTACACTGTACCAACCCATTACTGCCCACTGTTGGGCTCACATACATGTCCATTCGACCATAATGAAATGAAGGTCCTTTGTCTGGCTTCGTCTAGTGTTCCCAAATCGGGTTCATTCACACTCTCAACTCGCGTTTCGTTAATGTAATATCATTGACTAAGTTACTCTTGGACCTTTGGTTATTAGATTTCCCGGCCTAGTTCCACTTTGACCTAAAAATAATGCTAAACATGATGGGAATAAGTTTTTATGTGAAATCTTAGGAGCTGTTAATTTTTTGAGTGATAGAAATGAAATATTAATTATGACCAAAGCGATAGTAGTATTTCAAAGAGTAAATTATGTATCACACTAAAAGAAATAGTAAGTGACCGTAATCACTTACGATCAGGTGGCCCGTTAGTTTGTCTGTTACATGGCTAAAATAAATTAAGACCTCTCGCCTACGAGGTTGAAACCTAGTTGAGTAGGACAATACTAGAGGAAACAACGTATGCATTAAGAATTCAAAGTCGGCCATTTTTTGTTTTAGTAGGAGGAAATCGCTGGTTTCGGTATGTGGAAGTTGATCCGCACTAAAACCTTCAACCACTCACATTCAGCGTCCGAAACACAGCTGAGGTCGGACCCCAGTAGGGAGTTAGGTACAGCACTCAGCGCCACCTCAAGGGACCATAACCTTATCGCTTACTGTACCAACCCATTACTGCCCACTGTTGGGCTCAGGTCTCCTCAGGAGAGGGATTAGGCATAGTCCACCACGCTTGCCTAGTGCGGTTTGGAGACTTCACATATCATCAAAGGATTTTTAGAACCCTTTTCCGATATGCAGGCTTCCTCACGATGTTTTCCTTCACCGTTTTTAGCCAGTGGTGTTGTGAAAAATTGCACATAAATCTGTTTCATATTTTTAGATTTAGAGGTACAAGCCGGCCGGATTTGAAACCGAGACCTCCCGTACGGAAGAAAGCGCTTCGACCACCACGACTATCGCTTAAATACCACATAATTTATCGTAAGATGTGTTTTAGTTCAATAATTATTTTTACTTTTTTTTTACATGTACCCTATAGTACCAAAATTTAATATCCAGGCTCTTTTAAACGTCCCTCTTCTATTCCTCCAAAAATATCAACTAATTACAATAAGTCTCCGGAGACTTTGGCTTACGGAACTCGGATCGATCTCTGAAGCACAGAATATAATCGGAACAGAAGTCGAGATCAAGTTACTTATATAATACCAAACATGACTTACGTTTATATGACAAAAGTTATGGCTATGAAATGAGTTCTCCCCCTCACTGCTTCTGTGTTCAATGATGTTCTTCATCAATTTAGTCTTGAAGAGTTTTTTGGTAGGGTAGGCTGTTGATAGTGACCCATTCCCATCGATATTGCAGAGATCAAAAGACGATGATAGACCTTTGACATTTGCCACCATCACACTTTGGGCACCTGCAGTTTTTCTCGCCCTGTCCTTAGATATCTTGATTCCTTGAAAGCCATTTAAGAGTTCTCCTAGAACATCGCTTGACTTTTGTGCAGTAACTGTTCTGTGCCTTAAGGTTCAATATCTTTGTTTCGTTGACGTCATCGGAAATTCTCTTTCAATGATAATGCTGAATCATTCAATCTTCGTGAAAATTCAAAATCAATTTTGCATTATTCAATTATGGTTTCGTTTAGTGGCAGATAATCTTTCATCTTTTATATCAGGCGTTAGATGTAAATTTTAGCAGCAGAATATTCCAGAATGTCTGTATGTGTGCTCGTGTGTATTCAAACTGCAGGAAAACCCCCTAGAACGTGAACCATATGTCAGAAATATTTAAGGATTATTAGAAAATTTATTGCTGCTCATAATTAGGTTGATCGCCGCTGTTGATGTTGGCTACATTGTAATACAATGTTGGGAGTGAGATATTGTGTGCAAAACTCCCATATTTATGTTATTAATACAGCTGTAGGTGCTTAAATAACTTTATTTTATGTGTAGTTATCAGGGAGCACAGCAGTGCATTCGCCAAGTCGAACAAACAAAACGTACAAACGGCTATATAATCACTTTTTCTGAAACCATTTCAAGGCAATTTCACGCTCTCTGTAGCTTTGTATGTTTTAAAAAAGTGCTTCTTTAAAAATACTTTTATTATTGAAACGGTTACTTGTGAATAGTTTCTCATTTCTGACACATAAACTTTTTAAAAGTTTAATCATGTTCTTACTTCAGATCTCAAAATGTGTAACAAAAAATTCGTTTCCATTCCCGCCAAAAAGTCCGCCATTTTGCTAAAGAAGCCACACCATATTAACAAAATACGCGATATTTACCTTGACTATTCTTATTTATCTAAAACATCCTTTCCAGTAAACCCTTTGCCAGTTCAGTTTCAAAAAACAAAAATAAATGAGCAATAATTCGAATGACTACTTTTTAACCGGCCCACGTTACCGCGTAATCCTCGCGCGGCTGTGTTTGACACGGGCGGCCAAAACAAATATGGCTGCCGGTCGCCATTACAGCTGTTTGCTTAGGTCGCGTAATACATTATTACGGCTTTTTTTCAGTTATCATCAACCGTAAATTGGTGTGTGCTGAGCCAAATATTATTTTCGTTTTGAAATGTATTCTTTTATTTATTAGTTTGCTTTTCGTGGCTTTTGTGGCAGATGTTTTGGATGGCAAAAAATTTGAAGGTTATATACGGTTCTGCTTACTTCAGATAAATATATTTTATTGCCAAAAACCGTAGTTATTAAACTTGCAGAAGCTATTATGTTTTCAATCACTAAAATAGTTGATGATTCTTATCGGTAAAAACGTGTTAAAGCTATTTTAGAACTACCCGCATCAAATCTGAAAACTAAACATTCTAATTCTTTACTACTAAGAGCGTCTGAATAAATCATCCGTAACGGACCGTCGCGATCGAAACCTCCGGGTCTTTTCCTAAATAAATAGAAGCGTTACTTGGACAAATGCACATCAATTTAGTTACTGTGCATCGCGGGAGTGCTTCTGTGGTACAAGGCAAAAGATTTTTAGTGCTTTTATGCATTTTCAACGGGTTCTTACCACGATATTTAATTAATTGAGTTGTCTCGATATTTCAAAGTTGTTGCAAACAAATCTGTCTACCCTCTTTCTCGTTCGCTTTTGGGTGGTACCACTGGAACTCGAACTCACATCTTGCTCTTAAATCGACCTGCAGTATCCAGTCTTCTCGTGATCATGACGTTTGCAACAACGTTGAAATATCGAGACAACTCAATTAATTAAATATCGTGGTAAGAACCCGTTGAAAATGCATGAAAGTATTATAGAAAACCGCGAGTGTCTGAATAAGTTTATTTTTAGTGCTCTTTATATTTCTCTAAGACAAAATTACATTTAGGTTTTTAAGAAGTGTATTATGAAATTAATGAAACAAAATAATTGAAACAACATTAAAATCGGTTATAATATAACATGTGAATAAAATGAAACTTAATGCATGCTTGAAAATTAATCATAATATACCACTAAAGTGCAAACACAATTTACACATACATAAGCTAAACTTTAAAGTTAGTCAATTAATAATAGTAAAAATTACAAAGAAGTTACAAATGACTTAGTTATCTAAGGCAGACGAGCTATCGAGCCATCTGATCATAAGTGATTTCAAGTGAAAAAGCCGATACTGTCAGTCTGGTATGTCGAAATGTGAGTTCGAGTTCCAGTGGTACCGGCAAACGAACGAGAAAGAGGGTAGACAGATTTGTCTGCTCTTAAATGACCTACCCGCAGTTCTTCAGTCTTCCCGTGATCATGGCGCTTGAAACAGTGCTGAAATATCGGGACCTCTCAATTAAAAATAATCGTGGTAAGAACCCGTTTAGTAATAGTGTAAGTGAAGTAGGAAAGGATCAACTCGTAATAAAGCATTATATTCCTCTATTCGCTATTACCTTGAGCTGTATAGAAGAGACGCATTTGGAACAGGCATCGTTTGAACAGATCGCTGTTAAGAGCGATGAAATACCGTACTTCAGCTTGTTCAAAACGTTAGATGGGTATTCAATGCTTTGATACATGATTCTACGGTAATATTTCACAGAAATATCACGCAGTAACTAGATCTGGGAACACGGCAAGACGACTACCACCTTTCATCTGAAATATGAAATGTCCGAATCAGTCCGCCTAAACTAAAATTATGAGAGAACTAAACATTTTATAGCAACACTACCAAATGATCTAATTGTATACGGGATTATTTTTTTAAAATCACTGTTTTCAGTTTATTGCTAGGATTCTTAACTTTTCAAAATTTCTATGACGAAGTTTTCACTGTCATTAAAATTAGTTCCACGACTTTCAGTTTTTTTTTTAAAGACGCAGTCAAAAAATTCACACTATGCACTATGTTCCTACTTTCACCCTGTGGGTATCTATAGTGGACTTATGGCCAAAGGGAGATCTCCGACCGGGCGAGGTAGTGTATGCCGGGTCAGGCCGAAGCCCACTGTAGTAGATTTCAAATGTCGTATATATGCGAAGATTCCTGTAAATGTCGCAACCGCGATTCAGGATCTCGCGCGTTATTATTGGTCGCCACACACCCTATTGTTTAACGGGAATATAATGTGTTTCCTTGGAGTTATCACACCCTGTATTTTTAGTAGTATTACTGTTCGTATTGTCGTCATTGCTTTTTATAGAAACAGGAAATTGACAAATATCGCCCACACAGGTGGAAGTGTGTGGGGTATGTGTTAATCAACTAAGGTCCCTAGTGGCTCATCAACCCACGCGACACGCAGACCTTTCAAGGTACATGTAGAAAAAGATGGCGGCTTCTATATGAAACATGTATAAGATTAAATGACATTTAGTCGATTTTATTATAAATCATTGCTTTTTCAGCCTGCGAATCCGCATATAGTTTTGAATATATTCGTCTGCGTCTAAAAGGGGATTAGACAGCACTTTTAAATATTTATAAGAAATACAAATTCGTAGTAAATCATTTTGTTCTATAATCTATAGTTTTCGCAGCGCACGATGTAAGAAAATTTTTTGATTTTTTTTTTCATACCTTGGATTACATTATTGGACTTTCAATGTGGATCTCTAACTTTGTCCAAAATTGAATATAGCTAATGTTCACCGAAAACACTGTAACTTCCCAACAGTGAACGAATTTTTCAAATTGGTTATGTATTGTGGCTATTAAAAATAAAATACAATCAAATCCTCTTTATAATATTACTAGCTGGCCCACACAACTTCGCCTGCGTCACATAAGGAAATTTTCTCACCGTTTAAACCTTCCCTGGACTTCTACGAATTTTTCAAGATTAAAATAAGCCAAATCGGTTCAGTCGTACTCGAATTTTAGCGAGACTAACGAACAACAATTCATTTTTATATATAAGAAGATTATTAGTATACATATAACCATGGCTCTTAGTATATTATTATACAGATTATTCATCAAGCTTCCAGAATCTTCTATAATACAGATATTCTCTTCTTTAAACCTTTTACGACAAGAGATAGACTCTCAATTGAAAACTAACCAAATGAAAATTACCATTTTTGTTGGATGCACGCAGAATCATCCCGCGCTGATATCGGGTTCGAAAATTGAATTTTACTTAAAATGACAATCAAGGCCTATTCAACTGGCGGCCATTGTCACTGAAACAATACACGGACGGAGAGTCAAAGTTTACTTTTTAAATCAGTGATTACTTTTGCGTTGTTATTTTGTTTTGTTTTAAATACTTTGTTCTAAAATATACTTTAAGTAAGCATGTTCTTTTTACTAGCTTTGTATTAACTTGCACTGGATGTAGCTATGTACTAATGTACCTATGTGAGATTGCAATCTAAATTTGACTAACTTCCCGGTTTCCGATTGAGCTAAAATTTTGCACGCAGATGTATATCGTGCAGTAATATATGTATCATGATCTGATGATGGATTCGGAAGGTGGTCAAAGAAATGTTTAAACCTAACAAGATAAACGCATCGTGTTTGGGCTCGTTTTACTTGTATTAACTAGTACTCTACTGCTACTACAAATTTTACTAATAAATTATTATTGCCTAGGTAGGAAAATAAGACAGTGGTTCAACGTCGCTCATGGACTTTTGCAAGGCTGAGGCATAACCTAAATCACCTTATACAGCATCTACCTTGGTTCTTGTAAACAGGTTTTGCACTATTGAATGCAAGACTCAAAGTAATATTATAATTATTTTAATACTGTGTTTTTTAGGAAACAAATTTGATTCACTTCTAAACTAAGTTCAAACAAAAAATACAGCATAACCTAAAAATTAACATCACAACTACAAGTACATCTTTCAAAGCAAGCTTAGCTATAAACACAGGTATTAACAGTTCAAAACCACGAGCAATCGATCGAGCAATCAAATTTCTGAAACATACAAGAGGTTTATACGTACAAAGGCTCTACGCCACAGCTTTCCATATCAAAGAGACACTATTGTCGTGTTTCAGTTCTCAATATACTAAACAGTGTGAGGCAACTATAGATAGAGAGTACATAAAATAAAAAAACTTGAGAGGTGTCATGGGACACCCGAATAGAACGAAGTTCCTTTCGATTAAAAGATATCTTTTTTTTTTCCTAACGTAACGCGCGATAAAGAACGCGTTTTAAAAGATTTTGATCACAGCGCCATCTTTTCGTAAGAATTTTTTCGTCTAGCCCCCTTTCACAACGCGCGATAAGGAACTTTGTTCCAAAACTGCAAATATTATTACTGATCTTTATTGATTAGGTATTTTAATGTGAGCTAAAAACAAACTTTTATTTTTTAATAAGCTTTAAATTAACTTGCACTGGATGTATCTATGTATCTGTATAAGTTTGGGTGGGAATCTTGCTAGCTAAATTTGACAATCTATCCGGTTTTAGATTGAGCTGAATTTTGCACGCAAATGTAAAGCGCGTGACAATAGAATAATATGACAAAATGGCGCTGATCTGATGATGGATTCGTCGTACATCTGTTCATTTTACTTGTTTTAGCTAGCACTCTATACGCAAGATTACTTGAGGAGAAGCCAATTGTTCGAATTTATTTTTGTTGAATTTTGATTATTACGTAACGTGTTTTAAGCAATTTCACATTTTTTTTAAGTATTCCATTTTAGAACAAAGTACTTATACTCTCCTGCATTAAGTACTATCATTAAAAATCGCCCTTTATATGTGTGTAGTGTCTTCATCTGGGTCTTTATTACTTCTAATTAGGTACGAAATTTGACATAGTTCCTGTAACTTTCTTACATAAATTCCCTACAAAATCACATAAACAAATCTAAACATTCCTAAAATTATAATTATCTTCTTCACCAAGTCTTAATACGTACGTAAATCGAGAAGGTGTTTAAAACAACCATAAAACCGGTACTATAAAGGTTATGATAACATATATAATCGTAAATATAATGCGTGAAGACTACGGAATCCAGGAACTCATTAAAAGTAAAGCTTCCAGTCCTCGCCAGCACTCCCGGGCAAATTTATTATATATTTTCTGTGGGGTTGTTGAACATGGAGTGAAAAATGCCGAGAATTGATAGTAGAATCAAATAAATTTTCACTTACCGTTTTTGCAATGGCGTGCAAGTAAATGGTAAATATAAATGCAACATTGCATTTTTAAGTTATGATTTAAAAAAAAAATGGTTGCCTGTAAAGTCGGTATACGGGCGAAAGTTTTACGTGACAACGACTCGGGCATGGTTAGCCCGCCTAAGAGCGAGAGAGACAGACATAAATAGTGAAAGGCACGCGTGCCTCTCACTCGCTCTCATTGTGAGCGCATAACGTGAGCGGAGCGTAACGCAGTTTCTTGAAGTGTCACCCGGCAAACCAATTTATAAGACGTTGTCACGTCAAAATATATTTCATACAGTAAGTACCTTTATTTCACAATATACCTCACCCTTTTGTTTTTTTTTATTGCAAGATAGATAAACATTTTGTACACAGTATCTACAGATAAATTCAATAGTAAAATATAGATGTCATATTCAAACTATATTTTGAAAAAAAAAAAACTACTTTAATATAAGAGATTTGTAAGATAACAGTTATTAATTTCTACAGTTAAAAAAATCTTCACGATAAAAATTTCCCTAATATTTTGGGAAAATTCCTTGCCATGACAACCCTAATTCCTGTTGTAACCCACCCGTGGGAGCATACGGGTATTACCATGCGTAAGTATGTAATATTTGTTTCCGAAAAAACATATAATAGTATGATTTTTCCCTACAAAATAATAAAAATTGTTTTGATTACATTCACTGTTCGGGATGAAAAAAAAATTCGTGACTAAATTAACGTTAACTGGAAGAAAATTTTATTTATTTCTGTTGCTAATAAAATTGCTGAAAGGCAGAAAGGTAACCTTTAAAAAAGACAAAATTAAATAGCTCTTACTGTTAGACTGTTTTAGTGTTAGACTGGGAAGAGGTGCAGAGGGCGACCACATAAAAGATGGGAAGATGATTTAAAGCAGACAGCTGGCCCATACTGGAGAAGAGTAGCAGGGGACCGGCAGCAGTGGAAGACATTGGAGGAGACCTATGCCAAGAGGTACTCTGAGTTTAGATATATACTTTAAATGAAATCAAGATATTTGTAATTTTAAATTCAGATTAAAGGCTTATTATTATACTGTTAGACTGTAGGTGGTAGTTTCACAGTGTTTCTGTAATACAGATGTCTATGAAAAGTGGTAACCATTTAAGATTTTCTGTACCTTTTACCACCTCTTTGGTGGTCTGCTTGACATAATTAACCTAAACTCTAGTCTTTTTTTATTGTAAGATAGATAATCGAGTTTACGGCCCACCTGATGGTTAGCGGTTACCGTCGCTCATGAAGCTCTGCAATGCCAGGGCAATGAGGGGCCGTTATCTATCACCTACCCATATCATCATCATTATCATTCTCAGCCTGTAGACGTCCACTGCTGGACATAGGCCTCCCCCAGAGATTTCCAACGCGACCGGTTGGTAGCAGACTGCATCCAGCTTGTTCCTGCGATCTTAACAAGATCATCCGTCCACCTTACAGCTGGTCGTCCCACACTGCGCTTGCCTTGACGTGGGCGCCACTCCAGAACCTTCGTGCTCCAACGGGCATCGGTCTACGTGCTATGTGGCCCGCCCACTGCCACTTCAACTTGCTTATTCTTTGGCCTACCCATATAGTCTCTTCTAAAGTGAACATACTTGCCTTTTCTATTATCCTGTAGACTAACCAAACGGGCCACATGATTACAAGTGTTTACCGTCGCTCTTGGACTTTTAAGGACCTCAAGCCTCGTCTGAAGAAAAACAAGTCGTAGGAAACACCGAGCATGGCAGTTACTGTTCATTCAAAAGTCGAACTTCACATACACACATAAAATTTATCAAAAATAAAAAACTTGAGAGGTGTCATGGGACACCCGAATAGAACGAAGTTCCTTTAGCCGATGGCGTAACGCGTCGCGCCGTCCCTCCAAACCCCGTGCTGGGTTCTGGCCTTAGCCGGGGTTCGGACGCTGAGTGTCCGGTGATTTCCTCCAACTGAAAAAAAAAAAAAAAAAAAAAAAAGCCCATTTAAACTACTTGACTCCAATAAGAATTAATCAAATAAAACTGAAATTTATTGGCTAACGATCGCAAATAATTACTGCAGTAGATTAAACTTTCAGTACATAAAGTTTTATATCGATCGTTAAGATACCTATAAAGTTGTCTGATGTTCTACATAAGTGATTGGACTGTGGCGTCTTGTAAAAAATCATTTGCACAGCTCTCTGGGGTGAAAAGATAATATTCAGAAATGTGAGGAAAAAGAGTACTGAGTACGGCTGTTACAACTTTTCTTTTAATTGTATAAAGCATAGCAATTTTCGAAAAATCAGCGAAATAGTTCTTGGAAATAAAAACATAGTTATTCATCTTTATTTCATTTCATTTCATTTAAATTAATATCAAAACTGGTTACTCAGATTTAATAGTTTGATAAGAATTTGTTAATAAGGTTCACCACCTTCACTTGGAACTGTTGCGCTCTTCCACAGTTCGGTTCAGAAGATCTTTTTTGCCCCGTACCATTCCGATTTGGAATGGACTCCCGTCCGCGGTGTTCCCGGAGCGCTATGACATGTCTCTCTTTAAACGAGGCTTAAGGAAAGTATTGTATCGGTAGGTGATAGATAACGACCCCTCATTGCCCTGGCATTACAGAGGTTCATGAGCGACGATGCATCGCTTAGCATCAGGTGGGCCGTAGGCTCGTTTATCTATTTCGCGAAAATTACGAAGGTCACTAGATGCAGATTAACCTAAGGCCTAAGTCGAGCAGTGGACGTCTAGAGACTGCTGATGATGATGACATTTTAATCTGTATAATAATACGCGATTTTTACATCCGTCCACATAGTAGTTATACTTTATTATTTAAAATAACTATCAGGCTAAAATAATTAAATTTAAAAGCTGTAAAAGCTTAAACATCAAAACAAGACACACATTGAGAACCCAGTATGTTTTCCAGAACAACGTCTATCTAGTAAAAAATATAGCGAAAAAAACCTTGCTACAGTCCTCGGTCCCTATTTACGAACTCCCTTAAACTAAGAATAAATTAGACACGTCACTTCCAGCCGTTTTGTTGGTAACCTACATAAACTAAGGCCCTACTTCGGTTTAACACGATATTCAGGAATTAGAAATAGGTTGTGTCCATCAAAAACAAGCAACTTTGTTTTCCCTGCTAAAGGGCGATCTGTAACCTAAATATTAGATAACGCATCATTGGAAAATAGCCCGTATTGTAACTGAATAAGGTTGTAAGGTTTACTTTTGGTATTGAACTATTTGGAATAACAAAATAGATTTGGATATCCATGTTTTTTCAAGGCTTCGGTTTGTGTGAATAGGTTAGACTTGGTAATTTAGTTAAGGCGTTTTAGGTAAATAGTTTTCGGCACTAGAACTTTAACATACCATATCTCCAGAGAAATAACCTGTACCAACCCATTACTGCCCACTGTTGGGCTCAGGTCTCCTCAGAAGAGGGATTAGGCATAGTCCACCACGCTTGCCTAGTGCGGATTGGGGACTTCACATATCTTTAAAGAATTTTTAGAACCCTTTTCCTCACGATGTTTTCCTTCACCGTTTTTAGCCAGTGGTGTTGTGAAAAATTGTACATAAATCTTTTTCACATTTAGATTTAGAGGTACAGGCCGGCCGGAGGTCTGGCCGGATTTGAACTCGCGACCTCCCGTTCGGAAGGAAGCACTCCTCCACTCGGCCTTATCCTAATACTGTTATTTTTATTTTAAGAGGTATTTTCCCCCATGGTGATCATTTGGAACTCATCTATTGATGCATTTGTACAACGTTCAGTCTTAACAGTCTAACAGTAAAACACCCTGATTGCCAATCCCAAATCATCTTTTCCACACATGACTAACACTCGAAAAAATGAAGCCATTACAATCTCGAAAAAACAAAAGATAACCTCGCAGATTATTAAGAACACATCATTTTTTATCCCAACTCATTATCTGATTGTACATGACACCAACAGAGTAGGGTCATAGCTAATAGCTTTACACGAATCAAACGCTGAGTCTTTATATTGTCCTTAATAATGTAATACTTTGTCTGTGAAGACTCGTTCATAATGATTCAGTTTTTTTATCATCAAGTACACAATTTAGTTTTGCACTGTGATAATGGCGTGCAAATTAATAGTATAAAAAAGATGAGTTCGACTATAATGAAGAAAGTATCTTTAAATTTAACTCTTTACAAGTGTTTATGGTGAAGAATTAAAAGTTTAAAAATAACTTAACCGACATCTTTTTTTTATTGCCATGTAGGCAGACGAGCTAACGGACCACCTGATCGTAAGTGGTTACCGTTGCTCATGAACCTCTACAATGCGAGGGGACATTGAGGGGTCGCTACCTACGACCTAACTTTAAGGACCCTCCTCAAGCCTCGTTTGAAGAAGGACAAGTCATCTTTATGTATTCAATTATTATGAGTTTGACGGCAATGAATATTTGGTTGTATGGTCTGCACGCGACACTCTAGCTAGCAAACCCACTACTAGAAATAAGCCTCATTCCCGGCTTTTTAAATTTACTGTACTATGCTGCATCCTTACGTAACTGATAAAATTAATAAACTTATTATTTATGTCGTGATGTGAGTTCGAGTTCGAGTGGCACTACCCAAAAGTGAACGAGAAAGAGGGTAGATAGATTTGTTTGCTCTTAAATCGACCCACAGTATCCAGTCTTCTCGTGATCATGACGTTTGCAACAACGTTGAAATATCGAGACAACTCAATTAATTAAACATAGTGGTAAGAACCCGTTGAAAATGCATGAAAGTGTGATAAAATTAATCTCTCACTAAGTTAACATTTTAGTTATAATACAGAAAAAGAGGCTAAGACATTACGGCCTATGATCGACAGTAGCCACTAACCATCAGGATCGCTAATTTATCTCTTATGTTGCTTTTATATATTAGTCCACAACGTCCAACACACGTAAGAAACAAATGACGGTACCGGCCGATCATCATGAAATCGGAGGGTTTGTATACCATTGGCCGGCATTGAAACTATGTGAAACACCGTTTGACAGTTGGCTTACCTATTGTCGTGGAAATTGGCGAGCCAATAAACGCAACAATACTATCCCTAATCCAACCTCATTTTTCGCCAAAAACATCCAAATATTCCACAAATACAATATAATAAGCTCGGAATGATCTTTATTCGTCGCAGATGTTATAATCGTCCATTGTAAATCATCCCTAACAGTTAGATTAATGTACTGTTTATTTTTGAGATTTTCCCGTTCCAATGTCCCTTTGTTAGATTAAATGGACATAGCTCGGAAATTTGTTATTATATCGGTGTATTACGATGTTAATGTTTCGTTCAAGACTTTATTAATAAGGGAATTTCAATGCTGATAGCCTATTTAGATTATGGAGGCATTTTTCTTTTTATTTAAATACCTTTAATGTAATTTACTCATAACTTAATGGACAAGCGGACACGCTTGTCCTTACACAGTACTGCTTTAGTTTTCTATACTAGAGATTCAGCAGTGGCGTGCAGATCATAGAAGCAAATACGCAATGATTACCCTAACTTATCAGATTAAAAAATAACAACGAAAATAAATTTAATAAAAATTATTCAAGACAGATGTATCTGTACATTCATTTATTCACTTATTTTTTACATTCTATTTTTAAAATAAATTTACAAAACAATCAAATTTAAAAATACAATATAAAAAAACAGAGAGCTACTGCAGGCGGAGTCTACGACCGTTATGTTATGTTATGTTATGTTATGGAATTGCAATTCCCAGAAGCGATGGTAACCATTAGTATAATATTTAATTAAAAACAGTAAGATCTTTAGCGTAAAATATCAAAAATGATCAATGTTAAATCAGTTTTTCTATCCCTTTCAAATTTACCAAGAAATGTCCCAAAAGGAAATTCTATTTATCTTAAATCAAAAAGTAATTCAAGAAACGTTACTTTTATTGGTCATCAATTTACAGGCCAATTTTAACTACTTCCGATATGACCTTTTAAAAATCATAAAAAAGCTTTTTTCTGTGTTTTTATTACGTACTTCCCAAAAATTGGTATCAACGGAGAACACGGGGTAACATTATGGGCCCAATGGAGTATCGATTCCGTAAAATCTTGCACTAAATCCGTATTCTTAGGTTCGGGAAGATTTTTAGTGATGTATCTCGTATATCGATATGTCGTTATCATATCTATAATTTCGTTGTAGCCCACTTCTAAAAAAACATAATAATTATGATGTTTCTTTGTTACTAACCTTTTTTTGTTTAGGAGGAAATCGACTTTCACTTACTCCACTGGAGAATCAAACTGTATTGAAATCTCCTATCACTCACACTTAGCGTCCGACCTACGGCTGAGGCTAAAAAGCGTAGCTTACCTAAATTGTGCCAGTTCGACTATTGCCTATGAAACCTATTCGTAATATAGTGTGCTAAACTGTTTCGACAAGTCAAAAAATATAGTTTTAAATGTCACAAAGTATTGTAGGTATTGCCAATGCTCAAATATTTTTACAAATAGGTCCAGTAGTTTTGCAACCTATCTATCTAGTATTTTCTATCTAAAATAAACATACTGACATCAGTGCTTTTGGTATCATAAAGTATTTTAACCCACAACACAACATTACAATCATGTGTACAGGTTTCAGAAATTCACAGATAACTGAAGGCACTCTTCACAAAGATTGTCATAACGTCTTGTCCCTTAAGACGCTTCCCGCAGATCCCTAGGGCCTCTTCTCTGCTCCTTCCTTTCCCTTCCGGCGGATCTGACGTCACGAAATTGAATAAATTAAATGATACATTTTGGAGGAATGTTGGTCGTGTTTTAAGAGCTCTTTCGCTGTAGATATTTTTTATGTCAACATTATTCTTGGGGTTGTAAAAACTGTGCTTCGTATATAAAGGTCGAGGTTTGTCGTAAAATATAATAATTTGGCTTGTTGTAATTGTTGTTACAATGATATTCTTTTCAAGAGATATTTTGACGAAACAAGATTTAAGAAGCTTATATTTCAGTAGAAATTTTAGTTCTAAAGAAAACATGTGTGTTGACCACTAATAACAAGCGAGATCCTGAATCGCGGTTAGGATATTTGCAGAAATCTTCGCATATATATGACATCTGAAATCTACTACAGTGGGCTTCGGCCTGACCGGGCATACACTACCTCGCCCGGTCGGAGATCTCCCTTTAGCCATAGTCCACTGTACCCACAACATGTCATGGATTTTGTAACATGCCGTCTATTTGATTAAATAACATAAAATATTTTTCCCATTTTTCATTTAAGCTCAGAACAGTTACTAGCAGTTTGGTTTGTCTTTTTTTAATTCACGCATTTATAATGTGCCTTCAGTAATAATTTTGATAAGCGAAGATATTTCAACAAGAAAAGAACATTCGATAGTAAAGCAAGAACATCGATATCGATAATTGAAACAGTAGTACATCCCTAAAATCCCGTCTAAAGACTTTAATAACGTGAGAAAACATTTTTAGTAGAACTGTGTCCGTACTGAGCAAATATATTGCGTCGAACTAACCTTTATTGGAAGAATGGCCGTAAACCGAATTAGCTTGTCCGGTTATAAATAAGTTATTTTGTAACCCTTGTAAGATTAGGTATAGTGAAGAAAGTCGTAGGTTCTGATCTCAACAGGGTAGGGATTGGCGGGCTTCGGAAAGCCCTCCGACCGAGAGAGCCGGTGGCCACCGGTTCGGCGTCCGGGGGCGGCGCAAATGAGTGCCGAGTGCGTAACGTGTCCCGCTGTCCCTCATAACCTCGTGCTGGGTTCTGGCCTCAGCCGGGGTTCGGACGCTGAGTGTAAGCCGTTGGAGGTTTTAGTGCGGTCAACTCCCACATATACACAAATCCAGTGATTTCCTCCAAATCACAATAAAGGGTAGGGATGCTAAATGTGAGCTGTAGAAGATTATAGTGTGCTAAGTAAATCCGAAAATTTTCTTCTACTAAATTAAACCATTATACTGGGCCCATTGAAGAATCTTTAAACGAATTGAAGCCCTTCAATATACCTTAAAAAATGATAAAAAATGATTAGTATGTGATGATAGTATGAAAAGCCAAAGCAAAATAAAATTAAGAGTACATTACTTATAACATTTTTCTTAACGTCATAAGTCTAGCCCAAAGCTGACTAGTCAATTTTATACAACTAGACCCAAAAAAAATACTTCTCAAACTCAACCAACAAGGAACGCTTACAAAAAAATATACAAAGGAATTTTTACTTAAAAATTACATAGTTAAGGGTCAATATTGTTATGGCAGTTGACGTGACGAAGGTATAGTGCCCGATGAAGCCTTCAGCTACAACTATTGTTTTGATATTTTGTCGGACAAGTGTTTGTGAATAACGAATGAAAAAGGCCGGGTCATTGACACGAGATACGTGAAAAATTATGTTGAAATTTTCACTGTTTTAGGTGATGGTAAAATTTTTGGTATAACAGCTAAGTTGCGTATTTTTAGGTTATATAATATTGGTAATCCCGTAGTATTTTTGCAGAAATGACCTCTTCCGTTTTTCAAACTCAACACTATATTTATTTATTTGGGAAACAACAGTACAAGTTATTACATCAAAACATGGACACAAAAAATTAAACGTAGACCAAATAAGTTTCCACCTCTAAACAAGACACAAAAGAGGTAGTGGACGTAAAGAATTAAAATAATAATAATATAAAACTACCAAAATTAATACATAAAGAACAAACAAAGAATTACAGTTCACAATCAAAACCTAAATTGAATATACTATAAAACTATTGGGTGCTGTTGAAATATTGCATCAAGACTTTTTTATAATTGGTTGCAGACAACCAAAAAATGTCGACATCAATGAACCTCGCATCGTACACGTCGCAAACTCTTCTAATAAACACATTTGAACCATAATTAGTTCGAAATCTCGGGGTTACAAACGTGGACCTAAAACGTGCAGATATTCGCGGACACTTCAAATACAACTTACCTAGAAGATTTGTCACTCTTTATCCATATAATCAAATTTATTTATTACGACACGATTTTGAACAAGTAACAGAATCGTCAAAATCGGTTAATCGAGAGAAGAAAACATGCAAACAAAAACACAACAAAACGCGTCCGCATAAAACAAAAATATGCATAGATCCAAAAGCACCGATTCGATCTTAATAAAATTAAAAGCAATCCCACGACGACGATTTTATATGAAACTAGCTGCTGCCCGCGACGTCGTCTGCGTGAACCCTATGACCCGTTTTTTTCAATTCTTCCCGGCAACTATTCGATTTTTTCTCGCCGTAAAAACCATCCTTGAACTTCAACGAACATTTTAAAAAAAGATTTGGTTAAATTGCTTCAGGCGTTGTTGAGTTATGCGCTTACCAACACATTTTGCGATTCATTTTTATAAATAAGATATTTATTATCCAAATCGATCCACACTTTAAACTGAATTTAATCTCTTCAATTTTCCTTCAAAGTATCGAGTGTTTTCAGGACAAAGTGTGCAACTATAAAATATAAGGTCGACACGTCACACGGAAACGAGTGAACTAGCGTCGACGGAAACACCCTGTATGAATAACGGGGTCTTTATGTCCCTGCTAAATATAAAACTCTGCTAAAAACGATATGTACAGCGTGTTCCGATTCGTAATAAAGATCTAATGATGAAAGATGTAAATATAAATGAGGTTTTAAAAATATACTTATTTGAGAATATGATGCCTTTGGACCAACAAAGTAATACTGTCAACATAATATTACACAAAAATAAAAAGATTACAACACCTGAGATACTATAATAAGAAAATAAAACAACTTAAACGTTACACAGTTACTACTAGGACTACGATTCAACATTATTTTTTTTTAATCAGTTTTACAAGAATTTCCTTGCTATTCTTGACCTAATACAGGCAATTATATCTTAAAATTAGTGCGAAGTTATCTTGCAGTGTCTCTAACATTGTAGATGGCGTGTGATCCTAAATGTCTACATTTACTTTCATACCTGTAACCTGTACCAACCCATTACTGGCCACTGTTGGGCTCAGGTCTCCTCAGAAGAGGGATTAGGCATACTCCACCACGCTTGCCCAGTGCGGATTGGGGACTTCACATATCTTCAAAGGATTTTTAGAATCCTTTTCCGACATGCAGGTTTCCTCACGATGTTTTCCTTCACCGTTTTTAGCCAATGGTGTTGTGAAAAATTGCACATAAATCTTTTTTTCACATTTAAATTAAGAGGTACAAGCCGGCCGGATTTGAACCCGCGACCTCCCATTCGGAAGGAAGCGCTTCGACCACTCGGCAACCACGACTTTTTACTTTCATACGAAAGATTACAATCGAGCCAAAATATAAGAGTAAAGGTAAGTACGGTTTCGCTATGCCCTTCAATTACCAAGATTCATAAGCAACATTAATCGCTCCCCTCATGAAAGCCGTATGCTCATTGCCAATGCCAAAAAAAAATCACAAATTGAAACACCCTGTATACAAAAGTATCAAGAATTCAGCCCGCGCGACCGGACGTCAGAGCCGTATCTCGTCCGAAGCGAGACGATTTATATTTACAGCCTATTCCAACTGCTAAGTGTTGACCGGTCGTAAATTTGTACCAGGGGTATGTATGACAAAAGATATTAGGCTTTCATTTTCGGCAATCGGTCTTGATATCTGCTGTTTGCTGATATATAGGGTGATAAAAGGTAAGAATTGGTAGTGATTGATTGATAATTATAATGAGTTAAATTTGAATTTCTTTGATTTAATTTATCTTGTTTCTTGGAGTGATTTGATTCTAATAAGTTAGGTACTTTATCGATTGATGCATTGATTTTTTCGATTTAGGTAGAATCTTTTTTTGAGTGTGTCACAGGAATTTGGGAACTTGAGAGGTGTTATGGGACACCCGAATAGAACGAAGTTCTTTTCTTTTAAAAGATATCTTATATTTTTTTTCCTAACGTAACGCGCGATACGGAACGTGTTTTAAAAGATTTTGATCACAGCGCCATCTAGGGATAATCGTCTAAAACAAAAATAAGGAACGTCTTTTAAAAGATTTTGATCACAGCGCCATCTAGCGATAATCATCTAAAACAAAAAAGTGTCGTGACAACTTTTCGTAAGATTTTTTTCCGTCTAGCCCCCTTTCGATAACGCGCGATAAGGAACTTCGTTCCAATAACCAAATCAAAGTACTTTCCTTTGCGGGGTTTTTATAACAATAAACAAGTCATTGAAAATACCTATATTAGCAGAGCGAGCCACAACGTATCCAACTGGATCATTTTCTAATAAAGTTTGTACTGAAATGTGAACGATTTTCGTATTTTCGTCGATTGTCTCTAAACTTCAAAATGAGCTCATACCGTTAAATACAAATGTTTCAGTTATTACATTTCTTAGAATTATTCAGAATTTAATTCTTTAGAACATATAAACATATAAATATAGGCATAATTACAGTCTACATCTAAACACACTTTAAATAAATAATAAAGCCTTTATTTTCCGAGGATAAGTTACAGTTCAAAATTACAATAAATTTTACAAAAAAAAGTAAAGAAAAAATATATAAAATATTAAACAAACAAGTTAACTACTTAACTATAATATATCTCTGGTCTCGGTGTACCTTAAGGCAAAGGCCTCCTCCAATTCTTTCCAATGCTTTCTGTCCGCCGCTACTCATTACGACGTTACTTTCATCTCGTCTTCCCACCTCCTTGCTTTTCTGCCTCTACTTCTGGTGCCATCCCTGGGGTACCAGACTTAACACACTTAAAGCTTAATAAAAGAATGACGCGCAAAAACTGCGTTTCCTTCAAAAATAAAATTGCGTTCAAATGAAAAATACTAATACGTCTTCTTCAGTTAAAATTGCACGACACTTTCAATTTTTCAATTCAATTTCTAATACAATCAAAACTGGGAAACGCACCCATTAATTAAAAACCAATGATGGTTCGGACAACCAAAAAACAATTTGTGCTGGTCCGATTTGGCGTTAAAAAACCAATTTGAAAGGTACAATAGCTGGCTAATAAAACGGACTCGCTGCCAAATCCGGGTATCAGATTACCGATATAAGTGTACACTTGTGTAAACGATTGTACCGAAGTAACGGTGTACTACGTAACGTACACTCGCATACAAAATGTTTCATTATGTGAATGTGGCTAGACTAAGTTTGCGTCGAGAAGACAAACTTTACGTAGTTGTTTTTGTAACAGTGTGATCATTCTTCGAATTGAGTTGGTTAATGTCAATAGATACCTATTACTCATAGTTTCCCACATTATAAAATAAAATAAGCCTTTATTACTGCTTTTCTTACAAATAAGTAATCTAAACTATAAAAAAACTAAATTACAGTCTCTCGACAAAGGTCTCCTCAAAGGACTTCCAATCTTGCCTATTCCTTGCCACTCGTATCCAAGTCGATCCAGCCATCTTCTTGAGTCTTCCTCCCACCTTTTATATTGTCTTCCTCTACTTCTTTTACTCTTCCTATTTTTTTACTCTGTCACTAATTTGGGCCACTTTTCCTATCCCTCTTTAATCATGTGTCCTGCCCATTATATTACTCTCTAAATCCAATGTGACCTTCTAATTATTTTTATCAGCTAATTTACTACTATTCTAAAATTCAATTTAAACAGTTTGGAAAATTAAAATAATATTTTAATTAAAAATCAACGAATTTTAGATATTACTATTTTTATTTCCATCTCCAATAAACAAGATAATCTTAAATTAGAATTACAAGTCCAGTAATACTCAACGTTAATTAAAGTAGAACACAATAGAAGTGTAGATATATTAGTGTTTGTACTGGCTGTCTGTTTAGATGCTCTAGACACCGATTTACAGCGCTGGATAAGCTTAGATAACTTCTACATAAGGGTTTCTGTATTAAAACGTCTTTTAAAACTTAAATTAAGTCCCTCAATTATTATAAAAAGTACACAAAAACTATAAGGAAGGTACCTAACCGGTTGATAGGTCGAATAATTTCGTCCTACTAGAAAAATTACATAAATCGCTCACATAAACCTCTGTATTTCACACTAATTATTTCTAATTCAAATCATTAACACGACTCTTAAACAATAATCTACAATCTACTTTTTCCAATACTGTGGCTACCCAAACCATATTTTTGATGAAATTAGATTAATTCAATGACCAACTCAAAATATAACAAAAAAAAAGATACTAAGTTTATATAATTGTGATACATAATGATTTGAAATCGCAGGTGTACATACATCCTTATAAGATATTCATATGTCAGAGACACGTAAGCGTACTGCATGGTGACGAGTTTAATTATTTCCAAGTGGGGGAGAATGTTCGAGAAACACTACGGTAATGGTATGTCGTACATGAACGTAAATGGACGGATTTGTAGATATACCCATTTTGATATTTATAGTGAGGGTGATAAAAGGTAACGATTATAAACTTATTCAAACACTCGCGGTTTTCTACATTACTTTCATGCATTGTAAACGGGTTCTTACTACATTATTAAATGGATTGAGTGGTCTAGAAATTTCAACGTTGTTGCAAACGTCATGGTCACGAGGAAACTGGATACTACGGATAGATTTTAAAGCAAAGCAATCTGTCTACCCTCTTTCTCGTTCGCTTTTGGGTAGTACCACTGGAACTCAAACTCGCATCACAACACAATACACTCACTGTATCTACATAATTCTCCAAGCATGAACCCTTAAGGACTTTTTTTAGCCTCGTTTGAAGAAGGACAAGTCATAACCCTCGGAAAATACCGAGTGACGAGTTTAATTATTTCCAAGTGGGGGAGAATGTTCGAGAAACATTACGGTAGTGCTTTGTAGATATACCCATTTTGATATTTATAGTGTAGATCGAAAATTTAAACTTGAGTTTGTTTTTTTAAAGGTAGGCAGCTACGGTTATAGAAATTTAAGGTTAAAACAACACCATAATCATATTGAACAGTCAAGATACTTTAAATGAAAAAATCGTAAGCCATTTTTTAACAAATTTAATAACATTGCACTAGGTGGTATTTTGTATCTTCTACTAAAATTCTAGTATTAATTGTAGGCAAAGTACTATAAAGTACCATAATAGCATACAACAGAATAGTAAACAAATACTACGAAACAGAGTTGACTGCAAGTTTGTAGTTGAACCAATTTCCGCACTGCATTTTACTCCTGAGTAATCATTCAACCAAAAATGAACCTTACCGCTATGACAATAAGGATTAAGTGCACTGCAAAGAACAGTGCAACTACCCACATTGTATGCAAAAACGTTTGTAGTCATTTTGAACTGTATCCCCTTGTAATAAGAGTTAGTTTCTGAGAGAATAGTCTAGTATTAAACGTTACAAATTGCCATTCAAACTGTCGTCGCGCTGTGGTGTGTAATGCTAGCGGTTTATGACGTCATCAAAATATTATGTTGTGCGAATTTGTACGGTTCCAATTCAGTTAATAAAATTTGTATTTCGACTTCATTTTTTGATTGATAATATAATAAATATGTTATACGTATCTAAATGTGAAAAAAGATTTATGTGCAATTTTTCACAACACCACTGGCTAAAAACGGTGAAGGAAAACATCGTAAGGAAACCTGCATGTCGGAAAAGGGTTCTAAAAATCCTTTAAAGATATGTGAAGTCCCCAATCCGCACTGGGCAAGCGTGGTGGACTATGCCTAATCCCTCTTCTGAGGAGACCTGAGCCCAACAGTGGGTAGTAATGGGTTGGTACAGTATGTTATACGTAGAGTCCGATTTGGTTTTTAAATGTCATTGTCAACTTACCTATTAGAAAAAGTAGAACCATTGATCCTCCCAATTTTGTCTACGTCAATAATGGCTTTTCTTTTGAACCGATTTATGAATTAAAAAACACTTAATTATAATAAAAAAATAAATAAATAAATAAAAAATAATAAAATAAAAAAAAAATAATTAATGTCATTCACACATCAAAAAAAAAATATTTTAAAACTTATCTTGTTTTATTTTTCACAAGTCTTGAAAAGAGTAGGCCCTACATCATTGGCGAGGTCTTGAAAGACCTTTAAAAGCCTTTTAATGGCCACCTTATAAGTAGATACATATCGATTACGAGGTAAACCTCGTCTTCCCATGTAAGGAATGAGGTAAATCAATGCTTATGAAGATCTTAATAAAATAACCCAAAAAACCACAAAATAAATCACAGATCATAAAACGAATAAAAATATATCCGAGTAATATTCGTAAAACCCTTGCAATTGTATCGTAAAATCGACTTTTTAAGTATCACAATTGTACCTACAGTTTTATGAGGAGGATTGTGGTCTCTATATTTTTATTGCTTGGAAATAATAATTTTAGTTCCGCCATGAGCGTTCCATGGTAATTTTGGATCCAGTAACCCAAATTCAATGGCGTGCGTTACAAAAAAGACAATATACATTGCATACCCTTACTTATCAAATTAGATTGAAAATAACAACAAAAATGCGGTATATTGCGACATAATACTCTCTAAACCTGTGCTTTGCATGTGATTAGCAAAAAAAATTATAAAATTTATTGAAGACATTTCTGCATAGACAAAAATAGCTACTGTGTACTGTGTACCGTGTACCCAACACATTCCCAGAATAGACTATTTAATCATAATACAATACACTACTCAAATATCTAGTTCTAAAACTATTTTCTTTTCAAATCGCCCAAAATCAGATGAAGTTAGACAAAAGGCTATAGAATCTAGCTAAAAGAAGATCGATTTTTTGCGATACAAAGACATATCGACTGAAGCAATAAAAAGTGCTCCGTGCTCTAGATTACTCGTTAAGGGTCAGTTGGTGTTCTTTTTTTCAAATTATATATTTTTCGCGAACTTTTTGTTATTGCAAACCCTCTCCTCAATGCCAAGGCATAGCGAAGTAACTGCCTAACAATTACTAACTTGGTCAAAGTTCCTTAGACTTTGTTTATTAACTATTAACTGGATATTTTTTTAGAAAGGTTATCGATGAAATTAAAAATGAAATTACCATTTCTACCTAATTGATTGGAACCATAATTCTACCAATAACCAAGGCCTAGATGTATTTAATCTATACTAATATACAACGTGTCCCAAAATTCAACGATAATGTTGTAAATTCAATTATGTTCATACTTTTTTTTTGCAAGACCATTAGTTGAAGGTAAAAAATTTGAGGGAAAAAAAATATTTTTACATTTTTTTGTGTAAAAACTGCGGCCATAGTAGTGTTTTTAAGAGCTGTGGTGAATAGTAGTATTACTTAGGTATCCGATACAACAAAAAAAATCTTAAGCATATTTAAGAAATTGTGGCCGTGGTAGTTCAAAATACCATACAAAGTGTACATTTTCAAAGAATTTTTAAATTTATTTTGTAACTTAAAAATAATTTAGGTACATTTTTTTTTTCTTACGTGCTTATGAGCAGGTCAACCTTTTGACGCCTTCTTATCGTTGAATTTAGGGACACGTATAAAACCTAAGAGTTTGTTTGTTTGTTCAAACGCGCTAATCTCAGGGACCATTGATTATAGCGGAAAGATACTTAATATTCCTTACTCAAGCAGACGGAGTTACGCAGTAGAGTTTGAAAAATTAATTTTATTTTAAAATATACACTGATAAATAATACAAAAAAGACATCGGCTCGCTGAGTTCTTTCCTGTTCCTCTTGATTGCGCCGAAATATTTTTGTTCGAATTGGTAGTAGCTTAATATTGCCAACACGATCAATTCAGACATTAATGTTGAAAACTAAAGTATCTAATTTAGGTAACTATAATAAAATAATTAAAACAGAAATCAACCTAACCCTTAACTCAACCCGTTCAAAGCTCCTCGAACTACACTCGTACCTCCAATCAAAATAATAGCTGCACCTCTAAAGATCCGTACTCGGATGAACCTGTCCATCCATTCAATCGTATAGTACGAAATGCTGACGAATTTAATCGTATAACTGATAGTGAGTAATTTTTAAATCTATTCTAGGCTGCGGCGTGCTTTCCATAGAAGCTAATAAGCATTGCATAGTATGATTTTTGAAAATTTAATTAAAAAAATAACATTAAACGATGTACACTACACTGTACTGTACTGTACTCTCAGGCTCAGGTCTCCTCAGAAGAGGGAGGGTACACTACACATTATTTTCAAATTTCTAGAAAATAAAATGTTTATGGGGTGTAAGTTTCAACAAATACCTACAAATCTACATTGTCTCACAACCTGGCTAAAACATATATTATGCTGAACACTGCATACTGCACTCCTGATAATATATCGACCTATAGCGACTATTCAGTGTCCCCTGAAATTGCAGAGGTTCATGAGCGACGGTAACCACTTATGATCAGGTGGTCCGTTGGCTCGTCTGCCTACATGGCAATAAAAAAAAACTAAAGAAATGTCTATGTCAAAGAATTTTATTGTTCAATTAATAAAAACAAACCAAGATCAATCTGGCTCTTAACTTAACCCGTTCGGAGCTTCCCGGGCCACATTCGCCTCTAATCAAAATAATAGGTGTACCTCCAAAGATTCGTACTCGGATGGTCCTGCCCGATTGTTCGACCGTATCCGATAATACGGAATGCTGACTATCCTTTGCTTGTTCAGATTCACTATGTGATAGTTTTCGGGGTATTAAATTAGATCTTGAAATAAATAAACGAACTCATTGCTTTTTGTGGACAAACTTCGAAATAGAATAAGACGTTTGTCTCTGTTTAGGATGAACTGTAGGTATTTAACCCAACGAACCTAGTATAAGCGCTTCACGCTGTGTCTGTCCCTGTATATTTAAAATACGTAATGGATTTTGATAGGACTTGTTAAAGATAAACTGATACAGAAAGAAGGTTTAAGTGTATATACATGCGTAACATAGTAGTGAAACAATTATATTTTCTGGGCATTTGATGTTATCCACTCAACTGGGAACGTCACTTTTTGCTAGATGGCGGAACTGGGGACTTCGTTCGGAATCACTACCGTGTTTGACCCTTTTTAAAAACATTATTTTCCAATATATTTAAATTTCGATTTTTAATAAAACCTTATATTTTGTAAATCTTAATTACTAAACGACGCTGTATTGCATTTCCAGCGAAAATATATCATTTCCGTAAAATATGAGACGATTAAAAAATGTAAACAAAGCAAGTTAGCTCGTCTGCCTGCGTAACAATAAAAAAAAAAACGTTTTAGAACTGTGCTCAATTTTGGCTCCTGCCACAGACTTGGCAAAAGTAAACAAACCAATTTGGTTGCCGATCCCAGTTGAATGGTTAAGTCGTATAAAAAAATATTTCTGCCTCCCTTTGTGACTTAGACGAAGTTGCGCTAAATCAACTAGTTTAACATAACTCTCTACTCAATAAGAAATACTCGCACTGAACGCATATTTTTTTGTTAAAAACAAATAAAAAACCCGATTTATTTTTTGATCACACACCAGTGACCCCTCAACTATCTGAGGTAAAGTATTACATGCTGGGCCATAAAATGAAATTGAAAATAAACTTAACGATGCACTAAGGAGTCGGGGTAATAAAGATTTTCAATAAAATACAAAGTACGTCTGGTCTTTGTGACTAGTCAGCGTTTACATGGTTATTCGTAAACGGGTTCTTACCCCATTTTTCGTTAAATGAGCACTCCCGATTTTTTAAAACTGTTACAATCGCCATTATCACGGGTAAACTGAGTACTGTGGGTAGATAACTTAAGAGCAGACAAATCTGTCTAACTTTAACAACAAATTATAACTTAAAAACATAAAATTTTATTACAATTCCCTCACTAATTAATCGAAAGGAACTTCGTTCCATCCATCCCTTGACACCTCTCAAGTTTTTTTATTGCATCCTTGGTTACGGCCCACAAGACTGTTAGCGTAAGTGGTTATCGTAAAATAAGGTAGTGAAGATACTTTTGACGCTCAAACGTCAAAACATAACCTATTTCAAATAGGACAGAGCACCAACCCTTAATCCAATCGAGTGGCAAAACAATTGGCGTTCCGAAAAGCTGACTATATAACTCACAAAAGGTTTAGTGACATTTGTAACAAAAGGGGTACCTGGAGCCTGGTATTCAAAACCACTGATTCAAATCTCTGCGTTACTACGAGTTCTCGAGTGAATTAGCCAATCTATACTTTTATGAACCAGAAGTGGTTTTACTTTTTAAAAAGCATTCATTAATGGTATGCAAGGAACCTCCTTTACTTAATAACGGAAAATAATAAAAATAATACGCATCTGAATCCAGAGCAAGTCCAACGTATCTCTTTTCACGACCTCTCAAAATTGGCGCCAATCCTAGAACCCATAGATATGCTACGCAGTCACTCCTTAAAGCGATCGCTTGGACACTATTCTTTGCATAGAATAATGTTACTGGTCGTATATGATCACCTATCATGACTTTTAATATATAAAAAATCACCCATTTAAATTAAATAATTTGTTTTTTTGTTATTATGTAACATGAATAATTATAATAAATAATGATATCGGTGGAAAACAGAAAGGTCGTATTTCGTTTAATTGTCGTAACTAGACTAAGCACATGACCATAATCAGTTTTTTTCTGCGTCGATTGGTCTGGACCTCATAGCTCTACGACGACTTTTTTTAAAAAAACCGATCCAATTTTGAAAAACTTAAAAAAAAATCTTTTGTAACTAAAATATCTCTCAAGTATAATTAAAATTAAATTAATTAAACTAAAACTTATCACAATTAACTCGTTTGCCAATAAAAATGTTATCGAACAAACAGTAGGGGTAAATTTTCAGATTTCCATCCCAGTGGATATCGTTTCATTATTCAATTGGAAATAAATCACTTTCGCTGGACGACGGAACGTCCATCGGTTACGTAAATATACGATAGTAAACTGAGTTTTACGATTATTCAATTAGTATTTAACGATTTAAAATGTATTTCAACAATCTGTGCAAATTTTACCTTTTGATAAAATATTTTATTAAAATCACAAGTTTTGCTAACTATTTAGTGATTTGCTTCCTTCTCGTTTAGCGATTTTAGTAGTTTAAGAGGTATTTAATAGTTTTTAGCGCTTAAAAAGAGCTACATGTGGTGTGGAGTAAAAAATTGTGGTAGTACAGTATGAGTTAAAGTAATAAGTAAATTATAAACTTATTCAGACACTCGCGGCTTTCTATAATACTTTCATGCATTTTTTGTGCTAAACAAAACAGTCACTAAGGGTTCATGCTCAGAGAGTCTTGTAGATACAGTGAGTGTGGTGTGTCGAGAAGTGAGTTCGAGTTCCAGTGGTGCGACCCAAAAGCGAACGAGAAAGAGGGTAGACAGATTTGTTTGCTCGTAAATCGACCCGCAGTATCCAGTCTTCTCGTGATCATGACGTTTGCAACAACGTTGAAATATCGAGACAACTCAATTAATTAAATATCGTGGTAAGAACCCGTTAAAAATGCATGAAAGTATAAGTAAATTACATTAGCCGGTTCGGATGCTGAGTGTGAACGGTTGGTTTTAGTGCGGTTCAACTCGATCATAACACGGGCCGTGTGAGATATGCTCCGACGATTTTTTCCGATGAAAAAAAAACGAAGGGAGTTGTATGACTGAGCAAGCCCAGCTCTGGAATTATCTCATCTCCTCGAGCTTCTTGGGAGTAGCCTTCAAGAAAAAAAATTTGCAAACGTAGAAGGTTTTAAGCAGAACTGGTAGTGGAAGGTTTCGTAGTGTTTAGTGAAATTCATCATTCACTCACCAACAGGTAGTTGGAATGCTCGTATCAGATTAAGGAACACACAATAATTAATAAAGCATTTGCAAAAAAATAATGGTACAATTATAAAATTTTGAGTAAACTTGAAGTAATTTCATTTTAAATAGTCCGCTCTTTTTTGGCTCTTCCTGATTTCATTGAAGTGGAGTCAAGAGCATTGACTCTTAATCTAGGTGATATTTTAACAAAATAACTTAATTTAGATTTTCAATTCTGATTACAATTATAATCTAATTAAAATTAAGAATAATATTAAATTAAGGGGTTGTCCATTAATCACGTGATCTTTTTTTAGCATTTTTTAACCCCCCCTCCCCCATCGGTGATACGTAGTGAGGTTTAAGATCACCCCCCCTCCCCCTACTCAACATCACGTGTATTTTTAGTACCTACAACGAATCTTAAAATTTTCGCGCCGTGCCGTTTAATATTTGTTTAAAAATCGCGCGTTTGACGAAAAAATAAATACACGAGATATTTTACTACACCCCCCCTCCCCCTTGTGTTATTTTCGTGATTTTTATCAAACCCCTCCCCCCCCTTTCAAGCCTCACGTGATTAATGGACAACCCCTAAGGATAATGGCCATAACTTATTTTGACATAAAATATTAAGGTTTGTGGTTGCCGTTAGTGCATTAACAAAACGCAAATGACAGCAAGTCAATTACGAATTGCAAAACGTCAAAAGTTAAGTTTATCTGTCAAATTTTGTTTTGTAAATCCTGAAAATAGTTGTGAATTTGCTTTTATTTTACACAATTTCTATTTTAATCTAATATCCTAAGTATATTAATATCTTCTTCAATTGTATCGGATTAAATTCTAAGTTTCGTGATATTACGTCAGTTACCAGTTCCAATACAAGGTTGTTATTATCTTTTTAATTACGTAGATTTCTCTTTAACAATGGATTGTGATGCAAAACTGAAGATTCTTTTGCTTGGCGAGAGTGGTGTTGGTAAATCCAGGTAAGTTGAAACTTTAAATAAGTTGTAGTTACCATTTTAAAACAAGTTGAAGTAACCCTAAAATTTGCACTGAGTCATACGCAATTGCGTTCTAGTTGTGTTACAATTATGAAAGTAAAAGTGTTTCCTTAACTTGCTATGCCACTGTAATTTATAATGCCGGGTAATTATAGTAATTTCGCATTTAAAAATCTTTAACTACAAAATATTTTTAAGTACAAACCATACAAAATTATCAGTACAACAAAAAAACAACTTAACATAACTATTTGTAGCATCATATTAGCGTTCACAAAAGGAGACTACCAGGCTCAGTTTCCGGCCACAATTGGAGTAGATTATAACCACAAAGTCATGGACATTAATGGATTAAAAGTCAAACTTGGTATTTGGGACACGGCAGGACAGGAACGATACAGAACGTTGACTACCAGTTTTTATAGGTAAGTATTTTGGAACTAAAATTTTACAAATTATTTAATGTTGCAGGAAAAAAAAAAGACTGAATATAGCTATGTTGCGTGTGATATGTTATTTTGTATTATTTGTATTTTTAATTGGTAGCTTAAATGAGTTATTTCTATTTTGTAAGTGTAATATCTTTCTTCTTTGTAATAACGCAGTTATGCTTTCATCTCTAATATTAAGTTATTCCTTAAACTTTAAACTTAAATACATCAACAAAATTAAGTATTACAAAATATTTCTAGTTAAATTACATAATGGTAATAAAACTTATTTTAACTTTTGCGGTTACCTACATCACTTTCATGCATAATTAATTTTTACCACTGAATTAATAAAAAATAGTGGTTAGGGGGCGTCCATAAATTACGTGAGGTGTTTTTTTAAATTTTCAGCCCCTCCCTTCCCCCTTAGTGAGATTTCGTGAGGTTTTATTCAACCCCCTACCCCATCCCCCAATCTCTCGTGAGTTTTTCAAAATTTGAGTTTCTTACGTAAACGCGTTGAATTGTTATTGTAAAAATAAAATATGCTTCGTGGTTTTATTTACGACTAGTTAAGACTATTAATCAATATTGCTGAGAGTTTAATTATAAGTGTAATAAATAGACCAAAATAGCACATTTTTTTTGTTTTCAATCAGAAAATAATCACGTGATATTTGCGATACCCCTCCCTCTCCAACGTAAGATTAGATGAGATTTGACTCGACCCCCTCCCCCCCTTAAACACCTCACGTAATTTATGGACGCCCCCCTAGAACAATTAATCCATGAAAGTGAATTAGTCCCACCAAACCTTGCTACGAATTGCAAGTTTTGGGAGAGATGTCCAGCAGTGGAAGTCTATAGGCTAATAATGATGATGAAAGTCAATTAGTAAAATATCTTACAAGTACTTTATTTCAGAGATGCCCACGGAGCCATATTAGTGTATGATGTCTCAGATCCTAAAACATTAACAAAACTTAATGAATGGGTAGAAGAATTACAAGTTTATACGACAAATAAGAACATTGTTTGTTTGGTTGTTGGAAATAAAATTGATAAGGTAAGTTTCACTATTTTAAAACCTAATTGTATGTTTAACTACATTAATACAGGATAGAGTATTAGTTACAAGAAAAAAGATGTTTTATTTTATCTAATGTAACATTTGAATTGTAAAGTGCCTATTTAGACAAAAAATACGAAGTAAAAGAGTTTTTTATATAAACTGTAGTGTCTAACTAATCACAACCACTGGCACTGGTGAAGGAAAACATTGTGAAAAAAAGCTACTAAAACTTAATATGCAGGTTATCATTTCTCAAATTCCTTAACTGTCATTTTAAGTCCCCATTTGCAATGTGTAAGCATGATCTTATCATATATTCACTGAAGATCCTGGCAATTGTGTACAATTATTTGCTGATACAGTAGTATTTAAGTACAACATTTTCATATAGGATAGAGCAATCCCTCGTGAACAAGGACAGGCGTTTGCGCAGAAACACAGAATGCTATTCATCGAAAGCAGCGCTAAGACACAAGAAGGCATACATTTAGCTTTTGAAGAACTGACACAAAAGGTAGGTGGTAATTTGCAGGAAATGCTCCGGGTTCTGCCGGCTCTCCTACTTTTATCTTCATAAAAAAAATAATTTTAAAACCAGATGTACTTTGTTTCATATGAAAAAAAATTTAGTCTCTCTTAAAATACTCGTCCCACTAAAGTTTATAGACATCATCTTTTTTTAATCAGTAATCGTTTCACTAATGAATAGTAGACTTTTCAATTCGATTTTTTTTAATATAGCTAGTTTTTATTTATTTATGTAGATAATCGAAACTCCTGGCTTATGGGAAAAGGACATGTCCGCCTCTAACATTCGGGTTTCAGAAGAAGAAAGGAGAGAACAAGGCGGTTCATGTTACGAAACCACATGTTCGATATAATAAACTAAATAAAAGCAATAATAACTGTGATCCTTAGGAATATCAGATTTATACAAGCCAATTTATAAATTGTACATAATCAGTTGGTCGCGGTAATAATTGGTAATTAATGTGTATTACCAATTAACTGGTAATGTTTATCACCAATTAAGTTGTAATATTTATTACCAATTAACTGGTAATATTTTTTAATTAATTGGTAATACTAATTAGAAAAGTGTTCTTTATAGCACTTGAATATCTCCAAACAAGAATTATTTATTGTTACCAATTGCTTGGTAATACTGTCATGATATTTTCTTACAATGCGTATTATAATACAAGTGTCTTCTTCGTACAAATTATAACTGTATTTTTTGGTGTTAATTGTAATGTTTTTTTATTAATTAAATTTGGACCTCAATATGGATCCTTATCATTATGTTTTTGATATTCAAAAAGTGCATGCAATCGGCACAATTTTGTACATAAATATTTTCAATTTAAATTTTATATTTTAACAACGATTTGTGGGAATATATTAAACAATTTTAATATCCAATCAAGGCATTTAGCTGTTCGTGTGTCACGAATGAGTAGCTTTTAAAATGTACTGCAAAAACTATTTGTTACGTTATGTATTTTAGTTGGTTTTTTTTTTAATATTTAATAGCACATACATACAACTAAACCACCTGGAAACATCATTAAGAAAAAAGTGAAGCTTGTATTAAATTAATATGGTAAACGAACCAGATTCGATTCGGCACCCTTTAAAGGCATGTCGTGGCACATTCGGCATACATTTAATTGGCTTCACTTTATTGTTCATGATTATATATTTCCGATTGACATTTCCAAACCGCACCTTAGTCTGGCCACACTGATATGCCGGAATTATCAGTTTTAGACCAAATGACAGTTACTCAATAAATACCCAAAACTCTTTTCCACTGGCAAGTTTACTCCTAATCGTAAAAATTAATGCTTTCGACATTTTCACTTCATCTTGACAGTTTTCATCGAAAAGTTACCGAAAGAAATGTCAAAGTTGCCGAATGAAAAAAGTCCCAACCATTGTGAATAATCCTATTAGTGCAAGGAATGTTAAGAGCGGTCACTAGTAATATTATTTTTGTTTTATAACTGTTTTCCAATAATTGTATAGTTCTATGTTTAAAACTGCAATGTGAAGGCTAATAAATTTATTATTTACCGAGACTTTCGTTTTATTTTCTCCACGTTGAAGTTTTTCCAGAAACCCTGATTGTCTAAAGTATGGGTATAGCATAATGTCACTTAATGTTTAAAAAAACCAGTTCACGTAATTGGTGGAATTAGGTACCCAACTACTTCTTAGCTTTATCTTATTAGAATTACAACAATAAGCTTAAATTCCCGGGATATGCCAAGCCAGCATAGCAATAGCCAAGTTCTCCGTAACAGCTTAAAAGCCACTCCGAGATTTTCATACAACAGATCAGATACATAGTCAATATAAAAATCACATTAATAACCATTCATAATGGTTTTCATACATTATTCCTTTAAAAATACAGGCGATTATAACTCTTAATCTTTAGTCGTTAAAGATGAAATCCCAAAAGTACAATTTTCATATAACGGTAAATATTTTCGGATAGGGTTGAAAACTCACGGATTTATTTTGCGTACGTGATCGCAGCGTCTCGCATTAAAATGTTTTATGGTTCGTGTGTGTGTACTTTAAATGATTAGAAGATTTTTATGGGAACGTAATGAGATTTTAAATATCTTTCTGCTTTTTTATGGTCGGTAATTGTTTTTGAATTATGCGAACGATAAGACGATGTGAAATAATAAAGAAACATTTCTTCGATGTTTCGTTCGTTTAGACTGCAGTTTTATAACATGCACTTGAAGATTTTTTGCAAAAACTCTTCCGTACGGCCTGCTTCTGCTCCTAGCCGTACTAAGGTCCATGAGCGATGTGTGTCGGTTTTTACGTTTATTGAAGTGTCAATATTAGGTATGTCGTAATACCAGGTATAAACAGACTATCTATAAAACTAAATGCAAGGAAAGCCGCTGGATGCATAGCTCAAGAATGGTGGTTAAGGTGAAATTTCAAATCGCCTATGTCCAGCTGAGATGACGTGTGATGAAAGAAAGAAAGAAAAGATGACAAATAAAAATCTGGGTGCGTTTGGGTGCAAAATATAGATTTGAATGTAAACACGTATACAATATCCGATGTTGGTTAATTCTTACTGGGACTGCCCATTTATCACCA
The DNA here is from genome assembly GCA_030269945.2 of Trilocha varians. Taxonomy (NCBI): domain Eukaryota; kingdom Metazoa; phylum Arthropoda; class Insecta; order Lepidoptera; family Bombycidae; genus Trilocha; species Trilocha varians. Next base: position 10,901,106 of record AP028259.1, read on the forward strand.
AACGTCGAGGACAAATAACTGTAGGAAAGCTGCCCTCAATGGCCCCAAAATGTAGTCTCCGCACTAATGAGCGACCATCGCTCAGCCGGCCCCAGGACACAACATAATACTATACAGAAGTTAATCGTACTTGAGGAACTCACACTTATGCTCTCTTCAATCGTCATCATTAGCCTATCTACCACTGCCACTGCTGGAGATAAGCCTCCCCGAAACCTCGCCTCAACAACCGGTCCTGCATTGTCTGCTCTCGCGATCCTGACCAGGTCGTCGGTCCATCTTGTACTCTCATAAATATCAAGTTGTATCTGAGATATAGAGTCAATCGTTTCAAAATGTTTTATGTAAAAAATATGTTCACATTAAGATTTATTAGTCATGTGGCGTTTGCAAACAGCCAACTACAACCACTTCGATTTTAAGATTTGATTATCCACGGAAAATTGAAAACGGAACATCCCGTCATGTATTTGGCCATTCGTAAATATTAAAAATATACATGTAAATACTCAAATGAGTGTTAAACACTAGTCATACAAAGATTCTATGAATATGAGTCCCCATGTTAAAATATTATTATATACTATTGTATAAATAGTTTTATAAGTGTTGTATTTGGTAGTATGTAAGTTAGATAATATTATGTATTACGCGTGTAACCATATCTCGTGAGTCTCGCGGGCTTCAGCTGAAAACCAGCGCTGCAGTTATTGTTACCTGCAGCACATGCTGAGCTGTGGCCCTATGGGCACAAATTTTTAATATTATTATCTTCTGTGTATATTAGTGTATTTTTGTTTTTTTATTTTTGTGCCTTTTAAAAATAATTTCATTCATTATTTCATTTCATTCCATAATAGACTCTACTGCAAGTGTAATCGATTCGTATCAAAAATTAGGTAGGTACTTCTGTTTAGTATATTATTCTGTGTCCTGGATAAACGTTGACAAATGTATAAAAGACACTCATTATGATTTATACGTTGAGTGTGTGTTTTGCTTGAACGAAACACATTCATAGTTAAGTGCGCTGGATGTTTTCCAAATGGAAATGCGTAATTTATTTACTTAATACACGTGTTGAAGGATGATATTGTGTATTTGACAATACTGACTTGTGATAGATATGTTATGTACAAGTAACAGTACCCACCTACTTGATAATGTTTTTGAACAAAGAACAAAACTCGACATGATTTATTGACGCAGGAATGTTTTATGAATGTTACTGAGTGTGAATTGAGTATTTACTTTATTTGAAAGCTCAATATTCAGTAATTTTCAAAATATAATACATAAGTGGAAAGTTCCTTATCGCGCGTTATCGAAAGGGGGCTAGACGGAAATTCTTATGAAAAAGTAGTCACGACACTTTTTTTGTTTTAGATGATTATCGCTAGATGGCGCTGTGATTAAAATTTTTTCAAACAATTCCTTATTTTGTTTTATATGATTAATGCTAGATGGCGCAGTAATCAAAATATAAAACGTCTGTCTCTCTCTCTCTTGCACTAACTAATTATTATAACTTAAAAAAAAAAAATATTACAATTCCCTCACTAATTAATCGATAGGAACTTCGTTCCATCCGGGTGTCCCTTGACACCTCTAAAGTTTTTTTAAAAGATACAAGAAGAAAGGGATTTAATTTTAGGAATTCCTCGGTGTTGTCCTTCTTCAGAGAGAGGCCTTTAAGGTAGGTCGTATGTAACAGCCACTGACATTGCACAGGTCCACGAGCGATAATCACGGTGGCCTGTTAGCTGGGCTGTCTACAAGGCAACAAATAAGAGATGTTTTAAGAAAGATATAACCTCACTTACATTATTACTAAACGGGTTCTTACCACTTTAAACGGCTTCAAACTATCCTGTATGTGGAATCCAGTGTTAGACGAAAATAAAGCAAAAAAATCCAGTTTTGAGACGGCAGCCGATACTGTCAGTGTGGTATGTCGAAATGTGAGTTCGAGTTCCAGTGGTACCGGCAAACGAACGAGAAAGAGGGTAGACAGATTTGTCTGCTCTTAAATGACCTACCCGCAGTTCTTCAGTCTTCCCGTGATCATGGCGCTTGAAACAGTGCTGAAATATCGGGACCTCTCAATTAAAAATAATCGTGGTAAGAACCCGTTTAGTAATAATGTAAGTGATGTAGATAACCGCGAGTGTTTAAAGAAAGATATAACCATCAGTAAATTCCGGTGTTTTAAAACCATTTTTTTCTTTGTCTTCTACATTACCTATCACAACTTCATACAATATTATTCGTAACCGCCAATAAATCTCAAATTTTACCCAACACCTCGCATAATCTCAAATTAATTGAACATTTAATGCGATTATATCTCCACTTTAACGCAAAATTAATTGAATCCGAATCGGCGGAGACGTGAAGAACGTTATTTACACGGCTGAATCGATTTTATACATTTTCTGTTTAACATGTTTACAAGCGACTTCAGACGGAAATCGGGACTGAGATCTTGATTAAATTCGTAATTCCGAGGTAAGTAAATTCAGTTTCTTTTAGTGGAGTTAACTGAGCACCTGCCATAATCCTGCCTCTTATATGCTGAGTCAGTTCCCTTGGTGCACACAAAAGACAACCTGTGTAGGATAGAGTATATTTTGTTAACGTCTGCTTTCTAACAAAAAGAGCGATCGCGCTATAACATGTCCCTCTTTAAACGAGGTTTAAGAAAAGTCCTGTATCGGTAGGCGATAGATAACAGCCCTTCACTGCCCTGGCATTGTAGAGGTTCATGGGCGACGGTGACCGCTTACCATCAGATGGGCCGTAGGCTCGTTTATCTATCACGCAATAAAAAAAAACGATTAGTTCAGAAAAGCAAACCCAGTTTACAAAAACATGTTTGCACATTTCCAAAAGTAATTTTGTAAAATATTAAATAGGTAGTAACTCACGATGTCTATCATTATATAAAAAAGAACACAAAGAACTTGATAACCTTTTCTTTCGTCAGTCAAAAAAGTACTCTTCTCATTACGTAATCTCTACAGGATCGATGTTTCAAAGTCTACAGAGGTTTCGAGAATGTTCGGTCTCGCGGCTATAGTTAGGGATTTTACACCGTTTTTACGATACCTCCTTATCTTGACTTATAATACGAATAAGATATTTACAATTCAAATATTTTATACGGCTCGGTTGCGAGGTCCCTTTGGCGAACTGTGGAGTTGAGATATACGATTTTTATTGCTTGAATATTGTAGCCACGTGGAAACATCTGCAAACATTATTAGAGTATATTTTCAATAAATGGTATTTATTTATTGCTTAGTACTGGTAGGTAAAGGCTTCGTTGGCCCTGGCATTTCGTAGATTCATCAGCACCAATAATCGTCTTTAACACAAGAGCTATTTACTTGTTCACCTCTCATTGCAATAAATAAATCCTGGCAACCTTACGGTTTTCTATAACCTAGTTTCAAGCTTAATCTTTACCCCATAAACCAGTAAACAACATTTATCCACATAAATTAATCACCAAGCCAAATCCATTGCAACATCGCAACTAGATTTCTCAAAAACCTACCTAACAAAAGTAAGGGGCGAGTGATTGAATGTGCTAGCATTTTATCTGAGCAGCAATTTATGGGGGAGACCGCCCAATTGATAGGGTGCTAACCGGTGCCCAAGGGGCTGATAAGGATTATGGTCTTAACGGAATGGCCGAAGGTTTTTCTTGACGCAAAAACTTACGAAAGCAGGACTTGCGATCCAATGGCCTATGATAAGAGTTGAGTGATTGAAATTGTTTTTTCATATGTAAGGGTTTGCGTTAAGGGTGTTAGTTGCAAAAACTGGAAGTGTTAAGAACCTGTGATGTTAGTGAGGTTAAGTTGATTGGGTTGTCAATCGCATTAAGTAATTCTGAAGGTGTTGTAACTTAGGTATTAGGATTATAATTTATACTTCAATTATTTTAGTTTTATTCAACACTAGTTTAGTAAAGAAAAATATCGAATAATATGAAGAAAACCATGCGAACTGAATTTCTTTCGCCAGTTATCAGGACGGAAGCTATTTTTTGTGAACTGATGACACTGGTGGTGTTTTATTTTGGCTTTGACTTTGAAAGTAAATAATGGTAAACAGACGTACATCTATGGAAACAAAGTAACAAATACAAAAATACTTCACAATAACTCTATCTTAAAAATATCCTGTTTTCATTTCCTAATTTATAACAGTTCATAACAACAACAGCACAGTCACTTAAAATTCCAATTCGAGTAATTTTACCGATAGCTGTAGAATCCAATATGAAATTTGAATCACAAAACAGAGGCTGCAACATCTCGGATTAATTACAGTTCTGCGACAATGTTATGGTTTTTTTAGACTACGAATGCTGATTCTTATATTGCTGCAATATAGGGAGAGATTTATTTTCTGTCATTAAATTATTTAATATGGTATTAATGGAGAATCTCTAAGTCTTTAAAATAACACAGCGCAGGACCGGTCGTTGTAGCAAAGTTTGGGGAAAGTTTGTGGCGAATTTTGAGGCTATGTCCAGCAGTGGATGTCTATAAGCTGATGATGATGATCATGATGATACAACTCAAACAGTTGACCAAAGTAAAGTAAAAGTAGTTGCCGCTATGGATCCTGGCCACACAGGAGTTACAGTGGTGGGAGTGAGAGGTGGGCCAATACCCGATAAACAGTTGACTAAAACGGTGGACTAAATTGAAGACTTCAAAGATTTGCAAAGTTCCCACTTAACATAAGCCCAGCATGATGACTTCATGACTTCATGACTAAGAAAGTTGCCAGATGCCAGTAATCTTATCTCAGGATTGTTTATTAACTGAAGTATTCTTCAGTCGACTAACAATATAATAAACTATACCAGTTTCTTTTACCATTTTAAATCCATTACTTAAATTATAAAAAGACCGAGAGACTCATTAAAATAAACTACCAATTACACAGATAATTTATTTTAATGGTCGTCATCATGAGATATTTATAGCGGATGATTTTATTAAATTATATTGAGGGAGGACATTAGGGCGTTGACGATAATTATACCACGTAGTCATAAATAGGTACCTAATGTAGGAGTAAAAGAGTCAGTTGTTGATGCGTTACCTAATTCTGAATATCTACACTGGTTCTGACTCAGCAAGACAGTTCAGGTTACCTTGTAAACTCATCCTGTTAGAGTTTTATGCGATGTTTTTTTTTGAGTTGGAGGAAATTGTCGAAATCCGGCGATTGTTATATGGGAGTGTGGGTTATGCAAGTTGAACCGCACTAAAACCTCCAACCGCTGACACTCTGCGTCCGAATGCCGTCTGAGACCAGAACCCAGCACGGACTAATGTGAAACAGCACTACGGCAATCTTTACCATAGCACCAATCGCGACGGTGTGATCGATACTTTTAGTTCTGTTCGACTCTCACATAACCCACCTGCGTAGCAGTAAAAGTCTAGCGATTTCCTCTCAGTGTAAAAATGTTTCACAAAATGTTGAGTAGGTGTAATTCTTTCTTTCAAAACCTGAGCGTGGGCGAATCTCAACAAATTACTCCCGGAAAAAAGCGTTCTCGTAAAACAAACCACCGCTAAAAAAGCAACAAATAAATCCGGGGATTAAATTAATTAATTAACATTCACAATCAAAACTCTAATTTTATTACTCGAGGAAAATTACGACAAGGAAAAACATCTAATAATTTAAGGAAGCCATCTCCTAAATTGGCTCGCTCTCCGGATGACCGGTTAATATCTTTTTTTTAATCTACCGCCGGATTAGGTTTCATAACGACTAATTACAATATTATGAAAGGTTTTACTAATTATTTTAGACGGTTAAGGTATAAAGATAGTCTGTACAGGTCCAGCGAATCTGGCAGTTTTAGGAAATTCCCTAGAGTGAGAGTGGTTTTCACCGCGCGAGGTAAAATGTATCTAAATTAGGTCTTACAGGCATCTTTGGTTACCTCAATAGATAACCTTGGTAAGTTTTTGGCTTCTATTAGGCTAAGTAAAAGCATTTTTGTCATAAATAACCTCCAGTGTTATCGTTATACCAACGAGATGTATAATCGAGTCTAATCAAATTATTATATCCTCATTCATTCTTATTTATATTACCACAGGTAAACAAGCTTAACACTTTCGCTGCGATACGAGGTGTTATCGGCCCGCACCATGACTAGACGTTAGGGTGATACGCGGTCTATTAGACCCCAACTCCTATATCATAATTATGTTCTTCGCACCGGAATTTGCCGTTTTCCCTTGCCGCAGGAAAGTTGTAAGGGTCATTTAGGCCTTGTGTAGCAGTGATCGTGTTAAGGCACACCTGATGATAGATAGATCCTCTTCGGTGTTTCCCAAGCACTATGACTTGTCTTTCTTCATACAAAGCTTAAAGAAAGTTCTTAAAGGTGAGCGGTAGCGGCCCCGCAGTGTTTGCTGACATTGCAGAGGTCCATGAGCAACGGTAACCGCTTACGATCAGGTGGCTAGCTTGTCTGACTAAAGTAAAAAAAAAAGCTTTATTCTTTATTTATTTATTTATTCATAACTACAATTTAAAAAAATGACACAATTAAGCTAAATTAAACTAAAAATGAAAGATACGAGTACAATATCCCAAATAATGTAAAGAATTGCTGTAGAGGTGGAAAGGTGATGAAAGGAAAATGGGAAGTAACCACTATCGTTTCAATTTCTGGGGACACTGCAAAAACATCTACGACCTACCCGTATTTATACTTTGTAGAGACGATAAGTCAACCCGCTCGGGGAACACCGTAGTGTTCATTCCAAAATGGACTAAATTTCAAAATAGATGCCAGTATTGCTAATAGACAACCAGATCCCAACTTGCTCTTACATTACGCTACAAACTACAGTAACTTTCATCACTTACACTATTACTAAACGGGTTCTTACCACGATAATTTCACATTAGGGTTATCAAAAACAACGAATCCCATAAGTTCGCAATCGCTGAGCATGTGCTGGACTCGGGGACTAATCACTGGATGCAGTTTCACAAAGCCAGGGTTTTGTCATCTGAGCGGCGTAATATACCAAGACTGGTTAAGAAAGCTATTGAAATTTTGAGGAATATCACTTTTAATTGAGGTGACGGCTTCAAACTATCCTGTATGTGGAATCCAGTGTTAAACGAAAATAAAGTAAAAAAATCTAGTTTTGAGACGGCAGCCGATACTGTCAGTGTGGTATGTCGAAATGTGAGTTCGAGTTCCTGTGGTACCGGCAAACGAACGAGAAAGGGGGTAGACAGATTTGTATGCTCTTAAATGACCTACCCGCAGTTCCTCAGTCTTCCCGTGATCATGGCGCTTGAAACAGTGCTGAAATATCGGGATCGCTCAATTAAAAATAATCGTGGTAAGAACCCGTTTAGTAATAGTGTAATGTGATGTAGTTAACCGCGAGTGTTAAAAGAAATTTATTACAGTAACTTTATCTATCTTATTTATCAAGCAAAAAAGCTTCTAAGTAATCTCTAAAATCAATTTAACTACAGTTTACCTAAGGCTCGTCGCATTTCTATCGCAAAAAATCTTTAACATATCCAAATTTCATGACAAGTTTGTATCAAAGGCATCGTTTGTACAAACATTCTGTGCCTCTCGACTGTTTAAATAAAACAGAAGTAATTTTAATATTTTTTCGGTAAAGTTGTGAGCATTTTATCTGACAAGCCTACATATTTAATCCCCGTTACATAGAATACCTAAAAAGTTAAATTGGAATCTTTAGAAATATTTGGGGATTTACCTAATTTATTGGTATTGTTTTATTTGCAAATGGTTGAAACATTAGTGCTTAAGTTTCATTTTGATTTAACAAATAATGTTTTGCTTGTTTAAATTATTTTATTTCTTTCTCTCTTTCAACAAAGATATAGATTGTAGGTACAAACTGTAAGCTGTAGGTATAAGTACAAACCATTTGTAATTTCTTATTACGGTCTCCCGCGATACAGGTCTGACCTAGTGCGGGGACCATTGTCAAAGATGTATCAGTTGTTTGTAAAATTTCATTAATAAACTATTTTGTATTTTGTTTTTGTAAGTTTGTATTTCTTTTTTTGTTTGCTTTTATCGCTTACCCAATAGTAAATGGTAACCGTGGGTCTTATACCTATGTAATATATTTGTTTCATGCATTTTCAACGGGTTCTTACCACGATATTTAATTAATTGAGTTGTCTCGATATTTCAACGTTGTTGCAAACACAACAGTCACTAAGGGTTCATGCTCAGAGAGTCTTGTAGATACAGTGAGTGTGGTGTGTCGTGATGTGAGTTCGAGTTCCAGTGGTACTACCCAAAAGCGAACGAGAAAGAGAGTAGACAGATTTGTTTGCTCTTAAATCGACGCGCAGTCTTTTCGTGATCATGACGTTTGCAACATCGTTGAAATATCGACAACTCAATTAATTATAGCGTGGTAAGAACCCGTTGAAAATGCATGAAAGTATTTCTGTCTTTTCTTGATGTTACAGTACAATACGGTGTTTAGTATAATCTGTTCTATTCTACTAAGGCAGTAAACATATTTTTTTTTGTATAGAAACGGATCAAGAAATTATTTTTGTACTTTCCAGAAAAATTCCTCTCATGTTTTTTCGCAGAAAATAATCTCAAAATCCGATAAAACTCCGAAAACTAATTCGAAGAAAAACTTCTTATTGAACAATCGTCAATATTATTCATATTTTCCTCCTGAAGCAAAACCTATCAATTCTCAGCATTGATGTGATATCCTTACGACTTGGTTATACAATGATAACCAGTCAGAAACTAAATAAAATGAGGGTTAAAGAAAGGAAGGTCGTAGGTAGCGGAGCAGTGTCTCCTGACATTGCAGAGGTCCACGAGCGACGATAATCTTCCCATCACCCATCATGGGGGCGGCGCGACGGGAAAGAGTGCCGATGGCGTAACGCGTCGCGCCGTCCCTCATAACCCCGTGCTGGGTTCTGGCCTCAGCCGGGGTTCGGACGCTGAGTGTGAGCGGTTGGAGGTTTTAGTGCGGTTCAACTCCCACATCCGGTGATTTCCTCCAACTAAAAAAAAAATAAAAAATCACCCATCATGACGACATGACGAATGCAGTTATCTTCTTCTTATATATAAAAATGAATTGCTGTTCGTTAGTCTCGCTAAAACTCGAGAACGACTGAACCGATTTGGCTTATTTTAATCTTGAAATTTCGTAGAAGTCCAGGGAAGGTTTAAACGGTTAGAAAATTTCCTTATGTGACGCAGACGAAGTTGTGTGGGCCAGCTAGTTTTCAACATTTGTTTATTGTGATTTTAAACTGCCCTCAACCGCAATCAACTCAAAATAAATGTCAGTTTTTCTCAATCAAATTATGTACAGCACTTATTATTTTCCGTGTGAATTTGGTTGTCGGTGAATCGTTTAGAATCCTACGAAAGTTTATAAATGTCCTAGGACATTAATAAATTAACGGTTATTGTTGTTTTCCAGCAATAAACCTTCTTCTTAAGTGACACTATCCAATAAAAAACTGTATCAAAATCGGTTTCGTAGTTTTAAAGACTTAAGCACCTATAAGAGATCTGAAATCAAGAAGCGACTATATTTATACTAGAATCAATGTAATGATATACCTTAAAAAACCTTGGTTCCTTATTGCACAACAGAATTTCATTCATGTTTTTAACAAAAAGCATTTGTTTGGTAAATTTTCTATGTTCCAAATAACGCATAAGGTACGCTAGTTATAAATAGCTTCTGTCGCATTTGACAGGATGAAATAAGAGAGAATATTTTAGGGGAGCTGGTGTATGGCGTCTAAATGGATGTATGGAATATTTCTATAGAATTTCGTTATGGTTCAAAGGGTTCGAAATGATTGGCCAAACGTGTTTGCCATGTTAATCTTAGAAAATAAATAAAATAAAATGAAATGAAATGAAATACTTTATTTTCAACATTGATGAGATGCTCATTCTTGTTGATGTCAAAGTTTAAAAGCTACCATCAGTTCGGGCACAAAAATTAATTATTATAGTCACCGTCCTGAGAAGAACTGGCAACAAACTCAGCGAGCATGTCTTTTTTTTGTATTATTATTATGAGCATTATCTTTTTTTAAATATTTTAACAATATTATACAAAAGATGAAATAGACAAAATATAAAAAAAAGCGATTATTATAATGAAACGACCTTGGCGAGCAACTCATTCCCACTTTGTGCAATCGTCCAAGTAATCATTGACCTTATAGTAGGCTTTCTTTCTTAGTTTCGTTCTTTAATAGTTTTCTTAAACCTATGTACCTATAGGTAGGTTTTGAACATCTTGTGGGATTTTGTTGTACAAGCATACAGACAAACACCTAAAGGAATTTCTTATTTTATGCAATCGACTTATCGGTAAATCAAGTTTAATAAAAGCTGGACCAATGTTGGCCAAATATTCAAATCCAAATATTTAGTATCAAAAACTGAGCAATCTTCTTTATTGATTCTTATTTTAAATAATAGTAGATTGGCCGAATACTTTGTATATAATAATCTATGAACGCATTCGTTCACTGAGTTTGTTTCACCAGTCCTACTAAGGTCAGTGGCGTAGGTTGGAAGTGCTAGTAAATACCTTTTGAAGTTCAATAATATACATTTTATTAATTAACATGAAATAAATTATTTTGAGATTGAGTTAGGAACAATGTCAATTACTCTTTCATTCATAAACTTAATTTATGAAACTTTACAATATCATACCTCAAAATAAATAGACTACATTTTAAAACAAATTTGTGATCACCACCATCATAATCTTTTAACTGTCTCTTATAAATAAAAAACGAGAACAAATTTGAAATAAATACCGTCATTACACCACCTCCAAAACAAAGTGGCCAAGAATCACGAGGAAATGGCTGATATCCAATTTACAACAAAAAGAAAGTAATTAGGTCAAAGAGATGGCGTTTTTTCCTTAAGACCCTGTACATCAAAGGGACTGAACTATTAACATCTTTCTGAAGTGGTAATTACAATGCTAAATATTCGATATTGTACTTACGGCGTGGAGTGATGATTCCTGGAGAGTAGTCTAAAGCTTGGTTGGATTTACCAAACCAACCTCCAAACTATTTTTTTCTGTAGTTTTACTGTACTGTGTAAAAAACATTTTACATCAAACATAAGTTCATGAAATCCGCTGGCTTAGACAGATTGAAAGAGTGGGTGATAACCAGAGCATTAAAAGATATTGGTCAAATTAACGATCGACGCCCGTCGGATGTTCAAAGTACCGATGACGTGACGTCGTAGAGGCAGCTCTGCGTGCTTAAAGTCCACTCCTAGCACAACCGTGCACAAGACAGAGATAGGTGGCGGGAACTTTTATCGGAAGCCAAGACTCGTTTGTTTTGTTAAGCCAGCATAGTAAGTACTTAATAACCGTTTCATCAAACATTAAAATAAAAATAATTAAAACAAGTACCAAAGCAACAAAAGCAAAAACCCCAAATTACGATATTTCCGTCCCTTCCCAAATTCAGAAGAACACACATTTCAAAACTGTCGACACGTCCAACAAATAAGACAGGTAATATAGACCAAAAACAGCTGAACATCACAAAACCTTTGATCCCAACACGATTGAATTTCACTATCGAAAGGAAACGATGTACGCAACGGTAAAAGGGCTGCGAAAGGTGTCAATATGGGATCGAAAACCTAACACCTCATCGTATGGTAATCATAAATTGGTCGGCATTAGCTAAAACCCCTGTTTGGTATTCAACACGGGCCGCCTTTCGGTTGGGGGTTCAGACCCTACATTAACTGCTACCCGTGAAATATGTGTTTTATTCTATCAAAATTTATTTTGTGGAAGTGACGTTTGGGCTTATTTATGCACTCGGTTTTTGGAAATGATAAATTTAAAATTTGGGAACGTGGGAACGATTGAATTGGATTTGGAGTAGGCATGTTTTATAACAGGGATTTACAGACCCGTAAAGTTTATGAGAGGAGGACTGAAAGGTGACTGAAGCCTTTATAAGTGTTTCTATTTTATTCAAGTGGGAAGATTGATTTTTTTCCTTGTATTATGATGTGTATAAATTATGCTATATCTTTAATACCTGGATGAAGATGAAATTGTATTCAGGAGTATGAATTCTATTTTTAGAATAGTACCTTAGTGTTTTGTTTGAGTCTTGAAATTTTATACAAGTGGTATGACTTGTTCTTCTTTCAAGGAAATTTACAAAGATTAATTAATAAGAACGAGGAGCATGAAAATCTGTATGGTAGGTAATAGTACCCGAGAATGAAGAACCATAAGCGACAGTAACTATTCTTTATACGATCAGGTATACCAAAAGTTGTTTATCTATCGCCCAAAAGTTGCTATTCTCTGCATAGCATAGGAAAGGATGAAGTGACAAACGACTTACCATATCTAATCTAAGAAATCTGATATTTTAGGCGAAACCACGGGCCACACAGACCCCTTGTCGCTCGTTAACCTGCACTGAACTTTGAGTCATTACCCGTAAGCAGAACCTCGCTATATCATAGTATTGAGTACTGTGTTTATCAAATTTAGTATAGTAACCACAGGATATAATCAAAAATAAACCTATAATACCTTATCTACAGGGTGATTTCTTAGTGAGGGTACATATTAAAGGTCATGGTAGCTGATGGTTATATACGACCAGTAAAAATATTATTACCAAAGAATATGGCTTAATGCCTTAGTAATCGCAACTTAAAAATATCTAATATTCTTGCAAAATGATGGTTTTTCGACAGCCGATGGGTGTGGCGGAGGTCTGGGGTGCGCGAAACCACTAGAGGTCGTTAGTCAACACTCTTTTAGCCGAAATCGTTTATGTTTGAGGTAGTTTTGTCGAATTTAGATTTAAAAAAAAATGTAATTTTACCTATTTTTTGTAATATCCGTTTTAGAACAGAGTACTCATCACCCTCCTGCAATATGTACCTTCTTTAAAAAATCACCCTGTATATGTGTATATATACCTTACATAGATAAACGAGCTTACAGTCCACCTACTGGAAAGTTGTTACCCTCGCTCATGAGCCTCTGCAATGACTTTGAGTGCCATTAATGTGTTGTTTTTTTATAAACTGTCCAAATACAGATGTTGCACCACTTTTATTTTTACAGTAATTTGTTTGGAGATTATTTCTAATTTTACCTACTGTGTTGTGTTTCAACAAATCCCACCTCCAACATTGTTATTGGCTAAATCTCCAATAAGAACCCAACATAACCTTTTAAGTCGATCCTGTATATTTCTGTACAGACAAAACCTTAAAAACATCTCTCAATTTAAAATTAAGTCACGTAAACCAAGTACATTAGGGAAAAAATATAATTATGAGAAATCTGCATCCTAAAAAAGAATTTTCAACACCAGCGCTGAACGATTGCACGGAGCGTTTCCATTATACGAATTACAAAGTTGGGAATAATTTCAGTTAGGTTTTGTGGAAATTGTTTCAGACGCTCGGCCTGGGGCGGGGTGCTCGCGTACATAACGCTTGTACTCTCATTAACGACAGAATCCGAATGAAAAATAATATGGTTTTCAAGTTTTTTTGTGGAAGTTGTAATATACCTACAGGGTGTTAAGCCTTCAAGGGAATATGGGAAATATTTTTCCCTTCTACAAAAATCGTTATTGATTATTATTGAGTCGATATTTTTTTTATGAATGTCTAACGTAGGTACGTTGTGTTAAAATGTTTCCCGTGAAATTAATAGGAAAATTAAATTTGTACACCCTACAATTTTTTCTAGTGATATCTCTTACTTTACAGAATAACTTAAATATTGTGTAGTATTCGCATATTTAGTCTCAGCCATCTTATTGTCCTGAAAAGGTTAAGCGAGTGAACCGAAAAATGACAACATGGTGAAACATTTTTATTAACAAAAGTGTTTAAGTATTAACTTGCACTGGATGTAACTATGTCAAGTCAAGTCAAGTCAAATCATTTATTTTCAAAGTAGATGTGTGCACACATATATTTTGAAAGTCAAAAATAAAATCAAAAGTTCTACCACCACTTCGCTAAAATTACGCCTCCGTCCTGAGAAGAACCGGCGCAAGAAACTCAGCGGGCATGTCTTTTTTTTTTAATTTAAATATATTGTTTTTTTTTATGTAAGTTCGGGTGGGATCTTGTAAGCTAAATTTGACAAACTTCCCGGTTTCCCATTGAATTGACTGATCGCATCGAAGCCACGACGATAATGCGTTAAAAAAAACTCGCAGCGTCTATTCTAGTAACATTGACGAGAATGCCCGAACTAAATGATCGTTATTATGAAAAGCACCAGCCGGTTTCACAACATTACCTCGTGTAGGTGTAAAGATAAAGTTTTAACATGATAATACGTTATTTGTTAATATCGTACATATATTACAAACACTGTGTAACTTACAAAATAAGCTGTGATTGAATTATGTTTTTCATATCAGACCATACAATAAGTCCATAGTAGTTAGATTATAATGCTTTAATGAAGTATTGCATATGACAGCGAAGATGCTCAAGTTATGTACTACAACAAGTTAGTTGCATTTTTGCTCAGAAAAAGCATTTTAAATAAAAAAAGAAGATGCTGAAGTAGTTTTGATTAAGTATGCTCTTTCATTTGATGCTCCACAGTTTAGAATGACAATTAACATTAAACACACAATCTAACATTTGAATAAGCAACTAGACGTGTGGTATATGAGGGGATGACGGAGGGACGTAAACCTCGGCGTGTAACGCGTCCCGTCACTCCGCCCAATCTCGTGCTGGGTTCTGTCCTGAGCCGGGGTTCGGACGCTGAGCGTAAGCAGCAGTAGGTTTTACTGCAGTTCAACTCCCACATACCCCACCTGCGGGGCGCGTGGAAGAGCCGGGATTTCCTCCTGTCACAAAAATATATAAAGTACGTAAAATAATATGAATGTTCAAAAACCAATTATCTTTTAGCTTTAACGTGAAAGAAAAAACGAGAAAATGTTAACCAAACAAGCTAATAAGTGCGCAGTCAAATCATACATTGTAATAAAATATTTGCTAGCTTAAATAATTTATTTTTTTTACTTTTAGATTAAATTCGAGAGAGTGGAAAGTGAAATGAAATAACACATATTACCTTACTTGTAATACGAGTATAAGTCGTGATGACCAAGTGGCTGAAGTCCTTGCCTTCCGTGTGTGAGGTCGCCGGTTCAAATCCGGCCGACTTGTGCCTCTAAATCCTAATGTGAAATTTTGGCTCAAAACGGTGAAGGACACATCGTGAGGAAACCTGCATAACGGAAAAGAGTTCTAAAAGTCATTTGAAGAAATGTGAAGTCCCCCATTCGCATTGCGAAAGCGTGGTGGACTATGCTTAATCCCTCTGAGGAGACCTGAGCCCAGCAGCGGGCAGTAATGGGTTAGTACAATACGACTATATCTTTGGAAATCTGTCTGTAATGGTCTGTAGCTCTGTATATTGAGACCCAGGTTCGATTTTCAAATATACTCAGGACGTAGCAGTGGCGTACAATGCATAGAAGCAAATACGTCCAATATTAAATTTAAGTTTAAAATCGCAAGCTTTGTTATACTACTTGCAGTGAAAATAAGGAGTTGTGGCGACCATTAATAGCCCGCGAGATCCTGACTCGTGGTTACGACATTTGCAAGAATCTTCGCATATATACGACATTTGAAATCTACTACTCAGGGCTTCGGCCTGACCGGGCATACACTACCTCGCCCGGTCGGAGATCTCCCTTTGGCCATAAGTCCACTGTACCTACAACTGGTGACCCTCGACAAAGAACACGCCTCCTTCAAACCTTCAAACCCCGCCACTGTACCCACAGAGTAAATAATAATAATAATAATAGAGAGAGATATACAACCGAGAGATATACAACCTTCGGGAATATTTCCTAAAGGTGAATGTGGGTATGTACCGTGATGTAGCAGCAGTCGATAAAGGACTCACTCCGCTATCCTTAGCGAACGGGAATTGGCGAGCGCCGAAGGTGATGAGTGTGGCGGATCGCACGGACGTATGGAAGAGCAAGGAACTACACGGTCGATTCTACCGGGCCCTTACGGGTCCCGATGTAGATCAGTTAGCCTCCGTGGCCTGGCTACGATACAGTAACCTCTTCGGAGAGACTGAAGGTTTTGTCTTAGCAATTATGGACGAAGTTATCATGACGAACAACTACCGTAAATATATTCTAAAGGATGGGACGGTCGACATTTGTCGGGCATGTCACCGTCCGGGAGAGTCTATTAGACATATCGTTTCCGGTTGTTCCCGTCTTGCTAACGGCGAGTACTTGCACAGGCATAACCAAGTAGCTAAGATCATTCATCAGCAACTTGCTCTGAAATACGACCTTGTTGAAGCCGCCGTACCTTATTACCAGTATTGGCCTCAGCCGGTTCTCGATAATGGTCATATAACTCTCTACTGGGACCGATCTATTATCACTGACAGGACTATTGCTGCCAATAAGCCTGACATAGTGATAATAGATCGGGATGCGCATCGGGCGGTGCTGATCGATGTCACCATTCCACATGACGAGAACCTTGTGAAGGCAGAAAAAGAAAAACTGCTAAAATATTTGGACCTGGCCCACGAGGTGACCGACATGTGGCGTGTTGAATCGACCATCATTGTTCCGATCGTTGTATCTGTGCACGGTCTAATAGCGAAAAGCTTCGACCGACATCTAGAGAAGCTTTCGCTCCCCGGCTGGGTAAAGGGCTTGATTCAGAAGGCGGTCGTTCTTGACACGGCGCGTATTGTGAGGAGGTTCCTCTCTCTTGAGCCCTGACCACTGATGGCTTGGGTCGTAGACCTCGTCTTCAGTGGGTCTCTGTTTTTTATATTGTATTTTTAAATTTATTTCCTTTGTTAATTTTTTTAAAAATATAATGTAAAAAATAAGTGTAAATAAATATATAGACAATAATAATAGAAAAGTTCGGCGACTGTTGACGGCATACAGGATGCACCATCCACGCTCATCTGTTATGAGGCTGTATATACCTCGGAAGTGTGGGGGTCGTGGCATGTTAAATGCCAAGGATCTGCACAACCGAGAGATATACAACCTTCGGGAATATTTCCTAAAGGTGAATGTGGGTATGTACCGTGATGTAGCAGCAGTCGATAAAGGACTCACTCCGCTATCCTTAGCGAACGGGAATTGGCGAGCGCCGAAGGTGATGAGTGTGGCGGATCGCACGGACGTATGGAAGAGCAAGGAACTACACGGTCGATTCTACCGGGCCCTTACGGGTCCCGATGTAGATCAGTTAGCCTCCGTGGCTTGGCTACGATACAGTAACCTCTTCGGGGAGACTGAAGGTTTTGTCTTAGCAATTATGGACGAAGTTATCATGACGAATAACTACCGCAAATATATTCTAAAGGATGGGACGGTCGACATTTGTCGGGCATGTCACCGTCCGGGAGAGTCTATTAGACATATCGTTTCCGGTTGTTCCCGTCTTGCTAACGGCGAGTACTTGCACAGACATAACCAAGTAGCTAAGATCATTCATCAGCAACTTGCTCTGAAATACGACCTTGTTGAAGCCGCCGTACCTTATTACCAGTATTGGCCTCAGCCGGTTCTCGATAATGGTCATGTAACGCTCTACTGGGACCGATCTATTATCACTGACAGGACTATTGCTGCTAATAAGCCTGACATAGTGATAATAGATCGGGATGCGCATCGGGCAGTGTTGATCGATGTCACCATTCCACATGACGAGAACCTTGTGAAGGCAGAAAAAGAAAAACTGTTAAAATATTTGGACCTGGCCCACGAGGTGACCGACATGTGGCGTGTTGAATCGACCATCATTGTTCCGATCGTTGTATCTGTGCACGGTCTAATAGCGAAAAGCTTCGACCGTCATCTAGAGAAGCTTTCGCTCCCCGGCTGGGTAAAGGGCCTGATTCAGAAGGCGGTCGTTCTTGACACGGCGCGTATTGTGAGGAGGTTCCTCTCTCTTGAGCCCTGACCACTGATGGCTTGGGTCGTAGACTCCGCCTGCAGTGGCCCTCTGTTTTTTATATTGTATTTTTAAATTTATTTTTTTTGTAAATGTTTTTTTAAAAATATAATGTAAAAAATAAGCTAATAAATGGATATGGGAACATAATAATATGTCATGTTACAAAGCGTCCTTATAGAAATAGATTCCAAAACCTTGCCACTCAAAAAAATCGAACTAAAAAACTCTAAAAATAATTATCATCGTATCTTACAGACGCACTTTAAACTTTTCTCATTATAGGATCGTTAGCGAGAAGTTATCTAAGAGGTGAGAGGGCGAATAAACAAAAAATAGCAAAAAAACATCTCCCCCGAAGGAATCTAATTAAAAACAAGTTCGGTTCGCGTTTGTATTTCTCGTGTTTTTTATTTTCTTGTTTTTTCTTGCGTACTTTTCGCCACTCGGTGGATAAACAAATTAAGAGTGCTGAGAAATGGTGTCGGATCGTTATGCCTTTGTAATTTAAGGTAATATTCGGATTTTGTTATTGGGAATACAGTATTTTAATCTAATATCTAATATATATTATAAAGGCGAAATTTTGTATGTATGGATGTATGTTTGTTACTCTTTCACGTAAAAACTACTGAATGGATTTGAATGAAACTTTACCACAATATAGCTTATACATCAGAATAACACATAGGCTACAATTTTTGAGGTTTCTAATGTGAGGTCGTAAAAAAACACATTTTTTGCGGTATAATAGTACTATATTATAGACGTCGCGAACTAGACGGGCTAGACGGGACGAACCTGAAGTCCACGCGAACGAAGTCGCGGGCAAAAGCTAGTAAGCTATAATTTAGGTTTGAGGAATATTCTTTTTACAAGCTTTATATTAACATGCACTGGATGTAGGTAACTTACATAGTTAAGTTCGAGTGGAATCTTACAAGCTAAATTTGACAAACTTCTCGGTTTCCGATTGAGCTGACATTTTTGCACATTTTGTTTATCGCATGACAATGCAATGACATAATTGAACTGATCTGATGATAGATTCAGAAGGTGGTCACATGAACTCTTATGCTAAACGAGATAGACCCGTCGTGCTCGGGCTCGTCTTAATTGTAAAAGCAAGCACTCTAATGCTATATGATATCCAGAATCTTAAAAGCTAGTGTCTAAAAGTGTTCTTTAAAATAAATTATTACTCTTTTTAAACCAATCCTTAAAAGGGTAGCATTACGGTCTAGAATTGCGTGAACTTTAGCATGTGAAGAAAAGAGGGAAAGCAGCGTGCAACAAAATCCTGGCGCTGGTCACTTTGACCCTTGCGGAACCTTACCTTAATCCCTATTTATACTTCTGCTCCTAGGCTTAAGTCCTATAAGTTTTCGTCGGGCAATCTGTCCAGTTTAACCTTTTTAGGGAACAGAAATGATCTCTAATGACATTATACCTTATGCTGTTATTAACAGTCCACACTAACTGAGTTTTTAGGTATAAAGTATATTAAAGTAATAAATTTCTTTAAACACTCGCGGTTATCTACATCACTTACATTATTAATCTCAATTAAAAATAATCGTGGTAAGAACCCGTTTAGCAATAATGTAAGTGATATATTAAAGTATTTTATATTGCCATTTTTTTTATTGCGTGATAGATAAACGAGCCTACGGCCCACTTGATGGTAAGCGGTCACCGTCGCTTATGAACCTCTGCAATGCCAGGGCAATGAAGGGCTGCTATCTATCGCCTACCGATACAGGACTTTTCTTAAACCTCGTTTAAAGAGATGTATCAAGAGATCTGCCATGTAGGCAGATGAGCTAACGAGCCTCTGATTGTCGGTAATTGCGGGGCCGCTACTTACGGCCTACCTTTAAGAAATATCTTCAGGAGCTCGACAGAAAAGTATTCCTGAAACGGATCGTGGATAACCGCCGTCAAATTTATAGATAGCGTTTCTCAGTTTACAATCAACATTTATTTACTACTTTTAGGGTATCTCTTATTAGCGGAAGAGTATCCCTTTATAAATTACTTGAATATCTAATTAGTAGATACCATTGAATTAAAATGAACAACTGATTCTAGAAATCAATAATTATTGTCACTCTTTACAATATACAATAATAAAAATGATTATAATAATGTGTGAACGCGAGTGTATGCTATGCTCTTAATGGAACGACTGGGGAGTCGCGCTACGCACTGCACTTATATATTACTGCTTGCATCAAAAGTGCAAGCAAGCAATCGCGTCCCTACATACTCAATCTACCAAAATTTGCATTGAAACACAACACACAAAGTTAGAACATAGAAAATAGTATTTTCATTTTTTCCGTGCGCTACACAGAGTTTCACTTCAAAATTGTGTTTATTTTGCAGGTTAAAGCAACCCACAAAAACTTTTATTGTGAATAGAAAAACAGTTTTGTGGCGAATGCGAAATAGTCAGTGCGGTGGACTACGAATTTTGTTCTGTTTTTATTCTTTGTATTTTCATATAGGTACAAGATGAACGAAGTACAAAGAAGATGAATGATGATTTAATGATGGTTAATTGAAAGACGGTGATAACTATTTTATTGTAATACGGAATCTAATTAAAGAATTTATTCAGACACTCGCGGTTTTCTATAATACTTTCATGCATTTTCAAAGAGTTCTTACCTCGATATTTAATTAATTGAATAAAAGACTTCTCGTCTTCTCGTGATCATGACGTTTGCAACAACGTTGAAATATCGAGACAACTCAATTAATGAAATATCGTGGTAAGAACACGTTGAAAATGCATGAAAGTAATGAAATAATTATATTTGAAATACAAAAAAAAAGTTTTTCATGACAGAGCATTAACATGTCTAGTTTTTTCCTATTTGGCTTCTCAAAGTCAAACGAAGACATCTCAAAACAATGCAGTATAGCAACCAACGTCGGGCCCCCTACCCTCCCCTTATCTCCCAGTACGGCCGGTCACCGCGGGAGAGGTCGACCAAAACCCATCAAGGACAACCACTCAAACGAAAAACAACTTCAAAATCTGTACGTTCAACGCAAGAACATTATCTTCCGAAACAAAACTTATCGAGCTAAAAACTGCGTTACAAAACATCAACCATGACGTCGTGGGACTGAGCGAGATTCGCCGTCTTGGTGAAAAAATAATAGAAGACGACGAATACGTAATGTACTACTTAGGCCAAACGAAAGGATTATACGGAGTAGGCTTCCTAGTTAAGAAGATACACAAGGAAAAAATTATAACATTTACTGGAGTTTCTGAACGAGTATGCGTACTAGAAATCAAAATAGATAATAAACACTTTGCAATAATCCAGGCGTATGCACCAACAGAAAAATCATCACAGGAAGAAATAGATAGGTTTTACAACGACTTAGACAAGGCTCACGAGTCGATAACCGCGCAATACACAATCTCTATGGGAGATTTCAATGCCCAAGTAGGAACACCTAAAGCACACGAAAGTTCAATTACTGGTAAATTCGGATATGGAAAAAGAAACACGCGAGGAGAAAGACTGATCCAATACGCACAAGAGTACAACCTAAAAATTATCAACACGATGTTCAAGTTAAAACCTAAAAACCGCTGGACATGGATCTCTCCGGACAAAAACACAAAGAACGAAATAGATTACATAATGACTACGAACCCCCACAAAGTAGAGAAATACGAAGTACTATCGTCATTTGCATTTGGATCGGACCACAGGTTGTTGAGAGCCACAATCTCCTTGGAAACAACACCTAAAAGCAGACGTAATTATGCCAACCCAACAAGCAAACTAAAAACAGTAAGCGAGCAAGAAGCGTACCTTGATAACCTGAACGAACATATAGCAGAACTTTTAACTACACATAACAAGTATAACGCGGGAGAATACTACCTAAAAATTGTCCATAATATAAAAGAAAGTTTAAACAATATAAAAACAAAAGAAAAAACAAAAATACTTTCAGAAAAAGCGTTAATACTCATGAAGGAACGCAGCAAACTACAAAATAAGCATAGACTGAACAAAATTGAGAAAGAAAAACTAAAAATACTTTACAAACTTACTAACAGGGAAATAAGACAATGTTACGATGACTACAGAAGAAATGTGATACAGCGACATCTCGAAAAATCCAAGTCAGCTAAAAAAGCTTATATAGAATTAAATAAATCAATTACATGGATCCCGTCACTCCAGTCTACCAGTATTAAATGCAAATCACGTACAGATATTATTAATATAGCCACTGATTTCTATTCTAAACTGTATAGTAAAACAGATATTAAACAACCGAGAAATACAACTCGAGTCTATCATAGCACTGATACTAGCCCCACACAGCAATTCTCAGAGTCTGAAATATTGAAGCAACTTATGAAACTTAAGCAGGAAAAAAGTCCAGGACCAGATGGAATTACGAACGAATACCTAAAAATCGCAAAATCGCTACTGCTGACTCCCATCACTATTCTGTGGAATAAAATCCTAGAGGAAGAGACTGTGCCGAAGCAATGGACGGAATCAGAAATAATATTGCTATACAAAAAAGGAGACGCTGCGGATATAGGGAACTACCGCCCTATTAGCCTCATGTCTACCATTTACAAACTGTTCGCCTCTTGTCTACTGGAACGAATAGCACCAAACATTAATGCACAACAACCAATAGAACAAGCTGGATTTAGAAGCGGCTTCAGTACAGTGGACCATTTGCAGGTTGTGGAACAGGTGAAAGAAAAGTACTTGGAGTTCAACAGACCCCTGTACATGGCTTTCATCGATTACAAAAAAGCTTTTGACTCAATAGAACATGAAAGCATTTGGGAAGCATTGGAATCGCTGAATATAAAAGAAAAATATATCAACATTATAAAGAATATTTACAGAAACAGTAAAAGCAGAGTCAAACTAGACAGAGCTGGCCCACCTATTGATATCATGAGAGGAGTCAGACAGGGGGATCCAATCTCCCCAAAATTGTTTATAGCAGTTTTACAGGACGTAATGGGAAAGCTGCCGTGGTCTAACAGTGGCATAAACATAGATGGCAACTTTTTAAGCCATCTTCGATTCGCTGATGACATCATTTTATTCTCAGAATGTCCACAACTACTAAATAAAATGATAAATGAACTAAACCAGGCAAGTTTACAGGTCGGGCTAGAAATAAACTTTGAAAAATCAAAAGTAATGACGAACCATCATACAACGCCAATTTTGGTCAACAACACACCTCTCGAATATGTCGAGAAATACATTTACTTAGGCAAACAAATATCGTTTAAGAAACACAATAACCTAGAAGAAGTAGAACGGAGAGTCGCAATAACATGGAAGAAGTATTGGGCTCATAAAGAAATTTTCAAGTCTCAATTACTACCGCTATCAGCTAAGAAAATAGTCATGGACACTGCTATACTTCCCTGTCTAACCTATGGATGCCAAACTTGGGTGATCGACACCAAAACAAAAAACAAAATTCAGACAACTCAAAGAAGGATGGAAAGAAGTAGTATCGGTCTAAAACTCAAAGACAAGGTGAAAAACACCGACATCCGTAGCAAAACCAAAGTCACTGACGCCTTAACTTTCATACTAAAGAGCAAATGGAAATGGGCGGGTCATGTAGCCAGGTACGAAGATAACCGATGGACTCGGAGAGCGGTTGAATGGTCCGGACCACAAGGGAAAAGAAATAGAGGTCGCCCACAAGCAAGATGGGAGGACGAAATAGCGACAATAGCAGGAAGAGACTGGAAAACCAGAGCTAAAGATAAAGACATTTGGTATACCTTGGAGGAGGCTTTTACCCGAAGGGGGTCCTTACAAAACAATATATAATTAATCAAATAATTAATCTAAATTATTATTATTAACTATTATTTTTAAATTATTTTTTATATTGTAAATTAATAATCAATTAGTAATTTAATAATAATTGTAATTGATTATCAAAATTAAATTTCATTGTTACATTATTATTATTGAATTGTAAATGTTTTGCATGGACAAATAAAGCTTATTATTATAATTTAATGTCTATATATTTATTTACACTTATTTTTTACATTATATTTTTAAAAAAATTAACAAAGGAAATAAATTTAAAAATACAATATAAAAAACAGAGACCCACTGAAGACGAGGTCTACGACCCAAGCCATCAGTGGTCAGGGCTCAAGAGAGAGGAACCTCCTCACAATACGCGCCGTGTCAAGAACGACCGCCTTCTGAATCAAGCCCTTTACCCAGCCGGGGAGCGAAAGCTTCTCTAGATGTCGGTCGAAGCTTTTCGCTATTAGACCGTGCACAGATACAACGATCGGAACAATGATGGTCGATTCAACACGCCACATGTCGGTCACCTCGTGGGCCAGGTCCAAATATTTTAGCAGTTTTTCTTTTTCTGCCTTCACAAGGTTCTCGTCATGTGGAATGGTGACATCGATCAGCACCGCCCGATGCGCATCCCGATCTATTATCACTATGTCAGGCTTATTGGCAGCAATAGTCCTGTCAGTGATAATAGATCGGTCCCAGTAGAGAGTTATATGACCATTATCGAGAACCGGCTGAGGCCAATACTGGTAATAAGGTACGGCGGCTTCAACAAGGTCGTATTTCAGAGCAAGTTGCTGATGAATGATCTTAGCTACTTGGTTATGCCTGTGCAAGTACTCGCCGTTAGCAAGACGGGAACAACCGGAAACGATATGTCTAATAGACTCTCCCGGACGGTGACATGCCCGACAAATGTCGACCGTCCCATCCTTTAGAATATATTTACGGTAGTTGTTCGTCATGATAACTTCGTCCATAATTGCTAAGACAAAACCTTCAGTCTCTCCGAAGAGGTTACTGTATCGTAGCCAGGCCACGGAGGCTAACTGATCTACATCGGGACCCGTAAGGGCCCGGTAGAATCGACCGTGTAGTTCCTTGCTCTTCCATACGTCCGTGCGATCCGCCACACTCATCACCTTCGGCGCTCGCCAATTCCCGTTCGCTAAGGATAGCGGAGTGAGTCCTTTATCGACTGCTGCTACATCACGGTACATACCCACATTCACCTTTAGGAAATATTCCCGAAGGTTGTATATCTCTCGGTTGTGCAGATCCTTGGCATTTAACATGCCACGACCCCCACACTTCCGAGGTATATACAGCCTCATAACAGATGAGCGTGGATGGTGCATCCTGTATGCCGTCAGCAGCCGCCGAACTTTTCTATCCAGGGCATCCAGTTCTGATTGCGTCCACTTTAGAATGCCAAAGGAGTACGTCAGTACAGGCATGACCCAACCATTGAAGGCTCGGATTTTGTTTCCGCCAGACAAGAGGCTTTTCAAAACCTTTATCAGGCGGCCGAAGAACCGATCCCTCACCGATTGTTTCATATCTGCATCGACGATACTCAAAGCTTCGAACATTCCAAGGTATTTGTAGGTTTCCGACTCAGACAGAGATCTAAGCACCTCACTCTGGCTAAGTTGCAAACTCTCCGAGTTTACAACTTTACCTCTCTGTATATCTATGACCGCACATTTATCTACTCCAAACTCCATTCCAATAGCTTTACTAAAATTGTCGGTTATTTTGAGTAAAGATATTAAGTCTGGTTTTTTAGTAGCAAATAATTTGAGATCATCCATGTACAAGAGATGTGAAATGGGCTCACCCCCTCTCTTGAGTCGGTAGCCTAGCGTTGAATCTCCAAGTAATGTACTTAGAGGATTAAGCGCCAGACAGAACCACAAAGGACTCAGACTGTCACCCTGGAAGATACCCCGCTTTATCCTTATCAAGCTCGGGGAGGCCGGAGAGCCAACATGTCCTGGTTGACGAAGAAACGTAGACCACTGACCCATGCATGAACTAAGAAAGGAGCGTAGCGTGGAATGTACTTTATAAAGCTCTAAAACTCTCATTAGCCATGAATGGGGCACCGAATCGTACGCTTTCTTATAGTCTATCCAAGCCATGTGTACTCCCTTTCTGCCTCGACGAACTTGTTGCGTAATGGCCATGTCTATGAGGAGCAAATCCTTAGTACCTCGGGATCCTACCTTACATCCATTCTGAGAAGGTGACATTATGTCATTTGCCGAAATATGTATTTGAATTTTGTTTCTCAGGATGGATGTAAGTAGCTTATAGATGGTTGGTAAGCATGTTATTGGTCTATAGTTTTTAGGGTCCGAGGTATTGCCAGATTTGTATATCAGGTGAGTGACTCCCGATGTCATGAAATCTGGGAGGGTTCCCGACTCAAGGGCTTGTTGAAACTGAGCAGCCATACGCCCGTGCGAGTTGCGTATCCATTTCAGCCAGTAGCTGTGCAGCCCATCCGGTCCCGGACTTTTCCAGTTCGGGGCCGAACGTACCGCACAAGCTACGTCAATCGGCGTGATTGTAATGGAGTCCATATCTTTAATAGACTCGCACGCGCGCCCGACCGTCTCAGTCCACTCCCCCTCGGAGTGACCGATGGGCACCGACCAGATATTTTTCCAAAATGAGGTCATCACATCCTCATCAACTGGTGGGTGTCCATCGGTAACTCTTCCTCGAGAAGCCTCCCAGTCTCTGTAGACACTCTTCTGATTACTCTGGAAGACTCTATTCAAGCGGTACCGCTCCGATCTTATTCGATACCTACGAATACGGTTCGCCCATGCGCAAACCTTCTGCTTCCAGTAGTCAACACGCTCGACGACACGAGCCAGGTAGTCGTTCCTGCTGACACCGGTGTCAGCGAAGGCTCGGTCAACGAATCGCATTACGCGCGGGCGCGTGTTGCCTGCCTGGAAACAAATAAGCTTCGCTATAAGGGTCCTGGCTGCATCTATGCGCCTCTCGATTCTGCACTGCCATTGCGGCTTACCATCATGTCGGCGGTATGTCTGGTTCGGGTTCGGGAATTTTACCCCAGCCACACGACAGACAGCAACCGCACCGCAGTACAGAACCGAGTGGGTGTCGATAAGGTCTTCAGTCGACTCAAAGTAAGGTTTTAAGATGCAGTCCAGGGCCAATACCAGCGAGACATTACGCTTACACATGGGCAGCCTCGGTAAACGTGGCCGCGAGCATGGATGAACAAACCTAAACTCTTGAATAGAGTCCTCCAGAGCGCTCCTCAAACGCTCATCGTCCTGGATACTTGCACATGCCTGCACCTGAAGCTCCTCCGCTGGTGGTATAGGTTGGGTGACGGTGACATTTACCACATGTGTTGGTTGTGGTTCAGAAGGAGCAGGCAGTGCTTCATTGCGCAATCGGTCAAGTACAGTCTCATCCAGTAACTTTAGTCGCTGAATGGCCCGCACCTGATCCGAGAGTCGTTGCACTGTGACGTCCACAGCTGGGCAAAGAACCTGAAACATAGACAGCAACCTTGAACGGTACGCAGTGAGGTTAGTTCCTCCCTCCGTAGCCCTGTAGTACGCCCGCATGACATTTTTATTTAACTCTGGGGTCCATCTCATGCGTTGGCGCACTGCACCACTGGTAGCGGGGGCCGTAGACGAGCCATGTTGACGCGTTGACCCCAAGCCGACCGGTGGGCGGCCCCGGCGCGCAGATCTTGTTGTCCGGGGTTCGTGGTCGCTCGGTGTTTCGAGGCTCGTCGGGGAGTTACTGCCTTCCCCTAACGACCGCGACGAATCTTCTCTGGATGGTGATTGTGCGCAGGCTAAGGCAAAACGCCGGCATTCTCTTATGACGTTTCTTCTCATATTTGTGTTTCTTTGTAATTTTTGTCATTTTCACAAAGGGGCTGATATACTTAGGTTGAATTTTTCCCTGACTTTTATTTCAGTAGTTTTCTACAGGATTGTATCGTTTTATCGTCTGATTATTAAATATTTTATAATTTATTTACATTTATTTATTTTGAAACATTTTTTGACGTCTTGACACATGGGCAACCGCGGTAAACGTGGCCGCGAGCATGGCGAGACAAACCTAAATTCTTGTATAGAGTCCTCCAGAGCGCTCCTCAAACGCTCATCGTCCTGGATACTTGCACATGCCTGCACCTGAAGCTCCTCCGCTGGTGGTATAGGTTGGGTGACGGTGACATTTACCACATGTGTTGGTTATTATTATTATTATTATGACATAAAGTAACTTGATGTTCTCCCAAGTGTTTTGGGGCTTACCATTTCAGCGGGTTTTTGGCCAAGCTTGAAATGGTTGGTGGGTAAAATTTGTATGTTTAAAATAATTTGTTACGTGTCTATTGACAAAAATTTCCTAACGATCCTGCAGGTGTTTAATATGGTAGCTTTTTGAAGTAGTGTGTATGTTGACTTATGAATACCTAAAGAATCCAAACTGTTATGTAGAGTATCGGGTATTACCCCCGTGGAGGATAATATAATAGGTATGGTTTTAACTTTATCTACATGCCATTGGTTTTTTAACTCTATCGATAATTCTGTGTATTTTGCTATTTTTGTAGTGTAGGTGGATTGAATATTATGCGTATTAGGAATTGCTATGTCAATAAGGTATATGGTGCTATTAACTTTGTCATGAAGTAAGATGTCTGGTCTGTTGTAATATATTGTTTTGTCTGTGATTATGGTACGGTCCCAGTACAATTTATATTGTGTAGATTCAAGGATTGTTTGTGGTGTATATTTGTAATAGGGTACTCTTTTCGGTATCAATAAGTATTTATGTGCTAGGTATTGGTGTATTATGGCTGCCACTTGATCATGACGGTGTTTGTAGTCTGTTTGTGTTATTGATTTGCAGGCACCGGTGATATGCTGGATGGTTTCTGGGCTACTATGACAATGTCTACAAATGTCTGATACGAGATTTCTATCTTTTATTATATATCTTCTATAATTTCTTGTGTCTATAGTTTGATCCTGGATAGCTATCATAAATCCCTCTGTTTCGGGAAACAAGTCCCCCCTCACAAGCCATGCGTTCGATGACGTTTTATCGACGTTCGACTTGAGAAGGTCTTGACGATGTCTCCCGTGGAGGGATTTCTGTATCCAAGTATCAAGTTTTTGGCTATTGGATATAAGGTTCTCATTTTTTTGTTGGGTGTGATCAGATAAATTTAGCGGCGTAAGTTTAGTATCTGCTTCGACTATAGTTTTATGTAGTGTAGATGTATGGCCTATGAAAAAATTGCGTAGAGTAGATATTAGCTTATTATGTAGGTTTTGAATATCTATCAGTCCACGTCCACCCTCGGCTCTTGGAAGTGTGAGTCTTTGAGAGCATGACCGTGGGTGGTGTTTGCGATATTTTGATAGTAAGGTATTTATTATCTCTGTATTCATTTATTTACACTTATTTTTTACATTATATTTTTAAAAAAAATAACAAAGGAATAAAATTTAAAAATACAATATAAAAAACAGAGGCCCACTGAAGACGAGGTCTACGACCCAAGCCATCAGTGGTCAGGGCTCAAAAGAGAGGAACCTCCTCACAATACGTGTCGTGTCAAGAACGACCGCCTTCTGAATCAAGCCCTTTACCCAGCTGGGGAGCGAAAGCTTCTCAAGATGACGGTCGAAGCTTTTCGCTATTAGACCGTGCACAGATACAACGATCGGAACAATGATGGTCGATTCAACACGCCACATGTCGGTCACCTCGTGGGCCAGGTCCAAATATTTTAACAGTTTTTCTTTTTCTGCCTTCACAAGGTTCTCGTCATGCGGAATGGTGACATCGATCAGCACTGCCCGATGCGCGTCCCGATCTATTATCACTATGTCAGGTTTATTGGCAACAATAGTCCTGTCAGTGATAATAGATCGGTCCCAGTAGAGCGTTACATGACCATTATCGAGAACCGGCTGTGGCCAATACTGGTAATAAGGTACAGCGGCTTCAACAAGGTCGTATTTCAGAGCAAGTTGTTGGTGGATAATCTTAGCTACCTGGTTATACCTGTGCAAGTACTCGCCGTTAGCAAGACGAGAACAACCGGAAACGATATGTCTAATAGACTCTCCCGGACGGTGACATGCCCGACAAATGTCGACCGTCCCATCCTTTAGAATATATTTACGGTAGTTGTTCGTCATGATAACTTCGTCCATAATTGCAAAGACAAAACCTTCAGTCTCTCCGAAGAGGTTACTGTACCGTAGCCAAGATACAGAGGCTAACTGATCTACATCGGGGCTCATAAGGGCCCGGTAGAACCGTCCGTGTAGTTCCTTGCTCTTCCATACGTCCGTGCGATCCGTCACACTCATTACCTTTAGCGTCCGCCAATTCTCGTTCGCTAAGGACAGCGGAGTGAGTCCCTTATCAACTGCTGCTACATTACGGTACATACCCACGCTTACCTTAAGGAAATATTCCCGAAGGTTGTTTACCTCTCGGTTGTGTAGGTCCTTGACATTTAACATGCCACGACCCCCACACTTCCGAGGAATATACAACCTCATAACAGATGAACGTGGGTGGTGCATCCTGTATGCCGTCAGCAGTCGCCGAACTTTTCTATCCAGGGCATCTAGTTCCGATTGCGTCCACTTTAGAATGCCAAAGGAGTACGTCAGTACAGGCATGACCCAACCATTGAAGGCTCGGATCTTGTTTCCGCCAGATAAGAGGCTTTTCAAAACCTTTACCAAGCGGCCGAAGAAACGATCCCTCACCGATTGTTTCATATCTGCATCGACTATACTCAAAGCTTCGAACATTCCAAGGTATTTGTAAGTTTCCGACTCAGAAAGAGATCTGAGCACCTCACTTTGGCTAAGTTGCAAACTCTCAGAGTTTACAATTTTTCCTCTCTGTATATCTATGACCGCACACTTATCTACTCCGAATTCCATTCCAATAGCTTTACTAAAATTGTCGGTTATTTTGAGTAAAGTTATTAGGTCAGATTTTTTAGAAGCAAATAATTTGAGATCATCCATGTACAAGAGATGTGAAATGGGCTCACCCCCTCTCTTGAGTCGGTAGCCTAGCGTTGAATCTCCAAGCAACGTGCTTAGAGGATTAAGCGCCAGACAGAACCACAAAGGACTCAGACTGTCACCCTGGAAGATACCCCGCCTTATCCTTATCAAGCTCGGGGAGGCCGGGGATCCAATATGTCCTGGTTGACGAAGAAACGTAGACCACTGACCCATGCATGAGCTAAGAAAGGAGCGTAGAGTGGGATGTATTTTATACAGCTCTAAAACTCTCATTAGCCATGAATGGGGCACCGAATCATACGCTTTCCTATAGTCAATCCAAGCCATATGGACACCCTTTTTGCCTCGACGAACTTGTTGCGTAATAGCCATGTCAATGAGGAGCAAATCCTTTGTACCCCGAGACCCTATCTTACACCCATTCTGAGAAGGTGACATTATGTCGTTTGCCGAGATATGTATTTGAATTTTGTTTCTCAGAATGGATGTAAGTAGCTTATAGATGGTGGGTAAGCATGTTATTGGTCTATAGTTTTTTGGGTCCGAGGTATTGCCAGATTTGTATATCAGATGAGTGACTCCTGATGTCATGAAATCTGGGAGGGTTCCCGACTCAAGGGCTTGTTGAAACTGAGCAGCCATGCGCCCGTGCGAGTTGCGTATCCATTTCAGCCAGTAGCTGTGCAGCCCATCCGGTCCCGGACTTTTCCAGTTCGGGGCCGAACGCACCGCACAAGCTACGTCAATCGGCGTGATCGCTACGGTGTTCATGTCTGTAATAGACTCGCACGAGCGCCCGACCGTCTCAGTCCACTCCCCCTCGGAGTGACCGATGGGCACCGACCAGATATTTTTCCAAAATGAGGTCATCACATCCTCATCAACTGGTGGGTGTCCATCGGTAACTCTTCCTCGAGAAGCCTCCCAATTTCTGTAGACACTCCTCTGATTACTCTGGAAAACTCTATTCAAGCGGTACCGCTCCGATCTTATTCGGTACCGACGAATACGGTTCGCCCATGCGCAAACTTTTTGCTTCCAGTAGTCAACACGCTCGACGACACGAGCCAGGTAGTCGTTCCTGCTGACACCGGTGTCAGCGAAGGCTCGATCGACGAATCGCATTACGCGCGGGCGCGTGTTGCCTGCCTGGAAGCAAATAAGCTTCGCTATAAGGGTCCTGGCTGCATCTATGCGCCTCTCGATTCTGCACTGCCATTGCGGCTTACCATCATGCCGGCGGTACGTCTGGTTCGGGTTCGGGAATTTTACCCCAGCCACACGACAGACAGCAACCGCACCGCAGTACAGAACCGAGTGGGTGTCGATAAGGTCTTCAGTCGACTCAAAATAAGGTTTTAACATGCAGTCCAGGGCCAATACCAGCGAAACATTGCGTTTACACATGGGCAACCGCGGTAAACGTGGCCGCGAGCATGGCGGGACAAACCTAAATTCTTGTATAGAGTCCTCCAGAGCGCTCCTCAAACGCTCATCGTCCTGGATACTTGCACATGCCTGCACCTGAAGCTCCTCCGCTGGTGGTATAGCTTGGGTGACAGTGACATTTACCACTTGTGTTGATTGTGGTTCATGAGGAGCAGGCAGTGCTTCGTTGCGCAATCGGTCAAGTACAGTCTGATCCAGCAACTTAAGTCGCTGAATGACCCGCACCTGATCCGCTAACCGTTGCACCGTGACGTCGACAGTTGGGCACAAGACCTGAAACAGAGGCAACATCCTTGAGCGATACGCAGTGAGGTTAGTTCCCCCCTCCGTAGCCCTGTAGTACGCCCGCATGACATTTTTATTTACTTCTTCAGACCATCTCATGCGTGGGCGCACTGCACCACTGGTAGCGGGGGCCGTAGACGAACCATTTCGGTCCGCTGGTCCCAAGCGTGCCGGTGGGCGTCCCCGACGCGCAGGTGTTGTTGTCGCAGGGGAAGGCTCGTCGTCTGATGTTATAGTTCGTCTCGTCAGTGTGTTTTCACTCGACGACCGCGACGAGCTGGTAATAGTTGGTGATGGTGCGCTTTGTTGTTTCTCTCGGCACTGACGTTTCGGGTTTCTTCTCATATCTCATAGTAATTTTTATGTATACCTGTTCAGTAATTATTGCCCAGACTATTTTCTTACATTTTTACTGTCCATAATGTGTCTTTTTGTGCAATTATTATTATTATTATTATACATATTACTATTGTGTTAAGTTTATGTACAGTCCTTTTGACAGATAGGTACTGTTCACACTTCATCATCATTATCATCATCATCAGCTTATAGAGGTCCACTGCTAAACATAGGCAACCAAACATCGCCACAACGAACAGTCCTGCACTGTCCATATCCAGTGAGTTGTTGACACTGACTTGTCCAAAATACCTTCACCAGATTATTAAAATATACCACTATTTTGCATTACCATGAAACCTTATTCTCATTACTGCAGATTAACCAGCTATTCAGAGCATTAAGGGTGATATTAGCCGGTCCAATGATCCGGATAATCTCGGTATTAACATAAAAACTATATTTTACAGGTAATGTTTCAGGTGGCACTTGAAATTCAAATTTATCTTTAAATTATTTAAAGGTTTATGAACTTAATAAATTAACTTTTAAAAAAAATGACCCTATTTTATGAGGTAAGTTAACTAGTTAATAACCTTTTTACAAGCAGGGCACTTTTATCAAAAACAATCTGTACTATACTGTACCAACCCATTACTGCCCACTGTTGGGCTCAGGTCTCCTCAGAAGAGGTATTAGGCATAGTCCACCACGCTTGCCCAGTGTGGATTGGGGACTTCACATATCTTCAAAGGATTTTTAGAATCCTTTCCGACATGCAGGTTTCCTCACGATGTTTTCCTTCACCGTTTTTAGCCAGTGGTGTTGTGAAAAATTGCACATAAATCTTTTTCACATTTTAGATTTAGAGGTACAAGCCGGCCGGTTTTGAACCCGCGACCTCCCGTTCGGAAGGAAGCGCTTCGACCACTCGGCCACCACGACTACAAAAACAATCATCACATCAAAATTTTTCTATGTTCTTTTGTTTTCTTTTAGGTGAAAATATACTGCGTACGCCGTACGCATCGTAGGGTGTAATAAGAATACATACAGTGTGAGTTGTCTCCTGATGACTCCTGATGAACATTCTGCGTTTTGTCACTGCTTTGGGGCCGGTCTACATAGTTTTTTTTTTAACTTGAAGTTTATATTTTTTTATTTTTCTACTTTTTGCCTTATTTTGTTTTATCTTATTTTTTGTTGTAGGTAAATTTGATTTTTAGTATTTATAAGTTTATATCTTTGCTGTGCGCGTTTGACATGTGTGTCGTCGATGCCGGTCGGAACTGAAAACCAGCGCCGAGTGTCGACCACAATGTTTCTGTAGTTGGCAACCGGCAACATGCTGAGTTTCGGCCGTTTTGTGTGTGATCTCTATTGTTAACTCTTAAATATCTGTCTGTATGTTGTTTTTTTACACACAAATAAACGTATGTCTATGTCTATGATGTTGTTTGAGGCAAATTTGCTACTACGCCTACCCGCGCATTTTCTGCGTACCAGTCTGCCAGAGGCCATGTACGAGTAGTATATCTTATCTTGTATGCTGTAAAATGTGTAGGTATGTCATACTAATCAACTCAACTTTACCTGTATAATTGTGCCAGTATACCTAGATATGTATACCTAGGTAGGTATAGCTAGATCTTATTTATTCTACTTCTTTATTGCATTTGTTTATTAACTTGCATTGTGTATTGTATGATTAAAAAATTACTAACCCATTCGACATCTTTTGGTGAAACTGATACATTACGCAGAATGACAAAAAAAAAACAAACGAATGTTGATTTGGAACCTTTTTGGCTTATTGTGGTGAGGGCATTTCCAGAATAATATTTACAAGAATCAACGAAAAGGAATTTTTTTAGTATCATTAGCAATTCATCAGACATTACAGTTTCCGAGTGCCAAGTAACGGCAGATCGACTTTTAGGGGTCTGTCATACTGTTAAATTTAAATATATTTAAGCGTATGATATGCAGTGTGGATAAAAAAGGAAGAAGAACATCGTGAACACCTGCAGTCATAGTAACATTTAATTTTTGTTATGATTTTGTTTTATTATTATTTATTTGATATATATAATTTTTTTTTTTCTCATGTTGTGCAATTTAATAGAATTCACTGTAATTTAATTGTATTGACGTTCAAAAGTGCTGTAATCAGCCTACTTAAATAAAGGATTTTTGATTTGATTTGATTTGAGTCAAAAATCTTTTGAAGAAATATGAAATTCCCAATCCGCTTTGGGCAAGCGTAATGTCTATTGAGAAGACCAGAGCTCAGCAGCGAGCTGTAATGGGTTGTTACAGTTACATAACATTGGAACAGCGGCACCTTATTGACAGTCTTGAAGACCATTGTTCTTGACGTTGTTGTCTCTTCACATTGCAGAGGTCCTTGAGCGACAGTAATCAGTTACGATTGGTGTGGCGATCCTGCCTGTGTAGGCAGACAAGATCACCTTTTTTTTAAAGTGGACTGTATCTTTGTAGGCTTTGGTCCGGGCTTCTCAATTTCGACCTGGATTAATTACAAAACCATGCACACCGACCGATACGCATCAATAATAAAGTAATCCGACTTACCTCTGCTAAACCGGACCGATGCTCGATGGATGAGATTCTTTCTTCTAGGCGGCCACCGTTAATCACAATTTTAGTCCGAAATAATTATTAATTTTTCCGCCGACAAACGCTCAGCTCCACGTCGCGTCGGAAGCCCAAAAGACAATAGTAGAGATGTGACATCTGTCAGTGCTAGGTTTTTGAAATTAAACCTCGTTTACCGAAAATGAATATTGCCTGAACAACGATCAAGGAGTTCGCTACATTGTCTATCTGGGTAGCATTAAAGACTTGTTCTTTCTTGAACTGGCTCAATTATGGCTTTCACTAAATTTTCACTGACCAAAAACGTATATACTTCACATCTCGAACTATATAACCACCGAAATTCACATTTTTATTATTCTCACACTATACCATCTCGCAACTAAGAAACAGTATCTCAACTCATTACCATGCATCCGAAACTACACGAGTAACATTTACGATTACGACCGCACAACTTGTAGCTTAACTACGATTTAACTTTGATATGACTTGCACAAGTTACCGAATCTTATGATCTATAAACATTTTTTAATTTTATTTACAAGTTTTGATAGTTAAATGTTTTGGTATTTAGTGTTTCATTGCAGATTATTAATCTGTAGGTGTCGATCTGATTTTACTTGATAGTGTATCAAATAAAACAGTACAAAATAGTGTCTACAAACAAATTACTTAACAATAAACTAATTTGTAAAACGTCTTATATAGTTTTCAGTTTAAGATATGTAAATCTTAAGCTATAGAACATTTACATTTGTATTTAGAACGTTAGTTGTGTAATTTCTAAAACTTTTATCGCTAATTTATTACACGCCACGCAACACGCTAAATATAAAAATATACGTTGTCAATAATGTATTGTTTGTTTTTTGAATAAATAAATAAATAAAAGACTACCAATTTGACTTGAAAACTTCGAAATCCAGGAACCCGAGGACGAACGGACTGAAGCTTGCGCCTAAGTAGGCAAGTAATAAAAATCAGTAAAGTAATAAAAGAACTTAAACAATGAATTCCTTGAAAACCCGAAAAAAAAAACTTTAATTAAAATTAATAAAATATTATAGTACATCGCGAACATACTAACAGCATCGCTATATTTCTAAATGAATACGCAATAAGAGAAAAAGATAAAAAAGCCGAGAATAGCCAAGGTTCATTAACAATTCTCATTGTTCCAGTTTTGCCATAAAAGAAATAATTAATTTACTTGACCTAAAAACAAGAATTTCTGATTGGACCGTGATCAGCACTTTTTAAATCAAATATCATTGTAGTCGATTAATAATAATCCGATAAATTAATGATATTATACCTTATCTTCTTCAAATAAGACTTAAATTGAATTCTTCAATATCTGGCAAGGAACAGTAGTGTTTCCGACAACAGGAAACAATTTTGAGCGACTACTGTCATGCACAAACGCAGAAATGGCGAGGATTGGGGGGAGGTCTATGTTCAGCAGTGAACGTCTACGACCTGTTGATGACGATAATGATACGCAGACGAAGTTGTACAAAACTACTTGTGTTAAAATAATATGATAAGGTAAAGAAAACACCATTAACAGCCATTTTATTTGAAGAAAAACCAACTAAAGACGCGCATACAAGCCGTACCTTTGACAATCATATTTGGAGTCACGATATTTTTTTTCGCTATGAACATGGTCACCAAGAATTCCATATTCTCATTCAGTTTAGCCAAACTTAGGCAGTCAAAATTAACAGACCTTAACTTATTCAGGGTCCGACACTATTACAAGCAAGCCGAGCGTTTAAAAACAAAACAAAAATGATTTATCATGATAAAAATGATTTATCATATTTACATCAAATGAAGCGTAAGAAAATCTCAATTTACTGAGGGTTTTCATAAATCAAAAACGACGGAGGTGCCAGGACCGAAACAACAAAACGAAAAAAAAAACTTTTCCCATTAAAAACTCAATTTTAACGGCTGTATTTTGAAAAGGGGAACCAGAAAACAAAGCGGATTCTGTTACCAATCAAATGTTGGCGATTGAATAAGAATCGAATTGAAATGTTATTATGAAGGATTTTAAAATAAATTGGAATTCTGTTTGTAATCATATTGTTGATTATATTTTCATTTGCTCATGGCAATAACATCTACGTTTAAAAATAATTGTATTTTGCAAAAAAAAATTGATTGCCTGTAAAGTCGGTACACGGGCGAAAGTTTTACGTGACAACGACTCGGGCATGGTTAGCCCGCCTAAGAGCGAGAGAGACAGACATAAAAAGCGAAAGGCACGCGTGCCTCTCACTCGCTCTCATTATGAGCGCATAACGTGAGCGGAGCGTAACGCAGTTTCTTGAAGTGTCACCCGGCAAACCAATTTATAAGACGTTGTCACGTCAAAACGATAAGTTTATACGAATGCGGTGTATT
Organism: Trilocha varians; assembly: GCA_030269945.2. Taxonomy (NCBI): domain Eukaryota; kingdom Metazoa; phylum Arthropoda; class Insecta; order Lepidoptera; family Bombycidae; genus Trilocha; species Trilocha varians. The sequence goes on from AP028259.1 coordinate 10,939,244, forward strand.
TTAGTAACTATCTGGCTATGGAATTTTCCTGAGCGGCACGACTTGACTTTTTTCGAACGAGACTTACAGTAAGAGACTTTAAGAAAAAGTATCAACCAGTCAGTGTCTCCTGACATTAAAGTGATCCATGAGCGATCGTCACCACTTACGATGACCTGTTGACTCGTCTGTTTGGCCAAAAAAATAGTTAGAATTTGATCAATTTGAGAACAAAACCCTTATCCAAACATCTAGGTCCCTTTAATCCTTTCATGCATTTTCAACGGGTTCTTACCACTGGAACTGGTACTGGGTGGTACCACTGGAACTCGAACTCACTTCTCGACACACCACACTCACTGTATCTACAAGACTCTCTGAGCATGAACCCTTAGTGACTGTTGTGTTTGGCACTGGATTCCACATACTCGATAATCTGAAGCCGTCACCCCTGTTAAAAGTGCTATGAAGTGAACGAGAAAGAGGGTAGACAGATTTGTTTGCTCTTAAATCGACCCGCAGTATCCAGTCTTCTCGTGATCATGACGTTTGCACCAACGTTGAAATATCGAGACAACTCAATTAATTAAATATCGTGGTAAGAACCCGTCGAAAATGCATGAAAGTATTATAGAAAACCGCGAGTGTCTGAATAGGTACCTTTAACCGTCATCCGTAAGCCGTTTAGGAATCGTAAAAAAGGGGTAAAAAAGAAACAGTCCCATATAACACGGTCCATCCCAACTTAATTACCGAATCACCCTAAATCGCAGTCGGAAACGCGTAATCATTGCGTAATTAGATGTAGAGTCGCGGTAATGGATTAGTTTTCCCTTTGCTGTTTGTATTTTACCCTTTCTTAATTGTATTATTTGTTGGCAATTGTATTAGGCGTGACGCGGTTATTTTTGGTTGGTTAGATATGTTTTAATTGCCCTCGATGTCTATATTTCGCGTCCTTGAGCTGAGTATGCTGCATATTGGTTTTTTTTAACTCTTTCACGCTCAAGGGAAATATATTTCCCTTCTATTCTACAAAAATCGTTATTGATTATTATTGAATCGATATTTTTTTAATGAATGTCTAACGTAGGTACGTTGTGTTAAAATGTTTCCCATGAAATTTATAGGAAATTTGTACACCCTACTATGTTTTTCTAGTGATATCTCTTACTTTACAGAATAACTTAAATATTGTGTAGTATTCACATATTTAGTCTCAGCCATCTTATTGTCCTGAAAGGGTTAATGTCTTACTGTTAACCTTGGGTCTCTTTTGTGAAAAAAACTGGCACACTACTCTAATGCGAATCAAGGATATTTGTTATCTGTGAAGCGTAAGATTTTTCGCAACAATTTTTTTATATTACAATTACTATTTCCTTTTCAAAGTGCCACTGGTTGTATGCATCGATTTTGCGGAACCTTTAGGATAAGAGATTTGCTAGACTAAAGAACTTGAAATTCAGCAAAATAAAAATCCAAAAAGCTCAGTAGGAAGAGATATTTTTGACTACCTGAAGCTTATAATAGAATATAATATACATAGGCGTGTATATATACAGGGTGATTTCTTAGTGAGGGTACATATTGAAGGTCATGGTAGCTGATGGTTATATACGACCAGTAAAAATATTATTACCATAGAATATGGCTTAATGCCTTAGTAATCGCAACTTAAAAATATCTAAAATTCTTGCAAAATGATGGTGTTTTCGACAGCTGATGGATGTGGCGGAGGTGTGGGGTGCGCGAGATCACCAGAGGTCGTTAGTCAACACTCTTTTAGCCGAAATTATTTATGTTTGAGGTAGTTTTGTCGAATTTAGATTAAAAAAAAAAGAAAATTGGAATTTTACCTATTTTTTGTAATATTCCGTATTAGAACAGAGTACTCATCACCCTCCTGCAATATGTACCTTCTTTAACAAATCACCCTGTATATACACTAAACACCCACATATAAAGATATATTTCCAACATCTCACCTATCCTGTTTACTCCAAGGAAGTATTTGTCGAATCTCACAACGATTATGGAAATGCAATCAGATGTAAAATCACTTCCATTTTTATTTGGATTCGTGGAACGTCTCATTCACACGCGCATACCAGCCCCTCAATGTTTGAACTCAAGCGTTCTGACTGGCGTTTTGAATAACCGCGTCAATAGTACTTATCCCATCATTGAGTTCGGTATTTATTGCATATATTGTTGGTTGGTTTTATATGAAGTATATTTGACGTGGAAAGGTGAATCTGGTACATTTTTTCACGTTATACCTAATATTATAGCTCAGAGTAGAGACATCTAGAGAATTCTCTAGAAAAGAACACACATTTTGAAGAGCTCGAGAAGGTAGATAATTTTAAGACTCATAAGTAAGTTTCTAAACGACCAGTAGACGACCATATAGGTTCGAAAAATAAAAACTCGACACATACAGGAATTAAACGGAGGAAGATATACAAAAATTATTGTATTCAGGCTTGCCTAGTGTGAGTTCCACTGTTAAACTTCTGTAATCTCAATACCAACATGATCTTATGTATTAGCGTGTAAGTTTTTATGATTGTTTGTTGAATATGTGCATGTTTGGAAATAATAAATATTTGAATTTGAATTCATAGTTGAGTCTCAAAAATATTTTGATGATAAACAAAACTGCACTCTTACACTGCAATCAAAAATATGCTTAAAATCATCATAAAAGCACTTGATATACAAAGCCAGTGCGAGCATATACGAGACGTATCGTCCGAGCAAAGCTTCCTGGAATCCTGGCGAGCCGGTCACCAGCGTACCGCGGATAGTTGGCGGAAATATGTGACCGACGACTGAGCGATGTGATACAAATTTGTAATGAAAATACATTTGAAAATGTTTCTAATGTATGGAAGGTACTGGAGAGAGGGGGTTTTGTGTAATATTTCTTCTTCTTCTTATATATAAAAATGAATTGCTGTTCGTTAGTCTCGCTAAAACTCGAGAACGACTGAACCGATTTGGCTTATTTTAATCTTGAAATATTTAGAGGTCCAAGGAAGGTTTAAACGGTGAGAAAATTTCCTTATGTGATGCAGACGAAATTGTGTGGGCCAGCTAGTCTTCTTTATATATAAAAATGAATTGCTGTTCGTTAGTCTCGCTAAAACTCGAGAACGACTGAACCGATTTGGCTTATTTTAATCTTGAAATATTTGTAGAAGTCCAGGGAAGGTTTAAACGGTGAGAAAATTTCCTTATGTGACGCAGATGAAGTTGTGTGGGCCGGTTAGTTGTTAATAAAAATCGCGGTTATCCACACCACTTTCAAGCATAATTGACGGGTTCTTACCACGATCTGCTATCAGGATTGTTTGTACGACTCAGTATCCATTAAGACCACTCCATCAATTAAAAATTGTCCCGTTAATTATTTATTAAAGCAACACTACTTTAGTATCAAATTTGAAACAATATCACGTGGTCCTTTTATGTTTCAAGAATATCCACTAGAATGGATAATTCTGAAATAAAATTTCACCGTACATGTTTATAAAATAGGCTTCCCCAGTATAAACGGTTATTGAATGTGTATGATGGTCAATGGAGCCGAAAAGTTCTAGATTGGCGCAGCAGTGGACGTCCATAGGCTGATGATGATGATGGTGATGTGGATAGTTGTATAAACTGTTATATGCAAGAAGCTCAGAGCCGGTAAATGTCCTAAACTTCGAGTAAGGTCTTCAAACAATAGTAAACTATAATAAACTTTAAATGTTACGAAATAAAATACAATGTTGCAGTGTCTGCGTTGTCTTCATGTGAGGAATGAAATTAAAACAGTTATACTGCCAGAGAAATGTGCTATGTTAGCTAGTATAGAAGAAGTATGTTTGTTATTAATGATAATAATATTATACATCATCATCATCATCAGTCCACACTCGTCCACTGCTGGACATAGGCCTCTCCCAAAATACGCCACTGGGCTCGATCTTCTGTTCGTCTCATCCAGTTGTTACCGGCCACCTTTCTTAGGTCATCGTTCCATCTAGCAGGGGGGCGTCCAACACTACGTTTACCACATCGTGGTCTCTACTCTAGAACCCGTCGGGCATCAGTTCTTCGACATATGTGCCCAGCCCATAGTATAGCCCTTCACAACGATTGGATCCGGTGTTACTTGCGCATAAGTCATAACATTATACAGACGATCTTAATTATAAAATATTGGCTTTTCGATGAATATGGAAATTCGAAAGTTTACGTACAATATATTACCCGGAGGCCATTACCAAGATTTTGAACATAAGCACCAAGAAATGTTTACTACGCCTCTATCTACTTAAAACAAGCATACATTAAGCCAATATTTGGTTCGTATAATAATATATGTTTGGCTAACATTCCTAAGTTCTGAGATATACAAGCAATAATATTAATATCGAAACATTGACAAAACAATAATATGGGGAACAATTTGCTTAACCATTACGCTTTGGTTAGGGGAAATCATAATATTTATGGCGCCAACCAAACATATTAAATGTGATATTCCAGACTATATTTTCTCTATTAGGAGCTATTTGTATGGAATATTCTGGAACTATGAAATTGAAATAAGTGTATACTTATGTTAAGGAATTACTAGATTCGACTGTAATTTGTCAGCTATCTGTTTTCATCGTTTACACAGAAAAACTGCTTTGACTGATTTATAAATATAGACATTATAAACACAGTATTAAAGTCACAATGTTATGATTTTTTAGTTGATATCAGCTTGAGATATTTTATCTAACAATAGGCTATTCCACCCCATTTTTTTTCTTTTTTAATTTAATCTTTTGTTCTTAAAAATCTATAAAAAAAATAGAACAATTTTTTTTGCCAAATTAGGCAAAAAGTTTCCATTGAAAATGTCAATTTCAAATTTGGCGCAAAAACGTTGCCATATGCACCGCCATCTCCTAACGTCACTTTTGCATCACTCACAGAGTACACAGCGGTGTATACACTACGATTTGCTAAGGGGTTTACTGTAGACGTGATGTCATATTATAACCCATCATGGCGGATAGCGTTTTTGACATTCGAAGCACAGATAAAAAACACGAATTTTAAAATTGGAATATAAAATATATTTTGCGTTTTTATGAGTAGAAATCAACATTAATGACTTAGTTTATATATCTATCAAACTATGATAATTTTATAGTTTTATTAGCTTGGTGCGTAATAGCCTATTGCGTCCTTTAATATCTGGCTTTACAACTATATCAACTCATTATTGATGCCTGATATCGAGTGTAACACACGCTCGTAATGCAGTTTTAAGAATCATTGATGAATCAAGATTTCAGGCACTACGTTTACCTACACCTTTTACATTCACTGAGACTGTATCCGTAACTAAAATATCAAACAACAAACCCCCAATATTTATCCTTACGTATATCTAACGCTGGTTCGTTATTTTTCATACATTAAAATTGTTTTAGTCCTTCTGCGGATCTCTTCATTTCTGATTTGATCACGCAGAGAAACACCCAGCATAGCCCTTTCCATTGCTCTTTGAGTGACTCTGAGTCGTCTTATAAGACCCATTGTGTGTGTGTGTGGAGTGGCGGCCACGAACCGGTAGGCGCAATGTCGGCAGACCCCCCACAAGATGGACGGACGATCTGGTCAAGATTGCGGGAGGTCACTGGATGCAGATGGCGCAGGACCGGTTGATGTGGCGAAGTTTGGCGGAGGCCTATGTCCAGCAGTGGACGTCTATAGGCTGATGATGATGATGATGATGAAAATTGTTTTACACCTCAATTGTAGAACTTACTTTTTTGAATAAAACTACTATGCAGTATTAGTCTCCATTGGAAATTAACATCTAAAATAACCACCAGGCAACATCGATGCAAAAACATCAGGATACTTATCTCATTCTCAAACGTAATTAAGTCTGATTTATTTAATTACTTTAATTCGTCCTGAAAGGGAGTGAGATTAGGCATCGTATTTAAAGGGTTGGAAGCCATTTTCGGCTTAACCCTGTCAGAGAGAGGGTATATTGTGCCCTTACGGTAATAAAAATTAAGCCAGTACAAAGTTGTTTGGCCCATTGTATTGTGCTTAAACGGGTTAGTGAATGCTACGTAAGTGAAATGACTAGGGTTAATGAAAATGACAACCAATAAACTGACTTCAAAAATGGAATGCTCAATTTATAATTGATTATCCTTTTATACTTATTTAGTTGGCTGTATTACGACTTTTGGATGTTGAGCACTGAATTCGTAAAACTATTTTATGATTAGTTCGGACTTAGGTATAAAATTAGGGAATATAAAACTCTTTGCTAAATAAACAACTTACTAAGAACTTTTTCTTTAAAATAATTTTATATAGCTTCATGGAAGTTTTTTTTTTGTTTTTTTTTTTGTATTGCAATATAGTGGCAGTGCTTAGACCGCTAATCTGTATGTAATTTGTATAGTTTATTTAGTACACTTCACTACCTCTCTGTACGATGTCGTATCTGTTTTTTTTTAGGTTTGCTGTAAGAAAACTCATTTTTGAGTTAAGCTCGCCTTTTGTGATTTTTTTTAGTTACTATAAGTTACTGTAATTTTCTTTACCTGGTGTACAATACAGTATTAAAATAAAATAAAGTTATAGAAAAGTGCGAGTCTTTGTATAAGTTTAAAAAACAACAACATTTCACACTCAATAAATCGTGAGCCCATTACCAGAAAGAAATATTAGTCATGAATAAAAAAACAAGGACACGCCCACCAAGGATTATCGTCAAAAGGTTCGGAAGACATGATAATTTATAAGTCGCCCTAAGGCCCTGTAAAAATATAACACACCCTTGGTGTCTATTCATCATTCGAAGTCGGTCTCGCTATGGACCCCGCTGTGGAAAATCGACTTTCTTTCTTATTTTATGGGTAAATGTAAGCTTTAGTTTGGATAGATTTTGAGAGGTTATAATGGTTTTTGTCTTAGTAAATTTGTGTAAAGAAAAAGTCTTTTTCAAATAGGGTTTGAAATTGGTCTTAAAGTGTAGGTCAAAACAGAAGTCCAAAGGCTAGATAGAGTTACTTGCGAAGAGATAGACTCGTCTGCAATAAAAAAAAAGTTTTTTTTGCACGATAATTGATTTTTTTTTATTGCCACGCAGGCAGACGAGCTAACGGCCCACCTAATCGTAAGCGGTTACAGTCGCTCATGGACCTCTGCATTGCCAGAAGACATTGCGGGGCCGCTACCTGCGGCCTACCTTTAAGAACTCTCTTCAAGCCTCGTTTGAAGAAGGACAAGGATTGTTAATATTATCTCAAAAATAAATGTAAAAATCGTAATGTCCGATTATACTATCCATATTTAAATAATAGATATCTTTTATACACTACACCTTTGATAAAACAAGATAAGATAATAAGAACAGAACGAACAGATTGACATCAAAAGTCAAAAAGTTGACGTAACAAAAAAGTGCATACTTTTCTAATTTTTCCTCACCTCATGCCCATTCCCAAACCAAACTACCAACACATAAAAATAAAGGATTATCTGTCAATAAAATTTACAAAACAAACAAACGTAATGTAAACAACGAAACAGATATCTATCTGGTAGCAAAACAATAAAAACATTTCTTATATTCGAATAAAAACAAAAAAAACAATCCGTGTACCCTCGCATGAAACCTCAAACAAATCAAGCATTCCGAAACTTTTCCTTTCCAGCGACAAGGAATTACATTCGTTATTACTGGATGAGATTAATTCATATTAAATGTGTATATAACGGCGTAAATAGTGTGTTTAGGTGTAATGACGTAAATAGTCAATCTTCATTTGGTTTTGTCAGAAATGACGTCACAATGTCCACTTGAACACTCGATGATCAACACTTTTGAATAAAAACTTCAAAATAACGAGTTTTCACAGTATGTATATTACTTTTACATCAAGAGGTCCGTTCGCCTCGACAATTCAAACACGTTTTTTTTTTTTTTTTTTTATTGCCTTGTAGGCAGACGAGCCATAACATAACAGCGGCCAACGCCTGTATTTATAGCAAGTCTCCACTTCCAACTACCCGCACGGTGAATGGGTTGGTTTCCCTTGTTATCACCCCGTCATATACAATAATACAAAAAACTATTTAAAATTATAACAATGTTAAGGTCAATAACCTATGCTGAATATATAATCAAATTTAACATAAAACCATATATAGTATTTAAAGAGGTTGGACTCCATGGAGGTTCTTCCATCGTTCAATGAATTTAGCTACTACCAACTATTTCTCTAATGTAGAAAATATAAGGTATACGGCAATGATACTTTTGAACAACCAAGTATATAATTTTTATATATATAATAAGGGAAGCCTATTTTGTCTGTAATAAGAGGACTATTTTTAATGCAATTAGGTTTGAAACTGAAACGGTCCTCTGAAAGTAAGTTTATGTGTACTCAGTACGTCTTAGTTTTTTTTTTATTGCCTTGTAGGCAGACGAGCCAACGGGCCACCTGATCGTAAGTGAATTAAACTTTATTAAACTTGAAGAACTATGACTAGAAGCGAAAGAGATGATACTCGACTTGGCAATTCTTTCAGCAATAATATCGATATTGTAAAGGTCCTATGGCTCTTAATAGTCTTATGTAACTTTCAAGTTTCATACGAAGGTCTTATGTAACAAGGTCTAAACCTATTGGTCTTAGAAACGTCTTATGAAACGTATGAGTTAACATATGTTTACGTTTCAAGTTTCAAAAGTTTAAGACCATAAGACCGCTGAATATCTCAGTCATATCCAGTGATTCTTCATTCACATGGAGAAGTTATTTTTGACAAAACAAGACTTAACTTTGTCGGTAAATCCGCTACGTCAGATGTGTGTCGTAAAACAACATTGAATTTACCTATTTTGTTTTGGACAAAGTACAAAGAATGCTTTGAGATGTTTGAAGGAATAATTGACTTCAAGTTATTTTATGACAAAGAGAATATTGTTTTGGTAGCGTTCTATTTTAAGCTTGAATAGATAGAGACATCGTAGAATACTTATAACAGAAGGTAAAACTTATTCAGACACTCGGTTTTCTATAATACTTTCATGCATTTTCAAAGGGTTCTTACCACGATATTTAATTAATTGAGTTGTCTCGATATTTCAACGTTGTTTCAAACGTCATGCTCAGAGAGTCTTGTAGATACAGTGAGTGTGGTGTGTCGTGATGTGAGTTCGAGTTCCAGTGGTACTACTCAAAAGCGAACGAGAAAGATGGTAGACAGATTTGTTTTCTCTTAAATCGATCCGCAATATCCAGTCTTCTCGTGATCATGACGTTTGCAACAACGTTGAAATATCGAAACAACTCAGTTAATTAAATATCGTGGTAAGAACCCGTTGAAAATGCGTGAAAGAAGGTAAAACGTTTTTATTTTTTATTACCGAACGTTACGTTAGTCACTTTAGTGTTCTTTCAAACTATTAATTCCAAATACTTCACTTAAGTGGTCATTCACAATCTGCGAATTTAAAAAAATAAATAAATTGTTATTCATCAACCATCATATAACAACGAAAAACAAATATCATTATAATAATCAGAAGTTGCATTTTGAGTCTTAAAAGTATAACATTCAGCTTTAAATTGAATGAAGCTAAATATCACGAATTTATTCTCAGTATGAACGAAGAGTAATACTAGTTCAGTATTGTTAATTACTTGGTACAAACCGCTTCCTTGTGGTTTGTTGGTTAACGTGTAGTTAACTAAATGTACCTACTTCCGTAGTAAATTTGTACTAACTGAAATGTTGATTAAAGGTGCGCGTTTGTACGGGCCGCGACAGATTCAGTCACAATAAATAATGTTTTAAAATAGGTCAAGTTGCGGCTCAGTTAAGTGTGCGTTGTACAAATCTATAAAATACGAATTAAGATGAATAATGAGATCGGACTGGCTAAACGCTTGGTCCTACGTAATAACGCTATAGCGCGCGTCAGTGCGTTTTTTGACGGTATGACGCGCGCTATTGCGTTATTGCTTTTATTCATTGTTTTCAATCAAAAACATATCGCGAATGTCAAATGTCATTATACATAGTATTGAAAACTTTTTATTGCATAATAGACAAATGATTGGACTAGTATTTTTTTAAATAGTATTAGGTTCCTATTTTATTTCGTAGATGTGTAAAGTGACTATTATTATTTATAAAAATACTATAATATATATTTTACTTTATCTGTGTACTGTGACGCACTGAAATTGAGACCACACAGCCTTATCTTGTCGCGCTACACTTTCTGTATAATTATGTAAAATTAGGTTAGAAGCGAGGTTCTAACACTTTGTTCATGTTCACTTCCTCAGCATTTCTGTAGAAAACGACACAAAAAGTGATATTTCATATCTTTTGTAATATTTTAAGTGACATGAAATAATAATTAATTATTATTGTAAAAAAACAATGTGTTAAGAATTTTTAGTACAACATAACTTACAAAATAAAAAGCAATAAAAAAATAGTTTATTACATCAAAAAATGTCGTGACAAAACTCAAAAATAAAATTATTACAACAAAAAAAATAATAATAAAACAAAATTCAATTAAAAACTGATATAAGACAATTGAAGGCTTCAGCCAGATCAGCGTTAATGGAAATAATCACAAAAAATCAACTATTAAATAAACTGCATAATACAATGAAAGTACAGTCAATTAACTCCCCCAATCCGCATTGGGCAAGTGTGGTGGACTGTGCCTAACCCCTCTTCGGAGGAGACCTGAGCTCAGCAGTGAGCAGTAATGGGTTGTTACAGTACAGTACCTACAGTAACACGTACAGTACAGTCCACCACGCTTGCCCAGTGCGGATTGGGTACTTCACATATCTTCAAAGGATTTTTAGAATCCTTTTCCGACATGCAGGTTTCCTCATGATGTTTTCCTTCACCGTTTTTAGCCAGTGGTGTTGTGAAAAATTGCACATAAATCTTTTACACATTTAGATTTAGAGGTACAAGCCGGCCGGTTTTGAACCCGTGACCTCCCGTTCAGAAGGAAGCGTTTCGACCATTCGGCCACCACAACTTCACACGCTGTTACAGTACAGTACAGTCAAATAACTAACATTTCCTAACAAGCTAAATTATACAAAGAGAAGACATCTTACTATTTTTTACGTTTTTGGCGTAAATTCATTGAAAATACAAGGAAAAGGTTTTAATAGCCGACGCCTCTGTGATTCCTCGAAGTCGGGCAAAACGAATTTCACTGAGAACTTTTTCCTTTCACTAAAACGCTTTTTGCTACCGACTGTGACGCGGACATCAAAGAACTTCGATACACTTGAAGACAAAAAAAAGTAATTTGTAAATATTATTATTTTTTTTGAGTGATACAGAACTTATTTTCATGATGGCACTTATAAAACAGAGTAGCATAAGATTTATTTAAGCGTTTTTAAGTCTTAAATCAAATAAAAAAAACATTTATTCTGAGCACATAAATAATATTATAATATTAACAACTTAAACTAAAAACGAAAGTTTGATAATTATAAAATTTATTAGAACGAACTAAGTCTAAATCTTCAAATATACGAGACTATTTATAACAAAAAGAAGTATTTAAGAATTTTAAATAATAAGGTCATTAATTTATTCCCTTTCTTTACTTTTCTAAAAGTTTAAAAATACACGTACATTGAACCTATTAAACTGTAATTTTCTTCACACTAGTAATTATACACTTTATTTAATACCATACCGTCTCCAAAATTTAAAAATACTGTTTATTTAGGTCTTCTCAAAAAATAATAATTTTATAGCCAACTATATTTAACGTTGATAAATATTTTGTCCGCAAGTGTATTCTTAGTTCTTCACTTTGCACTTTGATGTCTGCCGTTTGTATTGTTGCGGTGTCTATGTGTGTGTGACTTCCTCGTTCGTGTATCACTAACATATCTCAATACATTTGTGTATCATCTTTGAACAACATCACTGCGAAGTTCATATTTTAAGTTAAGGAAAGTTCTACATAATGTATTCACCTGGTTTGTTACAATGGACTGTTTTTAGAGCGTCATTTAAAACCTGGTAAAGTATAGGTACCTAATAACATGTCCCTCTTCAAACGAGGTATAAGAAAAGTCCTATACGGGTAGGTGATAGACCCCTCATTGCCCTTGCATTGCTTATGAATATTCACTACTAGACAGGCTTCTTTAAATTTCTCTATAACGATCTATCTTCAGCTGTATGCATCCGGTGACTTCACACAACCTTTACTATGCCTACAGTTTCGTGGCAGTCATTCCAGATCTTTCCTTAGCCAATTTATGGCCATAAGTATAGGTATTCTAATTGACTGTCACCAAACAAAGAAAAAAAAATTTTTTTACAAGTGATTTCAATAACATTTTTCATGACTTTAATCATAATAAATCTTACTTCGAAACAAAGAATTCACGAAAAAAGTAAACTATCCACTAAAATAGATGTATCTACGTCAGTATTGAAACTATATGACATGCTCAGAGAAAAAATACGTTATTTATTACATTAGAAAGTTAGCAACAATATTCGCAATCAGTTAAGTATACAAGAGTTGGTCCACGTTGACCCCGAGGTGTGGTGCAAGCGTTTGGAGAATGGCCAGTTAGTGTATTTGTTTGGTACAAGTCATAAGTTGTTTTGTTATATTTAATTTATTTTTTGCCAGACAGTATCCGACTATGGAAGGAACTCTTTAGTATTTCCTAATCGCTATGACTTTGTTTTTATTCAACTTTATTTTTGTCTTTCATGCATTTTCAACGGGTTCTTGCCACGATCTTTAATTAATTGAGTTGTCTCAATATTTCAACGTTTGTTGCAAACGTCATGATCACGAGAAGACTGGATACTGCGGGTTGATTTAAGAGCAAACAAATCTGTCTACCCTCTTTCTCGTTCGCTTTTGGGTAGTACCACTGGAACTGGAACTCACATCACGACACACCACACTCACTATATCTACAAGACTCTGGTAAGAACCCGTTGAAAATGCATGAAAGTATTAAAGAAAACCGCGAGTGTCTGAATAAGTTTATTTTTGTCACTCACCATTCGACTATGGAATGAGCTATTTGGTGTTTTCCGAGCACTTTCCCATCTTAAATTATTTTTCCTTATCGGTCGCAGACAGCTGTCCCACAGTGTCTCCTAACCTGACATTGCAGAGGTTGATAAGCGACGGTAACTACATACGATAAGGTTGCCCGTTAACTCGTCTGCTTACAAGGCAATTAAAAAAACAAAAGATCAATTTTTACGGGCTTTTTGTACCGCAAATACAAAGGTGGATTGGGGACTTCATATATCTTCAGAGGATTTTTCGAATCCTTTTCCAACATGCAGAGTTCCTCGCGATGTTTTCTTTCACCGCAAGGGTGTTGTGAAAAATTACACAAATCTTTTTCACATTAAGATTTAAAGGTACAAGGCGGTTTTGAACCCGTAACCTCTCATACGGCAGCTTCAAACACCCAACCAACGCGTCTGCTTACAATAAAATTAAAACGCTCTCTCTTATGACTAGTACCAAACTCGTCCGTTGATTAGATTGGCGTGGACTACGTGCCTTCGGACGTAACCGATCTTATTGTCTCTGGAAACAGTAAGGTTTCTCAAATCGAATCTGCTCCTCAAATACTGTCTCTTAAACTATTTATTTCGTTTCGACTTCGCTTGATAGTGTATTTAAATACTTTTCGATCTATAGTTTATCAGATCTTTAGTTTTGGAGCTTGAAATTTTTATCACTTAAACTATTACTAAACGGGTTCTTACCACGATTAGTAATAGTTTAAGTGATGTAGATAACCGCGAGTGTATAAAGAAATTTATTGAAATTTTTAGTTTAACATTTAACAAACAATAAAATAAAAAAGCCTTTATTTCCATATCCTTATTTACATTTCAAACGTTGGTTAGTAAGTTTTTGTTAGTATATATTGGTTTCCTTACTGGTTTAATTGTAATTTTTGCTTAATGTTTAAGTGTTAGTAAGGGTTAGTTTGATAGGATATGGACCCCTCTTCGGGTGAAGGCCTCCTCCAGTCTGTTTCATTTGTCTTTGTCCTTGCCAGTGGTTTGCCAATCTTTTCCTTCTTTGTGACCTTAATTGTCCACCTTTTATCTGTGTACCTCGATACATGACCTGCCCATTGCAATTTCAGTTTTAACATTTAAATTGCATAATTTAAGTAATCATCTTCACCAGCTGTTTATCCATTGCTGAACATAGGACATCTCTCATCTTGCGAAACATACATATAACCTCACCTCATAGAATCCTACAATGTCATGAGACACTACAATATCACAGAACTCTTCCCAAATATAACTTCACTACTTTTAAAATGATTAATTTGGCCACTATATATATATATATTTTATGGCGTGATAGATAAACGAGCCTACGGCCCATCTGATGATAAGCGGACACCGTCGCTCATGAACCTCTGCAATGCCAGGGCAATGAGGGGCTGTTATCTATCGCCTACCGATACAGGACTTTTCTTAAACCTCGTTTAAAGAGGGACATGTCATAGCGCTCCGGGAACACCGCGGATGGGAGTCCATTCCAAATCGGAATGGTAAGGGACAAAAATGATCTTCTGAAGCGAACCGTGGAAGATCGCAGCGGTTCCAAGTAAAGGTGGTGAACCTTGCCCAAGAGGCGTGTGGTACGATGCTAAAAGGGAGATAAAGGGATCATCTCGAAGAGTTCCTCGGAGCATTCCCCATGGGCCAAACGGTACAGAATGCACAGAGAGCTGAAATCTCTCCGCACACTCAGAGGTTCCAGTCGATCCGTGAGCTTGGATTCCTCAACGATCCGAACAACCCTCCTCTGGAAGGAGTCAAATGGAAGCAGCTGGTAATTGGGAGCGCCCGCCCAGAGATGAGATAATGTTATTTACAAATATCATAACATTAAAAGCATTACAATATTTCAAAACATATTCCAGAACATGGATTTAAAAGTTTACCCATAAGTACATTAAGGAGAAGTATTACTGAAACGTTTCTAAGAAACATCAGAGGCTCATTTACTTTTACACAATACGATGAGTTGTAAAACTTTCAGAACAACATTATGGCTTCCTATCTCACTGTGGAATACCTTAGGAGTAACAGATACGGATTTAGGAAATGTTTGGGGGGTATATTCTAAATCTAAAGTAGCGTTTATTTTATTATTGTGCTAAACGCTGTGCGGAGAATAATATTTGTCACAATAGCTGGTAAAAAAATATAATCAAGTAGAAATATTTCTAAGTAAAAAACTTACCTGCGTTTTGAGAAAAATATTATTAAAAAAACACTATGTTCCTATATTACTATAGTACCGTGACTGAAAAACGTTAAAAAACTTCGAAATCAAAAACAAAGAAGCAAATTTAACATATCAAATTTTATTGTTGTCGTCAAAAACTAGTCTATTTAAAAATATGCTTGAAATATTTTTATTCGGGACTAACTATGAGTGATACAATGCCTAGTACGCAAAAATAAGTAAAGTGTACAAGTGTTATGTAAAGAACAGTGAACTTGTGATCTAATTATTGAAATTAGGTAAAATGTTAATCTAATAGTAAGTTAAGTACATAGTTATTTGTAATTTTATGATTAATAAAGGTTCTTAACCCAAAATGCTAAAATAGAGGCGAAACTAGTCTCACAAAGTTATTTTAATAATGTAGAACAATTGTGTACATACTTAATATTAAGATACCCAATGCATGTGAATGTAACTAGTTAGATAAGCGTCAATGTAACAGATTGATCCTTGACTGTTGACTTGAAGGAGCGAGAGCGCTAGCGGCAACGTTACCGCGTTACGATATATAAAGAGGCACGTTTTTGTGCAATTCATCGCAGTCCGGCGCTCGCTCTCAAACGGAACAGACATACGGAACGAACTCAAGCATCAATCTGGAACCGCCATAATAATAGTGTATTTATGGACGAATAAATCAAGATTTATAACCATCCGGATTTTTATTGAAGCGACGCCGTGAAGTACAAGGGCACTTGAACTGCTTGCCACAGTCGAAATTCTGCAATCCAACGACTCGGGAAGGAACGCTGTCGTCGTCCCGAACATAAATTGGTCCTTCGAGCCGGATCTTCAGAATTTCGACGCAGCCATGGTCACAACAAGATCACAGAGTGGAAGACAAGCGTCTAGCCGAACCCGTGGAGATGTTGCTGTTAGAGAACATAGCCCACAAGCCACTGGTATCGCTGCCATTTCCGAACCCGCCGACGCCGCCGTCACCACACCTATTACGCCATCAACCTCGACAGCTGTGTTCAATACAACAGTGACCTTAGCAAGCAACACTCAAGAAGAAAACGCCGCCGCCCTTTTGAATACACAGATGGACGCCACGAACAAACAAACAGCTCCGTCTATCTCCCAGCGTACTTTGAAATCAAAGAGCAGAAAGTCAACAAAAAAACGTGCCTCCGAGATCGCAAGAACGAAGAAACAAATCTTGGAATTGAAGTTGCAATTGGCTACCGCCCATCTCAACGCTCTTGAAGCAGAAGATGATTCCGACGATGAGACCGTCAACAGCCAAGACAGTGACTGTGAATCAATACACAGCAAAGGCACGAAAGTTGGCGCGTGGCTTAGCAACACTCAGCCACACATGTTAGCCACGTCCAACGAAGCGCATCTCCAACAAGCAACAGTAGAATGCATCAAACAGGAAGCCACCAGTAAACATACATCTAATGAACAAGAGAATCAACAAAAATTGGATCTCCGTGAACTCGCCTCGGCAATCACACTCGCCGTGAAATCTGCACAACAAGCAAGGCCGACGCGACACTTTGATCTACCATTATTCAATGGAGCTTATCAAGACTGGTTATTGTTCAAAACTGCATACCTCGAATCATCGAATGACTATACCAACACAGAAAATATGTCAAGACTACGCCGCAGTCTCAAGGGCAGAGCCAAGGAAGCCGTCGAGTGTCTTCTCATTAACAGCACCGATCCGATACAAATTATGAAGCTTCTTGAATCTACATTTGGAAGACCGGACGCTATCGCACGAGCTGAATTAAACAGACTTCGAGAATTGCCACGCATCTCCGATACATCCAAAGACCTCTTCAGGTTATCAGGCAAGCTTACGAACATCGTCGCAACACTTCGCGCACTTGAACGTGTACACTACCTGTACAACCCGGAACTCACGAAGTTAACAGTCGATAAGTTGACGCCGACGCTTCGCAGTCGATGGCTAGACTTTGCAGCCGCACAACCTGAAGATGAAGCCGACCTACTGAAGCTTACTCGCTTCTTAGAAAGGGAAGTAGAGTTGTGGGCACCGTATGCAGAACCAGATAACATACCTACAAGTTCGCAGTACGAAGCTCGTGCATATCAGCAACCACGACGCGTACATACCTATAATACAAACATCGTTCATGAAAAGAAATCGCAGAAATGTATTGTTTGTGAACAAGAGGGACACTCTATTATAAGATGTACTAAATTCCTTGATTCTAACAACGACGCTCGCTGGGATCTCGCAAAGAAATACCGCCTATGCTTCAGATGCCTTCGGTTCCGAAACAAGATGCATCACTGCCGAACATCAAAATGTGGAGTCGACGGGTGTTCACATACGCATCATAATTTGCTGCACAATAAAAGAGAGGCAGAACGTCCTCAAGAAGAAACTGTAACCGTTTCCTCAACATGGCAACCACTTCGAACAGAAAGCTACCTGAAAGTGATACCTGTCACAATTCGCGGACCGGCGGGAGAAATTAATACACACGCACTGTTGGACGACGGATCCACGGTCACCCTCATCGACGCCGATCTGGCAGTATCAATCGGAGCACAAGGACCGAGCCAGCCGATGCGCATTGAAGTGGTTGGAGGAACAGATTTAGCCGCCGCTTCATCTCAGAAAGTGAAAGTATTCATCAAAGGAGCCACAGAGGAATATCAGATTCGCGCTAGAACGATAAGAAACTTAAGAGTATCAAGACAGTCTATCACTGACAGAGATTTAGAACAGTGCACACACTTGTGTGACATAGCGAACATATTGAAGTATGAAGATGCAAATCCGAAGATTTTAATTGGTCAAGACAACTGGGACTTGCTTCTTGCCACTGAAGTACGAAAAGGTAGAAAAAACCAACCGATAGCTTCACTTACGCCACTAGGATGGGTACTTCATGGCGCACACACAAGAACATTAGGACAGCAAGTTAACTTCGTGCATCACATTACAATGGAGGAAAATATGGATGAACAGTTGAAGCATTATTTTGCAATCGAAGCCTTGACGATCAATCCAAGGAGACCGAACACAGATCCAGAAAAACGTGCACTAAGCATTCTAGATAAGTGCACCACATCAATCAGCGATGAACAATACGAGACTTCACTTTTATGGAAAACAGACGATACAGAAATGCCATACAACTACGATAACGCCTTGAAACGACTCGAAAGCATAGAAAGGAAAATCGATAGAGATGCGAATTTAAAGGAGAAATACGAACAGCAAATGTCTTCATTAATAGAAAAAGGATATGCAGAACTCGCACCGGAAGCCCAAAGCCCGAATAAAACGTGGTATCTACCACACTTTGGCGTCATGAACCCATCAAAACCAGACAAGCTCAGAATCGTACACGACGCCGCCGCAAAGTACAAAGGGGTATCACTGAACGATCACTTGCTAACCGGACCGGATTTACTGCAATCACTACCAGGAGTCTTAATGCGTTTTCGTCAGTACGCGATCGCCGTATCTGCCGACATAGCCGAAATGTTTATGCAAGTTAAAGTACGTGAAGAAGACAGAGACTCACTACGTTACTTATGGCGAGGAAGTCGTCGAAGTGGACCCCCCGATGAATATCGAATGACATCACTTATCTTTGGAGCAACATGTTCGCCGTCAATCGCTATATACGTCAAGAACCACAACGCATTGAAGTTTCAAGATAAACAACCCGAAGCAACCGAGGCGATCATCAAGAACCATTACGTCGATGACTACCTTGACAGCTACAAAACCGAACATGAAACGATTAAAACGGCTACCGAAGTACGAAACATTCATCTCCACGCACATTTCCAATTACGTCGATGGATGTCTAACTCGGAAGAAGTTCTGAAGACGCTGAGTACTGACACAGTATCAAAGCCAGTTAGTCTGAACAACAGCAGTGGTCTCGAACGAGTATTAGGAGTGATATGGAAGCCATCTACAGACGAACTTACGTTCAATCTGAATTTACCGAAGATACCGTCGAATATACTCAACAACAGAACACCTACGAAAAGAGAAGCGCTTAAAATAGTCATGTCATTATTTGATCCACTTGGATTAGCATCGCCGGTCACTATTCAAGCGAAAAGAATATTACAAGAGGTGTGGCGTCGAGGAACAGGCTGGGATCAAACCCTAGACCCAGACTTATCGGCACAGTGGCGAGAGTGGCTTACAAGTCTAAAGAATCTTGAAAACGTTAAAATCCCTAGATGTTATCTGAAATAGGGCGACGCTACTTCCCTCCAGTTACACGTTTTTGTTGACGCAAGTGAAACTGCGTACTCAGCTGCTCTGTACTGGCGTGCAGTCATACCGGATGGAAATGTCACAACATCGCTTATCATCGCTAAAGCAAGAGTCGCACCACTGAAGCTAACTTCGATTCCTCGCTTGGAACTACAGGCAGCAGTAATGGGAAGTCGTATGGCTGCCACAGTAATAGAAGAACACTCAAAGAAGCCTGAATCTCGTATATTTTGGACAGACAGCAGAACAGTGTTAACATGGCTCAAAACTGGATCAAGATCTTACCGTCCATTTGTAGCCCACCGAATCGCCGCTATAGAAGATAACTGCATGATAAACGAATGGCGATGGGTACCGACAAAACACAACGTGGCTGACGACGCAACACGTGGGATACCTAAGAACTTTGATGGAAAACATCGGTGGTACCATGGTCCTGATTTTTTGAAAGACGACCCGATCACATGGCCTTCAATAGAACTGGCACCTGTTCAAGACACAGGGGAAGAGAAAGTGAACCACGTCACAGAAAAATATATCGAACTTAAACTTACAGAGGCCATTCCAGACAGCAAGCGATTCTCAAAATGGGAGAGATTTCTTCGCACAACCGCGAGAGTTTTGCAATTCATAAACATTTGCAGAAGCGATAAACAACGAACGCACTACAAGAGAACATCGAAAAACGCGCAAAATGACCCAGATTGGAAAATACAACGAATTAAAACTCCAAGTACAACGACACCGCGAACACAGAATTTAAAATCCGAACAGTACGTCAAGTTGAACGCAAACCTTTTACATGAAGCAGAGCAATTGATCGTCCGAGCAAGTCAACAAGAATCATTTGCAAAAGAAATCGAAGACTTAAACAAGAATAGAACCATATCTACAGAAAGTCGGTTACGTCCTTTATCAATTGTCATGGTTGACGGAATCATTCGCTTGAAGACACGAATAAGAAAAATCAATGATATCAGCGAACAACAAAAGTCTCCGCCAATACTCGACGGAAACAATGAAATCACAAAGCTGTGGATTGAGTACACACACAGACAATTACTTCACGCCGGAGTTGAAACAACAATAAATGAGTGTCGCCAACATTACTGGGTTCTACGCCTACGCCCAATAACGAAAATAATAATACATCGATGCATCATATGTCGAATCAATCGAAACGTACCGCCACAACCGTCAACAGGAGATCATCCAGCGTGCAGATTAGGACATCACATGAGGCCTTTTACCTACACTGGAATCGACTACTTTGGTCCCATGAGCATATCAGTTGGACGTTCAAGACAGAAGAGATATGGCGTAATATTTACTTGTCTAACTACGCGTGCCATACACTTAGAACTCGCAGCATCACTTACAACGGACTCTACGATAATGGCTTTACGACGAATGATGGCGCGACGCGGCTGTCCCAGCGAAATTTGGTCGGACAACGGAACTAACCTACGTGGCGCAGATAAAGAACTCCAGAGAAAATTATTCAACGCATTGGAAGACGAAACCTCAAAGAGAAAGATAACTTGGAAATATATAACACCAGGAGCACCATTTATGGGTGGAGCTTGGGAGCGCCTTATAAGAAGCGTCAAGACCGCTCTCTCAACGTTACTACGCGAGCGACACCCCTCAGAAGAAGTACTCAACACATTATTCGCTGAAGTAGAGTACACTGTCAATAGTCGACCGCTCACTCACGTATCGGTTGACCCTAGCGACCCCGAGGCACTAACACCTAACCATTTTCTACTTAGCGGATCCGCACGAGTGCCAACATACAACCCGATGGATGCCAGCAACATCATAGGACGCGCTGACTGGCAGGCTTCACAACGCCTTGCCGATCTCTTCTGGTCGAGGTGGCTCCGCGAGTACCTGCCCGAGCTACAACACCGGCGGGAGCCTCACAGCCGAGGCCCGAGCATCAACATCGGAGACGTCGTGCTGGTGGTTGACAGCAATCTACCACGCAATACTTGGCCACGCGGCGTGGTCGAGACGATATACCCTGGACCAGATGGCATCGTGCGGACAGTAGATGTTCGCACTCGAGGTGGACTACTACGCAGAGCGACGAGAAGACTGGTCATCATACCTGCGCAGCAAGTAGTCCCGTGAACGGAGCTTCTTCGACTGCGACGTCGAAGAACGGCGGGAGGATATTCGGGACTAACTATGAGTGATACAATGCCTAGTACGCAAAAATAAGTAAAGTGTACAAGTGTTATGTAAAGAACAGTGAACTTGTGATCTAATTATTGAAATTAGGTAAAATGTTAATCTAATAGTAAGTTAAGTACATAGTTATTTGTAATTTTATGATTAATAAAGGTTCTTAACCCAAAATGCTAAAATAGAGGCGAAACTAGTCTCACAAAGTTATTTTAATAATGTAGAACAATTGTGTACATACTTAATATTAAGATACCCAATGCATGTGAATGTAACTAGTTAGATAAGCGTCAATGTAACAGATTGATCCTTGACTGTTGACTTGAAGGAGCGAGAGCGCTAGCGGCAACGTTACCGCGTTACGATATATAAAGAGGCACGTTTTTGTGCAATTCATCGCAGTCCGGCGCTCGCTCTCAAACGGAACAGACATACGGAACGAACTCAAGCATCAATCTGGAACCGCCATAATAATAGTGTATTTATGGACGAATAAATCAAGATTTATAACCATCCGGATTTTTATTGAAGCGACGCCGTGAAGTACAAGGGCACTTGAACTGCTTGCCACAGTCGAAATTCTGCAATCCAACGACTCGGGAAGGAACGCTGTCGTCGTCCCGAACAATTTTCAAGCAACAAAACATTTATTAGTTAAGTTTTGAAATATCATATTACAATTTACCCCTCTAGATAAAACCTGAATACGTCCCTGTAAAGTCGGAATGTGATCTGAATTAACGTGGTACAGAAAACAACGTGAATCAACGTGATTAACTACTCAATCAATTGAGTGTGTTCCAGAGCCGCATTAAATACTTTGGGTTAAGTTTAAAAACACGCAAAACAGAATAATATTAGTACCTAAGTAATATTATTTTTACACAAACTGTTAATGACCGATTCAATTTTCTCATTATTACACTAACAAAAAACGAATGCGATTTTTGCCAAATCATTACGAGACGATGTGAATTATACAAGGTGTTAAAATCCGATGAAACAATACTTTCACAGCAAATAGTATACTTGATGTAGAAGCCATCCACCAAGTCTGGGTTTTCTAGGCATAATATATCATAAGTTATAGCTAATCAAAACTAGTATCAATTTTCTATTAGTAGGAAATTATTTTAGTACAGAACTCTAAAATTGCGATCGGATGCGCCTGTCTGCGTGAAAATAGCATATAGATATAGCACGCTAAATGTAGGTTAGAGTAGGGTTGTGAAAAATAATACAAAAAAATATTTTTTCAACTTTGTATGGGAAAATAAAGTAACTATCTCAGTTTCAAAAGTATGTGTATATGATTAAAAATGTGATATAGATTAAGCCCTTAAAGTATTGTTTCACCGGGCAACAACACCCTGTATAACCTTTAAAAAAAAGAACTATTGAAATCGAAGAATTGAATAATACTTATACACGATTACGTGCAACGAATTGTTAAGTATCGTTGCACAAAACGGAATCTTTTAAACACAGTTACAAAAGTACCTGTCAGATTTTTTAAAACTTTAAATAAGACCTAGAACCCTTAACCACTCGTCTATAGTCAAATATCATTTATAGTTGGTGTTGAGGTCCCATCCCTATTCTTCCTACAACCAACGCTATCTGTGGAGACGCTAGTCACAACTGTGCTACTAAAGCGCCAAAATCGATGCATTTTGCTATATGGCGTGAACTAACGTACGGGCGAAAGCCGGTGCCGGTAAAAATTCAAATTAAAAACAAACTTTGGTGAAAAACTAAGTGCAGTGTTGTGCAAACTAACTACAAACCAGCTGGGCAGATAATTCCAAGTAAGTTCCCATCCACTGCTTGACATTAACCCACAAACTCACACCAATTGGTATTACTAAACCAATGTCAATTCTGCTTACATCTCAGTTGAGTAATTAATCTACAAGTAACCTTGACGCCATCTAGAATATTCCAAAATAAATTAATGAAAACCTACAATACTGTTATCAAAGTGTGGTTTCCAATCAGACGATATTTGATGGATTACTCAAGTTCCATTGAGTTACAGATGGAGATAAACTCTGCCTCTAACAATATTGATGCTTTAAAAAATAAGGCATAAGCTGTGGCGATAGATTGTTGGCCTTTCTTTCTCATGTCGCATTTTCACATTGGCTCGCCAACGTCCAACTCTCTAAAACAAATGTCGTTGACGGCCGAAAATGTTAGCGAGTCAATGTGAAACGCGACATTATCTTTTTCAAACAAGATATTTTATTTATTACTTTCACATTTAAAGTGTCAAAAGGCAGTCAAACGAACGAAAAGTCCTGTATCGGTAGGCGATAGATAACGGCCCCTCATTGCCCTGGCATTGCAGGGGTTCATGAGCGACGGTGACCGCTTGCTATCAGGCGGGCCGTAGGCTCGTTTATCTGTCATGCAATAAAAAAAAATAAATAGAACTGCTCACCTGATGGTTAACATTAAGGTTATTATAGAACTCAAGATATTACAAAATCATTTACTTTAAAATAAAATATACTTCATTCCTAACAAAAGAATAATGATAGGCTTAATACCTAGAGCATCTTCTACCAATAAGAGGTGAACTAGTTACTCCTCCGTTTTATATGTGGTAAAAAACGAGAAAAAGGCACCTTACCTTTTAAAGGCAGGTCGTAGATGGCGGCACCGCAATGCCTATTGAAGTTGCAGAGGTCCATGAGCAACGGTAACCACACTCAATCAGGTGGCCCGCCATCTTGTCTGCCTACAAGGCAATATAAATACAGATTTACCACTTTCCGAACTCGTACTTAGTATACCAACCCATTACTGCCCACTGCTGAGTTCAGGTCTCCTCCGAAGAGAGGTTAGGCATAGTCCACCACGCTAGCCCAGCTTGCTTGACTTCACATATCTTCAAAGCATTTTTAGAACCCTTATCCGATATGCAGGTTTCCTCACGATGTTTTCCTTCACCGTTTATAGTCAGTGGTGTTGTGAAGAATTGCACATAAATCTTTTTCACATTTGAGACTTAGAGGAACTCGTATTTACCTACAAAATACTATTTTACATTTACCATTTCCACAAACCACGGTCAAACACTTTCATAGCACCACAAAACTTAAAAGTATTACTAAATTTTACAATCAGTAATATCACTTGAACGTCAGCGTATAAAATGCATAGATATCAATAAAAACGCTAATACAGAGTGACTTGCACCATCTGTTCCGAGCCCCAGGTGAAATTTTACTAATAAAGTTTGGGAGTCAATAAAAGAAACGCGATTGACGACGAGAATTTGAGCTCTCTGTTTTAACGTTCCTGTGAAACACAGAAAAGTAGGTAAGACAAACTTGCGCTAAAGAATATTAGTAGTTTTTGTGGGAGGAATCTTTCCTTTCTCAGTGAACTGCTGATTTTTACAATAACCACCCGGTGTCGAGGTGGAGTTCATTCTTACTATATGGAACCAACGCGGTCATCCACGGTCCGTTACAGGAACACTTTTTTGCCACGCACCATCCGGCTATGGAATGAGCTCCCCTCTTCGGTATTTCCAGAGCGCTATGACTTATCCTTCTTCAAACGAGGCTTGAGGAGGGTCCTTAAAGTTAGGTCGTAGGTAGCGATCGTTCAATGTCCCCTGACATTGCAGAGGTTCATGAGCGACGGTAACCACTTACGATCAGGTGGCCCGTTGGCATCTGCCTACATGGAAATAAAAAAAAATAAAAAAAAAATTTAAGCACTTCGGTTATCTACATCATTTACATAACAATTAAACGGGTTCTTACCATAGCAAAGTGTTGAATCGGGATTGCTCATTTAATAAAATCGTGATAACCATAAGTGATTTTCATATGTTATGAAAAACCAGTATTTTCAGAAAACAAACTCTCCTTTTCAGTGTGTTAAAAATAAATAGGTACATATTATTACAATATTGAAATGGTTCCTTTACTGATAAAAAACCAAGTGGCACTCTGACATAGCAGGCATTAACATGTGGCTCATATGGTGTCTCAAACTCAAGCAAAAACAAAATAACAAAGACTTAACTTCGTAATTAAACACAAATATAAAAACACAAAGTTGTCCATCCTTCTTGCAGCTGTGTAACAACTCTTAAGCTTCTGCTTAACTTTTTCAATAAAATCGAAGTGAAATGAAATTTGGAATTTAGAAGAAACGAAGGTGAAAGTAATCGAAACCGGGGCACTAGCGATGCTAATTTAGAAAAATTTCGCTCCGTAAAATAAACTTAATTAAATTTTACTTACGATCTTTTGTTAGATGTTTCTTTAATGTTGGTATTTTGTCTATCTTTACTTAAATTAAACGAAGTAAAATACGGAACAATTTACTTGGAGAGACGAATAAGAATCAAATTTAATCAAGTGGGTTTTTTTATCTAGATAGATTTAAATGAACCTACGGTTTACCTCATGGCAAGCATGAACATCTGAAATTCCCGGGCATTGCAGGCTGTTACCCATCATCTACCAAACAGGACTTTTCTACAGTAACTAAAGTAGATGAACTGCTTAGCGCAATGTGAACTGACCTACCACTAAGTGGAATAACGTCTTGGTCAGAACCTAGGAAGTCGCTGGATGTAAACAGCGCAGAACTGTTGCATTGAGGCGAGATTTGAGGGAGGCCTACGTCCAGCAGTGACTTTCTACGGGTCACTTCAACATACTAATATTATCATAGAAAGCAATACCAAGGGAAACATCTGACTGTACCGGTTTCAATGATTGTTTTGATGAAAAGATCTTCTGACTTGATCTCTTTTATGCTGATGAGCTATTCTTGAAAATCGGAAGTCTTTTTTCCAGTATCAAAATGATTAGATCCAACATCACCAACATATCTCACCAATCTTGGACCAAACATCTACAACACTCCAACATCCCAGCCAAGCCTTAGGCTGAAATCTTAGAAGCTATCACTTACCGTACATAAACCTACAACTTGCTGTTATGGCCTGACACGGACAGGGCTCTTTGTACGTGACGCCTCGTATCCGAGCAAATTACACCTTTACAAACATAAAAATACTTTCTACACACTCTTAAGTCTTTAACATAGAGCTCAAATTTCAATGGCAAGATTCTACAGATTTTGGTACCGAATGATGTGTGGAGAATATTCGTGTTTCTCGCTTTGGAATAGAGTTGAAATTGCTTTGTAAGGAATGTTGTAGGTGTAATAAATTGCTGTTTAGGACTTTACGTTCTCTAGGCAATAGTATGATTTAAAAATAGATCTCTTACATAAACGTTTTGTCTGTAATAGTCTGGAATAGTTGTAAGTACTGTACTGTAACATTCATTACTGCCCACTGCTGTTCTAAGGTCTTCATAATATTGTTGTAAGTTAAAGTAATTATACTTTCTAAATCACCTGCAAATTTATCTCATTAAAGTACATTTTAGAATCGACCATTTCGCTTTGAAACGAAATTTCTTTTTCTGCTGTTTTTTACGCAATCGCTACAATTTCTCCTTCTTGAAATAATAAGATTAAGAAGAGTTCAATATAGTAGATAGGTACTATGCCTTTCTTATTACAGAAGTCTTACTACCTCAAGTTACTATCACCCACCCGCGGGTGGGGATCCGGTGATCTCCAATGCTCAAAAAAAAAAAAATTTTTTTTTAGGCAACCGAGCCAACAGCTTACCTGATCGTAAGTGGTTACCGTCGTTCATGAACCTCTGCAATGTCAGGGGACACTGAGGGGTCGCTACCTACGACTTAACTTGAAGGACCCTCCTCAAGGCTCGTTTACAAGTTACAAGTTACTCAAACATATCAGTGACAAAGACGAACTCTAACTTACCAGTCATTGTATTTCTAAACTATTAAATTATCCAAGACTAAAGCCTGAGGTCATTAAGTATTAAGTTTTACTCCACCGACCCTACATTTACGATCCAATTTTAACATCGCATTTAAGTTAGGTGCTCGACAAAGGCTCTAGACCAAAATTATATTACTCTTAAGAGGACTACTGAATTAAAGGCTTTCGTCAAAGTACTGACTCGTCATTTTATAGGATTGAAACAAATTTTCAATTTAAATTTAACTAACCTTAAAATGTAGAAGTTTCTCTAGGTGTGGTAGTTTCGGATTAATCGTTACCTTGAACTCTAAAAGAATTGATATTTCTTTAATCTTCGGTGTATAAACTAATTTAGATTACTGAAAAACTTGTTTTTCTACGCACAAAAACACACACACACACAAAGACATACTCATACACATCACTCAATTCATATTCTACCTTCTCATTTGTATTTGCTCACCTTTTACAAAATCCTCAAATTTATAGTAGTCTATTTTTTTTTTGTTAGTAGTTATATATTTTATTTTAATTTTCTTTTCTTTTTGTACTACCTATTACATTTTACTAGATCGACATGTCCGTCCTGGTTATTGTAAAGGAGCCCCGTAGCACAAGCTCCAGCTTAGTACGGGACTCGCTGTTTTAAAACAAATGTAAACTGTAATGGTAAAAAATAAAAATTTCATTTCATTTAATTTTTTCATTTCATTTCAGTAATTTATAATATATATTTATAATATTCATAATAGTACTTTCTACTTTACAAGCTATAGAATTATTATTTGTTCAGCACTTCATACAACTTTGAAAAAAAATATAGTTTTTTGTTATTAATACATGTTTCTATGTCAAAGTTTTGAAAAATATATTGTATTTTATAAAACTGTGTACTCCTTAATGAGTATGTATCATCACATACTAATAAACAATAGATCACTTTACTAGCATTATATTGTGGCGACCAATAATAGCGCGCGAGATCCTGAATCGCGTTTACGACATTTGCAAGAATCTTCGCATATATACGACATCTGAAATCTACTACAGTGGGCTTTGGCCTGACCGGGCATACACTACCTCGCCCGGTCGAAGATCTCCCTTTGGCCTAATACCATCTATACCCACAACTGGTGTCCCCGACGCGACTCATTTTATAGAAGAAAAAGAAAGAAAGAAAGAAAATACTTGCCACAATATTACATGAAAAAGACGTTCAATTTAAAAAAAAAACAACAATTTCCATAGAAGATGCATAAAAGATAAAAGATAACAAAAGTAAAATAATAAAAACAAAAAAAAACCTATGGATGATTCGTATCTATGCAAGAGTGGCAATGAAAGGGTGACCAGCTCAGCATAATGCCGCAGCTCGAGGAACTACAGCGCTGATTTTCAGCTGGACCCATTGTGTGAGACTACGTCTGAGCACCCACTAGGCCAGTACGACAATCAGATAAACATAAAAACAAATAAATAATTAGATCCATTAAACTTAGCGCTAACCTTAGACTCCACTGTTAAATACCCTGAGAAACTCTAAGAAACTAGACCAGATGATCCGTTATGCCTTCCTTTTATAGCCAAAGGCACCTTGTTTTCTTTCTAGAATTTTCAGACTATTTATCACTTCTCTAACAAGCTCACTTGAGTAAATAGAGCGATGAAAATACGCAATACTTATTTACGTTTATATGAAAACATTTCGCAAAACAACTCAAGCCAACACATCAATCTGTACAAAAAAATGTTTGTAACTTTTTCGCAAACTGTATCGAATTGTTCTGGCCGGATGATACGTGAGCACAGGGACGGGTTTGGGTATAATTAATGTTGGGGGTCAATTTTAACAAAGCTCTTAAAATTGTGACATTGCATTCGATCGCTATTAATGAAATATTTAGTTAGGTAAAACGTCTTATGGACGACTCGTCGTATTTCTAATATCAGGAACACAATAATCCCAATGCTGACTTTACTATTGACTGACCGTAACAAATCAAACCGTCTCAATCAATTACATTGTATCTCCTTCGTAGTGCAAATTAAAGTCATAAACAGTGGATTTAATTTTTATTTCCTTTCTTTTTTTCTTTCATATTTACAAACAATACCTTTAAAAGTTCACATAATCTCTGACTTTAAAGAAGGGGTGTGGTGTGCAACACAATTTTCAACATTATTTTGCGAGTGATTAGTATAATGATTGCTTACCATACTTTTATTTTCCATTGACCAATTGGGTGCCACGAACCCCCATGTTATCCTAAGTACGGCCCATGTTTAACACAGCGGGGTCACTTTTTGTATGACAACATGTTTTCTTTTTCGTATGGAGTCATTCACATTTGGTTTGTACGAACTTTTGAGCTTACTATTTTTGTGTAAAAGTTTTACGCTTAGTAAGCTTTAAGCTCAGTTTAAATATAGTTGAGAAGTGAGATTTGTAATATTTTAAGAAGTGGTAATATTTACTTAATCTTACTTATAATCCGAGCTTTTTAAATATAGAGTAAAAGTTTTGTTATGTTATAGAGTAAAATAAAATTTTTGTTCAATGCTGAAAACAAACATAATTCTGGGTTTTATTCCAACAAGACATACAACACATTTACTTCTAAAAAATTAAAAAAAACTTGAGAGGTGTCATGGGACACCCGAATAGAACAAAGTTCCTTTCGATTAAAAGATATCTTATAAAAAATATTTCCTTTCATAACGCGCGATAAGGAACGTGTTTTAAAAGATTTTGATCACAGCGCCATCTAGCGATAATCATCTAAAACAATAAAGTGTCGTGACAACTTTTCGTAAGAATTTTTTCCGTCTAGCCCCCTTTCACAACGGGCAGTAAGGAACTTCGTTCCAATAATTATTCAATCTATATACATAGGTGTTACATTTATTTTATATTATAGCATATTAGGTATTCCGCTCAATTTTGCCTTTTTCACAAAAATCAGTTTTATTCATTTTTCAGGTCATTATTCGGGTCATACATCGGGTTACACCATAGGACTGATTCCTATTTTTATTATTAACTAGCTGCTGCCCGCGACGTCGTCTGCGTGAACCATATGATTCGTTTTTTTTCATTTTTCCCGGCATCTATTCGATTTTTTCTTGCCGTAAAAACCATCCTTGAACTTCTACGAACATTTAAAAAAAAGTATTGGCCAAATTGGTCCAGGCGTTGTTGAGTTATGCGCTTACCAACACATTTTGCGATTCATTTTTATATTATAGACTAGCTGACCCGCGCAACTTCGTCTGCGTTACAAACGGGTTCGAACAGTACTCGCAACGACGGGAGTTATTATTTTCGTGGCTCGCTGTTGCACCCACATATTCATTGCGTTTTTATACTCGTAATAACTTCTAAACGAAAAGTCCGATTGGAATAAAACAAAAAGTTATTTACTTCTACATTAATACTCTTGATAATATAATACTTAATTTGGATAAGGGTTAATATAACGATACTCATTTAATGTTAAATTCAAACTTGGGACGAAATATTATTTTGCTAAACATAAAAGCGGTTATTGTGACTAAACTATGATAGTTAGATATATGCTCTCGCGGACTTTTTTGTTGGTCTTACAAAGACCTAAAAACCCGTAGTACATCATTTTGTTCTATTGTCAGTAGTTTTTGCAGCGTACGCATAAATAGGTTTTCGATTATTCGCCTTGTGTTACATATTCGATATTTTCATACGGATCCCAAATTTTTTTGAAAATAAAATATAGCCTATAACCTTCCTCGATAAATGGACTTTCCAACAGTGAAAGAATTTTTGAAATCGGACACGTAGATCCTGAGATTAGCGCGTTCAAACAAACAAACAAACAAACTCTTTTTAATATTAGTATAGATGAGAAGAATGCATGATATAAATACAGCCTCGCCGATGCCTCATCCCATTTTTTTTAGTTGAAGAATATGTGGAAGTTGAACCGCACTAAAACCTCCAACTGCTTACACTCAGGGCCTGAGCCCCGGCTGAAGACAGCACCCAGCACGGGATTATGCGAAGAGAGGCGACGCGTTTCCCGTCGTGAAAGGCTCAACCCGAAAGAATTTCCGCCTCAATGGTGTGCCTGTTCAGATGACTTTAAGGCAGCAGTTACACAACTTCGGAGATAGGTTCAGAATAAGCATAATTGGGACACCGACGTTCGGCTTGATGGTATGCACTGGAAGTACACTTGCTGATAGAGAGTTCAGAAATTTCACAGAATAATGTGTCATCTTGCATACCGGCAGTGTTTATAGAGGTGAAGTGCACTTCATTCCTCTCAATTTCGGAGAGAATGCATTCGTTAATTGTTACATCCTTATCACTTTTGGGCGTCAAAATGCCCGCTCGCACACCCAAGAATTCTGCTGATGTTGTATTACACACAGTGCCAGGTACGGTGGGACCTTGCACCGGTTTCAAGTCGTCCGCGGTGTTCCATATGGGACGGTCCGCGACCTCTCCTCTGGAATATCGGGTACGACTAAGTACTGAGAGGCACTCTCCTCTCGGAACTTAGCGTTATTTGTTACGCAGACGACACGTTGGTTGTAGCCCAGGGGGATGACTACAGAGAGTGCACGTTTTGCCACAGCGGGTGTGGTATAATTTGGAGGTTGGGCCTCGATGTGGCGCTAAATAAACCCCAGGCCCTATGGTTCCACGGGTCTGGGGCGTCGCCACCGGTCGATGCCTACATTATAGTTGGAGTTATTCGGATCGGGGTCGGGGTGCTTAAGTACCTCGACCGGCTCGACTTCTGCGAGTCCACATCTCGGAACAGAGCGGCAGGGCGTGTGAAACTGAGTTCTTTTCTCCACGCAGGAATCCGCCGTCATCGATCAGGGCGCTGGAACTGCAATTTCGCTCGGAATTTGCCTCCCTAAGAGATTCGGGTTCTCAACGCTACCCAGCGTGCGGGGTTCCAAGAAGGTGTCGTGTCTCGCTTGCGTTAAGGCAACTGTGGGTTGGAAGACCGCACTCTCCGATCCACACTGGTATGACCCAGCAGGGTATCCCGTGGGAGTGTGAGACGCGGTCCCATATTTCTTGGCGGGCTTTGGAAAGCCCGCTGACCCTGAGAGCCGGTGGCTGTATCGCCGGTGGCTGCCGGTTCGGTGTTCGGGGGCGGCGCGAAGGAAAATTTATGCCGTGGTGCATAATGCGTCGTGCCGTCCCGCATTACCCCGTGCTAGGGTCTGGTTTAGCCAGGATTGAAACGCTGAGTGTGAGCGATTGGAGCTTTTAGTGCGGTTTAAGTACCACATATTCCAAGCGCAGCGCCACGATTTCCAGCGTTTAAAAAAAAAGTACACACAGTGAGTTTGTTTAAGCTGGATACAACTCTACCGACAGACTCAGAAGAACCACCTGTCCACCTCTCTCCTCGCCAAGATTTAGAAAGAGAACGGAGTATTCTTGTGTACTTGTATTACCGCTGATCCGAGCTCTTATATTATAACACATCCACATTTGAACTTTTTCGATTTTTTTATATAAAAGGGCTATGTGTGAGTATAAAAATTAGCCAGTTCCTACATCCCACTTAAGTTTAATAAATACATTTATTTATTTGTCTTGCTAATCTCTGAAACGAATTAACTATACAATTTTTAAGAACAAAATGCCTAACGCCATCTATTACAATCGAAAAACACCACGTCGCCCATAATGCAATGACATAATCAAATTATTTATATCGAAAAAGTGCTTCTAGACGTAATTCGATATAATTCTCATAGATGGCGTTGCTTTAAAATCGTCTTTAAAATTTAAAATATCATTTTTTTTGGAGTTTACCTTTAAGCCATAAATCTCCGTATTCTGAAGTGCGACAGAATGATTGACATATTAGTTGGTTGTCAATTGTCAAATTGCAAATTGACTCGTTGACGACACACCTAAATTGCTTAGACAACAGTGAGTGATTATAATTTAATATGAACTTTATTGAATAGCAATAAAGTTCAAATTGTCTCTACATATTATTTAGAAAACGTTTGTATGGGAAATAGAAAAGGGCTGTTTTTAGGGTTTTCCCAGAAATTATTTGATTTTTTCTCGCCTTTTAAACCTTCCCTGAACTTCCACGAATATTTTAAGACGAAAATTAGCCGAATCGGTTCAGCCGTTCTCGAGTTTTAGCGAGACTAACGAACAGCAATTCATTTTTATATATATATAGATATATAGATATAGA
Source organism: Trilocha varians (assembly GCA_030269945.2). NCBI lineage: Eukaryota > Metazoa > Arthropoda > Insecta > Lepidoptera > Bombycidae > Trilocha > Trilocha varians. The sequence continues at coordinate 10,973,109 of AP028259.1, forward strand.
TATAGATAGATTTAGCACGTTCAACCAAAACTCTTTAGCTTTATATTTAGCATAGATTAATCTATGACCAAACTGTCGATAATCCAAAACTACATCAGCACGTCAACACAAAAAGACTTTGCTGCCAAAAAAACTTGTGAACTCAAAGTGCCAACTCAGATGTGTGGGGAGTTTCTCATAAATAAACATGTGGAGTTCGAAACTTGAAGTTGGCATCGCAGCGGCAATCAAAAGTCAAGAATTTGTAAGAACGAGGCGTGGTCGATCCCACCCACGCGTTGATATACTTCGCAAGGAAGTTTTTTAGTATTTTACAAGCGACACGCGATTTCGTTTGCGTCAAGAGATACAGTTTTTGGGAAAAATTCGGCAATTCTTCTTTCCAACGCATGTGAGTGCGAGCGGGGGCCCAAGAAGTCGTGTTTCGCTCAGCACGCCCTTAGCGTAAGAGCAACCGGGGGATGGTAGGCCGCGATCCCCGACCCACGCTGGTTCTGACCCAGCGGGGTATCGGAAAGCCCGCCGATCGAGAGAGCCGGTGGCCGTATTCGCCGACGGCCGCCGGTTCGGCGTCCGGGGACGACGCGACGGGAAAGAGTGCCAAGCGCGTAACGCGTCGCGCCGTTCCTCCAAGCCCCGTGCTGGGTACTGTCCTCAGCCGGGGTTCGGACGCCGATCGTGAGCGGCAGGAAATTTAAGTGTGGTTTGACTCCCACAAACTTCACCTGCGGGGCGATTGGAAGTTCGGTGATTTCCTCCTGTCCAAAAAAAGGAGTAAAAACGGTATATCCCACAAATATTATATTTAAGTAATCTTGACTTCTGTTAGTATTAATGTTCTGTAATTTTGTCCTCTAATTGATTATCATTAAATTAATGTACAACAAAGCTGCGTAGCTTGATGTCTACGACGTAGCACCGTCTACGGTGTAGCATTAATAGCTCGTAGCATTCAATTCTGTGTAGTAGAATTAACTATGATGGATTAACTATTACTGTTTCAATTAACGAATCAATTAATTTAAAATCAATCAAAGAAATTAACTTGTTAGGAATCAACTCATACTTGAAAAGTCCGTCAAAATTGAAATTACACAATTTTTTAAATCATTTTTAGAACAATTTTTTGATGCATTTTAGTATCACTCTACTTAAAGCTAGCTGAACCTTGCAACTTCGTCTGCGTTACAAAGTGGTTCAGTCAGCACTGTTAGATATTTATAAAAACTACAAATCCATAGTAGGTACATCATTTTGTTTTATAATCTGCGATGTAAGCAAGTTTTTCGGTTATTTTTTACATATTGGCTTTACAGGCTTGAGGAGGGTCCTTAAAGTTAGGTCGTAGGTAGCGACCCCTCAGTGTCCCCTGACATCACAGAGGTTCATGAGCGACGGTAATCACTTCCTATGCGGTGAGCCGTTGGCTCGTCTGCCTACATGGCAATAGAATAAAAAACATAATTGAAGTTTAAGTACAGATCTCTTTTTTTCCAAAACACAATCTAGCCTATGTTACTCGTGGATAATGTAGCTTTCAAATCGTGAAAGAATTTTTAAAAACGGTCAATGGGTTTTTATTCTATTGGAACGAAGTTCCTTATCGCGCGTTGTGTAAGGAGGTAGACGGAAAAAAATCTTACGAAAAAGTTGTCACGACACTTTTTTTTTGTTTTAGATGATTATCGCTAGATGGCGCTGTGATCAAAATCTTTTAAAACAATTCCTTATTTTGTTTAATATAATTAATGCTAGATGGCGCTGTGATCAAAATATTTTAAAACACGTTCCTTATGGCGCGTTACGAAAGGAAATAATTTGTATGAGATACGTTTTAATCGAAAGGAACTTCGTTATATCCGTGTTTCCCTTGACACCTCTCAAGTTTTTTTTACAACATTACCATCGCTGATTAGCCTTCTTAATCCGATATTATTATCGCAGTAGAAAACTTACTAAAGATAACTACAGTTATTCTCACAGCTCACTCAAAGTAAAACGTTCAGCAAAACAAAACAATTGTTCCGAGCCCTCAAACAAACTGCACATTCAGTTCAGCCGTCCTCTTAAATTCCCTTTTATCCCAACGGTTATCGGCCTGCAGCAGATGTGTCCAGGCTCTTCACGGCCAAATAAAGAACCACTGTATCCCATTTAATATTATCTGACGTTTTATTAGTATTCGGATAACAGATGTTTTATAAATCCGAAAACCGAGTTACATTTCTCAGGCATATGACTAAAACTGCAAGACAAATCAATGTGTATGAGGTAATGGTCAAAGTATCTGCTTTCAAACATAAAAGAATCATCAAAATCGGTTTAGGTAAATAATGAATAAATAATAAAATAAAATGTAGAAAAGAAATACGTGTTAAAACACACAGCAAATCGTGAAAGCTTGTCTTGTGCAAAAATATTTGTTTGATGTTATATGACGACCGTCATCTTTCATCTGACACCAGAATCATTAAAATCTAGGTAAACTAAAGTTATGAAAGATCAAATTATAAAAAAAGTAGACGAATTAAGTCGTGGTGGCCGAGTGGGAACGGGAGGTCGCGGGTTCACAACCGGCCGGCTTGTACCTCTAAATTCTAATATGAAAAAGATTTATGTGCAATTTTTCACAACACCACTGGCTAAAAGCGGTGAAGGAAAACATCGTGAGGAAAAACTGCATATCGGAAAAAGTTTCTTAAAATCCTTTGAAGACATGTGAAGTCCCCAATCCGCATTAGGCAAGCGTGGTGGACTATGCCTAACCCCTCTTCTTATTTCAGTCTTGGATAGTCCATTAATCAAGGAAGGCTATATATATAGGCTGTGACTCAGACGAAGTCAACGTGCACGGGTCAACTTGTACTTAATACATAACAAGTTTTATACTATGTATTGATCTCATTGAAGTAAACAAAATTATGTTCCCGATATAAAAAAGAATACTCGATTACCTGGTCCGGCCACTAATGAAATCCCATTTATCATTCTGACTGCCAAATAAAGGTTCGGAGCGTACGTTCAAATTAACGGGAACTGCGATTTTAGTGTTAAAACTGGTTTAAAATTTGAATTATTTCGCGGTTGATAAAATTTTATTAAGAAAAGTTTAATTTAGTTTGATTTATTTGGACTAAACAAGACTAGGACTTTATCTGACCAGAAAATTCGCTGACTTGTTTTTAGCAGTTTTTTTTAAATTACCTTATTATAATGTTACTGTAAAGAAACATATTGAAAAAAAAAAACTTGAGAGGTGTCAAGGGACACCCGGATAGAACGAAGTTCCTTTCGATTAAAACATATCTCATAAAAATTATTTCCTTTCGTAACGCGCCATAAGGAACGTGTTTTAATAATTTTGATCACAGCGCCATCAGCATAATCATCTAAAACAAAAAAAGTGTCGTGACAACTTTTTCGTAAGAATTTTTTCCGTCTAGCCCCTTTCACAACGCGCGATAAGGAACTTCGTTCCAAAAACAGCAAAATGAAATCCTTAGTATCATCAACTCAAAATTCCCACTGTTGTTCGTGTCTTCTCAACAGCTGCCCATGACAGTAACCACTTACGAACATGTTACCGTCAACTTGACCGCATTTGTACAAAAATCAAAATGTAATTCGCTTTTAAATTGCACCAAATTGAAAATTTAACATTGCCATTATAAGTTTAATTAGAGCTCGCCGAAAAGAAAACAAACTTTAGTAGTGGACCGTTGAAAAAACAAATAGAATTCTTTCTGGAAAATTCTTTGAACCTAATGGAAAATTCCTTGAACCTAATATAGTATCAAGTAAATTAATTTGTAATTAACTTCTAGCTAATCTTTCTCGTGTAAATACGTTTTTTTGTGTGACAAAAAAATCACCGGTCTTCCACCTATCCCGTAGGTGGGGTATGTGGGAGTTGAACCGTATTAAAACCTCTTGCAGCTCACGCTCAGCGTCTGAACCCCGGCTGAGGACAGCAAAAAATACGTCATGTTGTAGGTTATATGTGACAGGAATGTTCATTGCATATTACACTGTAATTTTTGGCCAAATAAATAATTTAAATCTTTAATATATTATGTGTCTATTTATTTGTGTGTTTTTTTATAAAACCCCTGACATTGTAGAGATTCACGACGGTAACCACTTACGATCAGGTACTTGAACGGCTCGTCTGCCTACATGGCAATAAAAGAATTTGCACTATAAATACGTGCTTACGGCCCACCTGATAGGAAGTACATAGCCATTTATGATAACGGAGTGTTTGTGATATCGTGGAGTATTTTTTCCTGTAAAGGTAAATGAATTGGAAGTGGTCTTAGGTATTATCGATGAAAGTTCTTTAAAATTCTTGTTTATTTTTTTATTTATTTATTAAGGGCACCAACATGTTATACACCCGAACATGCAATACAGGTATATTAAGAGACTTCCAGTATAAACTTAATGCTAACACAATTATACAGGGTGGATCTGTAACTCTGGACAATCTGACGTGGGGTGAATGACCTGTCGAAATACAACTTAGAACCACTTTTATTTTAGGAATTGGATAAAAAAAAATTTCATCATAGTATGACAATCCGCAACGATAGTCGTACGTTTTCTATATAATGTCAGAAAAAAAAGTTTAACCGATCCAAAAAATAAATATAGTGCTATGTTGTATTTCAACAGGTCATCCACCCCACGTCAGATTGTCCAAAGTTACACATCCACCCTGTAGATGCCGACTGCATGCCTATTTTAAATTATTTACAATAATAATAATTTAATAATTGTTTACAACTTTATTAATGTGGATGTCAAATAAAATTAAATTCTACTAAAATTCATGTCATATACATTTTCACTTTAAATGTCAAATGAAAGATGGCTCCTATTTTATTAAAAGCCAGTCATAAGCAGCTACGACATTAAACCACGCGTTTTAATTACATTCCTAAAATATACAATTTTGTTTCTGAAACAACTTTCTATAAATATCAGCTCATATTATTCATAGTATGCGAATTTCATTACCAATATTCTACAGTTTAAATATTAAATAGACTTAATACAAGTATCTAAATAAATTTTATACTAAGTTAGTTTTAAAAGACCTTTGCCCATTTCATCTTCCACACACAGTAAAAATTCTCCATAAAATCCATGTAATTGTCGTGACGTGATAATGTATTCTTGCTAAAATTTTAATACCGTGTAATCTAAGTAAAAATAATTAAAATGAAAGGTCAAACAAGTTACCTTTAATCCGAATTCCAGAAATGCGCCACAGTTGCGCCATCTAGTGGCATGATTTCAACATACGAGTGGATTTTCGCTGTACCAACTCTCGAGGCAAGCGTGGTTGACTACACCTGATCCTTTTGGAGACCCAAGTCCGCAGTAGACTGGTTGATACTACAGTAAGTCTTGGTAGCTGAGTGGTTGAAATGCTTGCCTTAGGTACGTGAGGTCAAACCGGCTTGTACCCCTAAATCTCAATTTAAAAAAGATTTTTGTGCAATTTAACACTACATCACTGACTAAAAACTTTTCAATAATATTTCGAATATGTGTGGAGTCCCCAATCCGCATTGGGCAAGAGTGGTGGACTATACCTGATCCGTAAGAAGATCCAAGTCCACAATAGGAGTAACATTCTTTATGCTACAGTTTCGATAGTCATTGCCCAGATCGATATTACACTATTTCTTAAGGAAAAAATATATTTTCACCCTCGTTACTCGACTATTGGCAGTTTCAATATACGGGTAGTCACGTGTACCGCAGCCGGCGCCTATCGCGTGACCCAACCGGGAATCGAACCTGAAAAATTACATCGAATTATACGACCGTGACGCTTCACTTATGAATCATATTGTGTAAATAAATACATAGACACTAGCTGCCCTGCGCAACTTCGTCTGTGTCGCATAGGAATTGTTCCCGGCAATCTAAAGTCTCATCAGGACGCTTCATTAGAGCCTAAACACGATGAGGTTATCTTGCTTAATGAAGGAGTTCCCATAGCCACCTTCCAGCTCCATCATCAGACCTTGACCAACTGTAAATCTAAACCATTCTCGAATCTCCACGAACACACACAAAAAATTTCATCAAAATCGGTCCAGTCGTTTAGGAGGAGTTCAGTCACATACAGACGAACACAAGAAATATATATATAAAGATTGACATAGACATAAGTTTATTTGTGTGTAAAAAAGAACATACAGACACATATTTAAAAGTTAACAAAAAGTTCACACACAAAACGGCCGAAACTCAGCATGTTGCCGGTTGCCAACCACAGAAACATTGTAGTCGACACCCGACGCTGGTTTTCAGTTCCGACCGGCATCGACGACACACATGTCAAACGCGCACTACGAAGACATAAACTTATAAGTACTAAAAATTAAATTTACCTACAACAAAAATGTAGAGAAAATAAAATAAGACAAAAAGTAAAACAATATAAAATTCAACCTAAAAAAGCTAAATAGACCAGCCCCGAAAACAGTGACGGAACGCAGAATGTTTAGTCCGTGCATAATGCACATTACATTTTAATAAGGTCCGTCACCGCTCACTAGTCTAGTCTGTGACCCCTAGTAAATTGTGATTGTAAACGGCTTAAGGACTCGGGCTTAAATACATGGAAAAACCTGTATATTGGATGCTTAAAACCATTTGAAGCTCAGTGATAACCCTGACCTTCTCTAGTCATGTACGGACTATGTCTGATCTCTCTATTGAGAAGATCCGAGCAAAATAATGGATAGGGTTGGTACAGTGTCCTAAAGCTATTTTTAAACGAACATTTTCCCTCTGTTTCTTAATATGCAAGGTGGATCTGTAACTTTGGACAATCTGACGTGGGGTGACCTTTTGAAATACAACTTAGCACCATTTTTATTTTTTGGATCCACGTATGAGTTGCCTTCTGATGTTTTTTGAAAAATTGCTACGCTTACGTCGGCGTTTTTCTGTGCTACTACGCGTGTTAATACCTTAGTTACAATAACTCTTCTTAAGGTTTAGTTATGAAAGTCAATTTTCTCTCAAATATATTCCTAAACAAAACTAAAAGTCACAAAAATTGCCCTATTTACACCCACATCTAAGAATGCTTTGTAATTTATCAAATTACTAAAATAACGAAATTATTGCCGAAATATTGAATATTACTCTAATTTGTAACATCATTACTTCACAAGCTAAATTCAATAAATCAGACATTACTCATCAGAAAAACTTTTCGCGAAAACAACTCTAATTTTCTTTTATTTCATTTGATAGAAGCCTCTTTATTTTTCTCAAGTAATGGTTACTTTCTCTTCGTCAGTAACTATTACATTTACAGTACATTAAGTATAATATTTCATTCGATAAAAATATTTCGATATATTTAGGATATTCTGTTACAACTTTTTTTTTTTTTTTAAAGTTGGAGGAAATCACCGTATGTGGGAGTTGAACCGCACTAAAACCTCCAACCGCTCACACTCAGTGTCCGAACCCCGGCTGAGGCCAGAACCCAGCACGGGGTTATGAGGGACGGCGCGACGCGTTACGCCCAAGGCACTCTTTCCCGTCGCGCCGCCCCCTTCTGTTACAACTAATGTTATCAAAGTGAAAAACAAAATCGAGCGAACGAGAAAGAGGGTAGACAGATTTGTTTGCTCGTAAATCGACCCGCAGTATCCATTCTTCTCGTGATCATGACGTTTGCAACAGCGTTTAAATGTCGAGACCACTTAATTAAATATCGTGGTAAAAATCCATGAAATGTAACTGATAATCCTACAAAACATGACGAATTTAATTTTCTATTTACACAACGGATCAAACAACAAAATAATATTAATTTTAACAAACACTTCATCGTCCCATCAAAAAGAGAAAAAACAATAATAAATCATATTAATGAGAACGGACGTAAAACTAAAAGTGGGGTGCAAACGAAAAATGAGTAAACAATAGTGGCCGAATAAAAATAAATGACCGGCCACTTCCTTAGAATAAGTTTTTGTGAGTTCATCGGAAGATCTTTAGAATGAGTTTCAGTGGTAGCGTCAACAAAACAAACGAGAAAAATAAAAGTTAAATTTGATCTAATTTTTGTTTTGGAACGAAGTTCCTTATCGCGCGTTATCGAAAGGGGGCTAGACAGAAATTCTTATGAAAAAGTTGTCACGACACTTTTTTGTTTTAGATGTTTGTCGCTAGATGGCGCTGTGATTAAAATCTTTTAAAACAATTCCTTATTTTGTTTTATATGATTAATGCTAGATGGCGCTGTGATCAAAATATTCCATCCGGGTGTCCCTTGACAGTTTTTTTTTTTATTGCCATATAGGCAGACGAGCCAACGGCCCACCTGATAGGAAGTGGTTACCGTCTTTAGTGGTTTTATTATAAGTTTGAAGTCTGTTTACCAATTCCTTTTTTTATTTTCTAAATACCTTTCATTAAGAACTAGGTTTTGTCGTGTTTTTAGTTAAGCCTTGCTGTGATCGCTACACACGCGACATCGATGTGTAGTTCATCCCTACCTTATTATTGTGGAACCGTCCATCCACAGTTCGTAATCTGTCTTCGTGTGCCTCGAGTACTATGACTTGTCCATCTTCAAACAGGCTTGAAGGGAAATCAAAAGTCCCTGAACCTAAAGCACTATAAATAGCAGTTACGACTATAAGGCAAAAAATATATTGGACATGAAATAATATACACACATAATCGTGGTGGCCGAGTGGTCGAATATAGTCGAGTGGTCGAAGCGCGTCCTACCGAACGGGAGGTCGCGGGTTCAAATCCGGCCGGCTTGTACCTCCAAATCTCAATGAAAAAGATTATGTACAATTTTTCACAACACCACTGGCTAAAAACGGTGAAGGAAAACATCGTGAGAAAACCTGCATGTCGAAAAAGGGTTCTAGAAATCCTTTGAAGATATGTGAAGTCCCCAATCCGCACTGGGCAAGCGTGGTGGACTATGCCTAATCCCTCTTCTGAGGAGACCTGAGCCCAACAGTGGGCAGTAATGGGTTGGTACAGGAAATAATATACCTGTGCAATAACTTGAATCGTCAAAAATTACGATTTTACAAGCGAGAATTATTTCACTTTTTTTCTCCCATAAAATCAAGATGCAAGTTTAATTAAAAGATTCTACTTGTACAAACTATCATAGTGTTTCTGCGTTCAGTACACACAGTATCCGTAGAGGGGGAAAGCGAGTTCTGATATCCGCAGAGGCGCCGCCACGACGCCACTCCTCTTCATAACTTTTACTGTCAACTCAATTACACCGTTACAGCCACCGTCGAAACAGAAACAATGATTCACGCTTTATTTGTACAAGTCTTCAGTCTCTCAAATGCTGTGTCTAAAATATGAGGATTTTTAGAACCCTTTTCCGACAGCTTGGTTACAAAAAAAGGACTGTCAAAGATTTCGTGTCTGCAAAATATGTTTCTACAACAAGTAATTTTAGAGTATGAGCGACGGAAACCTCTTCGTCTTCGTCTGCCTCTATAGCAATTAAAAATATTACATTTTTACATACCTAAAAAGAAAAAAACTTGAGAGGTGTAATGGGACATCCGAATAGAACGAAGTTCCGTTCGTCGTTACGTTGCGATAAGGAACGTGTTTTAAAAGATTTTGATTACAGCGCCATCTAGCGATAATCATCTAAAACAAAAATAAGGAACGTGTTTTAAAAGATTTTGATCACAGCACCATCTAGCGAGAATCATCTAAAACAAAAAAGTGTCGTGACAGAAAAAGTGTCGTGACAACTTTTCGTAAGATTTTTTTCCGTCTAGCCCCCTTTCGATAACGCGCGATAAGGAACTTCGTTCCAAAAATACTGTTTCTGACACAGATAGGATTAATCATATTTATTTTAGTAAATCATTTTTTTTTCTTAAAGATAATGCGTTATACAAACATTAAAAATAGAGTACTTAAACTTCCCCTTTTTTTGTTACTCTTACAAAATAACATAAAATGCTACCGTACATACACCGTACAACTTATGCCACAAACTTTGAGAACCAAACGCCTCCTGGTATCAACTAACTTAGGCCAGAACAAAGTTTTGTCCCGAGACAATTTCAACCGCTGTGTCCGACAATATCCTATGGAGAAATATCTAATTGAAAATGTCGAACTTACTGTCCAAGCTGAACATAACATTATTAGACTTACTACGGTTGCGGCCTAAGCGAGATTACGGCCCACCAGACAGTAAGCCATTGGCAGACTTCTAACTTTCCACTGACCGAGGTACGACGGTAAAGAATACCGTAATACTTAGCGTGTCATAACTCCGTTCGCCAACTCCCAACTATCACATTGGTCGGCCGTCACCGTTATTTGTTTTATGCGAGAGTTGGACGTTGGCGAGCCAATGTTGAAACACGACATTGGATTCGGGTGACAGCCGTTTTTAGTACCGTTCAATTCCCACATACCCCACCTGCAAAAGGTAGAAGTCAGCATTCAAACAAAAAAATGCTACACATCGACCAAACAAGCTTTACTTTACCGAATAATTTCAAGTCCAATCTCAATGTTCCCGCTTGTTGAATGGCCTCCATTTGAATAATTAAGGTGAAGGACAACCATAGTCGAGACTTACAAGTTGAAACAGTAAAATTAAATTTAATCTGAAACGTCTTTACTATGACTTTCTCCCGCAAACGCAATGTTCGTGAATTATTTATTTATACGAAAAAGTTTTATTGCGCCTTTCTATCTAGTATTCGGTGTAAGTTACAAACTACGGCGATTTTTTTTTTTAATTAATGCTAACTCTTTAGAATTAAATGTATTGAAGTCGTGGTGGCCGAGTGGTCGAAGCGCGTCCTTCCGAACGGGAGGTCGCGGGTTCAAATCCGGTGGGCTTGTACCTCTAAATCTAAATGTGAAAAAGATTTATGTGCAATTTTTCACAACACAACTGGCTAAAAACGGTGAAGGAAAACATCGTGAGGAAACCTGCATGTCGGAAAAGGGTTCTAAAAATCATCATCATCATCACCCTATAGACGTCCACTGCTGGACATAGGCTTCCCCCAAACTTCGCCACATCGACCGGTCCTGCGCCATCTGCATCCACTACAACAACTTACTATCCACTTTTCTTTTTCTGTTCTGCAATTGTTTTCTCAGCACCTTTGGTTGTTCAGTAGATGTGTCTTGAGTATGAACGTATCTTAATTCCTCCATTAACCACTCAACTGGGATCGGCAACCAAATTGGTTTGTTTACTTTTGCCAAGTCTGTGGCAGGAGCCAAAATTGAGCACAGTTCTAAAACTTGTTTTGTTTACATTTTTTAATTGTCTCATATTTTACGGAGATGATATATTTTCGCTGAAAATGCAATACAGCGTCGTTTAGTAATAAAGATACACAAAAATATACGGTTTGATTAAAAATCAATGTTTTTAAAAAGAGGCTCAAACACGGTATTGATTCCGAACGAAGTCCCCAGTTTCGCCATCTAGCGAATAGTGACGTTCCCATTTGAGTGGTTGTACAAAAAAACAAAGTAGTAAAATTAGTAATTTAGTAGTATAAATAGTAAAATTTTGTTTATATTACTTTCATCTTTTTTACCGATGCTCTCAATTTTTTTTCAAATCGCTTCCTCTTACAACTTGTGGTAGCCTCGTTGGAAGTTTCTCGAACACTTTGCGACGCTCAAGTGCGAATCTGATTTCTTATTGACGAGCTTCTAATGTATGTAATTTGTTTTTCTATTCGTTCGTCGTCGCCGTTTCGTCTGTAGCTCCTTTTTTATGAATCCTTCTATATTTCTTGTGAATTTTGTCATTTTAATTTGTGAATTATGTTATTTATAGAAATTTATATACTTGAGGGGTTTTTTTCTAATAATATAATTGCTATAACAAAAAAAAATACAGTTTCCATTTACAAAGTATCTTTTAAAAGACAAAAAATCATTGAAATTGGTCCACACTGAAAAGAAATACAAACAAACATGCATAGCAATCAGCATTCAATTTCTTGAAAAAAACCTCTTCTTTTTGAAACAAAAACCTCAATTACAACAAAATAAACATTCAATCGTTTGATCAAGCGATTAATCGTTTTTTAATTAATTCACATTATTTGCACACAAACGTACATCAAAATTTTGTCTCTATGTTTGTGTCTGATAACCTTTGAAATAACTGAAATGATTATGACGATAACTTTTTTTTGTAGCTTTTACTAGTAGAGAGCTGATTTACTAGGGAACAACATTTGCAAAAAATAAACTAATTTCCAACACAGACAAAGTTGCGTGTATCAACTAGCTTGCGAGAAATGTGTTTATGATATCTATTTAATGTTACGAAGTTTTTGTGAAATATTTGTGTACTTAATGCACACATAAATCGTAAAGTTTTCTTTGAGAATAGTTAGATTTCTGAGTACTAGAGTAGATATTTGCTAACTTGAATCAAGAGTGCTCATAAATTTATTATAGTAGACAGGACTATTTTGACGATTTATGAAAAATATTTTCAGCTGTTTAATAAGATAAGTTTTAAGTCATTTACTAGTTTTCATATTTTTATTTTTAAGTGATAGCGCAGGACCGGTCGTTGTGGCGAGGTTTGAAGGATACCTATGACGAGTATTGGACGTCTACGAGCTGATATTGATGACAATGATAACATAAAAAGTAGATATATTTTTAGGCGCAGTAATTAAATTCCTATCCCTATCGAATTTTTAAAAAGATGAATATTGGAAATTTTAAATGTTAGATGCTTTTAAAATAAAATAGCACAATCATTTTGTTAAAAAAACTACCTTCTGCTATATCAATAGCAAAAACTTCAATTTCAAATAAACTGAAAAACATTTTCACAGTACAAGAAATTAATTTTCACATCCACATAAAAGTTATATACACGTTATAAAAACTTGAAATAACAATCTATACGGTTATGATTGTAATATACGCTCAAGTACCGAGTCCTTATTCACACCGTAGTGTAATATTACTCGAATTGACAATTGTTTTTCAATGTTCTTTAATAATAAAAATTCGTGGTAGCAGAGTAACTTCACATATCTTCAAAGGATTTTTAGAACCCTTTTCCGATATGCAGGTTTCCACACGATGTTTTCCTTCACCGTTTTCAGCCAATGGTGTTGTGAAAAATTGCACATAAAAAGCTATTGATAATTTTGAAAACCTAACCATTGCTATTTAGACGGACCTGATAGTAAATTTGACATCATTGTAAATCTAACAAAAACGTTAATAAATAATATTACAATCGTTACCATGTAAGAGGCTGACAATCCGTAACCCCTCACTTAATTGGCTGTACGCTGAACTGGTCTCTTGAAAACCTCAATCAGTTACGTACCCGCGCGATACAAACAAAATACTCGCTTTCATCTCTCTACTCGTTTATATTACGGTATGACTTTCATTGAAAAATATACAAGTCGAAAATCTAATAAAGGTGGTACAGACATCATCATAATACTTTCATGCATCTTCAACGGGTTCTTACCACGATACAGTGAGTGTGGTGTGTCGAAAAGTGAGTTCGAGTTCCAGTGGTACGACCCAAAAGCGAATTGACATAGCCCAAAGAATAAGCAAGTTGAAGTGGCAGTGGGCGGGCCACATAGCACGTAGAACCGATGCCCGTTGGAGCACGAAGGCTCTGGAGTGATGCCCACGTCAAGGCAAGCGCAGTGTGGAACGACCAGCTGCAAGGTGGACGGATGATCTTGTTAAGATCGCAGGAACACGCTGGATGCAGGCCGCTATCAACCGGTCGCATTGGAAATCTTCGAGGGAGGCCTATGTCCAGTAGTGGACGTCTACAGGCTGAGAATGATGATGATGATGATTAAAATTAGGGATGTAAGAAATATTCGAAAAATGCAATCCAGTCCAAAAATCGATATTCGCAACATCCCTAATTGGAATCATCTAAAATGAAAAAAGTACAGTTTTTATCAAAGCACTGTCGTGTAAATTAAATTTTCCGTCGCCTCCAAACTAATAAACAGTGCACCCGAATAGTTTGGAGGTGGAGGCTTTAACCGTGGCCCGGAACTGTTGTAAATATGGTTGCTACTGCCACAAACTATTTAGTGGTTTAACAACTGTGTTAAGTACGCTGGCCTACGTAATAGAAACATTGCATGCCTTGAAAATGGGTGTATGTTTTCGAGAGGTTTAATTTAATTAAGTTTTGTGATAAGAGTTATTGTTAGGTGGTTTTGGTAGGATTGTACTTTTGCAATAGATTTATCGAGAAGCTATTATTTTTAAGGACATAGAAGAAAGCTGCATAATATGTATGTTTAAAAGCAGTCAATGTTCTCAAAAGTTTGAATTGTAAAAGGGAAGAACAATCAATTTTTTTAAGGTTCCGTAGTCTAAAAAAACTAACACTAGAAAGCTGAGACTCTGAGGTCCAGTCTATATTAAAAAAAGGGGAATGAAAATACTTTCTTCTGTGATTTCGTAAGATAGGTACCTACTTAATGACAGTTCCGTTAGACTAAAATTTGACTTAGAAATCTGTGTGCAAAATTGTAATATAAGGGGTGGGCCATATAAAGTTTGCATTTTTCAAAAGTTTGACTGTCATGTTGGCTGTGTGGCATGTTGCGCCATGCTGTTGAAACCAAATGTCGTCCATGTCATACTCTTCAACTTTTGGAAACAAAAATTCGTTGAGCATGGCACGGTAACGCTCGCCATTGACCGTAACGGCGGCTCCTTGCTCATTTTCGAATGATGCCGCCGGACCAAAACCCACACCAAACTGTAACTCTTTGTGGGTGCATTGGCTTCTCAATGGTGACGTGTGGATTTTCCGACCCCCAGATGCGACAATTTTACTTATTGACATAGCCTCCGAGGTGAAAATGGGCTTCATCTGACACACACACATTTCTTACAGTTTCGACTGAAGACTTACCACTTAGGAAGTAACTTTTCAACATTTCCCAATTTTGTTCAAGCGTATAGCGTCCCATTTCGTAAATGTCAAACCTTTAACTAAATTATGAACACAAATTGAATGACATTTGAGCTGTCATTCTCTAAATAAACAGTAGTTCAAAATGCAAACGTTAGATTGCCCACTCTATAAATTTAAAATTTTCGCAAAAATAGTCTTTATCTAAACTTTGGTCAAAAAAATTACAATAGACTGCTCTTATAAATGAGATACTACATTCACATCGCTCAAACACTCATGGTTTCGAGCTACAATATATTATGTTAATGCAACATTACTTATACGACACTCGTTCTAGTACAAATGTGACCCGCTATGGTAATGTATGTGAGAACATTCGATTACTGAGCCACTATCGCTAGACATAGCAGTATAGATGATAGAAACGGTATTTTATTCTTCACATATGTTTTTGTAAGGAATATGTTGGATAATTATTTTTTGACGTGACAACGTCTTATAAATTGGTTTGCCGGGTGACACTTCAAGAAACTGCATTACGCTCCGCTCACGTTATGCGCTCACAATGAGAGCGAGTGAGAGGCACGCGTGCCTTTCACTTTTTATGTCTGTCTCTCTCGCTCTTAGGCGGGCTAACCATGCCCGATGCCGTCGTTGTCACGTAAAACTTTTGCCCGTATACCGACTTTACAGGCAACCAATTTATTTTTGACTTGAAACATATTTCAGAAGTGATGACTAAGTGGCCTTGTAAATGGACTATCCAACACTTAAGAACATTTTCAAATCGGACCTGACTTACCCACAGGCTTTTTGGCCCCACTTAGCGACCCGCCTAGGCGCCTGTAATAGCAGGCGGCGAAGCTACTACCGAAACAGGTCATCGCCTGGAATGGTTACCCCGGGACCGCCATTATGGGGTCCAAGGGACGTCTTCTGCAGTACTCGCGATTCTTGAGATTACCACGTTGAAACAAGCAAACAAACTCTTCAGCTCCGAATGGTAGAAATATTCAAAATATTGTGTGTGTGATCAGCCTATGAAGAATTAAACACATTCTCATAACAATATGTGTGGCGACCAATAATAGCGCGCGAGATCCTGAATCGCGGTTACAACATTTGCATTTGGCCTCCCTTTGGTCACGTCGGGGTCACCAGTTGTGGGTACACTGGACCATTGGTCAAAGGGAGATCTCCGACCGGGCGAGGTAGTGTATGTCCGGTCAGGCCGAAGCCCACTGTAGTAGATTTCAGATTTCGTATATATGCGAAGATTTTTGCAAATGTTGTAACCGCGATTCAGGATCTCGCGCGCTATTATTGATCGCCACAATATAATTACAAAAAAACAGTCATTTGAAACACCATTCAAAAAAACGTTACACTCACACTCCGCCGGAACCGTCACAAAAGAAATTTCCACTCTCAGAATTCTTTAATGCAATATTATTACTATAGAAAAGGTGTTGAGCATTCGTTTCCTTCGGGCGGTAACAGGAAAAGTGAATTTGTCGGCGGAGGTTGGCTTCCGGCTGGTAAAACGTGAAAAACCTTGCCCGGAATTATAATGTAGGAGCGAATGAATTGGTGAAGTAGAGAACTGATTGGGTGAGATGGTTTTATATAAATGGAATGTCGATTAGTGTTTTGTAAGCAAATTGTGTTCGAGAAAACACTTTTGATAGTACAATTAACCATTGATTTGTTGTCAAATGTATGTAAATGAGGAGCCCTGGTGTCCATAACACAAGTTCGTTCTTATCATGGGCACAAGAGCTCAACCATTTAGTAAAAAGACTTGTGTACATATACTATCACTGTTTTTGTTTTTGTGATATTTTTAGCTTGTTATATTGTTTTATCTTAGAATGTAGTCGTGTGTGTCAATAAAGACTTTTATTATTTTTATTATTTATTTATTATTTTATTAGGTACTTACTTACAGAATATAGGATTAAATGAGAAACGCATTTATCAAAATCGGTTTACCGGAAAAAAAACAAGTTAACATAAAAATGACAACTTCATTATTACCCTTTTGGAAGTCAAACCTAGAGATTTCTAATTAAAAAAAAAATCTACCCCAAAAAATAGGATAGATTATATAAGAATACCGTAGGGCGTAACGCGTCATACCGCTCCACATAACCCACGAATTTCTACCAACCTTTCTTCCTTCTTCACTTCCCAAGAAAAATGAACTTAATAACAAGGGGTCACATTCGCTCTAACTATATAAAATTAAAGGCAAAGAGTTCGGTTCGATCTGATTGTCTCCGTGACTCTCGCTACCCTTCCATTAGAGGCTTTCAATAAAAAAACTTTCTTCCACTGCGATTCTGTCTAGCGATTTTACGGCACGATTGTCTTTTGTTTTTAATGTTGAAGAGTTGTCAATTATGTTGTTAAGTAAGATGTCGTCGCCTCAGTGCTTGTTTGGCCAATCTGACATTTTTTACGAAAATGACTTTTTAATGCAGTATTATAAAGAATAAAATTTCCATCCGACTGGTAAAATATTTTTTTTAAATATTCAATTCTAAAACAATAAAAATCTCATTTCAATTTTTTTCTCAACACGGCACTTAACGAAAATTCCGTGCTTGTTTGCTGTCTCCTGTAAAATTTGCTCGAGTGTAGATTGGCCAAACAAGCACTGAGGCGACGATGTGTTGTTTTTGTTTTTGGGAATTTTTATATTATTTTACGGCAAACAAATAACTAGTCAAATTGAAATCAAAACATGCTGACATGCTGAAACGGGGTTTGAAGACAATCCTAAAGAATGGGTCCTAGGTGGCTTCGCAGTATCCCTTGAAATTGCAGAGGTCCATGAGCGACGGTCACTACTTACGATTAGATGGGTTATTGGTTCATCTATCTGTTTTATATAAATAACATATTAATAATTACTTGAAAACATTCTCGGACGTCTCGAATATACAACTATTTAAACTTTATGACCAGTAAAAATTGTTGTTTTCTGTTTCAGGTTCAGTTTCTGTTTCGACTTCGACAAAAAAATCAAGTCGGACTACTTATTTTCCATCTGTATAGACTCCACTATTTCTATAATATTTTCTAAATCTAAAAACGATTACTGCATAAAAACTTAGGTCCTAAACCTTTTAAGCTAGTTTCAGTTGGATAGAAATCTAATATGGCTCCCTTAGTTAAAAGTCTAGACAGGACGCTATCCAATTTCTTATTTACTTCGATTCTGGCTATCTTAGCCGTATTAAGGTTCTTTTTAGAAACTAAATTATACTTGGAATTCTTTTAAGAGGTTAATATTTTTGATCGTATTGTAGAAAATAGACAATATGATATTGATGTAATGTTTAACAGACTGTAGCGAACTTTAATTAATTATAATTTATTTTAATGAAAACTTTTAAATACAAGTTTAACGAAGACAAATCAAACTATAACAGACCTGATGACGCAATCTTTTTTAGTATAGGAGTTCCTATTGCTACCGGTTCAGCTCCATGATTCCGTACAATTGCATAGTCAAGATATGCATCCATATTCATACGGAATATCATTTCAATCGGAAACCTGAAAATATGTTAATTTCTACTCGAAAGATTCCACCCGAACTAACATCATCAACTCAACATATTCTTACCTCCAATATCAAAAAAAAACACAAAATATTGACTAGTGTAAAAAATCTAATGCTGCCAGTGAGAGAGAAGTTAAGAACGAATCATAAAATAAAACTAAGAAAATAAAAGTTGTGAAAAAATGTGCAAAACGTCTGTATTCGGCAATGGAATGTTCGAAATTCGAACGTAAAGCGCGCCAACATCTATTCGAACATAAATTCAAAAAGTATTTACATAAAAGAGGTTTAAATTAAAATTATTTAAACTATTTATAGATGGCGCTTTTGTCGACAGAACCTAAAGTCTAAAGGATGACGGGGCGATACATGAGCGACAATCGCGAACGCGTCCTGTCACCCCTACTACATCGGATGTCGAACGTGAGAGGCGGGAGGTTTTGGTGCGGTTCAACCCCCACATACCCCACTTGCGGGGCGAGTGAAAGTCCGGCGATTTCCTCCCGTCCAAAAAAAAAAAAAAAAGAAAAGTCTTAACCCGTTAAACGCCGAGAAAAAAATCTATTGTCTATTCAAAGGCGTGCCGGTCACCGGTGACCCCCATGGCGTTTAACCGCTTAAGTAGATTAAAAAAATATTAATTGTTAATATTGTCGCCTACAACTAGTTTCCGTTTGAAAACAGACAAAAACATCCACATTCTGCATTAAAATTGTCATGTTTATCTCTCTTGCACGCACATCGGTTGAATGATCATCATAGTCAATACGCTAAGAGGCTTACACTGACACCGCTGAGTTATTGTGTTCTCGTTCATACCGACGCATATGGGTTTAATAACATACATATAAGTATGTGTAGATATACTGGGGATTCGAAAAATGATACGATAGTTTTGATAAAAGTTGTGTGAATGCAGAAGGAATCTGACGGTGCCAAAATAAAGGCCTGTTTCTGATGTTTCAGAGGAGCCCATACTCAATGGGTTTGCGGCCTTTCGTTTTTAACTTTCGAGGGGATTAATAGTAGATCTATTTTAGGTAATGGAATATTTAGGTACGTTTATTATCAATAAAATGGTCTTTTGGTTTAAAAAGCATGAACGTTGAAAAAGAATATACGTGATGTCAGTACACGTAAAGTTTAACTGTTACAGTATGTTAAAAAAATGAGATGTGACATGGGACACCCGAATAGAACGAAGTTCCTTTCGATTAAAAGATAATATCTTATTTTTTTTTCCTAACGTAACGCGCGATAAGGAACGTGTTTTAAAAGATTTTGATCACAGCGCCATCTAGCGATAATCATCTAAAACAAATAAGGAACGTGTTTTAAAATATTTTGATGACAGCACCATCTAGCGATAATCATCCAAAACAAAAAAAGTGTCATGACAACTTTTCGTAAGTTTTTTTTCCGTCTAGCCCCCTTTCGATAACGCGCGACAAGGAACTTCGTTCCAAAAGGTGAAAAATCAGACTCGTGTTAGAAAAGCATGGTGAGTCAATATTGTATAGTAACAAAGGGTAAATTTAAAATTGAAGCTGGTAAAACAAACTAGACACTATATTATTTGAACTTAAAATCCAATTTTAATCAACATTCAATCATTCCATAATACTTTACCAATACGCAATCAGAGTAAACGACCAAACAGTCAATAAGAAATTAAAAAAAAAACAAAAACCAATAACAATTGAAATCATTTTATAAACCGAATCGTTAACAAAAGGACGAAACCATGGGACAAACACGAATTCATAAGCCGACTTTAAAACGTTCTGAACGCGTGCAAACAAAATTTAATTGGCGAACCATTTCACACAAACAAACGGCCGAATCGAAACCAATTAACGTTTTCGCATTCGAATATCGAAAGTTCGTAGCAGGTGTGAGTAACGCTTCCGTCTAAGATGGAGGAACTAGCGAGAAAATGCAAGCAGAAGAAGATAATTACATGTTCCGAGCAATAAAATATACAAATTCGTACTAAAAAGATATGAAAATGAAGAGTGGAAACTTAGTTTAATATTGGATTGTATGCAACATTTGACCTAGCGGGGTATCCCGGATGGTGACACGCGGTCCCATCTTGGCGGGCCTTCGAAAGTCCACTGACTGACAGAGCCTGTGGCCAAGGGCGGCGCGATGAAAAAGAATACCGTAGTGTGTAACGCGTCGCGCCGCTCCGCATAACGCCGTGCTGAGTTCTGGACTCGGGGTTCTGGGCTCGAGACGATGAGCGTGAGTGATTGGAGGTTTTAATGCAGTTAAACTCCCACATATCCCACCCGCAGGGCGTGTGCGCATCCGGCGATTTCCTCCAACTAAAAAAACCATCACCAAACGGGACGTGACCAAATTCCGCATTAAATATCTGGATCCCCATATTCTCCTATAACTTGTTCCGGGGTGAAGGCTTGTCGCGGAGACGAATAAATCACGATCGTCCCCGGTGGGGGGTCATTAGTGGGAGACCGCGCCCGCCGTACCGAATTGAATTGTGACCGTGTACCACGGGATTTGCGTCCGTTTCTATAGTTCTATGTTTAAGATTCTTAATATAAATAAAAAGGATTATTACCTAGTTGTTTATTGGAAAAGGATTTAATTAAAACCCTTCGAAGATATGTGAAGTTCCCGCGCTGAGCAAGCGTGGTAGACTATACCTATGTATCTCTCTACTGAGGAGATTTGAGCAGTGGGCATAGGTTGTTACAGTACAGTACAATTCTTCAATTCAAGAAACGTAGTTCTTCACTATGCATCTATTGGATAGTACGCTGATCTGCGCAAGGTAAGAATATATCAGTTATTACCAAATTTTAATTTAGAACTACGATACAAAAATAACGTAGCGTCCTATAAGTTTAAAAAAATTCGAAATCAGTAGATCCAAAAAGTATCTTTACAACTCTCTCTCTACTACAACCCTACAACCCTCTTTATAAGCATTATACTTCCTAAATACACCAATTCTACAAAACAAACTTAATTCGTATATCCTAAATTTATACAACAAACGATGGTATCGATTTATTGGTTTTCGCGATATATCAACGACCCCTAAGCACGTCAGATGGTACGGAACCACAGACGCCGCGAACACGGGACGTCTCTAAAGATTAAAATACTGCTCCTCTCGTGTGACGATGCATATAGATGTTGAATGTGTGGGCCGGAGTTAGGCTGGGTAATAATATTTATGGTTTAAGCAGGGTAGAGCCTTCTCGTGTTCTTTGGTTATCTATAATATAAAAATGGACCGCAAAATGTTTGTAAGCGCATAACTCAACAACGCCTGGATCGATTTGGCCAAATCTTTTTTTAAAATGTTCGTTGAAGTTCAAGGATGGTTTTTACGGCGCAGAAAAAATCGAATAGTTGCCGGGAAGAATTGAAAAAAACGGGTCATAGGGTTCACGCAGACGACGTCGCGGGCAGCAGCTAGTTGTGGATGTATTTGGTTACTTATTATTGGAACCACCGCGGTCATCCACGGTCCGTTTCAAGAATTATTTTCTACCATGCACCATCCGTTATGGAATGAGCTCCCCTCTTCTATGTTTCGCGATCGCTATGACTTGTCCTTCTTCAAACAAGGCTTGAAAGGTCGGCCGTAGATAGTAGCCCCGCAGTGTCCTCTGACATTGCAGGATCAGGTGGCCCGTTAGCTCGTCTGCCTACAAGGCAATAAAAAAAATCGGAAGTCCATAAGCGACGGTTACTGCTTCTGCACCTGTCTACAAAGCAATTTTAAACAACAACAGTGAAATGAAATGAAAATAATTTATGAAATGAAAATGATACAGTATGGCAGATGAGCAGTTCTTTCCGAAATTATCTTCGGACTACATCGAATAGTGAGGCTCGACTATTCAGCTCTGTGTATAACGTCAATGTACCACAGAACATGTATGAAGTATTTTAAACATTTCTCTAAATCCGTCCCCGTACTTTTCATAAACAACGAAATTGAATTTCACACGATAAAAGCCGTGCAAGTGATTTTATGACGGTATTATATCGTATGTTTTAATGCATGTTGTTTCAGAATGCGACGATATTTGAAACAGGGTTTTATTCTTCAAAATATATAAACAAAGCCTTTTCAGAACTGTGCATGTTTTCTCAGGTATTTTATAAATGAGAGTAAAAAGTTACTTTAGTTACTGTAACACGTTCGCTGCGATACGAGGGTTATCGGCCCGCACCATGACTAGACGTAAGGGCGACACGCGGTCTATTTGACCCCACCACCTATAACAAAGTCGTGCTCTTTGCACCTTCAATCCAAATATAGATCCTTAAAACTTAGTTTAAGTAGGTAAAACATACCTAGTACATTCTGAAAAGTTCTCATAATCTTCCGAACTCCACACCCATTCTATACCTGTGACATATAAACCTTGGAGTTTTAGACCACTCAATAGTCCTACATAGCTTCAAACTAACGCAACACTAATGAATCTATTAATCAAGTTGGCTATACACTTACCATAATTCTAATTATCTCTGTACTAGCACTGTCTTATGCAGATCAAAGAGGGACCTAATTGAAGGCGTCGGACAACTAATTGCCCGAACTGACTCTAATCACAGACTTTGGTTAGAACTGGATTACTACATTGCATGAGACTGTACCATAGAATGTGGTATAAATAGAGAAGACAGTAATATTACCGTAAAAAAAATTGAGAGGTGTCAGAGGACCGAATAGAACGAAGTTCCTTTCGATTGAAAGATATCTTATAAAAAATATTTCCTTTCGTAACGCGCGATAAGGAATGTATTTAAAAGATTTTGATCACAGCGCCATCTAACGATAATCATCTAAAACAAAAAAAGTGTCGTGACAACTTTTCGTAACAATTTTTTCCGTCTAGCCCCCTATTCTAACCTAAACGTCATAAAAGTGACTTTAGTGACCAAAAAATGCAATGATAATGAAAAGAGAAAATCAAACGATCTTTTCAAAATAAAACTAAGTTTTTCGCAGTATATTATCAATTATTTTTGGACCGAAGTTCCTTATCGCGCGTTATCGAAAGACGGAAATTCTTATGAAAAAGTTGTCACGACACTTTTTTTGTTTTAGGTGATTATCGCTAGATGGTGCTGTGATTAAAATCTTTTAAACAATTCCTTATTTTGTTTTGTATGATTAATGCTAGATGGCGCTGAGATCAAAATATTTTATAAAACAATTCCTTATTTTGTTTTATATGATTAATGCTAGATGGCGCTGTGATCAAAATATTTTATTTAAGTTAAAATAATTAGTTAGTTTAAAACGTATGTATGTGTCTATAAGAGAGAGACTAAATATTACAACTTAAAAAAATATAATTAATTAGTGAGGGAGTTATAATTTTATTACAATTCCCTCACTAATTAATCGAAAGGAACTTCGTTCCATCCGGGTATCCCTTGACACCTCTCAAGTTTTTATTTTTTAATGCAATTTCAGATGTTTACGCGCATACAGCATAGTGATATAGAAGTAAAATAATTCATGGTCCATTGTTATAATATCAGTGATTCCAGATGATCCTTACTATTACAAACCTATTCAAACGAACGTGGTTATCTACATTACTTTCATGCATAATTAATGGGTTCGTAAGTTATTTATCCTATTTCTTACTTACTTACTCGTCACTTTTTGTTCCAACAGTAGTTTCATACAAGTCATCTTAAAAATACGTTTATTATCTTTAATTCAATTAAAATTATCACAGACAAGCGAAGACGATGATTGAAAACTCTTCACAAGAACTCATAAAATTTAAAACTATAACTATCAACAAAAGACACTAAAAAGCACTAACCGTAATAACTATATACCACCATGAACGATTCACAAGCACAAACTAAAAGATAAAACGCGTTGTAGACACGACATTAAAAATTTTAAACGAGCAATTTGAAGAGCGCCCTAAAACGAGTCTCTTGCTGAGTCATGAAAGTTTGAAACCGCTTAAACACAGGAAACTGAGGTAATGCGTGAAACGGGATGGATAATGACAAAGCTTATCACGGGAATATTGAAATGAATACTTTTAAAAGTTAATTAATGTAAGACAGCCATTTTGCTTTTGGAGATCGCCGGACTTCCATCCGCCCGGAGAAGTATGTGAGAGTCTAAAACCTTCTGCCACTCACGCTCAGCGTCTGAATCCTGGCTGAGGACAGAACCCAGCACGAAATTATACGAGGTGACATGACGCGTTGCACGTCAATGTTTACGTATCTCCCAGTAAGAGAGGAATGGCTTAGAAAAAACGGTCTAATTGTGTGAAGGATGATATGAAGGAAGTTTGTGATGTAGAAGTATGTCAAGATAGAAAAGTATGGAGAGACAAGAAATATTACACATAAAATAAGGTATAGCGAAATAAATATTAAATTGAAAACGTTGAATGGGAACTTGAAAATTATAGACATGTGAATTATGATAGAGTCGAAAATAAATGAACATGGTGAGATCAGTTTATTCGTTTATTTCTTAGTTCACAATCTAACTTTTAAAAAGGGACAAATCCTATTCAATTGAATGCTCAACGCCCATTATATAAGAATCAAAATACAGTGCTACTTGATGAAGTCGATGAAAATGAAAAGTACCATTATAAAATTAAGTTTAGTTAAGCATTTTGGGCCTTAGGTTGAAGACCTTAGGGTTGAAGAGTTATTTATGTAGCTATATATTCAACTTATATTAATATGCTTGAACTTGCTCAGACTGTTTGGTTCATGAACTTACGACCTCAAATAGCAGATCGTCTGCTTATTAGTATAAATGATTATAGATCAGTGTGTCTTGCTATGTAAAGGCACTTCACTATGTATTGAGTTATTTAATCTATGTTTTAGTTAATTTACTGAAAATTAGGTAATATGAAAAGCAACAAAACTTGTAATAAAAGTCTTAAGTAACAAATTTCATAATATGACAAGCAACAAAACTTGTAATAAAAGGTTCTCAAGTAACAAATTTCATAAATGAAAATACTATCCACCATATAATTTTAGATTTAGGACTGAAAACTTGAGTAAAGATCCATTTGATTCATTTTGAAATGGTTACCGAAAATTTCACAAACAATTCAATCTGAGCGACAAAGGCCTATTTAAACGGGAAATTCAGTAAATTTCTTATACAAGTTCTCCAAATATGAATGGTGGAACGGAAGAGCACTTACAATTGGACAGCAAGAACCGAAACTTGGTTATAATACATTTTAAATCGGCCAGGAAAAATTACTTGGAACAGTTTTGAGCTGGTACCAAACTTCGCTCTCAAGCGGAGGCCTTTCTCGCTGCCTCATTATATTGTGTTCACGTTTTGGACTGTACTTCAAGGTAGGGGGTGCAGCGATTTTTTAACAATAATAAAACTTGAGAGGTGTCAAGGGACACCCGGATGGAACGAAGTTCCTTTCGATTAATTAGTGATTGTAATAAAATTTTATTTTTTTAAACTAACTAATTAATTATTATTAGAACTAAAATAAAATGTTTTGATCACAGCACCACTTAGCATTAATCATATAAAACAAAATAAGGAATTGTTTTAAAAAAAAATAATCACAGCGCCATCTAGCGATAATCATCTAAAATAAAAAAGTGTCGTGGCAACTTTTTCATAAGAATTTCCGTCTAGCCCCCTTTCGATAACGCGCGATAAGGAATTTCGTTCCAATTATACTAGACTAAAGAAATCTTTTGTTGTTGAGAAAAAAATTCTAAACTGATAGAAATAACAATGTTTAACTCGGTCTATTTTTCCAGATGAAAGAACTTTGTATTTTTTTTATTGCCATGTAGACAGACGATTGTAATATTAAAATAACGATATCGGGTATTTAGCCAACTCTCACTCTCACTACTATAAGTCCTGTGTAGCCAGGATCAACAGCGGTGACTGCCGTAATGACTATGAGCAGTGATGTCCAGGAACCTGAGAGAAAGTTACCTTGTCTTGAGCTTCGCAACGCAACGAATTTAATCAGAAAATGATAGAAGGAGAAAGAAACATCAGTTACGACTTCCCTTCTTGTAAAGCGGAAGCAAAAAAAACGATAATGATATTTTTTTTTTATTTTTTATTGCCATGTAGGCAGACGAGCCAACGGGCCACCTGATCGTAAGTGGTTGCCGTCGCTCATGAACCTCTGCAATGTCAGGGGACATTGAGGGGTCGCTACCTACGACCTAACTTTAAGGACACTCCTCAAGGCTCGTTTGAAGAAGGACAAGTCATAGCGCTCTGGGAATACCGAAGAGGGGAGCTCATTCCATAACCGGATGATGCGTGGCAAAAAAGTGTTCCGGAAACGGACCGTGGATGACCGCGGTGGTTCCATATAGTAAGGATGAACTCCACCTCGACGCCGGGTGCCGGTGGTATTAGCAAGCATACTAGGCTACTAAAGATCGTGTCGAATCTTGAAGAAGATTTCATACTAAAATGTTCAAAGGCTACCAAATTTGAATACTTACTATCATCGTCCAAATCTCTTAACTTGTCCCAGCTCGTACGAAGCGTTGTAGCGAGCTCAAGGGTAGACAACGTCTGTCTCAATCTTATTTTTATAAACTACGTCAAAGGAAAACGTCAGGTCTAGATGAGAGGAGGCAAAAGGACATGATGGGGTGTACAAACAAGAACATGATAATGTTTCAATGAGTCATTTTAACTTTGAAAAGAGGAACACATTAAGTAGTGGTATATTTGAACAAATATAACTAGATATACACAAAATTGAGACTTGGCTGCTTAAAATGGGTCTTGTAAGACGACTCAGAGTCGCTCAGAGAGCAATGGAGAGGGTTATGCTGGGTGTTTCTCTGCGTGATCAAATCAGAAATGAGGAGATCCGCAGAAGGACCAAAGTTACCGACATAGCTCAAAGAATTGCATCTTTGAAGTGGCAATGGGCAGGACACATTGTGCGCAGAACTGATGGCCGATGGGACCGAAAAGTTCTAGAGTGGCGACCACGAACTGGTAGGCGCAGCGTAGGCAGATCTCCCACAAGGTGGACCGATGACCTGGTCAGGACCGCGGGAGGTGGCTGGATGCGGACAGCGCAGGACCGATCGATGTGGCGAGGTTTGGGGGAGGCCTATGTCCAGCAGTGGAGCAAAGTTAGTGCCAAAAATGATAAAAGAACATAAAAATTCTGGCTTTCGTTAAGAGATTGTCATGTTCGCTATTCAAATTTAGTGTCTCACTAATCTAAGTTGTGAAACCGTAACGCGATAGATTTCGTTCTCTAGTTGATTCAATAATTCGAATCACTTCAAGAATAGAATTTACGTAATCAAGATCGCGGGAAGTCACTAAGTACCTACAGCTGCAGGCAGCGCAAGACCGGTAGATACCACCAATACCACACTGGCAGTATCGGCTGCCGTCTCAAAACTAGATTTTTTGGCTTTATTTTCATCTAACACAGTATGTCTGTATGTGGATATGTCGACATGTGAGTTCGAGTTCCAGTGGTACCGGCAAACGAACTTGAAAGAGGGTAAACAGATTTGTCTGCTCTTAAATGACCTACCCGCAGTTCCTCAGTCTTCCCGTGATCATGGCGCTTGAAACAGTGCTGAAATATCGGGACCGCTCAATTAAAATAATCGTGGTAAGAACCCGTTTAGTAATAGTGCAAGCGATGTAGATAATCGCGAGTGTTTAAAGAAATTATTAATTTTATTTTAAAATAGACAAATGTGAGTGCTTTAAAATTCTATTGATGCTCTTCTAGTTATTACAAACATTCCTTTGTAAATTTTAATCCTCATGGTTTTCGACAAGACTCTGAAGGCCTACCTGGAACCCCGGTAACAATTGTTCCAGCACATGCTTAATCCCATCAAAATTAATCAGTATGTAGCAAGATGTGGCGAATTTATGAAGATTCGCTTGTCAGATGACGTGACAGGCCCGCGTGTGTTTAAACACGTTTGAACTTCAGAGGAGATAACGAAGATGAAGGGTTTGGGTGTGCTCGAAGTACATGTACTAGCGGATTATTAAATCGCTCTTATAGCTTTTAAGTGTAATAAGTGTTTTAATAATAGTGCAAGTAATTCCATCTTTAGATTATGATGACACTAATTTTAAGTCTCAATTAAAATCGGGAAAAGAAATTTAGGGTATCTCTTAATAAGCGGAAGAGTATCCCTTTATATATTACTTGTGTATCTAATTAGTAGATACCATTGAATTAAAATAAACAACTGATTCTAGTGATATTATTTATTGTCGCTCTTTACAATATACAAGAATGAATATGATTACAATAATGTGTGGACGCGAATGTACGCTTTGCTGATTACGGAACGACCGGGGAGTCGCGCTACGTACTGCACTTATATATTACTGTTTGTAACAAAAGTGCATGCATGCAATCGCATCCCTAAAGAAATAAAAGACCCAACGATCAGTAAATCCCAATTAAGGGGGTCAAAAAAAAATTTGATTTACGATATACTTTTTACGCTGACCAATTGTCAAATTCAAACTCGTTTGTATTAGAAACTCAGATAAGGTATTGGCTTACTTTACCCAGAACTAACCAATATACCTTTTTAAACCACAATCAGTTTACCCTGTTAAATTGTATTAATCTCAAAATACAGCACATAATATTCGAAAAAATAAAGTACCTCTGATAAAAGCACTAAAGCAAAACAAATTTAAAATACACATAAAACAACACAAACATGTCTCTAAGCACTAAAGCTATTTCATTAACTACGAAAGAATTAAACAAGCTCGAGCTTGTGGTTCAAAGCTAACATTGTTCCCTTGAGCATTTTTCAGACCAGTACTCATTATAATAAAGTTTAAAATGC
This sequence comes from Trilocha varians, assembly GCA_030269945.2. Taxonomy (NCBI): domain Eukaryota; kingdom Metazoa; phylum Arthropoda; class Insecta; order Lepidoptera; family Bombycidae; genus Trilocha; species Trilocha varians. Next base: position 11,002,517 of record AP028259.1, read on the forward strand.
ATCAGAGTCTCAACTTTGTAACGCAAAGAAATCTAGAGAAAGGATTGCTTTAAAAATTTGTGCAGCGAAGTTGGCGATAAATGACGACAATTTCAAATTTTGTTGCAAAGTAAAAATTACATTGTTCGGTAATGAAATTTTTAGATGTTAGTTATATATATCTGGAATATTATGTGCTATATTTAGACTGATAAAGAAAAAAACCATTACTAAACTTGGGTGTTTGGTAATGAATTTAACATACAGTTCGCCTATAAGTACTATTTACTAGAGATGATATTGGACAAAATTATCAGTAAGCTAATTAGTAGACACTAGACAGTTACAGGTAGCATCGTGAAATTGTCAGTAAGGGTGTAGATACTATACAGGGTGGATCTGTAACTTTGGACAATCTGACGAGGGGTGAATGACCCGTCGAAATACAACATAGCACCATTTTTATTTTTTGGATCGGTTTAAATTTTTTTTCTGACTTTGTATGGAAAACGTACGACTATCTTTCGGACTTCCATACTATGATGAAAAAAGTTTTTTATCCAATTCCTAAAATAAAAGAGGTTCTAAGTTTTATTTCAACAGGTCATTCAGCCCACGTCAGATTGTCCAAAGTTACAGATCCACCCTGTATATGGCACTCCTTATGGCTCTTATAAGTGTCTTTGTTCTGAAGTCCATATAGTAAAACTTACTGAAATAAATTACTACCCTTATCTTTTCCTTTTTTCAGTTATATCTTAATAGTAAATTATGCAAACTGTTTTAGTACAATCTTTATTCCGATGTCTACCTTTCATCGCACCGCTTGCCAGCATCTCCTCAATATAATTACATCTAAACCGTCCTAATTCTCGGCTTACATCGTAGGTGAACGATAAAAGCTGAAGCGTACGGCTTGTTTAGAGGTCGTCATAATTCCAGCACAGTATAACTTTACAAAAGTACAGCCTGTGTTAATAAGCCTATGTTTGAGCTCTATGAGTTGACCCTAATAACGTGGTTACTGTAACTCATGTGTATGTTGGATCCAAAGCAGCGACCATCGCAACGTCAGATCAGTGAAGTTCAAAAACGCGAGGGAAAGCTAATTTGTCCTGAGCCCTGCAACGAACTAAATTAGAAAAAGAGGAAGAGAGAAGACACGAAAAGGAGTAGGACTACCCTCCACCGCCACAATAATGATTAAAGAAGCATTTCACCAGAATTCAGAGAAACACCACGCACGTTGATTTCATTTAATTTTAAATTCAGTTTATGGACAGCTGTGAATAATGCCGCGTTTACATATTGGCTCGCAAATTCACTTACAATACAATTGTCACTTTCCAACACTAGTATCAAAAAGTCTAACTTCCATACTGAAACTCGCTGTGTGAATATGAAAGGTGCCAAATCGTGAACTTTAAAACGATTTTTATAACCCTTTGTTTCTGTTAAGTTATTCTATGACTACCGACTTAACTATGTTTTATGATACTAGAATTAATTATAGTGAAGGATATGCAGATACAATGGGGATTTGCACGTGATGCGTCGGTTAGTTGTGTATTGTTAGTCTATAAGCTTTTGTGATGTACAAAGTGTGATGACGTGATGTTTATTTAGAATATTAAATTAATGACTTCGATCAAATATGACTAGATAAACAGTTACGAGAAAAAGCGTTAGAAAGTGTCTACAAAAATGAAACTTATGACACACAAAAACTTGAAAATTATACTTTACAAACTGACGTTAAACCTAAAATCAAAGCTTAATTAAAAAGTAAAATAAAATTACTGATTTTAAGATTACTTGAACTTAATTAAACAAATATTCTGAAATTAATACACCGTAAAGTCTGTTTTAAATTATTTTTTTTGTTGGAGGAAATCACTGCGGGCGGGGTATGTGGGAGTTGAACCGCACTAAAACCTCCAACCGCTCACACTCGGCGTCCGAACCCCGGCTGAGGCCAGAACCCCGGGGTTATGAGGGACGGCGCGACACGTTACGCCCACGGCACTCTTTCCCGTCGCGCCGCCCCCTTTAAATATAATTAATTCATAAATTGTTTGCATTTATCTTCAATGTAATTTCCTTCTAAAATAAAAATGCAAATTACCGTGAGCCAACTTTGATGAACTTTAGACTAAACTCGAGCTATCCACAACAAGATTGTTTTACCATCACGTGTTCAAAGTTTGATCCAGTTTGAGTCCAATTATTCATTTTTACAACTTCTGTTTTTGTTGTTTACAGAGTGAAATATACGAGATTTTCGTTTATTTGTTCCTTATAAATCTATCATAATAATATTATAAAAGCGAAAGTTTGTATGTATGGAAGTATGTTTGTTACTTTTTCATGTAAAAACTACTGAATGGATTTGAATGAAACTTTACCACAATATAGCTTATACATCAGAATAACACATAGGCTACAATTTTTGAACCCCTTTGTAACGCAGACGAAATTGCGCGAAGTTGCGCGGGTTGCACCTAGTTAATCTATACATATATATATAATTATGTCATAAACCAAGATTGACCCGATGAGATGTGAATATTTGATGAAATAGTAATGCCAAATTCAGCTCAATTGAAAGTCAGATTCAACTCGAAAGATTCATCCATTGCAAATTAAATCATACAATGTTTCCTATATTTAATATTACAAAAATATTTACTGATAAACTTCAAAAACGATGGTTTATCAGCTAATCTGATGCGGTCAACGGATCGAGACTATTCGAGACTCATTACAGCATCTTAAAGAAACACTTCTGAATTACAGAAAATGGAAATGTAATTATAGAAATATCGTGCATTTAGGATATAAGTTGCATGAGGAGTTCTTTTTAAACCACTTCAAAGAGGACCTCCTTTTTGAAGTGGTCTTTTCGTATTTCATAATATGCTTCTTTATGAACCGATTTCGATGATTATTTTTTGTTGGTGTGGCGTCCAATAATAGCGCGCGAGATCCTGAATCGCGGTGACGACATTTGCAACGTTCGGCACATATATACGACATCTGAAATCTACTACAGTGGGCTTTGGCCTGACCGGGCATACACTGTCTTTGGCCTAATATCACTAACACCCACATTGGTAAGAAAAGTATTCAAATGTTCCACAATAAGAAAACAGAAGATGGCAGATCGAAGGAAACTTTTTTGTTCTAGTGCTATTCTTGACAAAACGTCGCCTCAGTGCTTGTTTGGCGAATCTGACATTTTTACGAAAATTACTTTTTAATGCAGTATTATAAAGAATAACATTTCCATCCGACTGGTAAAATATTTTTTTTAAATATTCAATTCTAAAACAATCAAAATCTCATTTCAATTTTTTTCTAAGTACGGCACTTAACGAAAATTCCGTGCTTGTTTGCTGTCTCCTGTAAAATTTGCTCGAGTGCAGATTGGCCAAACAAGCACTGAGGCGACGAAAAGAATGTCGGTTAGGCGGGGTAAGCAGTTGGAGGTTTAATGCAGTTTGACTTTCACATACCCAGACCAGGAAATCTGCAAAGTTAGCATCGATTGTTTTTTTAAATTCTATTTATTTTGTTTCTATTCCAGTATTTTTTTATCCTTGCCTAGCCTCTTCGCTCGATCATTAACCAAAGGGCATCCGAAGACCAGTGCTAAACTTTAATGACCTCCTCGAGAAATTGAGGGCAACTTTACGGTTTCCTATCAGGTGTTACTCAACTTAACGTCGAGGCTTAAATTCTTCCAAACAGTAAAAGTTTTGAACAATTTTACCGTTTTTTTCCATCGACGTGAAAGAAATTTTTGATGTTCTTCTCAAGTTTTGTGCCAAGTGTTGAAAATGCTAATGGGTACACCGATGTGAATTTATTATGAAGTTGTGTTTACGTGTAATTAGAATTGAAGTAACAGAAAACAAAAGAAGCGCTATTTTTGCGGTTGACCAAATTTGATACCGCGTTTCGATATTGGCTCACCAACGTCCAACACACGTAAAAACAAATGACGGTGACGGCCGATCAACATATAAACGGGGGTTTTATACACATTGGCCAATTACACAGATCTTGTAGCATCTAGCGCAAATTTCCGTGCATTCAGACGTTTTTGCCATAACTACTATTGGCATCCAAAATAGTACAACAGCTCACCGCATAGGTCCAATCAATTTAATAAAATCAATGTCCGTGGTGCTTTTCTCAATTCTGGCGTAATGCTTTTTCAATCTTATTTTATTGTCTCCCGCTTTGCGAGAAGGGAAGTCGAAACTCATGTTTAGTTAGCTTTCCCTCGGGTTCCTGGGCTTCACTGCTCAGAGTCATTACGATGGTCGCCGCTGTGGATCCTGGCTACACAGGAATTACAGTGGTGGGAGTAAGAGGTGGACAAATTAAAAAAATAAAATACATTGGCCGTCATAATGATAATTCATCTGGACTAGTGCAATGGTAAAGAATGCCGTATCAAAAGTATTCTATCATCATCATCATCATTGTCAGCCTGTAGACGTCCACTGCTGGACATAGGCCTCCCCCAAGAATTTCCAATGCGACCGGTTGGTAGCGGCCTGCATCCAGCGTGTTCCTGCGATCTTAACAAGATCATCCGTCCACCTTGCAGCTGGTCGTCCCACACTGCGCTTGCCTTGACGCGGACGCCACTCCAGAACCTTCGTGCTCCAACGGCCATCGGTTCTACGTGCTATGTGGCCCGCCCACTGCCACTTCAACTTGCTTATTCTTTGGGCTATGTCAGTTACTTGGGTTCTTCTGCGAATTTCCTCGTTTCTAACCCGATCACGCAGAGTGATACCGAGCATAGCCCTTTCCATTGCTCGTTGCGCGACAGTGAGTTTCTTTATAAGGCTCACAGTAAGTGGTATCAAAAGTATTCTATAGCAAAAAAAAAATCTAATGATTATAATACCATGATCTTGAGAAGCTTTCGCTCCCGTCTGAATAAAGGGCCTGATCCAGAAGGCGGTCGATCTTGACACGGCGCTCATTGTGAGGAGGTTCCTCACTCTTGAGCTCTGACCACTGATGGCTTAGGTCTTAGATTCTGCCTACAGTAGCTTTCTGTTAGTTATGTTAAAGTTTTATAAATATAACGTAAGAAATAAAAAAAAACTTAAGAGGTGTCAAGGGACACCCGAATGGAACGAAGTTCCCTTCGATTAATTAGTGAGGGAATTGTAATAAACTTTTTTTTTTTTTTAGTTATAATAATTTTGTCTCTCTCTCTCTTGTAAAATATTGTGATCACAGCGCCATCTAGCACTAATCATATAAAACAAAATAAGGAGTTGTTTTATAAAATATTTTAATCACAGAGCCATCTAGCGATAATCATCTAAAACAAAAAAAGTGTCGTGACAACTTTTTCATAAGAATTTCCGTCTAGCCCCCTTTCGATAACGCGCGATAAGGAACGTCGTTCCAAAAAAAAAATGAAGCGAATCTAATTGCAATCATTGAAATGTTAATTAAAATATCAATGAAACAAACACGATATACCAAAACACTCCATCATATTATGTATCAACTATCATCCACGTGCTTTTAAATTAATATGTCACGCGTAAAATGATTGATATTTTGTTTTAATAATCTGAATATGTTTATTCACATTGTTTTAGTCGTTTTACCGGGTTTTAAATAAACATGAAGTAGACTTATTCAGACACTCGCGGTTTTCTATAATACTTTCATGCATTTTTAAATAAATTTTATTATTATTATTATTATTATTTTAAAACGTGCGATTTCTACAAGACTCAAAGAGCACATCAGAGCGATTAAAAACAATGAACCGCATAAATCGGCGATCGCAGAGCATGTGCTCGACTCGGGTTCCAATCACTGGATACAATTACATAATCCTCAGGTACTATCTTCTGAACGTCGTTACGTACCAAGGATGGTTAAAGAAGCTATCGAGATTTCAAGACATAGCACTTTTAACAGGGGTGACGGCCTCAAATTATCGAGTATGTGGAATCCAGTGCTAAACCCAACAGTCACTCGCGGGTTCATGCTCAGAGAGTCTTGTAGATACAGTGAGTGTGGTGTGTCGTGATGTGAGTTCGAGTTCCAGTGGTACTTCCCAAAAGTGAACGAGAAAGAGGGTAGACAGATTTTTTTGCTCTTAAATTGACCCGCAGTATCCAGTCTTCTCGTGATCATGACGTTTGCAACAACGTTGAAATATCGAGACAACTCAATTAATTAAATATCGTGGTAAGAACCTGTTTATTACACATGAAAACATGATGTAGATTATTAAGTGTTAATTCAGTGGTTTTACATAAAGTCCTGAATAGATAATGGCGTCATTACCCTGGTATTGCAGAGGTTCATGAGCAACGGTGACCGTTTAATATAAGGTGGGCCGTAAGCTCGTTTATCTGCTTGCCGTAGTGCATAATGCATCGTATCGTTCCACATAACTCTGTGCTGGGTTCTGGCATCAGCCGGGGTTTGGACGCTGAGTGTGCGCGGTTGAAGGTTGTAGTGCAGTTCAACTCCCACATACGCAGGACGTGTGGGAATGCAGCGATTTAATAAAAAAAACTTCCATTAATAACCCATATATTTTCTAAGTTTACACTACGTAAATTGTAGATACATTTCACCATATAAATTCTAATCTTATGTTGCCTTATTCAAACAACATTTTCTATAATTCAGCTCAACCCAAACCCTAGAAACTTCCTTAATAAAGCCTAGTGCTAAAACCAGCTCCTAAAATAACTACGCGTTAAAAATAAACATTTATTTTTGTGGAAAAAACATTGTTAGAGCTCGCTAGGTCAAAGTCCCAAAACAATAATAACATTTGAATGAATAATCCGTTACGATCGGAACAGAATATATAGACCTACACGCGTATAATCAGAGAGCTAGATATGTTAGCTAAACCGTCATGTTTATTGTAAGTTAATGTTGATAGAAAAAAAAATACTATTTTTTTTTATTGACGTTTAGGTAGACCAGCGAACCGGTCATCTGATTGAAAGTGGTATTTTTATATATAAATAGTGAACTACACGAAAAATTACTATACGGTTAGCCTCAGTATTTACAGAGTGCTAAAATGTATATATTTATATTTTTTATATTTTATATATTTTGTAAGGTCAGGTTCTCTTATTGCAAAAATATTGTGGTATGGTTTCTTTAAAAAGAAAATTTATTGAAAATATAGTCCTGAATATGACTGGTCCTAAAAATATTTTGGATTTTTTCCGAATAAATCGAATTGTGAAACTTGAAACTATCGTGATGCTCGAAGAAAGTCCTGAAATGGCCCCTGCTATTGCACAGATTCACGTGCGACGGCAACCAATAGCTCCTGCCGACATTGCAATCATAATCATCATAATAATATTATAAAGGCGAAAGTTTGTATGTATGGATGTATGTTTGTTACTCTTTCACGTAAAAACTACTGAATGGATTTGAATGAAACTTTACCACAATATAGCTTATACATCAGAATAACACATAGGCTACAATTTTTGAACCCCTTTGTAACGCAGACGAAATTGCGCGGGTCACCTAGTAAAACATAATTCCAACAAACTTATATTAGAAAATAAAGTAAGTTCTTATAATCAAACAATCCCAAGCTCTCCAACTACATTGAATCTCTCGGGGCTCTTCTAAGACGAAAGATAAAACCCAGTTGGGACATAAAGCAAGTTCCACATCGTAAAAACCGAGAAGATATAGAGGTATCGACAGGTACTGCGTGAACCAGGGTTTAGGGTACCACGGGGATGGATGCAAGGGATGATACCCTATATGGTAATTTCACTTAGGTCGTGATCCTTGGGTTTGCTTGGATTTGGTCTATTTTTGGAATCTATTTTTATTAGAGGCTTTTGCACTGGATGTGTGTCAGGTTGAATATTGCAAGTTAAATTTGATCATCTTCACGAATGTAACCATGTAAGTTCGTGTGGAATCTTGCAAGCTTAATTTGACCAACTTTCCGATTTCCGATTGAGCTGACATTTTGCACGCATAGGTATACATGATATGACAAAATGGCGCTGATCGGATGGATTCGGAAGGCGGCCATAGGAACCCTTGTGCTAAACAATATATATACCCGTTGCGCTTGGGCTCGTTTTACTTGTATTAGCTAGCACTCTACTGCTACTTAATATACAGGATCTTAAAAACTTTTAGTTAAAGGTTTTCTTTAAAATAAATTATTATATACAGTAGGTTCACTCTCCCCCATTGCCCTGGCATTGCAGAGGTCCATGAGCGACTGTAGGCCGTTGGCCATAGGCTCGTTTATCTATTTTGCAACAAAAAAAACTGGACCACAAAAAAAGTCTCGACTTCAAGTTTTTTTCCCAATATGATGACATCAGACCTATTTCGTCCTACGCACACCGAATAAGTTTGACAAACTCAGATCCTGTTTAAACTTATGTAAATATCTGTTTGCTCGTACCAAGTGTCCGTGCCCGTTCATAATATACTCGTGTTTATTCAACCACTATTGAAATGTTCCAACTTCTCATATAAACTTGTTATATTTAGTGTCTCGCGCTTCGTTTGAGCTTCATTTTGTGTGAGGATTGGATATTAAGATTGAATTTTATATGGTGTATTTACGACTATCATTGTGAGCTTTTTTTTTTTTAGTTGGAGGAAATCACCGGCTATGTGGGAGTTGAGCCGCACTAAAACCTCCAACCGCTCACACTCAGCGTCCGAACCCCGGCTGAGGCCAGAACCCAGCACGGGGTTAAGAAGGACGACGCGACGCGTTACGCCATCAGCATCCTTCCCGTCGCGCATCATTGTGGGCTACCATATTATTATCAAGATTTTTACAATTTATTACAAAAATGAAATAATTGTCCGAACCTCGAACAGCGCTGTTTTTCAGACATTTCCCTGATGATGTTTAGTATTTATAGTGTATGTGTGTGCATTTCTGTGTTCTAGTTTAGTCCATCTACTCTTCGTTTTGTCCGAGGATTTTTCTGAGATTATTTTCTTCTCTACCTAGATTTTGTTTTCTTCTTTTAGCGTAAGAGTTCAGGCACATAAATATAAGGGGTGGACCATATAAAATTTGCATTTTTCAAAAGTTCGACTGTCATGTTGGCTGTGTGGCATGTTGCGCCATCCTGTTGAAACCAAATGTCGTCTATGTCCTCTTCAACAATTTTGTTCAAGCGTATAGCGTCCCATTTCGTAAATGTCAAACCTTTAACTAAATTATGAACACAAATTGAATGACATTTGAGCTGTCATTCTTTAAATAAACAGTAGTTCAAAATGCAAACGTTAGATTGCACACCCTATAGTATAATATCTTTTATTAAAATATAAGATAGATTTGTGCTCCATAAATTGCTTCAGAACAACGATTGTTATTTGAATAACTAAAAATGATCTTCCTAACATCATTACCACCACAAAAAGATTCCACTTTTATCCCTCACAATTGTAAATCCATAGAAATAACGAAATTGGCTACAGCATAGCCTTTTTATTTACTTAATTGACAGATTCGGGTCCACCGTCCAACCCTTTTCATTTCGTTAGATTTATAAAACTCTCCCGAGGAATATGAAGAAATCCGTAGATTGAGTCTATAAAGAAGCTTTCTTAGTGTATAGAAAACTAGTGTCTGAAAAACATCTATATCAATAGTTTATTGTTTAAATTATGATAAAGATAACATTATATTTAAGGTGTAGCACCTTTTTAAATACCTAAATCGCAATGACTACTAGAAAAGTAAAGAAGTAAAATACTGCTAGAAATTCTATGGCGAATAATAAAATCCTCCAAAATTATGTGTGGACTACAAGTGTATTTTTTTTAGCCTAGTAAATTTTAAAACATTAGTGAAGGATCACCTGTTAGCATAGGATAGGAGATTGGATGAGACAGAATGAGACTACTCTTGGAAGGGTCCAAAAGAACTCAAAAGGGATCGATAGTCGTCATCGATGTAATTAAACGAAATATTAAGATGTTTGCGTTTCACATGCTCAGAGATTTTTTATAGTTAGATAGGCAAACGAGCTCACCTAAGCGATTACTGTCGCACATGAACGCTGCATATGAATAACTACGAATATTTAGAAATAAGTTTTCAACCCCAATTACGAATACCTAATAGATATTTGGTATTGGCCCCACTCACCCCCCTCTCACTCCCACTACTGTAACTCCTGTGTAGCCAGGATCCATAGCGGCGACCATCGTAATGACTCTGAGCAGTGAAGCCCAGGAAAACCCGAGGGAAAGCTAACTGGTCTTGGACCCCGCAACGAATTTAATCAGAAGATGATAGAAGGAGTAGGAAAACATGAGTTTCGACTTCCCTTTTCGCAAAAGCGGGAGACAATAAAATAACATTGAAAGATGCATTACGCCAGAATTGAGAAAAGCACCACGGACATTAATTTTATTAAATTTGTTGGACCTATGCGGTGAGCTGTTGTACTATTTAGGGTGCCAATAATAGTTATGGCAAAATAGATATATCAAAGAGTATGTTTGTCTAACCGTATACTTCTTAAATAAAATTAAACATTGTCTTACATTTCGCGTAGGTGAAATAACTTAATACCACTACAATAATAAAATAACTTCAACGAAATTAATTGCCGCAGTTTAACTCACTAAATAACAATACAATTTTTGATTCAACTCACAGCGTAGTTTAGTTTATTTATCTTCAAAGATAACTTGCTTTTGTTTTAGAAGTATTACTTTTTGTTATTTAAATAATTCTATTGTGGTTTGAATCATAAACGTAGAATTTAGAGAAGACTGATGAAGTCGCAAAATCGTACAAATGAAATGAAATACTTTATTTTCATGACGTACTGATGACGTACTCATTCTTGTTGACGTCAAAAGTTACAACCTACCACCAGTTCGGACACAAAAAATAATAATTATAGCCACCGTCCTGAGAAGAACTGACAAGAAACTCAGCGGGCATGTCTTTTTTTCATATAGTGAGCATTTTTGTTTTTTAAGTATTTGTACAGTATTACACAAATTTACATTAAATATACAAAAAAAACGATTACGATAATAAAATGACCTTGGCGAGCAACTCATTCCCACTTTGTGCAATCGTCCAGGTACGACAAATATTATAATATTTTTATTACAAAAATGACAACGACCGACTTCCATTTCTCAAGCATAGCACAAAAACTACCAGTCAGGTCATTATCAAATTTATTATCAAAATCGGTTAATCTTAATATATATATTTCTTGAGTACGTGTGTATGTGACTGAACTCCTCCTAAACGACTGGACCAATTTTGATGAATTTTTTTGTGTGTGTTCGTGGAGATTCGAGAATGGTTTAGATTTACAGTTGGTCAAGGTCTGATGATGGAGCTGGAAGGTGGCCACAGGAACTCCATCAATAAGCAAGATAACCTCATCGTGTTTGGGCTCTAATGAAGCGTCCTGATGAGTACTTTTAGAAAATTCCTAAACGACGCAGACGAAGTTGCGCAGGGCAGCTAGTATACATGTAATGAAATGATTTTTCATAAATTTAAATTTTGCCGCGCTTCGCGCGTTCTTAATCATCACAGTCAGTTGACAGGAAGCGCAACCCGCGCATCGGAGCGACGCTTGAGACAATGGCGTTTGGATATCTAAGATTGCTTCGATTATTTAACACTTATTAAAAGTAATATAGAAGAGTGTTATTAGTGATCTTTAAATATTGTTTCTTTATGTTTTAGGTGAGTGTGATTAACATAGATATAATTATTGTAAAATATTAGGTGTAACAAATAAAGACTACCTCTTTATGTTTTAGAGAAACAACCTGCTGTTTGCTTTTTGAAAATCCTCAACAATATAACTTATATACAAAATGAAAAAAAAGCAATAACGCATAACAAATCGTGAAATTATGTCCGTTAAAAATACACATTTTTAAAAGCTTTTATTAAACACAGATCCAAAAGTACTAATTCGATCTTAAAAAAAAATAATGGGACGACGACTATCACCTTCCATCTGACATCAAAATCATTCAATATCGCTACATCCAATCTTAAGTTCTGAAGGAAGAAACATAAAAAAAACAGACAAACGAATTGAGTACCTCCTCCTTTTTGGAAATCGATCAAAAAGAGATGACAAGAGAAATACTTACTGACAAACACTAAATTGCCTCATTGCGAGAAATTGGATTATCTTCATTGATCGCTATCTCTTTCACTCACGACTTCAGCGCGGTGTTCCCGAAGCGCCACATGTCCCTCTTTAAACGAGGTTTATAAAAAGTCCTGTATCGGTACGCGATAGATAACAGCCCCTCATTGCCCTGGCATTGCAGAGGTTCATGAGCGACGGTGACCGCTTACCATCAGGTGGGCCGTAGGCTCGTTTATCTATCACGTAATAAAAAAAAAAAAATCTTAAAATAAAAATATGTATTCATAATTAAAGTTAAACATCCATTTATCTTCATTATTATAATGTCGGTATTAAATACTTTAATTGTTCATTTACCGTTCTTAAATTATCTTCCAAATCTGCGTAATACTAGAAGTAAATGGGCTATATTTCTTTATATAAATATGAAGAAATCGAGCTTCTAAGAAATGTGAAATTTGATAAGCACTGTTGTGAAATTAAGATTGTCTCATTTTCTTAAACAACTGTTGATAACTTAACATTGCAAGGAGCAGTTTACATATCTCAAAAAATTGTTTTTTACTTGATTTCAGTTTTTTTCCCCACCATTCCTACAAGTTTGATGTACTAGGAAGATGTTATCATCACAAATAACCGACAATTTAGTAAAGCTATTGGAATGGAATTCCGAGTAGATAAGTGTGCGGTCATAGATATACAGAGAGGTAAAATTGTAAACTCTGAGAGTTTGCAACTTAGCCAAAGTGAGGTGCTCAGATCTCTTTCTGAGTCGGAAACCTACAAATACCTTGGAATGTTCGAAGCTTTGAGTACAGTCGATGCAGATATGAAACAATCGGTGAGGGATCGTTTCTTCGGCCGCTTGGTAAAGGTTTTGAAAAGCCTCTTATCTGGCGGAAACAAGATCCGAGCCTTCAATGGTTGGGTCATGCCTGTACTGACGTACTCCTTTGGCATTCTAAAGTGGATGCAATCAGAACTAGATGCCCTGGATAGAAAAGGTTGGCGACTGCTGACGGCATACAGGATGCACCACCCACGTTCATCTGTTATGAGGTTGTATACCCCTCGGAAGTGTGGGGGTCGTAGCATGTTAAATGTCAAGGACCTACACAGCTATAACAATTATTTTTCTATTAACACAAATATAAGCCCTTATTGTAAGATATTCTTGGCATCTACAATACGTTCTAAAACCCAATACAACAGATTACATCGTTTCGGCTACTTAACCTTAAATATATCTTGAAACTCAGACTAGCCAATTGTGTTTGAGTTTATAACCACAGCGTATTAGTTACACAGAAACTAAACTTACATTTGTAATGTATATTAAATACCCTTTCAAAATGTGTTTGCCTTTCATGCTCAAGAACGTCCAATACACGTTAAAATTTTGATAATAATATTTAGTTCGTTCATTTTCGTCTTCGGTTAATCGTGACAACGTTTTCAATTTTTCGATTATCTATTTTACTATGTTTTCCTGTCTTCCGAAACTTTTTGATAGTTGCACGATGATGTCATCTGCGTGCCCCTCTGCGATGCGCAGCGCCTTGATTGTTTCCAAAGCTGTTCCTCGTAAGCTGTGTCAGTCTCACTATGTTCTCTGTGTTACTGAAGTACTTCTTCGTGTCTTCAAATGCCGCTTTGAACCAACCATTCACCGTCTCTGCCACCGAATACGGGTAACTCTTGTTTGTATTTCGGTGGCGTCCTCCAGTACATTGTTCGTTCTTCATATCTGTCAGGCGAATATTCGTATCTTTTCTCGTATCTTTCGGGCGAGTGTCCGTGCCTCGTCCGTTCTTCGTAGATCCTCTTGGTTGAGGGTCGATCATCGAAAAGCTCACACGCGTCTTGAAGATGAAGAGAATATCTAAATTCTTGAACAGGCAAGCCGACCGATGCGGTCGGTACGCGGTATTTACGAAGAATCACTGCGACCATTCTCCTCGACGAAATTGTCCCGTCCTGTGCTCCGATCAAACACCTAACTGACCTACGAAATGGTGGCGCTCGTATATAGAACCGGCGAGAGCGTGCTGACAGCATCTAGGCACGCGAATACATCATACCTTTTTTTTGTGTGTTTACTAGATAGATAGATAGATAGAAAATTCTTTATTGTAACACCACATAGAAATACAATTTTAGTGATATTGTACAAATAATACAGTGTGACAATTGGCGGCCTTATCGCTTAAAGCGATCTCTTCCAGGCAACCATGTACGGAGATAAACTTATTTAAAAACACAGAGCGGCGTTTAATTAAAGAATAAAAAAGAAAAAAAAGACACATAAAACTTAACTTAAACGAAACAAAAACAATAAAGAAAACAATAATTAATAATTATAAACTAGTATTAAGTTTCATGTTCTTTCTTTCTTTATATCTACAGTCCAGTCCAAGACCCCACCCCGTTCACTTTCTGTATATTTATTCTGTGGTACAACCGTCGAGCAGGCACTTAATGGAGCAATTTAATTTTCTCAAAACAGCTACCATGGCTATTGTTATGTAATTTTTGTTGTCTGCCAACAGGACTGCCAAACTCTTTGATATTTGCAGTCGTTTCATGCTTGGACGGGTAATGTTATCGTTTACTAAGCCATTAGTATATTCCATTTTCGGAATGGAAGTCTGATGCGTAGGCTTTTCTATAGATAACATAATCAACAATATCGAATTTAAGAATAAAGGTACTGCAATAACGCCATATAATATATTCACAATTTCACCTTAATGTCATAAACCTCTTTAGTTCGATGTACTGTACTGTACTGTACCAACCCATTACTGCCCACTGTTGGGCTCAGGTCTCCTCAGAAAAGGGATTAGGCATAATCCACCACGCTTGCCCAGTGCGGATTGGGGACTTCACATATATTCAAAGGATTTTTAGAACCCTTTTCCGACATGCAGGTTTCCTCACGATGTTTTCCTTCACCGTATTTAGCCAGTGGTGTTGTGAAAAATTGCACATAAATCTTTTCACATTTAGATTTAGAGGTACAAGCCGGCCGGATTTGAACCCGCGACCCCGTACAGAAGGACGCGCTTAGACCACTCGGTCACCACGACTTTAGTTCGATACTTTTTTATAATTTGATACAAAATAGATGGTCGCGCGCTTTATTTTTATTTGGAATATTCCATTGCTAGTGTATTTTTTTTTTTTTTACTACATTTAATTTCTTAGTCGTCCTCCGTTAATTTCTCGCACCATATTTTTTTACAGGTGTAATTTTCCAGGTCAAACAACCATCTTACTATCGTGAGTTTAAATTTCTCATCCACTGAATGAATCTTCTAACAACATTTCATTTTTAATCCCCTTTGATCGAAAACCGCGTTCCAACTGCAACGTAACGTTCTATTTAATTAAGTTTTTAAAATGAAAGAGGAAATGAAATAAAGTATACGAAATTCCGTAGAATATTCAAGTTAATGGGAATGTGTTTATGTTGGGCCCGCTTGTTTCATTAGTACATGTAAAATATTAATTCATTTCTTCAACGCCGGCTGTCATGTGTGAATAGTGATGGGGGTTAGTTGTGTCGATATATTTTTATCGACTTTTTATAAAGAGACTGAGGGTTGAGGAAAGTTATAAAAGATAATAAAATAATAAAATAAAATAACGTTTATTTCTCACCACAAACAAAACAATATATCACTCACATATTTTTTTATTACCGTGTACAAGCTGGCAAGCTACCTAATCGAGCGTGAACTGTCGCTCATGGACCTCTACACTACAGGGCCGCTACGTGCAACCTACCTTTAAGACTTACCTTAAGCCTGAATGCACCGGGGACAGAGCGACGGGAAAGACGGAGACGGAGCGACGGGAAAGAGTGCCGAGCGCGTAACACGTCGCGCCGTCCCTCCAAACCCAGTGCTGGGTTCTGGCCTCAGCCGGGGTTCGGACGCTGAGTGTGAGCGGTTGGAGGTTTTAGTGCGGTTCAACTCCCACATACACTGCCCGCGGGGTGGGCGGGGATCCGGTGATTTCCTCCAACTGAAAAAAAATGCCTGAATGCACAATATGCAAAAATATCAGTGGGTTGCAGCTGTTAAAAACGATGTTCACGGTCAATTCCATCGCAGCATTCGTAAGCAATTCCCATCCCTATTATAATTGTAAATTTCTCGTCGTGAAGCATTAGTATTTAATTAAAAGTTGTCTCACGGAGTCTCGTTGTGGTTGTCGGGGAGTTTCATAAAATCATAGAATATTACCGAGTTGAGTTTGTCTTATTCACTCTCATGTTTATCGTACTGTAATATGTTTTTGATGTGATGTCATTTTGTTGGGTTGTGAGGTATTTAATTTTATTGGTACTTGGTTGTTGCTAGGCGGATTTTGGGAAGGTTTTGAAGTGTGTTGGTTCTAATGATTGTGGTATTCGTGTCACAATTATTTGATGTGGACGAAGTTACTAAATACAAAGTTGCAGTTGCAAAAATTGTGCATATTTTTATTGTTTTGTTTTACGCTTAATAAACCTTTTTTTTTATTTTTTTGCTACTCCTACTCCTTGATTCATTGAATTTTTTTATTTAAATTTGACTGACATAAAATGAAATGTTGATGTCAAAAGCAGGCAAAGCTGTTGAGAAGAACTGGGAAGAAATTTCTTTTTTGTATTAATTTGCGTATTTTCTCTATTTTCCAGTAAATAATTCATTTACAGCCTAACAAAATATCAAGAATTTCCGTTCAGAACTAAAATAAAGATGGTTACATGTTTCTTTCATTACCAATTTCTTTGAAACGATAAGAAAGTATTAACATTCGGATCTTGTAGGATTCGGGCATTATTTTCTCATGCTGCGAAATTGGCTGTTGGGGACAGCCGGATGAAAGATGCTTAGTGAACGTTTACACTGCAGAAAACAAATAAATTTAGATAAAACATTCATTAAAACCAAATGTACAAAATTAACAGAGTAGAGTATCAAATTATTTTATTCTAGGTACATGAACTAGCAGAAACAATACATGTGAAAAATATTTTTATTTTATACTAGCTGGCCCACACAACTTCGTCTGCGTCACATAAGGAAATTTTCTCACCGTTTAAACCTTCCCTGGACTTCTACGAATATTTCAAGATTAAAATAAGCCAAATCGGTTCAGTGGTTCTCGAGTTTTAGCGAGACTAACGAACAGCAATTCATTTTTATATATAAGAAGATTATTTTTAGTAAAAAATGTCACTCAAATTATGGGCACAAACGGCATGCATGACAACTAACAACATTATAAAAATATCAATTTTAAAGGTTATGCCCGTTAAAAATTATATTTTAAACACAGATCCAAACGTACTTCTTCGATCTTCAAAATAAATGGGACCACATGATGACCGCTACTTTCATCTGCCACTAGAATTATTCAAATCGGTCTACTCAAACTAAAGTTGTGAACCGCTCAATTAAAAATAATCATAGTAAGAACCCGTTTAGTAATAGTGTAAGTGATGTAGATAACCGCGAGTGTTTAAAGAAATTTATGAAGTTATGAAGGTACAAACATAAAAAATACAGACAACTTAGTACCTACTCCTTTTTGGAAATCGGTCAAACTACAATCTGTAAGGGTCTTAAGTTAGCGAATTTAAAAAAAAAAGATCAATGCCTAATAATCTAATATCGAATGAATTGCCTGTAAATTCGACTCGGACGTGACCTGAATGTCCATCCATTGGGCAGCTCTGAGACTCGTGTCTCGAATCGAAGCTTATAGACTTACCTACTATAAGTATTAAATCTATTGGAACGAAGTTCCTTATTGCGCGTTATCGAAAGGGGGCTAGACGGAAATTCTTAAGGAAAAGTTGTCACGACACTCTTTTTGTTTTAGATGATTATCGCTAGATGGCGCTGTGATTAAAATCTTTCAAAACAAAACCATATTTTGTTTTATATGATTAATGCTAGATGGGGCTGTGATCAAAATATTTTATTTAAGTAAAAAATAAAATTTTATTACATTTCCCTCACTAATTAATCGAAAGGAACTTCGTTCCATCCGGGTGCTTTGACATCTCTCAAGTTTTTTTATTTATTTAAAGGAACATCAACAGTATAACATATTGATACATTTTGCATAAATTGAGGTTTCATTGCTGTACTAAAACTTAAGAAATATTTCATAATAGATCCAAGATTTTTTAAATAAAAACTTGAGAGGTGTCATGGGACACCCGAGTAGAACGAAGTTCCTTTTGATTAAAAGATATCTTATATTTTTGTTTCCTAACGTAACGCGCGATAAGGAACGTGTTTTAAAAGATTTTGATCACAGCACCATCTAGCGATAATCATCTGAAACAAAAAAAGTGTCGTGACAACTTTTCGTAAGATTTTTTTCCGTCTAGCCCCCTTTCGATAACATGCGATATCGTGATCGATGATATTTGTGTTTTTTTATTGTTAGATAAGCGAGCTTACGATACACTTGGTAACCGGTTACCGTCGCTCATGAGTCACGAACCTCTGCAAAGCCAGGGTAATGAGGGGCCGTTGTCTATCACCTACATAGGACTTTTCTAAAGCCATGTTTGAAAAACTAATAATCATTAGTAGCAAACGTAACACATAGCTAAAAAAAGGATGACCTAATTAAGGACACAGGAACACACTGGATGAAGACTACCAATAGGCTGCATTGAAAATCATTTAGTGTGGCTATCCATGGGGACGGCGCGACGGGTAAGAGTGCCAAGCGCGTAACGCGTCGCGCCGTCCCTCCAAACCCCGTGCTGGGTTCTGGCCTCAGCCGGGGTTCGGACGCTGAGTGTGAGCGGTTGGAGGTTTTAGTGCGGTTCAACTCCCACATACCGGGGACCCGGTGATTTCCTCCAAATGAAAACAAAAAAAGGGTGGCTATCCATAACAATGTGTTACTTTATGATTTTAGCCAGTGATGCATATAATTATAAGAGGCTTGAAGCAAGTCTTTATAGGTAAGTTGTAGATAGCAGCCCTGCTGACAGTGCAGAGGTCGATGAGCAACTGCAACCCTTACGATCAAATGGGCCGTTAGCTCATCTGCCTACAAGGCAATAAAAGCGAACCTTAAAATAATCATTTTTTATAAGGGGTGGACCATATAAAGTTTGCATTTTTCAAAAGTTCGACTGTCATGTTGGCTGTGTGGCATGTTGCGCCATCCTGTTGAAACCAAATGTCGTCCATATCATACTCTTCAACTTTTGGTAACAAAAAATCTTTGAGCAACGGCGGCTCCTTGCTCATTTTCCAATGATGCCACCGGACCAAAACCCACACCAAACCGTAACTCTTTGTGGGTGCATTGGCTTCTCAATGGTGACGTATGGATTTTCCGACCCCCAGATGCGACAATTTTGCTTATTGACATAGCCTCCGAGGTGAAAATGGGCTTCATCTGACACACACACACATTTCTTACAGTTTGGACTGAAGACTCACCACTTTGGAAGTAACTTTTCAATATTTCCCAATTTTGTTCAAGCGTAAGCGTCCCATTTCGTAAATGTCAAACCTTTAACTAAATTATGAACACAAATTGAATGACATTTGAGCTGTCTTTCTCTAAATAAACAGTAGTTCAAAATGCAAACGTTAGATTGCCCACCCTATAGATTAAAGTCTTTCCAACCCGAGTGTCAGTCGGTCTAAAAACTTCTAAATAAACACAGTCCAACAGAAATGGGACGTACGTCTTCATTTCTTAAACACTATTGTAATAATCTCGTGAAAGCAAACGAAATAGAGCACAGGAACAAATAAACAACACAAAGTAGGTATATTAAGGTCAGAAATTCTATTTTATTGTACGGAAATGAGGGAAGAACTCGCTTCCTTTGACAAATGAATGTTATCGGATATCGTTGTCCTGAAGGGACTGGTTCGAGATCCGATACACAATATAGAACACGTATAAAACAAGATATTTTTGATACTTTTGAATTTAAATGATGTATTTTTAAATACATTTTTTTAAGATGAAGTTGGATATCATGTTGCCGTAGAGTGTTAGCTAATGCAAGTAAAACGAGCCCAAATACGACGGGCCTATCTTGTTTAGCACAAGAGTTTCTATGACCACCTTCCGAATCCATCATCAGATCAGCCGATATAATAATAATAATATTATAAGCTTTTTTAATTTCTGTATAAAGTGTGTAACATTTCAAAGTGTTAGTAGATAGATTACTTAAACTAGGTTAGTTTATAATTATCTTAAATAGTTATGTTTGTTGCAAAATATTTTTAGTTTATCCTTTATACGAACCCCTTTCGGGTAAAAGCCTCCTCTATTTCCATCTATTATCTATATCTATATCCATCCATTCCGTCTCTATTTTGGGAAAGAGTCATCTAGTCTTTGCCTACTAAGTCTTTTAAATCATCAGTCCAACGTTTAAGTGGTCTGCCTATGCTTCTTTTTCCAGTAGGCCCTGTCCATTTGGTAGTTTGTAGAGACCATCTCTTATCTGTATATCTTGACAAGTGACCAGCCCATTTCCACTTAAGATCAGCCGATATTAAGCTGTAACTGTTACAAATACCAGTGGTAATGGATCACTAATCAATTATCTAATTAAATTCGTTGCAAAACTCAAGTCAAATTAGCCTTTCCTAAAGTTCCTGGGCATCACTGTTCAGTCATAATCGTTGCTGTGGAATCCTGACTACACACGAATTACAGTAGTGGGAATGAGAGGTGACCTAAAACTCGATAATCATCTAATATATACAAATCTCGTGTCACGGTGTTTGTCCGCGATGGACTCCTAAACTACTTAACCGATTTTAAATTAAATTGGCACACCGTGAGTGGTTTGGTCCAACTTGAGAGATAGGATAGCTTAGATCAAGGTCTGATGATGGAGCTGGAAGGTGACCACAGGAACTCCGTCAATAAGCAAAGTAACCTTATCATATTTAGGCTCTAATGAAGCGTTTTGATGAGTACTTTTAGAAAATTCTAGGAAACAAATCCTATGCGACGCAGACGAAGTTGCGCGGGGCAGCTAGTCTTCTAATATATAAAATTCTCGTGTCACGGTGTTCGAACTTGAACTCCTCCGAAACGGCTTGACCGATTTTGTTGAAATTTTTTGTGCTTATCCGGTATCTATGAGAATCGGCCAACATCTATTTTTCATCCCCCTAAATGTTAGGGGTAGTCCACCCCTAATTTTTTTTTATTTTTTCGACGCAGACGAAGTTGCGTGGGGCAGCTAGTAAACTATAAAAACAATAAAACTAAAATTCAATAAACACAAGCAAAATTCAATATAAAAACTTATTGCATTCCCAGTTCTAAATTTCAATCGAACAAAGAAAATACAAAGTGAACGCATTTATATTTTTTCACACGCGAACAATATCGTGAATTTCATTCTCGTGAAATTGGAACTATAAATCTTTTGTCGATTCAATGATAAATGTAGAAAATAAAAGTTGATTGAACATGGCAGACCTTATGTTATCATTTGTGTTACGCCTTGGGACTATGCCAGGTTAGTTAAAAAACCTATTTTTATTAATAACTAGCTGGCCCACACAACTTGGTCTGCGTCACATAAGGAAATTTTTTCACCGTTTAAACCTTCCCTGGACTTCTACGAATATTTCAAGATTAAAATAAGCCAAATCGGTTTAGTCGTTCTCGAGTTTTAGCGAGACTAACGAACAGCAATTCATTTTTATATATGTACTAGCTGGCCCACACAACTTCGTCTGCGTCACATAAGTAAATTTCCTCACCGTTTAAACCTTCCCTGGACTTCTACGAATATTTCAAGATTAAAATAAGCCAAATCGGTTCAGTCGTTCTCGAGTTTTAGCGAGACTAACGAACAGCAAATCATTTTTATATATAAGAAGAAGATAGATATTTGATAAAAAAAATTAAAGCAATCGTACTGATAGGTAATAATTTTGCATGAAAGTGATCAATATGTTTTTCTAAACAATAGCAAATAGAGAATCTATTTTTTTCCGTATTATTATTATTATTTTTTTGTGTTTTTTTTATTGCGAAATAGATAAACGAGCCTACAGCTCACCTGATGGTAAGCGGTCACCGTCGCTCATGGACCTCTGCAATGCCAGGGCAATGAGGGGCTATTATCTATCACCTACCCATACAGGACTTTTCTTAAACCTCGTTTATAGGCCTAATTTCTAATTTCATTGCCACACAGACAGCCGAGCTAACAAACCACCTAATCCTAAGTGGTTACTGTCGCTTATAGACCTTTGCTATCTTAGAAGACGGTGCCTACAACGCACTGAAGAAGGACAAGGCATTTTTTGAGAATATCTCGATTAATTCATTCATTATCACTAAAATATACTATCTTAATATTAAACTAAAATCCATAATTATTTTCAGAAAACTCAGCCGAAGAGAAGGTATTTTACGGGCAACATGTTAAAATAAAAGATGTTCCATTCTTCGCATTTATTCCAGCGTGTGGTGCTGCCATTATTTCACCAATATGGATTGTTACATCAGCACGATGCATCACGAATATATCAGTGTAAGGACTGAAAGTATAAAATTTAAGCCGTGGCGGGGCGATACATATACCTTAGATACGAGATATACCTTGCCAGAACCCCATGCTGGTTCTGACGCTGAATGTGAGCAGTAGGAGAAAGAGCGGTTTGACTTCGTATTTTTTTTCTTATCTTAATTAACTTTTCAAAAAATATATATTTTCGATACAAATGGTAGGTAGCTGATAATTTAGCAGCCACTTGTCACAATTTGCATAATCTTTACCTCCTAAATTCAGTTATTCAAACCTTCAAAATAATAATATATTCGGCATATAACGTTTAAAATAGATTATAATCAAAATGTAAGAAAAACTTCCTTCCAATTTATATATCGTTTTGTTCCAAATATTGAAGTTAATTTCTTTTTAGATAATTTATAATTAAACTATCAATATTTGACGTTTTTTACAGATATCCACACGCATCAATCTGGGTAGGAGGAGATTCCCTCAAAACAGCTCACCCACAAGAAATAAGCGAGACTATCATACATCCAAACTACGTAAACTTTAGTCAACATGAATTAACAATATATGACATAGCGCTGGTCAAGTTGATGCGGCCTCTAAATATTAGCGACACAGTTAAAACTCTTGATCTGCCTACTAATGATAATTTTACTGAGGACGTACATACTGTAGTTGGACGGGTTGTTGATGAGGTTAGTAATACTGATTTAGTTCATTTTAAAGCAAATGATAGAAGATTTTAAGATCCTGGTGGACACCACATAGTAAATAGACTGCTAGAGAAAAGTAAAATAAAACACGATGAGTTTATCTTCACATTGTGCAAATGAAATAAAAGCATAATTAATATTTTATTAATAGTTTAAGGAGGCAATAAATGATTTTTTTTTTATTTTTTTTTATAAAATGTTGAAAATTACAATTAAGAAAAGTCCTGTATCGGTAGGCGATAGATAACAACCCCTCATTGCCCTGACATTGCAGAGGTTCATGAGCGACGGTGACCGCTTATCATCAGGTGGGCCGTAGGCTCGTTTATCTATCATGCAATAAAAAAAAATATGACAACATAATTTTTTGCCTAGTCCAGTATCTTTTAGTAAAAAAGATTGTTAATTGTACTTACACAAAATTATGTTTCACTTTAAAACAAAATTGTTTTAGAACAACTTCAGTTTCTTGTCAAGTTTTGTCACCATTTTTGTTTTTCAATTCCACAACTCATCATCACCATCTTTATCTATTTCCCTATAATTCCAGGGACCAGACATTTTTTCATTACGGAAATTGAATCTTTATAGGATAACTAAACAAGAATGTTTGAAAATATTGCTTGAGAAACACATACAGTATATGGTACCATACGACAGATTACTGAGCAGTGGCGCGTTTTGTGCCGAACGAGCTGATATATTCAACATGATTTGTGTTGTAAGTACACTGAATTTCTTAAATAACGCGAAAACGCCTTGAGATAACATGATATGATAGCTTATAAATATTGCAGACTTTTTGTACACGAAAAGGGGGGATTAGATTTGGAATATAACGATGGAACTAAACGGTAGTGGAACCTGCTTGAAAAATCATTTTTTTTAGGTTCTTATAAGCACAGAACCCGATGGTAAGTGGCTTACCTTGTAGTGAACCTCTGTGATGTCTGAGTGTTATCTACATATAGCCGACAAAACAAAATCATCATGGACAACTTCGTTCTCATTAAGTCATACACATATACTGGGATAGACTCCAATGGGAAACAAGAAATAAAATTAACAAGTATCTTTTTCCAGGGTCAATCAGGTAGTCCTGTAGTCCAAAACAATACTCTAAGAGGAATTGTTTCTTTCTCCATATACAGCAACTGTCGCGATTCAAGAATTAACTTTTACACTGATATATTTTACTTCGTGAAATGGATCAAAGCTGTTACTAAACTGTGAAATCAACACTAATATTTTAAAGTGATAGGATTCAAGATGGTGGTATAAGTTCTGTTTTCAAATATTTGAAATAAATAAGAGCGATTCTGAAGAAGAACGAAAATAAAAAAGTGTGAGCTCTCGTCAAAATAAAGATAACTAAAGTCATTTTAGATCATAATGATTCATAAATACACTTTTTTTTTTTACTCTTCTTGAAAATACTCATAAACACTTAGGTACACACTCACACACACACACACACACACACACACACACACACACACACACACACACACACACACACACACATACACACACACACACACACACACACACACACACACACACACACACACACACACACACACACACACACACACACACACACACACACACACACACACACACACACACACACACACACACACACACACACACACACACACACACACACACACACACACACACACACACACACACACACACACCTACAAACACTACATACACTCATCATACGCAGACTACTCACCGTTTTGCTATTAAAATCAATAATTGCCTATGTTTTGTCTCACTAGCCACTAAGAAGTTATTTTCTGTTTTTAAATTGGTATCGATACAAATGGTTAATTCGACTGTTAAATGTATTAGTAGATCTCCACGAGACAGGCTTGACCTAGTGAGGAGATCTAATGGTTAATTGTATATTACACTGTAAATTTTTGGCTGAATAAATATTTTTAATCTTTAATCTTTAGAATTTGAGTTAATAAATTCTTTTTCATTTGTAATAATCTGTAAACTTGTTTAGTCCTAAGTATAATATATAATTTGCCTGTTTAATTGTATTAGTTTGACAGTTGTATTCTTCACCTCAACAGTACGTAGTCTCTTTTAAATTTACTACTCAATTACATTGTTATATACATTTGTTTGCCTTCTGTATTGCTCACAGCTACTAAGTTAAGATAATTTAACATTAACCGTGAAAACCTTTAATTAGCTTTTAGTTTTTAATTATTATTGTATTTTTACCAGCTGTTGGTTTTCCTTTTAATAAATAAATTAATAATGGTCAGTCTACAAAAGAATATAGGATTCCTCAGAGGCTTTTTATGAATGGAGAAATAAATTAAATTAATACTCAAAAACTTGAAGAAAGATGTTAAATTGAATAGTTTAACTCTAATTCTTAATTAAACAATGAAAAAAACCATCAGTTACATAACCTCCATTCCATTATAATTACAACCAACCATGTTTGACAAATAAAAGCCAAACATTTGCCATATTCAACTGACCTAAAGAATTCGGAACACAAACTCGATTTGTAAACACCAATATTATACAAGAAATACAAACAGAACAGAATCCGCAACAAATAAGCGATACGTCAGTGGACGCACTCAGCGCTTTAGAACCATAGAATTATTACATCTGGAATCAACATCATGAACAACAGAATGAAGCCAATTTAAAGTACACCAATCTTGGGTTACTACACGACTGAATCAACATCATGAATAACAAGGGGCGGCGCGACGAGAAAGAGTGCCTTGGACGTAACGCGTCGCGCCGTCCCTCATAACCCCGTGTTGGGTTTTGGCCTCATCCGGGGTTCGGACGCTGAGTATGAGCGGTAGTAGGTTTTAGTGCGGTTCAACTCCCACATACGGATCCGGTGATTTCCTCCAACTAAAAAAAAAAAATCATGAATAACAAAGTGAAGTTGCAAAAAAGAACGTGTATGTGTGTAATATTTGATTAGTATACTAAACGAATTGAGTGTCATCGGTGCACTCTAACGTCAGATAGTCGAGTTGTTGACAATCAGTCTACTTTCAATTCGCTTAATTCTATAGTTTCCAGATGCAATAATTCTATGTTAGAACACGTAATTAATAAAGTCTACGCCGGCGCCCTTACTCTTGTTGTTTGCTTTTACACAATTAAAATGCTAATTATTTGCCGACATTTCAAATTGGGAACCGCGTCGAGGCAAGAACTGAGAAATTATATTTTTAGGGCTACTACGTTCTTGTTTTATAAAACCTTCCTTTATATACAAATGAAAGCATTAACTTGAAATTTCACCAATATCGTGGATAATTGAGGATTTTTGTCAGTCTTATTAATCTCGTTTTACGATGGGATTAAACCTATATTATCTACAAAACTTAAGAAATAGTATATGACAGTTCATACTGCACTCTTTTATATAAAACTGAAAAGTATTGAAACATATACGCTGCCTCAAAATAAATTATAATTTAAATGAATTATTCTATGACTTACCATTAAGCACCATTAATACTGGAGATTGTGGCAACCCTAACTGCTACTTCAGACACCAGGTGATAAAAGGTGTTTAAAACATAGTTTAATGAGAATTCTAATAAAAGTATATTGTGAAAAATTTGCATGAAAGTTTCAAACAAAGAATGCTTTAATGTACATATTTTTGATATATTTTTGTGGTTCAGCAGCCCTTTTAATATTAATTGCACTAAGACAACATACATAAGAATTAAAGTGTAGAGGTAGAAATAAATAAATGTTTTATCGCTTTTATTCCACGTTGTCAATTAAATTTCAACGTTCATGTCTATTTATTTCAGAACCACGAACAAGAGTACACTACTCATGCACATTTATATAAATCAAAGGTTATGACTATATGTAACTTTTAACTGTAGGTACTGCATTTTTTTTATTGCCATATAGGCAGACGACCCAACGAGTCACCTGATCGTAAGTGGTTACCTTCGCTCATGGACCTCTGCAGTGTCAGGGGACACAGCAGGGTTGCTACCTACGAGCTACCTTAAAGGACTATCTTCTCGTTTGAAGAAGGACTAGTCTTTTTCTTCTTTTCTTACCACCACTTTTCGTCCAGTGGTAAGTCAGTCCCTACCATGACAAACAAAATGTGAACTTGTTCCGAATCGCAGAAACAACGGAAAACAAGTTAAGTAAATGATTGTGAGTTTGTAAACACGATAACACAATCGCTCCTCGTCGTAAACTGAATGAATTAATTTCGACTTCGTATAATTTTGGACGAATTAACATAAGATTGGAGTTGTAATTTTTCTTTTTTTGTATTGTTTTAGAATACCTTTTTAATTGGATTACATAAACGATTATACGGCCCATCATCAATCAATCAATCAATCAATTTCTTTATTTGTGATCACAGGAATTTTTACATTAATTTAGTCATTATTATATTGTTATAACTTTGCCATTACTTAGAATAGAATAGAATAGAATAGAATAGAATAGAATAGAATAGAATAGAATAGAATAGAATAGAATATAAACACCAATTAATTTAAAAACTGATACAGCATATAGTAGTAGTACAATATATATATATACTTAATGTTGTTTTTTTTTAGATTTTATTTATTTATAGTATTATATAAAATTAAAGTAATAGGAAGTAATCAGTTTCAGTTAGTAAATTACAACAGAATTCTATAACATTGATATTCATGTATTTATAGTGTCGTCATTTAAAAAATCATTCAAACTATAGTATGTCCTATTAAGAAGAAGGTCAGTTAATTTTCTCTTGAAAACATAGATCACCATCATCAGCCTATAGACGTCCACTGCTGGACATAGGCCTACCCAAAATCTTGCCACATCGACCGGTCTTGCGCTGTCTGAATCCAGTGTCTTCCCACAATCCATACGGCTTACGATGGTAAATGGTTACTGTCGCTCGTAAACCTTGGTTATGTAGGTAATGGCTTCACTGTGCCCATGCCCATGCCGTTGGCATTGCGGAGTTCCATGGGCAACGGTAACCGCTTCCCATCTAGGCTGTTTGATCGTTTACCTGTCATTAATGACATACAACAATTACATCTAGGCATCACGAAGTCCTTAATCTCTTTTAAATCCTTGCTCGAAGAAGATCAAGTTGTATAGGAAACTAGATGACCGTCGCAACTTCGTCTGCGTCACAAAGGGGTTCAAACAGTACTCGCAATGTTGTTATTTGCGCGTCTCGCGTTGGGTATATTATTTTGCGTTTTATACTCGTCATAACTTCTCAACGAAAAATCCGATTGGAATAAAACAAAAAGTAATTTACTTCTACATTAATACTCTTGATAATATAAAGGATTAATATAACAATCCTATTTTAACGTAATTTCAATCTTCGGACGAATTTTTTTATTTCTTGATAGTTAGATATATGCTCTCGCGGACTTTTTTTTAGATCTGCCTAATACCTAAAAACCCGTAGTACATCATTTTGTGCTATTGTCAATAGTTTTTGCAGCGTACGCATAAATAGGTTTTCGATATTTCACCTCGTCTTACAAATTCGATATTTTCATACGGATCCCTAATTTTTTTCAAAATAAAATATAGCCTATGAGAATTTTTGAAATCGGACCGGTAGTTTCTGAGATTAGCGCGTTCAAACAAACAAACAAACAAACAAACTCTGCAGCTTTATAATATTAGTATAGATTACAGAAGAGATTTTTGATACTTTCGATACTAGCGCCCTATGTCAATGTAAGAAAAAAAGTTCATAAAAATCAGCTCTTAAATTGTTGAAATGATTTGTCTACGTCTAAAATCATACACCAACTCATTAATTCAAATCAGTATGTAATTGAATTACGCAAAGATGAAACTTCGGTACAAAATTAAGTGAGTTACATGTCATAAAGTTGTACTCAATTATTAAACGTAATTGATCAATTATCTGACAAATGAATTGAAGAATTGTTAAAATTACAAAAATAGGAGTAATTTGTATTGAAATTATTTACTTTAGGCTAAGTAATGTTGTGGGTAATTTAACAACACTACTGAGCATAATAAACGGGTTCTGAGCGATTTTTATTACAAGATGTACCGACGACCTGGTCAGGAACGTGGAAACGGAAAGGTAGTTGCAAAAAGCGCAGGAGAAGTTATTGATGCGAGGATTGTTTGGAAGTCTATAGGCTGATAATGATGATAATACTGATGTAGTACTGTTCGACATTGCATGCGTCCATGAGCAACAGTTCCTACTTCCTATGTTAATTATTTTTCCTTTCTGTTTTTCCTTTAAATTTTTTTTTTATTATTGCCTTGTAGGCAGACTAGCTAACGGCCCACCTGATCGTAAGCGGTTACCGTCGCTCATGGACCTCTGCACTGTCAGGGGACACTGCAGGGCCGCTACCTACGGCCTACCCGTATGGACTCTTTTCAAGCCTTGTTTGAAAAAGGACAAGTCATAGCGCTCGGGAAACACCGTAGAGGGAAGCTCATTCCATAGCCAGATGGTCACGCACCATTCGAAAACGAATTCTTGAAACGGACCGTGGATGACCGCGATGGTTCTTCGACGACGGGTGGTATCTATCTATCTATTTATCTATCTATGCAAAGAGACCCAAAGTCTCTTCGCAAGCCCAAAGGTTCCAGGTGGTCCGTGAGCCTGGGATCGTCAACGATACGAACAGCTCTGCCCTGCACGGAGTCAAGTGGATGCAGTTGGTATTAGGGAGCACCAGCCCAGAGATGGGAGCAGTATTCCACGCGTGGCCATACTTGAGCCTTATAAAGTACAAGCCTTTGCCTCGACGTGAAGTACCGCTTCGCTCGATTGATGACTCCCAGCATCTTAGAGGCGAGTTTGGCTTTGCCTTCCAGATGACTCCGATACTGGACAGTGTCGACACGTTGACCCCAAGGATCCCAATACTCTCAGACACTTCAAGAGAGACTCCTTGGAATTTTGGCGTTATGTCAAATTGGTCCTTCTTCGCAGTGAACGCGCAAACCTACGTCTTCGAAGGATTGAACTGAACTAAGTTCAGCTTATTTCCTGCTGATGTTATTATTCCGCTGAGATTCTCTCCCCAATTCGTGGCAGGACATGTTTTTTTCTGACTGACAGTACTTTATAACGTCAACAAGTGTGCTGAAAATAAACTATTCCATTTTATTAAACCATCAATTGCTCAAACACTGTTCTAGTATTCTTCTCATTCCAATCCATCAGATTCGACATATCTAGTGTTAATGTAAAAAAAACTTCATCATTACATAGATTAGCTCGCACAGACGTAATCCTGTCTACGTTTTCATTACTTTAGACTAATTACACACTAGAAACTTGTGAAATTGATTTATTTCTCCGAACTTACTCAGACATGTGCTTCAAGTACTAATGTCGTTAAGGCGGTTTGAGTTCAACGATTTATTCTTGATTTGGATAATTAGTTTCTAGTTTTAGTACTGAGTTTGGGATTTGATAATCTTGAGTTCGTATAAGTTGACTAAAGGTATCTGTAACCTCAGATGGGAGAATGAGAGAGAATGAGAATGAGAGATGAAAAAGGCGAGGGACCGAAATGTGTGGAGAGCTCTTGGGGAGGCCTATGCTGAGAAGCAGGGGTGTCGTAGTGCGTAACGCGTCGCGCCATCCCGCATAACCCCGTGCTGGGTTCTGGCCTCAGCCGGGGTTCGGACGCTGAGTGTGAGCGGTTGGAGTTTTTAGTGAGGTTCAACTCCCACATACCGCGATTTCCTCCAACTAAAACAAAAAAAATGCTGAGATGCAAACAGTCTAAACAAAATCAGTGTCAATGCAAAATTATTATAAATTTTGTATAATTTGAAATGCAAACTTTTGTAATTTTAGATTGTAAATTAAGGCTTTATTATTATTATCTGTAATCTTCTGCCAACTCTAGTGTAGTTATGAATTTTTGGCTCCCATTTTACGAGAAGGGAAGTTCATGTTTCCTACTTCGAACATACATAAGTTAGGTTCGGGTTAGGTTCGGGCCACAGATAAGTTAGGTTTCTCTAGACTACCTAGGCTATTCTGATTAAAGTTATTACGATGGTCGCCGTGGGATAGGAGTGGGAGGTGGGCAAACACAAAAAAATACACCATACAGTATTGGAAAAAAACTTTAAAAAATTCATCTCACATTTATATTTTGTCATAAGGTTTTTCAAAATAAAGCTCGCTCTCTTAATAAACTTCTGGGAAACCAACCTCAGGTTTCACCATCGAATTAAAATGAGAACAACAATTACAGAGAATATCAAACATTTATTTTATTATTTTACAATTTTTACATTCTGTTAATCCTTTAAGATTCGCGCCATCAACCATCTGCTCTCCCTTTCGTTCAGAAACCCTTTATCTCTCTATCCGTGTTGTTCTGAAATATAACGCCATAAACTCTTTATTTTTACAACTTAAATCTTTTTTTTAATTTTTTTTATTGCCATGCAGCAGACGAGCCAACGGGGCCACCTGATCGTAAGTGGTTACCGTCGCTCATGAACCTCTGCAATGTCAGGGGACACTGAGGAGTCGTTACCTACGACCTAACTTTAAGGACCCTCCTCAAGCCTCGTTTGAAGAAGGACAAGTCATAGCGCGGGGATACCGAAGAGGGGAGCTCATTCCATAGCCGGATGGT
Organism: Trilocha varians; assembly: GCA_030269945.2. Classification (NCBI taxonomy): domain Eukaryota; kingdom Metazoa; phylum Arthropoda; class Insecta; order Lepidoptera; family Bombycidae; genus Trilocha; species Trilocha varians. The sequence goes on from AP028259.1 coordinate 11,034,603, forward strand.
GGATGGTCACTAATTATTGTTGATTCCAAACAGACAGTTCGCTTTCAAATAAGATTTGTTCCATCCACGTTCTTAATGGTGTTCCCAGACATTCCAGAAGTCTATGAACGACGATAGCTAAATGGTAGTTTGGCTGTAAGTTCATCTACCTACGCCGCAATAAAACGACAAAATATCCAATATACCTACACCTAAGAGATAAAACAATTTCATCTTGTTTACACATAGTAATTACGCTGGTGGAGACACAGATTCTCTCCCGGGAAATTATCGTTCTGTCCATCCTTCTAACGCTGTTATTACATCCTTACATGAGGACAGGAATTCCATACAAATACCTGACGTCTTTTATATCAAGCTTTAGAGATGGATATTTTTTTAACGAATTGCTGGATTTTTTGGACATTGTTTTAGATGACTTACACTATTACTAAACGGGTTCTTACCACGATTAGTTTTAATTGAGAGGTCCCGATAGATTGTGTCTGCTCTTAAATGACCTACCCGCAGTTCCTCAGTCTTCCCGTGATCATGGCGCTTGAAACAGTGCTGATATATCGTGGTAAGAACCCGTTTAGTAATAGTGTAAGTGATGTAGATAACCGCTAGTGTTTTTTTATTTAAAGAAATTTATTGTTTTAGATGTTTTTAATTAACTAGGTATAACAAGAATGATGCTGATATCAGAGATTTATCTCATAACAAGGTAGTAAAAGTGCTTCACTAAAATCAGTTTACCCAGACTGCAAAGCGCGACTGCATGCTTTATCATTCGTACGTTTTATTCTGTTGTGCATAAAAAAAATGCTCTTCTCAATTTTATTCTTATGCCTACAATATAAGACTCAATATAAGTCAATAAGACGAATTAAAATTCCATATCATCGAGGGGTAAGTAGAAAATTTCTCATAAGAGAGAACCTCCCAGAAAATTACGTTTTTTTGGAACCGACAATAAACCTAACAAGCAAACATAAGTGCAATATTTTACGAGTTCAACTAAACTGTTGGCCCTATAAAATTTTATCTCGAAGTCTTTGCTTTCAGGACGGCAAGGGTTCCGCTGAGAGCATGGAGTTTTTATGGAGTTACGTGACTCAAATTTGGACTGTAATTCGGATTGATTGACGACAAATTCGAAGCTTGATGTTGGCTTTGAGAATTAAGAAATATGATTGTGATGCAGTTATAGTAAAAATGACCCTTCATGAAATGGAATGATTATAAAACTCTACAGCAGACACATTCTTAATATACAGTAATAAATATACTCTCAAACGTATTTTTGAGAAGCCATTTTGGTTTTTGATTGTTAGCGCAAAAGTTTATTTTATCAAACATCGCTGTACAGAAACGTACAGAAAAGTTAAGATTGATCATCACTTCACTTATGCTACTGTGAAAATTCGGCCTCTTCTCAATTTGTATATCCTAGGGCAAATTGAAAATACAATGACATGCATTTTAACTTACTTCGACTTTTACATCTACAAATTTCAAATAATTCAAATCTTCAAAATTTACTTTACAAAGAGTTGTATCCATGTAAAATCTTTCTTTTAGCGATACTCAGGTTTCATCTTGTTTGAGCTGCATGCTCAAATTCATCGTCAGTGTAGAGGTGAGAGCTCAAGGGATATTTCACTGATGATCGGTGCACCCTTGTGCTCATTGGCCTGCCGTCTAGTGTTTGCTGGAGCGCAAAGTATTGGCGCTCTGGAACCTAGACGGCACACTCGACCTCCGTAAATACGCTCCTCCTCGCACAATGTGTCAAAAACATAAAGTGTCATAATTGACATATTATCGAACAATATAGAAAAATAGCGAAAAGTGATGGTGAAATTGTGATTTCAAACTATTAAAATATAAAGAAAATCATTGTCGACGGTCGCAGGAGTGTGCCATTGGTGAAAGGGCTGCCGATACTCCTGCAGGAAGGCAGCACTGGACACAAGGACATTGCTTCACAGGTGACTGCAATAGTTCTATAGTGAACTAATTCCTTGAGTGCTCGGACGTATTTTTGGTCGGTGACGGGCACCTCTTATTGCGACTCAGGGTATAAGGCCCACATAAGTTTGGGGCTATTTACACGCCTCATGCCTCCCCCATCTTCTAAATAATCATCTTGATTTTTTTTCTAACGTTCGTCACAAGTCAATCGTAGAACAACTTTTACTTCAAAAAGTTAGTATTTTATTACTCTGTTTCTTCATTGTTTTAGACTTGAGAAATTGGGTGAAATCTTGAAGTAACTTAGTTACTTTATTTTTCTTCGGATTCAGAACTTTGATCTTTTTATTACTACAGTAAAAGTAAAAGGTTTTACTTACAAAAATCTAATAAAAATTTTGTAACTTAAAATGTTTTGTTTCTTACATAAAGTAGTTGAAATTTCGTGATGATAGAAACTACGGAACTATACATTGAGTGACCCTACAGAGAGATAGCTAGAATACCTCTTTGCGGAGTTTTTAGCTAAAACGTCCTACTTACTTACAGATCTAACTGTTAACGCATTCTTTAAGGACTATTTTTGAAAAAATGGCATTCGATCGTTTTCATATTTAAAAAAAATCATTTAAATATTTTCATACTGTGATAGACTCTATCTTAAGTAACACTTAATGTATGGATTCCTATTGCTAACTTTTTCCACTATAATATGTTTCATATTAAGCGTCGAATTAAACAAATATTTATTCTTCATCATTGCTATTTAAACGAAAAACCAGATTTGTTTTTTTAAATCGAATTTCCATTATCATCGCTCGTAAAACACAATTTATTTTAATACAGAGACTGCTGAAAACTTCTCCGAAACTCTTCAAGTATAAACGAGTCGATGTAGTTCATAAAATCGATACTCAATTGTAATTCGAGTCTTAATGAGTTTTCTACAACTCTATACCGTCTGGTCGTTCAACGTGAACTTGATAACAAAGATGGACTTTGAAATAAAATATTCAATATTCATTTATATTCTGTTTTATCATCGTAAAATAAATTTAATAAAAAGATATCAAAATGCGTTGGAAATTATGACAAAACTGTACTGTACTGTACCAACCCATTACTGCCCACTGTTGGGCTCAGGTCTCCTCAGAAGAGGGATTAGGCATAGTCCACCACGCTTGCCCAGTCCGGATTGGGGACTCCACATATCTTCAAAGGATTTTTAGAACCTTGCAGGTTTCCTCACGATGTTTTCCTTCACCGTTTTTAGCCAGTGGTGTTGTGAAAAATTGCACATAAATCTTTTTCACATTTAGATTTAGAGGTACAAGTCGGCCGGATTTGAACTTGCAACCTCCAGTTCGGAAGGACGCGTTTCGACCACTCGGCCACCACGACTTAAATATACATGCGAAAACTAATCAAATACAAAATCTTAAGATCCTGGATGTCATGTTGCAGTAACGTGCTAAGACAAATAAAACGAGCTCAAACACGACGGGTCTATTCATCATCAGGTCCATACATCATCAGATCTGTTCCATGATACCATATGCGTATGAAATTTCTTCTTCTTCTTCTTTTTTTCCCCTGGACCTCGTCCACCAAAACTGGGGACGATTCGCCAATGTCAAGTGAGACAAATACACGGACTCACAGATACTAAGCCAAAATATCGTTCGGTTTCCAGTCTCAGCAGTAGTAGAATATATACTGTTTATAGTGTTATTAAATACAATGAAGCTTAATAGTACATATTGTAAATGTATAAAACGATATAGAAACTGAATGAAATGAAATTTCAAGGCAAGTTTAACAAATTTAGCTCATAAGATGCCGCCAAAACTTACATAGTTCTGTACAAAACATACATCCAGTGCTAGTTAATATAAAGCTTGTTACATTATTAAAACAGGCTAAATGATCTTGTAAGCAGTGACCGTAAATCGTAAACCAAAAATATACAGGGTGTTAAAATCCGATGAAACAATACTTTCACAGCAAATAGTATACTTGATGTAGAAGCCATCCACCAAGTCTGGGTTTTCTAGGCATAATATATCATAAGTTATAACTAATCAAAACTAGTATTTATTTTCTATTAGTAGGAGATTATTATAGTACGGAACTCTAAAATTGCGATCGGATGTGCCGGTGTGCGTGGAAATAGCATATAGATATAGCACGCTAAATGTAGGTCAGGGTAAGGTTGTTAAAAATAATACAAAATAATAATTTTTCAACTTTGTATGGGAAAATAAAGTGATCGTCTCCGTTTCAAAAGTATGTGTATATGATTTGAAATGTGAAATAGATTAAGCCCTTAAAGTATTGTTTCATCGGATCATAACACCCTGTATATTTAATGCTAAGAAATACGAGGCAAACTAACAATCCTTGATATTATGAATTGCTGGCATGACTGTTTTCATTTGATCTTTCTCCGCAGTTTTCCTATATACTTGTTAGCGGCTCAAGGCGACCACTGGAGCGCAGGGATGAACTCAGAATATTTATAGGGGTATAATTACGTTTTTGTATGCTTAAAACTTGAATGAAATAAAGCATCATGATATTTATAAAATATTTACTGTTTACGATTTCGTAAGAGTATTCATGTTCGCGCCATTCACACATTTTCATCCATTTGATCCAACCAATCAATCGCACGGCACATCATGTCACGCTACCAACAGCCAATGAACGTCGGCGGGCGAGGCGCCTGCGCTCTCATTGGTCAATGTAACATATTTCAAAAATCGCACAATAAACTAGACAATTTTCAATTACGCGCTCATTTTATTTTCTCTGATCTAAATTATTCACAATTTGAGAAAAAAGACAAATTTAAAGCCTGGTTTGGGCAACAGCTCAAACAATTCATCCATTAGTTATTTTACTATTAAGAATGAACCTTGCATTTTCAGTGAGTAGATTTTTAGAGACAGAAAACGTAATAGTGTTAATACTTTCATGCATTGATTAATAGTGTTAAATTAAATGGTAATTATTTTTGTGTTTTAATTTCAATTGTTTTGGGTAAATCGTCGTTAGTATTATTTTTAAGCTCTAACACTGAAATCAAGTCCTAATTCAATTAAATAGACGCACTACTTGTTCTAAGCGACGTAAAAGAACGACGAGGTCACTGAGATATCTTTTAAAATGTTGCAAATAAAATTCAAAGATATTGGCTGGCATTATCTTCTCAATAGATCTTTCTTATATTCGTATGTATTTGTGGATAAATACTCTGTATTATTGTAGTATTTATGTAATTATGCATAAGTTTATTGTGTAGTATAGTATTTTATGTATGGAAATTTTATTTATTATATTTATTTTTATAGTAAATCTAATTGAGCACCTACCATAGTTTTCTCTACACCACCTTTGGTTGACTGGTAGAGAATGCCTTAGGCATTAAGTTCGCCATTGTACCATTTATGTGCATAAAGTTTAATAAATAAATAAATATTATAATTAATTCTTAGTTTAACTTTTAATGTTATTTTCTATCGGTGTAGTGTATGCGTAATATTTTACAAGCTTTATATTAACTTGCACTGGATTTAACTATGTAAGTTCGAGTGGAATCTTGCAAGCTAAATTTGACAAATTTCCCGGTTTCCGACGCAGATGTATATCGAGTGACAATGCAATAATATGACAAAATGATGCTGATCTGATGATGGATTCGGAAGGTGGTCATTGGAACTCCTGTACTAAATAAAATACTGTCGTGTTTGGGCTCATTTTACTTTTCTTGGCTAGCATTCTTTAAAACAAATTATTTAGACCGCCAATTTATACAAAATTTAAAACGTGACCCCCAGTTTAAACCCCAAATCCGTCCCCCATAAACATCAAAGGTTTTTTTGTAATGTTCCCGAATATCTGACGTAGCGACCACTCCCCCGGGCCGGACGCAAACAGAATCCCTAATAGTCGCGGTACATCGTAATGAGTACATTATGTACTTCGCTGATAGTGCTCCCTTGAATTAGGAGATAAGAGATGTTATAAGTGAATCAAGTAATACGATTTAGGCTTGGTATAGATCAGGTTTTTGCGAGCCTTTTACTAGTAGTTATGGTCCAAATCTTTTTAGGCTAGGTAATGTTTGTATACAGGGTGTCCCAAAACTATGCGACATGAACGGAAAGCACCTTAAATATTAGAGATAGGATGTTTTGTTGAAAGGAAACATCATTTTATTTTTGATGTTTAATAATACTGCATTCATAGATTTTCGTAAATTGCTTGGTTTGTTTGAAAATTGAGCTAACAAAATCGGCAAAAATTAATACTCTGTATTTTTATGATGGCAATAGAAAGGTCAGTTAATTACGAATATTTTTTGCTAACAAACATAATAACCTAAATAAAAGGAACAAGGTGGTAATCGTGATTCAAGATTTTAAGTACCTTATTTTCCACTATTTACTGTGTTTGTCTAAAACTAGTGAAACCATCATTCTAGTTATCGAAGCTTTGACATGTTACCAATAAATACTTACTCAAAAAAAATGTTTTTGAGAGGTTGTACTGTTACTACTGGACTTTAATTCTAAATATACTATGTTTCATTATTATCATATTTCCTAACAAACAACTAAATCATTAGAACCAGAACTGTCACAAAAATATGCTTAAATGATGAACTGGAACTTCTACTTTTGAAGAAATGTAGACGAAATATAAAGAGGCTGTAACGTCACGAACCCTGATTAATAGTTCTGCCCTAAGTAAATATTAAGGGATGCTTTAGTATTAAGGGTTGTGACGTATTGAAAAAGGTTATATCGCTTTTAAGATGAAGTCAAATTTAAACTATTATTTAATTGTCGATGCAAAACGAGGTGTACGTTTACATTGTCTTTGTGTGTGTGTCTATGTATATGTATGTGTATATCTGTCTTCTTTCTTTCATATTATTTCATATTAATATCATATAAATTTGAGAGGTGTCATGGGACACCGGAATAGAACGAAGTTCCTTTCGATTAAAAGGTATATTTTTTTTCCTAACGTAACGCGCGATAAGGAACGTGTTTTAAAAGATTTTGATCACAGCGCCATCTAGCGATAATCATCTAAAACAAAAAAGTGTCGTGACAACTTTTCGTAAGATTTTTTTCCGTCTAGCCCCCTTTCGATAACGCGTGATAAGGAACTTCGTCCAATTATATATTGATAATTTTAAAGTCGGTATTACTTAGAGTCAAAAAACTTGCAGAAAACTAAAACTGATTTAAAATTTAAATTTAAGATAATTGACATAACATTAAATTTACTATGCAATTTAAGTAATTGTTAAATAAAAACTAAGTTAGTTAGTTAGTCATACCCTAACAAAAATCTCATGCCGCGTTTCCATATTGGCTTGCAAACTTCCAACGACAACTGTTAGGGCAACTGTCAAACGGTGTTTCACATAGATTCAATGACGACCAATGCATACGAAGTTTTACATGCTGGTCCGCCGTCACCATCATATTTCTTTACGTGTGTTGGACGTTGGTGACGGAATTAAACAAATAAAAGCCAAGCTTAATAACAAAGAAATAACGTCTGTTAATTTAAGTTCCCCTGAAATCTGTCCACTACGGGTAGTTTAAACTGCAATTTTGGCACTAAGCCACTTCTAAAATTTTCATCATTCTGCAGAATATCTCAAGAGCATTTTAAAAGTGCTTAAGAAAAATCAGAGATGACCTGTATTTTTAAAAATGGATTAAGAGCTTTATAAAAAGTATGATTTTTTCATGTGCTACTTGTAGACGTTGTCAATGGAAAAGTAATAAATCCTGGGTAGAATCTTGCAAGCGAAATTTGACAATCCCGGTTTCTGATTGAGTTGACATTTTTCACGCAGATGTATATCGTGTGGCAATGCAATAATATGACAAAATGGCGCTGATCTGATGATGGATTCGGAAGGTGGCCATAGGAACTACATGTAGGAAGCCTACAGAAGTCTAGTGCTAAACAAGATAGACCAATTGAGTTTGGGCTCGTTTTACTTGTATTAACTAGCACTCCACTGCTACGTGGTATCCAGGATCTTAAAAACTGTATTGATTAAGTTTTCTTTGAAATTAATTAAGTTTTTCACTTGACGATATAAAATTATATTTACGGTACAAAATATCGTATGTGAGTGCATTCTGTGCATTCATTCGAAAATTGCAAGATACATTTTTGTACGTATTTTTACAACAAACAATTTAATGGAACTTTGAAGAACAGATCGCAAGATAAAAAAAAATTATAACTTTGCAGAAATATCGTCTCTTTGAATGGCATGCCATCTTTTAAAAGTTTTCGTTATCTTCATTACAACTCTAAACAAATAAGTAAACAGGCAATCTGCTATTAATTGTTCAGCATATTATCCAGTTTAGAGATTACTAAAATGACTATAAGTCTGAAGGCTATAAGATCCTGGATAAACTGGATAAACATTCTTTATACAGGGTGAATTCTTAGTGAGGGTACATATTGAAGGTCATGGTAGCTGATGGTTATATACGACCAGTAAACATATTATTTCCGAAGAATATGGCTTAATGCCTTAGTAATCGCAATTTAAAAATATCTAAAATTCTAGCAAAATGATGGTTTTTCGACAGCTGATGGGTGTGGCGAAGGTGTGGGGTGCGCGAGATCACTAGAGGTCGTTAGTCAACACTCTTTTAGCCGAAATTGTTTATGTTTGAGGCAGTTCTGTCGAATTTAGATTAAAAAAAAAAGGAATTTTACCTATTTTTTGTAATATTCCGTATTAGAACAGATTACTCATCACCCTCCTGCAATATGTACCTTCTTAAAAAAATCACCCTGTAAAGATAAGATATATTATGTCCCTTTGTGACGCAGACGAATTGCGCGGGTCAGCTAGTAGCAATATCTTAATCCCTCTTATCATTCAGTCAAGCACAGCCTTACAAGCTTACTGTGCTGACCAATTTTAAGCGAATTAACATATTTTGTAGAAAATTCGGGACCAAACGAATTAAGTCTAAGTAAGATTAGGTCCAGCGTAAATAATGAGAAGGGAGAGGACATCTGCCCTAATTGATTGGACCTGTGTGGTCCTTTACGTTAATTTATTTTGTACACGTTCAAATCGCTTTAATCGTTCCTCTGACGTGGTTTAATTTTAGAACTTAAACGTCAGGAAACAACAGGGTGAAGCCAATGGAAAAACTGAGAGAGTGTTTCCTGTGGCTCCTTATGTTAGTATGTCACAATCGGGATTCTATGATAGGATTCGCTCAGTTTATGTCACTCACTTCTGATGTGATTTTTTTTTTTCTGGCCCAATTTCTTTCCTTGCGGATAACTCTGCCAAAGTCACGTAGATAGAATGAAAGAAGAAAGAATGATAGAATAGTTAAGAGATAGTTCATATTGAGAGGGAGTGGAATGTTACATTTGGCTAATAAAGGATAAAGTGGTTGGCAGGCTAAATTAAGAGCGCATCTCAGAAAAATATGGTCTAAGGTACCTACGGATTTTTCACATTCACATTAAGGTGATGGTTTAATATTTATTTCAAAAAGAAACTGTGGATAGTAGTGCCCTAGTCTAAGACGAACAAGTACACTAGTAGCAAGTTTTGATGTATTAGTTCGAGTGTAATATGGTTTGAACACAGAATAACTATAAAGAATGAAAGTTGCATACAAATCGTTCTGTCACGAGAGGTGCGTCATCGTCATGAGATATCAAGTGGTTCCAAATGAATACAGGAACTATTGTGCGTTTTGGAGATGTCTTGTTTGCAGAAAGGAATTAAAAGCTAGATTTTTTAACCCTGGTGTCTGTGGTATCTGTCAAAAAGGAGCAAACGATAAACATAGAATTTAGAGAAATTTACAAAAAAGCTTTCCTTCGACGTCGGCTTCTGAAATGAATTACTTTAATTTCAACATTGACGAATTTGATCATTTTGTTGACATCAAACCAGATCGGAATATAAAAATGTTAGCCGGCTTGTACCTCTAAATCTTAATATGAAAACGATTTATGTGCAATTTTTCACAACACCACTGGCTAAACACGGCGAAGGAAAACATCGTGAGGAAACCTGCATGTCGGAAAAGGGTTCTAAAAATCCTTTGAAGATATGTGAAGTCCCCAATCCGCATTAGACAAGCGTGGTGGACTATGCCTAACCCCTCTTCGGAGGAGACCTGAGCTCAGTAATGGGCAGTAATGGGTTGTTACAGTACAGTACACCTCTGTATAATACATTAGTTTGTGGTCCGAACGTGGCTCGGACACTTATCGTCGGTCCAATTTGCGAATGCACACAGATTTCCGGGAAACCCTTTACGGTGTGAAAGGCTGAGTAATTGAATATGGGAATTGCTTCGCTTGCTTTTTTCATTTGCTCCTTTTAATTATCAAAATATGTGAGGGCTTACAAGCTTTATATTAATTTGCACTGGATGTAACTATGTAAGTTCGGGTAGAATGTTGCGAGCTAAATTTGACAAACTTCTTGGTTTACGATTGAGCCAACATTTTGAATGCATATGTAAATTGCTTGACAATGCAATAATATGAAAATGGCCAGGATATTAAAAGATTTCTTTAAAATAGATAGATATGGATGGTTGGATATGAACTATTCTATGTCCAGACATTGCAAATGTTCATGAGCTATCAACCACACACCGTCAGTATAACGCTCAACTATCTACCATAAAAGTAAACCACGAAAAAAGCGTATATATAAAAATAAACTCCCGAGCCAAGATCCCCGACTTAAATTAACACCATTGTTCGACTTAAGCCCAAATAACCCCACACGATAAAGCCGACGGTAAATCAACTTTTATCTTCGAGACAATAAATATGGTGCGTACATAAATTTTGGTGACCTTGACGGTTTGAGGTCAGAAGGTCGCCCCCGCGGTTGCGCCCTAGGTCATAAATTGTCCCGTACATTAAAACATGGTCCTTCGGAAGATGGTTGGCACCCAATACATCACTTCGATGTATCTTTTGTACGGGAATATTCGATAATATTTAAGGAAAGTAACTGGTACTTGAAGATGATGAATGGCTTCGATATCGGAGTGGTTTGGTCAGGAGTACCTAATAAAAAGATTTGTGTTGACAAGAGAATGGAAAACGGTCAGAATATAAAGAGATTTTTTTTGTTTGGGGGAATTCACCAGATCCGCGATATGTGGGAGTTGAACCGCACTAAAACCTCCAACCGCTCACACTCAGCGTCCGAACCCCGGCTGAGGCCAGAACCCAGCACGGGGTTATGAGGGACGGCGACGCGTTACGCCCACGGCACTCTATCCCGTCGCGCCGCCTCACTTTTTATATGTAAGTACTTTTGGTAATTTCCACTGGTAGATGTATTGTACTAAAAGTACGTCTATGTCTAATGGTTAATTTTATATTACACTGTAAATTTTGGCTGAATAAATGTTTTTTTTTTTTTTTTTTTTTTTTTTTTTTTTTTTTTTTTTTTTTTTTTTTTATTGCCTTGTAGGCAGACGAGCTAACGGGCCACCTGATCGTAAGCGGTTACCAAATCGTAATGTCAGCGGACACTGCGAGGCCGCTACCTACGGCCTACCTTTTAAGGACTTTCTTTAAGCCTCGTTTGAAGAAGGACAAGTCATAGCTTTTCAATCTTAATCTTAAATCTTAATATTTTAGATACGCTTTCCACTTTTTATCAATGCTATAATTTTTAAGGAAAATCTAGCCAGACATATAATCTAGAACCTTGGACTATATCAGCCAAAAATTCGGTTAGAACTAAATTAACAAAAACATTTATGCCATCTATATGTTTAAAGAATAAAGATGTTTATTGTGAGTTAAATCCATTATACATTTGAGAGAAAACTTACACTAAATACACATAGGGCTCAACTTACAAATGTGCCTGAACAAGTTACCAATGATCCTCACACTATGCAAAGCCTGTATCGTGAGGACCACGCTAAATGAAGTGTTACATAGTGGAAGCTGGGCACAGTTAATCACTAGTAGAGTGATAATATATGTATAAGACAATAGATAGTACTTCGATAGCAAGAGGCAAAATAAAACTTCAATTTGTTTCTCTGAAAATAAAGAATGAAATTTTATTTATAAAGTAGGTGACATAGTCATAAAATATAATCTTTACGTTACTAACACAATCTCACCTGAAAATAAAGAAACGACAATAAAAGTTTATTGCTATCACCTCTCGTTTATATCATCTAACAAACTTTACAAATTAATCTTTAAACAAACTAAAAAATTGGTTGCCTGTAAAGTCGGTATACGGGCTAAAGTTTTACGTGACAACGACTCGGGCATGGTTAGCCCGCCTAAGAGCGAGAGAGACAGACATAAAAAGTGAAAGGCACGCATGCCTCTCACTCGCTCTCATTGTGAGCGCATAACGTGAGCGGAGCGTAACGCAGTTTCTTGAAGTGTCACCCGGCAAACCAATTTATAAGACGTTGTCACGCTATTTTACGTTTGACAATGACAGTCCGATCGACGCGACACGACGCGACTCTCTCTGGAACTAACAATGCGCGCGCATAATTAAGTTGAAGAGATAATTCTCTTTACATATGTTTGTTTCTATAAACATCAAAATATCATCACAATTCATTAACAAACCACTTCAATGTAAACCTAATCAATCGAACGTTCAATAAAGTCAAAGTATTCGTATTCGTTAATTACGCGCCGAGGACTTCAAAGGTTCAATCTTGAATCTTGACTTCACTAATTAGAATTGCAACAAATTACTTTTCAAGTATTTCAAGTATTCTCGACCGCTGGTAAGTTGTACGGCGTCTTTGTGAGTGACCCTTGCCCTTTTTTGTTTAGATTTTGATTTAATTTTTAAACTATCTTAGGAGATAAATTACAGGTGGGCCGTCAGCTCGTTTAGACTTGTGGTTAAAAAGCGGTAAGATATACAGGATGGATCTGTAACTTTGGACAATTTGACGTGGGGTGAATGACCTGTTGAAATAAAATGTGTGGCATTCATTGTCAGTTGTTGTTATAATTCAATTTAACATATATAACGGCGTAAATAGTATGTTGAGGTGAAATGACGTTGTAAATAGTCAATCTTCGTTTGGTTTTCGTCACTTCGACCACTTGAACACTTGATGATCAATACTTTGAATAAAAACTTCAAAGTGATGAGTTTGAACAGTTTATTACTTTTACATCAAGAGGTCCGTTCGCTTCGACAATTCAAACACGAATGAATAATAACAGAGGCCAACGCCTGTATTTATAGCAAGTCTCCACTTCCAACTACCCGCACGGTGAATAGGTTGGTTTCCTTTGTTATCACCCCGTCATTTACATTTTTGTAAATAAGACTGGACATGAAAATGTTATTCAATTGTTGTTATTTCTTTGGGTATATAAACTATTATTCAATGTGTTGTATACCGTTATATACCAAAATACACAGGTATATAGTGTATTTATAACAATTTAAATAAATTCATATGCAAACAGATACAGTTTGGTAATTCATCCATATTAATTCTGCTCGGAGCGATACACGTTTTTAATGTTAAATAAATCGTTATTCCATGTATTCCAGTTTCCAATTTATCTGTACGTGTACGAATGATTTTACAATAGGTTTTAAACAATTCAGGACAGTCGAGTTTTGAGGTAAAAACAAGTTTTAATGGGCCCGTCGGGCGTTCTCTGTGCGTAGCTAGAGTAGATATAACACAGATAAACAGTAAAAGTTAACTATTAAACTAAATTCAATCGTTTTGTAGTATCGTCTGATACGTGTGAGTTCTAAAAATTATCAATGTTATGTTTTGATGTGGTCTTTCCGAATTTAGTATTTTGTCACAGATGTCGCCATTTTGAAAAAAATATTTGCGATTTAGGTGGACCGTAAGCTAAGTTCCTTGCTATAAAAAAATAGTTTGGTGAGTCAAATTTTTTTTAATTTTGACAGTAGTTATTTCACTTTATTAAGGAAAGTTCACTTACTTTACATTTATGATATTACTTAGCTTTTTTGTAATTAACTATTAAATAACTTAAATTATTATTAGAAATTCAAGTTAAAACTCACTAAACTGAAGCCGCTCAGGCGTAAACGCCGAGCTTTGTCAATGGGTTGTCCATTTCCATTGTCGAAGGCGCTGGCGAGACGACATCACGATGTTCGCGGGCCTCACCTGGACAAGACTTGCTGCAGATAGAAACACCTGGAATTCCATGGAGGAGGCCTTTGTCCAGAAATAGACAACCCATTGAATTAACTATTATAACAACCATAATCCAAAATAATGAATCCGCAGATACAAAAGTAACAAAATTCAACCTATTTTGTTTATCTATAAGATATCAACTCTCCGGTTATTTTTGGGTTCGTTCCAGGAAACCGTTGTTTAAATGAATTTAAAAGCATATTAAATCGTCAACTGGTTGTTTGATAAAATGGAAATAATGTCGCATGAAACCACAAAAGTTGTTAACATGACCCCGGTCATGTATTTAATATAACGTATATTATAATATGTCTATACTAATATTATTCATAAGGGGTGGGCATATAAAGTTTGCATTTTCCAAAAGTTCGACTGTCATGTTGGCTGTGTGGCATGTTGCGCCATCCTGTTGAAACCAAATGTCGTCCATGTCCTACTCTTCAACTTTTGGAAACAATTGACCGTAACGGCGGCTCCTTGCTCATTTTCGAAGCAAAATGGCCCAATGATGCCGCCAGACCAAAACCCACACCAAACCGTAACTCTTTGTGGGTGCATTGGCTTCTCAATGGTGACGTGTGGATTTTCCGACCCCCAGATGCAACAATTTTGCTTATTGACAGCCTCCGAGGTGAAAATGGGCTTCATCTGAAAAGACGATTTTTCGGTAAAAATGCTCATTTTCGGCCAAACGATCTTCTGCCCATTAGGCGAACCGAAAACGTCCCATTTCGTAAATGTCAAACCTTTAACTAAATTATGAACACAAATTGAATGACATTTGAGCTGTCATTCTCTAAATAAACAGTTGTTCAAAATGCAAACCTTAGATTGCCCACCCTATATCAATACCAAATGGAATGAATAAAGAATTATTAAAAGGAAATTAAAGTATCAAGTACACATTATGAAGAGCATCAAGGACGATTTGCTACGATGTAAAAAATCCTGTGTTAGTAGGCGATAGATAACGGCTCCTCATTGCCCTGGCATTGTGAAACATGAACGACAGTCCCCAATCCGCATTAGGCAAGCGTGGTGGACTATGCCTAACCCCTCTTCGGAGGAGACCTGAGCTCAGCAGTGGGCAGTAATGGGTTTGTTACAGTACAAATCGCCTTAATTAGATGACACAGAAAATACTATATTATTATTGTAAAGAGGTAATGAGTTGATATTTGTTACAAGTAATATTTGAACCAATTTTTAGCAATGCAAATCAAAACTGAAGCTTCATAAAGCGTGTTTATAAAGCGCGATCTCACACACATATACACGCTATAATTTTTTTTTTTTTTGTTTTCCTAGTATTCGTAATTTTATAACGCACACTATTATAATTACAATCTAGTCTAATTCAGACTAAAAAGCAATTTTGTTTTAACCTAAATTACTATATGATTTTATGCTAAGAAGGTGTCCATTGGCACTTTTCTTATTGTCTCTATTATTAAGGTGTAGACACAATGTTCATGTGGTCTTTGTTATTACACTTCACTGATTTTATACACTAATTGTATTATTAAGTACACTACACTAACTCGAACGGTTTCGTTCTTTTGAGTCTTCTTTTAATGTCTGTGATGTCAAGAAGCTGTATTGATGATAAGACACGCTATAATGATAAGTTAAAAATTGGACTATTGCTGCTAATAAGCCTGACATAGTGATAATAGATCGGGATGCGCATCGGGCAGTGTTGATCGATGTCACCATTCCACATGACGAGAACCTTGTGAAGGCAGAAAAAGAAAAACTGCTAAAATATTTGGACCTGGCCCACGAGGTGACCGACATGTGGCGTGTTGAATCGACCATCATTGTTCCGATCGTTGTATCTGTGCACGGTCTAATAGCGAAAAGCTTCGACCGTCATCTAGAGAAGCTTTCGCTCCCCGGCTGGGTAAAGGGCCTGATTCAGAAGGCGGTCGTTCTTGACACGGCGCGTATTGTGAGGAGGTTCCTCTCTCTTGAGCCCTGACCACTGATGGCTTGGGTCGTAGACTCCGCCTGCAGTGGCCCTCTGTTTTTTATATTGTATTTTTAAATTTATTTTTTTGTAATGTTTTTTTAAAAATATAATGTAAAAAATAAGCTAATAAATGGATAGAGACAGTTAAAAATTGCCTTTACTATTATTATAAATATTGATTTGATATTAATAATGGTGATATTCTTGACGTTGAAGAACATATCTTTGAATACTTTCATGCATTTTTAACGGGTTCTTACCACGATATTTAATTAATTGATATAAATCGGCGATCGCAGAGCATGTGCTCGACTCGGGTTCCAATCACTGGATACAATTACATAATCCTCAGGTACTGTCTTCTGAACGTCGTTACGTACCAAGGATGGTTAAAGAAGCTATCGAGATTTCAAGACATAGCACTTTTAACAGGGGTGACGGCTTCAGATTATCGAGTATGTGGAATCCAGTGCTAAACAAAACAGTCACTAAGGGTTCATGCTCAGAGAGTCTTGTAGATACAGTGAGTGTGGTGTGTCGAGAAGTGAGTTCGAGTTCCAGTGGTGCGACCCAAAAGCGAACGAGAAAGAGGGTAGACAGATTTGTTTGCTCGTAAATCGACCCGCAGTATCCAGTCTTCTCGTGATCATGACGTTTGCAACAACGTTGAAATATCGAGACAACTCAATTAATTAAATATCGTGGTAAGAACCCGTTAAAAATGCATGAAAGTATTATAGAAAGCCGCGAGTGTCTGAATAAGTTTATATCTTTGAATGTTCTGCAACGATTTCGAAAAATATTTCACTGACAGAGAACTACGTTAGGTGAGAGTTTCATATACTCTAAAATAAAGCAATCAAGGGTGTGTAAAAAAGAAAAGGAAAAACTATTTCAGCAAACGTAATATAACTATAGTGATATTTATTATGTAGATTATCATCGTCATTATCACAACATACCTAAACAAACACAAAGTTCCGTAGCTCGTCCTCACAATAAAATGAACTCAGTACACCGGTACCTGCACTCGTGACAACTTAACTCAGATTACAAACACTCCGCTGACTTACACGAAGTACGTGGACTTGTACACTTACACACAAAACTGGTTTTTCAAAGTATTTATTTAATTTACTCTACATGCAAAGATATTCAACATCATGTATACAGAGTCGGAGGCGGCGCGACGGGAATGAGTTCCGAATGCGTAACGCGTCGTGCCGTTCCTCATAACTCCGTGATGGGTTCTGGTCTCAGCCGGGGTTCGGACGCTGAATGTGAGCGGTTGGAAGTTTTAGTGCGGTTCAAATCCCACATAATCCGGCGATTTATTAGAATATAAACAGGATGGTATGAACGACAATAATATGCAGTTAAAAAACCTTAATTGAATCTAAAAATAAAAATTCCAAGATGTATTTCGCCAAGTTATATTGCGACAGGTCTTTCACCCTACTTCAACTTCGAACGTTTCATAGGTAGGTTATTATAGCCACCTCAGAAAACCAAGATCAAAATAAACTCCTCAACAGTCACCTACAAAAAGTATATCGTATCAGCAATTCTGTGAATTAAAGGACACGCCAAGCATTTTAAATTAAGCCTAATTTTATTCAAGAAACGTGCAAAATATATTCAATGTTGTATCTTGTGAACAAACGGCTATATTTTGTCGTCGAATGTACAAGATTCATAAACACCCTTAAACCGAGGGTATGTATTCATCCCGTACGCTCAAATTTGGCGTGAACGTAAATATTGTTGCGTGAGTTTATATTTGGTTGATGCTATGCGATATGTAGCTAGTTCAAGTTTAGGCCGATTGCGTGGTGCTTGTGAGGCTTCGTTTGTATTAGCGTGATGTTCGAGAAATTGAGAAAATGTTAAAAAAAACTAATTAAAGAAAACTTTTAAATACAAGCTTTTAAGACCCTGGAATTTCCCGAAACCATTACGAATGGTTTCGGGAAATGTTGGAAACCGAATGCGAACCCTTTTCACTACACTAAATTTACAGCCCATCACTAAAATTATTGTAATTGTGGGTAATTTCGATGTAACATTCGATCAAAGACGGGTAAATGTATGTATCTTTTGTTCATCGAATGTACTTAAGCTCGGGCATTTGATCTTGTCCTTCATTATAAGGCATTATAAGTAAAACGAGCCCAAACACGACGGGTCTATCTTTTTTAGCACAACAGTTCCTATGACCACCTTCCGAATCCATCACCAAATCAGATTCTTGGTACTCTTGGTAGCATTTTTACGCAAAATATAATGTCTGCAAAATTTCAACTCAATCAGAAAAAATAAAGTTGAATAAATTTGACTTGCAAGATTCCACCTTAACTTACATCCTGTGCAAGTTAGTATAAAGCTTGTTAAAACATGTATATGTATCAGAAATTAAATACCAAATTGTTGTCATCATCATCATCATCATTCTCAGCCTGTAGGCGTCCACTGCTGAACATAGGCCTTCCCCAAAGATTTCCAATGCGACCGGTTGACAGCGGCCTATATCCAGCGTGTTCCTGCGATCTTAACAAGATCATCCCTTCCACCTTGCAGCCGGTCGTCCCGCTTGCCTTGACCTTGCAAATTGTTGTACCTGTACCAACCCATTACTGCCCACTGTTGGGCTCAGGTCTCCTCAGAAGAGGGATTATGCATAGTCCACCACGCTTGCCCAGTGCGGAATGGGGACTTCACATATCTTCAAATGATTTTTAGAACCCTTTTCCGACATGCAGGTTTCCTCACGATGTTTTCCTTCACCGTTTTTAGCCAGTGGTGTTGTGAAAAATTGCACATAAATCTTTTTCAGATTTAGAAGTACAAGCCGGCTGGATTTGAACCCGCGACCTCCCGTTCGGAAGGACGCGCTTCGACCACTCGGCCACCACGACTTGTATGTTAGTAAAATTAAGATGAGTTAATTTCTTCGCCTATCACAGACACAGACAAGTAGGACAAAAACTGTTTTTTCACTATTTTTTATTCAGAATCCTGTACGTGACTATTCATCTAACTTATGAATATTTTGTAGATAAGAAAAGACTATTTCTAGGTTACATTGGATACGTCTAGAATTTCTGAACAAGTAGAAAAAAAATATCTTTGTACAAACATTTTCGGAGGAGGTTAGTACTTTATTCATGAGTAAAGTTGACGTGTATGTTTGGAAGAGTTTGTGTACTATTATCATTTTAACGGGTGACTAAAGCACTTAGAAAAAGCCATTTAAACAATTAACAGTTACTGCATAATAACACAGATTCAATCCTCATAAGTGACTTTATAAATTGATACAAAAGTTTATAATGGATTTTTTTTTAATTTTAGAAGGTTCGATTTCCGGGTGTAGTTACAGTTCAAACTTAAAAAAATATAAGAATGCAAACAAAAGGCACTAAAATTACTATTTGGAGTACTCTCCTTTGAGGGGGCATTGCAAAATTCCACCTTGTAAATCAAAGTACAAAGTGCACTACTGTGAACTGAACTATTAAAGCAAAAATATCTACTGTACTTTTACCACTGATTTAAAATTTTATTCGTACTAAAACCAAACTTCGGTCTAGCACGTTGCAAATTGAACTTCTAAACCACTTTGATGCTTCATCATTTTTCTTTCCACATTTGATAATATTTCACATCAAGTTTGAGAGACGATCTTAAGGGACCATCACTGTAATAGGTAGAAAACTGTATGTAGATAGTAATATTTTTAGTCTGGACTGCCGTAGGACTAGGTGCGTTGAACTTATCATCGCCCTTTATATACAGGGTGCAATTTTTAAACCCAGGGAAAGTAGGTACTCGAAATAATGATTTTAGCGAAATTTGCTGAAAGGAAACATTATTTTATTTTTGAATAGAAACAAAACTGCATCAATATATTTAAAAAAAATAAACACCCGGGAATCGAAACTGGTACAATTCAAAAAATCACACCCTGTACTTTTATTGCATCAATCGGTAGACTAAAAAAATAGCATTCTATTCAAATAATCAATGAAATTTCAATGTAAAGCTAATTAATACTTTCAATTATTTTTATGTTACCACCTATACCAAATTCATATTATTATATTGAGTTTGTGAAGACAATGTTATGGTCGCATAAATCTCCATAAATTTCCGTCTCACAAACACGAAAGAAAAAGAACAAACGAAATTGTGTTTGAAAAGGCATTCTCTGATAAAACTGTCGTTGTTATTAAAACAATGCGGGTCACATCTTGCTCTGACGCGTTCATTAATTAATAATATTTGGGGACAAAATAATCACCGTACAGAGGTTAACACGCTCGCTGCTAAACGAGACCAAAATGATCCCTTTCAAAGTCAAAGTCAAATCATTTATTTCAAATTAGATGTGGACACACATACATTTTGAATGTCAAAAATAAAATCAAAAGTTCTGCCACCAGTTCGCTAAAATTACGCCTCCGTCCTGAGAAGAACCGGCGCAAGAAACTCAGCGGGCATGTCTTTTTTTAATTTAATATGTTTTTTTTCTTTTTTTTTTAATTCTGTTTTAAATATTTTTGTTGTTATTTTCTTTATACACTCGCGGTTATCTACATCTCTTACACAGTTACCAATAACCTACCCGCAGTACTCAGTCTTCCCGTGATCAGGGCACTTGCAGTAGTGCTGAATCTGATATCTGGATCGCTCATTTAATAAAATCGTGGTCAGAACCCGTTTAGTAATTGTGTAAGTGATTTAAATGATTCCTACTGCAACTATTCTGTGGTGTGGCAAGGAAAAACGTGAACTTCTCTGCGATGTGAAGAGCATAACTTTGTTAAAGGAGTCTAAGACCGCGTGTCGCCCTAACGTCTGGTCATGGTCCAGTCCGAATACACCTCTTGTCGCAGCGAACGGCAAATATGCAAAAATTGGTCTCGCAGTGAACGTGTTAATCGCATTTGACGAACTCATCTCTTATTTATTTATTTATTTGCCTTTTATTACTGGAAAAACTATTTTATATACAATATCATGTTAAAAGTTGCACATTAGGTTCCAGCACATCCTTGTGATGTAAAGGCCTCCTCCAGGTTTCCCCACGTTTCTCTGTCCAAAGCAACCCTAGTCCAACAATTCCCAGCTGTTTGCTTTATTTCATCGGCCCATCTCGTAGTCTGTCTTCCTCTATTCCTCTTACGGTTTTGTCTCGGTATCCATCTCTACCCGATATTAAATATAAATTTTTTTCAAAACTTAATTTGAAATTTCTAACTTGTCTTAGTAGTTTTTGTGGAGTAGGAGAAAATCACCGACTTTTTGCTGCCCCGCAGTTAAATGGGAGTATATATGAGTATACGGAAGTATATGGAAGTATATGCGAGTATATGAGTGTATATGCGAGTATGTGGGAGCATATAGGAGTATAATCTTCTATCGATCACACTTAGCGTCTAAACCCGGCTGAGGCCCGGTTTTATTTCTGTACTGGAAATTATGCTATGTCCGCTGACTGCTGAAATGGAAATTTTAATGATTAGAGAATATTAATAATGATTAACAGTGTGCTGTCTGAGTTTTTCAAGACGAAGGTCAAAGAAAAGTAAGAGGACACTTATCTTGAAAAATCCTAAACGTTTTGTTCAATAAATGCGCCTTTTCATAGTAAAATCTTGAAAATTTCAAGAATCCTTCAAATAAGTTTAAACTACTTGTCGAAGCAGCCAAGAGTTAAATTCTCACTTTCTGCGTGGGAGATTATAGGTTCAAACTCGGCTAGGACCTCTAAATGTAATTCGTTAAAATTTATAATTTCTTCTAACACCTTAAAAATGGTGAAAGAAATATTGTACATCTGTATTGGAGAAGAAACATACAGGGTGGATCTGTAACTTTGGACAATCTGATGTGGGGTGAATGACCTGTCGAAATAAAATATATTATTATGCTCATAAAAGAAAAAAGACATGTCCACTGAGTTCTTGCCAGTTCTTCTCAGGACGGTGGCTACAATTATTATTTTTTGAGTCTGAACTGGTGGTAGCTTTTAACTTTTGACGTCAACAAGAAAGAGTACATCATCAATGTTGAAAAATAAAAAAACTTAGAACCACTTTTATTTATTTTAGGAACTGAAAAAAAAAAAAATTTCATCATAGTATGGAAGGCCGCAACGATAGTCGTACGTTTTCCATACAATGTCAGAAAAAAAGTTTAACCGACCCAAAAAATAAAAATGGTGCTATGTTGGATTTCGACAGGTCACTCACCCCACGTCAGATTGTCCAAAGTTACAGATCCACCCAGTATATACACTTTGAACATATATGAGGTCCGAGTATGCTTGAAACTGATCCTTCTACCGAGAAGATCTCCCTACTGGAGGTAGTATAGGTACCACCAATAGTACGCTAAAGTTACACCTCCGTCCAGAGAAGAACCAGTGCATGGAACTCAGCAGGCATGTCTTTTAGAACGAAGTTCCTTATCGCGCGTTATCGAAAGGGGGCTAGAAGGAAAAAAGCTTACGAAAAGTTGTCACGAAACTTCTTTAGTTGTCACGACACTTTTTTGTTTTAGATGATTATCGCTAGATGGCGCTGTGATCAAAATCTTTTAAAACACGTTCCTTTTAAATTATAAGATATCTTTTAATCGAAAGGAACTTTGTTCTATTAGGGTGTCCCATTACACCTCTCAAGTTTTTTTTTTAATTCATGATGTTGTATCGAGATATTTTAGTCACAAGCATTTAATTCATGTTGTAGTTCCACTATTTTTTGTAAAAATACTATAAATAACAAATTAAATATTCAAAAACATTACAACTAATTAGGCAGATGACTTTGAAAAATAGTTAGAGCCCATTAGTAGAGACGTAGAGTTCAAAACTTACTAGTTAAGTTTAATTGCTGTTACGGTGTAGAGCGAGAGGTATTAAACTGAAATTTGTGAAGCGATTGCTTACGGAGTGCTTTTAAAGTTGGATGATTGGGTTACACGGAGTTTAAGATGTTGGTAGAGTTCTTAAAGTAGAGTTTGTGTGTTTGACTCTAGGGAGGTTTCGATGTCAGTTGTTTGTGGAAACTATATTTGTACTGTACAAAGGTTTTGATGTTGGATTTAAACTAATTTAAAGTAACTTACTTTGTAATACCTTCATGCATTTTGAACGGGTTCTCACCACGATATTTAATACTACCTAAAAGCGAACGAGAAACAAGGTAGACAGATTTGTTTGCTCTTAAATCGACCCGCAGTATCCAATCTTCTCGTGATCATGACGTTTGCAACAACGTTGAAATATCGAGACAACTCACTCAATTAATTAAATATCGTGGTAAGAACCCGTTGAAAATGCATGAAAGTATTATAGAAAACCGCGAGTGTGTGAATAAGTTTATTTTATTAATTGTACTATTAAACATGATAAATAAATATTTTTTTAATTGCCACGTAGGCAGACAAGCTAACGGATTACCATCGCTCATGGACCTCTACAATATCAGATTCAGAGGTCATTGCGAAACCGGTCTCTCTGCCGGTCGGTCAATTTCAACTACCCAAACTTATATTGGTACATAGTACATTTATATGTATGACGGGGTGATAACAAGAGAAACCAACCTATTCACAGACATTCACCGTGCGGGTAGTTGGAAGTGGAGATTTACTATAAATACAGGCATTGGCCGCAATTATTACTCATTCGTTTTTGAATCGTCGAGGCGAACGGACCTCTTGATGTAAAAATAATAAACTGTTAAAACTCGTTATTTTGAAGTTTTTATTCAAAAGTGTTGATCATCAAGTGTTCAAGTGGACATTGTGACGTCATTCCTGACAAAACCAAATGAAGATCGACTATTTACAACGTCATTACACCTCGACACACTATTTACGCCGTCATATACATAGTTATATCCAGTGTAAGTTAATATAAAGCTTGTAAAAATATCTGTTCCCATAAAACAACAAATTTAACTGTACATTAAAAGTATTAACGAGCTGCAAATTCCGTTAACTTATTAACAAAGTTTCCAATAATAATGAAGTTAAGCCAACGTGGGGAATGGAAATGAAAAAAAACCAGGTGAACGAACTAATACCCTTAGGGAGTGTTGGCTCAGGGCTGCCCTGAATAATAAAATAAATGATTAGAAAAATGAGCACATTTGATTTCCTCGAATAATTTTGAATTCGATTAGTATTTTTTATTGTAATTTAGTCACGTGAGTTTATAGAATTTTATTTACATATATGAAATACTAGGTGACCCGCGCAACTTCGTCTGCGTTACAAAGGGGTTCAAAAATTGTAGCCTATGTGTTATTCTGATGTATAAGCTATATTGTGGTAAAGTTTCACTCAAATCCATTCAGTAGTTTTTACGTGAAAGAGTAACAAACATACATCCATACATACAAACTTTCGCCTTTATAATATTATTATGATATTTCATTTGAGATCTTTTTCATCATTTAATCAGTACGATTTACAAACACAATGTTTTGTATTTTAACAAAGTGGCTTGCCTCTTTCTATCTCTATGTATGATTAGATTTTAAAACTTGTGGAGTTACGAAAGCAGGTACTTATTATACATAATTTTTAAAATTGTCATCACACAACCCGTTTTTTTTGGAATGAGAGTAACTTTATGTTATAAAAATTATGATCGCTTCTTAAAAAAATATAACGTTGAAATGGAGTCCATGTTTGCTACTTAAATTCAATACTTCATAGAAACACCAGTTGGGACCTCTTTAAGATCACAGTTGCTAAAAACGGTCAACTCACAAATTAATTAATTTTACTATATTTTACTATCGTTTTATCATAGAATTATTACATCTGGAATCAACATCATGAACAACAGAATGAAGCCAATTGAAAGTACGCCAATAGCGCGTAACAACTCGACTATCTGGCGTTAGAGGGTGCCGATAACACTCAATTTGTTTAGCACACTAATAAAATATTACACAGATATAAGTTTTTTAAAATTTCACTCTGTTAATCATGATGTAATTCAGAATGTCTTGTAGTTACACACGATCGGTGTACTTTCAATTGACTTCATTGTGTTGTTCATGATGTTGATTCCAGATGTAATAATTCTATGCGTTTTATATGTCATGGTGTACAATCTCCATATTGCAATGATTTCGAAATGAAGTGATTAGTTTTATCATTCTCAAGTACGACGATGATTAAATTCGGATTCAGATAAGTAACCTAATTTTTCTTTAGGATAAAAATTTGTTTTTTACGTGTGTTATACGTCGGTAACACAATATGGAAACGCGGTATAAATTAAAAACATGTCAAAGTACTTAATATTTTTTTTTAATGTTCTGAAAAACTATTAACGTAGCAACCCTAGTAAAAGAGCAATTCAAATGAAAAGGGAAAGAAAGTCAATCGTTTGTTGCATTTTCAATGTTATTGGTTCCGTTCCTGCCCAGTCTTGTTTACCTGTAGACGGCAATATCCGTTTGTTTTATTGGGTGTTCTATGTTACAATTTGATGTGGTTTTGTTAGATAAACCAATCTAACACTTGGTAATGGTAGTATCATCATTATCATCATCAGCCATCCACATACGACATAGGCCTCCCCCAAACCTCGCCACAACGACCGGTAGTATTTTTTTTGTTGCCTCGTAGGCAGACAATAAGGTAGGGTAGGTACTGTAATAGTGGTGTAGTGGGGAGATATTCTTCGAGTCAGCTCGTACAAGTCCATTCTGAGTTTTGATCTCAAAACCGGGACGCAGCGTATTTGCCCTAGGTTTTAATGTGACTTCTATATCAGGAAAGTGGCAGCTTTAGGAGTTACCGTTGCTCATAAATTACTGCATTGCGAGAATTCAAATATCTGTTCAATTCGTATCATATTTCCTTCTAAACAATATTTATCCTCTATCCGTAAGGACACCACGATTGTATAATGTGATTTGAGAAATTCACATAAGGTTTAAAAGCTTTCTTCAGTATAAAGAATTTCTTAATTAAATATGAATATTTACAAACTAATAGATTGCAAGGTAACCGATCAAAAGGCTTTAATGTCTCTTAAAGGTATATCGTAGTTAGGTATCCCGCAGTGTCCCCTGACATTTCACAGATCCAAGACCGTAACCACACCCAATCAGTTCATCACCTCATCTGCCTCAAAAACCCTCATTCGCTATTATAAACAACAATAATAATAATAATGTAAGCCTTTTATTCAGTAAAATATGTCTTGATCGTTTTTTCTTTTCTATTTATCGGTCTGTTTGTCGATGTCGACAAAGGCCGCCTCCTCTTCTCTCCATTCATCTCTGTTTAGTGCCTTCCTAGTCCAGGTTTTTCCAGCTATTTCCTGTATCTCGTCTGCCCATCTTCGTTCTTGTCCGCCTCGATTTCTTTTACCATTTCTAGGGTATCCGAAAATTAGGTTTCTATTCCATTTTTCTTTCCCTCGTATTATGTGACCTGTCTATCTCCATTTTAGTCATCATCACCTCATCTGCCTCAAAAACTCTCATTCGCTATTAAGATCACTTAATCCTAAATTACCATTCAATTCCACATCATATTTCAAAACTATATCCAGTAGAAACCAAAAGAAACACGTATCTCATTTGAACCTCGACGGCAATTGTAAATATCATGTCAAAGGACTGGACCGAGTGAAACCCGTGCCCGTGAAATTGGATTGGGACCTCTCAATATACATAATGTATTACAAATAGTTGCTGTTTGCTTTTCATATTGATTCTGTTCTTTGATACTGTAAAGACTATAGAGTGAAGGCAAAAGGGCTAAGCGACATTTTGTAAATTATTATTATTTTTGTAACGTATTCCGTAATATCCCCTGAGATCGCAGAGGTCCAAGAGGGGCGGTAACCACTTACGATCAGGTGACCCGATGTATTGTCTACCTACATGGCAAAAAACACTGAACTGGCATGCATGTATATTTTACTTAGGGTATGCAGAATTTAAAATAATTATATTTTTTTTTAAATTTACATCCTACAATCAATTCAATTATTTATTCGAAAATAATTTCATAGATTTTTACTGTTATTTTAATCGAATTTAACAAGCTAGGGTATGCAATGCCTATTGGCTTCTATACGCTACGCATACGCCGCACGCCATAGATAGTTGCGAGTGTTTAATGTTCTCCATATTTATCAGTTTGAAAATGAATCACTTCAGTTATCAGATGAATGAAGGTCGTTCTTCGCGTATTGTATAAAATTATTTATGGAATGTGCCAAAAATAATTCAAACTCTGATATCTAATCCGAATGACATGTCTGTTCTTATCTAAATAATACATTTATTTCGGATATTTATTTAAAATATGTGTTGCGTAAACTAGGTCCCACAAGCCTTCCAACTTTTTATCCATTACCTCAATCATGCATATACTATAGCGTCAGGCGTCGTACCATCCCGCATAACTCCGTGCTGGGTTTTCTGCTCAATCGGGGTTCACAAGATGTGAGTGGTAGGACAATTTAGTGCGGTTCGATTCTCACATACCCTAACTGCGGGGCATATGGAAGCCTCTCTCAAACTCAATAAAACTGGATACTACAGAAAAAAAATCCGTCCTCGGTGACTCCCAAACCCAATGATTTGTCGATTTTGCTGTACAATTTGAACTCTTTAAAGGAATCCATAAGCAGTACCTCCATGGTAACACCTGACAATAGAAAAATCCACGAGAATAGCCACGACCACATGGTCGATGAATTTAAAAGTGGACTAAGAGAAGGGGAAGGCCGAAGAAAAGATGGTCTGACTGTGTGAAGGATGATATGATGGTCTGTGGTGTGACTGATGATGTATGTAATGATGGAAAGCAGTGGAGAGAGATGACATATTGCGCCGACCCCATCTAAATCGGATAAGGTGAAGCGAAAGAAAGAAAGCCACGACCACATGGTCAGCTTCTCAACAAGTGTCAAAAAAGTATCTTCTTGTCTTATTTTCTTCTCCAATTTTATAAATAAATCATCTCTTTCTTCCTCAACGTCATCGATAATTCCAGCTCCTTTAGCAATCCAAGATAATCATTGTTTTCATAACACGCGCTTAACTTTTACCTTTACTGAACGTCACTTAGTCAATATTTGTTATTGCTATCTTTATCAGGAGATAGGGTACAGGTAACGTGAAAATGTATTCTATTTCAAAAATTATTTCTTCGTTTACAACTTTTACTACTTATTTTTCGCTATCCTCGACGGCTATATGACATAACGTGATGCGTATCGGGGATTTCACATATCTTCAAATAATGTTTTTATAATCTTTTTCGTTTGCCGATTATCTTACATTTATTATACCTACTATTTAATAATATATGTCACGTGATTAACATAAATGAACATCATTTAGTAAGAAATACGTATATTTGTGGCTTGTTTACAAACATAACTCCTATATTCTTATCGTTTTGTGGTTGGCCTATTATTCTCAAAATTACAACTCAAACCACAATTTATTGACGAATAGCAAAATAATATAGTTTAGTTCTTGTGAAGTTTCATTTGGTTATTATTTATAATCAATTTCATTAAAAGTTTTTGTGCACGACTGTACACATTCATAGCGCGCTTCGCTTATCTCAGACCAATCTCTCAGTCACCTCCAGCATTGTGTAGCTGCCGTTACAAAATAATACCAAAAAAACATGAATATAATTCACATTTTTATCGCAATTTTGTTTATGGAAATCGCAAGTACCTACGTTATCAAAAGTTCTGAAAATTTCTCACAAAAGGAGCTTTCAAGAAAAATTGAAAATCAGGAAGACTTAAGAAATGAATTGACAACAGAAAAAGCTGTAGAGGCGAATGTAATCGACACGACACCTCAGAGTGAAAATAAAATTGAAAACGAAACAGTTCTGAAAAACGACAACGAGAAGAGTTGTTTGACGATATTCTTCAGTCAAGTTGCTCAAATCTTCAAACAGCTGTTTTACGGTGAGGCCAAACCAAATAATATTGAACTAGTCGAGATGGAATACGCTGCAACCAACGACGATGGTAACTCAAGAGAAATACCTAATCATCAAGACACTTTAGTTAATAGATTTAACATAACAGATCCTAATGCAGAAGTAGAAATATTCGAACCGAGGTACCACGGTAGAATAAGAAAAGGAACTAAGGAAGAACATATTTGTCCTGAAGGAAGCATTATGACTCCAAAGGGGTGTACAGAGAAGAGTTCCAAATTGATCATCAGTGTGCCGAACCAATGTCCACATGGCTACAGGCAGGATTGGTTGGGATTTTGTAGAAAAATGATGTTTTTGGAATGAGCTTACGGTTCATTTTCGTTTGTCTAGTTAATTGTAAAACAGTGTTCTACAGTGATTTACTGAATATGCACTAGGAAATAGAAATCTCAGTGAAAATCATGTAAAGATTGAACATGATTTAAATACATATCTAGAAGTTTAAATGAAACAGTAGAAAGGTAAAAAATATCGTCACTGGAAGTATAAGAAGTAGCTAAATATATCTCGCAAATTTGTAACAGTGTACCAATGATTTTTATTTAAAAAATATAGTACTGTTTTTTTTGTATTTTTTGGTTCTCAATCCGTCGACATGATGTTGTATTGTTTTTCTTTTTTGTTTATTTACACCTCCAAACCACAGTGTTATTTGAATTCCGTTTTACGTAATTGTCTGTTATCAATGTTATTAACTGTTGTTTTATGCGTGTAATGAAATAATTATGAACTTACTCATCAAAATAAAATTAGAAAAGACGTCGAGTTAGATACTGGCGAGATATTGTTCTTTCTGAAACAAACATTGGTCCAATTAAATTGTATAGTAATTATAGTGTATCTTATATTTTATTTTGTACTTGTTATTATTTGTATATTTGTATTGTATCGTTATTTTAGTAAATATAGTATCTATCGCATTCTGGTAGTGTATTTCATCTTCCCTAAGAGTTTATGCACCACTTAAAATTTGAGTTGAAATGATATTGACTACTTGAGAAGGTACTTCGTCTAACGTACTTGATCCTTTGACAGTATCATCATCATCATCATCAGCCTATAAACATCCACTGCTGGACATAGGCCTCCCCCAAACCTCGCCACAACGATTATACATCCAACGACCTCCCGCGATCTTGACCAGGGCGTCGGTCCATCTCGTGGGAGATCTGTCTACGAGGCGCCTATCGGTTAGAGATCGCCACTCCACAACTTTTTGGCCCCATTGACCATTCGTTCTTCGTCGAATGCGTCCTGAGCAATCGGCACTTTAAAAACGCCATTCTTTCGGCTATGTCTTCCTTGATCCATTGACACCTTTACTATATTCTTATTTCTCTGAAAAACTTGTATGATCTCATTCTATCACCTAAAATGAGTCTAAATAATAGTTTTTTTAGAGCACTAGTTTGCTGTTCTGAGAAGAATAATCAATGTTTCTTGAATATTCTAGTAACAATAAAGAAGTTCCACAGTAACTAATGAATCTCTAGTAAATTTTGGATCAACCTAAGCAACAAATTGCAAAAACATTTCACGATAAAGGAACATCAACTCAATTCGTTGCCAATCTCCTCAATCAACCTTTAAGACCAACCTGCAGCCGGGGTAATTTCCGCTCTGATGTAGCAAACAAGTCGTTTTTACAACGGACAGACAATCGAGACTATTTCAGACTGTTCGAGACTCAATTTCACGGTGTACCGACCCCCAAAGAACCGTGTGTTCCGATCAATCGCTCGCCGTAAAGAACAGGACCGCAAATTGCACGCTTTTAGCTACCTCTAACGTAAATACACTAAATTGTGCTTTGAATTTACGGTAGAAAATTTCATTTGAAAATGTTTTGGTGAGCGCAGTGGTTCGTTTGGTACCGTTGAAATTTTGTTGATCGATAAGATATTTGTGCTCGGCGAAAACTTATCTAAAAAAAATAGTATTACTGTCATGACATGGATGAGGTCTTTGAGAAAAGGTGTTTCAAGCAAAGTTTTTTCTTTTCGTCTGAAGTCCTCTTTTCAAGAATATACTTGATTCAGAATACAACAATAGAAAATTAAATGATCATAAAGAATACTTAAAGATAAAAAAATAACGAATATTCAGAGCTCTTTTATATGAAACTTAACAGCCATAATAATATACCACCCAAACTTTTTGTTGACATAAATTCTCCAACCAAAAGGCACAGAAAATCAAGGGAAACAAATACCCCGGAAACCGTATATGAATATTCAGGAAATTCAAATTTATTTGGAAACTAAGTTGAAACAGCTACAAACAGTAAACACGGGGAGAGTACTGCTAACAAATCGACAACATACATCCTCGTGGGGTAATTAGAGCTTCGAAACTTTTAATTAGCGACTGGAACTCGGTACACTGTATGCGACAGTTTTATGAAGCTCAAAATATTAGTCATATAGGCTATTGAACAAAATCTCAGTCTGGTCAAACCGAAATACCAATGGTCCATCGTGTACTGTACTGTACTGTACTGTACTGTACTGTACTGTAACAACCCATTACTGCCCACTGCTGAGCTCAGGTCTCCTCCGAAGAGGGGTCAGGTATAGTTCACCACGCTTGCCTAATGCGGATTGGGGACTTCACATATCTTCAAAGGATTTTTAGAACCCTTTTCCGATATGTAGGTTTCCTCACGATGTTTTCCTTCACCGTTTTTAGTCAGTGGTGTTGTGAAAAATTGCACATTAATCTTTTTCATATTAAGATTTAGAGGTACAAGCCGGCCGAATATGAATCCGCGACGACCACCACGACTATTCTTCAACTATTCGGCCACCACGACTATTAACCATCGTGTAACCACGGGAATTAAATTTATTGTACAATAGGAACTATCTTGAGAAAAATGTTTCAAAGAAATCAATTGAATAAGAATAAGATTTTGCTCGAAACTTTTTTTAGGTAACGACCTATCATACGAATTGATTGGGTACGAATTTGGTCGATACCAAAAACGATTAACTTATCTTGAATATGGATTTAGCGAAATGAAGATTACCAACTTTATAAATTACAACCTCACCAGCTTTTACACAATAAATAGACTTCATGACAAGTATAAATACTACTCTAATCACTCTCAGGTAGCGTCTGAGCTGGAAATACCAGTTTACTACTTTTACTTGTTCTGTAAAGAAGCACAATTTAACCTACGATAACATTACCATAAATTTCGTACATACATTATTTCCGAACGAACGATACAAGCAATAACGCTATTCCTAGGAGGCGAACCCTCCCAAAGCACTAATAACATTCAATCATTTCATTAACAGTACATTGACTACAACAATTAGATGCCTTCACTGGAACGAACAACGGTTTTCCAACTACACCAAATTGTGAGACACTGTGTCGATTTTCCCATACGTTTTGCAACACAGTGCCGACTGCGGGTAGTTTGGAAACGTGGAAGTTGCGCCTACAAAGTTCGCTCAACGCAGGTGGCAATTACGAGTTGCGTGGAACTAACAACCATCAGAACTTGGTTCCTTGCTCATATGTGTTTGTGGGAGTTTTTAAATCTTTGTTTTGAGATTTAATTTGGGAAACCATTTTGTTTTCGTATATTAATTACTTTAAGAACATCTTTGGGTATGCTTTAATTAAACGAAAAGTCGACCAAGTCAACATGTTTCTGATTACTGAATTGCTACACACTCTTCGTTAGAATCTAAATAAGAGAATAGCGCTCTATACTGTCTTTGTGCACACAAAAGACTATGCTAGCGTAATTTTTTTTGTGTTCTCAATGAAAGATTGCTTTCATTCTTAGAAATAGATATCTATGAGATTCTAGGTAGGTGAATAGTTAAAATTTCTGGATGCTAAGGCCTGATTTAGATGAAGACATTTTCTCGAACGTTTGAGGCGCAAATACTCGCCAAAACATAATCGTATCAGAATGTTTAGACACAGGCAAGAATTAAACTCTCGCCTACGAGAATGTCATACGAGACTCGCTTATGACATTATCGAAGGCGAGAATTGCCTGTGTTTGTTTAGACCAATCGAGATTCATGCTTACGAGAATCTCGACTAGTCTAAACACGATCTCGCCTGACATTTTTTCGACTGACATTCGAGTATCGTACAAATCAGTTTGAATCGTTTTCAGTGCGAGAATTGCCTTTCGAGTTTACTAGTATGAAAAATGACAACAACTGTCATAAAAACTCGAAATTTTTTTTACACAGAGGCAATAATATTCAGTCCAGTTAGGAAATCAAGTCATTCATCTTGACCTACGGTTGGTATGCGAAGCTAATATTAATATAAGAAAGTATGTTAAATATATTTAATCTAATTACATTAACCTTTGATAAGGTATCCGTCTCCAATATTTTGTTTTAACAAGGCCGGTGGCGAATTCCTGTTGAGTGACAAGGTAGCTACCATTATCTCCGTGAGTAATATAATTTGATTATTTTTATTAAAAATATGTTTTAAGGTAGAAATATTCAAGATAAAACAGAGTGAGAACGAACGAAGAAAAGGATCTACAGAAAAAGTCAAAAGTGTATGTAGTAAGTACTTTAATTATCAAATTTCAGATCGAATAAACTAGAAACACGATTAGAAAAATGGCTACCAAAAAAAACTTGAGAGTTGTCAAGGGACACCCGGAAGTTCCTTTTGATTAATTAGTGAGGGAATTTTAATAAAATTTAATTTTTTTAAATTATAATAATTAGTTCGTTTAAAACGTCTGTCTCTTTCTCTCTTCTATTAAATAAAATATTTTAATCACACGCCATCTAGCGATAATCATCTAAAACAAAAATAGTGTCGTGACAACTTTTTAATTTCCGTCTAGCCCCCTTTCCATAACGCGCGATAAGGAAATTCGTTCGAACAAAACTAAACTTTGTTTTGTCCGACTCTAGGTCTCCTCAGAAGAAGGATACGGTATAGTCTGATTGATACGTTTTGAATTGAAAAATTCCAATCTTGTATTAAAAGATTACCCTCACTATTTCTAATGACTACACAGTCTTGCGCTTTGTTTTAGTCGAGTAGTACAAACTCATATGCCTCATTGTTTTACTCAAATTCATCATGATCATCCTATAGACGTCCACAGCTGGACATAGGCCTCTCCCAAACTTCGCTACAACGATCGGTCCCGTGATCTTGACCAGGTCGCGCTTAGCGGTTCGTGGCCGCCACTCAAAAACTTTTCGGGCCCATCAGCCATCCGTTCTTCACACAACCTTCCTGCCCATTGCGACTTCAAAGATGCATTTCTTTAGTCAAATTGTACATGTAGCATTCCTCTCCACCTTCAAATATTCATACGAAAATTCTACAAACTTCCGTAGACAAGATAAGTATTACACGGCAAGTTACGTTACAAACTAAAGTCTCGTTGTGAACTCGTAAGCAGTTGCCAACTGTAACATATTTTCAGCACTTCTCGCTCAAGTTAAAGAAGTTATGAAGAAGAGCTCTTTGTAAACTGTCCTGTTTGCGAATCCCTAGAATTTTGTTATGCAAGTGTAATTTTCGAAACACGTGTTTGAAGTAAGCGAGACGGAAGGTTTTTGAAAATATGATGTCTATACTAATATGGGTGGGCAATCTAACGTTTGCATTTTGAACTATTGTTCATTTAGAGAATGACAGCTCAAATGTCATTCAATTTGTGTACATAATTTAGTTAAAGGTTTGACATTTACGAAATGGGACGTTTTCGGTTTGCCCAATGGGCAGAAGATCGTTTGGCCGAAAATGAACATTTTTACCGAAAAATCGTCTTTTCAGATGAAGCCCATTTTCACCTCGGAGGCTATGTCAATAAGCAAAATTGTCGCATCTGGGGGTCGGAAAATCCACACGTCACCATTGAGAAGCCAATGCACCCACAAAGAGTTACAGTTTGGTGTGGATTTTGGCCCGTTGGCATCATTCGAAAATGAGCAAGGAGCCGCCGTTACGGTCAATGGCGAGCGTTACCGTACCATGCTCAACGAATTTTTGTTTCCAAAAGTTGAAGAGTATAACATGGACGACATTTGGTTTCAACAGGATGCCGCAACATGCCACACAGCCAACATGACAGTCGAACTTTTGGAAAATGCAAACTTTATATGGCCCACCCCATATTATAAAGAGGCAATGAGATGTTTTTGATACTATAGCTATTTTTGTATCTACTAAACTGATTTAAAACACTATTTAACAGGAAACTGCGTTATTTATGTATCCCATAGACTATAAACTTAGGTAAATACCTACTGGTTAAAATAATCCTTTTTATGTAGCGCAAGTAAAGTTGCGGTTCTACAAATCCAGAGAGGACATCATAGCAAACAAACAATTTGAACAAACGTTCATTCCAACTCATGAAGACAGACCATACGGACCATTTAGTAACGAAACAAAATTTAAAGGTCAATTTAAGACCCATATCTTGCACAAATAGTTGTGTATAAATTTGAATACAAAACATAACAATAACATCAAGACTAAGTTGCCAGTAAATCGCTGAAGAAACTATTCATAGTCGAGCGGGCCGGGTTCAGACGATTTGTGACGTCATCTCGGACCAACCTATAGTGCTCGCTAAAGTTATGGGCGCCCTTACGGTTTACTAGCGAGTTTATGAGCCGCGTATAAGGTAGCTGAAGGGCCTATAGACAAGGAATGTGAGGAATATTTGTGTGTTTTTGAAGAATCGTTCGTATATTCGTATACTCTTCGGTATTCCCAGAGCGCTATGACTTGTCCTTCTTCAAACGAGGCTTGAGGAGGGTCCTTAAAGTTAGGTCGTAGGTAGCATCCCTCAATGTCCCCTGACATTGCAGAGGTTCATGAGCGACGGTAACCACTTACGATCAGGTGTCCCGTTGGCTCGTCTGCCTACAAGGCAATAAAAAAAAAAAAAAATTCCGCTGTTATACTAAAGTTGTACAGAGAGAATTTAATAGAATCAAGAATTTCTCTGTAAGCAAAGATTTATTTGAAATTTTAACATGAAAAAAAAACTGAGTAGTTAGTTAGTCCTCTAAAAAACTTACATACCTGTAAGCAAAGAAATGACATTTTACTATTTTAAATTTTTATTTCCGCAATAAAACGTCCCGAGCGGTATTCTTAATTATATTTTCCATAGCTAAAACACACTCTTTAGGTCATTTTTTTTTTTTGCCTTGTAGGCAGACGAGATAACGGGCCACCTGATCGTAAGCGGTTACCGTTGCTCATGAACCTCTGCAATGTCAGCAGACACTGAAGGACATGTCCGAATTGAAATACCGAATCTTGTTATGAGTGTATATTGTAACTTAAGAAATTACAAGATTTACAAGGGCTGTCCAGTGCTCACAGTCTATGTATTGTGAACTCCCCTTAAACAAAAGTACTAAGACTGAATCGTAAACCCAAAGTAGGTCTCAGAATATCGTAAAATATACTGTAC
Organism: Trilocha varians; assembly: GCA_030269945.2. Taxonomy (NCBI): domain Eukaryota; kingdom Metazoa; phylum Arthropoda; class Insecta; order Lepidoptera; family Bombycidae; genus Trilocha; species Trilocha varians. Next base: position 11,071,249 of record AP028259.1, read on the forward strand.
CCTAATATTTTGGAAACATGAAACTTGTACAATTATAAGATTTTACTGTATGTATGAAATGAAGTAAAATTATTTCTTATTTCAAAGTATTGTATTAGAAAATTCTTTCTTCCAAATATTTGAACATCAGTGTTTAAGCAAATATAACAGATAAGAGCACTGTACTGTAACAACCCATTACCGCCCACTGCTGGGCTCAGGTCTCCTAAGAAGAAGGATCAGACAGCCCATCACACAACCCCAATTTGGAGACAAACAAATACAAGATGCTGTGCCCAAGTAACGTGACAATGGACAGTGTAGTGTCGCAAAAAGAAGGATGTGATTTAAAAATAAGTGTGGTATCCACGCACAGCCAGGCACAAAGTTAATAAAAATAAAATTGCAGAACTAGTAGCTTTGACAAAATTTAAGGGAAACATAGCCTAGCCGTAGAAGCCTGCGACGGGAAAGAGTGCCGAGCGCGTAACGCGTCGCGCCATCCCTCCAAACCCCGTGCTGGGTTCTGGCCTCAGCCGGGGTTCGGACGCTGAGTGTGAGTGGTTGGAGGATTTAGTGCGGTGCAACTTCCACATACGGATCCGGGATCCGGTGATTTCCTCCAAATGAAAAAAATAAAAAATAAAAAAACCGCAGAAGCCTACCATCTAAAGATGATCAGACATATCTAAGATTTCTCAAAATCCCTACAATATGATTTAATTAACCAAATCTCAAGCATAATAGACCTCCTCTACCTATTTAAAATCACAACAATTTGAAAGCATCAACCGTCAAAGTTCCAAAGGCCCCAACTTAACGCTAATTGGGGGCCCTATTCAAGCCAGATATTCATTTTTAATCAGATATCAGAGGCTGCAATATTTCATGTAGGGCTATAATCCCCAAATTATTAATTGCCCCAACATAAAACCCTGACCTAATTTAATAAGTTATAAATGATTTTAATGAGACGTTTTGAGGTCTTTGTTATATTCGTTTCGTTGTGGTTGTGAAGTTTATTGTATGGTGAAAGGAACTCTTTTAGTTGTTTAAATCTTAATATATATAAATCTCGTGTCACAATGTTTGTCCTCAATAGACCACTTAACCGATTATAATAAAATTTGCACACCATGTGCAGTTCGATCCAACTTGAGAGATAGGATATCTTAGATCAAGGTCTGATGATGGAGCTGGAAGGTGGCCACAGGAACTCCGTCAATAAGCAAGATAACCTCATCATGTTTGGGCTCTAATGAAGCGTCCTAATAAGTACTTTGCGTAGAGGATGAATTTCAAGGTCTGATGATGGAGCTGGAAGGTGGCCACAGGAACTCCGTCAATAAGCAAGATAACCTCATCATGTTTGGGCTCTAATGAAGCGTCCTGATAAGTACTTTGCGTAGAGGATGAATTTCAAGGTCTGATGATGGAGCTGGAAGGTGGCCACAGGAACTCCGTCAATAAGCAAGATAACCTCATCGTGTTTAGGCTCTAATGAAGCGTCCTGATGATTTCTTTTAGAAAATTCCCGGGAACAATTCCTATGCAATGCAGACGAAGTTGCGTGGGGCAGCTAGTATGTATATATTTATATAAACAAGTAGGCAAACGAGTCAACAAACTAATCGTACCAAAGTGGTTATTTATCGTCACTCTGCAATGTCAAGGGACACTGAATTTAAGTTAAATTCTTGTTATGTGGATAATTGGTTTTCTGGAAGTTTATCTATACTAATAATCTTAAGGAATAATCTTTGGATCTACAGAACCAATTACGAAAAATATTTTACTAATGGGAATAGAAGATAGCTACTGTAATCAGTGGTTGAAGCGCGTCCTTCCGAACGGGAGGTCGCGGGTTCAAATCCGGCCGGCTTGTATCTCTAAATCTAAATGTGAAAAAGATTTATATGCAATTTTTCACAACACCACTGGCTAATAACGGTGAAGGAAAACATCGTAAGGAAATCTGTATGTCGGAAAAGGGTTCTAAAAATCCTTTGAAGATATGTGAAGTCCCCAATCCGCACTGGGCAAGCGTGGTGGACTATGCCTAATCCCTCTTCTGAGGAGACCTGAGCCCAACAGTGGGCAGTAATGGGTTGGTACAGGTACTGTAATCAAAATTAAATGTCATAGGCTTTATAATTATTCTTACAAAGTTGCAATGGGATCGCATCGAAGATACATTAAAACAAAACCTGGAAAGTTTGCCTATGACGTAGACGATGTTGCACTGATCGGCTAGTAATAAAAATGCAACTCATTCCAAAAAACAAGAATAAAACAAACATTTTCGATATCACAAATCGGGATGTCGCATTAATTTCAGCATTTTCATGCAAACGAAGATCGGATGATGTTTCGATGACGAGCTGCCAAATCTGTGCACCTCGCGCATACGGACCGATATTATCTTGGCGTCAGTCCAAAATAATTACTTACATAAACCACTCGTCCACTATACATTCATGAAACTGAGATGAGACGTTTGGATGTGGTATTTAAAAAGCTTATATTTGACTTTTTTTTAAACACTTGCGTGATATGACAACCTAGAAAATCTACATCACTTACACAAATATTCATCGGGTTTTCTACCTCTCATCCTACCTCGATCTTTACTTGAATGAACCTGATTTTAATTTAACTAAGACTGGATGTGGCTATGTACCTATGTAAGTGCGGTTGAAATCATGCGGGTTCAATTTCACGATTTTTCCTGATATCACGTCATATTGCAATAATTTTTGGAACGAAGTTCCTTATCGCGCGTTGTGAAAGGGGGATAGACGGAAAAAAAAATGTTGTCTCGACACTTTTTTGTTTTAGATGATTATCGCTAGATGGCGCTGCTATCAAAATCTTTTAAAACACGTTTCTTATTTTTGTTTTAGATGATTATCGCTAGATGGCGCTGTGATCAAAATCTTTTAAAACATGTTCCTTATCGCACGTTACGTTAGGAAAAAAACATATAAGATATCATTTAATCGAAAGGAACATCGTTCTATTCGGGTGTCCCATGACACCTCTCAAGTTTTTTTTTTGGTACCATGCTGATGAAGTCAGAAGATAGTCGTAATATGATTAGGACAGACTTATCTTTTATGGGCTCGTTTTACTATATAGCTAAATGTATTTTCAAAGAATCTACATCGCGTTTAAGGAGCTAGTGAATTATTGTTTAATCTCAGCTCAATCGGAATCGTGGATCAGTAAAATTTTAATGTTAGTTAATATTCTTTCTTATCATTTAGCTTCAATCCTAGTAGGCTCCGTTCCATAGCTTTTTGACACTTCAAAAATTGGTCTCTATGGTTTCTTGTTAGTGCCCAGGTTTCGCAACCATACATAAGGCATGGGAGTATACATGTATGAAATTTTTTTTCTTAATGGAATTACATAACTCTTTGCTCTTCATCACTTCCTTCAGTGACCAATTTATTTTATTTTATTGTAGTGATGTAACCCTTTAGACATGTAACATAGTAAGAACTTCGAAAATTAAGATCGCTGCTGTTCGTAAACACAATTACCACATCCAAAAGCTCACTTAATTTCATAATTCTATGTTATAGCGAGTTCCGATAGGGGGTATCGTATCAAATATTCATTATCTAGACGCAAAGGGGCACTTTGAAAGCGAGTTCCGTACAAACGTGCCGAGTAATTTGGCACCGATCTACAAACACATTGATTGACTTTAAATATATTGAATTTAATGGGTCGACAGATTTTATACGAGTTGGGAGTACTTCGAATTGATAACTGTTTCGAATTTTGAACCTGAGGATACATGGTATTTTTTTTACTTGTTTATGTATAAAATGTGTATGAAATAGTTATTAGGTGTGCGTCGTTGATATTGCTACCACTTAAAACTAATTCGCGATCCTGTTTGAAGAACTAATTATTTTGTAGTCAAGATTTTTTCATAAATTTTCAAAACCTTCACATTAAAAATTCTATGAACAACAACGCTTCTATCATGAAACTACTGAAAATAAACTCTCTAAAACACTTAAAAAGAAAGCATTAAAACTGCAACAGATATCACACACAACACGTCACAAACTTCACCAACTTGAAGTTTCTAAAGCATAAATTAGTTATACAGAATAAAAACTTGATACAAATCATCAATACGATGTTCACAGTTGTTTCACAACGAGTACCTACGGGAAAATGTGCGAAAAAAAAAAAAGTTGGTAAACGGGTTCTTACCACGATTATATTTATTTGAGAGGTCCCGATATTTCAGCACTGTTTCAAGCGCCATGATCACGGGAAGACTGAAGAACTGCGGGTAGGTCATTTAAGAGCAGACAAATCAGTCTACCCTCTTTCTCGTTCGTTTGCCGGTACCACTAGAACTCGAACTCACATTTCGACATACCACACTGACAGTATCGGCTGCCGTCTCAAAACTAGATTTTTTGGCTTTATTTTCGTCTAACACTGGATTCCACATACAGGATAGTTTGAAGCCGTCACCCCGATTAAAAGTGCTATTCCTCGAAATTTCAATAGAGACGAAATTAGACGAGAGAAATAAAATGCGTGCGTATTTCAAACTTGTCGCTTATTCTCTGGTTTTTGAAAAAGTATTACGTTGACTAATGAGAGTGCAGCCGCCTCGCACGCGCGATGTCTCATTGGCTGTTGAGCGTGACGTGATGTGCTGTGCGTATGATTGGTGGAATTCAAATGGATGAAGATGTGGATGGCGCAAACAGTTATATTGCTTAACTATTGGGTAAGTATCAATACTAATTGTCAAAGTATATTACTGTATATTATATGTACATAGACGACACGTTGTACTCCTAAATCTTATTTTGAAAATAAATGTGTAAGTTTTCACAAAACCACTGGCACGGTACAGACAAAACATCGTGAGAAACAGAGAACAGAAAAACCTGCATGTTGGAAAAGGATTGAAAAACCCTTCGAAGAAATGGATGTCCTCAAGCCGCATTGGGCAAGCGTGGTGGACTATACCTGATCACGCTACTGAGGAGACTTGAGCCCAGCAATAGTCTATGATACTCTCAAATAACCTAGCTTCCTATTAGTAGGAGAATTTTTGAAATTAGTTCAGTAGGCTATGGAATGAGCTCCCCTCTTCGGTATTCCCAGAGTGCTATGACTTTTCCTTCTTCAAACAAGGCTTGAGGAGGGTCTTTAAAATAAGTTTGTAGGTTGTCGCATAATGGCAGTAACCAGTTACGATTAGATGACCCGCTGGTTTGTCTGCCTCCATGGCTATAAAAGATCCAAAGATTACCTACCCCTACAGCCAACATCACGACATTACCTCTTTACTTTACAATATTAATATAGATGTTTACTTCTGTACTGTAAATTATTCTATGTCTTAAGTGTCTCCCTGATATAAAGACAGCACAATAAGATATATTACTTCACCAGAGAAAGTTACCAATGTTATAACTTCACAATCTGTTATCTTAGAAATTTTGAAATGATAGTTGATGCAGCTTGAATTTATTAATGCTGAAGCTATTTGTTTTTTATGGAAATTTGAGTTCAACGATCAGTCTGAAATGTAGTGAAAATACAAAAAATATATGAAATATTGGTTATAATTCGACGTGTACTGTACTTCGAATTGATAATAGTTCAGAATTTGGAACCTGAGGACACCTGGCATTATATTTTAAAAGATTTTTTTTTTTGCACTAGATAGTAGAAAAATAAACATGATTCTAATGATCTTTAAACGAGGTTTAAGAAAAGTCCTGTATGGGTAGGTGATAGATAACGGCCCCTCATTGCCCTGACATTGCAGAGGTACATGAGCGACGGACGCGACCACTTACCATCAAGTGGGCCGTAGGCTCGTTTATCTATATCGAATAAAAAAACGTAAAACTTCAAAACAGGTATTAGAGATAAATGGCTCAAAAAAACAACAAAAAACCACAAATCCAAAGCACATAAATATGGAGATTCCAATATATCACATTTGCAACATACAAATTGCTTTATAATTAGAAACGTGTTGTTTATTCGAAGTTCGGACACCCTGTATAAAACGTAGGGATCCCGGTGGACGTGCGGACTCAGTCCACGGTCAATTTAGGATCCAATTACGTCCAGCTTAGTACGAAAAAATCTGGGGTAATCCACTGCTTTATTAGTGGTACAAGTCATAAGAATTTTAAAAGATTTTATTTAACTCGTAATGGATGTTTAAGGGTATCTCTTATAACGGAAGAGTATCGCTTTATTAATTATTTGACTATCTAATTAGTAGATACCATTGAATTAAAATGAACAACTGATTCTAGCAATCATTATTTATTGTCACTCTTTACAATATACAATAATGAATATGATTATAATAATGTGTGAACGCGAGTGTATGCTATGCTCTTAACGGAACGACTGGGGAGTCACGCTACGCACTGCACTTATATATTATATCAAAAGCAATCGCGTCCCTACAGATGTAACTGTATGTAAACTTATAATTTGAATAAGACAGAGTTCTTCGGTTTCCGATAAAGCATTTGCATGCTAAGTATATCGCGTGACAATGGAATGTATCTCATAGTGCTCAACTTATAATCGGAATGTAGTTACAGGAACTCATGTACTCAACAAAATAGGCCCATCGTGTTTGGATCAAGCAATCTATCTATACGTGATATTCAGGGCTTCAAATCTTCGCGATTCCTAAGTGTGATTTCGTAGGAAGACTCAATACTGCGGATAGGTTGATAGCAGACTATCTCACAGGCCACCTAATTGAGAACGGCTATCATCGCTCATTTACTTCTGCTACAATGTCAGGGGACACGGTGGGGCTACCTATGACCTATCTTCAAGGACTTTCTTCCTACCTTATCTACCTTTTTTATAGATAAATGACCTGATAATGCCTATTTGATGAGGAAGACATACGAAAATCACTTAAATAAATTTCTTCATCGCTTTATTCTTACAATTGAAGCCAAAAAACCGGTCGGTCTGGTCCGTACCGTCCCGCATCAAAACACAATCGGAGCCGGCGCGGATTAAGGATCCCTCGCCTTCATCAGACCTATTGATTGTATTGTTCAAATGGAATTACTGATATTTGCAAATAACTATTCACGAATTGATTACAATTGCTGCGAAGGTATCTTTTTTCTTTTGATATTTTTACCTGTAACTTGTGTGTTTTGGAGAATCGAATACTATATCGTATAGTGAATCAGAGATTCTTTACTAGGGATTCTAAAATAAAATGTTACTCATATGACTCTTTATATTAGCAATGCTTGTTAAATACACATCCTTGTGAAGACTGCTTAAAGTTTTTGGGTGTTTTTAATTCAGGATTCGTATAGATGTCTGTCTGAGTATTTAAAACTGTTTTATATAATTTTCCTCAATGTTTTTAGCCTGTGCTTCACCTGGGCCCCATATACGGTCTAAATCACCACGCACCATCCGGCTATGGAATGAGCTCCCCTCTACGGTATTCCCAGAGCGCTATGACTTGTCCTTCTTCAAACGAGACTTGAGGAGGGTCCTTAAAGTTAGGTCGTAGGTAGCACGACCCTTAATGTCCCTTGACATCGCAGAGGTTCATGAGCAACGGTAACCGCTTACGATCAGGTGGCCTGTAGGCTCGTCTGCATACATGGCAATAAAAAAAAATCTAATACATTCAGTCTTATACAAATTATTTATTTCGCTTTCTATCAAGCTCTGTCCTTCCCTACATAGACAGCAAACCCACCAATGAAACACTGTGGCATCTTTAACTATAATCATCAGCTGCAAAAACAAAATTTAATTCCCAAAATAAAAGTAAATCAAAAACAATTCAATCTCAATTCTAAGCTTATCGAGTGGCCGAACAAATAGTTAGTCTGGCTCGATTCCAAGCAATTAAACCGGCCTTCTCTGACGGATGTCCCGGCTTCCTTCGCCGAGAACCACGCAAGAACTTAATGCAGAACTTGGCTATCATTCCGTTCAGGTTGTGCTGTTGTTTGGTATTGAAAAGTTAAGCTACTGTAAGTGTATAAAACTGCATATTTTATTGTACGTATCTACGTATCTGGAGTATTTGATTTATGATGGTTTGTTGTGCATCAGCTAAAGATTAATGCGAGATAAAAAAAATGCTTCAAAAACACTTTTATATCATTTTTTAATTAAAAAAGAGTTTTTACTTTGTAAAGCCTGGAACATCATAATGTAAAGGTCCATGAGCAATAGAAACTCCCAAGTTATAATCAGAGAAAGAGAGAGACTTCATATTTTATCGCCAAACAAAACATCATGATCAGGTGTTTCTTCTACATATTATGGCAAGATGAAAACCTTTAGTCGAGAAATACTGCGTTATTTTTTATGACCATGCAATAAAAAAAAAATAAAAAAAATGTTGGCAGACAAACCAACCGGTTGGTGTGTTGGTTGGGATGTTTACTGTCTCTCATGGATCTCTGCAATATCCGGGGACACTAAACAGTCGCTACCTTTTTTTTCTATTGCCTTGTAGGCAGACGAGCTAACGGCCCATCTGATCGTAAGTCGCTCATGGACCTCTGCACTGTCAGGAGACACTGCAGGGGCGCTACCTATGGCCTACCCTTAAGGACTATCTTCAAGCCTCGTTTGAAGAAGGACAAGTCAAACGCTCGCACACTTCAAGAGAGACTCCTTGGAATTTTGGCGCTATGACAAATTGGTCCTTCTTCTCAGTGAACGCGCAAACCTAACTTTAAAATTCATTCTATTTTCAGACGATTACGCAGCAGTCAGTGTATTATAATTTCACTCTCAGCTAGTTCAGATTAAATAATGTCTCGTGTGAAATGAACTTGAAGTGAGATAAAATTTCTCGCAAGATTTATAGCGACATCAATCTCATTCAGACTTCAAGTTTGAGATAACAGTTTAAAAGAAACATTTCTTAGAATATGTTTGTTGGCAGACATGTTATTTGTGTACGTGATATAATACTAATTTGTCTGTGAGATGTCTATGAAAGAATTCAGATGAAAAAGAAAACTATTTCTACAAGCTTATTCAGACACTCGCGGTTTTCTATAATACTTTCATGCATTTTCAACGGGTTCTTACCACGATATTTAATTAATTGAGTTGTCCCGATATGTCAACGTTGTGTTTAGCACTGGATTCCACATACTCGATAATCGAGAAAGAGGGTAGACAGATTTGTTTGCTCTTAAATCGACCCGCAGTATCCAGTCTTCTCGTGATCATGACGTTTGCAACAACGTTGAAATATCGAGACAACTCAATTAATTAAATATCGTGGTAAGAACCCGCTTAAAATGCATGAAAGTATTATTTCTACAAGCTTTACATTAACTTGCACTCGATGTAACTATGTTCCAAGGTACCTGTGTACTAATGCAAGTTCGGGTCGAATCTTACAAGTCAAATATGACAAACTTCCCGGTTTCCGATTGAGCTGACATTTTGCACGTAGATGTACATCACGTGACAATGTAATAATATGACAAAATGACGCTAATCTGATGATGGATTCGGAAGGTGTTTATAAGAATTCTTGTGGTGAACAAGATAGACCCGTCATGTTTGGACTCGTTTTATATACTTGTATTAGCTAGCACTGTACTTGTATTCGATATCCAAGATCTTAAAAGGTTGTATTTAAATAAATTATTAGTTTACAAAACACTTAATATTATACTTATTTCAATGTATTTTATCAACAATAATTAGGTATTTAACTGTAAATTATGGCATGTGTGTGCTTTAGTGCTGCTGTACCAACCCATTACTGCCCACTGTTGGGCTCAGGTCTCCTCAGAAGAGGGATTATGCATAGTCCACCACGCTTGCCCAGTGCGGATAGGGGACTTCACATATGTATCTTCAAAGGATTTTGAAAACCCTTTTCCGACATGCAGGTTTTCTCGCGATGTTTTCCTTCACCGTTTTTAGCCAGTAGTGTTGTGAAAAATTGCACATAAATCTTTTTCACATTTAGATTTAGAGATACAAGCCGGCCGGATTTGAACCCGCGACCTCACGTTCAGAAGGAAGCGCTTCGACCACTCGGCCACCACTATGTGTGCTTTGTATAAACTCGACACGCCGCATTCGTCCGGCCCTATTTTTCCGTCGCTCGTAGAATACTCTCTTCAATTTTATGTTTAAATACAACCACATAAGACCCAAAATGCAACTCGTACATGCACTGCTGTAAAGTATTTCATTCTAAATTGTCTTTTCTGTTTCAAAGTAATGCTTTCTTAATTAAATTCCAGAACAAAATTACTAAGAATTAAACACAGAAGATCTGAACACACTACTTAATTTATTCTTCATGGTTGTTAAAGCATTTTATATCTATTTTCTCTTTAAACGAATAGTAAAACTATGTAAGCATTTACATACTCGGGGACGGAGCAACGGGAAAGAGTGCCGAGCGCGTAACGCATCGCGCCGTCCCTCCAAACCCCGTGCTGGGTTCTGGCCTCAGCCGGGGTTTGGACGCTGAGTGTGAGCGGTTGGAGGTTTTAGTGCGGTTCAACTCCCACATACCCGGTGATTTCCTCCAACTGAAAAAAAGCATTTACATACCACTCTAGTTAAAAAACAAAAATATATTATAATCGATATTAGGAACCCATCAGGTCCTCACGATACAGGCTAGGTCTAGTGTGAGGGCCACTGGTAACTTTCTCTATAATAAGTGTATAAACAATAAATAAATTAAATAAATAAAAATTATAAAAAAAAATATTTGTATAGTAGTGTGAGCAGTTGGAGGTTTTAGTGCGGTTCAACTTCGACATATCCAAAAGGCGGGGTGTATGGGAATCCGGCGATTTACAAATCAAAAAAAAGGTACCTAAGTCAACAGCCTATTTCATAGTAAGTTCTCTACAATACCAAATCACAGAAGGAGGTTTCTTTTGAACCCTAGTTTAAAGTAGTTTACTACTTAGAACCTCTTTACATATTTATACCAATATATATTGATCAAACTATTTGAAATACCATTGATACATCGATTTTAGGAATATTTAAACTCCTTAGAGCTCTGAATAGTTGCTAAATTTTCTAACCTCAAAATTTTGCAAGATATTTTCGAGAGGAATACTACAGTTTCGACATTTCGTCGACGTTCGTGTTTTATAAAAGGAGCTGTGAAACGTGTCCTACAATTTGCCGTGAAAGCGGACGATTTGAAAGAAAAATGCTTGTTGCATTTTAGCTCGATAGTGTGGGGAACTTGCGTGGAAATCGTATAGACTTCGAGATTTTTAAATTTTTAACAATTTGTGTATTGAATAGTCGTAATTCAGGTTAAGTTGTCTTGCGTCCAGGTCGTGGTCTAGCACGGTTTTTATTTGGAACAGTCGCAGTTTATTTCGGAAAATCTTTTTTGGCATGGCCTGTCCCACTTTGTAAAAGATTCCGGTCTTCGGTGTCTTTAAACAAGGTTTGAGAAGAGTTGCGATATCCCCATTATCAATTACTATCAGGTGGGCCATTGACTCGTCTACTTACGATATAACAAAAAAACACGTATTTCTTCAACCCTATCATTTATCACTTGAAGCTAGTTTGAAGAAGGACAAGTTATAGCGCTTAGAAAACACCGAAGAGGGGATTCATTCACAGCCGAACGGTGTGAAAAAAATATGTCAGGTCATTTTAAATTGCTTCGAACGTACTTTTTATCAAACTTCTACTAAAATGACAACTTATTAAACGGTCTATAAAATCTTTTAAAAGTCCGTCTTCAGAACTAAAATAGATATTCCAATATTTGAATGCAAAAAGTAACAGGAGTTATATTTATCTTCGTATCTTTGTTCCATGGGTTGCAATATACGAGTATACGGTTTATTGCACAACTTTTCTCATATTTAAGGTGAACTCAACTTATCTGTAGTATTGGAGATGATCCAACTAATAAATATTGTTGCTTTACAAAAACTTGATGGGTTCTTGTATCTTTATCATATTTTATTATTATTTGTATGTGCTGTTTCACTATTATTATTTATTTTAATTTTTTTATTGCCATGTAGGCAGACGAGCCAATTAATATTATTAATAGAGGTTTGAGGAGGGTCCTTAAAGTTAGGTCGTAGGTACTAGGTGGTAGGACTCTCGAACTGGCTGGTAGGATAGTTACTTTTGGGTATCAGTCCTGCCAGCCAGGTCGAGAGACGTCCGGGTAGGTACCACCGCCCAGTCTATTTCTGCCGCCATAACGGTCTTACCGTGTTCCGGTGGAAGGATTGGGTAGCCGGGAGCTATTCCCTATCCCCCCCTCCCCATCCCGAGTGTCGGCAGTGTTGGTCCGCAGTGCGGGAACGTGTCGCATGCTTATCTCGTTCAGGACTTTGGGCGTGATTGGCCGACGCGGGGTTCAGTGAGACCCAGTGAAACGGTGTCCGCCGCCGCCCGCCGGTCAGTAGAGGACCCGAACCCGGGTGTCACTACTGAACTCCGCCCCGGGAGGCTGTCCTGCCAACCGGTGAAAAATACCGTTGTGTGGCCGTCGTGCCGGAGTCGGAGACCGGATTGGGACCCGACGGTCACGCTCGGAGTGGACTGGGGGCCCTCTCGTGATTCGCGCCGGCTAATCACAGGACCCGAGTGTTGTTCGGGAGCCGCGTGTGACAATTTTTTTCAGACACTGTGGATACATTACAGTCGGCAATCCTTTCCCAAATCATTTTTTTTTTTGCCCCCATTTTTTTTTTTAATAAAAAAGGGGGACTATACCCCAAAATGGCAAAGAATAAAAAGAAAAAGGTTTCTTCGGCGGATCTCCTTCCCACATTTACTGTGGACCTCTGCAATGTGAGGGGACTATATAGCAACCTCGATGCCGTCCATCACCATCTAGAGACGGCACGGCCTGCCTTACTCTTTTTGACGGAGACGCAGATATCCTCACCGGATGACACATCCCACATCAACTACCCCGGCTACGTTTTGGAGCACACCTTCCTGCGTAAGGCCGGGGTATGCGTGTTTGTCCGGTCGGATATCTGTTGTCGTCGCCTGAGGGGCCTCGAACATCGGGACCTGTCTATATTATGGCTGCGCATTGATCACGGCGGTTGTACCCGTATCTTTGCCTGCCTGTACAGGTCCCATAGCAGTGATGCAGGATCAGCTCTGTTTGAGCATGTACAAGAGGGGACTGGGCGTGTGCTTGAGCAGTACCCGACGGCGGAGGTGGTGGTTCTTGGTGATTTCAACGCTCATCATAAAGAGTGGTTGGGATCCAGAACCACTGATCTCCCCGGTCGGGCTGCCTACGGTTTCGCCTTGGCGTACGGCCTCTCTCAACTGGTGACGCAGCCCACCCGCGTCCCGGACATTGAGGGTCACGAGCCTTCTTTGTTGGATCTTCTGCTGACCACAAACCCGGCCGGGTACAGTGTGGTGGTCGATGCCCCTTTAGGGTCATCTGATCACTGCCTTATCCGTGCTGTTCTACCAATCCCACGCCCCATTCGTCAACCGACGAATGGGTACCGTAGGGTTTGGAAATACGGGTCAGCAGATTGGGATGGATTGCGTGAATTTTTCGCATCCTACCCATGGAGGCAGCTCTGCTTCTTCGACAATAATCCTGACGCCTGTGCGGACCATCTTAAAGACGTGGTGCTGCAGGGGATGGAACTTTTTATTCCGTCCTCTGTGGTGCCCGTCGGGGGTCGCAGTGCTCCCTGGTACAATTCTGCCAGTCGGGACGCTGCACACCGCAAGCGGTCCGCATATGTGGCATGGAATGATGCCAGAAAGCGTCAGGAACCCAACACCTATGCGAAGAAGCGGGAGCTCAATGCTGCCTCTAGATCCTACAAGAAGGCTTTGGCCGAGGCGAAATCGGAGCACATCGCTAGAGTTGGCGAGCGACTAGGGAGCTATCCTTCAGGGAGCCGTGCTTTTTGGTCACTTGCCAAATCTGCAGAGGGCAACTTCTGTAAATCCAGTCTCCCACCACTGCGTAAGTCCGATGACAGTTTGGCTCATAGCGCAATGGAGAAGGCCAATCTTTTAGTGCAACTTTTTGCGTCTAATTCGACTTTGGACGACGGGGGAGCTACGCCGCCCACCATCCCTCGGTGTATTGGTTCCATGCCTGAAATCCGTATAACACAGCGTGCGGTCAGGCGGGAACTTAGCTCCCTCGACGTCCACAAGTCCAGTCGGTCGGCTGGTGTCCTCCTAGCATACCTTACCCATCGGTGGTCTGAGGCTTTGGAGAGCAAGGGCGAGGCACTTGCGGTAAGCCTCGATGTCGCGAAGGCATTTGATAGGGTCTGGCATAAGGCACTTCTATCGAAGTTACCATCCTACGGAATCCCCGAGGGACTCTGCAGTTGGGTCGCTAGCTTTTTGGATGGTCGGAGCATCCGAGTTGTGGTTGACGGATGCATTTCCGATACCAAGACCATTAATGCTGGCGTCCCACAAGGTTCAGTGCTCTCCCCTACGCTTTTCATTCTGCATATCAATGACATGTTGTCTATTAATGGCATGCATTGTTATGCGGATGATAGTACGGGGGACGCGCGATATACTGGCCATCAGAGTTTCTCTCGGAGTCAGGTGCAGGAGAGACGAGCTGAACTTGTGTCTGAAGTGGAGCACTCTCTGGGGCGGGTCTCCAGATGGGGTGAACTGAACTTAGTTCAGTTCAACCCTTCGAAGACACAGGTTTGCGCGTTCACTGCGAAGAAGGACCAATTTGTCATGGCGCCGAAATTTCAAGGAGTCTCTCTTGAAGTGTCTGAGAGCATTGGGATCCTTGGGGTCAACGTATCGAGCACTGTTCAGTATCGGAGTCATCTGGAAGGCAAAGCCAAACTCGCCGCTAAGATGCTGGGAGTCATCAACCGAGCGAAGCGGTACTTCACGTCGAGGCAAAGGCTTGTGCTTTATAAAGCTCAAGTACGGCCACGCGTGGAGTACTGCTCCCATCTCTGGGCTGGTGCTCCCAAATACCAACTGCATCCACTTGACTCCGTGCAGAGCAGGGCTGTTCGTGTTGTTGACGATCCCAGGCTCACGGACCACCTGGAACCTTTGGGCTTGCGAAGAGACTTCGGGTCTCTTTGCATATTGTACAGGCTGTTCCACGGAGAGTGCTCGGAGGAATTGTTCGAGATGATACCGACATCTCCCTTCTATCATCGCACCACCCGTCGTCGAGGTGGAGTTCACCCCTATTATTTGGAACCACCGCGGTCATCCACGGTCCGTTTCAAGAATACTTTTTTGCCACGCACCATCCGGCTATGGAATGAGCTCCCCTCTTCGGTGTTTCCCGAGCGCTATGACTTGTCCTTCTTCAAACGAGGCTTGAAGAGAGTCCTTAAGGGTAGGCCGTAGGTAGCGGCCCCGCAATGTCTTCTGGCAATGCAGAGGTCCATGAGCGACGGTAACCGCTTACGATCAGGTGGGCCGTTAGCTCGTCTGCCTACGTGGCAATAAAAAAAAAAAAAAAAAAAAAAAGCGACCCCGCAGTGTCCCCTGACATTGCAGAGGTTCATGAGCGACGGTAACCACTTCCTATCAGGTGGGCCGTTGGCTCGCTTGCCTACAGGGCAATAAAAAAAAATAATGTGTACTTTCACATTAATAATAATAATTTCTGTCTACTAGTTACTTCATAAATAACTTCTCACTCAACTAAAATCAAATCGAAAGGGCCCCAAAAATATCCCTAAAAGTCTTTAAGCCCTTACAGAGTCCAGCACATACAGTTATCACCAAGCTTAAGGCTATTGACGCTGGTCAAATTTCACTACAAGTTACTAACGTACTCGTACATTAGTGATATTATGGGTGTTATCACAAAGTTATATCATTAAATGCCATCAAAAAAGTATCCACTAGTTCTTAATTCGGCTTAACAGCACTTGAGATTCTGGCCAATTCTCATTCGTTTCCCCTTCGCTATAATTCTGCGTCTTTATATATTTTACGAGTTCAATTCAACACTGTTATTGGTTTGTTTATTGATATTATGTTTCACGGGTCATTGGCGAATCGGATTGTTGTAAACAAGATCATTACGATGGTATTCTTTTGAGATTCTTGCTTTTTAGATGTTGTTGGTGTTTGGTCTTGGGTATTGGGAAGTTCTGTTTTGTTGTGGCAAGTTTTTAGTGGTTGTCGTGGAGTAGTGATTGAACCTTACATCAAATGGTATGACTATAGATTTTATACAAGCAAATCTACAGGGTGATTTCCTAGTGAGGGTACATATTGAAGGTCATGGTAGCTGATGGTTATATACGACCAGTAAAAATATTGTGACTAAAGAATATGGCTTAATGCCTTAGTAAACGCAACTTAAAAATATCTAAAATTCTTGCAAAATGTTGGTTTTTCGACAGCTGATGGGTGTGGCGGAGGTGTGGGGTGCGCGAGATCACTAGAGGTCGTTAGTCAACACTCTTTAAGCCGAAATTGTTTATGTTTGAGGTAGTTTTGTCGAATTTAGATTTTTAAAAAAATATATATATATTTTGTAATTTTACCTATTTTTTGTAATATTCTGTATTAGAACAGAGTACTCATCACCCTCCTGCAATATGTACCCTCTCTATAATCACCCTGTATAAACACACACCTCCACACCTACGCGCTCGGTCTTTTGCATGCAGTCGTGCGCTCAGTCACTACTTAGGTTTATGCATTTTTTTCAATTGTATTCATCTTATTGATTTATTGATCACTGTACATAAATATTAAGCATACTTTTGTAAGGAGGAAGGCTAGGTTACCCGTAACATAGGGTATCCTAGTACGGGGACCTAAGTTTCAATATGATTCTGATCATTAACTATTTGTATAGTACTGTAAGTTCTAATTGTGATTGAAAAATAAATTTATCTTATCTTATAAACAGATTTAATTCTTGCAAATGCCTGTTTTTTTACTGTCTCTCACAAAAAGAAGTCGATCTTCTGATTAAATTCGTTGGAGAACCCAAACCAAGCCAAACTTTCCCTCGGGTTCTTGGGCTTCACTGCTTAGAGTCTTCATAGTAGTCGCCACTATGGATCCTGATTATACAGGAAATGTAGTTGTGGGAATGTGAGGTTGACAAAAACTCTTTTGCAGTCTAAGATCTTCTGCGTAAAATTAATCTAGCGTAGACAATCTTAACGTTTTAACTGTTCGACTACGTGTTCCAAATACAAAATACTAAAACTTGAAAGATGTCATGGGACATCCGAATAGAACGAAGTTCTTTTCGATTAAAAGATATCTTATATTTTTTTCCAAACGTAACGCGCGATAAGGAACGCGTTTTATAAGATTTTGATCACAGCGCCATCTAGCGATAATCATCTAAAACAAAAAAGTGTCGTGACAACTTTTGGTAAGATTTTTTCTGTCTAGCCCCCTTTCACAACGCGCGATAAGGAACTTCGTTCCAAAAAATACTTTGGTATAAAAACCTTAGAAAGTCCGTGCAAAATAAAAGATACAACCCAGTTTATAAATCCAATAAATAACTTGGACTTAATTAGTAAAAACCTTAATCTGATATAATTTTCGTTAATTAAAGTGAAACAAGGGGAGCCGCTCCACCTGGGACCGACTCGGCACAATCAGTGAAAAATACACAACAGGGAACAACAAAAAATACAAATTATTGTACATGTTGTTAGTGGAATTGGTCAAAGCTTTGTTATTATGAGGTTAGAGGGAATTGATTTAAATGTGGAAAATAAAAAAATATAACTTTGGAATGATTATAAGAGAATAGAATACACTTTATTGTAGTAATTTTACAATCTTTATGATATTAAGATAATAATATATCTTTATTTTTCTCACCACAAAAACTTAACAATTATCAGATCTTACATACAAATTATTATTACATACTTATTGTGGGAGACTGGTGCCTAAACTAGGCGGGGAGCCTGTATTTCAGGACACCAGGATTACCACCCAAATTACAAAAAACAATATATAGTAGTATGAAATGAAATAGTACCAGTGTAAATATGGCAAAGCAACGACATTAATTAAAGTAGCAACCAGCAACACAACGATATACTATAAAACATAGACATACATAAACAAGATGCGATATTAGAAGTAATCAATAAAGCTAATTATCATTTTCTTCCAGGCAATCTAAAATCGAGTGAGAAAGAAGTAGGAACTCCTACTTCAAAATTTTTGGAGTTTTCCAAACGCTATGATATCCCTTCTTAAAACGAGGATCAAGAAGATTGTGATTTGACCCTGGATTGCAGAAGTAGACGGTGACCACTTACCATTAGACAGATTTAAGACTTGTTTACTATCATGTTACAAAATCTTTGATTGGTTTGACAACAACTTGACAAGAAACTTGAAAGATATTGGGTGTTTCTCACTGTGGTCCAATCTTCTAGCATGCTTTAAGTTTTTTTTTATTGCGTAATAAATAAACGAACCTACGGCCCACCTGATGGTAAGCTGTCACCGTCGCTCATGAACCTCTGCAATGCCAGGGCAATGAGGGGCTGTTATCTATCGCCTACCGATACAGGACTTTTCTTAAACCTCGTTTAAAGAGGGACATGTCATAGCGCTCCGGAAACACCGCGGATGAGAGTCCATTCCAAATCGGAATGGTACGGGGCAAAAATAATCTTCTGAAGCGAATCGTGGAAGATCGCAGCGGTTCCAAGTAAAGGTGGTGAACCTTGCCCCTGCAGCGTGTGGTACGATGGTAAAAGGGAGATGAAGGGATCATCTCAAAGAGTTCCTCCAAAGTCCAATAGTTTAAGACCAATAACAAACATCATCAAATGAATCCACAGGATTTTATGAAAACATTTCTATTATCCAACAAAATGGAGGCTGTGAAATCGTTCGTCAATAATCCGGGTCAAGGCCGCATTTGAATATTTCAAAATTATTATTTAAAAATGAAGAAAAAGGGACACAGATCCACCGGGAGTCAATCTCGTTAAAGCAACCCCGTAATATTTACATTCAATATTAATATTACAGTCAATAATACGGTAGCAAAATTTGGAGCAAAACGCGGCGTTTTATAACCAATTTGTTCAAAATAACTCCAAACATATATCAGGCTATTATGTTAACATCTGGGTATTTGCTTCTAGAATTTTGATGTACCTACATACAATCCATGCAACGTAAAATAGCAATTTGTGGCACATCACCGAGACCTCTACATTTATCGACCTGTATGTGTTTACCTGTACTGTACTATCAGTCTATTCACTTCTGGCTTCAGGATTTTTCAGTGAAGGAACTATCTTGACTATTACTATTGTCATGACTGTCTGCCTCATCTCTTGTCTGTCGCGTCAAAAACATCTTGAGGTACTTATATACCTGTCTGCTTTACCTGTTATGCATATAATATCAACGACATGACGGCGACGATTTTTGGTTTTATTGTAATTAATTCAAAATAGATCAACGCACTTACGGCTTTATTATAGTAATTACCGTCGCTCAAAGACCATAAAATCTATCGCGTTTCACCGCATAATATTCACCCGTATATTCCCTTGAATTGTTCCCACAGATATTTTCGTCGCTTAACTTAAAAATTAACAGTTCCAACCTCGAAATTTTTACAAGTCCCCGAAGAGACTCGGCATTATTAAAAGTATTCAATCCTTATTTACGTTTCTTGTTTACTTTCAATTTCGGTTTAAAGTAAAAAAGTTATAAAACAAAAGATATTTCAAGTTACCAACATAGTTCTCTAGGGATTTTTTAGAAACTCTTTTGTTAACTAGTGAAAATACTTATGTAAATTAGATCCAATGAAAAACATAAATGTGAAATGAGAGACAAATTCAATATTATGATAAATGACTTCAACGACAGAAGAAGTGAGATCTAAATGGGTGCCAAGTTCAATGATGATGAGCCGAAGACAATGTATTGTAGCCTATGGTATCTCTTAATAGCGGAAAGACGGAAAGAGTATCCCTTTATATATTACTTGTGTATCTAATCAGTAGATACCATTGAATTAAAATGAACAACTGATTCTAGTTATATTATTTATTGTCACTCTTTACAATATATGTACAATAATGAATATGATTACAAATATAATAACGTGTGGACGCGAGTGTACGCTATGCTGATTACGGAACGACTGGGGAGTCGCGCTACGCACTGCACTTATATATTACTGCTTGTATCAAAAGTGCAAGCATGCAATTGCGTCCTTACAAGCCTAAAGTCTGATTTGGCTTGATAACTATATATAACTTTGATAACATTACTTCCTTTTTAGTTAAATTTAGTTGTTTGGAATACTTTAAAGTTTCTGAATTCCGTAATTAATCTTGACATTACTTTTAATCTTGACATTAATTACAAAAGAAACATTGAATTCGTGAAACTTCTAGAAAAACCACTAAAATTCAATTTTAAAACCAGTTCACACCAATTACCTCGTTTAACAAACTTATTTAATTAGTAGAAAGAAAAAACATAGTTATTTTCGAACTGCAGCTAACTGGCGACAAGAACCGGGTGAAAAACCTTAGGTTTATGGCCGTGAGAACCTATAATGAAGTTTTTTAAGTAACCAAT
Source organism: Trilocha varians (assembly GCA_030269945.2). Lineage (NCBI taxonomy): Eukaryota > Metazoa > Arthropoda > Insecta > Lepidoptera > Bombycidae > Trilocha > Trilocha varians. Next base: position 11,091,835 of record AP028259.1, read on the forward strand.
TCATTTTAATAATACATTTAGGGTTTTTTCTGCTATAAAATCGGGTTCGGAAGTTACATTAACGGTGTGGGTTGATTGAAGAACATAAGCGATTTTTGCTGATGTGAAAAACAGCTAGATATTTAAAGAAGCGCGATGGGAAAGAGTGCCGAGTGCGCTACGCGTCGTAACGTCTCTCATAATCCCGTGCTATGTTTTGGCCTCAGCCGGGGTTCGGACGCTGAGTGTGAGCGGTTGGAGGTTTTAGTGCGGATCAACTCCCACATACGTCCTTGATTTCGTTGATTACCTCCAACTCAAAAAAAAAGTCTTATATAAGTAGGTCATAGAGAACGGCCCCTTATTGTCCTTGCGTTACAAAGATTCATCAGCGACTGTAGGTAACAAGATTTTAGACCGAATTTATAGTTTTGCAGGATACTGACACTTTGGTAAACGTCGTCAAAAGTGAACCAGCTTACTTATTTTAAAGTAGTTCGGATTGAACATTTAAAAAATTCAAAAGTCAATCATAACTCGAAAACTATGAAAAAACGCAATTTACGTACAGACTCATAGTCGTAGTTTTTTTTTTTCAGTTGCTGGAAATCACCGGATCTCGATATGTGGGAGTTGAACCGCACCAAAACCTCCAACCGCTCACACTCAGCATCCCAGAACCCAGCACGGGGTTGGAGGGTCGGCGCGACGCGTTACGCGCTCGGCACTCTTTCCCGTCGCTTCGTAGTCGTACTTACACCATATTGAAAAAAAGTTTAACCGATTCCAAAAAAAAGTGGGTCTATGTTGTATTTAGACAGATAATTCACACTTCAACTGAGGTTAAGTCCACCCTGTATATTATTATTTTTTTATCACACAAATGGTTTATTCCTAATCAAACCTTCTACCGTTCATAAATTAGACCACACAATCCATAGCAGGGGCGCGTGTAATGGCCAAAGTTTTCTCTGCAATTTCAGCGTCTAAACACGACTCTAACGTGAAAACGAACTTAGTTCTCATTCCATTTGCATTATCGGGAGATTTTTAAGGCTAAGAAAGAGAAACAGTGATGTAGTAGAGATTTAAACTTATTCAGACACTCGCGGTTTTCTATAATACTTTCATGCATTTTCAAGAAGGCTTCTCGTGATCATGACGTTTGCAACAACGTTGAAATATCGAGACAACTCAATTAATTAAATATCGTGGTAAGAACCCGTTGAAAATGCATGAAAGTATAGTAGAGTTTTGTTTGATAGTAGTAGCTAGATAGTAGTAGATAGGGTTCGCTATTTCAAGTTTCGTTAGGTTATGTGGACTAAAGTAACATTTTTCAATAGAAAAAGTAAGTAAGTGACGTTATAGTTAATTAAGAGTAGTTCAAACAATAAACGAGCATTCAAGAAAATACATGTATTTTAAATGAAAAAAGCATGATCATGATTTTGAGATCATCAATATTAGATCACCTATAAAAGGTAGGTATTGCTTTAGTCCTTCAAGATTGGTCGTTAGTCGGAGGACATTTCAGAGGTCCATAAGCACCGATAACCGCGCCCGATCAGGAGGCCTGTTATCTCAACTGCTTATAATATGAGAGTTTAAGTTCCAGTGGTAGGCACTACCCAAAAACAAAAGAGAAAGATTGATTACAAATTTGTTTTTTTTTGCTTACGGCCTACCTGATGGTAATCGGTCACCGTCGCTCATGAACCTCTGCAATGCAATGTTTGCTCTTAAATCTACCCACAGCATCCAGTATTTTCGTCATCATAACATTTGCAAGAACGTCGATATCAATTCTGGTAAGAATTACATAATTATGCAAGAAAGTGATGTAGAAAACCACGAATCTTTGAATAAATTAGCAAAAAGTAAGTAAACATTCCTTATTATTTTACCTATTTTTGTACCTGATAATGCTCATCAATCTTTAATTCAAACATGAACTCGATGTCGTATTATTCGCAAATGAAAAGCAATAATCGAATTAACACGGGAACAGATTGCTATGCACTAATTGGCAACACCGAACGCCCCGGGTCCGCATACGGCCGTCATCCGATTATGGCGATTATCGATACTGATGTTAGAGCTGATTTAATCGATACTTGTGATACTGGAAGTGCATTATGGATTAGTGAACTGATCTTTATGATTTAACCAGTATTTGAATGTTTATTTGTGAAGGTTATAAGGATGTTATTTTTGAAGTGGTTGAAGCGTTTGCCTTTCGTATCAGGCTTGAAGAGAGTCCTTAAGGGTAGGCCGTAGGTAGCGGCCCCGCAATGTCTTCTGGCAATGCAGAGGTCCATGAGCGACGGTAACCGCTTACGATCAGGTGGGCCGTTAGCTCGTCTGCCTACGTGGCAATAAAAAAAAACGTAGGTTTAAACCGACTGGCTTATCTCTAAATCATAATTTAAAAAAAAAACATATGATCACAACATATGAACAAGAATAATGTTGTGAGTCTGTTCATGATTGTTTCGTGAATGTATCATTTAATTTGGTTAATTTAATATCACTATCGAGGCGAAATTTTTTGCGTATTTCGTCTACTGTTGCTGTTATTATCATTTATTGTCTTTATGGACCAGTTTGTCAACTAGTGTATAAGATTTAGATATAACTTACTTAAAAGACTGTTTTGAGTCCTGAATAAATAAATAAACATCATTGACTAAAATGCCTGCATGGTAGAAAAGGATTCCAAAATCCTTCCAAAATTGGGCAAGCGTGATGGACTATACCTGACCCCTATAGCAGTGGGCAGTAATGGGTTGTCACAGTACACAAAACAAAATTTAATTAACGTACTGCCTGAACTAAGCATATCACACACATTAGTGCATAAACGCTTGAACAACTCTCAAGTTCTAATCTAAGTTCCAGACATCGGTTCAAAGCATACCCGTTCGATAAACAAGTATCTTGATAAACTGAACTAGACTGCGAAGTTACCAACTCATAGGCGATAATAGCCCGATATTTGAAAATTGAACGTCACCTACGTAATCTAAACTAACTAACTTGGTTTAAAGGTCTTGTAACCAGGCAGTAAAATTTTAATTTAAAAAAAAATCAAACTAATTGAAATTGACGTTTGTGTAGTGCCATCTATTATAGGTGACGTTTGACTGTTACAGATGAAGGATTCAAATAGTAATGTTAGATATGCTCTTACTAGTTCACAGCGATACAGCCTACTCTGAAATTATGAAGTTTTAGTGGAGTAATTTTCATCAAAATACTAAACTGGGAACTGCTCAAAATTGGCGTTTGTCTAGTACTAATCTATGTCGACATTTGACAGCCGCAGACGAGTCATTAAAAATATGATAATAATGACGTATTATGTCTCAAAGCAAGCTTAAAGACCCTAAATTAAAAAACCCTAAAATACTTTTATGCATTTTGAACGGGTTCTTACCACGATATTATAGTATTATAGAAAACCGCGAGTGTTTGAAATAATAACCCTAAAATTTTACTACCAAATTTAGGGCTAAAATGCCCTGAGTTGGCATCACTGCTAGACTGATTTAGAATGTTTATTGATGTTCCGACAGGGTGCGTCTTTGCTTCGGGCCAAACGTGATTTGTCGTTTGACTCTCCCAGCTTTAACTTCAAGGCGTTCTAATTCGAAATTCAAATTGCCATAACCGTCATTAGTGTCAAATCAAAATCGATTTTAAAATCGATGTTGTCAGAAAACGAATCGATAACACAATCGATAATTCTTAACTTATTTGCTGTTTAATTTTGTTTTATATTTTTTTGTCGTTAAGGTCGATTTTGGCTTGTGCACGTAATGTTTTAAGTTGTTAGATACCTTTAGTTATGCAAGAAGTTAGTTGACATAATTAATAGGAATATTTTGGTGACAAATATTAGGGGTCCAAACGTTGAGGTCTTGTGTTGATACAATTAAGGTAGTTAAACAGCGCAGGGTTTGTAAATTTAATTTATTTGCGTGATTGACCTTGGAACTTTGAAATTGATATCTAAAATTTACAAAGAATGATAGTTTAGTGAACTTGTACTATACCATTTTGGATCTATTTTTAAAATAAAGATGTATCCGAGCGTATTGCATTTTTATTGGAACGAAGTTCCTTATCGCGCGTTATCGAAAGGGGGCTAGACGGAAAAAAATCTTACGAAAAGTTGTCACGACACTTTTTTTGTTTTAGATGATTATCGCTAGATGGCGCTGTGATCAAAATCTTTTAAAACACGTTCCTTATCGCGCGTTACGTTAGGAAAAAAATATAAGATATCTTTTAATCGAAAGGAACTTCGTTCTATTCGGGTGTCCCATGACACCTCTCAAGTTTTTGTTCTTAATTTTTTTTCGGATAATTTAATTTGAAAGTACTTTTACTACCAGATAAGTGTTACTTTTCAAACCAGAGTAAATTAAACAATGCAGTTTTTCGTGAACAAGATTTTTGAGGTTATCTTTAAATTACTTGCTCCTTATTAGTTAGCTTTTTCTCCAATAAACATTAACAACACCTTTTTTAATTACTCAAAAAAATATATAACACATAGCTTTACGACTATTTCGAAACTTAAACGAGAACGTCTTCACATTAAAGTTTGTCAAACGATCTAATCCATAGTCATAAAAAACTAAAGACCATAAACACGAGTGAACGACCGGAACATAGACAAGTCGTAAAGGAATCGCACTAAACTTCGCTTAGGTTCTCACAGACAAAAGGAAATGAAAACGATACTGTTTTCCGGCCTTAGATAGACGTTTCAGACATTTCAGCTACATACACAATTGTCTGACATTTGCAGACACGTCATTTAACATTGTTATGTAGCGTTTTCACATTGGCTCGCCAACGTCCACTGTATATGATATGTTGACTAAATACTGCGTACTTACTGATTAACTTCTAGGCTCAGGTCTCTTCAGAAGAGGGATTAGGCAGAGTCCACCGCGCTTGCTTGTTTTCTTTTTAAGAAATATTTCAGCAATCAACAAAACTGTGAATATCTTTCAAACTTCAAGTAGTACGTACCCACTCCAATTTTTGAACATTTCATTTTCTTAAAATTTTTAAAGTTGATGCAGGGTTAAATTTAGTTTTGTCCAAGTGTTCGGAAGAATTGTTCGAGATGATACCAACATCTCCCTTCTATCACCACCCGTCGTCGAGGTGGAGTTCATCCCTATTATTTGGAACCACCGCAGTCATCCACGGTCCGTTTCAAGAATACATTTTTGCCACGCACCATCCGGCTATGGAATGAGCTCCCCTCTTCGGCGTTTCCCGAACGCTATGACTTGTTCTTCTTCAAACGAGGCTTGAAGAGAGTCCTTAAGGGTAGGCCGTAGGCAGGGGCCCCGCAGTGTCTTCTGGCAATGCAGAGGTCCATGAGTAACCGCTTACGATCAGGTGGGCCGTTAGCTCGTCTGCCTGCGTGGCAATAAAAAAAAATCACCGCAATATCTGAATTTGACCCTGAACCCACTCAACTTATTTGCCTAACTAATTTATCCCAAGAACATCAGCGGTCGAGTTTTAGTTGAGATTTTCTTTGTTCTCTATACACATTTGAAGACATAGCGGTCCCCCGCAAGTTGAATTAGTTCAAGCCAGTCTGAGAGCTTTGAAAACTTTTGTATTGGAAATGCTTAGCACCTTAAACAGAGAGGAAAACTTTGCTTTCACGGTTTTTATTATTGAACTGGATAATTTTATTTGCCAATAATTCCGGGAAAGTTTTCTACTATCTCTAAGGTGTCAGTACAATATAACTAATGGAAGAATAGTTATGTTTTGAAGTTTATGGTTAGATACTTTAAAATATATTTATTTATTAAAATACTACAATGGTTGCGAGTATAAACTTTTCGTGGTGATTTCTATATTTGTTAACCGATTGATGTGTAGAAAATCTCCAAATTATAGAAGTCGTTGGAGAAAATGTTCCAAAGAATAATAATCTCAAACTCATCCCAAACTTCCTCATCTTTAACTTCTCACTTTCAAGATATTAGGTATATTCTATCAACGTCATCTTTACCAGCTTCAACCCTTAATCTAAGAGAAGACCTGCAGTTGGAATATGACAGCTTCAAACCACTGATGTTATAACGATTATACTCAAAGGCCAGGACCACCAGGACTAACTAATACCCAGGATTATGAAGGAAACTAGCATCAGGATAATCCTCAGTGATGTGCAGACTCGTCAGGTCTCTGATCTCGCAAGCTGCAAGGAGATTAGCCAGACTCCGTGTTGCCGAATCAATTCAAGCTGAGCGCTCGCAAGGATTACCGCAAAAATCTTTGTTGCATTTCGAGGTTTTGTTTACAATTTACCAACGCTGGTTTAAAAGATAAAGTTATCGCGAGGATGCTTATTGAAGAAGGGTTTTAAGACTGTTGAAGTGTCTAACTTGAATAAAGCATTTCGGACAACGTCGGCTTCTTCTATGGTGTTCGAAATCAGAGGAACATAATGGTTCAGCATGCCGTCTATGCCGTAGCATTACATGAGCCCATTAGTGTAACATCATTCACCTAGTCGTCGGCTTGTCCAACCCTGTATTTTTTTTTATTGCCATGTAGGCAGACGAGCCAACGGGCCACCTGATCGTACGTGGTTACCATCGCTCATGAACCTCTGCAATGTCAGGGGACATTGAGGGGTCGCTACCTACGACCTAACTTTAAAGACCCTCCTCAAGCCTAGTTTGAAGAAGGACAAGTCATAGCGCTCTGGGAATACCGAAGAGGGGAGCTCATTCCATTACAAATATTGGTGATCCTTGATTAGTAAACCAAAATAATGGTCTCATATTTCGAGTCAAAGTACACAACAAACATTTCACGTTTTATCCGCATTATATTGAACAATCTACAAATCTGTTCAATTCAACAGCCTGCAGGAATCCGTAGTCAATCCATTTGCAATTCAACTGAACGTATCGCCTGCAATCGGCACGGACGGAATCAATAATTGTTGGGGACTATATCGACTGTTGTCTCCTCTCATTACCAAAACGCCTTGCTAATTGGACATGACAATATTTCCAGTGGATTATACAACACACAAGATAAAAGATGCGGGCTATAATCATCAAGTTTTCATTCAAAATAAATATACGTAACAAAAGAAGAATAGGCACCATGTCTTATTCCTTACGTCATCAACCGAACTCTCTAGAAATCTGATTTACATTTCTAGCACTGATTGAGTTTCAAATTCTGCACTTACCTGAACTAGTGTTTGTATAATACGAATTTCGCTCTCAACACCCAAAAACAAAATCAAAACAGAGTCTTGAAATGCACGTAAAAATCTTTGTCTCCTCCCAATAAGGAAACGTCGACGTCAATAAAATACTTTATCTAATCAGAATTATTCAAACATCGACGGAATTCTAACCGCCACGGTACAAATGTCGACAAAATGGCCGCTCATGCAGAACATCAGGAAAATGGCGCCAAAACGTTTTACGTCCGTTCCGCTTTGATGTTCGAACGCACGTCAATCAGAAGCCTACGCGAAATTGGCAGTTATACGGAAAAATGAATTAGCTTCGTTTTTTTTATCTTCACGAAACAATGAGTCTGTAATATCGATTGGTTTTATTGTTTTATTACGTTCCTGTTTACGCAGAAGATTTGTTATTCTTGGTAAATTTTATTACGAGACTAGTTGTTAGAAAAGGTGTCTTCTTCATAGACTTGAGTATGAAATAAATATTGTTCGTATGAAACTACTTTTACTTGCTTTAGGATAGTGGTAACCTTGCACCCCGCTACTAACCAGCAGTGGACGTCTACAGGCTGATGATGATGATGATGAACTTTGTACAAACCTAAGTGGAGTGAAGAACCAATTGAAATACAGTATAACTTGGAACTACTTATCTTTTTGGAATTGTTTTCTATTTAATATCACATTTTGGTGTGTAAGATTATTATTGCATGCTTGTACAAGTTCACAAATCCACCCTGTATACAATTATGTGTATAAACTTCTAAACATTCTAGCATTTTTTAAATATAGTCGATCAATAATGAAAAGAAAACATAATGAAAATATTAGTGGATAAAAATATTACGTAGGTATAGTAAAAAGCCAATTAGAACAGGTTCAGTTCTGATCAATTAGATGTCTCCGGTGTATCGACTATTTTATATTTCGAACAAAATTGTATCCGGAGGGAAATCGAATGATGACGACGTTTAAGGTACGTAGTGAGGAGTTTAAGTAATTTCGACAAATTTTTTTCACTGTAATTTTCAGAAAATATCCATATAAGTTATGTCCATATTCATTTATTTGCTCATTTTTTACATTATATCTTTAAAAAAACAATCACAAGAAAATAAATTTAAAAATACAATATAAAAAAAGCAGAGGGCCACTGGAGACGGGGTCTACGACCCAAGCCATCAGTGGTCAGGGCTCAAGAGAGAGGAACCTCCTCACAATACGTGCCGTGTCAAGAACGACCGCCTTCTGAATCAGGCCCTTTACCCAGCCGGAGAGCGAAAGCTTCTCTAGATGACGGTCGAAGCTTTTCGCTATTAGACCGTGCACAGATACAACGATCGGAACAATGATGGTCGATTCAACACGCCACATGTCGGTCACCTCGTGGGCCAGGTCCAAATATTTTAGCAGTTTTTGTTTTTCTGCCTTCACAAGGTTCTCGTCATGTGGAATGGTGACATCGATCAGCACCGCCCGATGCGCATCCCGATCTATTATCACTATGTCAGGCTTATTGGCAACAATAAGTTATTATTATTGCCAATAAGCCAATAAGTTATTATTAAGTTATTATTATTATACTAGCTGACCCGCGCAACTTCGTCTGCGACATATAGGAATTTTACCCGGGAATTTTCTAAAAGTACTCATCAGATCCCTTCATTAGAGCCTAAACACGATGAGGTTATATTGCTTATTGACGGAGTTCCTGTTGCCACCTTCTAGCTCCATCATCAGACCTTGACATTCATGCTTTACGCAAAGTACTCATCAGAACGCTTCATTAGCTAGTACATGATTAATATGGAGTTAATGATATATCATTTGAATCAAAATGTCCCCCTTGAACAATCATACATAAAATCTTTTTCTCAGATATTCACACCTCTCTCTTCCACTAGTAACTTCCATAAACAAAACCTTGTAAAACAATACTAAATCCAAAGTAAAAATACAATCCTTAATTCCGTCCCCGAACCGTAATTGTTATTTCACTCGAGCGACCGCGGATTGCTGGATTATGATTTCGTCTAGACATCAAATGGTTATCGGGGAAAGAAAAAAGGAAAAATCTTCCTTTACGAACGTTACGCTTTGATCAATTAGGTCAGTTAACATGAAAAGTACGGTGTGCTTGTTACTTATGTATTACAGCGGGATCGGATGTGAATTGAGTAAAATATAACAGGAGTTTTGTTTTATTGTTACATAGATAGATGACTGAAAATATGCCATATGATTTTGCATAACGTCTCACGTAAATGTTTTTTTTTTCGATCGTCCCGCGAGTGCGGTATGTAGGACTTGAACCTCACTAAAACCTCCAACCGTTCACACTCAGAGTCCGAACCCCGGCTGAGGCCCCGGGGTTATAAGGGACGGCGCGACGCGTTACGCTCTCAGCACTCTTTCCCGTCGCGCCGCCCCCTCCCCCTGGTAGATGTTAAGAAAGTATAAAACTTACGACTTAGTATTAAGACCAGAAGAATAACACAAAGTCTTCTTGCTTTAATTATGAGTCCTCGTTTGAAGAATGATACATATATTTGAAACACATAAAAGAGTTGAGCTCATTCAAAAATGGGTATACGAACAACGCAATGAACGTCTTGTAAACTTGCGTATGCTGACAGCAAATTATTATGTTTTTTCATGTCTCTAAAGCAACGTGTGAAAACAAATCTTGGTTATTTTTGTGTGTAGGTACTATGGATTTGTATCTGTAGGCGACTGAATCAGTTTTATTTATTTTATACATTTAAAATGTAAAGAACAGACGACGATGGCGCCCTCTGTAAATAGTTTTAATATTTTTTTTTATTATAACCTCTTTGTTATCATACTCTTTTAAAATTAAGAAGGAATGTAGGCGCGCTTTTTCAAATATCGAATTTGTGTGTAAAAAAAAAAAGTTGTGATTGCATCATACTTTTCTTCCTCTTAAGTTTTATTTTCATTAAATGATTGTTTTTATGTTCAATGCACTGGGAGCCTTTGATTTCCTACAGTATCAACAAGATAATTATGAAGCCCTGAGTGGTCTCTCCTGTAGTATATTCTCTAAAAGATGTGGAAATAAACATAGGGGGAATTATTTGAGGGAAAATTCGCAGGTGGGCACCGTACTGTGTAACCACGGGGTGACACGAAACTATGTAATGTAAAGGGAAATGTAATAGGTATAATTGTATATTTTTCTGAATGAAGAAATGTTTTTTCGTTACTGAAGACAGTAGGTACTTTTTTTTTTTAGTTGGAGGAAATCACCGGGGTATGTGGGAGTTGAACCGCACTTAAACCTCCAACCGCTCACACTCAGAGTCCGAACCCCGGCTGAGGCAGAACCCAGCGCGGGGTTATGAGGGACGGCGCGACGCGTTACGCCCAAGGCATTCTTTCCCGTCGCGCCGCCCCGATAGTAGGTACTTGGTACAAAAAGCCGGTTTTATGACGTCCTACTTAAAATAAAGGACTTGCTTGTCATATCGCTCCTAAACTGTTTCAGTGGGTGAATATGGCTGATGCCTCTTTTCTCCGATGCTGGATGGTGGGTGGTTTACAATTTCTTATGTGTTTCAAATCTCCATGACTTGTAAGTTTTAATAAGCAGTTCAACAAACATACCAAGTAGGTAAACAGAGCGGAATTTTGAAATACTTCTTCAAGGGAATTTGGAAATAATTATTAGTATTTTTTCTGAAATTTAGCTATCCTTTAATTTGGGAAACAACTGCATTCAAAGATTACCCTGATATTGCAAAGGATAATGAGCGACGTCAACCATTTGCAATTTGAATAAATAATACTCATACCCCACTCAGACATCGAACCTGTTCAAATCCGAAACTTTCAATCAACATTCGAAATTGCTGTATTTTCCAAACGTTGTTTTTTCTCACGGAAAACTTGCGTGAACTCTTCGACTTCGAAGCCCTCTTAATAGTTGTCAGTGCGTTCGCAGACCGGACGGCGTCGCAGAGGCGCCTCGCACGGAAACGGGTCGGATGCGCTACCAAACTCTCACTCGAGACTCAATCGTGCGTGAACGTGTCTGAGCTTTGTATTTAGTGTTACACACTGGGTTTGTACTGCCGAATAAAACATTGAAAACTTGCCAGGTTTCCAAGTGTTTTATTTATTTAACCCTTACAAGACCATGAGATGGCTGACACTAAATATGCGAATACAACACAATACTTTAGTTATTTTTGGTGTAAAGTAACAGAATATAACTAGAAAAACAACAGCACGGCAAAATCTATACAAGATTTCCTACAATTATACAAATACGTCACGATACACGTTTTATTTTGACATTTATTAAAAACAATATTGATTTATCGATAACGATTTTTGTACAAGGAAAAAATATTTCCCTTGAGCGTGAAAGGGTTAAAAACCAGTCGGAATTGGAAAACTTGACTGTCATTACCTACGGAATAGTTCATACCAGTAATGTTTTACCTTATTGTAGTGCTAATAATTAAATTTAGTCTTTATAGTAACCATATAGTATCCAACTTCTGAATAGTTCGCTCCATTTAGAAGTTTTTGGGTCTATACTCACAAACATGAGAAATTGAGATAGCATTATTAACGTCGTCATAATATTTCAAGAATAGACTTTTTGGCACTGAACAATATTTAACGTACTTAGTTATTGCAGATTAAGCATAATTCAATCGAGAAATCAACTCCTACATTCAAAGAAACAGGCACAAAAAATTCTAAGAAACTCGAAGTACAACTCGACCGTGCGTCGAAAATGCTCGGGAAAAAAATGTCGCCCTATTATAGAAAATATAGGGATCGGTAATGGAGCCCTAATAGGTTTGTTTACTGCTTCCATAGATGCGACGGGAGAGCCCTGGCTATTCGGTTTATGGCTGTTTTTCCGACTTATTTGCATTGGAAGGATGTTTAGGTACCACTTGATAATCTCGAGCGTAGTTCCGGCGATGTGTGTGGAAGTTTTAAGAATCGTTTTGTTTATGTGACTTTTTCATGTGTTTTGAATTGACTTTTTTTTTCAAATGATTTTTAATCTATTTTATTGTCAATTTAGATCAATTATTTGTAGGTCTTGTGTATGAAATACTCAGGTCCGCCATTAGTTTGGTTTTAGAGTTTTTTAATGACTTCATAAAGCGAAATAGTATGACTTATGTAAGTATTAAGTAAACCTATGCAGGTTTGGGAACTATGACTGCGAAAGATTTTTAACTTTTTTTTACAAGTTTTTTATGATATTTGTTCGATCCTCGTTCGACTTACGGTAGGTAGTTCGAGTAATCGACGATACTCCACTACCTAATATCTTCTAATATATAAAATTGTCGTGTCACGGTGTTCGAACTTGAACTCCTCCGAAACGGCTCGACCGATTTTGATGAATTTTTTTGTGCTTATCCGGTACCTATGAGAATCGGCCAACATCTATTTTTCATCCCCTAAATGTTAGGGGTAGTCCACCCCTTATTTTTTTTTCGGCGCAGACGAAGTTGCGCGAGTCAGCTAGTATTGTATAAAAGAAGAGTGACGTCTTCACGACTAACCGCTTTCGTGAAGCATGATACTGGCCGGTAAGAATTGCCGGGCGCGGCCATCTTGACCGAAGCGTGGCCTACTCGTTTTAAGAAGAAACAGAAGACAATTTGACATAACAACGAAAAAAGCTTAAAATATATAATCGAACGTTCCGAATAAACATAACTAATTGAATTACTACAAAGATAATAAGTTTGTTCATCATTGCCACCTTCTACATCATCTCACGAGACTACATATGAAGACTGCAATAATATAAAGGTAAGTGGAGTGCTGCTATCTACCACATTATTGGGCGAGGAGCGAATCTTACTTCACACCGTATAACCACTCAACTGGGATCGGCAACCAAATTGGTTTGTTTACTTTTGCCAAGTCTGTGGCAAGAGCCAAAATTGAGCACAGTTCTAAAACTTGTTTTGTTTACATTTTTTAATCGTCTCATATTTTACGGAGATGATATATTTTCGCTGAAAATACAATACAGCATACAATCCTTTAGATTTACAAAAATAAGGTTTAATTATAATTCGAAATTAAAATTTATTGGAAAACAATGTTTTCAAAATGAGGCTCAAACACGGTAGTGATTCCGAACGAAGTCCCCAGTTTCGCCATCTAGCGAAAAGTGACGTTCCCAGTTGAGTGGATATCTACAAAATTCTTTAACATACAGTCCACTATTTACAATTATTCACCAGCTAAAATTCTTTTAATTAATGTGTTTAATTACGCACAATGTTTTTCTTCGTGGTAGTTTTTAAGATTACAAAAACTTCATCGTTTCTGTGTGACGAAAATAAAAAGACAGTAAATCAGTGTTTGAGTAATTATTGTAATAAATACCATGTGTCATTACAATTAAAGAAAATATCGTTGTTTAGTAGTTTAGTAAAATATCGCGTTTCCACATTAGCTCGCCAACGACCAACTCACGTACAAAACAAATGACGGTGACGGCCGACTAATAAAGTTGGAAATTGACGAGTCAATGTGGAATCGCACCATTACTGTCAAGTGTACCAGTGTATCTAAATTAAGTATAATTGTGACTAGGTGTAGATATATTATTTAAAAAGTGTCATAGTTCCAGAATCTTCCATTTATAGAAGAAAATCCACATAATTTACTGATGCTCATCTCAAAGTTCATTCAGCAAACGTTTTCAACATCAAATAATAGGATACTGATGTCTTCATTATCTAAAAATTAAAGAAAATGAAGTATGTTTAATAACACTGTTGTGTGTTGCTGTGGTGGAAACTATTGCAATATAATATTGTGTCAAATTTTGTATTTTATTGCATTTTGGAACGAAGTTCCTTATCGCGCGTTATCGAAAGCGCTAGAGGGAAAAATTCTTACGAAAAGTTGTCACGACAAATGATCAAAATCTTTTAAAACACGTTCCTTATCGCAAAAACAAATATAAGATATCTTTTAATCGAAAGGAACTTCGTTCTATTCGGGTGTCCCATGACACCTCTCAAGTTTTTTCTCTGGTGTTTTTCAGAAATAAACCAATGCCTATGGTCTGATATCAGTTAAGGTTTACTGAGTATCGGATTTATCAACTCGTTTTGTGTTTAATTCCGATTTTAATGATTTTGGTGTCTGATAAAAGCCGATGGTTGTCATGGGGTTCAGTCTATTTTTTCGAACTACTACTTTTGGATCTGTATTTGAAAATGTTACTTTTTAACGGACAATATTTCACGAGTTACTGTGAGTTTTTGCACGTATTTATTGAAACGAAGTTCCTTATCGCGCGTTATCGAAAGGGGGCTAGACGGAAATTCTTATGAAAAAGTTGTCACGACACTTTTTTGTTTTAGATGATTATCGCTAGATGGCGCTGTGATCAAAATATTTTATTTAAGTTATTAAATAAAAAAAAAAAATTTATTACAATTCCGTCACTAATTAATCGAAAAGAACTTCGTTCCATCCGGGTGTCCCTTGACACCTCTCAAGTTTTTTTTTCTATATGAACCGATTTCGATGATTCTTTTTTTGGTTAGAAAGCAGATCCATTATTTTGTATAAAGTTGTTAGTTTTCACGCCATGTTTGAAAAATGGAGGTCGGTCGTTATCGTTTTGTTGATAAGAATATTATGTCAACTCTTTGCATTAATCGCTCTAGGAATGGTATAATTTACTAATACTAACCGTGGCTGCAGTCGCTACTCCAATAGTCACCATGTTCAAAGCCTTGAACTGGATAGGTATCTGCGCCTGCATTAGCATCGTATACACATTCTTCTTGTAACCTATGGTCATGTACTCCCATGGAACACAGTATACTGAATCTTGGAGGTTGTCGCTCTAAAAACCAACGAGATAATACAATGCTTTGAGAAAAACCATTCATGTTAACTATGACTTGTCCTTGTTCAAACGAGGCTTGAAGAGAGCCCTTAAGGTTAGGCCGTACGGCGCGACGGGAAAGAGTGCCGAGGTTGTAACGCGTCGCGCCGGCCCTCATAAGTTAAAAAGAGTTTGCGTGTGGTCTTCTGTAGTTGAAGGTGCGCTGGTGTCTAATATGTGGTGTATTTTTTTGTGTATGTGTTACCTTTGTTGAGGATACAAATGCCGTGCTGCCGACCTCAGCCGGGGTTCGGACGCTGAGTGTGAGCGGTTGGAGGTTTTAGTATGGTTCAACTCCTACATATCTCGCAGGGCGGGTGGGAATCCGGCGATTTCCTCCAACTCAAAAAAAGGGTAGGCCGTAAGTAGCGGCCTAGCAGTGCCTTCTGGCAATGCATGAGTGTCGGTAACCGCTTCCGATCGTTAGCTCGTCTGCCTACGTTTCTGAAACCTCGGTCTGCAAAAAGACAATGTGGTCTTTGGATTAGCACTAGTTGTTCCACGGGGAGTGCTCCGAGGTAAAGTTAATACCATAAGTTCCTTTTATTATTAGAGTTGATTCCTACCGGAAGTCACTCTCGCTTGTGTACTCCCCTCCTCGGGGCTTCCGGGGAGCGCTATGACTAATTCTTTTTCAAAACAATGCTTGATGCCATAAGTGTAGGTGAAGTTCCCGTAGTGACAGTTTCCTGACATTGCGAAGTAGTCTATGAGCGAGAATAACTTACAACCAGGTGGCCTAATGAGCTACATGACATAAAAAAGGCAAAAGAGTTTCCGACTTCCAATTATTAATCCAAAATAATTGACGAACTGACCTGACCAAATCCAAACCACGATATACTATTGTAGTAAAATTGTTAATTACTAATCATGATTACATTATAGATATGAAAAAACTATATAAAAAATATACTCACCACGTAACTTAAGAGCTCAAATGTACAAGATAATTGAACTAATTGTTGATTAAGAACTAACGTCAATATACCGAAGGTCGTTAAGCCCTGAAAGTAATTTAAATAAAATTAAACCTAAGATTAAATAGTTTTGAGCTTATTCATTAGAATCAAACAAACAAAGTTCCTAAACTTAATCAGACACTCGCGGTTTTCTATAATAATTTCATAAATATAAATCATATAATTTCATTAAATATCGAGACAACTCAATTAATTCAATATCGTGGTAAGAACCCGTTGAAAATGCATGAAAACAAGTTCTTCTTTATCTAATATTATCTATACTAATAGTATAAAGCTGAAGAGTTTATTTGTTTGTTTGAACGTGCTAATCTCAGGAACTACTTGTCCGATTTGAAAAATTCTTTCACTGTTAGAAAGTCCATTTATCGAGGAAGGCCATATGCTATGTTGTATCCTTCTGTGACGCAGACGAAGTTGCGCGGGTCACCTAGTATACTATGTAGATTAACTAACCGATTGTGCGCATTGAAACAGCAACAGACACCCTGTGACTTGGTGGAAACAATAATAGACAAATATTGATATACCGTATGCCTCTGATATCATACCAGTAAAACTGAAAATGTAAAGTATTCACATAAATACAAGCTGAAAAAATCATTCAACTGTTAATACCCTAAAAAGTTAAAAAGCAATTTAATTAAACTGAAATTAAATTCAGTTAATTTCCTTTGTTTAAGCTATGAACTTTATTCTTTGCTCCAATAACATGATAAGTTCTTAAATGTCACATAGTTGAAGCAGACAATATGGTCACTCACTTTAGAATCAAGTTGTGACGCTCAACACATTTCTTCAATATGTCAAAAACCATTTCATTCTCTTCTCTCGTATACTCCCACCCGTCACTAGGTTTCGGTATATTGTCGAGAAAATGGATCAGGATTTTCAGATGTCCCCACAGGTGAATTATCATCAAAGAAAGCCATAAATCAAAATGTATAAAAATTGAAGTACATATGTATGTTTTTTGACAATTGAAGATCGCAATCAGCAGGTACCACCATATGTCCCCAGTGTAGTCAAAAGGAAGAGCGTAGTACACAGATTGTTCCAATGTCACATTCTCAGGTCGAGCAGTGCTGTAGGCACCCGTCGTAATGTTATTGAAAACAGAAATCAAGTTGAACGAAAATACACCCACAAAGACAACCCCTGTCAATAGCACCGTACCATTGTGGGAAATTTTATGTACACGCAGGTGCATCTGAAAAGTCAATTAAATAATATCATTATAATAAAAATGAACGTTGAAATCTTATCCGTTTAAAATTCACCTTTTTAAACGCTGATCCATAAGAACTTTGTCAAAGAACTAAGTAGGTAATAAAACCATACCTGCATTTCATATTCAGAATTACTTTTAAAATGAAAGAGATGAATCTTGTTTATAAAGTGTTGGCCAACTTCATCATAGCTTCTTTTGAAACATCTTATAAGTAACCGACTCTGGGGATATAGAAAAAATTACAAGACACTGTGAGATCTTCCGAACGAAATGCCGTTCTTGAGATCAAATAAAATATAAACATTTACTTGAGAATGAAACTACTCTAAAAATAAATTATTTAAAGTAAAAAAAAAACTGAAAAAAAAGACCCTGGAAATAGAGTACTAGCTGATACAAGTATGTGGGTACAGTGGACTTATGGGCAAAGGGAGATCGCCGACCGGGCGAGATAGTGTATGCCCGGTCAGGCCGAAGCCCGCTGTAGTAGATTTCAGATGTCGTATATATGCGAAGATTCTTGCAAATGTCGTAACCGCGAGTCAGGATCTCGCGCGCTATTATTGGTCGCCACAAGTAAAACGAGCCCAAACACGACGGGTCTATCTTGTTTAACACCAGAGCTCCTATGATTACCTTCCGAATCCATCCATCAGATCCGCGCCATTGTCATTTTATTGCATTGTCACGCGATATACATCTACATGCTGAATGTCAAATTTAGCTCGCAAAATTCCATAATTTTGCTCCGAATTTACATAATTACATCCAGTGCACGGTAATGAAAAGCATTTAAACAAGTATTTGCTTGTAGCAATAGAAAAAGAGAGGAAGGAAATATTCCTCGATTCCTTTTAAACGTATTCCACTCAAACAAGTTAATTATAAAAAATAAAAGAGCTGATCTGTACTTACCAGAGAGACCACATTCATGAACACAGTTATATAGGTGTGTCCCAGATCGTAGAATGTCTGTTTTCCAAAATTATTCTTCAAATAAAGTGTTCCTAACAACAAAGTGATAGTGAACTCCACAAGTATTACGTGTCGGAACCTGAATTTAATTTTATTTTTCTCCTTGTCTTCTTCCGGCCAAAAATCAAATATATTAAAGTTCTTTTTCAAAATTTTCATGTATTTCAAATCTGTTACATTCCCAACGTTCCTGACAAATAAAATGATATTTTAAAGAAATGTAATAGCGATGTACATTTTTTTGATTCACAAGTGATTCGATATTATGATGACGGTTGTTTATCTTGTTTTAAAAGCATCGAATTAAATAGTGCACTTTTTATCGCTATTTTATTGTCGCCTAGGCTGAACAACTACTTAGTCGCTACAATGGTTTTATACCTTACAAAACTATAGAGTAGAATACTTCTTTTTACAAGGAAATCGCCAAAATTCAACATGCCTAGCAGTCGGGGTTCGTGGGAGTTGAACTGTACTAAAACGCTAAAGATTACGTATCGTCATATAATTATTACATCTGGAACCAATATCATGAACAATGAAGCGAATTGAAAGTAAGACCAATCGCTCGTAACAACTCGACTATCAGTTGCATCGTTTAGAGCACTAATTTATACACATAGATAAGTTTTTTGTAACTTCACTGTGTTGTTCATGATGTTGTTTCAGAATATCGTGTAGTTACCCACGATTGGTGTACTTTAAATTAGCGTCATTCTGTTGTTCATGATGTTGATTCCAAATGTAATAATGAAATGCGTATGGCTCCTTCTGAGGAGACCTGAACTTAACAGTGGGCAGTAATGGGTTGGTACAGAATCGCTCCTTCACCCCTGGTCTAAAATACTTACTCGTTCGGAGTAGTATTTTTGAAAAACAATACCATGATTCGCTAACGTCTCTCGTTGAGGCAAAAAATATATCGACTGTACGAATAATTATACTTTGAAGGAACTATCAAGATGTCCTCAACCATTCGTCAACTATGAAAGATTACTGTGATTAGGAAGTAGGGCCATCACATTATGCGTTTATTTATATTCAATTATAAAAATTATTGAAAAAAACTTTTTAAATACTAGCTTTTAAGATCCTGGATATCATGTAATAGTAGGGTGCTATCCCAAACACGACGGATTTATCTTGTTTAGCATAAGTGTTCCTATGACGACGTTCCGAATCCATCATCAGATTAGTGTCATTTTGTCATATTATTGCATTGTCACGTGATGTACTGTATTAACCCATTACTGCCCACTGTTGGACTCAGGTCTCCTCAGAAGAGGGATTATGCATAGTCCACCACGCTTGCCCAGTGCGGATTGGGGACTTCACACATCTTCAAAGGAATTTTAGAATCCTTTTCCGACATGCAGGTTTCCTCACGATGTTTTCCTTCACCGTGTTTAGCCAGTGGTGTTGTGAAAAATTGCACATAAATCTTTTTCACATTTAGATTTAGAGGTACAAGCCGGCCGGATTTGAACCCGCACCCTCCCGTGTGGAAGGAAGCGCTTCGACCACTCGGCCACCACGACTTTACGTGATGTACATCTGCGTGAAAAATGTCAGCTCAATCGGGAACCGGAAGGTTTGTCAAATTTACCTTGCAAGATTCCACCCGAACTTACATAGTTCATCCAGTGCAAGTTAATGTAATGCTTATAATGAGTAATTTTCTACGATTGGACGATTGTCTAATTCATTCCGCAATGTCCTTAAGCGGAGAATCCGTTTTATTGTGTGCAACAATAGTTTTTGCGACATCCATCAGATCTTGACCATTAAATATAGATTTCAAATATAGACAAATTGAAATGTTGAAAATAAAATTACCTTCTTCGTTGTCTGTTACCTGTTTATTAGTCAATCATAGCAGTCATATCACATTTCACTTATTATTGTGAGGAAAGCAGTCATTATTTATCGATCATTTTTTATATTATAGTTCATATTAAATAAATTATTTACGAGTTTACGACTCACCTAATTGTAAATGGTTACCATCGATGAGACCTTGAGATTCGTTTCGTTTCTTTTACTACACAAATCTCCTCACTATCGCAATGATGCAGTTAAGTTAGATGCCCTTCTGCTAGATGATACTGAATGAGTACACCAGGAGACCGGTTTCAATGGCGCACCAATGTCCAGCAGTGGACGAGTGTGGTGATGCTGATTACCTTTTTAAACGTAGTTAAACCCTTATATCATTATCTACACCTATTGCCTCAAATCAGGAGACTTTATTTCTGTCCACTGCTGGGTTCATTTCAGCAGCAGTTTAAGTGGATTGTACAGCACAGGAAAAAAATGTACTCAAAACTATTTCAACTTACCAAAAAGGTGAGATTTATTGTTTCGATCCAGCAATCTCTCGCAACAGACAATAATAGAAGCGTTGACTTATTATCAGAAACATTTCAAAAGAATAGAAATGAAAAGAAATAGGTATTAAATATAATATTTATTTAAAATAAGAGAAATGTGCTAAATTACATAGGTATAGAGTACAATAAATTAAAAGTAGCTTCTCGCTGTTGTCACGCAGTATAATTTTAACTAAGTGCGTATAATCTTAGAATAAATGTGAATTAGGAAGTGCTTCAAAAGGTAATAATTCCAGAATCTTTGCTAATCGAGATGTGTTAAAATTCTTCTCAAACATCGTTTCCCGATAAAGTCCTTAACATCAAGAAATACGTAATTGATGTCTTCATTATCTGAAAAAACATATAGCTCTCTCATTTGGAAAATGAAAACGAGAAAATGATAATCAACTAGAAAGATGTTTTAACGCCAGTTAAAACTATTTAACCAGCGGTTGCCTGTAGAGGCAACCTATCTTAAAGAAGGTATTTTTAAGGAAACAAAGAAACTAGTACTATTGCTTAGACGTGACACATTTTTATAGATAAATCAAATTGATCTATTCCGGTTTTTTTTGCGTGCCTGCTAACTTTGACGTAAAATTCGCAGGCACGTATTGACAATCGAATATCTTTTAAAGTAAAGTATGTAGCACTATTTATGTGTTATCGGTCACTATTTAGCACTATTTAGTCACAATTTTTCGACATATTCAAAAACATTAAATTCCATTGTGTGACTGCAAATTGACGCACGTTTTGATACTAACCGAGACAGCAGTCGGGGCTCCAATACTTAACATGTTCATAGCTTTGAATTTGATAGGTATTTGCGCCTGTCTTAGCATCATGCATACGATCTTCCTGTGTTTTGTGTCCATATGCTCCCATGGCAAGCAGTACACTGCATCTTGGAGCTTATCACTCTGTAATAAGATATATTATGACTTGGATGTGGTCGTAGGAAGACTATAGGTGCAAAAGCCGGGCGATCGTTGTGGCGAGGTTTGCAGGATGCTTATTTTCAGTGGACGTCTATGAGCTATATAGTCGTGGTGGCCGAGTGGTCGAAGCGCGTCCTTCTGAACGGGAGGTCGCGGGTTCAAATCCGGCCGGCTTGTACCTCTAAATCTAAATGTGAAAAAGATTTATGTGCAATTTTTCACAACACCACTGGCTAAAAACGGTGAAGGAAAACATCGTGAGGAAACCTGTATGTCGGAAAAGGGTTCTAAAAATCCTTTGAAGATATGTGAAGTCCCCAATCCGCACTGGGCAAGCGTGGTGGACTATGCCTAATCCCTCTTCGGAGGAGACCTGAGCTCAACAGTGGGCAGTAATGGGTTGGTACAGGCTATGAGCTGATGGCGATGTTATTGAGTATTATGACCATTTAACAACGTTAACTACGTGGTAGTGGAAACCTCCTTGCCTTTTATACTAGATCCTTGTATTTAAATCAGGCTTGTAGACCCTAAATCTTACACTGTTTAGATTTCCACGAAAAACTCTTTTGTAAATCCTTGTTAGAGATCCTAGATTCGTTTAACAGAAGGCCCTTTGAATATACTAAAGGCAGTCTACTGCCTTCGCTAGACAAGTAAGGTACAGTGGATCTTTCCATTGAAGTAACCCGAGCCCAGCAAATCTGAAGACATTTAACCAGGCTCTACAATTTATGAAAACACTTACCATAAATCCAAGAAGCTCGAATATCCCCGATATTTGTATTAATTGTTCAAGTAGAATAATTGTTAAATATCCAAAGCGCGCTATTGCCTTGACTTCCTTAAAACATAAATTTGAAACGTACTAATTAACGAATACTTTAATTTGACTACCTTTTTTATGTGGTAAGGAACTCATTAGAAAGAGATAACGTAAAGTAAAAAAAAAGTTAGTTACAGTCTGCTAACCATCTAAATGGACGGTCGTAAGGTCAAATCTGACCGACTTGTATCTATAAAGTTATATTCCTTCCAAGATTGTTGTACTTTATTGAGCTGAGGTCAGAAAAAAGCAACTACAACTACATAGGGTGAAACAAAAGAAGGTTTTTCCGTTTTTCCTTGGCTGTACTCCCACCATGATGGGTGGTCGAACGAGTCTCAAGCCTTTTTAGTTAAGGCAACTTATTGTTTCATTTTATAATTCGCCAAATTAAGGTTCGGAAGAATGCTTACCAATTTTGAGCACTGCAATAGTAATAGACACCCAGTCACTTGATGAAAACTGTAATAGACTAGGATAACCATTCCGTAGGTATTTGATATCATTCTTATGAAACTGAAAAAATGAAGAAAAAAATTAATTAATTAACAATGTAATATGGAGGTCACCACGGGATGACCGACATGTGGTCTAATAGCGAAAAGCTTCGACCGCGATCTAGAGAAGCTTTCGCTCCCCGGCTGGGTAAAGGGCCTGATTAAGAAAGCAGTCGTTTTTGACAAAACACATATTGTGAGAGGTTCTCATGAGTCCTAACCACTGATGGCTTGGGTTATATATATTGTACTAGATGACCTGCGCAACTTCGTCTGCGTCACAAAGGCGTTTAAACAGTACTCGCGATGTCGACGCGATATTTTTTTGTAACGGACAACGTTTTAAACTTGTGATAATTTCTCAAAGAAATGTGTGACAAATTCGATATTTACATACGGATCCAGAATTTTTTTCGAAATAAAATATACATATAAAACATCTTTAAGAATCACTTTATCTATTAAAAAAATCGCATCGAAATCCGTTGCGCAGTTTTAAAGATTTAAGCATACATGGTGACAGACAGGCGAATAGCGACTGTTTTATAATATTTAGTGAGTTTAGTATTTTATTTTTTTACGTGTTTTTAAAAATATAATGTAAAAATACATGAATATGGAGAGAATAATATGATTATAATGTATATATAGTATGTAGTTTATCTTACCTTAAGATTAAACTATGATGTTGAATACATTTCATCAATGAATTGTAAATCATTTTATTTTCTTCAGGTGTATATCTACTGCCATTGCAAGACTTTGGTATACTGTTGAGATTGTAAATTAGGATCTTCAGATGTCCCCATAAATGTATTATCATCAATGATAATAACAAATCAAAAATTATGAAAATTGAAGTGCAGAAGAAGGTTTTTTGGACGTTGAAGATTGCTACTAATATATACCATCCCATATTGTGAGTGTAATCGAATGGTAGAGCGTAGTACACAGATTGCTGTAATGTCACATTTTCTGGGCGAGGGTTCTTGTAAGCACTCGCAGTAAAGTTGTTGACAATCGGAGCCAAATTATACGTAATTATACCAAATATGGGTACTAATGAAAATATTATCGTGAAGTTGTGTGAAATTTTATGCACATGCAGGTAAATCTGAAATCAGTAAAATCTTGAAAAAGTGGTCAGGTTATTAGCAGAAAAAATATATCTTCACTGAAAATATAAAAAGACTTAAGTAAAAAATTAGTCAGTGAGTAAGCACCGAAAATTTACACAAAAATGGGGAGAAATTAAAGATCATCATCGTCAGCTTATAGTCGTCCACTGCTAGAAATTGACCTGAATCGAATCTCGCTAGAACGACCGGTCCTGCGATGTCTGTAACCAGTGACTTCCCGCGACCCTGGTTAGGTCGTCAGTCCATCTTGTTGAAAGTCTGCCCACGCTGTGCCTACCTACAGGGTCATTTTTTAGAGAGGGTACATATTGCAGGAAGGTGATGAGTACTCTGTTCTAATACGGAATATTACAAAAAATAGGTAAAATTGCAATTTTTTTTTAAATCTAAATTCGACAGAACTACCTCAAACATAAACAAACAATTTCGGCTTAAAGAGTGTTGACTAATGACCTCTAGTGATCAGTAGTGATCTCGCGCACCCCACACCTCCGCCACACCCATCAGCTGTCGAAAAACCATCATTTTGCAAGAATTTTAGATATTTTTAAGTTGCGATAACTAAGGCATTAAGCTATATTCTTTGGTAAAAATATTTTTACTGGTCGTATATAACCATCAGCTACCATGACCTTCAATATGTACCCTCACTAGGAAATCACCCTGTATAAGTTCATAAGTTTGCTATTAATACAGTCATACAATGAATCGCATTTTAAAAGAATGTTTCATCCAAAATATTTAATTGTTTTGCTTCTCTTGTAAATTCGTGTATAGTTTTTTGTTTCAAGACTTGAAATTACGCGTTTATGACCTAATATAAAAATAAACAACACATATAATAATAAACAAGATACCACATAGATTATTTAAACAATTCCTACCTGCATAGCAAACTTAGAATCATTTTTGTAGTGGAATAGATGAATCTTTTTGAAAAACCGTTCGCCAACGCTGTCATAGTTTTGGAAACATCTCAAAAATAATCTGCTCTGTAAATAAATAAAAACTGTCATTACGTCCTTAATTAATAAAGCGGTTTAGTAATGCCTACATTTAGTTAAAACTCAGACTTTTTCTTAACTAGCTTCTATCTTCTATCTACATTGCTTTTTGTTTTCCATCACAAATAAAGTATGCTGATTTTTCACAATGGAATATTCCATAAACTTAATGAACTTATATTGGATTTTTAATATGAATTGATTTTTTCTTCTAGATTCTTCTTCTTCTTTCTACTCGCCTTTTTCCGTTACGCGGGGTTGGCTTTCTTTATTTTGAGGCGCCACTTACTCCAACTTTTTCTTCTAGAGTATTTTATAGATGTAGTCACTTAGTGTAAAATACCCACCAGGGACACGACATTCATGAAAACAGTTATATAGGTGTGCCCCAGATCGTAAAATGTCAGTTTTCCAATATTATTCTTCAAATATAATATTCCTAGCAACCAAGTGATAGTGAATTCCACAAGTATTACATATCGGAACCTGAGCTTGGTCTTCTTGGTTTCGTCTTCGGGCCAAAAGTCGAATAAATTGAGATATTTTTTTAAAAATTTCACATATTTCAACTCCTCCACAGAATTCACGTTCCTGAGAGATGAAACATTTAGTTGAATACACTTTTTTTAATTTTGAATCACAGTTGCGTGTATTTAAGATAATCTGGCGGAGCCAAAATGAAGACCTCTTCCAACAAAAGTTCTTGAATAATTCTCATATCATTATTTTATTTTTGTATTATCGCTCAATTTTTAATTACTCTATTAACTCATAATATTTTAGTGTTTTGTATCGTTTAATATTAATTTTATAATTCAATGATTTACTTTTCATATGACATGTTTTTTAATTATAAATTATTTTTCTTCTTTGTACTTAGTGTAACTTTAAATTCCGATGTTACTATCTATTAGCATGCTGTTTGTACCTATTATTTAATTGACATTTACTTGTGTGTACTTTGATTGCTTCTCTATTTGTATGTGTTTTGGTGTTACTTTGTTGGTACAACTTAATAAATAAATAAACAACTTAAGGCCTTACTAGATAGGACGTTCTTTAGATAATTTGGTGGGGGGAGTACCCCCTACATTCTTAATAGATCAAGTATAGGTAAAATACAGAAGACTTAATTATAAACTATCCATAACTTACAATGACTATAAAGGTAAAAATTACTCAAATGAACTAACTACATTCGTAATGACTAATTTACGAATGTCCAAAAATTTACTCACAATATTATACCTAAAAGAATAATGTACTAAAGTTAGTAGCACCATTCTCAGTAGATTTCCACTCCTGGACATAGGTCTCCCTCAAACCTCGTTTACTTCGTTATACTTTCTATTGGGATACTTAATTGACGAAGTTATCCACGGGAACTGAATTTTTAATACAAAAAAAAAACTTGAGAGCTGTCATGGGATACCCGAATAGAACGAAGTTCCTTTCGATTAAAAGATATCTTTTTTTTTTTCCTAACGTAACGCGCGATAAGGAACGTGTTTAAAATATTTTGATCACAGCGCCATCTAGCGATAATCATCTAAAACAAAAAAGTGTCGTGACAACTTTTCGTAAGATTTTTTCCGTCTAGCCCCCTTTCGATAACGCGCGATAAGGAACTTCGTTCCAATAAAATTGAAAGAATTTTCTAACAAGGGTTTCTTAGTTTCTCACACACTTGAAATTTTACATACTTACTCATTAACAGCAGTATTCTTGAAATATAAAATCATGGCTAAAGTAGATAAAAGAATGCGAAGCAAAAACACGTTGAGTGCACAGGAAAGTGCGGATTTTAATAAACATCTATGAATGCAATTAACGATAAAAGTAGACAGTAATTAAGTAATAATTGTTACTTAATTACTATCTGTAGGGTTGGTATTATCCACATTATTCCTACGTAGAAAAACTCATTAGCCAATGATAAGTTAACAGATCATGAACAACGAACGTTCATTTCAAACTTAAGTAAAAAGAGAAACTATTAAGTTTTTTTTTTTTTTTTTTTAGTTGGAGGAAATCACCGGAACCGGTATGTGGGAGTTGAACCGCACTAAAACCTCCAACCGCTCACACTCAGCGTCCGAACCCCGGCTGAGGCCAGAACCCAGCACGGGGTTTTGAGGGACGGCGCGACGCGTTACGCCCGAGGCATTCTTTCCCGTCGCGCCGAAACTATTAAGTAAATTTTTTTATGACATATTTAATAATAAATAAATAAAATAAAAAGCCTTTTTATTTCTCGCTTAAACTTAAGAACTAATTTACAAAGGTTAAAAAAGATTTAAAAAAGTTACAAAAAAATATAAAATATGAATAATATACCTAAAGCTAGTGCGAGAACCCCCTATTGGGTAAAGGCCTCCTCCAAAGACGTCCATTTTGGTCTGTCTTGTGCCACCTGTATCCAGTTCGGGCCTGCATTGTTGACTATTTCGTCCTCCCATCGTGTCAGTGGCCTACCTCGATTCCTTTTTTCCAGTGACATATTTAACCTTGTTAAAAGAAGAACGGATCAGAATATTCATTAGAACTTTATTCTAACTCCGCTAAAAGTCTTTTTTGTTTGCAGTTGAAAGTGACTACGACTTACGCCTAACAGATACAACGAACAAGAAAATGTTGCTTACTACTTCATTCTTTGCAATAAAACGAATCTATAATTAAGTGTATGAAATAATATTCACTTAACAATTTTACGACGAACTTGAATTATGCCTTCCTCATATTTAAAAATTCTAATTCCTAAGCGAATAATTAAATATTTCTATTTTAATTGGAGTTAACTACTCGAGTTACTATCGATTACTTCTTTTACTTTTATTCCGTGAAAATGATCATGCAAAAAATAACTATTATTTCAAACTAGGGATCGCCTTAAGCCCATTCTGAGAGATTTCAGTTCTTGTGTCGTTTGCAAAACTGTTTTGGAACATATTTTGACCAACTACCAATTTTCGAATAATTTAGAAGAGCATATCCGAAGTTACTGCTTAACAGTTTCTCTGAATATCGTATTGAATTTACTGCTCAATCAAAGCTAAGTGGTTAGCTTTTATCCCATTAATAAATATTGAATGAGTAAATTATTAACCGATACCAAACTAAAGCCATCCACTTCTAAGTAATCTTCACCAGTCCAGATTAAAGTTACTATTAAGTTTACTTACTGTAATTTTCGATTGGGGTTTGCTATCAGAAAAATCATTGTAAAAAACCTAATGCTGCCAGTGAGAGAGAAGTTAGGAAAGAATCATAAAATAAAACTAAGAAAATAAAAGTTGTGAAAAAATGTACAAAACGTCTGTATTCGGCAATGGAATGTTCTAAATCTATACTAATATTATAAAGCTGAAGAGTTTGTTTGTTTGTTTGTTTGTTTGAACGCGCTAATCTCAGGATCTACTGGTCCGATTTCAAAAATTCTTTCACTGTTAGAAAGTCCGTTTATCGAGGAAGGTTATAGGCTATATTTTATTTTCAAAAAAATAGGGATCCGCATGAAAATATCGAATATGTAACAAAAGGTGAAAAATCGAAAACCTATTTATGCGTACGCTGCAAAAACTATTGACAATAGAACAAAATGACGTACTACGGGTTTTAAGGTCTTTTGAAGACAAACAAAAAAGTCCGCGACAGCATATATCTAAGTATCATAGTTTAGTCACAATAACCGCTTTTATGTTTAAAAATTGATTGAAAGATTGTATGATTGAATTTAACGTTAAATGAGTATTGTTATATTAACCCTTATCCAAATTAAGTATTTTGTTATTAAGAGTATTAATGTAGAAGTAAATTACTTTTTGTTTTATTCCAATCGGACTTTTCGTTTAGAAGTTATTACGAGTATAAAACGCAATGAATATGTGGGTGCAACAGCGGACCGCGAAAATAATAACTCGACGGCATTGCGAGTACTGTTTGAACCCCTTTGTAACGCAGACGAAGTTGCGCGGGTCAGCTAGTATAAAATAAGCGCGCGAACATCTATTCTCTATTACAATTCAAAAAGTATTTACACAAAAGAGGTTTAAATAATAATTATTCAAACTATTTGTAGATGGCGCTTTCGTCGACAGTATCTTAAGTCTTAGGCAGATTAAATAAATTATTAATTGTTGATTCTGTCGCCTACAATCATTATTAGGTTAAGCTCGTCTTTTGTACACAATTTTAACTATGACTTATATCTCTTTAGTGGACAATAGTGTTAAAAAAATAAACATGGTTGTGGTCGAAATGTAAAATGTTTATGTAATTATTTTATGGCACATAAACATAACATTTTTACCACAAACAAAGTATCTCTATGTATAAAATGAATCTACAAACTCCATTAACGATAATTATATTGAAATGTAGAACGCATACAACACCCTCGGCTCCCATTACAATGAGAAGGTAAACGCTCGCAACTAGTCTTGGGGAACGTTTACTGCAAACAATACGGAGCGTTCAGAAACGATAACAATGCTCCGTATCTTCCATTGTCAACGAATAGTGATGGAAGACTGTCGACTATACAATATAAACAAGATCTAGATGTCTACTTGAAATTGGTCGTATAATGCCTTAAGAGCTCCTATAGTGGAGAAAAACAGAAACTGTGAAGGTGAAATGGGTAAGTCAGAATCTTAGCTTGTTTACGCAATTGGGAATTAAAAAAAAAAAAAATTTTTTTTTTTGTTATGTATTTTAAATCTTTATTATTAATAATATTCATATTTAATACAAAAAACGTCAATTTTTTTTTTTCAATTAATTATAAACAATTTAAATTTGATTAAAAATCACGTGACTTTAAACGCACCGTGATTGACTGTGACGTCAAATTGTTAACTTCTGAGTAGTTCTGAGGATCGAAATTTGAATTTGGTATAAATACTAATGACAAGTGAAGAGTGAAAACTAACATTATGACGTCACACACGCTCGGGATCTGTCGGTGTTTTTACGGTACTGAATTCAAAAATTTGAACTTTACTTTAATTTACCTATCTTTTAAAATCCAAAAAAAATGTAGTATAACTAAATTTGATATGATCTTTCCATTTATTATTAAAAAAAAAAAAATTCAAACACCCAATTAAGCCCAGTAAAAATTTAAATTCAGAATTCAATCTTTATTTCGGTTTTAAAAATGACTGAACAGCAGAGTAGTACCTAACTACGTTATTGTTTAGCTCAAACTCAATTTTGTTTATTTCAATGTTAAAATATAAAATAGGTATTATCTTATTGAACGTCAAGGAGATCAGCAAAGACCTTCGCAAACAGCTTTCAATGATTACCTGGACAATTGCACAAAGTGTGAATGAGTTGCTAGCCAAGGTTATTTCATTATCATAATATTGTAAAAATACAAAGAAAAAATGGTGATAAATATTACTGAAAAGACATGTCCGCTGAGTTTCTTCTTCTTCTCAGGACGGTGGCTACAATTATTTTTTCCCAACTGGTGGTAGTTTTAACTTTAGACGTCAACAATAACGTTGTTGAAGATAAAGTATTTCAAAGCAGACCGTATACTTTCATAATAAATAAATAGTTGTATGTGTCCCTCCCTAGAGCGGCAGGTGTAGAATGCATCGTGTTCTGGGTCGAGCCCCACTTCTCATTGAGGTCGTAATGTCACAATACAATATCACGAACAGTTGACGCTCTTAATAATATTAACTTTAGAGTTCTATTGGAAGATTAAATTTAATTTTCATTCTGAATTTCGCTATCAAAATAATATGAATGCGATGCCAATTTTTCACACTAAAATACTTATTACAGAATATAATAATAAATATATAAGGAATGAGCTTCTTATTGGTGTTTCCTGAGCGCTATAACTTGTTCTTCTTTAAACTTGGAAGACTTGAAGGTTAGTCCTTTTTTTTTCTTTTTTTTTTATTGCCATGTAGGCAGACGAGCCAACGGGCCACCTGATCGTAAGTGGTTACTGTCACTCATGAACCTCTGCAATGTCAGGGGACATTAAGGGGCTACCTACGACCTAACTTTACGGACCCTCCTCAAGCCTCGTTTGAAGAAGGACAAGTCATAGCGGTCTGGGAATACCGAAGAGGGGAGCTTATTCCATAGCCGCATGGTGCGTGGCAAGTCCTTACTCCTTAGGTGTCCCCCGAATTACAAAGTTCCATATGCGACGGTAACCGGACGGTAACTAACAATTAAATGGCCCGTTTACCTAATTTACGTAAGGAAGCACTAAGATTGGGAATTCCGCCCCTAATAAGTCACTCTATCGGTTGGTGCAATAAAAATACAGGGTGTGATTTTTTAGAATTCTACCAGGTTCGATTCCCAGGTGCATAAGGATTTTTTTTTAATCTATGAATGCAGTTGTGTTCTGAAACTAATTCTTCACTATGTAACGCAGACGAAGTTGCGCAGTTTTCCTAGTAATTCATTTGTAAGCATTCATATAAGATTAAAGCAATTAAGGCATATACAAATAAAACCAGATTTAAAATATAACTATTTATTCTCTAAACTACAGAAATACGTTACAACAGATCAACAACGTACAATAAAATAAAATGTCAAAATTCAATAAATATAAATTTACAAAATATATTTTATTCTCGTACAACATACATTAACGTTTAACAATTTACTTATAAATATTATAATCTAAGAAAACACTATAATTTTGAATTAACTATGACTTCGACAACACAGTTTTAAATATTGTAGTCTTTGATAAAATATAACTAGATTTACAACTAGAGTGTAAAATGACAAACTAAACACCACCAAAATAAAATTCCGTGTCGCATTATTGTTTGTAACAAATATATTCCTTTTTGTAATTCGATAGACTTCCTTTTCCAATACTAATAAGTGTATTCAACTCAACATTCTAAATGTTTATCTGGAATTCCATTTTTACAAACAATTTTCTAACTTTTTTCTTCTTTTCTAACGGAACTGTGTATCTTGCTATATTTCATCGAAGACTATAGTTTTATAATAATTCGTCTAATTTGGACAAACATAAAGTCTGCAATTCTATTCTATAAATTAAATTGTTGATATAACAATAAAAAACGATACAATCTACTATCTTGTGCGCAATAAAATTAAAAAATGTCAACATAATTACGTCATTAATAAAAACAAATAGAAAAATAAATTCCTTCTGCTTACGTCACGTTTACATATAAAATAAACAAAATGCAATTATCCCGTGAATATTGTACTAAAAAATACTTTAATGATTTACGTTTATGGTTCAAAATTCTATATTCGGTGTTCATAGCTGTGTTCTACTGTTTACACTATGGTAAAAGATTTTTTTTAAGGCATTGGAAACAGGTCCTTAAGCCTAAAGATTTTATAATTAATCACTCAACTGGGATCAGCAACAAAATTGTTTTGTTTACTTTTGCCAAGTCTGTGGCAGGAGCCAAAATTGTGCACAGGTCTAAAACTTGTTTTGTTTACATTTTTTAATCTTCTCTTAATTGTTTAACTCGTCGTCGTCGATAATAATATATCTCCGTAAAATATTGAGCGTCGTTTAATAATAAAGATTAACAAAATTATACGGTTGAATTACAAATCTAAATTATTTTTTATTGGAAATAAAATGTTTTTATAAACGGGGGCTCAAACGGGGTAGTGATGCCGAACGAAGTCCCCAGTTTCGCCATCTAGCGAAAAGTGACGTTCCCAGTTGAGTGGATAGAATAATGCAGCATTGAAGATGCAGGTTAATAAGACGCACACTTTGACGGGACGGGTCTCAACACATTAATACGTCAGGCATATAGTACATACTAGCTGACCCACGCAACTTCGTCTGCGTTTTGACGAAATTTTGCCTAAAAAATAAAAATAAAAAATTAAGGGTGGACTACCCTTAACATTTAGGGGGATGAAAAATAGATGTTGGCCGATTCTCATAGATACCGGATAAGCACAAAAAATTTGAACAAAATCGGTCAAGCCGTTTCGGAGGAGTTCAAGTTCGAATACCGTGACACGAGAATTTTATATATTAGAAGAGATAGTAAGAACCAACGCACATTTAAACAGTTTACAGTACAATTTCTGCACATTTTTTTATGCAAATGCGTTGAGATACTGTCCGCCTCAGATGAATGTGTTTGAACTACTAAAAAAATAAACGTATTTTTACTTCTTTAAAAGTATTAAAAAAACAACCGTAACATCACAAGCACCAAGAAAACATGACGCCGGCGCCATGTTTCCCGAATAAATTGGGAAAAATCAAGACAATTAAATTGTCACTGGCAACACTAAATAAATTTAAATAATAAATAACTGGTAACATTGCGTTTGTCACTCATAGATTATACAGAGAATAGAGGAAAGGGGTGTGAGTTAATTTAAAAAGTATTTAACAAACAGTAATTGTAAGTTGTTGATACTTTTCT
Organism: Trilocha varians; assembly: GCA_030269945.2. Taxonomy (NCBI): domain Eukaryota; kingdom Metazoa; phylum Arthropoda; class Insecta; order Lepidoptera; family Bombycidae; genus Trilocha; species Trilocha varians. Next base: position 11,125,390 of record AP028259.1, read on the forward strand.
TATAAAAATAAATAAATTGCACATTTCAAGCACCTTTATAAATATAAACAACTAACCTATATTATTATAATCATTTTAAAATATACGACCTTATACAACGTAGTTTAACAAAACCTTCAGCAAGATTTAACATATTGAAATAATTACTGTTAAGTTCAATATGAGGAGTATACACAGGTTTATATAATCAATTATATACTTAAAAGATACCAAATTTTGTTATAATAACAATTATTTGGCACTAATAACTTAATTTTCTCACAAGTGTTGTTTAAAACGTTTTTGCTAAACATTCATTTAAAAAAATCTTTACTGTATTAATTTACAAGTTCAACTCTTACATACCCCTTTCGATGTCATAGTGTTTTCTTATGCTGCATTTAAATATTGGCTCGCCAACTTCCAATGCACGCAAATGACAACTTGTAAGCCAATTGTCAGACAGTTTCACATAGTTTCAATGACGGCCAATGCATAGGTACCGTCATTTGTTTTTTACGTGTGTTGGACGTTGGCGAGTCAATATGTAAACGTATGATTGACCTGTCATCATTGCTTTACAGCTGTTTTTTCTTGATTGTCCTTGTTTGTGGCTGTTTTCTCTTGACTGTCCTTGCCCTGTATGTAGTGATAGTTTATAAATCTCGCTCCTTGTGTGAGCTGAGCGCATTCGTTGGTGAAGTGACAGGCGAAAAGGAGAAGGTTTCTCGGTTGCACTCGCCACGCAAACCTCATGAACATTAGTGAGTAGAGAGATAGGGCTGTAACAAGAAATAGTAAGAAATAACTATAAGCATGCTTACGACTAAGCATCAGTGCTAACAGTGGGTTTTACGAGTATCTAAGTTTGAATTTATACGTTCTGAAAGGTCGAAAAGTTTGCAAAAGTAGAGTAAATCTATAATACATGTTATTCTAGGCTAAACGTGCTAAAATATTTTGAAGGTTTTTGAATTATCTTACTGATCTTACTCCGACTAATACTTTTTAATTTTTTATTATATTGCACCAACACCAACCTTATTATTAATGTGAAAGTGTGAATGAAGATGTTTGTTACTCTCTCACGATACCTAGTCATTCAAATCCATCACTACATAAGGCATAAAACGAGTTAAATCTTCTTTTTGGAACGAAGTTCCTTATCGCGCGTTGTGAAAGGGGAAAAGGGCTAGACGGAAATTCTTATGAAAGAGTTGTCACGACTTTTTTTTTTTTTAGACGATTAATGCCAGATGGCGCTGTGATCAAAATATTTTATTTAAGTTATAATAATTAGTTAGTTTAAAACGTCTCTCTCTCTCTCTCTTATAGAAAGACTAACTAATTATTATAACTTAAAAAAATAAAATTTTATTACAATTTCCTCACTAATAAATCGAAAGGAACTTCGTTCCACCCGGATGTCCCTTGACACCTCTCAAGTTTTGTTTTTGTAGTTAATTATTTATTTTACTCGATTAATTTATTTCCGCCTTGAATTCACACCTCTGACTCTATTTTAATTGTTTACATCGGAATTTTAATTCGATTAACGTCAATTGAATTGCATTTTAATTTATTCATGTTAGCATTAATTACAGATGTTCTGTCTTATTGCGTGTAATTCCATTACATAGTACAACCAACAATTACTACCCACGGCCGGGCTCAGGTCTCCTCAGAAGAGGGATTAAGCATAGTCCACCACGCTTGCCCAATGCGAATTGGGGACTTCGCATGAATTTTCGAAGGAATTCTAGAATCCTTTTTCAATACGCAGGTTTCCTCACGATGTTTTCCTTCGCCATTTTAGTATTGTGAAAAAAATCATAAAAATCTTTTCCACATTAAAATTAAGAGGTAAAACCGGCCGTTTTGTTTTGAACCTGCAACCTCCCGTAGGCAAGCGCTTCAACATACATTGTATTAGATCTGAATCCAACACATAATACTTAGATATTTTGCACAAAAGTCTTGCATATCTGATTACCATTTGGGAAAACCGAAGATAAAAAAATGTTAGATAGATATTTTTTACAAAATTCTGCCACAAGTATCAGAGATAAAAGCACGTAAATTTAAGAGCATGTGATAAAAGTGGTCAATTTCAATATCGTCAACAGCTAGATGACGTCTACTGCTAGACATACTAAATTAATTATTTACTAGGTGGTCTTGTGTCTAATGTTAATTTGAAAGCCAGTAAAAAAAAATTGGTTGCCTGTAAAGTCGGTATACGGGCGAAAGTTTTACGTGACAACGACTCGGGCATGGTTAGCCTAAGAGCGAGAGAGACAGACATAAAAAGTGAAAGGCACGCGTGCCTCTCACTCGCTCTCATTGTGAGCGCATAACGTGAGCGGAGCGTAACGCAGTTTCTTGAAGTGTCACCCGGCAAACCATAAATTGGTTTGCCGGGTGACACTTCGGAGACGTTGTCACGTCAAAACCACTTTGAAGTCTGTTGCGTAGTTAAAGATGTCACCATACATACGATCAGACAGCGGAAAGCAATTTTGTTTTATACTATGTAGAGATAAGTATAATCAGTCAAATTGGGCTATATTTTCATGGTTCCAAATTCGTGAAATTCAAATTTGCCTCAAGAGACACTTTAACATTCCTTCCTGTCAGAAATGGTATCATTACCGTTTTTGTTTTATTTTAATTCTAATTCTAAAGTTTTGGCTTGCGCCGATATATCGCGTCACAATTATCATGCGTATAAACTAGTGATTGATGAACTAATCCGAAAACTAAACAAAACGATAAGATTACTATAAAATTTATGGCACATCACTATTTAATATTCGGTAGACGTAATCTGTGAATCAATAAATCATCACTTTTGTAACAGACAGAATTATCTTTTGATAACAAAATACGTTGTTTATTTTATCAAAAAAATGTTGAGATAAAACGAATTGAATGTCAAGATTTATTTTGTTTGATGTTTTTTTTATCATTTACTTAAATTAGAAGAATGTTTCATTAATTGTAATAAGAACTAGCTGATTGTATATAATTATTTAGAGGCTTTTTGTGTATGTTACGATAGTCATACATAGACTATATGACGCAAGAAACAAAATTGGGTCTAAGTTGTATTCTAACAGGACATTCACCCCATTTTGATGAACCAGATGTATTTTTAGTGTTAACATATTAAATTTATTTTTAAAATGACACATTTTTGGTCAAATTTCACCTGTTTCTTTGATCATTTTATCCTACTAATTTTAAACAAAAAATTTTAATTATTTATTTCAATCCTTTATTAAACATTTTTAGTGAACATTTTCAATATTTCTACTACATATATTCTTTAAAAAAATATTGAACCATCTCAAAATTTGTGGACTTAGACCAACGTGATAATGTTTTGACCTTTGATTTTTCTGCATGATAATAAAGATTGAGATAACATGTTACGTATTATACAATTTTTAATCTTATTTACTGTTCTATAAAATTTAGAGCAGCAGATTACGATTTTGGTACAGTTTTAAGAAAAAATACAAAAATGATTAATAAAAAAAATAGTACGACAGATGAATAAACCTCTACAAATTGTGTTATTGTACTTAGAATAACACTTTGCATGTTACTGTAATTGTTGTAATTTATATTTTAGCCAGTGTATTATGTTGGTGTAACTTTATACAGGGTGGATCTGTAACTTTGGATTATCTTAAGAGGGTTTAATGACCTGTCGAAATACAACTAGCACCCTTTTTATTTTTTGGTTAAACTTTTTTTTCTAACATTGTATGGAAAACGTACGACTATCGTTTCGGACTTCCATACTATGATGAAGAAATGTTTTTATCCAATTCCTAAAATAAAATTGGTTCTAAGTTTTATTTCGACAGGTCATTCATCCCACGTCAGATTGTCCAAAGTTACAGATCCACCCTGTATAAATAAATAATGATAAAATTATACTTTACTGAAAAAAATTTCGAAATTGCAAGATAAGTCACAAAGCTGTTACCATTTACAATCATATCGACGCCCCCCTGCAAAAACTCCGTAAAGCACTATTACTGGTTTATTGCTGTTATTGCATTTTCGTAATCTATGGGTCTGGATGCATCTACCCAATTTTTTTCAGATTCTTCCTGCGGTTATTTCCAACGATTTTCTTAAGAACACTTTTTTTCAACGGAAATTTTATTTTTTTTGTTAACAGCATAAACTCCGTAATATGTTATTAAAATTCAGTTTGGTGGTTCTGTTTTCGGTTAAAAACTATTACTGCAAAATATTTCTTGAAAACTTTCGGTTAATGCGATTACAGGTTTATTATTGCAAAATTTTCATTTGATATTTTTCACTTGTGTATCCAAGTTGCACTGGTCAGTACGTGGCTGCCACTCTTGAACTCTTTATTTCTGATTAGATCACACAGAAACTAGAAGTAAAGTCATCTCCTTTGTTCTTTGTCCCCTTTTTTTGAACTAACGGGCCATCTGATCATAAGCGGTGACCGTTGCTCATGGACCTCTGTCTAACCTTAGCTCTAGTGAACAAATCTGCTACGTATGTCATTACTGGCTGGGGATAAGATATTTTTTTAATAAACCGAAGCTTTCTGAAAGCTTCCTAGTTAGCGTAGGTTAGATTCTTCATTCAAATTCACCCGGTCTTAAGTAGAATCTTTCCCCTTTTCTCTAACGTATGTATCGATGGCTTTGATCCTTACAGTAGAAGGTATGTTAGACATCGAACATTTTTGTGTTTATTTTAAAATCTACATTTAAAAAAAGCTCTACTGAGATCATAGAGTATACAGAGAGTCTCCACTACGTTCTCGGCTATCAACTTTCGTTTTGGTGATAAGAGTGATTCAAAAGGATCTGTTTCTGGTACTACCTCAAAATTGCTATTTAGATATTGTACAGAAATTTCAACACCTCGATTTACCGGCAGTCAACTAGGAAAAAGACCTAATACAACTGTCTAATCACGAATTTATCGACAAAATTTGACTGTTATTTTGAGTAAATATAACTTCAAGTTTTTTAGGAGCAAATGCGTAAGGTTATCACTGGACAAGCGATGTTTTTAGGCTTAACTTAATCCTCAAGTTGGTAGCCTAGTGTTGAATATGCAAACAATGTATTTAGAGGAATAAGATTTACACAAAACCACATGTGACTCAGGCTTTCACTTTGGAAAATATTTTGCCTTAGCACTATCAAGCTCGGTGTGTTTTATGGAGCCAAACTGCCCTGGCTTACATAGAAACTATATAGACCACTAGTCCATGCATGAGTTAAGAAAGGAACATTAGTTTGGGGTATTCTTTATTAAGCAAATGAAACTCTTGTTATTTATGAGCGAGGACACCACTCTTACGCTTTCTCGTAGTCAAACAAGGCTATATAAACTCCTTCTGCCATGACGAACGTCATGAAAGAATATAAAGCATATACTTAATTATACATTCTAGACTAGACTAATTTATTTCAAATGAAACCAAGTAACAGAAGTCTAAAACGAGTGCAATAGTGAAGACTGGTATGGTATTCAAACCTTCTTATCGTCAACCTTTTCCGAGAAGTAGACCGTTTTATCTTGTTTAATATCTTTGTACAACAGTGGAGTACATTTAAGGTACATCCACTGGTGTTTGGAATCTTTAAAATCTGCAGGAATCAGTAAATAAGAATATAAAGAAAATTCCACTGAAAGTGCAGATTAATCCTTGTTTTTTTATACTATTATCGAGATTAATTGTTCGTACACTAATTAATTATGATCATTATTCATTAAACTATCCCCACAAAATCATTTTTGTTCAAAAAAATGAATGATTTCGATACAATTCATGTTTTTTAAATTATTCCTTGAATAATACCAATCACAAATATTCCATTCATTATCAGTAAATAGTGATTACAAAAATTATGTTTGCAAAAAATATCCCGCAATAAACCTGTAACAGGACTTTACGTTTATTTGGTAAATATTTTTTTACCGCAATAACTTAGGTAATTGAATATTACAAACACTCTCGGTTTATGAAAAATACGGTCAAAAAACCAGTAAAGTGATATTATGTTCATGATTACACAGGAATTTACAGAAAAAAAATAGTAAGTAAACATTGCCCGAAAATTTATTAAAAAGTTGAAATTTAATGAATCAATATCCAAAAAAAAATATGATTATTTTTTCGGTATTTTGTGTTTTGATGAATTACTTATTCCCTTTAAATTCAACAGTCACGCAGATGACACTGAACTGTAGGTATAAAAATTAGCTTTCTCGTGGTATAAAAATGTTTTTATAATTATTTTTTTTACAAAAGTTATAAGCGAAAAACACTAAATCTTTTTTCCTGTAAAATTTCATTTTTGCACTTACCGAGTTTTTGCAGGGGGGCGTCGATATGATCTGTTGAATTATCAGCTTGCATAGATTCAAAAAATATATAATTCAGTTCAGTTAATATCCTACTATTAAAATGTCAAAAACTAATCAATGTAGATTATTATAATAAACTTACCAAATGTCATTTTGCCACTAATAAAACTAGGGTCTTTCCTTGTGTCTGCTATCGCTGCTAAAGGTATACCCCAATTTGCTACTGGACCCCAGAAATGGGTGCTGGAATTTATATTAAAAAAAACTATAAATACATGATCCTGTGAATAGAGCAAAAAAATAAAATACATATTAGGTGAATCCTGGCATTATTATAATGATATTTATGGCATTATTATATTTACAGAAATGTAATACAGTCAAAACCGTTTATAACGACATCGTTTACAACGACCTACCGGTTATTACAGCCAGATTGCATGGTCCCGTCCGAATCCCTAGTAAACTATTCAGTAAACAAACTGCTTATAACAACATCCGATATAGCGACATATCGCTTACAACGACGAAACTTTATCTATATTCATCGGCTATAACAACCAATTGCTTCTTGTCTCAGCAAATCAAAACAATACAAACGAATTTAAATGTTATTGATAAGCTTTGAAGGCATATTATTACCTACGCACTTTCTCCCAACTCATCCGAACCTCTTCCCGGCCATTTGACCTTGCATATTTTGCACCAATTGTTTAGTGTTTATTTCGTAATAAATATTTTTATTTCTTTTTTGACTCTATTACATACATAACCTGTACCTATTCTAGATAGATAACTATGATAATACATATATCTACTGTACTTGTGTATATGACTGTATTGCTTATAACGACTATCGGATATAACGTTGGCAACTATACGGTCCCTTCAATGTCGTTATAAGCGGTTTTGACTGTAGTTATTTATTGTGTCCTCTATGGCTTATATAATGAGATTTGAATACTACAAAATATTTTTTTTACTTAGATAATTATCAATTCAACAATTAGACTTATGTTAGACAAAAAAATTATGCTTCGTTATTTTTTTTTTTTTTTACTTTACGTTTTTCCATTTTTAGTTTATTAGGTCTCTAGGTTCAGTAAATTGAATTTTCTGTTTCAGGTCTTTGGAATTTAGAGATTCATCTGATGTGAATCTGCACCTGAAGGTTACCATCACTCATATTATAGTCTTTTACTCAATTAATATTGTTAAACACTCACCTCGTTAAATATTCCCTAAATTCCTTGCTTTTCAGCTGATTCAGTAGTTTCTTTGCAATTGCACTCATTTTCACTGAAAAATTTGATAAATTACACAAATTATTTATCTATAATGTATTCTACATCTACAATGTTTGTCGAACTAGTTTATTCAAGGTAATTTAACTAATTTTTCAAATGTATTCCTTGCCTACTGCTTTCAAGGTTATTTCAATAATAGGCGATTTTAAAAATATGTATTAAAGTGTATGACGTTTTATGTGTAATGTACACGTACCTATTTTTGTGATTTCCTCCTAGTTATTCCAAGTAAATTAGTTGTGTAACTCACACAACTTTTGGAAAAATTAATTAATTTCGTAACTTTTTTGCAAAACTTCAATCAGTCCAGTTTCATTTTACCAATCACAGATTAACTAACGATCAAAAAGAGAATTTCAATAAAAATCGGGGATTTTAAGGGATGGGACTAACATTATGTACTCAAATATACTAGGTCTGTTTTATGTGACTAATGTGAGAGACTAATAGCATGAGCAACGTTGGCTGTTGTTACCCGTACTATGTCTATGTTAATGGCCATACTTGAAACCAACATAATAACTAAAAAAATAAATAATAATATAATAAAATGTAACAAAAACTGATTCACTTTACTTTTTTTATCAATGTACTAAGAAATCATTAGATTTAAGACTGAAACTTTGTGGAAATTAAAAACATATAACAATTCCCACACTACGTACTATTCGATACTCTCCTACTATAGTAAATGGGAAGACAAAACATCACTATTCTATTTGTATTTTTGACATTTAACTTTTAAGACTAAATCATGAAGTTAACAGTGTTGTACTATTCGTGCCTAATCTATAGCTGCCATAAAAAAAACTTAAAATGCTGTTGTTTACTTTGTAAAAATAAAGATTTTTAAGGATTCGTGATCGTTTTCCCATAGCAATCCCATAAATTATAAAGCCCCATGAAGGGTTCCTTAACTTTACATTTGCAACTGCCGGATAAATGAGGGTTGAAAATGGAACAATTCCAAATACAGTTATTATGTCGCGGTTGTTTGGGCGAGAAAAATCTAAAATCAATAGAAAATTCACAACTACAGGAAACTTTCAAGTTGTTAAGTGGACAGGTAAGACTACCTACTAGCTTTTTATTGCTTGAATAGTGGACTACTAAAGACCCCCCCAAGACTCACTGTTAATTGGAGGTTGTGTCAAAATAGGACTATTTTTATGATTGCAACGTATAGAATTCGTCAAAATAATCATATTTACTTGAAAAATTTTTCTTTAAAATTAATAATGGGCGAGATAGACGACTATAGTATAAATTAGGTTAAGTTAGTATCTAGTCCAGACAGAATAGGAGGTTATTTTCATATTATTTTTAAAATAGTTTTAAATCGAAACACAAACTCTTAGTGCTGGTTTATAGAAAAAAAAAATAGGCCACCTGATCCATTTCAGCATAACTGTGTACCATTTCCTATTAAATGGATTATACCTATTTAAAAAAAATAGTATGACAAAACATTAAGGTTTTGTTAATTTTAAAGTTGGTTAGGTAGTTAAAAGTAATAGTAAGTATTCTAAAATTTTCATTTTTTTCTTCTTGTATACTCCACTTTCTATTTTTCAGGCCAACCCATCACCATACATCTTCTGTTACATATGTCGTGCTCTGCTACTGAAATGCCAACAGTTTAGACAAAGATGTCTTCAATCATCAAAAATACTGGAAGGAAGTCTCCAAGACCAACTGCTCCCAGTTTGTATTTCCTTTTGTCACCATTCCTTGCATTTGATTAGTTAACTTTAACTTTTACATAAATCCAATGCAAGTACAATTAATTCAATTTTGGAATAGCTATTGCCAAAAATGACTGATGATTTAAACTACAAAATAAATTACAATTACAATTTAATTAATCTCTAAAACTTTTCTCATTCTTATTATTTTAGCTCCAAAATGTAAGTCCATCGTTTACCAAAACTTTACCAGAAACAATTGAATATATCATTCTACCAACCAAAACGCAATATAAAGTAGAACAAAAAAAAGTTAATGATATTTCCATCGAAAAAGAAGACAGACTAAAAAAATTATCTGAACACGATTATGCAAATAACATTGCATATGAAGATATATATTTAGAGTCAGAAATCAATTATTTAGAGTCAGAAACCAATCATACAGAGTCTGAAACCAATCATTTACAATCTAAAACCCAACTTTCGGGGTCTGAAACCAATTGTTCAGATTCAGAAACCAACTGTTCAGATTCAGAAACCAACTGTTCAGATTCAGAAACTAACTGTTCAGAGCCAGAAATCAATAATCTGGAGTCAGAAACCAATAATCTAGAGTCAGAATCCAATAATCTAGTGTCAGAAACCAATGATCTAGAGTCAGAAACACATCATTTGGAGTTAGAAACCAATAATCTAGAGCTAGAAACCTATTATTTAGAGTCAGAAATCAATTATTTAGATTCAGAAACAATAATAAAGCAAGAACAATCAGAAGCAGAAATTGATAATACACAAAAAGATGTTGAAACTAATATACAAGCAGTAACTATTCTAACACGTAAAAGAAAATTAATCGAAAAGTTCAAACAAATTGAAGTTGTACCATCACATAATAAAAATGTCATTGAAAAATTCAAACAAATTGGTAAATATTTTGAAACGAAAGAAAACATAGAGAATTTTGAACGTATATACAATGTAAAGATAGTAATATTGAGTAAAGAAGAACAACTCAATGAAATGATGGAACGAAAAAAATTGTGTACATTGGAATTCAAATGTGATTTGTGCTTCAAAAGTTATGTCGATGAAGAGAGTCTAACTAAACATTTTAATAGGTTGCATCACCCTGTAAGTATTTATTAGATATTCAGAATTTGAATGAAAAATTAACTGTTTAAAATATACCACAGATTTGTAGTTTTGTAAATGTCACGAGTTTCTAAATGTATCTGTCGCGAACAGCACTGGCCACTAATAGAATGCACGTTTTTATAAAGACTTTTTAAATATATTAGTTGTCATCGAACAGTCGTTTGATTTACATCGGTGACATTCTTGATGAAAAAGAAACCCAAGCAGTGGGCTGTTCATTGAAAAATGTTAGGGAAGATCCACTTACCTTTAATCTTCTGTCATGAAAACTATATACTCACTATTCCTCAGACCGTAGTTGATTTAGACAGAAAATTAAAGGTAAGTGGATCTTCCCTAACATTTTTCAATGAAAAGCCCACTGCTTGGATCTTCCCTAACATTACGACACTTACATCGGTGACAGTATCTGTCTACACTCAAAGTAACAATCCAAGATTATGACTATACAAAAATATGACAGATTGCATACCTTGAAATTGTTTGGAATCACCATCTTTTTGAAAACCATTTCATCCATAGAATTTGTGGACTATGTTCAAATTAAAAAAAATTGTATCTTCACGAAACTAATTGATTTTATTTACTGATTTTAATCGTATCCTCGTATATTTTTTCAGAGCAGAGGTGAGAAAGTTTGCAATATATGTAACGCGAGGTTCAAAGACAACAGATTTCTACAAAGACACACGAAGATACATCGACTGAAGTTTGTCTGCGTAACGTGTAACCGCGTCTTAATGCATACGTATGTATATGTCACTTGTTAACATTCGTAAGATAACAAGCGCGCTCAAAGAATTGGCTTACGTAAATAATATTTTTATTACAAAAATAAAATTTTGATCAGAGCGCCATCTTGCATTAATCGTATAAAACAAAATAAGGAATTGTTTTAAAAGATTTTAATCACAGCGCCATCTAGCGCTAATCATCTAAAACAAAAAAGTGTCGTGACAACTTTTTCCGTCTAGTCCCGTTTCGATAACGCGCGATAAGGAACTTCGTTCCAATTATTTTCGCAACAACTTAACCGAGCTAGCGAAACGAGCCGACCGCGGCAGCGGCCGTCGTTGTGCCAGATATAAATCGCTTTTAATAAGTGTACGCTTACCCACATTATCATTTGATAAACAATAAACAAGTCTGTTATCAAGTTAGAGGGTTAAATAACACAAATTAACTTCCACTTGTTATCTTACAAATTTAACTAAAGTAAATTTACTAAATTTTACTAAAAGAGAGTTGTAATTTACAGTAGTGAAGCTGTCGAACATTTTAACATGCATAATGGTAAAGTGTTCAAGTGTGAACATTGCAACAAGGCCTTTGAGTAAGTATTAACTTAAATCTACAATGGAATGGAGATCCCTATCAGGCTTGAGACACTCGAAAGGGTTCATAAGCGAAACCAACACACATAACGCTGCTGCTGCTTAACAAGAGCAAACTAAGACACCACTTCGCCACCAGAGAGCACCTATGCAGGTTACAGTTGGTTACAAGCTCAATCTGCAGATTCTGTGAAGACGACACAGAATCAATGCATCACATTCTATGTGTATGCGACGGCCTAGCGACGGGTAAGAATGAACGCATTGGGTGACGGCTACCCGGACCAATGCGTGTATAGGTCCTTTGCTCCAAAAAGAATTGCTCAATTCATGCAATCACTTTTTAAAACCGAGGAATAAAGGAGGGGACTTGATACAAAAGATCCGAATGGGTCGAAGTGTCAGGCGATTACAATCACCACCCCAAACACTAAGATGAATAGATAGAAGTATTTATTTATTTAGGAAACAAACAGTATATTAAATATATATAAAAAGTATGAACTTATAAAGTTTCTATATTTTAAAATAATACAAATGAAGTTATTATGTTCCTATATTTTAAAGTAATACACATAGGATTCAACTTAAATATGTGCCGGAACAAATTACCAATGATCCTCACACTAGCTCTCTGGCATGGGGGGCATCCCGGGCATCGCGACGGAAGAGTGCCGTAGTGCATAACGCGTCACCGCCCCGCCCCGCATATTACCGTGTTGGGTTTGTCCTCAGGTGAAAATCTGTCGAAATACAACTTAAAATCACATTTGTTTTTTATTCAGTTAAACGTTTTTTTTTTTTTCAATATGGTAGCCTGCAATGATAGTTGTACAGATAATACAATATGATATTTAAAAAAATTAACGGATTCCAAACATAAATTGTTTCTAAGTATTATTTCTACAGTTCACTTACTTCAGCAGCTAATTTCAGATCCACCCTGTATAATAAAATGGTTAATATTTTTGCAGTCAACACAAAAAGTATTCGTCTCACATGAAATCAAGTCATCCGTCCAACTGTATATGGTGTAAATTGTGCGGGGAAACATATATTTCGCAAGCAGGATTGAAGACACATAGTAATTTACTTCACAAAGAGGTTGGTTATTTTAATAAATTTCATTAAAAAAAAAACTTTAAATACAATGGTACCGGCAAACGAACGAGTGCGAGGGTAGACAGATTTGTCTGCTCTTAAATGACCTACCCGCAGTTCCTCAGTCTTCCCGTGATCATGGCGCTTGAAACAGTGCTGAAATATCAGGACCGCTCAATTAAAAATTATTATTAAATTAAATATTATTTTTCTTTCAGATTGTATGTCCATGGGACGCGAAATGCAATATCTGCGATACACAGTTCTTAAATAAAGAAGCGTATAGAAAACACAGCTCGTTCTGCAACAAGTCATCGAAAAACATCGAAGCGTTCTGCGTTCACTGCGGAGAGAACTTCGAAAAGATAATAATGTTGAAAGATCATTTATTAAAACATCATAATAGTAAAGCTACTGTGAAATTGTATCCCTGTGCTAAGGTACGTTACTTAGAATTTAGTTTCATAACAGCTTATCGTTAGGGGGGACTTATGCTCGTTTATCTGTATTGAAAAAAAGTAAATATTAATTTATGTAAAAAAAAACTTGAGAGGTGTCATGGGACACCCGAATAGAACGAAGTTCCTTTCGATTAAAAGATATCTTATGATTTTTTTTTCTAACGTAACGCGCGATAAGGAACGTGTTTTAAGAGATTTTGATCACAGCTCCATCTAGCGATAATCATCTAAAACAAAAAAGTGACAACAAAAATAGTGTCGTGACAACTTTTCGTAAGATTTTTTTCCATCTAGTCCCCTTTCACAACGCGCGATAAGGAACTTCGTTCTGTTATACCCCTTGGTTGTATAGGATAATGCATTATATTAACTTATAATTAACAAGATCAGCACTTATGAATCTATATAGTCGAGCATGCCCCGCACCGGGCAGTCAGTCTATTCCAATCCTTCATGAGAGAGCCATACAATTTCTAAATCATAATTTCTATTTCTTTAAAAGTGTTAGTACAGTGTTACTAAAGTATTAATAAAGTACTATTCTATTAGTGTGTGTAATAAATAATCTTTTTTAAAAAGACCTCTACCGAGTCCCGTGTAACATTGGTGGCAGCGGAAAACGAGATCTCATCTCGTGGAAAATCAAAAAACCAGTGATCAGTTTTAACAAAAGTGTTTCAGTGTAAAAAGATTTCTCATTAAGTGGGAAAAACGAAATAAAACTACTCAGTGTTTAAGTGCTTTTAATAAAAATATTATAACATTAATAAAAGTGTTGTGCACTTCGTTGTTCCGAGTGCAAATTCGAAGAACTCATGCTTATCGCATTCCTGACCGTCTGCGGACTGTAAGTGCAATTTTAATTCTCCGAACTGTACTCATAAATATCGCATGGAAGGCTACAAATCGTGTCCAGAAACTCCCGAGGGCATAAAAACACCAATTCATTCACCAATTTTCACACAAAAGCACAAAGAAAAATCGACACCTACGACATACAACATCATGGACCTCAACATATTATTTAAATTTATCAATAACTTCGATGGAAGCCGGGAGACACTCAACTCATTTATAATAAACTGCGACAACGCCTATGAACTCGCCTCGGATACGCAAAGACCTATATTGTTTAAGTATATACTAAGCCAATTAAGAGGTAAGGCGGAGCTTGCTTGCTCAGTAAAAGAACTTAACTCATGGAAACAACTAAAAGAATTTCTAAAAATACAATTTTGTGAACGAAAACACCATTCGCATTTACTCACGGAATTACAAGAATGCAAGCAAGGCCCGCGCGAAAATGTTCAAGCATTTGCTCTTAGAGTGGAAACCTGCCTCTCTCAATTATTAACCGAAATCTCATACTCTATGGAAAATACAACTGAACTGCCAGGCCGTATTGCCGCGATGGAAGACTTAGCTCTCCATCATTTCTCTGTGGGCTTGCACCCACAACTTTCAACAATTGTTAGATGCAGGTCACCCAAAACATTAAACGAAGCTATCAATTTTGCTATTTCAGAAGAACGTATCCAACAAAGTATGTATAAACGTCCTAATTTAGAAAATAGGTTTCCTAGACCAATTCCTAGACCACTTATTACATCGCCTCGTCCTTATGCCCAAAACATGTACAACAATAATTTTAACAACAATTTCGTCAACAACAGGAATAATAACTCTTACAATGTCGTGTGCCGATACTGCAAATTCCCAGGTCACACTATTGAAAACTGTAGGAAACGAGAGTATAACAACAACATCCGTGCTAGAAACTCAGGAAACCCTCCAACATTAGGCTACAGGCCTCAACACCGAGTTAACTTTATAGACATTCCAGTTCAGTACCACAATGATAATAACTTTCGCGCAGAAAATCACGGAAATTTTCTAACTCCAAGATACACACCTCAACCACGCATTCAATATGTAGAAAATGAAGAACAAACCTTTAATAATAACGACCCACAAACAAAAAACGATTAAGTGACTCGTATCGGTGTCATACGAGGCACCAAATTAACACACGCAACGACACCAATCATAATCATAGACATTTTAAACAACATTTAATTACTAATTCTACTAAATCAACTATATCTACTATATCTACTAAATCTACTAATTCTACTAAATCTACTATATCCACTAAATCTACTAAATCTACTAATTCAAATAAAAACACTGCTTCCACTGAATCACACCAAAATACCAACCCTACTAAATCTACTAAATCCAATATATCCTCTACATCCACAGAAATCTTCGAAATCACGTGTAAACCCGCTAAAACTCTTTTACCCCATATCATAGTGAAATCTACCATTTCTAAAGAAACTTTATCATTATTAATAGACTCAGGTTCATCCATCAGTTTAATTAAAGCATCATCACTAAATAACACACCCACACTAACAAAGGAAATAATTTTACTTAAAGGCATCGACCCAGTACAAGAAACTACCAAAACATCTGGTCACTTCCAATTAAAAATTATCCTACCAACCAACCCTCCCATGCTCATGTCTCATAAATTTCATGTCTTTAAAAATATCAACTTACGTTATGATGCAATAATAGGAAACGATTTCTTAAAACAACTCGGTTGCACCTTGGACTACACTAACAACACTCTAAGCATAAATAATAACAAAATAGAACTACAATTCCATGAGCCAACTTATACTATACCAGCCAGAACAGAAACTGTTATAGAATGCTCAGTAGCTAATCCAGAACTAAAAGAAGGCCTAATCATAGATCATAGTATTTCTGACGATTTACTAATAGCAAATTGCCTCGTCCGAGTAAAAAACAACAATAGAATCAATATTACGGTACTAAATGTTTCGGATCATTCTATCACTTTAACATCAAATTTAAATCTAAAACTATCGCCTGTAGAACAGTATCCAGATCACGCTCCAAATAACGAAGTAATATCACCCGTAAATTTCGTACAAAATCAAAGCAATCTAGATCGAACCACCGAAGTCATAAAACAATTAAGGTTATCTCACCTTAATAACGAAGAAACTACAAGTCTCCTCCAAGTTTGTACCGACTATTCCGATATATTTCATCTCCCAGGCGAACCACTAACGTATACAACTGCAATTAAACACAAAATCACAACTAGCTCCAATGAACCTATACACACTAAGACATACAGATTTCCAGAAGCGCATAAAACAGAAGTAAATAAACAAATAAACGAAATGCTAAGCCAAGGTATCATTAAACCTTCTATCTCACCCTGGTCGTCTCCAATATGGGTAGTCCCAAAGAAAAAAGACGCTTCAGGAAAACAAAAATGGCGCATTGTTATAGATTATAGAAAACTGAATGACATAACAATAGGAGACACCTATCCGATCCCACAGATCACCGAGATACTCGACCAACTAGGTAACAGTAAATATTTCTCAACTCTTGATCTCGCTTCAGGATTTCATCAGATACCTATAGACGAAAATGATGCAGATAAAACAGCCTTCTCTGTCCCTCAAGGAAAATTCCAATTTGCTCGAATGCCGTTTGGTTTACGCAATTCACCCTCTACATTTCAAAGACTCATGAACACAGCACTAACAGGGTTGCAAGGTATCCGCTGTTTCGTTTACCTCGACGACATTGTAATATATTCATATGATCTTAATTCCCATATCGAAAATCTAACCTCAGTATTTAAGAGACTAAGAGAATACAATCTCAAATTACAACCAGAGAAATGTGAATTTCTAAGACGCGAAGTAGCCTATCTCGGACATATCATAACTGAAAATGGAGTTAAACCCAATCCTGACAAAATTAAAGCTGTCCTCGAATTCCCTATCCCGAAATCCCCTAAAGATATAAAGTCATTCTTAGGCCTCGTATCATACTACAGACGATTCATACCTAATTTTTCCAAAATAGCTAAACCTTTGACAAATCTCCTAAAGAAAAACGAACAATTTCTATGGCAAAACCAACAACAACTAGCATTCGAATTTTTGAAAGAAAAACTTACATCCGCCCCAGTTCTATGTTACCCCGATTTCACGAAACCTTTCATTCTCACGACTGATGCCTCCAATTATGCTCTAGGAGCAGTACTGTCACAACCGTAAAGGCAAACTTAATACAGCAGCAGACGCACTATCCAGATACCCCGTTAACGTATTAAACGCAGAACCAAATACACCCTATCCCAATTCCTCAAACAACCTCCTTCCACAAGATTTTAACATACCTTTTAGTCCTTCAAATCTTGATGACATTAATTTACCCACTATAAATATATCTTCTGACTTAGATGATCTACCTAATACACCATTCAACCCAGCAAATGAAAGTACAGACACTCCTAACCCTATAATACAAAATAACAACCTACCAAGTCCTGAAATTCATGAAGACTCCTATTCCGATTTCCTGAGAACAATGTCAAACAAAACATTTTACCTATAACACCGAAATCCACGAATATACCAACCCTTTATTGCAAACAGACAGTAAAGTCATCGTTATCCCAACAGCGATTGATATGGACGAGTCCAACCCATATGTAGAAGAAATATTAAGCAATTACGAAGACTCCTCAACTTTCCTAGCAAAGGAAAGAACTCTTCACCATTTTCAAAACTTCACTAAAGCTAACAAATCATACTACTTTTTATTCACTAAAGTACACCATTTTGATACCCCCCAATACCCAGAAATATTTACTGCACTCAAATCTATAAGAAATGAATTACTAGTTTTGTGCAACCCAACCCCCGAAGAAATAGCGATAACAGACTTTAATGACCCCTTCTTTAAATCTTCATATTCTAAAATTTACAATATCCTTGCCTTTCTTTTCCATAACACAAATATACGAATTAAAATATACAGAAACACAATGATATTTCCAGTCCCAAGTGAAATCTCCAAAATCCTAAAAGAAAATCATGATATACCTATAGCAGGTCATGTAGGATCATCTCGAATGCTTAATCGTATTAAAGAAAGATACTACTGGAAAAATATGAGATCAGATATCGAAAATTACGTGAAAAAATGTAGTTTATGCCAATCTAATAAAGCCTTACGTAGAATTAATCGCGCTCCAATGCAAATAACATCAACTTCAACAGCACCATTTGAAAGAATAAGTCTAGATATCGTAGGACCACTTCCTGAAGCCGGCCAAGTCCACCTCAGATACATACTCACCTTACAAGACGATCTTACAAAATTTTCTACAGCTTACCATTGCTAATTGTAGCAACGCGACAGCAGAAGAATCTTGCGAATGTTTAATCCACTTCATATCACTGTTTGGTATACCAAAGACAATACTAACAGACCAAGGTACTAATTTTACAGCTGAAATATTTAAGAAAACTTGCGAATTTTTAAAAATAAAACAATTATGGTCCACCCCTTATCACCCTCAAACTCAAGGAGCCCTGGAAAGGAGCCACTCCACACTAAAAGAATATTTAAAATCATACGTGGATGAAAATCAAACAAATTGGCATAAATATGTTTACACCGCGATCCTCGCTTACAATACAAATGTACATTCCACTACAAAATTTACTCCATATGAACTCTTATTTGGACACAAACCCTATCTCCCTAATTCCATCTATGAAATCAATCCCAACAACACATATCACGAATATATAAAAATGCTTAGTCACCGCCTAAAACTCTCACGCGATAAAGCTATACAAAACATAAATAAATCTAAGCAATCTTCTAAAACCTATTATGACCAAAGAACTCGCCCAATAACATACAAAGTCGGTGACATGGTATATGTTAAAAATCACCTTAGATTGCGTAAGGCCCTATCCCCAATATGGAAGGGACCCTACAAAGTAGTAAAAATTCATAGAAACAATACACTTTCTCTACTTATCAATAGACGGCATATCAAATACCACTACGATGAAGTAAAACTAGCAACTTGCGAATAACCACTCATTCGAAACACCTACAAACTACATTTTAAATTCCTAATAACTTCTATTTCCTTCGCCTACAGTTTAATCATATCATGCCACGGCAACTCACAACTACAAGAACCTACAATACAGCAAATTACAAGAAGTCCTGGCATGTATTTCGACCCATCAGGCTCCATCAAAACGATCAAAGATTATCTTCACATAATGGTACCAATGGATATAGAATATATTAAACCACATATAGATAATATACGAGACGTTTTGCATACAACCAGATATCTTTGCATTAAAAGCAACTCACTCGAAAACACACAATGACAGAATACATTCCAACCTCTTTTGAGCATGTACGAAGATATTACAAAGGATTATTCAGCCATATCTCATTTAATCTCTAACAGACTTAAACGATCACCATGGATTTCCAGTATTGGCACTGTCTTAAAACATATATTTGGAACCCTAGACGAGGACGATGCCATAAGATACGACAATACTATCCAACTATTAAAAGATAATAATGCAAAAACATTAGATATTGTTAAAGAAAATGTATTTATTTCTAAATCTGCCATATCTAACTTAAACCAATCCCTTGTTGAAACTCATGAAAACGAGGAAAAACTGAAATCAGCCCTAGAAAACCTATCTTCTAATGTCAATAACCTAACTGCCGTAAGCAATACATTGTTATCGCTATCATGTATACAAGGAATGTACAACGTCATTCATTCTAGTATGTTAAGTTTATCTTATAAGTTAGAGGGTATTGTAAATTCTATACTAGTAGCTAAGAGTAATAACCTACACCCGTCTGTAATTACACCTAAAGATCTATACCATGATTTAATAACAAATGTTAAGTATCTACCTAAGTATACGGAACTTCCTGTTAACCTAGAATTAAGTAACATTCATACTTTAATTAGTACTATTGAAATAATAACATTTATATTAGATAATAAGTTAGTATTTACCCTTAAAATACCATTAGTATCGCTTGACCAATACAGCCTTTATAAAAACATACCTGTACCGGTACCACATGATAAAATTAATCCAATAACCTATGCTTTATTGATACCGACAAATATGTATATAGCATTAAGTAATGATAAATCAACGTATATCCCTCTAAATAACCTATCAAATTGTAAACCTATTTCAAACCTAAATAAAATCTGTAAAGACCTAAACGAGTTAGACACACAAAATTATCCAATATGTGAATCAGAAATGATGACAAAAGTCTTAAACAAACTACCAGACAATTGTAACGTAAAATTTATACATGGTAATATAGACATTTGGCAAACCTTGAGTAACAATAAATGGCTCTTTACGCATTCTAAACCTACTAAATTACATGTAAAATGCAACAATCAAATGTCAGAATATAATATACTAGGAACAGCTATCCTCACTTTAAGACCGCATTGTATTGGATTTTGTAAAAATACCAAACTAATTGGCAAAACTAACCCTAGTTACCAGTTTAATCATGTAAATTCGGATTTCAATTTAATTAACGACTCGTGTTGTAATCTCTCAGCATTTAGAAAATTAAATTATTCCAAGGAAAATTTTAAATTACAAGATTTAGACTTTACAAATCTGAACAAAATCGATCAAGAAAACAACAATTTATTAAAAATGATTAAAGCACTACAAATTCAAAATAAATCAATTCCTGATGTTACAAAGATTACGATTAATTCTATAATGTTAAGTATTATTATAATCCTATTTCTAATCTTTCATCATCATCATCATCATCACCCTTGAACCACGGATAAGAATAAACTAAAAACTTCGCCCTTAGACGCGGAAGTTTTTCTTCTAAAGCGGGGGGCTGTTATACCCCTTGGTTGTATAGGATAATGCATTATATTAACTTATAATTAACAAGATCAGCACTTATGAATCTATATAGTCGAGCATGCCCCGCACCGGGCAGTCAGTCTATTCCAATCCTTCATGAGAGAGCCATACAATTTCTAAATCATAATTTCTATTTCTTTAAAAGTGTTAGTACAGTGTTACTAAAGTATTAATAAAGTACTATTCTATTAGTGTGTGTAATAAATAATCTTTTTTAAAAAGACCTCTACCGAGTCCCGTGTAACAGTTCCAATGACAGTTTGTTTGAACAACAATCGTGAGGAAACCTGTATACATTATAGGAGAACTAGGTCATCCGCGCACTTCATCTGCGTCACAAAGTGGTTTAAACAGCACTCTCGACGTCATTGATACTTTTTGCAGCAGACAACGTTTTATACCCGTGATAATTTCTCAACGAAATGTCCGATTGGAATAAAACAAAAAGTATTTTACTTCTACATTAATACTCTTGATAATATAATGCTTAAATTGGGTAAAGATATAACGATTCTCAATTCACGTCGTTTCATTCATTCGATGCAAGATCACATCAGGTTGTCAACACTGTTGATCGAAATTATTTTTGTTATTAAGAAATCACCCTGTATATGATATGGACTATCTGGAAAACGTAGTAAAGTGAAACTGTTGTGTGTAGTGCGACAAGGTATTCTCGGTCTCGACCCGGCTCGGCGATCACTACCGCCGCGTGCACGAGCGACGATTCGTCGAGAACAGACCGCCCGCCGTCTGCGAACTGTGCGGGAAGACTTTATCGGTAAGTAGGGACATTTTATGAGGGTGTTAGTGATATTAGGCCAAAGGGAGATCTCGTTGCGGGCGAGGTAGTGTATGGTGGTCAGGCCGAAGCCCGCTGTAGTAGATTTCAGATGTCGTATATATGCGAAGATTCTTGCAAATGTCGTAACCGCGAGTTAAGACCTCGCGCGCTATTGGTCGCCACATTTTACTTGAAAGTTATACTTAGTATTACTTGTAATTTTATTTGGAAATAATATTTGCAAGCAGTTTATACTCAAAACAGAAATTCAATACCACGTTAATGTTAATTTAACACAATAGTCTTAATGTGATATTTATAATGTCTATGGATCAGGGTTGGATTAACCCTCAAAAAAGGCTTGAGTAGGTCCCGTTTGCAGCAGTAAGTAGGGTAAACTGACCAGTCTTACCGTACAATACAGTAACTAGTATTACTAATACTAGCATCCACATAGTAGTAGTGTATATCATAGTAAATTTTAAAAGGGAAATGATATCGACTAAGATCTTTAGTTATTTTTGAATTATATTTTTATTAAGTACAACTGACAAACTAAAAAAAATTCTTAAACAAAACGTTAAATTTCTGTTCTTATTTCGAAAGATCTATGTGATGATGGGCGGCTACGAAAGCCTACACTGCTCGATATTTATATAACTGCTTTTTTTTAAATATCCGGTAACAAAATCACCCAGTACGTTTTCACTAACACGACTTTACTAAAAATTATCTATTCAAATTTATTTCAGAATTCAACAGTATTAAGATATCATATGGCATCACACACGGGTAACAAACCGCACCAATGCCCTCATTGTCCCAAGACGTTTGTTAAAATGTCGGGTCTCAAGGTAATTTATTCGTTATTATTTTAATTAATATTTATTTACACAATATAAAACCTACATTCTAAATTACTTTGGCAATTTTAAATTTTCTCTTAGAGGCAAAATAACTTTGAGTTGACGAGTAATTTGTCTATGTCACAAGTAGGGTTGCCAGGTGTTAGGATAGACATACGAAGGATTTTTGATTGCTTGTCCGGCCAAAATAAGCGGCATCCGGCCTGTTAGGATTTAGGTAGGATTTTTCAATTTCGAAATTCGCGCGCGGCTCGAGATTGAATCACGCCGAACGAGTAGCCGAGTTGACCCGAGAACAGCCGAGCGCTGTTGCGCCGTTTTTAAGTAACACCAAAATTTTTCAAAAATGTGTAGCGTCCGGATTTTTCGACCGAATGTTAGGACAAAAAAAAATAGTTTTACACTTTTTATAAAAAAATTAACATAAAAAACAAGATGTCCGGATTTTTTACCCAAATGTCAGGACAAACTCACAAGTCTGTCCGGCTTTTGCGTCAGGACCTGGCAACCCTTGTCACAAAGGGTTTAACCAGCGTTGGAGCTTACAATATGATAACGATAGAACTTTTGAGTGATTCAAACTCAATCTTTTAAAAATCAAGATCATAGTTTTGAAAGCATATATAAGGACTGCGACTTAGTTTTATATTTAATGAAGTTCTATAATATTATTTGTCACAGAGTCACTTGATAGTCCACACGAAGGAGAAGTTGTATTCGTGCCTATTATGCCCTAAAACGTTCAGGTGGAGATCTGGACTGAGAATACATAACCTTACTGTAAGTACTAATACAAGGTGGATTTGTAAGCTTGACCCAATTAAAATGGGTTGAATGATCTGTTGAACGACTCTAATAAAATCTCGGCTTGTACTTCTAAATCTTATTGTGAAAAAGATTTATTTGCAATTTTTCACAACACCACTGGCTAAAAACGGTGAAGGAAAACATCGTGAGGAAACATGCATATCAATATAAAAAAAATCCTCCGAAGATATGTGTAGTCCCCAATCCGCATTAGACAAGCATGGTGGACTATGCCTAACCCCTCTTCGGAGGATACCTGAACCCAGCAGTGGGCAGTAAGGGGTTGTTACAGTACTCCAATAAGATATCAGTTTTCTTAATCAATTGATATCTAAAAGTCGAAAATCATCGTAATAAAACAAATATTATAATAGTAAGTAAATATAATGTATGTACTTCGATTTTTATGTTGGTTTATTTTAGCTTTATTGTATTTCCTACAGATACACGAAGGAAAAAAAAATCTAAATAATCGGAAACGTTTAGCGCCGGTTACGTATAGTTGAAAAACTATACCAGAATTGAAGACATCTATTTAAATATTGTAAATAAATAATTTTATAAAATACTTTGCATTTTTATTAATAGTATAAAGATGATAGGACCGACTTTCATATCGGTCTGTATCTATACTAACCTGTATTCATTTATTTACACTTATTTTTTTAATTATATTTTTTAAAAAATTAAAGGAATAAAATTTAAAAATACAATATAAAAAACAGAGGCCCACAGAAGACGAGGTCTACGACCCAAGCCATCTATACTAATATTATTATATTAGATTTTATATATAGTAGATTATCAACTGTTGGTTTTCCTTAATATTAAATAAATAAATCTCCAGTTTGTTAAATTTTGCAAATGACTACAATTTTGAAGTTTTAATTAATTGGGTCGGGCACCCTAGCTAGGTCCACAAAAACCCGGGGATCATTGCTTCAAATGTCAATTTTAGTTACAAACTCGCCGCCTGGCGCTTCGAAACGTAAATTCAGGCCACTCTTCTTTCCAATCTGTGGCTGAACTTACTTGGGACTGTTGTTATCCACAGATCAGAAAGCTGTCAATGACCAAATGAAATGAATGACTAAAAATAATGAACCACAGAATGAACGAAGCAGAATGAATAGCTTACTGCGAAAGGTAGCCAGTGTCTAATTTAAAATTGTTGAGAATAAAATAACAATCAATAAACTTATAAACGAGGGTCGTCGTAATGATGAGTTAGATTTCATTATTTAAACGATGGGGTGATTCTAAAAAAAAAAATTTGAACGAGCCAATTTTTTTTAAATATTTTAAAACTTGAATTTAATGCGTTTTGAAACAAATGGAATTGTTTTAAAAAAAATCTTATGTAAGGCCTGATTCTTCACTCTAGAGGTCTGAACTCTGTGACTTATCTCTCAGTTTTTTACAGAGCATATATTTTTAACATAAATTTTTCAAAACTAAATGTAATGAATATGATATGAATAAGAATGAAAATGTAATAACGCAGGACTAGGTTGGCGCAGGACAAGTTTGGCGCAGGACTAGGTTGGCCAAGGACTAGGTTGGCGCAGGATTAGGTTGGCGCAGTACTAGGTTGGCCAAGGACTAGGTTGGCGCAGGACTAGGTTGGCCAAGGACTAGGTTGGCGCAGTACTAGGTTGGCCAAGGACTAGGTTGACCAAGGACTAGGTTGGCGCAGTACTAGGTTGGCCAAGGACTAGGTTGGCTAAGGATTAGGTTGGCGCAGTACTAGGTTGGCCAAGGACTAGGTTGGCTCAGGACTAGGTTGGCCAAGGACTAGGTTGGCGCAGGACTAGGTTGTCGCAGGACTAAGTTGGCGCAGGACTAGGTTGGCCAAGGACTAGGTTGGCGCAGGACTAGGTTGGCGCAGGACTAGGTTGACCAAGGACTAGGTTGGCGCAGGACTAGGTTGGCGCAGGACTAGGTTGACCAAGGACTAGGTTGGCGCAGTACTAGGTTGGCCAAGGACTAGGTTGGAGCAGGACTAGGTTGGCCAAGGACATAGTTTTTGGAAGATGAATAAACTGTTATTGTGAACTGTTTGATGGATGTTTGTTACTCTTTCACGTAAAAACTACTGAATGGATTTGAATGAAACTTTGCCACAATATACCTTATACATCAGAATAACACATAGGCTATAATTTTTGATAATACGGGACGAACCTGAAGTCCACGCGAACGAAGTCGCGGGCAAAAGCTAGTATTTTATAAGTTGATTCCGTTCTGCAGCAAACTAAAACAATGACAATATTCCGTGTGTCTACTGTCAATGTCACTTTCTTAAGTTCTTTTTTTTTTTTTCAATTTATTAACAGCATTGGATACAAGTCCTTAAGCCTATTTTTGTTAAGTTCCATTCATTTCTTGCACAGATTAGAAAGTATATTAGTTGTTATCAGTAATCTGTGAGTGTTCATTGTTGTGTTTTTGTAGTGTAAATAAATCTTGAAATAACTAATAAAATATATAATTTTGTAAAATATAGTGCTTAAATATGAAAACACTTATATAGCAAGCCATACATAGAAATACAGTTAGTGAATAAATGGAAGACAAAAATGGAACAGTATCAAAAACAATTCCTATGTCGCGGTTGTTTGGGCGATCAAAATCTAAAGTTGATCAAAAATTCGCTACTACAGGAAACTTTCGACTTGTTAAGTGGACAAGAGGTAAGACAAAATACCCATTATAATTTCATTAGATACAAGTTACATTCTTCTATCAGTATATCTGTACCACTTTCTATCAAGTGGATTGCATCCCTCTACCCAGGGGACATGAGCTCAGCAGTGGGCACTGGGCAGTAATGGTTTGTTACAGTACAGTACAAGGTTAAGTTACACCTCCTGCAAAAGAATATTGTGATCAAGGTTACATCAGTTTTGAAAATAAGTGTTTTTACAAATACAGTTAAGACTTGTCCCTCTTCAAACGAGGGTAGAAGAAAGTCCTTATAGTTAGATTGTAGGTGGCGCACCTTCAGTGTTCCCAGATGATTTTTTGGCTTGTTTTCCTACACAGCGAAAAATCATTTATTTATCCAATAGAAAAATACTTCTTTTACAGGGTCATGTACCCCAATGCAGTAATATTCACATATTATCTAATGTGTGAAATGTATGTAAAATCTTTTTTTTTTTCAGGAAGACGGATCACCATACATCTTCTGCTACATATGTCGTGCTCTGCTACTGAAATGCCACCAGTTTAGACAAAGATGTCTCCTTTCAGCAAATGTACTGGAAGGAACTCTTTCTGTCCAAGTGTTTCCGGTTCGTACTTTCTGTACCGTTCTGAATTAATGAGTATACCAATGAAAAGTTACTATTTTGCTTGTTAATCTCTAAAACTTGCTTCTCATTATTTCAGTACCAAAATGCAACTCTATCGTGCCCTCAAGTTTTATCCGAAACAGTTGTATATATCGGCAAAGAGGAACCGTTAACACCTGAAAACATAAAAATAGAACAAAACATACACAATGATATAACCATCAAAAGTGAAACAGAAGATGATAATTTCGAAAATGATATAGAAACCGATTACGTAAATAAAATTGAGTATGAAGACAACAAAGATTTAGAGTCTGAAACTAAAAACATAGATACTATAGTAACAAAAAATGAAGAATCAAAAGCAGAAATAGAAGATGCTCAAAAAGCCCACAAAATAAAATTACCAACCAAAAAATTACGAAGATCTAAAACAAAAATTGAGACAGACATCACAAAGACAGGACCTCTACCAGCTCGTACTAAAAGGTACAAAGAAAAATTCAAACAGGTTGGTAAGTTTTTTGAAACAAAAGAGAATATGGAGAATTTTGAACGTATATACAATGTTAAGATAGTTGTATTGAGTGAAGAAGAACAACTCAATGAAATGATGAAACGTAAGAGGGCGTGTACGTTGGAATTCAAATGTGATTTGTGCTTCATTAGTTATGTTGATGAAGAGAGTTTAACTAAACATTTTAACAAGCTGCATCATCCTGTAAGTATTTGCTAAGATATTATTACTTCTAAGTATTAAAAAACTAACAAATTGTAACTGTGATTTTCAAATTGTGTTAAGGTTCATCTATTCTTACAATTTTTAAAAACAATGGTCTGAAATCCTTAAGCCGAGTCCTTAAGCCTGACATTCACAGTTACAATTTGCTGGGGGTCACAGACTAGACTAGCGAGCGGTGACGGAACACAGAGTACCTTGTCAAATGTGATGTGCTTTATGCACAGACTAAACATCCTGCGTTTTGTTATTGTTTTCGGGTCCGGTCTACTTTAAGTTAAATTTTACATCTTTTTATTTTTTTGCCTTTTTTATTTTTTTCAAATTTTTTGTTCTGGGTATGTTTTATTTTACTTTTAAGTTTATGTCTTTGTTGTGCGCGTTTGACATGTGTGTCGTCGATGCCGGTCGGAACTGAAAACCAGCGTCGGGTGTCAACTACAATGTTTCTGTGGTTGGCAACCGGCAACATGCTGAGTTTCGGCCGTTTTGTGTATGAACTTTTTTGTTAATTTTTAAATATGTGTCTGTATGTTCCTTTTTATACACAAATAAACTTCTGTCTATTGTCTATTGAAATTAGTATGTTCAAACAAAGAAAATAGAAAACTTACACTATACATAATTCAACTTAAATTAAGTCTAGCTTAACATGTAGTTAAGCTGTATGAAAAAAAAGAATATATTACAAATAACATTATGCACAAGCAGCTGGTATACTTTACTTGATAATTTTGGGTTTGGTTTTACTTAACCACTCAACTGGGATCGACAACCAAATTGACTGCATATTAAGCTGTATGAAAAAAAAGCTTATATTTCAAACTTGAATCAATGTAGAAAAAAAAAATTCAACAAATACCCCCACACTAGGCCAGGCCTATATAGGTGTAGACTTTTTTATTTTTTAAAAAATTTCGCAGTTCGGTGTGAATCATAGTACGATCAACACGTGTGTCGAACGCATTGAATTACGAGTTGCAAATAACCGGTTTGTCGCACGACCGTGCACTATGAATACAATATCTCAATTCTTATACAATCAATAGTAGTCATTATATTCAATGTCAATAAGTTCAATTAGCATTGAAGATGAGTCGAATGTATTGAACGTCAACAACAACATCGAAATAATGGAGAATAACGTTGAAATGCATTCTGGAGAATCGGTGGAAGTTATTGTAACAGAGGAGCCGTCAACAAGACCTAGCAAACGCGGTCGGGACCAAGATGGAGAGGAGGAATGGATACAAGTCGGAAGGAACGGGAAAAGGGCATCGCAGAAAGTAGACGTATACATATATAGCACAAATATCTTGCCGAAGCAGTTCTCATTTGCGAAAATACTCAGTATGTATGAAATAACCAAAGTTACTAGAGTGAAATATTTAAACCCATATAAGATATTTGTACAATTTAGCTGTGCAAATCAAGCTGACAAACTAATAAATTGTAAGCCATTACATGAAAGTGGATGGAAAATTAGCAAACCACTAGAGGTGACCATATCCTATGGTGTAATTAAAAATATAGACCTGGATGTGACCGAAAAGGAAATAAAGGAAACCATTGAAAGTACCTGCGAAGTTTTGAATGCCAAACGTCTTAAGCGAAGAAATAACGAGCTTACTGGATGGGAAGACAGCGGATCAGTACGATTGGCGTTCAAAGGTTCTTCTTTACCCGCTCAGGTTACAATTCATGGTATGCAAATCACTGTACAGCCTTTCAGATTTCCGGTCACACAATGTTCCAGGTGCTGGAGGTTTGGACATAAAATACGTATGTGTCCATCAAAGAAAATCGTTTGCCCAAAATGCACTAAAACTGCGAGGCAACGACATATAAATGCATCAACTGTACTGGCAATCATCTATCACTAGATAAATGTTGTCCATTGTACCAAAAAGAAAGACGCCTAAGGGAAATTATGGCCGAATTTAACTGTTCGTACAGAAAAGCAATTCAGATGTATGTTCCTCCGGAACCTCCAGTGGTGGATGCACAGGAAGAGCAGGAGCAATGCGCCGAGAGTTCCGACCATGTACAAATAGATAAACCCACATATGCCAGCGTATCGAAAACACCAGCTAGGCAGAAAGAAAATGAGAAGCGGATGATGGATTCTGACGTCCCTTCCTCAAAATCAAAAAAGACGGAGAAAAATAAAAAACGAACTACCCCTCTCGAAGATTTTGACTGGTCGGTCTTGTCTGAAACGGAAATGACATGGGAGAATGAAGATGTTGTGAATGATACGGAAACACAGAAACGCAAAGAAGAAAGGAGAAAAAGCAACCACACCGCATTCTTGTTAAGGAAGCTGAAAAATATAATGATGACAATTAATAGTGAAAATGTGAGCAGTAAATTTATGGAAGCGACGAGTGCTGTTATTGATTGGTTGATGAAGTTAGCGAGGGACTACTTTTGGGACTTGCCTTTCAAAGATATTTGCAACAAATTATGGGATCAGTCTTCAAGTTAAACATGCTGCAATGGAACTGTCAAAGTATCAAACCAAAAGCAGTAGAATTTGAGCAATTGCTTTGGAGTGAAAAAATACATATAGGTGCCATATGTGAAACGTGGTTGAGCGATCGGGATAGTTTTAAGATTAGTAATTATCAATGTTACAGACAGGACCGGGATGACTCGTATGGTGGTGTGGCGCTATTAGTTCATAAATCAGTAGTTTCTCAAAGAATTGCTGTTGATATCTCTAATTCAGGTATAGAAGTAATTGCCGTTAAAATTTTAAACTGTAAATTTGTAGAACATGTCTTATGTGTTTATTGCCCACCTTCAGTGCGAATCACTCAATCTGATTGGGACCAGTTACTTTCACGTTTCACAAATAAAACGGTTTTACTCGCGGATGTAAATGCACACCACCGTAGCTGGTCTTACAAAACGGATCTGAGGGGGAGTCAACTGTTTGATGGTTTGATGGAAAGTAATTACGTGATGCTAAATGACGGTAGACCGACTCGTTCTAGATATGCTAATGGGACTTTACGAGAATCGTCACCGGACATTTCAATAGCAACATCCGATATAGCCTTACATTTTGTCTGGAAGGTTCTGAATGAGTGTTTGGGTAGTGATCATTTAATCATAAGAGTTTCATGTACGTATAATAATGACAATCCATCTTATTTAAAAAAAATGAACTTTAAAAGAGCAGACTGGCCTAGCTACATAAACTACATCGAAGATAATATATCACAGTATAATGTCGAACCAGACTTACAAAATAGCTACGATTCATTTTTAAAATTATTAAATGACGCCGCTGATAACTATATTCCCTGCTCTAAAATTAATTTGGAACCTGATCAAAACTTTTCACCCAAATGCTATTGGAACCCAGAACTTTCAAAAGCTGTTGCAAAACGACGCCTGGCATTAACAAATTTTAGAAAGAATCCTACACCCGATAACTTACTTAACTTAAAACAATGTACTGCCAAAACTAGATTTCTTATTAAAAAAGCTAAAAATACATCGTTTCGCGATTTCTGCTCATCAATCCATGAAACTACTTCCATGTCAGATATGTGGAGTAAAATGAGATGGTTAAAGGGATACTACAAAGACAACAGGAGTGGATATTTAGATGAGAACTTGACCTCTAAATTAATACGAAGTCTAGCTCCTGATACCGTTTGCCCTGAGCAACCAGTCTTCTCTTCGATTAATTCTGAAATTAGTATTCCAATAGCTTTATGCGAATTAAAGAAAAATATTAAGAATAAGGATACCTGTCCTGGTACTGATGAAGTGTCATATTCTATGATTAAGAATCTTCCCGATAGTGCTCTTAATACATTAACTTTTCTTTTTAATTTATTTTATGAACGCAGTTTTGTTCCGTGGCAGTGGAGACAAATACGTATATTACCTATACCTAAACCAAATCCGGGTTTCGCATCTGGTGAACAAGTTCGCCCAATTTCGTTAATGAGCTGTTTATGTAAAATTTTTCACAACATTTTAAAAAACCGAATTGAATGGTTTGTGGAGAAACAAAATATATTCCACAAAGAAACTACAGGTTTCAGAAAAACGCGTAGTTGTTTAGAGAATTTAAGTAGTTTAGTTACACGAATTCACACGGGGTTTCTGAAGAATGAAGTTGTAATTGCATGCTTTATCGATATTGAGAATGCGTACAATAATGTTGACTTAACTGCACTTTTAGTAATATTAGATCGCCTAGGTGCAGGAGCTCAGATCTGTAACTATCTATGGACGTTTTTAAGTAGTAGAAATCTTATTATTAAAAATAATAGTAATAGTTTCACACGAAATACGTGTCGTGGATTAGCACAAGGTGATCCCTTATCACCCTTACTATTTAACATTGCAACTGTCAACATAAGTATAAATGTTACTAACAATAATATTTATGCTTCTCAATATGCTGACGACTACGTTATTTACACTATATGCAAAAATGTGTCAGCGGGCTCTTACCCTCTCCAATTAGCATTAAATATTTTTTCTAAAATGTCAGAAGATTTGGGACTGAGAATTTCAACTGATAAAAGTAAAATTTGCGTTTTCAAAAAAGGTATAAATCGAGAGTCTGTGCATTTAGTCGTCAACGGTTCACCAATTCGGAGTGTAGATACAGT
Source organism: Trilocha varians (assembly GCA_030269945.2). NCBI lineage: Eukaryota > Metazoa > Arthropoda > Insecta > Lepidoptera > Bombycidae > Trilocha > Trilocha varians. Next base: position 11,157,748 of record AP028259.1, read on the forward strand.
TAAATATTTGGGTATGTGGTTGGATCGTTCATTAAGATGGAAAACTCACATTGAGTATCTGATAGGTAAGGTTTCCAGATTTTTAAATGTTTTTAAGGTATTGGCGGGATCGAGTTGGGGGGTCCATCCAAAACATTTACGTCTGTTGTATATCTCCATCATTAGAAGCAGAATCGATTTTGGGTGCTATCTATACGACACTAGTTGCAAAACACATTTATACAAATTAGACAAGCTACAGAACCAGGCTCTAAGAATCATCGGTGGATTCATCAGAACTACTCCTATCCATGTAATGGAGAGTGAGCTAAGTCTCCCTCCATTGCATGTTCGGAGACAGTATCTGGGCGGGAAGTTTTGGATGAAATGCAACTCCTTACAAAGTAACGTTAACACATCCGTAATAACTAATTTATCTCTATACCGAAATGATAGATATTGGCTAAAGAAAAAGAAACCGTTACTTCTATTGATCCATGAGTCTTTTAAGGAAGTTCTTATTGAAAGTAGTACGTCGCTGGGTATGTTCGCCCTTGACACATGGATGACTGGTATTTGCCTCCACTTTATTAAAACTAATGTCCCAAATCTGCAAAATAGCAAACGTAATTATGATCCATCATACGTCAAACTTACTTGCGACGAATTCATTCGAAACGAATATCGTGATCAATACCTAATATTTACTGACGGCTCTAGAGATGAGGAGGCCGGCGCCGCCATTTTTGACCCACAATTAAATTGTAGTGTGCAGTTTAAAATTAGCAGTAAAATTTTGAGTATCATGAGCGTCGAATTGCTAGCAATTAGTGAGGCCTTATCATACGTTGAATCCCTTCCACAAAACAAATTTGTAATTCTTTCAGATTCCAAGACTGCCTTGCAGCATATTAATAATTGTACGAACGGTATACGGGGTACTCCTCTAGCTTATACTATAATTAAAACATTACGCTGCCTTTTAGCTCGCTCAAAGGCAGTCACATTGCAGTGGATACCATCTCACTGTGGCATCGACGGTAACGAGAAAGCCGACCACTTAGCTAAATTGGCATTAACAGATGGAATACCGTACGAGACTCCCCCTCACTACCCGGACTGTCTTAGTTTAGTGAAGAGGCAGTGCTGCAATCTATGGAGGGAATATTTTGATAGCAGGTCGAAGGAAAAGGGCATATGGTACAAAACCATTCAAGCTGAACCACTACGAAAACCTTGGCTCACAGACTGCCAATTAAGTCGGAAGGTACTCGTCAGCTATGATGAGACTTCGCTCCGGACACATTCCATCAAAAAAGTTCTATTTCCTGATGGGTAAGACTAGCCAACCAGTTTGTGATGACTGTAATATTCCCGAGGACATCATACACTTGTTGTTGGAATGTGTTCGCAGCAGTGCCTATAGATCTGTGTTGTTGACAAATGACATAAAAAACGCCATGGATTGCAGCATTGCCTTAGCGAGTCCTCTTTCAAAAGAGGCCAAGCTGCTTTGTGAAATATATTTAAGTGTTATCACAACTTGTACTGTGTAAGAATTATATAAGAATAAAGTAATCAGAGTGTAATAATCGCTTTAGTGATTAAGCTCTATAAACAATAAATAAAAAAAAAAAAAAATTTCGGTTATTCTCGCCCTTATTAATATGATTTGACTCTTGATTTCTTACGCATATCCACATAGATAACTAAAAGATTTTAAATAATTTTCAGAACAGAGGTGATGCAGTATGCAATTTGTGTAAAAAGAGATACAAAAACAAAACCTTGTTGAAAAGACACACAAAGCTACATCGGTTGAAGTTTGTCTGCAACATTTGCAATCGTGTTTCTTTGCTTAGGTAATAATACCTTAATATAATGTTCCCGGTGTTCCCGGAGCTATGACATGTCTCTCTATAAAAAAAGCTTAAGAAAAGTCCTGTAAAGTAGGTGATAGACAACAGCCCTAGGAAGTAATGACTACTCATTAAAGTTTAAAATGATGATGAAGCAAGCTTAAAAACAGTTTAGTTCGAACTCCAGTAAATATAGATTGAATGAAATGAAATTTATTGTTTAACCAAATCACAAAAACAATAATGATTTTACAGTGATCCCCGCACTAGGATACACTGTGTCGGGGGTGACCTTTTAAAATTGTACATAATATTATACGCCAACGTCAACATTAAAATTGCATAAAATTGCTTAAAATATATCATTTTACTTATAAATCCCGTTATTTTCAGTTATCTCGCTGCCGAGCATTCAAACAGTCATAGTGGTCAACACTACAAATGTGAACAATGCAACAAGGCGTTTAAGTTAGTATGAAGTTATAAATTTATTTAAACACTGTCAGTTATCTAAATCACTTAAACAACTATAAAACAGGTTCTTATCCGTGATCCTGATATTAGTATGTTTTTTTTTTTTTTTGTTGGAGGAAATCACCGGATCCCCGCCCACCACGCGAGCGGGGTATGTGGGAGTTGAACCGCACTAAAACTTCCAACCGCTCCTACTCAGCGTCCGAACCCCGACTGAGGCCAGAACCCAGCACGGAGTTATGAGAGACGACGCGACGCGTTACGCCATCGGCACTCTTTCCCGTCGCGCGATATTAGTATGTAGTTATTTTAGTATTATTTCATATTTTTTGCATGCTCTAAAAAATTTAACACCCTGTATTTTTGTGATGTCAATTGAAAGAACAAATAAACTTAAGGGAAAGAAAATATAATGTTTGTTTGTTACTTAAATTTTCACCAGAAGTGCTCAAGTTATAAAAAAACATTTTTTTTTTATCGATTTTAAAATTACAAAAACTCAATTTTCAAAATGTTAATTTTCAGGCGGCAATCGCAATATTTATCTCACATTAGATTAAATCATCCGTCCAAATGTATATGGTGTGAAATGTGTGGGGAGTCGTTTGTTTCTGAAACGGGATTGAAGGCACACCATAACATTATGCACAAGCAGGTATACTTTACTTGATAATTCTGGGTTAGGTTTTACTTAACCACTCAACTGGGATCGGCAACCAAATTGGTTTGTTTACTTTTGCCAAGTCTGTGGCAGGAGCCAAAATTGAGCACAGTTCTAAAACTTGTTATCTTTAAATTTTTTAATCGTCTCATATTTTACGGAGATGAGATATTTTCGCTGAAAATGCAATACAGCGTCGTTTAGTAATAAAGATTTACAAAAATATAAGGTTTAATTAAATATCAAAATTAAAAATTATTGGAAAAAAATGTTTTTAAAAAGGGGCTCAAACACGGTATTGATTCCGAACGAAGTTCACAGTTTCGCCATCTAGCGAATAGTGACGTTCCCAGTTGAGTGGTTAAAATCTTGAGATTAATAAGATTTTTAATAAATTAATACATTAGAATATTTCAATCGGCCATTTTGGCTGAAACGCCAACAACATCGGATGATGTCACTACTAAGTAAACAATATGAAATTGACGTTCTCTATTGGTTGCGCCATGACACTTTTGCGTTTGTTTACGCTGCGTGGGCTGTTTTCGCGCACAATTTGAAATGAAATTAAAAATGGCTTGAAACTTAGTTAAACTTTGCATTGTTATCGAAATATAAGTGTTTTCGTCAATAGTAAACGTGTAACCACAATATGGAAGAAGATTTCAAAATCTTTCGTCATGCCTTTTCTACATTTTAAAACACCGCGTTTAGTACTTCTTCTTATATTTATGATTAACTTTCAGCTTGTGTGTCCATGGGATGCGAAATGCGAAAACTGCAATACACAGTTTTTAAATAAAGAAGCGTATGAAAAACACAGCTCGTTCTGCAACAAGTCATCGAACAATATCGAAGCGTTCTGCGTTCACTGCGGAGAGAACTTCGAAAAGGAATTAATGCTAAAAGATCATTTACTACAACAGCATAACATGAAAGATAAAAAGAAATTTTATTCCTGTACAAAGGTATGTTTAGAAAATATTAATTTAGTTGAAATGTTGAAAGGAAAGTAAAGAAACCTGCTTAAAAAATATACGAGATTTCAGTAGTAAACCGTCCGTAATCGTGTTCTATATAGCATCCGCCACTTGACAGTACGTAGGGCGATAAAACCAGATGCTATTCCTAACAATGTAATCCATTAATTTCTTTCTTGCACACTCTAAGGTGGATTGCATTCATACTATAGTATGAATACTTATATACAATACCTTAATACCTTGTATACAAGGTGGCTCTGTAACTTTGGACAATCTGACGTGGGTAAATGACCTTTTGAAATAAAACTTAGAACCACTTTTATTTTACAAATTGTATAAAAGAAAATTTCATCATAGTCGTACGTTTTCCATACAATGTGAGAAAAAAAAAGTTTAAGTGATCCAAAAAATAAAAATGGTGCCACGTTGTATTTCGATATGTCGTTCACCCCACGTCAGATTGTCAGTTACAGATCCACCCTATATAAACCGCCCATCCTCGCTCAATTTCAGATTTTTTTCATTATTAAACAGCTACAGACTTGGCATAAGTAAACGAACCAATTTTAATGCCGTTTCCAGTTCAGTGAATAATACAGTAAAACTGTTGTTTCTAGTGCGACAGAAAATTCCTTAACGCGGAGAGATACGGTATACACTACCGTCACATACACGAAAACCAACCAACAAACTACAGACGCAGCGTTATATGCGACCAGTGCGGGAAGACATTACGAGTAAGTAGGGCGAACCGACCAGTGAGGGAAGACATTACGAGTAAGTAGGGCGAACCGACCAGTGAGGGAAGACATTACGAGTAAGTAGGGCGAACCGACCAGTGAGGGAAGACATTACGAGTAAGTAGGGCGAACCGACCAGTGAGGGAAGACATTACGAGTAAGTAGGGCGAACCGACCAGTGAGGGAAGACATTACGAGTAAGTAGGGCGAACCGACAAGTGCGGGAAGACATTACGAGTAAGTAGGGCGAACCGACAAGTGCGGGAAGACATTACGAGTAAGTAGGGCGAACCGACCAGTGAGGGAAGACATTACGAGTAAGTAGGGCGAACCGACCAGTGAGGGAAGACATTACGAGTAAGTAGGGCGAACCGACCAGTGAGGGAAGACATTACGAGTAAGTAGGGCGAACCGACCAGTGAGGGAAGACATTACGAGTAAGTAGGGCGAACCGACAAGTGCGGGAAGACATTACGAGTAAGTAGGGCGAACCGACAAGTGCGGGAAGACATTACGAGTAAGTAGGGTGAACCGACCAGTGCGGGAAGACATTACGAGTAAGTAGGGCGAACCGACCAGTGCGGGAAGACATTACGAGTAAGTAGGGCGAACCGACCAGTGCGGGAAGACATTACGAGTAAGTAGGGCGAACCGACAAGTGCGGGAAGACATTACGAGTAAGTAGGGTGAACCGACCAGTGCGGGAAGACATTACGAGTAAGTAGGGCGAACCGACCAGTGCGGGAAGACATTACGAGTAAGTAGGGCGAACCGACCAGTGCGGGAAGACATTACGAGTAAGTAGGGCGAACCGACCAGTGCGGGAAGACATTACGAGTAAGTAGGGTGAACCGACCAGTGCGGGAAGACATTACGAGTAAGTAGGGCGAACCGACCAGTGCGGGAAGACATTACGAGTAAGTAGGGTGAACCGACCAGTGCGGGAAGACATTACGAGTAAGTAGGGCGAACCGACCAGTGCGGGAAGACATTACGAGTAAGTAGGGCGAACCGACCAGTGCGGGAAGACATTACGAGTAAGTAGGGCGAACCGACCAGTGCGGGAAGACATTACGAGTAAGTAGGGTGAACCGACCAGTGCGGGAAGACATTACGAGTAAGTAGGGTGAACCGACCAGTGCGGGAAGACATTACGAGTAAGTAGGGTGAACCGACCAGTGCGGGAAGACATTACGAGTAAGTAGGGTGAACCGACCAGTGCGGGAAGACATTACGAGTAAGTAGGGTGAACCGACCAGTGCGGGAAGACATTACGAGTAAGTAGGGTGAACCGACCAGTGCGGGAAGACATTACGAGTAAGTAGGGTGAACCGACCAGTGCGGGAAGACATTACTAGTACAATACACGTGACTAGGCAAGCACTAAACTGTTCTTTTAAATATTCGATTTAAAAAAATAGTTTGTTTTTGTTGTAATAACTTACCTTAAAAAAATGGAATAATAATTTTGTTTCAGGATAAAACAACATATAGAGATCACGTGGCAAAATGGCACACGGGTGACAGAAAATTTCAATGTCCCGACTGTCCAAAGAAGTTTGCTACAATGTCAGCACTCAAGGTGATTTTATTCATTTAATTTTACCGTAAAGATTTAGATCTACCGACATTTTCATAAACTACGATACATTATAACGATAATTCCACTCCATGCTAAATCTCAGCTCAATCGGAAACCGGGAAGTTTCTCAAATTTTACTATATAGATTCCACCCGAACTTACATAGTTAAATCCAGTGCAAGTTAATATAAAGCTTGTAAATAAACCAGGGTCACTCGAAGGCTCACTCGGAGGAGCGGAGTTATGTTTGCCCGCTGTGTCCTAAGACATTCAAGTATAAGTCGGGAGTAAAGATACATCACCTTAATGTAAGTATTAAGGTTTTTTTTTCTCTCGGGTTCCTTTTATTTATTTTATATTCGAGATTAGTTTCTAAATACGTAACCTAAGTATAGTTCAATTGTATTGTTGTTTCCTTTGATAAAGAAATAAATTAAAACAAATTGTTAATACTGACTATGACTTCTTTTTCTAAATGACGATGTGTATATATTCTTCCCATTTAGTTTACTACTTTTACTTTTTCCAACAGGTACACGAAGGAGTAAAATTACCACAGAAAAAGAAGAAACCTAATATATTGTAAAATTTATGTTCAGTTGAAAAATAAATAATTTATTGTATTTTTATTGATATAAATTTATTTCTATATCTATACTTACTATTATAAAGCTGCAGAGTTTGTTTGTTTGTTTGAACGCGCTAATCTTAGAAACTACCGGTCCGAATTCTTTCACTGTTGGAATGTCCATTTATCGAGGAAGGTTATAGGCTATTTTGAAAAAAATTAGGGATCCGTATGAAAATATCGAATTTGTAAGACGAGATGAAATATCGAGAACCTATTTATGCGTACGCTGCAAAAACTATTGACAATAGCACAAAATGATGTACTACGAGTTTTTAGATATTAGGCAGATCTAAAAAAAAGTCCGCGAGAGCATCTAGTTTTATAATAAAAATCGATTATTTTATATTTTAGATAGTATCAAGTTGAAGATAATTCTAGTTTAGATTTTTTTTCATGTTTAAAGCAAAATTTATTGAAAGTGGCATCTAAAAAAATTGTAGTGTATTTTTCCCCCTTTGAAATTGAAAAAAATGTCGTAATTAAGCAGCCAATATTTTACTTTTACGGATTTGTGCTAATTGGGTCGATCACCCTATATTATGATCTGAAGGGATTTCCTTTACAAGCTTCATACAATTCATTGTACATTTCCAAATTCACGTTTTCTTTTATCTATGGATCCATCATTTCTTTATGGTCTAATTTTACGTCATCATTACATGACATTTTAAACTTCAAAACAGCACCACCGTTGTTTACAAACAAAAAATCAAAAAAATATAAAAATGTAACTATAAAGGCCACCTCCAATACAAAATGAATATATTCCGCGGCTTCGTTATTCTCTATATGTTGTTATTTGTGATCATATACTTCGGTTTCGTTGGGGCCCTGCTCTATATCAAAAGCATATTCATGGACGAGTATGTAGAATTTATCAATTATATTTGTGATATATGTGAAAGTTGAACCGTACTAAAAACCTCCCAACTGCTCACACTCAGCGTCCGAACGCCGGCTGAGGTCAGAACCCTGCACGGGGTTATGCGGGATGGTGCGACGCGTTACGCACTACAACACTCTTGTTTTTCTTTCCCGTTGCGTCACCCCCTTATTATTATACAGGGTGGATCTGTTACCTTGTGCCAGCTGAAACGGAGTGAATTGAAAGTGATTCTAAGTTGCATTTCAACAGGACAGTCTTCCCACTTCTTAGGGTCTAAAGATTGTCTGTGCCAAATATCATCATAACTGGTTTAAGTGGGAAGGCGTAACAGACAGACAGAGTTACTTTCGCATTTATAATATTAGTAGGGATACTTATTTCAATATAAATGACTAGCTTTTGTCCGCGACTTCGTTCGCGTGGACTTCATGTTTGTCCCGTATTATCAAAAATTGTAGCCTATGTGTTATTCTGATGTATAAGCTATATTGTGGTAAAGTTTCATTCAAATCCATTCAGTAATTTTTACATGAAAGAGTAACAAACATACATCCATACTTACAAACTTTCGCGTTTATAATATTATTATGATAATAATTACCTTATACGAAGAATAATATTGAATACAAGACCTTACTTAGTTTCATCTAAAACCTGTGGGTAGTTTTTACATGTTTACTTCTTTGCAGTTTACAAGACGAAACTTGCACGTGAATGAAACAACAAGAATTTTACACAAATTTATATTAAAATTCTACAAAAGGCACTTTGTAAATGGACGGTTTACACATAATATAATTATAAGAACAGCAGCCATTAATTTAAAATGCAACATATACAAAATAATTTTATAATATACAGGGTGTTCCAGAATGTGATTAAATTGGAATATTCTTGTTTTTCTTAGTCTTTATTGACATAAAGGGTGGTCATTTTTAGAGTACAAACTTTGGTTTTAAAAACTGTTTCTTTTGCTCCACCTTATGGCAATTAAATGATGTCGGCGCAATATGTATTTCAGAAACAGCAAAATTAACTAAATTTGACATAGTTTGGAACATCCTGTATATTAACTTACACTATTTGGTGCTTTGGAATATAAAATATAATACAATTGTAAAAAAATGAATCACATACAACTGCATTATTTAAAACGCTTGTAAATTGTAAAAATGCAATAAAAAAATTGTAAAAAATGATTTTTATTCACATTTATCGTAAAGCTATACAAAAATAAAAAATATGGACGGACATCTTATTTCTTAAGTCTTGTGATTTAAATTAAAATAATTAATTATAATACTTGCATAAAATATAATGAGATTTTTACAATTCAGTCTAATAACTAAAGTCTGGACTTTAAAATAGCAAAATGACTTGAAATTGTTGGTTTGTAAAATTAATAATAAAATAGGCAAGAATAAATGCACTTCGACTTTAAAAAGAGAGCAGTTCATAGCTTCGGATTTATAGAGCGCTTTCTCTGTCGCACACAGCTTTGTGGCATTCATTGTCAGTTGTTATTCTAATTCAATTGAACATATAATATAGAGTTGTTAAAAATCTAAATATTTTTGCATAATTTCCTAAAAGTCGATGTGTATTTATTCTTGCCCCCAACTATACTAATATATTGATTGTTTGTTTACATTTTAATCTCATCTGAGAATAATTGTTTCAATAATTAAAAATCAACGGAGGATTTATTCTCGCTTAAAAGGAAATAAATGTATACAGGAATGTAAAAAAATATACTCAGAGGTATTAAATAATATCTTCTACTTATAACTTAGTTTTGATAATATTTGAAACAGAATTGAACTACAAGACGTGATATAATTAAGGTTATAATTGCACTAAAGTAATTCTTAGTCCTACATAAACAAGAGATTACATAAATTTAAGTTTTTTTATATCATTGTAAAAGTAAACTTATCTTACACATAGTAAAGATCATTTTTAAATGCCATATTAATAAAATCAATTCCATATAAACGTACTGTCAACAAAAAAATCAAAAATACACAGAATTAAAGCGTAATTTAGACGAAGACATAATATAGCCTTGGTTTGTTTACACGTCGAAAATATTGTAAGCAGATTCTTGCTTACGAGAATCTCGACTGGTCTAAACACGATCTCGTCTGATATTTTTTCAAGTTCATACTAATATCGTACAAATCGGTTTGAATCGTTTTCTGTGCGAGAATTGTCATTCGAGTTTACTAGTATGAAAAATGACAACAACTGCCATAAACTCCATCTCCATTGGTTATTGCTTTGAAATTCTGTTTACACGGAGGCAAAAATATTCCATGGCGAGGCAATTATCGCACAAGGTAACGAGCGAGAAGAGTGAATGTTTAGACGAAAGAAATATTTTGTATTCTTTCGATAATCGCATCTTCGAAAATGTCACCGTCTAAATCATGCTTAACGTTACAAAATTAGTATAGAGATTCGAACTCAATGTAAAAAACATTTTTTTATCTTAATCTAAACAGTACGGTCAGCAAAACAAACAATATAACCATATTATTTCTCAGCGATCCAGCTCCGGCCAAACGACATTTAAACATGTCTATTCGAGTTTCCTTATCGAGAATAATGTTTTGGAACTCGGCTTCGACGATTTGACCGTCGTAGTAGGTGATGGGGTCTTCGAAGGGGTACTCGAACCCTTGGAGACATTCGCATTTGTAGCCGCCCGCTTCGTAGCCGCGACCCAGGATTGGGACACACTGGAAATAGTTTTATTTGGTTACTAGTTGATTCGCGCAACTTCGTCTGCGTCACAGATAGATATAGTTTATAGCCTTCCTCGATAAATTGACTATCCAACACTGAATTTTTTTTTAAATCGGACCAGTGGTTCCTGAGATTAGGGTTCAAACAAATAAACAAACGCTTCAGCTTTATAATATTATAGCTATAGCTATAGGATCTAGTGCAGAGGTTACAAACTTTATTATGGTTCAGAATACTAAAAGTTATTTTATGTGCTTGTGTATAACTCATTGACAAAGTTCAGCGTTTACGTCAGATTAGCGAGTTTTAGTTAGAATTTTATTTTTGTCCTTTAAAATCAAATTAATGTGTTTTTTTTGTCAATAAAGGCTATTTTATTTACATTTGTCTTGCAATAAAAAATCTTGAGAGGTGTCATGGAACACCCGAATAGAACAAAGTTCCTTTCGATTAAAAGATATCTTATATTTTTTTTCCTAACGTAACGCACGATAAGGAACGTGTTTTAAAAGATTTTGATCACAGCGCTATCTAGCGATAATCTTCTAAAACAAAAAAGTGTCGTGACAATTTTTCGTAAGATTTTTTTCCATCTAGCCCTTTTGATAACGCTCGATAAGGAACTTCGTTCCAAAAAAACTTGTGTAATAATCAATCCTCTAGAACAATTCAGAGCTAGGACCAATTTTGTGTTTGACAAATTACAAATCTCTCAAATGTAACTATGTTATTTGCATAGGTTAAATATTAACTATAGTTAGTACTTACATACGAAGAACTCCTGTCGCATTTGTCGGTTCCCTTGAACGCGTTGGACACGAAGTACTTGTCGGGACACTGGTTGATGTCCAGCGACAGAAGGGACATTGTCACCGCTACTGCTCCTCTGTCAATAACATAATAATATGTGAGTACAGACATTTTAGATACAAAATCAGTTGTACTTTAATAAAGAAAAGAGGAAATTTCATACACAATGGACATTAAACAAGTATTTTTCTTTACAAAAATGACCGCCCTGCCGCCAGCTACGTTGTGTGAGTGACAATATTATTAGGGGAATTTTAGATCACTTTCATTGGAGTTTATTAATTAATTGAATTACTATTATCAATTATTAAACATGACAATTATATTATTAAATACTTAAGAAGTAAATACTTTTATGACCTAAATAATCTAGTACATACTTCATAATACTTCTTCAGTGTTCTCCGCGCTATGACTTGTCCTTCTTTAAACAAGACTCGAGAAGAGTTCTACTATAGAACAGTATCACGAACGACGGTAACCACTTACCAATATGTCGACAATAAACTCATCTACCTACAATAAAAATAAACAACTCACTTAAACTCCAATTTCTTAACAGAGTCCCAGCCGAAAAATGGCGCCGCATACGTCACAGCCCATTGCTTCACTTTCCCCTCACAATCATAGTAAGGTCGCGTCCAGTGGCCATGGGTCAGTGCAGCCGCACGGTAGAAGTGCGGATACCTCTCGTAGTGCTTCAAGTATTTACCGACTTCTGAATCTCGGATGCTCATTTTGATGAAGTATTTCTCGAGACTGTCCATGTTTGTTGACCATTGTTGTTTCAAGAATTGGAACCAAGGTTGATTTGTGTATACTTCCTCTGAAAGAAATTTGTACTGTACTGTAACAACCCATTACTGCCCACTGGCTCAAGTCTCCTCAGAAGAAAAAAAGAGCGGTAAAAAATCTCGGGTGGGCCATATACAGTTTGCATTTTGAATCGGCTATTAAAAAAAAACTAATGGTTATTCTTAATTTTTTTTTTTGACGTGACATAGTCTTATAAATTGGTTTGGGGGGTGACACTTCACTTCACTGCGTTACGCTCCGCTCACGTTATGCGCTCACAATGAGAGCGAGTGAGAGGCACGCGTGCCGCGTCACTTTTTATGTCTGTCTCTCTCGCTCTTAGGCGGGCTAACCATGCCCGAGTCGTTGTCACGTAAAACTTTCGCCCGTATACCGACTTTACAGGCAACCAATTTTTTTTATTGGAAAGCTTGAACTTCGTTATTTTTGAATGAAAAACGATATCGTTCATATGACTGCCACGACTGGCTTTACAGTACGCCATTCGGTCAATTTTCAAGCACTTTTTCATTGTATGATGGGTTTCAAAATTTTAGTTATCTAGATGGGGCAATTTCGTCTGCGTCATATAAATATGAATGTGCCCGTAAATTTTCCCACCGTATAAACCTACCCTGGACATCGACGTATATTTCAAGAAAAGACTAACGAACGAAATTCAACAATTCCAAGTTATTTATTTTCTTTTAATCTGTCATGATTCTTAGAGAGATTTGATCCTTATAAGTCACCTTATCGATAGATGCAATGAGAGACAGGGTATATTTTTTCGAATTTCAGCAGGTTCGAATCCGGTGGACATAAAAAAATTTTCAAAAATATTATGAAATGAAATGAAATAAATAATAATGAAATACTTTATTTATGACGTACTCATTCTTGTTGACGTCTATAGTTACTTGCTACCACCAGTTCGGACACAAAACAATAATAATTGTAGCCACCGTCCTGAGAAGAACTGGCAAGAAACTCAGTGGGCATGTCTTTTTTTTTTGTATAATGAGCATTTTTTTTTTTAATACAGTTGTTTTTTTTTTCGTTTCAAAAATATAGTAATATTTTCTTTGACCGTTTCTATTACCTATTTTTTTTTTAGTTTAATTAGAATAAATTACTAAGTAATCCACCCGCGATATTATGTTATATGATTTTGTTATATTACCTGTTTTATTAAGACGCGCCAAATCCTCCAGTTTGAATTTTCTGCCGTTCAATTCAGTTTTGTAAGCGAAAGGCGCGAAATATGTTCTATTTGTAAACTTCTCTCTGTCCCAATATGTACCTACAAATATTATAAAATAACTATTTAGATGGAGTTATATCCACTCAACTGTGAACGTCACTATTCGCTAGATGGCGAAACTGGGGACTTCGTTCGGAATCAATACCGTGTTTGAGGCCCTTTTTAAAAACATTTTTTTCCAATAATTTTTAATTTTGATTTTTAATTAAACCTTATATTTTTGTAAATCTTTATTACTAAATGACACTGTATTGCATTTTCAGCGAAAATATATCATCTCCGTAAAATATGAGACGATTAAAAAATGTAAACAAAACAAGTTTTAGAACTGTGCTCAATTTTGGCTCCTGTCAGACTTGGCAAAACTAAACAAACAAATTTGGTTGCCGATCCCAGTTGAGTGGATATGTAAGCTTTAGCCTTAGTGCGTAACGCGTCGCACCATCCCGCAATACTGTACTTGATTTAAAAAAATAAATATTTAATATTTAAATGCAATCTAATTATGTTAAAAGTAATTAAACAATCTACAATACCATGTCGGTATTATAAGTTTATATTCAAGTATGTTGTGATCTGACCTGCCGCCCATATCTTGGAGTCCCCGAGTATGATGGCGAGGGTCTCCCCGATGACCTGGTCCTCCGTCAGCGGCTTGTCGGCCACGCGGTTACCGCTGAACACCTCTTGAGGGTCCGACACCTGACCAATACACATCACTGTTTATTTATTTATTATTGAAGGGGTTGGGGCAGACGGGCCCCAGTCAATGGCATTTTAGCACAAACTAAACAGAAGTAAAAAAATATCCAGTTTAAACATTGGTCGTTCAAACCTTTATTGCGGGTGGTTGGAAAATTATACAAATAAAAACTTAACCTAAGGAACGCTAAACTATTCTGATGAACCCTAATTTCTTTGTTCCCTGGACGCTGTTATTTGTCCTTCTTTACGTTGAACTCTTTCACGACCAAGGGAAATATTTTTCCCTTCTACAAAAATCGTTATTATTATTGAATAATATATTTTTTTCATGAATGTCAAACGTTACGTTTATGTATGTTGTGTTAAAATGTTTCATATGAAATTTATAGGACATTTGTACACCCTACTATGTTTTTCTAGTGATATCTCTTACTTTACAGAATAACTTAAATATTGTGCAGTATTCGCATATTTAGTCTCAGCCATCTTATGGTCCTGAAAGGGTTAATAAGATGTGTAAAGAAAGATGTAAGATGTGTATAAGTAGAATGTTTAAATACCTGTAAGAACGCGCTGATAAAGTTGGCCAATCTCAGCGCCATCTTGGCTTGGTTCTCCATTTGTTTTTCAACTCCAAACGCTAAGTCACCATTCAAGAACAGGTCACTCGGGTTGTACCTAGATAATAATGGTTAGGTTATTGTCAATTTATATTAATATCTTAAGGTAGAAAAAATAAATGTGGAATATTATAACAGAAGGTTTTATTTTAAGTTTGATACTCTTTTTAGTTTATGAATGTGAGATGACAGTTTTTACGAAAAGACGTGAAAAGAGGGATGTTGTACATAATGATTAAAGATTAAAATTAAGTAAACGAAGAGTTTTCAATTCCTACATAAATATTTTGAGGTTGTGCGCTAAATTTGGAAACTATCTGAATAAAATTAAAACAAATCTAAAAAAAATTGTTTGAGAACAGTTTTGAAGAGATTCATGAGCAACCTTTACTATCACGTTGGCGTAAGCTCGTTTATCTTTCATTCAATAAAAAAATGTATAACTCGTAAAATCAGTAAATCTTTTATTACTCAATATCCATTTATGACAAAATTCAAAATCTACCCACACATAAATTTTAAATAACAATTACTGCTAAGTGACTAAGAATTAAGCTTTCATTATAAATCAAAATTACAATTCAACAACAAAATTATTAAAAAAACACATACTTAGTACAATTATCCGGTTGCACCCCCCTAATAAAGTTGAGCATCTCGTACACGTTGGGTCGCGCAGTGTGCAGCGACGCCGGCCCGCTCGGCGACGACGCGTACTCATAGTAGCGGTCGCGGTACACGGCCCGCAGGAACGGCGGCGCCTTCTCTAGCTCGGACGGGAGGCCTTGGATCCCTGGGGAGGTAAGGAATGTCGCGAATGTTGACTTTTTCAATCAAAAGTTAAAGGTTACTATTCAAGGGGACATTTGAATTGAAATTCCTCGCAAATCATCTAGAGAACAGGAAGTCTTACACCCATCGAGTTGAGTTCATTTATAAAGCAGCCTTTACTTGCAACACTTAGTTTAATGTAACTTTTATCAAAACATTTGCATTCGCATGTTTTTTTTGCGAACGTCAATGCATGCACTTCAAAAAAATTCCTACTGTAGATCTTAGTTTGTAACGATTGTATGCGATAAATACATACAGTACTCGAGTATCTCGATTTAATTGATTTCTGACTCCCTTTAGATTTACAAGTTCTCATCATACACCTAATTATCGAGTCGGGTAATGTGCACTCACATCCTATCTTAGAGCAGTCAAAGTTATTGTAGTACTGGTCGGAGGTGGCGCGTTCAATGATCTCGCCGAGGTAGGGGCGGCGCGCCACGCTCGGCAGTCGGTAGCCGGGCCGGCAGCGGCACTGGTAGCCGCCGCGACGGAAGCCCCAGCCGTCTAGGGGCTCGCACTGGGAACAAAATTGATAACCTTTGATTAAGTGGCAGGACACATTGTACAGATAATGGACGGATACTAGTAGCAGTGTAGGAAGACCTCCCACAAGATAAAGCGAACTAATGGGTCACCTGAACGTAAGTGATTACCGTTTATCATGGACCTCTCCAATGACTCTCTATAATAACATACCTCAGTAGTTTCTTTGCATCGGGCCGTAGATGCAAATCTATTCGGTCGATCGTTGCCCGCACTTGGTGGACACTGATTTATATCAATCCTTTCGTAATCCATCTCCATAGCAACCGCTGCTGTGTATCTGTATTTAAAATATGTTTTTAAATAATTTATGGCTAATTGGTTGATTAAGTAGATTGGATAAGTTATCCTGATCAAATAAATAGAATATTATAATCACTAGTAATAATAATGTTTTTTTAAAAGCAAAGCACAATGTTTTTGTTATATATGTCATTATAGTGCGGGTACTTGAGTTTCTTTTATAATGAAAAATAATGACAAGTGCAGACAATCTGAAATATAAGTCATGTTACCTAACACATTTGCTCTTTCATTTAAATACAATTAAACAAATATTAATGAACATAATAGTTTTAAAAGCATTAAGACTGATTGCAAATTTATCAGCAAAAAAAAATTATGACAAAGAAACTTAATTGTGTTCCATGTTGGTTAAATTCTTCAAACTTACGTAGGGTATTCAATATGTCTGAACTGTGTGTGTCGCGGGTAAATATCAGCTACTGGTGACACCGCACCAACCAGCCACTTGCTCAAGCGACCACAGTCAAAGTAGGGGCGAGTCCAATTTACTGGACCGGGAACCTGAAAATAACCAGGTTTTATTTTAATGATTTTTACTGGTTATATTTGTTTTGAAATTATTATTACTGACTTAAGTGCATTTTGATCATGTTCATCAATAAATTATCAAACAACAAACCTCATCGTTCCCTGGTGGTCCGTGAAAAGTGAATGTTTCGTTAGTGTTGTTAGCATATCTGATCTCAACTTGGTACGTAGTTTTAGTATCATGACGTTTGTCAACCCTATCAGGCAACCACAGCTTGTACCATTCATTAGTCCTATAGAACTCAGACGTGTAGTCCTTAGAAAGACTTTCCGGGTCAAAGGCACCTAAATCCTCAATAACAAATGTATTCATTGTTGATATCTTCTGTAAATGTACCGGATCGTTGAAATCGTCAGCTCGGTACGCTCTGGGAGCGAAACGAGGCATAGTCTTGTTGAAGAACCCTCTAAAAGACGAAGTGTAGGACATGTTGGGCGAGAAATATATCGCACTAGCGTTTATGTAGGGGTTGGAAGCGACGTCCGCTACAGCCGAAAGGAAATAGTACATCATACCAGGGTCGTAGGTATCGTTAATAGCGGGCCTTATGAACCTCGTTTGGAGCACAAAACTCCAGAAAAAGGCTCTGTTCATGGCCATATTGTGTAAATGCAACATCGCTGTGCGGTTGGGATACACCGGGTTTATATTGATCTCTTTCACGTCTGGGTGGTGCGAAACGGAGTCGTCGGGGAGGTACAGGTCATCCAGGTGACTGATATAGCAATTATCGCTGTTAATCTTGTCCATTTTCGCTCGAACTTCGTCAAAAGCATCACGTATTTGCCATTCGTACTGGCCGGCCACACCCCATAACAATGCGCAAAGCGATATCAACAACAAAATGCTGTGTATTTTCTCCATTTTCACTTTTACTGATTAAGTTTTATACAAAACTAATTACTTATTTAAGTGGTAACCACATTTTAATACAAAAAATAGTTTTAATTACAAAATATCTATCTAAAAACGATTGTTTGTAAAGTTTGAAAAGTTTTTGTGGTTTTGGGTATTTGACAGTTTATATTTTATTTTTATTTTTCCTGACTCTGGGATCTAAAATATATAGCTTTATAGTAGATCCAGTAATTTACAGAATTAAACCAAAAACGTCTTTAAATAAACTTAAATAAAGGTATACCTTAGTATTTTTTCTTATTTTTAATTACAGAATGCATTTAAAATGTGTTCAGAATTAATAATGGAATTAATGGAATGAATGCTTTTATTTCTTTGGCCAATTCAATTTAAAAAAAAAATGCTGGGTTGTCAGGGTAACTTTTTTTCCTTGATTTTATGGTAAATTGTGCAAACTGCAAGCAACTTGTTTAAATTTTCGTTTCGTTAAGCACTCGAAATTTTCTTTTTACTTTCTTTTTCTATACAATTGTATTTTCTGAAATCAAGTCTTATATTTTTTTCTTACTGGTATTCTCTTAAGTTTTATTTATTGTTAGTTAAAAAAACTTTGTACTCGAAATTTCTATTTTTCATTATAAGGAAATT
This sequence comes from Trilocha varians, assembly GCA_030269945.2. Classification (NCBI taxonomy): domain Eukaryota; kingdom Metazoa; phylum Arthropoda; class Insecta; order Lepidoptera; family Bombycidae; genus Trilocha; species Trilocha varians. The sequence goes on from AP028259.1 coordinate 11,176,206, forward strand.
AGAATAAACCTGGCAACCATATCCAGTAGTCCAGTACTTAACCTAAAAAAATAGATTTTCTCAAATACCAAAGTGTTTACAATATCAAGAAAAGGAATTTATAAAGATTATAAATGAACTAATTTCATCAGAAACTACACATTTACAACTAATGAATTAGTTCAGTAATTCAAGTATGGCTGGAACAATTTTCCGTAGGTTTGAAATATATCAAATGCTTTTTTTGATTCTTGGATTATTTTTAATCATATTTTTATAATTTTCAGGTTCTTTATTAACCAACGCATTTTCATCATACAAAAGTAATACGACGATTGTAAGTTGCAACATAAAATAATATATACAAAGTATAATAGTGTAAAAAAATCTCATGATTAATATTATTTTTTTTTTACATATTTTTAGCGGTCAGTATACACTGGACCAGTATTCTATGCAGCCAGGAAGGGAACAAGAGCGAAGGCTCGTGCCAAAAAGGTTAAAGTTGAGGTTACCAAAGTAGGCTTCATCCCTCACAACCAAAGAGGAAAAAAGTAAGTACATTTAATGACTAGCAGACCCACACAAGTTTGCTTACTTTGGGAGGTTTATGTTATTTTAATTTAGAACTAAATCTAGTCAGTTCAATAGATTAAAAAATTACTCATCAGATTAGGTCTCCTCAGTATAATAATAATAATAATATGTGTCAAATCTATGGCAACCGCCGTGTCACGTCACGTCAAATTTTACAAAAATAAATAAAATTGAAAATTTTACAATAAATATACGGTTGAATTGGTTACACGCATTAGAAAACATCTCAAATATAAGCCCAAGAAAAAGTATCTGAAACAATTCTTTGTGAACAGTAAATAGTGAAAATGTCAAAAATTCCAAACACCAATAAAAATGATGAGAAGAAACGGCGTACGACAATGCCGGCGTGTTGCCACAGCGAGCGCACAACCAACATCAAGTCATGACTCGTCGCTATCGTCAGGGGATGGCATTGACTCCCTGACGAATACCACCGGAACATCGAGCGACCAGGAGCCCCGTGCAACGAGAAGACCTGCACGCCGGGGCCGCCCACCGGTCGGCTTGGGGTCAACGCGCCAACGTGGCTCGTCTACGGCCCCCGCTACCAGTGGTGCAGTGCGCCAACGCATGAGATGGACCCAAGAGTTAAATACAAATGTCATGCGGGCGTACTACAGGGCTACGGAGGGAGGAACTAACCTCACTGCGTACCGCTCAAGAATGGTGCCTCTGTTTCAGGTCTTGTGCCCAACTGTCGACGTCACGGTGCAACGGTTAGCGGATCAGGTGCGGGCCATTCAGCGACTAAAGTTGTTGGATGAGTCTGTACTTGACCGATTGCGCAACGAAGCACTGCCTGCTCCTCCTGAACCACAACCAACACCTGTGGTAAATGTCACCGTCACCCAAGTTATACCACCAATGGAGGAACTTCAGGTGCAGGCATGTGCTAGTATCCAGGACGATGAGCGTTTGAGGAGTGCTCTGGAGGACTCTATACAAGAATTCAGGTTTGTCCCGCCATGCTCGCGGCCACGTTTACCGCGGTTGCCCATGTGTAAACGCAATGTTTCGCTAGTATTGGCCCTGGACTGCATATTAAAACCTTATTTCGAGTCGACTGAAGACCTTGTCGACACCCACTCGATTCTGTACTGCGGTGCGGTTGCTGTCTGTCGCGTGGCAGGGGTAAAATTTCCAATCCCGAACCAGACATACCGCCGACATGATGGTAAGCCGCAGTGGCAGTGCAGAATCGAGAGTCGCATAGATGCAGCCAGGACCCTTATAGCGAAGCTCATTTGCTTCCAGTCTGGCAACACGCGCCCACGTGTCATGCGATTTGTTGACCGAGCCTTTGCTGACACCGGTATCAGCAGGAACAATTACATGGCATGTGTTGTCGAGCGTGTTGACTACTGGAAGCAAAAAGTTTGCGCATGGGCGAACCGTATTCGTCGGTACCGAATAAGATCGGAGCGGTACCGCTTGAATAGAGTCTTCCAGAGTAATCAGAAGAGTGTCTACAGAGATTGGGAGGCATCTCGAGGAAGAGTGACCGATGGACACCCACCAGTTGATGAAAACGTAATGACTTCATTTTGGCAAAATATTTGGTCGGTACCCATCGGTCACTCCGAGGGAGTGTGGACGGAGGCGGTCGTGCGCGCGTGTGAGCCTATCAAGGATATGAACACCGTATCCATAACGCCGATTGATGTAGCTTGTGCGGTACGTTCGGCCCCGAACTGGAAAAGTCCGGGACCGGATGGGCTGCACAGCTACTGGCTGAAATGGATACGTAACTCACACGGGCGCATGGCTGCTCAGTTTCAGCAGGCCCTTGAATCGGGAACTCTCCCAGATTTCATGACTTCAGGAGTCACTCACCTGATATACAAATCTGGCAATACCTCGGACCCTAAAAACTACAGGCCAATAACTTGCTTACCAACTATCTATAAGCTACTTACATCCATTCTGAGAAACAAAATTCAAATACATATTTCGGCAAATGACATAATGTCACCTTCTCAGAATGGGTGTAAGGTAGGATCCCGAGGTACTAAGGATTTGCTCCTCATAGACATGGCCATTACGCAACAAGTTCGTCGAGGCAGAAAGGGAGTCCATATGGCTTGGATTGACTATAAGAAAGCGTACGATTCGGTGCCCCATTCATGGCTAATGAGAGTTTTAGAGCTTTATAAAGTACATTCCACGCTACGCTCCTTTCTTAGTTCATGCATGGGTCAGTGGTCTACGTTTCTTCGTCAACCAGGACATGTTGGCTCTCCGGCCTCCCCGAGCTTGATAAGGATAAGGCGGGGTATCTTCCAGGGTGACAGTCTGAGTCCTTTGTGGTTCTGTCTGGCGCTTAATCCTCTAAGTACATTACTTGGAGATTCAACGCTAGGCTACCGACTCAAGAGAGGGGGTGAGCCCATTTCACATCTCTTGTACATGGATGATCTCAAATTATTTGCTACTAAAAAACCAGACTTAATATCTTTACTCAAAATAACCGACAATTTTAGTAAAGCTATTGGAATGGAGTTTGGAGTAGATAAGTGTGCGGTCATAGATATACAGAGAGGTAAAGTTGTAAACTCTGAGAGTTTGCAACTTAGCCAGAGTGAGGTGCTTAGATCTCTGTCTGAGTCGGAAACCTACAAATACCTTGGAATGTTCGAAGCTTTGAGTATCGTCGATGCAGATATGAAGCAATCGGTGAGGGATCGGTTCTTCGGCCGCCTGATAAAGGTTTTGAAAAGCCTCTTGTCTGGCGGAAACAAGATCCGAGCCTTCAATGGTTGGGTCATGCCTGTACTGACGTACTCCTTTGGCATTCTAAAGTGGACGCAATCAGAACTGGATGCCCTGGATAGAAAAGTTCGGCGACTGTTGACGGCATACAGGATGCACCATCCACGCTCATCTGTTATGAGGCTGTATATACCTCGGAAGTGTGGGGGTCGTGGCATGTTAAATGCCAAGGATCTGCACAACCGAGAGATATACAACCTTCGGGAATATTTCCAAAAGGTGAATGTGGGTATGTACCGTGATGTAGCAGCAGTCGATAAAGGACTCACTCCGCTATCCTTAGCGAACGGGAATTGGCGAGCGCCGAAGGTGATGAGTGTGGCGGATCGCACGGACGTATGGAAGAGCAAGGAACTACACGGTCGATTCTACCGGGCCCTTACGGGTCCTGATGTAGATCAGTTAGCCTCCGTGGCTTGGCTACGATACAGTAACCTCTTCGGAGAGACTGAAGGTTTTGTCTTAGCAATTATGGACGAAGTTATCATGACGAACAACTACCGCAAATATATTCTAAAGGATGGGACGGTCGACATTTGTCGGGCATGTCACCGTCCGGGAGAGTCTATTAGACATATCGTTTCCGGTTGTTCCCGTCTTGCTAACGGCGAGTACTTGCACAGACATAACCAAGTAGCTAAGATCATTCATCAGCAACTTGCTCTGAAATACGACCTTGTTGAAGCCGCCGTACCTTATTACCAGTATTGGCCTCAGCCGGTTCTCGATAATGGTCATGTAACGCTCTACTGGGACCGATCTATTATCACTGACAGGACTATTGCTGCTAATAAGCCTGACATAGTGATAATAGATCGGGATGCGCATCGGGCAGTGTTGATCGATGTCACCATTCCACATGACGAGAACCTTGTGAAGGCAGAAAAAGAAAAACTGCTAAAATATTTGGACCTGGCCCACGAGGTGACCGACATGTGGCGTGTTGAATCGACCATCATTGTTCCGATCGTTGTATCTGTGCACGGTCTAATAGCGAAAAGCTTCGACCGTCATCTAGAGAAGCTTTCGCTCCCCGGCTGGGTAAAGGGCCTGATTCAGAAGGCGGTCGTTCTTGACACGGCGCGTATTGTGAGGAGGTTCCTCTCTCTTGAGCCCTGACCACTGATGGCTTGGGTCGTAGACTCCGCCTGCAGTGGCCCTCTGTTTTTTATATTGTATTTTTAAATTTATTTTTTTGTAAATGTTTTTTTAAAAATATAATGTAAAAAATAAGCTAATAAATGGATATGGAGATAATAATATAATATAAGCCCTTTATTCAGACCTGAGTTAGATATACAATATTGGTTTAAAATTAAAGTTACAAAATCTTTTCAATATAAAAATTAAAGTTAAATATAAAAACTGTACTAGTAAAATATATATAACTATAGTAATATTTTTTTTTCTTTTTAGTTATCGGTCTGTTTGTCGATGTCGACAAAGGCCTCCTCCTCTTCTTTCCATTCATCTCTGTTTAGTGCCTTCCTAGTCCAGGTTTTTCCAGCTATTTCCTGTATCTCGTCTGCCCATCTTCGTTTTTGTCTGCCTCGATTTCTTCTACCATTTCTAGGGTACCAGAAAATTAGGTTTCTATTCCATTTTTCTTTCCCTCGTATTATGTGACCTGTCCATCTCCATTTTAGTCTTCTAATGGTTTTTGCTACATCTTCTATCTTGGTACGCTTTCTGATTGTTTTGTTTCTTACTTTGTCAAGTTTTTTTAAGTTGAGCATACTCCTTTCCATTCCTGTCTGGCACGATTGCAACTTTTTTATTTGGTGTTTCGTGAGTGCCCAGGTTTGGCATCCATAAGTCAGAACGGGTAGTATGCATGTACTATAAAGTTTTGTTTTAATCGATATGCTTATTTCCGAATTTTTCATGATTTCTTTTAGTCTCCAGTAACTTTTCCATGCGTTTGCTATTCTTCTGTCTATTTCTTTGTCCATAATTTTTGTAAAAGAAATCTGCTGACCCAGATAAGTATACTCACTCACATATTCTATTAATTCTCCGTTTACGATTATAGGGCTTTCTTCTTTATTTGTCATAGCTTTGGTTTTAGAGGCATTCATTGTTAGTCCTACCAGACTGCTTTCTGTATCCAGTTCTTGAAGCATACTTTGGAGTTGGTCCTTTGAAGTAGCAAATAATACAATATCATCAGCAAAACGTAAGTGGGATAGTGTTTTACCATTAATATTTATCCCGCAGTGTTCCCAGTTAAGCTTGCGAAATATATCTTCCAGAACTGCTGTAAATAATTTTGGAGATAGAGGGTCTCCTTGACGCACTCCTCTCTTTATTTCAAAACTTCTGCCTTCTCTTTCTAACTTGATTTTAGCTGTGCTGTTCTCGTATATTTTTTTTAGAATCCTGATGTATTTATGTTCTATGCCATTATTTTTTAAGCATTGCCATATTTTTTCATGGGCAATGGAGTCAAATGCTTTGGAATAGTCTATGAAGCAGCAATAAAATGGTTCATTATACTCATTGTTCTTCTCAAATATTTGTCTCAATGCATGTATATGATCGAGAGTGGAATAACCACCTCTAAAGCCTGCTTGTTCTTCGGGCTGATTTTGATCCAAAACATTAGTCAAGCGTTTTAGAATTATTTTAGCGAAAACTTTGTAGACGTTTGACATCAGGCTGATAGGCCGGTAGTTATTAAGATCGCTCTTGTCGCCCTTCTTATGTAGTAATGTTATTGTTGAGGTGGTCCATTGTATTGGTATTATTTCATTATCCATTATGTCATTGAAAATGTATGTTAGTATCGGTGTGATGGTGGTTTTAGATTCCATAAGTAGTTCGTTGCTAATTTGGTCTGGTCCTGGAGCTTTCCCTTTTTTCTGTGTTTCTATTGCTTTCTCAACTTCTGCTTGCAATATTGGTGGTACTGGATCTGTTATGTTTAGATTGGTTTTTGGTATATCGTTTTTACACGAGTACAAGTCTTCGTAAAACTTTGTAGCAGTACTTAAAATATCAGATCTTTTAGTTAATGTTTTGTTCTTCTTTTCGTTTATGTTTGAGATCCAGCTAGTCTTGTCAGTTAGTATCTTAAAAGCTTTATTTATACCTCCACTTTTAGTGATATAATTTTCGAATGTCTTCATTCTAAATTTGTCTCTGTCTTTTCTCAAATTTGCTTTAATGTTTTTACTTAGTTCACCTATTTTTTTTCTTAGAATTTTTGTTTTGTTAGGAGTTTTAATTAGCTTTTTCCTTTCCTCTAGTAGTGATTTTGTTTTTTCTGAGACGTTTTCTTCATTTTTACCTTTATGTAATTTGATCTTGGTTGTTTCTGGTATCGCTGTTAGTATGTTATGTAAAGCGTTATATTTTTCTTGAGTATTCAAATGATTCAAGGATGAAGTTTTGAGTGAGTTGATTTTTTCTTTAGTGCTGGCAATGTTCGATGGCGTCAGTAGATTTGGCGGTGAGATTTTCAAGTTGGGTCTGCTTTTGGTTGAAGACACATTAAGTCGTGCTCTAAGCATGCGGTGGTTACTGTTAAAGTTCAGGCTTGCAATGGTGCCACAGTCGTCGAAAGCAGTTCTACGGTTGGTTAGGATATAGTCAATTTCGTTCTTGAATTTTCCGTCTGGTGAGATCCATGTCCATCTTCGCGATTCTCTTTTTCTGTATTGTCTGTTTAGTATCGTCATGTTGTGTTCGAAGGCCATTTCTACTAGTTTTTGTCCGTTTCTCGTTCTTTTTCCGCTGCTGTAGTGACCGACTATGATGACTTCTTCATCGCATGGAGTTCCAATCCGAGCATTGAAATCGCCCATTACTATGCAGTTTTTGTGTGTGCGTTCTTTTACAGCGTTATTTAAGGAAGAATAGAAATAGTTAATCTCTGCAGTAGTAGATTGCTCAGTTGGAGAGTAAATTTGGACGATGGACCACTTCTCGTTTCGTGATGGTATAGTTATGTTTAATATGGCAATTCTCTCAGATATTCCGATTATTTCTTCAATGTATGGTTTGAGTTCTTTTTTGATTAAGAATCCTACTCCATATCTTCCTGGAGTTTCGCCTATATAGTACAATATAAAATCGGTGTATTCATCAATTGATTCCCCGTTTCTCCTTACTTCACTCAAGCCAATGATGTCCCATTTTACGCCTTGAAGCGCACGTAATAATTCTTGTAAGCTCTCTTCAGTTCTTAGTGTGAGTGTATTATATGTTGCTATGTAAAAGTATTGTTTGTTTTTTATTTTAGGAAGAAGTTGATAATTTTGTTTTTTATTTCCGTTAGGAGGGTAGCAGTCATCTTCCCCCACGGTGACCAACCGGCTTGGGGTGACAATGTTTGAGTTTGTGGTTAAGTTTGTACATTTAGTGATGTTAGGTACGCTTGAGCTGTCATATTTTGTTAGTTTTTTGGATTCGGCAGGGATTGAATTCTTTTGTGAGTTAGGTAGTCCGATATATTTATTTTATTTAATTTATTTCTTGAAGACTCTATAGTTTTCGTTTGTAGTTCATTAGGAGATTCTACATCTCTCTTCCTTTTCATTTTATTGTTATCTCTAGGATCAATAATTATCAATTTGTCCTTTTTCAAATATGCTGTTTTACCACTTTCCCTAGCTTCAAGCAATTTCGGCATTAATTCTTTTCTTTTAATTAATGTGTCTTTAGAAAAATCTTCTTTGATATAGATTCCGGATCGACTTTTATTTTTGTTCTTAAGTATCATGTTTCTTTTCCATATTGAAGAGAACTCAACCAGCAAGGGCCGAGTCTTTTGTCGTTTTGTTCCGATTCGGTACGCGTTGTTTATCTCATAAGGTTGGATGTCGATTTTAGTTTCATTTTCAATAATAGTTTTAACTTGGTCGATTATAGATCCCTCCTTTTGAGTCTCGTTAATTCCAAAAAATATTAGATTATTTTTTCTCCGATGGTCTTCTAAGAACGAAATTTTGTATTCCAATTTTTCAATTTTAGATTTTAAATTATTATTTTCTTCTAAAAGTATATTCATTTTTTTATCAAGGGTTTCTAAAACATTTTTGGTGACTGAACGAGTTATTTCCTCTGTTTGTATTTTCATTTTCTCTGTTATTTTAATTAGTAGTAGTTCCATTTGATTTTCCATTTTAATCTATATATATATTGTTTTTTCTTTTTTCCTTACTGTTTTCCAAAATATAATAAATTCCAATTCAAATGTTTAGTATTTAATACGTACTGTTTATTTGCGTTAAGTTTGCAATATTTCCAATAACAACTGTTGACGAGTGACGACCGTAGGTAGATAGAAAAGATCGCCAGCTGATTCTTGCAGTAAAGTTACAAGAATGTGCCCACAAATTCACAGTTCCTTTTAGATCGTTTGTAAAATAGATTCACTTTCGCACTAGTAATAGTTTAAGCACAACACTTAATGTATAGTTAACGTAATGAAAACAAAACAGCAGAATAATGCACGAGCAAATTATTAGCGTCCGAACTCGGTGACAGCCGGCGCGTCCTCAGTATAACAGAACATAAATGTAAAAAACAAGATCCTATCTTTTTTCAATACTTAGGCACACCTAACTCAAGTATACTTTTCATAATGCAAGTGTTACTGGATCAAAGAAGGTCTTAATTCCAGTGACAGTTGCACTTATCATTTTACTGTTTGAATTGAATAATTATACTTTAAGCATTCATAAACCTATCTACAAGTATCCACTCAACTGGGATCGGCAATCAAATTGGTTTGTTTACTTTTGCCAAGTCTGTGGCAGGAACCAAAATTGAGCACAGTTCAAAAACTTGTTTTGTTTACATTTTTTAATTGTCTCATATTTTAGGAGATCATATATTTTCGTTTAGTAATAAAGATTTACCAAAATATAACATTTAATTAAAAATCGAAATTAAAATTCATTGGAAAAATAGTTTTTAAAAAGAGGCTCAACGGTAGTGATTCCGAACGAAGTCCCCAGTTTCGCCATCTAGCGAATAGTGATGTTCCCAGTTGAGTGGTTAATTATCTTCATTTCTTTCAGGGTCTCAAAAGCAGAAGTCAACAAGCATTTCAGCGATGACCACAAACCGTTACCAGTGGACGATGTTTACCCACTACGCTACTACAAATGGGTGGTGTACTCCGCTGAGGATGCGGTCAAGGCCCACCAGGAAACCCATCATTCCACGATGTTTAATGCACCAAATGCGTTGGTCTATGCTAAAATTGAATTTAACATGACTGGTATTAAGAAGGTGAATTTGTTTAAAATAATAAAATTTGATGTAGTTGGAATCTGTAATATCAAATACTAGCTGACCCGTGCAACTTCGTCTGCGTCACAAAGGGAAACAACCCTTTAACCTTCTTAGATAAATGAACTTTCCTAAACTGAAAGAATTTTTTAAATCGGACCAGTAGTTTCGGAGCCTATTCGAGACAAACAAGCAATCAAACCTTTCCTTTTTATAGTATTGGTAATTGGTATAGATGAAATTTTAGATTTTACTACTTCCAAAAACCCTTATTAACACATAATTTCCTCTTTAGACAGAATATTTTCTATGTGATTCATAAAGAAGTAATGACATGATGTTTGTCAGGTTATAATAAGAGTTAATTGTGTGGGTAATCTGTAATTTACTGATGTGATTTAATTTTTTTTTAAACCAAAACATAGCTGTGTTAATGTCTAATTCTACAATTAAAAATACTTTTTTTTGTAGTTGTTAATTTAATAAACAACTTACAGCAAGATACCAACTTAACCCAAAAAATATAATACCATATTTGACACCATTAAATAAGCAATTCCTGAACTATCCACTTGCAGACACGTTTCATGGACAGTTTCACTAGGTTATCATTACTACCCCATCCCTTCCCGAGGGATGAAGAGCGTACGATACTCGCGTTCTGTAAGGGATCGGAATTGATCAAGGAAGTGCAAGAAGCGGGTGCCACGGTGGCAGGAGGGGCTGATATTATTAAAAAGATTCAGGTTAGCCTATTTTAAATATAATTATAATTTTTATATTTTGTAGAAAACTATTTTGAGTTTTTGTAGGTAGTTGTAATTAGTTGCCAGCAGATGTATCAAACAAATTATATTTTTACTAAAATAAATAATGACCACTTCTAATTTTTGTAGAATAGTACAAAAACTACTACTTAGATATTTATCAAATTAGTATATTGTTAAGTTTAAAGTATCCTGTATGACAAAAAAGAAGTATTGAAATTAGTTAATTCCTTACGTAATTTATAAATTGTTTTGCAATAAAAATCTACATTCTCAAAAGTACTGAAAAAATAAAATGACAATGAACAACAATGTTTTATAGGTCTACAAAATTAGACAGTAAACTTTAAATTATTAACAAAAAATTGGTTAAATTACAATGACACATCTTTCTATTTAAGATTTTTGTAAAGTTAAGATCAAAAATAGCAGTCCTTGATTTAATTAAACAATATTTTGTCCCCAGGAAGGTCAAATCAAGTTGTTTGAATATGATTATGTAGTGGCCCATCCAAACATTCTAACAGAGCTGGTCCCGATCCGTGGTCTCATGAAGAAACGGTTCCCCAATGTGAGGTCTGGCACCTTGGATCCTAATCTCAAGGATTTGGTCAAGAAGTTTGCTGGTGGAATCCAGTACAAAGTATTGAAAGACGAAACCCAGCCTAGTTTTGGGTCCACTGAAGTTCCTGTGGGAAGGGTGAGATGTTTTATAATTATCCTGCTGTATTATAATTCTTATCCAAATTAAGCATTATGGTACCGGGCGATATACCTTGGCTCACCGAGGTTGCTCTCCGAGGCGGTCGCCAGACCTAAGAAGCTGGCTGGCTTCTTAGAAGAGCTGGGTTGGAGTACATCTTAGTTTCATCACCCGCACGCAAAATAGGCGCTACCTTGACGTCGATTTGCGGAAAATAGCCCGCTCAACACTATCACTATCACTAAGCATTATGGAATCAAGGGTATTAATCTAGAAGTAAAATACTTTTGTTTTATTTCAATCAGACTTTTCGTTGAATATCACGAGAATAAGAAAGTTCGATCGGTACAAAGCACCACAAGTACTGTCAGAACCCCTTTGTGACGCAGACAAAGTTGCACCACAACTTCTTAAAAAGTTTGGAAAAGTACAATTTTTCTAGAATTATTTAAACAGTGTGAAAGAAAAAAGTAACATTTTCAATGCCTTTTTGTTCATAGTTGAATATGGATCCTAAACTAGTGGCCGAAAACATTGGGAAATTACTGAAAGATGTACAAGCAGCACGACCAAAGAGGGACGGACTTTTTATAACAAGGTTGGTCTCATGTTATTGTTTTACTCTGCTGTGAACAATCTGCATATTTATAGTGCTATATTTTCGATATCTTTATTAGACTCTGAAATATTTAATATTGTTATGGCTGAGCATAAAAAAGCTAATAAATATTCGAAAAAAATCGTTTGAATAGTTCGCTTTCCTGGCTTATCATCACTAGTACAACCACCACTCGTTTTCGGGAGTGCTCTTTTGACACCCTGTATTTAGTGGCACTATAAATATTTTGACGTATAATTGCACACTTTTATTCATTTATTTATATCTATGTTAAAAGGCCATATTTGAAACTGATGAAATAAACTAATTTTACAATCATTTCAGATGCATACTAGTAAGTCCTCCATCGCCAGAACAACTGAAGATCGATCCGTTTGTGTTTGTAGACAGAACATTGTCGAAAGAGGTTCAAGATGACAGCGATGATGAAGACGATGCAGTCGCGGCCACGGCATAAATATTCTAGTTCATTGTAGATTATGTAGATTTCCTGTAATTAAAATGATATTTGTACATAAATTGGTGGTTTTTTTAAGGATCCTGATCGGATCTGTATATCCCTGTTGAAAATTCACTAGCATTTGTTGTAGGTTTTCAATAAGTTTACCGTCCTTTAAGAGATGTTTTAGATTAGACATTTGAATTTAATATAATTGCTAAAACTTGTTTTTAATAGTTTTTTTGAAAGGATGTTTAGCTTATAAACTGTTGCCTGCATCTGACAGATTCAATAAATTCAGATGTCTTCAACGTCATTAGGCACGTCATGGTGAAATGTCAGAGAGTTTCGTTCAGAAACATCTCATTTCAGCAGAGAAATACAAATAATTTCATTTTTTGGTTGATTGTATCAAAAGTAACAAGTAACATTATTTTATTCTAATTTATGAAAAAAAATCAAAACTAACTCGACGAACGATTTTCAAATTTCTAATGAAACATTGCATTCAGCTGTTTTGGATTTCTGTTTCCAGTTTCGGAACGGATTTGAGGGGCGTAAAACAATCCGCCATTTTGTCCCTTTAAATTTTAGATTTTTATTAATTCCTTAGCGGTTTCAATCAAAATAATCCTATATAAAAAGTGATATTGCAAGGACTGTGCATCGTTATATGAGGCTGTGATATTTGTGTATAAAAATATTTTTATTTACGGTCGCTTTGACGGCTCGAAACTGACCGATTTTTGACGTCGATTTGAAAGCTCCAGATAAACCAAAATGGGCACAAGAGAGGATGAATACGATTATTTATTCAAAGGTAAGCATTTAACAGTAGCTTGAGTTAAATTCTTGTCCTTTTTGAAATCATATAAATAACTCAAATTAACTTAAATGTTATGTCCCATTGTTTGCTATTTAGTGACGTATAAAAAATTCTTTAATATTTTTTCTCTTTGTTTAGTGTTTCTTTACTGAACCTTAAGTCTCCATCCCAATTAGCGGTAGAAATGTAGGTGATTTAGACGAAAACTGTAGAAAACATAGCGTTTATCTATCAGCTGATTGTTTTAAGATCGATCGATTTTTGGTAATTTCCTCCTCCTATGACTCACAGTGTGGCTCATACTGTGATCTAATCACAAAATAATAAGTTAATTTTTGCTTTGGAACACGTATTTTTAAGAAAATTTGCGTTTTTACTTAATTTCTGTCTTTGTTTTAGTTGTTCTTATTGGAGATTCTGGTGTCGGTAAAAGCAGTCTTCTGTCGCGTTTCACTAGAAATGAATTTAATTTAGAATCAAAATCAACGATAGGTGTCGAATTCGCAACAAGAAGTATAGAGGTGAGTTTATACATTTGATTAATTAATTAACAAAACAATACTCACACATACAGTAACTAATAATACCTACAAATGTTATAATTATCCTTATAAAGATTATTATATACACATAATTTAACTTTATGTACATGGATAATAAACTATTTAAAGACTTTATATTATTAAAATAATGAAAAACAAAACAAAGGCTGTGTGTGATATTAAGATGCGGGTCTTTTGTTCCTGTAATCAAATATATTTTTGTTTTTTCTATCTGTCCATCTCACTAACTGAAATTAATAGCAGTTATTAAATTAAAAATCTGTGTACACTTTTATTTTATAAAAAAAATGTATTTTTCTTTATTCGAAGTGAAATATTCATGAAAATAACAATAGAATTTGTGGTCAAAACCTGGTCAAGACACACCATTGAACAAAATTCAGTGCATAGTGTAATGAGAATGTAGGCTTTATCTATGATCATATGATATTTTAGTGAAGATCAATAAAAAAATATTGAAGTATTTAAAATTTGTTGATTTTGTGTGTTTAATTATGTTTTTACAAAATTAGTATGGATTACTGTTGATCTGTCTGTTTAATAATCCTAATTTCTAAAATTACTCAACGTTTTGTTTTTTTTTAATACGAAATAAAGTCGCTGAGTCACTTTATATAGGATATAACTAACACATGCATCCTGTAACATCAGTGTAACTTGTGAATTTTTTTAGGGAAATCCCTATGCAGGCAAATTACATTAGTAGTTACTATCCACAACATAGGTTTGTCCTATTTGCAAATGCTATTAGTAACTTTGTATGTACTACATATAGGAACATTTTGATGTTAGAGGGTTGTTGTTGATTGTCAATTATACTAAGTTTAGCATACTAATAAAATTACACACACAGACATTCTTTGAAACTTCATAGTGTTGATTCGGAATGTCGTGTAGTTACACACAATCAGTATACTTTCAACCTTCATTATGTTGCTCATGATGTTGATTCCACATGTAATAATTATAAGATACTACATTGAGTTTAAGGTACTTAATTTCATTTATTACTTTTATTAGTTACAAGTAGAACAATACAGTAGCAATGTTTATGAGTCATTTTTGAAACCTTCATAAATATTATTTGTGCAGGTGTGTAGCCTTCAGTAGATAAAACTGAAATCACTGTTTTTGTAATCATTTCAATGTTTATTCTATTGTTCACAGTTAAAGGAAGTACAAATCTTTTATTATTAAATAAATTGTAATAGTTTTCTGATTTGAAAATAACAGACCTTTGGTGTGACCATAGGGCAAGTTAGTATGTTAATGGGCCTTTAATAAGATCTAATTAAAATTTTAACAAGTATGATGTCTCTGTTATTGCTAAGTAAATTGCTGACTCCCAAGGATTGATAGGATAGAATACACTTGGTTGTACTGAATCTTGGTTTTCTCAAACTGATACAATTTATAGTAGTTGTAAAATGGAGGCTGTCTTATCAATGCAGTAATTTCCTCCAGAAAACTTTAGGGAATGCATAGTAAGTGGAAATGATATTGATCATTAATAATAACCACTTGCCCTCAGTGATATTAAATTCATTACTATATTTTCCTAAATAAAGGAAAAATATTATCCTTATTAGTGTTGAAATGTTGATTAACAACTTCGAGCACTAAAAACAATATTAAGTTTAATAGCTTATTAGTAGCATAGATACAGTAGTATTTTTTGCCATGTTAGATAAGTATAACACTGATTTGATAACATATTGCACAATACATTGGTTGCATATCAAGAATTATTACTTTGGTACAGATAAATGAAAATTGTCTGAAGTGTTTCACTCAAAAGGAGAAATAGTTTTAGTTTTGAAATATTCATAGATGTCGAGGGAAGGTTTTTACTGTGATAAAATTTACGGAAATACTGTTGTTAATTCCGTCCTATGTGACACAGATGAAGTTGCGCGGACCAGCTAGTGCGTTATAATTAGTTATTCATTTAATTAGGACATCAACTTTTATACCACAAAAACATTAGTTAGTATGACTCGATAATGAAACAGATTATAAGAAAATGATTCAATTGTGATTGTGTGACAATAGCTGATTAATTTTCACTCAGTGTGAAGAGTTAAACAACTTTGTTGCCATGAGACTCCTGAGATATTCTCTGCAATATCTTTTAGTCAACCATGACCTTCGAGTATATAATTAATGGATTTGAATCAAATCAGAGTAAGAAGTTGATGATGGAACTTTCCCCAATGCCTTGGTAAATTGCAGAGGCTGTATCATCAGTCTGTAGACACATACTGCTGGATATAGGCCTTTCCTAAACCTCGCCACAACGATCGTTCCAGACTGACCAACAAAAATTGGTTGCCTGTAAAGTCGGTATACGGGCGGAACTTTTACGTGACAACGACTCGGGCATGGTTAGCCCGCCTAAGAGCGAGAGAGACAGACGCGAGTGAGAGGCACGCGTGCCTCTCACTCGCTCTCATTGAGAGCGCATAACGTGAGCGGAGCGTAACGCAGTTTCTTGAAGTGTCACCCGGCAAACCAATTTATAAAACGTTGTCACGTCAAAAATAGGCCTTGAATTCGTGATAGTAATATTTAATCCCAGTGTTTTTGTGACATTATTACACAGCCATCGTAATAAAATGCTCGTCAACTCTTTCATGAACCAGGTCGACGGCAAGACTATAAAGGCTCAGATATGGGACACGGCAGGTCAAGAGCGGTACCGCGCGATCACGTCAGCGTACTACCGCGGCGCTGTCGGAGCGTTGCTCGTCTACGACATCGCCAAGCACCTCTCGTACGAGAACGTGGAGCGATGGTTGCGCGAACTGAGGGATCACGCCGACCAGAACATACTCATCATGCTGGTCGGGAACAAGAGCGATCTCAGGCATCTTAGGTGAGTTTTACACTGTTTTATTAGCAGGTTGTCTTCTTTTTAGTGTTGTAAGTCCTGTTAATAACATCTAAAGGCCAACCTCATCAGCACGCGGTGCACCCTTCTGATCAAAAAACAACGCAATGGCAAAAGCCGATTCCCAAGGTTGTAGGTAATATCCATTCGCCTGAGCAGTCTCGCCTCCTTCCTTCCTGGTCGCTCCCGGAGTCAGTAGCTATTTTAACGACGTCCGTCCACTTTCGACGTGGTCTTATTAGCAGGATATAAACCACTCAAAAATTGATCCGTTATGATGCCGTGTGGATTTGACTATTGCGTAGTCATTTACAACGCTTCAAAACGATTAACTTCAGCAACTTTCTTGGAAACTGTCAAAACGCATGCAATATGTATCGATATAATTTATTGCATCCAAGTGGATTTAGCTATTAGTGAATCGTCAATTTATCTTGTCTGGATCCTGCCCCTTTCAAAGTCACACTATTTTGGTTAAGCTACTTAATTTACGAAATTACAAAGTACCTTCAGACAGACGCAATCAGTATAGAGACCCATGTTATCAAAACTTCCATGGCCAAAACTATACCAAGAAAACACCAAGTATTTGTTTAGTTAGTCATTCCTAAATTATTATAAAAACAAATGAAATACGGTTCCTCAATGTTCTGTTCAAATGTTTAAAATCAACACCGTCATACTGATACTGAGATAAAATCTATAGATCTTGACCTGAAATCATGAATGATAGCGTTGGTTACTGATTTTCAATTAGGTTGAATTTCAATGATGCAGACTTTGATTTTAAATTTAAAACAAATTTATCGCTTGTCGATGATAAATGGGATTTTATATACTTCTTTAGATTATGAAGTAATTTCATTTTAGTCTTAGGTAGACAAAACTAATCTTTAAACGATTTTTCATTTAGAATGTCGTGAAAAATATGCCTTACTCTACTCTTCTACATTTTTTTTTTTTTTTTTTTCAGTTGGAGGAAATCACCGGATCCCCGCCCGCCCCGCGGGCGGGGTATGTGGGAGTTGAACCTCACTAAAACCTCCAACCGCTCACACTCAGCGTCCGAACCCCGGCTGAGGCCAGAACCCAGCACGGGGTTTTGTGGGACGGCGCGACGCGTAACGCTCTCGGCACACTTTTCCGTCACGCCGTCCCCGTACTCTTCTACATAAGATAATGCTTTTTGTTCTAATACTTTTGTCTTTATTGGTCCATCTTTAACATTTTATTAGGTCCGTAAAAGACAGGTCAGACATAAGAGCTATAATGTTTTCTTATTGCCACATTAGGGACGGCACTTCAACACAGACTATGAATGTAGTATTAAAGATATCTACACTAGTTCTTCAGTGACACAGAAATATTGTATAGCATTACTGCAAGGTTTTCCTCCTTAACTGCTAATGGTTTCATGTTCGATAAATAAACAGATTTTCCAACAATCTTTCAATTTAAACCAGTACTACAACTAATGTAACAACCCGTTACTGCCCACTGCTGGGTTCAGTCTCCTCAGTAGAGGAATCAAGCATATCTCACAATGCCACCCTAATGCGGATTGGGAACCTCACAAATCATCAAACAATTTTTCAATCCTTTTCCAATATTTAGGTTTCCTCACAATATTTTCCATCTTCATTTTCATCCAGTAGTGTTGTGATAAAATGCAAGCAGGCCGATTCGAACCTCCCGCACGGAAAGCAAGCGCCAAACAAATCGTATTATTTAGTATCTGTAGCTGTATCTAATTGGTTACAGATCAATCCCAACGGAGGAGGCGAAGGCATTCGCGGAAGCAAACGGTCTTAGTTTTATTGAAACATCGGCTCTCGACTCCACCAATGTTGAACCAGCATTCCAGAATATTCTAACTGGTAAGTGAAGAACATTATAATAATATAAGGTACAATTCCCTTTTTTTATTGCAGACAGATAAATAAACCTACGTCCCTCATGAACTCATACAGGACTTTTCTTAATACGTTGAACGCCGAAGGATTTTTTTTATTTTATTTTTATTGCCATGTAGGCAGACGAGCCAAAGGGCCACCTGATCGTAAGTGGTTACCGTCGCTAATGAACCTCTGCAATGTCAGGGGACACTGAGGGGTCGCTACCTACGACCTAACTTTAAGGACCCTCCTCATCTTGCATGGTCAGAGGGTTAAACCTCGTTTAAAGAGGGATATCAAAGTGGGAATTTGTCTGTCAACCGGGTTTAGTCGCAACACTGATTGCCTACGGTGTTATACAGGGTGATTTGTTAGACAGGGTACATATTGCAGGAGGCTGATGAGTACTCTGTTCTAATACGGAATATTACAAAAAAGAAGATAAATTTCGGCTTAAAGAGTGTTGACTAATGACCTCTAGTGATCTCGCGCACCCCACACCTCCGCCACACCTATCAGCTGTCGAAAAACCATCATTTTGCAAGAATTTTAGATATTTTTAAGTTGCGATTACTAAGGCATTAAGCCATATTCTTTGGTAATAATATTTTTACTGGTCGTATATAACCATCAGCTACCATGACCTTCAATATGTACCCTCTAACAAATCACCCTGTATAAACTACATCTATACTAGTTATTTCACATGTAGACCTATTCTCTGGACCTGCATACATAGATACAATAAGCACCAAAAAGGGACATCTATAGCTTCCATTAAGTATCAAAACATAAAAAAGAATTGTTAGAAATTGTAATAGATAAAATTATAAATATGAATTCATATCTTAGATTGAACGAAATAGTCAATGTAATGCAAATTAGCAATACCGTTACATACATGTTCGTTTCACAGATGTCAATGAAAGGACACTGTCCTATGTTGTCATATTAACATATTTTGAAGGTTAAAGTTTATCTAAAAATTTGATACAAATTATCAACTGAGAACTATAAAAACGTTGCATTGTTTTCTTGTTTGTGTCTTATCTTTAAAAATAAATTGTTACACAATAGGTACTTGAGTTGGATTTTTATGGAATGTGAGAAATAAATGAAATGGTTCAGTTCCGAATTTAAACACTAAATAGTACTTATCAAAATTCTGGTTTAAAGATTTTACATTCCCATATCCAATCTTTGCCGGTCAGTAGCAACTCTCGTCCACGTACTGCCAGCAAAGGTTTTTATTTCGTCCACCCAGCGTCTGGATGGTCTTCCCCGTTTTCTTTTGTTATGTCTAACAAACCAGTGTGTTATGCTCTTCGCCCATTTTTCCTTTCCTCTGATAAGATGGCCTGTCCATCTATCTCCATTTTAATTTTTTCACTGTAACTGTAAATTTATTACAAAGAGCACAAATAAAATGCGCTTTAAAATGATTATTACGGATAGAACGTCACATTGTACCGGTGTGTACCGGAAATGAATCTATTACGCCGGACACATCAAATTTTATTAGGAAGTAAGTGACGCGAGTACGTTTTACAAATTTTACATGCGACGAAAGCGTTTTTGTTCTTGACGTAAATTTTTCTATGAACGTAATTTTTAAATATTTAATATAAATTTAAATCATAATATTTTTACTTTCATGCATTTTCAACGGGTTCTTACCGCGATATTTAAGTCTTCTCGTGATCATGACGTTTGCAACAACGTTGAAATATCGAGACAACTCAATTAATTAAATATCGCTGTAAGAACCAGTTGAAAATTCATGAAAGTATTATAGAAAACCGCGAGTGTCTGAATAAGTTCATAATATTTTTCGTAAACATTCAATAGTGCTAAGGCATAGGGAGTAAAAATTACCAATAGGTAAGAGGAGCTTTTGATTCTTTTTTTATTGTTTGATGGTAACATCACGTTTTGCCATCACGAGAACCAAGCCTATGGACCTCGTGATGGCAAAACGTGATGTTTCCGTGGCTCATGGGCCTCCTCAATGCCAGAGTATTGGTACCACCTACAATACAAGACTTTTGGTTTATCACTCTTTACCTAAATACATTTATAGAAATAATATGATTACGCATTTTTAAATATCTTTCGTCGTATAAAGATAATTATATGCAATAAATGTGTATTATCAGTGACCATTTATGGTTTCGGATAGTTGATTATTTCTCGTTCCTCGTGGGCGTTAATAATAGGTCCAAGGTTGCGTCAAACAGTCGTAATTATGGACATCAATGTATTGTGCGTGATTTAAAATGGGTACTGGAGTGGATGTATTGGATTTTATTCTTCTCAGAATTCTCATCTAGAGAAATCTGTTGTATATACGTACGCCAGCTATGCCAATGAAAAAACAGACTGACATTCAGTCTTCTAAGAACAGCTACATAATTTACTTTTCGGCCAGAAGATGATGAGTTAACACCGCAGAAGTGCACTTGATATAGCTGTATAAATTTAGAAGGGGGGGGGGGGTAGAACATTTCAGCAAAAACCGTAAATTACTTCACGATTAAATAATTAAGGAGTTGTGTCTGTTTGTCTTTATCGATCCTGAAGTAATAACGTCTTCGGTTCTAAATTTGAAGTTTGTTCATGTTGTGTTTGTGTGTCGTTTCAGAGATCTACAGGATCGTATCGCAGCGACAGATGCGCGATCCGCCCGAAGGTGACGTCATCCGGCCCGACGCCGAGCCCGCCGACGTGCGACCCTCGCAGGCCGACAGCGTGCGTCGCCAGTGCTGCCAGTAACCACAGGTACACACGCACACACACTCACACACACACACACACACACACGGGGTGACGTCATCCGGCCCGACGCCGAGCCTTACACCGCACACACACTCACAGACATACACAACTAGACACATACACAAAGCCAGACACACATTCATACAGGGGGTTAGGTTATACATGCACATAGGTAGTACGGACCGCACACACTTGGACACACACGCATTATTTCAATCGTGTGTGTGTGACACGATCACGATTGATTGATTCACGATTGACACACTATAAATTTGGTTTTGGAAATAAACTCCCATCCTTAGTGTTTAATTCATCATTAAAAATCTATTTCAAACTACCAAAAAATTTACTACTAACTTCTTTTTTTTCCTTTACAGAACAGAGTCTAGATATCGTCAGAGCCGCAGTGAGAATATCGTACGGCCGAAAACTAAAACAAGATACGCAATAATTTATGAATCATTCCCGAACAGCGGTGTTTAGTGTTGCCAGGACGGAAAATTCACTCAAACCAATATAAATATTGCCCAATGGTGCGATGTTTTCATCCATGGCAACATTGGTCTTACGTGGAGGAAGCGATGCTATACGGCTGTGACATTACTTCGTAGGCTGCCCGCAATAATATTGTCAATATTTATATGCTTGTCGGATATAAATTTAAAAAATAGCAAACACTGAATTTGAACAACAGATGCACCATTGAAGAATAAATACTAAATTCAATAATCCCTGGCCATATTTTAAATTTTTGGCAATATCACGTGTGTGCTGGCAACCCAAGGGCTGGAATATTTGATATAGAAGCAGAGTAATTATAGTTTCTAAATATGTAGCAATAGGATTGAAAATTCAATGACGATCTCCGTCTACAATAGTGTCCGTTCGAGAATTCGAATTCTCGCGCGTACGTTACGAGAGATTGATACCGAATTTTTAACTTTATTATAGACGTCATTGCTGTGAAAAAATTTAGCTATTTGTCAAATAAGACTCGGCCCTAACATACATTAAACTGATACTCGCTTCGAGTCGATTGTAGCTTCGAATCGTTCACGTAAGACAAAGGGAGACACACATTGGCGCTATCCGCCATTGTGTCACGCCTGTTAAGCTATAAAGAGTGGCTCATGTAGATAGCTTTGTTTAATTGATTAGTGTCAGATTTGTTGCCGACATGCGCGGTGTGTTCAGGCGGTGATATGTCCAACATGTCGTGTGACATGCTCGGCGGATGTCCAGCATGTTGTGTGACATGCTCGGCGGATGTCCAACATGTCGCGCAACATGCTCGGGGAGGGCACGCTGTAGTTCCCGGCTGGTAGGAGGCATCGGTCCACACGCTGAATGTTCTTCATAGCAATAAATACACTATTTATATACGTTTCTGTAGAATATCTATTTATTTAGTGAAATGGTTGACTGTCTGTTGGTTTATACAATGCAATACATTTAAAAAATATTATACATATTCTTTAAAAAAATTAAAATCTTAAACTACTTTCACTTACACATTTATTAAAAGGGTTCCAACAACGATTTCTATTAAATGATCGATCCCGATGTTTGAACACTGCAAATGCCATGATCTCGGAGAGACTGAGTACTGCGGGTAGATTACTTAAGATCAGGCATCTGTCTACCCTCTTGTCTTGCTCTTTAGCCGGTACCACTGGAACTCGGGACTGGAAGATTTGATTTTCTTTCATCAAACACTGGACATAAAAATCGTGGTAAGAACCCGTTTAGTAATCGTGTAAGTAATAGTATTTATTTTTTGCGTTAATCTTTAAACAAAACTAATCTATAGTGATCTTGTTTTTGTATTGGTATGAAAGTCGATCTCAATGTCGAAATTAGGTGGCATTTATTTTGGCTTGCAGTGTACCCATTAAAGATTTATATCAACTTTGAAATGTGTTTCAAAAATCAAATGTATAAAAATAATAGTCAATGTTTTGATACTATTTGATTTTGAAGCGAATTCGAAAGTTGAATTTTCCTTATGAAGTTTAATTTTCAATTTGTGATTAGAACTCGTTGTTCTATATGTATTGTATTGTATATTGTTACGTTTCAAACATAAAACATATAGCAATATAACAAGACGAGAGTTGTAAACAGCACACGGTTTTAGCTTCGTTACGGATAACGTGTTTTTTTATAAATAAAAATATTTACATTAGTTATAGTTACTGTATTAACGAAAATAGCTTTTTTAATGAAAGGAACCCGATACAGTTTTTTTTTTATTTACGAATATTGTGCCTTCTGTAAACCGGCGTTTAAAGCTTTGTTTTTTGTAATTATTTTTTTGGCTATTGTTGATGTTTTGTATCGGGACTGAAGTAATAGCAATACTCAGTGTTTCCGGTCTAAGCCGTTATTTTTAACTGCTATTTTTTATAGCAGTTATTTTGCGGTTAAATAGCGGTGTTCGTTCGTTGTATGTATCTTAAGAAATTATATTATAATTGTATTATGGTCTTACATATGCATGGTTATTTTTTTAGTGCCTACCTGTAATTACTTTATTAAAGACAAAGATAATAAAAATATAATTTAAAGATTTTTCGTTTTATTATACCTTTTTCATGGAAACTATTGGCCAAGTTATGATAAGTGTAGAAGCATTTATAAAATAGCTGAGTTTTGCTTATAAAAAGAGATGAAGATAACTTTGATCCACAATGACTTCATGTTAGTGGAGTTGGAGCTATGGCCGCTTGCAATATTTTTTTATTTGTTGAAATCATGACTAGGGGTGTGCGAATATCGTTCGAATCGAATATTCGTATTCGATGAACGAATAATTCGTGAGTTCGAATTATTCGCACACCCCTAATCATGACAAGACAACATCATGAAGATTTGTTTTCGTTTATTTGAACGTGCTAAGCTCAGGAACCGTTCGCACGATTTAAAAATATCTTTCAGTACTGGATCGTCCATATTTTATCCCATAGTATAGTATAGTATATTATCCCTTTGAGACGCAGACTGACTTGCACGAGTTGATCTAATATATAAAATTCTTGTGTCACAGTTTTCGTTGCCATGCTGCACCGTAACGGCTTGACCGATTATGATGTAATTTTTTGTGCTTATCCGGTATCTATGAGAATCGGCCAACATCTATTTTTCATCCCCCTAAATGTTAGTCCAACCCTAAATTTTTTTTTTACGAAGTTGCTCTGGGCATCTGATAAAAATATGCAGGGTTGAATTTTGAAATGCCCCATCTAAGGAAAGTACACCAAATTGTTATTGTAGAGAACTTGCTGAGAGGAAACAATGCTAAATTTTAGAAAGCTCCAACTATTGAGCAAGTATGTGACCTATGCCTGAAATACCTCGTTTTAGGAATCTTTAGTCATTAAATTTATGCATTCTAAATGGTAATGGGTAGATAAAGTACAGAATTTAGTACATTAGTCGAAACGCTTAACAACAAACAATTTATCATCAGCTCGTCATCAACCATTATCTACTGAATCCCACAATTTAAATATGTTATCTCTCTCTAACCAATCCATGATTACTGTTAAGAGTGAGACAAAGATAAGTTGATACCTCTATGCTCGATTGAACTCAGTTTATTCAACTTTGTTCCTCTTGTGAAGGTCATTTACAATTGGAGTTAAAACTTGATAGCTTCAACTTTCAACAAACACAACGTTGTATATTATTTTGTGTCCACTGGTAAGTTTTAATTACAGTATTAAATTAGGTAAACCGTCATTTCAAAAATGTTTATTAATTCAGATTGAGAATGATAGTAGGTATTCGTTGTAATCAACACATTTCGGCAACGTTATCACAAGCATGATAAGCTAAATTTTAATTTAAAATCCAAAGACCACTATTCTGTACATTTATCAATCTTTCACTTACTACATCATTTACAAGAGTACCATTGTCAACAGTGAGCGTTCTAATTGAGTGAAGATGACTGTTGACTTCTATTACACTGCCGGTTCAGCGCCTTGCCGCCTCGTCTCACTGGTAGCGGCTGCTTTGGATCTACAACTGAACCTTAAGCCTCTGAACTTGTGGGAAGGAGAACAATTGAAACCGGATTTCTTAAAGGTAGTTAAGAATTTATTAGAGGACTAGGTTTTAAGGCTTGTCTTTGCGATGATGCCTCACCGCATAAGAAGGCACTTTCTTCAAACGAAGCCTGAACGCCGAAGTGTATCTACCTACCTACTAGAAAAGTTGAAAGTAGGAAGCGGATCTATGAGTATGTAACTGTAAGCACTTACCATTGAATTTTCTTTGTCTTAACTTTGTTTCAAATTCCATATTATGGAGTATCGATATATCGAAGTAAATCAAGATTTATTTAGATTTAGTTCATACTAGATGTGTATATAAAAGTATAGTGCAAATAGGTACATAATAAAATAAAATCTAGTCAATTAATTAAATACTAACGATTACGCTTTTACTTCCAGATAAATCCTCAACACACAGTACCTACAATAGTCGATGACGGTTTTTCCTTATGGGAGTCCCGAGCAATCAGCAGATATTTAGTCAACAAGTATGGAGAGGACACCACTCTTTACCCTAAAGATCTGAAAGCAAGAGCTCTCGTAGATCAGAGGCTAGACTTTGACATTGGTACTCTGTATCCGAGATTTGCACAATATTTCGTAAGTAACTTTATTAACACGACGGGAAAAAGTGCCGAGGGCGTAACGCGTCGCTCCGTCCCTCAAAACCCCGTGCTGGGTTCTGGCCTCAGCCGGGGTTCGGTCGCTGAGTGTGAGCGGTTGGAGGTTTTAGTGCGGTTCAACTCCCACATACCTCACCCGCCCCGCGGGTACACAAGAGATCCAGTGATTTCCTCCAACTAAAAAAATAAGGAATTC
Source organism: Trilocha varians (assembly GCA_030269945.2). Lineage (NCBI taxonomy): Eukaryota > Metazoa > Arthropoda > Insecta > Lepidoptera > Bombycidae > Trilocha > Trilocha varians. The sequence continues at coordinate 11,202,148 of AP028259.1, forward strand.
GTTCCAAAAAAAAAAATACTTTATTAGCTAAATTCTCAAAAATCTGCTAATGGACTGTAATGTCTTGTGTAGGTAGTTTTAGATGATCACTGATGATGATGCCTCTAAGTTTAATAGTCACGAGAGAACAACATTAAATACCAATAAATACATTGAAAAATCGCAGAAAAGTTCCACAAATCTCTAGAACTTTTTTCTAACCATAAATAATTGCAGTACCCACAAATATTCGGTGGAGCAAAGCCCGACGAAGCATCATTAAAGAAGTTAGAAGAAGGCCTGGTGTTCTTGAACACGTTCCTAGAAGGACATAAGTACGCAGCCGGAGACGACCTTACAATCGCAGACCTTAGTCTGGTTGCTACTATCTCTACCATAGATGCAGCTGAGATAAGTCTGAAGAAATATGCTAACGTGGAGAAGTAAGTTCTTTTTTTGTCTTGCCTTATTGCTAACGGATCGATTTCCTCATCTTTTTATACCAACCTAGATTGCTGATTCAGATCTTTTTCAAAGGATCAAAGGCCTACTCTAGTATTCACTATATTACTTGTGTTCCGTACTCTTACATTATAAAAGTACAATGATTTCTGTCTCTACAACTATTTTCTGTTTTTCTGGTACTTTGATCACCTTTTCAAACCTAACCATAAGGTTTGCCTTTGTTGATTAGTGGTTGCTGTGTAATCAAGTTGTCTGCACTAATATGTTTCATTGCTTCCAGATGGTATGAGCTGGTGAAAACTACAGCTCCAGGATACGAAACAGCCAATCAGAGTGGCGTAAATGAATTTAAGAAGCTAATAGCGCAAATGAAGGCTAAAACTGAGCTGTGAACTTATCTGTGATTCTACAAGAAAATATGTTTATCTACTTGATTTATTTTATTTTTCTCTTTTACCTCTTCCCCTATTCAAAGGCGACTATTTCTCTGTCGTATGTACCTACTAGAATAAAACAACAGTTTAAACGTATATTCGATAAAATTTTATTTGTGCTTTAAAAACTAGAACTTAAAATTAACAAAAAAAAAAATAGAATCAAACATTTCGTGACTTGGACAAACAAAGTGAATGTGATAATTGGAATTTTGTGAAATTCAACAATACATCAATTGGAATTCAAAACTTAAATAAGTAGCAGTTTAGTGTAGGCAGTGTAGTTTTTTTTTATTTTGACAAGATCTTGGATCTTCTTGTTTTAAATTCCATTGGACGCCATTTTGAATTATTTGACACTTCATGTGATCACTTTTTGAGCATGCTGTTGACGAGTCCTTTGAATGCTTCCAAACCCTTCTCGTTGGCTTCCTGGTAGCCGGGAGCTGTGCTCTTAACTGTCTCGTACCATCTGTATAAACATAAACCGCAATTTTAGAGTAAAGGAAGGTTAAACTGCTATGTTTGTGACTTAAGATGCATAATATAAGTTTTTAAAAGACTACCCATAGATGTTCAGTACATTAAACTTCCAATAGTAAAAGTATTTCGGCAATATCAGTCCTGCGCTATTTAGCTACGATCACTGTCTATAAAAAAAACAGATCATTGGTAAATTTTAAGGAAAGCCTAAGGCGTCTACTGGCAAACTCCAATGATTGGCTTTAATCTAAAGAAAAACGTGGATTACCTCTTGATGTTGGCGTATTTCTTAAAGTCAATGTCAGACGCTTCAAAGCTGGAAACACTGGCGACGAGACTCAGGTCAGCCACTGTGAGGTTAGGACCAGCGGAGTATTTTTGACCTTCCAGGAACTTGTCCAGCAGCTGGAGAGCCTCATCCACTTTAGCGTATTTCACTTTGTCGGCTGGTGCACCGGCGAATAGTTGGGGATACTGTGGAAATTATGTTGGTATAAATAACAAATGAATGTACCATACCGATTCAAAGTCAAAGTCAAATCATTTATTTCAAATTAGATGTGGACACACATACATTTTGAAAGTCAAATATAAAATCAAAAGTTCTACCACCAGTTCGCTAAAATTACGCCTCCGTCCTGAGAAGAACCGGTGCAAGAAACTCAGCGAGCATGTCTTTTTTTTAAATTTAATATATTGTTTTTTTTTTTAATATTTTAAATATTGTTTTTGGTGAGATATCTAAACTTAGATGTAGTAGAATGGTAGTTACAATAACCCTTGATGTAATATTTCTGGATAAATCCTCCAAAACAATTCACTAAAGATAATATTCATCAATGGGATGGGTAGTAGAAGAATACTTACGAAATAATCACCGAATCTCTGGTACAAAGTGCCGATATCGAAGTACAAGCGTTGGTCGACCAGAGCACGTGCTTTAGGGTCCTCTGGGTACAGGCTGCTGCCCTTAGCGTATTTGTTGACCAGGTAAGTGATGATCGCGCGGGACTCCCAGATTGAAAGACCGTCGTCGACTAATGTCGGGACTGTGTGTTGAGGGTTTAGCTAGAATGAAAGTAGAATTTATTAAAGGAGGAATGTGGTGAATCTAGCCGTAACAATGGCATATTATGGCTTACTTTCTAGATCGGGAAGCCCACTCAAAAATTTTTTCACAAGGGTAGAAGACATCCTTTGGTGGAATATGATTTTACTAGGGAAAAGCCGAGAGGAATAGGTTTCTATGGAATCTTCGCCACTTACCCATAACTTAGTGATTCAATTAAAAGCATGCTACAAGTTAGAGACCACCGATCTTTCGCTGTTTACTAAAACCTTAAATCCGTTTGCAAATCATAGGACTTCATTTGTGAAAAATCTTCCAAGAGGTCTATAAAAAACGAGAATGACTCAGATCCAAAGACCTTGTGAACTAGGTACCTACGACAAATTCATGAATGCGGTCGAATTTCCTCACATTCACTTCGACCAACCGTTTATCAAGGTAAGTAATCATACCAACTGCAAAAATAATTATAGTCTCCTTTAAAAATGTACGTAATAACTAATATTATACCTAGTAAGTTTAAAAATATATCAAAATTAAGTATTCTCTGACTAAATATTTTCATCCAAGATATTCATAAGATAGAGGAAATTTTTAATGATGACCTAACCTTGAAGTGACTTCTAACATCTTAAAATCCAGATGTTTTAAACTGGTTATTGTCCATTTAATATTATAAAATAATCATAAAACTTTAAGCAGTATCTGATGTCTACTCGCATTATTAAGGAGGAGTTAATAAAATTCTGTAATTTGTTACTATGAATAAGTTTACCATCCGAACGAGGGCCATGTCATGATCTGAACCTTCTATTTAGTATGATTATACAGGGTGTTTTTTTAGAGAAGGTACATATTGCAGGAGGGTGATGAGTACTCTGTTCTGATACGGAATATTACAAAAAATAGGTAAAATTACAACTTTTTTTTTTTTTTTTAATCTGAATTCGACAAAACTACCTCAAACATACACAATTTCGGCTTAAAGAGTGTTGACTAATGACCTCTAGTGATCTCGCGCACCCCACACCTCCGCCACACCCATCAGCTGTCGAAAAACCATCATTTTGCTAGAATTTTAGATATTTTTAAGTTGCGATTACTAAGGCATTAAGCCATATTGTTTGGTAATAATATTTGTATTGGTCGTATATAACTATCAGCTACCATGACCTTCAATATGTACCCTCACTAGGAAATCACCCTGTATAGTATCTAGTTACCTTAAGCACCTACCAACCACTCAGATAGATTTCCTGTCGTGAAAGTATTGATTGGATCTCCCCCAACGAAGTTTTATGTATTTTGCTTTCGACAAATTAGCAAATTATGATTTCATACTTTAAATTCGTCTGGGTTTTTTGTGGTTTTCCTCTTTACAGAAATGTATTTCCAGTTTATGGGAAATAAAAAACATTGGAGCAAGCAAGCCTACCTACTATATCTATATCTAGCATAGCTATATCTACAAATCTTTTATTCATTAAACTGACCAGGGGGCCTACCACGACCTCTTATTGCCATCCAATTTAGGACCTAAACTGAATTGTTTTGTTATTTCGTACCACAACGTCTAAATTGCGATCGACTTTACTGTCAATTCTCGTATAGCGATTCAAGAGTGAAGTTACACCGCCATTTTTATTTCATTCGTTCAATTGCGCTATAATCCGTACCATGACCTCTTTTTAGAACCTACACTGAGTAGCTATTCTGTCAAAATTTGCGATTCTATAAAAGTTACTACTTTACTATCGTAAACTGAATAGTTCTCTGAAATATAGTGTTTTAATAAGAATAAGTTGTCAATTTCATAAAACATAAGGAGGAAAAGTAAGTATTGAAACGTAAATTACTGTAAATCTTAGTTAATTCATAAATAAATACAGAAATAACCTTATTTTACAGACGTCTGATGAAATGACTCGGTTTCGACTTTTCGCGAGTAATTAGCTTGGAAATTCAGCTAAAACGCAAAACAGACTCGAATTACGTTCTAGCGGACCAATTTCTCTTGGAAAAAGTGAAGTTTATACGCCTATTAGACAATAGACTCTGAACCTGTGTGACGAGTGAAAACCAATATTTAAGGAGTCTGCAAACTTGACTGATGGATCAATAAGAGAAAAGGTAACAATTTCAATATATCCACTACAGTTTTTTTTTAATATTTATTATTTAGCAAAAAACTGTCCAAGGTGTTCCATAATATCTATACTTCATCAATATTATAAAGCTGCAGAGTTTGTTTAAACGCGCTAATCTCAGGAACTAAAGGTCAGATTTGAAAATTTCTTTCATTGTTGGAAAGTGCTTTATTGAGGAAGTCTATAGGCTATGTGGTATCTCTATGTGACGCAGACAAAGTTACGCAGGTCACCTAGTCTTAAAATAATACTAAAACAAAAATTTTACATTATTTTAAAACAACTTTATTATTTAACATTTTTATGCTATTAAGATAGTTACGGAATGACAAGTAATACAAATTGTGATAATTCAAGTTACATAAATAACATATTAACATTAATTACAAATGAAATGTACAAAATATGTTCTCTATGTTCTTATTATTTTAATATTTCTGGACCTTCCACAGATTCGTCTCTATATCTTCTAAGAAGATATAATTTGATGACATGCATAGCAAAGATGCCACGAGCACATCAGATTGACGCTGGCATGTATCCCAGATCCGGAATATAATTGAGAAGACGACTTTCCGCCAGGGCTGCTTTGATAAGGAACCTGAAAATTTGTCATCATATTTATATTGATATCTAATTTAAGATTTGTCTAATGCAATAAAAAATATTTAACTCGAAATTTGTTTTATTATTGTTTAACTAGAATGAAATAATATTTGATTTCAAGTACCTTGATTTATTTATTTACTATTAAGCTAACCAACAATGCAGTTACAGTAATAACATTCATAACAATATCTTAATTATAACATTTTAAGTGACTACACTAGTTACAGGTGAGCATAACATTCACATTGTGTGTAGTAACCGAAGCAGTTTAACAGTCTGTACCTGTTTTACGCCAACGTCAGTGTCGTCTTTTAGAGCAGAGTTTCCACCACCTAAGTGGAACATAAGGTAACAAGTTTTATCATGATTAAGGGCCAAACCGTTAATTTTAAACCAATGTTCCAGTGCTCTTAAGGTTTCTCTGATTTTTGGCTTTAAGTTTTGCAGCACTGAAGCCATAACCACCACAGCCACGTCATCAGCGTACATAAATACCTCTGCGTTATGCAATCTGTTGAAGTCGTTTGCAAAGACTTGGTGTCGTCTGGAGCTGCGACTAGAAACCCTGAATTTAAACTCTTCTACCAGCGTCGCGTCTGTGGAACCGTTTGAACACTTATTTCATTTTATTTCTTTCATTCTTCTTCTTCTGAGTAATGATCGTCAAACTCAGTTCATAGTGAGTGGTAATAATAACAGTAAGATCAAAGTAGCCAGAGGTGAAGGCACATGCATCTGGTGACGGCTGTTTGGAATATTCACTATTAAACTTTGCAAAGAGACCCAGACCGCTCTAAATAGATTTCTTTTATCATGATGAGTTACGATGTTCTGCTAACATCATTTAAAACTTATAAAAGCTTTGCAATTATTTGTCACGGTAAATATGTCTTGTCATTTAGAAACGAAGAAATCTCCTAAAATGTATAAACCCTGATAAATACATTAAATCCAATAGAATATAACAAAATTAGATAAAAAATCACGTAAACAAGATTGACCTTGACAGTTGACGTTGACACATCAAATCTAAACAAAGAACGTTCAAAAACATTTTCAGCCGTGTTTTATGATAACGAAATTTTACAAGGAACTTTTTATTTTTGTTAATTGAATTGCAAATAAACGAAATAACGTTGATTTTTATTTAAAGTGATATAATTGATTATGTTTTGTTATAATTTTGTACTAAAAAGTTATATTTAGCATGTTTTCAAAAACCGGTAAAGTTAAAAGTGTGAACCAAGCCTAAAATATGTTGATTTTTGAACGAAACCAGCTATCATGTGAGAACGAGACAAACTTATGCGGTAGTGTATAGCGCTGTCACTTTTGCACAACAAGCGATTTTTTATGCGACTCAGAGACAAATATCGGTCTAACATTCACTAATAGCTATTCCAATTCCGTTCAACTTTAAACACGTCATGGTACGAAACGAAGCGATTCAGTATAGGTACCTAAACTGAAATGCCTCGCATTTGAATAGTTATTGTAAAGGTGGTGGTAAGGCCCCAGTTCTCACAGAACAGACCATGCCGCATTTGGGGTCGTTGATCCGACTCCATTACATCACTATTACCAGAATTGACCTTCACACCTCAGACACAGGATTTTCATTGTTATTACTATTTACATAAAGTCTAGAACTGTTTGCAGGTAATTACGTGGATGGTAATTGGTATAGGAAATGCTGGCTGCATGCCATGGATTCTATGCCGAGTTATTTGTGCTTATATACTTTGGTTGTATGCTATTTCATAAGTTTCCAAGTCCATGTTGAGGAGTTGGACTGAAGGATAACATTCTAAAACTATGGTTTAGTTTTAGCACTGTTGTACTTTTTATTAAACTTTCTATATCTTGCTTTAATTTATAAATCTTTCTTCTTATTGCTTAAAGGTACCTATTCATTCTTAGTAAGATATAGTCGAAGGTAGGATTAAAAGTTTCAATGGATAGTTCGATATGTAATTGCTTGGTTATTTCAATAATAGTATTTTACCTTTAATAATTATTATTTATTTAAATCCGAGAGCGATAAATAACGTTTATTTATGAAGAACCTAAAGAACAAAATAAGGAAAATTAATCCTGAGGCTGATTAATTAATTGTTTACGATATACTATGACTATTGAGTAATTTTCCGTTGCTAAAATAATTAAATCGGATCTATTCAATAAAGTTTCGAATAAACTGTATTAAGTAGGCTTGTATAAAAACAAGAAAACGATAATGCCGAACATTTACCTACTAAACTAAGTAGTTACCGTAGACTTCGTTCATAAATCTCTACCATTCAAAAAATTCAATCTATCATCACACTACGGCATTCTTCACCGTCGCGATCCAGTAGCTGATAGTTCAATCCAAACATACCTTTATGAACTCTGGTTTGAGGTGTTCTCCGTGGTGTAGGTCAACCAGCTTGAGGTTCAGGTTTAGGTTGAGTGCCTTCGCGGTGAGCAGCACAGCCCTGCAGGGCGATGAGCCGGGCACGTAGTACAGGTCAATTGTCATCTTACTGGAACAAATAAGTACTTTTATTAATATGCGAGTTGATTAGGGTAGAGACCTACATATTTTTATCTGTACTGTATTATAGGTTATGTATTTTACTGCCCAAGTGCCCACTGCTTGAGGTTGAGTAGTTTTAGTTAAGCAATGAGGTGAGGTGAGTGATGATCAAGCAGTCAAATAATTTTTTGCAAGACTATCCGATGCGTGAGCTACCCATGGAGATACTTCGAAATCGTATTTTCAAATAGTTCTTAAGCATACTATAAAAATACTAGCTGACTCGCGCAACTTCGTCTGCGCCGAAAAAAAAAAATTAGGGGTGGACTACCCCTAACATTTAGGGGATGAAAAATAGATGTTGGCCGATTCTCATAGGTACCGGATAAGCACAAAAAATTTCATCAAAATCGGTCGAGCCGTTTCGGAGGAGTTCAAGTTCGAACACCGTGACACGACAATTTTATATATTAGATTTATCACTGTTGACATTTTAGTTATCTAACTGTAATATCGTTTAGTTTTCAATTGCAAACAAGTTCAAATTACGTGCATAGGTCAAAAGTTGATTGAAAACGAATAGTGTTTTTGTTGGGGCAGACAGCGTGTCAAGGCTTCGTATTGTAGTGATAACGGAAATCGTAATCGAAGGTGATTGAAAGTAAAACCTTCCCGGAAGTTAATCGACAGTTCGATTGCTTTTCGTTGATTAAATGTTTTTATCGAAAGACGATTCAGGATTTACTTCACGGTTCCTATTTTACAAATACCTACGTTCGTATTACAAATTGTAACATTCTTGAGTGGCAATAGAAGAATCAGCTTCAACTAAAATTAATGAAACTAGTAATAATATTTTCTATTTAAGAATGAGTTGAAAAATATTGAGTTTTGAATGCAATGCACATGGTCAAAATATGCAGGGGGAGAAACAGGCAAATCGTCCGGGACGGTTTATACTCGAAAAAATGTTTAAATTCTTGAAGTTTAAATCAGAATGAAATTAGTTTGAGGTAAAATTAATTAGGCCTTTTTTTGTAAAATAAGATACAATAATATTTTTTTAAAGGCAACAAATATGAACATATTCAATTTGAGTAATTGTAATGGTCAGTAAGCTTTTCCGAACAGAAATATTCAGTTGTTCTAGGCCTACGCTCGCTTTCATTATTTAGCACCTATGCACCCACGTAAACTAGCAAGGCTAGCAAGGACGATGGACATAACTAACTTAGAATGCCTTGAAACTCCTAATTAAAGTCTTTTTTGTTGAAACAATTAAGTAATTTAGAAACTACGATAAATATGTAATTTGATGTTGATAATCCATGTATGTTGCTTACCTTGAACTGCCATTTTTATTTTAATTGTTTAAATTCGGTAAGAATCAATATTATTTTAATTTTATGTTGTAGAAACTATCATCAAAAATAGCCCTTCATTAAGCGTGATGAAAAGAATGATTATATAGAAAGTGAATGTGATTATATAGAAAGGGGGAAACGTAATGGAAACGACAACAAATGGAAACATAATTACAACGATTATATTCGAGAAATAATGACTTAATGTGGCCTTTTTGCTAAATGAATTTATTTGAAGAAATACCCACCGGCCTACTAAATATAGGGTATTATAATCAGAGATCAAAAGGCTCGGCTTCAATAAGCAGGCAAATAATATTTCTTTATCATGGGTATTTAATGCAGTAGTACAAATGAACCGGTTTCATAGTTAGGTATGTGGTACATTCTAGTAATCATGACCTTGAGGGTGAGCCATAACATGACTTGCAGTTTTTATCAAATAAGAATAAGACGTTATGTAATTTATCGTATTGAATTTATAAAACCTGTATTTATTATTTCTATTTTGAATATATTGTAAGGCAGTTTTTGAATGCTCCTAACATTGTACTATAGAATTTACCCATATTTTACATAGAAATGGTAACTTAAACACTGGAAGGAGAATGTTTTACTCAAAAAGCCAAATAACTGAAGTAACTGAGAGCGTTAAATCTTTTGTAGATTTTTAATGTAAGATAGAAAAACGAGTCTACAGCCCTCATAATATTAAATAGTTACTGCCACTTTTGAACCTCTAAAATGCCTACTGGCTGATAATGTAAAAATGGAATTATAAAACGACCTTAAACCGAGCTGCAAGGGTATAAAAGTCATTGTAAATGCTTTCAGCTAATTGAAATTTGAATAAAATTACGATTATTATGCATTGAATAAATATTACAGTCGAGCTAGTAATAGTATTATTTACATTTTTATCAGAAAACATGATAAGCAAGTGCAGCTTGGTAAACACCGTCCGGCTTTTCTGTACCTAATGTGTTTATAATGTTTATCATACAATCGACTTATCTGTCAGTTACCTAGTTATGAAATAGTTCATTCTACTACACCTAGAATTAGTATTTCACACATCTTTATATTTTAAATATTAGCGCTCTACATTTAATTTTACCGATTTAAGTATTCGCACGAATTTATTATTTTCCAACGATATATAATTTAAAAAATAAATTTGTTTGATCGAATCTGTTTTAATGGTCCTGCCAATTAAACTTCCCTTCATTAACGACTGAACTCTTCAGACTTCAATCTATTTTTATTTTACAAATCACATATATACGTATTGCTGTCTCAAAATATAAACGAAATTTCTAAATACAAGTTTCGTAATTCTTATCTTTGCATGTCGATCATCGAATTTAGTTCACTTGCTTTCACTTCAGTCAAAACACGAATGACCACATTGTTACTAACTACTCTACATATTATGCGTGGGTAAAAGATATTATAAAAGTATATTTACATTATAACTACCTACCAAATACATCGTGAGAAAGATAAAAATTTGAAAGTCAAAATATTATGCAAACAATTTAAAGTATCCGGCATGCTATAATAATTAACGAAGAACAACTCCCATAAAATTATGCGTAATTACTACAAAGTTATATAAAAACTTACATTTGTTTGTATTTAAGTTACTGAAATGTTTGATACACGTGTGATCGCGACACGGCGTCCACAAACTGAATAAACGCGAGAGTAGGGATTCCGCGGTTTTATAGTTTAGCTGAATGCATGACGCATGGCGAAGGACGTACACAACCACCAGTATTTTCCCCCAAACAGAGTGACTTGCATATTTCTAACATATTAACGGAAAGATATTGACTAACTAAATGTGGTTTTATTGTTATTTCATGGTGTTAGAACATAACACATTGTTTAGTGTACTGTATCGCTATGGCGGTCTCATGAAGAACATTTATTTTGTTTGTTTTCTGTTATCATTGTAAGTTTCATCTTAATCGATAAGAAATAGCAGTCGGTGTTTTTCTTGTTCGGAACCAATCATTAACTTTTAAAGCCTTTAAATTAAACTGTTTAGAAAATCTAAATACTATTCTGACATATATGGTACGATATAATTTCCATCCTTCTCGTCTTCGACATTAAACCTTATTAAAAAAGTGTTCGCTCAGAAGTTCGTTGCACAATATCATCTTTTAAAAAATAATAAACTGCCTTTATTATTTTTATTAACCGTCCTTTGCCCATCTTCCTCTTCTACTAATAAATATAATATATAGAATATCAAAAATAATTATCTTCTTACTATAATATCACGACATTAGGTACATAAGTAGGTTATCTCCTCAACCCTCCAGAAGGTTATTCTTTTGTAAATTTTAAAAGATTATAATTAATTAAAGTGACTGGAGTTTTACAATGAGCTGATAGTGACTGATACTGAATCACTAGTAAAAATTACGTAGTATTAATTAAGTCACTATAATTAACAATAAATAAGTATCTTTAAACGAGGTTTAAGAAAAGTCCTGTGTGGGTAGGTGATAGATAACGGCCCCTCATTGCCCTGGCATTGCAGAGGTACTTAAGCGACGATAATTACTTATTATCAGGTGGGTCAGAGTATAACGAGTAGGTAGACTCGCTTATCTGTCTTACAATAAAAATAATCCTAGGGTCCTTCTGATTGTACTAACTGCTTAGTTTTATCTCTGCTCGTAAACTTTGCAATATCAGAGGATACTTTAGGTTTTAGCCAAGAATCACCTATTCGGTATTGAGGGAGAGAGTTTTGTTATAAAAACCATTAAATTATGTAAGTGACGAATTTTGAAAATTTATTTCTATCTAAGTCTCCAAATCTGAGTTCTTAATACCATTTTGTCATGATTTTTATCGTCACCCACGTCTGCACGCTGCAAAAGTCATGCAAATGATGTAATATTGAAATCCGTTGTTAAGTTTCTAGAGAAAAAAATGTGTGATTTTTAAAAATAATATTGAATTGAAGATTCTGAGGTGAACCGGTTTTTACACTGGCATGGATGTAATTATATTGTTTAAATTCGGGTAGAATCTTGCCGGTTTCCGGGAAGTTTGTCAAATTTAGCTGATGATGGATACGGAAGGTGGTCATAGGAACTCTTGTGCTAAACAAGATAGATCCGTGTTGTTTGAGTTCGTTTTACTTGTAGGTATTAGCTAGCACTCTACTGCTTCTTTCGATCTTAAAAGCTTGTATTTAAAAAGGTTTCCCTAAAATAAATTATTTAGTTTGAAAGTTACTATCGTTCCACTACAAATACCAAGCACGATAAAATGTGCCACCAATAAGTACAATACAAACATTAAAAACTCTTTTCACACCCACAACAATAGGTTCCAGTGGTTGCGCACTCCTTGGACCCGAAACCTCCCGTCATCCTTGCAGGTAAGGTCACGACACATGATACCCTGAAGGCATTGACCACGTGGAGGCCGCCGTATGTTTACAACACATCTGTTAACTGGACCAGCTTGGGTTACATTTTCACGTGTATGTTGAGACTACTTGTTTTGGAGTTCTGTTGATTTGATACGAAACTTTTTGGGAGGAAGATTTCACATAGATCTATTTATGGTGCTGCTAACTTCTTGAGTCTTTATTCTTTAATACATGTTCTTGACACTCTCGACTTTTCATGGCTCCATAACGAATTTAGTTAAGTAGGCAGAAGGAGTGAGGCAGAGTAGGTTTTGAGAGTGGTTTAAAGGGAACTTAAATGTATTTAAACTTAAATGAATGTAATAATAATGTCGCTTCAATTTTGTTTTTCTGTGAATAGAAACTATTTAGATTCTGCTATCAGTCGAATTAAATTCAAATTTTAGATTTTTGAGGCTACTTGTTTTTTGCCTTAAGATTTGGCTGGTGAATACCCAAGTCCGTCGCGTATACTAGCCGGATTTACGTTTTCTTGTGAAGTTATGGCAGTTCAATATTTTACATTATTTATTTACATATTAAATGAACGCCCCTCCTCGATGTGTCGTGAGTCTACCAGTCTCTTGGACGCCACACAAACACATGCGGGCGTGCCCACTTACCATCAGGTAGACTGTAGGTTAGTACTAGTCTTCCAAAGGTTTGTTCATTTTAATACCTCTACGCGTTAGACGCAACCTGATGTATTACGATTGGATGTGTTTTAGTCCGGCCTATTGAGTAATACGCATCTTGAAAAAACAATCATTGACTAGGCTGTATGTATAAATTTTAATGCTTCATTAAGAAAAATCCGAACTAACAATGAAAAACGTCAAACTTCAAAATGACATTTCACAGTTTTTTGACAGCTGATGTTTGTTGAATACACTGTCGATCTAGAATTTAACTTTCTTTTATCAAAAAAACATTATAAATTACTTTATGATGTGATTGTGATACATGTGCTTTGTTTTTGTGTATAACAACTAAAGTTTTATACATAAAAAATGGGCGACAGCAGCGATTCCGAAGAGTTTTACGATGCTGAAGAGTTTACACCTACCAAGGGATCGAAGTGAGTTAATTGTTTACTTTTATACATGTTTTTGTTATTACCGACCATTGTATTAATTCTTTAAATGCTCTGTCATATAAATTCAAGTAAGATCGTCCCATATTGTATTGTTTAAATGCTGTAAAATTATTTTAAATGTGATTGCAAAGTTGTCATACAAAAAGTCATACAAGGTTTTAAAAGCAATTTGTATGTGTCCTTGGTGGGGTGATCGGTATGGTCGTACATAGAAAAACGTATAGATCAACCATGCGAGACATATTTGACTGTATAACAATGAGCTAATGATGCAAGCTGTAATCAATTGTGACTATTGATGAGGGCTCTTCAATGCTTGTTTGGTTATTCAATTCTATCCGACTAAAATTTCTATGAACAGGGTCCTTACTGACTAAAATTTTACTGCAGGATCCTTTTCCTTTTTGATGTAAAATGAATTCTAAAAGCAATATCCCTAAATATAGAAAAATGGGAATAATTAAATGAAAAAACCTCTTTCAATAACCAGTACTCAATTACCACTTCAAAATAAACCTTTGCATTTTCTTTATAGAAGATCATCTCTATGCAAGAGTACCAGTGTAACAGAGAGTGGAGATGGCTCGGTTCAAGACAAGACTAAAACTGCAAAGCATGACCAAACCCTCCCAGTTGGGACCAGTACACCGGCTGAAATAACTCCTGAAGATGACAGGAATACTATTAAAAATGTTAGTGTAATTAATTTTGATTCTAATGTATTTTTTTTTGTTAAGATGCTTGTTAGATTACTGCAGCTTTTTTAGGTAAATTGTCAAGGTCTTAAAAGAAAAGTTAGTTATACAAGAACTTGCCTATTATGTGCCTATAAAAAAAAATCTGTTAAACAATTGTTTTTGAAGTCACAAAAGTTTAATTATAATAATAATGGTATGAGTTCATATTCATTTATTTGCTTATTTATTACATTATATTTTTAAAAAAACATATACAAAAAAATACATTTAAAATTACAATATAAAAACAGAGGGTCACTGGAGACGGGATAAATAATGGTATGAGTGTAAAAATGGCATCAAAATATTCATAAAAACTCATGTCTTTAAAAAATATGTTACTTGTTATTCAAATTTAAATAATTTAATGACTTTATTCATTATAATAATAGACTTAATTTTCCAATATGTTTGTTAAAATATGTAAAATTGCATTACTTTGTAGTAGTTAGGAATAAAATTTTTGGAAACACTTTTTTGTGATGTACAATTATTGATCTTCATAATATATTTGTATTAAGCATAATGGATAATACACAGGTGGTGCAAGGTAGAAGAAGGTTCCAAGAACTTCGTCGTTGCATGCAAACAGAGGAAGATGATGACGGTGTCTCCGAATTGGACGGTGATCAACAAACATACACCTTAGAACATCCGTTTAAGTGAGTAATGGTTATATGTTACTTTATATTTTATATGTGTAAATTTGGGTGAAAACTATAATTAAAATTTTGTTGGGTTAAAAATTATTGATTTTCGTAGTACCTATTTGTCGATTAAATTATCACCAAATCACAATGTCAGGTCATTAAGGGCAGTTACTCATTACCGGTAGGTGCAACGTTGGTAGACCCCCCACAAGATGGACCGACGATCTGGTCAAGATCGCGGGAGGTCACTGTATGCAGATGGCGCAGGACTGGTCGATGTGGCGAGGTTTAGGGGAGGCCTATGTCCAGCAGTGGACGTCTATAGGCTGATGATGGTGATGATGACTCATTACCCACTATTCAACTCATTTTGGTTTTACTCCTGTATAAGACATGACATTGCATTCCCGCGCCTTTACTAATTTACTATAATAACTCGAACTTTTCAAAAATTCTCTATTTGAATTAAAATTAAATTCATTCAAGACTCTTGAAATTCTCATGTTTTGTAAGTTGTCGCAAAATTGTTTGTAGTTATTATTTGATATGATATTTCAGAGTGATAGCTCACGACACGATGAGTTTGCAGAGTATGACGTCACTCGGCCGAATAGGAAGGATACTCAGTGGAGCTGCTGAATCACAACGTAATTATACATCTTTATTAGTTGTCTAGTTGGCCCGCGCAATTTCGTCTGCGTCACATAAGAATTTTTCCCGGGAATTTTCTCACTGAATAAATCACTATTACAATAGACTTCAACGAATATTTCAAGATTAAAATGAGTCAAATCGCTTCAACCGTTCTCGAGTTTTAGCGGGACTAACGAACAGCAATTCATTTTTGTATAAGAGGAGAAGAAGATGGAATTTGGTTATTTAAAAGATGGTACTGTACTGTACCAACCCATTACTGCCCACTGTTGGACTCAGGTCTCCTCAGAAGAGGGATTAGGCATAGTCCACCACGCTTGCCCAGTGCGGATTGGGGACTTCACATATCTTCAAAGGATTTTTAGAACCCTTTTCCGACATGCAGGTTTCCTCATGATGTTTTCCTTCACCGTTTTTAGCTAGAAAGATGGTACAGGCTACATATATAGGGCTATCTATTCGATTCTAATACGAATATGTAAACAGGTACTTAAATTTCCAAATTATATCTGATAAATTTTACGTGACGACATAGTTAAGGTATTTAAATCCTTTTCCATTATGCCAGTTTCCTCGCGATGTTTTCCTTCACCGTTTTTAGCCAGTGGTGTTGTGATAAATTGCACATAATTTTTTTTTTTTTTTATTGCCTTGTAGGCAGACGAGCTAACGGGCCACCTGATCGTAAGCGGTTACCGTTGCTCATGGACCTCTGCAATGTCAGCGGACACTGCGAGGCCGCTACCTACGGCCTACCTTTTAAGGACTTTCTTTAAGCCTCGTTTGAAGAAGGACAAGTCATAGCGCTCGGGAAACACCGAAGTAACTTTTAGAGTTACAGGTCTGTCGTTAGTTTTTCAACCACTGTGCCTTCAAGAATTTTGGTTATTATTAAAAAAAAAATATATTACACAGTAGAGCTTATTATTATACTCATTACTATTAATTTACAGCGAATATTCGTGATTCGGCAGCTGCCCCGTCATCATCACGCGAACCCTCTACCATATCCGATGACCCTTTACCATCAGATAACAGAACACAAAACGGTAGGTGTACACTTTAGTTAGATTTTATTATAGTCGTATAGTTATAGTAATATAGTCTAAAACAATATTTATAAGCACTTAACAGGTATAATTTGATGGCGAATTAGAGTTCTCTTTATTTAGATACGAAAAGTTTTGATTTCTTATGCTCGTCACTAAAGAGGTTAGAATGTAGGTTAACAAAACGCTTTAGTTGTCAGCTAGTATATATGAGACTGCTAGGCGTTTTGATATTATCATTGCTCCAAAAAAAAAAACTATAGTACTACATTCAATAATGTTTATAAACACATAAATATTTGTATTAATAGAGATGTGTCATTCTAGTAGTTTTTCCTTATATCCAAGGTACTTCATGTATAAAACCACGTTTATTACTGTTGTCAATAATAAGCAATTGCTAACAGCATGGGTGATGGATAAATGTTCTACTTTTCTAATACATGTTATATAGAATGTTTCATAAAATTCAAGGCTTGATAACTATTTGGTTATTAGTAAGGAAGTTCTTCGAAGTTTGTGTTTATTGGAGGATGAACCGATGGGGGGTAGGTATGTGGGAACCGAACTGCACTAAAACCTTCTACCGATACCGCGCTCCGACTTAACGTCCCTACGAACTCCTAGCACGAAGTTATGCGGAACGGCACAACGCGTTACGCCTTACGACATTCTTTACGATCGGAGTGCCTCGAACTGACGGTCTACCTGATGTTAAGTAGTCACTACTCATAGTCATCAGAACTATCACACATACTGCGAGATGGCCATCTAGCACCTAACATTGAGAGCTCTTTTCATACCTCGTTTGAAGAGGGACATAGTAAAGAACACAATGACATGTCCCTCCAAAGGTCTTACTATAAAAAGTAGTAGCAAACAATTCATGCTCAGATATATCGATGATTTCAATGGCAAATGTCATTCATTATCAGTTTAAAGTGATAATGACCTCATGTCAATGAATGACTCGGTTATTAAGACTGAATGTTTGACGATACGTACAGAGATGGTTATGTAGGTATGTGTGAGATAGAATACTAGGATTAATCATAAATACTCTTTAGCTCGTTTTAAAATTAATTTGGCTGATATTAAAAGCTTTGATTTAAACATTAAACTATAATTGCACTAGGACAAAATCGAACAAACGTCGTAAAATGATTTAAGCCTTAAGACATATTATGCCTGATTGTTTTACTGAACCATTATTAGTGCAGTAAAATAAAGCGATGAAACTGTAAAGTACGATAGCGCGGAGATCTATAACTGTCAATTTAAAACCTTTAATTCGCGTATGAAATATTAATTACTGTTTACTTACATATCTTGAAACACACACACAGTAAGCGGCCATCCATAAATTTCGTCATACGAATATCATGATTTTTTTGGGGGGGACCATTGTCACAGGTTGTCACATTTATGAGAAAAAGTAATTAAATACTTTAAAATTCGTGTTTTACCACTTAGGTTATAGTAGATTTTGAAATGTGACGTCACTAAATTGAGAACCTTTCCCCCCGACACAGTGTCACACTCCGTCGAACCTCCACCCTTAAGTTGTGACGTAATTTATGGATGGCCCCTAAGTACTGTTCACCGCGCCTATAATCACTCATAGTTTAGCCTTTATCCACTCAACTGGGAACGTTCATTTTCGCTAGATGGTGAAACTGGGATCGCTCCCTCGGAATCACTATCTTGTTTGACTACCTTTTAAAATACTTTTAACTATAAAATTTTGAATTAGATTGTTAATTAAACCTAATATTCTTGTAATTCTTTATTCTTAAAAAACGATATAATACATTTTGGACCAAAATATATTATCTCCAGAAAATATGAGACGATAATAAAATATAAACAAAACAAGTTTCCGAACTAACGTTACTTCGTGCTCAATTTTGGTTTCTGCCACAGACTTGGCAAAAGTAAACAAAGCAATTTTGTTGCCGATCCCAGTTGAGTGGTTAGTGTTACTGCAGTGTAGTTGTGTGCCAGTAACGGGTAGTGATGATATGTGTCTGTGGCAGTGCTGGCCGAGCCAGACGTGATAGCGAGCACGAAGGCGAACAGCTTGAAGGGAACCCGTGCGGGCGCCGCCCTCGTCGCCGTCAGCGGCTCGCGGCCCGTGGCGCCTCCCAGGAAGAAGAAACGAAGTAACAACCTTACTTTAACATTCATGCATGCGCACTTACCCCGCCGATATGCGGTCACTGGTTTCATTCATTTATAGCCTGTTACAATCTTTTTTTTTGCCCCATTTTATTCTACTTAAATTTATTTGTGTACTTTTTATGAATACAGAATATTGAGAAAATACTTTTACTGTGAGAGCTAAATATTAAATTAACGCACCCTATTTACACTATTTACAGTTTTTCCTCTTTTAACAACACTATCCATAGTTACTTGTAATATTTTCCAAAGCATGATTCTTCATTAAACTTACTTTACCTAATTTACTGTCACGGGCGGCGCCCAGAGGGTCGTTTTACATAGAACCTTTTTCGCACGACTTTCTTTAACTGCTAGAGTGGTTTATTTTGTAAAAAGAGGCAAGAATATGCTTTTTAATGCATCTCCGAAATTGTGGGTAGAATACACTATGAATCTAATTAAGGAGGGCTATATGAGGAGTCACGCATTGTAGATAATATCTTGCTATTAAAATGAAAATAAATCAAAATACAACTAAAGTCTATTGTGTCTATACGTTTATTCTGAGATAGTCCTCCTTTCTCTTACTTCATAGAAATCTGTAAGTCTGAGAAGGGTTTTGAAATTCTTTGAAAGGTTTAGCACGTTATGACGTCACAACTGTACAATATAAAGTGTCATTCATAAAGTACGTCAGAAGAAGATCAAGGATGTGTGAAAAGATTGTAAATTTTGAATGTGACATACATTTAAACGTAGACATATTGAAAGTTCAAAAATATTTGATAATTTGAGCGTGCAATTTTATTATATAAAAAGAAATACCAAACTAAAAATTACACCCTTTTATAGGTATTGTGTCAAGTCTCGAAAACATGATCTTATATGATATGGTAGTAAAATAAACATTGAAATGAGTATGACGTAACTCATGGATGACACTTATGATTTTCCTCATTTATTTATAAAGTTTTGTTTAGTTATTGTACTCATAATTACTACCACACATATTAAACGGGTTCTTACCACTATATTAAATGAACGTTAGCGACATTTCGTCGCTGTTGTCAATTATACAGGGTGGATCTGTAACTTGGGACCAGCTGAAGTGGGGTGACCTGTCGAAATAAAACTTATACCATTTTTATTGGAATCGACTAAACTTTCTGACATTGTATAATCGATTCCAAAAATATACGTGGTTTTAAGTTGTATTTAAATAGGTTATTACAGCTGGTCCAAAATTACAGATCCACCCTGTATAAGAAGAGTCTGCTGCATTGTAGAGGTTCATGAGCGACGGTAACCAATTACAATCAGTTGAAAAAACAAATCTATCTACTCTCTTAGACCCGTTTAATACTAGTGCTATAGATAACCGCGAGTGTTTCTAAGTTGTTGAGTAAACATTGTATTGGTTCAGACAAACTGCACGGTTCGCAATCGTTGTCTCGGGGCGAGGGGGATGACGTCAGCGTTTGTACCACGGACACGGATGAGTTCAGATATGTACCGCGACGGCCGGTTGATAAACCCGCTCTGGACTCTCTGGTTGTTGAGGTAATCATTAGTTTTTGTATGTAGGATTTAAGGGCTTTTTTTTCAAATCCGGAAATTTTTGGGTATGTGGGAGTTGAACCGCACTAAAACCTCTAACCCCTCATACTCAGCGTCCGAACCTCGGCTAGGGCCAGAACCCAGCACGGGGTTATGAGGGACGGCGCGACGCGTTACGCTCTCGGCACTGTTTCCCGTTGCGCCGCCCCCGTTATTGTGAGGAACGTCCTCAAAAATTTAACAGGTTGAGAAAGTGTATTAAAAATGCAATATTATCCATTTTTAAACTTTTTGCAACTCTTCCCTAAAATAGCATCTCTCTGGCTTTTCAATTATATTAACATTTAAATTTGTTTTATATCCAGCCTCCGCCATCTAGTTCAGTGAATCAGAGCATGGCTCTCCCGAGCCCAGCGAGCACTATTGAATCACTCACCAGAGAGTTCCAGGACTCGCTAGAACTCTCACAGTCGAAATATGGTAAGTTATTAAGATTTGTCCTTAAGATGACTTATCCCTTTTTTTGATCAGAAATAAATTTCTCTTTAATAAAACCAGAATTGTATAAAATAAACTTTGAATTCTGTACATTGTATAGAGGCCTCGTGTTTTTTCTGCTACTAACTACTAAATAAGAATGAATTTAAAAATAGATTGCGCACTACGTGTAGGATATTTGAAGGTTTTAATTGTGTATTTATTGTAATATTTTAGCGAGTGATCGTTCATCCCCGGAGTGGTCGGGCAGCAGTGCGGTGCGACCACGGAACGATTCCACGCTAGATATCGACCACGCACTCAGAGGTACAACACACACATACATACAGACAGACGCGGAGACCTATACAAACATACAGACAGACACAGAGATACACAGACATACAGATACATTAAAAGATACGCATTCCAGCGACACCATTTTTAAAGAACTTTACGTAGTATTTAGGAGTTTTAAAAGATCTCAAACTAATCCATTGTTGCGTTTGATACATAAAAAATAAAAGTAAAGTTGAAACATTGTCTCTTAAAATGCAGTCTTCATTTTATTTTTGTTGAATTCAGTTTTGAACGTGTTTCCATCCCATCGTCCCTTCGTACCAATTTTGGTCGAGTTATTTTTAGTATACAATTTATAGCATCGTCTCCGTTCTTCTTTGTTCCCAGGCGAGTACGTAGTGAAGCCGTCAGATGACGACCGCGTCCGCAGCAGCGGCGCGCGCACGCACAGCGAGAGTCGCACCGCACCCACCACCGGACACTCCAGTCTCGGACCTACCAACAAGTAATAAACAATACTTTACATACAAGCTTTTAAGATCCTGAATATCAGTAGAGTGCTAGCCAAGACAAGTAAAATGGGCTCGAACATGACAAGTCTATCTTACACTATTACTAAACGGGTTCTTACCACGATTATTTTTAATTGAGCGGTCCCGATATTTCAGCACTGTTTCAAGCGCCATGATCACGGGAAGACTGAGGAACTGCGGGTAGGTCATTTAAGAGCAGACAAATCTGTTTACCCTCTTTCTCGTTCGTTTACCGGTACTACTGGAACTCGAATTCAGATTTCGACATACCACACTGACAGTATCGGTTGCCGTTTCAAAACTAGATTTTTTGACTTTAAGTAAGTCTATCTTATTTAGCACAGGAGTTCCTATGACCACCTTTTGAATCCATTAATTAGATCAGCGCCGCTCACATAACTCTTCTTAAACTTCGGTTAAAGAGAGACAAGGCATCACTCTATACACCGAGGACTGGGAATTTATTCCCATCCCCGGTGTTCCTGGATTTTCAATTTACAGAGTACAAAGATCTTCTATTACTAATCTAAAATGAAACGCAATATGTGTTGTTAGTGTATAACTGTATTCTTTTCTTTTCATTCTTAAAGATGGTCGAACAACTGAGAAGTTACGAGGATCAATCACTAATAAAGTCCATTCCTAAAACATCTCATTAACCCCCAGAGGTAAAGGCTCGGGCACCGACCGTCGTCGCTCGGCCGGCGACGAGGCAGCCCTGCTGGGCGCGGCGCTGCTCACCCGCACCACGTCCGGCCAACACCTCTCCGACATACAGATCCTGGAGCAGGTCACCGTGCTCAACCTAGATACTGGTAACTGTTACGATCTTAGGATATACTGTGCGAAGAACGGAACCCAGGGAGTGGCGGACACGGACCGGTAAGCGCAACCTGGACAGACTGACGACCTGGTCAAGATCGCGGAAGGTAGTGACCTTGAACCAGTGGGTTGCAGACAGCGCTGGACCGGTTGTTGTTTGGGGGAGACCTATATCCAGCAGTGGACGTATATAGGCTGATGATAATGATAGGATTTTAAAACTGTTTTGATTTGTTTAACTTATGAGTTTTGGGGAACGATGACAAATTACGCTGAAATTATAAAAAGATCCTACAAGATGGACCGATGACTTGGTTAGGATCGCGCGAAGTCAATGTTTGCAGTCAGCGATGTCCAGCAGTGCTATATTAGTTTTGTAAGAATACTAGACTTCTTTCAGGCATCTCGTATTTGCGACACAACAAAACACATAATCACAAACCATTCCAGTTATTATCTATCGTTCCCCAGGAGAGCGCGTCCCGCTAAGCGTGGCGGAACACAAGCTCCCTCAGTGCATCAACCCGCTCAGCCTGCACATCATGAGGCTCACGTCGGAGTACATCGGGAGGACCAACGACGACGACAACACGAGGTATGTAGCAAACTGGTGTGCAAGTTTTGAGGTTATGTCCGGCTCGAAGGACCAAGAATTGTAAAGCCGATTTTTTAATGAACTTTATTATTTGATCATTTGGAATCTTAAGTAAGTTTGTTTCAGTGTACGTTACGCCGGGCTTGGGTTTACATTGCGAGTACATTTTGATAAAATTGTCGTGAATAAGACGATACAATTTTTTTTTGCACAAACTTGGCATAAGAAACAAACCAATTTTGACGCAGTTCCCAGTTGAGTGGTCATAAGTAGAAGTAGAGTAAAAAGAGTAAAGGACGAATGAATAAGTGTCACTCATTCCTTAGGCCTCGAAGACCAAAACTGTCATGGCGCCGTCGCCTCACGTTGACAGTGTACGGATCCACTCTTAGGGTTCTAGGAAGATCAGCTTCTACGCTGATGCAGCATTTCGATTCATATATAAACATCAATAAGTTTGATAATATTTATTATTTATTGAGTTTTCAGCACTTTTGTGTTAAGTAGGACTTTATATAGAAAAGTATGATGGGATGTATGTAATAAAGAAATACCGCTGTGGTTTACTCCATTAATCAGTGGCGTGCAGTCCATAGAAGCAAATACGCATTGCATACCCCTAATCCATAATTGGTTTAGAGACACAATAGTAAATGCTGTATTTAATAGAAATACAATTAAACATTATCATTATTTGTGTGTAAAAGTGCAGTAAAAGTGATTGTAAGATATAAATTAGTAAAATTTTAGGTTTTATTTATATTCCTGCATAACCTGGTCGAAATATACATGCACGCCACTGCTCGCTAAAAGTCACTTGTTTCAAAAAATGACAGCGTTCACACTGGTTTTACTTTGTGTAAGCTCGTACTGAAACAAAATGCATCTAGTCGCATCTTCTATCTAGATAAAAGCTACATATTTTATATTCATATCCAGACTGAGACTTAGTTAAAATGTTATTTATTGACTATAGTGTTTGGTTTCACAAAACTTTCCTTCGATTTGTGTAGATAGTAGATTCGATATAAAAGTTGTGTACGTTTTGAAGATTATAGAGTACAGGCCCGTGAAGAAAAATTATGGGTCATTTGAACGACCAGGTGACCTATCTAAAACGAAATTCTAGCATAAAATAATAAGATTCAGTACTATGCCGACAAAATCAAATGACTAAATATACTCCGGTAATTGTCGGAAAATTAAAAAAAAAATCCGACTTTGTGGCCCAACATTTTTGTACGGCATCTGTATCATACTATTTAAATACTGCTTCTAATCCATTATTCCTCAACGCCGTACAAAAATCATGCGACAAGGGGAAAAAACGATGAATGCAATCCCCTGAATGCTCACCTGCACTCAGTTGGACAGCTTACAAGTGTCGGCATAGTACTGAATCTTATTATTTTATGCTAAAATTTCGTTTTAGATAGGTCACCTGGTGGTTTAAATGACCCATAATTTTTCTTCATGGGCCTGTAGTCTATTACGAAATAATCGTAACTCTGGTTTTGGATTGTCTTTTTGTGGTATGTTTTGCTATAGGTTGTGTTTGTCTCAGGGTCCATCGAATTTCATGTAAACATTCATTGAAGATATTTAAGCGCTAAATTTGGATAGTTGAAATGAGTCACTTAATGAAAACTAATCTGACAGTGCTCATAAATGATTTTTGGAACGAAGTTCCTTATCGCGCGTTGTGAAAGCGGGCTAGACGGAAAAAATCTTACCAAAAAGTTGTCACGACATTTTTTTTGTTTTAGATTATTATAGCTAGATGGCGCTGTGATCTAAATCTTTTAAAACAAGTTCCTTATCGCGC
This sequence comes from Trilocha varians, assembly GCA_030269945.2. NCBI lineage: Eukaryota > Metazoa > Arthropoda > Insecta > Lepidoptera > Bombycidae > Trilocha > Trilocha varians. Next base: position 11,227,113 of record AP028259.1, read on the forward strand.
TTTACGAAAGGAAATAATTTTTATGAGATACGTTTTAATCGAAAGGAACTTCGTTCCATCCGGGTGTCCCTTGAAACCTCTCAAGTTTTTTGTATAATCTTTAGCTTTATAAACTACTGAGATTAAATGTCTTACATCTACGCTATACTGTCAACAAGCAACTGACCTCAAACTAAGTATTCAGTATTAAGATTCCAGTGATTTTCAATAACGAGCCCTTTGATGTACTACTTCTAACCATAAGTTAGTGTTATTACAAAGATGGTTAAAATTCCTTAAAAATATTCCTTCCTCAGAAGGAATTTGGTCGTAAATGTTCATATTATGGATTTAAAAAAATACTCCCACGTTTTATCATTTCATGTGAGAGTTTGTTTTAGATCATTCATTGGGTCTTGATATTGTCTGCTAGGTTTTTTACATATGCTATGTATCGTTTTGTTGTAGGTTCAAATCCATAACAGCCGGACATCATTTACATATTTTGTAAAGTATGACGTAAAATGCTTGATGGTTTTGTCAAGAATTAAAAGTACCGTAAATTTTACATGATTTTTCTTTAGGGAAACTGACGAAGAGAGCGAAAGCGTGATTCCGGGCGGAGCCGAGGACGAAGCTAAGGAAACGAAACGAGAATCAACGGACAGACAGACGACCGGCATCAAACGAAAGACTGAGAAGTAAGTACATGTTTGATACTAAAAATACCGACTAAGGTCCTTAGGTCCTACCTTATATCTAAGACACAGGGTACATTTTGTAACTTAACAATGTTGGTCTTATATTAGATCTATCCCAATAAAGTGTCTGTCCCTCACACTAGGAAAACCTGTGTAGTGAGGTTACAGAGGATTTTTGATCTTCTATTGTTGGTTTTCCATTTAAAGTAAATTATATTCCTCTTTTTTTGTTTTTATCCCAATTGGTTAGATACTGGGTGGGTGAGGTACTTAGAATATTAGCGATCGAAACTCAGGGCAACGCCAGACAATCGGTTTGGGTTTTAGCTAAAAAAATTGATATCGGTCAGAACCTAGTTTAAATATAAAGATACCCTCATAAACTTATTAAGTGCATTATAAAAACTAACACAGGGTTAAATCTTGTTCTTATTGAATTGATTATAAAGTAGATTTTATTTGCTGTTCTGTACTGTAACAACCCATTATTGCCCACTGCTAGGCTCAGATCTCCTCGGAAGAGAGATTAGGCATTATAGTCCACATGCAATGCCAATGTGGATTGGGGACTTTTTGCATAATACATTTATTATCAATTCATTAAGTCTACATCAAAACCTTTTCCTATATGTTTATCATTATAAGTTTATGTAAATTTTTAATCGATATGGTTCAGGTTAATAATGAACGATATAGTGAAAAGTCACTCTCACGACAATATAAACAGGAATCTCAAACAAGACGTCAATTTGAGGTGAAGTTTGAAGTTTGCTAACACTTGCGTTCTTGTTATATAAAACACGCTTGTTCGTAACAGTTTTCTTATAAGATTTTGAGTTTTATTTCCGGTGGTTAAAGTTTAATATGTTTTGGCATGTGATGACGTGAATCTAACTTTTTGAATTTGTGTGAATTTTACTTCTAAAAGCACTGTTTGAGTGTATTATAACTGACACATTTACAAGCGATATTCGATGGTCGCAAATAAGCAATATTGGGTGACATCTTTCTTCAAAAAAATCTTAACTAGTCAGAAGACCGGTAATATTTAAATAATCTCATTAATAACATTCTTTTAACCTTCTCTTTATCGTAACATCATTCTTTTTCGTCTTCTTGGAACCATAGACATAGAATCTTTTAAACTCTGTCACTAATAATTTTGGTATGAGCTCACCTTCTTAATTTTCTCCAACACTATAGCTCTCCTATCACTGTAGCTCAAATAAGGTTTGAAAATAGTTTAATCTTTTAATTATTATAAACTCCTTACTATTTATTATAATTATTTACTCGATTATAATTGTCATTAAGAATGGAAAGAGCAAACTAACAAAGATGAACAGAATAAAATAAAAACACAATCTCCCCTAAGCCGACTTGGTCATCGTGGGGGAAGAAGACCAAAACCCTCCAATTACCAACAGCGAACGCCACAAATATGTGTATGTCAAAGTTTATATACATATAGTCAAAAAACAGAACACCTCATACTTTTTTGCCATGCAATTGGAGGAGGCCTTTGCCAAATGGCAAACAGATCTACGAGAAAATGATAAACTTAATTTTAATTGCATTTTTAGAATAGTTTTATGTTTTACGTAAGTTTTAAGTTTAGTTTTAAGTTGAAATGTTATTACTTTAAGTTGATCTGAATAAAGGCTATATTCATTCATTCAATTGTCATTAAACGTATCGTATAGGTTAAAACGCTTCTTCGGAAGCACAATGAAGAAAACAGTGGATGCTGCAAAGTCTTTAGCGCAAGAAGTATCTCACGCGAGGCATAAAGAAGACGTGGCAGACATAGCTGATGACGTCAGAGGGGAACACAACATCAAACTGAAGGCGTCTAACTCACATAAAGGACCGTACGACTTTGATGGATGCGTTAGACACGTACAGGTAAGGTTCTTTTAAGGAGAAAATGGAAATTTGGGATATATGGGAGTTGAATCGCATTTAAACCTGTCGCTCCCACATTAGTTAGAGGAAATAGCCGGAACCCCGCTAGTAGGGTATGTCGGAGTCGACCTAGCTGATACCAGAACATCATTTAAGCTTGGGTCGGAACTTGTGACAAGTTAAAATGGTTGGAATTATTGAGTTAACTGATGTAGCTTTGTTATTGAAGTCTAAATCTCAATTTTTTATCTCTCCATAAATTTCTTCTTCTAAAAAAGAAGCTTCTAAAAAATGTCTCATAATTAAAAGCACAATAATAAACATTGAATAATAGGAGAAATAGACTTCATTTGTAAGGTAATAATTCAAGCATGAATCAGAGTTGATCATCACGTTACTATACAGGGTGTATAAGATCCCTATATTACCAAGTGTCCATATGTTCAGGAAATGGGCACGGGTCACTGCGGCGCGGTGTGGTGCTGCAAGTTCAGCGTGTGCGGACGCCTGCTCGCCACGGCCGGACAGGACCGTCTGCTGCGGGTGTGGGCCACGAGGGACGCGCATCACATGTTCCAGGTATTCTTTACTTCAGAATCACCAACAAAAGTACACTAATAATGCACACTTATATAAAAACAAAGGTTATGACTATATGTAACCCTTAATTAAAAGTGATTACAGCATGCATAATATTGTTACGAGCTGAGGTTCGGGATAAGTAATGAAACACGGATTTATCCTTAGGAAGACTCAAATTTATTCAATTCACAACTTGAAACACTGAAACTAACACTTCACAAACACTTTTCGCACTTGCTTCACTTGTTCGCTTCGATGTGTTCACTTTCGTATTCCGAGTGGAACTGCCGTCCTCCAAACTCGGGTATTTACACCGGCTTCTAGATTGTTCGCCTCGCCTCGAATGGAGTGACAGAGATAAAAATACATATCTCCGTCTCACTTGTACATTGTTCTAGAAGCTTTGGGAATAGTCCCGAATGGAGCGACTAACAACGTTATAGAAAGTTCTCGATTAGTCTGGAAAGTTGTTCTAGAAACTTCGCGACTAGCCTCGAACCTTCTCGAACAGTCTCGAATACTGTTCTAGAAGCTTCTCGACTAGTCTCGAAGGGTGTGAAAGAGATAGCAATATATATCTGTCTCGCTCACACACTTTCTAGAACATTCCCGAACAGTCTCGTGTGAGTGAGAGAGATAGCACTATATATCTCTATCTCACTCACACACTTTTCTGGATGTTTCTAGAACATTCTCGTAACAATATTGATACAGTGACTATTAAAAGACAGTATACTGAAGAAGATTATTATAAAGTCGTTTTCTAAAACAATAATGTGTACAAGAAACTTTATAAATTTTTATTCCATCTTTTCATTTCACACAATATTATTGTCCATTTAAAAAAAAATGTTCTCCAACAACTATTAAACAGTTAACATTTCTCCAAACAGGACATGCGTACAAAGTACAACGCGGAACAGAAGTGCTCGCCGACCCCCTCGCAGGAGTCCCTGGCGTCCCTGGCGGCCCCGCCCCCCGTCCCCGACGACCCCCCGCTCGGCCCCTCCGCCCCCTTCTGTCCCAAGCCCTTCGCCGTGTACTCCGGACACACCTCGGACCTGCTCGACGTGTCCTGGTCCAAGAACTACTTCATCCTCTCCAGCTCCATGGACAAGACAGTCAGGTTAGTTGCTGAGTCTCTTGCCGGTTCTTTTCAGGACGGTGGATATGATAGGCATGACGACACTATCAAAGATTCGTAAATTTAATGGTTTGATAGAAAACTAAATATTAAATAAATAAAATAAAAATAGCCTTTATTACTTACTACTTACATTAATATTTACATTTCCTTTGTTTTATACAACTAATTATTAAAAAAAATGATAAAAAATTAAACTATTATATTTTTACTGTAGTAGTTGCCTCTGCGGCATAGGCCTCTCCTAAACTCTTCCAAGCATCTCTTTCTCGAGCCAGCTGCATCCAGTGATTTCGACACCTGAGGTGGAAAAAGTCTCTCCATCTTTTATTTGGTTTCCCTTTTCTCCTTTGGATGTGCCTTGGTACCCACTCTGTTAGACGTTTCGTCCATCTATTATTCATCCTGCAGACATGTCCTGCCCAGTGCCATCTCAGTAATCGAATCCTTTTCCTTGCGTCTACTATTTTTGTTTTGCTCCTGATATCACTATTACCAATTCTGTGTGACAATTTAATTCATAGGATACTTCTTTCCATATTCCTTTCCATATTATTGCAATTTTTTTTTCATCTTCCTTCCTTAATGTCATTAACTAAATATTAAAAGAATTTAAATCACTAATTTGGTTTTACTTAAAAACTTTAGATTAATAAGATATTTAATAAATTAAAATATTACAATCGGCCATTTTGACTGAAATGCCAGCAACTTCGGATGACGTCACTACTAAGTAAACAATATGATATTGACGTTCTCTATTGGTTGTGTTATGACACTTTTGCGTTTGTTTACTTCAAACGCGACGCCATGACACTGTGGGCTGTTTTCGCGCACTATTTGAAATGAAATTCAAAAATGGCTTGAAACCTAGTTAAACTTTACATTGTTACCGAAATATAGGTGTTTTCGTAAATAGTCAACCTGTACCTATAATATGGAGGGGGTGTCGCGACGGGAAAGTGTGCCGCAGTACGTAACGCGTTGCGCCACCCCGCATAGCCCCGTGCTGGGTTCTGGCCTCAGCCGGGGTTCGGACGCTGAGTGTGAGCGGTTGGAGGTTTTAGTGAGGTTCAACTCCCACATACCCTACCCGTGGGGCTAGTGGGGATCCGGCGATTTCCTACAACTAAAACAAAAAAAAACCTATAATATGGAAGAGGATTACAAAATCTTTCGTCATGCCTCTTATTATTTTTTGTGTCCGAACTGGTAGCTTTTAAGTTTTGACATCAACAAGAATGAGCACATCATGAATGTTGAAAAATAAATTATTTAATGTCAGGTTGTGGCACATATCGCGCGGGGAGTGCCTGTGTTGTTTCCAGCACATCGACTTCGTGACGGCCATCGTGTTCCACCCGAGGGACGACCGGTACTTCCTGTCCGGCAGTCTGGACGGGAAACTGAGGCTGTGGGATATACCTGACAAAAAGGTAGGTGGTTTGATATTATGTATGTCTTTTAAAATAATTTTTAGTTTAATCAAAAGCTTGTCTTGTTATTTTTGAGTATTTCTATTATTGCTCCTCATTTTATTGTAATCGAATGTACATCAAATATGAAATGATGGTCGGCCTATCTGATGCCATATTTCAGCTTTAATTTCGAAATCTAAGTAAATAACTAATTCAGATTAGAAACTTAAATTAACAATACAGGGTGGATCTGTAACTTTGGACAATCTGACGTGGGGTGAATGACCTGTTGAAATAAAACTTAGAACCAGTTTTATTTTAGGAATTGGATTAAAAAAAATTACCATAGTATGGAAGGCCGCAACGATAGTCTTACGTTTTCCATACAATGTCAAAAAAAAGTTTAACCGATCCAAAAAATAAAAATGGTGCTAAGTTGTATTTCGACAGGTCATTCACCCCACGTCAGACTGTCCAAAGTTACAGATCCACTCTGTATACCAAAGAACATTTTCAAATCAAGCCCTCACTTTTAGGTAGCAGTGTGGAACGAGGTAGACGGCAAAACGAAACTGATAACAGCAGCGAATTTCTGTCAAAACGGAAAATTCGCTGTCGTAGGCACTTACGATGGTCGATGTATATTTTACACGACAGACCAACTCAAATACCACACACAAATCGACGTCCGGTCCACACGTGGGAAAAACTCCACCGGACGGAAGATAAGCGGGATCGAACCCATGCCCAACGACGACAAGATCCTCGTCACATCCAACGACAGCAGGATACGACTGTACGATCTCAGAGATCTAAATTTGTCTTGTAAATACAAAGGTTATGTAAATGTATCTAGCCAAATTAAGGCGTCGTTCTCCCACGACGGGAAGTACATTGTTAGCGGCTCTGAAAACCAGTGCATCTACATTTGGAAGACTTATCATGATTATTCCAAGTTTACTTCGGTCAGGAGAGACAGGAATGATTTCTGGGAGGGGATAAAGGCTCACAATGCGGTCGTGACGTGCGCTGTGTTCGCTCCCAACCCGGACCACATGATCAGGATGATCAACGAGAGGGAGCAGGAAGCGAAGGCCAATGATGACTGTGATGATAAAGATGATGAGGTGGTGAGTGATCATAATCTAATATATATTATAAAGGCGAAAGTTTGTATGTATGGATGTATGTTTGTTACTCTTTCACGTAAAAACTACTGAATGGATTTGAATGAAACTTTACCACAATATAGCTTATACATCAGAATAACACATAGGCTACAATTTTTGATAATAATTTTAGCCAGACGGGACGAACTTGAAGTCCACGCGAACGAAGTCGCGGGCAAAAGCTAGTTTTTTTATAATTTTTAAAGGTTTCTATAGTGTTACTTTGTTGGACTTGAGTCTGTACTGAGAATGGGTAGTAAATAGCGTCACTTTAATCATTAAGTTTGCTCTGGGTGGACCGATTCGGATGATTATTTTTCTATAAAAAATGTGATTGTTATTGTTGTTCCACATTTTTTTTAGGTCAATCGACGATTGTACTTAGTACTTTTGGAACTACGTTTAATGTAACTTTGTTATAGAGAAGATATCAGGTTTTGTGTGTATCCTTCTGAATGAACCGATTTCGACGATTTTTTTTTATCAAAATCGAGATAGACCATGTGACGAAGTTGATGAAGCAAAGTGTGGTAAAACAAATAATCTCGAATTCTTTTTATATCACATGAAGCAAACAATACAGAATGCTCAATAGGCTATTCCACCCTATTATTTTTTCTATTTTAATTTAATCATTATTTGTTCATAAAAACCTATTAAAAAAAAAACAATTTTTTTTTTCGCCAAATTAAGCTAAAATTTGCCATTTCAAATTTGGCGCAAAAACGTCGCCAAATGCACCGCCATCTTCTAACATCACTTTTGCGTCACTCACAGAGTAAACAGCACACACAGTGTAAACACTACGATTTGCTAAGGGGTTTACTGTAGAGGTGACGTCATATTACAGCCATCATGGCGGATAGCGTTTTTGACATTCGAAGCACAGATAAAAAAACACGAATTTTAAAATTGGAATATAAAATATATTTTGTGTTTTTATGAGTAGAAATCAACATTAATCACTTAGTTTTCGTAAATCTATCAAAGTATGATAATTTTATAGTTTTTTCTGCTACTTCATATTTTTTCGTCAGAAGAGCCGCGAAGCAGGTCTGGTGTCGTCGTCGCAGCCCGGCCACGTGCTGGTGAGCGCGGACTTCAACGGCTGCATCAAGGTGTTCGTGCACAAGGCCAAGCCCAAGCACAGCTCGCTGCCCGCCTCCGCGCTCGCGTGAGTTCTACTCATCAACACTTAGCACGGGGTTATGCAGGACGCCGCGACGCGTTACGCACTACGGCGCGTCGCCCCGCCCATATACAGGGTGGATCTGTAACCTTGTCTGAAGTGGGGTGAATACAACTTGGGACACCTTTATTCTTGAAATCGGTTTTTTTTTTTCAATGTATGTTATAGCTCACCTGAGAAGAACTGTCGAAACAATCCCAGAGGGCTTGTAATATTATTTTAGACTAAAGAGCTTAAAAGTTTATTTGAATCAAAATTGGCGTTTATCTAGTTGTGATGTGATGAGAAGGAAAAATGGTTAATTAAATTTTACTTAATTATCGTTAAAAATTACAATACAGTTGCTGTATAATAATGTGTATCGTTTTTATTTTTTTTAGGAATGGGAAGTCAGGCAGTCGTGCAAGTTGAAGCCATCTATAATTTATGAATGTAATTAATAAATCAACGAGGAACTACTTTCCTTCCTTATAATATTCCTATGATTTTCTTATAAGAGAACTATTCTTGAAAACAATCATTCATTACTAGCTGGCCTACACAACTTCGTCTGCGTCACCTGGACTTCTACGAATATTTCAAGATTAAAATAAGCCAAATCGGTTCAGTCGTTCTCGAGTTTTAGCGAGACTAATGAACAGCAATTCATTTTTATAAATAAGATAATTTCTTAAAAAATATCCATTACCACAAAATAAAAAAGTTTTCAAAAGCCCCGAGAAACAATTTTATGATCTTTTTCAGTGCTTAAGAAAACGAGTTATTCTGTTCGTTCATTTTCTATACCTATTTTCTTTTTGGTAAGACAGTATGTAATGGTAAAACTACCATATTTTGCTTATTTTTTTCTGACGTATAAACCTAATATTAACAAAGTTTTAGTTATTTTCTTCAAATACTACCATTACAGGTGTTACCTTATTCAATAGCTCTTATCAAATTATATAAAACTAAGTTACAATTACCATTAAAGTTCCTACACAATGTGAAGGATATCCAAATTATGGTATTTACTTGTAAACTTATTCAGACACTCGCGGTTTTCTATAATACTTTCATGCATATTCAACGGGTTTAATTCATTGAGTTGTCTCGATATTTCGTTGTTGTTGCAAACGTCATGATCACGAGAAGACTGGATACTGCGGGTCGAGTTAAGAGCAAACAAATCTATCTACCCTCGCACTCGTTCGCTTTTGGGTAGTACCACTGGAACTCGAACTCACATCACGACACACCACACTCACTGTATCTACAACGAGACAACTCAATTAATTAAATATCGTGGTAAGAACCCGTTGAAAATGCACGAAGGTATTTACTTGCTCTCAATAATTAATTATATCGATTTCGAGAATGGTTCTCTCAAGTCCACTGTTATGTATTTACGTTTAAATATGAAAATAAATTTAATGTTAAATCGTTTTTTATTAAGTTTAAATATTAAATAATTTATTTGTTACTTATGAATTTTGTTTTATGATCTTGTGAACCAGTTATGATTATTAAATTTACTGGTTGTGATGTATAATATAGTACCTACTATGATTTTTTACCTCATCTTCATAGAATGATTGCATCTGTAATCAACATCATGAAAAACAGAATGAAGCCAATTTAAAGTGCACCGATCGCGCGTAACAACACGATATTCTGGCTTTAGTGTACCGATGACACTCAATTCGTTTAACACACTAGTTAAATATTACATACACATAAGTTCTTTAAAATTTCACTTTATTTATGATATTGAATTAAAATATCGTGTTGTTACGCGCGATCGGTGCACTTTAAATTGGCTTCATTCTGTTGTTCATGATGTTGATTCCAGATGTAATAATTATATGCTCATCTTATACTATTATCAAATCAGGATCAAATGAGTAATATATTTTATAAATGTAACATGATTTTGGTGAAGTTATTTTTTAGTTAGCAATTCAAAGATTACAGATATTTTTTTTATTGTTTAAAAGTAAAATCTATTACGTTCTGCCCATTTCATGTTATTTTACTTGAATCAGTCTTAAACATTTAATCGTAAAAAAAAAGTAATAACATAAGTATAATAAACAATACGTAAAGTATAAATTATTATCAATACTGAGTATAAAATTATATATTAACACTTTTTTTCATGAAATATTGATACCCAGTAATAGGTAATGGAAGATTGGCACAAATTGTTATTCAAAAAATATATTCAGTATAGAGCTTGTATAAAATATATTGTAAAAAAATGTGATTAGATATAGATAATTATTTATGTTGTTAACAACTGTGCAATCATTATATGAGAATATTCATTTACTAAAATATATTTAAAAAATATATCGAAAAGCTTTGACAATATTATAGTAAAATACTAGGAGTAAATAGAACTCTCATTAGCACTAGAAATCTTGAATTAAAAACGAATAGTTTACTGTTTAAAAAATAGAAGAACAATGAAGACTAAAAATATTTTTCATCTACTTCAAATAATTTTACAAACATTGAAGTTTATACTTTTTTTTTCAGTTGGAGGAAATCACCGGATCCCCACCCGCGGGCGCGGTATGTGGGAGTTGAACCGCACTAAAACCTCCAACCGCTCACACTCAGCGTCCGAACCCCGGCTGAGGCCAGAACCCAGCACGGGGTTTGGAGGGACGGCGCGATGCGTTACGCCCTCGGCACTCTTTCCCGTCGCTCCGTCCCCTGAAGTTTATACTAAAGAAAATTTGTTAACACTTCAAAATTCTTTCTTTTAATACTTTATTTTTCTGTAAAACTTGTCGAATAATCGAATGTATAAAGTAAATTAGATAAATAATTATGCAAAAGATGCCATTGTAATCATGTCGAGAAAATATTTTTATCGCATTTAATTGTAATAAATAGTTATTTTTAACATATTTTGTTTTTTTTTTAATTCCTACAATTAATTTTGGTTTTGTAAATGTTAATGGAACGAGAAAGAGTAGACATATTTGTTTGCTTTTAAATCTACCCGCAGTATTCAGTCTTCTTGTGATCATGACGTTTGCAACAACGTCGAAATATCGAGACCACTCTTTTCTTTAAATATCGTGGTAAGAACCCGTTAATTATGCATAATACATTAGAAATGATAGAAATAAAACAAAAAATCATAATTCAAATATATATATTTCATAACAACTTACAAACAATGCTGCTTCGGGAATGTAATCACAGTATAAACATTACAAAAATATATTTTTCATCTTAATTTTACATTTTATTTACAATTCAATTAAAATATCAATTTAAAAGCACATAGTTAAATCTCATAATCAACTGCCTACTAACTAACTAGCTTGTGCTAACTTTTCAAAGTTTTACATTACGAAAATCAACACCCTGTATATCTTTACTTATGCCAAGTTGGAGCCAAATTTGGGCACGAATTGACGTTACTTATGAAACTTGTTTTGTTTACATTTTATTATCGTCTCATATTTTTATATACAGGGTGATTTCCCAGTGAGGGTACATACTGAAGGTCATGGTAGCTGATGGTTATATACGACCAGTAAAAATATTATGACTAAAGAATATGGCTTAATGCCTTAGTAATCGCAACTTAAAAATATCTAAAATTCTTGCAAAATGATGGTTTTTCGACAGCTGACGGGTGTGGCGGAGGTGTGGGGTGCGCGAGATCACTAGAGGTCGTTAGTCAACACTCTTTAAGCCGAAATTGTTTATGTTTGAGGTAGTTTTGTCGAATTTAGATGTAAAAAAAAATGTAATTTTACCTATTTTTTGTAATATTCCGTATTAGAACAGAGTACTCATCACCCTCCTGCAATATGTACCCTCTCTAAAAAATCACCCTGTATATTTTTATTTAAAATGCAACACGATGTAGTTTATTGAAGAATTAGAAAACGGCTAGGTTTATATAAAAATCGAAATCAAAATTTTATAGAAAAGATGATATAGTTAAAGAAGATAGATGCATGGCCAGGTTTTATTGTCTCGTAGGCAGACGAGCTAACGGACCTTTTGATCGTAAGCGGTTACCGTCGCTCATGGACCTCTTCAAAGTCTTAATTTAACATACACAGCCAAGTGGTTTTTTTTTCAGTTGTAGGAAATCACCGGATCCGGGTATGTGGGAGTTGAACCGCACTAAAGCGGTTGGAGCGCTCACACTCAGCGTCCGAACCCCGGCTGAGGCCAGAACCCAGCACGGGGTTTTGAGAGACGACGCGACGCGTTACGCACTCGGCACACAGCCAAGTGGTTAAGCTTTCCAAGGCGGTTTGTTGAGACATCGTTTAACGTTTTTATCTCTCCTATCGAACCTGTCCTGTTTGTCCGGACCGTGTGTGTCGGATACGTCGTGCCGGTCGCTGGTTGGCTCCTCGTCGTCACGTGATGGTATGAACGGAGACTGGTTTGTTGCTGGTTTGGATAATAACTGTAATAATCGATTAGTGTTAGACCATATACAGGGTGTTTCAGAACTATGCGAAATCAAAGGGAACTACTTTAAATATTAGAGATTTTTTTTTTCAGTTGGAGGAAATCACCGGATCCCCGCCCGCCCCGCGAGCAAGGTATGTGGGAGTTGAACCGCACTAAAACCTCCAACCGCTCACACTCAGCGTTCGAACCCCGGCTGAGGCCAGAACCCAGCACGGGGTTTGGAGGGACGGCGCGACGCGTTACGCGCTCGGCACTCTTTCCCGTCGCTCCGTCCCCAAATATTAGAGATATAATGTTTTGCTGAAAAGAAACATCATTTTATTTTTGACGTTCAATAATACTGCATTCACAGATTTTTCGTAACTAACTACTGCGCACTCTCCGAGGTAGGTGAGTATATGATAATATTATTTGTGCTCAAAAAGTTTACAGTATCTAAAATCCAATAAATATACTCAAACTAAACAAATAATCGATCTTCTATTGCAATTAGTCGTTATACTCACCAATTTAATATAATGTTGTAGGTCATCATCGCTAAGTCCTTCCATGTTGAATGCATCGGTCTGTTTCTTTCCTTCAGAGCGAGTGAGTCCTCTGTCGGCGACGGATGACATCGACAGCGGAGGAATCTTAGACGGGATGTTATCTTGTGGTAGGGGGGTCGAAGCTGAAGCAATAGAAGAACGAGGATAAAGATATTGTGTAGAAACTATACAGGGTGGATCTGTTTGTTTGTTTGAACGCGCTAATCTCAGGAACTACTGGTCCGATTCGAAAAATTCTTTCAGTGTTGGGGAGTCCATTTATCGGCGAAGGCTATAGGTTATGTTGTATCCCTTTGTGACGCAGACGAAGTTGCGCGGGTCACCTAGTATTATTAGATAGCGCGTTCAAACAAGACAGACAGAAAAACACGCGAAAATTAAGTAAGTGGACTCGGAAGTTTTATTTAAAAAAAACTTTATTTCCAAAGAGGTTCACCGAATACAGCTTCAATAATAATTAATTTTACTATCATCCTATAGGTCTATTTATACTTAATTAAATGCTATGTTGACAATATCTTATTGAGAGTAAATGTGCGGTGAGATCTGCTGTCGAGACTGATCTCTGTAGTTCCGCAACTTTAACTACGGCATGGCGTGCGGAGAGATCTGCTGACGAAGCTGCTCTCTGCGGGTTCCACACCCTTCACTCGCACGCCATGGGTCACGTGTAGTTAGAACGTTTGGTCTTAATTTCCGGGTAGTCTCCTCTCGTCCCGCTCCTCTCGTGCGCCGCCCCTAAGTGGGGGTAGTGAGCTCGATGGCCCTGTGCGATGCTGAGCCTCGTACTCGGGCAACTGTTGCCCGGTACTTGCGCCGGCCACAGCGCCTCGTAGCTATCAGGGTCATCCGTCCATACCGGAGGCGCTCGCTGGCGATGCGACCTCCGCGCCCGAGGCGTGGGACGTCCCCCGTGGGAAGCGGTTCGGGATCGGAAGGTCTGACCTCGGCGGTCCGTCGTGGAGTTGTCCGGCTCGAACACTAACTCTCGGTCGGAGGATTTAGTGCGGTTCAACTACCACATATCTGGCGATGGTCGTTCTAAAAGCTATACGTACAGTGGTTATCGTGCGGAGTGGCCAGGATGCAGAGCGCCTGCCGCCAGTGCGCCTGCATGACGCCGTGCAGCTGCTGCGCCACCTCGCCGCGCCGACGACGGTGACACTCCAACTTACTCTGCCAATGTATTATAACATACATACAATATGTAACAGAAACCCTGTTGTTCCTTTTAAGAACATATACATTTACCTTTAGTTATAATTTAAAACAAAACATTTTTTGGTCAGGCGAGGGTTTAAAATAAAATAGCTATTAGAATCGACACATTCGAAAAAATGTTTAAAATATCTGATTTTCAAATAGCCTACGAGTTTAGCAGCTTTAAATGATGCCGCCAAATGCTACTGCCTATCCACCTCGCTCCTTTTCACTGCCTTCTGTAGTGCGTGCGCAACATGCATCATAACGGTTGTAATTTTTTACCTACGTGATTGAATTTTGTATTGTTTACGTTAACGTTAACGTATAAAGACGAAACCAACATCGAGCTGACTTTTGTTTTATTGTGGAATGTTAAATGTAGTTTTAAAAACACACATTACGTTAAAGTGATAAACAACAGCTGATAAAGTTACCAGTCGCGCGGCACAATCAAAGAAATTGGCGGGAACGATCTACTACGTCTTTCAACGTCATCACTTCATGCAGACTTGCAGAAGTGACCGAATCTTAAAACGTAGGTAGAAGGAATAACAGGGTTTTTGTTACATTTTACATACTGCATGTTTCAATCAATCCCATATTACTATTATTGGAACGAAGTTCCTTGTCGCGCGTTATCGAAAAGGGGCTAGACGAAAAAAAATTCTTATGAAAAAGTTGTCACGACACTTTTTTGTTTTACATGATTATCGCTAGATGGCGCTGTGATCAAAACCTTTTAAAACACGTTCCTTATCGCGCGTTACGTTAGGAAAAGAAACTATAAGATATCTTTTAATCGAAAGGAACTTCGTTCTATTCGGGTGTCCCATGACACCTCTCAAGTTTTTTTTTTTTGTAGTTTACCTCCAACAAGCCAATTCTCTCGCTCGCCTGCGCCAGCTGTAGTCGGTACAACTTTATTTCTTCTCTTTGCTTCTCTTCTAAGACGTTTACTTCTAATTTATGTCTGAAAACAATCCAATCAATGTGAACTTGATGAATTTAACAACAATATTTTTAGTAAAATACTAGCTGGCCCACACAACTTCGTCTGCGTCACATAAGGAAATTTGCTCACCGTTTAAACCTTCCCTGGACTTCTACGAATAGTTCAAGATAAAAATAAGCCAAATCGGTTCAGTTGTTCTCGAGTTTTAGCGAGACTAACGAATAGCAATTCATTTTTATATAAGACAAGCTGGCCCACACAACTTCGTCTGCGTCACATAAGGCAATTTTCTCACCGTTTAAACCTTCCCTGGACTTCTACGAATTTTTCAAGATTAAAATAAGCCAAATCGGTTCAGTCGTTCTCGAGTTTTAGCGAGACTAACGAACAGCAATTCATTTTTATATATAAGACTAGCTGGCCCACACAACTCCGTCTGCTTCCCATAAGGAAATTTTCTCACCATTTAAACCTTCCCTGGACTTTTACGAATATTTCGAAATTAAAATAAGCCAAATCGGTTCAGTCGTTCTCGAGTTTTAGCGAGACTAACGAACAGCAATTCATTTTTATATATAAGATTTAAAGAAAAAAGTATATTTTAAATCAATCACCATCTTAAAATAGAAAATGCATACCATTAAATGTACAGCTCACAGGAATACTTTTGCTTTTTAACAAACAACATAAAGTTTAATCAACTCACTGCTCCTCAATCCTAAGTATCTGCTTGTTGAAACTGTCCACAATATTGTTTTCTTTGATTCGTGCATCATTCTCCATTTCTCTCTCGGCCTGGTCGAGTTGTTGTTGAAATTCATGAAGTTTCGCTAACACTGCGTCCTCTAATTGTTTCTGATAGTGACATTTTAATTCGTTCTTTTGTAGTTCTAAATGTTTACGAATCGTTTTTACTTCGTTGTCTAGGAAATCCTGTAAATTTTTGAGTTTGTATAAGTTATTACCCAGAATGCAAAAGGCTCAAAATGTTAGTAAGAAAACATCCACATGTTTAAAATCATCTGTACAAATATATCGTTGCTGTTTTTCAAATTTTTTATCAAGTGTACTTTTTATGAAGGTAAGTTTAGTAAAGCATAAACTTTACTATCATGGTGTAAAAAACATACAAAATATTTTTTCAAAATAAAAAATCCTCTGTATTTTTCCTGCTCTTATAATTAATACTCTACAGGGTGATTTTTTAAAGAAGGTACATATTGCAGGAGGGTGATGAGTACTCTGTTCTTATATGGATTATTACAAAAAATAGGTAAAATTACATTTTTTTTAAAAATCTAAATTCGACAAAACTACCTCAAACGTAAACAATTTCGGCTAAAAGAGTGTTGACTAACGACCTCTAGTGATCTCGCGCACCCCACACCTCCGCCACACCCATCAGCTGTCGAAAAACCATAATTTTGCAAGAATTTTAGATATTTTTAAGTTGCGATTACTAAGGTCATATTCTGCGGTGATAATATTTTTACTGGTCGTATATAACCATCAGCTACCATGACCTTCAATATGTACCCTCACTAAGAAATCACCCTGTATAGCTAGGGCCTTACACATTTCTTCATCAACTCAGCACATTGATTCTGTTTGTCAGTTAACTGTCGTTCCACCACAATACACCGAGATCTCTCCTCGTTAACTTTATCTTTAAGTAAATCACGTTCTTGAGTTATCAGTAATGTTTCACCGTTAATATTCTGTACTTGTTTTGTTAGTTCCGTTATTTTACATTTCGTTGTGTCGTGTGATGATTTTTCCTGTGGACAATTTTTTAGGTTATGTTTAAGAAAATAAAAATAGGTAAAAAACTTTTTAAGTTAAACGGTTTTATGTTAAACATACATTGCAATGTTTATGATAAATGTACTAAAAACCAAAAAATAATAAAATAGATACAGTCGTGGGAATTATAAAACCGTTGGGCATGTCAATTGTCTACAATCCTTGATTAAAATGTTTGTTTTGTAATGTTACATTATAATTAATACAACAACGATCGTAAAAAATTGATGTGCCCAACGGTTTTATAATTCCCACGACTGTATCTATTTTATTATTTTTTGGTTTTTAGTACATTTATCATAAACATTGCAATGTATGTTTAACATAAAACCGTTTAACTTAAAAAGTTTTTTACCTATTTTTATTTTCTAGTTTTTAGTTTGATAAAAAATTGTTATCAGCCATTTGGTAGCGAGGGCCATCTTAGATTTCAATTTTTAATAGTATATTGTATTCTGCTTGTTGAGCCCATTCATTTGATACCCATATTGATGGGATTGATAAACCCTACGTTATCCGCCATTTTGTAGCGGCCGCCATCTTGGATTTCAATTTTTTATAGTATATTGTATTCTGCTTGTTGAGCCCATTCATTTGATACCCATATTGATGGGATTGATAAACCCTACGTTATCCGCCATTTTGTAGCGGCCGCCATCTTGGATTTCAATTTTTTATAGTACATTGTATTCTGCTTGTTAAGCCCATTCATTTGATACCCATATTGATGGGATTGATAAACCCTACGTTATCCGCCATTTTGTAGTGGCCGCCATCTTGGATTTCAATTTTTTATAGTACATTGTATTCTGCTTGTTGAGCCCTTTCATTTGATACCCATATTGATGGGATTGATAAAATCTACGTTACCCGCCATTTTGTAGCGGCCGCCATCTTGAATTTATAATGATAATGAATAAACTTAATTGTATTGTCACCAAAATCCAAAGTGTATACAAAATTTCAGATTAATCGGTTGAAAGGAAGAGGGTGAAATTTGAATTACTAGATTTGACGGAAGAATAAATTAATTAAGAATAAAACAAACGGGGTGAGCTAAATAAAACCGTTTAAAAATATGTTACAAATGTTACGATTCTTTTTGCATATTTTATCTTTATTGGTATGTTTGGTAAATTGAGCTATTTGACATTGTAGTGTAAATTTATCTAAATGTATAATGACACATACCTAACATCATAAATTGCTAATAAATAAAATACACTATTTTTAATCAGCGAATTTTTTTACGTACTGTCAATGAACAGTGATTTAGGGCAATAGTTGTTCAGAGCCATATAGTAATACAATATCGTCTATAAAATAAAGTCTATATTGCAACTTTCAAGAAATACTGATAATTTCAAACTACCCACACATATTTAAATATTGTCAACCATAGAATAAGCATGGAAAGTCATGAAGTATTGAAACAGTACCTTCTCTAAAGCTTCCTCTAAATTTTTAACACAATCCGTTGACTGTTTATTAAGTCTCATAACAGTCTCGTAATTTTCCTTTAAGACCTCGATTTCTTTATCTTTGTTAGCCATCGCTTCAGTAATATTTGCCAGTTCAATTTCATGTTTTTCTTGTAAAATTTTCTTCTCATTTTGTAACATTTTGCATTTCTCCTGATAGTCATGTGCTAAGTCTAAAGCTTTGTAGAGCTCTGATTCAAAATGCGTGGTTTTCTGTGAAAGGTAAAAAAAATGTTAAATAATATAAAAAATACCATTCTATAGGGTGTTCTATTGGGATATGTTTTTGATGAATTTTATGATGGTTTCTACACCAAGTTACAAAGTTATTCGTAGAAGACAATTAATGTTGTTTGATACATTGAAACTAAAATTAAACAGACAAAGTTAACATCTCATCTTGTCCTAAGTAAGCATCGTTTATTCTTTTCTAATACAAGGAATACATACAGCCCTAAACGTTTCATACCTTCTGTGCATCATCAGCTATAACTCGAAAATTTTCCACTTCACAAATCATCTTCTCCAAAGCATTCCTGTGTCGTTCCTCTGCCTTGTCGAGGCTGTTTGTGAGTTTCATCCAGGCCTCGCGTAGTTTAGATATGGCACCGTCTTTCGTTCGGTCAACTTTCAGCGCCACTGCTAGTTTCTCTTGCTGATCGAGGATTTTCTTTTGCAGCTGTTGTATCATGGCTTCACAGTGCTGGGAATGAAAAATTTTTGGTAACACACATAGGTTGCATGGAATTTCTTCCTTATTGTTATGCTAGATAGATTTCAAAATTATTTATATGATAAATTTTTGATGATAAGTTTTCAATGATGTAGTGAAATCGTTGTCCTTAGGTTAATGTGAAGGTCAACTCGAAACATAAAATATCAAACATATACAAATCAAATATTTTGCAGAATGTTTATGATACTTACTTCTCTTTTCAGTCTTTCTTCTTCCAGCTTTATGATATCCACTTTATCGCCTCTGTTATTATACCCTGGATTCCGTTCAGTTTTCTCTCCCCACAACTCACTTAAACTCAACAAATCAGTGTCAATAGTATCAATGTATTTATTTTGTATTGATTTCAACCCTTCCCTATTGTCAACAAACGGTCTCATCTCTGGTAGTTTGAAGTCTTTTGAGGAATAAGTGTCAGTTGCACTTGGTATACTTCTACTGGAACTTGCTTTGTACTGTTCTAGAACTTTTGATGCTCTATCATAAATTTTGTTTGAAGATGGTTGAAAGCTGGTGTTTGAAGCTTGTTTCTTTGGGGTTGATGTGGGCTGAACATCTTTATCAAAGTTTAACTTCCGTATACTAGGTGACTTTGTTTCGGATACTTTAGTATCTGTTTTTAACTCTGAGTAACTTTTCACAGTATCTTTTGATGTGGAAGGCGTTTCTTCAGAGTATGCTGTCGGATTGTTTTTAACTAAATAAATGTATTTGTCTAATACATTACTGGATACAATTCTTCCACTGGGCAATCTTATTTCTTCATTAGGTTCATATTTTTGTGACATGTAATCACTGGTAGCCTTGATCACATTTTCGGGGTATTTTGTTGTGTCTTTACTCTTATATTTTGATTCGGGACTCTCATATGATTCTACCTTCGTCAAAAACTCATCAATTTCATTGAGGAGCAACTTATCATTGTTTTTACTTGGAGTTGACATAATACTGCTTATGTCTCCATCCATGCTTTGAATTTCAAGTGGGTCGTGATATTTGACATTAGGGTATAGGTCTCCCGTTAATTTTAGAGGCGGCACCTCTCTTACCGCGCTATTGATAGAGTCTAAACTAGTAATGGATCTATTTCTTTCTTTACCTCGTTTTAACACTTTTCGTCTTCTCCGACGCGGGAAAGTGAAACAATTTCTGTCTAAACTACGGCTGTCGAAGCTATCTGTGCTTTTCCAAGTCTTATTCTGCCTCGAAACCGACTCTAAAGTGGAAATATCACTGTTCACTTCTAAGTTTTCTAACCTCGATTCTAACGTGTGCACCTGAGTTACCAATTTATCGAGAACTTGCGCGGTGCATGAACGAGGCTTATGTACAACCGTTCTGGATGATTCGAGAAGAGAATCCTCTGAATCTGAGCTCTGGACGAGGAAGAAATTCGGTGGAATTAGTAAAAGAACATCAGTATCGTCTGTGTCACTCATCACAACGATTTCTTCGATGTTTCTTCTGTGAAACTGAAGCCATTATACATTGAATAATATAAATTATCAAAGTTTTACTATACAGAAACATTAATTAAGTTCTCAATCACAAATTACGTACGAATTTCGCAATGCGAAACCGTTGTTTTAATACTTTTTGTTTTGTTTGGATTTTCGTTGCGAACGTCGCAACGACAGACAGAAATAGTTGTGTGCAACTAGGCACTGTGTGAAATGCGGCGCAATTGCGCCATTTAATAGTGCATTTCTCTCATTCTCAATTTCTAAATTTAGCTGTAGAAACTTTTAATTGGCTCTTTGAAATATATTGTTTTAAATCATACATGTGTTAGCTGTAAGTTTCTTTGAAATGTAAAATAAATAAATAAATTTGTCAGATTCTGCCTATCACATTTCATAAGGGTGTATGCTCAGTTAGGTGGATTACAGGGCGGGTAGCAACGCATCCCCGGCATTAGTATGCGGAATCAAAAATACTTAAAGACTAGAAATGAACTACAACAAAATCAAAAAAATGCAGGCATACTTTGATTCTTAAAGTTAGTTTTTGAAGAATTAACTGAACTGTACTGAATAAGGGATAGTACAAAATGGGTAATGAGTTATGTTCTATCTATCTTGGTTGTTGGGGTGGTGCCTGTAATCACCTGACACTTCGACCCAATCGGATCTTTTGTATCACGACCCCTTCCTTTATTCCTCGGCTTCAAAAAGTGATTGCATTAATTCTGCAATTCTTTTTGGCGCCAAGGACTTATACACGCATTGGTCCGGGTATCCTTCACCCAATGCGTTCATTCTTACCCTTGCCAGGCCGTCGCATGCACATAATATGTGATGCATTGATTCTGTGTCTTCTTCACAGAATCTGCAGACTGGGCTTGTAGCCAACTTTAACCTACATAGGTGCTCCCTGGTGGCAAAATGCCCCGTTAGGGCACCCATAAGGTGTCTCAGTTTACTTTTACTAAGCCCAGATGCCTTATGTGAATTGGTTTTGCTTATGAACTCTTTCGAGTGTCTCAAGCCTGGTAGGGATCTCCATTCTATTGTGGATATGTTATCTGAGTATTCCCTCAATGCTGACCCTATTGTCCTCATTGATAATCCAGTGAAGGGTTCGGGTCCTATGGGGTCTTCTTCAGACCCCCTTCTTGCTAGTTCGTCAGCCTTCTCATTACCTTCGATACCTACATGGCCAGGTACCCATGTTAGTATAACCTTATTGCGTCTTCCCAGCCGGTTAAGAGTGCGGATACAATCTCTTATCAGTCCTGATTCGACCCTGTAATTCATCAGTGCCTTCAGGGCTGCTTGGCTGTCGCTGAGAATGTGGATGTCCTTATTTGTGAGGCCCATGTTCACAGCTGCGCAGGCATATATTGCATATGTTTCTGCCTGGAAGACCGTCGTGTACTTACCAAGACTGTAGTGTAAACTATGCTCTTTGGAAAATACACCTGCACCTGTTCCCGATTCCATCTTGGATCCATCGGTGTAAAATAACAGGCCATCTTTAATGGATTCTATGAATCCATCTTGCCATTCCTGTCTGCTTGGTATGTGCAGACGGAAATTCCTGTCGAATATGTGTATGGGAGTTATCTTGTCGCAGATCATGTCGAGTATTCTGTCAAGGTTCCCATCACTTTCCCATGTCGTGTGTCTAGTTGTTGGTTGTTTATCATTCCATTGGCTGTTGATTTTCAGCCTTTGAAGTGCCTTCCTAGCCATCACCTGTACCTCTATGTGAAGAGGCGTTAGACCTAAGACGCGCTCCATCGCAGCTGTTGGAGTAGTCTTGAAGGCCCCTGTAATAGCCATGCATGCGAGCCTCTGCACTTTTCGCAGACCTTGAATGCATGTCTCTAGTTTTGCTCTAGGCCACCACACGATGCTGCCGTATGTGATCATCGGTTTAATCATCGTACTATATATCCATTGTAGGACCTTAGGTTTTAGGCCCCAGGTCTTTCCATAAGTGCTTCTACACATGTTGAAGACCTTTACGGCTCTGTTGATTATCTTTCCTGTGTGCGATCCCCAGGTAAGTTTTTTATCTAGGGTTACTCCAAGATATTTTACCTCCTCTGAGACCGCCAATACGGTTCCGAACATACTTAAAGGTTTAAGATCTGTTAGGTTCCTCTTTCTCGTAAATGTTATTACTGTTGTTTTCTTTGGATTGACAGAGAGTTGGTTGTAGTTACACCATTTCTCTACAACTTGTAGAGCTCCTTGCATGAGCTCCGATACAGTGTTAGCAAATTTGCCTGACACCATGATCGCCACATCATCGGCGTATCCTATGGTATGGTATGGTCCACCGCTGAGTTCCTTCAGAAGTGAGTCCACCACTAGGCACCACAGGAGCGGAGAAATAACTCCACCCTGTGGACACCCTTTAGTGGTGAGTGCTCTTATCCCTTCGCTCAGCAGGCTGGAGGTGACCATTCTTCCTTTGAGCATGTTCCCTATCCATTTACGAAGGGTTTTATTAATCCCATGCTCCTGAGCTGCTGCATCTATGGATTTGAAGGTGGTGCGATCAAATGCACCTTCAATGTCAATAAATGTTGCTAGGCAGAGTTCCTTCTGATCCAGTGCAGTTTCAGCCTTTGTTACCACATGATGCAGCGCCGTTTCAGTTGATTTGCCTTGCTGGTAGGCGCACTGAAACCTGTGAAGAGGGAACTTCTTAAGTGGTCCCTCTCTAATGTATCTATCGATCATCTTCTCCAGACCCTTGAGGATGAAGGACGATAGACTTATTGGTCTGTATGATTTTACCTGTTCGTAATCATCTTTTCCTGGTTTTGGAATGAAGATTACCTTAACCTGTCTCCATGCATGCGGTGTGTAACCGAAGGCGATGCAGGCCCTATATATTTTGCATAGATGCGGGTTGAGGATAGTGGTACCCTCCTGTAACATGATAGGATAGATCTCATCTGGCCCTGGTGTCTTAAACGATCCGAAGCTGTTTAGTGCCCATTTGACCTTATTTGGATCCACTATCTTTTTCGCCGTGTCCCAATCATATTTTGTTGTTTGTAGATTTGCTTCACTACAAGTGATGGGATCATCAGCAACTTTTCCGATATTATTATCCATAATACAGTCAGGGAAGTGGGTTCTGAACATGACGTTTAGAGTTTCTTTCCCGGATTCTGTTAATTTACCCCTATCATCTCTTACTACTGTTAGAGGATTGGCCTTTATCGCAGCTATTGCCTTCGTTAGTCTCATACTCTCAGGGAGAGTTTCGATACTTTCGCAGTGTTGCCTCCATGACCTTCGTTTAGTCTTCCGAAGGACTGTGTTAAACTTCGTCAGACTGTTTGTATATGGTCCAAAGTCCTTAGTTTTCTTTGCCCTATTGAAAGCTTTCCTGGTTTCCTTCCGCAGGCTGGCTAGCTCTGTGGTCCACCAGGGAACTTTCTTTTCGGACCTCACCTTTATGGGACAATTTTGTGTCCAAGCCTTGTTGATTGCATATGCAATCCTATCTGCTTCGAACTCTATATCAAGTACAGAGTTCAGTTTGCATTTTGGGTCACCGAGTTCCCTTTTTAGGTCGCTTTTGAAGGCGGCCCAATTGGTGTTCCTTGGATTCCTTTTGCAAGTGTTTTTAACTTTGTGTATAGTGTCATAATTGAAACAAATATACCTGTGATCTGATAGTGTGATCTCCTCAGAGGTGATCCAATCCTTGATCCTTTTGCTCGCATCATTCGACGCTAGCGTGATGTCAATGACCTCTCTTCTTCTAGCAGTGACGAAGGTCGGTCTATTGCCTTTGTTGATAATCTGTAAAGAAGAACTTACCACATATTCTAGAAGTTGTTCTCCCCTTTTATTGGTGTTTGAGCTACCCCACACTGTATGGTGGGCATTAGCGTCGCACCCTATAACAATTTCTGTTCTGTTTTTCATACCTATGTTGACCAGGTCCTGCAATATTGGAGATACCGGGTCCTTCTCCTCGTACGGTAGGTAGGCAGAGGCCATTATGATGGTTTTCCGGCCGCTCCCCTCCTCTAAGTGGACCTTCACTGCCGTGAGGTCCCTGAAACATAAAGCAGAAACAGGGATGGCATCGATGCCATTCCTTACAAATATGCATGTTCTTGCTTTATCCGTAGAGCTGTCATAGTGGATGATACCATTGCAGCTCCCTAGTCCTCTAATTACATTTTTATAAACATAAGGTGCTTGAATTAGAGCTATGTCAAACTTATCTTTTTGCAGCTCACGAGCCAGAAGGGCCGTGGCAGCCTTATTGTGTTGTAGATTTATCTGTACACACCTTAATACCATTGTGGCTGCTGCTATCGAGGTGACAGAGGCGGTTCAGAATAATCCGAATCGCCCCTGCACGGGTGGTCCTCTAGGTACAGCGCATCCAATCCTCTGGCCTCTCCTTCCGTGTCCGAGCTCATGGGTATGTTTTCGTCCTCCATGAGCTCCTTCTCTAACGCTATGAGAGCGTCCTCTTCGGTGTTGGTAGGTACTTCCTCTCTTGGTTCTTTACGCGCCACCGTATTCGGTTGCGCCTTTGAGTCGACCGCAGCGTCAACTTTGATGTCTGTCGCCATCGGTTCCTTCTCTTCCATCAGTTTGAAGACACTGTAGTCCGTACCAGCGTGCAGCTTGTACTGTGCCTTCTTAATAAACTCAGCAGAGTCCTTGTCCATCATGATGATGTACCTGGTGTAGGTTTCATCAGTCTGGGCTGCTACAATCTTCCAGCACTCGGTGTTCAGTTCTGGGTTCACCATTTGCAGCAGCTGCAAGGCCTCGCTTCCGTCTACGTCGATAATGGTGCGTGTTCTCCATGCCATCTTGATTGGCTTCGGAAGATCACACGCTTCCACTACCTTTAGGGTGGATCCCTCCGCGGTCTTACCGTTGAGAAACTCCAGCCATCTTGCAGCCTCGTCATCAGGACAGATAATGTGCAGGGCACCGGTAACGAAGCTGCCTACGTTCACTACTGGCTTACGGGGTTTCTTGCCTTCGGCAAGCATCTGCTTGAAGATCATGCCGTGCACAACCTTCGCCCCCTTGGCCGATAGTGACTCCTTCGGATGTTCCTCAGCAACTACTGCTATTCTCCTTCCCGCTAGTGCCTCCTTGTAAGAGCCTAGTCTAGGCATCTTTGCGGTGCTAGTGGAAGGGACGGTGTCGTCGCTGACTTGATCCCTGATGCGCTTTTGAGGGCCCTCCACTTTCGTGTCGTCCTCTCCTTTCTGACGACGGAGCTTAGCCCTTCTCTTCCTCTCTGCTCCCGTCATCTTTCTAGCCATTTTTCTGGCCAATGCTGCAGCGGTCAGTGTTCGGGTGCCGCTACCGGTCGTCAAGGGTGGCCTCGTCGTCCCGGTCTCAGTCGCCGTTGCATCACCGCTGTCAGCTTTAGCACCCAACGGGTGCACCTTCGGGTTGGCAGACGTGGTTGCCCGCGAGTCGCCTAGCGTCTGGACTCCTTTCGGAGGCCCAGTTAGCCTAGCATCACCGCTTGCTTCCTTCGTTCTACCTTCCCTAGAGGTGTGGGGTAGAGTGGTGAGTGTGCTGCCAGTAAGCAGAGCCCTCTTGCGAGGATCTGTTTTCCGACTTGCACTCCCCTCCATTCGTTCCCCGACTCCCCGTTGGGTAACTCGAGTGAACTGGGGTAGTACTAACCGGTCGCTGCTAGTATCCTGAGTTCCTTGCGGAAGCCCAGAAGACCGAGCTGGCTCACCAGTCGCTCTTTCCCCTCGACCTGTTTTCTTGCCTTGCGACAAGACTTTGTCCTCTCCTTTTGCAAGAAGAGCAATTTTTTTTGGGCGTTTGTTTTATTGTTTTGTCCATGCTTGACTTTTATTAACAATTCACCCGTTCGGCTCCCCACCCTCCACCGAGCCCTCAATATGGGGATGCTTTAAAGCACCAGGGCTACCGAACAAGGTATAGCCCCCCCATGCAGAAAACCTGAGCAACTAAGGACCACCTCCTCCCAGAGGACCCCACCTTTGAGATTCAGCAGCCCCGTTGTCAGGCCCCCTGCACAAGGAGACTCGCCTGGTGGCCGTCTGACCGGACACCGCAGCCGATTGATCGGAACTGGCTACATTCCGACCGCCCGTTTGAAGGGAAATCCAGTCCGAAGCAGTGTGTTGCATAGGGTGACATTAACCGCCGGCCACCGTCTGCTCAACTGCCAGGATTCCTTCATCCCCCGGTACGGGTCACCGCGCACGGCACAAACACGCAGGTGGTCGTAACCCCCCCCCCCTTCAACATCATTATTTGTGTTGAAGGGGCCGTAATAACACGACCACAAAGATATCACAGCTGAATTTAGATGGGAATGATAAGGAAAGGAAAGGTGGGAAATTCAATGGGACGACGACTAGTTGTTTCAGTTACGTTCATTTCTGAGGGAATTGAACCAATAACGGGCGGCAACCTCGAGAAGGAAGGTGCGTGCCCCGAGCGAGAGCGCCGTACACAGGGGGCTGCACCAGAGTGGTACATTGTGTACTCTGTACACGTGTGTGTTCAAATTTAACCTGCGCACGGCGCTGTCGCTCGACGCATACACCAACAACTAGTCTTGTTATAGAGGTGTTATCGTGACTGTTGCACTTCCCCTATAACCATTCGCCGATACCTCCGTCGGACCGACAGTAGGTAACAGGCCAGTGTCCATCCTAACTTCTTTCCGTATAATTTAGGATGCACCCTGCCCCGCCCAATGAGTTATGTTAATTTGATAAATTTTGTTAGGTAACAAAATCCATTTTTTATAATTGAAGAAAAATGAACTGACTCTATTTGTTCAGGTACAGCACTAGTATCTAGTGACATTTAATCTAATGTCAAAGTCACTGTCTTTATCATTGAAAAAAAAACTGGTAACGGGATCTTTTGTACAGCATAATGGCAAAAATGGAAAAAAAAATGCGTGTGTACAAACCAAATTTCCGACAGGATCAGGAAAGTGAGGAAAGTCTTAATTAAACTGCTATATGTCCATGATAAACTTTTTAGCTGAATTGGAAATATTAATATTTTATGTTTTTCCAAATAAGACACCTCCATATTCTATGTGAAAGAAGAAGGGTTGTTTTTAATTTGTATTTTATTATTCCATATTTAATTCATTTTAGCTTATTTTTTACATTATATTAAAAAAAAACATTTACATTAAAATAAATTTAAAAATACAATATAAAAAACAGAGGGCCACTTATTACATTCTTATACAGATCATACATAATATTACATTGCAACTTCAAACATAAACAGTGTTTTCTTATATCATAAACATAGTGAGAATATAGAAATTCGCCACTAAATCACCTTTAACATTGTTGTAACATCTAAATATACAGGTCATAAAGTTACACATACAAAAATTATATTAAAAAAGTTATAACAATAACGTTTGATAGCATATTGTTACATAAATAACATACTCATAAATTACTTAGAAACTTAATTTTATCAAGAAGCCCGTACTGCATGTATTGGCGTTTGTTTAATAAATGCATCTAATTTACTTTTAAATAATTCACTGTTTATCGGTTCACCTATTTCGCACAATGGATTCCTTATTGTATATTTAACATAAATTTCTGCATAAATCTTTTTTAATAAATCTCGTACTCCTTGAGCCTGGTTATCTGTGTTCATGACAAATTTTATACCAGAAGGTGTTTCTAGACAATGCAGAGTGTATTTTGATGTTTTGTAATGAAGGAATCCATCTTTCGGATCCAGAGGTGATATTTTTGATACAAAAGATTTGATGGAGAACAGCATTCCATACATTAGTTTGCCTTCCTGAAAAAACAGTGAAATATAAGTAGTTCCCTCTTATGAATATGAGTTTTAGTATAACTTAGAGTTAGAATAGTTATTTTAATTTCTAATGTGGCTATAGCGGATAGTGTTGTAAGCAACTAGAGTAATAACAGGACTAGAATCTAATTAATATTAGGGATTACAGTATATTGAAAAGTCTCAAAGATTGGTTACCTCCTCTATCGACATCCCAGATTGTTTAGAACGATTCCATTCACCGTAATATAGAAGAGTTCCGTATCGATCAAATATGTATAAGTTGTGAATAGTCATTTTGGCTTGATCTATTCAGCGCTTTACACTTTTATAGGTTCAGAAATTTAGAATATAAACTCCAATTTCGGTATTTCATGCAAAATTCTAAATATTGACAATACTGACAATCACATTGACATCATGCATGTCACATTGGCTTCTGTCATTATTTTTTAATTTTCACAGCCATTGTCAAACGTCACTTTTTCGGCCTTTTGGTGTGTGGTGGTCTGTGGCGAAACTGTGTGAACTGTGAACCAGTGTGAAACTGTGAAGTGAACCCTAGGCAACAAAGATTTCTATGTCGCAATCTGGATGATATTGACATAAATAATTTATTCATCAAACAACAAAAAGAACATTCTACATTGAACAAAATTAATTCTGCGCAACTCTAAATTTTGAGGTTATATTCTTATCTAACACTCGGGTATCGGTTTGAAAATCAATAAAAATGGATGAATATACAAGAGAACCTTGCCCCTGGCGCATACTCGATGACTCCGGTGGTGCATTCATCATGGGAGCTATCGGCGGAGGTCTATTTCATTCGATAAAGGGTTTCAGAAATGCTCCAGTGGGTTTCAGCAGAAAAATGGTAATTATTTCCTTTTCCCTTAGTCTTATACTGCATATAATATTGATACTTTTCTCAAAAGCCTTTTTTGCCTATCTCAGGTATAAGGTTGTACAGGAATATTGAACTATACTGTAACTATCCATTACTGCCCACTGCTCAGTTCTCCTCAATAAAAGGATCAAGCGCAGAAAATAAGCATTCTGAGAGTAACTTTATTCTGAGAGTGTATTCTTGTGATATAATTGTCAAAACAAAATGCAATATTGTGAGAACTTTAAAATTTTTAGAAGTCTTTATCACAATGTCCTTATAAAATTTCCAATAATCATTTTAAATGTTTTCTTCAGCTTGGCAGTTTGGCAGCAGTAAAGGAACGATCACCCATTGTTGGTGGTAACTTTGCAGTATGGGGTGGTATGTTTTCCACAATAGATTGCTCCCTGGTGTACATGAGGCAAAAAGAAGATCCATGGAACTCTATCATGAGTGGAGCACTCACTGGAGGCATCCTGGCTGCCAGAAATGGTAAGAATAATACTTTACCTGCATTGGTGATCATTATGGCTATATTTTAAAAAAAATGGATAACTTAATGAAATCTGTGTTGGATCGGTAGGGAAGAAATTTCTGTAGTTCCTGTAAACTTACTTAAACGTCTATAGAATAATGGGCACAAATATTTTGAGTAAAACAAATTTTTGTCTGACTTTCCAAAAGGAATGTAAAAAAAGTAATGTTACGTCAACTGTATATATTTTGTACAATACATTTATTTATAAACTTTACTGTAATTTTTTGTGGACTGTGGACTTGAATATTGCTTTACATGTAATCTCAGAATGATTCATGTACAAGATTCCAACAGACTAGAACTCTAAAAATTTACCAATATCCAAATTACATCCAACAATAACCAAATGTCTTTATTTACAGGTGTGCCAGCAATGGCAGGTAGTGCTCTAATCGGTGGCATCCTTCTAGCTTTGATCGAAGGCATTGGTATCATGTTCACAAGGCTAACAGCGGAACAGTTCAAACCACAGCAACCAATATTCGAGGATCCCTCTATATTAGGTCAAAGCCAAGGCCAGGCTCAGTCTTATCAGTAGATTAAGTTGTTTTAAATTACGCTGTGTAGTTTAATTGGTTGTGTTTCCTTAATTAACTTCATTGTTCAAGAAACTTCACTCAAAAAAGACCTGATTTTAAAATCTGATTTCATTATTCCCGTCATTTGTTATTTTGACAATACCAAAATGATTCTTGTAATCAGTAATTTTTGTTACATATTTTGTATGTATTTATGAGCTACACAGCCTAAATCTCTTGCCTAATGGCAATTTATTATATTGAATTGTATATAAATACTAATAATATAATTGTCTTTGTACAAAAATCACTTGCAGTTGAGAGTGAATTTTATTTGCATCTGTGATATTTGCAGTCCCGTACTGTTGCTTATAGGTTCACTCGTGTTTTTAATTTTATCTCAATTCATTTGTCCAAAGTATTTTTGACAGAAAACATTTCTTTTCACATTGTAGCTGACCGTGATAAGTAATATTACATTAGGTGATATTTTCATTGTAATTATTGCATTGTCTATCTCATTATTTATCTGAGAGATGGATTGTGTTTTAATGTCTCTTTCCAGTGTAATTTAGGTTTTCAAAAATGTGGTCTAACAGTGGGAAAGGTTTTAAAATTTCATTTCTATTACAGAATGATCTCTCAATTCAAAATTGATCTTTAAATAATTAGTAGACCACATTTTGGAAGATTTATAATTTATCATTGTCAGCTTTCTAGTGTTGCTTTCAACTTATATTTGTTCTGAAAGTTGAAAGTGACACAGGTTTTGGGCATGTATGTAATATTAGATGATACTTAAGTAGATTATAGAGATTATTGTTCTATCTCATAATTTACTTTTCTAATGTTGATTGTGCCAACCTTTTTGTTAATTATTTACTGGTGTGCTGGGAATGTTTTATGTTAAATCAAGTTAATAAAAGACTTTTTGTAACAAGCTTGTTTTTATTTGTAATACAAATTAGTATTAAAAGTAAAGAACAATATTAATGTTAATTTCTACTAAGTAAAAAGTTTATCATATTTACTAAATAAAATACACATAAATGTAGACAGAGTTTTAGAGAAATTAAATAATATGGGACTTTTAATTTTTTCTAATATCAGGAAATACTACTTTTTATGGAAGTTTTTTATTGGGGCTTATTATCGGAATATCCATTTTACACATACATTTGGTGCGATTTTTTTTTAATCATTTACTTTCTTATTCTAGAGCCAATAAGATTTTGTAAAAAATAATTATTAGAAGAATCTAAATTTCATGCAAGTTCTTTAAAATATTGTGAATCTAAAGCATATAATTTATACAGAATCATAAATTAAAGAAATTTTTAAATCTTATTTAGTAACATTAAATAACTAACTTTAAAATCTCAGTATTTGGGGCAAAATTGTTAAAATATTGTTAGGTATCACACAGTTATTCTAAGTTTGTAGATTTGGTGGTTTTTGCACATTGTCTCCAATCTTTCTTATTTCTTTGATAACGTGAGCTAATACTTCCGGATCCACTCCTAATTCGCATAATCTGATACAAGTTGAAAGAGTTTCTGTGTCCAGCCCAGTATTTAATAGTTGTGAAATTTGGTGTACTAATTGGAAGGTTTCCCGGGCTTGACCTACTTGGGCATTCCTCTCTGATGTCATGGTAAAAGCTGGAATATTAAAAAAAAATCAAATGAGAAGAGAATACTTACAAAAAGAAGTGTGAATTTGGGCTTTTCAATAATGTTACGAATTCAACCTAATTCTATTTGAAATTGCAATGTTATGTACTCACCTTGGCACTTAAATTATTTCGTATTTAGGGTGTATCTTTTGGTTTTGAGTTAATATAGATAAACTTAAATAATTAATTATTTAAAAACAAGCAAAGCAACGAATTTCTTTTTTTTTTTTTTTTTTAAATGTGGCCCCAATCGCGCGTGGAATGTACCGCGCACTGTTATTATTATTATTATTTTTTTGTTTTTGGCAACCGATGTCGTTAACCAACAAGTTTAGCCAGCGTCGTGTAGTAGCTATGCATGGGGTTTATATTTACATCAACTAAATAGATATTTACAAAAATGAATATGAACAGTTAAACTACTGTCACCTGAAACATGCACAAACATTGAATATGGGTTAGTAATTATTTTTAGTTAGTTTGATAGATATTCAATTAAAACTATATTTGTACATTACTTATATTATTATAACTTAATATTGTTAGTAATTATAAACTTCATAAGGGAACATATAATATCTGGGTCCGGAAACATGGAGAGTATATGACGAATATTCAGTGGGCGTTGAATTTTCAACTTTTTAATAACACTATCTAAAGAGGAAGTGTTATTTAGTGAACAGTTTAGAAAAATGTGATCCACGCTTCCCTCATCCAGGCCACACTCACATAAAGAGTTGTCCCGGATTCTTAGTTTATGGAGGAACACTGGCGAGGAGCAGTGTCCCAGGCGGACTCTACATAGCACGGATATAGTCTGTCTAGTAGAATTTTTAAAATTAAAAAACCAAGGCTTCTTTGGTATGACTGGCTGGATCGAGGCATAAGAGCTACCTTTAGTTTTGCTGGACTCCGACCAGTAAGATTGCCATGAATCAAGGAGATCAGTTTTCGCTAAATTCAGAAGGTCACATGTTTGTATGTAATAGTGTTTCAGGTCTGCTGTGCTAGAAGAGATAGCAGATTTAGCATACAGGTCTGCCATCTCATTTCCATAGATACCGGAGTGGCTAGGAATCCACACCAAGGAAATATCGCTTTGTTTTCTGTAGCAGAGGAACAAACACTTTCTAATTTGAGAAATTATAGGACTGTGAAGTTTGTCCCTGAAAGGGCTTCTACTAATGGCCTCCAAGGCGCTCATGGAATCGGAAAAGATAACGGCTTTCCGGATGGAATCGTGGGCAAGAATAAATTCACATGCCTCTAAAATGCCAATACACTCCCCGGAAAACACGGAAGTTTGGGGAGGGCACTGGAACTGAAGAAAGATGCGAGAGTTTTGATAAAAGACTGCAGAACCTGTTTTGCCATCTGGAGATAGTTTGGATGCGTCAGTAAAAAACATGTGATAGTCACTCCATCTAGTTTCAACTATGTAGAGGAAGTGGGCGTTGGCTTGGGTAGAATTCCTATCCAGGCCGGTTGATAGTATAACATTTGGAGAGAAATGCAGAACTTCGTAAGCAGACTCGAACAAAGGCAATTTTCCGCACTGGAGAACACGGGTCGATTCCTCAACTGCATGAATTTTCCTAAGTGATTTGATGATTAAGGGAGGGGCTTTGTTTGACCAATAATCTGAGTGCCTAGATAGGTGGTCCAGACGGTGAAGGCTAGACCATAGCTTAAGGTTTTTATTTATAAAAGCCTTAAAAACGAACCTGTCAGCAAGATATTGTCTGCGGAGGCTTAATGGAGGTTCGACAGCCTCTACCTGTAGCGCGTTAATAGGGGAGGATCTCATACATCCGAGTATAATGCGCAACGACTTTGATTGGACTTTATCGATCTTCGCTAAGGCTGACTTTTTACACGGCTCTAAGAGAAAGGTGCCGTAATCCAGTAAGCTCCTGATTATAGCATTATATATCAGCTTCAAGGTAAAAGGATGAGCTCCCCACCAAACGCCTGCCAAGGTTCGAAGAATATTACAATTTTTTTCACACTTGGAGGTAATGTAGTTTAGATGAGGACCACCAGATAGCTTTGAATCTAGGATAACACCCAGAAATTTAGCACTTTCTTCTGTTCTGACAACAGAACCATCCAATTGTAGATTTACATCAGGGACATTTCGTCTGCGGGAGAAAATCACCACAGAACTCTTCTGTGCAGACAGGTGTAGACCGTGTGCGGAAAGCCAGCTATTTAGGGAATTAAGGGATATCTGCATCGATGTTGTAGAGCTTTCAGGTTCGGGTAAGTTCGAGTAGATGCAGATATCGTCGGCATATTGAAGGATACTGCAATCATTATTAATAGATCGGTGAAGATCTGATGTGTATATACTGTACAAAATAGGGCTTAAAACAGAACCCTGGGGGAGGCCCCGCCAGACTGTTCTGGTGACTTTAACATCATCCCCAGAGATGGCCATGCTAACCGTACGGCCTGCTAAAAAGTTTCCTATGCAGCTTCTCATCTTACTCGGAACACTCAGCTGGCGTAATTTACTTCTGAGTATTGAAAGAAGTACGCTGTCATAGGCAGATGATATGTCCAAAAAGCAAGCAAGTACAGAACGACCCTCACTAAAAGCATTTCGTGTATCCGTAACAAAGGTACCTATACTGTTCATAGTACCGGAGCCCCTACGGAACCCGAACTGGGATTCAGCCAGTAGACCCCTACTCTCCATAAACCACTCCAATCTGTTCTTCACCAGGTGCTCAAGTATTTTTCCTATGGCAGGAGAAAGCGCAATGGGTCGGAAGTTATCAGGGTTATCTGGAGACTTCCCTGGTTTTAAAATTGGGATAATTAAATAAGACTTCCAAGCCTTAGGTATGTAGGAATTAAGGTAGCATGTGTTTAATAAATTAAGCAGAAATTGACGACTTTTTGGACCGGAATTTTTATAAAAGGAGTATGGAAGACCATCCAGACCCGGAGCTGAATCCCGCACATGATTGAGAACCATGTTAAGTTCTTCTAGGGAGAAAGGGTTGTCTAAGGGGTCATTAGAATGATTAGAATCACAAGGTGGGGTGGGACATTCACCCTCAAGAGGGACAAAAGGAGGGGCTATTTTATTAAGAAATTGATGGGCAATGTTAACTGGAATATTGGGAGAATTTTGAATGTTACAGCTTCTTCTGTAATTTTTAATATTTTGCCATACCAGAAAAGAGGAGGAAGCTGGGGAGAGTGAAGCACAAAATTTTTTCCAGCTCTCTCTCTTTTTCTTTTTAAAAATTCGTTTTGATTTGGTCATAGTTTCGTTATAAATTTGAAGGTTGACTGGGGTCATATTTGCAACGTAATTTCGCTCTGCTTTTTTACGGTCTTTAATTAGTTTTGTGCATTCTTCATCCCACCAAGGTGGAGAAGACACTTTACCCCGAGCAGAGTTTTTTATTGGGAAGGTCGTATTGGCAGCCAATGTGATAGCAGATGAATAGTTTTCTATGTGGGAGTCTAACATTTCTGAACAAAATTGGGGAAGAGAACTAACATTTTTTTCCAACTCTTGTTGGAAAATGTCCCACCTTGCGTTGTTTGTGCGGTATTTTAAAAGAGGGGCTTTATTAACGACGGGGAGAACTTTATTTACAAAAGTTGTGCAAATGGGATAATGATCACTGCCAAAGGTAAAATCAAGACGTGACCAGTCCAGTGAAGGAGCCAAAGAGGCTGAGCAAATGGTCAAATCAAGACAGCTCTTACTCTGTCCTAATCTAGGCAGCCTGGTGACAGAACCATCATTAAGAACACATAAATTTTTTTCGTCCATGAGCTCCGCCAACACCAAACCATTAGCGGTACAGTCTTCTGACCCCCACAAAGGATGGTGGCAATTGAAGTCTCCGAGTAGGATTATGGGATCAAATAAACTACATATACTATTGAGAAATTCTATGGGGAAACGAATAGTAGAGGGAATATATATGGAAATAAAATTAATGCCCAGGATGTTAACTCCTACGACACTAAACTCATCTCCATGAGGGGGTAATGGAAGAGGGGAAGTCGGGAAAACATTATTCACCAGCATAGCCGCCCCACCATAACCGTCGTGACGGTCATCACGGAACGTGCTATAACCGGGAATATTGAAATTGAGATGTGGCCGAAGCCACGTCTCAGCTACAGCAAAAAGTGCTGGTTTGTAGTTGTTAATAAGGTCGATAAATTCATGTTTTTTTGGGAGAGCGCTCCTGGCGTTCCACTGAATTATTTTGAGTAGGTGCATTACTATAGCAAATTATGGTATCAATTATTTCTTTGGCAACGTGGTCTGGTAGATTAATATAAGTGAGAACTGGAGTAAGCAAATTAATGAGTGTGACAATTTCGGAGTGATTTTCCTCCTGAGATGAAGTAGGGGTATTGGAGAGAGCGCAGCCATTGGCGGATGGAACAAAAGAATAGTTATTGAGAATTGAACGGTGACTTTTTTCGTCATAGCCCGGGCTAAGAGGTGCATGGACCTTGGGTTTTAAAGTAACGGTTTTTTTATAAGATGAATTCTGAGTTAAGGCTCTAGAAAAGGATGGAAGAGGAGGATTACTACGGGAAGGGCTAGGAGCAGATGCCGAGACGTCTGCATATGATTTGGATGTATTAGGGAATGCCTTGGATGCTTCTGCGTATGAAATATTGTTTTGAGCCATGGATGCCTTAATGTTCGATTGTCTCTGGTATTCCGGACATTGTTTACTGTTGGCATAGTGGGGGCCTGCGCAGTAGAAGCAACACAGGTCTTCCTCAGAGCACTTTTCTGCAGGGTGGTCTCCACCACATCTATAGCATTTCGGTTTCGATCTACATTGTGCTTTTGTGTGGCCGTACTTGCAGCATGCGAAACATTGGATAGTTGGATAAATATACAGGTTAACCGGAAGGGAGTTGTAACAACAAAAGACACGCTTTGGGAGGGTCTGACCGTCGAACGTGAGGACTACGGAGGATGTAGGTTTCCACTCCGAAACACCATCAGTTGTCACTTTATAGTTTATTCTCCTTACTTTTAAGATTGGCCCACATCCTGAAGGAGTTTTAACATTCTCTGCCACTTCTTCTTCTGACCAATCATTTGGGATCCCTTTGACAATGCCTATTCTGGTAATGTTAAAAGAGGGAATGGATATCGAAAACCCACGACTGGCTAAGTCCGAATTTGTAAGTAGGGCATTAGCATCTTCGGGCGTTTTTAATTCAACACAAATCCTATTGCGACCAACTTTCTTAACCCCGTCTAGTCTGATGTTTTTGATGTCTAGTTTGTTTAAAAGTTGACCTATCTTAACTGGATGTAGGGTATTGCCAGAGTTCGATTCTGCTTCGATTCGCGATATGTGAACAATGAAGGGTGCTACGTCTCTCGCGGAGTAACGCTCGCGGCTATAGCGGGAGGGAGCTAAATGACGAAGTTGTTTAGCGGTAGAAATTGGGTTTTCATCATTGATTTCACGGGCACGCTTTCTACGTTCTAGTGTTTCAAAATTACTCAGCGGAGCAGACAGTACAGATGTCAATGGAAAGTCCGCCTGGGAATTAACTTTTCTTGATGAAGGTAGATTATTTTCTGGGGGTCGACCTGGGATGTCGTCCTCCATGTTTGCCGGAGAACATTAAAATGTACACAAATATATATAGAAAAACTCACCGTATGACAGCACAAATATATCCACCACCTTAAGGACAAACACAAACAAATACAGGTTACCAGTAATGTGACTGGGAGCACGTAAAACGGGAGAAATTTACACAAAAATTCACCACCATGCGCTCACCACAAACACTTGCCGGGTCAATTGTCTACCGCGCACTGAACACAACGAATTTCGACGAGCTTTGTTTTCAAATTTGAAATGTCAATGAAATTAAATTGTCACATGCCACTGTCAAATAGAGGTGATTGTCAAAAGCAGTTCATTTTTTTAATTTCTCAAAGGCATAGACTCGCCAAAAAAGTCACAAGCCTTAACACATTTTGAGCTACAGTTTAATCCTAGATAAAAATGAGACTGACTGCGAAACAAATAATATTAAAATTTGTCAAACACTAAAATTAGTACTCAAAAATTTAAAACCTTTTAACCCTAAGTAAATGTAAAAACTTACAACCGAGTTATCGAACTAAATTAATTTAATGTGGGGACCATTTTGCATATTTTAGATACTTGAATTTTCCAAAGATATTAATAAAATACATGTTATCACAAAAAAATATTAATAATAATATTATTATAATCCTTTTTCATTATCTATGTATTCGTCACCGCGCTGGGCGGCAAATTCAATTTACAGCGATACATTATGCCGTATTTCTATTTATATCTAACTGCGTGCCTTCCAAAATTAGATGCTTGAAGTTTTGAAAGTCATTCCACTCATGTTTTAACATTTTGTAAATCATTACAGTGAAACTTTATACTTAAAAAATGGTGAGTAAAACCTTCCTAATGAGAAAACTTATTGATAAATGAAGACTTTTGTGCTATCGTCATGTTTAAGACAATTTCTAAGAACATAAATAATGAAATGTCAATAATATCCACGTGAGAATGAAGACGGATATTGGATTTAGCGGGATTTAGTGCTTTAAGCTTAAATATTGGTGTTAAGATGAATTCTATATGGTCTAGAGTACGTCGCTTTGAGAAAACTTGGGTTGTACTTATTTTTATATTTCTAATTTTATATAAATTTGCAAGCGGCAGTTGTTTTGAGAATATCGGTATAGATCATTATGCGAAGTAGGTATTTAATTTCTAGCTCTTGCTGGTAATTCTGATTTTTGACTTTATTTAAATTTCATACCGTTTTGGAATTACCACTGTAACCTGATAACTCTTTCCAGTCATGAATATAACCGTAAAATATTGTAAGTGCAAGTATTTATCTATTTACCCAGATAAGTTCATTGGCGACGGTCACCACTCACCATCAGGTAGACCATTAGCTCGTTAAGGTACCTATAGTTGTAGATTCCTATTATAAAACGTAATTACTTAAAATTTACAATGTAAGTTCAAGCGTGGACAAGTTCAAAAATAAGCCTCATACATACCTACTACATCTGGGGCCGGACATAACTTGATCGTACACAGTGTAATGAAGTGTTTCACACAAAATGAGTTATTCAACAATCGTAGGTACCGGTTACCGTCGCTCATGAACTGTAATGTCAGAAGCCACTACCTACGACTTATTCATAAGTTGAAAAACCACTCAACTGGGATCGGCAACCAAATTGGTTTGTATACTTTTGCCAAGTCTGTGGCAGGAGCCAAAATTGAGCACAGTTCTAAAACTTGTTTTGTTTACATTTTTTAATCGTCTCATATTTTACGGAGATGATATGTTTTCGCTGAAAATGCAATACAGCGTCGTTTAGTAATAAAGATTTACAAAAATATAGGGTTTAATTAAAAATCAAAATTAAAAACTTTGGAAACAAATGTTTTTAAATGGGGCTCAAACACGGTATTGATTCCGAACGAAGTTCCCGGTTTCGCCATCTAGCAAATAGTGACGTTCCCAGTTGAGTGGATAAGTATAAACTGTGATGTTAAGACCATGTTGAGATAGCGGCCAGTCAGTTTAAGTAGAGTTTTATTGACCTATTCCCATGCGACACGGATATTAAAATTAGATAAAAATTCCGCTTCGGGCGCAAACAAAGTTGCTCAGCTCAGCTAGTAAATTACAAGATGCAAAGCAAATCCCAAGTAGATTAACCACATTTTCGTGAGAGGATTACGAAACGCTCTCTGTAACATAATTTCCCGTGATTGCGCGAACGTTGTATAAATTGTAGTCTGCATGTGAAATTAATGCTCGGGCACGCCACATTCAGACCTCGTGTGTGCTCAACTAATTTCCGATGTGGATCCTGTTAAAACCTTAGAGATAATGTAACTATGAACGAATCTTCCAAGCTTAATTTGATAAACATCCCGCTTGCACGCAGATGTTGATATATCGCGAGACAATGCAGTAATATGACAAAATAGCACTTATCTGATGATGGATTCGGAAGGTGTTTAGGCTTGTTTTAATTGTATTAGCTAGCACTTTAGTCTCTACGGCTACACGCTATTTAGGATCTTAAAATAAAACATGATTATCTAGCCACGTTGTAGCCACCGCTATTTCTGTGTTAGGTTACGTTTTAATTTATAAAACAATTATCGTCCAAAGTAAACCTCATGAAATTAACGTTAAAGTTTACTCTCTCACATACGTATGATGTGGGTGACTGCTGACTTTGCTGACTTACTGTTGACTTAGGATTTACCTGATTATTTTCAACGAAATACATATTTCGGCGTATGTTATAATGTACATTATTTTAATGTTTTATGACTTGTGAAGGAAATCTCAGTGTACTTTAAGGAAAGTCGCTGTTATTTTTATTTGCACTTCGATATTTGGGGTATCTCTTTATAATGGAAGAGAGTATCCCTTTATTAATTATTTGAGTATCTCATTAGTAGATACCATTGAATTAAAATGAACAACTGACTCTAGTTATCATTATTTATTGTCACTCTTTACAATATACAATAATGAATATGATTACAATAATGTGGACGCGAGTGTACGCTATGCTCTTAACGGAACGACTGGGGAGTCGCGCTACGCACTGCACTTATATATTACTGCTTGCATAAAAAGTGCATGCATGCAATCGCGTCCCTACCAATACATATACAACGAACTAGCCAAATCAGACCTTAGGCTATAATACATTGTCTTAGGTTCATCATCATTGAACTTGGCAGCCATTTAGATCTCACTCTCTCTTTTGTCGTTGAAGTCATCATAATATTGAAATGGCTCTCATTTCACATCTATAATTTTGATTGGATTAGTTTAACTCGGCACACGTTGTTCTGCTCGGTCGCAACTCCAACAACCGCGTCCAAATATACCTTATGTTTTAGTTCACATTTTTTTAAATATTTTTTTATTGCCTTGTAGGCAGACGAGCCAACGGGATGTTTCTATATGACTACAAAATTTTATATTCAGTAGTTTTTCCTTGAATAAATAACAAACTTCTAACCATACGATCACAAAACATCGCTTAAATATTACTATGATACCTATTTACGTTAAACCTTGGAACCATCTTCAATGCATATCAAAAAAAAAAATATCTACCTATTAATAAACGAGTACTATTTTCCAGTCGGAACCAGCACAGGCTCAGGGTGGTGGAGGTGAAGGACCAGCACCTACACCAAGTCCTCAGCAATCAGCGCCCGAGACCGTACAGAAAGCTGTGAGATTTGTAGTCAACCTAACTTTACTAAACACTTTACTAACTCGACTAATTTAGAAATAATTTGCTACATACAGGTATTAAACTGTTAATTGCATCATTCAGAATAGTTTTCTTTTGTTATTGCTTTAGTTGGTGGATGAGTCTACGGCTCATCTGATAATAAGTAGTTGTTTCGCTCCACCTCTGCAAATAGGAGAAAAAAACATATTGCGCCTTTACCCATTTGAATACGAAAAAGAACAGCAAAATAAATATTTTTTTCTTGGGCGTACCTATATGTACC
This sequence comes from Trilocha varians, assembly GCA_030269945.2. NCBI lineage: Eukaryota > Metazoa > Arthropoda > Insecta > Lepidoptera > Bombycidae > Trilocha > Trilocha varians. The sequence continues at coordinate 11,268,851 of AP028259.1, forward strand.
TATTCAGTTTTCATTTTGTAAGCCTTCAGATGAATTATTTTATAATTAAATTTTATAAGGCGCAATCTGGCAAGTAAATTACGGTTATCTTAAATTTTAAAATCATCACTCCTTACAGCCTGAAGTAGTTCAAGTTGATGTGAAGACAGAACAACCAGCAGAATTAAATCCAGTTGTAAATAAAGTGGAATCACAAACTGATGCTAAAGTTGAAAATGGGCCTGCAAAAACGGTGAATTATCTACATAATAGTAACTTAGTCCCTTTCTCTGTCCTTATACAGGGTGTCCCAAAACTATACGACATGAACGGGAAGAACCTTAAATATTAGAGATAGGATGTTTTACTGAAACGGAACCTTATTTTATTTTTGATGTTTAATAATACTGCATTCACAGATTTGTTTTTGGTTTAGTTTTTTCTGAAAATCGAATTAATAAAATTGGCAAAAATTAACACTCTGTATTTTTATGACGCCAATCGAAAGAACAGTTAATTACAAATAATCTTTGCCAACAAACGTAGTATCTTAAACAAAAGGAACAATGCGAAATGTCACTATTTTCATTTTGAACATCTCCAAGTAGGTAATAAAAAAAACATGAAAGTAATTTGCTTTACAGCCTGAAGTCCAAACTGAAGTGAAGACAGAACAACCAGCTGAAATCAAAGAAGCAGCACCAGTAGAAGAACCAGTTAAAGTTGAGCAACAAACTGAAAAGAAGGTAGATGAAAAAGTTCAAAATGGTGAACCTGCAAAAACAGTAAGTGGTACCGATAAAGCTTTAAGTTATTATACTTTCATGCATTTTGAACGGGTTCTTACCACGATATTTAATTAATTGAGTTGTCTCGATATTTCAACGTTGTTGCAAGACTGATGTCTTCTCGTGATCAATCAATTAATTCGTGACACAATTAATTAAATATCGTGGTAAGAACCCGTTCAAAATGCATGAAAGTATTATAGAAAACCGCGAGTGTCTGAATAATTTTAAGTTGTTGTTTTTTTAAGATCCTATTTTTAAGATCCCCATTTTTCTTAACAGTAATAATATTTTTGATTAGGATTAGGAAACTGATAATTGAAGATAAATTGATTTTCTAAGATGTGATATTTATTGAAGTTCTTGTAATATTATTGCCCAAATACGTTTTAGCTTTTGTAGCGCGCGAAATCCAGTTTTCAAATAAGAACAATAACAAAGCTTCCATATAATATTGAGATCTTAGGGACAGTCGATTTTAGTAGACTACTTACCCCAATAGACTATGTTGATTGAATATTCCAGGAAGGTTGGCAAGAACGAGAAAAAGAACTTCTCAAGAAAATCAATGAACTGGAAAAAGTTAAGAACGAAAGAACGGAAGATGGACTCAGGCTCGAATTGAAGGTAACCACTTACGATCAGGTGACCCATAGGCTCGTCTGCCTACATGGCAATAAAAAAAACTTGAGAGGTGTCATGGGACACCCGAATAGAATGAAGTTCCTTTCGATTAAAAGATATCTTATATTTTTTTTTCCTAACGTAACGCGCGATAAGGAACGCGTTTTAAAAGATTTTGATCACAGCGCCATCTAGCGATAATCATCTAAAACAAAAAACGTGACAACTTTTCGTACGATTTTTTTCCGTCTAGCCCCCGACACAACGCGCGATAAGGAATTTCGTTCCAGAAGGTAAAAAGAGACGAGGATTTACTATGGAAGTAGATATTATGAATGTAGGTCACTAGCCTAAGGACATTTTAAATGATTGTTATACTAGAGTATCACACATGATATACAGGGTGTCCCAGGACCATGTGACACGAACTGAAATTACCTTACATTTTAGAGATAGGATGTTTTGCTGAAAGGAAACATCATTTTATTTTTGATGATTAATAATACTGTATTAACAGATTTTTCGTCAATTGTTTAGTTTGCCTTAAAATTTAACCAACAAAATCGGCAAAAATCAACACCCTGTATTTCTACGATGCGCAAAATAATAGTTAATTATGAATAATCTTTTATAACATACATAGTGTTTAAAACAAAAGAAACAATGTCAAATGTTTGATTAAACATTTTGAGTATTTTTCCGCTATTCGTGTTCATCAGATTCTGATGTAGATATAGAAATAGTTTATTGTCCAAAAATATAATCCAATTCCTATATAATTGTATCAATACATAGTATAAAACAAAGTCGCTTTCGCTGTATGTCTGTATGTATGCTTAGATCTTTAAAACTATTTTGGAACGGATTTTGATGCGGTTTTTTTTAATAGATAGAGTGATTCTTAAGGAAGGTTTGTATGTATAATAAATGCATAATATAGTAGAGAAACACTAAATTTAAAGGTTTCTAATGTGATGACGCAAATAAGCATTTTTTTTGCGCTTATATTGCAAACGCTGGCTGAACCCTACGAGATAGACCAAAATAATGTACTACAGTATTGTTCATCTTAAAAAGTTCAACAAAAAAGTCCGCGATGGTATATGTCTATCTCTTAGGGATAACCCAGCATAACCATTTTTATTCTTTACTAAAAAATGGTTATTTACGAAGTGATTTTAAACAATACAGCATTAATCCTTATCCAATTAAGTGCCTTAAATAAATTGTGCATTTATTATAGATCAATATGCTTTTTACAGCATGTAATTTAAGTGAATATTACCGAAGATATTACAAATTTAAAATGCAGGGTCGTAGTTGTTTGCGCCGGGCGGCGCGTGCCTATATAGGCTACAATTTTTGAACCCCTTTGTAACGCAGACGAAGTTGCGCGGGTCATCTAGTTTAAGTATATATTACATAAGCCTACTATACTATAAGGTCAATGATTACCTGGATGATTGCACAAAGTGGGAATGAGTTGCTCGCCAAGGTCATTTCATTATCGTAATCGTTTTTTTTTTGTATATTTAATGTAAAATTGTATAATACTGTACAAATACTTAAAAATATACTTATACAAAAAAAAGACATGCCCGCTGAGTTTCTTACCAGTTCTTCTCAGGACGGTGGCTATAGTGATTATTTTTTGTGTCTGAACTGGTGGTAGCTTTTAACTTTTGACGTCAACAAGAATGAGTACGTCATCAATGTTGAAAATAAAGTATTTCATTTCATTTTATTACACATACATATATTACATATACAGGTAAAGGAAGAAGAAATAGATCTTCTGAAGGCTCGTGTCAAGAACTTGGAGACGGAGCTGCAAGCCGCGCTCTCCAAGCCGGGAGGGAAGAACCAGGAAATTATTAACAACATCAAACAACAACATGAGGAGGTGAATATACTTTGCGTTGTATTGGACCTATTGCTAGGGTCTGATCTCTTTACAAATATTTCGATACCTCCCACGTAAGTTGTTGTATCTCCAAAATTGCAAATTTACAGTAGAGCGTTTCATAGTAATGTCATAGTAATATTATTACTTTAAATATCTTTTGACGACGTTAGTCTTAACGTAACTATTATATTACATTTAAATACGAAATTTCAAAAAGATGTAACAATAAATGCAGATTTTGGTTCACTTGTGAATCTTTGAAACATTCTACTGTAAATTTGCAGTTTTGGAGATACAACAACTTACGTGGGAGGTATCGATTTATATCCCTATTTCTGAAGATTAGTGTGTAATTTGTGATTAGAACGGTGAAAGAAAAGGGCGTATTGAATTTTAAAAAAATCTTTGAATTTTGATGCAAAGGTCCAACCCGTAGACCATACTTGATTGACCTCTTCCGAAAAAATTTACATAATCACATTATTGTTATAGAATAAGTATTAGAATATTTGCATTAGTTGTATTTGTAAATCTTTCATTGGCTAGAAACAATAAAACGTAAAGAAACCTGCATATCTTCAAAGGATTCTAAAAAAATTTCGGACATATGTGAAGTCCCCAATCCGCATTAGGCAAGCGTGGTGGACATACAAACCTATCTTCTAAGGAATGTTCAGCCCAGCAGTGGACAATAATGGGTGGTTACAATACAGTAGCAAGTCGTGGTGGGGTAGTGGTCGAAGCATTTCCTTCCGAACGGGAGATCGCGGGTTCAAATCGGCCGGCTTGTACCTCTAAATCTTAATGTGAAAAAGATTTATGTGCAATTTTTCACAACACCACTGGCTAAAAACATTGAAGGAAAACATCGTGAGGAAACCTGCATATCGGAAAAGGGTTCTATAAATTCTTTGAAGATATGTGAAGTTCCCAATCCGCACTGGACAACCGTGGTTGACTATGTCTAATCCCTCTCCTGAGGAGACCTGAGCCCAACAGTGGACAATAATGGGTGGTTACAATACAGTACAGTCTAATGTCGCTTAAAATTTCAGCTCCTCAGCAAAGCCAGAGGAATGATTTTCGACAAAACAAAGATGGTGAAAAATCAAGAGTTACAGATCGAAGCTCTCACAACACAAGTTGCTTCGTTAAAAGATATCAATCAAATCACTAAAGATTTACTGGAGATCAGGAATTCTGAAGTCAAAGCTATGGAGGTGAGACATGTTAATGGTATATGGTAAAAACAAAAAAAAAATTTGGTTGCATGTAAAGTCGGTATACGGGCGAAAGTTTTACGTGACAACGACTCGGGCATGGTTAGCCCGCCTAAGAGCGAGAGAGACAGACATAACAAGCGTGCCTCTCACTCGCTCTCATTGTGAGCACATAACGTGAGCGGAGCGTAACGCAGTGAAGTGAAGTGTCACCCCCCAAACCAATTTATAACACGTTGTCACGTCAAAATTTTTTTTAATCATATCTCGGCTGTATCTTCCAAAAGTCATTATAATTACGTACTATTAAATAGGTACCTATATTTTACCTACACTATTACTAAACAGGTTCTTACCACGATTATTTTTAATTGAGTTTCACAAAGACCGGGTTTCGTCATCTGAACGCAGTGTGGAATCCAGTGTTAGACGAAAATAAAGCCAAAAAATCTAGTTTTGAGACGGCAGCCGATACTTTCAGTGTGGTATGTCGAAATGTGAGTTCGAGTTCCAGTGGTAGTAGTGGTACCGGCAAACGAACGAGAAACAGGGTAAACAGATTTGTTTGCTCTTAAATGACCTACCCGCAGTTCCTCAGTCTTCCCGTGATCATGGCGCTTGAAACAGTGCTGAAATATCGGGACCGATCAATTAAAAATAATCGTGGTAAGAACCCGTTTAGTAATAGTGTACGTGATGTAGATAACCGCGAGTGTTTAAAGAAACCTATATTTTACGTATGCTGGAAGGACTTTTCTCCTCCCACCAAATAGTCGTAACTCCTCCCCCCCTTAATTAATCTTGACAACGGAAAGTCGTGACGCAGACGAAGTAGGACTAAAATCATGATTAGCAATTTATGTTATTTTTAACCAGGATCGTTTCCAAGCAATGGAGGCTCGGTACAAGGCGGAGAAGGAGAGGTACGACCTCGTGCTGAAGAGGGCCCACACCAGCACCTCGCTCAACGACGACCTCAAGAAGGAGTATGAAACACAACTCGCTATATTTAAGGTCGGTTTAGGAATCAGAAGTGGACTTAATTAAAAAAAGAAATATAAGGACACAGAGGTCCTTTCCGTACGAGCTGTTAGGCGGCGGTGGGCGTTAGTCTTTTAAAAAAAAAAAAAACACTTTGTGTCCCTAAACACTTTTTATTCTTGAAAACTCACTACACTTTTTAAGGTCTCTGTTTTTATGTCGAGTGACTGGTGTGCACCGATCTGAAGGACTTGTACTGGATAACTGACCGGGTTGACTGAATGACAATGACTAACTGACTTGCTTGGTTGATAATGACTGCCTTGCTTCCACGCGGTGGCTTCTGTATTTATATTAATTAATGTTGCTTATGTCAGCATATGGGTCACAGAATAAAAGGATATAACATCTCCCCCCTTAAGACGGAGCTTATCCTTAAAGAAAAGCGAAGTTAAAAGAAAAGTTAAAAAACTCGAAAAATAAAAACAGAGATTCACAATCACTTAGAACTAAGATACAAAAGTTAATATTAAAAGATTTCGTTTAAGGATAAAATACATTTAAGGATTTCGACTTACAAACTAAAATAAGATTTAAAAGATTTGACTTAAATAACTAAGACAATAAAAAGTTAAAAGTTCAAAATAAAAATTAAAGACATTATATTATTAAAATTATTAATTAGCAAAATTTAAAAGATTTTAAAATTAATTGTTCATTATATTTCTTTTAAAATGAATTGAGTCTGAAATTGATTTTACAGATTTTTTATCTTCATCTGATATTTCTGACATCTCAATTGAATTATGAAATTTCGATTCTTGTCTAAAGTTCTTCTTAGTATTACATTGGTTGAATATTTGAATACAATATGCACTTGAATTATTATTGTTTCTACAACAGTGTTTATATAATTTATAACTTATGTAAAGAAATATTAAGATAAGCGATATTATGGTTAAAGACGAATAATAGCTAGCAAATTTTACAAAATGAGATTGATCTTGAATTTTATTTATTTCGCTTTCTAAATCATCAAGTTGTCTATAAGAATGTTTAAGAGAGTCAAGATCAATATTACTTAAAGTTAAAGGAGACAGTGAAGGTATCGACTGATTCAAGATTTCCGTTTTACAACAATCATCATCGGTGATATCAAAATCCATTTTAAAATTATCGTTAATTACAATATTAGTTGAAATAGAAGGTTCTAGACGAATAGTTTTAGAAAATGCTATACAATTATCTGAAAGGCTTAAGATTCCTGTACCCTGTATTGGGTAATCTTTAATATTATTTTCATCACATTTAATAGTTAACTTAGTAGTCTGTGACTGAACATAGATCCAACGATTATTTTCTAATTTGTGCCAAATATCAATAAAACCATACAAGAGTTGAGAATTACATTCTTTCGGTAGATTTAATATTACTTCCGTTATTAGTTTCGTCTCGCAGGACGGGTTTGTTATGCTAGAAAATACAGTTTGAGATTGACATATAAGACGATTAGAGCTTAACTTAGAACATTGTTGCATGTTATCGAATAAGGTGTAATGTAATCTATCATCCGTTAATGCGATATAAGGTTTTGTAGGAATTATTAATGCAAAAGTTTTAGGAATGGATTTTTCATGAGGAGTAGGAAGTGGAATAATTTTATACACAGTATACTTAATAGGAACTATAAGAGGAATTTGAAGGACAAATATTATTTTATCTTTATAAAAATATGTTACTAGTTTAGAAACGTCTAATAAAATATGTATATTATCTAAAATAAGAGGAACGGGAAAATCTAGTTTATTACTAATAGAACTACTACGTTTAGAGAGTTCCTTGAAAAGATTAGTAGGGCTTAAAATGGATGGATGCAAAATATTTACTTTAGAAAATAAAATAGAATTCGTAATAGAGTCAAGAAGGTTAGAAATTGTTAGGAGAGATCCTTCGAGGATATTCATTAAAGTATTGAGTTTTGTGTTAATTAATAAATTATTGCTGGTTTTTGTAACTTGAGACAGCACATCATTAAGATCTTGTATTTGAGAGTTTAATTTTATTTCGTTTTGATTTAACTTTGAAATTGTGGAATTGAATGAATTTATTGTTGATTTTACTATATGAATGTTATCTTTCATTAAATTAAATATTTCATTTTCATTATTCTGACACGCGTCGATGGCGGCGTTATACTTTCGGGCATCGTCTGCGTCAAGAGTTCCGAAGAAGAATTTTAAGATTTCACCACCAAATTCTAAAGATCTTTTGAAACGATTTGGGGCATCATTTGATATTATATGCGAAAGAGAACGAGATTTGATAAAATTACTTTCTAAGATCACTTCGAGTGGGCTGAAAACATCTATACAATTTGAATAACTTTCAGGACGAGATTTTTCACATAAAAGGGATGTTTTTATCATTAGCTTATTTATTTTTTCTAGTTGAGGTTCGAGAGATTTTACATTAACATGAGTAATAACATTCCAATAATCATTATAAAAGTAAATGTTTGTTGTTTGATCGAAATATAATCCGGGACTATGAACAATAGGAGTTATTTCTGATTCCGATGTGACTCGATGTAAGATTAATCTGAAAAGATGAGATAAAAATATTTCGTAAAATAAGAATTAAGATTGATTAAGAGTGTGCGGGTTTAAGAATATTTGTATGATACTTAACGTGTTTTCGGTTCACGGCTAAAGTTACATTATGTTTTCCGTTAGTTTTTACGATTTTGTAAGGACCTTTCCAGATAGGTGATAAGCCTTTTCGAAGTCTGTGGTGGCATTTGAGATATACCATGTCGCCTGTTTTATATTGAACATTACTAGTAGACGCGTCGTAATTTGTTTTAGATTGTTCTTTGCTTTGACGAATATATTCTAGGGCTTTTTCGCGGCTTACTTTCATTCGATACTGAAGAGCTCGGATATACTCATGGTATGTGACGTTACTATTTGTTTCATATAAAGAACTAGGTAATGTAGGTTTATGACCGTAAAGAAGTTCAAAAGGAGAAAAATGCGTAGTGGTATGAGGAGTTGTGTTATAAGCGAGAACGGCTGTTGCTAGGTAGCAATGCCAATCATTCTGGTTCTCATTTACAAAAGATTTTAAATATTCCTTAAGAGTGGCGTGACTTCTTTCAAGCGCGCCGTTGGTTTGAGGATGATAAGGAGTTGAAAATAAGGGTTTAATTTTAAAGATTTCGGTTACTTGTTTGAATAGGTCAGAGGTAAAGCAAGTGCCTAAGTCTGTTAAGATGGTTTTAGGTATACCGAAAAGAGATATGAAGTGGACAAGATTTCGTGCTACTTCGTCGCTAGAGGAAGATATCATAGGATAAACTGAAGTGAATTTAGTTAGATCGTCTTGAAGAGTTAAAATGTATCTGAATCTTTGGAAACCTGCATCAGGCAAAGTGCCTACGATGTCTAGAGCTAGTCGTTCAAAAGGTTTCGTGCTAGTAGATGTTATTTCCATAGGAGCTGTGTTGCAAGATCTAAGGGGTTTGTTTACTTGACATAATTTACAATTTTTAACGTATCTTTCAATATCGGCTCGCATGGATTTCCAATAATAAGATGATTTGATTCTATTTAACATTCTTTTAATACCGGGGTGTCCGGCTACGGGAGAGTCATGGTTTTCTTTTAAGATTTTCGGAATTTCAAGAGGGGTAGGATAAATCATTTGATTTTTATAGATATGAAGTACAAGATTTGTGTTATGAAAAATGTGTGCAATTATATTATAAACTTTTGTATAAGATATTTTAGTAAAAGGGTCTGTAAAGTCAGATATAGCTAAATCTGTAATATCTGAATAACTATTTAATATTTCGTTTCGTAATTTCATCAAAGTATCGTAAATTGACCTGTAAGTTGTTTCTTCGTAATGATGTATTTTTATGAAAAGAAAATGATATGTTTTATTATTCTCGGTAACGCTTTGCACGGACTGTGGGACTCGTTCCGATTCCAGTAACTTCGCGGAGTCTTTCATTCGCGATAAGATTTCTTCGCAATGCGGCATAGAATAATCAAAATCTAAAGAGACGGGACAAGCGATAGAATTTATTTTAGTAAGATGAAGAGCTTCCGAGTGTTCCTCGATTTTTGTATTCGGGGTCGGTAAAGATTTGGTAAATTGTTGTTTAAAGTATTTTTCATAGGTTAATTTATTTAAGTTATCACTATTAAGAAGATATATCCTAGACAAGGCATCGGCGTTAGAATTAAGTTTACCTTGTTTGTAAATTATTTCATAATCATACTCCTCTAATTTAAGGCGCCAACGTATTAAGCGGCTACCAGGATCTTTTACATTAAAAAGCCAGACAAGAGGACGATGATCCGTCACGATTTTGAATTTGTTACCGTACAAGTAAGGACGAAAAGTTTTCACGGCAAATAAGATGGCAAGAAGTTCTTTCTCGGTTGTAGAGTAGTTTCCTTCTGCTTTGTTAAGGGTTCGAGACGCATAAGCTATAGGTTTGTCTTTGCCTATAAGACCTTGAGATAAGACTGCTCCAACTGCATAATTACTGGCGTCGGTAGTGACGACAAAGGGTTGTGTAAAATCTGGATATTGTAAAAGTGGGGCAGTAGTTAGTTTTTCTTTAAGAATGTTGAAAGCTTGTTCTTGGTCTAACGACCAAGTGAAAGAAATGTCCTTTTTTAAGAGAGAGGTAAGAGGTTTTGTAATTTTTGAGAAGTTTTCAATGAATCGTCGGTAATATCCGACAAGACCTAGAAAGGATTTGATATCTTTTGGGTTTTTAGGAGTTGGAAAATTTGTAACAGCTTTGATTTTATCGGGGTTTGGTGAGACACCTTTGTCAGTGATAATATGACCTAGGTAAGAGACTTCACGGCGGAGAAATTCGCATTTATCCGGCTGAAGTTTGAGATTATATTCTCTGAAGCGTTGAAAGACGAGTTTTAATTTTTCAATATGAGAGCTAAGATCTGGGCTGTAAATAATACAGTCATCTAGGTAGATGTAACAGTGTAGACCTTGTAGTCCAGAGAGAACTGTATTCATCAGCCTCTGGAAGGTGCTGGGCGCGTTTTTAAGGCCAAATGGCATTCTATTATAGTGGTAATGCCCGGTACTTCCGTTTGTATTTACTACTGTAAAAGCTGTTTTCTGAGCGTCAGCTGGATCGAGACAAATCTGGTGAAAACCAGACACGAGGTCTAAGGTACTGAAGTATTTTGAGTGACCTAACTGGTCTAAGATGTCAGTAATTAAAGGGATCGGATAGACCTCGGAGACCGTGACGTCATTAAGGCGTCGGTAGTCAATGACGATACGCCATTTTTTCTTTCCTGACGCATCCATCTTTTTCGGAACTACCCATACGGGAGCATTCCATGGTGAGGTAGATGGCTCAATAATTTTTTGTTCCAACATTTTTTTTATTTGGGTGTCTACTTCACCCTTATGACACTCTGGGAGGCGATAAGCTTTAACGTTAATTGGGGGTGCATCCCCAGTTTGGATTGAATGTTTAAGAGCATTAGTATGAGAGAGTGGATCGCCTTCAATATAAAAGATGTCCGAATATTGTGAACAACATTCAAAAAGTGACCTTTTTTCTTCCGCGTTTAAATGAGAGTGTCTAATAAGATTAAGGACTTTGTCTATACGATTCGAAGGAGAAGGAGAAAAATTAAAGATGTTTTTATTTTCAAGATTTGTAGAAACATTATTATTAAGTTCATTAAGATCGACTTCTGTTAAACGTATTTTATAATCTTTGATTTCGATTGACTCATCTGTGGTATTCAATACCGAGACGTTAACTCTATTGTTCGATTTTAAGCTAACGATGCAGTTTGCAATGTATACGCCGTCACGTATGCAATGGTCTAAAACAAGAGCTTCTTTAAGTTTAGGTAATTCCGAAAGGTCATTAGCGACATTGCATTCTATAACACTTTCAGAGCGAGGTGGAATTATAAATTTAGGGATGTTATATATAATAGGAATTGGATAGCCTTGTAGAATTATAGATTGAGTCTGGTAATCGATATTAACTTTGAAAAAATCTAAGAAGTTTGAACCTATGATTCCGTCTACCTTTAAGTTTATCGCGTCGGGGACCACGTCAAATTTGTATGAAAAGGATGAGTCATATAAATTAAATTTTAGTTCAAATGAACCTAAGGTTTCGATATATGTGGCGTTTTCATTTATCCCCTTAAGTCTTAATTTATCTTGGGAAAGTATCGGACAATATTCAAGACTGCTATGTTTGACTATGCTAACAGATGCACCCGTGTCGATAAGAAAGCAAAGAATTTTAGACGAAGATTTTGTAATTAAATTAATATGAGGTAGCGATGTTTTTTTATTAAGAGCTGACGTTTCGTAAATAATTTCTTTAGTCGTCTCGGAAATCGTGGTTTCCGATTGAGAAGATTTATGATTATTTTCGACCTTAGAGGTATTTGTTTTAGGTTCATTTTTATTAATTAAAGATTTAGAACAAGATTTAGAATTGTCATAAGAGTTAGGATGACAATTTTTTAAAGATTTTGAATAAGATTTCGTATTAGGGTTGTCACAAGATTTAGTAATAGATTTAAGATTGTCATAAGAGTTAGGATGACAATTTTTTAAAGATTTTGGGTAAGATTTCGTATTAGGGTTGTCACAAGATTTAGTAAAAGATTTAGTAATATGTTCGTGACAACCTTTAGTATAAGATTTTGTAAAAGGGTTTGTTTTAAGATTTTGACAAGATTTAGTATTAGAATTTTCGTAAGATTTTGTACAAGGGTTTGTATTAGGATTTTGATAAGATTTAGTATAAGAGTTTGTATTTAGATTTTCTGTGCCTGTAAAGCTATGAGGTTTTAGCCGGCACACGTCTAAGACCTCATTTAGTTTTTTGGAATAGAAGAGATTTGGCTCGCGGCTTCTTCGCAAACATTGATAATTTTAGAATTCGAAGCCTGCGACTGATTCATGTTTGTTTCCGAGTTCCGACGTTGGTTGTTGTATTCGCGTCTCCTACACATATTAATATGATGACCTACCTTTTTGCAGTAGGCGCACACGATGTTTTGGATAAATTTGTTATTGGAAGATTGCTGAGATGATGAAGATGATGTTGGTTGAGGAGGTTGGAAATGATAAGCCTTTTGGAAAGGTTCTCTTTTCTTTTTGTAACAGTCGTTGGACGAGTGTCCATGCTTACCACAAGTCGAGCATGCCTTAAAGGATTTGTGAGATGCTCGATTTAGATTAAACAGCTTTTCCTCTTCTACAGCGTGTGTTATCGCTGCATTTAAGTTTGTAGGGTTTCGACATCTTACTATGGTTGAATAACCTGGATTTAATCCTAGCATGAACGTATTTAAAGCTAACTCCTCCATCGCGGCTATTTTCCCAGGAAGGAGAGTTTTGTCATTACAAGAATAATGGATGTCAGCTTGAATTCTCGTTAAGCACGACTCCAATCTTAACGCGTATTGCGTGACTGACTCCGTGCTGCTTTGTTTGCAATTTTGAAGATCTATGAGCAGATGTGTTGAATGTTTCTTTTCGCCAAAAGTCGATTTGAGAAAGAATTTAAGTTCATCCCAAGTGTCGAAGGTTTTTAGGCTGCAAGCTAGTTGAGCTTTTCCCTCTAATTGGGAGATAATGAATTTACAAAGGATGTTTCTTTGTTGTGGCGAAGCAAGAGCGACTGCGTTGTCGCAATTTGTTAGAAAAGCGGGTAACGACTCGCGATCTCCGCTGAATGGTCTTATAAATTTAGTTAGGAAGTTGAGGTTTAGTTTTTCACTTCCTGATTCGATTTCTGATTTTGTGTTAGTCATTTTATAAGATTTAAGAATAAAAATAATATAATATTATAGATAATTCAGGAAGGTTGTGGAAAGGATTCTTAAACTATAATTTCTTACAATTAATAAGGATGATAGATCACTTACAAGATTACGAAGATATTCGGCAGCATCACGAAGAAGAGGTTCTGCGATGAAGAAGCGCGTGCTGTGATGTGGAGTCGTGATCTTGGTCCAAGATGTTGTATTTTGAAGATTTCGGAGATTTTGAAGATTTCGAAGATTTTGAAGATTTCGAGGCTTTGAAGATTTTGGAGATTTTGAAGATTTGGAGACTTTGAAGATTTTGGAGATTTTGAAGATTTGGAGACTTTGAAGATTTTGGAGATTTTGAGTTCAGATCGTGCTTGATGACTTGATAGGGTTCCACCAGTGTCGATTTGCGTTTGGTGCGGGCTCACTTAGCAGGGTGAGACTGACCGTCGACCAGCAAAGTTCAGAGTTGTAGAGAGATGTGTTGTTATTTGGTGCGGGCTCACGAGATGCGATGAGGCTGACCGTCGACCAGGAGTTTGTGTCGTGGATGGGCAGTGTTCCGGTGCGGGCTCGGTTGACGAGGCTTACCGTCGACCAGGACTAACAGGACCGCTGCGGATTCTTTGGATGCTGAGGTCTCTTCCTATGACTCTCTCAGCATCCCACTTCTGACACCAATTTGTTAGGCGGCGGTGGGCGTTAGTCTTTTTAAAAAAAAAAAAACACTTTGTGTCCCTAAACACTTTTTATTCTTGAAAACTCACTACACTTTTTAAGGTCTCTGTTTTTATGTCGAGTGACTGGTGTGCACCGATCTGAAGGACTTGTACTGGATAACTGACCGGGTTGACTGAATGACAATGACTAACTGACTTGCTTGGTTGATAATGACTGCCTTGCTTCCACGCGGTGGCTTCTGTATTTATATTAATTAATGTTGCTTATGTCAGCATATGGGTCACAGAATAAAAGGATATAACAGAGCGACAACCGACAAATGATCCCCACGTCCGCTACACGACGGTTTTTATACTAGTCGGTATGACGTAACACACTCAGTCTGAACAATCAAGTAAAATAATAATAAAATATTTTATATATAATATAATAAAATATAATAAGATTTTTAGTTAAAATTTCAGTTTTTGTAAAAATCGGCTCCATGACTCAAAGTCACGTTCATCATCAGTGGACCGATTTTAATAATTCCTATGTCAGATGAAAGGTTGGACTTAGGTCCCATTGTTTTTTTTTAAAGATCGAAGAAGTACTTTTGGATCTGTGTTTAAAAATGTATATTTTTAACGGACAAAATTTCATGATTTTCTATGCGTTTTACATGTATTTCTTTTTTATATGAACCGATTTCGATGATTATTTTTGTTGTTACAAAGAAAACATTTTTAGCATTATCTCATATAAATTTGACAAAGATCTCACTAGTAGTTTTTGTGCTTTGCTTGAGAAATGGAAGTCGGTCGTTTTCATTTTTGTACCATCTTTAACAAATTACCTTAAAGGTATTATATACGTAAAAACAAAACTTGAGAGGTGTCAAGGGACACCCGGATTGAACGAAGTTCCTTTTGATTAATTAGTGAGGGAATTGTAATAAAATTATATATATTTATTTTTATAAATAAAATATTTTAATCACAGCGCCATCTAGCGATAATCATCTATAACAAAAAAAGTGTCGTGACAACTTTTCATAAGAATTTCCGTCTAGCCCCCTTTCGATAACGCGCGATAAGGAACTTCGTTCCAACAACGTTTAAAACAACATTCTAAACAAATGCTTAGTATAATGAGATGTCATTTTGCAGGAACTTCGAGAGAAATACGAACAAAGAGTGAAGGCTTTGGTCGCTGAAAACGAGAGGCTCAAGGCGGGACAGGGAGGAACTTCAACGTGATTGTATAAATATTAACTTTTGTAACGTTATTTCTGAAATATACACGAATTTTGTACGTTTTTTTAATGATATCAATAAAATATTGTAGATATTTTGCGTTTTATTTGATGATTATAGATCAAAAGTCGTGATGGTTGAAGCGCTTCCGAGAAATACGGGTGAAAATCTGGTGGTTAAAAAGATTTAATGGAATTTTTCACAACACACTGGCTAAAAATGGTGAACGAAAACATCGTGAGGAAACCTGCATATTAGAATAGGATTCTATAAAACTTTCAAAGATATGTGTAGTCCCCAATTGGCCAAGCGTTGGTGGTCAAACGTTGGTGGACTATGCCTAATTCCTCTTCTGAGGGGACATGGGTCCAGTAGTGTGTAGTATTTTTTTATTTTTTTTATTGCGAAATAGATAAACGAGCTTACGGCCCACCTGATGGTAAGCGGTCACCGTCGCTCATGAACCTCTGCAATCCCAGGGCAATGAGGGGTCGTTATCTATCACCTACCCATACAGGACTTTTCTTAAACCTCGTTTAAAGAAATGGGTTATTTAAGTTTAAGTAATGGGTTATTACCTGGTAGCCCACCTCCCATCATTGTAACTCCTGTATATGTAGGTTCCATAGCGGCGATCACCGTATTGACTGAGCAGTAAAGCCCAGAAACCTCAAGATAACTTGTCTTGGGCTCTCGAATTCAATCAGAAGATAATAGAAGCACAAAATATGAGCACAAAGACGTGACGTCATACAGATTTGATGATATACAAGCTAGTTCAATCAATACCTTAATATACAAGATAATTACGGTGGGGGCATGCGAGATGTGACGCACACATAAAATTTAACGACCAATGTTCTCGTTAAACTCCGATCTAATTATATGGAGATCAGGGACGTATTAAGTGCAGGAAAACGTCGTGTGAAACCTTAGTTAGAGGTGAGATAAGTGTGCATCAATTGGAAGTGGAATTTGCTGGAGAAGAAGCTACTATAAAAGATTCTTATAAGACTTGATATTAGGAATATTTAGTTTTAATGTAAGTTGTTTCAGAGTCTCAGAGGCTATCTCTTGTTAGAATATTGATAGAAGCCGATAAGAATAAGGTGGTAAAGAGCTTTTGCCATAGTTTTACACAAATATTTTTACAAATTCAAAAGTCGGTTTATACAGGGTGTTAAAATCCGATGAAACAATACTTTCACAGCAAATAGTATACATGATGTAGAAGCCATCCACCAAGTCTGAGTTTTCTAGGCATAATATATATCATAAGTTATAACTAATCAAAACTACGTGTTAATGTGTGCGTGATCAACTCTACCGTACTGACGTACACCAACAGCTAAAGACTTAAGCCGGTTAGTCACCTCCTGTATCATAGAACATTGTAATAATACACGAGACAAAAATCACATTCTAAACAGGATACATGCGCCTGTGTTCGTGAAAATAGATGTAGCACGCTGAATGTAGGTCAGGATAGGGTTGTCAAAAATAATACAAGATAATAATTTTTCAACTTTGTATGGGAAAATAAAGTGATCATCTCCGTTTCAAAGGTATGTGTATATGATTTGAAATGTGATATAGATTAAGCCCTCAAAGTATTGTTTCACCGGGCACCAACACCCTGTATAAGTGACCCCCAACACTAAAGGCAGTATTTAGGAACAAATTAATTGGTAAAAATTGGTACCTATTCACGGTCCGTCCCTGACAAGTATCGTTCCGCAGACTCGGAGCAGACCTAACCAAATTAACCGTTTTCATTCGACGGAACCGAGCCCAGTTATATTAATATATTCTACACGTTATTGTGGCTTTGTTAATGAATTCCGTGTAATAATGAAAACATAGGGAGGTCCAGGAATTTTCATATTGGTAACCTTTTGAAGTTGAATTGCTACGTAAAGTTATTTAAGTGAAATGACAAGGTACAGTAGAAATAAAACGGTTTAAATATAAGTGTTGCGGATTCAAACTATCAAGATTGATACGTAATTAAATTCGGATTGCGATTAATATTAATTTATTTTATAACTTTTACATTTTCACATTTTTGGCGGAAATCCTTGTTCTTCCTTTTTTCATGGCAACGGCAACACACCCCTTATGCCAAACACAACTAAATAGGCTGTATATAAAATAAACATGCTCCAACAATAAGTAATGGCTGAACATACAGTTACTTATTGGAAACTGGAAAACACTTAGAAGACTTATTATGTGAAGTCTCAACCTCCGACTATGCTTTTGGACGTTCTGAAAGGCAAGGTGAACCAGCAATGGTGCTGCAGATGAACATATAGCACAAAAACGTAATCCTGGACACCTGGTTCAAATTTACTAAAAAAAACAACTGCTAAAATATAAACAAATAATGTGGGTACACTATAAAAAATCTGAAAAGCCAAAAATGCCAGAGATGTTACTTGCTCGAGAGTCAACGGTGAACTGTGTTAATGAGCTTGTATTCGTCAGCAATTTTATTATACTTCGAGATGAAATCTCCAATAAAAATATTATAAAGTAAAACCAGAAAATAATCACTTTTTGTAAGCCCCAAACAAAATTAAAAGCCGAGCTTCAAAAAGGCGCGAAAGATCACACTAATTAGTAAAGTTTCGAGGTTTTATTATCTCTGATTTCGAAGTGTAAATTCAGTTAATTTGAGGGTTCGGTCTAGTTCACGTAACTTGGATAATTGGATGGCTGCCCGTCGCAGGTTACACCCGGGATTGGCACTGATTAGACCTTTTTAGTTTCACCATTTAAATTTGGAATGTTTTTAATTGTGTCTTTATTTGAATTGGATTTTGAGGTACTTTGTTTTAAAATGGGAGTTTGTTTTATGTTTAGCTAGCAAATTGGGGGTAAATGTCGATGAGAGCTTCGAAATTTAAATTGTTATTTTTCTGAAGGTTCAAGAAGATTACAGAAGATAATTTACGAGAT
This sequence comes from Trilocha varians, assembly GCA_030269945.2. Lineage (NCBI taxonomy): Eukaryota > Metazoa > Arthropoda > Insecta > Lepidoptera > Bombycidae > Trilocha > Trilocha varians. The sequence continues at coordinate 11,287,070 of AP028259.1, forward strand.
CTTTAATAGAGTATGCATGTACACGAATGAGGTTGCAATTTTTGCAAAATAACAAATTATTATTAATCTTCGTTCAACAATTTTAATATTTATTAAAGTTACTTGTCCTTAAAGAAATTAAAGAATTTTGTAGATAATAGTAGATGACGGACCTAATGTATTGGACCAATACTATTGGTATCGCGAGGTATACGAAGAACGGAACAACTTATAATCCGGCAGACCATAGGTGACGGAGCGATCCATAAGTCTTAGCGTGCAAGGCGTCGCATCACCCCGTACGATCCTGTGCCGTGTTCTGGCTTACATCGGGATGCGGACACTGAGTGTGAGCTGCAGGAGGTTTTACTACAATTTGACTCTTACATACCACCACCTTCAACTGTCCTGGAAGTTCGGTGATTTCCTCTTATCCAAAAAACCTTTCACGTAATAAATTATCAAAAAACTACTTCTCTCCCATTTAATTAACTCTGAAAAATCCAGCATAAAATAAACACAGCTTTATTAAGCTTAAAGAAAAGAATGCCGACAAATGAGTCTATTTAGTCTACATTTTAAATTGAATTTTCTAGACTGAAACGTCGGAAAGGCTCTCCTCGTAAACAGAACGAATTAATTAATCGTACAATTTCAAGCCTTTTGTTTGTCTTAGAGATTACTCGGTAATTAGTTAACTTGATTGCGTATCTTTTAATTAACATACATTGTTACAATAATGTTTGCTTCTCTTAATTATGTGTATGTGTGTGGTTTCTAAGCTTAGAACAGTTAGGTACTGTTTATCTCTTAAGTATTTGTATCGAAAAGGTTGAAAACAAAATTATTACGTCTGAAATCAGGGGGTGTCGCGACGGGAAAGTGTGCCCCAGTGCGTAACGCGTCGCGCCACCCCTAATAACCCCGTGCTGGGTTCTGGCCTCAGCCGGGGTTCGGACGCTGAGTGTGAGCGGTTGGAAGTTTTAGTGAGGTTCAACTCCCACATACCCCACCCGAGGGCGGGTAATCCGGCGATTTCCTCCAACTAAAATAAAAAAAAAACGTTGAAATCAACATCATGAACAACAGAATGAAGCCTATTGAAAGTACGTCGATAAGTTTTGAATTATTGGAACTGTAATCAAAACAACTTTGATCTGAGATTTAGTAACATATGTTTTTTTGTTACTTTTGATGTAATAATATGCATCTACTAATTCTTATTTCTGCTACACAACTACTAATGATAAATAATGTACTCGATCAATTTAGAAATGAAGTTAAATAAATTAATAAACTGTGAATAAAACCATGTTTCATGTTTCTATCATAAAAACAAATGAAAACTATAAAACCGCGAATGGTTTCCAAACAATACCTATAACACCGCAGGCCGATGAAAAAATATCGAACTTTTAATTGAGTTCGGAAGCGCAAATATTTTTCTGTTGAATGCAATATGTTTTTGATAGGCTTACTGTAGGGTTATAAAGGCAATTTAGATAGTTTTTTTTATGTGTTGTTCTTCTTCTTCTTTTTTTCTTCTGAACCTCGTCTACCAAGACTGGGGACGATTCGCCAATGTCAAGTGAGACAAATACACGGACTCAAAGATACTAAGCCAAAATATTGTTTGGTTTCCAGTTTCAGCAGTAGTAGAATATATATGTGTTGTTAATGTAATGTAATTTAAAGTAACTCGCAATGCGTAAACCTATTATTATATTAGAATCAAAATACATCCAAATTACCTACAAAGTAAGATTCTCATTAACCCTGAGTAACGCATCGTGCCGTCTTCAGTCTTGTACATGCTGCGTTCTGGTCTCAGTCGGAGATCGGACGCCGAGTGTAAATAATAGAGTTTAGTGCGGTTCGACTCTCACATACCCCATCTGAGGAGCCTGTGAATTTCCTACTTAAATAGTTAATAAGTTATTATTTGACTTCTTTGTTTATTATTTCTTCCATTATCATTAATAACCAAATTTAGTTTTACTATTATTATTTCTAAGTTACATAACAAGTCAGTGAAGACAAACATCGGAATATAAATGTAACATTATGAGACACGTTACGACAATGTCTCTGTGTTAATACGTAATAAGTAAAACTACAGTTTATTCCTATGTCCCTCTTAAGGTTCATCGTCTGAAGAATATTGTAGCGATTATTGAATGTGTGTAACGTGCCTGTTAAGTTTAGTGTTAACGCTGTTTAGTTTTAAGTAGTATGGATGGAATCAGATAGTGTTTTGTTTCTTTCTTTTTATATTCTTTATTTTTATTAGGCGTTACTAATTTTATTTCCTTATTAAATAGTTTAAATTCTTAGTATTGTCTGTGGTTGTACAAACCATTTGTAATCTCTTATTACGGTTTCCCGCGATACAGGTCTGACCTAGTTCGGGGACCACTGTTAAAGATGTATCATTTGTCTGTAAAATTCTGTAAATAAACTATTTTGTATTTTTGTATTTTATAGAATATGTTGTTCTAGTGTTGAATTATGCTTTGCTCTTAAGAAACTCTCGATTTTTTATGCATTTGATTTTATAATTCTTATAATTTTGTGCTATTCTTGAAAGATAGTTTTATGAAAATATTCGAGATGTATGCTGTAAGTGATGGATAACGACCCCTCATTGCTCTGGCATTGCAGAGGTTCATGAGGACGCTTACCATCAGGTGGGCCCTTAAGCTCGTTTATCGTCTTTTTGTGTTTTAGGACTAATTGCCTAGTAAATAAACTGGGGAATCGAAAAAGTATTAATTTTATGAAAAATCTCCAAATTTCAAGATGGCGAGTCCTGACTGCGTCTTGAAATGCGTGGCGCCTTCGAATTGAAATTGTTATAACCACATACATGTCAATCTAAATTACGATATTCATATATCTACAAGACATATTATGTAAATTTAAGATGATGCTTGTACTTGGAATCGTTTTATTATGCTAAATAAATTAAGGGATAATGCTCGGGTTTTCATCTTAAGTATTTAACCCTTAATAAACTGTTATTCACATCACTATTATGAAGATAAAATTAACTTGAGGAAAGTTTAGTATGTACTTTAAATCTTGATATTTAACTCGTTGAATACAGGCTGATAATTCATCACAAATTACACATATGAAAAAGCCAGAGAGAATATACGCTAGCAATGAGATGTCTTTAGACTACTTTGGCTTATAAAGTAGTACCAACGGAGCGGAATTTTGAAATGGGGTTCACCAAGACCTTTTTTTTTTTTTTTTTTCAGTTGTAGGAAATCACCTCGGGGCGGGCGGAGTATGTGGGAGTTGAACCGCACTAAAACCTCCAACCGCTCACACTCAGCGTCCGAACCCCGGCTGAGGCCAGAACCCAGCACGGGTTTTGGAGGGACGGTGCGACGCGTTACGCGCTCGGCACTCTTTCCCGTCGCTCCGTCCCCGTTCACCAAGACCTTAGGAATTTTTAGGGGTTTACCAAGATTAATTTACAAAAATCTATGAATGCAATTTTTCTTTCCGAAAATAAAAGAATGTTTCTTTTCGGCAGAAAAAAAATTTGTATTACTTTCCCTGGACGCACGCATTTCAAAATTCCATCCTGTACCTACTACTACCTACAGTATTATATAGTCAACGAGAAAAAGAAAGTCTATTTAATGTAGGTTTACTACAAATAGGTACAGCAGTGAACCGAAGTAGAAAGGATTGAGAGACGGTTCCTTTGAATTTTTAGTTCAATGGCTTTTCTTATTATCTCTGTCCGAACGTCTCAGCTTTATGGTAATACCACAGCACATATACTATACAGAAATAAATGTTACATTCTCAAATGAAGTCGTGTAAAGTGTACGTGCACATGGAGGCGCAAAGCACAGCCAACTGGAATCTCATCGCATGCAATTTGTATGTCATTTTCTTTTGATTTCGAAACAAAACTTAACATTGATAAATTGCGTTACGTTGCGTTGCGATCCACTTAATTGTGTTCCATTTTGGCATACGTTGAAATTTGACAGCACTTTCGTTTGACTTTGATACCATTTTAAATCACTTGTGAGAGGTGTGAAAGCGTGTGTTCACAGTGCTTTGAACAAAGCTTTTTTTCTGTACAGATATTCTGTGGTAACGTTACGAGCACCGAACGGAAATTTCGTTCCGGTTAAAAATAGAATTTGAAATCTAGGACAGAATTTTTCATGAAGCGGTTCAGGAAATCTGTTCGACTACGTGCAGTTCGATGAGCTAAGAAAATTTACATATTTCTAAACGTTATTCTTCTCTTGGCTATAGTGAAATATTCCACTAAGAATTCGTTTTGATTTTCTTCCAATCCAATGAAAATAAGATGACGTTTAGTCGTGATTTTCAATTACTTAGTATGGAAAGTCAATGCTACAATGGTGTGTACAAATGTAGATATTTAATTTTTTTTTTATTATTTATTTGGAGGAAATCACCGGATCCCCGATATGTGGGAGTTGAACCGCACTAAAACCTTCAACCGCTCACACTCAGCGTCCGAACCCCGGCTGAGGCCAGAACCCAGCACGGGGTTTGGAGGGACGGCGCGACGCGTTACGCAATGTAGATAGTTAGAAGTAGTTTCACTGAAACACATTTACAAAAAGAAACCGTTGAAAATCTTTAATTTAGAACCTTTGCCATTCCAGATAAAACATTAAAACCCATTTTATTCCCAGTCTGATCTGCTTCCAAATTTTTAGGCAAAACTTTAGTATTACAACCGCGGTCCAAACTCCCAATATAAAGAGAGAAAACTCGAGACGAAGCATTTCATTATCCCGACAAAGGTTTTCGCGGGACATTTGATCTCCAAGTTTTTATGGAAGTCGTAAATAAAATACAATTTCGTACCGAATTGAATTGGGCAGTGGATAAAGGTCGTGTTTATCTTTGATACGTTGAGTATCTGTTGTAATGTCCGGCTTAGAAATTGCTTCACTACGAGAAAAGGGACTGTCCTTGGGTTGGATTGTGGAAGTATTTTTTGAAATTTACACTTTGTTGACCGACTTCCAAAAAAGAGGAGGTACCTACTCAATTCGTTTTTTTTTTTTTTTTTAAATAAATAAAAATCTGTTCCTCGATAACTTTGGCTTGGGTGGACCGATTTGAGTGATGCTGGTGTCAGATGAAAGGTAATGGCTAAACTTAAGTCCCATTGTTTTTTAAAGATCGAACAAGTGTTTTTGGATGTATTTAAAAATGTGTTTTTTAACGGACAAAATCTCACGTGCTACGTTACGTTTGCTATGCGTTTTTGCATGTGTAGGGGAAAGTGGGGGACTTACGAACACCTAAGATAAACTTAAATATAACGGTGGGTGTTAATCGTACAGTTTCTTAATTATTTTTATTGTAAAGTTTATTTATTTGGCTAATAAAATCACTAGTGCAAATTCATATTTTTTAATATAACACTAAAATCTGGACGAAAAACAACATGCATCGGGTAAAGTATAGATTTCATTTTGACCGCTGTATTGCACAGCCATGATGAAATAAAGACTAAAAGAGAAGATGATAGGATCTTATTAGTCTAGTTAAAAGTCGATAAATGTGAGATAAAGATATTTAATTTTAGTATTACATTTTTTTGCAAGATAGTCTTACGGCCTACTTGATGGTAAGCGGTTACCGAAAATTTCGTTTAAAGAAACTTTGAAGAAAGATATCTTCATATTTTTTAGTGCCAATATTTATTTTTTTGGCAAAATTTTTCTGTACAATAAATTTTCATTTCATTTCATATTTCGAACAAAATATTATATAAGCCCACGTGGATTCCCCGTCCTTGATAAGTCAAGGTAACCTTTACCAACAGAAGAACAACAATATTGTTCCACTCCGATGGCTAGCCAACGATGTATACGCATAAACCCGTCACAAATAACAAAGAATTTTATCTTCTACATTTTCTAACTTCGAAAACGAATAGATTATGAATAATTATAGCAAAAAAATGGATTAAACTTTGATCAAATATGACAAGATACAAAGCGTTAGAAATAGTGTTTTCAAAAAAGTAACTTTTGTAGAAACTTAATGTCGCGTCTTAACCACTCAACTGGGATCGGCAACAAAATTGTTTTGTTTACTTTTGGTCTCTGGCAGGAGCCAAAATTGAGCACAGTTCTAAAACTGGTTTTGTTTACATTTTTTAATCGTCTCATATTTTACGGAGATAATGTATTTACACTGAAAATGCAATACAGCCTCGTTTAATAATAAAGATTTAAAATGTAAAGTTTAATTAAAAATCTAAATTAAAAATTTTGGAAAAAAAAGTTTTTAAAAAGGGGCTCAAACACGGTATTGATTCCGAACGAAGTCCCCAGTTTCGCCATCTAGCGAATAGTGACGTTCCCAGTTGAGTGGTTAATCTTACTCACCGTCATTTGTTTTATACGGGAGTTAGACGTTGGTGAGCCAATCTGCAATCGCGACATTTTTTTTTTTTCTTTTTTTTTTGGTTGACGGGAGGAAATCGCCGGACTTCCACTCGCCCCGCGAGTGGGGTATGTGGGGGTTGAACCGCACCAAAACCTCCCGCCAATCGCGCTCGGCATCCGATGGACTAGGGGTGACAGGACGCGTTCGCGATCGACGCTTACGTATCGCCCCGTCACCCCCGGACGCCGAACCGGCAGCCGTCGTGAACGGCGACCACCGGCTCACTCGGTGGACGGACCTTACAGTCCGCCGATATGGGGCCGCGTGATGGTGGATCTCTCCGACTCAGGCCAGCTCAGAACCAGCCCGAGCCGGGGAGCGCGGCTGACCATCCCCCGGTAGATGTTGCAGAGGGTGCGCGCTGAAGCCTAGCGCAGCACCCCTCGGGTCCGGTGTTAGTGGACCCGGTACACTTAGGGGGCCAGATCCCGGGACACATCCCGGGGCCGGCCCCCCGCTCGACCTCGGCGGCGACGGGGTCGGTCGGGGAGGGAAGAGCTCTCCCTCACCCGCCCCGCCGCCTCCTTCTGCGAGATGGTGGACTCGCAGAAGTCGAGCATCGCCTTCCAGGACTCGTCGCTGTCGAGCATCGATGCTACGACGCCCGGCAGCGACAAGTCCAGTCCTACTTGTGCGACCAGGACACGGCGCTGCTCCTCCCATGCGGGGCAGACAGCGAGCGTATGCTCTGCCGTGTCCAGGTCGCTCGTGCAATGATGGCACCTCGTCGTCGGCTCAACCTGTATCCGATGCAGGTACTTCCCGAAGCAACCATGCCCGGTCAGCACCTGCACCAGACGGAAGATGAGACGTCCCTCGCCGCGACTCACCCAGTCCTTGAGGACGGGGCGAATCGCCTCGACGGTCCTTAGGCCCCAGTCGGGGTTGGCCAAGTGCCTTGACCAGGCCTCCAACACGGACCGCCGAGATTGGGCCTACCGGTCCCGAACCGCAGCTCTGAGGGGACGCACAACGCCCCGAGCGCGGAGGTCGCAACGCCAACGGTAATCGTCGGCGAGCGCCTCCGCCTCCAGCTCCCAGGGCGGCGTCCCCGCCAGTGCACACGCCGCCTCAAAGGAGACGGTGCGGTATCCGCGGATGGCCCTGATAGCTACGACGCGCTGCGGCCGGCGCAGGCGCCGGACAACGGTTGTTGTCCGGTTTCCTGGTCCGGCCCAAACGGGCGCGCCGTACAGGGCCATCGAACGCACCACCCCCGCATAGAGGCGGCGCACAACACGGTTTGGTCCCCCGATATTCGGGAGCAACCGGCTCAATGCGCCGGCTGTCCTCATCAATCGGGGGACGAGTTCCATGAAGTGGGTCCGGAAGGTCCAACGGCTGTCCAGTATGAGGCCGAGGTACTTCAGTCGCACCCCGACCTCTATTGGGACGCCTCCAACCAGGTGGCGTCACCCCAGCCCTGTGGAACCACAGGGCCTGGGATTTATTGAGCGCCACCGCGAGGCCCAATCTTCTAATACGGCCGACGACGAGGGCCACCCCCGCTGTGGCGAGACGGGTAGCCTCCCTGAAGTCTTGCCCCCGGGCCATGACCAACGTGTCATCAGCGTAACAAATTACGCTCAGGCCCGGGAGCAGGGCGCCTCTCAGCACCCAGTCGTACCCGACATTCCAAAGGAGAGGTCCGAGGACCGACCCCTGAGGAACCCCGCATACGACCGGAAACCGGTAAACGGTCCCATCGTGCCCGGTGCATACTACCGACCTGGCCTCCAAGTAGGAGCCGACCAGCCGGCGGAGGTAGGGGGGAACTCCATGCCTCTCGAGTGCCCCCCCTATCACGGACCAGGGCAAGGTGTTGAATGCATTGGCGATGTCGAGCGACACCGCCAAAGCCACCCCGCCCTGTGATACGGCTTCATTTGAGAGGGTCCGCACGCGAAGGATCGCGTCCACGGTTGAACGGCCCTCTCTGAAGCCGTACTGCTCCGCCGACAGGTCGGGTCCCACCCCGACCAGGTGCTGGACGATGCGGGCAGCCAGAATGCGTTCCAGCAATTTGCCCACCTCGTCCAGCAGCACGATAGGACGGTAACCGGCGGCTGTATCCGCCGGGCCTCCTCCTCCGCGAAGGCAACGGGATCGTTGCGACGCGGAAGGCGGCGACGGCGGTGTCGAGCGCACTGGCGCCTCGCCCGGACGCATACAGTTCTGAGCTGCGCTATCTCGGGCGACCACCAGTACGTCGACTTCGTGGGAGACCAAGGGCCGACCCGGGGCATCGAAACGTCGCTAATGCGACGCATCGTGTCCCGGAACCAAAGCGCCTCGGCCTCCACGTCCACGGGGTGTGGACGCATGGGCGTCCACGCCGCCACCGTAGAGGCTTCCATCAAGAGCTCCTTATTCAGGAGCTTCAATGCCCATCTGGGGAATGACCGGGGCGTACTCCCGCGGTCGTCCGCAGCCGGCGCGGGGGCGGAAAGATCAAACCGAATGTATCGGTGATCCGTCAAAGATTCCGCCCCCACCAACACTCTCCAGCCACGGATGCGATCCGCGATGGCAGAGCTCGCGAACGTAACGTCCACGATGGACTCGCCCTGCCATCGCACGCAAGTCGCGACCGAACCCCTGTTGAGTACACAGAGGCCAGTCGCGACCGCCCATTCCTCCAGCAGCCTACCGCGAGGTGTAGAGCGGGGGGAGCCCCAAGCGACAGATTTCGCATTGAGGTCCCCCGCGAGTATCACTGGACGGGGGGCGAAGCGGTGAGTAATCGCCTCGAGCCCGTCCAGGAACTGCTCAAACTCGACAATAGGCCGGCTCGGAGAGAAATACGCCCCGATCACGACGGTATCTAACATCGATACCGCGACGAACCCAGAACCCTTGGCCACCATTACCAAGGGCGGGATCGCCGCGGCTCTTCTGACATGTATGGCCGCCAAGCCGCAGTCGTCCCCAAACCAACAATCGTCGGCTGGGGGAACGAAATACGGCTCGGCGACCACGGCAACATCAATTGACCACTCCGCCATGCTCTGGAGCAACATGTCCTGAGCCCTGGCGGAGTGGTTCAAGTTACCTTGGAGGAGGCGGAGGGTGTGGTCCATTAAGATCGAACCACCTCCATCGCCTCCTCCCTTCCTCCATCGCCCCCACTATCGGACGTCTGAGACGCCACAGCGGGGGCCGAAACGCCGGCCGGTGCTCCTCCGGCCGACTTCTTCTTTAGGCGCCGCTTTTGTTTGCGGCGCCTGTTCCGCTCCGTGTTGGAGCCGGACGGGGAGCAAGCTTTGCCCCCCGCCCGGTGATCAGCCTTGCGCCCGGCCGCCGCGCACAAAGCGCAGTGCGGTGCGGCCGAGCACATGGCCGCCTTGTGTCCAGGTTGACCGCAGCGGAAGCAAAGTTCCCTGCGGTCAACCGTACTCGTGCACCTGGCGATGCTGTGTCCGGTGCCGAAGCACCGGAGGCACCGCCAGGCGCGCGACTCCAGCAGGCGCACGTGGGCCGCAATCCAGCCCACGCGCAACCTGCCAGGGTGATTTGCCGGTCTGCCCGGCGGGGGAGTGGCCAGGGAGGTGGCCGTCTCTACAGGGCATCGCGCCCACACCGAGCTGGCCCCGGAGAAGCCGGGGCGAAGTTCGCCCACGACAACGTTCTCCGGGGCGCATCCGCCCTGGGCCGCGATAGCCGCCGCCACCTCCTCCTTTGTGGCGCAGTCGTCCAGGCCGGTGATCCTGATCTCTGCCATTTTCACCGGTTTGTGGACACGCACCACCTCTTCCGGCCAGACCGCCCGGAGGCCCGCCATCAGACGGTCCGCGATGCCGGAACTTTCGGCACCGGGACACTCCAATAGACGAGCCCCGTTGGCGGTCGTGCGGAAGCGGAGGCCCTCCCCCGCTCCGATCTCCTCCAGATCGATAGCCGCGCGCGCCTGGGTCATGACATTAGGGTATGTCATGCCCTTAGCTTCGCCGGCTGGCAGCAGCGTCACCACTACTGCCGCCGACTTCGGCGCGCGCGGCCCCTTCTTCTTGGGCTTCTTCTTTTTGGCGGCCGGTGCTCGACCCTGCTGGGGAGCAGCCACGGCCGCCGTGGTCGTAGTCCGGTTGGTGGGGGTGGCGGGCGCTCTACCCCTCTGGGGAGCTTCCGCCACCGTACGCGTCGCAGTCCGGTTGGTGGGGGTGGCAGGCGCTCGACCCCTCTGGGAAGCCTCTGCCACCGCCCGCGTCTTCGTCTGTGGGGGGGCTGTGACCCCTCCAGGTGGTGAGGCCTCCGCCGCCACCGGAGGGGCCGACACCCTGGCCCTTTTATTGCCCCGCCGCACTACCTCAGTCCAGGCGTCGTCCATATTGGACGGCGCTGGCGGTAGCGGACGGGGCTTCGGTGCTGGGGCAACCGCCGCGCCAGCACCGCGTCCCTTCTTTGGGGCCGGAGTAGGCCCCGCGGGGGGCCGACGAGCCGACCGCCGAGTGGTGGGACCAGACGGGGTGGTGGAGGGTGGCGCCGCGTCTGCAGCTGCAGCCGACGCAGCACCACGCAGGGCAGCGACTTCTGCCCTGAGTTCGGCAATCTCCTTGCCGAACTCCTCCATCAGTTCCCGCCTGATGCGTCCCTCCAGCTCGGTCGCCTCCCGGATCTCCGCCCTCGAGCGGGGCGAAGGGTGGCGCCTGGGCCCTGCCGCCTCCTCGGGAGAGGGCAAGGCTGGCTGCTTGTCACTGGTTGGAGCAGGAGGGGACCGATGCGCTGCCGCATCCCCCGGGCTAGGGCCCGGTGTGGGCGTGCGCCGCTCCCTACGGAACGAGCGCGATGGCCCCTTCCGCTCCAACGCCGCCAGCCTCACTTTGAGGGCGGCGATCTCCTCCGTCTGCCGAGCGTTCTCTTTACGAGACCGCTCGGCCTCCGCCTCCAGCGCCGATGCTCGGCTGATAGCCGCCGAGAACACCGGCACCAGATTGCGGGCATCGGAGGCGATCACTCGCAACCTCTGCCCTTCCTCCCTGGCCCCTTTCCCCGAGGCCCGGTTGGACGCATAGAGCGCCCTGCGCCCCAGGCTCTCGAGGATGGCCGAATACTCGTCGAGCTCCTTCTGAGCCGGCCGAGGCGAGGAGTCCTGGCTGGGCCCGACGCCACCGCTCTTGGCGGCCAGCCTCACCGGCCGAGGCGAGGGGTCCTGGCTGGGCCCGGCGCCACCGCTCTTGGCGGCCAGCCTCCCTGAGCGTCTCGTCCTCTGCGGCCCCTCGCCGCGAGAGGACGAGTCGCCGCCCGAGGTCTTCCGCGTGTAGGATTTCCTCTTGCGAAGGATCCTCTCTGCGTTGAATTGCTCGCTGGTACTCGCCAGCGATGTCGGCTCTGGTCCCGCATCCTTGCCCTCTTCCGCCTCCGAGCCCATCTCGTCCGCCCAACAGAACGGGACGATCTGGGCCCGGGCATCGGTATCCTTGCCACTCGCAGGCCCGGCTACCTGCGAGTGCCTTCCAGTGTCTACATCCATCGTAGGGGCCTGGTTGCCTACCCCTACGTGGGCATCGGTGGGCGTCTTCACACCCGCGGGCCCGGATACCCGCGGGCGCCGGGTGCCTAGGGCCGGATCGTCCGGCAAGGCATGCTCATTATTCTGACTTTCCATAGTACGATTTAGGTCCTTTGGGTGATTACTCACACCACTTACCCAAGGTGGTGCGGTCGCTCTTTCTGGGGGGGATTTAGTCCCCCAAGGCTCGCGATCGCCTTTGTCCAGGTTATACGCCGCCTGCGGTTCGGCGTCCTCCTCCGGTGGCCCACTAGCCACCCTCCTCGTCCCCGAGGGCACCGCTTGCTTAACAAGCGGTGTGGGGAGAGGAGCTCCGTGTGGTCCTCTTGGTCGCGGCACCCTCTTGCCAATTAAACACCTTGCGGGGTGCGAGGGTGCACGCTCCAGCCCACCGCCACGACAAGGCGGGACCACCGGGTGGGGCAATCGCGACATAGAAAAAAAAGCGTATTGGAATTGGAATAGTGAAGTACTTATCTTGCATTAAAATATAGAACACATTTACAAAAAAAATGCTACACCAAACTTTGACTCCGAAAATAAAATGAAATGTCGCTAACATCCAATATCTAAACAGGAGTTGATGCCACTTTTAAGCTTAAGCTGTAATTATATATCTATTTATATTATGTTTGATCAAAGAAAAAACTTTACGGATAAAAGATTCTTCGAACCGAAAAAATCTAACTTTTTTTACAAACTTGAAACATTGTTTTAAAATTAATGAATCCAGATAAATGGGTATATAAATGGCTTAGAACGAGGTGGCCGTTACAAACGACTTGTCTTGCGAAGTTTTATAAGTAATTACGATTCTGTGAGCTCATGTTGCTAGGGTTGCCAGCTATTTTACTAACAAGAAGTATTTTTACTAGCTTTATTAGCTTTATAATATGTATCTATCTATGTCCTTCTTCAAACGAGGCTTGAGGAGGGTCCTTAAAGTTAGGTTGTAGGTAGCCCTTAGTGTCCACTGACATTGCAGAGGTTCATGAGCGACGGTAACCACTTACGATCAGGTGGCCCGTTGGCTCGTCTGCCTAAATGGCAATAAAAAAAGAAATCTGTATAAGTTCGGGTGGAACTTTTCAAGCTACATTTGACAAATGGCGCTGATCTGATGATGAATTCGGAAGGTGGTCATATGAATTCTTGTGCTAAACAGATAGACCCGACGTGTTCGGGCTCTTTTTACTTGTATTAGCTAGCATTGTACTGCTACATAATATCCATGAACTTAAAAGATTTTTTGAAAAAATTTATTATTTATTCATCATTAATACGGCTACAAAATAAAAAACATAGGTATTAACAATTCTTAAAACATCTGAAAAAAACTTGAGAGATCTCAAGGGACATCCGGATGGAACGAAGTTCCTTTCGATTAATTAGTCAGGGAATTGTAATAAAATTTTATTTTTTTAAGTTATAATAATTAGTTAGTTTAAACTTTAAACTAACTAATTTAAATAAAATATTTTGATCACAGCGCCATCTAGCATCCTCCGTCTGCCGAGCGGTCTCGTAAAGAGAACGCTCGGCAGACGGAGGAGATCGCCGCCCTCAAAGTGAGGCTGGCGGCGTTGGAGCGGAAGGGGCCATCGCGCTCGTTCCGTAGGGAGCGGCGCACGCCCACACCGGGCCCTAGCCCGGGGGATGCGGCAGCGCATCGGTCCCCTCCTGCTCCAACCAGTGACAAGCAGCCAGCCTTGCCCTCTCCCGAGGAGGCGGCAGGGCCCAGGCGCCACCCTTCGCCCCGCTCGAGGGCGGAGATCCGGGAGGCGACCGAGCTGGAGGGACGCATCAGGCGGGAACTGATGGAGGAGTTCGGCAAGGAGATTGCCGAACTCAGGGCAGAAGTCGCTGCCCTGCGTGGTGCTGCGTCGGCTGCAGCTGCAGACGCGGCGCCACCCTCCACCACCCCGTCTGGTCCCACCACTCGGCGGTCGGCTCGTCGGCCCCCCGCGGGGCCTACTCCGGCCCCAAAGAAGGGACGCGGTGCTGGCGCGGCGGTTGCCCCAGCACCGAAGCCCCGTCCGCTACCGCCAGCGCCGTCCAATATGGACGACGCCTGGACTGAGGTAGTGCGGCGGGGCAATAAAAGGGCCAGGGTGTCGGCCCCTCCGGTGGCGGCGGAGGCCTCACCACCTGGAGGGGTCACAGCCCCCCCACAGACGAAGACGCGGGCGGTGGCAGAGGCTTCCCAGAGGGGTCGAGCGCCTGCCACCCCCACCAACCGGACTGCGACGCGTACGGTGGCGGAAGCTCCCCAGAGGGGTAGAGCGCCCGCCACCCCCACCAACCGGACTACGACCACGGCGGCCGTGGCTGCTCCCCAGCAGGGTCGAGCACCGGCCGCCAAAAAGAAGAAGCCCAAGAAGAAGGGGCCGCGCGCGCCGAAGTCGGCGGCAGTAGTGGTGACGCTGCTGCCAGCCGGCGAAGCTAAGGGCATGACATACCCTAATGTCATGACCCAGGCGCGCGCGGCTATCGATCTGGAGGAGATCGGAGCGGGGGAGGGCCTCCGCTTCCGCACGACCGCCAACGGGGCTCGTCTATTGGAGTGTCCCGGTGCCGAAAGTTCCGGCATCGCGGACCGTCTGATGGCGGGCCTCCGGGCGGTCTGGCCGGAAGAGGTGGTGCGTGTCCACAGGCCGGTGAAAATGGCAGAGATCAGGATCACCGGCCTGGACGACTGCGCCACAAAGGAGGAGGTGGCGGCGGCTATCGCGGCCCAGGGCGGATGCGCCCCGGAGAACGTTGTCGTGGGCGAACTTCGCCCCGGCTTCTCCGGGGCCAGCTCGGTGTGGGCGCGATGCCCTGTAGAGACGGCCACCTCCCTGGCCACTCCCCCGCCGGGCAGACCGGCAAATCACCCTGGCAGGTTGCGCGTGGGCTGGATTGCGGCCCACGTGCGCCTGCTGGAGTCGCGCGCCTGGCGGTGCCTCCGGTGCTTCGGCACCGGACACAGCATCGCCAGGTGCACGAGTACGGTTGACCGCAGGGAACTTTGCTTCCGCTGCGGTCAACCTGGACACAAGGCGGCCATGTGCTCGGCCGCACCGCACTGCGCTTTGTGCGCGGCGGCCGGGCGCAAGGCTGATCACCGGGCGGGGGGCAAAGCTTGCTCCCCGTCCGGCTCCAACACGGAGCGGAACAGGCGCCGCAAACAAAAGCGGCGCCTAAAGAAGAAGTCGGCCGGAGGAGCACCGGCCGGCGTTTCGGCCCCCGCTGTGGCGTCTCAGACGTCCGATAGTGGGGGCGATGGAGGAAGGGAGGAGGCGATGGAGGTGGTTCGATCTTAATGGACCACACCCTCCGCCTCCTCCAAGGTAACTTGAACCACTCCGCCAGGGCTCAGGACATGTTGCTCCAGAGCATGGCGGAGTGGTCAATTGATGTTGCCGTGGTCGCCGAGCCGTATTTCGTAAGTAGTAAGTAATTACGATTCTGTGAGCTCATGTTGCTAGGGTTGCCAGCTATTTTACTAACAAGAAGTATTTTTACTAGCTTTATTAGCTTTATAATATGTATCTATGTCCTTCTTCAAACGAGGCTTGAGGAGGGTCCTTAAAGTTAGGTTGTAGGTAGCCCTTAGTGTCCACTGACATTGCAGAGGTTCATGAGCGACGGTAACCACTTACGATCAGGTGGCCCGTTGGCTCGTCTGCCTAAATGGCAATAAAAAAAGAAATCTGTATAAGTTCGGGTGGAACTTTTCAAGCTACATTTGACAAATGGCGCTGATCTGATGATGAATTCGGAAGGTGGTCATATGAATTCTTGTGCTAAACAGATAGACCCGACGTGTTCGGGCTCTTTTTACTTGTATTAGCTAGCATTGTACTGCTACATAATATCCATGAACTTAAAAGATTTTTTTAAAAAATTTATTATTTATTCATCATTAATACGGCTACAAAATAAAAAACATAGGTATTAACAATTCTTAAAACATCTGAAAAAAACTTGAGAGATCTCAAGGGACATCCGGATGGAACGAAGTTCCTTTCGATTAATTAGTCAGGGAATTGTAATAAAATTTTATTTTTTTAAGTTATAATAATTAGTTAGTTTAAACTTTAAACTAACTAATTTAAATAAAATATTTTGATCACAGCGCCATCTAGCATTAATCATATAAAACAAAATAAGGAATTGTTTTAAAAGATTTTAATTACAGCGCCACCTAGCAATAATCATCTAAAAGAAAAAAAGTGGCGTGCCAACTTTTTCATAAGAATTTTCATCTAGCCCCCTTTCGATAACGCGATAAGGAACTTCGTTCCAATAAAAGATTTAACTGATATCGAAGATGAAATGATAAAATGTAAGCATAAAACTGGTTTTAATACAAATCTTAAGATCCTGGATCTGAAATTAAATAAAATATCCAGCAGTGAACTTCTACGGGCTGTTGATGAAAGATTTGAATGGAAAGTTAATTTAAAATCCTACGAAGCAACCCTATATTCATTATAATGGCAGTACAGTCGGAAGCTTTTGCCTCGGGGACGTCTGAAACTTTAACTGCAGTTCAAATTGCTCGTGCATTCTCTTGTTACACAGTAATGCTATTGTGACAGCGAACTAGGAAGGAGTCGGCGATTTACATCAACTTATTCAAAAGTTCTTGACATGTTTTTTAATTATAAATTATTTTTCTTCTTTGTACTTAGTGTAACTTTAAATTCCGATGTTACTATCATTAGCATATTGTTTGTACCGATTATTTAAGTGACATTTACTTATGTGTACTTTGATTGCTTCTCAATTTGTATGTGTTTTGGAGTTACTTTGTTGGTACAACTTAATAAATAAATAAATAAAAAGAGGTTGTATATTCATACTTTAGAACGGTGTGTTAAGAAAAACGAATATTTTTATTGAATATAAAAACGACCTACATCCATTTTTCTACATCATAAAGCAAAATCTATCTAGAGACTTCAGGATCAGGCGCGCGCCAAGATTTCGCGCTTGAGGAAGGCTAATCCCGGAATCTCGGAAAAGTATTTCGTAGACTCTTTAAACAAAAAAATCATGAAATCGGCTGTTGTAGATATTTTTTTCTAAAACGCATAACAAAACAATAAACTTTATTCACGAAAAACTGCATATAAATAATTATTTCAATGAGTCATAGGGGACGGCGCGACGGGAAAGAGTGCCTTGGGCGTAACGCGTCGCGCCGTCCCTCAACCCCGTGCTGGGTTCTGGCCTCAGCCGGGGTTCGGACGCTGAGTGTGAGCGGTTGGAGGTTTTAGTGCGGTTCAACTCCCACATACCCCATACTCCACTAAAAAAAAAAAAAAATGAGTCATAGGCAACAGCAAATTTTTAAATATCATTTAATCATCGGACTTCACCGAATTCCATCGTGTTTACAAGATTTATATTAGATGTAAAAACTATTCTATAGTCATGCAAACAAAAGCCCATCACGTGGTGCTCTTAACCCTCTTCTCAGAGAGTTTCTGCAGTTGACATCCTATTTGTTCTGGATCTTACAATACTCGCAAGACTGAAGTCACGTGCAAGAGATGAACCATGCACGTGACAAGATGTATTCAAATTATCTCTCAGCGTACTAATTTACATTTTAGAAAAGTTTTTTGAAGCAAAGATTTGGAATATGAATATATTTTCAAATTATTTTTTTATCGTACACGTGAAACTACTAAAGCTGTGCTTTAACTATCAACGTGATCGTGGTTAAAATGAAATTCTTTGCATTTATTAACTGAAACATTTTATATGGCTAGAAAACTGGTTTAAAATCATATTAGCGTTTTCAGACAATAACTGAGTTTTGTCTACTTTATCATTGTTTGCACTTTAATTCATTGTTTGTTCACTATTATTTGACTTGATAGGAAATTAGATATTAAAAACTAAACACCTCGAAAATCTACGTAACGAATATGTTCTAGGATGGGCCAATCTAACGTTTGCATTTTGAACTACTGTTTATTTAGAGAATGACAGCTCAAATGTCATTCAATTTGTGTTCATAATTTAGTTAAAGGTTTGACATTTACGAAATGGGACGTTTTCGGTTCGCCCAATGGGCAGAAGATCGTTTGGCCGAAGATGAGCATTTTTACCGAACAATTGTCTTTTCAGATGAAGCACATTTTCACTTCGGAGGGTATGTCAATAAGCAAAATTGTCGCATCTGGTGGTCGAAAAATCCACACGTCACCATTGAGAAGCCAATGCACCCACAAAGAGTTACGGTTTGGTGTGGGTTTTGTTCCGGCGGCATCATTCGAAAATGAGCAAGGAGCCGCCGTTACGGTCAATGGCGAGCGTTACGTTTTTATATTATTGATAATTTTTGTTTGTATTTCTTTTTGACAAATGTAATTTTATCTAATTTTGAAAATTGTTAGTATTTATTTTATTATTTTTTTGTAATTTTGTAACAATGTTACACTGAATTTTATGTAGTTAATGATTTATTGTGATTTATTGTTATTTTTGACGTTCAAAAGCGCTTTTTTTAAAGCCCACTTGAATAAATGGATTTGAATTTGAAAAAAAAAATTGAATTTTTACCGTGCCATTCTCAACGAATTTTTGTTTCCAAAAGTTGAAGACATTTGGTTTCAACAGGATGGCGCATCATGCCACACAGCCAACATGACAGTCGAACTTTTGGAAAATGCAAACTTTATATGGCCCACCCGCTACATACAATGTATTTAAAAAATTTAGAGAACCGTGTAGAGCAACGACCTATTGATCAAATACAATAAAAAAATTGTTAGTATCTGATTCTACGATCACTTGACTTGCTAAGTGATCTTTATTGAAATAAATTTGATTTAATAAAGTTTCTCAGAAGTTATTGAAAGATATATTTTGATTGATTTGAATACTTGAATATCAGTGAAGGATGAAATTGCGTCTAAAGCTGACTGTAAACTATTTGAACTTAATAAGCTGTTTTTTTTATCTATTTTTTAGGTATAGTCAGTTCAGACCTATTGTTTAAGTAAACGACTATTTTTACGTTTTCGTACAATAAATCCGGGTTTGTTATTCAGATATTAGTTTTAAAATACCTGTGATTTAAAGAATTTGGAATTTTATATCGGAATTTTCACTGACGTGTCCTTCTTAATATTGATTTTTGAATATAGATAGGCTTCTTATCACACATTCACACACGCACACACACACGCACACACGCCACACACACACTCAACACGCATACACTTACTTTTTTACTCACACTCTCACATTCACAAAACTTACACACACTTACATATTCATTTCCTAAAGTAATACTGATTCTCTTACTTTTATTAATTTTTAGTCTGTAATCAGATAATATAGTTTAAATGTTATGTAGACTATCAATGATTAGTACATAAGTTTGATTTGTGTATCTAAGGGTGGAAGCCTGGTGATCCATAACACAGGTCTAACCTACCTTGGACGCCAGTCTCCTACACTACATCATGTTAGGTTATCACTATAATGTACTATTTGACTTTTGTAAATTATGTATAATTGTGGGAGAAAAATAAATAAATAAACAACAACACAACATTCATTCATTTTTTTTTCTAAAGCTTGAACTTAACTCGTATGAAACAACCCTTCGATGAATAGTTGTCGATCAAACGTACTTCGATGAAATGAATTTCGATGGACTATACAACACCCCTTAAATACTTACCCAAAAATTGGCACTAGCTCTCAGGCCAATAGCTTCGTTGCTGGCCAATGTATACAAAACTACCGTTTACATGATGGTCGGCCGTCACCGTCATTTGTTTTTTCGTGTGTTGGATGTTGACGAGCTAATAAAAAGTAACATACCAACAAATATTTACCGCTGTCAGTTAAAATTTACCTCCAAAACATCTCTACGTCTAAAGATATGATAAATATGAGAGCTATAATCGCTTAATGTAGTCATTAGGGTTGTAAATAGCGCGTGTCTGAGGAAGGTTTCATAGTCGAGAGCGTTCACGGTCGCTAGGGCGGGCGGCGTGCGCCTAGCAGCCCTTATCGCGCCCTTTCTACGTGCCTCATTAACCTTGCCTGGTTTATATACGATGAATTAGTGTGAGAGTTGTCCTTTTTGGATTGAACGCTTTGGTTGGAGATATGATTTTAAGTTTAAGCTTGGTTTGGACAGCGATATTTATCTAACTTCGATGTATGTTTAAAACGTAGATTATTTTTAAGCTAGGACTCGATATTACACAAAAATGTACAGCGAGGCAGAACGTACTTACGCTACGCTACACTGTATAATTATGTCAAAACTCTGCATACTTCATTTTATATTACTTTCATGCATTTTCAACGGGTTCTTACCACGATATTTAATTAATTGAGTTGTCTCGATATTTCAACGTTGTTGCAAACGTCATGATCACGAGAAGACTGGATACTGCGGGTCGATTTAAGAGCAAACAAATCTGTCTACCCTCTTTCTCGTTCGCTTTTGGGTAGTACCACTGGAACTCGAACTCACATCACGACACACCACACTCACTGTATCTACAAGACTCTCTGAGCATGAACCCTTAGTGACTGTTGTGTTTAGCACTGGATTCCACATACTCGATAATCTAAAGCTGTCACTCCTGTTAAAAGTGCTAAGTCTTGAAATCTCGATAGCTTCTTTAACCATCCTTGGTACGTAACGTAATTAAATATCGTGGTAAGAACCCGTTGAAAATGCATGTAAGTATTATAGAAAACCGCGAGTGTCTGACTAAGTTCATTTTATATTGTTTAAAAGTGTACACGTCAAATATGGTTTGAATACTGTAATCTTGTAATTATTCAATATCATGTGTTTTAATGTGCAAATGTCCAGTGCAAAAATTGAGTTCTATAAAACTCACATTTATTCAAATTCAAATTAAGAAGTGCACCAGTTTCAAGCGTACGAGTAACACAGTTTTATATTTTCGTGCGACCGGGTGTATCCCGCGGGAATTCAGGCTCTGATTCTATTCGAGAACATTCCACGTCTAAGACATATCAAATATTTTACGAAAAAACGTTTACATCTATGTTTTCTATTTGTTTCATACAAGATTTTTACACTTTTGACCCAAAAATCTAGATTACTTTGCCTCTTTTTTGAATGACAATAAAAATTTAAAAAAAAAAAAAATTGTCTTTGTTTGTTTGCGGATAACTCTGTCGTTTGCACCGATATTGATTATATTTTTGTTGGGAAGTACATATTTCAAAGGTGGTCCCCAGAAATAATTTCTGATGACAGACTTCATAAATCGTGGTGACCTTAATTTGTGCTATTCTTGAAAAAACCGAGCCGATAATTTCCAAGTTTGTTAAAAAAACACTTGTTTCCCATTTTAGTTAGCTTGTAAACAGATTATCCACTTTATATATCCCTAGATGATCAATTTAACTCCATACAGCAATAATTGCCGCTTCAGCTACTGATATTATAATTGACATTGTTACGACACTATCAAACAGATATCTCGTTATTTTAACGATATTAGTACTATTAAACCTATTCCCAGGTCGGCTTTGGTGGTTATACTGATGTCATAATAGGTATTATCGGTTCATTTTATCTACTATGCTAATATAATGGATGTGAAGTCAGAACTTGATAAGTATTTTTCGATAAATGTTTAATAAATTCAACATGGCTGCCGTGACAAAATGGCGGATGACTGATTGACTTAGAGAGAGAAATGGAGATAAATAGAAGGGAAGGATAATACTATTTTTCTAAACAAAAAACAAGTTATTTTTATTGCCTCGTAGCGAGTTTTTAATGCAATCCCTTTTATAAAGACAGTCTGAAATGATACCTTTAGCCACTAGGTAAATTTAAATTGTAAAAGTCGTTCATTACCAGACATAGTTTGCCAAAGCTACCTAACATTTACTTCATACAAACGCAAACCTATTTATAAATAAATATGGGAAAAATTTCGAACGTACGTCATCTTTTCCCGAATTCGTATATTCATAGCAGATCTCCCGTGCACCCAAAGCCCTTTATAGGTCGCACAAGCGAGCATCATTAAGGAATAAAAGGGCAAAAACGACGACCTACTCCACCAATTCACCTTCGCATATCGTGAGTCGAAACACATCTCACCTCGCAGGCTTTTAATATGAAAATTGTCGCAAATGCTCGTATTAAAAGCGCCATTTTTTACGCTTTTCCTCGCTCTTTATTGTCGAAAAAGTGGAACCTTTTCGAGGTTATTATTTTGAGCCGTTTTACGATATAGAACGGATGAAGTGTTTTATGCGTTCACTGTTTTATGAATGCCAAATTGTGTTTTGGGTTTGAAGGTGAAGTGCCCCTGGGAACGCATATAATTTAGGTTTTAGTACGGCAAATTTATTGGTTATGAAGGTGTTAATGCTTTTCAGGGAGGATAAGGCCCATTTGCGACGAAATTATGACGTTTAAGTTTGCTCTTAAAATGAATTTTAAATGGATAATTTATAGAGTTCAATAATATTAAACTTTAAGTAATCTTTCTTTCGTTTTTATCGATAACAACCTTCCGTATACTAACAACTACAATACATAATATTATTATTATTTTTGTACCATTTAAATGTGTTATGTGTGTTCTAGTCCTGTCCTGTAATCGTCTTGTGTTGTCACTCTGTTGTAGATCAAGCACACCGAACAGTATTTTGGCTACTTAATTAAGCAATACCGTGTACCCTCCTTCCTAACTTGACACTGGCGAATCGTCAATGGACGGGACCCATAAATAAAAGAAGAAGTAAATGTATAATACTGTGAATATCACTTTTAAATAAAATTGCTACTTAGATTTCCGACTATCTAATCAAGCGAGAGAACACAGCAGCTGGTTTTACTTATCGGATAGAGCTTAAAGTAAATCAATTAATTCAAAATTATAATGAATTTCAGGTTCATTATAATTCAAGATACAGCTAAAAGTTAAGTGATAAAAATATAGTTTTTTAATTTAATTAATAGTAAGAAAAGAGTTACTTGGTGTTAAAAGTTTCTGTTCTTAATTCTAAAAAGTAAGATTAGAATCGTTTACATAATTACTAAACGGTTTCTTACGATTATATTAAAGGAGCGATCTCGATATTTCAACACTGTTGCAAGCGCCATTATTGTAGGTATTGTTAAATGTATATAACCGCGAATGTTTAAAGAAATTTAGGATTAGCATGTCTCAACTTTATTTATTTATTCAACTTCATGCACAAAAGGTACAATGGCGGACTTAATGCCAAAGGCATTCTCTACCAGTCATCCAAAGGTGGTGTAGAGAGAACTATGGTTATTGCTTTGCTGACACATGAAAAAAACTTTTTCCACATTACATAAATAAGATTTACAATATAACAATAGCCTATATGTACTGTTAGTATGAATTTCGAAGTAACTAGACTAATATCTCAGTTCGACAAGTAATGTGGTTATCTAATACGCACGCGTGGTATCACATGTACTGTTTCAAGCGGATTATTTGAAGATGTTTGGTGTTGTGGAGGAATTCAGTAATTGCTGCTTGCGGAATCCGGTTTCACACGTTCAGAGTAATATGATATTGATTATGTTTCAAAGCTGGGAGCACAGAATAACACTCAACAGAATTACTATTATTACTTTAAATTTATAATTTAGAAAATTTGTCTGCGTCACAAATCCATTTCAGGGTTCAGAGCATTTGCGATGTGAAAAATTTGGCGCATAAATTACGACTTAATTTTAAAAACTGTTTAAATTATCAGTGTTTACTAATATATCATGTATGGTTCATACACTTGATAGACTTTTAAAATTTCCGCATTAAATTAATTGTGTAATTTTAAACATTTCAAATATGCATAGACAAACAAACAAGGTGAAACGACCTCGTTTCATATCATGTAGTATTAAAAACATTCTTCTTAGAAAAAGGTTTACACACTTTTACAAATCTCCTTTGTAAAAAAGAGGTCAGAAACCACGAAGGTTTATATCGTTCGCAATATTTCAACACACATGAACAGTTTAAAAATCGAAGGAGCTAATGTGGAAGTACATTTGCTCGCCTCGCCGGCTGATGATCCGTCTCATCCGGCTTACCCTGCGAGTGGGGCCTTGGAACACTCACGGACCGATTATCCGGGAGCCCAGAGAAGGACACCACTTATTCTTTATTTTCGAGGATTAAACCGCACTTTTGACCTAGTTTAATGTGTTTGAAGTTTAAAAGCTTTGTTTAATGCATTGGATGTGACTACTGCCTATGTCAGGTTAATTAAATTTGATCAACTTTGAGGTTACCAACTGAGCAATACTGCATGCATATTTAAATCACGTAACAATGTAATAATTGGAGTACTATGAAGACGATAATGGATTCGGAAGGTAACTAATTAACTCTACTACTAAACGAAATAGATATTATATCGTGTTTTGGCTCATTTTACTGTTTGTCTTGTCTTTGGTAGCAGACTACATGATATTTTATCACTTGTATTTAAAAATCTTTGAAATAAATTACTCAAATGCTTTACAGATTTTTATCAAATTTGTACATACTATTTCTATCTCCTTAAAAAATAATAACCAAAATCCGTTCTCTAAGAAAAAATGGCCATGAGATCAGACAAACAACATAGAAACAAATTTGAATCATTTCAGCTCAATCGGAAACCATGAAGTTGTTCAAATCCACTTGCAAGATTCTACTCGAACTTACCGTACGTAAATTTTGGTAGAATGTTGTGAGTACATCCAGTGCAAGTGAAATAAAAGCTTTTTAAAATCAAAGTGAGTCCATAGAATTATTACATCTGGAATCAACATCATGAACAACAGAATGAAGCCAATTTAAAATGCACCGATCGCGCGTAACTACACGTTATTCTGGCGTTAGTGTACCGATGACACTCAATTTGTTTAACACACTAGTAAAATATTACATACACATAAGTTCTTTAAAATTTCACTTTGTTATTTCTGATGTTGAATCAAAATATCGTGTTGTTACGCGCGATCGGTGCGCTTTAAATTGGCTTCATTCTGTTGTTCATGATGTTGATTCCAGATGTAATAATTCTATGAGTGAGTCATAATGATCCGTCTCATCCGGCTTACCCGTCGAGTGGAACAGCGTGGAACACTTAGGACCCGGTTATCCGGCCGCGACGATTGCCCGTCATTTAGCGAGGACGACACGACTTATACTTTTATTTCAGAGGATTAAGACGCTCTTTCACGGACCTTTAAGCTGAGTGGCAGTCTAGTTGGGTGTAGGTTATATAACAACGTTGGAAGAATTGTTTTTTTTTATTTAAAATAGGTTAGTTTGCACAAATTGTTTACTTTGATGAGGATCTGACGAGTACTATATTATTATTATGATTTTTACTAAATTGAAAAATAGAAGTTGGAAATAATTGTCGTCTTAATATTCATATATTATTATTCGCTATAAAATAATGACAAATACTCGAGAAAGACCTATAACAATTAACGGTAACCCTCTTGAATATGTGGAAAGTTATATATACCTGGGGAAAAGAATAAGTTTCGATAAAAACAGCAACATTATAGAAATTGAGAGAAGGATCCAACAAACCTGGAATAAATATTGGTCCATGAAAGATATATTTAAAAAGAATTTACCAATAAATCTAAAAGCGAAAACTATGAACTCATGTTTACTACCAAGCTTAACCTATGGAAGCCAGACCTGGAAATATTCTACACAAGCAATTAAGAAAATCAATACATGCCAAAGAGGTTTAGAGCGAAGCATGTTAAACATACGAAAAATTGATAAAATAAGACACACAAAGATAAGAGCCATCACTAAAGTAACAAACGCAATAACCTTCGCTCTAAAGCTGAAATGGCACTGGGCTGGACATGTAGCGAGAATGCCTAACAAAAGATGGACTTCACGAGTAACGCAGTGGAAAGGTCCATCAGGCAAGAGAGGTAAGGGTAGACCCTTAGCCCGCTGGGAAGACGATCTGATCAGATCAGTTGGCACAAATTGGCATTGCATAGCTCAAGACAGACGAAAATGGGCATCTTTGGAGGAGGCCTTTACCCAAACCGGGATTTCCAGATAATCTATTTTATATCTTTTTCATATTACTAACAGTAGTTTTAGATTAGCAGATAATTTACTAACAATTTTGAATTATTATTTACTGTACCCTTTAAATACTGTAAAACTAGAAATAAAAAGGCTTATTATTATTATTATTATTATTATTATTCGCTCAGTGTACCTGTACCAACCCATTACTGCCCACTGTTGGGCTCAGGTCTCCTCAGGAGAGGCATAGTCCACCACGCTTGCCTAGTGCGGATTGGGGATTTCACATATCTTCAAAGGATTTTTAGAACCCTTTTCCGACATGCAGGTTTCCTCATGATGTTTTCCTTCACCGTTTTTAGCCAGTGGTGTTGTGAAAAATTGCACATAAATCTTTTTCACATTTAGATTTAGAGGTACAAGCCGGCCAGATTTGAACCCGCGACCACCCGTTCGGAAGGACGCGCTTCGACCACTACCCCACCACGACTATCCATCAATCAATTTTAATTGAAATTAATACTCGTATGTCACTATAATTTTAAGGAGTGCGCATATTTAGGCTTGCCACAACTCGCAAAGAAACAATATTCTCGCGATACGATGCATTGAGTCACCTACGTATGCTCACTCTGATATAATATTGCTCAATCAAGGATAAAAACAAACCATAGCGTCGTGATTCAAGAGCACAATGCACTTACATCATTATCATCATCATCAGCCTATAGACGTCCACTGCTGGACATAGGCCTCCCCCAAACTTCGCCACATCAACCGGTCCTGCGCCATCTGCATCCAGTGACCTCCCATTTTACGTCAATAACAGCAGAAACAAGAATATGATCGAGTGTCCACATGTCCTCTCAAACTCCCCGACGTATTTTTCAAGATAAACCCTCGTATATTTTATCATAGCTCCTATCTAAGTAGTTCATGTGAATTGTGGAGCGGGATGCAGCGCTGTAAGTGGTTATAACTTATAATACCGGTTTTCCTTCATGATATGTATTAAAGTTACATTTATTCTGTTTTAGGGTTCTGTAGACATAATAAGAAACCCTTTTGAGAACTGTAAATGTTAGAAAGTTGTAATTTTGTTCAAAATGCGAAACTGGGGGCGGCGCGACGGGAAAGAGTGCCTTGGGCGTAACGCGTCGCGCCGTCCCTCATAACCCCGTGCTGGGTTCTGGCCTCAGCCGGGGCTCGGACGCCGAGTGTGAGCGGTTGGAGGTTTTAGTGCGGTTCAACTCTCACATACCCCGCCCGCCCCGCGGGATCCAGTGATTTCCTCCAACAAAAAAAAAATGCGAAACTAATTCAATAACTGAAAAGATGGTAGAATTAAATTTGAAATATGTATATTTAATACTCTTCTACTTAAGTAGGCGTAGTTTCTTTCTACGTGTAATCCTAGGACGGTACGATAGTAAAGAATGCAGCTGCTGAATATTGTGCCGTTCTGAATAAACCTTATTGGGTTTTTGCCTTCCCAAACCTAGGTTCGGACGCTGACTGTGAGGGGTAGAATGAACCTCAAAGGAGGTTTCAGTCGTATACCTAGCTGCGGGGCAGGGTTGAAGTCCAGCGGTTTCCTCTTAGTCATAAAGTGTAATCCTTCCTCAATATTTCGACGCAATTCAATTATGTAAATGGTATCTATCTTGTCAACGTTGCCGACGCACTTTTACGGCAAAGATAGGATACATAAGTCATATCAGAGCATGTCATCAAAGCTCAACCTACCAATGATAAGGGGAAAAATACAATGGAAAATAGTCGCCGTAGCCGAAACCGGCATGGAGGAGTTTTATGTTTCGAAGCACTAATTTAGTCCTAAGTCTAAATTAAGAAAAATTTATTTGAAATTTCGAGTAAAGCCTATAAAATGTTTTATTCATCACACAGCTACCATTGGTCTGCGGGGTGTCGCGACGGGAAAGTGTCCCGCAGTGCGTAACGCGTCGCGCCACCCCGCATAACCCCGTGCTGGGTTCTGGCCTCAGCCGGGGTTCGGACGCTGAGTGAGAGCGGTTGGAGGTTTTAGTGATTTTCAACTCCCACATACCACACCCGCAGGGCGATTTCCTCCAACTAAAACAAAAAAAAAAAACCATTGGTCTGCACTCTCTTTATTTACACCCTCATAAACAGTAAAAGAAATAATAAAACTTACTTCCGTCTGTCCCAAGCCTCAAAAGTCACCAACCGACTTTCATTTACTAAAAGCTTTGCTCAACTTTGATGTGAACAAGAACTTTCAATGCAAGAAATTCAAAGTTTTTTACGATTGACAGAGGAAAAATGTAGTAAATTTTATGAGTTTTCCTTAAGTATAATTTTATTTTTTTTCATTCTAAATTCTTGTAATAAACCTGCGCTTAATGATATTTATGATTTGGTTATTGATATGTATTTATACAGGGTGGATCTGTAACTTTGGACAATCTGACGTGGGGTGAATGACCTGTCGAAATAAAACTTGGAACCAGTTTTATTTTAGAAATTGGAAAAAAAAAATCGTCGTAGTATGGAAGTCTGCAACGATAGTCGTACGTTTTCTATAGAATGTCAGAAAAAAAGTTAAACCGATCCAAAAAATAAAAATGGTGCAAAGTTGTATTTCGACCGGTCATTCACTCCACGTCAGATTGTCCAAAGTTACAGATCCACCCTGTATAAATCAGTTTTGAACTGACATAGACATAGACATTCTTTATTTGTGAAGAAAAGAAAAGAAACATACAAATATACAAAAAAATAAAATAACTGGCCCTTCAATTCTCAAAAATTCAACCCCTTTGTAGTTTTATTGCATGGCGCTAATTGTCTGTTATTTTAAAAGCTTTTATTTTACTTGCATTGCAAGTTCTTGCGAGTTAAATTGCGATCAACTTGCCGGTTTCCGATTGAGGTGATATTTTGTACGCATTTGTATATCGAGAGACTGAATTGTCTCTCTATTGTAATAGTTGGTTTAGAACTGATCTGATGATGGATTCGGCTGTTAGTTAGCATTTGAATTTCTGCACTAAATAATATAGACCCATGTGATGGGGATGTACCTACACGATATCCAGGATCTTATCCTGTATCCTGTATCAACCCATTACTGCTCACTGTTGGGCTCAGGTCTCTTCAGAAGAGGGATTAGGCATAGTCCACCACGCTTGCCTAGTACGTACGGGTTGGAGACTTCACGTATCGTGGTGGCCGAGTGGTCGAAGCTCGTCCTTCCGTACGCGAGGTCGCGGGTTCAAATCCGGTCGGCTTGTACCTCTAAATCCAGGATCTTAAAACCATGATAATATGAATAATTTACTTTCAAATTAATTATTTACCAGTGATCCCTATAGAAATTACAAAAAAAAACAAAATGTATTTAAATTTTCCCGTTCCTAGCTTCGTTTTACAACCTTATGCTAAATCCGTGACTGTTCATTATTCTGGACCAAGTTCCGCGCGGCTCATCCCTGGCGGCCGCTAAATCCCCGGAATGATTTTAATCTAGTACATAAATGGGACGAACGGAATCTTAATTAAGAATATTGATTTATTTAATTGTATTTTGTTTATTATTATTTTTATTAGTTTTATATGATCATTTAGTGTTTAATTTATTATTAAATTGATTCGGAAGGTATTTGTCTGTTCTGTTGTATCATTAAGTTAAAAAACCTAAGAGGCAGCTTATAGTTAATTTAATCGCTCCTTTAATAAAAATCTCAAGAAGAACTTGCTTAATGTTAATTTGTGTAAGTCATATTTGTTTTAGTTTTCGCTAGTTGTCCACGGATTGCTCCTAATGACCAATATCTGACGTAGTTCAAAAACTGATTATTTTCAGGCCTTTTTTCCTAAGATATCTTTAAACCCGTCTACAATAGAGCCACACACAAATCCACAATCAAATTTAACGCAAAAGAAACCAGCAGAATATTGCATTTCGTAAATAACTAAGAAAATAAAGATATTTTGTACCCTTTTCTAAGGATGTCAAGAACGTCATGTGTCACTTACATTCCTCGGTTTTATAAAGAAACTCAGCTAGAAAACAATGTTATTGTTTGTGAGATATTATAAAACATTTTGCTGCAGACATTTTGTTTTATGTGCATTCTTATTACTTTAAAGTTTATGTAGATAAAGAGCTGAAGTTTTATAGTAAAATATAACAAAGTATGTGTACTTAGTTATTATAAACACTGACCAAATAAACAAGATTGTTTCAACACTTCATCCATAGCCCACCAGATTTCAATACACTCTCAGTACAACAGCCACGGTGTCTAAGATGAATCTTAATTTAGAAGTAATACTTGCATATCATACTCGTTACTTTACGTGTATTACATTATTGCGCACATTGACAATATAAAAATAACTTAACTAAAGAAGATCGTGGCGGCCCCGCTGTTTCCCCTGACAGTGCAGACGTTCATGAGCAACGGTAACAACTTACAATCATGTGACCCATTACCTCGTCTACCGAGAATTCAAAAAAAAGACAATGATGTGGCGAATTTACCTCTTTATGCGTTTTGCTACTAGTAAACCTAAAACAAAAGAAAAAAAACAGTACCCAACTAATTCTATTAAATTGACATCACACACTGTGTCATTAAAAATCGCATTTAAAAAAGCATTTTCACCTGTTACCCGGCCTTTCGCGCATGTCCGTAACAAAGTCGAAACGACACAGTCTCTCGCTGGAGTTCTTAGGGGTAGCACGTTACCCCTTCGCGAACACCCTTCCCGCGAACTACGAAAACCCCGAACGTAATACTCGGAACTATATTTAACGTTAAAATAATTTTGCCCGTGATTTTGGCCTTTTTTTGGCTGTAAGTTGAGGTAGAGTTTTTGGGGATACAAGATGTGGTGGATCCTCCGTCGTGCTCGGCTTACAGGCGCTTCGCTCTTCAGCCAGGCAACTGGGACGAACAACAATAACAATGCAAAGACAGGTAATTTGTTTCCTAAGTAGTAAAAGAAAAAAAAACTGAAATATTTAAGTTTTGGATGATAATTTACGAACTGTTATCAAAACTTTGATGTAATTAAAATGTGTTAACACAAAACAAAAGCATCAATTTTGAAATGAAATGATTGTTGCGGATCTTTTAGAAGATATTACCATGATCTATTGAAGAAAAACAGTTAAACTAAAAGATAATTATTTTTGAAATAACTTTTGTGCTACTCTGTGGTT
Source organism: Trilocha varians (assembly GCA_030269945.2). Lineage (NCBI taxonomy): Eukaryota > Metazoa > Arthropoda > Insecta > Lepidoptera > Bombycidae > Trilocha > Trilocha varians. The sequence continues at coordinate 11,318,298 of AP028259.1, forward strand.
TAAAAACTTTTCAGAGAATTGTGCCTGAAAAACTGAAAATAATTATTTTTATTTTGAGATGCAGATAAATAGCATGGATAACTAGATATATTTTGGAGATGACTTTTTATAATCCATATAAATTTACATAAAACAACAAATGCGTTATATTTCTTTTGTAGTTTTTATATTATTATTTAGTTTTCAATATAGTGGCTACAAGGGCCCACATTACAATACATAAAAATACATAAAAGTGTTAGTAAGTCTTAATCTAAGTGTTAGTGACAACATAACAGAACGTGGCCTAAGCCACGCTTTCATTCGACTCGTCCCACATGAGCATCTACGCAATGGGCTATGTATGGTGAGTCGTAACGTTGGGCTATCATCGCCGTAATGCTGTTTGGACTGTCCCGCACTCTGCAGAGCAGCGATGCGCATCGTTTTCGAATGGTGGCGTGGAAACAATCCACTCGGGCTTCTGCAAACATTCCCGATGCGCTGTATTACAAATTAGAAGTGGCAATAGGCATAATCAACCACGCGGTTTGGGGACTTCAAATATTTTCAAAGGGGGTAAATCTTCCAATATGCTGATTTCTTCATGATCTATTTTCACCGATTTTGGCGGTATTGTGAGAAATTGCGCACATTTTTTTTTATTTTTTTTTAATTAAGTTTTAGAGGTACAAGCCGGCTAGTTCAAACCCGCGACCTCCCGGAAGGCAAGCGCTTCAACCACTCGGTTAGGTAGGTAGTGTAGTAAGTACCACACGAGTCAGTAACATATTCTTTTAAATCTAGTAGCTTTTAACGTCATCGAATGATTGTATCATCAATGTTCAAAATAATATATTTCATTTCAATCGGTACTGTACTGTACTGTAACAACCCATTACTGCCCACTGCTGAGCTCAGGTCTCCTCCGAAGAGGGGTTAGGCATAGTCCACCACGTGCACCTAATGCGGATTGGGGATTTCACATATCTTCAAAGGATATTTAGAACCCTTTTCCGACATGCAGGTTTCCTCACGATGTTTTCCTTCACCGTTTTTAGCCAGTAGTGTTGTGAAAAATTTCACATAAATCTATTTCATATTAAGATTTAGAGGTGCAAGCCGGCCGGTTTTGAACCCACGACCTCCCTTACGGAAGGCAAGCGCTTCAACTAAATGGGCCACCACGACTATTACATGACATTTCAATCGGTTTAGGAGTTTTCGAGCCTATTCGATGAGAACCAAAAAATCATTCAATCTTTAATAGTTAATATTCACATAATCTCGAAAAACATTCACATAGGTATTGGTCTATTTAAATCATGTCGAGAAAGGTTCGGGTCTCCACAGCAGAGCAGGCTTAGTTCACATTTGGGTTTTTAAGCCTTTTCAAATATGCAGGTTTTCCTTTGCGGTTTAAGAGAGGGTTCGTGTTAAGTCGTTGTGACGGAGAGAATAGACTAGTTAATTTTAATTGGGTAACGGTTACAATATATATAGTCTATGATACCACTCGTTATAAACTTCATTATTAATCCTTTACATTAGAACTAGAAGATTTAGTATTAATATAAATGACTAGTTGGCCCACACAACTTCGTCTGCGTTACATTAGTAAATTTTCTCACCGTTTAAACCTTCCCTGGACTTCTACGAATATTTCAAGATTAAAATAAGCCAAATCGGTTCAGTCGTTCTCGAGTTTTAGCGAGACTAACGAACAGCAATTCATTTTTCTATATAAGACTAACTGGCCCACACAACTTCGTCTGCGTCACATAAGTAAATTTTCTCACCGTTTAAACCTTCCCTGGACTTCTACGAATATTTCAAGATTAAAACAAGCCAAATCGATTCAGTCGTTCTCGAGTTTTAGCGAGACTAACGAACAGCAATTCATTTTTATATATAAGACTAGCTGGCCCACACAACTTCGTCTGCGTCACATAAGGAAATTTTCTCACCGTTTAAACCTTTCCTGGACTTCTACGAATATTTCAAGATTAAAATAAGCCAAATCGGTTCAGTCGTTCTAGAGTTTTAGCGAGACTAACGAACAGCAATTCATTTTTATATATAAGAAAGAAGATAATGGCATATGGAACGCGTTGCTATGTTACACTCCTTACAAGTAGCGTCTAGGGTCTTTTCTTACACGGATCTTGTAGCATCCAGCGCAAATTTCCATGCTTTCAAGCTTTCAAACTTTTTGCCATACCTATTATTGGCATCCTAAATAGTACAACAGCTCACCGCATAGGTCCAATAAATTTAATAAAATGTCCGTGGTGCTTTTCTCAATTCTGGCGTAATGCATCTTTGAATGTTATTTTATTGTCTCCCGCTTTTGTTTTTCCTACTCCTTCTATCATCTTCTGATTAAATTCGTTGCGGGGCCCAAGACAAGTTAACTTTTCTCGGGTTCCTGGGCTTCACTGCTCAGAGTCATTACGTTGGTCGCCGCTGTGGATCCTGGCTACATAGGAGTTACAGTGGTGGGAGTGAGAGGTGGGCCAATACCCGAAAAAAAAAAAGATTTAAATATTGTTGAAAGATAGGCGTGATGTTCATAACAGCAACATAGTAGTTATATCTACACTAACAATAGGTACTAACGCAATACTCTACTAACAGTATCTTAAAAGTATTTCGCATATAGGATATTGTCAGTAATTGGTGTGCGATGGTAACCACTTACCATCAGGTGAGCTGTTGGCTCGTATATCTAGCAATAAAGAATACAGACAAATGAAGTATCTTTTCCATTTTGGAAGTCGGTCAAAAAAATTGGTTATCTGTAAAGTCGGTATACGGACGAAAGTTTTACGTGACAACGACTCGGGCATGGTTAGCCCGCCTAAGAGTGAGAGAGACAGACATAAAAAGTGAAAGGCACGCGTGCCTCTCACTCGCTCTCATTGTGAGCGCATAACGTGAGCGGAGCGTAACGCAGTTTCTTAAAGTGTCACCCGGCAAACCAATTTATAAGAAGTTGTCACGTCAAAATGGGAAATTTGAATCACAGATAAATATTACTTCAGAAGAAATAAGCTGCTATACTTTTTTGAATGTCCATAAAAATAACGAAACATACTTAGTTATTTATCTTTAGACACGCGACCGAGCACAGTACAACAACCCAAGTAATCCTGTCCCGAGGAATAGATCCCGGTGGACACTTCCCAACTTTCACAATATTATAATTCAACAACATTTAGATATGAACCCCGAGGGAGTTTCATTCAAGTGTCAAGAACAAGTCTTTGAAATGATACTTCTAGTCTGACTGAATATTTAACACGAGAATTGTTCATCTAGTTCTTATTGAAATGGGGGTGATAGAACGAGACGTAAGCATCGACGTGCAACGTGTCCCGTGTCTTCGCTCAATCTCGTGCTGGGTTCTGTCCTCAGCTCAGACGCTGAACGTGAGCGGTAGGACGTTTTAGTGCGATTCGACTCCCACATACCCTGTGGGTGTTAGTGATATTAGGCCAAAGGGAGATCTCCGACCAGGCGAGGTAGTGTATGCCCGGCCGATGCCCACTGTAATAGATCTCAGATGTCGTATATATGCGCCGAATGCTGCAAATGTTGACACCGCGATTTAGGATCTCACCCGCTATTATTGGTCGCCACATACCCCACCTGCGGGGCGGGTGGAAGTTTGGCGATTTCCTCCTGTCACAAAAACAGCTCTTATTTAAATGCTCTTCGTGTACTTTTGAACCATATGGTGATGGCTATTAATAAATCAATATTTAAAAAAACAAATGAGGACATTTAAAAAATAGATATGCATTTTTTACATCGGTTTTTCCCAAGACGTAGGCGTAATTTTAAAACTGGTTGTATTATTTTGGTCTTCATTTTCAAAATTGATGTATTATCCATACCTAGTTTATTATTATTATTATTAGTTTGAAAGAAATGATTTGACTTTGACTTTATTATTCAAAACAAACTCGCTTAAAACCCTTTACTGCTAAAAAACAAAAATATCAAGCACAATCACCAACAAATTGGTTCGTCTGACAATAAAAAAATAGCGCTTAATGCCCAAGGTTGGTGAGAACATTTCGATATTATAAACCCTGAGGTACTTTCATTTAAGTGTCAAGAACAAGTCTTTGTAAATGGTACTCCTAGTCTGACTGAATATTTAACAAGGTAGATCTTATATTGCCGAAATACCATTTAGTTAAATATTAATAAAAATTTTTGTAAACTAAACTTACAAAGAGAATATCTTGTATACCTAGATTGTATTGAAACGCAACCAACAAACCTAGTTTTATATAAACTTATTCAGACACTCGCGCTTTTCTATAATATACAATATCATCTTCGTCTTCTCGTGATCATGACGTTTGCAACAACGTTGAAATATCGAGACAATTAATTAAATATCGTGGTAATTACCCGTCAAAAATGCATGAAAGTATTATTTTACATAATCTCACTATCTAAAGTAAATGATGAAAGAAAAGGATATGATTAAACTAGCATTAGAATAGTATTAACACACTTAAAAACACACACATATACAAAAAACGCACTTCATAGGTTGTTAAGTTTCCAACATGGATTATGTGGGTGGTAATCCAGCGATTCCTCGAACTCAAAAAAAAAACATGGATTATGCGACACCATAACTGATATCAAAATACGACATTTAAGAAAAAGAATAAAGATATTTATTGTGATTTAAATCCATTACACATTTGACAGAAAACTTATACTAAATACACATAGGATTCAACTTACAGATGTGCCTGAACAAGTTACCAATGGTCCTCACACTAGGCAAAGCCTGTATCGTGAGGACCACGCTAAATGAAGTGTTACATAGTGGAAGCTGGGCACAGTTAATCACTAGCAGATCACTAGCACTTTAGTGATGTTTAGTTGGTAGCTCTTCATCCCACCGTCTAATCTTTTGAATAGTTTTTAAAGGTAGGTCGGAGGTACTAGCAGTGCAGTTTCCCTTGACATTACAGAGATCCTTTTTTTTTAGTTGGAGGAAATAACCTGATCCCCGGTACGTGGGAGTTGAACCGCACTAAAACCTCCAACCGCTCACACTCAGCGTCCGAACCCCAGCTGAGGCCAGAACCCAGCACGGAGTTATGAGGGGTGGCGCGACGCGTTACGCGCTGTAACCAAGCCCAAAAAATAGGAGCTATATAGGAAACCTTATACACAAACTGAGAGCCTCAGTCGACAAAATATGTCAAAAACATTAAAGTACGATTTAAAATTCAGCAAATAAATTTCAAAACTCTTCTCTCTTACAAAATGTCGCTCTTGTTGATGTAAAATCAAGGAAGTTTCAAACTTGAAGCACAGAATAAAACAGAAGGAAAAAGCAGGTTTCACAAACAAAACATTCAAACTCTTTGAATATTTCAAAACACCACGATGATATTCGTGAGTTTTCGATCAAAAACAACAAAATACAGTTTCGAATAAACAGTTCAGCACAAAATAATGTCTCCAAAAATGAACACGGTGATAGAGTCACCGTCTCTCTCGGTCCTGAAGCCCGCCAAGACCTCGCTGGGTCAGAACCCGTGTGGGTCGGGGAGCGCTGCCTTCCATCCCCTGTTTTGCCACAAGGTGCTGAGCGAGCTTAAAATATGCTCAATTCATTGCACATGCGTACTACACAATAAAGGCTATCACATATAAGGAAGACATTGTTCACAAAAAATGACCGAATTTTGCCATCGAATTTGAAATGGCTCTCTGTGACGGTTTTTTTAGTGCTGTTAAGTTGACGCCATTTAATCTTTCTAGTTATATTTAGATAAAAGCCATCAGTACAAAAACTGTAGGTCAGTATCTACCTAGACAAGAAGTAAAACTGTGTTTATAAACTTATAACTTCTGTATATTAGGTTTTCTATGGTCGAAGCGTCCACCGGAAAGCTCCGGAGCAAAAATGAGGCTTTTACATGCAAATTCTTCCGCAAAACTAATTAAATGGGGAAAAGTTATTCGATCGAAAGGACAAATTTGCCATTTGATATTCTGATGAGGCGATTTGATGGGCATTTACTTGGTATTATATGAGGGTCGGTTTGGCACTAAATGGTTGGAGTCTGATCCTGAAAAAGATATGTCCACTGAGTTTTTTTCGCTTGTTCTTCTCAGGATGGATGCCGTAACTTTGGTGGTCATAATAATTTAGTTTTTTTTTTCAAAATGACATCTGATTTAAAAATAAAGATTTGACTTTGAATTTTTTTCTGAACAATGTTGGATGTTCTCGCGTCAATTTGGAATTCTGTTTTCTCTTGATTTTAACCACTCAACTGGGAACGTCACTTTTCGCTAGATCGCGAAACTGGGAACTCGTCTTTTTAAAAACATTTTTTTCCAATAAAATTTAATTTAGATTTTTAATAAAACCTAATATTTTTGTCAATCTTTATTATTAAACTACGCTGTATAGCATTTTCAGCGAAAATAATTACATCCGTAAAATATGAGACTATTAAAAAATGTAAACAAAACAAGTTTTTGAACTGTGCTCAATTTTGGCTCCTGCCACAGACTTGGCAAAAGTAAACAAACCAATTTTGTTGCTGATCCCAGTTGAGTGGTTATTATACACTATTGTCTTCCTTTTTAGCATGTAGGTTAATCACTATATTTGTTCGTGAAGGTTGAAATAATAATAAGCTTGTGGTTATAAAGTACCTAGGTATAGCGGAATAAGTAAAATATTACTTTAGATGAAAATATATCACTCAACTACCACACAGTTTCAAGCAATATACATATTATTATTTATTCATACACTTTTATACTTATTATTTTTACATATTGGAACGAAGTTCCTTATCGCGAGTTGTGAAAGGGGGCTAGACGGAACAAATTCTTACGAAAGTTATCACGACACTTTTTTTGTTTTAGATGATTATCGCTAGATGGCGCTGTGATCAAAATCTTTTAAAACGCGTTCTTTATCGCGCGTTATAAGATATCTTTTAATCGAAAGGAACTTCGTTCTATTCGGGTGTCCCATGACACCTCTCAAGTTTTTTTATTTATGAAGGTACTAAACCACCACTAATGATGAAAAAGATTCTTAGAAACACTGCGTTTATATGCAAAGCATGTTTTTTAAATAATTTTACCAGGACAGATTAGATGTCTACCTAAAATCTGTAGTATCAAGAGTTTAATTAGTAAATTCGTACACTAATAGCACTATCTACCAAACATTATTTACGTTCTAGATATTTGAGTTCGCATACTCATCTCCATAAAAAAATCTGGGTAAAATTCTCGTATTTAAATCGACAACGATCCATTAATAATTCATCATCTCATTGAAATACAGCAATAACACAAAAATATTTGTAAATCTCGACCCTTAAAATATCTTAACGCATGAATTCTATTCATATAATCAATGATTTTCTCGATGAGAAAAAACGGTGGTTTTCATAATATTTTTTATGGTCTGTTTCTCGGAAACGGGGGTGACGGGGCGATTGGGGCGATACGTGAGCGACATTTGCGAACGCGTCCTGTCACTCCTACTAGATCGGACGTCGAGCGCGAAGGGCGGGAGGTTTTAGTGCGGTTCAACCCCCACATACCCCACTCGCGACGCGAGTGGAAGTACGGCGATTTCCTCCCGTCAAAAAAAAAATGCTCTGTTTCTCGGAAATTCTAGGAAGAAAGAAATTGGTGCTCTATTATAAGAGAATTAAAGCATATTTTAGTTTAAGCGAGTGGTCCAATTCATCAAATGAAATTAATTCAATCTTTCTGAGTAGGTTCCGTACCATTCCGATTTGGAATGGACTCCCACCCGCGGTGTTCCCGGAGCGCTATGACATGTCCCTCTTTAAATGAGGTTTAAGAAAAGTCCTGTATCGGTAGGCGATAGATAACAGCCCTTAATTGCCCTGGCATTGGAGAGGTTCATGAGCGACGGTGACCGCTTACCATCAGGTGGGTCGTAGGCTCGTTTATCTGTCACGCAATAAAATAAAAAAAAAGGTTCTATAACTCTTAACTACGTCATTGCAATGTCCTTCTTAGACTTAGGCTTTATTCTTATTTGTCAAAGTTCACGAAATTGATAACAGGCATAATACCTAAAGGTATACCTACATAACACCTAAAGGTATTATACCTGTTATCAATTAATTAATTAATTGTACATTTTATCTGAAAGTTTCGCATTATTCTATTTCTATCAAGACCTGCCCAAACCAAGAACAAAACGCTTTAAGGTGTCATGGCGTCGATTTGAAATCAGTATTTATTAAAAAAACATCTTGTCTATGGTTCTATTCATATTAGTTTTAAAATAAGCGATAATTTAAGATGTATACTTTTTATCGAAAAATTGTGTATTCTCAACTAGCTTTTCTTCACAATCCAGCAAGGACATTAAGATTGATTGATAACGACTTCAACTTTAAATAATATTCAAACTTCATTATAATACGATTAGAGACACTAATAACTATTGAAGTTGCAAACTTAATTTTCATACAATTATTAATCCTAAAAGCATAAAAAGTCTAAAAAATACTTAACAAAGTTTTTTGTTTTAATTACATTTTCGTGTTTCTTTAGTTTAATAAAAGGTATAAGCAAAGAACATTAGTGAATATTTCAAAGGAGAATTTTGAATAATGAAATACGTTAAAAAATGGGAAGATAACTAGTTTTTAAAACGTTAGTAAATTAACTTTTTCATGATATTATTTTATAAACGTTTTTGTACAATTTGTATAAAAGCTGACCCGCGCTACGTCATCGGCCAGTCTCTAATGAAGTCACAGTTGGAGGATTTAGATAGCATTTGCGTTATATTTGTAGAATAATGTTATCAAAAATCTTTGAAATTATTAATATTTCTCTACTATTAGGTATTACGCATGTATTATACCTATTACCTACACATGGGTAGGGGGAAAAGTGCCGAGGGTCGAAACGCGTCGCGCCATCCCTCAAAATCCCGTGCTGGGTTCTGGCCTCAACCGGGGTTGGAGGTTTTAGTGCGGTTTAACTCCCACATACCGTCAGACCTTACCAAAATTCAAGACACAACACAGTTAACTCTGTACTACAAGCTCAACTTATATAACTGTGTAATTGCCTCATTACACATGAACAAACCAATTTGTCACACACTCGTAAATGTATCGTTACAGATATTTTTCAATTAGTCGAAGCGCCGACGTCGACCCATAAATCGTGCTTTACGACCCATTCCTCTGTTACAGTACACGAATAAACGACAATTTTTCGCACGTATTAAATCATAAAGGGATTGCGCTGAAATTACACACGTTTTGATTGATAGTGTGTCGTCAGACGTCGGGTTTATTACTTTCTGTCTTCAAGGAATCTTTCTTCAAGCGTTGGTCACTCAAAAAACGATTGGAAAGACCATTTTCTTTTTTATATGTCTTGAAAAGAAGCAATTTTTGGATAAAAAAGTTTATCTAAGGCACCTCGCCTTTGAGTTTACAAGTATAATAAGCTTATTCAGACACTATAATAAGATAATAAGCCTGGATACTGCGGGTCGATTTAAGAGCAAACAAATCTCTCTACCCTCTTTCTCGTTCGCTTTTAGGTAGTACCACTGGTACTCAAAAGCGACTTAAATCGACCCGCAGTATCCAGTCTTCTCGTGATCATGACGTTTGCAACAACGTTGAAATATCGAGACAACTCAATTAATTAAACACGTGGTAAGAACCCGTTGAAAATGCATGAAAGTATAATAAGTTCATTCCTCTATAATATTTTATTTGTTTCAAGCGTAGTGCAGAGCGACTAGCTAGAAAGAGGACTGATGATCTCATTAAGTTCACAAAAGCGGTGTATGCAGGCCGAGTCAATGATGTTGGAAAACATTTTGGAACGAAGTTCCTTATCGCGCGTTATCGAAAGGGGGCTAGACGGAAAAAATCTTCTCGAAAAGTTGTCACGACACTTTTTTGTTTTAGATGATTATCGCTAGATGGCGCTGTGATCAAAATCTTTTGAAACATGTTCCTTATCGCGCGTTACGAAAGGAAATATTTTTTATAAGATATCTTTTAATCGAAAGGAACCTCGTTCTGTTCGGGTGTCCCATGACACATCTCAAGTTTATTTTATGTCGAGCAGTCTAGTGGCTGAGAATAATGTATTCTTTGCAAAGAAATTGTTGCCATGTCTACTTTAAAAACCTACGAATACCGAGACTGCCTGCCGTAGGTACTTATTTACCCAGTAAAAAAAAATTCAGTACATAATCTTAAACCAAGTCTTAAGCTACTTAAATTGAATTAAAACCTACGCTTAATTTATCTATTAACTGAGAAATGTACTCAGAAATGTAATTATTATCTAAACACTAAAACCACAAGACGGTCTAATATATTACGCAAGTCTGTGGTCTGAGGAGTTGGCCTCTCGTCTTAACCAGGGGTTGCAAACTTTGAGAACTTACGGCCAGATAATTTACTTCAATATTTACCAAGGGCCACATAAGTATATTGTCTGACCCAATTGGTTGTAGAGTCTAATTTTAATTTTATAAAGATTTAATGAAACTAAAGACTGCATAATTGTATTTGTGAAAATTATTTTTTAGTCGTAAGTGTCTAGTTTTCCTGTTTTAATTTTAGATAAAATATATCTATTATTTTTCTTAGGATCATCTTTAGACAAAAGATTCAAATTAATATCTTAGCTTTTCAATGCAAGTACAGTAGCAAACACCTTAACTATTTCTTCTATAGACCAATAAGACATTTGAATCAGGAGGCCGTAGTTTGCAGATCCCTGGTCTAAACTATCGAATCTAATCCAGCTTTGAAACTGTTATGCGTGGCACGTATCGGATAAACTTAAGGAGGATCTAGAGATAACTTGTGATGTAATATTGACCACGTCTCAGTATTAAAGCTTATTTCCTAATCTATAATCTAAAATGGAATAAGTCGTGGTGACCGAGTGGTCGAAGTGCTTCCTTCCGAACGGGAGGTCGCGGGTTCAAATCCGGCCGGCTTGTACCTCTAAATCTAAATGTGAAAAAGATTTATGTGCAATTTTTCACAACACCACTGGCTAAAAACGGTGAAGGAAAACATCGTGAGGAAACCTGCATGTCGGAAAAGGGTTCTAAAAATCCTTTGAAGATATGTGAAGTCCCCAATCCGCACTGGGCAAGCGTGGTGGACTATGCCTAATCCTTTTTCTGAGGAGACCTGAGCCCAATAGTGGGCAGTAATGGGTTGGTACAAGAACAGGATAATATAAAAATGAATCGCAAAATTCTGTACCAACGCATTATTGCCCACTGCTCAGGTCTCCTCAGAAGAGAGATTATGCATAGTCCACCACGCTTGAGCACGGATTGGGGACGTCACATATCTTAGAAGGATTTTTAGAATCCTTTTCCGATATGCATGTTTTCCTTTACCGTTTTTAGCTAGTAGTGTTGTGGAAAATTGCACATAAATCTTTTTCGCATTAAGATTTAGTACAAGCCGGCCGGTTTTGAACCCACTCGGCCACCACGACTTTTCAAAAATGAGTATAGCTCTCAATGTAATCTCATGCATTAAGAGTAATGTTCCCGAAGTGCGGTGTTCCCGGAACGCTATGAGTGGCTATGACATGTCCCTCTTCAAACGAGGTTTAAGAAAAGTACTATATGGGTAGGTGATAGATAACGGCCCCTCATTGTCCTGGCATTGCAGAGGTTCATGAGCGACGATGACCGGTTACCATCAGATGGGCCGTACGCTCGTTTATCTTGCAATAAAATGACACATTTTCTTGAAAGACGACACGTTCCCATAAACAAAAGATCATATCAATAACAATGGGAAACGAAGTTTACCAATATAATATCAATAGTTTTACTCCATTTTCGTGACGACTTTTGTCACGTACGAGACAGATCGGAAACTATCTGGATTAAATATTATTTTATATTTCTTTGCCTTTGGGAGTTTCGTAACTTATTCTATAAATAGTTAGTTGTTTCGAAAACTGATAAATACTGATACTGTGGAGAATACGTTGAGATTGTTTTTCTATTTTTCGCTTGAATATTAATAATTGGTATAGTGTTTTTTTTCTGAACAGTAGGTTTTTTTAGTTGCAAGATAATATATATAAACCAACTTACGGACCACCTGATCGCATTTCCGTCACCTACCATATAGAACTCTTCTCAAACCACGTTTATTTTTATGATCAATGTCAATATACAGGGTGTAATTTTTAAATCAGGTTTAATCCTTAAATGACACTCTATCGATTGTATCTATGAAAAGACAATTATTTTAAAGAACTGTATAATATTACCTCTCATTTCAAGGCCTTTTATCCTAACAATAGTAGAGAATCTAAAAGCAATTGTAAGACATCATTATTTACTTCCAAACTCATTAAACCACAGTAAACAGTCAACAAATTCTCATTACTACATACAAACATGAACCCACGTCTTGGTTATAAAATAAATGCTTTACAGAGGAAAATCTTCATTTAAGTTACGCGCCTACACAACTACAACTGACAATCTACATTCATTACACACACACACACATTCATACGTTTTTGCCAAAACTGTTATTGGCATCCTAAATAGTACAACAGCTCACCGTATAGGTCCAATAAATTTAATAAAATGTCCGTGGTGCTTTTCTCAATTCTGGCGTAATGCATCTTTCAATGTTATTTTATTGTCTCCCGCTTCTGCGAGAAGGGAAGTCGAAACTCATGTTTTTCCTACTCCTTCTATCATCTTCTGATTAAATTCGTTGCGGGGCCCAAGACAAGTTAGCTTTCCCTCGGGTTCCTGGGCTTCACTGCTCAGAGTCATTACGATGGTCGCCGCTGTGGATCCTGGCTACACAGGAGTTACAGTGGTGGGAGTGAGGGGTGGGCCAGTACAAAAAAAAACACACACACACACACAATCACACAACATCTCTTTCTTTCTTCTTTCTTTCATCACAAAGACATCAGACACAATATGATCAGAAACGATGAATGAACATCAAGAACAGGTGACCTGTTAGTTCTGCTTACACGGAAATAAAAACATTGTCAGAAACGACTTGTGTTTTATGACTGACTTACAATACAATACAATACAATACAAAAACTCTTTATTGAAACACCACAATTACATAGTTATACGTTACAAAACTTAAATATAGTGTATCAATGGGCGGCTTACCGACTTACCTACAAAAGGAGGAGGTTCTCAAGTTGACTTCAATTGTATAGTTTTTTTTATTGCCATGTAGGCAGACGAGCCAACGGGCCACCTGACCATAAGTGGTTACCGTCGCTCAAGAACCTCTGCAATGTCAGGGGACGTTGAGGAGTCGCTACCTACGACCTAACTTTATGGACCCTCCTCAAGCCTTATTATTATTCTTGTTATGAAGTTTAGCAAATAGTTGATTAATTCGAATATTTTTTTTCATTTGTAAGATGATGTTCTTCACTTCTTTTTTAAATTCTATCAGAATGTAACAAACGAACTTCTTTGGCTATTAAAAAGACGTTTTAAGGACAAACTTGCACTACTTTTTGTGGGTTTTCACCTTTATAACTTGCAAAATTAACAGTTTCTTACCACGCTTACACGTCTTTCATAATACTTCTGTACAGTTTAATTATACCCCGTTGTCATCCGGCTGTTCTCGACCCAACAAATTGTATTATCATTACATTAAAACGATCTCCACAGGGAAACGGTTTCAATTACTCGCGCCGCTCGCACAAAAAGTAAACTGTAATGAAATCGTCTCCGAACGAAGCCTGACACAGGTGTGTACTCGGGGGACGAATTGGGGTCGAAGTGATAGCGTTTTGTTATGATTGCTTTATTTAGATATTGAGTTTTCGAGTATAGGTTAATAAAAAGTAAAGAAAAGAAACATAAAGCTTAATAAGAAAAATGATCTATTTGCATTTATACCAGTTGTTTATGGCAGTGCTTCACTCCGACAAATTGTTCGAGATGATTCCAACATTTCCTTTCTATCATCGCACTACCCGGTAGTGTCGAGCTGGAGTTCATCCCTACTATATGGAACTACACGGTCGTTTCAGGAATTATTTTTTGCTACATACCATCCCTCTTCGGCATTCCCCGAGCGCTATGACTTGTCCTTCTTCAAACGAGATTTAAGAAAGGTCCTAAAAGGTAGATCGTAGGTAGCGCCTCTTCAATGTGTCCTGACATTGAGGTCTATAAACGACGGTAGCTACTTACGAACAGGTAGACCGTGGGCTTGCTACATGCAATAAAATAAAGAAAGAAGAAATATGACCCCGTGGTGTCCTGATATTACAGATTTCATAAGTAGCATAATTAGAGCATAATTGTTTTAAACTAAAGGCACATAAAGTTGTTTAGAATACTTTAAATTTAGTGGAGAATTTGTTTAGAACATAAATTTAAACTATGTTTATGTTTTGCTGTGAAAAAGATTTATGTGCAATTTTTTCACATCACCACTGGCTAAAAACGGTGAAGGAAAACATCGTGAGGAAACCTGCATGTCGGAAAAGGGTTCTAAAAATCCTTTGAAGATATGTGAAGTCCCCAATCCGCACTGGGCAAGCGTGATGGACTATGCTTAATCCCTCTTCTGAGGAGACCTGAGCCCAACAGTAGGCAGTAATGGGTTGGTACAGGAACAGGTACAGACACTATTTAATACTGTTTTGCTTGGTATAGAGTATCATATAATATAATATATATTATAAAGGCGAAAGTTTGTATTTATGGATGTATGGATGGATGTATGGATGTATGTTTGTTACTCTTTCACGTAAAAACTACTGAATGGATTTGAATGAAACTTTACCACAATATAGCTTATACATCAGAATAACACATAGGCTACAATTTTTGAACCCCTTTGTAACGCAGACGAAGTTGCGCGGGTCGCACAGTATAATATAAAACCGACGTCTGAATACGTCACTGTTAACAGACAAAAGTTTTAATTTAATGTCACCCGATGTTCCTGTGCATTTTCATCTCGATCCACCTTTTGCGAACGAATTCATGTAGTTTTGTTTCTCTCAGAATACATGACACGTGCTATTTGATAATCAACTTTAAATGTACCTAGCTTAGGTATATTTTTGCCTGGCTGGTGCGTTATTGCCTAGTGGTCTGTAAAACGGAATGACGGGTTTTTTTCTGTTTGCTTTTTTTATTCCATTGGAGAACGGTTTTTGTTTTTATTCTAATTTGATATTTGAACATGAGCTAATGTATGTACCTACTGGTTTGTGGAAAAGTAAAAGGGGAGCGGTTAGTAATATTTACTTTAGAAATTAAGTCTTGTGTCGGATAGCATATACCTATACCTAAGTATTCTTATCAGTTTCTTTACATTTTAATTCAAGTAATGTAGTAAAGAAACTAATGAACCAATGGTTTTTCTATTCACATTACTTGATAAGGTGATTGTGGTTACAACACATGTACAATTACGCAACTACCCACATTCCCATTTGGTCGGGTTATCCAGGCCACCACGATTAAAATTAATACTTCAATTTGATTTATGTGTCAACATCGTCATTCACGACCCATTTGAGTGAATCGCTGTAATTCACTGCGCAATATTACTTCAATCTTTTTTATTATTTGTTCAGGTCAAAGCAAACATGAATGTATGTACAAATTGTGTTTGTACTCGACAAATATTATACAGCTATAGGAAAATAAATGCGAGAGAGAATTGTTCTGGATTTGTGGAAATATTTACATAGTTGTGTCGGCATAATTGTTTGTTTAGTTCTCTTTGGGCCTTCTCATATTAATTTAATCGATAGGGCCAATGATAAAGAAAAGAGGTTTTCAATGCTCATTGTTTTCATTAGTGATTGATGAGATTATGCCGAGATAATTATATTTCAAATCCGGCCGGCTTGTACCTCTAAATCTAAATGTGAAAAAGATTTATGTGCAATTTTTCACAACGCCACTGGCTAAAAACGGTGAAGGAAAACATCGTGAGGAAACCTGCATGTCGGAAAAGGGTTCTAAACATCCTTTGAAGATATGTGAAGTCCCAATCCGCACTGGGCAAGTGTGGTGGACTATGCCTAATCCCTCCCTCTTTTGAACAGGCCTGAGCCCAACAGTGGGCAGTAATGGATAGGTACAGAATTATATTTCATTTAAATACTATATTAGTACCTTTCTTTTTTCCAATTTGGAATCAAGGTTTTCTCGTAATGGTATGATTTGCACCTCTTTAAAAAGTTCAAGAGAAGTTCTAAATAGCAGGTGATGGGTAACAAACGTCCAATACACTGGCGTTACAACTCTCACCATTACGTGGAGTATAGGCTCATTTTTATTTTAATAAAGAAGCTGTTCTCACTCAAACTAATGGTAAATAGAGTATAATATAGCGTCCTTCCTATACAGGGTGGATCTGTAACTTTGGACAATGTGACGTGGGGTGAAAGATCTATCGAAATACAACATAGCACCATTTTTATTTTTTGGATCGGTTAAACTTTTTTTTCTGACATTGTATGGAAAAGGTACGACTATAGGTACGGACTTCCATACTATGATGATTTTTTTTTATTCAATCTATACATATAATAAAATGATAAAAACCCAACACTTCAGGAGGAGGAAGGGGTCGTCGTGCCCCTCGAAGAGGGGCACGGTTTTAGGGCCTTGGGGAAATCCCCCGCTGCCCAGGCCAGACACCCCGCCTTACGAGGCGGGGGTAATCGGGTGTAAGCCCTTTAGCCGCCGCCGAAAGCCAGTAGCAGACAAAGCCGATTACACGGCTACACGGCTACAACATTCTTGGCATTAACAAATGCCCAACACTTCAAAATACACTCTTCCAAGTCAAGCAACCGTAGCACATAAAGTCACCGCGATGCAGAATCAATACATTTAGTATGGTACAAAATTCAGCTTTGTCCGGGGTAAACTAGAAAACTACTGCACGGATTTACTTCATATTTGGCAAGAATATTGCTTAGAGGTCGGGTCAACACATAGGCTATATATTATGGTACTATCATTTCCGAGGAACGGGATATAAATATAATAAATTTCATTCAAAAATTTTAGAGCACCGACATCTATCGGCGTTTAAGTCAAATTTCATGTGGAAGCATTTTTTTATTAGTACAAGAGCTAGCAACGTCGGGAAAACAAACATTTCAGTAAAGCCAGTTTTTATTTTTATACTAGCTGACTCGCGCAACTTCGTCTGCGCCGAAAAAAAAAATTAGGGATGGACTACCCCTAACATTTAGGGGATGAAAAATAGATGTTGGCCGATTCTCATAGGTACCGGATAAGCACAAAAAATTTCATCAAAATCGGTCAAGCCGTTTCGGAGGAGTTCAAGTTCGAACACCGTGACACGACAATTTTATATATTAGATATGCTATCTCTCATACTCTTTCACTTTTATATCAGTTGGCAAATTAATTTTAGGTTTTTAAGTGCTTAAAAAGATTCATTAAAAAAAATCATTCAGAGTTAGCGTCTGGCACAGAAAAACAACAAAAAATATCTGGCAATAATAAATTCATGCAGCAAAAAGTACAATAAAAATAATTTAAAAAAATCTATGGCAACCGCCGTGTCACGTCACGTCAAATTTTACAAAAATAAATACAATTGAAAATTTTACAATAAATATACGGTTGAATTGGTTACACGCATTAGAAAACATCTCAAATATAAGCCCAAGAAAAAGTATCTGAAACAATTCTTTGTGAACAGTAAATAGTGAAAATGTCAAAAATTCCAAACACCAATAAAAATGATGAGAAGAAACGGCGTACGACAATGCCGGCGTGTTGCCACAGCGAGCGCACAACCAACATCAAGTCATGACTCGTCGCTATCGTCAGGGGATGGCATTGACTCCCTGACGAATACCACCGGAACATCGAGCGACCAGGAGCCCCGTGCAACGAGAAGACCTGCACGCCGGGGCCGCCCACCGGTCGGCTTGGGGTCAACGCGCCAACGTGGCTCGTCTACGGCCCCCGCTACCAGTGGTGCAGTGCGCCAACGCATGAGATGGACCCAAGAGTTAAATACAAATGTCATGCGGGCGTACTACAGGGCTACGGAGGGAGGAACTAACCTCACTGCGTACCGTTCAAGAATGGTGCCTCTGTTTCAGGTCTTGTGCCCAACTGTCGACGTCACGGTGCAACGGTTAGCGGATCAGGTGCGGGCCATTCAGCGACTAAAGTTGTTGGATGAGTCTGTACTTGACCGATTGCGCAACGAAGCACTGCCTGCTCCTCCTGAACCACAACCAACACCTGTGGTAAATGTCACCGTCACCCAAGTTATACCACCAACGGAGGAACTTCAGGTGCAGGCATGTGCTAGTATCCAGGACGATGAGCGTTTGAGGAGTGCTCTGGAGGACTCTATACAAGAATTCAGGTTTGTCCCGCCATGCTCGCGGCCACGTTTACCGCGGTTGCCCATGTGTAAACGCAATGTTTCGCTAGTATTGGCCCTGGACTGCATATTAAAACCTTATTTCGAGTCGACTGAAGACCTTGTCGACACCCACTCGATTCTGTACTGCGGTGCGGTTGCTGTCTGTCGCGTGGCAGGGGTAAAATTTCCAATCCCGAACCAGACATACCGCCGACATGATGGTAAGCCGCAGTGGCAGTGCAGAATCGAGAGTCGCATAGATGCAGCCAGGACCCTTATAGCGAAGCTCATTTGCTTCCAGTCTGGCAACACGCGCCCACGTGTCATGCGATTTGTTGACCGAGCCTTTGCTGACACCGGTATCAGCAGGAACAATTACATGGAATGTGTTGTCGAGCGTGTTGACTACTGGAAGCAAAAAGTTTGCGCATGGGCGAACCGTATTCGTCGGTACCGAATAAGATCGGAGCGGTACCGCTTGAATAGAGTCTTCCAGAGTAATCAGAAGAGTGTCTACAGAGATTGGGAGGCATCTCGAGGAAGAGTGACCGATGGACACCCACCAGTTGATGAAAACGTAATGACTTCATTTTGGCAAAATATTTGGTCGGTACCCATCGGTCACTCCGAGGGAGTGTGGACGGAGGCGGTCGTGCGCGCGTGTGAGCCTATCAAGGATATGAACACCGTATCCATAACGCCGATTGATGTAGCTTGTGCGGTACGTTCGGCCCCGAACTGGAAAAGTCCGGGACCGGATGGGCTGCACAGCTACTGGCTGAAATGGATACGTAACTCACACGGGCGCATGGCTGCTCAGTTTCAGCAGGCCCTTGAATCGGGAACTCTCCCAGATTTCATGACTTCAGGAGTCACTCACCTGATATACAAATCTGGCAATACCTCGGACCCTAAAAACTATAGGCCAATTACTTGCTTACCAACTATCTATAAGCTACTTACATCCATTCTGAGAAAAAAAAATTCAAATACATATTTCGGCAAATGACATAATGTCACCTTCTCAGAATGGGTGTAAGGTAGGATCCCGAGGTACTAAGGATTTGCTCCTCATAGACATGGCCATTACGCAACAAGTTCGTCGAGGCAGAAAGGGAGTCCATATGGCTTGGATTGACTATAAGAAAGCGTACGATTCGGTGCCCCATTCATGGCTAATGAGAGTTTTAGAGCTTTATAAAGTACATTCCACGCTACGCTCCTTTCTTAGTTCATGCATGGGTCAGTGGTCTACGTTTCTTCGTCAACCAGGACATGTTGGCTCTCCGGCCTCCCCGAGCTTGATAAGGATAAGGCGGGGTATCTTCCAGGGTGACAGTCTGAGTCCTTTGTGGTTCTGTCTGGCGCTTAATCCTCTAAGTACATTACTTGGAGATTCAACGCTAGGCTACCGACTCAAGAGAGGGGGTGAGCCCATTTCACATCTCTTGTACATGGATGATCTCAAATTATTTGCTACTAAAAAACCAGACTTAATATCTTTACTCAAAATAACCGACAATTTTAGTAAAGCTATTGGAATGGAGTTTGGAGTAGATAAGTGTGCGGTCATAGATATACAGAGAGGTAAAGTTGTAAACTCTGAGAGTTTGCAACTTAGCCAGAGTGAGGTGCTTAGATCTCTGTCTGAGTCGGAAACCTACAAATACCTTGGAATGTTCGAAGCTTTGAGTATCGTCGATGCAGATATGAAGCAATCGGTGAGGGATCGGTTCTTCGGCCGCCTGATAAAGGTTTTGAAAAGCCTCTTGTCTGGCGGAAACAAGATCCGAGCCTTCAATGGTTGGGTCATGCCTGTACTGACGTACTCCTTTGGCATTCTAAAGTGGACGCAATCAGAACTGGATGCCCTGGATAGAAAAGTTCGGCGACTGTTGACGGCATACAGGATGCACCATCCACGCTCATCTGTTATGAGGCTGTATATACCTCGGAAGTGTGGGGGTCGTGGCATGTTAAATGCCAAGGATCTGCACAACCGAGAGATATACAACCTTCGGGAATATTTCCAAAAGGTGAATGTGGGTATGTACCGTGATGTAGCAGCAGTCGATAAAGGACTCACTCCGCTATCCTTAGCGAACGGGAATTGGCGAGCGCCGAAGGTGATGAGTGTGGCGGATCGCACGGACGTATGGAAGAGCAAGGAACTACACGGTCGATTCTACCGGGCCCTTACGGGTCCTGATGTAGATCAGTTAGCCTCCGTGGCTTGGCTACGATACAGTAACCTCTTCGGAGAGACTGAAGGTTTTGTCTTAGCAATTATGGACGAAGTTATCATGACGAACAACTACCGCAAATATATTCTAAAGGATGGGACGGTCGACATTTGTCGGGCATGTCACCGTCCGGGAGAGTCTATTAGACATATCGTTTCCGGTTGTTCCCGTCTTGCTAACGGCGAGTACTTGCACAGACATAACCAAGTAGCTAAGATCATTCATCAGCAACTTGCTCTGAAATACGACCTTGTTGAAGCCGCCGTACCTTATTACCAGTATTGGCCTCAGCCGGTTCTCGATAATGGTCATGTAACGCTCTACTGGGACCGATCTATTATCACTGACAGGACTATTGCTGCTAATAAGCCTGACATAGTGATAATAGATCGGGATGCGCATCGGGCAGTGTTGATCGATGTCACCATTCCACATGACGAGAACCTTGTGAAGGCAGAAAAAGAAAAACTGCTAAAATATTTGGACCTGGCCCACGAGGTGACCGACATGTGGCGTGTTGAATCGACCATCATTGTTCCGATCGTTGTATCTGTGCACGGTCTAATAGCGAAAAGCTTCGACCGTCATCTAGAGAAGCTTTCGCTCCCCGGCTGGGTAAAGGGCCTGATTCAGAAGGCGGTCGTTCTTGACACGGCGCGTATTGTGAGGAGGTTCCTCTCTCTTGAGCCCTGACCACTGATGGCTTGGGTCGTAGACTCCGCCTGCAGTGGCCCTCTGTTTTTTATATTGTATTTTTAAATTTATTTTTTTGTAATGTTTTTTTAAAAATATAATGTAAAAAATAAGCTAATAAATGGATAATTGTATTTAAAGAAAAATATCTTTAAAAAAAAATTAAACTAAATCTACCGGCTGGAGGCTACTACTAGACAGTCCTTATCGGTAAATACTCTGTCAAAAACGTTGCTAGTTCTTATACCATAATTTAAATTTGATTGTGTCATTTTTGGCACTGTCAATGGTTATTTTTTCAATTGTCATAGATACAAAGAGTTCTGTTCCTTCTTAAAAAATGTGTATTTAATTCGTTTCAGAGATTAGCAAGATCTATACATATAAATAAATTTCATTAAGCAATTTTAGAGCAACGACATCTATTGGTCTTCAAGTCGAATTACATATGGAAGCATTTTTTAGTTGATATAAATAATTTAAATTTGATTATGTCATTGTGGGACAATGTTTCCTATTTGCTAACTAGATGGCGTTGGCGTATAAATTTGAGTTATTCTGAATCGCGCTATCATTTCGTACACCAAATGTCAAAACTGAGGTTACCTGCTTTGCTATATGTCATCGTGTGGTTAGTCAAATTGAACTCTTTAGCTATCATTATATTATTATTTAGTTTCTACTTAAAATACTTAAAATGCCTGGATAACGATCTAATTTATCCCAATGTTCAAACGATACTCGAAGGAAAAGGTTAGCTCGATGTCTAGAAACCGCCGTTGAGCATGAAGCTAGGTTGGCTAATGGCTACTCTTTAAGAACACATTGCGGAAAGTCAGTCGATCGAATATCTTGAAGAGCAGGATACTCAGTAAAGCAGAGATCATTCTCAGCCTGCTCTTTCACGGTCGTTGGAGACTGATGAGCAGCTTGAAGAGCGTAGTACAGCTGCTCAGCAAAGTTATCAGGACGTACGTGACGATACTTCTGCTCATGTATCGCAAGACTGGGACGGAATGCAAGAGTTGCAAGAGCAACCGTGGCTAAATAAAGAGGGAAGTGGATTCATGTACAATGTTGCGATTAACTACGCCGCACACGGAGATATTAGCAAACTTAGAAGAAGTGTGCGCCCTTTGTCGAGCCCGCAAATGGAGAGGGGAGCCCAATGGGATGTGTTGTGCATCTGGTAAGGTACGCTTCGAGTCTATGCAAGACCCACCAGAACTGTTGAAACTCTTACTAAGCGGCGAACATCCGGGTCCAGCCATTTTTTAAAAAACATTCGAGCCTATAATAGCGCCTTACAGATGACTTCGTTTGGTGCAAATCAAATCGTTGAAACAGGGTTCATGCCGACATTCAAGATCCAGGGACAAGTTTACCATCAAATTGGTTCGCTGCTACCTACAGATATTTCAAAATTTTTGCAAATTTATTTTGTGAGTGATTTTGAAGACCAAACCTACGAAGTAGATTCATCCCCAATTTAGACTCAAGAATTCTCCGATGTCCTTCTAAGTCTTGGTGAAGGTACCCTACCAGAAGAGAGAGGTGGACAAGTGTTGCTTCCAATGTCTCTAGGTAGAGTTGTATCCAGCTTAGAAGAACTCATTCGCTTTGTGTACAACGACATCAGTCGTATATCACACCAGCAGAATTCTTGAGTGTGTGAGCGAGCCATTTTGACACCCTAAAATGACCAAGCTACAGCAATTAACGAATTCTCTCAGAAATTGAGGGAAATGAACTGTCGTCGAGCAAGATGATGCTACACATTATCCTGTAGAATTTTTGAACTCTCTGTCAGCAAGTGGTTTTCCAGCGCATACTGTCAAGCTGAAGGTCAGTGTCCCGATTATGTTTCTTCGGAACCTATCTCCTCCGAAGTTGTGTAACGGGACCCGCCTTAAAGTCATCTCGCTCCACAAACACACAATTGAGGCGGAAATTCTTACGGGTTCTGGCGTCGGCGACGCAGTATTTATATCACTCATTCCTCTCATACCATGAGGTATGTTCCTGAACTTTCCGTTCCAGTTCAAGCGCGTACAGTTCCCTGTGAGTGTTTACTTCGCGATAACTATCAATAAGTCGCTGGGGCAGACACTGGGGACAGCGGGTGTCGACCTCAGGACTGGCTGCTTCTCACACGGGCACCGGTACGTCTCTTTATATTTTGGCTGCGGAGAGCCAAACCACTATTGTGGTTCATTGAGAAGTTCTATAAGCATGTTGTCTTATAATCTTATCTTATATTTGTCTTAATTTGATTATTTTCTACATCTGCTTTAGTCACAACTTTTGCCTCAGTTCAGCAAAATCACCTTAAAGTCATTTATTCGAAGCGGGTCGAAATTAGCACTTTTTGCACTTCTATTTTACAAAAAAACAGCCTTATTCTGTTACTCTGCTTATTGTAGATATGAAAGGTAAAGAAGAAAACCAGTAAATTAATGTTAGTTTAAAAGATAACATTTGTTGGTATATTATTATGGCGCTGTACATAGCATTCACGCAGACGACGTCGCGGGCAATAGCTAGTAAAAAATAAAAGTGGTTCTAAGTTGTATTTCAACTGGTCATTCACCCCACGTCAGATTGTCCAAAGTTACAGAACCACCCTGTATATCGACTTTTTTAACCCCGCATACAACCGTATCTACTTCAGAATAGCATCACGTCTACTGCACACAATTAACTGCCGAATGTTGGAGAACCCTCGAATTGTAGAATGGACACGTTCGGACTTGAACTGAACTTTGACAATGAGCACTTGTCTGCCATCGAATTGGATAGCCATAGATCTGGCTTAAGTTCCAATTATGAATTTAATGATTGAAGATAGTATGAAAGGGTTTTATGTATGGACTTTATTGATGGATGAATAGATAAAATAAAACTTGAGAGGTGTCAAGGGGCACCCGGATGGAACGAAGTTCCTTTCGATTAATTAGTGAGGGAACTGTAATAAAAAATATTTTTTTAAGTTATAATAATTAGTTAGTTTAAAACGACGTAGAACAAAAGAGAGAGAGAGACAGACGTTTTAAACTAACTAATTATTATAACTTGAATAAAATATTTTGATCACAGCGCCATCTAGCATTAATCATATAAAACAAAATAAGGAATTGTTTTAAAAGATTTTAATCACAGCGCCATCTAGCGATAATCATCTAAACCAAAAAAAGTTTCGTGACAACTTTTTCATAAGAATTTCCGTCTAGCCCCCTTTCGATAACGCGCGATAAGGAACTTCGTTCCAAAAAGCATAAGGAATACATAACCCCTCAGCTGTGTAGTTAGACTTAAATTCATTAGTTAGATATGATATTCGTAGCCAAAGATAACACTATTGACATATTTTTTGATAAGCCATCCACTTTCGAAGCAAAGGTTCTTAAAAGTATAAGTTCTTAAAATTATATGCTCGTTATTTTTTTAATTTAATTTATCAATTTTTAATCTCATTATAAATTATTTGTTCTTAATTCAATTTTATCTTTATAATTAATTGCCTTCTATTTATAAACTAGATGGTAAAAATTTTAATTGTATTTTTTTTTTTTTTTCTTTTTGATATGCAATTTTTTTTTTTTTTTTTTTTTTTTCTCTCTCAATTTTCAATGTAGCTTGATAGTTTTATTGGTTTTACAGAACCTATATTGTTATAAATGATGTGTTGTGTTGTTTGTGTTGTTTCTACCTTATGCATGATGTGTTCATCTTTAAGTGAAATTGCATGAAGATTTGATACCTATTTATAATAATGTTCATAATTGTAAACATGTAATTTTGTAGATGATCCAAATAAATAAATAAATAAATAATAAATAAATAAATGATATGTTATTTTATTAGTGTATTAAAGAAAAATTGCTGAAAAATTTTTGGAATGAACAAAAATTGCCACGATTTTTTTCACAAACAGAAACGCATGAAACAACGGAACCGTTTCCCAAAACAGTTATCGAACATTCTATTTTCAAAACTATTTATTTTACCGTTTCCAATCATCACCTCAGCCCTATAGGTACAGACAGCCCGGTCCTATAAAGGGCTTTTATCTAAAATTGCCTTTCTATTACTCGGCTTACGTGACGAGACTGGGAATTAACTAACATCTTTCCTGTACAAAATTGGCAGGACACGGGACACCTGCTTTCGGAATTTATTTTGTCCTTAATTTGTTCTAGTAGTTTTTACCCGACTTTGGAATAGGTAGTAATAAAAAAAATATTAAAGTTGTTATTAAGTTATTAAAAAAACCGGTTTGTATGAAATCGTAGACTAGTGCGATTTTAATGATATTTAGAAAAAAAAAACAAAGTATTATAATTTTTTTTTTAATAATTAGGCTGAGTGATTCACGGGCAAACTTTTTTCAAGTGGCAATTTGACACTTATAAGAGTATTCAAAATAAGTTAAAAAAAACTAAGTAGTACAAGAAAAGCTTATAACAATAAACTAAAAACATATGCCACGTGCATCAGTACATAAATACTTTCTCTTTCCTTTTAGTACATTAGCAGACAAAAATACAACAAAGAGAAAATACAAAATAAAGTGAATTGTCTGGAACAAACACTTCATTCTCACTTCATGCACTTAGATAATTCTTTACGCTCTGTTGCACTTGTTTTCTACTGTTTTAAAGCATATACTAGGATAGTTTGAAAACACTCAAGTTAAGGAAAAATTGTTCTAGAATAAAGTATTTTACATTTAATTTGTCTAGTTCGTCGAGGTGGAGTTCATCCCTACGATATGGAACCACCGCGGTCATCCATGGTTCGTTTCAGGAACACTTTTTTGCCACGCACCATCCGGTTATGGAATGAGTTCCCCTCCTCGGTATTCCCAGAGCGCTATGACTTGTCCTTCTTCAAACGAGGCTTGAGGAGGGTCCTTAAAGTTTGGTCGTGGGTAGCGACCCCTCAGTGTTTCCTGACATTACAGAGGTTAGGTTAGGTTAGGTTAGGTTACTTCCTATCAGGTGGGCCGTTGGCTCGTCTGCCTACATGGCAATAAAAAAAAAAGTTCACATTCACTAATTCTAGAGAACTGCTGGAGTCACTTGTTTTAACTAAAAAATCCTTATCTTCTATTCAACATTGATTATAGTCGCAATTGTAGATTAATGGAAGTATTCCAGACATAATTCATCTTTTACATACATTGGTATTCATGTGTCAATTATATACACGTACGTCTACATAAGTTGGCTTATTACTAATGTAAAACTAAACTTTCACAATTTTTTTCCAAAAATACAATCCACACAAAATAACATTTCATTGTCAATAGATCAGAGAGAAGGCAAGGGGCGGCGTGACGGGAAAGAGTGCCGTGCCGTAACGCGTCGCGCCGTCCCTCATAACCCCGTGCTGGGTTCTGGCCTCAGCCAGGGTTCTGACGCTGAGTGTGAGCGGTTGCAGGTTTTAGTGCAGTTCAGCTCCCACATACCCCGGTGATTTCCTCCAACTAAAAAAAAAAAAGATTGAAGGCAAAGAAAAGATACAATTCACAAAATCATATATTTTTTTGTCACTAGATCAGAGAGAAGGCGTAGAAAAGCCTTTACACCCTACGACGAATTATAATAAATCCCTTCATCGAATAATCAAAAAATAAACTGAAGATCCAACTCTTCGTCTTCAAACTCCAAAAGTCCAACTCTCAGTAACTTTTCAGCATGTTCCCATTAATTACAACATCACGTTCTCGACGCATATTTCAAAATAAACTTCAAATACGCAGACTTGTCTTTGAAACAGTTAAGTTATTCACAAAGAAATGGTTCTGCTACGTTCTGTTATCTCCAAGTTTAATATTTTAAAACGAGCCATTCACGAAATTATTTTACTTTGAAGACAAAGAGTTCGAATATTAAAGTGGATTCTATCAGGCTAGGCTATTGATAAAATCTTTGATCGCCTGTGTTTAGATTACATTGAGATCAGAAATTTTGAAGGTCTGATCATAACGCGCTCGCAAATGCAAATGTTTCATTTTCTTAGTCACGACTTTGTACATAGTCGATTTTTAAATAATAATTTTAATACGTAAAGTATCTTACGTCTTTTGTTATAAGGGGTGGGCCATATAAAGTTTGCATTTTCCAAAAGCTCGACTGTCATGTTGGCTGTGTGGCATGTTGCGCCATTCTGTTGAAACCAAATGTCGTCCATATCATACATACTCTTCAACTTTTGGAAACAAAAATTCGTTGAGCGTGGCACGGTAACGCTCGCCATTGACCGTAACGGCGACTCCTTGCTCATTTTCGAATGATGCCGCCGGACCAAAACCCACACCAAACCGTAACTCTTTGTGGGTGCATTGGCTTCTCAATGGTGACATGTGGATTTTCCGATCCCCAGATGCGACAATTTTGCTTATTGACATAGCCTCCGAGGTGAAAATGGGCTTCATCTGGCACACACACACACACACATTTCTTACAGTTTAGACTAAAGACTCACCACTTTGGAAGTAACTTTTCAATATTTCCCAATTTTGTTCAAGCGTATAGCGTCCCATTTCGTAAATGTCAAACCTTTAACTAAATTATGAACACAAATTGAATGACATTTGAGCTGTCATTCTCTAAATAAACAGTAGTTCAAAATGCAAACGTTAGATTGGCCCACCCTATAAGAGTGGTCTTTAAAATGATGTATTTAGGGACATACTATATTGATGGTTACACGTGATAGTTGATGTTTCCAAAACAAGGCTTTTAACCAAACATTAAATAATAATTTCTCATCAAAATATATTCAATATAACTTGGATTCTCGTTGCCAATTCTTCATCGTCTGAGCTTCGTACATAACTGTCATGCCTATTTGCCTGCTCCTTTTGTCCAACTTCAGGAATTTAATTTTCACGGTCAGCTTTCAGATCGAAATTTCAGCCCGAATTTTTCTAAACGACTAGAACCTTCATATTAAAAGGGAATTCGTTTTGTCAAAGGGAATTTTTTAAGACTTTTCGTGTTTGATGAACTGGGACCTCTTAAAATAAATTATTATATTCTCTTTTGTTTTCGTGGTATTTGTCTGTCTCATGAATATAGGCCTTTTTATTATTAACTAGCTGCTGCCCGCGACGTCGTCTGCGTGAAGCCCATGACCCGTTTTTTTCAATTCTTCCCGGCAACTATTCGATTTTTTCTCGCCGTAAAAACCATCCTTGAACTTCAACGAACATTTAAAAAAAAGATTTGGCCAAATTGGTCCAGTCGTTGTTGAGTTTTACGCTTACCAACACATTTTGCGATTCATTTTTATATATAAGAAGATTACATAAAGGTTTATCATACTAATCTTGTGGTGTTATAATCCTCGGATATCACAGAAACGTAAAGAAAGAAGATTGTGCTGTTTTATAGTATATTTCATCAAGAGTTTAGCAAGTTATCTTTTGCTGGTTCCTTTTACAATTTTAAAGAATAGTTTTCAAACTTTCTAGTTAGTCAGTTCTTGATAAAAATAGACTTGATTAAAAAGAAGAAAAACAAGTTTATTATCTTTAAACAATGTCAAGTTATCTATAACAAATGTAAAACTTACTTCAAATTAGTCTTTAGTGAATGACTAAACAGTAACACTGTGCTATGACATTGTGAAAATCAAACGGTAACCACTCCCCGATCATCAGATGGACCATTTATTCGTTTACCTGTCAATATAATACAAAAAATAATAAAAAAACTTGAGAGGTGTCAAGGGACACCCGGATGGAACGAAGTTCCTTTCGATTAATTAGTGAGGGAATTGTAATAAAATTTTCTATAAGAGAGAGAGAGAGACAGACGTTTTAAACTAATTATTATAACTTAAATAAAATATTTTGATCGCAGCTCCGTCTAGCATTAATCATATAAAACAAAATAAGGAATTGTTTTAAAAGATTTTAATCACAGCGCCATCTAGCGATAGTCATCTAAAACAAAAAAAGTGTCGTGACAACTTTTTCATAAGAATTTCCGTCTAGCCCCCTTTCGATAACGCGCGATAAGGAACTTCGTTCCAACAATAAAAGTAATTAAGTAAATATTCGAAGGTAAAAAGAAGGTGACAAACAAAAGAATTTATAACCTCCAAATCTCAACCACGACTAAAAGTCCTAGTGCACAGACCCTCACGCTTAAATACCTTAATTATTTAAAAGAATATTGCCCTAGAAGTATTTTTAGACCTTTTAAAAGTTCAGGCACTTCTAATAAATGATTCATAAGCTATCAATAAAAGTGTCAGTTGTGAGACAAAGAGGCTTTTGTAGGCCAATAGAATTAAGAGCGCATTTATTATTTAACAGATTTTAAAAGATGGTAGTGTTATGTGTATTTTGAACTGTTTGTGTTTGAAATAAGGTTTAAGTTAAAGGTCATCTAATATAGACTGAAACTGAGATGATCCTGACCGAACCCTCAGAACAGCACCGTGAGAGTGAATCCTATAATAGAGGTAATGTTGATGAGGCAGTACCACCGGTCAGGCAGTCGCCCACGGAGAATTATTAATTATAGAATTTGGAAACAGCTATATTTGTTACTGGTTAATAAATAAGGACAGAGGAATGATATGTATCTATGCGCTTCTTCCCCCCTCCCCGCTGACCGATGCGGCGGGGACGCGTGGGAGCAGTGTGAACTGAGACAGTAAAAAAGTACTCGGAGACTAAAGCCGAACCTTGGAAAAAAAAAAGTACCTGTCCTTGAACGCACACGGTGTTTTATTTGCAAACATAACAGTTACTGTTTAGGATAATAATTCCTTTTTTTATACTCTATTAATTAATAAGATCCTACTATACTATACTTTATTTTAAACGAGTAAAATACACTTTATTGTATAGGTAGTAGAAGACCATGAAATTTATGAATTGATCGGGTTCAAGGAGTTAAATTATACTTTTTAACTGAAGACATTAAAGTACAAAACTATTATTTGAGTTTTCTTTTTGTCAGCCAACTACTTTTTTTTTCCTTAATTGCAGGAAATCACCGGATCCCGTATGAGGGACTTGAACCGCACTAAAACCTCCAACCGGTCACACTCAGCGTCCGAACCCCGGCTGACGCCAGTACCCAGCACGGGGTTGTGAGGGACGACGCGACGCGTTACGCCCACCGCACTTTCTCCCGTCGCGCCGCCCCCTCAGCCACCTACTCACTTGATCTTAAGTGGTTACAGCCGCTCTTTACTCCATGAACTGTCAGGAACACTACGAAATTACTAACCTACCACCATCACCTAAAATAGAAGGCTCTTTTTGAAAAAGACCTACAAAAAACTATTATTTCAAGTCCCTAATTCGCTCTCTTTATCTATTTACCAGCAGTGAAGTTGACTTCTAACTGTAGACTATAAAAGTTTTCTAACATAAAATTCAGGCTCAAATCTGGCACCATTCGTACAATTTATAGTCTTACTCTGATAACGCCAGGATTATGATAAAAACTTTTTGGGTGTAACTTAGACGATTCGGGTCAGGGTTGAAAGAAAATATTGTAGACTTATATTTTTTCTCTTTAATAATTATAACTAGTTTTGTTTTTTAGCACGGTTAGATGTGTTTGAATATTATACATTACTAGCTGACTCGCGCAACTTCGTCTGCGCCGAAAAAAAAAATTAGGGGTGGACTACCCCTAACATTTAGGGGATGAAAAATAGATGTTGGCCGATTCTCATAGGTACCGGATAAGCACAAAAAATTCATCAAAATCGGTCGAGCCGTTTCGGAGGAGTTCAAGTTCGAACACCGTGACACGGCAATTTTATATATTAGATTAAAGCAGTTTATATACTACCATCTATGGTCAATAATCGTTTTTAGTTTCATATTTATGTATGTATGTTTGAGAATATAATAAAATCTAAGACTCTTCTCTTCTCCTGGATGTCGTCTGAAAATTTATCTCTGTCTTTGATAATTATCGACGGTGATAATTACTATTATCATCTGACACTTCATTAATATAATATTGTAAACCTAAATGGTAGCACATAACGAAGCTTAATTTATCAAATAATATCTTGAATACTGTGTATACCTATGTTGCACAATAAAAGATGATTTGATTTGATTTCTTTCCGTCTTCTTGAACCGAATCCTGAAGATTTCATTAAGAATCATTTACCAGTACTTATTTACCAGCATTAAGTGAACTGTAATTCTGTCATTAATCTGTCATGCGTTTAAAAGTTTACTTACAAAGACAAACAATCTCAGGTTTTGTTCAGATAAGACGCGTTATCCCCAAATGGTCCGGAGGTCGTGTAATGTTCTATTTCCGTTGGATCCGGATCGCTGAGTATCGAATGGCCCCCGCCGCTAAAAGGATGAAAAGATTTACCAGGATCTTTGTGCTGAATAGGTATCTTGTTACAGGTGCTTAATATGGATTATTGTCAAGTTTAGTTTTAAATTGTGTCGAGGAAGGACTTCTGTTGTTATTATGTTGGTAGCTTGTTATTTTTAAACATGGAAATACAGAATGCTTTTAAGATTAATGATTAATCTGGATGGATATTTTCTTTTATTAATAGTAATAGTACTTGAATTGTTGTTTTGTTAAAAGTACTTGAGATGATTCCAATATCTCCCTTCTATTACTGTACCACCCGGCGTCGAGGTAGAGTTCATCCTTACTATATGGAACCACCGCGGTCATTCACGGTCCGTTTCAGGAACACTTTTTTGCCACGCACCATCCGGCTATGGAATGAGCTCTCCTCTTCGGTATTCCCTGAGCGCTATGACTTGTCCATCTTCAAACGAGGCTTGAGGTGGGTTCTTAAAGTTAGGTCGTAGGTAACGACCCCTCAATGTCCCCTGACAATGCAGAGGCTCATGAGCGACAGTAACCACTTACGATCAGGTGGCCCATTGGCTCGTCTGCCTACATGACAATAAAAAAAATTGTAATAATGTATTTTTCTTGTTCCAGGTAAGGAGAAAAGCAAGACGTTATTTCGTACGTATGTATTACCTACTTTATTAATATGTGAGTGCCTTTGATCTCTGCTGGGCTTAATATACATAATATACACTTATTATGTATTGTATATCTCTGTTGGGATATACACATACACAAATAATATTTATATTTAAATCTGCGTCTGTAATGCTTATATTGAGGTTTTCTGAAGAGTAAGTAAACCTCAATCGTAAAAAAACCAGTAAAATTATTAAACGAAATAAAAATCGGAACCTTTCCTATAAATCTTTCGTCATTTTATTACGAATACAGAAAAAACGTAGCCGAGCTCTCCGACTATAAAACACACGCGCGAGATTTAGGAAAATATAAAATGATATACAGAAATACTACATTTATGTTCGTTTTATTACTTTTCACGACGAAACAACTGTTCAAGGCCAAAAGGAAATTTATGTAGAACAGAATTCAATATCTAATTTAAAAAAAAATGGCTAAAAAACTTTTTAAGTTAAACGGTTTTATGTTAAACATACATAGCAATGTTTAAGATAAATGTACTAAAAACCAAAAAATAATAAAATAGATACAGTCGTGGGAATTATAAAACCGTGGCACGTCAATTGTCTGCAATCGTTGATTAAAATGGTTGGTTTTGTAATGTTACACTATAATTAGTCTATGGAAAATAAAACCGTTTAACATAGTCTACGGAGAAAAAAAAGAGGAGGTATTCAATTTGTCTGTATATTTGTTTAATGTTCCCGCATAACTTGATGGTTTTCCAATGGCGCGTTGCAAGAATTGTAGAGGCAAGCGCAGCGTGGGTAGACCTCTTACGGCGTGGACCGATGATGGTCAAAACTGCGGGAAGTCACTGGATGCAGGAACGGTTGTTGTGGTTAGGTTCGGGGGAGATCTATGTCCAACAGTGGATGTCTACGGGCAGTTGATGATGATGAACTACACTAATCACTTACTATCAGATGACCCGTTAGCTTCCTCCACTAGATCTTCTTTTAGATTATTATATGTATAAAAATAAATTGTTGTACGTTAGTCTTGCCAAAACTTAACAATGCCTGAACCGGCATTATTCTATTTGGCTATTTATTATTTGGCTTTATTCTTGAAATATTCGTGGAATGTTAATACAGTGAGAAAATATACTGAAACAATATTCTTGTTCATTCCGTTTTATGTGACGCAGACGATGTTGATAACAAAAAAATATTCCATACCCTACAATCACATAAAAATTAAATGTATAAACAGTTAATCCATGAAAATCAATAAATTTTCAATGTCGATTAAACTATGTAACGGCTAAAAGGTATTTTAAGTGCAGGGAGCGTTCGCTTCACATTATTGGTTAAGTGAGTGCTTTGTTGAGTGCTCTTAATAAATATCGAGGGGTAAAACTATTTGCAGATTAGTTGGCTTAGTGTTTTATGATTAAATGCATTCACTACTATAGGTTGAAATTTAATCGAAACAAGTAAATTTAAAACAACTTCGATATTTAAAAACTTAAGCTCTTCAATTTGATACCCATTTTGAAACGCAATCGCCATTTTGTAGCGGCCATAATGGATTTAGCGTGCCCGCACACTTATCAATAGTATTGTCAATACTGTCGACCGAGTGATGGGAAAAGATACAAAAAAAATAGCATGTTAAAGAAAGTATTAATTAAAAGCACATTTTCAAAAATAGTTAGTGAATGTTTTACGATAAATAAAACTTGAAAAACTTAATTATATTTTAGGACCAAGTTCCAAAATCGTATAATGTTAAAAATATTAATCTTGACATCGTAAGTCTACTATTCAGGCGGTCTTTTTAATTTTTAATATTTGCAATGAATTAATTCAAATTTCTTTCATACTTTACAGGTTTGATGCTGCCTGAAACTACTTTTTTCATATCTTTTACAGCAATACATAAAACTAAACTCAGTTCACGTAAGCACCAGGAAGTATATAAAAATAACACAATTTTAATATCCAAAAGTTTTTTGGTGCATATTACTCAAACGCTATTATTGCTATTTTTTTCTAACATTCTATTTAAATTGTTATGACTTTTAAATCCCATCACTGCTTCTGTCACAAATATTATCAATACTTTTTTAGGTGTGCGGGCACGCTTAGAATTTGTCACAGTCGTATTCTATTCGACTGTCATTTTAGAAAAAAAATCGTCGTTTGATAGAACTTTTTCGATTAATACTCCTTTAAAAAAAAACAAAATCGGTTGGGAAAAACGATGACACATAAAATAACATCCCTATTTTTTGTTTGCTTTGCGTTAACACGTGACCGCTTAGTCCTTAATTAAAGAAAAAATGAACTGATTATATTTTAAATGAAATAGTTAAATTTCAAATTATGAAGCAACGAATCTACGTAAAGTTTTGACATTAACGACGGACCCATTAATTATGTTTTATGTTCGTTCAGTTTTGAACGCTCTCTCAAACATTTAATAATGTGCTGGAAGTAATTACTTTTACACTAATTTTGTGAAATGTTAAGGGTTATTAGAAATTACTAATAGATGAATAACCCGAGTGTTTTAAAGAAACTAATCAGTGATATTGATAACATTTAGCTAAGTTAAACTTACAATCTAATTTTAAAAAAACTTGAGAGGTGTCAAGGGACACCCGGTTGGAAAGAAGTTCTTTTCAATTAATTAGTGAGGGAATTGTAATAAAATTTAATTTTTTTATTCAATAACTTAAATAAAATATTTTGATCACAGCACCATCTAGCATTAATCATATAAAACAAAATAAGGTTTTTTTTATAAAATATTTTGATCACAGCGCCATCTAGCGATAATCATCTAAAACAAAAAAGTGTCGTGCCAACTTTTTCATAAGAATTTCCGTCTAGCCCCCTTTCGATAATGCGCGATAAGGAACTTCGTTCCAATTGTATCTATGAAAATATCAATTTGAATCGTAAAACTTCAAATTATGAATGCTCCAAGAATCTCCAATTTATTTCTAGAGAATAGTCATTAACAGTTCATGATTCTCATCATATGTTTCAAACACCAATTCATGTGTACATATAAAACCAGTCCGCAATGTTGGTCCTATAATATTTTATTTCTTTTACTTCTATTTTTTTTTTTTATTGCGTGATAGATAAACGAACCTACGGCCCACCTGATGGTAAGCGGTCACTGTCGCTCATGAACCTCTGCAATGCCAGGGCAATGAAGGGCTGTTATCTATCGCCTACCGATACAGGACTTTTCTTTAACCTCGTTTAAAGAGGTACCTACATGTCATAGCGCTCCGGGAACACCGCGGATATTCTATATTTTATTTCCCAATGATTTCAGTTCAAGATGCTTAACACAAAATCAAGTCACAAAATAAATATAGAATCTAGACCTACATTCACCTTCTCAACGTCAACGATCTTACCTGAAATGGATTCGATATAAACTTCAATAACATCAGTAATACGTCAGTCAAAGTATCTCATAACCGTCGCTATTCCCTCGCGATCTGAAGGCTTGCTTTGATCACTTAATCGCTTTTTGATATGATTGGCTTACGGGCTTTCGTGACTCATTTTAACTAAAATTAGAATTTGAGAAGTGATTTGCAGATCGATGTTGTAGATATGTTTTATCAGATTATTTGGGCTAATTCTTGTCGCAATGTAAGCAAATGGTTTTATCTGTTCTACATTGCATTTTTTTTATTGCCTTATAGGCAGACGAGCTAACGGGCCACCTGATCGTAAGCGGTTATCGTTGCTCATGGACCTCTGCAATGTCAGCGGACACTGAGGGGCCGCTACCTACGGCCTACCTTTTAAGGACTTTCTTTAAGCCTCGTTTGAAGAAGGACAAGTCATAGCGCTCGGGAAACACCGAAGAAAATAATAATAAAAAATAATAACTAATAATAACTAATAATAATTAATTTGCTACTAAAAAACCAGACTTAATATCTTTACTCAAAATAACCGACAATTTTAGTAAAGCTATTGGAATGGAGTTTGGAGTAGATAAGTGTGCGGTCATAGATATACAGAGAGGTAAAGTTGTAAACTCTGAGAGTTTGCAACTTAGCCAGAGTGAGGTGCTTAGATCTCTGTCTGAGTCGGAAACCTACAAATACCTTGGAATGTTCGAAGCTTTGAGTATCGTCGATGCAGATATGAAGCAATCGGTGAGGGATCGGTTCTTCGGCCGCCTGATAAAGGTTTTGAAAAGCCTCTTGTCTGGCGGAAACAAGATCCGAGCCTTCAATGGTTGGGTCATGCCTGTACTGACGTACTCCTTTGGCATTCTAAAGTGGACGCAATCAGAACTGGATGCCCTGGATAGAAAAGTTCGGCGACTGTTGACGGCATACAGGATGCACCATCCACGCTCATCTGTTATGAGGCTGTATATACCTCGGAAGTGTGGGGGTCGTGGCATGTTAAATGCCAAGGATCTGCACAACCGAGAGATATACAACCTTCGGGAATATTTCCAAAAGGTGAATGTGGGTATGTACCGTGATGTAGCAGCAGTCGATAAAGGACTCACTCCGCTATCCTTAGCGAACGGGAATTGGCGAGCGCCGAAGGTGATGAGTGTGGCGGATCGCACGGACGTATGGAAGAGCAAGGAACTACACGGTCGATTCTACCGGGCCCTTACGGGTCCTGATGTAGATCAGTTAGCCTCCGTGGCTTGGCTACGATACAGTAACCTCTTCGGAGAGACTGAAGGTTTTGTCTTAGCAATTATGGACGAAGTTATCATGACGAACAACTACCGCAAATATATTCTAAAGGATGGGACGGTCGACATTTGTCGGGCATGTCACCGTCCGGGAGAGTCTATTAGACATATCGTTTCCGGTTGTTCCCGTCTTGCTAACGGCGAGTACTTGCACAGACATAACCAAGTAGCTAAGATCATTCATCAGCAACTTGCTCTGAAATACGACCTTGTTGAAGCCGCCGTACCTTATTACCAGTATTGGCCTCAGCCGGTTCTCGATAATGGTCATGTAACGCTCTACTGGGACCGATCTATTATCACTGACAGGACTATTGCTGCTAATAAGCCTGACATAGTGATAATAGATCGGGATGCGCATCGGGCAGTGTTGATCGATGTCACCATTCCACATGACGAGAACCTTGTGAAGGCAGAAAAAGAAAAACTGCTAAAATATTTGGACCTGGCCCACGAGGTGACCGACATGTGGCGTGTTGAATCGACCATCATTGTTCCGATCGTTGTATCTGTGCACGGTCTAATAGCGAAAAGCTTCGACCGTCATCTAGAGAAGCTTTCGCTCCCCGGCTGGGTAAAGGGCCTGATTCAGAAGGCGGTCGTTCTTGACACGGCGCGTATTGTGAGGAGGTTCCTCTCTCTTGAGCCCTGACCACTGATGGCTTGGGTCGTAGACTCCGCCTGCAGTGGCCCTCTGTTTTTTATATTGTATTTTTAAATTTATTTTTTTGTAATGTTTTTTTAAAAATATAATGTAAAAAATAAGCTAATAAATGGATAGAGTCTATAAAAAAATAATAAAAAAATAATTAGGTAAAATCGACAAAACTATCCCAAACAAAAATAAATTCGAAGAATAGAGTGTTGACTTACAACATTAATATGTCGTATAACGTTTCTTCCCTACTAATTTAACTTCTTACTGAACTAATAGATTCAGACAAAAACAGAAACTGAAAAATAGCACAATAAAGACATGCCTGCTGAGTTTCTTGCTAGTTCTTCTCAGGGCGGTGGCTATTTCTTTTTTCCGAAGTAGTAGCCTTTTAACATTAACAAGCATTATAATTTTTAACACTGAGAATAAATAATTACATTTTATTTCATTTCCAGCGAAATTATACAACAATTCAAAACATGTTTTTTCTCCGTAAATATCATAATATTCTTGATAAATTTTCAGAAACCATTAGGTAAATACTGTATGAATAAATTCCTTGAATATTTTTCGTATAACGCAGCATGGACCAGCCATTAAGATTGTAAATTTTTATTAAAATAATAAAAACGTTTCTTTTGAATTTTTCATTTACTAATTTACTCAGCGTTGTTCTTTTATCTACGTAAACCTACTTTATGACTGCGGCTCGACTCCTTATTTTTATATTAAATTCTTGAGCTGTAAAATATTTTTTTGTTTCGTATAAAGATTATGTAAAAGCTAATATTGGAACGAAGTTCCTTATCGCGAGTTGTGAAAGGGTGCTAGACGGAAAAAAATCTTACGAAAAGTTGTCACGACACTTTTTTGTTTTAGATGATTATCGCTAGATGGCGCTGTGATCAAAATCTTTTAAAACACGTTCCTTATTTGTTTTAGATGATTATCGCTAGATGGCGCTGTGATCAAAATCTTTTAAAACAAGTTCCTTATCGCGGGTAAAAAAAAATAGGAAAAAAAAATTATAAGATATCTTTTAATCAAAAGGAACTTCGTTCCATCCGGGTGTCCCTTGACACCTCTCAAGTTTGTTGTTTCAAATATAATGCTGACGAGTTTATGATGCACCTGATGTTGCTGACAAAATATTTCAAAACAATTTAATTTGAATGAAAGTTTTTGAATCAGACTTTGCTATTGTTGTAAGATTGATATGCATCAGTAATGCCGAATAGACTGACAACCTTCTAAGAACTTATTCGACCGATGTCTTATAAAGTTAAGTTTACAATGAAGCATAAATCAAAAGATTACTTCTTGCCAGATTGTTTTATTTACTTGCGTGTGACGTCAGTTACTTCTTTAACGAATTATAGGGAATTTTTTCGTCTAAGACGAAATTTCAATAATTGACAAATTTTTAATCATGGAATTCTCAAAAATGTTTCTCGTTTTTAATAGTAAAATATGGTTTTGGACGTTTTGGTGGTATTATCTGTTTGGATGGTGATAAATTATTATTTATTTTTAATGTAGTCAAATACCCAATTCTCAAACGTATAGAAAATTGGCATGTATGTTTATAAAACCAATCATTTCAAACCGCAAGCAATATCCATATTAAACAAGGGACATTATAATATCATTCGAGCATCGTTCGGTATCGAATAATCGATTTTTAATTAAAACCAAATTATTCTCAAGCCTCGGAACCGGTACAATATTAATTAATGCAAATGGATATTCCCGGGTTAGTATTGTATTATATATCCGGACTATGAAATACTACCGACATAGAATATTTCATAAATAGAAGTAGAATATATTATTATAAAATTTATTGAGTTCACCAATATAAAAAAAACAGAGGGCCACTGCAGGCGGAGTCTA
The DNA here is from genome assembly GCA_030269945.2 of Trilocha varians. Taxonomy (NCBI): domain Eukaryota; kingdom Metazoa; phylum Arthropoda; class Insecta; order Lepidoptera; family Bombycidae; genus Trilocha; species Trilocha varians. The sequence continues at coordinate 11,357,953 of AP028259.1, forward strand.
CGACCCAAGCCATCAGTGGTCAGGGCTCAAGAGAGAGGAACCTCCTCACAATACGTGCCGTGTCAAGAACGACCGCCTTCTGAATCAGGCCAAAGGGTAAAGACCCAGCCGGGGAGCGAAAGCTTCTCTAGATGACGGTCGAAGCTTTTCGTTATTAGACCGTGCACAGATACAACGATCGGAACAATTATTGAGTTTATTTTTATTGCATTGCAGTTGAGCAAAAGGCCCGCCTGATAGGCGCTTACCGTTTTTTTTATCATGTAAAAACAAATGACGGTGACGGCCGAACAACATGTAAATGGGGTTTTTGTACGCATTGGCTGGCATTGAAACTATGTGACACAACGTCTGATAGTTGGCCTACCAGCTGTTGTCATTTGTGTGCATTGGAAGTTGGCGACCTAATATGGAAGCAGCATTATAAAATATAGTAATAGTAATAGCACAGCGGAGTCGTTACCTATTCTTTACAAAATACAAATTTTATATTAAAATATTTTGTCCTAAAATTTATTTAAAAATAAAACTTAGGAGGTGTCAAGGGACACCCGGATGGAACGAAGTTCCTTTCGATTAATAAGTGAGGGAATTGTAATTTTTTTTTTTTTTTTTTTTTTTTTAAGTTAAGTTAAACTAACTAATTAATTATTATAGCTTAAATAAAAGATTTTAATCACAGCGCCATATAGCGATAATCATCTAAAACAAAAAAAATGTCGTGATAACTTTTTCATAAGAATTTCCGTCTAGTCCTCTTTTGATAACGCGCGATAAGGAACTTCGTTTCAATATAATATACAGATTATCTTCTGTCTTATCTTATGCTACGGTTATCCTCGGCACAGATTAATTCAGGCTCCAAATTTGATTGTTCTCGTTATGATTAATGTTTTGACTCGCGATTATTTCATTTGAGACTAGTTCAGTATATTTACGTAACTGGAAATTTTGGAAAGGAAAGGAAATTATTGAATACACTCTGGTTCTTTAAAACGTAAATCGGGATATTTTGATAAGATATTTTTTGAGAGGACATTCTAGAATATTGAGTATTGCCATTTAACCGTAGAATTATTACATCTGGAATCAACATCATGAACAACAGAATGAAGCCAATTTAAAGTGCATCGATCGCGCGTAAGAACACGATATTTTGATTCAACATCAGAAATAACAAAGTGAAATTTTAAAGAACTTATGTGTATGTAATATTTTATTAGTGTGTTAAACGAATTCAGTGTCATCAGTATAATAACGCCAGAATATCGTGTACTTACGCGCGATCGGTGCACTTTAAATTGGCTTCATTCTGTGGTTCATGATGTTTATTCCAGATGTAATCATTCTATGCATTTAACCTATTAATTTTAGAACGTCCGTCTACTGTTTAACTAATAAATGATTTCGAAAATGTGGTTTTAAAAACATTAATTTATCTTTGCACCGAACAATATACCACACTTATTAAAGAACAAATAAAAGTCAAAGACAAAATCAAATCATTTATTTCAAAGTAGATGTGGACACACATACATTTTGAATGTCAAAAATAAAATCAAAAGTTCTACCATCAGTTCGCTAAAATTACGCCTCCGTCCTGAGAAGAACCGGCGCAAGAAACTCAGCGGGCATGTCGTTTTTTATTTTTATTCTTTTTTTAAATTTTGTTTTTAACAAATGTATCAATTAAAATGGCCCGGGACGAGCGCCTCATTCCCATTTTGTGCAGTCATTTATATAATCATTAAGTTTATAATATGCTTTACTACATAGCCGTTCTTTGATAACTCTCTTAAACCTATTTATAGGCAATGTTTGAACGGCTAAAGTTTTTTCATACATTCTTTGAAATATCACATCTGATTCAATCATTCAATTTGTCACGATCACGTTTACATCTTAACTAATTACGAGTACTACAGTTTAGTTTCGAATCGTAACTCCCTTCAGATTTATCCGGTAATCAAAACGTGCTGTAGTTTGATTAGTTTCCTGCTTAAGGGCCACCAAATTAACTATAATATAGAATATCTGTTTGAAACCAAATCTTGGGTCAGTTATCCATAGATATATTTGTTGTTATTAGTGCAATTCAGAGAGTTTATAAAGAGTAAATAGTTAGGGATCTTGAGAGTTTTTGTTTATTTTCAGTTTCTGTAATTTGCACGATATTTTTACAAAAAAAGACAAGAAAGAATATCATCAAGAAGCATTATTAAAGATATCTAACAGAAATAGAACTTATCTACGTAAGTTTGACGCAAAACTTTACAACGAGTACTGTGTTTAATATGAAAATTGATCATTCCAATGCATACCACACGTCTATACCATCAAATAATCAGAATAAATTCATTTCAAATCCATAATTTATAACAAATTAAAACCTCTCCTAAGTTCGCAGTTATATCACATCTAAAACCATTTAAATAAAACTCCTTGAATTACAATTCAAATTTAAGTGTTCTTCAGAACCTGTAACAATCCAGCCAGTGGTCTTATTAAAATACAATGATGCCTAAGGGTCTGAGATCTCAGACGCTTTATGAACCCTTAACCTGAGCCTCCAGGCTTAATACATTTAGACTTTGGATCACTAGAATTTACGTCACAAATTATGTAGGTAAGAAAAGTGTAGACTGCCCTGGCATTGCAGAGGTTCATGAGCGACGGTGACCGCTTACCATCAAGTGGGCCGTAAGCTCGTTTATCTATCTTGCAATTAAAAAAAAAAAAAACTAATTTGTCTTTTCAATAGAACTTGGAGATAATTTTTGTATTGAACCATTGTTGATAATTTTGGCTATTTATTAAATTGCCTCTCCTCTCTTTTAAGAAGAATTTAAGTTGTCCTCATTATCATAGCAGACGCCTATACGTATAATATACACATATTAATGCTAAGTATTAAGAGAGTAATTGATTAAGATAAATAAAGTAATAGCTAAATAATATAAACGATTTTAAACCTCCGATTCTAATGATGAACGAAAATAAAACAGTACCGCTGTTTGAATCATCAACTTTTAAATGCGATTTAAAATCTTCATCATTTACTACATCCCGACAATTTTGAAAGATCTCTTACGCCCGTCAAACTTTAGACGAAGGATATATTTTTGTAACGGAAATTATGCACGAAAAAAGAAATTAAATGCTGAAATGTGTTCATTAAAATGTTCAGAATGATTCGTTTTGAAACTTTTTGATCGAAGCATTTTTGTTTGCATTTATTTAATTAGTTTACATGAAAATATTATACAAAAGACTTTATTAAATAAATTAAAAAGTTCGGCTTTAGTTTTGAGAATTACATACTCTTCTAGTTTTAGATCTTTCATTTATACACTAGACTTTTCAAAGCGGACATTTTACCTCACTGCGAACTGACCAAAATTAGCGTTGGTAGTATTTGTCTAGCAGTACCTATGTATGGCCGATTATTTACAAGCAATTTTTCACATCACTGAGTAAAAACGGTGAAAGTTCCATATACGATTTTATTACTAAACTATATTTTATTTAAGTTTACTTACCATTGTTTTAAACAACCCAAAATCTCTACAATAAGATAGACAGGTTCTTTTCATCATCGTAAATAATATCATTCATTTTCACCCAATTACGTCAAGATGGAGTTTAGTCGGAATGGCGAAGAAAAATGTATGAAATAAATTGAACGTTGTGAAGCGAAGAAGGCTTTAGGATGAAACTGCTCTTCGGTTTGTTTAAATGATCTTGATGCCAACCAGGAGTATTTTGTTTTGTAATGTTAATATTTAAATTATTGTGTATTTGATTGCCTACTTGTTCAAAAATTATGAAGGACTTTTAGTAAAGTTTATTTTCCAATTGTAGTTATTTTTCGATAGACTTGTAGGATAGTGTATTTTGTTACGTCTTCAGACTATCTTAGATGCTGGGGGGCGCCCTCCGCACAGACCCGCACATCGCGGAAGCCATTTTTATTTTAACACAGATCACTTTTTCGTCCACCTCCATTGCGTCCGCAAATATAATTGTAAATTATTCTAACTTTCATTAAATGTTACAATAATTACAGTCCGCTCTTGTCATTTACTTCATCGCATTAACAAAACTCCAAATATGTAAGTACATAGAGGTTACGTTTTTGTGATATTAATTCAATTTACCATACAAATATTTTCGAAAACTTCATAAAGTCACCTATAAGTGAACAATGATAAAGTAATTTCAGACATTTACGTTTGCACTTCTCCAAATTAGGCTTGACGAAAGTATTTAAAGGTAGGTCATAGACAGCGGCCCCGCAGCGTCCTCAACATTGCAAATATCCATGAGCGACGGTAACCGCTTACGATCAGATGGCTTGTCAGCTCATCTGTTTACAAGGTAATAAAAACAAAAATATGCTTACTTCTGCGAATTATACGACCGTAGATAAAATTTAAGGCCTCGTCGAAATACTAGGTTCCAGATTCTCCAACAATCCCAAATAATTTGACCTTCAAACATAGTGACCTCGTAACAAGATGTAGTTTTATGGTCTTTCAAAGTACAATTGAGCGGCTTCCAGTACTTATCCTAACCTTTATCTGGTGTAGTCGGTAAGTCGTAATTTTACGCTTCAGATAACAAGATAATCTGTATTTCGGTCTAGATTTTACGGCAATCGAGCGTCCTCCATTCCAGCCTTTTAGTTTAGGTTACGAGTTTACTAAGGCGTTTTGTAAACTAGTTGTTTTATAGCTTGTGTGATAATTTTTGTTGGTAATTGAATTGGTTCATTGTAATTTGTTCGGGGTTTTATATCTCGTTTGGTACGGAAGAAGTTATGGTATACTTCAGGAACTTGGAATTTGCGTCGGTATATGGGTAGTCTTTTAGGGACCTATTCCAATGTAACATTTAAAGTAATATTTAAAATTAAATGAATACAGTCATAAAACATAAATATAAAACATGTATGGTGGTAGGTACAGTCAACTAACGCTCTGGAATTGCAGAGGTTCATGAGCGAGGGTGATTAATTACCATCTGTTAGGTCGTATGCCTGTTCATCTATATTGCAAAAAAAACATTGATAAAATATCTAAATCTAATAATGTAGAATATATGCTTCAAAACAAAAAAAACTATTGGTCTACTAAATTCCTGAACGAAGTCGCGAACATAAACTAGTTTCATTTAATAAATAAGTTTAAGATTTTCTATTTAATTATTTTTCATGTTTAAAATTAGATGAATACCCTACGGTAAGACGCAGCTTACGAATCTTAATTAACTCAATCTCTTAAACCATCTTTCTTTTATCATCTTATTATCTTTTATACTAATTAAGTATTCTTTTCTTTCTCGAGGTCAATTGTTGGAGTTTGACCACTTTGATTAATTGAAGACGGTTTTAATTAGCTAATCGGGTTCTTTGTGGGCGATAATGACGGAATTTATTTTTATTGTAATGTTGGTATGAGTGCTTTGTTAAAGATTGTGGTAATTTATTTGAGATAGCTTATTTCTAATTACTTATATCTATGTATTATTACTAGCTGGCCCTGGCTGGCTACTTTGTCTGCGTCACATAAGATGGAAGAAATAAGTGTTCCCGTAAATTTACAAATCGTAAAATAGTGTTTACGGTGAACAATCCTTGGAGGTGTGACAAATAGGTAGTAGCTGGTTCTAAGATCTACTGAATATACATTCTGTTTTAATTTTTATACGGGTACGTATAAAAATTATATGATTAGAGGATGATTACTGGAAACTACAGATCGACACCTTTTTTAAGAATTAACTAGAAGTATCTATTCAGAATAATTCAAGATTTCGAAATGTTTATGTCACGTCAAAGAGAATTCTCTTTAGATTAGCAACACTGATTAATTATTAATTCAAAGCATCTTAAAAAAATAAGTTGGCTATACTCTACTATTTCAACTACAATCCATATAACACAAATTCTAAAACTTAGTTCAAATACGCAGGATAAGTTCCATCCAAGTAGTTTCGTCATGTGACCACTTATGTAACAACATACATACTACATATTACAACTACCTAGTTGTTCCCAATTTCGGGGAATTTACCTAATATATATAATTCTAATTAATATAATTTCAATTATAGGGAATTTCGACAAGCTCAAGTTTTTATTATTATTTTAAACAGTTTTATTTAGCTCACCCCGTTTGTTTTATTCTTTTTTCTTCCGTCAAATTTAGTAATTCAAATTTCACCCTCTTCCCGTCAGCCGATTAATCTGAAATTTTGCATACACTTTGGATTATGGTGACAATACAACTGCATTTATTCATTATCATTATAAATTCAAGATGGCCGCCGCTACAAAATGGCGGATAATTTATGTTTTATTAATTCCATCAATATGGGTATCAAATGAAAGGGCTCAACAAGCAAAATACAATATCTTATAAAAAATTGAAATCCAAGATGGCAGCCGCTACAAAATGGCGGATAACGTAGGTTTTATCAATCCCATTAATATGGGTATCAAATGAAAGGGCTCAACAAGCAGAATAAAATATACTATAAAAAAAAATAATCCAAGATGGCCGCCGCCACCAAATGACTGATAACATTTTTTTATTATCAAACTAAAAACTACAAAATAAAAATAGGTAAAAAAACATTTTTAAGTTAAACGGTTTTAAGTAAAACGTTCCCTCCAGGCCCCATATACAGGCCCTTACCAAGTCATAGCTCGCAATACCAAGACTTTTACTCTTTTAGTTCGCAATAAAAACATTGAAGTGAGTATTGATAGAATAAAACCTGCATATTTGATGCCAGATGTATTAGCGTCGCCTCCGCCTGTAAAACCATTATTATCAACGCCTGAAATTGTACCTGTGCCCATTTCAAATCAACCTAAACCACCAAATTCTTCTCGTTCACCTCCTGAATACACTACTCGGTCAGGTTGTAGAGTTCATTTGCCAAAGACTTTTGATCTTTGATGTTCCCGGTTTCACCTTCTCCGTAGCGGGGTGGTGTGGCGTCAGTTTTCGAACGAAAGAGTTCAAATCAGTTTTTGATTTCCGAACGAAGGCGTTAAAAAAAAAAGTTAAGTACGAATGGCGGGATTTTGAATGGACACAAGTCAGACAGTCTAAAAATGAAATTTAATTATAACGTGAAATGTTTGTAAACTTTTACAACATACTTTAAGTTCATAATAAGTGACATAAGATTTAATTAATGATAATATTATAATTCTTCTTATTCTTCCTGGCCGCCTTAATTGCGAGTCACGAATACAATATCTTTATGTCATCACTGTGTTTCATTTTCTATAAGTTGGGAAAGCCTGCAGATCATTTCCCACACATACTTTGCAATGTTTAAGATAAATGTACTAAAAACCAAAAAATAAAAAAATAGATACAGTCGTGGGAATTATAAAAGCGTTGGGCACGTCAACGTTTACCCGTTCAAAACAGAAGTTTCTCATTCCGAGTGGGTATTTTTGAAGATAAAAGAGATTTTTTTACTGCTTTCACTGACGAACGCGCCAATGATGTTAAATGGTCACTAGTATAAATTGCTGTTTGTTTTCAGGGGCACTACAAAATCGCTATGTATAACCTAGCATAGTTTTTTTTATTTATTAGTTAATAGCCAGTAGTTTAAAGATCTGGTTTTATTGAACCATGTAGGCACTTGATAGTTTGCAAGTAGTTTACGATTCTTCTAACCGTTACTTTTTAATTGCTTTCACGAACCACCTCATTTCTTATTCGATCAGAAACACCACTGAAAGCCCTCTCGATTGCTCTCTAAGCTCCCTGCTGAGTTGTATATTATTTCCTGGCAAATTCAGGCAATTTCGAAATTCATACGACGTAATGGAGTTTTCCTTCAAATCTCTCTCGCTAAGGCTTCATGTCAAAGATGGTTTAATACCACTTAATTTGGAGCGAAAATACTCGAAAATAGGAGACGTAATGTAATAGAATATTTAATTTGTACGTTTGATGTTTGAAGTTAATTGGGTTATGTACGAAATAGAAAGTTGTTTGTAGTTACTGTAGAGGCGGAATATAACTGAACTAAAGATTAGTTTACGTCTGTGTATGTTGAAGTATTTGGAGTATATTACCTTTCTATTTCTATTTATCTATTTATTTTATTTTATTTCTTTAGTTGACCAGTAATGATGTAGTAATGGACTGGTAAAAATTAAGTTGATGGATTGTCTACCGTATTGCCTATACAATGAAACCGACCTTAGTGTAGCTCTAGCGCTGATTTCAATGGGTCCAACTGAAAATCAGCGCTACAGCTTCATAGTTGTAGCTGTATGCTGAGCTGGTCGCCCCTTCAGTGCACATCTTAAGCACAGTTTCTTCTATTTTATTTATGTTTTTTGTTTTTACTTTTTATGTAGTGTTTGAGTGTGTGCTGAATACAAGTATTTTCTTTCTTTCTTTCTTTCTTTCTGACAGGTACGGTTTACATTTGAACAACATACTACTTGGTATTATGTGTGTATAGGTGACTTTGTAAGCAGAACCATTCGATGTGGCGAGATTCGTGAGGACTATGTCCAGCAGTGAACGTCTACGGGTTCATGATGAATATGTTCATGCGGGAACACTATTAGCAGTAAACTTTTCACTATTTTCACATAACTTTATACTAAAATAGTTATATCCAATTTGTAGTTTCGAGTCACTATACAATCTTCATGCTCTCGGCTGCGGCAACGAAATCAGCGGGAGCGGGTAAAAGAGCGAGGAGATGACGCGGAAATATACCGGCTAAACTGTACTGTACTGTAACAACCTATTACTCACCACTGTTGGGCTCAGATCTCCTCAGAAGAAGGATACCGGGTGTTGTTCCAAAAAATCAGTGTCTCTATTTTCTTTCGGATCTGTTCAACGTCAGGAGACATTGCTGCTTTCGAAAAATACTACATCTAATATATAAAATTGTCGTGTCACGGTGTTCGAACTTGAACTCCTCCGAAATGGTTCGACCGATTTTGATGAAATTTTTTGTGCTTATGCGGTACCTATGAGAATCGGCCAACATCTATTTTTCATTCCCTAAATGTTAGGGGTAGTCCACCCCTAATTTTTTTTTTCGGCGCAGACGAAGTTGCGCGAGTCAGCTAGTAATACTATAAAAGGATATGATAATAGATATTTAAACCCTTAAAATACTTTCATAACATTAAGTCGATGTTCTATTTTCGTACATTAAAAAGTCCTTATCACCCTCCTCCAGTTTACTCAATTTTTTCAACCACCGTATAAATCAACTCGCTATTCGCTCCGTTCCTCTCTTCTCACAGAGTTTGTAGCCGCAGCCTTATCTACCCTAGAGAATACAGCGTGTAGTAAAACACAGTTATCTCTAATAAACAGAATAGCTAAGTAATGTCAGTGACCACGGATAGTGGTTAGATGCAGTCTTGTTGCAGTATAGTTCATTCACTTGCATTAAAACAATTAGTCTGGAGAAATGAGAGAGTTTTCTACGACTCAGTATTTTAGGCAGACAAGCCAACGAGCCACCTGATCCTAAAAGGACCTCTGCAATGTCAAAGGACACTGCGGAGCCGCTGCTTTCCAAAAATACCAACGTTCAACGCACGTAAAAACAAATGACGGCCGACCAATTTGTAGACGCCAGACGGAGGTTGAGGTCGTGGTGGCCGATTGGTCGAAGCGCTTCCTTCCGCACGGGAAGTCGCGGGTTCAAATCCAGCCGGCTTGTACCTCTAAATCTAAATGTTAAATAGATTTATGTGCAATTTTTCACAACACCACTGGCTAAAAACGGTGAAGGAAAACATCGTGAGGAAAACTGCATGTCGGAAAAGGGTTCTAAAAATCCTTTGAAGATATGTGAAGTCCCCAATCCGCACTAGGCAAGCGTGGTGGACTATGCCTAATCCCTCTTCTGAGGAGACCTGAGCCCAACAGTGGGCAGTAATGGGTTGTACAGACAGACAGACGTAGGTTTTTTTTGCATTGGCCGGCATTCAAATTACGGTCTTCCCTGAGTGAAACTGTGTGAAATACTGTTTGACAGTTGGACAACCACTTGGAAGTCGGTGATCCAATAGGTAGAAGCTCCAATATAAACAGAATATCTAAGTAATGTCAGTGACCACAGAGAGTGGTTAGATGCAGTCTTGTTGCAGTATAGTTCATTCACTTGCATTAAAACAATTACTTTGCAGAAATGCGAGAGATTTCTACAAGACTCAGCACTATTAAATAAATTTTCAATGTTTCGAGTATAAAATGTTTTCATTTTTAATGTTTAAAACTATGTGGAGAACAAGAAAGATATTCCATTGTTTCTTCTACTTCTTCTACACTTCATTAAAAATATAAGTTGGTATTCACGATGTTTTATCGTCTTTTAGATAAATCCTATTAATATATAATAAAGAGTGTCCTAAAATGATCGTAATAATTTAAAATCATTAACCCAGACGAGAGTCTACTAGTTTTCTCAAAGTCATCAATGTGAGATTCAATTGTGATGTCTAAAATTTTAGGGATTATTTACGATGTTTCACAAACAAAGTTTTAAATTTAATTCCCTTTTCCTATACTTTAAATCCCAAAGCCACTGCACTACGGGTGACGTTAAATTAAGTTCCTAGTACATGCGCCGTAATGTAATATAGTTTATTCCCTCTAGCTTTTAGCCACAAAATAAGTTTACTATACAGGGGTTATTCTTACGTTATTTAAAATATTTTTCATATTTGGACTAGGGTCAGTAAATTTGACTTTTAATAACATTTTTGCACACGAGATTCTGAAATGTTTGACATAAGAACCGCACTGTTAGGTTTTGGCCTTTTTTTTGTAGGAAATCGCTGAACTTCCTGCTGGAGTATATGGGAGTCGACCCGCGTGAAAATCTCGCGCGAGCCGCACTAAGAATTTTTTTTTATTTTTTTTTATTGCCTTGTAGGCAGACGAGCTAACGGGCCACCTGATCGTAAGCGGTTACCGTTGCTCATGGACCTCTGCAATGTCAGCGGACACTGCGGGGCCGCTACCTACGGCCTACCTTTGCGGTTTGCGGATGCGGCTTGCCATCTCCCGGTTGCTCTTAGGAAGGGCGGGCGAGAGGAGCGATGGCACAATATTCTCTCGGTTGGACATCGGTCCACCTAAGAGTATCGACTTTTAGGAGGTTTAGTGTCAAAGATGGAGAGAGAGGTTAAGTGAGAGTTTGTCAATTCATATAAACATTGAATTCTGTAAAGTAATTACATTGTACCATAGTCCTGTAATTACTGCAGTCTGCGCGCTACAACATAAACTCATCTTGTATACTTTAATGGACAAAGTTCCGCCATAATTCGGCAATTTCACATTATGATTACATTTTAAGCAAAATTGGGTTGCGTTAATGTACCTGATTAAATTAATAGGGCCAAGGAAAGAAAATAGGGCTTCTGCGTATTTCTTGTTTGAAATATATTATAATTAATTTAATTTACTTTAAGTTGTAAGAATTCATTATTTTCAATATGTACGTGAATTGGAAGAGCTTTTTGTTACATGTCAAAAATTAGACAAATTTGGGTTTATAATGATCGAACGGTGATTTTAATCTATAGATATATAGGTCCTATTATAATATTATCAAGCTGCAGAGTTTGTTTGTTTGTTTGAACGCGCTAATTTCAGGAACTACTGGTCCGATTTAAAAAATTCTTTCACTGTTGGAAAGTCCATTTATCTAGGAAGGCTATGTTGTATTCCTCTGTGACGCAGACGAAATTGCTCGGGTCACCTAGTAAGTTGTATAGTTTCAACTCCAGTAAATTAGTAACTTCCGAGGTCTTTTTTGTGTAATAACCTTATATATGTATATAGCTTTAAGTATACAAATAGACAATCGCAATAGTGACTAAGTACCTACAAAACACAAAAGATTTTACATTTTGATTCTGTTCAAGAGATTTATTTCTCGAAATGTCGATATAATTAAGTTCCTATCTACCATATCTACAAGGTACTTAACTAACAACTAATATATAAAATTGTCGTGTCACACACTCCTCCGAAACGGCTTGATCGATTTCGATGAAATTTTTGTGCTTATCCGGTATCTATGAGAATCGGCCAACATCTATTTTTCATCCCCCTAAATGTTAGGGGTAATCCACCCATAATTTTTTTTTTATTCTTTCGGCGCAGACGTAGTTGCGTGGATCAGCCAGTAATATCTATAATCGGAAAAAAATATATATAACACTAGCTGACCCGCGCAACTTCGTCTGCGTTACAAAGGGGTTCGAACAGTACTCGCAATGACGCCGCGTTATTATTTGCGCGGCGCGAAGTGCACGTATTCATTGCGTTTTATACTCGTCATAACTTCTAAACGAAAAGTCCGATTGGAATAAACCAAAAAGTAATTCACTTCTACATTAATACTCTTGATAATATAATACTTAATTTGGATAAGGGTTAATATAACGATACTCATTTAACGTTAAATTAATTTTTCGGACATTTTTTTTATTTTTATAAACATAAAAGCGGTTATTGTGACTAAACTATGATAGTTAGATATATGCTGTCGCGGACTTTTTTGTTTGTCTTTAAAAGACCTAAAAACCCGTAGTACATCATTTTGTTCTATTGTCAATAGTTTTTGCAGCGTACGCATAAATAGGTTTTTGCTTTTTCACCTTTTGTTACATATTCGATATTTTCATGCGGATCCCTAATTTTTTTGAAAATAAAATATAGCCTATAACCTTCCTCGATAAATAGACTTTCCAACAGTGAAAGAATTTTTGAAATCGGACCGGTAGTTTCTGAGATTAGCGCGTTCAAACAAACAAACAAACAAACAAACAAACAAACTCTTCAGCTTTATAATATTAGTATAGATTGATCACACATATCAACTTTTTATTTGGTTTGCTGTAAGAAAACTCATATTTGATATTAAGCTTTTCTTCTTCTTCTTCTTCATCCTCGCACTTTCCTACTTTATGTAGGGTCGGCTCTCCTAATCCTGTGGTGCCAGGATTCTCTATCCTGGGTTGTCGGGTCAGGCAATTTTTCTTCGTCCAAAAGTTTTGTCATGCTAGTCCACCACGTAGCTAGCGGGCGTCCTCTTCCCCTCTTGTGCTCAGGAAGGCGCAATGCTTTCTTGACAACGTGTTCGCCATCTCTTCGCATTACGTGGCCATACCATCTGAGTCTGCTCTCCTTAAGCTTTTGTGCTAAATAAATAAATGTAATAAATTTGATTGTGAAATAAATAAATGTAAATCGTCAACTCTAAATAAAGATACAGAAACACAACTCTTCACATTGAAAGCAATCACAAAAAATAACACGTGCAATCCAAAAAGGGTTTTTCAAGAGTAATCTGTGGCAACATAAACCAATACATGTGCTAATCTGTTTGTCTATGTTTGTTGTATCAACTCAGATCAAAGGGACACAAGATCTTTGTTCACACGATTAAAGGACTTGTTTTCATATTTTAATGGTCTACTTGAAAATGTATTTATTACTATTTAGGTATGTGTGTAGATTAGATTTTGATAAAAACAAGATTGTTACGATATCTTATAGAATTTTATGTAATATTTTCATTGTTTAATATGTCATAGATATTAAAATTATAGCCTATAATTGAGTGCAAAAATGACGAAAATTCGAAGATAAAGAACGTTGCTAAAAGGAAAATAAAACAATTATAATATGAAAAATTATTATATCTTTTTTAGTAAGTAAATAGTAAGTAACTGTACAAGTAAAAATTCTTATAGTCAATTTCACTTTAACACTTAAACTTTACACTTTACAAGAAAATCAGCTGAGTTGCGACCCGTTGCAAAATTTCTAAATGCCATTCACACAAAATATTATTATTATACTAAAGCGATGCCAGACATAAAATGCGTTGCGGCCCGCCCCGCCTGAGCGTGCTCCCTCGAGCCTCAATTTCCATTTTATCTTGACATATCGTTGTATGATGTAGTCAGATTTACCGGAGTCGGATAGATCTCCCGAGTATTATGTTCGCGTCAGAAACAGAGATTTATGCATTGTTGTTCCACTCAGTACGTGTTTGAAGAGATCTGTGAATTCTCGATTAGTATGAGCTTTTGGGATTGCTTGAGTAGTTTGGGAGTACTGTTGTTTTAGTTACAAAAGAGAGGGAGAGTAGTCAATAAATAATGATACAAAAGTTGAAATTTACCGTGTTACAAGTAAGACAAGGAAGAAGAAAAAGTGAAAAATAATTAAGTTGAAGTAAAACATACAAATTACTAGAAAATAGATCTTATAGGTTTAATATGATGATTTTTTAACATTAATGTTGGAGGTAACCGAGAATGTCTAAAGAAAACAATATCCATAATATAACTACTACCACTATATTTATCATCCTATTTCGATATAGCTTACAAAAACAGTTAAATTATAAACTTATTCAGACACTCGCGGTTTTCTATAATACTATCATGCATTTTTGAACGGGTATATCGAGACAACTCAATAAATTAAATATCGTGGTAAGAACCCGTTCAAAAATGCATGACAGTTAAATTAGTACTTATTTTTAATGTTTTTTTTAATACTCTCGTGTCCACGAAATTGCAAGTAGCAGGTGCGTTAATACTTATGTCTACGTATGTCTATAAAAGCGTTGAAGTGAAGGGAAGCACTCGAAGGTAATTTGTAAGGGAAAGTGGCCATAACGTTTATTGTTGAGAACCTTTTAGAGACTATGTGTGTGGAATACACAACTAAATTACGTGTGTTCATCTCTGGATATATGGTCTACCGTACAGGTTTATTAGTACTTACAAGTCGAAACGAGAGTTCTAAAACTTAGTCTTTTGAGAGAATGGTCGTTTAATTCTGTGAATTTCCAAAAACATAGCAAAAACAGTAAACACGCACCATCCGGCTATGGGATGAGCTCCCCTCCTCGGTATTCCCTGAGCGCTATGATTTGTCGTTCTTCAAACGAGGCTTGAGGAGGGTCCTTAAAGTTAGGTCGTAGGTAGCGACCCCTCAGTGTCCCCTGACATTGCAGAGGTTCATGAGCGACGGTAACCACTTCCTTTCAGGTGGGCCGTCGGCTCGTCTGTCTACATGGCATGCAAAGTTCCTTGTTCGAGATACGAGTTGAAGTTCCTGTCGGAAAACGAATAAAAAAAGTCTTTAATACATGTGCTCTTTAATAGGTCCTAAAAACGTTAAAATATCTCACTAATCTTTCTCATATATAAAAATGAATTGCTGTTCGTTAGTCTCGCTAAAACTCGAGAACGACTGAACCGATTTGGCTTATTTTAATCTTGTAATATTCGTAGAAGTCCAGGGAAGGTTTAAACGGTGAGAAAATTTCCTTATGTGACGCAGACGAAGTTGTGTGGGCCAGCTAGTAAATGTAATAAAAATCGTTATATGAACTCTTCGAATATTTGTATGATTGACGTAGATTTTTTTTAATGCCTCGTAGGCAGACGAGCTAACGGCCCACCTGATCGTAAGCGAGTTTTTAAAGAAATTTAAGTCTTTAGCAACGTTAACAACTGTGCACTAGGTATCTACTACATATTTGCTTTCTTACGATAAGCGTCGCTCAGTGACAGCACGGCCACGACAGAGAGGATTTGTTACCTATCACCTACGGGGGTGTCGCGACGGGAAAGTGTGCCGCATTGCGTAACGCGTCGCGCCACCCCGCATAACCCCGTGCTGGGTTCTGACCTCAGCCGGGATTCGGACGCTGAGTGTGAGCGGTTGGAGGTTTTAGTGAGGTTCAACTCCCACATACCCCACCCGCGCGGCAGGTGGGGGTTCGGCGATTTCCTCCAACTAAAAAAAAAACGTATCACCTACTATATAACATTTTCCAATCATCGTTTGAAGTCATAGCATTCGGAAAACACCGAGGATGTAAGTCAATTTTAAAACGTGTGTTTACCGTCTACGAAATCAAATACATTTCAATATCAAAAGCAATCAGAAAAACACAATAATCTCAAATAGGTACACAGCATACTTCAAATACAATACAATGTAATACTACAAGGGAAAGATCGCGAACGATTTACAATATGGATGTCTAAAACTTTGTCAATAACAGGCACCGTGATGCTTTTCAAACTATTTTGGATCTTGTAAGTACTGTAATAAGGTCGTACATTGTTTGAAATTTGGTAAGCCGAAGAATGAAATCAGTTGAGCTTTGTACGGCTGACGTGTCACTCTGCTGGAGAATAGTGGAATTTATCGTCTTGAACGAATTATTTTGATGTTATGAAAAATATGTGGGTTTTATTTTTGAAGTACGAAACTTGTGAACATACCAATATAAGGGGTGGGCCATATAAAGTTTGCATTTTTTCATTTTTCGACTGTCAGGTTGGCTTTGTGGCATGTTGCGCCATCCTGTTGAAACCAAATGTCGTCCATGTCATACTCTTCAACTTTTGGAAACAAAAATTCGTTGAGCATGGCACGGTAACGCTCGCCATTTACCGTTCATTCGACCGCTCGTTATTGACATAGGCCAATCATTTTTATGGATTTTTTTTCACATTTCTTACAGTTTGGAGTGAAGACTCACCACTTTGGAATTAATATTTCCCAATTTTGTTCAAGCGTATAGCGTCCCATTTCGTAAATGTCAAACCTTTAACTAAATTATGAACACAAATTGAATGACATTTGAGCTGTCATTCTCTAAATAAACAGTAGTTCAAAATGCAAACGTTAGATCGCCCACCCTATATAAAAACCTTGTCTCTTCAATTTCGTAGATCATGTTAAGTATAAGATCAAAATATAGGATTAAATAGATCAGGTGGGCCGTAGACTTGTATATCTTCAAATTATAATAGAAAATAAATGTATGTTAACATTTTTTTGTTTATTATATAATATCTAAATCTGTAAAATTAAAACGTGCTTGTACTCGTATAATGTATAGTCTTAAAAGGACGGTCGTAGCTAGCACGACAGTGTCCCCTAACATTGCAGAGATCTATTAGGAATAGTAACCAATGGTCTGTTAACTGCTAGGAAAACACAAGTTTATTTTTAAAGGGATAATTATTTATAATATTTAAAATAATTAGTCAAATTGAAAATTAAATGCTATAGAAATTTAACAAAACAAAATGAATAAAGCTGTTCGTTTTACAAACAAACGGAAAAACTTGTAAGTCATCAGTTTTCATTGTTCCTTGTTGCGAAAGAATCTCAAATTTCCTCTTTGTTATTTCAAAAGGGAAGTGTTTTTGTCGAGTTTCTAAATTGTTTGGGGATTTGATTCAAAAGAGAATTATTATTAGAAATATAACCTTGATGTACATAAACTTATTCAAACACTCGCGGTTTTCTATAATACTTTCATGCATTATAAACGGATTCTTACCACGATATTTAATTAATTGAGTTGTCTCGATATTTCAACGTTGTTGCAAACGTCATGATCACGAGAAGACTGGATACTGAGGGTCGATTTAAGAGCAAACAAAACCGTATAGAAAACCGCGAGTGTCTGAATAAGTTTACTTTCATGCATTATTTAAACGGGTTCTTACCACATTATTTAATAAATTGAGTGGTGTTGATATTTCAATGTTGTTGCAAACGTCACGTACATAAATGCCCGCTAGAAGAGATCGATTTAAGTTTTAAGTCCATCTTTTCAACTTCATTCTATGGTGACCTGAAACTAAAGGCGTAACTAATTTCAATTAGACGGATAACATTTCATTATCATAATCGATTTTTTTTTGTATATTTAAGGTAAAATTGTATAATACTGTTAAAATACTTCAAAAAAAAAATGCTCATATTACAAAAAAGACATGCCCGCTGAGTTTCTTGCCAGTTCTTCTTAGGTCGGTGGCCACAATTATTATTTTTTGTGTCCGAACTGGTGGTAGCTTTTAAATTTTGACGTCAACAAGAATGAGCATGTCATCAATGTTGAAAATAAAGTAAAAAAAAAACAATTAAGATAAAGATATTATAAACCTACTTGTAGAGTTATTTTATAGTTTTTTTTTATTGCGAAATAAATAAACGAGCCTACGGCCCACCTGATGGTAAGCGGTCACCGTCGTTCATGAACCTTTGCAATGCCAGGGCAATGAGGGGTCGTTATCTATCACCTACCCAGACTTTTCTTAAATCTCGTTTAAAGAGTAACTTTTGACTACGTAGTTGTAGTTGACTACGTATTCTACAAATAAGGTTTGATTTATTAGTATTTTTAAAGCACAAAGTAACCACACAATTAAAAAAAGTAGTAAATAAATTACAAAACAAAACGTTACAATTCACTATTATGTAATGGACCTACAAATGATTATGAAAACTACTTTACGCCATAAGAATAATAAGTTATAAGGGATCTCAAGATCCTCAACATATTTTTGTGAAGAACAAAAAGGGTAATGTAATCATTCAACAGGTGTTCAAGTTTTATGTCACACTAGCTGTTGTTCAGGGACGTAATTAGGGAACATTGAGGGGGGCAATATATTAACAGATTAATGAATTTTTTCTAAATTCTAGAGATGCAATTAATTGTCTTCACTTTTTCACAATTGTTACATTGTTTTTGGAAGTTATAGCAAATTTTAACATTCTCTAAAGTTTGTCAGAGTTTATTGTAAAGTAGGAAAGTCTCCACTTTTCAAAAATGTATTTTGTTTTTGTAAATTTATACAAACAAAAAAGATTTGCTTAAGTTATAGATAAGAGTGAAATAAAGCGTTTTGGAACGAAGTTCCTTATCGCGCGTTATCGAAAGGGGGCTAAACGGAAAATCTTATGAAAACGTTGTCACGACACTTTTTTGTTTTAGATGATTATCGCTAGATGGCGCTGTGAGTAAAATCTTTTAAAACAATTCCTTATTTTGTTTTATATGATTAATGCTAGATGGCGCTGTGATCAAAATATTTTATTTAAGTTATAATAATTAGTTAGTTTAAAACGTCTGTCTCTCTCTCTTCTGAACTTCGTCCCATCCGGGTGTCCCTTGACACCTCTGAAGTTTTTTTTATAATATTAATTAAAGTATATTTTTAAATCGATCCATTTAGGAGATGCGATGCATAAAATAAATTTACGAACCGATTGAATCGTTTTCTGTTCGCTGTACTAAAAATATAGGGTCAGTTCAATACCTTTCTATCTTGTCTTTGAAATCACCTGATACTTCACCTCTCAGACGTTTAATTTTGTTTTTAAAGTATCTACAATTTAATTACCACTTATTTTGAAGAAAAAATAAACGATATTGAATAAAACTAAAACTTTTATGAACTTAGTGACATTGCCAAAGGACTTCAATAGTCTCTAATGAAACGAAGGTTCTACGAAATCACAAATATCAAAACTTGGGAAGAATTGGCCTTAAATTTTGAAAGAAAATAAATCAAAGAAGAAAACTTTGTAAGTAATATAAGGTCGCAAAAAATATGATTCGGTACTCAATTCAATTCAAAAACCTTTATTACCAACCTTAAAACTATACAAATAAAACTTAAAAATTACTTATCCTAAATTGCATCGGATGTGCCCGCTGCTGTGGTCGGTGTGTCCTGTGACACATAGGCCTCTTCCAGACTCTTCCACTTCACTCTGTCCCTCGCTTCTCTGGTCCATGTTTTGCCTGCTATCTTCTTGACGTCATCAACCCATCGTTTCAACTGTCTCCCTCTACTTCTTTTGCTGTCTCGTGGTTGCCATTCCGTAACTATTCTTGTCCACTTTAGTCTGCTATCTCTCGTCATGTGTCCCGTCCATCTCCATTTCATTATCCATGGAGATTCGGTACTAATATAATTTAAAACTAGACTACACTTTTTTTATCTATCGACCTATCGAAACGAGTAAAATAATGTTATTTTATAATATTTATATTTAACTAGTAGCTTTTACATTGATAAAACACCCAATTAAAAGTACCATTATCTTCAGGTTAGCTTATAATTATCTAAATAAAAAAACACCTGTACGTACTTTTGATACAACATAATATTATAAGTAAAATATTACAAACTCTTAAAAAAAATATATTGAATAATAGACATCTAGAATTCCACAAGGAACTCCAAACCTTTAGATAAATAGACAGTAAAATAAATAACACTCCACATACCTTTACAAAGTTCTGGAGTGGCGGCCACGAACCGGTAGGCGCAATGTTGGTAGACCCCCCACAAGATGGACCGACGATCTGGTCAAGATCGCGGGAGGTCACTGGATGCAGATGGCGCAAGACCGGTCGATGTGGCGAAGTTTGGGGGAGGCCTATGTCCAGCAGTGGACGTCTATAGGCTGATGATGATGATACCTTTACAAAAACAGACAAGAATAAATAAGCAGTTGTCGAAAACTAATATTATTATCGTCTGTGATGAACACAAGATAAACCATTGACCAATAAATTGAGAATGTTAACACGTCATCCATTTCGCATCAATTTTTGTCGAATATATCTATAACAGTCTTGACTTCACCTTCAAAAACACAAAATATAAATTAAATAGCTTCATCTGTTAAGGAATTATGATGCTACAAACATACATACACATTACACACACATACACAATTTAGAACTTAAGTAGACACAGAATTCCATAAGCAACTCCAAACCGTCAGATAAATCGTCGACTCCACGTTTCTTCTTTCTATTAAGGTTACAAACACAGACAAGAATAAATAAGCAGTTGTCGAAAACTAATATCGTCTGTGAGATTAACATGAGGTTGTTGTTAGTAACATTCGAAGAAGTAGGTAATTTCGGCGAAATTAGAACCGTTTTCCTGCTTCATTTCGGTCTATATTAAAACTCTTCCATAAACATCGGTTCTTACCAGATTAAAAGTATTCCGTAAATGATGACTGCGCTATTAGATGATTAAGCTTAATTTACGTTAAAATAGTATCTACATCTTTCATAATTGTTTACAGATTTATAATTTTTGCCAAATTAAAAATGAATTAAAACTTACATTTAACTTGTTATAAAAACCTTCAATATATATACTTTTCCATTATGAAAAGCTCAACTTTTTGCAGCTAATTTTAAGAATTCATCCCATGCGAATCTTTGGCCATTTAAATTCTTTGACAATACAATGGTGACTTAGGCACAAAACCTATTTGACATTCACTTTTTATGGTAGGTACTCGTACACTAAGGAGGCAAAGCAATTTGATCTCTTAAACATTTTATTTGAACTAACGTACACTTAGATGGGTCGCAATTAATCATCATGTCAGATATATCATGTCAGATCTTAATATATATATTTCTTGTGTTCGTCTGTATGTGACTGAACTCCTCCTAAACGACTGGACCGATTTTGATGAAATTTTTTGTGTGTGTTCGTGGAGATTCGAAAATGGTTTAGATTTACAGTTGGTCAAGGTCTGATGATGGAGCTGGAATGTGGCTATGAGAACTCCGTCATTAAGCAAGATAACCTCATCGTGTTTAGGCTCTAATGAAGCGTCCTGATGAGTACTTTAAATTGCCGGAAACAATTCCTATGCGACGCAGACGAAGTTGCGCAGGGCAGCTAGTATTCATGTAAAATTGGCAGTAAATGGTTGCATAGCGACGCACCAACGACTGTGCGGATACATTTAAACCTTACATAAATAGAATACCCACACATTAAATGTCAATTACGTCCCTGTCTCACCCGCCAGACGCTCGAGCGAATTTGTATATTTTCTTACGATTCGATACTACATTATCTTATAACGTTTCCAATATTCCCGAATATATTATTACGGCCAGTAAATTCGTATAAGTTTCGTCGACATCATGAATATCGTATTTTGTAAGATGACGAAATGATTTTTCTGTTCTTTGATCTTTGTTTACGCTTTTGTATCGAGTTTGTGTTGAAATGAAAATCTTTTCTTTCTTACATCGCCTGTTACATTCCATTTTTTGTTATTACAATACAGATAATTTATTTAAAAGAAAACTTTAAATACAGACTTTTAAGATTCTGAATATCAGTAGAACACGAGTCGTGGTGGCCGAGTGGTCGAAGCGCTTCCTTCCGAACGGGGGGTCGCGGGTTAAAATCCGGCTAAATATGAAAAATATTTATGTGCAATTTTTCACAACATTACTGGCTAAAAACGGTGAAGGAAAACATCGTGAGGCAACCTGCATGTCGGAAAAGGGTTCTAAAAATCCTTTGAAGATATGTGAAGTCCGCAATCCGCACTGGGCAAGCTTGGTGGACTATGCCTAATCCCTTTTCTGAAGAGACCAGAACCCAACAGTGGGCAGTAATGGGCTGGTACAGAACACGACAAGTCTATCTTATTTAGTACAGGAGTTCCTATGACCACCTTCCGAGTGCATCGTCACAAATAATATTTTGTTATAATATTATTGTATTGTCCCGCGATATACATCTTCGTGAAAAACGTCGGCTCTGTGGTCGGCTCAATCGGAAACCGGGAAGTTTTCAAATTTAGCTTGCAATATTCCACCCGAACGTACATAGCTACATCCAGTGCAAGTTAAAATAAAGCTTGTATTAATGAGCCTACTATTGGATAGAATATTACAAACATAGAAGAAGATTTACTGAAAAAATGATTTTTATTTTGATCATTTATAAAAGTACTCTTAACACTTTGCTAAAATTCGAAAATATTACAACCTTACAACAATTGCTTTTCTCATTAGAAAAACACAAATTTATTTCAAACTAGCTGCCCGCGACGTCGTCTGCGTGAACCCTATGACCCGTTTTTTTCAATTTTCCCGGCAACTATTCGATTTTTTCTCGCCGTAAAAACCATCCTTGAAATTCAACGAACATTTAAAAAAAAGATTTGGCCAAATCGGTCCAGGCGTTGTTGAGTTATGCGCTTACAAATATTTTGCGGTCCATTTTTATATTATAGATTAAATGATAAAGGAAAGCATCATAAACATTGTAGATAGAACATTTAACGAACTAAATCCTGGTTAAACTTAATTGTTTAAATAACTTAACACTCGATTTATAATTCCATTCTATTGGTTCATAATTAAAACCATTGTAATATCCACCTTGACTGTTTTAACGAGACCCATTAATTTCAAAGTCTAATTTGAGGAAGTCAAATACGTTATGAAACGGAACCAGAGGTGGGGAGTATTGTGTGATAGAATATGTACGTACAGAAGTTAATTTACTTGCAAATCGTATCACTAGCGCTGTTTATTATAGTAAAAGCATTTTTAGTAAAGTTTGAGTAATAATATGTATTAAATACTTTGTTTTTTTAGTAGGTCCAAAAATAAACATAATTGCAGAAATAGTTCCTAGTGGTTGAAGTGCTTGCCTTTCGAGGAGATGTCAGTTTTGATTGGACGGTGCCATATGCAATTTACTAAAAAACTGCTGTCTAAAAACGTTGAAGAAAAACATCGTGAGAAAACCTGCATATTGGGAAATTATTTCAAAATCCTTCATGTGAAGTCTCCAATCCGCATTCGGCAAGCGTGGTAGACTATACCTAACCCCTTGGATGAGACCTGAGCCCAGTACTGAGCAGTAATGGGTTGTGATAGTAAAGTACAGATACCGAGAGACGTTTGTAGCTATGTTTAAATACAAAAATATTTTTTTCTGATATACAGATAAGCGCGTTCTGACACTTCTGTGTATCAAGTATCTGTGGCAAGGGTATCTATTCTGAGACCCACGTCAACATTGTCATCTCTCAGAATTTAATATTCCTTGTCAATTTATCCCGTGTACATTCTGGTTCTGGCGTTTGACAGGTGGTCTGCGAGGGAATACTCAGCTTCATTGTTCCATATTTAGATTTTTAAGATATTACTTTTCTTCTATTTTTGTGGGATATTATGTAAGAAGTGACGCTGTTTTGTGAGTTCAGTTTCGAGATGTAAGGCTTTTTAATAAGTGTTTTGCAATTTTGTTGTTAGTTTTTTTCACATTTATGGCTTCAGAGGGTTCTGGTTTTATCTCAAACTTCGTACGATTTTTTAGAGGTGAGATAAGTGGGAGTTGAACCAGACAACCCTCCAACCCGGTTAAGGACAGAATCCACCGCGGGGCTATGTGGGGCGAAACGACGCGTTACGCACATTGTTTACACATTTTCTTTTCACATTCTTTATCGTTAACAAGAAAACTTCGTAGGCAGTTCACAGGACTTTTTTGGTTGTAATTTACAAAACAACAGACACATTGACAAACCAATGTAATGACACTTTGGACTCTATTTCATCTAAGGACACACAGTGGCGAGGATTCTAAATAAACCAATTCCACCCGGCTTCTCTTTGAAATCTTACATAGGATTTATCTGTGACATTCTCATCTTAATCACAAATTCATATACAAAGTG
This sequence comes from Trilocha varians, assembly GCA_030269945.2. Lineage (NCBI taxonomy): Eukaryota > Metazoa > Arthropoda > Insecta > Lepidoptera > Bombycidae > Trilocha > Trilocha varians. The sequence continues at coordinate 11,382,348 of AP028259.1, forward strand.
TGTTCAATCCATATTGAACATACAAACTTTTTATGTTTTATTTGCATTCAAACTTTTTAGTTCTTTAGTAATCTCTGTCTCGCTCTATGGAAAACTAAATTCAAATTCGTTATTCTATGTCAAATTTTCACACTTCTTTTCTAGCCATATAGAAATTAGTCGCCTTTTAATTTTATTTTTGTTTTTGTATCATTTTTTGTATTCTATAAATACAATAAATCAAGTAATACTATGTTGTGGTTTCAATAATATCCCAACAAAGTGTAAGCCACAGAATATTTTGCATCGACATACCTAAAGTATGTTCTCTTAGCAACAATAATAGTGAGAAAGAATTCCTTCAAGTTTTACAATAAAATACAGCTTTTTCTTTATGTTCGCTAGAAGTTTATCTTATAGAATAGTGCAGATCCATTACCGGCTGTCGGAAGCAAGGCACAAAGGCTTCTAGCTCCCAACCGGATATTGGACTTTGAGTATCGTGGACTGACCGTACTGATCAATATTGTGATATCTACAGATATATAGAATTATTTACTAACGATGGTTACATATTGTGTAACTGTGCCAACATCGTAATCCCACTCAACATCTCTAGGATACGGGAGTGGCTGAAAATCAGCGCTGCTCGGAGTGCACCTGTGCGTGTCTTCCGACAGCAATAGCTGAGCCACGACACTTTGCCTTAACGCTTTTTAATTTTATTGTACTTAGTTGTTAAATTTAGTCTAGTTTGTGTTATGGCAATAAATGGTTTTATTATTTATTATTATATTGAAGGTCATAATAGTTGATGGTCACATGAAAAATAACTTTTTGACTACTTCTGATGATACAATATTAATTTGAATTCCCTGTTCCTGAAAGTAGGCTTATCGCCTGTTCTTAAGGGACAGTTCCTTCCTGTTTCAAGTCGTCATCAGTACATACAAGAGTGGTTACAAAAGTTACAATGTAACCTTACAATAACACCTTTACATGTGAAACAATATACTGCCAGTATAAATATACGACCAGGAACAATATTAACAAACGTCCTTCTTCAAACGAGGCTTGAGGAGGGTCCTTAAAGTTAGGTCGTAGGTAGCGGGGACGGAGCGACGGGAAAGAATGCCGATGGCGTGACGCGTCGCCCCGTCCCTCATAACCCCGTGCTGGGTTCTGGCCTCAGCCGGGGTTCGGACGCTGAGTGTGAGCGGTTGGAGGTTTTAGTGAGGTTCAACTCCCACATACCCCGCCCGCGGGGCGGGCGGGGATCCGGTGATTTCCTCCAACTAAAAAAAAAAAAAAAAAAAAAGGTCGTAGGTAGCGACCCCTCAGTGTCCCCTGACATTGCAGAGGTTCATGAGCGACGGTAACCACTTACTATCATCGACGGTAACCACTTACTATATCGGTGGGCCGTAGGCTCGTTTATCTACCTTGCAATAAAAAAAAAACTAAAGTATATGGTATTAAGCCTTAGTAAACGCAACAAAAATATCTAAAATTCTTGCTCGACAGCTGATGAGTATAGCGGGATCTGAGGCGCGATATCACTTGAAATTGTTAGTCAATATTCTGCTGTCGGAAATTAATTTTGATTATAATAGTTTGATCGAAATTTGTTTTGGTCATTTTTACTTCAGTTTTAGAACAGAGTAGGTACTCATCATACTCGTTTAATATGTACAACAAATCACATAGGATTGAATGGACTCTCATCCTCGATAGTGGTAAGAACCCATTAATTATGCATGAGAATACTATCTAGATATTTTTATAATAACAATCTAGCTAAACAGAAATTTATCCAACTGTGAAGAAATTCTCAAGTTTGACTGAGATTCCGAGAAGAATTACCAAGCTAATATATTATAATACGCGTTTTAGATGAAATATATTCAAACGTATACTTTGAGAGAGTTTCAACGATGTATTATTTATCATAAAATTTTCGTGAAAAGTCAGAAAATTCGTGTTGCTTTTTTGTGGATTTTATGTTCGAGATATTTCGTTATTGTTGGTTGTATTAGATTTTTTCGTGTTTTATTGCTTTGGTAGGTAAACGTACAAATATACCACAATGTGTGTATGTAGCATCACATATGTAGTGTGTATATATGTATGTAGCACCATATCTATGGTGTAGCTTACTATGTAAATTTAGAGGAACAACAGGAGGTGTATTCAAAGTCAAAGTCAAATCATTTATTTCAAAGTTGATGTGGACACATACATTTTGAAGGTCAAAAAAAAAAAGTTCTACCACCAGTTCGCTAAAATTACGCCCCCGTCCTGAGAAGAAACGGCGCAAGGAACTCAGCGGGCATGTCTATTTTTTAAATTTAAATTGTTTTCGTTTTCAATATTGTTTTACAATGTTTTTGTTTTTAACAAATGTATCAATATTATATCTAGTATCCTTCGGAAAATTTATTATTATTATTTCATTTCTTTTTTTTTATATTTTTCATTCTATCTATCTTCTATTATTCATCTTTTTGATGTTTTAAATGGAAGGGGATAAGTTCGTGTTTGGCCAACCTGATGATATGTAGTTAACATCACTCATTGACCTCTGTATCAGGACCTCAATTGCAAGACAGAGCTGTCTATCGTATTGACCTATCGTCTACTATACGGAACTTGGGCTTGCGAAGAGACTTCGGGTCTCTTTGCATATTGTACCGGCTGTTCCACGGAGAGTGTTTGGAGGAATTGTTCGAGATGATACCAATATCTCCCTTCTATCATCGCACCACCCGTCGTCGAGGTGGAGTTCATCCCTATTATTTGGAACCATCGCGGTCATCCACGGTCCGTTTCAGGAACACTTTTTTGCCACGCACCATCCGGCTATGGAATGAGCTCCCCTCTTCGGTATTCCCAGAGCGCTATGACTTGTCCTTCTTCAAACGAGGCTTGAGGAGGGTCCTTAAAGTTAGGTCGTAGGTAGCGACTCCTCAATGTCCCCTGACATTGCAGAGGTTCATGAGCGACGGTAACCACTTACGATCGTCTGCCTACATGGCAATAAAAAAAATGTAAGTATTCTGCCTACATGGCAATAAAAAAAGTAAACCTAACGGCACTTTACATGTATTAGTAACTTAGAATTTTAAGATTTTAAAAGCTGTCAAACTGTTTTGTTATATTTCACGCTTATCATTATTCCAGAAACCCGAAGAATCTTGAGGACCTTAATTTTATAAACTACTCACAAAATTGTTTGAGAACATTCGACATGAATATTTAATGACAAGGATCCTGAGTATAATATTAATTTTTATTTTATCGTTCATCCTCGAGTTCGTTCTCATTTGACCTGAGTTTTTTAACCTCTTTTTTAGATAGAGAAAAAATCTAATTAAACATTAACTGCTATTTTAAGTGTTTGAACTTTTTAAATGGTAGTGAGATAGTAAATCGAAGTACCTACGCCATTCAATAGTTTTTTTAAACCAAAAGTATCCGTTAAGTATAAAAATGAGATAAAAATATTTTATACTTTCATGCATTTTCAACGGGATCTTACCACGATATGTAATTAATTGAGTTGTCTCGATATTGAGTGGTATTACTCAAAAGCGAACGAGAAAGAGGGTAGACAGATTTGTTTGCTCTTTAAATCGACCCGCAGTATCCAGTCTTCTCGTGATCATGACGTTTGCAACAACGTTGAAATATCGAAACAACTCAATTAGTTAAATATCGTGGTAAGAACCCGTTGAAAATGCATGAAAGTATTACAGAAAACCGCAAGTGTTTGAATAAGTTTAAAAATTATTTATATTTATAAAGCAATTTCTAATGTAAAATATTTACCACAAATAAACTATTTAAATACCTATATTAACCACAGATTTCTAGTAAACTTTATCCCAAAACAGTAATAGCAAATATCTCACAATCTTACTCTACAACTTTCCACTTGACGAAAACTCAAAGATTCATTAGCGAACCAAGTTTCATCACGAATATCTAACTTCGAACAATCCATACAATACAGATAGTTGTTAATAAGTTGGCGAAATCAATCACAGTTGTAATAAATACAAGAAAGTTCCCAACTTGTGTACAGATCTTAGATGTTGAAATAGAATTATTAACAATTGTATCGGACACAAAGTTGTAGTTCACAAATTGTTTTGAACTTCAAACTTGATATTGAATTTTCAGTTAGCGTTTTAATTAACTGTGATACTGACACAGTAGATAAAATAAAATTCAGTAATATTGTAGCTCTATTCAATGTTCCCCAGCACTATGACTTGCCCTTCTTTAACCTAGGAGAGACATGTCCCTCTTTAAACGAGGTTTAAGAAAAGTCCTGTATGGGTAGGTGATGGATAACGGCCCCTCTTTGCTCTGGCATTGCAAAGGTCCATGAGCGACGGTAACCGCTTATCATCAGGTGAGCCGTAGGCTCGTTTATCTATCATGCAATAAAAAAAGAGGCGTTTACAAATTGTGATAAGACTAGATATTGTTGATGTATATTATTGTCTGTTATCATCCTCTTTAAAGCTTATTGTATTTAGTCTAGATTGAGTACCTAATTATTCTGTAGTCCTACGCTCCAGTACAATCTTTTTACTATTTTTCCAGAATAATATTCCCACTCAGTCCTCAGTTCCCTCGGGACATCCTTGCCCTTCCCGGTACTAACTCCGGCAAACAGATCGTATTACAAGTTTTCTCTCGCCCGAAGGGTTATTATAGGGACTACGACGGTTTTTCTTGCATCTAACTAAATTTCATTCGTATAGTTTTGTTTGGTTATGGGTAATGTATGTTTTGCAATTGTTTTTATTGACTGTAAGGTAATTGCCATCGTCAAAGCAAACGCAGTGTGGGACCACCAGCTGCAAGGTGGACGGATGATCTTGTTAAGATCGCAGGAACACGCTGGATGCAGGCCGCTACCAACCGCGAGCATTGGAAATCTTTGAGGGAGTCCTATGTCCAGTAATTCACAATATTTCGGAAACTTTCCGATGTGAAATGAGAAATTATTGTTTTTTTATTCCCTTAGGCTTACTTGCTTTGACGCAGACAAAGTTAGGTATAAACTTTATTATTTTTATTTATTTTATTTATTTATTTGCCAGAGAGAGATTTTACATTTAAATATAAATATTCAAGCATAATATCTCTTAAGCAGTATGGTTCTGGTATGCAAATATTCTATACAAACAAAATTAATTAATGTAGAAATTCATAATTCAGTATAAATACACCTAATCAGTACACAGATACAATACCCACAATTTAAAAATTCATTAATTGAGTAATACACATTTTTTATCAAAAAATTTTTCGGCGTAAAGGCAAAGGTATCGAAATTGCATGTAGTTTTTATGTAGTTTGGCAGTTTATTGTATATTTCTACACACATACAAAATACGCTGTTTTTATATAAAACTGTATTTGCCCGCACACTACATAAACGATTTTTATGCCTTTGACTTTTTACAGTTTCATAATTACTATTTATTGGCTGTAAATTTATGTGGAAAACAACGGGTCGCGTATTGACTTAAGATGTTCCAAAGCCCTTAGTCCTTGTTTAGCCAACTAATGTAATAAAAGCTGGGCTACACTTAGTTTTGTTGTATTTTCTTGAAGGACAATTACTTTCTTTCTTATTTGTTATGACCTCAATACATCTACAGTAAATCTTTATGTTTCTCTTTTAATTTATCCTGGTGAACCGATTTATGTGACTATTTTTTGGTAAAATTATCTTTTGGTGATTGAGACCAATGAGAGCTCAAAAACTAAGCTCCAATTACTTAAAGAGTATTAATAAATATTGATGACGTTTTGGGTAGTATTGGGGAGCGAGTCGACTGTATGACGTTGGCGGGATGATGAAAACACGGAAGCACGCACAAAAACAGTATATTTCCAAAGAAATATATAAAATACAATAAAATATACGACTTTTCTGTTTAACATTTGTCTGACTCCTTTATCATGTCATGTCACAAAAAAATAGCAATATAAAAAGCAGGTGTCAACGAGTCGCCAACATGACGTTTTGGGTAGATATCTACTTTATGTTATTGTTAATATTGTTTTTTATTGTGTTCTCTTTATTAAATTCCTTTTTTTGTTTTTTGTTAAAACAAACGACCTTATGAATTAAATTGAAACCAATTGAGTGCAAAAAGTGTCTCTTTCAAATATATCATTCTTCATTTTCACGACCCAATCCTTCATCTATTTTAGAGTTAACATTCAATCAAATTTCAACTTTAAAAACATACATCACTCACATAAAAATGTAAAGCAAATATCCAAAAACTAATACTGTAAAAGGCAATCCATTAGTGTCATTTTTCAATACATTTTAATACAGTTAAGTGTGAATTTACTCATGCAAGTCATGTAGAGGTTACCGCCCTCGTTCGCGGGCCACAGATCATTGGACCGTTTCGGGATAAATCTGTGGGACACGAGAATTCACTAACCGGATTACATTGACGGTATTTGGAAAGAACACGTGATATTTTTGAATGATGACCTACTTTTACATTTTTCAAGAGACACGGTTTCGATTGCTGTCAGATTTAAGTGAATTTAGAATATTAGTAGGTGTGTGGGTGTTAGATGGTATTAGGCCAAAGGGACCCACCCGGTGGTCCCGCCTTGTCGTGGCGGTGGGCTTGAGCGTGCACCCTCGCACCCCGCAGGGTGTTTTGTTGGCCAGAGGGTGCCGCGACTAAGCGGACCACAAGGAGCTCCTCTCCCCACACCGCTTGTTAAGCAAGCGGTGCCCTCGGGGACGAGGAGGGTGGCTGGTGGGCCACCGGAGGAGGACGCCGAACCGCAGGCGGCGGGTAACCTGCACCCAGGCGATCGCGAGCCTTGGGGGACTAAATCTCCCCCAGAAAGTGCGACCGCACCGCCTTGGGAAAGCGGTGCGAGTAATCCCCAGTTTAATCGTAAAAAATGGAAAGTCGGACTAATATGAATGCCTTGCCGGATGATCCGGCCCCAGGCACCCGGCGCCCGCGGGTATCCGGGCCCGCGGGTGTGAAGACGCCCACCGATGCCCACGTAGGGGTAGGCGACCAGGCCCCTACGATGGATGTAGACCCTGGAAGGCACTCGCAGGTAGCCGGGCCTGCGAGTGGCAACGAAACCGATGCCCGGGCCCAGATCGTCCCGTTCTCTTGGGCGGACGAGATGGGCTCTGAGGCGGATGAGAATGCGGGACCAGAGCCGACATCGCTGGCGAGGACCGCCGCGAGCGATGTTGGCTCTGGAGAGCAGCAGAAGACAGGGAGGGTCCTCCGCAAGCGGAAGTCCGCTACGCGGAGGACCTCAAGGAGCGACTCGTCCTCTGGCGGTGAGGGGCCGCAGAGAACGAGACGCTCGGGGAGGCTGGCCGCCAAGAGTGGTGGCGCCGGGCCCAGCCAAGGCTCCTCGTCTCGGCCGGCTCAGAAGGAGCTGGACGAGCATTCGGCCATCCTCGAGAGCCTGGGGCGCAGGGCGCTTTATGCGTCCAGCCGGGCCTCGGGGAAAGGGGCCAGGGAGGAAGGGCAGAGGTTGCGAGCGATCGCCTCCGATGCCCGCAAACTAGTGCCGGTGTTCTCGGCGGCTATCAGCCGAGCATCGGCGCTGGAGGCGGAGGCCGAGCGGTCTCGTAAAGAGAACGCTCGGCAGACGGAGGAGATCGCCGCCCTCAAAGTGAGGCTGGCGGCGTTGGAGCGGAAGGGGCCATCGCGCTCGTTCCGTAGGGAGCGGCGCACGCCCACACCAGGCCCTAGCCCGGGGGATGCGGCAGCGCATCGGTCCCCAACTGCTCCAACGAGCGACAAGCAGCCAGCCTTGCCCTCTCCCGAGGAGGCGGCAGGGCCCAGGCGCCACCCTTCGCCCCGCTCGAGGGCGGAGATCCGGGAGGCGACCGAGCTGGAGGGGCGCATCAGGCGGGAACTGATGGAGGAGTTCGGCAAGGAGATTGCCGAACTCAGGGCAGAAGTCGCTGCCCTGCGTGGTGCTGCGTCAGCCGCAGCTGCACCTGCAGCTGCTGACGCGGCGCCACCCTCCACCACCCCGTCTGGTCCCACCACTCGGCGGTCGGCTCGTCGGCCCCCTGCGGGGCCAACCCCAACCCCCAAGAAGGGACGCGGTGCTGGCGCGGCGGTTGCCCCAGCACCGAAGCCCCGTCCACTGCCACCAGCGCCATCCAATATGGACGACGCTTGGACGGAGGTGGTGCGGCGGGGCAATAAAAGGGCCAGGGTTGCGGCCCCTTCGGTGGCGGCGGAGGCCTCACCACCTGGAGGGCCTGCAGCCCCCCCACAGGCGAAGACGCGGGCGGTGGCAGAAGCTCCCCAGAGGGGTCGAGCGCCTGCCACCCCCACCAACCGGACCGCGACGCGGGCGGTGGCGGAAGCTCCCCAGAGGGGTAGAGCGCCCGCCACCCCCACCAACCGGACTACGACCACGGCGGCCGCGGCTGCTCCCCAGCAGGGTCGAACACCGGCCGCCAAAAAGAACAAACAGAAGAAGCCCAAGAAGAAGGGCCCGCGCGCGCCGAAGTCGGCGGCAGTGGTGGTAACACTGCTGTCAGCCGGCGAGGAAAAGGGCATGACGTACCCTAACGTCATGGCCCAGGCGCGCGCGGCCATCGACTTGGGCGAGATAGGAGCGGGGGAGGGCCTCCGCTTCCGGACGACCGCCAACGGGGCTCGTCTGCTGGAGTGTCCCGGTGCCGATAGTTCCGGCATCGCGGACCTCCTCCTGATGGCGGGTCTCCGGGCGGTCTGGCCGGAAGAGGTGGTGCGCGTCCACAGGCCGGTAAAGATGGCGGAGATTAGAATTACCGGCCTGGACGATTGCGCCACAAAAGAGGAGGTGGCAGCGGCTATCGCTGCCCAGGGGAAATGTGCCCCGGAGAACGTAGTCGTGGGCGAGCTTCGCCCCGGCTACTCCGGGGCCAGATCTGCGTGGGCGCGATGCCCCGTGGAGACGGCCACCTCCTTGGCCACTCCCCCGCCGGGACGACCGGCTGGACACCCTGGCAGGTTGCGCGTGGGCTGGATAGCGGCCCACGTGCGCCAGCTAGAGTCGCGCGCCTGGCGGTGCCTCCGGTGCTTCGGCACCGGACACAGCATCGCCAGGTGCACGAGTACGGTTGACCGCAGGGAACTTTGCTTCCGCTGCGGTCAACCGGGACACAAGGCGGCCATGTGCTCGGCCGCACCGCACTGCGCTCTGTGCGCGGCGGCCGGGCGCAAGGCTGATCACCGGGCGGGGGGCAAGGCTTGCTCCCCGTCCGGCTCCAACACGGAGCGCAACAGGCGCCGCAAGCAGAAGCGGCGCCTGAAGAAGAAGTCGGCCGGAGGAGCACCGGCCGGCGTTTCGGCCCCCGCTGTGGCGTCACAGACGCCCGATAGCGGGGGCGATGGAGGAAGGGAGGAGGCGATGGAGGTGGTTCGATCTTAATGGACCACACCCTTCGCCTCCTCCAAGGTAACTTGAACCACTCCGCCAGGGCTCAGGACATGTTGCTCCAGAGCATGGCGGAGTGGTCAATTGACGTTGCCGTGGTCGCCGAGCCGTACTTCGTTCCCCCAGCCGACGATTGTTGGTTCGGGGACGATTGCGGCTTGGCGGCCATACATATCAGGAGGGCCGCGGCGATCCCGCCCTTGGTAATGGTGGCCAAGGGTTCTGGGTTCGTCGCGGTTTCGGTGTTAGATACCGTCGTGATCGGGGCGTACTTCTCTCCGAGCCGGCCTACCGTCGAGTTTGAGCAGTTCCTGGACGGGCTCGAGGCGATTACTCACCGCCTCGCCCCCCGTCCAGTGATACTCGCGGGGGACCTCAATGCGAAATCCGTCGCTTGGGGCTCCCCCCGCTCTACAATTCGCGGTAGGCTGCTGGAGGAGTGGGCGGTCGCGACTGGCCTCTGTTTACTTAACAGGGGTTCGGTCGCGACTTGCGTGCGATGGCAGGGCGAGTCTATCGTGGACGTTACGTTCGCGAGCTCTGCCATCGCGGATCGCATCCGCGGCTGGAGAGTGCTGGTGGGGGCGGAATCGTTATCAGATCACCGTTATATTCGGTTTGATCTTTCCGTCCCCACGCCGGCTGCGGACGCCCGCGGGAGTACGACCCGGTCATTCCCCAGGTGGGCATTGAAGCTCCTGAACAAGGAGCTCTTGATGGAAGCCTCTACGGTGGCGGCGTGGACGCCCATGCGTCCACACCCAGTAGACGTGGAGGCCGAGGCGCTCTGGCTCCGGGACGCGATGCGTCGCATTAGCGACGCTTCGATGCCCCGGGTCGGCCCTTGGTCTCCCACGAGGTCGACGTACTGGTGGTCGCCCGAGATAGCGCAGTTGAGAACTGTATGCGTCCGGGCGAGGCGCCAGTGCGCTCGGCACCGCCGTCGCCGCCTTCCGCGTAGCAACGACCCCGTTGCATTCGCGGAGGAGGAGGCCCGGCTGCATGGCTTGTACAAGGAGGCGAGGGGAGCCATGCGGCTGGCCATCAAGATGGCCAAGGAGCAGCACACGGAGCGCCTTTTGGAGACGCTCGATGACGACCCTTGGGGGCGCCCATACAAGATGGTGCGCGGCAAGGTGCGCCCATGGGCGCCCCCCATAACCGAGCGTCTACCGCCTCAGCAGCTGCGGGACATTGTCACGACATTGTTCCCGCAGGAGCAGGAGGGATTTATCCCCCCTGCTATGGGTGAGCCGCCGGAGGATACCGGCGGCGAGGCCCCTGCTGAGGTTCCCCACATCACCGGGGAGGAGCTTCGTGTGGCCGTAGTCAGGATGAGTGCTAAAGACACGGCACCCGGCCCGGATGGCATCCATGGCCGGGTCCTGGCCTTGGCCCTCAATGCCCTAGGGGACCGACTCTTGAGGCTCTACGATTCTTGCCTCGAGTCGGGACGGTTTCCCTCGCTGTGGCGAGAGGGTAGACTTGTCCTTCTGCGGAAGGAGGGGCGCCCGGCGGATACAGCCGCCGGTTACCGTCCTATCGTGCTACTGGACGAGGTGGGCAAATTGCTGGAACGCATTCTGGCTGCCCGCATCGTCCAGCACCTGGTCGGGGTGGGACCCGATCTGTCGGCGGAGCAGTACGGCTTCAGAGAGGGCCGCTCAACCGTGGACGCGATCCTTCGCGTGCGGGCCCTCTCAAATGAAGCCGTATCACAGGGCGGGGTGGCCTTGGCGGTGTCGCTTGACATCGCCAACGCATTTAACACCTTGCCCTGGTCCGTGATAGGGGGGCACTCGAGAGACATGGAGTTCCCCCCTACCTCCGCCGGCTGGTCGGCTCCTACTTGGAGGCCAGGTCGGTAGTATGCACCGGGCACGATGGGACCGTTTACCGGTTTCCGGTTGTATGCGGGGTTCCTCAGGGGTCGGTCCTCGGACCTCTCCTTTGGAATGTCGGGTACGACTGGGTGCTGAGAGGCGCCCTGACCCCGGGCCTGAGCGTGATTTGTTACGCTGACGACACGCTCGTCATGGCCCGGGGTCAAGACTTCAGAGAGGCTACCCATCTCGCCACAGCGGGGGTGGCCCTCGTCGTCGGTCGTATTAGGAGATTGGGCCTCGCGGTGGCGCTCAATAAATCCCAGGCCCTGTGGTTCCACAGGGCTGGGGTGACGCCACCTGCAGGGGCCCAAATCGTGGTTGGAGGCGTCCCAATAGAGGTCGGGGTGCGATTGAAGTACCTCGGCCTCATACTGGACAGCCGTTGGACCTTCCGGGCCCACTTTATGGAGCTCGTCCCCCGACTGATGAGGACGGCCGGCGCTCTGAGCCGGCTGCTTCCGAATCTCGGGGGACCAAACCGTGCCGTGCGCCGCCTCTACGCGGGGGTGGTGCGTTCGATGGCCCTGTACGGCGCGCCCGTTTGGGCCGGACCAGGAAACCGGACAACAACCGTTGTCCGGCGCCTGCGCCGGCCACAGCGCGTCGTAGCTATCAGGGCCATCCGCGGATACCGCACCGTCTCCTTTGAGGCGGCGTGTGCACTGGCGGGGACGCCGCCCTGGGAGCTGGAGGCGGAGGCGCTCGCCGACGATTACCGTTGGCGTTGCGACCTCCGCGCTCGGGGCGTTGTGCGTCCCCTCAGAGCTGCGGTTCGGGACCGGAAGGCCCAATCTCGGCGGTCCGTGTTGGAGGCCTGGTCAAGGCGCTTGGCCAACCCCGACTGGGGCCTAAGGACCGTCGAGGCGATTCGCCCCGTCCTCAGGGACTGGGTGAGTCGCGGCGAGGGACGCCTCACCTTTCGTCTGGTGCAGGTGCTGACCGGGCATGGTTGCTTCGGGAAGTACCTGCACCGGATACAGGTCGAGCCGACGACGAGGTGCCATCATTGCACAAGCGACCTGGACACGGCAGAGCATACGCTCGCTGTCTGCCCCGCATGGGAGGAGCAGCGCCGTGTCCTGGTCGCACAAGTAGGGCAGGACTTGTCGTTGCCGGGCGTCGTGGCATCGATGCTCGGCGACGACGAGTCCTGGAAAGCTATGCTCGACTTCTGCGAGTCCACCATCTCGCAGAAGGAGGCGGCGGGGCGGGAGAGGGAGAGCTCTTCCCTCCCCGACCAACCCCGTCGCCGCCGACGTCGAGCGGGGGGCCGACCTCGGGAGTTGTACCGGGACCTGGCCCCCTAAGACTACCGGGTCCACCAACATCGGACCCGAGGGGTGCTGCGCTAGGCTTCAGCGCGCACCCTCCGTGCCATCTGTACGGGGGATGGCAAGCCGTGCTCCCCGACCCGGGCTGGCCCTGGGCCGGCCTGAGCCGAGGGAGACCCTACACCACACGGCCCCATCTTGGCGGGCCTTAATTGGCCCGTCCACCGAGTGAGCCGGTGGTCGTTTCACCGACGGCTGCCGGTTCGACGTCCGGGGGTGACGGGGCGATACGTAAGCGTCGATCGCGAACGCGTCCTGTCACCCCTACATCATCGGATGTCGAGCGTGAGAGGCGGGAGGTTTTGGTGCGGTTCGACACCCACATACCCCACTCGCGGGGCGAGTGGAAGTCCGGCGATTTCCTCCCGTCCAAAAAAAAAAAAAAAAAAAAAAAAAGGCCAAAGGGAAATCTCCAACCGGGTGAGGTAGTGTATGCCCGGTCGGGCCGAAGCCCGTTGTAGTAAATTTCAGTTGTCATATATACAGGGTGTCCCAAAACTATGCGACATGAACGGGAAGTTACCTTAAATATTAGAGATAGGATATTTTGCTGAAACGAAACATTATTTTATTTTTGATGTTTAATAATACTGCATTCACAGATTTTTCGTAAGTTGCTTAGTTTGTCTGAAAATCGATCTAGCAAAATCGGCAAAAATAAACACTCTGTATTTTCATGATGCCAACTGAAAGAACAGTTAATTGCGACTATATTTTGCTAACAAACATAGTGTCTTAAATAACGCTATACTATAGTCATACGATAAAAACAGCTCTGTTTGATACTTATTATACTACCACTCGATAAAAAGCGTTACTGCTTATTTCCCTCATGTGTAGTGAGGTACCAATAACACTCGGCCGGTTATCCGGACCGGTCGTAACCCTCATTCCACACTTCATCAGTAGGTACCACCGGAAACAATATTATAAACAATGACAAAGGTCAAGTTCGACTTCCGGTTACTGTAAAATTTAGTTGTAAAGTGAAATTCAAAGGTTTTGTTTAACTTAGACCTTTCAAGAATTAATCTTTTAGGAAAGGTCAAGTAATGTTTGATCTTGATAAAACTTTAATGGAAAAGCATCACTTTTCTTAATTGTAATTTTCGAGATTGTCTATTCATAACTTTTCAATTTTGGAAGTTAGTCAAAAACAATTCTACTGAAACATTCTCAAATCAGAAAATGTAATTAAAACTATTGAAACCAAACTACCAGGCTACCAAACTAGTAAAAATACCCTGAAATCCTCATTTCTATTAATTCTTCAATGTCCTTCTTCAAACGAGGCTTGAAGAGAGTCTTTAAAGGTAGGCCGTAGGTACCAAGACAGTGTTCCTCGACATTGCAAGTTAGGCGAGCGACGGTATCTACTTACAACTAGCTGACCTAGTCGTCGTCGTCTCCCTATGGAAATACCATGTTTTTTTATTGCAAGATAGATAAACGAGCCTTCGGCCCACCTGATGAAATGAAATGAAATTATTTGAAATGAAATGAAATTATTTATTCTCAACGTTAACGAAATTCTCATGCTTGTTGATGTCAAAAGGCTACCACCAGTTCGGAAAAAGAAATAGCCACTGTCCTGAGAAGAACTGGCAAGAAACTCAGCGGGCATGTCTTTTTTTGTATTATTTTTCTGTTTTTCTGTGATGGTAAGCGTCACTGTCGTGAACCTCTGCAATGCAGGGACAATGAGGAACCGGAATCTATCACCTACCCATACACACCATCTACTAATAATCTGGAAGCCCCAAATATATTCTAAGTGAAATCAAAAACGTAACATTAACATAATGTAGATTGTGTTCTCGTGAACTAGAATCCGAGCTGCGGCTGACTCATCAAGGGTTTGTCTCCAGAACGGGGCCAAGTGCATCGTTACGGTCGTCTTGACTCTCGACCTATTGTTTAGATATGCTAATATTTAATCGTATGCGTAACTTTGGCGAGGGATTTGGCTGAAAATGTATATATCGGGGTGATAACAAGGGAAGCCAACCTATTCACCGTGCGGGTAGTTGGAAGTGGAGACTTGCTATAAATACAGGCGTTGGCCGCTGTTATTATTCATTCGTGTCTGAATTGTCGAGGTAAACGAACCTCTTGATGTAAAAGTAATAAACTGTTAAAACTCGTTATTTTGATTTTTATTCAAAAGTGTTGATCATCGATTGTTCAAGTGGACATTGTGACGTCATTCCTGACAAAACAAAACGAAGATCGACTAATTACAACGTCATTACAACACACTATTTACGCCGTCATATATTTTAATGTCTCTATAAAACAATATTTATAGTACGGGATCCGGCTGCGAAATTAGTTCATTAATAATGTAGATTGATAAGATGTAATTTTTAAGTATTTTCACAGCTAGGAGAAGTCAATTTTCATCAGGTGCCAATTAGAAAATGCCCGCCAGTATTATTAATTAAATGTCTATATATTTATTTACACTTATTTTTTACATTATATTTTTAAAAAAATTAACAAAGGAAATAAATTTAAAAATACAATATAAAAAACAGAGACCCACTGAAGACGAGGTCTACGACCCAAGCCATCAGTGGTCAGGGCTCAAGAGAGAGGAACCTCCTCACAATACGCGCCGTGTCAAGAACGACCGCCTTCTGAATCAAGCCCTTTACCCAGCCGGGGAGCGAAAGCTTCTCTAGATGTCGGTCGAAGCTTTTCGCTATTAGACCGTGCACAGATACAACGATCGGAACAATGATGGTCGATTCAACACGCCACATGTCGGTCACCTCGTGGGCCAGGTCCAAATATTTTAGCAGTTTTTCTTTTTCTGCCTTCACAAGGTTCTCGTCATGTGGAATGGTGACATCGATCAGCACCGCCCGATGCGCATCCCGATCTATTATCACTATGTCAGGCTTATTGGCAGCAATAGTCCTGTCAGTGATAATAGATCGGTCCCAGTAGAGAGTTATATGACCATTATCGAGAACCGGCTGAGGCCAATACTGGTAATAAGGTACGGCGGCTTCAACAAGGTCGTATTTCAGAGCAAGTTGCTGATGAATGATCTTAGCTACTTGGTTATGCCTGTGCAAGTACTCGCCGTTAGCAAGACGGGAACAACCGGAAACGATATGTCTAATAGACTCTCCCGGACGGTGACATGCCCGACAAATGTCGACCGTCCCATCCTTTAGAATATATTTACGGTAGTTGTTCGTCATGATAACTTCGTCCATAATTGCTAAGACAAAACCTTCAGTCTCTCCGAAGAGGTTACTGTATCGTAGCCAGGCCACGGAGGCTAACTGATCTACATCGGGACCCGTAAGGGCCCGGTAGAATCGACCGTGTAGTTCCTTGCTCTTCCATACGTCCGTGCGATCCGCCAATTCCCGTTCGCTAAGGATAGCGGAGTGAGTCCTTTATCGACTGCTGCTACATCACGGTACATACCCACATTCACCTTTAGGAAATATTCCCGAAGGTTGTATATCTCTCGGTTGTGCAGATCCTTGGCATTTAACATGCCACGACCCCCACACTTCCGAGGTATATACAGCCTCATAACAGATGAGCGTGGATGGTGCATCCTGTATGCCGTCAGCAGTCGCCGAACTTTTCTATCCAGGGCATCCAGTTCTGATTGCGTCCACTTTAGAATGCCAAAGGAGTACGTCAGTACAGGCATGACCCAACCATTGAAGGCTCGGATTTTGTTTCCGCCAGACAAGAGGCTTTTCAAAACCTTTATCAGGCGGCCGAAGAACCGATCCCTCACCGATTGTTTCATATCTGCATCGACGATACTCAAAGCTTCGAACATTCCAAGGTATTTGTAGGTTTCCGACTCAGACAGAGATCTAAGCACCTCACTCTGGCTAAGTTGCAAACTCTCCGAGTTTACAACTTTACCTCTCTGTATATCTATGACCGCACATTTATCTACTCCAAACTCCATTCCAATAGCTTTACTAAAATTGTCGGTTATTTTGAGTAAAGATATTAAGTCTGGTTTTTTAGTAGCAAATAATTTGAGATCATCCATGTACAAGAGATGTGAAATGGGCTCACCCCCTCTCTTGAGTCGGTAGCCTAGCGTTGAATCTCCAAGTAATGTACTTAGAGGATTAAGCGCCAGACAGAACCACAAAGGACTCAGACTGTCACCCTGGAAGATACCCCGCTTTATCCTTATCAAGCTCGGGGAGGCCGGAGAGCCAACATGTCCTGGTTGACGAAGAAACGTAGACCACTGACCCATGCATGAACTAAGAAAGGAGCGTAGCGTGGAATGTACTTTATAAAGCTCTAAAACTCTCATTAGCCATGAATGGGGCACCGAATCGTACGCTTTCTTATAGTCTATCCAAGCCATGTGTACTCCCTTTCTGCCTCGACGAACTTGTTGCGTAATGGCCATGTCTATGAGGAGCAAATCCTTAGTACCTCGGGATCCTACCTTACATCCATTCTGAGAAGGTGACATTATGTCATTTGCCGAAATATGTATTTGAATTTTGTTTCTCAGGATGGATGTAAGTAGCTTATAGATGGTTGGTAAGCATGTTATTGGTCTATAGTTTTTAGGGTCCGAGGTATTGCCAGATTTGTATATCAGGTGAGTGACTCCCGATGTCATGAAATCTGGGAGGGTTCCCGACTCAAGGGCTTGTTGAAACTGAGCAGCCATACGCCCGTGCGAGTTGCGTATCCATTTCAGCCAGTAGCTGTGCAGCCCATCCGGTCCCGGACTTTTCCAGTTCGGGGCCGAACGTACCGCACAAGCTACGTCAATCGGCGTGATTGTAATGGAGTCCATATCTTTAATAGACTCGCACGCGCGCCCGACCGTCTCAGTCCACTCCCCCTCGGAGTGACCGATGGGCACCGACCAGATATTTTTCCAAAATGAGGTCATCACATCCTCATCAACTGGTGGGTGTCCATCGGTAACTCTTCCTCGAGAAGCCTCCCAGTCTCTGTAGACACTCTTCTGATTACTCTGGAAGACTCTATTCAAGCGGTACCGCTCCGATCTTATTCGATACCTACGAATACGGTTCGCCCATGCGCAAACCTTCTGCTTCCAGTAGTCAACACGCTCGACGACACGAGCCAGGTAGTCGTTCCTGCTGACACCGGTGTCAGCGAAGGCTCGGTCGACGAATCGCATTACGCGCGGGCGCGTGTTGCCTGCCTGGAAACAAATAAGCTTCGCTATAAGGGTCCTGGCTGCATCTATGCGCCTCTCGATTCTGCACTGCCATTGCGGCTTACCATCATGCCGGCGGTACGTCTGGTTAGGGTTCGGGAATTTTACCCCTGCCACGCGACAGACAGCAACCGCACCGCAGTACAGAACCGAGTGGGTGTCGATAAGATCTTCAGTCGACTCAAAATAAGGTTTTAACATGCAGTCCAGGGCCAATACCAGCGAGACATTACGCTTACACATGGGCAGCCTCGGTAAACGTGGCCGCGAGCATGGATGAACAAACCTAAACTCTTGAATAGAGTCCTCCAGAGCGCTCCTCAAACGCTCATCGTCCTGGATACTTGCACATGCCTGCACCTGAAGCTCCTCCGCTGGTGGTATAGGTTGGGTGACGGTGACATTTACCACATGTGTTGGTTGTGGTTCAGAAGGAGCAGGCAGTGCTTCATTGCGCAATCGGTCAAGTACAGTCTCATCCAGTAACTTTAGTCGCTGAATGGCCCGCACCTGATCCGAGAGTCGTTGCACTGTGACGTCCACAGCTGGGCAAAGAACCTGAAACATAGACAGCAACCTTGAACGGTACGCAGTGAGGTTAGTTCCTCCCTCCGTAGCCCTGTAGTACGCCCGCATGACATTTTTATTTAACTCTGGGGTCCATCTCATGCGTTGGCGCACTGCACCACTGGTAGCGGGGGCCGTAGACGAGCCATGTTGACGCGTTGACCCCAAGCCGACCGGTGGGCGGCCCCGGCGCGCAGATCTTGTTGTCCGGGGTTCGTGGTCGCTCGGTGTTTCGAGGCTCGTCGGGGAGTTACTGCCTTCCCCTAACGACCGCGACGAATCTTCTCTGGATGGTGATTGTGCGCAGGCTAAGGCAACACGCCGGCATTCTCTTATGACGTTTCTTCTCATATTTGTGTTTCTTTGTAATTTTTGTCATTTTCACAAAGGGGCTGATATACTTAGGTTGAATTTTTCCCTGACTTTTATTTCAGTAGTTTTCTACAGGATTGTATCGTTTTATCGTCTGATTATTAAATATTTTATAATTTATTTACATTTATTTATTTTGAAACATTTTTTGACGTCTTGACACGGCGGTTGCCATAGAGAAGTTAATTAAATTATTATTAATTTACTTTAAGGAAGGCATTTCGTTTACATCGTATGGAAATAAAACCTACACCACTTCACAATAGTGTATTCAAGGGATCTGGAAAGTTATAGTTGCTGCTGATCGCTTAGCCGCAAACTCCAAGCAGCCAGGTGTACACAGGTATATTTTTGTTCAATCTTTTCGTTTATAATGTACACTCATTTTATTTATACCAAATTAAAGCTATTTTTTTTTTCTTTTCAACTATATAAAGTTGCCTTTTCAAAAAAAACCGCAAATCACAGTTGCCTACCCTAAAAGATGCTAGGTATTAAAAATAAAGTGACAGAGAGCGAGCACATGACGCTACTTGTTAGACAAGGATGCGAAATGCCAGCTGGATGTGTTTGTTTGAGCTATTGCTCATGCTCCGATGAGCTTTAGAAAATGAATTCAATTTTTTCCTACCAAATAATAGTTTTGTTATCTACTTTCAGTAATAACTCCTTAAAAGTTTAATTTCTTGCAAAATATATATTTAAGTATTTTATTATTATCATTGATTGAATATTTAATATTGTATATTAATTAAATATTATTTTGTTTAATATCGATGCTTAATCCGTTGCAATTTTGGAGCATTTGAGTTCAGTCAATTGTATTATGATTTAGATCGTTGCTTGAGAACTCTATTTATCGGAGCATGCGCTTTATTTTTAATACCTAGCATCTTTTAGGGTAGGCAACTGTGATTTGCGGTTTTTTTTGAAAAGGCAACTTTATATAGTTGAAAAGAAAAAAAAAATAGCTTTATTTTGGTATAAATAAAATGAGTGTACATTATAAACGAAAAGATTTAACAAAAATATACCTGTGTACACCTGGCTGCTTGGAGTTTGCGGCTAAGCGATCAGCAGCAACTATAACTTTCCAGATCCCTTGAATACACTATTGTGAAGTGGTGTAGGTTTTATTTCCATACGATGTAAACGAAATGCCTTCCTTAAAGTAAATTAATAATAATTTAATTAATAATACTGGCGGGCATTTTTTAATTGGCACCTGATGAAAATTGACTTCTCCTAGCTGTGAAAATACCTAAAAATTACATCTTATCAATCTACATTATTAATGAACTAATTTCGCAGCCGGATCTTAGACCATTAGGTGTAGGTGCCTTCATGGGGGGTCTAATGGTAAAGAATGCCATAATACGTAACGCGGCGTGCCCTCTCGCAAAACCAGTGTTGGCTTCTGATCTCACTTATTATCCTAATCCTACCAGCGGGGCAAGTCCGGCGATTTCCTCCTACTCAAAAAAGGTACTTGAAACAAATAAAAATTAGACTAAAATAAGACAGAAAAAAAGAAGTTGGAACCCATTTTTGCTCAAATCTTATATTTTTATGGTAATCATCGTTAGCCCAACTATATACTTAGTTTCTATAAAATTGTAACAAAAAAATCTGCAATATTCTTTTCACAATACGAAATGAATAAATTCAAGTCAAAAGTTTCTCGTGCAAAATTCAGAGCATACAAGCCGGCCCTTTCAAAAGAGGCACAAAAAATTCCATTCATTTTAATCAAAAGGCGTTGAAAAGCAAATTAATTAAGATTTGGTCGTTTCCCGCCGCTGAATGTACCCTCCGACAAAAGTCTTTTGTCTTTAACGTTGAAACGAGCGGATTCGTCGGCAAACAGCCTTCCTCCCAATGAAGACCCGAGAATGGTGAAACGGTATAAAAAGTGATAAATTAATTCTTATTTCGAATTTTACTTGTAGCAGCTAGCCGTGGTGCCCTTGGTCTTCAGTACATAAGTACAATTTGTGTTTCAAACAAGTTGTTTAACCAAAAACTAAAGCGAATGAGTACTGTGTTTCGACGAAAACAAAATGTACACAAAAGAGAAAGTGTTCATCATAAACCAGTCGAAATTCAGCTTAATGTTAGATGTTTGATATTGTAACAAGAATAGATCAAGAGCTAGTAGTATTTTAGTCAAATTTGTGACAGAAATAGCCCTCTACAAACAAAGGAAGAATCATCGACCAACCAGAAAAGAAATGCCACAAAAGATGGCGACTTAGATTATAATTTTGAAAGTAAAGGTATCTTCGACTTGTATATTGCTAAGTAGTGGTTTTTTTTTTGACGGGAGGAAATCGCCGGACTTCCATTCGCTCCGCGAGTGGGGTATGTGGGGGTTGAACCGCACTAAAACGTCCCACCGCTCGCGCTCGACATCCGATCTGGAAGGTGTGACAGGACGCGTTCGCCATTGTCGCTCACGTATCGCCCCGTATCGCTAAGTAGTGGTAAGAAAAAAAAAAAAAAGTATTGGTAAGATTTTTTAATGATTTTCACTAATCGCTTAAATCTGAACTAAATAACCTTGCAGCTTCAGAACAAAGTCTGAAAAGACAAAATGAAAAAGATTTTTCCGTCCCTTTTTCCTTGAAAACCGTTTATCTGTAAAGTGACAAAGTAAAGAATAAAATTCTATTGAATATTCGATGAAATTAATGGCAACACCCACTTATAGAACGATCGAACGCTTTCCACTTTTATGAGTATTTCACTGATAAGAAATGAAGAATTAAATAAAACACAACAGTCACTCGCGGGTTCATGCTCAGAGAGTCTTGTAGATACAATGAGTGTGGTGTGTCGTGATGTGAGTTCGAGATCCAGTGGTACTACCCAAAAGAGAAAGAGGGTAGACAGATTTGTTTGCTCTTAAATCGACCCGCAGTATCCAGTCTTCTCGTTATCATGACGTTTGCAACAACGTTGAAATATCGAGACAACTCAATTAATTAAATATCGTAGTAAGAACCCGTTGAAAATGCATGAAAGTATTAATGAAATAAAATGTATTCTAGGTCATTGGCGGTATTTATAACATTTTTTTTTTTGCCGTGTAGGCAGACGAGCCATAGCTCACCTGATTGTAATTACTTGCTGTCGCTCATTTGTCTCTAATAATGTCAAAGAATACTGTGAGGCCGATAGATACGTTATAGTCGTGGTGGCAGAGTGGTTGAAGAGCTTGCCATCCGTACGGGAGGTCGCGGGTTCAAAACCGGCCGGCTTGTACCTCTAAATCTTAATATGAAAAAGATTTATGTGCAATTTTTCACAACACCAGTGGCTAAAAACGGTGAAGGAAAACATCGTGAGGAAACCTGCATATCGGAAAATGGTTCTAAAAATCCTTTGAAGATATGTGAAGTCCCCAATCCGCATTAGACAAACGTGGTGGACTATACCTAACCCCTCTTTGGAGGAGACCTGAGCTCAGCAGTGGGCAGTAATGGGTTATTACAGTACAGTACTGTGAGGCCGCTACCTACCTACTCTTGAGATCTCTTTAACTGTTTTGGATTATTTTTTTCTAAAGGATAATAAATAACTATGTAGTTTTCTTTTAAAATTAAAGTCTCATAATCATTTATCACATAAGATTTTTTTTACATGTTGTTAGTTTCTAAAGGCATACTTCTACTTCAAGACTTAAGAGAGAATAGAAACTGAAAACACTCCATTAAATATTTTACTACACAAATATTGTATACCCATTATTTCTTATTTCATCACAAAGCTAAAAATACAATCGCGTAAGCTCTCTCACGGATTCTTTGATCGAAGCAATTTTTCCGAGACATTGGGCTTTTACCAACATCTTTCTCATGAAGCTTTCGCTGACTAAGTCGTTGGTTGTGCATTGGAATTTGAGCCTTATCTGAAAGCCGTAAAGCTTATGATCACTTGGTTGATGCCCGAGATAACTTTTCGCGTTGTTCGCTTTGACAAATGACTATCAAAATTTTTAGTGAGGGCTGGAGGATTGAAACAATTAGAGAGAAGGGAAGTGACGATGATTTTTTGTTGTCATTTATATGCTAATGTAACATTAATCATGATAAATATGATTCAAAATAATTGTTGTGTAATTAGTAGAAGTAAGTCGTGGTGGCCGAGTGGTCGAAGCGCTTCCTTCCGAAGGGGAGGTCGCAGGTTCAAATCCGGCCGGCTTGTACCTCTAAATCTAAATGTGAAAAAGATTTATGTGCAATTTTTCACAACACCACTGGCTAAAAAACGGTGAAGGAAAACATCGTGAGGAAACCTGCATGTCGAAAATGGATTTTAAAATCCTTTGAAGATATGTGAAGTCTCCAATCCGCACTGGGCAAGCGTGGTGGACTATGCCTAATCCCTCTTCTGAGGAGACCTGAACCCAACAGTAAGCAGTAATGGGTTGGTACAGTAGTAGAAGTAAAAATAAAACAAAAATAATATTTAATCCATACTTACATCCCAATGCATTATTATAATGATGGTAAATAGCAATGGAGTTATCTCGAAAAGTTCTTCATAGCATTTCCCGAGCAACGTCTTGTTGTCCACTAAAAAGCAGCAAAATTGACGATTGAGAGAAGTATTTGTATCCAATTTGTATTAAGCCTTATGCTATCCTGTTACTACAAAAAATCATCTACAAAAGTAACCACCTACTTGTTATATATACCCATGATTGTAAAATAAAACAAAATTTCTAACTAAAATTCTATCAATTAAATCAATCCTAAACTAACAGACATATCAAATCATAGCCTGATGAAGCTTTTTATAGTAAGTCAAGAGAACCGTGAGCCGATATTCCCGTATGCCGACCCTTCTCAGGCTTAAGTATATTATTAGAATTAAATCCCGAAATATCTCGTTAATCAATCAATATTGACAAATTGAGGAGGTTGATGTGTATGTCATTAACAGGTCGAGAGATTTCAGTTCATGTGCCAGATTGAGTACAAATTAAATTGATGCCGCGTTTCTATATTGGTTCACCAACGACACATGTAAAATACAAATGACGATAACGGCTGACTAATATGTAAACAGGGGTTTTGTATGCATTGGCCGTAACTGAAACTGTGTGAAACACCATTGGACAGTTGGCCTACCAATATGAAAATGCGGCATAAGACTTTATAATACTTGCACTATTTTTCTGAATGTATTTGTGTGTTATCATATTTTTTTAAAAAACTTAATTTGAAATCTTTTTATTTAAAAGTACTTTGTAAAGGTAAGTAACTCAATATTTTTGGTACATTATTAATATTCAGACGAGCCAATAGCCATTCATTTGATTATCATCATTATCTTAATACTATGAAATATATTTTTGAGTTACTCAGTTTTATATTAAACATTAACATTGCTGTGGTCCATGAGCGACGGTAACCACTTACCATCAGATAGCCCGTTGGCTCGTCTGTCAACATGGAAATAAAAAAAAACAATCCTTAATAAACTTAAACTTAAAAATACTAAATTCTTCTCTTTAAATAAAAGACATTTTCTTTTGGACGTAGGAAAGTAGGTCGCCTATCACGGCAATAGTTTAAATCGAAGAAACCTGGCTCATAGTCTTATCTCTTGATTAATGGCTACTTACACTATTACCACACGTAACCCTATCATTGATGGCAAAAAGATACAATTAATGTTCTCAAATTATCATAGTATTTTATGTTTTTGAGCGAGTTAAAAAGAGGTTATCAATTTGTTTGTACTTTTTTTAAAATTTGTTATTGTAGTTTGGGTGGGTTGATTTCAAATATTATTTCTGGTGCAAAGTGATGGTTTTCGTGAGGTCCCATTTAATATTTTTAAGATCCAACAAGGACTTTTGCAAGATTTCGTGATTTGTATTGATTTTTAGATAATTAGATTTTTTAGAAAGCAATTCTTGAAAAATTTAAGTCGGTCATTTACATATTATATTTCTAAATATTTTATACTCTAGGTTGTTCCACGGGGAGTGCTCGGAGGAATTGTTCGAGATGATTCCAACATCTCACTTCTATCATCGCGCCACCGTCCGACCGGCCACCTAATCATAAGCGGTTACCGTTGCTCATAATCCTCTGCAATGCCAGGGCACTGAGGAGCCATTACCATCTAAAATACATATACAGACGAGCTAGCGGGTCACCTGATTGTAACTTCGAAAAGATAGTCTAAAACTAATCTGAAAGCAAAACCACAGATGCTAGTTATTATAAAATTTGTAAAAGAAACCTTAAAAGCACCAGGTCCAGGTCAACGTACGTTCTACGATAAATATTCAGGAGAACTCGCGCAGAATGGTCGTTTGGGTAATTTATAGGAGTCCCCTCGAGCCTGGTATGATCACACTGGACCGTAAACGTGGATTCTAACAAATACCAATGGTTTTTTGGTAATTTAAAATTCAGGTTATGTTACTTTCATGCATTTTAAACGGGTTCTTACCATGATATTTAATTAATTGAGTTGTCTCGATATTTCAACGTTGTTGCAAACGTTATGATCACTATATGTTTTTTAGATTCATTGGTTTGATCTGTGTGTCGTATATGCAAATTAAAATTATAATATCTGTCTAGAATAAGAATTTTTTACCTACCAATATCACATTATAGTTTCAACGTGTAAGAATTCAAATATAAGTGTAAGATTTTTGCGGTATTTTTAATTAATTTAAATAGGAAATTGATTACTCGTTTTAAGGTTTCGTAGTCCGAACAAAGATAGTTATAGCTTCACTATATAATATCCATTCGTTCGTCAATAATGTCAAGAAGTTACTTAGTTGGATATACCAATAAACTTACAAAACATTTTGCCTTAAAAAAATAGAATCTAAAAACTGTGAGACATTACATAATATACGAGTGTGTTCTAGAATATTCGATATTAGTCGAAAAACCAACGAAGCCTTTAAAATACGTTTATCGTAGGAACTCAGGCTATGTGGACTTAATCAAATCAACGTGGAATCGAATTAGTCGGCCGAAACCGGCCCCAGGCTTTGAAGGACTGTCCGATACGTTTAGATACCTTTAAATGTATTATTTTGAGGTAAATATTCTTGGAATTATCAGGAGCTTATATGTTATTACTTTCATGCATTTTCAACGGGTTCTTACCACGATATTTAATTAATTGAGTTGCCTCGATATTATAGAAATTATAGAAAACTGAAATTGTATTATAGAAAACCGCGAGTGTCTGAATAAGTTTATATGTTATTTTTTATTGCCTTGTAAATAATACGAGGTAAATACAGAAGTATTTGTGATTCACCCTAGTTCTTAGGTCAGTTATTATCTGGAATTCTAAGTAGTCATACAAATTAGTAAAAGTGTAGTAAAACTAAAATAAAAGTGTGAATTGTGATTCGCGTTTTTTTTTCAAAAACTTTGGGGTTAGCCGCATAACAGAGTGTTTAAAGAAATTTATTGTCTTGTTACATTTCAATTCCCAGGAAAAGAGTAGCTCAAAGTAATCCTAAATCCAGAAATTGAGTTGAAAATCTAAACAAAATCTATTTTCTTGGTAATTATTATATGTAAATTAAACGGACAACCACAATACAATGAGGCATTTCGTAAGTTAACCGAGATCAGTATAAAATAAAAATAAATAAAATAAAATTAGCCTTTATTACTGTTACTGTTACAATTACATTTTAAAACTATAAATATGTTGACATTTGTCATCTAAAGTTAAGGATGTGTAACAGTTTGTCTTTCGACAAAGGCCTCCTCTAAATTCTTCCATGCTCTCCGATCTTTTGCCACCCGAATCCAATTTGGTCCTGCTATCTTCCGAAAGTCATCCTCCCAGCGTTTAGTTTGCCGTCCTTTGCTCCTTTTTCCGTCTCTTGGGTACCATTCTGTAACTGTTTTGGTCCACTTTTCTTTATCCTCTCTCAATATATGACCCGCCCATCGCCATTTCTGGATTTTACATTCTGAGTTTGCATCTCTAAACTTGGTTACAAAGGCCTCCTCTAAATTCTTCCATGCTCTCCGATCTTTTGCCACCCGAATCCAATTTGGTCCTGCTATCTTCCGAAAGTCATCCTCCCAGCGTTTAGTTTGCCGTCCTTTGCTCCTTTTTCCGTCTCTTGGGTACCATTCTGTAACTGTTTTGGTCCACTTTTCTTTATCCTCTCTCAATATATGACCCGCCCATCGCCATTTCTGGATTTTACATTCTGAGTTTGCATCTCTAAACTTGGTTATGTTTTTTATATTTGTTAATTTGATCTTATCTCTCCTTTTAACTCCTATTACATTTCTTTCCATGCTGTTTTGGCATACATTTATTTTTCTATTTAGTTTGTCATTTAGGGCCCATGTTTGACAAGCATATGTCAAACATGGTAGGATACAGGTGTTATAGATTTTTCGTTTTTCCGCTAATGGCATTTGTTTGTTCTTCATGATTTCACTAAGGGACCAATATCTTTTCCAAGTATTGGCAATTCGTCTCGAAATTTCTTTGTTCATAGTGTCATCTGTGGATATAAGTTGTCCTAAATAAATATATTCATCTACTTGTTCTATGTCTTCTTCATTTATCGTGATCCTTAAAGTTTGAAGCGAATTAGTCATTGTTTTTGTCTTATCTGTATTTATCTCTAAGCCTACTCTTGCACTTTGGTCACATAATTCCTGTAACATTTTTTGTAACTTTAATGGGCACTCAGAAAACAGGATTACATCATCTGCAAAACGCAAATGGTTTAGTTTTACTCCATCTATATTTAGCCCATTTTCGTCCCATCTCAAGTTTCTGAAGACCATCTCAAGAACGGCGGAAAATAGCTTGGGTGAGATAGGATCTCCTTGGCGAACACCTCTCTGTACTGGAAAGTCTTCACCAGTTTTTTCTAGTTTTATTTGTGCAGTTGTATTTACATATATGTTCTTCAAAATGTTAACATATTTTGTTGGTATTCCTTGCTTGTATAAAGCTTCCCAAATATATTGATGTTCTATACAATCGAAGGCTTTTTTGAAGTCAACGAATGCCAAATAGTAGGTTTTGTTATATTCTTTATACTTTTGTAGGATTTGTCTAAGAACATGTATGTGATCTATAGTCGAGAATTTGCTACGAAAACCAGCTTGTTCTATTGGTTGGTTTTCGTCTAGTAGTGTAGAAATACGATTTAAGATTATCTTGGAAAAAACCTTGTAAATGTTAGACATCAAACTGATGGGTCGATAGTTCCCAATTTCCCCTTTGTCTCCTTTTTTATGTAAGAGTATTATGATCGATCTAGTCCAATCCAAAGGGATGTATTCTGTCTCTATTATTTCGTTAAAAATATCTGTTAATATCGGAGCAGTTATCGGGATAGTAGATTTTAATAGTTCATTTGATATTTGATCAGAGCCTGGTGTTTTGTCTAATTTTTGTGATTTTATGGCTTTTATAGTTTCTTCTATTAAAATTTTTGGTATTGCTTCCGAATCTTCTGTTCCACCATATATTGTGTCTTGGTCTATTGAGGTTTGTCTTTTATATAAGTTTCTATAATAGTCTGTAGCTATTTTAATTATATCTGACCTTTTAGAAGTATAAGTTGCATTTGTTACCTTATGTCGGAAAAGGGTTCTAAAACCCTTTGAAGATATGTGAAGTCCCCAATCCGCACTGGGCAAGCGTGGTGGACTATGCCTAATCCCTCTTCTGAGGAGACCTGAGCCCAACAGTGGGCAGTAATGGGTTGGTACAGGTACAGGTACAGGTTACCTTAATATTTGGCATCCAGTTTTTGTCAGTATTTAATTCTTTATAAGCTTTCTTGATCCCACCCGTTTTTTGTATATGTTTTTTAAAAGTTTCCTGCCGTTTTAGTCTTCTGTCTTTTCTGATGTTTACATTTATTTTTTTGCTGATTTCCGCTATTTTGACTCTATCATCTTTATTCGATTTACTTTCTATTATTTTTTTCCTAGTTTGGAGCAGTTCTTGGGTCTCAGTAGAAATCATGGAATTATTCTGCTTGTTAATTTTTCGAGTTTCCGTCTTAAGTACTTCCAGAAATTTGTCGTATTTTAATTGGGTAGTCATATCTCTATCTTTGTACATTTTTGTGAGTTCTTTAATTTTATTTGAGAGTTTAAGTTTATCACCTGTACATATTATTCGTGTATTATCACCTTGGAATCGTCTACTTTTCTTTATGTTTGCACTAGCCAGCGTAGCTCGTACCATTTTGTGATCTGTATGAAAGTTTAATCTATGTATTATGGATACGTTTTTGAAATTTTTTGCATTATTTGACAGGATAAAATCAATTTCATTTTTGTGGAGGCCATTTGGTGACGTCCACGTCCACTTTTTTGTATGTTTCTTCTTGTAGAAGCTATTGAGGATACTTAGTCTATTTTCTGAAGCGAAAGAGATTAGTCTTTCGCCGTTTCCAGTTCTTTTTCCGCTACTATATTTACCTACAATATATTCTTCACCGGTGTTACATTTCCCTATTTGTCCATTAAAATCACCCATTACTATTATATTCTTGTGGGCTCTCTGAACTGTTTTTGTTAGGTCATTATAGAATTTCTCAATTTTCATCTCATCTTCTTTTTTATCTGACTCAGTAGGAGCATATACCTGGATAATTGACCATTTTTCTTGTTTTTGTGTGGGTAGTGTTATGTTGAGGAGTGTTATTCTTTCTGAGACTCCGATAAGTTCTTCTATGTTATTGCTCAGGTTCTTTTTAATTAAAAATCCTACCCCGTAGAGGCCCGGTGTCTCTCCTTTGTAGTGTAAAATATAATCTCCGCGGTCTTCTATTCCTTCTCCATATCGTCTCATTTCACTTATTCCTATTATATCCCATTTTAAATCCTTGATGGCTAGTTCAAATTCGAGTAGTTTTTCAGGTGTTCGTAGAGATCTTGTATTAAGGGTAGCTATATTTATTTCTGAAGAGTTGTAGTTTTTCCTTTTTAGAGGGTCTTGGTCTCTTTTCCCCACGGTGACCAGCCGGCTTGGGGTGTTTTTTTCTGTTGTTGGTTTAGTTAAAGTTGTGATTTGCATTTTGTTTTGACTACGAGTACCGGCGGTCATTACAAGTTTTTTGGAGCGTCAGGCAAGGATGATGTTCTACCTCGTGCAACATAGTTTAGGATATTGGGTTTCAAAATTTCTTTTGAAGTTCCTTTGCTAGTTTGTTGTGTTTGGGTATTGTTGCTGGTGGTTTTCTTTTGATTTGATGAGTTAGGTGAGCCTGATTCTTCTCTCTTTCTTTTGTCTCTTGGCTTTTTCACAATTATTTTGTCGTATTTTATGTAAGCTACATTTCCCTTTTTCTTTTCTTCTATGACTTGAGTTTGGAGCAGCTTTCTTTTTTCGAGAATTTCTCTAGGGAAGTCTTCTTTAACATATATTCCTGGTGGAAAACCTTTCTTGTTCTTAAGTATGATATGTTTTTTCCACACAGATATAATAGACACTACCACCGGACGATTTTTATTGGTGCCTTTATTGCCAATTCTATAAATGTTGCTGATTTCTTGGCTCTCCAGATGTGTTCCTGTTTCTATTACCGTTTCTTTGATGTAGTCGACCAACTCTGCTTCTGATTTCCCATTCTCTTCCAATCCAAAGAACACCAAGTTATATTTCCGTTTCTCTTTGTCCATTAAGCTAATTTTCTGTTCTAGCGAGGATATTTTAGTTTTAAGTTGAGTATTTTCTTCTGTTATTGTTTTAAGTTTATTATCTAGCGCTTCCATTACACATTTTGTCACTGTTGCAGTGATTATTTCTGTTTGTTGTTTTAATTTTTCATCTAGTTTTGATAGCAATAACTCCATGCTTTTTTCCATTTTTCGTAATTGGCTGTTGACTAGCACTCTTTTGCCTGTTCTGTTTTCTATTTATGTTTATTCTAAACTGTCAATGTCAAAGTGACGTTGGGGTGACAGTTGACAGTTGACACTTTTGTTCGTGATATTGGTATCACTGTTGCATTTAAATTTCACTTTTAGGTTATGTTTCTAATTTTAAAAAGTGAGTTTTACGTCGTAACGAATATGTTTCACACCGAAATCACTATTTAATTATGTTTTCCGATGGTTTATTTAGCGTATCTAGTGGCGTAAGACACTTGAAAAGCACTTTCAACACTGTTATAGATTTTTATTAGCGGAGGACGTTAACACACGGATTCACTCTATGATCGCCGGAACCGGAAAACAAGACAGTATAAAATAAGACAACTATAAAATAAATTGTTCAGCTCATTAGTTTGACTTCACCTTCTCGTAAGGAATCAATTTGTTTTACGCGTTTAACCGAATACTATTTTCATTTATTTATAGAAAATAACTTAATTTTTTAATTTGTTTTTTTCTAACTGGATAAAGCTATTTTAACTTGAATAAGCAACTTCATTACATTTTTTGGGAAAACTAGCCTAGACGCAAAAACAAAACAAATAAACAACGACAAGTTCTACGAATATATTTTGCAAATTTGCAATTTTTTTACAATTTTGTTTCCACTTTGACAATTTAGGAATGTGACCTAAATTATCGTTTCAAAAACTCCAAATAATCAGGATACTTTTTCTTTAAAATGCAGTTTCGCCAGATTTTAGTCCTCCACATTACCAAAAGAAAATACATAAAGGGTCACTTTTCTTTTGTGTTCGCTTACAAAATTAATACACAGTACACTCATCATAAACTGAAATAAACTATTCATAAAATTATCCTCTACTAGCTGGCCAACACAACTTCGTCTGCGTCACATAAGGAAATTTTCTCACCATTTAAACCTTCCCTGGACTTATACGAATATTTCAAGATTAAAATAAGCCAAATCGGTTCAGTCGTTCTCGAGTTTTAGCGAGACTAACGAACAGCAATTCATTTTTATATAAGAAGATTATACATACTTTTAGATCTACAGATTCCAAATACACCATTCAACCAAACATCACTATTTGATCGTAAAACATCATGCTTCAAACGCGTAAAACAAACATCTTCCCGACATACTCAAAGTCGAGGCGGATATCGCTTATTATCCTGAAGCGATCTGAAGTCGTGTAATGTACCGGGAGCGGATATACCCGGCTCTAACCGGATCCGAGGCTATCTGATCGACCTCTAAGCTATCAACTCGATGAAATGGTAATATGTTCTAACTTATTGAAGGACAGATTTTTATATTTAATCCTTGGGACTTTCAAATTTTCGTGAAATATGAAAAATGACATTTGTGAGATTGGTTGGATATTTTTTAAAAAGCCTTTAAACCAATTTATTGATTTACTGATGGCTATGATTTTTCTTGTTGATGTAGTCGAGGTCATACAGGTCGGTTGGGAAATAATATTAAGAATAGTTTTAAAGAATAAAAGCTAAACTAAACAATATAAACTCTCCAGTATTTTTCCTTTAACGACTTTACAATGCCTTAGAATTTTGAAGATTCATAAGCAGCGGTGACCATTCCCCAGGTCGACCATTGCTCATTTACCAACCAATGCAATAATAACAACGTTCATCATCATTATCAGTGGCGCTACAGCCCCTTGTGGGTTGTCTCTTCTAGTTTCTTCTTCCAGACCTCCCTATCTAAAGATACCGTTCTCCAATTCCTCACACCCGTAATTTCTGTAACAACAGCATTCATCATCATCAGCCTATAGACGTCCACTGCTGGACATAGGCTTCCCCCAAAGCTCGCCACATAGACCGGTCCTGCGCCATCTGCATACAGTGACCTCCCGCGATCTTGACCAGATCGTCGGTTCATCTGATCTACCAACACATTAAATACAACGTTAAATACATATAAATATGAATTATAAGTACACATACTAACCGCCCACAATTGTAAATTGAAGTTAACATAAGCAAACATTTTCCCTGTTAATTTGTCTGCGTGTTCGTTGCGTTGTTTTATATTTACCGAGCCAATTAACTCGGGAGCTCGTCAGTGGCGGGTTTTTAATTATTTTTCATACGCGTTGGCGTGTGCGTAAAAATTTAGTGCCTACAATGAGACTAACGTGATGAAATATGAATAAAAAGAGAGGGAAAAAGTTTTTAAAACAGATGGTTTTGTTTTTGTTTTCTGCCGTTTAGTATTCGGTATAATATAACGAGATATACAACTTAGAATAATTTTTTTTGTTGCCTTGTTGGCAGAGGCTAACGAGCCACTTGATCGTTACCGTTGCTTATGGACCTCTGCATTGTTAGAGGACACTGCGGAGCTGCTACCTACGGCCTACCTTTATGGACTTTCTTGAAGCCTCGTTTGAAGAAGGATTAGAAAATGAGTCCGAAATGTAAATCTTGACACTTGCTTGACACCAAAAACTTATAAACACAAATGTTATACAAATATGAAAATGCAGTTTAACTCATTATAATCATAAATATATTTTTAGAAGGTTGTTGAGTTTTTGACTACGTTTTCAGTCAAAATATACTATAGTTTCCAGTCTTTAAAATTTTGTATTTATCTTTTTTTGACGTGACAACGTCTTATAAATTGGTTTGCCGGGTGACACTTCAAGAAACTGCGTTACGCTCCGTTATGCGCTCACAATGAGAGCGAGTGAGAGGCACGCGTGTCTTTCACTTTTTATGTCTGTCTCTGTCGCTCTTAGGCGGGCTAACCATCGTTGTCACGTAAAACTTTCGCCCGTGTACCGACTTTACAGGCAACCAATTTTTTTCTGAAAACATTTAACACCTCGTAGTTCTTATTAATGTCTAAACAAAATCTTCACAAGATCTCCTAAAACTTACTTTACTAATAAGAAAAATAAAATATTAAATCATTTGGCACCAAATTTCCTCAGAATCTTGAAGTACTTCCAATCACATTCCAAAAATGAAATATAAAGATTTTACTGCTCTTAAAAATTTAAATGCTCAATACAAGATGTTGCAAATAGCGTGCGGTCCTTCATTCTAAGCCGGAGGATTACTTAGCCTTGACCGAAATCCTCTCTAGCACAGGATAGTACAGAAGTCAAACTCAACTGAAAACTGACCAAAATTGGCGTTTGTTTAACGCCATCTATAGGTCACAGATGAGTGTTTTATGCCTTAGTTTTATTTTCATTCGTTTTTGCAATAATTTTGACCGATTTCTAAAGCTTCAAAGGAATTCGACTGTATTACAGTGTAGTGGATCGATTTGGACAGCCCTTTTATATGAATAGTGTTATAGAGTCCTATTTAAATAAAATCAAGATCTAACATTATTCATTAATTGTTACACAAAATGTTGAGCCTGTAAATGTACCTATTAGGAATTGAAAAAAAAAATGCTTCTGTAATGTGTATATTCTGTGTCTCATCCCGCCTCCATCTTGTTGGTTAATCTTCAATCATGTTTTCGTAACATTTCCTTGTGTCAAATAAGACTTAAAAGTCTTCAAAGTAAGCTAGAAGAAGGCTACACTATTCTCTGCAAATATTAATTAAAAACTGTGAATAATTTACTTCTGTTCTTTGTATATTCTGTGTCGCCAATCTCATCCCACCTAAATCTTGTGGGTTACTCATAATAATATTATAAAGGCGAAAGTTTGTATGTATGGATGGATGTATGGATGTATGTTTGTTACTCTTTCACGTAAAAACTACTGAATGGATTTGAATGAAACTTTACCACAATATAGCTTATACATCAGAATAACACATAGGCTACAATTTTTGAACCCCTTTGTAACGCAGAGGAAGTTGCGCGGGTCACCTAGTCTTGAATAATGTTTTCGTAACATTTGCTGAATTTCGACAAATAAGATTTAAAAGTCTTCAAACTAAACTAGAAGAAGCCTTCATTATTCTCTGAAATTGTGTTAGCTAAAAAAAAATAATTTACTGACTAAAAAACTGTAAATAATTGCCTTCTGTTCTTTGTATATTCTGTGTCCCCGTTCTCATCCCGCCTCCATCTTGTTGGTTAATCTTCAATCATGTTTTTAACGGTCACTTTTGCTGAATCCTCGTCCTTTGTGTAAATTGGCTGAGCCTTTTAAATAATTTTTTGTTACATTTTCTTTTTATAACTTGATTGTGTCTTGTTTGATTAATCGCTTTTGAATGTTAACATTGATTTATATATTTTTTGTTTCAGGTATTTTGAAGTTGGAATGTTCTTCTTCCTGTGCCATCTTCTATCGAAGGTCGGCGATCATTAAGGCGATATGTACTTTTGACACAGCAGCGCGAAACAGAGCACGAGTGCTTTTGTTGAACCACTGGCGCAAGTTCTTCAGCCAAGATGTTCTCCTTCTACCTACAGCTCTCTTCACCTGGATCTTGCTCTGTACGATTAAGTGCAGCAAATCGTACTTCGGGCTTCTCATGATATGCCCCAGATACTCCAATCCTTTTTTTGATGGTTTTCAGCAGTTGTTTTTCTGTGTTGGCACGCCGCAAGCCTTCTATATTCGTAGTTGGAATGTATGTTTTTCGAAGCGGTCATTATTCTCAAGGAGGTTACGAGGATGCTACGACTACGTATCGTAGCATATTACGTAGCAGTTTGTAGCTGGTCGTAGCGCTACGAGATATGTACCTATTTGAGGTTCTATTTTTCATCTTTATTTATTCACATACGTTGTTAAGGTAAAATAAAAGAGCCGTGTGGTGCCGGCTTAGAATAGCACCACCCCACCTTGTCCCGTGGGTGTCGTAGAAGGCGACTAATTCAACCAAGGGACACTCCGGAGAGTGGGCAGCAGCGCTCTCTGTGTATAATAACATCATACTGCGATCGCCAACCCGCATGCCAAGCGTGGCGATTACGGCAATACCCCTCGAAATGAAAACGTCAAAAAAGAATTGGCCCCCAGTCCCCGGCGGCCCCACTGTGCTTGGTTATGGTAGCGACCAAGCCAACAGTGGGGCAGGGGGTGCTAAGAATCCCCGGGTGCGATCCGGCTACCAAAAACAACCGAAACTGCACCTGGCAACACTAAACACGCGTACACTGCGAACAGACGAGAGAATTGCGGAACTAGAGGAAGAGTTGAGCCGGCTGCGCTGGGACATAGTAGGATTATCTGAAGTCCGAAGAGAGGGGGAGGACTCGATAATTCTGCGGTCCGGTAACCTGCTCTACTTCCGGGAGGGCGAACAACTGTCCCAAGGTGGTGTCGGGTTTATCGTCCACAAGTCCCTCGTGAACAACATCGTGAAGATAGAGAGTGTGTCGGCTAGGGTAGCATGCCTTATACTCAGAATAACAAAGCGTTATTCGCTGAAGGTCATACAGGTCTACGCTCCGACCTCGGCACACTCCGACGATGAGGTGGAGGCTATGTATGAGGACATATCCAGAGCCATGCATAGCTGCAAATCTCACTTCACCGTTGTCATGGGGGACTTCAATGCCAAGCTGGGCAAACGTTCTGAGGGAGAGCTGCGAGTGGGGCAATTTGGAGTCGGGTGTCGGAATT
The DNA here is from genome assembly GCA_030269945.2 of Trilocha varians. Taxonomy (NCBI): domain Eukaryota; kingdom Metazoa; phylum Arthropoda; class Insecta; order Lepidoptera; family Bombycidae; genus Trilocha; species Trilocha varians. The sequence continues at coordinate 11,418,621 of AP028259.1, forward strand.
ACAGGGGAAACTTACTGGCGGGTTTTCTGGAGAAGGAGGCATTATACATGATGAACTCCTTCTTCAGAAAACGAGACCACAGGAAGTGGACCTGGATGAGCCCCGACGGTGCTACCAAAAACGAGATAGACTTCATCATGTCGACAAAAAGGCAAATATTCAGCGATGTCTCTGTGATCAATGCCATTAAGTTTGGAAGCGATCACCGAATGGTAAGGGGCACGCTGAATCTCAAGATCAAGCTTGAGAGATCCCGGCTGATGAAGTCTACGCTCCGACCAGCACAAGCCCACATCCAAAACCCCGATAGCTTTCAGCTCGAACTTCAGAACCGCCTTAATAGCCTGGCCGGCACAGTGGACGAGAACAATGACGGGTTTGTGGAAGCTGTCCAAGCGGTAGGGTCTAAGTTCTTCAAGGCCCACCGTACAAACAGAACCAAGAGACTGTCGGACTCTACCCTGAAGCTGATGGAACAACGCCGTGAAATGGCTCTGCAATCCTCAGATGATGCCACTAAACATCGGCACCTCAATAGACAAATCTCTAAATCTTTAAAACGAGACCTGCGCCGATTCAATACTAAGCGTATTGAAGAAGCCATTGAGCGAAACAAAGGCACCAAAGTATTCGCGAGAGATTTGTCTATTGGGCAGAGTCGGTTGGCAAAACTGAGGACCATTGATGGCAGAGTTGTTTCATCGGGTCCTGAGCTTCTGGATGAGATCGAGATGTTCTATGGACAGTTGTACACATGTACTCGGCAACCCGTGACAAACCTGGCAAAAGACCCAAGAGCCAAACTTACCCGACACTATACCGAAGATATTCCGGACGTCAGCTTGTACGAGATTAGGATGGCCCTCAAACAGCTGAAAGACAACAAGGCGCCGGGTGATGACGGTATCACGGCTGAGCTTCTGAAAGCGGGAGGGAAACCTATCCTCAAGGCTCTTTAGAAGCTTTTCGATACCGTCATACTCGAAGGGAAAACGCCACGGGCATGGACCAGGGGTTTGGTCGCATTGTTCTTCAAGAAGGGTGATAATACCCTTCTGAAAAATTATCGACCCATTACGCTCCTGAGCCATGTCTATAAGCTGTTTTCGAGGGTCATCACGAATCGTCTCTCACGCAGGCTTGACGACTTCCAGCCTCCCGAACAAGCCGGTTTCCGAAAAGGTTATAGTACCGTAGACCACATACATACGCTGCGACAAGTTATACAGAAAACCGAGGAGTATAACTTGCCTCTTTGCTTGGCGTTTGTGGACTACGAGAAAGCCTTTGACTCTGTCGAAACATGGGCTGTATTGCAGTCTCTTCAGCGGTGCCAAGTCGACTACCGGTATATCGAAGTGTTGAAGTTCCTGTACGAAAACGCCACTATGTCAGTCCAACTCCAAGGCCAGACCTCGAAACCAATACCTCTAGAGCGCGGCGTGAGACAGGGTGATGTCATATCACCAAAACTGTTCTCCGCTGCACTGGAGGATGTCTTCAAGGTTCTGGATTGGAAAGGGCTAGGCATCAATATAAATGGCGAGTACATAACTCACCTTCGATTCGCCGACGATGTAGTGATCATGGCTGAAACCGCGGAGGAGCTCTCTGCAATGCTCAATGATCTCAGCAGAGTTTCCTTGGAAGTAGGTCTAAAAATGAATATGGACAAGACGAAACTTATGTCGAATGTCCATGTCGTACCTTCTCCAATAACTATCGGAGACTCTGTGCTTGAAGTTGTTGACGAGTACGTATACCTGGGACAAACTGTCCGGTTAGGTAAGTCCAACTTCGATGCAGAGATCAAGCGACGAATCCAACTCGGCTGGGCAGCGTTCGGGAAGCTACGGAAAGTTTTCTCGTCCACAATACCGCAGTGTCTCAAGACAAAAGTCTTCGACCAGTGTGTGTTGCCAGTGATGACCTATGGATCAGAGACTTGGCCGCTCACGATGGGTCTTATTAGACGACTCAGAGTCACTCAAAGAGCAATGGAGAGGGCTATGCTGGGTGTTTCTCTGCGTGATCAAATCAGAAATGAGGAGATCCGCAGAAGGACTAAAGTAACCGACATAGCCCGAAGAATTGCATCTTTGAAGTGGCAATGGGCAGGACACATTGTGCGAAGAACGGATGGCCGGTGGGGCCGAAAAGTTCTGGAGTGGCGGCCACGAACCGGTAGGCGCAATGTTGGTAGACCCCCCACAAGATGGACCGACGATCTGGTCAAGATTGCGGGAGGTCACTGGATGCAGACGGCGCAGGACCGGTCGATGTGGCGAAGTTTGGGGGAGGCCTATGTCCAGCAGTGGACGTCTATAGGCTGATGATGATGATGATGATGATGTTGTTAAGGTAAAATTATAAATGAAATACATAGGTCAATTAAAAATAGAAAGTAAACCGTAAGTTTTGGGTTAAACCATAATTGCTTTAAAAATGAAATGAAATGAAAATTTATTGTTATGAAAAATATTAAGCCATAAATTATTGTAATATATAACTTATTTAATATATTAATTGTGGGGTAATTCGTAAATTTCGTATTAGATCGTGTTTGGTGGCGAAATCTGCTGAGTTTGCAGTTCTGAGAATAATTAAAAGTACTTTCATGCATTTTCAACGGGTTCTTACCACGATATTTAATTAATGAGTTGTCTCGATATTTCAACGTTGTTGCAAACGTCATGATCACGAGAAGACTGGAAGTATCCAGTAGCGCAGTAGCGGGTCAATTTAAGAGCAAATAAATCTGTCTACCCTCGCACTCGTTCGCTTTTGGGTAGTACCACTGGAACTCGAACTCACATCACGACACACCACACTCACTGTATCTACAAGAAAGTATTATAGAAAACCGCGAGTGTCTGAATAAGTTTAAGCCATAAAGTTAAACATTGGTCTCCACACTAGGAAACACCTGTGTCCGGGAGACCGGAAAATTAAAAAATAAAACTTAACCTAAAAAAAACAAGCCATATATCGGTTTTCCCAGAGAGCTATGACCTGTATCTCTTTAAACGAGGTTACAGAGGTTCATGACCAACGATAACGTGGCCTACCTACCATCTGGTGGCCCGTAAGTTAGCACAAAACTGTATCTTTACTTCTCCATAGTAAATATTTTACTATATTACCTATGTGGTGAGCTTCGCATTAAGGTACACATATAATAATTTTACCGCTATTTAACATGTTAAATTAACTTCAAGCCCACAAGTTGAACCAAACTTTTAATGTAAATACATCTTAAGTGAATTTACGTTTAAATGTTGCGGACCGTGGGCGACTGTTTGAACTAGTTTAGACTTATGTTTGTGAAGGTGAATTTGGTATATTTCTTTTTGGGAAAATTTTCATAAAATATTAGTGACATGTCCTTTTTAAATGAGTTTCAACGAGGTTTAGAATGGTCTCCCCTGTTCAACGATTTCCGTGCGCTGTGCCTTGTCCTTCTTTGAGCATTGTTTGGACAAGTTGAGAAGAGGTTATGGATAGCGGTGTCCCCTGAAATATCATGGTCCATAAGTGATGGTTACCACTTACCAACAGACCGTAAGCTCGTTTACCTACGACGCCATAAAAGTTGCAATAAAAATGAACGTCTAAGTTTCAATATTTCAGGTATTAAAGTCGAAAAAAATACCACAAATCGCACCAAAGAGTAAAAATAAAAAAACTTGAGAGATGTCAGGGACACCTGGATGGAACGAAGTTCTTTTTGATTAATTAGTGAGGGAATTGTAATAAATTTTTATTCTTTTAAATAAAATATTTTGATCACATCGCCATCTAGCATTAATTATATAAAACAAAATAAGGAATTGTTTTAAAAGATTTTAATTACAGCGCCATCTAACGATAATCATCTAAAACAAAAAAAAAGTGTCGTGACAACTTTTTCATAAGAATTTCCGTCTAGCTCCTTTCCATAACGCGCGATAAGGAACTCCGTTCCAATTACAACTAAATCAAACTATAAACCACTTATTACGTAAACTCCTAATAAATATTATCTTTAAAACGCAAGCACAGATCCGGAACTACCGACTCAATCCTAATGACAACCATTAAAATATCTACGCAGTTAACACGAGCTGATTGTTAGGACGTTAAACTTTAACTAGCGAGTGTAGATATATATTACTAACAGAAGTAAAATTCAAGTAAGCAACTCAAAATCCAAAATGTTATACAGGGTGTCCAAAAACTATGCGACATGAACGGGAAGTACCTTAAATATTAGAGATAGGATGTTTTGCTGAAAAGAAACATCATTTTATTTTAGAGGTTTAACAATACTGCATTCACAGATTTTTGGTGAATTGCTTGGTTTGTCTGAAAATCGAGCTAACAAAATTGGCAAAAATCAAGACCCTGTATTTTCATGATGCCAATCGAAAGAACAGTTAATTACAAATAAACTTTGCTAACAATATGTCATAGGTGGCCCTATAGTATCCTGTGACACTACAGAAGTCCATGAGCGACGCTAACCATTAACAATCTAGTGGCCTTAGCTTTACCTACATGAAAATATGAAAATACTTTAGTAATAGTAATTCAGTCGTGTTGCTAGAACTGAATGGCCGGGGTGATGGGGCGATACGTGAGCGACAATCGCGAACGCGTCCTGTCACCCCTACCAGCCTCGTGCCGGGTTCTGTTCCGGCCGGGGATCGGACGTCGAGCGTGAGCGGCGGGAGGTTTTAGAGCGGTTCAATCCCCACATACCCCACTCGCGGAGTGGAAGTCCAGCGATTTCCTCCCGTCCAAAAAAAACGGAATGGCCACTTGCTTTCTCTTTTTTTATAAGATAAACCACTTGCACTCAAGTAACCCATGAAAACAAAAAGAGACAATCTGTTGTGTGTGTCTATCGTCGCTGATGTACTACAATCTACAATACTGGGGCATAGAATGACCTATCGTTTTGTAATCGGTTAATACTTTAAACTGGGACGAGTCAAACCGTCTTTTCCAACCGTCGATCTAGACATTGTCTTAAACTTTACTTCTGGTAAAGCAATATTCTGTAGAAGTAATAACATTACCGTGAGTGGCAGTTAAGAACGCTTGGCGTACAGCCTTATGTTAATTATTGAATGCGTTGAATATACGCTCAACATGACATTGAGAATGGCATGTATGTTATGAAATTTCGTTTACAGTAGCTTTTTAACTTGTCTTTCTTCAAATGAGGCTTGAAGAGAGTACACTGAGAGGGCACTACGTTTTTTTTCTCGGCATTTAACGTGTTAAAGGCAGATCGTATGTCCCCTGACATTGCAGAGGTCCATAAGCGACCCACTTTCGAAGAGGCTCGTTAGCTCTTCTACATTTTTTTTAATTGCAAGATAGATAAACGATGACATGGCAATAAAAATACACCATATGCTGAGTCTCGTATGGTACACGGTTAAAAAGATTAACTTATAACAGATCGTTATGAATAGCTTACCATCAGGTGGCATGGTAACCTACATGAAAACTTGAGAGGTGACATGGGACACCCAAATAGAACGAAGTTCCTTTCGATTAAAAGATATCTTATTTTTTTTCCTAACGTAACGCACGATAAGGAACGTGTTTTAAAAGATTTTGATCACAGCGCCATCTAGCGATAATCATCTAATACAAAAAAAGTGTCGTAACAACTTTTCGTAAGAATTTTTTGCGTCTAGCCCCCTTTCACAACGCGCGATAAGGAACTTCGTTCCAATAATAAAATAATATCTACGTAGATTATAGCTAGCTTCTATAACAACATCATCAACAACAGCCCATAGCCACAACAGCCTCCCCCAAAACTTTATCACAATGACCGGTCTTGCGCTAATAATATCCCCTGACTTCTATAAATATTATTCATTATTACTATTCCGAATATTACTTTATTCCCCACCACTAATTACACCCAAGTCTCAGTAGCACACTTTTCGAGCTTATCAAAGAAAAACAAAGATATTGTTTCAGAAAAAAAACAAAAGAAACCGACAAAACTCGGTCGCTAAATAATTAAGAGTCCCAAATTTCCTTTGATACATAAAATTATCAGAAGTAGCCCGAGGCAGTCCATGAATACAACGCAGAACAATTAAAATTATTATCTTTTGTTGTTGATAAAACCTAGAGATGTCTCTTTGTTATATTTTGTTTGGAACTCTGGAGAAAATAGAACATCTTTGTTATTAGTTGTGTTATGATCAAAGAATACGTTTAGATTATGTAATTAAATGATAATGTACATTACATAGTAATATCATCATCAGCCTATAGATGTCCACTGCTGGACATAGGCCTCCCCCAATGATTTCCAATGCTTGCGGTTGGTAGCGGCCTATATCCAGCGCTTTCTGCGACCTTAACGAGATCATCCGCCCACCTTATAGCTGGTCGTCCCACACTGCGCCTGCCTTAACGTGTAAGCTACTCCCGAAATTTCATGCCCTACGTGCTTTATGGCCTGCCCAATGTCACATTATAATATAATAGTACGGAATGGGCTAACTTCAACTCGCAGTTAGACCATTTTTTACACACCACACGCTTATGTACCCATATATTAACCTTGCTAAGTTGATATATCATGAAGCGAAAAAAAATACTGAATAACATATTTTATCGAAGGTCGGTCGGAAGATCGGGATGCGCATCGGGCGGTGCTGATCGATGTCACCATTCCACATGACGAGAACCTTGTGAAGGCAGAAAAAGAAAAACTTCTAAAATATTTGGACCTGGCCCACGAGGTGACCGACATGTGGCGTGTTGAATCGTCCATAATTGTTCCGATCGTTGTATCTGTGCACGGACTAATAGCGAAAAGCTTCGACCGTCATCTAGAGAAGCTTTCGCGTTCCGGCTGGGTAAAGGGCTTGATTCAGAAGGCGGTCGTTCTTGACACGGCACGTATTGAGAGGAGGTTCCTCTCTCTTGAGCCCTGACCACTGATGGCTTGGGTCGTAGACCCCGTCTCCAGTGGCCCTCTGTTTTTTACATTGTATTATTAATTTAATTTTTTGGACCTAAATGTTTTTTTTTAATATAATGCAAAAAATAAGCAAATAAACGAATAAGGAGACCCTAGAGGTATATTATTGTCGTTCGCAAGGTAAAATCTGAATAAGATATTTCGTCTTAAATATCTGTCGGGATAGCGTAAAACGTATACATTTGTGTGAGAGAAATGTACCGTTATGAAATATCACGCATCGCTGACAGTTTCCTGCATACCTTCTTGGAAAATATATCAAAATACCTTGTAAGGAATTTATGGTGAACGCCAATAATAAAAGTTTTTTGGAAAATAGCGAGGACGCTACTATTTTAATTTTTGTTTATTTCGACTAGTTTCCTATTTCTACTTAATTTTATTTTTACACGAAATAATACCTATTTGTTACAAACTGATATTAAAAAAAACTTGAGAGGTGACATGGGACACCAGAATAGAACGAAGTTCCTTTCGATTAAAAGATATCTTATATATTTTTTTCCTAACGTAACGCGCGATAAGGAACGTGTTTTAAAAGATTTTGATCACAGTGCCTTCTAGCGATAATCATCTAAAACAAAAAAGTGTCGTGACAACTTTTCGTAAGAATTTTCCTTTCACTACGCGCGAAAAGGAACTTCGTTCCAAAATAAAATTGAAAACTATTTTTCCGATTATTTCGGAAAAGATCATCATAGAATTAATTTTCAAATACATAACTGATGATCGTAATTTGGTAATCATTATTTTAAACATGGATCCTTAAATTTGTGACGGTCACTACTTACTCCTTTGAAATTCCCTGAACCGTTTACTTTCCTGCAATATAATGTGTACCAAACATTTTAAATCACTATTATATCACTAGATTCTCGAAATGGTTTTCTTAATAACATTGTCGGGCGGCATTCTTCCGATCTGTCGTAATTATGTCTGTCGTGGACGGTACGTGAGGCGACATGATAATAGGACATTAAATCGAACGAACTTGTAGATGGAATCATTTGGTGTTATCGACGGTTCGTATCGGTTGGGTATACAATTTAATAGCTAGGTAAGGTATGGGTTTAATTGGAAATCAGCGGTGCATATGCTGAGGTATCTTTTGGTACACAGGAATGATTCATTGTTTTTTGACCGACTTCCAAAAAGGAAGAGGCATGTATTGGAACGAAGTTCCTTATCACGCGTTATCGAAAGGGGGCTAGACGGAAATTCTTGACACTTTTTTTGTTTTAGATGGTTATCGCTAGATGGCGCTGTGATTAAAATCTTTTAAAACAATTCCTTATTTTGTTTTATATGATTAATGCTAGATGGCGCTGTGATCAAAATATTTTATTGAGAGACAGACGTTTTAAGCTAATAATTATAACTTAAAAAATATTTTTTTATTACATTTCCCTCACTAATTAATTGAAAGGAACTTCGTTCCATCCGGGTGTCCCTTGACACCTCTCAAGTTTTTATGTTTGTTCCTTGATAACTTTAGTTTGAGTGGACCGATTTGAATGACTTTTAAGATCGAACAAGCACTTTTGAAATGTAGATTTTGAAAAAAAATCTAAATTTTTAATGAAATTTTTCACAAAACACAATAAAGAACTAAATAATGAGAAAACTTGTAACGACTGTAAAATTATAACTAAAATTAATTGAATTATTCAGCGATATTGTTTGAAACATTCAATTTAATTGAAAATCACATTGAATGTAAATTAATACAATCAACCAACGCTAATATACAAAGTTTTGATAATTACGAATTTGCTAATGATTTCGCTAATTGAATATTTGAAATGTAATCATGGAGTTTCTGTAACTTGATTTTAGTTTGATGGCATTTTCAAAACAACTTCTCAATACCAACATTTCTCTGAATGATTTCCTGTGTTAGTTTGAATGAACCGATTTTTATAATTGATTATTTTATTTGAAGAGTAGTGCTTGCAATTTTATAGGTACAATAATTGTACTCGAGTCAACGGTCATATATCAGGTCTTAGGTAAAAATAATGGTCTTTATGGTTTATGGTTACTTTATGATCGAAATTTGTTATAGTTTATAGGTTAATCAGGCCTTCATTTGTTTCGCATTTGATCCGATTGTAATCAACCATTTTGTAGCAGTGGCCATCTTAGACCAATTATCATAAAATGTAACAAAAACGATTGCTCGTTTAACTATTATTGAAATAAAAAAGGAACACTCGAAAAATTCCTCTCTAAAAACGAACACATACTTCCTGATACATCAAACACGTTTTTTCCTCCAGCTTAAAACAACCAAACCTAAATTAGATTTTTCTTTAAACCTTGCCACATTCTGTACTCCATGCAATATCTCGTACAAACTTGATTATCGTATAATTCGGCACGTTCGAACCAGACGCCATCTTCTCAACGTATCGCGCGATCAGGGTAATGTAATATGTAGCTCGCTCCGGATATTACGGTATGATTGATTCTTGTACATTTTACTTTCAGATTTCAAAGGTTATTGTTTTAGTATTTTGTAATTTTGACTGACTTGTCAGTTTTGACTTTTAAAATAAATTATAGTTTTTTTTTAGTTGGATGAAATCACCGTATGTGTGAGTTGAACTGCACTAAAACCTCAACCGCTCACACTCAGCGTCCGAACCCCGGCTGAGGCCAAAACCACAGCACGGGGTTTTGAGGGACGGCGCGACGCGTTACGCCCTCGGCACTCTTTGCCGTCGCGCCGCTCCCAAGAATACAATACAATACAATACAAAAAAGCCTTTATTTTCTGAAAAAACTACAATATAACATACAACTACAAATTAAAACAATGTAAATAACAAAATACTTAAAAATTTAACACATACTATTATAAATTACACTAGTTTTAAATAATGTCTAATATAAAACTATTTTCAGAGTGTCTGTTGACAAAGGCCTCCTCTAGCTCTTTCCAATGATTTCTATCTTGAGCGGCACGTCTCCAGAATGGTCCAGCAGTTCTCTTTATTTCATCCTCCCATCTCTTGTGTTGTCTACCTATATTTCGCTTGCCGTCTCTGGGGTACCAATTTGTTATTATTTTGCTCCATTTCTCTTTTTTATTTCGTACGGTATGTCCTGCCCATCGCCATTTTAATTCGTCTATTTTGGCTAAAATGTCTGTAAATTTTGTCCTTTCTCTAATATTTTCGTGATTTATTTTTTCCTTTTTCTTTACTCCTATAACACTTCTCTCCATAGCTCTTTGACAGCTTTGAAGTCTATTTCTGTGTTTCTTATTTAGAGCCCATGTTTCACATCCATATGTTAGACATGGAAGTATGCACATATCGAATGTTTTTCTTTTTATAGTGAGACTGCAATCTTTGTTTTTCATTATTTCTTTCAGGCTCCAATACTTCTTCCATCCTGTCGCGATTCTCTTGTTAATTTCTTTTGTAGTTTGATCTTCGAAGCTAATGATTTGGCCTAGATATGTGTAGTCTTTTACGAATTCTAATGCTTGCTGTCTAACTGTGATTTCCATTTCCATAGCATTCGTCATCAGCTTCGTTTTCGCTTCGTTAAGTTCTAGTCCTACATTCTTGCTTACAGATGCTAGGTCATTTACCATTTTTCCTAGTTTCTGCGGGTTTTCTTCGAACAGCACCAGGTCGTCCGCAAAACGAAGATGATTTAACCGAATGCCGTTGATGTTCAAGCCATACTCTTCCCAGTCTAGTTTCCTAAATAAGCTTTCCAATACCGCTGAAAACAGTTTTGGAGAAAGAGGATCGCCTTGTCTTACTCCTTTGCTGATAGGAAATTCGTTGCCCAAAGTTTCCAGTCGTATTCTTGCCTTACTATGTGTATAGATGTTTTGGATACTGCTAATATAGGTTGGGTTTACGCCTTGTTCTCGCAGACTATCCCATACTGCTTCGTGTTTTAAACTGTCAAAAGCTTTGCTGTAGTCTATAAACGCCATGTATACTTTTTTATCGTATTCGCTATACTTTTCGAGAATTTGTTTGACGGTATGGATATGATCGATCGTACAGAAATCTTTTCGAAATCCTGCCTGTTCCATAGGCTGATTTTCGTCTAGTATGTTGGTAATACGCTGTAAGATAACTTTTGCATATACTTTATAGATGTTTGAAATCAAGCTGATTGGTCTATAGTTTTCAATATTTTCTCTATCTCCTTTTTTGTAAATTAATATTATATGCGAGTTTTGCCACTGAGTAGGAATAATACCTGTTTTCAGGATTTTGTTAAATATTTTAACCAGGATTGGACACACTTCTTCTAAAGTTCCTTTTAATATTTCGTTATTTATTCTATCCGGACCGGGTGATTTATCGGTTTTTTGGCTCAGAATTGCTTTCCTTACTTCATCATATTCAATGGTTGGCTCTTCATTTTGCTTTTCTATTATTTTGTATTCTACTTTATTTTGATTATCTTCATCTTTATATAGCGATTTATAAAAGTTGGTAGCTACTTCCTCAATATCCTTTCTTTTTGATACAATTTTGTTATTTTTCTTCATGTTTGTTAGCCATGGTGCTCCGGATTCCCTTAGTTCTTTAAGTACTTTTTTAACACCTCCTGTTTTTGTAATTATTTTTTCAAATGTTTGTAATCGTTTGACTCTTCGATGTTTTCTAATTGCTTGGTTAATCCGTTTGCTTATTGTTGCAATTTTCCTTGAATTTTCCTTTGTGCGTATTTTTGTGGTTAAAAGTTGTTTCCTGTCCTTTAAAAGATCTAGAACTTCTTGGTTGAGTTTCGGTTGTTCTTTGCTAGGGTTGTTAATTTGCTGTGTTAGGGTTTTTTCGAATTTGTTATAAATTTCTACGAGGTCGTTTTTCTCTATCTTTAGCTGTTGATCTATATCTTCTAATGTACTTATGGCTTCTGTTAACTCTTTTTCTATTTTTATGTTGGTAGATTGGTTGTTTCCAAAATTTTTCCTACTTCGTTTGGGAGGGTGTAGGTTTAATGTGCTTCGTACCATACGGTGGTTGGTGTTGAAATTGAAATTATGAACGACTTCTGTGTCTGAGAAGGCTTTACGGAAGTTACTTGTGATGAAATCTATTTCGTTTTTGTACTCTCCTCCAGGAGAAATCCATGTCCATTTTTTCTTTGTATTCTTCTTAAAACAAGTATTAAGGACAGTCATGTTAGTCTCCATCAGGAAATCAGTCAGCTTTTTACCGTTTTTGCTTCTTTTGCCATGTCCAAATTTCCCGAGGACAAATTCATTGTTATTTTCCTTTTTTCCTATTTGAGCATTGAAGTCGCCCATAACTATTAAGTGTTTGTCTTGGTACTTGGAGATAGTTTTTCTTAGGTCCTCATAAAAGGATTCCACAACAGAAAGTTCTGCTTGTTCCGTTGGAGCATATATTTGTATTATCACCCATTCTTTTCTGTAATTTGGAACCCTAATATGAAGCACGGCTATCCTGTCTGTTACTCCAACTAGGTCAATAATATTTTTCTTTAGAGATGACTTGATCAGAAATCCTACCCCACGCTCCCAAGAATAATGACGGTAATTTTTTTTTTTTTTCAAGAACAAGTACCGTTGGAGATTTGTTTAAAAATGTATTTTTTATCGGACAACATTTCACGAGCACCGGTAAGGTATTAATCATTTAAGTTAAAATTATAATGTATCTCCTAGTTCCGTGTGCTTTTTGGTATAGCGTCTTCCAACTCCTTCTAACATAGCCTGTCTGAAACCACCCTGGTCTTATCCCGGACTCAAGATTAACTTCAACTCCAAGTACACCTCTTTATGTCCACTTTCCATTTTGCCAGAAAAAAAAGACAAATCACTCATTATTTTCCAGAAAAACGTCTTCCGACAATAACTTGACGGTTTCGTTTCAGTATTATGCGCGAAGGAAATTGGCTTAAGCTATAAAACCTTAGGTTGCTCACACGAACATAATAATAAAAGGTATTATTTTCTTTTACTTAAATGGAATACGTACTATCGTACTTTCATGCATTTTCAACGAGTTCTTACCACGATATTTAGAACGACGTTCAGAAGATATTACCTGAGGATCTTCTGAACGTCGTTACGTACCAAGGATGGTTAAAGAAGCTATCGAGATTTCAAGACAGCACTTTTAACAGGGGTGACGGCTTCAGATTGTCGAGTATGTGGAATCCAGTGCTAAACACAACAGTCACTAAGGGTTCATGCTCAGAGAGTCTTGTAGATACAGTGAGTGTGGTGTGTCGAGAAGTGAGTTCGAGTTCCAGTGGTACTACCCAAAAGCGAACGAGAAAGAGGGTAGACAGATTTGTTTGCTCTTAAATCGACCCGCAGTATCCAGTCTTCTCGTGATCATGACGTTTGCAACAACGTTGAAATATCGAGACAACTCTATTAATTAAATATCGTGGTAAGAACCCGTTGAAAATGCATGAAAGTATTATAGAAAACCGCGAGTGTCTGATTAAGTTTACCTACTGGCAGTATTTAAAAATGTACAGATTATTCCAGAAATTTACCTCATATTCATCACACATCATCATCATCAGCCTATAGACGTCCACTGCTGGATATAGGCCTCTGCCAAACTTCACCACAGCTGCCGGTCCTGCACATTCGTATCCAGCGAGCTCCCGCGATCTTGACCAGGTCGTCGGTCCATCTTGTGGGAAGTCTACCTACGTTGCACTTACCGGTTCGTGGCCGCAGAACTTTCTGGAGTGGCGTTTCTTTCAGAAAAGTTCTGGAGTGGCAGACACGAACCGGTATTCATCGCACACTTCATATTAATGAAAACTAGTGAGTTTTGAAATTTTATAACATGAGAATTGCTTCATCTGTCACGATGAAGCAATTCTCATGTTATAAGCACCAGACCAGAAAAAATATGAGTAGAGTTTTATTTGATATTCAAATATTGACAATAGTGTTGAGCGTGTATCAGAAGCCTTATGTTTTACGTTTCCCGAACACGTTTTTGTAATCCAGTTAGCGTACAATGCCGTATGATAGCCTTACTTTACTTACTCTTCGTTCATACCACAATTACGTCGCGCGTAGAAATTGTGCTTTACAATTGAATGCTCAACTTCAATGCACTTAAGGTTCAAAATGTAATTTAAATATTAGTATAATATTGTTTATTCAGTAGATTTGCATCTGTCTTATGTGATAGACGTTGAGTATAAAATTGAATAGTAAATTAAAAGTCTTTTTGAAAAGTCACCGAATGCTAACGACCACTTATAGTGTGAAACATTCTGCGTATCCGATACTTGTTATATAGCTTTAATGTTGCTCACCATTACTGGCCACTGCTGGGCTCAGGTTGCTTCAGAAGAGTGATAAGGCATAATCCAACACGCTTGCCCAATGCGAATTAGGGACTTCAAATATCTTGGAAAGATTTTCAGGATCTTCTTTAAATTACAGTAAACATAGATTTAAAATTGCGAAAAAAACACGATTTATATGTCGAAGAAGTTCATTCCATACGTCAAATTCATTATGTATTTTTCATCACAACATGAGTACATCGTTCTATAATTTGATAGTCAGGCTCATGTGACTTTCTCAAGCTCGTTAGCCCTGAGTAGGCTTAAAATAATTTATTCAAGCGCTTAACTTCGAAAAAATTCACTTCGAAATATGCGAAGTGCGTGGGAGGCTTCTTTAAAGGGATTTCGAGAGTGTTCTCTATCTTGTGAGACAAATAAAATGTTATTCTTGTCTTGACACGCCATGACATGTAAATATCTTGTTTGAGTAAGGTTATATTATATGTTTTTTGTGATAAATTATACGTAAAACCTTTTTCAACACAAGCGTTTAAAATTCAGGGTATTATTTAGGTACAGTGTTAATTAATAAAAATCAACAAAAATTCCAAATAAATAAAACCTATTTACAACATAAGACTTGTAAAACGAGCTGAAACACGACAGGTTTATCTTGTTTTAGCTCCTATGATATTCAACTTCATTATCAGATCAGCTCCATGATATCCTAATACCTGCAGAAAACCGAGAAGTTGGTCAAATTTAACTCTCAAGTTTCCACCCGAACTCACATAGGTAGTTACATAGTGCAAGTTAAATAAAAAAATACTTTCATGCATAATTAACGGATTCTTACCACGATTTTTAATTAATTGATTTGTATCGATATTTCGACGTTGTTGTAAACATCTTGATTCCGAGAATACCGGATGGAAGTAATGTAGATAACCGCGAGTGTTTGAGTAAATTTATAAAAGGTTAAAAACAACATACACACAACACAAGAATACACAATTGCTCACAAGATAACATTATTACATTCTTAATGGGGAGTTTTCCCCGAGTCACTCGTGTACAAAAATAAACTAATAAAAAAGCGCCTAAGGACACTTTGAGTAGCGATCCTTATTATTTTTTCATCAGTTCGGAACTTCGGACTCAAGTTTGCTCAGCCACGTAATGTGTTGGTAAAGTTATTTCTTGAGACCAAAAATGGCTTTCGAAGTAACAAACTAAGTTTTCACTGTCAGATGCTATTAGTTGTTTGTCTTTTAATATGGTCCAAAAATGGTTTCGTTATAATTTGATCAGTTCTACGATCTCTTTACAAACAATATTTTCCTGGCCTCGTGAAATTATCTTGAAAAAGGGGTTGACCTTTTTTTCCTTTTGTTAAATTCCCTTTTTCTCTTTTCACGAGCATCGAATGGTATATCAGTGGTTACCTTTGCTACAGTAATACAAGGACATTAGGGACCGTTCTCCAGCATCTTTTTAGAACTTTTTTAAACCCAATTTGAACAGAAGCAAGTCGTAGCTCTCTAGGAATACCAAGAAATAAAATTGGGAAACTATTAGACAATTAAGATCTTTTGAAGCGGATCGTGGTTGAACGCAGCGGTTCCAAGAGTTGAAACTAATCTTTCCCTTCTTACCGAAAATGAAATGAAATACTTTATTTTCAACATTGATGACGTACCCATTCTTGTTAACGTCAAAATTTAAAAGCTACCACCAGTTCGGACACAAAAAATAATTATTATGACCGGCCTAAGAAGAACTGGCAAGAAACTCAGCGGGCATGTCTTTTTTTTGTATTATTATTATGAGCATTATCTTTTTTTATATTTTAACAATATTATGCAAAAAAAATCGATTATTATAATGAAACGACCTTGGCGAGCAACTCATTCCCACCTTGTGCAATCGTCCAGGTAATCATTGACCTTATTATAGTAGGCTTTCTTGCACAGACGTTCTTTAATAGTTTTCTTAAAACTATGTATAGGTAGGTTTTGAACATCTTGTGGGATTTTGTTGTACAAGCATACAGACAAACACCTGAAGGAATTTCTTATTTTATGCAATCGACTCATCGGTAAATCAAGTATATGTTTGTTCCTGGTGTTAAATAAATAAAATAAAAATATCGTCAGCCAAATTCTATTTTGGCTTTACTATTTATTTAGTCATTCGGACCCGCACAGATGAAAATAAATGGCTTTCCTCAATGATTCTCGCACTTATTACGTTCTCTTAACAGAAATATATTCGTCCATTCGCACTCTAAATGTTAATTATTAAGGTATAATTAACCCACGTTTTATTATAACATTAATAAAGATTAAGATCATCAAAAACATTGATAATATTAGATGTGTTTGATGTGACGTCGTAAATTAGAACATTATTCTGCGCTTACGTCGCAAATTCTATCTGACTTTGTGATGAAGGCGAAGTTTCTCTGGTCTAGTTTCGTATTAGTATGAGAACTGGCTATTTTTGGGTATGTACAGGGTGTGCCAGAGAAACTTATTTATTTGAAAGGTCAATTAAAAAAAAGTACTTCAGTTATTGTTTTAAATAAATTTTTTTTTTGAGAATACAACATCCCAATTTTTTTTTATGCAGTCTTAAAAATGACATCGGTTAAATGGTGACCCTGATTGCGCATAAAGTGTATTTACAGTGAGTCTGTGAGGAGGAATTTCAAAACGAGCGCGGAAGACACCTTGCGTAGCAACAAGTGAGCGACCGTTAGAAAAGAAGCTCTCAACTGCGAAGGCCCGCTGCTCTCAAGTAATGATTATATAAATGACTGCACAAAATGGGAATGAGGTGCTCGTCCGGGCCATTTCAATTGATACATTTGTTAAAAACAAAAATATTGTAAAACAATATTTAAAAAAAAAGAAAAAAAAAACATATTAAATTAAAAAAAAGACATGCCCGCTGAGTTTCTTGCGCCGGTTCTTCTCAGGACGGAGGCGTAATTTTAGCGAACTGGTGGTAGAACTTTTGATTTTATTTTATTTTTGACTTTCAAAATGTATGTGTGTCCACATCTAATTTGAAATAAATGATTTGACTTGACTTTGACTTTGACAAGACCAGAGCATGATGGCAACTGACTGGAGAGAGAAACAAACTTGGGAACTTCCCCCTCCAGATGCGCTCCCTCTTGCCCCTCTACCCGTCCAACTCACCGCGCGGGATTTTTTTCAAATAAGTAAGTTTCTCTGGCGCACCCTGTATTTGAGGCAAGCTGAAAACTTGGTACATAGTTCTTCTAATATACCCTAACTCGGACTGTAGATCTAGCTGATGAGTAGCGGGACTGCACTTTTTTACTAGTAAATTTAAGGTCGAAAGCCCTACCAAAATAACGTGTCTTGTTGTTCCTACGTAATACGTAATTCTAACTACATGCCATGTAGGCCAACTGATCGTAAGTGGTTACCGTCGCTCATCGACTTCTGCAGTGTCATGGGACTCTGAAGAACCTAGTAAACTCTTACATACTCGTACAAGCGATACTAATATCGGTTCGTAATCCCGTTGAAATGTAATTATTGAGGGGAGCTTAAAGCTTATATTTAGCTTAGGAAGTTCGCACACCGGATATTCCCTAATAAATGAACAAGCAAATTAATTCTGACACTTCGGTGAGCTTCCGAGCTTTATTGCTTTACTTCGCTTCTAATGTTTGGGAAAGCTCGCGAAAAGTTCACGTTCTTTTTTTAAAATGACTTCGATCGTATATGCTTTTTCAGTTTGTTCGTGGATATTTTCGTCGTTTATAAACCGATTTTAATAATTATTTTTTGTTAGTAAGATGATATTTCAATGTGGTCCTATGCTAAGGAAATTAGAGTTTGATGATGTCATATCAGAAAAAGCGCGTGAAAATTGGAAAGTCTCTTTAATTTTTGTAAAATATATTGTTTGCATGACGGATTCGTGTTACAAGATATTTTTACTTTTGATCTTGACCTTTTAGTTCTTAGCTCTTAGACTTAGATTGGCATACTCATAATTTTAGGAATTGAAAGACAAAAAAATCGTTTGTTAGTCGTGGTACTAGGTAAAATAACTTTTAGTTACATAGTGAATTTTGTTTAAGAATTTTTGTAAAGCATATGACATGACTGTAAGCTTTGTGTGAAAACCAGTCCTACCAGTGTTTTTTTTTAAACTGGGTAGAGCATAATAAAACCTGTAGATACTACATATAATAGTTTGTATGTACTATGTTATATTGACGGGGTGATAACAAGGGAAACCAACCTATTCATCGTGCGGGTAGTTGGAAGTGGAGACTTGCTATAAATACATGCGCTGACTGCTGTTATCATTCATTCGGGTCCGAATTGTCGAGGCGAACGGACCTCTTGATGTAAAAGTAATAAATTGTTAAAACTCGTTATTTTGAAGTTTTTATTCAAAAGTATTGATCATCAAGTGTTCAAGTGGACATTGTGACGTCATTCCTGACAAAACAAAACGAAGATCGACTAATTACAACGTCATTACACCTCAACACACTATTTACGCCGTCATGTGCTCATTAATATTTTTTTACACCCAGTCTTAAATATTACACAACGTCCTGAAGAACTCAGCACACTAACCTTTTCGCATTGTATTAACGTTTTCACCAGAATATTTTTTGCGTGAATGTACACATCATCTGCCCAGCAATATTAAGGTACAAAAAATAGCCGTTTCGAGCCAAACGAAGTCACATTTATAATCAAAAAGGCAAAAAGTAGAGCCGGAGCCGCCTCGTTAATTTCGAGAAACGACATCAATTCATTAGGGGTCCTGTTTCGATGTTAGAAGCTATACCTACAGACATATCGACGGCAAGTAGTTATGCTTTACAGAGGTTATTTTGATGTGGGTGCATCTAAATTTTGACATAAATGTGACTTTTAGTTCAATATTTAGTTTCCTTTGAAATGACTTCTTATTGATTTACTCATCCTAGTTCTAGTATGTTGTTAGTTTATTTTATTATTTTCCTTAATAAAAAAATTGGAAAGTGAGAAAACATTTAAAAAAAAACATACTAATAAAAATAAAATAAGCCTTTATTACTGCTTTTCTTACAAATAACTAATCTAAACTATAATAAAACTAAATTACAGCTTGTCTCTCGACAAAGGCCTCCTCAAAGAACTTCCAATCTTGCCTATTCCTTGCCACTCGTATCCAAGTCGATCCAGCCATCTTCTTGAAGTCTTCCTTCCACCTTTTATACTTAAAAAAAACATACTAATACATAATAAATGGCGAAACAAACTCCGCCGTGTTCGTTTCGCCAGTTATTACAAGATGGAGGCTAATTTTTGAAATGGGTAGCACCGTATTCACTTTCAAAATGTGTCCACGACTTCTTTGAATTAAATTATGTTTACCATAAATTGTTATACCATAGCTCGTTCTCTGCAGGGAATATTGTATTACTTGCAATGTGCAGTATTTTTGGAATATAGACTATTTTTATTGCCTTGTAGGCAGACGAGCTAACGGGCACCTGATCGTAAGCGGATACTGTCGCTGTGCACAGTCTACACTGCCAGAAAACACTGCGGACGAATTCGATTTTGTGTTTGAAAGTTCATCAAGCGCAATTGTATGAAAATTTACTTCTATAAAGTAGTTATTTTGTGGTTAGGAGCAAGAACAGATGTATCGACGGCCTTTGTCACGATGACCAATGTTCTTGATTAGTTTTTCTTTGTTTGTTGATAGTGTAACGATGGAGATGTATTGTCTCGTGACAAATGATTGGTAAGGTAATGGTGGTTGAAAGAGACTTAGATGAATAGATTTCTTTCTTTTATAATTATACTTGTGTAGTTCATGTTTTTCACCGATTTCCAAGGAGGAGGTACTCAATTTTATTTCTTCCTTCATAACTTTAGTTTGAATGTACCCATTTGAATGATTCTGGATTTTCATGAATGATGACGTGCGTAATTAAACCTTAATTAAAAGAATTTTAGCTGGTGAATAATTGTGTTGAATAGTGTGAATATGTTAAAGAAATTTGTAGATTTACGGTGTGAAGTAATATTCGCTCCTCGTCCAATAATGTGGTAGGTAGCAGCACTCCACTTACCTTAATATTATTGCAGTCTCCATATGTAGTCTCGTGGTATGATGAGAAGGTGGCAATGATGAACAAACTTATTCTTTTTGTTGTAGAATTCAATTAATTATGTTTATTCGGAACGTCCGATTATATATTTTAAGCTTTTTTTCGTTGTTATGTCAAATTGTCTTCTGTTTCTTCTAAAATCGAGTAGGCCACGCTTTGGTCAAGATGGCCGCACCCGGCAATTCTTACCGGCCAGTATCATGCTTCACGGAAGCGGTTGGAAGTGTCGCGTCGTGAAGACGGTACTCTTCTTTTATACAATATATTAGGTAGTGGAGTAAAGTCGATTACTCGAACTACCTACCGTAAGTCGAACGAGGATCGAACAGATGATGTTCGTCATCGATCGATCAAGTACTTTTAGATCTGTTTTTAAAAATATACGTTTTTAACAGTCAAGATTTCGTAATAAAAATATTACATTAACAATAAATTACAACCTCACATTCCCAGTCCCTTTCCCCATTTAATTCAAAACCTGTCTCAACAAGGATGATATAGAACATGTCTATTTCTATTACGTTATAAAAAGAAGGCTTCCTCACGTACAAATAGGATAGAGCACTTGTCTTGCCCGGATAGGACCGTCGTTTACCGGCCCACTTGCCCGGATAATCTTCCACTTTGCCCGGACTTTTTGCCCGCGAGTCGAGTGGAGTTATTGACTGATGGGATTCGAGATGTCTTGTTTATATCCTTCTTAATTTATCTTTTTTTATATTTGTTTATTAAAGAACAAAAAACATTTACATGTTAAACTTAAAAATTAAAATAATTGACTATGATAAAAATTCACAAACACGTTACCTAAGACTATGTTCGCAGAATAAACTAAAATTTGTTATTCAATATAACAAGCGCGCGACTCCGTGTCACTCGGTTGGAAAAGATACATTCAATGGATTGTTTTTATATTTATACAGTAAAAAAAAGGAGTAAAACATAAACTTAACACCAATAACACGTGATGTTAAGCGTAAAAGTACAATTCATATAATTAAATTAAATAGTGTTTGGTCTTATGTGGTTTTTTACGTGGTTTTTTATGTTTATTTGATAGTACAGCTGTAACTTTTTGTATGTCATTTGCAATCTTCCTATATACTTACTTAGGTTTGTTACAAAATGTTAAAAAACTTTTTCTGTTAAAATAAGAACACAAACGAATTGTATAGATTTCATGTCATTGTAAGTTCGCAAAAACACGCAAAATATATTATATTATGAATGATAAAATATTAGACAACCAACTAAAACCTATTTCTTATGAACGACGAAAGCTTAAAAGTATTCATAGAATTTACTAAATTCAATTTAAAAACAATTTATTAAAACAGAACACCATTGCACTTTAGATAAAAGCGTTTACAAGACACAAATAAATACCACAAACCAGTCCATTTCGATTTAGTTGAAATGTTTTTAGAGTTGCATGGAGACGTCATTACAGGTAAAAGGTAAATGGTTATAGTTTCAATTTATGAAAAGCAAGCACTCAGGCTGAGTGCTCTCACTACGCCAGTACCGGGCAAGAAATTAGCACAGGGATGCACTTAGGTAGAAATTACAATAGGGAAAATATAATAAAAATAAATAATACGTTTTGCAATAACGATGATCTTTATATTTTATTTAATTATAAACTTTGTATTGGTTATTAAATAGTGTTTGAGTGTACATATTGTCAGTTTTTCAGGCGTAATTTGTTACAAAATAGTGTTCAAGATACAGGCTCGGCCTAAATTGGATACTAGTGTTCATTAATACGTGTTATTTTAAGCTGATTTACTGTAAGTGTACCTACATGTATTGTATGTGTTTTGTGAAATGAATAAATAAATAATTGTAAATAATTAGGAAAATTTGTTGAAGTACAAATCAATCCTTATCACTTGTAAAATGTCTTGAATAAGTAAAATAATCCTGAGTTTTTTCAAAGGTTGTCGATTGTTGAGAAAACAACGAGTTACCTATTTAATCTTTAAATTAAGATGGCTGATATTTATACAAACGAGCCAACAGGCCACATTAACGTTTCTTGCCGTCGCTCACGGACCTCTGCAATGGAGGACACTTAGGACCGCTACAATCTACTCTTATAGACTGTTTTGACGAAAGAAAGAATACATATACACAATACACCATTACATAACACTATAAATTAACTGAATATATTGTATTTCCAAAGGCCGTTCAGCGTAATACTGCACCAAAGGTACAGCGTTCAACCGGAAGTCTAAATAACAAATAAATTGTCAGATTATGACCCCCGCTATTTTCCTGAATCCATACCTGACGTCCGCGTGTAAGGCGCAGATACCAGCTTCAGTTTATTACGTTGTCACCCCTGATGTATCACCCACAGACTCGTTTTGACTTAGCCGTCTCTCGCGGAACTTATAAAAGAATTTCCATAATCTCTCCTGAATAACTGTTGCGTTGGATTCTTGGTAATATGAGAGTTGATTTGCTTGTAATAAAGTAGATATTGTTTTATTGTTTCTTTTTGCTATGCAGTTAAGTTGGGTCTTGGCTTCTTCATTATAGTTTAGTTATGACAACCATATTCGATGGTATGATTGTGTGAAGGATTATATTATGATGGTTTGTTTGTTAAGATGATGTGTGTAAAGATAGAAAGGAGTGTAGAGAGAAGGAATATTGCGCCGACCCCATCTAAATGGGATAAGGTATAGCAAAAGAAGTTATGACAACCATTTTGTTATGAAAGATTGGTTGTCGTGGAGTTTCATTTAATTTATTTTCAAGCACAAGCAATTTTTGAGCTATGTTCAAAATATAAACGTCGTGGTGGCCGAGTGGTCGAAGCGCGTCCTTCCGAACGGGAGGTCGCGAGTTCAATTCCGGCCGGCTTGTACCTCTAAATCTAAATGTGAAAAAGGTTTATGTGCAGTTTTTCACAACACCACTGGCTTAAAACGGTGAAAGAAAACATCGTGAGGAAACCTGCATGTCGGGAATTGAAGATATGTGAAGTCCCCAATCCGCACTGGGCAAGCGTGGTGGACTATGCCTAATCCCTCTTCTGAGGAGACCTGAGCCCAACAGTGGGTAGTAATGGGTTGGTACAGGTACAGGTTCAAAATATGTAGTTTTGTGTGCACAAGATTTTACGATTTGCTGTTCAACTTTGCGTTCATTTATTTTCAGGGTGAACTGATTTCGAGGACTATTTTTTTAGAAAGACGATACTTTAGATGTTATCTCGTGTAATTTTCATAAAGATCCAACAAGTAGTTTTTGTGTTTCTTGAAAAATGAATGTCGAACATTTTAGTAAAACAATACATAATCTCATAGGTAACTCTGCCTACGCAGACGTAGAAAACGTAAGAGGTTAATACACACACTATACAATATACATATATAACATGTCTCCTATTAATTTGTGACTAGGACGACAAGTCAAACACAATTGAGTTTCTGTAAAAGTAAAGTTTATTTGAATTAAATTAACATGTAAAACTTAGTAATTAGTAGTCTAAAAAAAACTAACATACCTGTAAAAGTAAAGAAACGACATTTAATGTTTTTATTTACTGTCAGTCCCTAATCTCTTTAAAAAATAATTTTATAAATTGCTTTGCGTTGCTTTCGCATAACGTCCCCCGCGATGTTTTTAGGTTATGTTTTCCATAGCTAATAAACTCCTCCTCATGTCACGCGCTTGTGCACGGGAAAATTTAAATAAAGAAAATTATAATTTACACATATACAAAATTGCAAATTGATATTACATAGCTTAAGTACCACGTGACACCCACTACCTTCCTTTGAAACAGAACATTCTAGAATGTAATTGATTGTCAAATCCTCTAATTGACAGTAAATTTCCCTAAATTATACATCGGCTAAAGTGCTCACTTTACGCCGTTAATAATTTAATATTAGTTTAGATTAGTTTACTCTGTGCCGCGGATTCGCCCGTATTATGTACGAAGTTTAATTTAATGAACATTCTTGGTAATTTATGGGGCTAATAAGTTATTATCTTACGTGATTTATAACAGGTGTAAAGTTGTTTGCAGATGTTGCGTGTTTTCCAAAATTTGATAGGCTATTTTTGAACTTGAAATGGTCTAACTTTTGTATTTTAAAACAGGTTTAGGAGCTTATGGCCCACTCTTGCATATTATGGGTTGGGGTTTTCGCATTTCCGTCACCATTTAAGCCAGTGATGATAATAGATAAACAGCTATGTATAGTTGGGGGCAAGAATGAATACACTTCGACTTTTAAAAAGGGAGCAGTTAATAGCTTCGGATTTATAGAGCGCTTTCTCTGTCGCACACAGCTTTGGCATTCATTGTCAGTTGTTGTTCTAATTCAATTGAAAATAAAATATAATATAGAGTTGTTAAAACTCTAAATATTTTTGCATAATTTCCTAAAAGTCGATGTGTATTTATTCTTGCCCCCAACTATAGAAAGTGGTTACGGTCACTCATGAGCCCCTGCAATGCTTAAGCAATGGGGGTCGTTATCCACTATACAGGGCTTTTCTAAACCTCGTTTAAGTGTCCTGAATATGATCACCAGACTCGATTGTGTGTATGTGAATCGCTGCTGTGCTGTTTCGCATGGAGCGGTACAGTAGCGACTTACAAAAACTTTTATTTTAATTACTAACATAGCTTGTAAGGTTGTTTTTTACCAAATAAATTTTTAAAGCACATGTATGCACGGATGGTGGGACAGCTTTACCAAATTACAAGACTAAACAAATGTAAAACATTTCTTTAAACACTCGCGCTTATCTACATCACTTACATTATTACTAAACGGGTTCTTACCACGATTATTTTTAATTGAGAGGTCCCGATATTTCAGCATTGTTTCAAGCGCCATGATCACGGGAAGACTGAAAAACTGCGGGTAGGTCATTTAAGAGCAGACAAATCTGTCTACCCTCTTTCTCGTTCGTTTGCCGTTACTGTCAGTGTGGTGTGTCGTAATGTGAGTTCGAGTTCCAGTGGTAACGGCAATTAAAAATAATCGTGGTAAGAACCCGTTTAGTAATAATGTAAGTGAAGAAATGTAAAACAGTTTTCAAACATACCTAAAACGTGACTAGTGTGTTCCAAACATCGGTGATATCGGTACCAATGGCGCACCATGCCATCAAAACATAAATGTATATAGCTATTGAAAAAGTGTTCAAACAGCTTTTATTGTCTGCATACGTGTATTTTACTAACACGATATAAAAGTGTTGAAGCAGGAAAATGGTATTTCCGATGTTTTTATTATTTTAAAATCTATACTCTACTATACCTACTCTAGATGTGCGTTTACGTATTATTATTGGAACGAAGTTCCTTATCGCGCGTTATCGAAAGGGGGCTAGACGGAAATTCTTATGAAAAAGTTGGCACGACACTTTTTTGTTTTAGATGATTATCGCTAGATGGCGCTGTAATTAAAATCTTTTAAAACAATTCCTTATTTTGTTTTATATGATTAATGCTAGATGGCGCTGTGATCAAAATATTTTATTAAAGTTATAATAATTAGTTAGTTTAAACTAAGTAATAATAATTACTTAAAAAAATAAAATTTTATTACAATTCCCTCACTAATTAATCGAAAGGAACTTCGTTCCATCCGGGTGTCCCTTGACACCTCTCAAGTTTTTGTAAACACTATCATGTCACCATATTTCTAACTAATTGACTTGCGCACTTCGTCTAACTTCGACTAACTTTCGTCTGCGTCACAGAGATTATCCGTCACTATGGACTATCCAACACTGAAATAAATTATCTTTTTCTTGACCAGTGGTTCCTAAGATTATTTCGTTTAAACAAACAAACAAACAAACTCTTTTGCTTTATAGTATTAGTATAATTTCATCTAATTTCATATCAGAGAGCTTATCTAGTTTATCCTAACTATATGATAAAATACATCGTACGGTTTGGGCATAGACAAAGATATAAAGCTATTCTTAGAGCCAAATTATTTTCTACTCTATTTTACAGACACATCTGTTCATCTTACAAACGTAAATAATAGAGAAAATGCTTACAATAATGGAATAAATATGTATTCTATTTTATACGAATATACAATTACATTCAAAGTCGTAAATCCTCGGACTTCGCAACAATTTACTGCAGTTGCATTTCGAATGTTACCATTAAGTTAAACTTAACTGCACGCTCTAAACCACAGTTAAATTGATCGTGTTTGCAGTTCAAGCCGACGGTATTTATGTTTGTTGTGTTCTAGTATTTAGTTAAACTTCGTTGGAGCTTGATCTACTTTTAACTCTCTAAATTAATTGCTTTTACAAACGGTTAAAGTTGTAATTGAGTGATTTGAATTCTGGGGACTGAGATTACAAAATTTGTAATAATGGTTATTTAAATTTAAAAAAAACCAAGTTAGGTATTTTTAACATAGAAAATAACGTGATATTTTTTATAGAAAAAATTAGAAAAATATTGTACACACGTTACATTGGCTAAAGCGGTAATTGAAAATTTCGACAATTTGCCTCGTAGATAGATGAGCTAACGGGCCACCTGATCGTAAGGACCTCATGAACCTCTGCATTGCCCGAAGGTATTACGAGGCTACCTACGGCCTTACCTTTACGGACTTTTAAGAACTCTCTTCAAGCCACGTCGAAGAAGGACAAGTTATAACGCTCGGGAAACACCGAAGAGGGGAGCTGATATCCAGGCTCGTAAAAGCTTGTAATTAAAATGTTTTCCTTAAACAAATTACTACATACCGAACAAGCCTAAAAACCTTTAATTACACAACAGATAATTATAATTATTCGAACAAAAGCCTCAAAAACATCGTTCAAAGTTAGATTACATATTTACACATTACGTGGAAATCGATACCCTTCTCGTATTCATAGAGAATCGAGTAATTACAAAAACAATTTCCAGCCCTAATGAGAATATAAAGAGACATGACATTTAAACTTTTTCGTGGGTTTCAAAGCTAAACTTAAATAAACAAAAGTGTATTAAGAACGCACAATCTTACACTTTGACATTTATTTTTGTCCTTATTCAAACAAGCCTAAAAAGTACTATTTTTTTGGTAGAGATCAGCTCCTTAATATTGTATTAGCTATTTTAGTATTATATTAGTCTCATAAAAAGAAAATTAGGGAGTGTTTGATGGAACTTTCCTACAACGAAACTGAGAGGATATTTGAGTCGTCACAGTGATTGGAATCCGATTCATAATTTCGTGGTTTTATTCATACTAATAATAGCTCACTTCATTAGTAACACTAAAGTAATTTATTTCCTTTTTGTTCCTGTATTATTATTGTCATCATACTACTCTAGTTAAAAAACAAAAACATATGTATATTATAATCGATATTATGAACCCATCAGGTCCTCACGATACAGGCTAGGCCTAGTGTGAGAGCCACTGGAAACTTTCTCTGTAATAAGCGTGTAAACAATAAATAAATAAATACTACAATTATTATCCTTACCGTTTGAGGTCTTGAAAAAAATCAGGTAATTTGTTGATAGATATCAGCTGTTGGATTTTGTGAACAATAGTATTTATTAGTATTTAGTATTTATTTTAAAGCAAAATAGATTTACAATAGTGTCTGTAAGAATTTAAAAAAATGCGAATTGTACAATGATTTTCTCAAAAACTACCAAAGTTTTCTCAAGTAAATATTTTATGATTTTCTACTTTTTACTTCACTGTTTTCTTCAACGTTTAGTAAAAGCATAGTTGAATAAAAACATAATGACTGGAGCAATGTCGAGGGCAAAAAGTCCATCAACGAAACGATCCAGAGAGTGAGGTGAAGTTACTCTCTCAGTTATGTGTTTTATTGTTCTTTTTAACCCTTTTCAAAAGCATTTGATCTATATATTTGCTTGTTAGGTATTGATTAGTGTGTTATAATAGTTTTATAACTCTACTTTATTCACGGACTTTGTTGTATAGGACTTTATAAAAAAACACTTACAGATATTTCATTTAGATATTAACTTGTTTTGTATAACAGTTTTATACTTCAGCTAAATACATCAATTTTTTTTTATTGCCGTGTAGGCAGACGAGCCAACGGGCCACCTGATCGTAAGTGGTTACCGTCGCTCATGAACCTCTGCAATGTCAGGGGACACTGAGGGGTCGCTACCTACGACCTAACTTTGAAGAAGGACAAGTTATAGCGCTCAGGGAATACCGAAGAGAAGAGCTCATTCCATAGCCGGATGGTGCTTGGCAAAAAAGTGTTCCTGAAACGAACCGTGGATGACCGCGGTTCAACCAACTATCACACAACTTACGGTGCCGTACTTTTTTCATCGACAAAATAGGACGAAATATAATTCAAAATTAAATCACTTTTAAAATAAAAAAAAAACAGTACACAAAGATTTTACCGCCAAATTTAGCGCTGTGTACCCATGAAATTCGATTTTCAAAATACACACTGAATAATGTTTCATACCTCCAGATCCTACGTCACAAAATGAATGAGTATGAACGATGGCTCATCCTAATCAAGGTGAATTCCAAATAATCTATTATCTCGCGTTGTTTCCTCATTTTGTGTTTTACTTTGTTTTCCTGGATTATTTCTTGGAAAACCATTTTCGTACCTCGCAATCATATCTTTGAACGTTTAACATCTTTTTGAAGTCAAAATGAGTCTTCCACAAAAACTTGTCAAACTCAGCATGGCATGTCTTTAAATGTTCATATGATCGTTTTAGAAATGGACTGTTTTTCGACTTCCCGGATCCCTTTTCATTCTCAAATATTCACAAATTCGATATTCCCCGAACGCTTTGATATGTCCTTCTTTAAACGAGGCGTGAAGAGAGTCCTAAAGAATAAGACTGGAGTAGCGGTGTCCCTTGACATTGTAGAGGGCCATAAGCGACGGTAACCAATTATGCTCAGGTGGTTGGTTCGTCTGTCTACATTAAATTAAAAAATAGTTTAGGCGCTAGATGCCTACTTGTCGTAAGATTTATCTCGGTCCTTGAGACATATTCTGATGTTAATTGGGCCATTCAACCTTAGTTCAAGCTGTCTAACGCATGAATACTTATTAAAATGACACTAATTAATTTCGAATCCCAAATTTGATTTTACAAAATTACTTTTTAATTATAAACTTATTCAGACACTCGCAGTTTTCTATAATACTTTCATGCACTTGAAATGCTTCAGATTATCGAGTATCTGGAATCCAGTGCTAAACACAACAGTCACTAAGCGTTCATGCTCAGAGAGTCTTGTAGATACAGTGAGTGTGGTGTGTCGTGATGAGTTCCAGTGGTACTACCCAAAAGCGAACGAGAAAAAGGGTAGACAGATTCGTTTGCTCTTAAATCGACCCGCAGTAACTAGTCTTCTCGTGATCATGACGTTTGCAACAACGTTGAAATTTTGAGACAACTCAATTAATTAATCGTGGTAAGAACCCGTTGAAAATGCATGAAAGTACTTTTTAATAATTCTCAGAACTGCAAACTCAGCAGATTCGCCACCAAACACGATCTAATACGAAATTTACGAATTACTCCACAATTAATATATTAAGTAAATTATATATTACATAAGTTATTAATGAAACATATTAATTACCAAAGTCTGTGTCTTCACTAATTAATATGCGTGTGAAGTAAATTTTAATTAAATTGGTAAATCTTCGTTCGATGTTACAAGGAGGCTGAGTTGAGATAACAAACATTTTGTAATGATCTCTGCCTGATCCCGTTTTGAGGTTATGTCGGATTTGTTAAAGGTTTTAAGTCACACAATAGTCTTTTCTTGTCCTTCGCAATCCTACGCAATATATGTAAACAAATAATGATGTGTACAATTTACTGTTTGTTAGTTATTCTCTTTGTTTTTTTTTTCTTAGAGTTGAACTGTTTATTTTTAGTTTCAGTTTTACTTTTATATACCTAGTTGAGTAAGCTACATTATAATTTTTGTGTCCCTTATTTGTGTGTCGAATAAAGTTTACTTTCTTTTTTTCTTTTTCAAACGAGGCTTGAAAGACCGATAGCGACTTCGCAGTGTTCTCTGACATTGCAGAGGTCTTTAAAATTGTAACCACTTATAATAAGGTGACCCATTGTGTCGTCTGCTTAATGCTGCTGCTGGCAATAAATAGTTACACAAAAGATACTTGAAAGTGACAAGAAGACTGAGCTCCACTCCATGAACAACCTCTCTTGCTGACTTGGTCCTGTGCTTCTTTGAGTGAGGTTCAAAATGAATTGCAGTTTTCTGTATGCAATCCTTCTAAAGTTGTCGTGGTGGCCGAGTGGTTAAAGCGCTTGGCATCCGTATGGGAGAACACGGGTTGAAAACCGGCCGGCAGTACCTCTAAATCTTAATTTGAAAAAGATTTTCACGATTTATGTACAATTTTTCACAACACCACTAAAAACACCACCGGCTAAAAATGGTGCAGGAAAACATCGTGAAGAAACCTGCGTATCGGAAAAGGATTCTAGGAATCCTTCGTCTTATAAACTCTGATTTTCTGTGGACGTAGTAGGATTTTAAATTACCTATTATCTTACAAAACGAAATACTAAATTGAGAGATTTTTCTAAAGGCAATTAAATAATGCTGCAGCCATTAAAGTTGCGGTTCCTCTTTTTTTCCGTTCAAAGGCGCTCGAGAAAATAGCCCATTTCAAGTACCTAGAATTAGCTTTTATTTGTGATTTACTGGCTAAACGATATCGTGAGGTTTAATAAATTTTTGTTATTTTCAGTATTAATGGTAATATTGACCATTCATATTAATGACTAGTTGAGTGTAACTTCGGCTGCGGACTTCTATTGAATTCTAATGGATTCTAATGAAAAAAAATGAAGTATAGCCTACGTTAATTCCTGGTTCTTAGTAGGTACATCAGCTACCTGTATCTAAAATGTCGTATTTCCTCATTTTCTCGCCAACGTCCAACACACGTAGAAAACAAATGACGGTGACGGCCAAAAAATATGAAAGTTGGAAGTTGGCGAGCCAATGTGAAAACGCTGCATAAAACGTCAGTGAAAGTTTCATCAAAATCAAAACATAGTCACAACCGCCCACCATTAAGTAAATTTCAAGTACTTTCGAACGAAGGACAGATCTAATCTCGTTCTGAAATTCGATTCAAACATGCAAATATTATTCCGCAATATAGAAATGTTATCCGAAGCGTCGCGCAAAATTGAATTATAGAATCCCTTCGGAGGACGATGTTTTAGCACGCACCAACTGAGATGAAGGACCTTCTCAATCACGAACCTCTTTATCGAAGGGTATGTTGGACAAATTATTATTGGATAATATATATTTAGAATTGGTGTAGAGTTTTTTTAATGTAGATTTAAAAAAACTTGAGAGGTGTCATGGGACACCCGAATAGAACGAAGTTCCTTTCGATTAAAAGATAAGGAACGTGTTTTAAAAGATTTTGATCACAGCGTCATCTAGCGATAATCATCTAAAACAAAAAAAGTGTCGTGTCAACTTTTTCGTAAGAATTTTTTCCGTCTAGCCCCCTTTCACAACGCGCGATAAGGAACTTCGTTAGAAGCTATTAAATTATATAAAGACTATATTATCTTACTTTCAGATTTTTAAAGCCCCAAGGCATGTCTGATTTCGAAAAATGAATATTTTCAACGAAAAGTTTATTTTTAATATGCTTAACTAATTTATTTCTTAAAATGCCATTAGGTACTAAAATTGGATGGATCCAACCACAATAATAGTCATTTATTGTTTAAAATGCTCTATTATATTTTCAACTGACGGAGCCCAATGGCCGATCCTAAATCCACTCGAAACATCAGGTGGTCATTAGCCAACCCATTCAAAGAAACATCAACTTAATTTATTCACTACTAAAATCGTTTTTTCATTGAAATATAAAATGAGATTATAAAGGGATTGTTTACATAAATAGATCTCGAGGGTTCAAGGCGTTCGTCCTAAGTAAATAGTCTAAATCGTGTACAGCAAATGTACCTTGAAGTCATGGTGATAAGGTTGATAATGCTAGTTATTGTGTGGGGGATGAAGCGATTTATGAAATGATTAGTAGCGCCGATGACACGGGGTTCGTGGTTTGACGGAGTTATGGCAAGAAAGTGCGCCGTTATTCATTCTGACGAGCTTTGTTTGTGATAGTTAAGGCGGATCCTATTTATAAAATACACAGTAATGTAAAGCTTTTTAGTTTTCGAAATTTTGTGAAAAACTATCAAATCTATTGTCACAAAACTATTAAGAACAAATCTCATCTGTTGTGTAATTTGGTTAGTAAAGTTTGTGTTAATCTTTAATACTATTGTGTACTAGTGTACGAGATGGACCAGATCGTCATCTGGTCAAGATGGCGGTAGGTCACTGGATGCAGATGGCGCAGGACCGGTCGATATGGCGAGGTTTGGGGGAGGCCTATGTCCAGCAGTGGACGTCTATAGGCTGATGATTATGAAGATGATGATGACTATTGTGCAGTGGCGTGCAGCACAACAAGCAAATATGCACTTCATACTCTAACCTTTCAAATTTGATTGAAAATTTGTAAAAAAGATCTTCCTATTACGATTATTTAGCGTTAAATTTAAAATGAAATAGAGGACGTAAATATGTGGAAAATTACTCAGATTTATATATCTGCATACCCTGACTTACATATGCATGCACGCCATTGCTATTGTGATGTCATACGTATGATACCCGCGAACCTAGTTGAAAATCAATATTTTTATGTTAAGCCAGTGGTGAATTTGCTGTGACAAAGACACTCCTAGTATAAAAGGTTTTATTTGTATGCTTACGTAAATTCTTGCTTCAATTGAAATAGGTATTTACCAATATTTTAAATAGTTTTAAGACACAAATTCATTGTGTTTCAAAATTAACTGAAGCTTTACCTATCAGACACGTAAAGATTTCAATTAAAATGCCTTCAATTAATAAATTCTCTAAACCCTTATGAGTTCACAATGAACAAAGGCCTGTTATTAGTTCTTATAGAACTGACACGCGTGGTAGACAATTGAATGAAAGAAAGCCTTCAGCTACGTTCTAAAGTTAAATACGAGTAATTAAGGCTCTTAATAATGCAATGCTGAAAATAAAATAGTCCTTTTGTTATTTTGCTGTATTGTTAGTTTCAAGATTTTAATCTATTGCACTAATTTAATTTAATTGCCAGAAGTGCCAGTGGTAGGGTACATTGTGCGCAGAATAGATGGCAGATGAGGTCGAAAAGTCCTGAAGTGGGCAGACCTCCCTAAAGGTGGTCTGACGACCTGGTCAGGGTCGCAAGAAGTCACTGGATTCAAACAGCGTGGCGAGGTTTGGTAAATGCCTATATCCAAGAGTGGACGTCTACGGGCTTATATTGATGATGAGACTCATTTATAAGCACGGCACCTATCGTATATACCTACATATATACGGTGATTTGTTAGAGAGGGTACATATTGCAGGAGGGTGATGAGTACTCTGTTCTAATACGGAATATTACAAAAAATAAGTAAAATTACATTTTTGTTTTTTTTTAATCTAAATTCGACAAAACTACCTCAAACATAAAACAATTTCGGCTTAAAGAGTGTTGACTAACGACCTCTAGTGATCTCGCGCACCCCACACATCCGCCACACCCATCAGCTGTCGAAAAACCATCATTTTGCAAGAATTTTAGATATTTTTAAGTTGTGATTACTAAGGCATTACGCCATATTCTTTGGGAATAATATTTTTACTGGTCGTATATAACCATCAGCTACCATGACCTTCAATATGTACCCTCACTAGGAAATCACCCTGTATAGTATCAATACTTTAACACACACTACTTTTGGTATTGGCTACTACAGTAGTACTAAATCCACCAGGCTTGCCTAGCGCGGGTTGACAAGTAGGCATAATATTATCTTCAAAGGGTTTATAGGCCTTTATTTAGTATCCTTATAAATTCGGTAGTAAAACTACTCACAACTAAGTATAAAACGATTTTATGAACTTTCAATATTAAATGTCAAACTGATTCCCAAGCGTAGTTATTCATAAATTATTCTTATTCGAAATTAACTCATTTCTAGTTATAAATAGCCTACAGAATTTTATTCAAAGTTGAATATTAAACGCCTCGTTTACCCAGTAAAGGCTGAAAACTGGGAATTAACTACATTTATTAAAATACTGCCACCCTTGCTACAAGCTAGATTAAATTTTCTCGAAAACCTTATATTTTTAATATCTTAGATGAAAATATGTGAACTTTTTGGGAATTTGATTGAATTTTCTCACATGGAATACGTTCTGAAAATAAGAAAAAATAATTTTACTAAATTTTTGCTATATTTTAATAAAGGCCTACAAAAGTAACGAGAAATAATATTTGTACAACTACGAGAAAAAATAGCAACGCATAGTTTTTCGGCTTATGACTTGACTTTCTTTAAACGAGGTTTGAAAAGACTTCAATATGGCGGTCCCTCAGTGTTATCTGATATTTCAGGAGTCCATGGGCGATAGTAACAACTTACCATCACCTAGGCCTCGGTATAGGCCTAGGCTCATCTGCCTCTTAAGATAATTTAAAAGCTAAAGATGACGATAAACGTGTTATAGTGTGCAGAAGGAAATTGCCGGATCCCGTGGGTGGGGCATGTAGTAGACTAAAACTAAAACCACACTAAAACCTCCTACCAGTCTGAATTCAGCGTACGTTTATGCGGGAAACGATGGGTAGGTAACACACTACGGCATTCATACCACCTCACCGCTGTCTTTAACAGTACGTCGCCTCAGTGCTTGTTTGGCCAATCCGCACTCGATCAAATTTTACAGGAGACAGCAAACAAGCACGGAATTTTCGTTAAGTGCCGTGTTGAGAAAAAAATTGAAATAAGATTTTTATTGTTTTAGAATTGAATATTTAAATAAAATATTTTACCAATCGGATGGAAATTTTATTCTTTATAATATGGCATTAAAAAGTAATTTTCGTAAAAAATGTCAGATTGGCCAAACAAGCGACGACGTACGACGAAGGCAACGAGTAATAAACAATCAACTATTTTGATTAATAGATTATCCTTAACAAGTGTAGGTCGGTTTTAGTATTTAGAACCAAAGGTACTGTTGACGATAGCGCCATCTATTCATAGTTTCACTTAAATGTTACAAACCTCTTTACTCTTTAGTTAAATACTTTTTAATGAAAAATGAAATAGATGTTCGCGCGCTTTATATTTGAATTTAGAACATCCCATGAATACAGACTTTTTAATTTTTTTCTCAATGTTTTATGTTCTCCGTTAATTTTTATTGATTCGTCCTTAACTTTTCTCTCACTGGCAGCTACATTTTTACAACAAGTTAAGAAAATATAAACCTTTTTCGTAATTACATGAACCTACGTTGTTATACTGTAATTAAGGTAGCGCGTGTAATCCTCTAGTAATTATAACAATATGGCGTCGCTGTGAACGTTATTTGTTTTGGCTCGGGGTAATCAAACCAAAATTACGTTGATTAATATTAATGTAACAAAGGTCAGGGGTTACCAAGTATTTTTGTATGAAAGTTAATGATCTATCTTTAAATAACTCGTAACATAACTTTCGGATCTTAGTATAATTTAAATAAAACCATAAGATAACCACTCAACTGGGAACGTCACTATTCGCTAGATTGCGGTACTAGGGACTTCGTTCGGAATAACTACCTTGTTTGAGCCCCTTTTAAAAACATTTTTTCCAATAATTTTTAATTTTGATTCTTAATTAAACCTTATATTTTTGTAAACCTTTATTACTAAACGACGCTGTATTGAATTTTCAGCGAAAATATATCATCTCCATAAAATATGAGATGATTAAAAAATGTAAACAAAACAGGTTTTAGAACTGTGCTCAATTTTGGCTCCTGCCACAGACTTGGCAAAAGTAAACGAACCAATTTAGTTGCCGATCCCAGTTAAGTGGATAAGCAATGGCTATTGAAGAAATAAATAATAAAAAAATCGGTTATGCCAGAAATAATAAAATGCAATCTATAAAAATATCCAGCTGAATACGGAAATCTACTGATATGATTATTTTAATACTTCAACTAAACTTCAGCTTTATTATACCTACCTATTATTGTTTAGGAATTCATTAACATTTAATTATTTTACGCTTAAATATCCTATCTACCCTCGGGAAAATGGTTCTATCTACACCGTTATTATATCATAACATAAACGTTCTAACTAGCTACGAGGTGTCTGAATTTTACGACTAACGAGCTTCATACTCCAGTCAAATGTATTTTCAATATTAAAGACCAATCTTGAGACAGTGGCCTTCAGACTTCAGTTAACCTTTAAAAATAGTTTGGGGTGAAGGAATCAATGGTTTAACTGACTAAACACGCAATGAGTTATAATAGATAACTTTTGTATGTCTTATTTTGAGCGGTGTGAGTTCTCAGTCATATTGGCAAGAAGGAAAGTGAAAACCTTGAAAAACCAATGGTCTTAGTAAAAATTCGGGAGAAGAGATTTAGAGCCCCGACACGTTGTCACACACTTAATACCACCTTCCACAAGGTTTTTTAATTAAGTAATATCTGCACAAAACGGCGTCAGATTGTCTAGGACAAAATCTTTAGCGTAAAAACATCTCCACTTTCTGTTCTGTAGAATTTCGACTCGAGAAAGGGAGAGTTTTGCTATACTATGTCGTAATTATCATCAATCTACACTCGTCAACTGCTGGGCGACCTCATACCTCGAAAAAGTCATCGAGCCCAATTTCTGATATAGTCGGTCCGTCTAGCAGTATAACTCCCCCAAAATATTTAATTCATAAATCATAATCTATATAATATACAGTTTCGCAATGTTACTTTAACAGAGTTCACGAATTCCAGGAAATGTCCAGCTTTACAAAGGTCAATTTTCCAACCGCAATATTATTTTCTCGTACATCCTTTTACAACGATAATACCCAAATCTTCCATGTCACAAAAATGAATTTACAATCACAAAGCGACATGTGCGAACGGAAAGTTCCAGGGAATATTATAATTCCGCTAAGAAATTTCTTAATGTGTCATCCCGAATGAGTTGACAAAGGAGAATCGGGACAAAGAGAACGGCCGAGTTTATCTTTCACAAAGATAATGGCTTTAATTATTCGTTACGATATTTTATGGTACGAGCTCCTTTGTGATAACCATCTATTTATACAAAGGAGGTATAAGTCCTGGAATTAAAGTCAGTCAATTTATTTAGTACTTGTTTTTGTAATTTCGTTTTATTTGTTTGATTGTTTTCCTCGTTGACCTTCAGAGATTAGTAGTTGATTTTTTCGAAACAAAGTTTTTCACAGTCCATGTTTTCATTGCTTTGGTATTTTAAAACTACTAAATTTTAATT
This sequence comes from Trilocha varians, assembly GCA_030269945.2. Taxonomy (NCBI): domain Eukaryota; kingdom Metazoa; phylum Arthropoda; class Insecta; order Lepidoptera; family Bombycidae; genus Trilocha; species Trilocha varians. The sequence continues at coordinate 11,456,495 of AP028259.1, forward strand.
AAATAAATATTATTCCTATTCCTTCAAAAGCCCTATCCGAAGGGAAAATATTAACTAATTGTAATTATGAAAAAAATATATGGAAAAAACTTGTAAGATAAGAAAATTTCTACACATATCCTAAGTAGGTACCTACTACAAAAATTCAACATTATGAAATGACAACAGAAAATGAATACAAGAACCGAGTACAAAGTAATGTTTGCACGAACGCGTGGAAACGAATGTATTTGAATAACAGATTATTTCCTTTGAGTTTGTTTAGATGACACTAATTGGATTTCGGTCCTTTGAGTTCACTCGTAAAGAGTTGGATTAATAACTTTATATTTAGAAGTGCTTCCGTATCTAGTATTTGGGTAGCTAGATAGTTTGAACTTAACAGCAATATGTCGACAATTGCAGGTGTTTTTTTTTGATGGTGAGCGGTTACCGTCACTCATCATGTACCGCTGCAATGTCAGGGCATTGAGAGTATTTGATTTCTGCCATTTACATTGCATTTTATATGTCCTATTTACCTACTAAATGAGAACTTAATGAAGTCTTTGATCTTACCAGTAGTAAGGTTTTTGAGTCGATACAATATAATATTATCGTGCATGAAAAGTTTTATTGTTGGGCCTAGAAATTATGCGTTATTAAATTAAATGCTGTACTTACATCCATCACATAAGACCTAAAATGCAACGCTTCTTAATTAAATTGATAAACTACAAGTATCATTTCATATCGAGTTGTCTTTTGTGCCTTATAGTGGAAGCCATTTTAGTGACTAGACAAAAAAAAACTACGCTCAACGAAAAATATATCCGTGTGGAGGATTCACAATAACAAACTTTTGAAAAGTTTGATACTAAAAATAAAGTATTATAAAGCTATTATAGGAAATGATAGTCATTAATTTAAGAAGCCAATAATGTCTAAAAGCGCGGAACTCGTTTGGCACATCCATCATTTTAAAACTTTTCAATACAATTTGATACTTCTGAAACTTCTTCAATATCAGACACTCCTAACAATGTATTGAGGAATCTTGAAGTTTTATCAATGTTTTTGTAACTTTTATTTGAGTTTTTAAGGTCGTGGTGGCCGAGTGGTTGAAGCGCTTGCCTTCCGTACGGGAGGTCGCGGGTTCTAAACCGGCCGGCTTGTACCTCTAAATCTTAATATGAAAAAGATTTATGTGCAATTTTTCACAACACCACTGGCTAAAAACGGTGAAGGAAAACATCTTGAGGAAACCTGCATATCGGAAAAGGATCCTAAAAATCCTTTGAAGATATGTGAAGTCCCCAATTCGCATTAGGTAAGCGTGGTGGACTATGCCTAGTCCCTCTTCTGAGGAGAACTGAGCTCAGCTGAAAAAAAGTACTCGTAACTTTTTTTAATTCAGGGTTGGAGTAATAGTTCTCATTGAGTTAAGGTAAGTTTTCAAGATTTATTTTTTTTAAATTTTGTAAATAGAACATAATTAAGAATGATTGACGTTTAGAAGATCGTGGTTGGTTACTTTCATTCTTTTTATAGACTACAGGCCCATGAAAAAAAATTATGGGTCATTTGAACCACCAGGTGACCTATCTAAAACGAAATTCTAGCATAAAATAATAAGATTAAATACTATGCCGTCACTTGTAAGCTGTCCAACTGAGTGCAGGTTTCAGGGGGTTGCAACCATCGTTTTTTCCCCTTGTCGCATGATTTTTGTAGGGCGTTGAGGAATAATGGATTAGAAGCAGTATTTAAATAGTATGATACAGATGCCGTACAAAATCAAATGACTAAATATACCCCGGTAATTGTCGGAAAATTAAAAAAAAATTCCGACTTTGTGGCCCAACATTTTTGTAGGTCACCTGGTGGTTCAAATGACCCATAATTTTTCTTCATGGGCCTGTAGTCTATTAAACCCGGCTCTTAACAATATTATTATGTATCATGCAGAGAGTAAAATAGATGAATGTTTAATTTTACAACACTGTCATGCTACAGTGAATCGTGAAACATCTTTAAAGCAATTACAAAGTTGGAACTTATATTGTTTTCGTAAGATTTTCTGGCCGAGTAAGCTTATTACAAGTGACTTGGCTAGGTCAAATCGCAACCACTCGTCTTGAATACTAATGCCTGATCGATTGTTGTTGCGTCATTGTCTGGCCAATGTAAAAGTTGTTAAATAAGTATTGTATTTATTACATTTTAATTATTTATTTACTCTTGATTTACAAAAGTAGTAGGTACGACGGTGGACTTCATTCCTACAAGTCGACCTTCGACCATCTTGTAGGAAAATTAGTTGGTAGGTACTCTCCTGTCCATAAGTTTTATTACTTGTAAAATTGTTTTGAGAAGGACATTGAGAGTGTAGTTCTCGATAGCTTATTTTTTCTATACGTGATTTAATGTACATTTTTTTTTTCCTTTTTTGTCGAATTCAATGAAACAATTTTTATAACACTACGCGCGTTACGTATTAGGACCGAACACAGATGATATTATAATCTATGGTTTATAACCGCTAGGGTTGAAATCATGCTTAAATCAGTAACATTTTTACTTGTTTCTATGACTGTTCTGAATTTAATAAAAATCCGATAAGTAATTTTAGCTCAAACAGGTGAATCCATCCACTTTCCCATACTCATAAAATATGAGTTCATTTTCATATAAAATTTTCAAATACCGAACAATACATCAAAAGAGAGTCTATGAACAAAATTTAACATGAAATTTATAGAATGTGGTATTTTCAGCTCTATAGTCACTAAAATAGAGTTACATTTGGTCTGTACATTATTTTTCATACAAAATACTCTTCAGTTTTTCCACACACGAAACACATTGAGGCTCACGTCATAAGTACTTGTTTCAATGTGCACTAAAGTATAAAATAAATATGAATATAATTTTATGAAACTTTTTAAAATATATTTGGCTCCGAGTCTCAATGATGAGTTTTCTTTGGTTGAACAATTTCATACTTTTTTGTTAGAAAATGTAAAAAAGTGAATATAAATTTGCAGAATAGTTTTATGAATGTTTAATAAAGCTTCCATTCTTTCGGTTATTTTATTGTACCTAAAATTAATAAAATATACTCATTTGGCACTGAATTTTCGTTGGTATATTTTCTGTTCAAAATATGCAGATATTTTAATTTAGAAAGTTATCGTAGCAGGACCCGCTTTTATTTTTTCACTCAGTTGGACAGCTTACAAGTGACGGCATAGTACTGAATCTTATTATTTTATGCTCGAATTTCGTTTTAGATAGGTCACCTGGTGGTTCAAATGACCCATCATTTTTTCAGCATGAGCCTGTAGTCTATAACCGATCGATCGACGAACAGGTAACCCGTTGAATCGTCTGCCTACATAGCTATTAAAAAAAAGTTGGTGAGTCAATATGTAGACGCATACATTTCATAACATTAACGAACGAGAAGTAGGTTAAATTCGAAAAAGGTTCTCGTGCGATCTCAAACGAAAATATTATTACAGTGTCGATCTCGTGAACCAGATTCTGTTAAAGGAAATAGAAAATGTATCCGCATCGAAAACGATATCGAGCTCTTTCGTGATCAAATTTAATAGAAATGGCGTGATATTTTATCGTTTTTCCCGCGTTTTCTGGTAAAGATATTTTGAGGTTAGATATTTGATATGATACGTGTTTTAATAGTCGTATACTAGGTATCATTCTTTATATTATTGTTATTTTACATGACGGCGTAAATAGTCGAAATAGTGTGTTGAGTTGTAATGACGTTGTAATTAGTCGATCTTCGTTTTGTTTTGTTAGGAATGACGTCACAATCCACTTGAACACTCGATGATCAACACTTTTGAATAAAAACTTCAAAATAGCGAGTTTTAACAGTTTATTATTTTTACATCAAGAGGTCCAATCGCCTCGACAATTCAAACACGAATGTATAATAACAGCGACCAACGCCTGTATTTATAGCAAGTCTCTACTTCTAACTACCCGCACTGTGAATAGGTTGGTTTCCCTTGTTATCACCCCGTCATACAAATTATATTCTAAATACTGAAATAATAGTTATTATTCAAATTTCTACATTTCAAATTTTCCTTTGACTTTCAATGAGAAAATAGCTAAGGAGAAACGAAAGAAAGCAATTTAAATAAACACCAACAATACCCGTAATTTATACTCGTAAGCAATTATTTAGAAACGAATAATTTAAGATATCTCAAACTTGAAAATCAGATCTTTTTACCGAAGTATTTATTAATATAATTGCTACAGATATTCCAAATAATAATAATGAAATATTTCGAATAAGCTATTCAGAATATTTGCACACAAAAGTTTAATAATCCCAGAGTATTTGTGAAAAATTCACGGCCCGCAGTGCTCGAATAAAAAAGGAACGAAGAAGATGAAAATCGAAATGTGTATTTTTGGACAGATTGAAATTTTGAAAAATCTTAAACGCACAGCACACTATCATAATAATATTATAAAGGCGAAAGTTTGTATGTATGGATGTATGTTTGTTTCTCTTTCACGTAAAAACTACTGAATGGATTTGAATGAAACTTTACCACAATATAGCTTATACATCAGAATAACACATGGGCTACAATTTATGAACCCTTTATAACGCAGACGAAGTTGCGCGGGTCACCTAGTTAGTCATACTTTTATCGTGTTTACAGAAACCAACATTAATTACTGTTTTGCAATATATCTTCTTAATTGACTTCATTTCAAAGGAACTATTCTCACTTAACCCGTTTAAATACATCTTTCTTTACCTTGCAACCCAAGTAACCAGCAAAGTTGCTAACACCTAATTTATTTTATTTTTAAATACACAATAACCTTTTCTGTGACCTAAAGTTATTGAGCAAGAACATGTCGTTTATTTTTTTATAAAAATCGAGGCGTCGACTAACAAGCACCTTATCAAAATCTCTTCTTACAAGGTAGACGAGGTGTATTGTGTCACAGTATTTGAATTTAAAAATGTTTTTATTATTTGTGATGCCATTTAAGTATTGGAATTTGAAAATAATCAAATCTTTCGAACGATTTATTTGAAATTTTATATTTTAAAATTTAGGTTCGCCAACACCCACTACACGTAAAAAACAATTGACTGTGACGATTGACGGCCGAACAATATGTGAACAGGGGTTTTGTATGCATTAGTCAGTATTGAAATTGGGGGGCCCCCCGTTGCTGACGTCCGTGGGCTCGACCACCTTCTCTGAAGGCTGACCCCGCACGTGGTCCCCGGGTGGTGCCAAAGCAGCAACGGGAGAGCGGCCGTTAGGTTGGGTGCCCGGGAGTAATCGCACTGGTGCGATTACTCCCTCCGACCTCTCGGTGAGTGATGGACGTTGAGTCCATCACCGAAGCCCGCACAGGGGTAGGCGACCAGGCCCCTGTGACGGAGAATGCCACTGGCGTAGGGTCGGGGCGGGCATCGCGCGCGAGTACTGTCGCGAGTGATGCCCGCTCTGTCGAGCAGGGTGGGAGGGGCCGGCGCAAGCGGAAGACCGCGACGCGCCGGACCTCGGAAAGCACTGGGCCTTCGTCCGCCTCCTCTGAAGAGGAGACGCCGCGAGGACCCACGAGGCGAGCCACTGCCACCACTGCAGAGACAAGAAAGGATCCCAGGGGGACCTCCGCCTCACCGGCGCCCTCAGTGGGATCGTTCGTCTCGGCTCAGGCGACTGACGGGGAGCTCTCAGAGAGCCCCGTCGTCGTCCTGGAGACGATAAGGCGCCAGGCCGCTGCTGCGGCCTTAACCAGGACCATCAGGCTGCGCCCGACCTACGCGCGGTGGTGGCGGCACTCCGGGCCCGGGGCGTAGTGCGTCCCCTGCGGGAAGCTGTTCGGGATCGGAAGGCCCAATCTCGGCGGTCCGTAATGGAGTCGTGGGAGCGACGCATCGCTAACCCCACTTGGGGTCTGCGGACCGTCGAGGCGATCCGCCCCGTCCTAAAGGATTGGGTGGGTCGTGGCGAAGGACGCCTCACCTTTTGGGCGGTGCAGATGCTGACCGGGCACGGGTGCTTCGGGCGGTATCTGCACCGCATTCAGGTGGAGCCGACGACGAGGTGCCATCACTGTATAGGATGTGACCAGGACACACCGGAGCATACGCTCGCTGTCTGCCCCGCATGGGAGCAGCAGCGGTGTGTCCTGGTCCGACAAATAGGACCGGACTTGTCGCTCCCGGGCGTCGTGGCGTCGATGCTCGAGAGTGGCGAGTCCTGGAAGGCGATGCTCGACTTCTGCGAGTCCACCATCTCGCAGAAGAGGGTGGCGGGGAGTGCGAGGGAGAGAATTTATTCTTCTCTCCGCCCCGCAACAACCCGCCGCCGTCGAGCAAGGGGCCGGAACCGGGATCTCGCCCGGAATCTGGCCCCTTAAGAGTTTCGGGTCCCCAACGCATGTGAGTGCGAGCGGGGACCCAAGAAGGTGTCGTGTCTCGCTCAGCACGCCCTTGCGTCAGAGCATCCGGAGGATGGCGGACCGCGCTCCCCGACCCACGCTGGTTCTGACCCAGCGGGGTATTCCGTGGGAGGGTGACACGCGGTCCAGCCATCTTGGCGGGCTTCGGATAGCCCGCCGACCGAGAGAGCCGGTGGCCGTATCGCCGGTGGCTGCCGGTTCGGCGTCCGAGGGCGGCGTGACGGAAAAGTGTGCCGAGAGCGTTACGCGTCGCGCCGTCCCACAAAACCCCGTGCTGGGTTCTGGCCTCAGCCGGGGTTCGGACGCTGAGTGTGAGCGGTTGGAGGTTTTAGTGAGGTTCAACTCCCACATACCCCGCCCGCGGGGCGGGCGGGGATCCGGTGATTTCCTCCAACTGAAAAAAAAAAAAAAAGTATTGAAATTGAATTATGTGAAACACCGTTTGATAGTTGACCTACCAGTTGTTATTTGCGTGCATTGGAAGTTAGCGAGCCAATGTGTAAACGCGATTAATTAATAATTGTTTAATAGGTCGAGAGCCGACGGTAAATTTTGGCATTTCTCAAGCGCGTCACTTTATGCGCTTTAATTGGAAACTGTACGTTTGTGGCTGACTGATAATATTTAAATAATTAAATGATTGTACTATGTAATATCGCATAGGAATTTCCGAAGTCACAAATTCACATATTCATTAACAATAATGAAAGAGTAACAACATATTAATAAATAGAACAGTTGTACATTTGAAAGTACCACAAATCGATAAGAAATCTTCTCGGTATACATTCTCAGTGTATTCGAGAGCGCCGAATCCGGTTAGATCCGGGTATATCCGGTGTCGGTACATTACACCGCCTCGGATCGGGTAACGATTTCATCGGGGCGCTCGAATACTGTTCATAATGAACCACGATCTTACGTATTTTTCTTCCTTATTGCAACGCAAACGGTACAATGGCTTACAATGCAATGAGTTTGTAGGGATGCGATTGTATGCTTGCACTTTTGATATAATATACAGGGTGATTTCCTAGTGAGGGTACATATTGAAGGTCATGGTAGCTGATGCTTATATACGACCAGTAAAAATATGATTACCAAAGAATATGGCTTAATGCCTTAGTAATCGCAACTTAAAAATATCTAAAATTCTTGCAAAATGATGGTTTTTCGACAGCTGATGGGTGTGGCTGAGGTGTGGGGTGCGCGAGATCACTAGAGGTCGTTAGTCGACACTCTTTAAACCGAAATTGTTTATGTTTGAGGTAGTTTTGTCGAATTTAGATTTAAAAAAAAATAATAATAATAATTTTACCTATTTTTTGTAATATTCCGTATTAGAACAGAGTACTCATCACCCTCCTGCAATATGTACCCTCTCTAACAAATCACCCTGTATAAGTGCAGTGCGTAGCGCGATTCCCCAGTCGTTCCGTAAAGAGCATAGCGTACACTCGCGTCCACATTATTGTAATCATATTTATTATTGTATATTGTAAAGAGTGACAATAAATAATGATAACTAGAATCAGTTGTTCATTTTAATTCAATGGTATCTACTAATTAGATACACAAATAAAATATAAAGGGATACTCTTTCCGCATTATAAGAGATACCCTAAAAGTAAAACAATTTGTATCGGGTGGAATTTGAAATGCGCTGGCATTAATTAGGTCTTTCATCATACCTATGATTCCAGGTTCAACTTATGCTACCCATATGAATATTTAAATTTTCGCTAAAATCACTTTTTAGAATACTTTTCCTGGAGGTGAAATTTCTAAATTTCACCCAGTATATCTTTTATTTAATCAGCTTTTTCAGATATTGCTTCAAATCTGGAACCATCTTTTGATTGGTGCATATTTATCGTTGAGAGCTCTGCATCCGGTGGAGCCGGGTACTTCCTTTTCGGTACATTAAACCGCCTCGGTTCGTTTAACGACCATATCGGGTAGCACGGTTCAATGTCAAAAGTTCATAATGTGCTTCTTAACTTTTATTTAGTTATATTGAAAAATTCTACGTCAATAACACAATGATTAACAATGCAACTTGTCGCAGTGGCAGAGTGGTTAAAGCGCTTGCTTTCCGAACGGGAGGTTGCAGGTTCAAAACCGGCCGGCTTGTACCTCTAAATCTGTATGTGAAAAAAGATTTATGTGCAATTTTTCACAACACTACTGGCTAAAACGCCAAACATACCTATTGGAAAAGGATTCTAAGAATTTTTTTGATGTTATGTGAAGTCCCATTGGGCAAGTGTGCATAATTGCTTTTCTGGAGAGAACTGAGCTCAGCAGTAAGCAGTAATAGGTTGTACTGTGTACAGTTACAATGCAAATTAATTAGTTTATGGAGTAGTATTAATGATGAACGATTTGTAAGATTGTATAAAGTATATTTAGAAGTATTTACAAGAAAAACAGATAAAATTAATTAATAAAGAAAAACTAGTTTGTTTGTTTGCTGCCGAGGACACGTAGTTGACGTCTCTAGTCTGTCTTTTTACAGCCCGCATCGCGCGAACTCCGTCTCACACGATGCGTTTCACACGAGACGGAAATATTCGCCACAAGTTACAAAAAAACAGATTACCTGTGAATTCATATTTTATTGTATGACTAATAAATGTGGCTAATTCCATCTGATGTTACCTACCGTCACCCTTGCTTGAGTCTCCACAATTCCTGTTGGCGAGCCGTTTCATATCACCTCTAGATGTGTAATATAGTCGATATTGCAAAGCTTTTCCAGTTACTATGTCAAATGAAGAAAGTAAAGCATAAAATAATCTTCTTATTTATAAAAATTAATTGCTGTTCGTTAGTCTCGCTAAAACTCGAGAACGACTGAACCGATTTGGCTTATTTTAATCTGGAAATATACGTAGAAGTCCAGGGAAGGTTTAAACGGTGAGAAAAATTCCTTATGTAACGCAGACGAAGTTGTGTGGGCCAGCTAGTCTTATATATAAAAATGAATTGCTGTTCGTTAGTCTCGCTAAAACTCGAGAACGACTTAACCGATTTGGCTTATTTTAATCTTGAAATATTCGTAGAAGTCCAGGGAAGGTTTAAACGGTGAGAAAATTTCCTAATGTTACGCAGACGAAGTTGTGTGGCCCAGCTAGAAATTAAATAAATTTATGAAAGACCTCATGAAATTTTAAAACTTAGCACAAACTACAGACAAAAAATCTAATTCTAAATATTTTGTCTAAAAGTCAACATCGCGAAATGCTTACCCCATTTTGCCTTGCACCCGTCGTTATTTCTTCAGTTAAATATTTCAAAATAAGCTTATACAAAAACGAGATAGAATCCAGTTGAAGTGTTCTTAAAGAATCTTGAAATTACTCTCACTTTGACGAGATACTCAATAAGCTTAATCTATATATATAAAAGAAAGTCGTGTTAGTTACACCACTTATAACTCAAGAAAGACAGAACAGATTTGGCTGAAAATTGGTAGGGAGGTAGCTTAGAGCCAGGAGAAGGACATAGGATACTTTTTATCCCGCATTTCGCATTTTCGACAGCGTTCCCGTGGGACTTGACATGAAACGTCAGTCACTATAAAACGTATAACAAAACGCAAATGACAGCTATGTAATTGACGTATGGATGTCAATTTGATATTTGTAAGAAATCAATATTAAAATTAGAGTTCTTTGCGTAGAGGATGAATGTCAAGGTCTGGTGATGGAGCTGGAAGGTGGCTATGGGAACTCCGTCATTAAGCGAGATAACCTCATCGTGTTTAGGCTCTAATGAAGCGTCCTGGTGAGATCTTTGCGTAGAGGCTGAATGTCAAAGTCCGATGATGGAGCAGGAAGGTGGCCACTGTCTGTTTGTTCTGGCTTCGGACGGGCTGACTTTCAATGGCTGATAGTTTATGTTATAAGGAGTAACTTAGGCTATATTTTTTTTTTAATTCTCGATGAAGTTCAAGGATGGTATTTACAGCGAGAAAATATCTAATCGTTGACATTTAATTGACATTGGCGCAGGCGAAGTTGCGCGGGCCCACTAGTAAATACATATTTTCTCAATTATATTCCTTAAGCTCTTGAGCCACTCTTGACCTATGGGTTTCAAAGAAATTTATGTTTTGTTTTATAAGCCTTAAAATTGTTAATTGAAAGATAATTGTAATATTGATGATGAAAATTATAAAATTGACTTTAAATTTATCTCAAAATAATGCTGTGTATTTGGAGTGTTGTGTACATTAGAAATCTATACTTATCTATACTTCTATTCTTTATTAATATAATATTATAAAGCTGAAGGGTTTGTTTGTTTGTTTGTTTGAACGCGCTAATATCAGGATCTACTGGTCCGATTTCAAAAATTATTTCAGTGTTGGAAAGTTTATAACGCAGACGTAGTTAAATAATATTATTTATATACGAACACTATTAACTCTTGTAAAACCTATTTTAAAGAAGAACACGTCATATCGCTTACAGAAAATTGAAATCTGTAATTTCATAAAGTAAATAATAATATCAAACAAAACAGCTACATCAAAGGAAACCAACAATTTACTAAATATTATAACAGCAACATAATCATGCTGAATAATTCTGATTTTGTACACAAACTTACTTTGATATCAAATGATTTTGAAGGCATTAATTCCCTTTAAACATTAATATTCACATTAAAACATTTACAGATAATACCTAGAACCGAAGATGGTAATTCTAAAGTCAAAACAGAATATTAATTAACTAGCATAATCCATAATTATTATGTATACAAAGGATATGATACTATTGTCTATAACGAAAATGTGTTGTGAATATTAACAAAGTTGAGAACAGTTGATTTCGAGGATTTTGAAGTAAGAATAAAGATGTTTATTGTGAGTTAAATCCATTACATATTTGACAGAAAACTTATACTAAATACACATAGGATTCAACTTACAAATGTGCCTGAACAAGTTACCAATGATCCTCACACTAGGCAAAGCCTGTATCGTGAGGACCATGCTAAATGAAGTGTTACATAGTGGAAGCTGGGCACAGTTAATCAATAGCAGAGTGATAAAACTTAATACTAGTTACTATCTAAGGAAAAGAAAATGAAAGAAAAAAATAAAATAAAAATAAAATATACAGTAAAAAATTAAATAAAGTACAAGCCTGATGAGTTGGTTTTACATTCTCGTGTTGCGGTTATGTCCGTGGATATGCGTATGAGTGTGAGTGTTTGAGAGTGAGTGTGTGTGACTGGATATGTGTATGTATAAGTAACATTATTCTACTAAAGAGCGATATGACTTGGCATTTTTAAAACGAGCTTAAAGAAAGTCCTTAAAGGCATGCCGTAGGTAGTGCACCGCAGTGTCCTCAGATATAGCAGAGGTCCATGAGCGAAGCCTACGAAGCAACAAAAAGTAATCTAAAGTCGCTGTAGAGAATTAGTCGTTCCATTTAAAATTACACATACATAATGCATGCTTGTAAATCCTTTGTAAGCTGAACCAATAATGAGGAAGCCTGCATATTGGAGTAGGTTTAAAAACCCTTTTAAGATGTCAAATCCTGAATCCTTTTAGGGACCATGTTTGATCCTTCTACAGACCCGAGAAGGGGGTCGTCATGTCATTGTGTTAATACAGTACAATAATATTTTGAATTTGATATTAGATACAAATGTCCCCTGACATTGCAGAAGTCCGCGAGCAACGTTAACCACTTATGATCTCGGTTGTTTTGTGTTAGAAATTAGGTATAACATCTAATAGTTTAGTTGTGGAGCGTCATGCCAGGATCCACAGTGGCGACCGCCGTAATGACTCTGAGCAATGCTCAGGAAGCCGAAGTGGAAGGTAACTTATCTTGGGCCACTAACAGTAATCAGAAGATGATAGAAGGAATAAGAAATAAATAAAGTATGAATGTGTATTACTTTCATGCATTTTTAACGGGTTCTTCCCACGATATTTAATTAATTGAGTTGTCTCGATATTTCAACGTTGTTGCAAACGTCATGATCACGAGAAGACTGGATACTGCGGGTCGATTTAAGAGTAAACAAATCTGTCTACCCTTTTTCTCGTTCGCTTTTGGGTAGTACCACTGGAACTCGAACTCACATCACGACACACCACACTCACTGTATCTACAAGACTCTCTGAGCATGAACCCTTAGTGACTGTTGTGTTTAGCACTGGATTCCACATACTCGATAATCTGAAGCCGTCACCCCTGTTAAAAGTGCCCCGTTGAAAATGCATGAAAGTATTATAGAAAACCGCGAGTGTATGAATACGTTTTTAAAGAAGAAATAAACTAAATCTCAGTAAAATCAGGCCTTACATAAAAAATAAATAACCGATAAAAATTTTACGCAATCATCTATCGGGAAAATATTGCTCAAACGTTCAATATGGTGGAAAACAAGATGGATTCAACCGTAAAAGGGATCGTCCACTAATAATGAAGTTAGGGAGAGGATTTTTATCAATCGTGGAAAGAACCTTTCTGATAAAATGTGACCAATGAACCATTATTCGAAAACAGTAAAAAAAATAAAAAATACGTCGTCTTTGGAACTTATCTGCGTAGGTAGAAACGTATTCAAGTTTTTGCTGTGATTGATTTAAGAAACTCTTTGATATTAGGCATACCTTTTAAAGAGGCTCGAGGGTCCTTAAAGTTAGTAGGTAGCGACCCCTCAGTGTCCCCAGACATTGCAGAGGTTCATGAGCGACGGTAACCACTTCCTATCACGTGGGCCGTTGCCTCGTCTGCCTACATGGCAATAAAAAAAAATGTTAGTTTTTAGTTAGCTTCTATTTTTAGGAGGATATCGCCCACTTGAATATTTATCTATATTCTAGATAATGATGTTCTGTTTTGTCTTGACGTTAAAAATGTATGTATCCATAACTTCTTTGAAAATAAATGATCGACTTTGCCTTTGAGAAATTACTACTTACTATTACTGAACTTGAGAATCCTCAGTGAAGGAATCAGCCATCATTGTCACTCTCGCCTAATGCAGGACTTCACATTTTACTATACTTTATTGATTATATATATGCAGGTTTCTATTCAACATTTTCAAAACATTAAAGAAACGCGAAACAAAAGAAAAATAATTATAAATGCGCATATCATATCATCTGGGTACGTGTATGTGTGACGTGCCCAGTGATCGTGAAGTATTTTCAGTACATGAACAGGACTTTTTGTTAACAGAGTTCTAACGCTAAATATTCGTAAAAAACACAGGCTAGAAAAAACACTACGTTTTTTTCTAATGCCTACACAATTCTGTATTAGTAGGCTTTTAAGCAATCAGAACTTTCAAATAATAAAGTATGGGGTGAGCCATATAAAGTTTGCATTTTTCAAAAGTTCGACTGTCATATTGGCTGTGTGTCATGTTGCGCCATCCTGTTGAAATCAAATGTCGTCCATGTCATACTCTTCAACTTTTGGAAACAAAAATTCGTGTTCGCATGGCACGGTAACGCTCGCCATTGACCGTAACGGCGGCTCCTTGCTCATTTTCGAATGATGCCGCCGGACCAAAACCCACACCAAACCGTAACTCTTTGTGGGTGCATTGGCTTCTCAATGGTGACGTGTGGATTTTCCACCCCCAGATGCGACAATTTTGCTTATTGATATAGCCTCCGAGGTGAAAATGGGCTTCATCTGACACACACACACATTTCTTACAGTTCGGACTGAAGACTCACCACTTTGGAAGTAACTTTTCAATATTTCCCAATTTTGTTCAAGCGTATAGCGTCCCATTGCATAAATGTCAAACCTTTAACTAAATTATGAACACAAATTGAATGACATTTGAGCTGTCGTTCTCTAAATAAACAGTAGTTCAAAATGCAAACGTTAGCTTGCCCACCCTATATATCAAAGCGAAACAATTAATTAAATTAAAACCATATTTATAATCAACAAAGCCGGGAAACACTAAAACTCAGCCCAATACGTCAATCTTCGTTAACAACCGAATTAAAGGGCTTAAATCCTAAATCCGAGTGTCTGCAGTATCGTGGAACAGAGTCCCTCGACCGCGCCAACCAATTGTTAATTCAGATACAACCAGACCCAAGTTTTGGCGAAACAAAAGCAAGTAAATTATGTCTTTCGGACGGAATTGGTGTGAGTTGGGTCCAAACCCCAATATGTTTTGACGCTGCGATTGAAACGGCCTTTGTATTGTTATGTGTATGTTTTGTTCGTACTTTTTGTTTTAAAAAACGTTTTTTTTTTGTTTGTAATATGTTATGTTGGTTATGTAGAACCACAATGGTAATTATGATTATTCATCCTTAAACGTGTTTTTTTTTTTAGTTGGAGGAATTTACCGAATATGTGGGAGTTGAACCGCACTAAAACCTCCAACCGCTCACACTCAGCGTCCGAACCCCGGCTGAGGCCAGAACCCAGCACGGGGTTACGAGGGACGGCGCGACGCGTTACGCTCAAGGCACTCTTTCCCGTCGCGCCGCCCCCTCCGGACGCCGAACCGGCAGCCGCCGGCGATACGGCCACCGGCTCTCTCGGTCGGCGGGCGGATTTCAGACAGATTTACATAAGAGAAATTGTAATAAAGTAGGTATAGACATGCACGATACATAGACATAGATAGAGACCTAATATAGTGGAAATTATAAAAAAAACTCCTCTTGTAGAAAATGCTGCGTAATATATTTATTATCACTGTTTAATATTGACTCCATAAAATTCTTCTCCTTTTTGGCTTGAATAACCAACCGGAAAAGGGTGAACAATAATAAAAGATTTAAATGCTTCAAATGCAAGTACGCAGATAAATCTGTACCAAACTCCGGAATACCAAAGTTGTAAACTACAATATATTCCTGTTTAATGAAATTCCTGCAGCGGACGTTCATTTGAGCAGTAAAATTGGTACAGAGCCGTTGTCAAAGGACAGCAGCTATCAAAGGTCAGTGTGACCACACGGTCCTTGGAGCTACGGTAATCAGACCTCGGCTGGTAGGGTTGTCACTAATTATCTTATTATTAAACAATAAATATATTGTTTTAAAATTGGATAAAAACTGTTTAAGTATAACAGCTATTGGAGGCACACGACAAGTTTTAGAGAAGACAATAATCCGACTTGGCAGCAATAGGGCTGTCACATAAATGCAAAAACTTATATCACATGTTTCTTATTACTCACACATAACGTCACTGTCATTTTTACTATCATCTTCAATTCTATTATTGGCTGTCCAGAAGCCAAAATGTTTATTAATAAATTGGAATTCTAACTAATAACATTCACAGTTGATAACATTTAATAATTCCTTTCCTAATAAATGTTTCACAAATTTTAAAATCAATTGGTATTGTGACAGCCCTATTTAGCCGCCATTTTGAACGTGTGTTGTCAACCAACAAACTATGCAGGGCTATCAACTATACTAAATAATTATCCATTTTGAACGACCATCCGTAGGATAATGCGAAGTTAATTACAATGCAATCAATAATGTAATTACTCTGTAACAGACAGCACCTATAACAATATGAGATTTATAGAGGAAGTATGAATTATCAATATATGTAGACTGCTGGGCGAGTTCGTAGCCAAAGATAACACTATTGACTTATTTTTTGATAAGCCATCCGCTTTCGAAGCAAAGGTTCTTAAAAGTATAAGCTCTTAAAATTATATGCTCGTTATTTTTTTTATTTTATCAATTTTTTATCTCATTATAATTTATTTGTTCTTAATTCAATTTTATCTTTATAATTAATTGCCTTCTATTTACAAACTAGATGGTAAAAAATTAATAGTATGTTTTTTTTTCTTTTTAATATGCAATTTTTTTTTTCTCTCAATTTTCAATGTAACTTGATAATTTTATTGGTTTTACAGAATACCTATATTGTTATACATAAATGATGGATTGTGTTGTTTGTGTTGTTTCTACCTTATGCATGATGTGTTCATCTTTAAGTGAAATTGCATGAAAATTTAATACCTATTTATAATAATGTTCATAATTGTAAACATGTAATTTTGTAGATGATCCAAATAAATAAATATAATCAGTGTTTTAGAATCGATTCGTTTAAAGAGATCTTTTTTGCAACGTGGTTTGTTTGAACTCCCAACATCAGAATTTTTGTTTATTATTATTGTCCGGTACCCTGCTTTAAATAAGGTTTAAGAATAGACCTTTACGGTAAGTGCAGGGATTCGTGAAGTAGGTACTTAAGCACGGAGGTACCTTACTGCCCACTTGATAGTTCTAACTCGTATAGTGGGACTCCTGCAATGTCAACGAAACACTAAGGCCGCGAACAACATTAATACTAAATATATATATTTTAAAGAAAACTTTTTTAAATACAAGCTTATAAGTTTCTAAATATCTTATAGCAGTACAGTGCTATATAATACAAGTAAAACGAGCCCAAACACAACGGGCCTTTTTTTTTTTTGTTTCTTTTCAGTTGGAGGAAATCACCGGATCCCATATGTGGGAGTTGAACCGCACTAAAACCTCCAACCGCTCACACTCAGCGTCCGAACCCCGGCTGGGGCCAAAACCCAGAACGGGGTTTGGAGGGACGGCGCGACGCGTTACGCGCTCGGCACTCTTTCCCGTCGTTCCGTCCCCGGACGCCGAACCGGTAGCCGCCGGCGAATACGGCCACCGGCTCTCTCGGCGGGCTTTCCGTAGCCCGCCAAGATGGGACCGCGTGTCACCCTCCCACGGAATACCCCGCTGGGTCAGAACCAGCGTGGGTCGGGAACACAACCGGTCTATCTTGTTTAGCACAAAAGTTCCTATGACCACCTTCCGAATCCATCATCAAATCAAGGCCATTTTTGACATATTGCATTATCACGCGATTAACGTTTGCGTGCGAAATGTCAGCTCAATCGGAAACTGGGAAGTTTGTCAAGTTTAGTTTGCAAGATTCTATCCGAACGGTTCTATGTAGTTAGGTACATCCAGTGCAAGTTAATATACAGCTTGTAAAATACTACGATCATCCATTGTAGTATTCCATTTATGACAAAATCACTCCTACATCCAAAGCTTATCATAAAACCATCCATATTTTGAATCTTTAAAATTATTCTCCCCAATAGCCAATATAAGTGATATATATTTCAAACGTCAAACCCAAAGCCTGGACGCAATCGATACCCAATCCAAGCCAAAAGAATAATGTACCTCCCCAGAGGGAAATCCGTCAGCGAGATATATATCCCTCCCTCTCCAATCTCGACCCGTATTTATTTACTTGTTAAGAATCATTGTGATATCAATTAATATGTGTATAATATGTAATTCGAAATAGAGGTCTTCAAATGGATTTTTAATGTAATTTTTTTATTGTCATTTATGCAGTCTCAACGCTTATAAACCACTGCAATATCAAGGGATACTAAAGGGCCACATTCACAACCTTACTTTCAGTAGTTTTTTTAGCTAAATATTATATTATATCTTAGGTTAGGGTTCAATTAGAAAATACAGGCTACTAATAATTAAATTGTGTATATTGTTACTCTGTTTATTTTTGTTGTGCCACTCCCACGGGGCCCATCTGAAAATCAGCGCTGCAGCTGGCTTTCTACTTGCTTGTGGCATTCAGCTGAGATGGGTACCTTTTTTGTGGCAAATAAGTGCTTCGTTTTCGTGTGAAAATTGTAAAATAATATTTTTCTTTTTTTGTCACAAATAAATGTTTTTCTTTCTTTCTTTTCTTTCTAACTTTACAGTCAAATACATACTCAGACACCGACATTTATGATTTCGCCCGTATGTGTATGAAATTGACGATAAATCCAGCTGCCGATAGAACTGAACTATCGTCACATGAACAAGGGTTGCGATAACATTGAGAAACCTTTCCGCTGACTCCAATAATGTCCGCCCGGACATTATTTTCATGGAGAACGGAACATATGTCCGACATTTTGGCCCAATGAATTTTAGGACGGTATCATAACTTTATTCAATGGATCAAGGCTTGTATGGTGCTTTTTAGCATTTTAGTAGCAGTTTCTGTATTTATAATTAGTAAAGAAAGTGGATATTTTACTTTGATAGCTGAGATTTCATTGATTTATTAACTGACGAAATTAGCGTTAGATTTGAACGACTAGGCCATCCCTCTATTGAGGAGACCTAAGTCCAACAGTGGGCTGTATAGAATTCACAGTAGGTAGGTATACAGATATTGAACCAAATTGTACAGATCAAATTTATTCGATTATTTGCTTCTAAGAATTGGACAGCTTTTTATTATACCTACTTTCTATTTTCGTTCTTTCTTCTAAACCTACTTATGCTACTGCAATTTTTTTTTGGGTTTGCTGTAAAAAAATTGAGTTCAGCTCGCCTTTTGTGATAAATTTTTAATAAATCTTGTTTTTCTGTTGTGTACAATAAAGTATTAAATAAATTAGTAAAGCGGATGAGACAGAGGATTTTGAGATACTTTCACAAAACAATGACAACTTCTAATCTTATCAAACTAACCGATACCTCCCACGTAAGTTGTTGTATCTGCAATTCTTTGTTATATTACATTTAAATACGAAATTTCAAAAAGATGTAACAATAAATGCAGGTTTTGGTTCACTTTGAATCTTTGAAACGCTCTACTGTAAATTTGCAGTTTTGGAGACACAACAACTTACGTGGGAGGTATCGAAACGTACGATGTATGATGTATACGAACAAACACAGTAACCCTTGCTACCTACGACCGACATTTACAGCAATAAAAGCCCATTTACACCAAAGGAAAACTTTCAGACGAAATGAAATATACCTGTAACAGTACATGAGCTAAAAGTTGTGAGCTCCCGAGAGAAAGAAGTTAACAACTATATATTACGTCGGTTCATTTCAGCTGAGAAACTAATTTCGAACTACTTTTTATTGTTACACCAAACAGAAGCCGTTTCGCCCTCCTTAAGCAAAGTTGAACGTCTATTTTAGTCCTGATCAAATAATGAATTCTCCTTTAATTACGTAGCTGGCCTTGATTAGGTCAGAAAAAATGCAAACAGCTTGACTTTTTATTACGTTTCGTAATGTTTTTTTTTTTTATATATAACTTTATGTCTCTTTATACGAACTATTAAAAAAACATATTTTAACGATAACCTTTGTTGCAACTTTGGACTGTATCAATGAAAATTACATAATAATACTAGCTGACTCGCGCAACTTTGTCTGCGCCGAAAAAAAAAATTAGGGGTGGACTACCCCTAACATTTAGGGGATGAAAAATAGATGTTGGCCGATTCTCATAGGTACCGGATAAGCACAAAAAATTTCATCAAAATCGGTCGAGCCGTTTCGGAGGAGTTCAAGTTCGAACACCGTGACACGACAATTTTATATATTAGATGTATTTCAATATGAAAAGGGTCCCCGCACTGGGAAAGACGCGTAGTACAAAATATTTCTTGATAGTGCCGTTCATTCCAATATCTTCAAGAAGAATTTTCGTAAGATAATATTTTCATCATTTTAGTATAAGTTTTGGAACGAAGTTCCTTATCGAGCGTTATCGAAAGGGGGCTAGACGGAAATTCTTATGAAAAAGTTGTCACGACACTTTTTTGTTTTAGATGATTATCGCTAGATGGCGCTGTGATTAAAATCTTTTAAAACAATTCCTTATTTTGTTTTATATGATTAATGCTAGATGGCGCTGTAATCAAAATATTTTATAAATGTTTTAAACTAACTAATTATTATAACTTAAAAAAAAAAAAATTATTACAATTCCTTCACAAATTAATCGAAAGTGTGTCCCTTGACACCTCTCAAGTTTTTTTATAATATATTATTATAGCACTCATCTCTCTTATTATCAGAAACTTATTAGACTCGCCCAATCAATTTGGGTCAGTCCATTTTCTGCATACCACAGTTGGAATTTGAAGAGGTAATTGAAATTCTGGGTCTGATCTCGCTATGCAATATGAGTGTATTCGTGGTCCCTTGACGAATATTGAAGCTGGCATCAGTGGCATCCACTTCCAGAGAATGTCTACGATTTGAAATATTAAATGTCGAAGTGTTTCGAATTAGATACAGACTGCTCTTTGTAGCTCAGTAAGCGTAGAGTAAACAGTTTAGATAGTGCTAAAACGTTGGCGTTGCTTTAAAATTATCTAATTTTTTTTTTAATTCCGTTCCCCGGATATTATAGTATAATAATTTATATGGCCATTGTGTTAACGCGTTTTTAGGGCACCATATGTTATAATGTAAAAAAAGAACCCTCAAACATGATTCTATGGAGTAGTTTAGGTATAACGTGTCCTGCTGATACAGCATGTACAGGCTCAACCTACGCCACCCTCGTAGGACGTAGCAGTGGGCCAGACGCCAAATTTAGCAACGCCTCAAGCAGTCATCATTAAGACAATCAAAGTTAAATTATGGTTAAATTAATTACTTTTTTAATAATATAAAGCTGGGAAAAGTATAAAAATAATTTTAAAGCAAAAGTACTTTTGTTTCCTTCATTATGTAAATTAAAATGTAATCTAAAGACGTCTTGCCTCCTTTGAGAGTATTCTGAGAAGGTTTTCCTTAGAAATGTTCCCGTTATGTCTGAAAGGACTTGCCTGTTCCGTGTCGTGTGCCGTTTGCAAAATAAAACGCTTAGAGTACACTACTTCGAGCCATGTTTAACAGGACCGTATTCAAAGGTACCTAACATTCTCATATTTTAAAAGGCATAGGTACTGAGGGTTTCAAAAAATCTCTAATGTTGGGCATATTTCTTAATACGCACATTTAATGTTGAAGACTTTTTGGATAAAATTCGGAAAATGCATTAATAACACGATAGTTTTCTTCTTATTTGGGACAGTCATTGGGTAAGAAAGAAAGAATTTTATACTCATACAATAAACAATTTATTTAACCCTTAATTTTAAGTGCTAATTTATTGCCTACTTGCCAAGATAGGTACAATACAATCGGTTTTGGTTAGACAGTTTTATCGTCATCTTAACTGGGGAAAATGTATAACTACATTGCTTGTAACGTTTTTGTAAGCCGAATAAGTTTAATAAAATCCGGTCTGAATCCGGCTCTGCATCATGCACTTTTCCAGGACTGCTCAGATTTTCCTCGTTAACCTAAAAGCTTGTAAAAGGTGTAAGAGAGTTTTCTTTAAACTCTGTAAGACGTGCTTAGAATATTTTGAAAGGAAATCAAGTACACGGGAAGAAAATATATTTTTACTTAATCGAAGTTTATTTTAAGATATTGTGTATCCGAAGTCATCCAGGCTTTTAAAACAAGCCATTTTATTGCATCACGATTGTCAGTCCAAGGTTTCACTGGGAAGCTATTTTGTAATGTAAACTTATTGGACCGTATGTTCAGCATAGAATTATTACATCTGGAATCAACATCTTGAACAACAGAATGAAGCCAATTTAAAGCCCACAGATCGCGCGTACCAACACGATATTTTGATTCAACATCAGAAATAACAAAGTGAAATTTTAAAGAATTTATGTGTATGTAATATTTTAATAGTGTGTTAAACGAATTGAGTGTCATCAGTACACTAACGCCAGAATATCGTGTAGTTACGCGCAATCGGTGCACTTTAAATAAGCTTCATTCTGTTGTTTATGATGTTGATTCCAGATGTAATAATTCTATGATGTTCAGTTAGTTATTAAAGCAATAAATATAACCTTCATTATTCCCAGCCCCAATGAAACAGTTGAAAATACAACGGATTGTTGTCATTTCAATATTACAATGTTGATGTTGCCCGAAACCAATTCTCTGTTTACTATTTACTTTGGCCCTCCACTAACAAAAATAACGAGTGTAAACAAAACTGAGGTTAAAAGAATTAGGGCAAGTATTGGAACTTTCAAGGCAATCAATGATAAAGGAAAAACAACTTTATGTCACTCAAATAAGCATCATTTTGTCGAACAGCGAAACAAAACAGAAGGAAGTGAGGCCTTATTTTGCAATTTGTATCAAAAAATGTGGATTGGCTGTTAAGTATGAGGAAAAACATCATTATTACCATCATTATGAAATATGAACACATTTACTTCTCTTGTTTCTGAAATTGCTTTAATAATGTTAAGCAGAAATTTGTTGTTATTATGTTAATAATGAAATTTCATAAATTAATAATAATAATAATAATAATAATAAGCCTTTTTATTTCTAGTTTTACAGTATTTAAAGGGTACAGTAAATAATAATTCAAAATTGTTAGTAAATTATCTGCTAATCTAAAACTACTGTTAGTAATATGAAAAAGATATAAAATAGATTAACTGGAAATCCCGGTTTGGGTAAAGGCCTCCTCCAAAGATGCCCATTTTCGTCTGTCTTGAGCTATGCAATGCCAATTTGTGCCAACTGATCTGATCAGATCGTCTTCCCAGCGGGCTAAGGGTCTACCCTTACCTCTCTTGCCTGATGGACCTTTCCACTGCGTTACTCGTGAAGTCCATCTTTTGTTAGGCATTCTCGCTACATGTCCAGCCCAGTGCCATTTCAGCTTTAGAGCGAAGGTTATTGCGTTTGTTACTTTAGTGATGGCTCTTATCTTTGTGTGTCTTATTTTATCAATTTTTCGTATGTTTAACATGCTTCGCTCTAAACCTCTTTGGCATGTATTGATTTTCTTAATTGCTTGTGTAGAATATTTCCAGGTCTGGCTTCCATAGGTTAAGCTTGGTAGTAAACATGAGTTCATAGTTTTCGCTTTTAGATTTATTGGTAAATTCTTTTTAAATATATCTTTCATGGACCAATATTTATTCCAGGTTTGTTGGATCCTTCTCTCAATTTCTATAATGTTGCTGTTTTTATCGAAACTTATTCTTTTCCCCAGGTATATATAACTTTCCACATATTCAAGAGGGTTACCGTTAATTGTTATAGGTCTTTCTCGAGTATTTGTCATTATTTTAGTCTTCGTTAGATTCATTTCCAAACCTACTTTCATACTCGCTTGTTGTAGGGATTCTACCATGTTTTGCATTTCGTTTGCGGTCTCTGATAGGAGTACCAGGTCGTCAGCGAATCTTAAATGACTTAAGTAGGAACCTTTAATATAAAGACCATTGTCACTCCAATTCAGCTTGTTGATGATGCTTTCTAGGATGGCTATGAATATAGTAGGTGAGAGCGGATCTCCCTGTCTTGCTCCTCTTTCTATGTCGAAGGTGGGACCTAAGGTTTCGAGCTTAATTCTTCCTTTGTTTTTGTAGTAAATACTTTTAATCACATTTATGTATAAGTCTGGTACCTCATGTTCTTTTAAACTTTCCCATATACTAGCGTGTGTGATCGAATCAAAGGCCTTTTGATAGTCAATGAAAGTTATGTACAGCGGTCTCTGAAGCTCTTGATATTTCTCTATAATTAACTCGATGGTGTGGATGTGGTCTATAGTAGAATAACCTTTCCTGAAGCCTGCCTGTTCCACTGGTTGTTTTTCTTCTATTATCTGATTTATTCTGTTATTTATAATTGTTGAGAAAAGCTTGTATGTGCTCGGTAGCAAACTAATTGGTCTGTAGTTGTTAATGTTTTTGGGGTCTCCTTTTTTGTATATTAGTATGATATTTGCTTCGGACCATTCTATGGGTGTTTCAGATCTTTTAAGTATGGAGTTAAACAATGCGGTTAATGGTTTTGCCAGAATTTGGACGGCATATTTTAGTGATTCGTTTGTTATGTTGTCAGAACCTGGACTTTTTTCAAATTTCAGTTTCTTTATTGCGTTTATCACTTCAGTTTCGTCTATTGGATTTATAGATTTGCAGTTTACGGTTTCTAGTTCAAAGTTGCTTATGATTCTTGTTTCATCTCTATAAAGCTTTTTGTAGAATTCAGTTGCTGTGCCGATAATTTCCGTGCGGTTAAATAAGTTATTATTTACGGTTTTTAGAGCTTCAATCCACGTGCGGTTTGTGCTAAGTTCCTTATATGCCCTTTTGGAGCTGCCCCAAAGTTGGAGGTTTTTCTCTAATATTTCTTGTCTGTATTTTGCATAGTCTTTCTTGATAAATTTGTTAACTATTTTGTATAGTGCTGAAAGTTCGTTTTTTAGTGAGCGCGTTTTGTTTTTGGTTCTTTGTAGTTCTTGTCTTCTTTTTAATAGGTTTAACGTTCTTTCTTGTAGTATTTTATGTTTTTTATTAGTTTCTATGATTGGTCTAGAAATAATCAAACTTTGTTGGATGGAATTTTTTATTCTATCATAGGCAATTTGCACCGGGATGGTCTCATGGCCGACGAAGAGACTTGATGGCTTCGAGAGAAAGTTTGATAGATTTTCTTTGTATTTCGTTATTTCATCATCGTTTTTTAGTTGACTTGTTTTATTATTTGAATATTTGGTCCTTTTTTTCCTTGGTGTGTTAAGTTTAATAGTACACCTGACAGGACGGTGATCTGATGCATAGTTTAAGTTCAAAACTTCTACATTTTCAAACATTTTTGGCTGATTTGAGAGAATGTAATCAATCTCGTTTTTATACTGGCCATTCGGTGCTCGCCAGGTCCACCTACGGCTATGTTTTTTCTTGAAACAAGTGTTCATTATTGTAAGCTCATGTTCCAGTGCGAAGTTCACAAGTCTCTGACCTCTACTGTTTCTTTGTCCGATTCCCTGTTGTTTCATAATCAAGTGTTCGTTTTCTCTGGGTACTCCGACTTTTGCGTTGAAGTCTCCCATTAGAATGATGTGTTTGTGTGCTGTTTTAAAAGCTTTGTCTATGGTTCTATAAAATTCTTCAATTTCTTGTTCGTTGGCGGTTTCTGTGGGTGCATATATTTGTATTATTGATAGCTTTATACCTTCAAAATTCATGTTTAGTGTTGCTACTCTTTCTGTTATACCTATAAAGCTCTCTATATTGTTTTTTAATGATTTGTGTATTATGAAACCCACTCCATACATTCCGGGAGTAGATCCTATGTAACAAAATATGTAGGTGTTGTGTTCTTCTATTTTGTTACCTTGTCGTCCTTCTGAGAGTCCCATAATATCATAGTTGATTTTATTTAGACATTCTTCTAGTTCTAATAATCGGTCGTATGATGATAGGGTTCTGACGTTGTATGTTATAATTTTTAATTTACGGCTAAGCTCTTTGTTGTTTTTCGAAATTTTTGATGTGTTTAAACTTTGTATGTTTTGTAACTTTGGAGGGTTTTGGTCATAATCTTCCACGGTGACCAACCGGGTTGGAAGATGTGTTGTGTTTTTTGAAGTTTGTTTATTTACGGCATCGATTTGAGGAAGAGGAGGGGTAGTTGGTTGCTATGCATTTTTAGTCGTTGTATTATTTGTCAAAAAGTTCAGCATGCTTGGTTTTATAACTTTTTCGGTGACACTATTTGACCTTACGACTTTAGTTTTTGGATCAGCCTGTTGTTGTTTATTCTTTTTTGTTTTATTTACTACATTGTGCATATTTTCAGGAGATATAGAGAGACTCCTTTTATTTTTTGTATTTTTGTTTTTGTCTAGTATTATAAGTTTATCATATCTTATTATGGCAGTTTTTCCTTTTTCTCTTTCAATCTTAACTTGCTCTTGTAATTCTTTTCTTATATTTAATATGTTACGTGGGTAGTCTTCCTTAATATAGTATGTTGTATCTTTCAATCCATTTTTTCGTTTGAATAAGTCAATTTTCAAACCTAGGTACGAAAAAGTCACAACTATCGGTCTAGGTCTTTCTCCTCTTTTTCCAATTCTTTTTATGTCTTGTAAGTCTCTTCGTTCTAGGTTTAGATCAAAGTACTGTTTTATAAATTCGATCAATATATTTTCCAAGTTAGAGTAACATGTTTCTTTTTCTTCTATCCCGAAGAAAACTGCGTTCTTTTGTCTTGATTGTTTTTCCAAGAAGTACAGACGTTTCTCCTGATTTTCTACTTTTGCTTGGAGATTTTCATATTTTTCTTCTAAAATTCTAAATTTTTCTTCCATAATTGTATTTATATTTTGTGTAACCTGTTCGGTCACCTTTTCCCCACTTTTCTGTATGGTAATTTTTTGTTCATCCAGCTCTTTTTGGATGTGGCGAAGTGCGCTCATGATGTCCTCCATATTTTAATATGTGTTTAAGACAAAATTAGTAGAAAAGAAATTTTTGACACTGATAACGCCCTCTAGCAAACTCTCTTAGAACTATTTTGTTCAGTGACCCAGTCACTCTAATATTTCAATATTGTATAATGTCGTTGTCACTAGCGCCATCTATCAATAGACGTTATGAGCTCGTGCGCTCGCGGGTTCAACGTATCGATGATGTTCACATACAAACTATCGATAAAGTCGTAATAGTTACGCACCCTGTCGCTAGATGTCACTGACACCAACTTGCCGCTAGATGGCGCTGACACAGAAAAAACGTTTTTAAATATTTTCTAGATTTCAAAAATATAATGTTAATGTTTATTTTTCTTTAAAAAGTTAATTGTAATTATTGAGCACTTTAATTTTTTTTAGCTTATTAACACAGATTTGGGTTTTTTTTTTTTTTTTTTTTTACACTAGACACTGATACTTTCGATCACTTTTCACTGTATTTTTGTTGTTATTTTCACAAGTAGTATTCACGACTATACTGTCTGTAGTGAATCGATCACTGTTCTATGTTCTTATACGACTACAACGCAATATCACACTGATTTTCAATTTTTAATCGGTTTTATAGCAGAGAGCATAACGTATGTTGCACAGTTGCGACTACCCTTCCTATGAATTAACTAAGCAAAAATGTGAACAGGTCGTGTTATCGGTGTGAGGGAAGTTCGTGTAGGAAGCGATAAGGTGTCGATCTCGAGGTTGCTGGTTCGTGTCATATCTGGCCTACAACTCAACATCTCTCCGGACACGGCTATTGAAAACGGATACGTTTCCGAAACGACTGTTACTAGACGACTCTAAATTACCTTTATATAAATATCGCGTATAACTGAAACAACTCCACAAATCAATTAGATATCTTGTATATATACATTTCGAAGTTTAAGCTCAAGAAAGGCACTTGATGTTGGCGAATCGTTCTTGAACGAAAGCCATGAACAAAGAAGAAGTAAACGGGTTCTTACCACGGTTATTTTTAATTGAGCGGTCCCGATATTTGAGCACTGTTTCAAGCGCCTTGATCACGGGAAGACTGAGGAACTGCGGGTAGGTCATTTAAGAGCAGACAAATCTGTCTACCCTCTTTCTCGTTCGTTTGCCGGTACCACTGGAATTCGAACTCACATTTCGACATACCACACTGACAAAGTAAAGTAAGTGATGTAGATAACCGCGAGTGTTTAAAGAAATTTAGAAGTAAAGTTCCGTATTGAAACATAGTGTTAAGAGAAGAATGGTACCTACAGGTATTCTTCCGTAAAGTTGGTTGCCTGAACAGTATAAAATCTAACGAACTATCTCATTCTCGTGATAAAATATAGGTATTTGTAGTTATGTAAAGTGAATACTAACTTTTTTTGCTTTATTTCTGTATAACTATTATTATTTTTTTTACAACCTAAACAAACTGTTTTTGTTGTGGTTTATGGTAACCTATAATTTAACATAATAAGGAACCTCTAGGTTTAGATTTATCATAATTTTATTTTATTAAGTCTATAATGACTGTATGTCCCCTTTGAAGATATGTGAAGTCCCCAATCCGCACTGGGCAAGCGTGGTGGACTATGCCTAATCCCTCTTCTGAGGAGACCTGAGCCCAACAGTGGGCAGTAATGGGTTGGTACAGGTACAGGGTACAGGACTGTATGTGTTCTGAACAATAATTAAAAAAATAAAATAAAAAAAAAACAACTAAAGAAATTCCATGCTGAAAATGTTGAACACAAAACTTGACATGGCTGCCGAAAATTCTAGAATATTTTCACTAACTTGTTCGCCCAGCTATTTTAAAAATGTTTTTCTTATCATACTGTAACTGAAACAAGTTCCAAAGTTATAATTACAGAAAGAATTAATCATAAGAAATTCTTGTAATTTGAAGAATCTCCGAACTTTGTTTTTCCATTTCAAGTATTTGCAAAGTTTTTTAGCTCAGTTGTAATTATTTCTTCATGAAATTACGCTTTGTTTGGTTTCGTTGATCTTATTTTTGTTTGAAGTAAAGTTTTGAAAAAGAGGTTGAATTATTTATTAGCATTTTTATAGGTTAATTACACGGGTCAACATGAAATTTGACTTTGATTGCAAAGCATTAAATTTCGGTAGTTTAGGTCGTATTTAGACGGAAAAAAAAAATATGGCATGAAAAACTTTGCTTTTGTGTTTAGAAAATCTGTCTTATTTGCGGACCAACAAAAACCCCAGCTTTAACCTTTGCTTCCGATAACTTCGGTTTTCGGAAAAAAAATATTTTTTTAAGTATCCAAAAGCTCCTGAAATTTTATCCAGTTGTTTAACAAATTGTTTCATCAACCCTAACTTAATGTGCAAAGGCGGCATTAACACTTTTTCCGCTTCAACGATCGGCTCAAATTTGACGTTCTGTTTTCCGACACACAATTCTTTTACAATAACTACAAGCAACATGTGGAGCCCGTGGCTTATCTTGATTCCATACAGGACAGTCAAAATATGCTTCATAGGCTTCACAGAGAACGTGAGATGTCTTTAGTTCATATTTCACGTCTCAATCTTTAATAAATTGACCACATATAAAACAAAATGCATCAGCATCGTATTTGCACTTTCGTGACGACATTTTAAGTTATTCTGGGCTTGTAAATAACACCTGATGGTTGTTTATCACTCGGGTGCCATCTAGCGGCACAGTGTAAACGTTAATAACCCACTCTCATAGCGCGGTCTTTTTAAAAATATTAAAATCAATCAAAATTTATGAAAAAATACTCGTTTTTCAATTTTTACATATTATTGTTATAACTATCACAAGAGCAAACTTTATACCGAAAATAGGTATTTTCTTTTCGTTTTTGTGCATAACTAACTGGAAAATAATAGTATAAACTTTAGGACAAAGAACGAATTTTTTTTTGTAGAGTCGTGTTATTTATTGCATTTGTAATGGCAACAATAATATGATAGCTAACGTTAAATATGTTAGTTAATGTTATTTAACTAACAAGTAATTAAGTATGTATACTAACAAATAATTTATGTTAGTTATATTATTGTGTTCTCAGTTCTGAGTAAACTACAAAGTCCCGAACAAATAACTCTTTGCGATAACTGATATCTGCCGATTAACTATTTACATAGGTATTTGAAATAAACTGTCTACTTGCTTAAGTAATGCTAAAAACTAGTAGGAATCAAAAGCATTCTCAATTTGAAAATGTCTGATGCAACCTCATACTGTAAGTAAAAAGATCACATCAAAAAGATACGATATAAAAGAATTCATTTGATTCAGCTGAAAGTCGATCACATAATTGCTTTTTTAAAAAGAGAATTTGCATGTAAAAGCGTCAATCGAAAGTTTTCGGTCGAGTGCGCCTTTGACTAAACATTTTTATTATTTTCAGCGATATTTCACGTAACTGAACAGTTCGGTATTTAATAAGTAGGTGATAGATAACGGTCCCTCGTTGCCCTGGTATTGCAGAGGTTCATGAGCGACTGTTACCGCTTATCATCAGATGGTAAGCTCGTTTATCTTACAATAAAAAACTTGTGAGGTGTTAAGGGACACCCGGATGGAACGAAGTTCCGTTCGATTAATTAGTGAGGAAATTGTAATAAAATTTTATTTTTTTAAGTTATAATAATTAGTTAGTTTAAAACGTCTGTCTCTCTCTCTCTCTTCTATCTTAAATAAAATATTTTGATCACAGCGCCATCTAGCATTAATCATATAAAACAAAATAGGGAATTGTTTTATAAAATATTTTGATCACAGCGCCATCTAGCATTAATCACATAAAACAAAATAAGGAATTGTTTTAAAAGATTTTAATCACAGCGCCATCTAGCGATAATCATCGATAGCGATGATTCAAATTTGTATAAATTTCTCTACCTCGTTTTTGGTAGTCGAGAAGAAACGAAATTGATCTATAACTAAGAATTCTACTAAAAAAATCTAGGTAAAGTAAAGTTTGGTGCAAATGTTTTATGAAATGTTTAGTTGTTGTTTTACAATAAAATATGTTTTCCTTGATGTTTACTAAAGAAATGTTTTTAGTAGAAAACGTACAGATTCATCAAATCTCATATTTCTGTACCAATCTTGCCAAATTTCAGTCGAATTCAAAGGATACTCCTAATTTCATAAAATAAAATCACATTTACGTAGTTTAAAATCGACGAGGATGAAGATCGATTATTTTAATATAGACCCACGTCAACGTTCTTGGAAACAAATATCTAGTCAATTTGTATATCTGAAAAGGACATCTGACAGCCAGTCAGCTACGGCTTCATGAGGTGGAATCTGCTGATCACTTGTTAGTAAATTTTAATTGGATATTGGATGTTTGACAATGCTATCATTGTGGACTAGTAGATAATGATAGGTGAAGATGATATTGATGATAATTAATTGATAGTGTTATGTATTCACTTTGTATTGAAAATGACATTTACAGACGACAACATATTTTTATTGAAATATGTTTTAAGATATTACCTATATTTTTACGAACTTTTAATTGCAAATGTAGAAAAATAGCCATATCAGTTTTTCGTAATTTTTTTTGCTGATTCCAAAAGGAGAAATTA
Organism: Trilocha varians; assembly: GCA_030269945.2. Lineage (NCBI taxonomy): Eukaryota > Metazoa > Arthropoda > Insecta > Lepidoptera > Bombycidae > Trilocha > Trilocha varians. The sequence continues at coordinate 11,487,709 of AP028259.1, forward strand.
TGTAGGTATACTTTTTAGGATGAATCATAATAATATTTCAACCACTTTAGGTATAGTAATCTATTGAACTATTATCTGTTACGATGTAGGTATATATCCGTCTTTGTAAGGCGATAGTATTGTGTCAAACCATTAGATCAGTCGGTAACGAGAGCACTAAACGATGTACTCACATGACAGATCACAAGATACTCTTTGATTATATCATACATACAATAACATATATTCCACATCTAACTTATATATGTATACGAGTTTTTACTACTACTCGCAATATTTACTATCTCTCACTTTCACCACTGTAACTCTTGTGTACGTGGGACGACCACCGCAATGACTCTGGGCAGTAACGTTTAGGAACCCGAGGGAAAGATAACTTGTCTTGGGCTCCGCAACGGATTTAAGATGATAGAAGAAATAAATCTACATACGATGTACCTATGTAAGGATAGGAGTTTCTAGCATTTCAGAGACTGTTTAGTTGGCTAACTTACTGTTGTATAATGGTGTTTTTGTAAATTAGAAACAATCGACATTATCATGTTGGTTAACTTTCGGTAATGAGCTAAATAAAGATGTACAATTGATGAATAAGTGTTGGTTACGCGGTTTTTAGCGTAGCATGCCGTCTCGTTCTCGCTTGCTTAGTCTTGGTAAGATAGAGGGAGGCGACGAACTGTCATCGCAGTCTCTCGCGTCGCATACGCAGTCGCGCTGGCATCGCACATCGCTGCCGTCGGTAGTTGCACTCTGATAGTCTGAGACGACTCACGCGCGTTTCTCGCGACCGCATCCAATGCATCGCTCGCATCGCATGAAGGTGGCCTCGTCTGCCTTTATATGAAAATAATACATACATCGCAACCACCGGTAAGTTCATATCCGCCTTTCGAGAGCGCACACGTATCCGCTGCCTCTCACCGCTACTGGCCCACGGCCGGCCGTTAATGTGAACTCAACAAACCTTTACGAACAATATAACTTGGACAGTGTCGTAATCAGTGTGTGTGTGCCCCTGTTGAGCTGCGATATAAGGTAAGTCACCTCAATTTACTTGCCAAGACGCCACGCACCCGGAATCTGACGGCACGTATAGCTTCCGCCATTCGCAACGCACAAAGACATTGTTCTGGCTATATTTTTTCTTCGCATTATTTCTTCGCACAACGCCTAAATACAGTCCACTTATTATCTTACACTCGCACATAATTTTCGACCAACTAAGGGTCGAACGCACTACATATTTTTTCCGCATCTATATATTTCGACCTCAAAGCTTGAGGCCGAACGCACCGCTGGCCTTTGTAAGGTCCAAGTGTGTAGGGACGCGATTGCATGCTTGCAGTTCTGATATAATATATAAGTGCAGTGTGTAGCGCGACTCCCCAGTCGTAAAGAGCATAGCGTACACTCGCGTCCACATTATTGTAATCATATTCATTATTGTATATTGGAAAGAGTGACAATAAATAATATCACTAGAATCAGTTGTTCATTTTAATTCAATGGTATCTACTAATTAGATACACAAGTAATATATAAAGGGATACTCTTCCGCATTATAAGAGATACCCTAAAAGTGAAAAGAAAATTCATAGATACTAGGGGTGTGCGAATAATTCGAACTCACGAATTATTCGTTCCGAATCGAATACGAATATTCGATTCGAAACTCGAATCGAATAATTCGGATCTTCGAATTATTCGAAATTCGCCGAATATTCGAAAAATTTCGAATAATTCGAAAAGTTTCGAATATTCGTCGAATTTCGAATAGTATCGAATACGACTACGACGACTACGACTATTTTGTAGACATCTAGCCCATTAAAGATATTATCTACTAAATACAAATTTTTGTTTTGGCACGTATAGCTTCCGCCATTCGCAACGCACAAAGACATTGTTCTGGCTATATTTTTTCTTCGCATTATTTCTTCGCACAACGCCTAAATACAGTCCACTTATTATCTTATACTCGCACATAATTTTCGACCAACTAAGAGTCGAACGCACTACATATTTTTTCCGCATCTATATATTTCGACCTCAAAGCTTGAGGCCGAACGCACCGCTGGCCTTTGTAAGGTCCATATGAATGGTCCTTATCGAACCGGATAGTTTGATCCGTATCGCCGGATAACGCATATTTTTGATCCGTATTGAACGGGACAACGCATCGCATTTATTTTAAGTACTAATTGACTTATTACCGCTTATTTACACATTTTTACATTTATTTTTCACACACCGCAAAAACATTGCTGATTTTACAAATCCGCGTATTTCTTTGTAATCAGTGCGTATAGTAGTATTTTTACAAGCGCAGCTTATAATAAACATACATTAGCATAGATATAACGTAATATTTTTACGAGACAACGATATTTGCATCATTATTACATTTTCTTTGTTCTTCATTGTTAAAACTTTTCAACATGGCGTCCGATCGAAAAATTAAAATTATTATCGCTAAGAAACAAAGTATCTTCGCTCATATTGATACTATATATCAGAAATCTAAGAAAGTAGGTACTTTTGATACGAGAACAAAGGAAGATTTTTTGTCATCATCAGCTAACATTGAAAAATTATATTCTCAATTTAATGAATTATGTGATAAACATAATGAAATACTTTTAGACGAAAATCCAGATTGTCAACTGAACTTCAGTGAATGGGATGCCTTTGAAACTCTGTACGCAAAAATAAGTCATACTCGTACATTATTGTTACGACCTGTTGAGTCTACTGCTTTAAAATCTTCTCCACGAAACTACTGTAATTTACCTCCATTAGAATTGGTGAGTTTTAATGGTTCGCTAACAGAGTGGCCGCAATTTTATGAAAGTTTTAAAACTAACGTTCACCAAAATGAATCTTTGACAGATGGTCAACGCGTACAATACCTGATGTCAAAATTGACTGGTAGTGCTCGAAACATTTTTGCTGGATTAATACCAACAGAGGAAAATTATTCCATCATCTGGAAATCATTAATAGATAAATACCAAGACAAGCGAATGTTAGGAAGTTTGTATCTGAACAAAATCTTAGATATAAAACCGGTTTCTGACACCTCTTTGCAGTTAAATACCTTTATTGAAAAAATTACATCTTCATGGTCAGCGCTTAAATTGCTCAATATTAAAAATTTAGATGATTTCATTTTTACACATATAATACTTAAAAAATTAGACACAAAAATAATTGAAAGTTTTGAAACATCACTAAAACATGACTCGCTTCCAACTAGTGACAGTTTAATAAGTCATTTGAAACATCGTGTGAAGGTATTTGAAAGATCTGGTATATTCCGTCAAGATACACCTCATAAATTTAATAAATCTAGCCGCACATTTTTAGTCACTGAAAATCTTAATAAAGTAAATAAATTATCTTGCAACTATTGTAACAAAACAATTCACATACATCTTTATGAGTGTCCAGACTTTAAAAACTTATCAACTAATGATCGCTTTAATTTTGTAAAATCTAAAAATTTATGCATAAATTGTTTTAGCTCTAAACACAATACTTTAAAATGTGCTTCTTTAAACAAATGTAAACATTGTCACAAGAAACATCATACTTTGTTGCATTTTGATCAGAATAAAAATTCTGAGAATAAACCTGAACATTCTTCATCTATTGAAAATGTTTGTATGCATTCTAGTTTAAATACTCAACCTAAATGTACATCTATATTACCTACTGCAAAGGTCATTGTCTATGAAAATAATAAACGTTTCTTAGTTAGGTGTTTAATTGATAGCGGCGCACAAAATAATATTATAACATATGACTGTTGTCAAAAATTAAAATTAGTTATTAAACCACTTAAATCATCATTAAATTCAGTGGGAAATATTTCTGTACCTATTAAAGGTCAGGTCACACTCAAGATACATTCTCAATTTTCTAATTTTCAATATACTTTAAATTTATTAGTCATTGATCATATATCATACTTGCCAACTCAACGAGTTGAGATTTCACATTTAAATAATTTTAATCATTTGTCTCTAGCGGATGATAGCTGGTATGTGCCTGGAAACATTGAAATCATTTTGGGCGCTCCTATGATGGCTAATATTTTACAGCCTACTTCTTTAATGACTCGCTCTCATCCACACGCATTTAATACAATGCTTGGATATATCATTATGGGGGAGACCTCTTATGAAAATTTATGTAATTCTACTTGGTCATTTGGACCTCTCATAGAAAACTTAAATAAAACAATGGCAAAATTTTGGGAACTGGAAGAGATATCTTCTGCAGGTACTTTAACCTCAGATGATAACCACTGTGAGGAATTTTACAAATCCACTATAACTAAAAATTCACATGGTAGGTATATAGTGTCATTGCCATTCAAGGGTGACTCTACGATCTTGGGTGATTCTTATGCTACAGCTCAGCGTCGCTTTTCGACGTTAGAGCGTAAATTTAACGCTATTCCGGAATTACGACAAGCTTATGATGACGTCATCAGGGACTACATTGAACAAGGCTATTTATCCGAAATACCCCGCACTCCGTCGGTTTTAAATGAGGGTTATTTCGTTCCGCATCATCCTGTGCAACGTCCTGAAAAATTATCAACTAAAACGCGCGTTGTTCTTGACGCTAGTTCAAAAACATCTAATGGTATTTCTTTGAATGATATTCTTTATCCGGGACCAAATTTACAAAAAGATTTATTTTCACTATTGTTAAATTTTAGATATTTTAAAATCGCTATTACCGCGGATATAAGACAGATGTATCTTAGAATTTTAGTAAGAGAAGAGGATCGCAAATTTCAGAAAATAATTTATCGCTTTAATAATACTGACGATCATCGCATTTTTCAATTTAATTCTTTAGCTTTCGGACTTCGCTGTAGTCCATTCTTGGCCATGCGTACGGTTCACCAGCTGGCCGAAGATAATCGCGCACGCTTTCCTCTTGCTGCAGAAGTAGCCAGTAGGGAATTTTACATGGATGACTTGACCACCTCTGTCAGTTCCATAGAAGATGGCATCCGCTTATCGGATGAATTACGCGCTTTATTCGCTGAAGGAGGTTTTGACTTGGTCAAGTGGGCCAGTAACTCACTTGAGTTACTCAATCATTTGCCTGAGGCATGCCGGGTGCCGATTGAATTCACCGACCATAGCGATACGCTGAAGGTGTTAGGCCTGAAGTGGTTAGCTCAGACGGATGTGTTCACTTTTACCACGTCTCCTCCACCCTCTGTTAATACTAAACGATCTATATTATCTACTATCGCTCGCCTTTTTGACGTTTTGGGCTTCGTCGCACCAGTTATTCTCTACGCCAAGCTCCTAATACAGGATCTTTGGCTTACCAAGGTAGGTTGGGATGATGAACCACCAGAGGTTATCATCAATCGCTTCGTTAAATTTAAAACCGAGTTGCCTCTGCTCTCGAACCTGCGCGTTCCTCGCCATTTGGGCGTTGGGGCAGGTTGTGTAGTGAGACTGTTGGCCTTTGCTGACGCTAGTCTCAAGGCTTACGGCTGCGTCATATACCTACACGTTACGCATCCTAACGTAGACATATCGGTTTAATTAGTTGGAGCTAAGTCAAAGGTAGCTCCACTAAAAACGGTATCACTTGCTAGGTTAGAACTTTGTGCCGCTTTAATATTATCAAATTTAGTTAAACAAGTATACGCTGTTTTCAACAACCGCTATCACGTCACTGAGACATTTGCCTTCAGTGATTCCATGATCGCTTTGTCATGGATCAATTCTTCACCACGTCGATGGCAATTTTTTGTTGCTAATCGCGTAACTAAAATACAAGAAAATTTGTCTCCAGACCGTTTCTTTCACATAAACGGAAAGGAAAACCCCGCTGACTGTTTGTCGAGAGAATTACTGCCTTCTCAAATCATAACGCACCCGCTTTGGTGGTACGGTCCAGAATGGATTCGTCCTCCAATTGCTGCATGGCCTATGGAACCATTCAGCTCATCGCTCGTCGAAGGTCCTATACCTGAGGCGACCAATGCAATCGCTGTTGCCACTCCATCCAATGTGGATGGGTCACCGCTACTTATACTATCGTTCCAGGTATCTTCCTGGAAGAAATTATCTCGCATAACTATTTATATTTTAAATTTTACTTTTAAATTAATATATTCTCTTTTGTTCTCGGATCTCAACTTAGTCCGTTACCATTACAATAACGCGCTTTGTTAAATATAATTTATATCACTTTCGCTTTCTTTACTTACTTAGCTTTAATTTAACAAATTTTTTCGCATACTTATATTGCGACCTCAACGCTTGAGGTTTCCTCGCATCGCATCAATCGTAGTATATAATGATTTAATTAATTTTTCGCATTTAGGTTAGTTATTTACTTTATAGCCATTTAGTCATAAGTTAGCTGCGCTCGCATTTATATTATCATACGCATTTAAAATAATCGCTCCGTGGTTCTTTGTATACTATATAATGTTTACACTTACTCACACAACATCACACGCATATTTTTATGTATGTATCATTTATTGACACATACTGCATTCTTGCTTATAACACATGACTTTGTGCTTTGTAAAGCCCAGGACTGGGCTTTGGCGGGGAGTATGGTTACGCGGTTTTTAGCGTAGCATGTCGTCTCGTTCTCGCTTGCTTAGTCTTGGTAAGATAGAGGGAGGCGACGAACTGTCATCGCAGTCTCTCGCGTCGCATACGCAGTCGCGCTGGCATCGCACATCGCTGCCGTCGGTAGTTGCACTCTAATAGTCTGAGACGACTCACGCGCGTTTCTCGCGACCGCATCCAATGCATCGCTCGCATTGCATGAAGGTGGCCTCGTCTGCCTTTATATGAAAATAATACATACATCGCAACCACCGCTAAGTTCATATCCGCCTTTCGAGAGCGCGCACGTATCCGCTGCCTCTCACCGCTACTGGCCCACGGCCGGCCGTTAATGTGAACTCAACAAACCTTTACGAACAATATATAATAATAATAATAATAAAAATTTGTTTATTTTTCACCACATCCAAAAGTAAAACAAATAATAGTAATGGAATAACAAAATAATTTCAGTTCATGGTTAAATTAAATTTGGATGTGGATCACTGGCGCCTGTGGTAGGTAGAAACACCTGTGTTACAGGTCACCAGGTCTCCACCCCGAGCATAACAAGTGACATCTCCATAATTCAATGAAGCAAAACTAAATGAGTATTAATCTAAATGCACATTACAAAACTTAATTACTATATCTTAAATACTAAATCTAAACAAATTATAAAGATAATAAAAACATAACAAAATATTATATAAAAATTTTGATAATATAGAAAGCATGCAAGAAGTGTGTGTGTGTGTATTTGAATTGTGAGTGTGTGAGTTTATGAGTGTGAGTGTGTGTATATGAGTGTGCATGTGTGAATCAGTTCGAGGTAATTATTAAGTGAGAGAATGTTATTGTGAAGTTTTCAAACTTATTTCTATTATTTCTTATTCACAAGAAATAATTACGTGTATACAGGTTATGTTATCACTGTCAATAGTGCTTCCGTTGAAGTATAGGTTTGGCGCAAAAGCCATTCACGAATAGTATTTTTAAGATTATGATTATTTAGAGACACTAAAGTTATTTTTTTATGTAATTCATTGTATATATGTGGTCCTAGAAAAATAAAGAACCTATGGCAAAATCTTGTTCTGAAATGGGTTGTTGAAGCGACAATATGGTTACGTCGAAGAGAATCCTGAGTATTAGTTGTTTTTTTGTGCTGTTTTATGACGACCGCAAAAACAAACAATTGTCGGACAGTTAGTAAACTGCATACATTATACAGTTCAAGCGTAGGGTAAAGACGAGGTTTGCTATAACAGATTTTAAGTACCGATCGTTGTGCGCGTTCTAGAGGCAGCAGATGAGTTTTAGAAGCCCCACCCCAGACGGTAATACAGTAATTTAATATCGACTGACAGAGAGCTTGATACACTAACTTCATAACGTATAAATCAGCTGATGAACGAAGTTGTTTGAATATGTAAAGTAGTTTGCGTAGTTTATTACAAAGACTTTCAATGTGATTTTTAAATGTAAGATTACAGTCTATAACAACACCAAGGTAGGTAACAGCAGATACTCTTTTTATTATGTTTAAAGAACTGTCCTGTTGCAAGGAGCCACTAGAGAAAGGAGATGAAGTTAGTTTGAGCGAATCAATATTTGAGACATGAAAATTGCGAATCGAAAAGTTAATGACTTTAGTTTTGGAAATATTTAAGGAAAGCTTGTTAATGTTTAGCCATTGACTAACTAAGTCAAAGCCTCTCTGCGCGACACAGTAGACATCAGCCCATGAGTACGAGGAGAAAACAAGAGCTGTATCGTCAGCATAGGAAAACAATTTAGCCCCATATATGTTAAGATTACATAGGTCGTTAATATATACTAGGAATAGACTAGGACCCAGAATGCTCCCCTGCGGAACCCCGTGTGTTATTGGTAATTCAGAGCTAGTCAAAGTTCCAATTTTAGTACTTTGTGATCTATCTGTAAGGTAACTTTTAAATAAGGAAAGTTGAGTATCTCTTATACCAAGCGCCTCAAGTTTGGAAATTAATAAGGGTATCGAGACCGTGTCGAATGCTTTAGCTAGATCAAGGAATATGCCCAGACATTTATTGTTATTATCTAGGTTTTTAACTATATGATTAACTAAGTTGTCAACAGCATCAATTGTAGACATATTTTTTCTAAAGCCAAATTGATTAATTGACAGCAATTTAAATTTCTCCAAATAACCTACAAATCTAATATTTATAATTTTTTCTAAAATTTTTGATAATGCTGGTAAAACTGATATAGGTCTATAATTTTCGACACGGTCTCGGCACCCAGCTTTGTAAATCGGATGTACTATTGCTCTTTTAAAGATGTCCGGGAAAACCCCAGTTTTTAAACATAAGTTACATAGATACGTGAGGGGAGGTATAATCATTGCCTTGAATTTTTTTAGGAAAGCCGATGATATTCCGTCCCATCCCACAGCAGTGTCGCTTTTTAAAGTTAAAATTAAATATTCGACTTCTGCTTCGTCTGTGTCGAGTAGAAAGAAAGAATTAGGAGAAGTAGTAACACCGTTTCCAACTTCACCAGATAATAAAGCCGACAAGTCCTGAGATACATAACTGTTACGAATATCATCTGCTAACTGTCTCCCCACATTGATAAAATGATTATTGACATTATTCACTACAACCTGCTCATCAATACAAAAACTTGCAGTTAAAAGGTCAGTTGCTGAGCCCTTATGTTTTGTCAAATTAGTGACATCCCTGATCACATTCCATATTCGTTTCGGATGCCGTCCCGCCCGTTCAAATTCAGATTTCTCATAATTCAATTTTGCTTCTCTTTGCAAATTAATACAATAATTACGATATCTTCTATAAGACGTGGCTAGTGTTACATCGGAAGGATTTTTGTTTACAAGCTTACCTAAATTGTCCCTGTGGCGCATACATCTTAGCAAACCTGGACTTATCCACGGTTTGATTGGAGTTGATTTACGAGATATTTTAATTAATTTTGTATTGTTTTGTATAACAGCACGGAGTGGTTCGACAAAAAATTTGGCAGCTTCGTTCGGATCCTTTGAACCGTAAACAGAGTTAAAACTAATCGTCTGCAAGTCTGAACAAAGTCTATCCTCATCTACTCTCTTGAAATAATTACAGTTTGATTTTAGTGAATTGTGTTTCTCTACAGATAGTGAAAGTAGGACTGAATAATGATCTGTGATAGTTGATTCCAAGACAAAAATTCTAGCCGTCCGCGAAGTTCTCATGAAAACGTGATCAAGGCAAGTACGTCCATGAGTAGGTAATGTATGACCCGAGAAAAGTCCATGATATTGTAGAAGTTCTAGGTAATCTAGATTATCACTAGATTTATTACTATCAGATATATCAATGTTTATGTCACCTACAACAACAATGTTTTTAAAACTTTTAAGATCTGTTAGAACGCAATCTAAAGATTGTATAAATTTAGAAATGTCTTTAAACGCGTACGGTCTATAAATCGCAACAACAGCAATGTCAGTTCCGACCTTAATGACTAAGCAGTTGGTTTCCAAGACCTTCGGTTCAACGACCCTCACGCAGGACAATGTTTGCTTAACATAAACAATCAGACCATCGTTCTGATTGTATGTTGTCTTTGAGTTAAATGATATGTATCCTTCAAGCGGTGGAATCATATGACAGTGAGAGAGCCAGCACTCGGATAGTATAATTATGTCACATTGTGTTTTTATTCTACAAAGTAGTGTTAAGAGTCCTGTTAGATTCGCGTTAATACTTCTTATGTTTTGAGATAATACAGTAAGCGAATTAAGCGAATTTAAATTCATGGTGGACAAAACGTCAGGGCTACATGAAACCGCCTCACAAATTGAATAGTTGTCTAAGTTAAAAAGAATATCATTAACAGCTGCGAATGTTAATCATTAAATGTTTTGGCAAGATGCAAACTAAATATTCAGTGGTAAAGGCAACCCCAATAAACAATAATAACAAAGTAGTAAATAATAAAAAAACATAAACCAGAATGATGTAAATAAGTTCATATAATAAACCTACGTAGTACTTACATTTATCCGTGAGTTTCATTTGATAGCTCGTAGTATTGTCTTGTATGTTTTCTAAGTGGTCCAATCCTAGTATAATGATAATATTCTTGATCATAAAAACTTTACTAAATTTGTGTCTGAGAGTTATCTGGAAAGTCGGTTTGTAATATTTATTTATGTGAAGTGTGTAAGTGAGTTGCATTGCTTTCTTGAAATAAAGTTGTTTGACAATAAGAAAAAAGTGTGTCGGTAGATATACAAAGATAGTTATAAGGTTTGTGGCACACTGAATAATTAAAAATGAAATAATAAGAAAATATCCTAGTACATAACTAAAAGTTACAAAAACAACATATAGAATAATTAAGTGAGTGATAAACATAAATTTTAAAACTAATTCTAGCGTAATAATAAAGTTACATAAAAAGAAAGTTGATTGTTGACAGAAATTCAGGTGTTTTTCATAGTTAGTAAATCTTTCTCGTTTTTTATCTCAATGCGTGGATCTCCATCTCTTCGGCGTAAGAATAATCTTCCATCCTTAATCCAACAATACTTGATGTTCTCTGTCTTAGCGATGTTGCGAGCCAATCCATAAAGCTTCCTATCAGCTTCCGTCAAACTTTCCGTAATATATATTGGTTTGGGCGTACCTGGCAAGCCGATGGTTGAAGTAGATAGCTTGTTTTTAGAACTAATTTTATTAAATTCCTTGACACCATTTAAAATTTTATTTTTGCACATTGTTGTTGACAGCTCGGCAACAACAATAGACAATCCATTTTTTGTATTTACTCTGTAGACATCTCTCACATCCGAGTTCATTATGTCGACGTTAAAAGTGTTGCACGTTTTCTGAATTATATCACAGAGGTTTTGTTGTGTCTCCGCCCTTATGTTTTGTATTGTGGTTGGTAAGTTCCGGAATTCAATAACAGTAGATTTGAGTTTTCTTTGCAAATAATTTATTTTATTCTCAAGATTATCGATGTATTTTAAGTTCTCCTTTTTTTCTTGCTCCATGTAACGAAGTTTCTCATTGATCTCTTCGTATTGCTTAGATATAAATACCATCGATGTCTGCAGATCAGAACTTGTGGATTGAATAGTCGAGTTTTGTAACTTAAGTTCAGCAATGTCACTAGCCAGCTTATTAAGCACAATATCTTGCTCGTTTTTCCAAGCCGTGAGTAAGGACAGCAATTCATCTTTCATACCTGTGATTTCATGACCTCCACTTCTTTTTCGTGATCGTTTTATTCCTTTTCCGACTTGTTCGAACTGGGTCTCCATTAGAAGTCTTGATATGTCGTTTTCCGAAGATACATGAAATACTCCTGGAGGGCTTCTTTGTGTCATGTTGAAAGATGTAGGGACAGCCACTCGTTCACAATAAAAGTTGTCTAGCGGTTTAGTGAGGGTGACTAAACAAAATGTTTCGCTGCACAAATATCCTCAATATTAACACTGCTCATTAACACACATTGCCAAAAGCCGCAATATAACGATGGTGTAGATGAAATAAACTGATTCGATTGGTACTTTTATACTTCGAAATGGTAATTAAAAATAAATTGTGTCAGACGTTGTGCGCACGACCACACGCAACCGCTGCGCGGGGAGTAGTTGATAATATAACTTGGACAGTGTCGTAATCAGTGTGTGTGTGCCCCTGTTGAGCTGCGATATAAGGTAAGTCACCTCAATTTACTTGCCAAGACGCCACGCACCCGGAATCTGACGGCACGTATAGCTTCCGCCATTCGCAACGCACAAAGACATTGTTCTGGCTATATTTTTTCTTCGCATTATTTCTTCGCACAACGCCTAAATACAGTCCACTTATTATCTTATACTCGCACATAATTTTCGACCAACTAAGGGTCGAACGCACTACATATTTTTTCCGCATCTATATATTTCGACCTCAAAGCTTGAGGCCGAACGCACCGCTGGCCTTTGTAAGGTCCAAGTGTGTAGGGACGCGATTGCATGCTTGCAGTTCTGATATAATATATAAGTGCAGTGTGTAGCGCGACTCCCCAGTCGTAAAGAGCATAGCGTACACTCGCGTCCACATTATTGTAATCATATTCATTATTGTATATTGGAAAGAGTGACAATAAATAATATCACTAGAATCAGTTGTTCATTTTAATTCAATGGTATCTACTAATTAGATACACAAGTAATATATAAAGGGATACTCTTCCGCATTATAAGAGATACCCTAAAAGTGAAAAGAAAATTCATAGATACTAGGGGTGTGCGAATAATTCGAACTCACGAATTATTCGTTCCGAATCGAATACGAATATTCGATTCGAAACTCGAATCGAATAATTCGGATCTTCGAATTATTCGAAATTCGCCGAATATTCGAAAAATTTCGAATAATTCGAAAAGTTTCGAATATTCGTCGAATTTCGAATAGTATCGAATACGACTACGACGACTACGACTATTTTGTAGACATCTAGCCCATTAAAGATATTATCTACTAAATACAAATTTTTGTCCTATTTCCGATGCATCGTCGTAGTCAAATTCGATACTATTCGAAATTCAACGAATATTCGAAACTTTTCGAATATTCGTCGAACTTCGAATAATTCGAAGATTCGAATTATTCGAATCGAATTTTAATATTCGATTCGATTCGATACGAACGATATTCGCACACCCCTAATAGATACATTTCTGCATATTATTATCCTGACTAAAACTTCAATGCCCACCACACAACACCTGAATTTAAAATGGATATTTAAGAGTGGCATGTGCTAGGAGATATTAAAGTAGTCAAACATTCGAATGAAATCAATGTATATAAACAGTATTTATCATTAACAGTGGACGAAGCTGTTATCTTATTTGAATATACTTGTCTGCATTTCTCATACAACAAAATCATTATTTGATAATGAATTAATAACATTATAAAGAACTTTTAAAGAACTTATGTATGTAATATTTTATAAGTGTGTTAAACGAATTGAGTGTCATCGGTACACTAACGCCAGAATATCGTGTTGTTACGTGCGATCGGACGCACTTTAAATTGGCTTCATTCTGTTGTTCATGATGTTGATTCCAGATGTAATAATTCTATGAATATTAGTAGGTACCATTAAAGAAGAATTTTCGCACATGTCAGGGCATAGCGAAGCTGTTGTTAACTACCAAATGTTGAAATTAACCTAATGTACCTAATTCAATTGATTCAAAAGTTTTCAAGTCTATTCTAGTTAATAATTATTGCAGTAACAGTATTTTCTTTTTTTATATTATTAAAATAATATAGTCGGTACCGAGGTAGATTTGCTGCTTACGTTAAATATGAAAAACCAACTCTAATAAACCCATAAGTTCAGTTTACTTCAACCGATCTGGTAACCCTTTAGCTCGTCAGTCTATATGACATTAAAAAAACTAACCAAGTACGTGCCTACATAACCCCAATTACGGGAAGAGTGTGGAAAAAACCCTTCACTACAGTTAATAAAGTCTAGAATCCCTGTAGGGTTCCAAACCGTTGGATCGGGAAAATTGTAGCACGCAAAGGTCGACTATTCCTGAGAGACCATAATGCTTTTAGAAACATTTACCTGATTGAATTATAGTGAAGGTTTTTCCAATTTACGTTTAAACCTTGAATAGAAAACCTAACCTCTTCAATTGAGATCGTATCAAAAAGTTCCTTTCAAAAGAGGTTTACAAGAATTGTTTACCTATATCTTGACGCGCTTGATTGGTCCAACTTAGATAACTTTTTATAACAGGTTGCGGCGCGACGGGAAAGAGTGCCTTGGGCGTAACGCGTCGCGCCGTCCCTCAAAACCCCGTGCTGGGTTTTGGCCTCAGCCGGGGTTCGGACGCTGAGTGTGAGCGGTTGGAGGTTTTAGTGCGGTTCAACTCCCACATACCCCGGGGATACGGTGATTTCCTCAAACCGAAGAAAAAAAAAAAAAAAAAACTTTATAACATTACTTGAACATACCTAGTTATAGTTATGAATATTTTAGGGAGTAGGGTATCAAGAATCGAAGTAAAAAGCCAATAAAACATTGATGATATGTATAATTGTCGTATATTAGTACACTACTTAAAACTACAATTTACTTTTAGAACTTCTTTTCAAAACATCTACAGCTACTTTCACTGCGGTTTCTGCTGATCCAGGAGCAACCATCACTCCATAGCCACCATGACCGTAACAATGTACCACTCTTACACCATCCACTAATTCCGGTTCTACCCTCACTGGGACCCTGTGAGGCCGAAGCCCGACTTTATGTCCTAAGATCTCTGATTTCTTCAGCGAAGGCACCAAATCGCAACATCTCTCCCAAATAGATGCAGAGTCATATTTGTCGATCGCAAGATTGTAGCTGTCGTATTGTCTGCAGCAGCCTAATGTGGCATTACCGTCCATACCTGGTATGACATAAGTATCGTAGTCTCCATAGAAAGACATCTTCAGCCATGGTGCTTTAACTTTTATGACCTGACCTCTGATTGGCACCAAATCATTATCGTTACACAGGTATTTCGCGCCCATTCCTGTACAATTAAAAACTAAATCATAATTACTCAAAGACGCAAAAGTGTCAACTTTCTGCCTGAGTATTTTCCCTCCATTTTGCTTAAATAAAACCTCGTTCCATGGTAAATATTTGTCGCATTCGATTTTCAAAGTCAAATAGTAAGAGCCGTACCTCCAACCATCACCACAAAGTTTCAATTCGTCTTCTTGTACAGCTCTATATACTGGTACCAGGTTTTCTATCAAATGATTCCTAGTTACGTGGTAGTTGGTCTTTGAGAATATGTAGACTGGAAGAGGCATTATTCCCGCTAATGCTGCATCAGAGGAGTTCATGATATTATTCCAGTAGGACCAGGAATTGTTGATCCATTGTTTTGTGATTTCGCGAGTTGGTCCCTTGAAGCTTGGTCCAGGCCTAAAGATACCGGCAGCTACACAACTGGTTGTGTCTTCGTGGAAAGCATCGGCAATGATCGTGACATTGGAGTTGTGTAATTCCTTCTGTATCTCCTTAGCTACTGAGGAACCTATCACACCGGCTCCTATGATGGCTATATTCAAGTTTCTTTTATCCATTGTTAGTCCCAATCTGGAACAGATAAGTCTATAACTTTTATAGTCAAATTATCTGCTACATGTAATTTATTATGATACATAGAAGTA
Organism: Trilocha varians; assembly: GCA_030269945.2. Taxonomy (NCBI): domain Eukaryota; kingdom Metazoa; phylum Arthropoda; class Insecta; order Lepidoptera; family Bombycidae; genus Trilocha; species Trilocha varians. Next base: position 11,503,550 of record AP028259.1, read on the forward strand.
ACAAAGTATCAGATCCTAGTATTAAAGTAGATAGAATAACATCTTTAAAATGAATTTTATTTCGTCAAAACCACAAGTGGATTTATATAGTTTCATCATGAGAGACATTACAACAAAATGGTGTATTGTACATCCATGATTGAGTTTGATCTTTGTTAAATATCAGACAATACTCAGCAGATAGCGCTATCATAAATTGCAATGCACAGTGCGACCTATTTAACTAACGACGCATACAGCACTGGTGCACCGCATTTAATTTAAACGTAAACCAACTCATTAGTAGAATTATCTTTAAATAAATTATTAAAGTTAGTATCTTCTTATATTTAAAAATTAGATGACCCGCGCAACTTCGTCTGCGTTACAGAGGGGTTCAAAAATTGTAGCCAATATAGGCACGCGCCGCCCGGCGCAAACAACTACGACCCTGCATTTTAAATTTGTAATATATTCGGTAATATTCACTTAAATTACATGCTGTATAAAGCATATTGATCTATAATAAATGCACAATTTATTTAAGGTACTTAATTGGATAAGGATTAATGCTGTATTGTTTAAAATCACTTCGTAAATAACCATTTTTTAGTAAAGAATAAAAATGGTTATGCTGGGTTATCCCTAAGAGATAGACATATACCATCGCGGACTTTTTTGTTGAACTTTTTAAGGTGAACAATACTGTACTGTTTATCAGTGTTTCTCTACTATATTATGCATTTATTATACATACAAACCTTCCTTAAGAATCACTCTATCTATTAAAAAAAACCGCATCAAAATCCGTTGCGTAGTTTTAAAGATCTAAGCATACATACGGACATACAGCGAAAGCGACTTTGTTTTATACTATGTATTGATGAATCGCGAAATGTGTTGGTAAGCGCATAACTCAACAACGCCTGGATCAATTTGGCCAAATTTTTTTTTAAATGTTCGTTGAAGTTCAAGGATGGTTTTAACGGCGAGAAAAATCGAATAGTTGCCGGGAAGAATTGAAAAAAACGGGTCACGCAGACGACGTCGCGGGCAGCAGCTAGTTGATAATAATTATAGTGAAATGTTTGGGCTATTAATACTTTTTGCTTCGGATGACTCATAAACATTGAACATAATACCAAGTCGTGTTGAAGCTAGATATTACCTAATGTAGCATAAGTAAATCAATATTTACTTACATTAGGTAATATCTAGCTTACAATTAAAGTACAATTACTTACATGATTTGTCAATAATGCGTTGCAATTCAAAAAAACAATATTTTCCAAAATATAAACTCACAAAGAATAATTTACAAATGAAGTTTAAATCAATCGATAGTTTAATATTGTCTTAAAATGATAACATATTAATATTAATGTATATTGCAGAGGACGTACGATAACTACAAAGTTCACGCTATAAATGGAACATAATTGAACTGTTTATAAGTAAATAAACGGAACTAATGAATTTAAATTGGACTAAATTAGATGTTCTTGTGCCAACACTTGTTATGTCGCACTGGATGATATAATCGTAGTTTTAATTTTAATTATACGAACCTTATGTTCGTATTTTTACGGAATAAATTACGCGAACTTAGTCGATTAGTTAGCTTCTTTTTAAGTAGGTAGCAGTAGGCTGTAGGTACCTAGTACCAACAAGGTTGTTTGATTTAAATGACCCTCTCAAGCCGCCAAGACTCTACTCCCAAGTACCGATATTATTTTAAAAGAATATAATTACTTTCCAGAAACCAGACCGCCGAGGAAGAACTACAATCAGTTGTCTTCAAATGAGAAGCTGGATAATCGAAACACCGAAGAGATTCAAGTTGAAGAACCCGCAGATTCCGATGCCAGTAGCACTGACGCAGAAGAGCGCGAATCCCATGGAGTATGTCCTCCTTGCGCGCACGATCGATACAACAACAACGTGAAACGGCGTGCCAACTATGATTTCAGTGATGATTCTGATTATGGTAAGATTCTCTATTATTTATTCGCATAAGGTTATTTAAAAGACTTAATAAAACAAAACTCAACATAACGAATGATAGGCAGCTCCTGGACTATCGATTTCTACGTTCGCGCAAGCGTATGCTGTATGATCGCATAAACTGTGGCCTCAAAATAAAAATCAAACGTCAAATGTCAGAGTGACGTTCCTTTCAGAACAAATTTTTGTTCCGCTGTCGTTTTGTGTTATTTTACGGAGTTTACGGAGTTTTTTGTGTCCTAAATTGTTTTGAAGATACAAAAGTCCTTAAATAATACTTATTACAAACAATTTGTTTGACGAAAGTGCAATATGGCGAATCTGAAGTCGGATTTAGATCAATATTTGCTACAAAACGAAAGTCGTCGGAGTTACAAGCTGACTTTACCAACTTTTTCGACGCCTTCCTTTTTATCTCGTAATAATACCGAAGAGACTCCAACCAGCACAACTAGTAGCTGGTTTGAAGAAGTACAAAAGGAATATTTCACATTGGTAAGTACAAATAAAACTCTAAGAAAATTTTAAGATATTTACTGTTTTTTGTTGTTTTGTTCCTCAGTATGACTCAATTTAAGATACATGTGACTCAGTTCTAAGTAAAATGTTACAGATTATCAGAATAACAAATATATTAAAACTAGTATCACCTTGACTCTAAAGAAGTAAAAAGAATACACAAAAAATGTTAATTCAGTCCATTTCCTCAAAGTACAAAAACAAAACACAATTGTATTGATAACATTGAAATAGCTGCAGTAATTTCTGGATGTACTGAAAAGTATACTTTTCAATTTCAGAGCAGAACTCAGCGATTTCTAGGCTTTGGTGTGTGTATGTGCCTTGGAATATTATGTTTTATACTGTCATTTATCTACATACCAGTCCTCTTGTTACAAGCCAGGAAGTTTGCTCTCCTATTCACATTGGGAAGCCTGTTCTTCATACTTAGGTAAGAAATGTTTTTACAGAATCTTAAAGTGGATCCTGTACTCTGAATATAGGTAAAATTAGAATGTTGCATCATTAAAATTAATTATTTAAGTATCCTCTCTGATATTTCAAACCACAACTACATTAGCAACAGAAATGAAGAATCACATAAAATATCTGACACCACTGCCTTGTAATCTATATAAATAAAAATGAATTATTGTTCGTAAGTCTGATTAAAACTCGGCCCCGGCCGATTGAGCTGATTTTGGTTTCAAAATGTTTGTCGTTGTCAAGGAAAGGTTTAAACAGTGAGAAAAGACCCGGAAACAAAATGAAAATTAATTACTAATGTTATTAAATAATATTGAATTACTAGTTGGCCCACACAACTTCGTCTGCGTCACATAAGGAAATTTTCTCACCGTTTAAACCTTCCCTGGACTTCTACGAATATTTCAAGATTAAAATAAGCCAAATCGGTTCAGTCGTTCTCGAGTTTTAGCGAGACTAACGAACAGCAATTCATTTTTATATATAAGATTTATCACAATCGGGTATAATAGATTCATCACTTAAACATCAGAAAGTATCTATCTACTATATAAAAATAAGTCCGGTTTTCCTCCCTGACGCTATAACTCAAGAACGCCTGGACCGATTTGGCCAATTCTTTTTTTAAAATGTTCGTTGTAGTTCAAAGATGGTTTGTACAGCAAAATTAGTTCGAAAACGTGCCGTAAAAATGATATTTTAAATTTTTAAGACGATTTTAAAGCAACGCCATCTATGAGAATTATATCGAATTACGTATAGAAGCACTTTTTCGATATAAATAATTTAAATTTGATTATGTCATTGCATTGTGGGCGACGTAGTGATTTTCGATTGTACTAGATGGCGTTAGGCATTTTCTGCTTAAAATTAATAATTATTGTTTAATTAATTCGTTTCAGAGATTAGCAAGACAAATAAATAAATGTATTTATTAAACTTAAGTGGGATGTAGGAACTAGCTAATTTTAAGAGCTCGAACCAGCGCGCGGTAGTATAAATACACAAGAATACTCCGTTCTCTTTCTAAATCTTAGCGAGGAGAAAGGTGGACAGGTGGTGCTTCTGAGTCTGTTGGTAGAGTTGTATCCAGCTTAGAAGAACTCACTGTGTACTTTTTTTTTAATGCTGGAAATCGCGGCGCTGCCCTTGAGATATGTGGTACTTAAACCGCACTAAAACTTCTAATCGCTCACACTTAGTGTCCGAATCCTGGCTGAACCAGACCCCAGCACGGGGTAATGTGGGACGGCGCGACGTTTTACGCACTACGGGACAAATTTTCCATCGCGCCGCCCCCGAACACCGAACCGGCAGCTACCGGTGATACAGCCACCGGCTCTCACGGTCAGCGGGCTTTCTGAACCGGGACCGCGTCTCACCCTCCCACGGGATGCTGGGTCATACCAGTGTGGATCGGAGAGTGCGGTCTTCCAACCCACGGTTGCCTTAACGCAAGGTGCGTGCTAAGCGAGACACGATACCTTCTTGGAACCCCGCACGCTGGGTAGCGTTTAGAACCCGAATCTCTTAGAGAGGCAAATTCCGAGATGGTGGACTCGCAGAAGTCGAGCCGGTCGAGGTACTTAAGCACCCTGACCTCAATCCGAATAACTCCAACATAATGTAGGCATCGACCGGTGGCGACGCCCCAGACCCGTGGAACCTGCGAGTGCCTGGAGTTTATTTAGCGCCACATCGAGACCCAACCTCCTAATTATGCCGGCAACGAGAGCCACACCCGCTGGGGCTAGACGGGCAGACTCTCTGTAGTCATCCTTCTGGGCCACAACCAACGTGTCGTCTGCGTAACAAATAACGTTAAGACCCGAGACGAGAGCGCCTCTCAGCACTCAGTCGTACCCGATATTCCAGAGGAGAGGTCGTGGACCGTCCCATGTGGAACACCGCGGACTTGAAACCGGTGCAAGGTCCCATCGTACCTGGCACTGTGTGTACTACAACATCAGCAGAATTCTTGGGTGTGCGAGCGGGCATTTTGCCGACCAAAAGTGATAAGGACGTAACGAATGCATTCTTTCCGAAATTGAGAGGAATTAAAAAATCACACGTCGTTATGTAAGATGACACATTATTCTGTGAAATTTCTGAACTCTCTATCAGCAAGTGTACTTCCAGTGCATACCATCAAGCTGAAGGTCGGTGTCCCAATTATGCTTTTTCTGAACCTATCCCCGAAGTTGTGTAACTGCTGCCTTAAAGTCATCTCAACTTGCCTGCTGTCTTAAAGTCAGACACACCATTGAGGTGGAAATTCTTTCGGGTTGAGGCTTTCGCGACGCGAATGTGTGCTGTAGTACGTAACGCGTCGCCCCGCTCCGCATAATCCCGTGCTGGGTTCTGTCTTCAGCTGTGCTTCAGACCCTCAGTGTAAGCGGTTGGAGGTTTTAGTGCGGTTCAACTTCCACATATTCTTCAACTGAAAAGAAACGGGATGAGGATTAGGCGAGGCTTTATTTATATCATGCATTCATCTCATACCTCATAACTATCTGTTCAAATTCAAGAGTGTACAGTTTCCCCGTTAGTGTTTGCTTCGCAGTGATTAGAAGCGTCCTAATGAGATCTTTGCGTAGAGGATGAATGTCAAGGTCTGATGATGGAGCTGAAAGGTGGCTATGGGAACTCTGTCAATAAGCAAGACAACCTCATCGCGTTTAGACTCTAATGAAGCGTCTTTATGAGTTCTTTGCGTAGAGGATAAATGTCAAGGTCCGATGATGGAGCAGGAAGGTGGCTATGGGAACTCCATCATTAAGCAAGATAACCTCATCGTGTTCAGACTCTAATGAAGCGTCTTGATGATTTCTTTGCGTATAAGATGAATGTCAAGGTCTGATGTTGGAGCTGGAAGGTGGCCACTGTCTGTTTGTTCTGGCTAATCTCTGGAATGGCTAGACCGATTCGGACGGGCTGACTTTTAATGGCTGATAGTTTATGTTATAAGGAGTGACTTAGGCTATATTTATTTTAGAAATATTTTTTTTTTTTTTAATTTTCGATGAAGTTCAAGGATGGTATTTACAGCGAGAAAAAATCGAATAGTTGACATTTAATTGAGATTGGCGCAGACGAAGTTGCGCGGGGCAGCTAGTCACATTATATTTATTTACTCAAGTGCAATTTTAATGTGAGGCAATCAAACATAACAATAGTACAAAGTAGTTACTATAAACCCTTTGTACTAAAACAATGATAACAATAATGGGACAGATAAAATAACGCAACACAATACTAAGTTATCTGTTCATGTTCATATTGTCATTTGGATCTGTTGAGTGAAAATTTACATTTAATGGTAGTATTATAAATTTCAAAGATAAACCGAGTTCTAAGTCTATAGATAATTAAAAAAAAACTAAACTTCAATAATTTCAATATCCAAAGGGAAAAAGTTATCAAAAAGTGCTTATGGTCTAATCCTAAATACTACTTGCTAATGGCCTTTGTACTTCTGTTATACTACTTGAACCACTTGGTTACTACAACTTAACACTTCTGCTACTGGAAATTAATTTAGCTCAATAATACGGGGGCGGCGCGACGGGAAACAGTGCCAATGGCGTAACGCGTCGCGCCGTCCCTCATAACCCCGTTCTGGCCTCAGTCGGGGTTCGGACGCTGAGTGTGAGCGGTTGGAGGTTTTAGTGCGGTTCAACTCCCACATACCCGATCCGGTGATTTCCTCCAACTAAAAAAAAAAGCTCAATAATACAGGGTGTATACAAAGCACTCCCAAAAACGAAGACTGATGGTAGTACTAGTGATACCTGTGTTGATAACCCAGGAAATTTGTCCATTCAGATGACTTTTTTTTTGCAAAAAGCTTAACATCCCTGGTATCACTAGTACTAACCCAGCCTTCATATTCGGGAGTGGTCTTCATACACCCTGTATATCACTAGTACTAACGCAGCCTTCGTTTTAGGGTGTGGTCTTTATCCACCCTGTATATTTTGAGAATATTTATGAATATTGAATCAACAATCATAAACATTGGGTTATTAACCACATTCAGTTCTAATTGCCGTTAATTATCTGTACAAACATCTTAGAGTTGAATATCCTAATTATTCACACACTAACCTCCATAATCGTAATGTGTATAATAACATAACTGTACTGCATATTATCATAGTAAATTGGAACAAGTAAAGTTCTTCTGATGATTTTAATGCACAAATCATATTATGGATTAATAAATTCATAAAAACTTGAGAGGTGTCAAGGGACACCCGGATGGAACGAAGTTCCTTTCGATTAATTAGTGAGGGAATTGTAATAAAATTTTATAGAGACAGACGTTTTAAACTGACTAATTATTATAACTTAAAAAAACAAAATTTTTATCACAGCGCCATCTAGCATTAATCATATAAAACAAAATAAGGAATTGTTAAAAAAAAAAATTTTGATCACAGCGCCATCTAGCGATAATCATCTAAAACAAAAAAGTGTCGTGACAACTTTTTCATCAGAATTTCCGTCTAGCCCCCTTTCGATAACTCGCGAAAACATTCATATTAACATTTTATTTAAGTAACTGTAATTTTTATAATAGCTTATTGTAATAAATCTTGTTCAAAGTACATTATTATGTAGATTTTACTGCATTGTCGAAAATTATGGGCCACTTGATTGTAAATGATTATTGGCGCCTATAGAAGTCCTGCAAAATCAGGAGACACTATGACCCCTAAATCTATACCAGTAGTTTGTTAAGTTTTATTATTATTTACATGCACCAAAGTAAACTATACCTAACGAGATGTAAATTACAGTTTCAGTTTCCTATACGGACCATGGGCGCATTTGAAGTCAATGTTCTCCAAGGAAAGGGCGCTAACTACGTCAATTTACAGTATAACATTAATAGCAACGTTGTACTGCGCTCTACATCTACAAAGCACACCTTGGACTATTATATGCGCCGTTTTACAAGTCATGGCTTTGTTCTGGATGATGATGGGCTCAATCCCGGGAGGATCTTCAGGAATGAGGTTCTTCGGAAGCATGTTCAAATCTTCAGTGTCAAATACGTTGCCCATTTAACACGAGGCAATGAAGTGTACTAACACTAAATTTGGACTTTTCGAAATGGGACTTTATACAGCTACTGTAGCGGTGTTTTTAATATATCAATATGTATGTTTTAAAGTAATTGATGAATTGTAAATTTAATGTGCTAAATATATTGGTGAGATTGGTGGAGATTTTGATTTACTTAGACAGATAATGTAAACAATCAGAATTTTTGAACCAAGATTTTTAAAACACTTTTAATGTATGCAAGATCAGATAATTAATAATCTATTTTACATAAATATTATTACCATTAGATCAATTTTGAGCATTTAAAATTTTACATTGTAGTTGAGAAATGTTATCTATTTATTAATGTAAAAATGTAAACTGAATTTTACATTAATAAATACTTTAAATAGGTATGTGCGAACAGAAATAATTCATAAAATTAATCTTGCCAGTGTATTTAGATTATAATTAGTATAGAACTTTTGTACAGATGGTGTTTATTTATTAAAATTTAATTATAACAATGACTATTGTTTGTTTTTCATCTTATTATTCTTTTACCTATTTAGTTCCTTTTTTAAACTTTTTTTTAGACTGTTTGAGATCTCAACTTTTATTCACCTTGCTTAGGACGTTAGGACTGTACATTTGACACGACAAAATCCATAAGCGATAGCAACCAGTTACCATCAGATGGGTAATACGCTCATCTTCTAGTTAAGTAATACAATTTGTAATATTTTTTTATCACGAGAATTTTGAAAAACCTCCCACGATATCAAAGGCGTTATCGCATATTTTTTTTCATATGTAATTAATATGAGAAATATCAACTAAAGCTGAAATATAACAGGTAATGAATCTATATTTAATACCAATGAACAATAGCTTCAAACTGGGAGACCATCTATTTATTTATTTTTTTTATATTTTCAGATGAGGCATTGACTTGCAACGTGTGCGACCGATCGTTCCCGACGCGGCGTCAGCTCGCAGATCACCAACAGAAAAAGAGGCACTTTGGGTCAGTATTTTCCTTCCCATTTAGTGATTTTTATTTATTACCAGACGAGCTAGCGTTTTACCTGGTCGATCGGTTACCGTCGCTCATGGACCTCTGCAATGTTGGACACTGGTTTAGTATCATCAGACACAGTGGCGTGCCTGCATATTTAAGTCAGGGTATGCAGAAATATAAATCTGAGTAATTTTCCACATATTTATGTCCTATAATCGATTTAATTTAACTTTTACGCTAAATGTGTGCCAATAATAGTAATGAAAAGTATATTTTGATTAAATATACAACGTTTAATCGTTTTTTGTTACAATTTTTTAAGCAAATTTTTAATGATAGGGTATGCAGTGCGTCTTTGCTTGTATGGACTGCACGCCGCTGATCAGACAGACATCACTGCAGAGTTTCATTAGCAAATTATTCTGAGGACGAAGGCTAATTCTTTTTAACTGATAGTAGTGTTTTGCTTTGTTATGATTTTCAAAATATGTGAATTTGGGGGAGGCTTATGTCCGTTATTGTATACACATCTACAGGCTAATGAAGATTTGACTTTGATTTTCAGTTCTAACGTTGTATTTGTGTACAGTTGCAGCGCCTGCGACAGCCTGTTCCCGTCTCTGATGGCGCTGGAGCACCACAAGGAGGAGTTCCAGCACTGGAGCGACTCCTCGTACTGCTCGCACTCCGAGTCCGAGGACAGCGACACGTGCCACGAGGACCGACATCGGCTGCTATAATGCCACCATCTCATTATTGCCGGGGGGAACAACACTAAGCTGGGCACTTTTGTCTAGAATGTTTAGATTGTGACACGTTTACAGATAGCATAGCTGTCTTTCCTAGTTTTCCAATTACAGAGCATAGTGCAACTCAGTGGCGCACAATGCCGAATTATGCGAAGCTGATTGGAACGTAAATTTAATGCACCAATAGAGTGCGCTAGTGCTCACTAGCTAGTACTTTCGTATTGTGAATTCATTGCACGCGAAACGGAGTGCTCGGGTGCGAAGCATTGCTATAAACATTAAACGTTAAGCATAATGCGGTCTAGTGCTGTAATTGGCAGACTAGCTTTATATACAACCAGCCTCACAAGAGCATGCAAACAGTAAAAGCGAATTTTGCTTGCACGACAATGCAGCGACGTAGGCAATTTGTGAATCTTTGTTATTGTAAAAGGTAATAAGTGCAACTTGTGCTCATGGAATAATGTTTTAAAAATGAGCATGCACTTAACAGGCTGATAGTACATATTTTTACCACAAACATTGTCGCACTGTATTTTCAACACTTTGTTTTGGTTTTGATAATGAAGGATTCGAGAGAACGGTTAAATATGGGGTGGAAATTTTAAAGCTGTTAAAATCATCGTTTCTCGTGTTGTGGGGTATGAGTATTTTAAAAATTGTTATCTGTGTGTTTTCTTGTATTTTCCTGAAGGGGCATTTAAAATTCCACCCTGTACTCGAAGGTTAATTCGAATCATAGAGTAATCAAATTGTTTAATTTAAATTACTTTATTACAGAAGTGTTATATGTGTCACAATCTAAAAATAATACTGAATGAAGTGTAAAATATCACTGCTATTTATTAAATCAAAAAAGTTGTTAATGAGTAGAAAAAACAGTTTTGAAAAACTATTCATTATTTTTTAAGACACTCATGGAATTGGAACTGGAAAGGCCAAAGGCAAGGAATTGCATATCAAATTAATATATTTTCATTTTAAAAATATTACATTCAAAATGTAATCGGAATTTGAATTTTGTAGATGGTGTGAATGTTCCCTATATTCCATGTAATACCATATCACTTTTGTATTACAAAGTTAGTGATATAATCCCGGCAATAATGCATATCACTGTTATAAAACGTGATGACTGATTCTTAGTCCGTAAATAAATCCTGTAAATAGTTTAGTTGATGTAGTGTAAATGTGTAGAATTTTACCAAACTACATAGTACATTTTAGGCTGTATAGTTCATTTTAAGATTTTTAAGTATTTAATAAGTAACCAGTGCCGAACGATAATTTAAAAATGTTAATTTAATTTATTCGCACAAGTAGCCGTAGCATTTAAAAAAATGAAAGAAAAATAAATTTATATTCTTATTTCAAATTTCGCGCCAAAACCTAATTATTACCCAGTTGGTGATATATTTGGAAATTTTAGAATATATTTCGAATATGATTTAATTGAATTTCATCAATTCAGTTATAAATATTATGTAATTGAGTGTGTTTTATCTAGTATTCATAGAATTATTACATCTGGAATCAACATCATGGCTTCATTCTGTTGTTCATGATGTTGATTCCAGATGTAATAATTCTATGCTAGTATTTTGATTCTTGAGTATCTTTGTGAATGTATAAATGCAGACATGAATAGGTAATTTATTTTTTCTGTAGAAAAATCTTAACTTAGAAATTAATAAACTTGAAAAGTCAGTTTGAAGTAGTTGTGATCTTTCCTAAACTGATTTTGTCTTGTCATGGAATCAAAGCATGAACGTTTTTGAAACTTCACTCTTTTGTTCATGATGTTGTTTCCTGAAGTTTTAGTTCTATTAGTTGTTGGATCTATGATCATTATTTCATATTAAACTGTACTGTTTAGTTTGATAAAATGTAATTAGTTTATAGGATTTTTAATAAAATTGATATCGAACACCCAAAAATGAATATTGTCCCGACACTTCCCCGAGTTATCTTCCAACCTTTAGTATTACTAGATTTAAGTATGTATAGGTTATGTACAAGGTGTAAACGAAACACAACAGTTAAATTTCTCTTATTTTCCAAAGTCATTTTAGTCATGAATTTTAAGTTAAATTTTTAATATTGATATTAAGATTGAATAGAAGAAGCAATCCTCAGTTATATTAATAAATCAATGTGAAATTCAAATGCCATTTCATTTACCCGCTTTTAATTTTTTTTTCTCTTTGTGGCTTGAGTAAAATATTATCAGACACTTCCATCAATATAAAAAGATGATACGTAAACTGAAATTCTTGACTCGACACAAACTTGAAACAATAAATATCTTCCAAGTGCATTGAATCAAGACACTATAGTTGGAGGCAAGAATAAATGCAACTCGACTTTTAAAAAGAGAGATCTTAGAGCTTCGGATTTATCGAGCGCTTTCTCTGTCGCACACAACTTTGTGACATGCATTGTCAGTAGGGGTGTGCGAATATCGTTCGAATCGAATCGAATAATTCGAATTATTCGAAATTCAACGAATGTTCGAAAAATTTCGAATAATTCGAAAAGTTTCGAATATTCGTCGAATTTCGAATAGTATCGAATTTGACTACGACGATGCATCGGAAATAGCACAAGTGTTGGAGCATGTTTTAATAGCAATTTACTGTTCCTGATAATTTATGTACAGCCTAGTCAATTTTACTATTGTTATAATTGGGCATAACATGAGTGTAACCCCTTGCATGAAAATAATAAAAAAAAGAAGAACGAAGATACTGTTCGAAATTTTGAATTGTTCGAAACTTTTCGAACTATTCGTAACCTTTCGAACTATTCGAAATTTTTCGAATATTCGACGAATTTCGAATAGTTCGAAGATTCCAATTGTTCGATTCGAGTTTCGAATCGAATATTCGTATTCCATTCGGAACGAATAATTCGTGAGTTCGAATTATTCGCACACCCCTAATTGTCAGTTGTTATTCTAATTCAATTTAACATATAATATAGAGTTGTTAAAACTCTTAATATATTTGCATAATTTCCTAAAAGTCGGTGTGCATTTATTCTTGCCCCCAACTATACTTTCATAATTAGTGTTACTAGCCGAAAATATCATTTTTTATTTTGTTGCATTTAGTATATGCCATTTTTACGGATTTAATTATATTTGATTGAAACCGATCGATGTGGCGAAGTTTGGGGGAGGCCTATGTCCAGCAGTGGACGTCTATAGGCTGATGATGATGATGATGATGATGATTGAAACCGAGGAACGAAATAAACTGTAATGTAACAAATTTACTCGAATTGTACTAATTGCTGTCTATTATTTACTCTCGTTATTTGTAAGTTACATAAAAATTTAATAAACAATTTAAAAATCGTTTACACTTTGTATTTAGGTTGTTGGGCTCCATAATGTACTTGTGTAGATGAATCTTGTGATAGATGTAAAATGTTCTAAAAAAATTAAAACTCTTTGTAAATATTCTTAGCCCAACTTTTATTTTTATAAATGAATATTAAGTATTATATTATTCACATCGTATATTATCGACGTTCTGTAAGGGTCTCCGTTCGGGAAGCGACGTGAGTGCGAGTAGTTAGTAGTTACTTCCCAAACGATGACCCGTACTATTAGATAACGTGGAACTAAATATTTGTACAAATAAAAATACGATTGAAAATATGTACAGAAATGTTTATTTGATAGGAAATCACATAACCACAGAGTACAGGCTACGACACACGTATGTTGTACTGCTTCTCCAACGCGTCACGGCGCGACGGAGGGCGGCGCGACGGCGTTACGGAGGTCGGCGCTCACAGTCCGGGGAGCGTCGTACACAACTTTAATTTTCATACAATCGAATAATCAGGAATACAAATCACGAATCTCTTACAAAAGCATAATACGAGTAAGTCTAAGTCGATGCACGGGGCCGCATTCACCGAGCGGCAGAGTCGAGTCCAGGCAGCGGCGCGCGGGCGCGGCGGGCGGGCGCCGAGCGGCTGCGGCGCGGCAGCGGGGCGGCTGCGGCGCGGCACGGCGGCGGTGCGACGCGGCACGGCAGCGGTGCGGCGACAGCGCGGTGCCCGCTCTACGCCGTGCCGTTCACCAGCGGGCCGCGCCGCCCGCCGCCGGTCTCTCCCGCCGCCGCAGTGCTGCCGCCGCCCCCGCCGCCGCCGGTGCCGCCGCCGCCGCTGACGCCGTTCTTCCATCCGCCTCCTGTATACAATAACAAATGCTACATCATGTCCAAACTTATTTTTACGCAAAAAGTTTCTCGTACTTATTATTCTATTCCATGTTAAGGAATGAGTTGACCCTCGTATTCGAGAAATTCCTTGCGTACATTCTTATTCCTGTATAAATATTGTACAGATTATTATAACACAAGGCAAAATTAAACAAAACACATGAGTCGTGACTTTCATTGGTTATTTTTTAGAAAACTGTATCACCTTACAAAACAAGTATGAGTTTGCTTTCTACAAAATATGCAGAGCAGTGGTACCAACATACAACTCGTTTAACAACCTACTAATGAGCTCAGAGAATATACAAAATACCTTGTTTTTGAGTGTCAGGGTAATGACAATATTAATGGTAATGTTAGCCTAGGTCACGAGTGTTAATACCAAGCTGCAGTGCGATGGATCTTAACCTACAGTCACACGATGGACAAATAACGATATTATTCAACCAAATTGATATTAAATCTGAAAATTTTACATGACGTGGCAATTAAAACATTAAGCATGCATGCTTTTAGTATTAAACAGCTGTGGACATAATTTAAGCAATATTATTATGGAGAAAATGTTGGGAAAACGTTGATAAAAAAAAATTGGCTGCAACTTAATCAGCACAATTAGTTTTGGCAAAATTATGGCATTAGCCAACTTTACTAGGTTAATGTGTATCTTTTAGGTATAACAGTAGAAACAATCGAAATATCATGCGTATGTTGATCCCAAAAAAATATGATATAAAATGCAGCCCTGTATCATCCCTACTTTTAATTTACTTTAGAAAAGGCAAAAATGCAAGAAAGCATTAAATTATAACAAGCTACTTAACTAGTAAAACTAATGCTACATTACAAACATGCAAGAATGATATTAAACTCTATAATTAATATTTAAGGTGACAAATTTGTTATGTAATGAGAAGTGTTGTATATTTGTGTTGACTCCAAATAATAGGATGCTAGTCTTAAAGTAGTAGTGTGAAGTATTTTTTAAAAATATGTGATATTTTCTTAAAATATGTGGTATTTTTCTCATTTATTAATCTCAAATTTGCAGTAGATAGATGTTACATCTGTTAGACGTAACAGAAATTTGGTTCCATCGAGAATTACATTCTATTGGCATTGCAGAGTTTCATGAACGACAGTGACCGCTTACCATCAGGTGGGCCGTTGGCTCGTTTATCTATCACGCAATAAAAATAAAATAAATAAAAATCTAATTAATAGGAAATATTCACTAAAGATTTCGTGTATTTACTAGGTCACTTTAACTCAATTGAGTTTGACAAATAACAAAATAGGTTTTTCAAAAAAGATGACATTACACATGTTTTCTTTGCATTTCCTTTCATTTATTGTATGCTATGTGCTATACACAGATAGAGAGGTTGCAAATGTCGATTTTAGGATATTGGACATCCCTATGGTGTGTATGTAGTATGTGTGTGTGTGTGTGTGTGTGTGTGTGTGTGTATGTGTGTGTACCTTGTCTCCTGCGTTGCCGGCGCTGCGAGGTGTCGCGTCGCTCGTCGGAGGCGGCGGACTCTGTGCCAACAAAGCCCGTGCCTTACCCACACACGCACTACCCCGCACTACCCACCACACTACCCCACACTACCCCGCTACCCCACTACCCACTAACGCTCAAATCAACAGCTTTATTGTACTACCCTACAAGTGGAGTTTACACTTTAAAAGACCTTTTTTTTCATTTAAAATCATTTTTTTTTTCATTTTTATACACAGGGTCTTGAAAGCTTGTATTTAAAGTTTTCTATAAAATAAATCATTGTATTTAAATTACAAATTATTGATTGTAACACGAGTTAAAACAAAGAATAAACTTAAAACTCATATTGTAGAGTAGATAAAAAGCTGTTCAACTGAGCTCTTATAAATAATTAATTAACTTGTATCTAGGATGCATATACTAATTTAAATACTAATAAAATACGCAAAATGCATAACTAAAACTACAAATTTTGCAAAACTTTATAACTGCCTTAACTATAACTACAAACCATAAATATTTAGTTCTTAAGAACACATATTTTACTTAAATAAATCCATTGAACCATTAGAATACAATATTAGCAACTAGATTTAGAGCAGGTGTAAAGTTAAGCAAAAAAAAACCATTTTAACTGGCACATTCAGTAATATTTTCAGATTTTTCATTATATTTATTCACTGTTGAAATAATTCATTGAAATCAATGCTTTCAAATTTCGATTGGTACTTTATGTTTTTCAAACTTTTTAAATATAAATTGCATATTGAAGCTTTATAGTTAGAGATTGAATATTTTATAAAGGACCTTAAATGCTATAATCTCTTAAATTTCAAGACATATTGACCCTTTATTGTAGCATATTTTTTACTTCTTAATTTGTTAGAAGATTTTAGAAACGTTATTTTTCACATCACTTTATTACCATCAATCTAAGAGTAACATTATTTATTATCATAATATGACAATACACGAAGGACATGACATTTGGTATTTGCAAAATGGATCCCATAGTAAATTCTACTTAATACCGTCTTCTATTTAAAAAATAAAATGTAGTGATGGTTTATTCATTAAAAATAAATTGATTAATTTATTTATGGTGTTTATGAGTTAAAGATTGTAGTTATATTGTTGTGTGCGTACCTCTGTCTGCGGAGGAGACGTCCCGCGAGTCCAGCACGGAGCTGTCGTCGTCGGTCTGGCGGCGCCGCTCGTCGCGCCGTCGACCGCTCTGTAATAACACATATTAACTTATTACTTTACTAAAAAAATCAAGTGGCTATATCCCATTTCACATACGAAGCTATATTTGGAAAATTGTGATGTAGGTGCAAAGTGTTTATCACATGTCTTCCTGCATTATTTTGTCTTCTTGTAAGAATTATACAACATTTTACAAATCAGCTAAACATGTCTTATCACAATATTTAACTGTATTTTTTTTGTCAAAATGTACAATAATAACATCCGCGCAACTTTGTTTACATTTCAAAACAAGTGATATTTTAATAGTTTTTATTGAACTTTTCTATGACCCCCTATATCGTATATATATGTAGTGCGTTACGTACATTAGGCCTGACGTCGTTGTTCCTGTGCGCGCGCGGCGGGGCGGTGCGTCCGTTCTCTGTGGGCAGGCGCCGCTCGTCGCGCTCCGACGATCTGAAACCGGGATTACTGCGACACTATCACACTGAATTTATAAACACAAAGATAAACTAAATATGCTGAATGAATTTTAAATTTACTGCACTGTATTTTTGTAGTACACAGGATTGCTTATTTATCAAAATTTATGTATACTTTAATAATAGTTAAAGGCGAATGGTAGTGGCTTAGCTGTTACCACAAAACACCTGCAGGGACAATGCTATTTTCTGACACCTTCATATTTCGTCAACAATGTATTTATAATATGTAATGTTGTTACCTGTTCCGATGTCCGCCGCGTCCCCCTCGATGCCTGTTGCCGTCGCCGCGGTCCTCCACGCCTCCTGCACCCATCATACAATATTATAGACATCATGTCGTGAACACAGTGATACAAATACAAATGAGGAGATTCGATGAAGGATTAAAGTAACTAACATAGGCTGAAGAAATATTTGTTGACTAGTGAAGGTTCCATTGTTGAACGGATGATTGTGGTTTTGAAACCAGCCAGTTTGGTAACTCTAAATCTAATGTGAAAAAGATTTATGTGCTATTTTTCATAACAACAATAACTAATAATAGTGTAGGAAAACATTTTTTTTATTGCCTTGTAGGCGGAAGAGCTAAAGAGCTACTTGATCGTAAGCGGTTACTGTTGCTCATGGACCCCTGCAATATCAGAGGACACTACACTGCAGTCACTACCTACGGCCCACCTTTAAGAACTTTCTTGTGAGGAAATGTGCATATACTTATAAGATTCTAAAAATCTTATGAAAATATGTGAAGTCCCCAATCTGCATTGGGTTCTATGTCTAATCCTAAGCCCAGTAGTGGTCAGTAATGTGTGTCACCGGTCTCCGTGGTTCAAAACTAGCCAGGTTAGTGCTTCTAAATCTTATGTTAAAAAGATGTGCAATTTTCTACAACATTACTAGCTTAAATTGGTGAAGGAGACTTGCATATTTTAGGTACCCTTTGAATATACAGGATGGATTTGTAACTTTGGGTAATCTGACATGGGGTGACCTGTGGCGAATGACCTGTGGAAATACAACTTAGCACAATTTTTATTTTTTAGATTGGTTAAACTTTTTTTTTCTGACATTGTATGGAAATCGTAGAACTATCGTTGCGGACTTCCATACTATGATGAATTTTTTTTTTATTCAATTCCTAAAATAAAAGCGGTTCTAAGTTGTATTTCCCTGTATGTGAAGTGCGGTCACCTGTGGGTGGTCTCCTAGGGCGGCGGGCGCGCTGCGGCGGCGGGGGGTGCGCGGTGGTGGAGCCGAGCACGACGCGCAGCTGCTGGTCGATCTCCTGCTTCTCGAGGCGCAGCTGCTCCACTTCCTGTAACATATACCGACCATAAGTATGCAGCTTCATTACAAAACAAGCAAATGGTTCCATGTGACCACCACAACTCTAAGATAGACCACAGCTTTGGTACAAAAAATCAACTTGTAACACAAACTTGATAAGTGTAGTAAAAATTAAGTGAGTTTATTCTCTATTTTTATTTCAACAGGTCATTCACTCCACTTCAGCTAGGACAAAGTTACAGATTCACCCTGTGTGAACTTACGATCTACCTAAGATAAGCTGCATGAACTTGTGCAATGCTAGGGCAATGAGAAGCCGTTATCCAATAGATAAATGGGTGATACAAGACCCATACAAAACTTTTTCTAATTTCAAACTTTTCATTATTTATAGCTCCTGTCCAATGATGATTCGTAATTTAAAGTTAGTTAATAAAACATAAAAATCAGTAGCAGACAGATCAATGACCTTAATGATTGAAGGGTCAACGAACTCGGATCATAACATGTGACACGTCATATAAGTTCATTCACCACACAGCTGTTTTTTATTCATATTAACCACTCAACTAGGATCGGCAACCAAATTGGTTTGTTTACTTTTGCAAAGTCTGTGGCAGGAGCCAAAATTGAGCACAGTTCTAAAACTTGTTTTGGTTACTATTTTTAATCGTCTCATATTTTACGGAGATGATATATTTTCGCTGAAAACGCAATACAGCGTCGTTTAGTAATAAAGATTTACAAAAATATAAGGTTTAATTAAAAATCAAAATTAAAAATTATTGGAAAACAATGTTTTTTAAAAGGGGCTCAAACACAGTATTGATTCCGAATGAAGTCCCCAGTTTCGCCATCTAGCGAATAGTGACGTTCCCAGTTGAGTGGATTAAAATTAGATGTTAAAATACTATTTTTCGCATTATATTATTATCTTACCTTGAGATGTGCAATATGGTAATCGACAAGTACTTTAGCGTTTGCAATGTTTTCCTTAGTACCAACAAACGTGAAGGGAACCACTCCGTCCTCGCGAGGACCCACCGGCTGCGGCTCATTGTCACCTTCCACTTTCACCTGATGTATACAAAATTTAGTTTAGTAAATACTTTTTGAGTAAATAACACAACATGAAACGTTAAGTGACCATAATTCATCGATGTAATTTTGTTTACTTTGCGTGTGGTGGATATTATGTACTTCAATTCAGCTCCACTAGGAAGTTTGTCAGCTTTATAGGTTTAGCGACCGCGTCCTCGATCCTCGGTGATCGCCTCTTACGAATATGAGAATATGACACATTGATAACAGAAGTGGGTCCAAATAGTGCGTGTACAGGGTGCTGCTTCCCAGTTGTAGTGATGCAGTACTGACCCTGACGACGCCGCTCTTGTCGAGTATCTCCTGTATGAGCTTCCCGTTCTTGCCTATGACCTTGCCGACGAGTTGCCGCGGCACCCGCACCGACTCCTCGGCGTACTCGAGCAGCGCCCGCGCCGCCCGAACTGCTTCTGCCGACTGACACAACACAACAATCACATTACTCACTTATATCAACAACAAAACGATTTGTATACCACTCCATCTTACTCAATAGACTAGTTGGTATAAAACCAGAGGGTTGTATTTCAAAATCAATCATCAATCAAATTGAAAAAGATTACACAGAAGGAAAAGACAATTTATAACAACACCACAGACTAAATCGGTGAAAAAAACAGCATGAGGCAACTAGCATTTAAGAACAGGATTCTGAAAAATCCTGCGTAAATAAGTGAAGTTTAGGTAGGTTAAGATTTAGTATAAGAACTGTACAGGAACCAAATAAAAATAAAAAAGGGTCGTGAAATCCGCATTGGGATCACATAGTATTTGGGTATTTTTTCACACAACAAAATCCATCAGCATACAATGAAATCAAAAGCCTATATAAAACAATAAAATGAAATACCTCTCCACCAATTTTAAAGGTGCAAGTGAGTTCTTCGAGCTCAATGTTGGAGACTCCGGGTAGTTTGCGAGCTTGCTGGATGTTGGCGCCGTGCGTCCCGATGGCGAGACCCATCAGCTCCTCGCGAACGCTGAATTCTTCCGTGTATCTGCGTTTTATACATGTTTTATTAGGTCTATAGATAATATTTTTAAGTTAGTTATTTAGTAGATTAGGTCTCTTAGTAAGGTATGTTTTAACTCTAAGATTTTTAATAAGACAAGATCATAGTTGTGGTAATCCTAATGCATTTTAAGTATGCTGGGCGTTAACTTTGAAAAAAGTCAATTGAAAATTAGAAAAAGGTACTCAAAAGACCAAAAGTTTGATACTAGAAAAGATGAAAAACGATCGACGGTAAACCAAACATTACTCCTTGTTTTCTAAAAACATGTAAATAAAATGTAGAGAGCCTTATACTGCCGACTCAGCTCATTCTTAAAAGCCGGCGGTCCTGGAAACTCCTGAGTATAATGTTAGCACAAGTTCTGATCAACCTTTAAACTTATAAATAAGCCTGAGTCTTAGGTTGAGGAGAACAAGAACACAAGTCATTGATTTGGACCTGTGATCCTTGGTTAGTGCTGTTTGCAATCTAATATATATTATAAAGGCGAAAGTTTGTAAGTATGGATGTATGGATGTTTGTTACTCTTTCACGTATAAACTACTGAATGGATTTGAATGAAACTTTACCACAATATAGCTTATACATCAGAATAACACATAGGCTACAATTTTTGAGGTTTCTAATGTGAGGTCGTAAAAAAACACATTTTTTGCGGTATAATCTTCTAATATATAAAATTGTCGTGTCACGGTGTTCGAACTTGAACTCCTCCGAAACGGCTCGACCGATTTTGATGAAATTTTTTGTGCTTATCCGGTACCTATGAGAATCGGCCAACATCTATTTTTCATCCCCTAAATGTTAGGGGTAGTCCACCCCTATTTTTTTTTTTCGGCGCAGACGAAGTTGCGCGAGTCAGCTAGTAGTACTATATTATAGACGTCGCGAACTAGACGGGCTAGACGGGACGAACCTGAAGTCCACGCGAACGAAGTCGCGGGCAAAAGCTAGTAGCTAATAAAGAACAAAAAGTTTTTTGAAATAAGATCTAGAATCCATTAAACTAAATACGATTTGTTTGCAATCTTTAGTACTAACTATATTGTCCTTAAATCAGTCAACATAAAAATATTTAATCACTGATTTTTACTTCAAGTAGTTTGAGGCTTTCTCAAAGTGCATTGCAATTTATGCATTAAAAATGTGTTTGTGCAAAGTATACTGTCAGAATTGCCTGTGTACATTTTAAAACATTTTCAATACTTTTGACATAACTTGCACTTTACAATTGGTATTGATACAAACAGTTAATTTGATTGATAAATGTATTAGTAAAATCTCCACTAGACAGGCTTGACCTAGTGTGGAGATATCCGAGAGAGCCGGTGGCCGTATTCGCCGGCGGCTACCGGTTCGGCGTCCGGGGACGGACCGACGGGAAAGAGTGCCGAGCGCGTAACGCGTCGCGCCGTCCCTCCAAACCCCGTGCTGGGTTCTGGCCTCAGCCGGGGTTCGGACGCTGAGTGTGAGCGGTTGGAGGTTTTAGTGCGGTTCAACGCCCTGCGGGCGGGGTATGTGGGAAAAAAAAAGTGTGGAGATATAATGGTTAATTGTATATTACAATTTTGACTGAATAATTATCTATACTAATATTATAAAGCTGAAGAGTTTGTTTGAACGCGCTAATCTCAGGATCTAGTGGTCCGATTTCAAAAATTCTTTCACTGTTGGAAAGTCCATTTATCGAGGAAGGTTATAGGCTATATTTTATTTTCAAAAAAATTAGGGATCCGCATGAAAATATCGAATATGTAACAAAAGGTGAAAAACGTAAACCTATTTATGCGTACGCTGCAAAAACTATTGACAATAGAACAAAATGATGTACTACGGGTTTTTAGGTCTTTTGAAAACAAACAAAAAAGTCCGCGACAGCATATATCTAACTATCATAGTTTAGTCACAATAACCGCTTTTATGTTTATAAAAATAGTATTTCGTCCCGAGATTGAATTTAACGTTAAATGAGTATCGTTATATTAACCCTTATCCAAATTAAGTATTTTGTTATCAAGAGTATTAATGTAGAAGTAAATTACTTTTTGTTTTATTCCAATTGGACTTTTCGTTTAGAAGTTATGACGAGTATAAAACGCAATGAATATGTGCACTTCGCGCCGCGCAAATAATAACGCGACGTCATTGCGAGTACTGTTCGAACCCCTTTGTAACGCAGACGAAGTTGCGCGGGGCAGCTAGTTATTAATATTTAATAACTATTGTTAATACTGTGGTGTATATGAGCAGGTAACTCACCCTCCTTGGTTGTTTATTTTCGTAGATTCTAGTTGCTTAGCTGCCTCTTCTGTTTTCTTAAGTAACATTAGTTTCTGAGTTAAATTTCTGAAACACCAAGTATATATATTTAATGCACTTATATAAACATGATAAACATTTAGTTTTCGCAACTACAGCTAAGAGTGAATTTGTTTACTATCAATTATTAGTAACTTATGTGTTGGGCAATCAATGATATCTGACAAGATCAAAATACTTGCTGAAATTGTAAAAAGAACAAAGTTACGAGTTCACGATTGAGTTACAAACGATCATCTTTTCCATTTTCGATCTTAAGATCTCGACTAGTTGTTGAACCGTGAGTGTGTCTCTTCATGTGCGTGTTTGCTTGCGTTTTTTGTGCTATGTTCTTTTATCATTATTGCTTTATAGGTAAACGAGTACGTCCCACCAAATGGTAAGTAGTTAACGTCACACATGGATTTCTGAACACCTCAGGGCTGTGCATGTGTGTGTATTGTCTCCGTGTGTGTGTCTGCGCAAGTGTCTGTGTGTTAGTTACCGGAAGTGCATCTCCTGCAGCATGGTGGCGCGTCGCTGCGAGGAGGCGCACCGCGAGAGCACGGCGAGGGCGGCGCGCTCCGGCACGTACCACACGAGCGCGGCGCCGATCGCCTTCTGGAACTCCTTGTGCGCGTTCTCCACTTTCGCGCTGTGGATGTCGTGGAGGCTGCACAAATAAATAACAAATCACTCTCCATGATAAAAAAAAAAAAAAAAAAAAAAAAACCCTTGATCGATAAATAAAAGGATGGCCGAATTCATGCAATCGTTATTTGAGATAAGGGTCTAAGGCAGGCATGGCACAAAAAGTAAACTTGTTGTGTCAAGCGACACCACCCCAATATCCCCAATAGAATATCATGTTAAAATTTTTTATTAAATTAAATTGGCTTCATGCTGTTGTTCACGATGTTGATTCGAGATGTAATAATTCTATGGGGTCGGTACGGTACAGCCTTAACAGACCTTGTATGGATATAGGGTCATTCCATTTAAAATCGTCTAATCAGCAAAGCTGCACCATTTTAGATTTTGATGAAAATTTGAGGGATTCATCTCTAGGGTCCCTAACATCCCTGACATTCATCCTCTACACAAAGATCTCATCAGGACGCTTGATGAGAGCCTAAACACGATGAGGTTATCTTGCTTATTGACGGAGTTCCTATGAATGTCAAGGTCTGATGATGGAGCTGGAAGGTGGCTATGGGAACTCCGTCATTAAACAAGATAACTTCATCGTGTTTAGGCTCGTACCCTTATATATAATTTAGGAAGAAATAAAAAATATCGACATAATTTTTGCTGCCAATGAACGACCGGTAAGTGCACTACACATTAAAATAACAAAACAAGCGATGCAGTCCTTCAAAGTTAAAGCTAAGAACAAAAGATTCTGAAAATTTTAGAATTTTATCTCGCAGTAGACACCTTCGTTTTCTAGGCTGAAAAATGGGATTTTTCAAAAATTCAAAACTTCAAGCAAAGTTTTCTTCCAGAAAGAGTGGGCTGCTCAGTTCGATCAATGGCTAAATTTTGTCTCTAACAAGTGTACTTAATTCCTGTCAACCAGAAGTTCTTAACTCATAACCGATTAGTCGCTAGAGTCGCTTGAAATTCACGAAAAATGAGTAAAAAACACTCATTTTTGGTTTGCTCTCGCTAATGGTAGGTCGCCATAAACAAAATTATCGTTGAGTTTTATCAAACTATAGTCTGTCCCCCTAAGGATTCCGCATTAATAATGAAAAAAAATTTAAACAGACAAAACTTTGAGGAAATTTTAAATAACCTAAAAAAAGGACATTTTTGAAAGTTTTTATTTAAATGCTCGGAAACGGGTGCTCATAGAAATCAAATATGTGTAAATTTCATTCTTAGGGACCCTAGAGATGAATCCCTCAAATTTTCATCAAAATCTAAAATCATGCAGCAACAATTTTTTTCATTTTTAGACGATTTTAAATGGAATGACTCTATATGAAGTTGCAGCCCTTCTGAAGTGTGTGTTGGAAAATACAAACAATGCGTTGCATACCCCCTTCTAAATCTCAGCAAACCCATGACCCTAATCAATCATTATAATCATCACTTTACGAGACACTAATGAACTTGGCGAAACCCACCCTCCAAAATCGACCCTTCGTAATCCTTGTAGGTAGTGATGAGCAAAGCAAGACCAGGACCAACCCCCTTGGTCTTCTCAGGCTTGGCTGTTGTTCAGTCTTGGTCTTGCTCAAATCTGTCTGTTCTCGGTCTTGGTCTTAGTCTTGCTTACCTAGTCTTGGTCTTGTCCTGGTCTTGGTCAAAAAATCAAGATTTTTGCAAGACCAAGATCAAGACTGCAAGACCAAGACCAATTTTGCTCATCACTAGTAAAAAACTAACAATTCGACATGCCCACTAATATTGTTCCAAGAAAAGCATGTTGACGTTTTTTTGCAAGACCAAGACCAATGTTGCTCATCACTAATTGTAGGTGAACTTTAAAACCTTATTGTTGTCTTACATGCTTTGTCGAATGTCAAGTTAAATGCCAATATTCTAATCTGTACCAACCCATTACTGCCCACTGTTGGGCTCAGGTCTCCTCAGAAGAGGGATTAGGCATAGTCCACCACGCTTGCCCAGTGCGGATTGGGGACTTCACATATCTTCAAAGGATTTTTAGAACCCTTTTCCGACATGCAGGTTTCCTCACGATATTTTCCTTCACCGTTTTTAGTCAGTGGTGTTGTGAAAAATTGCACATAAATCTTTTTCACATTTAGATTTAGAGGTACAAGCCGGATTCGAACCCGCGACCTCCCGTACGGAAGGAAGCGCTTCGACCCCACCACGACTTATATTCTGATCATTCTATATTAAATTATGCTTAACTTTCAATAACAAAATGATTTACATAATATCAACGTCATCTCTATTTCGTGGAAACGAGACATTTCGCCACATTAGTCTAAGACGAAATGTGATGAGCTGAATAAACAAAACGAACGGCATATGCCACGTTGAGTACTCTACAATGCCCTAGGACCCATTGACCATTAACTATTGAACTTTCTTAAGCCTTTGTATTAAACAATAAAAATATATAAAAAATATACGTAGACGATCGAGTCATCTAATCGAAAGTGATTACCGTCGATCATGAGCAACTCTGCGATGTCAGAAGACACTGCAGGGTCACTACCTACAATTAACTTCAAGGACTTTTTAAAGCCTTGTTTAAAGAATTTGCAACTTATTTAATATAATGTTTTAATGATAATTTGTTATTGCAATATTGTGTTAATAATGTACTGACATTCAACTTAATAATAAGTTAACTGAGGACCTGGCCCACGAGGTGACCGACATGTGGCGTGTTGAATCGACCATCATTGTTCCGATCGTTGTATCTGTGCACGGTCTAATAGCGAAAAGCTTCGACCGTCATCTAGAGAAGCTTTCGCTCCCCAGCTGGGTAAAGGGCTTGATTCAGAAGGCGGTCGTTCTTGACACGACACGTATTGTGAGGAGGTTCCTCTCTCTTGAGCCCTGACCACTGATGGCTTGGGTCGTAGACTCCGCCTGCAGTGGCCCTCTGTTTTTTATATTGTATTTTTAAATGTATTTTTTTGTAAATGTTTTTTTTTAAATATAATGTAAAAAATAAGCTAATAAATGGATATGGAGTTAACTGATAACTTAGTTTTTTTTTCTTAGTGGCTTGAGTCTCTTTTAGTCATAGTTTTTATTCGTAAATTTTAAATATGGATTTATCATGTAAAACTTATTACACACACTTAGTAAATACCCTACCTTAAATAATAAAATTTAACCTCTCTATAGTTTTATATGACAAGCAATAACCTTATTAGTAAACAAAGTAAATATCTTTACGAAACATTACAATGATGTCATGTTTTAGAGGTCAACTGTGAATATATTGACAGAGGTCAGTTTCATCCAATATGGTTGAAATAACTATTGATCCTTTTTGTGCAATAACTGAAGTAGGTATTGTTTAATTTTAATATTGATGAATCCACATATGAATAAGTAGATATTAAGTTGTTAAAAATAATTTTAAGTTACATACATCATAACCTTGCATTAATCAATGCAGATTCATATTATTTATAATAAAGATATTAGGCTGTTTAAAATTGAATGTATAAGTTGAAATATCCGTTAGATATTTTTTTTTAACAAAAATATAAATTCACTGACAAAACCTGTTTGACCTATAAATACCTTACCCAAAAATTATTACTCCACTTACAAAGAAAGTTATAGCATAGCAAAGCAAAGCATACATTACATTATACGGTAATCTTTAATCAAATACAACTAGATAGAGCATAAATTTGGCACCAACTAAACATAATCCCAAAGGGTAACTGTCTTTTGATCTCAGTTGCTTAGCAACCATTTCATATCAGTGTTAAATTTTTCTTAGTAACAAACATTTTTCTTATTGTATTGTTATAGACTTAATTTTTCAATTTACTAGTGAAATTATGTATTTTTTGATTTCTAAGATTTTCATTTGTGGAGAGACTTTTCTAAGAAACATGTATCTTGTTATAATTGATAAAAGGTAACAATAAATAGAAACTCACTAGTCCTTCAGGTCTTCAGGTACTGTTATTTCAAACTTGTGAAATGTATTCTTATCTATGGGAGTCTTGGGCAGTTTTACCCTAAGCCGATCTTTAGGGACGATTTCCGTGTAGCAGTTATCCCATTCTAGGTATTCAATCACGAGGAAATCACCTCTCATCATCTGTAACAATTGTATTCATTAAGTAATAGATGTGCAACTTTTTTCATAATTTTATTTATTTATTTATATCAGACCATACAATAAATCCATAGTAGTTATAGAGCATTTGAATTATAGTTAGTTAGTAAGTATAAAGGGAGAGTTCACACAGCTTTTGCAATGTAAGTGCAAAAAATTTTTTTTTTTAAAACAATTTATTTATATACAACTGTTATTTTTAGTAATACTAGTATTTCTCTACTATATTCTACATGTAATATACACATAAATCTTCTTAAATTACTATGAAAAAAGTAACTCTTTGTTTTAAACTATGTAGTTTTGCATTAGATATTTTAAAAAAAATAAGTACCTAACATGTATAGGGTCTAAAATCAGAAGATTTTAAAAACACAAACTAATTAACTGAACTCAAATTTTAAACAATAATAATATATACAGTACATTATCATTGAGATTTTAAATATAGTTCAAATTAAATAGTTTGTATTATAAAGTTATCATAGTTACACTGAATTTAACATTTTTTACATCACATTTTTACCTTTTTGTCACACAGATATAAACATTTAATCTAAAATGCTTGAAAGTAATTTTATTACATGCATTTTAATGAATATGTAAATGTTGATGACTCAGTTGAGGGATCCAATGTGTTAAACTTAAACTTTTATTTTTTTGTATATTTTCAATATAGAATAAGGTGTAATTAACATGTTTGTTTGTTTTTATTTTCTAAAAATCAAAATTAATTTTATGGATATGAAAAAATGTTAACTATAAATTTTTATTTTATAATTTTATTATTCTCATAGAGAAATATTCCTAACTAATACTTTAGTCACAATTTTATCTCACACCCAGATAAGTGTGCTAATCAATTTTATATTTGGTAAATAAACACTTTTGTTTTGATTCTTATAAAAAATGTGTATTTAGGAATTTAATAACAATAGATAACAAAATTATAACAAGCAAAACTCACATTTCTGAATAATCAAACAAAGAGAGGGTAGAATATCAGTGTTCAACACTGCAGAAATAATTAACAAGCAAACAAGAGTGAAAGGTAGTTACGAAAATATTCGTTCTAGAATAAATGATTTGTGTGATTTATTGAATGTAATTTAATACCTTGATATTAGCTGTCCACCACCCACACGCTTCCTTTTCATTAGACCTCGCAAATACTTCCACCTCCTGGTTTTCAGTGAATTCTGTGTGTTTGCCAGTGTCTTTAGGTGGAAGGAAAACTTGAGAAAATGGAAACTTTGACTCTGGCTGCCAGCTAAAAATTAAACGAGAACATAAATAAAAACCAATAAAACAATATTGTGCGAATTTGGAAACTAAATAAAAATAAACTTACTCATTTTCAAAGGCTACTAGCACCTCATTGTCGAGCACGTCGGTGACAATGGCCTAAAAATAAAGAATTTCAGAACATTTTAGAGACACACCAACTTGGCGATGCGTTGCAGGCATGTTATTTAGGTCATTTACGCGAAAATACGCCAATGTTCAATCACGAACGGGGGAACTTAGATACCTCGGTCGTGGGATATTTATTGGAAATACAAAAAGTAACTTAATTTTTACAACACATGGAAAAATCACGCCCTGTCAGACGGACATGGCGTCTATTCCAGCAGAGATGATCTTCCCGGAAAAATATTTTTGTAAGTATAAGTCAAAACACTGCCCTAGTCAGCGGAAACGATTGATTGATCATTAAACTGATTAAAAGGATACGTGTTTACTAAAATATTAGCGTACTTCACGATTTACAAACCTTATAATAAGCACCATTTTCACCGTACACCTCGACCGACAAATCCTCCATTTTGGTTTGAAAGCGTATTTGGCGTTTTCCGAACGAGAACGAATATTCGTAGCGGTTCACTGACCAATCGTTTGAGGGAATTCAAGCATAGACTATGATGGATTTATTTTTAAAGAAAGATCCCACATTCCACTGAGAAATGAGTTTTGTAAATATGAGTCATCGATACATTTTGAAATAAGAAATAATAACAAAAATCTAGTTGACTAGTAAAAATTTGATCGTCATTTTATAACATGAACACTAATAAATAGCTAGGTATTGATCACGTTAAATGTAAACTTTTATTTTTATAGTTTCGTAACTCAAATAAGAAACCATACAACCACCTAAGTGATTGTTTGATTGCCTACCTTATTCAATTGCCTCATTGAGCAAAACTATTCGATTAGCAGATTAAATCAACAACAACTATATATTTACATCGATTTGAAACCCTAAGACAATTATCTACGTCTCAAAAAAAAGAATTGCCTGTGGTTTCTCGAAAGACATTTGACATTAACAAATTTTCTCGGTTTTGACAGATGATATTTCAAATACATCAAATGTCAAGCAGTGAGAATGTCAATGTCAAAATGTGTAAAAAGTCAAAGACACTAGAGAGGCACTCGTTCTAAAAAGATCGATTTGGGATGATAATGCAGAATTCGATTTCCAAGATGTAATATCGAAATATAGTTTTTGCAGATTTAATTATGCATAAATATTTTTTACATAAAAATCTACACACATACCTAAATGATGTATGAGTGATAAAGGAAATGATTTTTATTTATGAACAAAATCAGTTCGTCATATATGTAAAAACTTTGTTAGGCATGAATCAAAAAATTCGTGTACTCAATACTAAATTTTACTTTCGACGATAATTTCCAGTCCGAAAAGGGAACTCAAAACTCATATTTTCCTACATATTCCTTCTGTCATTTCCTGATTAAATTCAGTGCGGGGCAAGACAAGTTAGCTTTCCCTCGGGTTTCTGGGCTTCACTGCTCAGAGTCATTACGATCATGGTCGCCACTCACCACTGTTGATACTGACTACACAGGAGTTACAGTGGTGGGAGTGAGAGGTGGGCAAAAGCCAGAGTCCAGTTGATGGTAATAGGCAAATAAATATCCTTTTAAATGGTTCGAAAATCGATTCATGATTCGATCTTGTCATACGATAAGAGCCGCCCTAAAATTCGGTGTTTTTTTATGTACAGTTTGTCAGAGTTTGTTAAATTTGTAAACTCAATTTTGTTAACATTCTCCAAAATATCAATTTAAATCTATGCTTAAACAGCTGTTTAAATATAATTTGAGTCTACTTATACAAGAAGTGTTCTCAGTCAAAACCATTTCACACTAAAATACCAAAATATTAACAATTTTTCGACTCCGATTAAAATACAAAAATGAGCGATAAAAATGTTATTCTCGTAACTGGAGGGTCCGGTTTAGTAGGGCAGGCTATAAAAACTGTGATAGAACAAGAGAAAAAGAAAGGAAATAGTGTTTATGATAAAGAAACGTGGTTGTTTTGCGGTTCAAGAGACGGCGACCTTCGGTACGTTATCAGTTTTACGACTGTTTTGATAATAGTTTTTTCCGGTGATTGGACATAAAAGATTGTTATTACTGTGTTGCATTTTTTTGTTTATTGTTAGTATAAGAGTGAATGATGCAGTATGTATGTCTTGTATGGGTAGGCGGTAGATAACGGCCCCTCTTTGCCCTGGCATTGTAGAGGTTGCCACTCCCCACTTCCCACCATTAGGTGGGCCATACGGCCCATCGGCTCGTTTATCTACCTTGCAATAAAAAAAAAAAGGAATGTATGAGAAGAATTCTGCAATAATAATTTAAAACAAATTCCCATATTTTAATGTATAGTGTCTAATACTTAAAGTTAGTTTCAAAAAAACAGATTAGCACTTAAAAAGAAATTGACTATTGAAAGAAATGAGACCATTAAGAAATATTTTTTTCTTATTTCAGAGATAAAACTCAGACTGAAGCTCTATTTGATAAACATAAGCCAACACATGTCATACACTTAGCAGCTATGGTCGGAGGTTTGTTCCACAATATGGCACATAATTTGGACTTCTTTGTGAGTGATTTAACTTTATAATTAAAAAAGACAATATGTACAATAAAATGTAGTTAATAAATCTCCAAACTATAAAGATTTATGTGAATATCTTAATCACAAAAAAAATCTTTAAAGTATCAATTGTGTTCAGCTGTTTGAGTCAAAGCATGTGACCCATTTACTCGACTCTACTTGGCAATTAAAAAAAAAATACTGCATCTGAACATAAGCATAACATTTCAATAGTCTGAATGACATCACACTCCTTGTCATATATTAATATTCTACTCAATTCAATCTAATGCATAACACCTATTGTATAAGGTTAATATGCAGTGACTAGGCCAATAGAACGCGAAGGGAAAGAGTGTCGATGGCGTAACGTGTCGCGTCGTCCCTCATAACCCCGTGCTGGGTTCTGGCCTCAGCTGGGGTTCGGACGTTGAGTGTGAGCGGTTGGAGGTTTTAGTGTGGTTCAACTCCCACATAAGGTGGGCGGGGATCCGGTGATTTCCTCCAACAAAAAAAAAAAAAAAGGATAGAAACCAATAGAAACAAAAGAATTTGATTCCAACATGTTAAGTATTCTATGTGTTTACATTTTAGAGAGAAAATATGGCAATAAACGATAACATCCTCAGCGCATGTCACAAACATAACGTAAAGAAGGTTGTATCATGCCTGTCAACGTGTATATTCCCCGATAAAACTACATATCCTATTGACGAGACTATGGTCCATAACGGTCCACCGCACAGCTCAAACTTTGGTTATAGTTACGCTAAGAGAATGATTGATGTTTTGAATCGGTATGCACTTTTCATTTGTTATTTATATATTGTATTTCTGTACTCTTACGTTATGAAATTGAACGTTTTTATACTTAAACTTATTACTATTTGAACAACGATAAAAATTTAAAAAGTCATCAACAACACTAAAAATGCTTCACTTCTTTTCATATGTGTGTAATTAATCTTCACAATAAGTTAAATTTAAGAATAATAAATATTTTGTTAATTTCAGCGGTTACCATGAATCTCACGGTTGTATGTTCACATCAGTGATTCCTTGCAATGTCTTTGGTCCATACGATAACTTCAGTTTGGAGTCTAGTCACGTCATACCAGCACTCATTAGGAGAATGGATGATGCTATGAAAAAAGGTAGAATGATTTTTTTCTTATTTAGTTTTTGGAGTATTTTTTTTAAATAGTAAAAGCCAAATATGTGCAAACAAGTGTTGAGCTATTTGATGAAATTGTACAAAATTGGATTTTTATTGTACTGCAATAAGGAATTGCATTTTTTTTTGTATTAAAGATGTTTTTACCAGCACAATCCTATTTATTTTTATTTTGCACAATATTTATGTTTTATCTTTATAACAGAGCATAATTTTGTTGCTTATAGTAATTTTGCTTTATTCAATTAAATACCCTGCTTCTAAGGCTGAAAATACCACTTACACACATCTGGTTTATCAACTAGCATTGCATTTTAAGTCCCATATCATGTGTAAATAGAATATTAAATTTAATTGAGAAAACTTCTAATTTAAAAAAGTCGCCATGTTCAAACGAAATAATCATCATCATCAGCCCACACTCGTCCACTGCTGGACATAGGCCTCTCCCAAAATACGCCACTGAGCTTGATCTTCTGTTTGTCTCATCCAGTTGTTACCAGTCACCTTTCTTAGGTCATCGTTCCATCTAGCAGGCTAACGAAATTATAACTAAGCTGAATTTTACAAATTTCAGGTGATCCAACCTTCACAGTGATGGGAAGCGGAAAACCACTAAGACAATTCATTTATTCCTTGGATCTCGCTAAACTGTTCATCTGGGTACTCAGGAACTATGACAGCATTGATCCTATCATATTATCAGGTAACAATATTATAATTTGTATAGAAAAAAATGCCAAAAATCGTCGAATTTTAATTCTCATAAAACAGCTCTGACTTTGTGAATTCAAATATTTTTTCATTGTTTCCAGTCTTAGCTTAAAATACGTAGTTTAATGTTGAACTGATTTAAATAATCATTTTTATTTAATTTTAAAATTGCTCATTGCAACAGTTAAAAAGTAAACAACTAGAAAGTTCTCACAATTATTCTCAAAATGATTTCCTATATTTCATCATCATCATCATCATCAGCCTGCACGCGTCCACAGCTGGACATAGGCCTCCCCCAAATCCATCACATCCATCGGTCCTGCGCTGTCCGCACCCAGCCACCTCCCGCGGTCCTGACCAGGTCATTGGTCCACCTTGTGGGAGGTCTGCGCATACCAGTTCGTGGTCGTCACTCTAGAACTTTTCGGCCCCATCGGCCATCAGTTCTGCGCACAATGTTATATTTCAAACAATCCTATATTTCAGTTGATGAAAAAGATGAAGTAACAATAAGCAGGGTCGCAGAAATGATCAAGAAATCACATCAATACAACGGACAGATTGTGTATGATACAACCAAAGCTGACGGTCAATACAAGAAAACTGCATCTAACCACAAACTCAGATCATTGTACAAGGAATTTGAATTCACACCGTTTGATGTGGCTATTGATGAAACTGTGAAATGGTTTAAAGAGAATAAGAGTAGTGCTAGGTTATAGAATATAATGTTTTAAAAGTGGTAATACTTGTCCTTCTTTGAATGAGGCTTGAAAAGTCCTTAACCATTCACGAACTGCGTCAAAATTGGTTGATATGTTATGCCAAGTACGTTAGGAGCCAAAATTGTCAATGAAATAACGTTAGTTCTAAAACTTGATTCGTTATTGTTACCCCATATTGTACGTTTCTTTTGCTCAAAATTTAATCTTAGTGATAAAGAACTAAAAAGGTATTAGGTTTATTTCAAAATCTAATTTAAAACATTATGGTTGAATCATTTCATAAAGTTTTTAGGTTTTCTCCAATATCTTATACCGGTTGTTCCACGGGGAGTGCTCCAAGGAATTATTTGAGATGATTCCAACATCTCCCTTTTATCACCGCACGACTCGGCGTCGAGGTGGGGTTCATCTCTACTATATGGAACCACCGTCCATCCACGGTTCGTTTCAGGAACACTTTTTTACCACGCACCATCCGGCTATGGAATGAGCTTCCCTCCTCAGTATTTCCTGAGCGCTATGACTTGTCCTTCTTCAAACGAGGCTTGAGGAGGGTCCTTAAAGTTAGGTCGTAGGTAGCGACCCCTCAGTGTCCCCTGACATTGCAGAGGTTTATGAGCGACGGTAACCACTTCCTATCAGGTGGGTTGGCTCGTCTGCCTAAATGGCAATAAAAAAAAAATCTTGCTTATGGTATTTTCTTTCATCATTTTTATCCGGTTGTGAGTAGGCAGTGTCACCTGACATTGCAGAGGTCCATGAGCAACCATAAAAACCATTAGGTGGCCTATTTTCAACAATATTGAATCACTATCAAATTTAAAAAAATGATGATTAGGTTTGTCTCGCTCAAATATGGTTTAATAATAAAGTTCTAGTTTATGAAGTAGATTTTTTTTTATGGAAAGAGGAATTTTTATGAGAATCCCAATGATTAGATGATGTGGATAGTTTCTAAAATTGCTCCGTTTTCTCAATTTTCGTCAGTCAGTGTGAACGTGTTACTTGTTTTGTTCTATTTATGATTAATTATAGTATATCAAGTTATAAACAATATTGTAGTAAAATATTTAATTTAATCAAAATATCACATAATGTAATAATAAAGCTATTTAACAATTAAACTAGTATTTTACCTAAAAAAATCAAGTAAAAGTATTCAAAGTAAAATTGGACGAAGTTGTATTGTTATACAGGGTGGATTTGTATTCTTATTCCACAAGAATCACTTATTTTGAAATCGGTGGTTTTAGGTTGTATTTCGAAATGTCATTCACTACACTTCCGCTAGTTACAAATTCACCCTGTATAATTATTTTTAGGAAGTTAATCAAAATATTTTGTTCACTGTCATATGTCATTATGGTATCTTTTACCCCTCATTCGTAAAATACAGTTCGTTAATAGCACAAAAGCATGCTACTTTTGAGCAATTGCTACTTAGTGGTGTGTGTGTTGAAACATTGCTAATAATGAGCATGCTAGTTTCGAGTTTGCTCAAAAATTTATGGTTTTGCGATTTTTGAGCATGCTACCTGCAGCGGGTGTAAGGGGGTGTGCTTATAATGTGTGTGAACAGTGTGCCTTTTCCGAGTTTTCCTTCACTGCCCGCTACGTTTAAGTTGCGAAGAAAAACTCGGAATCGGCACACAGGTTTCCTTATTGAGCATGCTAGTATTGATCAGTCTTCAATCTTCCTCTTCTTTGTTTCTTCTTCCTATCTGAGTTTTGTTTGAACTGACAGTTAGCACGCTATAAAATGGCATGTGTTTGCTTTGAGCATACTTAAAACTAGCATGCTTATGTCTAGCAATTGCAGAGCATGCTCAAAACTAGTATGCTAAAGGCATGCTACTAACTAGCATGTGTAACTGTACCATACGTTTATTTTGTCATGCTGTGCAATCATTGGTAAGTTATAACTATAGTTCAGAAAGCCAATCCGTGTTCATCGTAGGTGACGAATATCTTCTCTATAGCCGTGATGTAGGCGGCTGTCCGTACATCCAGATCCAGTTTGTGAGACTTCGCAGCCGCCATTACGTTCTGAAAATATTACATTTTGGGTTTATTTAGATAATTCGCGAGAGTTCGTCTGTGTAATTTGATAGGGAATTAATCGCGACATTATCGCGGGCGGGGTATGTGGGAGTTGAACCGCACTAAAACCTCCAACCGCTCACACTCAGCGCCCGAACCCCAGCTGAGGCCAGAACCCAGCACGGGGTTCTGAGGGACGGCGCGACGCGTTACGCCCACGGCACTCTTTCCCGTCACACCGCCCCCGTTATATTGCAGTAGTGTTGAGGTTACAGAGAAGGTGATGGGTAATTCCCCAATGCCCGGTAACCACTTTCTATCAGGTGAGCTGTAGACTCGTTTATCTGTCATGAATCTGTTTTGTGACACTATCTTCTAACGCACTGCTTAGACTTTAAAACTTTGAATCCTGTTATATTTGATCGTAAGTTATTTGGATTACCTAACCTAACTTGTATAACAGAAAAGATGCAGAAATATAGCAAAACATTAAAAAACTTGAGAGGTGTCATGGGACACCCGAATAGAACGAAGTTCCTTTCGATTAAAACATATCTTTTTTTTTTCCTATCGTAACGCGCGATAAGGAACGTGTTTTTAAAAGATTTTGATCACAGCGCCATCTAGCGATAATCATCTAAAACAAAAAAAAGTGTCGTGACAACTTTTGTAAGATTTTTTTCTGTCTAGCCCCCTTTCAAAACGCGCGATAAGGAACTTCGTTCCAATAACAGCTAGAAAAATCAAATTACCCGAGACGCGTTACTCATAGAATATTCCAAGCCCGAGTTGACGATGTGTTCCTCGTTAGCGCCGGCTATCATTGACTTGAACAATGGCGTCGGTTCGATCTTCGCGTTAATATTTGCTTTATTTAGGGATTTCTCCACCGAATCTGAAGTGTTATGAGAGAATTAATGGGAGGTTAAAATTTTTGTACTATTTAAGTGAAATATTTAAAACTAACAGATTTTATTACATTTGTATTACAATTTTAAAAATTCTAAATTTTAGATCTATCCGTTCACTTCTGATAGCAAAACTGGGGATTTTATTTTCTCTAACATGCAGATTAACGTTGTTTCATTAATTTCATTATAAACAAATGAAACGAACCAAGTAAAGCAGTATTAGAATCTCTCCAGAACTTGATACTCAGTTTCCCGAAGCTGACGTGGTTGATGTTCTTCAAGTACTCGAAGTAGGAGACGGTGACTCCGCCCGCGTTGCACAGTAGGTCTGGCAGTACTAAGATCTTGCGTTTGCGGAGGATCACGTCTGCGGCTGGAGTCGTGGGACCATTTGCACCTTCAGCTATTATCTGGAAGACATACCAGCATGAGGAAACCGGCATTTTGGAGAAGAAGACTTGGTCTAGAAGGAAATTATCGTGTTAACAAAACAGAAAGACTCTTCCACTGTGCAGCTTGGTCGTGTCTTTAAGTTGTTTGATCTTAAAGCAGTTGATGTCATCGTCAACCAAAATGCCTGCACCTTTGGTTGCTATTAGAGTGGCTAGGTGTCTGCAAAAAACCATATCGATTTCACCGTAGGACACCAAAACATATTAAGAGATCTTGTTAGAAAAGCCGCAGCATTAAAACAGCATTAAGTACTTAATATTTAAATTGGTAAGGTTACCTTGCAGTTCAATTTGTTAGCAACTTCTGGTTTAATGGTTTTCTCCATGGCAGCTACTACGAGGATATCGCAGTTTTCGTACAATAACTCTGGACCTACTTCTTTCGCGCTGGGGTAACCTTTGGCACTGCCTTTGTTCTTCTGTTTGTATTGGAGTAGTTCCTGGTTCATGAAAATCAACAAACTATACTTACTTATATAGAAGGCAGAAAAGTTTCGGAATGGTGGTTTTGATCATAGAATTATTACATCTGGAATCAACATCATGAACGACAGAATGAAGCCAATTTAAAGTGCGTCCGATCGCGCGTAACAACACGATATTTTGAATCAACATCATAAATAACAAAGTGAAATTTTAAAGAACTTATGTGTATGTAATATTTTATTAGTATGTTAAACGAATTGAGTGTCATCGGTACACTAACGCCAGTATATCGTGTTGTTACGCGCGATCGGTGCACTTTAAATTGGCTTCATTCTGTTGTTCATAATGTTGATTCCAGATGTAATAATTCTATGGTTTTTATATACCTACTCTTACTTCTAACAGTTTGGGAGGGAGTGTTGCAGAAATGCGGCCAAATTAGTGTCACGTAATTGATGATTTAACTCTGGAATTACATGACTTAAATCTAGATCTGTCGTCATCAATGAAAGTGGACTCTAAAAACGTTATTTTCCAAAAGACTAGGGAACTAAGGACTTAAGGATTCATGACTTTTCAAATTGATAAGAATTTCAAACTGCTAACCACTGTGTTGAGTCCTTCAGGGTTGTGTAAATTACAATCGGCCTCCAGAACCCCGATTACTTTGACTCCGTGTTGCTGAAGGTATATGGCGGCAAAGCTACCAACATTACCGAAGCCTTGGATTAGAGCTTTTTTACCCTGGAAAGGTATTATGACCTTAAGTTAGGATTATTCATTATTTTGCGATTTGAAAGACAGACAGGTTACACCGCTCAGAAATCATCGAAAAACTATTTCAATCTCGACTAGTGTGTGGTAATAACTAAATCATAATAATGATTCTATAGTAGGTACAAAGGTTGGTGCAATATCAGAACTGTACTCTATTCTTTTGTGTTCCAAGAGCGCCGTCCTTCTATAAACGACATTGCATTGCACACTGAAGCCCATGAGCACTGGCACTCTCTGATTACCAAAAGATAGGTCATATTAAGAAACCATATGAACCAACCTGCAGCCCCGTAGTAAGTCCAATCTGTTTCATCCACTGCTCGTTTCGTATGAAGTTAACGATGGTCATGAAGACGCCGCGCCCGGTGGCCTCGACCCTGCCGTGTATTCCGCCTCCGTTTATCGGTTTACCGGTCACGCAGGCTGCCGCGTTCAGATCCTTGTAACCTGTTCAATGGGAAGGTGCACAAATGTACCTACCTAATATTGTTAGCATTATACAAAACATGACTTATAAAAATATATAATACGGGTTATTACTACTATTTCTATGAAATGAGAGATCCCGATAATCGCAAGAATTAAAACGAGTAGAACCTACCAATTATTTGTAAAGCAGGATTTTAGGTGCAACTTGTCGTTACCGATTTCAGTGGGGTATACGGACTCTATACGGCCTAGTGTTGGCACGGTGAAGTCTGAATCATCATCATCATCATCATCAGCCTATGGACGTCCACTGCTGGACATAGGCCTCCCCCAAACCTCGCCACATCGACCGGTCCTGCGCCATCTGCATCCAGTGACCTCCCGCAATCTTGACCAGATCGTCGGTCCATCTTGTGGGCGGTCTACCAACATTGCGCTTACCGGTTCGTGGCCGCCACTCCAGAACTTTAATTAGTCTGAATTATACCTACACTCATCTCCTGTTCTCAGTCAGTCTCATCAGACTAATTAGAGAATATGAAGTCACCAGCGTATTCAATAGGATACCGAGAAAGAAGGTTATGTACCTAGAGTTTTGATGTAAGTATCGACGATCCACGACATCTCTCGTCCTGAGGTGTTCACGTCGGGTGCTGGGACATCGATGCCGGCACCTGTCACCGTAACAATTCGATATTAATTATTATCTTTAAGATTAATGTCACTGCTAAGGTTCCAAACAATATTACAAGGGAAAGCATTTTTCGAAAATCTAACAAGCTGTCTTTGGTTTACTTTGGAGTCTGGACTGTCACATCGAATCGAATCATCAACAGCAGTACGATTTAAGAATATATTGCTATAAACATCTCGAAACGAAATGCAAATGTTTTTGAGGAAATTCCTTAGTGCTTAAATCGCCTTTTATCAAATGAAAAAATGGGTAGTGCTGTTCAATGTCGGATCTACATGTTACCATAGTTTAAAATGAAAGCTTTTTACGAACCGATGTAGTTTTTCTTGGCGAGCTCCAATGTGTATCTCCTGGTTATTCTCTGCAGTTCAGCCACTGTGTACGTCTTGGGATTTATAGCTACACCTGTTTTCAAAATTTCTTTAGAAAAAGTATGATTTCTAAAGCTTTTTTAACAAGACATTTAAGGATGTTGGTTGTTTGTTGGCATTCGCCGCTACACTATCAGCCCGTAGACGTCCACTGTTAAACGTAGGCCTCCAAACCTCGCCACAACGACCGATCCAGCCCTATTCATAGTTGTCTTACGCTTATCTAATAACGCAGTAACATTTGACGAAAGTAAAACAGCTGTAGTTATCCAAGTTTGTTCTTATAGAAATTACTGGTAAAAGTGATATATAACTAACCTCCTTTAGCTCCTCCAAACGGAATGTTAGAACAAGCACATTTGTATGTCATCAACGCCGCAAGCGCCTTCACCTCTTCCAAGTTCACTTGATCGGAATATCTTATGCCTTTGAAAGATAACGTTAACGATGATTTTCAGAAGACGTAGCTAGTTTTCTCATCACAGTTTTACTTATCTAATACAGGAAAATAAGTAACCTATGACAATATGATGATGATTGAAAAATTATTTGGCTGCATGGAATTATTAAGACCCACGTTACACCGGTCTGTGACCGACCGCAACACGTATTACACGGTTTAATGTAGATACTGTTCCATAGAAAATGGTTGACATTCACATACCTACCCGGGCACGACACACCATAACGTGAACTATACTTTAAATTGCAATACCTCCTTTACAAGGCAGCCGGTGAACGCTGTGCTGGGATCTGTATCCGTGGATGATTTCGTAGTCTCCGCTTTTTCTTTGCAGTGGAAATTCGAATTGCAAAGAACTGTTGCAGGAGCCCATCACCTAAATCAAACGAGGGCACAATAATGTGTGTGAGTTATAAATTTTATGATTAAGGAAAAATGATGTCTAGATTCATCGCTCTCCATAGATTACTGTACAGTTTTGGCTCGAAGGACCACAAACATGCTCCACATGAATATTTCAATTACAAAAATAATACAAAGTATTTTCTTACGAACTAGACCAAGAAATTCGAAGCAGCTTAACTTCAAAAAGACGTTACCAAAACATATGCTTTCAATATTAGAGTTCCACCTACTAAACTTTTTTAATGAAATGTGAATTGAAGACCTCTTTAGTCGCAGATTATGTAGTTCTTTTAAGATAGGCTAGATAACTTTTCAGACGAACGGCGGTAATGACTTTTCTTTCATACATGCAACAAAGTAACCTCAAAAAAAATATTCCAACCTTCAAAATTCCCGACACTCTTTGCTGCCTCTTTTTATCGGACAGATGTGTGTATCGCTTCAGATATTCAGTGAGGCTTGGCTCGCACACTTTCACGGCAAAATGATAAAAATACTCCACCATTCTATAGAAACTAGGATCGGCGTCATTTCCAACATCTTTTAAATGTTCCGGTATCTCGTAATTCCTTACAGATACTCTAAAAGGATCAGTAAACTTATTTCCTAAAATAAATTTACGAGTTTTCGTCCACATCGTCAAATATTTGAAGTGACAACTGATGGATATTTTTAAGGTTTGCTTGACATTTTCGTGGTAAAATACATTTTGGAAACTAAAAATAGGTTTTACTCGTAAAGTCAAAGTTGAGTTATCTGTTGTTCTTGTACTAGAAATAAGCATCGAATTCCTACTATTAAAAATTATCGGTCAATTTATGGTGATACCACAAACATAGGCTTCAGCCTATGGTCAAATTGTAACTGTTGTTGTTAAAAAAGTTTACTGTTTTTATATTAGCGATCCGGGATCCTGATATTTCAGCACTGTTGCAGTAAGTTGTTGTTGTAAGTGATGTAGATAACCGCCGTTTAAAGAAATGTATGTTCAAGTTGAGTTTTGCAATGTGTACGAACATTGTAAGTTCTAAAATGCAACCTACAGACTTTGTTTTAGATAGGATGACTGCTATTCTTCGATGAACTATTTCCAGAGTGCTATAATTTGTCCACCATAGAGATCAGTTTTTGTCCTACTAGACTTGGACAGTTAATCAAAGATCGTTGATAGTAGGTAGGCAGTATCTCTTGATTGCAGAGATCCATGAGCGACAGTAACCACGTTTAATGAACTGGCTCATTTACCATAATAATAGTGCTAGCTCTTGATCATAAACGATGGGTGTCAA
The DNA here is from genome assembly GCA_030269945.2 of Trilocha varians. Lineage (NCBI taxonomy): Eukaryota > Metazoa > Arthropoda > Insecta > Lepidoptera > Bombycidae > Trilocha > Trilocha varians. The sequence goes on from AP028259.1 coordinate 11,546,064, forward strand.
TGTCAACAGTTTGCATTGGGGACCACAGACCATACATATATGTTGGGGACTACTTATTGCTCCTTATAGGTACTGAGTAGACCTAAACTCAGAAAAGAGCAGTAATATTGAAATACAATAAAACAAGTTAACAATTTAAATAATTTATTTCCATCACTTATCAAGCCTACATATCGGGTTATTATGGACCATGTGCAGGTCGACTTTAGGTCCGACGAGGTCCCTGATATTGTTGAGCCCGTATTTGATCATGGTGGGTCTCTCTAGGGAGAGTCCCCAGGCTATAACTGTGACGTCATCGGGTAGTCCCATGGGTAACAACATCTCTGGTCGGAACACGCCAGAGTTGCCTATTTCTATCCATTTTCCGAGACCTGGAAATCACAAGAAATCGAAAGATATACCAAGTGTAATGACGAATATTACATTAGTATAAAAAAACGGGTATAGTAACTGTTGTAAATAAAAAATCACTGGAATGAAACTTTTTTGCGGCGCACCATTTGTTTAGAGAATGAGCTTCCTCAAATTCTTAAAAGTAGGTAGCAGAGTGATATTGCAGAGGTAACCATGCCCTAGGCGCGTTGGCTTTTGTTCTGGTAGCCAGTGTTACATGTACGTGTGCATGTGGATAAAAGTAAGAAAACCCACCATTATGATAAGCGAAGATCTCCATACTGGGCTCAGTGTACGGGTTGTAAGCCGGCTTGAACTGCAGCTTGTCGAAGCCGAGCCTCCTGAAGAAGTCGTCGAGCTGCGTGATGAGGTCCGCCAGGCCGAGCCCGCGCTCCGCCACCACACCCTCCACCTGGTGGAACTCCGCCAGGTGCGTCGCGTCCAGGGTCTCGTTACGGAACACCTGGGAATGACGGGAGTTTCGAAAATTAATAAAGAAAATAATAAATTTAATATGCGCACCTACTGTTATAGCGAGTGGTTGAAGCGATTGCCTTCTGTACGGGAGGTCGCGGGGTTAAAACCAGCTTGTACCTCTAAATCTTAATGTAAAAAAGATTTATGTGAAATTTTTTACAACACCACTGACGAACGGCGAAGGAAAACATCGTGAGGTCAACCTGCATATTGGAAAAGGATTCTAAAAATCCTTCAAAGATATGTAAAATCCCCAATTCGCGTTGGGTACGCGTGGTGGATTATGCCTAGCCCCTGTTCGGAGGCGACCTGAGCCCAACGGTGGACAGTAATGAGATGTTACAGTACATTACAGTACTGTTGTAATACACCATAAGTATGAGAGCTGGCGTCAATTTTTGGGTAGGTATTTGAGACTATTTCGTAAAATACAACTATTCTATAATTGAATCTCAACTTAACAGCTGAATGTTCTGGAACATTAAAAACACATCTAATGACCTACCTTATCTATACTGAAATATTTCTGTGGCTTGAATTCCTTCTGTTGTGCGAGCTGGTACAACATCCTGGCGCTGACGGCCGTGGTGTGGGTGCGGAGTAAGTTCTTCTGAGCCTCTTCTATCTTCCAATCATACCTGTAACCCTATGAGTTGATGTAATGAACATCTTTGTATAGTCTATACACTCATACACAAACACAACTAATAAAGAGGTTACAGAAAAGTCCTGTATAAGTAGGTGATAGATAATGGTCCTTCATTGCAGAGGTCCATGGTCAATGGTAAACGTTTACCATCAAATGGATTGTATCCTGCAATAAAAAAAACATAATGGATGGAACGTGGGTAGATTTAAAAACAAATAAATCTGTTTACCCTCTTTCTAAATCTACTAGTGCTAAGAAAATAAATTAAAATTACCAGCAATCACAAATTAGGCATCAAAATTGCTATTAATGTCAGTAAGATGCAAACCTGTGATCCGAATCCACCTTCGCTGTGCATTTTCTTAACCCTTTCCAAGTATTCCATCGGGAACTGTGTAGTTTTCGACGGGGATGACATGAAGAATGTATCATGAGCATCCCTGGCCGGGTGCTGTTGAGGTTGGAACAGTGCATCGAAATTCCAGAACGAGCTCTCTATGTATCGGTTAGTTGGCATCTCAGTGAAACCCATCTCGAGAAAGATTTCTCGGAATTCTGAGCGTACTTTAAGGAGAGGGTGGAGGTGTCCGCATTCTGGAGGTTGGCCTGGGGAATTCTATTTTTATTAGAAACCTGGGATAGTAAAACTATAAATAAAATCTATACTAATATTATAAAGCTGAAGAGTTTGTTTGTTTGTTTGTTTGAACGCGCTAATCTCAGGATCTACTGGTCCGATTTCAAAAATTCTTTCACTGTTGGAAAGTCCATTTATCGAGGAAGGTTATAGGCTATATTTTATTTTCAAAAAAATTAGGGATCCGTATGAAAATATCGAATATGTAACACAAGGCGAATAATCGAAAACCTATTTATGCGTACGCTGTAAAAAATATGACAATAGAACAAAATAATGTACTACGGGTTTTTAGGTCTTTTGAAGACAAACAAAAAAGTCCGCGACAGCATATATCTAACTATCATAGTTTAGTCACAACAACTGCTTTTATGTTCAAAAAAAAAAGAAATTCGTCCGAAGAATGAATTTTACGTTAAATTAGTATTGTTATATTAATCCTTATCCAAATCAAGTATTTTGTTATCAAGAGTATTAATGTAGAAGTAAATTACTTTTTGTTTTATTCCAATCGGACTTTTCGTTTAGAAGTTATTACGAGTATAAAACTCCCCGGGCCGCGCAAATAATATCGCAACAGCATTAAGAGTACTGTTTGAACCCTTTAGTGACGCAGACGAAGTTGCGAGGGTCATCTAGTTGTAATATAAAATAGTTGATTTTATGAAATTATCAGCAATGTATTTTAGCAATGTTCTTTAAATGTTAACATTTTTTAATGATAATAACACATTAAAAATTAAATATTTCTATAATTTTAATACCTAATAGTTTCTTGTTAAACTAATTTCTGTTTTACTTACCTAAAGCATCAAAATTATAAGGTTTGAACTCCAAATTCTTCCATGACCCAGTCAACAACATTTCACTAGTCAAATCAGTTTCTAATTTCTTTATTGTTGTCGCAAATTGAGGTCCCTTCGTCAGCAAGAAACTCTTAATCGTAACCTCTTGTAGAAGTTTTCTTTTCTTGTAATCATTTCTTACATTATCTGGTAAATTATCTATGCCTTTTTTGATTTCATTAAGGTTTTCTTGGACGATGTCTGTGATTGTGTCTACTTTCCGTTTGACGAGGGGAGCTCCACCAGATTTGTCAATGTAAATCCATCCAGATGACATAGCTTTACTGAATCCTACTTTTGCGTTTGGTACGGTCTGAAAAATGTAATTGATCAATAAATTCCATTTAATATTGTAATCAAAGTGATATTTATATTGTCTGAGACTTGAATTTTCATTTTTGAATGTAGTATAATTAGGTATTTTGTCGATAACCCCAGATAAACCCTAGTTTATTTTTTAAGTGATATCGTAATTTTACCTTCATAACTTCAGCCTGTGGTAGTCCTCCGTCAGGTATACTTCTGTACAGAACAGCCTCGTGGCTTCCTTTATCAGCTACAATCTCTCCTTCATCAGTAAGAGCCCATTTCGTAGTCTTAATAGCTTCTGAAACGACCATCTCAAGTGCTTCCAAACTTTTTACGGCACCAACAATTTTTTGATGATCCTCACTGAATTCATCACATAATTTTAAAGTTTCGACTTTGTCGTTATTGTCTAAATAATGTAAAATTCTTTCATTTAGTTCCATTCTGATGTTTTATTGAATTTATTTGGTAAAGTTTGATATCTTTTTGATATCGCGACTTTTAGGTTATTTTTTGTAGTCATCAAGATTATGTCAAAAATTATAAAACGTAAATGTCAAAATAAAGTGACATACCATGACCATTAAACACCGTTCATAGTTTTACTTACGCTGTACTGTAAATTTATTGAGCATCGTGTTACAACGCTAAGTTTTATATAGTTTGCTATATTTTACAAAAGTAAGATTATTTGAGTGCACACATTTAACAAGGCCGTAAAGCAACCTGTCACGACTGCTCACAACAGAATAATTTGTTTGTAAATCTGATAGATGCTATTTAGTTGCGGTCGGCAGCCGCGGCGATATGTAAAGCAGTTCATAAAAATGTATCTATAGCCGGATCCAAACGATCCAGAGAATCAACCAGACGTCTGATGGGGGTGGCGCGAAGGGAAAGAGTGCCGAGAGCGTAACGCGTCACGCCGTCCCTCGTAACCCCGTGCTGGGTTCTGGCCTCAGCCAGGGTTCGAACGCTAAATGTGAGCGGTGGGAGGTTTTAGTGCGGTTCAACTCCCACATACCCCACCCACCCCGCGGCGATCTGGTGATTTCCTCCAACTGAAAAAAAAGAAAAAAAAAATCAGAAGGATGATGCGTTGCACACTGGTTAAGTGCGTAAGTCTGTGCTGTAATAATTATTCATCAGGACGCTTCATGACAGCCTAAACACGATGTGGTTATTCTCATGAGAATTAATCAGACGTCTGATGCATTGCACACTGGTTAAGTGCGCACGGTCCATTAATGTCCACTCCACATTATAATAAGAAATAGGCATAATATTCTATTAACGCGAACTTTAGTCCGGTCATTTTAGACAATTGAAATAAAGAAAATTCCGACAAAGCCAAATCTTCGTAGAGACCTTAGGTTTACCACAAGGAATAAAGTGTCAAAAGTCCCCATCAGTCCCATGTGAGCTTAGGGACTTATTGGGGGCCCAAGGTAAAAATTTTAGGTTTTTTGGATTTTTCTCGAAAACGGTAAGTTATATCGAAAAGTACCTCAGAGCGAAGTTGTAGATCTTAAAATTCTCCATAAAAATGGTCCCTATGATTTTTTCTCTAAGACCCACTATTTCCCAGATATTACGCTTGTAAGAATCACGTTCTACATAGTATGCACACATATGCCACGTATATACATATTTAGGTACTCAATATGTTCAGTATTTACGTAGACATTATGGTCATACAGTTACGGTAGTATTTGATGGCTATAGTGACACAACAAAGAACATAAAAGCTGCAGAACAACGTCGTCGTGCTACAAAAACATCCTCAGGTACCGACATAATGTTTAACGAATTTATGACAGTTCCAGTTAATCAACAACATTTTTTTGCAAACATAAATAATAAATCTCGTTTTATTTCTATGTTGAGTAACAAATTAACAGCTGAAAATATTGCCGTGAAACAAGCTCCGAATGACGCCGATGTCCTCATAATTGAAACAGCAATAGAACAATTTAATGCAAGAAATACAACTATTGTAGTAGGTGAAGATGTTGATTTATTAGTACTACTCATTGCAAGGACTCCATCTGATAAAATTATTTACTTTTTAAAACCTGGGAAGGCGCAGCAACGGACAGAAATATATTCTTTTAAAAGTTTATCAGCTTATCCAAAATGCCAAAACTTTATTTTATTTTTACATGCGATAACCGGGTGCGATACTACGCCAGCAATGTTTAGAAGGAGCAGTATTAAAATTATTTGAAAAAAATGAATGGAAAGACTGCGCAAAAGTATTTATAGAAATTAATTCTTCACCTCAAATACTAATTACTAAAGGAATTTGGTTTCTTCTTGCGGTTTATGGAGCTCCAAAAAAAATTGATTGCATAGATATGTACAGATATTTAACATTTGTAAAAAATACACGAAATAAAAAGCAAGTACAGCTTTCTTGTCTTCCTCCAACATCGGCATCTGCTACTCAACATTTGTTTCGAGTATACTATCAAGTTCAGACATGGTAAGGCAATGAACTGAACCCTGAAGACTGGGGTTGGAAATTGATAAATAATACTTTGGAACCGATTCGAACTTTACTGCCCCCTGCTCCAGAAAAACTTCTTAACACTATTTTTTGCAATTGCAAGAAAGGTTGTAGTGCCAAATGTGGCTGTAAAAAAGTAGTTTTGCAGTGTTCTCCAGCGTGTACCAATTGCCAAGGTGTATCTTGCTCAAATGTTCAATTAAATACAAGAGAGGAAAATTCATGTGATTTTGATGAAGAGACAACTGATTCATCTTCATTTGAACAATTTCTAAGCGTTCATCAACAGGAAGGAGAAGAAGAAGAACAAGAAGAAATTGAAGAAAACATGATTGTTGAAGTTGAATATGAAGAGTATGAGTCAGATTAAAGTAATAAAAAAAGTTAGAACGACAGTTAAACTCAGTAACCCATATCAATAATCTTCATACTATTAAATAATTATTGTTCCTGAAAATAACGTCATAAAGGTTCATGGAATAGGCCTACCGAGGATACCACGTTAAAAAAAATGCGCCGAGTACACTACCTCACAGGTGGTGTGGAAATGTGTGCATATTATGTAGAACGTGATTCTTACAAGCGTAATATCTGGGAAATAGTGGGTCTTAGAGAAAAAATCATAGGGACCATTTTTATGGAGAATTTTAAGATCTACAACTTCGCTCTGAGGTACTTTTCGATATAACTTACCGTTTTCGAGAAAAATCCAAAAAACCTAAAATTTTTACCTTGGGCCCCCAATAAGTCCCTAAGCTCACATGGGACTGATGGGGACTTTTGACACTTTATTCCTTGTGGTAAACCTAAGGTCTCTACGAAGATTTGGCTTTGTCGGAATTTTCTTTATTTGATCACTATTTTTATGTCTAAAATGACCGGACTACTTTACCTTGTACGGTCATGTTCCTCTTACTCATAGTAACTATAGTTTACTATTTAGTCAGGATACGATTGTATGACATAAATGAGAGTATTTCACTCTCAGAGGAGAGAGAGAGAGTAATGATCATTCCAATTATTTTTGTGTCTAGATAAATATGCGTTCAATAGATTTGCCGATATAGTATGCGATACGAGCTATAATTCTACGTAGTATATCGTATAGCTTGATAATTACAGCATTTTTATTTAGTCTGTGATTGAATAAGTAAACTTTTTTATTGAATTTCCTGGCAAAGTGATTCATTTGATTGTGTTGAATTATTTTCAGTTTCATTGCGTGCTCGGAGTTCGTGTATTAGAAATTCGGCGAGTGTGTAAACTCGTGTAAATTGGTTTACTTGTGTTTATCATTATCGCTAAGGTACGTGTTCTTTGATAATATTTTATTTATACCAGATAACAAGTTTATGAATTTTAAAGAGCATTTGAATGTTATTTAAATTTATTCGGCGGCCGGCATGATAAAACAATTGTACATTTATAAAATAATTTATGAAAACTGTCTGACTGACAGCCCTGCTTACAGTAAGTGTTCTTCGTCAACTACGATTTAATTATTAGAAATTAAATTTAGAGGGTACATAAAAGTATAAAAGTAATTCTAATAAATTAACAGAAACAGACTGAAAGTATTTTTAATTTTAGCACCATTTAATTTGTATTTATTTATTTTATTTATTATTTATTGTATACACACTTTTTATAGAGAAAGTTACCAGTGGCCCTCACACTAGGCCTAGCCTGTATCGTGATTTAATTTACGTAGTGTTCAAAAAAAGTCGTGTGTGACTGGTAAGTTCAATGTGAATTTGAGAATTTTAACGTTTTATTTTGAGATATTTGTAGACCCTTATTTGTTAATGTCAGGGTATTACACGAAATCAAATTTTCTTAAGGAGGCATCCTGAAACACCAATAATTTGATTATTATTTTATTCCTAACAGTACGATGGAAAAACTATAATCCTGATTTTATTGATGAAAGTTTTTTAACCATAAAATGACGGACTGACGTATTTTACAACTCCGTATACAAAAAATGATTTGTAAATGGCCGATACATCAAATAATAAAATATTATGATGGACGACAAAAAACCGGATAACACGAGTAAAACAAGTGCTTATAAACCATTGTAGTACAGTGCAACCTCGATATAACAAATCGGAGGGGAACAAGAAAATATTCGTAATATCAAGTAATTCGTTGAACTGAGGTTTGTTATGTTGAGGTTAGATTGGTCTAAAATACGTTATAAAGAGGTAAAAGAATAGTTTTATTCACTTCAATATTACGTACTTATCTTGTTATAGCGAATTACTACATACATATATGTATTTGCTATGTATTTAAAAACAATTAGGTAGATAATATTTTTTTTTCTTACATTAATAATCAAAAACAATTAACAATGTGGTTATATATAGTAGCTTAATCTCAATTTTGTTCATTGATTAGAAAAAAGTCATTGATAGTTGTCTGTTTACCACCGGTATGAGTTATGACATCTAAAGCGCAATCTAATTTCGTGATGGCTTTCACTACATCGTCACTCAAACCTCCCTTTTTGAGAAACACATATTTTATTGTATTCAAAGCATTATGAGCATCTTTTATTGTGAAGTTATGCTCATCAATTTCACCCTCTTCTTCCTCGTCTTCATCTGCTTCTGTATTAGTGCAACATTGATTACTTTACAAACAAAAGCGTGTCGAAACATGTCGAGACATGAATCACATTATAAGATTAAGAGTTTTATTATTGGTGGAAACTTTATAAAAAGGTTTTGGGTTGGCAAAATTCGTTAATTAAAGGTATGAATACTTTTCTTGATAGTTGAAAATTCGTTATAAAGAGGTTGTACGCAAAGAATGTTCGCAATGTAAAGGTATATTTTATATTGACTCTTATGGACAATTCAAGGGGATTACGTAGAATTTGTTAAATCGAGGAAGTCGTTATATTGAGGTACGTTATATTAAGGTTGCACTGTATTATGTTTAATATTTCTTTGTATTTTAATCCTGTTTCGTACGGACCACATTTACATCGCGCTAATAAAAATTGCTCAATTAAATTTAATCTATCCTTACTAATATTATACATGCGAAAGTAACTCTGTCTAAATAAACTCATGTACTAAATAAAGAGGAAAGGTTTAATTGTTTGTTTGTCTCGAATAGACTCCGAAACTACCGGTCCGATTGCAAAAAATCTTAAAATGTTGGAAAGTACATTTATCGAAGAAGGCTATAGGATATATTGTTTCCCTTTGTGACGCAGACGAAGTTGCGCAGGTCAGCTAATATTTAATATGTACATCAAAAGCTTTAACTGTAACTTGATACAATTTTAATCTAGTTTATCGAGTAGTGTTGAACTTTGAGTCTTATGTGGTAGGTATTGAGCAGTGGCGTGCAGCGTATACAAGCAAAGAAGTATTGCATACCCTAACAAATCAAAATGGATTAAAAATAACCAATATCGATTAATGTATATTGCTGTGTATTTAATGGTAATAATCGCTTACCACCAGACGGGCCGTTAGCTCGTTTATCTATCTTGCAATGAAAAAAATACTCTTATCATTTCAAAACTCAGAAACAAAACTGATTTTAGGAGTTAAATTTGTAAAATTATGAGGTAAATTTACTTTTCTGCATATCCTGAGTAAAATAGTCATACTCGCTACTGGTATTGAGTATTAAACTCCAAATCCTACTACCTACTAAAACAAAAAACTTTGAAACTGTTAAAAACGCTATTTAACGAGGTTTTTACGACCAAATTAAACGCTAAAAGCTATTAGTTGGTAGCTTTAGTCCGTAGCTCATCACAAAATTCAATTAAATTCAATTTTAACTACTTCGTCTTAAATTAATTTTGTTTTTAACCTTATAACTCGTGTTAATGTTACATTCTAAATGGTAAAATTTGGCTTATCTTGGCGTTTGATTAAATTAATAATTTAAAATAACTTGTACTGATTATTTTATTTTAATTTTTTAATGTATATGTATAATTTTATTAGGTACTAAAAATTCAATTTCAAAATTAATATTATGTAAATGCATACATGTTATGTATGTATGAGAATGTTTTATCATTATGTCGTTAACGTTTTGGTTTAATAAAATACTACTGCAAGAAGTTGAAGTCTGAAAAATACGTAGATATACAATTATTATTTAATGTAAAACAAGCGGTGTTAAAAATTATTATTTAACATGTATATTCATTTGTTCACTTATTTTTTACATTCTATTTAAAAAAAAACATTTACAAGAAAATACAATTTAAAAATACAATATTAAAAACAAAGGGCCACTGCAGGCGGAGTCTACGACTCAAGCCATCAGTGGTCAGGGCTCAAGAGAGAGAAACCTCCTCACATTACGCGCCGTGTCAAGGACGACCGCCTTCTGAATCAGGCCCATCACTCAGCCGAGGAGCGAAAGCTTCTCTAGATGACGGTCGAAGCTTTTCGCTATTTAACACATTATTAATTAATGTAAAACAAGCGGTGTTAAAAATTAAATACTCTACTCAAAATATTATATTTTTGAACTCCTTTAATTCAATACCCATATTTTGCCACACACACACACACACACTTACACGCCAAATTTGTCTCTATCTAATAATCTTCTTTTACAGATGACTAGGCTAGATATCGTAATATTCGGCGCCACCGGGTTCACCGGCAAGCGAACAGCGCTCGAGATGATAAGGCTTTCGAAGAAGTACCCGGCGTTGACGTGGGGCGTCGCTGGACGATCTCAGAACAAAATAGATGATCTGAAGCAGGAACTTACTCAGAAAAGTGGTAAGTAATATGGGTTCGGTGGTATTAGGCCAAAGGGAGATCTCCGACCGGGCGAGGCAGTGTATGCCCGGTCATGCCGTAGCCCACTGTAGTAGATTTCAGATGTTGTAAATGCGCCGAACGTTGCAAATGTCAATACCGCGATTCAGGATCTCGCGCGCTATTGGTCACCATAAGTAACAAGTAAAAGAACGTCTGCACGAATAAGATAGGTATTTTAATGGGCATTTTTTAATTTACATTGGTTAATGCAAAAAGTATTGCTGCGGCGTGCGACTAGCGGATAATGTGCAGCACTTGACGTCTAAATTATTCTTAATGTGCGCTGTCCGTTACAGAAAAAAAAATATTTCAAGAGATTTCTTCGATTATTTATACTTACTTTACAAACTAAATTGAATATTAATGAAACCATGAAATTAAACACGCGATGTATTTCGTCACATTATTTGAATTAATTAATTTTCGTATGAATATAATTTATTTTTGTAATGAATTAATGAATAATTAACTAAAATTACTTATAAATGAAAACTCGCAAATATGTACCTTTTGTCCCCGTGATTTTTAGCGAATTAAACTTACACGAATATTTAAAGACTAACATTTTATTTAAATGCATTAAAAAAAATATACATACCGTTAGATGATATTAAAATAAAATAGCCTTTATTTCCGAAAATCTACAAAAAAACTTGAGAGGTGTCAAGGGACACCCGGATGGAACGAAGTTCCTTTCGATTAATTAGTGAGGTAATTGTAATAAAATTTTATTTTTTAAGTCATAATAATTAGTTAGTTTAAAACGTCTGTCTCTCTCTCTCTCTTTCTATAACTTAAATAAAATATTTTGATCACAGCGCCATCTAGCATTAATCATATAAAACAAAATATGGAATTGTTTTATAAAATATTTTGATCACAGCGCCATCTAGCGATAATCATCTAAAAGAAAAAAAGTGTCGTGACAACTTTTTCATAAGAATTTCCGTCTAGCCCCCTTTCGATAACGCGCGATAAGGAACTTCGTTCCAATAAATAAAACATAAACTTAAAGAAATTCCTTAAATTATGTCTCGAATCTCGGTGTGTCTTTTGGCATAGGCTTCCTCCAACTCCTTCCGGTATTTTCTGACACTAGCCGGGTCCAGAGCGGTCGCAATGTCAATTTCGTGTCATCTTCCAATCTCATGATCTAACATATTAGTCACACCTAAATATACTGAAGTAAATGAGCATTTATCTATAAACTTCAAGAATAACCTATATTATATTATACCTATTACATATATGCAAAATCTTAAGATTCCTTAACTCCCACGATTAACTATTCTACGATTTGATATACAAATATTGGCAAAAACTACCAGACAATAATGAGAAACCGGTTATTTGAAGTGGTCAAATATTTAAAGCTGTGATCATATTAGTCTTAATATGTTTTAGTTAATGAGATATAATGGCAAGGATTTTGACTTAGATGACCTTGGGCATAAAATGATGAACAGCATATTAATATGACATATCTTTGAACGAGGTTTAAGAAAAGCCTTGTAAGTGATGGGAACTGTACTGTACCAACTCATTACTGGCCACTGTTGGACTCAGGTCTCCTCAGAGGGATTAGGCATAGTCCACCGCGCTTGCCCTGTTGGGGACTTCACATATCTTCAAAGGATTTTTAGAATCCTTTTCCGACATGCAGGTTTCCTCACGATGTTTTCCTTCACCGTTTTTAGCCAGTGGTGTTGTGAAAAATTGCTCATAAATCTTTTCACATTCAGATTTAGAGGTACAAGCCGGTCGGATTTAAACTCGCGACCTCCCGTTCGGAAGGAAACGCTTCGACCACTCGGCCGACTGACGACGACGTAAGTGATGGGTAACGGTCTCCCAATACCCTACCACGGTAACCACTTACCATTAGGTGGACTGTAGACTCATTATTTGTTATGTAATAAAACAGAAAAAAAAAATGAAAATATAACCTGACCTTGCGCCATCTATATCAATAAAAAATAACAAAAGGCGACCGGGGCGCTGTAATAATAAAAATTATGATTTATTACGCTATGTGTTATGAAATATAATGGATAATGTTTATTGTTATACCATGTGGCGACCTTCGCACTGATAGGTAGGTAACTACAACAGAACAAAGAAGGTAATCTATCCGAGCGCTATGACATGTCCTTCTTCAAACGAGGCTTGAAGAGCGTCCTTACAAGTATATTGTAAGTAGCGGGGCAGTGTCCCCTGACATTGCAGAGGTCTATTAGTGAAATCACTGGTGCAGGTGCAGTGGCGAAGAGTAAAGTTTTTAAAGAGGGAGGCCAATTTGAATAAAATTTTCAATAATTTGCAGGACTTCTTAAGAATATTAATGTTATACTAGGTACGTAATTGAAGAGTATTCACTATTCAAATGACCGATAGGAATAAGCTATGACATGTCCCTCTTTAAACGAGGTTTAAGAAAAGTCCTGTATCGGTAGGCGATAGATAACAGCCCCTCATTGCCCTGGCATTACAGAGGTTCATGAGCGACGGTGACCGCTTACCATCAGGTGGGCCGTAGGCTCGTTTATCTATCACGCAAAAAAAAAGGCTTGTATAGAGATACTTCGCCACTGATCAGGTGGCCCGTTAGCTCGTCTGCCAACACGGCATTTATTACCAGTTAATGTAATTTTACAAACAAACACTTCGACTTTATTTATTTGTATAGATAACAACGTTGGTCAAAGATCAAACGAAACTAACAACATGAATCAAGATCATTACTTAACAAGTGATAAAAAATGTTTTTTTTCGTAATGACGATGAATTTGCTTAGTCATTAGCTACATGATTAATTAAATATACCTACGTACATATTGAATGTACCTTTGTACCTGTAACATTAACGTTTTATTCTAAGAAATTAGTGTTATTTTAAAGTTATTTATATACTAGCTTTTGCCCGCGACTTCGTCCTCGTGGACTTCAGGTTCGTCCCGTCTAGCCCGTCTAGTTCGCGACGTCTATAATATAGTACTATTATACCGCAAAAAATGTGTTTTTTTATGACCTCACATTAGAAACCTCAAAAATTTTATTTTTTAGCCTATGTGTTATTCTGATGTATAAGCTATATTATGGTAAAGTTTCATTCAAATCCATTCAGTAGTTTTTACGCGAAAGAGTAACAAACATCCATACATCCATACATACAAACTTTCGCCTTTATAATAGTAGTAGGATTAGTGATCCTCATAATTTCGGTAATATCTACATTTTTGCCTAGTAGGCAGACAAGCTAACAGGCCATCTGATCGTAAATGGTTACTGTCGCTCATGGACTTTTGCAGTACTGCGGGGCCGCTACCTACGATCTACTTTCTAGGGCCCTCTTCAAGTTTGAAGAAGGACAAGTCATAGCGGCCGGGGAAATACAGAGGAGAAGTTCATACCATAACCGGATGGTGCGTGGCATAAAATAATCCCTGAACTGAATGGATGACTGCGGTGGTTCCATATTATAGTAGGGACGAACTCCACCTCTTGTAGTGTCTTGTATCTTTTTTGTAGCCATGTAGACTTATGATTGCAATGGTAATCACGAGTAATAAAACTTTATAGCTCTGTATACTTTAAACACAGAGAAAATGGTAGAATATAATTTTCAAAAATTGTTAATTTATGTGCAACTCAATGATTAAATTTGACACAAACAACCTTGCACCAATTGACTTTTAATCGCAGACGCTATCTCTATATTTGAACGAAAATGACTTTATACAGGGAAAATAATTTAATAAATTAATTCCATTATTACCATTATGCATTGTTTAAAATCAACAATTTAACTAGTACAATTTTATGCAAAATCGAGTTAAAATTCGTAGTTTTCATAAGAGAATTAACTTATATTCAGATCAAAAAGACAAGGTCTCTAGTCATTCAAGCATTATGTTAGTACTTAGTAGTTCTCTAAATGGGATTTGTGAATAATTCAGTATCGACATACTTTATTTGACGTAAAAATGGTACAAAAGATGAAACATTAAAAACCTTTACATACCTATTACATTATAGTATAGTAGAGGTCGACCCTAAAGTCATGGTGGCCGAGTGGTTGAAGCGCTTGCCCTCTGTGCGGGAGGTCTCGGGTTCAAACTTACTTGCTCTAAAACTTGGCACAAACAAAGCTTGTACCTCTAAAACTTAATATAAAAAAAAATATTTATGTGCAATATTTCACAACACCACTGGCTAAAAACTGTGAAGGAAACACACACAACATCGTGAGGATACCTGCATATCGAAAAAGGGTAGAAATCCTTTGAAGATATGTGAAGTGCCCAATCCGCATTGGGTAAGCGTGGTGGACTATGCCTAACCCCTCTTCGGAGGAGACCTGAACTCAGCAGTGGGCGGTAATGGATTGTTACACTACAGTACAGGGGACAAGCAACAGAAACCACTTACCATCAGGTGAGCGGGGACGGAGCGATGGGAAAGCATGCCGATGGCGTAACGCGTCGCGCCGTCCCTCCAAACCCCGTGCTGGGTTCTGGCCTCAGCCGGGGTTCGGACGCTGAGTGTGAGCGGTTGGAGGTTTTAGTGCGGTTCAACTCCCACATACCCCGCCCGCGGGGCGGGCGGGGATCCGGTGATTTCCTCCAACTAAAAAAAAAAAAAAAAAAAAACCATCAGGTGAGCCGTACGCTCAGCGTAAAAAGGAGCAAAAAAAAAATCTAAGATAATGAAATTTCTGGTTTAATAAATACCTACGATCATTACCAGACCTTTATCTGTGCATTCGATCAATTTACAATCCATAGTTATCCACTGGGTACAGATCTCTTCAAGGATCCAGTATATTCTGAAGATCTTTAGCCAATTCGAACTTCAAGTATTAACGTAATGTTCCCTATTCGGCGTGTTTTTTCATACACAAAATTAAACGCGTGGAATTGAGAGCTATCTTTTCGTTTACGACTGCGGCAAAGAAACGCGACGACCCGCGATGTTTTAGGTATTACTTACATCAAAAAACAAGCCTACGGTGTTTTTGTTATTATTCTTTCATGCATTTTCAACGGGTTCTCCATGATATTTAATTAATTGAGTTGTCTCGATATTTCAACCTTGTTGCAAACGTCACGAGAAGACTGGATACTGCGGGTCGATTTACGAGCAAACAAATCTACTACAGTCTACCCTCTTTCTCGTTCGCTCTTGGGTGATACCACTGGAACTCGAACTCACATCACGACACACCACAGTCGCTGTATCTACAAGACTCTCTCCAGTAATATCGTAGTAAGAACCCGTTGAAAATGCATGAAAGTATTATGGAAAACCGCGAGTGTCTGAATAAGTTTGTTATTATTGTTATTTACTACCCTTTTCCAGGTGAAGACCAATCAAATTTGAAGAGTTTCTTAGCCGATGTTGGAGATGAGAAGTCGTTGAAGGCTATGTGTGAGAACGCCAAGGTTATAGTCAACTGCTGTGGTCCATACAGACTGTATGGAGAGCCTGTGGTCAAAGCAGCGATCGAGGCCAAGACTCATCATGTTGACGTTAGTGGGGAACCTGAGGTAGAGTAAAAGATTTTTTTTTCTTGAGTAGAAATCACTGGTTTTCCACGGCATGTAGTGTAGGTATGTGAATGTCTAATCGCAGTAAAACCACCTCTCATAATAAACGCTTAAATATCGGCTGAGATCAGAACCTAGCGTGGTGGTTATACGGGATGGCACGACGCGGCATTCTTTACTGTCACAACGCCCTTTTCTAAAGAGCACATTGATAAAATGTCTTCTACTTCGAACCGCTCTGTTTATCCTCGGTCCGTATCAAAATCTTCTGTGTTTGTTTCTCGACTTATACCTCTTTAAACTAAGAGAAAATTCCTATATAAGTAAGTGATGTATAACGACCATGAGCGACGGTGACCACCACAGGAAGGCTGTTTAGTCGTTTATCTGTTACCTGACCCCTGCCTAGGTGTAAGTATTGCAAATCGCTTCTACTTCATTTACCTACTATTTACGGCCCTTGTTATCTTTAATTATGAAATAGGTAGTTTTAATAAATCGTAAAAATAAACAAGGTGTTATTTTTCTACCGGATTTTATTACTTAAATCTTATTATATGTAGTAAAATGGAATAATAACAATGGGTCATTTGTTTTATTTTGCTCATTAAGGAAGGATTTTAAAATAGCAATTAAAACTCCACCAAAATATAATCATTTCAATTACGTTTCAACTATGGGGCAGATGTTTCATATCTCTCAACAAAACAATAAAGAAAATAGTTCAAGCCAAAAATAACTGTTTGTAAAAGAAATAAAATGCATTATTGATTGCGAAGTCAATTGATATTCGAACACGCCCAATACTAGTTTATTTTGGTACAGGATGTCTGGTTAAGTCTTGAGATCATAGTTTTATTAGAATAACCGAGGTCAAACCAGCCCACATCACACATATGTTATTGCAATTAAATGAGTGTCGTAAAATATATCTCATTCAAAACATAAATAGAGTCAAAATATTAAACGTGACAACTATACAGCACCAAAATATCCTAATGGGTAATAAAATTAGGAGTTGTATTTTTTCATGCTATATTATAGAAAAACTAGCTGCCCCACGCAACTTCGTCTGCGTCGAAAAAATAAAAAAAAATTAGGGGTGGACTACCCCGAACATTTAGGGGGATGAAAAATAGATGTTGGCCGATTCTTATAGATACCGGATAAGCACAAAAAATTTCAACAAAATCGGTCAAGCCGTTTCGGAGGAGTTCAAGTTCGAACACCGTGACACGAGAATTTTATATATTAGAAGTAGTCTAAAATGTAAAAAAAATAGGGTGAACAACACTTATCACTTAGGAGTATAAAAATAGATAATAGCCGATTCTCAGACTTTCACTTTTTTGCCACGCACCATCCGGCTATGGAATGAGCTCCCCTCTTCGGTATCCTGAGCGCTATGATGCGCTCCTTCTTCAAACGAGGCTTGAGGAGGGTCCTTAAAGTTAGGTCGTAGGTAGCGACCACTCAATGTCCCCTGACATTGCAGAGGTTCATGAGCGATAAAAAAAAAAGATCTGAGTAATGGGTTGTGACAATATACTTTTCCTTTAATGTTTTAAAATGCGAGTGACAACCCTATTTAATTTATGCTCTGTTTGTGAATTTACATTCTACACAAGTACACCAAGTAAGGGAAAACAACTTTAATGTATAATTGATTTGAATTAGTTTTTCAACGGTCACTGACTCTGAATGTTTAAGCGTTGGACTTCAAATAAGATTCCTAATTCCGCGCTAATTTAAATGATACTGACTGTAGTTGTTTTAACTTATTAGATCTGTGTATAAGTATTGATAAGTTGATGAAAAAAGTATCTTCACTATTATAATATTTATTTTTGTATAATTAACCCTCGACGAAAAACGAGGAGTGTTATTTATTCGACATGTGAGTGTGTTTGGTATTGTAACTCCTAAATTAAATTGTGAATAGAAAGAAAATTTGGTCCAAAATGGCGGCCGCTACAAAATGACGCATCATAACTTTGGTTACTTACATAATATGGTTATCAAATAAAAGGACAATTGAAAGAGTTCAGGTTCCACCTGATGGTAAGCGGTTATTATCAGGATGGTATTTAGATTTTTATAAGCTTTATATTACTAACTTGCATTTGATGTAACTATGTGAGCTCGGGAGGAATATTGCAAGCTAAATTTGACAAGCTTCCCGGTTTCCGATTGAGCTGACATCTTACACGCAGATGTAAATGGGGTTTCAATGCTATAACATTTTAAAATGATGATGTATTCGGAAGGTGGTCATAGGAACTCTTGTACTAAATAAGATAGACTGAGACTTGTCGTGTTTGGACTCATTTTACTTGTATTGACACTCTACTGATACATGATACTCAGGGACTTAGAAGCTATTTAAAGTTTTCTTTAAAATAAATAATCTATTTATACTTTTATTTCAGTTTATGGAGTCAATGCAAGTATACTACAATGACCAGGCTGCCGAGGCGGGCGTGTTCATAATCAGCGCTTGTGGTTTCGACAGCATTCCTTGTGACTTGGGAGTCGTATACCTG
Source organism: Trilocha varians (assembly GCA_030269945.2). Classification (NCBI taxonomy): domain Eukaryota; kingdom Metazoa; phylum Arthropoda; class Insecta; order Lepidoptera; family Bombycidae; genus Trilocha; species Trilocha varians. The sequence goes on from AP028259.1 coordinate 11,564,789, forward strand.
AGTAGCAAGTTTGATGGTAAGTCGTAGTTTTATTCTTTTGCAGGAACTGGGGTATTTTACGACATGTAACAATATTATAATCAAAGAAATGGTGCTTATAACGACAAAGAAATATTTTTGAATTTTGTAATTTATACAAGCTTTTAAGATCCTGAATATTAATTAATATTGCTTGAGTATAATGCTAGCTAAAAGTAAAATGAGTCCAAACACGACCGATCTACCTTGTTTTATAAAAAAAGTTTTTATTACTATCTACCTTTCGACTCCATCATCAGATCAGTTCCATGCCCAAATAGTACAATTGCATTCTTATGAAATATACAATAGATATTATTAGATATATGCTTTATTGTACCAAAAAAACACCAATTGATTTGACAAACTGATACAACTTATAGTAGTTGTACAAAAAAGGCGGCCTTATCGCTATAGCGATTTCTTCCAGGCAACCTTAGGGTATGGAAACTGAACGGAAAAGTTATATGGTTATATGTAGGCGTTTCAATACTTACAAAATAATAATAATAATAATAAAGTTTCGAGTTTAGAGAGGGGGTGAGCCCATTTCACATCTCTTGTACATGGATGATCTCAAATTATTTGCTTCTAAAAAATCTGACCTAATAACTTTTACTTAAAATAACCGACAATTTTAGTAAAGCTATTGGAATGGAATTCGGAGTAGATAAGTGTGCGGTCATAGATATACAGAGAGGAAAAATTGTAAACTCTGAGAGTTTGCAACTTAGCCAAAGTGAGGTGCTCAGATCTCTTTCTGAGTCGGAAACTTACAAATACCTTGGAATGTTCGAAGCTTTGAGTATAGTCGATGCAGATATGAAACAATCGGTGAGGGATCGTTTCTTCGGCCGCTTGGTAAAGGTTTTGAAAAGCCTCTTATCTGGCGGAAACAAGATCCGAGCCTTCAATGGTTGGGTCATGCCTGTACTGACGTACTCCTTTGGCATTCTAAAGTGGACGCAATCGGAACTAGATGCCCTGGATAGAAAAGTTCGGCGACTACTGACGGCATACAGGATGCACCATCCACGCTCATCTGTTATGAGGTTGTATATTCCTCGGAAGTGTGGGGGTCGTGGCATGTTAAATGTCAAGGACCTACACAACCGAGAGGTAAACAACCTTCGGGAATATTTCCTTAAGGTAAGCGTGGGTATGTACCGTGATGTAGCAGCAGTTGATAAGGGACTCACTCCGCTGTCCTTAGCGAACGAGAATTGGCGGACGCTAAAGGTAATGAGTGTGACGGATCGCACGGACGTATGGAAGAGCAAGGAACTACACGGACGGTTCTACCGGGCCCTTATGAGCCCCGATGTAGATCAGTTAGCCTCTGTATCTTGGCTACGGTACAGTAACCTCTTCGGAGAGACTGAAGGTTTTGTCTTTGCAATTATGGACGAAGTTATCATGACGAACAACTACCGTAAATATATTCTAAAGGATGGGACGGTCGACATTTGTCGGGCATGTCACCGTCCGGGAGAGTCTATTAGACATATCGTTTCCGGTTGTTCTCGTCTTGCTAACGGCGAGTACTTGCACAGGCATAACCAGGTAGCTAAGATTATCCACCAACAACTTGCTCTGAAATACGACCTTGTTGAAGCCGCTGTACCTTATTACCAGTATTGGCCTCAGCCGGTTCTCGATAATGGTCATGTAACGCTCTACTGGGACCGATCTATTATCACTGACAGGACTATTGTTGCCAATAAGCCTGACATAGTGATAATAGATCGGGACGCGCATCGGGCAGTGCTGATCGATGTCACCATTCCGCATGACGAGAACCTTGTGAAGGCAGAAAAAGAAAAACAGCTAAAATATTTGGACCTGGCCCACGAGGTGACCGACATGTGGCGTGTTGAATCGACCATCATTGTTCCGATCGTTGTATCTGTGCACGGTCTAATAGCGAAAAGCTTCGACCGTCATCTTGAGAAGCTTTCGCTCCCCGGCTGGGTAAAGGGCTTGATTCAGAAGGTGGTCGTTCTTGACACGACACGTATTGTGAGGAGGTTCCTCTCTTTTGAGCCCTGACCACTGATGGCTTGGGTCGTAGACCTCGTCTTCAGTGGGCCTCTGTTTTTTATATTGTATTTTTAAATTTTATTCCTTTGTAATTTTTTTTTAAAAATGTAATGTAAAAAATAAGTGTAAATAAATGAATATAGATAAAATAAAGTTTCATTAACAATCATTATGTATTGTTTGTAGGTGTCCTGAACTCAGTGGAGGCATATTTGACAACAACAGTGACGTCACACAAGTCAGAAGCAGCCAAATATGGCGTCCTGCATTACGGGACCTGGGAGTCCGTAGTACACGGGTACGTTAAGTATTTAATAGCCAAGTTGAAAACTTCGTCTGCTTCACAGGATTATAAGGATGCTTAAAATTAACAATTCATTGTCAGATGTCATTAGATGACTGTGTGTGTGGATCATGTCTGGAGTTTGTACATCTTCAATCCTTTTTAATTTCAATTACGCAGTATTATACAGGGTGAATCTGTAACTTTGGACAATCTGTCGTGGGGTGAATGACCTGTCGAAATACAACTTAGTACATTTTTATTTTTTGGATCGGTTAAACTTTTTTTTCTGTCATTGTATGGAAAACGTACGAGTATCGTTGCGGTCTTCCATACTATGATGAATTTTTTTTTATCCAATTCCTAAAATAAAAGTGGTTCTAAGTTTTATTTCAACAGGTCATTCACCCCACGTCAGATTGTCCAAAGTTACAGATCCACCCTGTATTGATCAAAAATACATAATATTTGAAACTAAATTCATTAATATAAACAAATGACAAAAAAAATGTTCGTCCCCTTTCATTCGGATCATCCCCTAAAATTTCAAAGTATTCATCTAATTTTATATTGAAATGATTGTTTTTTCAGAGTATCAAACAGTCATGTTTTAGCGCCACTAAGGAAGAAACTTTATCCAACAAGTTTGCCTCCGTTTAAGCCGAAAATATGCAGAAAGTAAGTACTGTAGTAATATCTAAATCCTATCGTTAAGATAAATTACATTTTATCACAAGAATGAGTTATAACTCATAGGCCCGAATACTCGTACGCATCTTAAGTCTGATACTTTACTCACAGCTACTTAAAGTTCAGAAATCTTACAATTTCAATGGTATACACAAACGTAAATTAAGAGATTTAACTTTTTCACATTCCATTTTACGTAAGCGTGTTCAAAATAAATGTAATACTTTATGTGAAAATGTGTTTAAACATACAAAAACTATAACAAAATATTATTTAATTAAGAAATAGTATATATTTTGTACACCTCCAATGTTTATTATTAAATACTTGATTAAAAAAGGTTATCTCATGGTTTCAATGTAAAGTTAAATGATGCGTGAAATGTATCTCACCTCTGACTTGAAAGCGATTTTAAATCTTCTACTTATCCGTATACTCAAACGCTTCTTAATTTTACCAAGCTCTCAAACAGTTGTCAAACGCTAAAATTTTTGAGTAAGGTCGTGAGGTTCATTATCTATGAGATTAGTAGTTTGGTATTTATTTGAGTAGTTAATATCGCCTATAACTATGAATTTTTAAAACGGAAAGTTTAATATTCAGTGTCAAATGAACATGGCATTTATTAACCACTCAACTGGGACCGTCAAATTTCGCTAGATGGCAGAACTGTGACGCATGCCTGGCAACCTTTCAGAAACTACGAACGTGTTTGACTATGTTGTATAGAAATGAATATTACTATAATTTTTTTTAAAGAAGTGTACATAAACCTTATATTTTTAAAATTGTTAATAAATAAGCTTTTGAAAAAGATGAGATTTGCGGTGTTTTATTTGTTATATAAGCATTAATTCTAAATGGGAATCAGTATCTCTTCATATTCATTACATCTGTTGAAAAAAAAATCGTTTATTTATAAATAAAACAATATTTCAATAACTTTATTCTTTTATTCAATTAATTATACATTATTGTTCTGTAAAACGGTAGAAAAACAAACCTTTTAACCACTATAACTCTCAAAAAGTTCTACAAAATATTGTCAACTTTCGACGCACTAACAAAAAAACTGTTTCAATGCCATCATTATAAACACCGATTAAGAGAACACAGAAAAGAATTAGTTCTAATTAGCAACTAATATTTAATTTGTAGCTCACATAGAAATCGCATGCACAGTTTTGACTTTTATATCTGTTCACTTTTAATAAAACGAGCAATAAACTGAACACTTCAAAAGAGAGGAAATTCGTCGTCCAAATCTTTGGATTCACATGATAAATTCTTCCTTATTTGTTAGAAAAACAAACTAACAAGTTCACCAATTTTACAAACAATAAAACAAACACAAAAGGAAGCTATAGTAGACAAACGGTTCATAAAATAATTAACGTTTAAAAAGTACGTTAGGTTCTGAAACGAATGAAACTGAATGAATGAAGTATGAACAATATGGCTACCTAAGCATGGCTAACATAACATGGATACACCTTTTTTTTCACAATTTTTATTATTGTAAAATGAAAATATAAATGACTTTAGAAAATAACTTACAAAATTAAATATTAAAAGAACTGATATTATATTCACCAAGCATTTTCAAAAAACCTACAATTAGCTTTACACCAGGGTCCGCATCACACAAGACAGCAAATAAGATTGTTATCGTGACTTTCTTCACCTTTATAAGGCTTCCCTGAGCGTCCACGAATATAACGAAACGAGACTGACGAACAGCAAAATTTTTAAATATAAGATAACGCATATTTTATTATCAAAGTCAAATCATTTATTTCAAAGTAGATGTGGACACACATACATTTTGAATGTCAAAAATAAAATCAAAGTTCTACCACCAGTTCGCTAAAATTACGCCTCCGTCCTGAGACGAACCGGCGCAAGAAACTCAGCGGGCATGTATTTTTTTTTTATTTAAAATGTTATGTTAAAATGTATCACAGAAACAAAATTGAACACATATCACAGTCATTTCTACACCACCTTCGGTTGACAGGTAGAGCCTTAGGTATTAAGTCCGTCATTGTGCCATTTACGTGAATAAAGTTTAAATAATATAGAATTTTATATCTCTCTGTAAATAAACAAGATAAGGCAAAATTACATCAGCAACAGATATTGTAGTAAACGAGAGCTTCTAAAAGTATCCACTATGTGTTTTTGAGAGTGTTGGACAAGTCTAGTTAGGTTTTTTCAAATCACGTCATCGCGATGCTAAATATATTAAGATTCCGTTGTGTTTAGCTTACATCTTATTTTTTTTTACATGAAATATAACTTTTGTTTTTACGGGAAAATGTTACTTGCAGTTAATTATTATTATTTGTAAAGTGTGTGTGATAAGCAAATGGATTTTCAAGACGTCGGCCTTCGGGTAATTCACTAATGTTAGTAATTCGTAGCCTAAAATACATAACGTGCGATTTACTTCCGACTATTTAATGTAAATTCGTAAAAAATTACTACACTACAATTAAAAAGAAACTAATATTAAAACCAAACAAAAGTTAAAAGCCTAATTATACTAAAACACCAACTCTGCTATAGTACTGGGTCCTAAACGCTCTCGTACAGGGCCACCGCGCCCCCGACCGCTTAATGCTCGAACACCTCTGCCACAACGTCGTCTTGTTCCACTTTTAAGCATAAAATGAGGAATAAATGTGCAAAATCTAAATAAACCATTACTCATTAAAAACCGTAAATAAACTACAAAATATATTTTATAGATCCCTTGAATGAATATTACAATGATTATTATGATAATACGTACATATTAACATTGCATCACTCAGTTGACTAATAGAGTTTTTAAACCCATTTGCATGAATTAAAACAAATAGAGGGCAAATCTAGTATAGGAAACACATATTCATACAGATAATTCTGATCATGTAGAGGCTGTACACAAGATAAATTTAGATTTGGACAGCATAGTGTCATGGGCGAGACGAAACTCACTAGTTCTAAACCCTAAGAAGTCAAAATATATGATCATAGGTACCAAAACGAGCATAAAACGGTTTATTGGCACTGACTTTGATATCAAAATTAATGGTGAGACGATAGAAAGAGTATCTACTGCAAGGAATCTTGGTTTGATCATGGATAGTAATCTGCGGTTTGAGGATCATGTTGCGGAATGTGTCAGAAACTGCTTCTATCGGCTTCGACTCTTGTACAAGATACAACGTTATCTAACTGAAGAACTGAGAGTGACACTCTGTGAGTCTCTCATCCTTTCACGACTAAACTATTGCGATGTCGTGTATGGACCATGTTTGTTAGCCAGAACAGAGAAGTTAATTCAACGTGTGCAAAATGCATGCGCCAGATATTGTTTTTATGTGCCATCTCGTTCTCATGTCACTCCTTTTCTAAACAATGCAAGACTTCTCAAGATGTCATCACGTCGAAAGCTACACATGGCTGTGCTCTTGTTTGGAGTTATTAATTCTGCAATGCCGAGTTATTTGCATAGTAAATTAATATGGGCAAAGTCTGGTTCCAAATATAATAAGAGGTCATGTACTAAACATAACACGATGGCATTCCGTGGATCATTTAAGTTTGCTGCCACTTTCTGTTGGAATGATCTTCCTCCTCCGTTGCGTGAAATTAAAGTTAAAAACACTTTTAAGAATAGAGTTAAGTCACATTTGATTCAATTGCAACGGCAGGATTCTTAACTTTATAAATATGAGTAATTCTATAGTAACTACTAGTTTTAAATGGAATTACATTTTATATTTAAATGTGCACTAATTTGTTTGGCATGTATTGTGTTTGTTAGCAACACTGATATACTGGCTAATTTTCAATGTATAAATTTATCTTTTTTATTATTTTTATTTTACGTTTTTCTTTTCTTTTTTCTTTGTGTTTTGTTGTACTATAATAGTTTTTAAGTCTAACTTATAGTGACGTCACTCCGTCAGGCTCTGCCTGAAAATCAGCGCTGCATCTTGGTATGCAGCAATTAGCTGAGGTAGTAGCCTTTTGGACACATATGGTCACTTTTTAACTAATTCTGTTTTATTTTATTTATTTTTTGTGTTCAATAAATACATTTTCTTTCTTTCTTTCTTTCTTATAATATAGGAACACATATAGGAAAATAAAAGTATGAAAATCATCAAAGACTAAATAACTTCATTTATTTAAATTAAAACATGCGAAATACACAAACAAAATGTAACAGTCTTATTATAAAAACACAATTAAAAAAATTTCAAGAAAACAAAATTTCACGCAAGCCATATCCATATTATGCCATCGTTGCAATCAAGCACTCCCTCGAATTTTCATGCCCAATTATTACTAAACATTATTGAACTTGATGTTATAATGTAATGTGAATACATTATATTTCCTACAAATTGAGACATAAGCGATTTATTTTTCTCTAATACATTTATTATTAGGAACAGAGAAAATAAATACCGCGAATGGCAAAAAAAATAAGATGATGATAAAATTAATTCCAAAGCATGTCTGTTTTTACTACATTTTCTGGTAAGAACGCAAAGAATTATATATTTTTTTGAGTAAAAATTGTTTATTACTTACCCGTTCATATTTCACAAGAATGTTTTCCTTAACTTTTAATTTTAACTATTTATTTGATAAGTTTTAATTTTCGCGCGCGTCGCCTGTTCAACGAACTGCAGTTCAGCTGAATGAACTGAATTTTGATAGTTCTAATTACTCGTTCAATTGTCAAAAACGTCACAATGCTATTATTTTAAACTCTTTGATGTTTTAACTACACATTATTACAATTTTAGCAAAAAATATACAATATTTTCATTAAATCAGACAAAATTAAAATGTAAACAAAACAACTTCAAGTTCAGTGACGTCGTGGTCAATTTTGGTACCTGCCACAGACTTGGCAAAAGTAAACAAACCAATTTGGTCGCCGTTCCCAGTTGAGTGGTTAAGTGGTCGTTGATAATGCTGAATTTCATCCATCCATTATGCAGACAGCCGATGCGTTGCGTTGCGGTGCGCTTAATTGTGCGCACAGCTGTATACTTTCTTGCTTTTAAAAAAAAATCACATGTCAATATTGAAGTAGTTGTTGAGATCCATTTTACGTAATATTACGTGCAACATAAAATATTAATTCAGTCATTGTGTAGTATTATATATAGTCATCATTTTGAATAAAACATTGAAAAGAAGTTTATTTCGTAAATGGATGCATTTTCTTTAATTTTTGATATATTTGAAGCGTGATTTTTATGTTTAATAATCATGTTTATTTAAATTAGGCTTGCGTAAAACTGAACACACCAACTCACTGGACTTTAGCTGACACCATACTGAAATATCTAATTTTTGTTTGTGAATACCAGTTAAGTTGTTAAAGCTAAACAGCTGTCAGCAAAATAACCTTTGTTTATTTGGTGCCATATGTAATTCATGGCAAACAACAAGAAAAGGAAAATAATAAGGAAGTTTTATTGAATAAAAAGGTAAGTATATACATATAAGTAATAAACTTTTAAGTAATAAACTAATAAATTTGTAACAATAATTAATAGAACAGGAACTGAGTGAATAATAGATACCTGAATATAATCAATATTATGGAAACTAAGTCAAAAATGATAGTAAAAAGCTGATAAATGTATTGTAATTGAGCACTTGATTTCAACAATAGTGGTGAACTTACCACATTTTCAAACGCATTACCTGCTAAAATCACTAATATGAAAACAAAAAATGTTAATTTAGATTAAAATTAATGTAGGTAATTGTGGATCATATAATAATAATAATTGTTTTTTCAGATAATCATTGTGTTGATGGATCATTGGAGAATCTGATACAAATAATAGTGGCAAGCCGTTCCCATCACATACATTATATAATTTCATAATTATAATTTTGTTTTGATGATTATAATTATTATTAATAATAATTATTGTGCTAAATAATTTATTTGTGAACATTTTGTGACTGAATTTTATCATAAGTTGATATGAAAAAGCACAAATGTAACTAATTTGTGTCAACAATTAATTTAAAATAAATAATATTAATGTTATTTGTTAAGTAAATAATGTTAGTTGTAATCTAAATAATATGATTTATTTAAAAATTGTACACAGAACAAGTTTTAGAACTGTGGATGCCGATCCCGGTTGAGTGGTTAAAATTGAAACCAAAGTAAAAATTTTGATTTAAAGTTGAAATTACATTGTGTTTATTAATATAGAATGTAATCATTGTGTTAAAATCTGTGAGTGTAAATTAAAGCATTATATTTTAATGAAAAATTAAAGTTTGTATTTTAAAAGTTCAAATTGTTGGTGTTTAATATGTATGCATGTTAGAAATAAATAATGATAATACAGTCGAACCTCCATATCTCAAACCTTAACTTTTGGTAATTTAAAAACCTCTACAACTTCAAAAAATAATATGTTCCCTTCCCATCAGAGCCCTAACATAGACCCTTGATAAGTTAAACCTCTATAATTTGAAATATTTTGTGTTTCCCTTGGACTTTAACTTATCGATGTTAGACTGTATTAGGATTAAATAAGTTTAAAAATATAGTGTTGTTATCATTTGTGAAGACCTAATTTTAAAGGTATGATTGCTCATCTGCAATTATTATAGTAATAAAGCAAACAAAATAATTTGTTGACAACAATTTATTAAGGAGAAAAATGAGAATCAATGATCATTGATCGAATATTAAATCCCGTTGTACAGGGGAGAGCTCCTCTTGATGTAAGGTTTCTTCATCCCATACATTGTTTTGTATGAGTGTAACGTTGCAGATACTACAGGGTCTCCAGAATAACCATGTTCTCAATGTCACCACGATCAGGTTGTGCACAAAGGGTTGAGTCATTGAATACAGTGCTAACACGAACAAAGCCTGGCCATCTGGTAACTATATTACTAATCCTCAAGGTAGCATCACATTATGTGAAAAATATGTCTTTCAGTTGCAATACATGTCAGCTTGGGAACCTCCTAAAATTAAAATTAAAATGTTAATTATTAAATTTTTTTCCTTCAGTGTTGTTATAAATTGCATATTGTTGATTGTTTAAGCATTTACCAATTATGATTTTGACAAAGACTACCATTTTAATAATAAAAAAGTACAGAATTAAAAGTTTATTGTTTCTCAATCAAAGCATAATACTATCTAGATATTTAAAATATTATCATTATATTTTATGAAAATATGTGTTTTTAAATAATGATTAAGATTACAGAAGTTTAAGATAAAAGTACACAACAGAATGAACAGTACATACCAGGAGAATTTATTTTAATATGTGTGCAGTCTAATGCTCCCAGAACTCTTGGAAATCCAGCAATTGCATAAAATTCGTTGGCCACAGTTCGATGCTCTTCACTTGTTGGCATATTAATATATCTGCTTTTCAAACTTGCCAATTTTTAGTCACCCTGTGGACTACATGGTGTACAGTGGGTTGTTTCACATGGAATATATCACCAATTACTTTTTGGTAACTTCCAGTGGCGTAGAAGCGTAGAGTAATCAAAATTTGGTCAATTGATTCTATTGCTCTATTTCGTTTAGTCGCAGGTTTTATAGATTGACCAATTACTGAGTCAAGATACTGCACAGTTTCTTTTGATAGCCGAAAACGAGATCCAAATTCGGCGTTGTTATATTTTTGAAACAAATACCACTATCGTAAAATGTCAACAATAGGGGTGTGCGAATATCGTTCGAATATTAATATTCGATTCAAAATTCGACGAATATTCGAAAAATGTCGAATAATTCGATAAGTTTCGAATATTCCGAAATTTCGAATAGTATTGAATTTGAATACGATAATGCATCGTGACCAGAGAACGTAAGTTTTTACAATCACACAAACAAAAAATACAAAATCTGACGTCTAGCCCATTCAAGATATTATCTACGAAATACAAATTCTTGTCCGATGCATTATCGTAGTCACATTCGATACTATTCGAAATTTTTCGAATATTCGTCGAATTTCGAATAATTCGTAAGTTCGAATTATTCGCACACCCCTACTACGAATCTAATACTAATATTCGATTCGAAACGAATAATTCGTATGTTCGAATTATTCGCACACTCCTAGTCAACAAGCCAATGTCAGTATTACCATTAAGTATGCGAACAGCGACATTGGCGGAATCAGTGCGCAGTAATATCCACGCGCGACTGGGGCCATAAAAAAAAAAAAAAAAAAATACGTAGGTCGTCATTATAAAAGCGTCTTCAAAATCATGTTTGAGTATACCATTTTGATAGTTAAGAACTTGTTAAGGACTGTACGACGAGTCAAATATTTGAGATGCGTACGAGTATTCGGGCCATAGTGTATTACTACATTAATGACTTAAATATTTGCTGATTAATTAAAACATAGTTGTTTAATTTACAAGTTATATCATTATGAACCCTATTTACGTGAAAACTATAAAAAAGTTATAGTATCAACATTATTTACTGATCTGTTACACTTACTAAAATAATATTATTATCTTCGACAGTAATCCTACTTCAATATGCAGGTTTCCTTGTGATGATTTTTTCACTGTTTTAGCTAGCATTGTATTTAAATCTTTTCAAATTAAGACCTTTATCTAATCGGTAACCATTACTTACATTACAATTTACGTCCTACACTTTTCCAGATTATACCACAAAAAAGATGGTTTCCCCTGCCTTCCGTTCCCGGGCTCCGACGAGTCCATAGTGTACCGCACGCAGCGCCATCTCTACGACACAACCAACAAGCGTCCCGCGCAGTTCAAAGCTTACGTGTCCTTCCCAAACATTCTAGTCACAGTAGCGTTCGCACTCGGCGCCATTTTGTTATTCGTTATGTCAAAATGGCGGATAACTAGACAGCTGTTGTTGGATTATCCGCGGGTTTTCTCTGGCGGGATGGCGAGTAAGGAAGGGCCCAGTGATAATGTTATGGAGAATACTAAGTTTCAATTTAAATTGTTTGGGACGGGATGGGACGGTGATGATGTGAGCGGAGAGCCTAATAAGAAAATGGCGGTTAAGGTAAGTCGAGTGTGATAGTTTAAAATGTAGTCGTGTTTTTAATTCTATACTTATATGGCAAAATATGTGTGTTAACTTAAAAACTACTGGACAGATTAAAAGTGCGATGAAAAAGTGTGATTTTATAACAAAACCAGGATTCTTTTACTTATTATGTGACGCAAACGAGGTTATACCAATCTGCTTTTTTTGAAACAGAAGGAAATCACCGGACCTCCATCCGCCCCGCAGGTAGGTCGAACCGCACTAAAACCTCCTGCTGCTCACGCTCAGCGACCGAACTCCGGCTGAGGACAGAACCCAGCTCTATTTTAGCCTCAGTCGCGTGTCTAAGCTCATTATGACAATTAATCCAAGATGGCCGACGCCACTAAATATCAACTTCACAATTTTTCACAAATTCATCAATGAGAGTATCAAAAATAACTTTACTAATAAAATTGTATAAACCGTATAATATTAAGATTCAAAATGGCCACCATCACAAAATGGCGTACATTATGTTCCAGGTGTCGGGAACCAACCCCGGCTACGGCGCGACGGTCACCGCTCTGTTACTGTCCGCCATCACTATACTCAACGAACGGAACAAGATGCCGCAGAGGTAACTTGATTTAGATTTCATTCAATTTTAGATCAAGATTATAAAAGTAACTGTAAAAAGCATTGCTAATACTTTTTTGGACTTGCAAATAAACTGGACGAGAAGATAATAATACGTATTAGGGTTGTTGCGAATGTCGTTTTTTGAACATTTGGGATTTTATTTTGGCTCTGTCACATCTGGAACCAACACCATGAACAACAGAATGAAGTCAATCCAAAGTGCACCGATCGCGCGTAACAACACCATATTCTAGCGTTAGTGTACCTACCGATGACACTCAATTCGTTTAACACATTAATAAAATATTACATACACATAAATTCTTTAAAATTTCATTTTGTTATTTATGATGTTGATTCAAAACATCGTGTTGTTACACACGATCGGTGCACTTTAAATTGGCTTCATTCTGTTGTTCACGATGCTGATTCCAGATGTAATAATTCCGTGGGCTCTGTCAGATTCCCTCCACATACACACAACTGACACAACATCCTCCTTACTTTTGTCAAAACATTCGCATGATTTTTTGCGAATGCGAATATTCGCAACACGAGTAACATCCCTTATTACATTCTTATTGATTTATAAGAAAAATAATAAAAGATAGACACTTGTACTTTTACTATTTACTAAATAAAACACCACCAACTTAATTTTCGTAATTGTCGAGTAGTTTTTCTGCCAGTCGTTTTATTGTAACGAAGTTCCTTATCGCGCGTTGTGTCGGGGGCTAGACGGAAAAAAATCTTACGAAAAGTTGTCACGACACTTTTTTTGTTTTAGGTGATTATCGCTAGATGGCGCTGTGATCAAAATCTTTTAAAACACATTCCTTATCGCGCGTAAAAAAAAATAAGGAAAAAAATATAAGATATCTTTTAATCGAAAGGAACTTCGTTCCATCCGAGTGTCCCTTGACACCTCTCAAGTTTTTTTTTTTCAGCCAGTCGTTTTATTTTCTTTCCATTTTAAATTAAAAATATTTACCCAATATGATTTTTTTTTCTACAGGTCAGGTGTCATGACAACCGGCGTCGCTTTCAAAGATACTAATATTATAAAGGAGTTGAATGATAACGATCTCAAATTTGAAGTTATTGAAGAAAATTAACTTTTATTTATTAGGTTTTTAATTTTTTGTTTGTTTGAGATTTTTTTAAACAGGTTTGGAATGTTATTGGTTATATAAAATAATAGTTATTTTTGTACTTTGAAATTAAAATTATTATTGCTTAGTTATAGATATGAAACTACCGCGGTCATTAACATGTTATAAAATAACAATATGCTAGAAGTTTGTAATTTATTTTGAAGTATAAAAATAAGCAGTTCGCACTTCAATATATTTTTTACGACATAAAGTATAACCTTAATAAACAGTAAATTTACTACAAATAATATTTTTCATTATAATAAGTTATGTTTTTTACTTTTTTTTTTTATTGCCATATAGGCAGACGAGCCAACGGGCCACCTGATGGTAAGTGGTTACCGTCGCTCATGAACCTCTGCAATGTCAGGGGACACTGAGGGGTCGCTACCTACGACCCAAATTTTAGGACCCTCCTCAAGCCTCGTTTGAAGAAGGACAAGTCATAGCGCTACTACTAGTGCCATCTGTTAATAAGTTTAGGTACTAAATGTTTAAATAATTTTATAGTAGATGTCGCTACTGTCACAAAGTGGTTGGTATTCTCTCACAATTTTTATAACTTATTTGCATAGCTATGTAACGTTTAATGCTATGGAAATAAATTATATTATAGAATAATAAATATTTTTTATATGTTTTGTTATTTTTCTTGAATGTTGTTGTTTTAAAACTTGTCTTTCTTCAAACTAGACTTGAAGAAAATCCTTAAGAGTAGACCTAACAGTGTCTTTTGACTTTACGTAATCATTTACTATCAGGTGGTCTGTTTACTAGTATACCTACGCAGTAATATTTAAAAATAAATACTATTTTGTAACAATACATTAAATGTTGCCTTATTTAGTCACTAGATGTCGGTACACGGTTTATTTTTATTTTTTACCTAATAATTTGGTGATCTCGTGTATATGCTTGTTAAATATTATAATTACTAGTATCAGTTTTGTCTTATTATTGAACTAGATTTCAAAAGCAAATTCTTAATTTTAAGTTCTTTATTAAAAGTTTGTTTTTATGTTTGAGTTTTATTAATTCGTTAAGAAAGTTTTAATTTATAAGTTTGATACTTACTTATAAAGGGAGAATTACTATCTAAAATATAGTGCATTTTTGTATGTTGTAATACATTTTTATTATTAAAAATGTGGTGTTTTTTTTTAGATTTATTCTAAAATTCCACTAACTATTCCTTACTGTAGGTACTGAGTAGGTAGATTCTTCTTTTCTGATTTTTGAGTTCATTTTCCTGGTCAAAATTTTAAAACCAGTATAATGTCATCATTTTTTTATTTAGGAATTACCTAAAACCTACCATATAGAACTCTTCTCAAATCTCGTTTAAAGAAGGAAAAATCATAATGGTATACCTATAGCATGTCGTGTCATTAGTGATGAGCAAAGCAAGGCCAAGACTAAGACCAAGACTGCAAGACCAAGACCAAGACTGCAAGACCAAGACCAATTTTGCTCATCACTAGTAAAAAAAACTAACGATTCGACATGCACATTCCACTAATATTGTTCTAAGAAAAGCATATGTTGACGCTGTTAAAAATATTTTATCTCATTTAATTGCTGTGAAAAAAAAAATTGTTTGAGTCTTGCGTATAGTCTAATTTGCTTTTTTGCAAGACCAAGACCAATGTTGCTCATCACTACGTGTCATGAAAAGTATTTGGTAATAATATTATTTTTACCTATTACAAAAATGAAAACGAGCAACTTCCATTTCTCAAGCATAGCACAAAAACTACCAGTCAGATTTGTAGGTATTTATATGAGATAATGTCCAAAATGCCGCTTCCTAACAAAAAAAGAATCATCGAAATTGGTTCTTTTAGGAAAGAAATACACAAGAACGAAAAGAAAATCTTGAAATGTTGTCTGTTAAATATTTACATTTTTAAACACATACGCAAAAGTACTTGTTCGATCTTTAAAAAAATCAAATCAAATCATCATCATCATCATCAGCCTATAGACGTCCACTGCTGGACATAGACCTCCCCCAAACTTCGCCACATCGACCGGTCCTGCGCCATCTGCATCCAGTGACCTCTCGCAATCTTGACCAGATCGTCGGTCGATCTTGTGGGAGGTCTACCAACATTGCGCTTACCGGTTCGTGGCCGCCACTCCAGAACTTTTAGGCCCCACCGGCCATCCGTTCTTCGCACAATGTGTCCAAATCAAATCAAATCAAATCGGTTCACCCAAACTAAAGTTACGAAGGAACAAACAAAAAAAAACACAGACGAATTGGAGGTACTCCTTTTCTAAATTTTGTCTAAAAACAAATAAAACTTCATATAGAAAATAGATAAAATTAATTTATTGACATAATTATGAACTAGTGCGCGTATCATACACGTTACTAACACACGAATATTTACAACATATCAATATTATTCTCGATTCCGTTTTATATGAAAAAGGACAACAATATTTTAATTACAACTCAGTCTGGGAAAGCGTAAAAACTTAGCAACATTTTGTAATCTCTCCATAGGTAATTATTATTAAACTATTTTTTAAACTGGGTTACTGGAGTATATTTTGAACAATGTTACGTTATAGCTAGATACCTATGTAGATATTAGAATATTGCTCAAGTTAGCGTTTGACAGGTATTAATCGAATACCTAGCTAATGTGCAGTTTAGTAATATTTTTTTTTATTTTATTTTTTTTATTGCCTTGTAGGCAGACGAGCCAACGGGCCACCTGATCGTAAGTGGTTACCGTCGCTCATAAAACGAGAGATTATTAAGTATAGATATGGAAGGACTATACTTTTTATAAAACTATCATCATCATCAGCCTATAGACGTCCACTGCTGGATATAGGCCTCCCCCAAACTTCGCCACATCGACCGGTCCTGCGCCATCTGCATCCAGTGACCTCCCGCAATCTTGACCAGATCGTCGGTCCATCTTGTGGGCGGTCTACCAACATTGCGCTTACCGGTTCGTGGCCGCCACTCCAGAACTTTTCGGCCCCATTTCGGCATCCGTTCTTCGCACAATGTGTCCAAATCAAATCAAATCAAATCAAATCGGTTCACCCAAACTAAAGTTACGAAGGAACAAACATAAAAAAAACACAGACGAATTGGAGGTACTCCTTTTTAAAATTTTGTCTAAAAACAAATAAAACTTCATATAGAAAATAGATAAAATTAATTTAATGACATAATTATGAACTAGTGCGCGTATCATACACGTTACTAACACACGAATATTTACAACATATCAATATTATTCTCGATTCCGTTTTATATGAAAAAGGACAACAATATTTTAATTACAACTCTGTCTCGGGAAGCGTTAAAACTTAGCAACATTTTGTAATCTCTCCATAGGTAATTATTATTAAACTATTTTTTAAATTGAGTTACTGGAGTATATTTTGAACAATGTTACGTTATAGCTATGTAGGTATTAGAATATTGCTCAAGTTAGCGTTTGACAGGTATTAATCGAATAGCTACCTAATGTGCAGTTTAGTAATGTAAAACGAGAGATTATTAATAAGTATAGGTATGGAAGGACTATACTTTTTATAAATTATAATTCTACAGAATTAGATACTTAAGCAAAATATACGATTTTAACCGCACTTAGGTTTATTAATTAGTAGAAAACTGTCATTCGTATTTCAAAAGTGTATCATTCTCCTAAACCTGATTTGTTCCACCAGATCTAAAATGAATCAATAAGTTGCTGAAGATTTGACATGAACTGGGTCCTCTTCATTATTATAATTTTTAAATTAAGAAAACCAACATTTTGGTATTAATACCTATTTGATTTATTTCTTTATTTCAATCATAGATATTGTTGTCCCTTTTCAACGTACAAATTTACAACTGCATTAATTTTGAATCGAAAACACACTTTGGTATAACAATGATCTTAAAAAAATAAATATAAAAACATGGAATAGCCTACGATTATCTCTACAATATTGTTACAGATAAAAAAAATGATCGTAATGTCTTAAGCCAAAGCAGTTTGTATTATTTAATTAATAAGTTTACTATAATCTAGTTAACTACAAAATTTACAAGTTTACAAATTTTAACAATCACCAAGTAATTTCTGTGATCTTTATAGAAACAAAAGAAAAATATTAATTTGATTTTGGCGACAAAGAAAAGTTACTGTTAGTGCATTCATTGTGTTTTTTAAGTGTTTTTCGGGTTTAAATTAAATTATTGTAATTAATTTATTTGTGGTTTGGCGTCCTTTCTTTTTGCTATGTTTTACTTAAACTTCTACTTCCTATCAGGTGGGCCCTTGGCTCGTCTGCCTACATGGGAATAAAATAAAATGTACATAACAGTAGGTACGTAGTTTTAAAGATATTACTTGGTGATTGTAAAACTAGTTCTTATTCTAACAATTATAAATATCACGAAATCAAAAGTCGGAAAAAGTTTTAAATAACAATCTTCTCAAACATCGAAATCTCTTAAAATTGGTAATTTGGCAGTTTTACCTTAAAAAGCACTGAATAACTTTGAAGAAAAATGTAATTTATATTTGTTAATTATATTACTTATAAATTTCTATTTCATGTTCAATCTTAAATATTTTAGGCATAATCTTATTATATATTACAACTCACGGAACTATACAGTTGGCGCTCATCTCTAAAACTCTCATATCCTTATTTAACGGTTTTTTGAGAGACAGAGAGCCCATCTTACTTAACTAAGAAATAAATACACTATATATCAATATAGCGGCATCTTTCGAAGATAACATAAAAATCTGCAAAACTAACACTAAAATGACACCACACTCCGCATGAAATAATAACTAATTCACTCTTAAACATTGCAATCGTCTCTATACTGCGATTCATATTTAACTGGACTCCCGACTGTTTTCATTGGAGCCAACGTTTGGTTGGTTGGAGGTTGTTGGTGTCGCCTCAGGAGCTACAATCAACCCCTCCTTGATCCTCTTCTTCTGTTTCATTCTTCTATTCTGAAACCATATTTTGACTTGCGTCTCGTTCAGTTGTAAGGCTGAAGCTATTTCTATCCTTCTCGCTCTAGTGAGGTATTTGTTGAAGTGGAACTCTTTTTCTAGTTCTGTGAGTTGTTTGTTGGTGAAGTTGGTGCGGCCTGTGTTGTTCAGGTTGAGGAGGGGGTTGGCCATCATTTGTGTGCCGGTTGGTGTTCGCATGCCGTCTTGTGGACTGCCTAAGACGCCTTGGCTGACGAATTCTGCTGGCGGTATCATTAGCTTCGGCGCTGTGAACAAAAATATCATGTTAAGTACTTGTTTCAATGGTTGGGTGAACGATTTAGTTTTTTAGGAATTGCCGCTTGCCAAATACCGATATTATTATTTCTTCTAATGAAAGTAAATGTATTTTGTACCCACTTTTGGAATATCTACTTCAGGCCTACTATCACTAATCCGCATGCGAACACAATTAATGTAAACTTGACCAATTGCAGTCATAATAAAAAAATACTAAATTAAAACTTCTAAAATTAAATATTCTTACAATTCAAAATCGAGCTTACAACCTTATAAATAAGCACCCACAAAAAATGTAATGTATAAAACTAAAATCATGATCCAAGACGTCAAGCTGTTTTAGCAAACATCCATTGTCCAGCAAGGTGTTTGTACAAACATTACCTTCTGTCTGTAACACAACTTTTGTCTCGTTGTCTCATTTCTACGGATGATATCTATAAAAGGTTCCAAGTTAAATTCGTGGGAGCCTGATACGTTTGTGACAGGTGTCGTCTTTTTTGTCTATACAATGGAATAAGATAAAAGATAATTCAATATTAGCTTAAAAATGGCTTCCCGCGGTGCAGGACCCGACTTTTTCTTCCAACGCTTATTGTCGTAAAATAAATATTGTATTTTTTGATCAAGGTTTGTTTTAATACAAATATTGATGTTTAATTGAGAATAATTTTCCGGTTAATTTGATTCGACCTTGTGTTGTTTGATTATGTTGTTTGAATTATAAATAGTCTTTGATGTTAAAGCCGTGTTTAAGTTTAGGTGAAGCTTATTTCGCGATTGTTTAGTTTGGAGTTTCGTCATTTTTATAGATGATTATGTTTAAAATGGCTATCATATTTACATAATACGTTATTTTTCTTTTAGATAAGTAAATAAAGTAGGCTATCCAAATCACAAATGCTTTAGCCTCATTTCTTGATTATTTGACTGTACTGTACTGTAACAACCCATTACTGCCCACTGCTGAGCTCAGGTCTCCTCTGAAGAGGGGTTAGGCATAGTCCACCACGCTTGCCTAATGCGGATTGGATTATTTGACTACGCATATATTTTTCTAATTAGTTATTGTTTGGAGAAAAAGCTCGTACGCACAGATGGACGGAGATAGAAAAGTTATAAGGTTTATAAAGCCATCATTTATTTATTTTAAAGAACATCTAATAGGTCATAAAATATGGTTTACCGACACCGTGAAACTTCAAAAAACCTAAATAGGTATTAGTAATACATTTAATTGAATCAGTCGATAATTAACGTGGTGTGATCGATGACAGCTCAATGGCGACCCTTCCTGTCCACTCCCGTATAATCCTTTCGACAAATGTTCCTGACAACGCTGCAACGTGTGGATTAACTTTTATATTACATCCGTGTATCATTTGTTTCGCTTTTGTTTTTATTGAGTTTTTGACACAGAATAACTTATTTTGTAGAAGTAAAGCTTGTGTATGTAATATAGTTTTGATTTGATTGATTCTTCTTCTTTCACTATTTCTTATTCCATTTTGATGGCGCAATATGTCTATCTCCACTCATTTCTATCTTTACATATTATTACTAGCTGACTCGCGCAACTTCGTCTGCGCCGAAAAAAAAAATAGGGGTGGACTACCCCTAACATTTAGGGGATGAAAAATAGATGTTGGCCGATTCTCATAGGTACCGGATAAGCACAAAAAATTTCATCAAAATCGGTCGAGCCGTTTCGGAGGAGTTCAAGTTCGAACACCGTGACACGACAATTTTATATATTAGATATCATCTGTCACACCGCAAACCTTAAAATTATGTTTTAGGTACATACATGAAGTTTTTTGAATGTTTGGCACGTCTTCCGAATTTGATTGAATTCACTTGAAATTTGGCGTCTCTTGGTAAGAGTTTCGTGTTTTATATTTTTATTGGAAATTTAATAAGTAACTACTGTTGTTATTTTTGTGTTTCAATTAAAAGTTATTGTATTATATTGTCACTAACAATTCGTCAAAGCGATTTGAATAAAACTTTATTTCTGAATACCTCTGTTTTTGTTTTAAAAGAACGCACACATTTAAGTATGCCGTACCTAATATAATCACGTCAACATACACAATACAATTTTTAATTATAAGTTTGCGTTGGTAAATACAAAATGTAAGGCAGATCTACATAGTCGACACCAGGTTATCATTACCTAGATTCCTGATAGTTTCAGACTGAGTCCAGATCATTTAAAGTTCGGTACCTACCTGATGAAATTACGTTTACGAAATGTCAGAAAATATCATGAAAAAATCTATTTTAGTGTCAATTCATTTCTAATTTAACTATTGATTTTTCCTAAATTAAAATGTAGGTTGTTGTCATTAGGAGTATCTTTACGATTAATTAATTTATAAGTCTCTCTTATCACAAAATTAACCGTTAATTTGCGAATAGTTAATCATGCATATATTATAAAGCATACATAGATAATTATGAGTTAGTAATTCATTAATGATTACAACTTAATTAGCGAGTAACAAAAACCAACGATGTTTCAATTAAACCGAATAATATCAATACAGTTTGCATAAATTGCACCTGTTCATAACTTGTATAACTGGACTGGAAAACAAGATGGCCGCTAGAAGAAGTATAAAGTTGTTTTTTTCCAGCCAGTGAGGGCACGAATTGGTGAGCATTCTACATCTAGTTTGTGTTTTTTTATAAGGTTTTTCTTTGTTAATTATTAGCAGAAAAACTATGATGATTACATTGAAGGGTTCGTGTTTATTCGAGAATATTATAATATACACAATTTATAAAATTTTACCTTTGTTGAAGAGAAATTCACGTGTTTGTAAAGTGATATCGACCGGTCAAAGTTGTCGACAACTGCATATATTTGGAAGACGATGACATTGTACCTAATGTACCTAGTTAGAGCAACTTTAGGAAAGATTTTTTCTCATATCGTTACATTTAAATTAATAACTGAAGATTGAGTCAGATTAAAATTAAAAAAACTTTTGTAAACGATTTTTTTCTGTTTTTCAAAATTGAAATTGTTATTGATAGGCACTAACGGGTAATTTGACTGATAATTACATTAGTAAGATCTCCACGAAATAATATTGACTTAGTGTGGAAATCTAATGGTATAAATTATCTTACCAAATATAGGTAGGTACACTGTAAATTTTGGCTGAAAACATTTTTAGAACTTTTTATCTCTAACTTTTCAATAATTTACACAACTTCGATCGTAAAATACACCAGAAAAAATATAAATATGTATGATGAAACTCGAGTTGATGGCATTAAAAGCGTTTGTTTGTCAAACCCGTAAGTTGTTCAAACATAATGTTTGTTTGCGCAACGGACACCCGACCGGCATGCACTTATTTCTAACTGGACTATGCTCGTATATTAACCGATTATACAAAAAGATGATTTATAGTTTGGTTTTTTTTTTTGGAACGAAATTCCTTATCGCGCGAAAGGGGGCTAGACGGAAATTCTTATGAAAAAGTTGTCACGACACTTTTTTGATGGCGCTGTGATTAAAATCTTTTAAAACTATTCCTTATTTTGTTTTATATGATTAATGCTTGATGGCGCTGTGAGCAAAATATTTTATTTAAGTTATAATAAAGAGAGAGAGACAGACGGTTTAAACTCACTAATTATTATAACTTAAAAAAATAAAATTTTATTACAATTCCCTCACTAATTAATCTTTAGGAACTTCTTTCCAACCGGGTGTCCGGGAGTTGAACCTCACCAAAAATTCCAACCGCTCACACTCAGCGTCCGAACCCCGGCTGAGGCCAAAACCCAGCACGGGGTTATGAGGGACGACGCGACGCGTTACGCTCTCGGCACTCTTTCCCGTCGCGTTGGTTCTGCGGTATTTAATATATATTTTTTTCCGTATTCAAATCGGTTCAGCCGTTTCGGTGCATACACAATAGATACTTCTAACAAGCTCCACCAGGATATTTCTCGTTTGAAAGACCTGAATGAGAGTGTTTCTCACTTATCTCACTGTTATTGGTCACTCTTCAAATATATTTGGTAATCTGTAACTTCTGATTAATAAATCACCTGCATACGTTTATTTCTAACTGGACTATACCCCTACATTAATTATTTATAGTTTGTTTCTTGTCCCTTGTTTTACTGTGCCTAGTTGACAATTATTTTTTCTTCGAAAAGAGTCAAAAGGTCCGTTTAAACAAATGTAGTCGAATCACTTATTACAGGTTACATTTTTAATTTGTCTGTTAAATTTTCATACAAATTGATGGAGAAGTTTCGTTGTGTTGCGACCCGCTGATGTGTGCGCGTATCATTACAACAAGAACTACAATGAAATACGCAACTAGCATGCACTGCAGTCGGATTACAGCGAATTGACATAATTGGTCTTAATTTATCAAATTAAAATATTTGATAAGTCAAGAATAAATAATCAAGTCCTTGGTCCAATCTTTTGTTAACTGAGGGAATAAGAGATTTTGAGAACTTCATTGAATCTTATTTGTTTGCAGTAGTGATCCAATTTAGAATCAACTCTACAGTATTTCTGTACTGTACCAACCCACCACTGCCCACTGTTGGCCTCAGGTCTCCTCAGAAGGGGTGCCTAATCCCCCTAGTCCACCACGCTTGCCCAGTGCGGATTGGGGACTTCACATATCTTCAAAGGATTTTTAGAATCCTTTTCCGACATGCAGGTTTCCTCATGATGTTTTCCTTCACCGTTTTTAGCCAGTGGAATTGTGAAAAATTGCACATAAATCTTTTTCACATTTAGATTTAGAGGTACAAGCCGGCCGGTTTTGAACGCGCGACCCGCGCCTGTTCGGAAGGAAGCGCTTCGACCACTCGGCAACCACGACTTCACTATTTCTAGTACACAGTATTTCTGCGCTATAATTTGCATCTAATCTAGCAACAGATGGGCTGTAAGCTCGTTTGTAAAGTAACAACCCATTACTGCCCACTGTCAGGTCAGGTCTTCCCGGTGGAGGGATCAGGCATATTTCACTACGCTTGTCCAAGAAATATTGGGTAATTTATATATTTTTAAAGGGATTTTGAATTCTTTTCCAATATGCAGGTTTCTTCACGATATTTTCCATTTAAGGCCGGTCGGTCCGAACCCGTACGGAACGCAAGTGTTACCAGCACTCAACCACCTTGTCTACCGGTCATAGCAAAATTGTCAATACTTTCAAAGACGTATCCATAGTCTTTTGACGCCAATCCACAGTATCCCTCCACAAAGAGACCGCCATATTTGGCCAGGTCCTGTAAGGCTACACCGTACGGCCGCGACACCGCTAATCCATTACGCTCTCGGCAAATGTTTGCACAGAACTCGGTTGCGTACGATTCTGTGTTTACAAAGCCGAGCGTAGACGAAATGCGTACACGATTCTTAAATCTGAATCGTGTACTGGTTTGATGATTTTAAATTTAGAACATTAATGTCACAACTGGCCAGTGATAGGCTTAAACCTCCTTGGTAGAAGGAGATAGAGTCAGGCATAGTATACCACACTTGCATCATATTATTATATTTTCGAAACACAAATAGTTAATTAGATAGATATTGGTGACAAGAGTTTCATTCGCCCATATTATTACTAAGATTTAATCCTGCAAACATGGTACATTTTTTTAACGTTAAATAGAGGATGAGTAATAATTTAATTGAAACCTAAAATAAGTTTCGTTAAATAAGTAGGTCTTCAGTTACATTAAACTAACGACAGAACAGAAAATGTATAACAACCACATCTACACATTGTAACGTATTCTAATACAAATAAAGCGAGAAAACCAACCCTTTATTTACCGGACGTAATGCGGGTCATCCATAACGTTCCGTTTTACAAAATTAACACTAATTCAATCAATTGTAACATTCGGCCGTATGTACGGATGCGTCAACGCCCCGCCAGAAAAAAAATATAACATTCGAATTTCAAATAATTGACAGTCAACTGACAGTTAGGGGAGCGGGAAACGATGCTATTGGTCCGAAATTGGACAATGAAGCAGATGGATACGCATTTTTTTACTAGCCGCCATATTTGCTCAAATTCTTTAAAGTACAAAAAGACATTTTTATGTATAATGGCAGCTGACATTTCAATTTGCCGTGAAGAGACGACAGGAGATATGAATGATTACCGAGTCATACATAAATTAAATGAAAAGGGGAATTTGAATTAGAGGTGGATCCTACGTAATGTGACTATCGCGATGTTATGTCGCCCTTTGAGAGACGTATTGCTCGACATTTTGGCTGACAATAATCTATTTTAATTTTATAGAAAACATCTGCTACTCGTATTAATATATTTAACATCCAAAGTTAAAGAACGTTAAAGACCGAACAAAAAATAACCTTTTCAGTTACAAAAAGATTACTTTTTGTTTTATAATAGGTAAAGGAACCAAAAGTAAAAAATAAGTAGTTCTTCTTCTGATAACACATATGCATTACTTATATTATTAAATTTTGCCTTACTCTGGCTTTCTATAATTTTAATTATGGCTGACGAGCTATTTTTACTTTATTTGCAAAACAAAATTCAATAATAACACTGAATCATTATGGTTATTTTGTTCTTAAGTCCTTAAACTACTTCAAGAACTACTTCTGTTCATTTTAACAACTAATTAAAAATATTTTTTTTTTTTTAAATTTCAGATCCGAAATAAAATATAAATACTCTGTTTCTCTCGAAAACACTTAATTTAATTTAGTGCTTATTACTTAGTAGGTACATATAGGTACATTATACACACACGTGAATTATTTAAATTATATTAAGAACGAAATTGTGTATCCTTTTTTGTTGACTGAAAGAAATGAAATGTTAAAAAACTTGAGAGGTGTCAAGGGACACCCGGATGTAACGAAGTTCCTTTCGATTAATTAGTGAAAGAATTGTAATAAAATTTTTTTTTTATGTTATAGTAATTAGTTAGTTTAAAGCGTCTGTCTCTCTCTCTTTCTTATAATTAAAATAAAATATTTTGATCACAGCGCTATCTAGCATTAATCATATAAAACAAAATAAGGAATTGTTTTAAAACATTTTAATCACAGCGCCATCTAGCGATAATCATCTAAAAAAAAAAAGTGTGACAACTTTTTCATAAGAATTTCCGTCTAGCCCCCTTTCGATAACGCGCAATAAGGAACTTCGTTCCATAATATAACATTTTTAGTTTTATTCAGATCTAATCTATCATATTATATGTAAATATCAGTATTTGTCGCCATGGCTTCCATGACAGTAGTCCGCTATCACAGGATTAAAGGATCACATGTATTGGCTTTACATGTTTACACTAGTTTTTAATTTCGGGAACGATACACCGACACTAATACTTTTCGTGATAAAAACCTTTATTAAAATATCGTGCTTCAAGAGTAAAATAAATAAAAAGATTTCGTTGTTCAATAGCAATGATTATGATACGAAAAATTAAATAAGAAGCTACATAATGTTATTGTCAATGTTTCAACATTTGTGACTAAGGAGCATATTACTTACACAATTGTTTTGCAATTTTGCAGACTTTGTCAGGCCATTTTTTTTTTTTTTATTGCATGATAGAAAAACGAGCCTACGGCCCACTGATGGTAAGCGGTCACCGTCGCTCATGAACCTCTGCAATGCCAGGGCAATGAAGAGCTGTTATCTATCGCCTACCGATACAGGACTTTTCTTAAACCTCGTTTAAGAAAATTTATTTTTTAAATTTGTTTTCATTCGTTTTGTTATATTGACCCGTGCGATTATTGCCTATGTATGGGCTGTTGATTGCTCTGTTCAGTGTATTTTAGTTTGTATTCAGTTTTCGGAGAATGTTTCACCTTTTCTGATCCTGTAATACTTGTATGAGTCCAGGGGGTCCTGGTGTCCTGAAATACAGACTTGCGTCTAGTTTAGGCACCAGTCTCGCGCAAACATGAATCGGTAATAATATTTATTCCCATACATTTTATTGTAGCGCTAATTTTAATTTACTAGTGTCTGATGATTCTGTTGTGTGTTTGTGGTGAGAAAAATAAACTATATTCTATTGTATTCTATAATTTCTAAACGGGTTCTTACCACGATTTTTATTAAATGAGCGATCCCTATATTTCAACACAAGCGTCATGATCACGAGAAAACTAATTGTGTAGGTAATTGATGTAGGTAACCGCGAGTGTGTTAATCAATTGAGAACATATTGTTGAAAACAGCTCATTTTTTACATACAAACAGAGAATGGGCAAAATAATTTGGGTCGAAGGTCTACTGTACCTAATGTAGTACAATACCCGAATTTCTTCAGTTACCTAGTTTTTTTGAATACCTACCTACTAACGACTTGGTAAGGTTTTCACACACATGGGAAATACTGTGAAAAACTTCGTGTCAGGCAACATGTAATACTACTATTATAGATCCATATTACATATACCTACATCTATACTAATATTATAAAGAGAAAGGTTTGATTGTTTGTTTGTCTCGAATAGGCTCCGAAACTACTGGTCCGATTTCAAAAATTCTTTCAGTTTTACAAAGTTCGTTTATTGAGGAAGGCTATAGGATATTTTGTTTCCCTTTGTGACGCAGATTAAGTTGCGCGGGTCAGCTAGAGTTATACATTATCCACCTTTACTTGGAACCGCTGCGATCTTCCACGGTTCGCTTCAGAAGATCATTTTTGCCCCGTACCATCCCGATTTAGAATGGACTCCCGTCCGCGGTGTTCCCGGAGCGCTATGACATGTCCCTGTTTAAACGAGGTTTAAGAAAAGTCCTGTATCGGTAGGCGATAGGTAACAACCCCTCATTGCCCTGGCATTGCAGAGGTTCATGAGCGACGGTGACCGCTTACCATCGGGTGGGCCGTAGGCTCGTTTATCTATCACGCAATAAAAAAAAAAAAAAAACATAAGGTCATTGTAGTAATAAAACACCACTTTAGAATCTAGAGTCAAACTGACCTACACTTTAAAAGATTTTGAATACCACTAAAGTATCACCCAGCTGCACCAAATTTTCAATACCACAATATTCCACAAACAGTAATTTCATAATTTCACCCATATTGTTAATCCGAGCCAAATCGTGTAGTATATGAAAATATTTTTTTCGCGTACGCTGTATCGTGGAGTGATCCGTCATTTCGGCTGTCAGAGCGGCATAATGCAGGGTGCTCGTATGATATTATTAACGTGCAAACGAGGGCCCGGATTTAGGGCTCAGTAATATTTGATTTTACTGAATACTTATTCCGCTGGTTGCGACCACAAGTAAGTCTTGACCTCTTATAAAAGCTCTTGTCGAGAGAAGCTCAGGTGATCACCTGCGTGACCTTGTCCACAAAGGTTCGATCGCACTACCTAGAGGATCTCACCTGACTTACCCACAGGCCTTCTGGCCCTATCAAGCGACCTGCCTGTAGTAGCAGGCGGCGTAGCTACTACCGAAACAGGCCATCGCCTGGAACGGTTACCCCAGGACCGCCATTATGGGGTCCAAGGGACGTCTTCCTGTAGTTAGCTCAGGTTAGTGCGGAAGTCGTGCCAGACGTGGACTTGTAAATCACGCATAATTTACCGAATATTAGTAGATACCTAACTAACAAGAGGCACATGTATATACTTATAAATCTTAATTTGATAAAGAAATGTGCAATTTATTACAACACTGTCTAAAAACAGCGAAGGAAATCATCATGAGAATTCAATCGTAGATTACAAAAATCGTTTGAAGATATGAAAAGACCTCAATCCGCATTACAAAATGGGTACTTTTTACACCACAGGTGTGCATTGTTATGTTTGAATCATAATTAAATTCCTATTTTTCAGTAAGAACTAAGTAGGTAAGTGTAAATGGTAGTTGAATGACTTGTCTTGAAGGATTGCGGGTTGGAACCAACCGAATAGATAAACTATCGACTGTGAATTGTGTGGCCCGTTAACTTGTCTGTCTGTATAGAACAAGGAAATCTACCTTAACTCAATTATAAAGAACCCCAGATTTGTTACTTAAGAACTTAAGTTTAAAAACGAATACACATAAGAGGTTTAAGAAAAGTCCTGTATCGGTAGGCGATAGATAACGGCCCCTTATTGCCCTGGCATTGCAGAGGTTCATGAGCGACGGTGACCGCTTACCATCAGGCGGGCCGTAGGCTCGTTTATCTGTCACGCAATAAAAAAAAAGAAAAAAAACTTCAAAATACCTAAGTAATCACTGTTTACGTTACACAATTGTACAGGAAATCAGACATAATTCTGCGCAGATTTTTTATTTTTCCCTGTACCTTATCTACATAGTATATCTAACGTGGTCAGCCCAATATATCTTGTAATTCTACGTCATAACATCTTAATTCATCATAGGTACGTGATGTGTCACCATTCGCACCACAAATCGTCATATCATCCTCAAAAGCAATCCATCTTCTGGTCACTTACTTGTTGTGTAACTAAAAATATTGTCTGATTATAAATTATGTTAAAAAAGTGTAAAAATCGTAAATTTTAAATTGTTAAAGATTATGTATCTACTAAGTAAGAAGAGATTAAATCTCACTTAGAATAAAAAAACCTTACTAAACCTAAAGTTCTGAAAAAAACCTTTTATTGGCGGTACAATATAGGAATAATAGTATGAAATGCACTAAAATGTTCGTTAGTCGTTACACCATAAAGACGGCACAACAAAATGGGTTAAGTGACATATTTTGTAAAAAATATATTTAGATTCAGATTATTTTTCATTTGTCTTTTGACCTGTAGCAAAATTAAAAAAAAATGCCTCCACCCTTTGCAAACAATATTTTTTAATTCCAAAAAATCTTATTGGTCATCCAACATTGCAACACAATAAGACCCAAAAGAAATTACAGTACCGACATACCTACTCTAAGGGATGAACAAGCAAGTAATCCCGCGATAAAACCGCCCCACTGCGCCCTAACGGGGCCCTACTCCAATAATATTTGCTCGGCAAATTTGCGTAAGAGCACCGCAATTTTAGACGTCACTGCTCCGAGGGGAATGATATCTATGCATTTATGCGGCTTTTTAACTTCATTTTTATGGGTGAAAAGTTTTCTATTGCGATGAGGTGATTGTCATTTTAATAGTAGGTATTATTAAAAGTGATATAGTTTTATTCTTGTTGAGTGAAATTAATCGGAAAGAAAAAGTTAGTTTTTGATCGACTTTCCAAAAGGTTATCAAATTCTAAATTTTTGATCACCGCATAACTTTATATGAAAGATGTGGGTTGTAGTAGACTTTATTGAGTTTAAAGTACACTTTTGAAGTTATGTGTAAAACTCGTATATTTTGAACGAACAGCGTGTTACAATTTGCTGTCCATTTTTGCGTATATTTATTTCTGGATATATTAAAATCGATCATTATTTTTTTGTTATAAATAAAGCAGTAAACTGCAATGTCATGTTTGAAAAAATCGAAATCATTATGCAGTAAATATAAATAATCCCCTCGGCAAACGCTAATATTTTGGTACTTACAATGTTTTGATTTCCAAAACGTATTTGCGTCCACATTTACTTTAAAACAAATGATTTAACTTTACATTATTATTAAAATTACTTACACAAACCAAACAAAAACAATAGTGTTGTTAGTTAGGTTAGTTGAATCGATTATAATGCGCACGCAATCGAATGATAACGGATCGGTGTTGGCTAATTAGCATTGTTATCATTTACACTTGACTTACTGAGTTTTTACCTAATTATCGCTTTCACAGAGTAATAAATATTTAGGAGTTTGTAACAGGTGGGTCGGTAAACTGTTGGTTTGTCATTACTTTGAGACATATACCATTTTATTTACGGTAAAAAGTGGTATAAAAGTTTAAAAATGAAAACAATTACTTTGAGTAGATAGTAGTGTGGCGACCAATAACAACGCGCGAGATCCTGAATCGCGGTTACGACATTTGCAGAAATCTTCGCATATATACGACATCTGAAATCTACTACAGTGAGCTTCAGCCTGACCGGGCATACACTACCTCGCCCGGTCGGAGATCTCCCTTTGGCCTAATATCACTAACACCCACAGTAGGTATTGACTTCTTTTTTCTGTCATGTGGTTTTTAAAAATAGTTGTAGGAAGGCGCGTGCTCCTCCGGTAGGTAATTGCACTAAGACATGACAACTAAGAAATGTAAAACTTCAAAAATTTTTAATGTAAAAAAAAATCGAGAATCTGTTACTAGATAGGTGAAGAACTAGACTTTTCTTAATTGTTTTTAATGAAAATAGTTAGCTCTGAATGAAAAATAAACAAAATCTTCCAATATTATACATACAGTTTCGAAGATACAACTGATTTTCAAATAAACCAGGCTAACCGTTCCAGAAACCAAATAATTTTATCTCAAAAACAACGTTTATTTTTAGTCCAGTCAGAGTAAATATATTTCGCAGCAAAACCCGGAAAATAGGGATAAATAAAAGTAATCCCGGGTAAGGACAAGCCGGACAGATCCCGGGGGAGGCGATCAATCGTGCGGAGTGACGGACCTACCCCCGAGGGCTCCTGGACAATGAGACATGTACTTTGAACATACATAGATGTAGGTATATGTGGAACGTTATACTTGACAAATATGTAGGAATTGCCTTCGTCAATTTTGTTTTTTTTTGAAAATGTAATATGGAAGGTTATATAGCTCGATAGGGGGACTATTGAACACTGAACTTTTTTTTTTTACACTACTTCTACATGATATCCAAGGTCTTCAAAGTTTATCTTGAGAAAGGTTTACTAAAAAATAAATTATTAAATATAGTTTAGTTTCATATTTTTTTAGTTAGTTTCATTGATTCTCAGTATCAGTTACAGGAAATCAAATTTTTCATTCACATATTTTTCTGCTTAAGATCAGTTGGTTTAAACACGCTACTGTCTTATAAAACACTAGTGGACCCGCGCATTTTCGTCTGCGTCACTTTCCATTAAAAGGTAGCCTATGT
Organism: Trilocha varians; assembly: GCA_030269945.2. Taxonomy (NCBI): domain Eukaryota; kingdom Metazoa; phylum Arthropoda; class Insecta; order Lepidoptera; family Bombycidae; genus Trilocha; species Trilocha varians. Next base: position 11,596,958 of record AP028259.1, read on the forward strand.
TCTTTCTCAGGGTCTAAAGATTGTCTGTGCCAAATTTCATCAAAATCGGTTGAGAGGTTTAAGCGGGAAAGCGTAACAGACAGACAGACAGAGTTACTTTGGCATTTATGATATTAGTAAGGATTGTATATTTTTGGAACCGGATCCCAGATTTAATATCGTATCGTAATTATCTGAAGATTTTTTAAGTTTGTACTGATTTGTGATATAACAATGATAACACTTAATATTATTATCAGCGCACGTAGCCGATTGTTTTTCTAATTATTATCATTTTCAGACATATTATTAATCTATGATATTGTTATATCTGTTGTACTATTTATAAGTTTTTTATTACTGTACAATTAAATTCTGATTGACAATCATTTTGCAAAAATGCTTCATGTAACCGTTGCTATATAAGTGAAAATTTACTTTAAGATTTTATTAGTAGAATAATGTTATTTGTATACCTACAACGGTGGTGGCCGAGTGGTTGAGTAATAGTCGTGGTGGCCGAGTGGTTGAAGCGCTTGCCTTCCGTACGGGAGGTCGCGGGTTCAAAACCGGCCGGCTTGTACCTCTAAATCTTAATATGAAAAAGATTTATGTGCAATTTTTCACAACACCAGTGGCTAAAAACGGTGAAGGAAAACATCGTGAGGAAACCTGCATATCGGAAAAGGGTTCTAAAAATCCTTTGAAGATATGTGAAGTCCCCAATCCGCATTGGGCAAGCGTGGTGGACTATGCCTAACCCTTCTTCGGAGGACACCTGAGCTCAGCAGTGGGCAGTAATGGGTTGTTACAGTACAGTACAGTATACCTACAAGTTTGAAGTAGGTAAGTAGTTCGATTTTGTAAAATTAACACTGAGTTTATTTTACTGGTTCATTTCAGCACGGACGCTAGATCTGAAATTGGCGGTGCACTCATTTTAAATCCAAATAACATTGTTTTAACACTGAAAACTGTTGTATGTTATATATACATATAAACATAAAATAATAAAGGAATAGAAAAAAATAGTTGTTTTTCTTCCAATTTTAAGTTTCCCAAAAATTGCTTGAGCTATTAAAGTACCTACTAAGATACATAAACAAATAAAATGATATATTGTTAGCCTCCAAAAACTTTTTTCACATACCCAGAATTATCTATTTGACTGTTAGGAAACATTTTTTATTTTTAAAAAGAAATGCAACTCAACTGCAACTCGAAAATCTGACCTGATGACACAATACCCATTAGTTACTTAAACAAGAAACCCCGCAAATAAAACTAGTCTCATAAACACAGACACCATAATCCAGTATATTTATTATCTTTTTATCGCAAACATTTTATAAAAAAATATTATCAAAACAGATTTGATTTGTAAGATTTAAAATTTGATAACAAAAATACAATTTGGCTGTTAGTTTTATCAAGTGACCTTACATCTTAATCCTGTATCGAAGACATGTAGTCTTATCTCTTAGATGAATGAATCAAATCTAGTTATAAATATCGAAAAAACAGTTTTATGTTATGATCTATACATTGATATTATTTATTGGTTACAAAAATCCATTAACAATTATATCTATTAGGTAATGTTGCTAAAATTGCGTAATTAAAATGATAAAGAAAGCGTGCAAATATTGAAAAATAATTACCTACTTTGTCTGGACGCGTTTCTACATTGGCTCATCAATTATTTCCAATGCGCGCAAATGAAGAGTGGTAGGTCAACTGTCAAACGGTGTTTCACATAGTTTCAATGACGGCTAATGCATACAAAACCCCTGTTTACATGTTGGTCGGCCGTCAATCGTCACCGTCATTTGTTTTTTACGAGTGTCGGACGTTAACGTTGTCACTCTTGCCAGAGGATACTGGCATTTCCATCTATGACATACTATAGATATAACTTCGTCTGCGTTACAAAGGGGTTCAAATTTGTAGCCTATGTGTTATTCTGATGTATAAGCTATATTGTGGTAAAGTTTCATTCAAATCCATTCAGTAGTTTTTACGTGAAAGAGTAACAAACATACATCCATACATACAAACTTTCGCCTTTATAATATTATTATGATTATGATTATGACTATTAAAAACTGTCTTCAAGCCTTTTTTAAAAACGACAGAGCGATCACCGAGGAGAGCTCATTTCATAATCCGATAATGCATAATAAAAATGACTCCCTAAAACGGACCAGAACAAAAACAGAGTCAACATCTTTTTTCCACTTTGGTGTAAAAGAACATAATATTACACACTTACATATAATATTAGCATGATCATTGTAGGTACTTGCAATGTAAAATCGAGCAAATTTTACAGGAGACAGCAAACAAGCACGGAATTTTCGTTAAGTGCCGTGTTGAGAAAAAAATTGAAATGAGATTTTTATTGTTTTAGAATTGAATATTTAAAAAAAATATTTTACCAGTCGGATGGAAATTTAATTCTTTATAATACTGCATTAAAAAGTAATTTTCGTAAAAAAATGTCAGATTGGCCAAACAAGCACTGAGGCGACGAAATGTTGAAGACTTGCTCATAGCTTGTTTTATTTTCTACTTGCTGGCCAGTGGCCTGCGCAATGACAATTATTCGACTTGAACTTCAACGAACATTTTAAAAAAGAATTGGCTTTGCCCAATTCCTTAGTGCAGGCGTTGTTGCCTTATGCGCTTACCAACACATTATGCGATTCATTTTTACATTATAGATTTGTGTTGATTAGCATTGCTTTGAAATCCGAGGTTATCAACCATATTTTGCGTGAACTTTTCCTTCTATACAGGGTGATTATTTAGAGAGGGTACATATTGCAGGAGGGTGATAAGTACTCTGTTCTAATACGGAATATTACAAAAAATAGGTAAAATAACAAAAAAAAAAAAAAAATTTTAATCTAAATTCGTCAAATCTACCTCAAACATAAACAATTTCGGCTTAAAGAGTGTTGACTAATGACCTCTAGTGATCTCGCGCACCCCACACCTCCGCCACACCCATCAGCTGTCGAAAAACCATCATTTTGCAAGAATTTTAGATATTTTTAAGTTGCGATTACTAAGGCATTAAACCATATTCTTTGGTAATAATATTTTTACTGGTCGTATATAACCATCAGCTACCATGACCTTCAATATGTACCCTCACTAGGAAATCACCCTGTATAATAATGCTTGTAAACTTATATAACAAGTGACAATGCGAAATCTATTTCGGACATGATAACTGCTAATCCGTCAGACAGTTAGCTAGAATAAAGCAGATTGCAGGAGACACTATACGATCGATCAACTTATCAGGTGGCAGATTTTTTTAGTTTTAAACGTCACAGTCTGCCTTGATAACACTGTTTACAGTTGTACGGTGCATCGTGGTGACGAATTTGTTAGGTACTTGTGTACTTGAAAGATTTTAAGGAAATAAATGAGGAAAAAAGATGAATTGTTTATATTATAGATTTACCAAAGATTGCTTCGAAATATAGCGAGATACAAATGTAAACAACACTTACAAAAATTGCTTTTTGATATCAGTCGCTTGGAGTTAAAATTTAGTTTTTACTTTTTATTATTTTTTGCAATGAATGAAATTTGATTCGTGCTATTTCATTAAATCGTTACTCACGTCCAGAAAGATAAGTATTGAAATAACAATTTTCAAATATTGTCGACAATCATCCAAAGTCGACTATCTACTTTCTTCTCAACCTTATAATTGCTCCAGTTCACTGTCTTCTGTTTGTAAAAAATATATCTTATTTTATGACATTACGACGAAACATATTGGAATATCAACTTATTCAGACACTCGCGGTTTTCTATAATACTTTCATAATACATAATCCTCAGGTAGTATCTTCTGAACGTCGTTGTACCAAGGATGGTTAAAGAAGCTATCGAGATTTCAAGACATAGCACTTTTAACAGGGGTGACGGCTTCAGATTATGGAGTATGTGGAATCCAGTGCTAAACACAACAGTCACTAAGGGTTCATGCTCAGAGAGTCTTGTAGATACAGTGATTGTGGTGTGTCGTGATGTGAGTTCGAATTCATTCCAGTGGTACTACCCAAAAGCGAACGAGAAAGAGGGTAGACAGATTTGTTTGCTCTTAAATCGACCCGCAGTATCCAGTCTTCTTGTGATCATGAAGTTTGCAACAACGTTGAAATATCGAGACAACTCAATTAATTAAATATCGTGGTAAGAACCCGTTGAAAATGCATGAAAGTATTTTGGAATATCAATAAAAATGCGTGTGTGGCAGTCATAAGCAGGTATTTTACACTTCTCTATTTTGATGAATGAATTTTTAGATTATCAACATTTTAAGCCTCGAGTGTCGTATATCACATTTGAAATGGAGGTAACGATGTAATCGTTTACTGACGTTTACCCATTGAATTGCAAATAAAATCAGGATTGTATTTACTTTGTTGTAAATCTCGCCTCTTGACTGATAACAACGTTGACGACTGATACTAGAGTTAGCGAATCGTGGAATTTTTGCTTTTTAGACATATTATCTGCCAAAAATGGAAGTGTAGATCAATATGTGTAATGTTGAGTTCGTTATTTTTTAAGGAGGACGTTTCTTAGTATTTTTAAAAGTTAATGTCCGTTTAAAACGAATAAGTATTGCTGGTTTTATTTATTTATTTAAAGGAACATCAACAGTATTGAGAAGACACATTTTGCTTATGACAACTTAAAGTTATTCTAATATATACCTTTTACAGATGTCCACAACATTCATAACATGCCATGTACTCCAAATAATTAGTAAAAAATAAAATAATTATAATGACAAATAAAATATTAAAAAAATTAGAATGAATGATAAAAAATATTTGATTACATAATTAAATGGTTTATAGATTTCGTAAATATAGATTTAACACTATGTACTCTCTCTCCGATATTAGTACGTCTTCATGTAGCTTAAACATTTAATCTTAGCAACATATTTTGTTTTTTTTTTTAATGAAAAGATCTAGAGGAGGATGTAACAATTTGATATTACGTGCATAATATAGTAAAGAGCAATTAAAGTTTTAGACATTGTTACGAAAAAATTTCAACGTTTACCTATATGATAATAATTCACAATCAAAACTCGAGTATTTTCTCCACCGAAAAATTTGTTCCAGTATTAAAATCTTTCTTCGCAAGCATCTTAATATTAAAAAAGTATCAATTCGATCCAAGTGCACCGATTAGCATCCCCTATCGATCACGAAGCTATCTCGAGTTGAGCTTTGTAAGCACGGCGAGCTTCCGGCGAACGAGTCAACACTCTATAAATCAATTTATATCACTAAACTAGCCCGCGCTTCGTCTGCGTCATATAAGACAGAATAAGTGTCGTAAATTTTCTCATCGTTTAAACCTACCCTGGACTTTTTTCGTTTCGGTTTTGTCGTTCTCGAGTTTTAGCGAGACTAACGAACAGCAATCTAGTTTTAATGTATAAGAAGATAAGAGGACAGGAACTTTGTCACAGGACCGAGACTATTTATCCCTTGTTTATATGAAATTTGTATCATGGACGTACTTACACACAAATAACAAAAAATCTTACATCTGGAACGAACATAATGAACAACAAAAAGAAACCAATTAACCACTGCAAGACCAATTTTCCTATATTTGCTGTTCGCTGCGACAAGAGATTTAAACGGACCGGACCACGACCAGACGTTAGAGGTTTAAGCGGTAAAGCGTAACAGACAGACAGACAGAGTTACTTTCGTATTTATAATAAACACATGACTTGGCCATTACCCATAATGCATTTTGAAAACCTAAAAATACATCTTATCAATTTGCGTCACACGCAGAGGATTATAAAATATTTTATAAAAGTCATCATATCGCCATAGATAATCAAAATGAACATGTTTCCGTCAGATTGCAGCCAAACATCATTGTTGCCATATTTAAAAAAAAATCACAGGTGATATCTTATCTATGGTATGTCGTGTCGATTATTTTGGTTTTCCCATTTAAATCCTGCGTCTAATTGTTTTATTAACATTGTCAATGATCGTGAGATATCGATATTTTATATTGATTAAGTGTGTATGGAATTTGACTTATGTAATTCATACAAGTTAGTAACGATCTTTTGAATATATCCAGTCATAGCGGGCCCACGCAACTTCGTCTGTGTCGCTTTCAATTAAAAGTTAAAGATTGTCTATGCCAAATTTCATCAAAATTGGTAAGCGTGACAGACAGCGCGACGGGAAAGAGTGCCGATGGCGTAACGCGTCGCGTCGTCCTTCAAAACCCCGTGCTGGGTTCTGGCCTTAGAGCGGACTCGGACGCTGAGTGTGAGCGGTTGGAGGTTTTAGTGCGGTTCAACTCCCACATACCCCATCCGGGGATCCGGTGATTTCCTGCAACTAAAAAAAAAGAAAAAAATGCGTAACAGACAGACAGACAGACAGACAAAGTTAGTTTCGCATTTATAATATTAATAGGGATTATATTTAAATAGGAATGAGAAGATCCGCTGAAGGACCAAAGTAATCAATATAGCCCGAAGAATTACGTCTTTAGTAGCAATGGGCAGGAAAAATTGTGTGAATTAATGGCCGAAAAGTTCTGGAGTAGCGGCTACGAACTGGTAGGCGGCAACGTGGGTAGAACTCCCACAAGATGAACTGACGTCTGAACCTGGTTAGGGTCGCGGGAAGTCACTAGATGTTAGGGGGATGTCTATGCCCAGCAGAGTGTAATACCTGAAATACCTAAAGACAACAGAGTGAAGCTGATTGAAAGTACCGATACATAAATAAATACACGGCATGTAGACTTTTAAAATTGTTGACTACTCTCAAGTCTCGGATTAGTGTATTCGTTTTTTCTTTGTTACACTTTTTTTTTTCAGTTGGAGGAAATCACCGGATCCGGGGCGGGGTATGTGGGAGTTGAACCACACTAAAACCTCCAACCGCTCACACTCAGCGTTCGAACCCCGGCTGAGGCCAGAAGCCAGCACGGGGTTTGGAGGGACGGCGCGACGCGTTACGCGCTCGGCACTCTTTCCCGTCGCTCCGTCCCCGTCGTTGTTACACTTAGGCACATTTAATTGCATCAAACACGAGAACAGAATTTTACAAGCTTTAAATTAACTTGGACTGGATGTAACTATGTATTTATGTACACAACTATGTAAGTTCGGGTGGAACCTTGCGAGTTGAATTCGACCAACTTCCCGGGTCCCGATTGAGCTAAAACTTTTGCTTGCGCGTTTATTTCGCGTGACATTAGAATGGAACTAATCTGACGATGGATTGAGAAGATGGACATACTCTTGTACTAAATAGGACCCGTCGTATTTAGGCTTGTTTTACTTGACTTAGTACTTTAATGCTATATATCCAGGATCTTAACCACTCAACTGGGAACGTCACTATTCGCTAGATGGCGAAACCGGGGACTTCGTTCGGAATCAATATCGTGTTTGAGCCCCTTTTTAAAAACTATTTTTTCCAATAATTTTTAATTATCTTCGTAAAATATGAAACTGTTAAAAAATTTAAATAAAACAAGTTTTAGAACTGTGCTCAATTTTGGCTCCTGCCACAGACTTGGCAAAAGTAAACAAACCAATTTGGTTGTCGATCCCAGTTGAGTGGTTAAGAGCGTGTATTAAAAAAGTTTTCTTTAAAATTTGGTTATCCCGTCAAATGTGACGCAGACGAAGTCTCAGACAGTATATAATAAAAACAGATTAGTCTAATAGATATTAATAAGTAGGTTCTCAATTTGGTAGGCGCTTATGTCTTAAGCTTATCATGTAAGACCGTCTCAGTTTAGGAATCCACCTACCACATATTAGTGGTTTAACATCTTACGTATAATCCGATAACATTATTATTGAACGAACATAATATATTTTAATACTTGACATGCGAAGGATGAATTATTATTTAAATCAGTGGTTCAGTATGTGTACTCTAAAAATAGGTTATTAGAGTTTTTATTTCATTTGCACTGGTTGTCACTACATGAATGTTACTATGTGAGTTAAATTTAAACAAACTCTCGGTTTCCGATTCTGCTGAAGTTTTGCACAAATTTTATCCACCTGTGTGACGTGACGATGCAGTAATATAATAACTAACAAATAATAATACTGTAGAAGAGTTCTGAAGATGAAGTCGGAAGGTTATCAAGTCATAGGAACTCCTCTACTAAATAAGATAGACTCATCGTGTTTGGGCTTTGTATCTATGCTAACTCTACTTCTACCTGATATTCAGAATCTTAAAAGCTTTTATTTTTTTCCGTTAGGCAGACGAGCTAACGCGTCACCTAATCGTAAGCGGTTATAGTCGATCATGGACTGTCGTCACTTTTGCAATGTCAGGGGCACTGAAGGATTACCTACGACCTACCTTAAAGGACTTTCGTCAAGCCCATTTAAAAGAAAGACAAGTCATATCGCTCTTAGACTCAATAATTTAGAGGACTTTCCTTAAGTTCTGTTTAGAGAAGTTTTTAATACCTTTATGATGTTGTAACGAATAATTTAAAAAATAAAGCTCCTCAATAAATAGCTAACAACTTCCTATGCAGTGGAACCCTAAAATATAGTATCATGATTTATTCATATTAGCTACCGTTCCTCCCACGCCGCGATCTGTTCATTATTATCTCATCTCAAGACAATAGAACATTATCTTCAACCTTACATTTCTATCTGCTACGGGAGATTCATTACATTTTTTTGGTATTTTTGGAGTAACGGTTTTGGGTAAGATTCTACTTTGGATCGACCAAAAAGGAAGTACGGAATTCGTATGTATTTTCCTTTTTTATGGTTGTTCTTTCTTAACTTTAGTTTGACCGATTTGAATGATTCTAGTGTCAGATGAAAGGTGATGGTCGTCATGGGGTCAGATTCTTTTTAACATCGAACAAGTACTTTTGGATCTGTGGGGTAATAAATATGTTTTTTTAACGGACTAGATTTGTTTTTTCTTGGGGAATACTTAAAAAAATGAATAAAAAAACAATTTAACGCAAGTAAAAACACGTAAAATATTCTTATAGTTATAACTTTCCTTGGTATCTCGCAGTGGGCGTAAAGAAATTTTAATCTTAGTTTTAAATTCGATGTTCTTTATAAGGATAATGTTATTTAACGTATGTGGGCTTATTATCTATGGAATTTTATATCTTTAGATTATGTTGCCAGGAATGGACTCCCCTCAGAGCTCTGTCAATTACGATATCATCATTTTTTAAAGTGGGTTGAAGTTTAAAGATAACAACCGAACATGTTGAGGGAATTAATATTATAACGTAGAATAGGCATAACGTTTTAAATTAACTTAAAATCAATTTTATTTGTTGTAATAAAAATAATATTTTTACATTAAGATTCAAACTTAAAACAACTTAAAACAGACATTTATAATGATTTTATCTCTTACCGAATCACAAAACACAGGAATTTAATATTAAAGTTAAACTAAAATAACGATACAGTCTCATGAGTTTCATTTAGTCACACAATCATACAATCATTTTAGTATTCGCTTATTCCATAATGCCACATCTTTTTTTTAATTATAATTTCACCATACAGTAAACAATTATCTGTACATTTAAATTGATAAGGTACCTAAAGACTTACTTTAATATTTAATAATTGCTCAGAAAATAAACCTAGTAAGCTTTTTAAATGATAATGACAAACTTAGAAGATAACATGTAGCAGTAGGTAGTCTAGATCAAGCCAAGACAAGTTAAACGATACCAAACTCGATCGGTCTATTTTGTCCTATCACCATGACTTCATCATTAGATTGACTCCTGGTAAATATTGCAATGGTTAGATTCAATTTGCATGATTTCACCCAAATTTACTACTTTTTATTGGCGTACTAACGGGCCACCTGATCCTAAGGGACACTACGACCTGCCATTAAAGGCAATTAAAAAAAAATCAATTCGTTTCAAGAAAGATAAGTCTTAGTCATAACGTTAAGAAACACCGAGGAGGTACTTACTTACACAGTTACATTCAGACCAATTTAATCAAGTGTCTAAAAATAAATCAACTGCATTACTTAAACATTACTCAATTTTCACCTTAATAAATTCGAGTCTATTTATTTATTCAAATAGTTATTGATATGGAGAACCGTCGAGAGTTCATTACTAGTACAAAGGGTGTTATTGGAAAGCGACTTGGTCTCGTGACGTTGTGAATCGCGTGCGAGATCGCGCGATAGTCGCCCGCGTCGGTGGACGGCCGCCCTAATCGGTTTACTGGACGCGGACACTTGTGTAGTGCAAGCTATGGGAGATAGCGATGTAGATCTCTTAAAAATGTTAAAGGATATGCTAGGTCTAGGATGGTTTGTGGTGTAAATTTTAGTTATTGTTATATTTGAAATCTTTCAAATTATCTTCTTCTTCTTATACAGGGTGTTAAAATCCGATGAAACAATACTTTCACAGCAAATAGTATACTTGATGTAGAAGCCATCCACCAAGTTTGGGTTTTCTAGGCATAATATATCATAAGTTATAACTAATCAAAACTACGTGTTAATTTTCTATTAGTAGGAGTTTATTATAGTACGGAACTCTAAAATTGCGATCGGATGCGCCTGTGTGCTTGAAAATGGCATATAGATATAGCACGCTACATGTAGGTCAGGGTAGGGTTGTCAAAATTAATACAAAATAATATTTTGTCAACTTTGTATGGGAAAAAAAAGTCATTATCTCCGTTTCAAAAGTATGTGTATATGATTTGAAATGTGATATAGATTAAGCCCTTAAAGTATTGTTTCACCGGGCAACAACACCCTGTATATAAAAATGAATTGATGTTCGTTAGTCTCGCTAAAGTTCGAGAACGACTGAACCGATTTGGCTTATTTTAATCTTGAAAAATTCGTAGAAGTCTAGGGAAGGTTTAAACGGTGAGAAAATTTCCTTATGTGACGCAGACGAAGTTGTGTGGGCCAGCTAGTTTATTATAAAGAAACCTTTTTAAGTACTTATAAGCTTTTAAGATTCTGAATATCATGTAGTAGAGTACTAGCTAATATAAGTAAAACAGGCCTATAACCACCTTCAGAATCCATTGAACTATCAGCGCCATTTTGTCACAGGTATTAAGTACTTCATTGTCACGCGATAATACTACATTGTCATCTGTGTGCAAAATGTCAGTTCAATTGAAAACCGGGAAGTTTGTCAAATTTAGCTTGCAACATTCCACCCGAACTTAAATAGTTACGTGGTTATATGGTTACATCCAGTGCAAGCTTGTAATAAAAAGGTAATCAATTCGCCTGCATGTTTTTTTTTATCTCCGCTTAAATCTAAGTTTGTGAATTGTACCAAACGATTTTTTTCCGGCTAATGCATGTGACTTGCAGGCCATATTTAATATACCACTCGAATTCAGTTCAGTTTCTATTTTAATAATAACCCCTTCGGAGCCTGTCCCCATTACACCACCTCGTAACATTCCATACGATTGTTTTAATTCCACATACAAATATTAAACGGGTTCTTACTTCTTACTACAATTTTTAAATGAGTGATCCCGATATTTACGTCAGTATGCGTTTATTTTTTTTATAGTTGGAGAAAATCGCCGGATCCCCGATGGGGTATGTGGGAGTTGAACCTCACTAAAACCTCCAACCGCTCACACTCAGCGTCCGAACCCCGGCTGAGGCCAGAACCCAGCACGGGGTTATGCGGGGTGGCGCGACGCGTTACGCACTGCAGCACACTTTCCCGTCGCGACACCCCATGTCAGTATGCGTAAGGTGAAGAAAATAGTGGGTGTTACAAGAAATTCATTTCATACGGTTGTTTTTACTTTGGTGTTAAGAATTTAAGATAATGTAAAGGTTATAAGATTGTTTTTGTCCAATATAGGTAATTGCAATTTAGAGTCTCCCGTCCACGGTATTCACCGAGCGTTTACCCGTGATACAGTTTTTACGTTCCTTCCCACTATAAGCTTACCATGTAACGTCGGTTTAAGTTGGTTCACCTTAGTTAGTCTGTGGGAAATTTATATGTAACACTTATTACTGATCAATACATACTTTTTTATTTCATTTTTCATTTTCAGCGTTATGACTTGTTCTTGTAGAAAAGTTTTGGATAGTAGGCACTGATCTCTATGGTTATACAGACAACAGAGATAGTTGACGATTCGAAAATATTTCTTAAAATAGTCTCGTTGTTTAAAAGTGAGTGCAAAGTTAGATCGCAACGCAACGCAACCTGTCACTGTTTTGTATGACAGATGACAGTTGCGGCCCACCGTATTATGCGTTAGTTCACTAAAAATGCGTTGCGTTGCGGCCCGGTATTGACTTCAACAGTCAATATTTTGATTGTCCCCTGTGTTTTGTCCACACGTCACAATATAGGGTTGAAATGACAAGTAAGTATGACTCCACGTTTTCTTGTAATTCGTGCTTTACAAGACTATTGTGTACTTATGTCGGATTGAAAAATGATTTATTATTGTATGGCACTCGTTTTGCGGATTCATGATTTTTGCTTGACAATATTTCAGGGTTTGTGGAAGGTCTAAGGTTCAGTAATATTCTATAGTACAAAATATTGTGATTAAAACGTGTTTGATTTACCCAGGAGTAGGTAAATCAAAAAAAGTAGGTAAACCTTTCAATGATACGAAATTTAAAAATGTATCAAAACTGCGAAACAGACTTCAGAAACTTTTTGTTCTTTGAAATAACTAACTAAATAATAATTTTGCATTAAATTTGAATTTAGATATAAGTAAAAATTATTTTGTTATTTATTTTTAGATTGACTTTATTAATGAATGCTGTAGAATTTTCCGTATGTTAGCATTGTTTAAGCTATGAATATTACTGCAGGAAAAAAAATTGTTATCTATAGTTATCATTTACAGGAATATAGAGTAAAGTATTTTTATAATTTACTTACAAAAGTTCTGAATGTATTTTGATACATTAAATTTTGAGCCATCATTAGCTACTATCCGAGGGTTAGAACCATCCATTATATCTAAAGACTTTATAATTTTACTATTTATTAAAGTCATTTTCTAACAATCAAACTGTTGTAATTTAACTGTTGTAACATGCACACATAAGATCATCCTGCAACATTCATAACAAATACTGTATGCGACCATAGTGTGTGCGGGCCTCAACACCTATCTACATCACATTCCAACTGTCAACTGAAAAATGACAATGTAAAACGTACACTGAATAAATAATTAATGCAACTTTAGCCTCTATTCTGTAAACAATAAAGTATATTTTCGTATATGTAATCAATTCCCTGGAGATGTGCAAGATTGTCATTGTGAATATCGATAATGTCAGCCTTTAAGAGAATATTTTTGGTCTGCATAAAGGATTGGGTGGTCTAAGTTTAAAAATGTCTCATAACATTGGAATGTTTGTGGTTTTTTAGTTTAATTGTTGAATTTAATTGTGTCTAAAGTGTAAAAGAATATAATTTATTGTAATCAATTTGTAGAGCCAACTTGAAACTTTAAATTAAAACAAAAGAAAAGACAAGGTTGGTATTTTTTTCTAAAATATTTTTTGGAACGAAGTTCCTTATCGCGCGTTATCGAAAGGGGGCTAGACGGAATTTCTTATGAAAAAGTTGTCACGATACTTTTTTGTTTTAGATGATTATCGCTAGATGGCGCTGTGATCAAAATATTTTATTTAAGTTTCTTAGAAAGAGAGAGAGAGAGAGAGACGTTTTAAACTAACTAATTATTATAACTAAAAAAAAAAAATATTACAATTCCCTCACTAATTAATCGAAAGGAACTTCGTTCCATCCGGGTGTCCCTTGACACTTCTCAAGTTTTTTTGAATAATATTATTCCGATTAAAGAACTGAACCTAAATTTAATTTTGTAATATTATTGTAAGTCCACTGAAATTTTATACAGTGAGAAAAATTACGGGAACATTTATTTCGTCCATTTTGTAACGCAGATGAAATTGCGCAGGTCAGCTAGCATTTGTCAAAAATAGCTGTTAACCATTATTTAGTAAATACCACAAACGCAAAACATCTATGCAAATAAATAAAATTGGAGTGTCTGTTTGTAATGTTAAAATAACCGTTTTCTACTACATGCTTATTAATGTATATATGGTAAACATACCAAAATATATGTTTTAAAATTTTTGTCTGTCTGTTTCGGCTAATCTCTGGAACGGCTAGACCGATTTGGACGGGACTTTTACTGGCAGATAGCTTATGTAATAAGGATTAACTTAGGCTACTTTTATTTTAAAATGTTGTTATGTTAAATAAATTTCATTGAATTTCAAGAATGGTTTTTACAGCAGGAAAAATTGAAATAATTGACATTTAATTGAGAGTGACGCAGACGAAGTTGCGCGGGCAGCAGCTAGTTACAATATAAAAAAATATCTGTAAACGTCAAATCATAGCGCACGTCAGCCATAGGTTGTTTAACGTCATATTATTTGCCCGTTACGTCACTCTGAGTGTCAGACTGAGTGACAGAGTTCAAGTGAGTGAGTGACACGGGTCAGTGACACAACCCTTGACTCCTGCTAAGCAATGCCTGAGATGACAGAAGCTGGTAAATACCGTTTGATGTGTAGTATTATCTCTATGTATAAAATGACCACTTTCCTTGGTCAAGTAACGCGTGAACGGTTGGGCCGATTTGGATAATTCTTTTTTATTGTACTCGTTGTGATCAAGTGCAGTTTATTATGGAAGAATTTGTTTTTAATACATTGCGTTGATTAAAAGGGAACGGGTAGGCATTTGACAACACAGGTGACAGTTCAGCGAAATCTTGCATTAAATGTGTGGATATGAGAACACAATTTTATTTATTCTGTCTAATGTGATGCAGATAAAATTGCAATAGAGCCTTTAGCAAACTATATTCAAGAATGACAATAAAAAAGACTTTTTTTTATTGCAAGTTAGATAAACGAGCCTACGGCCCACCCGATGGTAAGCGGTCACCGTCGCTCATGAACCTTTGCAATGCTAGGGCAAAGAGGGGCCGTTATCTATCACCTACCCATACACGACTTTTCTTAAACCTCGTTTAAAGAGGGACATGTCATAGCGCTCCGGGAACACCGCGGACGGGAGTCCAATCGGAATGGTACGGGGCAAATTCAATAAATTCATTATGTTATCATTTTAATATCCTATCATTTTCAAAAGGAAAGTTTTTTTGATAAAATATAAGCTGAAGTCTTTTATTAACATCCATCCTTATCGTTTTTTTTTAATTGTAGGTACTTATGTAAAGTTTGTTATTAAATAATAACAACCTAAACGACTCTCAGACTATTTGACTATCTACTAAGCATTGCTATTGTGCCCATTATTAACCACCACTCTTTGGTTAGGATCCACAGTGTCGATCACCGTAACGTCTCTGAGCAGTGAAGCCTGGGAACCCAAGGGAAATATAACTAATTATTATAAGAAGGAGTAGGTAACTTTTAAAACAGATTTAAAAGTTAAAAGTGCTGTCCGTGGGTGGTTCTGACACTTGATTACGATTGTACTGAATCAATTTTGACTATCCCTAAATAACTTGTTATTGTAATGCTAAGTTTAATTTCATCGTAACATTGTAACATCGTTTTTATATTATTGTTTTATGCTTGTTAGCGGTCCGCTGTTTTCTCTTACATCTTTCATTTGGAACCAATAATTGTACAATCCTTACGGCCTCCCGCGATACAGGCCTAGTCTAGTGCGGGGGCCATTGTTGAACTCCTTATGTAAATTAGTTGTATGTTTGAAAATAAATTATTTGTATTTTGTATTTGTATCTAAAATTATCTATTACGTTTGTATTAAAAAATTATAAATAAACAAAATTTACAGTTAGAGCTCTACAAAGAATATATCTAAAACAATATTTATGCCAACTCACCACTTGGTTTCGGGACGTTTCTCTTGACTTGCATCCACTTGTAGGTCGGTACTGCAGCGTGCGATGGATGCGGCTGATGGCCACTCGGAATGTGATGCGACATCGCCTCTCCTTCACGAGGGAAACCCTCCCGAAGCCCTCCGTACTCCTCTTTCGGCTGGTAATGCTCGAACTCCGCACAAGACAGCGGGGAACCAGAGTGGTTGTACTGCATTGAGGACTCGTCAACGAAATGCATGTTATACTTCGTTTCCAAGTAATGGTTGTCAAGTTTGTGCTCGTGAAGATGCATCTCCTCAGGCCTTGGGACTTCCTCTCTGTGTTTAAATGGCTCTGGATGCTGGGGTAGTGTATGGAGCGGGTAATTAGGTTGCAAGTCCCCGTAGTCCAAGTTCGTATAGCATAGCCCCGTGTCTGTGCTGATGACAGGCGTAGGCGGGTGCTCGTGAGTCTGACCCGGCAGCAAGGGCTCGTAGTAGTGAGTCGGCGGCTCGTAGTAGCCCTCGTGGTATCCCTCGTAGGGCGGCTGGTATCCCGCGCCCTGCTGGTAGTACTCTGCGCCTCCGTACCCGTTCTGCTGGTTGTTGTACATGCCGATGTCCATAGTCATCATGTTTGTCACGATCACCTCGTCTATCGATATCGACAATACGTTTATAGCACGCACATCACTACGTCCGGGATATCGCTGCGTTCGAATATCAAACTATACAGCGGTGTATCGATCGCACGCCCGCACGTCAGCTGTACCGACGAAAACTGATCGCGACGGACACCACGGCATAATTTTCTTAACCACACCTAAAATTTTTATTCGTTGTCCCTCTCTAACGTGTAACGGATCAGGTTGTCGGAAAGGGACGGGCTGTGGACAATTTTGGACGATAAGAAACTTTGATAAGCGAGCCGCGGCCGTGATTTAAAATGGGAAGAAGTGTTTTAAGGTTACGTCTAAATGCGTCGTGGGATTACATCAGTGTTGAGCTCTAGACTGGGTTTGTTTTATCGTGGCCAGCTGCGGCGTTGTTCTGCCGAGTTTTTTTAAGTAATGGGCGGAGTTATCTGCCCAGGGAGGGGTTGGGCCGGGCCAATAGAGCGGAGCTACGTCGCGCTGCCCTCAGCATTGGCCGCCGCGAGATAATAGTGCGAATCTGGGAGGCTGCGAGCGTCACTCGGATGGGTTTTTTTTCGTATTTATCTCGGGCTCTGAATGGGTTCCTGTCGGTCCATTTACAAGGACTTGAATTGTAGCCAAATCAATTTCAAGGTGCGAATTGGTATTAGTTTTGTTATTGTGTTCGCAGCTGCTGTTTCCCTTTGTTGTAGAAAATCCTATTTAGGAATTCTTTCAAAATGGAGGAAAGTCTGTTCTTGTAGAGATATGTACCTACCCATTGTATTATTTCTTTGAAGAGAGTTTTATAAATGTGAAGCTTACAGAATTTTACTTTTTTCTCTATTAAAACATTTAAATTCATTTTCATATGAAAATAAGCCAATTATTTGAAAGTAGGTCTTACTAACAATTAACAAAAAAGAAAATTTTGTAGCCAGACGAGATAACGGGCCACGTAATCGTAAGCGGATTTCTATTTAAATAATTGATGAACTTTAAAAAAATCTTTAATGTACAAGGTACTAGGTATTTAAAATAATAATTGATTTATGATCTTGGCCATTTTAAGGTTACATTTTAAATAAGGTCTAGAGGTTATAAATAGGTTTCCGAAAAACTTAGGAAATGTACTTGGGCTAACTACCTGACTACAATTTAATTTCACCCATAGTATATTAAGAAGTCCTCCCCAGTCGTTAAAATAAATAAATATTTTTAGATATCCTGCTTTCTCCCTAGTGCTTTTTTATTTTTTTATTGCCATGTAGGCAGACGAGCCAACGGCCCACCTGATCGTAAGTGGTTACCGTCGCTCATGAACCTCTGCAATGTCAGAGGACTCTCCTAGATATTACGTTAGCTGTACCCCCTTCTTTGTCAATTTTTCGCCCCTAAATACTTATTCGCTCCTTCTACTATTACCCATTACCAAAGTTAGCGTCAAAAGTGGAAACTCAGTATTATGATAAGAAGAGTTCAGCTGTACATAGACATAGCTTTATTTATGGCGGAAACACACACATACATACAAATTCAAGAAAAAATACATAAGAACAAAATGCAAAGTAATTGAACACGTGTTAAAAAAATATATAGTTTCCACCACAAACCAGTCGAGACTCAGCTAAATCCTAGGTGTTAAATAAGGATTAACAACAACCAACACCGAGCGCTGGTTTTCAGCCTCAACTGGCAGTGACGTCACCAAGGGTTGCTACTAATTACAAACAAAATAAAAAAATATGTGATAAACAAAAACATCAAAAGAAAAATACATCAAATGCATCAAACAAATTAAATATTGTACGTGTGCACTATAGTCTTGTAGCCATTGCCCTTATCAATGCAATTGCCCTTATTCTATTAATTTCGGTAGTTTAAATTATTATTTTTTTAATTCTTTACGTCCACTATCTTTTTTCTGACTTGTTTAGAGGTGGAAACTTATTTGGTCTAAGTTTATTTTTTGTGTTCCTGTTTTGATGTAATAAAGTGTACTGTTGTTTCCCAAATAAATAAAAAGAAATAAAAAATGTTGTACCTACCTACCTACAGTAACTCTAGCTCTACTCAATAAGCGATGAAATTACTCATCTTATGACAGAGTTGCTAGAATTTAATTTTGGATGCGAGTTAATTAGTCCCTATACAAAAAGGGATTACTTCTATGGTCTTTCATAACTAATAAAAATTTAAACACTATTTCCAGAATATATTTTGTTGCTTGTTTTTATTTAAAGTAGGCAGCTATAAGTACCAAATCTTTTGTTTTCTAAATAAATAAAAAGGCTTACCAAATGCAATATTTTACTAACTAACTTATAAGACTAACATACTAAGGTCAATATTAAGATAAATGTATGCTAGATTATGGGATTATTATAATGATTGGAATTATAATGGAATCTTATAAATGGTTTAAAATTTAAAAGGAGCTATATTATACTTTTTTACACTATAATTAAGACAACAACGATTGTAGAAAGTTGACGTGCCCAATGGTTTTATAATTCCCACGACTGTATCTATTTTATTATTTTTTGGTTAAAACCAAACCTATATTTATCTTAAAAATTGCAATGTATGTTTAACATAAAACCGTTTAACTTAAAAGCTTTTTTACCTATTTTTATTATTTATTCGTTCAACTTACCGATCATACTGTTTTCAATTATTAATACCAACTTTAAAATTATTAAACATTTCCTTGCAAGAGCATTGTAAAACTGTTATTGTAAATTTGGGCGTTATGGGTATACCGAAGAATTATACCTACCTATAGCTGTACGAATAATAAAAAATACTATTTAAAAATATGAGCAAAATATAAGAAATATTTACTAAAAATTCACCCAAAGAAATTTACTCCAAATGAATAAAAAAAATACACAAAATGTGTGGGGTTGAAAGATATCAAACGACAAACATTACTTTGCGTCTTACCTGAACTTTAACTTCTTACAAATAAAGTTCAAATTCGTTTGAATATTGTACTTTATAAAATTGTTATTTTAATGATGTTGGACATGTTAATGCTCAAGAAGAAACGGATAACGCATTATGAATGTAACCGTCCATTGAAATAGGGAGGGGAAAATGAAACGTCGATATTTTGAAAAAAAAACGTGCGTATTTTGAAAAAAGGCCATAAAGTACAGATAAGTACATACTTATCAGTGATAATAATAGTTCTGCGGACTGAAAATTATTATAATAAATAGGCAAAGATATTGACGTGACAACGTCTTATAAATTGGTTTGCCGGGTGACACTTCAAGAAACTGCGTTACGCTCCGCTCACGTTATGCGCTCACAATGAGAGCGAGTGAGAGGCACGCGTGCCTTTCACTTTTTATGTCTGTCTCTCTCGCTCTTAGGCGGGCTAACCATGCCCGAGTCGTTGTCACGTAAAACTTTCGCCCGTATACCGACTTTACAGGTAACCATTTTTTTTTTCATTTTGAAGGTTAAATGTCGTATTGGTCAAGTGGTTGAAACACTTGTCTTGCGTTCAAACCGGGAGCTACCTCTGAAATCATAATTTGAAAAAGATTTATGTGAAAAACTGTGAACGTAAAACAGAGGAAACCTGCCTATTGGAGAAGGATTTAAGAGACCCTTTGAATATACTTGACCCCTCAGTGTCCCCTGACATTGCAGAGGTTCATGAGCGGCGGTAACCACTTCCTATCAGGTGGGCCGTTGGCTCGTCTGCCTACATGGCAATAAAAAAAATATATATATATGTAAAGTCCCCAACTTACATTTAGCAAGCCGATGATACCTGAGTCCAGTAGTGGCCATACACAGACATAAAGCTGAAATTAAAAGATTTTTTCTCCTTTGAATGAAAAAAAAAATCAATTCTCCAAAAACTATATATCAGAGAATACGAGTCATATTACAAGAATAAACAAAAACTTATCGCAAAAGTAAATTTCAAATCTTCCCATCCCTATAACCCTTCACTTGTTTCAATTAAGTTGTCGAGTGCCGTTCTCCGTCTCGCTCGTTCATACGTAATATTATATATCCGTCCTTGTCTATCGTAGTAACGGAAGCAGTCCAGTTGCACTACTATGATTTATGAGTACAGAGCTTGTGAAATAGTTATCTTGTACTTCATGTATATAAGAAGTATATTGCTCACTGGTAAACAAACAATTTAATATTTTAATTCTGAGGCGTCACGCCGACGTGCGTAACGTATCGTGCCGCCCCGCATAGCGACAGGAGGTTTTGGAGCGATTCTACTCTCACATACCCCATCTGCGGACCGGGTGGAAAGAAAGAAGTCCGGCGATTACCTCCTGTCAAAAAAAACCCCCCGTAGTATCATCCTAATGAAATATAAGTGTTTTCCTGTGACATTGTATTGGGTAGCCGTTATTTGAATTGTTCTGAACATCTTGCATGTTTTTACAGTACGTACCAGTAGTACAAAATGAGTCTTATTATCTGTTATTGCAGAAAAAACCTCGTACCAAAGAGAACATTGAAATTGTTTTTCTAGATCCGCAGCGTATCAAGCCAAGTTCAAGTAACAGAACTGGTAAGAAGCATCTCGCATTAAATATTCAACATTCAAATATTAGAAATTAAATAGGTAAAATATACCTACGCACGAGCTAACTAGCTTGACATTGTGAAAGAAAAAAACTTCAGAGGTGTCAAGGGACACCCGGATAGAACGAAGTTCCTTTCGATTAATTTGTGATAATTATAATAAAATATTTTGATCACAGCGCCATCTAGCATAAATCATATAAAACAAAATAAGGAATTGTTTTATAAAGATCACAGCGCCATCTAGCGATAATCATCTAAAACAAAAAAAGTGTCGTGGCAACTTTTTCATAAGAATTTCCGTCTAGCCCCCTTTCGATAACGCGCAATAAGGAACTTCGTTCCAAAAGCTTTTGAATAGCAACAAGCATTTCAAGCATTTTTAATACCGGAATTAATTTTACAGTTATCTACCATCACTTGATAGAGAACCATCACTAAAAAGCCTTAAATATTTTCATTTATACCGATTAAGCCACAAAAAAACTAAAAAACCGTAAAATGATCTCCAGAAAAAACCTACACTTTTAAAAGCAGAACATGTTAGTACGTCAACAGTATTAAAAACAAAACAAAAACTTCTAAAGTGGACAAGCGACGTCCATTATAAATCAAAAGACAAGTCACAACACTATGATATGGTTATTCAATTAAAAACAGCCTTTGAAACAATATTCACACAAAAACCAACTCTATTCTACACTAATAAAACTTACAATCGCAAATCAAGTGTGTTCTTTACGTCATAATCTTCATAAATTTTATCTCCGGTGCTCCAAATGAATCTCAATCTTACGGTTTAAGTTTTAAAGGTTATATTTGTCGGGATGTATTGTAGAATATTTTTAATAGTGCATCTAATGATAGTATTGTTTCTGTGTTGTATGAAGACGTTGGCTGTCACTGTGCGTTCATTGTTCGAGGAGCGATAAAATAGAGCACGCTAATGTGTCCAAGCACATTCTTTACAGATAAAACGGATCGAAGCGTGGGCATTGGTTATCGGCGGTTTGAGATGTGAAATTGGTTTTAATGGTTACCTTTTGAGAGTTTTATCATAACTAAAGAAAGCTACAAACAAATCGTTTTGACAAACTCATGCTTTATGACACGAAATTCCCAGTAGTTTTAAACGAGCAACTGTCGAACATATAAAAGATTCTGATAAAATATGATTACTTAAGCCATTTTTGTCCTCTTCTATCATCTCTTCTTTTAATCTCGGCCCCGCAATGTCTTCTGGCAATGCAGAGGTCCATGAGCGACGGTAGCCGCTTACGATCAGGTGGGCCGTTGGCTCGTCTGCCTACGTGGCAATAAAAAAAAAAAAGCAGTAGTCGTCAAATTTAGCCTCCGTACGAAATTCGTCTTTTTAAACTTTATTATACTTGTCTTACTGCTGGAGGCCTCACAGTGTCCGCTGACATTGCAGAGGTTCATGAGCGGCGGTAACTTACATTCAAGTGCCCCGTTAGCTTATTTGCCTAGCAAGCAAGTTTCTAAAGTCATCCTATCTTGCCTATTTAGTCTCTCCACTTTTACTACACAGACATTATACATAAGTCATATCAGAGCACGAAGACTATAAAACTCAGCAAATTCACAATAAAATAAATGGAAATCCGTTGCCGTAACCAGCTAAAAAAATTATTAGCAATTATGCTGAGATTGCAGACATAGTAACATTAGTAACACATACATACAGACATAGTAGTCACAGTTATGTAATATAAATATGAACTACATTCCCTAAGCTAAGTAAGAGTAACGTATGGAAAAACCACAAAACCTTTTCTCTTCGCCAGTTTCTAACTGCATCTCTACATGTCGACTCATAATAAATTGAGATATAATTTTAATCTCCAAATCTCCTCTAGTTTAAAATTCCGTTGTATCAATTAGTCAGACGCTAATTAATCACTCGCCGCTCCGTCATGGCGCCGACAGCTGCTAAACGTCAGTTTGACAGCTGTCAAATTTGACAGCTCAAGGACTATACCGTGCGGAGTGTCTGTGGCGTGAAGTTTAGCACTTCCGCTAGTTTTATTAGTTAAAGATAAGACTAAATTGTGCCTAGATTGTAAACTAAGATGTGCCTGATATAATCATGATATAAATTGGTGATGTTTTATAGTGAATGGGTTTTTTTTTAATCTATGAATTAAAGCGATAAGTATCGACTGATTAGAAATCTGAGGTATGATTTTCATCTGATATTTTGTATTAATGAATTTTTGAGCACGGCTACAGGGATGTGGATATCTTAGTAGAAAATTGTTGTGCCTACATGAAAAAATATGTAAAGCAAGAAATTTCATAAAAATATTTCATAGACGTAAGTTTTAGGTACATGCTTGTTGAATGTCAATACAATCTCCCACCAGTTTCAAAATCTAGCCACCGTCCTGAAAAGAAATGGTGAAACTCAGCAAATATTTTTTTATTATTTTAAGACAGATAAACAAGCTTACGGCCCACTTAATACTAAGCGTTTACCGTCGCTCATGAACCAATGCCAGGTTATTGAGGGTTATATATCACCTAGGTACTTATTTATACAACAAATATTTTTACATAAAAGGTCAGAGCACTTGATTTTCACTAGTTAACCTTAAACTTTATAATATTTCCCACGTTAAAGTTGAGGTTTATTGGTGTAATTATGATGAAAGGCGCCGCTGTTCTTGATAACGAGATAACACAATATTTGGTTATCGATGCTTCTAGAACAAACCTCAGCTTTGTTTTCGTGAGAACCGTGGGATTAATAATGATTTGATTATAGTGAACACTAAAGCTGTTTTTCGCTTTAGAAGATGCAAAAAAAATTGTAAAATCAGTTTTTCATGAAATCGAAAATGTCAAACTATAAAGTGGAAGATTTTCTTTGTTTGTTAGAAAGCATTTATTTTAAGAAACGATTTCTGATTGGATAAATTATTTCAGTGTTGCATAAGCCATTTATCGAGGAAGGTTACAATGTGAAAAAAAAAAACGTGAATCAATATTAAATATTTGTGAATTTTTTTTTAAATATAGCATTTTTTCTCTGTCGTGTACAATAAAATATTAAATAACTAAATAAATAAAAGTCATTAAAATTTGTACACAAAGATGGAGTTCTCCGCGATATATTGTACCTACTAGCGAGGCCACGCAACTTCGTCTGCGTCACTTTCAATTAAAAGGTAGCTTCTCATGGTCTAAAGATTGTCTGTGTCGAATTCCATCAAAATCGGTTGAGAGAGAGAGAGCGTGAAAGAGTTAATTATCGGAATCACTCAATTAATAAAAATCGTGGTAAGAACCCGTTTAGTAATAGTGTAAATGAGACAGAGTTACTTTCGCATTTTTAATATTAGTAGGAATTTCTGAAGTCATTCAAAAACCACAATTTCTCACACAGTCTAGTAAACAGTCTACAGGTAAACTACCAAGTTTACAAGGGCGTAGATTATCCCTCGGGAGCTGACGACGATCCATCTTGTATCTGAGTCTCAGGGGAGTCCAGGATGGGTTGTTTAAAACTTTGTAAACTTTACTGTTGTCGATTCTATGGTAGATAAATGCAGAATTTTATTTGCTATGTTATTTTAGACTTTTTTTGAAGATGTTTATCAAGTTGATTATTTTCCTTATGAATGATTTCGAAATTGTTTTAGGTTTTTTCAAGACACATTTAAAATTTAGCTTTTGAAAAATATTATTTTACGACTTTGACTTTGACGTAAACTCAGCTTAATAGATCTGTTTAAGTCTAAGGCTACTATTTGTGCTATTTGTCAATCGTTTTCTTTTTTGTGAATATGTTACTTATTCAGTTAATAACAACTCAAGTAGACCTTATCCAAAGATTACTTCTTTATTATTGCTTAGGTATTTCATTAAATCAAAATTTAAGTAATACTACTACTACTACGTAAATACTTTCAGTATTAGTTTTAACGAAAGAAAAGAATATCTACTCTTTAGCGATTTCCAAACGTTTTGTTGTTCTATAAGCAATTTATGGTTGGTAACCTTGTTGTATCCTGGCATCACACACATTCATGGTCACTAGCAATCAGCTGTGACCTATTCTATTCTACTCCTCCTGTTTCTTAGTCTGAGAGGAAGTTACTAAGTTTTAATTTCTTATCACATTCTCGAAGCTTCCAAAAGATAGTACATGGAACGGAAGCACGTCACCAGATACTGTTGATAGTGATAACGGCTATCACGCGTGATTTACTGACACGGGACCCTTATAACAAATTGAAAGGTGTAATTTATGATGCACCAATAAAATTATAATTGTCCGAATTTTATCTGAGTGATTATTGTGATATTTGTTGTTTAAACTATAATGTTTTTTTTAGTAGGAGGACATCCATATGTCCGATGTGTGTGGAGGTATGACTTGTCCTTCTTCCAACGAGGCTTGAAGAAAGTCCTTAAAGGTAGGCCGTAGGTAGTAATATCGCATTGTCCGTGAGCAACGGTAACCACTTACGATTAGGTGGCCCGTTAGTTCGTCTGTTTACGAGGTAAAAAAAATGTGGGGTATGTGAGAGTCGAACCTAAAATCTCCTACCGTTCACACAGCGTCCAAACTCCAGTTGAGGCAATCTAGGGAGTTGCAGAGGAGGGTACGACGCGTTACGCACAACAGTTTTCTCTACCGTCGTATTGGAACCGGACGCCGAACCGACCATTGTGTGATACGATCACCGACTGTCTAGATTGGTAAGCTTCGGATAAGATGAGTCCAAATCAAGCATCTAAAATCTAATTTGAACACTTTCCGCGCACGAAAAGAAGCATTATCGAAGAGTTGTGATAATTCAAATTCGTCACAAGTCAATTTCAACCTTTGAGATTTATTTTCTTTGTTTTGCTATTTCGGATAAAGAGTGCACTTAGTCTCGTGACTAGTAAAACCAATTGCTTAACTTGCAAAAGATATACGTTCCTTTGTTAGGGTGGCATCTTTTGAATTGAATTTGACCTTCTTCCCACTTTCCGATTGAGCTGAAATTTTCAGAAAATCTAAGTCACGCAAAAAGGCTTTGTTTGAAAAGCAGCGTGTTTCCTGAGATAAGTACAACTGAATAGGTAGATACAATAGCCTCGGAACACACGAAAGATAGATAGGAGGGACAAGATGGGCTAAAGTGATTTCTTAGTAGAAATATGTATCTGAACGCCGTTACATACCAAGACTGGTTGGCTAGCTGGTTAAGGAAGCTATTGAAATTTCGAGGAATAGCACTTTTAATCGTGGTGACGGCTTCAAACTATCCTGTATGTGGAATCCAGTGTTAGACGAAAATAAAGCCAAAATATCTAGTTTTGAGGCGGCAGCCGATACTGTTAGTGTGGTATGTCGAAATGTGAGTTCGAGTTCCAGTGGTACCGGCAAACGAACCAGAAAGAGGGTAGACAGATTTGTCTGCTCTTCAGTCTTCCCGTGATAATGGCGCTTGAAAGAGTGCCGAAATATCGGGACCGCTCAATTGAAAATAATCGTGGAAAAAACCCGTTTAGTAATAGTGTAAGAAATATGTATGCTCAATAAACCTTTTCTTTTAAAGTAAAAGCTGAATTTAAAAGTCACAAGTCAATCGTGTTATTTCTATTCGATTTGAGAATGTAATGTACTTATTTATCGAATAAAACTGATACCAGTGTGATTACAACGTTACACAGTTCCAGATTTTGATTTTTACAACTCGCCCTAAATATTATCTAATCTGATAAAATAATCTTAATCTCAAGTTCGACGTTTCAAATAGTGATTCTTTTATATCGTGTTGTTTATTTTCGTTTTTGCTTTCAGTACAAAACGAGGTTGTTATTAGATATCTGGACTGATCTGTAGAGTATATTGAGGAGTTGTCTTTCGTTGAGAGAATAGGGTAAAGACTGCTATGATTTAACAATACTATCTAGACCACCTTTCTATCTAGACTTTTGAATTACTTATGGCATATAAATAAAAACAAATACACGGCTTTCTTTGAAGAAAAACACTACAGAGTGTGAATTTGGAAATGAAATTATAAAAAATTATAACTGTGCGAGTGATTCTACATAAGATTAGTCAGTTCGGTCGTGGATTTTTCAAGAGACTTACGTCCAGCAGCAGACATATAGGATGGGCCAATCTAACGTTTGCATTTTGAACTACTGTTTATTTAGAGAATGACAGCTCAAATGTCATTCAATTTATGTTCATAATTTAGTTAAAGATTTGACATTTACGAAATGGGCCAAACGATCTTCTGCCCATGGGCAGAAGATCGTTTGGCCGAAGATGAGCATTTTTACCGAAAAATCGTCTTTTCAGATGAAGCCCATTTTCACCTCGGAGGCTATGTTAATAAGCAAAATTGTCGCATCTGGGGGTCGGAAAATCCACACGTCACCATTGAGAAGCCAATGCACTCACAAAGAGTTACGGTTCTGTGTGGGTTTTGGTCCGGCAGCATCATTCGAAAATGAGCAAAGAGCCGCCGTTACGGTCAATGGCGAGCGTTACCGTGCCATGCTCCACGAATTTTTGTTTCCAAAAGTTGAAGAGTATGACATGGACGACATTTGGTTTCAACAGGATGACGCAACATGCCACACAGCCAACACGACAGTCGAACTTTTGGAAAATGCAAACTTTATATGGCCCACCCCTTACAATGATATGATATAATCATCACAATAGAAAACATCAAAAATACTATAAAATAACATTATCAAATTACACGTGGATTACTCGATCGAATCGATTCCAACAGATGGTAATCCGAATATTGAAATAACATCCTATTTCGATATCAATAACAAGATACCTGGAGTTAATGATGCTTGATAATATTCATAGCTTTACGGTACTGAAGAGGCGTGAAGCCACTCTAGATTTATCTATGTACCTGTGTTTAGTGATACTATCTATGTGTTTTATGATTTAATGGAGGATGAAAGGGTAATAGGAGGTAGGGTTTCCGTTTAGTCCTAGGGATTTCAAAGGATTAAGTAATAGTATTTTGTAAAAGAATTGGAAAATGGGATTAGATATTGATTAGATTAGATTTGCATATTGTATCGGCTGTTCCAAGGGGAATGTTCCGAGGAATTGTTCGAGATGATACCAACATCTCCCTTCTATCATCGCACCACCCGTCGTCGAGGTGGAGTTCATCCCTATTATTTGGAACCACCGCGCTCACCCACGGTCCGTTTCAAGAATACTTTTTTACCACGCTTCATCCGGCTATGGAATGAGCTCCCCTCTTCGGTGTTTCCCGAGCGCTATGACTTGTCCTTCTTCAAACGAGGCTTGAAGAGAGTTCTCAATGGTAGGCCGTAGGTAAGCCCCGCAATGTCTTCTGGCAATGCAGAGGTCCATGAGCGACAGTAACCGCTTACGATCAGTTGGGCCGTTAGCTCGTCTGCCTGCATGGCAATAAAAAAAAAAGATGTTTGGAATGGACTATTTTGGTGTTCCCCAAGTTCTGATACTTGTCCAGTAGGTCGTAGCTGATAGCCCTTCGGTGTTCTCTGACGTTCAGGAGGATGTTCTCTTATTATTCTTGACTTTCAAATGTGGTCAGAGTAACGATCGAAAGTCATAAAATCCAGTAAAATGTTTACTACTAAAACAAAGAAAGAAGAGTTACGCAATTGTTTTGATAATTAATTCACCTCTGCTTATTTGATACCAGCAATAAAACTGTACTTATCTAAAAGCATTAGAATTTTACTAAGTACTAATGGGTCCCTCTAAATCTAAATGTGAAAAAGATTTATGTGCAATTTTTCACAACACCACTGGCTAAATACGGTGAAGGAAAACATCGTGAGGAAACCTGCAGGTCGGAAAAGGACTCTAAAAATCCTTTGAAGTTATGTGAAGTCTACAATCCGCACTGGGCAAGCGTGGTGGACTATGCCTAATCCCTCTTCTGAGGAGACCTGAGCCCAACGGTGGGCAGTAATGCGTTGGTACAGTAAGTACTAATGCACCAATATTACAATCGTGTTAAGAATCTCCAGACTTAGCAACATATAATTTGATTTTCACATTTACTTTAATAACAAAAATAAATATATTGACGTCAATCGATAAAAAGATAATTTGAGGTATTTCATAAGTCGAAAAACTTGTCTATTATCAATATAAAAACATACGTTATCATATCAGAACGTTGGTAACAGATATACATATAACAATCACATATGAACACACGACAATAAACTAACTTCTGTTAAAAGTTGTCAACGCTATACAATATATCATTTTAGACCGTTTTCTGTAA
The DNA here is from genome assembly GCA_030269945.2 of Trilocha varians. Classification (NCBI taxonomy): domain Eukaryota; kingdom Metazoa; phylum Arthropoda; class Insecta; order Lepidoptera; family Bombycidae; genus Trilocha; species Trilocha varians. Next base: position 11,626,386 of record AP028259.1, read on the forward strand.
CTATGGACTAGTTTACCGTGGACCGATTCAGATGACTCGTTTTTCATACAGTAGTTTTTTTTTTTTGTTTTAGTTGGAGGAAATCGCCGGATCCCTACCAGCCCCGGATCCGGCGTTGAACCTCACTAAAACCTCCAACCGCTCACACTCAGCGTCCGAACCCCGGCTGAGGCCAGAACCAGCACGGGGTTATTAGGGCGACGCGTTACGCACTGCGGCACACTTTCCCGTCGCGACTTCATACAGTAGTTAGCTTGTAAGCATTCACTTCAATTTTATTTATACAAATACTCTTAAAGTAAATTCATAAGTTTTTTGGAAAAATGATTATTGATATAAAGTCATACGGAGCTTATAAATGAATTTTTATTTTTTATGTCTAGGTTCGTTTTAACTAGTAGATAAAGATATAACCATATTTTTTAGCTATTATTCCAAAAATACAAGTGTCATTAAGCATGTACCTAGTCTTTAAAGACACTGTATATTTATAAATTGAATCAAAATTTAGGCACTAAAAACCAAAAGAATAGTCAACAATAGTTACAAAGACAGACCTGTTGTAAATGCAAATTACTTTGACACTTTTAGTATAGATTTATATCTCAGTAGCGATAAGTAGAGGCTATTAATCAAACGACCCGTCTGTGACACTGGCCTTAGCTACAAGCTTGACTTTCATGTTATAATCTAACAATATTTTTACCAAACTGACCTCCTGGTTCATGTAACTTAAGATAACAAATCTATAATCATTTTGGACGTCCCCTGTAGATTTTGGAGTTAGAAAAATAGTTCTTAAGTGCTTTACTACTGTACTCTAATTTAAGACTGAACAATTAGATCAAATGAAAATCTTTTTTGACAATCAGAACATAAGTTTGCATATTGAAAAAGCAACAACAAGCATTCATAGTAATTTTGTCTTGCTTATAGGGCCCACACACATGATGGTAAAAGCGGTTACCGCTCATGGACCTCAGCAAAGTCAGAGAGCTCTGCGTAGCTCCCGCTACTAAGACCTACTTGTAAGGACACTCTTTTAACCTAGTTTGAAGAAGGACAAGTCATAGTGCTCGGGAAACTCTGAGGAGGATCTTTCATATATGACTTTTCATTATGTTTAATGTTTATCCACAGCTGCGACTAACGTAATGACTCTGATCAAGGAAGCCCAGGAATTCGAGAGAAAACTAACTTGTTTTAAAATTAGTTTTTTTTTTATTGCCTTGTAGGCAGACGAGCTAACGGGCCACCTGATCGTCAGCGGTTACCGTTGCTCATGAACCTCTGCAATGTCAGCGGACACTGCGGGGCCGCTACCTACGGCCTACCTTTTAAGGACTTTCTTTAAGCCTCGTTTGAAGAAGGACAAGTCATAGCGCTATAGTATAAACACTTGTCTTTAACTCCTATCTCCTTCATCTATAATTTGGAGTTTTACATAAGGTAAAGCATAAAAACGGTGAGTAACTAAAAACAAAATATTGTACCATCAGTGCCAATCAACGGGATTTAAAACCAGTACATGCTACTTCAATTATTATCATTCTGTTATGTTTAAATTTATGAGAAGATTAAAACTAAGATCGGATTATAATATCAGCTGTCATAGTAATTCCTATTGAAATAAATGGAGATAAAGTTCTGAGTAATAAAGTAAATCTATGTTTTACTATAGTTAGCTTATTATTGAGTGTATTATAAATAAATCTAATAAGATTTATATTTATAATCAACTTAATTGATTCAGAATAAGTTGACTATTTTAATTAGTTTTGGATAGAATCATATAGTGCAACCTCTAGTCGTGTCATAAATGTTTTTATAATTAAATGTATAGTTAAAGATTCAGTCATGTTTCTAAGGAGTAGAACCTTCTCACGATATTTTTCAAACGAAGAAAGGGTTCTTAGTCTACCACCATATAGACCTTTTTTAAAAAGTTCAGTGGCGATTATAACTACTAGAATACATGTTTTACTTTACCGTTTTTGCCATCAAAAGAACCAGTATCCTAGCCCATCAGTAAGGATTAAATTGCTAACAACCCACTGCCAATTTACTGTAGTTTTTCCATATATTGAAAGGTTTCAGAAATATTGAGATTCCAGGCGATATATTATGTATTCCTAAAAGATAAAGCTTCATGATCACCTCCATAATTACACGACCGTTATTCAAATATCAACTGTGTCGTAATTATGAGAGAATGTGTTGACATTTCTATCACAGTACCCAATTACTAGAGCTGTGTCAACAAGTTTGGAATTAACAACCTTATTTTGATACCTTTAAGTGTGTTTTTCCTTTGTTTCTTCAATATATCGACATTGGTATAGATAAGAACCCTGTTTTCACATCATTTATCATGTTTATCATCGTACAAACTCGGTAGCTGGCAATTATTTTAGATTTCGTGGCTACGATGAATTTTTAGGTGAAGTGTATGAACAATATTATCTTTTATCTAATTTTTTGTTTGGACATGGTCGTTAAATAGCGATTGGTAATTAAAATTAAGGGGAGGATTTATTTGAAGATATTAGTATAGAGAGTTAAGGTTAATTTGGACTTTGTGTTTATTGACAGATTTATTGTTCAAGCGAGGTAGGTTTAGCTTATCTATTTATTTTTGTTTTTGGAACGAAGTTCCTTATCGCGCATTGTGAAAGGGGGCTAGACGGAAAAAATTCTTACGAAAAGTTGTCACGACACTTTTTATGTTTTAGATGATTATCGCTAGATGGCGCTGTGGTCAAGATCTTTTAAAACACGTTCCTTATTTGTTTTATAGGATTAATGCTAAATGGCGCTGTGATCAAAAACTTTTAAAACACGTTCTTTATCGCGCGTTACGTTAGGAAAAAAAAAAATAAGATATCTTTTAATCGAAAGGAACTTCGTTCTATTCGGGTGTCCAATGACACCTCTCAAGTTTTTTTTTATTTGTTTGAAATTGTTCGGTTTATTTAACAGTAGTTTAATGTTTAATGCCTTCTTGTCTTTTTCTTTCGGGGAAGGTAAGGAAGATATACTTTCTTTTAACTTTTTTTTTATTGCAAGGTAGATAAACGAGCATACGGCCCACCTGATGGTAAGCGGCCACCGTCGCTCATGAACCTCTGCAATGCCAGGGCAAAGAGGGGCCGTTATTTACCGCCTACCCATACAAGACTTTTCTTAAACCTCGTTTAAAGAGGGACATGTCATTGCGCTCCGGGAACACCGCGTCCATTCCAAATCGGAATGATACGGGGCAAAAATGATCTTCATAATAACATATAATAAAAATGTTTTCATATAAAAATGTGTCATTCTTTAACATTATAATGTTACCAACTAAAATTGTTATTGTACTTCTCTGTATATTTTTTACTGTTTTTCCTTACCTACATCCAAATACATTCAAAAACCAATCATTCCAAAACTAGATCCAGTAAAACAATGAATAGACAAATCGTCACATATCTTATCAGCAGGGGCGATAGTTAATCCGAATGATCCGCGTAATCTAGCAATAGACACGGACAGACAGATTGCATTTTATATTAGTTTCCACATGTGTTCGAATGACCGAACGGGTTGCTTAGCTTTTATTAGATAAGCTGTTATTGGCTGTAGTTTTCGTTTGTTTGTTTAATTAGTGTCATTTTATTTATGCGTGGAGATAGAACTAATTGTATATTTTTTGTGGTCTTCAAATGTGTATACTACAAAATATTATATACCTAATATATTACAAAGAAAAAAAGAAAGAAAGAAATACATTTATTCAGCACTTAATAGCTTACACACATTGAGACTATGAAATCTAGTGCTATATTTAAAAAAAAAAACAAAGTAAAAATTAAAAACTATATGCTACACAAAATTAAAAAAATAAAGAAAATAACAAAGCAAAACAGTGATAATAATAAATGAAACTAAAACAGATGGATTTAGTGTGTGCAAGATCTGTGCTGAATGGGCGACCAGCTCAGCTAAATGCTGCAGCTACATAAAACTGCATCACTGATTTTCAGCTGGACCCATCATTGGATTCAACGCTGATTCATCAGAGCTGTGCAGTGCTTATAAAATTAAAAATACAATAAATAATATATAATAAAATCATCTAACAACACTGAGTACCATTAAAACTAATACCTACTAATACACATCTACCAAAACACCAATACCAATAGCAGATCAATCCTCCTCAAAGAAGATGAATAGTCCACTACGCATACCTAATTGGTACTCCTAATACGCGAATGAAAAGGGTTTACTTGTGAAATTCATATCTTAAAAAGTTTCAACCAATGGTGTTGAAATAAAAAGCACATTTTTTCTCCAAATACTTAAGACGCAAACTTTTCAAAGATATGAAATCCCCAACTCTCTTTAGACTCTCTTGGATACACTTGCTCTCATCTACAGAAGCGACCCAAAGCTTTATCATCGCAAAAGATCATGAGCGACGGCAACGTAGGCTCGTTTTTCAGACTTAAAGAAAACACCAGCCCCCAGTAAAGACTTGAAGAAGAGTACCAATAATAGATTCTAACGTAATGTGATCAGGCAAGATAGTCTACACCTCCCAATGATCTTAAAAGGGTAACGTGATACGGAATAGATTGGACATATTTTTTGTCCGTTCTTTATGACATGTCGGTGAACCACAGACACGTGTGCCTTCAACGTGTCATGAACATACATAACCACAATGTTTTGTATCTTAAATGTCTAGAAAGAAAGAAAGAAAATAGTGGTTTATTCTTTTGAAACTTACCAACACTTACCTAATATTTACACTTACAATTAAAAGGTAGCTTATGTTCTTTTTACAGGGTCTAGTCTGTTCCAAATTTCATTAAAATCGGTTTATTTATTTATTATTATTACACAAAACAGAATACAGTCGAAGCATGTAAAGGTTTTTCAAGTACATTATTACTAAGCTAGACTATATCCCTAAACATGTGTATACATAAGCAACAAAATATAATAGAAAACAGTTCAGTTTAGTAATATTAAAAATTAATAGGTTTTTATAAAATAATAAGATAAAACAAAAATTTTAGTCTTATTACTTATTTTAGTAAATATTTTTCCTCACGTCACACTTAAATTTTAAGAAGTTTTGCTCGAAAATATCAATTGAAGCATGGTGCTCTCTAGAAATATCATTGTTTTGGTATATTGGTTGAGAGGTTAAGCGGGAAAGCGTAACAGGCAGAGTTACTTTCGCATTTATAATTATTAGTAAGCATAAATTTAAGTAACTGGTTGTATTATTAAAAAAAATGTTTTTTACTAAACGCAGAACAGAGCTCCCAAAGTACTATGACATGTCCCTCATCAGAAGACTCCTGTTTAGTGATGGGTAACGAGCCTCAATGCCTTTCAAAGGCTCATGAACGATGGGCACCACTTACCATGAGGTGGACCATAAGCTCGTTTATCTATCATGCAAAAAATACCCCGATCAAAAGATGTTCAATTCTTCACTAAACTGTGTATTCCAAAACTTTCCTCTAATATACAAATACAGACATAATAAGGGGTGGGCCATATTATAAAGTTATGATGCCGCCGGACCAAAACCCACACCAAACCGTAACTCTTTGTGGGTGCATTGGCTTCTCAATGGTGACGTGTGGATTTTCCGACCACCAGATGCGACAATTTTGCTTATTGACATAGCCTCCGAGGTGAAAATAGGCTTCATCTGAAAATACGATTTTTCGGTAAAAATGCTCATCTTCGGCCAAACGATCTTCTGCCCATGGGGCGAACCGAAAACGTCCCATTTCGTAAATGTCAAACCTTTAACTAAATTATGAACACAAATTGAATGACATTTGAGCTGTCTTTCTCTAAATAAACAGTAGTTCAAAATGCAAATGCATTGCCCACCCTATATTAATAACTTTCAGCAAATGCTTATAAATTCCCTTCATCCGAAACCACTCACAAATTTGCTATCATACATTTGCGGGCCCGAGATAGTGTCGTGAGTCGGTCTCATCTCGATAAAACCGTCATTTTTTTCACCGAGTCCATCCAAAAAACCGGAAAGTATCATTTTATTTGTTTATCTCGGTTTCTTGTCGACAGCATCCATCGCTGCGTAATTAAAGACAAGACACGTCTCTCGTAATTGACTGCTACAATATCATTCACTTCAATACCCACTTTATTAATTGAGCAGTAAAGTTCGTTTTGGTGTTTCGTACCCTAATCTTCGGAATTGGTGACTCGGTGTACCCTTTTTTGAAATATTATTTTAGTATGACACTGCAATTTTTTTCACTTGAATACTTTATCGTAATCTTTTGAAATTTTAATGTTGCGCTTTATATTTTTTTAAGGAGGCTTCATATTTTAAATAATATTAAATGTTAGCTGTTAAGAGCATACGACACCTGATGGTAAGCGGTTATCACTCATAAAGCTTTGTAATGTTTGAGCATCACGAGGTCGTTACCTTTTAAAACGAAACTGTTAAGCATTGGTTGAAGATGGCCAAGTCGTAAAAAGTTATAACGCTTGATAAATACCACAGAGGGAAATTTTCAGTTACTAACTTATCATCATTTTGGATATCTTCATCATGCCATCAACTTAGTTATGTATTCTAGTCAAACAAGTTAAATAAAAGCTCTAAAAATTAATAAATAATTTGTAGTTAAAATTCTAGGTGTAAATCCAGACTTAGACCAGCGATGAACAGAGTCAGATAAGAGTTAGTGACGTGCGCGGAAATTGCAGGGCACGTTAGGTGTCAAGGATATGGGTTCGTGTCTATTTTATAGAATAGTGTGTTAGTCGTACTACCTTTAAATAGGTTTTGGAACGAAGTTCCTTATCGCGCGTTATCGAAAGGTGGCTAGACGGAAATTCTTAAGAAAAAGTTGTCACGACACTTTTTTTGTTTTAGATGATTATCGCTAGATAGCGCTGTGATCAAAATATTTTATTTAAGTTATAATAATTAGTTTAAATCGTCTGTATCTCTCTCTCTCTCTCTCTCTTCTATAATAATTAGTTAGTTTAAAACGAATATCTCTTCTATAAGAGAGAGAGACAGATGTTTTAAACTAAATATTATACCTTAAAAAAATAAAATTTTATTACAATTCCCTCACTAATTAATCGAAAGTATTGTAAGTACTTATGTTATTTTGTTATTTCTTTGAATATAATTTCTTATAATATAATAATTTATATTAATCTCTTTTATTCTCTATTATACTAAGTAAATTATAAACGAAACATTATTGTGCATTAAACCAAAACTAATATCCTCTCTGAACTTGTTTTCTGTACTGTTAATTATAAGTCGCTCGGTTTGTTTTCTGTACTGTGGATATTCATTCCTCCTTGTGTTTCAGCTCTCAAACAAGCAACATGCCTGTGACAACTCGTCAGACGCACGTTCAGGAGCTGGAGCTAAAATTGAAAACTACAATGGAGGACCTCAGAGCCAGCAGAGAGCTGAATGAAAGGCTCCTCGAAGAACGTGACGAAAGTGAGCTGGAAATTGAAAATATCAACAACCGCTATTTGACGTTGAAAAGTACCCTGACTGAACTTGATGAGCAGCTTGAAGGTGTCCGAGAGGAGAGAGACAAGTTGCAACATATATTGGAACACTATGATGAGTTCAGCAGTCAGTACGAACAAGCACTGCAAAAAATAAGTCACCTTGAACATCAACTTGCTGATGCCTACAACGACATGCAAAGACTGCAAGCAGAACAAGCACAGCAACTTACTGAGCCACCTGTTATGAGGACGAATTTATACGAGGAATTAGATAACCTGGACCTTTTGAGGACGGATGCAGACAAAATATATACAAAAACAAAAGAGCACGGTCATATCAGCAGAAAATCAATAGCAAAAATAAATAAAATTATAAAGAAGACCAGACACTCAATAAAAAAAAACAAACATCATGCTATAAATACTAAGCTGAAACAAAATAAAATAAACTTAGAAAAACAGATAAAAGTTCTGGAGCAACAAATTAAAGAGAATAAAAGAGACTGGGACAAAGACAAGGCTGACATTGATAAGTTGACTGCCGAATTACATGAGTTCAATTTATCAATGATGCAAATACATGATCTGGGCTTGGAAATGGATCAACTCATTGACAATAACACTACGAAACTGGAGTCGATGAGGACCAGTGTCGCCGAAACCACAAATGTTGACTGCACTGATATCTCTTACACAGTGCAAATCAACGATGATTCTAACGAGACGAAGGATCACACCACCCCGAGCGCCTCTGACCACTTGGAATGCGTGGCAACGTCACACTCGGCAGACGAAGCACGTCCTGCAGCGAGTCGCTCTCGTCGCACTCGCCGTCGCCGTCGCCGCGCCTCCCCTACACCTGCGTCGGCGCCTCGCGACACCGAGGACGCGCCGCCCCCCGCGCAAGCACCGGCTGCGTGTCCCCGCCCTGCATCGCCTGCGCGCCACATCACAGCAGAGGAGGCACCATGCTCCCCTCTGACGCAACAGGAAGTGGTCCCGGTTGTCACCGGTACTCCGACGTCGACATCGTTTAGAAAGACTGTAGTGCTATCAGATAAGATAGGTGTTAGTTTTGGTCCAATGTTAGCAATGAATCTTAAACAAAACGTTGTTAATATGTGTTACCCAGGTATGCCCTTCCATAGTATAGTTGATAAATTGAATTCAATTGATTGTGACGCTCTTACTACTATAGTAATAATGGTCGGTAGTCATGCCAATGTTAGCAAAAAATCACTGGACCACAGTATCCGATATCTGGCTGATTTGCAGTCGGAAAAAAAATGTAAAATTATTTTATATACATTCCCATATTGTACTAATTTAGACAAAGTACACAATCAGTGTATTTTCAATATAAATATGTTCATGTACAATGCTACACATCGTTGTAGCGGAATCTTATTAATGGATATTAATAAATTTGTAAATAAATTTAGTCTGACAAAAGATACTATGTATGTATCCAAATTTACAAAACGACATTTAGCTACTTTAGTAGCGTATAATATTAATGACGATGTTAGTATTAGTACTAATAATATATTTTTAAAACTCAGTAATGCTTCTATTGAGCAGAAAAAAATTGTGACATATGATAATTTGGAATGTGTTCCAAGTAATTTAAATTGATGAACAAGACAAAGGAGTTACACTCTTGCGTTTATAAACCGATTGATAATAAAAAATCTAGACTGTACCCATCAAAAGATGTTAATGTTTCAAATAATAACATACTAAACCTGGTGCATCAGAATTTACAAGGAATGATGGTTAAAGAGCTAGAGGTTGAAATGTTTTTAAATCTGAACAATGTTAATGTTTTCTGTGTAACTGAGCACTGGTTTAAAAACTATGAATTATTATTTAATTTTAATGATCACCAGGTCTCAAGTTCTTTCTGCAGAGAGCACGCGATTCGCGGTGGCTCTTTAATACTAGTTAGAAAAGGTTTGAAATGTAAAGAACGAAAGGATATAGTGGCCCTCTCTGTAGAGAGAACTATTGAAATGTCCTGTGTTGAGCTTGAGCACCTCATTGTTGTATGTGTGTACAGACCACCTGATGCGTTATATGATTCTTTTGAAAATATTTTAGAAAATGTTTTGATGAAAATTACTGTTTGTAAAAAACATATTTTAATTTGTGGTGATTTTAATATTAATCTTCTAGAAAATACAAATACCACAATCAGATTTAAAACATTGTTAAAATCATATAATCTTATTAACTTATTTTTAGAGCCCACTAGGATTACTAGTTCATCTGCATCATGTTTAGATAACATTTTTACAAATTTTAATACTTTGCAAAAAAGTGTTATTAATCAGTTAACATCAGACCACTTGGGACAATTAGTGTCTTTTAAATATAATGTGGCTCCTGAAGTCAAACGTACTGTTAAGTTTGTTCCTGTGAGTGATAAAAGAATCGAAAATTTTAGAAATAAAATTATACAAACTATTTCAGAAGTTAATTATAACCGAGAACCAAATATGTTATACCAGAATATGTTTGAAAAGATTAATTTAGCTTTCAAAGAAGTATTTATTCCTAAAACGATTACTATTAACAATAAAAAACGTTTTAGTGAGTGGGCCACAGTTGGAATTTATAAAAGTAGGCAGACTTTGTATGACCTTTATTATGAAAAATCGTATAACAATGATGAGTCATTTCATCAATATGTCAGAAATTATTCAAAATTATTCAGGAAAGTTTGCATAATGGCAAAGGCCTTACATTTAAGTAATTTAATAAAAAATGCCTCTGACAAAATAAAGATGACTTGGAACATCATTGGTAAAGAAACTGGTAAAGTCAGAAATAACCACCAAGAATTCTCATTGAGAATGAATGGTCCATTGGTTTCGTGTTAATAATCTCTTATTAAACGCAAAAAAAACCAAATGTATTAAGTTTAGTTTACCAAATGTAAAACAGGTACATAGTAATATAATTGTTGGTGGGGAGTCAATGGAGCTTGTTGAGTCAACTGTTTTTCTTGGTATAACAATGGATTCCAAGCTGCAGTGGGGACCCCACATAAATAAATTAGCGAGTAAGCTCAGCTCTGCGGCATACGCGGTAAAAAAAATTAGACTCATTACTAATGTTGACACGGCTCGTTTAGTTTATTTCAGTTATTTTCATAGTGTTATGTCCTATGGCATTTTGCTATGGGGCAATGCAGCCGATGTAGAAACGATTTTTATCTTGCAGAAAAGAGCTATACGCGCTATTTATAATATGCACTCAAGGGAATCCCTGAGGGAAAAATTTAAAGAAATTAAAGTTCTCACTTTACCATCCCAATACATTTTTGAAAATTTAATGTATGTTAGAAAGTATATTGAGGAATTTCCTAAAAAGTCTGACCTACATAGTAGAAACACCAGGAACAAACATAAACTTGATTTACCGATGAGTCGGTTGCATAAAATAAGAAATTCCTTCAGGTGTTTGTCTGTATGCTTGTACAACAAAATCCCACAAGATGTTCAAAACCTACCTATACATAGGTTTAAGAAAACTATTAAAGAACGTCTGTGCAAGAAAGCCTACTATAAGGTCAATGATTACTTGGACGATTGCACAAAGTGGGAATGAGTTGCTCGCCAAGGTCATTTCATTAACATTATCGATTTTTTTATTTATTTTATATTCAATGTAAAATTGTATAACACTGTTAAAATGCTTTAAAAAAATATATGATCATAAAAGAAAAAAGACATGCCCGCTGAGTTTCTTGCCAGTTCTTCTCAGGACGGTGGCTACAATTATTATTTTTTTGTGTCCGAACTGGTGGTAGCTTGTAACTTTTGACGTCAACAAGAATGAGTACGTCATCAATGTTGAAAATAAAGTATTTCATTTCAAAGTATTTCATTTCATTTCATTTCATTTCAAAGGAACTTCGTTCCATCCATGTGTCCCTTGACACCTCTCAAGTTTTTATTTATTTATTTCATTGGATGATATTTTTATAATATGAATGGACGTTTTTTGGTTATTCCTACTTATTACGTAGTAACTACAAGGTCTAATCAAAAAAGTTTTTTTTCCAAGACAGACAAACGAGTCTACTGTCTCTTGATAGTAAGTTACCGTTGCTTATGAGCATGTATAGATAATCAAATAAAGAAGACACATTTTTATCCTGTAGTTTTGTATCATCATCATCATCAGCCCATAGACGTCCACTGCTGGACATAGGCCTCCTCCAAATCTCGCCACATCGACCGGTCCTGCGCCACCTGCATCCAGTACCCTCCCGCAATCTTGACCAGATCGTCGGTCCATCTTGTGGGGGGTCTACCAACATTGCACCTACCGGTCGTGGCCGCCACTCCAGAACTTTTCGGAAGTTTTGTATAGATGATGATAATTAGATGAATTAGACAAACACAACATAAAAATGGCGTCAACGAAATACAGCATAACTAACAACATTGAATTTTCAGTTGACGAATGTCTCATATTCCGTGTCTCTTCTAAATAACGAATGTGTTCACAATACCTAGCAACTGTAATGCTATAAAATGCGGTAATAATATGTATGATAAAAAAAAAAACAGAAAAATAATACAAAAAAGACATGCCCGCTGAGTTTCTTGACAGTTCTTCTCAGGACAGTGGCTATTTCTTTTTCCGAACTGGTGGTAGCCTTTTGACATCAACAAGCATGAGAATTTCATTAACGTTGAGAATAAATAATTTTATTTCATTTATAGTCTTATTTTTTAGTTTATGAGTATCAAGAGTTTTACATTTTTGTAACACCATTTCTAATGATTTGAAACTATGTACCTTGTTACATTTGTTCGAAGGTGCTGTCTTTCAGCTCAGAACGGAAAATTTTCCACAAAATACTTAAAATGACTAAAATAATTCCACCTTGTTTACGTAACCATGACACAAATACGCTAAACAAAAAAGAAATCATTGCAATTATCAATAAAACGGTTTAAAATCGGCGATGTAATCCTTCTATCGCGACGATCTTCGATAGTCGACTGTCATACTTATCATAATATATTAGCAATTAATCAATACATATTAAGTTTATAATAATCAGACGAAACGTGTATCTTGGTAGCATTGTTACGAAAATTGATTTATATCTTTAAAATGACGTAAATAGAGATATCTTTTTGGTCATTTTCCATGGCCGGTACGGTAAACGGAGGAGTACTTCTTTAAATTTGAAGACAGGTAACATTTCAAAGCCAAAGAGAGACAAATAGCCCCTATATAGAACAATATTCTGTGAAACTTTGCCTGCTCCCTAAAGGAAGTCGATTATTAAATATTTTAATTTTACAAACTTATTCAGACATTCGCGGTTTTCTTTATAGAAATTTTCATGCATTTTCAACGGGTTCTTACCACGATATTTAATTAATTGAGTTGTCTCGATATTTCAACGTTGTTGCAAACGTCATGATCACGAGAAGACTGGATACTGCGGGTCGATTTAAGAGCAAACAAATCTGTCTACCCTCTTTCTCGTTCGCTTTTGGGTCGTACCACTGGAACTCGAACTCACTTCTACCACTAAGGGTTCATGCTCAGAGTCTTTTAGATACAGTGAGTGTGGTGTGACGAGAGAATTTTACAATTATTATATAACCTATGACACTGACACATTATTCATTTCTTCACAATAATAAGAGTTCTAAAAGGTAGATCGTTAGTGACTTCAGTATCCCTTAACCTCCCAGATTTCCATGAATCAAAACAAAACAATATAAGGTCGCAAGAAGTCTCTATCCTGAGAAAAACTGGCAGAAGTAATTCACGTCATTAGTACACTCACCATTACGTCGCCTCAGTGCTTGTTTGGTCAATCTGCACTCGAGCAAATTTTACAGGAGACAGCAAACAAGCACGGATTTTTCGTTAAGTGCCGTGTTGAGAAAAAAATTGAAATGAGATTTTTATTGTTTTAGAATCGACGGTGACCGCTTACCATCAGGTGGGCCGTAGGCTCGTTTATCTATCATGCAATAAAAAAAAATATTTTAAAAAATATTGTACCAGTCGGATAAAAATTTTATTCTTTATAATACTGCATTAAAAAGTCATTTTCGTAAAAAATGTCAGATTGGCCAAACAAGCACTGAGGCGACGATTATGTGACCTACTAGCTGACCCGCGCAACTTCGTCTGCGTTACAAAGGGGTTCAAACAGTACTCGCTATGTCGTCGCGATATTATTTTCGCCGCCCGCTGTGGGTATATTGTATTAATAAAATTGCGTTTTATACTCGTGATAACTTCTAAACGAAAAGTCCGATTGGAATAAAACAAAAAGTAATTTACTTCTACATTAATAATCTTGATAATACTAGGAATCTATGGCAACCGCCGTGTCACGTCACGTCAAATTTTACAAAAATAAATAAAATTGAAAATTTTACAATAAATATACGGTTGAATTGGTTACACGCATTAGAAAACATCTCAAATATAAGCCCAAGAAAAAGTATCTGAAACAATTCTTTGTGAACAGTAAATAGTGAAAATGTCAAAAATTCCAAACACCAATAAAAATGATGAGAAGAAACGGCGTACGACAATGCCGGCGTGTTGCCACAGCGAGCGCACAACCAACATCAAGTCATGACTCGTCGCTATCGTCAGGGGATGGCATTGACTCCCTGACGAATACCACCGGAACATCGAGCGACCAGGAGCCCCGTGCAACGAGAAGACCTGCACGCCGGGGCCGCCCACCGGTCGGCTTGGGGTCAACGCGCCAACGTGGCTCGTCTACGGCCCCCGCTACCAGTGGTGCAGTGCGCCAACGCATGAGATGGACCCAAGAGTTAAATACAAATGTCATGCGGGCGTACTACAGGGCTACGGAGGGAGGAACTAACCTCACTGCGTACCGTTCAAGAATGGTGCCTCTGTTTCAGGTCTTGTGCCCAACTGTCGACGTCACGGTGCAACGGTTAGCGGATCAGGTGCGGGCCATTCAGCGACTAAAGTTGTTGGATGAGTCTGTACTTGACCGATTGCGCAACGAAGCACTGCCTGCTCCTCCTGAACCACAACCAACACCTGTGGTAAATGTCACCGTCACCCAAGTTATACCACCAACGGAGGAACTTTAGGTGCAGGCATGTGCTAGTATCCAGGACGATGAGCGTTTGAGGAGTGCTCTGGAGGACTCTATACAAGAATTCAGGTTTGTCCCGCCATGCTCGCGGCCACGTTTACCGCGGTTGCCCATGTGTAAACGCAATGTTTCGCTAGTATTGGCCCTGGACTGCATATTAAAACCTTATTTCGAGTCGACTGAAGACCTTGTCGACACCCACTCGATTCTGTACTGCGGTGCGGTTGCTGTCTGTCGCGTGGCAGGGGTAAAATTTCCAATCCCGAACCAGACATACCGCCGACATGATGGTAAGCCGCAGTGGCAGTGCAGAATCGAGAGTCGCATAGATGCAGCCAGGACCCTTATAGCGAAGCTCATTTGCTTCCAGTCTGGCAACACGCGCCCACGTGTCATGCGATTTGTTGACCGAGCCTTTGCTGACACCGGTATCAGCAGGAACAATTACATGGAATGTGTTGTCGAGCGTGTTGACTACTGGAAGCAAAAAGTTTGCGCATGGGCGAACCGTATTCGTCGGTACCGAATAAGATCGGAGCGGTACCGCTTGAATAGAGTCTTCTAGAGTAATCAGAAGAGTGTCTACAGAGATTGGGAGGCATCTCGAGGAAGAGTGACCGATGGACACCCACCAGTTGATGAAAACGTAATGACTTCATTTTGGCAAAATATTTGGTCGGTACCCATCGGTCACTCCGAGGGAGTGTGGACGGAGGCGGTCGTGCGCGCGTGTGAGCCTATCAAGGATATGAACACCGTATCCATAACGCCGATTGATGTAGCTTGTGCGGTACGTTCGGCCCCGAACTGGAAAAGTCCGGGACCGGATGGGCTGCACAGCTACTGGCTGAAATGGATACGTAACTCACACGGGCGCATGGCTGCTCAGTTTCAGCAGGCCCTTGAATCGGGAACTCTCCCAGATTTCATGACTTCAGGAGTCACTCACCTGATATACAAATCTGGCAATACCTCGGACCCTAAAAACTATAGGCCAATTACTTGCTTACCAACTATCTATAAGCTACTTACATCCATTCTGAGAAAAAAAATTCAAATACATATTTCGGCAAATGACATAATGTCACCTTCTCAGAATGGGTGTAAGGTAGGATCCCGAGGTACTAAGGATTTGCTCCTCATAGACATGGCCATTACGCAACAAGTTCGTCGAGGCAGAAAGGGAGTCCATATGGCTTGGATTGACTATAAGAAAGCGTACGATTCGGTGCCCCATTCATGGCTAATGAGAGTTTTAGAGCTTTATAAAGTACATTCCACGCTACGCTCCTTTCTTAGTTCATGCATGGGTCAGTGGTCTACGTTTCTTCGTCAACCAGGACATGTTGGCTCTCCGGCCTCCCCGAGCTTGATAAGGATAAGGCGGGGTATCTTCCAGGGTGACAGTCTGAGTCCTTTGTGGTTCTGTCTGGCGCTTAATCCTCTAAGTACATTACTTGGAGATTCAACGCTAGGCTACCGACTCAAGAGAGGGGGTGAGCCCATTTCACATCTCTTGTACATGGATGATCTCAAATTATTTGCTACTAAAAAACCAGACTTAATATCTTTACTCAAAATAACCGACAATTTTAGTAAAGCTATTGGAATGGAGTTTGGAGTAGATAAGTGTGCGGTCATAGATATACAGAGAGGTAAAGTTGTAAACTCTGAGAGTTTGCAACTTAGCCAGAGTGAGGTGCTTAGATCTCTGTCTGAGTCGGAAACCTACAAATACCTTGGAATGTTCGAAGCTTTGAGTATCGTCGATGCAGATATGAAGCAATCGGTGAGGGATCGGTTCTTCGGCCGCCTGATAAAGGTTTTGAAAAGCCTCTTGTCTGGCGGAAACAAGATCCGAGCCTTCAATGGTTGGGTCATGCCTGTACTGACGTACTCCTTTGGCATTCTAAAGTGGACGCAATCAGAACTGGATGCCCTGGATAGAAAAGTTCGGCGACTGTTGACGGCATACAGGATGCACCATCCACGCTCATCTGTTATGAGGCTGTATATACCTCGGAAGTGTGGGGGTCGTGGCATGTTAAATGCCAAGGATCTGCACAACCGAGAGATATACAACCTTCGGGAATATTTCCAAAAGGTGAATGTGGGTATGTACCGTGATGTAGCAGCAGTCGATAAAGGACTCACTCCGCTATCCTTAGCGAACGGGAATTGGCGAGCGCCGAAGGTGATGAGTGTGGCGGATCGCACGGACGTATGGAAGAGCAAGGAACTACACGGTCGATTCTACCGGGCCCTTACGGGTCCTGATGTAGATCAGTTAGCCTCCGTGGCTTGGCTACGATACAGTAACCTCTTCGGAGAGACTGAAGGTTTTGTCTTAGCAATTATGGACGAAGTTATCATGACGAACAACTACCGCAAATATATTCTAAAGGATGGGACGGTCGACATTTGTCGGGCATGTCACCGTCCGGGAGAGTCTATTAGACATATCGTTTCCGGTTGTTCCCGTCTTGCTAACGGCGAGTACTTGCACAGACATAACCAAGTAGCTAAGATCATTCATCAGCAACTTGCTCTGAAATACGACCTTGTTGAAGCCGCCGTACCTTATTACCAGTATTGGCCTCAGCCGGTTCTCGATAATGGTCATGTAACGCTCTACTGGGACCGATCTATTATCACTGACAGGACTATTGCTGCTAATAAGCCTGACATAGTGATAATAGATCGGGATGCGCATCGGGCAGTGTTGATCGATGTCACCATTCCACATGACGAGAACCTTGTGAAGGCAGAAAAAGAAAAACTGCTAAAATATTTGGACCTGGCCCACGAGGTGACCGACATGTGGCGTGTTGAATCGACCATCATTGTTCCGATCGTTGTATCTGTGCACGGTCTAATAGCGAAAAGCTTCGACCGTCATCTAGAGAAGCTTTCGCTCCCCGGCTGGGTAAAGGGCCTGATTCAGAAGGCGGTCGTTCTTGACACGGCGCGTATTGTGAGGAGGTTCCTCTCTCTTGAGCCCTGACCACTGGTGGCTTGGGTCGTAGACTCCGCCTGCAGTGGCCCTCTGTTTTTATATTGTATTTTTAAATTTATTTTTTTGTAATGTTTTTTTAAAAATATAATGTAAAAAATAAGCTAATAAATGGATAATTGAAAATTGATAATACAATACTTAATTTGGATAAGGGTTAATATAACGATACTCATTTAACGTTAAATTCAATCTCGGAACGAAATATTAAATTTTAAAAACATAAAAGTGGTTATTGTGACTAAACTATGATAGTTAGATATATGCTGTCGCGGACTTTTTTGTTTGTCTTCAAAAGACCTAAAAACCCGTAGTACATCATTTTGTTCTATTGTCAATAGTTTTTGCAGCGTACGCATAAATAGGTTGTTGATTTTTCACCTTTTGTTACATATTCGATATTTTTATGCGGATCCCTAATTTTTTTGAAAATAAAATATAGCCTATAACCTTCCTCGATAAATGGACTTTCCAATAGTGAAAGAATTTTTGAAATCGGACCTGTAGTTTCTGAGATTAGCGCGTTCAAACAAACAAACAAACAAACAAACAAACAAACTCTTCAGCTTTATAATATTAGTATAGATTAGTTCGTCTACCTGACATTAAAAAACTTACTTATAAAGGTTTTTTGACAATATAAGTTTGTTTCAAAACAGGATGTTTATCGCGAATCCACTCAGGATTACTGCTTTGTTCCTCGAAGTACCTAACTTGGAGTCAGACAAAGGGCCGTGGTTTATTATATTGTTATATGACGGCGTCATGGCGAGCTGTCAAAACACCACAACCTGTCGCGCGCATCAACGGATGTAGCGGTGGTACTCCAACTGTCACTTGAAATAAAATAAAATAGACCATCATTTTTTTAAGATCTGCCAACTGAAGATTATTTAGGCAAATTCTGACAAAAAAACTTATGTACACTTTTCATTTGACATTGGCGAATCATCCCCGGGGATGGTTCCATAAACAAAAGGAGAAGAACATCCATTTTTCAAGAATAGCACAAAAACTTTTAACAAAAAAGATAGATCGAAATCGGTTTATCTATATCAAAAATATATGCGAACATGCACAGCAAATAGTGAAAAACTTGACCGCCTCTACGACGTTACTGCAAAAGGACCTACCAATGGAAGTCTACTTTAAATTTGCTGTTAAGTGTAGGTTTTAGCGATATTTTTGTTTAAAAACTTTGTTTTTGTCTATGAGAACCATTTGTTTCTACATTGACTTTAAATGTCTACTGGAGCTATGAGTATAGAGTAACTTAATAAGTAACTAAAACTCGTCTTGATTTTTATGCGGTTTTTAAACTATTCATCAGCATTTAAGTTGTAATTGTAAAATTGAATTAAATTGTGGAGTTTTCTTTTAGTTTCATTAACATTAAAGAGAGCTTTAGTTTTTTTAGATTTTCTTAAATCCTGAGATAAACTTAATAATCTTAAAAATTTAAGTAATCTAAACTTTGGGAACCTCTGTCGTGTCTGTCAATCGTTCAATGATTCGGAACGGCATGCGATCGTTGTTTTTGTGTCCGGAGCACCGGGCCGGTCGCCGGACCCGAGCCGGACGAGGTGCCCAGGTAACTGTGATTCACAAGTAACACACTAACATCTCAATGAAAATGAAACAAAAAATAAGTTTATTTTTAACACAATGATCAATATTTTTTATAAAAACTTTTCATTTATTAGATGCTTGTAAGGTGCTAGATATCATGTAGATAGAGTAGGCGAAATGCTATTCAAAATTAATTCATGGGTCAATGGTTCCTATGGTTACATCCAGACTCCTTGACCAATATAAAAATACAGTCTAATACTTTCAAATTTAATAATAACGATTGACTCTACTGGCAGCCTCTTGTAAGAAGTATTTGCCTTCATTTTGGACTAACTCAGTTCACAACATCTTGACATGCCAATTTGGGACTTAAGAGAATAGTTATAACTTATTTGAGAGGTCCATACGGTGGGTCTTAAGTGACTTCCTTGTGGTGTATCCGGACATAGCAGTAGTCCATGAGCGACAGTAACCATCTACCATCAGGTGAGCCGGAAAAAAGTGTATTTTTAAGTTAATTGCTTTTCTAAAAAGTCCAAGTGAGTTCATATTTCTGCAGTTATCTCCTTTCCAACGCCACCTATCAACTTCTGAATCGCACGTACAAAACTCCAAAAGTCAACAATTGTGTTTTTTGCAGTTATCAATCACAAATCTTCGTGCGGAGGTCTCGTAATCCTATTATACGGTGCTACCGAACCCAGGATTCTTTTGTTGAAGGATTTCACTGTCACAGATACAGGATTACCTGAGTATTTCGCGATATACATCTAAAGTGCCTTTTCTGCATTTACCAATCATTTAGGATAGTATTTGTATGGAATTTAAAATGCATGTACGTGTTAAATACGGTAAATTTTAACGTCTTAAGGTGATAAACTTATTCAGACACTCGCGGTTTTCTATAATACTTTCATGCATTTTCGACGGGTCCTTAAGTTAAGGGTTCATGCTCAGAGAGTCTTGCAGATACAGTGAGTATGGTGTGTCGTGATGTGAGTTCGAGTTCCAGTGGTACTACCCAAAAGCAAACGAGAAAGAGGGTAGACAGATTTGTTTGCTCTTAAATCGACCCGCAGTATCCAGTTTTCTCGTGATCATGACGTTTGCAACAACGTTGAAATATCCAGACAACTCAATTAATTAAATATCGTGGTAAGAACCCGTTGAAAATGCATGAAAGTCTTAAGGTGAACCGATTATGGTAATTCTATTTGGTTATTTACATAAAGCGAAGTCCTATTTAAACATGATTTAGCAAAGAGTTGTATCTCATACACTTAGGTTCAAGAGTCCTAAAATGCAACAGCAACAGCTTGCATTTTTTAAAATTACATACTTTAATATTGTTTATTTTTTAATTTAATAGAATATAAAATTTGGTTAATTTGATGTTATTTTTTATAGATTGATGATATATTCATCCCGATTCATTTTCATAAATTTAAAAGTCGTCGTTAACCTCTACTAATTCTAAACGCCTTACAAAAATATATCAGCAATAACGCTTGAATTATTATGCTCATGTTAATATTACAAGCTTTATATAAATTTGCACTGGATGTAAGTATGTACTAATGTAACTATGTAAGTTCGGGTGGAATCTTGCAAGTTAAATTTGGCAAACTTCCCGTTGTCTGATTAAGCTGACATTTTGCACGCATATGTATATCGCGTGATAATGCAATAATAATATGATACCATGGAGCTGATCTGATGATAGGTTCGGAAGGTGTTCATAGGAACTCTTATACTGAAGAAGATAAACCCGTCGTGTTTGGGCTTGTTCTACCTGATATTAAATTTACATCGAGAGTTACTTAGTATTACCTACACCAACACACTCATTTTTCGTTCGCGACGACGCTCGTTCACGGAAATCCAATGATATAAAAAAACTATTATTATAGGCTCAGTATTTACTAATTTTTAAATCAAATTCATCACTTAATGGGTATAAAAATTAATCGTAGAACAAAACATTACATTGTAAGGCGATATATAAAATAAAATAAACTTAGTTGTCTTCTTTATTGCTTTCAGTTTTCCTCACCAGACCTTTTTTTTATTGCCATGTAGGCAGACGAGCCAACGGGCCACCTGATCGTAAGCGGTTACCGTCGCTCATGAACCTCTGCAATGTCAGGGGACATTGAGGGGTCGCTACCTACGACCTAAATTTTAGGACCCTCCTCAATTGTAATTGTAAACCAGTTTTCATTACAAATAAACTATGTCTATGTCTATGTCTATGTCTATGTCTCAAGCCTCGTTTGAAGAAGGACAAGTCATAGCGCTCTGGGAATATCGAAGAGGGGAGCCCATTCCATAGCCGGATGGTGCGTGGCAAAAAAGTGTTCCTGAATCGAACCGTGGATGGACGGTGGTTCCATATAGTAGAGATGAACTCCACCTCGACGCCGGGTGGTACGGTAATAAAAGGGAGATGTTGGAATCATCTCAAATAATTCCTCAAGAATAGAAAACACATAGATTCTTAGGTTGATAATAAATGTAACAACAAGTGTACAAAATTGTAGTTTATTAAATAAATGAAAATGTTTTGACAATGAGTATTCTGTAGGTCGTATTTATTTTTACAATATTAAAATTAAGATTTCCTGAATGTCTTATTAGGTTTTGACTAGGCTGAATGACTTTAAGTTCACAATAAATTGCTTTTTTAAATTCATATTTAAAAATCTCTAAATGGTTTACACACATGATAATGAAATCTTATAGATGGCGCCACTATTAAGACATTTGAAAACTATTTTAATTTTTTTTTTAGCGTGATCGATAAACGAGCCAACGGCCCACCTGATGGTAAGCGGTCACCGTCGCTCATGAACCTCTGCAATGCCAGGGCAATGAGGGGCTGTTATCTATCGCCTACCGATACAGGACTTTTCTTAAACCTCGTTCAGTATGTCTTTTTTTTCATTTTAGAACTTTAATGTGATAGTTTCTGAGTATAAAAATAAACTAATTACAATTCTAAGATGACAGTTATGATGAAGATGGTAGTAAGTAGGTAGTAGTAGTAGATGGAATATAGTTAAAAAGATTTTTTTGAAGCAGTATTTATAAAATAGTATTCTAGTCTATTTCGAAAGGATTTTAAGTACAAACTAGTTGATAGGTAGTTGATATCTTTAAATTAAGGTATAGATACAATTGTATTTATTTAAAAAAAATAGAAAAGAGTTATAAACTTATCTTACTGCTAGGAAAAACGAAGATTTTTTTTAATCAAGTGAAATTCTGTAAAAATTAAGCTACTTAAACTAAATAATGTTAAGTTTACAATTAATCAACGATTAACTAATTTTTTACATGACATCTTGACTAAAGAAAAAACATGACGTATATTGTTTGTTAAATATCTAATATATAAAATTCTCGTGTCACGGTGTTCGAACTTGAACTCCTCCGAAACGGCTTGACCGATTTTGTTGAAATTTTTTGTGCTTATCCGGTATCTATGAGAATCGGCCAACATCTATTTTTCATCCCCCTAAATGTTAGGGGTAGTCCACCCCTAATTTTTTTTTTATTTTTTCGACGCTGACGAAGTTGCGTGGGGCAGCTAGTCTGGATATAAAATAGTTTTTAGATATTTTAACATTACAATATCTCTTTCGTTATACTAACTTAGACCGTAAAAGTAATTCAATCATATTTTATATTTGAGTGAACCCATTGGGTTGATTCATATAAATCTGATGTTATTGTTGAACAATGATTGCTATAGATGTCGACATTATTTTCCAGATTATTTTTTGTAATATTTTCCGATTTATTTTTAAAAGTTATCATGTTTATTATTCTAATTATTAATGTTTTGGGTGTGTCCTCTGCACGGTCGCTCTGAAGCCCTGTTTATCATCAGCTGTGTAGTGCACTATCCTCTGCTTGCCGTCTGCATCTAAGAAGCTGTAGTAGCCATGGACGGTGCCTCCTTCGCGGGTCTCGTGAGCTGATTTTGTGTCTCCCGTCTTTTTATCCTGGATATTGAGAGAAATATATAAATTATAGCTATTTATTTTGTGTATGGTAGATTTTGATGGATTTATTTTAAAACAGTTAGAAGTTGGTCGTTTTCATTTTTGTTTGAAAAAAAAAATACAGATAAACTGTGAACCTCCTTTTTGGACGTCGGTTAAAAATAGTAACTTTAATTGTAGTTGTCATTATCAGGAGAAGGTACTAAGAGGTTCTAGGTAAAATAAGAAATTTCTCAGCGAGCGGGTGAAGAAGTAAATATTTCACCGAAAGATATCAATCAAATACTGTACTGTACCAACCCATTACGCCCACTGTTGGGCTCAGGTCTCCTCAGAAGAGGGATTAGGCATAGTCCACCACGCTTGGCCAGTGCGGATTGGGGACTTCACATATCTTCAAAGGATTTTTAGAATCCTTTTCCGACATGCAGGTTTCCTCACGATGTTTTCCTTCACCGTTTTTAGCCAGTGGTGTTGTGAAAAGTTGCACATAAATCTTTTTTAAATTTAGATTTAGAGGTACAAGCCGGCCGGATTTGAACCCGCGACCACCCGTTCGGAAGGAAGCGCTTCGACCACTAGGCCACCACGACTTCAATGTGACGTAGACGAAGTTGCGATATGCCAAAAGTAGTTAATACATTATCATTGACCTTTAAACAGCGATTACTTTATTCCCAAACAAATCTAACACCGTGCGTAATGTATGTACAACGTAATTACCGTCACACATTCTTTATACTATTAATTAATAACATCAACGCATATTAACCTTTAAAAACCATGCGTGTACGCACGCACAACCAAAAACGACCTTGTGCAGTCAATAATGGCCCTTAAGTTTATAAAAATAAGAGTGATTTTCGTATTAGCACTCTCTCCAAGGTCAGGGTTTGAAAACATTTTTTGCGAACATTCTATTCTATACCTATGTTATTATTTAACAGGATTCCGAACAGTCACGTCAATCAGGAAGTAAATAGGTCAGGTTTTTTTTTATTATCTAGACTTTAAATGGCTATTTGTTTAATAACTCATACAATGCTGTTTAGACTTTGTTGTACTTGTCTTGTTAGTTTTAAATAGTTTTTTGTACGAACTCCGTGTGCGAAAGAAAATTACTGAAAAGAGAAATAACAAGTTTCAAATTTATGATTAGGATAACTTTTACACGGTGTTTAAAACTTTGTATA
Organism: Trilocha varians; assembly: GCA_030269945.2. Taxonomy (NCBI): domain Eukaryota; kingdom Metazoa; phylum Arthropoda; class Insecta; order Lepidoptera; family Bombycidae; genus Trilocha; species Trilocha varians. The sequence goes on from AP028259.1 coordinate 11,650,833, forward strand.
AATAAAAAATATTTTGTTCAGATTTATGCGCATTATACAAAATAATTTATATGCAAAGCCTATATAATAGTTGCAGGTACTGCTATAACCTATTGGTGCCCACTGCTGGACTCAGGTCTCAGGTAATTACTAATTCTTCCATTTTTCTAATTCAATACGCAAAGAAATTAGCGATGAAAATTAATCAATGCATACTTCAATTCATTTCGTATCGTTTATTTTACATCGTTGAAGGCTAATAAACCAACATATTTGTTTTGTATAGAATATATTTAAAGGTTTCAACATACAATCAATGAAGCATGAATAGACGTAAGTACTTCATTATCTGTATCACATATTACAAAAGCTTCCTAATACACTTGACCGTGGTAATATTGCGTAATAACCACACCTTCCTACGTTCACTACCCCTGACATTGTCGTGGAGAAATTCTTATTGTATGCTGTACATTGCGTATTTGTTTAAGCAGTTCAGAGATTGGTTGAGGGTAATGAATATTCTAATTCGAAAAAATAAGCTAATGTTGTCCAAATGTGAATCATCGAAATCGGTTCATATAAAAAAAGAAATACATGCAAAACGCATAGCAAATCGTGAAATTTGTCTGTTTAAATATACATTTTTATACTCCAAAAGAACTTGTTAGATCTTTAAAAAAAGGTATGGGATCTAAGTTAAACCATTACCTTCCATCTGACACCAAAATCAAATCGGTCCACCCAAACCAAAATTATCGAGGAACAAAAAAATACAAACGAATTGATTACCTCCTTTTTGGAAGTCAGTCAAAAATGGAGAGTATGTATGGTAAGGGAGTGCTATGTAATGAGATTGAATAATACTGCATGCTTTCGTTAATTCGCGTCAACAGCAGACGAAGTTGAAACTTGTTTACTTTCGCTTTATATTTCTGCCTAATTATAACTTTCTCAAGCTTTTAACATTTTTTACCTTATTATTTGTTTTTTGCAATCTTCAGTTCCCATCCAATTAACGCGCAAAATATGATTTTTAAAAGTTTTGCATGTATTTGTAGTGTTAGTTTGATGCAGTGTATTTTTTCGATCAATCAAACAAACAAGTGATCAGAAGTTTATTTTACTTGATAACTCTTTTCATCCCTTGTAGGGTGCAGTGTGAGGGTTGTATTAAAATGTTGTTTGTTTTCAAATGTTTAATGTTGAATGGACTTATAATAACTGATTTGTAAAATGTTGAAAAATGTTATAAAATGTTAATGAATGCACCCGACTAACGCGGTAATCAAATGTGCACTGATGGTCTGTAGAAATTACGTTGTACATTACGCCAATACCGCTGAGTAAGGTGTTCGGTAGAAATCACCGAACATCCCTTGTAACGCCATATAATGATGCCATAGTTTCCAAAATCAAACGGTAACAGTATCGGCTACTTTCATTTTTTTGATAAGTTAGTCTTGGCACTTGGTGATTTTAAAAAGTGATAAATTTTGCTTTATTCAATTAAATAATCAACGCTTATTATACAGGGTGGATCTGTAACTTTAGACAATATGACGTGGGGTGAATGACCTGTCGAAATAAAACTTAGAACCGCTTTTATTTTAGGAATTGGATAAAAAAAAAAATCATCACAGTGTGGTAGCCCGCAACGATAGTCGTACGTTTTCCATGCAATGTCAGTAAAAAGAACCGATACAAAAAATAAAAATGGTGCTAAGTTGTATTTCGACAGGTCATTCACCCCACGTCAGATTGTCCATAGTTTCAGATCCACCCTGTATAAGGTTCAAAATGTAATGCTAAATGATAAACAGTATCATCATGATATTGAGTCTTAGGAACAGAACGAGAACAGACAAGTGAACAGACCACTTAATCATAAGTAATTTCCGTCGCTCATGGACTTCTGCAATGTCACAGGACACTGGATCTACCTTTAAGAACATAAATTAAATTAAATAAAATTACTACTTGCAATGAAATAGTAGTCCGTTTGAACAAGGTGTTAACTGTATGCAATTCGCAAGGTCTACGTAATAAAGAAGTAGAAAGTGTATCGTCACACATCAACGCCTTCACACGATTTTATTATTCTCGGCTATTTCGCGCCTCTCGTGAGAATGTAAGCTGAGATCAATCTTAGACTCTACACGTTACTAATAGATCATTTCGTGCAATATAGTTTGATTGACTGGATGCCTTAGGCATTAAGTCCGTTGTTGTACTTGTTTTAGTGCGTACCAGTTGTCTGCTACACAAAAAAAACCTGGGTGGATTCAGGCAAGATTTTCAATGTTAGCGTAGATAAATGTGCTAATTTACGACATCACATTAATATTTTATTTTTTTCACATAAATCTTCCCTTCAAATCAATATATCTATTAAAAAGCCACCATGTAATCCATTTTGTAGTTTTAAATATTTAAGTATACATAAGGACAGACCCACAGTATGAAGCGACATAAAGTAAGTATCTACCAATGTATTACAAAACTAAATATGCCATAAGAACACAAATATTTTTGAATCAAATATGTTTTTTGAATTTGGGAACACTAAAAAAAACTTAAACTATGGTTTAAAATGCTAGGCACCTAACATTACAATTGTACAATACACCTCCATACAGGTTTGTTACATTGATAGAAAGTAAAAACTAGAACGCACTTCGGGAGGTCGCGTGTTGTAATAACAGCTGACCCGGTCACTCGCTTTCTACCGATGCAGATAAGATATTTGGATTTATAAGCCTACAAAGTAGCTGCAACTTCGTCTGCTTACTCTTAGAGAATATAAACTAAAAAATAGTATCTAAAATGTTACCAAACTTTGTCCGATTAGGACGGACTAGGGATGTTACGAAAATTCGCATTCGCAAATGTCCAATAATTCGCAAAATCCCTAGTAGGTACGGATCATTGACTACAACCTCGCGTGACCTCGCATATCTCACATGCTCACTGGTGGCGTCAGTTGACGAGCTATAATAGTTTTTCAGGAATATTGGATATCTTTTAACCAACGTTTACTTAGACTTTTCGTTATATTCTTTAGACTTAGATTGATTTGTGTTTCAACTCATTTTGTCACATGGCATCGTTTTGTTTATCATTTCCTCATTCTTTAAATATCGTAAACAAATGACGATCAATGTTAAACTCTAGATCAATCGTAAACAAATTTTGTTGATACTTTGTTGTATTATAACAATATAATATTATAATATATTATTTGTTTAGTCTCTTTGTATTTATAGACTATGCAAATATTGATCTCGATATTTAAATTGATGATGTATGTTTACATAACAATATGAGAAAATAATACGATTTGCATATTGTGATAGGTATTATACAATAGTGTCAACTGCATTTTAAAGTTCGAGAACCATTTTTTATTTTATTTTAAAAAGTTGTGTTTTATTTATTTTTTTATGATTTTAAAGCTTTTTAACCTACTAGTCATTTTTGTTATGTGAAAATCGAACCGCACTTATAGCTTCAACCGCTCACACTTAGCGTCAATTCAGTACGAAATTTATACGGGGCGATATGACGCGTTATGTAAGGGGTAGGCCATATAAAGTTTGCATTTTTCAAAAGTTCGATTGTCATGTTGGCTGTGTGGCATGTTGCGCCATCCTGTTGAAACTAAATGTCGTCCATGTCATACTCTTCAACTTTTGGAAACGAAAATTCGTTGAGCATGGCACGGTAACGCTCGCCATTGACCGTAACGGCGGCTCCTTGCTCATTTTCGAAGAAAAATGGCCCAATGATGCCGCCGGACCAAAACCCACACCAAACCGTAACTCTTTGTGGGTGCATTGGCTTCTCAATGGTGACGTGTGGATTTCCCGACCCCCAGATGCGACAATTTTGCTTATTGATATAGCCTCCGAGGTGAAAATGGGCTTCATCTGACACACACACACACTTCTTACAGTTTGGACTGAGGACTCACCACTTTGGAAGTAACTTTTCAATATTTCCCAATTTTGTTCAAGCGTATAGCGTCCCATTTCGTAAATGTCAAACCTTTAACTAAATTATGAACACAAATTGAATGACATTTGAGCTGTCATTCTCTAAATAAACAGTAGTTCAAAATGCAAACGTTACATTGCCCACCCTATATTACGGTATTCTGTACCGTAGCCGACGTAGTTGCTAAGATAGGTAATGAATAAAAAAACAACAAAAAAATACAAATCACCCTAGACTTCAGTATCTTCAGGGACATGGCAAAACCGACACTGACGATAATTTTAAGTTGTTCGTTACGTGAGTCTAAACACACGTTCAAAATACACTTACATGTACTCCATAAGAGAAGGTGTACTTCGGATGAGGGTTGATGTGATCTATCTCCTCATATTCCGGTTCCCGTGTGTAATGCGCTACACTCAACGGATTAGCATTCACCATCTTGTACTTATGCAGCCTTAGAGGCTCCGGCTTCGTCTCAACCCTGAACAGACCGTTCCCTTCAAAATTTCCAAAATTATCCTCAGATTCTTCGTAATATGTAGGCTTTTTCTCAGGAATAGTATACTTGTAAACAGATTTCTCCGTCTGCGTATTATAACCTGTGTATTCCTCAACTGTCTTCGGGTAGTGACGCTGAATTTCTTGTCTTGGGTAGTAGTTAGGGTTCTTCAGCAGTTTCTGGATAGCAATCGCCTTTTCTCTCTCTGGGAGTTTTGTGTCTGGGTCATCAAGAAAAGCTACTAGAGCTTCTTCTAAGTTCTTGTAGGTGTTGTAGGCGTATTCTGGTTGTTTAGCTCCTGGGCCTGTATCGTCATATTTGTTTTCTAGTGCGAATTTGAGTTGGGACTCGGAGGCGACTTGGTATCTTAGTCTGTAAGGTGATGCTCGTTCGATAGCTGTTGTTGCTGCTATGCTCAGGACGATGGGTATCTGGAATAGAAAATGCTTTAATGAATTCGTATCCTGTATGGTTGGTTGTTAATGGATCTCTGTAATATCAGAGGATAGGTACTGCTTTGTCAGGCCTTTACTGAAATGTTATAGTCTTCAAACCACTTTTGAACTACTTCGAATGTGGCTACTACTGCAAGTAAAACTACTTCTACAACTAAATCTAGTTTTAGATAATACATTTTAGTAAATTAGTTCAAGAATTGTTGTAATTCATACTAGAATAAGTAATTAGTTCATACTAGAATAAGTAAGTAATTAAGTATATTGCCTTTTACAGTAAGTACCACATAATCACATAACACATGTTATTTTGCGTTAATGATTAATGAGTTTCAATAGAATTTTGACTTTATTACTTTAACCTTAAGAGCATTTCAAGCTTGGCAAAAGCGTTAAGAGAAATTACTTTTAAAGTGTTGATGGATTATGGTAATTTTGATTTCACTTACAAAACTACATACGTGTAGGTACAGCACGTTTATGTAATTACAAAACGTTAAAAATAAAATTTTAATTGTAAATTTTTTCGTCGGGATTTTTTCCATTTCGCTGTAATTGTTTAGTTGGTGTATTTACAAGCTTTCTATGAATTTAATGCACTGGATATAACTATGTAGATCTATGTATCGGGTTGGAATTTTGCGAGTTTAATATAACTAACTTCTCGGTTTTCCATTAAGATAAAACTTTGTATGTTTTTGTAAATCACATGATAATACAATAATTTGGGACAATGAAGATAATCTGATGATGGATTCGGAAGGTGGTCATAAGAACTCCTGAACTAAATAAGATAGACCCGTCGTTGTTTAAGCTCCTTTTACTTGTCTTAGCTAGAATTTTACTGCTACATGATATCAAGGACTTTAAAAGGTTTTCTTTAAAATACTTTATTATGCTGTATATCTAGTATATTTGCTCTTCTATATCTAATTATATTTAATCAAATGCTCGAACCGTACATTGTACCAGTGTTATGGTGAACGTAGATTTAAACCTATAATTTAAAACAGTACAAACCATTGTTCAGTTTTATAGCACATTGTTTGTTAATCTAACAACGATCTTTATACATATTCTAAACTATTTTAATGGTCACTATCATTATATACCGCGTAACTACTTATTACCTTTCAACTGAACATAATAATGGCAGAGAATGCCTTTAGTATTAAGTCCTTCGAATATATGTGAAGTCCCCAATCCGCAATAGACAAGCGCAGCGGACTATGTCTGACCTCTCTTCTGAGTAGACCTAGCAGTGGGCAGTAATGGGTTGTTATAGTAGTGTTAAGTCCGATTATGTACTCTATTGTGCATGAAGTTTAAATAAATAAATAAACGGACCAAAATTGACGTTTGTCCAGTGGCGCCATCTATAAGTGACATTTGATAAACAAGTGGTTTAAAGGTCATCTTTGATTGACTTATAGGTCAGAAATTTTAAGATAGTGCATGAAATATAGGTACGATATCTTTGTTAATACGTAACATTGACAAGATAAGACCTACCTTAACCACTCAACTGGGAACGTATCTTTTCGCTAGATGACAAAACTGGGGACTTCGTTCGGAATCACTACCGTGTTTGAGCCTCTTTTTAAAAACATTTTATCCAATCAATTTTAATTTCGATTTTTGATTAAACCTTATATTTTTGTAAATCTTTATTATTAAACGACGCTGTATTGCATTTTCAGCGAAAATATATTAACTCCGTAAAATACGAGACGATTAAAAATTGAAAACCAAAACAAGTTTTAGAACTGTGCTCAATTTTGGCTCCTACCACAGACTTGGCAAAAGTCAACAAACCCAATTGAGTGGTTAAGTTTAAAGATATATAAACCACACGTCTGTATGTGTCAAAATATGTCACTAGATGATCGTAGCCAAAATTGATGGCTAAAATAAAGAAACCAATTTTGTTTCATTTCCTAGTGGTCACTTGCCGTTAGTTACGGATTCTTAACATCATTAAAAATTCACGTTGTATAAAACAATCATTTTAACCAATTTTTTTATCCACAAAAACAACAGTCAGTGTGTCAAGGTAGCTTCATCTATAACCCAGTTAACAGCCTCAGAACATTTCTAGCTTACATAACTTAACATAAATTATAGAAAAGATGCGTTTTGTTGCGTAAAAATTAACATAATTTTATAACTGGTATTTATTTCATCTTTAGGTTTATCGATTACTCTACATTTCTCAATTTTCGACACACTGTGGGCGTGTGGTACTGAATTAATCTAGTTTATTGGAAAAGAGAGAAGAGAGGAAACTACCTGATTTCTATCCACCCCGAGTGTGTGGTATATTGAGGCGCATTAAAACCTCCAACCGTTCACACTCAGCGTCCGAACTTGTTATGTGGGGCGGCTCGATGCGTTACGCACTACGACATTCCTTTTTATTGGCGCCAACATTTGTTGGCAATCTTTACTACACGCTACGGCGGTTATCCACAGTGCAGTTCAGAAGAACTTTTTTGCCACGAACTATGTCCCATTTTATTCCAATAATAAGGAAATATTTTATAGCAGTAAGTAATCAAATGCACCTCTACATTCTTTTATAAAGAAGTCATTTAAAAATAAGTGCAGTGTCCTAGCAGGATTGCTGTTAAAATCTTAAAATCTCATCCAGGCTCATTTTCGGTATTCCTTGAGCGCTATGACTTGTCCATCTTTAAAGAAGGTTTGTCAAGATAAACCATCATGACATTTTCCAATAGGTGGAGTGTAAGCTCGTTTGCTTATGTGGCAATAAAAAATGAACATAAATCTAATTCAACTTCGATAGCTCTCACTTACAGTGCCTACTCAGTCTTCCTGTGATCATGGTTTTTTTTTTGTTTTAGTTGGAGGAAATCGCTGGATCCGCCCCGCGGGTGGGGTATGTGGGAGTTGAACCTCACTAAAACCTCCAACCGCTCACACTCAGCGTCCGAACCCCGGCTGAGGCCAGAACCCGGCACGGGGTTATGCGGGGTGGCGCGACGCGTTACGCACTGCGTTACACACTTTTTCGTCGCGACACCCCCGTGTGATCATGGTGCTTGCATCGGGATCGCACATTTAATAAAAATCCCGGTAAGAACCCGTTTAGTAATTGTGTAAGTGATGTATTTAACCGCGAGTATTTAAAGAAATCCAGATAGCGCTATTCCAGTCATAAAATCGACCAATGGAACCGACCCCGCCAGCGATACTTGCACATAACCTCTCATCTTGCATCATAGGTATCCCAGGCTCATCATTCCATAATTTATGGTAAATATTTACGTAATTACCCTATTTGGTGATGCAATCAATTTTCTAGGGCGAATTGAAATATTGCAATGTGGAGATGGTTTATATTTGGTTTACTAAGAATGGAAATGTTTGATGTTTCGTAATAATGAGTTTTATCGAACGAGTTCAAGTTGTTTCGATACTGTGTCAATATGCATATTTTATGACAATTTTATTAGATTTGTACTTTAGTTTTTCTCAGGGTGTGGAATCACAAATACTTTCAGTATTAAACTGAAAGAAAAAAAAAAATTGAGAGGTGTCAAGAGACACCCGGATAACTAAGTTCCTTTCGATTAAAAGATATCTTATATTTTTTTATTCCAAATTTTTTTTTTACGCGCGATAAGGAACATGTTTTAAAAGATTTTGATCACAGTGCCATCTAGCGATAATCATCTAAAACAAATAACACACGTGTTTTAAAAGATTTTGATCACAGCGCCATCTAGCGATAATCATTTAAAACAAAAAAGTGTCGCGACAACTTTTCGTAAGAATATTTTCCTACTAAATTTCTTTAAACACTCGCGGTTATCTACATCACTTACATTATTTTTCCTACTAGCCTCCTTTCACAACGCGCGATAAGGAACTTCGTTCCAATAAAGCTGAAGTACTATACGAGTAGGTATATAGATTATAGAGATATATAGCTCTAGAGTTAGAAGGAAAACAACATGCAGACATTCCACCAGGAGTGTCAAGTCAGTGGTGGGTATTTCCATGTTTTTTTTCTGTTTTTTTTTTGTACATGTCTATACTAATATTATAAAAAGGAAAGGTTTGAGTTTTTGTTTTTTTCTGGAATAGACTCCGACAGGTCAGATCTCAAAAATTATTTCAGCTTTGGAAAGTTCATTTATTTAGGAAGGCTATAAGATATATTGTTTCCCTTTGTGACACAGACTAAGTTGCACGGGCCCGCTAGTACTCTATAAATACAAACTAAAATATATAGAACGAAGTTCCTTTCGATTAAAAGATATCTTATAATTTTTTTCCTAACGTAACGTGCGATAAGGAACGTGTTTTAAAATATTTTGATCACAGCGCCATCTAGCGATAATCATCTAAAACAAAAAAAGTGTCGTGACAACTTTTCGTAACATTTTTTTCCGTCTAGCCCCCTTTCGGCAACGCGCGATAAGGAACTTCGTTCCAATAACTATAGTCAAAGAAATGCTTTAACATATTTATACATTTCGTTAATTTTAATCCACGAACCAGTCATAACTCAGTTTAATACTAGATTTCAACCATAGATAAACCATAGTCGACACGCCACGTAGATTTGACATCACGTAGAGAAGTTGATTATCATTTCAGTTCATTAGTTTTGTGTTTTTTAATAGTTACTCAACCAAATCTAGTTGAATAAATTAATGCAATTTTAAAGATAATTGGACCGAAATAAAACCAGTCGTAGGCATAAGTAATATTATTATAAATAATCGTTGTTTGACACGTAGATATAGGTAGATTAGTAAAGAGCAAAGATCAGTGATGCTTATTTTCGGCCAGTTTCAAAAAAGGAAGACTTGAGTGTCTATTTTGATAGCGTTTTTATGATATATTTTTTAAAATAGCTTTGAATATTGTCATCCTTTTGGATATTCGTATTCGCAAAAAGTCGTGTGAATGATTTGACGAAAGTTGTATAAATTCAGAAGGAATTTGACGAAACCAAAATAAAAGCCAAAGTATTGCAGTCTTTTCAATTGAGCCTACACTCGAGGGGTCTACGGACCTTTAAATAATTTGATGTCGAGATAATTTTCGAGGGGAATACAATGTCTAAAAATTGACATTTGTAAGATCCTTTTTGTAAAAATGTGCTCATTACCTATGGTTCTTTTTAGATCCAATTTTTTATAGTATTACTTAAGCGACTTTATAAAGGTTAGACGTTATTTACTAGAAAATTGTAAGTCAAATAAAAAACTAGTTTCAGCAATTTGAGCATCACTGTCTGTCTGTATAGCCTGTTGCCAAAAAAATTGTCAAAAGATAAATAAGTATGTATACCTACAATTAGTGGCCAAAAAGCGAAAGAACTGATCTTTTTTCAAATACCGATGTACAGTTATTTTTGCCTTTTACTGCACTTCTTGTTTTCTTTATAATGATGCAATATATTTATTTATTATTTACATAAGTCGAATTTATTATTATATTCTTTGCAGTGAAACTATTATATATTTATCACTTCTGAATAATTTTACATTTTAATTTCTGATTCTCGATCTCGTATAAGAAATTTTAAATGCAGTTTGATTTTAAATACATATTATTCATCATACGAATATAAATAACTTTTAAATAAACATTCAATTAAATGTTATTAGTTATGGTAATTTAAAGTGTGTTATTTCATTCTAAATACTTAATTGTAACAAATGCTTGTTAGTCGGTCTGAATTAATAAAAATAAAAAGCTAAACATTAAAATAATAATATTGTAAAATTAATAATTAACTTCTCAATCATCAAAATGAAACAAAAAAGTTTTTATTAAAACAAAAAATACTAACCAAAAATCGAAACATCTTTCCAATAAAATGTCACTGGCACAAACACAAAACAAAAAAAAAGTTATAATCCAACCGCGATATTCAAATTAGGAACGCGCGTCGCCTACACCGACTTTCGTCGACGAATGGCCGACGGTAAATACGCGGGAAACGAGTTCTGCTTTAGTTTTTATTGTGAAATTTAACTGCACGCTATGTTTATATTATATAAATTGGCTGGAACATATCAATCAGTGTATTCGGAAGTCACATAAATATGTTAATCGTCTAAAAAAAGGCTTTTAAGTTATTTTGGTATGCGGAAATCGTAGTGACTTAAAAAGCTTCTATTTAACTTGCACTGGATGTACTGGAACTATTTACATAAGTTACACATACATATATGTGTATGTATGGCACCGTAGAGGCAATAATATAATACCATGGAGTTGATCAGATGATGGAGTCGGAAGGTAGCCATAGAAGTTCCTGTACTTGATAAAATGGGCTCATCGTGTCTGGGATCGTTTTACTTGTCTTAGCTATCACTCTATTGTTTCAAAGAATCCAGGAACTTGAAAATTATGAATTTATAAGGTTTTCTTTAAAATAAATTATTGTTACCTACTGAATACATGGATTTGAATCAATAATTAGACTAGCACTGGTTATAGAAGTTCTATTGACTACGATTATACAATTTTAGGCTAACCTAATAAATCAGTTTGGCGAAATATAAATACCAATAATAAACTACAAAATTTCTTCGAGGGTGACCAAGCTTCATTAACTGTAGTAAAAAAACCTGATATATTATGCTTTTAGACCAGCCTATCTATTTAGTAACATATACTAATATAACACGGGCCACATAGCATGTAGAACCGATGCTTGTTGGAGTACGAAGGTTCTGGAGTGGCGCCCACGTCAAGGCAAGCGCAGTGTGGGACGACCAGCTGCAAGGTGGACGGATGATCTTGTTAAGATTGCAGGAACATGCTGGATGCAGGCCGCTACCAACCGGTCGCATTGTAAACCTTTGGGAGAGGCCTATGTCCAGCAGTGGACGTCTACAGGCTGAGAATCATGAATGATGATGATGACTAATATAAAATAACTAATGTCCGTCTGTTGCGACACATATTCTTCCTAGTTTATGTCCGCTCTACAATATTGCCGTGGAGAATTCTAAATTAAATACAACGGATTACATCGTCGCAAAACACATTTTAGATGCGCGTTTTACTTGCGCTGTTTTTTCTTTTGATGTATTTAATTTTATAACCTTAAACGGGCAATCACATTTTCTTGCAGTAGTGCTTGAGTACTATTGACATAGACATCCTTTATTTGTGGTAAAAATGGGACAAAATAGGAAAAAAATAAAAGAACATGGAACAATTAGTAATTACATATTGCTTAAACCTTAAAATAATATTTTGAACAAGACTACTGTTACGGCTTTTTTTTTCTAAAATTTGCTTTTTTTCGATAAAAAGTCTTTGTTTGTAAAGTTAAGGATTAATTAACACTTTTTAAGATTATCTAACTACTAACCATGAACGTAGGATTGTTTATCTATCTTGAAAAAAACTTAGACACAAACTATTAACCCTTATATGCATGGTTTTTTATTGCGGCCTGGAAAAAATGTTTCCTGGTAGGTATTTATTAGATATATATGTACCTATAACAAAAAAATAGATTTGCCGCCGAAACTTGCATAATTTCTTTTTTGACACTCAATATATTTATTATCTATGGTCGTCAAAGTGCATTCGGAAACACATACCACACGACTTCAATAAAATAACGTGAAACGTGGTATGTATACATAAAATTTGGCAACAAGATACGTTTAAGGGTTAAATCCCAAAAAATACTCCAAAATTACTTCATCTTTACTAAAAGTAGAACTTGTAAACTTTACCAAAACAAAAACGCTCGCTTCTAAAACTCTAGTGCGTGATTAATACAGTTTTCTCAGCACGTGTGTAATTGTAAGTATCTTGCAAGTGTTACAATAGAGAAAATACTATTATAGCCGTACGACACTTGCTCTGAATCACCAATGATGTTCACGTAACACTTTCAATTTCAAATATAATCTAATTCTAAGTAATTCGAACTAGTATTTACATAATAAAAGTTGGATTATTATCGGATATTTGCCTACCTCTCCCTCTCACCACTGTAACTCCTGTGTTCCTGCGACCATCGTAGTGACTCTGAGCAGAGAAGCCCAGGAACCCGAGGGAAAGATAAGTCTTGGGCCCCGCACCGAATTTAATCAGAAGGAGTAAGAAAGTTTGATTAAAGAAAAGCTTGTGTAGTCCAATGCCAATACTAATTCAGAGGCTTATGAAGGACGGTGACCTCTTACCATCAGATGGGACGTAGGCTCGTTTATACTTGCAATAAAATCTACTTCGCATTGAAGTTTTTTATTTAATTCACCATTTTTTAGGGTTCCGTATTTAAAAAAAATGAAAACTTGAGAGGTGTAAAGGACACCCGAATAGAACGAAGTTTCTTTCGATTAAAAGATATCTTATAAAAAATATTTCCTTTCGTAACGCGCGATAAGGAACATGTTTCAAAAGATTTTGATCACAGCGCCATCTAGCGATAATCATCTAAAACAAAAAAAGTGTCGTGACAACTTTTCGTAAGATTTTTTTCCGTCTAACCCCCTTTCGATAGCGCGCGATAAGGAACTTCGTTCCAAATGCCCTTATGGTTCCACCATGTTCATACTAGGGTTTATAACATTAACTGTAAATAATTATAAGAACTATCATAGTGTCTACTGGTTGTACTAATTGGTGTTCTAATATTTAATTTCCGTCGTTTTCATGAAACTGTTCTATAATGTGGTATTAATAAAGATTTTTCATAGGTTTAAAACGAGCGTAAGTCCCAAGCGCAACTGATTACTGTCGCTCATGAAAAACTACAATGTATTTTATAAAAGTACTAGCTGCACCGCGCAACTTCGTCTGCGCCGAAAAAAAAAAATTAGGGGTGCACTACCCCTAACATTTAGGGGGATGAAAAATAGATGTTGGCCGATTCTCATAGATACCGGATAAGCACAAAAAATTTCAACAAAATCGGTCAAGCCGTTTCGGAGGAGTTCAAGTTCGAACACCGTGACACGAGAATTTTTTATATTAGATAAATATCAATAAACGAACTAATCCCTATTAGAACTAAATGCCTCAGTTCCGGACTCTAAAAATTAATTACCTATGTGTTCTTACTCAATTAAAATTAGATTAAAGATTGTTATCAAGTTACCGTTGCGAAAACTCAAGGACATCACTGTTTATATTATTTAGTGGGTTACGGCCATTTAAATAAGGTTTTATGCCCTGATTTGTTTCCAAGGTAATTGCAGTCTTCTGCAAATTTTAATCAAAAACAATAATTTATTTTAAAGAAAACACTTTAAATACAAGCATCGGGGACGGCGTGACGGGAAAGAGTGCCGAGCGCGTAACGCGTCGCGCCGTCCTTCCAAACTCCGTGCTGGGTTCTGGCTTCAGCCGGGGTTCGAACGCTAAGTGTGAGCGGTTGGAGGTTTTAGTGAGGTTCAACTCCCACATACCCCGTTTGGGATGCCTCGGGGATCCGGTGATTTCCTTCAACTGAAAAAAAAAAATACAAGCATCCTGGATATCATGCAAGCTAAGAAAAATAAAACGAGCTCACACGACGGGTCTATCTTGTTTAGTACAGGAGTTCCTATGACCACCTTCCGAATCAATCATCAGATCAGCGTCATTTTGTCAGTTCAACCGGGGAGTTTGTCAAATTAAGCTTGCTAGATTACACCCGTACTTACAAAGATACATCCAGTGCAAGGTCATATAAAGCTTGTAATGAAATGAGCCCAACACAACGGGTCTATCTTGTTTAGTACAGGAGTTACTATGCCCTCCGAATCCATCATTAGATCAGCTTCATGGCACTATTTATTGCATTGTCACGCGATATATATATGTACATGCAAAGTTTTATCTTAATCTGAAACCGGAATGTTGATCAAATTAAACTTGCAAGATTCCACATGAAGTGACATAATATGACTTGTCCTTCTTCAAACGAGGCTTGAGGAGGGTCCTTAAAGTTAGGTCGTAGGTAGCGACCCCTCAATGTCCTCTGACATTGCAGAGGTTCATGAGCGACCACTTACGATCAGGTGGCCCCTACATGGCAATAAAGAAAAAAAATATAGTGTAAACATCCAAAGCAAGTTAATATAAAGCTTGTTGTAAAAACAATAATAATAAAAGTTACTTTCCGTTTTACAGTTGCCTTTTTCTTACTGGTGACTCAACTAGATTTCGTGACAGCTATTTTTTTCAATGCCTATATCTAGATAACTGTAGACCAGTATTGAAAGACCTAGAAGTAGGTATAGCTAAGTTATTGTGAAAGAAGTAAATTTTTGGATCAAACTCGAAGTTTCAATTTGAATCATTCTTCAAACCAGGCTTGACAAAATAGGCTGTAGGTGCCATAGTATCCCGTACCCGACATTGCCGCGGTCCATGAACTACAAAAACCACTGACAATCAGGTAGCTCGTCTGCTAAAAAACTTGAGAGGTGTCAAGGGACATCCGGATGGAACGAAGTTCCTTTCAATTAATTAGTAAGGGAATTGAAATAAAATTTTATTCTTTTATAAATAAAATATTTTGATCACAGCGCCATCTAGCATTAATCATATAAAACAAAATAAGGAATTGTTTTAAAAGTTTTTAATTACAGCGCGATGGCGCTAGATGTAGCGATAATCATCTAAAACAAAAAAGTGTCGTGATAACTTTTTCATAAGGATTTCCGTCTAGCCCCCTTTCGATTACGCGCGATAAGGAACTTCGTCCCAAAAAAACATTTACGTATTCCAAATCTTTTAAACATTTCTAGAATTCCAAAATAAAATCTAAAAAGCGATTGGATTAAAATCCCCATCAACCAAGGTCCTATCAACCGGAACCCATACACAACGCCCACTTCAAAACGACTACGTAAAACTCTTTGTTCCAAAAAACTTATAAACTGTCCTACAAATGTATTAAAATGACTTCCTGGTGTTTCTAAGTGCTCCGGATCAAATGTACTGAGTTCATTTCCCGGGTCGGTTGTAATTTCGGGTTTTTAACCTTGATGCCGGGCGATGACGGATGTTGGAAATATCAATCAGATTAAGGTGTAGTTTTGAAGGGTGCGATAGCGATTTTAATTTGATATTTATTGGAGTAGGATTCTTCAAATTATGAACCTTAAGAGTAGATTGTAATGGCCCCATAGTGTCCTCTGTCATTGCAGATGTCTATGAGCGATTGTAACCAATTCAGTTCAGACTCAACCCAGATCTACTTTATAGTGTCACAGAGCAATTGCTGGCATATTATTATAACGTGTCAATATATTTCAAATTTGGGCATACACGCACATTTATACCTTTCAAGTTGAGTTGATTAGTGTGTTATACCTGTTTCAAATTTCAACATACATTCGATAAGTCACTGGAGGCAGACTGGTAGTTGACACGATGTTTAGAGGAAGCCTATGTTATGGACGTCTATAATTTGATGATGATGCCTCAAGTATACTCCAGCATTTGACAGTTAAAGTAAAATTTTGACTACACCGACTTTCATTTAAATGTCGCAATCGCAGTCGCAACCATCAGAAGGTTATCTACATATGAAGGTTACGGTCATTGCGAATTTCATTGAAGGTGTTGAAACGTAGTTACTATACGGTACTCCATGTCGTTCACGGAAAACTATAAATTCTTAGTTAGTTTAACGTTGAGTTCCCTTTTATTAATTGGACACAATAAGGATGTAAGGCTTAAGGAAATTAGTGATTTTGTTTGAATTGAAAATTATTTAAGTACAAGGTACCTACTTTTTTTTGGTTATGAAGTTGACTGTATTTTTATTTTTGGAGACATATTAATAAATTTGATAAAGATCTGACTCGTAGTTTTGGATTCGATTAGTTTAGGATTTCGGTTGTTTTAATTTTTGTAATAAAAATATTATTTAGGTATGAATGAATGAATGAATATAGCCTTTATTCAGATCAACTTAAAGTAATAACATTTCAACTTAAAAACAAAACTTAAAACTTATTTAAAACATCAAACTAATCTAAAAATGCAATTAAGTTTATCATTTCTCTCTCAGATCTGTTTGCCATTTGGCTAAGGCCTCCTCCAATTGAATGGAAAAATAAATATGAGGTGTTCTGCTTTTTTACTATTTGTATATAAACTTTGACACACATATTTATGGCGTTCGTTTTTGGTAATTGCAGGGTTTTGGTCTTCTTCCCCCACGATGACCAGTCGTTATAGTTATTTAGGTATAGTGTTATTATATTATAGTATTAGTGTTGTCATTGCATATTATAAGTGGGTTGTAGATGTTGGTACAATCATTATCATTACCATTGACAATCAGTTGAATTTATCCATTAGTGTTCGAGGGTTACGATTTTAAAACTACATAATTAGAAAGTTCAGGTAGCATTTACACCAAAAAAATCTAGATTCAGATTAGTCTAATATTGTTGACATGTCTTGTTTACCTTCAATCATCAATCTATCTTTAAGCTTTAGTTTGGCCGATTCTGATTATTATTTTTTCATATAAAATGACAAGTACTTTTAGCGTGATTATGCTCTTTACGTCTTTCGCTGCCAGCGCGGTCAGTGCTGACCGACACGCCTTTGAAAAGACAACATAGTTTTTATTCTCAGCAGTTAACGTGTTAATATAAATTCTTGTTAGCGAGATCTCAAAATTTTCAGTACGAGTTTATTACTAATTTTGATGACTCCTTTTATTACAAAGCAGATACTTTTAGTGTAACCTCATATAAATTAGATCAAGGTCTAACGGGTAGATTTTATGCTATTTTTTTTAAACCCTTTCACGCTCATGGGAAATATTTTTCCCTTCTACAAAAATCGTTATTGATTATTATTGAATCGATATTTTTTTAATGAATGTCTAACGTAGGTACGTTGTGTTAAAATGTTTCCCATGAAATTAATAGAAAAACTAAATTTGTACACCCTACAATTTTTTTCTAGTGATATCTCTTACTTTACAGAATAACTTAAATATTGTGTAGTATTCGCATATTTAATCTCAGCCATCTTATTGTCCTGAAAGGGTTAATGAAAGCCGTGTCTCGTGATCATAATGAGAAAAGCTTAATGTAACTTAGTTCATGCTCTATTTAAAAGAATAAATGGTGAAATTCGCCCCTAATCTAACATGAACACAACTTATCATACTTAAGTACAAAGCCGTCAGTGAACAAATCTAAGTTATTAAGTTGTATCTAAGTTATCAATTACGAACAATGGTATGTTGATTGCGTGGTCACGACCTAGAGATCGCCTTGAGCTAAAGTTGCTTTTATACTGTTGAGAAATAACTTCGATTCCATGCTGCCGTGATAGAATTTGTTGTCTTCCGTCCTGAAGATCAGGGCATCATTAAACTGCCACTGTGATGGCAAATTTGCATTGCTTGCATGGGCGAAAAATACATAAAATAATCGTTCAAATTTTGTCGTACAAAACGGTAATTTCATAGGTCAAGTCCCAATAGGATTATAATGCTGTTAAATGATAAAAAATATTTTTGGTTAGGCAATTAAAAACTGTTGCAAAATTTAAAAACCGATACTACAAACAACTATAACCATATTATTAAAAAAACTTGAGAGGCGTCATGGGACACCCGAATAGAACGAAGTTCCTTTCGATTAAAAGATATCTTATATTTTGTTTTCCTAACTTAACGCGCGATAAGGAACGTGTTTTAAAAGATTTTGATCACAGCGCCATCTAGCGATAATCATCTAAAACAAAAAAAGTTGCTTGACAACTTTTCGTAAGATTTTTTTCCGTCTAGCCCCCTTAACGCGCGATAAAGTCAAAAGTCAAAGTCAAAATCATTTATTCAATTTAGGTGCATTATACACACTTATGAACGTCGACATTACATACATTAGTATTAGTATACATTTATAATTAGTCTTATTTAGCATCCATCTCAATCAATCAAAAAGCCTTTATTTCCAACCTTAACAAATATAACTTACAACTAACTTACAACTAACTTATCCTAAATTGCATCGGATGTGCCCGCTGCTATGGTCGGTGTGTCCTGTGACACGTAGGCCTCTTCCAGACTCTTCCATTTCTCTCTGTCCCTCGCTTCTCTGGTCCATGTTTTGCCTGCTACCTTCTTGACATCATCAGCCCATCGTTTCAACTGTCTCCCTCTACATCTTTTGCTGTCTCGTGGTTGCCATTCCGTAACTATTCTTGTCCACTTTAGTCTGCTATCTCTCGTCATGTGTCCTGTCCATCTCCATTTCAGTTGGCGAATTCTGGAAACAATATCTGCTACTTTTGTAATGGATCTTATGTATTTAGCTCTTTTACGATCTCTCAGGGTGATGTTCATCATGCTTCTTTCCATGCTTCTCTGACATTTCCTGAGTTTTTCTAAGTTTTTCTTGGTTAGTGCCCACGTCTGACAGCCATATGTGAGACATGGCAGGATGCAGAGGTTGAAAACTTTCATCTTGGCATGCATGGGGAAGTTCTTGCTTTTAAATATTTCTTTCAGAGACCAGTATCTCTTCCAAGAACTGGAAACTCTTCTTTCTATTTCCTGATCTTCCTGATTCCTGAATGATAATATTTGTCCCAGATATATATAATTTTCTACATATTCTATGTTCTCACTGTCCAATATAATAGGAGTTTCATCTCTATTAGTCATTATTTTTGTTTTTGATCTATTCAGTGTCAGACCCACTTTCTTGCTAGCATCTGTTAACTGTATTAACATTTCCTGTAAATTGCTTGAGTTTTCTGCTACTAAGATTATGTCATCAGCAAATCTAAGATGATTAAGTTGGCTACCGTTGATGTTTAACCCCAAACCATCCCATTGCAATCCTCTGAAAGCATCCATCTAATCACTCTCAAATACATTTTTTGATCCATACACCAGTTGATCGCCTGGGAGGAGTGGAAGTGTCCACACATCCTTATCCTCTAAATAGTTGGAAAAATTATAGTAAGACTTGTTTATTAACACATGTTTTATAAATAATTTGAATTTATTTTCAGTAAGCTCTGTAATTTCTTTAGGGATTTTGTTATAAAAACGAATGCCATTACCCAAGAAGGATTTACTGGTCTTCGTGAGTCTGAACCTAGGTATTGAGATTTATCCTTGATACGAGTGTTAAAATTATGATAGTCACTGTTCATTTTCATTTTATGCAGATTTTTTCGAGTGTACATTATGTTTTCGTATATATATATAAAGACGGAAGAGTCATAATACCAACCTCTTTAAAGAATTTGCGCAAAGAATCACGAGGACCCATTTGATAAATTGCACGTACTGCTCGTTTTTGTTTTCGATAAGGAACTTCGTTCCAATTTCAGAAAATAATAAAAATATCGAAAATACAGCTCAACAATATATTTTAGCGCATTCTTTAAAATCAAAAAGAAAATATCATATGAATGTTAATAGCCGAATTTTATACAACGACGGCATATGATAGTGATCATTGGTTCTACGTATACAGTGGTGCTAAGTATTTAGATAGATGTGTTTTTGTTTTTAAACTCTTTCATTTAACTTGCACTAGATAAAAAAGCTAGGTACCTTCCTATGTATGTAAGTTTGGGTGGAATCTTACGAGTTGAATTTGGAAACATGTTGGTGACTATAGCAATGACATTCTAATGGAATTAATATTACTAAAAAAGTCGTTAATAAAATGATTTTATTTATCTATTTTATATATTTTCTCAGAAGTGTTATGTAATATCTACTTAGTGTATCAGATTTCGTATGTTTCGTGTTTAAATTCAATACTGAATGTGTAAATGTAAAATATTATATGTTAGGTATAGTTTTAAGTTTCCTGTAACTTTAGCCGTCGCTGTTGATTTGGTTTATAATATTTTTAGTAAAAATAACCAAAGAAATTTAACTTTATTAGGCTAGTTCGGGTATTTGCCCACCTCTCACTCCCACCACTGTAACTCCTGTGTAGCCAGAATCCACAGCGGCGACCATCGTAATGACTCTGAGCAGTGAAGCCCAGGAACCCGAGGGAAAGCTAACTTGTCTTGGGCCCCGCAACGAATTTAATCAGAAGATAATAGAAGGAGTAGGAAAACATGAGTTTCGACTTCCCTTCTCGCAAAGCGGGAGACAATAAAATAAGATTGAAAAAGCATTACGCCAGAATTGAGAAAAGCACCACGGACATTGATTTTATTAAATTGATTGGACCTATGCGGTGAGCTGTTGTACTATTTTGGATGCCAATAGTAGTTATGGCAAAAACGTCTAAATGGAAATTTCATTTATTTCTTTTTCATTTACCTACTTTCAACTGTCTGTTGTATCACTTACACTATTACTAAACGGGTTCTTTCCACCAGCTGTTCTTCAGTCTTCCCGTGATCATGGCGCTTGAAACAGTGCCGAAATATCGGTATCGCTCAATCTAATATATATTATAAAGGCGAAAGTTTGTAAGTATGAATGTATGGATGTATGGAAGTATGGATGTATGGATGTGTGTTTGTTACTCTTTCACGTAAAAACTACTGAATGGATTTGAATGAAACTTTACCACAATATAGCTTATACATCAGAATAACACATAGGCTACAATTTTTGATAATACGGGACGAACCTGAAGTCCACGCGAACGAAGTCGCGGGCAAAAGCTAGTTGATAATAATCGTGGAAAGAACCCGTTTAGTAATAGTGTAAGTGATGTAGATAACCGCGATTGTTTAAAGAAATTTGTCTGTTGTATCGTCTCTGAAGAAATAGGTACCTATTTTGTTTTCGTCTTCATAGATGGCACTAGTAAAGAATAAGGTATTTTTCAAAGATTTCGTGAACTCTCTTGATTGTGTTTTAAAATTTCTTATTAATCAAGAAGTAATCGCCGAAAACCAGCGCTGCAGTTATTGTTACCTGCAGCACATGCTGAGCTGTGGCCCTATGGGCACAAATTGTTAATATTATTATCTTCTGTGTTATATTAGTGTCTTTTTGTTTTTTATTTTTGTGCTCATTAAAAATTATTTCATTACATTTCATTTCAAATAAGTAGTTATTTCCTGTTTTTCAAGATTGTAATTTAGTATCGATACAAACGGTTAATTTGACTGATAAATGTATTGTAAGATCTCCACGAGACAGGCTTGACTTAGTGTGGAGATCTAATGATTAATTGTATTTTATTACATTGTAAATTTTAGCTGAATGAATATTTTTTAATCTTTTTTAATTTTAACTCACCCATAACTTTTGAAGGACGTAATCAGATATTTTATAATTGTTTGTAATTATCAGGATAATTTGTACTTAAAACAAAATAAATAGATTTTGACTAGATTAAGCCAAAATAGATTAACTTTTCTTTCATCAAACCATTAAATAAAAAATAATAATTGTATAGTAGAGAAAGTAAGTGCGTATAATCATTTTAAAAGTAGGTTCAATAAAAAAACCACTTCGGGAATTTTAGACAAAATTTGGTTACTTTAGCAAATATCCAAATTTTTTTTTTTTTAGTCGAAATATGTGGGAGTTGAACCGCACTAAAACCTCCAACCGCTCACACTCAGCGTCCGAACCCCGACTGAGGCCAGAACCCAGTACGGGGTTATGAGGGACGACGCGAGGCGTTACGCCATCAGCACTCTTTCCCGTCGCGCCGCCCGCTAAAATATCCTAAATAATCCAATTTTCTTTCAACCTAGATATTGAAGACTACATTATGTCTACAGCTTTACTAAATCCGTAGCTATTTCTTAACGTCGTTATGTTATATCGTAATGAATACTTTGGTACATTTAAATGGTACTTTTTAGTTTGGTTGACGTATCATGGTTGCTAATGAAAGGGTGATACATTTACTTTGAATTGACTTGGAGTATTGAGTGTCCTTGAAGCTGTGTGACTTTTCAAAATCGAGCGAAGGCGCGGTAACTACGATCCTTTACAAAACCATGTTAGAAGGAAGACCTTACCTACCCTACTATAAAGTAATTTCTAAAACTTCGTTTAAAGTTAGGCATCTAAACATTTATAAAAGCTCTTACTTGCTAGTAGTCACTGTACCAACCCATTACTGCCCACTGTTGGGCTCAGGTCTCCTCAGGAGAGGGATTAGGCATAGTCCACTACTTTTGCCTAGTACAGATTGAGGACTTCACATTTCTTCAAAGGATTTTTAGAACCCCTTTCCGACATGCAGGTTTCCTCACGATGTTTTCCTTCACCGTTTATAGTTAGCGGTGTTGTGAAAAATTGTACCTACCCTACTATAAAGTAATTTCTAAAACCTCGTTTAAAGATAGGCCTCTAAACATCTATAAAGGATCTTACTTGCTAGTAGTATTGCTGCCTATTTATTATAATATTAACAGTTACTGTTACTGTTAGGGTATTCATTGCTTGTGACGACAGTGTCAGTTGAGGCTGAAAACAAGCGCGTGGTGTTAGTTGTTGTTAATATACAGTAAACTTCTAGCATTTAGTTGAGTCTCTATTGACTTGTGTTATACCTGTTTTTTGGCATTTCTCTGGTGTTTCCATCATAAATAAAGCAAAAAGAAATTTCAATTATGATTTTTTTTTTGTTTTTTAATTTATTTAAGGATAAACAGCTACAACATTTTGTTTAACAAAAGATAATTCCAAAAAAGTTGAAGTACAATGTTGCAGCCAACTGTACTATCCGCGTATTCATAAGATAAATTATGATAATATGTCTACATTAATTAATTCTTAATTACATAGACATAGACATAAGTTTATTTGTGTGTAAAAAAGAACATACAGACACTTGTTTAAAAGTTAACACATTCACACACAAAATTATCATCATCAGCCTGTAGACGTCCACTGCTGGACATAGGCCTCCCCCAAACCTCGCCACAATAACTAGTCCTGCACTACTTGACTCTAGTGACTTCCCGCGACACAATAATATCTAACAATAATTTCCAATTCATCCGCTCTTACGACTTTCTCAAAATTCATTACATTGAATGTGTGTTTGATATATTTTCGTCTCCAGTAAAAATATCGGTCCAAATGTACCGGTGGATAGAGGGGCGAGGGGAGGGGAGTCCGATCCATCACTACTCCTGTCACATGCCATTAGCAAACTCTGCACGGTATGGCTACGAGGAAGTGTTGGGAGTAATTTTAGCTAGATAGAATAGACTAAGTATAGATATTGTTTTTTTTTAGTTGGAGGAAATCACCCCCACCTGCCCCGCGGGTGGGGTATGTGGGAGTTGAACCTCACTAAAACCGAACCCCAGCTGAAGCCAGAACCCAGCACGGGGTTTTGAGGGACGACGCAACACGTTACGCTCTCGGCACTCTTTTCCGTCGTGCCGCCCCCTATAGATAGGGTAGTATGAATGGTCGATGGGGCCGAAAAGTTCTAGAATACCGACCATGGGCCCTCTCGGAGGAGGCCGTCTCCCAGGGTGGGGTGGCCTTGGCGGTGTCGCTTGACATCGCCAATGCCTTTAACACCCTACCCTGGTCCGTGAACGGGGGGGGGGGCACTGGAGAGGCATGGAGTGCCCCTCTATCTCCGCCGGCTGATCGGCTCCTACCTGGAGGCCAGGTCGGTCGAGTGTACCGGGTACGGTGGGACCTTGCGGTCGTGCGCGGTGTTCCACAGGGGTCCGTTCTTGGACCCCTCCTGTGGAATATCGGGTACGACTGGGTGCTGAGGGGCGCCCTCCTCCCGGGCCTTAGCGTCGTTTGTTACGCAGACGACACGTTGATCGTGGCCCGGGGGGACGACTACAGAGAGTCTGCCCGTCTTGCCACAGCGGGGTGGCCCTCGTCGTCGGCAGAATCAGGAGACTGGGCCTCGACGTGGCGCTGCATAAGTCCCAGGCCCTGTGGTTTCACAGTGCAAGGGCGGTACCGCCCGTCGACGCCCACGTCATAGTTGGAGGCGTCCGAATCGAGGTCGGGGTGCATCTCAGGTACCTCGGCCTCGTGCTGGACAGCCGTTGGATCTTCCGGACCAATTTCGAGGCACTGGTTCCCCGTCTTGTAAGGACGGCCGGCCATCTCGGTCGGCTGCTTCCGAACATCGGGGGACCCAGCCACGCCGTGCGCCGCCTCTACGCGGGGGTAGTGCGCTCGATGTCCCTGTACGGTGCGCCCGTTTGGGCCGAGCCTCGCACTCGGGCAACTGTTGCCCGGTGCCTGCGTCGGCCACAGCGCATCGTAGCCATCAGGGTCATCCGCGGGTACCGCACCGTCGCGTTTGAGGCGGCGTGCGTGCTGGCGGGGACGCCGCCCCGGGAGTTGGAGGCGGAGGCGCTCGCTGACAATTATCGTTGGCGTTTCTGCGAGTCCACCATCTCGCAGAAGCAGGCGGCGTCGTGGGCGAGGGAGAGGGTATATTCCTCCCTCCGCCCAGCGATTGCCCGACGCCGCCGTCGAGCAAGGGGTCAGAACCGGGATCTCACCCGGCCCCTTAAAGGTTCGGGTCCCCAACGCATGCGAGTGCGAGCGGGGACCCAAGAAGGTGTCGTGTCTCGCTCAGCACGCCCTTAGCGTTAGAGCATCCGGGGGATGGCGGACCGCGCTCCCCGACCCACGCTGGTTCTGACCCAGCGGGGTATTCCGTGGGAGGGTGACACGCGGTCCAGCCATCTTGGCGGGCTTCGGTTAGCCCGCCGACCGAGAGAGCCGGTGGCCGTATCGCCGGCGGCTGCCGGTTCGGCGTCCGGAGGGGGCGGCGCGACGGGAAAGAGTGCCTTGGGCGTAACGCGTCGCGCCGTCCCTCATAACCCCGTGCTGGGTTCTGGCCTCAGCCGGGGTTCGGACGCTGAGTGTGAGCGGTTGGAGGTTTTAGTGCGGTTCAACTCCCACATACCCCGCCCGCAGGGCGGGCGGGGATCCGGTGATTTCCTCCAACTAAAAAAAAAAAAAAAAAGAATACCGACCAAGAAGCGGTAAGCGCAGCCTCCCACATGATGGACCGACGGCTTGGTCAGGATCGCGGGAGGTCATTGGATGCAGACGGCGTAGGAACGGTCGCTGTGAGGTTTGGGGCCTTTGTCCAGCAGTGGACGTCTATAGGCTGATGATGATGATGAGTAGTGATAGGGATAGTTAAATATTGTATTTTTTTTATTGCCATGTAAGCAGACGAGCTAACGGGCCACCTGATCGTAAGTGGTTACCGTCGTTCATGAACCTCTGCAATGTCAGGGGACATTGAGGGGTCACTACCTACGACCTAACTTAAGGACCCTCCTCAAGCCTCGTTTGAAGAAGGACAAGTCATAGCGCTCTGGGAATACCGAAGTAATTAGTTGTTTCTTGGTTATCTTCTATCAATATAACCTGGTGTTAATAAATAGTCCTTAAAGGTAGCATGCTACCATCACTCATGCGCTTCTGAAATCTCAGAGCTTCGGGGGCGGGACTCAAGTCTTTTCTTAAACCAAGGTCTTGATAATTTTGTAAACATAGATTTTCTTTTTGTTATGCTGTAATTGCCATCAGTCAGACACGACTTTAACCAATTATGCTGAATTAATGTGAAGTATTTGGATCTTGGAGACCAGCGTCTCAGAACCGACCCCTATGTATGTGTCTTATAGGACACGTTTTAGAGTTAGAGTTTAGAAACATAGATTTTGAAGACGAAATTATCAATTAATCTGTAGAGACATAAGGACTTCAGATTGCATAATATTTTACTACTGATAATGTACAAAGAGACAAACTACATTCTATATTTCGTAATATGTAATGTGCACATGCTTTGACATATGTACTAACATTTTATTTATCTTCAGCCGAGCAATTAATAAAGGTCACTAGTCTTACTTTCAGTTTTTAATTATATTGCTAAGTAAGTTGCCTATATCTTGTATCAGTTGAGATAGATCAAGAGTGGTGGCGTATGAAATAATAAATTATTAAAATTTTGTTAGGCTGCAACTGGGAATGGAACAAATATTTGGTTTGTTTACCTATTTATGTCAAGTATGTGGTAGAAAAACTTGAGAGGTGTCATGAGACACCCGAATAGAACGAAGTTCCTTTCGATTAAAAGATATCTTATATTTTTTTTCCTAACGTAACGCGCGATAAGGAACGTGTTTTAAAAGATTTTGATCACAGCGCTATCTAGCGAGAATCATCTAAAACAAAAATAAGGAACGTGTTTTAAAAGATTTTGATCACAGCGCCATCTAGCGATAATCATCTAAAATAAAAAAGTGTCGTGACAACTTTTCGTAAGATTTTTTTCCGTCTAGCCCCCGTTCACAACGCGCGATAAGGAACTTCGTTCCAAAAAATAAATTAACTGTAGGAATAGTTTACGATAATATGCGACTGGAGCAATTACAATTACTAAACAGTTAATTATAATCAACAACATTACATTAACTGTTTCAAGAAAAACCAGTTAAATATTAACTCGTTATTCCATAATTTCTGTTATTTTGCATAAAACTCGACGTACTGTGTAATGAGATACGACAGATAGTAATTATAGAACTGGGTAGTTAGGACAAAGGGCAGTTAGGACAATTGAGTCAGAGAATGTGGCCTTGGAATTACATTGTAATTATTATAATTCGTAATAATAGATTGTTGATTATTATCGGTACCTACAGACAGTATTATTAAACTGTTTATACTATGTTTTGATTTTAGGGAACTTTTTCTTTTGCAATAACATAGACTAACTTAAGAGTTTATATCTTTGAAACGATTTCTCGAAAGGAAAAGGTTATCAAGTAGATTGTATTCTGAATAACTTTAGTATCGGTGAACCGATTCGGATGATTCTTTTTCAATATGAAAGGTGGTATCGTGAATTGTAATTAAATTGCTTTCAAGATCTGAAATGTACTGTTGGAGCTATTTTGGAAAAATATTTCTCATTGTAATTGTACCGAAGCAGATATTAGGTACCTATTATTCTCTTATTCAGTTATTAGAAAATATTAGTCTTGTGTAACATTCTCAACTAGAACTGCATATGATAAATAATACTAAAGAAATAATTCAGAACGTTTCGTACAACACTATCTCGATGCCGTACCGTTGCGATTTTCTCACAAATAAACGTGTAAACAAAAAATATCTCCGTCGGAGCCGAGCTATACTGAGCCCATCTATGTGTATAATAAATAAATATATTATACTATAAGTATAACTTATAATATATCCACTTTAGTTTTCTCTTGATAATATGTTACAATATAATAAATAAAAACTTGAGAGGTGTCAAGGGACACCCGGATGGATCGAAGTTCCTTTCGATTAATTAGTGAGGGAATTGTAAAAAAATTTTATTTTTTTAAGTTATAGGTAATAATTAGTTAAACTAATACTTTATAATTATATACATAAAATATTTTGATCACAGCGCCATCTAGCATTAATCATATAAAACAAAATAAGGAATTGTTTTAAAAGATTTTAATTACAGCGTTATCTAGCGATAATCATCTAAAACAAAAAAGTGTCGTTACAACTTTTTCATAAGAATTTCCGTCTAGCCCCCTTTCGATACCGCGCGATAAGGAACTTCGTTCCAAATTGGTTACTAACCCAGACTTGCTTCACCCTTTTCCGAAAGCTGACTGACTTTTGGCTTGGACTTCAAACAAAGCTAAATAACTTGTTTGCAATAATACTTTTTAAATACAGGCTTTTCAGATCCTGGATATCATGTAGCAGTAACTAGCTAGAACAAGTAAAACGAGCCCAAACACGATG
Organism: Trilocha varians; assembly: GCA_030269945.2. NCBI lineage: Eukaryota > Metazoa > Arthropoda > Insecta > Lepidoptera > Bombycidae > Trilocha > Trilocha varians. The sequence continues at coordinate 11,679,460 of AP028259.1, forward strand.
GGTCTATCTTGTTTAGCACAGGAGTGTCTTCCGAATCCATCGTCAGATCAGTGATTCTATCATTGTCACGCTATATACATCTGCGTGCAAAATGTCAGCTCAATCGAAAACCGGGAAATTTGTTAAATTTAGCTTGCAAGACTCCACTAGAACTTACATAGTTACATCCAGTGCAAGTTAATATAAATCTTGTAAAATCATGGTCAATAATGTGCCGTGTGCGAGCAACCTTACTATACTCGTAATTTAAAATCTTACTAATATAAATATCAGTGTATATGTCTCGCTTAGCCCAACCCCTAACTTTAAACCGCCCAGATGTGGTAGCTTAGCACCCCTTTAAACGTATTATTGAATTAATTTCACCCCTTTTAACATTTAATTGGGGTTTAAACAAGTTTTTAGCCCGATAAGGGTTGGATTTCGTGGCATTAAACTTGATTTGATACGTTTGATGAATTGGTGTTGTAACTTTCAAATGTGTTGATTTTGATTCTAATCTTAGCTATTGATAGCTGGATTTATTACTGATCTTGATTATATGATTATATGGGTAATCAGGTGTTTTCCCTCATATTGCCATTTAGGCAAACGAGCCAACGGCCCACCTGATAGGAAGTGGTTACCGTCGCTCATGAACCTCTGCAATGTCAGGGGACACTGAGGGGTCGCTACCTACGACCTAACTTCATCCATAGCCGGATGGTGCGTGGCAAAAAAGTGTTCCTGAAACGCACCGTGGATGAGCTGTAAGTAATATTCCATATTATTGACTTGATAACTGTTGCTCATGGACCTCTGAAATGTAAGAGATTCTACGATAGGTACTTACAATCTATGTCAGATATACCTACTGCAATAGGTACTACCTATCTCTACTCTTAGGGTCTCTTTTTCAGCTTTGTTTTAAGAACAACCTGAGAACATGATTTGGTCGTTCAATTTTCATTTTATAAAGATCATTTATGATCCATTTTATTGCACAAAAGCTAAACGAGCCTGCTTTCTTCTTGATGATCTGTGGATAGTTGGTTGGTTCCCATCGCTCACGAGTTTTACAGTTCCACGTTTTGTGCCATCCTTAAGTTAAGTCACTCATGTCAAAAGTATATACCTACTTCAGTGGATTCAAAATTCATATATTCCATTCAAATTCATCTAAAAATAGAATAACGAAGGAACAACGTCTGTAATATCTACTCAGTATGAGTCCACGTCGCGTGGAATTCGTAAGATGATCCATCACACAAGTTTCCCTGGGAACATAACTTTGGACAACTTTCGTGTACCGACAACGAAAAGTGACAGCGATTCTGCACAGCAATTTACTTTCAATCTATAAATTCTTAGGTTAGATATTATAGTGCAAGTTAAAGTTGGTTAGATATCAATAAATAGTTGGGTTGTTATGGTGGAGTTTTTAAGTAAAGTAAATAATAATTTTAGATGTTAATTGTACATTAGGATGTTTATAATTCGAAGTTAATTCTACCTACAAGGCAGGCCAGGGCAGGATTCAGGAGAATATCTAGCGGAAAAACAGTGCCACTAGTTCAACAAAAAGAATTCGTGCTCTGTTCGAAAGTAGACTTTAATAATCGCCTAGCTTCGTTATACTAAAGAAACAGGAATTAATTTTTTAAGAAAAAGATTATAGAATTGCTTCTCCAAACCGCATTAGCGTCGCGTGGTCCGACTATGCCTTATTCCTCTACTGAGGGGACCTGCAAACAGCAGTGGGCAGTTATGGGTTGTTTTAGTACAGTAACGTAATCTAAAAGACTGGTCATCATGAAAGCATTTCATTTTAGGTAGGTATATTTTCAGAAGTTTTCAACTTTTATTTATTTATTTATTTAAGGACACAACAGTACAAACTTAAACTTATAAGGACATGATTACATAACACACCACAAACGTTTCCACCGTTAATTAATACACAAATTGGAGACAGTGGAGTTGGTATTTGAACAGAATACAATAACAAAGAAACAATACAATATTCAATTAAATTTAAAATATACAAATTAATTAAATCAAATTATTAGATAAAATTATGAAATCAAAATTAATTAAATGCAAATCAAACAATTTCCGAATAACAACCGTTAAGTGACTTTACAATGGCCTGTTAATGTTTCAATTTAGTTATCCAAACTACAGCGTTATAATAAAACCAAAATAAATAACAATTTAGGTTAAAATTCTCTTTTCTAGAAAAAAATCCGTATCCTATGACGAGAATCCATTTTTATTATTACAGGAGAATTTCTGCACGACACGGCGGTGATCGATCACCCATTTGTGAGGGTGAGTAGAATTATACGATGCTGGATTGACGTCTCCAAGTGTCAACGGATGAATTGAGACGTGGATGTTTAGTTTTGGTGGCAAAATTATTGGTTTTATGAAAAAAGTTTTTTTTTTTTTTGGGTTGGAGGAAATCACCGCATCCGCACCGCATCGTATGTGGGAGTTGAACCACACTAAAACCTCCAACAGCTCACACTCATCGTCCGAACCCCGGCTGAGGCCAGAACCCAGCACGGGGTTATGAGAAACGGCGCGACGCGTTACGCCCACGGCACTCTTTCCCGTCGCGCCGCCCCCTCCGGAGGCCGGTCGGCAGCCGCCGGCGATGCGACCACCGGCTCTCTCGGTTAAGGCGTAAGTTAAGGTCTAAATGTCTTAAATTTATATCTATATCCTAGAATTTTTTGTAATATTAAACAACATCTATCTAATACTAGATGACCCTCGCAACTTCGTCTGCGTCATAAAGGGGTTCAAACAGTACTCGCAATGCCGTCGAGTTATTATTTTCGCGGCTCGCTGAGTCCCACATATTCATTGCGTTTTATACTCGTAATAACTTCTAAACGAAAAGTCCGATTGGAATAAAACAAAAAGTAATTTAATTCTCCATTAATACTCTTGATAACAAAATACTTAATTTGGATAAGGGTTAATATAACGATACTTATTTAACGTTAAATTCAATTTCGGAACGAAATATTAAATTTTAAAAACATAAAAGTGGTTATTGTGACTAAACTATGATAGTTAGATATGTGCTGTCGCGGACTTTTTTGTTTGTCTCCAAAAGACCTAAAAACCCGTAATACATCATTTTGTTCTATTGTCAATAGTTTTTGCAGCGTACGCATAAATATGTTTTCGATTTTTCACCTTTTGTTACATATTCGATATTTTCATGAGGATCCCTAATTTTTTTGAAAATAAAATATAGCCTATAACCTTCCTCGATAAATGGACTTTCCAACAGTGAAAGAATTTTTGAAATCAGACCAGTAGATCCTGAGATTAGCGCGTTCAAACAAACAAACAAACAAACAAACAAACTCTTCAGCTTTATAATATTAGTATAGATATAAAATTGTCGTGTCACGGTGTTCGAACTTGAACTCCTCCGAAACGGCTCGACCGATTTTGATGAAATTTTTTGTGCTTATCCGGTACTTATGAGAATCGGCCAACATCTATTTTTCATCCCCTAAATGTTAGGGGTAGTCCACCCCTAATTTTTTTTTTCGGCGCAGACGAAGTTGCGCGAGTCAGCTAGTAATATTATAAAAAACTGTATTGGCGTTAGAAACGTATCAGAAACTGCGTATGTGGATTATTTTAATTGAAAACTTTACATTTGTTTTTATTTTTATTTTCAAAAAGGCTTAAATTCAGAACCATTAGGAAGCTAATATTAGTTTTTGAATTCTATTTACTAGAATACTTTTTGCAATATTTATTATTCTTTTGCAATTTTATCCCCATATTTCTTTTATTTCAATAGACACATCACAAGAAAGACTTAATCTATGTCCGTGCAACGTATTTATTTTGTCTACGGACGGTAACCATCGATCAAACTGTCACCATCTTGTTGCACCCTTTGTTGTTCTGAACGCGACTGTACCCGCTCTTTAATGGAACAATTGTGTTGGCGATTGTACTTTTAAGTTTTGCCTGAATGTATGTTTTATAAAAGTTTTTAAGTTTAAGTTTTGAAAAAAGTAGTGCTGGCCGAGTTGTCGAAGCGCATCCTTCCGTACGGGAGGTAGCGGGTTTAAAACCGGCCGGCTTGTACCTCTAAAATCTTAATGTGAAAACGATTTATGTGCAATTTTTCACAACACCACTGGCTAAACGCGGTGAAGGAATACATCGTGAGGAAACCTGCATGTCGGAAAAGGGTTCTAAAAATCCTTTGAAGATATGTGAAGCCCCTAACCCGCATTTTGCAAGCGTGGTGGACTATGCCTAATCCCTCTCCTAAGGAGACCTAAGCCCAACAGTGGGCAGTAATGGGTTGGTACAGTATGTTTTATGTGGCTTAGAGTATTGACAATATTTCTGATGTGAGATTGATAATGTCTAAGTATCTCTTTTATCACTGATCTCTATGGTTATATATGTCTACAGAGAAATCAGTGTCTTTTATACATTTTGTATGAACAAACGCAAATTTAAGTGGGCCGCATTTGTCCCATGTTCATGTCCCAGGATCTGTAGGCCATTTTTAACCACTGGTTAGTCTCCCTAATGTCACCCATAGATGGCACTACTAGACAATCACCAATTTAGGTTAGTTGCCAGTTGAGGGAATACTTGAATTTTTTAATCTATCAAAGAACACTCTTTTTATGAGTTTTGTAAATCAACTAGTGCCATCTGTTGAGAAAGCGTAGAAAGTATTCAAGAAATTAGTTCATTAATGATTACATAGATGGCGTAAACAACCACTATATAGCCTTTTCAATTCATTTGTAGAAGAAAACTTGAGAGGTGTCAAGGGACATCTGGAAGGAACGAAGTTCCTTTCGATTAATTAGTGAGGGTAGGAGTTTATAAAATAAATTGAACAAAGCGCCATCTAGCTTTAATCATATAAAACAAAATAAGGAATTGTTTTATAAAATATTTTGATCACAGCGCCATCTAGAATTAATCATATAAAACAAAATAAGGAATTGTTTTAAGACATTTTGATCACAGCGCCATCTAGCGGTAATCATCTAAAACAAAAAAAGTGTCGTGACAACTTTTTTTATCAGAATTTCCGTCTAGCCCCCTTTCGATAAAGCGCGATAAGCTTCGTTCCAAAAACAATTATTGAAGAGAAATTTGGGTTTTTCGGGAGCGCAATATCTCTTGCTCTTTTGGATTACTTATAATAAAACACCAAAAATGTTCAACAAATCGTATCTTTAATTAAATTCTAATCTCAATATAAATGTATAGTTAAATCACAATGGTATTCAAGCAATTCGTTGCTTTTCGTTTAATGCAATGTGTAAAAATAAATAAAAATATGTACAGTTTAACCGAACAATATTGTTTATCTGTGGAGATTCCCTGTTCTATTGGGCGTTCGCTGCGCTGATCCTGAAACAAATGATGTGAGTGAGAATCTAGTTACTGTCAGATGTTCTAAATTCGGTATATAATTTCATGTCACTCGCTCCCTACTCCCTCCCTGTCCGTGTTCCGCACTAACTCCCTCCCTGTCCGTGCCCCGCACTAACTCCCTCCCTGTCCGTGCCCCGCACTAACTCCCTCCCTGTCCGTGTTCCGCACTAACTCCCTCCCTGTCCGTGCCCCGCACTAACTCCCTCCCTGTCCGTGCCCCGCACTAACTCCCTCCCTGTCCGTGTTCCGCACTAACTCCCTCCCTGTCCGTGCCCCGCACTAACTCCCTCCCTGTCCGTGCCCCGCACTAACTCCCTCCCTGTCCGTGCCCCGCACTAACTCCCTCCCTGTCCGTGCCCCGCACTAACTCCCTCCCTGTCCGTGCCCCGCACTAACTCCCTCCCTGTCCGTGTCCCGCACTAACTCCCTCCCTGTCCGTGTTCCGCACTAACTCCCTCCCTGTCCGTGCCCCGCACTAACTCCCTCCCTGTCCGTGCCCCGCACTAACTCCCTCCCTGTCCGTGTTCCGCACTAACTCCCTCCCTGTCCGTGTTCCGCACTAACTCCCTCCCTGTCCGTGCCCCGCACTAACTCCCTCCCTGTCCGTGCCCCGCACTAACTCCCTCCCTGTCCGTGCCCCGCACTAACTCCCTCCCTGTCCGTGCCCCGCACTAACTCCCTCCCTGTCCGTGTCCCGCACTAACTCTCTCCCTGTCCTACACGCTACTCTACGCTACACTACGCTACAGTACCTGTTCCCGAGCACGTGTGTGACGGCGTGCGCGACGTCGATGTGCGTGGGCAGGGCGCGGTCCTCGAGCGAGCGCGCGTAGGGCATGGGCAGGTCGGCGCCGCAGACCCTCCAGGCGGGCGCGTCCAGCTCGAAGAACGACGGCGACTCCATCACGCGCGCGCAGATCTCCGCGCCGATACCTGACGACAATACACCACACGTCACCTCATGTTACAAGGGACCGGGATCTTTCCCGGAATCTAGCCTCCTACGCTGCCCTACGAGAGGGGGGATAAGGAGGTAGCGAGTCGTTGCCTACCTTATGTGCAGAATATGGCGTATGTGCAGAATTGTAATATTGGCAAGGTAAAGTAGATCCGAAGAGGTTTATAAAGTAGAACAGCAGAACATTTATACAATAGTAATAAAACTCAATTTGATTATATTTTAGTTAGAAAACGTTAAATAGCAAAAATAAATCTAATATATAAAATTCTCGTGTCACGGTGTTCGAACTTGAACTCCTCCGAAACGGCTTGACCGATTTTGTTGAAATTTTTTGTGCTTATCCGGTATCTATGAGAATCGGCCAACATCTATTTTTCATCCCCCTAAATGTTAGGGGTAGTCCACCCCTAATTTTTTTTTTATTTTTTCGACGCAGACGAAGTTGCGTGGGGCAGCTAGTAGAATATAATAATTTACATACCGCTCTGTGGCCATCCTTGTTCTACGGTGACGAGATGATGTGTCTTGGCTATGGATTTGGCGATGGTGTCGAAATCTAACGGCCTTATTGTACGGAGATTGATTACTTCGCATTCAATGCCTGGAAATAACGATAACATTGAATTTTAAAATATTGTAAGATCGGAACGTAATGACCCCAAAGCTTGTAGCAAGTTCTGGTCAGGTATTTGAGGCAAGCTGAAAACTTGGTCCATGGTACTAAATTAAGGAAGGAGGCCATTTCTGGACACTTTTGTTCTTAGTTTAAGTTGTTAATATACAGGGTGGAATTTTTAAACGTCCCCTCCAAGGAAGTATTCGAAGAAATGACTTTAGCGAGTTTTGCTGATAAAAAAACATTCATTTATTTGTGAAAAGAAAGAAAACTGAATTCATCTATTTTCATAAAGTTCTTGGTACATGCTAGAATCGAACCTGCTACAACACGAAAAGTCACACTCTGTACTTTTATTGCATTAATCGATAGAGCGACTTTTAAGGATCAAATCTCTCTAAAAAAATATTAAATGAAAGAAAAGCTGAACTAAATAATGTTCCATAATATTACCTTTTCCGGCGAGTTCTTCGGCCGCCTTCAGCGCAGTATCGGTGCCTCGTCCCGCGCACACCAACGTGATGTGACGACCCTCGCGCTCTATCTTAGCCTTGCCTGGAACACAACAATCATACATTAATACTATAAAAATAGATAGTTGTGTATTTTTTTGTGTAGACACCTAATTGTGAAAAAAAGCCCAAAAATAATGTAAGGTATTAAATTCTTATTTTAATTTCAATATTAATATACTATCGCTATCAACCAGTGCAATTATTGTTAGAAAATAAATGTAAATTTAAATTATTGTAGTCTATCTCGGGTCAGTAACACTTTTAATTTTACTTACAGTTAAGATTACTTTAATCATTATTGATACTTTTTTTTCTTTTTTAACTGAGCTACTCACCAATAGGAATGACAAATTCGTTGGATAATGCCTCGTCTGACATGGGGAATGGTACTCCGTATAAAATCTCATTTTCTAATACAACTACTGGGTCGGGATCCCTGATCGCTGCCTTCAGGAGACCTGGAAACAAAGTTAAATTGATGTCAATTTATTATGTCCCCTTGGTTAAATCTGTGTGATTTTGATTGATTGTTTCCTTGTTACGTCTTTTATGGTTTAAATTGTTTTCGCGTTGTTTAATACGTAGACTACGTGTATATTAAATAATTAACGTAACTGGTTCAAATTATTGGTTACCTGTTATTTTGTCGATAAGAACTGGTACAATTGTAAAACTGGCGAAACAAACAGTTTCTATGTATTTTTGTTTTTTTTACTATTAGGTACTTCGGCATTATTTCCGCTCCTTTAGCTAAGCAATTAAGTATGTCTTTATTTACTTAGGATAAAATATCACGAGATGGTATCATTAACGAGGTTTCGTACCTACCAAAATGACGAACTGATTTTGATTTGGTTTTTATTTCAAAGACGAACGATGATTAACTAAGATGGCAGCCGCTACAAAATGGCGGACTGTTCCTACTTTAGTTTTCTTGTTCACCTTTAGCGTCCTCGCTGGAGTAGGGCATGACGACCTTGAGTCCGGGACAGTGGCTGTACCAGGCGGCGTAGCACTGCGAGTGCTGGGCGGCGACGCCGGACGCGGCTCCGTTGGGTCCGCGGAACACGATGGGGACGGGCACGGTGCCGGCTGACATGTAGAAGGTCTTCGCCGCCGAGTTTATTACCTGGAATTGTTTTTTAGAAAATAATATTTATATTTTTATTGGCATGTTGACGAGCTAATGGGCTACCTGGTCGTAAGTTGTTACCGTCACTTATAGAGCTCTGCACCTAGGGTTGCCAGGTGTTAGGATAAAGCAGGACATACGTAGGATTTTTGATTGCTTGATTTACATTTTTTTTAAGTAACACCAAAATTTTTCAAAAATGTGAGGCTTCTTTTTGGCAGGCATTTTTCGACCGAATGTTAGGACAAAAAAAATAAGTTTTACACTTTTTATAAAAAAATGGACAAAAAAAACAAGATGTCCGGATTTTTTACCCAAATGTCAGGACAAACTCACAAGTCTGTCCGGCTTTTGCGTCTGAGGACCTGGCAACCCTATCTGCACCTACGACCAAACTTGAAGGATCCCCCTCAAGCCTCATTTGAATAAAGACAAGTCATAGAGCTCTTCGGGAATACTGAAGAGGGGAGTGTTATGATAGTTTTGTTATTTTCGTATTTAAGAAATATTGTAACAAAAGATTATTGTTTAAATTATTGGTAAACTTGTGTGAGTTAGGTATAAAATTCGAATTTAAAAAATTGTGTTTTTTTTTTATTCTAACTAGGTGCCTATGTATTATCATATTTTAAGAATCAAATATTTAAAATTCCTTTATAAAAATAAGCATACACTATTGATTGAAATAAAATATATGGACCTTCATTTAGATTCAAGAAAATAATACCATTTTATATCTTATCAGTTTGACATAATAAAGGATTTATCTTGAGGGATATGACTTTATTGCTTCCATTAAATTTGATTTCAGTCGTAATCTTTATGATTTATAAGGGTTATGTAGGATTTTAAGATTTGAATATCAAGGTTTTTGAACTGTTTAAAATGGTTTAAAAGTGACAAATTTTTCTTTATTCTATTTAATGCTTGTAGTTGGTATTTTACAGGTGGATGGATGTAAGAGGAAAGGAAAAACAAAGAAAAGTATGATTGTGTGAAGAGTGATATGATGGTTTGTGGTGTGACAGATGATGTCTTTAAAGACAGGAAGAGTGGAGAGAGAAGACATGCCAAAACCAAGCTAAATGGGATAAGGTATAGCGAAAGAAAAAAAGACCATCACATAGGGCTCAAAATACTATTTGATAAAAAAAAATTATAACAATAATTTAATGACAATATAAAGTTCAATAATGGGCCTTAGTTGCAAAGCATTAGGCATGAAATTGAATGTAGAAAAAATTCTATGTATCACCAAATTGTGATAAGAGATTACTTACATGATCGATAGCCTGCATGGAAAAGTTGAAGGTCATGAACTCGCAAATAGGTTTGAGTCCAGCAAATGCCGCTCCGACAGCAATGCCAGCGAACCCTGACTCTGTGATGGGAGTGTCGATCACTCGTTTGTCGCCGTACTTCTTCCATAGGCCTCTGGAAAATGTTATGCAAATAATGTATGTTTTAGAAACAGAATATTTAGTAGGAAACTTTCTTATAATGGGCCCTGTACTTAAAGTTTTTTGTAAACATATTATTATTTGTTAATAAGTATATGTTTTTAATGAATAAATAAATAAAAAATGTAGATATGTAGTCGCTACATCATGTTTTATCACTGTGAAATATTACATTATTGTATCAACCCAATACTACCCACTGCTGAGCTTAGGTCTTCTCAGTAAAGAGACCAGACATAGTCCACCACAGTTGCTCAATGTGAGTTCTAGACTTTACATATTTACATTTTACATATTCCTAAGGTTTTAAATCTCTTCCAATATACAGGTTTTCTTGTCATTTCCTTCATCATCTGATATTATCATATCACTAAACACCCATAATTCTATTAAAGACTCATTATTATTCTCAGCTTAAAGTAGTTTTTATTTTAAGTAGCATGATAATATTCCGTTTTGTAGCTGATTACAATGTTGACACAATCTCAATACCACAGAAATAAGTGTTTACTTTAAAAGAGCAGATTATAAATGGGATTTTAACATTCTTGTGGAGTTATATGAAACATACAAAAAATCTATATTATAATTAAAGTATTAGTAAAATTATTAAATTAATTTGGATTGAATCTACCGAGCACTGTTACTGATTACTTCTTCATATAATTTAGTAGCTTATTTTATCCAAAATTTCCATACTTAATAATAGGATTGAAACACATAGTACCAATGATATTCAGAATACAATTGACTATCATAAAATAGTCTTGGTGGACGAGGTCCATAGGAAATGAAATGAAATACTTTATTTTCAACATTGATGACATACTCTTGTTGATGTCAAAAGTTAAAAGCTACCACCATTTCGGACACAAAAAAATAATAATTATAGCCACCATCCTGATAAGAACTGGCAAGAAACTCAGCGGGCATGTCTTTTTCTTTTATGAAAAGCAGAAGAAGAAGACTATCATAAATCACTGTTAGTGAACAATTTTACACATGAAAGAGAACAATAAAATGTGATGTTGAAATTAACTTGTACAAAATTCACAATGCTTTGGACTTTTTCTAATTTAAAAGTGTTAAAGTTTTCTAATTACATATTGATTTGTTTATTTACTGTAGTTTTATCAATGGATCCATTGATATTACGATTACTCCTTACGATAACATTGAACTTGACAATCTGTCAACAAACTAATTGGGTTATGTAATGATGAATAGAATTTAAATATAACATAGAATATGAACGTAATTACAATTAAGAGAAAGTCTAAGGTCACAAAACAAGATTTACTACATTCATTCATCAATAAATCTAGGTTTAATTTAGGTTAGGATTTACCTTGTGACTTTGTAGGCACCGTCGTATTGAGCTACTTCCTCTCCAAGTATGAAGACTTTCTCGTCCTTCTCCATTTCCTCGTCAATGGCCTGGTTCAAGGCATCTCTCACAGTCACAGGCTTTGAAGCCAAAGCCTTGGAAGTTGAGAAACTACGGCGAGATATACGGGCTAATATCCCGAGCACTGTCGGCGAGGATTTCAATGCCATTTTTATATTTTGAACACTGTTAAATTAAAAACTACGGAACCTATAACCTACGAGGTGGTTTGTGGGCGAGGTATATCGTTAGTTTCTTTAAAAATGATGTTAAAACGCGAATGAATCGCGATGAAGGATGAATGGAGGTCGTAACCTGAATAGTGCGAAGTTCGTACGCATGCCATTTTATTGATGTGACAGCTGTCAAAGTAAACGGTGAAAAAAATTTAAACACACAGTAAAAGATATGAAATTTAATTAAAGATTTAAGGAATATTTAATTAAATTAAATAAACGCCAAAATTATTTTTAAAATTATATATATATATATATATATATTTATATTTTTTTCACTATTTGCTAAAAACATACATTTTTTTTTTAGTTTTGTACGTGTTCGTTAGATGTCGCTACTAGTATACAAAAAGTTCAAGTATCAGTTGATAGATGGCGCTAGTAGTTCACAAAAAGTTCGAGTATTGGTTCATAGATGTCGCTACTAGTTCACAAAAAGTTCGAGAACTGATTAATAGATGTCGCTACTAGTTTACAAAAAGTTCGAGTATTCGTTAATATATCGCACCCCCGGTGCCACCATGTCATCCCTCCACAGGATCTGTCGTCGCCTCTCCTCCAAACCTAGCCCTGTTTATCCGCTTATGGATGATCAGGGCAACAGGTGCTTCACGCCGCAGGCTCGCGCCGAAGTCCTGGCTGGCTCGCTGGAAAGGCAGTTCACTCCGAACGCCTCGGTCCCGGAGATGGCTCACTTCCACCGTGTCTTGGAAGAGGGGGTTACCGAATCCCTACACCCTCGTCTCCCGATGCCAGCGCTTGAGGAGGATCAACTGATCACACCTCGCGAGGTGTATCAGGCGATCAAGACCCTCAAGCGCCGTAAGGCTCCTGGGGACGACGGTATCCCTCCTATGGCACTTCAATCTATCCCTTCCAACGTTCTGGCAAATCTGTCAGAACTTTTCAATTCCATTCTCCGCACGGGTCACTACCCACGGTCCTGGAAAGTGGGTAAGATCATCGTCTTGCCCAAGCCCGGCAAAGATAGGCGTCAAGCTTCCAGCTACAGGCCCATCACCCTGCTCTCGCACGTCGGCAAGTTGTTCGAGCGGTTGCTCCTGAGGAGGATATCTCCGCATATCCACCTCAGACCGGAGCAGTTCGGTTTTAGAGCTGACCACTCAACGACTCTACAGCTAGTCCGTGTATTGCATCACCTTGCGGACCAACGAAACTCCGACCGGTACACGGTCGCAGTCTTTCTCGATATCGAGAAGGCCTTCGACCGGGTATGGCACGGGGGGTTGGTCAGCAAGCTGCAATCCACCGGCCTACCTCATGCCTACTGGCGACTGCTGGGGTCGTGGCTGGAGGGGAGATCCTTCTTTGTCGCGGTCGAGGGGTGCAAGTCGTCTGTGCGCCCCATAACGGCCGGGGTACCACAGGGTAGTGTCCTGTCCCCGATCCTATACGCCCTCTATACTAATGACATTCCCACCTTGGAGGGGCATCTCCGTTGGTGGGAGGAGGATGTGAAACTGGCCCTTTTCGCAGACGACTCGGCCTATTTTGCATCCTCCCGAAGTGTTAAACTTGCCATCTCCAGGATGCAGAGGCTCCTGGATGTTCTGCCTCCATGGTTGGACCGGTGGAGAGTCTCGGTCAATGCGGGTAAGACCCAGGCCCTACTCTGCGGTCCAACCCGCATCAGAGTCGTCCCCCGTCTCAGTCTTCGTGGTGTGGATGTTGAGTTTAAATCCACTGTTCGGTATCTCGGGTGCGAGATAGACCGTTCGCTTCGCGCGAAGCCACAGGTCGATCGAGCGATTGACCTGGCTCGTGCGGCGCGGTTTGTCTTGCGACCGATTCTCGCATCCGCGCTGCCGATCAGGACTAAGCTCACTATCTACAAGACTTATATCCGTCCACGTATTACGTACGCTGCTGAGGCTTGGTACCACCTCACACCGCCGTCCCAGCGGAAAAGGTTGCAGGCCCAGCAGAACATCTCCCTCCGAGTCATCGTCGGAGCAGGCCGTTACGTCCGTAATGACGTAATAGCCCGGGACCTCGAGATGGAGTCGCTCGAGGGGTTCATCGTCCGGCTCGCCCGTAACATGTACGAGCGGGCCGACCGGGGACCCCACGAGCATCTCCGCAATATAGCTCCCTTGCACGCCCGGCCGCCCGAAGGCGCGGCGTTGCCTAGGGAGCTGCTTGGTCCCCCGAGATTCCTCGGAGTTAACTACCCTACGGCGTAACAACGTTGTAGGATATAGGCGATCCCCTCTACGTGACTGAGATATTGTATCGTCCGTCCCGCATGTTTGTCTGTCCGGATGGAGCCCTCGGGGGTTACCATCACCCTCCCGACAGGGAGGTACTACCCCGCTCCCCATCAGGGAGCTGTTCCCCCTTTTGGGGACCCCCCACGCGTCAGTGGGGGTATTTATTTTTAATTTTTATTTTCGTAAGCCCCCTTAAGGGGCTTAAATTCCCCCCTCAGGGGTATGGGTCGCCCAAGCCCGGCTTGGGGATCTCTTCTTTGAGGTCTGGGGTCGGGGGGCCGAGTCACGGACTCGTCCGGGACTCCAATCCAAATATAAAAAAAAATATTGCAACAATCAAAGGAATCGGTCACATTTAATTAACATACCTACGCAAATTAACCTGAAACTTCTGTCAAGCAAAACAATGTTTTTTGGCCCATGTTTTATCCTTTTATTACGACCTTTTTTATAACCTCTTGAAGGACTAATCCATCTGCCCACGAAGGTTACATGGGTAATCTTTTTCATATATTTACATTACCTTTTTGATAATAAGGTTGAGGTCAGACGATTTTTTATTACCTAAAGATAATTTCGCATATAAAACGATTTCATGAATTATAAGGCGTCCTTGCAGTACTCTGAGGAGACCTGAGCCTAGCAGTGGGCAGTATTGGGTTGCTACAGTAGTCCTTGCAATGTTCGGGACGGTTCTTGAGCAACAGTAATCACTTACCATATTATTCAAACTAATTGTATAGTAAAATTACCTGAAAAAATGGGGAAAAACTGCATCTCTGGCACAGGCAAAGTTGTCAGCTTATATGGCATAAAAAATTAAAATCATTCGAAGTTCCATTTGCTCCAAGTTTAAAAGTCTACCACGCCACTGCCTTGCAAGAAGAATAAAAAACTAAAATTCGTGGCGCTCACAAGACGCCCAGTTCGGGAACTTGGTCAAGGTTGTTTGAAACAGTAAGGATTTAACTTCGGAGCCGGTCCCTTCGTTTATTGGTGTATTTACGTGGGTTTTAGAACCCTGCTTCGATTCATTTATGTTCTCTAGTAATTGATGTATTGATGTTTGATTCTGTGAGTACACATCGTATTGAAAAAAACAGTGATAGCTAAAATCTGCTATTTCATTTAACAGTAGTGATGAAATAATGAAATAAAATAATTGTTTGAATTTTACGTTTGCTTTTCATCTCAGTAAGGGGGCGGCGTGACGGGAAAGAGTGCCTCGGGCGTAACGCGTCGCGCCGTCCCTCATAACCCCGTGCTAGGTTCTGGCCTCAGCCGGGGTTCGGACGCTGAGCGTGAGCGGTTGGAGGTTTTAGTGCGGTCCAACTCCCACATTTGATGGTGGACGGTGATTTCCTCCAACTAAAAAAAAAAAAAAATCATCTCAATAAAAATTTACTTTGATGCATTTTTGGTGAAAATTAGTAGAGTTAGCCAAGATAAGTATTCGACTTAGCAAACACATCACTTAAGGTTTCTTTGAACAATCCTACTTTGCGCATGGCTCAACAATTCAATGATTTGAACAATAATGTTAACATTTTTAGCTTCAGTTTTTGTTCTTTTAAATATACTATATTACAAACATTTCATGAGACTACGTAATTCATAATATAATTTACTCATAGTATATATACCTTGTTAAGTTTTAGATTTAGTATAAAATTATGTACTTCTGGTAAATGCTGTGCATACCTTTAATTGATCTATATATTATTATACATCATAGATTTAACTTAAATGTATTTTACTCTAATAGGATTAATAAGTGTATGTAAATTGTTGGTGTGACTTACAAAATAAAATAATAAAACGTCCTAACAAGAATGAACTATCTCAAGAGGCTTTAAAACCTCTGTTAATTGGAACGAAACTGTAAAACACCTACATGACTTTTGTAGGTATCACGTGACGCAGAAATTGCAAGAGTTACCATTTATCATTATAACTATCTCACAAAGATTGTATTCCTAATTCGGACCGACCCTTATAAGATAAGTGTAAGTAAACAAGAGTAATCTCTTAGGTTTCGAGATAATTCCAGAGGTCTACGACCCCGGTCATCGTTGCCATTAAAACAAAGTACAAAACAGAGAAGATTTATAATAATAGTCGAATTTCCGGCAAAATCTCTAATCGCGAAGTGGGTAGAAATAATATTTCCACGCCCCTAGCTGATATAATGCTAATAGCTTTAGTATTTACCATTTTGTAAATCGTGGGCGGAGTCCGACGACCTAATGTTGAATTAATGAAATTTATAGCTTGAGATACGTCATCACTTGTTTTTTTTTGCTCACTCGCTCTCATTGTGAGCGCATAACGTGAGCGGAGCGTAACGCAGTTTCTTGAAGTGTCACCCGGCAAACCAATTTATAAGACGTTGTCACGTCAAAAGATGTGTCTACATTGTTTAGTACAAGGATTCCTATAGCTACCGTCCGAATATCTCATCAGATCAGCTCCATTGTACAATTGTACATTTTCGTGCAAAATTTCTACTTAATCTAAAAGCGGGAAGTTGGTTAAATTCATCTCGTATGATTCCAATCGAACTTACATAGGCAGGTATGTATTTAAATTATTACATCCAATGCAATTTACAAGATTTTAACCACTCAATTGGGAACTGCAGAAAAGATGGTTTACTTTTACCAAGAATGTGACGCTTTCTAGTAATATTTGACATACACAGATGAGTGGTAATATACTTATGCCATATACCATTAACTTAAACAAAGTCATGACAATTTCATGTATAAGATCAGACAAGAATTGACATGTAAGTAGCCAGTGAAGTAATTACTCGAACCCGCCGGCTAGACTCGGGAAGATAATGCTAGTTCCAGAGAGATTGATGTCCTTCTGATAATATCCGATATTGGGATTCTGCGGGAACATTTTTCATAAATTCCGACACGTTATTAAGTTATCAAAGTGATTTTAAAGGTTATGGAGGTAATCAGTAATGTTCCGGTTGTAATTATTTTGTAATTTGCACGTGATATATTGCCCGACTTCTCGAAAAGAATAGGTTAGCGAGTTGTTTGTCTCCGCATAATTTTAGTTTTAGGTTTGAGGTCTCAAATTCTCAGAAATTATAAATGTCAATAAAGCATTTTATAATAATTAAAAAATAAGTTTTCCTTGTAAACTTCAAAAGATACAATACCCAAAACATCGAACTTCAATTTAACACACAATAAATTTTAAAATACTTCTGAGATTTAAGACTTGAGATTAAAACTAATTTGATCATTAAACTCCGAATGAATGCTTTTTGCTATTTACAGCTAAAGATTAATGTGAATAAAGAAAAATAAACAAATTAGAAACGTCTGGGACTAAGGTTGACAGGTCGCTAAACCTAATAGTTAGATCAACTTGTTACATGCAGTTGCAACCTTCTTCATCGTGGCAAAGAAATAGGTATCCCGCGAAAAAACACTACCTACTTAAAAAGGGGGTTCCACGCACTTCTTTTACGAGAAAAAATGTTTGAAAGTAAAAATAAAAAAGTAAAAAAGCTACAGATACTCCTTATACAGATTACATTACTTATCTGTCAGTTTTGTCCTTTGAAAATCGGTCACAAACTCAGACTCACACATACCTTTCCTTATACCATACCATACCATACCACTATTTTATACCACTATTATACCATACCACCACCATATCATACCACTATTTTATCATGAGGAAGGAACTCGCCGGAAAAAAAAATACAGAAAAAAACAACAAATTAAACTTTAACATTCTTAAAATCGTTTCACACCTAACTACATAAAAACACTTGACAAAGAAACGTTGATCGCAATAACTTATAGAACAATGGCTGTACTTCGAACACAACATTCGAGTTTGTGAAAGGTAAATAAAAATAAGTTTATAGCTCGTAAACCGTGATTCCCCATGTAGTGAGGGTGCGTCGACACCTCGTGCTGGGAGTGCTTTCAATGATGCGCCTTAGACTAGGAGCTAGGAAACTTATATGGGCAGAAGATCGTTTGGCCGAAGATGAGAATTTTTACCGAAAAATCGTCTTTTCAGATGAAGCCCATTTTCACTTCGGAGGCTATGTCAATAAGCAAAATTGTCGCATCTGGGGGTCGGAAGATCCACACGTCACCATTGAGAATCCAATGCATCATCATCATTCGGAAATGACCAAGGAACCGCCGTTACGGTCAATGGCGAACGTTACCGTGCTATGTTCAACGAATTTTTGTTTCCAAAAGTTGAAGAGTATGACATGAACGACATTTGGTTTCAACAGGATGGCGCAACATGCCACACAGCCAACATGGCAGTCGAACTTTTGGAAAATTAAAACTTTATATGGCCCACCCCTTACTACTTATGTAAGAAATAAATTATTTTAAAGAAAACACTTAATTCCAAGCTTTCAAGCTCCGGGTTATCGTTTAACTGTAAAGTGGTAGCTAAGACAAATAAAACTATCCCAAGCACGAGTCTATCTCGTTTAGTACAGTAGTTCCTGTGGCTATCGTCATCAGATCAGCTTTGTATCATATTATTGCATTGTATTGCAATCAGGAATCGGAAAGTTGGTTAAATTCAACTCTCAAGATTCCACCCGAACTTACATAGGTACATAATTACATCTTGTACATAATTAAAGCTTGTCAAAAAGTAGGTAAAAGTCTGATACCCAAGGGATGGCATCGGAAGTACAGGAATAAAAGTGAGAAGGTGGTATTAAATTAACATTGGTCAAGAATAGCGGCGAAAATAAATCATTGGAAAAAATGGAAAAGAACTTGTCTTAATAAAATAATTAAATATAATTTTTTACCACTTTAGATTTTATATTTATGTAACTTTTTACAGTAACAAACTGTCGTAAAATAAAAGATTCAATTTAAATAACTTCATGAAAGACTATTTAGTAGACTTTTGGAACGAAGTTCCTTATCGCGCGTTATCGAAAGGGGGCTAGACGGAAATTCTTATGCAAAAAGTTGTCACGACACTTTTTTTGTTTTAGATGATTATCGCTAGATGGCGCTGTGGTTAAAATATTTTAAAACAATTCCTTATTTTGTTTTATATGATTAATGCTAGATGGCGCTATGATAAAAAAAATATTTTTAAGTTATAATAATTAGTTAGTTTAAAACGTCTGTTCTCTTTATTAAATTTTATTACAATTCCTTCACGAATTAATCAAAAGGAACTTCGTTCCATCCGGGTGTCCCTTGACACCTCTCAAGTTTTTTATTTTAAACTAGCTGACCCGCGCAACTTCGTCTGCGTTACAAAGGGGTTCAAACAGTACTCGCTATGTCGTCGCGATATTATTTTCGCCGCCCGCTGTGGGTGTATTAATAAAATTGCGTTTTATACTCGTGATAACTTCTAAACGAAAAGTCCGATTGGAATAAACCAAAAAGTAATTTACTTCTACATTAATACTCTTGATAATATAATACTTAATTTGGATAAGGGTTAATATAACGATACTCATTTAACGTTAAATTAATTTTTCGGACAATTTTTTTATTTTTATAAACTTAAAAGCGGTTATTGTGACTAAACTATGATAGTTAGATATATGCTGTCGCGGACTTTTTTGTTTGTCTTCAAAAGACCTAAAAACCCGTAGTACATCATTTTGTTCTATTGTCAATAGTTTTTGCAGCGTACGCATAAATAGGTTTTTGATTTTTCACCTTTTGTTACATATTCGATATTTTCATGCGGATCCCTAATTTTTTTGAAAATAAAATATAGCCTATAACCCCTCCTCGATAAATGGACTTTCCAACAGTGAAAGAATTTTTGAAATCGGACCGGTAGTTTCTGAGATTAGCGCGTTCAAACAAACAAACAAACAAACAAACAAACAAACAAACAAACAAACAAACAAACAAACAAACAAACAAACTCTTCAGCTTTATAATATTAGTATAGATGGTTAAATTACCGCCGTCGTAGCCTACAAAAACGCAATACGATTGTTAAAACAAAAACATTGTCAGCCCCTAAACCATAATCTGAAGTTGTCGTTTGAAAGCGGCTGTAAATCAGCTGGCGGCAGTCAACGAACTCTCGTCAATTTCGTCAATACTATCAACGAGCTCTTAGACTTAAACGCTGCGTGTGTCATTTTAATGTTTATCGTTTAAGATTAATATTTTATAGGGAAATGTCCGCAGTTTCCGATATATTTATTTAGTTCGTACAATATACTTTCATATTTTAAGAATACCTCAAAATCTACTAGTTAAATAAAACAAACTGTGAGCTTTCCAAAACGAATAAAGTATATCGTGTTCTGGGAACAGTCAAAGAATGTGTAAACGTCAATGTTTTGTGTTTCTTTCTTGTAGCCAAAATCTATGTACTCTTAAGAATATGCGTGCCCGCACACCTAAAAAAGTATTGACAATACTTTCGATCGAGGGATGGGAAAAGATACAAAAAAATTGCATGTTAAAGAAAGTGGTAATTAAAAACCCCTTTTTAAAATAGCATGTCCATGTTTTAGGATAAATAATACTTGAAAAACTTAATTATATTTTAGGATCGAGTTCCAAAATCGTATAATGTTAAAAATATTAATTTTATCATTGTAGGTCTACTATTCAGGTGGTATTTTAATTTTTAATATATGCAATTCAAATTTCTTTCATACTTTTACAGGTTTGATGCTGCCTGAAACTTTTCATGTCTTTCATGTCTTTTAGCGTAATACATAAAACTAAACTCACTTGATGTAAGCACCAGGAGGTATATACAAATAACACAATTTCAATATCTAAAAGATGTGTAGAGCATGCTACTCAAACGCTATTATTGCTATTTTTTATAACATTACAATTAAATTGATATGACTTTTAAATCCCATGTCTGCTTCTGTCACAAGTATTGACAATACTCGCTTAGGTGTGCGGGCACGCTATGAGGAAAAGTACTTCAAAAGCGTTTAGAAGTAACATTCACTTTAATGTAACTTATGTATATTTTTCCACAAAACCTTCCTTAAAAAAATCCATATAACTAACCAAAAATCCAATACAAACTACTGAGAAATAAACTTAAAATAAACATCTCAAAGAAAGCCACATCGTCAACTGTCAGATCAATGTTGTCCATCGAGCCGGAACAGAAGGTAGTTTGAAACAAAACAGTTGCGTGCACTGAGGGTCAATGACCGTGACAGATAAAGTTCACAATTCGCCTGTTTTCTATCTCCTGCATAGAATTATTGTTTCTGGAATCAACATTATAAACTACAGAATGAAGCCAATTGAAAGTATGCCGATCGTGCGTAACTACATTTACACATTAGATTGTGACAGTTGTAAATGTAACAACACGTTATTACTGCTGGGCTTATGTCTTCTCAGAAGAGAGATCAAGTAGGTATAGTCTACGCTTGCTTAATGCGGATTGGGGACTTAAAGTATACCTTTATAGTATTTTTAGAATCCTTTTTCAATATGCAGGTTTCCTCACCATGTATTCCTTCACTGTTTTTAGCCAGTGGTATTGTGAAGTGCACGTAAATCTTTTTTACATTAAGATTTGCAGATAGAAACCGGTCGAAATTGAACCCGCGCCCTACGGCATGGAAAGCAAGCACTACCACTTGTGGTTCATGATGTTAATTCAGAATGTCGAGTAATTACGTGGTGTACTTTTAATTGGCTTCACTGTTGTTCATGATGTTGATTCTAGATGTAATAATTCTATGATTTCTGGGTTATTTTGATTCAGTAATCCGAGAAGCGAAGGGTAGCGTTGAGTCCTTTGCAAATAGAACTAGAGTTGTGACAGAATTTAAGGAAATCTTTTTGGCTAGTAAATTAAGAGTTAGCTTTGTGAATGGAACTGCATATTATGGTGAGAATTGTTTATTTAGAAATCCAAAATGTCTAAACTCTGGCTCACAAAAAGCCGATTTAAACAATAAGTTTGTGTGACTACTTATTTTAATAATTGTTACTAAAATATAAATGTTAATTATGGCATAGATTTCTGGTATCCAAGAGTAAATATTAAAGATTCTTAATGGAAACTCTACGTAAATCTAAAAAAAAAAATCCTTTATTCTACTAACTAACTCTTACTTACTAGTTAAACTACTAATAAAAAAATTCGAATCTTATATCACAACAAATTATTGACTTAATTAAAAAGTAGCTTTAGAAATATGATTGTTTCATTAATTCTGGAGATAAAAGTCGCCTTTAATGGCGTAGGCCTCCCCCTTTTCCTTCCACCAGCTGCGATTTCATGCTTTCTGCATCCAGTCAGGTCCAATGATCTGATTAAAAACGTCTCGCCATCTCCTCCTTTGGCGGCCTCTATTTCTTTTGTTCCTGGTACCCATTGGTAC
The DNA here is from genome assembly GCA_030269945.2 of Trilocha varians. Classification (NCBI taxonomy): domain Eukaryota; kingdom Metazoa; phylum Arthropoda; class Insecta; order Lepidoptera; family Bombycidae; genus Trilocha; species Trilocha varians. The sequence continues at coordinate 11,701,799 of AP028259.1, forward strand.
TTGGTACCCTACCTTAAATCTACTCTACTCTAAATACTGTAATGCTAGATTATAATGATATTCCATAATCGCGCAAACATAAAGTAAAAATACCGAAAATTTGATAACACGATCACATCTCTTTATATTCATACGCACACTTACAAATTGACATATGATATGTCTGTTTTGCATATTCTCAAAGTGTCAAAGTACGAGGAAAACGTTTTAAGTTATTTATATCATGCGGTTTTCCTTGATTATTACGAGCTTTATATTAACTTGCTGCACTATGTACCTATGTATGTTCGGGTAGAATTTTGTGACTTGATTTTTATAAGTCTTAGTTAGCACTTAACTACTATATGATAATATCCAGAATCTTAAAAGCTTGAATTTAAAGTGGTTTCTTTGATATACATTTGTTTATCTGTAACAACCCATTACTGCCCACTGCTGAGCTCAGGTTTCCTCCGAAGAGGGGTTAGGCATAGTCCACCACGCTTGCCTAATGCGCATTGGGGACTTCACATATCTTCAAGGATTTTTTAGAACCCTTTTCCGATATGCAGGTTCAAATTCAAATTCAAATATTTATTATTTCCAACATGCATACATATTAAACAAACTTACACTCTAATACATAAAGTCATATTGGTATTGACATTACTGTCTTTTAACAGTGGTACTCACACTAGGCAAGCGTGAGTACCATAACCTACCTCACGATGTTTTCCTTCACCATTTTTAGCCGGTATGTAGCTACCGTCGCTTATAGATTTTTTTTAATATCAGGGGACAGTGCATAACCACTTACACTATAGAACTCTTCTCAAACCACGTTTAAAGAAAAACAAGTCATATTACAAAATACCAAAGTGTTAATTTTGTATTAACGCATTGTTCCTAAACACAGATCTCTTCCATTTTCTTAAAATCAACACTCAACCCTCAATCCCTTCTCAGGTTCCCTCGTTCCCTTTATAGCTACATCTATTCACTAGGCACAGAGCTGTGAAGGGTGAAATATTGAAATGTTCCCTCTAGGAAAAGTAATACAAATATAATAGTGATTTTAGCGGGTTTTTTTAAGGGAAACAGTTCTTTATTTTGAAAAAATAGTAATCTGGGGTCTGAGTATTATTAGTAATCTTTGAATGTAATAATATTTCTTTTGGTCGAATTATTATTTAGGGTACTTATTTCTAAATTTTACCCTAATTGTTACACCTTCTTGTACTTTGATTTTTTCTGCCTCAGAACTGCTCAAAAGTTTTTATTGCAGATTTGTACGTAAAAAAATACAAATATTGAGGTGTTAATCAGTTAAGATGCTCTCCACACTCCAAATAATTGTTTATCAAAATTTTAAAGTAAACTATTTCAAAATTCAACAAACAAAAACTTTGATCTCTGTTTTATCAAGATAACACGATAAGGTTAGAGGTCAAAGGTCATGTTTATTTTTCACAACAAAACCTTTTGAACTAGACAAAGGGAAGTAGAAGGAAGGATTCAATTTTGATAACTATGACAAATTGACAAAGAATATTCGATTATGTGTAATACTGTTGGTTTCCCTAATAAACAGTGATTAAATATCATTAAAGATTAAAGAATATAATTTGTCTAAATGACTTTCTAAATGATCTCCAAGCCACGGAGATAGATTTATCTTCAAAGAAGCTAAGCTGCCATATATGCAGGTTTTATCATGTTGTTTTTCTTGATGCATGAGCATGAATCCTTAGTGACTGTTGTGTTTAGCACTGGATTCCACATACTCGATAATCTGAAGCCGTCATCCGCAGTATCCAGTCTTCTCGTGATCATGACGTCTGCAACAACGTTGAAATATCGAGACAACTCAATTAATTAAATATCGTGCGGTAAGAACCCGTTGAAAATACATGAAAGTATTATAGAAAACCGCGAGTGTCTGAATAAGTTTATACCTACTTTATTTTCAACATTGATGATATGCTCATTCTTGTTTATGTTAAAAACTATTACTAACTATAAACCGTAATAGCGAAGTTGTAATGAGGTACTGTTTAAATTAAAATTCTACAAAAATAATTCAAGAATAAATTTAATTTTGTTGTAGTGGAATTGTTTTACAAGCCGCGTACCAAAATAACGAGTTTACAAAATAAGAATGTTACGAATTGTTTTGGGGACAATTTTAATAATATATTGGCTGAAAAGTTACAAGTTTATTCCAAGTAGCTGATTATAAGTTTGTTTTAGAGTTATTTTTTAAGGACTATCTATATATTTCTATATCAAGGCATATTATTAGAGACGAGCAAGAAAAATGGACAAATGAAATAACGGAATGGATACCGAGACAAAATCATAAGAGGAATAGACTACGAGATGAGCGGATAAATCAAGCTAACAGCTGGGAATTGTTTTGGACAGAGAAACGTGGGGAAACTTCGTGCTGAGTTCTGGCCTCAGCCGGAGTTTGGACGCTATGTGTGAGCGGTTGGAGGTTTTAGTGCGGTTCAACTCCCAAAAAATCACAACCAAAATGCATAGTTAATGTAACCTTTTTAAAGCTTTCATAAATAATTGTTTTTCTACACAGAACAATTTAAGTATACATACTATTTTCACGCTAAAGATCACGCTATCCAAAGGGCGATGCACGAAGTTTGTCTGTCAGATCTAATCAAGGAATTCGGAACAAAAATAACTAGTTTTGGCTCATCCGATAAGAGCCAATGGGTAGTCTTAACTGCTATATTTATTGTATCTACGTAATTAAGGGTTGTCACTTTATATTCTTGCAATTTGACTTGTAAAATAATGTATAAAATATACATTTTTTACTACTATCTGACCTGGCCAGGATCGCGGGAAGTCACGACCAGCAGTGGATGTCTATGGTCTGATGATGCTATACTATGATACAACTGATCCACGCAACCTTGCCTTCTCCACAAATGCAATTTTTACCTAATTATTTGGTGTCTAACACTTACTAATGACATATATTCCCATTAGTAAAATAATTTTCTAAATCTTACATCTTTATAAGCTGTATATTCATTTATTCACTTATTTTTTACATTCTATTTTTAAAAATACATTTACAAGAAAATAAAATTTAAAAATACAATATAAAAAATAGACGGACACTGCAGGCGTCGTCTACGACCCAAGCCACCAGTGGTTAGGGCTCAAGAGAGAGGAACCTCCTCACAATTCGTGTCGTGTCAAGAACGACCGCCTTTTGAATCAGGCCCTTTACCCAGCCGGGGAGCGAAAACATCTTTATAATATTAGTTAAGATTGTTGAGTTATTAACTCACTAACTATACAGGGTGGATCTGTAACTTATTGAAATTTAAAAAAGCTCAACCAATTTAAAAAAATAAAATGTGGTTCTAAGTTGTATTTCGACCACCACCTGGCACCATTTTACAAAATATCCCTGCATATGAAACATTAAATCATTTATTCTTTTTTTTTTTTTCAGTTGGAGGGAATCACCGGACCCGTGGGTATGTGGGAGTTGAACCGCACTAAAACCTCCAACCGCTCACACTCAGCGTCTGAACCCCGGCTGAGGCCAGAACCCAGCACGGGGTTTGGAGGGACGGCGCGACGCGTTACGCGCTCGGCGCTCTTTCCCGTCGCTCCGTCCCCAAATCATTTATCCTAAGGCGTTTTTATTACCTACAAAAGTAAACTTTAAACCATCTTGTTAGTAGTTATCGTCTTACATGACCCTTAGCAAGTCGCAGGAAAAGTATAACCAAAAATATCATGAAAAATAGTTTTCAAGTCATTTAAAAATATTCTCTTTTTTTTTTATTTTAATCCTTATTTATTTATTTATTTAATACTTTATTGTACACGACAGAAAAATAAGTTATATTAAAAAATGTTCACAAAAGGCGAGCTTAACTCAATACTGAGTTTTCTAACAGCAAACCCAAAATAAAACATACAGTAAGTAGACTTTAATGTAAGGTAGAGAAGTGTACAATATACATAGAATATATATTTCATTATGAATATTCTTTTCAAACTGCGAAGTACTAGCTCTCAAGGGCGGCTGAGTTTCAATAGATGCAGTGTTTCCATGACAGGGTGGAGGGAAGGGTACTTCACTTTAATTTAATTTCGTGAAAAACTGTAGGGATTTTCATCTATAAAGTGCGGTTATTTGAATATAAAATATTTTATAGTTAAGATATTTTTTCATGGATTTGGGTGACTTTTTATTTTATTAATGTTTAAATTGGTTCTAAGTGTAAAAAAATAATAACATTTAAAATGAAAATAATCGCAATAATCTGGGAACGATTATGAAAATTTTGTATTTTAATATATTATGGTTGTTTAATATTAAATTAATGTTATTCATAATGTATTTAATTCACATAGCTTCATAGTTAATTTGTCACAAATGAAAAAAATAGTTAAAGATACTGGCATGTTAGCACTAAGGCTTCGGACACGTCGAGTTATAATTATTGCTTTAATTCTAGGACCTAGTTATAGTTGTAGCACTTTAATGTACAGTTGTACCTACATTTCGCAAAAAAGAAGTATTCAACCATAAAATAACCTCAAAGTTAATTTCTTCCGTCCAGCAATAAACATCATAGCAAAATACAAAATAACACACAGGTTGTTCACCTTTTTATTGCTGTTTTTGGCAAAATTAACACCTTTCACACAATGGGAAGGTACCGATAGCATTTTACGACCTCCAACTTTGGTTTTCCATACAATTTTTTCTATTGCGATCGTTGATCGTAAAATTTTTGAGATAGTTGCTTTTATGGGGGCAGAGACCGCGATATAAATTGTTTTAGGCTGTTTGAGGCTTGCGATATTTGCTTTTGTTTCATATGTGATAAGGACTTTTGATCGAATATACTGGATAAATGATTTGAGCGTAAAATAGAACTACACTAGATTGAAAATTAGTAGCTTTTTGATGTCCGCGCGACTCATGTAACGTTAGGAATGAAAAATTTTACAAATTACACATTTAAAGTCAACATGGATTTTCTATCATTTAAGATTTAAATTTTATTAAACTGAAGACCCTTTAAGAGGTTTTACGGCTAACGACTTTATTTTTAAAGGATTTTTCGAATGCTAATATTTTTTGATAATTATAGATTTTCATTTTGCGAAGTAGCTAAGTTAGGCATTGTATTTTGCTACGTATGCTTACTTCGAAGTCAATTTCACTGAATCAGCACTGAATAAATTAAAACTTTTATTCGATCCAAATAAATTATTCTGCACCTTTATAATTCCTAAATAAACAATGAATAAATCATGAGATAAAATAAAAATTAAACTGACAAAGCTAAGTGCAAACAAATCGTACATTTCGTTGAAAATCAGCGCTCATCTTTAAGCGTTGCATTTTACTAAGTAAATCCTAGTACTGTTGGTTGTTCAATCAAAGGAATAGACAGAGAGCTAGAAATGTTTTACCTTTTTTTATTGCCTCGTAGGCAGACGGACCACCTGATTGTAAGCGGTTACCGTCGCTCATGGGGCCGATACCCACGGCCTACCCTTAAGGACTTTTTTCAAACCGCGTTTGAAGAAAGAAGGTCATAGCACTCTGGAAACATCGCTCACCATCAGGTGGGCCGTAGGCTTGTTTATCTATCACGCAATAAAAAAAAACAGCGAAGAGGGGAGCTCATTCCAAAGCCGGACTTCTTACAGTATCGTTGATAAAATTATTACGTTTTGTTGCATAGTTTTGTATTACCATGTAATTTGTTTAAATAAGTTCAATGATATTGATAATTTATCAGAATTTGAATACTTTTCCTAATATTTTAAATAATATTCTTCAACAAAATTTTCTTAAAATTGTGTAAATATTAGGTGTTATTGTAGTGGATTGAGCAATTTAACTTTTAACTTTGTGTAGACAACGCAACGACTCGAAGTAAGAATTAAATGTTGCAAATATAATTATAGGACAAACCATAATGTTTCTAGAATTGCAATGTAACACAGTGTCTCACATTTACTTAATATCTAATACATCGAGCAACCTCTAATAAATTGCTTAAGTGGTCACCAACATTGCAAGCTCTTAGTCTTAGTGCATAATCTAGTCGCAAAAGACCTCTGACACAAAATAGTTATACTCTACAGAAGTAATACTTATAAAATTTTTAACACAAACATTGACATTTCCACTAGGGTCAACAAATCTGAATTTTAATTAAAACTTTGCATACAAGATGTTGCTGAAACGCGACCCTTCATTATTCCCTGACATTGCAGAGGTTCATGAGAGACGGTAACCACTTACGATCAGGTGGCCCGTTGGCTTGTCTGCCACATGGCATTAAAAAAAACTGGCTGAGAACGAAGGAGAACATCATGAGGAAACCTACATATCAAAAAAGAATTAAAAAACCCTTTGAAGACAACATAGCTTTCCCAAGCTTAAAACCTATCGACCAATAAAGTACATTTAAAAATACCCTTGACACTCAATCATGATTTCTAATCAAGACACTTCTGCATTATGATTTAAGAGTTGACTACCTTTAAGTCTAGCCTATGAAATAAACAAGTCCGACACTTAATTTTCTTCTGTAAAATAAATATGTTGTGACTCTGAACTCAGTCGACCCGATATCTAAGTCTGCCTTAGCTGTTGCAATCGCGTTCATTGATTATTTTAATTAAGTTTACATGTTTTGACTGTACGATGATTTTGTTTATATGAGTTTGTCAACTGTTTCAATGTATGTGTAGTGTTTGTGTATAGTAAAGTGGAATGTGTATGTACTCGTATTTATTTTGTAAACTAGGAAAGACATGATTTGCGTTGGTTTTTTTGTCATTTATATTTAATAATAGTTTATCAAGAAATCTTAATGTGTGATGTAATGATCATGTACGTGTTGTATTTTATAAGCGCTTTCTTTCAATCGTAGTTTGGAGAAAGTTCTTATGGTGGGTTATAGGTACCTAGGTCTCTCATGACATATCTCAACATTGCAAAAGTTCATCGGAGAGGAACCACTTATCATCAAGTGGTAACCATCAGGTTTATTTGATTGATTCTTTGTTTGTTTTTTATTACTTAAGTAGGTGAACTAGCTAGCGACCTACTTGATAGGAAGTGGTACCTGTGCCTTATAAATCAAGCAATACCAGGACTACCCCTATCATCAAAAAAAATCCTTAAACCTTATTTAATGAATTAACAACAATGTAAAGCTACATAACGTATTCTCCTAATTACGCGAGAACATTGCATAATAATTGATATTAATTATGTTGTTTAAACCTAAGGTTACGAAGCTTCGGTTAAAGGTTGCTTCTGGAACGTCGTGACTATGCACGTGAGAAAATTTATACTTAGATGAACTAGTCATAATACTTCTTAAAAGCTTTCATTGGAACGAAGTTCCTTATCGCGCGTTATCGAAAGGGGCTAGACGGAAATTCTTATGAAAAAGTAGTACGACACTTTTTTTGTTTTAGATGATTATCGCTAGATGGCGCTGTGATCAAAATATTTTATTTAAGTTATTAGTTATTAGATTTATTTTATAAGTTAGTTTAAAACGTCTGTCTAAAAATAAAATAAAATATAAAAAATAACATTTTATTGCCATTCCCTCACTAATTAATCGAAAGGAACTTCGTTCCATCCGAGTGTCCCTTGACACCTCTCAAGTTTTTTTGATTGCTTTATAGATAAACGAGCTTAAGGCCCACTTGATAGTAAGCGGTCACCGTCGCTCATGAACCTCTGCAATGCCATCGCATTGAGGAATTTAACTTGCACTGAATGGAAACTTATGGTGCGTTTCCACATTGGCTTGCTAACTTTCAATATTCATATTAGTCGGCCGTCACCGTCTTTTGTTTTGTACGTGAGTTGGACGTTGATAAACCAATGTGAAAACGCGGCAATTGGTATTAGGCAATGATATGGTACCATGAAGTTGATCTGATGATGGGGTTGTAAGGTAGCCATAAGAACTCCTGACTAAAAAGTAGACGATCGTGTTTGGGTTTGTTTTAATTCTTGCTTTTGAAATTTTAATATATTATTTTTAAAATGCAACTTTTTAAGATACGGGATAGACTGCTAGGTAATACAAGCAAAACTAGCCCCAACACGATGAGTAGGTACATCTTGTTTAAGAAAGGAGTTTTATGGCTACATCCTCTACATCAGATCCGATCTTATGGTACCAAAGGTATTATTGTATTGTCACGCAATATGCATTTTCAAAATGTTAGCTTAATTGGAAGCCAGTAAGTTAATAAAATTTAAGTATTAATATTCCAAATTTTTATAGTTACATCTAGTGCAGTTTAAATTTTAAAGGCTTTTAATAGTCGGATAGTATCAAGATTATTTGTGCCGTATATCTCAATACTCCCCCACAATACAACCGCTCGGAGGAATACCAGACACAACACCGATTACCACGTGACCTCCCCCTCTTCTCTCCCCCTCTTCCCTCCAATAAATCCAATTATTTCACGGAATCTTTATAATAATATTCTTTACTTATAAAACAGTGACGTCAATCAACTAGAACACTCGTAAGTTCTTTAAAGTCTGTTAACGTCAGCAAGAATTACCTGTCTGTATTTTTTTTCACTTTGTTTTTCCTTTATGTGTAAAAAAAATTTCCTTCACTTTTTTTAATGGTGTAAAAAGGAAAATTTCATTTGTTTCTTTAACCGACGTCCAAAAAAAGAACATATTAAATTCGTCTGCATTTATTTTTGTCTATTTCTCTGTCTATATATTTAGTGTGGGTAGACGGATTCTCATTTCAGATAAAAGGTGGTAGTGGTCCCAGTTATTTTTTTTATAGATCAAATAAGTTTTTTTTCTTCTTTTTTTTTTCGACTTTTGGATCTGTGTTAAAAAATCTATATTTTAAGATTTGGAAAAATACAGTAATTACTAACTCAAAATAGTGACAATATAGTTAATTTCAAATAAGAACATTAAAATCCATTCACTTTCAAGTGGTTTAGTTTTTTATGATCTGAATTGATAATGCACTTAAATAAGAAGTGTTTGAAATAAAATAAAAGTATAAGATGGACTAGAAGAGGTATCTTTTCAAAATAGTTTAAAATGCAGGTTTTCTCATATTAATTTTAAAAAGAATATATGCAATTAATCTTAACATGTTGGCTAAAAACGGTGAAGGAAAATCTACCGTCCTATGACGACACAGCGTATCTTAAAACATACTAATTTTGTTTTTAAATAAGCAGACCAGTTGACAGGCTACCTGCTCGTAAGTGGATACCATCACTCATCGCTCTCTACAATACCAAAGGTCACTCAAAGGCTATCTACAACCTACTTAAATTCTAGTACAATAGCTATCTGCAGCATCTATGGTTGAATGAAAAAGAAAGCATAAAGTCTGCCATTGTACTTTTATTGTGTGTAAAGTATAATAAATAAACAGATATCTGTGTATTCAGTTCTAGTACATATCTAACAGTACAGTATTGATTGTATTCTAGCAGTTGTAAACATTTTATAGACCATTCTGGACCGTCGTTTGTATAATGAACTTCTCTGTTTAATGACGACAATGATATCTGCTATATAAATCCAATGAAAGTGATAAAATACGAAATAGTTTAGAAATAATGTCCTTTTAAAATAAGGAGATAGTTCTCTAATGTCTTATTTTAAAGATGTCGACATATTTCTACTGGTCCTGTAGTTGGAGTATGTGGAAGTCGAACTACCCTAAAACCTCTTGCCGCTCACATTCAATGCTTGAACTCCGACCGAAGTCGAACCCGGAACGGAGGTATGTGGAGCGGTAATCCGCACTGCCAGCTGGGACTGAAAACCAGCGCTGGATATTGGCATTCGTCCTGCTGGTATGTGTCAATGTTCAGCTTTATGCTGAGTCAAAGCTGATTTGTGGTGAAAGAGAAATTACACATGTCAACAATTACAATTGTCTCTTATTTTTTGTGTATTTTTTTTTTGGTTTTTGTATCTTTGTTTATTTCTTTTTTTTCTTCACAAATAAAGAATGTCTATGTCTATGTCATTATGCACTACGACATCCTTTACGCCGTATCGCCATTACTGGCAGTTAGTGATAAGGCCACTGGTTCTCTCAGTTGGCAAGCTATCCGTGGGTACCATGATGGGTTTATACTTACGGCCCACGGAATACCGGAGATAGTACTAGCGTGGGCTGGGGAGGTTGTTCACCCTCAGGTTGATCTGACGCAAAAATGAGATTTTTAGGTACAAGTCGTTGAAATTGGAACCCGCGACATCCAACTCGGAAGGCAACTTATTTATGTCACGATATTTTGTTACTGTTTTATATGCTAGCAATCCATCCTGACTTCGAATAAGGGAAAAAACTAGTCTACTTTATAAAAATATCAAATCAAAATACGTCGCGTAGTTTTAAAAATCTAAGCATCTTTAAGAACAAACAGCGGCAAGCGTTTTATCTTCTTTCTCTTATATAAAAATGAAATGCTGTTCGTTAGTCTCGCTAAAACACGAGAACGACTGAACCGATTTGGCTTATTTTAATCTTGAAATATTTGTAGAAGTCCAGGGAAGATTTAAACGGTGAGAAAATTTCCTTATGTGACGAAGTTGTGTGGGCCAGCTAGTACTATATAAAATAGTGATTTGTAAAACATGCCAAGAACTATTTTTCTCTGAAAACATATTACAAAAGTCTATTAGCAATAGCTCCTTTCATCTGGTGGAAGGTGAAATATTAAAAAAACCCTTTTCTATTTTATTACTTCTTACAAGTGCAATATAGGCTTTTAGAATTGAAAATTGAAACCAGTTCAACGGCCCACAATTGGGACGGTCACAGATAGATTTAGTTTAAAAATTCGCACAAAAAAGACCCAAATTGAATAGGCTTTTTAATATCACACCCTTGTCAAACTTCCAAGACTTTATTTACATGTGAAAGTTAAAATTTACTCTGAAAATAATCAAAGTTTTGAAAGCGTAAAATGAAATACAAATTCTAGAAATTGTATCAGCTCTTATTCGGCTACCAATTTTATCGGTCGAATTGCATACGATGACCTTAGAGAATACCACCAAAATCCACAAAGTACTTCACAAGCGATTTTCAACCTTAATTGTTACAAGATAAAAACGTCAGGAAATGCAAGTGTAATTTGGTAGAGAATGCACATGCGTCGATCCGGCAGGGCTACGCCGTAGCGGCACTACGAGGCAGACGGCGTGCGACCGCCGCGTAGACCGCACGTAGACCCGCTACGAGTCAGCGCGTCACTCCGAACTTTACACTTTCGTAATTTTACATGTGTCTCTTGAACTTTAAAAATGGCTCCTTTGAGGCTTCCGGGGGACTACACGGACGATTTCCTGAACTATTCAACTCAGACACCGCATCACCACACGCGTCACAACCGGTCCCACATGAGAGAACATAAGAACCATGTCGTCGATATGCTGTCGAACTCCATCGTGGATGCGTTCAGTCCTCGTTTTGAGAACAGCGTGTTATCAGACATGGAGTCTCTCTCTGTGAGGATAGAGGAGGACAGGCACTACCCTTTGAGGAACGGGACGCTCAACCGGTCCGACTTCTTGGGTGAAGAGGTGATGTACAGGCACGGTGGGGCGATGACGGCGGTGTACTGTGCGGCGTATCTGCTGGTGTTCGTGGTGGGACTGGTGGGGAACTGCTTCGTGATCGCGGTGGTGTACCGGTCGCCGCGTATGAGGACCGTCACCAACTTCTTCATCGTGAACCTGGCGGTCGCGGATATACTGGTCATCGTGTTCTGTTTGCCCGCGACGCTGATGAGCAACATATTTGTCCGTGAGTAATTTAAAATTCTGTGTAGATTTTTTTATTGTAAATTGATAAAATCGTTTTTTAAATTGAATATGTTTTTTTGTATAACTCTAATAATATTAAGTCCATGTTACTATATAGTTTTTTAGTGTCAATTTTTTTAAGGATGTTTTCTGCGATAAAAATTATTTCTTTTCGCGGATTTTGTAAGAGAAACATGACATGACGGTGTGCCCCCCCTATGAGGATATCTACTCATTGGACTTTGATAGATTGATTTTTGGACTGATTTTTATGATCGTTATTTTACTTAAATTTAAAAGAGCCTACAGCGTATTTAAAAATTCATAAGAGAGGTAGCTACCGTTGCGTATTATCTTCGTACGTTGCTAAAAAAACAGTTTTTCTTAGAAAGTATTACCATTCGGTTTGACTTAACTTATTGCTTACTAAATAGGTATTAAATTATTAAGACACAAAAACGATTAAATTCATTATAATATAAAATCTCGTAAACTGTTTAATATCGTTCGATTTTTTCCATGCGATTAAATTTTGTTGTGTTTATTGATATTTTCGCACACGATTGGATTTTACTGCAGCGATATAGTTTTACATTTTATAAGGTTAAGTTTATTATTATCTTGGCCTCAATTTAAAGTGGGATGTTTATCATAAGTACATTTTTGGTCTGGTAATTATTGTAGTGTTCATTATTAAATGTTGCATCAACGAATTATTACTACTAATTACTAATTTTAAACTTAGAGAATATCTTATTCAGATAGTCGCGGTTTTCTATAATACTTTCATGCATTTTGTGTGTGTCGTGATGTGAGTTCGAGTTCCAATGGTACTAAACAAAAGCGAACGAGAAAGAGGGTAGACAGATTTGTTTGCTCGTAAATCTACCCGCAGTATCCAGTCTTCTCGTGATCATGACGTTTGCAACAACGTTGAAATATCGAGACAACTCAATTAATTAAATATCGTGGTAAGAACCCGTTGAAAATGCATGAAAGTATTATAGAATATCGTTAACAAAAAAATAATATTCTATGTTAACTATAGGCACAGACATGTAAAAAAATCAATAAAACAGCATTTTAGAATTTAAATAAAATGTTTGTTTAAGTTGTGCCAAAACAATTATTACTTTTCATTTGTATAAATTAGATTTTTTGTTTGTTCTAATCGAATTTCACGATAACAGATTAAAAATATGCAGATGTCTATTTCTAACAATTCAGATATTTTATTTAGACTACATGTCGTGGTGGCCGAGTGGTCGAAGCGCGTCCTTCCGTACGGGAGGTCGCGGGTTCAAATAGGGCCGGCTTGTGCCTCTAAATCTAAATGTGAAAAATATTTATGTGCAATTTTTCACAACACCACTGGCTAAAAACGGTGAAGGAAAACATCGTGAGGAAACCTGCATGTCGGAAAAGGGTTCTAAAAATCCTTTGAAGATATGTGAAGTCCCAATCCGCACTGGGCAAGCGTGGTGGACTATGCCTAATCCCTCTTCTGAGGAGACCTGAGCCCAACAGTGGGCAGTAGTGGGTTTGTAAAGTATTTAGACTACATTTTTCTCACACTTGCGTACAGTTATGACTTAAACTATGTTGCGGTTTATTCATCAAAAGGCTCTTTAGCTTTCAAAATATCACGTTTCTTCAAAATCCCAGAACGTGTTGTCAGGCACATTAGGCCTAAAAATACAATAAGTTTTTTTTGTACCTAAGACAATATTACTCATCCAAATAGGTTCAAAACACACCCTACACCGCGAAATTGATAATATTATTATAATAAAGGCCCGTTGTGGTCCTAAAGACCGTTGTTATGAGGTTAACTGCGGCTTTCCGTGTTAAGGGCCCATAAAAATGATTAAGTTCCATTAAAAACGTAATCTGTTATTGGTTTCTCAAGTTTTTTTCTATGATTTAACGCCTTGTGAACAAGTGGCCGAGATTTTATTGAAAACAGATTATGATTTAGGTTGTTCTTAGACTTCTTTTTCTATACAGGGTGTCCCAGAACTATGCGACACAACAGTATTTATACATCGCTAATATAAAAAAATAAAATGAGGTAAGAACCCGTTTAGTAATTGTCTAAGTGATGTAGATGACCGCGAGTGTTTTAACATTTTTTTTTTATAAAGATAGATAAATGATCTTACGGCTTACCTTATGGTAAGCGGTCATCGTCGCTCATGAAATATAGGTTCTAGCTTTGCTCAAACGACCTCCAAACACTAATATTACTTGTAAAATATATTTAAATGTCAAATACAGCCTCCAATTGTGTTTCCATAATAATTTTCAGCTTGTAACTGTCAAAGGGCCTTTTGAATGGCGTTCAGTTGACACCGAGAATTGTGAGAGGAAGAGGGTTTATAGAAATCGAACCTTCTCGAATAGTAATTATATTGCGAGCTTGAGATTCTTTTAGTTAATTACTTTAGTTCTACATTTAGCTTTGACAGTTGAAGTTTGAAAATCGTATGATTGATGAAATAGTTTAGATGAGATATTTTAATAGTAAATTTTATTGAAAACAAGACATAGCAGCTCAGTATCTAAAGCTTATTTTTTTTACAAATATTTGATAATACATAGAGATACAGTGGCGTGCAGTTTAAAGGAAAAATATGCACTGCATACTGTATTTTTTTGTTATCTTTCGGACACAAACTGACGCTAATTTTAAATTGCTAGTAACTAAAGAAATTAGCAACTAAAATTGATACAATTAACTATACAATTAAAAAATTGTGTAAAACAAAGAAAAAAATGAAGGATTTTGCGAAAACATTCTTCAACTTCACAGTGATAATACCATAGTAAAAATACAATATTTAAAAACATATATGCTAAAATAATACTCAGAAAAAACAAAAAATCTCAAACATATTCGACTAACAAAGTTCGGAACATGTGTGATGTGCATTTGTTTCTCTATTCCCACATTTGCATGCAAATAGGTATTCATTCGTACAAGGTTTTTGAATACATTACATTTTTCATTTCAACTTTGTTGTTAGGCGGAGTATTTTTTATTATGGACTGCCCACTTGATTATAAGTGGAAACTCATGCTAGGTGATACATCACTATATTCTATATTATAAAATACTGGCTGATGTGCGGAACTTCGCCTGCTTCACAAAGGAATATAGCCTATAGCATTCCTAGATAAATAGAGTGTCCAACAATGATATATTTTTCGTAATTGGACCATGAGTATTTTAATGTTACAGCCTATAAGTCTGTACCTTAAGTGTTCAGAAGTTCTCCGGAGTGTTAAGTATACAGGGTGGATCTGTAACTTTGTACAATCCGACGTGGGACGAATGACCTGTTGAAATAAAACTTAGAACCACTTTTATTTAAGGAATTGGATAAAAAATTCATCCTAGTATGGAAGTCCGCAACGATAGTCGTACGTTTTCCATACAATGTCAGAAAAAAAAGTTTAACCGATCCAAAAAATAAAAATGGTGCTAAGTTGTATTTCGACAGATTCACCCCACGTCAGATTGTCCAAAAATACAGATCCACCCTGTATAATTAAAAATATGATTAAATACTTGAAATACAGTTTTAAAACCGCCAGAATCTTTTCCTTAGGTTGGATAACTTAAGATTAAGTTACATTAATTACAAAAGTTATGTTTTTGAGTTAGTTCCTTGACCTTTGTAAGGAAAATGACGTCACTGATATAAACACTGGTTCTTTTTGGAACTGATTGTAATATTAGTTGATTTCCATTTGTTATTGCCCACTGCTGGGCTCAGATCTTCTTAGTAGTGGGAATAATAGTCCACACTAGCCTTATGTGTGTTTCATTAAATTTAAATAATATTAATGTACTACTACTTTTACTTTATTGGTAATTGTATTATGATTAAATTTCTTTAAACACTCGCGGTTATCTACATCACTTACACTATTGCTAAACGGGTTCTTACCACGATTATTTTCAATTGAGCGATCCCGATATTTCGGCACTGTTTCAAGCGCCATGATCACGGGAAGACTGACTGACAGTTGTAATACTTTTTTCCAAATGAACTTTAATAAATTATTTATTTTATTTCCTTAAACAATTCTTAATAATATATTTATTATTTTGGTTATTTATTAGTTTTTATAATAATTATATTGTTTTGTTCGTACTTTATAAAATATTATTTAATAAGCACAAAAAATCTGTTGTACTAATACTAAGGTTCATTATTATTGATTTCTACATAGTATTATTCTCAGATATTATCAGTTCACGATTCGGACAATGAACTCTGTTTTATGCGGGAGTTGAAATCTTGAAACTCGTCATAAGTTTGTCATCACAAGTAATCAGAACTTGTGACTGCACGGATCTGTTTGTGGTTTGTTTCAGAGATTATTATTAGATAAACATAGAATAACCGTTATTTTAATAAATGTTATAAGCAGTTCTATACTTATTTTCGTATTTATTACTAGCATCAGAAAGAGTTTTTGCGATGTAAGTACATATAAACCTATTATATAATTCATAATCATCATCATCATCAGCTTGTAGACGTCCACTGCTGGACATAGGCCTCCCCCAAACTTCGCCACATCGATCGGTCCCGCGCTGTCCGCATCCAGCCAGCTGTCTATGCTGCGCCTACCAGATCGTGGTCGCCACTCTAGAACTTTTCGGCCCCATCGGCCATCAGTTCTGCGCACAATGTTATATAATTATCAGTGTCTAAATTATGCATGTTTTATACACATCAACCTTTCTCTTGAATCACTCTATCTATTCATATCTAGTAATTAGGTGATCCTTTTTAACTACGTCAGAAATGGAGGCTTTTTTAATTTGTAATTTTAAAATTTGTATGATAGCTTACTTAAAGGGTAACAGTGTTTGAATTTAATATTTTCTCAATGATAAGCATGTACATTTTGTCCCTTTTAAATTAATTATAAATAATAAATATTTATTGAGTTATCGTTTACGATGTGAACAAAATTATTTCGAATCAATTTCTTAGTACATAAAATCTCGTACACAAGAAACATACTCTGTATTTCTCATTACTTCTTTCCCGAACTATAATGTATTCCTTTATTAAAATGCAAAGTAAAATATAAAAATAAATTTGCATGCAAACATCTTTTTGTTATGTTAAATCCTGTTATGAATATACACTGATTTTAAAGCAGAATAAGTACTAAGTTATATTAAGTTCTTTGTGGAAACGAAAATTTATGAAAACATTGATAGTATTTTGGTTGGTGTGTTCTTTAGCTGGTTATCATATTTGTACAAGTCACTGTTGTTGAAAAAATATATTATTATTATTTTAAACAGCATTGTACTGTTTTGGGTATTGAAAGCGCTTTGAAAGTGAAACAGAAAGTTTGTTTTTACTATGGTTAAAATTTAACCAAATTTTAATCCTTATTTTAGGTTTTAATTAATACCCAACACCTACAAAGATCTTTAAATCCCAAAGACAGTCAACATCCCTCTTACATTATTACCAAAAGACCAGATATTGAACGCAAAATTTTCTACACAAAAGTAACGCACCAAACGGACCTACTGGTACACTACTGTTTTCATTTTAATTTGCTATGTTATTGTTGTTTAATCGGCTGCAAGTCATCAGTTTATTTTCAATACTATTTATCAAGAAATACGACTTAAATCATTGTATAGTTTGAACGGAAAAACAATATATGAGAATAGTTTCAATGTCCTCTCTACATAGTTTAATCTCTTGTTTAGTCCTCATTTCAAACACATTTACACTACAAAGGCTTGTCAAATCCTCAATTACAATAAGATCTCTCGTGAGATGTAACAATACACTGATATGTTGATGTGTAGTGGAATCCAATGTCAGAGCGTGATTCAATCAACCTTGTGTATGATTGTCAAATTGTCTAACATGTGTGGGTGTGATGACGTGTGAGATGTGGGCGTTCCTTTTGTGTTGTATTTTGTTGATAATGTATTTAGTTTTTGGGCATTTGTCGGTCGGATGATCTTCTTACTTTGGCTCTGTCTTATTGAAAGGGGTGTGAAATATTTAAAAACTTTTCTTTAATTTGCACTGGATGTAATAAGTAACTAAATAGGATCGGGTAAAACCGGCAAGGCAAGTAGAATTTGACAACGTCCACGTTACTGATTGAACTGATGTTTTGAGTTAATCTAATTATGGAGTTCTAAGGTAGGCATCCTGTATTGGCTAAACTAGATAGACTCATCATGTTTGCTCGTTTTACGTGTTTGATTGGCACTCTACAGCTACATGATATCCAGGATCTTATATTTAAGTTACATTATTTTTTATTTATTAACTACAAAGATTTACAAATAATATTATTTCTTATTATTTCCTGAAATTTCTGACACTGGGAAGTAACATACGCTTTTTTACTTTCCTATTTTTTCACTAAATAAAAACTTTTATCTCCTCGCAAACGAACCTACGGTCCAGACTTACAATACATTACATAGTAACCTTTCCTGCCAAAAAAGGAATAACAAGTACGGAAGAGACATTATTTATATCGTATTTTTTGCCATGATAAGTGTGCGAGTAATGTTTTCCAGTTTTTCCTCGAGGAAGGACATTGTTGTTCTTATAACTGAAGGTCATAGTGGGTAATGGGTCGTGGACTAATATTTTATACGCATGGTGAAGTTGGAACTATGATTTAATGCTCAAGGGTGGACGAAGGACTATTACTGACTGAAAATCTTGATTAGTTTTAGCGTCAGTAGGAAGAGCAGAGATGAGTAGTTGGCCATCAAAATTAGTGGGTGGACCTATCTTTTGACACGTAAATACTATTAAATTTCACCTCATATGAAAAAATTGAGCTAACGGGCCACTGTATCATGAGTAATTGTATCATAGGTGTCCTCTGGTAGTACAGAAGTACCAGAGGACACTGCGGGTTGGCTACCTACGACCTACCTTGAAGGACTTTCTTCAAGTCTCATTTGAAGAAGAACTAGTCATAGCGCTTAGGAAACACCGAAGAGGAGAATCAATTCCACATTAATTTAAAATTTGAGAAATGAGAACACAAATTTATTGTTTGAAATTAGTAGGAATCAAAGTAAAAATAACAAATCCTTAAATCACAAGATCATCTCAGGTTGTCTGTTTCGTAACATAATCACAGAACAATTATTCAGAAGTCTAGAATCAATTCAAATTACTTATTGAACTCAGGTCTCAAACTAACGCACCTCTCACAAACACGAAAATACAAATGGTTTCTAACAAATAACGGTGACGACTGACCAACATATATACTGGGGTTTGTATGCATTAGCCAACATTGAAACTATGTGAAACACCGTTTGACAGTTTACGTTGTCATTTGCGCGCATCATGTAAGCAAGAATGAAATTTAAAATCAAATTTGTTCCGAAGTCAACGACATACTTTAATTCGTTCTCGAAGCGCTATGACATGTCCCTCTTTAAATGAGGTTTAAGAAAAGTTCTGCATAGTAGGTAATGGATAACGATCCCTCATTGCCCTGACATTGCAGAGGCTCACGAACAATGGTAATCACTAAGCATCAGTCGGGCCGTAGGTTTGTGTCATGCAATAAAAATTAAGTATTACCGATTTTTTTACTTCTATAAAGTGAATTATTCTGTGACTTAATCATAAATATTCAATAACGCCTACTCTCAAAGTAAACAGTAAAAGTCTTTATATTTTGAATCCATTATTATATATTTTTAGATCTAATCAGGAATTTCTCTAAATTGGTGAAGCATATATCAAAAACTTACATATTAAATTAGAAACCCTTCGAGGAAATGTGAAATTAACCCTTATTAGGAGTGCGTGATTGACTATGATCTTTCTGTTAAAGAAAATTGGGCTCAGCAGTGGGCAGTATTGGGATATGAATCGTTAACTGTCTTAAGAAATCTATTCTAATGTGATGTTTGTATTTGTATTTGGATCTATTGAACCGATTTTTAACATTCTTTTTCTGATTTGAAAGGCTTCGTTATTTATGTAACATTTGGATAGATTTTCACTAATAGATAGTTCAAGTACCTACCAGGGAGGTTTTTTTTGCCTTTGCGCGTTGCTATTATCTAATAAGCATGTGTAATACCTAATACCCAATTTTTGAGTTAGAGGAAAATGCCACTTCAGTCAGGAATGTCGGAGTTAAACTGCACTAAAACCTCCTACCGCTCATTCTCAACGGTTAAAACTACTTAGGTCTTACCCAAAACGGGGTTGTTGCGACCCTGCCATCTTCATAACTACGCCTTAACTCTACTATAAAAATATCTCCACCTCATTTAGCTATTATCTTTTAATATCAAGTTCTTAGCACAGCTTGACCATTGCACAGAGTCTAGACAAAGTAATATTAATAAAAATATGGAATTTCCCATTCAATGTAATGTATTAAACGATGTTATAAAGAACAAACATGAAACTTAAGTTCGTATGATGTAACTTTAGAAAATATTCTTTGAAATTTTCCGAAGTATTTTCCTCCCTCTTCAAGTTATCGTAGACGATTTTTTCACATTTCAAGATTTCAAGACATAGCACTTTTAACAGGGGTGACGGCTTCAGATTATCGAGTATGTGGAATCCAGTGCTAAACACAACAGTCACTAAGGGTTCATGCTCAGAGTCTTGTAGATACAGTGAGTGTGGTGTGTCGTGATGTGAGTTCGAGTTCCAGTGGTACGACCCAAAAGCGAACGAGAAAGAGGGTAGACAGATTTGATTGCTGTTAAATCGACCCGCAGTATCCAGTCTTCTCGTCAACAACGTTGAAATATCGAGACAACTCAATTAATTAAATATCGTGGTAAGAACCCATTCAAAATGCATGAAAACAACAAAGTATTACTTACAAAATAACAATTTTACTACAACAAAACTCTCATAACTTAAAACAAGGAAGTTCAAGCACCCTTCTTTCAAATTCTATTAAAATACCTCAAATTATTCACTTTGTAATAAAGGTCCCAACGAGGGGCGATGTAACTAATCTAGGACATGCAGGGATAAGAGAAACCACGATATTTATCAAACGTACACAGGGCCGTATTAGGAATGCTTAATGGGGGCTTATAACAATCTATTTGTGTGTGCGGTCAATGACTTTGAGTGCTATTTCTGGTCAGATTAAACGAATGTCGGAAATAGAGTTAGTTTAGTAAATTAATCTTGTTATTAGTCAAAATAAAACGAAAAAACTGGGTTAGAAAAAATTTAAGATTATGTACTTAAATTTGATTATGATCCGAATTTTAATAGATAACCTGTTAATATTATGTCACTATTGTTAATTAACATTAGATAAAATAAAGCAACAAAATAATAGTTATATTAAAAATACAACTATTAATTTGAAAATGAATATAATATTCTGACGCTACTTCTAGCTAAGCTTTAAATCAAAGACAAGGCACACAAAGGATAACTTTAGCATTACGTTAAGTCCTAATACATTTCTCTACATTAACACCAAGATATTATAAGAACCAGTCTTATTAAAAACTTTTATATTGACTGTCTAAAGTTAGCACTTCGCCCCCCACACTTTCTAAATCCGTCCCTGCCCCCTCCAAACAGCCGTCTATCTCAGTCCAGACAAGTTGAAGATAATACAGTGACTCGCTCTAACCGACGGACAGTTTCATTCTATTTTATTTCGGTCGGGCCATTGTCTCGGCATTTCCCGAGCCTGGATTTACAGCTGGGTGAAATACATTGCTTAAACGATGCTGTAATGTACTTGTGTGTTTATTAAATTGTTTTGTTTTGGCTAGACTTTTTTTTCTGCAAGACATCAGTTCATCTCAACTCTCAATCCTCACAAGCTCACTAAATAACTTATACACGGTCTTACACACACTTCTATAGACACACATAAATTAATGAAATATTATAATTAACTAGCTGACTAACTAAGCCAATTTCAACGAACTTTAAAAAATAATTGGCCAAATTGGTCCAGGCGTTGTTAAGCGCTTACCAACACATTTTGTGATTCATTTTTATAATTTAGATATCATGTAATTTATATTTTATGTTGTTATTTTTGGTTTTCTTTATTTATTTATTGTTTCATGATTTTCTGCGACTTTTTATGTTCTATAATTACATTAGTTACTGAAGTAAAATCCTCGATAATTTCGTCCTACACTACCGTCATACGACAATGACGTCCATATACTTGAATTAGGGAATTAATTACCGAAATATACGACATATTTAACGACATACCGATCGTAAAAGTATCGCATGCTCAATAATACGCCCCCTATACATTGTACAGTCACACACAGAAATCAAACCATGCGTGGTAGGTGATAGGTAACGATTCTCAATGCCCTGGCATCGCTGATGAGCGTCGGTAACTACTTACCATCAGGCGTGTCGTATACTCATTTATCTATCTAGCAATGTAAAAAATGGCATCATTTACACATACACTCAGGTAAAGTCTGAGGAGCGGTGTGACGGTAAAGAATGCCGTAGTGCGTAACTCGTCGTGCTATCTCTCATAGTACTATGTTAGATTCTCTTCACAGTTAGGTTAAGAGGTTAGGTTTCAGTGCGGTACGACTCCCACATACACACAGGTGGAAGTTAGTGATTGTCTCCTACTGAATGGTTACAAATCTGACTTTTAAATTTCAATTTTGTTTCTGACACATTTGACACTGTGGTACTTCTTTGAAATAATGTGTATCCATTTTCTGTCTCTGAGAGGTTTGGTGTGAGTTTTCAAAGATTTGTTTGAATCTTTATTTCTGTAAAGATATTCTGTAACCACATTATCAAATTTTATGAGTAATTCAGTGATAATAATGTAATTCTGGTATGCTCTAAGATTTAGAATTATTGTAGGTTAACGAGCTTACTGGTCCCCTGATCTTAAGTGGTAATAATTTAGGTTGAGGTTTAAGAAGATCTCTGTGTATCAGGGAGTAAATTACTGCTTTATTACTGGTATTGCAGAGATCCATGTGCTATGCTTACCATCAGGTGAGCCATTTGCTTGTTTTGCTAACAAAAAAAACAATTGAATGAATAAGTAATTGAAGCTGTAAATTTTTGGAACGAAGTTCCTTATCGCGCGTTATCGAAAGGGGGCTAGACGGAAATTCTGACGAAAAAGTTGTCACGACACTTTTTTTTGTTTTAGATGGTAATCGCTAGATGGCGCTATGATCAAAATATTTTATTAAAAAAAATAAAATTTTATTACAATTCTCTCACTAATTAATCGAAAGGAACTACGTTCCATCCGGGTGTCCCTTGACACCTCTCAAGTTTTTTATTACTTACCAATATCTTTTTCTAGTATGTATGTGTTTGCCAGATGTGTTTCTTTTGGGTTCTTTTCAGGACGCTTCTTCGGAGGCTAATGGGATACGGCACTTGGGATATGGTAGTGGTGTTTTGTTTTGACTTTCAAAATGTATGTGTGTCTAAAGTGAGCCTACATCTACTTTAAATAAATGTTTTGAATTCGTGTGTGTGAGAGAGAAGATAAATTTATTTATTGCCTTGTAGAAAGACGAGCCAATGGGCCACGTGATCGTAAGCGGTTACCATCGCTCATAGACATGGGGTACCTACAGTGGCGTGCATGCATAATTAAGTCAGGGTCTGCAGAAATATAAATCTGAGTAATTTTCCACATATTTATGTCCTATAATCAATTTAATTTAACTTTTACGCTAAATATGTGCCAATTATAATAATGAAAAGTGTAGTTTGGTAAAATATACAACGTTTAATCGTTTTTCGGTACAATTTTTCAAGCAAATTTGAAATGATGATAGGGTATGCAGTGCGTATTTGCTTGTTTGAACTGCACGCCGCTGGGTACCTACGACCTACGTTTAAGGACTTACAACACAAATTACAAAAGGTATCCTCAAAAACTCCTTATCTTATTATAACTATAGGTTCAATTACTTATTCCCAGAATTACTCAGCTGTCCTTCGGCCTCATTCTTCAGGTATTGGATTGCTATATATTTTAACAGTTCACCGGTTTACGGGGCCACAATAGGTTGTGGGACAATCCTTATTTTTTCAATGTTCCGGACATTTACACATGTGGTGCACGGTAATATGTTATATTGGTGATTTGACCGCGTTTGGCGTGTATGTGGTCATTTTCTTTAACAAAATGAAGAATCTTTACTTTTTTTTTTTTAAATGGAGGAAATCACCGGATCCCCGGGTATGTGGGAGTTGAACCGCACTAAAACCTCCAACCACTCACACTCAGCGTCTGAACCCCGACTGAGGCCAGAACCCAGCACGGGGTTATGAGGGACGACGCGACGCGTTACGCCATCGGCACTCTTTCCCGTCGCGCCGCCCCCTGATTTTAGGGATAGACTTAACACGTTTTATTAAAAGAATGTAAAATGGGAAATAGTATTTAAACTTGCATTGTATGTTGCACTTACCATCAGGAGGGCCGTAAATTCGTTTACCTGTCTAGTTATACAAAAATGTAATTATGTAATTTTGGGTGGGATCTTGCAAGTTGAATGTGATCGACTTCTTTTCTTGGTTTCCAATTGAGTTCAAACTTTGAATGCATTTGTATATCGCGGGACAATGCAATAATGTGACAAAATGGCGCTGATCTGATGATGGATTCGGAAGGTGATCATATTAACTCTTGTACTAAAAAGATAAACCCGTCATGTTTGAGCTCACTCTAATTCTACATGTAATCCAAGATCTTAACAGCTTGCTTAAGAAATCTTAAATTAAATTATTTTACTAATTTTAATTAAAATATTCAACGATGTATGAGCGTCAGTAACCATCTACCATCAGATGGACCATATTATTATGACATGTACCATTGATATTTCCAACAAATACCTAAGTAAGTTGACAAAAAGTTTTTTACAAAACACAAACATAAAATAATTACAACAATGTTTATCTTTTTAAAGACTAAACTAAAAAAAAATTTAAAACAATTGACGAACAGTCAACGACCGGCTCTCAAATAAAAGGTTCAAAATAAAACAACAGTTCAATCAACTTTGAGTTTACGACGTAATTACAATTGCGCTTTTCAATAATTTTCACTGTGGGCGTTATGTAACTCGGCTCATATTTTGGAGTAAACAATAGGAACAATCATATTTAACCGAAAATAGATTGTGAATAATTAACACCCACGGAAATTTGAGTACTATAACTGTAAAGTCACGTCATATATTATGATGGCTTGTGGTGTGACAGATGATGTAATATGTCAAGATATAAAGGTGTGAAGAGAGAAGACGTACTACGCTGATACCATCGAAATGGCTGAGGTATATTATAAGGATGTTATTGGAACGAAGTTCCTTATTGCGCGTTATCGAAAGGGGGCTAGACGGAAATTGTTTTGAAAAAGTTGTCACGACACTTTTTTTGTTTTAGATGATTATCGCTAAATGGCGCTGTGAAGAAAATCTTTTAAAACAATTCCTTTTTTTTATATGATTAATGCTAGATGGCGCTGTGACCAAAATATTTTATTTCAGTTATAATAATTAGTTAGTTTAAAACGTCTGTCTCTCTCTCTTTCAAGAGAATAAAATTTTATTACAATTCCCTCACTAATTAATCGAAAGGCACTTCGTTCCATCCGGTTGTCCCTTGACACCTCTCAAGTTTTTTTATGATGGTATATGGTGTGACAGATGATGTATGTCAAGATAGAAAGGTGTGCCGAGAAAAGACGTCTTACGCAGATTCCATCGAAATAGTATAAGGTATAGCAAAATAAGTCATGACATAGTGTAAAATTGCTTCACGCTATTTGTCTGTATCCATGTATAAACTTAAATCTTCAACGTTAACCAATTGATTTAGAACAAATTTCTCTAACCTACTTTTAAAATAGATGAGAGCTTACCTATCTTATGTTATAGTCACTGCGGGAAAACATGAGTCTGAATTGATCTGAACTTTTAAAAAAGACCACTGTATTTTTCTTTTGCCTTTCAAAAGTCATGATACTTTCGATTTTCAGATAGCTAGTTTATTCGTCCAACAATAAAAAGGTTTCATAAATATATCACAAGTAGTTTCCACGTCTAAAAATGTTACAAGTTTGCTTGACAACACTGTTAGTCCTTTGAGAAAACCCTCGGAATTAGGACCCATATACATCCGCAATACGCAAAGTGATGAATGGAGACATATAAATGAAGCTGACATAATAATCTTTTTCAATATATCCGTGATGTGAACAAATCTCGTGGATCTACTGTATCTGAGGCGATTCAACACAATATCTATCTTTGGGACCTTTTTGTTAGGAAAAGCCGAAAAGCTTAGAAAGAATTTGTATGGTGATGGATTTGTAAAGCTATTTTTGCCAACTACAAAGTGGAAGTTGTTATTTAGGTATTAAGTATTTTAGCTGTCTTATTCGGAAATAGATTAAGTAAAGGTAAAGATTATATTCTTAGATAGACATTAATCTATCAAAAGAAACTTAACCTTTTGTAGAAAGTTTTAAGTTCGCTTTATTTTCGAAAGTTGCGTTCTTTGTATTTTTTTTATTGCCGTGTAAGCTATATTCAATTTTATCTTGACCTAACCTGAAGTTTTATTTGTATATAAGAGTAGGTTGTATTCAGTTGTTTTCTAAATTCATAAGTGAGTCGTGTAATTTATTATGCCGAATCAGCATAAAATTTTTATTTGTATTTTTGTCATATTCAGCTAATCTATCAGATCTTATTTTTACTGAACTAGGTATTGATATGTTTTTTAGTAGGAGGAAGTCAATATTTAAATCATCAATTTTTAACAGACTCAGAAATGTGAAACTGTCGCATTTCGAAGTCCAAAAAGCATTCGCGAAAACTCGTAATGACCAACCAGGACTTGATATAAACAAAATAATAGAAAAAGTACGAAGTCAATCTAAGTGAAAGTTTGGTAACGGTTCAACGAACTAACTTAACTAAGTTCAGCTGAATAAGTTTCAATCGCTCCAAGTTTTGACATTGGAAGTGAATTAAACGGATATGTCTTGCTTGAACACAGCTAATAGGTTTCCGATAGATGTTCTCAAACTCTTGTCATTACAATAAGTCGCTGTTCAGTTGCTGTTAAGTCAACATCTTTGTTATTCAAGACAAATTGCATGAGATTATTTTTGAATGACATACAATAAATTACTTGATTAGTGTTTTCTTGAGGCGATAATGCGCTCTTTTTTCGTAAAAGAAAAGTGCGTGAGATGATTACTACTTCAAACCAGGGAGCCCGTAGTAAAGTAATTGTTTTAATCTAAGCTAGTAGTATTAATCAGCATTGTAAGCATATGATTTGAAAATCTATCTACAAACAAAACTATATGTTTTAAAGATTTGATTAAAAGCAGCAAAAAAAACAAATATTAACTTACAGTGAAGTCAGAGTGAGTTCAGTAATTATCGCGAATTCTACAGACCTTTTGAACACGTGAATTTCTTGACACGTTACAAAATCCTTTCATGTTATATTAATGCGTAAAACGAAACGTTTCTAGACTATTATAAAGGAATCACTCGTAAGTCTTCCATTACGTTATCAATAGAAGCACGTTGTGTTTCATAACGCTTTTTTCATATGGTTTCCTATTTTTTGTAAGGTGAAAAACTTGGAGGACAAACAAGAGTGTTTTAGACGTCGACCTTACGTTTTTTTTCTAGACAGATAAACAAAGCTAAGGCCAATCAGATCGTAAGCGCAGGCTGGTAAAACTACATTTCAAAGCTACTCAAACAAATACGTATGGGAACCATAACAAATAAAAAGTCGAGATAGCTACACCAATCTTTGGCGAGAGATAATCTCTAAATCTAATATCACCAGTTCCCTGAGGAGACGAGGTTCATTCAAACTCTTGGGTCGATAATAATTGATTCCGTTGATAAGTTCGAGAACCAATAATATTATTTACTTTAATATTATTTTTGATGTTAACGTTCCGTACTATTTTGAGTAAAAAACATGTTTTTGAAATCTAGAATTCACTACAAGAATATGTAATTTTTATGTTTATTTTTATTGCCGTGTAGGTAGACAAGCTATCAGTCTATCTAATCGTAAGTGGTTAACGTCGCTCATGAACCTATGCAATGTCAGGAGACACTGCCCGCTACCAAGGACCTACCTTTATATTTATCTTATCTTAATATCCAATATTTTAAAGGAATTTTAGACAAGTTACAGTACATATTTCAATTTCATATTTTACCTTTTATTCCTTGCAAGAAAATTTAGAATAGTGTCTGAAAAATATCGGAAAAATATCTACATATTCCGTACATTATTGCGACGTGTACAGCTTTTAAAATATTGCCGTGTTATCTTCGTGTAGTCAAGGTTCATCTTTCCCAGGAGTAAATTTTACAAATGGATATGAAATTCAAGGTCTTGAAAACCACTTGAGGTTTACTTGACTACTGAACTATCTTGTTACATTATATATAATCTACATGTGTCTTTTATCCGTACATTTAAACACTCTCGCCTTACCTATTATTGGGATTCTAAGTCATAGTCACACAGTATAGCCCTTAATCTAATATATAAAATTCTCGTGTCACAGTTTTCGTTGCTATACTCCCCCGAAACGGCTTGACAGATTTTGATGATTTTTTTGTGCTTATCCGGCTATATCTTATATCTATCAGAATTGGCCAACATCTATTTTTCATCCCCCTAAATGTTAGGGTTTTTTTTACGAAGTTGCGTGGGGCAGCTCGTAACCTATAGGATATTCAGGAGTAACAACGGTCGGAGCGAGAGGTGGGTAAATATCCGTAAATTATATTAGAAATACTAACTGTGTCTTCCTTGAACCTCCTTCCTTTTTATCTTTCTATCATTTTCTGATTTCTTTCTTTCTGATTAAATTTGTTGAGGGGCCCAAGACAAGTTAGCATTCCCTCGGGCTTCACTGCTCAGTAATTACGGTGGTCACCTCTGTGGATCCTAGCTACACAAGAGTAATCTGTGTCTGAACCTTTAACAAAAATATCTCTAAAACAACATAAAATAAAAACCAGTCTCCAACTTTTTATATTTAACAACACAGATTCGAAATACAAATCCATACACAAGAAACAAGGAATGGTCAGTCGAGATCTTGCAACAGAAAAAAAGAAAAAACCTATTGTCTGTGATTCCGTCTGGACGTATAATAGAAATGGAATTACTCCGTTGAGAACTCGTGCAAGAAGTTTTAATTCGTCTGTCGCCATTCGTGCGTTATAGAACCCTTTGTGGATTTTAATTCATCATGTGGACAAGGGTTTGATTTTATTCAGTCTGTTTATGATTGAAAAACTATTGGAAAGAAAATAATATGAAACTTGTTGGGTAAGATACTATTATGATGTTTGTTATATGCCCTTTGGCTTTTGTTTTAATTCTTGTGCAGAAATCAAAATGAAATTCATCATTGAAACTTTACTTAGTAAGGAAAGGGGCGGCGCGACGGGAAAGAGTGCCGTGGGCGTAACGCGTCGCGCCGTCCCTCGTAACCCCGTGCTGGGTTCTGGCCTCAGCCGGGGTTCGGACGCTGAGTGTGAGCGGTTGGAGGTTTTAGTGCGGTTCAACTCCGACATACGCCGGGCGGGGAACCGGTGATTTCCTCCAACTACAAAAAAAGGAACTTAGTAAGGAATGTAAAAAATATATTTTTTTCACTCATCATACTGTATCCTCTTCTTTATTTAAAAGTTAACTTGGCATCTTTATTGTGATCAAAGGTATACATTGGAATTTCAATTAGGTAGGTTATGTCCAATTACAATTGTGATATATTTCCTTAATTTACCTTTTGTAATTCTTAATTTTATCTAGCAATTTAGTAATGGGTATGCTTATTTACTTGTATATACTACACCCCAACAGAATCAAAGTCCTAAGTTATCTTAATTTTGAGCGTGGCATTCCAATTTGGAATGGACTCCCGTCTACAATGTTCCCGGAGCGCTATGACATGTCCCTCTTTAAACGAGGTTTAAGAAAAGTCCTGTATAAGTAGGTGATCGTTAACGGCATCATTGCCCTGGTATAGCAGAGGTTTGTCCTGTACCAACCCATTACTGCTAACTGTTGGGCTCAGGTCTCCTCAGCAGAGGGATTAGGCATAGTCCACCATGCTTGCCCAGTGCGGATTGGGGACTTCACATATCTTCAAAGGATTTTTTTTTTAGAATCCTTTTCCGAAATGCAGGTTTCCGATGTTTTCCTTCACCGTTTTTAGCCAGTGGTGTTGTGAAAAATTGCATAAAAATCTTTTTCACATTTAGATTTAGAGGTACAAGCCGGCCGGATTAGAACCCGCGACCTCCCGTTCGGAATGAAGCGCTTCGACCACTCGGCCACCACGACTTCTTGTCTTATCTGTTTGCTGTCTAAGCTTGTTTATCTGTCTTACATTAAAAAAAGGCTATTTCAACTCTAGCCATTACACCAATATTGCACCAAAAAACAATGATATAAGAAGCAATCCTCCATTATTCAGTTCGGCCCATGACCTACATAGAGTGGGGTAGGTGACCCCGTCCCACCTGCAGAGCACCCTGATTTGCAATTCCAATGAGGTGATGCCGCGTGGTACAGCCTTGCGATTTCTTCACAATAAATGCATTTGTATTTGGCGTGTTTGAATGCTTTTTGGGCAAAATTGGATGTGTTTCGTGCAAGAGATGATGAAGTATTAATGTGAATTTATTTAAACGCGGTTTAACATTATGTGAACATCACTTACACAAATATTAAACGAATTTTATTCAGTTAGTGATTCTCCCGTTGAAATATCGGGATAGCTCATTTAATCAAAATTGTGGTAAGAAACTTAATGTAGTTTTAAACTGTCGTATGTTTGTTAAGGAAGGTGTTTTGGCTGTTTCACATACAAAATCACAAACATACCGAGTTTTATCAACAATCGAGAAAAAAGACAAACATTAAATTTAAAGCGCATTTTGACTGAGGCTGAAGATTTTTGTCAAAATCCGATTTACTGCCTTGATGGAAAAATATTTTTAAAACAACATCTGACAAAAGAAGGAATTCTACTGGAAAGATTAAACCAATACTACGGATATCTTTAAAAACTTTTATTTTTTTAGTAATTATTTTCTTTCTTAATTACAGTTATAAGTAGTGTTGTTTGCGACATTTTGGTCAATCCGCGACAATATTTTTTACAAAACGTTGCCTTCGCTATTAAACCTGACATTGGCTGGGCCGCCCACAAAAGCGGTGGCAATAATGCCACAAAAAAAAAAACTTTTAAAACTCTCGAAACTCGAAATTAGATTAGTCACGGAACAGACTAGACATACAATAAAAGACGATTAACAAAATGGTCATTTTATAACAATAAAATGGAATATCTAGGTCTTCAGTCTAACATAAACCAGGTGCAGTAACCTCAGCTACCTACAAGTTAACCTCAATATTTCTGGAGCAACCTGATGGATCCTTCACATCATAATTAATGTACGAAGCTTTCTCGACCTAAAGAGAATTCTTTCTTTTGTTATTTAAATTCTTTGAGAGATAA
The DNA here is from genome assembly GCA_030269945.2 of Trilocha varians. Classification (NCBI taxonomy): domain Eukaryota; kingdom Metazoa; phylum Arthropoda; class Insecta; order Lepidoptera; family Bombycidae; genus Trilocha; species Trilocha varians. The sequence goes on from AP028259.1 coordinate 11,733,231, forward strand.
GGATTTTATGTTTACACAATGGCCTTACAAAATGTTATAATTATTCTTTTTTGGTATTATAAATTAGTTTGAATTTGGTTTAAATGACATACATTTCTTTCTTAGAATTAGCGAATTTTTTGGACAAAAGTTTTTAGAATATTTTCGAGATCATACTGTTTTCATGTTAAAATCAGTTTAAACTATAATTTATTTAAACCACTTTGAATAGTCATGAGAGAGAGATTGAGAGGTGTCATGGGACACCCGAATAGAACGATGTTCCTTTCGATTAAAAGATATCTTATATTTTTCCTAACGTAACGCGCGATAAGGAACGTGTTTTAAAAGATTTTGATCACAGCGCCATCTAGCGATATACATCTAAAACAAAAAAAGTGTCGTGACAACTTTTCGGAAGATTTTTTTCCGTCTAGCCCCCTTTCGATAACACGCGATAAGGAACTTCGTTCCAATAAAACAATCTACATACAAGACCAAACAACACTAAAAAAAATGTCATAAACCTAAACTTGCACAAATCACTACTCGAATTTAACATTCACCTGAAAAAAGAATCATCAAAACTAGTCCAATCCAGAAAGTAAACAAACAGCTACATTAAAAATACATCTCCAACACTGTCATTCAAAAGATAAGTAAGTATATATCTAAATATTTTTCGACTCCTGAAAGGGTTGAAGCCATCGAACATTGTTCCACTAACCGTGTTTTATATGAGAAGATGTTTTACTTAGAGTATGTTAAGATATGGCTGTGTTTATAAGACAAGATGAAGACATACGCCCAAGACTCTTTCACACATAACGTTAAGAATATCAAGATCTAAGATGCACTTTAGAACTACACATGCCTAAGAAATGTAGTTTTTTGCGTATGTCTTTTAATCCGGTGTGAACTGATTTTGTTGAATATTATTATTTTATTTTAAATTGAGATCAGGTTAGTAGTTTTATCATCATCAGCCTATAGACGTCCGACCTTGCCACATCGACCGGTCCTGCGCTGTTCGCATCCAGCTACCTCCCGCTATCCTGACCAGGTCGTTGGTCCAGCTTGTGCGAGGTCTGCCTACGCTGCGACTACCAGTTCGTGGTCAACACTCTAGAACTTTTCGTAGTAGTTTTATGTCATTCATGAAAACCCATCTTAATATGGACACAAAACTCTTGTCTTACGTCTCATTTTTTACCTACTAAGACCGCGTCCTTACATTTGAATGTTCGGAAACGAATTCTAAATGATATTGACTCGATAAATTTGATTGCGTCGACATGTTTGCGACGATTTCTACATTTCAGAATTCAGGTTAGTTACGCTTCACCGATGATTGACTTGTTGGGAATTGCGTTCTTAAATCTAAATAATTTTAATGAGACTTGAAAGTGAGAGAGCGTTGAGTGTAAAAAAAATGAGTAACAAAATGGCTGCCTAATAATGCAACCATCAATGTATTTAAATGTTTTTTCTTGATTGTTTGATAGATAAACCTGATGGTTTCTGTCGCTTATGAATCTCTGTTCTGTTCTTTAGGACGGCTTTCTTTCTTTTTTTAAAGAATGCTGTAGTGTGATATGGTTGAGGTCGATTGGGATGGAGGTAGGAACAGGTCACATTGGAAACCATTGAGGAAGGCCTATGTCTAGCAGAGGACTATAGGCTGATGATGATGTAGTGCATAATACTGTGCTGGTTCCTCGGATCGGCCATATTTTTTAGTACGGCGCGACACCCTGATATATCTGATCGGATGATCGTCCGACGATCTCCTACAATTTTTAAAAAGACCTGACCCATTTTACCTAAGTTTCTACTCTTTTAGGACTTTTCTCAAAAATCGCGCCAATTTCGTAAATTTTCGTTACTATGTCCCCATTTACCTGAAATACAACACCATTAATGACTTGCACTTGTATTGAACGTTCCTATTCGTTTCGGCCTAGTTCCTGATACCTAGAACTCTATTACAGACACGGCTAGTAAACGATCTAACTGTATTCAGGCCGTTTCGGTTACTTGTACACGTTTTTAGGTTAGAACTGTAGGTTAACCTGGTTTTGTTAATGTGGATTTGATCAATGCGGTTGAATATCGAATTATATAGTGATTGCTTTATATTAACTTGCACTAGTAAAAATGTAAGTTCGGGTGGAATTTTGCAAAGTTTTTTTTTTTGTTTATATGGAGGAAATCGCCGGATCCCGCGGGGCGGGTGGGGTATGTGGGAGTTGAACCTCACTAAAACCTCCAACCGCTCACACTCAGCGTCCGAACCCCGGCTGAGGCCAGAACCCAGCACGGGGTTATGCCGGGTGGCGCGACGCGTTACGCACTGCGGCATACTTTCCCGTCACGACACCTCCGGACGCCGAACCGGTAGCCGCCGGCAAATACGGCCATCGGCTCTCTCGGTCGGCGGGCTTCGGAAAATTTGACAAACTTCCCGGTTTCCGATTGAGCTGACATTTTGCACGCAGATGTATATCACGTGACAATGCAATAATATGACAAAATGACGCTGATCTGATGGACTCGGAAGGTGGTCGTAGGAACTCTTGCGCTAAACAAGATAAACTCGTCATATTTGGGCTCGTTTTACTTGTATTAGCTACCACTTTACTGATACATGATATCCAGGATCTTTAAAAATATTTATTTAAGAATTACTTTTCTCTTATATCTCCTTAAATCACCCTTCATAGATAAATGTCACTTTAGCCAGCAAAAGATGTGTTCTTTATTTAAATCTAGAAAATCAAATCATTGATCTCGTCTCAGTTTTCATACGATATCATCAAAACTGTATTGAAATAAATTTAAAGTGATTTCTTTCGTCTTACATATCAATCATATTAAAAGAAATGTTGTTCGATAAATTGAATATCATTTTCAATTTAATATGAGATATACGCTCATTTTACAAATTGTTTGCGTGAAGAGGTGTATAACATGTTTAGTAGTTTTGGTAAAATCTATAAAAAGTTAGCGAACACAAGCTTACTTATTAGTATATTTATAAAACGGAATAACTGAGAGTGTTCCCGTAATTTTACCTTGTATATATTTTGTATATACCTTCCCTGGAGTTACAAGAATTTTGAAGACAAAAATTAGCGAAATCGATTCAGCCGTTCTTGAGTTTTAGCGAGACTTACCTATGAACAACAATTCATTTTCATTTAAAACTAGCTGGCCCACACAACTTCGTCTGCGTCACATAAGGAAATTTTCTCACCGTTTAAACCTTCCCTGGACTACCTACGAATTTTTGAAGATTAAAATAAGCCAAATTGGTTCAGTCGTTCTCGAGTTTTAGCGAGACTAACGAACAGCAATTCATTTTTATATATAAGAAGACTAGTTGGCCCGCGCAACTTCACCTGCATCACAAAAAAAATCCCGTATATTTTCTCACCGTTAAACCTTCCCTGGACTACGACAAACATTTTAATACCAAAATCAGCTCAATCTTCCCGAGTTTTAATCATTTTAACGAACAACAATTCATTTTCATTTAAAATTTTCTTATCATGTAATATCACGCTATAAAGTCATGCATACTATCTACACACACACATAATTTATTAAATTTTAAGTTAAAAAAAAGAAATCGTAAAACTAAAGTACTACCATCTGACATAATACATAGATCAGGACCATCTTCAGTAATGTCAGCAGTTTCCGAAAGCAATGAGTTTGTCGGACAGGAAATTACGCGATTTACCAACATTGTACTAACAATACAATGTGTTTATTTTGTAAACAAAGAACAAGTTAAATAACTTCAAGAGTTAGAAAGGTTTTGGAACGAAGTTCCTTATCGCGCGTTATCGAAAGGGGGCTAGACGGAAATTCTTATGAAAAAGTTGTCACGACACTTTTTTGTTTTACATGATTATCGCTAGATGGCGCTGTGATCAAAATATTGTATTAAAGTTATAATAATTAGTTAGTTTAAAACGTCTGTCTCTCTCTCCATCTTTCTAAGAGCAAAAAGCAAAAAATATAATTTTATTACAATTCCCTCACTAATTAATCGAAAGGAACTTCGTTCCATCCGGGTGTCCCTTGACGCCTTTCAAGTTTTTTTTTGTCAAATTAGCAGTAGAAGCAATAAATCACCTTTGACGAGAGTCCTTAACACGTTCTCTGTGAAACCAATTTGGCATACTTACCACTCCGCTGCGACACGAGGTGTTATCGGCCCGCACCATGACAAAACATTAGAGCGACATGCGGTCTATTAGACCCCACCTCCTTTAACAAAGTTTTGCTCCTCGCATTATCTATCTTCGATAGTTGCAGGAGGGGTCATTTAGGCATCGTTTAATTGGGATCGTGTTAAAAGAACGTGTAAAAATAGTCGTGGTGGCCGAGTGGTTGAAGCGCTTGCCTTCCGTACGGGAGTTCGCGGGTTAAAAACCGGCCGGCTTGTACCTCTAAATCTTAATATGAAAAAGTTTTATGTGCAATTTTTCACAACACCACTGACTTTAAACGGTGAAGGAAAACATCGTGAGGAAACCTGCATATCGGAAAAGGGTTCTAAAAAATCCTTTGAAGATATGTGAAGTCCCAAATCCACTGGGCAAGCGTGGTGGACTATGCCTAACCCCTCTTCGGAGGAGACCTGAGCTCAGCAGTGGGCAGTAGTGGGTTGTTACAGTACAGTACAGTACAGTGTTAAAATATCGACATTCGCTTTCGCAACATTTCTGACACATAAGCTTTCAGTGTTACCAATTTAGCAACATTTATCTCGCGATTGAGGATTTTTAGCGGAGTTGGGGCTTTTAGCGCTTTTATTTTTTAGCCGAAATTTTAATATTATTTCACGAATGATCTTCACAAATCCACACAAAATAGTAAGATTTAATAAAAAAAACTTTAGAAAACCTTCAGACCATTTTTATATGGAAAATTACATCTAATAGTGGGTTTACTTCTCTATAGCAACTATTCTGTAACAAGCAATGAAGTGCACTATGTAATTGTTGTTGACAGTTCTAACTTTGCCGGGGTCAAAGACACCTTGACTGCAAGCAGTAAACTTGGACCAATATGAGTCTAGATTTATAGCTTACAGATTAAACAGATTTAGGAAATTACCGGTTTGTTTTTGAGAGAGATTAGTGGTTCTTGGAATTTTTAGTTCTGTGATTAGAATGACTAATTCTCCTTTCAACCAAAAAGACTTAATCAAAATTGGTTTATCTAGTGAGGATATTTGGACTACACAGATACCATATTGACACAAAAATAAATACATTCGCACACACACACCCACAAACACACACACACGCACAGACACAGACATACTCATGCAATAAAAAAAATAAAAATAATCATTAATTATTATCGCAATTATTATCTTCTTCTGATAATAAGCCACTATTTGCAAGCCATTCGAAATTCGAATACATCTTTTGAAATTCAATTTCAAAATTAGAATTGACAGATGGAATTCTGTTCGCAAGATAACTTCAAATTCTCATTAAACTCAATAAGGTGAATGAACACTCGCAAACAAACGAAAATGAGTTTTATTTTGTTGTCATTACAGTCTATTTTAATATTATTATGTTTCACCACCTCGTTCGATTTTATTTTCAATTTTAGAATTTTAAAAATTCAGATTCCGTTTTATTGTTTTAGAATGCTTTATTACATTCGTGTTCGGAAACCATGATCATTTTTGTCTACAAGAATTTATAATTTAAGTCTTCGATAAAATATTAAAAAGATACAGTTCCGAGTATTAGGGAAAAGTTTATCTAAAAATGAATTTCTTGAAATTTGCTGCATCTTAAATATTGGAAATTTATAAACTTATTCAGACATTCGCGGTTTTCTATAATACTTTCATGCTACTACCCAAAAGCGAACGAGTGCGAGGGTAGACAGATTTGTTTGCTCTTAAATCGACCCGCAGTATCCAGTCTTCTCGTGATCATGACGTTTGCAACAACAACGAAATATCGAGACAACTCAATTAATTAAATATCGTGGTAAGAACACGTTGAAAATGCATGAAAGTATTGGAAATTTAGTATATATTTATTTTCATATTAATTTAATGTTAATGAAGTCTTACAATAAGAGATTATAAATTGTTGATATACCCCTACAAGGTCACAAACATCTCGATTTTACCTTTTTATAACATTAGTATAGAAAATCATAAAATTTACTACGTTCCAAACTATCCGTATTAAGCTTGGTTTAGAATGTACTTTCATATCATACCTGGGATATGACGCAGACGAATTTAATGTGATTAAGCACCGTCTGACTTCACCTGTTATGTTACACAAAATAGTTACTTTACAGAAGTAAAACTGTTTACAAATTTTGACGAACTCACTTTAATAAGTTTGAAGTGATCGATATGAAATCATCGTATTACGCAGTTGCAAATATTTACCTAGTCTTTTTTGCAAAAATAAAATTTTAAGTTAGACTTTCACCCTACTTTAAGGCTAAGCGTGGATGTTGGTGTTGAATTTTAGGTTATTAGATAAAATGAAAGGACAAAATCTAAAACTATCGAAGAACTTGACTTAATCGGATAATGTGTAGGAACCCGACAAGTTTAAAAAAAACTTGAGAGGTGTCAAGGGACACCCGAATGGAACGAAGTTCCTTTCGATTAATTAGTGAGGGAATTGTAATAAAATTTTATTAGAAGAAAGAGAGAGACAGACGTTTAACTACATTATTATTATAACTTAAATAAAATATTTTGATCACAGCGCCATCTAGCATTAATCATATAAAATAAAATAAGGAATTGTTTTTAAAGATTTTAATGTGATTAAAATCTTTAAAAACAATCGCCATCTAGCGATAATCATCTAATACAAAAAAGTGTCGTGACAACTTTTTCATAAGAATTTCCGTCTAGCCCTCTTTCGATAACGCGCGATAAGGAACTTCGTTCCAAAAATAATATTATGTTATACTAACTGTAACACTATTAAACTAATTTATAGTGCACGAAAGATCACAAGATAATTTTACAAAGCATGACAGACACAGGAACAATTTCATATGACACAGACGAAGTTGCACATATACTACATAAGTAATACTTCTTTATAATATAACTTTGTTGTGGCACATGTATGACACTCGTCGTGCAAACTCATGAATATTCCGGCGTCAAATTAAAACTGCACAGACTTGATTAAATGTAGATCCGGCTTGATTGTCATTCTAAAGTTTTGTTTCTTTAATAAAAAGTAAAAGTAATTATTAAAATTGGCTAAATACTAATTTGTGAAAGATATAAACAACAACATAAATTTGAAAATAGGAACAGGACAGTTTTTATTGCAAGATACATAAACGAGCTTACAGCCCACCTGATGGAACGCGGTCACCGTCGCTCATGAACCTCTGCAATGACAGGGCAATGAGGGGTCGTTATCTATCACCTACCCATACAGGATTTTTCTTAAACCTCGTTTAAAGAGGGACATGTCATAGCACTCCGGGAACACCGCGGAGTTCATCCTTCCAGATCTTTCAAGATTTTCCAGATTTGGAATGGATTTCCGTCCTCGGTTTTCCCGGACTGCTATGATATGTCTTTAAAAGTGGTTTAAGAAAGCGTCCATTAGGCGGGTTGTAGGTTAAAGCCTATATGTCTTGCAAAAAAAATACTGTAAATTTATTACAATAACTATATCGATTGATCATTATTGGAACGAAGTTCCTTATCGCGCGTTATCGAAAGGGGGCTAGACGGAAAAAAATCTTACGAAAAGTTGTCACGACACTTTTTTTGTTCTAGATGATTATCGCTAGGTGACGCTGTGATCAAAATCTTAAAATTATAAGATATCTTTTAATCGAAAGGAACTTCGTTCTATTCGGGTGTCCTATGACACCTCTCAAGTTTTTTTTATAAATAGTAGAGTGAGATTACGTTGACTTTGTGCGTAGATAAACTGAGCTAAAATAGCCTAAAATTTTACGGCTCTTGTACTAGGTTCTTACCATAGATTACGCTAAGTGTCGAATCATTGAAGCATAGTAAAAAATCTTATCTACTATTTTGAGTGCGATTTCAAGCCGCTATTTTCAAATATCTTGATAAGAAAAACAGAAAAGATTTTATTAAAACCTAGAATATGTTTTCAAAACTATGACGTGTACCTAAATCAAATCAACGTCTATTTTGAAATCGAATTGAGTCGAGCAAGACAAAACAATTTTACCACATAAATATACGATACTATGCTGACCCGTGCTGCTTCGTCTGTATCACAAAAGGAGGTTTCATGAGAGATTAGCGAGAACAAAAAAACAGACAAACAAAAATTAAAAAAATGATATTTTGTTGTTTGTGCCGTATTTATTCACTGACTTGCGCAATTTCGTCTGCGTCACAAAGGGATATCATGTTAAGAAAGCTTATTAAGAAAAGACTACTATTTCTAGACTAGGCTATAGTCTAGAAATAGTCTTTTATTGACAAAAAGATTGTCCAACACTGAAATAAGTTTTAAATCAGGCCAGTGGATCCTGAGATTAGCCCACACAAAAAAAACTTGAGAGGTGTCATTGGACACCCGAATAGAACGAAGTTCCTTTCGATTAAAACATATCTTATTTTTTTTTCCTAACGTAACGCGCGATAAAGAACGTGTTTTAAAATATTTTGATCACAGTGCCATCTAGCATTAATCATATAAAACAAAATAAGGAATTGTTCTAAAAGATTTTGATCACAGCGCCACCTAGCGATATTTACCTAAAACAAAAAAGTGTCGTGACAACTTTTTCATAAGAATTTCCATCTAGCCCCCTTTCACAACGCGCCATAAGGAACTTCGTTCCAAAAATATTGGTATAGAATATACTTATTGGTATAGATATGCATATACTTATTTCAATACTACAAACAGACACTCCAATTTATATATATATATATATATGTATATATTTGAACGTAAACAACCGCCATCAGTATTCGTTAGTTCAAGCCGTCGGATTCTCACTGACGTCTCAAGAGTATTGATGTCGAAATGTATTTTTTCCTTTGTCTAAAGTCTAGACAGGTTTTGAGATATTCGAGAACATGATTTCTATATTGAAAGGGTTGTGTAGTACGCTCTGTTGGGTAGCGAAGGAACAATCACTTTAATACGCACGGAGTCATCTTATTTCGTGGCATATTGTTGATGCTTGAGTAAAATATTGCGTATTCGGTGTTTCTCGTGCGCTATGACTCTTGTCCTTCTTTAAACGAGGCTTGAAGAGAGTTCTTAAGAGTAGGCGATAAGTAGCGGCCCCGCAGTGTCTTCTGTCAATGCAGAGGTGCATAAGCAACGGTAACCGCTTACGATCAGGTGGCCCGTTTGCTCGACTACGCGGCAATAAAAAAAATTGGCTGTTATAATGTATAGTTTTTAAGACTGAAGCCATTTATATAAGATCATAGAACGTTTGTGAGTTCGTTATGACATTTAATTTGTAGATTTTTTTTTTATTGCCATGTAGGCAGACGAGCCAACGGGCCACCTGAACGTAAGTGGTTACCTTCGCTCATGAACCTCTACAATGTCAGGGAACTGAGGGGTCGCTATCTACGACCTAACTTCAAGCCTCGTTTGAAGAAGGACAATTAAATCAACTAAATCTACTTAAAAAATATTCACCAAAGGGGTTGTCCATTAATCACGTGATCTTTTTTAGCATTTTTTAACCCCCCCTCCCCCATCGGTGATACGTAGTGAGGTTTAAGACCACCCCCCCTCCCCCTTCTCAACATCACGTGTATTTTTAGTACCTACAACGAATCTTAAAATTTCCGCGCCGTGCCGCTTAATATTTGTTTAAAAATCGCGCGTTTGACGAAAAAATAAATACACGTGATATCTTACTACACCCCCCCTCCCCCTTGTGTTATTTTCGTGATTTTTATCAAACCCCTCCCCCCCCTTTCAAGCCTCACGTGATTAATGGACAACCCCTAACAGAAAATTACTTGAATGTTTGTGTATGTATACACTATATTTTTGAACCGTGCAAATACTATAACTTCTTAATCTTACTTAAACTTAAAAACCAAAAACCTTGCCATCAAAATATAAAATAAATAAAAATATTCCGACATCTTTTATCACGGCAAGTTATTCTCTAACTCCCAGCTGTCTATTAGTATCAAACTCTGTGACACTCGCTACTACGTCGTGTCTACCGAGTTTTTTCACCTTTAGAAACGCGAGCTTTTGAAACGAAAGCTTTCATTCTGTAAGCTTTGCGGAAACAAGACAAGTGAAGGTCGAGAATTCTTTGCGAGGTAATTTTAAAAATGGATGGAAAAATTAAAAAAAAAAGTGAGTTCTGATTTTTAGAAATGCGGTCTAATTAGAGGTTAGTTTTGTTAAGGCTATTTAATCGTGATTTCTAATCTGTATCTCTTAGGGAAACAGAAAATTCTAATAGGCTTGTTTAAATTTAAGTGTGAGATTTAACATATCATAGTTAAGAAAAAAATGCAAAATAATACATTCACTTCATGTCTACCATTCAAAATTCCAATCAGCAATTCGCTTTACAACCAACTCACTCTCAAAACAAAAAAAATATATTTACCGAATTTATTCTCAAAAAAAAAAACTAAAAGAAAAAAACTGCTTTACCTAAATCAATTGCTTCATTATCCCCCGTCGGTCCCGTAATTGTTTCCATCAAATTCGGTGTGAATACAGAATATTATATTGATTTTGAATTGCGCGGGATTTCGCCAGGGTTGCCACTAACCAGAAATTTCATATTGATGGAAAACCAGTATAAGAATCTTTCACAGTGCAAATAATTACTTTTAATATTTGGAACGAAGTTCCTTATCGCGCGTTGTGAAAGGGGGCTAGACGGAAAAATCTTACGAAAAGTTGTCACGACGCTTTTTTTGTTTTAGATGATTATAGCTAGATGGCGCTGTGATCAAAATCTTTTAAAACACTTAAAATAAAATTATAAGATATCTTTTAATCGAAAGGAACTTCGTTCTATTCGGGTGTCCCATGACACCTCTCAAGTTTTTTAACTTGATTTATTATTCAGAGCCTACAGTCTACCTGATGGTAAGTGGTTACTGTCGTTTATGAGTCTCTGCAATGCTAGAGCATAAGAATGTCGTTACCACTTATTATAGGTGTTGTCTTAAACCTTGTATAAAAAGAGCAATGTTCCCGTTGTTAAAGATTCATGATGACGCTTTTTTAGAAACTAAAATACGTATTAATATTATTTTTATAATGTAAATGCTTTGAAAATAATATAAGTATTATTAAGTATTACGACTAACATACATAATAACATTTATTATATCTTAACAGCAAATTAAAAAGCAAAATATTGTACAATTGAAACCACTTATCTTTAGACATATTGTTGCATTTCACATCTAAAAAACTAAAATAAATAAAAATAAAACACAAACTTGTCAGCCCTAGATGATGGGGTCGTTACAATGCTTCAGGCGACGTGTTTTAGCTGCAAATTTGAATCGAAAGCTTCAAATACATTTCATTCATCAAACTCCATAACTACAATACTGTTATGAACTCCAGATGAAATCTGTTTATATCCAGATGTTGATTAAAGGAACTATATAAAACAAATTCTTATCTTGCGTTTACTTATTGGCTAGCCAACTTCCAATGCACGCAAATGACAACTGGTAGGCCAACTACTAAAATTGACAGCACAAGACGTCTAAGACGTCTGCTGATATCTTGTTTAAATTGAATCAAGATCTGACTAGTAATTCTTGAGTTATTTTGGAAAAGATAAGGTCGGTCGTCAATGATGGTTGGTCGATTATTACTCGTTTGATGAAATTTAATGACTAAAACTTGAATTACCCACGTAATTCTTTCTTTTCATTTAATCTATTATGTTTCTTAGAGAGATATTATCTTTAAAAGTCCCTCTATCGACTGATGCAATAAAAATACAGGGTGTGATTTTTTCGAATTGAAGCAGGCTCGATTCCCGGGTAAACCAAGATTTAAAAAAAAATCGATGAATGCAGTTTTGTTTCTTTTCACAAATAAAATAATGTTTCCTTTCAGAAAAATTCGCTAAAATCATTATTTCGAGTACTTCCCCTATCTATCTATCTTGGTTGTTGGGGTGGTGCCTGTAATCACCTGACACTTCGACCCAATCGGATCTTTTGTATCACGACCCCTTCCTTTATTCCTCGGCTTCAAAAAGTGATTGCATTAATTCTGCAATTCTTTTTGGCGCCAAGGACTTATACACGCATTGGTCCGGGTATCCTTCACCCAATGCGTTCATTCTTACCCTTGCCAGGCCGTCGCATGCACATAATATGTGATGCATTGATTCTGTGTCTTCTTCACAGAATCTGCAGACTGGGCTTGTAGCCAACTTTAACCTACATAGGTGCTCCCTGGTGGCAAAATGCCCCGTTAGGGCACCCATAAGGTGTCTCAGTTTACTTTTACTAAGCCCAGATGCCTTATGTGAATTGGTTTTGCTTATGAACTCTTTCGAGTGTCTCAAGCCTGGTAGGGATCTCCATTCTATTGTGGATATGTTATCTGAGTATTCCCTCAATGCTGACCCTATTGTCCTCATTGATAATCCAGTGAAGGGTTCGGGTCCTATGGGGTCTTCTTCAGACCCCCTTCTTGCTAGTTCGTCAGCCTTCTCATTACCTTCGATACCTACATGGCCAGGTACCCATGTTAGTCTAACCTTATTGCGTCTTCCCAGCCGGTTAAGAGTGCGGATACAATCTCTTATCAGTCCTGATTCGACCCTGTAATTCATCAGTGCCTTCAGGGCTGCTTGGCTGTCGCTGAGAATGTGGATGTCCTTATTTGTGAGGCCCATGTTCACAGCTGCGCAGGCATATATTGCATATGTTTCTGCCTGGAAGACCGTCGTTTACTTACCAAGACTGTAGTGTAAACTATGCTCTTTGGAAAATACACCTGCACCTGTTCCCGATTCCATCTTGGATCCATCGGTGTAAAATAACAGGCCATCTTTAATGGATTCTATGAATCCATCTTGCCATTCCTGTCTGCTTGGTATGTGCAGACGGAAATTCCTGTCGAATATGTGTATGGGAGTTATCTTGTCGCAGATCATGTCGAGAATTCTGTCAAGGTTCCCATCACTTTCCCATGTCGTGTGTCTAGTTGTTGGTTGTTTATCATTCCATTGGCTGTTGATTTTCAGCCTTTGAAGTGCCTTCCTAGCCATCACCTGTACCTCTATGTGAAGAGGCGTTAGACCTAAGACGCGCTCCATCGCAGCTGTTGGAGTAGTCTTGAAGGCCCCTGTAATAGCCATGCATGCGAGCCTCTGCACTTTTCGCAGACCTTGAATGCATGTCTCTAGTTTTGCTCTAGGCCACCACACGATGCTGCCGTATGTGATCATCGGTTTAATCATCGTACTATATATCCATTGTAGGACCTTAGGTTTTAGGCCCCAGGTCTTTCCATAAGTGCTTCTACACATGTTGAAGACCTTTACGGCTCTGTTGATTATCTTTCCTGTGTGCGATCCCCAGGTAAGTTTTTTATCTAGGGTTACTCCAAGATATTTTACCTCCTCTGAGACCGCCAATACGGTTCCGAACATACTTAAAGGTTTAAGATCTGTTAGGTTCCTCTTTCTCGTAAATGTTATTACTGTTGTTTTCTTTGGATTGACAGAGAGTTGGTTGTAGTTACACCATTTCTCTACAACTTGTAGAGCTCCTTGCATGAGCTCCGATACAGTGTTAGCAAATTTGCCTGACACCATGATCGCCACATCATCGGCGTATCCTATGGTATGGTATGGTCCACCGCTGAGTTCCTTCAGAAGTGAGTCCACCACTAGGCACCACAGGAGCGGAGAAATAACTCCACCCTGTGGACACCCTTTAGTGGTGAGTGCTCTTATCCCTTCGCTCAGCAGGCTGGAGGTGACCATTCTTCCTTTGAGCATGTTCCCTATCCATTTACGAAGGGTTTTATTAATCCCATGCTCCTGAGCTGCTGCATCTATGGATTTGAAGGTGGTGCGATCAAATGCACCTTCAATGTCAATAAATGTTGCTAGGCAGAGTTCCTTCTGATCCAGTGCAGTTTCAGCCTTTGTTACCACATGATGCAGCGCCGTTTCAGTTGATTTGCCTTGCTGGTAGGCGCACTGAAACCTGTGAAGAGGGAACTTCTTAAGTGGTCCCTCTCTAATGTATCTATCGATCATCTTCTCCAGACCCTTGAGGATGAAGGACGATAGACTTATTGGTCTGTATGATTTTACCTGTTCGTAATCATCTTTTCCTGGTTTTGGAATGAAGATTACCTTAACCTGTCTCCATGCATGCGGTGTGTAACCGAAGGCGATGCAGGCCCTATATATTTTGCATAGATGCGGGTTGAGGATAGTGGTACCCTCCTGTAACATGATAGGATAGATCTCATCTGGCCCTGGTGTCTTAAACGATCCGAAGCTGTTTAGTGCCCATTTGAGCTTATTTGGATCCACTATCTTTTTCGCCGTGTCCCAATCATATTTTGTTGTTTGTAGATTTGCTTCACTACAAGTGATGGGATCATCAGCAACTTTTCCGATATTATTATCCATAATACAGTCAGGGAAGTGGGTTCTGAACATGACGTTTAGAGTTTCTTTCCCGGATTCTGTTAATTTACCCCTATCATCTCTTACTACTGTTAGAGGATTGGCCTTTATCGCAGCTATTGCCTTCGTTAGTCTCATACTCTCAGGGAGAGTTTCGATACTTTCGCAGTGTTGCCTCCATGACCTTCGTTTAGTCTTCCGAAGGACTGTGTTAAACTTCGTCAGACTGTTTGTATATGGTCCAAAGTCCTTAGTTTTCTTTGCCCTATTGAAAGCTTTCCTGGTTTCCTTCCGCAGGCTGGCTAGCTCTGTGGTCCACCAGGGAACTTTCTTTTCGGACCTCACCTTTATGGGACAATTTTGTGTCCAAGCCTTGTTGATTGCATATGCAATCCTATCTGCTTCGAACTCTATATCAAGTACAGAGTTCAGTTTGCATTTTGGGTCACCGAGTTCCCTTTTTAGGTCGCTTTTGAAGGCGGCCCAATTGGTGTTCCTTGGATTCCTTTTGCAAGTGTTTTTAACTTTGTGTATAGTGTCATAATTGAAACAAATATACCTGTGATCTGATAGTGTGATCTCCTCAGAGGTGATCCAATCCTTGATCCTTTTGCTCGCATCATTCGACGCTAGCGTGATGTCAATGACCTCTCTTCTTCTAGCAGTGACGAAGGTCGGTCTATTGCCTTTGTTGATAATCTGTAAAGAAGAACTTACCACATATTCTAGAAGTTGTTCTCCCCTTTTATTGGTGTTTGAGCTACCCCACACTGTATGGTGGGCATTAGCGTCGCACCCTATAACAATTTCTGTTCTGTTTTTCATACCTATGTTGACCAGGTCCTGCAATATTGGAGATACCGGGTCCTTCTCCTCGTACGGTAGGTAGGCAGAGGCCATTATGATGGTTTTCCGGCCGCTCCCCTCCTCTAAGTGGACCTTCACTGCCGTGAGGTCCCTGAAATATAAAGCAGAAACAGGGATGGCATCGATGCCATTCCTTACAAATATGCATGTTCTTGCTTTATCCGTAGAGCTGTCATAGTGGATGATACCATTGCAGCTCCCTAGTCCTCTAATTACATTTTTATAAACATAAGGTTCTTGAATTAGAGCTATGTCAAACTTATCTTTTTGCAGCTCACGAGCCAGAAGGGCCGTGGCAGCCTTATTGTGTTGTAGATTTATCTGTACACACCTTAATACCATTGTGGCTGCTGCTATCGAGGTGACAGAGGCGGTTCAGAATAATCCGAATCGCCCCTGCACGGGTGGTCCTCTAGGTACAGCGCATCCAATCCTATGGCCTCTCCTTCCGTGTCCGAGCTCATGGGTATGTTTTCGTCCTCCATGAACTCCTTCTCTAACGCTATGAGAGCGTCCTCTTCGGTGTTGGTAGGTACTTCCTCTCTTGGTTCTTTACGCGCCACCGTATTCGGTTGCGCCTTTGAGTCGACCGCAGCGTCAACTTTGATGTCTGTCGCCATCGGTTCCTTCTCTTCCATCAGTTTGAAGACACTGTAGTCCGTACCAGCGTGCAGCTTGTACTGTGCCTTCTTAATAAACTCAGCAGAGTCCTTGTCCATCATGATGATGTACCTGGTGTAGGTTTCATCAGTCTGGGCTGCTACAATCTTCCAGCACTCGGTGTTCAGTTCTGGGTTCACCATTTGCAGCAGCTGCAAGGCCTCGCTTCCGTCTACGTCGATAATGGTGCGTGTTCTCCATGCCATCTTGATTGGCTTCGGAAGATCACACGCTTCCACTACCTTTAGGGTGGATCCCTCCGCGGTCTTACCGTTGAGAAACTCCAGCCATCTTGCAGCCTCGTCATCAGGACAGATAATGTGCAGGGCACCGGTAACGAAGCTGCCTACGTTCACTACTGGCTTACGGGGTTTCTTGCCTTCGGCAAGCATCTGCTTGAAGATCATGCCGTGCACAACCTTCGCCCCCTTGGCCGATAGTGACTCCTTCGGATGTTCCTCAGCAACTACTGCCATTCTCCTTCCCGCTAGTGCCTCCTTGTAAGAGCCTAGTCTAGGCATCTTTGCGGTGCTAGTGGAAGGGACGGTGTCGTCGCTGACTTGATCCCTGATGCGCTTTTGAGGGCCCTCCACTTTCGTGTCGTCCTCTCCTTTCTGACGACGGAGCTTAGCCCTTCTCTTCCTCTCTGCTCCCGTCATCTTTCTAGCCATTTTTCTGGCCAATGCTGCAGCGGTCAGTGTTCGGGTGCCGCTACCGGTCGTCAAGGGTGGCCTCGTCGTCCCGGTCTCAGTCGCCGTTGCATCACCGCTGTCAGCTTTAGCACCCAACGGGTGCACCTTCGGGTTGGCAGACGTGGTTGCCCGCGAGTCGCCTAGCGTCTGGACTCCTTTCGGAGGCCCAGTTAGCCTAGCATCACCGCTTGCTTCCTTCGTTCTACCTTCCCTAGAGGTGTGGGGTAGAGTGGTGAGTGTGCTGCCAGTAAGCAGAGCCCTCTTGCGAGGATCTGTTTTCCGACTTGCACTCCCCTCCATTCGTTCCCCGACTCCCCGTTGGGTAACTCGAGTGAACTGGGGTAGTACTAACCGGTCGCTGCTAGTATCCTGAGTTCCTTGCGGAAGCCCAGAAGACCGAGCTGGCTCACCAGTCGCTCTTTCCCCTCGACCTGTTTTCTTGCCTTGCGACAAGACTTTGTCCTCTCCTTTTGCAAGAAGAGCAATTTTTTTGGGCGTTTGTTTTATTAGTTTGTCCATGCTTGACTTTTATTAACAATTCACCCGTTCGGCTCCCCACCCTCCACCGAGCCCTCAATATGGGGATGCTTTAAAGCACCAGGGCTACCGAACAAGGTATAGCCCCCCCATGCAGAAAACCTGAGCAACTAAGGACCACCTCCTCCCAGAGGACCCCACCTTTGAGATTCAGCAGCCCCGTTGTCAGGCCCCCTGCACAAGGAGACTCGCCTGGAGTACTTCCCCTGGAGGGGGCGTTTAAAAATTCCACCCTGTATATTGTAAAAGGATTCTAAGATTCCTTCGAAGATATGTGAAGTCCACAATCCGCACTGGGCAAGCGTGGTGGACTATGCCTAATCCCTCTTCTGAAGAGACCTGAGCCCAGCAGTGGGCAGTAATGGGTTGTTACAGTACAGCGGCGAAGTGTCAAATTACTAAAGCGGGAAGCCGATGTAGAGATTCTAACAAGAGTATATTATTTAGTTCTCTTTTAATGATCATAACAGTCGCACGTGCTAGTTCTTGTAAGTCTATATGTAAATAGAATATCAAAGTTATCGATATTACAAGGATATCGAGTTTTAGCTCGCTCGGAAACCAGGAAGTTTATCAAACTCAACTGGCACGATTCAATCGAACTTACATAGATTTATACAAGGTTACTTCCGATTAGGAATATATCGAATATTCGCATTTGTAAGAAATCATTCGAATGTTTGGACACAAGTTGCGTCGATGTTGTGTGGTTGCAGAGAGAATCTGATGGAGCCAAAATAAAGGCTAACTGCCCTTTAAACTGTCTGTGTGGCCGAGTGGTCGAAGCGCTTCCTTCCGTACGGGAGGACGCGGGTTCAAATCCGGCCGGCTTGTACCTCTAAATCTAAAATGTGAAAAAAGATTTATGTGCAATTTTTCACAACACCGGTGAAGGAAAACATCGTGAGGAAACCTGCATATCGGAAAAGGGTTCTAAAAATCATTTGAAGATATGTGAAGTCCCCAATCCGCACTGAGCAAGCGTGGTGGACTATGCCTATCCCCTCTTCTGAGGAGACCTAAGCCCAACAGTGGGCAGTAATGGGTTGGTACAGCCCTTTAAAATGAGTCAATACTTGATGGATCTACGACATTTCGTTCTCAAGATAATTTCTAGGGATAACAATTACTACGTGGGGGGACGATTGTACCCCTCCTTTCCCAATTTAGTATCTAGGTAAAATATAGGTATTTATTTTATAATACCTATAGATTATAATGGATTTAGAAAGATGCTGTTGTTAGAATCGTTGTTGTTCGTTGTTGAAATGGACATTCACAACATCCCTACTTCCAATACAAGTTAAATAAAATCTTTTAAAAAGTATAAAACAAAAACCGGAATATTCCATAAATACCTAATTGCGTTTGCATAATATAATTACTTAAGGAATATTCCTGAAAAGCCTAACAAGCCTGACCTTTCTAATGAATTACTTTAAGATTAACTTCGATCAGTTATAACCAGATACACTGTTCTGAACAAAATGTCATGCGGTTTCTACATAAAAATATTGGATCACCAACTTCCAATGTACGCAAATAACAACTGGTAGGCCAAGTTTTTACATACGTTGGGCGTGGATGGGCCAAAAAATAGTCTCTCAAAAAATAATCTTTTGACACCTTAAATTAAAATGAAACAATATATTTATATCTATCGGTAACACGAAGATATGAAGGTTAGAGTAAAATACACAGGGTGATTTCTTAGTGAGGGTACATATTGAAGGTCATGGTAGCTGATGGTTATATACGACCAGTAAAAATATTATTACCAAAAAAATATGGCTTAATGCCTTAGTAATCGCAACTTAAAAATATCTAAAATTCTTGCAAAATTATGGTTTTTCGACAGCTGATGGGTGTGGCGGAGGTGTGAGGTGCGCGAGATCACTAGAGGTCGTTAGTCAACACTCTTTTAGCCGAAATTGTTTATGTTTGAGGTTGTTTTGTCGAATTTAGATTTAAAAAAAAATATATATATTTTGTAATTTTACCTATTTTTTGTAATATTCCGTATTAGAACAGAGTACTCATCACCCTCCTGCAATATGTTCTCTCTCTAAAAAATCACCCTGTATAATCTCTTTAGAATAGGCACATATTGCAAAACGATATGCATTTTATTATTTTAACAAGACGTGTATTGCAAAATGACATCTATGCCATTATTATAAGGAATATATTCGAAAGAATGTGATATTGAATTTAGATCTTGATGAAATGACAATCAAATCAATCAAAAGAAAAGATTTTTTGATTTTCGTGTTGTTTCAATTTTACAATGTAATTGTATATCTGAATATATTTGATCGAAGTAAAATTTCTCTTGAAATTTGAGGAATGTAATTAGTCGACTTTATATTTTTTTTATTTAATCAGAGCACTAACAATTCTATTGGGAATTGGAAAAATTTGGTAAAGTTATACACTTTTATTAGCTTTTTAGGAATTTTCCGTTTTTCTCGTAAAGTTGCTCGCACACAACAACATTATTGACAATATTTCAAATGTGTGTTGAGACATTATAGTATGATTGATGATGACATGATTTTTATTTTAGAATCACTTTTAAAATATCTTCTTTCGAACCAAAAAACGTTTCTTGAACGACGGAGTTATCCTCTTCTTCTTCCATGACTGTGCCTATCCCCTCTTCTGAGGAGACCTAAGCACAACAGTGGGCAGTAATGGGTTGGTACAGCCCTTTAAAATGAGTCAATACTTGATGGATCTACGACATTTCGTTCTCAAGATAATTTCTAGGGATAACAATTACTACGTGGGGGGACGATTGTACCCCTCCTTTCCCAATTTAGTATCTAGGTAAAATATAGGTATTTATTTTATAATACCTATAGATTATAATGGATTTAGAAAGATGCTGTTGTTAGAATCGTTGTTGTTCGTTGTTGAAATGGACATTCACAACATCCCTACTTCCAATACAAGTTAAATAAAATCTTTTAAAAAGTATAAAACAAAAACCGGAATATTCCATAAATACCTAATTGCGTTTGCATAATATAATTACTTAAGGAATATTCCTGAAAAGCCTAACAAGCCTGACCTTTCTAATGAATTACTTTAAGATTAACTTCAATCAGTTATAACCAGATACACTGTTCTGAACAAAATGTCATGCGGTTTCTACATAAAAATATTGGATCACCAACTTCCAATGTACGCAAATAACAACTGGTAGGCCAAGTTTTTACATACGTTGGGCGTGGATGGGCCAAAAAATAGTCTCTCCAAAAATAATCTTTTGACACCTTAAATTAAAATGAAACAATATATTTATATCTATCGGTAACACGAAGATATGAAGGTTAGAGTAAAATATACAGGGTGATTTCTTAGTGAGGGTACATATTGAAGGTCATGGTAGCTGATGGTTATATACGACCAGTAAAAATATTATTACTAAAGAATATGGCTTAATGTCTTAGTAATCGCAACTTAAAAATATCTAAAATTCTTGCAAAATTAGAATTTTTCGACAGCTGATGGGTGTGGCGGAGGTGTGGGGTGCGCGAGATCACTAGAGGTCGTTAGTCAACACTCTTTTAGCCGAAATTGTTTATGTTTGAGGTAGTTTTGTCGAATTTAGATTTAAAAAAATTATATATATATTTTGTAATTTTACCTATTTTTTGTAATATTCCGTATTAGAACAGAGTACTCATCACCCTCCTGCAATATGTACTCTCTCTAAAAAATCACCCTGTATAATCTCTTTAGAATAGGCACATATTGCAAAACGATATGCATTTTATTATTTTAACAAGACGTGTGTTGCAAAATGACATCTATGCCATTGTCATAAGGGTCATATTCGAAAGAAGAATGTGATATTGAATTTTGATCTTGATAAAATGACAATCAAATCAATCAAAAGAAAACATTTTTTGATTTTTGTGTTGTTTCAATTTTACAATGTAATTGTATATCTGAATATATTTGATCGAAGTGAAACTCTTTGAAATTTGAGGAATGTAATTAGTCGACTTTATATTTTTTTAATTTAATCAGAGCATTAACAATTCTATCGGGAATAGGAAAAATTTGGTAAAGTTATACATTTTTATTAGCTTTTTAGGAATTTTCCGTTTTTTCTCGTTAAGTTGCCCGCACACAACAACATTATTTACAATATTTCAAATGTGTGTTGAGACATTATAGTATGATTGATAATGACATGATTTTTATTTTAGAATCACCTTTAAAATATCTTTGTTCGAACTAAAAAACGTTTAATCAAAATCGTTTCTTGAACGACGGAATTATCCTCTTCTTCCATGACTGCGGTCCCAATCTAGTTGGGGTCAGCCCTCCTAGTATCATTGCGCCACAAGTTATCCTCTAACAAACATTTTTTTTTTTTGACGGGAGGAAATCGCCGGACTTCCACTCGCCCCGCGAGTGGGGTATGTGGGTGTCGAACCGCACTAACACCTCCCGCCAATCACGCTCGACAGCGTTCGCGATTGTCGCTCACGTATCGCCCCGTCACCCCCGGTCTAACAAACCTAAAAAAACACATTTCCGGATGAATTGAGAAACCTTCTTTTTGAAAGCGAGTTAAAAACTACAATCAAAATAACCTTTACAATATGGAACGAACTAACATTAATTGCATTAAAAATGCATAACATTACCTAAAGCTTAAAACAATTCACATAATAATTGCATTATAAAATGCATTAAAATATTTAAAGCCATTAGAATGAGAACGCCCATTCCATCATGTAATTCTGTTAACCTCACTTTGGTAATTATCGTATAAATTTAAAATGAGCTTGTACAGAATTTACACACAGACAGCCTTGCATTTAACATTTACAGAAATGGCTTGTTCGTGTTTGGTTAAATGTTGGTTGCTGTTGGTGTATGTTGGTGCAACTTCAAGGTTACCGAAGTGATTTATGTTATGAGATATTTAAGTTCGAAATGTATAGTTTTTTGGATATAGAAAATTTTACTTTTAAAGTGGTTGTTGTATTTTAATTAATAAGTGGTATTATGAGAAGTATTAGGTGCATGGATTTTTTCGGTAATTCATTTCAGAAGATAGACCTTTATTATTTTATAATCTTGACTAAAACATTACTATTTTTAATAAAGTACCGAAATGCAATACATATACTAAAAAAAACCTAATGATAACAATATATGGACACACCCAAACATTTGACCATCGCCTGTGTGTTTGGGCAAACATTGGCGACGTATTCGCCAATCCGCGGTAGTGCGGTGAACGACCGAGTGACCCAATTCCTGGATATCGATCGATGCAACTCGCCCGCTATATCGATTCTAAAACGAATAATTTGTTTATGCGCACTGATTTGCAATCTTTCCAAATACTATAAAAAGGCAATTTTTGTGACGTGGTAATCTTTGAATCTACTGAACCGATTTGAATGTTTTTTGCTAATAGGAAGTTAGGTTATTTGTGAGTGTTATAGGCTATTTCGTCGTTTACTCTTGGGAGAGTAGTCGTAGTCAAATTCATCACCATCATCAGCCTGGGGGCGGCGCGACGGAAAAGTGTGCCGAGAGCGTTACGCGTCGCGCCGTCCCACAAAACCCCGTGCTGGGTTCTGGCCCCAGCCGGGGTTCGGACGCTGAGTGTGAGCGGTTGGAGGTTTTAGTGCGGTTCAACTCCCACATAACCCGGGCGGGGATCCGGTGATTTCCTCCAACTGAAAAAAAAAAAAAACCATCATCAACCTATAGACATCCACTGCAGGACATTGGCCTCCTCCAAACCTCGCCAAAACGACTGTCAGTATCCAGTGACTTCCCGCGACCCTGACCAGGTCGAAGGTCCATCTTGTGGGAGGTCTGCCCACGCTGCGCCTACCGGTTCGTAGACTACACCTCTAGAACTTTTAACATTAATTTCTGTGGTTGGAATGACAGTATTCTGTGACTTCGCTTTTATTACGATGCTTTCTTACTTTCTGCGGCTCGAAGTATTGCGAGAACATTGAACCATTATGGAGTTAGTAGGTATAGTAGGAGGACTCCATGAAACGCAAAGCAATTTATCTACGTAAAATAATTACGAGCTAAGATAATATATCCCAGAACTATAATATATTTTAATAAATATTTTTTTAAACTGGTAGACCTTGTAAGCAAAAGCTAAAAGAATATATTAATACCTAATTATTACAAAATTAGTTTTCTAATTTATACAGGCTAAAAACCTCATCCCAACTTGCGCAATCATCAACAGTATACGCGACTTACAATCAAAACCCTTGATTGCTCAACGGAAACAACAAATTGCCGTCAAAACTCCATAATATTGTAACGACTTGGTAATGATTAGGTGACTCTGAACTTTCTGTGAAGTTCGCGAGGGATGCATAGCAATGAGGGTCACAGACAATGATGAGGTGTCCATTTTTATGATTCAGTTTGTAATTTGACTTTCACTTTGATGGAAATATGATGAGGCGAAATGATTTTTATTTGCGTTTCTTCTTTTTATTCTACTGGTATTTTATTAGAAGTTTGCAGTACTATTATGTATCACTAAGAGACCCGCGCAACTTCGTTTGCGTCACAGAGGGATACAACATAGCCTATACCCTTTCTCGATAAATAGACTTTCCAACAGTGAAAGAATTTTTCAAATCGGACCAGTAGTTCCTGAGAGTAGCGCGTTCAAACAAACAAACAAACTCTGCAGCTTTATAATACCTCTCCAACTACTTACATTCAACATCCGAACTTATGTTTCCGAACTGGTCTTTACTCATCAACAAGTAGTATCATTTATCAGGGTTGAAAATAAACTGTTTCATTTCATTACAAACACTTCTTGTTTCTTTATGCAACTTTTTTATTGCATGACAGATATTCTGATGTTAAATGGTCACCGTCGCTTATAAGCCAATGTAAATGATAAGTCATCATAATACTGTAATAACCCGTTAGATTTAAACAACATCAGACATCTTACTATCTGTCATAATGCGACAAAATATGCAACGTCCTCATCCCTGGTCTTTAAGACTCTTTCGTCCTCACAAGTGTCCGATAACCCAGTTGTGGCTACTTGTGCATCGGTCACCGGGTCGAGTGATCCGATTAAAAATCTCGGTTGCCATGTTGTGATTCGATTTTAAAATCGATTCTTTGTTGTCAAGCCCTATTATTTTAAATTTAGAACGCTTTGATGCCGACCTATGAATTTGTAAAATGTTTGTGAATCAATGTTGGTTGTTTCATCTTTTTGTTTTGAATAAGTAATGAATAGATTACGATGTTAACCTAGATTTGTTGTTAGGTAAAAGGTATTACAGGCTTGAAGCCTTTTTGTGAGGGCTACGTTCTTTTTGGTACTAATTTTAGTGAAGTATTATGTCATTTTTGATTTCGATACTATTACTAAAACACTATGATTACTTCTCTTTAAACGAGGCTTTTTTTTAGTTGGAGGAAATCACCGGAGCCCCGCTGGTGGGGTATGTGGGAGTTGAACCGCACTAAAACCTCCAAACGCTCACACTCAGCGTCCGAACCCCGGTTGAGGCCAGAATCCAGTACGGGGTTTTGAGGAACGATGCACGCGTTACGCACTCGGCACTCTTTCCCGTCGCGCCGCCTCCGGACGCCGGCGGTACGGCTACCATGTCTTTTAGTCGGCGGGCTTTCCGAAGTCCGCCAAGATGGGACCGCGTGTTACCCTCCCACGAAATATACCGCTGGGTCGGAACCAGCGTGGGTCGGGGAGCGCGATCTACCATCCCCCGGTTGCTCTGACGCAAGGTCGTGTTGAACGAGGCACGACATTTAAACGAGTCTTAAGACCATATTGTGTATGTAAGCGTTAAGCAACATGAGTGTAAGCAACCACTAACCATCAGATGAGCGTTAATGTCGCGTATCTATCATACAAAAAAGTGTATGTACTATACAGGGTAATTTCTTAGTGAGGGTACATATTGAAGGCCATGGTAGCTGATGGTTATATACGACCAGTAAAAATATTATTACTAAAGAATATGGCTTAATGCCTTAGTAATCGCAACTTAAAAATATCTAAAATTCTTGCAAAATGATGGTTTTTCGACAGCTGATGGGTGTGGCGGGGATGTGGGGTGCGCGAGATCACTAGAGGTCGTTAGTCAACACTCTTTAAACCGAAATTGTTTATGTTTGAGGTAGTTTTGTCGAATTTAGATTTTTAAAAAAAATGTAATTTTACCTATTTTTTGTAATATTCCATATTAGAACAGAGGACTCATCACCCTCCTGCAATATGTACCCTCTCTAAAAAATCACCCTGTATATGTGGGTGCCACAGCGCGTTAATTTATCTACCTCAGTCAAATAAAGTTTCAAACAAAACCAAATTTCGAAATTGCGAGAGTTTCATACAACAACAGTATTCTAATTACTTTAACCACATACTTTATACAAATATTTATTTAATACGTACATACGCATAGTTGCCCTAATTTTGTGGAGTTTAGGATCACGCCCCGGGCTGTTTCTCGGGAGTCGGGGAATCAAAATGGCTGACATTGTAACTTAATCACAGATTAATTACCGAAAGAAAGCTTGATATTAATCATCTGGTGAAATTAATATAGCTCTGTAGATATAGATATGAAAATCCAAGTGGTTTCTTTTGGCCATGCACCTCTTCCATTCCTCCATTTGTGGCGCAAGTTCACTTTTGTATCATACAGATACAGCTTATGCTCCGTTTACGTATTGGTTCGCCAATGTCTAACACAAGTAAAAAACAAATGACGGTGACGGCCGACTAATGTGGGCGGGGGGTTTGAATGCATTGACCAGCATTGAAATTATATGAAGTTGGCCTACCAGTTGTCATTTGCGTGAATTGGAAGTTGCTGATCCAATATTTAAAAGTATCATAATGTACTTATCTCTTGCCTGGTACTTTATATGATATGAATCGCTTGACACTCCCGTCCAAGAACTTCCGAATACTCAGGTGTGATCGGGCCAGTTAAGTTGCTCATAACCCTTCGTAGCCATAAGTCTATAGTTCTTATAGCAATGAGTAATTTAGTGATAAAAAAAAATTGGTTGCCTGTAAAGTCGGTATACGGGCGAAAGTCTTACGTGACAACGACTCGGGCATGGTTAGCCCGCCTAAGAGCGAGAGAGACAGATATAAAAAGTGAAAGGCACGCGTGCCTCTCACTCGCTCTCATTGTGTGCGCATAACGTGAGCAGAGCGTAACGCAGTTTCTTGAAGTGTCACCCGGCAATGCAATTTATAAGACGTTGTCACGTCAATAATATAGTGATTAAGTAATGTTAGTAGATAGTCTGTATTATTTTGTGTGCCTTGACTTAAGTGTGCGAAATATAACCTAAGATATCAGTTACGTTAATTTTATTGCTGTCCAAGGACGGATGAAACCCAACCATCACACCATTTGGGATTTCGTGTTGCTAAAAAGCGATGTACAAGTTTATTAGAGCGATTTATATTTCCTTCATTTATTCTGTACTTCTGTTTACAAATATTCTTTGACGTCGAACATTGTGCTCTAATTACGTGTTAGTTAGAACATGAGTTCGGGTGAAATATAACAAGTTGACGCTGTTATTACGTATGTTACTGTGTCGTAATAATTATTCTATAGTTTGAATAGAGATTATATTATTAGTACTGATTAACTTATCTTTTGGTCGGAAGATAGTTAATTTTCATCTTTGGTAATATTTCTTTATGCATTTTATCATAAAACAGAACAGATTTTTATTGTTGCAATTAAATCACTTAAGTTTGAATTTTGAGGTTATCCTTGCATTTAATTAACCATATTTCTTAAAAAGATTTCATCCTGATAAACCGCTCTATCGATTGTGATAGGTACTATAAACGTAGTGGTAGTTTTAATCAGGTTCGATTCTCGGGTGTGCCAAGTGAATTTTGATGTGACAACGTCTTATAAATTGGTTTGCCGGGTGACACTTCAAGAAACTGCGTTACGCTCCGCTCACGTTATGCGCTCACAATGAGAGCTAGTGAGAGGCACGCGTGCCTTTCACTTTTTATGTCTATCTCTCTCGCTCTTAGGCGGGCTAACCATGCCCGAGTCGTTGTCACGTAAAACTTTCGCCCGTATACCGACTTTACAGGCAACCAATTTTTTTTCAAAATATTTTAAATGTAATTCGCTATTTTTATTCTTTCAAGAACTTCAACTAATTTAAATAACATTTAGTATTGCGCTGAAAAGTTCATCCGAAAATCCTCGCAAAATTTCCCAAATACAATTTAGTCGTATATTCTATTCCTCACACACTCAGTACATCCTCTGAAGATGTGAAGGTTACGACCACAAACCCTACAGAACCCGCTGAGCTAATATTGTCTTACCCTTTGTAAAGAAACTTGTATAGCTCCAAGTTTCATAATAATATGTTAGGTAATGTTTTCGATTCCTTTTACTTCAGGCTGTAATACTGTAAGTTGAACATTGTTTTTGTGAATTTAAATTAAGAAATTTAGGTGTATGTTGTTGTTACTTATTCTTCAAGTTTTTGGAACGAAGTTCGTTATCGCGCGGTATCGAAAGGGGGCTAGACGGAAATTCTTATGAAAAAGTTGTCACGACACTTTTTTTGTTTTACCTCTATTAAATACATATTCACTTCTAAAGCCAAAGCTTAATAGAACACACTTTGCAAAAAAACTTGAGAGGTGTCAAGGGACACCTGGATGGAACGAAGTTCCTTTCGATTAATTAGTGAGGGAATTGTAATATTTTTTTTTTTATATAAATAATATAATAATATAAATAAAATATTTTCATCACAGTGCCATCTAACATTAATTATATAAAACAAAATAAGGAATTGTTTTAAAAGATTTTGATCATAGCGCCATCTAGCGATAATCATCTAAAACAAAAAAAGTATCGTGACAACTTTTCGTAAGATTTTTTTCCGTCTAGCCCCCTTTCACAACGCGCGAAAAAAAACTTCGTTCCAATATATTACAAAAAATATAGTTTTGTCCTACTTATTTCCATCTACTCTTCTCATGTTATTTATTTTGTAGACTAAACTACATAGTATCAGTAAATGTTATACCAATTCCTAGGTCCATTTATCTCGTTCTTCATAACTCAGAAAACTATCCAACTTTCTTTTTAAATGGGTTTTTTGATGGATTAGGGTTAAAAGCCTTGATAGTATCCGCCATTTTATCAGAATTTCTATTACAAAGTACTTTGAAGGTAAACGGAAAGGTTTTTTTTGTATTTTATTTCCTATTAGGTGACCCGCGCAACTTCGTCTGTGTCACACACACAACATAGCCTATATAGCCTGCCTCGATAAATGGATTTTACAACAGTGAAATATATTTTCAAATTGGACCAATAGTTCCTGAGATTAGCGCGTTCAAACAAACAAACAAACAAACTCTGCAGTTTTATAATATTAAATTAAAATTAATAAGTATAGATTCTTCTTCTCTAGAGAAGTAGGCAGTAATGGGTTGTTATAATACATTTTCTTTACCTAATAGACGTTAAGCATTAATAATAAAACAATTTTTTTTAAAAACTCGAGACAGATTATAAACTAAATCATCACTTATAACATCATAATAATATACAGGGTGATTTTTTAAAGAAGGTACATATTGCAGGAGGGTGATGAGTACTCTGTTCTAATACGGAATATTACAAAAAATAGGTAAGATTACATTTTTTTTTAAATCTAAATTCGACATATCTGCCTCAAACATAAACAATTTCGGCTAAAAGAGTGTCGACTAACGATCTCTACTGATCTCGCGCACCCCACACCTCCGCCACACCCATCAGCTGACGAAAAACCAACATTTTGCTAGAATTGTAGATATTTTTGAATTGCGATTACTAAGGCATTAACCCATATTCTTTGGTAATAATATTTTTACTGGTCGTATATAACCATCAGCTACCATGACCTTCAATATGTACCCTCACTAAGAAATCACCCTGTATAAATGATATGAAAATGATAAAGACATTACACATTCAGTAAAAACAAGTAATGCCCTAACTCGCCTCATTTGCCCCACTTTACGTCCACACTTACGTAACTATCCAGTTTCCAGACAATTGGTTTCAGCTTCGAAAGTTTTCTGCCACTTGAGCATATAGAACACGGTTTTGGGAAGCCCCAAATATTCTAAGATTTTGGCCAAATTGGGGCAAATACATTTGTGTATTGAGAAGTTTGTTGGAAGGATTATGGGACCGGGTGTTACAATAGTTTATTTTAAATACAAGCCTTTAAGATCCTGGATATCATGTAGCAGTACACGACGGGTCTACCTTGTTTAACACGAGAGCTCCTGACCACCTTTCGAATCCATCATCGGATCAGCGCCATTTTGTCATATTATTGCGTTGTCACGCGATCTGTGTGCAAAATGTCAGATAAATCGGAAACCGGGAAGTTTGTCAATATCTTGCAAATTTCCACTGGAACTTACATAGTTACATCCATTGCAAGTTAATATAAAGCTTGTAAAAACCATTGCCTTGATAAACTTGTTCAAAGGTTACTTCTATTTAGTAGTATTCAGTTATTCTGTCTCATTACGATTTATTCACCGATTTTTAACAATCAATGTCCAAATACCTTGACATAGCAGGGGATTATGAGCAACGGAAACAACATATCACCTGGTGTGCCGTAGGTTCATTTATCTATCACGCAAAAAAAAAACATCTTTACGACGACGAATTTCAACAAAAAGATCATCTTTACGCACCATCTGGCTATGGAATAAGCTCCCCTCTTTGGTGTTTCCGAGCGCTATGACTTGTCCTTCTTCAAACGAGGCTTGAAGAGAGTCCTTAAGGGTAGGCCGTGGGTAGCGGCCCCGCAGTGTCTTCTGACAATGCAGAGGTCCATGAGCTACGGTAACCGTTTACGATCAGGTGGAACGTTAGGTCGCCTGTACCTGTAACTGTACCAACCCATTACTGTCCACTGTTGGGCTCAGGTCCCTCAGAAGAGGGATTAGGCATAGTCCACCACGCTTGCCCAGTGCGGATTGGGGACTTCACATATCTTCAAAGAATTTTTAGAACCCTTTTCCGATATGCAGGTTTCCTCACGATGTTTTCCTTCACCGTTTATAGTCAGTGGTAATGTGAACAATTGCAAATAAATCTTATCACATTATACATTTAGATTTATTATTATATTTAGAAGTACAAGCCGGCCGGATTTGAACTCGCAACCTGCCGTACGGAAGGAAGCGCTTCGACCACTCGGCCACCACGACTTTTTAATATACCTACCTATTTCAAGACTAAAATGAGCCAAATCAGTTTAACCGTTCTTAAGTGTTAGCGAGACTCATGAACAGCAATTCATGACACACATTCTTCTGGCAATGCAGAGGTCCATGAGCGACGGTAACCGTTTACGATCAGGTGGCTCGTTAGGTCGCTTATGAGGCAATAAAAAAATGCACAGTGAGAATTGGTGAACTCTGCAAAACTTGTCACAAAAACCCTGTCTTTAGATTCAGCTGGCCTGCATTTATCATCATTTATTTTCTACAGAAAAAATAGGCCAACCAAGCACCTACATGTAGATTTGGAACGTCAATAACTTTATCATAAAACCATCCGGAAATCGAATCTAGATTCGTCTTCCGGTGCGGAATAACTTTCAGATATTTCCTGAATAAAGTTTATACTAGTTTGACATACCTAGCCAAGTCATAAATTAATATAATGGTACATAAAAAATGAAAATTAATTTACTAATTTACTAATCGAAAATTCGTGATAGTTACAAACCCAAAAAAAAACATTCGATTTGGTCGAGTTTTCAAAAGTTAGGTCGTACCTTTCAGTGTCCCCTGACATTGCTAAGGTGGTTGAAGCGCTTGCTTTCCGTACGGGAGGTTCTGGGTTCCAATCCAGCCAGCTTGTACCTTTAAATCATAAATTGAAAATTATCTATGCACAATTTTTCACAACAGCACTGGCTAAAAACAGTGGAGAAAAAAATCGTAAGGAAAACATATCGGAAAAAGATTTAAAAAAAATCCTTCGAAGATATATGAAGTCCTCAATCGGCAGTGGGCAGGCGTGGTAGACTATGTTTAATCTCTTTTCTGAGGAGGCCTGATCCCAGCAGTACAGTACTTTTGAACAACAACACTGAACTCAAAGCTATTTTTCTTCCCTAAAAATTATAACTTGACCCACGTAACACCTATGAATGGTTTGATAATAAAACCTACAATTCTATTTCACTAATCGAATCGTCCTAAATTTTCTTATTGACACAAAATGAGGTTCTGACCCTAAACTTGCCCAGGAGGAAACCGGTCACTAGTTCCTCGCCCTACATCGAACAGTTCAGGTTCATTAAGGTTAGAAAGGGTTTGGAGTAACTATACAGATATCAAATTCTGATAATAACTTTTACTAGTAGTATGATACGAAATACTAAGTAATTCCAGTTGAGTGCTTGAGCGACTGTTAAGAGTTTCAGAGCTAAAATAAAATTAAAAGACAGATTTGTTGACCCTTGTGAAGGTACAAAAATGAGAACAATTGACCAAAGTTATTAAAGAAATGCACAAAAATTAAATTACTTTACTTCCAAAATATCTGTTTTTTCACAATTTTTTTTTTATTGCCTTGTTGGCAGACGAGCTAACGGGCCACCTGATCGTAAGCGGTTACCCTTGCTCATGGACCTCTGCAATGTCAGCGGACACTGCGGGGCCGCTACCTACGGCCTACATATTAAGAACTTTCTTTAAGCCTCGTTTGAAGAAGGACAGGTCATAGTAATAATTATACTAAACGGTATTATAGAGAGTTTATAATTGTTTTTTTTTTTTTTTTTTTTTTTTTTTTCAGTTGGAGGAAATCACCGGATCCGCGGGGCGGGCGGGGTATGTGGGAGTTGAACCTCACTAAAACCTCCAACCGCTCACACTCAGCGTCCGAACCCCGGCTGAGGTCAGAACCCAGCACGGGGTTTTGTGGGACGGCGCGACGCGTAACGCTCTCGGCACACTTTTCCGTCACGCCGTCCCCGAGTTTATAATTGTAAGGTATTTTAAATAAAACTATTCTTATTCTTACTTTACAAACATTGCCCCAAACTTGCTTGTTCGATAGAACAGAGATAATAGAACCCCACGACCACCATCATCTTTTGAATCAGTCCACCCAAACTAAACTCCTGCGACTACAAACATAAAAAAAACAAAACTTGTATGTCTGTCTACTGTCAACTTAATAATGTCCTACCTTTGGGAAGTCGGTCCTATTGGGCCATACACAAGCTTTATTTCTGTTTACTAATTTATTCTGTGGTTTTATTATGAACTATTCAGTGATTCACAACTATTCACATTCAGTGGAGCAGTGTGTCATATTTTGCGCACTGGGAATTTGATTTGAATGGAAACTTACCAGGAATGTTTACATAAATTCAAACAACTGATTTAAATTTAAGTTATATTTTGATTATCAAAAGAACGTAGGTCTGTACGTAATCGAACTCTCAAATTACATTTTAAAAAGAGTATGACTATTGTTACAAAGCACATAAAAAATCGATAAACGATGACATTTCTTTTAAATTAAAGGTCACGCATCGTGCCGCATTGCATAACCCCGTGCTGGGATTTAGTTTCAGCCGGGGGATTCTTACGGAGATTTTAGTGCAGTTCAACTCACTCATTTTCCCCCCACCCCACGGGTATTACCACGCATCACTACTTATTGATTTGTAACTTACGGCTGTAAGAGAATATCTTAAAAAAACTGAAAAATCAAATACATAGAAACACCTCATACATTACTCAGCTTCAAAACAAACCAAAGAAAAATCACAAAATTATTCTTCATTCACTTAACAAAATATATGAGACCCCAATTAATTACCTCAAAGCCTCCAAACCGACCTCAATTGGTCACACTGACCCAAGTCTCGGCCAGAAGTACCCAGTACCCAGCATCCGATCAATTGCCACTATCTAGGGCACACAGAACAGAAACGAAACAGAAGTCAAGACGCCTGTCAATGTACCTCAGTTTGATAGCTCACTTATAATTTTGCAAATATACAGATCCACTGTAAGACTGTAACTTTGTACCAGCTGAAGGGTTGAATGATCTGTCTAAATGCAAATTAGAGCAACTTTGAAATCGATTTTTTTAGTTGTATGAAATCGCCGAATTCCCACGCGCCCCGCGGGATATGTGGGGTTTGAACCGCACTAAAATCTTCAACTGCTCACACTCAGCGTCCGAACCTTGGCTGAAGCCACAATCCAGCACAGGGTTATGCGAGACGGCGCGACGCGCTTTTCGTCGCACTACCCCCGGACGCCAAACCATTTTTTTTTCATGGAAGTTCGCAATGATAGTCTTACATACAACATACAATGTCAAAATTTCGACAGATCATTCACCACAGCTGGTTTCAAGAATTTTTACATTACCTTTATGTTATCACGCCGATTTTGATCCAGGGTTGCCATGGTGCGTAATGGTGTTCTTGTCAAATACACTTACTAACTTGACTTCTGCAATGTAACCGTTCTCTGGTAAAACTTAACGTCCCTTGGTTACGGTGAGGCATAAATTTGAGCTTTATTACCAACGTATGAGCTTTTCAGTTTATTTGCGAAGCTTTTGAGGTTATGCGCGATATAATGTTTTCTTGGAAATATTTGGCGCGGAAATGTTTTTGAAGAGTTGGTCGTTAACCCTACTGGTCCCTAAAGAGTTGAAGTTTAGATGAGGAAAAAAATTACTTAAAAACAAGCTTTTTTCAGGTTGATTTTATGGTGGTTCTAGACACGAAAATTTTGAACTCTGTCTGGCCAATGGGACTTATTCGTCTAATAATTAAAAAAAAATAACTTTATTCTAGAGGGTGGGCAATCTAACGTTTGCATTTTGAACTACTGTTTATTTAGAGAATGACAGCTCAAATGTCATTTAATTTGTGTTCATAATTTAATTAAAGGTTTGACATTTACGAAATGGGACGCTATACGTTTGAACAAAATTAGGAAATATTGAAAAGTTACTTCCAAAGTTGTGAGTCTTCAGTCCAAACTGTAAGATATGTGAAAAAAAAATCCATAAAAATGATTGGCCTGTCAGCCAACATGACAGTCGAAAAATGAAAAAATGCAAAGTTTATATGGCCCACCCCTTATTATGCACTAACTAATATTAGCATTATAAACTTTATGCAAATTATACCTCACAAATGAAAATGGCGGTATTTTCTGAGATGAAAAATAAGTTGAAATTTGTATATTCACTGAATTACTAATTTATTCTAAAATACTTCAAACTAAACAACTGTTTTTAATTATCGTACAATTTTTAGTCAAATTTTACAAAGAATTTTTTTTTGGGCTTTTTTTAAGTCCACCCAAAAGGTCCCTGAAAAATAGTGAATTATAAACATTTTTATTTTCAAAACTAAAGTAATTTTTTCTTTCAACCAAATTCAGTAAAATCATTATTTATAGTACCCTGTGGTGTTTTGATATTCTGTAACAACTTACCATCAGAGTGGGCTGTATGCTAGTTTACCTATAAAGAAATGTAAGAAAAAAAAAACTTTTTCTGGAGGTAATATTGAAAAATTCCATTCTGTATATTGAGTATGGGGTGGTGCATCGGGAAAGAGTGCCGAGTGCGTAACGCGTCGCGCCGTTTGTCATAACGCCGCCCTCAGCTGGGGTTCAAATGCGGAGTGTGAGCGGTCGAAGCGGTTCAACTCCAACATATGGGAATCCAGCAATTTCCCTCAACACAAAAAAAAATCTGTATAAGTACTTATTGACAATCTCATCATATTGCACTCACCAGAACAAAACTCAACAGTGTGTAATAAATTTACTTTCTTTCTTCTTGCTATGTACAATTTTGTGATTTTGAAGGCGTTATAATTGAGTTATGTAAAAAATATTTGATTGAGGTTATCTCAGATTTCGGCTTTGAATCTTGCTTCATTCTATTACGGGGTTGTCTCATAAAAATGTATTTCGAATTTTGAAGAATTTCAATATACAAAATTTTAGGAGTGGAGTTACATTACAATACAACTTAAAGAATTACAACTTTATTACGTAAATAAAGAACCATATGAACTAATATGATGAAATAATAAATTCTGATAAGCATTATAGTACCTAAGGGGTGGGCCATATAAAGTTTGCATTTTCCAAAAGTTCGACTGTCATGTTGGCTGTGTGGCATGTTGCGCCATCCTGTTGAAACCAAATGTCGTCCATGTCATACTCTTCAACTTTTGGAAACAAGGAGGTGCGTGAAATGTTCAATTCTTGAGAACGATGACGAGTTGAAGTTGATGGATGTTCACGGACATTTTCGGCTACAGCAGCAATGTTTTCGGCTGTGCGCACTGTACGAGAACGTGAACGGGTTGCTTTGTCCACCAACGATCCAGTTTCTTGAACACGTTTCACAAATTGATCCACAAACTGTCTTGAAGGCCAATCATTTTTATGGATTATTTTTCACATTTCTAACAGTTTGGCCTGAAGACTCACCACTTTGGAAGTAAACTTTTCAATATTTACCAATTTTGTTCAAGCGTACAGCGTCCCATTTCGTAAATGTCAAGCCTTTAACTAAATTATGAACACAAATTGAATGACATTTGATCTGTCACTCTCAAAAATAAACAGTAGTTCAAAATGCATACGTTAGATTGGCCCACCCTATATCTACTTCTTCTTCACATTGCGCGAAGGCTAAACGTGC
The DNA here is from genome assembly GCA_030269945.2 of Trilocha varians. Lineage (NCBI taxonomy): Eukaryota > Metazoa > Arthropoda > Insecta > Lepidoptera > Bombycidae > Trilocha > Trilocha varians. The sequence continues at coordinate 11,769,424 of AP028259.1, forward strand.
TAAAACTCCTAACCTTTAAATTACCTAAGAGTAAGCCGTCAATCATAAACTGACCATGAGCTCAAATATCCACTTATATAAACTACGAGAAAACATGAAAAGAAATCAAAGATATCCAATTCTTGCTGACCAAATCCTAAGATTAGATGCATGACGAAGCTGAATTCCTAAGATATGGGTTAAGAGTGATTACGTAAGGTTAGATGAGATTAAGTATTCTATGGGACTTGTAGGTAGTTTGAGAGTTTTTTGTGAGTATAGGTTTATTTTCTCAAACGAGGCTTGAAAACAGTCCCTAAAGGTAGAACGTAGGCTACTCAGCAGTCAGGTCTGCAGTTCCGAGTTGGGGTATAGGTATAGACATATTTTATTTGCATAAAAAATAAACTTGTATTTTTTTTATTGCAAATAAAATAGGCTTACAGAAAAATAACAAACAATTCATCATCATCATCATCATCAGCCTATGGACGTCCACTGCTGGACATAGGCCTCCCCCAAACCTCGCCACATCGACCGGTCCTGCGCCAACTGCATCCAGTGACCTCCCGCGATCTTGACCAGATCGTCGGTCCATCTTGTGGGGGTCTATCAACGTTGCGCTTACCGGTTCGTGGCCGCCACTCCAGAACTTTTCGGCCATTGGCCATCTGTTCTTCGCACAATGTGTCCTGCCCATTGCCACTTCAAAGATGCAATTCTGTGTAACAAAAAATTACCTACAACTAATTTATTTTTTACCACAAACTAGCCGTGACTCAGCATAGTGCCAAAATCTTGACTTTAGTGCACCTTGTTCTGAACAGAATCTGTCAAAAGATACATAAGCTTCAGCTACTCTGAGGCTATGGTTAAAGAGTCTCTCCAAAGGTAAGATAGTCGTTAAAACTAGTAAATTCTATTCTTTAATTACATTTTTCCACTTAATTTTGCAAATTATAGATTAATAAAAGGAAATCAAAAATCATATCGTGGAAAATTCCACTGGAAAATTCGAGATTAGCTTGTTTAGGTACCTACAACATACGTAATTCTCCTTTGAACATGTAATTTATTAATATTAACACGTAATAAAAATATAAGAGCGAAATGAAAACGAAATAAAATCTTACAGCGCCTGAACAAATCGAGTTTGTTTGGTAATGAAAATGGTTGATTGCTCTGTATCCGGCGTCAGGTGTTTTTTTTTTTTTTTTTTTTTTTTTTTTTTTATTGCTTGATAGATAAACGAGCCTACGGCCCGCCTGATGGTAAGCGGTCACCGTCGCTCATGAACCTCTGCAATGCCAGGGCAATGAGGGGCTGTTATCTATCGCCTACCGATACAGGACCTTTCTTAAACCTCGTTTAAAGAGGGACATGTCATAGCGCTCCGGGAACACCGCGGATGGGAGTCCATTCCAAATCGGGATGGTACGGGGCAAAAATGATCTTCTAAAGCGAACCGTGGAAGATCGCAGCGGTTCCAAGTGAAGGTGGTGAACCTTGCCCCTGCGGCGTGTAGTACGATGGTAAAAGGGAGATGAAGGGATCATCTCAAAGAGTTCCTCGGAGCATTCCCTATGGACCAAACGGTACAGAATGCACAGAGAGCTGAAATCTCTCCGCACACTCAGAGGTTCCAGTCGATCCGTGAGCTTGGGTTCCTCAACGATCCGAACAGCCCTCCTCTGGGGGGAGTCAAATGGAAGTAGCTGGTAATTGGGAGCGCCCGCCCAGAGGTGAGAGCAATACTCCACATGAGGCCGGACTTGAGCCTTATACAGCAATAGCCTTTGCGCCGGTGTGAAGTACCGCTTCGCTCTGTTAAGGACTCCCAGCATTCTAGAAGCTAATTTAGCTTTACCCTCCAGATGACTCCGAAACTGGACGGTGCTCGAAACGTCAACCCCAAGAATCCCAATACTCCCGGAGGTCGACAGAGATACCCCTTGGAATTGGGGCGCCATGCCAAATTCGTCCCTCTTTGCAGTGAACGCGCAGGCTTGCGTCTTCGATGGGTTGAACTGAACCAGATTCAGCTCGCCCCACTTGGAGACTTGCCCTAGAGAGTTCTCCAATTCGGACACAAGCTCGGATCGTCTTTCCTGAACCAAACTCCGAGGGAGACTCTGATGGCCGGTATACCGCGCATCCCCCGTACTATCATCCGCATAGCAATGCATGCCATCGATGGACAGCATGTCATTGATATGCAAGATGAAAAGCGTAGGGGAGAGCACCGAGCCTTGTGGAACGCCTGCATTAATGGTCATGGTATCAGAGCAACAGCCGTCGACGACGACTTTGATGCTCCGACCATCCAAAAAGCTGGCAATCCACTTGCAGAGCCCCTCAGGGATCCCGTAAGATGGTAACTTCGAAAGAAGTGCCCTATGCCAGACCCTGTCGAAGGCCTTCGCAATATCAAGGCTCACGGCAAGAGCCTCGCCTCCGCTCTCCAAAGTTTCAGCCCAACGGTGGGTAAGATAGGCTAGGAGGTCGCCAGCCGACCGGCCGTGACGAAAGCCATACTGTCGATCGCTGATCAACTGGCGATCCTCTAGGTAGCCCAGGAGCTGGAAGTTGATAACTCGCTCCATGACCTTGGAAAGCAAGGATGTTATCGCTATAGGCCTGTAATTCGACGGATCTGACCGGTCACCCTTCTTGGGGATAGGGTGAACATGGGCTATCTTCCATGAAGACGGGACCCTATTGGCGTCGTACGAAAGACGATACAAACGCGTAAGTGCAGGTGTCAGTTCAGGGGCACATGTTCTCAGTACCACTGCGGGGATGCAGTCCGGCCCGCTCGACTTATGGACATCGAGTGATTTCAGTTCACGCCTGACCGCACGCTGTGTAATGCGGATCTCAGGCATGATACTGTCACACCGTGGGATGGTAGGTGGTGTGGCTCCACCGTCGTCCAAAGTCGAGTTTGAGGCGAAGAGTTTGACCAGGAGATCGGCCTTTTCCTGCGCACTATGAGCCAGACTTTCATCGGATTTGCGCAGTGGCGGAAGACTGGATCGACAGAAATTACCTTCCGCCGACTTAGCTAGCGACCAGAAAGCGCGACTTCCTGACGGATAGCCACACAGACGGTCACCAACCCTAGCAACGTGCTCCGATTTCGCCTTCGCCAAGGCCCTCTTGTAGGACCTAGAAGCAGCGTTGAACTTCCGCTTCTCCTCACAGGTGTTAAGATCCTGACGTCTCCTGGCATCGTTCCATGCCTTGTATGCGGACCGCTTGAGGCGTGCAGCGTCCCTGCTGGTACGATTGTACCAGGGTTCACTGTGACCCCCAACGGGCACTACAGAGGAAGGAATAAACAACTCCATTCCTTGCAGTACCACGTCTTTAAGTCGGTCCGCACAGACATCAGGATTGTTGGAAGAGAAGCAGAGCCGCCCCCATGGGTAAGAAGCGAAGAATTCACGCATTCCATCCCAATCTGCTGACCCGTACCGCCAAACCCTACGAGAGCCAGTCGTCGGCCGACGACCGGGGCGTGGGAGTGGCAAGACAGCGCGAACGAGGCAGTGATCAGATGATCCCAAAGGAGCATCGACCACCACACTACATCCGACTGGGTTTGTGGTCAGCAGAAGGTCCAACAGAGAGGGCTCATGTCCCTCGATATCTGGAACACGGGTGGGCTGTGTAACCAGTTGCGAGAAACCGTAAGCCAAGGCGAAATCGTGGGCAGCCCGGCCGGGGAGATCGGTGGTCCTGGATCCCAACCACTCTACATGATGAGCGTTGAAATCTCCAAGGACCACCACCTCCGCTGCCGGGTACTGCTCAAGCACGCGTCCAGTCCCCTCTTGTACATGCTCGAATAGAGCTGACCCTGCATCACTGCTATGGGACCTGTACAGGCACGCAAAGACCCGTGTACAACCGCCGTAGTCGATGCGTAGCCATAATACGGACAGATCCCGATTTTCGAGGCCACGGAGACGACGACAGCAGATATCATCCCGGATAAACACACATACCCCGGCCTTCCGCACAAACATGTGTTCTAACACGTAGCCGGGGTATGAGAGGTAAGATTTATCCATAGGGGGAGATATCTGCGTCTCTGTCAAAAAGAAAAGGGCAGGCCGCGCCGTCTCAAGGTGGTGGTGGACGGCGTCAAGGTTACTGTGTAGTCCCCTGACATTGCAGAGGTCCACATGGAAAGTGGGACTTTCCGCCTGAGAAACCTTTTTCTTTTTATATTTGCACATAATTTATTTGAAGAGACGGGTATTGAAGGGACAGAGGGGATGCACATTGCGAGGTTCAGATGATGTCATGACGAAGATGCAATGCGTTGTGAGTGCACGGTGAACGGTGCAAGAAACGAGGGGAGCTGGCACAGAGCACGGAAGGGCCCCTGGTCCTCCCTGCGTGCGACCGCCGGGTCCCACTCCGGTCTCCGACTCCGGCACGACGGCCACACGACAGGATTTTTCGCCGGTTGGTGGGACAGCCTCCCGGGGCGGAGTTTAGCGGTGTCACCCGGGTTCGGGTCCCCTACTGACCAGCGGGCGGCGGCGGAAACCGTTTCACCAGGTCTCCCTGTACCCCATGACAGCCGCCAACGCCTCAGGCACCGACCCCAACTCCGCTATCACAAAGGTCCCAACACCATCAGAACCTCGCAACAGCTTTAGGAAGGGAAGGGAAGGAGCAGGGAAAGTGACTGGCTCTCCAATCTACACGCCGGAACACAGCGCTAAGCTGTTATGGCGACGGACTCAAATTGGAGGGTGGTCGCCAGCCAGTCGGACGTAGTCCTACCACCGATTAGGTTTTTGGCTCCCGTTTTGCACCACCCAGGGGTCACCTGTAGGGAATCGAGGGTAAATCCTACGGAGGCGGGAAGCATCAACCCCCAAAAGTTTGTGTATTATTCCAAGTTATTTTATGGTTTGTAGTAGAATTATTTCCATCTTTATACGATGTTATATTTTTTTAAGCTTAGCTGTAAAACTTGTTTGAGTTAAGTTCTTTTGTGCTAAATTCTTAAGCTAACCATAATACACCAGGTATTGACCTGACATACACCTACACAGTTGAACTATACTAACCTACAAGTATACGTCATGGCGTCATGCCGCCCCGCATAACTTCGTACTAGGTCCTGTCCTCAGCCGGGGTTCGGACGCTGAACGTGAGTGGCATCAGGTTTTAGTGCGGTTCGACACCTACATACGCCCTGTCCAAAACGACTATTTAATCTTTATTTAATACTAGCGTTTCCGCGCAACTTCGTCAGCGTCACTTTCAATTAAAATGTCTACTTTCTTTCTCAGGGTCTAAAGATTGTCTGTGCCAAATTTCATTAAAATCGGTTGAGAGGTTTAAGCGGGAAAGCGTAACAGACAGACAGACAGACAGACAGATAGACAGAAAGACACACAGACAGCGTTACATTAAATGCGAAACATTTATAATATTAGTAAGGATACATACAAATAACTTCAACTCAACATTAAAAAAGCAAGAATAATTCATAAAAATCTCAACCCTTCTCGCATCGCAAGCCATTTCTCATTCCCTACGAATCATTTTCCTCAATAAATATCAAGCCACAAATCAACAATAACAATTTACTCGAAGGACGATAGGTGTGATATAAATTACTTGCCCGGAAAAACCTTGATTTAGCCCTTACACGAAGGACGACTGCCCAAATATGACGAAGAAGTATCACTTGAGCCAAGTATTTTTTGATAGCTGTAGTAAAAAATAACTTACAGAGATACATTTCTTTAAACACTCGCGGTTATCTACATCACTTTAACGATTATGAAACGGGGTCTTACCACGATTTTTATTAAGTAAACTATGAACACAGGGGGCGGCGCGACGGGAAAGAGTGCCGAGGGCGTAACGCGTCGCGCCGTCCCTCAAAACCCCGTGCTGGGTTCTGGCCTCAGCCGGGGTTCAGACGCTGAGTGTGAGCGGTCGGAGGTTTTAGTGCGGTTCAACTCCCACATACCTTGCCTGCGGGGCGGGTGGGGATCCGGTGATTTCCTCCAACTGAAAAAAAACTATGAACACTGTGTTATTTTGATTTTTCTTTCATCTAACACTGGATTCCCCATATAGATTTGAGACCATCACCCCGATTGAAACAGTGTTGAAATATCGGGATCGCTTATCTAATAAAAATCGTGGTAAGAACCCGTTTAGTAATTGTGTAAGTGAAGAAGTCTGGGTGTTATTTTTGTACTTAAAATAACACAGCTAGAAGTAAAACCGCAAAACAATCTCGTTTCAAACCACTAAGACTTGAAATGACATGTAAGCAGTGGCGTGCAGTTAATAGAAGAAAATATGCACTGCATACACTGCCTTCTGACATTGATTACAAAATGTAAATAAAAAAACTTGAGAGGTGTCAAGGGACACCCGAATGGAACGAAGTTCCTTTCGATTAATTAGTGAGGTAATTGTAATAAAATTTATTCATTATAACTTAAAAAAATATTTTTTTTATCATAGCGCCATCTAGCATTAATCATATAAAACAAAATAAGGAATTGTGTTAAAAGATTTTAATCACAGCGCCATCTAGCGATAATCATCTAAAACAAAAAAAGTGTCGTGACAACTTTTTCATAAGAATTTCCGTCTAGCCCCCTTTCGATAACGCGCCATAAGGAACTTCGTTCCAAAAATCATTTATAATCCACATTTCTGCACACTTGATTAATGCATAGCTTAAGTAGAGTTCGTAATAGCTATTTGTTAAAGTTTTCTTTTCTACAGTTATTTTGTGGCTGAGTTATTCTACGTAATAAATGGCTGGATGATTTGACAACTCTGAATTATATAACCTTAATCTAAATAGATTTATCTGCCCTTGACATTACAAATGTTCTTGGCACTAGCCAGTTTATTAAATGAGGCGAAGACAAACTATTTTTGAAGACAGCAAAAAAGTATTTAATTCCAAACTTCGAAGAAGCTGAATCTTGCTTCAGAAAAAGATTATTTAATAGTTTTTCTGTCTGTTAAATGTCATTTATAAATCGCTAAATTGAGCTTTAACTGATTTATGCTTTTGGAGATTTATGATTATGAACCATTTTGACCTTGCCGAATTTTTCAAAATTTATATTTTTCTCTCTCTCTTAATAGCGGAAAGAGTATCCCTTTATAAATTACTTGTGTATCTAATTAGTAGAAACCATTGAATTAAAATGAACAACTGATTCTAGTTATCATTATTTATTGTCACTCTTTACAATATACAATAATGAATATGATTACAATAATGTGAACGCGAATGTACGCTATGCTCTTAACGGAACGACTGGGAAATCGCGCTACGCACTGCACTTATATATTATATCAAAAGTGCAAGCATGCAATCGCGTCCCTACATATTATTATGTTGTATTTTTAAAGATAATTGAGGTAAAGTGTATACTGAAAGGAACAGTTAATAACTATTTGGAATCACCTTTAAAGATATTATTATGAGAAATAACTAACCTGCATTAAGCAAGCGTGGTGGACTATACCTGATCCCTCTACTGACAAAACCTGAGCCCAGTAGCGGGCAGCAATGGATTTTTACATTACAATTCCATTTAGAATAATTTAGTTATAAATAAAATTCCTCAAAACTCAAAATATCTTCCCACTTAAAAATTCAATTATAATAAGACCTAATTATTTAAATTCCAAAAATGTTACAAACTTTAATACAAAATCTCTAGGGAATTGGTTGTTTCGCAGAATATAATGAAAACCAAATAATATTATTGTGAAATGGTCGTGGGCGGGACATTCGAGATGTTTCTTAGATATCAAAGCACAGAAAACAATATATTCTGTTATTCTTTGTAAAGTATAATTGTTAATATTATACTTTTATAAACATGTAATATAACTCCCAATTAACGTAAGGTTATAAACTTATTCAGACATTCGCGGTTTTCTATAATACTTTCATGAATTTTTAACGGGTTCTTACCACGATATTTAATTAATTGAGTCTTGAAATCTCGATATATATATGAAGACATAGCATTTTTAACAGGGGTGACGGCTTCAGATTATCGAGTATGTGGAATCCAGTGCTAAACACAACAGTCACTAAGGGTTCATGCTCAGAGAGTCTTAAGATAATATAGGTGAGTGTGGTGTGTCGTGATGTGAGTTCGAGTTCCAGTGGTACTACCCAAAAGCGAACGAGAAAGAGAGTAGACAGATTTGTTTGCTCTTTTTTTTTGAAGTTTTTTTTTTATTTTTTTATAATGTGATATTAAAAAACCAACCCTAAATTTGAATCCCTATTTCATTGCTAGCCATTAGATTATTTTTGGTGCGGTAGTGGACAGCATCTAGTTACTAATAAAAAACTACGATCCGAACATTGAACATTTCCATACATTTCGTTCTACAAGTTTGTCATTTTTCCCATTTCCTTTTAAATCAATAACAGACGTACAATACAGCCGGAAGGAAAGTAAATGAAATTGAAATCAAATTGAAATACGACTGATCAACTACGAATGGATTCGGGAAAATACATTTTTGTTCAGTGACGGTGAATCTGATGTATTAGATCTTCAGAAATCTAATATTAATCCCTACTAATATAAATGCGAAAGTAACTCTGTATGTTTGTCTGTTACGCTTTACCGTTTAAACGTCTCAACCGATTTTGATGAAATTTGGTACAGGCAATCTTTAGACCCTTTTTTTTCATTTGGAGGGAATCACCGGATGTGGGAGTTGAACCGCACTAAAACCTCCAACAACTCACACTCAGCGTCCGAACCCCGGCTGAGGCCAGAACCCAGTGATGCAATTTAAAATACTATTACTAATCGAAAATTAAAAACATTTGCAATGTCAGAGGAAATTGTAAGGCCTGCCTACGATTTATTCCTATTTTCTTCAAACCTCGTTAGAAGAAGGACAAGTCATAGTCAACTGATCTGGGTCACAAGTGGGCTAATGATGGAGTCACGTCAAAGCAATACCAAAAGGAGAAGTTTATTCCACAGAAAATTCCATAGCAATAAAAATCTGTCCAGCCAATAAAACAGTCTATAAAAGTCCCCTAAAGTTATCTCAGCAAATACTACGAGATTCTCGCAGGAACAAGCAAATCGCATTATGTTAATGTCCTGTATTACATAAGAACATTAGATGAATATGATAATGTAATGTAACGATTTCATGTGACGACGACTAGGTTTCCTTGTTGACTTCAGATAGGTTGGGTTGGGAGTTACAGCGGGATATTATAGGCGATAGGACTTATCCTTTTGCGCTTGAAGAGGCATTTGTTTTACCACTTAATGGTATATAGGTAACTACCCCGTGTCATCTTTGAATTCAAATTGCAGTCCAAAAAAATTATCAATAATTGAAAATGAAAATAACTTTATTGACCACTTTTGTTGATATAATATTAATTTGAATTCTCTGTTCCTTAAAGTAGGCTTATCGCCTGTGTCTTAAGGGACAGTTCCTTCCCGTTTCAAGTCGACATAATTTGATACATACAAGAATGGTTACAAAAGTTACGAGTGAAACAAAAATAGATAAAAAACAGAAAAAAAGGAGATTACACAATTTAGTAGTACGAATACGTAAACGTCTGTATGGGTAAACTTGCGCGCGTGTGCGTGTTTGTTTGTGTTTGCATGTGTATGTGTTTGTGTGTGTGAAAGAATCCTTAAATCTAATATATAAAATTGTCGTGTCACGGTGTTCGAACTTGAACTCCTCCGAAACGGCTCGACCGATTTTGATGAAATTTTTTGTGCTTATCCGGTACCTATGAGAATCGGCCAACATCTATTTTTCATCCCCTAAATGTTAGGGGTAGTCCACCCTTAATTTTTTTTTTCGGTGCAGACGAAGTTGCGCGAGTCAGCTAGTTATACTAATAAGCATGTTTTCAATAGCTTCGTAATCGTAACTTTTTAACCAATTGTTTATTGTCATGTACAGGGAAGCCAAATTATTATTCTCCTATTGTATAGTGAGCTGGACTTCATCCTCACTACGGCTATTTATCAATAAGAAAAATACTGTTTACGTAGGTAGGTGATAAGTAGTTACTCCGTAATGCCACCTGACACAAGAGAGATCTGACTCTTCAAAATATAGTATTTACGTTGCTATGTAAGCAGGCAAGCCAAAAGTCTTCCTTTTTGTAACTTATAGTTACCGTCGCTTATGGACCTCTGCAAAGTCAAGGGGTACTACCTACTCTACCTTTTTTTTTTTTTTTTTTTTTCAGTTGGAGGAAATCACCGGATCGGTATGTGGGAGTTGAACCGCACTAAAACCTCCAACCGCTCACACTCAGCGTCCGAACCCCGGCTGAGACCAGAACCTAACACGTTACGCGCTCGGCACTCTTTCCCATCGCTCCGTCCCCGGACGCCGAGCCGGCGAATACGGCCACCATCTCTCTCGGTAGGCGGGCTTTCCGAAGCCCGCCAAGATGGGACCGCGTATCACCCTCCCGCGGAACACCCCACTGGGTCAGAACCAGCGTGGGTCGGGGAGCGCGGTCTACCATCCCCCGGATGCTCTAACGCTAAGGGCGTGCTGAGCGAGACACGACCCACTATCTATAACTTATTCTTAAGGACTTTCTTCAGCAATCAAGAATGAAAGAATTATCAAATCAAATATGCATTGAACTTTACAATCAAAGTTCAAACTGAATCAAATACATTGTAAAATGAACTCTGTGCATTTCAAAAGAAAGCTCCAATTTGCATATTCAGAAAATCTAGAGTAATAATATAGGCACACTATTGCTCATTACAGTAATTTTACAACACGATACCTTATTTTATAAGCTGAGAAAAAATACCAAAATTGCTACTTTAAATGAATTCCATGAAAATTACATGCTTATTATGCAGTATTTATGGTATAAAACCTATTTCATTTTATACTATTACTTACATGCGATAAATCGGCACACGATATTGTGACTAACTTTGTAAGTTCTTACTGTTTAAAATCCTTGAACATGAAACTAACTTCATTAATTTTTATTGCTTACTAGATGACCCGTATAACTTTGTCAGCATCTTCAAGAGATTTTATATACCTTCCATTTGATTATATCTATTAGAAAACCGTTTCAAGATTCAATATTCTTCTTTAAAAAAATATGAAAAAAGTCGCTTCCCACTGTACTGTTACTACCTTAATCTTTAAAACAAAGTAATGGATTTTAATGCACTCTTGATAAAAAAGATTAAATAGGTATCCTACCTATTTGAACAGATCATCTCAATAATGTGCCCAACTGCCGATGAGCGTAAAAATAAACGGAGAAAATGCCCTTTGTGACGCAGACGACGTATCACGAACCTCGTAAACAATAACCCACAAATCCTTGAGATATCCAACCTCTCGTCCTTCGTTCCTATATCAGTTATTTATTTATTAACTGTCCATAACGCTTGCACTGGCACCCCACATTTTTCCTTCAAGGTCCTGAGCAGTATTAATCTTGTTCGAACGATTTCAAAGTAGGTTTCTATCAGTCGTGGCCATATGGATTTGTTGACATGGATTTATGAGTTTATTATTTATTTTTTAGAGGTAGCTGTAACTTCCCCTACGATTTCTATAGTTGACTCTCAGAGAAATATTTACCTGCTTGTTACAAAAGTAAAAATTTGGAGTGTTAAACTTAGTCACTACTACACACTCCTCAATTTCTTATGTGACCCAAGAGCTAGAGCCCATTGTTGGCGACGGTCTCACTCATTGTTGTTACGTCAGATCTTAGACTGTAGGTAGTTTTAAGTTTATTTATAATTTTACATTTAGTTTTATATAAGTAGGTAGATGATGATAAAATAGAAGCCATGTTCGATACAAGCTAGCGGGCGCGTCAAACGACTTGCGCAACATTGTACACTATTAATACGATCTATTAGTTTAAAAGCATGAAATCTGTGTAATCACAATAAATAAAGTGTTTCCTAACTGTGTTGGGTAGGTATTTGAGGCAAGCTGAAAACTTGGTCCATAGTTCTCCTGATATACCTCAACTCGGAACTGCAGACCTGGCTGCTGAGTATTTTCTTTGTTGCTGCTTCTATTTTATAGAAAATACTAGCTGACTCGCGCAACTTCGTCTGCGCCGAAAAAAAAAATTAGGGGTGGACTACCCCTAACATTTAGGGGGTGAAAAATAGATGTTGGCCGATTCTCATAGGTACCGGATAAGCACAAAAAAATTCATTAAAATCGGTCGAGCCGTTTCGGAGGAGTTCAAGTTCGAACACCGTGACACGACAATTTTATATATTAGAGATATAAAACATAACAAAATACTTCCGATACTACTACTTTACCGATAATATCAGTATTTTTTCCAACTTTGTATCTTGATTTGCAGCTCGGTCCATTCTCATGGACACTCTTGTTTTTGTCGATGTCCAAATGAAAGGACATGTTGTAGATATGTGGAGTTTTTGCGAAGATCTGAAGTAGGGTATTAGGACAAGGGCAGTTTTTTGTTCTTCTCAAATTGATAGTTGCAAATGAGATATTCACTTCGATGTTTGGTATAAGAATTTAATTCACTTGATTTTGGATTTAGATAGATAGATAGATAGACAATTATTTATTATAGCACCACAACATAGCAATAACAATAACAGTAATTTTGTACAAATTATATAGCGCTATATACAGGGTGTTAAAATCCGATGAAACAATACTTTCACAGCAAATAGTATACTTGATGTAGAAGCCATCCACCAAGTCTGGGTTTTCTAGGCATAATATATCATAAGTTATAACTAATCAAAACTACGTGTTAATTTTCTATTAGTAGGAGTTTATTATAGTACGGAACTCTAAAATTGCGATCGGATGCACCTGTGTGCTTGAAAATGGCATATAGATATAGCACGCTACATGTAGGTCAGGGTAGGGTTGTCAAAATTAATACAAAATAATATTTTTTCAACTTTGTATGGGAAAATAAAGTCATTATCTCCGTTTCAAAAGTATGTGTATATGATTTGAAATGTGATATAGATTAAGCCCTTAAAGTATTGTTTCACCGGGCAACAACACCCTGTATACGTATAGTATATTCCTACACAATGTAGACTTGTCCTTCTTCAAACGAGGCTTGAGGAGGGTCCTTAAAGTTAGGTCGTAGGTAGCGACCCCTCAGTGTCCCCTGACATTGCAGAGGTTCATGAGCGACGGTAACCACTTCCTATCAGGTGGGCCGTTGGCTCGTCTGCCTACATGGTAAAAAAAAAATAGTCTAACAATAACTTAATGAGTATTTATATATTTAACTACTACACTTAACAGTCGTGACGGTCGAGTGGTTAAAGCACTTGGCTGCCTTGCCTAGGTACTTCTAAATCTTCATTTGAAAAAGATTTATGAGCAATTTATCACAACGCCATTAGCTGAAAATGGTGAAGGAAAAAATCGTGAGGATATCTGCATATAGGAAAAGGATTTAAAACTTTTTTAAAATATATGTCCCCAATCCGCATTAGGCAAGCGTGGTGCACTATGCCTGATCCCTCCACAGAGGAGATCTGAGCCCAGCAGTAGGCAGTAATGGGTTGTTACAGTATAGTAGGTACTTAGTATTTGTACATCGTTTATTTAATTTTAATATAGTTAATTACGGCAACTGAACTAAACTGAATTATATAGTGGGAGTAATTTTTAGTCAGATATAAAATTTCGCCAGATTCCGTTGAATTAATTTTATAATACTTGATGAGTGTTTGGAATATTAAATTATTTAATTAATATTCACGGAGTAACTCTGTCAAAATTAGTTGTGAAGTATGGTACCGTAACAAACATCAATTCTTTTTTGTTTGAAATTAACATTTTTTCTTAGCTTTGCTGTGTATCATTACTCTCTAGAATTTGTTTTAAACACTATCAAATGGTATTTTTTTAAACACTCGCAGGTATCTACATCATTGTACTGTTGTTTGCCAAATAAATAAAATAAAAAAATAATAATAAAAAAAATACCAAATTACTAAACGGGTTCTTAGCACGATTTTTATAAAATGAGTGATCCCGATATTTCAGCACTGTTGCAAGCGCCATGAACACGGGAAGACTGCGGGTAGGTCATTTAAGAGCTGACAAATCTGTCTACCCTCGCACTCGTTCGTTTGGCCGTACCAGTTGTACCACTCAGTTTTGTCGTGATAAGGCGCTTCCAATATTAAGCGACTATCAAATGGTGCAGGTAATGAAATACGGGTTGATTTTTTATATTCAATAAATAATTATTAATCGTATATAATTTGAAAGGTTTCTAAACAATTTAAAGTATTTTTTTAACAGTTTTCAATATTACAATTAACATTATTATTATAGTAAAGCCAACCTTTTCATATTGTGGGTAGTTGGAAGTGGGGACTTACTGTAAATACAGGTGCTGGCCGCTGTTAGGGGGATTGTTGTTTGGATGCTCGAAGTGAGCGGACGTGTTGTTTAAAAGTAAATTGTACAACTCTAGCAAGAACATAGCGTCAAGAGTTTTGATTGTGACTCGGAAGAAGAGAGAATTGTGTCGAAGAATAAACTGTATGCTGATTTACAATTGGAGTTCGATTTGGAGAAGTTTACAAATTGTATCCTGTAGACCCAATTCAATTATCAGACCAGTACTTGTACGATTTTAAAGGTTTATTTTATAGACATACTTTATTTGAGGCAAAGGTATATCCATAAAGTATAATACTATGACGACCTGTTTTTTAACAACCATTTCAAGCTCACCTATAAAAGATTTTCCTGACGTGCACTTCAAGTGAAAGCTAGTGAAGAGAGCTTAGTGTTTTATTTCCTTCAAGTGTTAGAAATAATGTTGATATAAAAAGTATACTTCTATTTCTAGATGTAGTTCTTGAGAATAATATGCAAATTAAAAATACACGGAAAAATAATCTTTACTAATATTATAAAGAGGCAATATTGTGTTTTTTTTATTGCCTTGTACGCAGCCGGGCCAGCTGATTTTAAGCGGTTACCGTTGCTCATGGGTTTGTGCATTGTTATTGGGGTTCAGTTCAGAAACACAATGAAAACTCCTTGGTTCACAATAACAGTTTATTCATCTTCCAAAATCAGTATAATCATCCTCCAAAACTCAGTCACAATTACTCCCAGCTCTGTTCACTTTGACAGTGAATTTTGATTTAATTTTTATATTTTTTTTAGAAAGTTCTTTTTTGTTATAAAGAAAAATATATTTCTTAAGTTCCTATGATATGGACATCAGACTAAAGAAATAAAGAGGTTTTTTTATTTATATGCTATTCTTGAAAAATAGAAGTTGTTCTCATTTATTATTTGATTGATTGTGCCTTATTTTTTTATTAAAAAAAAACAAAATCTCATAAATTTCACGACTACCATTTAACAGCAGCAACCCCATCATAATTATACGAGTATACCTTCTACAAACAAGTCTAAACCTGTCTCATCACAATTATTTACAACGTTAATACTCAAAGAACTTAGTGTAGTTACCAAATAATTCAAACCATTATAACAGGACCTCCCATAAAACAGAATGGGCTATCAAACTGAGCTCTACTTAATCAAATCTTTGACGTGCGCAGTGCCCCGTAAAATTGAGACAGCTATTTAAGGATTACACGCAAATCTTTATTTACTCAGTTTAAATTAATGTGTAAGTTAATGTAATTTTTTAAAGACTATTTTTTGGTCTGTTCAACTTCGTCTGCGTCACGTGAGACGGTTGAGGTGTTGCTGAATTTGATTCCTGCCTTCGATGCAATATACACGCGCGCTGAATTGTAACAATATTTTGCCCATATTACTCACAGTCTAGATTCCTGTGCAGTAATTAAATAATGGTATTTAAAACTTTTAGTGCTTACTTTAAAAAATTATCCGATCCTCGGTTTTCGAACGAAGCTTTTTTTTTTTTTTTATTGCGTGATAGATAAACGAAGCTTGAAGAAAATCCTTAAAGGTAGGCCGTAGATGGCGGCACCGTAGTGTTCCCTGACAATGCATAGGTCCATAAGCGACGGTGACCACTTACGATCAGACAGCCCATTAGCACGTCTGCCTACTATAGGAATAATATAAAATCTGAATCCTAAAATTCTAAAATGATTTTTCTATCTTCAAATACATACACATAAGCTTTATCAAATCTTAATCTGGCCTATAGTTAATCTGTATAATTCAAATTAATCTGTGGTCAATAAATAAATTACTAATTTAGCTAAATGACTGATAGTAATGATTTACTGTTAGAGTTTTTTTTTTTTTTTTTTTAGTTCAAACTATAAATCAGTTATAAGTGGCGATATGAATTATTTAATTACCTAAATGTTTTAAATTATGACTGATTAATTTTATTATAGCCTGTGCAAAATTTAAATAACTTTATTTATAGCTTACTAGCTTACTCATCGAGGTAAGTCTTTTTAAAAATAAAAAAAATGGCTACTGAGTTGTATTCGACAGTTTTTCTCAGGAGGGGTGTTAGATTAACTTTTGAGGTCAAAAATACCTATATGTCAACAACAACTTTGTTTTGTCAACATCATTTTTTATCTGATACCAGAGTCATACAAATCGGTTTACTCTATCTAGGACTTAAGTAACCGACATAGGCCAAAGAATTGCATTTTTGAAGTGGCAATGGGCAGGACACATTGTGCGAAGAAGTGATGACCGATGGGGCCGAAAAGTTCTGGTTCTTACCGGCCACCACGCCACGAACCGGTAAGCGCAACATTGGTAGACCCCCACAAAATGGACCGACGGTCTGGACGGTCTGGCGGAAGGTCACTGGTTGTAGATGGCGCAGGACCGGTCGATGTGGCAAGGTTTGGGGGAGGCTTATGTCCAGCAGTGGACGTCTATAGGCTGATGATGATGATGGTTCACTCTAGATAAAGTTATCAAGAAATAAACCTAAAAGAATAATAATAATCAAGAATATAAAATATCTGGAACATAAAAGAAGTAATTTAGAAATACATCATGAAGCTTTCAAAATATTATACCTAACGCTAAATATGTGTTCTCTTTTAGATATCCTCTTAACACTTTAGCCATCAAATTCTACCGACAAAAGTGTCCGTGTGAAGCCTATTTTTGGAAGGCTTCGATATGTAGCCTTCCTAGTATTTTGTTACCCAATAATATAGACTTAAGTGTTTTGTCTAGTTCTTTGTAGTCGTTTCTTGTTATATACTTTTTTTAGTCCTTTGAGATATTTCTTTTAAAGGCAATTGAAGTTTCTGAGAAACGGAAGTTGTCTAAAAATATCTTTTAGTAATGCGTTCACGAGAAAGGAAATTAAGTATTTTTCAAATTAGAAAATATACTTTATTAATAAAAAGCCGATAGACAGTGGGAAGCGACTGTGTTTTATGCCATGTATTTATAAAACTTTTTGTCGGGAACATATTTTAAATTATAATCATACTACTATTATAAAGGCGAAGTATTGTAAGTATGTATGGATGTATGTTTGTTACTCTTTCACGTAAAAACTACTGATTGGATTTGAATGAAACTTTACCACAATATAACTTATACATCAGAATAACACATAGGCTACAATTTTTGATAATAATTTTAGCTAGACGGGACGAACCTGAATTCCACGCGAACGAAGTCGCGGGCAAAAGCTAGTATTGAATACAATAGTTAGTAGTATACAAACTTTAATACATTTCAGACTTTCCTATAGATACACATTTTTTTTCTTAACAAGTCTTTAAAATGAATTTCCCAAGTTTTATAAACCTTTATCTTGGAAGACATCGCGGAAGAACCAAAGAGCATCCTGTCCCAGTTCATTGACCTGACCTAGATAATACAGCCTCAGGATAAACCAGCCTAGGATGAACTCTTAAGCAAGATCTTTTGTCGTTAAATTGTTGCTATATCAAGGACTTTTCTTTAATGGTGTATAATTTATTAAATTTTATACTACTGTCATATTTTTAAGTCGCATTGAAGTTTTACCAAAATCGATTTGTTTTGTGTGATAAAGTTGCAGTTAGACGGAGTTAGGTTTTCAAAATTGGTTCAGTAATTTTAGTGTAATTCTGTAACGAACAGTAAATATTCCAGATCGTTTCAAATTTTCCTTTTAAGATTCATCCAACCGAATAACATTGATATATTAAATAATTTAATATAAGACACATATTTTCTAACAAACCAACAAACAATTTAATTACAACCAATAAAATATTTACAGCACAATAAAAACAAAACAAGCGAGAATCTTGCCACGAAGTCGTAAGATATATTTTACCCGGGATAAAACCGGAACATCCGGTAGTACCGGGCCGGTCCAAGGGCACCCGGATACCCTGCATTATGTACACACGCGGTTTAAGCAAATTGAAATTTCCTGTAACTTTTGGTTAATAAAATAGTGCTAGTTTGGATATGAAGGTAACGTTATGTGTTAAAAGGAGTTTTGTTTTGAATTCTATGTAAATAGGACAAGTATTAAAAAAAAAAACTTGAGAGGTGTCAAGGGACACCCGGATGGAACGAAGTTCCTTTCGATTAGTGAAGGAATTGTAATACAAATTTGTTAATATTTTAATAATATTAACTAACTAATTATTATAACTTAAATAAAATATTTTGATCACAGCGCCATCTAGCATTAATCATATAAAACAAAATAAGGAATTGTTTTAAAAGATTTTAATCACAGCGCCATCTAGCGATAATCATCTAAAACAAAAAAAGTGTCGTGACAACTTTTTCATAAGAATTTCCGTCTAGCCCCCTTTCGGTAACGCGCGATAAGGAACTTCGTTCCAAAAATAACTCCTAAAACAACTAGTTGGTGGCTTATAAACAGTTCTCTTCTATTCAAATATTAGGTACTTCAGATCTATTCATTTCTGAATTTCAAATACTACTGCAATTCCCTCGCAAACTTGTGGTATATTCTAAGGAAAACATTGTTCAAAACATTTTAATTAGCAACACATTCAAGTCGTGTTGGAGTTTACCCCAGTTTGGGCAAAACTTTTATAATGAGACCTCAATATGGTTTCAAACGAGATTTGAAAAGAGTTTAGGCGAAAATACACAGTAAAATAATTTATTATATCAACCAATTTCTTCCTACTGCAGATCTCAAAAACTAGGAAAAACTCTCACCTCGTTAGGCTATTGATACTTCAAATATGTTTGGAGATTTCAAATATGTTTTGAATTCTTCTCTTGTACCTACAAAATACTGAATGTGTTTGTTATAAAACATTTCTGTAATTTATATAGTTTGTAAGTACCTAGATTCCAAATTTAATTCGTTAAAATACGGAAGGAATTTGTGTATAATACATGCATAAAATAATAGAAACAAAGACAATTTTTAAGGGTTTTTTTAGCATATTTTTTACACATTCCAAAATAGACTTTTTGAATCCTTTTTTCGTCACAGACAAAGTTTATTAAATAACATTTTGATTGAACTCTGAATCTATTATACTAAGCCTTGCACCCACATGTTGTCACGAAGTTGCTTAGTCACGATTTGAATCCAAGAAATACACACCATAATAAATACAAATAAACAACTGTTTACTATTTACTAAGTATTAGTAGGCTTTTATCCTATCTTCTTATATATAAAAATGAATTGCTGTTCGTTAGTCTCGCTAAAACTCGAGAACGACTGAACCGATTTGGCTTATTTTAATCTTGAAATATTCGTAGAAGTCCAGGGAAGGTTTAAACGGTGAGAAAATTTCCTTATGTGACGCAGACGAAGTTGTGTGGGCCAGCTAGTTTTTTTTTTATTGCCTTGTAGGCAGACGAGCCAACGGGCCACCTGATCGTAAGTGGTTACCGTCGCTCATGACTTTTGTAATGTCAGAGGACACTCTGAAACCGCAACCCACGACCTATCTTTAAAAAGCTAAACCTTTGAAGAGTTTCCTACATATTATGTACCTAAGTTTGAAAAGTACTTACATTTTTCTCAAGAGATAAAGCTCTCGAAACACATAAATAAATAAGCTATACTTAATCTATAAGTTCTATAGCTTCCTTACGATCCCTCTGTATCCAATTTTCGTAAAACTTCACATATTATAATAATTGGTATAACCAGGAGTGCCGATTGACAAACACATACTTTAAGAGAATCCGTAGTTATCCTAGAGATCCACACAAACAGATTTATTCTCATTCCTATCAGTGTTGATCCACCACCAAACCCCGGAGCCGAAAGAACCTTCAACCCTCACGACTCAACAAGTGGAAATACCCACTAAATCAATATTTACACGGCGCTCTGCATTCAAAAGTGGGTCAGGTCACCGTACCTGCGACCCTTGCATTCCACCTTCCCGTCCCTTTCTAACGAGAACAAAAAGGCGTATTTCCGTCTCTCTCAACCGCGGCCTTGTCCCGCCACGCGTTACAATACAAAAGTCAGAAATGACTCCCCCTATCCAATTAAATTTGTATCGTAAACTTTAGGTATTAAATGTGAATTTCCCATGAGAGAGTCGGCACGTAAGACATTGATTTGACGATGTAAGGAATATATAATAGGTTTTTAATGGTGACCTGTTTGAGGATATTTTAACCCATTTTTTGGGCCTTGGCCGAATCGATGGCTCCGGATTAATTTATAAGATATGTCAAGATTTCGCTGTTGATTTTCCTCGTGGATTTTGGACGATGAAAAATGGGCTGTGTGTGGAATACTCCGATAACAATGTAATGTGAGGTTATTTCTGGTTTTTATGAGAATATCAGATTAATACTTGTGCAGACTTTATTATTAGTTATAAGTTTATTTTGTGTGGGTTTTGTGAAAGGTTGTTGAGCAGTATTTATTCAAAGGTTAAGTTGTATTTATTGTGTTAGGCAATTTGTTGTTTGTCAAAGTTTAGTAATTGATCTGAGGTAACTTCTATATTAAAACGTAACCTAATAACCTATAGGTACCTACTAGAACTATTATCTGAAGAATTTCTGAAAGTTTCAAAACCATAATGGATACCTGTTGAAAACATACAATTTAAACAAGCAACGAAATTTAAGGAAACTCGAATTAAATAGACAAATGTTCACATAGTAATTTAACGTTTCCACATTGGCTCGCCAACTTCCAATTTTCATATTGGTCGTCACTGTCATTTATTTTGTACGTGTGTTAGACGTTGACGAGTCAATATGAAAACGCAACATAAGAGACCTAAGTTAGCACCAATATAAAAATACATAGAATAACATGTCCCTATTCAAATGAGGTTTAAAATGCTCTAAATGATATGTTTGTCATACATGCTTGGGTATACCTTAAAGGTATACTTGCACAGGTATACCCCAGCGTATTACAGAACTGTATAGTTATACCATACTATACAACTCTACAATACCTTATAGGTATAACTATGTAGGTAAACTTGTTAGGTATACCTATGCGTATAGCTTGAATTAAGCGGTAGGTGATGTCAAAATGTCCTGTGAGTGCTAAAAGTTATGGGTAGTTATGACCACTTAGCATCAAGTAAACTGACTACTCGATTACCCGCTAAAGTAATACAAACTTGTTTTACCGATAAAAATGCAATCATAAAATATAGATTTCGAACAAAAAGAAATGTTATTTCCTCATTTAGCTCGTAAAATGTATTCTGAGAGACTGTTAATTGCATTAATTAAGGAAAGAGGATGTTCTGAGGATCATGGAACGGCGAAGAATTTATGGAGATGAATTTTCTTTTGATTATTCTTAGAATAACTGATGGAGGTTTGTTGGGAACGTGTCCTTTAGAAGAAATTTATAAATGTAAGATTTTTTGTTTAAGGAGACTGGAAAAATGGGACACCCGAATAGAACGAAGTTCCTTTCGATTAAAAGATGTCTTTAATTCTTTTTTTCCTAACGTAACGCGCGATAAGGAACGTGTTTTAAAAGATTTTGATCACTGTGCCATCTAGCGATAATCATTTAAGACAAAAAAGTGTCGTGACAACTTTTCGTAAGATTTTTTTCCGTCTAGCCCCCTTTCACAACGCGCGATAAGGAACTTCGTTCCAAAAATCGAATTTGCTGGAAAAAGATTACCTAAACATATACATAGGTACAAAAATCTAAACAAAAACACATACGCACACACTGATACTCACACATACATACACTCAACACTCTTTACCTTCAAGATTTAATATAATTTTGTAAATATTCTTTTCACGTTATTTTACTACACTGTTATTATTTTTTATACAATGACAGGCAAACGAGCCAACGAGCTACGACCGAGAACGAGCCTATGGACCGTACTGTAGAGGAATTGTTAAGACTTCATAGAGATGTAGGCAGACGAGCTTTCTAGCCACCTGGTCATACGTGGTCATCGTTGCTCATGGACCTTTGCAATGTCAGCAGATACCATGAGTCCGTTACCCACGACCTATCTTTGAGGACTTAATATCAAACGTGTCGAGACTTTAAAAGATCGTGTCCACCTAGCACCTGTTACTTCATGTGATTCTAATCTTGTATTTATTTATTTTAGGAACATCAACAGTATGACATATTTAACAATCATTAATTAACAATTCACAACTTAATTTCTAATATGTATGTCCATTAAAGATGTTCACAGCATTCAATATAATTAATTAATTAATGTGCTCCAAAATAGCAAAAATAAATAACATTAACTAAATTAAACATTACAAAAAAAAACACATTAAAATTCAATAAAAATAACAAACATGAATATATTAATTATATGATCATTAAAAGAGAATAAAAACAAAGAAATGGATTCGAATCAATTTACAGTTAAAAATTGTCTAAAGTACACATAACTTATAAGTATTCCAATGCAATTGATTTCTCGTTATAAAATTAAATTAAAATTAGTATAATATTGTTTCAGCTTGGGTCCTCGGCTGGCTGATGTGCAAGACAGTTCCATACGTCCAGGGTCTGTCTGTGGCAGCTTCTGTCTACAGTCTTGTTGCTGTATCACTTGACAGGTAAGATTAAAATTTAATTCTTAGTTCTAGACAGTTGAGGTTGAAGCGCTTGCCTTTCGTTCGAGAGGTTCGAACAGACTCTACCTCTAAATATTAATTTGAAAAAGATTTATGTGCAATTTATAACAACACTACTGGCTTAAAATGGTGACGCAAAATATCATAAGAATGCAGGTTGCATATTGGAAAAGGATTCCAAAAAATCTTAGAAGATATGTGAAGTTCCCGCTCCGTGTTGGGCAAGCTATGTCTGACTTACTACAAACAAAGTCATAGTCGTCGCTGTCGTGCCCATAGGTTCAATATTATACAGTGTAAAAACAAATAGATAGCAATTACAGATTATATAGTACTTTGTTGTAAACTATGGTAAATGACGGCAACTGCTTACAATAAAGTTGGTCGTAAACTAGTTTGTTTATATTTCAATAAAAAAATAAAATCTTTAAACTCTTTTCTCACTTTGACCAAACTTTAGTAGTGCCTTTTAATAACTTCTTCACCTAGTCCAGACAGTAATATTTGATGCAGACCTCAAACGCCCCAGTTCTGTCCACCTTGACCCAAAGCACGTGAGAAGGCCCAAATCGCGAATGCCTCAAGGGTCGGCGTTTGTCAAAGCTTCAAGGAGAAATATTCGGATCATTTGATTGATGACCGCCATTTTGAGAACATTGCTTTTAAGCTCGCGAGCTTTCGTTAGTTTTGGAGCTTTTTTGTATGGTATCCTGAAGTATGTATAAGTGTAGATTGATGTGAGGTTAGAAATTGACACAATAGTAATAACTAAATTAACGTCTGTTAAGAGTTAGAACCAAAATCAAAACTTCGTTAACAAAGAATTAAAGAAAGAATTATTAATTTTAAATAATACTTACCTATATCTTCAATTGAAAAAGATTTTTTTTCCTTTATCATTCCAATCTGGAACTCTCGTTCACAATGATCCCAAGACATGTTCCTCTTTAAACGAGGCTTAAGACAAGTTCTGTTTAGTATGTGATGGGTAATGGTGTGCGACGGTAACCGCTTATCATTAAAAAAACGACGAAAGATAATCCAGATAAGTTCACTGCATTATTTATCTTTTTTGAAATGTTTTTAGTTTTATAATGATTATTTACAATATTGTGCATTGTGAGCGAAGACTCCTTTACAATGATTAATACTAAATTTAAAAACATATTATTGATATCTTGTCACAATATCCTCAGGGGCTTGTTCTCGATTTCACGAAAAGCCTTTTGCGTTCATAAAATGAACATAATGTCATAAACTTTCGAAACTTCTCGAAGGTTTTCGCAAAACATTAAACTTTGTACGAAACAAGAACTAGACGAAACTTCTGGAAATATAACTTAAGGCCTCAATTTATTAAGAAAAGAAGGCTCTGTTGGGTTATCTTTGTAAATAAATTAATGTAGGGTTTTAGGAAAGGGTAGATTTAATTTAGTAAATTGGCTTTAACTATAAATTAAGAGCTGTTATTTTTCTTCTTCTTATTTTTTTTTATTGCCTTGTATTGTACTGCCAACGGGCCACCTGATCGCAAGTGGTTACCGTCGCTCATGAACCTCTGCAATGTCAGGGGACACTGAGGGGTCGCCATCTACGACCTAACTTTAAGGACCCTCCTTAAGCCTCGTTTGTTTGATTATATTACGAAATTTTTTGAATTAACTGAATTCGATGATTTTTTTGTGATTCAGAGGTAAAAAATTGCATTCACTTATTTGCATATTCATTGGATATAAAACTGACTTGTAGTTTTTGTTTAATTATTGAAAAATGAAATACGGATGTATGCTGAAATTAAACGTGAATAAAATTCTTGTAATTATTTTTTAAAACTAAAATCGACTAAAATGTTTCAGGAAATTTGCACTAAATTTTAATATTTTTATGACAGCATTATGGCGATGATAGCCCAACGTTACGACTCACCGTACATAGCCCATTGCGTGGATGCTCATGTGGGACGAGTCGAATGGAAGCGTGGCCTATAATATACTGCTTAGGCCACGTTCTGTTAGTTTGTCACTAACACTTAGATTAAGACTTACTAACACTTTTATGTATTGTATTATGGACCCTTGTAGCCACTATGATTAAAACTAAATAAAAAATAAAATAAATATCTTCTACGTAAGACTTAGAACTTACTACAAACAAGAATTAATTATAACCCAACTAAATTTAATTGCAACTAAACATGTTTTACAACGTTCAATCAACAATTCTCTTGTCAAGGTCACATTTAATAATAGAAGTACATATCTTTGTCAAAGGACGATGGGCCCAAGGTCCTCTGGTTAACCCAGAATTCAGGCCCTTTGTTTCTCGCTGTGCTTAATGTTCTAAGGGATCGTTTAAATTTAATATGACTTGACTTAGCACCTTAGCCATTTTGAATGTTCCGCAATGGTTTAATTTCGTGCTCATTTTGATTTAGTGTTTTTGTTTTTTTATTATCAACTTGTGGATGTCAAAACATATCACTAGATGGCTCAACTGTGGCTAATGATTGGAGTTTGAAACCACCACCTTATTTGGCTATGTTTTTTTAAAATATATTTTCCATACAATTCGGAATACAAGGCATATTTGACAAGAACATTAGTCTTCAAAGTACTATATTTTAAACAAAAAAGTATCTCCCTAAAATATGAGATGAAAATGTAAACAAAACAACTTTTAGTAACTAAGTTATCATTTTGCTACTGTCACATACTTGGCGTAAATAAACCACTTTCGTTATAAATTAGTTGTTAGCTGATATTTAAATTCTTACAAGAAAAGTTATATTTCAGTTAGTCTATGAATCGAAGAGGAAGCCGTTTGGAATGGAGTTATACAGAGTATTCACCAAAACAAAAAATCTGTCTGTACTATCTTTGACCCAGAAATGATTAACAAAAACACTCCAAAATCGTCTTTTATCCTAACACAAGTCATTAGCGACACCCAAAACGAACCAATAAGCTCTAAAGAGCTTTCCTAAAGCTCTTTCTATACGTTGCTCAGTAATTATCCTTGAACGTCTAATTATGAAGCTCGGAGCTTTCAGCGAGATTCCTTTTTCAAGGTTTGGAAGTTCCGAAAAGCTTTTGGATTTTAAAGGGCATTTTTTCGAAGTTTGTTTGAAATACGATGAGATTTTTTGTTGAATTAATGGAATTGGTAATTTGATTATCGTGAATATTTACTGGAGTTTTTTTATTGTGTAAAAAAAAGTTGATAGGTTGTCTGAAAGTCATATTTAGAGTATATAATAACAACCCATTATTGCCCACTGTTGAGCTCAGATCTCCTCAATAGATTTTTTTTTTTTTAGTCGGAGGAAATCCCCGGATCTCGTGGGCGGGGTATGTGGGAGTTGAACCGCACTAAAACCTCCAACCGCTCACACTCAGCGTCCGAGAACCCAACACGGGGTTATGAGGTTCGGCGCGACGCGTTACGCCCAAGGCACTCTTTCCCGTCGCGCCGCCACCTCTCCTCAATAGAGAATATTTTCAGGCATAATTCAGGGCATAGTGCGTATTGGGGACTTCTGGAATTACCATTTTAAAAAGCATAATCTATATAAAACACTAGAACTATTAAATCTATTTCTAGACACGTTATATTTCTAGTAATTGAATCCGAAAGTACCTACTGTGAAAATTTCATAGGTGCCTATTGAAATATTCTATCGCTTTTAGATGACCTGAATTAATAATATTCATTGGCCTATAGACCTAGGGCTGCGAAATAATATTTAACTGTCGTATTAGTTTTTACTTGTGATATAATTTATAATAGAAGTATTTTAATTTTATCGTATTAAAAAAGGGTCCCATTATTATATTTTAATGATTAATGATCAATGTCATGTTGGCCGAATGGTCGAAGCGCTTCCTTCCGTACGGGAGGTCGCGGGTTCAAATCCGCTTGGCTTGTACCTCTAAATCTAAAATGTGAAAAAGATTTATGTGCAATTTTTCACAACACCACTGACTATAAACGGTGAAGGAAAACATCATGAGGAAACCTGCATATCGGAAAAGAGTTCTAAAAATCCTTTGAAGATATGTGAAGTCTCCAATCCGCACTGGGCAAGCGTGGTGGACTATGCCTAATCCCTCTTCTGAGGAGACCTGAGCCCAACAGTGGGCAGTAATGGTTTGGTACAGAATGATTAATGATCAAGTAGATAATTTTAATTAATTTCATTTTTATATAAGGTTTGAAATCGTTGCAGTTGTTTGAAGTAAATCCGTGCAGTAGTTTTCTAGTTTATCCCGAGAAGCTGACTTTTCTACGATATTATTTGTATACATTTTGAATCGTGCCATCGTTGAATGAAAGGTTTTTTACACTTTTAACTTTCCTTTCATTTTATTCTATGTATAGATAACACTTTGTAGAAACCTACAGCTCAGGGGTGTTGCGATGGAAAAGTGTGCAGCAGTGCGTAACGCGTCGCGCCACCCCGCATAGCCCCGTGCTGGGTTCTGGCCTCAGCCGGGATTCGGACGCTGAGTGTGAGCGGTTGGAGGTTTTAGTGAGGTTCAACTCCCACATAACCCACCCGCGGGTCGGGTGGGGATCCGGCGATTTCCTCCAATTAAAACAAAAAAAAACCTACAGCTCAGAGATAAAACATGTAACAGTTAAAATTATGCGCTTAATTTAATATTAAGTTTTGTAACAGTAAATTAAACTCATTTTTATATCTTACCTGACAACCCTATCTAGGGCCAATAATAGAGACTATGTTTATAAGAACAAAGGCCTTTAGATTCTTCAAAGGCGTCCACACATGAAATAGGTTCCTAATGAGGGTACGAAGGAGGCCTAGTCGATACCTTTTCGATGTTAGACGGGAAGATTATCTACCTAGTATAAATATGTTGGAGTAAGTTAATTTGTACACGATTTTGTAGGAATTTATAAGTTGTCCTTTTTCAAACGAGGCTTGAAGAAAGTCCGAAGGCAAGTTGTAGGTAACGGTCTCGCAGTATCTTCTGACATTGTAAAGGTCCATGAGCGAAGGTAATCACTTACGATCGGGCGGATCGCGATACGATACGCTCGTCTGTTAACGAGGTAATAAAATGTATGATTTAGCTACCACTTTGTATAAATTGACAAACTATATTTTTTTTCATGATTCTATACGTGTACCTTAATCATTATATGCCCACCTGATGGTATGTTTCTTTTTATTAACCATATCTGGCATGTGTAAGTTCTAAACCATCATTGCGACTCAATATATAACTTTACTAGCTGAATCGCGCAACTTCGTTTGCATCACAATAGCATATTATAATCTTTTAATCTTACTCGACAAATATACTATCTAACACTCAAATAATTTTTTGAATCGGACCAGCCGTTCCTGAGATTAGCGCGCACAAACTTTTTCACATTTTAGGTTCTTGTTCCTCTGCTATTTATTTAAACTGTACCTATGTCATTGACATTTCATCAATAAACGGGATGCGTCTCGTTACCGCGGCCATCTTTAGAACATCCCCTTTGATATATTACTCTGTAATGTCAGTAATAAGTGTTCACTCCTAACCACACAATTAGTACGAGGAACGTGATATCTAACAATTTGACTTTGGTTTCCTTTTTATTCGATGTTTAAGAGTAAAGAATTGTCTTTGTGATTTTTCAATCGTTAGGTAGACGAGCTAAAGAGTCACTTGTTAGTTGTTACCATCACTTGTGGACCTCTGAAATATGAGGGGATATGGTTGCCATCTACATCCTATTTCTAGCCTCGTTTGCAGAAAAACAAGTTATACTCCAACACTGTAATCACTAATCAAAAATACCTTAAAGTCAAAATTACAAACAAAACCAGGAATCATGGCGCTTACAACAGCGTTGAAATATCTTAAATCAAATAAAATCGTGGATATTTATATTGTTGACTAAACAAATTCAAAAACAAAACATATGATTTAAAACATTTATTCAAAAATCAATGATGCACAGAAACAATATGTGCGTGCTTAACTACTGGCACAATCGGCGCAGCATGCACAATCGGTGCCGCATGCACAATCGGGGCAGCGTGCACCACGTGGGCAGCACGCACCACTGGCACTGGGTGGACCACTGCTGTGTGGGCGACCACTGGGTGGGCAACCGGTACCACTGGAGCAATAATGCCCGCTTGGGCAACGGCGATGATGGTTACAAGTACTGCCTGTAATGTAAATGTTTTTTACACTCGAATAAATTCATAAGAGAATTAAAATAAAAAAATAAATAAAAGAATAATACTAATCAAAATCATGTTATGTTATAAAATAGTTGATATATTGAATAGGTAACTCCTTTCTTTGGAAGTTAGTAAAAACTTTGTATCTAATGCAAACTGTAAATGAATTCATTTTTGTTGTTTCATATTTATTTTTAGCATTTTTGATAAATTCAAACTAACATCGTATAGGTCCATGTCAATAAAAAAATAGATAATATAATCTATTATTACATCTGTAAACTAAAAACTTTCATCCAAACAAAACTTCAAAACTTACAAAAATTCAATATTTTCTCCAATTATAAAATCTTAGCATTGTTCTGTCTTCAAACAGAATAATTTAAAATTATTAAGAAACAACAAACAATTGCAATTAAAATTAAAACTATAAAACAATAACTTAAGGTTCACTTGACTTTAAATTTCATTAAGTTTTAATATAACTTTACAGACTATTTTATTGAATTTGTTTAATAGTTTACAAAATGAGTGATCTGTTTTATAGGCTATGCGCACAAATGCAATAATATTGATAAAGATGTTTGAAGACCTAACCTTGATAGACGCCATTTTGAAAAATGTTAATCTTGGCAACATTCAGTCATTGCTTTTGGTAGTGCTTTATTTCTACTTATCTTGTCCTAATTCATTCTATTTGACTGTATTTAAGAAATTCTTCAGCGTGGTGGACTATGCCTAATACCTCTTCTGAGGAGACCTAAGCCCAGCAGTGGGTAGTAATGGGTTGGCACTACTAACCTTAAAAAAAAAGAAAACGATCGACTTCCATTTTTCAAAGATACTTACTACAAAAACTGCTTATGAGATAAATTACATGAAACAACTTGTTCAAAACACAAAATTAATGGAACCCGTGACGACCTTTTATTATACGAAA
The DNA here is from genome assembly GCA_030269945.2 of Trilocha varians. Lineage (NCBI taxonomy): Eukaryota > Metazoa > Arthropoda > Insecta > Lepidoptera > Bombycidae > Trilocha > Trilocha varians. Next base: position 11,799,609 of record AP028259.1, read on the forward strand.
TTAAAATCATCCGAATCGGTCCATTTAAACTAACGAACGAAAAAAATATTAAACAGTATTTTTTTTATTGCTTGTTAGATAAACGAGCCTACGGCCCACCTGATGGTAAGCGGTCACCGTCGTTCATGAACCTCTGCAATGCCAAGGCAATGAGGGGCTGTTATCTATCGCCTACCGATACAGAACTTTTTTTAAATCTCGTTTAAAGAGGGACATGTCATAGCGCTCCGGGAGCACCGCGGACGGGAGTCCATTCCAAATCGGTATGGTACGGGGCAAAAATGATCTTCTGAAGCGAACCGTGGAAGATCGCAGCGGATCCAAGTAAAGGTGGTGAACCTTGCCCATGCGGCGTGTGGTACGAGGGACAGTCAACTTTAAAACCTTTTGTGAAGTTGAAGTCAGAAATATAGCTTAATCGATAATAATATTCTCTCAACAATAAATATTGTCAAAAATATTGCGAGTGTGCGACTACCCAGAAAGTCAGATCAATAAGCTCTTTTTAAAGTGTCATATTTAATGAGTAAGCACAATATTTATTACATAAGTTGAAAAACTGGAATGGCACTATTTTATAATATTAATAGCTTTCTTTGGAACTGACAAACGGGACATTAAAATGATTAAAAATTTTGTTTTCGTTGAAGTGAAATTGAATATTTTTAATGTAGGTCATTATTTACCCTAATAAATAACCACTCGTTTTCTTAAAATATTGTTAAGGGCTTCTTAAAGGGCTTATGAATTTGAGATGTTGAGATTAAGTGATCCCACATTGAAACAATTAGCATGGGAAACACACTATCTTTTTATTTTTGAGTGTCGTAGTTATATCTGGAAACAACATTCAAGCCAATTTAAACACTTACGATTAGGTGGCCTGTTGGCTCCTAAGGTTTATAGGTATTATAGGTGACAGAATCAATAATTCATATTTTATTATATTCTAGTAAAGAACATCGTCGTATCGACGATAGCGCCATTTATAAATAGTTTAAATATTTATTATTTAAACCTCTTAAATTTTGTGTAAATACTTTTTGAATTGTAATAGAGAATAGATGTTGGCGCGCTTATTTGAATTTAGAACATTCCATTGCCGAATACAGACGTTTTGTACATTTTTTCACAAGTTTTATTTTATGATTACTTCTTAACTTCTCTCTCACTGGCAGCGTTAGGTTTTTTACAGGTATAAAGCTCCTAATAAGGTTTTGAAAATGCATTAGATACTACACAGTTACATCCAATGTAAGTTTATTTTTCAAAACGAGCTTACGGTCCACCTAGTTTTAAGCAGTTATTGTCGCTCGAAACTGTGTAATACCAGGGCATTGAGGGGCCGTTATATATCGCCTAATTTTACATAATTTTTCTTAAACCTCGTGATAAATAGTTTAATAAAAGCTTGTAAAACACAATTAAAATTAATAATATAAGTTTCTTGAACACTCCTCAAAATTATAACCAAACTTCAATAAAATTATTAGTTTAAATTAACTTACCAACTTGAACATTTTGAGATCTTGTTAACTACGTACAATAGTTGAGAATATCTAACTATTAATGCGGTGAAGTCTAGATCCAGTCCTTATATAGGACCTAGGTCTAGGTTGGATCGTGTAGGACATTAATCTTGTTTTGCAACAAACTTCAAGGTGCGACATCTTAGATTCCATCGCGGGTTTAATATTAATAGTTTTATGGTAAAATGTGCTTTATTATTTTGATGTTATGTACCTATATTTCGATGTTCGATATCTGCAAAGAACATAGTTATCAAAAACATAGTTAGCAAAATCATAACTTTACAGGAGAGCGATTTGAAACCAAATTTGTCAAACATAAAATTGGTTCTAACTTTTTCTGAATTGTTCTTGAGGATTGTTTTAGCTGTTGTACGTATTTAAGTACAATTTTGCATTGTAAACTGTAATATTATTAGTAAAATACTTTTATGCATTTTCAACGGGTTCTTACCACGATATTTAATTAATTGATTTGTCTAGATATTTCTGGTAAGAACCCGTTGAAAATGCATAAAAGTATTTAGAAAACCGCGAGTGTCTGAATAAGTTTGTAATATTATTAATAAAAAGGATACTTGTGTTTCTAATATTTTATTAATTGAAAAGATTAATCACATGGAACTCTATTCATCTATCTTTGAAACTATGTTAAATACAGAAATGCGAAATTCGATAAATTTTTAAACAACATTACTATCATCCCTTCATAAGATAAAAAGTTAGTTAATAGTCAAATAGAAAACTTCCTCTTAAAGTGACCTAAAACTTAAAACTTCATCAAGCTAAGTACATTAGAAAACATAATCTCATTTGTACCAAAGACGCTAGTCACATTCAATTTACGCCTGTACTACATCGATATTAAGGTATATATTCCCCAGTGATTACCTCTGTGTAAATTATAGGAAATCTTCAAAAGCTCTTTTGATTAATTTGGCGCTCGAGAAACTGAAGTAATACGAAGAAAATGGAGAGTTTATGATTGAAATATATTGACGAAATGCAAGTTAATGATTTCTATGTATTACTCACTGTTTTATGTGTGTTTATTCAATTACTTGTTAATTTAACTTTGTGTGTGCTTCGGAGGTCGTAGTGGCCAACTAGTTAAAGCACATTCCTTTCGGGTCAAGGGTTCAACCGTTACTTGTATTTTTTTTTTGTAAAAAACGACTTACTTGTAAAAAAAGATTTGTAAAAAAATATGTGCAATTAATTGCCCCACCATTGGCTAAAAACGATGATAGAATACATTTTGAAGAAACCTGGAATATTTGTGTTGGAAATCCCTCAAGGCGCACTTTAAATAATGAAACTATGGAGCTTGGTCAAATAAAATATATATTCCATGTTGTCTCTTTCACAATAAATACCAAACTAAAATGGTACATTTTTTACATATTAAAGTCATCTTGTTTTATGACAAATCATTTTCAAAATTAAACAAAAAATCCAAATAAATAAAACCTATTTGCAACAATTGGATTCTTTAATCCTTCAAAGATTTATGAAGTCCCTAATCTGCGTTGGGCAAGCGCGGTCGACTATACCCGATCCTTCTATTGAGGAGACCTGACCCCAACAGTGGGCAGTTACAAAATTTCATTAAATTAAATAAAATTACATTTATTATGCTAACAAATATTATTAATTAAAGAGGGACACATCAGTTGTTTGTTTGTCAGTATATGAATCCTATCACAATGATTCATATACCGACAGTCAAACCTCTCTGCAAATACTCTCAGAATGATGTTAGGATAGATAGGATAAATGTATAATTAATTAAAGTTTCATGTCATTGTCATTGAGACTTCAAGTTTAAAAAAAAAGAAGAAAAAATGGCGAGTTCAAATCCCTTTACGATTTAACCAACATTAAAAATAACATTTGAATTAGCAAAGATATCATCTGTGGTGCCTCAAAACTTAAGTAATCACATTACTTTTCCGGAACCGACCGCTAATTATACCAAAGAAAATGAATTTAGCTTTGAAATATGCCTGATGCCGTCTGCCCTCATTCACCTGAAAGAAAGCTTATCTCTGGAGCTTTATCGTGTAATTTAGGAGCTTTTAAAAGCTTCAGTAAATTAATATGATTATTAAATAAAAGATTTTCTTTGAGATTGTGTTGTGAATTTTTTGGGTCATAAACTGAAATGTAGTTCAAGTTTGTTTTTTTGAGGATATTCCGAAATAAAGTGTCTTTTTATAAATTTATTTTAACACTCTTGATTATCTACATATACATACATGAACGATCCCGGTATATCACTGTTGCAAGCGCCATGATCATGATTGTACTGTTTGAGCGGATTTTGATGATGCATTTTACTAAAACAACATCTCTAGAATACTGTACCAACCCATTACTGCCCACTGTTGGGCTCAGGTCTCCTCAGAAGAGGGATTAGGTATAGCCCACCACGCTTGCCCAGTGCGGATTGGGGACTTCACATATCTTCAAAGGATTTTTAGAACCCTTTTCCAACATGCAGGTTTCCTCACGATGTTTTCCTTCACCGTTTTTAGCCAGTGGTGTTGTGAAAAATTGCACATAAATCTTTTTCACATTTAGATTTAGAGGTACAAGCCGGCCGGATTTGAACCCACGACCTCCCGTTCGGAAGGACGCGCTTCGACCACTACCCCACCACGACTTCTTTCTTCTAGAATACATCTACATCTAAAAGGCTTTTATTGAGTGATGACGTGCCAAAAAACTTTTTTAATTGAATCATTTAAAATGTTTAATGGAATAAGAAATGTAATAAGTTGAAGTATTCTAATAACCTAAAAATGTATTTTAATGATTAATCTTTAAAAGTTCATTCCTTAATTCGAAGCCTTTAAAAGCTCTTTTGATGTCATAAGCTTTTAAGCTTCTTATGTAGCAACGTAATGATTCGTTTAGTATCATTACAAAGTATTTTAAGATTTAAAATTCTTTTCACAGTACATTGTGATGTTATGGTCGATCTTGACCTGAAAATTCAGAACTTCATATCGATAACAAAGTCTATTGATATTAGATTTTTTTTTTCAAAAGAACTTCAAAGAAAATGTCCGAAATATGGGGGTAACTATCGTTCAGTTACCAATATATGTATTTAAGATAAAGTATGATGCATATTTATGTACATATGCAGGAAAAAAATATGGCTTTAAATATATCTCATTTTTCGATTCAGAATTTTTTTTTTCTATTTTACCTATACTAAACTAAAGAATTTGTTTGAACGAGCCAATCTCAGGAACAGTTGAACCTATTCGAAAAAATCTTTCATTGTTAGATAGTCCATTTATTGAGGAAAACTATAGGCAGTATTATATTTTAAAAAAATAGGAATCTTTCCTAAAACTCTAATAATGTAACCCAAGGTGTAATGAAATGACCCAAAATATGAGGTTATTTAGAGATCGCTTTGAACGATAAGGCCGGCGATTGATACACTCTGTTTAAATTTTTGTATCGTATAATTATGTACATACATGTGGTTTTTCAAAAGAATTTTTGTATTGTATTGTATTGTTATTATATGTTACTAAACTTCCTCAAAAGGTTTAATGTACTTATAAAACTAATTTGACAATTAAAACGTTTTAGTTCATCAAAAACTAAATTGAATGTTTCTTTGTTAGCCTTTGGAAGAAAAGCCTTTAAACATGAGCTTCGTAAAAGCTATAATTTAGCCAAAGCTTTTACTTTTAATTAATATCGATTAGTTTTGATTGTAACAGTAATAGGTTATTAAGTGGTCCTTTTAGAAGATCATTAGAATTTGAAACTTTTACGAAATTCAGTTTCTGATTAAAGATTGGAGTAGTTGGCGGAATGCAAACTTGAGTCCATGTTAGTAATACGCATAAATGCAGTAGGTATAGGTGTATTTAAATTTTATAAATAAAAATGAACGCTATATTTTTCCGGTTGCTAGCTAACTTGAAAATGATTTTACTGATTTAGATGTTTTTTTTGTATGTGTTATTGACAGAAGGTTCTTATTGTGTAAGAAAATATTGTTTAAACTGTTTTTAAATTTAATTACAGTATCAAATCAAAAGGATCAAACTTATTAAATGAAATACATTAACTAACAATATAGTTTATTTCCTCTAATATAAAAATAATTATTTATTTTTCGAAAAGACCATCATATTTGCAAAAAACAACCATCAACATCGGTTCACGTCACAGACATCTCATCAGCACAAAGTTTATTTACCCCGAGTCCATCTTACAGATTGAATTACTACCTTAATCTGACAGTTAAATCCGCCTGGCTAAATGCACAGGTAGGAAACTTTAGACACAGAATAACTAAATACAGAAGTAAAGGTAATCTTAAACATTTTATTATTGTACTATTTGTTGTGCTAGTGTCAAGTAATATGACTTTTGGAACGAAGTTCCTTATCGCGCGTTATCAAAAGGGGGCTAGACCGAAATTCTTATGAAAAAGTTGTCACGACACTTTTTTTTGTTTTAGATGATTATCGCTAGATGGCGCTGTGATTAAAATCTTTTAATACAATTCCTTATTTGTTTTATATTAAAAGAGAGAGATACAGACGTTTTAAACTAACTAATTATTACTTAAAAAAATAAAATTTTATTACAATTCCCTCACTAATTAATCGAAAGGAACTTCCCTTCACACCACTCAAGTTTTTTTATTAAAAACTTTATAGAACTAGCACTGGATGTAACTATGTAACTATGTTAGTTCGGCTGAAATTTTACAAGTTGAAGAGAATTCAACCAACTTCTCGGTTAATGGTTTAGCTGAAATTTTACACACGTATTTCGTGATAATGCAACATGGAGCTGATCTGATGGTGGAGTCATTAGCAATAGAACTGCTGTACTAAATGAATGACTTATCGTGTTTAGGCTCTCGTTTTACTTATCTTGGTTAGCATTCTACTTCTATTTGATATCGAGGAATTTAAAAGTAAAACAAATATTTCAGATTTGACTTTTAATAAAATTTTTGACACTCGTTACTGCATTATTTTGAATCCAATCGGTATTTATTTATTTATTTAAACTTTATGCACAAAATAGTGTACATAGGCGGACTTAATGCCATAAGCATTCTGTACCAGTCTACCTTTAGGTCATGGAGAGATGATATGATATGATATGATATTAGAGATGATATACGGTATTTCGTGTCCAACAAGTGTTTTGTTTCAAAATTTATTTCTGTTTAACTTATCCTATGCTTTCCAGTCCAATCAACCAATTTAAATAGTAAATTCCTTTTAGAGTTTCTAGAATATTCTGAATCCTTTTCAGAGTGTTTTCTTAGGAGTTTAAGTGAGTTAAATATATCTCATAATTCAATTTATTTAGAGAATGTTTTCTTCCTTTGTTCCGTTGCAATTGGATTAAATTCTTTAGTACTCGTCTAGTCTTGTGTCTATTTGTTTTAATTGTGGATTAGCTGTTTTCATTGTTTGAAGGGATTTCAACTGAGTAACTAAAACACGATTGTCTTGAAACAAAAGCGGTTATTTTTGTTTAACTGTTGAGTGATCTATTTCAGAATTGTTCTTATTTAATAGCTTTATTTTTAGTAATTTTATTATGTTTATGATGAATCTACTTCACGTAGACTCTGACAGACATAGCTCCTCAAACTACATCCTTAAAATTTAAGATACAATTTTGTTTTAATAATAAAGTTAGACTTTACAGTAATTCTTCCTGCTTGACTTGACCTCATAGTATATATTTTTTTTTATTGTGGGATAAATAAACGAGCCTACGGCCCACCTGATGGTAATCGGTCACCGTCGCTCATGAACCTCTGCAATGCAGGGCTGTTATGTGTAAGTTAGATACAATTTGCGATAGAATCCATATTAGTCAATATGTAGTCCTACGGCCTACCTGGTGGTAATTGGTTACTGTCGCTTATATCTGTTATATTAAAAACAATATGACGCCGAAGTCAAAGTGCTTCAGCTTTTGCAACTTAGATAACCTTTATTTACAATTAAATTAGGTATTAAAACAAATCGCAAGAGTCATCACTTACCAAAAGCAGTATTTTAGCCTCGTTTATTTGTCTTACAAGACCTTATCTTCTAATCCTTTTAGGAACATCTTCGTGGAAATCAATAAGACGTGTAATTGTCTCTACGTTCCGAATCCGGGTTACAGACCACAAAAACAAGTTTACAACGAGATCAATCATGTGTGATCTGTACGCACATGTGGGACAATGTGCTCGCTATCGTATAATGTTATTGTCAAGTAGGTAATCCAACGGGCCACCTAATCGTTAAAGTTCGGCCGTTCAGAGAATGCGTTCCTGACACCTATCAGAAAAAAATTATTTACCAAGTTATTTGGCACTCAGTTTGGCACAAAATTATAACATTCATTGATTTTAATCTCATCAATTGTTAAACGGTAAACAACCAGCAAAAATATTTTTATCGCAACTGCAACGCCATTACAACATTACGTCGAGGGCGGCGCGACGGGAAAGAGTGCCGTGGGCGTAACGCGTCGCGCCGTCCCTCATAACTGGCCTCAGCCGAGGTTCGGACGCTTAGTGTGAGCGGTTGGTGATTTTAGTGCGGTTCAACTCCCACATACCGGGATCCGGTGATTACCTCAAACTAAAAAAAAAACACAATTACGTCGTCAGTTCAATCGCGACGTGTCAGGAACGCATTCTCTGAACGGCCGAAATATAATGTTAACGTTAATTAAATTATAATGTTTAGGGTCAAAAGGCTACCACCAATGCAGAAAAAAGAAATTATAGTCACCGTCCTGAGAAATGCTGGCAAGACACTAAGCGGGCATGTCTTTTTTTCTTGAAAGCTTAATTCCGTTGTTGACATTATTGGCACTTTCAAGGGACACTGCGGAGCCGCTACCTATGATATATTCTTAACACGTTTACTGCTGGGTGGGGTCGAAGTGGTATCATAGTACTCGAAAAAATAAGTATTTGAAGATTTAAAATTTAATTTGTTAATTGAAATTTGAATCCGAAATAGTTTGCCTGCACATTAAAATTATAGTTCAAAGTTGATCTAATTTGACTGTTATAATTATTTTCCGAAATTAAATATATAAAATGTGACAATCTTTCTAGTAATCCTTGAAAAAATGAGGTCAGTCGTTTTTGTCTTTAGTAAAAGTAGTTAAGTTTCCCTTTTGTTTTTGTTTAGTAATAAAAAACTAGGGCTGGGTGATTCTCAGAACGGGGCGATCCTGTTTTGTTTTTCTCTAACTCGTTACGGAAGTCGTAAACACAGAATACATGATGTACAGAAGTGAATTCATGTACCTTCGTTTTAGTTTAATATTTATCTTAACTTTGGTTTTTTATTACCTTTTAAGTAGACAAGCTAACGGGCTACCTGATCGTTAGCAATTCGTCGCCTCAGTGCTTGTTTGGCCAATCTGACATTTTTTACGAAAATTACTTTTTAATACAGTATTATAAAGAATAAAATTTCCATCCGACTGGTAAAATATTTTTTAAAATATTCAATTCTAAAACAATAAAAATCTTATTTCAATTTTTTTCTCAACACGGTACTTAACGAAAATTCCGTGCTTGTTTGCTGTCTCCTGTAAAATTTGCTCGAGTGCAGATTGGCCAAACAAGCACTGAGGCGACGAATTACTGTCTTTAATGAACCTCTGCAATGTCAGAGAGAGCATTGCTTACGTGTGTGTTCAACAGTGTTCATCAAGGTTAGTTCGATGGCCTTCTGTTTTACTCTGTGTTGTAAGGATGAAAAGAAACTTACTAGAAATCCAAGTAATCATGAGTAATAGTTTTGTTTGTAAATTCAGTTTCTAGTTACTAAGGTAGTAGATTCTTTAATCGCTTTTTCATATTCTACAGTCTTTCTGTGTTACTGATAGATACCGTATTGTATCTATCTATTACTTTTAAATCGATGGTTTTCTGACAATTTCTGATAGCAGGCCGTACGTAGGCCCTGCAGTGTCCCCTGACATTGCAGAGGTTCATAAGCAACGGTAACCGCTTAAAATCAGGTGGCCAGTCAGCTCGTCTGCCTACAGGGCCATAAAAAAGCTATTGTATCTTCTTTCCGACAAAAAAGTTTCATCAAAGTCGGTTTATAAACGACGGAGCTATAAGCCAACGAAAGAAAAAGCACATAATATACGATTAAAACATCATTCTCAATTAAAACTTTATTACTAAATCATATGATAATGCGTCTTCACTTTATATTTAACTACAGGATGCATTATATGAACTGGATGCATATGTACTGGTATTATATATGCTCTATGGATATCCGCATCCGCATGGATCATGTTGGCTGGAGCGTGGATCAGGTGGAGATTGTGGATCATTGGTGGAAGAGGATGGTATGATGCGTGGATGTCCACAGATTGGTCTACTGGATGTCCTGATGATAGTGTTGATAGCGTCAAGATCTGTGAAGCAAAACTTCTTTTGATCAATACATGTACATATTTTAAAACATGGGTTTACATCATTGATTAATTATTAATAGATACGCAGCACCGAACAAATCAGTACAAAGTTAAGTTTTAAACAACATTAAAAGACTGCACAAAATGGGAATGAGGTGCTCGTCCCGGGCCATTTCAATTGATACATTTGTTTTTTAAAAAAATATTGTAAAACAATATTTAAAAAAAAGAAAAAAAAAACATATTAAATTAAAACAGACATGCCCGCTGAGTTTCTTGCGCCGGTTCTTCTCAGGATGGAGGCGTAATTTTAGCGAACTGGTGGTAGTACTTAGATTTTAATTTTGACATTCAAAATGTATGTGTGTCCACATCTAATTTGAAATAAATGATTTGACTTTTTGACTTTTAAATACAGTAAACATCAGGGGACGCGGGATAGAGTGTATAGCGTGTAACGCGTCACGCTGTCCTGCATAACCCCGTGATGGGTTCTGGCCACAGCCAAGGTCGGTCGGACACTGATTCTTTTAGTCGTTGAAAGCAGGTACTAGTGTACAAATTACATAAAAATATAACTCGTTTTAATACCATTTAAAAATCTTAATCACTCTTCAATTTTTAAAAAATATTCCATTAATTTATTTTTTCTTTCTTTTGATAAAACCACTAGCTCAACATTAAAGTGACATTATCATGCGACTATTGTAGCTAGTCCTGAAATCTCTGTCATCTCAATTGAATAATTTACTAGGTACATTCAAGTCACGTGGCCTGCCTTCAAAAAAACGTACTTTGAGAGGCTGTAAATGATAGATTAGTTTCGTTACTTAGTGTAATGATGAATTGGTTTGTAGTGGTTCTCAAACTTTTACTTTAACTTTTATAAAATAATTTTTACAAGAGAGATTTAAAGAGTCCACATTGGTATTTTTTTGGATTTTATACGTGGCGTTTTAGGTTTGCCTAACCCGACATAAGGTTGTTATTTTTCGGAATACATTTTGTGCACAATATTATAATATGGTTGCTTCTTTTTAAAAATTTTAAGAGTATTCTTTCTGTCTTTTTCAATATCTCAATCCAAATGCTTCAACAACAATACACAATAATACACCAATATGAGCTTCACCCTTGAGATTTTTTATTGCCTTAAAGGCAGATGAGCCATCGGACCACCTGAACGTAAGTTGCTTCTGGACCTCTGCATTGTCAGGGGACACTGAGATACCGCTACCAACGGCCTACCTTTAAAAACATATTTTAGTTATAGGTAAACAAGCATACAGCCCACTTGATGATAATCGCTTCTCGTCGCTCATGAATGTAATGTAATTTTATGTAATGTCTGCATTAAGAGGTTCTTGCGTACTATACGTTAATTTTAAACCATAAGTGAAAAACTTCAGTTTGAGAAACACTGTTCACAACTTAACGAGGTTAACATTTCATTTTAAGACTTATACAGGCTTTTAGCGAATATTTACCATTTTAGTATAATTTGGAAATATTTTAGGTTCTTATTTTTATAGCTAACGTCCTTTTTAACTTTTAAAACTAGAAAATCCGCGTGATTCGCTGAACCGATCTGGATAACTCTGTTTTTATTGTTATGGTCAAGAGCATATTCTCTCCTGTATATATGGGTTCCACAGCGGCGACCACCGTAATGACTCTGAGCAGCAGCAAGTCCAGGAACACTAGGGAAAGATAACTTGTCTTGAGCCCGTAACGAATATAATCAGAAGATGATAGAAGAAGAACACATGAGTTTATTCTTTGTAAACTAATGCAGAAGTTACACGGATTTTTACTACAAAAAAAAACTTGAGAGGTGTGATGGGACGATTAAAAGATATCTTATATATTTTTTTCCTAAAGTAACGCGCGATAAGGAACGTGTTTTAAAAGATTTTGATCACAGCGCCATCTAGCGATAATCAACTAAAACAAAAAGTGTCGTGACAACTTTTCGTAAGAATTTTTTCCGTCTAGCCCCCTTTCACAACGCGCGATAAGGAATTTCGTTCCAAAAAACTTACCTACCATAATCCAGCGAATCATGTTAAGTGCTAACTTCCTAAGTAACTAAGCTAGGATGTGTCTGACAGGATATTTATAACTTGTACTTAATTACTTAACGACAATAGGTGTTGAAATCTTGTAAGAGAAAATACAAATATCATAAAGAGCAACTCTATAGCTCTTATTCTAGTGTAGTAAGATTTATTTTTGTGTGTCAAAGTGGATATAAGTCTTTTTACTTTTGTGTTCTGTTAGCTTCCTTGTTTCATAGGTTTTATGTAATATTCTTAGGTCATCTTTTTTATTCATAGTTTTCTAGTTTTTCCTTGAGTTAGTCATTTGAACTAATAATAGATCCTTTTAATACCTTAATAACTGGAAAATTCTATAAATAAAATACTTGTTTAAAAAACACAATTTTTATTTATAGATACTTTTAGTCGGTTCACTCTAAGGTATTAAGGAAAGAAAAAGAGCTGCAAGCAATACAAAAAACAACATCGAAATCGGTGAAACTACAACCAATAATAGAACGACTTTCAATTCATTTTGAAACCAAAAAATTCCGGAAATGATTAGAAAAAAGCTTGAAAAGAACTAGACTCACAAATCCAGTGAACTATTTATGTACTTTGTCATGTAATAGTATTTATCAAGTACTTAATGTAATAATTTATTAATCTCGTGTAGAAGTCAATGTCACAATGAGAAGCAGTATCTCGGTCACGATCTGGTTTGGTTAACGAGTACAGGTGAGAAGATAAGTGTAATATAAATATTTAAACAACTAGCTGCTGTCCGCGACGTTATCTGCGTATAAACATATAACCCCTTTTTTCTTTGTCACCTGCAATTATTCGATTTTTTTGAAATATTGCAGCGGAAGTTACTTAAATACATTCACTTCAAGTTAAATAAAAGCTACTTTTCGATGAACAGATGAACCGGTTTCGATGAAATATTTTTGTTTGACATAAAACTAGCTAACTTTTTCATTAAATTAAAATTGAATTATTGAAATTAACGGTGACCGCTTACCATCAGGTGGGCCATAGGCTCGTTTGGCATCTGTATTGCAATAAAAAAAAAATTGTGTAGCAGTTTTACGTGCTTGCCATGAGAAAAAGTTGATCGTCATTTTTTTATTATTGCAATTTACTTTATGACTGTACTTAACGCATGATTAAAGGATTTATTACTAAGAAATGTAGTGAGTTTGATATGTGCCGGAAAGGACACGGTCGTTCTCAGGGCAACAAACTAGAATCTGTCTCCCTCTAACATATGAATTATTGTGGAGGTGCGAGTGAGATGCAAATAGATTAAGGGTCTCCTTCCATTGCCTTTTACGTTATAATTGTTGATGAATAGTGTCAAGTGTTGCTTCTTAGAAATACTAACGGTCTAGTTCAAAGAATATTTTAGTTGCAACTTTAAATCTTTTTTTAGAGTTTCAATTGATACATTTGTTAAAAACAAAAACATTGTAATACAATATCGAAAAAAAAAAAAATTAAATAAAAAGAGACATGCCCGCCGAATTTCTTGCGCCGGTTCTTCTCAGGACGGAGGCGTAATTTTAGCGAACTGGTGGTAGAACTTTTTTTTTTGACTTTCAAAATGTATGTGTGTCCACATCTACTTTGAAAAAAAAATAAAGGAGTTGTATACTTACTTGTTTATTTTATGAAAACTTCATTTTCATTAGTTAATTTCGTATTTCATTAAAAGGTTTTCGCTAATTTATTACATTAATTATATTTTGCTGTTAAAAAAAAACAAATAAACGCCTGATATTAATAACAAAGTAAGTAATTTTGACGTGTTTTTAAAATCTAACCTTTAGTATTTATATGTATAAAATTAAAAATATTTATTAATTACTAGCTGGCCTGCGCAACTTCATCTGCGTCACAAAAAAATCCCGGGTATTTTCTCTGTTTAAACCTTCCCTGGACTACGACAAACATTTTCAAACCAAAATCAGCTCAATCGGCCGTTCTCGAGTTTTAATCAGACCAACGAACAACAATTCATTTTAATTTATATAGATTATTTTACAGTTACAGCTAAAATGGTCGTATTTTGTTACTCTGTGGTGTCAATGAGCGACAATAACCACTTACCATCAGACCGTAAGCTAACGATGCAATACCTAAAAAAAAATAGCCCAATCTTGCACAGCCTTATATAAATCTTAGCATTCTTTAATTTAAATAAACTTCATTTATTCCGTTAAATTCTACTCGTTAATTAAAAACAGTAATCTTAAAATAAAATCACTTTTACCTGTAATTGCAAAGTTTTGTCAATCTAAGTTCTATTTGAATTTCAAATGGATCTGCGGGTTGATTGCAGAATTAAAAAGTACAAATGAAAATATTCAATTTGTAAATGGAATAATATTAACGGTTCAAAAAGCTTTTGTATAAAGAATTTACCTTAAAATGGCTGTATGAAATTAATATTTAAAGTCTGTTAGTTTAATTTCGAGATTTTATTTTAAAAAAGATAGGGTTTTATACACGCCCTCGGGGTTTAAGAAAAAAAAAAAAGACAGACAGAAAAAAAATGAAAATACATTTATTCAGGCCACAATCTTTAAATACACAATATCCAAATCCAGTTACTTAAAAATGTATTTATTTAAAGGAGCATCAACAGTATAACATATTGAGAAGACACATTTTGCTTATTACAACTTAAGATTATCCTAATAAACATTCATTCCTTCATTCATTCTAATATGTATATCTATTACAGATGTCCACAACATTCATAACATGCAATGTACTCCAAATCAATAGTAAAAAAATAATAGTAATAATATTGCAAAAAAAAAAAATGAAAAATTAAATAAAATAAAATAGATGATCAAAAATATTCGATTACATAATTATATAGTTCCAAATTTAAGAAATATTGTAATTTAGTATAGTTAAAATATCCACTGAATGCGTTATCCCGCAAATACATGTTTCTTCAAATTGCAAATGGCAATCAAAAATAAATGAATTTTAAATAATCGATCGATGGTAATTGTTTTAGATATAGATAGCCTTAATTAAGAAGTTTAAAAGAGTTACGTGCATTTGTGTTGTGTCCTCGGCCAAATTTGACCTGTTAATAATTATAACACTCTTTTTTATTGCAATGTAGGCCGACGAGCCAACAGGCCACCTAATTGTAAGCGGTTACTGCTCATGAACCTCTGCAATGCCATAGCAATGACGGGCCGGTTTTTATCACTTATACAGAACTTTTCTTAAACCTCGTTTAAAGAAGCACATTTCATATAATTATAGATTCATTTTTGAGATAACCGCAACTAAATATTTATATTTTTTTAAAAACACACAAGCTTTTAAGACCTTGGATATCATATAGCAGTAGATTGCTAACTAATACAAGTAAAACGACCCCAAACACGACGGGTCTATCTTGTTTAGCACAAGAGTTCCTATGTCCACCTTCCGGATCCATCTTCAGATCAGCGCCATTTTGTCATATTATTGCAAAATGTCAGCTCAATCGGAAAACGGGAAGTTTATCAAATTTAGCTAGCAAGATTCCACTCGAACTAATGTATAATTACATCCAGTGCAAGTTAATATAAAGCTTGTAAAATACTTAAATTTTTTTAAACACTCGCGGTTATCTACATCACTTACACTATTACTAAACGGGTTCTTACCACGATTACTTTTAATTGAGCGGTCCCGATATTTCAGCACTGTTTCAAGCGTGATCACGGGAAGACTGAGGAATTGCGGGTAGGTCATTTAAGAGCTGACAAATCTATTTACCCTCTTTCTCGTTCGTTTGCCGGTACCACTGGAACTCGAACTCGTGGTAAGAACCCGTTTAGTAATAGTGTTATAAAATACTCTTTGCTAAAATAGAATTTCATCATCACTATTGAAACAATAGATGATATCGACTAACTATTAATTACCACAGATTATACCGACGTGAATGTCAACAACATCTATTGTTATCTCGTTAATCTGTAATTGTTGAGTACTTGCATTCAGACGATACTATCATTTGTTTTATAGATTTTATCTGAACTGTTGTAAAACTAGTTGCATAACCTTTATTAACAACTAATTTCATTGCTTAAAAAAAATACAATGTAGGATTAACTGTAACAAAGTAACGGCAAATATTATTGTTAAAATTGATATCGATCTATTAATATTGCTGTAAAAGTTTTCAAATAAGTACCTAACTCTTAAAAAAAAAAACATTTTCCTGTACCTATTGCAGCTAAAAAAATCTATCTTAAAATACACAAAATCTCAAACATAAAACACCTGATCAAAATAAAACGACGAAATAAAGTTTATAAGATTTTATTTTCGAAATCAATGATGGTGAACGGCAATAAGGGGAAGGGTCTTCACGATGGGAGTGTGATGATGGACCACGGAGGAGCTGTGAGCGATCGCAGCGGGGGCGGTCTTCACAACGACCGGGGCGGTGTGCACAACGGGAACAGTGTGGACAATAGGAGCAGCGTGGAGAATGGGGGCGGAGTGCACAACGGAGGCGGAGTGCACAATCGGGGCGGAATGCACAATCGGGGCGGTTTTCAAAACCACTGGGGCGGCTACGGCGTGAACCACAGGAGCGGCGTGCACAACTGGGGCGGAGTGCACCAAAGTGGAGCCATGGTTGACAACCTGGCTGCTCTTGGTTACTGTTGTCTTGGCAGCAACCACAGGGACGGTGTGGACTACTGGAGCGTGGACGGCGGCAACCACTGGGGTTTCGTGGATCAGGAGACCGGGGGCGGCGGCGGCGCAAGCCAAGATGGCGGCGAATGCGATCTGCAAAATGAAATTGTTTAGACAAACATTTTTTTTTCTTTTTGCTAGCTTTAATTTGACTTGTAAGTTCGGGAATCTTGCAAGTAATTATTTTTTTGCTATGTAATCCAAGATATTTAAAAAGTTTTTAAATTTCATGTACGTTACAATTTAGTTGAATTTTATAAATTAAAAAAGAACTTTGTACATGACGAAGTAAAAAAAGATTCTAAATTAGCTTTTTCGAACGTTAGGTGAACCGATTATGATGATAATTTTTATTTACTTTTTTAATGTTTAAAACAAATAAAATATATTAATTAAATTAAACTTACGAAAGATTTCATTTTTGTTTGTTGTTGTTGTTGGTGGTACAAAGCAAGGTTGTTATCTAAATATTCGGTCAGCGGCTTCGGCTTTTATAGTGGCCGAAACCGAAAACGACAATGAGGGAACGCAATACCTTGTAACTCACTACTGGAATCTTGTATTGTACGAGTCACGAACTTTGGATGTGGCATTTTGACTTTGTTTGTGGCGAGTAACGTGTGCTTATTGGGTAAAAAAAAGTATATTTTTTTTTTTTTTTTAAGCAATATGAAATAAAGTCCTATTACAAGGTATTATGAAAACAACAACTGGCTTGAAACATAAAACATGTATGCACTACAAAAGCAGATACTTAATATTATGTTGACGAGTAGACTAAAACTTAAAATTATTATTTTGATATTAATTGAATGACGATGATCGTAAATATGTTTTAAAGGTTGACTTTAATTAAACTTATGCTTATAAAAACTGTAGTTTTAGAGTGAACTGATGGAATTTTGACTATTGTAGATAAAATATTTTATTGCAATTGGTATAGAAGCACATGATCTAACTGATGCTACAGTTATCAAATTTAATTAAAAATATACTGTAGTGAGTGATTTAAAACCGACATGAGAAATTTCATTCAGAGAATTTAGGTTTCACTATAGAAAATTGTATGGAGTTATGTATGTATATCCAAAAATCTAAATCTGTGGAATTTATATTCGGTATCTTTTACATCAAATATTTAACATTTAGGTATTTTCGTATAATCATAAAAATCTCAAAAGAACAGACAAGAACTAACACCAGTATACACCACTACAAAACCCAAACTACCACATCCACCCGACTTTCACTAACAGCATCGTTGTGCCAGCATCCCGTCATACTTGTTAAGATTAATGAACGCACTCACATGTACTTGCACATACGTAACACCACTTACATATGTATTCAGGTTGATGTCAAGTTCATACCAATTATTTATATTTGCACATATTATAATGTGTTAGTTGAATGCAAAAATATTGTGATATTTTTTTAGCAAACGAATCTATATTTTAATTGACCGATTACCAATAAATTATTAAAAAAAAACTTTTAATACAAGCTTTTATGATCCTAAATATAATGTATCAGTAGAGTGCTAGCATAGACAAGTAAAATGAGCCCAAACACGACAGGTCTATCCTATTTATTACAGGAGTTCCTATGATCCTATGATGATGATGATATCCCTCTGCAATGTCAGGGGACACTGAAGGGTCGCTACCTACGACCTAACTTTAAGGACCCTCCTCAAACCTCGTTTGAAGAAGGACAAGTCATATAGTTTGTCAAATGTATCCTGCTAGATTCTATCTGAACTTACATAGTTACATCCAGTGCAAGTTAATATAAAGCTTGTCAAAAGAGGGAGGTTCTCAATTTGACTGTATTTTATTATGTTCGTTCCTTACTTACTTACTTACTTGAGTTTGGGTGGACCGATTTCAATGATTCTGGTGTCAGATGAAAAGTAATGGTCGTCATGGGAATTTTTTAAAAGTTATTTTTTATCGGACATGATTTCACAATTCATAATTTGTTCATTTTTGCTTGCATTTCTCTTCTATATGAACCATTTTCGATGATTCTTATTTGTTAGAAAGCAGACAGATCGGACATTACATCAATTTGATGAAGATCTGACTGGTATTTTTTGTGCTATGCTTGAAAAATAAAGTCAAATAAACTGTTAAAAAAACAAAATTAAATTTGGTCTTACTTAATAACAGTACCATAGACAAGGAGTTAGTCTAAGAGCTCTATTTAAACCACGTTTGAAGTAAAACATGTAACGATAGGAGTACCTAGATGTCTTTATTTAGTACGCTCCTGGCCTACATTCGTCCCCTTTTCCTGACTTAGGAAGTAACGCATCAATTGTCACTATTATGATATGCATTCGACTCATCCGACTTCAAAAACAAAGAGTTCCTTTCGACAATATTTGTAGTGTGTAATTTTATCTATGTCTAATATTATAAACAGTAAATGTCGTGATTTTTGTGACGTTGTAGGTAATCTTTGTATCTCCTAAACTGAGCTGATGGTTCCAAGTTGTAATTGTATAAAAACCGTTAAAACATGTCTCCCTATCTAGCAAAGTTAGGATAACGGTTCGATTTTATCAATCAATTTAAAATAAAAACAGAAACTGCAAACTTTAGATATTTTATTCAATCCAAAAAAAACAACAAAACTTTCGTCGCATCCAATCAGCTAAAAGCTGTTGAAAGTCAAATCAAAAATTAACTTCACTTCAATACTTCGATATTATTCATTAAATTATTCAACGCAAACACAGTAACTATACAAAAAGAAATATTCACATAAACTGCTTATATGTTTCTTGTAAAAAATTGTTGCTTTGTTGACGTGTTGTAAAAAATTACATATAAACCTGTTCCACATTAAGGTTTAAAAGGCGCGACGGGAAAGAGGGCCGAGAGCGTAACGCATCGCGTCGTCCCTCAAAACCCCGTACTGGGTTCTGGCCTAAGCCGTGGTTCGGACGCTGAGTGTGAACAGTGATTTCCTCCAACTAAAAAAAAAAAGTTTAAAAGCACAAGCGGTTTTGAACCCGCGACTTCCTTACATAAATAAAATCTTTACATCTGTATAAATTCTATATAGTATAATAATAAATATTAATACGCGGCATTAATTTAACAATATATCAAAAGATTACAGATAGCAGTCATCAACACAATTTACTGTGCACTTAAAATTTTCGCAACATAAAATTTATTCTTTAAAATCGATGAGTCAGGCAGGTAAAACTCTTTTATGTGAAAGATATATTCAACTCAAGCAAAATTAGATTTTATTATCTTTACAAAAGGTTGCTTTTGGTAATGACACGGTTCGTTTCTGGATAATTTTTCTGATATAAACCAATCGATTTTTCACCCTTCGGTGCTTCCCGAACGCTATGTCTTGTCCTTCTTTAAACGAAGTTTGAGGAGGTTAGGTGGTACTGTAGTTTTCCCTGACATTCCAAGACTACATGAGCGACTCATCACTAACCATCAGTTGGGTCGTATACTCATCTATTTAAAAGGCTAGTAATACAAAAAAATCAAGTCATTTATTTAATAATTTAGGTATAAACAAATAACTCGTACAGTCGTTGTGCTTGGGTTCGAATTTGCCGGCTTTTAGTAAGTACCTTTAAATCTTAGTTTGTTAAACCATATGTATGATTTATCACGACATTACAGGCTCAAACGATTATAGAAAATATCGTAAGTAAACCTGCATTTTGAAAGATAAATACCTAGCTAATAGTGATTCAGTGTTGCTCTTAGACTTTAATGGTATTCTAAAGTTAATAATATTTTTAGTATAAAATATAAATGTTCTTAACCACTCAACTGGGAACATCACTATTCGCTAGATGGCGAAACTGGGGACTTCGTTCGGAATCAATACCGTGTTTGAGCCCCTTTTTAAAAACATTTCTTTCCAATAATTTTTAATTTTGATTTTTAATTAAACCTTATATTTTTGTAAATGTTTATTACTAAACGACGCTGTATTGCATTTTCAGCGAAAATATATCATCTCCGTAAAATATGAGACGATTAAAAAATGTAAACAAAACAAGTTTTAAAACAGTGCTCAATTTTGGCTCCTGCCACAGACTCGGCAAAAGTAAACAAACCAATTTGGTTGCCTTCCCAGTTGAGTGATTAAAGATGATTTATTTTTTTATTGCACGATAGATAAACGAGCTTACGGCCACTTGATTGTAAGCAGTTACCGTCGCTCATGAACCTCTGCAATGCCAAGGCAATGAGGGGCCGTTATCTATAACCTACTCATACAGGACTTTTCTTGAACCTCATTTGTAAGTCTTGTCATTTACAAAAATTTACTTTTCTCTCGTGCGGCCCAAATAACTGAATTTTGTAATGTAATTGTGACATAAATTAATTTCTGTACTTGTTTTATTTAATTATTGTCTTAATGCTTTTATTGAGTTATAAATTAAACAGGTTTTGAGAATTCATACGAATTTAAGTTACGCATTGTTTTATAAATATAATTTGGAACTGCATTCTGACAGAACTTGACGATAATATTATTTAAAAGCTTTAATATAAATATTAACTTACACTGGATGTATTGGATGGATTTGACACTTTGCGCGATCTCAATATCTCTTCTTCAATCTTCAAAGTTAAAAGTGCTGTCCGCAGGTGGCTTCTGACGCTTGATTACGATTGTACTGAATCAATTTTGACTATCCCTAAATGACTTGTTATTGTAATTCTAAGTTTAATTTCATCGTAACATTGTAACATCATTGTATGCCAGGTGTTAACCCTGCATTAATATTCGACAAGATCCTGACCACAAGTCATTGTGAAAAAACAATCCTAGTTATTATGATTGGGAGGAGAGATGGTTTAAGTCAAAAACAAATAGTAAACTATATTGATAGAATCACTTTGTTAAATATAAAAAATACTATTATGTTTACTTTTCCATATATTAACAGTTTGCCAGCAGAAAATAAAATAAGATTTAACATCAATAACTGTTTGTATAATATGTTTGACAATAATAATAGTATTTTAACATCTTCAAACATACAATTTAAACTAATTGATGTTAATAAATTTGTTAAAAATAGATATTTGATAACAATAAAATATGACATGTATAAATTAATTAAATCTGACTTTAGACAAGTAGCACATTCGCTACATTATTGTTTACAATTAGCTATGTTGAAATTAGCTAGAATACCTACTGCTTCTATTGAGCAGAAAACAAATATGACATTATACAATAATTTGGAATCCGTTCCAAGACCTTATTTAAATTAAACTTTAAGACAAAAGAGTTAGACTCTTGCATCAATAAAAGTAATAAAATAATTGATAAAAACCCAACACAAAATGGTAAAAATAATGTTATTAATATAGTACACCAAAACTTACAAGGAATGTTGGGTAAAGAACTAATTGTAGAATTATTCTTACAGTCTCACAATGTTGATATTTTATGTGTGACTGAGCACTGGCTTAAAAGTTCACAATTGATGTTTAATTTTAAGGATCATCAAATGTTAAGTTCTTTTTGCAGAGAGATAGCGATTCATGGAGGTTCACTAATCCTTGTAAATAAAAGTTTGAAATGTAAAGTTCGCAAGGATATAGTGGCACTCTCGGTGGAAAGGACTATTGAAATTGCGTCCGTAGAACTAGAGCGCTTCATTGTGGTAAGTCTTTACAGACCCCCAAATTCATTATATGATTTATTTGAAGAAATAATGGAGAATGTTTTAATAAGACTTTCTGAATCTAATAAACCTATTTTTATCTGTGGTGATTTCAATATCAACTTATTAGAAAATAGTAACACCACTATTAGACTCAGAACATTGTTCAAATCATATAATTTTGTTAATGTATTCAATGAACCAACAAGAATTACTCAATCAACGGCAACATGTATTGACAATATTTTCACAAACACTAAACCTTTGCAAAAATACATTATTAATAATTTACCTTCTGATCACTGTGGTCAATTTTTATCTTTTAAAAGTAAATCAGATGATAATATGTAATGTAAAAACGCTTGAGTTTGTTCCTATAAATTGTAACCGTATAGAAAAGTTCAGGAGAAATGTATCAACAAAAGTGTGTAATTTGAGCAGCAGCAAGGACCCCAATACCTTGTATAACGATTTTTTTGACTTGATTAATAAAGAATTTAATGATGTATTTGTGCCTAAGTTATTCAAGTTAAAAAATAAAAAGATTTTTTGTGAATGGGCTACTATTGGAATTTATAGAAGCAGGGAAAGACTTTACGACTTGTATTATGAAAAGTCATATAATCATAGTGAATCATTCCAACAGTATGTCCGAACGTATTCAAAAATATTCAAAAAAGTCTGTGCTGCGGCAAAATCACTACACTTATCTAGGCAAATAAAAAATGCACCAGACAAAATTAAAATGACTTGGAACATTATCAATAGGGAGGCTGGAAGAGTAACACATAATGACTCTGAATTTACACTGCAAATTAATAATAAAGTTATAAATTCTCAACAAGAGATAGCTAGCGTTTTTGAAGACTTTTTTGCAGATATTCCATCTTCCACAACCAAGTCCTTGATTTCGTCTCCTGCCATTGCTGAATCACTATTAGAAAATCATGTTGATAAATGTAAAGTCAATTTTAATTTTAGCCAGATTAATACAAGTGATATCATAAAAAGTTTTAAAACTATTAATGTTAAAAAAACTCCTGATTTATGGGGAATATCAATTAAGGTTATTAATCATAATAGACGTAATTGCACCGTTTCTCACTGAAATCTTCAATGAATGTATTAAAACTGGTGTATTTCCGGACCTAATGAAACACAGTAAAGTAATACCTTTATTTAAATCAGGTAGTACATCACACCCCTCAAATTTTAGGCCTATTTCTGTGCTACCTGCGCTAAGTAAAATTTTTGAAAAAATAATCCTTAACCAACTTCTAACTCATTTTAATAAGAATAACCTGCTTCATAATAAACAATTTGGTTTTACTAGGGGTTGTTCCACTACTGATGCGGGTGTAAATTTAGTTAAAAATATACAGGGTGGCGCAATAGAACGTGCATATTGCATCATCTTTTTTTGCGGGGTAGAAGGGGCGTGGGCGGGGGGAGACCGATATCGTTGGGTAGCGCGGTTCATAAAGTTTTAGTCACTATGAGTCACTTCGACGGGAAGCGTCGCGGATTTTGTGTGCGCGCATTTTACGAAAACTCTCGTTCGTACGTAGTTGTCAGGCGACTATTTTGTTCTGAGTATGGTGTACGGCAAATTAGGGAGGCTCCGAGTGCTAATTTAATTAAAATCTGGATAAAGCGTTTTGAAGAGACTGGATCGACGTTTAAACCACACGCGAAAGGTCGTCCACGCACATCTAGGACCGAAGACAATATTGAGAGTGTTAAGCAGTCGGTATGAGAAGATCCACAAATGTCTACTCGCAAGAGATCGTCTGTCCTAAACATATCGTGACGAAGTTTGCAACGAATTTTAAACTTGGATCTTAAATTGCATCCATACAAGCTGCAATTAACTCAAGAATTGAAAGACTCTGACTTCATAGCACGGCTCACATTTGCTAATGAAATGCTCAATCGGTTTTCAAATTTTGAAAACATCCTTTTCTCTGATGAGGCACATTTTCATATGAATGGGTTCGTAAACCGCCAAAATTGTCGTTATTGGAATAGTGAAAATCCCAGACTCAAACATCAAAAACCGTTACATAGCCCTAAAGTGACAGTTTGGGCCGCAATATCTGCCAAAGGAATAATTGGTCCTTATTTTTTTGAAAACGCACGGGGGCAAAACATCATTGTTAATACCGAACGCTATGTTGCGATGTTGGAAGGTTTTTTGGCCCCAGAACTTGAAAATTCAAGAATAAAGAACTCTAGGACTTGGTTCCAACAAGACGGAGCTACCAGTCACACATCAAATGACTCCATGGCGGTTGTGAAGCAGATGTTCCCTGGCAAACTGATTTCGAAAAGAGGTGATATCCCATGGCCTCCGCGCAGTCCAGACTTGACGCCTCCTGACTTTTTTTTGTGGGGATACCTCAAACACAAAGTCTACACCAATAATCCGAGAAACATCAGTCAGCTCAAGGAGAATATTCGTGGTGAAATGGCAGCAATCACACCAGCACTACTTAAGAAAGTTTTCGGTAATTTCCGTTTGCGGTTAGAGGAGTGCCAACGTAGAGAGGGTCATCATTTAGATGATGTTATTTTTAAAAAATAAACTTCAGTTATCACTTAATAATTGCTTAGTTTTATTTTAACTATACCTTTTGTATTTATTTTTTAATAATTATTTTAAAAATGCACGTTCTATTGCGCCACCCTGTATTTCAGGCATGGGAGAAATCACGTGATGCACTTGGTGTGTTTTGTGATCTATCCAAAGCCTTCGACTGTGTTGATCATGATACATTAGTAAGGAAGTTACACTTTTATGGTATAAGGGACGCTTCGTTAGATCTTATAACTTCTTATTTATCAGGACGGATACAAAAAGTCGATGTTAATGGAAAGCGATCCGGCGGTGTCATGCTTAAAATGGGTGTCCCTCAAGGATCTATCTTGGGTCCCTTCTTGTTCTTAGTTTATATAAATGATTTACCTAGCTTTGTAGAAGCACGTCACGAGATTGTATTGTTTGCAGATGATACATCTTTATTATTTAGACTTACAACGTCAAGAACTTGACTATGACGATGTGAATGATGCCATCTCGCGTGTAGTTCATTGGTTTAGTGTTAACAATTTGTTATTAAATAGTAAGAAAACTAAATGCATAAAATTTACGTTACCAAATGTTAAACAAGTTAAGAGTAATGTTATTATTAGTGGTGAAACATTGGAGCTTGTTGAGTCAACTGTCTTTCTTGGTATAACGGTGGATTCCAAGCTCCAGTGGGGCCCCCATATTACTAGGTTGGCGGGAAGGCTCAGTTCTGCAGCTTACGCGGTTAAAAAGATAAGAACATACACTGATGTGGACACAGCTCGCCTTGTGTATTTTAGTTATTTTCATAGTGTTATGTCTTATGGTATTCTGTTATGGGGCAATGCTGCCGATGTAGAAACAATATTTATTCTGCAGAAAAGAGCTGTTCGTGCAATCTATAATATGAACTCAAGGGAGTCTTTGCGGGACAAATTCAAGGAAATTAAGATTCTAACTTTAGCGTCCCAATACATTTATGAAAATTTAATGTATGTACATAAAAATATTCATGAATTTCCTAAAGTCTCGGATATTCATAATTTTAACACTAGGAACAAACACAAGCTTGCGTTGCCAGCATCTAGATTACATAAAATAAGTAATTATTTCCAGGGTTTGTCTGTAAAGCTTTATAACAAAATCCCAGTGGCCGTTCAAACATTGCCTATAAATAGGTTTAAGAGAGTTATCAAAGAACGGCTATGCAGTAAAGCATATTATAAACTTAATGATTATATAAATGACTGCACAAAATGGGAATGAGGTGCTCGTCCGGGCCATTTCAATTGATACATTTGTTAAAAACAAAAATATTGTAAAACAATATTTAAAAAAAAAGAAAAAAAAAACATATTAAATTAAAAAAAAAACATGCCCGCTGAGTTTCTTGCGCCGGTTCTTCTCAGGACGGAGGCGTAATTTTAGCGAACTGGTGGTAGAACTTTTGATTTTATTTTATTTTTGACTTTCAAAATGTATGTGTGTCCACATCTAATTTGAAATAAATGATTTGACTTTGTCTTTGACTTTGATCGTTTTTATATTATTGTTTTATGCTTGTTAGCGGTCCTGTTTTCATTTGGAACCTATAATTGTACAATCCTTACGGCCTCCCGCGGTACAGGTCTAGCCTACTGCGGGGGCCATTGTTGAACTCCTTATGTAAATTAGTTTTATGTTTGAAAATAATTTATTTGAATATGTAACTATGTAAGTTCAAACTAAATTTTACGAAATTCCCGGTTTCCAATTGAGGTAAAAACTTTGCATGCATTTGTATATCGCGTGACAATACAATAATATGATACAATGGAGCTGATCTGATGCACTCGAAAGGTGTCATGGGAACTCCTGTACTAAATAAGATAAACCCGTCGTGTTTGGGCTCGTTTTGTTTGTCTTATATTTAAAAAGTATTATTTTATTAATAAATGTTGTTGGGATATTATAGAAACCACAACATACATTGTATTACTTCATTTATTGTATTTATAGAATACAAAAAATGATATAAAAAGAAAAATAAAATTAAAATGCGACTACTCTCTATATAGCTAGAAAAGAAGTGATTTTGACATAACGCGAGACAGAGTCATCGCGCTATGGAAAACAAAGAGTTTTAATTAAAAATAATATATAAAAAGTTTCTATGTTCAAAATGGATTGAACATAATTGGGCCGGCAACAAAATAAATAAACAAGTACTAAAAAAATGGAGAAATAAAATTAAAAGAAACAATAAATCCGGTACCAATCAATTCATAGTGAGTATCAATCATCATAGTGAACATATTATACAAGTAGGGACACATACAATCGCACTACACATTAAATGGAATTAAAATAAAAATTGACATAAGATCATATTTTAGTAACAATGAAAAACACTTAAATAATACTTAAAACAAACAATAAACCACAAAAACTTAAAAATTTTTAATGTTCAATGTTATTCACCACTATCGGATAGAAATAGACTTTTATAACGAACATGCTTACGATTTTCAAAATAACTAAGAACTTTATTAACACACAAGTTATTTTCTTCGCGTGTCCGAGAAGAAATTTCCCGCGACAGCGAAAGCCGATGATTTTTAACAGTTACAAACTTTTTTGAATCATTTATGTTGGCATGTTTAACAATTAAACAGTTCGAAACAAGTGTTGGATTTTTATAATGTGCATTTTGTTGATGCAGCAATGTATTGTGGTGTTTTTTGCATTTCTTACATCTAAACCTATATCTACAGGTACCCGAATGCGACTTGAGGCACAGTTTGCAGAAATGCTTCAAAGTAATAATATAAATTCTTTCATTTATGGATAAAAGCTTTAACTTAGGACACTTATAGAGTGCGTGATACTCGTCACAAAGTATACAATTAGCCTTTGTACTAATAAAGTTATGATTATTTACATATTTACAAATTTTAGACCTTTCATCAGGACGGCCAACACTCGATTGGCTTATCTCCAGTGCAGTGGCACGTTTTTCTAAAAAATGTAATAAACCTTCTATTGTGGGTAAAGTATCCGAATCAGCTCTATCAAAATGGAAAGCACGATTGGTTGATTTATCTAACTTCCTACATAAAATTGCGATTATTAACATGTCCCAATTGTCAACTGATTGATCTAAATTTTTTAAAGAGTATAAATTTTGCGTAAGAACATTCGTAAAGGCTATAATTTGAGTAGCCGTACCATTTGTCAAACATGGTAAATCTAATATTTTTTGTATATGATTAAAAATAAGCCGCGTTTTACAATAATATCTTTTTTGTAAAAGTTGTATAGCTTCATGATAAGATTCCCCGACCAAAGGTAAGTTTACAATAATAGACAAAGCCTCATCAGACAGATATTTCCTAAGATAAAATAGTTTTTGCACATCACTGAGGCTAGTGTTCTTATGCACAACGACCGTAAATAAATCAAAGAAAGGTCTAAATTGAGTGAAATCCTTACCGCTGAATATCGGTATGTCAATATGTGGCAACTTTACTATAGGGGCACACTGTACTATGTTATTGTTTAATTTTATGGTTTCACTCAATTTAGATATTGTACAAAAATATTGATCCTCTACTAACAACACATCTTCGACATCTTCGGAGTCTAAAATCGATATATTTAAATTTACTTCTTCGTACTCCGAAAATACACTTCTGCATTTGTCCTTACGTGCTTGCAGTAGACTCACGTCAGCAGACCCCATGGCTTTCTCATCGTTGGCAAATTTTGCATACCTTGTCATTGCAGACTTCAGTTGCTCCCTTTTCATCCGCAGACTTTTCAGCTCCGAGATCATTCTTGCTGTTGCTATATCGATAGCAAGATTGAAAAAAATTTTGACTGTCAAATATAGTCGACGTCAAATTGTAATGGCGATTGAAATTATTTTTTCTTTGCTGATATTTTACTTCAATCAACAATACTAGCTTCTCACATTTCCAAGTATGGAACTTCCCCCGGCAAGAAAAATGTTATAGAATTTTTCCAATTGCCAGAAAATTACGAACGTGGATGCTTTTTTCCATAATATCGATGGATTCAACATTCTCGAAGGACCACTTTATGTTGGGATATTATAGAAACCACAACATACATTGTATTACTTCATTTATTGTATTTATAGAATACAAAAAATGATATAAAAAGAAAAATAAAATTAAAATGCGACTACTCTCTATATAGCTAGAAAAGAAGTGATTTTGACATAACGCGAGACAGAGTCATCGCGCTATGGAAAACAAAGAGTTTTAATTAAAAATAATATATAAAAAGTTTCTATGTTCAAAATGGATTGAACAAATGTTTTTGATGAATATTTTTTTTAGATTGTATTTTAATAATTAATTATACATTTTTATTTATATATATATTTTATTGATTGTTTAGACACTTATTATAGAGAAAGTTTCCAGTGGCCCTCACACTAGACCTAGCCTGTATCGTGAGGACCTGATGGGTTCATAATATCGAGTATAATATACATATATTTTTGTTTTTTAACTAGAGTAGTATGATGACAATAATAATACAGGAACAAAAAGGAAATAAATTACTTTAGTGTTACTAATGAGTGAGCTATTATTGGTATGAATAAAACCACAAAATTATGAATCGGATTCCAATCACTGTGACGACTCAAATCCTCTCATAAACATTAATTGCAGTAATGGTTTTATTCGCACATAGGTAACACTTGGTCATTGCCTACGTTATTTTTTCTTTTAAAATTTGGTAAACTTCAATTATTATTAGAGTCACTACATACAAAGAACCTAGTCAAAGATCAAAAAAGAGAAGAGCATATATTATTATTTTTAACTGTATTAACTCTGCCTACATAAGCGGAAGTATTATTTTTCCTTCTATAAAAACCTTTTCAACCATAACCAGGGTCAACTGAGTATGCAATTTAATTAATTATTACATAATAAGGAAGTCGAGTTTAAATAATAGGAAATATTACACAAATAAATGTAGCTTCAGGCGTGTTGAATATAGTAGAATAATTATTGATAAAAAGCTTCATTATTTATGAATGACAAAATTATTAGCACTAAAGGTTTTTTTCTGTACATTTCATTATCATCTCATATTTATAGAAATAATCCTAAAGAAGGAAGTACTCGAAGTAAGAAAAAATTATATCTACTGTGTATAAATGTAGGAATTGAAAACTCTTCTTGTTCTTAATATTAATCTTTAATCGTAAATTATAACATTCATCTTTATTCACGTCTTTTCTTAAACTGTCATCTGACCACAAACTAAATAAACTAAAGTATAACAAAATTCAAAATAAAACCTCTTTCTTCTTTAATTATATTCTACATAAATATGTCTTCTTATTATCATCACTCAGTACAGTGGTTAAAACGCTTGCCTTCCGGGAGGTCGCTGGTTTGAAAAAGGACAAGTTACAACCATCAACAAACTTATTAACTAATAATCGCTTACCCTCTGAACATAAATAATTACTGACCATCTCAGACTAAAGTGCAATTATAGAAGTGCAAGACTTACAGTATAAAAGATCAAAGATTAAGTATTTCAACAGAGGGCACGACTCCCTAATCGCATCATCTTGATGAGACCGATAAACTGCTTAAAGAACATTTTGTAATTTTATATGCTGTGTGCATTGTAATGTTTAATTGATAACCGACTTTAAAATAAAGTACTCGATTTTTTTGCGTGAGAAAACCGATATTAATGCTTAATTTTAACATTCTGATTGAAGATTAAAAGAGATAAGTAGATTGTAAGAGATAACAAAAAATGAAAAAAATATAATATAGTATGGATCTCGTATCGTATCCATTTAGCTCAGTAGCTATATTATACAAGGACATTTAATCATATTTTAAACTAGCTAACTCGTACAACATCGTCTGCGTCACTTTCAATTAAATGTTAATTATTCGTCTCGCTGTAAAAACCATCCTTGAATTTAAACGAACAGAAAAAAAGAATTGCTCAAATCGGTCCAGGCGTTGCTGAGTTATGCGCTTAACATATTTTGCGATTCATTTTATACTAGCTTTTGCCCGCGACTTCGTTGACGTGGACTTCAGGTTCGTCCCGTATTATCAAAAATTGTAGCCTACGTGTTATTCTGATGTATAAGCTATATTGTGGTAAAGTTTCATTCAAATCAATTCAGTAGTTTTTACGTGAAAGAGTAACAAACATACATCCACACTTACAATCTTTCGCCTTTATTATAATATATATTAGATTATAGATTATGTTGATAAACTATATTTGAAATAAAGATCTCAGGCCCAACCACAGACAAGATTGATTTACAATCATTAATAAAATTTTAATTAACTCGACTTATCCATTACACTAATGATAATAAAGTGCAAAATAATTATGCAACTGGATTGTGAAATTTCGCACTCAATAAATATGGTGTTATTAATTATAGATGTCTCAGTTTTGTAATTGAAATAGTATTGCCAAATTAAAGAGAAATTAGTCTATCAATTGTGTTAACTATTTAAGCACATTTTAATCATAACTAAGTAATAAATAACCTGATATGTATACTAATACATAAAGCTGAATAGTTGGTTTGTATTAACGCGCTAACGCGCAATGCTGCCGACGTAGAAACAATATTTATTCTGCAGAAGAGAGCTATTCGTGCAATTTACAATATGAACCCAAGGGATTCTTTGCGGGACAAATTCAAGGAAATTAAGATTGTAACTTTTGCGTCCCAATACATTTATGAAAATTTAATGTATGTGCATAAAAATATTCATGAATTTCCTAAACTCTCGGATATTCATAATTTTAACACTAGGAACAAACACAAGATTGCGTTGCCAGCAACTAGATTAGGTACATAAAATAAGTAATTCTTTCCAGGGTTTGTCTGTAAAGCTTTATATGAAAATCCCAGTGGCCGTTCAAACATTGCCTATAAATAGGTTTAAGAGAGTTATCTAAGAACGGCTATGCAGTAAAGCATATTATAAACTTAATGATTATATAAATGACTGAACGAAATGGGAATGAGGTGCTCGTCCCGGGCCATTTCAATTGATACATTTGTTAAAAACAAAAATATTGTAAAACAATATTAAAAAAAAAAGAAAAAAATATATATTAAATTAAAAAAAGACATGCCCGCTGAGTTTCTTGCGCCGGTTTTTCTCAGGACGGGGGCGTAATTTTAGCGAACTGGTGGTAGAACTTTTTTTTGACTTTCAAAATGTATGTGTCCACATCAACTTTGAAATAAATGATGTGACTTTGACTTTGACTAATCTTAGGAACCGCTGGTCTAATTTGAATAAAATATTTCAGTGTTCTATTTATTGAGGAAGGCTACCTATAGGCTTATATTATGTGTTGAGTAAGCCGTAGGTAGCCGCCCCCTGACAATATAGAGGTCCATCGGTAACCGCTTACGATCAGGTGGCCCGTTAGCTCGTCTGTCTAATCCTTATCCTTACTAATATTATAAGTGCGAAAGTAACTCTGTTTGTCTATCTGTCTGTTACGCTTTTCCGCTTAAACCTCTCGACCGATTTTGATAAAATTTGGCACATACAATCTTTAGACCCTGAAAAAGGACATAGGCTAAACGCTGATTCTTAACTATAGCTGTTTAAAAAATATGAAAAAGCATAATTTATGATTTATTTTTGTCAACACATTCCATATCACGGACATATTCAGCTTTCATATCAACTATTTTTGGACAAACACTGACACAAACTATGTCAATGTCATCGTAATTATGACATATAAGAGTGAATTTTATATTGACAGGTACAAAATGACAGAATGCTGTCAGTCACGTCAACACTGATTTATAACGGGTTTTTGGGTTCATAATAACAAAATACTAGCACATATGCGCATTTTCATCTACGTCATATAAGACGGAATATATAATATAGTTTCCGAGAATTCCTCATTTATAAACCTTCCCTGGACTTCTACGAATATTTCAAAATTCAAATTAAGCAAATCGGTTCAGCCGTTCTCGAGTTTTAGCGAGACTAACAAACACCATTTTTATATAATTTTGCAAAAATAAGATACATATACAGGGTGGAATTTTTAAATGCCCCCAGGGGAACTCCTCGAAATAATGATTTTAGCGTATTTTGCTGAAAGGAAACTTTCTTTTATTTTTGAAAAGTAACAAAACCGCATTCATAGATTTTTTTAAAAAATCTTGTTTTACCCAGAATCGAACCTGCTTCAATTCGAAATAATTACACCCTGTATTTTTATTGCCTCAATCGATAGAGTGACTTTTAAGGATCAAATCTTTCTAAGAAACATGATAGATTAAATGAAAAGAAAACCACAGAATTCAAGTTTTAGTCATTAAATTTCATCAAACGAGGAATAATCGACAAACGATCATTGACGACCGACCTTATCTTTTCAGAAATAACTCATAAATTACTATGCAGATCTCGAATAAATTTAAACAAAATATCAGCAGACGTCTTACCTTTCAAATAAAAAAATAATCTTCAAAATCGGTTCAACCAGGAAAAGTAAATACGTAGAAATTACAAAAATGTATTAATATAAAACAAAATTAACATCAAATTGCAATAAAACCATTAATTTATCAAAATTTATATGAACCAATTAATTGATGCCCAAAAACTTGCTTTAAATGAAATCATTACTCATAATAATTGGAGAAACACAAGTAAATATGAAATTATTTAACAGCAACTTTTTTAATTTCATATTATCGTTTTAAAAAACGAGTTTTACAGGAATTTCTCATTTTTGTAGCAAGGTCAGTAACATAATGATTGATGAATAACAAGATAAAAATACAAAAAAAAATGTTTTTATTACAAAAATGAAAACGACTGGCTTCCATTTCTCAAGCATGCCACAAAAACTACCAGTCAGATTTTATCAAAATTATATGAGATAATGTCCAAAGTGTCTTCTATCCAAACGCAAAAATGCAAATCGTAAAAAAATAATCAAATATCCTTTAAAAAAAACACATTTTGAAACACAAATCCAAAGTACTTGTTTGATCTTAAAAAAAATTGAACGAGACCCCATGACGATTATCACTTTTTATCTGACAACAGAATCATTCAAATCGGTCTACCCTAACTAAAGAAAAGGAGGAACAAATATTTAAAAACTACCAACGAATTGAGTACCTCCTCCTTTTTGGAAGTCGGTCAAAAATATCATAAACATAAGTCGTTCTCAAGGCAGACCAGAATTAGGGTTCATTTTTATTAATATTTTACTTGTAACAAAAAATAACAATCACTCAAAGAACTTACTCAAACATATCAAAATACAATATATATTTTCAAATCTCAAAATAAATTATTTTCACACATTTTCTTGACCAAGATCAAAAGTTCAGTCTAAAGCCTTACATGGTATTATGCAGTACAAAAAATCTAGAAAAAACTGCAAATACTTCAAAGCTAGATATTTGAAGGTCAGGACTTCGACCTGATATTTTAGTACTGACCTGTGAACTGTATTTATTTTTCTTAAAAAATATAAAGTTTCAGAAATTCTATGTTCGAGATATATTAATGAAATCCTTCACGGCTAAGCTGAACTAGTTTTTTACTGACTGAGAAAAATAAATTGTTTTTCTTGTAACTTTTTGAAGCACTGATTTAAAGCATCCAGAAAAAAATACGCAAAAGCGTATTCATTCGTGAAAATAATTTTTTTTTTTCTTTATTGCCATGTAAGCAGACGAGCCAACGAGCCACCTGATCGTAAGTGGTTACCGTCGCTCATGAACCTCTGCAATGTCAGGGAACATTGAGGGAGATATTTTTTTTTAGATTTTCAAATCCGACATCCGGATTCCCACACGTACCGCGGGTGGGAGATGTGGAAATTGAACCGCATTAAAACCTCCAACCCAGCACCCACGTCCGAGCACGGGGTTATGCAGAACGGCACGACACGAAACGAATGTTGCAGCATTCTTAATCATCGTGCCGCCCATAGTAATATAGGGTGGGCAATCTAACGTTTGCATTTTGAACTACTGTTTATTTAGAGAGTGACAGCTCAAATGTCATTCAATTTGTGTTCATAATTTAGTTAAAGGTTTGACATTTACGAAATGGGACGCTTGAACAAAATTGGTGAATATTGAAAAGTTACTTCCAAAGTGGTGTCTTCAGTCCAAACTGTAAGAAATGTGTGTGAAGAGTATGACATGGACGACATTTGGTTTCAACAGGATGGCGCAACATGCCACACAGCCAATATGATAGTCGAACTTTTGAAAAATGGAAACTTTATATGGCCCACCCCTTACATAAAATAAAGTAATACGAGATCGACACACATGTTGGGCGTCATCCAGTAAAGATCTCGAAAAAATCATTGTCCAAAATCAGCGTTTCTGCATGCTATAAACATTCGCAACTTCGGCATTCTCGAGTGATTTACGATCAATCGAAATATATCTCGGTTGTTTACGATTATTCACGATTATGTAATCGAATTGACGGATATGTGAAAATCGAAAAAGTTTAGTGATAAATTTGAGTTTGATAAAATTTGTTTAAGAAGAAAAGAGAAAGACTGTTTATACGACATACAAAGAAAAGATACAATGTAGTTATATCTTCAACTAGGTATACCTACAATAAAACTAGAAACAAAAAAAACTTGAGAGGTGTCATGGGACACCCGAATAGAACGAAGTTCCTTTCGATTAAAAGATATCTTATAAAAAATATTTCCTTTCGTAACGCGCGATAAGGAACACGTTTCAAAATATTTTGATCATAGCGCCATCTAGTGATAATCATCTAAAACAAAAAAAGTGACGTGACAACTTTTCGTAAGATTTTTTTCCGTCTAGCCCCCTTTAGCGTGATAAGGAACTTCGTTCCAATAAATATGAGTTGAACTTGAAAATTACAACAATTGAATCAACCTAGACAAACATAGCATGTACTGTAACAACCCACTACTACCCAGTGCTGGGCTCAAGTCTCCACAGAAGAGAGAGTAGGTATATTCCACCACTCTTGTCCAATGAGGATTGGAGACTTCACATGTCTTCTTCTTGCGTTAAGTTCAAATTAAATAGAGCAAAATATTTCGCTTTTTAAGAAGCCAAATGTAAACTAAATATCACTAAAAATAATAAAAAAGAGAGTACATACATAAGTAGGGTCCATTTCATGCTATTGGATTTATAGTTTCTGCAAGTAATGGTCCACCTATTCGAAGTTCAAGGGCAGAGTATTGGACCATTTTGGGTAGAATTTTCGGCATCGGATAGGTGCATAAGTTATGGTGACAGTTATTATAATGCATGGTTATTTTCTGTGTTTTATTTTGTTTTATAAAAAATAATTTGACGTAAAAAATGTATGCGTGTCCTAACTTTTGAACTGCTCTTGTAACGATGAAAATTTTAATACATTTTATTCGAGTTGTTTAAGGTTTTTTGCGAATCAAAGTAAATTAAGCTTTTTAAAAAACAAATGTAATAGTATGACCGAGACCTTAATGGAAGATTCTATTTGAACCTAGACTCGCATACATCATCTCACCTTTTTATTATTATATTTTTGTTTAGTTTTTACAAATTGTTATATAATTAGTACCTAATCCTAATGGAATAAAGTTGTTTTCTTTCTTTCTTTCTAATCATTGTTTGTTTGTTCACTTTTAATAGTTATGTTTTGTTGTTTTTTTTATCTACAAATTAGTGAATATTTCATGTATTTTGGTTAAAAATAATATTGTAACTGTTTAGAGGCAAAACGATTGTCATCAATGTTTAACTTGGTTCTTAGGTCTCGATATAGGCTTGCCTAGTGAGGTAACCACCAGTTAACTTGTTTTTATCTTTACCTTTTTTAGTTAATAAATATTTTTCAGTATGTACAGAATTACACTGTGAGATTTGTTTATGAAAACAAAGAGGCAAGCATTTTGA
Organism: Trilocha varians; assembly: GCA_030269945.2. Lineage (NCBI taxonomy): Eukaryota > Metazoa > Arthropoda > Insecta > Lepidoptera > Bombycidae > Trilocha > Trilocha varians. Next base: position 11,836,558 of record AP028259.1, read on the forward strand.
AAGCTTCTGTTAATATAACCGTAGATAACAAAACAAACTATTCAATCTCGTGTAACAACAAATTTACAATACTTCCTAGTTTATACCTAAACGCGCTTATCTATACAAAATTCTAATTAATTTTGAAAGCCATATTCAAAATCAAACCTATTGAGGCTAAATCTATTCAAAGCTTAAAGCAGAATTACTCTGAAATCGAACATGGATGTTGGCAACAGATGTTAATAATTAATTGACGAGCTTCATAGATTTATGTTTAGTGAGTGGCTTGGCAAGTTAGACGTGCCTATTATTAAGTAAGTTAGCTAAATTGAAAACATACATATTGTTTTTTAATAGGAAATAACCGGGTTTCCTATCCCAGAGGTGGGGTATGTGGGATTTGAAGGCATTACAATCTCCTACCAGATAATCCTACTAGGAAGTCGTGGTGGCAGAGTGGTCGAAGCGCTTCCTTCCGAACGGGAGGTCGCGGTTTCAAATCCGTCCGGCTTGTACCTCTAAATCTAAATGTGAAAAAGATTTATGTGCAATTTTTCACAACACCACTGGTTAAAAACGGTGAAGGAAAATATCGTGAGGAAATCTGCATGTCGGAAAAGGATTCTAAAAAAAATCCCCAATCCGCACTGGGCAAGTGTGGTGGACTATGCCTAATCCCTCTTCTGAGGAGACCTGAGCCCAACAGTGGGCAGTAATGGGTTGGTACAGTACAGTACAGTACTAGGTAATCCTATTGGACTGTGGCGACCAAAGCGCACGAAATCCTGAATCGCGGTATTGACATTTGCAACGTTCAGCGCATATATACATCATCTGAAAACGACTACAGTGGGCTTTGACCTGACCGGGCATACACTATCTCGCCCGGTCGGAGATCTCCCTTTGGCCTAATACCATCGATACCCACAGGACTATGTAGAACGGCACGACGCATTACACACTGCATTCTTTATTGTCGCACCATGAGATTTCTCAACACAAAGATTAAAATCAAATGACTAAAAAATATATATGAAGAGAAAATACTGTTTTTTTTTTTTGTATAATCTCTAAAACTGTATAATCTCTAAGATTATTTTTCAAAAGACCTTCATTGACTAACATATGCTATTGTTTTACTTATTTCCTCACGCGGACGAAGTTGCGCGAGTACATATGTGTAGTAGTATTAAAATTCAAATCTATTTAATAGTGTTTTGTTAGTCTAGACAATCCTATTTAAAAATCACGAACAGAATAAATTTATCACACGTAACTACACACACCCACACATACACGAAATATCGCAATTTCAATGAATAAATCTGTTTATTAAAGATAATTCGCGAACAGGAGCTGTCTAATTACGGGTCATAAAAAACCTGTTTTTTACATACATTATATTATGGCGCCTTGGTATGTCGAAGTCAAACGATTTGACCAATGTTAGGGGCACGACACATTCGATACACATTCGATCATAATCTAATATCAATACATAGTATAAAACAAAGTCGCTTTCGCTGTATGTCTGTATGTATGCTTAGATCTTTAAAACTACGCAACGGATTTTGATGCGGTTTTTTTTAATAGATAGAGTGATTCTTAAGGAAGGTTTGTATGTATAATAAATGCATAATATAGTAGAGAAACACTGATAAATTTAAAGGTTTCTAATGTGATGTCGTAAATAAGCACGTTTTTTGCGCTTATATTGCAAACGCTGGCTGAACCCTACGAGATAGACTAAAATAATGTACTACAGTATTGTTCACCTTAAAAAGTTCAACAAAAAAGTCCGCGATGGTATATGTCTATCTCTTAGGGATAACCCAGCATAACCATTTTTATTCTTTACTAAAAAATGGTTATTTACGAAGTGATTTTAAACAATACAGCATTAATCCTTATCCAATTAAGTACCTTAAATAAATTGTGCATTTATTATAGATCAATATGCTTTTTACAGCATGTAATTTAAGTGAATATTACCGAAGATATTACAAATTTAAAATGCAGGGTCGTAGTTGTTTGCACCGGGCGGCGCGTGCCTATATAGGCTACAATTTTGGAACCCCTTTGTAACGCAGACGAAGTTGCGCGGGTCATCTAGTATATTATAAAGGCGAAAGTTTGTAAGTATGGATGTATGGATGTATGTTTGTTACTCTTTCAGGTAAAAACTACTGAATGGATTTGAATGAAACTTTACCACATTATTGCTTATACATCAGAATAACACATAGGCTACAATTTTTGAACCCCTTTGTAACGCAGACGAAGTTGCGCGGGTCATCTAGTATATTATAAAGGCGAAAGTTTGTAAGTATGGATGTATGGATGTATGTTTGTTACTCTTTCAGGTAAAAACTACTGAATGGATTTGAATGAAACTTTACCACATTATTGCTTATACATCAGAATAACACATAGGCTACAATTTTTGAACCCCTTTGTAACGCAGACGAAGTTGCGCGGGTCACCTAGTATTTATATAAAGGCGCCAAGTGATTACCACCTGTTCCTGTCCATGGCGAACACCCATGGTGGTGTAAAGTTGCGAGTTCTTCGCAAAAAAGACTTCTACGAGGGAGGTATGCCGTCTAGATGAAAACAGATTATCGAACAAAACGGCGCATATTTGAACTAAATCCGATCACTGTTACACTTTTTATAAAGCATTGAATAAAGAGCAAAAAAGCGGAAGGGAGATATTTGACAACCAATATGATATAGTTATAGCTGTATCGGGCTACAGCGAATATTCGTGTTAATGCGATAAGTATGCTGGATATTTAGCTACAAAATCGCGTTATATGTTCCGCAGTCTCTGTACAGAGGCAAAGCTTAAGGAAATGAAATAAAAAACGAAATATAATATAGAAGAAGATAATGTACAGTTGTTCGTGTTTGTAGGCGACTGAATGTTAACAAACATTATAAAGGCAAAAGTACCAGCAACTAAAGCGCTATCTATAAAATAGTTTTATTAACAGTGATTAAAACCTCATTTATAAATATACTTTTTAAATGTTCGATTCAGTTGGCGCGCTTTATAAATTTCGAATTGGTGTGAAATTTGTAAAACACAGATTGCGTCATATTTTTTGCTCTTAAGTTTTTACTGTTTTATTACATTTTCTTGTTCTGAAGTTTTCTTTTCACTGGCAGCTTTTGATTTCCTACAGTGTTTTTATATTCATAGTGCTTTTTCTTGTATCTGATCGCTCTCGATAATTTTAGCGCGCCAACGCGATAACGAATTGCTATCTATATTGCTGTAGGAGTCAATAATTTTGACCATAATATTGTATATTGCAATAATAACTAATATTTACAAGCGAGACGATCCAAAGTTGACATAATAAATTCTAGTTTAGTCAGTTTTTTTTGTTTTAGTTGGAGGAAATCGCCGGATCCCCACCCGTATGTGGGAGTTGAACCTCACTAAAACCTCCAACCGCTCACAATCAACGTCCGAACCCCGGCTGAGGCCAGAACCCAGCACGGGGTTATGTGGGGTGGCGCGACGCGTTACGCGCTGCGACACACTTTCCCGTCGCGACACCCCCAGTTTAGTCAGTTATATTTAGCTTGCAAGATTCCATCCGAATTTACATAGTTACAAGATAACATCCAGTGCAAGTTAATATAAAACTTGTAATAACTTTTAATCTACTAGTATTTGACTAAACTTTAACAGTTTAAAATTACTATTTGTTTAATCCTACGCGACGTAACATTGCTTTAAGAAGGTTAACGTATTGCAAATATTGTTCATAGATATTATATATTAAACGGTATTACAACATTCGGTTGGTACTAGTAATTATTGATTAATATGACTTTTTGATTGATGAGGTGGAATATTTTTTCTTAAGTAAAAACGATAATCCTTTTTATGTAGATACTTTTAGATGTTCTAAATATTTTTTATGAAAGGAAAACTAGAAAAGTGTGCGTCCCGTAAAATAAAAAAAACTTTAGAGGTGTCATGGGACACCCGAATAGAATGAAGTTCCTTTCGATTAAAAGATATCTTATATTTTTTTTTCCTAACGTAACGCGCGATAAGGAACGTCTTTTAAGAGATTTTGATCACAGTGCCATCTAGCAATAATGATCTAAAACAAAAAAAGTGTCGTGACAACTTTTCGTAAGATTTTTTTTCGTCTAGCCCCTTTTCGATAACGAGCGACAAGGAACTTCGTTCCAATAACATTAAATACTTTTCTTAGTGGTTTTAGAACATTATAAAATATGTTTTTTTTAGAATTTTGCTAGTGAGAATACTTTGTCACATAATTAAATCTGTGAAAACTTTTCTTTTTTATAATTAAACGTTTTTGTAATGGTTTCTGATTAGGTACTTCTCGGTTTTTTTGATTACTTTGTAGGCAGACAAACCAACCAGATTGCAAGTGGTTATTATTGCTCATGGACCTCTTGAATGTTAGAGGACACTGCGGAATTTCAATGCAACAACATTTATCTTGTATATTCCATTTTAAATTTATCATTCTATAGGCGAGGTAAGCAGGATTTTTCCTGGGGGCGCGGGCGGTGCGACGGTGGAAAGAGTGCCGAGAGCGTAACGCGTCGAGCCGTCCCTTATAACCTCAACCGGGGTTGTATTTAAAGTTTTCGTTCAAATAAATTATTAAGCACATGAACTTGTTATAAACTAAAAATAAAATCATAAGTATTTGTATTTTTATCCTTAATACGACAAATACAATCAAAAATTCAACATATCAAAAGAATCCATATATTTTTATTTTTTTCCTTCATATATTTTCAGCCAAATAAATATATTCTCTATTTCTTGACTACATAAACTACGCTACATAAAACCAGGTATCGTCTTTCAGTACATTTTCACGTATTTACCCGCAAACTGACTTCCTACTTCCCGCTGTATCCTGTTGACAAATTCTCAAGTTATTTATGGTTTCCGTGGAATCTATTGTTGTAGTTCGCTGGTTTGGAGTATTTTCTTTAAGAAATACTTAGAATTTCGGCTTTTAATTTAATGAGGTAAACAGGATTCCTATTTATATACAGTTCAATGTTCTATTTTGATTTTTTTCGTCAACTATTTATATTTAGTCATGTTACTATTGGCTTAAAACAGTGATGGAAAATATCACGACGATTTCTGGATATTGAACGACATTTAAGTCTTCAGGACTATTGGTGTCAATCTACTGTTGGACTAGGGTCAAAATATAGTCAAAATTTATATCATCATCATCAGCCCGTAGACGTCCACTGCTGGACATAGGCCTCCCCCAAACCTCGCCACATCGATCGGTCCTGCGCTGTCCGCATCCAGCTACCTCCCGTGATCTTGACCAGGTCATCGGTCCACCTTGTGGGAGGTCTGCCTACGCTGCGCCTACCAGTTCGTGGTCGCCATTCTAGAACTTTTCGGCCCCATCGGCCATCAGTTCTGCGCACAATGTGTCCTGCCCATTGCCACTTCAAAGATGCAATTCTTTGGGCTATGTCGGTAACTTTGGTTTTTCTGCGGATCTCCTCATTTCTGATTTGATCACGCAGAGAAACACCCAAAATTGATATATAAAAAAGTATTATATATTTGCTATATTATGTCATACATAGGCTGCTACATTCTGTAATTTTACAGCGAATTACAGTTTTCATAGTAATAAATTCCATTCGGTGTTTCCCTAAAAATAAATAAATCGTCTTAAATAAAAAACTCTTTTCTCCAACTCCAATAACACTCCTATTGAAAATCAGCTTACTCTGAAATCCTCAGTAATCCCGATTGAAATACAAACCGAACCTTTAGAACACTTAATTACTTGTCTCTTTGTCTCGAAACAACTTTTATTTTCACCTCCAAAAGCAATTATTCGGTGGATGGTTTAATACGCTCGTCTTTCGTGTTCCGGACGATTTAATGCAAGAGAGACTAAGAAGGAAAATGATTTTCTTGTTTCGTTGTTTCGGAAAAGTATATTAGTTTTAACTATGATCTAGATTATGGAATTGGCGATAAAAAAAAAACAAGAAAATGTTTTTATTTGTCTTATCAAAAGTCGTTTCTCTATCTCCCGATATTTTAATAATAATAAGCCTCTAATCTGAACTAATAACAAATACACAATTTACACATAAGAGATAATAAAACAAACATTACTAATAAAAGAACCTTACCTTAAAATTACAAATATCTTGATTTCATTACCCTTAAAGTATATATATCGCTAAGTTCAGAGTGCCTCTTGGCATAGGCCTCTTTCAATGTCTTCCACTGCTGCCGGTCCCCTGCTACCCTTCTCTAGTATGGGCCGGCTGTCTGTTTCAAGTCATCTTCCCATCTTTTATGTGGTCGCCCTCTGTACCTCTTCCCATCTCTTGGATACCAGTGGGTCACAATTCTGCTCCATTTTTCCTGTGGGCTTCGTAACATGTGGCCTGTCCACTTCATCTGATCTCTCGATATTAATGTAGCATAACTTATTGTACTTCAATAATAACTGTAGGTAGATACTTATACAAAAAAGTAAAAGTTTTCTCTTTCTATTACACCCTATCTGTTTCATCATTTAGGACCGAAATAACTATATAATAAATATGAGATTTTATAACCCTCATTTATCATCGTTATCAGACAATGGTGATTGAAACTTACAACAAAGTCAATATTTGAGAAAAGGCAAAATATTTTCTCGAAGATTGTAAGATGAAAACTTGCAAAGTGCACTCTCATTTTGTGTAATCATTTGAGTAAAATGCTACATACGACGCTTGCACTTTCCATCATGGGCGAGTTTCCAAAATTGTTCTTTAAAATGACAACCAAAATGTATTAAGTTTTATGCATAGCAAAGGTTTTGTGCCAGCAATTTTTTGTACTAATATTATAAAGCTGAAGAGTTTGTTTATTTGAAAGCGCTAATCTCAGGAAGCACTGGTCCGATTTGAAAAGTTCAAAACAGAAGTTTTGGATAGTCCATTTACCGAAGAACGCTATTGGCTATATTTTACCCATCTGTGACGCAGACGAAGTTTTGCATGTCAACTATATTATATAATTATTATATTATATTGTTATATAATTATTTTTATTAATTGATTTTCTTTTTCCATAAGTATACTAAAGGTTATCAAGTATTGAACGGTTTTATAAAATTCCAGAAATTCCTAAATATTAATTATTCCCCAAAGTTTTTTAAAGTTATTTCTCAATATTAAACTTCGAATAAATCGTCGATGAATTTTAAATATAAGATTGAAATTAATTATTTAATTTTTCATCCACTTATCAGAACTATAAACCCTGGTTCTTTTAGAAATAATACAATTAAATTCTTGCAATGAAAGTTAATATAAATTTGGCCCAATAGAATAAATTACCTCCATCCATTATAAGAAAACTAAAAGTTCCTTTCTTCCACAGATTCCTGGCTATCTGGTGGCCGCTGAAGTGCCAGATCACGAAACGCCGCTCCAGAATGATGATCATCTTCATATGGATCTTCGCTTTCCTCGTTACCACACCCTGGGTCTTTTTCTTCGATCTAGTCGTGGTCTTTGAAGAGAATCCTCACGTACATCTCTGCGTTGACGTCTGGCCCAACCCATTGAGCGAAGTCATCTATTTCGTTGTTGGAAACCTTATCTTCTGCTACATTCTCCCCATGGTCATGATCACCATGTGCTACATCCTTATCTGGATCAAGGTCTGGAGACGCGCCATCCCTACTGACACACAAGATGCCCAAATGGAACGTATGCAGCAGAAATCCAAGGTCAAGGTTGTCAAAATGCTGGTCGTCGTGGTTATACTATTCGTTCTCTCCTGGTTCCCATTGTACCTGATCTTTGCCAGGATAAAACTCGGTGGACCGATCCAGAAATGGGAAGAAGAGATGCTGCCAGTCGTGACACCGTTGGCTCAGTGGCTTGGCTCCTCGAATTCATGCATCAACCCAATCTTGTACGCGTTCTTCAACAAGAAGTACAGGAAGGGTTTCGTCGCCATCATCAAGAGTAGGAAGTGTTGTGGCAGACTTCGTTACTACGAGACCATTGCCCTTCAGTCCTCGAGTACCTCCACCAGAAAATCTTGGCATTATAACAACAATAATCCTTCGATCACCCGACGGTCACCACCGGTCGACAAAAACGCAGTGTCCTTCATCTTCAGTCACACAGGAGTTTAACCTACTCCGAAGAGTTGGTTGGGATGATACTCAAGTCTTATCTGGCGATGGGTGACCAGCGTCAAAGGAAGGCATCATATCGTAATAAAAAATGAACGATTCTTGTGTTTGTGTGTTGCAGCGGTCGACGTCAAAAATTTGTATATTTTTACACTATATACACATTTTTGATATAGATCGAAAACGTTTATATGAAAGATAATATATTATGTAGTTTTTTAACTTGGAAACTTTTTATACGTAAGTCGTTTGAGATTATTATGGAGTGTGTATTTCACCGCATTTCGATGTTTAGAAGATGCAAACGCACATTTAGCACAAATAATAATATATAGGGATTTCTTTAGTTGCTTTTTATGGTGATATACTCGTAAAAATATTGTTATAATTAGACTTAACTACTGTAACATCTCGTAAATTTAAAATTTACTGAGCACAAATTGAAATAGAACAACAAAATCTTCACAGTGCGTTAAGTAATTATATATATTACAGTAATTCTGTAAATCATCGTAATGTTTTTTAAAATAGAATATATTTTATACAAAAATAAATAAAAACAAAAATATTTTGCATACACAGTGACTTATATAGTACAAATACAGCTCTCGTAATATGCATATAATTTTTATACATTAAAACATTTTTGATCAAAATCAGAGTTTTAATACGACGAAGATATAGCAACATTTAGAGCTTAAAGCTATTTTAGATCCAACAGTGGACTTAGAATTGCAGTTGATAAATATAATATTTTATAAAAAACAATATAAAGAAAAAAATGTAAAAATATGTATCATAAGTGTATGTATAAATACTTTTAAGTTTATTTATTAGACTTACGACCATCGGTCTAGTCTATGCCGCTTACGAGCACAAAATAATATAATAACTAAATAATAAGTATAATATGTAAGTATAATATAATATTCTAGAGATAATAATATTATATACGGCGAAGGAAGCTTTATAATCCCATTTTTTTGACTGAATTCGGTTACAATTCAGGCAATTAAGAGTAGCAATAAATTTTTAGCACAAAATGTTTCTAAAATATAACATATGGATACTATAAAATAAAAATAGAGTAATTTCTCTTAAATATAAAAGCGACAGGTTCTTTCGAAAGATCACTGAAGCTTTAAAAAGAGAAGTAATTTTATATCAATACCACTTCGGTTTCATAGCATCTGGATGTATGGATTCTCACATCTAATTGAAAGATACTATGAACATAGGCCCAAACTTAGGTAGATTTTTAGGTTGTATTTACACAGATGCGGTAAGCGCACAGTAAGCTCCGTAGATTGTCTGGCTAAACTACCGTTGAAAAATAATCTAATCTTCTCAACATTAAATTACTTATAAACTTATTCAGACACTCGCGGTTTTCTATTATCGTGATGTGAGTTCGAGTTCCAGTGGTACCACCCAAAAGCGAACGAGGAAGAGGGTAGACAGATTTGTTTGCTCTTAAATCGACCCGCAGTATCCAGTCTTCTCGTGATCATGACGTTTGCAACAACGTTGAAATATCGAGACAACTCAACTAATTAAATATCGTGGTAAGAACCCGTTGAAAATGCATGAAAGTATTAAATTACTTTAAACCCATTCATATATTTTTTTTATAGTTCGTTAAAAGTTGTAAAGAGATAACAAAAACGAACTTTCATGATATTTTTTGACAAAGAGATATTGCTAACATATCTTCTTTGCATCAGCTTTAGTTCAATAATATAGAATATATTGGGGATTAAGTTAATTTTTCCACACTTATTCAAAAGCTCATGACTTTCTTTAATATCAAATTGGCTTGAATCGGATTATTTTATTGTCAGGTAGGAAATTGTCATACATTGCACTATTAGATATTTATCACACTATTAAAACATTTCATATAACCACTCAACTGAGAACGTCACTATTCGCTAGATGGCGAAACAGGGGACTTCGTTCGGAATCAATACCGTGTTTGAGCCCCTTTTTAAAAACTATTTTTTCCAATAATCTTTAATTTTGATTTTTAAGCAAACCTTATAGTTTTGTCAAAAATTTGTTACTAAACGACGCTGTATTACATTTTCAGCGAAAATATATCATCTCCGTAAAATATGAGACGATTAAAAAATGTAAACAAAACAAGTTTTAGAACTGAGCTCAATTTTGGCTCCTGCCACAGACTTGGCAAAAGTAAACAAACCAATTTGGTTGCCGATCCCAGTTGAGTGGTTATGATAGTGATATTATGCTCTTGGTTTATTTTACAGAACCTTATACCTCATTAAAATGTCTTTCCACATCATTCACTATACTAACAGTAAATTCTTTGAAGTATATATATATATATAACGCTTTTAACACTCACATATCATTGATTACTCCACAATTTTTTAGAAAACTCTAGAATCAAATTAGTGTACTAAGCAATATTTTTTTTGAAATGTCGAAGCTTGCAAGACTGAAACCGAGAAGCATGTCTCCTTCAAAAGGAATGGTGTGATAAAAATATGGATTTTGAATTCGAATATTTTTATACTGTCTAAAGCTTACCACAGAGCTTTTAAATCATTTTTTTGTAATGTAGAAGTATTTTTTTAGAAGTCAACAATCTTTCTTGGGAAGACAATTTGGCGTGTCTAAAGTTTCTATGTGCTGTAACTGAAAGGCTTTGGAGGGCCTTAAAGAATTTCTTAAACATTTAAAATTAACACAAACATGTTTTTATAATGTGCCGAAGTAATTTTCACCTTCGAAAAAAAAAAACAAATTTCGATGATTTTTTGAAATCTAAATTTTTGTATACTCACTGCAACATAACATAGAATCATCACTTTTACAGTAACATTAGTAATTATTGAAGTAATCATGCTTATAGTGAATTACTATGTTATAGTAAAAAGTCTAAGAACACAAATCATATTATTTCTAAAACTAATTTCAAAATAAAATTCACTAAAATTACATTTTAATAAAATCATTATCGGTAAATCTCAACTATATAAAAACAACTTTGAGTATGTAATATAATCTAATCTCAAAAATTACAGTAGTAAATTATATAAAATTAAAAACTTGTTTAATTACATATGTATGTAAATAAATACAATACATGATGTATAAATTACAAGAAATACAAGTAACTAGAATTTATGTATATAAAATTGTAAAATTTCGGTATAATGTTCGAAACAATATAAAAATATATATAACTTTAGATATAATATGGTGTATAATTATATAATTTTTATGCTTGTGTGTTAGTGTTATATTTTCGTTTAGAAAAGCAGTTGTACATAGCTTAATATTAGTTTGCCATGTTTGATGTTTTAGAATAAGATTTAAAAATATATTATATCTTTGACTATTTTTATACATGTAAAGATTGAAGTGAATTTAATATATTACTTGAAAAGTAACTTAAACTTTTTATAACATTTTCGGAAATTCAACCTTAACATTAACAAAACTATTTTTTATTTTATAATTTGATCTCAGTCTTGTATTTTAAGATACTTTTTATAAATAATCTCTGACAATTGAAACAACAATAAGATTGAAAAAATCATCAAATACTTTGAAGATATGAAAGTATTTAAAGTTATTTTTCAGTCAAGGCTGAGATTAATTTGTAAAACAAAAAAAACCTTAACACTGACAAAAATACATTATTTGATTCACTATTTTTTTCCAGTCTTGTATTTAAAGACTTATTACAAAAAGTCTTCGATAATTGAAGCTACAGTATAGCGAAAAGAAAATCATCATTTTGAAGATATAAAAGTATTTAAAAATCTTTTGTTGTCTCAAAACACGAGGAGAAATTAATACTTTAAGAACAGAAGAAGATTTATACTAGAAAATAACATTTTACATCTTTACATGTATTTTACTTACTTACTGTCAAAGTTACATCATGAGACCTGATATTAGACATTAAATATATTAAAAATATATAAATATGCATGTTCTGTGTAAAGTATAATATTACCGTGATGATATATAATATATTGTATAACCATATATTGTTGTAATATGACACCCTCGTAGGCTTACAAGATATAGTTGTTCAAAAGTAATAATTATGTATCTTATATAATATAATATAGATTGATGTTTTAAACGTTAGTTCATTTATAGGTATTTAGTAAGCTTTTTAGTGAACGGTTGTATAAATTGTATTTGTATACATTTTTACAATTTATACATTTTTTGTAAAAATGTAACAAATTATACATTTTAAATTTAATTCTTTATAGTCGAGTGAATTTTTTAATATTCATTATTTGGAATGAATAACAAGAAGCAATTTTAAGACATATTTATAATTATCTACGTCCCTTGAAGTTTTCAACATATCAATGGTATGACCTCGGCTTATTCAGTTTTATGAAAACTGTCACTCAAAAAATAACAATATTTCACTTTGAACTAAAACATGATACACGTTACTCGTGACGGACACGGATATGAAGTGTCACATTAATTTTTCATGAGTCTAAATTACATTGGAAGAAAGGCAAAAGGGGTTAAGCGAGATTTGTAGAATGTTTAAAGTTTTTTTTTGTTATCGGCAAATTTTCACTATCAAAAACTACACACTTACACTTTGACATAATAATTATATTGAGAGATACTGGAACAAATATTAAAAAAATATAAAAATTTGTTATTTTTAAATCAATGTTTCTGTCTCGATATGCAGCTCATCATATCTATTTTGAATTGATTCTGAATTTAAAAATAACACATTTTCTGTCGAAATGTCGCTTAGCCCATTTTCACCTTCACCCTTTGACTGTTTATGATTCGTGTTGTGACCGGACTCGATAAGTACAAAATGTTTGGTGTAACACATCCGTGCACCGGCCTCAAGCAAGTGTTACGTGAATCATGCTTCAACGTCAAAATTTTACTACCTTGTCTAAAATTTTTTCCTAAAATTTTTTTTTACTCTAATACATAATATTAATATTTGATTGTAGTACATTGATTATATGATGTTTGCTATAGTAATGTTACTAGGATGTTTGAAATTTGAAAAAATAAATAAATAAAAATTGTGTCTTTTGTAGTAAAAGTTTAACATAGTAATTTTGTATGTTTAATATCTGTCTGTCTAATAAATGTTAATCGCAACGAAAATATTTTATAAGTTTCATAAGCTTTTGAAGTTTATAGAGATTTAGTGAAACACATTTTTGATTCTTAAATCGATTTGCTTTTATTCTTACTTTTAAAATAAGTAATAATTTTTGGCAACAAATGCATTAGCCAAACACAATGATTAGCATGAGCATAAGGGTGATGACAAAAGCACATCTTTAGACTTTACGAACTTTATCGCGCGTGTGTCACCGCAAAAAAGATACGTGATTTGGCTCATGATCGTGTGTCACCAAAATATTAAATAACTTATTAGTAATCTGTGTTTGATGTATTGAGAACATGATATTCCTCATCAATTTATATTCGAACAATATTAACTACGTCACATCAATAGTAAAATGATATCTATCGTGGTTAAATTTGAAACATAATAGCAATCCATAATCATTTGTATGGCTACTGTGGCTGTCAAATTTCATATAATAATATAACCACTCGTCTGGGAACGTCAATGAAGTCACTGTCATGACGAAACCAAGGAGTTCTTTAGGAATCACTACCGTGTTTGAGTATCTTTTTTTGAAGAAAAAAAAAAATTGATTTTTTTTAAAACTAATGTGTTTGTGAATATTTATTTTTAAACTACGTTGTAATACCTTTTAAGTATTTCCAGCGTTAAATGTATTTTTTAGGTTTTAATTTTTACCTTTTTACTTTTTAAAAAATTATCTTGAAAAAGTAATTGGTAGCCAAAATTTTCACTGCCATCTCCAGTTTCGGCTCGTTTTAAATATATTTAGATTTTTAAATTGTTGTAAGTCATTGAATTGTTTTTTACCATTCATTTAACAAAATTTTTAAGCTAATTATTTCTGTATTTTTTTACTAAAATTTTAAATAAAGAAAACAATTTGAAGCACTATTATTCTTGATTTAATAAAATAATATTGTCTGTTTCTTACAAATAAAACTTTTAATGTTTGAATAATATTTGAATTTAATAACAATTGTATTTTCAATTATAAAACACAATATGCAAAAACACGCAAAAAATCAATTTAAATGAGAAAGATTTTTTTCCCATCGAAGTAAAATTGTATTGGAAAGTTTTCGTTTCATTAAGTTTTGCGTGTTTTTGCAGTATTCAAAATTTTGAAATTTTGCATTTTTCTACATTTCTAAAGTGTTGCGATATTTTCTTTCTAATTAAATTCATAGTTAATTTTACTGTTTCAATTTAGATCGGACACTTGTACGTAATAAATAAATAAAATTTGAAAATTTCATCATTGTTTTATTTATGTAAAAACACATATTTTTTTTTTTGTGACTAGCTGATCCGTACTTCTTCTTGTGCCATACCCACCCATAGCTTTTTTCGATAAATGAATTATCCAACATTGAAATAATTTTTCGAATTGGACTAGTTGTTCTTGAGATAAATAATAATTCAGTATTCTTGCGTTCAAACAAACATACTCTTCAGCTTTATAATATAGGGGACAGGGCGACGGGAAAGAGTGCCGTGGGCGTAACGCGTCGCGCCGTCCCTCATAACCCCGTGCTGGGTTCTGGCCTCAGTCGGGGTTCGGACGCTAAATGTGAGCGGTTGGAGGTTTTAGTGCGGTTCAACTCCCACATACGGTGGATCCGGTGATTTCCTCCAACAAAAAAAAAAGCTTATACTAGTAGCCTCTAACATTGTCAATTTTAGACTTATTTTACGACACTTATAAATAACGTAGTTTCCTATTATTGAAAGAATTTTCAAAATAGCTTCTGTGGATGCTAAGATTACCCCCTATAACGACACAAACATCATGAGATTACCTCTTCATAATTATAGTATAGAGAAAGCTTTTCTTATCTTGAAGAAAGATCAGTAAACATTAGAACTAAAGGATAGATAACAATGCGAAAAGAAATCAAATTCTCTCTAAATATACAGGGTGATTTCTTAGTGAGGGTACATATTGGAGGTCATGGTAGCTGATGGTTATATTCGACCAGTAAAAATATTATTACCAAAGAATATGGCTTAATGCCTAGTAATCGCAACTTAAAAATATCTAAAATTCTTGCAAAATGATAGTTTTTCGACAGCTGATGGCATGTGGCGGAGGTGTGGGGTGCGCGAGATCACTAGAGGTCATTAGTCAACACTCTTTAAGCCGAAATTGTTTATGTTTGAGGTAGTTTTGTCGAATTTAGATTTTAAAAAAATATACCTATATTTTGTAATTTTACCTATTTTTTGTAATAGTCCGTGTTAGAACAGAGTACTCATCACCCTTCTGCAATATATACCCTCTCTAAAAAATCACCCTGTATAGAAGGACTCTACCGAATCAAAAAAAATACTTTCAATATTCTTTTTTCAATTACTTAGTAATATAATTATTATCGAGTTTCATCATCTTTTAATAAAATAAATACTGCTAAGAAAAACTGTAAGATATTTTGATAAAACATTGAAGTCTTGAATCAGACGCAAATTAAACAGCAATGGTCCAGTATCAAAACCCATGGCAAATTTGAATCTATTTGGTATCACTTCGTTCAATCATAAAAGGTTTAGTACTGTACTGTACTGTAACAACCCATTACTGCCCACTGCTGAGCTCAGGTCTCCTCCGAAGAGGGGTTAGGCATAGTCCACCGCGCTTGCCTAATGCGGATTGGGGACTTCACATATCTTCAAAGGATTTTTAGAACCCTTTTCCGATATGCAGGTTTCCTCACGATGTTTTCTTTCACCGGTTTTAGCCAGTGGTGTTGTGAAAAATTGCACATAAATCTTTTTCATATTAAGATTTAGAGGTACAAGCCGACCGCTCGGCCACCACGACAATGAAAAAAAAAAACAAAAAGGTTTAGTAAAAGTCCTTAATAGTAAGTAACAACTCCTCAATACCCTGACATTGCAGATGATTTTCAAATACTTAAAAAAATTATCATAAGAAAAGCCACCATAACACAAATCTTAAAGTTTTAGTAATCTGCCACCTTCATTATTTATTATTATTTGACTGGAGTACCTAATCCAAAAATTAGATTTAAAATTAATCAAATAAATATTTCATCGCAAACACGAAGGGTCAAATGCTCAAAGCCTATAGAAAAAAAACAAGTCACTGACCGCTACGACTTACCAACGTTGGGCCAGCCACTTGACTCCCATTGACACTTGGAAAGCTCGTCAGTAAAAAGCTCGCAGTTTTGTTCGGTAAGCTTCTGAAAGCCTCTATTTGTATTGGGCCCTCAGTCAAAGTTCCAGTGAAGATGTTTTGTCGTGGTTCATCGAACTTGGTCCAGAATTTGTCAAAGATCACTTGCAAATGAAGTATTGCTCTGGACGTAGAGTAAAATATAGAGTGGTCACTTTGTGCAAATTGATTATTTTATTATTTCATTCCACAGATAATAAAAAAGAACTTGAGAGGTGTCAAGGGACACCCGGATGGAACGAAGTTCCGTTCGATTAATTAGTGAGGGAATTGTGATAAAATTTTATTTATTATTATAACTTAAATAAAATATTTCGATCACAGCGCCATCTAGCATTAATCATATAAAACGAAATAAGGAATTGTTTTAAAAAATTTAAATCACAGCACTATCTAGCGATAATCATCTAAAACAAAAAAAGTGTCGTGACATCTTTTTCATAAGAATTTCCGTCTAGCGCCCTTTCGATAACGCGCGATAAGGAACTTCGTTCCAATAAAACAAACTAACAGAAAATAAGACACTTAAAGCTTAAATATCTCATCATCCTCGGCCTATAGACGTCCACTGCTGGACATAGGCCTTTCTCGATGACTTCCAATACTCGCGGTTGGTAGCGGCCTGCATCCAGCGTGTACCTGCGACGACAAGATCGTCCGTCCACATTGTAGCTGGTCGTCCCATACTGCACTTGTCTTGACTTAATAAAATACCTAGATTTTTAAAACATATATAACGGGGTGATAACAAGGGAAACCAACCTATTCACCGTGCGGGTAGTTGGAAGTGGAGACTCGCTATAAATACAGGCGTTGGCCGCTGTTATCATGCATTCGTGTTTGAATTGTCGAGGCGAACGGACCTCTTGATGTGAAAAGTAATAAACTGTTAAAACTCGTTATTTTGAAGTTTTTATTCAAAAGTATTGATCATCAAGTGCTGAAGTGGACATTGTGACGTCATTCCTGACAAAACCAAATGAAGATCGACTAATTACAACGTCATTACACCTCAACACACTATTTGCCCCGTCATATACAATCCACTAAATGATAAGTAGTCGCCATCATCAATGGATTTCTGTTGTCTCAGAGATGACAAGATGCAAAATAAAAATGTAAAAGATAAAAATATTTAATTAAACTTAAATTACAAAGCCAATACATCCATACTTAAACTCAATAAAACGTTTCATCATCAGCAGTTCGTAAATGTACATTGTTCGACTTCTTTTTCCTCTAATTTGGGTCACATCGATTGGTCTTGTTTACAGTTCCAATAAAGAAATTCTAAAATTGTACCGACTTCAATTTTACCTCTTATGAAATCCTTACTATTTACCAGTACCTAATAAAACAATACGTCGCTTCAGTGCTTGTTTGGCCAATCTGACATTTTTTACGAAAATAACTTGTTAATGCAGTATTATAAAGAATAAAATTTCCATCCGACTGGTAAAATATTTTTTTAAATATTCAATTCTAAAACAATAAAAATCTCATTTAATTTTTTTTCTCAACACGGCACTTAACGAAAATTCCGTGCTTGTTTGCTGTCTCCTGTAAAATTTGCTCGAGTGCAGATTGGCCAAACAAGCAACGAGACGACGAATAGCATTTAATTACTGTAAAAACAGCGCTATGACCTGTATATCAATTAAAGAAGTTTCAAAAAGTTTCTAAAGATAAGGTCGTAGTCAGTGCCCCCAAACTGTCCTTACATTGCAAGTCCATAGTCCATACGATCAAGGAGATCCTTTGCCAACGTTGCGAATAATTTTTACATCAAAATATTAATCTTTCTAACATAACCCTTCTGTATATTTCTATAATCTTTGCCACAATTCAGAAAGGAAAACAAACAATAGTAATGACAGACGAGTGTCTATAAATTTGGAGATACATCGAGAATATTGTTAGAAGCTGCTAGTCTAATAGACATTTATTTTGGGTTTATTTCTGTCTTATTATCTGGATATATTGGTATTTTTATACCTGGAGTTCAAGGTATTTTAAATGTCATAAACTTATTGGAACGAAGTTCCTTATCGCGCGTTATCGAAAGACGGAAATTCTTATGACAAGGTCACGACACTTTTTTTGTTATAGATAATTATCGCTAGATAGCGCTGTGATTAAAATATTTTATTTAAGTTATAATCTCGAGACAGACGTTTTAAACTAACTAATTATTATAACTTTAAAAAAAAATACAATTCCCTCACTAACTAATCGAAAGGAACTTCGTTCCATCCGGGTGTCCCTTGACACCTCTCAAGTTTTTTTAAAAGACTTTACTTTTACGGGGTGATTTGTTAGACAGGGTACATATTGCAGGAGGGTGATGAGTACTCTGTTCTAATACGGAATATTACAAAAAATAGGTAAAATTACAATTTTTTTTTTTTTTTTAATCTAAATTCGACAAAACTACCTCAAACATAAACAATCTCGGCTTAAAGAGTGTTGACTAATGACTTCTAGTGAACTCGCGCACCCCACACCTCCGCCACACCCATCAGCTGTCGAAAAACCATCATTTTGCAAGAATTTTAGATATTTTTAAGTTGCGATTACTAAGGCATTAAGCCATATTCTTTGGTAATAATATTTTTACTGGTCGTATATAACCATCAGCTACCATGACCTTCAATATGTACCCTCACAAAGAAATCACCCTGTATAGATAATTAACGGGTTCTTATTAGTGATTCTCGATATCTCGACGTTGTTGCAAACGTCATGATCACGAGAAGACTGGATACTGTGGGTCGATTTAAGGTCAAACAAATCTGTCTACCCTCTTTCTCGTTCGCTTTTGGGTAGTACCTCAGGAAATCTATACTTATAATATTACAAGCTGCCCCGCGCAACTTTGTCTGCGTCGAAAAAATAAATAAAAAAAAATTTGAGGTGGACTACCCCTCACATTTAGGGGGATGAAAAATAGATGTTGGCCGATTCTCATAGATACCGGATAAGCACAAAAAAACACCAAAATCGGTCAAGCCGTTTCGGAGGAGTATGGCAACGAAAACTGTGACACGAGAATTTTGTGTTTGTTTGAACAAGCTAATCTCAAGAACTACTGGTCCGATTTGAAAAATTATTTCACTGTTTGAAAGTCTATTTATCGAGTAAGGCTATGTTATATCCCTCTGTGACGCATCCCACGTAAGTGTTAGTCTGGCGAACTAATTAAGAAATCATTATCTATACTAATATTATAAAGCTGAAGAGTTTGTTTGTTTGTTTGAACGCGCTAATCTCAGGATCTACTGGTCCAATTTCAAAAATTCTTTCAGTGTTGGAAAGCCCATTTATCGAGGAAGGTTATATATATTTTATTTTCAAAAAAATTAGGGATCCGTATGAAAATATCGAATATGTAACACAAGGCAAATAATCGAAAACCTATTTATGCGTACGCTGCAAAAACTATTGACAATAAAACAAAATGATGTGCTACGGGTTTTTAGGTCTTTTGAAGACAAACAAAAAAGTCCGCGGCAGCATATATCTAACTATCATAGTTTAGTCACAATAACCGCTTTTATGGTTATGATAAATATTATTTCGTCCCAAGATTGAATTTAACGTTAAATGAGTATCGTTATATTAACCCTTATCCAAATTAAGTGTTTTGTTATCAAGAGTATTAATGTAGAAGTAAATCACTTTTTGTTTTATTCCAATTGGACTTTTCGTTTAGAAGTTAATACGAGTATAAAACGCAATGAATATGTGGGGCACTGCGGGCCGCGAAAATAATAACTCAACGGCATTGCGAGTACTGTTTGAACCCCTTTGTAACGCAGACGAAGTTGCGCGGGTCAGCTAGTAGATGCTAAGAATTATTTTAAAAGTTTACAATGCCTAGAATTAGTGAACTTTATTAACCTGTTTTCAAAGTTAAGTTAAAGGTAAAATAAGGTTAGGTAACACAAAGTTAGGTTAATAAGGGTTTATGAAAAGTTCCGAATGATATCTTTCTTTAAAACAGAGCACTAAAGTCTAAAGTCCACTGGGTTACCAGGACAAGGCCAGAGCAGAGCCACTGATTTTATTTGCATATCGATAATTGACGCAACTGTGACACTAGGACATTTTTTTATTTACTTTCTATAAGTTTTAGATGATACTCTTAAGTAGTCTCGCAGTACTCAGTCTTTTCGTGATCATGGCGCTTGTAACACTGTAATGAAATATTGGGAAAATAATAAATTGGGAATGTAACAAGAAAGATCTTTGCATCGGATACACCTATGTAACCACATTTGTTACTATATACCTATGTAATACCTTTTTTTTTCAGTTGGAGGAAATGACCGGATCCCCGCCCACCCCGCGAGCGTGGTATGTGGGAGTTGAACCGCACTAAAATCTCCAACCGCTCACACTCAGCGTCCGAACCCCAGCTGAGGCCAGAACCCAGCACGGGGTTTTGAGGGGCGGCGCGACGCGTTATGCGCTCTTTCCCATCGCGCTATGTAATACCTACCTACCTACATATGTACCTATGTAAGTTCGTATGGAATCTTGAGTGCTGAATTTGACCAACTTCCCGAAGGTCAAACTTTGCAGCATTCAATTCAAAAGATTGGGCAAAATATAGGTGGGGAAAAAGCAGTAGGTGTTTAAAAGAGAAAGATAAAGTACCTAGGTAGCAGCAAGCATGAATAAGTCATTTATGGTTTAAAATTTAACTACGTATTTATTTATTTATAACAGAAGCACCAACTACATTCACACTTAACTCTACTTATACTAAAAATACATAGTTAACTCTTGGCCCGAGTGGAATGTAAAATAGAGGTGCCAAAATAAAATAAAATAGAATAAATAAAATAGAGCTTTCACAAAACTAGTATTAAATTAAAGTAACAAAAAAAATATATTCTAAAAGTTAAATCGTTATAAAAATCACAAAACAAGAAAAAGTAATCATCAAAAAAATCATCAAATCACAGCAGTTTTTTATTGCCTGGTCGTAATTGGCTACCTTCGCTCATGGACCTCAGCAATGTCAAAAGAGGCTGTCCCGTTACCTACGACCTACCCTTATTCAGGCCTTCAAACCTCGTTTGAAAAAGGATATAGCGCTCGGGAAACATCGAGAAATCTC
Organism: Trilocha varians; assembly: GCA_030269945.2. NCBI lineage: Eukaryota > Metazoa > Arthropoda > Insecta > Lepidoptera > Bombycidae > Trilocha > Trilocha varians. The sequence continues at coordinate 11,858,199 of AP028259.1, forward strand.
ATTATACAGTCAGTTAACATTATTTTCTCATAATTATATTACTAAGAATAGAATCGAAGTATTCCCTTGACCTTTTATTATTCAATTAGGCTGTCTATTATAAAGGGTTATTAATAAAATATCGAGTTGCAAACGTGAAACGAAAATATCCTAAAATTACATTGTATTTTGAACCGTTGAAATTAATATTATTGTATTTTAGTAAGTCGTGGTGGCCGAGTGGTCGAAGCATGTCCTTCCGAACGGGAGGTCGCGGGTTCAAATCCGGCCGGCTTGTACCTCTAAATCTAGATGTGAAAAAAAATTATGTGCAATTTTTCACAATACCACTGGCTAAAAACGGTGAAGGAAAACATCGTGAGGAAACCTGCATGTCAGAAAAGGGTTCTAAAAATCCTTTGAAGATATGTGAAGTCCCCAATCCGCATTAGGCAAGCGTGGTGGACTATGCCTAACCCCTCTTCGGAGGAGACTTGAGCCCAACAATGGGCAGTAATGGGTTGGTACAGGTATTTTAGTAGTTAAAATGTAGGAGAAGTAGGTATGAGAAAACCAATGATATAACATAGCCTATCCTCATCATCATCAGTCCACACTCGTCCACTGCTGGACATAGACATCTCCCAAAATACGCTACTGAGCCCGATCTTCTGTTCGTCTCATCCAGTTACCGGCCACCTTTCTTAGGTCATCGATTCATCTAGCATAACATAGCTTATAGATATGCTAAATTGTATATATAGGCTTACAATTGAAATAAATAAAACGTCCCAACCAGTGGGGCTATTACAGGACGCGTCGTTTATCGTAATCGTCTATTTTCACATCAAATGACGTCATTTTTCATAAAATTGGTATTACGGGAAAACTTTAATAATTTTACCATTTATTGTAAAACGAAGTACACATTAGATGAAAAAATGTTCCTGAAAATGCATGAACCATACACATATTTTATGACACAATGATTTTTAATAATTATGTATTTAGATTAATGACAATTGCGGCTCAGTCACATCATACAAACATGTATCACCATTGGTGAGAGTCAAAAATACATGTAGAGTAAGTGCATGTACATGTAGCATCTATCAATTGACAACATTCTTGTCAGTTCTATGACGGTTAGCTATGAGTATTCGGTGAAAGGATTATCCCGGAGCTTTCAATGGCTATTGAACAATGGTCAAGTACGCTATTTTTTATGTGATATATACTTTCCTTTCCATGCAAACGATGTTATGCGAGCCAACTCATCATTATCACTACATACTACAAAGTAAAGTCGCTTCTCGCTGCCTATCTCTGTATTTGTAGAAATATTTAAAACGTAACGGATATTAACGCGGGTTCAAGAAGATTCTGTTTATTATTATTATTAGCAGTTAATAATAAGTTTCACAAAATGTATCCAAAATGTCACTCCTATTTTGATAACTTTTATTATAGAATAAAAAAAGCCAATATACTATTATCTATCTGTAATATAATCGAATAATCCATTGGAAGCAACATTTGATGGTATCTTATGTTCCTAATTGGGTAGACTTTCATGAGCGACAGTGACCACTTACCATCATGTGGGCGGTCAGCTCGTCCATCTGTTTTAGTTAAAAATATATTTTTGTACGCTAGTGTATCATCAGCTTTAGTAAATTTCTAATTGACAACTTCAAACGTAAAGATAAACAAGTTGCAGTATATGGGTATGCCTGTACAAAAAGTTATAAAAAATTGGATCGGTCGTTTTTGTTTATTGGTCTAAAATGACCTACTTCATCAATCTTGCAAAGATCTTAAATGATTAATAATGATTTGTTTTGAGACAAGTCACCGAGATGACATTTCGTAACAATTTTGTTCAAAATTTGGTATTATGCATCACAAAAACACCGTATCGTAAACAAAATAGAGATGTTCCAAGTGTCCGGTAACTTTTCAACATTACGACCGAATATCGTGCAGTAGACCCACTTGTTAGTAAGTGGTTACCAGTACTCATGGATATTTTACTTTCAAGAGACACTGAAATTGTTGACCAATTTTAGTTACACTTTAGACCTCTTCTCCCGCCGACCGAGAGAGCCGGTGGCCGTATTCGCCGGCGGCTACCGGTTCGGCGTCCGGGGACGGAGCGACGGGAAAGAGTGCCCATGGCGTAACGCGTCGCCCCGTCCCTCATAACCCCGTGCTGGGTTCTGGCCTCAGCCGGGGTTCGGACGCTGAGTGTGAGCGGTTGGAGGTTTTAGTGCGGTTCAACTCCCACATACCCCGCCCGTGATCCGGTGATTTCCTCCAACTAAAAAAAAAAAAAAAAAAAGACCTCTTCTCAAACCTTATTGATGGACAAAATATATTGCTCGAGGAACGCTGAAGCGGAGACAGGGAAGCCCATTTAAAAGCGACGTAACGTTTTCCAAAAAAGTTCTTACGAAACGAAACGTAGATTACCGCGGAAGATTCGAATAAAAATGACGAGTTTCACCTTGCGTAGTACTAGTGGGAAGCTAGTCATAAGAGGAAGATGATCCCTTTGATCATCTTAAAAAATCTTCTGAGCATTCCTCATGCAAAAGACGATAAAAGAGAGATCTGTAAAAGCTTTACTTTAATTTATATTTGAATTATCACCTAAATGTAGTTGGAAAGATACCAAAAATAAATAACAACGAATACTTCGATGATTAAATTCAAACTTCTTAAGATAAGCTATGCAAACCATGTTTGAACTGCACGCCACCGTTTCGGAATTCGGAACACAGATTTTTTTTTTGTTTTCGGTCAAATAACTATTCGTTACATCTCTATTTCACAATGTCATTTATTGACGTTTGTCACAAAAAACACTATATATCCTAAACAAAATCAAAGTGTTTGTTTGTATATAAAAATAATAATGTTTAAAAATTTATTGTTTTAAGAACTTAGGACTAAATCGCAATTAGTAATACTTGAGAATAATATTGAACTGCCTACTGCATATCACAAAATATTCCAAACTCAGTAAAATGTAAAGAAAAATAAAAAATAGAATCATTTTGCCAATTTACTATAAACTCTTAAAAGTACATACTAGGTATGAAGAAAAAATTTAATTGATTGCTTTCACTAAATTTTGTTTCAAATAAAACCAAATGAAAAAATTACCACGAGTGAATCCCAAGAAAAAGCAAAGCATAAAAACAATTTTTTAGAGTTAAAATATTAAAAATAATAAACCTTAGTCTCTGTAACAGTGTTGGCATTAATCGATTGATTTTTTAATCGAACTTACGGAATATCGCTAAATGGGTCTTTTTAAAAAAAGGTCTGTCGAACAAATTAAAGTATAATTTGTTGATTGCTTGATGTTTTGGGATGGGTACGGAACCTTTATTCTCGTGACCAGACACTAACTTAACGGTTTTTCTAGCTCATTTGACGTATTGTCAATCAAAGTTTATTCAATTTACATGGAGCTAATATAAATTTGTTTAAATAAAATTGGAGTACCTAGCGGTCTTTCTAGTAGTTTGTAAATTAAAATTAGCAGCTTTTAAAAGCAAGATGCTGTGAGTGTTGGAACGAATTTGAAATCTCTGAATACTAGTAAAACGTATAATAGTATTTACTACAAATTGAACGTTTAAGTGTAAAGATGAAAAACTATACATGTTGCTTTACGTTATAAATGTAATTAAAAAATCTATGACTTTTTGTTCTTTATTTGTTTTAATTTATGAAATAACAAAGTTAAAGTAATCATTTTTATATAACATCCATGTATCGCGTTTTTTGTGTTCGGTATTCTCTTACACTCTTAACGGTCCTACCAGCTACTGTGACTTGCGAGATTTGCTGCCATCAACAGCCTGGCAAAGAAGCACTGCATACCCTAACATAGCCGTGAACAGAATATCACGAATGTCAAATTAAATAAAAAAAATGTTTATAAATAAATCTACAATTTACATCATTTTGAGAGTCAAAATTATATTTTACCACTTCTACACCATCACTTAACTCATAATAGTTATACTAAGACGCACATCATTTGAAAATTCTCATCCAACAAATAATAAATGTCTAAAAACAAAATCACATCAATCAAACTTACACCGTAAAGTCACAAAAATACGGTCTAATTTACCATGCTTCGGTTATTCGGGGTCATTACACAGTACGCCAGTGGCGCCCCTGGTGAGAGAAGCACGAGGTAGGATTGCTTCCGAAAAATGGTACCTTTTCATTGATAAAATATTTTTTTCATTCATATCTTTTGACATTCGAACTGAATTGTATGGCAAATTTTTAGGAGCTAATAATCACAGCTTACACTTAATGCGGCGAAATGAAATTGTCAATTTTGCAAAAGAACGAGACGGAGCACTGTTCGCGCGTAACTTATTCGGATTTTAGGCATATTGTTTATTATGATTTAAAGATTTTAGGTTATGTTGCATTTATTTTCGTTATTGGTTAATTTTGTGTGTTTAGTGAGTTTAAAATATGATTGTTTTATGTTGTTTTTGTTTATTTGTGTGTTTAAGTGTACAAAAAGTGGACAAACTCAATAATATTGGAATGTAAGTTAATTAATATTGATTTTTAAAGTTTGAGTGATAATATTATAGTGAAAAAAAAAATCAGTGATGATTTCGGTGAACTAAGGTAATATTGTTCTTTATAATGTATTGACATTTCTGATTTGTTTGTTGTGGTTTTCATTACATTTCAATAGCAAAATTCGTATTTTTATCTGGTAATTGAGCTGAGCGTTCCTTTCTATTATAATAATTATTATTTTTGTAGTTTGATTGTAAATTTGGTTTGCGCTAAGATTTCGACTATGTGAATTGAAGTATTGAAGTTGATAGTTAATATTTTGAATTATGATCTAATTGATATTAACTACTTTAACTAGCTGATCCGCGCAAATTCGTTTGCGTCACAAAAACAGGGTTCAGATTAGAGGTAAGTCGTACTCGTTAATTTAATAAATAATATAAGTACTTAGTAGTATGAGTACGGTTTCAGCACAAAATAGCAAAAACTCATAAAGTGTCCTTTGAATTAATATAATTTTTGGTGCTCATCTCGTCACCGCGATTTAGTGGATCGATCGAATCGTTCAACGACATCTATTGACGACAAATATAAACTTTGTCACTTTTTCGTTTCAAAGACGTTTTCCGTAAATAACTGGTTTTAAAAATAAATTAGGTACTTAGCGATATCTATTGAGACTGAAGAAACATTTAAATCGATATAAACGTTTTCAAAATAAATAATGACGATTTTTTATTCAAATAGATATAATGCTAATATTACTATTAAGTACTAATAATGATTTAAAATACAGTATCTATTCTATTCAAGATTTTTTGTCTACTTCAATTTTATCACTATTAGGTATAGGAAAAAATATTCATACTCACATTGACAAAACAATTATTTCAGCTATAATAATAAAGTAAACTATTCGTAAAGTATAAAGTTCTATTGTGAATAGTTTCTGGATCGCAAGCATAAAAAGTTTTCTATTTTACATCTTGGTTCCCTAATTAAAAAAAACATTTTTATAGGGTTTCTATACGCATTTGTTTATTTTTAATATTAAAAACATTAGTAAAAATAAAATTGTGTGTTAAGATAAAAATGGTACTGAAAAATATGTAAAAAATACAACTGCATACCCTGGCCAATATGTCTGTGCACTCCACTGATCGATGCTAAGAGTTCCTGAGAAAGCATTGCCTCCCAGCAGCCACCAAGTGCAACATTAACATGTTTTTTTCGGAATTGTAGTTTATTTTTGATTTTCCTTATTATAATACTTAACTTTCCAGTTCCTAATGAAATGAACTCTTATTTTGTTTGTACCTATTACATTTTCAAAGTGATAAAAATCTAAGATAGTACAAAAACGTAACAATTTTGACTTTCTCGCTACAATAGTGAATTTTTGTTCACATAGTTTTCATAACATTAGATATTTAGGTACGATATCCGTTCTTTATTTCAACTTTGTAAACTTAAAAATCATTTAAGATACTCCGAAAGGTACCTTTTTCATTTGACGTTTATAAACGATAAACTCGGATAAACAAGTGACGAATTATTCATAATTAATATCCTAAAATTGTCTGTAATACCAATTTTAACTTGTTATTTTTTCGGTTTCGTTACCATGGAAATATTTAAAGGCTTAGAATACATTCTAAAATTTTTCGCATTGTGAAATATTTATATCAATCACCGTTAAATGACTAAAAATGCATTAAACACATTCTGTGTAACGATATTATGTATAGCAAGTGGTCTTCATGCAAAAACTCCAGAACTCTTCCAAATTGTCTCCAACTCATTTTCAAATTAGTGACGAACGTATTGTTATCAGTATTCACAGATCGAAAGAAGATTATCTTGATGTTTTCATATTTATTCTGCATTTAAAAAAAAAACTCCATTGTGTACTTAGCCTTACACAGACTATTCAAAATTATGACAATTAGTGGTCATGCGCACAACCACGTTTCTTTCTAAGAAAATTCGTAATCGTAAACAAAATGTCAAAAAAATTTAGTTCATTTACGATAACGATACAAAGCTGTAATAGCCCCACAGTTAGCATTATTTATTTTATTAAAAGATGATGAAACTCGATGATAATTATACTACTGAGTCATTGAAAAAAAAAATTGAATGTATGTTTCTTTTTCGATTCGGTAGAGTCCTTCTATGGGGTGGGCAATCTAACGTTTGCATTTTGAACTACTGTTTATTTAGAGAATGACAGCTCAAATGTCATTCAATTTGTGTTCATAATTTAGTTAAAGGTTTGACATTTATTTACGAAATGGGATGTTTTCGGTTCGCCCAATGGGCAGAAGATCGTTTGGCCGAAGATGAGCATTTTTACCGAGAAATCGTCCTGTATCGTCTGACAATTCAGTAATATCGCGCTTTGGAAATGATCTCGTGATAGAAAAGGAACATAGGAACTTCTGTACTAAAGATATAGGCATAGACTCATCGTATTTGGGCACGTTGACTAGTCGACTAGACTACGTTGACTAGACTAGTCTTAGCTACACTCTACTTCTACATTATATCCAGGATCTTAAGAGCGTGTTTCTGAAAAGTTTTCTTTAATAATACAACGTAAATAAATACAAAACAATTATAAATGATCTTCAATTATTCACCAATCCATTCGTACATTTCAAGCCCACATCTTCCAATAAAGCATTGGGAACTCTGATAAATCGCTTCTCGTCCTCTAATATATTGCATATCGGCTGCAGGTCACATTGCGACCCAATTTAAAGGTCAGGGGCTCCCGAACACAGCACCTAGAGAACAGAAATCAAGACACATTATTATAAAACAAACTTTTATGTCATGGTGAATCAGATATGCATACCTTAGCGACAGTCTTTTGAGCACATTAAAATAATTACTAATTTTTATTGCCAAATAGGCAAACGAACAAAGTCGCTTATGGACCTCTGCAATGTTAGTTGACACTGCGAGGCATATGGCCTACCTTTGAATATTCTCTTCAAGCTGTGTTTGAAGAAGGACAAAGCATAGCGCTCGTAAAAAACCGAGGAGGGAAGGTCATTCCATAGCCGAATGGTCCTCGGCTAGAAAAAATCCCGAAACGAACTATGGATAACCCTGGTGGTTTCACATAATAGGCATAAATTCCACCGTTATGCTGAAACCATTACCTCTAACATGAATTACGTGAAGATTTATTCCTGTACAATTCGTTATTATAAACCCACATTTGTTCATTCCCACGCACACGTCACACGCTGGACATAAGTATCTCCGATACACCACTGCACCTGATCTTCTGTTCTTCTCAACTACTTTTTGCCTGCCACCTTCTTTATATCATTGTTCCTGGCCGTGGTGCGCCTTACGCCACGTTTACCGGTTTACGGTCTATCGGATCTCTGGTATATGTGACCAGTCACCTACCACTTCACCATCGCTGTGAACTATGTGGATGTAACTATGTATACTGTTGAATTTAGCACCATTCTTAATTTTTGGATTGGTTAAACGTTTTTTTTTTTTCAGTTGAAGAAATCACTGGTAGGTATGTGGGAGTTGAACCGCACTAAAACCTCACTCCACACTCAGCGTCCGAACCCCGGCTGAGGCCAGAACCCAGCACGGGGTTATGAGGGACGGCGCCACGGGTTACGCGCTCGGCACTCTTTCCCGTCGCTCCGTCTCCATCGGTTAAACGTTAACGGTTTTATGATGAAATGGTTTTTTATCCAATTCCTAAAATAAAAGTGTCATTCATCCCGTTGTCAACAGGTCATTTACTCCACTTCAGCTGGGACAAAGTTACAGATACACTCTGTATAATATGCATGTACAGTTGCTACGATAGCATTATAGGTTGTCTTCTGTATCCTGTATCCTGTGGTCCGGATGCAGCGATGTCTGCCAGGGAAATTAGCGGGAGGAGGAAATTGGACTACTGGTTTACTGGAGCTCAAGGTTAGCGGTTCGAGAAGATTGACAACTTGATTGTGAAAGTAAATGCTGGACAAATGTTATTTGAATGTAGATTTTTGTGCCTTGAGTAGATAGAAAAACGAATTACCCGAGTTAAGCACTCTAGAGCGGGTTAATTTTAGCTCTAGAACCGTAATGATCACTCCACTAAATTCCAACGACCATATTATTGGGTGAAATGTGTCTGAGGATAAATAGTAAGGACCGAAAAGTCGAAACAAAGAAACCATCCTCAGTGTTTCCCGAGCGCTATGACTTGTCCTTCTTCAAACGAGGCTCAAAGAAAGTCCTTAAAAGGTAGGCCGTAGGTAGCGGCTCCGCAGTGTCCGCTGACATTACAGAGGTCCATGAGCACGGTAACCGCTTACGATCAGGTGGCCCGTTGGCTCGTCTGCCTACAAGACAATAATAAAAAAAAACATGACCCATGCTGGTTAACTTTGATTCGCCAATTCTTCTCAGGATAACGTAATTTGTGACTGGATATACTAATTTTTTTTTATTAATTTTAAACAAAGCCTTTTGATCTCATTCAACAACATATTTTAACTGCGATTACTATACTAAAATCCAGATAAATTTCTATTCTCCAAGCTTATAATTATACTTAAAAATTACCAATTGAACCGATTTAAATGATAAATAAATCAATGTTTCACGAATGCAGGTCGTAGTAGCAAAGGTCAGGGTCGATTCCCGGATGCAATGCCTGTTGAGGAAGGGAGAGAGGAAATGAGACTGCTGGCAAGATGGAAGATAAACTAGATGGCTATGGTTACATGTAGCAAATTGTAAACTTTCGTCTTCAAATACATGATTTATAGTTTTTTACTCACCAATGTCCAAGAAGTTGCTAGTCTTGGGCAGATTCAATTGATACATTTAAAAACAAAATATTTTGTAAAACAATAAATAAAAAAAAAGATATGTCCGCTGAGTTTCTTGCGCCGGTTCTTCTCAGGACGGAGGCGTAATTTTAGCGAACTGGTGGTAGTACTTTTTTTATTGACATTCAAAATGTATGTGTGTCCACATTAACTTTGAAATAAATGATTTGACTTTGACAATACACGTAAAAAGCATTTATGACGGTGACGGCCGACCAACATGTACACGGGGGTTTTGTATTGGCCGGTAATGAAACTATATGAGACTCCGTTTAATAATTGGCATACCAGTTGTCTTTTGCGTGCATTGGGAGTTAGTGAGCTGATATATAAACGTACCTAAAAGATTAGACTGTCAGTATGTTATCACAAAGAATGAAAAAAGCAGGCCATTTGACACCTATAAAGGATTCAACCACTTGGCTACCACGACTTACATTACCTCTTGATGAATAAAGAAATATGATAACTCTGATACTATTAGTCACATCTATATTATAAGCGATAGGTGGAAGGGACCAGCCGGAAAGAGAAATGTGGGAAGACCAAAAAGACGGTGGGCTGACGACATCATTCAAACAGCTGGGAAGGACTGGATGGAGGCAGCAACTTGCAGAGAAACCTGGATAAAGTTGCCATACCTAGTTAGATCATAAGATACTAACCATACTAACAACTACATTAAGCTACTTAAATACTAACATAAAAACTGTGTGCAAAACTTATTGTCAACCCATTGGGTATGGAAATGGCTTTTTTTTTATTTATATTATACTAGATGACCCGCGCAACTTCGTCTGCGTTACAAAGGGGTTCAAAAATTGTAGCCTATATAGGCACGCGCCGCCCGGCGCAAACAACTACGACCCTGCATTTTAAATTTGTAATATCTTCGGTAATATTCACTTAAATTACATGCTGTAAAAAGCATATTGATCTATAATAAATGCACAATTTATTTAAGGTACTTAATTGGATAAAGATTAATGCTGTATTGTTTAAAATCACTTCGTAAATAACCTTTTTTTAGCAAAGAATAAAAATGGTTATGCTGGGTTATCCCTAAGAGATAGACATATACCATCGGGACTTTTTTGTTGAACTTTTTAAGGTGAACAATACTGTAGTACATTATTTTGGTCTATCTCGTAGGGTTCAACCAGCGTTTGCAATATAAGCGCAAAAAAACGTGCTTATTTATGACATCACATTAGAAACCTTTAAATTTATCAGTGTTTCTCTACTATATTATGCATTTATTATACATACAAACCTTCCTTGAGAATCACTCTATCTATTAAAAAAAACCGCATCAAATCCGTTGCGTAGTTTTAAAGATCTAAGCATACATACAGACATACAGCGAAAGCGACTTTGTTTTATACTATGTATTGAAGTGTGTCCAAAGTATCTGCTTTTCTATCAAAAATATATTATTGTAATCGGTTCAAACAGAAAAAGAGTTCATATATGTCAAAAAATAATCATCTAAATCGGTCGTCTCAAACTAAAGTTCTTTAGGGTCAAACATTAAAAACCTGCTCCTTTAGATAATTTGGTCAATACATAAAAACTACTAACAAAAAAAGCAATTTCCACCAACAAAATCGGTGCAATAAAATACGTATTTCCCAATACGAGCAATAAGATCGGCAGGTGTGGTCCCGGCCGTGACCCACATCTGACCTGGATAGTTCTACTAGTTCAAGGCTGCTGCATTCCTCACAGAGGATCCGAACAATCCAACCGTATTGAGATAACATCTAAACGGATTTCTTGGAATTAAAGGTCTTTTATTGTTGGCCTAATTAAAAGAGGCCTTGGGGAAGACTGAAAGGCAAGGATGTGTTTATTTTTTTTTTAATTGAAAGATATCTTAGATGACCAAAACTAAAACTTACTGACAGGCTGAGAACAGGTTTATGTAGCACGACGGCATTTTTACTGCTTTTTTTATAAGCTTTATATTAACTTGCACTGGATATAACTACATATGTGATACATTTAAAGACAAAACCAATTATATAAATTTGGTTTTATTTCATTGAAATTGTACAATATAGTGAATGAAATGGATTGACATTAATAGATAAAAGTTGTAAAAGAATAATTAATGAAGAAGGTTTTACACGACACTATGAAACTATGTAAGTTCTGGTGGAATCTTGCGAGTTGCATTTGACAAAAAGGGTGTTCAACTGGGCTGACGTTTTGCACGCAAGTGTATATAGTGTGATAATGCAAAAATATTATGACAAAGTGGCGCTGATCTGATGATAGATTTGGAAGGTGGCCTTAGGAACTTCTGTAATAAATGAGATAGACCTGTCGTGTTTGGGCTCATTTTACCTCGTTATAAGTGGTTAAATATTTGAATATATTTTGAATTTGAAATGGCTGAAGATTCAAGTAAATAATATTTTACTCTCAATATAGTTTGTAAAAGCAATTTATGAAATAACAGCTGGTATACCACGTTGTTGTAAAACTATTTACCTAATCTAAATAATGGATATTAATAAAGATTTAAATTAATAACTCATTGTTAAGCAATTGTGGTTTTGTGCTATGGTAAGTTAAACCCACCTGATGCTTGGTTGTTAATTGAAATAGTTTTGATTATAGTTTTATTTTGTGGTTTAAGTACGATGGTAGAGAATGCCGTAATGTGATTAATTTTAATTATTTTAATTTAATAGTACTGTGTCTTTTATTTTTAAATTTTATTCTTTTTTCATTCTTGTGACGTCACTGCTAGTTGGGGCTGAAAACCAGCGCTCGGTGTTTGCTGTGGTAAATCCACAGTGAACATCGCGCATTAAGCTGAGTCCCGACTAGTTTGTGATGAAAACCAGTGTTGTTAATTTGAAAATTTAAAATATGTTTATTTCTGTATGTGTTTTCTTCACAAATAAAGCATGTCTATGTCCCCACTGCATAGCCCTGTGCTGGGTTCTGGACTTAGCCAGAGTTCGGAAGCTCATTGTGAGTGGTTGGAGCGTTTAGTGTGGTTCAGTTCCCGTGAGTGCAAATTTCCTCCAACTAAAAAAAATATGACCCAGTTCCTGAATCAGACCTGGGTCAGTGGAGACCGCACTTGGTATACGGTTGACTGAATCGATAGACTTACGGCTTGATGAGATGTGACTACCGAGGCTACTAACGAGGTAGTTTAATGCCCCGTCTACATACTGGCTCGCCAACTTCCAATGCACGCTAATGACAATTGACAATTAGTAGAGCAACTGTCAAACGGTGTTTCACGTAGTTTCAATGACGGCCAACGCATATAAAACCCCCGTTTACATGTTGTTCGGCCGTCACCGTCATTTGTTTTTTATGTGTTGGATGTTGGTGAGTTAATAATATAGAAACGCAGGATTTTGACTTCCCAAATGTTTATTTTTATTTTTTTTAGTTGGAGGTAATCACCGGCGTGGTATGTGGGAGTTGAACCGCACTAAAACCTCCAACTGCTCACACTCAGCGTCTGAACCCCGGCTGAGGCCAGAACCCAGAACGCGATTATGAGGGACGGCGCGACGCGTTACGCCCAAAGCACTCTTTCCCGTCGCGCCCCCTTCCAAATGTTTAGTTAAGTTTTTTCATGTTTATCAAGTGGGCCGTGTTCAGTTGATTTGTGATTTAAAAAAATGTTCGTTCTGGTGTAACTGTGATGTACCGATTTAAATATATTTTTTTAATAACGATAGGCGTCGTGGGATCAAATTACACATATTTATTGAAGAACCAACTAGTTGTAACGTTGGATTACATTTTTTTTCACGTAAACCGATTTATTTATTTTTTTTATAGCAGTTACATTTTACTAATCTATTATGAATCATTAAATCATAGGTCGTATAACATACAATAATCTCATATGAGTTCTGATTTGTAGAAAAAAAGAATTATCGTAATCAGTTAAAATAAATGCATTGAAAGAGCTCGATAATCTTCGTATAGAATAATGTATAAAATAGTGTCAAAGTTCATGTTTTAACACAGTATGTATTACACAACATGTTACATGAGATGTACACACACGAAGTGATATATCATGTGGAAGTAACGTTGTGTAGTCAGTGTAGCGGACACAGAAACTATGTTAGTCACTCATGTGTCACTTTATTTATATGGAGATGCATGTGTGTGTGCATTAGTAATACTGTGAGGGAGTTTAATGGTAATTTTTTAGTGGATTTCGGAATTTGTTTTTTTAATAATAGGCTATTACGCACCAAGCAAATAAAACTATAAAATTATCATACTTTGATAGATTTACGAAAAACTAAGTGATTAATGTTGATTTCTACTCATAAAAACGCAAAATATATTTTATATTCCAATTTTAAAATTCGTGTTTTATTATCTGTGCTTCGAATGTCAAAAACGCTATCCGCCAAAAAAATGGGGTGGAATAGCCTATTGCTTGAAATATTGTTGAAAATATCTGAGTACTGTAAACCTATTACTGCCCACTGCTGGGCTCAGGTCTCCTCCGAAGAGGGGTTAGGCATAGTCCACCACGCTTGCCCAATACGGATTGGGGACTTCACATATCTTTAAAAGATTTTTAAAGCTCTTTTCCGATATGCAGCTTTCCTCACGATATTGGTTTTCATACCTATAAATGTGATGCATCTCTATGACGAATATTCGCATGTGCAATTGTTTTAACAATAGTTTCATAGGTGTTGAAAGGTGTAAAAATAAAGTAATATATCTGCTTGTAAAAATATCTATATATCTATATATATTTATCTGCCTATGTATTACAATGTGTGTGTGTGTTTCCGCCGCATATAAAGCAATGTCTATGTCTTCTTTGAAGTAAGTCCAACTGCGATGAAAATATTATTATTACAATATTTAGCGGGCATATCTACCTTTCTATCCAATTGTACAAAATCTAAGTATTCACTCCTTTTTTCTTGTGACAGGAGAAAATCGCCGGACTTCTACCCGAACTTTAGGTGGGTTATGTGATAGTCGAACCGCACTAAAACCTGCTGCTCACGCTCAGCGCCTGAACCTCGGCCGAGGACAGAATCCAGCACGGATTTAAGGCTCACGTCTCGCCCCGTCACCCCCGATCCTATTCTCTTAAACTCTTATCAACGCTTTTCTCACGCTAACAAACAAAATAGTGTTAGGTGACTTGTCTCTAATCCTTCATTTAATTGTTTGTAGAAGCGGGTATTACATCGATTTAAAGGAAAGACTTCCGGTTGTGATGAATCATTTTATAAGAGTGTTGTTAAATTCTTTTAATTTTATTACCATTTACATTTTTATGAAAACGGAAATACTAGTGGCGTCATCTGATTTATTTCTCAAGAAAGTATAAAAGGCGTGTGAACTATCGTTTAAATACAGTAGTCGACGTGATTTCAAAGTGAACAGAGTTGGGAGTATTTGTGACTGAGTTTTGGAGGATGATTATACTGATTTTGGAAGATGAATAAACTGTTATTGTGAACCAAGGAGTTTTCATTGTGTTTCTGAACTGAGCCCCAATAAAAGCTATCTAATCTCTTCAAAATCTACCAATACAAAGAACATTACATTCCAAATTCTATCACCCGCTCAAATGCACAGCGTAAACAGAAAATTATATTTAATCTCTTCTACAAATTGGTTGAAAATCATATCGTAATTGAAAGCTGCGGTTGGCTTCGTCCTCCAACTATTATTGTAGGGTTTGGTACAAGTCTTGGAAAAAGGAGATTTTTTACAAGCTTTATATTCACTTGCACTGGATATACAGGGTGATTTTTTAGAGAGGGTACATATTGCAGGAGGGTGATGAGTACTCTATTCTAATACGGAATATTACAAAAAATAGGTAAAATTACATTTTTTTTCTTTTTAAATCTAAATTCGACCAAACTACCTCAAAAATAAACAATTTCGGCTTAAAGAGTGTTGACTAACGACCTCTAGTGATCTCGCGCACCCCACACCTCCGCCACACCCATCAGTTGTCGAAAAACCATCATTTTGCAAGAATTTTAGATATTTTTAAGTTGCGATTACTAAGTCATTAAGCCATATTCTTTGGTAATAATATTTTTACTGGTCGTATATAACCATCAGCTACTATGACCTTCAATATGTACCCTCACTAGGAAATCACCCTGCATATCATAACTATGTAAGTTCTACATGATATCCAGGATCTTAAAAGCTTGTGCATCAACAGCGCCATTTTGTTGCATTGTCACGCGATATACATCTGCGTCCAAAATGTCAGCTCAATCGGAAACCAGGAGGTTTGGCAAATTTAGCTCGTAAGATTCCACCTGAACTTACATAGTTACATCCAGCGCAAGTTAATAATTAGCTTAGCTTATTCGACCGTCATCTAGAGAAGCGTTCGCCCGGCTGGGTGATGGGCCTGATTCAGAAGGCGGTCGTTCTTGACAGGGCGCGTATTGCGAGGAGGTTCCTCTCTCTTGTGTCCTGACCATTGATGGCTTAGGTCATAGATTCCACCTGCAGTGGTCATTTTTTATATTGTATTTTTAATTATTTTTTATTATAAAAGTTTATTTCAAACAGAATTTAAAAAATAAGTGAATATCTTATATATAAAAATGAATTGCTGTTCGTTAGTCTCGCTAAAACTCGAGAACGACTGACCGATTTGGCTTATTTTAATCTTGAAATATTCGTAGAAGTCCAGGGAAGGTTTAAACGGTGAGAAAATTTACTTAGGTGACGCAGACGAAGTTGTGTGGGCCAGCTAGTATTATTATGAATACAAAGCTTAGCTTATAAAACTTATAAAAAAAAATTGGTCTAATTGACGTAGTTGAGTTATTCGCTAGACACATTTTGCGATCATACATAGATAGGTTGCCTTACATTTTTTCCAAGTAAATAATAAACCTATTCGCTTTCCGTTTTTGTTTTAAACCTTATTCTGTTATGTGATGTTTATTAAAATAGTGGCATTGCTGGTAGAATGGCCTTGCAGTCTGCGTTATAACGATTCAGAACCACCTTTAAGCTTATGTAGACTATATTCAACACTGTTATAACCTTAAAGAGGTTTTCAAATGTGCTATGTGTTACTTATTTTTGTAATTAAATTTAAAATTTGAAGAGATATTTTAACTTTTTTTTTATTTTAATAGGTAAATTGTAATGAATCGTTTTGACGTGACAACGTCTTATAAATTGGTTTGCCGGGTGACACTTCAAGAAACTGCGTTACGCTCCGCTCACGTTATGCGCTCACAATGAGAGCGAGTGAGAGTCACGCGTGCCTTTCACTTTTTATGTCTGTCTCTCTCGCTCTTAGGCGGGTTAACCATGCCCGAGTCGTTGTCACGTAAAACTTTCGCCCGTATACCGACTTTACAGGCAACCATTTTTCTTTTTTTATGATTAATAAGTACTAATCATTAGAGTACGGTAAAGGATCGTAAAGGCGGTAAAATTTACGTAAAAAGTAAAATTAAGCAAAGATGTATCGAATACCCGTTTCCCAATTTTTCCAGGATCAACATTATTGAACTTGATGAAAGTAATAACTAAATTTACATAATAAAATACTCAAAATCATGTTAGTCATAATTTTATGAAGTAGTGATTACGTTATCTGAGCGCCTGTATGTATTTTATAGCAACATTAATCTAGATGTCATGCATGTTTGATCAGGCGCTTTAGAAATTATGACAAGTCGTAAAGTACGTTGTCAATTTTATGCATGTATTTTCCATACATTTACAACCATATTTTCACTTTGGACACACGTGACTTAATACATTCGCAAGTAATTTGAATGAATTAAAATAGTTTATGGACAGTGACATAACTATTGGCCTCTCGAGCGAGCGAGCACAATATAAAACAATTCGTTTGCTTCATTTATTACATAAAAATACATATACGTAAGACGTAAGACGTAAGTTCTTCAACATTGAAAGAAAATTAATATACAAACATAGTAAAACAACTTTAGCTGTAAAATGTATTAAATCAACATAAACAGTAGCTTTAGTTCAAAGCATTATAACGCCTGATTAAAAACAATAGCAAAACACAATAACGCTAAAACAATATTGCTCTAAAGCACACACAGGCGCTGCACGAATAATTACTAAACTAAAGTGAATTTCCATACACATTCCCAACATTGTTTGGGTACGGGTATTCGTTCAGCCGGAATTGGGTCAAGTTTAGTTCAAAGCGGAAGACACACGCAAACTCGTCCTTGAAGTAACATGTGGAACGTTTTGGTAAACTTTAACTTTGTATCAGAAAGTTAACCAGCCTCGAAAACGGAAGGTAATAATTTGAAGTTAACTGTGAGTTTAGGATGGAGTTTGTAGTTTGTTTGGACTTTTTTGTTTGCCATTTATATTATTTAAGAAATGTTGAGATGGATGTGTTGTTAGCAGACTAGATAGAGCGAGGACTTGTGAGGGTTATTAACACTTAATTTTTACAATTTACATAAATTCACTTTGTAATATCTCTAATTTTGTATTTTTTAGAAGTACTGTACTTCTTCTGTACTTCTGTACCAACCAATTACTGTCCACTGTTGGGCTCAGGTCTCCTCCGAAGAGGGATTAGGCATAGTCCACCACGCTTGCCCAGTGCGGATTCGGGACTTCACATATATCTTCAAAGGATTTTTAGAATCCTTTTCCGACATGCATTCCTCACGATCTTTTCCTTCACCGTTTTTAGCCAGTGGTGTTGTGAAAAATTGCACATAAATCTTTTTCACAATTCAGATTTAGAGGTACAAGCCGGCCGGATTTGAACCCGTGACCTCCCGTATGGAAGGAAGCGCTTCGACCACTCGGCCACCACGACTTAGAAGTACACATACTACAAATTCTCATAAAAAACCTCTCCATCATTAGTACCCTTAAAACAATACCTATACTTAATCATTAAAATTGACATAATGTATGAGAACAGAAGGTCGTGTGACATGTCCCTGTTTTGAATCATTAATCGATTTCCAATATTCGTGACAGGACGATCAAGGTCGTCAAATCTAGGTAATTAGGTCGTAACATGTGTGTAAAACAGCTGGATTTAATACTAGAATGAAGCTAGACAAGTGGAATATGTGGAGTTTTTTTGTAGATTAAGTAATTTTCTGTATAAAATATTTTAAAGAAAACTTTTAAGATCCTGAATATCATATAGCAGTAGAGTGTTAGCTATGACAAGTAAAGCGAGCCCGTATACGATGGGTCTAGTTTAGTATAAGAGTTCCTATGCCATCAATCATTAAATCAGCGCCATTTTAGTGCATTGTCGCGCGATATACATCTGCATGCAAAATTTCAGCTCAATCGGAAACCGGGAAATTTGTCAAATTTAACTAGCAAGATTCCACCCAAACTTACATAGTTACATCCAGTGCATGTTAATATAAAGCTTGTAATGGAGCTTGAAAGACGTAAAAGATTTTTGTATTTGAAGTCGTGGTGTGTTGATTAAAGCGCTTTGAAGTATGTTAAGTCGCAGATTCGAACCTCTTCTTTAAACTGTTTTCAAAGTAGGTAATTGATTTACTTTAAGACTAAAAAGTCGGCGTAGTCAAATATCTCCCTTCCGCTTTTTTGCTCTTTATTCAATGCTTTATAAAAAGTGTTACAGTGATCTGATTTAGTACAAATATGCGCCGTTTTGTTCGATAATCTGTTTCCATCTAGACGGCAACTTCATAATAACTCCCTCGTAGAAGCCCCCCTCCTTATTTGCGAAGAACTCGGACAGCCACTTTTCTCAAGCCTCTTTTGAGTTCAACTTTACACCACCAAGGGCGTTCGCCATGGACAGGAACAGGCGGTAATCACTTGGCGCTATGTCCGGGCTATATGGTGGATGCGATAAAACCTCTCATCCGAGCTCCCGTAGCTTCTGAGGAGTCATCAACGAAGTGTGTGGTCTAGCGTTGTCCTGGTAGAACACTACACTCTTCCTGTTGGCCAATTCTGAATCGTCGAAACCATTCCTCCAAAAGACAAAAAGGCGGAAGGGAGATATTTGACAAACTTTATATTTAATACGAGTAACTACTCTTAAAAAAGTCGTGGTGGCCGAGTGGTCGAAGCGCGTCCTTCCGTACGGGAGGTCGCGGGTTCAAATCCGGCCGGCTAAAAAACGGTAACCTCTAAATCTAAATTGTAAAAAGATTTATGTGCAATTTTTTACAACACCACTGGCTAAAAAACGTTGAAGGAAAACATCGTGAGGAAACCTGCATATCGGAAAAGGGTTCTAAAAATCCTTTGAAGATATGTGAAGTCCCCAATCCGCACTGGGCAAGCGTGGTGGACTATGCCTAATCTCTCTTCTGAGGAGACCTGAGCCCAACAGTGGGCAGTAATGGGTTGGTACAGGAACTACTCTTAGCTGTTTGTTTTAAAATATCTAAGATGTTAAATATCTAATGTCTATTGTATGTAATTTTATTGTCGTCTACGATAGTCGCGAGGTCTGTCAACGCCGAGTTTCTATTTAATTACGCGTTAAGTGCTGTCTCGAATATAAATTAGTGAATAATTAGTACTAAGAACGCGGTTTTACTTCATTTTAGGTCTTTCTTCCAGCGTTTATCTAATTATTTTGGTTCCTAATTTATTTATTTTCACGATTTTCACAAAACGTTTTTGTTTTATTTCAAGATATATGAGCTTACGGCCATTATGGTAAGCGGTCACCGTCGCTCATGAACCTCAGCAATGTCAAGGCAATGAGGAAAATCTTAAACCTCGTTTAAAGATTTTTTTGATTTTATTGTAACTTCAGACTCAGCGTCCAAACCCTGGCTGAGGCCAGAACCCAGCACGGGGTTACGCAGAACGGTACGACGCGTTACGCACTACGGCACTCTTATCCGTCACGCCGCCCCAGCATGGATCGGGGAGCGCAGCCTTCCATCTCCCGGTTGCTCTAACGCAAGGTGCGTGCTGAGCGAGAAGCTGATACCTCACGCCTACGTCTAAATCCAAACTTTAATGACCCAGTAACTTATTGATCGTAACTTCTAAAACTAATTAATAATAGTAAACAAGGTGAGTCGAAATGTTCAGGGGACCGTGAAATATATGCAAAAACAGTTTAAGGTCAAAGGTTATTTATACTTTTGGGTAAAATAATGAAAACTTGTTTATTATTTTTATGGCAAATTGGAAAAGAAGAAAAAATAATTTAATAATCTTCAAATAAAGGCTATGAAGAACTCAAACACGCACTTCTCATCATAATCATCATCATCAGCCATCAGCCTATAGACGTTTACTGCTGGACATAGGCCTCCCCCAAACTTGACCACAACGTTCTGCGTTATCTGCATCCAGTGACTATCCGCGAATCACGTGCACGCGAAGATAATACATACATTACATCAGTATACAGGGTAGAATATCTTGATTTACCGATGAGTCGATTGCATAAAATAAGAAATACCTACAGGTGTTTGTCTGTATGCTTGTACAACAAAATCCCACAAGAAGAAAACTATTAAAGAACGTCTGTGCAAGAAAGCCTACTATAAGGTCAATGATTACCTGGACGATTGCACAAAGTGGGAATGAGTTGCTCGCCAAGGTCATTTCATTAACATAATCGATTTTTTTATGTTTTATATTTAATGTAAAATTGTATAATACTGTTACAATACTTTAAAAATATATATATGCTCATTAAAGAAAAAAGACATGCCCGCTGAGTTTCTTGCCAGTTCTTCTCAGGACGGTGGCTACAATTTTTGTGTCCGAACTGGTGGTAGCTTTTAACGTCAACAAGAATGAGTACGTCATCAATGTTAAAAATAAAGTATTTCATTCCAAAAATCGAAATACCCACTCCACAGTATTCCAATCAGTGATTTTAGACGAAATATTTAAAACTTGGACTTTCGTTACTTTATGAAAACTGTTTCAACATCTGGAGAGAGCTATGCGACGGCAAAGAATACTGTAGTGCGTAACGCGTCGTGCTGTTCCACGTAAGTCCGTGTTGCGCTAGGATATAGATGCTGAGTGTGAGCGGTAGACAATTTTAGTGCGCTTCAAATTCCACTCTCGTCCCTTCAAGCAAAAAAGAAACACCTGGAAAATAAAACAAAATACCAAATCCTTTGTCCTTTTATCTCGGTTTTAATTTATTGGAAATCATTGCAGACCCTTACAACAGGGAAGCTTTGACAGCCTCGGGCAATCCATCATAGCTTTGGAGCAACGCCCTTACGAGATCCAGCGATGCTTTGCCTGGACGGACTCAGATGATCCCGGTATTTACACCCTTGAGCCGGGGTGAATGTTTACCTTTTTGTGGAGCCTATAGCTTTGTTGGTATTTACTATGCTTTGCTATTTGTCGTTTTCATCCCCTTGACGAAAAAAGTGATATTTTTAATATTCAAAGTCCAATGTGATTTTGATTTGTATATTTATGTGACTTAAAAATTCAAAATGAACGATTTAAATTAGACGATATTTTTCTGGTGTTTATTTAATTTACTAAACTTTTGCCTGACTTAACTAATGATGATGTTTTTTTTTGTTTGAAATGTAATAATTGTTGCATTACTGTACTGTAACTACCCATTATTGCCCATTGCTGAGCTCAGGTCTCCTTTGAAGAAGGGTTATAGTTATATACCGATACGCTTGCCCAATTCGGATTGGAGACCTTCGAAGGATTTGATATATTGTTACATTGTTTTGTAGGTATTCATTTGATAGAATTTCAATTGGTAGATTTAAAGTAGTTGTCACAAAATTGAAACCGCCTAATAACTTACCTACCTACTAATACCTACTAACCCTTCATTTGAGTTTATTTTTTTACACTTGTCTAGGAACCAACTAAAAAATGATACTTTAGTACTTTTTTCACTTTAAAAAAGGTTTTTATGTAGGCATTTTTTAAACTAAATAATATAGGTTATTAGTGTAATTACCTACTCACTTCAAAGTTTGACATAACTTTTGCAATTTAATTAACTGTGAGATAACCTATTGAATTAACTTGAAATCTCGCACATGCAAGAGTTATTTAAAGTATGTAACTTAACTTAAAGTTTAAGTACTTGTAGAATAATTAATTTTAGTTTAATTATCCCTCATGACTTTACTTGTCCTTTGAACGCGGTTTAAGAAAAGTATGAAAAGGTTAGGTTTGGACCTACCACATTCTCTGGTGGTAAGAGAACACACTACAAAATTGTCTTTCATAAGTACTGTGGGTACAGTGGACCGACCGGGCGCTATTATTGGACGCCACAATACCGTTAATGCACTTTTAATTGAATTAATTTAATATTATTTTCCATTAAAACCTGTTCCGAATTGAAAATATTTTTTTTATTACAAAAATGAATAAGATCGAACTCTATTTAAAAAAAAATAGCACAAATACTACCTGTTAGATCTTTATTAAATTTTTATGTGATAATGTCCATAGTTTTTTATTGGAACGAAGTTCCTTATCGCGCGTTGTGAAAGGGGGCTAAACGGAAAATATTCTTACGAAAAGTTGTCACGACACTTTTTTTGTTTTAGATGATTATCGCTAGATGGTGCTGTGATCAAAATCTTTTAAAACACGTTCCTTATTTCTTTTAGATGATTATTGCTAGATGGCACTGTGATCAAAATCTTTTACAACACGTTCCTTAACGCGCGTAAAAAATAAAATTAAAAAAAATTATAAGATATCTTTTAATCGAAAGGAACTTCGTTCCATCCGGGTGTCCCTTGACACCTCTCAAGTTTTTTTTTTGTTATAAAAAAGAATAATTGAAATCGGTTCATAAATAAAAGAAATACAGGCATAAACGCATAGCAAATCGTGAAATCATGTCCGTTAAAAATATCAATTTTCAAGCACAGATCCAAAAGTACTTCAAGTAAATTAAAACCCACAACAACCATTACCTCTCATTTGAAATAAAAATCATCCGAATCGGTTCACCCAAATTAAAGTTAGTACGTAACAAACATAAAAAATCCAGACGAAATATCTCTAATAAATTTTTTGAGAAATTAATATCTATAATATATTTTTTGAGAAAAATAAATTAATCGGTCCAGCTATTCACCACCTAGGGAAACAAAGCGATACCTCCCACGTAAATTGTTGTATCTCCAAAACTGCAAATTTACAGTAGAGCGTTTCAAAGATTCAAAGTGAACCAAAATCTGCATTTATTGTTACATCTTTTTGAAATTCTTTGAGTTATATCTATCTTATATATAAAATTCTCGTGTCACGGTGTTCGAACTTGAACTCCTCCGAAACGGCTTGACCGATTTTGTTGAAATTTTTTGTGCTTATCCGGTATCTATGAGAATCGGCCAACATCTATTTTTCATCCCCCTAAATGTTAGGGGTAGTCCACCCCTAATTTTTTTTTATTTTTTCGACGCAGACGAAGTTGCGTGGGGCAGCTAGTTACATTTAAATACGAAATTGAATCTTTGAAACGCTCTACTGTAAATTTGCAGTTTTGGAGATACAATAACTTACGTGGGAGGTATCGATAGATTTATTAAGAGAAATTGTTGAATTCGCCTCTGTATGGCTATCGGCGATTTTAATGAGTGCTGAGAGTGTCGTCGACCCCTTTTATTTTAAAATGGCACAGTTTTGGTTCACTTCACATTTGATCAGTTAATTAAGAACCTCAGTTTCATTGAATCTTTGCGGTTTTGATGTTGTAGTTTGTTTTTGTTAGAATAGTTGTTAGAAAGAAATAATGAAGTATAAATTGTGTGTTCGTGAAAATGTTATTGAACGACATTAATAATAATAGGTACGTTAAGAAAGTGATAGGTAACACACTCACAGACACACACACACACGCTCACAACACCTTTTTTTTTTTTGACGGGAGGAAATCGCCGGACTTCCACCCGCCCCGCGAGTGGGGTATGTGGGGGTTGAACCGCACTAAAACCTCCCGCCAATCACGCTCGACATCCGATGATGTAGGGGTGACAGGACGCGTTCGCGATTGTCGCTCACGTATCGCCCCGTCACCCCCACTCACAACACCTACTAACACTACATACACTCATCATACGCATACTACTCACCTTTTTGCTATTAAAATTAATAATTGTCTATGTTTTGTCTCACTAACCACTAATTAGTTATTTTCTGTTTTTCAAGATTGTAATTTGGTATCGACAAACGGTTAATTCGACTGATAAATGTATTAGTAAGATCTCCACGAGACAGGCTTGACCTAGTGTGGAGATATAATGGTTAATTAATAATTGTATATAACACTGTAAATTTTTGGCTGAATAAATATTTTTAATCTTTTAATCTTAATCTAAAAAAAATCATTACTTTTTCATACTAAGAAATAATTTGTGTATTTAGCTTCCAAGTACCTTAAAGTTTATATACAAAATTTACTTTTTCTCATTTTAGAACTGTTTACTACTATTAATTTAGAAATAAAATATGTAGGCGCGTATGAAAAATGACATTGACAAGAGTGACAGTTGTTATGGTCACTCTAGCGGAGCGTCGAGTCTGTGGTAGCGGGGCGGCCATCTTAAAAACTCACTTATTTGAGAGCGGTCGCCGGCGCACCACTTTGTCGACGAATCGATATCTGTCGCCTCAATCTTTAATTATTTTAAACTGATTAACGCTAATTAGAATATTGTTTGTAAAAGATTATTCAACTATAAAGTAATTTCGAAGAAGTAATTGATTTAAGTTTTGAAGACCATCCGTTTCATTCAAATCATTTCATTCATCTTTACTGGAATACCCACGCCATAAGCATGGATTTAGATACAAGCGCTCGTGCGCTTTTAAATATTTTAACAGCCTAACAATACCGTTTTATCTCATTGCTCCTAAAATAACAAAATACGCATTTAACATAAACAAAGCATTTGCGTTGTTTTTCAAAGAAAAACATTTATATTATGCAAATACTTTTCAAAAGTTACTCTGTGCTCAAAAAGTTACCTGCTCAGTATATCTATACGTGAATAATAAAATAATGGATACGTTATATAGATGAAAACAAACAAGGTTCGATGACCGGTTGGAGTGACGAAAAGTGGATGTGGCATAGTAGTCTTACGGTAGAAATTTGCTTTGTTTCATCTATGTATAGTAATATTTAAATCTGAAGAGATCGTTTGATTGAGCGCGCTAATCTCATGAACCGTTGGTTTGATTTGTAAAACTTTTAAATGTTGGGGTCCGTAATAAAAATTTACCTGTGAAAAAATTAAAGTCGCAAGTCGTAAATAAAGCTCGAAAATTATTTGATTGATCCTGATAGAATATTAATATATGTGTAATGATAACTTATTAGTATTACATAATGAAAACTATAGAGAATTTTACACACATCTGACATTTTGTAAAATGACATGAATGAAAGAAAGTTTTCATTAGATTAACTTTTGGATTCAATATTGTGTAAATAAATAGCTTTAAATGTTTTTGTTTGCTATTGTAATTTACAGAAACGCAATTTTGTTATTATTTATTTCAAGAAGATTATATTACCATTATATATGTATATGGAACCTCAGAAATAAATTTCAAATAAATCGAAAGTATTGCGATGACAATGATGACATTGCAAAAGATATTTTTTTTCTTATAATTGGCATGTGGGCAAAGAAATAGAATAACTGAGGTAAAATAACAGACCTTCTACATCTCCTACTTTTAGAAATTGCTTAAATAAAGTAATAAATATTGGCATATTCAAGGAAACTTACCTAAGTTCTGCTAGTCCAATACTAATAAAGTCGAGATCTTATACCTTCTTGGTACACATACAATTAATATTATTATATTGGTATCCCATCATTATCACAGTTGGCCAACTTAAGCAAGAAAACAATGAATATTACCTCCAAAAAGATTATGTTAGGGTGATAAACCCAGATGCTTGACCAATAGAGATATTCATTTTCAAATTAGTTTTTCTTTACTAATTACAATCATTTAATTCATGATGTTTACAAGTATAGTATCGGTATTTAATCTAGTATCTAATTCCATTTAAATTAAAAAAAAAACATTTTTAGATTTAATTCATGTTTGTTTGAAAAGTGACCCCAGGCCCAGTTGTTGGGGACGGAGCGACGGGAAAGAGTGCCGAGCGCGTAACGCGTCGCCCCACATACCGGATCCGGTGACTTCCTCCAAATAAAAAAAAAAAAAAATTGATATGTTATAACTATGGAAAATAATATCATTGTAAAGCTGAATTCTATTTATTTATTCACATCGGTAATAAAAAAATTATATCGGTTGACTACAATTTTAGAGTTATCATTAATTGGAGTGTTCTTAAATGGGTCGGATACCCTATGTATCGAATGAAAATAAAACATGAAGTTTATTAGACATTTTCTTTGAAAGAAATGAGACGGGAAGATTCCCCTTTTGTTCAGACGTTGTTATAATAATATCAATGAACAAAGTTGTAAGAAATAACTACGATCGACGACAATTGTCTTATTTTGTTCAGGGTTCTTGTTTTAGTTTTAATAAAGAAGTATACTTTAGGAGAATATTTAAAATATAAAATACAAATAACACTATAAATACATTATTTTAAGTAAGAAATCTAAGTTAATTAAAAAAGTCCTCATTTAGTAGAGTTATAAAATTGAAAGACGCCTCTTATCTCTGATTTAGATGATTAGGTTCATGTAATAAATTCAACGGAAAGGAAATTTTGCAAATACTTGAAATGTGGTTTTTTAAACTTAATATATTAAAAATGATTTGTTGATTAATTAAAA
This sequence comes from Trilocha varians, assembly GCA_030269945.2. Classification (NCBI taxonomy): domain Eukaryota; kingdom Metazoa; phylum Arthropoda; class Insecta; order Lepidoptera; family Bombycidae; genus Trilocha; species Trilocha varians. The sequence goes on from AP028259.1 coordinate 11,885,392, forward strand.
AGTGGCTACACATGTTTTCACATGTGACTTCAGCGAACGAGACGGGAATAACATGTATTTCGTAGTATGTGACGCAGACGAAATTGCATAGGCTAATAATTAATGATAAAAATATTATTATTTGGTTTTCCTTCGTCAGTATGTCTCAAAATGTAATTATTTTTCTTTAGTAAAAATCAAACGTACTATTTAGTTGTCTTTTTTTTTGTTTTAGTTGGAGGAAATCGCCGAATCCGTATGTGGGAGTTGAACCTCACTAAAACCTCCAACCGGTCACACTTAGCGCTCGAACCCCGGCTGAGACCAGAACCCAGCACGGGGTTATGCGGAAAGGCGCGACGCGTTACGCACAGCGGTACACTTTCCCGTCGTGACACCCCCAGTTTAGTTGGTGCCATTTTCACAATCCAATTTTATATCTATTGTGATCAAAGTATTTTTTTTTTCTAAACAATTCGTTGAAAAACTTGAGCAGAGTAAGGTCGCAGGTCAACGGTCCTTTGTTTAAAACCCGCCAGAGAAATGCATACTTCTCGTCGGAAAAATTTAACGCTCTGCGTAATCTCGTCGAATTTAGGCATCCCTTTTGGCATCTGTCAATAATTGGTTGCTTTAAAACGTGAGAGATAGCGATAAAAAATAATTTATAGATACCTTTTAAACACAAGCTTTTAAGATCCTGGATATCATGTAGCAGTAGAGTGCTAGCTAATACAAGTCAAACGAGCCCAAACACGACGCGTCTATCCTATTTAGTACAGGAGTTCCTATCAACACCTTCCGAATTATTGCATTGTCACGCGATATACATCTGCATACAAAATGTCAACTCAATCGGAAACCGAAAAGTTTTTCAATTTTAACTTGCAAGATTCCACCCGAACTTACATAGTTACATCTAGTGCACGTTAATGTAAATCTTGTAAAAATGTAAAATTTGAGTTACGGTGTTTTCCGAGTTTTTTTTTTCAGTTGGAGGAAATCACTGGATCCCCGCCCGCCCCGCGGGAGTTGAACCGCACTAAAACCTCCAACCGCTCAAACTCAGCGTCCGAACCCCGGCTGAGGCCAGAACCCAGCACGGGGTTTTGAGGGACGACGCGACGCGTTACGCTCTCGGCACACTTTCCCGTCGCGCCGCCCCCGGTGTTTTCCGAGTGCCATAACTTGTCTTTCTTCAGATGAAGTTTGAAAAAACTTAAAGATTAGGTCGTAGGTAGATATAGACATTTCTTTATTAGGTAGATACGAGCTAACGGGCCACATCAAATCTATGCATCCGCTCATACGTTGTACCAAAACCCGTCACCCCTCGAAGCTCATTCAAACAACGCTCTGATATGCTTCTACTGAATCGTGTTGACTGAGTGTAAAAATGGAATTTTATTGCTCTTTGTGAAAGAAATTTAATTTGCATTTTTTTCTGTTTTTCGATAAACAGCGTACGAGGTTCCATTGTTCTCTAGCGGGTGTGATTAACATACAGTTTTATGTAAATTAATATAAGTTCATTTTTTCTTCTCCATTATAGGAAGGGAATATGAATAAGTAATACTTTCATGCATTTTCAACGGGTTCTTACCACGATATTTAATTCATTGAGTTGTCTCGATATTTCAACGTTGTTGCAAATGTCATGATCACGAGAAGACTGGATACTGCGGGTCGATTTAAGAGCAAACAAATCTGTCTACCCTCTTTCTCGTTGGCTTTTGGGTGGTACCACTGGAACTCGAACTCACATCACGACACACCACACTCACTGTATCTACAAGACTCTCTGAGCATGAACCCTTAGTGACTGTTGTATTTAGCACTGGATTCCACACACTCGATAATCTAATTAAATATCGCGGTAAGAACCAGTTGAAAATGCAACTTTTGCAACTTTGAAAAAAATTGGTATCCTCAGATTTACCAATGGAAATCGAATATCTTTAGTAGTGGACTTTCTTATAAACCTATTATATACTTTGTTAGCTAATATACTTCAAATCAAGTGCAAAAAATGCTCTAACTGATAATTAAAACTCATTCACAAAATTAATATTATTTATCTAAAACTGTAGTGCATTAAATAGGTACCGTTTCATATTAGCTGCTACCTTCTGTCTGCTTGAACACTACACAGCACCAAAAATACCCTAATGGCTATTAAAAATAGGGGTTGATGATAAAAGAATTAAAAATAAGGGTTGTATGTATTTTTAATGCCACATTATAGAAAAATAAAAACAAAAAATATTGTGAAAAAGAAATTAAAATTTTATACAAATCGGTTCAGCCGTATCAGAAAAGTATGGTAACTAACATTCACACGAAAATTATATTATATAAATCAAATATCAAATCAAAATACATTTATTCTGAGCACATAATATCATTGATTAATTTTCCGGCCATAAAATCATATACAACATTTCCTTATTACCTACGCTATACAAATGCATGAAATCAAATAAATTGCTCAACATATGTTTTCCTGGAACACGTCATTCAGTATCACACACGCTGAAACAATACGTTCGTTGAACCCTGTAGCGTCTTACTCGAATGTAATAACGTATCGTATTACTTTATTTAATCACGTCCTTTAGCTACATATAAGTATTGTGTGTCTGTTTGTACTATAACAGGAAAAAAAATGCAAGCTTTTATGATCCAGGATATGTAGCAGTAGAGTGCTAGCTAATATGAGTAAAACGAGCTCAAACACGACGGGTCTAGCTTGTTTAGCACAAGAGTTCTTATGGCCACCTTCCGAATATATCTTCCGATCAGCGCCATTTTGTCATATTATTGCATTGTCTCACGATCTGCGGGCAAAACGTCAGCTTAATCGGAAACCGGGAAGTCTGTCTTTAGCTTGCGAGATTCCACCCGAACTTACATAGTTACATCCAGTGCAAGTTAATATAAAGCTTGTAAAAACGATGTACCTGTCACACTTCAAGATAAAATATTAGCATGCCCTTTAAAGCTATGGTAGCGGTAGGTACATATCAAGAATACCTATAGATATTTTAAATACTTAAGGAAATTCCTTAATGATAGATCGTAGGTAGCGGCCCTTCAGCGTCCCCTGATATTGCAGAGGTCCATGAGCGACGGTTACAATGTTCGATTAGGTTACCCGTTAGCTCGTTTACCTATATGGATTTTTTTGGTTGGAGGAAATCGCAGGATACCCACACGCCCCGCGGGTGTGATATGTGGGAGTTGAACCGCACTAAAACCTCCAACCGCTCACACTCGGCGTCCCAACACCTGCCAGAACAGAACACGGAGTTATGCGGGACGGAACGACGCGTTACGAACTACTAATAAAAATAAATAAAAAGGTCGGTTAGGTCTAGAAATAAATAAATGAATAAATAGAAGTACCAATACTACTTAATTTAGTTTCGATTCTATTCAGACTTGAGTCTAGATTGTAAATCTTTTCAACAATTATCGAGCTAGACTTTCTAGGATTTAATCTAGACATTCTAGACTATTTATTTCGTTTCTTAAATTAATGACTAACACATACGTACGAGTACGAGTATTATTTTCTAGTAAATTAGCTTTAAACAGTCTCAAGAAAATGTTACATTTATAAGACCGACTTTTATAGAGAAAAAAATTGAACTATATTTTATCAATAGTTCTGCATGTTAATGAACCGATTTTGATTATTCTTTTTTTTCATCTGCGCGAACTCTATAACCCGTTTATTTCGTCATCCCTTTTTTTTCTCAATAAAAGGTAGCCTATGTCCTTCCTCAGGGTCTAAAAATTGTCTGTGCCAAATTTCAACAAAATCGGTTGTGATGTTTAAGCGGGAAAACGTAACAGACAGACAGAGTTACTTTCGGAATAATAGCCACTCAACTGGGATTGGTAACAAAATTGGTTTGTTTAATTATGCCAAGTCTTTGGCAGGAACCGAAATTGAGCACAGTTCTAAAACTTGTTTTGTTGAAATTTTATAATCGTCTCATATTTTACGGAGATAATATATTTTCGCTGAAAATGTAAATACCTACAGCATCGTTTAATAATAAAGATTTACAAAAGTATAAGGTTTAATAAAAAATCGAAATTAGGTAAAATTTATTGGAAAAAATGATTTTAAAAAGAGATTCAAACACGGTATTGATTCCGAACGTAGTCCCCAGTTTCGCCATCTAGCGAATAGTGACGTTCCCAGTTGAGTGGATAGCAGGGTAGTATTAGTAGATGCATATTAGTAGGAATGATTCTTTCCAAGTAATCCAATTTGTATCGAAATTATAAGATACATTTCAGAAAATGTTAAGTATCTTCCAAAGTCGATGTACTTAGTCGATGTATTTACGCCTCGTTTTTAAAGTCAAGTAGTAAACGATCCACCTGGACCTCGTGACAAACGAGGCGGGGTCGTGTCGACGACCTCGTGTGACGTCACAGAATAGTAAACAAACATAAAACAGAGAGTTAACGTCTTTAGAGATGTATTGTGAGCTTCGATTTGGGGCAAATCTGAGGAAGCTTTGCAAAATATTGTCGGATATGTTGAAGAATTATATTTTTTGTAATATTGATGATACTTGTGTCTTTAGTATTGCAATATACTGAGTGTTTTGTATAATACCAAGATGTTTTTGGATTTTTCTAATTAAAATAAAACTTTACATTTTTCTTGCAGAACTTATATTGAACACTGTTGCAGAATTGAGGACCAAACACTGAATGAGAAACAGCCCAATGAAATTTCAAGAGTATGTGTACCTTATACCTGTTACCTTATTGTATAACCACTTACTACAAGGTGAACCGTGGAGTTGTCTACTTATAGTAAACGAGGAGCCCCGCGCAACTTCGTAAAAAAAAAATTAGGGGTGGACTACCCCTAACATTTAGGGGGATGAAAAATAGATGTTGGCCGATTCTCATAGATACCAGATAAGCACAAAAAATTCATCAAAATTGGTCAACCCGTTTCGGAGGAGTATGGCAACGAAAACTGTAACAAGAGAATTTTATATATTAAAAGATTAAACAAATTTTTAGGATTTAGTGTGCTTATTACAATACCTTGGAATGAAGAGGAATTTCTTAAGGAAAATATGCTAATTAGGAACGCTTCAAAGATAATTGTGACATCCTCTAAATAAGGCAAGATATACTTATCCCCTCTTTCTAGTTTATTATAAAAACAAAGCCAAAAACAGCAAATTGGGGACGGAGCGACGGGAAAGAGTGCCGAGCGCGTAACGCGACGCGGCGTCCCTCCAAACCCCGTGCTGAGTTCTGTCTTCAGCCGGGGTTCGGACGCTGAGTATGAGCGGTTGGAGGTTTTAGTGCGTTTCAACTCCGACATATCCGGTGATTTCCTCCAAATTAAAAAAAAAAAACAGCAAATTCAGTTGATCTACTTAATTCATTAAAAACTAATTAAAGAAGCACTTTGTTAATTACTAAACACGGTGAGAATGATGACGTCTACGCAATCAGCTGATGGGGTTAACGACCTCGCTGTGACGTCGACAATTGTTTGTGGACTTTGATGAAATATAACGAGATATACAGTTAGTGTTAGAAAACAGTTTCTTCAAAAATAAATACCTGAACACTATAATATTTTGATTATCAAAAAATTTAAAACGACCTACTTCCATTTCTCTAGCAAAGCACAAAAACTACCAGCCAGATCTTCATCTAGATGAAAGGAAAGATGATGGTCGAACTTAGGTCAAATGCTTTGTTTTTTAAGATCGAATAAGTACTTTTGGATCTGTGTTTAAAAATTCACAATTTGCAATGCGTTTTTGCGTGTATTTCTTTTTATATGAACTGATTTCGATGATCTTTTTTTTGTTAGAAAAAGCAGACATTTTGAGCATTATCACATATAAATTTGATAAAGATCTGACTGGTAGTTTTTGTGCTATGCTTTAGAAATGGAAGTCGGTCGTTTTATTTTGTACTAGCGGTAGTGCGAAGAATGTCCTGTCGAAATACAGTTTGGAGACAATTTCTTTTGGAATCTTACAAAATTTTACAAGGTTGCATATTTTGTATCTACTTTTATTTGATCAATGGTAATAGAAGCAACTGCGGCAATTGTCTGTCAGATAAGATTGAAAATGCTTAGCTTTCATGAAATATAACTGATGTAATGACATCTTTAGATTTCAGGATATTATTGTTTAGCTATTTACCGTATATCTTAATTCGGGTACTGTACCAACCCATTACTGCCCACTGTTGGGCTCAGGTCTCCTCAGGAGAAGGATTAGGCATAGTCCACCATGCTTGCCAAGTGCGGATTGGGGACTTCACATATCTTCAAAGGATTTTTAGAACCCCTTTTCCGGTATGCAGGTTTCCTCACGATGTTTTCCTTCACCGTTTATAGTCAGTGGTGTTGTGAAAAATTGCACATAAATCTGTTTCACATTAGGATTTAGAGGAACAAGCTGGCCGGATTTGAACCCGCGACCTCCCGTTCGGAAGGATGCGCTTCGACTACTCGGCCACCACGACTTTTTCGGGTACTAGTATCAACGAATTGAGTAAGTGAACATATTGACGGAACTTTTGTAAATTGATTTTATTTTAATATTTTGACGCTTTTTCCGAATCTCGATGCGGAATGTTATGAAAAACTGATTCATTAACAAATTGTTAGATATTGGAACGAAGTTCCTTATCGCGCGTTATCGAAAGGGGGATAGACGGAAAAAAATCATACGAAAAGTTGTCACGACACTTTTTTTGTTTTAGATGATTATCGCTAGATAGCGCTGTGATCAAAATCCTTTAAAACACGTTCCTTATCGCAAAAAAAAATATAAGATATCTTTTAATCGAAAGGAACTTCGTTCTATTCGGGTGTCCCATGACACCTCTCAAGTTTTTTTTTGTGTTGTGTAGTTTTATTTAAACTTTTTTAAGAGACAGGTAGAAACTGAAGATCTGTGAAGGTTTTTTTAGTTAGCAGCAGGGAATCGCCGGACTTAAACCTGCCTCGCAGAGAGGGTATGTGAGAAATAAACGCTATAAAACCTACCCGTCACACTCAGCTAGGCATTAAATGCCTAGGCAAAGGTTATAAAACAGTTGAATTGTACTGAGACACCGAATGATAGGTAGTGGTTGCTACTGAAAATCAGCGCTTTCGGGATATTATTCCGATAGCAACACGTCGCCTCAGTGCTTGTTTGGCCAATCTGACATTTTATACGAAAATTACTTTTTAATGCAGTATTATAAAGAATAAAATTTCCATCCGACTGGTAAATATTTTTTTTTAATATTCAATTCTAAAACAATAAAAATCTCATTTCAATTTTTTTCTCAACACGGCACTTAGCGAAAATTCCGTGCTTGTTTGCTGTCTCCTGTAAAATTTGCTCGAGTGCAGATTGGCCAAACAAGCACTAAGGCGATGTAACAGCAGCAGCTGAGTAGTGACCATTTCGGCACGCAGTGTGGGGCACACAATAGATGTAATTAAATAATTATGTGTACAAATTACTGTTTGTTAGTTATTCTCTTTGTTTTTTTTTCTTAGAGTTGAACTGTTTATTTTTAGTTTTACTTTTATAGATCTAGTTGAGTAAGCTACATTATAATTTTGTGTCCCTTATTTGTGTGTCGAATACAGTTTACTTTCTTTCTAGATAAACAAAATAAAATCTAGGCAATAATAGGTTAAAATAGACACCAAATAGATCATAAATTTACTTCCTCGAGCTACCTAATATGATTCCGCAAACTCCTGACAGAGTAATATTAACCAAACGTAATAAGAATACAGATTACCTAGATATATCCAGACCGCTTTCCGTAGTTATGCCAAATCTTTCTCAATAACAATTCGACAGTGAACGAGTTTGTGGGACAAGTTTTGTTGAATGGATACAAATCAATTCTGAGTAATATAAATCTTCTGATAAATTAGTTTATTTGTATATAAGGTTTTTTTCTTGGATAAGATAAACGTGCTAACGGTTAACTTGATGGTAAACGGTGACCGTCGCTCGCTTGTTTGAGAGAGATTTTTACCTTTAAATCTTAAATTGAAAAAGATTGAAATCACATTACTACTTTCATGCATTTTCAACGGGTTCTTACCCTTAATCAAATATTGGGAAATTATTCCTTTGTTTGATTAAGGGTTATTTATATTTTTGTTTGATTAAGGGTTAATTAATTGAGTTGTCTCGATATTTCAACGTTGTTGCAAACGTCATGATCACGAGAAGACTGGATACTGCGGGTCGATTTAAGAGCAAACAAATCTGTCTACCTTCTTTCTCGTTCGCTTTTGGGTAGTACCACTGAAACTCGAACTCACATCACGACACACCACACTCACTGTATCTACAAGACTCTCTGAGCATGAACCCTTAGTGACTGTTGTGTTTAGCACTGGATTCCACATACTCGATAACACATTACCACTGTCTTCAACGATATTGTGTGAAGCCCCTAAACCGTATTGGGCAAGCTTAGTGGACAATGTCTGATCCCTCTATTGTGGAGACCTGAGCCCAGCAGTGGGTAGTTATGTGTTTTTACCCTTTAAAATAAAACCTCTTTCTGACATAAAAAAATCCTTGTTGTAGGCGTAGATTACAATTAAAATACATAATCTCAGTCCTACTGAAAAATATACGCAGTTTTCAACAAAACTGGAGCAATTACATGAAAAATGAAAAGTCGGATCGTTCATTGACATACATTACTCTACCAAACAAACTCACTGAATCACTTATACAGAAGTACAACTTTATACAAATTTACTTGAAACATGAAATCACAATATTACTTGAGAGCTAACGAGTATCGAAAGTCCTTAAAAATAGGTCGTACGTAGGTAGCGGGGTAGGGTCCAAGAGCCCACAGGTGGGATATGTGGGAGTTGAACTGCATTAAAACCTTCAACCGCTCACACTCAGCGTTCGAATGGCTGAGGCCAGAACTCAGCACGGGGTTATGCGAGACGGCGCGACGCGTTACGCACTGCGGCATTCTTTCCCATCGCGCATTTTCTCATCAGGTGGCCCATTTACTCGTCTACAGTCATGTCAAAAAATATTTAGAAAGAAAGATTGCAAGATTCCACCCGAACTTACATAGTAACATCCAGTGCAAGTTTATATAAAGCTTGTATACAAGAATTCATTCTGTACAGTACACTTATGCTGTGTATCACGTGTTTGCACCCGTGACTTTACACTCTATCGCCTTCAATTAATTGATTAATTAAAACTTTTGTTGGGAGTCCTTAAATGAATTAATGACCGGTCGGGAACACTCGATGGACCCTTTGTTTTAACCGGGAACCTCTTCAATCGGGATCAACGTCCTGGGTAAGTTTTTACCCGGTTTAACGACTGTTTTAGTGGTTCGAGTAAGTGATTTTGATTTTTTATTGTTTGGTAAGAGTGTTAGAGTTATGTAGAAAATATGCATATTGCGGCTTGAAGATATGGAAAAAGTTAAACAATGACTATATCTAACGCATCGCATGCAGTGCTTTAGAAAATATTTTCTGTTTTATTAAAATTCTAATAAAATAAAATAGCCTTTAATTCCGAAAATCTACAAATTAAAACATATAAACTAAAAGAAATTCCTTAAATTATGTCTCGAATCTCGGTGTGCTTTTTGGTATAGGCCTGCTCCAACTCTTTTTCTTACGCGAGAAGCATTGTTATGTTCTTCTTCTTCATCCTCGCACTTTCCTACTTTTTGTAGGGTCGACTCTCCTAATCCTGTGGCGCCAGGATTCTCTATCCTGGGTTGTCGGGTTAGGTAATTTTTCTTCGTCCAAAAGTTTTGTCATGCTAGTCCACCACGTAGCTAGCGGGCGTCCTCTTCCCCTCTTGTGCTCAGGAAGGCGCAATGCTTTCCTGACGACGTGTTCGTCATCTCTTCACATTACGTGGCCATACCATCTGAGTTTGCTCTCCTTTAGTTTGTCTGATATGGGGCCACCTTAAAAGAACCACGCACGTGCAAGTTTCGCACCTTATCCAGCTTGGTTACCGCTCCAAACCATCTCAACATTTTAAGTTCAGTGGACTCCACTGTTTCTGCAGCATTGCTATGTTCTATTACAATATAATTCTGTTGTCCGTCCATCATTAACTTTAATTTATTTTAATTTTTAAAATCAAATTTTAATGACTCTTTCAAAATTATCATTCATTGTTCAATGTTGAACAAAGTCATAAAAGCTGTTTTATATTTCCTGTAAAATTTGTATTTATCTATTACTGACTTATTACTGAGGGGCGTATCGCCCACACATTCATAAACACGATACGCTTGGGAACACTATATCATAAGACGATGTCTTGTATATCAGTATTTTCATACGGAAAACGATATATTTAGAAGGATATTGAGTATCTTAATTTGGTCGTGTAATATATGATTTAAATCGTCGTGTGCGCTGACGGGTAAGCTGATTGTAAGTGGTTGCTGGACCTCTAAAAAGACAGTGACTAACTTGATTTTAAATAAAAGGTGTATTTATGTTAAATAAGCAAGTTATCATCAGCCTATAGACGTCCACTGCTGGACATAGGCCACCTCCTAGTGGACGTCTAGGCTGATGATGATGATGATGATGAAGCAAGTTATGAAATAGTACAGCAGCTTTTCCTAAATTCAAAAGATAATCCATAGAAGAACTAACTAAGGTAGATCGAGTTAGTGTGAACCAGTGTGTCATAGACCTTTACCGATCTCAGGAAAGTTCAGACGCTGAAAAAACAAGAAACCTATCCACAGGGAATCCCGGTTATTTCCTCTTAACAGAAGTCGGGGGCGGCGCGACGGTAAAGAATGCCGTAGTGTGTAACGCGTCGTGCCGTCCCGCATAACCCCGTGCTGGGTTCTGTTCTCAGCCGGGGTTCGGACACTGATCGTGAGCAGCAGGATGTTTTAGTGCGGTTTAACTTCCACGTACCCCACGCGACGCGTGTGGGAATCCAGCGATTTTCTTCAACTGAAAAATTTAAATGATAGTTACAAAACGTGGACATAATTAACTTTAAATAGTTTTAAGGGTAGGACGATTTACTGTACCGAATGCTAAGGGTCGTTGTCATGTAATCCCTTGATATGTAAAACGTTTAATATTTGAATCCTGTAGATTAACAGGATCTTGTTTGAGGCGGGACTTTGAAATTTATTATACGTATTCCATATGTTTATATCAACTGTTTTCAAAATTAGGAGCCGATTTTTTGTTTTGGTCTTTCAATTTTTTAGCTTTGTTTCGCTCAAGTCTCTTTAGAGGGATCAAAAGGCGGCGCGACGGAAAAGAGTGCCTTGGCGTAACGCGTCGCGCCGTCCCTCATAACCCCGTGCTGGGTTCTGGCCTCAGCTGGGGTTCGGTCACTGAGTGTGAGCGGTTGGAGATTTTAGAGCGGTTCAATTCCCACATACCGGGGAACCGGTGATTTCCTCCAACTAAAAAAAAAAAAAGTAGAGGATCAAGCATAAGCTTGTCCAATTAAGTTTATTTTTACATGCAGGCGGGCCACCTGATCGTAAGTTAGCGTCGCTCATGAACCTCTGCAATGTCAGGGGACACTGAAGGGTCGCCACCTACGACTTAACTTTAAGGACAAGTCATAGAGCTCTGGGAATTTCGAAGAACTTTTCCGAGACAAATAATATTTCTTCACGATGTTTTTATTCGTCGATTGTCTTAAAAGAATACTAGATGACCCACGCAACTCCATCTGTGAATCAAAGGAATATAATCTTCCCCAATAAATGGAATTTCCAACACTGAAAGAATTTTTCAAAAAAACAGAAAATAACTTGAGAGGTGTCATGGGACACCCGAATAGAACGAAGTTCCTTTCGATTAAAAGATATCTTATATTTTTTTTCCTAACGTAACGCGCGATAAGGAACGTGTTTTAAAAGGTTTTGATCACAGCGCCATCTAGCGATAATCATCTAAAACAAATAAGGAACGTGTTTTAAAAATTTTGATCACAGTGCCATCTAGCGATAATCATCTAAAACAAATATTAAAAATTTTGATCACAGCGCCATCTAGCGATAATCATCTAAAACAAAAAAAGTGTCGTGACAACTTTTCGTAAGATTTTTTTCCGTCTAGCCCCCTTTCACAACGCGCGATAAGGAACTTCTTTCCAACAAGCATACTCTGCAGCTTTATAATATAAGTATTGCAAGATACAGATAAAGAAGTTTACGATCCTGATGGTAAACGGTCACAGTCACTCATGAACCTCTGCAATACATCATTATCTATCACCTACTCATACAGGACTTTTCTTTTCGTTTAAAGAGGGACAACATCACATAGATGACGTAACTGAAAAAATATTAAAAAGTTAAATCGGTTCAATTTCTACACAAATTCATCTCTCAATATGTCTTTATACACTAGAATTTTCTTTCATATACAAGTTTATTTTTACTAAGCAGGGTGAATGAACTAGCAAGTACCAGAGATGGCAATATCTTAGAAAAAATAATTAGAAGCTCACGACCGGGCCTAGGGGCTGCGAGAAATTCAGGCACTCGCAAAATGTTATTAGTAATATTTAGGGGAAAAAGAATTTTGTTATACAGGGCGATGATACTTGTTCGATAGCTGTAATTAATAGTTTGAAAATATAATTGAATGGCCACCGGTTATGCCGCACTTACCGAACACTGTTTTAATGTTATTAAGACGCCTCTTTGACATGAATTATCTGCATGAGATTGTAGTCCGGCACTGTTCGTTTTCACTGTTCTATGATATTCCGTGGAGCTGAATAATAATGAGCTGCTAATTGGTATTCGCGGCAGCCAATGAGCGCGCGACGCACGACGGCGACTGGCTACCAGAACAAACGGTTTGTCCACAGCTCACAGAAATCATACTCCGATAAAAGTATATCTTGTGTGTGTGTGTGTAGTATTGCAGCTCAGTATTACGACACAAGAAATAAAGCAAGAAAATTTAATTAAAGGTATAACTTGTGGACACGATGTCTGTTCCAGTACGGAACAACTGTAATTATGCTTAATGGATCCTTGAGTAACACTGATACTATTTTTCTGTTTTTTTTAAATAATTCGAAGCGTATGCGTTGGTGTCGTAGCAGTTATGGCGGGCGGCAGGGCGGGAAGGGATGCAGCAGTGGCGCCATAGGTCACAGGCAGAAAAGTGCATTGACGAGTTTCCGGTGTGGTCATTTAAACAATATAAATTATACAGTACTCATTTCCTAAAGATATACTGATTCTGTTAATCTATTAATTTATATTAATTATTTTTTATTTAGTCCGTAATCAGATGATATAGATTAAACGTTATCTGGACTATCAATAATTAGTGCATAAGTTTGATTTGTGTATCTGAGAGGTGGAAGCCTGGTGATCCTTAACACAGGTTTAACCTAGCTTGGACGCCAGTCTGCTACACTACATCATATTAAATTAGTTACTGTAGCGTATTATTTTACTGCTATAAATCATGTTTTATTGTAGGAGAAATAAAGTTTCTCATCTATATCTATACTAATATTATAAAGCTGAAGAGTTTGTTTGTTTGTTTGTTTGAACGCGCTAATCTCAGGAATTACTGGTCCGATTTAAAAAAATCTTTCACTGTTGGAAACGAAAGACTATAGGCTCTGTATGTTGTATCCCTCTGTGACGCAGACGAAGTTGAGCGAGTCACCTAGTTCATTCATATTGAAGGAGGGTGGTAAGACTCTGATACGGAATACTTGAAAAATTAGTTGATATAAAATATTACTCAAAAAAATCTGAATTTGACAAAACTAAACAAAAAACATTTTAAACATAGTGTTGACTAACAACTACTAACAAGCTCTAGTGATCTCACGCACCCCATACACCCATCAGTTGTCGAACTTAGATATTTTTCAGTTGCGTTTACTTAAGCTTAATACCATTATGTTTTCTTTGGTTAACCTACAAAATGTACTATCGTTACCAATCACGCTGTATATCGACAGACGAGTCAGTAGAATCAGTCTAGCGTAACATATATTTTATAAAAATGTTCTATATTATATACTTAAGGCTTCAAAAAAGGTAAGTATTCGACACAGCATACTATGCTTTTTATCTTTGTTCGATGAGTTGTTCTCACTTCTACCGCAAGGACGAAGACCGCCCAGAAAGGGCAGGAATCCGGCCGGGGCTGGTGGCAGCTGAGATTGGATCAACAAGACACTCAAACTTGGACCCAAACGTACTTGCCAGATCATGGTCAAACCCCATGAATGGGAACATCATCAACGCCACACTCAAACTTTCACCTCCGCCCAGAGTGGCGGAGAGAATGAGCCCGAACAACGGGGTTTCCCCCAGGCCCGTCCGACACGACGACCCCCATGGCTGGCTGGTTGTTCGATGATGACTGAACCGTTTGTAGACCGATTTTGATGCTTCTTTTTTTGTAAGAAACAAGATATTTCAAAGGTAGTCTCATGATAAAGAAATAAAGTTTGGTTGATAGTAGATTAGAAAAATCTTTGAATTTCTTAATACAAAAACTTGTTCCCATAGTCTTTATATTATTTTTGTAAACAAGGGACTTAGCAAAACTTAAGTGTAAATTAAGTAAATAAAAATATTGCATAACGTATATTTACTTTATTTCTAACAATATGTACAGACAACACTTAAAACTATGTTATTTTACAATATCTTTACATAAGGTGGTTACATATTAAAAACTCTACAATATACTCCAAAATGGCACTTATTATAAACAAAAGAAAGTTCATTATTCTTTGGACTTAATAACCGAAAAATAAAGCTTAATAAAGGCAAGAAATAAAAATATACTTAATGAAATAAAAAACCCAAAAAATATTTTCCAAAATTTAAATTATCAATTATGACTAAGTTTAAATCTCATCAAAATTTATCATACTCTTTAGGACTTGCCTGTGGACATCACCATAGGGTCATAGACCATTTTGTTGGACATATACTTGGCACTACGAATAATTTCATACCTTAGAAAATCCTTTATTTATAAAGTCAACAAATAATCCTTTTGATTCAAATTTCAAGGTCTCCCTCAAAGTGTTAACAATCCGAAGTTAAAATTTGGCTTAACATCAAAAACAAAGTTAAATTCACTAAGAAATTTAACAGTCAAATTTATACCTTCCTAAGAGATAACTCTGATTACTTTGAACAGTTCTCGATTTCCATATTCTCTGTTAAACTTAATCGTAGAGAATTTCAATTACGTAGATCTAACAAAACAATCTAGTTTTACTTAATTGATTATCGACTATGTTTCGTTGCCAAGAACTAATCCAAATTATCCAATAAATTAATGACAACTTCTCCAGATACTAGACTATCTTTCTTCAAATTAATAGATAAGAAAAATAACTGAAAGTATATAAATAACAATCAAGAAGGCAGTGTTAGAAAATCAGGACTGTTTGATGACTATAAAGGCCTAGCGAACATCAGTCTATCGCTACCCTGTCTCCTAATCATCTCAGCAGTCGCCGGGGTAGCAACAAACAGAGCTGGGGGTCCCAACTCCATAAACTTTCCTCTTTTCAGCTTCCCACTAGCTCTCCTATCCAATCTAGTATCAAAAACATCTTCTCCTTCACTGTTATCATAATCAGCTGCAGGCTCATTGAGAGCTTCTTTTCTTCTTAAATCTTTTTTATGATTGTGAATGAAGTAAGACTGGCCTATATTAGAAACGTTGGGAGTAGAGATTTGCCTGGTTAGTCTTGGACCAGACCCTACTCTTTCGAATGATGGGAAATGCCTCTGCATATTTTCTGAGAAGGACTGCCTTCTATAGTGATATTGTCTGTCGATGGGTTGATGAGCAAGAGAGGCTCGTCGACGAGGATCTTCAGAGCGGTATGGTTTGGTTCTCGTGTCTTGGTTTCGGTTGGATTTTAAGGAGTCTTCGTAGCTGCCTCTGGAATATTAAGTAATTGGTTAATATTGAGATCACGGTACTTCGATCTTCTTTTTTTTTTTCAAAGTCAAAGTCAAATCATTTATTTTCAAAGTAGATGTGGACACACATACGTTTTGAAAGTCAAAAATAAAATCAAAAGTTCTACCACCAGTTCGCTAAAATTACGCCTCCGTCCTGAGAAGAACCGGCGCAAGAAACTCAGCGGGCATGTCTTTTTTTTTTAATTTAAATATATTGTTTTTTTTTTTCTTTTTTTTTTAAATGTTTTTTTACAATATTTTTGTTTTTTACAAATGTATCAATTGAAATGGCCCGGGACGAGCGCCTCATTCCCATTTTGTGCAGTCATTTATATAATCATTAAGTTTATAATATGCTTTACTGCATAACCGTTCTTTGATAACTCTCTTAAACCTATTTATAGGCAATGTTTGAACGGCCACTGGGATTTTGTTATAAAGCTTTACAGACAAACCCTGGAAAGAATTACTTATTTTATGTAATCTAGATGCTGGCAACGCAAGCTTGTGTTTGTTCCTAGTGTTAAAAATTATGAATATCCGAGACTTTAGGAAATTCATGAATATTTTTATGCACATACATTAAATTTTCATAAATGTATCTTATACGTTAAATGGTAGTCTAATAAGATATACCATGATATTGCTACTAATGTTAATATGAGCTGTGGCTCTATGGGCACGGAGTTTTTAAATTACTATACTTTTACATTTTATTGTTATATTAGTTTTGTTTTCTGTCCATTTAATTATTTCTTTCTTTCTGTTGAAGTGTTAGATGACTGTTGAAAACATCAAAATCTGAATGACTTAATTTGATCCTTATCTGACCAAACATAAGAGCTATTTCAGCATACATACCCGCTGCTTTCCTCAGAGGTGTGAAGACTGGAATGTCCGCAAGGGCAGCGAGCTTCAGCGATCCCGGAGTCTTGTCCACTGGAATTCACTGAGGTTATGGACGTGTCTTGTCCTTTCCTATTAGGAGTGTGGTCATTATGTACGTGTAATGTATGGTGTTAGTGATTGCTTAGTGTCTAATGTTAGTATTATGGAATAAGAAAGATTCGAATGGGTCGATGTGTACGATGCCTTCAAATTACCACCCCAGTAGAAGAAGATAGTATAATAGAAGGTACCAATAGCAAAGGTTTTATACAAGTCAATGCATCTTATTACTAAAGGTTGTATTAAGAGGATTAAGTACTGTGAGATATTTAGTTCTATTTGAAGGCAAATAGTAGAAGTTTAGAAATTTAATAGGACTTCATTAATATGAAAAGAATCCATTGTAGTACTATTAAAATGTATATAAAATCAACTGTGTTTTACAAATAGGTGAAGATCGAAGAAATCTGAGAATGCCAATGATAAACTTCGCAAGAATCTTTTGAAAATTAACAAAAACATCTTAAAATATATTAAAGAGACGATAACATAACCGGCCTTGAACTCGACTTTATGAAATATTTACCAGTTCAAAGAGCATCTCATAAATTCTAATAAATTAAAATTTATTTGCCAATTATTTTAAACGATTCTCAATTCAAATTAAACTTTCGATTAGAGCCTTTGAAAGCGAATTGTTGTTAAGTTCAATGGCGAGCTTCCAACTACTCCAAAGTTCTATTAAGTTTATAACCTTGTTCGTAATTTGGTTAAAAGCTTCGTTAATTACTCATCAAGAATATGTGGCATGAAAAGTTTGTAGATTTTATTCTGTAATTTGTGTTTTTGAAATGTAAAGTATATTGTTGGAGATTTCATCTCGACTTGGTTGAACACACATCCATATTATTTTGTATTTAGTATTTTTTTTTCTTTTTTTTATTACGTGATAGATAAAGGAGCCTACGACCCATCTGATGGTAAGTGGTCACCGTCGCTCATGAACCTCTGCAATGCCAGGGAATGAGTGGCTGTTATCTATCGCTTACCGATACAGGACTTTTCTTAAACTAAAATTTTAACTAGGTGTCCAAAAGTATACTTTAAATGACTTAAATTTCATTCTTACAAAAACATTCAAATGACAATACGATTCGCTTTATTCACTAAATACTGACGACAAAACTAAATCTGTACTCTGAGATTTTTGGACCTTTGCTAAAATCCACTATCTACCAACACAATTCAGGTTTGAATTCTACATTAAAAGTATATTATGGAAAAAATACTTTTTATACATATTATTATAACAATTTCTGGCTCTTTAGTAGATTTCATTAACAAGAATCTTGTTGGATGCGAACAACACAGATTTGAGGGTCAATTTAGACGGGGTCCATGAAAAATGAGAATAATTTTAAAGATTAAAAAAAAACTGTTAAATCAGAACTCACCATAGATAGTTTTTAAACAAACAAGCTAATCAAAATATCTATATACAAATTCTCACCTCTTCTGCAGCGGTCGCTGGTTGAACTTGATGCACATTCTCTCGTGTTTCTGATTGTAGCCTTCTCCCTCAAACTGAGTCTTCACACATTTCTGATGTGCCTTCCCAAATTCTTCCACTGTGTTCCCATGGGGACACACCTTCTTCCCATGTTGGTTAATCACGTCTATGTAAGAATCTGCTTCGCTGTACGACTGGTTTAGTTCCTGACACTGGTTTCCTCCAGAGGGGAAAAGGCCCCCGTATTTTGTTAGGTGTTCAGTTGAGAAAGCGTTTAGACGTTGTTGGGAATATGGCTTTCGGTGTTGTCTGTTAGGAAAATATAGCAGGTTTAGAATATATACAAAGGAAATACCCTGAAGCTATTTATGTAGTTACATGATTAAGTTACAAAAAGTATTACATATGATAAATCTGATTAACTTGAATGAAATCCGACAATATTAAAAATTGGTTGCCTGTAAAGTCGGTATACGGGCGAAAGTTTTACGTGACAACGACTCGGGCATGGTTAGCCCGCCTAAGAGCGAGAGAGACAGACATAAAAAATGAAAGGCACGCGTGCCTCTCACTCGCTCTCATTGTGAGCGCATAACGTGAGCGGAGCGTAACGCAGTTTCTTGAAGTGTCACCCGGCAAACCAATTTATAAGACGTAGTCACGTCAAAAACTAAATTTACCAAACTGGATTTATGCAAAGCTATTAAAGTAAAAAAAGGTATATCTGATAGAAATTTGACTATAATGAACACTCGCGTAGTGAAATGAAAATTGGTTCAATGGAAAGATAAAAGTTTATAAATAGCTTCGGAGTGTCCGATAAAGTAGAACCATTCCTTGAAATCGGGTATAACAAGGAAACAAAATAAGCTGCTAGAAAGACTAGAAGCTGTAGGTGCTATATAAAAAGATGCAGAAATAAGCTACGAATTAGAGTGAAAATGTTTATTTATAATATAAATTAAATAAATAACAAATCTACAGAAGCCAAGGATTCATTTATTGATAATGCTTCATTTTATATATCTAGTGACGTGCTTTCGTCTTTTTCTCTTGTGACTTCTGAAAGCAGAACAGAACAAAGAAAAGCAAGAGCTAGTTTATTTATTTTTTAATTCACAAAATCAATCATTATACTACGGATTATTATTTAGCAATTAATTTTAAGAATTTAAAATCCAACTTTACTTTCCAAACTTGTTTCACACCGACAAAAGGAAAAAATAATAAGTTTTTCTATTATTTCTTTCTTTCCTATACTTTTTGAGCCGCTGTACGTCAGAGACTATTTTAATTCTCTAATGGCTTGTCTGAAACTTCTTCTATACAAGCAAATAAAGAATCATTAGATTTTCACCAAATATCATCAAGATCTCGTATACTTCCGAAAATTTCAAAGCCTTATAAGTCCTAACATTTTGTGATAAAACATTTATTTTCTTGACAGTTCAATTATCCAGTCACGGATGTTCTAATTAAATTACATAACACAATTAAGGCTTTTCTTGGCTTCGTTTTTACAGATAATTTATATGGAAATAATTTTATTATATACTTTTCTTGAGGTGTACAAAAGTGTAGGTTTGGATGAAATTTTCTTGACATATGACGTTCTTTATTGTTAACTAGTAAATACTATTTATTTGTATCTAGCATAGTAATTTCACCCTTCATGATAAACTTTATGCGCCAGTGCCCATCGCTCGTCCTAGTAGTTTAAAGGGAGCAAGGATTTCACCACTCATGCATAAGGCTGGTAAGGTACTTCACAGTATTACTACCTAATTTCGAAGGGTTTTTAATTACTCTTTTTCAATATACAGGTACTATCACTGTTTTATGTCATCGTTTTCATCTAATAGTACAAGATGCACTTTGAATTTTATAAAAGGTAACCGAACTTACACTTCGATCATATTTATTTATTTAATACTTTATTGTACACGACAGATAACAAGTTATATTAGAAAAATGTTCACAAAATGACTCATCATACTCATCATGATTCATCATATGGCTATGTATGTTCCTCAAATATAAATAGTTAATTACCTTCGGCTCTTCCTAACGCAGAGCACACACACGGCGGTAGTGCAAGCTCCCACGAAGACGATACAGCCGAGAGCGACCACACTCATCTCTAGAGTGCTGAGGAACTTCCCTCCGCTCCGGGCCTGGACCATCGTCGTGTCTCCTATTTCTAGCACCTTCAGTCCGGCTAGGTTCTGACGGAATTCTGATTCTCGCTTTAATAATGACCTGAAATATGAAAAGTAGGTAAATATATATTATGAAATTTAATCATCACAAGCTCGTAGATGTCCACTGTTAGACATAGGTCATAGTTGGTAAGTAGTTTGCATACAAAAACATTTGACTAAAAATATTTTTTTTATCTCATTTCATTATATGATTTAATTTACTTCAGTAGGTAGGGCTTGTTGACGTTCCATCTGATAGATTAGTGCTGTTTTTGGTTACCATCAGAGACAAGTTGATATCGCCAATTACCAGCTAGCATTAAAACCTTTTTTAAACTTCATTTAAACAGGGACTTGTCAAGGACTACAGTTCATTCCAAGCCTGCATTTAGGTAGCAGAGACGATCTCTTGAAACTTATGAAGCATATATTGCTTATAATTAAATGAAGTTATTATTATGTATAGTATTCTTTTTTATAATATTAATATACCCAAAATCCACTTCGATGTCGCATTGTGTCTAAGGATCCAATTTATTTCCAAGCACACATGAGGTAAAAAGAAAATTACATTTTACTTACTTTTGAAGCTCATCCATGTCGATAATTGCGTTAGATAAGGGATCTACCGCATAAATATACATGTCAGTTCTGAAAAGAAAACATTGAACGATTGTTAAGAATCAATATTATTATAGTACACTAGCTGCCCCACGCAACTTCGTCTGCGTCGAAAAAATAAAAAAAAATTAGGGGTGGACTACCCCTAACATTTAGGGGGATGAAAAATAGATGTTGGCCGATTCTCATAGATACCGGATAAGCACAAAAAATTCCAACAAAATCGGTCAAGCCGTTTCGGAGGAGTTCAAGTTCGAACACCGTGACACGAGAATTTTATATATTAGATTTAATTTATAAAATGTTAGATCTTTCAAGTAAAAGAAGCCACGTGCGATGAGTATATCATCTTTAGAACAAGAGTTTCTATGACTACCTCCCGACTTCATCATCAAAGTAACTTTATGGTATCATATTATTGCATTTTCACGCGATATAAGGGGTGGGCCATATAAAGTTTGCATTTTTCAAAAGTTCGACTGTCATGTTGGCTGTGTGGCATGTTGCGCCATCCTGTTGAAACCAAATGTCGTCCATGTCATACTCTTCAACTTTTGGAAACAAAAATTCGTTGAGCATGGCACGGTAACGCTCGCCATTGACCGTAACGGCGGCTCCTTGCTCATTTTCCAATGATGCCGCCGGACCAAAACCCATACCAAACCGTAACTCTTTGTGGGTGCATTGGCTTCTCAATGGTGACGTGTGGATTTTCCGATTGACATAGCCTCCGAGGTGAAAATGGGCTTCATCTGACACACACACACACACATTTCTTACAGTTTGGACTGAAGACTCACAACTTTGGAAGTAACTTTTCAATATTTCCCAATTTTGTTCAAGCGTATAGCGTCCCATTTCATAAATGTCAAACCTTTAACTAAATTATGAACACAAATTGAATGACATTTGAGCTGTCGTTCTCTAAATAAACAGTAGTTCAAAATGCAAACGTTAGATTGCCTACCCTATACATACTACGTGTACAAATCAGATCAATGCAAAACTGGGAAGTTAGGCAAATTCAACGTTCAAGATCCAAAGCAAATTAAGTAAAAGCTTCTAAAATGATTATAGCCTGATCTACATCACCAAGAAACACTTACGCATGTCCATCACCAGCCGCCTTAGTCTTGGCTTCAAGTCTCCTCACCCTGATGTCATACCCGGTGACGCCTGTCAGTGTACGAGTGATGTTCTCCAAACTCTTCTCAACTTCCATCGGTTTCGCTCCAACCACCAGTACAAGTTGTTTGTTTTCATCTAATACATAGACCTAAAGAATAGTGGCATTTTAGTGAAATTTCAAATTTCTTTTCTAAGTTTAAGACCTTTTTTTTTTTTTAGTTGGAGGAAATCACCGGATCCGGGTAAGTGGGAGTTGAACCGCACTAAAACCTCCAACCGCTCACACTCAGCGTCCGAACCCCGGCTGAGGCCAGAACCCAGCACGGGGTTATGAGGGACGGGGCGACGCGTTACGCCATCGGCACTCTTTCCCGTCGCTCCGTCCCCGGACGCCGAACCGGTAGCCGCCGGCGAATACGGCCACCGGCTCTCTCGGTCGGCGGGCTTTCCGAAGCCCGCCAAGATGGGACCGCGTGTCACCCTCCCACGGAATACCCCGCTGGGTCAGAACCAGCATGGGTCGGGGAGTACGCGGTCTACCATCCCCCGAAGTTGAAGACCTGCAACATTTTTTTTTTTTTTTTCGACCTCATTAAATTGTAATTCCATTAAGCTACCTCAGTTGCCATACTGGATTATACTATAATAATCCACAACTGTCCATGGGCCTCATTACAAGGATCAGGCATATTATTATTCATTTTTTCAACCACTTGACCTCGAAGACTACCGCAAAAGTGATTACTATCACTTCCACTACTGTCCGCTAGTAATAGTAGCACTTTGTGCTTATTAGTCCTAAAATCCTTATTAAAAAGAGCCTCCTTGCCTGCATATCTTGAAACTTAAACCATTTCAATAAGACTTCTCAGTACTATATCAACACTCCGTCGCCTCAGTGCTTGTTTGGCCTATCTGACATTTTTTACGAAAATGACTTTTTAATGCAGTATTATAAAGAATAAAATTTCCATACGACTGGTAATTTTTTTTTTTTAAATATTCAATTCTAAAACAATAAAAATCTCATTTTAATTTTTTTCTCAACACGGCACTTAAAGAAAATTCCGTGCTTATTTGCTGTCTCCTGTAAAATTTGCTCGAGTGCAGATAGGCTAAACAAGCACTGAGGCGACGACTCACAAAGACATTAGCAATAGCAGATTTTCCATCATCAGCTCCCTTCTTATCAGTTGCTTTGACGTCGAAACCGAACACTCTCCCAGCATCTCTGGTCAAAGCAGCGACCACCCGCACTCTTCCTGATACCGGGTCGATGGCAAACCGAGGAGCTTGTTCATTGATTATCTGGTAGCGAATGTCTGCGTTGATTCCTGTATCTGAGTCTGTTGCCTGGGAAATGATAGACACGATTATAGGAGTTAAGGAGTGCGCATACATATTCAGGGCGCAACACACTGTAATCTGTTACGACAAATTCAAAATAAGACAGATGACACTTAGTTGCGGCCCGAAATAATTTTTTGTAAAATTACAGTAGGAAAGTAATTTTTGTAAAGGAACTATTATTCAAGAATGCACCTAATACTTGCACAAAGCAAAGCTACCTACCGCCAACTTCGAAGGACTCTTCTGAAATTATTGAAGATCTTAGTCAAAAGAACTTTATTATATAGGTTTTGTTCAAGTAAAAGTGCAAGATAAAAGAAAAGATATTAGTAAAAAGCAGTAGGTTTTTTTAGTAGAGCTAGATGTTTGAATAAAATTTTATGTGTGAAATTACCTTCAGTTGCATAACTTGATATCCAAAAGGAGCTGTCGTTGGTATAGCGGTGACTAGAGGACGATTCCCGTTCGTAAACTTAGGAGAATTATCATTCACATCTTTAATCCTAACAATCACTTTCACGTCATATTTCGTCATTCCTTCCAAAACATCTTCAGCTACAGGATAAATCATATGAGGTAGTTCTCGGCTGATTTTCTGTCTTTCAGCTCTCACTATTATCTCATAAGTATCTTTGACTTCACGATCTGGACTTCTAACTAGATATAAAGTACCATTCCTTGGATCAATAATAAAGGTGCGTCTAATATCAGTTTCGTTTTCATTCAAAATGTAATATCTCATTTTAAAGTTCTCGTAATGTTCAGTTAAGTTAAGAGATACTAGTTCTACCGGAGCATTGACATTCTCTTCAATTTCTAGCTCGTAGTATCGTGAAATAAATACAGGTTTATCTGACATTTCTACTTCATCTGGGACATCAGTGACAGTAACCATTAGGATAGCAGTAGATGTCAAACTAGGTAGACCTAAATCTGAAGCAACTATAGTCACGTTATGTACTGACTGAGTCTCAAAGTCTAGACGCCCTATAGTCGTAATAGTTCCTTCTTTGGAGTCGATTGCAAATAAATTCTGCTGATTCTTTCTTTGAGGAAGACTATACAAGATTAGTCCATTACCGTTTCCAACAAAGTCTGTGTCATTAGCAAATACTTTAGCTATAGTAGTTCCAATAGGTACATTTTCTTCAATAGTAGCTTTGTAGACAGGGATCATCATCACTGATTCGAAGTTATGGTTAGAAAATTCACCAGCTTCAGGATGCTTCCATTCAAGCAATTCGTCGTAACCGTAGAATTTAGGTGAGTTGTCATTTACATCTAATACTTGTACTTCAACACTAACAGAAGAAGAAAGTTTCTTTTCATTACCATTATCCCTAGCTACAACAGTCAAAATGTATTTATCTTCAATTTCTCTGTCTAGTTCCCCATTAACACTAAAAACTCCCGTTAGAGGTGATATTTCGAAAGGTAAGTCCACGTCTGAAGGTTGAATGAAATAAGTCAGGTTTGCGTTTTGACCAAAATCAGCATCGGTTGCGTCAACTTTTCCTAAAACTCGTCTAGTATACTGTGCTTCTTCAACATTGAAATTATACCAAGTTTTCTTGAACATAGGGAAGTGATCATTTACGTCTTTAACAAAAACTCTAACAGTAATGTTATCACTTAAATCTCCGCCATCTACAGCTGAAATATTTAATCTAAATTCTGATTCTGGTGGTAAACTTCTAGCAACGATGACATGACCATGTCTTTCGTTAATTACAAAGTATCGCTTCGCTTCCACCATATCCGGCGACATATTACTCGGTGGTATATAAACTTCAGAATTGAATTCATATCGT
This sequence comes from Trilocha varians, assembly GCA_030269945.2. Classification (NCBI taxonomy): domain Eukaryota; kingdom Metazoa; phylum Arthropoda; class Insecta; order Lepidoptera; family Bombycidae; genus Trilocha; species Trilocha varians. Next base: position 11,910,879 of record AP028259.1, read on the forward strand.
ATTTGTCCATTTATTCCATTATCAATATCAAAAGCATTTAATTTTATTATAGTTGTTCCTATGGGGATATTTTCTGGTATCAAGAAGAGAGGTCCAAATTTGTCAACTTCAATGGAAAACTTGTTTTTTGGTTTTGCTTCCACAATAGTAAAACCAACTGATCCATTAACTTTAGCTTCTCTGTATATTTTTACTTTCGACCTTTCATCTGCCTCAATAAGTTCTACATGTTCCTCCATAGGCATGATTATCTGATTGAATTGTGGTTTATTATCGTTCTCATCACCAACTGCTATTATCAATTTTGCTTCAGAGCTTAGACCACCTCTGTCTTTCGCTACAACTTTAAGCGTATATACACTTTTCTTTTCTCTATCCAGGTTATTTCCTACAAACATAACCATTCCATCATTTTCATCAACATCGAACATTTCTTTTCCTTCTCCATACAACGTATACATGAACAATGCATTGATTCCTTCATCAGCATCAGTAGCCTTGATTTTATTAGTCATTTCAACTTCTGTTCCTTTTTTCGAATTTTCCATTATAAAACCTTCATAAGTGGAGTGTTCGAAAATAGGTGGATTATCATTTTCATCTTCAACATGTATTGTAACTTGGTAGATTCCGGCGCCAGAAATAACTCCTTTATTGTATTCTGCTATAACGGTCATTCTATAGACGTCACGTTTCTCTCGATCTAAAGGCTTTTGAGTAAATATGGTCCCGTCTTCAGCTAAAAAAAGAAACACATTTTAAATATAACATAACATCGAAATTCTTGTTCAATGTTACTTTACTTCTTGTATAAGTCTACTAACCTATTGTTATATCATCAGTTACATCTTGTTGATTGGCGATCAAATATCTAATATTTCCAGAACTATTTCCATGCATAGAACTCATGTTGACATGAAATATTTGTCCTATAGCTGTTCCAGCTAAATTTTCCTTTACGCGGAATATAATCGGCGAGTGTGCTCCTCTGAAACAATACACAAATTATTATTACCTATATCAGAAAATTATGATTTATCATTGACAGTAAAAATAGTAGTATTTCCCATTATTACTTACTTTAATAGAACACCTCTTTCATCATTTACATCGACTACGTGTACTGTAGCATTAGTTGCTATAGATAAATTGGCATTTTCTTGTATAGCAACTGCTTCAAAGTCGTATAAGGGACGGTTGTATCTTGTCAAATCATCAACTACGGTTATGACTCCTGACCTTTCTTCTACTGCAAATGGTACTAAAAAAATATTTTATATTAACTGAATCAATTTTTTTTAGATATATTTTTCGATACCACTTTTTAATGTTAGTTAGGATTATTATACCTCCTTCTTCATATCCATGAAGTAAATCGTAAGAAACGTCATCATGTTCAAAGGCGTCATTAACGCGTATTTGACCAACACTTGTCCCAATACCAACGTTTGATCCAACCCAGAATTCATATGGCGCTCCCATAAAATCTGGTCTCTCTGGTTTATTACCTGAAATAAATTCATTCTGGAATAACATTTGCCATTTGATGCATTACCTGTAATAGATAGGTACTTCTGATTTTATATTCACGATATTTATCATAGCAAAGTGACTTTACCTTTCATCGCTCGGATAACTTCAATAGTAACAACAGCCAGTGAATATCTTCTCTCGCTAGGATTGGCTGGTTGGTCTGATGCTTCAACAAATAAAGCATGTCTTCCTTCCACAACAGGAGACTCTGCCACACTAACAATACCTGTATTTGGATCTATTTGGAACGGTGAAGTTATAGTCAAATTACTTGTTCTTTGTAAATCGTATAGAACAACGCCATTTCTTGCCAAATCTGGATCAACAGCCTTCACTTTGCCAATAACAGTTCCAACTTTGACGTTAGATCTCATGCTGAATTCGTAAAGATTGCTTGGGACAAATACTGGGTTGTTGTCATTTGCATCTAATAAAGTGACTTCTACATCAACAAATGACATGAGTTGATCATCAACATATTCTATATTTTCTGTCTTAGTTCCAACTTTATCTGGAAAGACATAAGTCGTTTTATCGGTTAATGTGTTTACTGTTGTGGGTTGGCGACGCCATTTTGCTTTCCGCTGGCTATCAGCAAAAGTTCCTATTACGCTTGGGTTCTTCTCTTTGGCATACACTTTCATTCTAAGAGAGGAATGTGCTTCTCTGTCTAGAACAGTCTGGAATATAAGATCACCTTTAGTTTTTATTGCTCACAGTTTATCAACCTTTATTTATTTCGTTTAATGAATTTACGTACCTGATTCTTAACAGTAAGCCAGCCGGATTTAGGATCAATTGAGAATGCCCCTTGAGGATCATTCAGCTGATAAGTAAATTCACCATTTTCACCTTGATCTTTATCTGTTGCCATTACTTGCAGAACACTGAATCCTAAAAAATCATCATCGAATTTAAATAACGTCAAATATACTATAGTCAGAAATATAATTATAAAATTTACCGTTTGGAAGATTTTCTACAATACTTATATTGTAAAAGTCAACTTCGAATTCTGGAAGGTTATCGTTAAGGTCCAATAGTTCTATTTCTATTTTAGCTTGTCCTGTTTTCAATGGATTATCCAACTGTGATGCTTGAACTTGGAGAACGAATGTGTTTGCTGAAAAAAAAACCAACTTTAGAAACTTATTTCTTATATTATTTCTATTGGTAGGTCTTCCTGCTTTAATTAAAGTCAAATTTTACCTTGTAAACCATTTTCAGCATCCAAATCTATTTCCTTCTCCAAGAAAAGACTACCATTGAGTGGTTCCAATGAAAATAGTTTTCTCTCATTTCCAGAAACTAACTCATAGCGTAATGCAGCACCGACACCTATGTCTTGATCAATAGCATGAATAGGCTCAGGAAACAAAACTTCACGGTGTATACGTTTTCCCTGAAATAAGTAACAAATTATGCTTCTTTTACCTCTATTTAAAATGAAAGTCTTATTAATCATAATGATTTTGTAAATAGCTTGTTTTATTAATTTACTAGTTGGGTTGGGCGACTTTGCATCACAAAATATTTTTCCCATTTTGGCTATCGAAAGTAGGCGGAGGCCTATTTCTCATTGCTTCTTAGAATACATTAGGGTTTTTTTATTATATGCATAATATATTACATAGAAACACCTTCCTCATGCATCATTCTGTCTCAATAAAATAAGGCAAGAGTTCCTGAGATATTTTAAAGATCTAAGCATACAGAGACAGCGAGAAGCTGTTTTGTGTGTGTCGGGTTTTTTTTTTGAGTTGGTGGAAATAAGATATGTGGGAATTGAACCACACTAAAACCTCCCACTGCTCACAATCAGCCTCCAAACTCCAACTGTGGACAGAACCCAGCACGGGCACTCTTTCCCGTCGTGTGTGTAGTGATAGTGCAGTAGGATTTCATATAAACTATTGTCAAAGTTTTATAGTAATATACCGACCATCAAAGGATAAAATTCCGGTATCTGCGTTCTGTAGACATCTTTAGTAAACTTCGGAGGTAAGTCATCGTTGTCTTGTACTACTATGTGGACGGTGGTGTTCGAGCTTCTTGGAGGTGAGCCACGGTCCTGTTGGTGAAACGAAAAAATGACACTGGACAATTTTCAGCAAATTATGATGAGTTGATGTGTAAGCAGGATGTTAATACCTATATTGATTTTATTTTTTTGTTTCATTCGAATTGAATATTATAAACTTTCTTTTTTTGTTGTATCGTAGGTAGACGAGTTTACTTTGACCTTAAGGACTCTTGCAACGTCAGGGGATACTGCAGGGTCAGTACCTACGACCTACTATATAGAACTCTTTTCAAACCTATTTTAAAGAAGTACAAGGCAACAACGTCCCTAACCGAGGATTACTATTTTATATCACTGATAAAAAATTAAAATTGTGTAATGTGGTCGATTTAACAGTTGAAGCCATTAAGTCTTAACATTATCTAAAACTATCTACTGTTACTACTTCGTATCAATCTATTTAATATAACTGATTAAAAAATGTTTTAGCTATTTACCATAAAGTTAAACACCTGAATATGCACTATTTAAAACTCTTTTATTAAGGATATGATTTTACCTTTCTATAACAACGAATTGCTTTAATACTTTGTTACAAATTTGTTTCCCTCCAAACATACATAACATAACATAACATTAGAACCACCTTTTAAATTACTTACAGAAGCCATAACCACAAGTCGAAACTCTTTATCCCCGTCATCATAGTCCAGCATCTTCCGCAGAACAAGGATGGGTTTGTGCGAGCTCTCCAAGGCAAAGTGACCTTCATCGTCACCAGATATGATGGTGTACTGGATGTCTGAGTTGGGAGTGTTGGGCTTGTCCCGGTCGAAGGCTCGGATGCCTTTGAAGATTGTCAACCCTGGAAGAAGTAGAAGTTGTTATTACGTTGTTTTTATAGGTAGACGAGCTAACGGGCCACCTGATCGTAGGAATCTCTGCTTAGTGCTGATATTGCAAGGCCTTTACCTACGACGAACTACTTTTAAGGACTTTCTTCAAGGTTTATTTGAAGAAGGACTAGTCTTAGCGCTAGGGAAATATTCTTAATTGAATGTTAAATACTTTAGGAATTGTCTACCAAGGACTTTTAATTTAGTTGCTCTTTCAAATTTGAAATTGAAGACAAAATTTTATAGTGTTACTCAATCTGCTACATCGCTACTATTAAGAATTTATAAAGCTCCAAACACTTTAGTATTATAAAAGAGCATAAAATCCATCTATCCTTATTAGTCAGGCAACGAGTGCAAGGTGTATTGGCTAGAGTCGGCAAGACGTACATTTCGCTCGTCTACATATCAACATAAGTTTGTAAACTTCTACAAATAGCACTGTAAGAGAAGGCTCATAGAATCATAAGGTTGTAAGGTTGCGTTCTTTGCACACGTGAGACTGGCTGAAACTCATAAGGCCTTTTCGACTGAAAAACGATTTTCTTAGCAAAATAATTCTATTTCAAAACCAGCATTTAACTTGCAGATCACCCAACTGATCCAATAAACCAAACTTATATAAAATTAAATTATGACAAAATATTGTTCAAAGTTTAAATCCTTTTACTATTGATTATACGCCTTAAACACTTCAAAATAAGCTTCAAATTCGACTGATACCCTCGTTGTTTATAGCAAAAGTCTTCGAACTCCAGTTATTGAATCGTTTAACATCGTTAGCACAGCGTGTTTGAACAAGACAATGTTCGGAAAATATTAATGAATTTCCTCTGAAACGATTTGTGTATTCAGGGCCTTTTTCTCTTTTCACAAACTTTTTGTTTTAGGTTTAATTTTAAACGTTAAGTACCGATTGTACTCCAAATGTTGAACAATGGTACACATTGAAGAAGGGTGATAAGTACTCGGGTTTTGCCAAATTATTCCCTTGTTTTATTAAGTCCTGGTAACATGGGATTGGTGGGGCGATACGTTAGCCTTGATGAGTGAGCCGTGAGAGAACGTGTCCCAGCCCAAAACACCCGTGCTATGCTTTAACCTCAGCCAAAGATGGAATGTTGATGTTGCTGTGAACGGCAGGAGAATTTAGTGCTTTTCGACTCTTATTTAAACCTGGCTGGTGGAAGAAGAATACAGTCCTGTCCTAGGTTCGCAGGAGGTTTAAATGCGGTTCGACTCCTACATAACACACCCATACAGGTGGACCACCAACCAGGTTCACCAATTTCCAACAAATTTGCATGACTTATATGTGTTGTGCAAGCGACAATCATTTTGCAGGAATTTAGGCATATTTCTGGTAAAAAAACTGTTATAACCTTACCTGTAGGAGTCAATTCGTCGACAGCCACTTCGTATGGAGTATCAAGGAAGATTGGCACGTTGTCATTGACATCCTCGATGTAAACAGTCACTGACAAATAAGCTGATATCTGGAAATAGTATTAAAAGTTAGAAAAATAAACAACGATCCTTGGTTGAGGAAAAACTTTGTAAACATCATCATCTCGTAAACGTCCACTGCTTTTTTTTTTTTTGTTTTAGTTGGAGGAAATCGCCGGATCCCCACCCGCCCCGCGGTATGTGGGAGTTGAACCTCACTAAAACCTCCAACCGCTCACACTCAGCGTCTGAACCCCGGCTGAGGCCAGAACCCAGCACGGGGTTATGCGGTGTGGCGCGACGCGTTACGCACTGCGGCACACTTTCCCGTCGCGACACCCCCGAAAAAATGTCCACTGCTGGACATAGGCCTCACCTAAACCTTCCGGTGCTTAGAATCGGAATCTTGAAGCAAGGATATTTCAGATAATGGATACTGTCGAAAGACAACGGTTGGTGAGACTACCTACTCACTTACTACTCAGACAGGCTTGTTGAACTGCCATGAAGACATCCCAGTTCCCGTATGGGATGTCATTGAACTCAAAGAATTTTATATAACTACCTATAAATTTCTTTAAACACTCGCGGTTATCTACATCACTTACACTATTACTAAACGGGTTCTTACCACGATTATTTTTAATTGAGCAGCCGATACTGTCAGTGTGGTATGTCGAAATGTGAGTTCGAGTTCTAGTGGTACCGGCAAACGAACGAGAAAGAGGGTAGACAGATTTGTCTGCTATTAAATGACCTACTCGCAGTTCCTCAGTCTTCCCGTGATCATGACGCTTAAAACAGTGCTGAAATATCGGGACCGCTCAATTAAAAATAATCGTGGTAAGAACACGTTTATCTAACTATCTTTGGGTAACCATAGTTATAAACTGTAGAAAGAAGTACAGGTCACAAAGTGTCAAACATGCATTTCTGGTTGTTAAGGTACCATAGGAGTACCTAAGCATCTCATAGTTTTTACATGCTCTCGGTTGTTTAGGACCCCATAATTGTTAATGTTGTTATTGGAACGAAGTTCTTTATCGCGCGTTATCGAAAGGGGACTAGTCGAAAATTCTTATGAAAAAGTTGTCACGACACTTTTTTTGTTTTAGATGATTATCGCTAGATGGCGCTGTGATCAAAATATTTTATAAAACAATTTCTTATTTTGTTTTATATGATTAATGCTAGATGGCGCTGTGATCACTATATTTTATTTAAAAAAATATTATTAAAATTCTCTCACTAATTAATCGAAAGGAACTTCGTTCCATCCGGGTGTCCCTAAACACCTCTCAAGTTTTTTCAATTAAGTATTGATGCAATGATCATTTTCGTGACCTCTCATGTAAAGTCTACATCTCCAAGAGAGGCAAGTCCAATGCACTACTCAATACCACCAAATCTTTTAATGATATTCCTATTTTGCTACTTATATTTCTCATACAAAAGCATATAAAACTAATAATAGAATGCCTCGGATATGATAAGTAAACAAACAGAAAGCAATCGTCGTTTAATATCAGAGTTTTAAAATTAAAAATATTGTCGCAACAGGCCTGCGGGGTCGAGTCGAGACTATCCCAAGGGTAGTTAACGGCACAATTCCTGAGGTATTAAAATTATCTCCAAGCAAAAATGGGTGAAGGACTTCCCCTACTATTGTCGGATAAAAACATTGATTTTAATGATTGATGAATTTAATCAGGAGATGATGGAGTAGGAAATGTGATTGATAGGTGATAAAAACTTTGAACTGGACGTAACTTTAATTAATCACTATAATTGTATTTCTATGTTACAATAAAGAATTTTCTATCTATCTTTTTTTTATTGCCACGCAGACAGACGAGCTAACGGCCCACCTGATCTAACTAACTATCTAACTATGTAATTTTGGGTGGAATCTTGAGAGTTGAACTTGACACAGTTCCCAGTTTCCGATTGAGCTAAAAATTTAGGCGCATATCGCTTATAATTATCAATGCCTAAATAGGATAGGTACCGCACCGATGGAGTTGAAGGTAGACATAGAAACTCCTATACACTCATCGTGTTTGATTTTTACTTGTCTTGGCCATTACTCTACTTTTACATAATATCCAGGCTCCTAGTCCTATATATAATGTAATCGTGTCTTTTCGTTCGTGACGTGGAATTGGGCTTCGGCTGAAAATCAGCGCTGCAGTAATCTGCGGCATATGCTGAGCTGTGGCCTTATGGGCACACTGCACTGTTTATTAGCATTGTTTTTGTCTTTCTTAAAATGTATATTTGTAAACGTGTATTGTGTGTTCATTAAATGTTTTTCTTTCTTTCGTCTTCAAAAGCCATGTCGTATACGTCAATCATAAAATTCTGCAATGTCGTTTGAAGAATAAATCTTTGGAATAAATAATTCCTTAACATCGAGACAATGGTAACGGAATGAGGTGAGACCGTCAGTTTCCCCGTTTTTAATGAATACGGCTTTCATTGCTTTGTTTTAATCGATTCAGACAATGCAGTGAATATAATACTTGGGTTTTTTTATTAGGCCGAGGACGGGTCGGGTTCTGCACCTCATTTTGGGGACCTTATGTCAAATGTGGTATTTTGTGTGACTGATATTGTGCCAATGATCGGCCCAAACTTTGGAGAGATTTCGGATGTGTGTAGTATGTATTAAGGTTTAGAGAAATTTTATAAAAGTTATGAAATTTCGTAAGTATTACACAATAAATTTTCAATTTCTTGATTTAAGAAATAAACTTTGATGCATTTTCAACGGGTTCTTACCGCGATATTTAATTAATTGAGTTGTCTCGATATTTCATCCGAAGCCCGCCAAGATGGGACCGAGTGTCACCCTCTAGCGGAATACCCCACTGGGTCAGAACCAGCGTCTACCATCCCCCGGATGCTCTAATGCTAAGCCTTGAACAAGCTTAGTTTAAATTAAAACATTCCAAAATATTAAACACTGAAAATTTTACATTCTTCATCTCTAAATTACATAATCATTACATTTTATGTTTTTTCTTACCTTATTCATAGATCGTTTTCTAAAACTGACACGCTAGCCGATACAGATATTATGAGCTATGACCGTAAAAAGCCTATAGATTTTAACCAACGAGCAGTTCACTGACTTTATTGAAGCCTAGATCACGTCTAGCGACACGATTAATCGGAGACATTTAACTCTGATTATTGATATTAAAGCAAACTTAAAAATATAAGCTTTTAAGGTCCTGGATATTATATAGAAGTAGAGTGTACGAGTTAAAAACGATGAGTATATCTAGTTTAAAATGATTCTGATAAATGTATTAGTAAGTTCTCCACGAGATAGGCTTGACCTTGGAGATCTAATGGGTAATTGTATTTACTGAATAAATATTTTTAAATCGTAAATCTTTTTTTTTTAGTTTGAGGAAATCACCGGAGTCCCGCCCGCCCCGCTGGTAGGATATGTGGGAGTTGAACCGCACTAAAACGTCCAACCGCTCGCACTCAGCGTTCGAACCCCGGCTGAGGCCAGAACTCAGCACTGGGTTATGAGGGACGGCACGACGCGTTACGCAGTCAGCACTCACACCCGTCGCGCCGCCCCCAAATCTTAAATCCTACAGTTTATTTGTTCCTATTAATTCCTGTTAGTTCTTGTTTGATGACTTATTTCTTTCATACTCTTACAACAATTATTACTTTGTAATGTTAATGATAACTTGTGCCCTGATGATGTGCTGAATTGAAGTCTTAGTTAGATTAAAACTAAGTTCTTACATCAGTAATACTTTTAAAATTCTTAAGAGATTGGTATCAGATCCGTATCTTAAAATCGTATGACTGAAAACAGAGCTCAAGCCTACAGTTTTTACGAGGTGAGCTGTAAAACGAACATAAAATATGTTCCTCGTTTCGTTTTCAAGTTTATCTGACGAGATACGCGTTATTTTGACTGTCCTCTTGCCTATTTATAACTTTATAGCGTTATTAGTTAAATAAATTATAAATGAGAAGTTTTTGAAGGACTAAACGATACATTTGAAGTTAACAAGACGTGGAATCTTAAGAACAATTGAAATTATATTTACAGTATAATATGATATATTTCAAGGTGGGTGGGTAAGTAGATACTCGATCCTATCGAATAGAGAATAAATGGTACTTAAAATTTGACCAAATTAACCCTGGAAATTTTTAAGCCCAATAAAATTTTAAATCAGTATATGTTTTGCTTTTACCATTGCACTAATTATTATTTTATCGTTTCTTATATTTTTATGTCCATTAATTGTCATACCGTTTATCCAATGTTAAAGATTTCGTTTGAATCAAATTTTAAAATGATTAGTGAGTATTTTTGTAATTATTAGTGTAGTAATAATGTTAACAGCAGTTAATTAGAAGAGTAGTCGCTGAGTAGTTGAAGCGCTTGCGTACTAGAGGTCGCAAGTTCAATATCGACTTGTCCCTCTAAACTTTTATTTGAAAAAGATTTATGTGGAATTTATTATAAAAATGGCTTATAAAAACAGTCAACGAAAAATCGTGAAAACCTGCATATTGGTAAAGGTTGCCAAAAACCTTTGAAGATATGTAGAATCCCCAATCCGCATTGGACAAGCGTGGTGGTCTGTGCTTGATCCTTCCACTGAACAGTTTAGCGGTAGGCAGTAATTGTTAAACTGTTATTTCAGCACAACTTATCATACAAGTTATTAATATTAGTATTACCATCACTTGGTTAACTCCAGTCCTCACCAAATCATCTCCTTCCTCAAAGTCGCAGCCAAGTCTGAACTTCACCACGTTCTGAGGAGAGTCACTGTCTACCAACGTGTCTATACTTTGCGCCAGGATCACGGATACGTGGGTTCTGTTCAGATCTCTGTATGTGAAGAGATGGGCGTCTTCTTCTCTGTCTACGGGCTGAAGACTTAGGTTTTTTCTGGAAAGAAAGTTTAGGTTAGATATCGTGCTTTTTTTGCCTCGTAGGCAGATAACAGCCCACCTGATTGTAAGCGGTTACGTCGCTCATGGACCTCTGCACTGCCAGAAGACTTCCTACGGTCTACCCTTTAGGACTCTCTTCAAACCTCGTTTGAAAAAGGACAAGTCTGTAGTAGTAAAGCACAAATAAACACGACGGGTCTATCATGATTAATACTGGAGTTCCTATGACCACTTTCGGAATCGATCATCAGCTTCATGGTACTATTATTGCATTGTTAGGTTATACATCTGTGTGCAAAATGTCAGCTCAATCGGAAATAGGAAGATTGGTCAAATTTAGCACATAAGGTTCCACTCGAACTAACATAGTACATAGTTACAAGTGAAAATTAATATTAAAAACTTGTAAAAAGCTCAGCATCTCCACCAGTTGGATAGTTATGAATTTCACTGTATTTTATTTTATTGTTTTAAAGTTCAAATAACAATATAGTAAACTTGATTACCACCTTTTTGAGGATTTGAGAATAATTATGGAGAAAATATTACAAACATTATATAGGTAGGTCTAAGTAAGAATAAAGTTCACTAATGGTGTGATCTGTACAAATCCATGTTTTTTTTAATTCAAACGGACGTTACCTACTTCGCATAACCACTTACCATCAGCGTGACATAAAATTTTAAAAAAATTGTAGCTTAATAAAATTTAAAATAGTGACATCTATGAATAGTCTACGGAACTACATATACAACCTAAAAAATAGCGCTAAAATATTTTCATTACAGCACCATCTATTGTACACATTATAAATTACAAAGTCGTTGAGTTTTGCAACTTTCTCAACAGATGGCGCACAAAGGATACTAGCATTAGAAAATATTTCAACAAAAAATATTGCGGTTGTTTGAAAACAACAGATTAACTATTGACTAATGATAATTAAGGGATTTGGATTTTTTAAGTAATTTGTGATGTAACTCATTAATATCTTTAATAGCTTTATTTCGACTTAATCGTGAGTGAAATCAGTAAAAAATGCTAATACTCTAAAACTCAATCACGACATAATTGCGAAAACTATTTTCCAAATGTAAATTAATAAGTAGCTCATTAATAAGCCGGAAATCATCAGCCTTGGGATTATAGTAAAGAAAATCACAGTAGGTATTTTATGGGGCGCGACGGGAAAGAGTGCCGAGGGCGTAACGCGTCGCGCCGTTCCTCAAAACCCCGTACTGGGATCTGGCCTCAGCCGGGGTTCGGACGCTGAGTGTGAGCGCTTGGAGGTTTTAGTGCAATTCAACTCCCACATACGGTGATTTCCTCCAACTGAAAAAAAAAGGTATTAGTATTTTATGAAATTATATAAGTTTTAATTTGTTATTGTCTACTGCTTAGGTACTATTTTTAGGTTTTTGAAAATAATTTTAATACTAACAAAAAATTTCCATGGCATTAAGATTTGGCAGTTTTAAAACTATTAACGCAAAAAAAATGATTTTCATCATTTTCTTGATTGCACCTAATGAAGTTACTTTTTTTATTTAATGCAAGATAGATAAACGAGCCTACGGCCTACTACGGTAAGTGGTCACCGTCGCTCATGAACCTCTACAATGCCAGGGCACTGAGGGGCTGTTATCGTTAGTCTATAAATAATGATATTTACTATCAAATACAGGGTGGGTCTATAACTTTGGACAATCTGACGTGGGGTGAATGACCTGTCGAAATACAACTTAGCACCATTTTTATTTTTTGTATCCGTTAAACTTTTTTTCAGACATTGTATGGAAAACGTACGACTATCGTTGCGGACTTCCATACTATGATGTTTTTTTTTATCTAATTTCTAAAATAAAAGTTTTTATTTTTGAAATTATTTTTCTCATGTTGATAAAATAAAACACATCCACCCTGTATATTATCTGCGAACATCTTAAACAGCATTTAAAACTGAAAATTATAAACACCTTACTATCAAGGTCATTCTGTCTACCAAATGTCGGCCATCGTGACATTTACAAAAAGATGATGTCAATAAAAATTATTTTATTTCTTCAATATATCACTTGACTCCAATCTAAGTTATTTCAAGTTAATTATAGTTGAATTTAACTTAGTAATAGCTCCGGTTTCGCTTATATTTTAGTTTTGTTCTGAACTCTTATTCTAGCGGATCTATACAATCTAATCAACATGAGAAAAAATATTTTCCAAAATAAAAGAGTTTTCTTTCTGAATATATTTATCTTGTTTTATTTTATGGAAACTAAAATCAATAATTTTTTATATGGTCGAGTACCTCTTCGTGTATTTTTTGTTCAAAATCTTAAATAAGGAGAGATTAGCTATCTGAGCATTCTAGCATTAATCATATAAAACAAAATAAGGAATTGTTTTAAAAGATTTTAATCACAGCGCCATCTAGCGATAATCATCTAAAACAAAAAAAAGTGTCGTGACAACTTTTTCATAAGAATTTCCGTCTAACCCCTTTCGATAACGCGCGATAAGGAACTTCGTTCCAATAAACAAACGTTAATATAAATCACCGAAAACAATATTAATGCACAAAATCGGTCAAAAATTTACATACTGACAAACATACTTATTTTTTATATGTACCTAGTGTTTGTTACAAATTGTATAAATTCTCAAGTAGAACAACTTTCGATTTCTGATGATGAATGAGGATGTTAGATTATTGCAAAAACTAACGATTTATTAATGAGATGTTTATCTAACGAAATGTTACAAAAACCGTCATTTTAAAGATATTACGAAAAATGTACAAATTTCCATGATTGTTTATTTGTTAATTGTTAATTTCAATGATTGTAAGGCGCGACGGGAAAGAGTGCGGGGGCGGCGCGACGCGTCGTCTCTCATAACCCCGTGCTGGGTTCTGGCGTAAGCCGGGGTTCGGACGCTGAGTGTGAGCGGTTGGAGGTTTTAGTGCGGTTCAACTCCCACATACGGTGATTTCCACCAACTACAAAAAAAAAATTGTTAGAAAGTAGACACTATGGACATTTGGTATCTTGTGTAATTTGATAAAGATTTGACTGGTAGTTTTTGTGCTATGCTTGAGAAATGGAAGTCGGTCGTTATCATTTTTGTAATAAAAATATTTTTCACAATACTACTGGCTAAAAACGGTAAAGGAAAACATCGTGAGGAAACCTGCATAGCGGAAAAGGATTCTAAAAATCCTTCGAAGATATGTGAAGTCCCCAATCCGCATTGAGCAAGCGTGGTGGACTATGCCTAACCCCTCTTCGGAGGAGACCTGAGCCCAACAGTGGGCAGTAATGGGTTGTTACATTGTCCCCAAAAAAATCGCGTATCCCACAATCCCACCAGTGGTATTTAATAATACTTCACAGTTATTTCAAAAATATCACCTTGACTTTTAAACCAAATTAACGGATATAACACTAGAATTTAATATTCACATAAATTTTAATTGGTTCTCTTCGTTTGTAAAATGAGAGGATTTTTTTTTGGCAAGATTTTATTAAAGCAAGGTATAAGTGAGTTTTATAATTGTTGTAAGTTTTTTTCCGAAATTGTTACTTTATTTAAGAAATTTTATTTTGGTTTATTTATAGAGGTTATAAACGTTGTTTTTCAAATACGAGCCGATTTCGATTCTCAAAAATGTTTCAAGAACTTCTGGTCAAATAAAACTAATTATCCCCATTCTTATACTAAAGAATCATCTTAATCGGTTCTCCCAAAAAATAGTAATGCAATAACAAAATACAGTACAATAAAATACAATAGTAAAATACAGTTTCTATCAATAAGTTTAAGTGTAATAAAAATGATAAAACTTATTCAGACACTCGCGGTTTTCAATAATACTTTCATGTATTTTCAACGGGTTCTTACCACGATATTTAAGTAATAACCGTGGTAAGAACCCGTTGAAAACACATGAAAGTATAAAAAATGATAAATTTTACATCGAAATTCATATATTACTTAATTTTTATTATCACTAGATTTTAAAAGGCACAGAACTAATTTCAATAAAAAACATATAATGTCATCAGATGATGTGATGTCGAATTATAAACTCATTTAACTAGTTTAACATCCTTTCTACATCTCGATTTGACCTTGTTTTGATGATGGAAACATCTTCATTACAATATTAATTGTGGAACGAACATAATTATAATTATAACGACCATTTTGCTTTCGATTGACTTTTGCAGATAAAATTAAATAAACGAAGTAAGATTGCGTATTTTTTTTTAATTCATTCAAGGTTGCAGCTATTTTTCTCTTTTTTATTTATGTAGGTAGACGAGCTAACGGGTCACCTGATGGTAACCGTCACTAATGGAAATACTAGCCTTGTTTCATTCTGATATTTTTCTATATCCTATTTGACTTAATAAACTCATGAGAATAAGTTACCTATTCCAAATTTATTTCAATAGTGTTAGCAAATACAACTAAAACGAGCCCAAACACTACGGGTCTGTCTTGTTTAGCACAAGACTTGTCCACCTTCCGAATCCATCATCAGATCAGCGCCATTTTGTCATATTATTGCATTGTCACGCGATATACATCTGCGTGCAAAATGTCAGATTCAGAAAAGTTTGTCAAATTTAGCTTGCAAGATTCCACCCAATCTTTAATAGCTACATCCAGTGCAAGTTAATATAAAGCTTGTAATAAAATACTCGTTGACGTCTCATATGCTGAAGGTTAAGTCATAAAATGTTAATTAATTTATTGATATCTCAACCAATTAACTCATTTGTGACCAAGACCATCCGTTTCCTTTATCTTAAAAACAAGTTATTAATAAAAAACCCGTGTTTGGCGGAAACCTGTCAATGTTATATTGATTTAGGATGTAATTTAGGATTTAAATACTGAAAAAAGTACTTATGTTCATCTAAAGTCTGTTTTAAAAGATCATTTTTCAAGTTTTATATTAACTTGCACTGGATGTAACTATGTAAGTTCGGGTAGGTAAATTTTGCAAGCTAAATTTGACAAGTTGGTCATAGGAACTCTTGTACTAAACAGGATAGACTCGTCGTGTTTAGGCTTGTTTTATTCGTCTTAGCTCGCACGTCTTAGATATTCATGATCTGAAAAGCTTGTATTTAAAAAAAAATATTGCCTCTTATCCATTATACTTTCTATTACGTTCTAAGACAATGACAAAAGGATCGCACTGTGACGACCAGTAATAGCGCACGAGATCCTGAATCGCGGTGACGACATTTGCAGAAATCTTCGCATATATACGACATTTGAAATCTACTACAGTGGGCTTCGGCCTGACCACCATACACTACCTCGCCCGCAAGGAGATCTCCCTTTGGCCATAACTCCACTGTACCCATAGCTAGTTTTTTTACCAAACCATTTAAACAAGGAAGGTTAACAATTTTTTTTTTTTAATTAGCCATTATTATTTATATAATGAACTATTGAATGTGAGAATTGGGTGCTCTTAAATATGACAATAAATAATTTGATAACATCTCTTATGAAATTCTTTCATATATGTTGTAAGAATAAAATCCCTACTAATATTATAAATGCGAAAGTAACTCTGTCTGTCTGTAAACCTCTCAACCGATTTTGATGAGGTTTGGCACAGGCATTCTTTAGACCCTGAGAAAGAACATAGGCTACCTTTTAATTGAAAGTGACGCAGACGAAGTTACGAGACCGCTAGTATTTAATAAATGGAATGATGGAAAGGAGTGTAGCGAAAAATAAAAGAACTAAAAGAGAG